>CM060912.1:961060131-971060131 GCA_030737875.1 Allium sativum | reverse complement strand
AAATTAAATTTGTTGACTGTTGTGTTAAAATATTCAGAAGGCTTCGAAGCATTGAAACAAAACTTGATAAGTATAGGATAGTTCAGATATTGCAACTCATTTAGTTTCACTCATAGCATATATATTTTAAATTCATATATGCATTTAAAAAAATTGATGAAAGAAAGTGTAACGCATAAAAAATGCAGGTAATAAACAACTGTAATTAAAAGAAAACAAATTATAGTTAATCAATATTTCTAACTCTCTAACATTATTTACAAAAAAGGAACAGAAAGAAGAGAACGCTGGGAAAAGACACTGAAAAAAGCATTAAAATTAAATTGGTTGACTGTTGTGTTAAAATATTCAGAAGGCTTCTAACCATAGAAACAAAACTTAATAAGTATAGTATAGTTCAGATATTGCAACTCATTTAGTTTCACTCATAGCATATATATTTTAAATTCATATATGCAGTTAAAAAATTTACTGAAAGCAAGTGTAACGCATAAAAAAAACAGTTAATAAACAACTGTAATTAAAAGAAAACAAATTATAGCTAATCAACATTATTTACAAAATATCAACGCCTATTGTATTTTCTGCAAAAAATATAATGAATTGAAATCAGGACAACTCCCCAACTTGATGCCAAATGGATGCCTCTACTAAAATGATGATGGAGAAACTTGATGCCATTCTTAACGCTCGATCAAATTCAACCCCTCCGAAAGTGCATGTGGATCTCGAAGAGAATGATAAATCGTCCGCTTCCGATCATAACCGCAACGACAATGTGGAAGACGATTATGATTGGGCAAGTGACAGGGACGAAGCTAACATCGAAGAATTGATATCAAAAGCTAAAAATCATTCTGAAGTGAATGCTCGAAAGATCGCTAACCCAATCACGGGGGCACCCCCTCGTCGAGAAGGCAAAGCACCTAAGCTCTCTAATCAAGATCATATGCCTAGACAAACATTTGGCAAAGAGCTTAGCTTCATAGAGCGCCATAACACCGAAGAATACATTTCGGATATGATAGAACGAGTTATGAAAAAGAACCAAGCTAGCAAAGACGATGAAAGAGAATGGGATTTCTCTCCAGACAGGACTCCATTCACCGAAAGAATCCTTGAAGCGAAGTGTCCGAAGAAATTCAATCCTCCTACTTTGCCTCCGTACAACGGCCTTGTTGATCTAAACTACTTTTTGTTCAAATACGAGTGGCATCTGAGTGCGGCTAAAGCGACTGACGAGATGAGATGCACGTATTTTCCTCTTTACTTAGAAGGTGCTGCGTCATTATGGTTCACGAAGCAGCCACCCAAGTCTATCGATCGATTCTATGACTTAACCAAAAAGTTCAAAGAGCAGTTCCGCTTGTATGCTACCAAAACCAGGGACGCTATAACACTCTCGGCGATGAAACAGAAGCCAGGGGAAACTGTCAAAGCCTTCCTCGGTCGATTCAATGTTGCCTTGTCTGAAGTGAGGAATCCAGAGCCACGCATAATTCTCATGGCTTTACTCGACGCTATAGACAAAACAAGCGAATTCGGGAAGTGGATAAAGATGAAGGAACCGACTACGCTTGACAAGTTCTATAAGAAAGCAGAAGAGTACATGAGTATGGACGATAATCCTATACCTCTTCAGATCATTGGTGGTAGCCAACTCCTTGAAGCTCCTAAAAGTGTAGCTATTCAACCTAACTAGAAGAGTACGCAGGGGCAGAAGCGAGCCAACAACGGAAACGACAACAAAGCTAATAAAAAGTTTCGTCCTCCTGACTTTTCTAATCTAACACCTCTGAATGATACTCCTGAGAACATTTACCTTGCCACAAAGGATCCAGAAGATTATCCAGAGCCTCGACCAATGAGAATGAATGACCATCTGACCAAATCTGGGAAGTTTTGTCGGTTTCATAATCAGCCAGGCCACAACACCAATGGGTGCAGACAACTGAGATCATTGATCAAAGAGTTGATTAAGAAGAACCGTTTGTAACAGTATGTAAAAAATTCTCAAGATGCAAATCCTTCTGCAACTACTTAGGGGCAAGGGGCATCAAATGACCAATCCGGTCCAGGCAGCGTAGCTTCTGCTCACACTTTGCCAAGGCTGATAATCAACTGATGACCGTTGATGATGATCTAATATCTACAACTCAAAATAAGCGATCTTTATCGCATTTACTTTACTTCTCACATTACTTTACTTTCCGTTGTGTTCTACTTTCTTGTAAATATTCTGTAATGATTTACATGCATTGTACCAAACATTGGCATTATGAATGAATTATTACCTGCCTGTATAAATCTATGTCTTGCCAAATTTATATTAAAATTTGCTAACAGACAATTTCTCATTACAAGCTATCCAACGAGCGCTTGCTTCCTCATAACCCGACCAAGTGAGACAACCCCGATAACACCGATTCAATGGTAGATCGAAAAAGTCCCGATAAGTCAAACGCTTAAGGAGTTAGCAAGTAGCCATGGATCCAAAACTTTAAAGGTTTGCGGGAGTCTAGGGCACCTCAGTCGGGCAACGATCACTTACCGAGTCAAGTGACTCCGACCGATGACTGAGGTTCGCTCTGCGGATCGATGCAACCTTAACCTTTACCTCATGGTTCATGGAGGTCCAGGATGCCTCAGTCGGGCAGCGATTACTTACCGAGTTAAGTAACTCCAACCGATGACTGATGCCCGCTCCATGGATCAGCTCAACCTTACCTTATGGTTCATGGAGGTCCAGGATGCCTCAGTCGGGCAGCGATCACTTACCAAGTTAAGTGACCCCGACCGATGACTGATGCCCGCTTCGTGGATCAACCCAACCTTTACCTCATGGTTCATGGAGGTCCAGGATGCCTCGGTCGGGCAACGATCACTTACCGAGTTAAGTGACTTCGACCGATGACTGATGCCCTCTCCATGGATCAGCTCAACCTTACCTCATGGTTCATGGAGGTCCAGGATGCCTCAGTCGGGCAGCGATCACTTTCCAAATTAAGTGACTCCAACTGATGACTGATGCCCGCTCCATGGATCAGCTCAACCTTACCTCATGGTTCATGAAGGTCCAGGATGCCTCAGTCGGGCAGCGATCACTTACCAAGTTAAGTGACTCCGACCGATGACCGCTCCATGGATCGGCTCAACCTTAACCTTATCTTGAAGGTTCGCGGGAGTCTAAGGCACCTCAGTTGGGCAACGATCACTCACCGAGTTAAGTGATTCCGACCGATGATTGATGTTCACTCTACGGAGCGGATCGATGCAACCTCACCCCTTACCCAAAATTTGCGGGAGTTCGCACTGCAAAACGATTCAACAACCAAAAATCATTTCCATAAAGAAAGTAATTTCTCTACAGGGAAAATCAACATCGCTCAATGAGCTCCATCACGTTGACTCAGTCGACAGGAAAAGACACAACGTTAGATTAAAATGACCTCTCCAAAACACAGGGCATTCAGTGGAATCTCCAACGTCAAAACTGATCAACAAAGCAAACAAAAATTGAGCTATAGAAAAAATTCTTCTCGTAATGAAGACTGGTGATGACCTCCAGAGCCGGGGCACCAATAATAAAAAAACTTCTCCGAAGAGAAGCAGAGAATAAATCACCAATACATATTTCTCAAATGAAAAGTATCAGATACCATCATTTAAGTTGTTAAAACGATAATGTTTGAAATCCACATTTGGCTCTGGTCGATTAGCAGATTTTAAGCATTAAATGAGAATTCGAATTCGAATATCGTATTTGTACAGATAATATTCAGTGAGTTATAAACCGCTGAGTAGAGCAATTCTATGCAGATATTTTATTCAATTCAAAATGAAATTCGCTATATTTCATCTCTAATGATTAACTACTCCTCTATCGATACGGATGAACGATAGTGAAGTATAAGTCCAAAATTGCATGGATGTTTGTTTTAATTACAGAACAGGCAACACGAACCATATGAATTCTAAGTATGGTTTGCCATAGTAAGGCCAAAAGCTATAATTGGACCTCAATATAGAGTATATCAACAAAAGTGTTTATTTCGAAGCTGGCATTTATTGCAAGCAAAAAATACAAGCTTCAAGGTGCAAATGTTAACACTGTTAAAACACAGTTCAAGGATCGGGTCGGTCAGTACGAACGGATCGGCAATGTTGAACAAAACATTACAACATACATGAAGACACACCACTGTTCTGAGCTAATAATGTGTATTCACATACACGTCTTACATGAAAATACACATGGCAAAGAATAAAATAGATCGGTATTCCTCTTCAGCAGTGCCACGTGGCGAAAGCTATACACGTATATACTGCATGGAATGCTAAGATTGGGCAGTTTGGGACCAAGCACTTAATACTGTAACAGTATGCAAAAGGCATAAACACATCAGTTCGGAACCATGTAGAGTATACTAACACACTATGTAATATAAATATGCAACCGCTTCGAGTGGACCGACCATCTCACTATCTCACTTTATTTGTGTAAATCGTCCAATGTACAAATAGGAGGAGAAGTGAACTAATGCATGTAAACACGTGAAAACGTTATGAATAGAGAAACATGCAGCAAAGTTCAAGGTGCCAAGTATACAACACAACATATTTTGGATCGGCACCTTATGTGATTGCACATTTGAAGTAAATGTGACCTAAGGAGCAAAATATGAATGCATAGTATATATATACTACCCGGATCGGTTCGTTTCACAAGAGAGAAAGTTGATGATTGCTTCGTTGATATGAAACATTATTGAAAAGAATCCTACATCAGCGCAAGTGTGGAGACACTATTCTCAAAACGTATAAACACGATTCAACGGAAGGAGTGTAAGTGCATGGGTATTATAACTAATACTTAAAGCGCATGAGTCCATTTGGATCAGTACCTTCAAAGCAAGAATTGGATCGGTACTTTGCCACGTGGACCAGGCATGAAGCTCCAAAAGTGGATCGGTACTGCTAAGTGCAATCTGGATCGGTATGAATGGAAAAGAAAAGGCGGAAGGCCAAATCAAAATATTGGGTCAGTGTATTTAAGTAAGTATGGATCGGTCACTTACAAAGTGCGGTGGCAAGAAAGTAAATATCAAAATAATTGGACCGGTACATTGCAAAGAGATGAATCAGTATGTTAATTAAAGGTGGGTCAGTCTGTTAAATAAGCAGTGGCACTTCTGTAGATGATTTACGCCCGATCCAACTTTACACCCGATCCAACTTTACGCCCGATCCAACTTTGTGCCCGAACCAAGTTTAGCCCAATCCAAGTTACTACCCGATCCAAACTCCACACTCTATAATTACAAAACTGCCACTACCTTCAAACTTCTTCTATAAATAGCCCCTTGCTCCACAAATCAAGAGAGGGATTTCTTGACCCCGAAGGGCTGCCTAAACCATTCCTACACCTCTCTAAAAGCTTCAAAAACATCATTAATGGCTTCCTAACTTTGCTTTATCATTCTCCGACAACATGAAGATCAAATCGATTCATTTCTCCATTCAAAGTTGATCTAGCTCGATTCTAATGCTCTTTAGTCGCCATTAGCTGTCTCTAAAAATCCAGATCTAGCACTAACTTCTTCATAAAATCGTGGAAAAGCACCTACATGCTAAAGTGATCGACGATTCACACATTCTCCATCATGAAGATAGAAATCCCTATAATTTCTTGTTAAATTTAAGTGTAATTAGATCATAAAAATGAGAAAAGTGAGAAATGAATGTATGAGAGATTTCATGTGTGTTGTAAAGCAAAATTCCGTAGTGAGAAGTGATTGAAAAGTGGACGTAGATTCATAGCGAATCGAACCACTATAAAAATCCTGTGTCTTTTACTTGTCTTTCTCCGTTTATTTTTGCGATTGTGGACCTTTTTAATTTCTAACCATAATTGGTGAAGTGTGATTTCACACCCTTGGTGTTGATTCCAATTTTGAGATCAACAATTAACTCGATCTGCATATCCATATACCCATATACATATAGACGCATAAGAGTAAACAAACAGGGAATTATGTTATTACGATCATTCATGTTTTCATCCACTGGTTTCACCCATTTCAGTTTATATATAATGACCATGTTGATTAATGATATTCAGAACTATTTAAACATGAGTTTTGCACTATCAATCCACACTAGATTTAAAAGGAAACCTGATATTTATTTATGACCACTATTTGGTTTTAGGATTTCATGCAAATGGTCACAGGATATTATTTTCTATTCTATGCCATTCTTTTTCAAGTTTGATATGTAAATTTTATTAACCAAATACCCTTGTTCAGAAGCATGAATACATCATATATGTTGTATAATCATAATTAACAATGGAGGATAGTTTACCCACTATGTACACTGTTCAGCTATATAACTTCTAGGTTTCAATTTCACTAAGGATTAAACCCATTAAATGAAAACAAGCGTGCATCATAATATACAACATTAGTAAAATATTTAAATAGGAATATAGGTGGAGTTTTACTCACCACAGTTGGTCTCTTATTCCAGGTTTTTATGCTATAGGTTCACTCTTGCTCTCTGTTTCATGGTTTTTAGCTTTACATTTTTGTTTTCTGCCATTTATCTTTCTAGTATTGGTTCGAAAGGCTTGTGAATGTATGAGGGAAAAACAACTTTATTTATAGTTGAAAAATGGTAGCATATATAGCTAGGCATATAGGCTTGACTAAGGGATGTACATGATGTTACATATTGATTGAAAGCATTGTTTGGTAAATTCTAAACTTACATCATTTCAGTTTTCTTCAGTGCACGGCCATGTGAAAAGATAAATAGAGACTTACTTAGCTCTTAAGAAATCCAATCCATAAATCCTAGGCTCCTAGTTTATATAGGAAATGGGTATGCTGATGATTGATTGAAAAGTGATTGTGCTATATATACTCTGCCTGCATATGCTTTGGTTATGGTTTTTGATGGAAGGAACTCATGCATAGGGGTGACTTGTTTTGCCTGCATATACATGTGCTAGGCTTTCTTTTCTATTCAATGCACCCAACTATGTAGTGCAACATACCCTTCAGTGTACAACCATGTGCACCTATGTTTAAATATCCAGCTTCCAAATAGTGTAGGCTGTCTATGTAATGTGCTAAGAGTATTAGCCGGTTCTAGTATTTGGAAATGAAAGCTATTTAATTACTTAGCTATCATGCTATGTATTGGCTCTATAGTTGTTAACGATATTTTCCATCAACACCCGGGATGAGTCGTATGAAGCATATATTTAAACAGATCGACCACGATCTGAGGTTACTGATGGACAATTTGATGTCAGTGTTTCTTAGCTAAATCAATCATTTCCCCGAAGAAATATGCATTTAACTTGATACCACTGGAACTTTGTGTAATCAACTTTCCCTTAGATCATGGGCAAGATGATATGCATTGTGATAAGAAGAAAACAGGCTAATGCTTCTCGATACTCGGATGATAAGGATATCGCAACGCTTATTGACTTAAATGATCCTTTCACATCAAACCAGCCCAGAGGAGCTCTAATTGCGTCAGTGATCAAGCTATAAGTTTGTAGTTATCTTATACTCCGGAATTGAGCTGCATTAGGCTTAGTATGAAAGGGTTAATTCACATCATCAATCCCCGAGATGAAGAGAGGGAGATCTCGTGTTTCCACGAAGTCTCTCCCCTTTTTACGAGGGTTTCGTGATCAGTCCTTCTATACAAAAAAGGTTAGTGTTAACTCCCTGTTCCATCATAAACGACACAATATGATTATCAAATCACGAAAATGTTTAAGCCTTCGATTTCTTTATTCATAAATTGCTGATATATTACAAGATTTGTAGAAATTCCCAATCTAATTTGGAAATTAGGATTTTGTTCTCTTCAAGAAGGAAGAGTGAGATTGAAAAAAGGAAATAAATAAGGAAAATGGAAGAATCATCCCCCACTAACTGGCTCCTGGGGTCCTATTTATTAGGAAATTGGGACCCCTTCTGCTGTTAGGTTATTGGGCCTGTACGGACCTTTGCCGGTCGCTTTTTCTTGGTCTCAGATCTTTTTCTTCCGGCTAACTTTGGGGTGCCAATTATAGTCTTCAATAGTGAAAGTCTCGGTCAATTGGGGATCCTTTGAGATTGTATAGGCTTGCCGACGTGGTAGTTTCCGGATGGTATTTGAATTTCCGGCAGAAGCTCCCGGGTGTAGGCTTTTGGACGTAAGCTTCTAGATGTAGGTTTCCGGCTTTCCCGTGAATACTTAGAGGATCTTGTCCTCATGATGTATGTAGACGGCTACCGGTTCGATGCCGCTGTTGGTCTCTGTACTAGATAGATTAGTACGAATGGCCTGTATCTCCGCTAGGGTTCCGGTTAGCCTTTCGGTAGAGCTTTTGGGATAGTTTGGTTTTCCAGAAGGTGACCCCCGTTAATGCTTCTGTTGTCTATCAATGTATCCTTTCATCATTTTATGTAGTTGATGTTTCGGAAGATAGTTCTGGATAATCCTTATGCATTTCTAGCTTGGTTTTCTTGATGCCTTTGCCTGCTGACGTATCGGTATCAAGTAGATTAATACCGATGACCTTTCCGTTGGTAGAGCTCTTTCCACCTTTCTTTCCTTCTGATTTAGGTGACCTTTCGCCGTAAAATCCTTATTCTGGGGTTGACCTTGTCTGATGTACCCTGTCAGATAGGCCTTGCCAGAATTTTATATTTTCTGAGTTCCTTTCTTCTTGAGAGGCGTCGGTTTATGCTGCTTTTAGATCGTTCTCTCTTGCTCTCGGTTCTTTCTTTCATTTGTCTCTTTGCTTCCAGGAGATTGTTCTGTGCTTGTGTTCCTCCGATACCCTTTCACTGTTAGCCTGCATTAAGCGTTAATTTTAGTAGTAACATTTGCCCCCTAGTGAAGAGGTGTTTTCGGCTTTCCAAGTCAAAATTTCTTTCCAGATCTTTCTATTTACCTGTGAGTTGTTTCTTAATGTTTCATTGTGTCACAGAACTTATGAGGCGTTGCTCTTAGGCCAGCTCTTGCTCAGATAATTTAAAGATTGAAGATCAAAAGTCTCCTTCCGGTATCTGTCAAGAACCGAATCATCCTATATTGAGGCATTAACATAGATAGAGGACCGGAAACCCCTTCCGGTATTTGCGAAGAGCCGAATCATCCTAGATTCGGGCGTCACAATAGATAGAGGACCAGAATCCCCTTCCAGTATTTGCGAAGAGCTGAATAATCCCAGATTCGGCTGTTATCATAGATAAAGGACCGGAAACCTCTTCCGGTATTTGCGAAGAACCAAACCAACCCAGATTCGGGTATCAATGCAGATAGAAGACTGGAAACCCCTTCTGGCATTTGCAAAGAGCTGAATCAACCCAGATTCACGTATTAATGTAGATAGAAGACTGGAAACCCCTTCTGGCATTTGCCAAGAGCCGAATCAACCCAAATTCGGGTATTAATGTAGATAGAAGACCGGAAACCCCTTCCGGCATTTGTGAAGAGCCGAATCAACCCAGATTCGGGTATTAATGTAGATAGAAGGCTGGAAACCCCTTCCGGCATTTGCGAAGAGCCGAATCAACCTAGATTCGGGTATTAGCGTAGATAGAATACCAAAAAACCCTTCCGGCCTTTGTGAAGAGCCGAATCAACCTAGATTCAGGTATTAATGTAGATAGAAGACCGGAAACCCCTTCAGGCATTTGCAAAGAGCCGAATCAACCCAGATTCGGGTATTAGTGTAGATAGAAGACCGGAAAACCCTTCCGGCATTAATTGTTTTGGCATCCCTTTTGGATTTGATTTATGAAGCAGAGGTTGTACGTGCTTCCTAAACCACTCCTTTGGCTTTTGGTGTCAAAGCAGAGGATGCACGTGCTTTGTTGGCCATTCTCTCGCTTGGCTAGATTATCCACAAGCAGGGGTCAAGGACTTACCCGACCTCCCTCCAGGAGGCGCCTTATCCTAACCATTGTAGGCGATGATAAGGTCTTATAAACTTAGATGGGGACATCATAGGCACAGAACTAAGGTTTACTCTTTTGATGCTCTATATTGACCATCGTAGGTTCTGATAGAGGCTTATACACCACCCCCTCCGATGGGTGCCCTATCCTGACCATCGTAGGCGATTATAGAGGTTTGCGTTCCCTTTCGCGGGTAATGCAGAACATAAGAAAAGGTAGGATGTGCTTAGTTCTAGTAGAGGCAGTGCGTACTCTTCTGCAAGCAGAGGCAGGGCGTGCTAATTTTAGATGCACTGCCAAGACCATTTCTGGTGTGAAACAGAGGCTTACGCTTTTGATGCTTTAACATAGCCCCTTCTGATTTGGGCTTAACACACCATCCCCTTCGGGGGATGCCTCGTCCTGACCAATTTTGGCAATGACAAGGGGTTTGATCCTTTTTTTTAGCTCGACCCCTTTTAGGTCTCTCTTAAGCTACTGGAAGGGTTTCTGTACCCTTAGTTACGTAATCATCTGAAACACCCCACCTCCGTTAATGTCACTCATAAAGGGAATGCATTAACTTTGGTGAAGCATTTTAGGTAAAAGGCGCAGATAATTTATAAGACAGACATATAAACAGCGGAAAAACTGAAATCATTTCATAAATAGAGTTGTTCAGTCAAAGCATTACAAGCATTGTCTCAAAACCCAATTTCTAAATTATTACAATAAATCATCTTTCTTGATTTAAAACTCCAAGTACATAAAGAAGCATAAAACAGTAGTAAAGCAGCATAAATCCCCAATAAAAGTGTAACCACAGCCATAGCCCAAGAAAAGAGAATCCAAGTAATACATCTACTCTCTTCAAGCTGGAAAAGGTCTGCACTAAGCTGAAGTATTCCCTCCCTGCGGACCTTAGGGGGAAACAGAAGAAAAGAAGGCGAAAGAAAACAGGTCGGACATAAGTCTGGTAAGTCCAGTGATTATTCAGCATGTAAACAGGTAAAAGAATCATGACATGAATAAGCTGAACATAGGACAATACCATAGAAATAAGATAACATAAGATAAAGCAAGATAAACTGAATATACTATCGCACTAATTTCCATTTCTCTGCACCTACTAACAAATGTTTCAACTACCATCATGTGTTCATAACAAAGTGATCCCATTTCCGATCAGCTTCTACTCACGTGCATTTATTACTTGTGTCATTCGTCCCCGCTTGATTGTAGATACCTGTGATGCACCCGCCATGGGGTGTATCAATTCCTATGGTGGCAACCCGACACAAATTCAAGATGCACAGTGTACACTACTGATGCCCAGTGCCTGCTTTTTCCACTCCGGAGTACGTGCACGCCCATACTCCGCTAGAACCTACACTGTTGCACCATCCGCCGCTAATTTGACCGCTTATAATCAGCCCAGTAATCGTGCCCCACCCTGCCTAGTTCAGGGTACCGTAATACATCTATGTGGGTTACTGCTGAAATGAGTCCCCGTTACTAGGGTTTCCTAATCAACATGTTATAATGGTTAAGTGTTCTCAAATTAACCGAACCTCACCCATCTGTTTAATTAACATGTTGTATTGGTTAAGTGTTGCCTTAATTAACTTAACCCTACTGAAACACCCCACCTCCGTTAGGGTCACTCTCAAAGGGAATGCCCTAATTTTGGTGGAGGTTTATAAGTATAAGTCACAGATATACAAGACAGATATAAGAACACATATTTTTGAACAGCGAAAAACAACATCTTTTGTTTCATTAAAATACGTGTTCACAAAAACATGCCATACTTGTCTTACAATTCTTCCAAAAACATAACAACTTCATAACTGTCTTGATTACATTATTAAAGAAGCATAAAGAAAACATAAATAAACTGCAAAAGTCCCATAATTGTTGTCCAAAGCCATAGTCCAAAACGGAAAAGATCCAAGCAATACATTATTTTTCTTCAAGCTGGATGTGAAATCTGGTCAAGCTGCGGTATTCCCTCCCTGTGGACCTAGGGGGGGGGGGGGGGGGAACGAAAGAAAAGAAGGCGAAAGAAAAGAAGAGTCAGACATAAAGCCTGAGTAAGTCTAGGACTATTTAGTCTATGAATAAAGAACTGGGTATGATAAGTATAAACTGGAAATGGGAAAGCACCATAAACTAAGTTAAGTTGTCTAGGGTTGAATATGCTATCGTACCCCATATTAATCTCTGTACCCATATGAACTAGTTCCCAACAGGCACCCCATAATCAGGGTGAAGTGATCCTTTTTCTGATGATCGGCCCCTACTCGCATAGTTACATGTGTCTTACGGCCCCCGATGTTGTAGTTACCTATGCTGGTCCCACCATGGGGTGTATCAAGTCCCATGGTGGCGGCCCGACACAATTCTAGAATGCACAGGTATGCTACTGGTGCCCAGTGCCTTATTTTTCTGCGTCGGAGTGTGTGCACGCCCGCACCCCGTTAGAACCTACACTGCTGCACCACCGCCATCGATTTTACCTCTTACAGTCAGCCCAGTAATCGTGCCCCACCCTGCCTAGTTCAGGGTATCCTGATACACCTTGTAGGGTTACTGCTGAAAAGGGTCCCCCGCTACTAGGTTTTCTATTTCTAGCCAACATGCTAAGTTGGTTAAGTGTTTTATAAACCTAACCCCCAATCAGTCTGTTTAGTTTAGCATGTTCCATTTTGATTAAGTATTAATTTAATTTACTTAATCCTATCAATTCTGACTCAGCCTTAATTGTCTTATTAAAGCCTTGACCTCTCACATTAGACAGGTATTGTTGTGACTGCCTGTTGCCGCTTGGGTCCGGGCAGTCTTACGCCACAACTCAGTCTAACCTCGGGTCCTTATTGGGCTCCGTGTTTAACCACCCACATTGGATAGGTATTGTTGTGACTACTGGACAGCCGGGCGGTTCCGGTCAGGTTTACATCACAACTCAATCCAACCTCGGGTTAAACACATCGTATTTTCTACATTTACATATTTTGTCTCTTTTCTTTTTATATGTAAATATTTGCGGCCCATTATTCAAATTCATCTTTATTGATTAAAATTTATTTATGCCACTTAATTGTTTTTTTTCAAGGTTGTTGGCATGTGTCAAACATGCCAACACACATGTTCTATATTTTAACCCAAGCATCATTACCTCCGTTTTACACATTCGCTACAATGTAAGGTGTGTTGGGTTTAATATTTAAACCCAATTTAGCCATATGAAAAGGGGAGGCTTATAACATGGTGTTTATAAGGTAACATGAAAGAGGGGAGTGTGAACGCATGAACTTGCAACGAACGATTCAATTAACATAAAGTAGGCACATGTGAACTTGCAATTGTAACATCATATAATTATGGTATAAATAATACTTAAACATGAATCATTCTATTCATATAATCATGGCTTAAACAATACTTAAACATGATTCATTCTATTCATATAATTATGGCATAAACAATACTTAAACATGATTCATTCTATTCATATGATTATGGCATAAACAATACTTAAACATGAATCATTCTATTCATGTAATCATGGCATAAATAATACTTAAACATGATTCATTCTATTCATATAATCATGGCATAAACAATACTTAAACATGATTCATTCTATTCATATGATTATGGCATAAACAATACTTAAACATGAATCATTCTATTCATGTAATCATGGCATAAATAATACTTAAACATGAATCATTGTAAACTTGCAATTGGGATGTAAATCTAACTTAATTGTGTCACATATATCACCATATGGTTTTAATAACAACTTAGGCCTAAAACATATTTTAACTAGGCATAATACCAAACATAGTTTAGTCATGTTCATAAAGGTGCTTACTTTTGTTTCTAACACAAAAGTATGATTTGCCAATTTCAACATAGATTCATATAAATCATAGTACTTAGCCTAGTCCAATTACACACTAAAAGAGATCATAAAAGTATGTACATCATATTAGCATAATAACGAATCACATACTTGCATGAGTTCCAATTAAAATTCCACAACATATGGTTGTCATTATAAATCATATACTTGTATGAATTCCAATCGTATATCATAGCATTTCCAAGTCGTTTAGAATCAAAATAACATACAAGTATTGATTATTATCGCCACAATTCCCTTTCATTGTTAACTTCCAATGCAAATCATAGTCTTGCAAATATCCAATCGTATACCATAACATTCCAAAATCGTTTAGAATCAAAACAACATACAAATATAGATTTTTATCACCACAATTCCATTTCGCATTTTACACAAATCAAACGCAATTAATTATTCATATCGGAATAGCAGTCAACTTACAACGTATGACGAATCTTCAATTCAGGATTCTGAATTCTGAATTTGGAGATGCTATCCTTTGTTGTAGGCGTTGTTTTGATTTGATTGACGTTGCTTTAAGCTTTGAATTATCTCCTAATTGTCTCTCTATTTCTGACGGCTATCCTTAGTCTCTCCTCAGCAGCATGACGGTCTCATCTCCATTTTAGTTTGTGTGAATTAGGGTTAGTCTTAGGTCCTTTTTATAGAGTTTGTGAGTTGATTTAGACCGTCGATGGAGCTTGGTTCAATAATAGCCGTTCGTTTGAAGGGGAGACCAACCAGGAGCTGACACCTAGCCCTAGTGACAAGGCAAGGCTCAGAAATTCGACCAGGCCCTGATCAGGCCAGCCAAGACCTGACCAGCAGGTCATTCTGACCTGGGCGCACTTGGCAGGTGCGCCAGGCTAAAAATGTACTGGCGCACATCCCAAGTGCGCCAGTTCATTTTTGTTCTGGCGCACTTCCCAAGTGCGCCAGTGCATTCTGACCCGTTTTCTGGTTTTTCGCCTAACTTTGTTCGTCCATATCTTCTTCATACGATATCCGTTTAACGCAAACTCGAACTCTATCTCAAGCAAAATTCCGAGACGAACGCAATGGCGTATCCCGTTTCCCTTAATTATTTGATTTCAAATTAGTTATACTTTAATTTGTGAATTTCACAGTTATAGAATACACGGGGTGTTACATTCTCCCCCACTTAAAAGGATTTCGTCCCCGAAAT
Organism: Allium sativum; assembly: GCA_030737875.1. NCBI lineage: Eukaryota > Viridiplantae > Streptophyta > Magnoliopsida > Asparagales > Amaryllidaceae > Allium > Allium sativum. The sequence continues at coordinate 971,045,079 of CM060912.1, read as the reverse complement.
CTTCAAGTTAGAAAGAATGTATATCTTATCATCCAAACATCCATCTACTCATCCATCAAACACGAGCATCCATTGTCCTTAAAAGACTTCTAATGCTTTATGATCATATGCGAAGTGTGTGTGTACATGTACTTATCTAATGCAAAATCAGGCGGTCCACTGATTCAGTTGACCTCCTTAATGCAAATTATGTAAGTGCCATGAATCCATTATGTATGCAAATTATCCTATTCATGATTCTACATGAGTGCACAATCATTCATACAAATGCAACATCCATATGACAACACATTAAACTTCAACCATATACGAATATAAATACATATATGCATATGCAGTATAAAGTGACTGAGCTGATCTAAAAACCTAGATTGTGTGTGTATATGCAACCACGAGCAACCACTAGCAATCACTTGCAACCATTTTGCAATCATAACATGTTTCAATTACATGTTTACATCCAAAAAGATTCTACCTATGGTTCTCAAGATAGGATCGAGGAGAGAAACAAGATAAAACAAAGCATCTAGGAGAAGTTAACGATGTACCGCCAGAAGGTCCGGTCTGCTTCTTAGGGCAGTCTTTGCTGATGTGTCCAGTCTTCCCATAATGAAAACATTCACCTTGCTTTCTTTTCCTCTTTCTACAATCCTTGGCTATGTGCCCTTCCGTACCACAGAAATTGCATTTCCTTTTATCACATGAGTTGTCGTTCTTGCCTCCTTTCTCGGAGTCTACCTTCTTATTCTGAGAATCGTTGGGCTTGACCTCTTTCTTCCCTTGAGAGTTTTCTGCCTTTGTCTCCTTCTTCCCTGGGCAGTCCCTAGCCCAGTGGCCTGTCTCCCTACACTGAAAGCAAGTAGCACTCATCCTCCTCTTCTTCTTCCTGCAGCCTCCCTCCAGATGTCCAAGAATTCCGCAGAAACAACATTTCCTTTTTTCTCGTTTCTTGTTATTACTGTTACGATCCTTTCTTGTTTGACTATTATTCGTCTTCCTGCTCTGGGACTCTTCCGCTTGCTGGTTCACGTGGAGGAGGAGGAGTGAAAGCGTCAGCAGCTGGGGAGTAAGGTCTCCAGACATGCTGAAACAGAAAGGATAGATTCAAAACGAAGGATAGAAGATAGTACCTATGGCTTTAGGGGACTTTGCCTTTTTAAAATAAAATAATATTTTATCCTTTAAAAATGCTTCTTTAAATTTTTCTTTGAAAATAAATTTTCAAAACTTTTTATCTTATCTGGTAAACCTATGCTCTAATACCAAGTGAAACACCCCACCTCCGTTAGGGTCACTCTCAAAGGGAATGCCCTAATTTTGGTGGAGGTTTATAAGTATAAGTCACAGATATACAAGACAGATATAAGAACACATATTTTTGAACAGCGAAAAACAACAACATCTTTTGTTTCATTAAAATACGTGTTCACAAAAACATGCCATACTTGTCTTACAATTCTTCCAAAAACATAACTTCATAACTGTCTTGATTACATTATTAAAGAAGCATAAAGAAAACATAAATAAACTGCAAAAGTCCCATAATTGTTGTCCAAAGCCATAGTCCAAAACGGAAAAGATCCAAGCAATACATTCTTTCTCTTCAAGCTGGATGTGAAATCTGGTCAAGCTGCGGTATTCCCTCCCTGTGGACCTGCGGGGGGGGGGGGGGGAGGGAAGCGAAAGAAAAGTAGAGTCATACATAAAGCCTGAGTATGTCTAGGACTATTCAGTCTATGAATAAAGAACTGGGTATGATAAGTATAAACTGGAAATGGGAAAGCACCATAAACTAAGTTAAGTTGTCTAGGGTTGAATATGCTATCGTACCCCATATTAATCTCTGTACCCATATGAACTAGTTCCCAACAGGCACCCCATAATCAGGGTGAAGTGATCCTTTTTCTGATGATCGGCTCCTACTCGCATAGTTACATGTGTCTTACGGCCCCCGATGTTGTAGTTACCTATGCTGGTCCCACCATGGGGTGTATCAAGTCCCATGGTGGCGGCCCGACACAATTCTAGAATGCACATGTATGCTACTGGTGCCCAGTGCCTTATTTTTCTGCGCCGGAGTGTGTGCACGCCCGCACCCCGTTAGAACCTACACTGCTGCACCACCGCCGTCGATTTTACCTCTTACAGTCAGCCCAGTAATCGTGCCCCACCCTGCCTAGTTCAGGGTATCCTGATACACCTTGTAGGGTTACTGCTGAAAAGGGTCCCCCGCTACTAGGTTTTCTCTTTCTAGCCAACATGCTAAGTTGGTTAAGTGTTTTATAAACCTAACCCCCAATCAGTCTGTTTAGTTTAGCATGTTCCATTTTGATTAAGTATTAATTTACTTAATCCTATCAATTCTGACTCAGCCTTAATTGTCTTATTAAAGCCTTGACCTCTCACATTAGACAGGTATTGTTGTGGCTGCCTGTTGCCGGTTGGGTCCGGGCAGTCTTACGCTACAACTCAGTCTAACCTCGGGTCCTTATTGGGCTTCGTGTTTAACCACCCACATTGGATAGGTATTGTTGTGACTACTGGACAGCCGGGCGGTTCCGGGCAGGTTTACATCACAACTCAATCCAACCTCGGGTTAAACACATCGTATTTTCTACATTTACATATTTTGTCTCTTTTCTTTTTATATGTAAATATTTGCGGCCCATTATTCAAATTCATCTTTATTGATTAAAATTTATTTATGCCACTTAATTGTTTTTTTTCAAGGTTGTTGGCATGCGTCAAACATGCCAACACACATGTTCTATATTTTAACCCAAACGTCATTACCCCCGTTTTAAACGTTCGCTACAATGTAAGGTGTGTTGGGTTTAATATTTAAACCCAATTTAGCCATATGAAAAGGGGAGGCTTATAACATGGTGTTTATAAGGTAACATGAAAGAGGGGAGTGTGAACGCATGAACTTGCAACGAACGATTCAATTAACATAAAGTAGGCACATGTGAACTTGCAATTGTAACAGCATATAATTATGGTATAAATAATACTTAAACATGAATCATTCTATTCATATAATCATGGCATAAACAATACTTAAACATGATTCATTCTATTCATATAATTATGGCATAAACAATACTTAAACATGATTCATTCTATTCATATGATTATGGCATAAACAATACTTAAACATGAATCATTCTATTCATGTAATCATGGCATAAATAATACTTAAACATGATTCATTCTATTCATATAATCATGGCATAAACAATACTTAAACATGATTCATTCTATTCATATGATTATGGCATAAACAATACTTAAACATGAATCATTCTATTCATGTAATCATGGCATAAATAATACTAAAACATGAATCATTGTAAACTTGCAATTAGGATGTAAATCTAACTTAATTGTGTCACATATATCACCATATGATTTTAATAACAACTTAGGCCTAAAACATATTTTAACTAGGCATAATACCAAACATAGTTTAGTCATGTTCATAAAGGTGCTTACTTTTGTTTCTAAAACAAAAGTATGATTTGCCAATTTCAACATAGATTCATATAAATCATAGTACTTAGCCTAGTCCAATTACACACTAAAAGAGATCATAAAAGTATGTACATCATATTAGCATAATAACGAATCACATACTTGCATGAGTTCCAATTAAAATTCCACAACATATGGTTGTCATTATAAATCATATACTTGTATGAATTCCAATCGTATATCATAGCATTTCCAAGTCGTTTAGAATCAAAATAACATACAAGTATTGATTATTATCGCCACAATTCCCTTTCATTGTTAACTTCCAACGCAAATCATAGTCTTGCAAATATCCAATCGTATACCATAACATTCCCAAATCGTTTAGAATCAAAACAGCATACAAATATAGATTTTTATCGCCACAATTCCATTTCGCATTTTACACAAATCAAACGCAATTAATTATTCATATCGGAATAGCAGTCAACTTACAACGTATGACGAATCTTCAATTCAGGAATCTGAATTCTGAATTTGGAGATGCTATCCTTTGTTGTAGGCGTTGTTTTGATTTGATTGACGTTGCTTTAAGCTTTGAATTATCTCCTAATCGTCTCTCTATTTCTGACGGCTATCCTTAGTCTCTCCTCAGCAGCATGGCGGTCTCATCTCCATTTTAGTTTGTGTGAATTAGGGTTAGTCTTAGGTCCTTTTTATAGAGTTTGTGAGTTGATTTAGACCGTCGATGGAGCTTGGTTCAATAATAGCCGTTCGTTTGAAGGGGAGACCAACCAGGAGCTGACACCTAGCCCTAGTGACAAGGCAAGGCTCAGAAATTCGACCAGGCCCTAATCAGGCCAGCCAAGACCTGACCAGCAGGTCATTCTGACCTGGGCGCACTTGGCAGGTGCGCCAGGCTAAAAATGTACTGGCGCACATCCCAAGTGCGCCAGTTCATTTTTGTTCTGGCGCACTTCCCAAGTGCGCCAGTGCATTCTGACCCGTTTTTTGGTTTTTCGCCTAACTTCGTTTGTCCATATCTTCTTCATACGATATCCGTTTAACGCAAACTCGAACTCTATCTCAAGCAAAATTCCGAGACGAACGCAATGGCGTATCCCGATTCCCTTATACTTTGATTTCAAATTAGTTATACTTTAATTTGTGAATTTCACAGTTATCGAATACACGGGGTGTTACACCTACCATTCTTAGCCTGTCCGTCCCTTAGCTTTAATTCATTCATTAAAGCACCAACCTCTCACATTAGATCTATATTGTTGCGGTCGCTCGATGTGCCGGGTGGTTCCGTGCAGTCTTACACCGCAACTCAATCTAACCTCGGGTTTTTGGGCTTAATGCGCTAACCTCTCACATTAGATCTATATTGTTGCAGTCGCTGGATGTGCCGGGCGGTTCCGGACAGTCTTACACCACAACTCAATCTAACCTCGGGTTAGGCATGTTCATCTTTAGCCAATTTACATATTTGTCATATGTGTCCAAGTTTAGGTCTTTTTATGTCTGTATTCCCCAAGTGTAGTCAGTACAAGTTTTATGCCACATTCACTTGTTATGCCTAAAATTTACTCAATTAAATTATACCTAATTTTCCCACGTTATAACCGCACGTACAACGAGATTCAATCTAAGTTCTGATTGAACCTAGTATTCATAAAAGAAAAATAAAAAGGGGAAAAATAGAGAAGAAGCATAAGAATTGACATAAGGAAAAATAGGCATGTAAAGGTGTACCCAATTCAAGAATCATGTTTCAATAGGCATGTTGTACATTAACAATAAGTGTGGGCAAACTAAGCAATTTACACCATAGGTATAAAGATTAGATAGAATTGGACTTAAGAGAATCACTAATTTTGATGTACAATATGATAAGTTCCATTATATAAATCACAATAGTCTCATAGGCATAGGATGTACAACATGATAGGTTCCATCATATCAATCACTACAGTTTCATAGCATGATAGGTTTCATTATGTCTATCACAACAGTCTCATAGGCATGATAGGTTTCACTATATCAATCACAATAGTCTCATAGGCATAGGCAACTCAGATTTGACAAAAGGATAAACATGAATTAGAATTAGGCATAGTTCTAAATCCGATTATTACAGTCATGATTTCTATTAGGTGTTCAAATCGGAGTAATAACTGAACTTACAGAAAAAGAATGGATCTTGTATTCTGGGATTCGATTTCTGATTTGTTAAGTTTATCCTTTGATGTAGACGTTTGATTCTCTAGTTTGGATTTGTTTTGAAGCTTTATAATTTGATTTCTAGTTTGGAGAAGATGGAGGCTAGGATAGCTTAGACATAGACCGCATGACGGCTTCATAGAATAGGGTTATGAGGTCTAGGGTTGAGGTTTGGGGTGATTATATAGAAGTTTAGGATTAATATGCGCCTTTAGATCAACCTAGGAGTCATCAGAGAGCCATCTAGTCCAAGAGAATGCGTCATCAGGCTAATCAAAAGTCGCCACGTAGCCCTATGACTCAGAAAATCATCATTGTCCATATCAGTTCGTTGGTGTCGACCCTACGGGGGAGGGGGGGTCGACACCCATGTCGACACCACTAGGGGGGTTGACACCTATGTCGACACCCCTGAGCGGGAAATTTCCCACTCAACTGTTTTCTGAAGTTTTGAAATTCGAATCTGCTTTAATTATTTTAATTTAATTTCTGTTTAAACTTGAAAACTTCTGACCTCCATAACTTCTTCATACGGAGTCCGATTCACGCAAACTCGAACTCTATCTCAAGCAGAATACCGAGACGAACGCAATGGCATAACCCGTTTCACCCAATTCTTCTTTTAAAAATTAAGTATTCTTAGATTTGTTAATTTTAAATACTTATGGAAAATACGGGGTGTTACATTCGCCCCTCCTTAAAGGATTTCATCCCCGAAATCTCTAAGTTAAGAAGAATGTATCTAACATCCAACATCCATCTACTCAACCATCAATCACAGGCATCCATTGTCCCTAAAAAGATTTCTAATGCTTTTCATGATCATATGCATAGTGTGTGTATATGTCCTTATCTAATGCAAAATCAGGCGGTCTACTGATTCAGTTGACCTCCTTAATGTGAATCAAGTCAGTGCTATGAGTCCATCATGTATGCAATTATTCCTAATCGTATTTTGTAACTTCTACATGAGTGCACAATCATTCATACAAATGCAACGTCCACATGATAACACATCAAGTTTCAATCCATATATAAATATATTTATGCATATGCAATATGAAAGTGACTGAGCCGATCTAGTACCTAGTATGTGTGTGTATATGCATCCACGAGCAACTACTAGCAACCACTTGCAACCATCAATCATAACATATTTTCAGATACATGTTTACATCCATTGGTTTCTACCTAAGGATTAAGAAATAGGACCGAGGAGAAATACTTAAGAGATAGATACAAGCATGCATAAACTTATGGAAAAAGAGATCAAGGATGTACCCTCAAAAAGAAAAGGGTAATATGCGCGTATCTTGTCTTCAGTCTCCCAAGTCGTGTCTCCTTCAACGTCACTCCACTGTACTTTAACTAGCTTGACCTTACAATTGCGTAGCTTTTTAACTTCTATACCCAAGATACGAGTTGGAAGTCTTCTCACCGTCGCTTCTCGCTCCACTTCTACTTCCTCTAGTATGCTCGGCTCCACAACTTCCGCGGACTCATGTAAGCACTTCCGTAAATGAGAGACATGAAAAACATTATGAACTCCAGCCAATCTTTTGGGCAGCTCTACTTTATAAGCCATCTTCCCAATCCTCTCAATGATAGGAAACGACCTTACAAATCTTGGTGCCAGTTTTCCTACGGACCCAAAGCGAACGACATTCTTCAAAGGAGATACTTTAAGAAAAACTTTGTCTCCAACCTCAAACTCAAGGTCGGTCCTCCTTTTATCAGCGTAGGACTTCTGTCTATCTTGTGCGGTCTTCATTCGTCTTCGTATCAAGTCCACCTTCTCTGAAGTTTCTCTGATCATGTCAGGCCCAAGTACAAGCTTGTCTGTAGACTCCCACCAACAAGTTGGTGATAGGCATGGTCTTCCATATAAAGCCTCAAAGGGTGCCATGCCTATGGTGGCTTGGTAGCTATTGTTGTAGGCGAACTCCACCAAAGGAAGATGATCTTCCCATGTTCCTCCAAAATCAAGAATGCACAATCGCAAAAGGTCTTCTAATACTCTATTCACCCTTTCCATCTGACCATCGGTTTGAGGGTGATAAGCAGTGCTTAAGCATAGCTGTGTGCCTACAGCCTCTTGCAAACTCTTCCAAAACTCACTCATAAAGATACAATCTCGATCACTTACTATGCTAGAGGGTATCCCATGCAGCCGAACTACCTCTTTAAGATAAATGGATGCTAACGGTGAGGCAGTCCTCCTACTCTTAACAGGTATAAAGTGAGCGCTTTTAGTGAGCCTGTCAACTATTACCCAAATACTGGTATTGCCCCTTCTTGACCTAGGCAACCCATCAATAAAGTCCATTGAAATGCTATCCCATTTCCACTGTGGGACCTCTAGAGGATGAAGCATACCACCAGACTTCTTCTGCTTTGCCTTGACTTGCTGGCATATCAAGCATTTAGAGACAAACTCAGCTACATTCTTCTTTATGCCATTCCAGAAGATAACCCTTTTTATGTCTTTATACATCTTGTCCCCACCTGGGTATATGATCAACTTAGAATTGTGTGCTCCTTCGAGAACGGTTTTCACCAAATCCCTTGCTTGTGGGATGCATATTCTTCCGTCTCGTCTCAACCAACCCTTGTCATCGATGGAGAATCTATTGAGGTGACTAGAAGTCTCACCTCTAATTAGCTTATCCATCACATCAACTAGCTGAGGGTTTTCACGTTGCGTGGTTCCTATTGAGTCCAAAAGAGTAGGCCGCACCTCTAGTGATGCCAACAAACCAGGTACAAATTCAAAGGAGGGTCTAAAGTCAAAGTTTGCTATGTACTCCAAGCTTTGCCTTTCCACATAGAGAGGACTTAAGGCCAGCTTTTTCCTACTCAAGGCGTCTGCTACCACATTCCCCTTGCCAGGGGTATATGAAATCTCAAAATCATATGAGGCAAGAAATTCCATCCACCTTTGTTGTCTTAAGTTAATATTTTTCTGTGAGAAAAGGCACTTTAACGATTTATGGTCAGTAAACAATTCAAACCATTCTCCTAGTAGGTAATGACGCCATGACTTAAGAGCGAAAACAATGGCAGCAAACTCTAAATCATGAGTTGGGTAGTTCTTCTCATGTACCTTCAACTTCCTTCCCCCATAACAAACTACTTTGCCTTCTTGCATCAAGACAGCGCCTAGTCGGATACCGTATGCCTCTGTGTATATTGTAAACATCTTACTCCCATCAGGCAATGTGGAGTGTTTACTAACTCCGGTTCGAATCTAGCAAGCTAGTTGAATTGGCTGACGTATTCCTTAACCGATAGGCTTCCCTGTTTGAGTGCTAAGAACTTCTCCATCTGTAGGCTTCGTTCAGCTTGCGAGAGGAACTTCATTTCATATCTTATTCTGAAATCCTCCCATGTTTCAACTGGTCTCTCAGCATTAGTAACTTCCCACCAGTAAGAGGCTTCGTCCTTAAGTAACTATACAGCCAATTGTATTTCTGCCAATCGTCCACTTCGAAGATAACAAACAAATCTTCTATTTCCTTGAGCCAGTTTCTTACTTCCACAAATGACTCAAATCTTCTGTTTCCTTGAGCCAGTTTCTTACTTCCACAAATGACTCAGTCCCATTAAAGTTCTTTCCACCCATAGCTCGAAAGTCTCAACATATCTTCGAGAAAGCATTCACACGCGGAGGAGGAGGAGGAGGAACGACAACAGCTGGGGGAGGAGGAACGTCCGCTGGGCCTGCATCATTAGCCCTAGCCTCCAGATACCTTCTGAACCAGCCAGGTATCGGTACGCCCTCGGGAAGATTAAGATCCCCAGACATGCTGAAATGAAAAGAAAAGGTTCAAAACAAAGGATAGAAAGATAGTGCATATGGCTTTGGGGATTATGCCCTTAAAATAAAACAACATTTTTCTTGGAAATGCTTCTTTAAACTTCTTTTTGAAAAATAGTTTTAAAAAACTTTTATCTGATCTGGTAAACCTTCGCTCTTATACCAAGTGAAACACCCCACCTCCGTTAAGGTCACTCACAAAGGGAATGCATTAACTTTAGTGAAGCATTTTAGGTAAAAGGCACAAATAATTTACAAGATAGACATATAAACAGCGGAAAAACTGAAATCATTTCATAAATAGCGTTGTTCAGTCAAAGCATTACAAGCATTGTCTCAAAACCCAATTTCTAAATTATTACAATAAAACATCTGTCTTGATTTAAAACTCCAAGTACATAAAGAAGCATAAAACAATAGTAAAGCAGCATAAATCCATAATAAAAGTGTAACCACAGCCATAGCCCAAGAAAAGACAATCCAAGCAATACATCTACTCTCTTCAAGCTGGAAAAGGTCTGCACTAAGCTGAAGTATTCCCTTCCTGCGGACCTGGGGGGGGGGGGAGGGGGGGGAAGGAAGGAAAGAAGGCAAAAGAAAACGGGTCAGACATAAGTCTAGTAAGTCCAGTGATTATTCAGCATGTAAACAGGTAAAAGAATCATGACATGAATAAACTGAACATAGGACAATACCATAGAAATAAGATAACATAAGATAAGGCAAGATAAACTGAATATGCTATCGCACTCATTTCCATTTCTCTGCACCTACTAACGAATGTTTCAACTACCATCATGTGTTCATAACAAAGCGATCCCTTTTCCGATCGGCTTCTACTCTCGTGCATTTATTACTTGTGTCATTCGGCCTCGCTTGAATGTAGATACCTGTGCTGGTCCCGCCATGGGGTGTATCAATTCCTATGGTGGCAACCTGACACAAATTCAAGATGTACAGTGTATACTACTGATGCCTAGTGCCTGCTTTTTCCACTTCGGAGTACGTGCACACCCATACTCCGCCGGAACCTACACTGCTGCACCACCCGTCGCTATTTTGACCGCTTATAATCAGCCCAATAATCGTGCCCCACCCTGACTAGTTCAGGGTACCGTGATACATCTATGTGGGTTACTGCTGAAATGGGTCCCCGTTACTAGGGTTTTCAAATCAACATGTTATAACGGTTAAGTGTTCTCAAGTTAACCTAACCCCACCCATCTGTTTAATTAACATGTAGTATTGGTTAAGTGTTGCCTTAATTAACTTAAACCTACCATTCTTAGCATGTTCGTCCCTTAGCTTTAATTCATTCATTAAAGCACCAACCTCTCACATTAGATCTATATTGTTGCGGTCGCTGGATGTGCCGGGCGGTTCCGGGCAGTATTACACAGCAACTCAATCTAACCTCGGGTTTTTGGGCTTAATGCACTAACCTCTCACATTAGATCTATATTGTTGTGGTCGCTGGATGTGCCGGGCGGTTCCGGACAGTCTTACACCGCAACTCAATCTAACCTCGGGTTAGGCATGTTCATCTTTAGCCAATTTACATACTTGTCATATGTGTCCAAGTTTAGGTCTTTTTATGTCAGTATTCCCCAAGTGTAGTCAGTACAAGTTTTACGCCACATTCACTTGTTATGCCCAAAATTTACTCAATTAAATTATACCCAATTTTCCCGCGTTATAACTGCATGTACAACGAGATTCAATCTAAGTTCCGATTGAATCTAGTATTCATAAAGAAAAATAAAAAGGGAAAAAATAGAGAAGAAGCATAAGAATTGACATAAGGAAAAATAGGCATGTAAAGGTGTACCCAATTCAAGAATCATATTTCAATAGGCATGTTGTACATTAACAATAAGTGTGGGCAAACTAAGCAATTTACACCATAGGTATAAAGATTAGATAGAATTAGACTTAAGAGAATCACTAATTTTGATGTACAACATGATAAGTTCCATTATATCAATCACAATAGTCTCATAAGCATAGGATGTACAACATGATAGGTTCCATCATATCAATCACAACAGTCTCATAGGCATGATAGGTTTCATTATGTCAATCACAACAGTTTCATAGGCATGATAAGTTTCACTATAACAATCACAATAGTCTCATAGACATAGGCAACTCAGATTTGACAAAAGGGTAAGCATGAATTAGAATTAGGCATAGTTCTAAATCTGATTATTACAGTCATGATTTCTATTAGGTGTTCAAATCGGAATAATAACTGAACTTACAGAAAAAAGAACGGATCTTGTATTCTGGGATCTGATTTCTGAATTTGTTAAGCTTATCCTTTAATATAGACGTTTAATTCTCTAGTTTGGATTTGGTTTGGCGCTTTATAATTTGATTTCTAGTTTAGAGAAGATGGAGGCTAGGCTAGCTTATACATGGACAGTATGACGGCTTCATAGAATAGGATTTTGAGGTCTAGGGTCGAGATTTGGGTGATTATATAGAAGTTTAGGATAAATATGGGCCTTTAGATCAACCTAGGAGTCATCAGAGCCATCTAGTCCAAGAGAATGCATCATCAGGCTAATCAGAAGTCGCCACGTAGCCATATGACTCAGAAAAACGTCACTGTCCAGATCAGTTCGTAGGTGTCGACCCTACTGGGGGTCGACACCCATGTCGACACCCCTGGGGAGGTCGACAACTATGTCGACACCCCCTGGGGGGTTGACACCTCTGAGCGGGAAGTTTCCCGCTCAGTTGTTTTCTGAAGTTTTGAAATTCGAATCTGCTTTAATTATTTTAATTTAATTTCTGCTTAAACTTGAAAACTTCTAACCTCCATAACTTCTTCATTGAAGTCCGATTCACGCAAATTCGAACTCTATCTCAAGCAGAATTTCGAGATGAACGCAATGGCGTAACCCGTTTCACCCAATTCTTCCTTTAAAAATTAAGTGTTCTTAGATTTGTTAATTTTAAATACTTACGGAAAATACGGGGTGTTACATCATCTTTGGAGGAAAGTCTTTTCCTTTATTCCTTTATCGTTGAGAAATATGGTCTTAAATGTTCTGAGTTTCATGTCTCGGAACAAGATCACCATTGGTTCTATATAGTCGATATGTTCTGGGCATAACTTCTTGATGGATGATGAACGGTCCTTCCCAATTTGGACCGACAGGGCCATCCGCTGGGTTCTTCGTGTTAGCCATCACTCTCCATAAAACTAACTCTCCTTTTGCGAAGGTTCTAGTCCTGACCTTTGGCTGTTTTGGTAGAGGTTCTGTATGTTTAAAGTACCAAAGGCAACTCTTCGGCCCAATATCCTTTAAATTGATTTAAGCGTTCCTTTAGAATTGTCTTTATGGTTTTGTTGGCGGCTTCCAAAGCTCCGTTAGCTTTCAGATGGGCTATTGAGGAGAAACTTTTGATGATTCCATTTTTCTCACAAAACCGGGTGAATTATTCGTTCTCAAATTGAGTTCCATTATCTAATATGATTTTGTGAGGGATTCCAAAGCGGGTAACAATATTCTTTATTACGAATCTTAACACCTTTTGAGACGTGATCATCGAAAGGGGTTTTGCCTCTACCCACTTAGTGAAGTAGTCGATAGCTACTACGACATACTTAGCTCCACCTTTGGAAATTGGTAAGGGTCTGATTAAATCTATTCCCCGTACATTAAATGGCCAGGGATTTGGTATAGTGGTTAGTTCTTAGGAGGAAGACATGGCACCTTAGAGTACTTTTGACACTTATCACATTTTTTGACGTACTTAACTGCTTTATAACCATCTGTGGCCAATAATAACCTTGTCTCATGACACTTTTGGCCAGCTTAATTCCATTGGAATAGTCTCTACACCATCCACCATGAGCTTCCTCCAATAGGATAATCCCATCTTCGGAACTTACGCATCTTAAAGGAGCGAGTGTCCCTTTTGATAGAGTATATTATCCGTAATCACAAATGTAGGAGCTCTGTGCTTTATCCTTCTTGCGTCTTGCTTCCTAAGGGGTAAAGTGTCATTTAGGAGGTAATCTACTATGGGAGTCATCCATGTAATTTTACGATGACAATCTGTTTTCTCTAAGAGAGGTTCTTCATTGGAGTTTCCCTATTTGTTTCCTTCATCCCTCATTCTCAAGGCTTGGGATCTAGTTCAGAATAATAGCTTTTTCCCCATTTCCGATTCCTTCTGTTCGACACTAGGCCTTAACTGATATCCCATGGGAATTATTCGAGTTTCAGGATCCCCCCGGGAACTGGATAACTTGGCTAGTGAATCTGCTTGGGTGTTATCTCCGCGGAACTGAGAAATCCTCAAACTGGGAAAGCATCTTTAATGCCCTTTTCATATATAAGGTTAGCCGCGCATCCTTGGTTTGATATGTCTATTTTATTTGGTTTACCATTAGTTGTGAATCACTAAAGATTTCTATCTGAGGTATCTTCAACTGTAGCGCTAAATTCAAACCTACTATCATTGATTCATACTTGGCTGTAATGACCCGCATCGTCAACAGTATTATAATTAATTTATTTAATTATTTAAATATGAATTAAAGGATTTAATGGTCGTGGAATTAAATAATGGTGAATATTTAATTAAAATAATAAATTAAATAATATATATTTAATTCCGAAATAATCAGAATTGGCTGAAATGGTGATATAGTGTGAACTGGATCATCTGTGATATTTAATTCAGTTTAGAATTGAATTAGAATAACGAATATATTATTTGAACGACAGTTTGAACGTATAATTATATTATAACTAAAATCGAGCTTGAAATGGCGCTGCAGTTCGTAATTTGGCGATTTGAACTTCAACTGAATGTACAGGGTTTGTTTTAAATCGAATTTCTGTGAAACAAGAAACGTTAGGAGCTGGTGGAGTATGTCTTTCTAGTGGAAGAGAGAAATAGGGATTTCGTTGTGTAGATTTTGATTTATGCTCAAATCAAATTTTAAAATAGTCGCTATAGAATCGTTCATCGATCGTAACGGTTTATTCGATATAACTAGAGATCGGGTTTGAATTTAGACAAGATTCTTTTGGGACATAACGATAACTTAATTTTTAGAATTTTACTGTAATTTTTAATAAATTAAATAAGCAACTTTTTATTTGGAATATTTTGCACCCTGTAATCAACATTTTGAGGTTTCAAAATATGAGTTAATCCACCGGTATTATTATATTTTTTGGATCTTGGCACCTTGTCCATCACAACGGTATGTTTACTTCTGTCGACGACAGTTTGTAAAGGGAGGAAATTCTAATTTTTGTTAACTTAACAACAAAGGCACTGTCTATTTTAATCACACACCAACGTGGGGAATCCTCTTCATGCCTTCATTTTTATGGCTACAACAAAACCCAACGTGGAGGACTAAAGTATCACAAAACAAAATATGATTGATTCAACGTGAAACATTTGTGGTTGATGCTCGGTTACGTGGCCGATTTTTGAGCATCCTTATATATATATATATATATATATATATATATATATATATATATATATAAATACCCCCTCTTTCACATTCCTTAAAACCTAAATATATTTCTCTGGCCAAATCGACTCTTGCCGCCACCAACACAGCAAGAAATCGCCACTTAAAGAAAAATCAAACGAAATTATTCCACCTTTTTAAATCTCTAAACTTATATATATCTGAGATCCTGCAAGCCTCCTCTTCGTGCCGGGATAAATTCTCTGAGAACGATGAAGGGCTGTTCATTCGTGAGTTATGGGTCTGGAGGTGTGTTTGGGCGTGAGGATCCGCTGCGTCCAAAATGTGAAGAACGGGTTCAAAGCTTTGAGAAGAAGGGGATAACGGAAAAGGAAGAGAAGGGTACATGTATGAAGATGGGTTTCATGGAGGAGCGGACACAGGCAAAGGGATGGACGTGGACTGAAAAGTGGGAGCAAAGGTTCTAAAATGGGTTCGGTAGTGGTACAAAAGGGTGCATGAGTGTTGGCAAACGAAGAGGATTACTGGCGCAAGAAAGAAAAGATAAAATTAGAAAGGAAAGTATGTGGAAAGGGAAGTGGAGGGGGGTTTCAACATAAATGGAAAATGGGAAGTGGGAATCATGAGCAGTTTGTATAACATGGGGAGGATTACACGGAAATGACTGATGTGAGCAGGAGACGTGTCATGGGGCATTGGGTTTAAGTGGTGATATATCACCTGTTTTCAAAGTTCTGTAGTGGTAGTGCTCAGTTGTGTATTTTCGAATGTGAATGTAGAAGATTGAAAAGGGCGTGAGTGCTTGTACCCGGGTATTTCTGGAATGATAAAGAGAAGTTGCAGTGTTCTCTTTTGTTGTGAGAAAAATAGGAGAAATTCTTGTATATAGGAATGAAGGGTAGTTGAGGATGACTTGTTGGGTGTTTTAGCTATTGGATTCCATGTAGAATTGAGGAAGAAAAACGAGAATAAGGTGAGTAGGAATGATGAGGAAGGTGGATCCGAGTTTAATGAAAATGGTGTGGACCTGTAGAGAAGTTGGAGGAGAAGATGATGGTGTTTCTTTTTGTGATTTTCGATTCAGTAGAAATGGAGCGACGAGGAGTAAAATTATGCAGAAATGGCCATTAGAAGAAGGAATTACACGAGTGGGCCTGGGTAGTTATAAAAGGATATGGGCCGTATGCAAATGAATTTCGAACGGTTGGATCTGTTAGGATCGTAGGGATGAGGTTTACACACTGGAACTGACTGGGAGTGAATCGAAGCTCGTTACAATTTATTGCAAAATAAATTGTCCGTCTGATTCGAGCGATGGTTATCGTTATTAATGATGATCGTCCAATGTGAGTAAATCTCACTAACTCTGAACAGTTTATAATTTCATGTTGTATTTTTAGAACTGTTAAATATTGACTGATTGACTGTGTGTTGACTGTTTGATTAAACTGCTAGTCAGTTAGTTGAATTTCTATAGTGATTCTGTTAATAGAATATTTCATATCGAACTGAAAGTGGTATTGATTATACTTTGTAACATCTGTGATGTAGGGAAATAGGTTGGAGGAATCCAACTGGATTCCTCAACATTTATTTTACTGTGATTCATATATTGTGATATATGATGTGATATATAATCTGTTGTTGATTATGTGTGTTTGGACGATATTTATCGTTGTTATATGGTATGTTAAATACCGTAAGAAATACTGGATGTGGGAAAGGGGATTTTCAAAGTGTATTTTGAAAATGAATTATTTATATAAAATCGATGGATTTTATATAGAAAAGGAAAAGGGTTTTTATAAAAGAAAATATTTATAAAATTGAAGGATAAGTTATGATAAAGGAAATATTTATAAAATCATAGGATTTTATAAATGGGATATTTATTTGTTAAATAAATAAGAGATATTAAATGAGATATTTATTTGTTAAATAAATAGAAGATTATAAAGGAAACATTTAGAATAAGTAAATCAAATAAAGGATATGTTTGTTTGTTAAATAATTAGAGTAGAATAAATAAAGATATACAAGGAGATATTTGTAAACCATTTACAAATAGGATTGAAAAGGAAATAGTGTAAAACCATAATCAAATAGAGTTAAGCAAAATTAGAAACTGATTAGACATTAGTAAATTGAATAGTTTTCTGAGTATCGATCTGATGTTGGTTTCGGCCTTCGGGGTTTATACTTAGAGAATTGTTCTTCTACTAGTTTACATTCAGGGATTGATAGTTGTGAAATGATAGTGATATGTAAATAACAAATGGAAATGTTTTCCAGTGTTGATAACATATATTTTCTAAACATAGGAAATAAGGAAATGAGGGAATATATATATATATATATGATTGATGATTGATTGATAGAATTTCCATTTGGAAATGATATCGTTGCTTGCACACGTATTTTCCTTCGATAGTTAAATCAAAGACTATCGAAGTTTTGACCAATATACGTTGTTAAAATGGAGAGACCGGTTGGATTATTATCCAAAGAACCACTCTGTATTGGCATAAGCGTTGCGAATCATATATGCCAAAGATAATTGAAGACGGAGTAAAGTGCAAGGGCTATTGTATAAATCTTAGATAACAGTGCCTAAGATGGATATACTGAATAGTACCTTCGGTTCATCCTGTTCCTGGATGACTTGTATGGACGGATGTCTGACAGAGTAATTCCAGACGATCATGTATATTCATTTCTCCAACCGTACCAAGAGTGGAAGCGGAGAAGGAAACTTCTTTTAGCTAACACATAATGTATTGTTGAGGACGTCAATCGGTGATTTGATGGATTTGATGATGTGGCATTCGAAGTGAATCTGATGTGATGATGAAGCGTAACCTCAAGCCTCATCAACCGGTAAATGATAGAAATCGAGCAGGCAGCATGGCTAAGTCGGTCGCTCCGAAGTAGGGTGTATAATCACCTGATCTAGAGTTTCATTTATTTCTAAAAATCTATTGTCGATACTGTCCCATTCGGGAAACGGTTGCTGATCCCAACCGTTGGTGATATACGTTCGATACACTCAAGCGAAATGAGTGGTCGGTCTTGTGTGTCCGGGTTGCAAGATGTTCTTGTTGAACCCAATGTATTCCTCTCTAGAGGTACACTAGCGAAAGGTGGTTCCATACCTTGTCATAGTTGGAAATCCATTACCCAATACGTGCTTGCGGTTTTGATTGTATACCATATATGTAGAACGTGAGATGAAAGCGTTTCTGCTAGATGGTTATTATTATTGTGGTTGATAGACATTATTATAATATCAAAAGGTTTTTGATATAAAGTTATTTTGGATTCTCATAAAGGAAAAACCCATTCTGTTATACGGCATGGTTTTATGAGATATCATTTACTTGTTCGAACTGTTTTAAAACTGTTTTACTCATACCAGTCCCATGACTGACCCGGAGTTTATTTTGTTTTGTTTTCCCTAAACTCTTGGGTGCCCAATTTTGTACGGGCAGTCAAGTAGTCGGGATTTGCAGATATACCTGAAGAGCTGGAGCAGGAGGCTTCAGGATCATGTAGCTATAGTTTATTTCCGCTGTGTTGTAAGTGTTGTACTGTGATAATGATGTATATTCAAGTACAATCTTTTATTTCAAAGATATGTTATCTATTATATGTTATTCGTTCCGCTGTGAGGTTCGTGTTACTTTGATGTTGTGTTCTTCTTCTTCTTCTTCTTCTTCTTCTATTCTAAGTTTCTAGCTTATCTTTCCTCACCCTCTAATTTCTTTCTTAATCATCCGGTATTTTTCGATGTTTGGTTAGTCATCATTGAGTTTATGGCGATAACGAAGATCGACAAAAACCAGGGTCATTACAGTTGGTATCAGAGCAGAACGTTAATTGATTAACTTGGCTCTGTGGCGTGACTCAGTAGAGATAGGGTTAGTAATACCCTAGATTGAGTTTGAGTGTATATATACGAGTAAACGTATTTGTTATTGATATAAAAATTTGTTTTATATTGTGGAGATTTATTGAGTGAGTTGTTTATGGATTCTGGTCGATCAGTTTGATCCACTGTATCGGTAGGAGTTACTAAACACTTGAATACAATGAACCGTCATGGTATGTTTTGAAAAGAGGGTTAACGAAATAATTTTGCCCCAAAATTATATTTTGATATAAAAGGATTTATATTGAAATGATTATAATATAGTGGATATATTGGTTGTTATTATAATCTAATAAGATTATAAAAATGTGAAATGGTTATGTAAATAACCAATCAGAATTCATATAAGTGAAATACGTGAAATGAAGTGAATTAAATATGAAATTCAAATCAGAATTGAATTTAAAAAGTCTAAAAAATTGGATAAGTGTTTGTAAATGGATTTGGATTAAAAATAAGGAAAATTTAAGATCCTGGAAGATTTTAAATTGTTTTACAAGCCGTGTGAATTATATTTTGAAATGGATTTCAAAGTGGAAATGTTTAGAAATGGTTTTATAGTATTGAACTCACTTCGATCGCTGGAAAATAGATTCTGATGATGATAGCTGCATCATCAGTATTCATTTTCAAGTTGTAAGTGACGAATTACTACCAGAAATACTGTTTTGAATGTGTTTTGGTAAAGACAAGTTGTGTTGTATTTCAAAAAGGAAATTTTGATTTTTTTGAAAAGAGTAAACTATTTAAAAATTCCCAGGGAAATATTGTTGAAATGAAAACAAATTTAACAGAAATTTGTGAAAGCAAAATTGAATTAAAGTAAAGCCAGTAAAGTGGTAATTGAGATTGAATTAGAATGATATCAAGACAAATTGGATTGTGAGATTCAAATTTGAAGTGTAACGTGATAATCAGGTTAAGAGTTGGGAATCGAGAAGAAACTCGAGTTGAAATGATATTTGGCTTGGATATAAGCGAATGGTTGTGTTGTGGATAAAAGAAGATTGGAATTTGATTTGGGATGACCCTTGTATCCGCTGAATTGCTAACAGGTGGAAAGGAAATAATGTTATGCCGACAAAAGGTACAAGTTTATATTTCTATTGGATATAAGATGTATGAGCCGATTTGGCAAGCCGCTTGGCTGTTTGATTTTCTTTTGGGATGGAGATGGCCCAGAGAGGCGAGTTGGAGTTTGACCAATTGACCAGTACAAAGGAGGTGCTGGCGAAATTTTTCGAAAAGTTAAGGAGTTAGAAAATTTTCAGGATTTTTGAAAATTTTCGATAACAAGAATGAATAAATAATTTAATTAAAATTAATTTGGTCCAGTTGGAAACTGAAGTTAAGAAGTGAACAAATAAGTTATAACCAGTAGATAGGGTCGTCTTCTAGCTTTAGCAATTTCGAGGACGAAATTATTTTAAGTAGGGAAGAATGTAATGACCTGCATCGTCAGCGGTATTATAATTAATTTATTTAATTATTTAAATAGTGAATTAAAGGATTTAATGGTCGTAGAATTAAATAATGGTGAATATTTAATTAAAATAATAAATTGAATAATATATATTTAATTCTGAAATAATTAGAATTGGCTGAAATGGCGATATGGTGTGAACTGGATCATCTGTGATATTTAATTCAGTTTAGAATTGAATTAGAATAACGAATATATTATTTGAACGACAGTTTGAACGTATAATTATATTATAATTAAAATCGAGCTTGAAATGGCGCTGCAGTACATAATTTGGCGATTTGAACTTCAACTGAATGTACAAGGTTCGTTTCAAATCGGATTTCTGTGAAACAAGAAACGTTAGGAGCTGGTGGAGTATGTCTTTCTAGTGGAAGAGAAAAATCGGGATTTCATCGTGTAGATTTTGATTTATGCCCAAATCAAATTTTAAAATAGTCGCTATAGAATCGTTTATCGATCGTAATGGTTTATTCAATATAACTAGATATTGGGTTTGAATTTAGACAAGATTCTTTTGGGACATAATGATAATTTAATTTTTAGAATTTTACTGTAATTTTTAATAAATTAAATAAGCAACTTTTTATTTGGAGTATTTTGTACCCTGTAATCAACATTTTGAGGTTTCAAAATATGAGTTAATCTGCCGGTATTATTATATTCTTTGGATCCTGGCACCTTGTGCATCACAACGGTATGTTTACTTCTGTCGACGACAGTTTGTAAAGGGAGGAAATTCTAATTTTTGTTAACTTAACAACAAAGGCACTGTCTATTTTAATCACACACCAACATGGAGAATCCTCTTCACGCCTTCATTTGTATGGCTACAACAAAACCCAACGTGGAGGACTAAAGTATCACAAAACAAAATATGGTTGATTCAATGCGAAACATTTGTGGTTGATGCTTGGTTACGTGGTGGATTTTTGAGCATCCTTTTATATATATAAATACCCCCTCTTTCACATTCCTTAAAACCTAAATATATTTCTCTGGCCAAATCGATTCTTGCCGCCACCAACACAGCAAGAAATCGCCACGTAAAGAAAAATCAAACGAAATTATTCCACCTTTATAAATCTCTAAACTTGTATATATCCGAGATCCTGCAAGCCTCCTCTTCACGCCGGGATAGATTCTCTGAGAACGATGGAGGGATGTTCATTCGTGAGTTATGGGTCTGGAGGTGTGTTTGGGCGTGAGGAGCTGCTGCATCCAAAACGTGAAGAACGGGTTCAAAGCTTTGAGATGAAGGGGATAACGGCAAAAGAAGAGAAGGGTACAGGTATGAAGATGGGTTTCATGGAGGAGCGGACACAGGCAAAGGGATGGACGTGGACTGAAAAGTGGGAGCAAAGGTTCTAAAATGGGTTCGGTAGTGGTACAAAAGGGTGCATGAGTGTTGGCAAACGGAGAGGATTACTGGCGCAAGAAAGAAAAGATAAAAATAGAAAGGAAAGTATGTGGAAAGGGAAGTAGAGGGGGTTTCAACGTAAATGGAAAATGGGAAGTGGGAATCATGAGCAGTTTGTATAACATGGGGAGGATTACACGGAAATGACTGATGTGAGCAGGAGACGTGTCATGGGGCGTTGTGTTTAAGTGGTGATATATCACCTGTTTTCAAAGTTATGTAGTGGTAGTGCTGTGGTCTTTGCAGTTGTGTATTTTCGAATGTGAATGTAGAAGATTGAAATGGGCGTGAGTGCTTGTACCCATATATTTCTGGAATGATAAAGAGAAGTTGCAGTGTTCTCTTTTGCTGTGAGAAAAATAGTAGAAATTCTTGTATATAGGAATGAAGGGTAGTTGAGGATGACTTATTGGGTGTTTTAGTTATTGGATTCCATGTAGAATTGAGGAAGAAAAACGAGAATAAGGTGAGCAGGAATGATGAGGAAGGTGGATCTGAGTTGAATGAAAATGGTGTGGACCTGTAGAGAAGTTGAAGGAGAAGATGATGGTATTTCTTTTTGTGATTTTCGATTCAGTAGAAATGGAGCGACGAGGAGTAAAAATATGCAGAAATGGCCATTAGAAGAAGGAATTACACGAGTGGGCCTGGGTAGTTATAAAAGGATATGGGCCGTATGCAAATGAATTTCGAACGGTTGGATCTGTTAGGATCGTAGGGACGAGGGCTACACACTGGAACTGACTGGGACTGAATCAAAGCTCGTTACAATTTATTGCAAAATAAATTGTCCGTCTGAATCGAGCGATGGTTATCGTTATTAACGATGATCGTCAAATGTGAGTAAATCTCACTAACTCTGAACAGTTTATAATTTCATGTTGTATTTTTAGAACTGTTAAATATTGGCCGATTGACTGTGTGTTACTGTTTGATTGAACTGCTAGTCAGTTAGTTGAATTTCTATATTGATTCTGTTTAACAGAATATTTCATATCGAACTGAAAGTGGTGTTGATTATACTGTGTAACATCTGTGATGCAGGGAAACTGGTTCTGGATTCCTCAACATTTATTTTACTGTGATTCATATTTTGTGATATATGATGTGATATATAATCTATTGTTGATTATGTGTGTTTGGGCGATATTTATCGTTGTTATATGGTATGTTAAATACCATAAGAAATACTGGATGTGGGAAAGGGGATTTTCAAAGTGTATTTTGAAAATGAATTATTTATATAAAATCAATGGATTTTATATAGAAAAGGAAAAGGGTTTTTATAAAAGAAAATATTTATAAAATCGAAGGATAAGTTATGATAAAGGAAATATTTATAAAATCATAGGGTTTTATAAATGGGATATTTATTTGTTAAATAAATAAGAGATATTAAATGAGATATTTATTTGTTAAATAAATAGAAGATTATAAAGGAAACATTTAGAATAAGTAAATCAAATAAAGGAGATGTTTATTTGTTAAATAATTAGAGTAGAATAAATAAAGATATACAAGGAGATATTTGTAAACCATTTACAAATAGGATTGAAAAGGAAATAGTGTAAAACCATAATCAAATAGAGTTAAGCAAAATTAGAAAATGACTAGAGGTTATTAAATTGAATAGTTTTCTGAGTATCGATCTGATGTTGGTTTCGGCCTTCGGGGTTTATACTTAGAGAATTGTTCTTCTACTAGTTTACAGTCAGGGATTGATAGTTGTGAAATGATAGTGATATGTAAATAACAAATGGAAATGTTTTCCAGTGTTGATAACATATATTTTCTAAACATAGGAAATGAGGAAATATATATATATATATATATATATGATTGATGATTGATTGATAGAATTTCCATTTGGAAATGATATCGTTGCTTGCACACGTATTTTCCTTCGATAGTTAAATCACAGACTATTGAAGTTTTGACCAATTTACGTTGTTAATATGGAGAGACCGGTTGGATTATTATCCAAAGTACCACTCTGTATTGGCATAAGCATTGCGAATCATATATGCCAAAGATAATTGAAGACAGAGTAAAGTGCAAAGGCTATTGTATAAATCTTGGACAACAGTGCCTAAGATGGATATACTGAATAGTACCTTCGGTTCATCCTATTCTTGGATGACTTGTATAGACGGATGTCTGACAGAGTATTTCCAAACGATCACGTATATTGATTCCTCCAACCGTACCAAGAGTGGAAGCGGAGAAGGAAACATCTTTTAGCTAACACATAATGTATTGTTGAGGACGTCAATCAGTGATTTGATGGATTTGATGATGTGGCATTTGAAGTGAATCTGATGTGATGATGAAGCGTAACCTCAAGCCTCATCAACCGGTAAATGACAGAAATCGGGCAGGCAACATGGCTAAGTCGGTCGCTCCAAAGTAGGGTGTATAATCACATGATCTAGAGTTTCATTTATTTCTAAAAATCTATTGTCGATACTGTCCCATTTGGGAAACGGTTGCTGATCCCAACCGTTGGTGATATACATTCGATACACTCAAGCGAAATGAGTGGTCGGTCATGTGTGGCCGGGTTGCAAGATGTTCTTGTTGAACCCAGTGTATTCCTCTCTAGAGGTACACTAGCGAAAGGTGGTTCCATACCTGGTCATAGTTGGAAATCCATTACCCAATACGTGCTTGCGGTTTTGATTGTATACCATATATGTAGAACGTGAGATGAAAGCATTTCTGCTAGATGATTATTATTATTGTGGTTGATAGACATTATTATAATATCAAAAGGTTTTTGATATAAAGTTATTTTGGATTCTCATAAGGGAAAAACCCGTTCCGTTATACGGCATGGTCTTATGAGATATCGTTTACTTTTTCGAAATGTTTTAAAGCTGTTTTGCTCATACCAGTCCCATGACTGACCCGGAGTTTATTTTGTTTTGTTTTCCCTAAACTCTTGGGTGCCCAATTTTGTACGGGCAGTCAAGTAGTCAGGATTTACAGATATACCTGAAGAGATGGAGCAGGAGGCTTCAAGTTCATATAGCTATAGTTTATTTCCGCTGTGTTGTAAGTGTTGTACTGTGATAATAATGTATATTCAAGTACAATCTTTTATTTCAAAGATATGTTATCTATTATATGTTATTCGTTCCGCTATGAGATTTGTGTTACTCTGATGTTGTGTTCTTCTTCTTCTATTCTAAGTTTCTATCTTATCTTTCCTCACCCTCTAATTTCTTTCATTAATCATCCGGTATTTTTCGATGTTTGGTTAGTCATCATTGAGTTTGTGGCGATAACCAAGATCGACAAAAAACCGGGTCATTACATTGGCCATATTATTAATTGTCGGGAACCCTAACTTCGTGGCGTAGTGCAAGCGGTGTCCGTCAGGGGTAATTATAATATAACCTGCCCCCGCTCCCCGTTCGTTAGAAGCTCCATCCACAAAGAGCTGCCACTTGGTCTTTAAGTCATTTTTTAGCTGATTTTTCTAAAATGAAGCACGTGCATTAATTCACGAAATCTGCGAGAGCTTGTCCTTTAATTGCCGCCCAAGGATAGAGCTCAATTTCATATTGGCTAAGCTCGACACCCCATTTAATTAGCCTCCCTGAGGTTTCCGGTTTGCTGAATACTTGCTTGAGTAGAAAACTGGTTAAAACCCAAACGGGGTGAGCTTGAGAGTATCCTCCGAGCTTCCGTGCGGTAAGGATTAAGCAATACGCTAGCTTCTCTACTACAGGGTGTCGGGTTTCTGCGTCCTTTAGACTTCGGCTGACGTAGTAAATAGGGGTGTTGTGTCCCATTACTCCCTCTTATCAGGACAAAGCTTACCACATGTTCTGAAATAGCCATATATAGCTATAGTTCTTCTCCCTTCTCTGGGCTAGATAAAACTAGTGGCGATCCCATATAAACTTTTAATTCTTGGAATGTTTTCCTACACTCTTCATTCCATTCGAAATTCTTCTTTTTCTTTATAACATCGAAGAAATGGACACATTTGTCAGTGGCTTTGGAAATGAACCTACCGAGGCTGCTACTTTCCCGTTCAGACTCACGACCTCTTCGCTTGTCCTAGGTCCTTCCATATCTCTTATGGCTTGGATTTGGTCAGAACTAGCTTCAATCCCTTGCTCACTTACCATATATCCTAGAAAATTTCCAGATTGAACTCCAAAAGAACATTTTTGCAGGTTTAGCTTCATTTGTTAACTCCTTAAGACATCGAACATTTCCTTCAAATCCTTTAGACGGCTCTCTTTTTTGGTGGACTTCACTAGCATGTCATCCACATATACCTCCATATTGCGCCCTATTTGTTCTTCGAACATCATGTTTACCAGTCTTTGGTATGTTGCTCCCGCATTCTTCAACCCGAAGGGGATCACTTTATAGCAAAACGTTCCCCAATCGGTGATAAAGCTTGTATGCTCCTCGTCGGGTTTATGCATCAGAATTTGGTTGTACCCCGAGTAAGCATCCATAAGGGATAGTATCCCTTGACCACTTGTGGCATCAACTAATCGGTCAATCCACGGAAGGGGATAACAATCTTTCGGGCAAGCCTTGTTTAAATCCGTGTAATCAACACACGTCCTCCACTTCCCATTGGACTTCTTCACTAGTACGGGATTGACTAACAATTTGGGTAAAGGACTTCCCGGATAAACCCGTTAGTTTCCAACCTCTTGACTTCCCCCTTCAAGGCTTCTAGCCGGTCTCTATTATATTGTCTTTTCTTTTGCCGGACCGGGGTTACCGAAGGGTCAATGTTTAATGCATGACTAATAACAGAGGGGCTAATGCCGATCATGTCTGAATGGGTCCAAGGGAAAACATCTTTGTTGAGTTGTAAGAACCAGATTAGGTCACTTCTGAGGGGCCCTGTCAGACTTTTCCCTATGTTGACGACCTTGATTTATCCTCTGAATCAACATTTACCTCTTCCACGTCTTATATTGGTTTTATTCTTTCAATGTCCCCTCTAGAATCCAAGTCCGTGACGATTTCTCCTTCTTCAGTCAGATTTACATCATCGTACCTTTTCCTCTTTCTTCTCAAAGAAATGTACCTACCATTTGCACGTTTGTTAGCCTTATTAATTTTTATCCTAGCTTCGAATGTGGGATGTAAGAATCCCTTATCCGAAGGTATAAAAACAACAGAAGAATCAAAGTACGAAGAACAATCCCTTTTGTATTTTTCGACTGTTGCGAAGTATAATTCGCGAGAACTTAACTGTTCTCCCCTGATGGTACCTCATCCCTATTTGGTTAGAAATTTTAACATAGGATACTTGGCAGAAACAAAAGCGTCCATCTCTTACAAAGCTGGTCACCCAAAGATGTAATAGGATGGTTGGTCGATCACAATAAAGAGAGTCTCAAAGGTCCTATGGAGCGGAGACAGTCCAACTTGAAGCAGAAGGTTGATTTTCCCTACCGGAGTCGACCCTTTGTTGAAGCCGAAGATTGGTTCATTGATTGGCTCTAACTTTTTCTCAGAAATTCCCATCTGATTGAAAGCGTGCTTAAAGATGACATTGATGACACTCCATGTATCTACAAGGATCTCTGAAACAACAAAGAGCCCTATTTGTGCTGTTATCATAAGGGGATCATTATATGGGTGGCATACCCCTTTTTTCACTTCTTCTAGAGAAAACACTCGGTTGTGCATTTTGAGAGCATAACGTGCATTCTTTAGCGATGTTTCTTCCTGAATTGAGAAGATTCCCTCATGGCTTCATTCATGTATTGGTTCCTTGCTCTAGGATATCTCTCGGTAGGGTGTGGCCCTCCGTGGATCATATTGATTCAATTTATGGGCGGACCCATTGTATTCACCTACCTTATGTTGTCCCCATTGTATTCACCTACCTTCTGTTGTCCATTTGTATTCTGAGCCGATGTCATTTTGTTTAAAACAAATTCTTTCAGATGGCCCTCTCGGATTAGCTTCTGAATAATCCCGTCCAATACCTTGCACTCGTCAACCTTATGTTCGTTGGTTTTGTGGAATTCACAATACTTACCGCCGGAATAAGGTTCAGGGCAATTCCTGGCTTTGAACGAGATGTGGAAGTTGTTAACCCTTTCTCTTGCGACAACATACACAAACGAGATAGGTTTTTTTAGAGCGACCGAGTTGGCATTAGAATCTTCCCACCTGGATCTTTTTTGGTTTCCTTCCGGAGACTTTCGTCCAAAGTTCGGCCTTCCTCCTTCCCATCGAGGCCCGAACTTCCTCTTTGTGAAATACGATTCATCCATACGAATGAACTTGTTGGCTTGGAAGTGAAAGTCTTGTGAGTCTTTACAGGAGTGGATATATAATTCTTTCCATAAGGGGGTATTTTCGATTAACCCTGAGTGTACGACAATCAACTTGTCATGGTCGTCCATATCCTTGGCCTTCAATGCCTCGATGTTGAACCTTTTCAGATAATCTCCTAGACACTCCCCTTGTCTCTGTTTGATGTTAGCAATGACTGTGTAGTCAACTTTCAGATCTTTGCAGATGCAGAACTGCGCGGAACATTCGTAGGAGAACTGTTTCCATGAGTAAATGGTATTTTCTCTATACTGACGATACCACTTTGCTGCCACCCCTTGAAAGGTTACTGGGAAAAGGCGACATCTGATGGGTCCAGAAGCGTTGTCGAGATCCATCTAGCTATCGAAAGCCATTAGATGATCATCGGGGTCAGTTGTTCCAAGATACTTTATGGTTGGAACCTTCACTCTCGATGGTATTATGGTATTCATAATTTCATCGATGAATGGATCTACCCTTTCGTTGTCGTTAACTCTATCATCTTGGGTCTTCTTCCCTTTGCTTCCCAACAAGTCTTTAACGGTCTTTTGGGTGAGATCTTTAATATAAGCTTCTGTGCTGTCATAGTTTACTCTCTTGGGATCATAACCTTGGAGGTGGAACTCCCGGGCTGTTCCTGCTTGCATTGATCCCCTTGATGGTCTACTCCCGTCAGATGGGACTTCTTCTCCATTGCTTCTGAGTGCTGAATGGGAGTCTTTCTTTTTGGAGATTCATTCGTCTCTCTCTGACTAGATCTGGTGAGCCTTGAGGACCTTTGTGCCTGAACAACGTTACCTAAGCTTGCATTTCCTAGAGTTGCTTCTCCAAGACCATGATTCTTGTGACATTATCTTCCATGGCGTTTGAGTTTGGTGGTTGTTGTGGATTGGACGAGGCTCCTCTTCCATTATTGTTTGGATTGAGCGTTAGATCCATATTTCCTTCAAGGGTTGTATTAGGATCTTGTTCCTTGTTACAGTCTTCCAATCTCTTTGATTTCATCTTTCCTGCCATGGAGTAATAAATTCACAAAATTAATTTTTGATAGGTTAACCACAAGGTCGGAAGTTCAATCCCTCCTTATAGCGCCAAAATGTTAATGATATTTTCCATTAACACCCATGATGAGTCGTGTGAAGCATATATTTAAACAGATTGATACGACCATGATCTAAGGTTACTGATCGACAATTTGAAGTCAGTGTTTCTTAGCTAAATCAATCATTTCCCCGAAGAAAGATTCATTTAACTTGATACCACTGGAGCATTGTGTAATCAGCTTTCCCTTAGATCGTGGGCAAGATGATATGCATTGTGATAAGAAGAAAACAGGCTAATGCTTCCCGATACTCGGATGATAAGGATATCGCAATGCTTATTGACTTAAACGATCCTTTCACATCAAACCAGCCCGGAGGAGCTATGATTGCGTCAGTGACCAAGCCATAAGTTTGCAGTTATACTATACTCCGGAATTGAGTTGCATTAGGCTCAGTATGAAAGGGTTGATTCATATCATCAATCCCCGAGATGAAGAAATGGAGATCTCGTGTATCCACAAAGTCTCTCCCCTTTTTACGAGGGTTTCGTTATTAGTTCTTCTATACAAAAAGGGTTAGTGTTAACTCCCTGTTCCATCATAAACGACACAATATGATTATCAAATTGCAAAAATGTTTAAGCCTTCGATTTCTTCATTCATAAATTGCTGATATATTACAAGATTTGTAGAAATTCCCAGTCTGATTCGAAAATTAGGATTTTGTTCTCTTCAAGAAGGAAGAATGAGACTGAAAAGAGAAAATAAATGAGGAAAATGGAAGAATCATCCCCCACTAACGCGCTCCTGGGGTCCTATTTATAAGGAAATAGGGACCCCTTCTGCTGTTAGGTTATTGGGCCTATACGGGCCTTTTCCGACTGCTTTTTCTTGGTCTCAGATCTTTTGCTTCCGACCGACTTTGTGGTGCCAATTATACTCTTCAACAGTGAAGGTCTCAGTCAATTGGGGATCCTTTGAGATTGATATGGGCTTGCTGACATGGTAGTTTCTGGATTTGAACTTCCGGCAGAAGCTCCCGGGTGTAGGCTTTCGGATGTAAGCTTCTAGACGTAGGCTTCTAGGTTTCATGTGAATACTTAGAGGAGCTTGTCCTCATGATGTATGTAGTAGGCTGCCGATTCGAAGCCGCTGTTGGTCTCTGTACTAGGTAGATCAGTATGAAGGGCCTATATCTCTGCTAGGGTTCCGGTTAGCCTTTCGGTAGAGCTTTTGGGATAGTATGGTTTTCCGGAAGGTGA
This sequence comes from Allium sativum, assembly GCA_030737875.1. Lineage (NCBI taxonomy): Eukaryota > Viridiplantae > Streptophyta > Magnoliopsida > Asparagales > Amaryllidaceae > Allium > Allium sativum. The sequence continues at coordinate 971,014,645 of CM060912.1, read as the reverse complement.
TCCCCGGTAATGCTTCTGTTGTCTATCAATGTATCTTTTCGTCATTTTATGCAGTTGATGTTTCAGAAGATGGTTCTGGATAATCCTTATGCATTTCTAGCTTGGTTTTCTTGATGCCTTTACCTGTTGACGTATCAGTATCAAGTGGATTAATACCGATGACCTTTCCGTTGGTGGAGCTCTTTCCTCTTTCTTTTTTTCCTTCTGATTTAGGTGACCTTTCATCATAAAATCCTTCTTCTGGGGTTGACCTTTTCGGATGGACCCTGTCGGATAGGCCTGCAAGAATTTTATATTTTCTGAGTTCCTTTCTTCCTGAGAGGCGTTGGTTTATGATGCTTTCAGATCGTTCTCCCCTGCTTCCATTTCTTTCTTTCATTTGGCTCTTTGCTTTCGGGAGATTGTTCTGTGCTTGTGTTCCTTCGATACCCCTTCACTGTTAGCCTGCATTAAGGGTTAATTTTAGTAGTAACAGTAGTCTATATGGACTAATGTTTTAACAAAATAGGATTTAGCTTCTAAGGCAAGATGTAAGCTATTTACATGTATATCTATGTACTCTGTTTATAGCAAATCAATCTTAAACCCAATATTATTACTTATTTATACATTTTAAACCAAATTTTACATTTTACATGTACTTAAAACAAGTTTCAGATACAAACACAAATGTTAAAACAACACTTGTTTATATTTTTATATTACACGTAAAAATATACACATATAAATTTTAATTAATTATTATTCTAATTATACTATTCACATCCAATATTATCTACATTTATATATGACAAGAATGAAATAAATATAAAAACAAAACATCGCTTACTTGTCTTATATTCATATACACATTGGTTAAAATATTTTAAACCTTTAAAATATGTATTTGATATTTTCCTCAATATTTAATATATTTCCACAATTTATTATTTAAATCAATTAGTGAAAATAAACCAAAATAACTCGTATTGCAAAATCAGTTAAAAACCAGGATGTTATTATCTACCCCCCTTAAAAGAATTTCGCCCTCCAAATTAAAGAGTAACGAGGAGGTTCTAGTTGTATTAAAGTCATAGACTCATAAACAAACACATACATGGGTCATCCCCTATTAATTATGACAACAAGGCATCCAACTACACGGGTAATTTATCAAACATTTTACAGCAATCAAAACATACAGTACAAATACATTCATGTGACGGCCCGCCCCGCACCAACCGGCATTTACTCCAAAAGTGCGCTGTACACATGTCCAGTTAGCACGAAATGCGTCGTCAGAAGGAAAAAGGAAGAAGGAAATGAACATACAAAGAACCTGTAGAATGTCTCACAGCGCACAGAACAAAATATAATAATAACATACTTGACATAAGACAGGAGAGACAGTGCATAAGCTAAAAACCAGAACTAAGCATCATAGCAGCGGAAATCCAAAATATAGCTTATTACAACTTTTCAAACAGTCTCAAAGCAAAAGTAAGATAAAGGAGGTACACTACTAATGCCCAAGTAGCGACCACCAACGACACAGGGAGAGTGTGCGTATATATATATATCATACGTGGAAGCCTCCTGCCCGCCTCCGAATCAGCTACTCGCGCACCACCAGCTAACCTGTCTCTAGTCTGCTCGTGTGAGCACCCAGAGTAATAAGAAGTGACATAAAACTCTGGGTCAGACATAAAGCCTGGTATGAGCGATAAGCATCTAAAGTGAACATACCTGAACCTGGACCTGCAACCAAAGAGGTAGCACTACATACTGTACAACACTCTAAGGTGCCATATCAAAGAGTGTAAAGATACGGAGGTGGGGGTGTGCATGTCATAGTGATGGCAAACAATCAAACATAGCATCCATCCTCACATCTCTCACTCAGTGCGTAAAGCATACGATATTCACCACTTCGATCACCCATCCTTGCTACGATCACGTTACCCCATGAAGTCATAAATGGCTTCACTGCACTGATAACGTAGTCACTAATCCTTCGCTATGTCCACTTGCCCCATGGAGTTATTCACCCCATCTGCGCTGGCTCATAGCCTTACCAATCCTTACTATGTCCACTTGCCCCATGGAGTTATTCACCCCATCTGCGCTGGCTCATAGTCTTACCAATCCTTACTATGTCCACTTGCCCCATGGAGTTATTCACCCCATCTGCGCTGGCTCATAGTCTTACTACGCATCACCTTGCCCCTCAAGTCATAATGACTCTATTGCACTGATAATGTAGTCTTGCTACCATCACCTTGCCCCTCGAATCGCAATGACTCTACCGCACTGATAAGTAGCCCATCATTCATTTTCAGTGGTGAATCGAAGTTATGAACGTCGACAACTCCTTAGCACACGTCCCGCAGCAAAGCCCAACCATGAAGTGAACTCATCGGTTCCCAACTGGATCCTGACCTCTAACTTCCCATATTGGACTACCTTTGCATCTCGGGTTATTGGTCAATACTGGGTCGGGTCGGGTTCCTTTTCAAGCCATCGGTTCGGGTCGGGTCTACTGCATCGCGTCGGTTCGGGTCTTCCTCTGGTACGGTTCGGGTCTTCCTCTGGTACGGTTCGGGTCGGGTATCTTTCTTCAGGTCGGGTCGGGTGTCCCACCTCGGGTCGGGTCGGGTGCCATCTCCCCTCCAGTTCGTGCTTTTGCTCCGATCCGCTTCCTCATCCTTCACGTGCTCCGATCCGATCCATCCTCCTCTATCCGCTCCGATCCCTCCTCCTTAATCCGATCCGATCCCAGTTCAGTTAGCGTGGCCTTCCTTTTTGCCAATTTTCTCAAGTGTCAGGTTCCGATCCGATCAAATCCCTTGCCCAGTTCAACATATCCGATCCGAGCCCCCATATCCGATCCGATCCGAAACCTGCACTGCTTTCTGAAATTGTTCCAGCAAGTGTTTACGCCATTCGACGACGTTTTCGACCATTCTAACTATTGAAATCAATCACAAAGCATTTCATACAGTCATAGCAACATGCGTAATCAACCACAAACATCAAAACATCAATATGATAGGTTAAAATGGATCATACATACCCCAAAACCCCATATTTCCCCTTAAGCATGTTTAGGTGAAACTAATGATAGGATTAGAAAAACTTAACCAAATTAACCCAAATTCATATCAGAGGTCTAAAACATCATTTAGGAATTTATGAACATTTTTCTCGAATTTATTAGTGTATAAATTCGCTAATTAACACTAATTACCCTTAGTTAGCCATAATTAGTGCAAAACTATGCAAATCACTCACCTTAGCCACAAATAAACTAAGATCTGAAATAAATCTCTGATTTGATGTGAATCCCAATGCTAAAGAGCAGCTCCAATGTTGATTTGGTGTAGATCTTCCTTGATTAGAGGTTGCTAAGCTTAATCCTTGACCAAAAGATGATTTGGAGGTGATTTAGAGGTTAGAGGCCATTTTTAGGTTTCCTTGGTGATAAGTGGAGGCTAGAAAACTGAAATGGAATGATTCTCTGTCTCATTTCAGCCTTCCCATAATCCTAATCCCGAAATGGGTTATGGGCCTACTCACTAATCACCCTATTTGGCCCGGTTAAGAAGTTTTTCACCCTCCATACCTTATTTCAGCCATATTTCCCAAACGGTAAGTCCGTTTGGCTATTATGACCACTCTACGGAAAGGTAAACCATCAAACGAATCTAATGGAAGTGGTTTCAGGTCAAAATTCCTTTCCAGTCAAAAATTATGGCCAAAACAAGATCAGCTAGGGGCAAAATGGTCATTTAAAAATCGACAAAAATCTTGAATATGGGAAATGACTCTAATAGATGTTTCCCAAAGTTATATGACCATACGACTTCATATGGGAAAGAAATAAATATTCTACGATCCTCCGATGCGTAGAATATGGGTCGTTACACTCTTCCCCCTTAAGAAATTTCGCCCCCGAAATTCCCTAACCAAAACACCCAAAAAGGGTCCCGCATGCCTATCAATCATAAAACCACAATCAAACATGTAAAACATGCAAAACAAATCTACCCTAGCATGCGGAAAAACTAAATTATGAAGTAAATCTTACCAGGCAAGGAGTTCTGGATAAGCTTTCCTAATGCTCTCCTCTGTGTCCCAAGTATAGTCATCCTCGTTCTCACCCCACTGAACCTTGACTAGCTTCACCGCCTTCCTTCGAAGTTGCTTCGTATCGTGCCCCACAACATGAATCAGCTTGTGGTTCCCAACCGCCTCGGGTTCTACTTCGAAGTCCTCTAACTGATCAGGTGAAATAGTCACATCTGAGTCGTGAACGAACTTCCTTAGTTGGGAAACATGAAATACATTGTGAACTCCTGCCGTTTTCTCTGGTAAGCCAACTCTATATGCCAAATTCTCGACTAATTCAAGAACAAAGAATGGGCCAACAAATCTTGGTGCTAATTTGCCTCTCCTGCCAAATCGTATCACGCTTTTCAACGGAGAAATCTTGGCAAATACCAAGTCACCAACGGAGAATTTTAAATCTCTTCTCCTCTTATCAGCATAACTCTTCTGCCTATCTTGGGCAGCTTTCATTCGTTGTTGAATGATCTTGATCTTATCGGAAGTTTCCCTCACCACATCTGGTCCAAGCACAAACTTCTCGCCAGTCTCTATCCAACATGATGGTGAGTTGCACGGTCTTCCGTACAATGCTTCATATGGAGCCATACCAATACTGGATTGGTAGCTATTATTATATGCAAACTCTACTAGATGCAAATGGTCATCCCATGATCCACCAAAATCCAATATACAAGCTCTCAAGAGATCTTCCAATATACGATTCACCCTCTCCGTCTGACCGTCGGTCTGAGGATGATATGCGGTACTGAGATGTAATCCTGACCCTAAAACCTCTTGTAAGCTCTTCCAAAACCCACTAGTGAACAACGGGTCTCGGTCACTCACAATGCTTTTGGGTACTCCATGAAATCTCACTACCCATTTCATATACAAATCTGCCAACTTGGCTGCCGTTCTGGTCGATTTGACTGGTATAAATCTTGCGCTCTTAGTCAATCGATCCACAATTACCCAAATCTAGTCCTTGGTAAACCATCGATGAAATCCATCGAGACTTGCTCCCATTTCCATTCGGGAATTTCTAATGGTTGCAATAACCCACCAAGCTTCTTTTTCTCGGCTTTAACTAGCTGGCAATTCATGCATTTGGATATAAACTTCCCAACGTCTCTTTTCATCCCTTCCCAGTAGTAAGCCTGCTTCATGTCTCGATACATCTTATTACCACCGGGATGTATAGTCAGTTTTGAGTGATGACATTCTCTAAGAACTTCATCTCTCAAACCATTCACGTTGGGCACAACTAGTCTTCCATTCTTTCGAAGCCATCCATCTCGATCAAGCCCATACACATTCATCTCCTCACCGTCGATGTCCATCTCTAACTTGGAGATGATTTCCAAAAGATTAGGATCGTTCCTCTGGCTGGACCTAATCCGCTCTATCAAAGTGGGTCTGATCGTCAAACTAGCTAGCATAACTGGATCCAATTCGCACTTTGGTCTGAAATCAAACCCCGCGATATACTCCAGTTGCTTCCACTCAAGAAACATTGCCCCTAAGTTGGCATGTCTCCTACTCAAGGCATCGGCTACCGCATTACCTTTCCCAGGCGTGTATGCGATATCAAAATCATACGAAGCCAAGAACTCTAACCATCTCTGCTGTCGGAGATTCAGATCCTTCTGGGAGAAGAGATACTTTAACGATTTATGATCGGTGAACAACTCAAATCTTTCTCCCAAGAGATAGTGCCTCCACATCTTCAATGCGAACACGATCGCTGCTAATTCCAAATCATGGGTAGGATACTTCTTCTCATGCGGCTTTGGCTGTCGACTAGCATAAGCTACAACCCTACCTCCTTGCATCAATACAACACCCAGTCCGGTACCACAAGCATCCGTGTATACCGTCATCTCTTCATTCCCTTTAGGAATGACTAACACTGGCGCACGCGTCAACTTCTCTTTTAGACTCTTGAAGGCATCCTCACACACTCCGTCCCAGATGAAGGACTGATTCTTTTTAGTCATTTGAGTCAACGGTGCTGCTATCTTGGAGAAGTCCCGGATAAACTTACGATAATATCCAGCTAATCCCAAGAAACTTCTTACATCTGTTGCATTCTTGGGCGTAGGCCAATCCTGTACCGTAGCCACCTTCACAAGGTCCACGACAATACCACTCTCTGAAACAACATGACCCAAGAATCTCACTTCCCTTCTCCAAAAATGACACTTAGAGAATTTCGCTTTCAATTGGTGTTTCCTCAACACCTCCATCACTATCCTCAAGTGTCCCTTGTGTTCCTCCTCTGTCCTTGAGTAAACAAGGATATCATCCACAAACACAAGAACAAACTTATTCAACTGATCTCTGAATACTAGATTCATAAGATCCACAAAATAGGTTGGTGCATTGGTCAACCCAAATGGCATGACCAACCACTCATAAAATCCAAACGGCGTCCTAAATGTCGTTTTTGGAACACTCTCATCCGCTACTCGAAGCTGATGAAATCCTGTCGCGAGGTCCAACTGGGAGAACACTCTCGCTCCTTCCAGTTGATCAAACAAATCATCTATCCATGGTAGAGGATACTTATTCTTCCTCGTTACCTTATTCAACTCGCGATAGTCCACACACAAACGAAGGGAACCATCTGCCTTAGTGGCAAACACAACTGGTGCTCCCCACTCGGAGACACTCTTTCTAATAAATCCCTTCTTCAAAAGATTGCTGACTTGCACCTCGAGCTCTCGCTGCTCTCTTGGTGCCATACGACGAAGTGGCATCACTATATGTCTGGCATCTTTCACTAAATCAATACGGAACTCAATCTCTCGGTGTGGTGGAAGCCCGGCCACCTCCTCGAAGACGTCCGGATACTGGCCAACCACGGGCACATCTGACAACTCATCCTGCGGGATGTCGAGGGAATTTACTAAACTAGCCATAACCCCATCACTAGGTAGACTACCAAACACTACCCTCCGCCCATCATCCGCCCTCACTGTCACCAAAAAGCCCTCACAGTCTACCACCACCCCGTATCTTTGTAGCCAGTCGACTCCCAATATAATGCCATACCCAGTAAAGCCCAAAACAAAGCAATCACAAACATACACCCATGACTCGATAAGACCAAATTTATGCAAATCATACTAAGGCTAGTCGAACCACCAATCGGGTTCGTCACAACCAATGGTCTATCGACTATCTCGGGTTCCAGTCCCAACCTATCTACCAGGTCACTAGATATGAAGGAACGGGAAGCCCCAGTATCAAACAAAACTCGAACTGGTACATCATAAATAGAAAGCATACCTTGAATAACAACATTCTTTCCTTTCTCCGCCGCAGTTGGGGCATTCGACGAAGAAGGAATAACATCAATAGCATATGCTTTCACAATCTGCTTCTCTTTAAGAGGTTGCGGACACTTATCCTTGAAATGTCCCACTTGACCACAGTTGAAGCACTTCTTATCCGCTGGCTTGGCCCAACAATCTTTGGCATAATGGCCCTTCTTACCACAGCTGAAGCACTCAACATCCTTCTTGCTCTTTTTCTGGCCACCTTTAGATTGGTCCTGCTTCCTCTTATTCTGGGAGTTATTCTTGCCTCCACCGCCTGCTTGCGACTTTGGCCTTTCTGCAATTGCAGCCTCAGTCTTTGACTTAGGGTAAAGACTCTCTGATTTCAAAGCTTTCCCCACAATCGATTCAAAAGTCTCATCGATGTGGTTGATAAGCCTTTCCCCCAAGTATCCATCCAAACCAGTAATGAACTTCTCATTCTTCTTCTCAGGAGTATCAATAAGAGATAGCCCATACTTCGACAAAGTGTCGAACTCAGCAATATAGTCAGAAACTGCCCTCCCGTTCTGCTTGAGTTCCAAGAACATCTTGAACAACACTGACTTCTGGGCAGCTGGAATAAACTTCTCGCTAAAGCGAGCCTTGAACTGAACCCATGTAACCTGGTCCTCTGGAGTAGCTGTTCTAATGGCATTCCACCAATTCATCGCTCGCCCTTGCAGCTGACGAGACGCTAGCCTTCTCTTCATCGCATCCTCAAGACCCAAGTCATCGAAGATACGATCACAGCTATCCATCCAGTCCTGAACATCTGTGGCCGACTCCATTCCGTGGAACGGCTTCCGACCAAGGTTAGTGTAATCCTTGCACAACTTGGCGAAATCGACCCTAGGCGCCTGCACTACTGGGCCAGCACCAACTCCGGGATTGGGAATTGCCCCTTGCACTTCTCTAAGCATGTCTCTCATGAGGTCAGTAAACATCGCCCGCATGTCAGCAGCATTCCCCTGGTTGGTCCCTCTACCAGCACCTCTGGTGTCTCTACTCATCGTTCAATCTGTAAAGAGAAAACGATTAACGACCCCATAGTGGTGCTAGTGCAGTGCGACTTCATTCTTATACTACCAATAGAATATATATAGCTTTTGAAAACCAAAGTAATCACAAATACGCGCTCTCATATACGTACTATCTCTCCCTAGTGTCTTTCCCTAGGTTAACTACGCAACCTAGAGCTCTGATACCAAGTGTGATGTCCCGCCCCGCACCAACCGACATTTACTCCAAAAGTGCGCTGTACACATGTCCAGTTAGCACGGAACGGGTCATCAGAAGGAAAAAGGAAGAAGGAAATGAACGTACAAAGAACCTGTAGAATGTATCACAGCGCACAGAACAAAATATAATAATAACATACTTGACATAAGACAGGAGAGACAGTGCATAAGCTAAAAACCAGAACTAAGCATCATAGCAGCGGAAATCCAAAATATAGCTTATTACAACTTTTCAAACTGTCTCAAAGCAAAAGTAAGATAAAGGAGGTACATTACTAATGCACAAGTAGCGACCACCAACGACACAGGGAGAGTGTGTGTATATATATATATATATATATATATATATATATCATACGTGGAAGCCTCTTGCCCGCCTCCGAATCAGCTACTCGCGCACCACCAGCTAACCTGTCTCTAGTCTGCTCGTGTGAGCACCCAGAGTAATAAGAAGAGACATAAAACTCTGGGTCAGACATAAAGCCTGGTATGAGCGATAAGCATCTAAAGTGAACAATAACAAGTAGACTAAAACATACCTGAACCTGGACCTGCAACCAAAGAGTTAGTACTACATACTGTACAACACTCTAAGGTGCCATATCAAACGGTGTAAAGATACGGAGGTGGGGGTGTGCATGTCATAGTGATGGCAAACAATCAAACATAGCATCCATCCTCACATCTCTCACTCAGTGCGTAAAGCATACGATATTCACCACTTCGATCACCCATCCTTGCTACGATCACTTTGCCCCATGAAGTCATAAATGGCTTCACTGCACTGATAATGTAGTCACTAATCCTTCGCTATGTCCACTTGCCCCATGGAGTTATTCACCCCATCTGCGCTGGCTCATAGCCTTACCAATCCTTACTATGTCCACTTGCCCCATGGAGTTATTCACCCCATATGCGCTGGCTCATAGTCTTACCAATCCTTACTATGTCCACTTGCCCCATGGAGTTATTCACCCCATCTGCGCTGGCTCCTAGTCTTACTACGCATCACCTTGCCCCTCAAGTCATAATGACTCTACTGCACTGATAACATAGTCTTGCTACCATCACCTTGCCCCTTGAGTCGTAATGACTCTACTGCACTGATAAGTAGCCCATCATTCATTTTCAGTGGTGAATCGAAGTTATGAACGTCGACAACTCCTTAGCACACGTCCCGCAGCAAAGCCCAACCATGAAGTGAACTCATCGGTTCCCAACTGGATCCTGACCTCTAACTTCCCATATTGGACTACCTTTGCATCTCTGGTTATTGGTCAATACTGGGTCGGGTCGGGTTCCTTTTTAAGCCATCGGTTCGGGTCGGGTCTACTGCATCGCGTCGGTTCGGGTCTTCCTCTGGTACGGTTCGGGTCTACCTCTGGTACGGTTCGGGTCGGGTATCTTTCTTCAGGTCGGGTCGGGTGTCCCACCTCGGGTCGGGTCGGGTGCCATCTCCCCTCCAGTTCGTGCTTCCGCTCCGATCCGCTTCCTCGTCCTTCACGTGCTCCGATCCGATCCATCCTCCTCTATCCGCTCCGATCCCTCCTCGTTAATCCGATCTGATCCCAGTTCAGTTAGCGTGGCCTTCCTTTTTGCCAATTTTCTCAAGTGTCAGGTTCCGATCCGATCAAATCCCTTGCCCAGTTCAACATATCCGATCCGAGCCCCCATATCCGATCCGATCCGAAACCTGCACTGCTTTCTGAAATTGTTCCAGCAAGTGTTTACGCCATTCGACGACGTTTTCGACCATTCTAACTATTAAAATCAATCACAAAGCATTTCATACAGTCATAGCAACATGCATAATCAACCACAAACATCAAAACATCAATATGATAGGTTAAAATGGATCAAACATACCCCAAAACCCCATATTTCCCCTTAAGCATGCTTAGGTGAAACTAATGATAGGATTAGAAAAACTTAACCAAATTAACCCAAATTCATATCAGAGGTCTAAAACATCATTTAGGAATTTATGAACATTTTTCCTGAATTTATTAGTGTATAAATTCGCTAATTAACACTAATTACCCTTAGTTAGCCATAATTAGTGCAAAACTATGCAAATCACTCACCTTAGCCACAAATAAACTAAGATCTGAAATAAATCTCTGATTTGATGTGAATCCCAATGCTAAACAGCAGCTCCAATGTTGATTTGGTGTAGATCTTCCTTGATTAGAGGTTGCTAAGCTTAATCCTTGACCAAAAGATGATTTGTATGTGATTTAGAGGTTAGAGGCCATTTTTAGGGTTCCTTGGTGATAAGTGGAGGCTAGAAAACTGAAATGGAATGATTCTCTATCTCATTTCAGCCTTCCCATATTCCTAATCCCGAAATGGGTTATGGGCCTACTCACTAATCACCCTATTTGGCCCGGTTAAGCAGTTTTTCACCCTCCAAACCTTATTTCAGCCATATCTCCCAAATGGTAAGTCCATTTGGCTATTATGACCACTCTACGGAAAGGTAAACCATCAAACGAATCTAATGGAAGTGGTTTCAGGTCAAAATTCCTTTCCAGTCAAAAGTTATGGCCAAAACAAGATCAGCTAGGGGCAAAATGGTCATTTAAAAATCGACAAAAATCATGAATATGGGGAATAACTCTAATAGATGTTTCCCAATGTTACATGACCATACGACTTCATATGGGAAAGAAATAAATATTCTACGATCCTATGATGCGTAGAATACGGGTCGTTACAATTCATTAGTCTCTGACCATAAATCGATAAGAAAATAATCTTCTAAGCATCAACTCCGAAGACCAAAATCAACATCAGATCAATACCCAAATAAGCATTTAACTCAACCAATCTTCAGTTAGTTTCCAATCCTTAACTCCAGTTAAAATATCAAATTCCAAAAATCCAAATTTTCGGTTTTTTTTTTCCAGACCAATCCGATATCACACATCTAAATTCCCTTCTAATTCAAAACCTTTGACTTTTCCTAAAACTTTTGTTGTCACAGTCAATTCCCAATTTTGTCTTATTTGTATATCTTATCCTTATACAAATTCAATTCGGTTTAATATATAACCATTTCAGTGTTTATAATCCTATTTGATTATAATAATAACAATCGACACATTCATATATAATAATAATTGCATATAATTATTATCTTATAACAAAATATAATTTTAGGCAAAATTATTTCATCTACCCAGCTTTTAAAACAATACTGTGTCGAATTACTTTGTTCAAGTGTTTAGAAACACATGTCGATACAGCTGTTCCTTTCTGTATCGACCAGAATTCATAAACCACTCAACAAATCAATCAACACAATTTAAAACAATTTTTATATCAATTAACAAATACATGATCATATATATACACTCAAACTCAATCTAAGGTAATACTAACCTCATCTTTATCGAGTTACGCCACAGAGCCAAGGTTATTACTCAACCTTCAGCTCTGATACCAAGTGTAACGACCCATAAATCTGTACCCTTTGAATCGACTGTATACAACTCTCGCCCAATCCAAATTGCACGAAAATACGAATCATTAATAGAAAGAAGTTAGAGGAAGAGAAATAGAAAGATAGAAAATTAGAATAGAAGAAAAAAAGATAGAAGATAGAACTGAACAATAACACAGAATCTCACAATCGCAGTGGAATAAAATATAATATATAAATAATCACTTTTGAAATACAAACTGTATTTGCACTTACATACATACATCATCAGAGTACATCATGTATACAACACAACAAAATAAACTCTAAATATCTATCACTGAAGTCTCCTGCTTTAAGATTCTTCAATATATCTGTAAAATCCTAAACTATTGGACTGTCCGTACAAATTTGGGCACCTAAGAGTTTAGCGAAAACATAGAAAATTAAACTCTGGGTCAGTCATGAGACTAGTATGAGTAAACGATTTTAAAACAGCTTGATAAATAAAGGATATCTCATAAGACCACACCGTATAACCCGGAATGGGTTTTTCCCTTATGAGAATCTAGAATATACTTGGTTATGTATTACTTTCTACTATACATACTACTTGTTGTTTCCGCTGTTATGCTTGATGAGCGTTCTCTTAGTGATTGTAGTGAGAAATTTTGCATAGACTCTTACGATGTACTCCAGTGATGTATGGATATTTCTAGTTGATATGAAAATTTAAGTTTCTACTCAAATATGCTTCACTATTATACTTTACCTCTACGCTATGAGTCATACGACATGTTCCGCTTGTATTTATCTTACCTTGATGATCATCCACAACTACCTGGCTCACCTTTCAATGCATTATTCCTCTTGTTAAGTGCGGGAGTTATGGGCGGTCGTCACATCACATACTTTTCTGATTTGTCTTATTTGTATATTTCATTCTTTTAATAAATTCAATTTGGTTCACTATGTAACCATTTCAATTTTATTATCTTATTATAATAATAACAATCGACATATCCATAGATAATAATAATTTCAGAAGATTATTCTTTTTATATCAAAATATAATTTTGTAGCGACCCAGAAAATTCGACTCTCGAGTTTAGACACTAATACAACCCGTGTCCAAATTCAAGTATCAAAATTCCCGAAAGCTAATAGAAAGAAATAAGAGGATGAGAAATAGAAAGAAAATAAGTTCAAAATTGAAGAAAGAAGAAGAACAATACACAGTCTTACATCGTAGCGAAATAAAATATAATACAGAAATAAATCTTTATTGGAAAAAAATCTTGAAACAATACTTACAATTATCAGAGTAAAATAGTCATTCAACACATCTGGAAAGTTATAACAATCTACCACACACAGCGGAATAATATATAAATCATACGTCTGAACTCCTCCAGCTCGTCTCCTGGAATTCGTATCTTATCCTAAACCTGCACAACTCGGTCAGACCCAGCTGGGTCTGACCCGAGCATTACAAACGCCACAGGTCAGTCTGCTGAACCAGCGTGACAAAAACTCATTGAATTACTGGTATCATCCAAATTGATTTTAAAGTTAAAAATCCTTTCAAAAGAAAAGATAATCGTAAGACCAATCCACACAAAAACACGGACGGTTTTTACCTTACGATAACCCATAACATTTTTGAAATCATATCTTTTCTGATATTAAAATAGTGTCTAAATACAAATAAATATCAATCTAGCAGAACGCTTGCATCTCACGCTCAATATATATAGTATACAATCAAAACCGCGGGTGCTTATTGGGGATTGGATTCCGACTTTGACAAGGTATGGAACCACCTATCGATAGTGTATATATAGAGGGGAATACACTGGGTTCAACAAGAACGTCTTGCAACCCGGCCTACACATGACCGACCACTCATTTCTCTTGAGTGTATCAAATATATTGTCACCTGACGGTTGCTAGCAACATAACCGTTCCCGGGAGATGCAGAACCTAAAAAGAAGAACAAAATTGAATATTATCTAGACGGTGACAATACACCCTAATGGGAGCGACCCACATAGCCATGCTGCCTACCCGATTTTTGTCATTTCCCGGTTGTGCGGCTTGAGGTCATAATTTATTTATTTATTTTTATTCTTATTATTAGAACATCTGGCCACCATTCACTTTGAATGCCACATCGTCTGATCCACTAGAAAATCACTAATTGACATCCACAAAAATACTCTAGTAGTTAAGCTAAGAGAAGCGCCCTTCTCCGCCACCACTATGGCACGTTTGAAGAAATCAATGTACGTGACTCCTTTGGAAATACTCAGTTAGACATCCGTCCGTACAAGTTGTCTTGTGTAACAACCCGCATTCTACGTATCGGAAGATTGTAGAATATTTATTTCTTTTTCATACGAAGTCGTATGGTCATGTAGAGTTGGGGAACGACTATTGGGGTCATTTCTCATGTTCATGATTTTTGTCGATTTTTAAATGACCATTTTGCCCTTAGTTGATCTTGTTTCGTCCATAACTTTTGATTGGAAAGGAGTTTTGACCTGAAACCACTTCCATTGGCTTCGGATGATGGTTTACCTTTCCGTAGAGTGGTCACATGTGAAAAAGGGGCTTACCGTTTAGGAGATATGGCCGAAATAAGGTTTGGAAGGTGAAAAACTACTTAACCGGGCCAAATAGGGTGATTAGTGAATGGGCCCATAACCCATTTCGGGATTAGGGTTATGGGGAGGCTGAAATGAGTTAGGTTTTCATTCTATTTCAGTTTTCTAGCCGCCACTTACCTCTAAGAAACCCTAAAAATGGCCTCCAACCTCTAAATCACCTCCAAATCACTTGCAACTTGAAGATTAAGCTTAGCAACATCAAATCAAGGCGGATTAGCACCAAGATCGAGGAAGAGCTACTATTTAGCATTGGGATTTGCACCAAATCAGAGATTTATTTCAGATCTAAGGTTTATTTGTGGCTAAGGTGAGTGATTTGCATAGTTCCTCACTAATTATGGTTAATTAAGGGTAATTAGTGAAGATTAGCGAATTTATACATTAATAAATTCTAGAAAAATATTTATAAATTCTTAAATAATGTTTAAGACCATTGATATGAATTTGATTTAATTGGGTTAAGTTTTGTTAATCCTATCATTAGTTTTGCTTAAACATGCTTAAGGGAAAATATGGGGTTTTGGCTATGTTTGATCCATTTTAACCTATCATGTTGATGTTTTGGTGTTTGAGGTCACTTCTACTTGTTGCTATGGCTTTGTGGTATGTTTTGTGATTGATTAGAATATTTAGAATGGTCGAAAACGTCATCGAATGGCGTAGAATACTTGCTGGAAAAGTTGCAGGAAAACGGTGCAGGCTTTCGGATCGGATCGGATGGATGGGCTCGGACCGGGCAAAGATCACTGAACCGAACCGTAGCTTAGCACAAGAAAAAGTATGGCAAAAAGGAAGGCCACAAAGGTTGAACTGGGATCGGATCGGGCTAAGGAAGGGGGATCGGATCAGAGCAGATGGGGAAAGAAATAGGGATTGGATCGGAACGGATGGGAATAGGGAAGGGGACCGGATCAGACCAGAAGGCCAAGCCAGGAGCTAAGAGAGAGAGGACGGACCGGACCGTGACAGGGGACCCGAACCGAACCAACGAACCGAACTGATGGGGAAAAAGGAATCCGAACCAAACCAATGCGACGTGAAGGACCCGAACCGAACCGAGATGCATATCTATGACCGAACCGAACCGATGGCAAGGAGGAATCCGAACCGACCCAGTATTGACCAATAACCCGAGATGCAAAGGTAGTCCCAGTTGGAAGTTTGAGCTCAAGATCCAGTTGGGAACCAATGAGTTCACTTCATGATTGGGCTTTGCTGCGGGACGTGTGCTAAGGAGTTGTCGACGTTCATAACTTCGATTCACCACTGAAAAGGAATGACGGGCTACGTATCAGTGCAGTAGAGTCATTATGACTCGAGGGGAAAAGTGATCGTGGAAGGACTACGTATCAGTGCAGTAGAGTCATTATGACTCGAGGGGCAAAGTGATCATGGCAGGACTACGTATCAGTGCAGTAGAGTCACCAGGACTCGAGGGGCAAAGTGATCGTAGTAAGACTATGAGCCAGTGCAGTGGAGCCGTTGTGACTCCATGGGGGTAGAGTGGACATAGTAAAGGATTTGTAAGGCTATGAGCCAGTGCAGTGGGGTGTGTACGACTCCATGGGGCAAAGTGGATATAGCGAAGGATTAGTGGCTATGTATCAGTGCAATGAATCCATTGTGACTTCATGGGGGCAAACTGATCATAGCAAAGTATTGGGTGATCGAAGTGGTGAATATCGTATGCTTTACGCACTGAGTGAGAGATGTGAGGATGGTTGCTATGCTTGATTGTTTGCCATCACTATGACATGCACACCCCCACCCCCGTATGCTTGTACACCACATGTTAGTGTCACCTTAGAGTGTTGTACCGTATGTAGTACTAACTCTTTGGTTGCAGGTCCAGGTTCGGGTATGGTTTAGTATACCTGTTATTGTTCTGTTTAGCTGCTTATCGCTCATACCAGACTTTTGTCTGACCCAGAGTTTTATGTCTCTTCTTATTACTCTGTGTGCTCCTAAACGAGCAGACTAGAGACAGGTTAGCTGGTGATGCACGGGTAGCTGATCCGAAGACGAGCAGGAGGCTTCCACGTATGATATATATATAGATACTCTCCCTGTGTCGTGGGTGGTTACTACTTGGGTATTAGTAGTGTACCTCCCTTATCTTGCTTTTGTTTTTAGAGACAGTTTGAAAAGTTGTAATAATGATGATGGGGAACATAAGCTGTATTTGTATTTTCCGCTGTTATGATAATTTGTTTTCAGCTTATGCACTGTCTCGCCTGTTTTGTGTCAAGTATAAGTTATGATTATATTTTATCCCATGCGCTGTGAGACATATTACAGGTTCTTTGTTGATCCTTCGACTTCTTCCTTTTCTTTTGACGACCGTCCCGTGCTAGCTGGACATGTGTACAACGCACTTTTGGAGTAAATGTCGGTTAGTGCGGGGCGGGCCGTCACATTTGGTATCAGAGCTCTAGGTTGCGTAGTTAACCTAGGGAAAGCCACTAGGGAGAGATAGTACGTATATGAGAGCGCGTATTTGTGATTACTTTGGTTTTCAAAAGCTATATATATATATATACTATTAGTAGTATAAGGATGAAGTCGTACTGCACTGGCACCACTATGGAGATGGTTAATCATTTTCTCTTTACAGATTCGACAATGAGCCGAAATTTAAGAGGTGCTGGTAGAGGAGCCAACAATGGGAATGCTCCTGACATGAGGGCTATGTTCACTAATCTCATGAGAGATATGCTCAGGGATATTCAGAGAGCGGCTCCTAATGTTGCTAACGATGGTAGTGTAGCCGTGCAGGCGCCTAGGGCCGATTTCGCCAAGCTGTGCAAGGATTACACTAACCTTGGTGGGAAGCCGTTCCACGGAATAGAGTCGGCCACGGATGTTCAGGATTGGTTGGATAGTTGTGACCGTATCTTCGACGACTTGGGTATCGAGGATGCGATGAAGAGAAGGCTAGCGTATCGTCAGCTGCAAGGGCGAGCAATGAATTGGTGGAATGCTATTAAGACAGCCACTCCTGAGGATCAAATTACTTGGGATCAGTTTAAGGCTCGTTTTAGCGACAAGTTTATCCCGGCTGCTCAGAAGTCAGAATTGTTTAGGAAGTTCTTGGAGCTTAAGCAGAATGGCAGGGCAGTCTCGGACTATATTGCTGAGTTTGACACTTTGTCGAAGTATGGGTTATCTCTTATCGATACTCCTGAGAAGAAGAACGAGAAGTTCATAACTGGTTTGGATGGATACTTGGGGGAAAGGCTTATTAACCACATCGATGAGACTTTTGAATCGATTTTTGGGAAAGCTTTGAGATCAGAGAGTCTTTACCCTAAGCCAAAGACTGAGGTTGCATCTGCAGAAGTGCCAAAGCCGCAAGCAGGCGGTGGAGGAAAGAATAACTCTCAGAACAAGAGGAAGCAGAACCAAGCTAAGGATGGCCAGAAAAAGAGTAAGAAAGATGTTGAGTGCTTCAGCTATGGTAAGAAGGGTCATTATGCCAAGGAATGTCGGGCCAAGCCAGCGGATAGGAAGTGCTACAATTGTGACCAAGTGGGACATCATAAGGATAAATGCCCACAACCTCTTAAAGAGAAGCAGATTGTGAAAGCATATGCTATCAATGCTATTCCTTCTTCGTCGAATGCCCCAACTGCGACGGAGAAAGGAAAGAATGCCGTCATTCAAGGTATGCTTTCTATTTATGATGTACCTGTTCGAGTATTGTTTGATACTGGGGCTTCCCGTTCCTTCATATCTAGTGACCTGGTAGATAGGTTGGGACTGGAACCCGAGATAGTCGATAGACCGTTGGTTGTGACGAACCCGATTGGTGGTTCGACTAACCTTAGTATGATTTGCCGACATTTGGTCTTATCGAGTCATGGATGTATGTTTGTTTGTGATTGCTTTGTTTTGGGCTTTACTGGGTATGGCATTATATGGGGAGTCGATTGGCTCCAAAGATACAGGGTGGTGGTAGACTGTGAGGGCTTTTTGGTGATAGTTAGAGCGGATGATGGGCGGAGGGTAGTGTTTGGTAATATACCTAGTGATGGGGTAATGGCTAGTTTTATAAATTCCATCGACATCTCGCATGATGAGTTGTCAGATGTGCCCGTGGCTGGCCAGTACCCGGATATTTTCGAGGAAGTGACCGGGCTTCCACCACACCGAGAGATTGAGTTTCGTATTGATTTAGTGAAAGATGCCAGACCTATAGTGATGCCACTTCGTCGTATGGCGCCAAGGGAGTAAAGAGAGCTCGGGGTGCAAGTAAGCGATCTTTTGAAGAAGGGATTTATTGGAAGAAGTGTTTCCGAGTGGGGAGCACCAGTTGTGTTTGCCACTAAGGCAGATGGTTCTCTTCGTTTGTGTGTGGATTATCGTGAGTTGAATAAAGTAACGAGGAAGAATAAGTATCCTCTTCCAAGGATAGATGATTTGTTTGACCAATTGGAAGGAGCAAGAGTGTTCTCCCAGTTGGACCTCGCGACAGGATTTCATCGTCTCCGAGTAGCGGCTGAAAGTGTTCCGAAAACGGCATTTAGGAAGCCGTCTGGATTCTATGAGTGGTTGGTCATGCCATTTGGGTTGACCAATGCACCAGCATACTTCGTGGGTCTTATGAATAGGGTATTCAGAGATCAATCGAATAAGTTTGTTCTTGTTTTTGTGGACGATATCCTTGTTTACTCGAGGGCAGAGGAGGAACACAAGGAACATTTGAGGACAGTGTTGGAGGTGTTGAGCAAACACCAATTGAAAGCGAAGTTTTCTAAGTGTCACTTCTGGAGGAGGGAAGTGAGGTTTTTGGGCCATGTTGTTTCAGAAAATGGTATTGCCGTGGACCTTGCGAAGGTGGCTACGGTACAGGATTGGTCTACGCCCAAGAATGCAACTAACGTAAGAAGTTTCTTGGGGTTAGCTGGATATTATCGTAAGTTTATCCAAGAATTCTCCAAGACAGCGACACCGTTGACTCAGTTGACTAAGAAGAATCAAGCTGTAACAACCCGTATTTTTCGATAACGTGTTAAGACGAGAATCAAGGCAGAATTTAATTTTAAATTCTGAATCAAGTAAAATGGGCTATTCCATTGCGTTCGTCTCGGAAAAATACGCGAAATAGAGTCTGAGTTTTCGAGAATCGGAGTCCGTATGACCAAGATATGGCCTCGCGAAGTTTCACGAAAAATTCCCAAATTAAAGTATACTTAATTAAGTGAAATGGGTTGTGCAGAGAAATATATATATATATATATATTGATATATATATATATATATAATTGAAAATTAAATAAATAAATATACAAAAATGTTCAAAACAGCGAATTGGGAGAGGGGAATAACCGAACCGGCCGATTTTTGAGGTCGACCCGAGCCCGCTGGGTCGACTAGGGGTTAATCCAGGGTGTTTGGCTGTCAACCCGTGGGCCGATTCGCTCAAATGCAGATTTTGCATTTGGATGGTTCTCATGGTTCATCTTTAATCTAAAGGCCCTAGATGGTTCCTACACTTGACTTCTTCCCCAAGACATGCTTTGATGGCTTGGATTGAATCTAGGTTTAATCCTATGGCCTAAAACACTTGCCTAATCTATAAATAAGACCCTAACCTATCCTAAACCCTCATTATTCACTCATGTAACTAAACTATGGCCAAATTTCTACTCTCATGGCCTCCACTCAACTATCCTAGCCTCCACTTCATTTCTATGAGAGGTTTCATGATCATGAGAGTATTAGAGAGTCCCTATGTTAGTATGAGAGCTCCTCAAGTTGATTTCAAGGCAAAAGTTTTGGTCTTTGTTCATAAAGATGGTGTATTTGTTGATTTGGAGCATCCATCTTTGGGTTTTTGGGTGATGGCATGCATAGGCTTCATTACAAGCTTTAGTTTAATCGATTTAGGCCTTCATAGCAATGTAAGCCCTTCCCTACTCTTAGATATTAACTATGAAGTTAAATGTTCATGTTGCAAGTTTGGGTTTGATCATTGAGAATGATATTTGCTATCATGTCATGCAAGTCTATGAAGTCATTAGCTTGATCTTATGAGCAAAAAGCCACAACCTTTATGTTGAAATGTTGCATTATGCAACATGAGAATCTTCATAATCATTATGTCAACTTGCATATGAAGTCATAATCCTTATATGATGATATATGCGAGTTTCTAGCCATCATTCCATGTCTTTTGTCACCATGATTCGCTTATGTACCAAGTTTGGGTTTATGCATGTTTTTGAGGCTTAAGAATGTAACATGCAAGCTAATGAACACATTTGTGCCTCATTTTCCACCATGATTAACTTGTGGCTTAATACCCATTTTTGTCATTCCTTTGCTAAGTCTCTTCTTTTAATCCATCACGTAGTTGCGAACGTATATGCTAGTTTAAAAAGCGTTGGGGTCACATTATGGGGAAACATAATGACATGAATATGACTTGGGTAAATGGGTATAAACATGACAACATGTAACGTTAAATATGACATGTGTTTATACTTGAAAACATGACTTGAAATATAACATGGAAGTTGACATGTAAGTATGCATAAAAACATAAGCTTGGGAATTTACCTATTAAGTTAGGTCTACCCTTTGGGAATTTACCTATTAAGTTAGGTCTACCCAAATGCTTGAAAAACTTGTAACATGTTTTGGAAACATGATGAACATGACACTTAGATAATATAAGTGTGGCCAACTCGAGGTTGGGTTGAGTTTGCAACGTAAAACTACCCGGAACCGACCGGCCTAACTAGTAGTTGCAAACAATAGGACCCAATGTGAGAAGTTGGTCATGTTGTGCTTGAACCCGAGGTTAGACCAAGTTGTGGTGTAAAGCTACCCGGAACCGACCGGCTTAACTAGTAACCACAACAAAGTCTAATGTGATAGGTTGGGGTGCATTAAGTAATTAATGCCACATGATAGGGTTAAGTTAATTTGATTAATGACTCTTAACCAAATATGACATGGGTAAATGGGTTAAGTAAATTGGTTAGGCTAATGATACTTAACAAAACATGACAAGGTTGGGTAGGTTAAGTGATTTGATTTGCCTAATGACGCTTAACCATTTTTATACGACTAGTGGACGGGGATTAAGTTAACCAACACTTAATCAATCCAACATGATAATTTGGCAAGGTTAAGTAAGTTTAACCATACGAGATGATTAGGGGATGGGGTTAAGTAATTTACACTTAACTAATCCGACAAGGTAATTAGATGGGGTTAAGTAATCCACACTTAACTAATCTAAACACGGTAATTCGATGGGGTTAAGTTAAACACTTAACCAATTTAAACTCGGTAATTCAATGAGGTTAAGTAACCAATACTTAACCAACTTAACGTGATAATTTAATGGGGTTAAGCAACTTATACTTAACCAATTATACATGATGATTTGATGGGGTTAAGTAACTTACACTTAACCAATCTAATACGCGGACCTGATAAGGTTAAGTCACAAGACCTTTTTAGAATATACTTAACCATTATAGTACGATTAGAGGATGGGGTTAAGTCAACCTATACTTAACCAATACGACTCGATAATTTGATGGGATTAAGATAATCTATGCTTAATCGATCTAGCAAGATAATCCGATAGGATTAAGGTAAGCTAGTACTTGACCAATTTGACTTGATAAGGTTAAGTCATGAGCCTCTGGGTACACTTAACCAACTTGTGGGACTAAGTCTTGAACTTAAATACTTAGCCAATCTTTGACGTGATTCGTGGGCGGGTTAAGTCATGGACTTGAATGATAACACTTAACCCAATAGCCAAACCCTAGCTAGAAGAACTAGGTAGAAAACTGTGGTTAATCAAGGATAACGGGAAAGGAAGCTAAGTGGTAAACCTTAGTTAAGGGTAACTAAGTAATAATTCTTAGCTAAGGACATAGGACTAATTCTCAAAACGATGAGTAACCTGATACGGTAGGTCATCGCTTAGTATACGAGGGGGAGCAAGTTATCTGACTTGGATAAAAGCTCCAGCGCACTGGGTGCCGAAGTGGAAGCTTCGGGGGACGTGAGGATATTCTTGGGATCCCTCTATGGGCTGCCAGGTAATTATACTAGGCCCATGAGAGGTTAAGGTCTGCGTTAGAAGGACCAAGAGTATGCCTTGGTTGCTATGCGAGCAACCTAAAGACTGGGATGGATTAGCGTGGAGTCGACGATTCTTGTTTTTGCCCTGGATAGCGCATCGCCGACTACCTACCATCTTTAGTCAATCGTATACGTGCGGAAAGGCAGGGAACCCCCAACAGACCATGTGCTTGCTATCGAGTCATGGGTGAGGTTGGCCCGTAGGAAAGTGGGCTATAGTGGGGCCGTGGAGTGGTTCTTATACATGATTTTTCTTGGATTGCCTTTCAGTAGTTGAGGGAGGGGTCACGTGGGACCATAGCCACGGGTACAAAAACAGACCTTGATATCTGCATCGGCAGACGATTTAAAGCTCCCGACCGAGTTTCGTATTTCTTGATTTGCCCTGGCACGGAACTCGGATGGCACATTGGGGAACATGTGCATCTAGACATGGAAAACGATTCACGATACATACATGGGATCAAGGGCGCGGTTGACGGGTGGCGTAATCCCTAGTGGTCCTAGGTGGCCAAAACCCAAACCGAGACACGGAAACGTTCATTAGGTAGCATAATCCCTAGCGGTCCTAGGTGGCATAAATCCTAAGTGGACGCGCGATAGTTCATGGTAAGGAAACACAACTAGATCAAGGGTTGCAGTCCAAAACAACTTCAAGGATAAACCGTTTACATGGGAAAGCCCGTACAGCCTACGGCAAAGGACTGAACTTATACATGGAAAGAAACATATGAGTTGAGTAACCTATATATGCGGCATATTAGGTTGACATGGACCATTACACGACTTTTGAGTAAGGGTCATTCACGGATAACACGTAATACAGTTGGGGTACTAGTACGGTAGGTGCAGAGCAGATATACAGGATATATGCCATGGGACGTTATACGCGATAGATATCTTGGGATATTATACTTGATAGAAACCTGACAATGTGATACCTTGTTTTATCTTGACACCGTAGTTTATCACGACACCCTAGTTTATCGGAGTTCAGTAGTTCATCCTATTATTTTGATTTAGCTTATCTATCTTGTTATCATGCTTATGTTCATCTCAGTTTCTCATGTCAGTTAACTTTACTAGTTTTTATACTAATAGTAGATAGGGCTTACTCAGTCTTTTTGACTGACCCGTTTTGTTTCGCCTCTTTTCTTCCGTTTTCCCCCCAGGTTACAGGGAGGAAACACTGCTGTTTAGTTCGGACTTCTTCTGCTTGAAGGTCATCATGGATGGCTTGGACTTTTCCTGGCTATGGCTACTTTACTGTTTTTATTTGGGGAATAATTTATGAAAAAGTCTTTATGCTTCTTTACTATTGCAAGACAGGTTTTGATGTACTCTGGTGTAAAAGGCTTTAGACCTTATGTATTCATGTTTA
This sequence comes from Allium sativum, assembly GCA_030737875.1. Taxonomy (NCBI): domain Eukaryota; kingdom Viridiplantae; phylum Streptophyta; class Magnoliopsida; order Asparagales; family Amaryllidaceae; genus Allium; species Allium sativum. The sequence goes on along the minus strand of CM060912.1, from coordinate 970,990,415 downwards.
TGAAAGTTCGATTTAACTTCCGCTATTTTATATGTTCTGTCTTGTGATATTTCTGTGCATGTTTACCAATAATGCCCCTCTAAAGCTAGTGCATTCCTTTGCGAGTGACCCTAGCGGAGGCGGGGTGTTACATGTGGTATCAGAGCAGAAGGTTACCAGACTGGGAAAAAGTTTTTAAAGACCTTCTGAAAACTATTTGAAAATCGTTTACAAAGAAGCATTTTTTCAAGAAAATCTTCTTTTAAAAGAAAAAGGCTATTCCCCAAAGGCCATTAGCACTATCCTTGTTTCCTTAATTGAATCTCTTCTCCTTTCTTTCCTCCATCTGTAGTCACAGTGGTTTTAATTGCGACTTGTCTTTTCTATCTACGAAAGTGCTTTCCATGCGATGGAGGTGGTTTTCAAGAGACCAGTGGCCGCGTTATAAGAAAGGATCATGAGAAAGAAGGATAAAGGATACGAGCTTAAGGATGAGCAACTTGTTGGTATGGCTTAGTCCTCAAAGGAGGGAGAAAGATGAACAATGAAACCCATGACGAGAGAGTACCTTTGGCATGGTAAAACGGGGCGGATAGTTAAGTATTATAGGACAAGGACAAGATCATCGGGAGGGCAGTAGTATGCTCTCATTTCTAGAGTACCTCGGAAGGAGGGTAACGATCTTGTTAAAGGTTTAGTTTTTCTTCTCTATCATCCCGTTAGGACTTCGTTGTTCGTATCATTTAAGTCTGCTTCGATAGTTGAGTCTCTGCACCTTAAGTACTAGCGTAACAGAGAATCCCATTTTTGTCTCAAAGTCCTATTGGAGAATCAGTCCATTTATACATGACTTGTTTGGATTTGGGAATGTCTATGTCAAGTGTTGAGCTTGGAAATAATGCTTATATTTATAAGCTATGGATGGATTCTAAGGATGAAGTGGTTATCCAGTAAGGGGTGCCACTCTCGGTTTTGATAGGAGGGTAGTTAGATTCTTGACTAGCCTTGGTAATACCCTCGAAGTATCGTGTAATCTTTTGGGTTCTGTCATGATTAGTTACCTGGAATCCCTTGATACCTTTATTGGAAATATTGAAGCCCGATCGAGTGGTGTTCGCCGATGAGACGGATGGTTTATTTCACTTATGCATGGGTTATAGAAGTCACCCTAGTAAGTGCATTTGATAACCTGGTTGACATCTGCTTACTTTCAAGAGAAAGTTCTTCTACGTGGAATACCTTGTGGTACGAGGTCCGAGATTCATTAGTGAATTTTGGAAAGCTTGCATGAGATCATGAGTACGCAGTCATGTTTGCGTCAAGTATTCTAGGAAAAGGATAAGTGCAAGTGGAACGAGAGGCGACGAAGAAATGAGTTCCAGCTCATGTTATGGAAACAGGAATAAGAAGCTACAAAATCGCGAAGTTAAAAGACGACTTTGATGGTCAAAGACTAGATACGCGCATGATATCTCTTTTTGGGAGTATATCCTTGATCCCTGTTTTCTGTAGAGCTTACTTGTAGGCTATCTTTTGTGGACATCCTCTCGGTACTATTCTCCGTTACAAACCCTGTAAGGAGTTTGTCCTGTTTATCTTCTCGACCCTGTTTCAGGGAATTCTAGGTAGAACCCTATGGATGTAAACATGTATTTGAAACATGTTATGATTGATATGGTTGCAAGTGGTTGCTCGTGGATGCGCGAATACACATTAGATACTAGCTCGACTCGGTCACATTTCATATTGCATATGCACGAGTATTTATACTTGTTTATGGATGAAATCGAATGTATTATCATGCGGTTGTTGCATATGAATGAATGATTGTGCACGCATATAGTATCTATATGACTAGGACTATTTGCATACATGTTGGATTCATGGCACTATACATATTTTGCATTAGAAAGATTATTCAGGCCTGATCATTAGCATTAGCTAAGGAACATGTACACACACGTTTTGCATATATTCATACAACATTAGAAATCATCTAAGGACAATGGTTGCTTGTGGATGATGTTTTGAGTAGATGGATGATGGATGGTAGGATATGTTCTTCCTAACTTGGAGATTTCGGGGACGAAATCCTAAAAGGTGGGGAGAATGTAACAACCCGTATTTTTCGATAACGTGTTAAGACGAGAATCAAGGCAGAATTTAATTTTAAATTCTGAATCAAGTAAAACGGGCGTCCGTATGCCATTGCATTCGTCTCGGAAAAATACGCGAAATAGAGTCTGAGTTTTCGAGAATCGGAGTCCGTATGACCAAGATATGGCCTCGCGAAGTTTCACGAAAAATTCCCAAATTAAAGTATACTTAATTAAGTGAAATGGGTTGCGCAGAGAAATATATATATATTGATATATATATATATATATAATTGAAAATTAAATAAATAAATATACAAAAATGTTCAAAACAGCGAATTGGGAGAGGGGAATAACCGAACCGGCCGATTTTTGAGGTCGACCCAAGCCCGCTGGGTCGACTAGGGGTTAATCCAGGGTGTTTGGCTGTCAACCCGTGGGCCGATTCGCTCAAATGAAGATTTTGCATTTGGATGGTTCTCATGGTTCATCTTTAATCTAAAGGCCCTAGATGGTTCCTACACTTGACTTCTTCCCCAAGACATGCTTTGATGGCTTGGATTGAATCTAGGTTTAATCCTATGGCCTAAAACACTTGCCTAATCTATAAATAAGACCCTAACCTATCCTAAACCCTCATTATTCACTCATGTAACTAAACTATGGCCAAATTTCTACTCTCATGGTGTAACAACCCGTAAAATGCGAGCCAGTTTGAAATTTTTATTTTGGCAATTTTAGCGAATTTTGATTATTTAAAATGAAATATTTTAAATAATATCGACGAGAAATTTATTTTGAATATAATTCGAACGTATATATTATATACGTCGTCGTTAGAATATAAATATTTATATATAATTATAAAAGGAATTGAAAATGGTGCGGTAGTTCGAAAATTCGATTTCTAATTTCAAATGAATATACAGAATTCAATATAAGTCAGAATTGAACGAAACAAGAAATATTTGAATCTGTATAACTATATCTTTGTAACGAAGTTAACAAACTGAGATTTCATTTTAGAAATGATAAGATATGTCCAGTTTAAAATTAGAAATAGTCGCTGTGGAATTTATATATATTTTTATATATATAAGGCCCTTAAAAATGGACATTTTGCAAACGACCTCGGATTTCGACGAAACCAGTTTTGTTGGGTCCGGGATGTTAAATTATTGCTAGATTTCAAATTTCATAATTTTTCGAATCAATATGTGAGCGTGGCAAAGGAAAACGCGTTTGACCAGTTTCAGTTGATTTTAATCGACTGGAAATTGGCCATTTTTCTAACGGTCTCAGAATTCGACGAAACTAGTTTTGTTAGGACCGTATCGTCAATACGAAGCTAGAAAATATTTTTATAGAATTTTTCTAGTTAGTATGTGGCCCCGGTAATTTGAAATGTACGTTTAAAATTCAATATAGTGATTTAAATGTAAATTTAACGGAAACTGATTCAAACAGTCGAATCAGCTTAAGATACATATCCCATTGTGTTCGGAATGGGGGTATTACGTTAGGGATGACAGTCGTTGGACCCGGTTCGGTGTTCGTATGTAAAAGTCAACGTAAATTGAAAAAAAAAAGAAAAAAAATATAAAATATATATCTCTTCCCCCCCCCCCTTTTTTTACTCTAGCCCCCCCCCCTCATATTTTCAATCGAATGGAAAGAAAAAAAAAAAACGAGTTCTTCAGATCGATGGCGGCCATCGCCAGAGCCCACCGCCGCGCCTCCATCGCCTCCCATCCCCGTCAATACTTACCCTCCGCATCAGATCGAAGACCGTCCTCGATTTCCAGCTTTGAAGCTCAGCCGTTCAAACGAGGTTTGGGAGCAGGGGGGGCTGTCGCACTTCCTCGTTTTGGGTGTGAGGGTTCGCGAGCTCGAGGCCGTCGGAGGGAGCATCATCGAGGGTGGTTCTGACCACCGTGGCAGCGGCAAAGGGGAGACCCTAGTTCGGTGGTTGGGTTGGAAGGAGGAGCGGCCTTATCGCAAGGATGAAGAACGGGACAGGGAAACTGGAAGAAGGTTAATTTTTAACTAATTATAATTCTTAATTTATACAGTGTTTAGAAATTAATCGCATTGACTTTTAATTTGATTTTGTTTTTTTTTTACAATGTTAAAAATCTGGTCTTTAATATGAAATTGAATCTATAAAAAAATTTGATTTTTAAATAAATGGTTTTGCTATAAAATTGAGATTTGTTTTTTTTTAAAAGGAAATATATATATAAAGAGCATTGTTTTTGAAGATAACAATAGAATTTTTGAAAGTAAAACTAGCATTGTGATTTTTTTTTTTTTTTTTTATAAAAATCATTGTTTTAAAAATTCGATTTTTATATATTGAACTTTGAACTAAAAATTCGATTTTTATATATTGAACTTTGAACTAAAAATTCGATTTTTATATATTGAACTTTGAACTAAAAATTCGATTTTTATATATTGATCTTTGAACTAAAAATTCGATTTTTATATATTGAACTTTGAACTAAAAATTCGATTTTTATATATTGAACTTTGAACTAAAAATTCGATTTTTATATATTGAACTTTGAAATAAAAATTCGATTTTTATATATTGAACTTTGAAATAAAAATTCGATTTTTATATATTGAACTTTGAAATAAAAATTCGATTTTTATATATTGAACTTGGAAATAAAAATTCGATTTTTATATATTGAATAGCGAAGTAAAAATGGGATTTTTGTATATGTAGTGAAAACGAGCGACGAAGCTGACAAAAAGGCGAAACGACGAAGACTTCTGCAAATGAAGTGCCGTGGAGCTGGATAGCTATATGTGAGAATTTCTCACCTTTCACTTTCTTTTTCTAGTTATATATATATACTAGGATGCAGACGGTGCTTAGTAGCACCCGACACAATCGTCCACAGACCATGGACTTGTTTGTTTGACTGTTTGGTGATTGATTGCGATATTGGTTTGAATGTTGTTTGTGGTGTGAAAAATCGAATCGATAAATTGGTTAGGATTAGACGTGCGCCGTTATAAGGCGAAGGAGTAAGGCTAGGTTAGACCCTTACTCCAAATTTTGTGGTTTGCATAACGAAAGTGAATTTGATTGATGTGTGAATGGCGTGGGCCTTCACTAGACCGGGGATAAGGCTAGGCCTTGTCCCGTTTCTAGTATCGTGCCGTTATGCCGCCGAAATTTTCTAAAATAAGTTAGAAAAATAAAAATAGCATTTTATTTAAAGAATGAACTGAATAGAAATTCATATGTTAAAATAAAATGTGTTATCGTTAAAAATATAATTTTTAACGTGAATGTGAATAAATAAATATTCATTTATAAACCAGACGGTTTGTTTATGTACACCTATTTGAAGGACATTGATTGGGACGATAAATTTTACACATCGCCCAACTGCACGAATAAAATATTTGTTTGATTGTTTGAAACCCCACACGGGTGTTGGGATGAAATTTGAAGTTCACTCATCCTGATTGATTAAATATGTCGATCGATTGATTGACAGGTTGTTATAAGCGTTGAATATCTATATTTGATGCTTATACAGTGTAGTGCACTTTGGTTGATGGTTGATTATTTTCAATGCTATTATATACATGTGTTGTATGAAAATCCATATAATTAATTTTATATGGTAATTGATTGGGCCTCATTCCAGTTTTAAAAAAAGAAATATTTGAAAAAGAAATCTTTGAAATAGAATATTTGAAAATAAAGGAATATATGAAGCCGTGTTGATTAGATTGATGCCATTTTGACGTGAACGATATTTATATCGATTTTGAAAACGATTTCGAAATGAATTGAATTGAAAACGATTTCGAAATGAATTGAATTGAAAACGAATTCGAAATGAATTGAAAACGATTTCGAAATGAATTGAATTGAAAACGAATTCGAATTGAATTGAAAACGATTTCGAAATGAATTGAATTGAAAACGAATTCAAAATGAATTGAAAACGATTTCGAAATGAATTGAATTGAAAACGATTTCGAAATGAATTGAATTGAAAACGAATTCAAATGGAATTGAAAGCGAATTGAAATGAATTCAAATTGAATTGAAATTCGAATTGAATAGAAATGAATTTTAAAACGAATTTATAAAGAAGAATTCAATTTTGCTTTGAATTGAGATGGAAGTTGAAATAGATTTTGAAACGAATTTTAAAACTATTTATATAATTCGTTTTAAATAGAAATCGACGAAATATATATTATATATAATAGAATGGCTTGAATAGAACGCGCCGCGTCGCGGCAGTTCGCGAATTTCGACCATTTATTTCGAACGGACATTACGGGAGATCCGACCGTCGGATTCTCCTAAAACCGGAACCGTTGGGTTCGTATCGAAAAGAGCTTTCTAATGAATGTTAGAAATTTGAAATCTAACGGTTGGATTTGGAGATACGTCCAAATCAAATTCGAAAAAGGTCGCTGTAAGTGCAGTTCGATGGCCATTGATGGAAATCGACTGTACGGGCCTTGATAAAATTATTAAAAATAGCAATAATTTGTGTAAAATCATAAGAAATGATTTAGAAAGAATTGGGATGAAAAACTCCATATTTGAAAAGATAAAAATGGATTTTTATCGAAATGAACTAGTTTTGAACTAGAATTATAATTCTATTTATTTTTAAATAAATAAATTGAATTCGAAAAGGGTTTTAAAAATAACCAAAATTTCCAATGATTGCATTGGAGTGGATTTGAATCGAAATTGTCTTCGGAATATTTCGATGTTGGAATTCGTGATTATACAGGTGTTGTTATGGAAATTTGAAAGATATATATTGATATCGTTATTTCCAATACGACATTTGTTAGTCGTAGAATTCGATATTGAATATAAGCTGATATATTTTCTATTCAGAGCCTTGTATTGAATATCGAATGTGATTTGGGTTTGTCGTGAATGGTGTCTTCACTAACACTGTTCTTGAACCCAGTTGAGAAAAGATGAAATCTTTTTATTTAGATTTAATGAAGTGTACCAATTAAATGATATTTAATTGGAATTGAATTGATATTGATTTTTGGGTTTATCGTGAACGGTGTTTTAAATAACACTCGTTCTTTAACCCGATAATTAATGAATGTGATTTTGGGTTTATCGTGAACCGTGTTTTAAATGACACTGATTCTTTAACCCAGATAATGATTAAAACTAAGTGGAGTTTTAATGAATCTTTAATTAGATTGAAAAGATCGAGAATGGAGTATCACCAGTTTTGCTCCAGGCGATAGTTAAATCTTTAATTAGATTTGAACGTGAAATTTAGAAACTAACTGTCGGTTAGCCAAGCAGAATGGTTTTCTGAATATTGATCTGATGTTGGTTTCGGCCTTCGGGGTTAATATTTGGGGAATTATTCTCTTGATTAATTTATGGTTAGTGACTAATGAATTGGAATGAGGCGTATGTTGTGTTTGTGTAACACTTATTTAAAATATACGCGAGTTATTCGGAAAGACCGGGTTTATCCCATTCTGAATAACTGATACGACGATAAGTCGAAGATGAAGACGATGGTCGAAGACCGGAGGTCTTCACGTCGTTTGGGTGATAACTGATGATCTTGATTGGGCTGTACACCCAAGAAGATGGAAACAGTTGGTGATCGTCCAGACGTACTTGGAGATCGATGGATATGCGAGGTACTAGGTGCCTCCGGTTTCGTTCAGACCCAGAACGGACTTGTAAATGGACTGTGTGTCTGACATCGGATTTCATTCTGTGTGACTGATATCGGTTGCATAGGATGATTTGCCTGTGTGGCATGCTAAGATGCAAATGATCAAGGCTTCTGTTGAAAAGCAAAGTCTTGTGGTTGGTGATCAAAGCACGGCCTTTGCGGCGTAGCTTTGTGTAACGTTTACTTCGCGAGTTTCACACCCGGTATGAACCAAAAACGGGAGAGGACATCAGGGAGGACTTGCGTTTCTTTCTAGCTAGAAGTGGCGTCAGTGGTTTTACACGCCCTGACGAGTTTGACTTATGTGGTTGTTGCTGTTGCGAGGCGCCTCGGATTGATCGGTCGTTCTCGAACCGATGGAGTCATTCGTTGGCTCGTTTGCGCCCCAAAGGGCGGGGAGACGTATTGTTCAGGCATAATAATCCACATCGGTGGACCGGCCCTGACGATCCAGGGGGCAGTTGCGGCTGTTCCTGAGACATGGTAGGCTAGATTGTCTCGAATCGGTAGAGGACGATCCCTGGCCTCGGTTCATAGACGGAAATCCAATTTCCAAATACGTGACTTTGCGGTTTTATTTGTAAACCTATATATGGCGACATGATATATGGTACCCATGCCGCCTATGATTGATACTTATGATTTGAAGTGTTTTATACACTATGCACTTATAATAGTATCAAATGATTTGTTTTAAACGTATCAAGCATTCTTTGGCTGTTATAAGGGAAAACCCTATCCCCCGGCTTGCGTTGCATTGTGTGATAGGACCTGGGTCTTATAACAGCTTCATTTTTCTTTATTTAGCATTGCGCTGTTTGTTTTATGCACTGGTATTCTTGGGAGGAAACCCGTTCCGTGTTATACGGCGTGGTCCCTTGATTTACCTTTGAAAATAAAGATTAAAAACTGTTTTAGTTCTCACACCAGTCACATGACTGACCTGGAGTTTATTGTTTTAACCTAAACTCTGGGTGCCCCTATTTTTGACACGGGCAGCTAGTAGTTTTGGTTTTGCAGATTTATGTTCACAGGATCCTGGTTTACAGCTGGAACGATATCCGGAAAGCTTTGTATCCGTATATCTCTTCTAGTTGTGTATTGTATTATTTTCCGCTGCGATGTATTTAAATGTAATTTAAATCTCTGATATTTCTGTGTAATATTCATTTATACTCTGTATATTCTTGTAATCTGATGCATTGTTGTAATATACAATGAAATGTTCTTTTATATGCGTTCTGTTGTGGTTTGTTCTCGAACTATCCGACGCTTTCCTTTACGGGGAAGTTACGGGTTTTCACAGTTGGTATCAGAGCTTTGGTTTACAGAGCTCGAGAACAAGACACATTAGAACCATACGAAAGAATTCATCAGATATTGGATTAGCAATATCCAATTAGAATGACTCGTTAGAGATGGGATCAGTAGTATCCTAGAACGAGTGTGAAGAGTATATTTTTCAAATGAAAGCAATTTTGTTTTGAAAATTTAAATCGCTTTATACGTATTTGAATATTTATTTATTTTGAATATGGACAATCGAGTATATATAGATTTCGCATATACGCGTCATGAACGTATAGTCGAAATTTTAATATACTGGGTAGATATAGAATCACATTCTAGACACCCGGAGATGGTTCTGATGATTGATATATCATCATCAGAATTTATATTCGTGTTTCGAAGGTGTGATTTTCTATATATTTCCATTAGACTGGTGTGAGAACCAAAACTTATATAGTTAGAACACATTGTTGTGAATTGACATCAAAAACAAGATTTTCTGTATATATATCAAAATTATGAATTTGAAACTCTAATTCACTAATTGATTGATGTTTGTGTTGTTTGCTTAATTGTTTGCTAATTTCTAACCATTTAGCCTAATTGAATCAAATATTGAATTGTATTGAAAATTGGTCGCATTTGCTTGCATATACATATACTTACATTGAACAGGTCATAGCAAGGAGGCTAGAGCCAGAGAATAAAATTTGTTTGCCCGACAAATAGGTACATGTTTACTACATAATTTACTGTTTTGTTTGGGTGATGATGATTTTGTGAGCCTATTGGCTAGCCGCTTGGCTTTTTCTTTTTCTTTTTGAGATCTGAAGGACCGGGGAAGCTATTTGAAATTCCCCGATGCTCCCGGTGCAGGGGAGGTTATGGCGAAATTTTTCGAAAATTTAGGGTGTTAGCCAAATTTTTGAGATTTTGAAAATTCTCAGAAACTAAAGAGTTGGAGAATGGAAGCCAGATCGAACGTAGAGTTGATTAATCAAACCACTTTCGACTTTGTTCCTTTTCGGGGACGAAAAGTTTTAAGTGGGGGAGATTGTAACAACCCGTAAAATGCGAGCCAGTTTGAAATTTTTATTTTGGCAATTTTAGCGAATTTTGATTATTTAAAATGAAATATTTTAAATAATATCGACGAGAAATTTATTTTGAATATAATTCGAACGTATATATTATATACGTCGTCGTTAGAATATAAATATTTATATATAATTATAAAAGGAATTGAAAATGGTGCGGTAGTTCGAAAATTCGATTTCTAATTTCAAATGAATATACAGAATTCAATATAAGTCAGAATTGAACGAAACAAGAAATATTTGAATCTGTATAACTATATCTTTGTAACGAAGTTAACAAACTGAGATTTCATTTTAGAAATGATAAGATATGTCCAGTTTAAAATTAGAAATAGTCGCTGTGGAATTTATATATATTTTTATATATATAAGGCCCTTAAAAATGGACATTTTGCAAACGACCTCGGATTTCGACGAAACCAGTTTTGTTGGGTTCGGGATGTTAAATTATTGCTAGATTTCAAATTTCATAATTTTTCGAATCAATATGTGAGCGTGGCAAAGGAAAACGCGTTTGACCAGTTTCAGTTGATTTTAATCGACTGGAAATTGGCCATTTTTCTAACGGTCTCAGAATTCGACGAAACTAGTTTTGTTAGGACCGTATCGTCAATACGAAGCTAGAAAATATTTTTATAGAATTTTTCTAGTTAGTATGTGGCCCCGGTAATTTGAAATGTACGTTTAAAATTCAATATAGTGATTTAAATGTAAATTTAACGGAAACTGATTCAAACAGTCGAATCAGCTTAAGATACATATCCCATTGTGTTCGGAATGGGGGTATTACGTTAGGGATGACAGTCGTTGGACCCGGTTCGGTGTTCGTATGTAAAAGTCAACGTAAATTGAAAAAAAAAAGAAAAAAAATATAAAATATATATCTCTTCCCCCCCCCCTTTTTTTACTCTAGCCCCCCCCCCCTCATATTTTCAATCGAATGGAAAGAAAAAAAAAAACGAGTTCTTCAGATCGATGGCGGCCATCGCCAGAGCCCACCGCCGCGCCTCCATCGCCTCCCATCCCCGTCAATACTTACCCTCCGCATCAGATCGAAGACCGTCCTCGATTTCCAGCTTTGAAGCTCAGCCGTTCAAACGAGGTTTGGGAGCAGGGGGGGCTGTCGCACTTCCTCGTTTTGGGTGTGAGGGTTCGCGAGCTCGAGGCCGTCGGAGGGAGCATCATCGAGGGTGGTTCTGACCACCGTGGCAGCGGCAAAGGGGAGACCCTAGTTCGGTGGTTGGGTTGGAAGGAGGAGCGGCCTTATCGCAAGGATGAAGAACGGGACAGGGAAACTGGAAGAAGGTTAATTTTTAACTAATTATAATTCTTAATTTATACAGTGTTTAGAAATTAATCGCATTGACTTTTAATTTGATTTTGTTTTTTTTTTACAATGTTAAAAATCTGGTCTTTAATATGAAATTGAATCTATAAAAAAATTTGATTTTTAAATAAATGGTTTTGCTATAAAATTGAGATTTGTTTTTTTTAAAAGGAAATATATATATATAAAGAGCATTGTTTTTGAAGATAACAATAGAATTTTTGAAAGTAAAACTAGCATTGTGATTTTTTTTTTTTTTTTATAAAAATCATTGTTTTAAAAATTCGATTTTTATATATTGAACTTTGAACTAAAAATTCGATTTTTATATATTGAACTTTGAACTAAAAATTCGATTTTTATATATTGAACTTTGAACTAAAAATTCGATTTTTATATATTGATCTTTGAACTAAAAATTCGATTTTTATATATTGAACTTTGAACTAAAAATTCGATTTTTATATATTGAACTTTGAACTAAAAATTCGATTTTTATATATTGAACTTTGAAATAAAAATTCGATTTTTATATATTGAACTTTGAAATAAAAATTCGATTTTTATATATTGAACTTTGAAATAAAAATTCGATTTTTATATATTGAACTTGGAAATAAAAATTCGATTTTTATATATTGAATAGCGAAGTAAAAATGGGATTTTTGTATATGTAGTGAAAACGAGCGACGAAGCTGACAAAAAGGCGAAACGACGAAGACTTCTGCAAATGAAGTGCCGTGGAGCTGGATAGCTATATGTGAGAATTTCTCACCTTTCACTTTCTTTTTCTAGTTATATATATATACTAGGATGCAGACGGTGCTTAGTAGCACCCGACACAATCGTCCACAGACCATGGACTTGTTTGTTTGACTGTTTGGTGATTGATTGCGATATTGGTTTGAATGTTGTTTGTGGTGTGAAAAATCGAATCGATAAATTGGTTAGGATTAGACGTGCGCCGTTATAAGGCGAAGGAGTAAGGCTAGGTTAGACCCTTACTCCAAATTTTGTGGTTTGCATAACGAAAGTGAATTTGATTGATGTGTGAATGGCGTGGGCCTTCACTAGACCGGGGATAAGGCTAGGCCTTGTCCCGTTTCTAGTATCGTGCCGTTATGCCGCCGAAATTTTCTAAAATAAGTTAGAAAAATAAAAATAGCATTTTATTTAAAGAATGAACTGAATAGAAATTCATATGTTAAAATAAAATGTGTTATCGTTAAAAATATAATTTTTAACGTGAATGTGAATAAATAAATATTCATTTACAAACCAGACGGTTTGTTTATGTACACCTATTTGAAGGACATTGATTGGGACGATAAATTTTACACATCGCCCAACTGCACGAATAAAATATTTGTTTGATTGTTTGAAACCCCACACGGGTGTTGGGATGAAATTTGAAGTTCACTCATCCTGATTGATTAAATATGTCGATCGATTGATTGACAGGTTGTTATAAGCGTTGAATATCTATATTTGATGCTTATACAGTGTAGTGCACTTTGGTTGATGGTTGATTATTTTCAATGCTATTATATACATGTGTTGTATGAAAATCCATATAATTAATTTTATATGGTAATTGATTGGGCCTCATTCCAGTTTTAAAAAAAGAAATATTTGAAAAAGAAATCTTTGAAATAGAATATTTGAAAATAAAGGAATATATGAAGCCGTGTTGATTAGATTGACGCCATTTTGACGTGAACGATATTTATATCGATTTTGAAAACGATTTCGAAATGAATTGAATTGAAAACGATTTCGAAATGAATTGAATTGAAAATGAATTCGAAATGAATTGAAAACGATTTCGAAATGAATTGAATTGAAAACGAATTCGAATTGAATTGAAACGATTTCGAAATGAATTGAATTGAAAACGAATTCAAAATGAATTGAAAACGATTTCGAAATGAATTGAATTGAAAACGATTTCGAAATGAATTGAATTGAAAACGAATTCAAATGGAATTGAAAGCGAATTGAAATGAATTCAAATTGAATTGAAATTCGAATTGAATAGAAATGAATTTTAAAACGAATTTATAAAGAAGAATTCAATTTTGCTTTGAATTGAGATGGAAGTTGAAATAGATTTTGAAACGAATTTTAAAACTATTTATATAATTCGTTTTAAATAGAAATCGACGAAATATATATTATATATATTATATATAATAGAATGGCTTGAATAGAACGCGCCGCGTCGCGGCAGTTCGCGAATTTCGACCATTTATTTCGAACGGACATTACGGGAGATCCGACCGTCGGATTCTCCTAAAACCGGAACCGTTGGGTTCGTATCGAAAAGAGCTTTCTAATGAATGTTAGAAATTTGAAATCTAACGGTTGGATTTGGAGATACGTCCAAATCAAATTCGAAAAAGGTCGCTGTAAGTGCAGTTCGATGGCCATTGATGGAAATCGACTGTACGGGCCTTGATAAAATTATTAAAAATAGCAATAATTTGTGTAAAATCATAAGAAATGATTTAGAAAGAATTGGGATGAAAAACTCCATATTTGAAAAGATAAAAATGGATTTTTATCGAAATGAACTAGTTTTGAACTAGAATTATAATTCTATTTATTTTTAAATAAATAAATTGAATTCGAAAAGGGTTTTAAAAATAACCAAAATTTCCAATGATTGCATTGGAGTGGATTTGAATCGAAATTGTCTTCGGAATATTTCGATGTTGGAATTCGTGATTATACAGGTGTTGTTATGGAAATTTGAAAGATATATATTGATATCGTTATTTCCAATACGACATTTGTTAGTCGTAGAATTCGATATTGAATATAAGCTGATATATTTTCTATTCAGAGCCTTGTATTGAATATCGAATGTGATTTGGGTTTGTCGTGAATGGTGTCTTCACTAACACTGTTCTTGAACCCAGTTGAGAAAAGATGAAATCTTTTTATTTAGATTTAATGAAGTGTACCAATTAAATGATATTTAATTGGAATTGAATTGATATTGATTTTTGGGTTTATCGTGAACTGTGTTTTAAATAACACTCGTTCTTTAACCCGATAATTAATGAATGTGATTTTGGGTTTATCGTGAACCGTGTTTTAAATGACACTGATTCTTTAACCCAGATAATGATTAAAACTAAGTGGAGTTTTAATGAATCTTTAATTAGATTGAAAAGATCGAGAATGGAGTATCACCAGTTTTGCTCCAGGCGATAGTTAAATCTTTAATTAGATTTGAACGTGAAATTTAGAAACTAACTGTCGGTTAGCCAAGCAGAATGGTTTTCTGAATATTGATCTGATGTTGGTTTCGGCCTTCGGGGTTAATATTTGGGGAATTATTCTCTTGATTAATTTATGGTTAGTGACTAATGAATTGGAATGAGGCGTATGTTGTGTTTGTGTAACACTTATTTAAAATATACGCGAGTTATTCGGAAAGACCGGGTTTATCCCATTCTGAATAACTGATACGACGATAAGTCGAAGATGAAGACGATGGTCGAAGACCGGAGGTCTTCACGTCGTTTGGGTGATAACTAATGATCTTGATTGGGCTGTACACCCAAGAAGATGGAAACAGTTGGTGATCGTCCAGACGTACTTGGAGATCGATGGATATGCGAGGTACTAGGTGCCTCCGGTTTCGTTCAGACCCAGAACGGACTTGTAAATGGACTGTGTGTCTGACATCGGATTTCATTCTGTGTGACTGATATCGGTTGCATAGGATGATTTGCCTGTGTGGCATGCTAAGATGCAAATGATCAAGGCTTCTGTTGAAAAGCAAAGTCTTGTGGTTGGTGATCAAAGCACGGCCTTTGCGGCGTAGCTTTGTGTAACGTTTACTTCGCGAGTTTCACACCCGGTATGAACCAAAAACGGGAGAGGACATCAGGGAGGACTTGCGTTTCTTTCTAGCTAGAAGTGGCGTCAGTGGTTTTACACGCCCTGACGAGTTTGACTTATGTGGTTGTTGCTGTTGCGAGGCGCCTCGGATTGATCGGTCGTTCTCGAACCGATGGAGTCATTCGTTGGCTCGTTTGCGCCCCAAAGGGCGGGGAGACGTATTGTTCAGGCATAATAATCCACATCGGTGGACCGGCCCTGACGATCCAGGGGGCAGTTGCGGCTGTTCCTGAGACATGGTAGGCTAGATTGTCTCGAATCGGTAGAGGACGATCCCTGGCCTCGGTTCATAGACGGAAATCCAATTTCCAAATACGTGACTTTGCGGTTTTATTTGTAAACCTATATATGGCGACATGATATATGGTACCCATGCCGCCTATGATTGATACTTATGATTTGAAGTGTTTTATACACTATGCACTTATAATAGTATCAAATGATTTGTTTTAAACGTATCAAGCATTCTTTGGCTGTTATAAGGGAAAACCCTATCCCCCGGCTTGCGTTGCATTGTGTGATAGGACCTGGGTCTTATAACAGCTTCATTTTTCTTTATTTAGCATTGCGCTGTTTGTTTTATGCACTGGTATTCTTGGGAGGAAACCCGTTCCGTGTTATACGGCGTGGTCCCTTGATTTACCTTTGAAAATAAAGATTAAAAACTGTTTTAGTTCTCACACCAGTCACATGACTGACCTGGAGTTTATTGTTTTAACCTAAACTCTGGGTGCCCCTATTTTTGACACGGGCAGCTAGTAGTTTTGGTTTTGCAGATTTATGTTCACAGGATCCTGGTTTACAGCTGGAACGATATCCGGAAAGCTTTGTATCCGTATATCTCTTCTAGTTGTGTATTGTATTATTTTCCGCTGCGATGTATTTAAATGTAATTTAAATCTCTGATATTTCTGTGTAATATTCATTTATACTCTGTATATTCTTGTAATCTGATGCATTGTTGTAATATACAATGAAATGTTCTTTTATATGCGTTCTGTTGTGGTTTGTTCTCGAACTATCCGACGCTTTCCTTTACGGGGAAGTTACGGGTTTTCACACATGGCCTCCACTCAACTATGCTAGCCTCCACTTCATTTCTATGAGAGGTTTCATGATCATGAGAGTATTAGAGAGTCCCTATTTTAGTATGAGAGCTCCTCAAGTTGATTTCAAGGCAAAAGTTTTGGTCTTTGTTCATAAAGATGGTGTATTTGTTGATTTGGAGCATCCATCTTTGGGTTTTTGGGTGATGGCATGCATAGGCTTCATTACAAGCTTTAGTTTAATCGATTTAGGCCTTCATAGCAATGTAAGCCCTTCCCTACTCTTAGATATTAACGATGAAGTTAAATGTTCATGTTGCAAGTTTGGGTTTGATCATTGAGAATGATATTTGCTATCATGTCATGCAAGTCTATGAAGTCATTAGCTTGATCTTATGAGCAAAAAGCCACAACCTTTATGTTGAAATGTTGCATTATGCAACATAAGAATCTTCATAATCATTATGTCAACTTGCATATGAAGTCATAATCCTTATACGATGATATATGCGAGTTTCTAGCCATCATTCCATGTCTTTTGTCACCATGATTCGCTTATGTACCAAGTTTGGGTTTATGCATGTTTTTGAGGCTTAAGAATGTAACATGCAAGCTAATGAACACATTTGTGCCTCACTTGCCACCATGATTAACTTGTGGCTTAATACCCATTTTTGTCATTCCTTTGCCAAGTCTCTTCTTTTAATCCATCACGTAGTTGCGAACGTATATGCTAGTTTAAAAAGCGTTGGGGTCACATTATGGGGAAACATAATGACATGAATATGACTTGGGTAAATGGGTATAAACATGACAACATGTAACGTTAAATATGACATGTGTTTATACTTGAAAACATGACTTGAAATATAACATGGAAGTTGACATGTAAGTATGCATAAAAACATAAGCTTGGGAATTTACCTATTAAGTTAGGTCTACCCTTTGGGAATTTACCTATTAAGTTAGGTCTACCCAAATGCTTGAAAAACTTGTAACATGTTTTGGAAACATGATGAACATGACACTTAGATAATATAAGTGTGGCCAACTCGAGGTTGGGTTGAGTTTGCAACGTAAAACTACCCGGAACCGACCGGCCTAACTAGTAGTTGCAAACAATAGGACCCAATGTGAGAAGTTGGTCATGTTGTGCTTGAACCCGAGGTTAGACCAAGTTGTGGTGTAAAGCTACCCGGAACCGACCGGCTTAACTAGTAACCACAACAAAGTCTAATGTGAGAGGTTGGGGTGCATTAAGTAATTAATGCCACATGATAGGGTTAAGTTAATTTGATTAATGACTCTTAACCAAATATGACATGGGTAAATGGGTTAAGTAAATTGGTTAGGCTAATGATACTTAACAAAACATGACAAGGTTGGGTAGGTTAAGTGATTTGATTTGCCTAATGACGCTTAACCATTTTTATACGACTAGTGGACGGGGATTAAGTTAACCAACACTTAATCAATCCAACATGATAATTTGGCAAGGTTAAGTAAGTTTAACCATACAAGATGATTAGGGGATGGGGTTAAGTAATTTACACTTAACTAATCCGACACGGTAATTAGATGGGGTTAAGTAATCCACACTTAACTAATCTAAACACGGTAATTCGATGGGGTTAAGTTAAACACTTAACCAATTTAAACTTGGTAATTCAATGAGGTTAAGTAACCAATACTTAACCAACTTAACGTGATAATTTAATGGGGTTAAGCAACTTATACTTAACCAATTATACATGATGATTTGATGGGGTTAAGTAACTTACACTTAACCAATCTAATACGCGGACCTGATAAGGTTAAGTCACAAGACCTTTTTAGAATATACTTAACCATTATAGTACGATTAGAGGATGGGGTTAAGTCAACCTATACTTAACCAATCCGACTCGATAATTTGATGGGATTAAGATAATCTATGCTTAATCGATCTAGCAAGATAATCCGATAGGATTAAGGTAAGCTAGTACTTGACCAATTTGACTTGATAAGGTTAAGTCATGAGCCTCTGGGTACACTTAACCAACTTGTGGGACTAAGTCTTGAACTGAAATACTTAGCCAATCTTTGACGTGATTCGTGGGCGGGTTAAGTCATGGACTTGAATGATAACACTTAACCCAATAGACAAACCCTAGCTAGAAGAACTAGGTAGAAAACCGTGGTTAATCAAGGATAACGGGAAAGGAAGCTAAGTGGTAAACCTTAGTTAAGGGTAACTAAGTAATAATTCTTAGCTAAGGACATAGGACTAATTCTCAAAACGATGAGTAACCTGATACGGTAGGTCATCGCTTAGTATACGAGGGGGAGCAAGTTATCTGACTTGGATAAAAGCTCCAGCGCACTGGGTGCCGAAGTGGAAGCTTCGGGGGACGTGAGGATATTCTTGGGATCCCTCTGTGGGCTGCCAGGTAATTATACTAGGCCCATGAGAGGTTAAGGTCTGCGTTAGAAGGACCAAGAGTATGCCTTGGTTGCTATGCGAGCAACCTAAAGACTGGGATGGATTAGCGTGGAGTCGACGATTCTTGTTTTTGCCCTGCATAGCGCATCGCCGACTACCTACCATCTTTAGTCAATCGTGTACGTGCGGAAAGGCAGGGAACCCCCAACAGACCATGTGCTTGCTATCGAGTCATGGGTGAGGTTGGCCCGTAGGAAAGTGGGCTATGGTGGGGCCGTGGAGTGGTTCTTATACATGATTTTTCTTGGATTGCCTTTCAGTAGTTGAGGGAGGGGTCACGTGGGACCATAGCCACGGGTACAAAAACAGACCTTGATATCTGCATCAGCAGACGATTTAAAGCTCCCGACCGAGTTCCGTATTTCTTGATTTGCCCTGGCACGGAACTCGGATGGCACATTGGGGAACATGTGCATCTAGACATGGAAAACGATTCACGATACATACGTGGGATCAAGGGCGCGGTTGACGGGTGGCGTAATCCCTAGTGGTCCTAGGTGGCCAAAACCCAAACCGAGACACGGAAACGGTCATTAGGTAGCATAATCCCTAGCGGTCCTAGGTGGCATAAATCCTAAGTGGACGCGCGATAGTTCATGGTAAGGAAACACAACTAGATCAAGGGTTGCAGTCCAAAACAACTTCAAGGATAAACCGTTTACATGGGAAAGCCCGTACAGCCTACGGCAAAGGACTGAACTTATACATGGAAAGAAACATATGAGTTGAGTAACCTATATATGCGGCATATTAGGTTGACATGGACCATTACACGACTTTTGAGTAAGGGTCATTCATGGATAACACGTAATACAGTTGGGGTACTAGTACGGTAGGTGCAGAGCAGATATACAGGATAGATGCCATGGGACGTTATACGCGATAGATATCTTGGGATATTATACTTGATAGAAACCTGACAATGTGATACCTTGTTTTATCTTGACACCGTAGTTTATCACGACACCCTAGTTTATCGGAGTTCAGTAGTTCATCCTGTTATTTTGATTTAGCTTATCTATCTTGTTATCATGCTTATGTTCATCTCAGTTTCTCATGTCAGTTAACTTTACTAGTTTTTATACTAATAGTAGATAGGGCTTACTCAGTCTTTTTGACTGACCCGTTTTGTTTCGCCTCTTTTCTTCCATTTCCCCCCAGGTTACAGGGAGGAAACACTGCTGTTTAGTTCGGACTTCTTCTGCTTGAAGGTCATCATGGATGGCTTGGACTTTTCCTGGCTATGGCTACTTTACTGTTTTTATTTGGGGAATAATTTATGAAAAAGTCTTTATGCTTCTTTACTATTGCAAGACAGGTTTTGATGTACTCTGATGTAAAAGGCTTTAGACCTTATGTATTCATGTTTATGAAAGTTCGATTTTACTTCCGCTATTTTATATGTTCTGTCTTGTGATATTTCTGTGCATGTTTACCAATAGTGCCCCTCTAAAGCTAGTGCATTCCTTTGCGAGTGACCCTAGCGGAGGCGGGGTGTTACACAAGCCTTCATCTAGGACGGAGTGTGCGAAAATGCATTCAAGAGTCTAAAGGAAAAGTTGACGCGTGCGCCAGTGTTAGTCATTCCTAAAGGGAATGAAGAGATGACGGTATACACGGATGCTTGTGGTACCGGACTAGGTGCTGTATTGATGCAAGGAGGTAGGGTTATAGCTTATGCTAGTCGGCAACTAAAGCCACATGAGAAAAGGTATCCTACCCATGATTTGTAATTGGCAGCGATCGTGTTTGCGCTGAAGATGTGGAGACATTATCTTTTGGGAGAAAGATTCGAATTGTTTAACGATCATAAATCGTTAAAGTATCTTTCCTCTCAGAAGGATCTGAATCTCCGTCAGCAGAGATGTTTAGAGTTCTTGGCTTCTTATGATTTTGATATCGCATACACACCAGGAAAGGGCAATGCGGTAGCTGATGTCTTGAGCAAGAGACATGCCAGATTAGGGGCTATGTTTCTTGAGTGGAAGCAACTGGAGTTTATCGCAGGGTACGATTTCAGACCAAAGTGCGAATTAGATCCAGAGATGTTAGCTAGTTTGACGATCAAACCCACTTTGATTGAGCGGATTGGTTCCAGTCAAAGGGACGATCCTAATCTATTGGAAATCGTCTCCAATTTAGAGAAGGGAAATGACGAGGAGATGAATTTGTATGGGCTTGATCGGGAAGGATGGCTTCGAAAGAATGGAAGACTAGTCGTACCCGACGTGAATGGTTTGAGAGATGAAGTGCTTAGAGAATGTCATCACTCAAAACTGACTATACACCCCGGTGGTGACAAGATGTATCGAGACATGAAGCAGACTTACTACTGGGAAGGGATGAAAAGAGACGTTGGGAAGTTTATGTCCAAATGCATGAATTGCCAGCTAGTTAAAGCCGAGCAAAAGAAGCCTAGTGGGTTGCTGCAACCATTAGAAATTCCCGAATGGAAATGGGAACAAGTCTCGATGGATTTCATTGATGGTTTACCCAGAACTAGATCGGGACATGATAGCATTTGGGTAATTGTGGGTCGATTGACCAAGAGTGCAAGATTTATACCAGTCAAATCGACCAGAATGGCAGTTAAGTTAGCAGAGCTGTATATGAAGTGGGTAGTGAGATTTCATGGAGTACCTAAAAGCATTGTGAGTGACCGAGACCCGTTGTTTACTAGTGGGTTTTGTAAGAGCTTACAAGAGGCTCTAGGGTCAAAATTATATCTCAGTACCGCGTATCATCCTCAAACCGACAGTCAGACAGAGAGGGTGAATCGTATATTGGAAGATCTCTTGAGAGCTTGTATATTGGATTTTGGTGGATCATGGGATGACCATTTGCATCTAGTAGAGTTTGCATATAATAACAGTTATCAAACCAGTATCGGTATGGCTCCATATGAAGCTTTGTACGGAAGACCGTGCAACTCACCGTCATGTTGGTTAGAAACCGGTGAGAAGTATGTGCTTGGACCAGAAATGATAAGAGAAACCTCAGATAAGATTAAGACCGTTCGGCAACGAATGAAGGCTGCCCAGGATAGGCAGAAGAGTTATGCTGATAAGAGGAGAAGAGACTTAAAATTCTCCGTTGGTGACTTGGTGTTTGTGAAGATTTCTCCATTAAAAAGCGTGATTCGATTTGGAAGGAGAGGCAAGTTAGCACCAAGATTCGTTGGTCCATTCCCAGTTCACGAGCAAGTTAGGAATTTGGCGTATAGAGTTGACTTACCAGAGAAGATGGCGGTAGTTCACAATGTATTTCATGTTTCCCAGCTAAGGAAGTTGGTACACGACCCAGATGCGACTATTTCACCTGATCAGTTAGAGGACTTCGAAGTAGAACCCGAGGCGGTTGGGAACCGCAAGCCGATTCGTATTGTCGAGCACGATACGAAGCAACTTCGAAGGAAGGCGGTGAAGCTAGTCAAGGTTCAATGGGGCGAAAACGAGAATGACTGTACGTGGGAGACAAAGGAGAGCATTAGGAAGACGTATCCAGAACTCTTTGCCTGGTAAGATTTTCTTTGCGATTTAGTTGTTCCGCATGCTAGGATAGACTTGTTTTGCATGTTTGATTGTTGTTTTACGGCTGATAGGCATGCGAGACCCTTTTGTGCGTTTTGGTTAAGGAATTTCGGGGGCGAAAATTCTTAAGGGGGGAGAATGTAACAACCCGCATTCTACGTATCAGAAGATCGTAGAATATTTATTTCTTTTTCATACGAAGTCGTATGGTCATGTAGAGTTGAGGAACAACTATTGGGGTCATTTCTCATGTTCATGATTTTTGTCGATTTTTAAATGACCATTTTGCCCTTAGCTGATCTTGTTTCGTCCATAACTTTTGATTGGAAGGAGTTTTGACCTGAAACCACTTCCATTGGCTTCAGATGATGGTTTACCTTTCCGTAGATTGGTCACATGCGAAAAACGGACTTACCGTTTGGGAAATATGGCCGAAATAAGGTTTGGAAGGTGAAAAACTGCTTAACCGGGCCAAATAGGGTGATTAGTGAATGGGCCCATAACCCATTTCGGGATTAGGGTTATGGGGAGGCTGAAATGAGTTAGGTTTTCATTCTATTTCAGTTTTCTAGCCGCCACTTGCCTCTAAGAACTCCTAAAAATGGTCTCCAACCTCAAAATCACCTCCAAATCACTTGCAACTTGAAGATTAAGCTTAGCAACATCAAATCAAGGCGGATTAGCACCAAGATCGAGGAAGAGCTGTTGTTTAGCATTGGGATTAGCACCAAATCAGAGATTTATTTCAGATCTAAGGTTTATTTGTGGCTAAGGTGAGTGATTTGCATAGTTCCTCACTAATTATGGTTAATTAAGGGTAATTAGTGAAGATTAGCGAATTTATACATTAATAAATTCTGGAAAAATATTTATAAATTCTTAGATAATGTTTTAGACCTCTGATATGAATTTGGGTTAATTGGGTTAAGTTTTTCTAATCCTATCATTAGTTTTGCTTAAACATGCTTAAGGGAAAATATGGGGTTTTGGCTATGTTTGATCCATTTTAACCTATCATATTGATGTTTTGGTGTTTGAGGTCACTTCTACTTGTTGCTATGGCTTTGTGGTATGTTTTGTGATTGATTAGAATACTTAGGATGGTCGAAAACGTCGTCGAATGGCGTAGAATACTTGCTGGAAAAGTTGCAGGAAAACGGTGCAGGCTTTCGGATCGGATCGGATGGATGGGCTCGGACCGGGCAAAGGATCACTGAACCGAACCGTAGCTTAGCACAAGAAAAATTATGGCAAAAAGGAAGGCCACAAAGGTTGAACTAGGATCGGATCGGGCTAAGGAAGGGGGATCGGATCGGAGCAGATGGGGAAAGAAATAGGGATCGGATCGGAACGGATGGGAATAGGGAAGGGGATCGGATCAGACCAGAAGGCCAAGCCAGGAGCTAAGAGAGAGAGGACGGACCGGACCGTGACAGGGGACCCGAACCGAACCGACGAACCGAACTGATGGGGAAAAAGGAATCCGAACCAAACCAATGCGACGTGAAGGACCCGAACCGAACCGAGATGCATATCTATGACCGAACCGAACCGATGGCAAGGAGGAATCCGAACCGACCCAGTATTGACCAATAACCCGAGATGCAAAGGTAGTCCCAGTTGGAAGTATGAGCTCAGGATCCAGTTGGGAACCAATGAGTTCACTTCATGATTGGGCTGTGCTGCGGGACGTGTGCTAAGGAGTTGTCGACGTTCATAACTTCGATTCACCACTGAAAAGGAATGACGGGCTACGTATCAGTGCAGTAGAGTCATTATGACTCGAGGGGCAAAGTGATCGTGGAAGGACTACATATCAGTGCAGTAGAGTCATTATGACTCGAGGGGCAAAGTGATCGTTGCAGGACTACGTATCAGTGCAGTAGAGTCACCAGGACTCGAGGGGCAAAGTGATCGTAGTAAAACTATGAGCCAGTGCAGTGGAGCCGTTGTGACTCCATGGGGCAGAGTGGACATAGTAAAGGATTAGTAAGGCTATGAGCCAGTGCAGTGGGGTGTGTACGACTCCATGGGGCAAAGTGGACATAGCGAAGGATTAGTGGCTATGTATCAGTGCAATGAATCCATTGTGACTTCATGGGGCAAACTGATCATAGCAAAGTATTGGGTGATCGAAGTGGTGAATATCGTACGTTTTACGCACTGAGTGAGAGATGTGAGTATGGTTGCCATGCTTGATTGTTTGCCATCACTATGACATGCACACCCCGACCCCCGTATGCTTGTACACCACATGTTAGTGTCACCTTAGAGTGTTGTACAATATGTAGTACTAACTCTTGGGTTGCAGGTCCAGGTTCGGGTATGGTTTAGTATACCTGTTATTGTTCTGTTTAGCTGCTTATCGCTCATACCAGACTTTTGTCTGACCCAGAGTTTTATATCTCTTCTTGTTACTCTGGGTGCTTCTAAACGAGCAGACTAGAGACAGGTTAGCTGGTGATGCACGGGTAGCTGATCCGAAGACGAGCAGGAGGCTTCCACGTATGATACATACATACATACATACATACATACATACATATATATATATATATATATACATACTCTCCCAGTGTCGTGGGTGGTTACTACTTGGGCATTAGTAGTATACCTCCCTTATCTTGCTTTTGTTTTTAGAGACAGTTTGAAAAGTTGTAATAATGATGATGGGGAACATAAGCTGTTTTCGGATTTTCCGCTGCTATGATAATTTGTTTTCAGCTTATGCACTGTCTCGCCTGTTTTGCGTCAAGTATAAGTTATGATTATATTTTATCCCATGCGCTATGAGACATATTACAGGTTCTTTGTTGATCCTTCGTCTTCTTCCTTTTCTTTTGACGACCGTCCCATGCTAGCTGGACATGTGTACAACGCACTTTTGGAGTAAATGTCGGTTAGTGCGGGGCGGGCCGTCACATCTTGGGTCTGGACAAACCAAAGGCACCCTCCTACGACATCCTAGGAATGACCCTATAGATAAGTAGCGAGAAGTCCTTGCAATCCGTAAATTCCAGCCATGACGGAACCATAGTATATCTTTGGCCGCTAAACCAGAGATTTTAAGTAGTTCTTCCATTTTATGAAGCTTTACGGTCTTCAATATTCCATCTCGCAGCTTCTGATATATTCAACGTTTACGTATTTGTTGGTCGGAATGGTTTTCGAATATAAATTCAATCCTAGTCCTTCCGCACCAACAATCGTATAGGCCAGATTTGATAGTCGGTTATTTAACTATCAAATAAAACAACCATTCATCCATAAAAGAAAATTGAATTTACTAATTCAATATTTGCCTCTTCAATTAATCATTCGCTAATTAAACTTCTCAAAATTTCCGCAACATTTGAAATATTCATTTCTCTTCTTATATAAGTATAAAATATTCAAAATCATTTCATCTTAAAATATTTTAAGAACATACTTCTCATCTTGGTTATCAGTCCCTAACTGTAAACCAGAAAGAAAATAACTCCCTAAGTATTAACCCCGAAGGCCGAAACCAACATCAGATCGATACTCAGAAAACTATTCATCTCAACTAATCTCCTGTTAGTTTCTAATTCCATTAACTTCATTTCTTAATTTCTAAAAAAATAGAATTTCCAATATAAATTACCATTTTATATGAGATATTTATCTAAAATTATAACTATTAGAATATTTTACTTATAAATAACATTTTCAAAACACTTCGACAACCTTTATAAAATATTCCCTTAGGGATTCGATTTGTAAAACATTTGCTAAAATAAAACAAGATTTTTCTTATAACGATATATTTTTACTAACCAACACAATTTCATTTTAACCTTTGTAAACCAAGTTTCATATAACATCTTGATTCCAAAATAAATCATGACTCATTCCAGTTTTATTTTAATAAACTTCATTCCATTCTATTTATAACTTATGTTCTAAAATATCGTATATAGCTATCATTTGTGAATTTTAATAATATTTACTATTCATAAACCGTTTGTAAAATTCATTAATATAATCTTATATTATATTATTCAAATTAGTTCTACTTAAATGTAATTAAAATTTCAAACCCCATTCTAACTTACTTCTATAAATTCTTATTTTTCACACCACTTACTTTATTCACTTTAATCTTGAATAACAATTTCAATACAAATCCATTCTAGACTTGATTTCAAAAATCAAATTTCCAGTTTTAGTCCTGTTATAACTTATAATTTTAGAGTTATTTCCAATTTATAATTTCCATTAAACTTGGAAAATTCAAATCTATTAACAATAATGATTTTAAATCCAATTTCCATTTATCTTCATACTCAGATTACAAATTTCTGAATTCTCTAATAATAATAATTCACTTCTTTATAAATATTGTTTATAAAGTCATCTTGTCATCTTTTTTGTTAAAATAAACTTTTTACTGTTCAATTCTATTTATAATTTAGTTACTAAATGAATATTCCATTCGATCATAAAATTCCCTTTAAATACTTTCATATATTTAAATTCTTATTTAAAATCCATCTATTGTTTTGACATTCAAAAATACCCAAGATCAAGGTTCAATGTTACTACACACCCAAACATGTCATATAATGTCACTGGTTATCAGTCATATCATATAACAATATATATGGAAAAATAAATAAATGTTGAGGGATCCAGTTGGATCCCTCCAACCCGTTTTCCTGCATTCACAGATGTTAGTCAACGATAATAATACCCATCCTGCTTCGAGGCAGGATATCGCGGTATAGAAGGTCATCCACTATACATATTGTGGGGCGTATAAGGAAATCATCCGCTAATGGTACTACGGGAAATATCCAATCACCAATATTATTATTATATAATATGTATATATATATACTATTTATCACTTATCTCAACCAACTATCATCCAACAAGAAATCAATAAAATTTGAACTATTAAAAATAGTTCCTAATAATTTAACTGAGTGAGTTTAACTCACCTCGATTTTTCCTTTGCTGAATATCTCATTTTAAATTCCAAATTGCCACATCTATGAATCGTCTCAACTGAATTTATTAACCTATGATTATTCATTTTTATTTAACAATTAACGAGTATTTATTAAAATTACTTAACGAATAAATTAATTAATCTATGTAATTTCATTTTAAGTAAAATAAAAATGTACCTTGCTTTATACAGCTAATAGATGCAATAAATCACCGAATAGCTCCACTTAATGCAATCAGCTCCAAAACTGCAATTCCTCTCTTGGACATATTATCGAACAATTCACGGGACTCCAGCATTTCCACACAACAACATCTATGTATCCTATAATAACAACACTGTCGAATTCCCTCCATTCCCAGTTCAACTTTAACTATCGGACTACTCAGTACATTGCACCTCCTCAAATACGCAGCTCCTCCGAAAATCATGTTCATCACGTCCATTGTCAGTTTCATACTGTCCTAATAAACACACTGTCTAACTCCATAATTCGATCACTACATCGTCGCAACTATCACCACTGAACTCCCCATCTTGTACTGTCATCACTTATTTTATCACACAATTCCAATTGCAACTTCCCAACGTAAGCCTTCCATAGTTCATCGCTCCAGTCGCGCCCCTGTGAATCTGCTCCACTTATATCTTCTTCGAATGTATCCATGAGCGTCTCTGTTTATTTGGGTTTTAGAAAAATCGCGAGTTCAAGTTGCAATTTCGATTTCAAAATCACCTTTCACGGACGCATCTAATTCTGGGAATCTCAAAGTTTTGAATCGCGGTCCCCAACTGATTTGAGATTTAGAAAGCTCGTGAGTTCAAACTGCGACTTTAATTTCGCAAACCCTTTTTATATATGATCGAAGGAGTTGGAATCGATTTGCTGGAAAAGAAATGGAATTCTCAATTTGGAAATGAATCATATTCTGTTTGGCTTGGGAAGGATACAATGGTTAGGCTTAATTTATAGACGAACGTTAAAAAGGATAAGAACAATATCATTTTCAAAAGGTACATGTAGAGTTAGGCGTAGCCATTAGGGGATCAGAGTTTCTTCTTCTGAAAGGAACATGATGTAGTTGAAAGGAGAGAAGAGAACGTCTACTAGGTAGGTACACAGAATAAACTTCGGCTGAAAGGAATAGGAGTGTAAGCCTTCGTTGTTAAGATATATGGGTTGGCTACCATATTTATTTGAACTGACATAAATTTATTTAATTTAAATATTGCGTTGATTTCTAACTCTTATTTAAACGCAACGAATGACATTTCTAGGGTTATACCACTGTTCTGAACTCACTGGAATAGGTTCCGAGGCCTAATTCAATCGTATGGAAGAGATATTAATTTAAACCGATGATTTATAATTAAGTTTGATTGAATATAAATTGACTCAAAAATAAATAAATTATTACTATCATATAAACTAAATTCATATAACCCCAGAATAAATTAACTTGAATTTTAAACCCGATATTTCATTTTCAAGTTAAACCAATATTCAACTTATTTAAAATCGATTTATTTTAATTAAATAAATCGTTATGGTTTATAAACGATTCCACATAGATTTTCTGAGAATTTGATTTGGCCATACCTCTCAATATAAAATACGAAATTATGATTTTTCCCTTTTATCACAAAATTATAGTTCAATAGATTCGAATATTTCTTGTTTCAGCGAATTTCTACTTATAATTGATCCTGCACACTCAATTGAAGTTCAAAAATAAATATTTCGAACTACCGCGCCACTGCGAGATCGTTTATATTATATATATGTATTTATACACTCAACTTCGTTTTTAATTATTATAAAATTCCATTTATATTACGATTTCAACACTTAAACTAAATTAAATATCTAAAACTTAAGTGACAAAAATTCGAGATGCTACATACCTTCCCCCTTACAAGAATTTCGTCCCCGAAATTACTAAGTAGGGAAAATAGCTATATCTTATTAACTTCCCACAATTCACTCATGCAACTCGGCGCTTACTTCAATATCCAACCAACTTACTAGTTTTCAACTCCACTCAAAAATCCTTAACATTTGATTAACATTTTGTTAATAAAAATTTTCAAAACGTTGAAATTTTTCTAACTCCGTAAATTTTCGAAAATTTTTGCCAGCACCTCCTTTGTATGGGATGATTGGTACAACTACAAAATGCCTCTCTGGGTCTTCCCTAATCAAAGGAAAATTAAAAAGCCATGCGGCTTGCCAAATAGGCTCATAAAATCCCATACTGAATTAAACGTGTACTTTTTTATCGGACATCTCATAATATTTCTCACACTTGCTTCCATCCCATAAACCTGTTTAATCATATACACCTGCATTTCTAACTGATTATAAACAATTTAACTTCTTACTTCCAATTTGCCAATTCATCTACTAACTTTTTACCTTACTCAACTCATGATAATATAAACCTTCATGTTCAAATGTATATTTATTTGCTTATAAACAATTTGGGTTTATTTATAATCCAACTTCCATGTTTTTAATTTTAATATACAAGTTCATTTGGGTTAAAAGTTACATTCAATTTCAACCAAACTCAATTTGATTTATTCTTCCAAGTTATATTCAGTTATATTCATTTGAATTGGATTCATATCTCACTCAACACATTCAAATTATATGTATCGAGCTTTATTCAGTTTACTGATATTTCTACTTGAATCCAAGAATTTTCACTCCTTGTTAATTTCTGTAGTTCAATTCACCGAGCCAGGTTATAATTTATTAAAACTAATTGATTTCTCACACTAGTTATCTTTATTTCATAATCTGGTTTTTACTGCAAAAATCCCTTTTATTCAATTTTCCCAAATTCATGTTTATTTAATAACTCAATTCCAAATTTTATTAATGGAAATCTAATTTTCCTCTTTTATTATATATATATATATTCACAACCATAGCATACCATGACACCATAACAAAAGTTACAGTACTGAAACCACAAGTATTGCATTTTCTAACTTGTACTAAAGTGTTCAAACCATAGAAATGGTCCATACTATATAAAATCACGTCTAACAAAAAAAAAACGTATTCATCCTTTCATATTTCAGTACACTGATTAGTTGATTTCGAACTGGATCCTAAATGAATTATCCCATGCATTTACAAGCCAGTACAACATCATTAGCAGCCCAAAGAAACCCACCAAAATTAGCAAGAAACAGCATAAAAAGTATCTTGATGTAGTCACCAAAACAAATCTTGAAATGATACCTTAAATACCACCATAATAGGAAAATAAAACCGGGACTCTCCATTGAAATTCTAACCAAAATGTGAGCACTTTTGTAGTTTTTTCTCCACCTAAACATTCCATCTTGCGAGACCTATCATTTTCAATCATACCATAATCATAGGTTAGCTTTGTCATTCATGGAACATGCTTTATTGCAAATGATATGTGGATGATTTCTTCTCCATGATCATGCATCACAGGCTGCCAAAATAGATTAGGAGGACAACTATGATTGACGAAACAAGACATGTTACCAATTTTTTGTCTTTTGGTTTATAAAATTTTATAGTATAACACACTGAATGCAATAACAATCAGAATTTTCGATAAAATTTGTATGGACGAAAACAAGATATATTACCAAAGATTTCGATCTTTTTTTTCTCTTTCATAAAATACAACATCCATAGCGAGTATTTACATGCTATACCATAGAAGAAGTCAACCATGTCGCTTAATTGCCCCAGGTTTTACACCATGCTTAAGTCCTAGAACTAGGCCATATTCAATACAAGTGGTGATTCCATATTGGTTGAGTGGCTGAATGTAAACCGCTGGTAGGGTTGAATGAGTGCCAGATTCACTTTTAGTACAACAAACATTTGGCCAATGCATGCATGTGGGCCAATACCAAAAGGAATGTGTGAACATGCATGTCTTTTCTTCTGTTCATCGCACTGCTTATCGAATCTCTCTAGTCTAAGCACGTCAAGGTCTGAAAATTGCTTTGAATCCGAATTGAAGTTCAAATCATCATATTACCGCAGCGGGTTTGTTTAATTTCGATATAATTTCAATCTCAATCCAACTTTATTTTAACTTACCTTTAAATCAAGTTTTAATCAATTAACTGGAATTTTCTTACTTAGCTTCCAATTTATGTTACAAGTTCTGATTTTATTTCAGACATCATTTATTTTCATCTTCTGGTTATATCAAACCATTTTAATTCCATAATTCCATTTGAATTCCTTTCAAACAATCCAACAATCCCATACCAATATAATTTAAGAAAACTATTTTTTTTTCTATACAATAATATAATTTGGGAAAAATTATTTCATTTACCCTCTTTACAAAATATAACTGTATCAGTCACCAGTTCAAAATTAAACCGATCAAATAACACAACACAGAACATTTTTATAAAATATAAAAATACGCACTCTCATATATATACAATCAACTCAATCTAGGGTATTACTAACCCTATCTCTATCGAGTTATACAACAGAGCTATGGTTATTTCTAAACCATTTCTCTGATACCAACTGTAGCGACCCGGAAAATTTGACTCTCAAATTTAGACACTAATACAATCCGTATCCGAATTTAAGTATCAAAATTCACGAAAGCTAATAGAAAGAAATAAGAGGATGAGAAATAGAAAGAAAGAAAGTCAAGAATATAAGAAAGAAGAAGAACAATACACAGTCTCACATCGCAGCGAAATAAAATATAATACAGAAATAAATATTTATTGAAAAAAAACTTGAAACAATACTTACAATTATCAGAGTACAATAGTCATTCATCACATCTGGACAGTTATAACAGTCCGTCCTTGTTTACCACACACAGCGAAATAATATATAAATCGTACGTCTAAACTCCTCCAGCTCATCTCATGGAATTCGTATCTTATCCTAAACCTGTACAACTCGGTCAGACCCAACTGGATCTGATCCGGGCATTACAAACTCCATAGGTCAGTCTGCTGAACCAGCATGAGAAAAACTCACTATATTATTAGGTATCATCCAACTTGATTTTAAAGTTAAAAATATTTTCGAAAGAAAAAGATAATCGTAATACCAATCCACACACAAACACGGGCGGTTTTTACTTTACAATAGCCCAAAAATTTTTGGAAATCATATCTTTTCTGATATTAAAATAATGTCTAAATATAAATAAATATCAATCTAGCAGAACGCTTGCATCTCACGCTCTGCATATATAGTATACAATCAAAACTGCAGGCGCTTATTGGGGATTGGGTTCCGACTATGACAAGTTTTGGAACCACCTGCCGATAGTGTATCTCTAGAGGGGAATACACTGGTTCAACAAGAATGTCTTGCAACCCGGCCCACACATGACCGACCACTCATTTCTCTTGAGTGTATCGAATATATTGTCACTTTACGGTTGCAAGCAACATAACCATTCTGTAACGACCCAGATTTTTCTAATCGATTTATTTTGAATATTTAATATCGTTTTAAATATTGAGCTGATAATATAATCAATTTTTATATTGAATTATCGACATAACTATCGTAAGATGAGGATCTTAAGTAATTAAATTTGAAATGGAGTCAAATTGATTTATATGAAGTTTTATTTGAATTTAAACGATAACAAATAATAATTTATTATCGAAGAATTCATTTGTTTAAATTTAAATTATATTATATTGATTTAAAATGGTTATTTTATATTACGTTCAAATTAAATTATATAATCTATTTCGTTGGATTCAAAATAGTGAATAATGTTAGGAACATCAGTTATTTTGCTGAAATAGTGGTTCGTGGTTTTAAATTAAAGGACCGAAAGATATTTTATTTATTTAAAATCAAAATCAAATCAAAAATTAATTCGCATCAGTTCGAGCCACCCTAAGACTATACCAGGGCCGACCTAAATTTTGTACCAACGCAAATCTATCTCTCTCGAGCTGTATATTCTGTCTCCTAGCTTCAGCACTAAGGCAAACATGATTTTAATGTCCTCTCGTACCAATGTTCCCCAGTTCTCTCCTATAAAATCAACCGATCGCCTTCGTATTCCTTCCACTTAGAAACCCCATTCAAGTTCCTCTCTCCTTTCTTTCTTTCAGAAGTTGTTCCACCGATCGAAAAAAAAAAGAAATCAGACATCGCAAGCATAGTACCGCGAGTTCCTGAGCTCGATTCCTAAAATCGACTCAAGCTAAGACGCTAGCGGAAGAGGGGTTTCATCGTGAGTTGCTCTGAGGTTTTAAAGAGGTTGCGCATCATTTCTGTCATCGGTGGTAGGCAAGCGAAACCAAAATCCATTTTTGAGGGTACCAGCTGTTCGAAAGGGCAGCGCGATATCTGGGAGGAGGACAGAGTGGCAGTTGAATGTCAGAGTTTTGGTTTTAGGGAAGACAGCGGTCTGGGGTTCGATTGTTGGGGAAAAGCATGGGTGCAATGGGGTGTTTTGTTCGCTGGCGCTCGATTTAGGGGAGTCGGAGCTGATCTGAAATGTGCGACAGTTGATGTGGTGTTCGACAGTGGACGCGAGGATGTTGTGGTGGTGTGACAACAGCTTGGCTGTTGATTGTAGATGACAACAAAGCATTGGTGAGTGAAGGCGAAGTGTTCGATTTAATGCCAAAGAGAAAAGGTCGGCAAATTTAGGGGTTTTTCTCAGCAAAATCGTTCGATGATTATCGAGTAGCTTCATGGTTAGAATAGCAGTAAGGTACCAAAAAGATTTATTCGGATAGATTTGAAGCTGTGACAGGATATCCGACAAATAAATCAGGTGAGTAAATCTCACTCACCTTTACTTGAAATTATTTTTATTTCATTAAAAATAATTGTCTGTTGCTTGTGTGCATATTTTCTGGTTGCTTTATATATATTAGTTATTTAGGCTATATATATATATATTGGGTTGATTGATTGGTTGGATTCCCGCAGTCTCATTAGCGGATGCCCGCAGTTTCATTAGCGGATGATTACCCTATACGCCCCACGCTATGATTAGTGGATGACCTTCTATACCGCGATATTCTGCCACGAAGCAGAATGGGTATTATTTATGTGCTAACGTCTGTGGATGCAGGAAAACAGGTTGGAGGAATCCAACTGGATTCCTCAAAAATATATTATCTGTTTGTTTATTTGTTTGCATATATATATTGTTATATATGATGTGTTAGAAAAATAAATAATTCGTTGCTTTGTGTGTTTAAATATCACTGGGCCAATTAAAAGGACATTTGAGATTTTAAAAAGGGAAAATTCTATTTTAAAATAGAATTTGAATTTTAAATGGAAATAAAATATAAAACTTGTTTTTGAAAATTATAACAAGTAGTTCTTTTTTTATAACGAAGTTATAAATGAAGTGAAAAGATTTATCATTTGATAATTCAGAAATAGGATTACAAGCATGGAATTTGAATTTGAAATGGAATTTCAAAATAGGACGTGAAGGGAAATTTTTAAAATATATAACTCAAATGAAATTTGAGTATAACATTTGAATTTTAAAAGTGGTTTAAATATTTGAAATTTAAGAGGAGATTGAATATTAGAAATTCAAATAAGAAGTTCCAATAGAATTTGAATAGACGGAATTAGATTGAAAAATAGAATTTGAATTCAAGGAATTAAAATAAAATTTGAATTCAAAGGAATTCGAATAAAGAAATTCAAAAAGAGATTTGAATGTAGAATTTCAAAATAGAATTTGAAATATAGAATTTCAAAGAAGAATTGAATAGAATTTGAAATATAGTATTTCAAGGAAGAATTCAAATGTGAAATTTGAATAGAGATTTGAATGGAATTTAAATATGAAATTTGAATAGAGATTGAATGGAATTTAAATATAAAATTTGAATAGAGAAGTTGAAATAGCATTTCCAAATAGAATTTGAAATAGATTTTCCAAATAGAATTTTCAAAAGAGAATTTGAAATAGACTTTGAAATAAAATTTCAGAAATAGTATTGAAATGAAATTTGAATTCAAATATAATTGAAAGAGTATTTGACTATAGAAATTCAAAGGGAATTCAAAGAATAGAACTTGAATTCAAAGTAATGTAAATGTGGGGTTCGAATTCAAGGAAATTGAAATAGGATTTGAATTCAAAGGAATTCAAATGAGATTGGGATAAAGGAAATTCAAAAATGGAATTTCAAATAAAAGAAGTGTAATTTGAAATATTGAGAATTTCAAAGAAGAGTAAATGGAATTTGAAATATATATGAATATATATATTAGATGAAGTTGAATCCATTTTAAAAGAAGTTTAAAGTTTATATATAAATATAATTAAAACGAACTCGCCACAGCGCTGCAGTTCGTAAAATAGCGATTCGAACTTCAATCGAATATACAGGACTCAATTGAAGTCGGAATTCTTTGAAACAAGAAACGTCAGGACCGGTTTGATAATAGTTTTCTAATGGAAGAGAAAAATATGAATTTCGTCGTATAGATTTTGAGTTATGTCAAAATCAAATTTTCAGAAAAACAGCGCCAGAACCATTATAAAACCATAACGGTTTATTTAATTAAAATAAAGGATTTTAAGCAAATAAAAATCGAAATTTCTATTTAGAAAAATCCAGATGTGAGTTATAAAATATATGTGAACTCCAGTGGAGTAATGAGTTGATTTCTGAAATAGAAATCAGATTTTTGATTTATTGAATAGAGTTAACTAATTCGAATAGAAATTAGTTAATGAGATTTCGAATGAATATTGAGCTTTAAATAAGTGAATTCGATTTGAGAATTTATATTCGAAATCAAAAAGGAAACTAGAATTGAAATTGAAATTCAATTTGTTTATGAACGAGTTAAAATATTTTGTTTGAAATGCTATGTTCAAACAAAGGAGTAAAATAGGCAAAATGACCGATTAAAGAATAAATGGCGAAACTGAATTCAAACGATTAGATAGTGTTGAATTGAATTGGAAACAGGTGAACAGGTGTTAGACAGGTATGGGATGACGTATATGAAGATTTTTAAATAATGTGCTCGACAAAAGGTACATGTTTAATTCATATATGAGGTTTATGCGCCGTATCGGCAAGCCGCTTGGCTTTTTCTTTTTCTTTTTGAGATTAGAAGATACCGGGAAGCTATTTGAAATTTCCCGATGCTCCCGATACAGGGGAGGTTATGGCGAAATTTTCCGGAAATTTAAAGAGTTAGAATATTTTTAAGATATTTCGATAAATTTGAAATCATTGTATCGACGTATTGAATTCGATAGTAAAGTGAATCTAAAAATCGAATATTGCAAACAAAAAGGGATAGAGATAAGTGATTGAAATTGTTTTTCAATTGCAAATAGAGACATTTTCTAATATATAGAAAATAAAAGAAGTTAATATTTGGAAACGTTTTCCAAATGGCATAAGAGGCCAAGATGATTATTGAAATATTTGGTTAACAAATATTGTTAAGGAAATGGAAAAGAGATTTAATTAATGAAATATTAATTAAAGAGCCCAGTGATTTGTTTGATATGTTGATTGAACACTTGTTTTTATTCGATAGTTAAATCACAGACTATCGAAGCTTTTGACCATCGTTGTCAATATGGAGAGACCGGTTGGGTTATTATCCGAAGAACCACTCCGTATCGGCATAAGCGTTGCGAACCAAGTATGCTGAATATATTGAAGACGGAGTGAAGTGCAAGGGCTTTTCTATTTATAGAAATAGTGCCTTCGGTTTCGTTCAATCCCAGAACGAACGTAAATGGACGAATGTCTGACAAAGTATTTCCAATGATCAAATGGGTTGGTCTGTATAAATGTATATGGTTGCAACGGATTTATCCCTTAGCATAATATCCAGAATATTTGTGCAAACTCAACTAATGATTAACGGATCTGACAATGTGGCATTCAAAGTGATTGTGTTATCAATGAATGGTAAGTATGCGTAGCCTCAGGCCTCAACAACCGGGAAAGGACAAAAATCGGGCAGGCAGCATGGCTATGTGGGTCGCACCCATTAGGGTGTATAATCACCTATCTAGAGAAATTCCTTTTGTTTCTAAATCTATCGATTCTGCCCATTCGGGAAACGGTGGTTTGAGTCCAACCGTTGGTGATATACATTCGATACACTCAAGCGAAATGAGTGGTCGGTCATGTGTGGGCCGGGTTGCAAGATGTTCTTGTTAAACCCAGGTGTATTCGCCTCTAGAGATACATCATCGGAAGGTGGTTCCATACCTTGTCATGTTGGAAATCCAATCTCCAATAAGCGCCATGCGGTTTTTGATTTTATACTATATATGTGGAGCGTGAGATGCAAGCGTTCTGCTATTTGGTTATTGATTTGAGGTAGACATTATTATAATATCATTGGATTTGATATCAAAGTGTTTTGGGTTATAGTAAGGTAAAAACCGTCCGTGTTTATGTGTGGGCTGGTCTTACTATTATCTTTTCTTTCGAAAGGATTTTTAAAGTTAATCAAGTGATTGGAATTTACTCACACCAGTCCCATGACTGACCCAGAGTTTATTTTGTTTTGTTTTCCCTAAACTCTTGGGTGCCCAAATTTGTACGGGCAGTCAAGTGTTTCAGGCTTTTACAGATACACTTGGAGGAGCTTGAAGCAGAAGGCTTCAACGTTAGTTATTTAGAGTTACTTCCGCTGGATCAATTGTTATGTGTACTCTGATGATGGTATGTATATATGTACAAAACAGATTTGTATTTCAAAGCTTATGTTATATAATATATTTTATTTGTTCCGCTGTGAGTTGTGATCTTCGTTTTTCTTCTAGTCTAATATTTCTTTCTTTCTATTTCTCATCCTCTAACTTCTTTCTAATAATGAGTCGTATTTCTGTGTTATTTGGGTTGGACGTGTGGTGTATTTAGTCAACTCAGAACTGTAACGAACCGGGATTTTCGACTCCGAAAATCAACATCAAACTACCATGTTGACCATTCAGACATCGAACATTCCAGATCATTAATAGAAAGAAGTTAGAGGGTGAGAATAGATAAGATAGAAATATTAGAATAGAAGAAGAAGAAGAACACCACACAGAGTCTCACATCGCAGCGGAACAAAATATAATACAGAAATAATCTTTATTGAAAGCTTTGAAAATACTTACAACATCAGAGTACACATCTGGACAGTGATACTAATCTGTCCTCATATAACACACAGCGGAATAGTAATAATATCATACGTCTGGACTTTTCCAGCTCGTCTCTTCATAGCAGTCGATAACCTGAACCTGTACAACCCGGTCTAACCCGAGCATTTACAAAACACCGGGTCAGTCTGGTGAACCAGAGTGAGATAAACTCGCACAGTAATAAGGGTAAATCATCCAATCATGATTTTAAAGTTCAAAATCTTTTCAAAAGAAAAGAATAATCGTAAGACCAAGTCCACACATACAGCAGTCACAATGTAAGGGCGTAATCCGCAGAGCTGTGAAAGCTTACGGGTATGGATGTTTTCTGGGGGATCCAGACGAAACCATTGTGTATCTGCGATTCATGAACAATCAACATCAATATCACATTGGTACTTTCCGTATCTGTTTTAAAAGCATTTTTGAAATATTTTTCACTGGGAGTTGAAGCAAGAATATTTAGTGCTTGTAGATTTTAGTCGTACGCCTGGCCAGCGTATGCCTAACATCTGTGAGAACGACAATAGACTTGTCAAACTTCGAGTTATCAATTATTTTAAATAAATAATTTGAAATTAAAATATACCTAGTTTAATAAGTTAAGAAAGAGAAGATTAGTTGGATGGAATAAAAGAAGATTGGATTGATGGTTACAAAGCGTAGACTCATTACAGTGTATCAATAAATAAGTAAACATGGACAGATTTGTTTTGAAATAGTTTGATACGCGTAAATCCAACTTATGCAGGATTTGAGATTTCAGAAGAGATTGGTTTTTAAAAAAAAAAAAAAAAGAAGAAGTTATATGATTTTGAATCTTTTAGGAGATTAGATAGAATCAGACACGAGCAGTACAGATTTTAAAGGTTACAACTTAGGATTTGAAGACTGGTGAAGCTGGGGATTCCAAGAAACGGCACGCTCTGATGTTTTAAAACAGTAATATTTTTCTTGTATTTAAGTGATATTTTAAATTCCGCTGTATATAAATATCTTGTATTCAAAATTTCTGATTATAAATAAAAGTTTACTCCGCTGTTCAATACTGTATTATTATTTATTCTGTGTTTTCTGTGTTGATTCTGTTTTTAACTCGGTAAGCTAAATAATGGTCCGTCGATTTGAACGTTTTAAATTGATTTAATTACTGGTTTAAAGCGATCAAAAAGGCGGGACGTTACAAGCTCTGATACCAACTGTAGAGACCCGTAAATCCGTGCTATATGAGTTGATTAAATACAACACACGTCCAACCCAAATAACACAGAAATACGACTCATTATTAGAAAGAAGATAGAGGGTGAGAATAGATAAGATAGAAAACTTAGAATAGGAGAAAAACGAAGATCACAACTCACAGCGGAACGAATAAAATATATTATATAACATAACCTTTGAAATACAAATCTGTTTTGTACATATACACATACCATCATCAGAGTACACATAACTTTTGATTCAGCGGAAGTAACTCGAAATAATTAACGTTGAAGCCTCCTGCTTCAAGCTCCTCCAAGTGTATCTGTAAAGGCCTGAAACACTTGACTGCCCGTACAAATTTGGGCACCCAAGAGTTTAGGGAAAACAAAAAAACAAAATAAACTCTGGGTCAGTCATGGGACTGGTGTGAGTAAACTCCAACCACTTGTTTAACTTTCAAAATCCTTTCAAAAGAAAAGATAATAGTAAGACCAGCCCACACATAAACACGGACGGTTTTTACCTTACTATAACCCAAAACGCTTTGATATCAAATCCAGTGATATTATAGTAATGTCTACATCAAATAAATAACCAGATAGTAGAACGCTTGCATCTCACGCTCCACATATATAGTATAAAATCAAAAACCGCATGGCGCTTATTGGAGATTGGATTCCAACTATGACAAGGTATGGGACCACCTTCCGATGATGTATCTCTAGAGGCGAATACACCTGGGTTCAACAAGAACGTCTTACAACCCGGCCCACACATGACCGACCACTCATTTCGCTTGAGTGTATCGAATGTATAATCACCTATAACTGTTCCAGGAATAATTGTTGTGCTCTGATAATGGTACGTATATATACAGTTACTGATTTGCATTTCAAAGGTTATGTTATATAATATATTTTATTCGTTCCGCTGTGAGTTTGTGATCTTCGTTTTCTTCTATTCTAATATTTCTTTCTTTCTATTTCTCACCCTCTAACTTCTTTCTAATAATGGTTCGTATTTCTGTACAATTTGAGTTGGACGTGTGGTGTTATTAGTCGACTCAAAGAGTACGGATTTGCGGGTCGTTTCATTTGGTAACTCTTCCAGCTCGTCTCTTCACAGCAGTCGATAACCTGAACCTGTACAACCCGGTCTAACCCGAGCATTTACAAAACACCGGGTCAGTCTGGTGAACCAGAGTGAGATAAACTCACACAGTGATAAGGGTAAATCATCCAATCATGATTTTAAAGTTCAAAACCTTTTCAAAAGAAAAGGATAATCGTAAGACCAAATCCACACATAAACACGGACGGTTTTTTCCTTACGATAACCCAAAACATTTTTGAAACCAATATCTTGTCTGATATTATGATAATGTCTAAATACAAGTAAATAGCATGTGTGTTCTGCTTGCCAATGGTTGACTGCTTTGCTAGTTATCCATTTAACTGTTGATTTAAACAATGAAATTAAACTGTGTTTAATTTCAGTGAAGTACCAAATCGTTATTTTTAACGATTGGTTCCAAAAAAGGTGACTCACCTTGATTGGTCATGTTTATTTATAAACATGTTTTAAAATGGTTGAATTGCTTATGGTTGATGTTAAATGGTCGTTATTTAATTTATCAGTTAAACAAAACTGAACCGTCTGATTTGAGATAACCATTTGAATATGAACATTTAAATTAGTTTTAAATAGTATGTTGGGAATATTAATGGAATTTAATATTTAATTCGTTATTAAATAAAACGAAGTTGAACGTTATAATTTATATATAATTATAAATCGAGCTTGAAAATGGCGTGCAGTTCGTAAATTTGAATTTTTAACTTCAACTGAGAATACAGAATTCGATATAAGTCGGATTTCTGTGAAACAAGACACGTTGGAGCCGTATTGGCGATAGATTTCATATGAAAGAGAAAAATCCAGATTTCATGTTATAGTTTGATAGTTATGGCTAAATCAAATTTTGAAATAGTCGCTATGGAAAATCGTTAGTAAATTATAGGCCTTTAAAATGGCCGTTTTGCAAACAAACCCAGATTTCGACGAAATTAGTTTCATTGGGACCGTAACGTTAAATTATTGTACGGTGTTGAGTTGCGTGGAAAACCGATGTCGTATGTGGCCACGGTAGCCATAAACGCCCGTTCAATTTCTATAACGCATAATCAAATAAATAAAGGGACATTTGAATGTAACTTGAGCAGATGATCGAATTAGGCCGGGTTGTACAGGTTCAGGTTATCGACTGCTGTGAAGAGACGAGCTGGAAGAGTTCAGACGTATGATATTATTACTATTCCGCTGTGTGTTGTATGAGGACAGATTATCACTGTCCAGATGTGTACTCTGATATTGTAAGTATTTCAAAGGCTTTCAATAAAGATTTATTTCTATATTATATTTTGTTCCGCTGCGATGTGAGACTCTGTGTTGTGTGGTGTTTCTTCTTCTTCTATTCTAATATTTCTTTCTTTCTTGTCTCACCCTCTAACTTCTTTCTTTTAATGATCTGGAATGTTCGATGTCTGAATGGTCAACATGATAGTTTGATGTTGATTTTCGGAGTCGAAAATCCCGGTTCGTTACAGTGGTATACTGTAGCGACCCGGAAAATTCGACACTCGAATTTTCGACATTTACACAAACTGTGTCCCATTCGAGTATCGAATCTCCAGAAAGCTAGAAGGAAGAAGTTGGAGGATGAGAAAGATAAGATAGAAATATTAGAATAGAAGAAGTAGAAGAAGAACAAAGACAACACAGAATCAGAGTCTCACATCGCAGCGGAACAAAATATAATATGGAAATAAATCTTTATTGAGAGCTTTCAAAATTACTTACAGTATCAGAGTACATCAACATATCTGGACAGTTATATAACCTGTCCTCATATACAATCACACAGCGGAACAGTAGCTATATATATAACCATACGTTTGGACTCTTCCAGCTTGTCTCTGGACTTCGCAGCATCCGATAACCTGGACCTGTACACCCCGGCCTAACCCGAGCATTTACAAAACACCGGGTCAGTCTGGTGAACCAGAGTGAGATAAACTCGCACAGTATTAAGGTATCACACAACTTGATTTTAAAGTAAAAATCTTTTCGAAAGAAAAGGATAATCGTAAGACCGAATCCACACATAAATACGGACGGTTTTTACCTTACGATAACCCAAAACATTTTTGAAACCAATATCTTGTCTGATATTATAATAATGTCTACATACAGGTAAATATTAATCTAGTAGAACGCTTGCATCTCACGCTCTACATATATAGTATACAATCAAAACCGCGGGC
This sequence comes from Allium sativum, assembly GCA_030737875.1. Lineage (NCBI taxonomy): Eukaryota > Viridiplantae > Streptophyta > Magnoliopsida > Asparagales > Amaryllidaceae > Allium > Allium sativum. Next base: position 970,947,273 of record CM060912.1, on the reverse strand, counting down.
GCTTATTGGAGATTGGATTTCCAACTTGACAAGGTATGGGACCACCTTCCGCACGTGTATCTCTAGAGGCGAATACACTGGGTTCAACAAGAACGTCTTGCAACCCGGCCCTCACATGACCGACCACTCATTTCGCTTGAGTGTATCGAATGTATATCACCAACGGTTGGGCTCAAACCACCGTTCCCGAATGGGCAGAATCGATAGAATAAGAACAAAAGGAATTTCTCTAGATAGGTGATTATACAGCCTAATGGGAGCGACCCACATAGTCATGCTGCCTGCCCGATTTCTGTCATCTCCCGGTTGATGAGGCTTGAGGCTACGCTTTACCTTCATAATCAGCACATCACATTCACTTCGAATGCCACATCGTCAGATCCATCAACCGTCACTAATTGACATCCTCAACAATACATTACGTGTTAGCTAAAAGAAGTTTCCTTCTTCGCTTCCACTCTTGGTACGGTTGAAGAAATCAATGTACGTGACCTTTCTGGAAATACTCTGTCAGACATTCATCCATACAAGTCACCCAGGAACAGGATGAACCGAAGGCACTCTCCTACTGCATCCTAGGAATCACCCTGAGAATCAGTAGCGAGAAGTCCTTGCAATCCGTAGATTCCAACCACGACCAAACCACAGTTTATCTCTGGTTGCAAGTCAGAGATTTTAAGTAATCCTTCCGCTTATGAAGATCCACGGTCTTCAATAGCTCCATCTCGAATCAGCATCTTCATCGTATTCGTATTTGCTGGACGGAATGGTTTTCGAATATAAATTCGATCCCGGTCTTTACGTACCAACAATCGCATGGGCCAATTTTTTGATAGTCGGTTATTTAACTATCAAATAAAACAACCATTCATATATAAAAGAAAAATGGATTCACTGATTGAATACTCAGTACCATTTAGCCTCTTTACCAAACTGTCCGTTAATTATATTCTTTAACTTTTCCAATATTTGGAACATCGCCTTTACTTCTTAGTAAAATAAGAATATTCTCCAAATTTATTTCATTCAACTTATAAACTTTCAAAAACAGTTTATAATATCATTTGCGGAAATCATAACTTATGTTTCCCCCAACCACTCTCGTTTATAAACTAATATCATTCTGGGATAATCATGGAGTCGTTCAAGTTGGGGTATTTTATTTACCTCTCAAACCTTGACCAACAACAATCATATCTTCAGAATAAATAGAAGTTTATTAACCACACGTTCCTTTGAAAATCTGATTTAAATCTCGACAAAGCTTCGATTCTATTAGAAATAGAATCCTTATGAAAATTCCTTAATATCTCAAATTATTTCAATACTTCAATTTCATTTGTTTAAACACAAAGCTTTTATAAATCTTATACCATTATTATATAGATATTTTTCCAAATTCTTATATTTATATTATCAAAACAACTCAGCTTATTATCTGTGACAAAGATTACAGATTTCATTTCAAACCCATTTTTTTACTTATCACGTCCTCTTTAACTCATACTCGACCATTTATTCGTTGCCTAAAAACCTATAATAATCCTTTTAAAGCTTATATCAAAATAGTTCTTCTTCTTTGTAACAAATGTTACAAAACATATTTACAAACTTTATTTACTAACTCGATTTTATTTCAAAACTTTATTTCTCCATTTACAAAATCCTTTGTAAATTCATTTCGAGAACTTAGCATTTGTTTCCATTCCCACATTTTTACTTCATTTAAACCTTCATTATGACCGTTAAGGCCCTTTCAACAATTAAATAGCCAATAGGATAAACTTATCTCGTTTAGACATTGGTTTAATAATCTCTTACATCTCTATTTGTTATATATATTATTGTAAACTTAATTTTGACTATTTATTTTTATAGAAAAATTGTATTTCAAACCATATAAAAATATATTTATATCTTTGAAAACATTCGAAATCCATTTAGTATTGATTTCGAAAAATCATTCCTTTTAGTCGACGGTATTAAAGAGGCAAATAACTACTGTAGTACCAAACCGTGAAATATAAACTAATTTCACATTCAATAACAACAATATAACCATATTGATAATGTTATTGAGTTCAAAATGGCTAATCAATATTCGGTTTCCATCTAAATAGATGACATGAACGGTTTAATAATAACGGTCAATAATAACAGTAACAGTCAATACCGGGATAATAACAACAGTTCAAGCATTCAACTATTTGATTGTAACGTTTATAGTGTTATAAACGTAACCACTGAGGTAAGTTACCTCAATTGGATTTTATCGTTATAAATAACGATTAGTTTTTAATTAAATTAAACAAATGTTTAATTTAACTATTTCAGTCCATACATGGATGATAAAACAACAACGAACGAACAAACAAACATCCATAAACAAACAAAGCACACACAATTATAAAACCCAACTTATAAGAATATAAGTAGGGGGAACTGAGTGAGTTTAACTCACCTTGATTTCATTCGTTGTCAACCCGGTTTGTTTTGCGAGCTTCAGGCTGCGTTCAATTCTGTCCGTTCCCATTTCAAAATCTTACGTCCACCGATATGCGTCCACTGCTCCGTATTTGGTTTGATTCTACTTCGCTCCAACATTTAAACTTCTCACCTGCTGCATGGCAAACTACACCGTAACATCACGTCCAGTTCAAACGCCACAACGTTGGACTACTTGTTGCTGCTACCGCGGTATGCGACATTCACCACTTCACTGCGTCCATTGCAAATATCTCCCCCATTTCACATGCTGCTTCACCAAGTTTTACGTACACCTTTTCTTTTCTCTTTAAACCGCAAGTCACCCCTCTAATACACCATGTTACCCAAGATTCGCTGTATGTACTTCTTCCATGCTTCTCTCCCCAACATGCAAATGCGTTCTTCTTCTTTATATATATATTATTTGGGCTTAAAGCCCAACGTCACTCCTCATGCCCGCATAACAAATACAGCGCCTTCATCAAGCAATACTCCCCATTCTCTTTGCTCAAACAAACGTTCTCTTTTTTTTTTTTTTTTTTTTTTTTGGGAGCTTGCGTTAGAATTAATGGCGGCTCCGGGTTTACAAAGAATGGGAGGATAACTATGTATATGTACACACACGGGAACGAAGAGATATGGACAACGTCTTGTCCTACAGGCCATAGCCATGTCCCTAGAGAGGATAACATGTTGTTCTCTACAGGGTGGAAGCTTGAGTTTTCTTTTCGGTTGATGGTGATATGTAGCTGCAGCGTTGGAAAGGGAATACAGATGGGAAGGCTATTGAAGCAACAGGTTAGGTCCTTGTATAGCAGCATGGATGGAAGACAAGTACGTATGTTCGAAGGGATCTCCTAGCACGGTGGGAATTAGGGTAGGTTACTGCTTTCACATAATATAATAAGACGTATAGTACATAAATTATGTCAAGGAGGTTCAGTGTTGGGGCATTTCAGAGTAAAAGCTCTCACGTCAGTAGGTGCATGCAGTGTTGGTAGAGTAGGCTTATGGTTTCACAGAAGTTCACATGGACTTGTCCAAATTTGGTCCATGGGTTTATATTTTTCGAAAATGGGGCATAACGTGATTTGCACATGGACGTTTTTTTTTTTTTTTTTTTTTTTTTAGAAGTGGGATGCCGTAGCAACATCTTTGGTGTGGACGTACGTAAGCAAGCAAAAGCAAGAGAAAAGGAAAGTGGGATGGTTGTAATAGTATTTTAATGTGCTAAACTTCGTCGTGGAGAAATCGCATTAAAAATCACTACATACGATCTCAAATCAAGATAAAGACACCTATTCCTAACATAAAAAAATATTCCGGATCCAATGGGACAGGTTTCGTTGAATTCCGACACCGTTTGCGAAAATCCTTTAGAAAATATCGATGAAAAACACCGAGCAATAATTCCTTAAAATTACAGAAAAAATCCTAAAAATATGAGGCCTTGACGTTTCACTAGACCTCTTCCTAAGGTTTCGTATGAAACTTGTTTCGTTGAATTTCGAGTCCGTTTGACCAGTTAACCATTCAGTTTAGTTTGCTTTAAGTTAAAAACATAGCGTACCCCACTATGAAATATTCTTTTCACGTAGGGACAGTTATGGACAGAAACAAAAATACCATTTAAATGAGTAATGTGCTCTGGTCCCAAAAATGTAATAATACCGGTAGATGAACTCATATTGTGAAACCCCGAAATATCGATACAGGGTGTCAAATACTCCAAATAAAAAGTTGCTTATTAAATTAATTAAAAATTACCATAAAATTCTAAAAATTTAATTATCACTACGCCTCAAAAGAACCTTGTCTAAATTCGAAACCGATATGCAGTTATATCCAATAAACTGTTACGGTCGATAAACGATTACGCCGCTGTTTTTCAGCCAAATTGATTTGGGCATAACTTCCAATCTACACGACGAAATCCCGATTTTTCTCTTCCACTAGAAAAATATACTTCACATGCTCCGTATGTTTCTTGTTTCACAGAAATCCGATTTAAAACGGGCTCTGTATATCCAGTTGAAGTTCAAAACTCTATTTTACGAACTGCAGCGCTGTTCTGGGCTCGTTTTATTTTATATATGAATATATATCGTTCAACTTCGTTTAAATAGCGATTTAAATATTAAGACCCTTTAATATTCCAAATAAAATATTTAAAATAAATAAAATAAATAAAGTATTTGGCTGCCAAAAATACGGGACGTTACATTCTTCCCCCCTTAAAATAATTTCGTCCTCGAAATTGCTAAGGTAAGAAAACACCCCTATTAACTGGTTTCAAATTATTCCTTTGCTTCTTTAATTTCAGTTTTCAACTGAATCTATTATTTTTTTTTCTTAAATTATTACTTCATTTTTATAAACGAAAATTTTCAAAAATTCTGAAAATTTTCTAACATCCGAAATTTTCGAAAAATTTCGCCAGCGCCTTCTCTGTACGGCTCAATCAACTCGCCTTTCTAGGCCTTCTCCAATCCAAAAGAAAATGAAACAGCCAAGCGGCTTACCAAATAAGCTCATAAATCACCAAACCCATATAGAAATAAACGTGTACCTTTTTGTCGGGCATATCATTATATCATTTCCATCTGCTGCCCTGTCAACATATACAAATGCATCCCCAAACAAAATACCAATTTTATCCTCAGAATCAAATCCTTCACGCCTTCAAGCCAAATCCCATTCTTAACTCAATTTCCATCCATTGTCAATTCCAACTCTTAACTTACCAGTCCAACACCATTTCAGATTCCTGTCTCGCAATTCAAAATCTGATTCTGCTTAATATATTATATCTTGATTCAATTTCCCGCTAGTTGGTTTCAATTCAATTCATATTCAGTTTCATTCCAATTTTTGACACTAGAATTTATTTTCCATACCTTCGTTAAACCATTTAATGAATTCTATTCAACCATTTGTCATCAAATAACATCCAATTCACAACCATCAACCAATACACAATGAAATAAACAAAATTTATTGAATTCACATTCAATATTAATATTTATTTTGGCTTCACTCATTTGATTACCATTCATTCATTTAATTTCCAACTTATTTAATTTAATTACAATATCATTCTGAACTTAATTACATTTAACCAAGTTAAGTACCAATTCAACTTTTTTTATTCGATTCGAATCCCATTCAAATCGATCAAACACACAAATATCTCAATAATTTAATAAAAATTTCTTTTCTATACAAAAATATATTTTGGGTAAAATTATTCCATTTATCCTCTTTTCAAAACATAAAACTTTTGTACATAAAATTTTCAAATACGCTCTCATATATATACACTCAACCTCGATCTAAGGTATTACTAACCCCATCTCTATCGAGTTACACCACAGAGCCAAGGTTATTACTAAACCAATAGCTCTGATACCAACTGTAGCGACCCGGAAAATTCGACACTCGAATTTTCGACATTTACACAAACTGTGTCCCATTCGAGTATCGAATCTCCAGAAAGCTAGAAGGAAGAAGTTGGAGGATGAGAAAGATAAGATAGAAATATTAGAATAGAAGAAGTAGAAGAAGAACAAAGACAACACAGAATCAGAGTCTCACATCGCAGCGGAACAAAATATAATATGGAAATAAATCTTTATTGAGAGCTTTCAAAATTACTTACAGTATCAGAGTACATCAACATATCTGGACAGTTATATAACCTGTCCTCATATACAATCACACAGCGGAACAGTAGCTATATATATAACCATACGTTTGGACTCTTCCAGCTTGTCTCTGGACTTCGCAGCATCCGATAACCTGGACCTGTACACCCCGGCCTAACCCGAGCATTTACAAAACACCGGGTCAGTCTGGTGAACCAGAGTGAGATAAACTCGCACAGTATTAAGGTATCACACAACTTGATTTTAAAGTAAAAATCTTTTCGAAAGAAAAGGATAATCGTAAGACCGAATCCACACATAAATACGGACGGTTTTTACCTTACGATAACCCAAAACATTTTTGAAACCAATATCTTGTCTGATATTATAATAATGTCTACATACAGGTAAATATTAATCTAGTAGAACGCTTGCATCTCACGCTCTACATATATAGTATACAATCAAAACCGCGGGCGCTTATTGGAGATTGGATTTCCAACTTGACAAGGTATGGGACCACCTTCCGCACGTGTATCTCTAGAGGCGAATACACTGGGTTCAACAAGAACGTCTTGCAACCCGGCCCTCACATGACCGACCACTCATTTCGCTTGAGTGTATCGAATGTATATCACCAACGGTTGGGCTCAAACCACCGTTCCCGAATGGGCAGAATCGATAGAATAAGAACAAAAGGAATTTCTCTAGATAGGTGATTATACAGCCTAATGGGAGCGACCCACATAGTCATGCTGCCTGCCCGATTTCTGTCATCTCCCGGTTGATGAGGCTTGAGGCTACGCTTTACCTTCATAATCAGCACATCACATTCACTTCGAATGCCACATCGTCAGATCCATCAACCGTCACTAATTGACATCCTCAACAATACATTACGTGTTAGCTAAAAGAAGTTTCCTTCTTCGCTTCCACTCTTGGTACGGTTGAAGAAATCAATGTACGTGACCTTTCTGGAAATACTCTGTCAGACATTCATCCATACAAGTCACCCAGGAACAGGATGAACCGAAGGCACTCTCCTACTGCATCCTAGGAATCACCCTGAGAATCAGTAGCGAGAAGTCCTTGCAATCCGTAGATTCCAACCACGACCAAACCACAGTTTATCTCTGGTTGCAAGTCAGAGATTTTAAGTAATCCTTCCGCTTATGAAGATCCACGGTCTGAAACGACCCGCAAATCCGTGCTATCTGAGTTGACTAAATACAACACACGTCCAACCCAAATAACACAGAAATACGACTCATTATTAGAAAGAAGTTAGAGGATGAGAAATAGAAAGGAAGAAATATTAGAATAGAAGAAGAACGAAGATCACAACTCACAGCGGAACGAATAAAATATATTATATAACATAAGCTCCGAAATACAAATCTGTTTTGTACATATATACATACCATCATCAGAGTACACATAACATTTGATTCAGCGGAAGTAACTCTAAATAACTAACGTTGAAGCCTTCTGCTTCCAGCTCCTCCAAGTGTATCTGTAAAAGCCTGAAACACCTGACTGCCCGTACAAATTTGGGCACCCAAGAGTTTAGGGAAAACAAAAAAAACAAAAAAAACTCTGGGTCAGTCATGGGACTGGTGTGAGTAAACTCCAACCACTTGTTTAACTTTCAAAACTCTTTTCGAAAGAAAAGATAATAGTAAGACCAGCCCACACATAAACATGGACGGCTTTTACCTTACTATAACCCAAAACACTTTGATATCAAATCCAATGATATTATAATAATGTCTACATCAAGTAAATAACCAAATAGCAGAACGCTTGCATCTCACGCTCCACATATATATGATAAAATCAAAAACCGCATGGCGCTTATTGGAGATTGGATTTACAACATGACAAGGTATGGAACCACCTTCCGATGATGTATCTCTAGAGGCGAATACACCTGGGTTCAACAAGAACGTCTTGCAACCCGGCCCACACATGACCGACCACTCATTTCGCTTGAGTGTATCGAATGTACATCACCAACGGTTGGACTCAAACCACCGTTTCCCGAATGGGCAGAATCGATAGATTTAGAAACAAAAGGAATTTCTCTAGATAGGTGATTATACACCCTAATGGGTGCGACCCACATAGCCATGCTGCCTGCCCGATTTTTGTCCTTTCCCGGTTGTTGAGGCCTGAGGCTACGCATACTTACCATTCATTGATAACACAATCACTTTGAATGCCACATTGTCAGATCCGTTAATCACTAGTTGAGTTTGCACAAATATTCTGGATATTATGCTAAGGGATAAATCCGTTGCAACCATATACATTCATACAGACCAACCCATTTGATCATTGGAAATACTCTGTCAGACATTCGTCCATTTACGTTCGTTCTGGGACTGAACGACACCGAAGGCACTATTTCTATTTCTAGAAAAAGACCTTGCACTTCATTCCGTCTTCAATATATCGGCAGAGAAATTCGTTTCTCTTGGCTTTTATACCCGTAATATTTTGGGAAGATCAACTAGTGATTTGACGGGTTTGACGATGTGGCATTCAAAGTGTATGATGGCCAGATGTTCTGAAAGGTTAGACGTAGCCTCAAGCTTCACAACCGGGAAAATGACAAAAATCGGGCAGGCAGCATGGCTATGTGGGTCGCTCCCATTAGGGTGTATAATCACCTATCTAGAGAAATTCCTTTTGTTTCTAAATCTATCGATTCTGCCCATTCGGGAACGGTGGTTTGAGTCCAACCGTGGGTGATATACATTCGATACACTCAAGCGAAATGAGTGGTCGGTCATGTGTGGGCCGGGTTGCAAGACGTTCTTGTTGAACCCAGTGTATTCGCCTCTAGAGATACACGAGCGGCAGGTGGTCCCATACCTGGTCATAGTTGGAATCCAATATCCAATAAGAGCCCTGCGGTTTTTGATTTTATACTATGTATGTAGAGCGTGAGATGCAAGCGTTCTACTATTTGGTTATTTACTTGATTAGACATTATTATAATATCACTGGATTTGATATCAAAGTGTTTTGGGTTATAGTAAGGTAAAAACCGTCCATGTTTATGTGTGGCTGGTCTTACTATTATCTTTTTGGTTTCAAAAGGATTTTCAAAGTTAAACCGTATGGTTGGAATTTACTCACACCAGTCCCATGACTGACCCAGAGTTTATTTTTGTTTTCCCTAAACTCTTGGGTGCCCAAATTTGTATGGGCAGTCAAGTGTTTCAGGCTTTGCAGATTCACTTGGAGGAGCTGGAAACAGAAGGCTTCACCATTAGTTAGTTAGAGATTATTTCCGCTGTGATATGATGTATTGTACTCTGATAATGGTATGAATATACAATACAGTTTTGTATTTCAAAGTTATGTTATATAATATATTTTATTTGCTCCGCTGTGAGATTTGCGTTTACCCTGATTCTGCTCAGTTGTGTTCTTCTTCTTCTTCTATTCTATTAGTTCTACCTTATCTTTCTCATCCTCTTATTTCTTTCTATTAATGACCTGGTATTTTCGATGTCTGAACAGTTGACGCTGGGTTTTGTGTCGATTTTCGGAGTCGAAAATCCTCGGGTCGTTACAGTTGGTATCAGAGCTGAAGGTTAAGTGATTACCTTGGCTCTGTGGTGTAACTCAATAGAGATGGAGTTAGTAATACTCTAGATTGAGTTTGAGTGTATATATATGAGCGCTTATTTGTAGATTTGATATAAAATTGTTTTATATTGTGTTGATTGATCTGTTGAGTGGTATATGAATTTCAGATCGACGCGTTTAGCTGACGAGGTCGATAGGGATTTATAAACGCTTGGATAGAGAATTTCGACATAATATTGTTTTGAAAAAGGGGTAAATGAAATAATTTTACTCGAAATATATTTTGATATAAAGAGAAGTATATATCTTGAGATTTTAGTATATTAGATGCATTGATCGTTATTATGATCAGATAAAGATATATAAGTGAGTTGGTTATATAAATAACCAATCGAGATATTATATGAATATAATATATAAATCAGATGAATTGAATCTGAATTTAAAACCAGAATTTAAACAAAACTCTAGAAATTTAAGAAGTCGCCGTAAATGGATTTGAATTAAACATATGAGGATTTTAAAATCCTGGGAGATTTGAAACTATTTTCCAAGTGTTGTGAAAGGTATTTTGAAGAAAAATTCAAAATGAAAGAGTTTTAAAATGAATTTTGAAAAGTAATATAGTATTGAACTCACTTTGATCGCTGGGAAATAAATTCCGATGATGAACCGCGGCATTATCGGTGATCATTTTCGAATTTCTAAGTGAGTGATTACTACCAAAGATTTTGTTTGAAATAAGTTGTTCGAATATTCAAATATTTTGAATTTCTAGGTTTCAAATAAATATATGATTTCAAACTGATTTGAAAAAAAAAATCCCAGGGATTTGAATTTTCAAAATTTACTTATGAAGTAAATAAACAGAGAATTTAAATAAGCCAAATAAAATTTGAGTTGAATTGAAGCCAAGTAAGTGGAAAACGTACCGGAATAAGGATTTGACTTGACCAAGTAGTTGAGTGGTGAATTGAGATTGAAAAGGGGACCGAACTTGGTTGGGAAATTTGATTATTTGGAATTGGAATTGAACTGGAGTTTGAAAAAAAAGAAATTTGAGTCGGGATGTAAGAAAATTATTGATTGAAGATAAACTGACTCGAGATCAGTTGGAAATATATTCGGGTATGCTGAATGGATTGAAAATGAAAGCGAGAAAGTTGGATGCTCAATAAAGGGCGAAGGCCCAGAGTGGCGTGTGGTAATAGTACCAAATGAACCGTGCAACAAGAGAGGCTGATGAAATTCTCTGAAAGTAAAGTGTTAGAAAATTTTCAGAATTTTGAAAATTTTCGTTACAAAGAAGGAATTAATATTTTGATCAGTTCAGTTGGAACTGAAATTATGAAGTAAACCAAAAAGATTTTTTCCCTGTTTACAACAGAAATTGTAGCATTTTCCCCATCTTAGCAATTTCGAGGACGAAATTATTTTAAGGGGGAAGGAATGTAATGTCCCGCATTTTTATCGATTTATATTTGAATATTTAAATCAGTTTAAATATTGAATTCTTAATATAAGTAGATTTAAATATTAATTAAAAACAAAGTTGAACGTATAAAAATATATATTCAATATAATCGAGCTCATAACGACGTTGCAGTTCGTAATTTAACGTTCTGAACTTCAACTGAGTATACAGAAACCAGTTTAAATCAGATTTCTGCAAAACAAGAAATATTGGAATCTGTTGAACTATATCTTTCTGACAGAAGTGAAATATTGAGATTTCGTCGTATAGATTTCAATGTATGTCCAAATCAAATATTCAAAAAGTCGCTGTGAAATCGTATATCGACCGTAACGATTATTTGAATATAACTTGATATCGGGTGCAAATCGGGACAAGGTTCTTTTGAGGCGCAGCGATAATTTAATTTTTAGAATTTTACTGTAATTTTTAATGAATTAAATACGCAACTTTTTATTCGGAGTATTTTGCACCCTCTATCGATATTTTGGGGTTTCACAATATGAGTTAACCTACCGATATTACTATATTTTTGGGGTCGTAACACCTCGTTGAGCACGTCTGTACTCTTACTTCTGTCTGCACGTGAATGGTATTTTCCGTAGTAAGATATGTCTCCATCATGAATTCAAATCTAATACTTAACTATGAAGTAAATGTAAAGCTGCATGCCAAAGGGACCAGTGAAACTTATTTTCAAATCAAAACAACTTCATACAACAACAATTTCAGATATATATAATTTATATTGTTTCCTTCTCTGCGAAGTATTGTACATCGCTCATGTATTTGGACGTACCGACAAAATCTGTTGGAAAACAACACTACATGACCTGAGACAGCACATGCCTACCCCTAGTTGAAACTGACATATGCATGTAGTGCCTAGTTGCCTAACCTATATGTAGAAGCCACATGGTTCTTATCTCTTTCCCCTGAAGGCCGAAGCCTGTGTTACCCCGACTACTCCCATAAAGAAAGGGTGGCCTGTGTTACTTATCATCGGGTGAGTCCTATGTTGATCATACTAAACGCAGACCAATATACATATATAAATCTTTAGCTTGGCAATTAAGGTTCATACAACCTCCCCCTTCAAATGCATTGAAATCGTACCTGGTCTTGTCTATGATTTGGAAACTGAAAGTGTATGAAAATATCAGCTGTATATATTGATCTTTCTGTACTCTGTATTTTGAGCTGACCAATCACTGCAGTAACCCCATACCGAAGTCTGCGTATACTGTTGGAAATCAAAGCTACGCAATGTGAGACCATCGCATGCTTTCTGTACTTGACAAGGGAACACATGGTTCTATCCCATTTCTTTTCTCATTTATATACACACGGTGTCCCCTATGTTTCACACCGTGGAGACCAAGTAAGTGGCAGTAGCTGACCTGACCCTAAACACTGTCATTTAAATCTAGTTTCTCAGCAAGCCTACCTATCCCTATGTCAAAGCACATCAGAACTGCACGCCTATTCTAATCCTAGCATACTGTATACTCCTTGGCAGTCAAGGAAAAGCAAATATAAATACATTGCCCCTATTTGCTTTCGTTCAGACAATCCATTCGACAGCTTAAAGGAAAAGAAACCAATATAGTAAATAAATAAATATAAAAAAAAAAATATATATATATATATATATATACCGAATGCTTGCGTTAGATGTAAGGAAGAGATGTGAGTGCGAGAGTTCCTGAAATGAATCAAAGGTGGTGGCGGTGTTTGCTTCCGGTGTACGGGGAGCGAAGCATTAGCAGTGGATTGGATACTGGAAAGGTATGGTGGTGGTTTCATTTGCTGCAGTGAGGCGGTAACAAATGTCAGGTGAAGAGAATGGATTTCAGAGATAGCGGTGTGTTAGGAGTAGGAGAACCAAAGATTTGTTGTGATGGGTTAAGTACATGCGTTGAGAATAGAAGTAGCGAGAGCAGGGAATACATGCAGTTCAAAAGGATACTGTACAAAAGTGGAGCGTTATCATTAATTTGGGAGCATTCTTGCGTGAGGAAGCCTGTTCGTTGCCGCAAGAATGAAAGTGTGCAAGTTGAGAGGAGACAGTGTGGTTGTTGCGGGTTGAATGAGAGAGCGTGGTGTTGACTGGAGTAAGGAACCTTGCGTTTATATCATGGGGTCTGGTGATCGGCATGGCGTGCGATGGAGTTTTGTTTGATGGTACCATGCTGAGTTAGAAAAGTGTCGAAACAAAGAATATCAGGTTTTCAGGAAATTAGAACTTTGGTTTTTGGTAGATCAGAAAGATGGGGTTTCTGGAGTGTTCAAATCACGAAGGGGCGAACGCTTGGAAGTGGGAGAAGAACAGATGGGGACGTGAATCAGTAGAAAACACCGGTATAATAGACTGATGCAAATCGTTATTTAAAGGTTAACGCGCCAAGGTGAGTAAATTCACTAACTCTCTTTTTATTTAAAATATTTTAATTATATTTTAAATAATGGTTGAATGCTGTGTGATGGTTGATTAGGTAAATTACAGTTAAATTGGTTAAGTTATATCGTTGCATATATATACACATCATTGGTTGGACTGATTCCATTAATTATAATATTTCCTGGTATGGAATCAGTGTTAATTTTTGACTAACATCGGTGGATGCAGGAAACCGGTTGGAGGAATCCAACCGGATTCCTCAATATTTATATGTACTGTTTGTTTATATAGTTGCACTGTTTGAACCCAAATGACTTTTGAAACCTTGTGTTAATATTAGCGTTGAATGGAAATTCAAACGTTATTTTGATTTAATCAATAGATGATATCGATTAAGAAAGTGGCAACCACCAACCATAAATGTATCATTTGTTTTAAACCGCTATTGTTTTACAAAATCCCACCGTGTGCGAAGCACGTGTTTCACCATACTTACTAAATGCTTTGGTAAGTAGATTCTTATATTGATAAGATTAACAAGTATGTAGGCGGAGATGAACTTGATGATTAATAACATGTATTTATTGTCTAAGAACAATTAAATGAGATATTTACAAATAGATTATGGTTTATTCCATAGTAAGATTTGTTAAAATCGATTATTGTTTATTTAATAGTAAATGAGATTATTTAGAAACAAATTATTTTTCTATAGTAATCGATACAAGTGAAATTATTTGAATAAATAAATGTTATTTATTCAAAATGAAAAGCTTTGTTAGAGTTGATGAGTGGGTTAAGCATGGCTAAATATTTACCAAGCAAACTGTTTTGATCAATAATTGGTTATTTAATTAAATTAGATTGGGATGATTAATCTAATGTAATAAATTAACGAATAGTTGGTTTAGTTTAAATAAGATTTTAAAGTATAAGGGATTTGTCTAAAGAAGACAAAGCGAAGAGAAATGTTTAAAAAGAGATTTGTCTAAGAAAGACGAAGCGGAGAAAAATGTTTAAAATGAGTTTGAACAAGGGAGTTGAAGCTAATGTAAATAACCGAGTTTTCAAAATAAGGATATGGCGTCATAAAACCATATTTAAAATATAACAAGAAGTACGGTTGACTGATTTTAAAGTATAAGGAATTAGAATTACGAACTTATATCTATTCTAAGGTAAGAACGTCGTCGATCAAGGTCTGAGAGGTAATTAAAATACCCCAACTTGAACGGCTTCACAATTATCGAGGGATGGTATTTGGTTTGTAACGGGAAAAGATGTCAAGATTTTTTGTAATGAAAAGAGATGTCAAGAATTTGTAACGGAAAGAGGTGTTGAGTTTAATTATAAAGTGGGATATAGTAGCATATTGCAAGTCTCAGAACTATAGCAGTAAAGTAACGCTGTTGACTAGGCTTAAGCGTGACTGTTATGTCAAGATTAGTTATAAAGGGATATAGCAGCATATAGCAAATTTGAACTGTAACGATAAATGAAACGCTGTTAACCAAACTTAAGCGTGATGTTGATATACAGTAGCACTTCCTAGGGAAGGAAAACAGCTTGTTTCGAAATTCACTTATTCAAAAGGAATAAGTAATGACGTTTGCCCAAAGAAATATAAGAACGAATGTTAAATAAAAAGTGCCTGTGATTTGTGTGATACTGGTTGTACATTGAATGGATGTTGTTTTTACTTCGACAGTTAAACAACCGACTATCGAAGTGTTTTGACCATCGTTGTCTATACGGGGAGACCGGTTGGATATACTATCTGAAACCACTCCGTATAGGCATAAGCGCTGCAAATTATGCTGAAGAAAACTGAAGACGGAGTGAAGTGCAAGGGTCGTCCTGTTCAGAATGGTGCTTTCTGTTTGTCCAGACCCAGGACAACTTGTATGGATGAATGCCTGACAGCGTATTCTTAGAAGATCACCTAAGACGTTCTTTTCAAGATATTACGTCTGGTGGCAGAGAAATTCGTTTCTCTTGGCTTTTATACCCGTAATATTTTGGGAAGATCAACTAGTGATTTGACGGGTTTGACGATGTGGCATTCAAAGTGTATGATGGCCAGATGTTCTGAAAGGTTAGACGTAGCCTCAAGCTTCACAACCGGGAAAATGACAAAAATCGGGCAGGCAGCATGGCTATGTGGGTCGCTCCCATTAGGGTGTATAATCACCTATCTAGAGAAATTCCTTTTGTTTCTAAATCTATCGATTCTGCCCATTCGGGAACGGTGGTTTGAGTCCAACCGTGGGTGATATACATTTGATACACTCAAGCGAAATGAGTGGTCGGTCATGTGTGGGCCGGGTTGCAAGACGTTCTTGTTGAACCCAGTGTATTCGCCTCTAGAGATACACGAGCGGCAGGTGGTCCCATACCTGGTCATAGTTGGAATCCAATATCCAATAAGAGCCCTGCGGTT
Source organism: Allium sativum (assembly GCA_030737875.1). Classification (NCBI taxonomy): domain Eukaryota; kingdom Viridiplantae; phylum Streptophyta; class Magnoliopsida; order Asparagales; family Amaryllidaceae; genus Allium; species Allium sativum. Next base: position 970,931,227 of record CM060912.1, on the reverse strand, counting down.
TTTGATTTTATACTATGTATGTAGAGCGTGAGATGCAAGCGTTCTACTATTTGGTTATTTACTTGATTAGACATTATTATAATATCACTGGATTTGATATCAAAGTGTTTTGGGTTATAGTAAGGTAAAAACCGTCCATGTTTATGTGTGGCTGGTCTTACTATTATCTTTTTGGTTTCAAAAGGATTTTCAAAGTTAAACCGTATGGTTGGAATTTACTCACACCAGTCCCATGACTGACCCAGAGTTTATTTTTGTTTTCCCTAAACTCTTGGGTGCCCAAATTTGTATGGGCAGTCAAGTGTTTCAGGCTTTGCAGATTCACTTGGAGGAGCTGGAAACAGAAGGCTTCACCATTAGTTAGTTAGAGATTATTTCCGCTGTGATATGATGTATTGTACTCTGATAATGGTATGAATATACAATACAGTTTTGTATTTCAAAGTTATGTTATATAATATATTTTATTTGCTCCGCTGTGAGATTTGCGTTTACCCTGATTCTGCTCAGTTGTGTTCTTCTTCTTCTTCTATTCTATTAGTTCTACCTTATCTTTCTCATCCTCTTATTTCTTTCTATTAATGACCTGGTATTTTCGATGTCTGAACAGTTGACGCTGGGTTTTGTGTCGATTTTCGGAGTCGAAAATCCTCGGGTCGTTACAGTGCTATCAGTTTAGCATATACCAATGTATCCCCAATCAATCCCCAATCCATTTTTTATCTCCAATACAGCCATTTTGCTTATAACCAAGCCAAATTCCAATCAAACTGCAAATTCCAATCTCAATTCGAAATTATTACTCAACAATTCATTTCTATTCCAGATTATCTCTAATCCAGTCCAATTCTACTTGATAGCATTCTATTTCAATTCAATTCAATTTCCACTGAACTGGGTTCAATCCAATTTCAAATTTTCTTTCACAAATTTCTATTTAATTTGTGTTTATTCCAAATAATCTGTTTCTGGGAGTTCTTAAACAGCTTAGCCTTTTCCAAAATCAAATCATTCATTTGGAAAATCAAAATAATTTGTTTTCTCAAAACAGTTCAAAAACAAAACCTTTGGTAGTAATCCGTCACTTACAAACCCGAAAATGAACACCGACGATGTCCGGATCATCGTTGGAATCTATTTTCCAGCTATTGAAGTGAGTTCAATACTATGTCACTTTCAAAATCATTTCTAAACGCTTTCATTTTGAAATTATTTCAAAATATCCCTTTCAATGCTGGTAACAAATTTAAAATCTCCCAGGATTTTAAAATTTTCATATATTCAACCCAGATTCGTTTACACACACTTTTTCACATTTCAAGAATTTTAATTTCATTTCGGATTTAAATTCAGATTTAATTCATTTGATATCATATATTTCACTTATAGGAATTCTGATTGGTTATTTGCATAACCATTTCACATTTTATAATCTTATTCGATTATAATAACAACCAACACATCCAATATACTATAATATTTCAAATATCTATACTTTGCTTATATCAAAAATATAATTTGGGTAAAATTATTTCATTTACCCTTTTTCAAAACATACTATGTCGGTCCATCGTATTCAAGCGTTTAGAAACCCCTATCGATACAGTGGATCAAACTGATCAACCAGAATTCATAAACAACTCAACCAATAAATCTCCACAATATAAAACCAATTTATATCAAATAACAAATACGTTCACTCGTACATATACACTCAAACTCAATATAGGGTATTACTAACCTCATCTCTACTGAATCACGCCACAGAGCCAAGGTAATACTTAACCTCGCTCTGATACCACTGTAACGAACCGGGATTTCCGACTCCGAAAATCAACATCCAACTACCATGTTGACCATTCAGACATCGAATATTCCAGATCATTAATAGAAAGAAGTTAGAGGGTGAGAATGGGTAAGATAGGAATATTAGAATAGAAGAAGAAGAAACACCATAACACAGAGTCTCACATCGCAGCGGAACAAATTATAATACAGAAATAACCTTTATTGAAAGCTTTTGAAATACTTACAATATCAGAGTACACATCCGGACAGTGATAAAAATCTGTCCTCATATAACACACAGCGGAATAGTAATATCATACGTCTGGACTCTTCCAGCTTGTCTCTTCATAGCAGTCGATAACCTGAACCTGTACAACCCGGCCTAACCCGAGCATTTACAAAACACCGGGTCAGTCTGGTGAACCAGAGTGAGATAAACTCGCACAGTATTAAGGGTGATCATCCAACTTGATTTTAAAGTTCAAAAATCTTTTCAAAGAAAAGGATAATCGTAAGACCAAATCCACACATAAACATGGACGGTTTTTACCTTACGATAACCCAAAATAGTTTTGAAACCCATATCTTGTCTGATATTATGATAATGTCTAAATACAAGTAAATAGCAATCTAGTAGAACGCTTGCATCTCACGCTCTACATATATAGTATACAATCAAAACCCGTAGGCGCTTATTGGAGATCGGATTCCAACTTGACAAGGTATGGGTCCACCTTCCGATCGTGTATCTCTAGAGACGAATACACTGGGTTCAACAAGAACTTCTTGCAACCCGGCCCTCACATGACCGACCCCTCATTTCGCTTGAGAGTATCGAATGTATATCACCGACGGTTGGGATCAGCAACCGTCTCCCGACAAGGGACAGCATCGAAACATAGATTTAAGAAACAATAGGATTTTCTCTAGATAGGTGATCATACACCCTAATGGGAGCGACCCACATAGCCATGCTGCCTGCCCGATTTTTGTCATTTCCCGGTTGATGAGGCTTGAGGTCTAGATTACTCTTAATCATCTGGTCGTCACTCACTTTGAATGCCACATCGTCAGATCCCTCAGATATCACTAATTGACGTCCACAAAAATACTCTAGCAGTTAAGCTAAGAGAACGGCGATTCCCCGCCAACAACTATCGTACGTTTGAAGAAATCAACGTACGTGATCCTTTGGAAATACTCTGTCAGACATTCGTCCATATCCGTCATCCAGGAACAGGATGAACCGAAGGCACTCTCCTACCGCATTCATATAGGAATCACCCCATGGATCAGTAGCGAGAAGTCCTTGCAACCCCGTAGATTCCAACTACGACAGAATCACAGTTTATCTCTGCTTGCCAGGCAGAGAACATTAGTGGTTCTTCCATTTATGAAAATCCACGGTCTTCATAGCACCATCTCGACCATCTTCTGAGATCTTCACGTATTTGTTGGTCGGAATGGTTTTCGAATATAAATTCGATCCCGGTCTTTCCATACCAACAATCGCATTGGACAGATTTGATAGTCGGTGTTTTAACTATCAAAATATTCAGTGTTTCAAACATGACACTCCAATGAGTTCACTGATTTAGTATTTAGCATCATTTGGCCTTTGACAAACTAATTTCCCTTTTTGTTAAATTGAAACTTCCAATTCTTTTAATATTCAAAAATACGATATTTGAATAACTCTAATTGATTGATTAACATTCGTCTTAACCCCATTCGCTTGACTCTAGATCACAACGATCACAATGGTTACGCCTGAATCCCTCAGGAAACATCCGACCGCCGTAGGCTATCTGCAGCCCTACGAATTACGCTAGCCGTCGTCCGCAATGGCACTCGGCCGAATAATTATGTTTGGCTAATTCTATCTCGAATAAATATATTCAATTTCCCATTTTGAAATCTCATTTAAAATTCTCCTTTTTACTAGATCTCGTTTCAAAGAACGTTAATGTAAAATTACGTCTTAACACTTTGAATCTCACCTAAAACCTCTGGTTTATAATAAACCCTTTTTATCGTAATCTCCTTTCACTTAATTCATATAATTGAGTGCCCAATTTCCCGTTACTATCTTTCAAATATTTCCACCACATTACTTATCATTCATACTGACGAGATTAATTCACTTACTATCGAAAATAATTGTTACAAAATCCCCTTTTATTTTATTTCCACAGAAATATCATTTACTACTCTCACGCCCTCTTTATTTCCTTTTATTTTGAAAACTCATCGTATATCTAAATTCTTCAAATAACGATTCACTATTATTTTCCAAAAACAATCTGCTTTAACAACCCCCTATCACGATTCATACCATTCTTCGACAATCCCGAAGTCGTTCAAGTTGGGTTATTTAATTACCTCTCAGACCTTGATCAACAACGTTCTTATCTTAAGATAAATATAAAACGTAATTCAAAAACTCATATTCATTTTGACAGCACTTCACTATCAAAGCAGTTTAACTCCAACTGTTTAACTCTAACAGTTTAACTCCAACGGTTTAACTCTAACAGTTTAACTCCAACGGTTTAACTCTAGTTGATTAACTCTTTTGAATTAATCCCTTTGACTTTTCTCTTTTGAATAATTCCTTTGGAATAATTCCTTTGAATTACCTCCCTTGAATAGATTCTTTTTCTATTCGTTTACTCAACAAATAATTATTCTCTTTTCGCTTCTATTTATTTAACAAATAAATATTCCCTTTAACTTTTCTATTTATTCAACAAATAAATATTTCTTTTAACTTTTCTATTTATTTAACAAATAAGTACTTCTTTCAACTTTTCTTTATTCCCTACATGAATATTCCCTTTTCAATTCCATTTGTAAATACTTTTCCGAATGTTTCCCTTTTTATTTCTATTTGTAATCATTTCACAAATATTTCCCTTCTATTTGATTTCACCAATATTTTCCCTTCTATTTGATTTCACCAATATTTTCCCTTCTATTTGATTTCACCAATATTTGTTTTTTTTTTTTACAAATGCTTTGATTCTATAATCATTTTCTCTCATGAAATTCTCTTCCTTTTATATATAAAATCTATTGATTTTATATAAATAATTTATTTTCAAAATAAACTTTGAAAATCCCTTTTCACTTTCTAGTATCACTTATGGTATAAAAATACCAAATCAAAAGGTTCAATCATCATCCAAACACACAGGTTCAACAACAGATGATATAACACATCATATATCAGAATATATGAAAAACGGTAAATAAATGTTGAGGAATCCAGTTGGATTCCTCCGACTTGTTTCCCTGCATCCACAGATGTTACACAATATAATTCACATCAATTTCATTTCAATATGAGGTATTCTGATAAACAAAATCAACATCGGTTAACGATATATATAACTATATCGGTATTTTCAATCAATTGACTAGCAGTTCAACCAAACAATCAACACTCAGCAATTCAACCAATAATTATCAGTTCTAAAAATACTTTATAAAAATATAAAGTGTTCAGAGTTAGTGAGATTTACTCACCTTGGACGGTTTATCGTTGAATAACGATAATCGGTCATTGATTTGGTTCAGACGTTAAATTTCACCATAAATCCAAACGAGCTCCAATCCACTTGCGGTCAGTTCCCTTGCGTAGTGCTCGTCCATACGATCCCAACGGATCCTGTTTCGTTAAATTTCGTTAATGTATGCAAAAGTTATGTTATTTTCAATATCTACCTAATTTAAATGAATATTAATTTAATTTAATTAATTAAATTATTTTTATCTTAATTAATTTCTAATTGCATTATTAGCCAAATTACCTTCCCTGCCCTTCTAAAAAATCCTACTTTCCCATCTCTAGCCATATCCAATTTTTTTTTAAATTGAAAAACCATTTTAATATTAATTTAATTTAATTTTCAAATAAAATATTTAAAAATATTCATTTAATTATAACTTAAAAATTTTAACCCGGATCAAAAATCTGCTTCCACTCATTTTAAAGTATTTTTCGATAAGAATCTAACGGTCCTTGTTTCGTGGAAATCCGACTTGTTTTGAAAAAATTATAAGCTTTTAAAGTTTAAAGTTAAAAATTACGAAAATGCCCCTGGTTTGTTTTAAATTCAAATAAAATTCAAATTAAATTTAAAATTTAAATTAATCATCCCATTCGTCGGATCAGTTAGGGATAGCCAGGGAGAGCAGGAAACTATATTTTCCAAACTCAAGCCTTAGACACTATCCTCTCTGTCACCCTTAGAATGTTCCGATATTTATTTTTACAAATTCTATTTTAATTATTATATATATATATATATATTACAAAAATAAATAAGTAAATAAATATTATTTTAAAAACTTACCCCGTGAAGCCCAAGCCTCTGCCTAAGAGTCCCTAGCTCCCCGTCTTGCCCTCCTTTCTCCCTTCCTTTCTTTTCCCTATTTTCTATTATTTTATTATTATTTCTGCCATTGCCAAAGCTTGAAAGAGGAGGAGGAGGAGTGAGTTTAAAATGAGGGGGGGGGGGCTATTTATAGTCGAAGGAGTCACATGGATTGCTGAGGTGGCGCGAATCCAACGGTCGAAAATGGATGGCTAGGATTATTCCTTAAATTAATTAAATTATAAATAAATTTAATAATTTATGAATAGTAAAGTGTGTTTTCTCAACCCTATTCGGACGTTAATTTAACTTACTTATTGATACCTTATCCAAAATATTTTTCAACCATGTTGTTCAATTTTTCTTGCTCTTCAATAATATATAAAAATATTTAAATTTTGAATTCGTTTGAACTTTCAAATAATTTAAATTCAAATTCAAAATAGTGTTTTGTGTTAGTTTCAACACCTTCCGGTCTCATGTTGGAGTATCAAACGATAACGGTTTTCAGAAATTCTTCCACCATCTGGTCCGGTTTTTAACGTACTTCAATCCTATGTATTCAAATCAAAAATCGGAGTTCGTTTAGATTTTCAAATAATTTATTTAAATTTTGTTTCCTTAATAACTTTCTATATCCGTTATAGGATTTTCCCAGATTTCATATATAGCTAATATCCTATGTTCAGAATTTTCCTGGATAGGTCTCAGGTTCCAGTTTTGCCGTTAGCATTAGTAAATTCCAATTACCGTCAAAATTTAGTTCAAATTTTGGCCTTTTATTTTTTTCTTTTCCACATACGGATGCCATTTTTGACATAACTTGGTTGGTTATCTAATTTCATCATTTCGGATTTAATGAAACTGATTTCATCGAAATCCGAGTTCGTTAGCTACTACTTCCTTTGTAAACGTACTATTTTAAATTAAAAATTTATCCTTTTATACTGTCAGTTCACATTATATTGCAGATCCACTAAATTTCTACCATTTCGGAATAAAATAAAATATTCAAAATTATTGAAATTAAACCATATAAAATTCCAAAACAATAAAAAAACATTTTTAAATATTAAACTAAATGGTCAAAAAATCTGGGCCGTTACATTCTTTCCCCCTTAAAATAATTTCGTCCTCGAAATTGCTAAGGTAGAAAAATGAACTTTATAACTAGGTTAAAATTATTTATTTACTCCGATTTCACTAAACCAATTAATTCTAATTAATTTATTAATTTATTTCTATAAACGAAAATTTCAAAAATTCTGAAAATTTTCTAATATTCGAAATTTCTGAAAAATTTCGCCAGCGTCTCCTTTGTACTGGTCAATAGCTCAAACTCTAACTCACCTCTATAGGCCTTCTTCAACCCAAAAGAAAATCAAACAGCCAAGTGGCTTGCCAAACAGGCTCATAAATCTCATCAAACTCATATGAATATGTATGTGTACCTTTTTGTCGGCATTCAATTCTACTATCAATTTAGCATATACCACTATCATCCCAATCAAACTCCCAATCACTTTTATCTTCAACACGACCATCCGCTTATAACCAAGCCAAATTTTAATCAAACTGCAATTCCAATCTCAATTCAAATTTCTTGCTCGACCATCCATTTCTATCCCAGATTATCTCTAATCCAGTCCAATTCTACTTGGTACCATTCTATTTCAATTCTACTCAATTTTCACTGAACTGCCTTCAATTCAATTTCAAATTTGCTTTCACAACTTTCTATTTAATTTGTGTTTATTTCAAACAATCTTACCTGGGAGTTTCAAATAGCTTTGTCTTTTCCAAAAATCAAATATCCCTTTGGGATATCAAAACAACTCGGTTTCTCAAAACAATTCAAAAACAAAATCTTTGGTAGTAATCCGTCACTTACAAACTCGAAAATGAGCACCGATGATGTCCGGATCAACATCGGAATTTATTTTCAGCTATCGAAGTGAGTTCAATACTATAGCACTTTCAAAACCCATTTTTAAACATTGTCATTTTGAAATTCATTTCAAAATATCCCTTTTCAATGCTTGTAACAAATTTAAAATCTCCCAGGATTTTAAAATTCACATATATTCAATTTAACTCCATTTACAACGCTTATTCAAATTTTAGCAATTTTAATTCCAATTCTGAACTTAAATTCAGATTTAATTCATCTGATTTCATATATTTCACTTATATGAATTTTGATTTGTTATTTACATAACCATTTCACATTTTATAATCTTATTCGATTATAATCACAACCAACACATTCAATATACTATAATAATTTCAAATATATATACTTTGCTTATATCAAAATATAATTTGGGTGAAATTATTTCATTCACCCTTTTTCAAAACATACTGTGTCGGTTCATCGTATTCAAGCGTTTAGAAACCCCTATCGATACAGTGGATCAAACTGATCGACCAGAATTCATAAACAACTCAACCAATAAATCTCCACAATATAAAATCATTTTATATCAAATAACAAATACGTTCACTCGTATATATACACTCAAACTCAGTCTAGGGTATTACTAACCCCATCTCTACTGAATCACGCCACAGAGCCAAGGTAATACTTAACCTTCAGCTCTGATACCAACTGTAACGACCCCGGGATTCGAGTAGGCTTTTCAACCATCCTCTCCTCCCTCGGCACTGGGCTAACCTCCCAGCGTGGCTTACAGAGATACCTCAGAACTGCTTTTACGGCCAGCCTCTCGACTCGACCAACCCACATTGTCGGGAGATGTAGGGGTAAGAGTCTCCCGTTCGCCACCAAACGCGAAGCGAGAACCCCCTATCATCCGTACCAATTAAGCAACCAGCTCTGATACCAACTGTAACGACCCGGGAAAAAGATGACCTTGGTTATCCGATATATAACACCTATCGAACAATCAAAAGTCGAAATTACCGGATAGTCCAAGAAAGAAATTAGAGGGTGAGGATAGATAAGATAGAAAATTAGAACAGAAGAAGAAGAAGAACACAACAACATCAGAGTAACACGAATCTCACAGCGGAACGAATAAAATATAATAGACAACATATCTTGAAATCAAAGTAGTATATGTATATCATACCATTATCAGAGTACAACACTTTCATCACAGCGGAATAATCAATAGCTAGAAAAATCTTGAAGCCTCCTGCTCCAAGCTCTTCAAGCATACCTGTAAACCCTGACTACTTGACTGCCCGTACAAATTTGGGCACCCAAGAGTTTAGGGAAAACAAAACAAAATAAACTCTGGGTCAGTCATGGGACTGGTGTGAGTAAACTCAAATCATTTGGTTTAACTTTCAAAATCCTTTCGAAAGAAAAGATAATCGTAAGACCAATCCACACATAAACACGGACGGTTTTTACCTTACGATAACCAAAAACACTTTGGAAATCATATATTATCTGATATTATAATAATGTCTAATCACAAGTAATTAAAATCTAGTAGAACGCTTGCATCTCACGCTCTACATATATAGTATACAAATCAAACTCGCGAGCACTTATTGGAGATTGGATTCCGACCTTGACAAGGTATGGGACCACCTGCCGATAGTGTATCTCTAGAGGCGAATACACTGGGTTCAACAAGAACATCTTGCAACCCGGCCCTCACATGACCGACCACTCATTTCGCTTGAGTGTATCGAATGTATATCACCAACGGTTGGGATCAGCAACCGTCTCCCGAATAGGACAGCATCGATAGATTAAAGAAGCAATTGGAAATTCTCTAGATAGGTGATCATACATCCTAATGGGTGCGACCCACATAGCCATGTTGCCTGCCCGATTTTTGTCATTTCCCGGTTGATGAGGCTTGAGGTCATAGCGTATCTTTCGACAGATCACACCTCCATTACTTTGAATGCCACATCGTCATACCCGCCAAATCACAAATTGATTTCCCCAAAAATACAACGGGTATACAGCTAAGAGAAACGAATTCCTCCGCCACCAAACGTAAGTACGTTTGAAGAGATCAACTTACGCGATCCTTTGATTATACTCTGTCAGACATTCGTCCATTCACGTCTGTCCTGGGACTGGACAAAACGAAGGCACTATTCTGTAAACAGGATAGCCCTTGCATAACTCCGTCTTCAATATATTCAGCATACTTGATTCGCAACGCTTATGCTAATACGGAGTGGTTCTCTGGATAATAATCCAACCGGTCTCTCCATATTAACAACGTAAAATGGTCAAAACTTTGATAGTCGGTGATTTAACTATCAAATGAAAACACGTCTGTGTGCAAACAACGATATTATTTCCAGATGGAAATTCTATCGATCAATCATCATTCATCATCAAATTATCATAAATTTACCCTTTTCCTTATTCTTGTTTTCCTATATTTCTTATTTACTATATTTAGAAAATATACGTTATTAACAATGGAAACAATTCCATTTCTCATTTTCTATATTCAGAAAACATTTCTGATTTTTCATTTGGAAGACATTTCCAAATCTCCTTCATTGGGTTTAAACTGATGTTTGAATAAACATCGCTATGCCAATACCAACCATTTCTCTCATTAACTAAATTCACTTAACCCCTTTCACTCTCGAACCTTATCCACTTCTTAGTTAAAAACGAAGTCAATCAAGTTGGGGTATAATTACCTCTCAGACCTTAACTGAAAAAAATTTCTAACTTCGAAATAGACAAAGTTCAAACTTCACTCTTTAAGAAACTTCCTTGCGAACTCTCGGATTCTATTTATGAATCCACTTCCTTTAATGAATCATTCGATTTTAACTATAAATGTTATAATTCCATGCTTTCAAAATATGTTAACTTAAATATATTTCCATATCTTAATTTGGATAAATAAACAACCAACTACTTTATTAACAGATAATTAAAACTTGATTTGAAATGGAAAGTAAACATTACTTCCCTTGATTCGATATAATCGAATTTCCATGTATGATTCACTCTCGAATAATCACTATCCGATAATTCTCTTTCGAATAAACTATATTCGATTCCCCTGTTCGAATAACTAATATTTGATAATCCTTTTCTTCGAATAACTAATATTCGAAAATCTCACTTCGAATAAACCATATTCGATAATTCTCTCCTTCGAATAACTATATTCGATTTAACACACTTCGAACGAACTATATTCGATTACTCTTCTCGAATAAACTATATTCGATAACTCTACTTCGAATAGGTGATATTCGATTAATTCCCTTTTTGACTAACCCTACTTAATTTACTAATACTCGACTAACTCGACTTAATTAACTTCTATTGATTAATTACTATTTGATTTAACACCATTTGCTTGATTCTAGATCGCAGCGATCACAATGGTTACGCCTGATTTCCCCAGGAAACATCCGACCGCCGTAGGCTATCTGCAGCCCTGCGAATTACGCTAGCAGTCGTGCTAAATGGAAATTCATCCTTAAATAACTTTGTCTATTTTTAACTCTATCTTGAATAATTAGATTCGATCAATTCTAATTGAATAACTAATATTCAATTAACCCTTATTCGATTACTATATTTGAATAACTTTAGTTCGATTTGACTCAAAACGATTAACTCTAACTGATTAACTCTAACTGGTTAATTCTAACTGAATAACTCTAACTGGATAAATCTAACTGAATAACTCTTACTGGTTAACTCTAACTAACTAACTCTAACTGTTTAACTTTACGGTTTAACTCTGACAGTTTAACTTCAACGGTTTAACTCTAACAGTTTAACTCCAACTGTTTAACTCTAACAGTTTAACTCCAACTGTTTAACTCTAACAGTTTAACTCCAACGGTTTAACTCTAACAGTTTAACTCCAACGGTTTAACTCTAGTTGATTAACTCTTTTGAATTAATCCCTTTGACTTTTCTCTTTTGAATAATTCCTTTGGAATAATTCCTTTGAATTACCTCCCTTGAATAGATTCTTTTTCTATTCGTTTACTCAACAAATAATTATTCTCTTTTCGCTTCTATTTATTTAACAAATAAATATTCCCTTTAACTTTTCTATTTATTCAACAAATAAATATTTCTTTTAACTTTTCTATTTATTTAACAAATAAGTACTTCTTTCAACTTTTCTTTATTCCCTACATGAATATTCCCTTTTCAATTCCATTTGTAAATACTTTTCCGAATGTTTCCCTTTTTATTTCTATTTGTAATCATTTCACAAATATTTCCCTTCTATTTGATTTCACCAATATTTTCCCTTCTATTTGATTTCACCAATATTTTCCCTTCTATTTGATTTCACCAATATTTGTTTTTTTTTTTTACAAATGCTTTGATTCTATAATCATTTTCTCTCATGAAATTCTCTTCCTTTTATATATAAAATCTATTGATTTTATATAAATAATTTATTTTCAAAATAAACTTTGAAAATCCCTTTTCACTTTCTAGTATCACTTATGGTATAAAAATACCAAATCAAAAGGTTCAATCATCATCCAAACACACAGGTTCAACAACAGATGATATAACACATCATATATCAGAATATATGAAAAACGGTAAATAAATGTTGAGGAATCCAGTTGGATTCCTCCGACTTGTTTCCCTGCATCCACAGATGTTACACAATATAATTCACATCAATTTCATTTCAATATGAGGTATTCTGATAAACAAAATCAACATCGGTTAACGATATATATAACTATATCGGTATTTTCAATCAATTGACTAGCAGTTCAACCAAACAATCAACACTCAGCAATTCAACCAATAATTATCAGTTCTAAAAATACTTTATAAAAATATAAAGTGTTCAGAGTTAGTGAGATTTACTCACCTTGGACGGTTTATCGTTGAATAACGATAATCGGTCATTGATTTGGTTCAGACGTTAAATTTCACCATAAATCCAAACGAGCTCCAATCCACTTGCGGTCAGTTCCCTTGCGTAGTGCTCGTCCATACGATCCCAACGGATCCTGTTTCGTTAAATTTCGTTAATGTATGCAAAAGTTATGCTATTTTCAATATCTACCTAATTTAAATGAATATTAATTTAATTTAATTAATTAAATTATTTTTATCTTAATTAATTTCTAATTGCATTATTAGCCAAATTACCTTCCCTGCCCTTCTAAAAAATCCTACTTTCCCATCTCTAGCCATATCCAATTTTTTTTTAAATTGAAAAACCATTTTAATATTAATTTAATTTAATTTTCAAATAAAATATTTAAAAATATTCATTTAATTATAACTTAAAAATTTTAACCCGGATCAAAAATCTGCTTCCACTCATTTTAAAGTATTTTTCGATAAGAATCTAACGGTCCTTGTTTCGTGGAAATCCGACTTGTTTTGAAAAAATTATAAGCTTTTAAAGTTTAAATTTAAAAATTACGAAAATGCCCCTGGTTTGTTTTAAATTCAAATAAAATTCAAATTAAATTTAAAATTTAAATTAATCATCCCATTCGTCGGATCAGTTAGGGATAGCCAGGGAGAGCAGGAAACTATATTTTCCAAACTCAAGCCTTAGACACTATCCTCTCTGTCACCCTTAGAATGTTCCGATATTTATTTTTACAAATTCTATTTTAATTATTATATATATATATATTACAAAAATAAATAAGTAAATAAATATTATTTTAAAAACTTACCCCGTGAAGCCCAAGCCTCTGCCTAAGAGTCCCTAGCTCCCCGTCTTGCCCTCCTTTCTCCCTTCCTTTCTTTTCCCTATTTTCTATTATTTTATTATTATTTCTGCCATTGCCAAAGCTTGAAAGAGGAGGAGGAGGAGTGAGTTTAAAATGAGGGGGGGGGGCTATTTATAGTCGAAGGAGTCACATGGATTGCTGAGGTGGCGCGAATCCAACGGTCGAAAATGGATGGCTAGGATTATTCCTTAAATTAATTAAATTATAAATAAATTTAATAATTTATGAATAGTAAAGTGTGTTTTCTCAACCCTATTCGGACGTTAATTTAACTTACTTATTGATACCTTATCCAAAATATTTTTCAACCATGTTGTTCAATTTTTCTTGCTCTTCAATAATATATAAAAATATTTAAATTTTGAATTCGTTTGAACTTTCAAATAATTTAAATTCAAATTCAAAATAGTGTTTTGTGTTAGTTTCAACACCTTCCGGTCTCATGTTGGAGTATCAAACGATAACGGTTTTCAGAAATTCTTCCACCATCTGGTCCGGTTTTTAACGTACTTCAATCCTATGTATTCAAATCAAAAATCGGAGTTCGTTTAGATTTTCAAATAATTTATTTAAATTTTGTTTCCTTAATAACTTTCTATATCCGTTATAGGATTTTCCCAGATTTCATATATAGCTAATATCCTATGTTCAGAATTTTCCTGGATAGGTCTCAGGTTCCAGTTTTGCCGTTAGCATTAGTAAATTCCAATTACCGTCAAAATTTAGTTCAAATTTTGGCCTTTTATTTTTTTCTTTTCCACATACGGATGCCATTTTTGACGTAACTTGGTTGGTTATCTAATTTCATCATTTCGGATTTAATGAAACTGATTTCATCGAAATCCGAGTTCGTTAGCTACTACTTCCTTTGTAAACGTACTATTTTAAATTAAAAATTTATCCTTTTATACTGTCAGTTCACATTATATTGCAGATCCACTAAATTTCTACCATTTCGGAATAAAATAAAATATTCAAAATTATTGAAATTAAACCATATAAAATTCCAAAACAATAAAAAAACATTTTTAAATATTAAACTAAATGGTCAAAAAATCTGGGCCGTTACATTTTTAAATATTAAACTAAATGGTGCATCAGAGCTGGTTGCTTAATTGGTACGGCTTAATTGGTACGGATGATAGGGGGTTCTCGCTTCGCGTTTGGTGGCGAACGGGAGACTCTTACCCCTACATCTCCCGACAATGTGGGTTGGTCGAGTCGAGAGGCTGGCCGTAAAAGCAGTTCTGAGGTATCTCTGTAAGCCACGCTGGGAGGTTAGCCCAGTGCCGAGGGAGGAGAGGATGGTTGAAAAGCCTACTCGAATCTCGTGGTCGTTACAGTTGGTATCAGAGCTTAGGTTGAGTGAATACCTAGGCTTGTGTGGCATGTGCTCATTAGAGATAGGGTCAGTAGTACCCTAGAATGAGTTGAGTATATATATGAGAGAGCGTATTTGCTATTTGATATAAAATCATTTTATATTGTGTTGGCTAGTCTGTGAGTGGTTTATGAATTCTGGTCGAATCGTGGGACGCCACGAAGTCGATAGGGATTTCTAAACACTTGAACAGAAAATACGACATGATATTGTTTTTAAGAGGGTAAATGAAATAATTTTACCCAAGATTCTATTTTGATATAGAAGAGTAATTTTCTAGAATTATTATTATATGGATGTGTTGGATGTTGATTTTATAATCAAATGAGATTATAAATTTAGAATGGTTATTTATAACCAAATAGAATTTGTATAGGAATTAAATATACAAATGAGATGAATTAGAATTTAATTCAAACCAGAATTAAGAATTCAAAATCCTGGGAAATTGAAAAATATTTTTCAAAGTATGTTAAAGTAATATAGCATTAATTTGGAAAGATTTGAATCGAAATCATATTTGAATGGATTTTGAAATAATAAGGCACTGAACTCACTTCAGTGGCTGGGAAATTATTCTGATGATGATTGCAACATCATCAGTGTTTATTTCCGAGTTCTAAGTGATGGGTTGCTACCTTAGAAAGCTTTTGATGGAAATTTGTTTGAAAGAAAACAAATTGGTTTGAATATTCAAATGTTTTGAATTTGAAATGGGAATAAATATATGTGTATATTTATGGGATTTCAAAAGAATTTGAAATAAAAACCCTGGGATTTGAATTCTGGAATTTGAATTTAACTTAAGCTAGTAAATGGGTCGAAGTAAGTGAATTGATTAGAATCAATTTGAATAGGTTTATTGGAATATAGATTGAATATAAATGGATTGATCGTAGATCATTCGAATCGAATATGTGAAGACCAAAAGTTTTGGTGAAATTAAATATGGTGAAATATAAGGAGGTGAGTTTCAACATAAGGGAGTCTGAAAAGTAATAGATTTGTACCACTTTTCCTACCTTAGCAATTTCGAGGACGAAATTATTTTAAGGGGGGAAGAATGTAACGACCCAGATTTTTCTAATCGATTTATTTTGAATATTTAATATCGTTTTAAATATTGAGCTGATAATATAATCAATTTTTATATTGAATTATCGACATAACTATCGTAAGATGAGGATCTTAAGTAATTAAATTTGAAATGGAGTCAAATTGATTTATATGAAGTTTTATTTGAATTTAAACGATAACAAATAATAATTTATTATCGAAGAATTCATTTGTTTAAATTTAAATTATATTATATTGATTTAAAATGGTTATTTTATATTACGTTCAAATTAAATTATATAATCTATTTCGTTGGATTCAAAATAGTGAATAATGTTAGGAACATCAGTTGTTTTGCTGAAATAGTGGTTCGTGGTTTTAAATTAAAGGACCGAAAGATATTTTATTTATTTAAAATCAAAATCAAATCAAAAATTAATTCGCATCAGTTCGAGCCACCCTAAGACTATACCAGGGCCGACCTAAATTTTGTACCAACGCAAATCTATCTCTCTCGAGCTGTATATTCTGTCTCCTAGCTTCAGCACTAAGGCAAACATGATTTTAATGTCCTCTCGTACCAATGTTCCCCAGTTCTCTCCTATAAAATCAACCGATCGCCTTCGTATTCCTTCCACTTAGAAACCCCATTCAAGTTCCTCTCTCCTTTCTTTCTTTCAGAAGTTGTTCCACCGATCGAAAAAAAAAAAAAGAAATCAGACATCGCAAGCATAGTACCGCGAGTTCCTGAGCTCGATTCCTAAAATCGACTCAAGCTAAGACGCTAGCGGAAGAGGGGTTTCATCGTGAGTTGCTCTGAGGTTTTAAAGAGGTTGCGCATCATTTCTGTCATCGGTGGTAGGCAAGCGAAACCAAAATCCATTTTTGAGGGTACCAGCTGTTCGAAAGGGCAGCGCGATATCTGGGAGGAGGACAGAGTGGCAGTTGAATGTCAGAGTTTTGGTTTTAGGGAAGACAGCGGTCTGGGGTTCGATTGTTGGGGAAAAGCATGGGTGCAATGGGGTGTTTTGTTCGCTGGCGCTCGATTTAGGGGAGTCGGAGCTGATCTGAAATGTGCGACAGTTGATGTGGTGTTCGACAGTGGACGCGAGGATGTTGTGGTGGTGTGACAACAGCTTGGCTGTTGATTGTAGATGACAACAAAGCATTGGTGAGTGAAGGCGAAGTGTTCGATTTAATGCCAAAGAGAAAAGGTCGGCAAATTTAGGGGTTTTTCTCAGCAAAATCGTTCGATGATTATCGAGTAGCTTCATGGTTAGAATAGCAGTAAGGTACCAAAAAGATTTATTCGGATAGATTTGAAGCTGTGACAGGATATCCGACAAATAAATCAGGTGAGTAAATCTCACTCACCTTTACTTGAAATTATTTTTATTTCATTAAAAATAATTGTCTGTTGCTTGTGTGCATATTTTCTGGTTGCTTTATATATATTAGTTATTTAGGCTATATATATATATATTGGGTTGATTGATTGGTTGGATTCCCGCAGTCTCATTAGCGGATGCCCGCAGTTTCATTAGCGGATGATTACCCTATACGCCCCACGCTATGATTAGTGGATGACCTTCTATACCGCGATATTCTGCCACGAAGCAGAATGGGTATTATTTATGTGCTAACGTCTGTGGATGCAGGAAAACAGGTTGGAGGAATCCAACTGGATTCCTCAAAAATATATTATCTGTTTGTTTATTTGTTTGCATATATATATTGTTATATATGATGTGTTAGAAAAATAAATAATTCGTTGCTTTGTGTGTTTAAATATCACTGGGCCAATTAAAAGGACATTTGAGATTTTAAAAAGGGAAAATTCTATTTTAAAATAGAATTTGAATTTTAAATGGAAATAAAATATAAAACTTGTTTTTGAAAATTATAACAAGTAGTTCTTTTTTTATAACGAAGTTATAAATGAAGTGAAAAGATTTATCATTTGATAATTCAGAAATAGGATTACAAGCATGGAATTTGAATTTGAAATGGAATTTCAAAATAGGACGTGAAGGGAAATTTTTAAAATATATAACTCAAATGAAATTTGAGTATAACATTTGAATTTTAAAAGTGGTTTAAATATTTGAAATTTAAGAGGAGATTGAATATTAGAAATTCAAATAAGAAGTTCCAATAGAATTTGAATAGACGGAATTAGATTGAAAAATAGAATTTGAATTCAAGGAATTAAAATAAAATTTGAATTCAAAGGAATTCGAATAAAGAAATTCAAAAAGAGATTTGAATGTAGAATTTCAAAATAGAATTTGAAATATAGAATTTCAAAGAAGAATTGAATAGAATTTGAAATATAGTATTTCAAGGAAGAATTCAAATGTGAAATTTGAATAGAGATTTGAATGGAATTTAAATATGAAATTTGAATAGAGATTGAATGGAATTTAAATATAAAATTTGAATAGAGAAGTTGAAATAGCATTTCCAAATAGAATTTGAAATAGATTTTCCAAATAGAATTTTCAAAAGAGAATTTGAAATAGACTTTGAAATAAAATTTCAGAAATAGTATTGAAATGAAATTTGAATTCAAATATAATTGAAAGAGTATTTGACTATAGAAATTCAAAGGGAATTCAAAGAATAGAACTTGAATTCAAAGTAATGTAAATGTGGGGTTCGAATTCAAGGAAATTGAAATAGGATTTGAATTCAAAGGAATTCAAATGAGATTGGGATAAAGGAAATTCAAAAATGGAATTTCAAATAAAAGAAGTGTAATTTGAAATATTGAGAATTTCAAAGAAGAGTAAATGGAATTTGAAATATATATGAATATATATATTAGATGAAGTTGAATCCATTTTAAAAGAAGTTTAAAGTTTAAAGTTTATATATAAATATAATTAAAACGAACTCGCCACAGCGCTGCAGTTCGTAAAATAGCGATTCGAACTTCAATCGAATATACAGGACTCAATTGAAGTCGGAATTCTTTGAAACAAGAAACGTCAGGACCGGTTTGATAATAGTTTTCTAATGGAAGAGAAAAATATGAATTTCGTCGTATAGATTTTGAGTTATGTCAAAATCAAATTTTCAGAAAAACAGCGCCAGAACCATTATAAAACCATAACGGTTTATTTAATTAAAATAAAGGATTTTAAGCAAATAAAAATCGAAATTTCTATTTAGAAAAATCCAGATGTGAGTTATAAAATATATGTGAACTCCAGTGGAGTAATGAGTTGATTTCTGAAATAGAAATCAGATTTTTGATTTATTGAATAGAGTTAACTAATTCGAATAGAAATTAGTTAATGAGATTTCGAATGAATATTGAGCTTTAAATAAGTGAATTCGATTTGAGAATTTATATTCGAAATCAAAAAGGAAACTAGAATTGAAATTGAAATTCAATTTGTTTATGAACGAGTTAAAATATTTTGTTTGAAATGCTATGTTCAAACAAAGGAGTAAAATAGGCAAAATGACCGATTAAAGAATAAATGGCGAAACTGAATTCAAACGATTAGATAGTGTTGAATTGAATTGGAAACAGGTGAACAGGTGTTAGACAGGTATGGGATGACGTATATGAAGATTTTTAAATAATGTGCTCGACAAAAGGTACATGTTTAATTCATATATGAGGTTTATGCGCCGTATCGGCAAGCCGCTTGGCTTTTTCTTTTTCTTTTTGAGATTAGAAGATACCGGGAAGCTATTTGAAATTTCCCGATGCTCCCGATACAGGGGAGGTTATGGCGAAATTTTCCGGAAATTTAAAGAGTTAGAATATTTTTAAGATATTTCGATAAATTTGAAATCATTGTATCGACGTATTGAATTCGATAGTAAAGTGAATCTAAAAATCGAATATTGCAAACAAAAAGGGATAGAGATAAGTGATTGAAATTGTTTTTCAATTGCAAATAGAGACATTTTCTAATATATAGAAAATAAAAGAAGTTAATATTTGGAAACGTTTTCCAAATGGCATAAGAGGCCAAGATGATTATTGAAATATTTGGTTAACAAATATTGTTAAGGAAATGGAAAAGAGATTTAATTAATGAAATATTAATTAAAGAGCCCAGTGATTTGTTTGATATGTTGATTGAACACTTGTTTTTATTCGATAGTTAAATCACAGACTATCGAAGCTTTTGACCATCGTTGTCAATATGGAGAGACCGGTTGGGTTATTATCCGAAGAACCACTCCGTATCGGCATAAGCGTTGCGAACCAAGTATGCTGAATATATTGAAGACGGAGTGAAGTGCAAGGGCTTTTCTATTTATAGAAATAGTGCCTTCGGTTTCGTTCAATCCCAGAACGAACGTAAATGGACGAATGTCTGACAAAGTATTTCCAATGATCAAATGGGTTGGTCTGTATAAATGTATATGGTTGCAACGGATTTATCCCTTAGCATAATATCCAGAATATTTGTGCAAACTCAACTAATGATTAACGGATCTGACAATGTGGCATTCAAAGTGATTGTGTTATCAAGGAATGGTAAGTAATCGTAGCCTCAGGCCTCAACAACCGGAAAAGGACAAAAATCGGGCAGGCAGCATGGCTATGTGGGTCGCACCCATTAGGGTGTATAATCACCTATCTAGAGAAATTCCTTTTGTTTCTAAATCTATCGATTCTGCCCATTCGGGAAACGGTGGTTTGAGTCCAACCGTTGGTGATATACATTCGATACACTCAAGCGAAATGAGTGGTCGGTCATGTGTGGGCCGGGTTGCAAGATGTTCTTGTTAAACCCAGGTGTATTCGCCTCTAGAGATACATCATCGGAAGGTGGTTCCATACCTTGTCATGTTGGAAATCCAATCTCCAATAAGCGCCATGCGGTTTTTGATTTTATACTATATATGTGGAGCGTGAGATGCAAGCGTTCTGCTATTTGGTTATTGATTTGAGGTAGACATTATTATAATATCATTGGATTTGATATCAAAGTGTTTTGGGTTATAGTAAGGTAAAAACCGTCCGTGTTTATGTGTGGGCTGGTCTTACTATTATCTTTTCTTTTGAAAGGATTTTTAAAGTTAATCAAGTGATTGGAATTTACTCACACCAGTCCCATGACTGACCCAGAGTTTATTTTGTTTTGTTTTCCCTAAACTCTTGGGTGCCCAAATTTGTACGGGCAGTCAAGTGTTTCAGGCTTTTACAGATACACTTGGAGGAGCTTGAAGCAGAAGGCTTCAACGTTAGTTATTTAGAGTTACTTCCGCTGGATCAAATGTTATGTGTACTCTGATGATGGTATGTATATATGTACAAAACAGATTTGTATTTCAAAGCTTATGTTATATAATATATTTTATTTGTTCCGCTGTGAGTTGTGATCTTCGTTTTTCTTCTAGTCTAATATTTCTTTCTTTCTATTTCTCATCCTCTAACTTCTTTCTAATAATGAGTCGTATTTCTGTGTTATTTGGGTTGGACGTGTGGTGTATTTAGTCAACTCAGATAGCACGGATTTGCGGGTCGTTACACATTCCCAGGAGATATAGAAGCGAAAAAGAAGAACAAAATTGAATATTCTCTAGATGGTGACAATACACCATAATGGGAGCGACCCACATTGCCATGCTGTCTTCCCGATTTTTGTCATTTCTCGGTTGTGAGGATTGAGGTCATAATTTATTTATTTATTTATTTTTATTCTTATTATTAGAACATCTGGCCACCATTCACTTTGAATGCACGTCGTCAGATCCACTGGAAAATCACTAATTGACGTCCACAAAAATACTCTCGTAGTTAAGCTAAGAGAAGCGCCCTT
This sequence comes from Allium sativum, assembly GCA_030737875.1. NCBI lineage: Eukaryota > Viridiplantae > Streptophyta > Magnoliopsida > Asparagales > Amaryllidaceae > Allium > Allium sativum. The sequence goes on along the minus strand of CM060912.1, from coordinate 970,909,127 downwards.
CTCCGCCACCACTATGGTACATTTGAAGAAATCAACGTACGTGACTCCTTTGGAAATACTCTATCAGACAACCGTCCATACAAGTTTTCCTGGGTCTGGACAAACCGAAGGCACCCTCCTACCACGTCCTAAGAATCACCCTATAGATTAGTAGTGAGAAGTCCTTGCAATCCGTAAATTCCAACCACGACAGAACCACAGTATATCTTTGGCCGTTAAACCAGAGATTTTAAGTAGTTCTTCCATTGTATAAAGCTTTACGGTCTTCAATATTCCGTCTCGATCAGCGTCGTTTATATTCAACGTTTACGTATTAGTTGGTCGGAATGATTTTCGAATATAAATTCAATCCCGGTCTTTCCGCACCAACAATCGTATATCCCAGATTTGATAGTCGGTTATTTAACTATAAAATAAATCAACCATTCATCCGTAAAAGAAAATTAAATGTACAAATTCAATATTTGCCTCTTCAATTAATCATTTGTTAATTAAACTTCTCAAAATTTCCCCAACATTTGAAATATTCATTTCTCTTCTTTTATTAGTATAAAAGTATTCAAAATCGTTTCATCTTAAAATATTTTAAGAACATACTTCTCGTCTTGTTATCAGTCCCTAACTGTAAACTAGAAAGAAAATAATTCCCTAAGTATTAACCCCGAAGGCTGAAACCAACATCATATCGATACTTAGAAAACTATTCATCTCAACTAATCTCCAGTTAGTTTCTAATTCCATTAACTTCATTTCTTAATTTCTAAACGAATAGAATTTCCAATATAGATTACCATTTTAAATGAGATGTTTATCTCAAATCATAACTATTCAAATATTTTACTTATAAATAACATTTACAAAACACTTCTACAACCTTTATACAATATTCCCTTAAGGATTCGATTTGTAAAACATTTGCTAAACTGAAACAGGATTTTTCTTATAATGATATATTTTCATTAACCAACTCAATTTCATTTTAACCTTCGTAAACCAAGTTCATATAACATCTTGATTCCAATATAAATCATGACTCGTTCTATTTTTATTTTAATAAAACTTCATTCCATTCTATTTATAACTTATGTTCTAAAATATTCGTATATAACTATCATTTGCGTATTTTAGTAATATTTACTATTATAAACCATTTGTAAAATTCTTTAATATAATCTTATATTATATTACTCAAATTAGTTCTACTTAAATTTAATTAAAATTTCAAACTCCTTTCTAACTTACTTCTATAAATTCTTATTTTTCACACCACTTACTTTATTCACTTTAATCGTGAATAGCAATTTCAATATAAATCCATACTAGACTTGATTTCATAAATCAAATTTCAAGTTTCAATCCCGTTATAACTTCTAATTATAGAGTTATTTCCAATTTATTATTTTCATTAAACTTGGAAAATTCAAATCTATTAACAATAATGATTTTAAATCCAATTTCCATTTATCTTCATACTCAGATTACAAATTTCTGAATTCTCTAATAATAATAATTCACTTCTTTATAAATATTGTTTATAAAGTCAGCTTGTCGTCTTCTTTGTTAAAATAAACTTTTTACTGTTCAGTTCTATTTATAATTTAGTTACTAAATAAATATTCCATTCGAACATAAAATTCCCTTTAAATACTTTTATATATTTAAATTCTTGTTTAAAATCCATCTATTGTTTTGACATTCAAAAATACCTAAGTTCAAGGTTCAATGTTATTACACACCCAAACATGTCATATACTGTCACTGGTTATCAATCATATCATATAACAACATATATGGAAAAATAAATAAATGTTGAGGGATCCAGTTGGATCCCTCCAACCTATTTTCCTACATTCACAGATGTTAGTCAACAATAATAATATCCATCCTGCTTCGAGGCAGGATATCGCGGTATAGAAGTTCATCCACTATATCTATTGTGGGGCGTATAGGGAAAACATCTGGTAATGGTATGGCGGGCATCCGCAAATGGTACTGCGGGAAATTTCCAATCACCAATGTTATTATTGTATAATATATATATACTATTTATCACTTTATATCAACCAATTATCATCCAACAAGCAATAAATAAAATTTTAACTACTAAAAATAGTTCCCAATAATTTAACTAAGTTGGTTTAACTCATCTCAATTTTTCCTTTGCCGAATATGTCGTTTTAAATTCCAAATTGCCGCATCTATGAATCGTCTCAACCAAATTTATTAACCTACGATTATTCATTTTTATTTAACAATTAACGAGTATTTTTTAAAATTACTTAACAAATAAATTAACTAATCTATGTATTTTCATTTCAAGTAAAATAAAAATGTATACCTTGCTTTACTCAACTAATTGATGCAATAAATCATCAAATAGCTCCACTGAATGCAATTAGCTCCATAACTGCAATTCCTCTCTTGGACATTCTATCGAACAACTCACGGGACTTTACCATTTCCACATAACAACATCTCTGTATCCTATAATAACAACATCGCCGAATTCCCTCCATACCCAGTTAGCCTTCAACTATCGGACTACTCAGTACATTGCACCTGCTCAAATACGCAGCTCCTCCAAAAATCCTGTTCTTCACGTCCATTGTCAATTTCTTACTATCCCAATAAACACACTATCTAACTCCTTAATTTGATCACTACATCGTCACAACTATCACCATCGAACTCCCCATCCCGTACTGTTATCACCTGTTTTATCACACCATTCCAATCGCATCTTCCCAACGTCGGCCTTCCATAATTCATCGCTCCAGTCGCGCCCCTATGAATCTGCTCCACTTACATCTTCTTCGAATGTATCCATGACCGTCTCTAGCTGATTTGAGTTTTAGAAAAATCGCGAGTTCAAGTTGCAATTTCGATTTCAAAATCTCCTTTCACGAACACATCTAATTATGGGAATCTCAAAGTTTTGGATCGCGATCTCCAGCTGGTTCGAGTTTTAGAAAGCTCGCGAGTTCAAACTGCTATTTCAATTTCACCAAACTTTTTTTTATATATGATCGAATGAATTGGAATCGATTTGCTGGAAAAGAAATGGAATTCTCGATTTGGAAATGAATTGTATTCTGTTTGGCTTGGGAAGGATACATGTAGAGTTAGTCGTAGCCATTAGGGGATCAGAATTTCTTCTTCTGAAAGGAACAGGACATAGTTGAAAAGAGAGAAGAGAACATCTACTAGGTAGGTACACAGAATAAACTTCGGCTGAAAGGAATAGGAGTGTAGGCCTTCTTTGTTAATATATGGGTTAGCTACCCTATTTATTTGAACCGACGGAAATTTATTTAATTTAAATATGGTGTTGATTTCTTACTCTTATTTGAACACAACGAATGACATTTCTAGGGTTATACCACTGTTCTGAACTCACTGGAACAGGTTCTGAGGCCTAATTCAATCGTACGGAAGAGATATTAATTTGAACTGACGATTTATAATTAAATTTGACTGAATATAAATTGACTTGAAAATAATAAATTATAACTATCATATAAATTGAATTCATATAACCCAGAATAAATTAACATGAATTTTAAACCCGATATTTCATTTTCAAGTTAAACCACTATTCAACTTATTTGAAATCAATTTATTTTAATTAAATATATCGTTATGGTTTATAAACGATTCCACAAAGATTTTCTGAGAATTTGATTATGCCATAACTCTCAATATAAAATACAAAATTCTATTTTTTCTCTTTTATCACAAAATTATAATTCAACAGATTCGAATATTTCTTGTTTCAACGAATTCCGACTTATAACGGATTCTGTACACTCAATTGAAGTTCAAAACTAAATATTTTGAACTACAGCGCCGCTGCAAGCTCGTTTATATTATATATATATTTATACGCTCAACTTCGTTTTTAATTAGTATAAAATTCCATTTATATTACGATTTCAATACTTAAACTAAATTAAATATCCAAAACTTAAGTGACAAAAATACGGGACATTACAAATTTTGAGTAAAATTATTTCATTTACTCAGCATTTAAACCAATACTATGTTGAATTACTTTGTTCAAGAGTTTAGAAACACACATCGACACAATTTGCATTCCTGTATCGACCAGAATTTATAAATCACTTGACAAGCTAATCAACATAATATAAAAGTGTTTTTATATCAACTAACAAATGCGCACTCATATATATACACTCAAACTCAATATAGGGTATTACTGACCCCATCTCTATCAAGTTACACCACACACCAAGGTTATTACTAAACCATTGCTCGGATACCAACTGTAAAGGACCGGAAATTCCCGATCCTGATCATCGACATAAATTCATATCCTGTCACATATCGACTAATCAAGCATCAGAAATTAACAGATAGTTAATAGAAAGAAGTTAGAGGGGGAGAAATAGAAAGAAATAAAGTTAGAATATAAGAAAAAGAAGAACATAACACAACAAAATCAGAATATCACGAATCTCACAGCGGAACTGAATAAAATATATTATATAACATCCTTTGAAATACAAAACTATATTTATACTCACATACATTATCAGAGTACAACATATATACATAATAGCGGAAATAAACTTTATATATAAAATGTTGATGCCTCATGCTCCAAGATTTTTCAAGTGAATATGTAAAATCCTGAAACCGCTTGACTGCCCGTACAAATTTGGACACCCAAGAGTTAAGGGAAAAACATATAAAAATATACTCTGGGTCAGTCATGGGACTGGTGTGAGTAAATGATTTTAAAACAACTTTATTTAACGTTAAAAAATCCCTTTTGGAAGAAAGGATAATCGTAAGACCAATCCATACATAAATAAGCATGATTTTTACCTTACGATAACGTAAAACATTTCTTTGATAAAACTATCCTGATATTATAATAGTGTCTAAATCAAATAAATAGCAATCTAGCGGAACACTTGCATTTTACGCTCCACATTTATTGTATGCAATCAAAATCATGGAAGCTTATTGGGTAATGGATTCTGACAATGACAAGGTATGGAACCACCTTCGGATAGTGTATCTCTAGGGGGGAATACACTGGGTTCAACAAGAGCATCTTGCAACATGGCCACACAAGACCGACCACTCATTTCGCTTGAGTGTATCGAATGTATATCACTAACGGTTGGGATCAGCAACCGTTTTCCCGAAAGGGACAACATCGAAAGATTTAATAAGGAAATGAATTTTTTCTAGATAGGTGATAATACATCCTAATTGGGAGCGACTCACTTAGCCATGCTGCCTACCTAATTTTTGTCATTTCCCGGTTGTTGAGGCTTCAGGTTAATTTTAACCTTTAGAACATATGTCCAACATTTACCTTGAATGCCACATCGTCAGATCTGCCGAATCACTAATTGACATTCATAAAAACACTTTGGGTATTAAGCTATGAGAAGGTGTCTTACCTGCCACCAACATAAGTATGTTTGTAAAAATCATTGTATATGACTCTTAAGAAATACTCTGTCATACATTCGTCTATACAAGTCATCTATGAATAGGATGAATCGAAAGTACTATCCTACTGCATCCAATATAGGAATCACTCCATGGATCAGTAGCAAATAGTCCTTGCAAATCCGAAGATTCCAATCATGAAAGAATCACAAGTCATAATAACTCCAATGGCCACACCAGAGAAATTTAAACAAGTAGCTATTCCGCTTATAAAGATCTACGGTCTTCAATTTCACCATTTATATAAGTATCTCTGCAAGTTAGTTTACGTAAAGTTGGTTCAAAGTGGTTTTGGGTCCAGTTCCCATCCCGGTCTCTTCGAACTAACACGTAAGGAATATTTATTTGATAGTTAGTTCTTTAAATATCAAATTTAAACAGTATAAATAAGTAAACCATTTATTCAAATTATTTAATAACATAAGTAAATTTTATAACGTGTCCATTTAACTTAGATAAACCTAAATTATGATATCAAAACAACAATCAGCACAAGCCAATTAAAATACAATAAAATGTGTCAACGTTTTATTTTAACTAATTCATATTTGATTAATCACTTCATGTACTAATAGATAATTAACAACAACCATTCATTACAATATTAACAATAAAAATGATTTGAAGTTAAATTTAAACTTTATAATAGTTTGAAATATAGTATCTCGGGTAACAACTAATTTCACAATCATATTTATTTTGACTTCTTTGGAAATAAATACATTGATTTTATTTAAATATTTATTTCATTTTCAATACAACATATATAAATATATACAAATATTGGAGATTCGAACGTAAGTTTAGACGATGACTTCTATTTTACAATTACGATATAATTCAATAACTTCACGATACTCACTTATTTTTATTTACATACCATCCTCTTTTACTTTTAATTTTAATAATATTGAATAATTTAACAACATGAATTTCTCAGTCCTATTGTGGTCTAATCTTTACGCACATATCCTAATTTATTTTGTCATTTCCCAAATTATTCTAGTGGACTTTCACTACTTTGATTATATATATATATAATGTTTAAATCTAACAAGGAACTTAAATTTAAACAAAATATATTCTTTCATTACTTCTTTAATAAATTACTGTCCCATAGGCCCAATAACACACCACAATAACCAGCCCAAACCAGGCCCCAAATACAACATCCTATCCTCACTCTCTCTCTCTCTCTATATATATATATATATATAATGTTAAAATTTTAAAAAGGAAATACCTTTGATATTTTAAACATACAATGATTTACTGGCCCATAGGCCCAACAATACACACACAAACCAGGTCCGATCCTTATTCTCTAAAACCCCCGAACCCGCGTCCTTTCCTTTTCTTCTATCTATTTGTTCTTCCTTTCCATACCAGTTACTTCCTTCTTGTCTTGTTTTCTTTCTTTCAGGTTAATCAAAACTTAAACAATGTGTGGTTTGGAATACGAGGTACTTAGCAAACAGGTGATCGATTAATTAGATCCTTTCTTTCTCTCTTCCCCATTATTTCTCTCTTCTCCCTTCTCCTATTATTTCTTTTGTTCTCCATTATCACCTGTGCACTGCGTGCATAGTATACGTACACAACCGCATCGTCAACAAATCCGCCTCGACCAACACCACAAACGCCATTGACACACTTGAACTCAATTATACCGCCATCAATCCATTCGAACCACTTCATAAGAATTCGAAACTTCCACAGCCCTTAAAATCAACTTCCCTCCACACAAACTCCTCGTACCACTCCCACAAGCCATCAACCATCCCTAAACTTCGTTCATTGATTGGTGATGACCATTTTGTCGTTTTACCCTTCGACCGATCGCTTGAAACATCACCGAGGAGGCGCAGTTCACAACTAAACTTAACACACCCGAAACAATAGTCAACCTATATTAAAAACAATATCCCCTAAAATACTTGTTTAAACATTACGACGATATTTTTTTCTATAATCCTTGACCTATCACGTCCCTCTGGCTCCACTGCCATCAACACGAACTTCGCCATCGCCGGAAGTTGGTATGATAAACTTGTAAATTCATACTCCCTCGGCTACTAAAATTCTTGATTTTAATATCAAAATTCATGAATTTCCAACATAAAACTATCCATATAATTGAATTATATAATAATCATTTTTGAATTTTCGAGGGTTAATAACTTTTTACTATATTTTTGTGATTTCTGGTGATATATTTTATTTCTTGGATTGAAACAAATTTTAAGGTATACTCGAGACATAAACAACCATCTTTTATGTTGATTCCTATTCCTATAACGATCTAACATTTATGTTCTTGATTTTTAAATTAATAGGATGGTGGATATATCCCTACGATTAAAATACAGATAGGGTTTACAAAGTACTTTCAATGACAAATCAAAACATGATCAATGTATATATATAGTATTATACCCTCAGTAATTATCACCTGAATAACATAAGTTGGAATCAATTATATAGACGCAAATATGAAATATATTTTTACTAGAGAAAGGTTATAGTTTGCTCAAAAAATATTGTTTAATGTCTTTCTTTTGTTCCAGGTTTTGTCTAAGTTTTCTTTCCTCTTTTATGGTTTGATTTAAAACTTTAACAAGGAAAATATGCATATGAATGCATACATATACCCAGTAGATAGGTTTAAATGGGATATAAGGAAAGTTTACTCACTGTATCTACTAATACTGCTTTGTATGTGTTTCCCACGTTGTTCCAACATAATTTTGTTTTAAACTAACTATATTTCAGATATTAACCCTCTAACCAGTATTGATATACGAATTAAATATTTTAGTACATATCATCACATAATTAGTTTTAAAAAAAATACTAGAGAGATTTCAAGTGTTACTCACTATATACTGCTGCTATTTTGTTTTCGAACCCGTGTTCTAATCTATTATCTCCAGAATATAACCCTTAAACAACATAAATATTTGAATTTAATGTGATGAATATATATATGAACACATATCTAGTTTGAATCTAATAGGATAAATTATAACAGTAAGGAGATTTTTAAGTGTTTACTCATAACTTTTGTCCACTGTCTTGCCATTTGAATTCCTAGGTTATGCTCTCTGGTTCTTGGCCATTTCCAGTTTTTCTTCAAGGTTTTCATTCGCTTTAGTGAACTAATGTGTGGATTTATATGGGTTTCATGTGTATTTATAGATGCGAAAGGTAGGCTTAAGTCAGGTAGGTTCTTAGGTCATGTAGGGTATGGTTGCATGCAGTATATAAATGAGATGATGTGTAATTGAAATGAAGTGTGGTTAAGGCTATTCAAAATAAATGCTTCCAGACTAGCACATGCATGGTTGTCTATTATTGATGTACATAATTGTATAGAATCATGTGCTGATGGGTTCTAGAACTAGGCTTTTTATATAGGAATGTGTAGACTGGCTCTAAATGGGTGATAGGATACATATGTAGCACCTTTGTGATGTGAGTGTGATGTTTTTGTTGTTGCAACAACTTAATAAATGGAAGTGATGTTTGTAAAATCCTCTTTAAATGCATACAACTTTGATCCTAAGTAATTCGACCATGCAATGTTTTTGCTGCCACATTTGTACATGTATGTGTACTATATAAATATATAAATCATGCTTAACATCCAAGCAAGAATTAACCTGTTCATGTCCATGTATTGATGTACACAATTGTACACAATCATGTGCTGATAAATTCTAGAACTAGGCTTTTTGTATAGGAATGTGTAGACTAGCTCCTAACGGGTGATAGGATACATATGCAGTAGCTATGTGAAGTAAGTGTGATGTTGTTGTTGCAGCAGCCTGAAAAAATGAAAGTGATGTTCTTAAAATCCTCTTTAAATGCATACAACTTCGATCCTAAGCAATTCGATCATGCAATGTTCTTGCTGCCACATTTGTACATGTATGTGTACTATATAAAATATACAAATCATGCTTAACATCTGAGCAAGAATCCACCTGTTCATATCTATGTTTTCTAGCTTTCCTATTATATCTAAATGTATGTACTTTTCTCCAAGCACGCATCAATCTGTGTCACGTTCCCATGCAAAATCAAATCTATGGTTTTTGCTGCACAAGATGCACACATTCATGCACTCTGTATTTACATCTTACTTAGTAGCTTAAGAGTATCCACTTATTAAATGGATTTGATCTATCAATTCCTATCATGTATACGCATGTCTTCTTAGTTTATTTATTTTATAACTATAATTTCTTATGCTCATATGTAAAGTAAAAAATGATACCTTACTTTAGCATATTCATTAGTTACTTTAGATGATTCTGTGTCTACACAAGTTAAAAACAAGTTTTCATGCAAACAAAGATGGTTAAAATAACTTTCATTTGTTTATATATACATAGAACAATTTAATATATACATAGGATAATTAATTGAATTTGATCTTAAAGCATTACCAATTTAATGAATATATACTTGTGTTGAATGAATATCTTCCTATATGAAGTAATCCAATATTTTGCATAAGTTTATTCTTATTTTGTTTTCAAGTGAAAACCCAATTTTGTTCATGTGAAGAAATCTACTACTTAATTTGTTAGACTAAAATATGGTTCTAACACCCAAATTGTCTGGAATTGCAGATAATTATAACTAGAAATGGAATAAAATGCAAAAACACACCAAATTTATTGCGGTTTAGCGTTAAAGAGCCTACATCCACTTTATATGATTTTGATTATACGTTTGAATACAAGTACGTCCAATATTTCTTCTCAATATAACTTTTACAATGATGATTCACTCAATAATTTCGAGATATTACCGATCATAAATGATGAAGTATGATAATGGTGGAATCAGAGCTCTCAATAGCTAAAAGATCCTCAAAAATGCCAAGTATTGGGCTATTTATAGGTGATTTCTGCTGGTGGTTTGTGAAGACACGTGGCGCCAATCCCGAGGATTTCGGAGCCATTCGTGAGTGGATGGAGAAATGGTCAGACCAGCCGTTATCTACATGTATCATTGGATCCCTGAAATGCGGCTCGTGGGTTGGTGGAGGTTGACCAAGTCGCGGCCACGTTCCCTGGGCATAAAGACGGTTCATGACTCATATATGCGAACGGGTCGTGATCCTTTGTCGCGAGCAGGTCATTACTACATGTCACGAGCGGGTCGTGACTACATGTCACGAGCGGGTCATCAACTCATGTCAAGAGCTGATTATGAGCTGAAGAAAGAAGGTCCTCAGGAGTCGCATGTGAGGGGTGCTCACAAGCCACACGTGAGAAAAGAACTACGAGCTGCGCAACAAATCTATATAGTGGTGAGTACTTAAGTCCGTGGTGGTTTGGTCCAAAAGCTAGCCAACATTTTGCCCTCTCGATGTTTTATCGAAGATGAAACGTGCTTCGAAATCATCAACATGTCTGTTCCTGAATTGACGAGCACGAACGGTTGCGTTGGTTTGCATAATCGTATCTCTTCATGAAATCACGCTTTTTGGTATCTCAAGACAAGTATAAATAGGGATTTCATTTTCCAATATTTTCTGTCACGTTTGCGATCTACATTTTGGACAATACTGCGCACAACTTTCCAAGTAAGTTCCTTAATTTTCAATTTAGTAAACTTGTCAACAAGCATTGCATCATTATGGTAGTTTTATTGCCCTCTATTAATAATTTCGATTTCCATTGTCCATTAATTTTAGAATCCGTTCGTAAATTAGGTTGTGGACCATCTTCTTCGGATCGGACCGTGCTTGTGCTAGACGACTGGGCCATAAGCTTTAATCGGGCCCCTTAAGCCATGAGGAATACAAACAGTTCAACCTTACCCCTATAAAAGCACATTCACCTTTCTCTTTTATTTACTTTCTTTTACCGTTGTAAACCTAGTTTCCCAAATCCAAAACATTAGTTGATGCCTTAATCAAATCGCAAGCTCCAAATCGACCGTATAGGTATTATGAAATAGGTTGTTCTTATTTCAATTTACATCCCTAATATGTCATCCCTCTTCGATAGCTTCGATATTGTAATGTCTAAGGACACTGCTGGCGTTGGTGGTTATGACAACATTCAGGTGATGGCTTTGTGGGTGTGTGCTGATCGATCGTTGAGCAACCCGAGAGGAGAAAGTTGCGGAGCATTGTCGTTTGTTCCAAAGCTTGAGATCGAATCGCCGAGTCGGGAATTGGAAGGGAGGAGAATAAGAATGTATTGAGAAAGGGTTTCTAAGAGTAACTCTTGTGGTAGGAATCCATTCATGGAGATGGAAGGTTCTAGGGTAGGGAAAGAAGTGTGTTCCCTTTAGTCGGATCGTGACCCTTATCCATGAGCGGGTTGTCAAGTGAGAGCATGCGCCAATGATGGCCATAAGAAGGACCACGAGTCGATGGAAGAGACTCATTCGTGGACATGGTGGGCGAACCGAAGCTTTCTAGCGAGCAAGTCGAGATATACGAACGGGTTTGCAGGGCGAGCCGCTTTCCAATTGCAAGCATTACATGGCTAAGCCCATGCCATGACCCAATCTTATTCGCGAGTCGTTGCTATTTCACGAGTTACCCCCTATCACGAGCCGAATCCTTATCACGAGCCGAATCACAAAATTATGCACACAAAAATTAACTTACTTCTGAGCCCTGTCCTTATGCTTGAACTTTGCCCAAACAAGTAGCATCCATTAATTAAACGTTTCAATAACATGTATTTCAGCTAAGAATCAGCCATAACTGGAATAAATCGATGAACAGTTAGGTTAGAGCCTCCACACACAATACTCTGGACTGAACGAGGATATAACTTGAAGACATATGAAAACCAATCACACTCTTGTTTGCTTTATTTCGCGTTTTCCTTTCGGTATTGTACACATTGGCACACTTAGCACTTGCATACATGGGGTTCACCGGTATTTACGCTTTAATTCTTTCCTGTATTTGTTTATCAACAAAACAGGCATGTCTGATAGAAACTCATCAAGGTTATCATAAAAGAGTGCAGATCTAGAATCGTCAAGCTATTATAATCCTGACGTACTTCTGTTGGAACCGGATTGGAATAATTCTGGATTTGAATATGAAACAAACATTGATGCAGAATCGACATCTTCTCAAAGAACATCACTCGAGGAAGAAGAAGAAGACGGGATTGGAGATGCCCGCGCTCCCAATGAACTTGAGAATGTTAAGGAATTAGACAAGCCAAGTGATTCCATAGCTTCCAAACTGGATGATTTGAAGTTAAAGAAAATCTGCTTGAGGCATGGGATCCCATGGGATGACGTTAAAACCCCAGAGAATGGGGATAGACCCCATTCTGCTCTGGAGGGATATATGGCCATCAGTAAGGTCATGTGTTCAATAGGCGCTATTCTTCTGTTTCCTCCGATTGTCGTTGACCTCTTGAGACGACTATGCATTGCCCCCATGCAACTCCATCCCAATTCTTACGCTACTCTGTATACCCTGTATATCGCCTACGCAGAGATTCTGGAGACTTAGCTTGTTTATAAGGACCTGAACTTCTAATTTCACTTTAAACATCACTCGACAGGGACCCCGAATTTTCTTTTCTTTGCGTCTATCCCAACTAGGAAGGTCCTAGGTGAGAGACATAGCAACCTAGGGGATGCTAAGTCTGAGTGGTTCCATATAAAGCATCAGGCTGGGTGTGCGAGGAAGTGGCTACAGTCGAGTAGGTTTCAGATCCTTCAGTATCTGCTTTTAATTGCATATAGCAATGTGGTAACACCCCACATTTTTAAATTAAAAATGTATAAATATGTATATATGCATAGATAGATAAATAATGGTGATGTATAATGAAAATTAATTAATATATGGAAGAGAAGGAAAAATTAATTCGATAACAATATGCGTAACAGAAAAGATAATAAAATAAGGATACTTAATTTAAATATCTGAAATTAAGTAAAACGGACATCACCATTGCGTTCTTCTCGGAATTCTGCTTGGAATAGAGTCCAAGTTTTCGAAAATCGGACCCCGTATGAAAGAATTATGGCCTTCGGAAGATTCAAGAGAAATTCAGAAATTAAATAGTAAAAATAACCCAGACAGGTCGACCTAGAGGTCGACCTATACCAAGGCAGGTCAACATGGAGGTCGACCTACCCCAGGCAGGTCGACCTCCAATAAAACAGGTCGTCCTGGGTGTCGACCTCCTCCCCAAATCTGGGCAGAATTCATTTTCTGCACCTGGACGCGATTTCTGACCTGATACGTTGACTAAACAGCTATATTATGACCCTTAACCCATTCTTTTTCTTCACCCAAGCCTATGGTGATGCCATGGCTATGTTCTAACTCAAATTGTTCTTCTCCAAGAGATTTCTAGATCCACTTTCTTCCCCTTTTCTCTTCAAAACATCTACTCCTAAAATTAGAAGTTTAGAATTAAGACAACCTCCAAATTAAAGAGAAAAAGGGATTCAGATCCGCAATTTACACTACGCAAGGAGGAGAAATTCAGATCCACAACTTATGTTGCGCAAAGAAATCAAAGATAGATCAGATCTATGGATTGGGGCATAAAATCAATCAAAGTTAAATCAAATCCATGTATTGAAGATGAAATGCAAGGTGAGTGGAATTACAATAAACTTGTTGCATAATAGTATTATTATCATTTGTCATTCCCCAGTTATAAATTCAATTCAAGATTCATGTTATAATAATTGTCCTTTTATTCTCCTTCCCCTTTTTATTTTTGGATCTAGGTGATCTCGAACCTAGACGAAATCTTATTATACATACGTACGATTGAAATATGGGAATATTGGGGCATAATTTATTTTATGCAATCGAGGAATATAATATGAAATTTGGGGATTGTGGCATAACAATTATTATTGCAAATATTGGGACAATTGGCGAATTGTATATTGGGATTATTCAATGAAATAAAGTTTGAATCAGGAATTCTACAGCGTATTTCAAAAATGAATCTTTGGGTATGTTTTGAAAACATGAATCTATGTTGAATAGTGCACAACTATGAATTCCGATTTATAATGTTAACCGGAAATTGTGTAAATTTAATTGGAATTATTGAATGTGGAATGGTATTGGGAAGAAGTGATTTATTCCAAATCTAATATTGCGGGATTGATGTTTTAAACTATAAGTTTAAATTTTGGGTTTTGGGAAAAACGAATCTAAATGTAAGAATCCTAAGTTGATAAAGGAACGGATAAAACTTAGCTTATGCGATTATGAGACTTCTTATGTGATTATGAAACCTAACTCATAACCTGAAATAGATGCTTAACATTCTCATAAAAATTGTTAATTGGCTAAAGATGAAACATGACTAACTCGAGGTTAGAATGAGGTTGCGGTGTAATTCTACCCGGAACCGCCCGGCATATCCAGTGGCCGCAAACAATAGGGTCTAATGTGAGAAGTTAGTCATAACGTGCTTAAACCCGAGGTTAGATTGAGTTGTGGTGTAAGACTGCCCGGATCCGCCCGACACATCTAGCAACTGCAACAATAGGTCTAATGTGAGAGGTTGGTGCATTAATAATCAATTAATGGTAATGACACATGCTAGTATGGTAAGGTTAGGTTAACAACACTTAACCAATTTGACATGATGCGTGGGTGGGTTAAGTCAATATGAACTGAAAGACAACACTTAACCAAATTTGTGGAATATACGAGTAATGCATGAGCGGGAAGGTAGGGTTAAGTAAAACTTGACATATGGACAAACTTAACCAACACAGTAATGGGGAATGATAACTACCTATTATAAACTTGAGTTGCAGTAATGTAAAATTAAATAATAGGTAAACTTGTCCTAGGGACAAGGGAAGATTATGACTTAAGATGTAATACAAGACTTGAAGGGTGGGACGACTTATACTATGAAATAAGTCAATCTAAGCTGAAAATGTGGGAAAGCGCTCGTACGCTATCGTTTGATAAAGAAAACTTAATTCATGTTTGAGTTCATTGGTAAACCTTAGTTAGTGAACTAAGTAAATAACGATAAAGGCAAGCAAGTGTTGAACCTTAGAGAACTAAGTAAATAAAGATGAAGTTAACCAAGTGTTGAACCTTAGTTAGAGAAATAAGTAAATAATAATGATGGCAACTGGGTAATGAACCTTAGTTAGAAAACTAAGTAAAATGGCAACCGAAGTAACGAACCTTACTTAGAGAACTAAGTAAGCAGCGGTAAAGATAACTAAGTAAGTAAACCTTAGTTGAAGAGGACTAAGTAATAAACCTTAGTTAAAGGGAAACTTGATAATTAGAATTGAAGGACAACATAAACGAGGATAACCAAGTTAACAAGACAAAGCAAGCGCTTAATCAGAAGTTTAGACATAAGGTCTAATAGTACGAAAGGATAAGGCGCTTGGACCAGTCCATACGATAGGGGATGAATAACCAAACTCGGTAGATCATCCCGGTGCCGTAGGGCGCGAGGGGGAGCATATGTCCATCTGGTCATATAGAAGGCTCCAGCGGACTGGGTTACGAAGCACGCGGCTTCGTGGGGATGTGAGGATACTCTTAGTATCCCTCTGTGAGAATGCAGATGATCCGCCTGGGCTCACATTGGTTAAGGTCTGCGTAAGAAGAACCAAGAGTATGCCTTAGTTGCAATAATAAGGCAACCTAAAGACTAGGATGGACCAACGTGAGTCGGCGATAACCAGTTGGCCCTGTGATAGCACGTCATCGGCTACCTACCATCTTGAGTCAGTCGAGCACGAAAAGCGGAAAGGCGGAGAACTCCAAAAGACCATATACTTGCTATCTAGTTATGGGTAAGGTTGGCCAATAGGTTTGTGGGGGCATAGAGGGCCTGCGTACAGTTCTCATTCTTGATATTCTTGGGTGCCTTTCATTAGTTGGGGGAGGGGTCAAGTGGGACCACAACCACAGTAAAAACAGACCTTAGCATCTGCATTGGCAGATAACTTAAAGCTCCCGACTGAGTTCCGTGTTTCTTGATTTGCCCTGCCACGGGACTCAGGTCGTACATATAGAGGACATGTGCAACTAGATATCTAGCATATTTAATGATACGGTTGGGACGTAAAGTCTAGGAACACATATCGCTCGGGGTAGTGTGTCCTAGAATAGAGGGCATTGTTCATAGGTAGCATAAACCCTAGTTGGACCTAGGTAGCGTAAACCCTGGTTGAACCTAGGAAGCGTTCGATAATGTAAACTATAGTTGGATCTAGGTGGTATTCGGTAACATAACCTAGTAAGACCTAGGTTGGCAGTCCAAACGCTTACGCAACACAGAAATGGTGGTTTTACACAGACGTAGTGAGAATATACATATATATATATATATATATATATACATATACATGAAAGCCCGTACGACGTACGACATTGGATAAGGAACTGTGTACATATGACATGATTACACGAGTTGGATAAGGGACTGCGTACACATGAAAAGAGGACACGAGTAGGGGGTAACTACATATACATTGTATTAGGATAATCTACTAGTGGATGGCTAAGTATAGCTTAAAGAGCTAACATTGTTAACAACCTAATAACCAAGAAAATGTAACTGAACGGTATATGTAGGATTATACAGAAGTTTATTCTAAGTCCAGTCACACAGAACTTTGTTCTGACCCCCTCCTCATTACATACTTCCAGGTTAGGTTCATGACAGAGATGGTATAGCTTTGGATACTGGTTTAGCAGTATTTTTAATAAGGTAAGGCTATATTTGAATATATTATACTTTATTTCCTTCCGCTGTGAGATGCTTTACGAATTCTGACATGTTTCTTTATCTCTGTCTTTTTCTGCAAGATACCACAGCAACCAACTCGGATTTCGATAGATTGGACTTTTGAAAGAAAAAAAATTGGTCTGTCGAAATCCGGGTTGTTACATCTGGTATCAGAGCTTCGGTTTAGTGTTCCTAGGGAGATAATCAGTGAACGTATTTGTATTTTCTAAAATATAAATTTATTATATATATAAACCTAAATCCATAAAATAGCACACTAAGTATGGAAAGAGTTGGGATAGCTATTTTGTACACTAAAGGAGTGAACCTAGAAATTTTAAGACCCACTTTGAGTCTAGCCCAATGATTAACTTTTAAGAACTTGAATTTGTAAAAGTTTTGGTAGAAAGATATTGTAGTATTTTCAAGTTTTGATCTTAAAAGGTAATTTTGGATGTTTGAGAAATTATTTAGTGCATGTTGGGTTTTAAAAGTAAAGTGGGGCATATTTTGTAAAACAATTATTATTTGTTAAAAAAAAGAATTCTCTCATTAAAAGGTGCATAATATAGAGCATATATAGCTCGCTAGTTTTCATATTATAATATATGAAAGGATTGAAAAGAAAGTGTTGCGTTTTGTAAAAGAAGTTTTAAAATCTCTATTCTGTTAACAATAAATTTTGATTATTGGTTTACAAAGAAATTTTGTTAGGTGGACAAAATAAGTTGTAGGAATAGAATAGATGTCTACACCTTATAGCGAGTAGTTAAATTAACATTGTAATTACAAACAATGTAAGCCTGATAGTCATCCTTGTCTACTCCAGTTTTGTGATTTGAAAAAAAAATGTTTTGCATTTTATTTTGTAACATATTTTTATGGTATGGCGAAAACAAGTTTTGGAGAAGAAAATAAAGTTTTAACACTTCTAATTTTTGATAGAAAAATGTAATGAAAAGAAAGGAGGCCAAACCATGTTTTAAATTGGAGTAGGTAAGGATTAGTGTCTAGAAAAGAACGAGAGAAAGTTAAAGCTATGAACTAAACAATTGGAACCAACTAGAGAATGGTTGAGTTGAGTGATTCTCTGAGTGTCAATCTGATGTTGATTTCGGTCTTTGGGGTTGATATTTAGGGAGTTGCTCTCTTGCTAATTTACAGTCAGGGATTAGCTAATACTAAACTAATGGAAAATTTCCCGTAGAATGCATAAGCATTGAGAAACCTAGGTTTTTTGCTTGAGAAAAAGAAAAAGGATAGGCTAGTAATACACAGCAAGGACTAGTAGTGACTACTAAGTAGTAAAGGGCAAGTAAGTGGGTAGATCCTGTTGTGTGGACTCGCAATTGTCTGAGATGACAAAGTCCTAAGATTCTTGGCCCATAGTAGTAGCTGTGTAGGATGCTGTTTAAGTTGAAAACGAAAAGGCTTAATTGAAAATAATAAACTTAAGTAATTTGATTAAGTCAAATAAGCTAAGAAAGAAACTAGCCTAACTTAAAAGAAAACAACAAATCCAGTAAGACAACAAATGTGACGGGAAAAGAAAATGAAAATCTTAAGCAAAAGATGAATAAATATGAAAATTTTCCAAGATAAGTTGAAAAAGAGAAGAAATTTTCTTATGTGGTTGTGCTTGGATAGGAAAATAGGAAATCTTCATAGAATAGTCATATAAAAATCCAATTACGATTAGAAAAGAAAAACGGAGGATGTGAATTTTTCCGTTTTATACCTTTTCGTAACATAAGGAAATCGAATTTGGAAAATTAGTTTTTTCTAAATTTCGAATTTAATGATAGGTGGTAGGGTTTTGGATGCGACAATTGGGTGAACTATGCTCTTATTCTATAAGAATATAGGAAAACTTGGAAGAAAAATATTTTGATTTTTCAAGAATATTGCATTCATATAGAACTGCAAGTATATTTAGGATGTGAGCATCATGTTTTGAAGGAGTTTTTAAAATTTGCAAACATATATTAGGCATACAAACTTTACTATGATGTATCTCACTTTGCACATGTGCACAATGTTTGCAACAATTGGATGCACACTTGATGGATGGATATTACGAGGGATTATCTATTTTACTCTTATCGAATTTCGGGGACGAAATTATTTAAGGGTAGGAGAATGTAACACCCCACATTTTTAAATTAAAAATGTACAAATATGTATATATGCATAGATAGATAAATAATGGTGATGCATAATGAAAATTAATTTATAGAAGAGAAGGAAAAATTAATTCGATAACAGTGTGCGTAAAGGAAATGATAATAAAATAAGGATACTTAATTTAAATATCAGAAATTAAGTAAAACGGACATCACCATTGCGTTCGTCTCGGAATTCTGCTTGGAATAGAGTACAAGTTTTTGAAAATCGGACTCCGTATGAAAGAGTTATAGCCTTCGGAAGATTCAAGAGAAATTCAGAAATTAAATAGTAAAAATAACCCAGACAGGTCGACCTAGATGTCGACCTATACCAAGGCAGGTCAACATGGAGGTCGACCTACCCCAAGCAGGTCGACCTCCAATAAAACAGGTCGTCCCTGGGGTCGACCTCCTCCCCAAATCTGGGCAGAATTCATTTTCTGCACCTGGTCGCGATTTCTGACCTGATACGTTGACTAAACAGCTATATAATGACCCTTAACCCATTCTTTTTCTTCACCCAAGCCTATGGTGATGCCATGGCTATGTTCTAACTCAAATTGTTCTTCTCCAAGAGATTTCTAGATCCACTTTCTTTCCCTTTTCTCTTCAAAACATCTACTCCTAAAATTAGAAGTTTAGAATCAAGACAACCTCCAAATTAAAGAGAAAAAGGGATTCAGATCCGCAGTTTACACTACGCAAGGAGGAGAAATTCAGATCCACAACTTACGCTGTGCAAAGAAATCAAAGATAGATCAGATCTATGGATTAGGGCATAAAATCAATCAAAGTTAAATCAAATCCATGAATTGAAGATGAAAAGCAAGGTGGGTGGAATTACAATAAACTTGTTGCATAATAGTATTATTATCATTTGTCATTCCCCACTTATAAATTCAATTCAAGATTCATGTTATAATAATTGTCCTTTTATTCTCCTTCCCCTTTTTATTTTTGGATCTAGGTGATCTCGAACCTAGACGAAATCTTGTTATACATACGTACGATTGAAATATGGGAATATTGGGGCATAATTTATTTTATGCAATCGAGGAATATAATATGTAATTTGGGGATTGTGGTATAACAATTATTATTCCAAATATTGGGACAATTGGCGAATTGTATATTGGGATTATTCAATGAAATAAAGTTTGAATTGGGAATTCTGCAGCGTATTTCAATAATGAATCTTTGGGTATGTTTTGGAAACATGAATCTATGCTGAATAGTGCGCAACTATGAATTCCGATTTATAATGTTAACCTGAAATTGTGTAAATTTAATTGGAATTATTGAATATGGAATAGTATTGGGAAGAAGTGATTTATTTCAAATCTAATATTGCGGGATTGATGTTTTAAACTATAAGTTTAAATTTTGGGTTTTGGGAAAAACGAATCTAACGTTAAGAATCCTAAGTAGATAAAGGAACGGATAAAACTTGGCTTATGCGATTATGAGACCTCTTATGTGATTATGAAACCTAACTCATAACCTGAAATTGATGCTTAACGTTCTCATAAAAATTGTTAATTGGCTAAAGATGAAACATGACTAACTCGAGGTTAGAATGAGGTTGCGGTGTAATTCTTCCCGGAACCGCCCAGCATATCCAATGGCCGCAAACAATAGGGGTCTAATGTGAGAAGTTAGTCATAACGCGCTTAAACCCGATGTTAGATTGAGTTGTGGTGTAAGACTGCCCGGAATCGCTCGGCACATCCAGCAACCGCAACAATAGGTCTAATGTGAGAGGTTGGTGCTTAATAATCAATTAATGCTAATGACACATGCTAGTATGGTAAGGTTAGGTTAACAACACCTAACCAATTTGACATGATGCGTGGGTGGGTTAAGTCAATATGAATTGAAAGACAACACTTAACCAAATTTGTGGAATATACGAGTAATGCATGAGCGGGAAGGTAGGGTTAAGTAAAACTTGACATATGGACAAACTTAACGAACACAGTAATGGGGAATGATAACTACCTATTATAAACCAGAGTTGCGGTAATGTAAAATTAAATAATAGGTAAACTTGTCCTAGGGACATGGGAAGATTATGACTTAAGATGTAATACAAGACTTGAAGGGTGGGACGACTTATACTATGAAGTAAGTTAATCTAAGCTGAAAATGTGGGAAAGCACCCGTACTCTATCGTTTGATAAAGAAAACTTAAGTCATGTTTGAGTTCATTGGTAAACCTTAGTTAGTGAACTAAGTAAATAACGATAAAGGCAACCAAGGGTTGAACCTTAGTTAGAAAACTAAGTAAATAAAGATGAATTTAACCAAGTGTTGAACCTTAGTTAAAGAACTAAGTAAATAAAGATGAAGTTAACCAAGTGTTGAACCTTAGTTAGAGAACTAAGTAAATAATGATGATGGCAACTGGGTAATGAACCTTAGTTAGAAAACTAAGTAAAATGGAAATCGAAGTAACGAACCTTAGTTAGAGAACTAAGTAAGCAACTATAAAGATAACTAAGTAAGTAAACCTTAGTTGAAGAGGACTAAGTAATAAACCTTAGTTAAAGAGAAACTTGGTAATTAGAATTGAAGGACAACATAAACGAGGATAACCAAGTTAATAAGACAAAGCAAGCGCGTAATCAGAAGTTTAGACATCAGGTCTTATAGTACGAAAGGATAAGGCGCTTGGACCAGTCCATACGATAGGGGATGAATAACCAAACTCGGTAGATCATCACAGTGCCGTAGGGCGCGAGGGGGAGCGTATGTCCATCTGATCATATAGAATGCTCCAACTGACTGGGCTACGAAGCATGCAGCTTCGAGGGGACGTGAGGATACTCTTGTTATCCCTCTGTGAGAATGCAGATGATCCTCCTGGGCTCACAAAGGTTAAGGTCTGCGTAAGGAGAACCAAGAGTATGCCTTGGTTGCAATAATAAGGCAACCTAAAGACAAGGATGGACCAGCGTGAGTCGGCGATAACCAGTTGGCCGTGTGATAGCACGTCGTCGGCTACCACCCATCTTGAGTCATTCGAGCACGAAAAGCGGAAAGGCGGAGAACTCCAAAAGACCATATACTTGCTATCTAGTTATGGGTGAGGTTGGCCAATAGGTTTGTGGGGGCATAGAGGGCCTGCGTACAGTTCTCATTCTTGATATTCTTGGGTGCCTTTCATTAGTTGAGGGAGGGGTCAAGTGGGACCATAGCCACAGTAAAAACTGACCTTAGCCTCTGCATCGGCAGATAACTTAAAGCTCTTGACCGAGTTCCGTGTTTCTTGATTTGCCCTGCCATGTGACTCGGGTCAAACATATAGATGACATGTGCAACTAGATATCTAGAACGTTTAACGATACGGTTGTGACGTAAAGTCTAGGAACGCATATCGCTCGGGGTAGTGTGTCCTAGACTAGAGGGCATTGTTCGATAGGTAGCATAAACCCTAGTTGGACCTAGGTAGTGTAAACCCTAGTTGAACCTAGGAAGCGTTCGATAAAGTAAACCCTAGTTGGACCTAGGTAACACTTGATGGTAAACCCTAGTTGGATCTAGGTGGTATTCGGTAACAGAACCTAGTAAGACCTAGGTTGGCACTCCAAACGTTTACGCAACACTAGAATGGTGGTTTTACGTAGACGTAGTGAGAATATATGTACACACGCACACATGAAAGCCCGTACGACGTACGACATTGGATAAGGAACTGCGTACATATGAAAAGATGACATGAGTTGGATAAGGGACTGCGTACACATGAAAAGAGGACACAAGTAGAGGGTAACTACATATACATTGTATTAGGTTAATTTACTAGTCGATGGATAAGTATAGCTCAAAGAGCTAACATTGTTAACAACCTAATAACTAAGAAAATGTAACTGAACGGTATATGTAGGACTATACAGAAGTTTATTCTAAGTCCAGTCACACAGAACTTATGTTCCGACCCCTTCCTCATTACATACTTCCAGGTTAGGTTCATGACAGAGATGGTATAGCTTTGGATGCTGGTTTAGCAATATTGTTAATAAGGTAAGGCTATATTTGAATATATTATACTTTATTTCCTTTCGTTGTGATATGCTTTACGAATTCCGACATGTTTCTTTATCTCTGTCTTATTCTGCAGGATACCATAGAACCCAACTCGGGTTTCAATAGATTGGATTTTTGAAAAATAAATTCGGCCTGTCGGAATCCGGGTGGTTACATCTGGTATCAGAGCTTCGGTTTAATGTTCCTAGGGAGATAATGAGTGAACATATTTGTATTTTCTAAAATATAAATATATTTTATATATAAAAACTTAAATCCATAAAGTAGCACACTAGGTATGGAAAGAGTTGGGATAGCTATTTTATACACTAAAGGAATGAACCTAGAAATTTTAAGACCCACTTTGATTCTAGCCTAATGATTAACTTTTAAGAACTTGAATTTGTAAAAGTTTTGGTTGAAAGATATTGCAGTATTTTCAAGTTTTGATCGTAAAAGGTAATTTTGGATGTTTGAGAAATTATTTAGTGCATGTTGGGTTTTAAAAGTAAAGTGGGGCATATTTTGTAAAACAATGATTATTTGTTAAATAAAAGAATTCTCTCATTAAAAGGTGCACAATATAGAGCATATTTAGATCTCTAGTTTTCATATTATAATATATGAAAGGATTGAAAAGAAAGTGTTGCGTTTTGTAAAAGAAGTTTTAAAATCTCTATTCAGTTAACAATAAATTTTGATTATTGATTTAAAAAGAAATTTTGTTGGGTGGACAAAATAAGTTGTAAGAATAGAGTAGATGTCTACAGCTTATAGCGAGTAGTTAAATTAACATTGTAATTAGAAACAATGTAAGCCTGATAGTCATCTTTATCTACTCCAGTTTTGTGATTTAAAAAAAAATGTTTTGCATTTTATTTTGTAACATGTTTTTATGATATGGCGAAAACAAGTTTTGGAGAAGAAAATAAAGTTCTAACACTTTTAATTTTTGAAAGAAAAATGTAATGAAAAGAAAGGAGGCCAAACCATGTTTTAAACTGGAGTAGGTAAGGATTAGTGCCTAGAAAGGAACAAGAGAAAGTTAAAGCTATGAACTAAACAATTGGAACCAACTAGAGAATGGTTGAGTTGAGTGATTCTCTGAGTGTCAGTCTGATGTTGATTTCGGTCTTTGGGGTTGATATTTAGGGAGTTACTCTCTTGCTAATTTACAGTCAGGTATCAGCTAATATTAAACTAATGGAAAATTTCCCGTAGAATGCATAAGCATTGAGAAACCTAGGCTTGTTTCTTGAGAAAAAGAAAAAGGATAGGCTAGTAATACACAGCAAGGACTAGTAGTGACTACTAAGTAGTAAAGGGAAAGTAAGTGGGTAGATCCTGTTGTGTGGACTCGCAATTGTCTGAGATGACAAAGTCCTAAGATTCTTGGCCCATAGTAGTAGCTATGTAGGATGCTGTTTGAGTTGAAAACGAAAAGGCTTATTTGAAAATAATAAACTTAATTAATTTGATTAAGTCAAATAAGCTAAGAAAGAAACTAGCCTAACTAAAAAGAAAACAACAAATCCAGTAAGACAACAAATGTGACGGGGAAAGAAAATGAAAATCTTAAGAAAAAGATGAATAAATATGAAATTTTTCCAAGACAAGTTGAAAAAGAGAAGAAATTTTCTTATGTGGTTGTGCTTGGATAGGAAAATAGGAAATCTTCATAGAATAGTCATATAAAAATCCAAGTACGATTAGAAAAGACAAACAAAGGATGTGAATTTTTCTGTTTTATACCTTTTCGTAACATTAGGAAATCGAATTTGGAAAATTAGATTTTTCTAAATTTCGAATTTAATGATGGGTGGTAGGGTTTTGGATGCGACAATTGGGTGAACTATGCTCTTATTCTATAAGAGTATGGGAAAACTTGGATGAAAAATATTTTGATTTTTCAAGAATATTGCATTCATATAGAACTGCAAGTATATTTAGGATGTGAGCATCATGTTTTGAAAGGGTTTTTAAAATTTGTATACATCTATTAGGCATACATACTTTACTATGATGTATCTCACTTTGCACATGTGCACAATGTTTACAACAATTGGATGCACACTTGATGGATGGATATTGCGAGGGATTATCTATTTTACTCATATCGAATTTCGGGAACAAAATTCTTTAAGGGTGGGAGAATGTAACACCCCGCATTTTTAAATTAAAAATGTACAAATATGTATATATGCATAGATAGATAAATAATGGTGATGTATAATGAAAATTAATTAATATATGGAAGAGAAGGAAAAATTAATTCGATAACAGTCTACATAACGGAAAAGATAATAAAATAAGGATACTTAATTTAAATATCAGAAATTAAGTAAAAAGGACATCACCGTTGCGTTCGTCTCGGAATTTTGCTTGGAATAGAGTCCAAGTTTTCGAAAATCGGACTCCATATGAAAGAGTTATGGCCTTCGGAAGATTCAAGAGAAATTCAGAAATTAAATAGTAAAAATAACCCAGACAGGTCGACCTAGAGTTCGACCTATACCAAGGCAGGTCGACCAACCCCAAACAGGTCGACCTGAAGGTCGACCTTCCCTAAAACAGCTCTGGGCAGAATTCATTTTCTTCACCTGGACGCGATTTCTGACCTGATACGTTGACTAAACAGCTATATAATGACCCTTAACCCTTTCTTTTTCTTCACCCAAGCCTATGGCGACGCCATGGCTCTGTTCTAACTCAAATTGTTCTTCTCCAAGAGATTTCTAGATCCACTTTCTTACCCTTTTATCTTCAAAACATCTATTCTTAAAATTAAAAGTTTAGAATCAAGACAACTTCCAAATTAACGAGAAAAAGGGATTCAGATCCGCAATTTACACTATGCAAGGAGGAGAAATTCAGATCCACAACTTATGCTGCGCAAAGAAATCAAAGATAGATCAGATCTATGGATTGGGGCATAAAATCAATCATAGTTAAATCAAATCCATGAATTGAAGATGAAAAGCAAGGTGAGTGGAATTACAATAAACTTGTTGCATAATAGTTTTATTATCGTTCGTCATTCCCCAGTAATAAACTCAATTCAAGATTCATGTTATAATAATTGTCCTTTTATTATCCTTCACCTTTTTATTTTTGGATCTAGGTTATCTCGAACCTAGACGAAATCTTGTTATACATACATACGATTGAAATATGGGAATATTGGGGCATAATTTATTTTATGCAATCGAGGAATATAATCTGTTATTTGGGGATTGTGGCATAACAATTATCATTGAAAATATTGGGAAAATTGGCGAATTGTATATTGGGATTATTCAATGAAATAAAGTTTGAATTGGGAATTCTAGAGCGTATTTCAATAATGAATCTTTGGGTATGTTTTGGAAACATGAATCTATGCTGAGTAGTGCGCAACGATGAATTTCGATTTATAATGTTAACCTGAAATTGTGTATATTTAATTGGAATTATTGAATATGGAATGGGATTGGTAAGAAGTAATTTATTTCAAATCTAATATTTCGGGATTGATGTTTTAAACTATAAGTTTAAATTTTGGGTTTTGGGAAAAACGAATCTAAAGGTAAGAATCCTAAGTTGATAAAGGAACGGATAAAACTTAGCTTATGCGATTATGATACTTCTTATGTGATTATGAAACCTAACTCATAACATGAAATAGATGCTTAACATTCTCATAAAAATTGTTAATTGGCTAAAGATGAAACATGACTAACTCGAGGTTAGAATGAGGTTGCGGTGTAATTCTGACCGGAACCGCCCGGCATATCCAGTGGCCGCAAACAATAGGGTCTAATGTGAGAAGTTAGTCATAACGTGCTTAAACCCGAGGTTAGATTGAGTTGTGGTGTAAGACTGCCCGGATCCGCCCGACACATCCAGCAACTGCAACAATAGGTCTAATGTGAGAGGTGTAACGACCCAGAAAATCTGAACCAATTTAAAATTTTTAAATTGGCTAGAATAATGGATTTTAAATATTTAAAATAAATATTTTAAATAATGGCGATGAAAACTGAGTTTGAATCGACATTTGAAAACGAATATAATTAATTATAATTATAAACAAGGCCTGAAATGGCGCTGCAGTTTCAAAAACTGAATTCAAACTTTGTCGGACTGTATCGGGTGCAAAACAATCCGGATTTTTGTGAAACCAAAAATATTTAAATCTGTTAGTGAATACCTTTCCAACGAATCTGACAAATCGAAATTTGATAGCGGGAATCAAAAGATATGTCCAGTTGAAAATTCTGATTAGTCGCTATGGAATTCAGGCCCTTAAAAATGGACATTTTGCAAACGACCTCGGATTTCGACGAAACCACTTTTGTTGGGTCCAGGATGTGAAGTTATTGCTAAGTTTCAAATTTCATAATTTTTCGAATCAATATGTGAGCGTGGCAAAGGAAAACGCGTTTG
Source organism: Allium sativum (assembly GCA_030737875.1). NCBI lineage: Eukaryota > Viridiplantae > Streptophyta > Magnoliopsida > Asparagales > Amaryllidaceae > Allium > Allium sativum. The sequence goes on along the minus strand of CM060912.1, from coordinate 970,881,277 downwards.
ACCAGTTTCCGTTGATTTTAATCGACTGGAAATTGGCCATTTTTCAAACGGTCTCAGAATTCGACGAAACTAGTTTTGTTAGGACCGTATCGTCAATACGAAGCTAGAAAATATTTTTCTGGAATTTTTAGAGTTAGTATGTGACCCCGGTAATTTGAAATGTACGTTTAAAATTCAATATAGTGATTTAAATGTGAATTCAACGGAAACTGATTGTAACGAGCAAATCAGCTTGCGATACATATCCCATTGTGTTCGGAATGAGGGTGAAAAGCTATGGACGACAGGCGGTGGGCCTCGTTTCGAGGTCGTGGGTAAAAGTCAACTTTATGCAATTAAATTAATATATATATATATATATATATATATATATCTCCCTCCCTCTTCTCTTTCTGCCCCCCCCCCCCCGATTTCATTAAACAGGAAGAAAAAAAAAGAAGAAGAAAAAAGCAGCAGCAACCGCCTCCACCGAAGCTCCACCCACGACCGTCGTGCCTCGCTCCACCCTCCGATCCCGCTCCTCTCCACCTCGACGCACCCGAACCCTCCCCTCGCGACGCATCCGCCCCCCTGAAGCATCGCGACGCCCAATTCGCAAGCACCCCGCCTCCGCCGCCCCCCTCGAAGCCAGCTCCGCCCTGACGACCTCCTGCCGCCGACCCTGACATCGCCCCCCTTCTTCGCATTACAGTAAGTATTTTATTTTATTTTTATTTTTATTTTAATTAGGAAAATACTGATTTTTTTTGAAATGTTATAAAATTGATTTTTTTTAAAAAGGTTATAAAACTGATTTTTTTAAAAAGGTTATAAAATAGATTTTTTTAAAAAGGTTATAAAACTGATTTTATTTTAAGATATAAAAAGAAAAAGATTTAAATTTTAAAAAAAGAAAAAGATTTGAACTTGGATAGAAAAGATCATATTTTTAAAATAGAAAAGATGGAATTTTTATTAAGTAGAAGAAGTAAGATATGATTTTTGTATTTTTAAAGTAATAAAAATATAATTTTTACATCATAGGAATATTAAAAATATAATCTTTATTTTTGAAAAGGCGGAATCTATATTTTTGAAATGCAATTTTTATATATTGAATAACATAGTAAAAATTCGATTTTTACATATGTAGAGAATACGGGCAACGAAAGCGACAAAAGGCGAGAAAGGCGAAGATTTCTCTAAGTGAAGTGTCGTGCAGTTGGATAGCTATAGGTGAGAATTTCTCAATCTTCAATTTCTTTTCCTATATATATATGTGTTGAAATAAAAGTGAATTGCTATATAATATATATATATATATATATATATATATATATATCTACGCCCCTCGTCCACAAACCATGGACGATATTTATTGGTTGAAATTGTTGTGAAAATTGATTGATAGCGAATGGTTGTTTGGGATTGTTTGTGGTTGATATTGATTTGATTGTGGTTGAAAAATACCCGTTTGTGATTGGAAAATATTTGGTTGAAACCACATAGGATTAGTTTGTGGAAATGAAATAAATATATACATGCCGCCTGCGTGCGAACTAGATGCATGATCCCCATTGTCAAAAACCGCGAGGTTTTAAGGTAGAGCGAGGAGCCGTACTAGGGACGATCCCGGTTTTAACTACCCTGCCGTTATGCTGCCGAAATTTTGAATAATATTCGTGTGTTTGAATTATTTTCATATGCTTAAACTATATTTATTCATTGAATAGAAAACCTTCATGTGTTGAATTGATATTCATTCGTTGATTAGAAATTCATGTGTTGAATGGTATTCGCGTTTTAAAATGTAAAAAACACCTTTTATCTATAGATAAAAACTATAGAAAACATTCATGTGTTGAATTGATATTCATTCGTTGATTAGAAATTCATGTGTTGAATGGTATTCATATTTTGAAATAAATTGTTTGATAATAAAAATCACCTTTTATCTATATATAAAAACTATAGAAAACATTCATGTGTTGAATTGATATTCATTCGTTGATTAGAAATTCATGTGTTGAATGGTATTCATATTTAGAAATAAATTGTTTGATAATAAAAATCACCTTTTATCTATAGATAAAAACTATAGAAAACATTCATGTGTTTAATTGATATTCATTCGTTGATTAGAAATTCATGTGTTGAATGGTATTCATATTTTGAAATAAATTGTTTGATAATAAAAATCACCTTTTATCTATATATAAAAACTATAGAAAACATTCATGTGTTGAATTGATATTCATTCGTTGATTAGAAATTCATGTGTTGAATGGTATTCATATTTTGAAATAAATTGTTTGATAATAAAAATCACCTTTTATCTATATATAAAAACTATAGAAAACATTCATGTGTTGAATTGATATTCATTCGTTGATTAGAAATTCATGTGTTGAATGGTATTCATATTTTGAAATAAATTGTTTGATAATAAAAATCACCTTTTATCGACTATATGAACTGTGTAAAATAATCTCGTTTTAAAAGAAATTGTTTTATGATAAAAGTCCTATTTTTGTCACCTATATGAACTATATAGAAAAATAGTGTTTTGAAATGAATTGTTTTACAATAAAAATCACATTTTTATTATATGCATAAATCGTTGAAATGTGAAGTGTTAAAAATAGCCACTTGTTCAAAATAAACATATGTGAGTTGAAATATCCATTAATTAGCTAATGAAATGATTTGCGCCTATGTATGTAACATTAGGATAAATGGTGTTTTTAAACCAAATAGAAATCAAATATGAAGTTGAATAGAAAATGATAAATGATGGGAACTGTATATATATGTACATGCATATCCATTGAACAGGTTATAGCAAAGGGGCTAGAGGAGAGGAATAAAATTTTGTGCCCGACAAATAGGTACGCATTTACTGTTTTGTTTGGGTGATGATTTTATCAGCCTGTTGGCTAGCGGCTTGGCTTTTTCTTTTTCTTTTTGAAATTAGAAGGACCGGGAAAGCTATTTGCGATTCCCTGATGCTCCCGGTGCAGGGGAGGTTATGGCGAAATTTTCCAAAATTTTAAGGCGTTAGTGAAATATTTGAAGTGAAAACGATATTGAAATTGTTGAATGAACTATATTTATATAATTATATAAATAAAATAAAAACGAAACGAGGCCGTGCAGTTCGTATTTTGAAACCGTGATTTCAAACAACTAGTGCGGGAAATCCGACCATTGGATTTTCCCGAAACCTCAACCGTCGGGTTCGCCTTGGAAATATCTTCCCAACGGCACCAACTTTGTAAAAATCCAACGGTTGGATTGTCTGGAATATTTAATTCAAATCTGAAGAAAAACAGCGCCAGAAGCGATTATATTTATATATATATAAATATAATTATATATTTAATCGAATAACGACGCTGCTGTTCGTATTTTGAAATCGAAATTTCAAACGATTGTACCGGGAGATCCGACCGTCGGAATTTCCCGAAACTGGAACCGTTGGATTCGTTTTGAAAAGACCTTTCTAATGATGTAAATTTTGTGAAGATCCAACGGTTAGATTTTCAGATATGTGTAAATCAAATCTGAAGAAAAACAGCGCCACGGCCGCTTTATGGCCCGAAGCGTCGTTTTGAATACATTAGCTATTTTAAAATAAATAAAAATAGCGATAAATAGTTATAAAATATCATAAGAGATATGAAATTGAAATAAACTGAATTTGCTCGATTTATGTGGCTTTTGATGGTTGAATGTGTTTGGTGTGAAAATTACATTAAACAACAAAATTTATGTTGTCGAATAATTTAACCATTGAAATAAATTGATTTGAAATTCTAAATATACGTGAATTATTTGAAAAGGCCGAGTTAATTCTCATTTCGAATAATTGACCGACGATTGAAAGTCGAAGATGAAGACGGTGGTCGAAGACCGGAGATCTTCACCTCGTTTGGATGGTAACCGAGGTCCTGATTGGGAGGCATCCCGAAATATGGATAATGAGTGGTGATTACTTTTATCCTGTATACTGAGTAACTCTGATGATTACTTTTATGTATAGCTGAACTGTATTTGTACTAAGTAAGATCCTGTATACTGAGTAACTCTGATGATTACTTTTATCCAGTATATTCTATTGTTCATTACCTGGTGTATTTATTTAATTTTGTTCTGCTATTATCTGTTTCTGTGTTATATTCCAAAGATAACCCTTGTTTCCGTCTGAACGGGATTTCGGGTCGTCTCAAGAGGTTGGTGCATTAATAATCAATTAATGCTAATAACACATGCTAATATGGAAAGGTTAGGTTAACAACACTTAACCAATTTGACATGATGTGTGGGTGGGTTAAGTCAATATGAACTGAAAGACAACACTTTACCAAATTTGTGGAATATATGAGTAATGCATGAGCGGGAAGGTAGTATTAAGTAAAACTTGACATATGGACAAACTTATCCAACACAGTAATTGGGAATGATAACTACCTATTATAAACTAGAGTTGCGATAATGTAAAATTAAATAATAGGTAAACTTGTCCTAGGGACAAGGGAAGATTATGTCTTAAGATGTAATACAAGACTTGAAGGGTGGGACGACTTATACTATGAAATAAGTCAATCTAAGCTGAAAATGTGGGAAAGCGCTCGTACGCTATCGTTTGATAAAGAAAACTTAATTCATGTTTGAGTTCATTGGTAAACCTTAGTTAGTGAACTAAGTAAATAACGATAAAGGCAACCAAGTGTTGAACCTTAGAGAACTAAGTAAATAAAGATGAAGTTAACCAAGTGTTGAACCTTAGTTAGAGAACTAAGTAAATAAAGATGAAGTTAACCAAGTTTTGAACCTTAGTTAGAGAAATAAGTAAATAATAATGATGGCAACTGTGTAATGAACCTTAGTTAGAAAACTAAGTAAAATGGCAACCGAAGTAACGAACCTTAGTTAGAGAACTAAGTAAGCAGTGGTAAAGATAACTAAGTAAGTAAACCTTAGTTGAAGAGGACTAAGTAATAAACCTTAGTTAAAGGGAAACTTGGTAGTTAGAATTGAAGGACAACATAAACGAGGATAACCAAGTTAATAAGACAAAGCAAGTGCGTAATCAGAAGTTTAGACATAAGGTCTAATAGTACGAAAGGATAAGGCGCTTGGACCAGTCCATACGATAGGGGATGAATAACCAAACTCGGTAGATCATCCCGGTGCCGTAGGGCGCGAGGGGGAGCGTATGTCCATCTGATCAAATAGAAGGCTCCAACGGACTGGGTTACGAAGCACGCGGCTTCGTGGGGATGTGAGGATACTCTTGGTATCCCTCTGCGAGAATGCAGATGATCCGCCTGGGCTCACATAGGTTAAGGTCTGCGTAAGAAAAACCAAGAGTATGCCTTGGTTGCAATAATAAGGCAACCTAAAGACTAGGATGGACCAACGTGAGTCAGCGATAACCAGTTGGCCCTGTGATAGCACGTCGTCGGCTACCTACCATCTTGAGTCAGTCGAGTACGAAAAGCGGAAAGGCGGAGAACTCCAAAAGACCATATACTTGCTATCTAGTTATGGGTGAGGTTGGCCAATAGGTTTGTGGGGGCATAGAGGGCCTGCGTACAGTTCTCATTCTTGATATTCTTGGGTGCCTTTCATTAGTTGAGGGAGGGGTCAAGTGGGACCATAGCCACAGTAAAAACTGACCTTAGCATCTACATCGGTAGATAACTTAAAGCTCCCGACCGAGTTCCGTGTTTTTTGATTTTCCCTTCCACAGGACTCGGGTCGCACATATAGAGGACATGTGCAACTAGATATCTAGCACGTTTAACAATACGGTTGTGACGTAAAGTCTAGGAACGCATATCGCTCGGGGTAGTGTGTCCTAGACTAGAGGGCATTATTCGATAGGTAGCATAAACACTTGTTGGACCTAGGTAGCGTAAACCCTGGTTGAACCTAGGAAGCATTCGATAAAGTAAACCCTAGTTGGACCTAGGTAACACTTGATGGTAAACCCTAGTTGGAACTAGGTGGTATTCGGTAACAGAACCTAGTAAGTCCGAGGTTGGCAGTCCAAACGCTTACGCAACACAGGAATGGTGGTTTTACGCAGACGTAGTGAGAATATATATATATATATATATATATATATATATATACACACACACACACACACACACACACATGAAAGCCCGTACGACGTACGTCATTGGAAAAGGAACTCCGTACATATGACAAGATGACCCGAGTTGGATAAGGGACTGCGTACACATGAAAAGAGGACACGAGTAGGGGGTAACTACATATATATTGTATTAGGTTAATCTACTAATGGATGGATAAGTATAAGCTTAAAGAGCTAAGATTGTTAACAACCTAATAACCAAGAAAACGTAACTGAATGGTATATGTAGGATTATACAGAAGTTTATTCTAAGTCCAGTCACACAGAACTTATGTTCTGACCCCCTCCTCATTACATACTTCCAGGTTAGGTTCATGACAGAGATGGTATAGCTTTGGATACTGGTTTAGCAGTATTGTTAATAAGGTAAGACTATATTTGAATATATTATACTTTATTTCCTTCCGTTGTGAGATGCTTTACGAATTCTGACATGTTTCTTTATCTCTGTCTTTTTCTGCAGGATACCAAAGCACCCAACTCGGGTTTCGATAGATTGGATTTTTGAAAAATAAATTCGGTATGTCTGAATCCGGGTTGTTACATCTGATATCAGAGCTTCGGTTTAGTGTTCCTAGGGAGATAATGAGTGAACGTATTTGTATTTTCTAAAATATAAATATATTATATATATAAAAACCTAAATCCATAAAGTAGCACACTAGGTATGGAAAGAGTTGGGATAGCTATTTTGTACACTAAAGGAATGAACCTAGAAATTTTAAGACCCACTTTGAGTCTAGCCCAATGATTAACTTTTAAGAATTTGAATTTGTAAAAGTTTTGGTAGAAAGATATTGTAGTATTTTCAAGTTTTGATCTTAAAAGGTAATTTTGGATGTTTGAGAAATTATCTAGTGCATGTTGGGTTTTAAAAGTAAAGTGGGGCATATTTTGTAAAACAATGATTATTTGTTAAAAAAAAAGAATTCTCTTATTAAAAGGTGCATAATATAGAGCATATATAGCTCGCTAGTTTTCATATTATAATATATGAAAGGATTGAAAAGAAAGTGTTGCGTTTTGTAAAAGAAGTTTTAAAATCTCTATTTCGTTAACAATAAATTTTGATTATTGATTTACAAAGAAATTTTGTTAGGTGGACAAAATAAGTTGTAAGAATAGAATAAATGTCTGCACCTTATAGCGAGTAGTTAAATTAACATTGTAATTAGAAACAATGTAAGCCTGATAGTCATCCTTGTCTACTCCAGTTTTGTGATTTGAAAACAAAAATGTTTTGCATTTTATTTTGTAACATGTTTTTATGGTATGGCGAAAACAAGTTTTGGAGAAGAAAATAAAGTTCTAACACTTTTAATTTTTGAAAGAAAAATATAATGAAAAGAAAGGAGGCCAAACCATGTTTTAAATTGGAGTAGGTAAGGATTAGTGCCTAGAAAAGAACGATAGAAAGTTAAAGCTATGAACTAAATAATTGGAACCAACTAGAGAATGGTTGAGTTGAGTGATTCTCTGAGTGTCAATCTGATGTTGATTTCGGTCTTTGGGGTTGATATTTAGGGAGTTACTCTCTTGCTAATTTACAGTCAGGGATTAGCTAATATTAAACTAATGGAAAATTTCCCGTAGAATGCATAAGCATTGAGTAACCTAGGTTTGTTGCTTGAAAAAAAGAAAAAGGATAGGCTAGTAATACACAGGGAGGACTAGTAGTGACTACTAAGTAGTAAATGGCAAGTAAGTGGGTTGATCCTGTTGTGTGGACTCGCAATTGTCTGAGAAGACAAAGTCCTAAGATTCTTGGCCCATAGTGGTGGCTATGTAGGATGCTGTTTGAGTTGAAAATGAAAAGGCTTATTTGAAAATAATAAACTTAAGTAATTTGATTAAGTCAAATAAGCTAAGAAAGAAACTAGCCTAACTAAAAAGAAAACAACAAATCCAGTAAGACAACAAATGTGACGGGAAAAGAAAATGGAAATCTTAAAAAAAAGATGAATAAATATGAAATTTTTCCAAGATAAGTTGAAAAAGAGAAGAAATTTTCTTATGTGGTTGTGCTTGGATAGGAAAATAGGAAATCTTCATAGAATAGTCATATAAAAATCCAAGTACGATTAGAAAAGAAAAACAGAGGATGTGAATTTCTCTGTTTTATCGTAACATAAGGAAATCGAATTTGGAAAATTAGATTTTTCTAAATTTCGAATTTAATGATGGGTGATAGGGTTTTGGATGCGACAATTGGGTGAACTATGCTTTTATTCTCTAAGAGTATGGGAAAACTCGGATGAAAAATATTTTGATTTTTCAAGAATATTGCATTCATATAGAACTGCAGGTATATTTAGGATGTGAGCATCATGTTTTGAAAGGGTTTTTAAAATTTGCATACATATATTAGGCATACATACTTTACTATGATGTATCTCACTTTGCACATGTGCACAATGTTTGGAACAATTGGATGCACGCTTGATGGATGGATATTGCGAGGGATTATCTGTTTACTCTTATCGAATTTCGGGGACGAAATTCTTTAAGGGTGGGAGAATGTAACACCCCACATTTTTAAATTGAAAATGTACAAATATGTATATATGCATAGATAGATAAATAATGGTGATGTATAATGAAAATAAATTAATATATGGAAGAAAAGGAAAAATTAATTCGATAACAGTGTGCGTAACGGAAAAGATAATAAAATAAGGATAATTAATTTAAATATTATAAATTAAGTAAAATGGACATCACCATGGCGTTCATCTCGGAATTCTGCTTGGTATAGAGTCCAAGTTTAAGAAAATCGGACTCCATATGAAAGAGTTATGGCCTTCGGAAGATTCAAGAGAAATTCAGAAATTAATTGTAAAAATAACCCAGACAGGTTGACCTAGAGGTCGACCTATACCAAGGCAGGTCGACCTACCCCAGGCAGGTCGACCTAGAGGTCGACCTCCCCTAAAACAGGTCGACCTGGTGGTCGAACACCCCCACCAAATCTGGGCAGAATTCATTTTCTGCACCTGGACGCGATTTCTGACCTGATACGTTGACTAAACAGCTATACAATGACCCTTAACCCATTCTTTTTCTTCACCCAAGCCCATGGCGACGCCATGGCTCTGTTCTAACTCAAATTGTTCTTCTCCAAGAGATTTCTAGATCCACTTTCTTCCCCTTTTCTCTTCAAAACATCTATTCTTAAAATTAAAAGTTTACAATCAAGACAACCTCCAAATTAAAGAGCAAAAGGGATTCAGATCCGCAATTTACACTACGCAAGGAGGAGAAATTCAGATCCACAACTTACGCTGCGCAAAGAAATCAAAGATAGATCAGATCTTTGGGTATGTTTTGGAAACATGAATCTATGCTGAGTAGTGCGCAACGATGAATTTCGATTTATAATGTTAACCTGAAATTGTGTATATTTAATTGGAATTATTGAATATGGAATGGGATTGGTAAGAAGTAATTTATTTCAAATCTAATATTTCGGGATTGATGTTTTAAACTATAAGTTTAAATTTTGGGTTTTGGGAAAAACGAATCTAAAGGTAAGAATCCTAAGTTGATAAAGGAACGGATAAAACTTAGCTTATGCGATTTTGAGACTTCTTATGCGATTATGAAACCTAACTCATAACCTGAAATAGATGCTTAACGTTCTCATAAAAATTGTTAATTGGCTAAAGATGAAACATGACTAACTCGAGGTTAGAATGAGGTTGCGGTGTAATTCTTCCTGGAAACGCCCGGCATATCCAGTGGCCGCAAACAATAGGGTCTAATGTGAGAAGTTAGTCATAACGCGCTTAAACCGAGGTTAGATTGAGTTGTGGTGTAAGACTGCCTGGAACCGCCCGACACATCTAGCAACCGCAACAATAGGTCTAATGTGAGAGGTTGGTGCATTAATAATCAATTATTGCTAATGACACATGCTAGTATGGTAAGGTTAGGTTAACAACACTTAACCAATTTGACATAATGCGTGGGTGGGTTAAGTCAATATGAACTGAAAGACAACACTTAACCAAATTTGTGGAATATACGAGTAATGCATGAGCGGGAAGGTAGGGTTAAGTAAAACTTGACATATGGACAAACTTAACCAACATAGTAATGCGGAATGATAACTACCTATTATAAACCAGAGTTACGGTAATGTAAAATAAAATAATAGGTAAACTTGTCCTAGGGACAAGGGAAGATTATGACTTAAGATGTAATACAAGACTTGAAGGGTGGGACGACTTATACTATGAAATAAGTTAATCTAAGCAGAAAATGTGGGAAAGCACCCGTACGCTATCGTTTGATAAAGAAAACTTAAAGTCATGTTTGAGTTCATTGGTAAACCTTAGTTAGTGAACTAAGTAAATAACGATAAAGGCAACCAAATGTTGAACCTTAGTTAGAGAACTAAGTAAATAAAGATGAAGTTAACCAAGTGTTGAACCTTAGTTACAGAACTGAGTAAATAAAGATGAATTTAACCAAGTGTTGAACCTTAGTTAGAGAACTAAGTAAATAATGATGATGGCAACTGGGTAATGAACCTTAGTTAGAAAACTAAGTAAAATGTCAACCGAAGTAACGAACCTAAGTTAGAGAACTAACTAAGCAACGGTAAAGATAACTAAGTAAGTAAACCTTAGTTGAAGAGGACTAAGTAATAAACCTTAGTTAAAGAGAAACTTGGTAATTAGAATTGAAGGACAACATAAACGAGGATAACCAAGTTAATAAGACAAAGAAAGCGCATAATCAGAAGTTTAGACATAAGGTCTAATAGTACGAAAGGATAAGGTGCTTGGACCAGTCCATATGATAGGGGATGAATAACAAACCTCGGTACATCATCACGATGCCGTAGGGCGAGGGGGGGAGCGTATGTCCATCTGATCATATAGAAGGCTCCAACGGACTGGGTTACAAAGCACGCGACTTCGAGGGGACATGAGGATACTCTTGGTATCCCTCTGTGAGAATGCAGATGATCCGCCTGGGCTCACAGAGGTTAAGGTCTGCGTAAGAAGAACCAAGAGTATGCCTTGGTTGCAATAATAAGGCAACCTAAAGACTAGGATGGATCAGCGTGAGTCGGCGATAACCAGTTGGCCCTGTGATAGCACGTCGTCGGCTACCTACCATCTTGAGTCAGTCGACCACGAAAAGCGGAAAGGCGGAGAACTCCAAAAGACCATATACTTTCTATCTAGTTATGGGTGAGGTTGGCCAATAGGTTTGTGGAGGCATAGAGGGCCTGCATATAGTTCTCATTCTTGATATTCTTGGGTGCCTTTCATTAGTTGAGGGAGGGGTCAAGTGGGACCATAGCCACATTAAAAACAGACCTTAGCATCTTCATCGGCAGATAACTTAAAGCTCCTGACCGAGTTCCGTGTTTCTTGATTTTCCCTGCCATGGGACTTGGGTTGCACATATTGAGGACATGTGCAACTAGATATCTAGCACGTTTAACGATATGGTTGGGACGTAAAGTCTAGGAACGCATATCGCTCGGGGTAGTGTGTCCTAGACTAGAGGGCATTGTTCGATAGGTAGCATAAACCCTAGTAGGACCTAGGTAGCGTAAACCCTGGTTGAACCTAGGAAGCGTTCGATAAAGTAAACCCTAGTTGGACCTAGGTAACACTCGATGGTAAACCCTAGTTGGATCTAGGTGGTATTCGATAATAGAACTTAGTAGGACCTAGGTTGGCAGTCCAAACGCTTACGCAACACAGGAATGGTGGTTTTACGCAGACGTAGTGACAATGTATATATATATATATACATGAAAGCCCGTACGATGTACGGCATTGGATAAGGAACTGCGTACATATGACAAGATGACATGAGTTGGATAAGGGACTGCGTACACATGAAAAGAGGACACGAGTAGGGGGTAACTACATATACATTGTATTAGGTTAATCTACTAGTGGATGGCTAAGTATACCTTAAAGAGCTAACATTGTTAACAACCTAATAACCAAGAAAATGTAACTGAACGGTATATGTAGGATTATACAGAAGTTTATTCTAAGTCCAGTCACACAGAACTTATGTTCTGAACCCATCCTCATTACATACTTCCAGGTTAGGTTCATGATAGAGATGGTATAGCTTTGGATACTGGTTTCGCAGTATTGTTAATAAGGTAAGGCTATATTTGAATATATTATACTTTATTTCCTTCCGCTGTGAAATGCTTTACGAATTCTGACATGTTTCTTTATCTCTGTCTTTTTCTGCAGGATACAAGAGCACCCAACTCGGGTTTTGATAGATTGGATTTTTGAAAAAAAATCGGTCTATCGGAATCCGGGTTGTTACAAATGTACTAATGCTTAGTTCCTCTTTCACAGTTTCCAATTCTAAAAAGAAAAAGGGTGCAATATACGAAAATCGCTTATCCCACCTCATAAAGAGCAAATCTGATTGTCTAAAGATCAAAAAATGTATAACCGATGAGAACCTTAACAAACATCATCTTCTCGATGTAAGATTCAGGCTTGGTAAGGATGGAGGGCGTTACAAATATGTGCCCCCTACTCAGGCGATTGGAGAATCTATAAGCATTTCCCCTACTCAGGCGATTGGGGAATCTAGCAGCGTGCCCCCGGTCGAGGGGGAAGCGGCCACAGAAGCTACAAAGGCAATCGAGTTTCCTAAAAGTCCTTCACCTATGGACATTCAAGATGACGAAGAGATGAACATATACAAAGGAGGTGAAGTCCGAGCTGACGAACCAAAGGATGTTTCCATCCCTAAAGGAGAGACTTCTCCCAAGACATCGCCGTCAACTAAACCCTCGACTCATGATTCTTTAATGGAGGAACTAATGTGTGGGGATTTAGACAAGCTCCCCTTATTGGATAACATTTACACATCTGAGGATTTTGGAGCAGAACCGTTCTTCCCTATCTCCGAGAAAGAATCCACTCCAGCCAAAGAAAAGGAAACTGTACAGACGAGCCTAGCTCCGGGCCCTGGTCTATTAGGGGGGATCACATGGGACACACACATCACATGCACCACATATCACAACATTCATACACTGTATGTGCTCATGGTTCTTATACTTACTTGTTACTTTTGCAAGAAAAATGCCTCGTCACCGCTCCTATTCTCATCATGAACTTCGTGAGTGCACACCCAGATTCAATCCCACAACCGATCATGATCGCAGTGATAGTCGGGGAAGAGATAGTAAGAAACACTAAGATTCTCATCAGCCTCATCCTTCGCTCTCTCGTTCTCCTTCGAGACTAGATCCTGAGAAGCACCATAGTCGTCAAGTACCACATGCGGGAGGCAAACAAGTTCCCAAAGCTCTGACTCCCCCGAAGGATATTCGTCCTCAGGATAAGCCCTCCAAGAAGCATTATGAATCCGAAGACAAGCATAAAGACTTGAGCAACGGTTTGGAAAAAGGAGAGAAAGCTCTTATCCCATCAGGACAACGCAACATTGATATTACGACCACATAAGAGGTGACCCTTACTCCTGAAAATCAGGCAAAGTTGGATCGTTTACGGAAGCATTTCACCGACATCTATTTTGGCAGGATGCTCTTCATTCCGGATCTCGAGCTAGTTTCCGATGATTGGGACACAGAAGTCGTTAACCGAGTTGGCCACGTGGCCACTCAATATAAGGCAATGAAGGAGCATGCCAAGAAGCTTTCGGAGGTTATCCATCGTTTGGAAATGGATGTGGCCAGAGTTAAAGAAAAGGCTGAACAAGGCCAGGGACAAGGCTGAGAAGCAACTTGAGGATACTCAAGCTCTTCTTGCTTTAGCTCAGAGGGATGCCGAAAGCTGCAAAACACAGTTAGAGGATGCGAAGAAACGTTTTCACTTTGAGCTTGATTCGAACAGCCAAGAGCGTATAGCTATGAAAAAGGAGATAGTAGATCTCAAGTCGGTTAATACTGATTTGTAAACATCACAAGACCGCTTTGAAATAGAAAAGCTGCTTGGGAGAAAGAAATGGTAAGCTTAAAGGATAAGCTTGCTCATCTGAGGAGAGAGTAGCTCTTGTTGAAGTGCATGCTAATGAAGCCCTCGAATCTGCCTCAAATGCTACCGCTAAACTTGCTGCAGCTGAACAAGAGATAGGAGGGTTTGATGAACTACTGATGGACTTTTTTTGCTCAAGCCATTCGAACCCGGGACATCTCTTTGATCAAGAACTATCCCACCACCTTAGTTGATGTATGGGACCAGATTGTTGAAAGCGAAAGACAACACTTAAAAATCGAGGATGTTGGTGAGGACCATCTTATGCAGACCTTCCTTAGAGGTGAAGAGCCTGAGGATTTAGCAGAGGGTAGACGTTAAATTGAAGAGTCTATAGAGGAAGAGAGGCTTAAGCTCAAGGGCAAGAACAAAGTTGATGAGGGTTCAAGCTCAGCTATGGGGTTCAAGACTTTTGGGGTCAACGAGTATAACCCCGATGACCCCCTAATATCTGAAATTCCTATTCCCCAACCTACTGGGGTTTCTGCTGTAACTCCGGACGAGCAGTCGGCGGAAGGTATCTCCACATTCTTTCCACAATTTATTAAAGCTGTCATAACTTGTCACCTCATTGTGGAGCAAACAAATGAAAAGACCACATTTTTTCCCAAATTAATAACAGTTGCTTCTCATAATGTAGGTGCCTAGCCGACCGAGGGTACTATAGCAAAGTAAGCAGAGGTCGAGAAGGTCACCGTACCATCAAGCCCTAAGGTCCCTAAAGTCCCTAAACAGACTGAGGTCGAGGCGACCGAGAAGTCCATTGTGCTATCGAGCACTGATGCTCCTAAGGATGCTGAAATCATTGGAGCCTTGAAGGACACTGACGGTGATGACGGGGATGAAGAAGAGGATGTCACCATCACAGGGGAGACAAAGGATGATGATAATCTGACTTTAGCCAATATAAAGGCCAAAAAGGATGAGCAGCTGAGAGTTAAAGTCGAGGAAGGGCCTTTAAATGTTCCACCTCTCTCTGTCGCCGCTCCATAATCTGGATTGATCATAAAGCTCTCCTTCAAGTCAATAACTACACAACATGCGTCCTAGTCCTCTGATGCTCCACAAGATCCTCCTTCGGATAAGAAGAAGAGGAAAAAGCACGACAAATCTGATGCTAACAAGGGGGAGCCAGAGAAGCAGAAGAAAGAGAAGAAACCGAAGCCATCTCCGAAACCTAAGTAGAGCTCGTTTACTTTTGCTCGTTTTAAGTTTCTGGCCTTATGATGTAGTTGTGGGAGTGGCTCTCACATTTTGACTAACTTGTAGTTCTGCACTTTGTAAATGAAATCCTGTTTCTTTCGCATCATTGTGTACCTGCGAGTTTATCATAACTAGCCATACATAAGCATTCAGATCATAACTAAGTTAAAATCACATCATAAACCATTCTGGCAATGAAAAATTAAAACTGCACTATGCATATATGTGTATGGTGTGTATGCCCCCAATCAATCATTAAGATGATGTCAAGCCAGGGCTTGTTGATGATTGATTAGGATCGGATAAGTTTTGCCTCCACGTCCAGGGGTGAGGGGTTTAGACTCAACTTTCATTCTTGTTCCCGGTCTTTCTGCTGGGTAGGAGCCCTTTTGTGGCATTTAATCAAAACGCCTTTATACTCTCCTGTCGTATGCCTAGGATAGAGTTCGAACTCAATTTTCAGTTTGCCCCCCAATCCTTCATCGGGGTAGGAGTTCATTCGCGGTGCTCAGTCCCTGGCGCCTTTATACTCCCCTGTCGGATGCTAAGCGTAGAGTGGAGTTGAGGCGGTCTTTTGATCACGGTGCACCTTCACGCCTCGTGGACAATTCATTTCCCAGTCTTTTATACTCTTTCTCAGGTCACGAGAGTTAGAGTGTCTGAGGTTGTGTTGTTTACTCCCTTGCACCTTCCGGTTTGATAGAAGATTCTTTGAATTACGTGCTTCAAGATCATCATAAGGCTTATAACAAGTATCACAATTATAATAGCCCATATGAATAAAAAATGAAAGAATGAATAAGAAATGGTACGATAAAAGTAAATGACACACGGAATTTTATAGTGGTTCGATCGAATCATGACCTAAGTCCACTTTATAATCATTTTCTTATGTAACCAGACTGTTCTAGGCAAGTCATTCCTTTTTACATGGTCCTAAAAACAAAAGAGTAAAAATGACAATTTTTGTCAAGTAATGTCGCAAATGTTGGGCATTCCACACTCTGAGGATTTCATCTCCGTCCACGGTCGCTAGCTTGAAGGATCCATTATCAAGCCTCCGTAGGATGGTATATGGTCCTTCCCATTTTGGACCCAAATGGACTGGAGGTGGAAAGACGCGCTTTAGAACCAAGTCTCTGGGTTCAAAAGTTCAAGCTCGGACCTTCTTATTGTAATATCGGGTGACCTGCTACTTGTGCCTTAAGGCACGCAGGTCCACTTCGTCACTTTTTTCTTCAACCATATCCAAGGATTCGAGGAACAGTTTATTATTAGTCATCAAGTCATAGTAAGTGGTTCTGTGGGATGGTACTACTAATTCGACCGGGATGACACCTTCTGAACTGAAAGCACGGGAAAAGGGGGTGTGCCCCGTGGCTGATTTATAAGTTGTTTTATAGGCCCAAAATGCCAAAGGTAACTCGTCGACCCACATGGCTTTGGCCCACTTCAGTTGCTTCTTCAAAATGGACTTAATTACTTTGTTTGCGGCTTCTACTTGTCCATTTGACTGTGGATGCGAAACATCAGTGTATCTTTTCTCTATATGATATTTCTGGCAGAAGTCTTGGAACTCGGTGCTATCAAACTGGGTCCCGTTACCTGTTATGATAATCTTCGGGATCCCGAATCGACATATAATATTTATGATGACGAAGTTTATCACTCGCTTGGTTGTGAACGTGGTCAATGGCTTTGCTTCGACCCATTTCGTAAAATAGTCTACGACCACGATTGCGAATTTTGCACCGCCTTTTGCGGTTGGTAAGCTCCCAATAATATCAATTCCCCAGACGGCGAATGGCCACGGGTCATCATCGTCTTTAATTGACTAGGAGGTGGCTTGGGAATTTTAGAAAATCTCTGGCATCTGTCGCAACGCCATGCATATTTAGTCGCATCTTTATTCATGGTAGGCCAGAAATAACAATATCGTAATATCTTCTTAGCCGGTGTTTGACCCCCGGTGTGATCTCCACATTCACCTTCGTGTACTTCCCTTAGGACCCGCTCGGTGTCGTTATGGGCTATACACCAGAGGAGTGGCATCAAGAATCCCTGTTTATAGAGGACCTCGCCTTGCATAATGTATCTAGAGGCCTTTCGAATAACAACACACCTTTCGCTTTTCTTGGTTGGAAGAGTTCCATTTATCAGGAAGTTCTTTAGGGGTGTCATCCACGGCTCCCTTTCTGGTTCAGCTTCCAACACAGGATCAATTTCCATCTGATTGATACTTGGAACCTCCAATATTTCAATCGGGACCATCTCTGTGTCCTCAGGACTGTCAGAACTAGCTAGCTTGGCCAAGTTATCTTCTTATGATTCTCTGATCAGGGAATATGGGTTATACTGTAGTGTTCAAAATCGTTCAGCAGTTCTCTCACTTCTTTCAAATATGAGACAAGTCTTGGCCCCTTGGCCTGAAATTCCTTATTGACCTGGTTCACGACTATTTTGGAATCGCAAAAAATATCTACCCTTGTTATCCCCAACTCTTTTGTAAGCCTTAGCCTGATAATCAGTGCTTCGTACTCTAAGTCATTGTTCGTGGCATGGAACTATAATCTTAGGGCATAGTATATTGGTCGCTTTTCGGGAGCGACCAGTACAACTCCAACGCCAGATCGTTTGTCATTCTTGGCACCGTCGGTATATAGCTTCCAGGTGTTGGGGTTGAATGGTTGTTTTGAGGGACCAGCTTCTTCACTTTCTACATCTTCCTTGGGAATAGTGAATTATGCTATGAAGTCAGCCAACACTTGCCCCCTTATCGACCTATGGGGCTGGAAGTTCAAATCAAACTGGCTTAATTCTATATTCCATTTGAGCAGCCTTCCTGATGCCTCTTGTCTTTGCAAGACTTGTCGGAGTGGATGGTTTGTGTATACGGTGATGGGATGAGCTTGAAAGTAGCGGCGGAGCTTTCTGGATGCGATTAGCAGGCTATATGCAAGTTTTTCTATCCTCGAGTAGTTTCGCTCTGCTGCCGCTAGCTTCTTACTCACATAGTATACAGCCTCTAGACTTTATCTTCTTCCCTTACCAAAGCTGAACTTATTGCATGGGATGACACTGCCAAGTATACGAACAAATCTTCATGGTTGACTGGCTTGGACAGTATCGAGGGTCTCTCCAGATGAGTTAGAAGGTTCTGAAAAGCCTCCACACAATCAAGAGTCCATTAGAAATTGCGCTTTCCTCGCTTTATCAAGTAGAAGAATGGAATGCACTTATTTGTAGCTTTAGAATAAACCTACTCAATGCGGCAACTTTTGTGGCGAGGCTCTGCACATCTTTGATCTGTCTTGGTTCCTGGACATTCCTGATTACCGTGATCTGATCTGAATTAATTTCAATTCCACTTGAGCTAACGATAAAGCCCAAGAAATTTTCGGAGGCAACTCAAAATGAACACTTCAGAGGATTGAGCTTCATTCTGTATCGTCGAAGGATATCGAACATTTCTGCTAGGTCAGTGGCATGGTTGGATGATTGTCTGCATTTCACTAGCATGCCGTCAACATACACTTCCATTGTCTTCCCGACCTAATTGTAGAACATCCGATTCACTAACCGTTGGTATGTCGCTCCGGCGTTTTCAAACCGAAGGGATCACCATATAGTAATACGGTCCCAAATCTGTGATGAAGCTGGTATGTTCCTGGTCCGTAACTTGTATGGGAATTTGATTATACTGTGAGCATGCATCCATGAAGGAGATAATTTCATGACCTGCTGTTGAATCCACCAATTGGTTGATCCTAGGGGCTGGAAAACAATCTTTTGGGCAAGCTTTATTCAAATCTGAGAAATCGATGTAGGTGCGCCATTTCCCGTTGGCCTTCTTAACCAAAACTGGATTTGAGATCTATTCTGGGTAAGTTGAATCTTTAATGAATCTGTTGCTTCTTAACTTCTCAACTTCTTCCTTTAGGGCAGTTGACCTCTCCGGGCCAAGCATTCGCCTTTTCTGCTTAATGGGTGGATGCTTTGTGTTGATGCTCAACGAATGGCTCATGATTGAGGGGGATATCCCACACATGTCAACGTGGGTCCAGGCAAACACGTACAAGTTGGCCTTTAAAAAGTCATTCAATTCTTTTGCTCGAAGGGGATCTAACTGGGACCCGATCTTCAAGACCTTCGCTGGGTCGTTATCATCGATCGGGATATCCTCAGTCGTTTCATTAGGTGTCACCATTCTACCGCCGGGTTACTCGTCCTCTCTGGGATCTATGTCCTCGGGTAGTTCCCTGGGCGACTCGTTCAGGGTCGTCTTCTTCAATTGCTATGACGAATCCTCCTTTGTGGGGGGGCGGGGGGGGGTGGAGGAAACACCTTTAGTTTCTACGTCTTTTCCTTTGCGTAGCAATTTTAACTCTGTTATATAGCAGGCTCATCCAGCGATTTTCACTCTTGATTACTCCCACTCACACATCAGTTGTGAATTTCAACAATAAACACCAAGGCGCAATGCAATCCCTGAATTCTTCTAGGGTGGGTCGACCAAAGAAGGCATTATAAGGTGATTCAATATCCAAACTATGAATGGGAGAATTCTCACTCTCTGACGATCTCCTTCTCCTAGAGTTATTGACAATTTTACAAATCCGATCGGAGATGTTGAGGCTCCATTGAAGCCGCCTATCCATCCATTGCAGGGCTTCAAATCCTTTGCTTTAAGCTTCATCTGATCAAACGCTTTCTTAAATAGAATGTTAACTGAGCTTCCGCTATACATAAAGACCTTATGGACTAGAGCATGACCAATTGTGGTTGTGATCACTAAGGGGTCTTGGTAGGGGAATGAACTCCAATACTATCTCTATCATGAAATATGACATCATCAGACATTGTTTTCTGCGGTTTTACCAGGACGGTATCTTCAGGATTACTGCACTCCCCTACTTCAAGGTGCTTGGCTGCATTTACATATTGATCCCCTGAAGCTATGTCCAGTCGGATGAGGTCCTCCAACTATAGTATTGATAACAATATTCTTTCCCTTCTACTTAGCAGTGGGCCTAAAAGCGGGTTGGTTTTGATTCGGGGCCTGTCCGGCCGGCCCCCGTCTCTTGGAGCAACCTTGTATTTGTCCAACTTTCCTTTCTCGAAGTAGATTTTCAACAACATCTTTTAAATGACGACACTCGTTAGTGCAGTGACCATGAGTCTGATGGAAAAAGCAGAATTTTCCTGTTTCACGCTCTTTCTCCGTTGAGTCCCGTGGTGGAGGCCTCTTATACTGAAGAACACTGTAAGTGTCTAGGTAAATATTCCCTAATGTATCATTCAACGATGTGAAGTTTTCAAAAGTTCTGAATCGAGGTTTCTTCTGTGTGTCATTTCCTCGATTCTTCTTTTTGTTGTTGTTTCTAGCTTGACGGCCATTACCTTGGTTCTTATTTCCAACACTGACCTCTACCTTTCAGAGCTATCTCCAGACTGTTTGATGGCCATGTTACTTTGTATATCTTCCTTATCCACGGCCTTCCTTTTTCGATTAGCATAAAATTCCACTTGACGCAGGTGGATATTAAGTGCTGAACAGGGTCCGTCCTGCCTGAATAACGGTTCATGGTCGGCATGTTGAATCGCCTCGGGAATCAGACGTCTAATATATCATCAGCGAAGGGCGTATGACTGCGGTCTATACCCCAATCCTCGTTTCTTTGTCCATGGCTATCTGCCATGATCTGCCTCAACGTCAGCATTAGTCAAGGTGGATTCAGGATCAGCACTCCTTGCCCTGTGGGCCCCCCGATATCTCTTTGATGTACTGCTCCCAAGTTTGGGGCCTAAGCAGAGCTTCCTTGCCCCCTATGGACACGGCCAATCACGCGGCGAGGGGGTAATAATGGTTGATTCTAAATAGGATCATTAGCACCTTGACCCTTAGATAGTACTGTAAGCCCCATTACAGGCAGAAGAGCGGGATTATTCGAGTTACGGTTGTCGGGTCCCATGTTATGGGTCGTTTCTTCTCGAGAAGGAAGGGATCCAAATCGAAGCTTTTCCACATTCTCAGGCCTTTCTAATGGTCGTCGTGGGGGTCTGGGAGGCTCTTCTGATGAGGAGAAATAGTCAGGAGTAAAGCGATGAGTCGGTGAAGCTGTTCTTTGCCTTCAGAGTTCATCGATTTGCCTACTCATCGCAGTCATATTCTGCCGTGGTAAAGAATTCTCGCGCCTTTGAGCTGCCAACTCATCATTTGTTCTTTCTAACATGTCAAGAACACGAGAAATATCTCTTTCCATTACTAGAGCAGAAGCAGGTAGCTGGTCATTAATATTCACCATTGGATGTGGAGCGCTTGAGCCAGGTCGAGCAGCAACATCTGCATAGGTGGAGTGGGTCATAACCTCTTTTCTGGGTTGGTCGTATGGTCACCTGCATAGAACGGTTCGTGACCCTTTCATCCTGCGGGTGGCTCGTGACATGATCTTGGGGGGCTCATGGTTCCCTCCTGGGACCGGGTCGTAACACCCTCCTAGGGTCGGTTCGCTCCCTGCGAGCCGCGAGCCAGGGAGCTCACTTCATCCTGCTCCTGAACGCTCTCTTTGTTGGATTCATTTGCTCTAGAAGCTCGTGAATCCTTGGATTTCTTTGCGGCCATAGCGTCTTGATATTACTGAAATATTCAAAAAACGAAACAGTGGGAATGCAGACTATTATCTTCGGACTTGAAAAATCTAAACAGTAGAGCAATAATCTGACAGGCTGAGAATTCAGTTCTCAGTGAAAGCACCAAAAATGTTAGACCAAAATATGGTTCTAACACCCAAATTGCCTGGAATTGCAGATAATTATAACTAGAAATGGAATAAAATGCAACAAACACACCAAATTTATAATGGTTCGACGTTAAAGAGCCTACGCCCACTTTATATGGTTTTGATTATATGTTTGAATATAAGTACAACCAATATTTCTTCTCAATATCACTTTTACAATGATGATTCACTCAATAATTTCGAGATATTACTGATCAGAAATGACGAAGCATGATATGGTGGAATCAGAGCTCTCAATTGCCAAAAGATCCTCAAAAATGCCAAGTATTGGGCTATTTATAGGTGATTTCTGCAGGCGGCTCGTGAAGACACGTGGCACCAATCCTAAGGATTTCGGAGTCGTTTGTGAGTGGATGGATAAATGGTTAGACCAGCCGTTATCTACACATGCCATTGGATCCCTGGAATGCGGCTCGTGGGTTGGTGGAGGTTGACCAAGTCGCCGCTACGTTCCCTGGGCGCAAAGTCGATTCATGACTCATATATGCGAATGGGTCGTGATCCTTTGTCGCGAGCGGGTCATGATTACATGTCACGAGCGGGTCATCAACTCATGTCACGGGTTGATTATAAGCCGAAGAAAGAAGGTGCTCAGGAGCCGCATGTGAGGGGTGCTCACGAGCAACACGCGAGAGAAGAACTACGAGGTGAGCAGCAAAGTTATATAGTGGTGAGTACTTAAGTTCGTGGTGGCTTGATTCAAAAGCTAGCCAAAATAATTAATTTTATATTCACATGAGATAAACAAATTAAAAATACAAAAATTCATAAAATGTCAATTATTTGTTTTGTATATAAATATACATTGATTAAGGAATTTTAAATCATCAACGTATATTTATTTGGGATTCCCTTGATATTTTTCCAAATATATAAATCTTATTTTATTTTAATTATATTAAATTATCAGTATAATCTATACATTATAGATTATAAAATTAGTCCAAAAACTTGGTCGTTACATTGTTGACGTGTCAATGTTTTATTGGTGAGCGGGTTCTTTATTTTTATTTGTTTTTTTAAATCGATAACCTCTAACATGAAAAACATTTACATATGGGGTCTGAATGATGTGCGATATCCTCCGTT
This sequence comes from Allium sativum, assembly GCA_030737875.1. Lineage (NCBI taxonomy): Eukaryota > Viridiplantae > Streptophyta > Magnoliopsida > Asparagales > Amaryllidaceae > Allium > Allium sativum. Next base: position 970,858,037 of record CM060912.1, on the reverse strand, counting down.
AGGATTAAATCAGCATTAAGGACAATATGAAACTAGTTTGGTTGGAATTGGAGTTAGTTGAGAATTTCGTGTTCGTTGGATTTTCAAATGGATGGGAACTCAGAGGTAAGTGTTTAAACTCACTCACGACGTACTAAAATTTCTATTGTAAGTTAAATTGAATTATGATACGATATGATTTATTTAACTTTCATTTAGAAATTTAAATATTGAAGTTGAACATAACTATTAATTGACACCCGATATGTGAAAATTGATATTGATGCGAAATATTATTTTATTAGGTATTTGTGTTTAAATTGAATTTGAATTGTTAGTATAGTGACATCGATGTGAATTTTTTTAAGAAGAAATAATATAATATATCAAAAGAGAGAATCTAGCCATTTTCCAATAGCTCACAAAAACAATTTATGTATAAATGGCTACAGTACCTGAATTAGTAGAAATTATAAAATATTGAGGTGAATTGACATTTATTTATCTTTGAAATTGAATTAGTACTTAAAAAACCGACATTTGATAACTAGCGCCTGTTGTGATATATTGATCATTTTAGATGATGATTTCATGTGTATGCTTATTGTTAGATGTAATGATTGATTGGATAATATTTTTGATGGTTACTAACTATGTTGTGTGCTTGTTATCACCTATATATCAATAGAACGGGATAAATTAATATTTACATTCTTAGGCCACTAGACACCTGAATTGACGAACATGTTGAAATGATATATTTTTAACACCCCAAATTTGGCATTAGTAAAATTAGTTTCAAAAATGAAATTTGTGCAAATGGAAACTGTTCATGAAACTTGCATCGTTGCATTCATAATGGAATTCTAGTCAACTTTCATGGTTGGAGTTTCGCGGAAGAAGTTGGTATAAAGATTTACTATGCAGTTAAGGGCTTGCAAAATCCTTGCTAAAGCCAGAAACACTCTTTCACCATTGCCTTATTTCAATTTAGCGATGATGAGTAGTAGATTCACTTTGAACCACATTATTTTCCTCTATATCCGCTAAATCAGTGATTTTTAGCACCCGTTTTAGCAATATCAATATGTAAAAGTTGATTTAACTAGTTCTCGTTTGAACAAATAAAAAAAGTTAATGTAAGAGCTAATTTTAAGGCATAAGTGCTTAACATGAGGTAGAAATCTATTACAATCATCAAATCTATTGAGCAGGACCATTATATTCTTTTATTTTGTTATATAAAATTATTTAATATTAGTTTCCTCTATATAAGTGATGTGAAAATAATAATTATTTAATTTTAGCTTTTTTTTTTAAATTTAGTGAACATTTTTGAATGTCCGCTATATTCCCGCTATTTTCCCATTTTATCCATACTATAATTTTTTACACCTCCACCTTATAGAACCTCTAAGCGCTTAACCAGCACAGTGAAGAAGTTACGGATGAAAAAGAGTATTGGCCAAAAACATATATTATAAATATAATTAACTTCATTATTTATTACTCGACCCTATATAGGCTAGGTCGATCCAAGCTATCAGCCGCTAGGTCGACCATAGGCTCGACCTACTTGGTCGACCATAGGCTCGACCTACTTGTCATCCTGCTTTATAGAGGCTAGATTTTGATGGAGTATAATTTATGTACTAACAGACGAATTTTTATAAGTTTAAATCCAATGGTTCAGGATATTTTCTACGTCTATAAATAAAGATCCTGACCCTCTCTCTTTTCTTATATTTTCTAGAGGTAGCAACAAAGCTCTGTCATTTTTGTTTCTCCATTCTCTTATAAAATTTCTTAAAACAAATAAATTTACATTCAATTTACATGGATTAGAGAAAAGAAATTCAAATCTACAAGCAAAGATAGGTTTTGAGTGTAAGGTAAATTTCTTAGGTTTTCAATTTTATTTTTCTTTCCCCATTCCAATTCTATGTCTGAATCTTCAATTTTTAATATATATCTCTCCCTTTTTATACATCTTATATGAATCTAGAAGGAATTGGAATAAAACATAATGCTATAATTCAGATCTAAAGCCAAGTCAGAATTTATACATTGTTAATAATATTAAATCTTTTTTGTTGGTGTAGTTTCAATTTCTATGCTTAATTGAATAATTGGAATTGTAGGCTTTTTCACTATAACATCCAAAACTTGCCTACATATTCTTTTGTAAGTTTTGATTGGTATTTACATCTAGAACTGGTAAATCATTCCATAAAGATATTAAACTTATTGTTTGTAGTTAGGTTCCAGATCCGTAAAATAGGCGTAAAGGTAGGATTTATGTAAATTGCTCATTTTAATTTATATCTACATTATGTTTTGCTTTGTATTGGTATATTTGTTAAGTTTTTATAAATTAGCCTATTTAGTCATTTATGCAAAAAGTCTACGTTTAATATTACAAGAAATAAGCACTAATAAATACGTAAGAGATGGGCAAATTATGTGTTTTTGTACATAATTTACACTGGCTGTTCTAAATAAAATATTACTCATTCCTTGTACTTTTAAATATGTTAATGTTCTTTTCTTTGCGTTGTTTGGTCAAACTCATGGAAATTATAGCAAAAGACCTTTTCATTTGGATTCTGGCAAATGAGAACATAGAAAGATTGTTCTACTTAATATTTTCGACTAGAACATAAATATTTAAAATTAGGAAAATTAGTATGTACATAATTATTATGTTAATAAAAAAATTATCCGATCAATTATGTGTAATAAACATTAGTTAATTATTATTATTAGGTAGACACTTAGATTAGGCTTGAAATTTGAATCGTCTCCGTTTATTATGGTATTACTTGGTTGTTATCTACAATTAATAGAGAACTAAAAATTGTAACCTTAAGTTTTATGGGTGTTAAAAATGATAATTAATTATAGAACTCAAAAAATTATAATTATGATAAATAATATTTAATGTTGTAACTAAAATTCATGACAATTAATATTATAGTAATTTTGGTGATAACCAATGAGTTACAATTAATGATAATTGATGGAAATTAATGGGATTGATATTAATAACATTTACTGTAATCCCTATTATCTTATAAAATGATCTTAAGGTTATTAATGGTATGTAGCAATTGTGGAAACATTTTAAAAGGGGATTTTGGGTAAGATTATCATAATTATACCAATTCTAATAAATTATATTAGAACTATCTGTAACCCCCCAAAATTCAATACACCATAACCATACATTAAAGACAATAAAATGAATAATATATAATTAAATATTCATAATTAAGTAAAACCGACTTTACCGTTGCGTTCGTCTCAGAATTCAGGTTCAGATAGACCCCAAATTGGCGTAAAACGGATAACGTATGAAGAATTATGAACATAGGAAAATTGTATACATATATTAGGGTTATATATTAATTAATTCAAAATTAAATTCAAACCAGAATAATTAACGCAGGAACCAAAACTGTCGTGGGACGACCCGACCAACACTGGGTCGACCTATGGGTCGACCCATGGCTAAATGGGTCGAACCGGTAGGTGGTGGATCAACCCACCTGCATGTAGGCCTGATTCTGAGTTATGTATCTAAAATATTTTATGTTACTAGGTTCATTGGATGAGTTGTATGGCTATATTAGAAACCCTAAGATCTAAAGGTTAAGAATTAGCTCCGTAAATCTACAAATAGGATGGCCCTCTCCCAATTCAATACACACAACTATTCTTCATCCCTCTTCTTCTATGACTCTATTCTAAATAAATAAATAAATATATATATATATAATGGGGAGACGTTGCTAAAACTTAGATCTATATAGATAATACAAGATTTGCATACAACCTTTTTCAAAAACTATTTATGAACCTAATACCTATCGCTGTGAGTTCAAGTTATTTTCAGATCTGATATTTAAACAAGTATTATGACAATAAATAAAAGTGGATCTAGAACATACATTACTTATAAGTTGTTTTTTATACTGTTCTTTTAATGTTATCCATCTATGTAGTTGTTACGGTAATATATGTTCTTTTACTATCAGTTAATTATCAGTTATGTTCACACATGTTTATCCTCCTTATCCCTATTCTATTGCTTAGTTTAATTATTTATTTACAGTCTTGTTTGTATGCCTATTTTTATTTAATTGGTTTGATTTAGTTCTTCTCCTTCTATTTATCCCTTTTTATTTACGCCGAGCCTAGGCCATCGAGTACCTAAGCCATTTTTGATTTAAGATTACATGGAGTAGAAATTTGGATGATATGAAATGACATGAAAATGAGAATTTAGGGCATATCATAAATTGAGGACTTTTAACTGTAATTTGGGAATATAATAAAAAGGGGTAATATGCATATATGTGTACATGCTGTAATTTGGGAATATAATCAAAAGTGGTAAAATGCATATATGTATACATGTTACATAATGACTGTAATTTGGGAATATAATCGAAAGGGATAATATGTATATGTGTAAACGTGTTAGATTAGACTTAATACAGACATTAAGTAAATGACATGTTATGAAAGTGTAAATACCAGATGTATGTTAAGTAAACTGAATTACTGTATAATACATGTACATCTGGGCGAGTGCTTATTTTGGGGAAATGGTTGTACACATAGTAACATTTACAGAAAAAAATTAATATTACAACCATGCTTATTAATGAACTTAAACCTGCTAAGTTAAACATGATTATTAAAAAGCTAAGAGGTCCCTCGTTCTGTTATTGTATCGGGTATTGGGGACTCTTAAATCCTAGTTACTTGGAGGCACAAGCTTAAAGGGTTTGGCTTGTGTCAATCTTGCTGTTTGGAACCCATATTGGTTAGTATCCCTATTGGTATTTTTTTAGAGGGCCTCACACTAGGTACAGGCCAAAACATGTTTTACTGAATTGGATAGTAAGGGGTTCAAACGAAGATGGTGGGTACCGTCACATTCCAGCGGAGTCATGAGCGTGCGTGGGTCCGATTAGGAAAACTAAGACATTGTAATACCAGTAAATAAGTCTGTGTTCTATAAGTTATTAGGTTATGGAGTAATACACCCTACTGCCAGGGCTGACATAGGGTATTTACGTAGTAGGGAGCGGATCGCATGGGTAGTAATTAGGGTAACACCTAATCCTGTTCTATTTTGTAATTAGGATAACACCTAATCATGTTCCTGTTATGTAATTAGGGTAACATATAATCCTGTTTTGAATCCTGTTGTATAGTTAATAATCCTGATATACTAGTATTGGTGTAGAGAAAACTTGTTCCAGGGATATAAATGAGAAGCTTTACTCGATCACTATTTTATCTTGTTGTCCTGTTTGTCTTGATTACCTGTTATCTTATATGCTACTATACTTTCTCATCCAGTCTTGTTTATATGTCTTGATACCTCTATTTTATGCATATACCGAAAATCACTAGAACTCGCCAGGCTTTATGTCTGACCTATTTTGTTTTGCTTCTTTCTCTTCCTCCCCTCACTCAGGTCCTCACAATGGTAGTACTCCTCAGTGATCAAGATTTTCTTTCATCTTGGATAAGTTTTCTTCCGATTTCATGAACCACTTTGGTTATCTTTCTCTTTGCTATGGCTTGTCAAATAGGATATGGTTTTGCTCTATTGTACTCCGATGATTGAAATTATGAGACAGATGGTTTTATTTGAAGTATTTGGTATTTAATGATGTAACTAGTTTTGAAACAATATTTTACTTTCAATAATAAAGTTGACTTTTCCGCAGCTTATTTATATCTGTCTTGTGAATTAATGTTACTGTTTACCTATTATACTTCACAAAACTTAATGCATTCTCTTACGAGTGACATTAACGGACGTGGGGTGTCACATTTGATATCGGAGCTGAAGGTTACAAGATAAGAGAAAATTTTCAAAAAATTCTTTTCAGAAGCAAAGTATTTTCAGATAAAAATCTATTTTTGAAAAAACATATCCCCTCAAGCCATATTCAATACTCTGTCGATCTCTTTTTGAATCATTGTTTCTTCTCTTTTCAGCATGTCTGGGGCATCCAATCTTCTGAGGGCATTCCACTACCGACATGGTTCCGTAGGATTCTGAAGGCTACAACACCTGTCAGAGTTTAAGGAGATGCCTCATCCCATCTGCAGCCGCGGTTGCCCCACCTCCATATGTAGACATCTTTTCTAAGCTTTGTTAGAACTTTTGCGCTATGGGAGGCAAGCCGTTCTGCGATACTAAGAGTTTTGTTGAGGCGCGCAGTTGGCTTTTAGAAACGGAGACTGTGTTTGGTCTTTTCGAGCTCGATGATAGGAGGAAAATACAGTTTGTTGCTTGGCAACTGAAGGACGAATCTTTATACTAGTGGGAGGTGACACAGGCAGGACAACCGATAGCTACTTAGGATGATTTCAGATAGATATTTGAGATGAAATTCTTATCTCAGTGGAAGAAGAATTACAGATTGAGAGATTTTTGGCTTTGAAACAAGGAAATATGTCTGTTAAGGAATATGTTAACAAGTTTAATCAGCCAGCGAGATTTGGTTTGGACTTGGTAAATACACCCTATAAGAAGGCTTTTAGGTTTGCGAGAGGGTTGAATCAACCTCTCTAAGAACTAGCATTGTCTCATATACTGATGGGGTGACTTTTGAGAGGCTTGTTGACATGGCTCTAATGCACGAAGATGCCAAGGATGAGAAGGAAGACAATAAGGCTGAGGAGACACAGTCTAAGGGTGGGAAAAAGAAGCGGTGGCCTAAGAATGGAACACAAAAGAAAAGGGGAAAGCCTGACAAAGCTCATATCAAGAAAGATGTCAAGTGCCATGGTTGCGAAGCTTTATGTCATTTTGTGAATGACTGTAGAAAGACAAAGAAGCCTGTTTTAATTGTGGTCAAGTGGGACGCTTCATTAAGAAATGCCCTAGCAAGCAAGGACAAGGTACATGACCTTATGGAGGACAAATGCTTGCTCTTGAGGCTAGTGGACCTGATCGATGTAGGAAAGTCACTGTTGAAGGTTTGATTTCCCTTTTTGACTATCCTGTTAGAACCCTCTTTGACTCTGGCGCTTCTCATTCATTTATATCCAATACTGTAATAGATAGTCTCCACCTTAGTACTAGTATAGTCTCTGATACTGTAGTAGTCTCAAACCCTATAGGAGGTATGACTCATTTATCCATGATATGTAGGGGTTTGAGAATTTATATCTTGGGCGTCGAATTTGAGTGCGACACGTATGTACTTGGCTTTATGGGCTATGGTTTGATTCCAGGAATGGATTGGCTAACCACGTATGGTGCCATCCTAGACTGTGAGAGGAGAGTGGTTAAGGTTATAACGTGCCAAGGAAGAACTCTCGAGAATTCATGTGACCCACGGGGGTCAGTTATGCTCAGTTTCCTAGATTTTCTTGGTACTTCTGTTGATGATTTGCGATCAGTACCCATAGTCAGAGATTATCTGGATGCGTTTGATGAGGTTAGGAAATTACCTCTGAGGCATGAGATAGACTTCTGGATTTACTTGATAGAGAATGCAAATCCAGTCGCTTTACTAGTGCGTCACATGACTCCTAAAGAGAGGAGGGAGCTTAGCAAGCAAGTAAGCGAGTTATTCGAGAATGGATTCATTAGACGGAGCATATCAAAGTGAGGAGCTTCAGTCATCTTTGCAACTATGGCAGATGGCTCGCTTCGTCTATGCGTGGACTATAAAGAGATGAATAAGCTCACCAAGAAGAATAGGCACCCGCTTCCGAGGATTGAGGACTTGTTTGATCAGCTAGTAGGCGCATTAGTTTTCTCGCAGACGGATTTGGCAATTGGATTTCATTAGTTGAGGGTGGCAGAGGACAATATTGATAAGACTGTTTTCAGAACTCCAGAACATTTCTTTGAGTGGCTAGTCATGCCTTTTGGGTTGGCCAATGCACCCGCATATTTTATGGACTTCATGAGTAAGGAATTTAGAGAGTTTCTGAAAAATTAGTGGTGGTCTTCGTGGATGATATTCCGATCTTCTCAAGGAATGAGGAGGAACATGCCCTACACTTAGGATAGGTTTTACCACTCTCAGATCGCATTAGCTAAAGGCAAAATTTTGTAAGTATCACTTTAGGAGAAAAAAAGTAAGGTTTCTAGGGCATGTAGACTCCGAGGATGGGATAGTGGTGGACCCCGCTAAAGTCGCCGTAGTTCAAGATTGGTGGAATCCGAAGATTGCGATGGAGGTGAGGAGTTTTCTAGGGTTGGCGGGCTATTATAGAAAGTTTATCAACGACTTTGCAAGGACATCAGCCCCACTCACCAGACTGACGAAGAAGAACTTGGCTTTTTCTTAGAGCATTGATTGCGAGGATGCTTTTTACAGTTTAAAGAGGGCTCTGACATCAGCCCCAGTTCTGACTCTCCCCGATTGTGACGGTCGCCCCGTACCATTATACATTTCCCCCGAAATGCACTGTGCCAATGCCTGGCTAGCACGGGACGGTCATTAAAAGGGTTGAAACAATGATTACCGAAGAACCTGTAGTATATCTCACAGCGCATGGAATAAAATATAATAATAACATAACTTGATATAAAACAGGCGAGACAGTACATAAGCTGAAAACTAACCATATCCATCAGAGTAGTGGAAACCAAAATACAACTTCATATCCAATTATTACAACTTTAAAATACTTTCGCAAATGGAAATAAAAGAGGTGCACTACTAATGCCCAAAGCAGTGACCAGCAACAACAAAGGGAGAATATATATAAAGTACGCGGAAGCCTCCTTCTTATCTCCGGACAGCTACTTGTGCATAGCCACCTAAACTGCCTCTAGTCTGCTCGTTTAGGAGCATCCAGAGTAATAAGAAGAGACATAAAACTCTGGGTTAGACAAAAGCCTGGTGTGAGCGATAGCAAAAAAATAAAGCAATAACAGGTATAAATAATCATACCTGACCTGGACCTGCAACCAAAGAGTTAGCACAACAAGATGTATAATACTCTAAAGTAACACTATCATAGATTGTAAAATGAAAGTGTGTGTGTCATGGTGATAGCAACATCAAACATAGCAATCATCCTCACATCTCTCATTCGGTGCGTAAAGCATACCAAATCCACCACTTTGATCACCAAATCCATTGGGGGTAATGACGGGTCCACACCGCCCTGGACTCGTACAACTATTACTGTGACCACACCGCCCTGGTCTATAGTGATAACCTTACCCGGTCCACACTGCCCTGGCTCTGGGGTACGGGCCAACCAGTCCACACTGCCCTGGCTCTAGTTCGTCTACATGCCCCTCTCTCAATGATGAACCAAAGTTATAGATATCGATAACTCCTTTGTACACGTCCCACATCAAAGCCCAACTATTGAAGTTAACTCATTGGTTCCCATCTGGATCCTGAGCGATAACATTCGGCTTAGACTTCCTTTGCATCTCGGGTTTTAGTCGAATTGGAGTTAATCTTCAGAAGAGTTCACGATCGTCGTCACGTGGTAGAAGCTCAAATCCAGTTCGGTTCGGGGTCACCATCACGGCTCGGTTCGTGGTCAACATAGGGGTCGTGGTCACCATGGGGGTCGTGGTCACCATGGGGTCGTGGTCACCATAGGGGTCGTGGCCATGGGGGTCGTGACCATGGGGTCGTGACCACCCTAGGGGTCACCATTACGAACCGAAACCCTGCAGTCTTCCAGCAAGCTAATTTCACTAAATGACGGCGTTTTCAACCATTCCAACTTTCCTATGCAATCATAAAATATACCAAATAGCAGCAGTAACATGTAGAATCAACCCAAAACATCAAAATAAACAACGATTTCATATGTTAATTTAGATCAAATGTACCCAAATCCATGATTTTCCCCTTTAATCCTCTAAATTCTAGAATTAAGAAAATAAATCCAAATAAACACAATTTCATATATGCGATACAAAATATGATTTTAGAATTTATGCATATTTTTCCATAATTTTTGGATGTATAATTTCACTGATTATCACTAATCACCCCTAATTAGCACTAATTAGTGTATAACCATGCAAATCACTCACCTTAGCGAATAATTAATGATAGATCTGAAACTTTACTGATTTGGATCGGATTCCAATGTGGTGCAACAGCTCTACGTCGAATCTGGTGTTAATCCGGTTGATTTGATGTAGATTTGATTAATTAGTGACTAGAAAGTGATTAGAGAGAGATTTAGAAGATGGAAGCCATGATTAGGTTTTGAGAAAGGTTTGTGGCGGCTAGAAAAATAAAGGAGATGATTCTCCAACTCCTTTCATCCCTCCCATAAGCCTAATCCCGAATTGGGTTATGGGGCCTAGCTGCTAATCACTTAATTAAGTCCAATTGGGCTGTTTTCCATCTTTCAAATCTTATTTCAGCCATATCTCCCAAACATAAGTCCGTTTGATTAATGTGACCACTCTACGGAATGGGAAACCATCATCCAAATCAATGGAAGTGGTTTCAGGTCAAAACTCCTTACCAATCAAAAGTTATAGGCAAAACAAATTCGCCAGGGGGAAATGGTCATTTTAAAATCCGGCAAAAATCATGAATGTGGGAAATGACCCCAATATTCATTTCCCAAAGTTACACGACCATACGACTTCGTACAAAGATAAAACAAATATTCAATGATCCTCCGATACATAGAATACGGGTCGTTACATTCTTCCTCCCTTAAGAAATTTCGCCCTCGAAATTCCTTAACCAAGAAAGCATACAATAGTGTCCCGCATGCCTATCAACCATTTACAGACAATCAAACATATATAATTAACTCAACAAGCATGTCCTAGCATGCAGTTTACAAACAAGGGAATAACTATATCGCGATTAAAATCTTACCAGGTAAAGAGCTCTAGATATGACTTCCTTATGTTCTCCTCAGTTTCCCAAGTACGGTCATTCTCATTATCACCCCTACTGGACCTTAACCAGTTTCACCGTCTTCCTTTGAAGTAGTTTCATATCGTGTCCGACAATACGAATCGTTTTGCAGCTTACAACTGCCTCGGATTCTACATCGATATCATCCAACTGATCTGGTGAAATATTTATACTAGAATCGTGTACGAACTTCCTTAATTGAGAAACATGAAATATGTTAGTACTCATGCCATTTTATCAGGTAATCCAACTTTATATGCTAAATTCCCAACTAGTCCGAGAATTGGAAACGGACCAACAAACCTTGGTGCTAACTTACCTCTCCTACCAAATCGAATCACACTCTTCAACGAAGAAATCTTGACGAATACCAAGTCACTAACGGAGAATTTCAAATCTCTTCGTCTTTTATCAGCATAACTCTTCTGCCTATCTTGGGCAGCCTTCATTCGCTATTGAATAACCTTGATCTTATCTGAAGCTTCTCTTATTACATCTGGCTAAGCACAAATTTCTCACCGGTTTCCAACTAACATGATGGTGAGTTGCACGGTCTCCCATACAAAGCTTCAAATGGAGCCATACCAATACTGGACTGATAACTATTATTATATGCGAACTCAACCAGATGCAAATGGTCATCGCATGACCCCCCAAAATCCAATATACAAGCTCTCAAACGATCCTCTAATACACGATTCACCCTCTCTGTTTGACCGTCGGTTTGAGGATGGTACACGGTACTGAGATGTAATTCTAAACCTAAGGACTTTTATACGCTCTTCCAAAACCCACTAGTAAATTATGGATCTCGGTCATTCACAACACCTTTAGGTACTCCATGAAATCTCATTACCCACTTCATAAATAGTTCCGCTAACTTAGCTGCCATTCTATTCAACTTGACTAGTATAAATCTTGCATTCTTGGTCAATCGATCCACAATCTCCCAAATTCATGACCCGTTCTAGTCCTTGGAAAATCATTGATAAAATCCATTTAGACTTGTTTTCGTTTCCATTCGGGAATTTCCAACGGGTGTAACAAACCACTAGGCTTCTTTTGCTCGGCTTTAATTAACTGGTAGTTCATGCACTTGGATATAAACTTCCCAACGTCTGTTTTCATCCCTTCCCAGTAGTAGGTCTGCTTCATGTCTCGATACATTTTGTTACCACCGGGATGTATAGTCAATTTCAAGTGATGACACTCTCTGAGCACTTCATCTCTCAATACATTAACGTTGGGTACAACTAGTCTCCTATTCTTTCAAAGCCATCCTTCTCGATCAAGTCCATACTTATTCATCCCCTCAGCGTCGATACCTATCTCTACCTTGGACATGATTTCCAATAGGTTAGGGTTGTCCCTCTGACTGGAACCGATCCGCTCAATCAGAGTCGATCCGATCATCAAACTTACTCACATCTCTGGATCCAATTCGCACTTAGGTCTGAAAGCATATCCCGTGATATACTCCAGTTGCTTCCATTGTAGAAACATAGCTCCCAAATTGGCATGTCTCCTACTCAATGCATCAGCTACTACATTGCCCTTCCCGGGTGTGTATACGATATTGAAATCATATGAAGTCAAGAACTCTAACCATCTCTACTGACGAAGATTTAAATCCTTTTGAGAGAAACAATACTGTAATGTTTATGATCGGTAAACAACTCGAATATTTCTCCCAAGAAATAGTGTATCCACGTCTTTAGTGTGAACACGATCGCTGCCAATTCCAAATCATGGATAGGTATCTTTTCTCATGTGGTTTCAGTTGCCGATTAGTATAAGCCACAACCCTACCCTTTTGCATCAGTACAACACCTAGTCCGGTACCACAGGCATCTGTGTATACCGTCATCTCTTCGTTCCCTTTAGGAATAACTAACACTGGTGCACACGTTAGCTTCTCATTTAGAATCTTAAATGCATTCTCACACCTTTCGTCCCAAGCAAAAGCTTGATTCTTCTTGGTCAACTAAGTTAACGGTACCGCTATCTTGTAGAAGTCTTGAATAAACTTACGATAATATCCAGCTAATCCCAAGAAACTTCTCAAGTCCGTTGCATTTTTGGTCATAGACCAATCTTGCACTATAGCCATCTTCGCAGGGTCCACAGCAATACCATTCTCTGAAACAATGTATCCAAAGAATCTCACTTCCCTCCTCCAGAAGTAACACTTAGAAAATTTCGCTTTCAATTGGTGCTTCCTCAACACCTCCATTACTATCCTAAAATGTTCCTTGTATTCTTCCTCTGTCCTCGAGTAAACTAAGATATCATCCACGAACATAAGAACAAACTTATTTAATTGATCTCTGAAAACCCTATTCATAAGATCCACAAAATATGCGGGTGCATTGGTCAACCCGAATGGCATGACCAACCACTCATAGAATCCAGACGGCGTCCGAAATGCCATTTTAGGTATACTCTCTGCTGCTATTCGGAGCTGATGAAATCCTGTCGCGAGATCCCGCTGGGAGAACACTCTTGCTCCATTTAGTTGATCAAACAAATCATCTATTCGTGGAAAAGAATACTTATTCTTCCTAGTCCACACATAAACGAAGGGAACCATCGGCCTTAGTAGCAAACACAACTGGTGCTCCCCACTTGGAAACACTCCTTCGGATAAATCCCTTCTTCAAAAGATCGCCTACTTGCACCTCGAGCTCTCGTTTCTCCCTTAGCGCCATACGACGAGGAGGCATCACTATAGGTCTGGCATCTTTCACTAAATCAATCCAAAACTCGATCTCTTGGTGTGGTGGAAGTCCGATCACTTCCTCAAAGATGTCCGGATACTCGCCAGCAATAGGTATATCTGATAACTCATCATGTGGAATGTCGAGGGAATTCAGAAAACTAGCCATCACCCCATCACTAGGTAGGAACCCCAATACCACCCTCCGCCCATCGTCTATTCTAACGGTCACCGAAGACCCCTCACAGTCTACCATCACTCCATACCTGTGAGCCAATCGACTCCCAAGATAATGCTAAACTCAGTAGAGACCAAAACAAAACAATCACAAGCAAACATACATCCATGACTCGATAAGACCAAATTACGAAAAATCATACAAAGGCTAGTCGAACCACCGATAGGGTTCGTCACAACTAAAGGTCTATCAACAACCTCAGGTTCCAATTCCAACCTATCTGCCAGGTCACTAGATACGAAGGAATGAGAACCCCCGGTATTAAACAATACTTGAACAGGAACATCATAAATAGAAAGCATACCTTGAATAACGACACCCTTTCCTTTCTCCACTGCAGTTGAGGCATTCAACGAAGAAGGAACAACATTGATAGCATATGCTTTCACGATCTGCATCTCCTTGGGTGTTGTGGACATTTATTCTTGAAATGTCCTAGTTGGTCACAGTTGAAGCACTTCTTCTCCCTTGGCTTCGCTCGACAATCTTTGATATAGTGGCCCTTCTTGCCGCAGCCAAAGCACTCGATATCTTTCTTATTCTTCTTTTTCTGACTATCCTTGGTTGGTTCTGTTTTCTCTTATTATTGGAATTCTTCTTGCCTTCACCGCTTGCCTACGGTTTTGGCTCCTTTGCGGATGCAATAGCAACCTCGGTCTTCGACTTAGTGTAAAGGCTCTCTGATCTTAATGCCTTTCCTACAATAGATTCGAAGGTCTCATCGATATGGTTTATAAGTCTTTCCCCAAGTACTCATCATGGCGAGTTATGAACTTCTAGTTCTTCTTCTCAGCAGTATCGATAAGAGATAATCCATATTTCGATAAGGTATCAAATTCAGCAATATATTCCGGGACTGCCCTACTATTCTGCTTAAGCTCCAAAAACTTCCTGAATAATTCTGATCCCTGTGCAGCTAGAATAAAATTATCACTGAAGCGAGTCTTAAACTGATTCCAAGTAATTTGATCCTCGGGAGTAGCCACCTTAATAGCATTCCACCAATTCATTGCTCGTCCTTGAAGCTGACACGATGCTAGTTTTCTATTATTGCATCATCAATACCAAAATCCTCGAAGATGCGCTCACAACTATCAAGCCAATCCTGGACCTTTGTAGCCAATTTCGTTCCATGGAATGACTTCCCACCAAGACTAGTATAATCCTTGTTAAGCTTGGCGAAATCGGCTCTAGGCGCCTACACTACTGCACCACCACCGTTAGCAGCATTAGGAACTGCTCCCTGAGAATCTCTCGCATGAAGGCAGTAAACATCGTCCACATATCAGGGAAATTCCCATTGTTGGCCCCTGAACCTGCTCCCTCTTCAACTCCCGATGCGGTGTTACTCACCGTACTCCTTATATTTTGGCTCATCATTCAATATGTAAAGAGAAAACAATTAACCATCTCGTTAGTGGTGCCAGTGTAGTGCGACTTCATCCTTAGATATACTAATAATGTATATATATTTGAAAACCAAAATATCACAAGTATGCGCTCTCATATGCGTATACTATCTCTCCCAAATATCTTCCCCTAGGTTAAACAATGCAACCTAGGCTCTAATACCAAGTGTGACGACCGCCTCGTACCACCAGACATTCACTACAACAAAATGACCCTATTACAATGGTGGAACACCGTTGTAATATACATTCTACAATGGTGGGCAAACCATCGTGTATTAAGAAGTTGTAATAGACTAATATCTTTTACAACTTTTTTGCACTGTTGCAACACCGTTGTAATATGTATATTTTACAACTTTTTTCCACCGTTGTAATATCTTTATTACAACTGTTGTAATATATTTTTATTGAAAGTATTATTTACAATTGTAATATATCTGTAAATTATATACTTATTACTAATAAAAAATTCATTCCAGAACAAATTATCTAAAAAACCGAAGATATCAAACAAACTTAAAAAATGAACCATAATAATATATTTTTTTTCATACTCTCATCAATTTTTTACATAATACATTGAATTTATAAATCATACAGATGACACGAACACTACAACATACCGATGACAGGAACACTACAGCATACCAATGACACGAACACTACAGCGCAATAATGCAGCATGCAAGTCCATAATATCCATCTCATGTAAAATGAGAAGGTACACGTACCAATGACACGAACATTACAGCCGGAAGCACATTCGATTGATTTGATATTAGATCCTTGCTTTCCAATTAAGGTGCATTTTTGGGTAGCTCCTGTAAGTAGTCTTGTTACTTCTGGAATACCTGTTATAGAGGGAGCATGAGCTTCTCCATCTAAGCCATCTATGATGCGACTATGAACTTCTAGAAGAGCATCAATCGCAGGAGGAATCGGAAGATTGGGTTCACCCTTTGCCAAGACTATTACCTATTTGGTAAAAGCAACAATATATCAGCTATAAGAGAAATAATCTATAAAGCACCAAGTTGTGTTTTAACTCCAGCATCAAGACAACCAACAATAATTTGATTGCAAACTCTAACTTCAACATCAAGACAAACAACATCATTTGATTGTAAACTCTAATTTCAACTTCAGCATCAACTGTAACTACCAACCATGAACATCTCCATATAGTGTTGCAAGTACTTGGAAATTAAATAATAAATAAACAACTGCAACTACCAATAATTTTTAGTTTTTACGGTCCAATCTAAGAAAAATCAAGTACTTGGAATTAAACAATAACAAGTTAATAATAATTACTTTGCTTTAATATAGTGTTGCAAGTAGAACATCTCCATCTATCACCCCATGAACTACCAACCATGCATTATATCACATTATTGTTTTCACTTACAAACATGCAAGCAATTACAGTAACAGAGGAAACAAAGGTTATCAAATAGGACAACAGTAATCATTCAAATCGAAAACAGCAGTAACCATTCAAATCTCCAAATTACAATTATTTTCTAGGCCACAAAGCTCTACATAATCTGGAGAATATTTTGAAAAACAATCCAGAAAATCGAAAACAACAGTAACCATTCAAAGAGGTAATAAATGTTGAATATATTTAAACATAGGTCATAGGTAATCTAATACTGTTTGTAGAATCAGAAAAAAATCATAAGAAAAAAGTAACGTTGTTAAATTTCCAAAATAAAAATGAACCTTTAGATTTTATTGAGCCAACAAGAAGAACAAAATCGCTCCTTTCGATGACTGCAACAACTATTTGAATCGCTCCTTTCGAAGTCTCAGTTACAGAAGTAAATCGTCCATGGCGACGCGTCAATTCGAGTTCGTGAGATCTAGGGTTATTTTGGGGCGGCGATTCAAGATCGAAAGAGTTATGTATTTTTAATTTTCAGTTGGGTCTCGTTAGTATTTGGGTTTGTGGACTTAAATTTGCCTTTCGTTTGCACAGAGGGAAAATGAAAATTTCAGTACGTACTGAAGCGGGCTTGAGAGGCAAAACGAAAATTTGTATACAGTAAAGCGGGAGAAACGAAAATTTAAGTATACTACAGTAGGAGCGGAGTGGGCCTTGTGGGGAAATGAACTTAAAAATACGTTGATACAGATGGTTTTATAAAAACAGTGTTCATTTAGACACATTGTGGATTAATAAAGTCTTCTATTTATTGATTTAAATATACTACTGTTATTATTTAGAATTATATTTTAATTTTTAATTAGTATTTAATTAATTATTACTTATTAAAAAGTAATTATCAATTATAAATTAAGAGTATTTGGTATTATATTTTAATTACTGATTATTTTTATTATTTAACATTAATTTTCAACTTTGGTTAATATTTATTTTCTAACAATTGTTATTTTTTAATTATTAGTTACTATTATTAATTACTTATCGTTATCATTATCTAATAGTAATTACTATTATTGTTATTAATTATTTAATTATTATTATTTATATTGTAATTTTATTATAGTTACTTATGTATTATTCGTGATTAGCGTTAATTATTATATTTAATTATTAACTATTTAATAGTAATTATGTAACATTAATGATATTTTTTAATTATTCTTCTTAATCGCTAAGTATTAATAGTTATTATTAGTTATTAATTAAAAATAATCAATATAAATGTATTGAATATTAATTATTAGTAGTTAATTATATTAAAATATAGTCATAGATTACAACAGTGAAAAAATAAAGTTGTGATAGGCTTTTATTACAACTGTCAAAATAACACAGTTGTTAAAAATAAGTTTATTACAACTTTTCTGGAAAAAGTTGTAAAAAACATTTATTACAACGGTGATTTTACCACCGTTGTAAAATTAAAGTTGTAATAGGGTCATTTTGTTGTAGTGATTTTCCCCGAAATGCGCTGTGCCAATGCTCGGCTAGCATGGGACGATCGTCAAAAGGGTTGAAACAATGATTACCGAAGAACCTGTTGTATCTCACAGCACATGAAATAAAATATAATAATAACATAACTTGATATAAAACAGGCGAGACAGTACATAAGTTTACAACTAAACCATATCCATCAGAGTAAAGGAAACCAAAATACAGCTTCATATCCAATTATTACAACTTTAAAACACTTTCTCTAAAGGAAATAAAAGAGGTGCACTACTAATTCCCAAAGCAGTGACCAGCAACAACAAAGGGATAATATATATAAAGTACGCAGAAGCCTCCTGCTCGTCTCCGGACAACTACTTGTGCATAACCACCTAACCTGCCTCTAGTATGCTCGTTTAGGAGCACCCAGAGTAATAAGAATAGACATAAAACTCTGGGTTAGACGAAAGTCTGGTGTGAGCGATAACAGCAAAATAAAGCAATAACATGTATAAATAATCATACCTGACCTGGACCTGCAACCAAAGAGTTAGCACAACAAGATGTACAATACTCTAAGGTAACACTAACATAGAGTGTAAATGGAAGTGTGTGTGTCATGGTGGTAGCAAACATCAAACATAGCAATCATCCTCACATCTCTCACTCAGTGTGTAAAGTATACGATATCCACCGCTTTGATCTCTAAATCCATAGGGGCCATGACGGTTCCACACCGCCCTGGACTCATGTACAACTATTGTTATGACCACACCGCCCTGGTCTATAGTTAATAACCCTACCCAGTCCACACCTCTCTGGCTCTGGGGTACGGGCCGACCAGTCCACACTGCCCTGTCTCTAGTTCGTCTACATGCCTCCTCTGTCAATGGTGAATCAAAGTTATAGATATTGATAATTCCTTTGCACACATCTCGCAGCAAAGCCCAACTCTTGAAGTTAACTCGTTGGTTCCCACCTGGATCTGAGCGATTACTTTCCGCTTGGACTCCCTTTGCATCTCGGGTTTTGGTCGAATTGGAGTTGATCTTCAGAAGAATTCACTATCGTCGTCACGTGGCAGAAGCTCAAATCCAGTTCGGGGTCACCATCACGGCTCGGTTCGTGGTCACCATGGGGGTCGTGGTCAACATGGCGTTGTGGTCACCATAAGGGTCGTGATGATGGAGGTTGTGACCACGAGGGGTCGTGACCATGGTCTCATGATCATGGGGGTCGTGACCATAGGGGTCGTGACCACCCTGGAGGTCACCATCACGAACTGAAACCCGACAGTCTTCCAGCAAGCTAATTTCACCAAACGACGGCGTTTTCAACCATTCCAACTTTCCTATGCAATCATAAAACATACCAAATAGCTGTAGTAACATGTATAATCAACCAAAAACATTAAAACAATGATTTCATATGTTAATTTAGATCAAACGTACCCAAATCCGTAATTCCTGCCCTAAATCCCCTAAATTCCGGAATTAACAAAATAAATCCAAATCAACCCAATTTCATATATGTGACATAAAATATGATATTAGAATTTATGCATATTTTTCCATAATTTTTGGATGTATAATTTCACTAATTATCACTAATCACCCATAATTAGCACTAATTAGTGTATAAACATGCAAATCACTCACCTTAGCCGATAATTAATGATAGATCTGAAACTTTTACTAATTTGGCTCGGATTCCAATGTGGTGCAACAACTCTACCCCGAATTTGGTGTTAATCCAGCTTGATTTGATGTAGATTTGATTAATTAGCGACTAGAAAGTGATTAGAGAGAGATTTAAAAGATGGAAGCCATGATTTGGGTTTGAGAAAGGTTTGTGGCGGCTAGAAAAATGAAAGGATATGATTATCCAACTCCTTTTAGCTCTCCCATAACCCTAATCCCGAATTGGGTTATGGGCCTGCTGCTAATCACTTAATTAAGTCCAACTAGGCTGATTTTTCCATCTTTCAAATCTTATTTCAGCCATATAAACCAAACGCTAAGTCCGTTTTATTAATTTGACCACTCTACAGAATGGGAAATCATCATCTAAATTCAATGGAAGTGGTTTTAGTTCAAAGCTCCTTACCAATCAAAAGTTATAGGCGAAACAAGATTCTCCAAGGGCAAAATGGTCATTTTAAAATCCGGCAAAAATCGTGAATGTGGGTAATGACCCCAATAGTCATTTCCCAAAATTATACGACCATATGACTTCGTATGAAGATAAAAATATATATTTTACGATCCTCCGATACGTAGAATACGGGTCGTTACATCGATGGAAGCAAGATGTTTACGGTCTACATAGATGATTGTGGCACAGGACTTGGTGCGGTATTGATGCTAGAAGGAAGGGTAGTATGATATGGTAGTAGATAGTTGAGAGTCCATGAGAAGAACTACCCTACCTATGACCTAGAGTTGGCTGCTATAGTTTTCGCATTGAAGTCTTAGCGACACTGTCTGCTTGGGGGGGGGGGTATTTGAGCTATACACGAATCATAAGTCACTCAAATATTTGTTCTCACAGAAGGATCTCAACCTAAGGCAGCAACGATGGATGGAGTTCATAGCGTCCTACGACTTTGAGATAACTTATACCCCAGGCAAGGGAAATGTAGTGACGGATGCGTTGAGTAGTCAGAGGATGACATTGAGTCCTCTATTCATAGAGCGGCGGGGCTTGGAATTTACACTGACCTTCTATTTTAGGCCATCTACGAATTTCACACCATATTTATTAGCATCGATGAGAGTATAGCCTACTCTCATGGAGCATATTGGATCCACGCAGCGAAAGGACCCGTAGATAACAGACATCTTGGACAGGCTTAGTAAAGGAGAGACCTCTAGTCACCTTAGTAGATATACTGTGGATAATAAAGGGTGACTACGACGAGATGGAAGGCTTTGTGTTTCTCGAGATAGAGATTTGATGAGGACAGTTCTTGAGGAGGCTCATCATTCTCGGATGACTATCCATCTGAGCGACAACAAGATGTATTGATACCTGAAGAAAGTTTTCTTTTGGATAGATATTAAGAAGGATGTGGCAGAATTTGTGGCCCGATGTTTGACTTGCTAGAAAGTGAAGGCTGAATAAAGGAAACCTAATGGATTACTTCAGCCCTTGGATGTCCCACAATAGAAGTGGGAGAGCATCTTTATGGACTTCATTGATGGACTGCCCAGATCGATGAAGGGAAACACCGGTATTTGGCTGATAGTAGACAGACTTACGAAGAGAACTCACTTTATTCCTGTCAAGAGTAAGAGGATGGCAACTTGGCTTGCATCGGTATACCTTCGTGAGATAGTCCGACTTCATAGGGTACCTTCCAATTTAGTAAGTGACCGTGACCCCACTAGTGAGTTTTGGAAGAGCTTATAATAGGCACTAGGTATACAACTATGTTTGAGCACAGCATACCACCCTTTGATCGATGGACAGACTGAGAGGGTGAATAGGGTTTTTGAGGATCTTCCAAGGCTGTATATCCTAGATTGCAGAGGGACTTGGGAGGAGCATCTCCCATTAGTTGAGTTTGCCTACAACAACATTTATCAGTCAAGCATAGGATGGCAACCTTCGAGGCACTTTACGGACATCCTTGCAGATCGCCTACTTGTTGGTGGGAATCTACGGACAAACTTCTACTTGGACCTCAGATGATTCGAGAGACTTTTGAGAAGATCGATCTTATTTGACGACTCAGATGAAAGCGGATCAGGACAGGCAAAAGTCATATGCCGATAAGAGGAGGACCGATTTGGAATTCGAAGTAGGAGATATGGTCTTCATTAAAGTATCACCACTGAGGAATGTAGTTCACTTTGGCTTAGTAGGGAAGTTGGCACTGAGGTTTGTAGGGCCATTCCCTATAGTGGAAAGGATAGGTTAGATGGCCTATAAGATTAGACTACCGAAAAGACTGGCAGGCATACATGATGTATTTCATGTTTCACATTTGAGGAAATGTCTACATGCTACGGCAGAGGCAGTGGAGCCGAGCACACTTGAAGATGTAGTGGTTGAGAAGGAAGCATCGGTGAGAAGAGTCCTACTCATATTCTTGGATCATAGATTAAGGAACCACGCAACAAAGAAATCAGATTGGTGAAGATATAGTGGGGAGAAGACCGCGAAAATGCGACATGGGAACTCGATGATAAGATTTGTGCTTCTTACCCTTTTCTTTTTGAGTGTACGTTTTTTTTTCTGAGCTTTTAATTTGCATTTTCTTCTATCATTCGAGTATGTTATCCTATCGTTCGAACCTTCGATCCTTAGGTAGAATCCAATGATTGGAAACATGTGTTTGAGACATTTTATGATTGATGGTTGCAAGTGGATGCAAGAGTTTCCTAGTGGTTGCCTGTGGATGCATATACACACACTAGGCACTAGATCGGCTCAAGCTTTTACATATTGCATATGAATGTGTGCACAATTTTAATTTTTCAATGGATGAAAATGGCTGAGTCGTCAAATGGATGTTCGTTTTGGTGAATGATTGTGCACACAAATAGAACCGATATGTTATATTAGGACTCTTTTGTATACATATTGGATACATGGCACAGACATATATTGCATCAAGGAGGCCAATTTAATCAGTCGACCGCCTGATTTTTGCATTAGTGTACGGACATGTACACACAACACCTTTGCATATGTTCATATAAGCATTAGAAATTTTTAAGGACAATGAATGCCAGTGGATAATGGATGAGTAGATGGTTGTAGGTGGTTGTTAGAATAATAACATTCTTCTTGACTTCGAGATTTCGAGGACGAAATCCTTTAAGTAGGGGAGAATGTAACACCCTAAAATTTAATACTCCATAACCATATAGTAAAGAAAATAAAATGAATATTATATAATTAAATATTCATAATTAAGTAAGACCGACTTTACCATTGCGTTCGTCTTGGAATTCTGGATCAGGTAAACCTCAAGTTTGCATAAAACGGATAACATATGAAGAAGTTATGAACATAATAAAATTGATACATATATACGTGTTATATATTAATTAATTCAAGAATAAATTCAAACCAGAATAACTAACGTAGGAAGCAACTGTCGTGGGACGACTCGACTAGCACTGGGTCGACCTACGGGTCGACCCATGGCTAAGTTCGCTGGATGGGTCGACCCACCCGCATGCAGGCCGATTCTGAGTTATGTATCTAGACTATTTTATGTTACTAGGTTTGTTAAATGAGTTGTATGGCTATATTTGAAACCCTAAGATCAAAAGGTTAAGAATTAGCTCTGTAATCTATAAATAGGATGGTTGTCTCCCATTTTAATACACATAACTATTCTTCATCCCTCTTCCTCCATGACTCTATTCTAAATATATATATATATATATATAATGGGGAGATGCTGCTGAAACTTAGATCTACAGAGATAATTCAAGATCTGCATACAACCTTTTTCAAAAACTATTTCTGAACGTAATACCTAGCACTGTGAGCTCAAGTTATTTTCAGATCTGATATTTAGACATGTATTATGACAGTAAATAAAAGTGGATCTAGAACATACAATACTTATGAATTGTTTTCTATACTATTCTTTTAGTGTTATCCATCTATGCAGTTGTTACAATAATATATGTTCTTTTAGTGGCAATTGATTATCAGTTATGTTCACACATGTCTATCTTCCTTATCCCTATTCTGCTGTTTAGTTTAATTATTTATTTACAGTCTTGTTTATATGCCTTTTTTTATTCAGTTGATTTGATTTTGTTCTTATCCTTCTATTTTTCCCTTTTTATTTACCTTGAGCCAAGACCGTTGCCGATTTAAGATTGCGTGCAATTAAATTGGGATAATATGAAATGACATGAAAAAGGAGAATTTGGGGCATATCATAAATTGAGGACTTTTGACTATAATTTGGGAATATATTAAAAAGAGATAATATGCATATATATGTACATGTTGTAATTGGGAATATATTCAAAAGGTATAATATGCATATATGTATACATGCTACATAATGACTGTAATTTGGGAATATAATCGAAAGGGATAACATGCATATGTGTAAACATGTTAGATTAGACTTAATATAGACATTAAGTAAATAACATGTTATGAAAGTGTAAGTACCAGATGTAGGTTAAGTAAACAGAAATATTATATTATACATGTACATCTGGGCAGGTGCTTATTTTGGGGAAACGGTTGTACACATAGTAACATTTGAAGAAAAAAGTAATATTACAACTATGACTATTAATAAACTTAAACTTGCTAAGTTAAACCTGATTATTAATAAGCAAAGACGTCCCTCGTTCTGCCGTTGTATCGGGTTTTGGGGACTCTTAAATCCTAGTTACTTGGGGACACAAGCTTAGGGGGTTTGGCTTGTGTCAATCTTGCTGTGTGGAACCTATATCAGTTAGTATCCCTATTTGTATTTTGCCGGCCTCGCACTAGGTAGGGGATGGGGCACGCTTTATTGAACTGGATAGTAAGAGGTTCAAACGAAGAAGGTGGGTACAGGCACGTTCCGGCGAAGTCATGATCGTGCATGGGTTCGATTAGGTAAACTAAGACGCTATAACACTGGTAAATAAGTCTA
This sequence comes from Allium sativum, assembly GCA_030737875.1. Taxonomy (NCBI): domain Eukaryota; kingdom Viridiplantae; phylum Streptophyta; class Magnoliopsida; order Asparagales; family Amaryllidaceae; genus Allium; species Allium sativum. The sequence continues at coordinate 970,833,279 of CM060912.1, read as the reverse complement.
TGTTCTACAAGTTGTTGGGTTAGGGAGTGATACACCCTGCTGTCGGAGAAGACACAAGGTATTTACGTATTAGGGAGCCGATCTCATGGGTGGTAATTAGGGTAACACCTAATCCTATTCCTGTTATGTAACTAGGGTAACACCTGCAATTAACGTAATACCTAATCCTGTTCCTGTTATGTAATTAGGGTAACACCTAATCTTGTTCCTGTTATGTTATTAGGGTAACACCTAATCCTGTTGTGTAGTTAAGAATCCTGATATACTAGTATTAGTGCAGAGAATACTTGTTCTAAGGACGTAAATGTGAATCTTTACTCGATCACTGTTTTATCTTGCTGTCCTGTTTGTTTTGATTACCTGTTATCTTATATGCTACTGTATTTTCTCATCCAATCTTGTTTATCTGTCTTGGTAGCTCTATTTTATGCATATACTGAAAATCACTAGAACTCGCCAAGCTTTATGTCTGACCTATTTTGTTTCGCTTTTTTCTCTTCCTTCTCCCCCTCAGGTCCTCAGAGTGGTGGTACTCCTTAGTGATCAAGATTTTCTTTCAGTTTGGATCAAATTTCTTCCGATTTGATGCACCGCTTTGGTTATCTTTCTACTTTGCTATAGCTTATCAGATGGGATATGGTTTTGCTTTATTGTACTCTGATGATTGAAATTATATGATAGATGGTTTTACTTGAAGTATATGGTATTTGATGATGTAAAAACGTTTTGAAATAATGTTTTTACTTTCAATAATTAGTCTAATTTTTCCGATGCCTATTTATATCTGTCTTGTGAATTTCTGTTACTTTTTACCTATTGCGCTTCGCGAAACTTAATGCGTTATCTTACGAGTGACATTAACGGACGTAGGGTGTCACACTATCCATCTCATCTTATAATTAGTTTGAATCTAAGAATATTATTCAAATTAAATAGTGGATTAGCCTAAGTAGGTTGATGGTGCAAGGTTAGTTCAGTCATTTAGCAAAAGTATGTACTTTCCAACTGCCTGATGTACATACAACTGATGTGAGATATCATTGACCATATAAACATATGACATTTTTTGTAATGTAGTGATGAATGTTACTAATGGTTTAGTTCAAGCATTGAGGTATAAAGTGGCCTTGGGGTCCTCCTCCCTATCAAAAGAAGAAACCAAAGGGTAATTGAGTGTCAGATAGCTTGCTTCAATATTAAAGTATTAAGCAGTTAGATCCTCTCTTTTTTCGGGAATTAAGTGATTATGACTCCCTCCTTTCGTTAAGATTTATGATAGGGAGTATGGGTAGTAGTTAGGCTCTCCCTTTTCCTTAGGATTTATCCGAATGAGTACAGGTACTAGTCAAAGGATCCACCCTCACAAGGTATTAAGTGATTATAGGACTCGCCTTTTCAAATTGAAGTATTAAATGGCTTATTAGGTGCGAAGTATGGAATCTCTGATGGGTCCCTTTTTTAAATGGTTAGGAAAGGGGATGGTTTAGATTCCACCTCGTGGTGAGGTTAGTTAAGTGTTCCCTTATTAGTAGTGTCTGCCTGCCAAGGGGAAATATTAAGTAGCTAGAGATTACCCAAATAATGCCAGTTAGATAGTAACATAGGGGTCCGCCTCATGGAAGTCGTAAATAGCAAGATGTCATCTACCAGCTAGGTAGTAAGTGGCTTCTTTCTATCTCTTGCATTATGCATTTTTAGGTTATGCGAATGACGAAAGCCTAAAACTATAGTGGGAGGATTTAGTTGTTATTGTCCTCTAATCATTAATAACATGTTAGTAAACCATCTGTTAAGGTATTAAGTGATTAAGGGATCCACCTTATATGTATTATATTTAGGTAAAGTCATAAGTGGTCCAAGAACCCACCTTTTTTGATATTTGGGTGAAGTACTAAGTGGTTAAAGGACCCTCTTCTTAGTTATTGGGTTTGGGTTGTAGGGTGCCTTAGAGGTTTCATATAAAAGGTACTATCTAGGATTCAAGAACTTGGTTTATGGGAAGTGTGCTACCTTGAGAATGGCAGCAAAATCGTTGTGAGTAGAGTGCATGGTTAGGTTAGAATAATTAACCATGTTAGATATATATATATTTGGAGAAACCAAATGAGATAAATTTGTGCATTGTGGGTGGTTTTATACATTTTTTACTCACCAAGACTAATCGTCCGGGCACCCTCTCTATTAAAACACTCAAGATAACATCAGCGAAAGCAAGTCATTGAAAGTGGACGTGTGTGGTTTTCCTTCTTGTTCTCTTATGCTCGGTATTGATATGACAACTTGATGTTAAGGTAGTAGCCATAGTCGGTACCTGTTACCCAATCTTGTTTCCGCTGTGATTTTGTTTTCATGATACTCTCATTATGCTCATGCTAATTATTGCAGGTTCCAGATCGACATGGTCCGTTCTCAAACGGATTTGAGTTTTGATTTTTTATCGAAATTCGAGCTTAGAAAAGTGCGGGTTGTTGCATTTGGTATTTCAGATCTAGATTTAGATTATCAGGGAAATCAAGTATTCAGATTTAGAAAGGGAACACTTTGGAGCTTTCTTACGTTTTCTTTGAATATCTGTGCTTGACTCTAAGTAATTTGGTGATGACATTGTTGTTGTCCTACCTCATAGGAATGGACGTAGTGATTACGAGTTGGGAATATTTCAGAGTTTGAGTTTCATGCCAACCTTAAATTACCCCCACTATGTATTTAGCGAATGTTTTTAAAAGCATGAGGACGACATATGATCTAATCCCATGGACTTGAGATTGGTGACTAGACGATGGTATGCTAGCTACAACTGAGATAATCGTATTTATGGATTTTGATGGAGAGTTCCAATCAAAGGCTTATCCTTGGTTTATATGAATGAGAAATTGAGTTAATATGTCGTATGTAACATCCCGTAAATTTCGACCATTTAAGTTTTTGAATTTAATTTAATTATTGAATTTAAAATGGTTTTAAAATAAGAATTAAACGATAAACGTAACTTAGAATGTATTTGTCTAAATCATGAAATTGATGTATAATGAAATATTGATGTTTAAGATTTATTATTTCCATACAGAAGTGATCTAATCAATTATATAACAAAAACGTAAAAGTTCGCTCGCTCCATTTGAATCAATTTTTGACGATTTATTACGGTAGCGGCAAATATATCATAAATAAAAACAAAATTATAAAGTTTGAATAAAAATAAAAATTTAATATTTGAGATGCATCTAATGCGGCATAGCATAGGAATAAATTTCGTAGAAAATATGCAAGTTTGTTCTGTTCGCGCTAATTTAATTAAACATTCAATAAATCACTAGGAATGAAACGTTATCGGAATTTTATCGAATTTGAACTAAAAATACTAGACTATATTTTAAAGAGAACGTCATTTTTTGTTTCATGAAAATCGATATTTTGAAGAGAACGTCATTTTTTGTTTCGTGAAAATCGGACATACGGACCATTGTATGTTGGTCCGTACGATTTTGTCAATAAAGTAAAATATATTTACATATTTTTCATGCATGCATGTTGTAAGCCTCCCTTTTTCTTTTCTTACATGGCAACCCACGTTTCACTTTCATTTTTCAATTCCAAAGCCATGCGTTTCATTTTATGTCTACATTTTTCAGTTGCATGCATAGTTAATTTTACATTTTCAAACGTTTGCTCCTAAATCTCCTTTTCTTTCTGAAAACAATCAAGCTTATTTGCAAACATAGTTCAAATTTCCAAACATAGTTCATTTCTCTTGTGCAATTTAAACTTTATTTTTGTTTTCCTCTTGTACTGCTTTTGCATAAAAAAAGAAAATGTAATGAGAGGTATTGGACAAAGAAAAACAAACACACACATTGCTTCCAAGTTAAAATAACATGAAGGCATTTAAAAAGGAACTAAATGTAACATTAAAAAAAAACCTGAACGCATAAAAATTGGATGGACATGGGAAGTGGTAACCATGACTTGGTTTGTCCTTAAATTAAGCAGATATTTTTTTACTATTCATTAGAAACGTTATTTAAAATAATTGTTCTCTCTCCTCCCTTCATGCCGAAATCCTCTCTACACGTTCTTTCTTCTTCTACCCATTCATTTTTAAATTGTGAGAAAGGAAAAAAAATATGAAAGGCTTCAGCTTCTCACCAATGATCTACCTATCCTCTCCGCCTTCGCAATCACTGAGCCACCGTAGTCCGCCTCCAACTCCGATCAGATCCAACGCCTCCTCCATTCTTCCCATCGCCTATACCTTAGTGTCGCCGTCTGATCCTTCTTCCGCCACTGCAGCTGAGTTGGTTGCTCACAATTCACTTTATTTTAAGAAGATTAACCCCAATTTTAAAACTAGAATATAATAGTTAATATTTTGGTGCTTTGTTGGTTGTCCTATGCTTGTTGTTGAGGTTGTTTGTGTTACATGTCGTTGCTTGCCAGTACTTCACTTACAATATACTAAATCTGATACTTGCGTTATATGATAAGAACATTATTAAGACTACTGCTACACTTGTTGTCGTATACTGCCTTAAATGCTTGGATAGTCAAACCAATGGTTAAAACTCAAAGAGTCATACTTGATTACTCACACACCGCCTGCCTTGTTTTACTTGGGTATGGGTACATTTCTTCATACGAAACGCATGGGTACCACTCGTTGCATGAAAAATTGACTTTGACTTGCCCTTTTAGTTATTGCCTTTCTGAAATAAAACCAACAGAAGTACACACCCATGGTTTCCTGCACTTTTCTTTTGTTTGAGGAATATTCATACCCAGGCCACCGTTTTAGTTGTATATATTCACAAATGAAATTTATGAGTTAATATATATATATACACACACACACATCACTTGCTTACCATGTTTAAATCGGTATGCATGCTTCCTTGTTATTATGTAGCCCATGTAGTATAGCAAGTTGGTATTGGTCATATTTGGAATTATGTGTTGCTTAGCCGAGTTCACACAATCTCGGCAAATTCCGATTTTCTGTTGTCATATATATTTGCAGTGGACCATGTTTATGTGTTCATACATGCAATGCTAGAATAGTTACGCTTTTGAACTATATATGTTTGCACTATATATTTTGTGCTTGGACATTGAATGGTTCGCCTGCTACCCTCTTTTGCAAACTTGAAAACATTATTTGATGACAACCTAAAATGCTACTTGGCTATACCGTGCTAATCATAGTACATATGTTTATATATAATGATGCTTGGGTATTTTGGCTCTTACTGTCTTAAGAAATGTATACAGTGATGGATTTCATGCAAAGACCTTGGATATTGCTGAATGTTAACTTGAAACCGCCACTCTACCACTTTTAAATCTCATTTAATTGGCTATTATTCCATATGAGAACCATCGTTTTAAACTGCATTGATTGTTTATAGTTGTGATACCCTGTCATGTTGTTTGTTCGCGCTTGCCCTTCGAACTTCATTGAACGTGTTATTGGTTGGTTACGAGACGATGGGGCGGTGCAAACATGTGCATGTACTTGTGGTTATATGCAAGCTTCCGTGACCACTTGTCCCTGAAATAAAAACTGATATGCACGAATACTGTACTTGACGTAAAAACAAATGAAAAATAGACACTGCATAAATGTACTTTGCATATAATATACATCGATGTTAGGATTAACTATTATATTTTAGTGTCTACTAAAATTATCTTACTTGAAATAAATTAATCCTGACTCGAGTGTTTTATGTTTTGCATGGAACGCTCAGGTCAGACCCAAGTGTTACAGATGTAAAGATTTTTCAGCTCGCAAAGAAGAGAGGCACGTGGGGGCGCACACATGAAGGGCTCAATAGAACTGTAAATTTATTTTAAAATTTATGTATTTAATTCCGCTGTACAAATGTTTTGTTGTAACGACCCGCCTTTTTGCCCGATTTTCGCCGGTAGTTAAACCAACTTAAACCGTTCATAAAGACAGATTGTTAGGGGTACTTACACATTTGCACAAAAGTGAAAGAACTTTTTCATTATCATTACAATGATATTACATCAGAGTTATAAGAGATACATCAGAGTAAATTATAAGCTTAGCGGAAGGAAATACAAATAGGCCTTCAGCGGAAGAAGTAAAATCCAAAGCATAAATCTAGCTCCAACCTGAATCTAGCTCTGAAGACTAAATCTGCAAACCAAACTACTAGCTACCCATGCAAATTATGGGCACCTAGAGTTTAGGTGTGGGAACAATAAATTCTAGGTTAGTCGTGGGACTGGTGTCAGAACTAAAAACAGTTGTTATTAAGGGTTTATTTTAAAGTTGGGTAATTCACCGGACCATGCCGCTAACGTAGAACAGGTTTACTACATGTGAATACCAACGCGTAGAAATTCGCAATGACTTTTTGAAAAATGAAAATAACATAAGGTATCGCGGCACACACACAATGCAAACGCACACATGATCTAGGTTTCTCCTTATGATAGTCAAAAATACCTTTTTACGCCGAAATCCTCTTTCATATTATTATAGGGCATAGTGTGAAAAACCTTTCGAAAGTAAATATATTAAACTAGCCAGCATAGTGCCTTATCTCATTGTACTGATATAATCCTGCTAGTAACCAGCAGACAATACAAACAAAACTGTACAGGCTCGTAGTGGAGATTGGGTTTCTAACAATGACTAGGCAAAGGAACTTCCTTACCGAACCGAATTTTGAATACCACTAGTGGGCTGTCCGAGGATAACTGATGCTCGTTATGCTAACACAAGGCTGGGTTACCTCTGTAACTAGGTAACTTAGAGTACGCCCGAGTTTGTCATCTCCTAGTCGTTACCAACCTTTCCGAGTGCGCGCCAATAACAACCACAAAAGTAGATGTTTTTCCATATAGATTAATACCTGGGATCCATACCATAGTACACCTTTTATCTAAAAGGAGACAACACCCCATAACCCTATTGCGTTTCTTTCTATTTTGGCCATTTACAGGGATGTAAGGCTTGCCGAGGTCATGATATACACAAAGCTACGCTTAAATAAGCTATGCTTTGATCATCCATAGCTCACCACATATCTTAAGTATGCCACATTGTCCATCCACAATGCATCACTGATTTCCATCAGTATATAACCTCTAAGCTCATACTTCTTAGAGAAGGGTGTTAAGTAAAGAGAATAAATTCTCCGCCACAATATATATATATATATATAAGATCAATGCTACGTAACCAATTACAATGTCAAACACACAATCCATACATGTCCGCTCTGGGTCTGGACGAAACAACAATCCAGAATTCCTTCACATACGTTAGGTTTCTTGCCACTTAACTAATACAAAGTCCATTCTACAAATGAGAGCTACCCATTTGAGACATTCAACAAGTCGTCCTTACAATATGAAGGGTCGTGATTCAATGCCATCTTCAATGTCTTCAAATGCCCCATAACGTCGTATTATTACTTGGAATGGTTTTTGGACATAAATCTGATCCCGGTCTTTCCAAATAATTAGCGCAATTTTTAAAAACACAACTACGAATCACTTAGGCTTTCAACCAAATCTCCTTCTATCTTGGATTTGTTAATTTAAAACTCCTTAAAACCTATTCTCAACTTAACTTTAACAAAATTCATATTATTTTTTCTCCTTTAAAACACGGCATTTTAATCGAAGGTAATCTAGCCTCAAACCCTCAATTAACTTTCTGTTTGATAACGCGTTATTCAAAACCTTAATCCACATTTCATAACTTCAATCATAGTTTCCATTTAAAACGATTTCCCAATATTCAACATAAGTTACACATAAATTGTATCTACTTTTATTCGATATCAATTCTCATAATCAACGAATATTATATGTGGAATAACAAGGAAAATATTTTTCAAATTCTTCAAATAGTACACATTTACACCACGGAATTTAATATCAAATATCCGAAGATTGTTTCTAACCAACTTATCTCAAACAAATTGGTAAATCCTTCTCTTAGTTCAAAAATTTATCAAAGCCCTTGATATTGGACTTGGATAGAAATATCATTGACTTATCCTTAATATTAATATCCATATCCAACTCATACTATAAGCGGAACAATGCTAAACTACCTTATAAATTCCTTGAATAACAAGAGTCATCATCTCCAGAATTAATATCAAATATCCGAAGATCAATCTCCAACAATACCTAATTGGAAAACCCATTTTAATATCAATTTAAATTCTATAAAATATTTTTAATACTTTTAACCTTTGAAAACATTGCATAAATCATTTAAAATTAGTTACTTATAGTTCGAAAAACAATTTACGAGTTAAAACTTTCAAAACAGATTGTTTCCAAAAGAAGCGTTATAATAGCATTTCAAAAGCGCTACAAAAGTGTTACACAACAGTTATCTTAACTATTTCGATCAATATCTTAGCCAAAACTTAAAATTTCCAATTCAAAACGCTTTTAAATAATTTATAATGATTTTACAAAAAAATCCATATTTTTAAAATACTAAAAATAGCTGTTTGCAGTTATAGTTGGCAAACTGCACTTACAACGTCCTTTTCCAAAATGGTTTTAAATATAACTTGAAAATTATAACTCGAAATTAAAATATGCTTTCACTAATTTGAAAGCTTTTTCAATAGAAATCAAATATTTTTTGTTTCGTGGAAATCCGATTTAAATTGCAAAAGTTATAAGCGTTTAAAGTTTGCAATTAAAATACGCGAACTGCCACTGTGTGACAAGCTCTATTTTGACCGCAGTCAACATTATTCTGCGATACTTCAAAATACCTTAGAAAAACATTATATACTTATATAAACCATTTAAAATCATTTAATTTAAATTGACTTTCCAAATTGTTTTAGGTTTAAAATTCAACTTTTATTTTTCACTTAATATTTTATTTATAAAATATTAAATTAAATTCCAATTTATTTCGAAATTCAAATGATTTCAAATTAAATTTTAAAGTAACCATCCTGTCCACCGGATCAGTTGGGGATAGCCAGGGAGAGTAGGAAACTATATTTTCCAAACCCAAACCTAGACTCTATCCTCTCTGTCATCCTAAAATGTTCCGATATTTATTTTATTTTTCTTGAAAGAGACTCCATTAATATATATGTATTCATACATATGTGTCTTTTCCAATTATTAATCTCCAATTTTAATACCAATATTGCTTCTAATTGTGAAGGAGATTTGCTGATCACCAATGTAATACCAAAACTGTTGTGTCGTAGTGTGTGCAAAACAACATCAACATCCATTATAAACATCCATAGCAACCATCATCAACATAAGTAAATAAATAATAGTTGTGTACAAGCGTTATAACACTAACGCTTAATAATGCGTGTGTTCTAAACTACACAACTATCATCCATCACAAACAACATCATCCATTATTAACCACTAATAATATATCACTATATTTAAATTAGTATAATTACTAATTAAATACGTAAATTGTAGTTAAAGAGTTCTCACCAACATAGCTTTCAAATTTCACGGTAGGCGAGCCTAGCGTATTGCGAACGAACTGTCAGACAGTATTTCGGTGCACCGTCTTCTTTGCCAAAATATATAAAATATAGTATATTAATCTCTTTATATATATGTAAGAGTAGAGAAGGTCGGAATTTTGGAGGAGGAGGAGGCGGCTTTGGCTGAATTTAGGGAGAAAGAGGGAGGAAAAGAAGGAGAGGAAGGAGGGAAGAAAGGCATAGGAACCCATGGATATTAATAAAGAAGAATAAGGGAAGAGATGGAAAGGTTAGAAATGGAAGGGAGGTGCTGCTTATATAGGAAAGGAGGAAAAGGAGGTAAGGACACATAAGGGGGCAAGTGACAACCATGCACGAAAGGGTGCATGCGAAAAGACATGTGTCCTAACACTTGTCTTAAGGAGGAAAGTGAACTTTTGGTAGCAATTTACTTAAAATACTATGAAAACTAAGGGCAACACTTAATTCTAATGCTACTAATTCATGTTATTGTTTGACAAATCCGATCTGATGACAAATAGTATTAATAAATCCAAACTTATTAATAATCATTTCCATCTATTAAATATATAATTCAAAAAAAAATATCATTTAACTTGTCAAAATTTTTAGATCGTTACATTTGTAAACTCTGATATTTGTATAAAAAATTATTCCGTTGCAAATAATTGTATTCTTTGATTCTGTGTCTGTTATACTTAAACCCTGAAAACCATAACAATTTGTCATTTTGAACGTTTCGAGTTGGTTTAATCTGACTTGGGGCGGCTAAAAAGGCGGTCGTTATAGTTGGTATCAGAGCTTTAGTTTATACAAAGCTTAGCTCATCGGTTTTAAAAACTCATTAGAGATAGGATAGTAATACCATAGAATGAGTAGAATTGTCACTAGAAATACTATTGAGAGAGCATATTTCTAAAATATAAACTATTTTGAAAATTAATTATTTATGAATTACTACTCCTTTGAATCCACCTTTCCTTGATTAGCTTCTTTTCGATAGGGTTTTTCCTTGGGCTTAATCTAGATCTTGTCTGAATCCATTTTCGAGTTCCAAGATTAATCGTAGGAATTTAAGTATGAGCTATAAGAGAATTAATAACGTGACTTATTAATTTTTTTAATTTAAAATGATTAGATTGAATTTGCCATAATATACGAATAACCTTAAGTGAAAATTTGAACCTTAGCAAGTGATTTTGCAAGGTACCGAAAATGATTTTGTACTAAAGAACTTAAAGATATTAAACTATGGATGTCGCAGCAAGCTAGATTTATACATATTGAAATATTAACTCGATTTTAATGGGATACTTATAAATATACAACCTGAAATTATAATAAATTGGTACTGGAAGAATACGTATTCGTTTTGAAATTGTTTTGTCATTGTTATCAGTATACTTAAGAATATATTATTGGAATATAAACTAAGAAAGACTTCAAAACCATGTTAGGAAAATCTCACTTAATTGTCGCGTTATTGAAGATGGCAAAGATAGAAGCACAAAAGGCAACACGCCGAGAACGAAGAGTAATTATCCATAAATAAAGGCGATTGCAGAACATGAAAGGATAACTAGAGAAAGACAAGGACCTGGTGCATATGATAATGTCATATGTTATCGATGTTAGGAAAAGGGACATTACGCAACTATGTGTGCAGGTCCGAGATTTTCTGTTTGAAATGTCGAAAGAAGGGACATTTTCCAAGTCGCTGCCTTGAAGTGAAAAAGAAGAAGCCCTCCCCTGTTGTAATAGTCAACAAACCAATTATCCGCAATAACTGCAAGCAAGTTGGACATATATCCTGGAACTCTTCCGAGAGGCAACGTGGAAGGCAAGCCGTATTGTGCCCTGCTAGATCAAAGACTACGAAGTATGAAAATGAAAATGGAAGTATCTCGTATTATTGTGGAAATTGCAAGAATTGGGGACATGGTGTTATGGAATGCACTAATCCATTTGTGGAGATACCTGAAAGGGTGAATACTGTGGAGTCATTCATGCGAAGATGCAGAATAGAGAAGCAGAGTAGGATAGATCTTAATAGTTTCGAATTTTAACCAGTTTGACTAATGACTCCTCATATGAGATCGTATCTTTTGTATCCCTAAGTTTCATAAGCTTGTCGTCGTCGTTGTAATAAATTATAATTAAGTACCTAATGATCTCTCTTGTGATGAAGGATTTACTCATCGTAAGAAGAAATAAAGTTTATTTTTGTTCTACGAATACTATGCAAGTCGTCTATAACACCCAGAATTTTTAACAACACTAAAAGAGGATAAACTAAATAGTAATTTATTTAATATTCAGAATTATAGGAAACAAACTGCACCATTGCGTCCATCTCGAAATTCTGTTCAAGATAAACATTTGGTTTGCACAAAACGGACACCGTATGAAGAAGTTATGACGGTTTAAGTTTGTATACACGCAGAAATATTATGTATACACATATGAGTCAGAGATGAGTCAGAATTTTATCCAGAATAGTTCAAATTCGAAAATTGAAAAATAATGGCAGAATTCCCGCTCTAGGGGGTCGACCCCCTAGAGGGGTGTCGATACCGGGGTCGACCCCCCTTAAGGGGTGTCGACCCACCCACAGAGGTGTCGACACCCCTAGGCTGACGTGGAACTCGGTTTCCGGGGGTCTGGCAGCTATATATATGTGTCCTATTCTCCTATTTTCTTCATTGGAAATCATGGAGGCCATATGCTGTCGGGGTGCGAACTGAGATGGATTCGTTTTCTTCAACAACGTACAATATTTCAGTTTTGCAAATCAAATCCAGAAATTCAAGATCCATTCTCTCTATTCTCTAAAACTAACGCGGTGAGTTCTAGTTGCTTTTAGGTTTAGATAAATAAAAGTAAATCATGAAAGACTGTGATTTGGATATGTGTAAACCATGAATCTATGCTATTATCATATCTTATGCTATGTCATGATAGATCTATTTCTCTAGATCCCATTTCAATTGTGATTATTCTACTATGTTATTATAGTGGATCTTGGTTTGTAACTATATTGTGGTTAATATAAATCTGTTAATTTGGACAGTTATATCATTGGATAGATCTAATCATTTATGTAAATCATGAACATATGTCACCTTGAATTGGTTAGGATTGGATCTAAATTTGTATCTTAATTGTAACTTCTATGACATGCTATGATGTGGATTTGTGTAGATCTATTTCTAAAACAGTAGACCTAAATTATGTGGACATTGAAACTGTTAGATCTATTTTAACCTCGAGATCTGAATTATGTGATCTAATTTATCACCATATGTTATCATGTTAGATCTATTTTAACATCTAGATCTGAATTATGTGGTCTAATTTATCACCTTGTGTTATCATGTTAGGCTTAAACCGATTGGACATCTAAATTGCTTATTTGGATCTTACTATGCTTATTGTGACATCATAGTTATGTTAGAATCAATTGACTGCCAACCGTTCATCAGTTTTATGTCCACCTTGTTATGATAACAATTTCATGTCCATGCCAGTATGTATGTTCACCTTATTATCATGCTAGTTTATGTTTATGCCAAGATGATCACTTTGGTTATATTCCCATTATTTTCCCTGTTATCGTTTATGACTAGGTTATTGTCTAGCCTAGGCATGCTACAAATTTTGTGAGGGTTCTAGTTAAGGAACGGGGGAAAAAGAGTTAATAATGGCATAGTTTGAATATGAACATTTTTGGACATATAATTCAAATTATTGGGTAAAATGGGTTTAACACCTATAAAAGGAAAGGATTAATTAATTGGTTAATTAATAAAAAATGGAATGTTTAGTAATTACAATTAGGAATTGTAATTGTACGCGAGGTTAGGTTGCATTAGTGGTGGAAGTCTGCCCGGACCCGACCGGCATATCCAGCAGCCACTAATGTTGAACCTAATGTGGGAGGTCTAAGTACATAAATACGAATCGGGCTATGACACGAGGTTAGGGCCAACTGTGGAATAAGTCTGCCGGGACCCCACCGGCATATCCAGCATCCACATGTTGCAGGTCTAATGTGGGAGGTCTAGCCCATTATAAACCATAAATGGACATGGTAATAAATTAGATTACTTAACCTAATCGAATCCATAAGGTATTATATGAATATGAACTAAAGTTAGGGTTAAGTAAAACATGCTTGGATTAGTGGGAGGGTTAAGTAAATCTTGGGTAGGTGGGTAATATTAGTATATATAGGCCCACAAACTTAACCATTAAACAAACATGCTTAGATCAGTGGGAGGGTTAAGTAAATCTTGGGTAGGTGAGTAATATTAGTATATATAGGCCCACAAACTTAACCTGATAAGGTTATGTAATTAAAGACGCCTAGTGGTATGCATAACCGATGGAAATAATAAAGTTATGTAATTAAAGACACCTTTAGGGTAAGCATAACTTGTAGAAATGATATGGCTATGTAATTAAGGACACCTAGTGGTAGACATAGCAAATAAAACCTAGTGGGGGATACAAGACAAAGGGAAGAGCTTGTATCATCTTGTGTGGGACCCATTTTAGTTAGTAACCCTTAAATAGGTATCAAATGGGTACTCCGATCTAGGTCGAAGTGGGGCACGCTTACTGAACTGATTGTAAGAGATCCTAACGTGGAGGACGATGTCATGACGGCGTGTTCCAATGGGGTCAAGTGCGTGCATGACTCCGCCTGCTCGGCAAAATAAGACGTTGTGGCATCAGTAGATATGGTTGTGCACATCCGGGAAATGAAGGGTTGCCACTTTAGGGAGTGATACACCCTACTGTAGGGCCAGCACAAGGTATCTACGGAGTAGTGAACCGATCGACTAAGGTAGTAAATAGGGTACGTCTAGTCCTATTTGTTTCTGTGGGGTACATGTGTTTCCGTTAGGGTTAACTCCCGTTATTCCTGTTTAGGTACTGACTAATTCTGTTTGGGTAAAAGCCCATTACTAGAGTGCACCTAAAACTAGCAATATATTTTTGTTGGGATCATCCTTCTTCTGTTAAGCAATTAGGGTGTACGTAATCATGTTTTGTACTTGTTATACTAGTATTGGTGCAGAGAATAAGCCGAGTAATCTTTAGAAGCATATACACCTTATCCTGTCTACCTTGTCACACCTGCCATTTATGTAGTGATCTCTCTTATCCACTTTATATGCCTATCATGTTACTTTTATTTATTTACTGGCTAAAAGTAACTAGACTCGCCAGACTTTATGTCTGACCCTTTTTGTTTGTCCTTCTTTCTTCCGTTCCCCTTCCTCCTCCCCAAGTTCTCAGGGAGGAAACACTCAGGCTTGACTGTGATCCTGCTTATTTTGCTGGAGCTGCTGATATGTATGGCTCAAGCTCCTATCCTTGTTGCTATGGCTATATTTTGTTCTTGGGGAATTTTATTTCTTTTACGTACCCTGATATTTCTGAAGTACAAGACAATGGTTTTTATGTTGTAATGGGCTTTTATATTTCAGACAAATGATGTTTTGGAACACAGTATCTTATGATTAATAAAGTTGTTTTATTCTGCTGCAAATTTTTTTATATCTGTCTTGTGATATTCTATGTCTGTTTACCTAAAACGCTTCACGAAACTTAATGCATTCCCTTAGTGAGTGACATTAACAGACATGGGGTGTCGCACTTGGTATTAGAGCTGAAGGTTACCAGATTAGATAAATGTTTTTGAAAACTATTTTTCAAAAAGGTTTTAAAAGAAAGTATTTTCAAAAAGAAAAGCATGTTTTGAAAAACATTCCCCAAAAAGCCATATGTAATACCCTTCAGTCCTTTGTCTAAATCTCTTCCTTTTTCTTTTCAGCATGTCTGGGGAACAAACCATTCCTAATATCCTAGAGGGCGTTACGGTACCCAGCTGGTTCTGAAGGTATCTAGAGGCCACGGCTCCTGCCGAAGGCCAGGGAAACGTTCCTCCCCCAGCTGCACCAGTCATTCCTCCTCCTCTCCCTCCAAGAGCAGATAACTTCGCCAAGATCTGCAAGGACTTCCATGCTATGGGAGGGAAGCCATTCCGTAGGAATGAGACATTCGTTGAAGCTCAGAATTGGCCCAAGGAGACTAAGGACTTGTTCGTAATCTTTGAAGTACAGGATAGAAGGGAGATTCAGTTAGCTGCTTGGTTATTGAAGGATGAAGCCTCGTTTTGGTGGGAAGTCACCCAAGCTGGATGTCTGGTGGAAACTTGGGAAGATTTTAGACAAAGATTTGAAATTAAATTTCTTTCCCGAACCGAGAAAAGCATGCAGATGGAGAGGTTCTTAGCACTCAAGCAAGGAAACTTGACGGTGAAAGAATATGTGAATAAATTCAACCAGCTAACAAGGTTGGTGTTAGAATTGGTGGATATGTCGCACAAAAGGGCTTTGCAGTTTGCTAAAGGGATAAATGAACCCCTTCATGGGTTAGCCATGTCCCATTCCAATGGGGGCCACGTTTGAAAAGCTTGTCGATATGGCCCTAATGTATGAGGAAGACAAAGGAGAAAAGAAGGCTGAGGAGACGTCGCAAAATGAGAAGGTGTGGCCCAAGAAGGGACAACAGCAACAACAACAATAGCAGCAGAAGAAAGGCGAAAAGAATGACAAGGTTAAAGATAAGAGGAAGTGCCATAGTTGTGGGCGAGAGGGTCAATTAGCCAAGGACTGCAGGAAAAGGAATAATGCTTGCTTCGCTTGTGGAGAGGTCGTGCATCTTATTAAGGATTGCCCGAAAAAACAGGGACAAGGTCAAAGGGCAGGAACTTCTGGAGAGCAGGTGCATGCTCTCTCGACCAGTGCTCCTGATAGAGGTAGAAAAATTTCTATGGAAGGTTAAACTTCTCTTTCAAACCATCTTATTTGAACACTTTTTTGATTCTGGTGCCTCACACTCATTTATATCAAGTTATGTATTTGAATCTCTGCACTTAATTACTAGTATGGTAGTGGATCCCGTAGTTGTTTCAAACCCCATTGGTGGTTCAAGTTATTTATCGATGATTTGTCGGGGTTTGAAAATATCTGTGTTAGGCGTCGAGTTGAATACGATGCATATCTTGTTTCATGGGCTATGGTTTGATTCTAGGGATTGATTGGCTTACCACATGTGGTGCCATTCTGGATTGTGAGGGAAGGGTCGTTAAGCTTCTAACTTGTCATGGGAGGACCCTCGGAATTTCTTATGACCCACAAGGGTCTGTCATGCTTTGTTTCCTAGGATCTATTGAGGCATTTATCGATGATTTGTGATTGGTACCAATAGTTGTGGGTATCTTGATGTTTTGATGAGGTTTGGGGTTTACCCCAAGGCACGAGATTGGTTTCCACATATACTTGGTAGACAACGCAAAGCCAGTTGCATTGCCTGTGCGACATGTGGGAACTTGATAAGCAAGTAGGGGAGCTACTTGAGAAGAGGTTTGATAGGTGAATCATATAAGGAGGATAAACCTATTGAAGACAGTCCTTGAGGAAGCCCATCATTCTGAGATGACTATTCATCCAAGCGACGATTAAATGTATAGAGTTCGAGGTAGTGGAGCCAAACTTGCGAAAGGAAGTGAAAGTAGAGAAGGAAGCAATGATTGGATGAGTTAGGACTTGCATACTTGGATCAAGAGGTTAAGATACTGCGCAACAGAGAGGTTAGGTTAATAAAAGTGCAATAGGGAGAAGACACCGAGGATGCGACTTAGGAGACTGAAGATAAAGATCACGCTTCATACCCTTTCCTTTTTGGGACTATGTTCTTAACTTCTTTTTCCAAAGCTTTTTATTCTTACTTGTTTCTATCATTCGTCCGTATTCTATCGATCGAATCTTCGACCTTTAGGTAGGGAACCCATGGATGTAAACATGTGTTTGAAACATGTTATGTTTGATGGATGCAAGTGGATACAAGTGTTTGCTAGTGGTTGCCTGTGGATGCATATACACACACATTAATCACTAAGATCGACTCAATCACTCACATACTGCATATGGATGTGTGTGCATTTTCTTTTCTTTTATGGATGGAAATGGATGAGTTAGCATATGGATGTTGCATTTGGACGAATGAATGTGCACACATATAGAACTCACATAATATAATAGGATTATCTGCATACATATTGGATTCATGGCACTAACATACATTGCATTAAGGAGGTCAACTGAATCAGCAAACCGCAAGATCTTCGCATTAGTGTTGGGACATATACACACACCTTTGTATATATTCATATAAGCATTAGAAACCTTTAGAGACAATGGATGCCAGTGGTTTGTGGATGAGTAGATGGATGATGGATGATAGGATATGCATTCTTCTCAACTTAGAGATTTCGGGGACGAAATCCTTTAAGTAGAGGAGAATGTAACAACCTGAATTTTTAACGACACTAAAAGAGGATAAATTAAATAGTAATTAATTTAATATTCAAAATTAGACGAAATGGACTGCACCATTGCGTCCGTCTCGAAATTCTGGTCAAGATAGACATTTGGTTTGCATAAAACGGACAACATATGAAGAAGTTATGAGGGTTTTAAGTTTGTATACGCGCAGAAATGTTATGTATACACATATGACTCAGAGATGAATCAGAATTTTATCCAGAATAGTTCAAATTTGAAAATTGAAAAATAGCGGTAGAATTCCCGCTTTAGGGGGTCGACCCCCTAGAGCGGTGTCGACACCGGGGTCGACACCGAGGTCGACCCACCTTAAGGGGTGTCGACCTTAGGGTCGACCCACCCACAGGGGTGTCGAAACCCCTAGGGATGACGTGGCACTCGTTTTCAGGGGGTCTGGCACTTATATATATGCGTCCTATTCTCCTATTTTCTTCATTGGAAATCATGGAGGCCATTTGTTGCCGGGGTGCAAACTAAGACGGATTCGTTTTCTTCAACAACATACAATATTTCAGTTTTGCAAATCAAATCCAGAAATTCAAGATCCATTCTCTCTATTCTCTAAACCTAACGCGATGAGTTCTAGTTGCTTTTAGGTTTAGATAAATAAAAGTAAATCATGAAAGACTGTGATTTGGATATGTGAAAACCATGAATCTATGTTATTATCAAATCTTATGCTATGTTAACATATATCTATTTCTCTAGATCCCATTTCAATTGTGATTATTCTACTATGTTATTATTGTGGATCTTGATTTGTAACTATATTGTGGTTAATATAAATCTGTTAATTTGGACAGTTTTATCATTAGATAAATCTAATCATTTATGTAAATCATGAACATATGTTACCTTGAATTGGTTAGGATTGGATCTAAATCTTTATATTAATTGTAACTTCTATGACATGCTATGATGTAGATTTGTGTAGATCTATTTATAACCAGTAGATCTAATTTATGTGGACATTGAAACTGTTAGATATATTTTAACCTCTAGATCTGAATTACGTGATCTAATTTATCACCTTGTTTTATCATGTTAGATCTATTTTAACATCTAGATCTGAATTATGTGGTCTAATTTATCACCTTGTGTTATCATGTTAGACCTAAACTGATTGGACATCTAAATTGCTAATTTAGATCTTACTATGCTTATTGTGACATCATAGTTATGTAAGAATCAATTGACTGCCAACCGTTCATCGGTTTTATGTCCATCTTGTTATGATAACAATTTCATGTCCATGCCAATATCTATGTTCACCTTATTATCATGCTAGTTTATGTTTATGCCAAGATGATCACTTTGGTTATATTCCCATTATTTTCCCTATTATCGTTTATGACTAGGCTATTGTCTAGCCTAGGCATGCTGTAAATTTTGTGAGGGCGGTAGTTAAGGAACGGGGGAAAAAGGGTTAATAATGGCATAGTTTGAATACGAACATTTTTGGACATATAATTCAAATTATTGGGTAAAATGGGTATTAACACCTATAAAAGGTAAGGATTAATTAATAGGTTAATTAATAAAAAATGGAATGTTTAGTAATTACAATTAGGAATTGTAATTGTACTTATGACACGAGGTTAGGTTGCATTAGTGGTGGAAGTCTGCCCGGACCCGACTGACATATCCAGCAGCCACTAATGTTGAACCTAATGTGGGAGGTCTAAGTATGTAAATAAGAATTGGGCTATGACACGAGGCTAGACCCAACTGTGGAATAAGTCTGCCCGGACCCAACCGGCATATCCAGCATCCACATGTTGCAGGTCTAATGTGGGAGGTCTAGCCCATTATAAACCATAAATGGACATGGTAATAAATTGGACTACTTAACCTAATCGAATCCATAAGGGATTGTATGAATATGAACTAAAGTTAGGGTTAAGTAAAACATGTTTGGATCAGTGGAAGGGTTAAGTAAATCTTGGGTAGGTGGTTAATATTAGTATATATAGGCCCACAAACTTAACCATTAAACAAACATGCTTGGATCAGTGGGATGGTTAAGTAAATCTTAGGTAGGTGGGTAATATTAGTATTATAGGCCCACAAACTTAACCCGATAAGGTTATGTAATTAAAGACACCTAGTGGTATACATAACCGGTGGAAATAATAAAGTTATGTAATTAAAGACACCTTTAGGGTAAGCATAACTTGTAGAAATGATAGGGCTATGTAATTAAGGACACCTAGTGGTATACATAGCCAATAAAAACCTAGTGGGGGATACAAGACAAAGGGGAGAGCTTGTATCATCTTGTGTAGGACCCATTTCAGTCAATAACCCTTAAATAGGTATCAAACGGGTACTCCGAACTAGGTCAGAGTAGGGCACGCTTATTGAACTGATTGTAAGAGATCCTAACGTGGAGGACGGTGTCATGACGGCATGTTCCAACGGCGTCATGTGCGTGCATGACTCCGCCTGCTCGGGAAAATAAGACGTTGTGGCATCAGTAGATATGGTTGTGCACATCCAGGAAATGAAGGGTTGCCAGTTTAGGGAGTGATACACCCTACTGTGGTGACAACACTGGGTATCTACGGAGTAGGGAGCCGATCTACTAGGGTAGTAAATAGGGTACATCTAGTCCTATCTGTTTCTGTGGGGTACCTATGTTTCTGTTGGGATTAACAACAGTTATTCATGTTTAGGTACCGACTAATTCTGTTTGGGTTAAAACCCATTACTAGAGTGCACCTAAAACTACCATTATATTTCTATTGGCATCATCATGTTTCTGTTAAGAAATTAGGGAGTACGTAATCCTATTTCATACTTGTTATACAAGTATTGGTGCAGAGAATAAGCAGAGCAATCATTAGAAGCATATACACCTTATCCTGTCTACCTTGTCACACCTGCCGTTTATATAGTGATCTCTCTTATCCACTTTATATGTCTATCATGTTACTTTTATTTATTTACTGGCCAAAAGTAACTACACTCGCCAGACTTTATGTCTGACTCTTTTTGTTTCTCCTTCTTTTTTCCATTCCCCCCCCCCCCCACAGATTCTCAGGGAGGAAACACTCAGGCTTGATAGTGATCCTGTTTGTTTTGCTGGAGCTGCTGATATGTAACAGCCCGCACCTCCATTCACGCAAGATATTGTCCCCAACTTAGCCACCGTATAGGTGTGGGGTTTTGTTCCTCAAAAGGCCTCGGCGTTAGTAAGAGATGGGATCTACTATATAAGTACCCACTTCACACAGGCTTCCACGATGTGGGACTTAGGGGTGTTACATTCTCCCCTCCTACAGAGCCCAACGTCCCCATTGGCTCACAAACACCTCACCCAGGCGCTGCGGTCCACACAGGAGCCACAATTCCGGCTGGGTATTGGCTCTGATACCACTGTAATAGTCCGCACCTCCGTTCACGCAAGATATTGTCCCCAACTTAGCCACCGTATAGGTGTGGGGTTTTGTTCCTCAAAAGGCCTCGACGTTAGAAAGAGATGGGATCTACTATATAAGTACCCACTTCACATAGGCTTCCACGATGTGGGACTTAGGGGTGTTACATGATATGTATGGCTCAAGCTCCTATCCTTGTTGCTATGGCTATATTTTGTTCTTGGGGAATTTTATTTCTTTTATGTACTCTGATATTTCTGAAGTACAAGACAGTGGTTTTTATATTGTAATAGGATTTTATATTTCAAACAAATGATGTTTTGGACCACGGTGTCTTATAATTAGTAAAGTTGTTTTATTCCGCTGCTAAATTTTTATATATGTCTTGTAATATTCTATGTCTATTTACCTAAAACGCTTCACGAAACTTAATGCATTCCCTTAGTGAGTGACATTAACGGACGCGGGGTGTCACATCGTCGATTTAAAATTTTATTATCTAAGCAATTAGATAGTAATATTGATTCATAATGTTTAAAGAAAATTTTGCTTAAGAAATATTTAAAATAATGTGATGATCACCATATGAATCATAAGAAAATTTCTTAAATTATTGATTTTGAAATCTTGGAAGATTTGAACTTGAATAATGCACGATTTGAGAAATGATTATTGAAGTCACATTATGAAATCAAAGCTGAATTAGCATTGAAATGTCTGATAAATTAATTCGGATTGGATTTCTTTTCCTAAAATTAGTATTACTATTAATATATAATTTATCTACCTTCTTTAAACTATTTTATACCAAAACATGTTTACTCTATTAAAATCTATTTTATGTCCAGCCTATTATTTTATTAAAACATTTTATTTGGAAAAAAACTTATTTACTCTATTCGAACCTATATTATATCAATATTATTATTTTATTTAAACTATATTATACCAAAACTTATTTATTTTAACTTAAACCTATTTTATATCAAGCTATTATTTTATTGAAACTATGTTAAATTTAACTTAACTATTTTGGAGTGTTTACGTGGAAAATCGTCTCACGGCAACACCCAATGTGTATGTGTGGTGAACAACATAGATATCCAAAATAAAATAAGTAAATGCAGGAGACACAGATTTTATAGTGGTTCGGAACTAGCGCCTACGTCCACTTTATAATGATCATTCCTCATATGATATCTGATTACAACGTTATACAAGTTTAGACAATATTCAAGTACAATGTGTTCCAATAGAATAACAAAATGTATGCTTCTTCTACTCTTTGGCTAAAAATGTCCTTCTTCTTTCTTCTTGAGATCAAGGAGATGAGTTGAATTGGTCAACTATGTACGAATTTATTCTTAATGTCTAAGAAGTCCAAAAGATCCCAAATGTTGCAAAATTATCCTTGTGAATGTGTAAGTGTTGATGGAAAACGTGTATGCCACGTTTTAATTATCCTTTCCATGTCAAATGGCCAAGAAGAAGAAGGTTGTTGCCATTAATGAGTGTTTGGAGCTCTAGACGTATAAAAATTCCAAGGGAGAAGGATCCAAATGAAGGCCAAGGCTTGGGGTATTTATAGAAGGGAGGTTAGTTGGGAGTAGGTAGAAGAAAGGGACCACATGCCTTAATCTCGGATCCCCAAAATAGCCTTGCAACAGGAAATTCGTACCCCTTGGAGTGGTACGAAATTCATACCCCTCCAGAGGATAAGAATTTCATACCCCTTAGAGGGGTACGAATTTCATACCGCTCCAAGGGGTACGAATTTCCTGTTGCAAGGCTATTTTGGGGATCCGAGATTAAGGCTGTAGTCCCTATTTTGGGGTACGAGTTGGGGGTACAGAACTCCTACCCCTGAAGGGGTATAAATTTCGTACCCCTCTAGAAGGTACGAAATTCATATCCTATGGATGGGTACGAATTTCGTACCCTTTCGGGGGATACGTGATAGTTGAGAGGGCCGAGACGCCGGCACTAAAGGATCCTAAATCTTGCTATTTTTGGGGAGTCGAGGTTCTTGAGCATGAAGTGGTGAGATTCGAGTTTCGGTGGTCCGAATTGAAGGGATCGAAACTTCTGATTCCAAGGAAATCGAATGAATCAGGCGGCGCCCACTTGTTCGACCTAACCAGGGGAAAGAGGATAAGTATACACGTGTTAGACTTGCTGTAAATTAATAAGAGGGATAATGTGTATATGTTGCTATAACTTGGTAGAGATATGCATAAGCCTATGTATGTTATAAGTTGGGAACATGATTGATGAATATTACTCATATGAATTGGACATGTTAAGTTTGACTTAAAACGGACTTTAAGTAAAAATGACATGTTAAGAATAGAGTAAGTACCAGATGTAATTTAATAAACTGAAATGTTAAGGGAATTGTATAAATATGGGCATGTGTTTTGGGAAGGGTTGTGCACATAATGACATGTAATAATTACAACCGTACTTATTAGTAAACCTAAACCTGCTAGGTTAAATATGAGTATTAATGAGCTAAGAGGTCCCTCGTTCTTGCTATTGTATCGGGCTTTGGGACTCTTAAATCCTATTTTTTAGGGCACAAGCTTAGGGGATTTGGCTTATGTCACTCTGATGTTTGGAACCTATATCAGTCAGTATCCCTGTTGGTATCTTCTTAGAGGGGACCTCGCACCAGGTAGGGGCCAAGGCATGCTTTATTGAACTGGATAGTAAGAGGTTCACATGGGGTTAGCTACGGATGCGTTCCGGCGTAGTCATGAGCGTGCATGGGTTTGACTAGGGAAGATAAGATGTTATAACACTAGTAAATAGGTTTGTGTCATTTATTTGCTCGGTTAGGGAGTGATACATCCTACTATCGGGGCTGACACAGGGTATTTACGTAATAGGGAGTCGATCGCTTGGGTAGTAATTAGGGTACACCTAATCCTATTGTTATGTAATTAGGTTAACACCTAATCCTGTTATGTAATTAGGGTACGCGTAATCCTGTTGTTTATATCTGCTGTTAATCCTATTGTTATGAAATCATTTTGAACTTGTTATACTAGTATTAGTGCAGACCTAAGAACTAAGACATATATGTTCAGACATTACCTATTTTAGGGTATAAATGTGAAGGATTACTCGATCATAAGTTTATTCCTATTATTATGTCCATCATGCTATTATGTTTAGTTTAGTTTACCTTTCATGACATTGTACCATTCTCATACAGTCTTATTTACCTGTCTTGGCATTCCTATTCATGCGTATTTGTAAATCACAGGAACTCGCCAGACTTTATGTTTGACCCTTTTCTCTCGCTTCTTTCTTCCTTTTCCCTCCTAGGTCCTCATAGTGGAAGCACTAAACAGTGACTAGGCCATTCTGTAGCAGCTTGGATTTGGATTTCTTAAGATGTATCTTTCTGACTTTAATCCATCATGGCTTGTGGCGAGGATACAGTTTTGTTTTATGGAATTATGTTATTTTGTTTTTAAAAAGACTTAGAAGTACTTTGTAAGTGGTTGATGTAACTGGTTTTGAGAACTACGTTTTATTTTGATAACAAAGTTGAAAGTTTTTCCGCTGCTTATTTTATAACTGCCTTGTAAATTTTTGTATTGTTACCTACTGCGCTTCACAGAACTTAATGCATTCTCTTATGAGTGACATTAACGGACGTGGGGTGTCACAATATTGGTTTCAAACCAATAGAAATTCATTCAATTACTTCTCTTTAAATTTTATTAACCAATTTGGTTTCTAATTCCATATGTAATCGATAAATCGATTTTTAATTATCAGCAAAATCGATTCCGCAGAGACCCATCTCGATTATCACTAAATCGATTCCCATTCAATTCAAATTTAATTTATTAACTGGAAAACTTCACCTTGGAAAACTTCATTAAATCTTAATTAAAAGATTTATCGTAAAACTCATCTTCAACTGGGTTAAAGAACGATATTATTGAATACACATTTCATGACAAACCCCAAACTAATTGATACTAAATACAAGATTTAACGGAATTTATATCAACTTATATTCAACATCAATTCTCGTAATCAATGAATACTATAAGTGGAATAACGATATAAACATATTCCAAATTCTTCAAAGAGTAAACGTTTACCCAACGATAATTAATACCAAATATCCAAAGATCATTTCTATCCAAATCCAATTTATTCAAATTGGAAAAACTTTTCTAAA
Organism: Allium sativum; assembly: GCA_030737875.1. NCBI lineage: Eukaryota > Viridiplantae > Streptophyta > Magnoliopsida > Asparagales > Amaryllidaceae > Allium > Allium sativum. The sequence goes on along the minus strand of CM060912.1, from coordinate 970,807,787 downwards.
TCAAAAGGTTGACCAAAACATATCTTTTGAAATGACATTTATATTTGATAAACCAAATAACTTAAGTTCATTTACCTTAAATTCCCAAAATTTCGTTTTATCGTATTTGGTTAGTCAGGTTGAAAATACATATATCAAAATATAGTTCGAAACTTCAGATTTCTTTCTCAAATCACTTTTAAATCATTTATTATGATTTATCATAAATTATCCATATTTTTAATAATTTTTATATGGTCATTCTGATCGATTTTCGGTTACGGTCATCGTGCTACATTTAAAGAGACCTTTTCAAAAATAGATTTAAACATAAACTGAAATCTATAAGTTGAAATTCAAAATTTATTCTTTTATTTGAAAGTTACTATCAATAGAAAACAAGCGTTTTTCGTTTCGGGGAAATCCGAATTAAATTGAATTAGTTACGCTCGTTTGAAGTTCATGGTAGAAATTCGTGAATTATCGTTGCGCAACACGTACTATTCAAACCATATTATTATTTAAAATAAAACTCGTGCGATTCAGTTGGAATATATTTTGTAAAACGTTTATAAAATCGATTCCAACTTCAAATTCATTTATAAATCAAAATCGAATATTCTAATATTATAATTTTAAAATAGTAATATTTTCCAAAATATAATATTTTGAAGTCCAAACTTTTCATAAATCCATTTAAACGTTAAGTAAAAATGATGGAATAATCAATTTGAGTTAAAATTGTCGCTTATATATCTAACTCGAATTTACTATTAAAAATCTATTTTTAATTAGAACAAGCCATTTATAATTCAAAAGTCTTTCAAATCCATTTCAACCTTTTCAATAGTTTTTTGAAATCATCTCTATTTAATTTTCAAATTGTTCCGGATATAAAAAATTCAATTTCCATTTTCATGCCTTATTTCACTTAAATGAATATATTGTTCATTTAAAATTCCAATGGAACGAGGCTCAATCAATTCCTAAATAGTTTCATATTCGTGGTGTCAATTTATGTGAACAATTATAATAACAAGCACAACGGTTATCATCCATCAGTCAATAGTTAAAATATAAGCGTTATAACTATTAACGATTATACGTGCATAAACAATATAAATAAACTGTAATAAACATCCATCATCCACGAAGCAACCATATCGACCACAAGCAATCAATATATAATCAGTTGACAATTATAATAAATTTTCAAGTTAAATCAAAGATCTCACATTGATTTTTGATCGTTGCAATAACAATCGCTTTTAAATTAAATTAAATGTGGGTTTATTTTAACTCAAAATTCCAACTATCTCCAATCTTGCCCAAATTAGTTTATACATGTAGCTTGTGCTAGGGGAGAGGTGTCTGCTTGGCCTTCGGCAGGTAATATAGCCTCAAGATACCTACGGAACCAAGCCGGTATCTGTATGCCCTCGGAAATACTCGGTTCCCCAAACATGCTGAAAAGAAAAGGAAAAGGGGTTCATATAGATAATCGAAAGATATTTCATATGGCCTTGGGGAATATGTTTTTCAAAACAGACTTTTCTTTTGAAAATGTTTTTTTTAAAAACCTTTTTGAAAACAATTTTCAAAACCTTTTATCTGATCTGATAACCTTCAGCTCTGATACCAAATGTGGCACCCCACGTCTGTTAATGTCACTCTTTATCAGAATGCGTTAAGTTTCGTGAAGCGTTATAGGTAAACAGAAACAAAAACATCACAACACAGATATAAAATAACAGCAGAATTTAAAATTTTATTAAACAGAAAACATCGTGGTCCAATAACCCAGTTACATCATAAGTCTAAAATATAGAAAACATATTACAATTTCTTTCTTGTACAAAAATCACCAAAGTACAGTAACATATAAAAAGCATAATTCCCTAAAATAGGCATATCACAGAAGACATGAAATCGAAGTGGTACATCCAAGCAGCTCCAAGCAGAATGAAAGAGAGATTCCTAATCAAGCCTGAGTATTCCTACCCTAAGAACCTAGAGAGGAGGAATAGAGAGAAAAGGAAATAAAACAGGTTAAACATAAAGTCTGGCGAGTCCATTTAATTTTAGCATATAAATAAGTAAAAGCATCATGACAAGCATATAAAGTGGATGAGAGAGATAACAGTATCATAAGACAGGTATAGCAAACCGAGCAGGATAAACAGAATAAACAGAACAAAATATATTGCACTTCTCAAGTACTTTTCTCTGCACCAATTCTAGTATAACAGAAACAAGATTATCCCAACAGAAATAGAATGGTAGACTTAGGTGTACTTCTAATGAGGGGTTTTACCCCGTACAATAATAACTGGTATCCCAACAGAAATGACATGTGTTACCCCCAACGACAATAACGGGCTCCTAAACAAGCAAGACTAGAGGTACACTCATTACTACCCCAATCGATCGGCTCCCTATCCCGTAGATACCTTGCGGTGGCCCCACAGTAGGATGTACCACTTCCTAAAGTGGCAACCCTTTTTTTTGAAGAGGCGCAGCAATATCTATTGATGTCACAATGCCTTATAGTCCCAACGCAAGTAGATTCATGCACGCACATGAATCCGATGGAATGCGCCATCAACATCCCTACTTAGATGAACTTCTTATAATCAGTTCAGTAAGCATTCCCCGACCCCGACCTAGTTCGGGGTTTCCCATTTGATACCAAGATGGGTTACTGACTAATATGGGTCCCACACAACAAATGATACAAGCTACTCCCTAGGCTTGCATCCCATTACTAGAATTTTGACAGGTTATGCCTAACAATTTAACAAGGTTGCATAACCCCAACATATAAAATAGGTTAAGTTTGTCGGATTTATGTATATAACCTGCCCCCACATATTTAATAAGATTTACTTAACCCCCACTGATTCAAGCAAGTTTACTTAACTCCTACTCAATTTGACAGATTCATGTAACCCCCACAGATTTAAAAAGGTTAAGTATTACTGGTTAACAAGTTATTATCATTCATCCATTTATGGTTGTTAATGCACTAGACCTCTCACATTAAGTCTACCACTTGTGGATGCTGGATATGCCAAGTGGTTCCGGGCAGACTTCTTCCACAAGTCAGACTTAACCTTGTGTCTTAGCACTGTTACGTGTACATTTACGCACTTGACCCCTCACATTAGATTAATCACTTGTGGACGCTGGTTTTGCTGGGCAGTTCCGGGAAGACTTCTTCCACTAGTGTAATCTAACCTCGTGTCTAAGTGCAGTTACAATTTCTAATTACTGTAAATCTTGGCATGATCATTATTAAACAATTTTTCGTGTTCATCAAAGGTTAGGCCTCAAATCTTAGTCCGATTCACGATACAAGTTATGAACCAATTAAAGTTTTAGATCAGGGTATAGATTATGCCCCCAAATCCCAATCATGTTTTTCAACATAAGTTATGCCCCCGATTTATCATTCCCAACCATTCCCAATTTCGTGCGCTCGTATATTTCAGCAATAGGCCCAGGCTCGAAGGTAGCCCAGGCTATAAAAATAAAACAGGAAAGAGGGAGAGAAGAGAATAGAAATAGGCATAATAACAAGATAGGTATATGATGACAGAAATATGCATACTAACAGAATAAACATACGGTGACATGATTAGGTAAACTAAAAGAATAGGCATATGGTGACATGATTAGGCAAACTAACAGAATAGACATATGGTGACACTATCGGGCATAATGATAGAGTAGGCATATCAAGAATAGGCATATGAGAATTAACAATAAATTAGGTGTACAAGTAGTGGCAGATCTGTTTAGTTATAATTCAGGTTACTAACAGGCATAGGCTTAGACCCAAACTTATAAACATGTCAAGATTACTTATTAATTTTTTACATATAAAAGCAACATAACTTACAGGGACTAGATCTAAAGAACAAAGAAATGACTGTAGATGTTGTAGCAGAGATTCTTGAATACGTATAAATTGTTGTTGCAGAAGAATAGGCTATTTCAATCTGAGTTAGGGCAGCACCTCGTTGTCTCCATTGTTTTTGGTGAATAAAAAAATAGGAATGAGGTCCTATTTATAGCCTACGGTCAATGAATCTTGTTCAGAAACGCGCCTCGGTTCACAGAATGGATCTGCCCTAGATCTGGGTGGGGTCGACACCCATGGGGCATGGGGTTGACCCTAATGGGCGGATTACCCTCCCTCTCCCACTCTTTGATTTTGATTTTCTGGAGTGGTTTATATATATATATATATATATATATATATATTTCTTATACATATACAAACTTCAACCTTAGTATCTTCATCATACATTGTCTGTTTTATGCAAATTTAGGGTCTATCTTAAGCAGAATTCCGAGACAAACGCAATGAGGTAGCTCGTTTTACTTGATTCCCAATATTTAATTAAGTATTCTTTAGTATATCATTTTAGTGTTCTTTAAAATTACGGGGTGTTACATTCTCCCCTACTTGAAGGATTTCTTCCCCGAAATCTCCAAGTTAAGAAGAATGTATATCCTAACATCCGTCATCCATCTACTCATCCACTAATCACAGGCATCCATTGTCCTTAATAGAGTTCTAATGCTTATATGAACATATGCAAAGGTGTGTGTATATGTGCCTATACTAATGCGAAAAATCAGGCGGTCTACTGATCCAGTTGACCTCCTTAATGCAATGTATGTCTGTGCCATGAATCCAACATGTATGTAAATAGTCCTAATATATCATATAAATGCTATATATGTGCACAATCTTCCATCCAAATGCAACATTCATGTGATGATACACCCATTTTCATCCATAAAAGAAAAAATGCACACGCATTCATATGCAGTATGAGGGTGATTGAGCCGATCTAGTGCCTAGTGTGTCTTTATATGCATCCACGAGCAACCATTGGCAAACACTTGCATCAACTTGCATCTATCAAACATAACATGTCTCAAACATATATTTACATCCATTGGTTCCCTACCTAAAGGTCGAAAATTCGATCGATAGTATATACTTAATGATAGAAACAAATACGAATAAAAGCTTTGGAAAAAGAAGTTAAGAATATACACTTGAAAAGAAAAGGGTATGAAGCACGAATCTTGTCTTCAGTCTCCCAAGTTGCATCCTCGTGGTCATCTCCCCACTGAACTTTCATCAACTTGACCTCTCGATTGCGAAGCTTCTTAACCTTTGATCCAAGAATACGGGTAGGGACTTGTCTAACTGTCATTTCCCATTTCACCTCCACTTCTTTAAGCATACTCGGCTCAACTACTTCTGCGGTATGATGCAGGAACTTCCGTAAATGAGAAACGTGGAAAACATCGTGAACACCGGCTAGTCTCTCTGGTAACTTCACTCTATAAGCCATTTGACCAATCCTTTCTGTTATGGGAAATGGCCTACAAATCTTGGCGCTAATTACCCTACATATCCAAAACGAACCACATTCCTTGAAGGTGAAACTTTGATAAAAACCATGTCTCCTATTTCAAACTCAATATTAGTTCTTCTCTTATCTGCGTAAGACTTCTTCCTGTCCTGAGCCGTCTTCATGCGCATGCGAATAAGATCAATCTTCTCTGAAGTTACCCTAATCATCTCAGTCCAAGTACAAGCCTCCATGCAGACTCCCACCAACAAGTTGGTGATCTACAGGGTCGTCCATATAATGCCTCGAAGGGTGCCATGCCAATACTAGCCTGACAATTGTTGTTGTAGGCGAATTCTACCAAAGGAAGATGCTCTTCCCAAGTCCCTCCGAAGTCAAGAATACACAGTCTTAAAAGATCTTCAAGAACTCTATTCACCCTTTCCGTCTCACGAAGATAAACTGCTGCCAACCATGCTACCATCGTCTTACTCTTAACATGAACGAAATGAGTGCTCTTAGTAAGCCGGTCAACTACAACCCAAATACTGGTATTGCCTTTCCTCGATCTAGGCAAACCATCAATGAAATTCATAGAGACGCTACCCCACTTCCACTGTGGGACCCCCAAACAATGAATTAAACCACCGGGCTTCTTTTGCTCAGCCTTGACTTGCTAGCAAATCAAACATCAAGAATCAAACTCCGCTACATCTTTCTTCATCCCAGCCCAAAAGAAAACCCTCTTTATATCTCTATACATCTTATCACCGCCTGGATGAATAGTCATCCTAGAATGATGGGCTTCCTCAAGGATTGTCTTCAAAAAACTCCCAACTCGGGGAACACAAAGCCTTCCATCTCATCGCAACCACCCTCTATCATCTGTGGAATATCTACTGAGGTGGCTGGAAGTCTCCCCTCTACTGAGCCTATCCAAGATGTATTCTATCTGTGGGTCCTCTCACTGCGAAGTTCCTATTTGATCCAAAAGAGTATATTGCACCTCTAATGATGCCAATAAACCAGGTGTAAACTCGGTAGATGGCCTAAAATCAAAGGTCGATATATACTCCACTCTCTACAAATAATGGACTCAAAGTCATCCTCTACCTACTAAGTGCATCCGCCACCACATTGCCCTTTCCAGTGATATAAGCAATCTCAAAGTCATAGAACACTAGGAACTCCATCCATCTTTATTGCCTCAAATTGAGATCCTTCTACAAGAACAAGTACTTGAGAGATTTATGATCGGTGTACAACTCAAACTTCTCTCCAAGTAGATAATGGCGCTAAGTCTTAAGCGCGAATAATACGACAGCTAACTCTAAGTCATGGGTAGGGTAGGTCTTCCCATAAACTCTTAACTGTCTACCTCCATAGCATACTACCCTTCCCTTTTGCATCAGAACCACACCAAGCCCTATACCACATGCATCAGTGTATACTGTGAATGCTTTTTTCCCATCAGGCAAAGTCAAGACTGGGGTTGTTGTTAGGGCCCTCTTCAATCGTTGAAAAGCATCCTCACAGTCTATACCCCAAGAAAAGGTCATATTCTTCTTCGTCAGTCTAGTGGGTGGGGACGATATTTTTGCGAAGTCCTTAATGAACTTCCTATAATAGATCACTAAACCAAGAAAACTCCTCACCTCTGTTGCATTCTTTAGGATTTACCAATCCTTAACTGCAACTACTTTCACGGGATCTACTGCTATCCCATCCTTAGAAACCACATGCCCTAGAAATCTTACTTCCTTTCTCCAAGAATGACATTTGGAGAATTTCGCCTAAAGATGGTGCGAACGGAGAGTTTTCAAAACCTCCCTTAAATGTCGGGCATGCTCTTCCTTGCTCTTCGAGAAAATCAAGATGTCATCAACAAAGACCACATAAAACTTATTTAGAAACTCCCGAAACACCCTACTCATCAGATCCACAAAATAGGCGGGTGCATTCGTCAACCCAAAAGGCACGACGAGTCATTCAAAGAAACCATCTGGAGTTCTAAAGGCAGTCTTGTCTACACTGTCCTCGGCCACCCTCAATTGATGAATCCCCATGGCCAAGTCTAACTGGGAGAAAACAGATGCACCAACAAGCTGGTCAAACAGATCATCTATCCTCAGAAGTGGGTGCCTATTTTTCTTAGTGAGCTTATTCAACTCCCTGTAATCCACGCATAAGCGAAGAGAACCATCCGCCTTAGTGGCGAATACTACTGGAGCACCCCATTCAGATATACTTCCCCTAATAAACCCTTTCTCAAGTAGCTCCCCTACTTGCTTGCTAAGCTCCCTCCTTTCTCTCGGAGCTATATGGTGCACAGGCAATGCAACTGGCTTTGCATTGTCCACCAAGTATATACGGAAATCAATCTCGCGCCTAGGAGGTAAGCCCCGAACCTCCTCAAAAACATCTGGATACTCACAGACTACTGGTACAGATCGTAAATCATCGATAGATGCATCAAGCGACTCAAGGAAACTAATCATGACAGACCCCTTAGGGTCACAGGAAATCTCGAGGGTCCTCCCATGGCAAGTCAAAAGTCTAACGACCCTCCTTTCGTTATCCAGAATGGCACCATACATGGCTAGCCAATCCATCCCTAGATTCAAACCATAGCCCATAAAACCAAGCACATATGCGTCGCACTCAAAATCGATGCCCAACACAGATATTCTCAAACCCCTACAAATCATAGAAAATGAGTCGTACCTCCAATGGGGTTTGAGACAACAATGAGATCCAAAACCATACTAGTACTAAGGTGTAGAGACTCAACCACAAAATCAGATATAAAAGAATGCGAAGCGCCAGAACCAACAAGAGTTCTAACAGGATGATTGGAAAGAGAAATCAAACCTCAAAGCTTTCTTGTGCGGGGTATTCACTAGCTCCAAACCAAATCTCGCCAATTGATTAAACTTATTAACATACTCTTTGATAGACATGACTCCTTGCTTCAGTTCCAAAAACCTTTCCATTTGCATACTTTTCTTGACTGGAGAAAGAAACTTCATTTCGAATCTCTATCGGAAATCATCCCAAGTCTCAACTGGATACCCTTCTTGTGTCACTTCCCACCAGAACGAAGCCTCATCTTTCAGCTGCCAAATGGCCAACTGAATCTTCCTAAGGTCATCAACCTAAAAATTACCAAATAAATCCTCCGTCTCTTTAAGCCAATTCCTTGCTTCTACAAAAGTCTCAGTTCCTCGGAATGGCTTCCCTCCCACAGCACAGAAGTCCTTGCATGTCTTGGAGAAATTATCCGCTCGCGGGGAGAAGGAGGAGGAATAGCGGCTGCATCTAGGGGAGGGGCGTCTGCTTGGCCTTCGGCAGGTAATATAGCCTCAAGATACCTACGGAACCAAGCCGGTATCTGTATGCCCTTAGAAATACTCGATTCCCCAAACATGCTGAAAAGAAAAGGAAAAGGGGTTCATATAGATAATCGAAAGATATTTCATATGGCCTTGGGGAATATGTTTTTCAAAACAGACTTTTCTTTTGAAAATGTTTTTTTTAAAACCTTTTTGAAAACAATTTTCAAAACCTTTTATCTGATCTGATAACCTTCAGCTCTGATACCAAATGTGGCACCCCACGTCCGTTAATGTCACTCTTTATCAGAATGCGTTAAGTTTCGTGAAGCGTTGTAGGTAAACAGAAACAAAAACATCACAACACAGATATAAAATAACAGCAGAAATTAAAACTTTATTAAACAGAAAACATCGTGGTACAAAAACCCAGTTACATCATAAGTCTGAAATATAGAAAACCTATTACAATTTCTGTCTTGTACAAAAATCATCAGAGTACAGTAATATATAAAATGCATAATTCCCCAATAGCTATATCAGAGAAGACAGGAAATCAAAGTGGTACTTCTAAGCAGCTCCAAGAAGAATGAAAGAGAGAATCCTAATCAAGCCTGAGTATTCCCACCCTGAGAGCCTGGGGGGAGGAACAGAGAGAAAAGGAAACAAAATGGGTCAGTCATAATATCTGGCAAGTCCAGTTGATTTTAGCGTATAAATAAGTAAAAGCATCATGATAGGCATATAAAGTGGATGAGAGAGATAACAGTATCATAAGACAGGTATAGCAAACCAAGCAGGATAAACATAATAAAAAGAACAAAATATATTGCGCTTCTCAAGTAATTTTCTATGCACCAATACTAGTATAACAGAAACAAATGATCCCAACAGAAATAGAATGGTAGACTTAGGTGTACTTCTAGTGAAGGGTTTTACCCTGTACAATAATAACTGGACGCCCAACAGAAACGACATGTGTTACCCCCAACGATAATAACGAGCTTCTAAACAAGCAAGACTAGATGTACCCTCATTACTACCTCAATCGATCAGCTCCCTATCCGGAAGATACCCTCCGGTGGCCCCGCAGTAGAATGTACCACTTCCTAAAGTGGAAACCCTTTTTTTTCGAGAGGCGCGACAATATCTACTGATGTAATAGCGTCTTATAGTCCCAATGCAAGCAGATTCATGCACGCACATGAATCCGACAGAATGCGCAGTCAACACCCCTACTAAGATGAACCTCTTATAATCAGCTCAGTAAGCGTGCCCTGACCCTGACCTAGTTCGGGGTTCTTCGTTTGATTTCAAGATGAGTTACTAACTAATACGGATCCCACACAACAGATGATACAAGCTACCCCCTAGGCTTGCATCCCCACTACTAGGATTTTGACAGGTTATGCCTAATAATTTAACAAGGTTGCATAACCCTAACATATAAAATAGGTTAAGTTTGTCAGATATATATATATAACCCACCCCCACATATTTAACAAGAGTTACTTAACCCCCATTGATTCAAGCAAGTTTACTTAACTCCTACTCAATTTGACAGGTTCATGTAACCCCCACATATTTAAACAGGTTAAGTATTACTGTTTAACAAGTTATTATCATTCATCCATTTATGGTTATTAGTGCACTAGACCTCTCACATTAAGTCTACCACTTGTGGATGTAGGATATGCCTGGTGGTTCCGGGCATACTTCTTCCGCAAGTCAGACTTAACCTTGTGTCTTAGCACTATTACGTGTACATTTACGCACTCGACCCCTCACATTAGATTAATCACTTGTGGACGCTGGATTTGCCGGGCGGTTCCGGGAAGACTTCTTCCATAAGTGTAATCTAACCTCGTGTCTAAGTGCGGTTACTGTTTCTAATTACTGTAAACCTTGGCATGATCATTATTAAACAATTTTTCATGTTCATCAAAGGTTAGGCCTCAAATCCCAGTCTGATTCATGATAAAGTTATGACCTAATTAAAGTTTTAGATCAAGGTATAGATTATGCCCCCTAATCCCAATCATGTTTTAAAACATAAGTTATGCCCCCGATTTATCATTCCCAACCATTCCCAATTTCGTGCGCTCGCATATTTCAGCGATAGGCCCAGGGTCGAAGGTAGCCTAGGCTATAAAAATAAAATGGGAAAGAGAGAGAGAGAGAGAAGAGAACAGAAATAGGCATAATAACAAGACAAGTATATGATGACAGAAATAAGCATACTAACAGAATAGGCATATGGTGACATGATTTGGCAAACTAACAGAATAGGCATATGGTGACTTGATTAGGCAAACTAATAGAATAGGCATATGGTGACACGATTAGGCAAACTAACAGAATAAGCATATGGTGACACTATTAGGCATAATGATAGAGTAGGCATATCAAGAATAGGCATAAGAGAATTAACAGTAAATAAGGTGTACAAGTATTGGCAGATCTGTTTAGTTATAATTCAGGTTACTAACAGGCATAGGCTTAGACCCAAACTTATAAACATGCCAAGATTACTTGTTAATTTTTTACATCTAAAAGCAACATAACTCAAAGGGATTGGATCTAAAGAATAGAGAAATGACTGTAGATGTTGTAGCAGAGATTTTTGAATACATATAAATTGTTGTTGCAGAAGAATAGGCTATTTCAATCTGAGTTGGGGCAGCACCTCGTTGTCTCCATTGTTTTTGGTGAATAAAAACATAGAAATGAGGTCCTATTTATAGCCTATGGTCAATGAATCTTGTTCAGAAACGCGTCTCGGTTCACAGAACGGATCTGCCCTAGATCTGGGTGGGGTCGACCAGGGGTCGACATCCCAGTGTAGAGGTCGGCACCAATGGGGAATGGGGTCAACCCCTAACGAGCCAATTTCCCTCCCTCTTCCGCTCTTTGATTTTGATTTTTTGAACTGGTTTATATATATATATATATTTCTTATACGTATACAAACTTCAAACCTTAATATATTCTTCATACAACGTTCGTTTTACGCAAACTTGGGGTCTATTTAAAGCAAAACTCAGAGAAGAATGCAATGGCGTAGTCCATTTTACTTAATTCCCAATATTTAATTAAGTATTCTTTAGTTTATCATTTTAGTGTTCTTTAAAATTACGGGGTGTTACAATCCTTCCTTCCTCAACTTCCTAGTTGACACCCCGGCCAACTTTTCATCGTTTGCACGCAAAACGAGACAAATTGAAACTAACCCCTTCACGGTCGTGGTCAGATTACGGTCACCTCGGGTGTCCATTGGCCGCCAAATTTTAGCAGTAGCTTCCCCTCAACATACTCTACAACTTTCATGTTGGACACTTCCCCTAATTCTCACTAGTCTGGGAATTAAAAAGGTTGTTTTTGCAAATTTTGAATTGTTGGAGGGTGGTGGCTGCAAAATGTGGAGAGGACGAAGTGAATAAGGGTTAGGAACTTAAAGATATTATATAGGGAAGGTATTTTGGGTTAATAATATTTTATTCGATTATTATATTATTTTTTGGATATTGTTATCCTGTTATCAACTCACGATTACATACGAACTCCGTACGTAGTGAAAATGGATTTACAACTATGGTTTGTCATTACGTTCCTAATGAAACTTATTTCATTGAAATTCGTGTCTGTTTGCTCAAGTAGCGCTAGTTTGAGCTCAAATTATTGATTTTATATTAATACGTATTTACATTGAACGTTTATAACTCGCACGACCACATACTAACTCTGATTGACCCGAAATTTGGAATCTTACAATAATTAATCATTGCGGATCAAATAAAATTCATTTCATCGAAAACGGAGGTCGTTTGCAAAATGACTATTTTCTAATATTAAATTAAATCGATAAAATATAATCTAAATTCGAAAACAATTCAACTTAATAATAATAAATTGATATTATCATATATATCCAAACAGAATTTTATATAGCTCCAAAATAAACATATTTGGGTTTACAACTCAATATTTCAAAATCTAAGTTGAATCGATATTCAATTTATTATAAAAAACCTTTTATTATATAAATAAATCATTATGACTTATAAACGATTCCATAGCAACTTTCTAAAAATTTGATTTGGACATAACTCACAGTCTACAAGATGAAAACTCAATTTTTTACTTTCATTAGAAAACAATAGTTCAATATATTTGAATGATTCTTGTTTCAATGAACTAACTTATATTGGATCCTATACATTCATTTAAAATTCCAAACATAATATTACGAACTACCGCCCCGTTGTGAGCTCGTTTTTTAATTATATTATAAATTATACGTTCAAATCTTAAATTAAATAAATTCCATGTCGTTAATTCTTAAAATAAATCATTTTTAAATATTTAAATAAAATAATATTCCTTAATAAAGCTGGGTCTTTACAATCTCCCCCGCTTCAAAAGATTTCGTCCTCGAAATTGAAGACGGGACTGAAGGTCATTTAGTTAACTAATCAAAGCCTTTATTCTAACTAACTTAAGTTCTTCATCTTTTGAATTTCCTAAATATTTCCCAATTCTCGAATTTTGCTAATGCCTTAAAGTTTCAAATTTTTTCGCTATAACCTCCTTTGTATGGCTCAATCGGTACAACTACAACTCATCTCTCTAGGCCCCCACCAATTAAAAGAAAATCATAAATCCAAGCGACTTGCCAACTAGGCTCATAAAATCATCAAACCCAACTAATACAGTGAACATGTACCTTTTAGACGAATATTCAATTTTATTCCTTATCTTTGCTTCCATTCAATAACCCATCCAATATATTTACGTCTAATTCCAACTAATTTCTAATTTAGAGACAACGCAATTGAATTTCCTCAAAATTCCTTCCAATTTTATTTAACTTCACTAAAGTTAAATTCTAATTCATTTGATTCATTTTTATCTTTTCAATTTATTTAACTTGTACCAGTTAAATATAAAGTTTAGATCATTTTAATCATTTCCCAAATTGTAACATTAAATTTTAATCCAAGTTCTTAGCTTAAGGTTGTTCTTTTCTTTATCTTGGCTATTCAAATCATTTTCAAACATTTTTCTAAATGGGTTTAAATATATTTCGACATTTCAATTGGAATCATATTGTCATCACACTTTTGAAACTCGAAAATGAACAATGATGATGTTGTCCCAATCACCAGAACCATCCCCAAGTGACTAGAGTGTGACTCTATATCTATCCAGTATATTTGAGACTTCGTATATATGTCGACCAGGCATATATTCAAAGTCTTCTTATACTCGATAGTCCAACATCAACGTTAAATAAATACTCAAACTCTTATTATAGGATAATCAAGTAAGTTATCCCTATATAATCTTTAAAAACCAAAATTATTTTTATAAATACGGAAATTCGTTCTCTTCTATATTTAATACTCCTCAAACTCATTCTAGGGCATTACCAACCCTATTTCTAATGAGTCACACTTCTAGAATATTAATAATCCTACCTCTGATGAGTCCTTTTCTTCTTTTTAAATGAGTTGTACCCCAAAGATTCGTATAAACCAAAGCTCTGATTCCACGTGTGACGACCCGCCTTCCTACTAGATTCAAACAGATAGTTAAACTGACTTAAACCAATCAACAAGACATATCGCTTGAGGTTACAATGCATAAGAACTGAACAAAACAAAAAATTTCATTATCATTGCAACTACTTTTACATCAGAGTACAACTTATATCAGAGTACAATAATAAATACACGCAAAGCGTAAATAACTATATCAAAGTATAACATGTACACAGCGGAAAACATAAACTCTCAGCTGAAGAAATAAAATGCTTTGGACACAGCTGTAGCTTCAATCCAGCACCTGCTCTATAAAATATTTGCAAACCAAAACTTCTTGTCTGCCCATATGGAAAAAATACGGGCACCCAAAGTTTAAGGAACGAACAACAAACTCTGTATCAGTCACGGGACTAGTGTGAGAACTAAAAAAATTATTTACTTTATTTTAAAGTTGGACAATCATAACACCACGTCGTATATCAAGGAATGGGTTTCCCCTCATAAATACCAGTCATAATATACTCGCAATGCTTTTTGAAAATGAAGCTACCATAAGACTCCCATCCCATCACACAATGCAACACATAGCAGAGGAGCAAGTCTTACCTTATGATAACCAAATATGATTGGTACGTGAAAGTCTCTTTTATTATTACTAGTGCATAGTGTGAAATTCACGTTTGAAAATAAATGTATAAATCTTAGAAGACGTAGGTACTCATATATTACGTCTACATACATAGAGTACAACTAAAACTGTAAAAGTTCGTATTGGAAGTTGGGTTCCATCGATGACCAAGGAGAAGGATCTTCCATAATCCCATTCGTGCACACCTCTAGCGGGATGTCCCAGGAGTCAACCAATGAGTCCTTTCAGTAGCGGCAGAGCTGGCCCACCTATAAACAGGTAACGTCTCTCAGTCATTGTTGACCATTATCCGAGGCGCCTCGATCTATCATCCACTTAGACTTTTTGCCTAGGATACATACCATAACATCACTTTAAACTAGAAGGAAAGGTTAGTGCTTATCTCCGTTGTACTTCATCTTATTTCAGCTCATTACCAGTTGTGAGGTCAGAAGTCACACTTTCACACAAAGCTCTGCTTTTCAACAAAAAGCTTTGATCATCCAGAGCGCATCACTTAGCATACCACATTGTCAATTCATAACATATAATCGATGTCTATTAATAAATAACCCTCTGAGTACATAAATCTCAAAGGAGGGTGTTAAGCTAAAAGGATAAATCCTTCGCCACCAACAGATATATCATCAATAGGAACCAATTTGTTGTGCCGTAAAATACTATGTCTGATACACATCCGTTTACAAGTTCGTTATGGGTTGTGAACCAAACTGAAGCCACCTTATTCCTCATCCAATAAAGGAGAGAGGCTCTTGCAAATCCGGACGATCTACAAGTACGTCTGGACCATTGCCACTTATAACCTCGTCTTGGGTATACATCCTAATTGAGATATCAGTAATTAATCCAAAGAATGCGAAGATCCCAGATTTCGCATAGTTATTTACAATGGGTTGGAACCCGGTCTTTATAAATAACTAGCTCATCTTTACAATCAATTAATATATAAAAATATCATGTGTCTCCTTCTACTTTAAAATATTCTTTTACTCAAATCATTCTTTAATTTGGGTATACGCATTTAAACCTTGTCAAAGATTTACATTCTTTAAACTCTTGTTTAAATTTTTCCTTGGAATTTATTTCAAAAGATTACGAAATCTCATTTCACAAACTTAACCCAGATTAAGTTTTCTATGCTTTATCGAGATTATTGAATCTCATTAAAAGGGTAATTTCTCAAATCATTGTCCCATTCCCATTTTATTCACCCTATGGATCAAAACTGGCGGTACTCCATATCTAACTTCCCTCGTATTTTGGTAAGTTTGATTACCTTCTTTCATTTCAAATATGATTAAAGATTTTGATTATCTTTACGGGAAAACATATTTATCTAAAACCAACCTATTCATTGATCATTATTTAGGATAGATTACTTTATCTTTCTTTGACTCATATCTCCAGCCCAAAATTGTACTTGCAATTTCTTATTCTTAACAAAGTTCATATTTGAAAACTTGTTAATCCAAAATCCATTTATTTAGTCCTTGTCTTTGCGGAAAACTCGCTTATCCCTTAAATGATCTTTAAAACTTTATCTCCATTATTATTTATTTGGGGAAACTCTTTCATTATATCATTATATTTGAATTGAATAAAGATTACTTTTCAACTTATCTTGAGAAATCATCTTCTCCTTTAAATAGATTAAAGAACATTGTTATTCAAAACATCGTTTGTGATAAACTCAAAATCATACTTTCATTTTAAATGAAATCTTCACGAAAATCATATCAGCTATAAATTCCCGTATCGAACTAATACTATAAGCGGAAAAACGATAAAGCCTTTTAAATTCCTTAAATAGTAAAGGTCTTCATCCACAGAGAGACATCTCGATTATCACTAAATCAATTCCCATTCAATTCCAGTTTAATTTATTAATTGGAAAACTTCACTTTGGACAATTTCATTAAATCTTAATTAAAAGATTTATTATAAACTTCATCTTCAATTGGGTTAAAGAACGATGTTATTGAAGACACCATTCATGACAAACCCAAAACCAATTGAAACTAAATACAAGGTTTAAACAGAATTTATATCCACTTATATTCAACACCAATTCTCGTAATCAACGAATACTATAAGTGGAATAACGATATAAACATCTTCCAAATTCCTCAAATAGTAAATGTCTACACAATGGTAATCAATACCGAATATTCGAAGATTATTATTATCCAAATCCAATTTATTCAAATTGGAAAAACTTTTCTAAATCAAAAGATTGACCAAAACATTTCTTTTGAAATGACATTTATATTTGGTAAACAAAATAACTTAAGTTCATTTACTTAAATTCCCAAAATGTTGTTTTATCGTATTCGGTGAGTTAGGTTGAAAACACATATATAAAAATA
Source organism: Allium sativum (assembly GCA_030737875.1). NCBI lineage: Eukaryota > Viridiplantae > Streptophyta > Magnoliopsida > Asparagales > Amaryllidaceae > Allium > Allium sativum. The sequence goes on along the minus strand of CM060912.1, from coordinate 970,790,543 downwards.
TAGTTCAAAACTTCATACTTCTTTCTCAAATCACTTTAAAATCATTTATTATGATTTATCATAATTTTAATAATTTTTATATGGTCATTCCAATCGATTTTAGATTACGGCCATTGTACCACGTTTACACCGACCTTTTCAAAAATAGATTTAAACATAAATTGAAATCTATAAGTTGAAATTCAAAATTTCTTCTTTTATTTGAAAGTTACTATCAATAGAAAACAAATGTTTTTCATTTCGGGGAAATTCAATTTAAACTGCATTAGTTGCACTCATTTGAAGTTCGTGTTGAAATTCGTGAACTATCGCTGCGCGACATGTACAATTCAAACCATATTATTATTTAAAATAAAACTCGTGCGATTCAATTGGAATATATTTTATATAATGTTTATAATATAATTTAAAAGCGATTCCAATTTCAAATTCATTTATAAATCAAAATTGAATATTCTATTATTATAATATTAAAATAATAATATTTTCCAAAATATAACATTTTGAAATCCAAAATTTTCATAAATCCATTCAAATATTATATAAAAATGAAGGAACAATCAATTCGAGTTAAAAATATCGCTTATATATCTAACTCGAATTCACTTTTAAATATACTATTCAAAATCTATTGTTAGTTAGAACAAGCCATTTATAATTCAAAAGTCTTTCAAATCCATTTCAACCTTTTCAATAGTTGTTTGAAATCATCTCTATTTAATTTTCAAATTGTTCCGGATATAAAAATTCAATTTCCATTTTCATGCCTTATTTCACTTAAATGAATATATTGTTCATTTAAAATTCCAATGGAATGAGGCTCAATCAATTCCTAAATAGTTTCGTATTCGTGGTGTCAATTTGTGTGAACAATTATAATAACAACCACAAGGGTTATCATCCATCAATCAATAGTTAAAATATATGTGTTATAATTATTAACGCTTATACGTGCATAAACAATATAAATAAACTATAATAACCCCCTAGTATCGCCGACGACGAGAAAACTCCCCACGAACGGAATTCACATCGGCCGCCCAATTGGCCACCACACTTCACCAATCACCACGAAACTTCACTAGAATGTCGACCTCAACACCGCGAACATTTTTCTAGCTGATCACCTCTCCCAATTCTGCCTCCATCGATCGAAAATCACCCATTTCCGTTCGTTACTCCACCCGAAAGTGCACCCATGATTATCTCGAAACTGCTGCCACCACAGGCCGTTCCAGGCCGATATCCCAACATTAAACTTGTCGACCATCCTCTCCTCTCCAACTTCCTAGTTGACACCTTTGGCTAATTTTTCATCGTTTGCACGCAAAACGAGACAAACCGAAACTAACCTCTTCATGGTCGTGGTCAGATTCCGGTCACCTCAGATGTCTGTTGGCCATCAAATTTTGGCAGTAGATTCCCCTCAACATACTCTACAACATTCTTGTTGGTCACTTCCCATAATTCTCACTCATTTGGTAATCAAATTTAATAAGGTTGTTTTTACAAATATTGAATTGTTGGAGGGTGGTGGCTGCAAAATGTGGAGAGGAAGAAGTGAATGAGGGTTAGGAAGTTAAAGGTATTATATAGGGGAGATATTTTGGGTTAATAATATTTTATTCGATTATTATATTATTTCTTGCCTATCATTATCCCAGATCGATGTTTATCAACTCGCATGATCACATACGAACTCCGATCGCAGCGAAAACAGATATACAGCCGTGGTTTGTCGTTATGGTCCTAATAAAACTTGTTTCGTCGAAATCCCAGTGTGTTTGCTCAAATAGCGCTAGTTTGAGCTCAAATTATTGATTTTATATTCATATGTATTTCCATTGAAATTTTATAGCTCGCACGGTCACATATTAACTCCGATTGACCCAAAATTTGGAATCTTACAATAATTAATCATTACGGGTCTAAAAAAATTCATTTCATCAAAAACGAAGGTTCTTTGCAAAATGGCTATTTTCTAATAATAAATTAAATCGATAAAATATAATTGTTACTACCAAAATAAAGCACCGAAACAAGCTGACGGTAAAGGGATGACAGATCGCCACAAGCATAAAAGAATCCTCCGAAAGCAAAAGCCAAGCGCCAGGTAGAACCAAAAGCATAAGGAAACAATATGAGAGTTATGCAATCAACATCATCACTAAAGAAAAGAGCCCAGAAGCTATACAAACAAAGGGTATCTGCAGGGTGGTTTCGGCACGATGGTTAGACAACGAAGGGTCACCCAAAATCGGAAGTCAATGAAGAGAGAGACCAAGAATTCTACAAACCGGGACCTAGAAGAACGAAAGGGCTATCGGTATTAACTTGCTTAATACTGATACATCAGGGGATGAAAGCATCAAAGATACATAGTTTGAAGCATATGGGGATTATTCGGGAACTATCTATCGAGACTCCCATTAGATGGTCACCGAAAGGTTACTGTAACAAGCAACTAATAAAGCACCGGAAGCAACCCTCCAAAAAGCCAAGGAACACTTCAGGACCCTACCGAAAGGCAAGCTGGAACCTCAAGGAGAGACAAGTTATCCACACTAATTTGCTTAGTGTCGATACTAATAGGGGTGACGAATCCAACAACTATCCATCTGTATCGTGAAGGCAAATCCAATGTGGAATTAACAGTAAGACCGGAAGCCCATATCCGGAAGCCTACATCCGAAAGCCGAAACCTTCTGAAAGCTATTCACACCGCCAATCTTAGTAGAAATACAAAGAAGATAGACATGACATCAACAAAAAACTCCAAAGAACGGGACCATCCTCCCGAGAGCTAGAACCAGCCCCTTAAAAGCCATAAGCAAGACATTTGGAACCAAAAGGAGAGGCGGCCGAGAGCCAAAACTTCCAGAACCAAAGGGAAAAGCGGCCGACAGAGGCTTCTGCTGGCCCAATAGGAAAAAGGGACCCGATTTGTCTATAAATAAGACCCTAGGGGTCCCATTTTGGGGACCGATTTTTAATTTCTCATTCTTGTACTCTTTTTCTCTAGAGTAAACCCTAATTTCTAAATCAATTTGGGAATTTCTATTGTAATCACTCATGTACTCTAAATCAAAGACCAACAAAGAGCGGATCGACACTTAGCATATTTTCTTATGAGTTTCTTATGTGATTTCTTAACTATTTCCTACACAACCTATTATAGACTTCCTACATGGCTGCGGGTGCCTACTCAAGCTTAGAACCTTCCGCTGAGTTCTTGCAGAACCCCTTCCTACAAGCCATTTAGTCTTTTGTTGAGGGTTGTGCTTAGGGAACCCTTGTCCCAAGATAACTGTTGGTTTCAGAGTTTCTTAAGCATGATGCTTACCCCATTGAGGGAAGAGTAACTAATCGTTTGGGCTCTAAGCCTTGATATCTAAGGAACGGTGAACTAAATCAAACTTGTGAAAGCTCAATAACCCCCTTCTTCCCTTAGGTCCACTTCCGTAGACCTATATCCGGTGTTGACGAAGAATATCGTTAACAATAATTTAAATTAAAAAACAATTCAATTTAATAATAATAAATTAATATTATTGTATATGTCCAAATACAATATCATATAGCTCCAAAATAAACATACTTGGGTTTATAACTCGATGTTTCAGAATCTAAGTTGAATCGGTATTCAGTTTATTATAAAAGTCCTTTTATTATATAAACAGATCGTAATGGTTAATAAACGATTTCATAACGACTTTCTGAAAATTTTATTTGGACATAACTCACAATCTATAATATGGAAACTCAATTTTTCACTTTCATTAGAAAACTATAGTTCAATAGATTCGAATGTTTCTTGTTTCAACGAATTTTGACATATATTGGATCCTATACATTTATTTAAAGTTCAAAATGTAATATTACGAACTACCACTCCGCTGCAAGCTCGTTTTATAATTATATTATGAATTATACATTCAAACCTTAAATTAAATAAATTCCAAGTCGATAATTCTTAACGTAAAACATTTTTAAATATTTAAATAAATTAAATATTCCTTAATAAAATTTGAGTCGTTACAATCTCATTCTTGAACAAATTATATTTAGTTATATAGAACCATTCCAATTTTATAATCTCATTTAATTATAATAATAACAACCAACAAACTATATTCAGGTGTACAGGTTACTTAATGTATAATTAAGTACAACTTATTGCATTTCGTAAGTTTTCCCCTCTTTTCTCTACTTATTACAAACAATAAGTTTCAGGTTTCCAAATTTACAGATTACTTAATTTATAATTAAGTACAACTTATATCATTATAAGTTATCTCATTCCCCCTATCGTTTATTATAACCTAAGTTATAATTTCCACTTGTCCCTAGGAGAAGCCTAACTATTATCTTTCCTTTTTCCCTTCAGGATTATTTATAATAGGTTATTATCATTCCTCGTTCATTCCATTCCTTTTACTTTTGTAACTTTCATTCATTTCCATTAATTACAATTAATGCCATTTATTTCTATCTCGTTATATACATATATTCATATATGTGTTTATGCACCAGACCTCTCACATTAAGCCGACCACTTGTGGATGCTGGATTTGACGGGCGGTTCCGGGCAGACTTCTGCCACAAGTTGGACTCAACCTCGTGTCTTAGCACCATTACATGTATAATTATGCACTAGACCCCTCACATCAAATTAACCACTTGTTAATGCTGAATTTTTCGGGCGGTTCCGGGCAGACTTCTACCACAAGCTGAATTTAACCTCGGGGCTAAGTGCGATTACAATTTTTTAATTACTGTAAATTTTCCATATAATTTAGGCATATCCATTCTTCCAAATTTTTACTGTAATTCTATTTTTACATGTCATATTTAATATCATATTATGTCCATTCTAACTGATTATCATGTCGCATGTTCTTCCCAACATGTAATTAACCCAACTTTAAAGGATTAACATGTAATTATCCAGTCATGTAATTATTCCAACCTAACAGATTAACATGTAATTATCCATATTCTTACATTCAAGGGTTCACATACATAATATGCCAATTAATGGGTTCTTAGGATGGTTTTATATACATCAGTGATCTTTTTAACATGTCCTAAAGATTTTAATACACAATTTTCCACTTAATCTTGAATTAAGCCTACAGATCTACATGTTCATATATTTTTAGCAGGTTTACAGTTCAGTAGATTAATCATTTTAGCATATTACAGCGGGTTAAACATTTCAATAGGTTTATTATATGTATTAACGGGGAATGCCAAATAATAAATATACCATTATCAAAAAGGAATAACTTAAATCCACTCACCTAATAACTTTCCAATTCGTGAATCTAGTCCAGACCTAGCATTCCATGGCTCCCCTAACTGAGTCTAGAACCTAAATAACCATGGATTTACATTTCTCAAATTAAAAGAAAAAAGGGAAGAAAGAAGAGAATTATGAATTGACCAGATCCAAGAATTTACCTCACTTCGATTAGAGTTCTGAACACCCATTTGCAGATATACTTTCTTTTCCTCTAGATCTTGAATCAGAATTTCCTTAGATTAATTATTCTATTTTTCTGAAGAGATTTGAGGAGGAAGAAGAATGGCAGAGCTTAGGCAGCCTCCTAGAAAATATGAGATTTAGGCTAGGCTCTGCTAGCCTAGTTATAGGTGTTCTTGCACACGCAGCGCTGAGTCATCAACGAATATAGCCACAAAACAGTCGAAATTCACGTCCAGAATTTTCCCAGATCTGGGGGGGGGGGTCGACCCCTAGGTCTACCCACCCCTTGGGCATTGACCCATGGGTCTACCCATCCCTTAGGGAGTCGACCAACCCCTTAGGGGGTCAACCCATAGGTCCACCCACCCCGCGTTGACTGAGTCTGTTTGGATTTATTTGGATAATGTATATATATACATATATAACCCCCTTGTGTGTATACAAACTTCTAATGCTCATAACTTCATACGTTATCCATTTTACGAAAACTTGGGGTCTATCTAAACCAGAATTCCGAGACGAACGCATTGGTAATGTCGGTTCCACTTAATTCTGAATATTTAATTAAGTTATTATCATTTTATTATTTAATTAAAAATGCGGGGTGTTACATTCTCCCACCCTTAGGAAATTTTGTCCCCAAAATTTGGTATGGGTAAAATCAAGTAGTTCCTCGCATAAATCAAAGCCATCATGTGTGCATCCAACATTTGCAACCATTTGTGTACTAGTGCACAGTGTAATTCAACATAATAATACATGAATGAAATAAATGCCTAAGCGGTACCTCCTATATGAATGCAATTTTTCTTGAAAATATCTTTGAAACCATGATGCACACATCCTAAATATACTGGAAATTTCTACATGAATGTAATATTTGAAAATCAAAATGCCTTTTCATCCAAATTTTCCCACACTCTTACTGAGAAAAAGCGTAGTTCCTCCAATTTTTGCATCCAGAACCCTACCAAGCAACTTTTTTTTCGAATTTCAGAAAAAACTAATTTTCTAAATTCGATTTCTTATATTATAAAAAGGTGGAAAACGGAAAACTTCACATCTTCCATTTTTCTTTTATCTACCTTTTTCCAACTATACTTGGATTTTATGGAACTATTATATAAAGATTCCCTATTTTGCAATCCAAGCACAACCCACATAAGAAAACTTTCTTTGTTATGGATTTTCTTTTTCAACTTATCTTGGAAAAATTTATTCTTATACACCTATTGTCAGAATTTTCCATCTTTCTTTAACTGTCATGTTTGTTGTTTTACTGAATTTGTTGTTTCCTTTTTAGTTAAGCCATTACTCTTATCTTAGATTATTTAACTTAATCCTCTGATCTAAGTTTAGTTTCAAATAAGCCTTCTAGTCCTACATGTGTACTAATAATCATTTCCAAGCAACACCCAAGGCCTTTCCATGCTTACGCATTCTACGGGAACTTACCATTATTCCAAGATAATACTCGCTATCTGTTTCATAACCTCAAAACTTTTCCCATCTTCCCTAGGCACTAATCCTTACCTACTTCGTACTTTTTAAAACACGGTTTGACCTTTCGATTTCACTTTTCTTCCAAAAGTTAAAAGTATCAAAATTTTATTTTCCTCACCAAAATTTACTTTTTCCAAACTATAAAACATGTCATTTAAAAAAAATGTAAATCATTCATTTTTTTAAATCACAAAAACTGGAGTAGATACTGACAACTATTTCTGAATCATGTTTACAACTTGTTCTTGCCTATAAGGTCAGTTCAGTTACTACTACAAGGTGCAAACATCTACTCTATTCTTAATATCTACAACTTATTTTGTCCACGTAACAAACTTTTATGTGAAAACAATTATCAAAAATGATTGTCAAAAGAATAGAGATTTCAATAAAATGCAACCTTTCCTATGTTTTGCTTTTTAATCCTTTCATGCAATATAACAAGAAAACTAGCGATCTATACATGCTTTATAACGTGCATATTTCACTAAGAGGATTTATTTTAGACAATTTTCTCAAAAAATCACTATTTACAAAATATACCCCATTTTACTTCAAAACCCAATATGTACTTCTTTACATATTTTAAAACTTGAAAACTTTTAAGATCAAAACTTTAAAACACCATAAACCATCTTCCAAAAGCTTTTACAATTTCAAGTTCCCAAAAGTTAAAAAAGGGGGTTAAACTCAAAGTGGTTTCCAACTTACCTAGGCTTAACTAGACACTCCCATGAAGTCAATTCTCTCAACTGTATATATTCCTAATCCATTTTTCTCTTTTTAACCTTTTCCAATATACAAGGTTTTACTGACAAACCCACTTACCTAAAATACTAACACACGGGATTCACCTTTCTTCCATACAAAGTATATTGTGCACTTCCCACCCAAATTACGTAAGGGTCTCAAATTTCCATATTCATTTCTTTAGTGTACAAAACAGATATCCCAATTCTCACCATATTATGATCCTTCTATTTAGTGGGTTCCTTTATGGATCTAGGTATATATAATATATTTATATTTTAAAAATACAAATACATTCACTCATTATCTATACATGAATCCTAAACCTAAGCTCTGATACTAGATGCAACAAACGGAATTCCGATAGATCAATTTTTTTTCAAAATTCTAATCTATTAGAACTCGTGTTGGTTTGTCTGGTATCCTGTAGAAAAGACAGAGATATAAAATATATCAGAGCTCAAAAAACATCTCACAGCGGAATGGATAAAATATAATATAATCAAAATATAGCTTTACCCAGATAATAATACTGCCTAACCAATATCCAAAGCTATCATATCTCTGCCACAAACCTAACCTGCGAGTATGTTATGAGGAGGGGGTCAAAACACAAGTCCTGGTGACTGAATTTAAACTACACATTTTGGATAATCCTACATATACTGTTTATTTACATTCTCTTATTTATTAGGTTACTTATGTTAATAGCACTCAAGGCTTACACTCACATCGTACCCATTTACTCCCCAATAGGTTAACCTAATACAATATATATATGTAGCTACCCCTAATATTAAGGTACCCTCCATGGTACCACACTCGCACGGTCTCCGCCGTAATGCCACTGAAATATACGCAGTCCCTCATCCTATGTCGGAGCGACGTACGAATTAATATGATAACGCTACATTTTGCATAGTCCCTCCATCGCCATGCTACATAAGCGTACAGACTGCCACCTTCGAACCATTCGATTGAGTTCAGATTCCATCACAGGGTAATGCCCTAAAGTCTACGATACACCACCCGGAGCAGACATGCATGTATCTAGACCTTCTCACGTATGTATCGTTAATCGTACTCGATGTCGTAACCTTTACAATACACCATTCAGAAATGGTATGCATGTATCCACACATATTATCTACTGTGCACCGAGTTCCATAACAGGGCGGTATCGGAAACACGAAACTCGGTCGGGAGCTTATTCAGATATTTGTATTCGTAGATGCTATGGTCTTCATTTTCACAGTGGCTATGGTCCTACCTGATCCCTCCCTCAAATAGTCAAAGACAAACAGAAGTGAGAGCTAGTGACGTGGCCCTAGAGAAAACAACAAACAACAAATCCTAATTGGTCTGTCCCTCATCCTAAGCCTTGATAGTAAAAGGTTTATGGTCTTTTGGTTTAGCTCTCCGTCTTTTCGCATCACGCATCATGTATCACGCTGAATGTCGATGGTTAGTACCCCACAACTACTATCAACCAGATTGTTAGACCCACCAAAGGCAAACAGAAATGGTCGTAACCCGCCTGGTCACAAGGCAATAGGATAGTTGAATCACATAAGCCACCCTACAGCCTTTTGATTGCCCACTATCGTGGTAATCAAGGTATACTCACCGGGTAGTAAAACATAGACCCAACCCCTGCGAGAACAGCCTAAGCGCTGTCACCGCACAAAGGACTACCAGGAGTACCCCCCACATCCCAGGAAGTCGCGTGCTTCCCCTTACAGTCCTTTGGAACCAACAGAATATCAGTAGAACAACATGCAGAATAATCAAATGGACGTGCGCTCCCCTCGTGTCCTATGAAACCACGATGATCTACCACATTGGGTATTCACTTTCAAACGTACAGACTGGTTCAAGCACATCAGTTTAATATGTTATTAGACCCTATGTCTAACCGTTTAATTACGCGCTTACTCCACCTCATCAGATTTAGAGTTAACTTGGTTATTTCCATCATATTAACTTCTTATTGAAGTTACCAAGTTTCACTTGCTTATTAATCTCAGTTATATAACTTAACCTATTTAAGTTCATTAACAAGCCTTTACATGTTATTTTTATTAGCAGGATTCAGATTCTCAGGTGTACAAGTTACTTAATGTATAATTAAGTACAACTTATTGCATTTCATAAATTTTCCCCTCTTTTCTCTACTTATTACAAACAGCAGGTTTCAGGTTTCCAGATTTACATATTACTTAATTTATAATTAAGTATGACTTATATCATTATAAGTTACCTCATTCCCCCTATCATTTATTATAACCTAAGTTATAATTTCCACTTGTCCCTAGGACAAGCCTACCTATTATCTTTCTTTTTTCCCTTCATTTCTTTTATTGTTGTAACTTTCATTCATTTCCATTAATTACAATTAATGCCATTTATTTCTATCTTGTTATATACATATATTCATGTATGTGTTTATGCACCAGACCTCTCACATTAGTCGACCACTAGTGGATGTTGGATTTATCGGGCGGTTCTGGGCAGACTTCTACCACAAGTTGGACTTAACCTCGTGTCTTAGCACCGTTACATGTATATTTACGCACTAGACCCCTCACATTATATTAACCACTTGTGAATGCTGGATTTGTCGGGCGGTTCCAGGCAGACTTCTACCACAAGTTGAATTTAACCTCGTGTCTAAGTGCGGTTACAATTTCTTAATTACCGTAAATTTTCCATATAAATTAGGCATATCCATTCTTCCAAATTTTTACTGTAATTCTATTTTTACATGTCATACTTAATATCATATTAAGTCCATTTTAACTGATTATCATGTCGCATGTTCTTCCTAACATGTAATTAACCCAACTTTAAAGGAAAAACATGTAATTATCCAATCATGTAATTATTCCAACCTAATAGATTAACATGTAATTATCCCAATTCTTACATTCAAGTGTTCACGTACATAATATGTCAATTAATGGGTTCTTAGGATAGTTTTATATACAATAGTATTCTTTTTAACATTTCCTAAATAGTTTTAATACACAATTTTCCACTTAATCTTGAATTAAGCCTACAGATTTACATGTTCATACATTTTTAAAAGGTTTACTATTCAATAGATTAATCATTTCAGCAAATTACAGCAGGTTAAACATTTCAGCAAGTTTATTATACGTATTAATGGGGAATGCCAAACGATAAATATACCATTATCAAAAAAGGCAAAACTTAAATCCACTGACCTAATAGCTTTCCAATTCGTGAATTTGGTCCAGACCTAGCATTCCTTGGCTCTTTTAACTGAGTATAGAACATAAATAACCATGGATTCTCATTTCTCAAACTAAAAAAGGGAAGAAAGAAGAGAAATCTAAATTGACTAGATCCAAGAATTTACCTCACTTCGATTAGAGTTCTGAACACCCATTTGCAGATATACATTCTTTTCCTCCAGATCTTGAATCAGAATATCCTTAGACTAATTATTCTATTTTTCTGAAGAGATTTGAGGAGGAAGAAGAATGGAAGAGCTTGGGCAGCCTCTCAGAAAATATGAGATTTAGGCTAGGCTCTGCTAGCCAATTTACAGGTGTTCTTGCATGCAGCGCTAATTCATCAACGAACATGGCCACAAAACAGTCCAAATTCACAATCCATAATTTTCCCATATGGGGGGGTCAACCCTTAAGTCTACCCACCCCTTGGGGGGGGTCAACCCACGGGTCTACCCATCCCTTAGGTCGACCCACCCCTGAGGGAGTCGACCCATAGGTCTACCCACCCCGCGTTGATTGAGTTTGTTTGGATTTTTTGAATAATGTATATATATAACCCCTTTATGTGTATACAAACTTCTAATGCTTATACCTTCTTCATACATTTTATGCAAACTTGGGGTCTATCTGAACCAGAATTCTGAGACGAACGCAACGGCGATGCTGATTCCACTTAATTATGAATATTTAATTAAGTTATTCACATTTTATTATTTAAATAAAAACGGGGTGTTACACAGAGAGAAGCTCAGGAAAAACGTACATCCTCTTCTTCACAAATCACACTGAAAACAGGGTAACTAAATTAATACCGAAAATGGTCTCTGGTTCCCCATCTTAACACCCGAATCTGGGTTGGTTCGGATCTCAATTATTGCCGGAAGTAGGTTTCTGGCCCTATCATAAATACCCATGTCTGGGTTGGCTCGGAAACTTAACTATTATCAAAAAGTGATATTTGACCTTCTTAATAATCTGAATCTGGTGGGGAACCAGACTTATATTACTACCAGAAGTGGGTTTCTGGTCTTATACCTCAATCCAGGAAATGGATCAGAGTCCTATTGCTATCATAAGGTGATTTGTAGAAGTCTTTCCTTAGTATCCTAATCTGGGTAGGAAAGCTCTAATCCTTAAGGAAGTGATGTATCATTAACCTAATAGCTGGAGCTTATTACCCAAGAGGCCTTCAATCAAGGACAGAAGCCTTCCATATTGCTCAGGGAAGTTTCCTTAGCCCATACATACATCAATTCATTATTCAATATGCCAAATGCATATACAATACGTATTACCGCACAACACTAGAACACAAATTCAGACGAAAGCTCAAGTGTGTACCTTAGGTTCCCTTCAAAAAAACCTTGGGATAGGAGTTTCACTTTTCTTTAAAATTCCATAGAGGGAGATTTCCTGGAAGTACGTATTACACTAGGGAGATTTCCTGGAAGTGAGAAACCGAATGGAATTCTCAAAAGCATTAACCTTGGGACACTTTCTCTATTCTACGAAGGCATTCTCAAAAGCACTATTACAAGTGCTCAATATGGATTTTAGGATAAAAAACAATCTTCCTCACTTTATCCAGGGTGTTAGTGGAGAGGTTAAGTGAGAAACCGAATGGAATTCCAAATCCATCAGTTGTGTAAACCGGAGGACAATTGCGATAATCCCATTCTCCAATAGGTGACTGTCGTAACCTCGAGTCAGATTCGATCGATATGTGCGAATCTTTGTTAAAAGTTGATCCTTTTCTCCACCAAGAAACTCAAGGCGGATCTGAGGATATTGAGTGTAAACCTTCTCAAGGTCCCTTAATAAGAAATATCGGGCCAATGAGGAAGACTTAGTAAGAAATGACTTCTCCCGATATTCTCATTTCAACTGAACGTAATCCCCTAAGAAATCCCTAGAAAGAAAACTTGAAGTAGAAGACAGATTCTGAAGAAAATATTAAAGGGATTAGAAGAAAGACAATTCTTTACATCATAAGCTAAGCAAGTACATTCATCATAGATAATCCTCTTGCTCATACAAGACGGATCTCTTAAAAGTCTCGGATACAAATCGATGCTTATCAAATTTAAGTTTGTCTAAATGTAATTCTATGGGAATAGAATTAACTCGGGGAAGGTTCCAACATTCGCCCGGGTGAAGGTCCACACCACATTCGGCTAGGAACCTTCTATGGAGATGCCTAAGCAACCCCCCTCTATGATTACCTAAAAAGGAAAAATCCAATGTTTCATATCTACTGTAAATTTGGCACAAAAAGTCTACTAATATGTCCCTATCCTTAATTAACATGCATAACAAAATCATAAGCTCGGCATTTTCTTTTAAAAGCCTCTCGCATCTTAATCGGGTGGTTCTCAACCTAGGGGCGTCTACCTTCTCTTTAAAAAGTTGTAGTTTCGCAACACTTCTATCAAGGAAGTGGTATCTGTTGGACAAGATGTTATATTCATTCATTTGTTTGTTCGACTCCCTAGTAAGTGGAATCACTTCCAACTGAGCCTTTTTAAGAATGGAATACCTAGAAACAAATTTTCTCCTCTTCTCCTAAGAGAAAAGGGGGAGAGATCAATCATTGAAAAGAAATAAAAAGAGTATGTATCATAGGGACTAGCATACCTCATAAATAGGAGTAGAGATTTGGGAAATCTCAACCGAGGAAGCACCCTTGAAGCTAGGGTCTTTCCCTATCTTCCGCACTCCAGAAGGATTGGGAGATTCAACCAAAACATGATCACCTTCGGCGATTTCAGTATCCTTACCGCATGCCTCGTTTCGACTATCAAGGGCTGAGAAGGTGCAACCAACACCAGCAAAGCCACCGCTATGTTTTCCTCTGCCCTCAGCAGGATCTATGAACTTGGGATTATCACCGTTAGCGAAAACAACCTTTGGTACCTCAATGAGATTTCTTTCATCATCAGCATTAGCCCCTCAAATAGGATATCTTCAATAAACAAAAGTTCGGCCAGTTGTCTCCCTCCTCACAGGAACTTCCTCTCTTTTTCTAATACTGGATATCTTAGACATAATCTTTCCACCAAAGATGGATCAAGAAAAGAAAAGCCTAAATCCGAACATCTGTCCATATTATCTGCATAAAGAATAAGAAAAGAGTCCTCAAAAGAATTAACCATAATTTCGTCCAAGGTGGTCTGGAGGAAATAAGAGATCCACTGTTTAGCATCGTTCACCACTCTAACATATTTGGCCAATAAAGCATCCTTCCTTCCAAGCTCGATCTTGAGAAAATTATTCTCTATTTCTAGAACAAAAAATTGTTTTTGCAAGTAGTAATAATGGGAGTCAAGCATGGCAATGTCTTCTTTAGATTTTTCCAAAGTCCCCTTTAAAGCCCTAACTTCTTCAGCCATGGCCAAGTAGGATTCCTTTTCCAAGATAACTGAATTTTCCGCCTCTACCAGAGTAGACTCCAACTTACTTCACTCCGCAACTAAACCCACTTTAACAAGGATAAGAGCATCATTTTCCTTCCTTAAAGACATGTTCTCTTCTCTAAGCCTCCACAACTCCGAAGAAGGTTCGGAAGAATTATCCTATGTCAAAAACCACTACTTGATAACTTATAAAGAACACAATTGACATAGATAAGACAATTGAAGGAGAGACGAGAAAACAAGAAAGGTAAAAATTCATACCAATAGGAGCTGTTCGACTAGATCATGACAACCACCGGGGCAGTCAAATAAAAAATCAACATTAGAAAAGGTAGAGGAAGAAATAATTTGCCCGACTAATTCATTAAAGCTATCGCCACTAGGAGGATTGATAAAGGAAGGAGGGGCAATGTCCTTGGAAGAGGAAGAAAATCCCATCACATAATTTAATTCATTAGAGACTTCGAAAGACCCGGCAAGACGAATGTTCGAGCGGAGGGTCTTCTTTGGAAAAGCGATCTTCGGGTCATTAGAAACCGCATTGGAACAAAGAGATGGACCTGTCGTATCCTTCGGCTTTTTCAGAAGAGGGTCTTTTAAGCTCTTTTCCATAAGCTTCCTCTTCACGTTTTCCCTAGACTTCAACAATGCATCCTTAAGAGAAGAAATGCCAGCCCTTGGAACCAAGGAAACGGAGCCAGTCTTACTAGACTCAGTACGTACGATTCCTAACATGCGATGAAAGAGAGCTGAATGAAATTCCAATTACGACTCCGTTCTAAAAAATATCACATAAAGAGTATACCTGGATTGTCAAGAAATAAAGGAAAGTTAAGGGAGAAAGGAGCATTTCATCCCAGGGACAAAGAAAGTGTCCCTTTACTAAGTAAGACCAAAGGTGGATGCCCAATAATGGATTGACCGGCCGACAACAACGAATGCCTTTGTAGAATAGAGAAAGTGAGCAGTGAAGATCTATTACCATATTTCCCAGAGGTAGTTCCAAGGAGGTCCATTACCTCCTTATCTGCAAAACTCGGCAGTTTGGATGCAGCATCTATAAAAAGTACATACAGAAGGTAAGATAGCAAAAAAAGGAAAAGTGCTCTAGAATACGAATACTTGGGGTGTGGAAGCTACCAGAAACACCGGGAGGACGACGAACAAAGAAAAATTGGGTCTCCCAGTCTTTAAATCTTGTGGTTCCCTCTGATAACAATTTCTTTGTGGGTTTGCACAGAAGATCTAAGGGTTCGTGTCACTAAGCTTGGAAGGGTGAACCAAAGTAATCAAGCGTAGAAGGGCTTAAAGAACCATTAGCTGATTCTAAGGATAACAATTCTAAGCCTAATGAATAGGTGTAAGTGTTGGGAGAAAGTTGGATGGGATCAATTCCTAAATATTTCAGATACCGATGAAGGAAGCAGGAAAGTAGATAAAGCCTCCATGCCTGATGTGGATAGCAGAGTAGGCAAAGTAGCCCTCCGGAGGGGAAAATATGGTGTCCATTTCACGAGGAGGAATGGATTCAACACCCGAACTGCAAAAATCTTAAAGAATGGCATTAACTTGCTCTTGGGACGAAATCAAAGAATGCTTCTCAATAGCATTAACATTCCTAGACGTAGAAGAGTCATTCGGCAAAGGGCCATTCCTATCAGGTTTAAAAGCAATATGCTTCTTTCCCATAGTGTCAGGTATAATCTGCTTAATTTTATGTAGCAAGGTAAGATCAATGCCCGAAAGGGTAGGACACTTATTATCCTGAAAAGACCTTAATAATAACAGGATACTATACCTATGACGCCATCACATAAATGAAATGAAGTAAAAACGCTAATTAAACCTATTGAGTAAGTTTGGAATCGATTGCCGAGAACTGATAATTAGGAAACTAAGATTAGTTTATGGCAAACAAATCTGATAGTTACCATAGCTCGAAATTAGCTAACAACATTCTAATCATAAAAGAAAGCATGAATGACTTACTGAGATGCTTGTTTTTAGATTGCTAATGCTTTACCAAGATAAAATTTTCAAGAAAAGATGAAGAAGAGAAAGAGCTAGTAAAGAGGAATAAGGAAGGTATATATACAAGAAGAAAGAAGCGATTAATCCATTCAAATATTTGACTTGAAAAGCCGAAAATACCCCTTCACTAGAGGCAAATGTTACTACCAAAATAAAGCACCGAAACAGACTAACGGTGAAGGGGTAGCAGACCGCTACAAGCATAAAAGAATCCTCCAAAAGCAAAAGCCAAGCGCAAGGTAGAACCGAAAGGATAAGGGAACAATATGAGAGTTATGCATCCGACATCCCATCACTAAAGAAAAGAGCCCAGAAGCTATACAAATAAAGGGAACTTGCTGGGTGGTTCCAGCACCGTGGATAGACAACGAAGGGTCACCCAAAACTGGAAGTCAGTGAAGAGAGAGACCAAGAATCCTACAAATCGGGACCTAGAAGGACGAAAGGGCTATCGGTATTAACTTGCTTAATACTGATACATCTAGGGACGAATGCATCAAAGATACAAAGTTTGAAGCATATGGGGATTACCCGGGAACTAGCTACCGGGACCTCCATTAGATGGTCACCAAGAGCTTACTTTAGTAAGTAACTAATAAAGCACCGGAAGCAACCCTCCAGAAAGCCAAGGAACACTTCAGGACTCTACCGAAAGGCAAGCTGGAGCCTCAAGGAGAGACAAGCTATCCACACTAATTTGATTAGTGTCGATACTAACAGGGGTGGCGAATCCGACAACCATCCATCTGAATCATGAAGGCAAGTCCAATGCGGAATTAACAGCAAGACCAGAAGCCTTTATCCGAAAGCCTACATCTGTAAGCCGAAACCTTCTGAAAGCTATTCACATTGCCAAGCTTAGTAGAAATACAAAGAAGATAGACATGACATCAGCAAAAAGCTCCAAAACCGGGACCATCCTCCCGAGAGCCAGAACCGGAATCTTAAAAAGCCATAAGCAAGACCTTAAAAACTGAAAGGAAAGGCGGTCGGGAGTCAAAACTTCTGGAACCAAAGGGAAAAGCTATCGACAGAGGCTTCTGTTGGCTTAATAGCAAAAGGGGACCCGATTTGTCTATAAATAAGATCGTAGGGGTCTTATTTTGAGGACCGATTTCTCATTTCTCATTCTTATACTCTTTTTCTCTAGAGTAAACCCTAATTTCTAAATAAGTTTGGGGATTTCTATTATAATCACTCATGTACTCTAAATCAAAGATTAATAAAGAGCGGATCGACACTTAGCATATTTTCTTATGAGTTTCCTATGTGATTTCTTAGTTATTTCCTACACAACCTATTATAGACTTCCTACACAGCTAGGGGTGCCTACTCAAGCTTAGACCCTTCCACAGAGTTATTGCAGCACCCCTTCCTGTAAGTCGTTTTGCCTTTTGTTGAGGGTTGTGCTTAGGGAACCCTTGTCCCAAGATAATTGTTAGTTTCAGAGTTGCTTAAGCGTGATGCTCACTACATTTAGGGAAGATTAACTAATCTTTTGGGATCTAAACCTTGATATCTTGGAAATGGTGAACTAACCCAGACTCGTGAAAGCTATATAACCCCCTTTCCCCTTAGGTCCACTTTCATAGACTTATCTTCGGTGTTGACGAAAAATATCATTAACATTTTGGCACTAGATGGAGGGCTTGAAGCTCCATCCTTGTGGTTAACCTTACCTCATATCTAACTGTGTTGTTCCATCCGAGGTTGGACTAAGCTTTGAAGAAGCAAGATTATGGGAAAAAGGTCCCAATGAGAGTCTTCCAGATCTCAAATGGTTATGTTAAGTACTACTGACCCAAGAGTGACGGAAGAACAAAGGTTAAGAATGGAAGCTTTGCAAATAATAAAGTGGAAAAAGGAAGTAGAACGATACAATTCTGATTATTGGAACGATAATCCTTTTCACGTAGGACAAACATCAATATTCACACTAGATGATTCTACACCAAAGGTGTATAACCCCTTCTCTCATTTAAAAGAAGCTATCTAAGAGCTTGCCAACAGAATGGTATTCAAATGAGAAACGGTAAAGGATTATAAGCACTTTGCCTCCAAATAGACTAAATGGATAATGCTTTAGTCTCAAGGCACGTTGAAAAAAGAAGCAAGGATATGGATGCAACAATAGGATTTAATAACAAAAGGGTTAAACTCCAACAACAAGGAAGTAGCTCTATACCCAGAACACTTAATAAGTGCTATCTTACCACCTCAATGGAAAACATCTACTTTCTAACTCAACAAGAACTCGATTATTGGTCGTCCGCAAAGAAGAGGCCCAAGCACTAAAGAAAATCGGAAGAGCCTTATTATCATAATCATATGATAAACGGACATGAAACCAACCATTACAAAGCCATCGAGGGGTTGATCATTAAGTTCCTCAACCAAGGCCAGTTACAAGACTTTGTAAAAAGATCAAACTAAGTCCAATATAGGTTCTTAGGAAAAGGATTACCTACGCAACTAGGGGCATGGAAACCCTCTCAAAACTCAAAATGATCAAAGAAGGTCAAAGTACAAATGTATAAAAATCCTTGTCACCAACGAGTTGGCCAGGGCAAGGCACCCCTCAGAGGGTGGTGGTGTGTAAGCCTTTCTCCGCGCCCGAATCAGAAGGGGATAGGTTAAAGCATCTAAAGCGTAAGCCTTCGACCCACACCAGAAATGGTTGTGATGGAGAATCTAATTAGCACGTCTTACCTCTGCATACAGAAGAGTACTCCCTGCCTCTACTATGAACTAAGCATGTCCTACCTGTTCTCGCAGAAGAGCACATCCTACCTCTGCTTATGTTCCGCGTTACCCGCAAAAGGGAATGTAAACCCATATCATCGCCTACGATGGTCAGGATAGGACACCCCTAGGAGGAGGGGTGGAATATAAGCCTCTATCACCGCCTACGATGGCCAAGGTAGAGCATCAAAAGAGTAAGCCTTAATTCTGTGTCTACAATGGCCCGGTTTAAGCATCTAAGACCTTATCATCGCCTACAATGGTCAGGAAAAGGCATCTCCTGGAGGGAAATCGGGTAAGTCCTTAGGTCCCCGCTTATGGATAAGCTAGCCAAGCGCACCAGACTTACAGGCCCAGAGAGTGGCCAACAAAGCACGTATAACCTCTGCTTTGACGATAAATGCCCAGAGAGTGGCTTAGAAAGCACGTACATCCTCTGCTTCACAAATCCCACCCGAAAAGGGGGTAACTAAATTAATACCGTAAATGGTCTCTGGTTCCCCATCTTAACACCTGAATCTGGGTTGGTTCGGATCTCAATTATTACTAGAAGTGGATTTCCGGTCCTATCTTAACACCTGAATCTGGGTTGGTTCAGATCTCAATTATTACTGGAACTAGATTTTCGGTATTATCTTAGCACCCGAATCTGGGTTGGTTCGGATCTCAATTATTGTCGGAAGTAGGTTTCCGATCCTATCATAAATACCTGAATTTGGGATGGTTCGGAAGCTCAACTATTATCAAAAAGAGATATTTGACCTTCTTAATAATTTGAATATGGTGCGGAGCCAGACTTCCGTTACTAATAGAAACGGATTTCTAGTCTTACACCTTAATCCAAGAAATGGATCAGAGTCCTATTGCTATCATAAGGTGATTTTTAGAAGTCTATCCTTAGTACCCTAATTTGGGTCGCGAAGCTCTAATCCTTAAGGAAGTGATGTATCATCAACCTAATAGCTGGAGCTTTTTATGCAAGAGGCCTTCAATCAAGGACATAAGCCTTCCATATTGCTCAGGGAAGTTTCCTTAGCCCATACATACATCAATTCATTATAGGCTATGCCAAATGCATATACAATACATATTACTGCACAACACTAGAACACAAATTTAGGAGAAAGATCAATTGTGTATCTTTGGTTCCCTTCAACAAAACCTTGGGCATGAGTTTCACTTTTCTTAAAAATCTCGTAAAGGGAGATTTCCTGGAAGTACCTATTACACTAGTAGACTTTTACTAATGCGAAGAGTATAGGTAGACTCGTTAATCATTCATACCTTCAATATCATGATGCTGTTAATTTCAATATAAGCGGGTGATGCTCCGCGTGTGCCTTATAGGCTAACCCTTATTAGAGAGTGTTAAATTTATACACAATGTTACGATGAAATTATGAAAAGAGAACGTCTCCACCATAGGCCATGACCACGTGTTAAGTGACACCTCTATAAGTCATCACTCTATTCATAAGCACTATCACTGTAGACCATTACATATAAAGTATAGTACACCAAGTATCTCACATTCTGCATAATTATTTACAAAGGGATTTTGAAACAAGCGCATCTCTAGAAAGAAAAGCATCCTTACTATAATATTAGAATTTATGTGTAAGCATGATTTAGTTCTCAAAAGCACTATTACAGGTGCTCAGTATGGATTTCAGGATAAAAAATTGGTCTTCCTCACTTTATCCAATGTGTTAGCGGAGAGGTTATGTGAGAAATCGAATGGAATTCCAAATCCATCAGGTATGTAAACCGAAGGACACTTGCGATAATCCCATTCTCCAGTAGGTGGACTGTCGTAACCTCGAGCTAGATTCGATCGATATGTGCAGATCTCTCTTAAAAGTTGATTATTTTCTCCGTCAAGGAAATTAAGGCGGATCCGAGGATATTGAGTGTAAACCTTCTCAAGATCCCTTAAGAAGAAATACCGCGCCAATGAGGAAGACTTAATAGGAAAAGACTTATCTCGATATTCTCTTTTCAAATTAATGTAATCCCTTAAGAAATTCCTCGAAAGAAAACTTGAAGTAGAAGACGGATTCTGAAGAAAATATTAAAGGGATTAGAAGAAAACAATTCATTACATCATAAGCTAAGCAAGTACATTAGTCACAGATAATCCTCTTGCTCATACAAAACGGATCTGTTAAAAGTCTCGGATACAAATCGATGCTTATTAAATTTAAGTTTGTCTAAATGTAATTCTTTGGGAATAGAATTAACTCGGGGAAGGTTCCAACATTCACCCAGGTGAAGGTTTACACCACATTCAGCTAGGCACCTTCTATGGAGATGCCTAAGCAACCCCCCTCTATGATTACCTAAAAAGGAAAAATCCACTGTTTCATATCTACTGTAAATTTGGTACAAAAAGTCTACTAATATGTCCCGATCCTTAATTAACATCCAAAACAAAGTCATGAGCTCGGCATTTTCTTTTAAAAGCCTCTAGCATCATAATCGGGTGGTTCTCAACCTAAGGACGGCTTCCTTCTCTTTAAAAAGTAGTAGTTTCGCAGCACTTCTATCAAGGAGTGGTATCTGTTGGACAAGATGTTATATTCAATTTTTTTGTTCGGCTCCCTAGTAAGACGAATTACTTCCAACTGATCCTTTTTAAAAATGGAATACCTAGAACCAAATTTTCTCCTCTTCGCCTAAGTGAAAAGGGGGAGAGATCAATTATTGAAAAGAAATAAAAAGGGTATGTACCATAGAGACTATCATACCTCAGAAACAGGAGTAGAGACTTGAGAAGTCTCAACAGAGGAAGCACCCTTGAAGCTTGGATCTTTCCCCATCTTCCGCACTCCAGAAGGACAGGGAGATTCAACCAAAACAAGATCACCTTTGGCGATTTCAGTATCCTTGCCGCACGCCTCGTTTCGGATATCAAGGGCTGAGAAGGTGCAACCAACACCAACAAAACCACCGCTATGTTCTATTTTGCCCTCAGCAGAATATATGAACTTGGGATTATCTGTAATAACCCAAATTCCGACATACCGAATTTATTTTCTCAAAATTCTAATCCATCAAAACTCGTGTTGGTTGCTCTGGTATCCTGTAGAAAAGAAAGAGATATAAAATATATCAAAGCTCAGAAGTATCTCACAGCAGAATGGATAAAATATAATATAACCAAAATTTAGCCTTACCGTAGTAATAATATTACCTAACCAGTATCCAAAGCTATCATATCTCTGCCACAAATCTACCCTACGAGTATGTTATGAGGAGGGGGTCAGAACACAAGTCCTAGTGTCTGGATTTAGACTACACATCTTGGATAATCATACATATACCGTTCAGTTACATTTTCTTATTTATTAGGTTACTTGGGTTAACAGTACTCAAGGCATACACACATGTCGTACCCATCAACTTCCTAATGGATTAACCTAATACAGTATATATGTAGTCACCCCCAATATTAAGGTACACCCCATAATACCTCACTCGCACGGTCTTCGCCATAACGCCTCAGAAACATATGCAGTCCCTCATCTTACGCCGGAGTGACTTATGGATCTTTATATAACAATGCTACGTTCTGCATAGATCTGCCATCGCCATGCTATGTAAATGTACGGACTTCTACCTTTGATCGAATCAGATCATAGAGTAATGTCGTATGAGTCTACAGACATGCATGTATATAGACTTTCCCACGTACGTATCGTCAAACGTACTCGATGCATTAACCGCACATATCCTCTACTGCAAACCGAGTCCTGTGGCAGGGCTGTACAAGATACACGGAACTCGGTCGGGTGCTTTTCAGATAACTGTTTACACAGATGCTAAGGTCTGAATTTTCAGTGGCTATGGTCCCACCTGACCCCTCCCTCAACAAATGAAAGACAAACAAGATTGAGAACTAATGACCTAGCCCAAGAGCAAACAACAAACAACAAATCCTAATTGGCTTGTCCCTCACCCATAGTCTTGATAGAAAAAGGTCTATGGTCTATTGGTTTAGCTCTCCGCCTTTCCCCATCGCGCATCACGTATCAAGCTGACTGTCGATGGTAGGTACCCGATGACTTTGTTATCTAATGGTTAGACCTGTCAGTACACAAGAGTGGTTGTAACCTATCCAAGTCAGGCAACAGGATCATCAATTCACCTATGCCACCCTATAGTCTTCTTATTGCCCACTATCGTGGCAACTAAGGCATACTCACCAGGTAGAAATGCGCAGACCTAACTTCTGTGAGCACATAAAATGTTGTCACAACATAGAGGGCTACCAGGAGTACCCTCCACATCCCAAGAAGCCACGTGCTTCCTCTTCTAGTCCTTCGGAGCCAACAGAATATCAGCAGAATAACAGAATAAACAAATGGACGTGCGTTCCCTCGTGCCTCATGACACCACGATGATATACCCCGTTGGGTTATTCGCCCTCAAATGTATGGACCGGTCCAAGCGCCTCATCTCAATGTGTTATTAGACCCTATGTCTAAACATTCAATTATGCGCTTGTTATACCTCATCAGGTTTCTAGTTTAACTTGGTTATCTCAAATCATATTAACTTCTTAGCCAGGTTACCAAGTTCTTTCCGAGCCCCTTATATCTCTAAGGAATGGACCCCTCTTGCTTATTAATTTTAGTCATATAACTTAACCTATTTAAGTTATTAATAAGCCCATAACATGTTAATCTCTAGATTGTAACTCAAGGTCTGTAATCTACAATCTCTTCATATTATTCATTGTCTAGTTCCATAGTTGCAATAAAATGTTCTACTTAATATGTAATTAAGTATATCTCAATTCACATGTTTTTTGTTTAACATGTCAATTATTATTTATGATTAAATGTAACTTATTTCATTTCATATGTTTGCCTCATTCTTTTTTATTTAATCATAATTTCATCTTACATTGTCACTACAACTTATCATTTTTTACTTATTAACTTAGTTCTCTTAACTAAGGTTTACTAATAAGTTTTCTTTCCATAAATATAACTTTTGTTGTCCTTATCAGTAGATTTCAGATTCTCGTTCTCACAGATGACTTAATTTACAATTAAGTACAACTTATCTCATTACATAAGTTATTCCATTTTCTTTCTCGTTTATTATAACCTAAGTTATAATTTCCACTTGTCCCTAGGAAAATCCTACCTATTATATAACATTCTCATTAATGTTATTTATTTATAATAGGTTATTTTAATTCCTCGTTCATTCCACTTCTTTTACCGTTGTAACTTTCATTCCTTTCCTATTCATTTCCATTCATTCTCATTCATTTCCATTCATCACAATTAGTGCCATTTATTTCTACCCATTTATATACATATATTTTTATATATGTTTATGCACCAGACCTCTCACATTAAGCCGACCACATGTGGATGCTGAATTTGCCGGGCAGACTTCTACCACAAGTTGGACTTAACCTCGTGTCTATGTGCGTTACCGTTTTCTAATTTCTGTAAACTTTCCATATAATTTCGGCGTGTCCATTGTTCCCAATTTTTACTGTAGTTCTATTTTTACATATCACACTTAATCTCATGTTAATTCCATTTTAACTTAAAATCATGTCGCATGTTCTTTCTAACATGTAATTAACTCTATTCTAAAATAATAACATGTAACTATCAATCATGTAATTATTCTAATCTAACAATTTAACATGTAATTATCCCAATTTCTACAATAAAGAGTCCAAGCACATAATATGTCAAAGGTTAACATGTAATCAAAACATGCATGTATACAACAGTAATTGTTTCCACATTTTTAACAAGTTTACATTTCAACAGATTTACATTTCAACACATTAACGTTTCAACATATGAATATTCCAACATATTAACATTTTTAACATATTAATATTTCAACATGTCATATTAACATTTCAACACTTTAATCATTCTAGCAGATTTACACTGCATATTAACGGGGAATGTCAAACGATAATATCAAAAGGTATATTTTAAATCCACTCACCTAATTTCTTTTCAAATCCTGAATCTGGTTTAGATCTAGCATTCCATGGTTCTCTTAACTGAATTTAGAACCTAAAAAACCATGGATCCACAATTCTCAACCAAAAGAAAAAGGGAAGAAAGATTGGAGAAAATTAAATTGACCAGATCCAAAAATTTACCTTACTTCGAAAAGGATTCTGAACACCTTCTCTATTAATATTCATTCTTTTCCTCCATATCTTGAATCAGAATTTTCCTAAACTAATTATTCTATTTTTCTGAAGAGATTTGAGGAGGAGGAGGAAGAATGGCAGAGCTTGGGCGACTTCTCAGAAAATGTGAGATTAAGGCTAGGCTCTGCTAGCCTATTATAGGTGTTCACGATCTTACCATACACGCAGCGCTGAGTCAGCAAAGAATTTGATTAAGAAAACCGTCTAGATTCATTGATGAATCTGGCCGGATATGAGGTGAGTCGACCCCCCTATGTGTTCCGCGAGATGTTTTGGCACAGAAGTTTATTTGTTAACTTTGTTTCAAACGTCCGAATTTCTAGAATTTATTTAAATATTATATTTTACATATAATCTCCTTATATGTGTACAAAACTTCCAAATCCTATTTTACACGTATATATATACGGACAACTTTTATTTCGATTTCAAAATTCAAGCGGTGCTTATGTCATTATAATGCTTACCATATTTCTTTGATTGAAGTCTTATCTTGAATTTCTCTTTTGTATACTTATTTTTGCACATATACACATATATATTCTCATATACATACATATATTTTTATATACTTTCTTACATGTATGCTTTTCCTTAAATGTGCGTTTATACATATTTTCTCTTTAGAACATGTGTTATTTTAGCCATTCCCTTAAAACAAAAATATGGCGCCGGTGGGGATCAAACTTT
This sequence comes from Allium sativum, assembly GCA_030737875.1. Classification (NCBI taxonomy): domain Eukaryota; kingdom Viridiplantae; phylum Streptophyta; class Magnoliopsida; order Asparagales; family Amaryllidaceae; genus Allium; species Allium sativum. The sequence continues at coordinate 970,764,464 of CM060912.1, read as the reverse complement.
GTACCTCTTGTATGAAAGCCACATGCTCTAACCAACTGGACTACTTAAGCTATTGTTAACAAGGCTTAGAACAATGGTGGTCAATGTTCTTTTCTTATTCCTCTTTTTCATGTTTGTTGTAATCATTTATTCAAACCATTGCATGCAACCTTATCATTTTGCATGCCTCATTTTCTTTCATTTCTCTATTAATGCATAATATTTGTAAATCATTGCATGTAACATATTTATACCACACGCAACCAATTTCTTCTTTCTTTTAACGTATGCTTTGCATTTTTATTTGCATTAATCTTTTCTTCTTTTTCAATGCATGTATTTATTACAAGCAATTATTTGTTACCATTATTTTATTCTTCTTTTATATATTTATGTCTATACATATATATACACATATGCATTATTTAATTATTTAATTATCATAAAATGCGGGGTGTTACATTCTCCCACCCTTAGGAAATTTCGTCCTCGAAATTTGATAAGGATAAAAATCAAGTAACCCCTCGCATAATATTCATCCATCATGTGTGCATCCTATTTTTTTGTAAACATTGTGCACTTGTGCAAAGTGTAATACAACAAAATAATACATGTATGCCTAAGCGGTACGTCCTATATGTATGCAAATTTTTCAAAAATCCGATAAAAACATGATGCTCACATCCTAAATATACTAGCAGTTCTACATGAATGCAATATTTCGAAGATCAAAAATGCTTTTCATCTAAATTTTCCCACACTCTTACTGAGCAAGAGCGTAGTTCATCCAATTTTTGCATCCAAAACCCTACCAATTAACTTTTTTCGAATTTCAGAAAAATCTAATTTTCTAAATTTGATTTCTTATGTTACAAAATGGTGGAAAACGGAAAACTTCACATCTTCCATTTTTCTTTTTCGACCTTTTTCCAACCGTACTTGGATTTTATGAAACTATTTATAAATATTCCCTATTTTCCTATCCAAGCACTGCCCATATAAGAAAATTTTCTTTGTTACTGATTTTCTTTTTCATCTTATCTTGTAAATTTTTATTCTTATCCATCTTTTCTCAGAATTTTCCATCTTTCTTTAACTGTCATGTTTGTTGCTTTACTGAATTTGTTGTTTCCTTTTTAGTTATGCCATTACTCTTTTCTTAGCTTATTTAACTTAATCCTCTGATCTACGTTTAATTTTGAATAAGCCTTATAGTCCTTCAACTACAACAGGAAAACAGACGCTATACATAACTACTACTAAGGGCCAAGAATATCAGGATTATGTCCCCCATTGAAAAATTCGAACAACAGGATGTAAATACTTACTTTCCTTCTATTTTCTAGTAGTCACCACTAGTCCTTGTTGTGTACTAATAGAAATTTTAAGCAACACCCTAGGCTTTTCAATGCTTATGCATTCTACGGGAACATACCATTATTCCAAGACAAGATAATTCTCACTATCTACTTCATAGCCTCAAAACTTTTCCTGTAACGAACTGGGAATTTTAACGTTTTAAAAATATGAAATTTATTTGAATTGGTATTTAGGAAATTTATATTTGGTTAGAATTTGATATTTGTTTTGTTAAATTTTAACGGTATTAATATTTTAATCTGACTTATTTACTTAGAGAATTATAATCGAATTTAAATAATTGTATTTGGATTTAAATTTGGTTCTAAGAAATTATTTGTTATGTATTTGAAATTATTAATAATATATTGTTTGGGAAGTGGAAGAATTTCCAATGTATAATTTTTATCTGTACTTTTCGAATGTAAAGAGAGAAAGAGGACACTTAGCTGTTTTGGGTCAAAAGATTTGCGTCTGTTCAAAAAATTACTGGAATAGCAACGCGTGCTCTTCTTTTAGCTGTCCATCGTCTCTTTTTTTATTATTTCAACTGATAATTTCAATCCCCAAATTTTACAAACTAGATCCCCAAATCAATAATGGCCTTCATCCTTTTTCTCCTTGCCGTAACTGTTGCTATACAAATCCGCGTTCACCGTCGCCATCGTTGTCGCTCCTCCTCGCAAACCCTCACCGCCTCGAACCCGCGTCCAAGCTGCTGACCTCCGCAAGCTCCAACTCCTCTACCTTGCAAGCCACCGCCTTTACCTCCTTGTCTCGAATCTCGCACCAGTCGGGTAAGGAAACCCAACACCTGTCACTGCTTGTAGTTCAGCCTCCTCCTCGTACTACCCTGACAGTGAGCCACCGTGAAGCTGCCAGCACTCCTACCTAAAACCCGTCCATCAAGAGGCCAACCAAGCTCCGCCACAGTCGCTCAGAGTCCGACTATAGCCCTGTCAAACCGCCTCGTCCCAAACTATTGTCCGTTGCTGCTCCGCGCTCTAGCACTCTCCGTCAACATGAAGCTCCACCACGTTTGCTAGTTCACATTGCTCGAACCTGCTGTGCTGTGAAGCAGCGAAAATCCATTCCTGCTTTCCCTTTTTGCCATCACTATTCGTAAGTTTAACTTACGATTTAAATTGTCACAAGTTCGCTAATTTCGTTTTTCACTAAATATAATTAGTACTGCATGTTGTCTTCTTCATAAAATTATGTTGCTTGTGTTTGTTGCCTTTACCTCGTCCATTTTGGAATCTACATCGAGCCTTATGCCGTGGGACGGTGTATTCTGATTTATACCAGGTGTTACGTTATATTGATTGGTATGAATATACCTTTAGCTGTATGGGTAATTTCATGTGTATCCCTGATAGAGTTAGTGCCATACTCATTGTTTGGAGTTTGAAATGTGTCTTGTATGCATGCACTCTGATACTCATGTTGTTTAGAATAGTAAGCATTTTATTTATTTAAGTATGCAGAATATCATGACTTGCTATGTAAAGTTGACACTTTGAACCTAATATATAAAGGGATTTAAACAAGTACCTTACTTTGTTATTTGACTTAGGATTAAAACATGCACATGCTCATCTTTATTCTTACAAACACTTGCTGCATGGACCTTTTAACATTACTATTGGGGTTGGCCTTCATTTAAAATGGTACGTATATAGTTACATATAAATGGGTACGTCCAAAATAAATATGATGTTTACATATCCCCTATTGTAAATGGTTAGACACCCATTTTGCCATATACATAAATTTAGGTAAACACAGATGTACTCTACTAATGAAAAAAAAGAGTTTGATTTATGCATGTGTTCTGCTCACACTATGCGCATGCATGTGGTATTTGCTGTTCTATTTTGGGTTATATACTTAAATTGCATGAGTTACCCCTTTGGCTAATTGTACATGCATACTTTAATCAATTAAGGAAAATTAGCTAAGAAAATCCAATATTTTGCTGTAGCATTCAATATACCCCTTTCCTTGGTACTTTCCCAGGTCTACATATTTATTCATCACCCAGCTTGGAACTCATGAATGTATATGTGCTTGCTGTAATAGTCAACATGCTCCCATAAATTTGGTGATACATTTGATTACCTGCTCATGAGCATGCCACGATGTTGAAATTTTATCCTTTCCATTTTGTTGAAGCCAATTTGAAGTTACCCTATGATGAACCCTGAAACCGTGCTTAGCTTGGCTATGAATCATTAACATGTGCTTATTTTGCTATAGAATCCAAACATATGTTGCCTGCGTTGCAGTGGTATCTTGTTACTATGCTCATATTTATGACTCCATACCTTGTTTCGGTTGCCTTAAATGGTGCTGATCATTTCTGTTGTCCAGTTTTTGGTCACTTTTGATCGCTAGTTACATGATTATATATATATATATATATATATGTTTAGAACACACCTTGCTGCCTCGATACGCAGGCATGCATGACCAATATTTGCATGTTATTCCAGCCTAGTTGGGCCTCAGCGCCTCCTTTCCATGCATCCTTCGCACATGCTGCATACATCCCATGTTTGTTGCCTTATCTTGATTTTGTAACATATATATGTAGGGCCTATATTTGCTAGTTCATTAATACTGTGTTTAAGGTTCACACATGAAGCCTCAGTCGTATACTTATTTGCTTAGTTCCTTGGGTTTTGTTTCGGTAGTATTCAGGGGTATTATGCTCGCATTATTTAATATACAGTTAGGGTTAAACTAATTATATTTACGTGTTTTTTGAAGATTCCTAACTTGAGATAAGTTTAATCCTGACTCGGGTATTTTGTGTATTTTGCATGGAACACTCGGGTCAAGTCCTAAGTGTTCCAAATTAAGATATTTCGGAGTGCTTAACTGGAGAGGAACGCGAAGACGCAAAACGCATACAAGCGTGCAAGGATCGTCTAAACCGTAACATTTTTTTAACTTAAAATCGATGTGCTATATTTATAAATTTTTCCGGTGTATAAAAATGTTTATATAACTCTGATATTATGTAGATAAAATTTTATTCCGCTATTATTTATATCGTATTCTGTGATTCTGTGTGTAATTTCCATTCAAACCCTATAAGCTAAAATAACTACCTGTCTTTTTGAACGTTCTGAGTTGGTTTAAATACCGACTTAGGGCAGTCGAAAAGGCAGGTCGTTACATTTCCCGTCTTCACTAGGCACTAATCCTCACATACTCCACACTTTTAATACACGTATTGGCCTTTTCACTTCTCTATTCTTTCAAAAGTTAAAAGGATCAAAACTTTATTTTCCTCACTAAAACTTACTTTTTCCAAACCATAAAACATGTCATTTTATATAACAAAAAGGTAAATCATTTTTTTTTCAAATCACAAAAACTGGAGTACATAAAGACAACTATTTCTCAGTCGGGTTTATAACTTGTTCTTACCCATAAGGTCGGTTCAGTTACTTACTACAAGGTGCAAACAACTACTCTATTCTTAATTTCTACAACTTATTTTTCCACCCAACAAAACTTTCTCCCTTGGAACAATTTATCAAAAATGATTGTCAAAAGAATAGAGATTTCAAAACTTTCTTTACTAAGAATTTTAACATAATGCAATATTTTCTAAGTTTTGCTTTTTTATCCTTTCATGTAATATAATTAGAAAACTAGAGAGCTATACATGCTCGATAATGTGCACTTTTTTCTAAGAGAATTTTAATTTAGACAAAATTTTCACAAGAAATCACCGTTTCCACAATATAACCTATTTTATATTAAAACTCAACATGTACTTTTTAAATATGTCCTTTATATATTTTAAAACTATAGCTTTTAAGATTAAAATTTGAAAACAACATAAACCATTTTCCCAAAACTTTTACAATTTCAAGTTCTTAAAGTTAACAATGGGGTTAGACTCAAAGTGAGTTTCCAGTCTTAACTAGGCTTTCCTTGACACTCCCACAAAGTCAATTCTCTCAACTATATATTCCTAATCCATTTTTCTCTTTTTACTGCCAAACCCACTAACCCAAAATACTAATCATATGGGATTCACCTTCCTTCCATACAAAGTACATTGTACACTTTCCACACAAATTACGTAAGGGTCTCAGATTTCCATATTCATTCCTTTAGGGTACAAAACAAACATCCCAATTCTTACCATATTATACTCTTCCTATTTAGTGGGTTCCTCTATGGATCTAGGTATATGTATATAATATATTTATATTTTTAAAAAATACAAATACATTCACTCACTATCTATGCAAGAATCCTAAACCTAGGCTCTGATAATAGATGTAACAACCCGAATTCCGGTAGACCATTTTTGTTTCAAAATTCTAGTCCATTGAAACTCATGTTGGTTGCTTTGGTATCCTACAGAAAAGACAGAGATATGTAATATATCATAGCTCAGTAAATATCTCACAGCGGAATGGATAAAATATAATCTAACCAAAATTTAGCCTTACCGTAGTAATAATATTGCCTAACCAGTATCCAAAGCTATCATATCTCTGCCACAAATCCAACCTGCGGGTATGTTATGAGGAGGGGTTCCTGGTGACTGGATTTAAACTACACATCTTGGATAATCCTACATATACCACTCAGTTACATTTTCTTATTTATTAGGTTACTTGGGTTAAGATTACTCAAGGCTTACACACACGTCATACTCATCAACTTCCTAATGGATTAACCTAATACAGTACATATGTAGTTACCTCTAATATTAAGGTACACCCCATAGTACCCCACTCGCATGGTCTTCGCCGTAACGCCTCAGAAATATACGCAGTCCCTCATCCTACATTGAAGTGACATACGAATCTTTATATAACAATGCTACGTTCCGCATAGATCTTCCATCGCCATGCTATGTGCATGTACGGACTGCCACCTTTGATCGAATCAGATCACAAAGTAACGCCCTATGAGTCTACGATACACCACCCAGAGCAGACATGCATGTATCTAGACTTTCCCACGTACGTATCGTCAATCGTACTCGATGCCTTAACCGCACATATCCTCTACTGTGCACCGAGTCCCGTGTAAGGGCAATACAAGAAACACGGAACTCGGTCTGGAGCTTTTCAGATATATGTTTACACAGATGCTAAGGTCTGCATTTTCAGTGGCTATGGTCCCACTTGATCCCTCCCTCAACTAATGAAAGACGAACAAGATTGAGAACTAATGACCTGGCCCAAGAGCAAACAACAAATCCTAATTGGCATGTCCCTCACCCATAGCCTTAATAGAAAAAGGTCTACGGTCTGTTGGTTTAGCTCTCTGCCTTTCCGCATCGCGCATCACGTGTCAAGATGACTGTCGATGGTAGGTACCCAACGATTCTGCTATTTAATGGTTAGACCTATCGGTACACAGTAGGATGTATTACTTCCTAAAGTAGGATGTGTCACTTTCTAAAGTGGCAACCCTTCATTTTCAGGATGTGCACAACCATATCTACAGATGTCACGGCGTCTAAACCTCCTCTGTCGGACCCATGCACGCACATGACCCCGTCGGAATGCACCGCCCACACCATCCCCCACATTTGGATCTCTTACAATCAGCCCAATAAGCGTGCCCCGACTCTGACCTAGTTCGGAGTACCCGTTTGATACCTATATATGGGTTACTGACTGAAATGGGTCCCTCACTCAAGATGATACAAGCTTCCCCCTATGCTTGCATCCCCAATACTATATTTTCCATAGGTTATGCCATACTGGAGTAAAAAGATTGCATAACCCCACGGGTTAAGTTTGTGGGCCTATATATAAATATTACCCACCAACCCAAGACATACTTAACCCTCCCACTGTTTCATACAATTTTGCTTAACCCCTATTCAAGTTAACATATTAATCTAATTCCTATGGATTCAACTAGGTTAAGTATCCAAGTTTATTACCATATTCATTTATGGTTACAATATACTAGACCTCCCACATTAAGCTTATAACATGTGGATGCTGGATATGTCGGGCGGTTCCGGGTAGACTTCTTCCACAAATCGGGCTTAACCTCGCGTCTTAGCACGTCACGTGTTTATGCACTTAGACCCTTCACGTTAGATTCACCACTTGTGGTCGTAGGATATGTCGGTCGATTCCAGGCAGACTTCCACCACAAGTGTAATCTAACCTCGTGTCTAAGCGCGGTTACAGTTTCTATTTACTGTAATTCTAGGCATTTCCATTATTAACCAATTATTCCAATGTAGTTATAGGTTTTCATGCCCCTTTCCCAAGTCATGTTCATAATGAACCATATGCCCCAAATTAAGGTTTTTAATCACAATTGCGGTTTATTCCCCAAATCACATTCATGTATTACATTCAATTTATGCCCAAATTTCCCAATACAAGTTATGCCCCAACTTTAACGTTTTCCCCTCGTTCCCAATTTTACGTGTTCGCATATTTCAGCAGATGCCTAGGCTCGAAGGTAGTCTGGCTATAAAATAAAAAGGGAAAAGAAGAAGGGAAAAGGACAAAAATAATCATAATAACAAGATTTACATATATTGGTAAAAATAGGCATAGCAACTAATAAACATACGGTAACAAAGTTGGGCATAATGACAAGATAAGCATATAGGAATAGGTCTGATGAAAATGTAATAGCAGAACTGATTCTAACATAATAGGGACATCGTAAACAGGCATGATGAGATCTAAGCAATGAAGTAGGTCAACTAACATTGGCAAATATGACATGATATATAGGTATAGGCTTAGATCTAGTTCATAGTCATGTCAAAATAACTTAAATACACATGTTATAGCAGAACTAATACGATTCAAATAGTCATAGGCTTAGATCTAAGTTATAGTCATGTCAAGATTAACTTTTAAGTATTTAGATCTAAAAATAACATAAACTCACTGTGATTAGATCTAAGAAATAGAAGAGGGATTGCAGATGTTGAATCACAGATCTCTAAACTTGAATAATTCTAGTTGATTGTTGAAGAGAAAAGACTTGATTTAATCTGGTCAGAGGCAGGATCCAGTTCTCCATTGTTTTTGTGTGGATAAAACAATGAGAATGAGGTCCTATTTATAGCATAAGGTCTACGAATCTGGTCAGAAAACAAGTCCATGTACATAGAAATGTACCAGGCTCGTATTTGGGGGTGTTGGCATGGCTGTCGACACCCCCTTATGATGTCGACCCATGGGTCGACACCCCTAGGGTAGGTGTCGACCCCCAATGGGCCTGGTTCCCGCGTTGTCCAGCCTTCGATTTTCGGACTGATTTTTAATTTCTGAAATGATTGTTTTTATATATATATATATAATTAGCTTATATATATGCAAACTTCAAACCATAATATCTTCTTCATATGATGTCTGTTTTACGGAAAATCGAAGTCTACCTCAAGCAGTATTCCGAGGCGAAGGCAACGGCGCAGTCCGTTTCACTTAATTCTGAACATTTAATTAAGTATTCTTTAATTTATCATCTTTAGTGTTATTAAAATTACGGAGTGTTACATTCTCCCCTACTTAAAGGATTTCGTCCCCAAAATCTCTAAGTTAAGAAGAATGTATATCCTAACATCCATCATGCATCCACTCATCCACCAATCATAGGCATCCAATGTCCTTAAAAATTTCTAATGCTTATATGAACATATGCAAAGGTGTGCGTATATGTCCCTACATTAATACGAAAGATCAGGAAATATACTGATTCAGTCGACCTCCTTAATGTAATGTATGTTAGTGTCATGAATCCAACATGAATGAAAATAATCCTATTGTATTAATTAAGTTCTATATGTGTGCACAATCATTCATCCAAATGCAACATCCATATGATGATACACCCACTTTCATCAATTAAAAGAAAAAAAATGCACACATCCATATGAAGTATGAGAGTGATTGAGCCAATCTAGTACCTAATGTGTCTGTATATGCATCCACGAGCAACCACAAGCAGACATTTGCATCCACTTGCATCTATCAAACATAACATATCTCAAACACATGTTTACATTCTTGGGATTCCTACCTAAAGGTCGAAGATTCGATTGATAGGATATACTTAAATGATGGAAACAAGCATTAAAAAAACTTTGGAAAGGAAGTTAAGAACATACCCTTGAAAAGGAATGGGTACGAAGCGCGAATCTTGTCTTCGGTCTTCCAAGTTGCATCCTCTCGGTTATCTCCCCATTGAACTTTCATCAACTTGACTTCTTGGCTGCTGTGACACCCCACGTCCGTTAATGTCACTCATTATGAGAATGCATTCAGTTTCGTGAAGCGTTATAGGTAAATAGAAACATTACAAGACAGACATAAAATAGCAGCAGAATTTAAAACTTTATTAATCACAAAGCATCGTAGTTCAAAACATGGTTACATCATATGTCTGAAAAACATAAAACCCGGTACATCATTAAAATTTCTGTCTTATACTTAAAACATCAGAGTACAATAAAAGAAGCATAATTCCCCAAATAAAAACATAGCCATAGTAGAAAAAAAATAAGAGCTTGAGCAATACATCTAAGAAGCTTCAAGCAGAATCTTGATCAAGCTTGAGTATTCCCACCCTAAGAACTGCGCGAGGGGGGGGGGGGGGGATAAAGGAAGAGAAAGAAGAGGAAACAAAATGGGTCAGACATAAAGTTTGGCGAGTCCAGTTACTTTAACATATAAATAAGTAAAAATATCATGATAGGTATGTAAAGTGGATAAGAAAGATAACATCATAAAAAGCAGGTATGACAAGGCAAACAAGATAAACATGATTGAGTATACTACACTTCTCTAATGATTTCTCTTTCTCTGCACCAATACTAGTGTCTTATTAACAAGATGAGCCCCAAATAGTATATGATGGTAGACTTAGGTGTACTTCCAGTGAGAGGTTTTCACCCCATACAATCAACAGACAACCCAACATTACCCGAGTTAACCCTAAGGGTATTAACGGGATCCCCAACATATCGGAGTCTAGATGTACCCTAATTACTACCCCTAATCGATCGGCTCCCTACTCCGTAAATACCCTGTGCTGGCCCCACAGTAGGATGTATCACTTCCTAAAGTGGCAACCCTTCGTTTTCAGGATGTGCACAACCATATCTACATGTGTCACAACGTATAAACCTCCTTTGCCGGACCCATGCACGCACATGACCCCGTCGGAATGCGCCGCCCACACTGTCCCCCACGTTTAGATCTCTTAGAATTAGCCTAATAAGCGTGCCCCGACTCCAACCTAGTTCAGAATACTCGTTAATACCTATATATGGGTTATTGACTGCAACGGGTTCCACACACAAGATGATACAAGCTTCCCCCTACGCTTGCATCCCTACTAGGTTTTCCATAGGTTATGCCATACCAGAGTAAAAGATTGCATAACCCCATAGGTAAAGTTTGTGGGCCTATATATATAAATTACCCACACACCCACGATTTACTTAACCCACCCCCTTTTTCAAACAAGTTTACTGAACCCCTACTCAAGTTATATGTTCATACAATACCCATGGATTCAACTAGGTTAAGTATTTCCAATTCATTACCATATTCATTTATGGCTATAATGTGCTTGACCTCCCACATTAAGCCTACCACTTATGGATACTGGATATGCGGTCGGTTCCGGACAGACTTCTTCCACAAGCCGGGCTTAACCTCGTGTCTTAGCACGTCTCGTACTTATGCACTTAGACGCCTCCCATTAGATTCACCCCTTATGGCCGCTGGATATGCCGGGCAGTTCCGGGCAGACTTCCACCATAAGTGTGATATAACCTCGTGTCTAAGCGCGGTTACAATTTCTAATTACTGTAATTCTAGGCATTTCAATTATTAACCAATTATTCCTATGTCATTATAGGTTTTCAGGCCCCTTTCCCAAGTTATGTTCATAATGAACCATATGCCCCAATTAATGTTCATATATTTCATTCATGTTATGCCCAAATTTCCCAATACAAGTTATTCTCCAAATTTAACGTTTTCCCCTCATTCCCAATTTAATGTATTCACATATTTCATTGGCATGCCTAGGCTAGAAGGTAGCCTGGCTACAAAAATAAAAGGGAAAAGAAGAAGGGAAGAGGACAGAAATGATCATACTAACAAGATCGACATATAATGGCAGAAATAGGCATAAACATATAGTGGCATAATGACAAGATATGCATGTAGGAGTAGATCTGATGAACATGTGACAATAGAACTGATTCTAACATAATAGGGCATCATAAATAGGCACGATGAGATCTAAATAATGAATTAGATATCCAACTAATAACACGTCTGATTTAGCCACAAACATAATAGGAACAAGCATGAGGTGATCTAAACAGTGAATTATATTTATAAACAATGGAAGATCTGACATGATAAATAAGTATAGGTTCAGATCTAGTTCATAGTCATGTCAGATAACTTAGATAAGCAGGTTATAGCAGATCTGATATGATTCAAATAGTCACAGGCATAGATCCAAGTTATAGTCATGTCAAGATTTACTTTTTAAATATTTAGATCTAAAATTAACATAAACTCACTGTGATTAGATCTAGAAATATAGAAGAAAGAATTGCTGGTGTTGAATCACAGATCTCTAAACTCTACTTGATTGCTAATGAAGAAAAAGGCTTGATTCAATCTGGGCAGAGGCAGCATCTAGTTCTCCATTGTTTTAGGTGTGAAGAAACAAGAGAAATGGGGTTTTATTTATAGCCTAAAGTCAATGAACCAAGTCAAGAAAGGAGTCCACATTTAGCCAGATGAATTCTGCCCAGATCTGTCGTAGGGGAGTCGACCCCCCCCCTTTATGGGGTCGACCCAGGGGTCGACACTCCTGGGCGGGAATTTTCCCACTCCCCTAATTTCTACGATTTTGAACTGTTTTGAATTTTCTAGACTACTTATATATATATACACACATATATATATACACACACATATATATACATATTCTCCTTATGTGTGTACAAACTTCAAACCTTAATAACTTCTTCATATAGTGTCTGTTTTACGCAAACCATGTGTCTATTTTGACCAGAATTCCAAGACGAACGTAATGGCATAGTCCGTTTCACTTAATTATGAATATTAAATTAATTATTCTGTAATTTATCATCTTTTATTATTGTTAAAATTATGGGGTGTTACATTCTCCCCTACTCAAAGGATTTCGTCCCCGAAATCTCTAAATTAAGAAGAATGTATATCCTACCATCCATAACCCATCTACTCGTCCATCAATCACAGGCATCCATAGTCGTAAAAAAAATTCTAATGCTTATATGAACATACGCAAAGGTGTTTGTATATGTCCTTACACTAATGCGAAAGATCAGGCAGTCTGCTGAATCGGTTGACTTCCTTAATGCGATGTATGTTAGTGTCATGAATCCATCATGTATGCGAATAATCCAATTATAACATGTAAGTTCTATATGTGTGCACAATCATCCATCCAAATGCAACATCCATATGATGATACATCCATTTTTATCCATTAAATAGAAGAAAAATGCACACACATCCATATGCAATATGTGAGTGATTGAGCCGATCTAGTGCCTAATGTGTGTGTATATGCATCCAAGAGAAACCACTAGCAAACACTTGCATCCATCAAACTTAACATGTCTCAAACACATGTTTACATCCATAAGTTTCCTACCTAAAGGTCGAGATTCGATCGATAGGATAAGCTCAAATGATAGAAATAAGCATAAACAAAAGCTTTGGAAAGGAAGTTAAGAACATATCCTCAAAAAGAAAACGGTACGAAGAGTGAATCTTGTCTTCAGTCTCCCAAGTGCATCCTCTGGGTTATCTCCCCACTGAACTTTCATCAACTTGACTTCTCGGTTGTGTAGCTTCTTAACTTCTGATCCAAGAATATGGGTAGGAACTCGTCTAACTATTGCCTCCCATTCCACCTCAATTTCCTCCAAAAAACTCGGCTCAACTACTTCTGCGGTATCATGCAAGCACTTCCGCAAATGAGAAACGTGGAAAACATCATGAATGTCGGATATTCTTTCGGGTAGCTTTACTCTATAGACCATTTGGCCAATCCTTTCCGTTATGAGAAATGGCCCTACGAATCTTAGTGTCAATTTCCCTGCAGATCCAAAGCGAACCGCATTCCTCAAAGGTGACACCTTAATGAAAATCATGTCTCCCGCCTCAAACTTAATGTCAGTCATTCTCTTGTCTACGTATGACTTCTGCCTATCATGAGCTGTCTTCATTCGCCGTCTAATGAGATCAACCTTTTTGGACATTTCTCTAATCATTTCTGGTCCAGTAGTAGTCTTTTTGTGGATTCCCACCAACAAGTCGGTGATCTATAGGGTCGTCCGTACAATGCTTCGAAGGGTGCCATGCCAATGCTAGCTTGATAATCGTTGTTGTAGGCGAACTCTACTAAAGGAATGTGCTCTTCCCAAGTCCCTCCGAAGTCTAGGATACACAGCCTTAAAAGATCCTCAAGAACTCTATTCACCCTTTATGTCTGTCCATCAATCTGAGGGTGATAAGCAGTGCTCAAACACAAATGTGTACCTAATGCTTCTTGCAAGCTCTTCCAAAATTCACTTGTAAAAATGGGTCACGATCACTCATGATACTGGAAGGAACTCCATGAAGACGAACTATCTCATGAACGTAAACTGCTGCCAACCATGTCGTAGTCCTCTTACTCTTAAATGGGATGAAATGAGCCCTCTTAGTACGCCTGTCTACTATTACCCAAATGTTGTTGTTGCCCTTCCTTGATCTAGGCAAACCATTGATGAAATCCACAGAGACACTTTCCCACTTCTATTGTGGAACCTCCAATGGATGAAGTAAACCACCGGGCTTATTTTACTCAGCCTTGACTTGCTGTCAAATCAAACATTGAGAAACAAACTCTGCTACATCTTTCTTCATCCCAGCCCAAAAGAAAACCCTCTTTATATCTCTATACATTTTATCACCTCCTGGATGAATAGTCATCTTAGAATGATAGGCTTCCTCTAAGACTGTCTTCAACAAACTCCCAGTTTGGGTAACACAAAGCCTCCCATCTCGTCGCAACCACCCTTTATCATCTATGGAATATTTATTGAGGTAACTAGAAGTATCCCCTTTACTGAGCCTATCCAAGATGTCTAAAATCTGTGTATCCTCTCGCTGCGAATCTCCTATCTGATCCATAAGAGTAGGTCGCACCTCTAGTGATGCAAATAAGCCAGGAAAAAACTCGGTGGAGGGTCTAAAGTCTAAAGTCGATATAAACTCCAAGCTTTTCCTTTCCACAAACAGAGGACTTAAGGCCATCCTTTGCCTACTCTACTTAGTGCGTCTGCCACCACATTACCCTTGCCAGGGGTATAAGCAATCTCGAAGTCATAAGATGCTAGTGTAACACGCCATGTTCATTAATGTCACTCATAAAGGGAATGCATCAATGTCCATGAAGCGTTATTGTTGTATAGAACAGATAAATTATAAGAATAAATAAATAAAACAACACAGCGGAGGATAAAACTTATTTCATAGTATCATAACTCAAAACAAGCTTACATAAGTAGTCTCCAAAACCATTACAAAAGGATCAATAATCTTTTCCAAAATTTTCAAAGCACATAAAGAAGCAAATACTTAAATAACATAAATGCATAAATCCCCACTGAGCATAAGCAAAGCCATAAAGACGAGAGAGTCCAAAGCGATACATCTACTCTTTTCAAGCAACTGAAAGAAATCGGCACTAAACTATAGTATTCCCTCCTTGGAAACCTGAGGGGGGGGGAAGGAAAGAAAAGAGGTGGAAACAAAACGGGTCAGACATAAAGTCTGGCGAGTCCAGTAATTTTAACCAATAATAGGTAAGGTAAATGATCAAGACATAAATAGGCATCATGATATGGCTGTAACATAGATGAGGTAGATAAAAAGGATGGATAAGATGATTCTGTTCCTAAGTACTAAGACAATCCTACACCTTGGCTAAGCGAACAACCCTCCAAGTACTAACCCCGAAGACCGAAGTCGATATCAGACTAGCACCCAAAGGACTATCCAACTCAACCAACATGTATTTCGTTACACCACAATTTTGCTAAGTTACACCACATTACTTAATTACACCGCACATCTACTAGTCTCTATTTACTAAAGGTTGATCCCTTCCCACTAACTGTACCCACATGACAAACTTGGTAGTTACTTGTACCTAGCTGCTATCGTAGGTGCCGGCTTGCTCCTACCACCGCTAAGGTACCCTTACCCTGCCCATTCGATCGGCTCTCTAAACCCCGTAGGCACCCGTGCTGGCCCCACAGTGGGGTGTATCACTCCCTAAAGTGGCAACCCCGATACCAACATAAAAATGCACGGCCATACGCACATGATGCAACAACGTCTTACCTACCGGCCCGGACCCATGCACGCACATGAACCTGTTGGACTTGCGTTGCCACCGCTATTCACGTTTTGACCTCTTATATACAAGTCCAGTAAGCGTGCCCCAACCCCGGCCTAGTACTGGGCCTAATTAGATACTCAAACGGGTTACTGGTTGAAACGGGTCCCACATCCGACACAAGCCTCCCACCTATGCTTGGTCCCCACTAGGTTTTTCTCCCACTTAACCATTTTAATTTAAATGTCCATGTCTTACACATGCTATAGTTAAGTCCATACTTACATGTCATAATTTTCATGTCTTGTCTTATTCCGGTTAAGTCCATATTTACATGTCATAATTTACATGTCACCCACTTAACCCTCTAACCATACCCATGTCTTATTCTGGTTAGTATTCCTTAATTCATTCCTTATGACGAACAGTGCATGACCTCCCACATTAGACCGAACACTTTGTGGCCGCTGGATTTGTCGGGCGGTTCCGGGCAGTCTTACGCCACAAACCGGGTCTAACCTCGTGTCATTAACCGTTACGCCTACAATTCATTCCTTTGACCTCTCACATTAGACGTCCAATTGTGGCAGCTGGATATGTCGGGCAGTTCCGGGCAGTCATACGCCACAATTGCGCCTAACCTCGTGTCAAAGGTTTATTAATAATCGTATTTCACCCATACCCAATTTTTATGTCATGTATATCCAATTAAACATATAATCATGTTTATAATATTGCCTATTCCAAATTGTCACTAATTACATATTAGTTAGCCTCAATTACAAATTTACAATTATAGGCAATTTCATCAATTCCATGTAATTCATACCCAAATATGCCAATTTCACATATTATCCAATTATCCAAAATATCCAATAATATCCAATTTTCCATATTTCACATATTCCCATCGTTCCCACGTATTCGCATTCGCGCGTATTTTTAACATAGGCTCGAAGGTAGCCTAGATCCAAAAATAAAAGGAATAGGGATAAGAAGAGAGAATCGAATCACAGAAAATTGGAATTAACCCAACATCATGAAATAAAGGGGCATATAAACAGGCATAGAGGCATAATGACAGATTCAACATGAATAAACTGATAAAAGGTATGAACTTTACATAGAAACATAGGCATATGATGACATGAATCAAAAGGTGAAGACTTGGATGAGATTTAAATTACATACATACATATGAATCCTCTTTACAACTTCATCATGTTACTTTTAATCCCATTATATTGTGAATCACCGTACTCACCTTTCGTGGTTAAAGAATAGAATTATTCACTGAAATTGGTGTAGAAACGTTGAGGTGTTGCTGATTTATCTTCTTGAATTATTGTAGAAGCTCTAATCTTTAATTTGAGTTGAAGTTGAATACTTGAGATTTGATTTAGAGGCGGCGGCTACGGTTTAAGAGAGAGTTTGACAGCATAATGGTGTCATAGATAATATTTATGAATTAGGGTTAGGTCTTAGGGTGTATATATAGGTGTAGAAAGTTATTTAGGACCATTAGATTAACCTTGAACCATGAGAACCAATCAGATGCCACATCTGCCTTTGAGCGAATCGGCCCACGGGTTGACAGCCAAACACCTTGAATCAACCCCTAGTCGACCCAGTAGGGCTCGGGTCGACCTCAAAAATGGGCCGGTTCGGTTATTCCCCCTCCTAATTCGCTGTTTTGAACTTTTTTTTGCATATTTATTTATTTAATTTATGTATATATATATATATATCTATATATATGTATATATATTTCTCTCGTATGCATACAAACTTCAAGGCTTAATAACATCTTCATAAGGTATTCGTTTTGTGCAAACCAAATGTCTATCTTGACCCAAAATTTTGAAACAAACATAATAGCGCAACCCATTTCACTTAATTCTTTTCTAAAAATTAAGTATACTTTAATTTGTGAATTTTAATGTTATAAAATTACGGGGTGTTACATTCTCCCCTCCTTAAAGGATTTCGTCCCCGAAATCTCCTAGTTAAGAAGAATGTTTCCTACTATCCAATCATCCATCTACTCAACCATCATCCACAAACATCCATTGTCCTTAAAAGATTTCTAATGCTTTTCATGTACATATGCATAGTGTGTGTATATGTCCGTATACTAATGCAAAATCTGGCGCTTCACTGATTCAGTCGACCTCCTTAATGCAAATAATGATAGTGCCATGTATCCATCATGTATGCAAAGAACCCTATACATATCATTACTACATGTGTGCACAACCATTCATTTAAATGCAACATCCATATGATACACACATTCAATGTACATTCATTTTA
This sequence comes from Allium sativum, assembly GCA_030737875.1. Classification (NCBI taxonomy): domain Eukaryota; kingdom Viridiplantae; phylum Streptophyta; class Magnoliopsida; order Asparagales; family Amaryllidaceae; genus Allium; species Allium sativum. The sequence goes on along the minus strand of CM060912.1, from coordinate 970,746,383 downwards.
CTAAATACATCCATTTATATGCAATATGAAAGTGACTGAGCCAATCTAGTGCCTAAAGTGTGTGTATATGCATCCACGAGCAACCGCTATCAAACACTTGCATCCACATGCATCCACCATACATAACATGTCTCAAACACATGTTTCAACCATAGGACTACCCTATCTAAAGGCCAAAGATACTAGCGAGAGGACATGCTAAAGATAGAACAAGTACAAGCTAAGCGATAAAGGAGAAATTAAAAGACATACCCTCGAAAAGAAAAGGGTACAATGAACGCATCATCTCTTCCGTCTCCCAAGTAGTGTCGCTCTCATCATCTCCCCATTGCACTTTGACTAGCTTGACCTGTTGATTCCTCAACTTCTTAATCTCCGACCCAAGAATGCATGTAGGAGCTCATCGAATCGTCGCATCACGCTCTATCTCCACATCTCTAAGCAAGCTCGGCTCTACCACTTCCGCGGTCTCATGCAAGCACTTCCTCAAATGTGATACATGGAATACGTTGTGTACACCACTAAGTCTCTCGGGCAACTCCACTCTATACGCCATCTGTCCAATCCTCTCCTTAATGGGAAACGGCCCTACGAACCTTGGTGCTAACTTCCCAATGGACCTAAAGCGAACAACATTCCGTAATGGAGACACCTTGATAAAGACCATGTACCCAATATCAAACTCAAGATCTGTCCTCCTCTTGTCCGCATAAGATTTCTACCTATCTTGCGCCGTCTTCATCCTCCTTCGAATCAAATCGATCTTCTCCGAAGTCACTCTAATCATATCGGGCCTAAGCAAGATCTTATCCGTAGATTCCCACCAACATGTAGGTGAAGGACACAGCCGTCCATAAAGAGCCTCGAAATGTGCCATGCCAATGCTAGACTGAAAACTATTATTATACGCGAACTCCACCAAAAGAAGAAGCTCCTCCCATGTACGTCTGAAGTCTAAAACACATAGCCTCGAAAGGTCCTCTAGAATACGATTCACTCTCTCGGTCTGGCCGTCCGTCTGAGGATGATATGCAGTGCTCAAACATAACTGAGTCCCTACCGCCTCTTGCAAGCTCTTCCAAAACTCACTAGTAAAGATAGGATCGCGATCGTTCACTATGCTAGAAGGAACACCGTGCAAACGAACTATCTCTCGAATGTATACGGAGGCTAACCATGGAGCAGTCCTCTTACTCTTCACGGGAATGAAATGGGCGCTCTTAGTAAGTCTATCTACCACGACCCAAATCCCTGTATTACCCTTCCTCGTTCTCGGTAACCCATCAACAAAGTCCATAGAGACACTCTCCCACTTCCATTGTGGGATCTCCAATGGGTGAAGTAACCCACCGGGCTTCTTTTGCTCTGCTTTTACTTGTTGGCACACCAAGCATCTAGCGACAAACTCAGCCACATCCCTCTTCATACCGGCCCAAAAGTAAACTCATTTCATGTCCATGTACATCTTGTCCCCGCCGGGATGAATGGTCATCTTCGAACGATGTGCATCATCAAGAATGGTCTTCCTCAAGTTCTCGTCTCGTGGTACACAAAGTCTACCGTCCCTACGTAACCAACCCTTATCATCTAGGGTATACCTACTGAGATGGCTCGATGACTCCCCCCTTATGAGCTTCTCAACTAACTCAACCAACTGTGGGTCATCTCGTTGTGCCTCGCCAATCCGTCCCAAAAGCGTAGGTCTGACCTCTAAGGATTCTAGCAAACCGGGTACAAAGTCAATGGAAGGTCTAAAGTCAAACGTAGAGATGAACTCTAAGCTTCGCCGCTCAACAAACAACGGACTCAAGGACAACCTTTTCCTACTTAAGGCATCTGCCACCACGTTACCCTTTCCAGGGGTATATGCTATCTCGAAATCGTAGGACGCTAAGAATTCCATCCACCTTTGCTGCCTTAAGTTCAAGTCCCTCTGAGAGAACAAGTAATTTAGCGATCTGTGGTCTGTGAACAATTCGAATTTCTTTCCAAGAAGATAACGGCGCCAAGACTTAAGCGCGAAAACAATAGCAGCCAACTCTAGGTCAGGTGTAGGGTAATTTTTCTCATGCACTCTCAACTGCTGGAAACCAGTGGCTAAGTCCAACTGCGAAAACACTGAGGCGCCAACTAACTGATCGAAAAGATCGTCAATCTTGGGCAGTGGGTGCCTATTCTTCTTAGTAAGCTTATTAAGTTCTCTATAGTCCACACAAAATCTAAGGGACCCATCCACCTTCGTGGCAAATACTACTGGAGCACCCCACTCCAATATACTACGTCTTATGAACCCCTTCTCAAGTAACTCCCCTACTTGCTTATTGAGTTCCCTCCTCTCACGAGGAGGAGCCATGTGGCGTACTGGCAGAGATATGGGTTTTGCATTGTCTACGAGATAAATACGAAAGTCTATCTCACGTTTTGGGGTAGACCCCTCACCTCATCAAAGACATCAACATATTCATGGACTATACGAACAGAATGTAAATCATCATTGGATGAGTGACTAAAGATAACTAAGCATCACCGATCCTCTAGGGTCATAAGAAATATCAAGGGTCTTTCCACTACGAATCAACAATTTTACTACCCTTCGTTCACAATCTAGGATGACACCATATCTGGCTAGCCAATCCATCCCTAGAATCAACCCATAGCCCATGAAACCAAGCACAAAAGCATTACATTCAAAACCAACGCCTAAGATAGACAATCTCAAATCCCTACAAACCATGGATAAATGAGCCGACCCACCAATAGGATTTGAGACTATAATGGGATCCACAATGAGACTAGTATTTAAGTGCAGTGTTTCAACTAATGATGTAGAGATAAACGAATGTGATGCGCCAGAATCGAATAAAGTACGGGCATGATGATCAAACAAGAAAAATCAAACTTTCGATAGAAAATTTTCTACCTTCTTCCTGTCCCGGAGCCATGAGAGCGTGAACCTGCCCTCTGCCCTTGCTTCTTAGGACAGTCCTTGACAGCATGACCTGGATCACCTCAATGATAACAAGTAAACTTCTTCTTCTTCCTACAGTCTTTCTTCAAATGGCTGGGTATCCCACAGTTGTGACACTTCCTCTTTTCTTTACCACCTTTCTTTTGTTGTTGGGCTTTCTTTGGATCCTCCTTCTTATCTTGCGGCCTAAAAGTACTTACACCCTTATCTTCTTCATGCATGTATGCCATATCAACAAGCTTTTCATACGTAGCCCCCATTGGAATGTGGGACATAGCCAAGCTGTGAAGCGGTTCATTTAGGCCCTTTGCAAACCTCAAGGCCTTCTTGTTAGGCGTATTCACCAACTCTAGCCCAAATCTCTCCAACTTATTAAATTCGGTCACATATTCCTTCACGGTCAAGTTTTTCTGCTTCAATGTCAAGAAACACTCCATGTACATACTCTCCTCAGCTTAAGAAAGGAATTTCAACTCAAAACTTCCCCTAGAATATGCCCACGTCTCTACAGCACGCTCTCCATTAGTAACCTCCCACCAAAACGAAGCTTTGTCCTTCATCAACCAAGCAGCCAATTGGACCTTCCTACAATCGTCCAAATCGAAAATGCCAAACAGATCCTCCACTTCTTTCAACCAATTTCTAGCTTCAACGAACATTTCAGACCCACTAAAAGGTTTTCCACGCATCGAACGAAAGTCTTTACATATCTTGGAGAAAGCATCTCCACGCGAAGGAATGACTGGAGCTAGGGGAGGAGGAGGAGGAACGTCGGCCGGACCCACGGCAGCGGCCCTAGCCTCGAGATATTGACGAAACCAACCGGGTACATGAACATCCTCTGGTATCTCAGATGCTCCAAATATGCTGAAAAGAAAAAAAAAAGAGTTTCAAAACAAGGGAAGCGAAAGAGAGGTGTATGGCTTGCGGGGATTATGCTCTTTAAAGTAAACTTTCCTTGAAAATAGCTTCTTTAAAACAAGTTTTTGAAAATACTTTCTAGGAAAATAATACTTTTGAAAACACTTTTCAAAACTTTTTATCTGTTCTTGTAGCATAGCTCTGATACCACATGTAACACCCCATGTTCATTAATGTCACTCACAAAGGGAATGCATCAATGTCCATGAAGCGTTATTGTTGTATAGAACAGATAACTTATAAGAATAAATAAATAAAACAACACAGCGGAAGATAAAACTTATTTCATAGCATCATAACTCAAAACAAGCTTACATAAGTAGTCTCCAAAACCATTACAACAGGATCAATAATCTTTTCCAAAAACTTCAAAGTACATAAAGAAGCAAATACTTAAATAACATAAATGCATAAATCCCCACTGAGCATAAGCAAAGCCATAAAGATGAGAGAGTCTAAAGTGATAGATCTACTCTTTTCAAGCAAATGAAAGAAATTGGCACCAAGCTGTAGTATTCCCCCCTTGGAAACCTGAGGGGGGGAAGGAAAGAAAAGAGGTGGAAACAAAACGGGTCAGACATAAAGTCTGGCGAGTCCAGTAATTTTAACAAATAATAGGTAAGGTAAATGATCAAGACATAAATAGGCATCATGATATGGCTGTAACATAGATGAGGTAGATAAAAAGGATGGATAAGATGATTCCGTTCCTAAGTACTAAGACAATCCTACACCTTGGCTAAGCGAACAACCCTCCAAGTACTAACCCCGAAGACCGAAGCCAACATCAGACTAGCACCCAAAGGACTATCCAACTCAACCAACATGTATTTCGTTACACCGCACTTTTGCTAAGTTACACCACAATACTTAATTACACCGCACATCTACTAGTCTCTATTTACTAAAGGTTGATCCCTTCCCACTAACTGTACCCACATGACAAACTTGGTAGTTACTTGCACCTAGCTACTATCGTAGGTGCCGGCTTGCTCCTACCACCGCTAAGGTACCCTTACCCTACCCATTCGATCGACTCCCTAAACCCCGTAGGCACCCGTGCTGGCCCCACAGTGGGGTGTAACACTCCCCAAAGTGGCAACCTCGATACCAACATAAAAATGCACGGCCATACCCACACGATGCAACAACGTCTTACCTACCAGCCCGGACCCATGCACGCACATGAACCCGTTGGACTTGCGTTGCCACCGCTATTCACGTTTTGACCTCTTATAGTCAAGTCCAGTAAGCGTGCCCCAACCCCGGCCTAGTACTGGGCCTAATTAGATACTCAAACGGGTTACTGGTTGAAATGGGTCCCACATCCGACACAAGCCTCCCACCTATGCTTGGTCCCCACTAGGTTTTTCTCCCACTTAACCATTTTAATTTAAATGTCCATGTCTTACACATGCTATAGTTAAGTCCATACTTACATGTCATAATTTTCATGTCTTGTCTTATTCCGGTTAAGTCCATATTTACATGTCATAATTTACATGTCACCCCACTTAACCCTCTAACCATACCCATGTCTTATTATGGTTAGTATTCCTTAATTTGTTCCTTATGACGAACGGTGCATGACCTCCCACATTAGACCGAACACTTTGTGGCCGCTGGATTTGTCGGGCGGTTCCGGGCAGTCTTACGCCACAAACCGGGTCTAACCTCGTGTCATTAACCGTTATGCCTACAATTCATTCCTTTGACCTATCACATTAGACGTTCAATTGTGGCAGTTGGATTTTCTCGGGCGGTTCCGGGCAGTCTTACGCCACAATTGTGCCTAACCTCGTGTCAAAGGTTTATTAATAATCGTATTTCACCCATGCCCAATTTTCATGTCATGTATATCCAATTAAACATATAATCATGTTTATAATATTGCCTATTCCAAATTGTCACTAATTACATATTAATTAGCCTTAATTACAAATTTACAATTATAGGCAATTTCATCAATTCCATGTAATTCATACCCAAATATGCCAATTTCACATATTATCCAATTATCCAAAATAATATCCAATTTTCCATATTTCACATATTCCCATCGTTCCCACGTATTCGCATTCGCGCGTATTTTTAACATAGGCTCGAAGGTAGCCTAGATCTAAAAATAAAAGGAATAGGGATAAGAAGAGAGAATCAAATCACAAAAAATTGGAATTAACCCAACATCATGAAATAAAGGGGCATATAAACTGGCATAGAGGCATAATGACAGATTCAACATGAATAAACTAATAAAAGGTATGAACTTTACATAGAAACATAGGCATATGATGACATGAATCAAAAGGTGAAGACTTGGATGAGATTTAAATTACATACATACATATGAATCCTCTTTACAACTTCATCATGTTACTTTTAATCCCATTATATTGTGAAAATCACCGTACTCACCTTTCATGGTTAAAGAATAGAATTATGCACTGAAATTGGTGTAGAAACGTTGCGGTGTTGCTGATTTATCTTCTTGAATTGTTGTAGAAGCTCTAATCTTTAATTTGAGTTGAAGTTGAATGCTTGAGATTTGATTTAGAGGCAGCGGTTAGGGTTTAAGAGAGAGTTTGACAGCATAATGGTGTCATAGATAATATTTATGAATTAGGGTTAGGTCTTAGGGTGTATATATAGGTGTAGGAAGTTATTTAGGACCATTAGATTAACCCTGAACCATGCGAACCAATCAGATGCCACATCTGCCTTTGAGCGAACCGACCCACGGGTTGACAGCCAAACACCCTGAATCAACCCCTAGTCGACCCAGCGAGGCTCGGGTCGACCTCAAAAATGGGCTTGTTCGGTTTTTCCCCCTCCCAATTCGCTATTTTGAACTCTTTTTTTTGCATATTTATTTATTTAATTATATATATATATATATATAGTTCTCTCATATGCATACAAACTTCAAGGCTTAATAACATCTTTATAAGGTGCAAACCAAATGTCTATCTTGACCCAAAATTTTGAAACGAACATAATAGCGCAACCCATTTCACTTAATTCTTTTCTAAAAATTAAGTATACTTTAATTTGTGAATTTTAATGTTATAAAATTATGGGGTGTTACAGCTAGGAACTCCATCCACCTTTGTTGCCTTAAATTAAGATCTTTCTGTGAGAACAAGTACTTGAGAGATTTATGATCGGTGTACAACTCGAACTTCTCTCCAAGAAAATAATTGCGCCGCGTCTTAAGCGTGAATACTATGGCAGCTAGCTCTAAATCATGGGTAAGGTAGTTCTTCTCATGAACTCTTAGCTGTCTACCCCCATAACATACTTCCTTTCCCTCCTGTATTAGAACCGCACTAAGCCATGTACCACATGCATCAGTGTAAACTGTAAACACTTTGTTTCCATTGGGCAAGGTCAAGACTGGGGATGTTGTCAGAGCCCTCTTTAATCATTGGAAAGCAACATCACAATCCATATTCCACAAAAACGTCAAATTCTTCTTCGTCAGCTTGGTGAGTGGAGCTGATATCTTTGCGAAGTCCTTAATGAACTTCCTACAATAGCTTGCCAATCCAAGAAAGCTTCTCACCTCTGTTGCATTCTTTGGAATTTGCAATCTTGAACTGCAGCAACCTTTAAGGGATCTACTGCTATCCCATCTTTAGAGACCATATGCCCTAGAAATCTCACCTCTTTTCTCCAAAAATAACATTTGGAGAATTTTGACTTAAGGTTGTGCATGCGGAGAGTTTTCAAAACTTCTCTAAAATGTTGGGCATGCTCTTCCTCGCTCTTTGAGAAGATCAAAATATCATAAACAAAGACCACGACGAACTTATTTAGAAACTCCCCGAAACACCCAACTCATCAGATCAACAAAATAGGCGGGTGCAATAGTCAACCCAAAAGGCATAACGGGCCATTCAAAGAAACCATCTGGAGTCCTAAAAGCGTTCTTGTCTATATTGTGCTCGGCTACCCTTAACTGATGAAACCCCGTGGCTAATTCTAATTGAGAGAATACTGATGCACCAACAAGCTTGTCAAACAGATTATCTATCCTTGGGAATGGGTGTCTGTTCTTTTTAGTGAGGTTATTCAACTCCCTATAGTCCACACATAAGCGAAGCAAACCATCCGCCTAAGTTGTGAATACCACCGGAGCACCCCATTCAGATATGCTTCGCCTAATAAACCCTTTCTCAAGTAGCTCCCTTACTTGCTTGCTAAGCTCCCTCCTTTCTCTTGGATCCATATGGCGCACAGGCAATGCAACTGGTTTTGCATTGTCCACCAAGTATATACAAAAATCGATCTCACGCCTCGAAGGTAGTCTCCGAACCTCCTCAAAAACATCAGAATACTCACGGACTGCTGCTATAGATCGTAGATCATCGATAGATGCATCAAGTGACTCTAGGAAACTAAGCATGACAGACCCCTTAAGGTCACAAGAAATCTCGAGGGTCCTCAAATGGTAAGTCAAAAGTCCAACGACCCTCCTCTCACAATCCAGAATGGCACCATACGTGGCTAGACAATCCATCTCTAGAATCAAACCATAGCCCATAAAATCGAGCACATATGCGTTGCACTCAAATTCGACGCCTAACACAGATATTCTCAAACCCCGACAAATCATGGACAAATGAGCCGTACCACCAATAGAGTTTGAGACAACAATGGGATCCACTACCATACTAGTATTAAGGTGTAGAGAATAGACCACAGAGTCAGATATAAATGAATGCGAAGCGCCAGAATCAAAAAGAGTTCTAACTGGATGATTGGAAAGAGAAATTAAACCTTCAACGGAAACTTTCCTATCTCGATCTGGAGCACTGGTTACGAGAGCATGCACCTGCCCTCCAGAAGCTCCTTCCCTTTGGCCTTGTCCTTGGTTCTTCGGGCACTCCTTAGAAAAGTGTCCGACCTCTCCACAACTGAAGCAAGCATGCTTCCTTCTTTTGCAGTCCTTGATCATACCCTCACGTTCGCAATTATGGCACTTCCTCTTATCCTTAGCCTTGTCATTCTTTCTGGCTTTCTTTTGTTGTTGTTTTGTTGTCCCTTCTTTGGCCATACTTTCTTGTTTTGTGTTTCCTCAACCTTAACTTCTTTCTTTTTAGCTTTATCTTCCTCATGCATCAATGACATATCAACGAGCCTTTCAAAAGTTGCTCCCATCGGAATATGAGACATAGTTAACCAGTGGAGGGGTTTATTCAGTCCTTTAGCAAACCGTAAAGCTTTCTTATGCGGAATATCCACTAGCTCCAACCCAAATCTTTCAAGTTGGTTGAATTTGTTAACATACACTTTGACAGTCATTCCTCCTTGCTTGAGTGCCAGAAACCTTTCCATCTGCAAGCTTTTCTCAGCATGAGAAAGAAACTTCATTTCAAACCTTTGGCGAAAATCATCCCAAGTCTCCATTGGACGTCCTGCTTGCGACACTTCCCAGAACGAAGCTTCATCTTTCAGTAGCCAGGAAGCTAACTGAATCTTCCTAAGATCGTCCACTTCGAAAATTCCAAACATGTCCTCTATCTCTTTGAGCCAATTCCTTGCCTCTACGAACGTCTCGGTTCCACGGAATGGTTTTCCTCCCATAGCATAGAAATATTTGCATATCTTAGAGAAATTATTTGTAACACCCCGTAATTTTAAAACGAGACATAAGAGATAATCAAAGAATAATTAATCTTTAAAATAAGAATTGGGTGAAACAGGTTATGCCATTGCGTTCATCTCGGAATTCTGCTTGAAATAGAGTCAGAGTTTGCGTGAATCGGACTCTGTATGAAGAAGTTATGGAGGTTAGAAGTTTTCAAGTTTAAGCAGAAATTAAATTAAAATGATAATTAAATAATTAAAGCAAATTCAAATTTCAAAACTTCAGAAAACAGCTAAGCGGGAAATTTCCCGCTCAGGAGTATCGACCCCCCCCCCCTTAGGGGGTGTCGACATAGGTGTCGACCCGCCACTAGGGGTGTCGACCCCCCCTGTAGGGTCGACACATGCGAACTGATCTGTACAGTGACGATTTTAAGAGGTGTTAGGGCATATATGTCATGTTCTGGTTGGCTCTCTTGGGTTTGGATGGCTGTGATGACTTCTAGGTTGATCTAAAGGCCCATATTAACCCTAAACTTCTATATAATAACCCCATACCTCAACGCTAGACCTCAAAACCCTAAACTATGATGTCGTCATGTTGTTCATCTACAAACTAACCTAGCCGCCACCATAACATATCAAATTCGAAATTAAAGATAAAAAGATAATAGATAAAGATTCAAAGCCTAGGAATTGCGAAAAGGAATTCTAGAACAACAACGAACGAATCAACGTCTACATCGACGGATTAGCTTAGCAACTTCAAAAATCAGATCCCAGAATTCAAGATCCATATTCTGTGAGTGCAGTTACTTTCACAAGATAATTGTTTAAACGTAATTGTGATGAGTTATGAATTGGACTGTATGAATTTTTTTGTAAATCATATAAAGTTTATGTCTTTGCAAACTATGTTTTGATTTATGCTTGATTTGATTCATTATATGCAAGTTATGTTCTATGTTAATTCATATGCCTAATTACGTATGCAAGTTATGTATGCAAGTTTGCTCGATCTATGCAAGTTATGAAAGATTATATGCAATTCATGTTCATACATGTAAGATCATATTTTATATGTTCTTATGTTTAGATCTACATGTTTATATGATTAGATCCATATCAGTCCATATGTTTAGAACTATATGTTCATATGTTTAGATCTACATGTTTATATGATTAGATCCATATCAGTCCATATGTTTAGAACTATATGTTCATATATTTAGATCTACATGTTTATATGATTAGATCCATAGCAGTCTATATGTTTAGAACTATATGTTCATATGTTTAGATCTACATGTTTATATGATTAGATCCATACCAGTCCATATGTTTAGAACTGTATGTTCATATGTTTAGATCTACATGTTTATATGATTAGATCCATATCAGTCCATACGTTTAGAACTATATGTTTATATGTTTAAATCCGTGCAAGTTTATGTTTAGATCCAGACCAGTTCATATGTTTAAATCCGTGCAAGTTTATGTTTAGTTCCCTGCTCGTTCGCACTCAATATGTTGATTGGATCTATTTTTATATGTTTACTAGATTTATGCCATCTTAGATCTATATTGTTTATGCCAGTTATGATGTCATCTATTTCTTCCCTTTTTTCCTTTTTTTATGAGTTGGACTAATTGCGAGCCTAACGCATCACATGAACTATATGTACGAACGACATGGGAACATTGGGGAAAAGTTTAGGTAAAGGTTGAATATTATGTAATTGGCATAAAAGGGGTTGTAATCATATAATTAATTTTGGGCATAAATAGAAAATGTGGCATAACTTAAATTGACCACACTTATGGATAATTTACTTATAAACTTAGACATGAATGGTGAATATGGCTAAAAGATGAACGTGCCTAACCCAAGGTTAGATTGAGTTGCAGTGTAAGACTGCCCGGAACCGCCCGGCAAATCCAGCGACTGCAACAACATAGATCTAATGTGAGAGGTTAGCTCATTAAGCCCAAAAACCCGAGGTTAGAATGAGTTTGCGGTAGAAATCGGCCCGGAACCGCCCGGCACATCCAGCAACCGCAAACAACAGTTCTAATGTGAGAGGTTGGTGCTTTAATGAATAAATTAAAGCTAAGGAACAGACATGCTAAGAATGGAAAGGTTAAGTAACATATGAATAGGCGACACTTAACCAATACAACATGTTAGGTGGGTAGGTTAAGTTAACATGGACAATAAGACAACTTAACCAATATTACATGAACAAAGTGGATAGGGTTAAGGCAAGCTTAACCAATAATACATATGGACTTGATAAGGGGAAGGGTTAAGTAAATCTTGGGTAAGTGGGTAATATTAGTATATATAGGCCCACAAACTTAACCGTCAAATAAACATGCGTGAATTAGTGAGAAGGTTAAGTAACATAAGAATAGGCAACACTTAACCAATACAACATGTTAATTAAGCAAATGGGTGGGGTAAAGTTAAATTGAGAACACTTAACCATTATAACATGTTGATTAGGAAACCCTAGTAACGGGGACCCATTTTAGCAGTAACCCACATAGATGTATCATGGTACCCTGAGCTAGGCAGGGTAGGACACGATTACTGGGCTGATTATAAGCGGTCAAAATAGCGGCGGGTGGTGCAACAGTGTAGGTTCCGACGGAGTATGGGCGTGCACGTGCTCCGGAGTGGAAAAAGCAGGCACTGAGCATCAGTAGTATACATTGTGCATCTTGAATCGTGTCGGGTTGCCATCATGGGAATTGATACACCCCATGATGGGGCCAACACAGGTATCTACATACAAGCAGGGCCGAATGACACAACTAATGAATACATACAAGCAAGGTCGAACGACACAAGTAATAAATACATGTGAGTTATGGAGCCGATCGAATGAGGAAGGTATTGGGTACAACTCGTGGGGGTAGGAGCAAAAAGGCGCACCTACGATAGCAGCTCGGAGTACACGAAACTACCATTATCATGATTAGTAAGAGGGATCAACTTTTAGTATGGGACTAGTAAGGGTGCGGTGTAACTAGTAATGATACGATGTTACTAGCATTGGTGCAGTGTAGTAATTATCCTGTAGTGATTAGAAGCGCAATCAACGTTATATCTTGTTCATCTTGTCTGCTTTGTCATGCCTATTTATTCTACAGTCATTTGTTGCTTTCCAATTTATGTTCTTATCCTGTTACTTTAATGATTATATTGTTAAAGTCACTGGACTCACCAGACTTATGTCTGACCTAGTTTGTTTCGCCTCTTTTCTTCCGTTTCCCCCCAGGTTCTTAGGGAGGAAATACTCAAGCTTAGTTCAGATATCTCTTTCTTCCAGCTTGAAGTTGAAATGTGTATTGCTTGACTTTGATTCTGCGTATGGCATTTTTCTGTAGGGGATTATGGCTTTAAAATTATGTACTCTGAAGGTTTTGTACAAGACTAATATTATGTACTTGATTTTGGTATTTGGAAATGTAATCAAACTTATTTCTATTTCCGCTGCAATAAAATTTCAAAATTTTCAAGTACTACTTTTTCTATCTTGTAATATTCCGTTCTGTTTACTTATAATGCTCCACGAAACTTAATGCATTCCCTTTGTGAGTGACATTAACGGACGTGGGGTGTTACATGTGGTATCAGAGCTGAAGGTTACCAGAACAGATAAAAGATTTTGAAAACCGTTTTCAAAAGTATTATTTTCAAAAAAACATGTTTCAAAGAAGGATTTTTCAAGAGAAAGATTTACTATGAAAAACATAATCCCCAAAATCCATATATCTATCTTTTGATTCTTTGTTTCGAATCTCTTCCTTTTCTTTCTTGAGTCTCTTTTTTCGCGTTTGGATGCCTTTCCTAAGATATGGGAGGACTTCAGTGCGATGGGCGGAAAACCTTTTCATGGGACTGAGACATTTGTCGAGGCTATAAATTGGCTCAAGGAAGTGAAGGACTCGTTTGGTATCTTGGAGATAGACAATGGAAGGAAAGTCCAGCTAGTTGCTTGGTCGATGAGGAAGTTTAGGCTGAGGAACACAACCCAAGGACAATGAATTTGTTGATATGGCTTTAATCCACGAAGAAGGTAAAGGAGAAAGTGGAAAGAATAATTAACCCCCATAACAAAAGAAGGTGTTTTTATTGTGGTATAATGGGCCATATAATTAAGGACTGTAGGAAGAAGAAGAAGCATGGTTGTTACCATTGCGGTGAGGCAGGACATATGATTTAAGATTACCCAAGGAGGTAAGGACAAGGGCATGGAAAAAGGACAGGACCTACTTCTGGAGGATAGGTACATGCTCTCATGGCACCAGGACAGGAGAGAGATAGAAGCATTTCTGTTGAAAGTTTGATTTTCCTTTTTCAGTCATCCTATTCGAACTTTGTTTGACTCTTGCGCTTCGAAATCGTTTGTATCTGCTTCGTTATTTGAAACACTGCACCTAAATACTAGTTTAGTTATGGATCCCATTGTAGTATCAAATCATATTGGTGGTTCGGCTCATTTATCTATGCTTTGTCGGGATTTGAGAGTGTCTATTTTGGGCATTGGGTTTGAATGCAATGCCTTCGTTCCTAGTTTCACGGGCTATGGCTTGATTCTAGGGATGGATTGGCTAGCCAGGCATGGTGCCATCCAAGACTGTGAAAAGAGGGCAGTTAGACTGTTGACTCATTGTGGAAAGACCCTTGATATTTCTTATGACCCTAGGGGTTCAGTGATGCTTAGCTACCTAGAATCTCTTGACGCATTCATCGATGATTTGAAATCTGTTCATGTAGTCCATGAGTATGGTGACATCTTTGATGAGGTTCAGGGTTTACCCCCGAGGCGCGAGATAGACCTCCGAATATACTTTGTAGATAATGAAAAGCCAGTTGCATTGCCAGTGCGCCACATGGCTCCGAGAGAGAGAAAGAGAGAGAGAGAGAGAGGAGGGAACTCAGTAAACAAGTAGGGGAGCTACTTGAGAAAGGGTTCATAAGAAGAAGCATTTCGGAATGGGGTGCTCCAGTTGTTTTTGCTACGAAGACTGATGGCTCGCTTAGATTGTGCGTGGACTATAGGGAGCCGAACAAGCTCACGAAGAAGAATAGACACCCATTGCTGAGGATAAATGATTTGTTCTATCAGTTAGCTGGTGCTTTGGTTTTCTCGCAGTTGGACTTAGCTGCAGGATTTCACCAGTTGAGGGTAGCTGAGGATAGCATAGATAAGACTGCTTTTAGGACTCCTAACTGTTTCTTCGAAGGGCTCGTCATAACTATTTTTTGGTTTGACGAATGCACCCACATATTTCGTAGACTTGATGAGTAGGGTGTTTAGGGAGTTCCTAAACAAGTTTGTGGTAGTCTTTGTGGATAGTATTTTGATTTTCTCTAGAAGCGATGGAGAGTATGCCCTACATCTTAGGGAAGTCTTAGAGACCCTAGAGCGCATCAACTCAAAGCTAAGTTCTCCAAATGTCATTTTTGGAGGAAAGAAGTGAGGTTCTTAGGACACGTGTTCTCTAAGGAAGGGATAGCAGTGGATCCTACGAAGGTGGTGGCAATCCAAGATTGGAAGGTTCCTAGAAAAGCAACGGAAGTAAGAAGTTTTCTAGGGTTGGCGGGCTAATATAGGAAGTTCGTTAAGGGCTTTGCGAAGGTATCAGCCCCAGTTTTGACTTTGCTAGATGGGAGCAAACCGTACACAGTATATATTGGTACTTGCGAGGCAGGGCTTGGAGTAGTTTTCGATGCAAGTGGAAAAGGTGATATGCAAAAGGCAATAGGTACGCAGTTATGTTTGAGCATCGCGTATCGTCCACAGACGGATGGACGGACAGAAAGGGTGAATAGAATCCTTGAAGATCTTTTGAGGTTATGCATCCTAGATTTTGAAGGACGTGAGAAGATCACTTTCCATTTGTGGAGTTCACTTATAACAACAGTTATTAAGATAGTATTAGGTTTTTTATGGACGACCGTGTCGATCACTAACTTGTTGGTGGGAATCTACGGATAAGATTTTACATGGGCCAGATATGGTTAGGGAAACTTCTGAGGAGGTAGACATGATTCGAAGATGAATGAAGACGGCACAGGGCCGACAAAAGTCAAACGCTGACAAGAGATGAACCGACCTTGAGTTCGATGTTGGAGACAGGGTTTTTATTAAAGTGTCATCGTGAAGGAACGTAGTTCGCTTTGGGGAGTGTAGGGAAATTAGCACCAAGGTTCGTAGGGCAATCCCACATTACAGAAAGAATTGGACAGACAATAGAGTGAAGTTGCCGAAAAAGCTTAGTGGTGTTCATGACATGTTTCACATGTCGCATGTGAGGAAGTGTTTACATGATACCGCGGAAATAGTGGAGCCGAGCATGCTTAGAGAAGTGGAAGTGATGCAAGATGCCACGATTAGACGAGCACCTACATGCATCCTTGGATCGGAGATCAAGAAGTTATGCAACAGAGAGGTCAAGTTGGTTAAAATTCAATGAGGAGATGTGTAACAACCCGTATTTTTAATAACATGTTATAACATAAATCGAGGCAGAATTAAATGATAAAATACGAATCAAGGGAAACGGTTTGTGCCATTGCGTTCGTCTCGGAAAAATACGCGAAATAGAGTCCGAGTTTTCGAAAATCGGAGTCCGTATGACCAAGAAAAAGCCCGACGAAGTTTTCAGAAAATTACAAGTTCAAAAACAGTTCGGATTTGAATTTAGAATTCAAATTCAACCAAAACAGACTGGGCGGGAAAACTCCCGCCCAGACAGGTCGACAGGGGGGTCGACACTAGGGTCGACCTCCCCCCAACCAGGTCGACACTAGAGTCGACCTGGGGGTCGACCTCCCTGGTCGGCCAGGTCGGCCTGGTGCATCTATTTTGGCTGTTTGGACCTGTTTTGGAGGCTTGTGACGTGATTTGATGGCTCGGATTGGATCTAGGGTTAATCCTATGGCTAATACTATCCTAATCTTCTATAAAAGGACCCCTAAGCCTAGCCTAAATCATCATTATTCAACTCTACAACTAAACTATGCCAAATTTGTTCCTCTCATGGCCTCCACTCTCATGCTAAAATTTCTAAGTTTATTTATATGAGAGATTTTGAGTTCATACAAGTGTTTTCAAGCTTGTATGAGTGTTCTTAGTTTGCATTCATGTCAAGTTGCAACATTTCTATTACAAAGCAAGGGTTTTTCATTTGGAGCTTTCATATTTGGGTTTTTTTGGTGATTGCATAAGGGCTTCGTCTCAATCTTTATAATAAATATTCATTTGTGTCTTCATAGCATTGTAAGCCCTTTTCTACTTTCTTTTTGAACCATAAAGTTAAATAAATGATGCAAGTTTGGGTTGATCATTATGATATGCAAGTTTGGTTGATCATTATGTTATGCAAGTTGGTTCAATCATTATGTATGACACATGTTGCTATGCTATGCAAGTTTGGGTTGATTATTATACACATGTTATCATGTTATGCAAGTTAAACTTGAGTTTGTGAGCTTAAAGCTTCAAGCTTTATATTAAAGGTTGCATTTTGGCAACATGGAAGTTATCATATCCCTTATGATAACTTGCATGTGAGGCTAAATGTGAACTTCTAGCAACTTCTACATGTCATTTATCACCATGTATCACTTATATGCTAAGTTTGGTTTTATGCATACTTTTGAAGCCTAATAATGCAATATGCAAGTATATGAACATATGTACATTTCATATGCCACCATGTTAAACTTGTGGCTCCAACACCTTTTTGTCATGATTATGCCAAGTTCCCTATTCTATCCTTTATGCGTTGTTGCGATTATGTAAACGATGGGATTACGTTGGGGTTGGGTAACATTATGACATAAACATGGTTTTTATAACATGACATGATATGTTAGCTTGTAATTATGTTTTGGAAACATAATGGACATGACACTTAGAAAATATAAGTGTGGCCAACTCGAGGTTGAGTTGAGTTTGTAGCATAAATCTACCCGGACCCGCCCGGCTTAACTAGTGGCTACAAACAATAAGACCCAATGTGAGAAGTTGGTCATGTTGTGCTCGAACCCGAGGTTAGACCAAGTTGTGGTGTAAAACTACCCGGACCCGCCCGGCTTAAGTAACCACAACAAGGTCTAATGTGAGAGGTTAAAGCACATTAAGTTAATTAATGCCTCCTGATTAGGGTTAAGTCATGGTCCACTTAATACTTAACCAATTTGGGCTTGATGGGTTAATCGGGGTTAAGTCATGAACCTTGGGTACACTTAACCAATTTAATCCACGTTTGGATCGGGTTAACCACATTTAACCCGTTAAGAAACCTTAGTTGCGTGGTCCTTTTCAGCAGTAACCCTCTTGATAGTATCATAAGACCCTAGGGACTAGGCTAGTGTGGGGCACGATTATTGGGCTGACATGTAAGCGACCAAAACGACGGCTGAGTAGGTACGCCGGTGTAGGTCCAGGCGGACTATGGTCGTGCACATAGTCCGGAGTTGGAAAATCAGGCACGGGTACCAGTAGATCTAGACTGTGCATACTTGATTGGTGTCCGAGGTTGACACCCTAGGACTTGATACACCCTAGGGCGGACCTAGCGCAGTTTAACTACATTTCATGTTTGGGCCGTATGACACCGACACTTGACGAGTTAGGCTTATAGGGAGCCGATCAACTAGACCGTGTAGTTGGACCTTGATTTAGGTCACCTCATGATATTGGGCCAAGCTTGGGCCAAGGGATCAATTCTTGTTTTTACTTGACATGTTAGAATGCTAGTACACCCGTGGTGCAAAACTTAAACTTGATTATGCGATGACACCTTTATCTATCTTGTTAGTTAATCAACAAGCCAGTATGTTATTATCCTTATGTTCATCTCAGCTTCTCATGCCAGTTAACTTTACTAGTTCATGAACTAATAGTAGTTAGGGCTTACCAGTCTTTTTGACTGACCTGTTTTCTTTCGCCTCTTTTCTTCCGTTTCCCCCCCTCAGGTCCTCAGGGTGGGAACATTGGAGCTTAGCTTGGATCTTTATAGCTTGCTTACTGGATTTGCTCATGTACGGTTTTGGACATTGAGCTAGCTATGGTTTATCACTTCACTTTGGGGATAGTACTTTATGTATTTCAGTTTTTCAGTTTATGCTTTTCTCTAGACTTTGTTTGTTGGAAAATAATGACCAAGTACTTTGTTGTAACTTAACTATGGTTTTGAAATGCTGGTTTTATCCGCTGCTTTACTACTCTGTTTTACTTACATGTTCTGTCTTGTGATATCTGCATGCATGTTTACCTTGTTTAACGCCCCTCCAAAGTTAATGTCCTTGCAAGAGTGGCATCAGCGGAGGTGGGGTGTTACATTTGGTATCAGAGCCAGGTTTACAAGATTTGAGCAAAAGTGTTTTTGAAACTTACCTTTTGAAAAACTATTTTCAGAACCAATTAAGTATTTTCCAAGAAAAGTCTAGTTATTTTAAAAAGGCTATTCCCCAAAAGCCATAGCACTATCCTTCGTTTCTTCATTCTGAATCTATCTTTTTCCTTTTTCAGTATGGCCGATCTTAACCTTCCCGAGGGAGTGACCATTCCCGGATGGTTCCGGAGGTACTTGGAAGCTAGGGCCAACGATGTGGGCCCAGCAAATACCCCCAATATAACTGAGGTTCCTCCTCCTCCTCCTCCTCAGAATCCGCAAGCAGATTTCGCTAAGATTTGCAAAGACTTTAAGGCGATGGGTGGCAAGAACTTTATTGGGACGGAGACTTTTGTGGAGGCAAGAAATTGGTTGAAAGAAACTGAAGATCTCTTCGCCATCTTTGATGTGGAAGATCATAGAAAGGTTTTATTGGCAGCATGGTTATTAAAAGAAGAAGCTGCTTATTGGTGGGAGGTCACCAATGCTACGAGGCCTATAGAGACTTGTGCCGACTTTAGGACAAGATTCGGGCTTAAGTTTCTATCGTCAGCTGAGGCGAATCTGCAATTGGAGAAGTTTATATCTTTGAAGCAAGGGGACATGACAGTGAGGGAGTATGTGAATGAGTTTAACAAGCTCGCCCGATTCGGTTTGGACATGGTTAATACCCCCCAGAAGAAGGCTTTACGCTTTGCACGAGGGTTGAACGAGCCATTACAAGGTTTAGCCCTATCTCATATAAAAGTCCTAGTGGACATGGCATTGCTTCAAGGAGACAATAAGAATAGCAAGAAGGAAGACAAGACTAATGTGACTCAAACCAAGAAGACAGACTCCAAGTGGGGAGGAAATCAGAGCAATCAGAACAACAAAAACAACAAGAACAACAAGGGCAACAAGGCCAAGGCAAAGGATCCAAGAAAATGCCACTACTGTGGGAATGTTGGGCACATAGCTAAAGACTGTAAGAAGAAGAAGAGGAAGTTGGGCGAATGCTTTCATTGTGGAGAGACCGGACATTTTAGCAAGGATTGCCCCAAGAAGCAAGGACAGAATCAGCGTGCAGGACCTTCTGGAGGGCAAGTGCATGCTCTCAATGCTGCTCCAGTTCAGGACCAAGGTAGTATTTCTGTAGAAAGTCTTGTTTATATTTCTGATTTTCCTGTTCGCACCTTATTTGATTCTGGCGCATCGCATAGTTTTATCTCTTCTGGCATTGTTGAAAGTTTGCACCTAAGTACTAGTCTAGTTGAGGATCCCGTTTGTGTTTCAAATCCAATTGGGGGTTCCGCCCATCTATGTATGATTTGTGTGGATTTGAAGATTTCTATCTTGACCGTAGAATTCACGTGTAATGCTTATGTTCTCGGGTTCACGGGATACGGGTTGATCTTGGGCATGGATTGGTTGTCCAGTTATGGAGCCATTCTCGATTGTGAGTATAGGGTGGTGAGGCTCATGACTCGCCTCGGTAATACCCTAGAAATCTCTTGTAACCCTAGAGGTCCCGTCATGTTATGTTATCTTGAATCTCTCGACTCGTCCATCGATGATCTACAATCTGTAAGGGTGGTCCGAGACTATCCTGATGTCTTTGAAGAAGTTAAGGGGTTACCCCCTAAACGAGAGATAGATTTCCGCATTTATCTAGTTGATAATGCCAAGCCAGTATCATTTCCCGTTAGGCACATGGCCCCACGTGAAAGAAGGGAGCTCAGTAAGCAAATCAAGGAGTTGCTTGAGAAGAATTTTATTAGGCGAAGCATTTCTGAATGGGGTGCTCCGGTGGTATTCGCTACTAAGGCGGATGGTTCGCTTCGTCTATGTGTTGATTATCGAGAGTTGAACAAGATGACAAAGAAGAATAGGCACCCTTTACCGAGGATTGATGATCTCTTTGACCAGCTGGTTGGTGCTTCTGTTTTCTCTCAGCTTGATCTAGCCACCGAATTCCATCAGCTTAGAGTGGCCGAGGATAGTATTGATAAGACTGCGTTTAGGACTCCAGACGGATTCTTTGAATGGCTTGTCATGCCATTCGGTTTGACTAATGCACCCGCCTACTTCGTAGACTTGATGAGTAGGGTGTTCAGGGAGTTCCTTAACAAGTTTGTTGTTGTCTTCGTGGATGATATTCTGATCTTCTCAAAGGATGAGGAAGAGCATGCTAGGCATCTGAAGGAAGTGATGGATACGCTTAGAGCGCATCAGTTGAAAGCCAAGTTCTCCAAATGTCATTTTTGGAGAAGGGAAGTTCGGTTTCTTGGACATATAGTTTCTAAGCAAGGCATAACGGTGGATCCCGCGAAAGTGGTTGTGGTTCAAGACTGGAAGACTCCTAGGAATACAACCGAAGTAAGAAGCTTTCTCGGTCTGGCGGGCTACTATAGGAAGTTCATCAGGGACTTCGCTAAGATTTCGGCCCCTCTTACTAAGTTGACGAAGAAGAACTTAGTCTTTGCATGGGACTTGGAGTGTGAGCTTGCTTTTCAAAAGCTCAAAAGAGCCCTTACCACAGCTCCAGTTTTGGCATTACCCGATAGTGGTAAGATGTTTACCGTATACACAGATGCATGTGGCACGGGGTTAGGTGCTGTTCTGATGCAAGAGGGAAGAGTGATATGTTATGGGGGTAGGCAACTTAAAGTTCATGAGAAGAACTATCCCACTCATGATTTGGAGTTAGCGGCGATCATCTTTGCTCTCAAATCCTGGCGCCACTATCTTCTAGGCGAAAGGTTTGAGTTGTATACTGATCACAAGTCACTCAAGTACCTCTTCTCGCAGAATAATCTGAATCTAAGGCAGCAAAGGTGGATGGAATTCCTGGCATCTTATGACTTCGAGATAGCTTATACCCCTGGCAAGGGTAATGTTGTGGCAGATGCACTAAGCAGAAGTAGATTGACTTTGAGTCCCTTGTTTGTCGAGATGAGGAGCCTAGAGTTCTTGGCAACCTTTGATTTCACGACGGCTGTTAAATCGATAACGGGTTCATTAGCATCCCTTGAGCTTAGACCCACACTTCTTGATCAAGTTGGGGCTTCGCAGAAGGAAGATCCACAGATAGTCGAGGTCATGGACAAGTTGATTCGTGGTGAGACGTCTAGTCACCTTGCTAGATATACTATTGATGATAGAGGTTGGCTAAGGCGTGATGGAAGGCTATGCGTTCCACAAGTAGGAGACTTGGTGCATAAAGTTCTCGAAGAAGCACATCACTCGAAGATGACTATACATCCTTGTGGAGATAAGATGTATAGGGATATGAAGCGCATTTTCTTTTGGGATGGAATGAAGAAGGATGTGGCAGAGTATGTTTCAAAGTGCATGGTGTGCCAACAAGTGAAAGCCGAGTCAAAGAAACCCGGTGGGCTATTACATCCATTGGAGGTCCCGCAATGGAAGTGGGAGAGTATTTCTATGGATTTTGTTGATGGATTGCCTAGGTCAAGAAAAGGGAACACGAGCATATGGGTCATAGTTGATAGACTTACGAAGAGTGCTCACTTCATTCCAGTAAAAAGCAAGAGGACCGCATCATGGCTGGCATCTATTTATCTCCGAGAGATAGTGCGGTTGCATGGAGTTCCTTCTAGCATAGTTAGCGATCGTGACCCAATTTTCACTAGCCAGTTCTGGAACAGTTTGCAAGAAGCGATGGGTACGTGATTGAATCTGAGTACAGCCTATCACCCCCAGACGGATGGCCAAACCGAAAGGGTGAATAGAGTGCTAGAAGATCTCTTGAGGCTTTGTGTTCTCGACTTCGGTGGTACTTGGGAAGACCACCTTCCTCTTGTAGAGTTTGCTTATAATAATAGCTATCAAGCCAGCATAGGGATGGCACCATTTGAAGCTTTGTATGGGAGGCCGTGTAGGTCACCATCTTGTTGGTGGGAGACAACAGATAGGCTTATACTTGGGCCCGATATGATACGGGATACATCCGAGAAAGTTGAATTGGTGAGAAGAAGGATGAAAGCGGCCCAAGATAGACAGAAATCCTATGCTGACAAGCGAAGGGCAGAGTTGGAATTCGAAGCGGGAGACATGGTTTTCGTGAAGGTTTCTCCTTTGCGTAATGTGGTACGTTTTGGAGCAGTAGGGAAGCTGGCACCCAGGTTCGTAGGAACCTTCCCTATCATAGAGAGAATTGGAAAGATGGCCTATAAGGTGGAATTGCCCGAGAAGCTAGCCGGAGTGCATAATGTCTTTCATGTCTCACATCTCCGAAAGTGCCTGCATGAGTCCACTGAGGTGGTTGAACCAAGCATTCTGGAAGATGTGGAGGTAGAGAAAGAGGCAACCTTGAGGAGAGCTCCGATTCGTATCTTGGGGACAGAGATCAAGAAGTTAAGGAATCGAGAAGTCAAATTGGTGAAAGTTCAGTGGAGTGAAGCCGATGAAGATGCAACTTGGGAAACCGAGGAGAAGACGCGTGGGCTTTATCCATTCCTTTTTGAGGGTACATTCTCAATCTCCTTTCCTAATTAGCATATCTTCCTTTTTGCTCTCCATGTTTATCCTGTTTATCTTATTATCTCGTTAATCGTGTCATGAGAACCTTAGGTAGAAACCCTTTGGATGAAACATGTATTTGAAACATGTTATGCTTGATGTTTACAAGTGGTAGCAAGTGTTTGCAAGTGGATACTCGTGGATGCATGATACACATTAGGCACTAAGATCGGCTCACACACTTTCATACCGCATATGCATGAGTGTCTATGCTTATTCATGGATGAAACTTGTATGCTATCACGTGGATGTTGCATATGGATGAATGTTATGTGCACTCATATAGATATTATGAATTATGTTAGGAAATTTCATACATATGGATTCATTTCACTAACATACATATGCATTAAGGAGGTTTACTGTATCAGTAACCGCCTGATTTTCGCATTAGATAAGTACATATACACACACCTTTGCATATGTTCATACAGCATTTAGAATCCTTTAAGGTCAATGATTGCTCGTGGATGATGATGTGAGTAGATGGATGATGGATGATAGGATACGTTCTTCCTAACTTGAAGATTTCGGGGACGAAATCCTTTAAGGAGGGGAGAATGTAACAACCCGTATTTTTAATAACATGTTATAACATAAATCCAGGCAGAATTAAATGATAAAATCTAAATCAAGGGAAACAGGCTGTGGCATTGCGTTCGTCTCGGAAAAATACGCGAAATAGAGTCCGAGTTTTCGAAAATCGGAGTCTGTATGACCAAGAAAAAGCCCGACGAAGTTTTCAGAAAATTACAAGTTCAAAAACAGTTCGGATTTGAATTTAGAATTCAAATTCAGCCAAAACAGACTGGGCGGGAAAACTCCCGCCCAGACAGGTCGACAGGGGGGTCGACACTAGGGTCGACCTCCCCCCAACCAGGTCGACACTAGAGTCGACCTGGGGGTCGACCTCCCTGGTCGACCAGGTCGGCCTGGTGCATCTATTTTGGCTGTTTGGACCTGTTTTGGAGGCTTGTGACGTGATTTGATGGCTCGGATTGGATCTAGGGTTAATCCTATGGCTAATACTATCCTAATCTTCTATAAAAGGACCCCTAAGCCTAGCCTAAATCATCATTATTCAACTCTACAACTAAACTATGCCAAATTTGTTCCTCTCATGGCCTCCACTCTCATGCTAAAATTTCTAAGTTTATTTATATGAGAGATTTTGAGTTCATACAAGTGTTTTCAAGCTTGTATGAGTGTTCTTAGTTTGCATTCAAGTCAAGTTGCAACATTTCTATTACAAAGCAAGGGTTTTTCATTTGGAGCTTTCATATTTGGGTTTTTTTGGTGATTGCATAAGGGCTTCGTCTCAATCTTTATAATAAATATTCATTTGTGTCTTCATAGCATTGTAAGCCCTTTTCTACTTTCTTTTTGAACCATAAAGTTAAATAAATGATGCAAGTTTGGGTTGATCATTATGATATGCAAGTTTGGTTGATCATTATGTTATGCAAGTTGGTTCAATCATTATGTATGACACATGTTGCTATGCTATGCAAGTTTGGGTTGATCATTATACACATGTTATCATGTTATGCAAGTTAAACTTGAGTTTGTGAGCTTAAAGCTTCAAGCTTTATATTAAAGGTTGCATTTTGGCAACATGGAAGTTATCATATCCCTTATGATAACTTGCATGTGAGGCTAAATGCGAACTTCTAGCAACTTCTACATGTCATTTATCACCATGTATCACTTATATGCTAAGTTTGGTTTTATGCATACTTTTGAAGCCTAATAATGCAATATGCAAGTATATGAACATATGTACATTTCATATGCCACCATGTTAAACTTGTGGCTCCAACACCTTTTTGTCATGATTATGCCAAGTTCCCTATTTTATCCTTTATGCGTTGTTGCGATTATGTAAACGATGGGATTACGTTGGGGTTGGGTAACATTATGACATAAACATGGTTTTTATAACATGACATGATATGTTAGCTTGTAATTATGTTTTGGAAACATAATGGACATGACACTTAGAAAATATAAGTGTGGCCAACTCGAGGTTGAGTTGAGTTTGTAGCATAAATCTACCCGGACCCGCCCGGCTTAACTAGTGGCTACAAACAATAAGACCCAATGTGAGAAGTTGGTCATGTTGTGCTCGAACCCGAGGTTAGACCAAGTTGTGGTGTAAAACTACCCGGACCTGCCCGGCTTAACTAGTAACCACAACAAGGTCTAATGTTAGAGGTTAAAGCACATTAAGTTAATTAATGCCTCCTGATTAGGGTTAAGTCATGGTCCACTTAATACTTAACCAATTTGGGCTTGATGGGTTAATCGGGGTTAAGTCATGAACCTTGGGTACACTTAACCAATTTAATCCACGTTTGGATCAGGTTAACCACATTTAACCTGTTAAGAAACCCTAGTTGCGTGGTCCTTTTCAGCAGTAACCCTCTTGATAGTATCATAAGACCCTAGGGACTAGGCTAGGGTGGGGCACGATTATTGGGCTGACATGTAAGCGACCAAAACGACGGCTAAGTAGGTACGCCGGTGTAGGTCCAGGCAGACTATGGTCGTGCACATAGTCCGGAGTTGGAAAATCAGGCATGGGTACCAGTAGATCTAGACTGTGCATACTTGATTGGTGTCCGAGGTTGACACCCTAGGACTTGATACACCCTAGGGTGGACCTAGTGCAGTTTAACTACATTTCATGTTTGGGCCGTATGACACCGACACTTGACGAGTTAGGCTTATAGGGAGCCGATCAACTAGACCGTGTAGTTGGACCTTGATTTAGGTCACCTCATGATATTGGGCCAAGCTTGGGCCAAGGGATCAATTCTTGTTTTTACTTGACATGTTAGAATGCTAGTACACCCATGGTGCAAAACTTAACCTTGATTATGCGATGACACCTTTATCTATCTTGTTAGTTAATCACCATGCCAGTATGTTGTTATCCTTATGTTCATCTCAGCTTCTCATGCCAGTTAACTTTACTAGTTCATGAACTGATAGTAGTTAGGGCTTACCAGTCTTTTTGACTGACCTGTTTTCTTTCGCCTCTTTTCTTCCGTTTCCCCCCCCCCCTCAGGTCCTCAGGGTGGGAACATTGGAGCTTAGCTTGGATCTTTATAGCTTGCTTACTGGATTTGCTCATGTACGGTTTTGGACATTGAGCTAGCTATGGTTTATCACTTCACTTTGGGGATAGTACTTTATGTATTTCAGTTTTTCAGTTTATGCTTTTCTCTAGACTTTGTTTGTTGGAAAATAATGACCAAGTACTTTGTTGTAACTTAACTATGGTTTTGAAATGCTGGTTTTATCCGCTGCTTTACTACTCTGTTTTACTTACATGTTCTGTCTTGTGATATCTGCATGCATGTTTACCTTGTTTAGCGCCCCTCCAAAGTTAATGTCCTTGCAAGAGTGGCATCAGCGGAGGTGGGGTGTTACAAGATGATCAAGGAGACGCGACTTAGGATACGGGAGACAAGATGCGTACGCTATACCCTTTCATTTTTAAGGGTATACTCTTAATTTCTCCTTTTTTTTATCACTTTGTTTGGACTTGTCCTATCGTTTAGTGCATCCTCTCGATTACGTTCTTGATCTTTAGGTAGGAAGATCCTATGGTTGTAAACATGTGTTTGAGACATGTTATGTTTGGTGGATGCAAGTGTTTGCTAGTGGTTGCTCGTGGATGCATTTACACACACATTAGACACTAGATCGGCCCAGTCACTTTCATATTGCATATGCATATATGTATTTGTATATGGATTGAAACTTGATTTGTTATCATATAGATGTTGCATTTGTATGAATGATTGTGCACTCATGTAGAAGTTATAAAGTACGATTAGGAATAATTGCATACATGATGGACTCATGGCATTGACATAATTCGCATTAAGGAGGTCAACTAAATTAGTAGACCGCCTGATTTTGCATTAGATAAGGATGTATACACACACTATGCATATGATCATGAAAGCATTAGAAACCTCTTTAAGGACAATGGATGCCTGTGATTGAATGGTTGAGTAGATGGCTGTTGGATGGTAGGATACACATTCTTCTTGACTTGAAGATTTCGGGGACAAAATCCTTTAAGTAGAGGGGAATGTAACACACCGTAATTTTAAAATAGGACATAATAGATAATTAAAGAAAAATTAATCTTTTAAAAAAGAATTGGGTGAAACGGGTTATGCCATTGCGTTCGTCTCTTAAGATAGAGTCCGAGTTTGCGTGAATTGGACTCCATATGAAGAAGTTATGGAGGTTAGAAATTTTCAAGTTTAAGCAGAAATTAAATTAAAATAATAATTAAATAATTAAAGCAGCTTCGAATTTCAAAACTTCAGAAAACAGCTGAGCGGGAAATTTCCCGCTCAGGGGTGTCGACCCCCCCTCCTCAAGGGGTGTCGACATAGGTGTCGACCCCCCTAGGGGTGTCGACATGGGTGTCGACCCCCCCGTAGCGTCGACACCTGCGAACTGATCTGGACAGTGACGATTTTCTGAGGTGTTAGGGCATATATGTCCTGTTCTGGTTGGCTCTCTTGGGTTTGGATGGCTTTGATGACTCCTAGGTTGATCTAAAGGCCCATATTAATCCTAATCTTCTATATAATCACCCCAAACCTCAACCCTAGACCTCACAACCCTAAACTATGATGCCGTCATGCTATTTATCTACAAACTAACCTAGCCGCCACCATAACAAATCAAATTCTAGATTAAAGATAAAAAAGATAAGAGATAAAGATTCAAAGACTAGGAATTGCGAAAAGGAATTGTAGAACAACAACGAACGAATCAACGCCTACATCAACGGATTAGCTTAGCAACTTCAGAAATCAGATCCCAGAATTCAAGATCCGTTTTCTGTTAGTGCAGTTACTTTCACAAGATAATTGTTTAAACGTAATTGTGATGAGTTATGAATTGGACTGTATGAAAACGTTTGTAAATCATATAAAGCTTATGTCTTTGCAAACTATGTTTTGATTTATGCTTGATTTGATTCATTATATGCAAGTTATGTTCTATGTTAATTCAATTGCCTAATTACGTATGCAAGTTATGCATGCAAGTTTGCTCGATCTATGCAAGTTATGAAAGATTATATCCAAGTCATGTTCATACATGTAAGATCATATTTTATATGTTCTTATGTTTAGATCTACATGTTTATATGATTAGATCCATATCAGTCCATATGTTTAGAATTATATGTTCATATGTTTAGATCTACATGTTTGTATGATTAGATCCATATTAGTCCATATGTTTAGAACTATATGTTCATATGTTTAGATCTACATGTTTATATGATTAGATCCATATCAGTCCATATGTTTAGAACCATATGTTCATATGTTTAGATCTACATGTTTATATGATTAGATCCATACCAGTCCATATGTTTAGAACTGTATGTTCATATGTTTAGATCTACATGTTTGTATGATTAGATCCATATCAGTCCATATGTTTGTTCATATGTTTAAATCCGTGCAAGTTTATGTTTAGATCCAGACCAGTTCATATGTTTAAATCCGTGCAAGTTAATGTTTAGATCCATGCTAGTTCGCACTCAATATGTTGATTGGATCTATTTTTATATGTTTACTAGATTTATGCCATCTTAAATCTATATTGTTTATGCCAGTTATGATGTCATGTGTTTCTTCCCTTTTTTCTTTTTTTTATGAGTTGGGCTAATTGCGAGCCTAGCGTATCACATGAACTATACGTACGAACGACGTGGGAACATTGGGGAAAAGTTTAGGTAAAGGTTGAATATTATGTAATTGGCATAAAAAGGGGTTGTAATCGTATAATTAATTTTGGGCATAACTAGAAAATATGGCATAACTTAAATTGACCACACTTATGGATAATTTACATATAAACTTGGACATGAATGGTAAATATGGCAAAAAGATGAACGTGCCTAACCCGAGGTTAGAATGAGTTGCGGTGTAAGACTGCCTGGAACTGCCCGGCACATCCAGCGACCACAACAACATATATCTAATGTGAGAGGTTAGCGCAGTAAGCCCAAAAACCCGAGGTTAGAATGAGTTTGCGGTAGAAGTCTGCCCAGAACCGCCCGGCACATCCAGCAACTGCAAACAACAGTTCTAATGTGAGAGGTTGGTGCTTTAATGAATAAATTAAAGCTAAGGAACAAACATGCTAAGAATGGAAAGGTTAAGTAACATATGAACAGGCGACATTTAACCAATACAACATGTTAGGTGGGTGGGTTAAGTTAACATGGATAAGAAGACAACTTAACCAATATTACATGAACAAAGTGGATAGGGTTAAGGCAAGCTTAACCAATAATACATATGGACTTGATAAGGGGAAGGGTTAATTAAATCTTGGGTAAGTGGGTAATATTAGTATATATAGGCCCACAAACTTAACCGTTAAATAAAAATGCGTGAATCGGTGGGAAGGTTAAGTAACATATGAATAGGCAATACTTAACCAGTACAACATGTTAATTAAGCAAATGGGTGGGGTTAAGTTAAATTGAGAACACTTAACCATTATAATATGTTGATTAGGAAACCCTAGTAACGGGGACCCATTTCAGCAGTAACCCACATAGATGTATCATGGTACCCTGAGCTAGGCAGGGTGGGGCACGATTACTGGGCTGATTATAAGCGGTCAAAATAGCGGCGGGTGGTGCAGAAGTGCAGGTTCCAACGGAGTATAGGCGTGCACGTGCTCCGGAGTGGAAAAAGCAGGCACTGCGCATCAGTAGTATATACTGTGCATCATGAATCGTGTCGGGTTGCCATCATGGGAATTGATACACCCCATGATGGGGCCAGCACAGGTATCTACATACAAGCAGGGCCGAATGACACAAGTAATGAATACATACAAGCGAGGTCGAATGACACAAGTAATAAATACATGCGAGTTAGGGAGCCGATCGAACGAGGAAGGTAGTGGGTACAACTCGTGGGGGTAGGAGCAAAAAGGGGCACCTACGATAGCAGCTAGGAGTACACGTAACTACCATTATTATGATTAGTAAGAGGGATCAACTTTTAGTATGGGACTAGTAAGGTGAGGTGTAACTAGTAATGATACGGTGTTACTAGCATTGGTGCAGTGTAGTGATTATCCTATAGTGATTAGAAGCGCAATCAACGTTATATCTTGTTCGTCTTGTCTGCTTTGTCATGCCTGTTTATTCTACAGTCATTTCTTGCTTTCCAGTTTATGTTCTTATCCTGTTACTTTATTGATTATACTGTTAAAGTCACTGGACTCACCAGACTTATGTCTGACCTAGTTTGTTTCGCCTCTTTTCTTCCCCCCCCTAGGTTCTTAGGGAGGAAATACTCAAGCTTGGTTCAGATATCTCTTTCTTCCAACTTGAAGTTGAAAGGTGTAATGCTTGGCTTTGATTCTGCGTATGGCATTTTTCCGTTGGCGATTATGGCTTTAAAATTATGTACTCTTAAGGTTTTGTACAAGACTGATATTATGTACTTGATTTTGGTATTTGGAAATGTAATCAAACTTATCTCGTTTCCGCTGCAGTAAAATTTCAAAATTTTCAAGTACTACTTTTTCTGTCTTGTAATATTCCGTTCTGTTTACTTATAATGCTCCATGAAACTTAATGCATCCCCTTTGTGAGTGACACGAACGGATGTGGGGTGTTACATTATCTGCTCGCGGAGGAGAAGGAGGAACGACGGGTGCAGTTGGGGGAGGAACGTCAGCCTGACCACCGGTAGGCGCCATGGCCTCAAGATACCGATGGAACCAGCCTTGTATCGTAACGTCCTTAGGAATATTAAGTTCCCCAGACATGCTGAAAAGAAAAGGAAAAGGGATTCAAACAGAGAATCGAAAGATGTTACATAAGGCTTTGGGGAATATGTTTTTCAAAATAGAATTTTTTTCTTTTGAAAATGCTTTCTTCTAAAACCTTTTTGAAAAGAATTTTAAAAATCTTTTATCCGATCTGGTAACCTTCAGCTCTGATACCAAGTGTGACACCCCACGTTCGTTAATGTCACTCATTAAGAGAATGCATTAAGTTTCGTGAAGCGTTATAGGTAAACAGAAACAGAAACCTTACAAGACATATTTAAAATAGCAGCGGAATTTAAAACTTTATTAATCGTAAAGCATCGTAGTTCGAAACATGGTTACATCATATGTCTGAAAAACATAAAACCCAGTACATCATTAAAATTTCTGTCTTGTACTTAAAACATCATAGTACAATAAAAGAAGCATAATTACCCAAATAAAAATGTAGCAAAATAAGAGATCGAACAATACATCTAAGCATCTCCAAGCAGAATCTTGATAAAGCTTGAGTATTCCCACCCAGAGAACCTAGGGGGAAACATATGAGAAAGAAGAGGAAACAAAATAGGTCAGACATAAAGTCTGGTGAGGCCAGTTACTTTTAGCATATAAATAAGTAAAAGTATCATGATAGGCATATAAAGTGGATAAGAGAGATAACATCATAAAAGGCAGGTATGACAAGGTAAACAGGATAAACATGATAGAGTATACTACGCTTCTCTAATGGTTTCTCTTTCTCTGCACCAATACTAGTGTCTTATTAACAAGATGATCCCCAACAAGTATAAGATGGTAGACTTAGGTGTACTTCTAGTGAGAGGTTTTCACCCCATACAATCAACAAACAGCCCAACATACTGAAGTTATCCCTGAGGGTATTAACAGGCTACCCAACATACCGGAGTCTAGTGTACCCTAATTACTACCCCAAACGATCGGCTCCACTCCGTAGATACCCTGTGTTGGCCCCACAGTAGGATGTATCACTTCCCAAAGTTGCAACCCTTCGTTTTCAGGATGTGCACAATCGTATCTACAGGTGTCATGGCGTCTAAACCTCCTCTGCCGGACCCATGCACGCACATGACCCCGTCGGAATGCGCCGCCCACACCGTCCCCCACGTTTGGATCTCTTACAATTAGCCCAGTAAGCGTGCCCCGACTCCGACCTAGTTCGGAGTACTCGTTTGATACCTATGTATGGGTTACTGACTGAAACGGGTCCCATACACAAGATGATACAAGCTTCCCCCTACGCTTGTATTCCCACTATGTTTTCCATAGGGTATGCCATACCAGAGTAAAAGATTGCATAACCCCATAGGTTAAGTTTGATGGCCTATATATATAAATATTACCCAGCCACCCAAGATTAACTTAACCTACCCACTTTTTCAAACAAGTTTACTTAACCCCTACTCAAGTTATATGTTCATACAATCCCTATAGATTCAACTAGGTTAAGTATTTCCAATTCATTACCATATTCGTTTATGGCTATAATGTGATAGACCACCCATATTAAGCCTAGCACTTATGGATACTGGATATGTCAGTCGGTTCCGGGCAGACTTCTTGCACAAGTCGGGCTTAACCTCGTGTCTTAGCACGTCTCGTGTTTATGCACTTAGACCCCTCACATTAGATTCACCACTTGTGGTCGCTGGATATGTTGGGCTGTTCCGAGCAGACTTCCACCAAAAGTGTAATCCAACCTCGTGTCTAAGCGCGGTTATAGTTTCTAATTACTGTAATTCTAAGCATTTCAATTATTAACCAATTATTCCTATGTCGTTATAAGTTTTCATGCCCCTTTCCCAAGTTATGTTCATAATGAATCATATGCCCCAATTCATGTTCATATATTTCATTCAAGTTATGCCCAAATTTCCCAATACAATTTATGCCCCAAATTTAACGTTTTCCCCTCGTTCCCAATTTAACGCGCCCTCATATTTCAGCGGCATGCCTAGGCTCGAAGGTAGCCTGGCTACAAAAATAAAAGGGAAAAGATGAAGGTAAGAGGACAAAAATGATCATATTAACAAGATCGACATATAATGGCAGAAATAAGCATAAACATATAGTGGCATAATGACTAGATATGCATATAGGAGAAGGTCTGATGAAAATGTAACAATAGTACTGATTCTAACATAATAAGGACATCATAAATAGGCATGATGAGATCTAAACAATGAATTAGATATTCAACTAATAACAGATCTGATTTAGCCACAAACATAATAGGAATAAGCATGAGGTGTTCTAAACAGTGAATTATATCTATAAACAATGGAAGATCTGACATGGTAAATAGGTATAGGTTCAGATCTAGTTCATAGTCATGTCAGAATAACTTAGATAAACAGGTTATAGCAGATCTGATATGATTCAAATAGTCATAGGAATAGATCCAAGTTATAGTCATGTCAAGATTTACTTTTTAAATATTTAGATCTAAAATTAACATAGACTTACTGTGATTGGATATAGAAAAATAGAAGAAAGAATTGTTGACGTTAAATCACAGATCTCTAAACTCTAGTTGATTGTTGAAGAAGAAAAAGGCTTGATTTAATCTGGGCAGAGGCAGCATCTAGTTCTCCATTGTTTTAGGTGTGGAGAAACATGGGTCTTATTTATAGCCTAAAGTCAACGAACCAAATCAGGAAAGGATTCCACATTCAGCAAGAAGAATTCTGCCCAGATCTGCCGTAAGGGGGTCGACCCCCCCTTCATGGGGTCGACACCCCCCTTATGGGGTCGACCTAGGGGTCAACACTCCCTTGATGGGGTCGACACCCCAGGGCGGGAATTTTCCCGCTCCCATATTTTCTGCGATTTTTAGTTGTTTTGAATTTTCTAGACTAATTATATATATATATAATTATATATATATTCTTCTCATGCATATACAAACTTCAAAGCTTAATAACTTCTTCATACGGTGTCTGTTTTACGCAAAGCAGCTGTCTATTTTGACCAGAATTTCGAGACGAACGCAATGGCGCAGTCCATTTCGCTTAATTCCAAATATTAAATTAATTATTCTTTAATTTATCATCTTTTAGTGTTGTTAAAATTACAGGGTGTTACATTCTCCCCTACTCAAAGGATTTCATCTCCGAAATCTCTAAGTTAAGAAGAACGTATATCCTACCATCCATCACCCATCTACACATCCACCAATCACAAGCATCTATGGTCGTAAATAAATTTCTAATGCTTATTTTAACATATGAAAAGGTGTGTGTATATGTCCTTACACTATTGCGAAAGATCAGGCGGTCTACTGATTCAATCGGCTTCATTAATGCGATGTATGTTAGTCCATGAATCCATCATGTATGCGAATAATCCTATTATAACATGTAAGTTCTATATGTGTACACAATCATCCATCCAAATGCAACATCCATATGATGATATATCCACTTTCATCCATTAAAAAGAAGAAAAATGCACACACATCCATATGCATTATGTGAGTGATTGAGCCGACCTAGTGCCTAATGTGTGTGTATATGCATCCATGAGCAAACACTTGCATCCATCAAACATAACATGTCACAAACACATGTTTACATCCATAGGTTTCCTACCTAAAGGTCAAAAATTTGATTGATAGGACATGCTTAAATGATAGAAACAATCATAAACAAAAGCTTTGGAAAGGAAGTTAAGAACATACCCTCGAAAAGAAAAGGGTACGAAGCACGAATCTTGTCATCGGTCTCCCAAGTTGCATCCTCTGGGTTATCTCCCCATTGAACTTTCATTAACTTGACTTGTTGGTTGCATAGCTTCTTAACTTCTGATCCAAGAATACAGGTAGGAACTCTTCTAACTATCGCCTCCCGTTCCACCTTAACTTCCTCCAGTAAACGTGGCTCAGCTACTTTTGTGGTATCATGCAAGCACTTCCGAAAATGAGAAACGTGGAAAACATCATAAACACCGGATAGTCTTTCGGGTAGCTTTACTCTATAGGCCATTTGGCCAATCCTTTCTATTATGGGAAATAGCTTGTAACGTCCCGGAAATTTGCGATCTTTGGTCATCGACATAAAACCCACATCGATTATCCAACGATCGAAAATAACTGGTAGTTAGTGAAAGAAATTAGAGGGTGAGAATAGATAAGATAGAAATCTAGAATAGAAGAAGAAGAACAACACAACATCAGAGTAACACAAACCTCACATCGGAACGAATAACATATAATATATAACATAATTTTGAAATATAAATCTGTACTTGAATATACATATCATTTCCAAGTACAACACTTACAACACAGCGGAAATAACCATAGCTATATAATTCTGAAGCCTCTTGCTCCAGCTCTCCAAATATATCTGTAAATCTCGACTACTTGACTGCCCGTACAAAACTGGGCACCCAAGAGTTTAGGGAAAACAAAACAAAATAAACTTCGGGTCAGTCATGTGACTGGTGTGAGTGAACTCAAAGTTTTTGTTTAACTTTAAAGATCCTTTCAAAGAAAGAATAATAGTAAGAACGATCCACTCATAAACACGGATGGTTTTTACATTACGATAACCCAAATCATTTGTAAACAATATTATTCTGATATTATAATAATGTCTAACACAAGTAATATTAATCTAGTAGAACGCTTGCATCTAACGTTCTACATATAAAATATACAATCAAAACTGCGGGCTCTTATTTGGGGAATGGATTCCAACTATGACAAGGTATGGATCCACCTTCCGCTCAGTGTACTCTAGAAGCGATACACTGGAGTTCAACAAGAACATCTTGCAACTCGGCCACACATGACTGACCACTCATTTCGCTTGAGTGTATCGAATATATTGTCACCTTACAGTTGGTAAACCAACATAACCATTCCCGGGAGATACAGAATTGAAAGAAGTAACAAATATGAATATTCTCTAGATGGTGACAATATACCCTACTTGGGTGTGGCCCACTTAGCCATGATGCCTGCCCGATTTCTGTCATTTCCCAGTTGATGAGGCTGGAGGTCATAACGTATCTTTCAATAGATTACTCATTCATTCACTTTGAATGCCACATCGTCATACCCGTCAAGTCACAAATTGATTTCCTCAAAAATACCACGGGTATAAAGCTAAAAGAAATGAATTCCTCCGCCACCAACGTAAAAACGTTTGAAACGATCAACTTACGCGATCCACCAGATATACTCTGTCAAACATTCTTCCATATAGGTTAAACTGGGACAGGACAAACCGAAGGCACTATTCTGTAAACAGGATAGCCCTTGCATAATTGCGTCTTCAATTTTCCTTCGATCTATTTGATTCGAAACGCTAACGCCCATACAGAGTGGTTCTCGAATAATAACCCAACCGGTCTCTCCGTATTGACGACGGAAAAATGGTCAAAGCTTTGATAGTCAGTGATTTAACTATCAAAAGAAAACTCGTGTGCAAACAACGATATTATTTCCAAAATGGAAATTTTATCAATCAATCAACATTCAACATTTATCCCTTTAAATTAATTTATCATTAATTTATTCATTTCCTTATTTCCCGTTTTCGTATGTTCGTAAATCCTTATTTTCGAAACTTAGAAAATATACGTTATTAACCACTGGAAAACGTTTCCATATTTATTCCCATTTCTAATTTTCTATTATCATAAAACATTTCTGATTCTTATTTGGAAAACATTTCCAAAACTCCTTCATTTGATTTAAACTGATGTTTAAATAAACATCGCTATGCCAACACAAACCATTACGCTCATTAACTAAATTCACTTAACATATCTTTACTATCAAACTTTAACCATTCCATAGTTAAGAAGGAAGTCAATCAAGTTGGGGTATAATTACCTCTCAGACCTTAACTGAACAACATTTTAACTTCGAAACAGACAAACTTTATCTTTTTAAACCTTTAACAACTTCGTTGCGAACCTCACGGATTCTAATTACAAATCCACTTCTTTTATAAAAACATTGGTTATAACGATAACGTTATAATCCCTACTTTCGAAATATCTAACTTCAAATATAACTTTTATTCTTTAATTTGAATAAATAAATAAACACCTAATTTGTAAATAAATAAATCTTGATTTAAACACCGGAAAGTATAAGTACTTTCCCGAATTTGATATAATCGAATTCGACGATTAACTCTCTTCGAATAACTAATATTCGATTAACTCACTTCGAATAACTAATATCAGAGTTAACTCACTTCGAATAGCATATATTCGATTACTCTCTTCGAATAACTAATATTCGATAACTCTTCTCTTCGAATAACTTATATTCGGTTTAACTCCATTCGAATAACTTATATTCGATTTAAATCCTTTTGAATAATTATATTTGATAACCCCTTCGAATAACTAATTCGATAACTCCCTTCGATTAACTTCTTCTGATTAACTCCTTCATTCTATTCGAATAAACTATATTCGATTAACTCTTTTAATTCTATTCAAATAAACTATGTATGTTTTAACTTTATTTCGAATAGCTAATATTCGATTTAACTCCATTCGCTTGACTCTAGATCGCAGCGATCACAATGGTTATGCCTGATTCCCTCAGGAAAACATCCGGCCGCCATAGGCTATCTGCAGTCCTGCGAATTACGCTAGCAGTCATGCTAAATGGCAACTCATCCTGAATAACTATGTCTGTTTTAACTCTATCTCGAATAATTATATTCGATTTAACTTCATTTCGAATGACTATATTCGATTTAACTTATATTTGATTAACCCTATTTGATTTACTAATATTCGAATAACTAAGATTCGATTAACTCACTCTCGAATAACTAATATTCGATTAATTCACTTACGAATAACTTATATTCGATTATCTCACTTCGAATAACTTACATTCGATTAACTCCTCTCGAATAAACTAATATCGATTAACTCCTCTTGAATAACTAAATTCGATTAACTCCTCTCGAATAACTAAATTCGATTAACTCCTATCGAATAACTAAATTCGATTAACTCCTCTCGAATAACTAAATTCGATTATCTCTCTTCAAATAAACTATATTCGATAACTCCTTTCTTCGAATAACTAAATTCGATTAACTCCTCTCAAATAACTGAATTCGATTAACTCCTTCCTTCGAATAACAATATTCGATTTACTCTTTTCTTCGAATAACTTATATTCGGTTTACTCCTTTTAACTCTATTCGAATCACTAATATTTGATTACGCCTATTAACTCTATTTAATTAACCCTATCGATTAACTCTAACTGATAAACTCTAATTGGTTAACTCTAACTGATTAACTCTAACTGGTTAACTCTAACTGATTAACTCTAACTGGTTAACTCTAATTCAATTTCAAATACTTCCTTTTCTATTTGTCTATATTTATTTCATATAAATATTCCCTTTATATAATTCTATTTATCTTCTAAATGAATATTTCCTTTTATACTTTATTTATTTTATAAATAAATATTCCTTTTACACTTCTATTTATTTTCTAAATAAATATTCCTTTATACTTCTATTTATTTTCTAAATAAATATTCCTTTATAATTCTATTTATTTTCTAAATAAATATTCCTATTTAATCTATTTGTAAATGTTTTACAAATAATCCCTTTTAAATTCTATTTGTAAATGTTTTACAAATATTCCTTTTTCTATTCTATTTGTAAAT
The DNA here is from genome assembly GCA_030737875.1 of Allium sativum. Lineage (NCBI taxonomy): Eukaryota > Viridiplantae > Streptophyta > Magnoliopsida > Asparagales > Amaryllidaceae > Allium > Allium sativum. The sequence continues at coordinate 970,707,435 of CM060912.1, read as the reverse complement.
GTTTTACAAATATTCCTCTTTCTACTTGTTTTTACAAATATTTTCCTTTATATTTGTTTTACAAATATTTTCCCTTTTAACTCTTTGATTTTATAATTATTTCCTTTTATAAAATCCTTTTCCTTTTATATATAAAATCCATTGATTTTATATGAATAAATTATTCTCAAAATATACTTTGAAAATCCCCTTTTTACATCCCAATATTTATTACGGTTATAAAAATACGAACAGCAGTGATCGATATCATTCAAACACACATAATCAACAACATATTATATATCACATCATATATCACAATATATGAAACAAAACAGTATTTTATATATTGAGGCACCCAGTTGGGTCCCTCCAACCTGTTTCCCTGCATCACAGATGTTAAACAATATAACTAACATCAATAATATTTCACTATGAAATATTCTGCTAAACAGAATCGATATTAGATTAACGATCTATATATATATATCGTTATCTATAATTTCAACCAATACATAAGAAATACAACCAAACAGTTAACACATAGCAATCAACAGACAATTATCAGTTCTAAATATGTTATAAAAATATAACTGTTCAGAGTTGGTGAGTTTTACTCACATTGGACGATCATCGTTAATACCGATAACCATTGCTTGATTCAGACGGGTAATTTATTTTGCCATAAATTGTAATGGACTCCAAATAGTTTCAAACTGGCTTCATTGTGTAGTATTCTTCCATACGGTTCCAACGCTTCAGACGGCGTTTGATTCTGAATTTGTATGAGTAAAATATTAAATTAACAAGTGCATACACTATTTAAATTAACTTTACTTAGATTATATTAACATTTGGGCCTCACCACTATACCTTGGCCCGTTGTTCCCTACCAGACCCAATTACAATCGGATCGTTCTTCCTCCCATCGCTGAAAAATGGAACTAGCAGTTCTAAACACCATTTTCGAGATTAGGGATGATCTATTCTTCATCGTTCTTTCATAATAATTAAAACAGAAAGTACCAGACCACTCCTCATCAAGCCCTCTCTCCTCTCATACCATTTTTATTCAACTCGCCACTCATCTTCTTCTACAGGAAGACGCAACTCACATTCTTCCATAGCCGCAACTTCAGAGACCCCAACCTTTCACCATACTGCACAGATTTGCAAACGGTTTTCACCATTGAACTATCCATCCAACTCTCCATCTTTCCATACTACTTTCGGCAAACTCGCACTCATCTCCACTGTTGCGGTTTCCAGGTAGCGACGACCTCTACAGGACCATCCTGTACAAACATCGACATCCACATGCATCGCACCTCACAAAATAAACCCCAATCAAACCTCTTCAATCTCCTAAACACCAATACGAACACTATTTCGCAAATCGATGCCTAATTTTCGATTTCTTGAACCCTAAGCATATGGAGGTGCACTGTGTTCAGCGAAAATAAAACTGATCGAAGCTCAACAAAAGCATATAGTGATGACCAACTACTCAAGACGAACTCAAATAGAGATCTATGGTGATTTTTGGAATTTTATTTGGTTTTATTTCAATTTATGAAGATCGAACTATTTTAGTGGAAGAGGGAAACCAACGGCGCATTTTCTCGTTGAACATAGAAATGAGAAAATTAGGTTAAGGATGAGTGATATAGGAATAGTTTTATAAATTTTTATTCGAATATTATATTAAATTTTAAGCAACCGTTATATTTATTTGTTGTTAATAATTCTTATAATCACATACAATATCCAAAAATCAAGAAACTGGACATGCAGCTATAGTTCGACATTACAGACCCAATGAAACTGGTTTCGTCGAATTCCGACTCCATTTGCTCATACAGCGCATTTTTAACCGTCAAAATACTGACTATTTTTCACATTAAAAATCGGTACGGCCACATACGGACTCCAAAAATCACGAAAAATTGAAATCCAGCAATAATTTAATATTGCGGATCCAACAAAATTAGTTTCGTCGAAAACGGAGTTCGTTTGCAAAACTGGCTATTTTAAAAGCTCAAAATAACCCATTTAAATATATAAATATATTTAAAAATAATTAAATTTAATATTTAAAAAAATAAATATTATCGTATATATTCACAATAGAATATCATACAGCTCCACTGGGATTTACAACTCAATATTCAATCCCGGTTGAATCGATATTCAATTTACATTGAAAAATCCCTTTTAAAAATATAAATAAATCGTTATAAATTATAAAGGAATTCCATAGCGACTTTTCTAAAATTTGATTTGGACATAAATCAAAATCTACACAATGAAATCCCGATTTTTCTCTTCCATTAGAAAAATATACTTCAGCAGCTCCGAACGTTTCTTGTTTCACAGAAATCCGGCTTAAAACGAATCCTGTACATTCAGTTGAAGTTCAAATCGCAAAATTACGAATTGCAGCGCCATTTCGAGCTCGATTTTAATTATAATATAATTTATACGTTCAACTGTCGTTCAAATAATATATTCGTTATTCAAATTCAATTCCAAACTGAATTATATATTTTAAATTGCCCAGTTCACATTATATTGTCAATTCTGTTAATTCTGATTATTTCAGAATTAAATATATTATTCTATTATTTATACTAATTAAATATTCCATATAATTTAATTAAACAACTATTTAATTCTACTAATCACTATTTAAATAATTAAATAAATTAATTATTATCTGTGAAAATACGGGTCGTTACATTCTTCCCCACTTAAAATAATTTCGTCCTCGAAATTGCTAAGGTCGAAAACAAACCCTATTGACTGGTTTAAAATTATTTGTTCACTTCTTAACTTCAGTTTCAACTGAACCAATCAATTCCAATTAAAATAATAATTCATTTCTATTTTACGAAAAATTTCAAAAATTCTGAAAATTTTCTAACACCCGAAATTTCAGAGAAATTTTGCCAGCACCTCCTTTGTACTGGTCAATCGGTACAACTACAACTCACCTCTCTGGGCCTTCTCCATCCCAAAAGAAAATCAAACAGCCAAGCGGCTTGCCAATTCGGCTCATCAAAATCTCGAACCCATATATAATATAAACTGGTACCTTTTTGTCGGGCATATCAATATATCCTTTCCATCTGCTGTTAATTCAGCATATACCCATGTCATCCCAATCAAATTCCAATCTGTTTTTATCCCCAAATACAACCATTCGCTTTATCCAAGTCGAATTCCATTCTCAAACCAAGGTTACATCCTTGATTTTCAATTTCTTAACTCATCAATCCAACATAAGTCCAGATATCTCCCAATCCAATTTTATTTGATATTTTCTATTACAATTCAATTTCCACTTAACTGGTTTCAATTCAAATTCCAGTTTGTTTTCACAAGTTTTATTTAACTTGTTTTTATTTCAACAATCTCTCCTTGGGAGTTTTAAACTGCTTCGCTTTTCTCAAAAATCAAACAATCCTTTTCGAAATTCAAACAACTTGTTTTTCTCAAAACAATTCAAAAACAATTTCTTTGGTAGTAATCCGTCACTTATAACTCGAAAATGAATACTGATGATGCTGCAGTCATTATCAGAATTATTTTCCAGCGATCGAAGTGAGTTCAATACTATATCACTTTCAAAACCAGAGCTAAACACTTCCATTTTGAAATTCATTTCAAAATAACATTTACAACGCTTTAAAACAATTTAAAATCTCCTAGGATTTTAAAATTCTCATATATTCAATTTAAATCCATTTACAAACACCTTTCCATTTTCCAGGGTTTAAATTTCAATTTATAATCTTACTCGATTATAATAACAACCAATATATTATAATTCCAATATATATATATCTTCCCTATATCAAAATATACTTTGGGTAAAACTATTTTCATTTACCCTCTTTTCAAAACATATCGTGTCGACCCATCGTATTCGATTGTTTAGAAACTCCTACCGATATAGTGGGTCAAACTGATCGACCAGAATTTACAAACTACTTAACCAATAAATCTCCACAATATAAAACAATATTTATACAATCTACAAATACGTCCAATCTTATATATACACTCAACTCAATCTAGGGTATTACTAACCCTATCTCTATTGAGTCACGCCGCAGAGCCAAGGTAATTACTTAACCTTAAGCTCTGATACCAACTGTAACATCCCGGAAATTTGCGATCTTTGGTCATCGACATAAAACCCATGTCGATTATCCAAGGATCGAAAATAACCGGTAGTTAGTGAAAGAAATTAGAGGGTGAGAATAGATAAGATAGAAACTTAGAATAGAAGAAGAAGAACAACACAACATCAGAGTAACACGAACCTCACAGTGGAACGAATAACATATAATATATAACATAACTTTGAAATATAAATCTGTACTTGAATATACATATCATTTCTAAGTACAGCACTTACAACACAGTGGAAATAACCATAGTTATATAATTCTGAAGCCTCCTGCTCCAGCTCTCCAAATATATCTGTAAATCCCGACTACTTGACTGCCCGTACAAAATTGGGCACCCAAGAGTTTAGGGAAAACAAAACAAAATAAACTCCGGGTTAATCATGTGACTGGTGTAAGTAAACTCAAAGTTTTTGTTTAACTTTAAAGATCCTTTCAAAGAAAGAATAATCGTAAGACCGATCCACACATAAACACGGATGGTTTTTACCTTACGATAACCCAAATCATTTGTAAACAATATTATTTTGATATTATAATAATGTCTAACACAAGTAATATTAATCTAGTAGAACGCTTGCATCTAACGTTCTACATATATAATATACAATCAAAACCGCGGGCTCTTATTTGGGGAATGGATTCCAACTATGACAAGGTATGGATCCACCTTCCGCTCAGTGTACTCTGGAAGTGATACACTGGAGTTCAACAAGAACATCTTGCAACTTGGCCACACATGACCGACCACTCATTTCGCTTGAGTGTATCGAATATATTGTCACCTTATAGTTGGTAAACCAACATAACCATTCCCGGGAGATACAGAATTGAAAGAAGTAAAAAATATGAATATTCTCTAGATGGTGACAATATACCCTACTTGGGTACGGCCCACTTAGCCATGCTGCCTGCCTGATTTTTGTCATTTCCCAGTTGATGAGGCTGGAGGTCATAACATATCTTTCAACAGATTACTCATTCATTCACTTTGAATGCCACATCGTCATACCCGTCAAATCACAAATTGATTTCCTAAAAAATACCATAGGTATAAAGCTAAGAAAAACAAATTCCTCCGCCACCAACGTAAATACGTTTGAAAAGATCAACTTACGCGATCCACCAGATATACTATGTCAAACATTCTTCCATACAGGTTGTCCTGGGACTGGACAAACCGAAGGCACTATTCTGTAAACAGGATAGCCCTTGCATAACTCCGTCTTCAATTTGTCTTCGATCTATTTGATTCGAAACGCTAACGCCCATACGGAGTGGTTCTCGGATAATAACCCAACCGGTCTCTCCGTATTGACGACAGAAAAATGGTCAAAACTTTGATAGTCTGTGATTTAACTATCAAAAGAAAACTCGTGTGCGAACAACGATATTATTTCCAAAATGGAAATTTTATCGATCAATCAACATTCAACATTTATCCCTTTAGATTAATTTATCATTAATTTATTCATTTCCTTATTTCCCGTTTTCATATGTTCGTAAATCCTTATTTTCGAAACTTAGAAAATATACGTTATTAATCACTGGAAAACGTTTCCCTATTTATTCCCATTTCTTATTTTTCTATTATCAGAAAACATTTCTGACTCTTATTTGGAAAACATTTCCAAAACTCCTTCATTTGATTTAAACTGATGTTTAAATAAACATCGCTATGCCAACACAAACCATTACGCTCATTAACTAAATTCACTTAACCTACCTTTACTATCAAACTTTAACCATTCCTTAGTTCAGAAGGAAGTCAATCAAGTTGGGGTATAATTACCTCTCAGACCTTAACTGAACAACGTTTTAACTTCGGAATAGACAAAGTTTATCTTTTTAAACCTTTAACAACTTCCTTGCGAACATCACGGATTCTATTTACAAATCCACTTCTTTTATAAAAACATTGGTTATAACGATAACGTTATAATCCCTACTTTCGAAATATCTAACTTCAAATATAACTTTTATTCTTTAATTTGAATAAATAAATAAACACCTAATTTATAAATAAATAAATCTTGATTTAAACACCGGAAAGTATAAGTACTTTCCCGAATATGATATAATCGAATTCGACGATTAACTCTCTTCGAATAACTAATATTCGATAACTCTTCTCCTCGAATAACTTATATTCGGTTTAACTCCATTCGAATAACTTATATTTGATTTAACTCCTTTTGAATAACTTATATTTGATAACCCCTTTGAATAACTAATTCGATAACTCTTTTCGATTAACTTCTTCTGATTAGCTCCTTCATTCTGTTCGAATAAACTATATTTGATTAACTCTTTTAATTCTATTCGAATAAACTATGTCTGTTTTAACTTTATTTTGAATAGCTAATATTCGATTTAACTCCATTCGCTTGACTCTGGATCGCAGCGATCACAATGGTTACACTTGATTCCCTCAGGAAAACATCCGACCGCCGTAGGCTATCTGTAGCCCTGCGAATTACGCAAGCAGTCATGCTAAATGGCAACTCATCCTGAATAACTATGTCTGTTTTAACTCTATCTCAAATAATTATATTTGATTTAACTTCATTTCGAATGACTATATTCGATTTAACTTATATTTGATTAACCCTATTTGATTTACTAATATTCGAATAACTAAGATTCGATTAACTCACTCTCAAATAACTAATATTTGATTAATTCACTTTCGAATAACTTATATTCGATTATCTCACTTCGAATAACTTACATTCGATTAACTCCTCTCGAATAAACTAATATCGATTAACTCCTCTCGAATAACCAAATTCGATTAACTCCTCTCAAATAACTAAATTCAATTAGCTCCTCTCGAATAACTAAATTCAATTAACTCCGCTCGAATAACTAAATTCGATTATCTCTCTTCGAATAAACTATATTCGATAACTCCTTTCTTCGAATAACTATATTCGATCAACTCCTCTCGAATAACTAAATTCGATTAACTCCTTCCTTCGAATAACAATATTCGATTTACTCTTTTCTTTGAATAACTTATATTCGGTTTACTCCTTTTAACTCTATTCGAATCACTAATATTCGATTACTCCTATTAACTCTATTTAATTAACCCTATCGTTTAACTCTAACTGACTAACTCTAATTGGTTAACTCTAACTGATTAACTCTAACTGGTTTACTCTAACTGATTAACTCTAACTGGTTAACTCTAATTCAATTTCAAATACTTCCTTTTCTATTTGTCTATATTTATTTCATATAAATATTCCCTTTATATAATTCTATTTATCTTCTAAATGAATATTTCCTTTTATACTTTATTTATTTTATAAATAAATATTCCTTTTGCACTTCTATTTATTTTCTAAATAAATATTCCTTTATACTTCTATTTATTTTCTAAATAAATATTCCTATTTAATCTATTCGTAAATGTTTTACAAATAATCCCTTTTAAATTCTATTTGTAAATGTTTTACAAATATTCCTTTTTCTATTCTTTTTGTAAATGTTTTACAAATATTCCTCTTTCTATTTGTTTTTACAAATATTTTCCTTTATATTTGTTTTACAAATATTTTCCCTTTTAACTCTTCGATTTTATAATTATTTACTTTTATAAAATCCTTTTCCTTTTATACATAAAATCCATTGATTTTATATAAATAAACTATTTTCAAAATATACTTTGGAAATCCCCTTTTTACATCCCAATATTTCTTACGGTATGTAAAATACCAACTACGGTGATCGATATCATTCAAACACACATAATCGACAACATATTATATATCACATCATATGTCACAATATATGAAACAAAACAGTATTTTATATATTGAGGAACCCAGTTGGGTCCCTCCAACCTGTTTCCCTGCATCACAGATGTTAATCAATATAATTAACATCAATAATATTTAACTATGAAATATTCTGCTAAACAGAATCGATATTAGATTAACGATCTATATATATATATATATCGTTATCTATAATTTCAACCAATACATAAGAAATCCAACCAAATAGTTAACACACAGCAATCAACAGAAAGTTATCAGTTCTAAATATGTTATAAAAATATAACTGTTCAGAGTTGGTGAGTTTTACTCACATTGGACGATCATCGTTAATACCGATAACCATCACTTGATTCAGACGGGTAATTTATTTTGCCATAAATTGTAACGGACTCCAAATAGTTTCAAACAGGCTTCATTGTGTAGTATTCTTCCATACGGTTCCAACGCTTCAGACGGCGTTTGATTCTGAATTCGTATGAGTAAAATATTAAATTAAAAAGTGCATACACTATTTAAATTAACTATACTTAGATTATATTAACATTGGGCCTCACCACTATACCTTGGCCCGTTGTTCCCTACCAGACCCAATTACAATCGGATCGTTCTTCCTCTCATCGCTGAAAAATGGAACTAGCAGTTCTAAACACCATTTTCGAGATTAGTGATGATCTGTTCTTCATCGTTCTTTCATAAGAATTAAAATAGAAAGTACTAGACCACTCCTCATCAAGCCCTCTCTCCTCTCATACCATTTTTATTCAACTCGCCACTCATCTTCTTCTACAGGAAAACGCAACTCACATTCTTCCATAGCCGCAACTTCAGAGACCCCAACCTTTCACCATACTGCACAAATTTGCAAACGGTTTCACCATTGAACTCTCCATCCAACTCTCCATCTTTCCATACTGCTTTCGACAAACTCGCACTCATCTCCGCAGTTGCGGTTTCTAGGTAGCGACGACCTCCACAGGACCATCCGTACAAACATCGACATCCACATGCATCACACCTCAGAAAATAAACCCCAATCAAACCTCTTCAACCTCCTAAACACCAATACAAACACTATTTCGCAAATCGATGCCTGTAAATTTTCGATTTCTGGAACCCTAAGCATAGTGGTGCGTTGTGTTCAGCGAAAATAAAACTGATCGAACCTCAACAAAAGCATATAGCGATGACCAGCTACTCAAGACGAACTCAAATAGAGATCTATAGGGATTTTTGGAATTTTATTTGGTTTTATTTCAATTTATGAAGATCGAACTATTTTAGTGGAAGATGGAAACCAACGGCGCATTTTCTCGTAGACCATAGAAATGAGAAAATTAGGTTAAGGATGAGTGAGGGTTATTTATAGGAATAGTTTTATAATTTTTTATTCGAATATTATATTAAATTTTAAGCAACCGTTATATTTATTTGTTGTTAAAAATTCTTATAATCACATACAATATCCAAAAATCACGAAACTGAACATGCAGCTATAATTTGACATTACGGACCCAACGAAACTGGTTTCGTCGAATTCCGACTCCGTTTGCTCATACAGCGCATTTTTAACGTCAAAATACTGACTGTTTTTCACATTAAAAATCGGTACGGCCACATACTGACTCCAAAAATCACGAAAAATTGAAATCCAGCAATAATTTAATATTGCTGATCCAACAAAATTAGTTTCGTCGAAAACAGAGTTCGTTTGCAAAAGTGGATGTTTTTTAAGCTCAAAATAACCCATTTAAATATATAAATATATTTAAAAATAATTAAATTTAATATTTAAAAAAATAAATATTATCGTATATATTCACAATAGAATACCATACAGCTCCACTGGGATTTACAACTCGATATTCAATCCCGGTTGAATCGATATTCGAGTTACATTGAAAAAACCCTTTTAAAAATATAAATAAATCGTTATAAATTATAAAGGAATTCCATAGCGACTTTTCTAAAATTTGATTTAGACATAAATCAAAATCTACACAATGAAACCCGATTTTTCTCTTCCATTAGAAAAATATACAACTTCGAACGTTTCTTATTTCACAGAAATCCGGCTTAAAACGAATCTTGTACATTCAGTTGAAGTTCAAATAGCCAAATTACGAACTGCAGCGCCATTTCAAGCTCAATTTTAATTATAATACAATTTATACATTCAACTGTCGTTCAAATAATATATTCGTTATTCAAATTCAATTCCAAACTGAATTATATATTTATAATTGCCCTATTCACATTATATTGTCAATTCTGTTAATTCTGATTATTTCAGAATTAAATATATTATTCTATTATTTATATTAATTAAATATTCCATATAATTTAATTAAACAACTATTTAATTCTACTAATCACTATTTAAATAATTAAATTAATTAATTATTATCTGTGAAAATACGGGACGTTACATGGCCCTACGAATCATGGTGCCAATTTCCCTACAGATCCAAAGCGAACCACATTCCTCAAACGTGACATCTTTATGAAAATCATGTCTGTAACACTCCGTATTTTCTGTGAACATAAAAGTAACAAAACAAAGTATACTTAATTTTTAAAAGAAGAATTAAGTGAGACAGGTTACGCCATTACGTTCGTCTCAGAATTCTGCTTGAGATAGAGTCCAAGTTTGCATAAATCGGACTCCGTATGAAGAAGTTATGGCCTTCAGAAGTTTCAGAAAATTTAAATTAATTAAAACAGCTCAGTTCTAAATTCAAAATTCGAATTCAAACGCAGAACAGGGTAGGTGGGATTTTTTCTGCCCAGGGGCCAGGTCGACCAAGGGTCGACCTGCCTTATACAGGTCGACCAAGGGGTCAACCTCCCCCCTACAGGTCGACCTATTTCAGATCCGAGGCAGATTCGGATTTTTGTATCTGGACTTGTTTTCTAGATAGATTCTTTGGCTCCTAAACTATTTAAACACCCCCCAAACCCCACTTTCTCTCCACACCAAACCATTGTAACGCTATGCTGCCTCAAATCTAATTAAAATAAATCAATGGCGTCTCTACTCTGCTGAAACCTAAGCTAGAACTAGTGCTTCTTCTTCTTCCTATCTGAATAGGATTAAAAGAGAACAACTACAACCCTTTTTCTTTTAGAATCCAACCAAGGTGAGTACAGTTATTTTCAGATATGAAATTTAATTATGATCTTGACATGGTTATAAATCTGAATTTGAGATTATGCATATTCTTATTTATCAGATCTATTTTTCTGTGTAGATCTATCTTATTAATATTATAGTAACTATTCTGTATTTCTTCCTTCCTTCTGTTCTATAGCCAGGCTACCAAGAGCCTGAGCCAAATCTCATAAAAGATTGACGCACGAACGCTAAATTTGGGGAAAATAATGAATGATGCATAATTAGACACGACTGATTTGTGACTAATTTGAGAAAAGAACATATGTTGTAATTTAAGATCTAGATCTGGGCATACTATATATGATAGTCTGTGATTTGGAAGAAGGAGAATTATTGTGTATATGACTTAGGCGCAAAGGTCTATATTATAATAGGATAACTATTAAATGTGAATACGCCTAAATGGGGATTTCGGATATTAGGCATACGCTGAAATCAAAGGCTATAATTTGGCATAATTCATATTGTATATCATGATTTGGGGTTTTTGGAGAATATTCCATACTGTGTAAATTTAATTAAAATTTGGGGCATATGTTATATTGTGAATTATGACCATAATTTGGGCATGTAAAATTAGGCTTAATTTTATGATTAAATCTGTTAAATTGCCTAATCTGCTAAATCTGTTGAAACTGAATACGGTAAGTTTAAGGTATGAAAATCTGTAGGCTCGATCTAAAATTGAGCAAAACAAGTTAATAGAACTTTGAATAATCTGCTGTAACTTGTAAAGAAGTTTTTTGAATTGGCATAATTAGTCTGATATTGGCATAATCTGTGAATGAATACTTTAGCTAAAAATAAGAATGCTGAGACACAAGGTTAGACTCTGTTTGCTGTAGAAGCCTGCCCAGACCCAACCGGCTTAACCAGCATCGCAAACTGTCAGCCTAATGTGAGAGGTCGTAGGCATAACTTAAAGATGCTTAGACACGAGGTTAGGTCTGGCTTGCGGCAGAAGTCCGCCCAGAACCACCCGGCACATCCAGCGGCCACAAGCTACTGACCTAATGTGAGAGGTCTGTGCATTAGTAATTAATTAATGCAAATCTAGGATAAATATGATGCCTAAAACGTGTTGGGTGGATAAGGTAAAATCAACTGGGAAAATGAATCTAATAAACCCGTTTCGTAAATCTGTAGGCCTAATACAAGGTTAGGTGAAACAATCTGTAAGACTGTTAATTTGTATATCTGATCCGTTAGTCTGAAAACTTGTTAACCTGTATGTCTGATCTGAGAACTAGTTAATCTGAACTTTGTACATCTGAAATCTGTAAGAAAGTTAATCTGAAATCGGTTAGTCTGGGGACACAAGGTTAGGAGGGGTAATTACTTGTGTCATCTGTTGTGTGGGACCCATATTAGTCAGTATTCCTTTTCTGGTATCAAAACTATGGCCTAACACTAGGAAGGGTCCAGGCACGCTTACTGAACTAATTGTAAGAGGTTCACTCTGATAATGGCGAGGGGTGTTGATGGCGCATTCCAACCGGGTCATGTGCGTGCATGGATCCGGTCTGCTCTGAGGATGCAAGTCACCGTGACATCTGTAAATAGGTCTGTGTCTATAGGTTGTCACTTTAGGGAATGATACACCCTTCTGTGGGGCCGGCACAGGGTATTTATGTATTAGGGAGCCGATCGCTTGGGGTAGAATTTAGGGTACACCTAGTTCTGTCTGTTTCTATTGGTGTACCTTCTGTCTCTGTTGGGGTGGTAAAGGCCTATTAGTTGGGGTGGTAAAGGCCCATTATTAGCATTCAATTTCTGTACCTTCTGTCTCTGTTGGGGTGGTAAAGGCCCATTAGTTGGGGTGGTAAAGGCCCATTATTAGCATTTTGTTTCTGTACCTTCTGTCTCTGTTGGGGTGGTAAAGGCCCATTAGTTGGAGTGGTAAAGGCCCATTATTAGCATTCTGTTTCTGTACCTTCTGTCTCTGTTGGGGTGGTAAAGGCCCATTACTAGCATTCTGTTTCTGTAGAGATTATTCTGTTTCCGTTTCTGTTTCAGTTTAGACATTAGGGTAACACCTAATCCTGTTATACAAAGTATTAGTGCAGAGAAGTAAGATATAGGTAAGAAGCATATCTTGGTCTATGTCATTTTGTTTCTTCTGTTTAACTTAAGCATACCTGCTAGTCCTATTGTTGTAATCTCTCATCCAGCTTTATTTACATGCCATGATACTACTATCAGTTTATATGCTGAAAGTAACTGGACTCGCCAGACTTTACGTCTGACCTCGTTTGTTTTCGCCTCTTTTTCTTTCCGTTCCCTCCCCCCCCCCAGGTGCTCAGGCCATAGGAGCTTGATTCAGATTCTCTCTGCTTGAAGTATTGATTGGCGTTGACTTTACCTTCTTATGGCAGTTTATGTTGGGGATTATGGCTTTAAAATTATGCATTCTGAAGGATTTTGGTATAAGACTGATACTTGTGTACTTGGGTTTTGGTATTGTGATTTTGAAGGATGTAACCAAACTTATTTCTGTTTCTGCTGTAATAAAGTTATAAAATTTTCAAGTACTACTTTACGTGTCTGTCTTGTAATATTATGTTCTATTTACTTATAATGCTTCATGGAAGTTAATGCATTTCCTTTGTGAATGACATTAACGGACATGGGGTGTTACACTTGGTATCAGAGCTGAAGGTTACCAGATTTGATAAAAAGTTTTTGAAAACTATTTTCAAAAAGGTTTTAAAAAGGAAGTATTTTCAAAAGTAAAGTTTATTTTGAAAAAACACATAATCCCCAAAAGCCATATATATGTCTTTCGATTCTCCGTTTTTGAATCTCTCTTCTTTCGTTTCAGCATGTCTGGGGAACAAAACATCTCTTATCTGATTATCGAGTTAAAACTCTTTTTGATTCTGTAATTGAGACTCTGCACTTTAATACTAGTCTTTTCTCTGATCCCGCTATAGTCTCAAACCCTATAAGGGTTACGACTCATCTGTTTGTGATAGGTTGGGGTTTGAGGGTATCTGTGTTGGGCGCTAAGTTGACTATGACGCATAAATTCTGGGTTTTGTTGGATATGGTGGGGTTTTATCATGCTTAGTTTCCTAAGAATCATTTGATAATCTGATCTGTGCCAGTAGTCTGTAAGTATCTGAATATTTCGGAAAAGGATAGGGGTTTTTACTCGAAGCATGAAGTAGATTTCCAGTTTTGACATTGTTTAATGGGAGTAATTCTCTAAGTGTCAATCTGATGTTGATTTTGGTCTTCGGGGTTGATACTTAGGGATTTATTCTCTTAACCGATGTCTAATGGGAACAGAACTTTTGTTTTAATTGTACTTGCTTCTATCACTCGGCTATATCCTATCGATCGAGTCTTTGAACTTTAGGTAGAATAATGGGGGTAAACATGTGTTTGAGACATGTTATGTTTGATGGTTGCAAGTGGATGCAAGTGGTTGCTAGTGGTTGCTCGTGGATGCATATACACACACTAGGCACTAGATCGGCTCAAAAGCACTCTCATACTGCATATGGATGTGTGTGCATTTTTCAATTTTTGTGGATGCAAAATGATTGACTCATCACATGGATGTTGCATTTGGATGAATGGTTATGCACTCATATAGAAATGATGTGTATCAAATAGGATTTCTTGCATACATAATTGGACTCATGGCACTAACATAATTCGCATTGAGGAGGTCAACTGAATTAGTAGACCGCCTGATCTTTGCATTAGATAAGAGACATATACACAAATTTTTGCATATGTTCATACAACATTAGAAGTTTTCTAAGGACAATGGATGCTTTTGGATGATGGTTGAGTAGATGGGTGATTGGATGGTAGGACACATTCTTCTTAACTTGAAGGTTTCGGGGACGAAATCCTTTAAGGAGGGGAGAATGTAACACCCCGTATTTTCTGTGAACATAAAAGTAACAAAACAAAGTATACTTAATTTTTAAAAGGAGAATTAAGGGAAACGGGTTACGACATTGCATTCGTCTCGGAATTCTGCTTGAGATAAAGTCTGAGTTTGCGTAAATTGGACTCCTTATGAAGAGTTATGACTTTCAGAAGTTTCAAAAAATTTAAATTAATTAAAACAGCTCAGTTCTAAATTCAAAATTCGAATTCAAACGCAAAACAGGGTGGGCGGGATTTTTCCCGCCCAGGGGCCAGGTCGACCAGGGGGTCGACCTGGGGGTCGACCTACCCTATACAGGTCAACCAAGTGGTCGACCTCCCCCCCCCCATTACAGGTCGACCTGTTTCAGATCTGAGGCAGATTTGGATTTTTGTATCTGGACTTGTTTTCTGCATAGATTCTTTGGCTCCTAAGCTATTTAAACACCCTCAAACCCCACTTTCTCTCCACACCAAACCATTGTAACGCTATGCTGCCTCAATTCTAATTAAATAAATCAATGGCGTCTCTATTCTGCTGAAACCTAAGCTAGAACTAGTGCTTCTTCTTCTTCCAATCTGAATAGGATTAAAAGAGAACAACTATAACCCTTTTTCTTTTAGAATCCAACCAAGGTGAGTACAGTTATTTTCATATATGAAATTTAATTATGATTTTGACATGGTTATAAATCTGAATTTGAGATTATGCATATTCTTGTTTATCAGATCTGTTTTTCTATGTAGATCTATCTTATTAATATTATAGTAACTATTCTGTATCTCTTCCTTCCTTCTCTTCTATAGCCAGGCTACCACGAGCCTGAGCCAAATCTCATAAGAGATTGACGCACGAACACTACATTTGGGGAAAATAGTGAATGATGCATAGTTAGACATGACTGATTTGTGACTAGTTTGAGAAAAGAATATATGTTGTAATTTAAGATCTAGATCTCGGCATACTATATGTGATAGTCTGTGATTTGGAAGAAGGAGAATTATTGTGTATATGACTTAGGCGCAAAGATCTATATTATAATAGGATAACTATTAAATGTGAATATGCCTAAATGGGGATTTTGGATATTAGGCATACGCTGAAATCAAAGGCTATAATTTGGCATAATTCGTATTGTATATCATGATTTGGGGTTTTTGGAGAATATTCTGTAATGTGTAAATTTAACTAAAATTTGGGGCATATATTATATTGTGAATTATGACCATAATTTAGGCATGTAAAATTAGGCTCAATTTTATGATTAAATCTGTTAAATTGCCTAATCTGCTAAATCCGTTGAAACTAAATACGGTAAATTTGAGGTATGAAAATCTGTAGGCTCGATCTAAAATTGAGAAAAACAAGTTAATATAACTTTGAATAATCTGCTGTAACTTTTAAAGAAGTTTAATTTGTTGAATTGGCATAATTAGTCTGACATTGGCATAATCTGTGAATGAATACTTTAGCTAAAATTAAGAATGCTGAGACACGAGGTTAGACTCTGTTTGCTGTAGAAGCCTGCCCGGACCCAACCGGCTTAACCAGCAACCGACAAACTGTCAGTCTAATGTGAGAGGTCGTAGGCATAACTAAAAGATGCTTAGACACGAGGTTAGGTCTGGCTTGCGGCAGAAGTCTGCCCGGAACCGCCCGGCACATCTAGCGGCCACAAGTTACCGACCTAATGTGAGAGGTCTGTGCATTAGTAATTAATTAATGCAAATCTAGGATAAATATGATGCCTAAAACATGTTGGGTGGATAAGGTTAAATCAACTGGGCGGATGAATCTAATAAACCCGTTTCGTAAATTTGCAGGCCCAATACAAGGTTAGGTGAAACAATCTGTAAGACTGTTAATCTGTATATCTGATCCGTTAGTCTGAAAACTTGTTAACCTGTATGTCTGATCTGAGAACTAGTTAATCTGAACTTTGTACATCTGAAATCTGTAAGCAAGTTAATATGAAATCTGTTAGTCTGGGGACACAAGGTTAGGAGGGGTAATTACTTGTGCCATCTGTTGTGTGGGACCGATATTAGTCAGTAACCCTTTTCTGGTATCAAAACTACGACCAAACACTAGGAGGGGTCCTGGCACGCTTACTGAACTAATTGTAAGAGGTTCACTCTGATAATGGCGAGGGGTGTTGATGGAGCATTACAACCGGGTCATGTGCGTGCATGGATCTGGTATGCTCTGAGGATGTAAGACACCGTGACATCTGTAAATAGGTTTGCGTTTATAGGTTGCCACTTTAGGGAATGATACACCCTTCTGTGGGGCCGGCACGGGGTATTTATGTATTAGGGAGCCGATCGCTTGGCGTAGAATTTAGGGTACACCTAGTTCTGTCTGTTTCTGTTGGTGTACCTTTTGTCTCTATTGGGGTGGTAAAGGCCAATTATTAGCATTCTGTTTCTATAGCTTCTGTCTCTGTTGGGCTGGTAAAGGCCCATTAGTTGGGGTGGTAAAGGCCCATTATTAGCACTCTGTTTCTGTACCTTTTGTCTCTGTTGGGATGGTAAAGGCCCATTATTAGCATTCTGTTTTTGTACCTTCTGTCTCTGTTGGGGTGGTAAAGGCCCATTACTAGCATTCTATTTATGTAGAGATTATTCTATTTCCGTTTCTGTTTCAGTTTAGACATTAGGGTAACACCTAATCCTGTTATACTAAGTATTAGTGCAGAGAAGTAAGATATAGGTAAGAAGCATATCTTGGTCTATATCATTCTGTTTCTTCTGTTTAACTTAAGCATACCTGCTACTCTTGTTGCTGTAATCTCTCATCCAACTTTATTTATATGCCATGATACTACTATCTGTTTATATGTTGAAAGTTACTGGACTTGCCAGACTTTACATCTGACCTCGTTTGTTTTCGCCTCTTTTTCTTTCCGTTCCCCCAACCCTCCAGGTGCTCAGGGTGGAAACATAGGAGCTTGATTCAGATTCTCTCTGCTTGAAGTGCTTGAAGTATTGCTTGGCTTTGACTCTACCTTCTTATGGCAGTTTATGTTGGTGATTATGGTTTTAAAATTATGCATTCTGAAGGATTTTGGTATAAGACTGATACTTGTGTACTTGGGTTTTGGTATTGTGATTTTGAAGGATGTAACCAAACTTATTTCTGTTTCTGCTGTAATAAAGTTATAAATTTTTCAAGTACTACTTTACGTATCTGTCTTGTAATATTCTGTTCTGTTT
This sequence comes from Allium sativum, assembly GCA_030737875.1. Taxonomy (NCBI): domain Eukaryota; kingdom Viridiplantae; phylum Streptophyta; class Magnoliopsida; order Asparagales; family Amaryllidaceae; genus Allium; species Allium sativum. Next base: position 970,689,202 of record CM060912.1, on the reverse strand, counting down.
ACTTATAATGCTTCATGGAAGTTAATGCATTCCCTTTGTGAATGACATTAACGGACATGGGGTGTTACAATGTCTCCCACCTCAAACTCAATGTTCGTCCTTCTCTTGTCTGCGTATGACTTCTGCCTATATTGAGCTGTCTTCATTCGCCGTCTAATGAGATCAATCTTTTCGGAAGTTTCTCCAACCATATCTGGTCCAAGTAGAAGTCTTTCTGTAGACTCCCACCAACAAGTCGATGATTTACAGGGTCGTCCGTACAATGGGTGTCATGCCAATACTAGCTTGATCACTGTTGTTGTAGGCAAACTCTACTGAAGGAAGATGCTCTTCCAAAGTCCCTCCGAAGTCTAGGATACACAGACTTAAAAGATCCTCAATAGTTCTGTTAATCCTTTCTGTCTGTCCATCAATCTGAGGGTGATATGCGGTGCACAAATAAAACTGTGTACCTAATGCTTCTTGCAAGCTCCTCCAAAATTCACTGGTGAAAATGGGGTCACAATCACTTACGATACTGGAAGGTACTCCCTGAAGATGGACTATCTCACGAACGTAAACTGTTGCCAACCATGCCACCATCCTCTTACTCTTAACTGGGATGAAATGAGCGCTCTTAGTAAGTCTGTCTACTACAACCCAAATACTAGTGTTGCCCTTCCTTGATCTAGGCAAACCATCGATGAAATCCATAGAGACGCTCTCTCACTTCCACTATGGAACCTCCGAAGGATGAAGTAAACCACCGGGCTTCTTTTGCTCAGCCTTGACTTGTTGGCAAATCAAACATTGAGAAACAAACTTTGCCAAAACTTTCTTCGGCCCAAAAGAAAACCCTCTTCATGTCTCTATACATTTTATCACCGCCTGGATGAATAGTCATCTTAGAATGATGGGCTTCCTCTAGGACTATCTTCAATAAACTCTCAATTTGGTGAACACATAGCCTTCCATCTCGTCGCAACCACCCTCTTTCGTCTATGGAATATCAACTGACGCAACTAGAAGTCTCCCCTTTACTGAGCCTATCCAAGATGCCTGAAAACTGTGGATCCTCTTGCTGCGAAGCTACTATCTAATCCATAATAGTAGGTCGCACCCCCAGTGATGCTAATAAACCAGGCAAAAACTCGGCTGAGGGTCTAAAGTCAAAAGTCTATATAAACTCCAAGCTTTTCCTCTCTACAAACAGAAGACTTAAGGCCATCCTCTGCCAACTCAGTGCGTCTGCCACCACATTACCCTTGCCAGGGGTATAAGAAATCTCGAAGTCATAAGATGCTAGGAACTCCATCCACCTTCTTGCCTTAAATTAAGATCCTTCTACGAGAACAGGTACTCGAGAGATTTATGATCGATGTACAACTTGAACTTCTCTCCAAGCAAATAATTGCGCCAAGTCTTAACGCAAATACTATAGCAGCTAGCTCTAAGTCATGGGTTGGGTTGTTTTCTCATGAACTCTTAGATGTCTACCCCCATAACATACTACCCTTCCCTCTTGCATCAGAACCGCACCAAGCCCTGTACCACATGCATCAGTGTATACTGTAAACACTTTGTTCCCATCGGGCATGGTCAAGACTGGGGTTGTTGTCAGAGCCCTCTTCAATCGTTGGAAAGCAACATCACAATCTATATCCCACGAAAATGTCAGATTCTTCTTCATCGGCCTAGTCAGTGGGGCTGATATCTTTGCAAAGTCCTTAATGAACTTCCTATAATAGCCTGCCAATCCAAGAAAGCTTCTCACCTCCATTGCATTCTTTGGGATTTGTCCATCTTGAATGGCAACTACCTTCGCGGGATCTACTGCTATCCCGTCTTTAGAGAGCACATGCCCTAGAAATCTCACCTCTTTTCTCCAAAAATGGCATTTGGAGAATTTCGCCTTAAGCTGATGCGCACGCATTTTTCAGAACCTCCCTTATACATAAGGCATGCTCTTCCTCGCTTTTCGAAAAAATTAAGATGTCATCAACATAGACCACAACAAATCTATTTAGAAACTCCCAAAATACTCTACTCATCATACCAACAAAATAGGAGGGTGCATTCATCAACCCAAAAGGCATCACGAGCCATTCAAAGAAACCATCTGGAGTCCTAAAAGCGGTCGTGTCTATACTGTCCTCGGCCACCCTCAACTGATGAAACCCCGTGGCCAAGTCTAACTGAGAGAAAACAGATCATCTATCCTTGGGAGTGGGTGCATGTTCTTCTTAGTGAGTTTATTCAACTTCCTATAGTCCACACATAAGCGAAGCGAACCATCAGCTTTAGTTGCGAATACGAACGGAACACCCCATTCAGATATGCTTCGCCTAATAAACCCTTTCTCAAGTAACTCCCCTCCTTTCTTGTTGAGCTCCCTCCTTTCTCTTGGAGCCATATGGAGCACAGGCAATGCAAGTGGCTTTGCATTGTCCACCAAGTGTATACAAAAATCGATCTCATGCCTCGGAGGTAATCCCCGGACCTCATCAAAAACATCAGAATACTCACGGACTACTGTTACAGATCGCAGATCATCGATAAATGCATCAATTGACTCTAAGAAACTAAGCATAACAGACCCCTTTGGGTCACAAGAAATTTCGAGGGTCCTCCCATGGTAAGTCAAAAGTCTAACGACCCTCCTCTCACAATCCAGAATGGCACCATACATGGCTTGCCAATCCATCCCTAGAACCAAACCATAGCCCATAAAATTGAGAACATATGCATCGCACTCAAACTCGACGCCTAACACGGATATTATCAAACCCCAACAAATCATGGACAATGAGCCATACCCCCAATGGGTTTGAGACAACAACGGGATCCACTACCATACTAGTACTAAGGTGCTGAGACTCAGCCACAAAAACAGATATAAAAGAATGCGAAGCGCCAGAATCAAAAAGAATTCTATTAGGATGATTGGAAAGAGAAATCAAACCTTCAATGGAAACTTTCCTACCTCTATCTGAAGCACTGGTCATGAGAGCATGCACCTGCCCTCTAGAAGCTCTTGCCCTTTGACCTTGTCTTTGCTTCTTTGGGTACTCCTTAGAAAAGTGTCCGACCTCTCCACAACTAAAACAAGCATTCTTCCTTCTTTTGCAGTCCTTGATCAAATGACCCTCGCGTGGCACTTCCTCTTATCCTTAGCCTTGTTGTTCTTCCCGCCCTTCTTTTATTGTTGTTGTTGTCCCTTCTTGGGCCATACTTTCTTGTTTTGTGTTTCCTCCACCCTAGCTTCTTTCTTTTCGCCTTTGTCTTCCTCATGCCTCAATCCCGTATCAATGAGCCTCTCAAAAGTTGCTCCTATCGGAATATGAGACATAACTAACCCATGGAGGGGTTCATTCAATCCTTTAGCAAACTGCAAAGCTTTCTTATGCGGGGTATCCACTAGCTCCAACCCAAACCTTACTAATTGGTTAAATTTGTTAACATACTCTTTGATAGTTATGCCTCCTTACTTGAGTGCCAGAAACCTTTCCATTTGCATGCTTTTCTCGGCTTGAGAAAGAAACTTCATTTCAAACCTCTGGCGAAAATCATCCCAAGTCTCCACTAGACGCCCTGCTTGCATCACTTCCCACCAGAATGAAGCCTCATCTTTCAGCAGCCAAGCGGCTAACTGAATCTTCCTACGATCGTCAACCTCGAAAATTCCAAACAAATCCTCTGTCTCTTTAAGCCAATTCCTTGCCTCTACAAAAGTTTCGGTTCATTGGAATGGCTTTCCACCCATAGCACAGAAATATTTGCAGATCTTAGAGAAATTATCTACTCGCAGAGGAGGAGAATGAGGAACAGCGGGTGCAGCTGGGGGAGGAATGTCTGCTTGGCCACCGGCGGGCGCCGTGGCCTCTAAATACCTACGGAACCAGCCTAGTATCGTAACGCCCTCAGGAATATTAGGTTCCCCAAATATGCTGAAAAGAAAAGGAAAAGGGATTCAAATAGAGAATCGAAAGATGTTACATATGGCTTTGGGGATTCAAAATAGACTTTTCTTTTGAAAACGCTTTCTTTAAAAAACCTTTTTTTTTAAAACAATTTTCAAAATCTTTTATCTGAACTGGTAACCTTCAGCGCTGATACCAAGTGTGACACCCCACGTTCGTTAATGTCACTCATTAAGAGAATGCATTAAGTTTTGTGAAGCATTATAGGTAAACAGAAACAGAAACATTACAAGACAGATATAAAATAGCAGCAGAATTTGAAATTTTATTAAGTAGAAAACATCGTAGTTCAAAACATAGTTACATCATATGTCTGAAATGCATAAAACCCAATACATCATTAAAACTTCTGTCTTGTACTTAAAATATCAGAGTACAATAATAAAAGAAGCATAATCCCCAAAACATAGCCATAGTATAGAGATATGAAAACAAGCCATAATTCTAAAATAGCTCCAAGCAAGATGAAAGCAGAGTCCTGATCAAGCTTGGGTATCCCCACCCTGAGAACCTAGGGGGAAATGGAAGAGAAAGAAGAGGAAACAAAATAGGTCAGACATAGAGTCTGCCGAGTCCAGTAACTTTTAGCATATAAATAAGTAAAAGTGTCATGACAAGCATTTAAAGTGGATAAGAGAGAACATCATAAAATGGCAGGTATGATAAGGTAAACCGGATAAACATGATAGAACGTATTATGCTTCTGTAGTACTTTCTCTACATCAATACTAGTATAACCAGAATGAGATGATCCCAACAACTATAAGATGGTAGACTTAGGCGTACTTCTAGTGAGAGGTTTAACCCCATTAATCAACAGGCAGCCCAACATACCGGAGTTACCCCTAAGGATAATAACGGGCTCCTAAACATATCATGTCTAGATGTACCCTAATTATTACACCAATCGATCGGCTCCCTGCCCCGTAGATACCCTGTGCTGGCCCCACAATAGGATGTATCACTTCCTAAAGTGGAAACCCTTCGTTTTCAGGATGTGCACAACCATATCTACAGGTGTAACAGCGTCTAAAACTCCTTTGCCAGACCCATGCATGCACATGACCCCGTCGGAATGTGCCGCCTACACCATCCCCCACATTTGGATCTCTTACAATCAACCCAGTAAGCGTGCCCCAACTCCGACCTAGTTTGGGGTGCTCGTTTAATACCTATATATGGGTTACTGAATAAAACGGGTCCCACACTCAAGATGATACAAGCTTCCCCCTACGCTTGCGTCCCCACCACTAGATTTTCCATAGGTTATGCCATACCGGAGTAAAAAGATTGCATAACCCCACAGGTTAAGTTTGTGGGCCTATATATAAATATTACCCACCAACCCAAGATATACTTAACCCTCCCACTATTTCATACAATTTTTCTTAACCCATATTCAAGTTAACATATTCATCCAATCCCTATGGGTTCAACTAGGTTAATTATCCAAGTTTATTACCATATTCATTTATGGTTATAATGTACTAGACCTCCCACATTAAGCCTACAACTTGTGGATACTGGAAATATGCCAGGCGGTTTCGGGCAGACTTCTTCCACAAGTCGGGCTTAACCACGTTTCTTAGCACGTCACGTGTTTATGCACTTAGACCCCTCACATTAGATTCACCACTTGTGGTCACTGGATATGCCGGTCGGTTCCGGGCAGACTTCCACCACAAGTGTAATCTAACCTCGTGTCTAAGCGCGGTTACAGTTTCTATTTACTGTAATTCTAGGTATTTCCATTATTAACCAATTATGCCTATGTCATTATATGTTTTCATGCCCCTTTCCCAAGTTATGTTCATAATGAACCATATGCCCCAAATTAAGTTTTTTAATCGCAATTGCGTTTTATGACACAAATCCACATTCATGTATTACATTCAATTTATGCCCAAATTTCCCAACGCAAGTTAAGCCCCAATTTTAATGTTTTCCCCTCATTCCCAATTTTACGTGTTCGCATATTTCAGCGGCATGCCTAGGATCGAAGGTAGCCTGACTATAAAATAAAAAGGGAAGAGGATAGAAGTGATCATAATAACAAGATTGACATATAATGGTAAAAATAGGCATAGCAACTTATAAACATACAGTGACAAAGTTGGGCATAATGACAAGATAGGCATACAGGAACAGATCTGATGAACATGTGATAGTATAACTGATTCTAACATAATAGGGACATCATATACAGGCATGATGAGATCTAAGCAATGAATTAGATCAACTAACAATGGTAGGTCTGACATGATAAATAGGTATAGGCTTAGATCTAGTTACTAGTCATGTCAGAGTAACTTAAATACACATGTTTTAGCAGATCTGATATGATTCATATAGTCATAGGCTTAGATCCAAGTTATAGTCATGTCAAGATTAACTTTTAAGTATTTAGATCTAAAACTAACATAGACTCACTGTGGTTGGATCTAAGAAATAGAATAGGGATTGCAGATGTTGAATCACAGATCTCTAAACTTGAATAACTCTAGTTGATTGTTGAAAACGAAAAGAATTAATTTAATCTAGATAGAGGTAGCATCTTGTTCTCCATTGTTTTTGTGTGAATAAAACAATGAGAATGGGTCCTTATTTATAGCATAGGGTCTACGAATCTGGTCAGAAAACAAGTCCATATACATAGAAATGTACCAGGCTCAGATCTGGGGGTGTCGACCTGGGTGTCAACACCCCCCTTATGGTGTCGACCCATGGGTTGACACCCCTAGTGCAGGGGTCGAACCCCAACGTGCCTGGTTCTCGCGTTGTCCCGCCTTCGATTTTCGGACTGAATTTTTAATTTCTGAAATGATTATATATATATAATTAGCTTATAATATATGCAAACTTCAAACCTTAATATCTTCTTCATACGATGTCCGTTTTACGCAAACTCGGAGTCTATCTCAAGAAGAATTCCGAGATGAACGCATTGGCATAGTCTGTTTCACTTAATTCTGAATATTTAATTAAGTATTATTTATTTTATCATCTTTAGTGTTGTTAAAATTACATGATGTTACACAGTGTGTTCAGAATACGCTAGAAACACCGGTTGTTGCACTCGAATAGGAGTTCAAAATCGTTAAATATATTATTATAATATAAAGTGGATGAGATTAATTTCAAATCAAATTAAATCAAATCAAATCGTATTAAATATTTTGTAATTAAACCTATAGCTACTTATATAATATCGCAAACCTATTCCTTAATGACGAAAACTTCTCATCTATAAAAGAAACGCGACTACACCCCTCTGTTCACTTTTTCATTCAATTCTCCAGGCATTCCATCTTCAATTTATTTCCTCTCATCATTTTCAATAAGCAGATCGGTTTATCCCCCTTTAAATTCATTTTGCAACCCAAAGCTTCTGAAGCTGAAAATCAAAAATGGCCTCTTCGTGAAAACACAAATTCGAACAAACCCAAATCATGGATTTGAAAACTTCCCACGAGTAAACTAGACATCGTGAAGACGGTTGGGTGGATCGACAGTTCAACATCGCTATTTTGAATGCTCAGTTATTCTAGGTTTTTTCATGCACTGGAGGCGCAGTGGAATACCAGATCTGAAGAGATGGAAATGGGGAGTTCGAACCATTCAGCAATGGTAAAATGTCGGCCTCAGATGAATGAGGGTTGGGATACTACTGATTTTGGGTCATCGTTCAGTTTGGATTTCAACAGGATAGCTTGCGATGGTTTTAGTTTTGTGATTCTTATGCGTTCCAAGTCGTGGTGGATTCAGAGGGGAGCCTGTTGCGATTATGGTAATAGGGAGGGTGTTTCGGTGGTTAAAGAAAGGACTTCACGAGAGGATTAAAGACAGAATTAAGGTAATTAATCACAGTAATTAAGTTAATTATAATTAATCTTAAACAGTGTGTAAAACTTGTAACATTTATATATGTTACATACATGATCAGGAATGTGCGAATCGAATTGCTTTGAAATCCTATCAATAAATATTGTGATATAGAGTTGGACTGGACAAGGTAACTGTAATGTTAATTTAGTTTTAAATTAAGTTTTTAGTCAACAAATTATAAAATAAATTTTAAAACTTTTTCAAGGTCAAAAATTTGATGCCATAAATCACGTTACGTTTATAGCTACAAAACTGTACGAGCTGGAGTTGATTTGGAATTTTTGGAGGCGATCAGAGTTAGCTAAAATTTAATTTAAATCAAATTGTATTCGATTTAATTTAAATTGGGATATTTGGCAAATAAAATCATGTGAGTAAATCTCACTTAGAAATTTATTTTATCGTTAAAACTAAATTGTTGGCTGCTTGGATGGATTTATTTATTTGTTACCATTTGTGATTATTAAAATATATTAGTTATTTTAGGCTTGGTGTTTGTGGCTATTATATATTATATATATATATATATTATTTCCCATAGTACCATTAGTGGATGCCTGCGGTATCATTAGCGGATGACCCTATGCGCCCCACAATATGATAGTGGATGACCTTCTATCGCGCGATATCCTACCTCGAAGCAGGATGGGTATTATTTATGTTAGTTAATGTTTGTGGATGCAGGATAAAAGGTTGGAGAGATCCAACTGGATTCCTCAAAATTTATTATTGTTTGTTTCATATATATATTATCATATATGATGTGTTAGAAAACCTATGATGGATAATTGGGTGGTTTGATTGTTTAAATATCACCGGCTCTAAATGTTAATTAATAAAAATATTGTGAAAAGGATATTTCAAGATTTAAATGGAAAATCTATTTTTCAAAAATAGAATTTGAATTTCAAATAGGTTAAGAAATATTAACTTATTTTGAAAAATAAATAAAACAAGTATTGAATTTATAAACGATGTTAATGTATCAAATAATACAGAAAATTGAAGTTGAATTTATAAACGGTGTTTATAAATAAGATGGAAAAATTTTCATCAGATAATATGGGGAATCGAAATGAATTTATAAACGGTGTTTATAAATGAAGGGAAATAGATATCATTGGATAATATGAATATTTAAATTCTAATGTGAATTTAAAATGAGAATTGAGAATCGTTTTAGGTAGTAAACGATGAAATTTATTCTGATATTCGGAACGTAAATGAAATTGAATAAATCCATAGGATTTATGTTTGAATTCGACTATGTCGAATTTATAAAAATAAATTATTCCCAAATAAGATATTTAAATTGTATTAGATAAAAACTGAAATACAATATGGAAATATATTCTATATTTATATAGATAAGTTATAATACATAGAATATTCCAAAATAAGATTTTGGTTTTAAATAGATTTCGAAATAGAACTTGTTTAAATTTATAAACGATGTTTATAAATGTAGTGGATTAATTATCTGAAGATAATCTGAAATTTTAAATTCAAGTATGAATTTAAAATAAAATTTGGAATCATTTCGAAAAAGGGACGACAGTTTTATTCCAGGATTAGAAATATAAAATGAATTGGGTTTCAGTTAGATTTGAAGTGGAACTTGTTTTAATATATGAAACAAGGAAGTTGAATTTATAAACGGTGTTATAAATTTGGTGAAATAAATTATCAGTTGATAATTTAGGAATTTTAAATTCAAATATGAATTTAACAGTGAATTGGAAATCGTTTTGAAAAAGGAATGATGGGTTTTATTCTGGAATTCAAAATATAAAGGAAACTGAGATAAATCGAAGGATTTATAATTAGAATTCGATTATATCGAATTTATAAAATAAATTATTTAAAAGGGAATTGGAATTCAGTACAGAAGATTGAATTAAATAAATTTATAACTAAGTTAGGAAACAATTGGCGATTAGGGATAATCAAAAATATTAAGTCGAACTGGGAAAATCGGTTTAAAATATATTAAAATATATTGGAATGGAGTTGAAATTTATTTATAAACGAAGTTTAAACGTTTATATTTAAATATAATTAAAACGAACTCGCCGCGGCGCGGCAGTTCGTAAATTGGCGTTTCGAACTTCAATTGAGTATATAGAACTAATTTTAAGTCGGAATTCTTTGAAACAAGAATCGTCAGGACTGATTGAATAATAGTTTTCTAATGGAAGAGAAAATTTTGGATTTTGCCTTATAGATTTTGAGCTATGTCAAAGACAAATTTCTAGAAAAACAACGCCATAACCATTATAAAACCATAATAGTTTATTTAAATAAATAAAAGGATTTTAAGGAAATAAAATTATGAATTTCCATTAAAAAATCCAGACTTGAGATATTAAATGAATATAAATTCAGGTAAAGTAAATGGATTGATTTGTGAAACAAAATTAGATATTTATTATTTAATAGAATTAAATAAGTTAAAGGATAATTAGATAATCGAGTTTTGAATCGAGTTGACTTTGGATAAGTAAATTAAACTTGTGAATTCATATTCGAATTCGAATGTGAAACCTAAGTTGAAAAAATTGGAATTTGGTTTAGTTTAAAAGTAAATAAAAATATATATGAATAAGATATATTCAGTTAAATAGCGGAATATGCAAAACAGTTAATTAAAGAATAAATTAGCGAATTGAGTTAAGAATGATTGGATTGAGTTGTAATAAATTAGGAATGGATGTATATGGGTTAGACATGTATGGAATGAAGTGTATGAAAATTTTAATTTGTGTGCCCGACAAAAAGGTACATGTTTAAATTCCATATGAGTTTTATGCACCGAATCGGCAAGCAATTTGGCTTTTTGATTTTTTTTAATGGAAAGGTCCTAGAGAGGCGAGTTGAGGTTTGAGCTATTGACCGATATAAAGGTGGTGCTAGCAAAAATTCCGAAAATTTGATAACTAGAAATCAATATTTCGATATATATATATAATTCGATAACGAAACGAACTTAAAATAGAATATTATAAACAAAAAGGAAACCTATAATTAAATCTGGTAAAAATAGAAAGAGAGCATATACACATTTTCAAAATGAGTAATTGGTTTATATAATGTTGATTATTCGAGATAAGTAGTCTTGTCCGTTTTGAAGTTAACAATGTTATTCAGCCAAGGTCTGAGAGGTATTTATACCCCAACTTGATTGATTTCATTATTAACCAATAAATATCAAGATTTAGGCTCGAAGATAAAAAAAATTGAATAAGATTTAGTTGAATGCAGTATTTTGGGTTGTTGTAACAATGTTTTACACAACATTCTTTTTAACCTAGATAAGTGGAATTTTGGAAATATGATAATAAATATTTCCTAAGTATAGAAATGAATGGTTGTGAAAGGGAGAAGCACTTGGAATGTTTTCCAATTATTAATTGAAGATATTTTCTAAGTATAAAAAATAAAAGAAGGCGATATATGAAAATGTTTTACAAATAGAGTAAGAGGCCAAGATGATTTTTGAAAATATTTGGCTAACAAATATTGATAAGGAAATGGAGAAGTAATTTAATTAATGGAATATTAATTAAGGGGCCCAGTGATTGTTTGATGCTTTGAATGGATGTTTGTTTTCTTTGATAGTTAAATAACCGACTATCGAAGTATTTGCCAATATCGTTGTCAATATAGAGAGACCGGTTGGATTATTATCCGAGAACCACTCCATATTGGCAGTAGCGTTGCAAATCAGATTATATGAAGATAATCGAAGACGGAGTAAAGTGCAAGTTTTTTTTTTTAATCCTAGGTAGAAATTGCCTAAGATGGATTAATGGAAATTGTGCCCTCGGTTTCGTTCAGTCCCAGAACGAAGTTGTATGGACGAATGTTTGACAGAGTATTTCCAATGATCATATATGTTGGTCTGTATAAATATATATGGTGACGGAGAATTTATTCTCTTAGCATAATATCTAGATTATATTTATGCAAATCAATTAATGGTTAACGGAACTGACAATGTGGCATTCAAAGTGATTGTGCTATCAATGAAAAGTAAGTAAACGTAGCCTCGGGCCTCAATAATCGGGAAATGACAAAAATTGGACCGATAACATGGCTAAGTGGATAACTCCCAATTAGGGTGTATTATCGCCTATCTAGAAAAATTCATTTCATTCTTTATTCTATTCGATGCTATCCCATTTGGGAAAATGGTCGCTGATCCCGACTATTGGTGATATACATTCGATACACTCAAGCGAAATGAGTGGTCGGTCATGTGTAGCCGGGTTGCAAGATGTTCTTGTTGAACCCAGTGTATTCCTCTCTAGAGATACACTATCGGAAGGTGGTTCCATACCATGTCACAGTTGGAAATTCATTACATAATAAGTGCTTGTGATTTTGATTGTATATTATATATGTGGAGCGTGAGATGCAAACGTTTCACTAAATTGTTATTTATTTGATAGACACTATTATAATATCAAAAGAATTTTGATATAAAGATTATTGTTTCTTTCAAAAGGATTTTGAAAGTTAAATCAAGTGTTTCGGATTCTCATAAGGGAAAAACTATTCCGTGTTATACGGCATCATATTATGAGATATCGTTTATTTTCTCAAACTGTTTTAAATTGTTTACTCATACCAGTCCCATGGCTGACGCAGAGTTTTTTTTTTACCCTAAACTCTTGAGTGCTCAAATTTGTATGGGTAGTTAAGTAGTTCAAGTATTTACAGATTCTTAGAGGAGCTGGGAGCAGAAGGCTTCAGCATTATCTAGTTATTGTTATTTCCGCTGTGTTGTAAGTGTTATACTCTGATAGTGATACTCTGATGATAGTATGTATATGTATACAGAAAATTTTGTATTCCCAAAGCAGTTATATATTTTATTTTATTCCGTGCAATGTGAGATTATATGTTGTTGTTTTTGTTCTTCTTCTATCCTTTTCTTCTTATTTCATAATGATTCGTATTTCTGTGCAATTTGGGTTGGATGTGTGATGTATGTAGTCAACTCAGATAGTACGGATTTGTGGTTCATTACACTCATCAGGTAGAAACGCGCAGATCTAACGTCTGTGAGCATAGTAGAACGCTGTCACAGCACAGAGGGCTACCAGGAGTACCCTCCACGTCCCAAGAAGCCACGTGCGTCCCCTTCCAGTCCTTCGGAGCTAGCAGAATATCAGCTGAATAATAGAATAAACAGATGGACTTGCGCTCCCCTCATGCCTCATGACACCATGATGATCCACCCCGTTGGGTTATTCACCCTCAAACGTACGGACTGGTCCAAGCGCCTCATTTTAATGTGTTATTAGGCCCTATGTCTAAACATTTAGTTATGCGCTTGTTCTACCTCATTAGGTTTCCAGTTTAACTTGGTTATCTCAAATCATTACTTCTTATCCATGTTACCAAGTTCTTTCCGATCCCCTTATATCTCTAAGGTGTGGACCCCTCTTGCTTATTAATTTCGGTCATATAACTTAACCCATTTAAGTTTATTAATAAGCCCATAACATGTTATTCTCTAGATTGTAACTCAAGGTTTGTAATCTACAATCTCTTCATATTATTCATTGTCTGATTCCATAGTTGCAATAACATGTTCTACTTAAGATGTAATTAAGTATATCTCAATTCACATGTTTTCTGTTTACACATGTCACTTATTATTTATGATTAAATGTAACTTATTTCATTTCATAAGTTTGCCTCATTCTTTCTTATTTAATGATAATTTCATCTTACACTGTCACTACAACTTATCGTTGTTTACTTATTAACTTAGTTCTCTTAACTAAGGTTTACTAAAAAGTTTACTTTCCATAAATATAACTTATGTTGTCCTTATCAGTAGATTTTTTATTCTCGTTCTCACAGATAACTTAATTTACAATTAAGTACAACTTATCTCATTACATAAGTTATTTCATTTTCTTTCTCGTTTATTATAACCTATGTTATAATTTCCACTTGTCCCTAGGACAAGCCTACCTATTATATAACATTCTCACTAATCATTCCCCATTTATTCCACTTCTTTTACCGTTGTAACTTTCATTCATTCTCGTTCATTTCCATTCATCACAATTAGTGTCATTTATTTCTATCCTTTTATATACATATATTTTTATATATGTTTATGCACTAGACCTCTCACATTAAGCCAACCACTTGTGGATGCTGGATTTGCCGGGCGGTTCCATGCAGACTTCTACCACAAGTAAGACTTAACCACGTGTCTAAGTGCGTTACAGTTTCTTATTTCTGTAAATTTTTCATATAATTTAGGCGCGTCCATTCTTATTCGTATAATTTAGGCGTGTCCATTCTTCCTAATTTTTACTATAATTCTATATTTACATGTCACACTTATTATAATGTTAATTCCATTTTAACTTATAATCATATCGCATGTTCTTTCTAACATGTAATTAACTCTATTCTAAAATAATAATATGTAACTATCAATCATGTAATAATTCTAATCTAACAATTGAACATATAATTATCCTAATTTCTGCAGTTAAGGATCCAAGCACATAATATGTCACAGGTTAACATGTAATTAAAACATGCATGTATACAGTAGTAATTGTTTCCACATTTTTAACAAATTTACATTTCAACATATTTACATTTCAACATATGAATATTCCAACATATTAACATTTTAACATATTAATATTTCAACATGTCATAGTAACATTTCAACACTTTAATCATTCTAGCATATTTACATTGCATATTAACGGGAAATGTCAAACGATAAATATACCATTATCAAAAAGGTATATTTTAAATCCACTCACCTAATTGCTTTCCAAATCCTGAATTGGGTCCAGATCTAGCATTCGGTCCAGATCTAGCATTCCATGGTTCTCCTAACTGAATTTAGAATCTAAACAACCAACTGGACTACTTTGGCTATTGTTAACAAGGCTTAGAACAATGGTGGTCATTGTTGTTTTCTTATTCCTCTTTTTCATGTTTGTTGTAATCATTTATTTAAACCATTACATGCAGCCTTATCATTTTACATGCCTCTTTTTTCTTTCATTTCTCTCTTATTATTAATGCATAATATTTGTAAATCATTGCATGCAACATATTTATACTACATGCAACCAATTTCTTCTTTCTTTTAACGTATGTGTTGCATTTTTATTTGAATTAATCTTTTCTTCTTTTTCAACGCATGTATTTATTACATGCAATTATTTGTTACCATTATTTTATTCTTCTTTTATTTATTTATGTCTATGCATATATATATACACATATGCATTATTTAATTGTCATAAAATGCGGGGTGTTACATTATCACCTTAGCGTAAACAACCTTTGGTGCCTCAATGATATCTCTTTCATCATCAACATTGGCCCCTCAAATGAGATAACTTCAATAAACAAAAGTTCGGCCACGTTGGTCTCCTTCCTCACAGGAACTTCCTCTCTTTTTCTCATATAGGATATCTTAGACATAAATCTTTCCACCAAAGATGGATCGAGAAAAGAAAAGTCTAAATCCAAACATTTGTCCATATTATCTGCATAATGAATAAGGAAAGCGTCCTCAAAAGAATTAACCATAATTTCGTCCAAGTTGGTCTGAAGGAAACAAGAGATCTTCTACTTAGCATCATTCACCACTCTGACGTATTTGGAAAATAAAGCATCTTTCCTGCCAAGCTCGATCAAGAGAAAATTTATTCTCTTTTTCTAGAAGAAAATTTTGTATTTGTGAGGAGAAACAATGGGAGTCAAGCACGGCAATGACTTCTTTGGATTTTTCCAAAGTCCCCTTTAAATCCCTAATTTCATCAGCCATGGCCAAGTAGGATTCTTTTTCCATGATAATTGAATTTTCTGCCTTTGCCACAGTAGACTCCAACTTACTTTGCTCCGCAACCAAACCCTCTTTAGCAAGGATAAGAGCATCATTTTCCTTCCTCAAAGACATGTTTTCTTCTCTAAGCCTCCACAACTCCGAAGAAGGTTCGGAAGAATTATCTTGTGTTAAAAACCATCGCTTGATAACCTATAAAGAAAACAATTGACATAGATAAGACAATTGAAGGAGAGACAGGAAAACAAGAAAGGTAAAAATTCATACCAATAGGAACTGTTCGACTAGAGCATGACAACCACCGGGGGAGTCAAATGAAAAATCAACATTGGAAAGGTAGAGGAAGAAATAATTTTCCTGACTAATTCATTAAAGCTATCACTACCAGGAGGAATGATAAAGGCAAGAGGGGAAATGTTCTTGGAAGAGGAAGAAAATCCCATTGCATATTGTAATTCATTAGAGACTTCGAAAGACCCGACAAGACGAATGTTCGAACGAGGGGTCTTCTTTGGAGAAGTGATCTTCGAGACATCAGAAACCGCATCAGAACAAAGAGATGGACCTACCGCATCCTTTTGATTTTTTGGAAGAGGATCTTATAAGCTCCTTTCCATAAGCTTCCTCTTTACGTTTTCCCTAGACTATGACAATGCATCCTTAAGAAAAGAAATGCCAGCCCTTGGAACCAAGGAAACGGAGCCGATCTTACTAGACTCAGTACGGACGACTCCTAACATGCGATTGTCAAGAAATAAAGGAGAGTCCGGGAGAAAGGAGCATTTCTTCCTAGGGACAAAGAAACGGTCCCTTTACTAAGTAAGAACAAAGGTGGCCGCGGAATAATGGATTGACCGGCCGACAACAGCGAGTGCCTTTGGAGAATAGGGAAAGTGAGTAGTGAAGAACTATTACCATATTTCCCAGAGGTAGTGCCAAGGAGGTCAATTACCACCTTATCTGTGAAACTTGGTAGTTTGGATGTAGCATCTATAAAAAGTACATAAGGAAAAGTGTTTTCACGTACAAATACTTGGGGTGTGGAAGCTGCCGGAAATACCGGAAGGACGACGAACAAAGAAAAATTGGGTTTCCCAGTCTTTAAATCTTGTGGTTCCCTCTGATACAATTTTTTTATGGGGTTTGCACGAAAGATCTGAGGGTTCGTGTCACTATGCTTGGAAGGGAGAGCAAGTAATCAAGTGTAGAAGGGCTTAAAGAACCGTTACCCGATTCTTAGGATAACAATTCTAAGCCTAATAAATAGATGTAAGTGTTGGGAGAAAGTTGGATGGGAGCAATTCCTAAATATTGTAGATACCGAGGAAGGAAGCCGGGAAAGAGGATAAAGCCTCCATGCCAGATGTGGATAGAAGAGTAGGCAAAGTATCCCTTCGGAGGGGAATAGATAGTGTCCATTTGGTGAGGAGGAATGGTTTCAATACCCGAAATGCAAAATTCCTAAAGAATGGCGTTAACTTGCTCTTAGGACGAAATCAAAGAATGCTTCTCGACAGCACTAACCTTCCTAGAAGCAGAAGGGTCACTCGGTAAAGGGCCATTCCTATCAGGTTTAAAAGCAATATGCTTCTTTCCCATAGTGTCAGGTATAATCTATTTAATTTTATGCAGGAAGGTAAGATCAATGCCTGAAAGGGTAGGACCCTTATTATCCTGACAAGACCCTAATAATAACAGGAGACTATACCTCTGACGCCATCACGGAAATGAAATCAAGTAAAAACGCTAATTAAAGCTACCGCGTAAGTTTGGAATCGATTGCCGAGAACTGATAATTAGGAAACTAAGACCAGTTTATGGAAAACAACTCCGATAGTTACCATAGCTCGAAATTAGCTAACAATATTCTAATCATAAAACAAAGCATGAATGACTTACCGAGATACTTGTTTATAGATTGCTAGTGCTTTACCAGGATAAATTTTTCAGGAAAAGATGAAGAAGTGAAAGAGCTAGTAAAGCGGAATAAGGAGGGTATATATACAAGAAGAAAGAAGAAATTAATCTATTCAAAAGTTTAACTTGAAAAGTCGAAAATACCCCTTCACTATGGGACAAATGTTACTACAAAAATAAAGAAACGAAACTGGCTGACGGTGAAGGGGTAGCAAACCACCACAAGTATAAAAGAATCCTCCGAAAGCAAAAGCCAAGCGCAAGGTAGAACCGAAAGCATAAGGGAACAATTCGAGAGCTATGCAATCAACACCATCACTGAAGAAAAGAGCTCATAAACTATACAAAGAAAGGGTACCGGCTGGGTGGTTCCAGCACGATGGATAGACAACGAAGGCTCACCCAAAACCGGAAGTCAATGTAGAGAGACACCAAGAATCCTACAAACTAGACCTAGAAGAATGAAAGAGCTATCGGTATTAACTTACTCAATACCGATACATCAGGGGAAGAAAGCATCAAAGATACAAAGTTTGAAGCATATGGGGATTATCCGGGAACTAGCTACCGAGACCCTCATTAAATGGTCACCGAGAGGCTACTCTATAAGCAACTAATAAAGTACTAAAGCAACCCTCCAGAAAGCCAAGGAACACTTTAGGACTCTACCAAAAGGCAAGTCGGAACCTAAAGGAGAAACAAGCTATCCACACTATTTTTCTTAGTGTCAATACTGACAGGGGTGATGAATCCGGCAACAATCCATCTGAACCATGAAGGCAAGTCCTTGCGGAATTAACAGCAAGACCGGAAGCCTACATCTGAAAGCCGGAACCTTCTGAAATCTATTCATAGCGGCAAGCTTAGTAGCAATACAAAGTAGATAGACATGACATCATCAAAAAGCTCCAAAGACCGGGACCATCCTCCCGAGAGCTAGAACTGGCACCTTAAAAAGCCATAAGTAAGACCTTCAAAACCGAAAGGAAAGGTGGCAGAGAGCCAAAACTTCCGGAACCAAAGGGAAAAGCAGCCAACAGAGGCTTCTGCTGGCCCAATAGAAAAAGGGGACCCAATTTGTCTATAAATAAGACCCTATGGGTCTCATTTTGGGGACCGATTTCTCGATTCTCATTCTTGTACTCTTTTTCTCTAGAGTAAACCCTAATTTCTAAATCAATTTGGGGATTTATATTGTAATCACTCTTGTATTCTAAATCAAAGATCAATAAAGAGTGGATTGACACTTAACATATTTGTTTATGAGTTTCTTATGTGATTTCTTAGTTATTTCCTACACAACCTATTATAGACTTCCTACATGGCAGCGGGTGCCTTCTCAAGCTTAGAACCTTCCACAGAGCTCTTGCAGAACCCCTACCTACAAGCCATTTAAACTTTTGTTGAGGGTTGTGCTTAGGAACCCTTGTCTCAAGAAAATTGTTGGTTTCAGAGTTTTTTAAGCATGATGCTCACACCATTGAGGGAAGAGTAACTAATCTTTTGGGCTCTAAGCCTTGATATCTAGGAAACGGTGAACTAACTCAGACTTGTGAAAGTTAAATAACCCCTTTTCCCTTAGGTCCACTTCTGTAGACCTATCTCCGATGTTGACAAAAAATATCGTTAACAATAATTTAAATTAAAAAACAATTCAATTTAATAACAATAAATTAGTATTATTGTATATGTCCAAACACAATATCATATAGCTCCAAAATATACATACTTGGATTCATAACCCGATTTTTCAAAATCTAAGTTGAATCAATATTCAATTTATTATAAAAATTATTTTATTATATAAATAGATCGTTATGGTTTATAAATGATTCCATGGCGACTTTCTAAAATTTTATTTGGATATAACTCACAATCTACAAGATGAAAACTCAATTTTTCACTTTCATTAAAAAACTATAGTTCAATATATTCGAACGTTTCTTGTTTCAATGAATTCTGACATATATTGGATCATATACATTCATTCAAATTTCAAAACGTAATATTACAATCTACCGCGCCGCTGCAAGCTCGTTTTATAATTATATTATAAATTATACATTCAAATCTTAAATTAAATAAATTCCAAGTTGTTAATTCTTAAAGTAAAACATTTTCAAAATATTTAAATGAATTAAATATTCCCTAATAAAATTTGGGTTATTACAATCTCATTCTTGTACAAATTATATTTGGTTATATAGGACAATTCCATTTTTATAATCTCATTTGATTATAATGATAACAACCACTGTATCCATATACTATATTAATTTTAGAAAATTATTCCATTTATATCAAAATAGAATTTTGGGTAAAATTATTTCATTTGCCTACTTTAAAACAATATTATGTCAATTTTCTTGTTTAAGTGTTCAGAAACTCTTATCGATGTCATGGCGTCCCACGATTCGTCCAGAATTCATAAGCCACTAAAAAGATTACCCAACAAAATATAAAACAGTTTTTATATCAACTAACAAATACACATGCATATATATACATTCAAACTCATTCTGGGGTACTACTGACCCTATCTCTAATGAGTAAACTCCATTAAAGCCTAGGTGTTCGCTCAACCTATGCTCTGATACCAACTGTAATAGCCCGCAAATCTGTACCCTTTAGATTGACTAAATACACCACATGTCCAACCCATATTGAATAAAATTGCGAATAATTATGGGTAAAGAAGAAAAACATAGAAGAAGAACAGAAATAACAGCACAAAATCTCGCATCGCAGTGGAATAAAATATTATATATATATAAACAACTTTTAAATACATAATTATGTACCATATATACATACTATCATCAGAGTACAACACAACACATCACAGCAAAAATAAATAGTAGATAACTCGCTGAAGCCTCATGCTCTAAGCTCCTCCAAGAGTATCTCTAAACATCTAAACTACTTGACTGCCCGAACAAATTTGGGCACCGAAGAGTTTAGAGTAAAACAAAACAAATAAACTCTGGGTCAGTCATAGGATTGTTGTGAGTAAACTATAATCACTTTTTTTACTTTGAAAATCCTTTCTAAAGAAAAGATAATCGTAAGACCGATCCACACATAAACATGGATTGTTTATACCTTACGATAACCATAAACATTCTTTGTATCAAAACTATCCTGATATTATGATAGCGTCTAAACAAAATAAATAACAATCTAGCGGAATGCTTGCATCTCACGCTCCACATACATAGTGTACAATCAAAAACCGCGGGCGCTTATTGGAGAATAGATTTCCAAATATGACTTGGTATGGAACCACCTTATGATAGTGTATCACTAGAGTGAAATACACTAGGTTCAACAAGAACATCTTCCAACCTAGCCATATTTGACCGGCCACTCATTCCGCTTGAGCTTATCGAATGTATTATCGCCAACGGTTACGATCAGCAACCGTTATCAAAAGCATACAGAAGTGATAGAATAAGAAGCAAATGAATTTCTCTAGATCAGGTGATAATATACCCTAATCGGTACGACCCACATAGCCATGTTGCCAGCCCGAATTTTTTTTCATTTCCCGGTTGATGAGACTTGAGGCTACGTATGACACCCCACGTCCGTTGATGTCACTCGTAAGAGAATGCATTAAGTTCCATGAAGCGCAATAGGTAAAAGTACAGAAATTTACAGAGCAGATATAAAATAAGCAAGGAAAACTTCCTACTTTATTATCAAAATAAAAACTAGTTCTCAAAACCAATTACATCAACCACTTACAAAGTACTTCAAATCTCTCTTTCTAAAAAAATAACATAATGCCATAAAGAGAAACCATATTCTCTCCACAAGCCATGATGGAATAAAGTCAGAAAATGCATCTCAAGAAATCCAAGCTAAGTCCAAGCAACTATAGAAAATCCTAGTAACTGTTGAGTGCTTCCACTCTGAGGACCAAGGGAGGAAGGAAGAAAGAAGCAAAAGAAAAGGGTCAGACATAAAGTCTGGCGAGTTCCAGTGATTTACAAATATGCATGAATCAGAAATGCCAAGATAGGTAAATAAGATTTGATGAGAAAGGTACAGTGTCATGAAAGGTAAACTAATAAATTAGACAGAATAACATAATGGATAGAATAATAGAAACAAACTTATGATCGAGTAATGCATCACATTTATGCCCTAAAACAGATAATGTCTGAACATATATGTCTTAGGTCTTATGTCTTAAGTCTGCACCAATACTAGTATAACAAGTTCAACATGATTTCATAACAACAAGATAATTAACAAGATTAATAGCAGAAATAAATAACAGGTTTGAACAGTAGGATTAGGCATACCATAATTACATTACAGGATTAGGTGTTAATCTAATTACATAAACAGCAGGATTAGGTGTACCCTAATTACTACCCAAGTAATCGGCTCCCTATTACGTAAATAACCCGTGTTAGCCCCAACAGTAGGGTGTAACACTCTCTAACCCAGCAACTATATGACACAGACCTATTTACTGGTGTTATAGCGTCTTATCTTCGCTAGTCGGACCCATGCACGAACATGACTTCGTCGGAATGGGCTTGTAACCACCCTTATGCGAACCACTTACTATCCAGTTCAGTAAAGCATGCCCTGGCCCTACCTAGTGCGAAGCCCCTTCTAATAAGATACCAACAGAAATACTGACCGATATGGGTTCCAAACAACAGACTAACATAATCCAAATCCACTAAGCTTGTATCCCCGAGTAACTAGGATTTAAGAGTCCTAAAACTCGATACAACAGCAAGAACGAGGGACCTCTTAACTTATTAATACTCAGGTTTTAACCTAGCAGGTTTAGGTTTACTAATAAGTATGGTTGTAATTTATACATGTCATTATGTGTACAACCCTTGCCTAAAACACCTGTCCAGATGTGTACAATTCCCATAGTGTTTCAAGTTATTAAACTACATCTGGTACTTACCCTATTCTTAATATGTCAATTTACTTAATGTCCGTATTAAGTCAAATCTAACATGTCCAATTCATATGCATAATATTCATCAATCATGTTCTCAATTTATAACATACACATGTCTATGCATATTTCTACTAAGTTATAGCATATACAAATTATCCCACTTATTAGTTTACAGCAAGCCTAACATGGCATGGCTGATTCAAGAGAACGAGAAGTTGGAAGTCATCCCGATCCTTCTTTGACACATAATGGGGAAGACAATATACTTGGACCTCTGACACCGATTCAGATTCTCCTATTGAAAGACCCCCTATTCCTACTAGTGATGAGACTGCTAATCCCGACTCCGTACCACCGCTTCTCCGTTAGGGCAAAGCCCAAGATAGCGTATCCAAACAATGTGCTAACCAATGAGGTATTTCGAGCAACGGAATGAATCGGAGAAAACCAATTCCAGGATCGGCTAAGGCAGTAGTAGAAGCCTAGTAATTTACCACTTTCAAAAGGAAGAATCAAGGCTTCCCTATTAAGTTAAGAAAGGCGTGGGAAAGAATCAAATCAACTACCTTAAGTATCGACCATGAGGCCTTATTTTCAGCATTTAATATACTTCCTTGAAGCCAGGTGCCAGGGAAGGCATTCAGACTCCTGTGCAGCCGCCTATTTGCTCGGTCCCTCGACTTAGAGTTACCTAGGAACACACGTCTCCGCTTCTTCGATCTTGTCTTTCACCCTAGAAGCGTAGCGGCGCCTTTGATTCAAGGTGCTGAGTCAGCGGTTAGGGAGCTGGGAGGCAGGCAGCAGTTAGGGAGTTCGTACCGCGGCTAAGGGAGAGCGAGCCTGGTATTAAGGAGCCTATTAATATACTGGCGCAGCTCAAGACCTAAGGCCATCTCTTTCGTACCTGGGCCGGTTCGAAAAGAGGTTTATGCCGCTACGCACCTTCCGGACTTGTTGCTTGCTCCTTTAAACGGAGTTTACTTCTTCTTCCTGCGTCGAGCTACGCTACCTTGTTATGCCCGGTTCCGACTTGCTTGGCGTAGATGTTGTGAGGCTTCGCCGATTGAGAATAGAGGAGCGGAATGCCTTAAGAGTTCACAGAGTGGTAAAGGCCAGTCAACAAGGGCCCTAGCTACTAGAATCTACTGGTAGGGCCGAAGTTTACTATGGATTTTACACCGATGATTGGAGATGCAATTGTGTATTCGTATTTAAGAGATACCAGATTTGTAGCAGCTTTAAGTAAGGCAATGCAGTCAAACCAACCAGTAAGGTAGGGAGGCAAAGGAGAATCTTATTATGTCTTGGTCTACAGGCAACAAGTAGCTCTATTGAAAGAAAGGGAATCAATCAATAGGGGAATGATATCTTTAAGATTCGAATACTGCCCCGGAAAGAAAGAAATTTCCAATGGGGAGAAAGAAGGGTACGAAGGAAGCCGCGGTGTATATTTGTCCTCTTTCCCAAAATACAGTCAATCAGTCCCAATTAATTAATATGCCTAACTTCCTTTTTATGTCATTCATTATTGCCCCAATTGTTCGCACACTCTAATTGGGTGTAGCGTAGTCTCCTAAAGGCCTAGGCTTAGCATAAAATAAAAAGGAAACAGAGGAAGAAGAATAAAATAACATAGGCATACATGCAAGACTAGAAATGAACATAGAAAAATGGGGAAAGGAAGATAGATACATTTGACTTGTTATTTATTTAACATCACAAGCTTGTGTATGACTTGTCTAATTAATATCACAGGCACGCATGGGTTGTTTAAACATCATAGACATGTATGACTTGTTTAATTAACATCACAGGCATGTATATAACCTATAATATCATAGGCATATGTATACTAATCATAGGCGTAGGTGATTTACAGTGAAAACATGTGTAATATTTATTTTACTAACACTGTAGATCCTAACCAATTTTATTTAACTGTCATGTTGGCCAAAGAAATCAGATCTGTAAATAACTGTAACTCACAAAAAACCTTGGTGAAGATAACTATATAACACTATGTCACAAGAATCCAAGTCCAATCCAAGTCCAAGCCTTGATGTTGCTTCTGTTTAATTCAACTTCTAACAGCATTCCCCCATTTATATGTTTATAATTTTCAGAGTAGTTTCAGAGAGGAAGAAGATATGAAGAAGTGGTGAATTGAGAATGAGGGAGGCCATCTATTTATAGAGTTACAGAATCAACATCAACCCTTAGATTTTATGTTTTAAATCTAAACTATACAAGTCATGCTGAGTCAACAACGAATATAGTGCAGAAAACAGTCTAGGTGCACAGAATGGATCTGCCCATATCCATGGTAGGTCGACTCATGGGTCGACCACATGGGTTGACCCAGCCTCCTATAGGGAGACCCGAGCTGAGGTTTGGGTCGTCCCCTAAAAGGACATTTTCCCGCCCGTTCTCTCGTTCGATTTTCTGGAAATTGTTTTATTATTTATTTATACATATGAACCTTATGTGTATGCAAACTTCTAAGGTCCATAACTTCTTCATATGTTGTTCGTTTTACGCAAAGTTGGGGTCTATCTGTACCAGAATTTCGAGATGAACGCAAAGGTAATGCCAGTTCCAATTAATTCTAAATATTTAATTAAGTTATTTTCAATTATAATCTTCAAGCATGGTTATAGTGTGTTTAAATTTTGGGGTGTTACATCCTCCCCTACTTAAAGGATTTCGTCCCTGAAATCTTCAAGTTAAGAAGAATGCTACTGTCCTAACAACCACAACCATCTACTCATCTATCATACACAAGCATCCATTTTCCTAAAGATTTTCAAGTGCTTGTATTAACATATGCAAAGGTGTGTGTATATGTCCTTACGCTGATGCGAAAATCAGGCGATCGACTGATTTAGTTGACCTCCTTAATGCAATGTATGTTTGTGCCATGTATCCAAATTATATACAAATAATCCTAGTATAACATATAAGATATATATGCATGCACAATCCTTCATCAAAATGCAACATCCATATGTTGATACATCCATTTTCATCTATATAAAACCCTAATGCACACACATCCATATGCAATATGTAAGTGATTGAGCTGATCTAGTGCCTAGTGTGTGTTTTTGCATCCATGAGAAACCACTAGCAAACACGTGCATCCATTTGCAACCATCAAACATAACATGTTTCCAACCATTAGTTTCTACCTAAGGATCGAAAGGTTCGAACGATAGGATAAATAAACTAGAATGATAGAAGAAAATGTTAAGTAGAAGCTTGGAAAAGAAGTCAAGAACGTACTCTCATAAATAAAAGGATAAGAAGCGTGAATCCTATCTTCGGGTTCCCATGTCGCATCTTCGCGGTCTTCTCGCCATTGCACTTTAACTAATTTAATTTCCTTATTGCGAACTTCTTGATTTCTGATCCAAGGATATGAGTAGGAACTCGTCTAACTGATGCTTCCTTCTCAACTTCTATGTCCTCAAGTGTGCTCGGCTCTACTATCTCTGCTGTAATGTGGAGACATTTCCTCAAATGGGAAACGTGAAATACATCGTGTACGCCTGTTAGTCTATCCGGTAGCTTAATCCTATAAGCCATCTGCCCAGTCCTCTCTATGATAGGGAATGACCCCACAAGTATCGGTGACAACTTCCCTAATGAACCAAAGCGAACTACATTCCTTATAGGTCACACTTTAATGAAGACCATATCTCCCACCTCAAATTCCAAGTCGATCCTCCTTTTATCTGCATTAGATTTCTATCTATCTTGAGCAGCCTTCATCCTTCGGCGATAAGATCAATCTTCTCAGATGTATCTCGAATCATTTCTGGTCCAAGTAGAAGTCTATTTGTAGACTCCCACCAACAAGTCGGCGAACTAGAAGGTCGTCCATATAATGCTTCGAATGGTGCCATGCCTATACTGGATTGATAATTGTTGTTGTAGGCGAACTCTACCAAAGGAAGATGCCCTTCCCAAGTCCCTCCAAAGTCTAGGATACATAGTCTTAGAAGATCCTTAAGAACTCTATTCACCCTCTCAGTCTACCCATCTGTCTAAGGGTGGTATGTTGTGCTCAAAAGTAGTCGTGTACCTAATGCTTCTTGCAAGCTCTTCTAGAACTCACTAGTAAAGATGGGGTTGTGATCGCTCAATATACTAGAAGGTACCTCATGCAATCGAACTATCTCTTAGAGATAAACTGATGCCAGCCAAGATGCCGTCCTCTTGCTCTTCACAGGAATAAAATAAGCACACTTTGTAAGTGTATCCACTATCAACTAAATGCTCGTATTGCCCTTCCTTGATCATGGTAATCCATCAATGAAGTCCATAAAGATGCTCTTTCGCTTCCATTGTGGGATATCCAAGGACCGAAGCAATCCACCAGGTTTCTTTTGTTCAACCTTTACTTTTTGGCAAGTCATGCATCAAGCTACAAATTCCATCATATCTTTCTTCAAGCCAGTCCAAAAGAAAACCCTCTTCATGTCTCGATACATTTTGTCGCCGCCCGAATGGATAGTCATCCGAGAATGATGAGCTTCCTCAAGCATTGCCTTGAGCAATTCCCCAACCTTAGGGACACATAGCCTTTCATCTCTCCTTTGCCACCCCTTATCATTCGTGGTATATCTAGCAAGGTGGCTAGAAGTATCTCCTTTATTGAGCTTGTCCAAGATGTTTGAAATTTGCAGGTCCTCTTGTTGCATATATCCAACTCGCTCCAATAGAGTAGGCCGCACTTCCAAAGATGCTAACAATCCAAATGTGAAATCCGTAAAAGGCTTAAAATTAAAGGTTGAGATGTACTCCAAGCTCTTCCTTTCTGAGAATAGAGGACTCAAAGTCATTCTCTGCCTACTTAGTGCGTCCGTCACTACATTACCCTTGCCAGGGGTATAGGCTATCTAGAAATCGTAGGGCGTTAGGAACTCCATCCACCGTTGCTGCCTCAAGTTGAGATCCTTTTGTAAGAACAAGTACTTGAGCGACTTATGATCCATATATAGCTCAAAATTTTCTCCAAGTAGATAATGTCGCCAAGATTTCAATGCAAACATAGCAGCCAACTCTAGATTGTGGGTTGGGTAGTTCTTTTCATGAACCCTCAGTTGCCTGCTTCCATAGCACACCACCCTTCCCTTTTGCATCAAGATGGCACCAAGCCCTGTGCCACAAGCATCGGTGTAAACCGTAAATATCTTGCTTCCGTTTGTGAGAGTCAGAACAAGGGTTGTTGTCAAAGCCCTCTTCAACCTATTAAAATCATCCTCACACTCAATGCTCTATAAAAAAAAGTCAAGTTATTTTTCGTCAATCGGGTAAGCAGGGCCGATACTATTGCAAAATCCTTGATAAATTTTCTATAGTAGCTCGCCAACCCTAGGAAACTTCTCACCTCCATTGCATTCTTTGGAAACCTCCAATCTTGAACTGCAATGATTTTCATGGAATCCACTGTTGTCCCGTCCTTGGAGACCACATGCCCTAGTAACCTTACTTCCTTTCTCCAAAAGTGACACTTAGAAAATTTTGCCTTGAGTTGATGTGACATGAGGATGCGTAGAACCTCTCCTAAGTGTTGGGCATGCTCCTCCTCGTTCTTTGAGAAGATCAGGATGTCATCCAAAAAGATCACCACAAATTTGTTCAGAAACTCTCTAAACACCGTACTCATCAAGTCCACAAAATAGGCGGGTGCATTGGTTAACCCAAAAAGCATAACTAACCATTCGAAGAAGCCATCTGGAGTTCTGAATGCAGTCTTATCTATGCAGTCGTCTGCCATTATCAGCTGATGAAACCCCGGGCTAGATCCATTTGCGAGAAAATTGATGTGCCAACTAGTTGATCAAACAGGTCGCCAATTCTCGGAAGCGGGTGCCTATTCTTCTTAGTGAGCTAGAGCTCCCCACATAGATGAAATGAGTTGTCTGCCTTAGTTGTGAAGACGACTAGAGCTCCCCACTCTGAAATACTTCGCCTAATGAAACCTTTCTCGAATAGCTCCCCTACTTGCTTACTTAGCTCCCTCCTTTCCCTAGGAGAAATGTAGTGTACTGGTAGAGCAACTGGCTTCGCATTCTCTACCAAGTAAATCTGGAAGTCTATCTCACGCTTTGGAGATAGACCCTTAACCTCCTCAAACACATCCGGGTAGTCTCTAACTATGGGCATAGATCGCAAGTCGTCAACAGGAATATCAAGTGATTCTAGAAAACTGAGCATCACCGACCCTCGTGGGTTGCAGGATACTTCGAGAGTCCTACCAGG
This sequence comes from Allium sativum, assembly GCA_030737875.1. Taxonomy (NCBI): domain Eukaryota; kingdom Viridiplantae; phylum Streptophyta; class Magnoliopsida; order Asparagales; family Amaryllidaceae; genus Allium; species Allium sativum. The sequence goes on along the minus strand of CM060912.1, from coordinate 970,660,395 downwards.
ACAAGAAAGAAGTCTAACCACTCTCTTTTTGAAATCAAGGATGGAACCATACATGGCTAGCCAATCCATGCCTAGAATCAAACCATAGCCCATAAAGCCCAGTACGTATGCATCGCATTCATATTCGACGCTGAAGATAAAAATCCTCAAACCTCTACATATCATGGATAAATGGGTTGATCCTCCTATGGGGTTTGAGACCACTACAGGTTCAGAGACTATACTAGTGTTTAGGTGTGGACTATCTACTAAAGAACTGGATATAAATGAGTGTAAAGCGCCAAAATCAAACAAGGTTTGAACAGGATAGCCAAAAAGGGAAATCAAACCTTCAACCGTAACTTTCCTACCTCGATCATGTCCACGTGCTTCAAAACATGCACCTGTACAGAAGTTCCTGCCCCTTGTACTTGCTTGTTAGGGCATTTCTTTGTGAAGTGTCCCATCTATCCACAGTGAAAGCAAGCTCCCTTGGTCTTTCTACAGTCTTTTACAAAATGACCCATAGCTCCGCAACCATGACACTTTACATCCTTTTTAATTTGGGCCTTCTCAATCTTTCCACCTTTCTTTTGTTTATTACCTTTCTTAGGCCACCATTTCTGCTTTTCGCCCTTCTCTTGAGTCTCCTCAGTCTTATTTCCTTTCTATTCCTCCTTGTCATCCTCTTGCATAAGCGCCATATCAAATAAGCTTTCAAAGGTTGCCCCCATTGGTATATGAGACAAAGCAAGTCCTTGGAGAGGTTCATTCAGGCCTCTCGTAAATATAAGTGCCTTCTTGTTAGGAGCATTCACCAACTCCAGTCCAAACCTCGCTAGTTGATTAAGCTTATTCACATACTCCTTAATCGGCATGTCTCCTTGCTTTAAAGCCAAGAACCTTTCCATTTGCAGTCCCTTCTCTGCCTGAGATAAGAATTTCACCATGAACCTTTTCCTAAAGTCATCCCAATTCACTACCAGTTGTCCTTCTTGTGTTACTTCACACCAGTAGGATGCCTCATCCTTAAGTTGCCACGTAGCCAGTTGTATTTTCCTTTAGTCGTCGACCTCAAAAAGTCCGAACAAGTTCTCCGCCTCTTGCTATTCCGTGCTTCCACAAAGCTTTCAGTTCCATGGAATGGTTTTCCTCCCATAGCGCAGATGTATTTGCGTATCTTAGAGAAGTTATCTACTCGTGGAGGTGAAGGAACAGCGGCTGCAGATGGGGGAGGGTCATTTTCTTGACCTCCGGCGGGTGTCGTAGGCTTAAGATATCTATGGATCCACGCCGGTATCTGAACACCCTCGGGAAGATTAGGTTCCCTATACATGCTGAAAAGAAAAGAAAAGCGTTCAACAAGAGATCAAGAGAATGTTGACTATGGCTTGCGGGGATATGTTTTTCAAAAACAGATTTTTAATTGAAAATACTTTGCTTTTTGAAAACGTTTTTAAAAAACCTTTTCTCGAAACTTGTAACCGTCAGCTCTGATACCAAATGTGACACTCCACGTTCGTTAATGTCACTCATAAGAGAATGCATGAAGTTCCGTGAAGCGCAATATGTAATAGTACAGAAATTTACAAAGAATATGTAAAATAAGCAGCGGAAAAACTTTCAACTTTATTATCAAAATAAAACGTAGTTTTCAAAACCCATTACATCAACCACTTACAAAGTACTTCAAATATGTCTTTCTAAAAAACACATATTCTTGCCATAAGACATGATGGAATAAAGTCAGAAGATACATCTCAAGAAGTCCAAGTTGGTACAGATACCAACAGGGATACTAACTTATATGGGTTCCAAACAACAGATTGACACAAGCTAAACCCCTTAACCTTGTGCCCCCAAGTAATTAGGATTTAAGAGTCCTAAAACCCTATACAATAGCAAGAACGAGGGATCTATTAGCCTATTAATACTCAAGTTTTAACCTAGTAGGTTTAGGTTAACTAATAAGTATGGTTGTAATTTATACATGTCATTATGCATACAACCCTTCCCCAAAACACCTTCCCAGATGTGTACAATTCCCATAGTATTTCAAGTTATTAAACTACATATGGTACTTACCCTATTTTTAACATGTCAATTTATTTAATGTCGCATTAAGTCAAATCTACAATTTCCAATTCATTTGCAGAATATTCATCAATCATATTCCCAATTTATAACATACACAGGTTTATGCATATTTCTACCAAGTTATAACATATACACATTATCCCTCTTATTAGTTTACAACAATCCTAACATGTATATATTTGTCCTCTTTAAAAAAATACTGTCAATCAGTCCCAATTAATTAATATGCCAAACTTCCTTTTTATGACACTCATTATTTCCCCAATTATATGCACACTCTAATCGGGTATAACATAGGCTTTTAAAGGACTGGGCTTAGCATAAAATAAAAAGGAAACAGAGGAAGAAGAATAGATTCACATAGGCATATAGGCAAGACTAGAAATAAACATAAAAAAATGGGAAAAGGAAGATAGATACATTTAATTTGTTATTTATTCAACATCAAAGGCATGTGTATAACTTGTCTAATTAATATCACAGGCAGGTATGACTTGTTTAAACATCACAGGCATGTATATAACTTGTAGTGTCACATGTATATGTATAACTGACCATAGGCATAGGTGGTTTACAGTGAAAACAGATGTAATATTTATTTTACTAAAACTGTAGATCATAACCAATTTTATTTAACTGTCATGTTTAAGGCCTAAGATCTATCAGATCTGTAAATAACTGTAACTCACATTGAATCTTGGGGAAAATGATATAACACTATGACGCAAGAATCCAAGTTCAATCCAAGTCCAAGTCCTGATGTTGCTTCTGTTTAATCCAACCTCTAGAAGCATTCTCCCATTTATATGTTTATAATTTTCATAGTAGTTTCAGAAAGGAAGAAGATATGAAGAAGTTATGAATTGAGAATGAGGGAAGCCATCTATTTATAGAGTTACAGTATCAACATCAACCCTTAGATTTTAGGTTTTAAATCTAAACTGTACAAGTCATGCTGAGTCAACAATGAATATAGTGCAAAAAACAATCTAGGTGCGCAGAATGGATCTGCCCAGATGCACGGTGGGTCGACCTTACCCTCTATGGGTCGACCCATAGGTCGACTCGGGCTGAGGTTTGGGTCATCCTCCAATAGGACAATTTTCCACCCGTTCTCTCATTCGAATTTTTGGAAATTGTTTATTTATTTATTTATACATATGAACCTTATGTGTATGCAAACTTCTAAGGTCCATAACTTCTTCATGCATTGTATGTTTTACGCAAAGTTGGGGTTTATCTGAACCAGAATTTCGAGACGAATGCAACGGTAATGCCGGTTTCACTTATTTTTGAACATTTAATTAAGTTATTCTCAATTCATCATCTTTAAGCATGGTTATAGTGTGTTTAAATTCTAGGATGTTACACTACGATTGCCTTTTTGGCTATTTCAATCACTTTGAATGCCACATTTTCAGATCCGTTAATCACTAATTGATTTACACAAATACACTCTGGGTGTTAAGCTAAGAGAAATTATCTTCTTCGTCACCATACTCGGTATATTTGTAAAAAAACAATGTACGTAATAACTGGAAACACTCTATTAGACATTTGTCCATATAAGTCCGTTCTGGGTACGAAAAAAACCAAAGGCACTATCTCCATTAATCCATTTTAGGCAAATTCTACCTATGATTAATAGAAAAATCCTTTGCACTTTACTCTGTCTTCGATTATCTTCAAAATAATCTGATTCACAACGCTTATTCCAATACGGAGTGGTTTCGGATAATAAATCCAACCGGTCTCTCCATATTGACAACGATAACATTTAATTGGCCAGAATTTGGATAGTCGGTTATTTAAATATCGAAGAAACAAACATTCATCCAAGTATCATATTTCTAGAAGGAAATATTATTGATCTGCACCAAACAATCACTGAGCTCTTTTTAATTAATATTTCATTAATTGAATTCTTCCCAACATTCATTATCAAATCTCCTTACCGAGATATTTTTCAAACCCGTTTGGATACTCACTATACTTAAAAAAACATTTCCATATTTTACAAGATTGGAACACCCCGTAATTTTAAAAGACATTATAAGAGTAAACTAAAGAAAACTTAATTAAATATTGGGGATTAAGTAAAACCGACCATACCATTGCGTTCGTCTCGGAATTTTGCTTAAGATAGACTCTGTTTGCGTAAAATGGACATCGTATGAAGAAGATATTAAGGTTTGAAGATTGTATACATATAAGAGAAATTTATATAAACAAAATCAAACCAAAAATTTCAAAACAATTCAAAATCGAAGCGGGAAAGGGACACTGGATTTGGACCCGTTGGGGGTTGACTCATGCCCCAGGGGTCGACACACTCAAGGGGGTGTTGACCGTAGGGTCGACACCGATGTCGACCAACCCTAGATCCATCCAGGTTCATTTATGGAACCTAGACTTGTTCTGAACGACATTCGTTGGAAAAAGTCTATATAAGGGTTGGTATTCCTATTGTTTTATTCACCTAAAAGGCTAAAACAATGGAGACAATGAGATGCTGCCCCAGCTTGGATTGAATTAGCCTATTTTTCTTTAACAACGACGTATATGTATACAAGAATTTCTTCTGCAACTTCAACATATCATTCTCTGTTCTTTAGATCCAGTCTCTGTGAGTTCATTTTATTTTTAGATATATACATTTAACAAGTAATTCTGACATGTTTATAAATCTGGATCTAAAACCTATGCCTGTTAAGAATCTGATTCGTACCTAATCAGTCCTGCTATCACATGTACACCTGATCTGCTGTTCGGTTCTTATATGCCTATTTCTGCGATCATATACCCATCTCAGTTATTATCTTCTTTTTTATGCCTATTCTGTTCTTCTTTGTTTTCCTATTTTATTTTTATAGCCTAGGCTAACTTCGAGCCTAGGCCAATACCGCTGAAATATGTATATGAACGAAATTGGGATTAATTGGGAATGGTAGTTTGGGGGCATAACCTGTACTATGAATATGACTAAAATTTAGGGTATAACTTATAATGTGGAACATAACTGAAATATGGGGTGTATGAACATGTAAACACGTAGGAACATGTTAATGGAACTGTATGACACTTACGTAATCTATTTGATCTATTGGGAGTTAAGTAAACTTGTAAATCTGTTGGGGTTGCAGGGACAATATTAACCCGTGTAAAACTTAATATGTGGAAATCCTAGTTGATTAGTGACATAAGTTTAGGGGTTTGACTTGTATCATCTACTGTGTGGGACCCATATTAATCAGTAACCCATTCTTGTATTAAAAGGGGACCCCGCACTAGGTAAGGGTCATGGCACGCTTACTAAGCTAATTATAGGTGGTTCATTTGGGATGGGGTGTTCTGATGGCGCATTCAAACAAGGTCATGTGCGTGCATGAGTCCGGTCTGTATGGGAAAATAAGACACTATAACATCGGTAAATAGGTTTGTGTCCTTCTGATGGTTGCTACTTTGGGAAGTAATACACCCTACTATGGGGCTGACACATGGTATTTACGTAGTAGGGAGCCGATCATTGAGGGTAGTAATTAGGGTACATCTAGTTCTATTTAGGTACCTATTATTTCTACTTGGGGTAACACCCGTTATTTCTATTTAGGTACCTGTTATTTCTGTTTGGGGGTAAAACCCGCTGCTAGAAGTACACCTAAGTCTACCATTTTCTTCTGTGGGGATAATTCTATTTCTGTTAAGTAATTGGAAAACACTTAATTCGACATACTAATATTGATGCAGAGAAAAGTATTTGAGAAGCATAGTCAACTTATCATGTCCATCATGTTCACACTGTTATATGATACTATTATCTCTCATCTAGTTTATATGCCTGTCATGATACTTTTACTTATTTATATGCTAAAAGTAACTGGATTCACCAGACTTTATGTCTGACCCGTTTTGTTTCCTTTTCTCTCTCTTCCTTTCGCCCCCAAGGTTCTCAAGGTGGGAATGCTTAGGCTTGATTAAAGACTCTCTCTTCTGTTTCTGCTTTGATTTGGATTTGCATCCGTATACCGCTTTGAATTCTTGTCTACTATTTATGGCTACTTATGGGGATTATGGCTTTTTACTTCCATACTCTAATGGTTTTTAGCGCAAGAGAGACGTTTTTATTTGATGTATTTTATTTCAGTATTTCAATTTGATGTTGTAACTGGATTTTGAGACCACGATGTTTTCTACTGAAAAATAAAGTTTTAATTTTCCGCTGCTATTTTATGTAAAGACCCGCATTCTACGTATCGAAGGATCGTAGAATATTTATTTCTTTTTCATATGAAGTCGTATGGTCGTGTAACTTTAGAGAACGACTATTGGGGTCATTTCCAATGTTCACGATTTTTGCCGATTTTTAAATGACCGTTTTCCCCTGGTGAATCTTGTTTCGCCAATAACTTTTGATTGGTAAGGAGTTTTGACTTGAAACCACTTCCATTGAATTCGGATGATGGTTTACCTTTCCGTAGAGCGGTCACAATGATCAAACAGACTTACCGTTTGGGAGATATGGCTGAATTAAGGTTTAGAAGGTGAAAAACAGCTTAACCGGGCCTAATTAGGGTGATTAGCAGCTAGGCCCATTGGGGATTTCGGGATTTGAGCTATAAAGGTGTTGATTAGGGTTAGAGAAACCTTTTCTTTGTCATTTTCCAGCCGCCACTTACCCCTCTTCAACCTAACAATGGCCTCCAACACCCAAATCACCTTCTAATCACCGTTTAATCAAGTTTTAGCCTAATCTACATCAAACCAAGTCTAATCAACATCAAATTAGAGGCAAAGGCTGCTGTGTGCATTGGAATTCGTTCCATTTAAAGGATCATTTCAGATCTGAGTTTATATTTTGGCTAAGCTAAGTGATTTGCATGGTTTTTCACTAATTACGCCTAATTAGGGGTGATTAGTGATAATTAGCGAAATTATGGCTCAGAAAAATCTGGAAAAATTTGTAAAATTCTAGAATATTATTTTAGAACTATTATAAAAATTTGGGCTAATTTAGATAAGTTTTGCTAATTGTATGATTAAACATGATTAAGGGGGATTAAGGGGAAAACATAGGTTTTTGGGTATGTTTGATCCATATTGACATGCTAAAATTGTTGTTTTAGTGTTTGTGGTTGATTATACATGCTGTTATTACTGTTTGGAATGCTTTATGATTGTTTAGAAAAGTTAGAATGGTCGAAAACACCGTCGTATGGCGTAAAACAGTCGCTGGAAAAGTTGCAGGAATTCGACCCGAACCGGATTGGGTCGGTGGAAGGGGCACGAGCCGACCCGCTCGTGGAGCATCCCACGACCCGAACCGTTGGCATCTGGAGTGTGCCACGAACTGCTCGCACTTGAAGACCACGACCTGACCCAGACCGAACCGTGGAGCACCATGCAACTCCGACCAGACTTGGATGGAGAAGCCCGACCCGATCTGCTGAAAATGGCACGATCCGAACCAGTGTGGCACCACGACCCAGCCTGGAGTATCACGACCCGACCCACTCGAGTGAAGGAACACGATCCGAACCGCCATGAGAGGGAGCTGACGACTCGACCGCTCGAGTGAAGACATCACGAACCGAACCGAAGATGGGGCCTACGAGCCGAACCGACCTGATGCTACGGAAAGGGGATCACGAACCGAACCAGGATGGCCGAACCGAACCGATGATAACTGAGGTACTACGCACATTCAAACTGATCCGGAGGAGACCAAAAACCCGAGATGCAAAGGTAGTCCAAATAGGAAGTAGAACTCAGGATCCAGTTGGGAACCAATGTGATAACTTCATGAGTTGGACTTTGCTGCGGGATGTGTGCAAAGGGGTTATCGATGTATATAGCTTTGACTCACCACTGAGGAAGGGATTATTGGCTATGGATCAGTGCAGTGGGGTCATCGTGACTCCATGGGGCAGAGTGATCGTAGCAGGGCTATGAGCCAGTGCAGTGGAGCCATCATGACTCCATGGGGGCAGAGTGGACATAGCAAAGTATTAGTGGTTACGGATCAGTGCAGTGGAGCAGTCACGATTCCATGTGGCAGAGTGATCGTAACAAAGAACTGGGTGATCAAAGTGGTGGATATCGTATACTTTACGCACTGAGTGAGAGATGTGAGGATGATTGCTATGTTTGATGTTTTCTATCACCCTGACATACACACCACATCCCCATTATTTTCACACCATGTGTTAGTTCCACCTTAGAGTATTGTACATCCTGTTGTGCTAACTCTTTGGTTGCAGGTCCAGGTTCAGGTATGGTTATGTATACCTGTTATTGTTCTGTTTTGCTGCTTATTGCTCATACCAGACTTTTGTCTGACCAAGAGTTTTATGTCTCTTCTTATTACTCTAGGTGCTTTTAAATGGGCAGACTAGAGACAGGTCAGGTGATTATGCACGAGTAGCTGTACCGGAGACGAGCAGGAGGCTTCCACGTATGATATATATATATATATATATTCTCCCTGTGTTGTTGTTGGTCACTACTTTGGGCATTAGTAGTGTACCTCTTTCTTTTTTCTATAGAGACAGTATTTCAAAGTTGTAATAATGTTGGTTTGGATGATAAGCTGTATTTTGGATTTCCGCTGCTATGATGGTTTAGTTTTCAGCTTATGCACTATCTCGCCTGTTTTATGTCAAAGTTATGTTATTATTTTATTTTTTTCCCATGCATTGTGTTACATTCTACAGGTTCCTTGTTAGTTCAAATTCCTTTCTTTTCTTCTCTTTGGCGACCTTCCCGTACTAGTTGGGCATTGGCACAGCGCACTTTCATTGGAAATGTCGGCTGGTGCGGGGCGGGCCGTCACACTTGATATCAGAGCTCTAGGTTGCGTAGTTAACCTAGTGAAAGACACCAGGGAGAGATAGTACGTATATGAGAGCGCATATTTGTTATATTTTGGATTTTCAAAAGTTATATATATACTATTAGTATATCTAAGGATGGAGTCGCACTACACTGGCACCACTGGGGAGATGGTTAATCGTTTTCTCTTTACAGATAAGACGATGAGCCGATATACGAGGAATACTGGTTCAGGAGCCAATAATAGGAATGCTCCTGATATGAGGACGATGTTCACAGACCTCATGAGAGAGATGCTTAGGGATGTTCAGAGGGAAGCTCCTAATGCTGCAAATGGTGGTGGTGCAGTAGTGTAGGCGCCTAGGGCTGATTTCGCCAAGCTATGTAAGGATTACACTAGTCTTGGTGGGAAGCCGTTCCATAGAATGGAATCGGCTATGGATGTTCAAGATTGGCTTGATAGTTGTGAGTGCATCTTCGAGGACTTAGAGATCGATGATGCAATGAAAAGAAAGCTAGCATCCCGTCAACTGCAAGGACGGGCTATGAATTGGTGGAATGTTATTAAGTCAGCTACCCCTGAGGATCAAGTTACTTGGGATCAGTTCAAGGCCCGATTCAATGATAAGTTCATCCCAGCTGCTCAGAAATCAGAGTTGTTTAGGAAGTTCTTGGAGCTTAAGCAGAATGGTAAGGCAGTCCCGGAGTATATAGTTGAGTTCGATACTTTATCGAAGTATGGATTATCCCTCATTGACACTCCCGAGAAGAAGAACGAGAAATTCATAATGGGCTTAGATCATTACTTGGGGGAAAGGCTTATAAACCATATTGATGAGACTTTTGAATCAATTATTGGGAAAGCACTGAGATCAGAGAGCCTTTATCCTAAGCCCAAGACTGAAGTTGTTGTTGCATCTGCAGAGGGGCCAAAGCCGCAGGCAAGCGGTGGAGGCAAGAATAATTCTCAGAATAAAAGGAAGCAGAGTCAGACCAAGGATAGCCAGAAGAAGAGTAAGAAAGAGGTTGAGTGCTTTAGCTGTGGCAAGAAGGGCCACTATGCTAAAGAATGTTGAGCAAAGCCAGCGGACAGGAAGTGCTCCAACTGCGTCCAAGTGGGACATCACAGGGATAAATGTCCGCAACCCCCTAAAGAGAAGCAGATTGTGAAAGCATATGCTCTTAATGTTGTTCCTTCTTCGTCGAATGCCCCAACTGCGGCGGAGAAAGGAAAGAATGTCATCATTTAAGGTCTGCTTTCTGTTTATGATGTTCCTGTTCGAGTACTGTTTGATACTGGGGCTTCCCATTCCTTCATATCTAGTAACCTGGTAGATGGGTTGGGATTGGAACCCGAGATAGTCGATAGATCTTTAGCGGTGACGAACTTGATTGGTGGTTCAACCAGCCTTAGCATGATTTGTCGTAATGTGGTCTTATCGAGTCATGGATGTATGTTTGCTTGTGATTGCTTTGTTTTGGGCTTTACTGGGTATGGCATTATTTTGGGAGTCGATTGGCTCCAAAGATATGGGATGGTGGTAGACTATGAGGGATTTTCGGTGACTATTAGGGCAGATGATGGGCGGAGGGTAGTGTTTGGTGGCTACCTAGTGAGGAGGTGATAGCTAGTTTTCTGAATTTCCTCGACATCCCGCAGGACGAGTTAGCAGGAATTCCCATTGTTGGCCAGTATCCGGATATCTTCGAGGAAGTGATCGGACTTCCACCACACCGAGAGATTGAGTTCCGTATTGATTTAGTGAAAGATGCCAGACCTATAGTAATTCCACTTCGTCGTACGACACCAAGGGAGCAGAGAGAGCTTGGGGTGCAAGTAAGCGATCTTTTGAAAAAGGGATTTATCAGAAGAAGTGTCTCCGAGAGTGGAGCACCAGTTGTATTTTCTACCAAGGCAGATGATTCCCTTCGTTTATGTGTGGACTATCGCGAGTTGAATAAAGTGACTAGGAAGAATAAGTATCCTCTTCCACGGATAGATGATTTATTTGATCAACTGGAGGGAGCAAGGGTGTTCTCCCAATTGGACCTCGCGACAGGATTTCATCAGCTCCGAGTAGCAGCTGAGAGTATTCCTAAAACGGCCTTTCGGATGCCGTCTGGATTATATGAGTGGTTGGTAATGCCATTCGGGTTGACCAATGCACCAGCATATTTTGTGGATCTTATGAATAGAGTATTCCGAGATCAATTGAATAAGTTTGTTCTTGTGTTCATGGACGATATCTTGGTTTATTCGAGGACAGAGGAAGAACACAAGGAACATTTGAGAGTAGCGATGGAGGTGTTAAGAAAACACCAATTGAAAGCGAAGTTTTCTAAGTGTCACTTTTGGAGGAGAGAAGTGAGATTCTTGGGCCATGTTGTTTCTGAAAATGGTATTGCTGTGGATCCTGCGAAGGTGGCTACAGTACAAGATTGGTCTATGCTCAAGAATGAAACGGACGTAAGAAGTTTCTTGGGATTAGCTGGATATTATCGGAAGTATATCCAAGACTTCTCCAAGATAGCGGCACCGTTAACTCAGTTGACCAAGAAAAATCAAGCTTTCGTTTAGGACGAAAGGTATGAAAATGCATTCAAGAGCCTAAAGGAAAGGTTGACGTGTGCACCAGTGTTAGTCATTCCAAAAGGGAATGAAGAGATGATAGTATACACGGATGCATGTGGTACCGGACTAGGTGTTGTATTGATGCAAGGAGGTAGGGTTGTAGCTTACGCAAGTCGGCAACTAAAACCGCATGAGAAAAGATACCCTACCCATGATTTGGAATTGGCAGCGATCATGTTCGCGTTGAAGATGTGGAGACATTATCTCTTGGGAGAAAGATTCGAGTTGTTTACCGATCATAAATCGTTAAAGTATCTTTTCTCTCAGAAGGATCTAAATCTCTGACAGCAAAGATGGTTAGAATTCTTGGCTTCCTATGATTTCGATATCACATACACTCCAGGAATGGGCAATGCGGTAGCCGATGCATTGAGTAGGAGACATGCCAGTTTAGGGGCTATGTTTCTAGAATGGAAGCAACTGGAGTATATCGCTGGGTATGATTTCAGACCAAAGTGCGAATTGGATCCAGAAATGCTAGCAAATTTGATGATCAGACCCATTTTGATTGAGCGGATTGGTTCCAGTATTAGGAACGATCCTAGCATAGGAAATCATCTCCAAGTTAGAGATGGGTATCGACGAGGAGATGAACAAGTTTGGGCTTGATCGAGATGGTTGGCTTAGAAAGAATGGGAGACTGGTTGTGCCCAATGTCAATGGATTGAGAGATGAAGTGCTTAGAGAATGTCATCACTCAAAACTAACTATACATCCCGGTGGTAACAAAATGTATCGAGACATGAAGCAAACCTACTACTGGGAAGGAATGAAAAGAGACGTTGGGAAGTTTATATCCAAATGCATGAATTGCCAGCTAGTTAAAGCCGAGCAAAAGAAGCCTAGTGGTTTGCTGCAACCATTGGAAAATTCCAGAATGGAAATGGGAACAAGTCTCAATGGATTTCATTGATGGGTTACCAAGGACTAGATTGGGCCATGATAGCATTTGGGTGATTGTGGACCGATTGACCAAGAGTGCAAGGTTTATACCCGTCAAGTCAAATAGAACAGCAGCTAAGTTAGCGGAACTGTATATGAAGTGGGTAGTAAGATTTCATGGAGTACCCAAAGGAATTATGAGTGACCGAGATCCGTTATTTACTAGTGAATTTTGGAAGAGCTTACAAGAGGCTTTAGGATCAGAATTACATCTCAGTACAGCGTACCATCCTCAAACCGACGGTCAGACTGAGAGGGTGAATCATACATTAGAGGATCTCTTGAGAGCTTGTATATTGGATTTTGGAGGATTATGGGATGACCATTTGCATCTAGTGGAGTTCGCATATAATAATAGTTATCAATCCAGTATTGGTATGGCTCCATTTGAAGCTTTGTACGGAAGACCGTGCAACTCACCGTCATGTTGGTTAGAAACCGGTAAGAAGTTTGTGCTTGAGCCAGATGTGATAAGAGAAACCTCAGACAAGATCAGGGTTATCCAACAGCGAATGAAGGTTGCTCAAGATAGACAGAAGAGTTATGCTGGTAAGTGGAGAAGAAATCTAAAATTCTCCATTGGCGACTTGGTGTTTGTCAAGATTTCTCCGTTAAAGAGCGTGATTCGATTTGGCAGGAGAGGTAAGTTAGCACCAAGATTTGTTGGTCCATTCCCAGTTCTCGAACAAGTTGGGAATTTAGCATATAAAGTTGAATTACCTGACAAGATGGCGGGAGTTCACAACGTATTTCATATTTCCCAGTTAAGGAAGTTTGTGCACGACCCCGATATGACAATTTCACCGGATCAGTTGGATAACATCGATGTAGAACCCGAGGCGGTTGGGAACCGCAAGCCGATTCGTATTGTCGAGCATGATACGAAGCAACTTCGAAGGAAGGAGATGAAACTAGTCAAGGTTCAGTGGGGGCGAGAGTGAGAATGACTGCACTTGGGAAACAGAGGAGACTATAAGGAAGTCATATCCAGAAATCTTTACCTGGTAAGATTTTAATAGTGATAGTTTCTTACCTTGTTAGTAAACCGCATGCTAGGGTAGGCTTGTTGTGCTTGTTGTGTATGTTTGATTGTTTGTGAATGACTGATAGGCATGCAGAACACTTTTGTATGTTTTGGATTAACGAATTTCGGGGGCGAAACTTCTTAAGGAAGGGAGAGTGTAACGACCCGCATTCTACGTATCGAAGGATCATAGAATATTTATTTCTTTTTCATATGAAGTCGTATGGTCGTGCAACTCTGGGGAACGACTATTGGGGTCATTTCCAATGTTCACGATTTTTACCGATTATTAAATGACCATTTTGCCCCTAGCAAATTTTATTTCGCCTATAACTTTTGATTGGTAATGAGTTTTGACCTGAAACCACTTCCATTGGATTCGGATGATGGTTTACCTTTCTGTAGAGTGGTCACATTGATCAAACGGACTTACCGTTTGGAAGATATAGCTGAATTAAAGTTTAAAAGGTGAAAACAACTTAACTAGGCCTAATTAGGGTGATTAGCAGCTAGGCCCATTGGGGATTTTGGGATTTGAGCTATTAACGGGCTGATTAGGGTTAGAGAAATCTTTTCTTTTTCATTTTCCAGTCGCCACTTACCCCTCTTCAACCCTAACAATGGCCTCCAACACCCAAATCACCTTCTAATCACCGTTTAATCAAGTTTTAGCCTAATCTACATCAAACCAAGTCTAATCAACATCAAATTAGAGGCAAAGGCTGTGGTGTGCATTGGAATTCGTGCCATTTAAAGGATCATTTCAGATCCGAGTTTATATTTTGGCTAAGCAGAGTGATTTGCATTGTTTTTCACTAATTACGCCTAATTAGGGGTGATTAGTGATAATTAGCGAAATTATGGCTCAGAAAAATCTGGAAAAATTTGTAAAGTTCTAGAATATTATTTAGGGATCTGATAAAAATTTGGGCTAATTTAGATAAGTTTTGCTAATTGTATGATTAAACATGATTAAGGGGGATTAAGGGGAAAACATAGGTTTTTGGGTATGTTTGATCCATATTGACATGCTAAAATTGTTGTTTTAGTGTTTGTGGTTGATTATACATGTTGCTATTATTGTCTGGAATGCTTTATGATTGTTTAGCAAAGATAGAATGGTCGAAAATACCGTCGTATGGCGTAAAACAGTCGCTGGAAAAGTTGTAGGAATTCGACCCGAACCGGATTGGATCGGTGGAAGGGGCACGAGTCGACTCGCTCGTGGAGCATCCCACGACCCGAACCGCTGGCATCTGGAGTGTGCCACGAACCGCTCGCACTTGAAGACCACGACCCGACCCAGACCGAACCGTGGAGCACCATACAACTCCGACCCGACTCGGATGGAGAAGCCTGACCCTATCTGCTGAAAATGGCACGATCCGAACCAGTGTGGCACCACGACCCAGCCTAGAGTATCACGATCCGAACCGCTCGAGTGAAGGAGCCCGATCCGAACCACCATGAGAGGGAGCTGACGACTCGACCGCTCGAGTGAAGACATCACGAACCGAACCGAAGATGGGGGCTACGAGCCGAACCGAGCTGATGCTATGGAAAGGGGATCACGAACCGAACCAGGATGGCCGAACCAAACTAATGATAACTAGGGTACTACGCACATTCAAACCGATCCGGAGGAGTCCAAAAACCTGGGATGAAAAGGTAGTCCAAATAGGAAGTAGAACTCAGGATCCAGTTGGGAACCAACGAGATAACTTCATGAGTTGGACTTTGCTACGGGACGTGTGCAAAGGGGTTATGATGTCCATAGCTTTGACTTGCCACTAAGGAACAGATTATTGGCTATGGATCAGTGCAGTGGGGTCATCGTGACTCCATGGGGCAGAGTGATCGTAGCAGAGCTATGAGCCAGTGCAGTGGAGCCATCATGACTCCATGGGGTAGAGTGGACATAGCAAAGTATTAGTGGTTACGGATCAGTGCAGTGGAGCCGTCATGACTCCATGGGGCAGAGTGATCGTAACAAAGAATTGGGTGATCAAAGTGGTGGATATCGTATACTTTACGCACTGAGTGAGAGATGTGAGGATGATTGTTATGTATGATGTTTTCTATCACCATGATATGCACACCCCCTCCCCATTATTTTCACACCATGTGTTAGTTCCACCTTAGAGTATTGTACAACCTATTGTGCTAACTCTTTGGTTGCAGGTCCAGGTTCAGGTATGGTTATGTATACCTGTTATTATTTTCATTTGCTGCTTATCGCTCATACCAAACTTTTGTCTGACCCAGAGTTTTATGTCTCTTCTTATTACTCTGGGTGCTCTTAAACAGGCAGACTAGAGACAGGTCAGGTGATTATGCACGAGTAGCTGTACCGGAGACGAACAGGAGGCTTCCACGTATGATATATATATATATATATATTCTCCCTTTGTGGTTGTTGGTCACTACCTTGGGCATTAGTAGTGTACCTCTTTCTTTTTTGCTTTAGAGACAGTATTTCAAAGTTGTAATAATGTCGGTTTGGATGATAAGCTGTATTTTGGATTTCCGCTATGATGGTTTAGTTTTCAACTTATGCACTGTTTCGCCTGTTTTATGTCAAAGTTATGTTATTATTATATTTTATCCCATGCGCTGTGAGACATTCTACAGGTTCCTCGTTAGTTCAAATTCCTTTCTTTTCTTTTTTTGGCGACCGTCCCGTACTGGTCGGGCATTGGCACAGCGCACTTTCATTGGAAATGTCGGCTGGTGCGGGGCGGGCCATCACATTTTATATGTCTGTCTTGTGAGATTCTGTTCTGTTTACCTATAACGCTTCACAAAACTTAATGCATTCCTTTAAAGAGTGACATTAACGGACGTGGGGTGTCACATTTGGTATCAGAGCTGAAGGATACAGGATGGGATATAAAGGTTTTGAAAATTGTTTTCAAAAGGTTTCAAAAGAAAGTATTTTCAAAGGAAAGTCTGTTTTTGAAAAACATATTCGCCAAAGCCATATAAAATATCTTTCGATTCTCTGTTTGAATCCCGTTTCCTTTTCTTTTCTGCATGTCTAGGTAACCGAATATTCCCCAGGGCGTTCAAATACTGGCTTGGTTTCATAGATATCTTGAGGTTATGGCACTTGTTAGAGGCCAAAAAAACCCTCCTCCCCCAGCTGCAGCTGCTATTCCTCCTCCTCCGCGAGCGGATAATTTCTCTAAGATATGCAAAGACTTCTGTGCTATGGGAGGAAAACCATTCCATAGAACAGAAAGCTTTGTGGAAGCACGGAATTGGCTTAAAGAGACGAAGGATTTGTTTGGGATTTTCGAGGTTGACGACCGTAGGAAGATTCAGTTGGCCGCATGGCTGCTAAATTATGAGGCTTCATTCTGTTGGGAGGTGACACAAGCAGGGAGTCCAGTAGAGACTTGGGATGATTTTCGACAGAGATTCGAGATGAAGTTTCTTTCTTATGTAGAAGAGAGTATGCAGATGGAGAGATTTCTGGCACTTAAGCAAGGAAGCATGACTGTCAATAAGTTTAATCAGTTGGAAAGGTTTGGTTTGGAGCTAGTGAATACCCCGCACAAGAAAGCTTTATGGTTTGCAAGAGGACTGAATCAACCTCTTCAAGCATTGGCATTATCTCACATACCTATAGGAGCAACTTTTGAGAGACTAGTTGATATGGCACTGATGCATGAAGATGGTAAAGAGGAGAAAAAGGAGTCTAAGACAGAGGAGACGCAATTTAAGAAAGTGTGGCCCAAGAAAGAACAACAAAAGAAAGATGGAAAGAACGACAAAGGTCAGAATAAGAAGAAATGCCATGGTTGGGGAGGCTTGGGTCATGTGGTCAAGTATTGTAGAAAAATGAAGAATTCTTGTTACAGCTGCGGTGAAACTGGACACTATAGTAGGGAACGCCCGAAGAAGCAAGGATAGGCGCAAAGGGCAGGACCTTCTGGAGTGCAGGTGCATGCTCTCGTGGCTAGCAGACTGGGCAGAGGTAGCAAAGTTTCCGTTGAAGGTTTGATTTCTCTTTCCGATCATCCAATAAGGACTCTTTTTGATTCTGGCGCTTCTCATTCTTTTATATCTAATTCTGTGGTTGATTCTTTGTACCTTAGTACTAGTATTGTTTCTAATCCGGTTATTTTCTCAAACCCCATTAGGATCACAACTCATATGTCTATGATTTGTCGGGGTTTGAGGATATCTGCTTTGGGCGTCGAGTTTGAGTGCGATGCATATGTTCTTGGTTTCATGGGCTACGGTTTGATTCTAGGGATGTATTGGCTAGCCATGTATGGTGCCATTCTAGATTGTGAGAGGAGGGTCGTTAGACTTTTGAATTGCCATGGGAGGACTCTCGAGATTTCCTGTGACCCAAGGGGGTTTGTCATGCTTAGTTTCCTAGAGTCATTTGATGCTTCTGTAGATGACTTGCGATCTGTACCAGTGGTCTATGAGTATCCATATGTTTTTGATGAGGTTAGGGGCTTACCTCTGAGGTGCGAGATTGATTTCCAGATATATTTGGTGGATAATGTGAAGCCAGTCGCATTACCTGTGCACCACATGGCTCCTAGGGGAAGGAGGGATCTTAGCAAGCAAGTAGGGATGCTACTTGAGAAGGGGTTTATTAGGTGAAGCATATCTAAATGTGGTGCTCCAGTCGTATTTTCAACTAAGGCGGATGGCTCGCTTCGCTTATGTGTGGATTACAGGGAGTTGAATAAGCTTACTAAGAAAAATAGGCACTCACTTCCGAGGGTAGATGATCTGTTTGACCAGCTTGTTGGCACATCTGTTTTCTCTCAGTTAGACTTGGCCATGGGGTTTCATCAGTTGAAGGTGGCTGAGGATAGTATAGATAAGACCACTTTTAGAACTCCAAATGGTTTCTTCAAGTGGTTAGTCATGCCTTTTGGTTTGACGAATGCACTCGCATATTTTGTGGATTTGATGAGTAGGGTGTTCAGAGAGTTTCTGAATAAATTCATTGTGGTCTTTGTGTGATGACATTTTGATTTTCTCGAAGAATGAAGAAGAGCATGCCCAACATTTAGGAGAGGTTTTGAGGACTCTCCAAGCGCACCAGCTTAAGGCGAATTTCTCCAAGTGCCACTTTTGGAGAAAGGAGGTGAGATTTTTAGGGCATGTGGTCTCCAAGGAAGGCATAACAGTGGATCTCGCAAAAGTGGTTGTAGTTCAAGATTAGAAAGTTCCAAAGAATGCAACGGAGGTGAGAAATTTTCTTGGTTTAGCGGGCTACTACATGAAGTTTATTAAGGACTTCACAAGGATATCAACCCCACTCACCAAACTGACGAAGAAGAATCTGACCTTTGCTTGGATTATTGATTGTGAAATGCTTTTCAACGATTAAAGAGGGTTATAACAATAGCCCCAGTTTTAACATTACCTGATGGAAGTAAGGTGTTCACAGTGTATACCGATGCATGTGGTACAGGACTCGGTGCCATTTTAATGTAAGAGGGAAGGGTAGTATGCTATGGAAGTAGACAACTGAAGATTCATGAGAAAAACTACCCCACTAACGATTTGGAATTTGCTACTATAGTGTTCGCACTTAAGTCTTGGCGATATTATCTACTTGGAGAGAGGTTCGAGTTATACACGGACCATAATTCTCCCAATTATCTATTCTCACAGAAGGATCTCAAATTGAGACAGCAAAGATGGATGGAGTTCCTAGCATCCTATGATTTTGAGGTTGCTTATACCCCTGGAAAGGTTAATGTGGTGGCAGACGCATTGAGCAAGCAGAGGATGACTTTGAGTCCTCTATTCATAGAGAGGCGGAGCTTAGAGAACATATCGACCTTCGATTTTAGGCCTTCTATGGATCTTACACCTAGTTTGTTGGCATCTTTAGAGGTGTGACCTACTCTTATGGATGAGATAGGATCTTCGCAGCGAGAGGACCCACAGATAACAGACTTTTTGGATAGGCTCAGTAAAGGGGAGACTTATAGTCACCTCAACAGATATTTTGTGGATGATAAAGGATGGTTACAATGGGATGGAAGGCGTCATGAGATAGTCTGTCTTCATGGAGTACCTTCTAGCATAGTGAATGATCGTGATCCCATCTTCACTAATGAGTTCTAGAGGAGCCTATAGGAGGCATTAGGTACACAGTTGTGTTTGAGCACCGCATATCACCCTCAGACTGATGGGAAGACTGAGAGGATGAATAGAGTTCTTGAGGATATATTGAGGCTGTGTATCCTAGAATTCTGAGGGACTTAGGAGGCGCATCTTCCATTGGTTGAGTTCGCCTACAACAACAGTTATCAGGCTAGTATAAGCATGGCACCCTTCGAGGAACTGTCTGAATGACCCTGTAGATCACCGACTTGTTGGTGGGAGTCCATAGATAAGCTTCTACTTAGACATGAGATGATTAGAGAAACTTCAGAAAGGATTGATCTTATCCGCAGACACATGAAGACAGCAGAGGACGGGAAGAAGACCTACGCAAATAAGAGAAGGACTGATATTGATTTTGAGATGGGAGACATTGTTCTCATCAAAGTATCACTGCCAAGGAATGTGGTTCTCTTTGGATCTGTAGGGAAGTTGGCGCCAAGGTTTGTAGGGCCATTTCCCATAGTGTAAAGAATAGGTCAAATGGCCTATAGAGTAAAGCTACCAGAGAGATTGGCGGGTCTTCATGATGTTTTCCACGTTCCTAATTTGCGTAAGTGTCTGGACGATACAGCGGAGGTAGTTGAGTCGATCATGCTTGAGGAGGTAGAGGTAGAACAGGAGGAGACAATTAGACGAGTTCCTATCCATATACTTGGATCAGAGGTTAAGAAGCATCATGTAACAACCCGTATTTTCAATAACCTGTTATAACATAAATTGAGGTGGAATTTAATTTATAAATCTGAATCAAGGGAAACGGGCTATGCCATTGCGTTCGTCTCGGAAAAATACGCAAAATAGAGTCCGAGTTTTCGAAAATCGGAGTCCGTATGACCCGATTAAGGCCCAACAAAGTTTTCAGAAAATTTCTAAATAAAAACAGATTTTTCAAATTCAAATCTAAACTTGGAAGTTGGGCCAGTTTGGGCCAGGCGGGAGAATTCCCGCCACAGTACCCAAGTCGACAGCCCTGTCGACTTGGGAGTCGACTGGGTCTGACCAGGTCGACAGCCCTGTCGACTTGGTTGTCGACTTGGCTCAGACGCCCAGTTCTGCCTGGTGCACCATTTTGGGGTTTGTGTTGAGCTTGGGGGCCAGATTCGATTTGGAGGGTTAAGATGAGGACTAGGGTTTAATCCTATGGTCTAAATCACTAGCCTAATCTATAAATAAGACCCTAACCTACCCTAAATCATCATTAATCTATCCTACAACTAAACTATGGCAAAATCAATCCTCTAATGGCCTCCACTCTCTTCATAAATTCCTAAATCAATTTTCAAGAAATTTCCATGCATACAAGTGTATTTAGGCTTGTATGATCCTCTTTAGCTTGCATTAAAGTCTTGTTTCTCTATTGGCATCATAAAGGAGGAGTCTTGATCAAGTTTTCTTGCATTTTGGGGTTTTAATTAGTTGCATAAGGGGGTTTCTTACATTTGCTATACTCATTTGAGTCTTCATAGCATTGTAAGCCTATTTCTACTCTTGTATTTTAACTATGAAGTTAATATGTTATGTTGCAAGTTGAGTTTGGGGTTAATCATGATATGTGCTTTGATCTTATGATTTGATGCATAAGCTTACTCTATGCATGTTAGTAAAGTCACTACCTTGGCTTTATGCATAGAAAGATGTGATCTTTGGTTGGAAATGTTGCATGATGCAACTTTGAAACTCTCATAAACCTTGTATTAACATGCATATAATGTTATATGCATGTTACTAGTCCTTATCTCATGCTATCTATGGCCATGTTCCGCCTATTTGCCAAGTTTGATGTTATGCATGCATATGAACCTTATGCAAGTTGAAACCATGTTACGCATGCATATGAACACTATGCAAGTTAAAATGATGTTATGCATGCTTAGGAATATTTTGCAAGTTGATAACATGATATGCAAGTTTGTGATCACATCTTTGTCTCATATGCCACCATGTTTAAACTTGTGGCTCCAACACCTTTATGTCATGATTTTGCCAAGTTCCCTCTTTCTATCCTTTATGCGCTATTGCAATATGTAAGCGAGGGGATTGCGTTTGGGGTTGGGTAAACTTAAAAGACATAAAAACGTAAGCTTGGGAATTTACCTATTAAGTTAGGTCTACCCATTGGGAATTTACCTATTAAGTTAGGTCTACCCAATTGCTTGAAAATTTGTAATGTGTTTTGAAAACATGATGGACATGACACTTAGAAAACATGAGGATGGCCAACTCGAGGTTGGGTTGAGCTTGTAGCATAAACCTACCCGGAACCGACCGGCTTAACTAGTGGCTACAAGCAATAGGACCCAATGTGAGTAGTTGGTCATGTTGCACGTGAAACCCGAGGTTAGACTAAGTTGTGGTGTAAACCTACCCGGACCCGCCCGGCCTAACTAGTAACCACAACAAGGTCTAATGTGAGAGGTTGGGTGCATTAAATTAATTAATGCCACATGGTAGGGTTAAGTCATGGACCGCTTGAATACTTAACCAATTAAACACGATGGGTTGATAGGGTTAAGTCATGAACCTTGGGTACACTTAACCAACTTGGTACTTGGATGAGTTGGGTTAACCACGTTTAACCCATTAAGGAAACCCTAGTTACGTGGTCCTTTGCACCAGTAACCCTCTTAGTTGTATCATGATACCCTAGGAACTAGGCTAGGGTGGGGCACGATTACTGGGGTGACATGTAAGCAACCAAGACGACGGCTGTGTAGGTGCGCCGGTGTAGGTTCAGGCGGGCCATGGTCGTGCACATGGTCCGGAGTTGAAAAAGCAGGCACGGGCACCAGTAGGTTTAAACTGTGCGTGCTTGGATTGTGTCAGTGGTTGACACCCTAGGACTTGATACACCCCAGGGTGGACCTAGCACAGTTTAGCTACACTTCGTAGTTGGGCCGTATGACACCGACACTTGACGAGTTAGGCTTTAGGGAGCCGATCGACTAGACTGTGCTAGTTGGACCTTGATTTAGGTCATTCATGGTGTTGGGCCAAACTTGGGCCTGGGGATCACTTCTTGTTTACACTTGACATGACTTGTGAAACTAGTACACTCGGTGCAAACCTCAACCTTGTATATGCGGTGCCACACTTGATCTATCTTGTTGATTTTTTTTTACCATGCCAGTTATCATCCTATGACTCATCCTTGTTTACATATACAGTTAACTTTATTAGTTGTTGTACAATAGTAGGTAGGACTTACCAGTCTTTTGACTGACCCATTTTCTTTCGCCTCTTTTCTTTCGTTTCCCCCCCCCCCCCCCAGGTTTACAGGGCGGGAATACCAGTACTTAGCTTGGATCTTAGCTGCTTTTCCTGGATAGCTCATGTATGCTTTGGACTTGAGCTCGCTATGGTTTTCTACCTTGGGGATAGCTATTTTATGTTTTCCTTTCCAGTTTCCAGTTTTATGTTTCTAGACTTTGTTTATGGAAAATAATGATCAAGTACTGTGTTGTAACTTAACTTATGGTTTTGATATGCTAGTTTTTATCCGCTGCTATATTTACTCTGTTTTTACTTATATGTTCTGTCTTGTGATATATGCATGCATGTTTACCTTGTTTAAACGCCCCTCCAAAGTCAGTGCCCTTGCTAGAGTGGCACTGGCGGAGGTGGGGTGTTACATTTGGTATCAGAGCATAAGGTTTACGAGATTGGAGCAAAAAGGGTTTTAAAGTTACTTTTAAAAGCTATTTTCAAAACCAATTAAGTATTTTCCAAAGAAAAGTCTAGTTTATTTTGAAAGGCTATCCCCCAAGAGCCATAAGCACTATCCTTCGTTTCCTCGTTCTAAATCTATCTTTTCCTTTTTCAGCATGGCCGATCTCAATCTTCCTGAGGGAGTCACCATTCCCGGATGGTTCCGGAGGTACTTGGAAGCTAGGGCCAACAATGCAGGCCCAGCAACCACTCCCACTATCACTGAGGTTCCACACCCTCCTCCTCCTCCTCAGCAACCGCAAGCCGATTTCGCCAGGGTTTGCAAGGACTTCAAGGCCATGGGTGGCAAAAAAATTATTGGGACAGAGACTTTCGTGGAAGCAAGAAACTGGTTGAAGGAAACTGAAGATCTCTTTGCCATCTTTGATATAGAGGACCGTAGAAAGGTTCTGTTGGCGGTTTGGCTACTAAAGGAGGAAGCTGCTTATTGGTGGGAGGTCACCAATGCTACTAGGCCCGTAGAAACCTGGGCCGACTTTAGGGCAAGGTTTGGGCTTAAGTTTCTATCGTCTGCAGAGGCAAATTTGCAACTAGAAAAGTTCATAGCCTTGAAGCAAGGAGACATGACAGTGAGAGAGTATGTGAATAAGTTCAACCAGCTTGCCCGATTCGGTTTGGACATGGTCAATACTCCCGAGAAGAAGGCTCTACGTTTTGCACGAGGGTTAAATGAGCCATTACAAGGTCTAGCCATGTCACACATACCCATGGGGGCCACTTTCGAGAGCCTAGTAGACATGGCATTGCTGCAGGGAGAGGATAAGAATGGGAAGAAAGAAGTCAAGCCCAATGAGACTCAGTCTAAGAAGACAGACTCCAAGTGGGGAGGGAATCAGAGTAATCAGAATAACAAGAACAACAAGAACAGCAAGGGAAACAAGAACAAGGCAAAGGACCCAAGAAAGTGCAACTTCTGTGGGATTGTTGGGCACATAGCCAAGGACTGTAGGAAGAAGAGAATGAAATTGGGTGGGTGCTTTCACTGTGGAGAGACAGGACATTTTAGCAAGGATTGCCCTAAGAAGCAGGGGCATGGACAGACTCAACGTGCAGGTTCATCCGGAGGGCAAGTGCATGCTCTCAACGCCGCTCCAGTTCAGGATCGAGGTAGCATTTCTGTAGAAAGTCTTGTTTATATTTCTGATTATCCTGTTCGCACCTTGTTTGATTCTGGCGCATCGCATAGTTTTATTTCTTCTGACATTGTTGAAAATTTGCACCTAAGTACTAGCTTAGTTGAGGATCCCGTTTGTGTTTCGAATCCGATTGGGGGTTCAGCCCATTTATCTATGATCTGTATGGATTTGAGGATTTCTATCTTGACCGTAGAATTCTCGTGTGATGCTTATGTCCTCGGGTTCACGGGATACGGGTTGATCTTGGGCATGGATTGGTTATCCCGCTATGGAGCCATTCTCGATTGTGAGCATAGGGTGGTGAGACTCATGACTCGCCTTGGTAATACCCTAGAGATTTCTTGCAACCCGCTAGATCCCGTCATGCTATGTTATCTTGAATCTCTTGACTCGTCTATCGATGAT
Source organism: Allium sativum (assembly GCA_030737875.1). Taxonomy (NCBI): domain Eukaryota; kingdom Viridiplantae; phylum Streptophyta; class Magnoliopsida; order Asparagales; family Amaryllidaceae; genus Allium; species Allium sativum. The sequence continues at coordinate 970,635,476 of CM060912.1, read as the reverse complement.
CTGCAATCTGTAAGGGTGGTTCGAGAATACCCTGATGTTTTTGAAGAAGTTAAGGGGTTACCCCCTAAGCGAGAGATAGATTTCCGCATTTATCTGGTTGATAACGCTAAGCCAGTCTCCTTACCAGTTAGGCACATGGCCCCGCGTGAAAGAAGAGAGCTCAGTAAGCAAATCAAGGAGCTACTTGAGAAGAATTTTATTAGGCGAAGCATTTCCGAATGGGGTGCTCCTGTGGTGTTCGCTACTAAGGCGGACGACTCGCTTCGTCTATGTGTTGATTATCGGTAGTTGAACAAGCTGACCAAGAAGAATAGGCATCCATTACCGAGGATAGATGACCTCTTCGACCAGCTTGTTGGTGCTTCTGTTTTCTCTCAGCTTGATCTTGCTACTGGATTCCATCAGCTCAGGGTAGCTGAAGACAGTATAGACAAGACTGCGTTCAGGACTCTAGATGGATTCTTCGAATGGCTTGTCATGCCGTTCGGCTTGACTAATGCACCTGCATATTTCGTGGACTTGATGAGTAGGGTGTTCAGGGAGTTCTTGAACAAGTTTGTCGTGGTCTTCGTGGATGATATTCTGATCTTCTCAAAAGACGAGGAAGAGCATGCTAGACATCTCAGGAAAGTGATGGATACGCTTAGAGCCCATCAGTTGAAAGCCAAGTTCTCCAAATGCCACTTTTGGAGAAAGGAAGTCCGGTTTCTTGGGCATATAGTTTCTAAGCAGGGTATAGCAGTGGATCCCGGGAAAGTGGTTGCAGTTCAAGACTGGAAGACTCCTAGGAATGCAACCGAAGTGCGAAGCTTTCTCGGTCTGGCAGGCTATTATAGGAAGTTCATTAGAGACTTCGCTAAGATTTCAGCCCCTCTCACTAGATTGACGAAGAAGAACTTAGTCTTTGCATGGGACTTAGAGTGTGAGCTTGCTTTTCAAAGGCTCAAAAGGGCCCTTACCACAGCTCCAGTTTTGGCATTACCCGATGGCGGTAAGATGTTTACCGTGTATACCGATGCATGTGGCACGGGGTTAGGCGCTGTTCTGATGCAGGAGAGAAGAGTGATATGTTATGGGGGTAGGCAACTTAAAGTTCATGAGAAGAACTACCCCACTCATGACTTGGAGTTGGCGGCGATTGTCTTTGCACTCAAGTCCTGGCGCCACTATCTTTTAGGCGAAAGGTTTGAGTTGTATACTGATCACAAATCAATCAAGTATCTCTTCTCGTAGAAAGATCTGAATCTTAGGCAGCAAAGGTGGATGGAATTCTTGGCATCATATGACTTCGAGATAGCTTATACCCCTGGCAAGGGTAATGTTGTGGCTGATGCACTAAGCAGAAAGAGGTTGACCCTAAGTCCTCTATTCGTTGAGATGAAGAATTTAGAGTATGTGGCAACCTTTGATTTCTCTTTGGCAATTGAGTCGATGACCGGTTCATTAGCATCTCTGGAACTCAGACCTACCCTTCTTGATCAAGTGGGGGCTTCACAGAAAGAAGACCCTCAGATAGTTGAGATTATGGATAAGCTGATTCGAGGAGAGACGTCTAGTCATCTCGCTCGATATTCTATTGATGACAAGGGTTGGCTGAGGAGAGATGGGAGGTTATGTGTTCCAGTGGTAGGAGATCCAGTAAGAAAAATTCTTGAGGAAGCGCATCGCTCTAAGTTGACTATACATCCAGCGGAGATAAGATGTATAAAGATATGAAGCGTATTTTCTTTTGGCCTGGGATGAAGAAGGATGTGGCAGAGTTTGTTTCTAGATGTATCATTTGCCAGCAAGTTAAGGCCGAGTCGAAGAAGCCCGGTGGGCTATTGCATCCTCTAGACGTTCCACTTTGGAAGTGGGAGAGTATTTCCATGGATTTTATTGATGGGCTACCAAGGTCAAGGAAAGGGAATACGAGCATTTGGGTTATTGTGGACAGACTTACGAAGAGTGCTCATTTCATTCCGGTAAAGAGCAAGAGGACCGCATCTTGGCTAGCGTCTGTATATCTTCGTGAGATTGTGAGACTTCATGGAGTCCCTTCTAGTATAGTCAGTGACCGTGACCCAATCTTTACAAGTCAGTTCTGGAATAGCTTGCAAGAAGCCATGGGCACGAGGTTGAATCTAAGTACTGCTTATCACCCACAGACGGACGGTCAAACCGAAAGGGTGAGTAGGGTACTCGAGGATCTGTTAAGGCTTTGTATTCTGGATTTTGGTGGTACTTGGGAAGACCATCTTCCTCTTGTTGAGTTTGCATATAATAACAGTTATCAAGCAAGCATAGGGATGGCACCATTTGAAGCTTTATATGGGAGGCCGTGCAAGTCGCCTACATGTTGGTGGGAGACTACAGATAAGCTTATACTTGGGCCTGATATGATCAGGGATGCATCCGAGAAGATCGAGTTGATTCGAAGACGGATGAAAGCGGCCCAAGACCGACAGAAATCCTATGCCGATAAGCGAAGATCTGATTTGGAGTTTGATGTTGGAGATATGGTTTTCGTGAAGGTTTCTCCTTTGCGGAATGTGGTCCGATTTAGAGCCGTGGGGAAGTTAGCACCGAGATTTGTTGGACCCTTACCTATTATAGAGAGGATCGGGCAGATGGCTTATAGAGTGAAATTGCCCGAGAAGCTTGCCGGAGTACACGATGTTTTTCATGTCTCGCATCTCCGAAAGTGTTTACATGAGTCAGCAGAGGTTGTTGAGCCAAGTGTTCTGGAAGATGTGGAAGTGGAGAAAGAAGCTACTTTGAGGAGAGCTCCGATTCGTATCTTGGGGACGGAGACCAAGAAGCTAAGGAATCGAGAGGTCAAGTTGGTGAAAGTTCAATGGTGTGAAGCCGAAGAAGACGCAACTTGGGAAACCGAGGAGAAGATGCGTGGGCTTTATCCATTCCTTTTTGAGGGTACACTCTCAATCTCCTTTCTTTGTTAGCATATCTTTCTCTTTGCTATCCATGTTTGTCTAGTTATCGTGCTAATCTTGTCATGAGAACCTTAGGTAGAAACCCTTTGGATGAAACATGTGTTTGAAACATGTTATGCTTGATGGTTGCAAGTGGCTGCAAGTGGTTGCAAGTGGTTACTTGTGGATGCATTATACACGATTAGGCACTAGATCGGCTCACACACTCCTCATATTGCATATGCATGAGTGTTTATGCTTATTCATGGATGAAATTTTTTTTGTGTTATCACATGGATGTTGCATATGGATGTATGTGATGTGCAGACATATAGATGTTATACATTATGTTAGGAATTGCATACATATGGATTCATTTCACTAACATAATCTGCATGGATGATATTTGCATTAGATAAGTACATATACACACACCTTTGCATATGTTCATACAGCATTTAGAACCTTGTAAGGACAATGATTGCTCGTGGATGATGTTTTGAGTAGGTGGATGTTGGATGGTAGGATACGTTCTTCCTAACTTGAAGATTTCGGGGACGAAATCCCTTAAGGAGGGGAGAATGTAACAACCCGTATTTTCAATAACCTGTTATAACATAAATTGAGGCAGAATTTAATTTATAAATCTGAATCAAGGGAAACGGGCTATGCCATTGCGTTCGTCTCGGAAAAATACGCAAAATAGAGTCCGAGTTTTCGAAAATCGGAGTCAGTATGACCCGATTAAGGCCCAACAAAGTTTTCAGAAAATTTCTAAATAAAAACAGATTTTTCAAATTCAAATCTAAACTTGGAAGTTGGGCCAGTTTGGGCCAGGCGGGAGAATTCCCGCCACAGTACCCAAGTCGACAGCCCTGTCGACTTGGGAGTCGACTGGGTCTGACCAGGTCGACAGCCCTGTCGACTTGGCTGTCGACTTGGCTCAGACGCCCAGTTCTGCCTGGTGCACCATTTTGGGGTTTGTGTTGAGCTTGGGGGCCAGATTCGATTTGGAGGGTTGAGATGAGGACTAGGGTTTAATCCTATGGTCTAAATCACTAGCCTAATCTATAAATAAGACCCTAACCTACCCTAAATCATCATTAATCTATCCTACAACTAAACTATGGCAAAATCAATCCTCTCATGGCCTCCACTCTCTTCATAAATTCCTAAATCAATTTTCAAGAAATTTCCATGCATACAAGTGTATTTAGGCTTGTATGATCCTCTTTAGCTTGCATTAAAGTCTTGTTTCTCTATTGGCATCATAAAGGAGGAGTCTTGATCAAGTTTGCTTGCATTTTGGGGTTTTAATTAGTTGCATAAGGGGGTTTCTTACATTTGCTATACTCATTTGAGTCTTCATAGCATTGTACGCCTATTTCTACTCTTGTATTTTAACTATGAAGTTAATATGTTATGTTGCAAGTTGAGTTTGAGGTTAATCATGATATGTGCTTTGATCTTATGATTTGATGCATAAGCTTACTCTATGCATGTTAGTAAAGTCATTACCTTGGCTTTATGCATAGAAAGATGTGATCTTTGGTTGGAAATGTTGCATGATGCAACTTTGAAACTCTCATAAACCTTGTATTAACATGCATATAATGTTATATGCATGTTACTAGTCCTTATCTCATGCTATCTATGGCCATGTTCCGCCTATTTGCCAAGTTTGATGTTATGCATGCATATGAACCTTATGCAAGTTGAAACCATGTTATGCATGCATATGAACACTATGCAAGTTAAAATGATGTTATGCATGCTTAGGAATATTTTGCAAGTTGATAACATGATATGCAAGTTTGTGATCACATCTTTGTCTCATATGCCACCATGTTTAAACTTGTGGCTCCAACACCTTTATGTCATGATTTTGCCAAGTTCCCTCTTTCTATCCTTTATGCGCTATTGCGATATGTAAGCGAGGGGATTGCGTTTGGGGTTGGGTAAACTTAAAAGACATAAAAACGTAAGCTTGGGAATTTACCTATTAAGTTAGGTCTACCCATTGGGAATTTACCTATTAAGTTAGGTCTACCCAATTGCTTGAAAATTTGTAATGTGTTTTGAAAACATGATGGACATGACACTTAGAAAACATGAGGATGGCCAACTCGAGGTTGGGTTGAGCTTGTAGCATAAACCTACCCGGAACCGACCGGCTTAACTAGTGGCTACAAGCAATAGGACCCAATGTGAGTAGTTGGTCATGTTGCACGTGAAACCCGAGGTTAGACTAAGTTGTGGTGTAAACCTACCCGGACCCGCCCGGCCTAACTAGTAACCACAACAAGGTCTAATGTGAGAGGTTGGGTGCATTAAATTAATTAATGCCACATGGTAGGGTTAAGTCATGGACCGCTTGAATACTTAACCAATTAAACACGATGGGTTGATAGGGTTAAGTCATGAACCTTGGGTACACTTAACCAACTTGGTACTTGGATGAGTTGGGTTAACCACGTTTAACCCATTAAGGAAACCCTAGTTACGTGGTCCTTTGCACCAGTAACCCTCTTAGTTGTATCATGATACCCTAGGAACTAGGCTAGGGTGGGGCACGATTACTGGGGTGACATGTAAGCGACCAAGACGACGGCTGTGTAGGTGCGCCGGTGTAGGTTCAGGCGGGCCATGGTCGTGCACATGGTCCGGAGTTGAAAAAGCAGGCACGGGCACCAGTAGGTTTAAACTGTGCGTGCTTGGATTGTGTCAGTGGTTGACACCCTAGGACTTGATACACCCCAGGGTGGACCTAGCACAGTTTAGCTACACTTCGTAGTTGGGCCGTATGACACCGACACTTGACGAGTTAGGCTTTAGGGAGCCGATCGACTAGACCGTGCTAGTTGGACCTTGATTTAGGTCATTCATGATGTTGGGCCAAACTTGGGCCTGGGGATCACTTCTTGTTTACACTTGACATGACTTGTGAAACTAGTACACTCGGTGCAAACCTCAACCTTGTATATGCGGTGCCACACTTGATCTATCTTGTTGATTTTTTTTTTACCATGCCAGTTATCATCCTATGACTCATCCTTGTTTACATATACAGTTAACTTTATTAGTTGTTGTACAATAGTAGGTAGGACTTACCAGTCTTTTGACTGACCCATTTTCTTTCGCCTCTTTTCTTTCGTTTCCCCCCCCCCCCCAGATTTACAGGGCGGGAATACCAGTACTTAGCTTGGATCTTAGCTGCTTTTCCTGGATAGCTCATGTATGCTTTGGACTTGAGCTCGCTATGGTTTTCTACCTTGGGGATAGCTATTTTATGTTTTCCTTTCCAGTTTCCAGTTTTATGTTTCTAGACTTTGTTTATGGAAAATAATGATCAAGTACTGTGTTGTAACTTAACTTATGGTTTTGATATGCTAGTTTTTATCCGCTGCTATATTTACTCTGTTTTTACTTATATGTTCTGTCTTGTGATATCTGCATGCATGTTTACCTTGTTTAAACGCCCCTCCAAAGTCAGTGCCCTTGCAAGAGTGGCACTGGCGGAGGTGGGGTGTTACACTTCACAACCAAGAAGTCAAATTGATACAAGTTCAATGGGGAGAAGACTGTGAAGATGCAACTTCGGAGACTGAAGACAAGATTCGCGCTTCGTACCCTTTTCTTTTCAAGGGTATGTTCTTAACTTCTTTTTCAAAGATTTTATTCATACTTGTTTCTATCGTTTGAGTATATCCTATCGATTGAATCTTCGACCTTTAGGTAGGGAAAACCAATGGATGTAAACATGTGTTTGAAACATGATATGTTTGATGGGTGTAAGTGGATGCAAGTGTTTGCCAGTGGTTTCTCGTGGATGCATATACGCACACACTAGGTAGTAGATCGGCTCAATCACTTACATATTGCATACGGATGTGTGTGCATTTTTTAAAATTTTATGGATGGAAATGATTGTATCATCATACTGTGTTGCATTTGGATAAATAATTGTGCACACATATAGCGTTTACATGATATACTAGGAATATTTGTATACATGCTGGATTCATGGCACTAACATACATTGCATTAAGGAGGTCAACTAAATCAGTTGACCGCCCGATTTTTCGCATTAGTGTAAGGACATATACACACACTATTGCATATGTTCATAAAAGCATTAGAAAAATCTTAAGGACAATGGATGCCTATGGATGATGAATGAGTAGAGATGTGGTTGTTAGGATAATAACATTCTTCTTAACTTAGAGATTTCGGGGAAGAAATTCTTTAAGTATGGGAGAATGTAACATCCCGTAATTTTAAAAGACATTATAAGGATAAAGTAAATAAAAATTAATTAAATATTGGGAATTAAGTCAAAATGACCAAACCATTGCGTTCGTCTTGGAATTCTGCTTAAGATAGACTCCGAGTTTGCGTAAAACGGACATCGTATGAAGAAGATATTAAAGTTTGAAATTTGTATACGTATAAGAGAAATATATATAAACAAAATCATACCAGAAATTTCAAAATAGTTTAAAATCGAAGAAGGAAAGGGACGCGAGATTTGAACCCGTTGGGGGTCAACCCATGCCCCAGAGGTGTCGACCCATGGGTCGACACACTCAATGGGGTGTCGACCCTATGGTCGACACCGAGGTTGACCCACCCCATATCCATCCAGATTCATTTCCTAAACCTGGACTTGTTTCTGAACGAGATTCGTTGGAAAAAGTCTATATAAGGGCTGGTATTTCTATTGTTTTATTCACCTAAAACAATGGAAACAATGAGATGCTGCCCTAGCTTGGATTGAATTATCCTGTTTTTGTTCAACAACGGCGTATACATATACAAGAATTTTTTTTGCAACTTCAACATAACATTCTCTGTTCTTTAGATCCAGTCTCTGTTCTTTAGATCCAGTCTCTGTGAGTTCATGTTATTTTTAGACATAAACATTTAACAGTTAATCCTGACTGTTTATAAATCTGGATCTAAAACCTATGCCTATTAAGAATCTGATTCGTACCTAATCTATCCTGCTATTAAATGTACACCTGTTTAGCTGTTCATTTCCTATATGCCTATTTCTGATATGCCTATTTTTGATATCATATGACCATCTCAGTTATTATATGCTTATTTTGTTTTATGCCTATTATGTTATTCTCTCCCTTTCCCTTTTTATTTTTATAGCCTAGGCTACCTTCGAGCCTAAGCCAATACCGCTGAAATACGCGTACAAACGAAATTGGGATTAATTGGGAATGATTGGGAATGGTAATTTGGGGGCATAACCTGTACTATGAATATGACTAAAATTTGGGGCATAACTTATACTGTGGAATATAACTAAAATATGGAGTGTATGAACATGTAAACATGTAGGAACATGTTAATGGAACTGTATGACGCTTATGTAATTTGTTTGATCTGTTGGGGGTTAAGTAAACTTGTAAATTTGTTGGGGTTGTAGGGACACTATTAGCCCGTGTAAAACTTAATCTGTGGAAATCCTAGTTGATTGGGGACACAAGTTTTGGGTTTCACTTGTGTCATCAATTGTGTGAGACCCATATTAGTCAGTAACCCATTTTGGTATTAAAAGGGGACCGCGCACTAGGTAGGGGCTAGGGAACGCTTACTGAGCTAATTATAAGTGGTTCATTTGGGATGGGGTGTTCTGATGGCACGTTCCAATGGGGTCATGTGCGTGCATGGGTCCGGTCTATCTGGGAAAAAAAAAGATGCCATAACACCTATAAATATGTCTCTTTCCTTCTGATGGTTGCCACTTTAGGAAGTAATACACCCAACTGTGGGGACGGCACAAAGTATTTACATGGTAGGGAGCCGATCGTTGGGGGTAGTAATTAGGGTACATCTAGTTCTATTTAGGTACCTGTTATTTCTGTTTGGGGTAACACCCGTTATTTCTATTTATGTATCTGTTATTTCTATTTGGGGTAAAACCCGTTGCTAGAAGTATACCTAGGTCTACCATTTATCTTCTGTTGGGATCATTCTATTTCTGTTAAGTAATTGGGAAACACTTAATTCGGTATATTAGTATTTGTGCAGAGAAAAGTATTTGAGATGTATAGTCTATTTTGTTTTCTGTTTATCCTTTCCATCTTGTTCGCACCTGTTATATGATACTGTTATCTCTCATCTAGTTTATATGCATGTCACAATTCTTTTACTTATTTATATGCTAAAAGTAACTGGACTCGCCAGACTTTATGTCTGACTCGTTTTATTTCCTTTTCTCTCTCTTCCTTTCCACCCCTTAGGTTCTCAGGGTGGGAACGCTCAGGCTTGATTAAAAACTCTCTCTTCTGTTTCTGCTTGGATTTGCTTCGATGTACTGCTTTGACTTCTTGTCTACTTGTTTATGGCTACTTATGGGAACTATGGCTTTTTTACTTCTGTAGTCTGATGGTTTTTAGCGCATGATAGATGTTTTTATTTGATGTATTTTATTCCAGTATTTCAGTTTGATGTTGTAATTGGATTTTAAGACCACAATATTTTACGCTGAAAAATAAAGTTTTAAATTTCCACTGCTATTTTATATATTTGTCTTGTGAGATTCTGTTCTGTTTACCTATAATGCTTCACGACACTTAATGCATTCTGTTAAAGGGTGACATAATCGGACGTGGGGTGTCGCAAAGGTACTTTATTTTCTGTACTTATAAATATTATATTCCAAACCCATTTGTAAAATATTTGTTTTAAACCAATAGAAATCCATTTCATTACTTCTTTTTAAATTTTATTAACCAATTTGGTTTCTAATTCCATATGTAATCGATAAATAGATTTTTAGTTATCAAATTTTCTTAATTTTTCTAACTCTTTATATTTTCGAAAAATTTCGCTAACGTCTCCTTTGCGCGGCTCAATCTGTACAACTACAACTCGCCTCTCTAGGCCCTTTCCATTCGAAAAGAAAATAAAAATACCCAAGCAGTTTACCCAATAGGCTCATTAAAATCTCATACTCAATTAAGCACGTACCTTTTTCGAGCATTCAATTTATTTTATTCATTCACTTCATTCCTTACCTGTTTCACGTAAATTCAACCACTCTGAATCTATTCCGAATCGATTTAACACTTTTAATTTAATCACTTTCCATTCGCTAATTAATTATTCTAATTAGCTCCTTTCCTTAGTCCACTTTTCGTTTGAACATGTCGCGTTCAAATAAATTTTAATTTGCTTTTAAGCCAGTATAATTCCATTTTTAACTCAAGTTTTATATTTGATTTCGAATTTAAATTCACAAATTCAGTTTACTTAACTAAAGTCAAGTTTGATCCAAAAATCCATTCACTAATTACTTTTCTAATTAGTTAGCTTTACTTAATAATTAAAAATCTGTTTTTTATTTCAAAAAATCAATTCATTTATTCCACTTGAGTTCATATTTATTTTATAACTCAAGTCTGGATTTTACTAATGGAAATTTAAGTTTTATTCACTTAAAATCCTTTTATTTTATTAAATATATCGTTATGGTTTATAAACAATTATACCACGCTTTTTCTGGAAATTTGATTTTAACATAACTCAAAATATATAAGACGAAAAACAGATTTTTGTCTTCCATTAGAAAATTATAATCCAATAGATTCAGAAGATTCTTGTTACAAAGAAATCTGACTTATATTGAGTTGTTTATATTCAATTGAAGTTCAAAACGTAAAACTACGAACTACCACGCCACTACGAGCACGTTTTAATTAAATTTAAATTTATATGTTTAAAGTTCGTTTATTAAATAGATTATAACCATACCATATTTAAACCATTTTCCTTTTGGAATCCATTTGGTTATACGTCAAATATATTTTTAAAATTCCTTTCCGATCCTTAGAAAAATAATTAAAATGTTATTCAAATCATCATATGAAATTTTACTTAGGATATATTTCGCGATTTCCTTGAATATTATCGGAGTTCGATTCAATTTCCTTTTTACCATTTCTAAACAATTATGCTCCCTTATAATCTCCACAAATCATCCTAAATCATTTCCTTTCCACTTGGTTTAACAATTCAATATCTCTTCTTCAAATGCTTCCCAAAACCATAAACTTTATATTTATTGTACTTTTACAAAACTCCCTCATTTAGTGATTCCATTTTAAGAAATATTTTATTATTATAAAACTTATATATATATAATAGAATATATTTTCATATCTTTAAATACTAGAAATATAAACTTCTTAAAATAATTAATTTTAAATTATAGTTTCAACTAAATAAAATTGAAATATCCCATCTATTAGTGCTTGTATTCTTTTTGGACATGGGGACTAGGGCTTCTTCCCCTTTTCTTTTGCTTCTTTTTCCTCTTCTCCTCAAATCGCTCATTTTCCTTCATCTCCTCTCAATCTTCAATCTGCCTTTACACCCCATGTAGTGACCCGAAAATCCGGTAGAATTTGAGCTGACTAAATAACACAAGTCCAACCCAAATTGCACTAGAAACCAGGAAACTAATAGAAAGAAGTTAGAAGGTGACGATAGATAAGATAGAAACTTAGAATAGAAGAAGAAGAACAACACAGCATCAGAGTAACACGAACCTCACAGCGGAACGAATAACATATAATATATAACATAACTTTGAAATATACATCTGTACTTGAATATACATATCATTTCCAAAGTACAACACTTACAACACAGCGGAAAATAACCATAGCCATATAGTTCTGAAGCCTCCTGCTCCAGCTCTTCAAGTATCTGTAAATCCCGACTACTTGACTGCCGGTACAAAATTGGGCACCCAAGAGTTTAGGGAAAACAGAACAAAATAAACTCCGGGTCAGTCATGGGACTGGTATGAGTAAAACAGTTTAAAACAGTTTGAACAGTAAACGATACCTCATAAGACCACGCCGTATAACGGAACAGGTTTTTCCTTTATGAGAATCCAAAACATCTTTATATCAAAACCTTTTGATATTATAATAATGTCTATCAACCACAATATAATAATCATCTAGCAGAAACGCTTTCATCTCACGTTCTACATATATAGTATACAATCAAAACCGCAAGCATGTATTGGGTAATGGATTTCCAACTATGACAAGGTATGGAACCACCTTTCGCTAGTGTACCTCTAGAGAGGAATACACTGGGTTCAACAAGAACATCTATCAACCTGGCCACACATGACCGACCACTCATTTCGCTTGAGTGTATCGAATGTATATCACCAACGGTTGGGATCAGCAACCGTTTCCCGAATGGGATAGCATCAACAATAGATTTTTAGAAGTAAATGAATCTCTAGATTAGGTGATTATACACCCTAATAGGTGCGACCTACATAGCCATGCTGCCTGCCCGATTTCTGTCATTTACCGGATGTGAGGCTAGAAGCTACGCTTATCTTTTACATGCCACATCTTCGTTCACTTAGAATGTCACATCGTCATACCCGCCAAATTACAAGTTGATTTCCCCAAAAATACCACGGGTATACAGCTAAGAGAAACGAATTCCTCTGCCAACAAACGTGAGTTTGAAGAGATCAACTTACGCGATCTATTGGATATACTCTGTCAGACCTTCTTCCATACAAGTTGTCCTGGGACTAGACAAACCGAAGGCATTATTCAGTATATCCATCTTAGGCACTGTTATCTAAGATTTATACAACAGCCCTTGCACTTTACTCCGTCTTTCAATTTTCTTTGGCATATATGATTCGCAACGCTTATGCCAATACAGAGTGGTTCTTCGGATAATAATCCAACCGGTCTCTCCATATTAACAACATTAAAATGGTCAAAAACTTCGATAGTCGATGAGTTAACTATCAAAGAAAAACACGTGTGCAAACAACGATATTATTTCCAGATGGAAATTATATCGATCAATCATCATTTAACATATATATATATTCACATTTCATAATTTTCTATGTTTAGAACATATATGTTATTAACACTGGAAAACATTTCCATGGCTTAATTTCGCATCACTATTCTTCCACATCTATCAGACTCTAACTATAAACTAACAAGAGAACAACTTCCTAAGTATAAACCCCGAAGGTCGAAACCAACATCAAATCGATACTCAGGAAACCATTCAACTTATTAATCCCTAGTCAGTTTCTAATTTTTTTTAACTCCATTTCTAAATTTCTATGTTCGATTAACTCCCTTTGAATAACTATGTTCAACTGACTCCTTTCGAATAACTATATTTGATTTAACTCCATTCGCTTAACTCTAGATCGCGGCGATCACAATGGTTACGCCTGATTCCCTCAGGAAACATCCGACCGCCGTAGGCTATCTGTTGCGCTGCGAATTACGCTAGCAGTCGTGCTAAGTGGTAACTTATCCTAAATAACTATGTCTAATTAACTCCTTTTGATAAACTACGTTTGATTAACTCCTATTGATAAACTACGTTTGATTAACTCCTTTTTACCTCGTCAATTTCCTTTTATAATCCTATTTAGTTTCCAACTAAATATTCCTTTTATAATTCTATTTATTTACTAAATAAATACTCCTTTATTCTATTCTATTCGTTTTATCAACATTTTTCCCTTTTATAAAGCTCTATTCGTTTTATAGACATTTTCCTTTTATCTTTATCCTGTTTATTTTCCCAATAAATATTTCCTTATGATATTCTATTTGTCTTATAAATAAATATCCTCCTTTATAAACTCCTATTTATTTTCTAAATAAATGTTCTCCTTTATAAAATCCTATGATTTTATAAATACTTTATTTTCAAAATATTTCCTTTTATAAAACTCGATTGATTTTATAAAATTCCTTTATTTCAATATACGTCGAAATATTCCCTTTTACATCCCAGGGTTTCTTATGATATTAAAAATATCGAATAACAATGATCAACATCATTCTAACACACAGAATCCATAACAGATTTTATAACACATCATATATCACAATACATGAACATAAAAGTATTATAAATATTGAGGAGTCCAGTTGGACCCCTCCAACCTGTTCCCCTGCATCACAGATGTTAAACACACGAATATAAAATATCCTATTAAACAGAATCAATATTCGATCAACGATTTTTATATATATATATATATCGTTATCTATGATTTCAATCAATACACAAACAACTCAACCAATAGTTAACACACAACAATCAGTCATCATTTATCAGTTCTAAATATACGTTATAAAAATAGAACTATTCAGAGTTGGTGAGTTTTACTCACTTTGGCAGTTCATCGTTAAAGAATGATAAACTGTTGTTTGATCTGAATCAAACATTTATTTCGCCATAATTTCAAATGAGCTCCAATCCACTCCCAGTCAGTCCCATGTTGTACTGTTCGTCCATACGATCCTAACGGATCTTGGTTTGCTGAAAACCGATCACGTATGACAAAGATACGACATTTAAAAGTTCATGTATATTTAAACTAAATAAAAACTTAGATTTAAATAGTTAAATCGGCCTTTACCCTTTCTCAAGCCCACATCCCTTTCCTACATCCCACAGCCCGCTCAACCCTCCTTCTTCCACGCGACATCTGCTGCTCCACACACCATTGCCGCGCGTTTGAAGCTCCACCGCTCCATCTCCTCACCACTGATCAACAAACCAATACCACCATCATCCTTCTCTCGAGCTCCTCTACCACCTCACATTCATCAAATTCCGTTCGCACCCCCAAAACGATTTTCGTCCTTCAGCCTCAACTGTCGGCTACAGGGGATCGAGCGACACAAATTCCCTTTGAAACTCCTCAGAAATTCACAACATGAGCTACTCGTTATGCTGAATCCAAATACAATATCAAATTCGAGCAATGCTTCTTTGTTTTGAACGTAACCCGAACCCTAAGGCTCCACGGAAAAATCCTCTACCCAAAAACAGACGTCGCACCTTCAAAGATGGATATAGAACTGACGAGAATCTTACTAGCAATCCGAATATACATCAAATTTGATTTATATATTTTCTAGGGATTTATTTGGATTTTTGAAGTTGCTAATTTTTGTTGTGAGGAGGAATATCGGCTGCTGTTTTATAAGGGGGAGTGTTGGTAAGGTTTGTGGTTGAAACTTGAGCACTGCGTGGCCTTCTTGTCATCATAGAATGAGTTAGGATATTTTTAAATTTGATTTTTTATATTTATTTTATTGATTTTCCCTTTGTCTTCGGTCCTTAAAAAAACCTGTGACCACATACGATACCCAAAAATCACCAAACTGGACATGCACCTTCAGTTCGACACTACGGTCCCAACGAAATTGGTTTCGTCGAATTCCGACTCCGTTCGCTCACACAGCGTATTTTTAAAGGTCCAATTAGCGACTGTTTCTTACATTAAAAATTGGTAGGGCCACATACTAACTTCAAAAATCACGGAAACTGAAATCCAGCAATAATTTAACGTTGTGGATCCAACAAAATTGGTTTCTTCGAAAACCGAGGTCATTTGCAAAACTGGCTATTTTTTAAGCTTTGAATGACCCATTTAAATATATAAATATATTTAAATGTAATTAAATTAAATATAAATAAATTTATATTATCGTATATATTCACACTAGAATACCATACAACTCCACTAGGATTTTACAACTCGATATTCAAATCCCGGTTGAATCGATATTCAAATTTATATTGAAATTCCTTATATATATCGTTATAAATTATAAAGGAATTCCATAGCGACTTTTCTAAAATTTGATTTGGACATAAATCAAAATCTACACAATGAAATCCCGATTTTTCTCTTCTATTAGAAAAATACACTTCACCAGCTCCTAACGTTTCTTGTTTCACAGAAATCCGATTTAAAACGGACTCTGTACATTCAGTTGAATTTGAATCGCCAAATAGCGAACTGCAGCACCATTTCAAGCTCGAATTATAATTATAATATTATTATACGTTCAACAGTCGTTCAAATAATATATTCGTTATTATAATTCAACTCTAAACTGAATTATATACTTTGAATTGTCCAGTTCACACAATATGGTGAATTCCACTAATTCTGATTATTTCTGAATTAAATATATTATTTAATTATTATTTAAATTAAATATTCAATATTATTTAATTCTTTTTATCGATATCGCCACTCGATATTTAATAATTAAATTAATTAACTATTCGACAGCTGAAAAATGCGGGTCATTACATTCTTTCCTGCTTAAAAAAATTTCGTCCTCGAAATTGCTAAGGTAGAAATCAAACCCTATCGACCAGTTAGAACTTATTTGTTCACTTCTTAATTTCAGTTTCAACTGAACCAATTAAATTTTAATTAAAATATTAATTAATCCTTATCAACGGAAATTTTCAAAAATCCTGAAAATTTTCTAACGCCTTAACTTTTCGAAAATTTTCGCCAGCACCTCCTTTGTACTGGTCAATAGGTCAAACTCCAACTCGCCTCTCTGGGCCATCTCCAACCCAAAAGAAAATCAAACAACCAAGTAGCTTGCCAATTCGGCTCATAAATCTTATATCCAATAGAAATATAAACTTGTACCTTTTTGTCGGGCATATCAACTCTATCATTTCCATATGCTATCAACTCAGCATATACTAATGTTATCCCAATCAAATTCTGATCAATTTATCCTCAACACGTCTATTCGCTTATATCCAAAGCAAATCCCATTTCAACTCAAGTTCAGTTCTTGATTCCAAATTCCTATCAATCCAACTTACTTGATATCATTCTAATCCAATTCAGTTACCACTTAACTGGCTTTATTTTTAATTCCAATTCGCTTTCACAAATTTCTTATATAATCTGGTTTTTAATTCGAACAATCTCTTCCTGGGAATTTTAAACAGCTTTGCTTTTCAAAATCAAATATCTCCTTTTTGAAATTCAACCCAACTTTTTTTCCTAAAACAATTCAAAAACAAAATCCCTTGGTAGTAATACGTCACTTAGAACTCGAAAATGAACACTAATGATGTCGCGATTCATCATCATGGTTATTTCCCAGCTATCGAAGTGAGCTCAATACTATAACAACTTCAAAATCATTCTTAAACACTTTTATTTTGAAATCAGTTCATAATATCATTCACAAATGCTTGGAATACAATTTAAAATCTCCCAGGATCTTAAAATTTACATATATTTAATCCAAATCCATTTACCAATAATTTTCCAATTTCCAGGGTTTTAATTTCAATTCTGATTTGAATTTCAGATTCAATTCATTTCGCAACACTTATACGAATTCTGATTGGTTATTCACATAACCATTTTACTTATAATCTTACTCGATTATAATCACAAACAATATATCCAATATATTATAATCATTCTAATATAAATCCTTTATATCAAAATATAATTTGGGTAAAATTATTTCATTTACCCTCTTTTCAAAACATACCATGACGGTTCATCGTATTCAAGTGTTTACCAATTCCTACCGATACAGTGGATCAAACTGATCGACCAGAACTCATAAACAACTCAACCAATAAATCTCCACAATATAAAACCATTTTTATATTGAATAACAAATACGTTCACTCGTATATATACACTCAAACTCAATCTAGGGTATTACTAACCCCATCTATACCGAGTCACGCCACAGAGCCAAGGTAATTCACTTAACCTTATGCTTTGATACCAACTGTAGTGACCCGAAAATCCGGTAGAATTTGAGCTGACTAAACAACACAAGTCCAACCCAAATTGCACTAGAAACCAGGAAACTAATAGAAAGAAGTTAGAGGGTGAGGATAGATAAGATAGAAACTTAGAATAGAAGAAGAAGAACAACACAGCATCAGAGTAACACGAACCTCACAGCGGAACGAATAACATATAATATATAACATAACTTTGAAATATACATCTGTACTTGAATATACATATCATTTCCAAAGTACAACACTTACAACACAGCGAAAAATAACAATAGTTGTATAGTTCTAAAGCCTCCTGCTCCAGCTCTTCAAGTATCTGTAAATCCCGACTACTTGACTGCCGGTACAAAATTGGGCACCCAAGAGTTTAGGGAAAACAAAACAAAATAAACTCCGGGTCAGTCATAGGACTGGTATGAGTAAAATAGTTTAAAACAGTTTGAGCAGTAAACGATACCTCATAAGACCACGCCGTATAACGGAACGGGTTTTTCCTTTATGATAATCCAAAACATCTTTATATCAAAACCTTTTGATATTATAATAATGTCTATCAACCACAATATAATAATCATCTAGCAGAAACGCTTTCACCTCACGTTCTACATATATAGTATATAATTAAAACCGCAAGCACTTATTGGGTAATGGATTTCCAACTACGACAAGGTATGGAACCACCTTTCGCTAGTGTACCTCTAGAGAGGAATACATTGGGTTCAATAAGAACATCTTGCAACCCGACCACACATGACCGACCACTCATTTCGCTTGAGTGTATCGAATGTATATCACCAACGGTTGGGATCAGCAACCGTTTCCCGAATGGGACAGCATCAACAATAGATTTTTAGAAGTAAATGAAACTCTAGATCAGATGATTATACACCCTAATAGGTGCGACCTACATATCCATGTTGCTTGCCCGATTTCTGTCATTTACCGGATGTGAAGCTAGAAGCTACGCTTATCTTTTACATGCCACATCTTCATTCACTTAGAATGTCACATCGTCATACCCGCCAAATCACAAGTTTATTTCCCTAAAAATACCACGGGTATACAGCTAAGAGAAACGAATTCCTCCGCCACCAAACGTGAATACATTTGAAGAGATCAATTTACGCGATCTATTGGATATACTCTGTCAGACCTTCTTCCATACAAGTTGTCCTGGGACTGGACAAACCGAAGGCACTATTCAGTATATCCATCTTAGGCACTGTTATCTAAGATTTATACAACATCCCTTGCACTTTACTCCGTCTTTAATTTTCTTTGGCATATATGATTCGCAACGCTTATGCCAATACAGAGTGGTTCTTCAGATAATAATCCAACCGGTCTCTCCATATTAACAATGTTAAAATGGTCGAAAACTTCGATAGTCGATGAGTTAACTATCAAAGAAAAACACGTGTGCAAACATCGATATTATTTCCAAATGGAAATTATATCGATCAATCATCATTTAATATATATATATATATATATATATATATTCACATTTCCTTATTTTCTATGTTTAGAAAATATATGTTATTAACACTGGAAAACAATTCCATGGCTTAATTTCGCATCACGATTCTTCCACGTCTATCAGACTCTAACTATAAACTAACAAGAGAACAACTTCCTAAGTATAAACCCCGAAGGCCGAAACCAACATCAGATCGATACTCAGGAAACCATTCCACTTATTAATCCCTAGTCAGTTTCTAATTTTTTGTTTAACTCCATTTCTAAATTTCTATGTTCGATTAACTCCCTTTGAATAACTATGTCAATTGACTCCTTTCGAATAACTATATTCGATTTAACTCCATTCGCTTAACTCTAGATCGCAGCGATCACAATGGTTACGCCTGATTCCCACAGGAAACATCCGACTGCCGTAGGTTATCTGTAGCCCTGCGAATTACGCTAGCAGTCGTGCTAAGTGGTAACTTATCCTAAATAACTATGTCTAATTAACTCCTTTTGATAAACTACGTTTGATTAACTCCTTTTGATAAACTACGTTTGATTGACTCCTTTTTATCTCGTCAATTTCCTTTTATAATCCCATTTAGTTTCCAACTAATTTATAATTCT
Source organism: Allium sativum (assembly GCA_030737875.1). NCBI lineage: Eukaryota > Viridiplantae > Streptophyta > Magnoliopsida > Asparagales > Amaryllidaceae > Allium > Allium sativum. The sequence goes on along the minus strand of CM060912.1, from coordinate 970,615,827 downwards.
ATTTATTTACTAAATAAATACTCCTTTATTCTATTCTATTCGTTTTATCAACATTTTTCCCTTTTATAAAGCTCTATTCGTTTTATAGACATTTTCCTTTTATCTTTATCCTGTTTATTTTCCCAATAAATATTTCCTTATGATATTCTATTTGTCTTATAAATAAATATCCTACTTTATAAACTCCTATTTATTTTCTAAATAAATGTTCTCCTTTATAAAATCCTATGATTTTATAAATACTTTATTTTCAAAATATTTCCTTTTATAAAACTCGATTGATTTTATAAAATTCCTTTATTTCAATATACGTTGAAATATTCCCTTTTACATCCCAGGATTTCTTATGATATCAAAAATATCGAATAACAATGATCAACATCATTCTAACACACAGAATCCATAACAGATTTTATAACACATCATATATCACAATACATGAATAGAACAGTATTATAAATATTGAGGAGTCTGGTTGGACCCCTCCAACCTGTTCCCCTGCATCACAAATGTTAAACACATGAATATAAAATATCCTATTAAACAGAATCAATATTCGATCAACGATTTACATATATATATCGTTATCTATGATTTCAATCATTACACAAACAACTCAACCAACAGTTAACACACAGCAATCAATCATCATTTATCAGTTCTAAATATACGTTATAAAAATAGAACTGTTCAGAGTTAGTGAGTTTTACTCACTTTGGCAGTTCATCGTTAAAGAACGATAAACTGTTGTTTGATCTGAATCAAATAGTTTATTTTGCCATAATTTCAAACAAGCTCCAATCCATTCCCAGTCAGTCCCATGTTGTAGTGTTCGTCCATACGATCCCAACGGATCTTGGTTTGCTGAAAATCGATCACGTATGACAAAGATACGACATTTAGAAGTTCATGTATATTTAAACTAAATAAAAACTTGGATTTAAATAGTTAAATGGGCCTTTACCCTTTCTCAAGCCCACATCCCTTTCCTACATCCCACAACCCACTCAACCCTCCTTCTTCCACGCGACGTCTGCTGCTCCACACACCATTGCCGCGCGTTTGAAGCTCCACCGCTCCATCTCCTCACCACCGATCAACAAATAAATACCACCATCATCCTTCTCTCGAGCTCCTCTACCACCTCACGTTCATTAAATTCCGTTCGCACCCCCAAAAAGATTTCCGTCCTTCAGCCTCAACTGTCGGCTACAGGGAATCGAGCGACACTAATTCCCTTCGAAACTCCTCAGAATTTCACAACATGAGCTACTCGATATGCTGAATCAAAATACAATATCGAATTCGAGCAATGCTTCATTGTTTTGAACGTAACCCGAACCCTAAGGCTCCGCGGAAATATCCTCCACCCAAAAATAGACGTCGCACCTTCAAAGATGGATATAGAACTAACGAGAATATTACTAGCAATCCGAATATACATCAAATTTGATTTATATATTTTCTAGGAATTTATTTGGATTTTTGAAGTTGCTAATTTTTGTTGTGAGGAGGAATATCGGCTGCTGTTTTATAAGGGGGAGTGTTGGTAAGGTTTGTGGTTGAAACTTGAGCACTGCGTGGCCTTCTTGTGATCATAGAATGAGTTAGGATATTTTTAATTTTGATTTTTATATTTATTTTATTGATTTTACCTTTGTCTTCGGTCCTTAAAAATCCCTGCGACCACACACGATACCCAAAAATCACCAAACTGGACATGCACCTTCAGTTCGACATTACGGTCCCAACGAAACTGGTTTCATCGAATTCCGACTCCGTTTGCTCACACAGCATATTTTTAAACGTCCAATTATCGATTGTTTCTTACATTAAAAATCGGTACGGCCACATACTGACTCCAAAAATCACGGAAACTGAAATCCAGTAATAATTTAAAGTTGCGGATCCAACCAAATTGGTTTCGTCGAAAACCGAGGTCGTTTGCAAAACTGGCTATTTTTAAAGCTTTGAATGACGCATTTAAATATATAAATATATTTAAATATAATTAAATTAAATATAAATAAATTTATATTATCATATATATTCACACTAGAATAACATACATCTCCACTAGGATTTTACAACTCGATATTCAAATCCCGGTTGAATCGATATTTAAATTTATATTGAAATTCCTTATATATATCGTTATAAATTATAAAGGAATTCCATAGCGACTTTTCTAAAATTTGATTTGGACATAAATCAAAATCTACACAATGAAATCCCGATTTTTCTCTTCCATTAGAAATATATACTTCACCAGCTCCTAACGTTTCTTGTTTCACAGAAATCCGATTTAAAACGGACTCTGTACATTCAGTTGAAGTTCGAATCGTCAAATAGCGAACTGCAGCGCCATTTCAAGCTCGAATTATAATTATAATATTATTATACGTTCAACAGTCGTTCAAATAATATATTCGTTATTATAATTCAACTCTAAACTGAATTATATACTTTGAATTGTCCAGTTCACACAATATGGTGAATTCCACTAATTCTGATTATTACTGAATTAAATATATTATTTAATTATTATTTATATTAAATATTCAATATTATTTAATTTTGGTTATCGATATCGCCACTCGATATTTAATAATTAAATTAATTAATTATTCGACAGCTGAAAAATGCGGGTCATTACACCCCAGCTTTCTCTCATGTCCATTGAGTCAAGAACTTTCCCAAATGAAAACTCCACCTTTTTCTTCTTCAGATCTGATAATCTGCAGCTCCCTTTACAACATTGTTGCTCTTGAGCCCTGTATATTCGGGTTTGTTGGTTAGGCAAGAGAGTGTTTTTGGGTGCTTACGTTCTTGTTATATCAGTTTTTTCTCCTGGATTTTCGGTTGGTACGCTCGCCCTTCGTTCTCTTAATTGGTCGTATGCCTTAAACGTCGTGTACCTATTCCTTTGGCTTAGCATTCGTTCGATAATGCTCCTGAGCTTAATGTAGTGCCTTTAACGATGATGATGGCTACAATATGTAATACTTCTGAAGGTGACTCTCAACCCTCCTCTTTGAGTGATGGACTTGGAATAGAACGCGGTCACGTCACTCGTTTGTGTTTACTCTTGGGGATGTTTTCTTTTCGTTTTGGGTTTGTATTGGTACATCTGATTAGTTTTTGCGGTTAACTACCTGTATCTTTGGTTATTTGGTGCATTTTCTTGGTTGTTAAGTGGAATTTATGGTGGTGTGTATGTCATGGTTTATTTGAAATCGATGGAGTTTATCCAATATTCATTCAACTATGTAATAACAATGTCATTGGCGACTGTGCTACTTGTTCGTGTGAGTTTCTCTCTTTAGTAGGCAAACTTGTGAAGCTTTCCGCTCGAACCTTGTTGTTTGCTGAGCATCTACTCTACTGCCCATATGCACCTTCCATCAAGTGATGGTAAATGTCCACTTCTCTATGTTCAAGCTTGTAGCATCGTTTGGTCACATTTGGAGCACCTTAGGCTGTTGTTTCTTGTCACTTCTCGTGTACCCTGTGTTTCAATTTTCTTGCAGCAGTGCCTTGTACCTTTGTACTTTGTATTTGTTGCTTTGTGTCTTGTGTTATACGAATGTAATTGATCTACAATGTGTAGAAGGAAACGTAATATGTCAAAGTCTCCGTGCGTGGAGTTTTTTTTGTGTAGTCTAGTTAATTTAGGCCAGCTCCAGTGTTGTAAGCCTTTAAGATAGAGTGGACGGAACACAATAAATTCCATTAGCGGTGGACGGACCACCTTAAAAACCGAATAGCTGATTGTTAACTACAGTCACCTATACTATACTGTATTTTTTATTATTACTTATAATAAAAAGGTGTTTGCGGTCACCTTAAAAACAGGTCCGCTTTACTTTTTTTTTGAAATATACTTTCTAGAAATAATTTATTTTTATAAAATTCGACATAGTCGAATTCCAATTATAAATCCCTTGGATTTATCTCAATTCAGTTTACATTCCGAATATCAAAATAAAATTTCATCGTTTCCCTTTGAAACGATTTCCAATTCCCCTTTTTAAATTCACTCTTGAATTTACATTCCCAAATTATCTAATGATAATTATTTCGCTTCATTTATAAACATTGTTTATAAATATAAACTACTTGTTTTTATTATTAAAAAAAGTTGTTATTTCCTAGCCCATTCGAAATTCAAAATCTATTTCAGGAAAATAAATTTCCTATAAAATCTCAAATCCCTTCTTATGATATTTTAAATATCAATATTTAGGGCCAGTGTTATTCAAGCATCCAAATACAACAAATCTATCAAAGTGAAGCGACCCGAACTTCCCTGTGAAGGAAAGCCCGGATTGCTTTGAGAACACGAAAAATCAGAACACAAACAGAAGAACATTTCATTGCTTATTACAACAATTTCATCAGAATACAAGAATATACAGAGTATGAATAAATATTACACATTTACTAAATATCAGATATTTACAAGTTACAATACATCGCAGCGAAAAATAATACAAAATACAACTGAAAGAGATACGCGGATACAGAGCTTTCTGAATATCATTCCAGCTGTAAACCAGGATCCTGTGAATATAAATCTGCAAAACCAAAACTACTAGTTGCCCATGTCGAAAATAGGGGCACCCAGAGTTTAGGTTAAAACAATAAACTCCAGGTCAGTCTTGTGACTGATGTGAGAACTAAAACAGTTATTTAAAACTGTACTTTAAATCAGATATATCAAGGGACCACGCCGTATAACACGGAATAAGTTTCCTCCCAAGAATACCAGTGCATATAACAAAAAAAACGTAATGCTTTTTGGAAAAATGAAGCTATTATAAGACCCATGTCCTATCACACAATGCAACGCAAGCCGGCGGATAGGGTTTTACCATATAATAGCCAAACATGCTTGGTACGTTTAAAACAAATCATTTGATACTTATTATAAGTGCATAGTGTTTAAAACAACTTCAAATATAAATGTATCAATCCTAGACGGCATGGGTACCATATATCATGTCGCCAATACTAGGCTCTACAATCAAAACCGAAAATGTCACGTATTGGAAGTTGGATTTCATCTGTGAACCAAGGCAAGGGATCGTCCTTACCGCTTCGATACTGTCTAACCCGAGCCTCAGGACCCAGACTCAGGTAGGCCCTTGGATCATCAGGGCCGGTCCACTCGATGTGGATTAAAATTCCTGAACACTACGTTTCCCCGCCCTATGGGGCGTAAATTTGGTCTGTATAAAGACCATCCATCGGCTCCGCAGAGACCGAAATAACCGAGGCGCCTCGCTATCCATCATCCACATAAGTAAAACGTCAGGACTTGCAAAACGCTGACACCAATCCTAGCTAGAAGGAAACGCATGTCCTCCCTGAAGTCCTCTCCCATTTCTGGTTCACACCGGGGTGCGAGGCTCGCGAATTAACGCTACACAAAGCTATGCTATATTAAAGTTGTGCTTTGATCATCAACCACAAGACTCCGCTTTTCAACAGAAGCCTTGATCATTTGCATCTCAGCATGCCACACAGGCAATTCGCGATATGCAACTGATGTATATCAATCACACAGAATGAAATCCGATGTTAGACATACATCCATTTACAAGTTCGTTCTGGGTCTGAATGAAACCGGAGGCACCTTATTCCTCGTCCCATATGTCCAATACAGTAGAGAGGCGCTCGCATATCCGGTCGATCTCCAAGTACGTCTAGACGATCACCACTTATTACCTTGTCTTGGGTGTACAGCCCAATCAAGACATCAGTAATCATCCAAACGATGTGAAGACCTCCGGTCTTCCACCACCGTCTTCATCCTCGACATATCGTCGAATCAGTTATTAAGAATGTGATAAACCTGGTCTTTCTGAATAACTCGCGTATATAATAAACAAGTGTTATAAAAACACAACATACACCTCATTCCAATTCAGAATATTATTTTATTTAAATATTCATATCATTTGGGAAAGGTTCCCATTAATTTTATCAAAGATAAATTCTTTAAAATTTATTCTTTAATCTTCCTTTTGATATCAATTCGAACACAATTATGGTTTATCCAAACTAGTCGGGATTAGCGAACCTTATCGAAGTAATCATTTGTTTAATTTCCCAATCCCAACCTATTCATCCCATGAAGCCAAACTGGTAATACTTCATATCTAACACCTCGGTGTTATCGGTAAATTCAATTACCAATTCACGTTCAAATCTAATTAAAGATTTAACTATCGCCTGGAGCAAAACTGGTGATACTCCATTCTCGATCATTTCTTGAATTTGATAATTTTAGTTATCAAATTCACCTTTCAATCTATTTAAAGATTCATTAAAACTCTAATTCAGTTTCAATTTCCAAAAATCATTACTTAATGATTATACAAAGTTAAGAAATAAATCTTATCTTTAACTGGGTTAAATAACTAATGTCATTTAAAACACAGCTCACGATATACCCAAAATCACATTCCATTAACAATGGAATCTTCACGGAAAACAGATCAATATATATAATCGATATGAACTTCCATATCCAACCGATACTATAAATGGAATAACGACAAAGCCTCTAAAGTTCCATATATAGTAACAGTCTTCCTCCACAGAAGTCCACTTCCATTATTACCAAATCGAATTCCATTCCATTCCAATTTATTTTATTAAATTGGAAAACTTCACTTTGAAAGTTTTCCTTTAAATCTTAACAAAAGATTTATAAATTCTAAATCACATTTCACTGTAAATCGGGTTAAAGAACGAATGTCGTTAAAAACACAGTTCACGATAAACCCAATTCACATTCCATTTTATTCCAATTGTTATATATAATTGGAAACTCTAACAACCTTAATTAAAAGATTTATTCTCTTTACATGGGGTTCAAGAACAGTGTTACTAAAGACACCGTTCACGACAAACCCAAAATCCCATTTGATATTAAATACAAGGATCTGAAAAGAAAATATATCGGCTTATATTCAATATCAAATACTACAACCAACAAATATCGCATTGGAAATAACGATATAAATATATCTTTCAAATTTCCATAACAATATATGTATAATCACGAAATCCAACATAGAAATATTCCGAAGACAATTTCAATTCAAATCCATTCCAATTTATATATTGGAAATTCTGGTTATTTTTAAAACCATTTCAAATCAAATTTATTTATTTAAAAATATTGGATTATAATTCTAGTTCATAACTAGTTCATTTCGATAAAAATATATTTTTATCTTTTCAAATATGGAGTTTTTCATTCCAATTCTTTCCAAATCATTTCTTATGATTTTACACTAATTATTGATATTTTTAATAATTTTATCAAGGCCCGTACAGTCGATTTCCATAAACGGCCATCGAACTGCACTTACAACGACCTTTTCCAAATTTGATTCGGTCATAATTCCAAATTCAACCGTTAGATTTCAAATCTCTAATATTCGTTAGAAAGCTCTTTTCGATACGAACCCAATGGTCCCGATTTTAGGAGAATCCGACGGTCGGATCTCCTGTAATGTCCATTCGAAGTCAATGGTCGAAATTCGCGAACTGCCGCATCGCAGAGCGTTCTATTCAGGCCATTATATTATATATATAATATATATTTCGTCGATTTCCATTTAAAACGTATTTTATAAACCGTTTTAAATTCGTTTTCAAAACGATTTCAACTTCATATTCAATTTCAAATCAAAATTGAATATTCCATATCATTAATATATATATAAATGATAATATTTTCAACATTAGATTTTGAAATCAATTCCTTTTCGATATCCATTATAAAAATGAATAAAATCGATATAAATATTGTTCACATCAAAATGGCGTTAATCTAATCAACATGGCTTTATATATTTATATATATTCGTGTCCGTCCCAAATCGGACATCAAAATTAGATTTTGATTCTTTTCTGAATATTATTTTAAAATATTCGTTATTTTAAAATATTCATCCTTTCTGAACTAGAATCAGACATAGTCAATTACCATATAATGTTGATTATATGGATTTCATACAATACATGTATACAACAACAATGATAAACAACCAACCATCATCTAGAGTGCATTCTACACTGCATAAGCATTAAATATAAATATGCAACGCTTACCACATTCTGTCAACCCATCGATTGACATACAACTAAACAGTTGAGATTAGTGTGCGTCAAATATCATCCCAGCACCCGTGTGGGGTTTTCAAACAACAAACACAGATTTATTTGTGCAGTTGGGCGATGTGTAAAATTTATCGTCCCAATCAATATCAGTCAAATGTGTGTACAAATACAAATCGTCCGATTTGTAAATGAACATTTATTTTATTAATATACACGTTAAAAATTGTATTTTTAACTATAAAATATTTTATTCCATTCTACATCACACAATCAACTTTCACAACACAATCAAACAAACAAACAAGTCGTTCATGGTCCGTGGACGACGGGCGTCGAGTGATGCTAAGCACCGTCTGCATCCTAGTGTATATTTCTAACTAGAAAATAAATTAAAGTGAGAATTTCTCACACTTAGTTTCCACTCTGCCGTGCTTTATTGTCGCTCAGATTCGCTGTTCTGATTCCAACGCAATCTGTTTCACGCGATATATGTTAGAATCACATTTTTAAACGACGATCTTCATAAATAAAAATCACATTTTTATTTCGCTATATATATATATATATATATATATATATTAAAAATCATATTTTTATAGCGATTTCATTTATATAAAAACTGAAAATGAATTCAATGCTATTTTATATAAAAATCCAATTTTATAACAAGACTATACATATTAATTTCGGATTTTTAAAACAATATCATATATATAAATTTCACATTTATATCCTATGTTATAGATAATAAAAATCGTATTTTTATATACCTTATTATAAATTAAAAATCATATATTTATATATTATAAAAACAATGCTATTCTTTATCTAAAAACAATGATAATTTTATTTTAAATAACAATGCTAATTTTGTTTCTAAAAATCATATTTTTATTCAATTTTTCATATATATAAAATCTGATTTCAAACAATGTTTTCATAAAAATAATAATAATAATTACAGCTTTAAACAAAGTTATTTAAACTAATTATTTAATAAAAATAAATAAAAAAGCTTACTGTATTTTTCGTTTTTGCCTCGAACCCTTCTTTACTTCCATCGCTCTTCACTTTTCAAGAGAACCCATCGTTCAAGAAAACCCATCAGCTGAAAATCCAAATCCGTTCGTTGCGCCACCCCTGAGTGATCGGAACCCGATCCAACCCTCCCCCGTGTCGCGCCTACACATCCTCCGCCTGCGCTGCGAGCGCCGCCGGCTGCGGTGGCCCTGCCAGCCTTGAATCTCGCCGCGCAACGATAGCCTTTGAGCCATAAATTCTCCTCCAACTCTTAACAATAAATGTTCAAACGGGTATGGATTGGAAGAGGAGGGAGAGTACTTTGATTTTTGTTCTTGGAGCTCCCGAATTCATTGAGTAGATTTCGAGAAAATTAGGAAGAAAGATTCGATCGTCATCCGCCATTGAACGAGAGTGAACGACGGCCACAATTTTTCCTGCGTTGACCAATCACGTAATTTTCTAGGGTTATACAGATTTTATTATTTTTATTTATTTCGGAAAAAGGGTGTTTTTACATACGAACTCCAAACCAAACCCAACAACTGTCGCCCCTAGCTAATTACCCCCATCCCGGACACAATGGAATATTTTTCGTAGGCCCACTTCGACTGTTACGATCAGTTTTCATTTAAATTAACATTTAAATCAATATATATTCAATTTGAACGCACATTTTAATTTACCGGGGCCACGTACTGACTCTAAAAATTCCAGAAAAATAAATCTGGCTATGTTTTGACGATACGGTCCTAACAAAACTAATTTCGTCAAATTTGAAGACCGTTTGAAAAATGGTCATTTTCTAGTCGATCCAATTGACTGAAACTGTCAAAACACGTTTAACTTCGCCACGTTCACATATTGATTTCAAAATTTATGAATTTTGGAACCTAGCAATAATTTGACATCCCAGATCCAACAAAAGTGGTTTCGTCGAAAACGGAGGTCGTTTTCAAAATAGCTATTTTTAAGGGCTATATTTCCATAGCTACTATTCTGAATTTTCAACTGGACATAACTTTTTATTCCTGTTACGAAATTTCAATTTTTCAGATTCGTCGTAAATATATTTTTAAATAGATTCTAATATTTTTGGTTTTGCTAAAATCCGGTTTATTTTGAATCGTGTACATTCATTTGAAATTTAAAATCGAATTTTCAAACTACCGCGCCATTTTCAATTCCTTTTATAATTAAAATAAAAATTTATATTCTATCTTCGATTTATATAAATATATACATTCTAACTCTATTCAAAATAAATTTCTCATCGTTATTATTTAAAATAAATCATTTAAATATTCAAAATCAATTAAAATTGCCAAAACAAAAATTTTAAATTGGTTCTGATTTTCCGGCTGGTTACAATCTCCCCCACTTAAAATCTTTTCATCCTCGAAAAGGAACGGAGCTGAAAGTTGTTTAACTAACCAACTCAACTTTAAGTTTGGCTTTCGTTCTTCAACTTTTCAGTTTCTACGAATTTTCCAGTTTTTCAAAAATTTGGCTAACACCCTAAATTTTCGAATTTTTTTGCCATAACCTCCTTTGTATGGGGAGCACCGGGAAAATCCCCAAACCGCCACACAGGCCCTCTCATCTCAAAAAGAAAAAGAAAAGGCCAAGTGGCTAGCCAATCAGCTCATAAAATCATCCAAACCCAATAAATTAGTAAACATGTACCTATTTGTCAGGCATACAATTTTATTCCTCATCTTTAGCCTCCTTGCTATGACCTGTTCAATTACACATACATATATATGTGAACATGTATGCATGCATTTCAATCAATTTTCAATTATGTTCAGTATTTTGATTTGATTTGGCTAATGGTTAAAATTTAATTAATCAAACCAATAATCATACAACACAACCAGCAATCAATTGGTTGGTTAATTTTTCAATCACATAACTTTGATATATATACAGAAAATCATGTTTTTGATGCCAATTCACAACAATAAACCCAATCTAGTTTTGGTTCTCATACCAGTCAATTAGAATCATATAGATATCCCACTTTCGAAACTCGAGCATAAATACTGGTAATGTGATCACAATTACCAGTATCATCCCCGGGCGACTAGAGTGTGATTCTATATCTATCCAGTATATTTGAGACTTCGTATACACGTGGATCAAACGTATATGCAAAATCTTTATATATACTTGATTGCCCAAATCAATTTAAAACAAATATTCAGATACGTATAAAATGGTTTTAAATTTTCAAAACCAAGTTGTTTTCATTTTTTATTTTAAAAATAACACTCTTCACACTCGTTTTAGGATACTACTGATCCTACCTCTAACGAGTCATTCTTATTGGATATTACTAATCCAATCTTTGATGAACTCTTTCATTCGGTTCTAATGTGTCTTGTTCTCGAGCTCTGTAAACCAAAGCTCTAATGCCAAATGAAGCGTCCCGAACTTCCCCGTGAAGGAAAGCCCGGATTGCTTTGAGAACATGACAAATCAGAATACAAACAAAAGAACATTTCATTGCTTATTACAACAATTTCATCAGAATATAAGAATATACAGAGTATGAATAAATATTACACATTTACTAAATATCAGAGATTTACAAGTTACATTACATCACAACGGAAAATAATACAAAACACAACTGAAAGAGATACACGGATACAGAGCTTTCCGAATATCATTCCAGCTGTAAACCAGGATCCTCTGAATATAAATCTGCAAAACAAAAACTATTAGCTGCCCGTGTCGAAAATAGGGGCACCCAGAGTTTAGGTTAAAACAATAAACTCCAGATCAGTCTTGTGACTGGTGTGAGAACTAAAACAGTTATTTAAAACTTTACTTTAAATAAGATATATCAAAGGACCACGCCGTATAACACGGAACGGGTTTCCTCCCAAGAATACCAGTGCATATAACAAAACAGCGTAATGCTTTTTGGAAAAATGAAGCTATTATAAGACCCAGGTCCTATCACACAATGCAACGCAAGCCGGCAGATAGGGTTTTACCTTATAATAGCCAAACATGCTTGGTACGTTTAAAACAAATCATTTGATACTTATTATAAGTGCATAGTGTTTAAAACAACTTCAAATATAAATGTATCAATCCTAGACGGCATGGGTACCATATATCATGTCGCCAATACCAGGCTGTACAATCAAAACCGCAAATGTCACGTATTGGAAGTTGGATTTCCATCTGTGAACCAAGGCAAGGGATCGTCCTTAACGCTTCGAGACTATCTAGCCCGAGCCTCAGGACCCAGACTCAGGTGGGCCCTTGGATCGTCAGGGCCGGTCCACTCGATGTGGATTAAAATTCCTGAACACTACGTTTCCCCGCCAATGGGCGTAAATTTGGTATGTATAAAGACCATCCATCGGCTCCGCGGAGACCGAAATAACCGAGGCGCCTCGCTATCCATCATCCATATAAGTAAAACGTCAGGGCTTGCAAAACGCTGACACCACTCCTAGCTAGAAGGAAACGCATGTCCTCCCTGAAGTCCTCTCCCGTTTCTGGTTCACACCGGGGTGCGAGGCTCACGAATTGACGCTACACAAAGCTATGCTATATTAAACTCGTGCTTTGATCATCAACCACAAGACTCTGCTTTTCAACCGAAGCCTTGATCATTTGCATCTCAGCATGCCACACAGGAAATTCACGCTATGCAACCGATGTATATCAATCACACAGAATGAAATCCGATGTCAGACACACATCCATTTACAAGTTCATTCTAGGTCTGAACGAAACCGGAGGCACCTTGTTCCTCGTCCCGTATGCACAATACAGGAGAGAGGCCCTCGCATATCCGGTCGATCTCCAAGTACGTCTGGACGATCACCACTTATTACCTTGTCTTGGGTGTACAGCCCAATCAAGACATCAGTAATCATCCAAACGATGTGAAGACCTCCGGTCTTCCACCACCATCTTCATCCTCGACATATCGTCGAATCAGTTATTCAGAATGGGATAAACCCAATCTTTCTGAATAACTCGCGTATATAATAAACAAGTGTTATAAAAACACAACATACGCCTCATTCCAATTCAGAATATTCTTTTATTTAAATATTCATATCCTTTGGGAAAGGTTCCCATTAATTTTATCAAAGATAAATTCTTTAAAATTTATTCTTTAATCTACCTTTGGATATCAATTCGAACCAAATTAAGGTTTATCCAAACTAGTCGGGATTAGCGAACCTTACCGAAGTAATCATTTGTTTAATTTCCCAATCCAAACCTGTTCAACCCATGAAGCAAAACTGGTAATACTTCATATCTAACACCACAGTGTTATCGGTAAATTCAATTACCATTTAACGTTCAAATCTAAGTAAAGATTTAACTATCGCCTGGAGCAAAACTGGTGATACTCCATTCTTGATCATTTCTTGAATTTGATAATTTTAGTTATCAAATTCACCTTTCAATCTATTTAAAGGTTCATTAAAACTCTAATTCAGTTTTAATTTCCAAAAATCATAACTTAATGGTTATTCAAAGTTAAGAAATAAATCTTATCTTTAACTGGGTTAAAGAACTAACGTCATTTAAAACACAGCTCACGATAAACCCAAAATCACATTCCATTAACAATGGAATCTTCACGGAAAACAGATCAATATATATAATCGATATGAAATTCCATTTCCAACCGATACTATAAATGGAATAACGGCAAAGCCTCTTAAATTCCATATATAGTAACAGTCTTCCTCCACAGAAGTCCACTTCGATTATTACCAAATCAAATTCCATTCCATTCCAATTTATTTTATTAAATTGGAAAACTTCACTTTGGAAAATTTCTTTTAAATCTTAATAAAAGATTTATAAATTCCAAATCACATTTCACTGTAAATCGGGTTAAAGAACGAATGTCGTTAAAAACACAGTTCACGATCAACCCAATTCACATTCCATTTTATTCCAATTATTAAATATAATTGGAAACTCTAACAATCTTAATTAAAAGATTTATTCTCTTCACATGGGGTTCAAGAACAGTGTTACTAAAGACACCGTTCACGACAAACCCAAAATCCCATTTGATATTAAACACAAGGCTCTGAATAGAAAATATATCGGCTTATATTCAATATCAAATACTACAACCAACAAATATCGTATTGGAAATAACGATATAAATATATCTTTCAAATTTCCATAATAATATCTGTATAATCACGAAATCCAACATCGAAATATTCCGAAGACAATTTCGATTCAAATCCATTCCAATTTATATATTGGAAATTCTGGTTATTTTTAAAACCATTTCAAATCCAATTTATTTATTTAAAAATATTGGATTATAATTCTAGTTCATAACTAGTTCATTTCGATAAAAATATATTTTTATCTTTTCAAATATGGAGTTTTTCATCCCAATTCTTCCCAAATCATTTCTTATGATTTTACACTAATTATTGATATTTTTAATAATTTTATCAAGGCCCGTACAGTCGATTTCCATAAACGGCCATCGAACTGCACTTACAACGACCTTTTCCAAATTTGATTTGGTCATTATTCCAAATTCAACCGTTAGATTTCAAATCTCTAATATTCGTTAGAAAGCTCTTTTCGATACGAACCCAATGGTCCTGGTTTTAGAAGAATCCGACGGTCAGATCTCCTGTAATGTCCATTCGAAGTCAATGGTCGAAATTCGCGAACTGCCGCATCGTGGAGCGTTCTATTCAGGCCATTATATTATATATATATATATATAATATATTTCGTCGATTTCCATTTAAAACGTATTTTATAAACCATTTTAAATTCGTTTTTAAGACGATTTCAACTTCATATTCAATTTCAAATCAAAATTGAATATTCCATATCATTAATATACATAAATGATAATATTTTCAAAACATTAGATTTTGAAATCAATTCCTTTACGATATCCATTATAAAAATGAATAAAATCAATATAAATATCGTTCACATCAAAATGGCGTTAATCTAATCAACACGGCTTTATATATTTATATATATTCGTGTCCATCCCAAATCGGACATCAAAATTAGATTTTGATTCTTTTATGAATATTATTTTAAAATATTCGTTATTCTAAAATATTCATTCTTTTTGAACTGGAATCATACACAATCAATTACCATATAATGTTGATTATATGGATTTCATACAATACATGTATACAACAACAACGATAAACAATCAACCATCATCCAGAGTGCATTCTACACTGCATAAGCATTAAATATAAATATTCAACGCTTACCACAGTCTGTCAACCCATCGATTGATATACAACTAAACAGTTGGGATTAGTGTACGTCAAATATCATCCCAACACCCGTGCGGGGTTTTCAAACAACAAACACAGATTTATTTGTGCAGTTGGGCGATGTGTAAAATTTATCGTCCCAATCAATATCAGTCAAATGTGTGTACAAATACAAATCGTCCGATTTGTAAATGAATATTTATTTTATTCATATACATGTTAAAAATTATATTTTTAACTATAAAATATTTTATTCCATTCCACATCACACAATCAACTTTCACAACACAATCAAACAAGTCGTCCATGGTCTGTGGACGACAGGTGTCGGGTGCTGCTAAGCACCGTCTGCATCCTAGTATATATTTCTAACTAGAAAATAAATTAAAGTGATAAGTTCTCACACTTGGTTTCCACTCCACCGTGCTTTATTGTTACTCAGATTCGCTGTTCTGATTCCAACGCAATCTGTTTCACGTGGTATATGTTAGAATCACATTTTTAAACGACGGTCTTCATAAATAAAAATCACATTTTTATTTCGCTATATATATATATATTAAAAATCATATTTTTATAGCGATTTCATTTATATAAAAACTGGAAATGAATTCAATGCTATTTTATATAAAAATCCAATTTTTATAACAATACTATACATATTAATTTCGGATTTTTAAAACAATATCATATATATATATATATATATTTCACATTTATATCCTATGTTATAAATAATAAAAATCATATTTTTATATACCATATTATAAATTAAAAATCATATTTTTATATATTATAAAAACAATGCTATTCTTTATCTAAAAACAATGATAATTTTATTTTAAATAACAATGCTAATTTTGTTTCTAAAAATCATATTTTTATTTAATGTTTTATATGTATAAAATCTGATTTCAAACAATGTTTACCTCCACCATTCTTCACTTTTCAAGAGAACCCATCGTTCAAGAAAACCCATCAACTGAAAAGCCAAATTCGTTCGTTGCGCCACCCCTGAGTGATCGGAACCCGATCCAACCCTCCCCCGTGTCGTGCCTACACGTCGTCCCCCTGCGCTGGGAGCGCCGCCGGCTGCGGTGGCGCCGCCGGCTGCGGTGGCCCCGCCAGCCTTGAATCTCGCCGCGAAACGATGGCCTTTGAGCCATAAATTCTCCTCCTACTCTTAATAATAAATGTTCAAATGGGTATGGATTGGAAGCGGGGAGAGAGTACTTTGATTTTTTTTCTTGGAGCTCCCGAATTCATTGAGTAGATTTCGAGAAAATTAGGAGGAAAGTTTCGATCGTCATCCATCTTTGAACGAGAGTGAACGACGGCCACAACTTTTCCTGCGTTGACCAATCACGTAATTTTCTAGGGTTATAAAGAGTTTTTTTTATTATTTATTTCGGAAAAAAGGGTGTTTTTACATACGAACTCCAAACCAAACCCAACGACTGTGACCCCTAGCTAATTACCCCCATCCCGGACACAATCGTATATGTTTCGTAGGTCCACTTCGACTGTTACGATCAGTTTTCATTTAAATTAACGTTTAAATCAATATATATTCAATCTGAACGCACATTTTAATTTACCGGGGCCACGTACGGACTATAAAAATTCCAAAAAAATAAATCTGGCTATGTTTTGACGATACGGTCCTAACAAAACTAATTTCGTCAAATTTGAAGACCGTTTGAAAAATGGCCATTTTCCGGTCGATCCAAATTGACTGAAACTGTCAAAACACGTTTAACTTCGCCACGTTCACATATTGATTTCAAAAATTATGAATTTTGGAACCTTGCAATAATTTGACATCCCGGATCCAACAAAAGTGGTTTTGTCGAAAACAGAGGTCGTTTGCAAAAAGGTTATTTTTAAGGGTTATATTTCCATAGGACTATTCTGAATTTTTAACTGGACATAACTTTTTATTCCCGCTATGAAATTTCAAATTTTTGGATTCGTTGGAAAGATATTTTCAAATAGATTCTAATATTTTTGGTTTCACTAAAACTCGGTTTATTTTGAATCGTGCACATTCATTCGAAATTTGAAATCGAATTTTCAAACTACCGCGCCATTTTCAATTCCTTTTATAATTAAAATAAATATTTATATTCTATCTTCGATTTATATAAATATATACATTCTAATTCTATTCAAAATAAATTTCTCGTCGTTATTATTTAAAATAAATCATTTTAAATATTCAAAATCCATTAAAATTGCCAAAACAAAAAATTTAAATTGGTTTTGATTTTCCGGGTTGTTACACAAAGAATATCTAACATCATATATCACAATATATATATGAAAACAAACAATAATGTTTTTAAGGAATCTAGTTGGATCCCTCCAACCTGTTTTTTCTACATCCACAAATGTTAAACAACATAAATAATACCAATCCCGCTTCAAGGCGGGATATCGCGGTATAAAAGGTCATCCGCTATTATGTGGGGAGCATAAGGTCTCATCCACAAAAAAGTGCAGGAATATCCAACTACCAACTTTAATATAACTAATATATATATAATACCAATCAATTGGTAATACGCTATCAATGCATCCAAACAAGCATCAAACAACATATAAAAATTCGTGTATAATAAATTATAAACGAACTAGAGATAGTGAGTTTACCCACCTTGATTTTAAATGTCGAAACAACAATTTATTTTGATCAAATTAAACAGGTGTTTAATTTGATCAAAAATTCCAATTGGCTTTAGTGCATCCCAAATCAATTCTTTAGTATAGCCTACATTCTTACAAATCCAACGTAATTCATTTGCTAAAATTCTATTCACGAATGAACCCGTTATTGATGTTGCAAGTTTATGATAATTATATATATATATATATATATATATATATATATATATTAATCACACTTATTGCCCATTTAAAATTAATCACCCCCTTTATCAAGTGCTAATCTCTTCTTCCTCGTTCCTCTGTTTCGTTCTAGGAACCCCAAAAAAAGGCCACTTCTCAGCAATGTTTCTTCCTCATTCTTGCACGAAAACCAAAAGCGACGACAACAACGACTATCCCTCCTTCTCCCCTCTGCAACCAACACCATAGCATGACCTCCGCACCCCCATGGCAATCGCGATCTGGTGTTTCCTTCAGAAATCCTATACAGGATGCAACAAAAATCCTCATCGATCCCCCTCAAACTCTACCAAAACACGCGCATTTGACCTATAACCCCAACGCCAACCTTGAAATGACCCAACGACCACCGTATTCACTGCGAAGACCAGCGCTAGGCTCACTGTTCAAAAATCAAACTGCATACATAGTCGTCACATCCAACAATATATATATGAAGTTGAAGCTCTAGCATACACAAAATTAACGCATCTATTTTTGAATGATTTTATTCGGTTCAGATTTTATTTTAATTTTTGAAGAAGGGAAATTTACGTTTGGGCCACGACTTCTATTTCTTTCGGTGAATAGGAAATGAACGAAGGAGGAAAGAAAATAAATAGAGGTAGATGGGGGGTAAGGGTATGGCAAGAGCATATTTATAAAGGATTTTATTATTAAAATATTCTAACGAAACTTATGAAAAGTCATGTGACTTAGTGTAGGATTTTTATATATGGAATATTGCGTAATTGAATATGAGATTATAACTTGTCTAATACAGTAGTTATGCAAATAGATATTAAATAGTAAAAGCTATCACAAGTAAGTAAATGTTGTAAGTAAAGTGACAACAAGAATTTTATACTGGTTCGGACTTCCCGTCCTACGTCCAGTCCCAGATTCCTTTTGGAATTCTACTATCAACACCCTCTCTTCACTCGGAGGAACAGGTTCACAATATAGCCGAGCACCAACACAGATCTCCCGCCTGAGCACCGACACAGGACTTTAACAAGTAATAAGAGTTTGACTTCTGATTGTGTTCTTGAACAACACTGAATAACCAATAGTTGAGTACACCCTTCCTATAATCTTATCCTTAAGTATATAACGTGTATGTGAAGATTGAAGGAAGTATATCACTTATTGAATCAAGAGATTTGAAATAAATTCAAGGATTCAATAAGTAATTTGAATATTTGAGAGCTTTTAGAATGCAAGAGTACTTAGAAGTATAGATCAAGAAATAGAATAGAACAGTAAGAATTGGTAATTTGATAAACAAGTTTGTAATGTATTTATAGTGGTTGAAGAGTAGTCAATGCTCATGAAGAGTTTTATTGAAAAGAACCAGCCATTTCCTTTAGAAATCAAAAGAAAACTTTTCATGAAAGAAAGTGACCCTTTAGAAATATGGCTATTATTGTCGAGTCAGTCGTCTGGTATAAAAATCACCAGTCAACTAGTAGAATATATGAATCACATATATATATATATATATTTGAAAAACGGTAGAAAATAGCTGTTACTAGGGTTTTACTCGGTTACTAGTCAACTGGTATGAAATGGACCAGTCGACTGGTCCAGGGCAAAAAGCACAGTAATGGATGTTTTGAGCCATTCTCATATATATATGTATATTTGTGTTTTGTGTGATTGTGTTATAATAAATGAGGATAGATTTTAACATAAATCTAATACACTAAACACACACATATAAATATGAACTAACACACATCTCTTCTATTTTGAGGTTCTTCTAATTCATTTTGAAAAGACTTGAAAATTAATATTCATTACAGCACACTGCTATTTTTCAGTTGTGATAATTTCATTGATTTTTGGATCGGCTTGATTATTTTTGAATTGAAAAACTTTTGGCTTGAATCATTGTGTTACATCTTGAAATTCATTATTATTCATGATCATATGAATTAGATATTTGTTTGTTGAAATCATTTGAAATTTTTGATATTTTGAATCTCACACATTGCTTAGACTTGAAATTATTAATCTTGTGTGATTAATTCATTGTATCTCAAAATTTACATATTTCTTCAAGTGATTTCAGATAAACTATTTTATTTTTGGGCCATGAATATCTCTCAAGCCTAATGTAAATATTCTGAAAATTTCTCTTGTGCTCGTCGGAAATAATTGTGAAAAAATCTTTGAAAAACTGGTCTTAAAACTCAGTATTTTTTCATGATCATTTGGCTTGAATATTTGATTGTTTTGAATCATTTAAAATTATTTGAAATTATTGATTTCTTGAATCTCACACATATCTTGAATTTGAAATTTACAATCTGGTGTGATTGAATCTTGATATTTTCATATTCTTTCAAATGAATTCAAATAAATTGTATTTTTAATCTTGAATCATGAATCATCTTTTGTGATTGTCAGATATATCTGTAAAAAATTCTCCTGACAAGTCAGCTTTGAAATTGATTGTTGTGCTGTTGTGATAGAAGTAATCGTTCTGAAAATGTTTTGATGACTACTAGTTTTGGTATGCCTTGAGAAAATGGTTTGAATTGGATCTTGATTTGTCTTCTTGGACTTGTTGTAAATTTTCTGAAAACTTTTTTATGAAACTTCTTATGAATTTCTCTTGCTGCTCAGATAGATGGAATTGATCTGTTAGATTTAACTGCTTGGGCTTGGTAAGTTTTTTTCTTCTGAAAATTCTATGTCGAGTGGTAGAATGTAAAATCAATCTCTGAGATACCATTGTTAGCCACTAAGGTGGTGTTAAAATTCCCATTAGTAGAGACAACAAGTGGTATCAGCCTTAAATGCTTTAAAATTTTCTCTTTCATCTGTTTTGATTCTCTATTCTGATCTTCATCATGTGTAGATCTTTTTAAATCTTTCTTATCTTGTATAAATCCCTCAGAGTTCCCCTTGTAATTGATTTTTCAATTTTAAAATCATTTATTGTTTATTTATTCAGAAATTGAAATCAATAACCAAAAGGACTGTATTTAGAACTCATCAAATTTATTATCAAAATGTTTGAAATTGTGATGAGTTATGACTATAGTATATTTCACAACAAGCGGAAAATTTATTTAAAATTTCATGATGATTGAACAGTTGTTATAATATCTTTGAAGTGACGCTTATTTCACGAATATCTCCTTTATATACCATTATTCTGTCATCCATCATGATTTTATATTAGTGTGGAGAGTTTATTTTAAAAAAACCATCTTAATAAATTACAGTGTCAAATTTGTGATGAAAATGTGACTGTGTTATTTTTCAGAAATAGAGACAACTGAAAATTTTCAATGATCCTAGTACAGCTAAGCATATTTCATAATATGAATAATTTAGAAATTTATTCACAACCCTTTTTGTACCTACCATATTTCTATCATCCATTTTGGTTTTATATACTAAGGCGTTTTCTTTTGGAACAAAAAATGATACAAATATTATATACATAAGTGTTGCTCTAACCTTGTTTAAAAATCCAAGCTCTGGTCATGCATGGTTATGAGATTACTTATTTTTAAGTTGCAACTGACCTCATTTAAAAATCCAAGATCTGCTTATGCGTTATCGGTGTGCTCTTAAATAAAAAAAAGGAAATAATTTGCTATAAATAAATTTTATATGAAATTCTCCATGGTGTGTAAAAACCAGCCTAACAACCCATTTTCCTAAACCTTGAAATGTGTTAATATTTTATGAAATATTATGATTTGTTGATTTTGATAGCTATTGGGATTAAAGATTATTTGATTGCATCACTTAAATTGAATATATAATCATAGTCCAAATCCATCCCTGTTTTGCGCTCATCTTTTTATAAAAATTCTTTTGAAAATAACTGGAAATCATTTGTTTTAAAAACTCTCTCCATTTATATAAATTTCATCGTAAATCCATCATTCTACAATGTGAAATTTGCCACTAGTTCTTAGAATATTATGATTTTTGTTTGACTGATTGAGATTTATGATAATTGTTCTTCCTCTTAAGCTGATATTATATTTATTTGTCATTTTTCATCACTATTTTAATTTCTGTATCCTTTTGATGATAACAAAAGGGGGAGAATGAGTTAAGATTTTGATCGATGAGTGGATATTCTTTGAATATTTTAATCTTGAAATTTCAATAATTGTTTTTTGTTCCTGCACACATCTAGGGGGAGTTTTGTTGTAAGGGGAGTATACAAATAGGGGAGTTTCAATATTCACTGTTAAACACATTTATTATATTCAAAATCTTATTTTATGTTTGTCATCATCAAAAGAGGGAGATTGTTTTATCTAACAATTCTATGAATTTTGCTTGATGATAACAAACATATATTTATTATTATAAATGTGTTTACAGTTGTATTATTCTACAACATCACAGACATAATATAATATTTATATTAAAATAAAATACTACTGCCCAAGAATTTAAATATTCAAACAGTATTTTATTAAAATATAATATTTTATTTCTACATTTGGATAGTACAGATTTCATAACTCCACTATTTGTATATCTCAGTAATACAATACATTTCATATTCAATGTCATATACACTGTTCCTCACTACAACACTCAGTCGTTCAATTACAGATATTCATACATTCACTCAGTGGCACATACTCTTGTCTTTTGTCTTCTGCCAGTTTCATAGTCTGTCCAGTTTTCTGTTTACTTGTCATAGGAACACACACGCAGTAATCTGGAACGAAAATATTTTTAAATTCTAGGAAATATAATATTATTTTTAAAATTTATTTGCCTTAGAATTTTGGTGTGTTTCTCATCATATTTCATGACTTGATCTGATTTATACGGACATCCATCAGTGTCTAGACAGCTTGTGATATTCACAGTGATACACTGTAAATACCACAAGGTAGACAAATCCTCTAGTGCTCTCATATATATACACTACAAGTGCACTATACATGTATACACATACATGTGTATATATAAACACATATATCTATGCAGGGACAATACGATCAAAGATCGTGAATGGACATGAACCAAGAAATCCAGTACATATGCAGACACAAAACACACACACACACACACACATATATATATATAAACACACATTTGTGCATATATATATATGTGTGTGTGTGTGTGTGTGTGTGTCTACACAGTAGGAACAGTGGTTCAACAAGACATTGCAACTCGACATGCAAAACATAAATGGACAGTGCAGCTGCATGTACACAAGTGTGTACACATGCATGTACAAGGGGATAACTCAAGCCAGAATGTACACAAAACCAACAACTACACCATGGTCGACCATTTAAATTCAATAGTTCAAATTCAGGTTCACAACAAAAGCATAAGGACATGGAATTAATTCGAGCAGACTAGAATTCAAGTTCAGCAAACCATATCAAACCAGAAATGTACACATGAAAATGAAATGGCTTGAAAAAGGCAAAGTGGAAAAGTTTTTTTGGCATCACACAAGATAGCCTCATTGTCAAGACAGGATGCACATGTTCAAACAAGGATATCAAGACGCTCAGAAACATGGCAATGTAATGGAGCTCACACAAATATGTACATGGGCAAGGAAAAAATCAATTTGGGTTGCAAGTCAGGTTGTAATAAGTTTTTTTTTTCAAGTTAAAACCAATGCTCCAAGCTTGTTATATGTCTCAAATAGCATACATATGTACATACATTCATGTTTTTACATGATAGAAAATACCAAGTTAACAAATGCACTTTGATGAAACTCAGAGAAATGCACAAGTAAATGGTCAAGCACAACAAATCACAAGACAGTGCTACAAACACACAGCAAGGGATCATCAACATACCAGTAAAACTGAAATGGGCATGTCAAAGCTCAAGAGCAAGTAGAAGTGAAACCAGACAACAATGAGATTTTTTATGCTCAAATATATTTCCAGAAATAAACATGCATTCACATGGCAAGGATTCTTTCATAAATACTCAGAGGGAATGTCCTATCAAAGAAAATCATTTCGAGATGCAAACTTGTTTCCAGAAATTCGGCAAAGATAATATCAGTTCTTATCAGCTTGTTTAAAGTGATACAAATTCATATAACAAACCAAGGCAATATGAAATTACATGCAAATCAGAGAGACATCAGGCAATACATATTCGTCAAGTTTATTTCAAATCTTTCCAGAATTGACCAAAACAACTTTCAAGAGAATTGAGCAAGTAATTTTAGGCAAGTTCAAAAAGAATTCATTTCCAGAAAAAGTTATTTGACAAAATGTTGCATGAATAATGTTTATAGGTTTTGGACGAGCTAATTTTGACAAAGATTCATCTCAACATATAAGGCAAGAAGAAATATATGGTTCCAGATTTGGCAAGTCAATTTCAACGTGTTATATTTGTTTCCAGATTTTATCATCTAGTTCAATTATTTCCAGAAAATCATTAGGGAGTACAAGGAAACAAGTCACCGCAGTCATTTAATCAAGGCAACAATTTTCACGCGCGAAATCAGTCAAGCCATACAAGAAATCGGAGATTCGAAAAGGGTTTCCTAAATCTATATAAACCAATTTATCACTAGCAAACATGGCAATCGAAAATCATGACAAAAAATCAAACGAAAAAAATCTCAGAGAACTCACAATTTTTAGAGATTTTCGGTTGCCAAATCAATCGGGAAGCAAGCCACGAGAAATCGAAACCATAAGAGAATCAAATCATCAAAATCGAGATTTTTGATTTTGGAAAATCCTGATATTTCTGATCGGCCTCCATTCTTTTTGGAGCAAAGAAGAATAAAAGAATTAAAGGGGCTGACCTGTTTTGTAAAAGGCTTAGGGTTTTTAGTTTGCTTTATTTTATATTGTTTGGTTTTAATTTATTTTAGTAAAATCATACAATTCGTTTTCTAGTTTGTCTGTAAAACTATGTCATCTAGTTATAGGATTTTAACTAGCAGTTTTCTAGTGTCTATAGTAACTAGGGTTTACTTACTACGGGTTTGTAGCTTGGTGAAAAACTGGTTTCGGGGACAGAAATCAGTGTAGGGTTTTGAGCGTAGGATCGGAACAGTAGCAGGTTTTGCGAGTGTACAAAACTGTTTAGGCGGTTAGCAAGGGGTTCGCCAGTTTACAGGTTTTTGTATGCAGGTGTCTGTTTAATACCTATTAAGAACCTTGGAGAATGCAGCAGTAGGCAGAGTTTGCCGAAGCTAGCTAAAATATTTGTGTCATTTATTTTCTGCACTTATTTACTCCTCTGTTATTTGTGTTGTAATTATTATTCTGTGTTGCGGTTTGTTTTATATTCTCGACAAAATTCAATAAACCCTATTCACCCCCCCCCCTCTAGGGTTAATCTAGATCCAACATATTTTCCATGCCAAAACGTTTAGTTAAATTATTGCGATATTTTTCTTGATATATAAAAATTCCATTTGGAATTTTCTTAATTTGTAAACCAAGAAAATACGACAATTCTCCCATGTGAGACATTTCAAATTCACTAGTCATTATTCTAGAAAAATCTTGACATAATTTCTCATTGGTTGAACCAAAAATAATGTCATCAACATAGATTTGAACTATTAAATTATCTTTATCATCTCATTTTATAAAAAGCGTTTGATCAACCTTTCCTATTTGAAATACTGAATTAATTAAATAATTTTTAAGACGTTCGTACCAAGAACGAGGTGCTTGTTTTAATCCATATAATGCCTTTTAAAATTTGAAAACATGATCGGGATATTTTTCATGAGCGAATTGTGGAGGTTGTTCAACGTATACTCTTTCTTTTATATAACCATTTAAGAAAGCACTTTTAACATCCATTTGATATAATTTAAATTATGATAACATGCATATGCTAATAAAATTCGAATTGTTTCTAGTCGGGCGATTGGAGCAAACGTTTCTTTATAATCTACATCTTCTTCTTGATTATATCGTTATGCAACAAGCCTAGCTCTGTTTATAGTAATATTACCTAATTCGTATGCTTTATTTTGGTAAACCCATTTCATACCGGTGACGTTTTGATCACTTGGTCTTGGAACTAATTCCCAGACTTCGTTGCGTTCAAACTGATTTAATTCTTCTTGCATAGCAATTATCTAGTTTTCATCTGTTGAAGCTTCTTTCTAGTTTTTGGGTCCAATATTAGATAAAAAGGCAATATTACTTACTAACTTTAGCTGACTTCTTGTTCTTACATTTGAAACTATTTCCCCAATAATACTTTGAGTCGGATGATCTCGTAATATTCTTGGTGAAGATCTAACTTCGTTAGTATGAACATTTTGATTGTTATTATCGGTATTATCTTGAGTTTCTATAATATTGTAATTATTTACGTTATTATGAACAATGTTTTCATCTTCTCTATTAGTTATAATATCATCATCTTGAGAAGATCTATTTTTCAAGATGTCTGAATCAAAGGAATTCTAAATAAAAATTTCATCGAAGGAAACATGAAGTGATTCTTCTATCTTACTGGTTCTTTTATTATAAATACAATAAGCTTTGCTTCATTCAGAATATCCTAAAAATATTCCTTCATCTGATTTCGAATCAAATTTTCCAAGCAGATCTTTTGTATTTAAAAAAAGCATTTTGAACCAAAAACCTTAAAATATGAAATATTTAGTTTTCTTCCAGTAAAAAGTTCATATGGCGTATTTTTCATAAGTGGTCGAATGGAAACATGATTCAAAACATAGCAAGATGTTGCAACTGCTTCTGCCCAGAAATGTTTTGGTAGCGAACTCCTATTCAACAACGTTCTAGCGTATTCTTGTAATGTTCAATTTTTCCTTTCCACTACTCCATTTTGTTGTGGAGTTCTAGGAAATGAAAAATCGTGAAAATTCCTTTCTTTTTACAATATAAATCCAATTTTTCGTTTTCAAATTCTCCTCCATGATCACTTCATATGTTTTTTATTCTTAAACTTGTTTAGCTTTGAATTTGTTCTACAAAAAATTTAAAATTTTCAAACGTATCACTTTTATTTATTTTTTAAATATTGTCCAAGTGTATCTAGAAAAATCATCAACTATTACAAACACATATCTACTATGATTTAAAGATTGTATTTGAGTTGGTCCAAATAAATCCATATGTAGTAATTCAAGTGATTGTAATGTTGAAATTATCTTTTTAGATTTAAAAGATTGTTAATTTCCCAAACTGACATGCATTACATAAATTTTCTGGTTTAAATTTTATTTTAGGTGAAGCACTTACTAGATCATTTTTAGATATCCTGTTTATGGTTTCAAAATTCACATGACAGAATCTTTTGTGCCATAACCAAGAATCATTTTCTTTGGCAAGTAGACTCATACTTGGATTATTATTAACTATCATATTTAAGATATAAATATTTTTATCTCTGTTTCCCTCGAAAATAAGATTTTGATTAGAATCTAATATGCTACAATTATTTTCGGAAAACAATATTTTAAAACCTTTATCGCAATGTTGACTAATACTTAGTAAATTATGTTTTAAATTTTTGCCCAATAAGACATCAGAAATAAGAGGTAAATTAGATATATCGTAATTTCTCACATCGCCTTTGTTGATGATATATCCTTTGGAATTAACTCTAAATGTGACAGTTCCTCCTTTAGAGTAAGTAATATTGATCAACATTTCCTTGTATCCTGTCATATGTTTCGAGCAACCACTGTCGAGTATCCATTTTTCCTCTATTTTTGAGTGGTACCTGCAAAAATTATATAAAAGACATTGGTAACCACTTCCTCCGTTACGGTCCTAAGAGTTAGCTCTTAGGTAACCAAAACCATGAGGGTTCAGTATCCCTTTTAAAAATATAATTAATATTATTATGCATAGTTTCTAAGAAATTTTTAACATATTTATTCCTAATCAAATGATTATTTGTTTTCAGAACCCATATACAAATATCTTTAGAATTTTTTTTCTTTGAAACAGAATTTTGTTTCTTTATACTAAAAAGAACAGGTTTGCTAGATTTAGAATTTATCTTAGCATTGATTTTCTGTATATATCCTAACCTTTTTTGCTTGAAGAAGGTTGAGAATTTTCTAAAATTCTAGATAAATTTTCTCTATCTTCGTTAAAATTGTTAGCATTTTTTAGAAATATCATCTAACTTTAGCTTAAGACTAGAATTGTCTAGTTCGATAAATTTAATCTTAGTATTTAGATCATGATTTTCAGAAACAAGCAGATTTTTCTTTTCATTTTGAGTTTCAGTTTCTTGATTCAATAAAGAAAGTTGAGATTTAACATTGGTTAGAGATTCTTGAAGATTTCTAATTTCATCCTCTAAAATCTCCTTTTCATATTTTAACATATCTCTCTCAAATTCTGCTTTTTTCTTATCTTCATTTGCTTGTTTAAACTTTCTTTTATAATTATTCTAGATTCTATAATTTTCGTATTAATTTCATTCATTTCTTCATAAGTAAAATCACTAACCTCTGTCTCTTTGGCCATGAAGCATACATTAGCTTGTTCGTTGTCGATATCACAATCACTTTCCGAAGATGAGGTGCCTGAATTATCCCATGTGACCGAGAAAGCTCACCTTTTAGATTTCTCCTTTGTTGTGATTTTTCTTTAGTTTTGGACAGTTTTTCTAAAAATGTCAAGTTTTATGGAAATTGAAGCACTCAACCAGGGATGGATCAACCTTATTTTCTTTTGTAGAAATCTTCTTTATATTCTTCATTTGACCTTTCTTATATTTTAGAAATTTTTCTGAAATTTTTGGCAACAAATGTTATGTCCTCTTCATCAGAATCTGATTCATCCTTTTCAACATGAAAATCTAGAATTTTCTTATCTTGAGGATGAATATTTTTGGCCTACTAATTGAATTCATATGACATAAGAATACCAATCAACTCTTCGGGTTTCGTGGTTGAAAGATCGTTAGCATCTTCGATAGCTAAAACCTTTCTTTCCCATTCATCCATTAAAGTGTTTAAAATCTTTGATACTATATCAAAACCAGTATATTTTTCTCCTAAGCCCAATAATGAATGATAAATATTTTGAAATTGTGAATACATATCATTAATAGACTGATTTTCATTCATTCTAAAATTCCGAAATTGATTTTTAAGCATGGATATCTTGCTTTGTTTAACCTTGCTAGTTCCTTTGTGAGTTACTTTGAGTGTTCGTCAAATTTGATATGCAGTATTGCACATACAAATTCGGTTAAACTCGTTTCTATCCAAGTCACAATGCAACATATTCATAGCTTTATCATTAGCAGTAGCCTTTTCTTTTTCATTTGTGGACCATTCGGTATAAGGTGTAGAGGGGTTGTGTATATTCTTTTTGTGTGATATTCCAAGCATCAAAACCATTAGCTTGCATATATATTCTCATACGTGTAGCCCAATAAATATAATTCATGCCATTGAAAAAGAGTGGTCGTGTAGTAGATTGGCCTTCTGTGAAACTAATGTTTGTGCTAGTACTAGTATTATTTTCCATATTAAATAAGTATCAAATAACGGTTGTAAAGTTAAATGATGTCCTGTTCTGATACCAAATGAAAGGTCGTGTGACTTAGTGTAGGATCTTTATATATGGAATATTGTGGAATTGACTATGAGATTATAACTTGTCTAATACAGTAGTTATGCAAATAAATATTAAATAGTAAAAGCAATCACAAGTAAGTAAATGCAGTAAGTAAAGTGACACCAGGAATTTTATAGTACTTCGGACTTCTCGTCCTACGTCCAGTCCCAGACTCCTGGAATTCTACTATCAACACTCTCTCTTCACCCGGAGGAACAAGTTCACAATACACCCGAGCACCAACACGGATCTCCCTCCTGAGCATTGACACAGGACTTTAACAAGTGATAAGAGTTTGACTTCTGATTGTATTCTTGAACAACACCGAATAATCGATAGTTGTGTACACCCTTCCTATAATCTTATCCTCAAGTATATAACGTGTATGTGAAGATTAAAGGAAGTATATCAATTATTAAATCAAGAGATTTGAAATAAATTCAAGGATTCAATAAGTAATTTGAATATTTGAGATCTTTTTAGATAGCAAGAGTGCTTAGAAATATAGATCAAGAAATAGAATAGAATTATTAAGAATTGGTAATATGATAAATAAGTTTGTGATGTATTTATAGTGGTTGAAGAGTAGTCAATGTTCGTGAAGAGTTTTATTGAAATGAAACAACCATTTCCTTTAGAAATCAAAAGACAACCTTTCATGAAAGAAAGTGACCCTTCAGAAATATGGTTGTTATTGTCGGGTCAGTCGACTGGTAAAAAAATCACCAGTTGGTAGAAAATAGCTGTTACTGGGTTTTTACCCTGTTACCAGTCGACTGGTATGAAATGGACCAGTCGACTAGTCCAGAGCAAAAGCCCAGTAATGGCTGATATAAGCCATTCTCATATATATGCGTATATTTGTGTTTTGTGTGATTGTGTTATAATAAATGAGGATAGATTTTAACATAAATCTAATACACTAAACACACACGCACGCACACACACACACACACACACACACACATATATATATATATATGAAATAACTCTTCAATCGATCTTCATTTCTTCGTTGTCTTGAATCAAAAACTCATGAATCAACAACTTACGCCAAAAGCAACACGCTTAAAAGACCACATACGAGCTCTTCATGAATATGAAGGGGTATCAAAATACAATTAGCACCTAGAGAAGGCCTCGAAAGCATATGATCGACACCAAAGCACCAAAGATAATCGATACTGAAAGCAAGAATGAAGGAAATTCAGACTACATGCTATCGTTGCTAACATGGGCAGCGGAAGCTTGGTATCGATACAGGAAGGAAAGAGACAAGGCGGTACCGGAGCCAACTGTAACGGCCCGAAAATTTCCAATCTTGATTATCGATACTGATACATATCCTGTATCACACATTGATCAATCAAACACCAGAAATTAACAGATCGTTAATAGAAAAAAGTTAGAGGATGAGAAATAGAAAGAAAGAAAATTAGAATAGAAGAAAAAGAAGAACATAACAGAACAAAATCAGAGTATCACGAGTCTCACAGTGGAATTGAATAAAATATATTATATAACATCCTTTGAAATATAAAATTGGTATTTGTACTTACATACATCATCAGAGTACAATTCATATACAACACAACAGAAACAAACTCTATATATCTAATGTTGAAGCCTCCTGCTCCAAGCTTCCTTAAGTGAAACTGTAAAATTCTGAAACCACTTGACTGCCCGTACAAATTAGGGCACCCAAGAGTTTAGGGAAAACGTAGAAAAATAAACTCTGGGTCAATCATGGGACTGGTGTGAGTAAACGATTTTAAAACAGATTTATTTAACGTTTAAAAATCCTTTTGAAAGAAAGGATAAACATAAGACCGATCCACACATAAATACAAATGGTTTTTACCTTACGATAACACAAAACGTTTGAATATTTAAAACTATTCTAATATTATCATAGTGTCTAAATCAAATAAATAGCAATCAAGTAGAATGCTTGCATCTCACACTCTACATACATAGTATACAGTCAAAACTGCGGGCGCTTATTGGGTAATGGGTTCCGACTATGACAAGTTATGGAACCACCTTCCGATAGTGTATCTCTAGAGGGGAATACACTGGGTTCAACAAGAACATCTTGCAACCCGGCCACACATGACCGACCACTCATTTCTCTTGAGTATATCGAATGTATATCAACAACGGTTGGGCTCAAACCACCATTTCCAGAAAGGGACTACATCTAAAAGAGTAAAGATGGAAATGGATTTTCTCTAGATATGTGATAATACACCCTAATTGGGAGCGACCCACTTAGCCATGCTGCCTGGAATTTTTTTGTCATTTACTAGTTGTGATGCTTGAGGTTAGAATTTACCTTTAGAATATATGGCCATCATTAACTTTGAATGCCACATTGTCAGTCCGTCAAGTCACTAATTGACGTCCACAAAAATATTCTAGGTGTTATCTAGAACCAACAGAAGTACGTTTGTAAAAATCAGTATACGTGACTCTTAAGAAATACTCTATCAGTCATTCGTCCATACAAGTCATCCAGGAATAGGATGAACCGAAGGCACTTTCCTATTGCATCCCATATAGGAATCACCCCATGGATCAATAGCGAATAGTCCTTGAAAATCCGAAGATTTCAATTATGACAGAATCACTGCTGAAAAATCTTTGGGTGCTAACCAGAGAATTTCAACAAGTAGTTCTCCCGCTTATGAAGATCTACGGTATTCAATTCTTTGAATCGTATAATCGTCCATGCAAGTTAGTTTATGTAAAGTCGGTTCGAAGTGGTTTCGGGCCCAGTTCTCATCCCGATCTCTTCGAACTAACACGTAAGGAATATTCATTTGATAATCGGTGATTTTAACTATCAAATTCAAATAGTGTAGATAGTAAAACTGTTTATTTAAATTTATAACATATCATATATATTTTCATATCATGTCAATTCAATTAAATTAACTTGTGCAATCGTTTTTTTCTAATTTTAGGTCAGTATTTGGCACAAGACGATTAAAATTAAATAAAACGTGTCAACGTTTTATTTTAACTAACTTAGATCTAGTTTATCACTTCAAAGCATAACAGATAGTTAACAACAATCATTCATCACAATATTAAAAATCAACAATGATTAACATTTAATTTCAAACTCAATAACAGTTTGAAATATCTGGTCTCGGATAATAACTATTATACATCATATTTATTCCAAATTTATTAGAATTAAGTATATTGATTTTATTAAAAATTTATTTCGTTTTCCATAGACTACACATACATACATACATACATATATATATATATATATAGGATATTCGAACTTGAACTTATATGACGACATCTATTTTGCAATCACCAAATAATTCAACAGCTTTCCAATCCTTCCCTTTTAATCATTTATTTACATATTTTTAACTTCTATTAAAAACCAATTTAATTAAATCTGATTATATATATAATAGGCCTAAAGCCCACCAGCGTACACTAGCCCAGCTTCACACAAACCCGCTCTTTCCGAATGATCTGATTGTTCTCTTTTTAATATATATGTATAAAAAGTTTTTAAATTTAAACACTAGGATTCTAAACAAAAAATATATTGTTTTATTTAAAAAAAAATAAAATTAAAAACTCCAGTCCCAATAACGTAAAATAGTTCTAGCGCAACGGCCCCTATTCCTTTATTTCTTCAATACTGCATCACTGCTTAACTTTATTTCCCTTCTTCTCTTTATCCTCATTCCTAGTTTTCCTGTTTCTTTTCTCTTGCTCAACAAATGTCATAAAGCAAAACAACGTGTTTGACTACCTAAATCCGGTGATCAACTTGATTCGATCTTCAAATTCCTCTTTGCCCAAATTCGTTTTCTTTTCTTTTTTCTTCCTTCATGTTCTTCCACCTGCTATTAAACCACAGTGCACAACCGTGCACGACCCTCCCACCGATAACCGCCACAAACCCATCCTTATCCTCTTAATCCATCCCTGAACATAGAACCTTTTTCCCCAATCAAATAAAAATCTGGGGTTTCAACTCATAATTCCTCAAAAACAGCATTCACCATAACGCCTCGCACCACCGTAAATCAAGCCCGGATGCTACCATATTCCAATCAGAGGTCAATGATGACCCTCTAGTCCGATTTCCCCCCATGTGATCACCAAAAACTTCACCACCTTGGCGTAGTTTATTAATGAACACACGCTACAAAAATCCACGGTGAAATTCCAATTCGACTTCGCTTACCCACATCAAGCCACTAAAAGTTTAATTAGAATTTTTCTTATGACCACCATCTCCTCACGTGTCTCCAACCCCGACGCCATGATCTTCGATCATCCCTAGTGCCTTAATTTCCCTAAAATTCCTTTTTCGATTAATCAAGAAATTCTCACTCCCTAAGTTACTAAAAATCTTGATTTTTATATTAAAATTAATAATTTTCTAATGTTAATCCCCTCCTACTCCTGAATCGAAGTATAATGACATTCAAAAAAATTAGATTTATAATCCTCTTATTTTAAGTTGATAGATTCTGATGATATATGGTATGGTTTGGAGTAAAACTATTTTTAAGATATACTCGAGACATCAGTGAACATCTTTCATGTAAATCTTAAGCCTTAACACACTAGAATATGAATTATTTATTTTTAATTACTTATCTAAGCATGAATATATATAGATGTCCTTATTGTTAAATATGCAAGAATTATAATTGTATATAGGTTTAATAACATCATGTTTATGATGTTATATAGGTCAGTAGCACTTCATGAAGACATGTATTTGGGTCGATGTATATATATAACAATGAAATAGATTTTCAGGAGAAAAAGTTTAGAGTTTACTCACCTAGTATTTTGTTGCTTCTGTTTCTAGGTTTTGTTTATATTTCTTCCTCCTTTTGATTTCAGTCTTTTGTCGAGAAGAATATGATATTAATACACACACACACACACACACATATATATATATATATATATATGTGTGTGTGTGTGTGTGTGTGTGTGTGTGTGTGTGTGTGACCAGTAGGAGACATAAATGGGATACAAAGATTCCTTGCACCAAGTAGTTCACTTTCATTGTTTCAACAGAGATCTAGTATTCTGTTTCACAGCCTCCAAGTTCTCTCTCCCTATTTTGTTATTCCATTTCCAGTTTCTATTCTTTTTTCTCTTTGTTTTGTATACATTTGGTTTTTAGGAAACTTAGTGTGTTTTGTTATGTGAACTTTATATGTATTTATAGATAAAAGATTTGAGCATAAGTCGGTTAGGCCTTAGAGTAGGAAGGGTGCTATATGCGGTAGTATTGAAGAGTTGTGATGTTTGATGTATACTGATGTAAAAAAAATCAAATCTAAATCTCCTAACTTTTCTTCTAAGAAACATAGTTATGCCATGTTATTTCTGTACCAATACATGTGCAAGTATAACAAATCAATGCTTAGTCGCTAAGCAAGAATCAACTATTAAATGGCCATGAATTACTCTTTTCCTATCAAAGTTAATGTTAGGCTGATTTTCAGATTTTTATGCATTTTCTTACATGTGTTTACTGTTATACATGTACATTCGATTGTCCTTATATATATATATATATTCAATTCATAGTTCCCAGGCAAAAATACTGATTTGATTTTGATGTACATCTTGCATGTACCTAGCTCCTTCTCCATCTTTTCGACTTATATGCCCAGAATGTTCAAATCTTTCTTTTCCATTTAAAAGCCTACGCTACCTTGTCAATTTTCTGCACTTGCAGCTATTGCTTCTTTTCAAATTTTCTTTTCCAATTCAAATGTCCAGCTGCTCCCATATAAGATTTTCCCTTTTATTTGATTTGTATACTTGCAGCCTTGTTCCTTTCTTTCATTAAATGTTTACTAGGCTAAAATAAGGTGTTCTTGTGCCTCTTTATAACCTTAATTTTATATATCCATTTATGAATTCTTTGCAGGCTATCCAAACTTGCATATCCTATATTAATTTACCTATGTACTCTACTA
Organism: Allium sativum; assembly: GCA_030737875.1. Lineage (NCBI taxonomy): Eukaryota > Viridiplantae > Streptophyta > Magnoliopsida > Asparagales > Amaryllidaceae > Allium > Allium sativum. The sequence goes on along the minus strand of CM060912.1, from coordinate 970,579,953 downwards.
TCTCAAGTTACGTGATATATACACAAAACTATACTGTGCCTATTTACATGTTATATACACAAACAAACTTCAAATTCTCATTTATGTTCTATGCATACATATATTTTAAATTTCCTGGATTAAAATCTTACTTAGATTTCCATGTTATCTCATTTCTATTATACACTATATGCATACATTTCAAATGCACATATAATGAACATATTTTCAATTTATACCTGATTCTTATATCTTGAATATATATGTATTTACAAACATATATTTACAATTTTACAGACAAGGTAAATCTTAAATATGGGAATTTTATACAATATAAAATATTTTCTTAAATCAATAATACACAAAATATTTTTAAATTCTAAGTTCATGCTTATGTGAATATGTGTGTGTGTATATATATATATATATATAGTCAAACATACATGTATATACTTCACTTATATATTTAATTTAAATCATAATATTAGAGTCCACTTTTCTCTTTTGTATTATGATTTGATCCTTGTTTGATTTGCTTTCTTATAAGAAAATGAAATTCTAAAATAACCATAAGAGGATTATTTAGGAAATTTTACCTTGATTTGTTAACAGGACTCTACAAAAACTACTATTAAAAGGGAAGATATTTAAGAGATATTAATTCTTCTTATATATATTCATTTCTATGGATTTAATAAAAATTGTTGGATTTTGTCTGGTTTACTTTTCATATAAAACAAATCCCAAGTTTTACTTGCTTATATACTCATACACTGCTGAAGATAATAAATTTAAATATACACTTAGATAATTATATAATAATTGTTTACCCTGAATTTCTATAATATTTAAATCCATTTGAATTTAATTACCAGCATAATCTATTAATTATAGATTATAAAATTAGTCCAAAAACTGGGTCGTTACACTAACAAATAGTAAGCAATCTAAAGCGGTTATGATACTGACACTGAAAGCAATCAACTTGATTCTAACTCTGGAAGGATAAAGAATGATACCGAAGCTCTAAGCCATAAAAGGGAAAGTACGAGGCCAATTTGGATTCGAATAAAGGGTCATCGATACCAATGTACTTGGTATCGATACCACTACCAAGAAGCGGATTTGAAGTCATCAAGGAGGCTCTTTCACACTAACATGCTTAATGTCGATACTGGTACCAAGGAAGATGCCAAAATCATAAGAAAGGGAGGTATAAAGGCAATACTCAAAAGCCACTAAAACAGGGCAAAGCTTAAAATTTGCTATCGGAACAGAGGTTTATCATCGAAATCGAAAGCTGCTAAAGAGGCTATCTGTACCAAATTACTTGGTATTGATAAATTATACAGAGGCAGCACCAGAATTACAAGCCACTAGCGACCGAGACCGGAACCCAGGAAGCACAAGCGGGTCAATCCGCCACTAAATGACAGCTGTCGAAGCCAAAAGCACTCAAAACCGAGCTTCTGCTGACCGCAACCGAAAGAGGGCCCAATTTGTCTATAAATAAGACACCATGGATCTCATTTGAGGGGACTTTTCCTCATTCCACAATCTTGTAATAATTTCTTAGAGAGAAAACCCTAATTTGTAAATCAATTTAGGGATTTTACTTGTAATCGCTTATGTACTCATATAAATGATATAAAGAGAGAATCAACACTTGACATCAATTTCATGCATTTCCTTGTCGCTAATGTCACTTAATTTCCTATTGCCATCCCATGACAAAGCTTCATACATAAGCCTAATTACAAAATAACCTTCCATAAGCTGTTTAGCTTTGTACCTTGTGTTGAGCTTAGGGAACCCTTATCCCAAGGTAACTATTGGTCTTTGAGTCTCGTAAGTGTGATAATCACCTTTTGAAGGAAGAGTAACTAGTCTTCGGGCTTAAGACCTTGATATATAGGAAACGGTGAACTAACTAAAGCTTGTAGGAACTAAATAATTCCTTTTTTTTTCCTAAATCCACATCCCTTACCTCAATCCCAGTATTAATGAAAAATAACGTTAACATTTTGGTGCTAGAAGGAGGGCCTGAACCTCCAAACTATTGGAGAATGGAGTTTTGATGACAACAATCTTATTTCATTATTGATTATAAAATATATACTGACATCTTTGTCCATAATATATATATATATATATTTGCGTGTATATATATATATACAGGATATAAATATTGAAAACTGGCAGTTTTAAAGATTCAAGATATCAAGGAATGCAGGACTCATGAGTATCAAGATATCAAGATTTCAAGAGCTCAAGATTATCAAAGTAAAAGAGTCTAGTTTTTATGTAAAGCTCTGGTTAGCACTATCAAATTCTAATTCCAGATTATTTCAAAAAGTTTTCAAATTGATTTCAAAATTATTTCAAACTCTTTTCTAAATGATTTAAAATTATTAAAGGTATTTACTTATGATTTCAAATATATATATATATATATATATATATATTTTATAATATATATATATATATATATATATATTTTATAATATATATATATATATGTTTTATAGTTTTATATTATATAATTATAAATATGTTTATATTATATATTACTATGTTTTTATACGTTTTTACACTTAGAAAATTCATTTGAAACTCTAGTTTTGATTCAAAATTTTCCAGAATATATATATTGGTTTTAACACTTGAAAATGTTTCAAATAATGAAAAGACACTTCCTTTGAAATTTGAAAAAGTGACGGTTACATGTCGACATGCCTAATAATGTCATTTTCGAATTTTTTATCACTTTATCTTCTCCTTCTTCATCCCTTCTCTTACCACCGTTTTAAACTTTAATTTCTTGATTTCTACACTTATACTCTGCCAATTTCAACACAAATTATATTATTCTTCTTGTTTCTCAATCTCTATCAAATACTCTCTGATTGAAAGTGTTATTCAAGAGTTCTAGGGCTATTGTACTTGTTTGGGAATTATTTGGGAAAGGGTGTGTTCCTTGTAGCCCATAAATCAAGGAAAGGGAGCGGTGTTAACCGTATATCCATGAAATCAAGGGTGGTGGAATCGGTGTTAACCTTGTAGCCGTGAAATCAAGGGTGGTGGAATGGGTGTTAACCTTGTAGCCGTGAAATCTAGGGTGTTGTAATTGGATTCTGATATTAATAAAACTCTGTGCAATCCAGCATTGCGTGGAACTGCACGTAGGAGTAATCCGAACCTGTATAAAATTTGGTTTGTTCTTTCCTTTTCTACATTTTATATTTACTTATATTTGTGTATGTGATTGTTTCTGTGTTTTTGATCATTTCTGGTGTTAATTATGCCTTAAGATCCTTATTCTGCATCCTTAACAATTGGTATCAGAGCATAGGTTTTCAAAAGTTCATCACCTGAATTTTGGAAATATTAAATGGCAAATTTTGAAATGATTTATAACTCTAGTCATAATTCATGCATTGCATCAATGTTTGCAGAGTTTGCATTCAATTATGTTGAAAAATCAAGTGATCTACTGATTTTTTGTCCAATACAGGAAAAGGTGTGTTATATGGCTATTGAAAATTCAAATTCTGATGGTAAAATGGTGGAAATCAAAAAGGACAAATGCATGTTGGATAGTGGTTGTTCAAGGTATATGATGGGAAATCTAGAACTACTGAATAATCTAATACATGAAGATGGTGGAATGGTCAACTTCGGTGATAACTCTAAAGGATATATAGTTGGCATTGGCAATGTCGTTAATTCTGAAACTCCTACTATTTCTGATGTTTAACTAGTTAGGAATTTAAAACATAACCTACTAAATATAAGTCAAATTTGCAATAAAGCCTATAAAATCAATTTTGAAAAAGGTAAATGCTTTATAGAAGATAAGAATTCAAAAATAATATTCGAAGGAGATAGAAAGAAAAATATTTATATACTAAGGAGATAAAAAGGTAAATGCTTTATAGAAGATAAGAATCCCAAACATGGGTGAATTCTATTGTTCAAAAAGGAAATTCAACGAAAAGAGGGATCTCGATGGCAAGTCTCAGTCTCATCCAAACAAGAAACAAAAATAAAAAGCCTCCAACACTGGAACTTCAAAATTTGTTCGTGGAAATTGTTACAACTGCGGGTCAAAGGACCATTGTGCTAATGAATATCGCAAGCCCCATACATGTCGCATTTGCAAGATCCTGAGTAATGTAGCATCTTTGTGCCCCGCACTTCAGAAAACTGGTTAAGCGTCGTACAAGCTACAAGCAACGTTCCTTCTAATTCAAGCAGTACACCAATATATTTGAAGAATTTCAGCTTAAACTAAGTATGTTTATAATCCTCGATCTTTTTAATTACTCCCTCCAGAGCTGTGTGCTCAAGCGAGCTGTGTGCTCACACGAGTTGTGTACTCGCAAGCGAGTTGTGTGCTCGCACGCGAGTTGTGTGCTTGTACGCAAACTGTGTGGTCGCACGTGAGTTGTGTGCTCGCACCTGATCTGTGTGCTCAAATCAAATGCTTAACAAATCAATCAAAGCCTAAGGGAGCAGTCCATAAATCATATCAAAAGATATGGAGGAGCACCCTGGGCATGTACATCCTCTGCCTACATATCATCCCGCGAAAGGGAATGAAAATCTCGAAAGAAGAGCACATAAAGCACGAACAACCTCTGCTTTAGAAAATAAGCCTGGAATTGGCACACGTAGCAATGAATACCCGAATCTGGGTTTGGTTCGGGACTTCTATTATTTCCAGGTATGGATTTTTGGTCTTCTATCAAACACCTGAATCTGGGTTCGGTTCGAGACTTCTATTAATTACCAGATGTGGATATCTTGTCTTTTATCAAATATCTGAATCTGGGTTTGGTTCAGAACTTCTATCAATTACCAGATGTGGATATTTGGTCTTTTATCAAATACCTGAATCTGGGTTTGGTTCGAGACTTTTATTAATTACCAGATGTGGGTATATAGACTTTTATCAAATACCCGAATCTAGGTTTGGTTCGAGACTTATATTATTTCCAGGTATGGATTTCTGGTCTTCTATCAAACACCGAATCTAGGTTTGGTTCAAGACTTCTATTAATTAATAGATGTGGATATTTCGTCTTTTATCAAATACTCGAATCTAAGTTTGGTTTGGGACTTCTATTAATTACCAGATATGGATATCGGATCTTTTACAAATACCCGAATTTGGGTTTGGTTTGGGACTTCTATTAATTACCAGATGTGGATATCTGGTCTTTTATCAAATACCTGAATCTGGGTTTGGTTCAGGAATTCTATTATTGCCAAATATGGATTTCTGGTCTTCTGTCAAACACCCGAATCTTAAAATGGATCAGAACTCTTATTAATTACCAGAAATGGATTTCTGTTCTTTTACTAAATACCCGAATCTGGGTTTGTTTCGAAACTTCTATTATTGCCAAAAGTGGATTTCTAAACTTCTACCATGAATACCCGAATGTGGGTCTCAAAGCTTCTATCTATATTTCCAAGAAAGGGTATTTGAATTCCTATTATCATTCTCAGATAAGAGGTTCAAACCTATTATCTTATTTCTAAAAGATGATTTCTTAATCGGTACTCGGATCGGTACCTTGGGTCTTCTATTTGAAACTTTGTGACAGAGGCTATTTCTCCGCAACACCTCATACAGGGAAGTTCCTTAAACTTATATTATGCTCAATTGCTATCTATTACTCTGACAAAATATAAAATACAAATGATCACATTACTCTATCTATAACGTGATTACAATTTAGATGGTGTTTCATAATTGGATAAACAATTCTTGTCATAGTATGAGTAGAAAATTAAAACACTCAACAAGTAACTAACGCAAAAAGCGTTAGTCGTTGTATCTATTACATAAAATGCAAAAGAAATTTTAAATACAAGTGTTCAGGGTAAAGTAACTACATCCGGAGGAAGGATGGCATCAACAACCTGAGCTTCCTCGTCACCTTAACTTTTCTTCGTAGGAGAAGAGACTGAAAAGAAACAAAGGATAAGCAAAGTATAAAGACGACACAATAAATATAAAAGAACAGAAACTCAACAGGAGCAGCAAAAGTGCCCATGATACCCGGAGGGTATCTGATATGGAAAAATTGTGTCTCCCAATCTTGGAATTTGTTAATACTATCGTTGATCAGTTTCTCTGAAGGATTCACTCGAAAGATAGGCGAATTCACTCCTTTAACTACCGTTAGTCGTAGCAAATGATGAAGAAGGCGTGCACTGAGGGAAGATTTTCCCGATTCAAGCGCTATAGACTCGAGGCATAAAAGCCATGTATATGTGTTTGGAGACAGTTGAACGGGACCTAACCTCAAACATTCGAAGAACCCTGAAATGATGTCTGGGAATAGAAAGAAACCGTTATTCCAGAGGTAGATAGTCAAATATGCAAAAAAATCCTTCTAGAGGGATTCAGAATGGTATCTTTTTCGGAGGCAGGGATGGTGTCAACCCCAAACATACCAAAGATTTCAGGAATAGCTTTCACTTCATCCCGATTTCGAATAAGAGAATGTCGCGAAATGCCTTTCATCTTTGGCTTAGAAGAAGAAAAACTATATGGATTCAATCCACCAATGCTTTGCTTTCCAAACATGATGCTTTCAGGTGATATTGTTCCATAAAGCATATTTGTGATGACCACCCATAACCCTTGCATTAAACAAGAGGAATAATGCGCTGAAGGGTGTGCTAGGTTGCTATGGACGATCATCAGAGTAGGTAACAACATCGGAACCTGTCGTAAAACTCACAGCGCAAGGATAAAATATAATAGAACTTATACAACAGGTAATAGTAATGAAGCATCATATAGCAAACTTTTGAAAACTTTCTCAACATCCTGAAAGGTTATCTAACTAATACCAAAGTTTGTACACAAGGCCTCACTACAACCCTCATAGAGCACTCAAACAGCGGAAACAAAAATACTAGATAGTAATAAAACTGGTACGCCAGCCTCCTGCTCGCCTCCGCACAGCAGCACTATCCTCACTAATCACCTGAAACCTGCTATTTAGTCTGCTTATCCACAACTCGATGAATAGCCCAAGGTAATAAGAGCAAACATAAAACCTTGAGTCAGACAACAGTCTTAATGAGCGATAAACAGCTAACAAAACTTCATCAATAAAGTATATGAGAATAGGTAGATTAACAAACCAATCTACCAAACACCAGATAAGAACTCAATTCCCGTTTTCCCCACATCGAACAGTGATAGCCTTTGCGGTAAACAATTTAACCATTCATCCATGGAAACCAGAACACCCATTCAATCATGGTGAAACACTCATAACATCCAGATTATATGTATCTCATGTAAATATCCTAATCAAATTCAACATCCTTCAAGCACAAGCCCCAAAGGCCTCAACCAATATCAGACAAGCACCCAAGGAACATCTCCTTCGACGTTGGACAACCTACATGGGATGATACAAATAGAACAACCAATCATCCATGACCGACTCTGGCTATCACCGCCAATCCTGCTTTGAAACCATCATTAATCGTATGACGGCCAACCTTTCCATATGTCAAGGGCTAATGGCAACCCCAGTTCTAGCATTAACTCCATACGCCTTTCAATGATACATATGTATGTCCAACCTTGACAACTAGTCCTTTCAACGATACCCAAGGTACTCGACCTACAACCATTCTTTTGGGTGCCCCATCGTACCCCTGCTTTGAGCCTGCTAGAACTTACGACCATGATAATCTCCCGGCCCTCACGTCTCTAGTCATCCAACTCGATGACTTTTCATAGCCCAAGCAACCTTCTCGAGCAATCATTAACCACCAACTCACGACCTTTGAGTTGTCACTTCATTCGCTGCTCTACACCGATCAACGAACACTTTTCAACACTTCAAACCTTCCATCTTGAATTTACTTCGAAGTCACATCATCACCGACCCTTCACACTGCTCGACCGACCAGAGCGACCGACCCTTCACACTGCTCGACCGACCAGAACGACCGACCCTCCCAACTTGGAGCAACTGACCGGCCACTTTACCACTTCCAGGCTTTACGACCGACCCGCTAGGACCGACCCATCCGACCCAAAAGTGAGATCAACTCCAGGCTCGCTCGACCAACCCTTTTACTCAACCATGGGCTCACTCGACCGAACCCTTTTTCCTCCAGGCTCGCTCGTCCGCTTGCCTTACACCCAGCTCGCTCGATCGACTCCCTTGCTCGCTCGAGCCTGCTTTCTGTCTTATTTCCCAGGAAATCACACCCTGGACCGAACAACCCCTCTACGTGCGACCCAAAACCTGTACTTCATAATTTCCACTCCGATTTCCACCAAAACTTCGCCAAATGATAGATTCGACGAAATCAACTTGTCTAATCCATCAAATATGATAAACAACATGGTATGAATCCGCTAACAACATGAAAACAATTGTTTTCACCAAATCATGCAAATCACTCCATAAATCATAATGAATGGTCATAAGAACAAAACTATAGATCTAACTTGCATAATCATATGGAAAATCATAGAATCAATGATTTAAACTTACTAAATGAGATCATAAGGTGATGCATGTAAAAAGGGACTTAGTATAGCATAGACCTATGGAAAAACACTTAAATATGATGAAAACATGATCAAACACTCATACACTTCATTGAATCCATGTAAGAGATGCAAACCACTCACTGATTCTCCCAAACAAGCAAAAATCAATGAAATATGAATCCGGACAGCAAGCACCTCGCACCAAATACCTTGGTCCGATGAATCCTTGCCTCAACTGATGTAGATCTAGCTTCAATGGTGTAGATCTATGATTTTCCTCCTTGGATTTGGATTTTCAATGGTGGAAAGGTGTTACAGGAAGGAGGAGAACAAGGCACCAAATGAGAAAATGGAAAACGAAAACCATTTCCCATGTCCCTTACCCCTATGTATACCCTTTCCATCAGCCCACTAATGGGCCTTCCCAAATCAACCCATTGTGGCTCTCCAAACCTGAACAGAAAACTGAAAAACCTTAAAACAATGATTTCTCCCAAATTGCTGAGCCAAATCTTTAATGTAACCACTCTACGAAAAGGCAATCAACACCCTTTCCAATGGCACAGGTCTCACCCTCCGGTTCGACCTGAGTCAAAAGTTATTCCCTGTACAAGACTGATAGGGGAAAAGTGGTCACAAACAAAATTGGTAGAAATTATGGACTTGTCTCACATCCCCATAAGAAACATACCAAAAGATGAGAATGATCCAACCCTAAAGAATAAAATAAAAATATTTTACGATACTCCGATACGTAAAATGCGGGCTGTAACAATATTAGTACAATAATTCCATATAAACCAATGTGAATTGTTCATAAGTTTAAGACCATAACGAAAACTCAGCGACATTAATTACCCAAAATTCCTATGAAAATTGGAACATATCATAAGTCATTAGAATTGAGTCTTAAACATAGTTTACATATGATCATGCATTATACATATATGCCTAAAATCAGTTAAGTATTTGGTGTTGTTCATACGAACTATCCCGACACCAAAACCAAAAATAGCGAAAGGCTTTGGTATCGGGGGAGTCAAATTTGAAATAGCCACACTTCTTGGTGTCGGCCCAACCACAACCAAATATTTCAGCATTGGCACCAAAAAATTAGTTGATGTTAAGAAAAGTTTAAAGCTTGGTACTAGTGAAGTCAAAATAAAAAATATTGGAATATCGGTAATGGCGAACTAGTTCAAAAAGTTTCAAATTTTGCCAATACCGAAATAGAGGAAAACATGACTTTCGAAACGCTTTTACACTGTTTCAATACCAATTAAGTCGAAGCTAAAAACAAACATCAGTCTCGGTATCGGTAAAATCGAAACTAAAAGGAAGCTGTAGCAGGTTGATATCGAATTCAACAGTATCGAAAAGGGAACATCATCTTCATAATAAAGTTAAAAACCCTTATGTGTGAGTTTACATTTCAGACCTCGAAAAACATGTCAGGGGGTAAATCGTAAATCATATCATCTGGCATTGATGACCCTTCAAGCTACAAATTGTTTATTCAAGTTCATTCTAATGGTAAATTAAAAGCTAGCAAATCCCGATCGATTTCATAATCGAATTGGGAAAATGATTTCCAAACTCTAATCTGAATTGACTAAATACTTACAGTGATAAGGATTGAATTTATAACTCGTGTGAATCTTCGAAAAACAGTGATCTGGCGCGAAAATAGTTTCTTGCAGGTGAAGAAAATAAAAAGGAAGAAGAACTTTTATACTAAAAGCACTTCTTAATCCTGACCATACAAACTGTTATAAGAGGACGGCCTAAATCAATTTCAGAAGACCAAAAGGCGGGAAACACCGTGCTTTCAGAACAATATAGTGCGAAGGTTAAAGATTTGACTTGTAAAGTCGAAATCACCCCTTCACAAGGGGGAAAATGTTACTACCAGATTCCAACACCAAAACCAAATAGAGGAAAAGGGGTATCGGAGTACAATTAGCATCAGGAGAAGGCCTCAAAAGCATATGATCGACTCCAAAGAATCAAATATAACCAACACCGAAAGCAAGATGGGAGGAAATTCAGACCGCATGCTATCGGTACCAACATGGGCAGCGGAAGCTTAGTATCGATACAGGAAGGATAGCGACAAGGTGGTACCAGAACTAACAAACAGCAAGCAATCTAAAGCGGTTACGATACCAACAACAAAAGCAATCAACTTGATTATAACTCCGGAAGCATAAAGATCGATACCGAAACTCAGAGCCATAAAAGGGAAATTACGAGACCAATTTGGGTTTGAATAAAGGGCCATCGATACCAATGTAATTAGTATCCATACCGCTACCAAGAAGCAGCTTCAAAGTCATCAAGGATGGTCATCCACATTAACATGCTTAGTGTCGATACCGGTACCAAGGAAGATGCCAAAATCATAAGAAAGAGAGGCATAAAGGCAATACTCGGAAGCCACTAAAATAGGGCAAAGCATAGAATTTGCTATTGGAACAAAGGCTTATTATCGAAATCGAAAGAAGCTAAAGAAGCTATCCGTACCTATTTACTTGGTATCGATACATTATACAGAGGCGACACCGGAATTACAAGCCAGTAGAGACCGAGACCGGCACCCAAGAAGCAAAAGCGGGTCGATACTGCCACTAAATGATACCTACCGAAGCCGAAAGCACTCAAAACCGAGCTTCTTCTGACCACAACCGAAAGGGGCCCAATTTGTCTATAAATAAGACCCCGGGGGGGTCTCATTTGAGGGGACGTTTCCTCATACCACAATCTTGTATCAATTTCTTAGAGAGAAAACCCTAATTTGTAAATCAATTTGGGGATTTTACTTGTAATTTCTTATGTATTCATATGAATAATCAATAAATTGAGAATCAACACTTGTCGTCAATTTCATGCATTTCCTTGTCGCTAATGTCACTTATTTTCCTATTGTCATCCCATGAAAAAGCTTCATACATAAGCTTAATTACCAAAATAACATTCCTTAAGCCGCTTAGCTTTCTACCTTGTGTTGAGCTTAAGGGAACCTTATCCCATGGTAACTGTTGGTATTTGAGTCTCGTAAGCGTGATACTCACCTCTTGAAGGAAGAGTAACTGATCTTCGGGATTAAGATCTTGATATCTAGGAAACAGTGAACTAACTTAAGCTTGTAGGAACTAAATAATCCCTTAGTTCCCTTGAATGCACATCCTTTACCTCAATCCCGGTGTTAACTAAAAATAGCGTAAACAACTTTCTTTTAATTTCTCAATGTGAATTGATACGCGTTTATATCGTGCACGATCACAAAATAACTCTAATTGGCCTAAAACTAGAAATCCTACAAAAATAAACCATTATTGATTCTATAAAATTAGTTTCGCTGAAATCTGAGGTTGTTTGAAAATTGATTATTCTTAAGTTCCATATTAAATCAATAAACTATAAGCGATTCCCAATAAACAAATCTATTGATAATAAACTGTTATTATCGTATATATTCAAACAGAATTTTATATAACTTCAATATAAACTAAACTATATTTTAAATTCAAGATTTCAAATTCCAAGGTAAAACGATATTCTATTTATTTAAAAATCCTTTTATATTTCCAATATAACATTTGAAACAAATTTAAATATTCAAAATTAAACGACTAAAAATCCGGGTCGTTACAATAATGTAATACTACCTTGCCTATTATATATACACACCAGCAAAGGTTATACAGGATGAATAATGTAAAATGAAATATAAACGGGCCAAGGTCCAGGCGGCAGCAGCTCATGGATATAATATCTTTGCCCAACATAACTGTTGCTTTATTAGGTATAATATGGTTTCATGTATTAATAAACTATTAGGATAATGAACTTAATTCAAAATTACATGGATATAGAAATTTATATTTGAGTAGGATATCTGATCCGTGAAATAAAAGATAAATCTTTTCCCATGTCATGAGCAGTAGTGAGAGTTGTTGGATAACCTCCCAATCATCTTGATACCCATCTCCAAAAAGCCTTCTCAACGGTTTATGCTTCATTCCTTCAATTTCTTTGCAATAATTTTCATTCCTATAAGTAGCTTAATTCATGCACTTAATTAATCAAGTTCTTCTTTATTCTATTTTCAGTTTGAAGATACATTTAACCTAACTCTTGTTGGCGTAAAAGTTCCCCTGAAAGAATAAATTGTGCAGTTCTCATTTGCAAGAGCAAAATAAAGGCTAGCGAAACAGTTTAACTTGTTTATTAACATGTAATTATATGCACATTTTATTTCTATTAGTACGAGGAATTAAAATTAACATGATCATCTCCCTTTTAACACTCGTAATTCGGATGGAAAAGGACTATTTTTCTTGCTCATCCTTATATTTTCAAGTCTGCAACATTTCCACTAATATTTTACAAACAGGTTGTGGTTAGCTGACAAAAAAATAAAGCGTACACTCATATTCAATCATCCATATATGCAGCAGATAATTGAAGCATTCAAGCTGATAATGTAATATTTAATTAGGTCGGATCACATATTTGTAAATATTTTACTGGATATGAGAGCTATCTATAAGCGGTCATATAACGAACTTGTCCATCTTAGCTAATATAAATAAGTTTCTGAGTATATAAAAAATAACTATAAGAGCTACTCCAACTGTAGTCTCATCCCACGAGTAACATAGTTATTCATTAGCCTACATTAAAAAGAATGTGTATTCAATGTTAGATACGTTTAAACATTGAGTAAAACTTTCAAATTCTAATCAACACAGCCTGCATATAGCTAATCAGTCAACTGTTCTTATCAAGTTTGTGACATGTAGCAATTTAATACCAACTATACAACAAGCTTTAAACCGTTTGTCTAATAAAAAGTAGAACTTACTTTCATTTTTCTTCACTTTCTCTTCTCCTCACTTGAAATTCTTAAAATATGTAACCATATTCTACCGATTTATCAACCAAATCAAGTTATTTCTTCTTCGATTTGATTTTACATTAAACTCTCTCCATTTCTACCAGAAACAAAGTACAAACCAAAGTTATAAAAGCGGTTGTAACCAAGATCGAAAGATCCAAGTCTGTGTTCATTGTACAAAAAACTCAAAAACCAATACGAGTGTGATTAGGCAGCCTTGAATCTTGTTGGGTTTGACTGTTCTAGGAAAAAAGTAATTGAAGTGACTTGTTTGTCCGGAAATCAAGTCGAGTGAGGATCTATGTCCCGCAAATCAGATTGGGCTGCCCAAAGGTTTGAGTTATGGTGGATGTCTCCTTGTAGCACGAAACCAAGGAGTGTAATTGTAGATATTAATAACAACCATATGCAATTCAAAAATGGATATTGGGTAACTCCGAACTGGTATACAAATTCCTAACGTGTTCTTTCCTTCACTACTTTTTATTTTTATTGCATTTTTACTTACTTATTTGATTCTGTGATCATTCTGTACGTTACTCATAATCATAATTGAAAAGATTCAATAATTTAAGAAAACACTATTTAGTCCTCCTCTAGTGTAAATTTAGCCATAAGATCCACAATCTGCATCACTTTCAGTATAGAGGTAGATAAGTGGTAAATTGTTAAGACCCAATTATATGTGATTGAGGTGGAAGCACAACTAGATTATTGTTTGTAGGGCTTGTACTGATGGCAGATCAGACACGCATGCCGTATACAAATAGATAAATGACCTAATAGAGAAAAAATCTCGGTCAGTGCGTACCGACGATGACCGAGCGTGCTGCATCAAATAGAGGTTGATATAATTATTGATCCTAGAGCTAGATAGATGTCCATCTGAATGGACGTGCGGATGGTGATTCGAGGAGTGTACGTAAGTGACCACAACAGTTTCAGTTACAAGGTGGTCCATACAATGATTCACGTCTGATTGGATTCTGATTTGGTGTAAGGGGCATCGACTACCATTTTAGCTTCATGGTAGTGGGTAGAGATGATTATGGTAGAAGTAGGAGTTATTCCTAATTGTACTTATATAGTAGAAACTACAGTGCAAACAATCAGGTAATCATTCTAAGAAATCAATCATCTTAAGTAATCAACCAAAGTAATCACCTTAAGTAAAGCATAGATAACAAACCTTGTAACGCTTCGAATTATTATTATATCTATATCTCTTTATTATTATCTTTCTAGAAGTCACTTCCTATTTACCATACTTTTATGTCTAATCCATTCTCTTTTCTCTTCTTTCCCCATTGGCATACACAGTAAAGTATCAAATTATCGACAGACTTGGAGTACTGCTTGGACGCTCCATCCTTATGAGTTCTAGCTTTATTTATTTAATGTATTTTTATTTGAGAAATAAATATTATAGTAAATTTGAGATTTTGATGTAACGACTTTTTATTCAGTTATAAAATGATACTTTTACCGAAAAGTTTAATTAAGATATTCTGTTAACGTTTCCCCAGTAAATTATTATTTATCTTGTGAATCTTATCGTTGTAAAGCTTTTATTTATACCTAGACGCTCTACAATCTTTGGTATGACTCTTTAGGGTTATGCCAAGGGGTGTGGGGGCATTATAAGATTGACCCTATTTGACATCGATCTAGATGATGACGTCGTAGGTTGATGTCCTACTTCTTTTGATCTGGCACTAGGGATGCTGGTGTTGGTTTTGAAGATTAACGTCAACATCTGGGTAATGATAATCAGATTGCGGGCGTGATTTGATGGTTTTCAAGTGGTGGACTACCTCAACTGAATATGGATTGTGTCAATCGAAGCTCATTCAACCTGGTTATTCAGAATTCAAGGAATCCGTCAGACTTCAAGTTACCATTTTTGCAAGCTTATGATGGCAAGAATGGTCCTACTGTTCATCTCTTGTGCTATATCCGCCACATGAATGTACTGGGGACAAAAGATGATGTCACTGACCAAGTGCTTCATGCTTTTTCTTTCGGACATTATTATTATGTGGTTTCGGCAACTGGAATCATGTTCTATTGGTAGTTGGAATATTTTCGTGGAGAGGTGAGCCGTTGAAGGTTCGCATCTGTAGGTGTTTTGAAATCAAGGTTTTTATTGTAAAAAACATAATTTTGTACTGCATGATGAATTTATTGATGCTTTTTCTGATTTTTTTATATTATTTTCTGTTTTATTTTAAAAATTAATTTGTACTTAATCTTGTGTATCTATAAACATTTTTTTAATTCTCTCTGCAAAACTGCATTTTTTTGCAAAAGCGGAAATATTTTCTATTTTTACAGCAATTATTTACAGATTGGCTGGAACTAAATGAATAATGTTTTTAAACATGTTTTTGAGTAAAAACATATTTGTATTTCAAAATTTCAAAATTGTATTTTTACTAAAGTTCCTAACAATTCATGTTATGCTATATATCATGTGACCTATGTAATATAGTTTAATTAAAATGCAATTTTATCATATTTTACTAACATGAGTATGATGTATAATGTTGAAATTTTTATATTGTCTTCAGTGACCGAACTAAAAATATTATTTAATTTCATTTATCTTATTATTTTGACTGAAGACCGCATAATTATTTTAAAATCGGGATGGAAATGGGGAAGGTCTAGGGTCCAAACCCGCTTGAGCCGCCCCTGTTTTGACCCATTTAGACCCGCCCCATAGGGTCTTCGGGCGGGTAGACCCGCAAAACCGCTTTTGGAGGTTCGGGTCTAGGGTTGGGTTTGGGGCACGACCAACCCGCCCCAACCCGACCCGCATGATTGAAACATCATTAAAACACTTTATAATTATAATGATTACTTACTAATCTTCTTAGGTTTGCATGGTTATAACTTGAATATTATATTCTACCAATCAACAAACTATAAATTTTTCATAGAGTTAAGTTGCATCAATGATAATCATACAATAACAAATGCATTCATTTTGAACTATTATCTTACAACTCATTTTACTATATTCTCTTATCATTGTGAACACATTATAATATGTATATAATCTATCATTTTTTGATAAAAATACAAGTATATAAATTTGTGTACGTTAGAAAAAGATATCACCAAGTCGTGGGGCGGGGCAGATCTACCTTGACCCGTACGGGTTTCGGTTACGGGGCGAAATTCCAGACCTGCATTGGGTCTACGGGGTGAGTCTGGGAGGGGTTTAAAAAGTCCGGGTCGGGTCTGAGGCAAGTGAAACCCGCCCCAACCCGCCACATTGCCATTCCTATTTCAAACATATGGACTGAAACGTAAAACAAAGGAGAAAGTCTGGTGGGTTTTGCATATAATTGTGCTACTTTAATTGGAAAAACCGATCGGTTTTTATAATGACCACAAACACTTATTATTATAACAAATAGTAATTAGAAATATTATAGGAGATTGGCAAATTACCAAACTACTACACAACGGTTTTACAGTGGACCGAACACTGGAACTAAACAAGGTTACAGGGCTGGAACTAGACATAGAAGTCTAGACTACAATACATATCACACTCCACACAAGGAGTAACTAGCATATCATTCTCCACACAGGGAGACCATTACAAAGTCAAGAATTACACAATGAATTAACAAAACCTAACAAAGGTAAGCCAGCTCAAAAAACTCTTTATCTGTACCAAGGACATCGTGATTACATAGCATCACATGCTAGCCACAAAAAAGGACAGTAAACTGCTCAAGGGCATGGAGGAACAATGTGCCCTAGGCACATCACATCCAACGCAGGGACCTCACAGTAGACTTAGAAAAATAGTACAACTATAAGTGAAATAACAAGGAAAACAGGGTAGTCATGGTGTTCCCTTCGAAACATCACATCCAAGGATCACCAGCGAACAACCAGGGACGGTGACAATACAGCCACCGACTAACCGGAACTTCGCCGACGGTAGGTAACATAACAAGCACCATTACATCATAAGTAGTCACAACAGAACCATGACCATCATTGTTGAACATATGAAGACCAAATTACACGAGGGAGATGCACAACAGAAAAATGGGTTCACCACAATTTTACTGAGCGAGAAGCACAGCAAAAAACTCATCAAGAAACAAGCATGGCTTCACATGTTTACCGGGCGATAAAGTGGAGAATAAAATTGAAAGAGAAAACTTGACATCTCTAAACTTCACTTGTACCAAACATAAAGCCAGTAACGTTGAACAAAAAACTTCACTCCAAAATCCAGAAAAAGGAGACGTAAACAACAACACTAATCAACTCAAAGACATCGTATAGATACTCTTAATCCAACACTTAAATCTTACCAAAACCTCGTATGTTGTAAACGGGTCATGTATGAGGGTCGAAAGAGAGTTTATTTGGCCTTGAAGGATTTCAAGAATATCATGAACTCAGCGCAAGAGAATAGATAAAAAATCATTGGATGATTTCAGGACAATGGAGAAAGGATGTCGATACGACACTATGAATTAGGGATTCAGAATGAGAGGAGAGCTTCAGCAAGTATCAGGCATGACGAAAGCAAGAAAGAGATTGGAGGAGAAGGAGATGTGAAGAAGTGAAATCGAAAAGAAGGAAGAAGAGAGAAGAAAAGAGGCGAAAAGATGAATCTCTTGTCGCCATTTCCAATATTTGTGCTACTCTTAAATATATGTAAGTTAAATGTAGAATTTTATAATGCAATGCTTTATAAATATTTTACCATTTTAAACACATGTATTATTACATTTAAATGACAATGAATAAAAAGGTAAACTTGTTATTGTTGTTTTAAGCGATTTATATATCCTAATTGAATAAAAAATTAATTTTACCATTTTTTTAGTACAATAACCGTATACATATTGAATTATGGTTCTTTAATATCTATTAAAAATATTAGTTGACTTGATTTATTCAAATAGTTTAAATTTTGTATTATGTATATAAATATATGGATTTGAATATAAAATGTTAAAAGTTTGAATTATTTGTAGATAATTATGCAAGTTATATATAGGTTTAGTTAAATATTTTAACTGATAAAATAATAGACTCAAATATTAAATATCAAGACAGAATTAAGTAGAAGAGGGAGAACTACTTGAATCAAGGAAAAACAAGAAATTCTTCTGTCTTACTATTATTTAATAGATTAAGATCTAATAAATAATATTTATTTTCAAATTTAAATTATTTTTTCTACAAATGTTATCAAATCTTAAAATCACTTAAAAGTTAAAATAAGTTGTATCAAATAAATTATTAATTAACAATACAAATAAAATTCAAAATGAAAGAAACATTGCAAAAAATCTAAAAACAATCTAAGCAATTCAAACAAAATACATGGCCTCAAAATTCATGGCCGACGCTTTCAAATTAGCAAATGCCAACGACAAAGGTCGCCCTCCAGATCGGAGAGTAGGAAAGGATCCGGATTTTGTGGGGCCAGTTGAATCTTCTCGCATGGGGGAGCAGAGGCGATCTGTTTTCAATCGATCTAGGGTTTCCTTTGCATCTCATCGTGGATGGAATGACCATGGGAACGACGGGGATTTTCAATCCCAAAATACTGTGCGAAACACAGTTCGTCGGCCTGGTGTGTCTAATCTAGGGGGAACGAACGTTCGAACTAGATCTGATGATACGATGGTTCAACGCGCGATGAAATCAAGGTCAACCTTCTATGATGTGAACTGGGAAATGGTTGATGCGCAAGTCAAATCTGGAAATTCAAAGTCTTGGGCTCAAGCTGCTTCAGGTGGTATAGGGCAAAGAGGAGAGGAATACGTGGATCTGAGTTTTATCAAGCCGACAGTAATTAACAATAAAAAAAAGGCAGTGATTTCAGCCTTAGCCTCAGATAGAGCTGCAAACAAATGGAGAAACTCGATTATATTCTATGTTTATGGCACGAGGCCATATCATACTCATTTGAAAAGTTATGTTCAACGTGTATGGAAACCGACTGGAAATTTTGTCTTATTATCTAAAGAAAATGGTTTTTTTATTATTCGGTTTGAGAATGTAACAGATTGTGATAATATTCTGAAGGGAGGACCATATTTATTTGATAATAAAATTATTATTCTGAAGAAATGGAATGCAGGCATGAGATTTAAGAAAGATTTACTCTCTTCAATGCCTTTGTGGATCAAGTTATCTAATCTGGAACTAGAAATGTGGGATAGAGAAGCATTAAGTGCTATTGCGAGTGTTTTGGGACAGCCAATCAAAATGGATAAAATAACCGCTGATGAATCTAGAGTAGCGTTTGCCAAAATTCTGGTAGAGATGGAGGCGTCGGCGGATTTCCCAAAAGAAGTGGAAGTACTGCTACATACAGGAGAGGAACTCAAGGTGAATGTTGAATATCTTTATAAACCAATCAGTTGTAAAAAATGCAAGGTGTTTGGGCATTCGACAGAACAGTGTAAATCTAAGTCGGAAGAGATATGGGTCCCTAAGAATACCCAAGGTGATGAAGGTAACGATAACAGTTCAAACCGTGGTGAACATGAAAAGGATGATATAGAGGATGGTCATACGGAAGAAAATGTGGAAAATAACTCTGTTAATTCAACATATGAACATGAGAAGGACGATTTAGAGGATGGACATTCAGAAGAAAATGAAAAAGATAACACTGCTGGTTTAACACAAAATGACGGAAATATTGTGCACATAGATGAAGAGGAAAATGGGCATCATACAACTTTAACTGATGAAGCGCAGGTGCAGTTAAACCTTGACACCCAGGACATGAACAGTGCTCAAGTTAGCAATGTGGACGATGTAACTTTTAAGGCAAACAATACTATTAGTAATGATAATACTTGCAACAGAAACGTAAACATATCAAATGATACACAGCCACCTAATAAGGATACACTTGCAGGATGTACCACAGTAAATACATCTGCGAATAGTAGCTCTGGTATTAAGGTCATTCTGAATACAGTTACTAGTGGCTCAACTAATATATTACAAAATGACAAAGGTAATTTGTCCAATGTGAATCTGGTTAAATTGGTAGAATCAGCAGCTGCCATACATCATGCCACCAATAATGAAGATGCAGGGGAAGAAGGCTTTGATAACAGCCTATATGAATCCGAGGAAGAGGGGATTGCTGAGCACATTGATGTCAATGAGAACGAATCTATCCCACCTGAAAAAGAAGCAGATGTATCAGCCAATGTGGAGACGAATAAAAAATTCATAGAAGAAATGGAAGCAAAAAACAACCAAAAGAGAAAATCGAAAAAAAACAACTATTATGCTCCCCCTAAAGTTGCGACAAGGAGCCAAAGTAAAATTAAATGAATATTGTCGCATGGAACGTTCGGGGACTTAACACTCCAAATAAATTGTTTGAAGTGTCGAAGTTCCTAAACAAATTCAGACCATCTCTTATCGGTCTGTTAGAAAATAAATTAAATGATTTAATGATTGAGAAAGTCAAAGTAAATCTTCAATCAAATTGGTTAAGTGCAGATAACAATGATTGTGGATGCAGGGGGAGAATTTTTATTCTATGGGATTCTAATGTCTGGTCTGTGCAAGTGGTGAACAAATCATACCAACATATCTCTCTTATCGCAGTTAATGTGGGAGGTTTGACGTGTAGACTGACCTATGTATATGCCAGCAATTTCCTTCTAGACAGAGAGAAACTGTGGGTGGAGATCGCACATGAAGCAACTCAGGTAAATTTACCATGGTTAGTGTTAGGTGATTTTAATAATATCACTTCTATGTCGGATAAAAAAGGAGGTTCCAATGTTCCATTTAGATATATTTCGGGACTTGCTGATTGTATCGTAAGTTCTGGTCTTATGGAGATTCCTATAGCTGGTTTTAAATACACATGGCGAAAAAGAGGAGTCGCTACTAAAATTGACAAGGTGTTTTGCAATCACTTGTTTGTTGAGAAATTCCTGGAATTAAAAGCCAGTGGTATTGCAAACCCTCTGAGCGATCATATTCCCATTTGCATTAGCTTTAATACTGTTGATCTGACTAAGAGAAATATTCCCTTCAAGTATGTTAACTCTTGGCATCTAAATGAAGGATATTTTGATTGTTTTAATAAAGCTTTGGATAAGTATATGTTCTCTGATTGGCAAGGCACTAAACTGTTTTGTTTTCAACAATTTTTGAAAGAGTGTAAGGTGCTTTTGAAAAAATGGAATTGTCATAGAATAAAGGATGTAGATGTTATTAAAAGGGTGGAAGAGCAATATAAAGAGACTCTTATAGCTATTGATGAAAATCCAACGGACCTATCACTTTTTGATAATCTCAGATATGCTTTTATGGACTGGAAAAATCAAAGCTTCATTGAATTTTTAAATGCCCGTCAAAAATCTAAAATCAATTGGCTTACTGAAGGTGATTCTTGCACAAAATTTTTCCATGCAAAAATGTCTCTTCGGAAACACATTAATAGTTGGTGTAATATGTTTAAGAGCAATGGAGAATTGTGTCATCAAGAAGACGTTATGGAACGAGAGGCAATTGATTATTTCTCTAATATTTTAATGTCTGATACTCAGTATAATATTAATTTCCAGGAGATCAACTGCAAGGTAATTATTAATGACAGAGGTCACAGACATTTGACAGCGAAGATCAGTATGGAAGAAATTAAAAAGGCAGTTTTTTCTATTCCAGACGACAAGAGTCCAGGGCCAGATGGCTTTTCAGCAAAATTCTACAAAATTCATTGGAATGAGTTAAAAGAATATATTCTTGAAATCTCTCAGGAAGTTTTAAGAACAGGTAAACTGGCAAATGGCATAAATCATACGTTCATCAGTCTTATTCCCAAGGTAGAGAAACCGACGAGTATGTCGGATTTTCGACCTATATCGTGTTGCAACATGATTTATAAAATTATTTCTAAGGTGTTTTGCAACAGGATTAAGCCTTATTTAATGCACCTTATATCTGAAAACCAATCTGCTTTCATTCCGGGTAGATATATTGCAGAAAACATCCTTCTTGCACATGAGCAAATCAGACAGTTTAATAGAAAAGGAAGTAGAAAGATGTGCATCAAAATAGACTTACAGAAAGCTTATGATATGATTAACAGGGATTTTATTTGTCATATGCTCAAAATGATGGGATTTCCTCATAAAATTGTTCGGGCTATTAAAAGTTGTATTACATCTCCTACTTTCTCTATCTTGATTAAAGGCAGTCCGAAAGGTTTCATTAAAAGCAATAGGGGTTTACGACAGGGGGACCCTCTATCGCCTTATCTTTTTTGTGTAGCTATGGAATTTTTCTCCATTTTAATGTATAAGGCTTCATTTTCTAAATTGGTGGAACCAATTTACAGGAATGATCCTATCATCACTCATCTTATTTATGCTGATGATCTGATGATTTTTTCAAAGGCTAAAATTATTGCTGCGAAAGAAATCAAGAGAATTTTGGATATTTTAAAGGAGATGGCTGGTCTGAAGTTAAATAATTTGAAATCCAAAGTTTTTTTTAATAGGGGAGTGGGGAACAAAATGCAGATTATTAACATTCTAGATATGAAAGAAGGTAAACTTCCTATCAAATATCTAGGTATTCCCTTATCTACAAATTAACTTAACTTTGCAGATTGTGGCGATCTGTTTGATAAAGTAAGAGGAAGAATGGATAGCTGGGATTGTCGTCTTCTATCTATGGCAGGTAGAATAGAGTTGATAAGATCGGTAATTACTCCAATGGTGTTGTACTGGATGCTAACTTATCAGTTGCCGTCAGCTACGATTGGAAAACTTAATAGAATGTGTGCAAATTTTGTGTGGGCGGGTAAGAAACATAAGATTGCCTGGGAGACGCTCTGTACTCCTAAAGCGGAAGGAGGTGTAGGGTTAAGGAATTTGAAAGACATCAAAACGGCTGCTGCTCTTAAACTTCTGTGGAGATTTGTTAATGGCGACAGTTTATGGAAGAAGTGGATGACTAGTCGATATTGTGAAGATGGTAATTTTTGGGTCAGAGATATAGATGTTAATAGCTCATGTACGTGGAAATCCATTCTCAGACATAGGCAGAAGGGTCTGCAATGTATTAACAGGTGTATTGTTAACGGTCATGACTCTAAGTTGTGGTTTGACCCTTGGATTAATAGCGAAGTTTTGGTAAATTTGCTGGGGTGGGATTACTTAAGTATTTACGGAGGGGACAATCTTAATGTGGATAGCATAATCCAAAATGGAGTTCTTTACCCTAATAGTTTATCTGCTACCAGACTCTTATCTGACAAAATTAGCAAGGTTGCTCTACACAACAACTTAGAAAATGACTTTTGGAGTTGGAATAATAAATCAGATGGGTTTTCTTTTCAGTCTGCTTGGGATTTTTCTAGGACTCATCTACCTGAGTTAGATTGGTGTACAGTCACGTGGCGCTACACTAACAGTCCGAAAATGTCGATCTGCACTTATAAAGCTATCTTAAACATATTAAGCACTAAAGACAGCATGATTCAATGGGGTTACGATGTTAATCCGTACTGTGTGTTATGTAACGAACAGTATGAAAACAGAGATCACCTTTTTTTCTTATGTCCTTATTCTTCATACCTCTGGACTCACTGTAAGATTAAGCTTGGAAATCTCCCTTTGGCAGCTGATCTGTTTATTCTGGAAAACGAAATAAATAATCTTAAAGCCGCTTTCAACGTGAGAAACTTCAATCAAGATATTGCTTTCTGTAGCATCGTCACCACTGTGTATCATATCTGGAAAGAGCGAAACGCTAGAGTTCATGGCAGTGATAGAACTGATAAATTTCAGAGATGGAAATTAATTGAACTTGATATTATCTACTTACTTAGACGATCGAAGAAAAGGAAGAGCTTCTCTACCCAGGAAAGAAGGATTGCGGAGATCTGGGGTGTAGATCTGTTGGACGAAGGCTGATTTGGATTCATGAAGTTTGCTGAAGACGAAGTCAGAGAGCCGCCGTCCTTGTAGCTTCGTTTCCTTTGATTAGGTTTAGAGCTTTATTTTGGGAAAGTGTAGTTAGGTCTTAATTGAAAGTAGCTTCTGGATTCACTTACCTTCTTTAACCCGTAGATTGCAAGCGGGTTGGACGTGGGCCTTTAGTTTTCCTTTTATAATTTCTTTTGTAAAGGCTTTGTGTATAGAAGAGGGTATTGGGCTAATTGTAATTATGTTGTAATTCTGCCTTATGTACTTGTACATTTTTATTGATACGCTATCAATAAAGCGCCACACTCTTTTTTCCTGTCTAGTGCTTATGCTGGGTACTAACACAGGTTTTTAACGAGGTGGTTTACCCATTTTCAAAAAAAAAAAACATTGCAAACTTCAAAATAGATTGTAAACTGGCAACATGACTTCAATGCAAAAAGTAAGATACAACAATGTAATTTACTTTATAAATTCAAAATGTCCACCTACAAATATTTTTTAATTTTAATATCCTTTTAAAACATGATCTAGCTAATATGTTTTTATAAATCCAAAACTATCTTTCACAAATATTATCAAATCCTAATATAGCTTTCAAATTAGATACATAAATCATTAAGCAATAATATAAATAGAAATTCAAACTAAATTAATGATGTTGTAATTTAAAAGTAAAATATAAACAAACAAAAAAATAATTTAAACAAAAAATTTTGGTAAAATATTTCTACCACTGCCTCTTGAGCGTGCTAAAAATATATGCTTTGCTGAAGAACAATTCAAAAGCGAAGCATGTATCACCATTACGCGCAATGTGCATATTGTAACGTTAATATACATATATGAATAAAAATTCATTATGTACCATTTTATTATAATGAGTGGGGGATAAATGTCACCGATATTGTCTTTTGGAATAATATGTAAAGTAATATAATAATAAATTTAATTTAAACATGGTTCCCACTTAAGACTATTTAGTTAATTTAAATATGGACTTAAATGTAAATTATACATGAAAACTGAGGAAAACTTCAAAATTGATGAAAATGCAAGTTTTGAATGTAGAATGGTAGGGTAGAGTTAACAAAATACCATAAATAGTTATGAAAAAATAATAAATTACATTAGCACTTCAAAATAAAATTACAGTAGATATTTTTGGTGTACATGTAAATGTGCAAAATTTTCATGTTTTAGTTAAATAAATAACATAATAGGACTATTTTTAAATGTTTTAACCAACAATCCAAAATTCTCAAATTATCATGCATATATCTTCATATTGGGCAAAATGGTCATTTGTGCATGTATTTATTTTTCATAAAATTTACCTGTTCATTTTCATGTGTCTTGTAGGAGTTTAGGAGCAAAAATGAAGAATGCACATGAAGATACAAAGATAAGAATGCATATACACAAGAAGACGAAGATGGAAATAACTCACACACTACTTAGTGGAGGACCCCACCTACCTACTAGCACTTCTTTAATGGTACAATTAGAGGCTAATATATTGGCAAGTGGAGACAAAAAAGACTTCATACAATTTTAATGAATCATTAGTAGCTAAAGACAAATGGAAGCTTCATGAAGGAGTATTTTTGGTAGTCCCAAACAAAAGAGATTAGGGTTTTAGGGTTTTCGAGCATGTATAAATACCCCTTTATGTCACGTAAATAGATCCTCTCTTTTTAGTTTAGTTTAGTTTGGGAGGATCAAAGCTCTTTTATTTCCATGGCTACTAAGCCATTTTTCTTATGTAACTTTTTTTCTAATGCAATGTTAATTAGTTCTTTTTTTTATTTACGTGCTCTTTTCTTTTATGTTAGTAGAATAGATTTACATTTAATGCAAGTAGGTTAGATTTATTTTATGCAAATAGAATAGATTTTCCTCTATTTTGCTCTATTTTTCGTTTTTCATGTTGCAAGTTATAATAGTCGATATGATAACAAGTATTAGAAGCTAAGCCCCTTCAACTTAGGGGTAATGAAGCTCTCTAATTATGTAGCTTCAACATAATTTGAATTTATGTTCTCTTTTTGTTTAATGAAAATATGATATGACAAAGAAGTGATTGTTTAAATTAAAATTTGATGGTCTATATTTCTAAATAATAACTAATAGGTCATGTCTAAAATAGATTTGATTTTCATCTTTTTGTCATTTTCATGAGAGTTAAACAAGTGGGTTGGTGGTTGTGTTAAAGTTTGATGGCTTATGTTGGGCTAATTAATAGCACAAATATGTCATGCTTAGGATAAAAACATCAACTAATCATACTTATGACCAAAATAGAGAGATCATAATTTCATAACTTGTTGAATTATATGATCTAGAAAATGGATTTATTTCTAAGTTGTCAATTAATCACATAGTTTCATTCAACTTTTGTAGTAATTAGTTTGTTAGATTTTTGCAATTTTTAGTTAGTTAGAATTTCACTCTATTTCGGTTTAATTTGATTGAATAAAATTAGGATTATTTCTTTCTCCGTGGATCGACCCGTATTTGCCTTGTACTACAAGTGTACGTCATGCATTTGTGGTTTATTGCACTTCCCGGTAGATTTCTAATTGATAGAATATTCGTCGTCGAACAAGTTTTTAGCGTTGTTGTCGGGGAAAGAATTTTTATTTTTATTTTATTCTTCGAGTTAATTTTCTTGTTTGTCGTTCTTCTTATTAAAAAAATTGTTTGTTTGTTCACTTGTGTTTGTTTTTGTGTTACTTTTATGTGTGTTTTTGTGTTTATTTTCATTTAGTATAGCTCTTCCTTAAACAAAAGTTTGTGTGTTTGTGTATAGTTCCCTTGTTTTGATTCATTCTAGTGTTTTTGCATTTGTTCTTTGTTTTCTTTGTTATTGTGTTTGCTTTGTTTTTGTCACTTTCCAAAAAAATATGTTGTTTCATGTTGTAATGTATTATTTTGTTGTGTTTGTTCTTCTCTTTTTGCATTTGTGCATCTTTACTTTTGTTCTTCTTCTTTAAAAAAAATTCATTTGTTTTGTTTTTAGTTCACTTGTGTTTGTTCATTTGCATGTTTGTTTTGCATTTGTGTGTTTATTTGCATTTGTGTTTTTGTTTTGTTTGACCTTGTTTCAATTGCATTTGTGTGTGTTTTGTTGAGTTTAGTTGTCCATAATTGTCTTGTTTGTTGTTCTCTTTTAAAAAAAGAGAGTTTGTGTTCTTGTGCGCTTGAATTTAGTGTGGTTGGTTTTGTCTTTGTCTTCATTTAGTTTTTAGCTTCTACTTTCGTTATCTTCTCATTTTAAAAAAATCTGCTTTGCTTCTGTGTTGATCATAGTTTTTTGTTTCATGGTTTGGTTGTTTTCAATATCACAATCTATTTATATTATAATTCCCACTAATCTTTAATGATTACTAATTGGTCCGACCGTAAAATACCCAAATTGCCCATATTTATCAAGGTCATTTAATTATTCTAACCTTTGGTCCGACCTTGAATTATTCCCATTAATCTTTAATTATTCCAACTTTGTAATGCTATAAATTTGATTAAAAATATTATTTTATTGTAGTTTTTTAAATTATTTGAAACTACATACGAATGACAATATACTAAAAAAAATACATGTATTGTTACAAATTAGGAATAATTATTCTAACTAATCAAGCACATGCAATTATTAAATACATACATAAATATTCAACAAAAAAGTTTAAAAGATTTGATATAATGATTCAAATTATTTAACCGTTAATCTATTTATTTAATTAAATCATATTAGTTTCAAATTTTATCTTATATACGTTACTTACGTTATCCTAAACAAATTAAAATAACATAACGTATATCGATATAATTATTAATTAATCTAGATTCATTTAGAACTTTTCTAAGTTTCGTTTGAATAAAAGCAATATTTTATTTAGTTTCACAAATAAAATTTTATTATAGTTTAATTGACAATTTTTATTATAGTTTCACAAATAAATTTTCATTATAGTTTAATTTGTATATAAATTTAAGGAATGAAAATTTTCGTTTTCTTCACTTAACTTATTTCAAACTGACAAGGATGGCAAATGATATTAATAATTGGAGATAGAAAACTTTACATTTCCTTCCCTTTAATTAAATTGACTAATTGATTAACGATCGATTTATATGAGACATGAAATATTTGTTAATCTATTTATTTAATTAAATCATATTAGTTTCAAATTTTATCTTATATACGTTACTTACGCTATCCTTTCTACGTTTCTAAATTGTCAATTAGCCTTTTCTAATTCTCTCTCTATTAAATTGTCAATTAACCTTTCTAAATTGTCAATTAAATTTTATGTATGATAATTAAGTGATAAATTGTCAATTTAGTGATAATTTTATGTATGATAATTTAGTGGTAATTTATGTATGATAATTTAGTGATAATTTTATGTATGATAATTGTCAATTAAAATGTCAATTAAATTTTATGTATGATAAATTGTCAATTAACCTTTCTACGTTTCTAAATTCTCTCTCTATTAAATGTATTATTCATGTTATATTAGTGGACCAACATGTAGATGTTCATGTTAGTGGACCAACATGTAGATGTTCATATTAAATTGTCAATTAAATCAACCAGATTTAATTCTATATTAGTGGACCAACATGTAGATGTTCATATTGTGTACTATCATTGTATTACACACACATGCACACATATATAAATAAATATATATATACATAAATATATCATTGTATTACACACACACGCAAAAATATATATATACACATAATATTATGTGTGATAAATATATTGTCTGATTTTATTGAACTATTGCCTAAAATGTAATGATAAAATACCCTAACATGCATAATTTTTATGTTCTTTGAAAAGACTAATTGTAAGATATTTTAAGGCAAATAGTTTTAGCGGGTACCTTCTATTTATTTACTTAAATGTAATTTGGATATCTTCTGTTTCTTTCCTTAAAAGAAATTTGGAAATTTAATTGACATTTTTGCATTTTTACTCCATTTTTCCCTGTACTTCAACTTTTGAAACTCAAATTTAAACGTGGTTGTTTTATATATGTAAATGTTTTATTTCATTCATTGATGTTGTAAATTGCAATTAACTATTATTCATGTTGCATACTTTTAACATTTTAATGACTTAATTATACGTATCTCTTATTTATTTTGTGATTGTTTTCCTTTTTAATTCTTTGTGAATATTCATCACGTCTGGTAAGATTATCTAGGCGCATTAAATCCTTTTTAAGATTCAAAACTGTAATCGCCATCAGCCAGTGCATTAATAATACAAACATAATCAAGGATTTTATCCTTGAACAACATGGTGAGGTAATCCGGCCCTTTTACTTATTTTGTTAATTATTAAATACCAAATTTGATGCTTTCTTAGATAATAAATTCAAATTAATTTTCTCACTATTTCTTTCTTCAATGACTGGAATAGATCTACTACAGAAAATAAATGTCCCGGTCTTCTTTTGTGGGTCATTTTTTAGGTTGAAAGACAATGCAAATTTTGTTTCTATATTCATTGTTGAATATCTGATATTTTTGGATTTACTAAGACTTACAACATGATCGTTGCTCTTACATATTTTTTTTTTTTTTTTTTGCCTGCAGCATCTGATAACACTGCTACTCTAAGCTTCTTGGTCTGAAATCACTTGGAAGATTTAGATGAAGGCAACAAATAGATCGCAGAGTTTGGATTTGTGGTAGTTTGTTTATGGTAAGTTAAAGAATATTAGATGCAAACCGAGCTTAGACTATTGACTAATGTTGCTAAGTTGTTCTGTTCCTACTAACTATTTACTTGCATTCTGACGTGAAGATATTCCACTCAACTGCTTCATTTCTGTCAATTTTTGCAATCCTAATAATGGACATCTCAAGATTTTCTGTTTCTAAATTCAAGTATCTTTGTTTTACTTTGTTTCAGTCATGCATTAATTATAAAATCAAATGCCAAACGTGTGACTTTTTTGTAAGAGAACTTTTTATTTTTCCTATTTTATACTGGGATAATGCTTTAACTATTTGTGTGTTTTGATGATTGATGGCAGGCGCTTTTTTTAAATTCTGTATTTATTGAATATTTGTTGTTTTCAAACCAACGTGTGAACATCTACCTAATTTTATTATGTTGGATACAAAAACAAAGGTCACTACTCACCACTACAAGATTTGTAGCTTCAGATTCCAAGTATTTAATGTTGTGTCATTGATATTATTTTTAAATATTACAGTGGCTTTTATATGGTTATTAATTATATTGCCTAAACTGTAATGATAAAATACCCTAACATATGCATAATTTTTTTGTACTTTGAA
This sequence comes from Allium sativum, assembly GCA_030737875.1. Classification (NCBI taxonomy): domain Eukaryota; kingdom Viridiplantae; phylum Streptophyta; class Magnoliopsida; order Asparagales; family Amaryllidaceae; genus Allium; species Allium sativum. The sequence goes on along the minus strand of CM060912.1, from coordinate 970,549,235 downwards.
AAGGCTAATTGTAAGAGATTTTAAGATAAATAGTTCTAGCATGTACCTTCTATTTCTTTACTTAAATTTAATTTAGGTATCTTCTGTTTCTTTCCTTAACAAAAATTTGAAAATTTGCTATTATAATTATTGCATTCTTACTCCATTTTTCCCTGTACTTCAACTTTTGAAACTCAAATTTAAATGTGGTTATTTTATACATTGATTATGTTACATAATCCTTTTTGGGAATAATAATAAACTATATCTTTTCTTTAATGATTTTGCCAACTTTAATGCTACTAATCTTGATGTGTCCTATTATCTGCCTTTTAGAAGGAAATAAATATTAAATGCATTGATATATACAGATAGTTATGTAATTAATTAATTTTTCCTTATTATGCCTCATCAGATTTAATTACTAATCTTGAATTTAATTTATGGATTTTGAGTAGACAGGATGCATTTGTAGTTTTTTCTTTACTTTTCTTTTCAGCTCCCCCTGAGATACAAACCTAATACCAGCTTGACTTTAAGGGTGTTTGAATATAATCGGTGGACATTTGTACCAAGTATGATAGAACCTACACTCTACTATGGTGATCTGTTGCTTGCTTATTTATTGCTTAACTTGGCTATTATTGTAGTTAAATGATTTATAGTTATAATATAATATTAATAATTAAACGATATTTATTTTTCAAACGGCAATGCACCAAAGATGAATAACCAAAGGAGACAAAATAGAAGTTCTAACATTTAAATGATGAACAAAGAGAAATGCGTCGTATGAGGGGTGGAGAAAGAAGAAGAGGTATGAGTCAAGAACAACGAGAAGGTTACCTAGCTCGGCGTCGTGAAACATATCGACAAAGAAGGGAAAGATCTCAAAATGCATCTTTAGAAGCACAACCAAATATTATAGCCCATGAATCTCATACTTACCAACAAGACAGAAACCCAAGAATAGATATTGAACAAATTGAAAATGTTCCTGCTGCTATTATGAAAGTATATTCAACCAACTTGCAATCATCTATGGTTGAAAAATAATATACTGCTGAAGTTGAAGAAAATACTTATTATACAGGTTTGTTTTCTTATTTCCGTCGTCAAATTTATTATAAGTATTGAAAAATACGTTTAAATATGTGTGTGTGTGTGTACTGAATAAATTTCTATTGTTATATTATTATTATTTTCATAGTACAACATAAAATTTTGAACTTCAAAAGTGGTTTTGAAGTTATATTCTAGTTGCTAGAATACTTATACAAAATTTTATTTGTTGCTTTAAAGTTGAAAGTTATGGTCCGTTTCGAAGTGGAAAACGTGGAAGGCCACCAAAATTAAAAGCAAATTCAGTATTTGGTACTTGGTCCATATATAACGACATCATATTGTGTAGCATTTTGGTTCTTTATATTCACTTAAAGTTGTTAATACACATACTCATGTATCAGTTTGTAAGAAATGAAGTGGAAGAGCTCTTGGACAGAACATTATTCCTAATACTGTTCAAGACATAATTAATAGAGAAAATATATAAATGTCACCTGAGGTCCAGCGCAGCGTGGGAGATGGCCATTATAGGATCGATTTGCTACCTTTCACGTAGTAGAATAAGAAATGAAAGTGTCACCAACTTTGATCATAATGTTACAAAACTTAGATCTCAATTTGCCACGTAGTAAAATAAGAAATGAAAGTGTCAACAACTTTGATCATCATGTTACAAAACTTAGATCTCAATTTGCCACGTAGTAAAATAAGAAATGAAAGTGTCACCAACTTTGATCATCATATTACAAAACTTAGATCTTAATTTGCTTTAATATATCAAATAGGTATTGAGTACATATATTGTTTAAAATAACATCATAGATAACGAACATGCCCATTACAGGAAGTTCTTTCACAGATCACTCCGGGAGATTTAATATATCAAAATGGTGTAGTGGTTGTGTTGAAAATAATGATACAAATGCAAAATCAAAACAACCTCTTGGTGATATTACTAACACTCCAGGTATACTACATTTAAGATGTTTCAAAATATTATGGGTGTTATTTTTAAAATATACACTCCATTTACGTATCTTACAGGCAATGTATTAAGAGTCATTAGTGATATCAATTCCCAATCTCAGTATACTCCAAGTATTATGAGTGTATTATTTTTACCATATTTTTTTCGTGTTTTTATTTTGTTATTCTAATAAAATTCTCATGGGATATGTCTTTGTAGGAACTTATTCTTTGGATCAAACCAGGAGGTTTAGCATCCCAGAATGGAGTAGTGGTTGTGTTTATAAAAATAATGTAAATACAAAAACAAAACAACCTCTTGCTAATATTAGTACCAGTCCAGGTATATTAAAAACACGAGTTTCCAATCTCAATTCCCTACATGTGTTATGAGTATGTATTATATTTACTATAATTTCTTTATCCATATGCTTTTGTTAATTAATTTAACAAAGTTCTCATATTATATGTTTCCTGTGTATTTTAGTTAATTATATTTACTATAATTTCTTTATCCATATGCGAAATAAGTTAAAATCCTCTGTATTTTAATTTTTATAACATGCATCCAATTTAGATATGTTATATTTAGTGCGTATAACACATTAAAATGGGGTTATTATCTAATATTTTAGTATATTATTATTTGATTTTTGGTATCATATTGTATGACTTTCATATTTTACAGGTAGCATATTAAGAAATGTGAAGCTTGTAAGAAATGTGAAGCCAATGAGATTACAACCTCAATTTGATGGAGGTATTTGGTTTATCTCAAGAAACTAGGTTTTATTTTTATAATTTTTGGAGTGCTTTGTAATTCATCTCCTGCTTTTCTCTAGAAAGTAGTTATAATGCCTACACTTGCAATGGTTACTTATCAAATAAGTCTCACCAGTTAGAGGAGTTTGAGAATAATGGTACTGTATTTAAAATATTTTTGTTCAAGTAATGTTGTTTCATTTCGTCTTTCTTCATTTTAAAATCTTAACAATATTTAATACATTCTACAGAGAGTGTGGGAACTTATATCTCGAGCTCAGAAGATGACATTTCTGATTATGATCCAAATGAAAACATGAACTTTGACGATGTGGTTTATGACATGCAAAATATTTCTTCTACTCAAGTTGAGCATGCAGGTAAGAAGAATATACCACTTTTCCCTGAGTACAGATCTCTTGGGTTTCCATCAAAAACATGTAAATATTGTGGAGCAACTATGTGGAATGAAGAAAGAGTAAATAAGAATAATATGAAAGAGGAGCCAGTATTTTCAATTTGTTGTGCCAAAGGAAAAATCAAGCTTGAAAAGAATCCACCTACTCCTGATTATCTACATCGTGTGTATTTTGACAAAGAGAAAGGACCTACATTCCGCAAATCACAACGATCATATAATTGTGCCTTATCCATGACATCTACTGGTGGAAAGATTGATCATTCTATCAATAAGTCAAGGGGTTCATCTATTTATAGGTTAGGTGGACTTAATTATCATGAGATTGGAAGTCTATTTCCGCCCGAGGGCGAAATACCAAAATTTTGTCAGCTATACATATATGACACGGAAGATGAAATTTCTAACCGTATGAAAGTTATTAATGCCCAAAATTCTAATCAGTCTGATCCGGTGATTTTAGAAGGTCTGGTGAAAATGTTGGATGAAATTAATCTCTTGGTTAAATATTTTCGCAAGGCACATGATCGTTTTAAGAATGATAATATTGTTGATATGAAGATCCTGTTCAAAGAGTCAAGAGCTCAAAATGGTCGTGAGAATCATGTCACAAATTCAGATGATCAAGTTGCTGCACTAATTGTGGGAGATGAGGGATATACATGTGGACAACGTGACATCCTCATTACAAGCAAGAGTGGAGATCTGCAAAGGATTACATTCATGTATTCAAAACTGATGGCATTGCAATATCCTCTTTTATTGCCAAACGGTGAAGATGGCTTTCATGATGAAATGTACTTTGTCAAATCAGATAATGGGAATACAAATAAAAGGGATCTGAATCAAGCTGGGACAGACCAAGGTTAAGTAATAGTATTCTTTTCCATTGTTTTTAAGTATTTAAATGTTCATTACATATATACATATACTATATATTCTTTACAACTACTTTATCAAAATTAATTGCTTGAATTTTAATTACAATATCTTTTTTAATTCTTAAGTTGTTGAACAGTGTGAGCTGGATTTCATGAAAAGTTATATTTTGTCAAAGATAATGAGATAAAAAAGAAAAGGGATAAGATTTCAATGAAGGAATTTTATTCATATCAGAATCAAGTTAGAACTAATCAAGGTTGGAGCATATTATTTTTTTCCCTTTCTATTTTTATTTAGAAGTATATTACATACACCCACACGCACACTCTACATTTCTTGAAAATACTCTAATATACTTTTTTTCTATGTAAAAGATGATACAAAGAGGTTTGAAGGAAAATTATATCATCAATACATTGTGGACGCATTCTCCGCCATTGAACAATCGAGATTGTGGTGGTTTCGTCGTCACCAACAACTTCTTCAAAATGAACTGTATCATAATTTACGTGACATGCTTCTAAGTTCTGACTCTGTAGATCCTTCAAACGTCGGTAAAGGATATATTCTTCCAGCTTCTTTTGTTGGATCTGCAAGATATATGCAACAAATTTTTTTGGATTCACTGGCTTTGTGTCGAAAGATTGGTTATCCAGATATATTTTTAACCATGACTTTTAACCCTATGTGTGATGAAGTCTTACAAATAATGTCACTTTTGTCGGCAACAACTCCAGCGGATTGCCCAGATATAATTGCCAGAGTTTTTAAGTTGAAACTTGATCAATTATATGATGATATCAAAAACAAAAACAAAAATGGACCATGTGCAGCAAGTTTGTTTTCTCCCCTAAATATATTATCAGATATTTCATAATTTAAAATTATTTATCATGCTGGCTATTATTTCCTTTTAATTCATATTAATAATGTTTTGGCAAAATTTTAATTTTCAGTTATGTATGTTGTTGAGTATCAAAAAAGAGGACTCCCCCATGCGCATATGTTAATATGGTTAGAAGAAAGTGGTAAGAAGGATTTGAACAGTAATATTGATAAGTATGTATGTGCAGATATCCCTAATGAACAAAAAGATCCATATGGATATGCGGTTGTTAAACAATTTATGATACATGGTCCTTGCAAACCTGGATTTCAATCACCTTGCATGAAGGGATCTAAATGTATAAGGAAATTCCCAAAAAAGTATGATCAAAAACTTTATTCAACTCTAATTTTTTTTTTGTATTTAACTCTAATTTTTCTTTTTCTTTTTCAGGTATCGTTCAAGTACAATGTTTGATGATTGCGGATTTTCAATTTACAGGAGCAGAAAAACCAAACATACTGTCAGAGTTAGAAATGCAGATTTAGATAACCAGTGGGTGGTTCCTTATAATAGGGATCTTTTGGTTTGATACCAGTGTCACATTAGTGTTGAGATCTGCAATCACGGGTGTTGCATGAAATATCTTTTCAAATATTGTCTGAAGGGTCATGACCGTGCCACTGTGTTAGTACAGTCCGAAAAAAGAAAAGATCAACAATCTGGGGAGAAGAAAACAGTAAATGAGATTAAAACATACTTAGATGGGAGGTAATTTATACTAACAGGATTGTATTTTAATTTTTTATTTTGCATATTTATTACAGATAAAATGCTATTAAATGACATGTTAACCTAAATGTAGGTATGTATATGGACCAGAGGCTGCTCATAGAATCCTTGGATTTGATGTGCACCATCGTAGTATGTCTGTAGAGAGACTACCTTTCCATTTGAAAAATGAGTAGTATGTTACTTTTAAATCAACAGACAACTTAGATCATGTTATTAAACAAGCAGCTGAAAAAAGTTCCAAATTGGAAGCATTCTTTAAACTTTGTCAGGAAAAAGTTGATGCGAGAAGATACACTTACCAAGAAACACCAGAACATTTTGTTTGGGATTCTGACATTTATAAATGGAGACCTGGAAAAAGAGGACGGATGGTAGGTAGATTAAATTCATCACATTATGCCGCCGGAGAAGTATGGTACTTACGTATGCTACTCACAAGGATAACTTGACCTACATGTTTTGAAGATTTACGTCGGGTTGGAGATACCATCTACAATACCTATTGTGAAACTTGTGATGCACTAGGCTTATTGAATGATGATAATGAGTGGCATGAGGCTTTAGCGGAAAATAAGTCAACTGCATTCCCATGGCAATTGCACTCACTGTTTGTCCATATTATCACAAACTGTCAGGTGACTGATGTTTATAAGTTGTGGATTTCTCATTGGGAATGCATGGCAGATGATATCTTACATAAACAGAAGGTGCTTACTGGAAATCCTAATTTAAAGCCGAGCGATGAACAATTACAAAATTATGCTCTGGCTGGTATGTTATGTTTTATCCAATATATAATGTATATTTCATTATTAAATTTTAATATTGTTTATTGAATTACCATTACATTCTTACATAATTTACTATATTCAAACTATTGTATCCTGATGTTACAATCTTAACTAAAACATAATATTTTTTCTGTACAGAAATTGAGATAATATTGAACACAATTGGTAAATCACTAAAGGATTTTCCCACTATTCCAATGCTATCCAGCCTCTATTTGGATAAGTTCAATAACAGACTGATTTTAGAAGAAAGGAGTTATGACACAAATCAAATGTATAATGAACACAAGGAATTGTTTTCAAAGTTAAATGTTGAACAAAAGTGTGTTTACGATGCAGTCATGAATTCTGTTTATAACAATAATAGAGGTATCTTCTTTGTGTATGGAAGTGGAGGTTGTGGAAAGACTTTTCTTTGGAGAACTATAATTTCTCGCCTAAGATCAGAGTCTCTAATTGTTCTACCTGTGGCTTCATCTGGAATTGCTGCTACTTTGTTGCCGGGAGGTAGAATCGCGCACTCGAGATTCAAAATCCCACTAAAGCTAGATGATTCTTCTACATGTTCAATCTCTATGAATTCTGATATTGCCGAACTCCTTAGGCAAACAAAGCTTATTATTTGGGATGAAGCTCCAATGCAACACAGGTTCGCATTTGAAGCTATAGACCATTCATTACGCGATATTATGAAGTCAGTTAGTAGTGAAAATTAAGATAAACCTTTTGGTGGGATAACTGTGTTGCTTGGGGTGACTTCAGACAGATTTTGCCTATAATTTATAAAGGTAATAGAAGTGACATTGTTAGCGCATGTATTTTTAGATCTCAACTTTGGTCCATATGTCAGGTTTTTAAATTAACACGCAACATGAGGCTAAATGAAGGAAATAATGATGGTGAAAGACGTCATATAGAAGAATTTAGTAAAAGGATACTAGATATTGGTGAGGGTAAAACTCCTATGGTTCAAAATGATTGTTCAATTGATATTCCACCTGAATTTTGTATTCAATCAGAGTCAAATAACATTGATGAATTTATAAATACCGCTTTTCCAAACTTGGAGACATCATACACCAACAATGAGTATTTACGTGAAAGTTCAATATTGACTCCCAGAAATAAGGTGGTTGATCATGTTAACAACCTGATTCTTAATAAGATACCTGGCGAGGCATTCACATATTTGAGTTCTGATTCAGTTAAATGTCGTGCTGGTGATGATGATCAACTCAGTGCCTCTTTTCCTATTGAATATCTAAATTCCATTAAAGTTTCTGGTATTCCTCCAAATAATCTGGTTTTGAAAGAGGGTGTTGTTGTAATGTTGTTGCACAATTTGAGCGAGACTATTAGATTGTGTAATGGTACTCGCTTGGTTGTTAGGAGGTGTTTAAAACACATAGTGGTATGTGAAATTATTAGTGGCAGTCACGCACACACAACACACTTGATACCCAGAATTGAAATGTCTCCAAGTGATTCAAATTTACCATTTTACTTGGTCCGAGTTCAGTTCCCGTTGCAGCTTTGTTTTGCTATGACAATCAACAAAGCACAAGGTCAATCTCTAGAGCCTGTAGGTTTGTATTTGCCCGAGCCTGTATTTTGTCATGGCCAATTGTATGTTGCTATCAGTCGGGTAACATCTCCTGTTGGTTTAGTTATTTTCATTGAGAAAGAAGAAGGAGGAACTACAACAATTACTGATAATGTGGTGTATGAAGAAGTTTTTTATAGTTTATAAGTTGTGTTAATTTTGTTGTACTTTATTGCCTATAAAGACATCTAAATAATGTGATATCTCAATGTTACGTTCTTCCGGTTCTAAGTATTTTATATGGATAATCGTTTTGATATTGGCAGGAGATTTTAGATACTTCTACTCATGATCTTATATTTATTTTTCTCTGATTTTCATATTTATTTTGTTTAGAATGAAAACTACTCATGATCTTATATTTATTTTGCTCTGAAAACTACTATTGATTAATGTATTTTTCTGATATGGATGTTTATTTTTATGTTGTAATTTGTTTTTTTTTAAAGTTAGAATGCCTCTTATACATAAAAAAAATCTATTTAAAACTTAACAACAAATCATACATTGAGCAACAACTACTCGTACATTGTTTAGAATGCCATATATATATATATGTATGTATGTATAACTATTTAATATTAATTACAATACTTTATTTTTCTTTTATTTTTGATATTTAATCATTACAAATTTTTTTTTAATAACATAAATTTTAATGCCCTGCAAAGCAGGCAAAAATACTAGTTTGTTTATAATTGGTTTTCACACTTTTATTATTGTCATTCAACTTCATTTTGCAAAATTATACATTTTTCATTGCTTTCAATTCATACAATAGCATCGGAATACTTCACAGCCTTACTACAAACCACAAACAATTTCATCCATTCAATGTTCTTTATTCAAGTTTCATTTTTCTTTTGCTTTTTCATTCTCAGTTTTGATTTAAAAAAACCACACAATTACATTTCTGTTTTACATTGACCTTGCATTCTGTTTTTGTTTTTATTCAATTCACATTTGCATTTCTGTTTTCTCAATTCACAGTTCACAATCTTATGTGTTAGCATTCACATTTGCATACGCAGTTCATCCATCCCACAGCCCACTTCGGCACATCCACTCACTTCCTGTAACGTCCCGTATTTTCGGTAGTCGGATATTTAATATATTTTATTATTTTAAATATTGATTTGGAATTTTAAATGGATTTAAAATATATAATTCGTTTATAAAACGAAGTTTAAACGTTAAATTTATATATTAATATAAATCGAGCTCGAAATAGCACGATAGATCGTAATTTACGATTTGAACTTCAATTGAGTATACAAGATCCGATATAAGTCGGATTTATATGAAACAAGAAACGTTTGAATCTGTTTGATCATATTTTTCATACGAAAGAGAAAAATCGAGATTTCATGTTATATTTTGTAAGTTATGTCCAATTCAAATTTTAAAATAGTCGCTATGGAATTATCTATAAATTATAGCGATTAATTTAATAATTTAATTTGATTTAAAAAGGGATTGTGATCACAACTTGAGTAAATGATCGAATTAAGCTACAAAATGAATTCCGTTGAATTTGTATTGACGTTTAGAGTCAGGATAGATATACAGTTTGTTATTTTTGGAGACCGGGCATTTTTGGTGTCCAAAATAACGTTGTTTACGCGTAAATTAGAATAACGGATTATCAAACGAACTCCATTTTCAGCGAAACTAATTTTATTAAACCCGTAATGATGAGATGTTGTTGTGTTTCAAGTTTCAAGTTATTCGGATTTATTTTGTGACCGTGGTAAATTTAACGCGTGTTTTTCACTTGTGATTTATAAAGAACTTTTTACAAACGACCTCGGAATTCGACGAAACCTGTCCCATCGTGTCCGGAATATTTTTCTATGATAGGATTAGAAGTTTCACCTCGATCCGAGATTGTATGTTGTTATTTTTGCATGTTACTTCGTGGTGAAGTATTGTTTTATATTATTTTAATATTATAGTTCCCTATAAATACCCCATATAAGTTCTAACCCTAGTTTACACGGTCAAAATGAATTCTCGTAGTCAATCTATAACTCAGCCGCCACAAAATAAATAAATGGCGGACGTCTTTTTCCCTTTCTCCACTATTTACTCTTCATCCAATCATCAACTCACCGAAACCCCAACTTCATAAATGTTCATCATGGCGACCTTGTCACATTGAACGACGGTGATCGTTGGTAAGACGCTGGGTTAGCCGGATTTTGTTCTAAAAGGATCGATGTTCAAACTGAAATCCAGGGCAGATGGTGAGGTCGAGTTTCACGGCGTTCAGGGCATGGGTTAAGACTGGTGAGGCGCACGTACCGAGGGGTCCTGATGGCTCTCCGATGGCCGACAGGTGGTGCGACGGGCGTTTAAATGGTCTGTGCGAGTTTCTGTAAATGGAAATGAAGTATAGAAATGAAGAGTACTAGAACAAAACAAAATGGGACACCGTGGGTTTGCGAACTGAAACCAAAGTTAGTATGTGTTGAACGTGCAAAGTACTGGGTGAATTTGTTAGTTGCGTGAGGGTATCGAAGCAGCATATAGTGTAATCGGGCATTTCGATTGAAGCCAGAAAGTTTGAGGAAGCTTTGAACTAATCATTACAGCAAAAACAGTATATGGTGAATAAAAGTTGGCAGGCGGATTGTTTTGGAAGCAGGGTTTTAGATCTAAGCAGTATTTGAAAGAGATGAAGAAGACTGTAAACCAAGAAAAGGATCAAGCCCGATGTTTTAAAAGTAATAAGTCAGTGCTAATTAAAGGTTAATTAAGATTTGTTAATTAAATTAAAATCTTACTAGCCTAAATTTTCCATAACATGATCATGTGTTATCTGAAATTAGTTCGGCCCGATAAAGATAAGCAATATAATTAGTTAAGAATAAACTATTGTTTAGGAATAAATTAGTTAAATTAAATTTATATTAACTTAAACGTTAAATAACTTATTCGTCTATTTCCAGAATTGAACAAATCAAGTCTATTTCCAGAATTGAACAAATCAAGCTACACTGGAATTGTATTGAAGAACAACATAGTATGGAACTGTTTTTGGACAGAAATGGAGACAACTGGGAATTTACGGGTAAATTAAATAACTGTCCAATTTAACTGTAACCAAACCGCTACAGCGAACAAATGGAAATTAAAGTGAGTTTAACTCGCTCAGTTTACCCACTTATATCTACATAAGTCGGGTTTATTATTTGTGTGCTATGTTTGTTAATTTGTATGATGGTTGTTATGTGTGTGTGTGTATGTGTGTGTATATATATATATATATATATATATATATGTTGAACTGAACTAATTAAATTAAACGTTCGTTTAATTTAATTTTAACTAGTCGTTATTTTTAACGATTATTTCCAAATGAGGTAACTTACCTCATTGGTTACGTTTATAATTATATAAACGTATTTAATTATAATAGGGATGACAGGATTGCTGTGATTTATTTATTGTTGAATATCATATCTGTTTATTGAATTGAATAATATTATTTTAGATAACGTATTTGGATGCAAGAAAAACATGTTGGAGGGATCCAACTGGATTCCTCAAATTTATTATTTATTTTCATACTACCGTTATATGATCAGTATGACCAACCCGATTAAATGATTGATTTGTTTATAGAATGTAGAATCGTAATTCAACATTTGTTGTGATATTAACCAATGGACAATATTAGTTGAGTAATTGGCATCAGATGACTTGGTAGTCAATCGTTTTATAAATATGGATTTACCGTCAGGTGAATCGACAGAAATGAAGTTATAAAATTTAGTTTATAACTAAGAATAGATTGTGAAATCTATTATTTTAAATTGAAGTTTATTAAACAGAAAATAAATATTTATTATTTATTATTTAAATTTATAAGTAATTATTAAGTGGTTTTATAAAACAACTTCTTATGTTAATTGGAATTATAAACAGATAAGCAGAAATTTGGATAATGATTAAGTGTAGAATTAATTGTTCAAAGAAAAATTAAATGAAGTTATTTAAATTAATTATATAATTAATTAGTTTAAAGGTGAAATTAATTGGAATCGGTTAAAGAAATAATCGTGTATTGAGTTAACCAAGTCAACCATTTCAAATGGGGTTTGATTGTTAAGTTGAATTGGATTATTTTCAAGTAATATATTGAAATAGCGTAACAATTTTTTTAAAATATTAATAAGGTTTTAAAAAGGAAATTTATTTTTTTGTTTTAGTGAAAAAAGCAATTAACTAATTTTATAATAGTTAATGTTGAAGTAATGTATTATTTTTAATAATAAAAATTTAAGTATTTAACTTGTAAATGAAATTCGTCGAAGTAAGGAAATCGTAAATTGAAATGAAAACTAGTTGGATTATGAAAGGAGATTATGAACGGGTTTTATATTAAAACCCGAGTTTTAAGAATTAAGTTATAAAAGGAATTTTAAGCGAACACGATAGCTTAAATTAAATATTTACTTAACATTTGAATTAAGTAAAAGAAATCGAGATAAGAAGGGGTTTATATTAAAACTTGGGATTTTATAAACAAGGTTTATTAAGGAGATGTGAAGTCGAAGTGTTGTTTTTGAGTTGACAATACTTAATAAAGAGATTAAGTAAATGAATGGAATTGAAACGAGATTTTCAAAGTGGAAAGGGGTCGAATGAGTTAGAAATGGAATAGTATGGGTTGATAACGAGTTAAGATAAGAATTGGAACCTAAATGGACACTAGCTGAGTTGACTGATTTTCTGAATATTAATCTGATGTTGATTTTGGTCTTCGGGGTTGATACTTAGGAAATTTATTTGCTTACCAATTTACAGTCAGAGACTAATGAGTGTTGAAGTATAAAAATGCATGAATAAGTAACAGGAATGTTTCCAGCCATGAAATAAAGATTTGAGAATATATAATATGATTTCCAGAGTAAAGGAAATAAAAGGTTTGAGTATGTATATATATATATATATATAATGGGATTTCCAAAGTAACGGAAATGAAAAGATTTGAGAATGTATATATATATATATGTATATAATGATATCCCCAATATAAAAGAAATAAAAATAAGTTGTGTGGAAATGTAACGTTGTTTTACGAGTGATAAGTTTAAGTGATTTCCGATTATAGATAACGAGTAATGTATGGTAAATAGTTTGAAGAAAATCTTATATTAAAATAAGAAGTGGAAAGCTATATTCGAATTATAAAAAGATTTTGAGATTCATTAAACAAATAATTTTAATTAAAGAAGTCAAGTGATGCTGAGTACTGAACTAGTAAATTCATTTTATTTTTATGATTGAATGGCTGTTTTATTTGATAGTTGAATAACCGACTATCAAATCTGACCTATACGAATGTTGGTACGGAAAGACCGGGATCAAATTTATATTCGAAAACCATTCCGAACCAGCGAATATGTAGAAGATGATTATTGAAGATGGAGGAATTGAAGACCGTTGATCTTCAGGAGCGGAAGAGCCACTTGTTGAATTTCTCTGGTTTAGCGGCCAGAGATATTTCGACAGTGATTATGTCATGATTGGAATCTACGGATTGCAAGAACTACTCGCTACTAGTCTATAGGGTGACACCTAGGATGTGGTAGGAGGGTGCCTTCAGATCATCCTGGACCTGGATGACTGGTATGGACGAGTGTCTGACAGAGTATTTCTTAAGAGTCACATACGTTGATTTCTACAAACGTATTTCTGTTAGTGGCGGAGAAGACACCTTCTCTTAGCTAACACCTAGAATATTTTTGGGGTCGTCAATTAGTGATTTGGCGGATCTGAAAAATTGGTATCCAAAGTGAATGGTGATATGATGTTCTAAAGGTAGTGTAAAACCTCAAGCCTCTTCAACTGGCAAATGACAAAAATTGGGCAGGTAGCATGGCTAAGTGGGTAGCTCCCAAGAAGGGTGTATAATCACCTATCTAGAGAATTTCATTTCCTTATTTAATCTATTTCAATGTTGTCCCTTATCGGGAAACTGTGGGTCGCACCCAACCGTTAGTGATATACATTCGATACACTCAAGCGAAATGAGTGGTTGGTCATGTATGACCGGGTTGCAAGATGTTCTTGTTGAACCCAGTGTATTCGCCTCTAGAGAAACACTGTCGGAAGGTGGATCCATACCTTATCATAGTTGTAAATCCAATCTCCAATAAGAGCCCGCGGTTTTGATTATATACTATATATGTGGAACGTGAGATGAAAGTGTTCCGCTAGATTGATATTTATTTGTGTTTCGACATTATTATAATATCAAAAAGCTATGATTTTCAAAAAGAAATGGTTTGACTAAAAAATCAAGTTGGGTGATGTTTTAAAACTTAGCGAGTTTTCTCGCTCTGGTTCTCTAGACTGATCCGATGTTTGTAATGCTCGGGTTAGACCGGGTTGCACAGGTTCAGGTTATCGGATGCTGTGAAGTCCGAAGATAAGCTAGAGGAATTCAGACTTATGATATCTGGTTTTATTCCGCTGTGTGTGTTGTATATGAGGACAGAATATTATAACTGTCCAGATGTGTTGATGTACTATGATGATTGTAAATTTTTATTTCAAAGCTCTCAATAATGTTATTTCTATATTATATTTTGTTCCGCTGTGATGTAAGACTCTGATGTTGTAATGTTCTTCTTCTTCTTCTATTCTAATATTTCTTTCTTTCTTTCTTACCTTACCCTCTATTTTCTTTCATTAACTATCTGGTGTTTCCGATACATGAGTTCTGGGAAATAATATTGGTTATGTATTATTGTTGGAATTCAGACGTCGATAATTGCCGGGTCATTACAGTGGTATCAGAGCCAAGTTTAGTAATAACCTTGGCTCTGTGGCGTAACTCGATAGAGATGGGGTTAGTAATACCCTAAATTGAGTTGAGTGTGTGTGTGTGTATGAGAGCGCTTATTTGTAAATTTTATATACAAATGTTTTGTATTGTGTTATTTGATGAGTTCAGGTGTTGAGAAGCATTTGAACTAGCAACTGAGACGATATTGTTTTGTAAAGAGGGTAAATGAAATAATTTTACCCGGAATATATTTTTGTATAGAGAATAAATAATTTTATCAAATTATTTAGGTATTGGTTTGTTTGTTTGGTTGATTTAAATAGAATTCAAATTGGATTTTGGAATTTGAGTGGTTTAATATAACCCAAAGAGATTTCACATATGGAAATTATGAATCAGAATTTCAATTTGGAATTGAAATGAATCAGGATTTAACTTAAAATGAGTTAAATAAATTTTGAAGAGGAATCATATGGTATTTGGAATAAATATCAGAATTTGGATTTTTAAATGGGAGTAAACCAATTTTGAAAATAAATTAGTAAATCGAATATGAAATGAGAATTAACTTGGTTGAATGAAGTTAAGAACGAATGTTTAGTTGGAATTAAATAAATTTGAAATGTGGAAATTTATTAATAATAATTATGGAAATCAATCAGATATAAATCAATTGATAACCAAAGTGAAGATAACCATGGTAAATATTAAAATTGAATATGAATTCACTTGAATGATTGGCTTATGTTGATTGTGTATCGTTTGTTGATTGCTTGTTAGATTGATTGAATATAAAATTCATAAATGGTTTAATAAGAAATTGAATGAACTGTAAGCTAAAGAAATGAATTCCAGTATTATAAACTGGAATTGAATCGTATATAATTTGAAATTGGATGATTTAATCCTGGTTTAGTTTTGAGATTTGTGAAGTATACTTGTTGATAGATGAATATTATCTAGAATTACATGTACTAGTTACTTACATGATGAATTGAGTTGAGTACAGGTGCCAGAAGGCTTTGAGGTTGATTTTGGTTGAGTATATCGCAATAAATTGAGCTAGTATGCTCGATAGCGCTCGCATAAGGTATGCTTACGCGAAAATATAAATTTTGGTTTTTGAATTTTGATTTCTGACCGTGTGGGTCGATTTATATATATCTGTTGATCCTGCGATATCGCAGAAGTCAATCCGTACAGGGAGACTCTGCCGAATATTTTCAAGAACTTAATGTGTTAGAAAATTTTCAATATTTTTGAAAAGTTTTGTTTATAGTAATGGATTGGTTTTCGATTTATAATAAATTGGAGTTTGAAAAGTTAATGGGTTGTAACGTTTCTTCTACCTTAGTAATTTCGAGGATGAAATTATTTTAAGGGTAAAGGAATGTAACGTCCCATATTTTCGGTAGTCGAATATTTAGTATATTTTATTATCTTAAACACTGATTTGGAATTTTAAATGGATTTACATATAATTTGTTTATAAAACAAAGTTTAACGTTTAATCATTGCCTCAATCATTCACCTACAACTGCACCATATCCTACTATCAACACGCTTAAACAACCTTCCACAAAACCATCCAACAACAACTTCACACCACCAAAACAACCCCTAGTCAAAATTCACAAACATCCCATACACAACTGACAAACCACCATCCACAAATCATCTCCCTCCAATATCACCACTGCTACCATCAAACTGCAGCTCCGAACAACCGTGCATCCTCACACAAGCTGTTGCACTACTGCCAACCTTCACCTCCGACGCCACAAAACAACTCCGACTAATCCAAGCAACTTCCAATTCACCATCTTACAGGCTTCACACTACAAGTCGCACCACCATCCAAACCCCGTGACATAACTGCTGCCTTCCACTCATATATTTCTTCACTGTCAATTTCCCTTAACAACTCCCAATAGCCATCACCTACCTTCCTTCAACAACGCAGACATAGTTCAGCAGCCAAACCCCTTCTGCATCACATACTACTTCCCAAACTGTTCATACTTAAAATTGCATTACTCAGCCGCCATACTCCAAACTGCCCTTCAACCCAATTCGACAGCCTCAACCACAACACAACATCCGCCGATGTCTACAACTCATCTTCATAGGAGCATGTTACTAAATCAAACCATTCACTGCCTTGCACCATCCTCCATACTATCAATATACATTCACTCCATTCACCTTTCACAACCCTCGAACTACTACTTCACAACTGCAAACAAGTCACTAGTTACTTCACCAGAAAGCATCCCCTCTGCTTCACCACCTGAACCCTAGAAAATTGTCATACACCCTTCATCCTCTCACTGTCAATAATTCAGCTTTACCATCCAGAAAAAGAGAGGAACCAAGCTTCGTTAGCCTTCTGATGTAACCACCAAATCGGCCTTAACGTAACCAACTTGCCCCGAGTGTCGATCCATCCCCTCTCGCAAACTCAGTCCATTACATCAGTTCTTCCACAAACTGCCTACACAACCTCCGTTTACCACCTTTATCACACCACAAGTCAATCGAACCACCTCAAATGAAATTCCCCAAATTGAACCCTCGACCTGCAAACCACCGTGACAGGCCAACTACAGCTAACTCACAACAGTCGCTACCACGAACCCCAAAAACCCCATCGCCTTCTGCTTCGAAATCCAGAAACAAAGAGAAGCGTTGTTCCATGCAAGTCACGATTTTGAGAATTTGCGATTTTACTAGTCAAGATTTTGTTATATCTAATTTTGATTTTGTGAAATTCTCAGAGTCTCTAGAATTGGCATTTATAACTAAGGCTGGTACAATATTGTGGACATTGGGCTTTCGAGGGTTATTGGGCTAAGTTTAAATATTTGTTTTCGTTGTTGTTTTGGCCAAGTGTAGGTTCTTTTTACTTTCTTTTGACTTTGGCAAAACGGTGTGAATTTCGTACAAAATTTGTTGTGTTTTAACTTTTTATTCATTGAAAAAAAACTTTCAACTATTTTTCAGGTCGTCCTAGCAGAATAGGATAGAAATTACTTGCTTGAAACTGCTCGAAGACTGCTTTTCTTGTTTTAAAAAAATTTGCCGCTAAAAAAATTTGCTAATAAAATTATGCACACTCAGGTATTGTGTTTTAACCATGTTTTTATTTATCTTGCATTGTTGTTTGCATGCATTTGCATTTAAAAAAAATTCAAAAAAATAAAATAAAAATTCATTCGTAGTTGCATCGTTAATTCACGTTTAATTTCTGTTTTGTATTCATCTCATTTTGTTTTATTTTCTAGGACATCATTATATTTTGACAAATTGGTTAATTTCTAATGGATTATTTCTTGGTGTCTAGACTACGGCAGAGAAATATTTAGCCGTTTATAAATATTACAGTGATTCGTAAATATTATAACGTTTGTTCTTCTGAAAGTACTTAAACCTTTGGTTGCATTGCTAGGGTGATTCCTGGTGCACCGATAACTCCTGTCCGTTAACTGGCTAAGAAATCTTTTGTTGAAATTAATCTAACCGTCATTATATAATTTTAGAAAATTTGTAAATAGTTAATTTGCATTCATATAGTTGCATTAGGTTCATGCATATATATATATATATATATATATATATATATATAAAGAATGAAAAATTATTTTCTTTTGTAAATACCTATTTCCTTTTCTCTTTTAAAACCCAAAAAAAAACTCCATTTTCTTAAAAATGTCTCAATTTCCATACTCATCAGAGTTTAATGATAGTTATGAAAATTAATATAATCCATATAATTTTACATCAAATTCATATGTATATTTTAATAACAACTATTGTTCAAACAATTTGGATTTTGCACCACAAAATTTTCAAAATAACGATCAACCCTCAACTTTGGAAACAAGTATTGAATCTTTACTTGAACAAAGTCAAAGATTGAATGAATGACATAATTCATACTTGTGCATCAATTCAAGTCAAAGTTTACAAAATAATCAAAATTCAAATTCAATTCCAAATTCAAATGATTTTGATTATAACCCTTGCCAATTAAATTTCGAACTCCAAAATGAATTTCAAATTCAAAATGAAAATATGAATTACTTTTCAAATGATCTTGGCAATGGGAATAATTTCAATTGTGATGCAAATTAAAACTTTTGTTCTCAACAGTTTCAAATTGAAAATTCTGAAGTAAGTAATTACACATTTGATTTTGTTGAGAAAATGAACGAAATTGTTGAAATCCAAGCACTATCTTCACTTATTCGACTAACTTGTTAACCAAAAGGACATAAAGATGTCATTTTATGATTGTTGATAATCGAGTATAGAATTCATTTCATATTTGTACTATGTTTTCAACCAAAACAACTAGCCAAGCTGGAGGAGTTTGTAACGATAACCTGACTTTTGTTTGAAGTTTTGATTAGCAACAGACTGAAATTTCATAGTGACGACTCAAACTTGTGTTAACTAATTCGTGTCACATTTAAAAGTAAATTATCCGTTTGTAAATATTCTTTTGAAAACTTGCATTCATCTTGTAAATATTTTCGAATCTTGCATTTTGTAAATATTTTTTTGCATTTAACATTTGGATTTTGTGAGTAGTATCCACTGAAAACCCTCACGAGACAATACTCGTCCTACTGGGGACACCTAGAGATTTAACGACTTGTTGCATACACTCAATGCAACCTTATTCCCTACGAAAACGGATTTATCTTAGTTTTTGTTTGTTTGTTCGAGGACGAATAAAAAGATAAGTGTGAGGGTATTTGATGTGCACGTAAATGTGCACATTTATATTCACACATTTATTCTTGTTTTAGTTAAATAAATAATATAATCGGGCTATTTTTACATGTTGTAACCAACAACCCAAAACTCAAATTATAATGCATACATCTTCATATTGGGCAAAACGCTCATTTGTGCATGTATTTATTTTTGATAAAATTTACTTTTCATTTTCATGTGTCTTGTAGGAGTTTAAGAGAAAAAATGAAGTATGAACATGAAGATATGAAGATAAGCATGCACATACACAAGAAGATGGAGATGAAATTAATTCACACACCACTTAGTGGAGGACCCCACCTACCCATTAACACTCTTTCTTTAATGGTACAATTAGAGGCTAATATATTGGCAAGTGGAGACAAAAAAGACTTCGTACAATTTTAATAAATCATTAGTAGCTAAAGACAAATGGAAGCTTTATGAAGGAGTATTTTTGGTAGCCCCTAAAATAGTGATTAAGGTTTTAGGGTATTAGAGCATGTATAGATATCCTTTTATGTCATGTAAATAGATCCTCTCTTTTATCCTCTCTTTTTAATTTAGTTTAGTTTTGGAGGATCAAAGCTCTCGTTTATTTCCATGGCCACTTAGCCGTTTTTCTTATGTAACTTTCATTTTCTAATGCAATGTTAATTAGTTCTTTTTTATTTATTTACATGCTCTTTCTTTTTATGTTAATAGTGTAGATTTATATTTCATGCAAGTACAATAGATTTATTTTATACAAGTAGAATAGATCTTCCTTTATTTTGCTCACTTTTTCCTTTTTCATGTTGCAAGTTATAATAGTTGATATGATAACAAATATTAGAAGCTAAGCCCCTTCAACTTAGGGGTAATGAAGTTCTCTAATTATTTAGTTTCAACATAAATTGAATTTATGTTCTCTTTTTAGTGCTTAATGAAAATATGATTATGGAAAAGAAGTAATTGTTTAAATTGAAATTTGATGACCTATATTTCTAAACAATTGTTAATACGCCACGCTTAAAATAGTTTTGATTTTCACTTTTTTGTCATTTTCATGAGAGTTAAACAAGTGGGTTGGTGGTTGTGTTAAAGTTTGATGGCTTATGTTGGACTAATTAATAGAACAAATATGTCATGCTTAGGATAAACAGATCAACTAATCATACTTATGACCAAAATAAAGAGATCATAATTTCATAACTTGTTGAATTATATGATCTAGAAAGTGGATTTATTCCTAGGTTGTCATTTAATCACATAGTTTCATTCAACTTTTGTAGTAATTAGTTTGTTATATTTTGCAATTTTTAATTAGTTAGAATTTCATTCGATTTCGGTTTAATTTGATTGAATAAAATTAGAATTATTTCTTTCTCCGTGGATCGACCCGTATTCGCCACGTATGACAAGTGTACGCCGTGTGCTTGCGGTTTATTACACTTCGCGATGGATTTCTAATTGATAGAATGTTCGTCATCGAACAACATTTATTAATGGTTGTAATACGCTTGATATCACACCTTTTTTATGTTAACGCGAACTACTAAGAATGCTTATATTAACAAATCTAAATATCCCTTAAAAGTACGAACCGAGAGTTACGCTTCTTTACAAAAAAATTTTTGGAAGGCCAACCGATTTTTATAGTGATTCGTAATACTTATTATTATAACAAATATTAATTACAACAGGTACAGAAGATTGACAGATTGTCAAATTACTACAATCGGTTTTTAAGGTGCACCATCCACCACAACGGTTATATAGTTGACCGACCACTGAGACTAAACCAGTTTACCGAGTCGGCGCTAGACAATAATATCTAGACTACAAACATATTTCACTCCACACTATGAGGTAATAATATATCATTCTCCACGCAGGGAGACGTATATCGTTGCAAAAGCAAACTTCTTTTATAATGTAAAAGCCTACACCAAGCTGAGGGTAATCCTACACATAATTCACTAGCTATACCTAATACAACAACTAAACAACAACTACACATGCCAAACTACAAATTAGCTACACAAGCAGCAACACAGAGGCATAGAGGCATGTAGAGCACAACGTACACAAAGACACATCATATCAACTTAGGGACAACACAACAGCCCTATTACATAACAAATCACCTCCTATTGTTACAACAGTACCATAAAGCATGGTATGCACAACTGTGTAGTTAAAGCGCTTAGCGGTTCTATAGCGGAAGAGGTGCAAAAATGTGTCGCGGGGATAAAATGGGGAAATAGCTGGGATATAACGGAGGAGCAAAAAGATTTCTTAGATGTAAAACCAAATATTTGAAAATTATTTATTTATTATCTTTCTCACAATATACATGTACAAGAAACTAATATTAATTAATGTTATATAACAAAATCAAAGAATGTCATAGTTATGCATGCTAAATTAGATGAGAATAATTGATCATTACCATATATTAGGCGATTATGCCTTAAATTTAGTCCTTTACGCTAAATTTACTGAATTAAGCTATATATATACATATATATATATATATATATATATATACACACACACATATATATATATATATATATATATATATATATATATTAATACTGCTAAAACGGACACTAAAAAGCCTTGATTTAGCGGATGCAGCGGAAAATAGCGGGACTGGAAGCGAATCTACTGTTCATTAGCGCTAAATTGAAATAGCGCAGCGGTTGAAGAACGCTATGAGATATAGCAGGGATATTGCGGGGCTTTAGCAGAGCTTTAACTGCATAGAAGCACGGTGTACCTAAAAGATACATCACATCCTAATAAGCACTTTCATATGAAAATAACCAAGAGCCTACCAAAACATCACCGACAAACTGACATGGAGATAAATCCTTGCGTCCACTCACCACGAAAGCAACCAAGAAAACAACCCAATTGGTTAAGCAAAATGACTTGAAACCGAATTACTTCTATTTAGCAATAGGCAAACCAAATAAACACAGCACAACACAACACAACATCAACAGGAACAAGGACTAAGCATACGAATTCAAATTATTCATCCATTTTAAAATATTCTTCCATGTTTAATAATAAGATAACTAATTTAGGAATTCAAAATATTCCTTCATTATTAAAATAAAGATTTAACAAAATTTACAAATTCATCATTTATTAATCAATAATACATATAAAATTCAAATCAATGAAAAATAATAATATTTTACAACCAAAAAATAAAAATTTAAATCAACTACATATGATTTCAACATAAAACATGGTTTACGCTGATTAATTTCTTTTGCATGCATTAACCATATATATAATTTATAAAAATAAATTTACCTGTGAAATATATGTCACCGTCACGTGCAAAGCGCATGTTGTAACGTTCGTCTATAAAAATTTTAGAAGAGCCGAGAAAAATTAAAATCAATATAAGTGATATTATATAGGTGTGCAATTAATTATATTAAAAGTTCGCATGTTACATTCAGTTTAGTGCCCGTTTG
This sequence comes from Allium sativum, assembly GCA_030737875.1. NCBI lineage: Eukaryota > Viridiplantae > Streptophyta > Magnoliopsida > Asparagales > Amaryllidaceae > Allium > Allium sativum. The sequence continues at coordinate 970,526,106 of CM060912.1, read as the reverse complement.
AATTGATTTATATAAATTGTATTTTTTAATTTTTAAAAGTCAAAACGAAACTATTTTTAATGTAAAAGAGTCCGGGAAACAGCACGCATGTAGTTTAGATCTGTACCAGTGTACTTGGATGAAGTTATTTGAACTGTCAAATTAGAGCATGTAGAGAAACGTGTGCATATTTAAATGGTCCGAGGAAACTGTACAGTAGGGCAGACTTATGTGGTTAGATAACTTAGATTGACAATATCATTGTTCTCTGGTATTTTATCTGGAACCAGCCCATTAAGCCCAATGTGTTACCGGTCCGTTTACCCGTAAGTTGATGGCGTATAAATCAAAATAAATCTAGGGTTTTACCGCAAATTTGGTGCCGGCCTTCACTATCCTATAGGCAGAAGATAACCGAAAATGGGTACTTTTTCTGGCGTAACCTTAATTTCCTGAGATCTCAATTGCATCCAGTTTCATAATCGATGTATATTTCCTAATTTTCGCAGGAAAGGTCCATGGATCACTCGCACGTGCAGGTAAAGTACGCGGACAGACGCCGAAGGTGGCGAAGCAGGACAAGAAGAAAAAGCCACGTGGCAGAGCTTACAAGAGGATGCAGTACAATCGCAGATTCGTCACTGCCGTTGTCGGATTCGGAAAGAAGAGAGGACCCAACTCCTCCGAGAAGTAAATTTCAAATTTTCATTTTATTTTGATATCTTTGCAAGTTTGTCTATGAATGTCCTTTCAGAAGAATACTTGGCACCGTATGATACTTTTATGCTTTTAACAAGTATGTAGCTAGTTTGATGGATTTTAGATTGTTATGAGAATCGATTGAATGTCTTGGCATTTGTAATTCGAGGTGTTGTGAATTAGACTGTGTGAAGTTCTGCCATGTTTTCGTTATATTCTTTGATAAATGCATTCGTAATTGTTTTAAAAGAGGTAAATTTCATATCCGTTCATGATTAGTTAATCCACACCTAAGTTAATCCACGGAATAATTATTAGTTGATCCATATGTGGATTAACTGATCAATCAACTATATGTCTTTTTTATCGTTTTCTATTTTCATTGGCAAACAACTTTTGTGAATCAAAATGAATATTACTACTACATAATACATTAGTGAGAGGAATGAATGAGAAGACTAAATGATCTAGTGTTCATTAATATGTACTTATAGTTATTGCCCAATGGAGAGTATCATGGAATATCATGTCTCCAAAAGATCAACTACTCATATGAAAACCCTAAATCAAAACTATTTGCTCCTGGAATATCATGTACTTAATTGTACTTCCATTCATCGAAACTACTTCTACACTTTCGCATTCCTTCATACTAAATTGTTGAATGTTCATTTATTTTATGGATGAAAGGTTTAAAATGTTTTGTAAGAAAAGTGAAAAGAATTTGAAGCCAATTTCTACAATGGAGCTTCATAATTCAGAAAAGACTAAGATGATTTTCAAAAGTCAAAATCAACTCTTCATATCAAATACCAAAATAATTCTCTGATCAATCGTGAAATTATCGAGCAATATGATATTAATCAATCATATTGAAATAATAACGTTAAGCAAATATTTATGTTTCGATGGTTTGATATAATTAGAGATACGATGAGTGCATAACATAGACTATGAATTTATTACGAAAAAGGGGTTATGTTGAGCAGGATTATTGATATTTTCCAATTAGCAGCTTATACAAATGATTATAGTTCTAAGTAGAGGAGACTACTTGTGGACAATATAGAAGCAATACCGTGGGTAAACATTGATTTTGTGTGTTTATTATTGCAATATTACTTGAATTATAGGGTATTGCTTGAGGATTTTGATGAGAAGATTCAATTTATAGTTGGATCTTAATCTTTTTTTATAGAACTTATTCTGTTCGACCATTAAAACCTATTCAATCGGAAAATTTTAGGGTAGAGTTTGATTTGTTGTTTTTTAATATTCGTAATTGGTTTTTGTCGTTTTTTAATAAAATTATACTGTATGGTATTAATTTTTTATTATTCAAGGAACTAAAATTAGCCGTGGAGTATGATTGTAGCAGGCAACTATGTTTTTGACCTACCAAATTTGAGGTAGATTGTAAAAGAGGTGTCTTTTCTATTGTATCCAAGTAAATTGAACTTGAGTTTAACATCTCCTTAAATGAAAACATGGCAGAAATTTTAAAATATCATGTTAACCGTTACAAAATATAGATGTTTAAAGAGTATAAGACAATGTAACTGAACTTTCAAATGCTATGTTACTTAACAATTATCAGCATTATAACCACAAGAAATAATCTTAGGTGTAAAAGTTTACATAAGATGTTTGAATTGTGATTAATTAAATTTAGTGTTAATGTAAATGGTTGTGGTGTAATTTGCAGAATAACTGTAAGTTATAATTAAATTAGTCGATTATTAAATCTAAACATACAAGAAAAACATAATAACCTAATAGCAGAAGACCAAATGAGAAATGACATGTCTACAAATTTGTCTCATATCCTAATAACTAACCGCAGCCCTCTTTCGTATTGCTTTTGGTTCATATATCTTGCTCTTCACCATGCTTTCATTCACATACTCAATAATTGCTCTTCCATTTGTCATCCAACGGATAGTCAATGGTAGTCTCGGCTCTGCTGTAGTAGAGCTAACCCTGCAATAGTAGTACCAATTATTACCATAGTTGTATCAATTATTACCTTGTTTAGAGCCAACATATTTAAGCAGTGTGATAAAATTATATCTATCATCTAGTGCTTGGTTGAATAAAATAAAATATTATTAAGGTATATGATTTGTAAATAAATTAGTTGAATTAAATAACATATCAAGAAATTATATCCAACAATGTTGAACAACGGTATATTTTCATGATATGTAATTCAATTCAACTATTTTATTTACAAATCTTATATCTTAATAATATTTTATTTTTGTCAACCATACACCAAATGACGGATATAATTTTGTCATGCTGCTTAAATATGTGGGCTTTAAATATCATAATAATTGATATTACTATTGCAATAATTGATACTACTGTTGCAAAGTTTAGGTCTACTGCTGCAGAGCTGAGACTACCATTGACGAGCCGTTGGATGACATATGAAAGAGCGATTATTGAGCATGTGATAAGAATCTGGTATGAAAGCATGCTGGAGAGTAAGATATATGGACCAAAAGCAAATAAGAAACGGGGCTGTTAGGATATGAGACAAATTTGCAGACGTGTCATTTCTAATTTTGACATCTGTTGATTAAATTGGATTTAATTATGTGGATGATCAATCCATGTTCATCTGTAGGAAAAGTAATAATCTAAACATAATAAAATGCACTTCAAATCATCATTTCCTTTTAGCTCAATTTAAATAATTCAATTGTGTTTTTTAAAGCTTTATTGGCCACTATTATTTTAAGTAATATTTCAAATGTGCAAGTAGCAACTTTTAAGTTGGTTTAACAATGCATAATAGTAAGTAAAATGAGTTTGGGTATACGAGTTTTAGTTGCGATAATATTTAGTTGTAAGATTTGACATTGGTGATGACTAAGTGTTTGTAGTTTATGTTTTAGCCCAATTATTTGATATTTTTATGTCAAAATTACATTGCTGCTATAGATGTTAAGTTACAAGACCACTCTATTAAGCTACTTTATTTTTGGTATAAGTCATTACTACTTTCTTTTAGTTGGTCATGATCCTGGTAATGTGCATCTGGTTATCATGTATTAGTGGCTGTCTTAAGTTTCAAGTAACAGGTTTTAAAGTCTTAACGTCGGCACACTGTTAGTTCTCTTGAATATTATAACGTTATAAGTTTGGAATTTTGGAAATAAAGTATTTTAACGCGAGAGAATATGGTGAATGAAGAAAACCTTCTACAACGCTGTTTTTGATTTACTAGATGTTTTGTGATGTTGTGAGATTGAGAGATTAATTTTTTAAGAACTTTGATGCAGCTGTTTTGATACAACGTTTATGTTTGTCTTGAAATTATAGTGAATAAAAATATAAAATTATAATGAACGGCAAGTAAAGTAAATCCAACTATTTAGATCTTTTATATCAGTGGTTGTCTCAAATTTTATGTCAGTATACATGAAACGTTTGAAACTAGATGGTCTTTACTGAGCTGTATCGTAATTCCTTTTTCTTTTCATAAATGGGAGTACTGTATATTGGTGAGGATGATTATTTAACATAAGATATATATTAAAATTATTTAATGTAACATTAAATATATATCTTACGCAATAAAAAATCGCAGAGGGTGGTCTATATAGGTCAAATTAGATTTACGCGATTGATGCGTTCATGATTTGTTTTGTTAGGGAACGGTCGGTCTTGGACGTAATGTATTGTGGCGCGCAACGTGTAAAAAACGCACACACAAGAACAAAAAATTAGTCAAAACTTTGGTATTTAGGAATCAAACCCACATCATTTCAAAAGGGAGACATATTTTTTACCAACCACGCTACGCAACTCCCTGTAAATGACTGCAAACTGCATCTTTATATTCAAAAAAAGGCGGTGTTTGTTCACCATGCAGGCGGTGCGTGGTTCGAGTACCAGCGTCTTTTTCATTTTTGGAACACCACTTTTTTCTTTGGATATAAAGATGCAGTTTGCAGTTATTTCCAAAGAGTTGTGTAGTGTGGTTGGTAAAAGACATGCCTCCCTTTTGAAATGATGTGGGTTCAATCCTTGGATGCCAAAGTTTTGACTAATTTTTTGTTCTTGTGTGTGCGTTTTTACACGTTGCACGCCATAATACGTAAGTCTTGGACTAACAAAACAAAACCTGAGCGCATCAATTGCGTAAATCTAATTTAACCTATATAGACCACCCTCTGCAATTTTTTATTGTGTAAGATGTATATTTAATGTTATGTTAAATAATTTCAATATATATCTTATGTTAAATAGTCATCCTCTCTAATACCGATAAAATTGTTAAAAACAGGTGTGTTCGGTTATTGTTTTTAATTTTGGTTTTCTGCTTATACAAAAATGCAAACGACGTGAAAAACGATCGTTTTAGAAAATGAACTTAACACAGAATCGAAAATGTCATTTTCTTATTTCTTGTGTTTTAGAAAATTAATGGAAGAATGAAAGATAATTCAACTTTCCATTGTCTGTCCAATCTCTTTGCTGTGTCTTCAACCTTTCTTCTATCCTTTCCATCATCCATTCGCCATTCTCATTATATGTGGTTAAGGTTTACAACTCAAAAATCAAATGTAAAAAAAACCAAGCACTATTTAATTTTTTACGCTGTCCTTTATACATCTAACATTTAAATTCCAAAGGAGACATCAGTTTAGATTTTCCTTTTTGTACGAAGAAAAACAGACGATTAACATTATTTTCTTCAACAATCAATTATCGAACAACAATTGTTCGATGTTTGATGATCATAGAAAATAGTATTGATCGATATTTACTTTTCATCGTGCCCAACGATTTTACATGATCTTTTAATTGTCATGTGAAATGATTTTGTTGTTAGAAATCATATGAAATACATTCATTTTGTTTATGGTAATAGAGAAATGAAAACATGATGCTCTCATTAATGTATTTGTTTTAGACCTTGGTTATTTAGACGAGCGTAACGGCATTAGCTTCGCGCGTAGATTGTTATTTTTGGAATATTATAATTTTATATTTATTTGCATGCAAATTGTACGAATGTTGCATAATTTATAAACTGTCACTCAAGAAAAAGAAGTAGGAATATTAAAAAGTATAAACAAATTTAAAAGTTAAAGTTTGAATAAATAGGTAGTGCGAATATTATGCAATAAAGTTTGAATCTTTGGACGGTTATGTGTTTTTTTTTAAATTGATGTTTTGTTTTACAAAAAATGTGAACTATGTTTGTTTTCGCGACTACAATTTATGGTTGAAAAGATCAAACAAACAAATTTTTAGAATCTTAATTTTTTAAAGTTGATGGTTTGTTTAAAAAGAGCGTTGAATATATCAAACAGTCATGTTTTGCGACTGCAATTTGTGGTTGAAAAGATTAAACAAATAAAATATTAGAATTTTAATTTTTTAAGGATTCTATCTAAAGGCATTTTGATACTTTACAGTCGGACCAAAAGTTTGCGCTTTAAAGACAATTATTAATAAAGATAAAGATGTTGCAATATTTGGATCGCTATTTTTATTGCATATAATGGTGCAATATTTAAAGGACGATGCTACATCGACCGAAGCAAAAGCGATGAGAAGCAGCAGATCTGCAAATGGACGAGGAGGAATTTGTGGTGTCTAAATTCGCAAGGGTTCAGATTAATTTTGTGCGAAACCGCTTATCAATTTCCGGTTGATGCAGCAATTTCGATGTTTAAAAACCATTTATTAAGCTTGAGATAAAGAAATTAGCTTGTAAGAACTTCAATAAACCTTTTTTCTGAAAAGGAAAAAAGAAAAAGAAAACGCAAGTGATGGAAGGTGGGGCAACGCACATTTTCTTTTATTCCACGTTCATCCTTATTTTGTGCAAAGTAGAAATAGAATGACTAATAACAAACTGAAAGACTTCCATATTGATGAAATATCGAACTGATCAATTGAAAATAGGGAATGAGATCATAAATTGTCATGTTAGTCTTGACAACGTATCAGACATTAAAATATTAATCACCCCAACCGTTTAAAGGATTCTTCTCCCCTTTCTTTCCATTCACCCCATTCTTCTTCTCTCTCCTTTTCCCTTTCATATTTTCTAATCTACTAGCTATGATTAATTAAAAAACAGTTTTTGAATATGAAAACGCGTAGAATTTATAGTCGTTATATCATGATATTTACATAAATGAAGGAATAATAACAACTAAATTCATACATCAAACCGTACGAGTTGAATATTGGTGGATGACATATTAAACAAGCAACATTTTCATTCGAAGTTGATTTTGATACTTATAAATATTTTGTGAAATAATCATATTTGAAAGTTGTCATATTCGTATACACCATAACTGCGACGCTCTCAAATCGACAAATGAACTAATCATGATGAATGCTATCATACGCTCCTGACATCAAACTTTCCCAATTCTCCGATAAAATCTCGTCGTCAATTACCCATTTATCCATCCTACCTAATGATAAAACTAAACTTGGGGAGACCCAATCGTATAGCATTCAATGTATGAGAATAAGAGATTTATTGAACGTATCTTTGAATTTGAGCTAAATCTTGCTAAGTAGAATAAAGGCTCCAATGTTTGATTTTCAATTTTTATAGGCTAATTTAAGTAAAAAAATGGTTATAAGGTAGGTTTTTGTGAAGGAATTTGGTAAAGTTTTGAGGAAGAAAGGGAATATGATTGGGGTGTGGTAGTTGAAGGGGAATTTAAGAGGGTTGATGCAACTGTAAATCTCTTGGGGTGCAATCCAGGATTGTGCCCCAGGCTAGGGTAATTTACAGAGAGTTGATGGCTCTCTGTAAATTTCTCTGGGCGCAATCCTTGATTGCGCCCCAAAGAGAAAAGTTTTTTTTATAATACTGGCGCAATCCAGGATTGCGCCAGTATTCATGCCTTCATCCGGTCAAGGCTTACGTGGCTAAAAGGGGGCTATATTTGCAATATTTTGCAAAAGGAGGCTAAAAGTGAAAAAAAAAGAGCCAGAAACGGAAAATGCTCGTTGTGAATTAGATTGTGTGAAGTTCTGCCATGTTTTCGTTATATTCTCTGCACCCAGTACTGTTTTTTTGGGAGAATGGATGAATGTACAAATATTTAAAGACTGATATTGCATTCTTATTTGTTTTTTAAAAAAGGGTAATTTTTATATCCATTCACCATCAGTTAATCCACACCTAAGTTGATCTACGAAATAATGAGTAGTTGATCCATACGTGGATTAACTGATCAATCAACTATGTCTTTTTTACCGTTTTCTATTTTCATTGGCTAACAACTTTTGTGAATCAATATGAATCTTACTACTGCATAATACATTAGTGAGAGGAATGAATGAGAAGACTAAATGATCTACTAGGCATTAATATGTACTTATAGTTATTACCTATTGAAGAAGTAACATGGAATATCATGTCTCCAAAAGATCAACTATCTCATATAAAACACTAATTCAAAACTATTTACTCTTGGAATATCATGTACTTAATTGTACTTCCGTTCATCAAAACTACTTCTACACTTTCTCTTTCTCATTCCTACATACTAAATTGTTGAATGTTTATTTATTTTTATGATTGAAAGGTTTAGGATGTTTTGTAAGAAAAGTGAAAAGAACACGAAGCCAATTTCTACAATGGAGCTTCATAATTCAGAAAAGACTAAGATGATTTTCAAAAGTCAAAATCAACATTTCATATCAAATACCAGAATAATTCACTGATTTATCATGAAATTATTGAGTAATATGATACTGATCAATCATACTGAAAGAACAACATTAAGCAAACATTGTTTTGATGGTTTGATATAATTAGGGATACGATGAGTGCATAACATAAACTATGAATTTATTACGAAAAAAGTAGTTATGTTGAGCAGGATCATCGATATTTTCCAATTAGCAGCTTATACAAATGATTATGGTTCTAAGTAGAAGAGACTACTTGTAGACAATGTAGAAGCAATACCATGGATAAACGTTGATTTTTTGTGTTTAGTATTGCAGTATTACTTAAATTATAGGGTATTGCTTGATGGATCCTAGTCCAATAGATTTTGGTGTGAAGATTCAATTTATAGTTGGATCTTAATCTTTTTGTACAGAACTTATTCTGTTTGACCCTTAAAGCCTATTCAATAGGAAAATTTCAGGGTAGAGTTGGATTTGATGTTTTTTAATATTTGTAATTGGTTTTTTTTTTTTTAAATAAAATTATACTGTATGGTATTAATTTTTTATTATTCAAGGAACTAAAATTAGCTGTGAAGTACGATTGTAGCAGGCAACTATGTTTTTGGCCTACCAAATTTGAGGTAGATTGTAGAAGAGGTGTCTTTTCTAATTCTATTGTATTCAAGTAAATTGAACTTGAGTCTAACATCTCCTTAAATGAGAACATGGCAGAAATTTGAAAATACCATGTTAACCGTTACAAAATATAGATGTTTCAAGGGTATAAGACAATGTAACTGAACTTTCAAATGCTACGTTAGTTAACAATTATCAGCATTATAAACACAAGAAATAATCTTAGGTGTAAAAGTTTAAATAAGATGTTTGAATTGCGGTTAATTCAATTTCGTGTTAGTGTAAATGGCTGTGGTGTAGTTTGCAGAATAACTGTAAGTTATAATTAGATTAGTTGATTATTAAATCTAAACATACAAGTAAAACATAATAACCTAATAGCAGAAGTAAAAAAGAGAAACGACACACGTCTACAAATTTCTCATATCGTAGTAACTAACAGCACCCCCCCTATCTTATTGATTTTGGTCCATGTATCCTGCTCTTCAGCATGCTTTCTTACGGTCAGATTTTTATCATATAATCAATAATTGCTCTTCCATATGTCATCGGATGGCTCGTAATAACTATTACTTTAAGTAATATTTCAAATATGCAAGTAGCAACTTTTAAGTTGGTTTAACAATGCATAGTAAGTAAACGAGTTTGGGTAGTTGCGATAATATTTAAGTTGTAAGATTTGACATTGGTGATGACCAAGTATTTGTAGTTTATGATTTAACCAACTATTTGATATTTTTATGTCAAAATTACATAGCTGCTAAAGATGTTAAGTTACAAGACCACTCTATTAAGCTACTTTATATTTGGTATAAGTCATTACTACTGTCCTTTAGTTGGTCATGATCATGGTAATGTGCATCTTCTGATCATATATTAGTGGCTGTTTTTTTAAGTTTTGAGTAATAGGTTTTGAAGTCTTAAAAGAACTGCATTTGCGTGTAAACGTCCGCAGACCGTTAGTTCTCTTGAATGTTAGAATGTTAAAACTACGGAATTTTGGAAAAAATACATTTTAGTGTGAGAATATGGTGAATGAAGATAACTTTCTACAGAGCTGCTTTTGATTTATTAGATGTTTTGTGATGTTGTGAGATTGAATGATTAATTTTTTTAGAAAAACTTTGATTCAGCTGTTTTGATGCCGCGTTATGTTAGTCTTGAAATTACAGTGATAAAATTATAATGAACGGCAAGTAATACAACTCCAACTATTTGGATCTTTCATATCAGCGGTTGTTTCAGATTTTATGTCAGTGGCTGTTCTTTAATTTTATTTTCTTGCACGGTATCAAGCGTGAAGCAGGTTTGGTTTTCGAGTATACAAGCTTTCAAACTTTTTTAATCTCAAGGACAATTTTTCAAAATTTATTAGTGAGGACAATAATAAAAAATGAAATTATATGGTATCGTTGTGTGAAAAGATTTTGCGAAGATGATATTATACATGTTTGTTTTTCTCATTAAATTTTTGTTTTTATGCTATAATTAGTTGAAAAGTTTGTCTTTTTCACTAAAAAATTAAGAGCATGTTCTTAGGTTTAAAACTGATGAATTTTGTCTTTCAACTGATTTTCTCGTTTTGTTTTGAAAACTCATTGTTTTGTGGTTTTAATTGTTGAGAGTTTCTCCCAATGAATCAAACCCCGAAACCTCATGATAAACCGCCAATGATTGATTGGTCGACAATTTAATTAGAACATCCGGATAATGCAAATTATTATTAGTTTTGTTATGGTGGAAAATATGCACAAGGACTTATTTAGGAAAAAAAAAACAGATTGTAGGGCGACAAGCTTACTTTTTAGGTTAAACGACAAACTTTAAAAAGTATTAGTTTGGAAGATAATGCTAAATGCAATTGTAAAACTGTATACAATGTTAGTTATAACTAGTATTTCAGTATAGTGTAAAATCTAACATAATTTTTTCAGTTTAATTATTTTTAAAGTTTATCCTTCAACTTAAAGATAAAGATAAAATTTGGTGTCCTTCAGCTTAGTTTTGTTTTTCTCCATATTTGTCTTTCTTTCTTATTACCTCATTTCTATATTAGTCTACTTGCATATCACCGACCCAGCTAGGCGATCCTCCCATCATTTTTGATCTCCTTCGTGCTTATTTTAGTGAAATGAAATATAAGTAATTTGTTATTAATGTAATTTTGACTATTCAAAATTATTTATTATATCATTTATTATCTATCCATTTACGGCTCCTGATGCTTTTCTTTGCAACTTCAACAATTTTTTTTTTGTTAGCTAGAAGGGTTGCGTGAGTTTAAAACTAGATGGTCTTTACTGAGCTGTATCATAATTCCTTTTGTTTTCATAAGTGGGAGCATCGTTTTATTTAGCTAGTACGGATATTGAATACGTATCCTATCTGTTAACGGTTGATAATTATAAAATGAACTACTTTAGTTCTTCATAAATATTTTTCAATTTGACGAATTATCAAAATGTTAAAAATAAAATATGATGGTAATGTATAGTTTTAAGCGGTAATACGCATTTAGTTTATACAATATAAATAGTTTTGAAGCCTTACTAAAAGTATGAAATAATGTTTTGATTTAATAAAACAATAAATAAATATCTTTCATAATATTAAAAGACATATCTTAAGTTATAATTTTGAGAAGAAAAAGGCAAACAAATAATTTTCGAATGTAGATGTTTTCATCTTCGGATGTTTACATTTTTTGTATACCGACACCGACGGATTTTGAAATTTCCCAACATAAAAGAGTCTGAAGTTTTCTATTTTAAAATATCATGCGTTGCATGTTCCGTCACGATGATCCTTTATAACATCAGAATGCACTGCACGAATGAGAGTGGGATGGAAGGAATCCAGCCAAGACACATTTGGAATCATATCTTCGAAATTTTACCGTTTTGGTATTAGTTGCATATGTTTGGTCCCTGTAATATAACGAATTGCATAACGGGAAACAAGTCTTAGTTGGTTCAATGATCGACTGTTGACGAGTCTTTGGTTTTAGTGTGTTGGGCGAAAATCGTCCTCTCTAATGCCGGTAAAACTGTTAAAAAGAAAGACAACTTTTTACCCTATATCCTTTATATATCAAACATCTAAAAACCCCAAGAGACATCATCTTTAGATTTTCTTTTTTTCTGTTCGACGAAAAAACAGACAACTAATGTTATTTTCTTCAACAATTGTTCGACGTTTGATGATCATAGAAAACAATATTGATCGATATTTATTTTTCGCCGTGCACAATGTGATGCTTAATTGTATCATGTGAAATGATTTTTTTGTTAGAAATCATATAAAATGCATTGATTTTTTTTTGATGGTAGTAGAGAAATGAAAACGGTATGCTCTCGGTAATGTATTAGTTTTAGAGCTTGGTTATTTAGATGTTTCAATATTTGGACAGCTATTTTTGTTGCCTATGGATGGTACAATGTTTAAAAACCATTTATTAAGCTTGAGAGAAAGAAATAAGCGTGTGAGAACTTCAATAAACCTTTTTTCTGACTTCTATGTTGATGAAATATCGAATTGATCAATTAAACCCAAGGAAAGAGATTATGAAATGTCACGTTAGTCTTGAAGACGTGTCAGAAGACGTGTCAGACGTTAAAATATTAATCACTCCAGCCGTTTAAAACATTCTTCTCCCTCTTCTTTTCAATCGCCCCCATTCTTCTTCTCTCTCCTCCTATTCACTTTCATATATTTCTCATCTACTAACTACGATTAATTCAAAGGCATATTCTGAATACGAAAACGTGTAGAATTTATAATCGTTATATCATCATATTTACGTAAAAGGAGGAATAATAACAATCAAATTTATACATCAAACCTTACAAGTTGAATATTGGTAGACGACATATTGAACGGGCATCATTAACGGCATTAATGAAATTTTCAATTGAAAATGTAATTTCTCTTTGTGGAATACACTACAGAATTATGGTATTGCTTCAACGGAAGAAGTTAGTATTAGAGAAGCTGTTGTCATATTCGTATACATTCTAATTGCGAAACTCTCAAATCGACAAATGAACTAAAGGTTTAACATGATTCCATATGAATATATAATAATGACGACGATCTAGATTTTATGACTTATGATGATGGTTCCAATCTTATTTCATTATTTCAGGAGAATACTAAAAGTAATAAACTAATATTATAGTACAAGAATGACACCTAATGGAGTGACTATCACGTAGATCAGGAAGTATTATCAATTCAAAATACCATAAAAGATAAAATTATTGCAATAGAGTTGTAATGATATATTGTATCATTTTATCAGTATTTACTAGTGTTGTATAATAATTTATGTTTATTTCGGTTTTTGCGTTGTTATTTCGTTTTAATGAATGAATGTAACACAACAAAACAAATAACTAATTAACAATAACTCAGTTAAATAAAAATCACATTATAAATGCTCTGTTCGAATACTCCTCTCAGATTGTCTGCTTGCAGCACACAAACACATTTTCCGTTCACTCAAATGCCTCTATATCATTCATAGCGATCACATTCTTATTGATTATAGTATTCACAAATATTCATAAATAATAGAAAATAATTATTAAAAAAAGAACTATTTATGAATAATTATTCATATTTGAATTTGATAATGGCCCCGAAGTTGGTAAACTAATCTTAAATCTAATTTCTCCTTTAGTAGAAGTCGTTTTGTTAGAAATGTTTCAATCAAGACATCACGATAGATCCAACTGTGTGAATGTAAGAGACCCTCAATATGGGATGTATCAATAAGGGATCAGCCTCCAACCGAGATGGATGAGGAATAAAATGACTCACCATTGACTGCAAATGCCATTTTGATAATTTTGGTAGTCACCGTGTTATCTGACATTTATAACGAAAATAATTATGCACTACTGATTAATATTTTTTAAATGGATTCTATCTTGGTCGTATATAATTATCTTGCATTATAAATGCTTGATAAACTGGTTCATTGTCGAGTTGAGTCTGTGTTAGTCGCTAAAATTAATATTTCTTTAACACGCGACCCACCTTTCTCCGTTAAGGGTGCTCTAAGCATGCTCGACCCTAGGGGTAGGCTAGCTAGGCGACTGCCTAGGGCAATCCCCCAAAGGGGGTAACAAGGGGAGGAGGAAGATGCTATAGAGTTGTAGTTGTCTCATGGTTGTAAGAAGTGATAATGGCTGAGTGGTAGTTGCGAAGTTGATGGATTGGAGCATGTGGGTTCGAAATTGGGCAGTATCCCTGAAGATTTTTGGGGGCATTTTTTTCTCTCCAAATTTTCCCATGTGCTTTACCTACTGCCTTAGGCAGCAAAAATGCTGGGGCCGGCCCTGGCTCCAAGTATATTCCTATCATTGGAGTCAATTGCCAGTGTCACGTAGGCATTTTTGGGTGGTGACTGAATCCTAAGCTGTCTCAATAGCTGTAACGCTAGATAACAAGACAAATGAAACTCCCCTACGTGGCAATCCATGTAGGGGAATTGACCAAATATTAACTAGTTTATGTAACATTTATAATACCGGATAAACTAATATAATGTAGCTGACTTCTTCTCAGTAAACTATGATAATCATATAATTCATTTTCGATTCAAAAATCAACCTCGAACACTAAATTTCTACCTATTTTAAACTAGAGTCTTCAGAAAAATTACAAAATGAGAAGAATATTGCGCTTTGTTCGTGGTGGTAGTAGATCTTTATAAAATCGTCGGGGCAATGGAGATTATGATGGCGAAACCACCAACTATTTGAGAGCATGCCCAAAAAAAATGGAATAAGTATATCTTGAAGATTTAACTTTGTTGTTGAATATTAATCAAAACTTAAAACCGATGAAGTAATCGATCAATATTCGTGTGTGGCCCAATGAACAAGTGTATATTTCTACCTGTATCGACATCACTATAAGTACCATTTTTAATTCAAATATAGTGCCAATTATTTGAATTAATCATTATAAGTTAGTTACTTATATAAAAGATATATTGTATGGTTCTATATTAATTGTATGGTTGCATGGTTAGGCTTAGTAAAATGTTGATATTTTAGCTTAAAGTTTGTATAGTTATACGTATACTTATGGAGTTAATAGTCAAAATAATTTTCTCAATAGGCGACGAAAGAGAACCTATGGTTCTCTTGCATCTGTTTTTTTGTTTATATCGAGAGATTGCACAACTCGATGTCGATCGACGTAGTATTGATTTTTTGGAATGATATAGGATGTTGATCGTAAAATTTATATTGTGATGACAAAAAGCAAATGTGCACAATATTTCATTGTTAATGAGTGTAGCTTAATGATCAAAAGTAAGAATTTATCTATATGACGTATAAGCAAATGAACGTGTGTCTACTATTGTGCTTAGCAAAGTTATACAAGTTTCAGTGTTTAAATGGTTTGAATATTACGAAGGATTGAAATCATAACTTAGGAGCCTCACAACCGTAACTTTCAACGTGCATTTGAAATTATCGTCAAACTATTGTCAAATGTTACAAAACTATCACATGGAAATTAATATATATATTTTATATTAATTTGATTATTATTTTATTAATATTGTTAGTGAGCCTAAAAATTAACTGATAGAATTTATAATTGCTATATACTTATTTTATGATTTCCTTAGGTCGAAGATAATATTTATTAAATAACTAATATTATATAGTAGTCTAATATTAACTTCTTTCACTAATAATAGGATTAACCATATTGATAATTGTTAAACAAATTATTGTTTAATCGAGTTAATGTACCTAAATTTAAATAAATATAGTTAGCGGAGAAATACCAAAAAAATAATTAGCGTGTCTTATTGTAAATAAAGTAAGGGAGTTCCCATCTCGCAATTCATTTTTGATTATGGCTTCGTGAACCATTGATTGAATTGGAGAAATTCTATGAGAAGATGTTGACGATTCAATTTGTAGTCGAATAGAATAATTCGATATGTAATCTTATACCGATCAATATGATGTTTATTTCTTTATAATTTTTTTTAGTAAACAAGGTTTCAAAATGTTTATTTCAACAAGACAATCAAATTGCAGATGATGGCTAAATGGCTCGAGAACGAGATCATTAGAAAAAATCAATCAAAGTTTTCTATTGTTTATGTTGACCATCGATAAGGCATCGTTGGAGTCATTGAAACCAGCACAGATCTCTCCGACATCTGATGAGGGCTATAATATTAGCAATGGTAACAATCAGATCCTAATCATTGTACGACCGAATAAAATTTGTCATTTGGTCCTAAAACTCTAAATGGTCGTAGCTAGCATTGAAGTTGACAAGGTGACCATCGATAGAGAAGTGTTGGAGTGCCGAGGTTAAGGAATGATGCGACATTTATTATGATCGTATGAAGGTGAATTTTAATTTTAAAATTTATATAGTTTGGGGTGTGCAGTAGGAGAAATTTTGCAATTTAATATAGATTAGTTGACTCCACAGTCAATTCATGTTCGTAATAAACGAGGTTCTTATGTTATATATTCATTATAAATAATTAAATATTAAATTAAAATGTATTTAATTAAAAATCCATAAATGGTGTACTTGTGGTAGTAATTATGTCTAGCTGTAATAATGAGTATTGTATAATATTATAATAAAATGGCACTTTTAAACCATAAAGTTTTCGACCATCGAAATTGTATGTTCAGGCATATTATTGTAATCGTGGTAGAAAAATATGAATTTTAACAAAAAATTCACGTTTTTTTAGATGTTTGGTTATCGAGATATGTAGAGTTGAACGGAAATTGAGTTCTAGCAAGTAACGACAAACGCGGCGATCGTACGCCATAATATTGGATCTGGAGAAGTGTAATGGAGTGTCGATCACGGGAAAATGCCCAATGATTTTTCCAATGTGTAATTTGTGTGACCGAAGGTGATTTAGGGTTTTAACATTGATGTTTTTTTGTCTCTGTTCATCCTGTAACTGTGTCGAGGTGGTGGTGAACTAGGGTTGCACACTTGGGGGATTTGGAGCTGTAGGTTGTCGCTTAGATGTGGTCAAAATTTGGTGGACTTCGGTAAGCTGAGCTTGCGTCTAGAGGCATTTTTGTGGAACTATTTCTTTTGGCAAGCTCGGGTTGAACGGTGAAAACATTGTACTGGTGATCGGAGAAAATATTGGGATCGGGAAGGGGATCAAGCCGTGACTTGTGGAAGGGGTCGAGACAACTGGATGGTTAGAGGTTCGAGTGTGCATATGCACAAGTGCACCAGTGTGCACTGCAAATGTTCATATTGAACATTGAATAAGAAGAGACACTAGCCACTGCCAGGGAAGAAAGAGAAGGAATTGGGGAGTTGTATGCCATGGGTTCGATTTTATGGTTTAGTGAGCCATGCAGTGGCAAGAAAGAAAAGAGAAGTGAAGGGAGGCAGCAAACAAGTGAGACATGAAAAGAAGGATTAGGCAATGCAGAAAAAAAGAAAAAAAAAAGGGAGTTAAATTAAATTTCAATTTAGTATTATATATATTAGTAAAGATATATATGTATATAGGCTATTTTAATTGGGCTTGGCCCATTATAAGTAAAAAGTAAAGAATAAATGTTTTAAGTTATAATCGAAATGTTGATAATATATATTTATATATGTGTGTGGGTTGATTTCTTTGGCCCGACCCATTAAATAAAGAATAAATGTTTTTTAGTTATAGTTCTAAATAGAATACACACACACACACACACACACACACACACACACACACACACACATAGGGAAAGTCTATTCAGACACAAATGTTGACACAAATTTAGACACAAGCAATCTCAACCACAAGATTTCCCCCCGAATTCCACCTTATACATAAAGACAAATAAATCCTACGGTCAAGATTTTGTGTCTCTAATTCTGTGTTTAATTTTGTGTTCCAATAGCCGCTCATATATATATATATATATATATATATATATACACACACACACACACACACACACACACATTGATGTGTATAACTTAAGTTAGATCAAGTAAATATATTCGAATAGATTGGGCTTGTGTGTGTGAGTAATCGAGTCAGACATTAGTCTGTGTATGGAACTCGACGTAGTTATCAGGTTAAAACAATTCAATTTAAATTAAATTGATTTGTTAAGTAATTTAAAAATGATTGAAATACTAAACATCATTAAAACAAATCGAACGTAAATTTAGTCAACGCGTAAGCCATTACGAATTGATCAGTAATGATCTGTAATTCAGTAAATCTTGAATTATTTGTTCAATTAATCATTAAATTAATTCTGTTGTGTTTAATTACGTTAACGTAATTATATATACTATATATTGACACCTGTTATTAGAAATAAACACCGTTCCACTATAAATTTGATAGACTGAATTGTTTGAACACCCTGTTAGCAGAATAAACACCGTTCTGCTATTGTATTGTTATATGTTGTTGAGTTATTATATTATCAATTGATAATATTGAATTGTATTTACATGGTTGTTGTGCAAATAAGGTTAACGACTTGAATGTCGTTTGTTATGCCGTTGGAACTACTAAGCTATATTTTCTGTAATGTAACTCAGAAATAAACTTATATTTTAATAATTAGATATAAATTGTTTTTAAGAAACAATTAAATGGATTAATTTAAATTAACTATATTATTTATTAATTTAAAAAGGAAAAATTAATTGTAACCATTTGAACTATTCGTTTTCTTAAATGAATTATGAGAAGTTAATTAGTTTTAAATTAATAGATTTTGATAAGATAACGGTGTGGTTAAATAGTAGTTTAAATTTGGATAAATTATCTCAGAAGGATGTTTTAAACTTAATTAATATCTTAATTAAGCAAATTCTAAAGATAATTTAGTTATAAAAGAAATAGGGAATCAAGTTGATTATTTGGATTAAATTCCCTGGTTTAATATTTACGTTAACCAAGTTAACTTGATAATGTTTCCAAAACAACAACATTGTTTTGAAAATGGTTTAAGATTTGGAAATCAAATGTGTTACAAATTCTGGTTTGTCGAATATTTTGATATCGAACTTCTACGAACCTTAACGATAAGAATGATTTCGACTCAAGGTCTGAGAGGTAATTAAAATACCCTAACTTGAATGATTTCACTATTATTTGATAGATAGCATTTGTTTGTATTCAAAATGAGTGTTAGAGTTGAATATCGTTTTTAGCTATGAAACCTATATTCAAGAGTGAGATTATTAAGTAAGACTGATAATAAGAAGTTATAAGTTATGTAATACTATTGTTTTCAAACAAGCATATAAACAAATTTAATATTTGAATTTAAATAATTAAAGATTTCTTTAAATAAGGCTTAGCAGATCCAATGGAAATAAATATGTTTATTTTATTATATATTTGATAGTTAAATAACGGAATGTCAAATCTGGACCTCTTCTATGGCGATAGAAACTTCTCGGCCGGTCTAAACCGAACAAGATGGCGGGTGTAACACCCCACCTCCGCCAATGCCACTCTTGCAAGGACATTAGCTTTGGAGGGGCGTTAAACAAGGTAAACATGCATGCAGATATCACAAGACATAACATATAAGTAAAACATAGTAGTAAAGCAGCGGATAAAACTTAGCATTTCAAAACCATAGTCATGTTACAACAAAGTACTTGGTCATTATTTTCCAACAACAAAGTCTGGATAAAAGCATAAACTGAAAAACTGAAATACATAAAGTACTATCCCCAAAATGAAGTGATAAACCATAGCTAGCTCAATGTCCAAAACCGTACATGAGCAAATCCAGTAAGCAAGCTGTAAAGATCCAAGCTAAGCTCCAATGTTTCCACCCTGAGAACCCGAGGGGGGGGGGGGGAACGGAAGAAAAGAGGCGAAAGAAAACAGGTCAGTCAAAAAGACTGGTAAGCCCTACTACTATCTGTCTATGAACTAGTAAAGTTAACTGGCATGAGAAGCTGAGATGAACATAAGGATAACAACATACTGGCATGATGATTAACTAACAAGATAGATAAAGGTGTCATCGCATAATTAAGGTTAAGTTTTGCACCACGGGTGTACTAGCATTCTAACATGTCAAGTAAAAACAAGAATTGATCCCTTGGCCCAAGCTTGGCCCATCGTCATGAGGTGACCTAAATTAAGGTCCAACTACACGGTCTAGTCGATCGGCTCCCTATAAGCCTAACTCGTCAAGTGTCGGTGTCATACGACCCAAACATGCAATGTAGTTAAACTGCGCTAGGTACACCCTAGGGTGTATCAAGTCCTAGGGCGTCAACCTCAGACACGAATCAAGTATGCGCAGTCTAGATCTACTGGTACCCGTGCCTGATTCTCCAACTCCGGACTATGTGCACGACCATAGTCCGCCTGGACCTACACCGGCGTACCTACTCAGCCGTCGTTTTGGTCGCTTACATGTCAGCCCAGTAATCGTGCCCCACCCTAGCCTAGTCCTAGGGTCTTATGATACTATCAAGAGGGTTACTGCTGAAAAGGACCACGCAACTAGGGTTTCCTTAATGGGTTAAATGTGGTTAACCCGATCCAAACGTGGATTAAATTGGTTAAGTATACCCAAGGTTCGTGACTTAACCCCGACTAACCCATCCAGCCCAAATTGATTAAGTATTAAGTGGACCATGACTTAACCCTAATCAAGAGGCATTAGTTAACTTAATGTGCTTTAACCTCTCACATTAGACTTTGTTGTGGTTACTAGTTAAGCCGGGCGGGTCCGGGTAGATTTACACCACAACTTGGTCTAACCTCGGGTTCGAGCACAACATGACCAACTTCTCACATTGGGTCCTATTGTTTGTAGCCACTAGTTAAGCCGGGCGGGTCCAGGTAGATTTATGCTACAAACTCAACCCAACCTCGAGTTGGCCACACTCATATTTTCTAAGTGTCATGTCCATTATGTTTCCAAAACATAATTACAAGTTAACATATCATGTTATGTTATAAAAATCATGTTCATGTCATAATTTTACCCAACCCCAACGTAATCCCATCGTTTACATAATCGCAACAACGCATAAAGGGTAAAATAGGGAACTTGGCATAATCATGACAAAAAGGTGTTGAAGCCACAAGTTTATCATGGTGGCATATGAGATGTACATATGTTCATATACTTGCATATTGCATTGTTAGGCTTCAAAAGCATGCATAAAACCAAACTTAGCATATGAGTGATACATGGTGATAAATGACATGTAGAAGTTGCTAGAAGTTCGCATTTAGCCTCACATGCAAGTTATCATAAAGGATATGATAACTTTCATGTTGCCAAAATGCAACCTTTGATATAAAGCTTGGAGCTTTATGCTCACAACATCAAGTTTAACTTGCATAACATAGCAATATGTGTCATACATAATGATTAAACCAACTTGCATAGCATAATGATTAACCAAACTTGCATATCATAATAATCAACCAAACTTGCATATCATAACGATCAACCAAACTTGCATATCATAATGATCAACCCCAAACTTGCATCATTCATTTAACTTTAGAGTTCAATAAAAAGAAAGTAGAAAAGGGCTTACTACGCTATGAAGACACAAATGAATATTTATTATAAAGATTGAGACAAAGCCCTTATGCAAGTACCAAAATATGAAAGCCCCAATTGAAAAACCCTTGCGCCAAATCAATAAAAATCCTTGCTTTGAAATAGAAATGTTGCAACTTGACTTGAATGCAAACTAAAAACACTCATACAAGTTTGAAAGCACTTGTATGAACTCACAATCTCTCATAGAAATAGGCTTAGGAATTTTAGCATGAGAGTGGAGGCCATGAGAGGAACAAATTTGACATAGTTTAGTTGTAGGATTGAATAATGGTGATTTAGGCTAGGTTTAGGGGTCTTTTTATAGAGGATTAGGATAGTATTAGCCATAGGATTAACCCTAGATTCTATCCAAGCCATCAAAGCATGTCTTGGGGAAGAAGTCAAGTGTAGGAACCATCTAGGGCCTTTAGATTAAAGCTGAATCATGAGAACCATTCAAATGCAAAATCTGCATTTGAGCGAATCGGCCCACGGGTTGACAGCCAAACACCCTGGATTAACCCCTAGTCGACCCATCGGGCTCGGGTCGACCTCAAAAATCGGCCGGTTCGGTTATTCCCCTCTCCCAATTCGCTGTTTTGAACATTTTTGCATATTTATTTATTTAATTTTCAATTATATATATATATATATATATCAGTATATATATATTTCTCTGCGCAACCCATTTCACTTAATTAAGTATACTTTAATTTGTGAATTTTTATGTTCAAATTACGGGGTGTTACATTCTCCCCTCCTTAAAGGATTTCGTCCCCGAAATCTCCAAGTTAGGAAGAACGTATCCTACTATCCATCATCCATCTACTCAAAACATCATCCACGTGCAGTCATTGTCCTTAAAGGATTCTAAATGTTGTATGATCATATGCAAAGGTGTGTGTATATGTACTTATCTGATGCAAAAATCAGGCGGTTACTGATACAGTAAACCTCCTTAATGCAAAATATGTTAGTGAAATGAGTCCATATGTATGCAAATTCCTAACATAATTTATAATCTCTACATGAGTGCACATAATATTCATCCATATGCAACATCCACGTGATAGCTCAACAAGTTTCATCCATGAATAAGTATAAGCACTCATGCATATGCAACATGAAAGTGTGTGAGCCGATCTTAGTGCCTAATGTGTATCATGCATCCACGAGTATCCACGTGCAAACACTTGCAACCACTTGCAACCATCAAGCATAACATGTTTCAAATACATGTTTCAACCAAGGGTTTCTACCTAAGGTTCTCATGACAAGATCTACGAAACAAGATAAACTAGATAAACGCGGATAAAAAGAAAGATATGCTAATTAGGAAAAGAGATCGAGAATGTACCCTCAAAAAGAAATGGATAAAGCCCACGCATCTTCTCCTCGGTTTCCGAAGTTGCATCTTCGTCGGCTTCACCCCACTGAACTTTCACCAACTTGACCTCTCGATTCCTTAGCTTCTTGATCTCTGTTCCCAAGATACGAATCGGAGCTCTTCTCAAGGTTGCTTCTTTCTCTACCTCAATGTCTTCAAGAATGCTTGGTTCAACCACCTCAGCGGACTCATGTAGGCACTTTCGGAGATGCGAGACATGAAAGACATTATGCACTCCGGCTAGCTTCTCGGGCAATCCCACCTTATAGGCCATCTTTCCAATTCTCTCTATGATAGGGAATGGTCCTACGAACCTTGGTGCCAGCTTCCCCGCTGCTCCAAAACGTACCACATTTCGAAAGGAGAAACCTTCACGAAAACCATGTCTCCCACTTCGAATTCCAAATCTGCCCTTCGCTTGTCAGCATAGGATTTCTGTCTATCTTGGGCCGCTTTCATCCTTCTTCTTACTAATTCAACTTTCTCGGATGTGTCTCGTATCATATCGGGTCCAAGTATAAGTCTATCTGTTGTCTCCCACCAACAAGATGGTGACCTACACGGCCTCCCATATAAAGCTTCAAATGGTGCCATCCCTATGCTGGCTTGATAGCTATTATTATAAGCAAATTCTACAAGAGGAAGGTGGTCTTCCCAAGTACCACCGAAGTCGAGAACACAAAGCCTCAAGAGATCTTCTAGCACTCTATTCACCCTTTCGGTTTAGCCATCCGTCTGGGGGTGATAGGCTGTACTCAAATTCAATCGCGTACCCATCGCTTCTTGCAAACTGTTCCAGAACTGGCTAGTGAAAATCGGGTCACGATCGCTAACTATGCTAGAAGGAACTCCATGCAACCGCACTATTTCTCGGAGATAAATAGACGCCAGCCCTGATGCGGTCCTCTTGCTCTTTACTGGGATGAAGTGAGCACTCTTCGTAAGTCTGTCAACTATGACCCATATGCTTGTGTTCCCTCTCCTTGACCTAGGCAATCCATCCACAAAATCCATAGAAATACTCTCCCACTTCCATTGTGGGACCTCCAATGGATGTAATAGCCCACCTGGTTTCTTTGACTCGACCTTCACTTGTTGGCACACCATGCACCTTGAAACATACTCTGCCACATCTTTCTTCATTCCATCCCAAAAGAAACCGCGCTTCATATCTCTATACATCTTATCTCCTCCCGGATGTATAGTCATCTTCGAGTGATGCGCTTCTTCAAGAACTCTATAGACCAAATCTCCCACCCGAGGAACACATAATCTCCCATCACGCCTTAGTCATCCTTTATCATCAATAGTATATCTGGCAAGGTGACTAGACGTCTCACCCCGAATCAACTTGTCCATAACTTCGACTATCTGTGGATCTTCCCTCTGCGAAGCCCCAACTTGATCAAGAAGTGTGGGTCTAAGCTCAAGGGATGCTAATGAACCCGTCATCAACTCAACAGCCGTCGTGAAATCAAAGGTTGCCAAGAATTCCAAGTTCTTCATCTCAATGAACAAGGGGCTTAAAGTTAATCTCCTTCTACTTAGTGCATCCGCCACAACATTACCCTTGCCAGGGGTATATGCTATATCGAAGTCATAAGATGCCAAAAATTCCATCCACCTTTGCTGCCTTAGATTCAGATCTTTTTGCGAGAAGAGGTATTTGAGTGACTTGTGATCAGTATACAACTCAAACCTTTCGCCTAGAAGATAGTGGCGCCAGGATTTGAGTGCAAAGACGATCGCCGCTAACTCCAAATCATGAGTGGGATAGTTCTTCTCATGAACTTTAAGTTGCCTACCCCCATAACATATCACTCTTCCCTCTTGCATCAGAACAGCTCCTAACCCCGTGCCACATGCATCTGTGTACACGGTAAACATCTTACCACTATCGGGTAATGCCAAAACTGGAGCTGAGGTAAGGGCTCTTTTGAGCTTTTGAAAAGCAAGCTCACACTCCAAGTCCCATGCAAAGACTAAGTTCTTCTTCGTCAACTTAGTGAGAGGGGCCGAAATCTTTGCGAAGTCTCTGATGAACTTCCTATAGTAGCCCGCCAAACCGAGAAAGCTTCTTACTTCGGTCGCATTCCTAGGAGTCTTCCAATCTTGAACCACAACCACTTTCGCGGGATCCACCGCTATGCCTTGCTTAGAAACTATATGTCCAAGAAACCGAACTTCCCTTCTCCAGAAATGACATTTGGAGAACTTGGCTTTCAACTGATGCGCTCTAAGCATATCCATCACTTCCTTGAGATGTCTGGCATGTTCTTCCTCGTCCTTTGAGAAGATCAGAATATCATCCACGAAGACAACAACAAACTTGTTGAGGAACTCCCTGAACACCCTACTCATCAAGTCTACGAAGTAGGCGGGTGCATTAGTCAATCCGAATGGCATGACAAGCCATTCAAAGAATCCATCCGGAGTCCTAAACGCAGTTTTATCAATGCTATCCTCAGCTACTCTAAGCTGATGGAATCCGGTGGCTAGATCGAGCTGAGAGAAAACAAAAGCACCTACAAGCTGGTCAAAGAGATCATCAATCCTTGGCAACGGGTGCCTATTCTTCTTTGTCAGCTTGTTCAACTCTCGATAATCAACACATAGACGAAGCGAACCATCCACCTTAGTAGCGAATACCACCGGAGCACCCCATTCAGAAATGCTTCGTCTAATAAAACCCTTCTCAAGCAGCTCCTTGATTTGCTTACTGAGCTCCCTTCTCTCACGAGGGGCCATGTGCCTAACGGGAAATGATACTGGCTTGGCATTATCGACTAGATAAATGCGGAAATCTATCTCTCGTTTAGGGGGTAACCCCTTAACTTCTTCAAAGACATCAGGATAGTCTCGGACCACCCTTACAGATTGCAGATCATCGATGGACGAGTCGAGAGATTCAAGATAGCATAACATGACGGGACCTCTAGGGTTACAAGAAATTTCTAGGGTATTACCGAGGCGGGTCATGAGCCTCACCACCCTATGTTCACAATCGAGAATGGCTCCATAACTGGACAACCAATCCATGCCCAAGATTAACCCATATCCCGTGAATCCGAGAACATAAGCATTACACGCGAATTCTACAGTCAAGATAGAAATCTTCAAATCCACACAAATCATAGATAGATGGGCGGAACCCCCAATTGGATTTGAAACACAAACGGGATCCTCAACTAAGCTAGTACTTAGGTGCAAACTTTCAACAATGTCAGAAGAAATAAAACTATACGATGCGCCAGAATCAAATAAGGTGCGAACAGGATAATCAGAAATATAAACAAGACTTTCTACAGAAATGCTACCTCGATCCTGAACTGGAGCGGCGTTGAGAGCATGCACTTGCCCTCCAGAAGGTCCTGCACGCTGATTCTGCCCTTGCTTCTTGGGGCAATCCTTGCTAAAATGTCCGGTCTCTCCACAATGAAAGCATTCGCCCGACTTCCTCTTCCTTTTCTTACAATCTTTAGCTATGTGCCCTACATTCCCACAGTAGTGGCATTTTCTTGGGTCCTTTGCCTTGGCCTTGTTGCCCTTGTTGTTCTTGTTGTTTTTGTTGTTCTGATTGCTCTGATTTCCTCCCCACTTGGAGTCTGTCTTCTTGGCTTGGGTCTCATTAGCCTTCACTTCCTTCTTGCCATTCTTATCGTCTCCTTGAAGCAATGCCATGTCTACTAGACCTTCGAAAGTGGCCCCCATAGGTATATCAGATAGGGCTAAACCTTGTAGTGGCTCATTCAACCCTCGTGCAAAGCGCAAAGCCTTCTTCTGGGGAGTATTAATCATGTCCAAACCAAATCGGGCGAGCTTGTTAAACTCATTCACGTACTCCCTCACTGTCATGTCTCCTTGCTTCAAAGATATAAACTTCTCCAATTGCAAATTCGCCTCAGCTGATGATAGAAACTTAAGCCCAAATCTTGTCCTAAAGTCGGCCCAAGTCTCTATAGGCCTCGTAGCATTGGTGACCTCCCACCAATAAGCAGCTTCTTCTTTCAATAACCATGCTGCCAATAGAACCCTTCTATGATCTTGCACATCAAAGATGGCGAAGAGATCTTCAGTTTCTTTCAACCAATTTCTTGCCTCCACAAAAGTCTCCGTCCCAATAAAGTTCTTGCCACCCATCGCCTTAAAGTCTTTGCAAATCTTAGTGAAATCTGCTTGCGGGTTCTGAGGAGGAGGAGGAGGAACCTCAGTTATATTGGGGGTATTTGCTGGGCCCACATCGTTGGCACTAGCTTCCAAGTATCTCCGGAACCATCCGGGAATGGTCACTCCCTCGGGAAGGTTAAGATCGGCCATACTGAAAAAGGAAAAAGATAGATTCAGAACGAAGAAACGAAGGATAGTGCTAT
The DNA here is from genome assembly GCA_030737875.1 of Allium sativum. Lineage (NCBI taxonomy): Eukaryota > Viridiplantae > Streptophyta > Magnoliopsida > Asparagales > Amaryllidaceae > Allium > Allium sativum. The sequence continues at coordinate 970,498,792 of CM060912.1, read as the reverse complement.
GGCTTTTGGGGAATAGCCTTTTTAAAATAACTAGACTTTTCTTGGAAAATACTTAATTGGTTTTGAAAATAGTTTTTTCAAAAGGTAAGTTTCAAAAACACTTTTGCTCAAATCTTGTAAACCTGGCTCTGATACCAAATGTAACACCCTACCTCCGCCAATGCCACTCTTGCAAGGACATTAGCTTTGGAGGGGCGTTAAACAAGGTAAACATGCATGCAGATATCACAAGACAGAACATATAAGTAAAACAGAGTAGTAAAGCAGTGGATAAAACTTAGCATTTCAAAACCATAGTCATGTTACAACAAAGTACTTGGTCATTATTTTCCAACAACAAAGTCTAGATAAAAGCATAAACTGAAAAACTGAAATACATAAAGTACTATCCCCAAAATGAAGTGATAAACCATAGCTAGCTCAATGTCCAAAACCGTACATGAGCAAATCCAGTAAGCAAGCTGTAAAGATCCAAGCTAACCTCCAATGTTCCCACCCTGAGAACCTGAGGGGGGGGGGGAACGGAAGAAAAGAGGCAAAAGAAAACAGGTCAGTCAAAAAGACTGGTAAGCCCTACTACTATCTGTCTATGAACTAGTAAAGTTAACTGGCATGAGAAGCTGAGATGAACATAAGGATAACAACATACTGACATGATGATTAACTAACAAGATAGATAAAGGTGTCATCGCATAATTAAGGTTAAGTTTTGCACCACGGGTGTACTAGCATTCTAACATGTCAAGTAAAAACAAGAATTGATCCCTTGGCCCAAGCTTGGCCCATCATCATGAGGTGACCTAAATTAAGGTCCAACTACACGGTCTAGTCGATCGGCTCCCTATAAGCCTAACTCGTCAAGTGTCGGTGTCATACGGCCCAAACATGCAATGTAGTTAAACTGCGCTAGGTACACCCTAGGGTGTATAAAGTCCTAGGGTGTCAACCTCAGACACGAATCAAGTATGCGCAGTCTAGATCTACTGGTACCCGTGCCTGATTCTCCAACTCCGGACTATGTGCACGACCATAGTCCGCCTGGACCTACACCGGCGTACCTACTCAGCCGTCGTTTTGGTCGCTTACATGTCAGCCCAGTAATCGTGCCCCACCCTAGCCTAGTCCTAGGGTCTTATGATACTATCAAGAGGGTTACTGCTGAAAAGGACCACGCAACTAGGGTTTCCTTAACGGGTTAAATGTGGTTAACCCGATCCAAACGTGGATTAAATTGGTTAAGTATACCCAAGGTTCGTGACTTAGCCCCGACTAACCCATCCAGCCCAAATTGATTAAGTATTAAGTGGACCATGACTTAACCCTAATCAGGAGGCATTAATTAACTTAATGTGCTTTAACCTCTCACATTAGACTTTGTTGTGGTTACTAGTTAAGCCGGGCGGGTCCGGGTAGATTTACACCACAACTTGGTCTAACCTCGGGTTCGAGCACAACATGACCAACTTCTCACATTGGGTCCTATTGTTTGTAGCCACTAGTTAAGCCGGGCGGGTCCGGGTAGATTTATGCTACAAACTCAACCCAACCTCGAGTTGGCCACACTCATATTTTCTAAGTGTCATGATCATTATGTTTCCAAAACATAATTACAAGTTAACATATCATGTTATGTTATAAAAATCATGTTCATGTCATAATTTTACCCAACCCCAACGTAATCCCATCGTTTACATAATCGCAACAACGCATAAAGGGTAAAATAGGGAACTTGGCATAATCATGACAAAAAGGTGTTGAAGCCACAAGTTTATCATGGTGGCATATGAGATGTACATATGTTCATATACTTGCATATTGCATTGTTAGGCTTCAAAAGCATGCATAAAACCAAACTTAGCATATGAGTGATACATGGTGATAAATGACATGAAGAAGTTGCTAGAAGTTCGCATTTAGCCTCACATGCAAGTTATCATAAGGGATATGATAACTTTCATGTTGCCAAAATGCAACCTTTGATATAAAGCTTGGAGCTTTATGCTCACAACATCAAGTTTAACTTGCATAACATAGCAATATGTGTCATACATAATGATTAAACCAACTTGCATAGCATAATGATTAACCAAACTTGCATATCATAATAATCAACCAAACTTGCATATCATAACGATCAACCAAACTTGCATATCATAATGATCAACCCCAAACTTGCATCATTCATTTAACTTTAGAGTTCAATAAAAAGAAAGTAGAAAAGGGCTTACTACGCTATGAAGACACAAATAAATATTTATTATAAAGATTGAGACGAAGCCCTTATGCAAGCACCAAAATATGAAAGCCCCAATTGAAAAACCCTTGCGCCAAATCAATAAAAATCCTTGCTTTGAAATAGAAATGTTGCAACTTGACTTGAATGCAAACTAAGAACACTCATACAAGTTTGAAAGCACTTGTATGAACTCACAATCTCTCATAGAAATAGGCTTAGGAATTTTAGCATGAGAGTGGAGGCCATGAGAGGAACAAATTTGACATAGTTTAGTTGTAGGATTGAATAATGGTGATTTAGGCTAGGTTTAGGGGTCTTTTTATAGAGGATTAGGATAGTATTAGCCATAGGATTAACCCTAGATTCAATCCAAGCCATCAAAGCATGTCTTGGGGAAGAAGTCAAGTGTAGGAACCATCTAGGGCCTTTAGATTAAAGCTGAACCATGAGAACCATTCAAATGCAAAATCTGCATTTGAGCGAATCGGCCCACGGGTTGACAGCCAAACACCCTGGATTAACCCCTAGTCGACCCAGCGAGCTCGGGTCGACCTCAAAAATCGGCCGGTTCGGTTATTCCCCTCTCCTAATTCGCTGTTTTGAACATTTTTGCATATTTATTTATTTAATTTTCAATTATATATATATATATATCAATATATATATATATTTCTCTGCGCAACCCATTTCACTTAATTAAGTATACTTTAATTTGTGAATTTTTATGTTCAAATTACGGGGTGTTACAGCGGGTTTCTTTGAGAACACGACGCATCAGAACACAAACAGGAGAACATTTCATTGTTATTACAATTATTTATATCAGAGTACAAGATATCAGAGTACAAATAAATAATATACAACGAAAAAAGATCATAGATTTAAGTTACATAACAGCGGAAATATAATACATAAATATAATGCAGCGAAAAATCATCAACTACCGCATCTGAAAGAAATACACGGATACAAAGCATTCCATTTATAGCTCCAGCCATAATCCAGGATCCTGCGAAAAGAAATATCTGCGAAAACCAAAACTACTAGCTGCACGTGTGCAAAATATGGGCATCCAGAGTTTAGGTGAAAACAATAAACTCGGAGTCAATCATGGGACGGGTGTGAGAAACTAAAACAATTATTAACTTTATTTTAATGTTGGGTAAATCAAGGGACCACGCCGTATAACACGGAACGGGTTTACCACCAAAAATACCATAAAACAAACAACGCAATGCTAAAAGGAAAAAATGAAGCTATTATAAGACTCAGGTCCCATCACATAATGCAACGCAAGCCGGAGGATAGAGTTTTACCTTATAATAGCCAAACATACTTGATACGCAAAATTTATCTTTTATTATTATTATAAATGAAAAAATCAACTTCAAATATAAATGTATCAATTATAGACGGCATAGGTACCATATATTATGTCGCCATTTAGGTTTATAACTAAAACCGTTTCGCGTATTGGAAATTGGGTTTTCATCTATTGAACCAAGGAAAAGGATATTCCTTTCCGATTTCGAGACATACTAGCAATGCCTCAGGATCACACCTTTGGGCAACCCTAGGTTAGCGGTAGGGCTGGTCAGCCGTCGCAGATTAGTAATACCATAAACAATATGCTAGCCGGTCCTATCGGACCTTGTCATTTGGTCAGTACGTCGACCGTTGGTCAGTATGTCGACCATCAAGGGCCATTGGCGACCCAAATAAAATCCGAGGTACCTTACTTTCCATCATCCAACATCCACATAAGTAAAAGTCTGGGCTTTATACCATGACAACACTTGTAGGTAGAAACCAACATATGTCCATTTCCCAACGGTCCTCATCCCATTTTTGATTCATACCGAGGTGTGAAGCTCGCGAATTAACGCTACACAAAATTGTGCTATATTAAAGCAGTGCTTTGATCATTAACCACAAGACCCTGCTTTTCAAAAAAAGCCTTGATCATTGCATCCCAACATGCCACATTGTCAATCCATATCATACCATTGATGTCTATCGATATATAACCTCTAAGTTCGTACGTCTTAGAGAAGGGTGTTAAGCAAGAAAATAAATTCTCCACCACCAAACAGATATATATTTAAAAGAGATCAACGAATACAACGCGAATTACAATGCCATACATACGATCCATTTGCAAGTCCGTTATGGGTCTGAACGAAACCTGATGCACCTTATTCCTCATCCCATATGTCCAATACAAGAGACAGGGCCTCGCATATCCGGTCGATCTCCAAATACATCTAGACGATCACCACTTATTACCTCGTCTTGGGCGTACAGCCCAATCAAGACATCAGTAATCATCCATTCGATGTGAAGATCTCCGGTCTTCAACCACTATCGTCATATCTTCGACTTTTAGTCGTCGTATTAGTTATTCAGAATGAGTTAAACTTGGTCTTTCTGAATAACTCGCATATCTTATAATCATGTGAAATATAAACACATCATACGCCTCATTCCAATCCAGAATATTCTTTTATTTGTATATTCTTGGAAATCATTTCAAAATATTTTATAATATCTTTTCACAACTTAAGCCAAATTAAGGTTTATCAAGTAGTCAGGATTAACGAGCCTTACCGAAGGTATCAATCATTTTATTATCCCAATCCTAACCTATCCATCCCATGGAGCAAAACTAGTGGTACTCCATATCTAACACCCATTCTGTTATCGGTAAATTTAATTACCATTTCACGTTTCAAATCTAATTAAAGATTTAACTATCGCATGGAGTAAAATTGGTGGTACCTCATTCTCGAACACTTTTCGTATTTGGTAAAATTAATTACCACATTCACATTTCAATCTAATTAAATATTCGCTAAAACTCCACTTAGTTTTAATCTTCAATAATTATTAAATTTAATGATTATTCAAATTTAGGAAATTAATCTTGTCGTTAACTGGGTTAAAGAACCAATATCATTTAAGACACAGTTCACGATAAACCCCAAAATCATCTTTCATTGAAATGGAATCTTCATGGAAATCATAATAGTATATAGTAGATATAAATTTCCGTATTAGACTAATACTATAAATGGAATAACAACAAAGCCTTTTAAATTTCATAAATAGTAACGGTCTTCCTTTATAGAAGCTCATCTCGATTATTGCTAAATCGAATTCCATTCAATTTCAATTTAATATATTAAATTGGAAACCTTTACTTTGGAAAATTTTATTAAATCTTCATTAAAAGATTTATAAATTCGAAATCTTAACTTCACTATTAATTGGGTTTAAAGAACTAATGTTGTTTAAAATACAATTCACAATGAACCCAAAATCAACTTCCATTTAATTCCAATTATACTTATTAATTGGAAAACTTCACTTTTTGCTGGGATTAAGAGCAATGTTATTGAAGACACCATTCACGACAAACGCAAAATCCAATTTGATATTAAGTACAAGGCTCTGAATAGGAATCATATCGGCATATATTCAATATCAAATTCTGAAATGAACAAAAATTGGGAATAGCGATATCTATATCTTCCAAATTCCTCAACGACTAATCACGAAATCCAATATCGAAATATCCGAAAATATTTTCCATTCAAATCCTTTCCAATTCATACGTCGGAAAATTCTGGTTATATTAAAACCATTACAATTTCTTTCAGTTCTTTACTCAAATTGGTAATCAATTTATTCAGATAAAATGTATTTTATGTTTACAAACTTGGAATATTTCATCCAAAGTCCTTTCAAATCATTTTTTACAGTTTAACATAATTTATTCATATTTTTAATAATTTATTTAAGGCCTTTACAGTCGGTTTCCAATATCGGCCACCGAACTGCAACCATAGCAACCGTTTCCAAAAGTGATTTGGACATATTTTAAAATCTAACCGCTGGATTTTAAATCTTTTATATTCATTTGAAAGAATTTTTCGATACAAACCCAACGGTTCTAGTTTTAGGAGAATCCGACAGTCGGATCTCCCGTTACGTCAATTCGAAGTTATGGGTTGACGTTCGCGAACTGTCGCTGTGCGATGCGTTCTATTCAAGCCCGAATTCGATTTATAATTTTAAACAAAATCGAAAACGTTTCCAAAATAATTTATAAATATTATAAATTATTTACAACTACCATTTGAAATTTTATTTCAATCATTTTACTTCAAAATCAAATGTCTTCATTTTAAGCAATTATATTATATATGTAACACCCCACCTCCACTAGGGTCACTCACAAAGGGAATGCACTAGCTTTGGTGGAGCATTATCTAGGTAAACATACACAGAAATATTACAAGACAGAACATATAAAACAGCGGAAGAAGAACCAAATTTTATTACTTTATAAATCTAGAAAGGTCTAAAGCCTTTTTACATCAAAATGCCATTAAATCCATTACATCGAAATCTGTCTTGCAATAGTGAAGAAGCATAAAACCATGGTCATAAATCATTCCCCAAGTAAAACAGTAAAGCAAGCCACAGCCAAGGGAAATCCAAGCCGTACATGAAAGAGCCTTGGAGCTTGGTAAAATCCGAACTAAGCTGTATTCCCACCCTGCGAACCTTGGAGGGGGGGGGGGGGACGAAAGAAAAAGAGGCAAAACAAAACGGGTCAGTCATAAAGACTGAGTAAGTCCTAGTGACTTTCAGTATAAAAATAGGTAAAGATAACATGGCATGAATAAAATGAAAGTAAACATAAGGATGATGACAAGATAGGCAAGTTAAACTAGGATAACAAGATAAACTAAGGTCACAAGAAAACTAAGGTAACAAGATAAACTAAGGTCACAAGAAAAACCAAGGTAGCAAGATAAACTACGAATAGCATCGCATGTTTAACATTCTCTGCACCAACTGTACTAGTACTCCAACCCGTATCATCCTCTCCATGTATATGTACAGTCCCTTGTCGTATATCGTACGGGTTTCATCACATATTTCTATACTACTTTAACGTGGTGCCACCATTCTTGAAATCGTTTGGACTGCCACCCTTGTTCTAGCTAGGTTTTCTTATCATGAACTATCGCGTGTTCAACTAGGATTTATGCCACATAGGACCACTAGAGATTATGCTACCTATTGAACGTTTTCTAGATTCGTTTAGGGTTTATGCCACCTAGGACCACTAGGGATTATGCTACCTAACGAATTCCACGTAACGATCTATTAATCGATCGACTCCCTACAAATCCTAGCTTGTTCATGTGTCTGTGTCATACGGCCCAATCACGAAATGTAGTTACCTGTGCTAGGTCCACCATAGGGTGTATCAAGCCCTATGGTGCCAATCATCGACACGAATCAAGCACGCATAGATAATCCTACTGATGCCCAATGCCTGCTTTTTCTGCTCCGGAGTGTGTGCATGCCTGCACTCCGTTAGAACCTACACTGGCGCACCCACACAGCCGTCATTCTGGTCGCTTACAATCAGCCTAGTAATCGTGCCCCACCCTGCCTAGTTCCAGGGTACCATGATACTTCTAGTGGGTTACTGCTGAAACAGACCGCGTAACTAGGGTTTCCGTCTAGTAGGTTAAGTGTTGTCATTTAAGTTCGAGACTTAACCCCATCGGTCTAGCATGTCAAGTTGGTTAAGTGTTGTCATTCAAGTTCGTGACTTAACCCGTCTACATGTCGTGTCAAATTGGCTAAGTGTTGTCGTTTAAGTTCATGACTTAGCCCTACGAATCATGTGTCAAGTTGGTTAAGTATATTCAAGCGGTTCATGGCTTAATCCTACCAAATCATTGTGTTCAATTGGTTAGGTATATTCAAGCGGTTCATTACTTAACCCTATCAAATCATCATGTCCAATTGGTTAAGTATATTCAAGCGGTTCATGACTTAACCCTATCAAGTAATCGTGTCAAATTGGTTAAGTATATTCAAGCGGTTCATGACTTAATCCTATCAAGTAATCGTGTCAAATTGGTTAAGTATATTCAAGCGGTACATGACTTAACCCTATCAAATCATCGTGTCCAATTGTTTAAGTATATTCAAATAATTCATGGCTTAACCCGCCTATGTTTCATGCTAAGTTGGTTAAGTATCATCTATATGTTCAAGTTGACTTAACCCTGCCACGTGTCCGGTTATATCGATTGGGTGTTATCAACCTATTCGAGTTAGCCCAACCCATCCGCTAGTCATGTTATAACGGTTAAGTGTCATTAGCCTAGCCATGTTACTTAACCCACCCATTCATATCATATTGGTTGAGCCTATATTTATAAGTTTTACATGTTCTTAACTCATACCGGTTAGGTCCACATTTACATGTCAAATTTCCATGTCATCCCACCTAACCCTCTAACCATACCCACGTCTTATTATGGTTAGTATTCCTTAATTCATTCATTATGACGAACGAATCATGACCTCTCACATTAGACCGTGCATTTTGTGGCCACTGGATTTGCCGGGGTGTTCCGGGCAGATTTATACCACAAACTGGGTCTAACCTCGTGTCATAAATCGTTACGCCTTCAATTTGGCCTTCGACCTCTCACATTAGACTGACACTTTGTGGCTACTGGATTTGCCGGGCGGTTCCGGGCAGATTTACACCACAAACCGAGTCTAACCTCGTGTCAAAGGTTCATTAATGGTCGTATTCCAACCAAAACACCAATATCAGTTCATGTGTTTAACATATAGAAATGTTCATGATTCACGTTTTTGCCCCAAAACGTGTTCCCAAATTATTATCATAATTCACTATAAGTTTATGCTAAGTTATAGCCTTTTATTTACAATACATGCCAATTACCCAAAACCCAACTTAGGCGCGTTCATATTAAACCTCTACTAAGTCATAAATTATCATATATGTTTCAACTCCAAATTTTACATAATTAACATATGCCCAAGTTCTAGATTACATGTAAATTTTACATATGCCCAATTCCTACCAAATTTACATATGTTCAATTCATGCCATTTTACATGTATGCCAACTTTATGCCAATTTACACATATACCAAGTTTCATGCTGCTTTACATATGTCAAGATTCATGATTTACATGTTTACAAAGCTATGCCCAATTTACATAGACCAAGTTTTATGCCCAAAATTACATGTATACTACGTTTACACCAATTTACTCATACCAAGTTCTAGCCAAATTACATATATCAAGATCCATGTCCAATTATATATATATATATATATATATATATATATATATATATATATATATATCAAGATCCACATCAAGTTATATATATCAAGATCCATGTCAAATTATATATGCTAATCCCCATTCTTGCAATTACCATTATAATGACAATACCTAAATATCAAGTTTCATGTTAATGATAAATTATCCCCCAAACATCCAATTTTCATATCATGCCTTCGATCCCACCAAACACATATATTCCACTAGGCAATATTCCAATATTTTCCCCGTATACCATCGCACGTATATCGTAGTTTAGGCCTAGGTCCGAAATTGACCTAGGTTCATCAAATGAAAATAAATAGAGGGAGGTAGAAGTTGCAATAAAAACAAGATCAGAGAGAAGACGACATAAAAGCATCATCTCAGGCATAAAGAATAGATCTTGATAATAAAACATGAACCAAGAAAAATTGATTTACAACAGGCTGAATAGACCATAAACTTGTCATGCGAAGATAGAAAAGTTCTCAAGATCGAGATCCAAGAAGAAACAAGAATTGAATCAAAAGTCCAATTTCATTTCATCACATGTCCATATTAAATTTAATTATTTTAATCTGAAAATAACTAGAACTTACAGAGCATGGCTAATGAATTAAGAACTACAATTGTCGTAGAACGTTGCAGAGACATTGATTTATCTTCTTGAATTGTTGTAGAATTGCTGTAGAAGCTTTAATCTCTAGTTTCAATCTAGTTTGGAGGCTAAGAGAAAAGTTTAGAAAGCGGCGGCCATGATCAAGAGGAAGTCCAGCAGCATAATAGTGTAAGAATGATTTGATATGAATTAGGTTAGGTCTAAGGGTGTTTTATAGGTGTAGCAACTAGTTTAGGCCCTTTGATTAACACTAGAATCAATCCGGACCGTCAAAACACGTCTCAGGCTTCAAAAATGAGTTCTGGGTCAAACCAGGCCGACCAGGTCGACCTGTAAGGTGGGGGGGGGGGGGGGGCGACACTATGGTCGACCTGGGGGTGGTCGACTGGGGGGGGGGGGGGGGGGGGGGGGTAGGTCGACCCCTTGGCTCAGTGTTGCCCGAAAACTGCTGAAACTTGTACAAGCCATAACTTCTTCATCCGGACTCCGATTTTAGAAAACTTGGACTCTATTTCATGTATAATTTCGAGACGAACGCAATGGCGTAACCCGTTTCCCCTGATTCTGATTTTAAAATTTAATTCTGCCTTGATTTCTTGTTTTAACATGTTATAAAAATACGGGTTGTTACATTCTCCCTTCCTTAAAGGATTTCGTCCCCGAAATCTTCAAGTTAAGAAGAATGTGTCCTACCATCCAATCATCCATCTACTCAATCATCCATCACCGACATCCATTGTCCTTAAGAGATTTCTAATGCTGTATGAACGTATGCAGAAAGTGTGTGTATATGTTCCTTATCTAATGCAAATAATCATGCCTGATTGATCTTCTTAATGCAAAATATGTTTAGTGCAATGAGTCCAACATGTATGCAAATAGTCCTAGTCACATAAACACTATATGTGTGCACTAACATCCATCCATATGCATCATCCATATGATAACACATTCAATTTTATCCATAAAAAGTATAAACACTCATGCATATGCATTATGAAAATGTGTCTGAGCCGATCTAGTGCCTAAGGTGTGTTATGCAACCACGAGCAACCACTTGCGACCACTTGCAACCATTTGCAACCACTTGCAACCATCAATCATAACATGTCTCAAACACATGTTTCACCCAATTGTTCCTACCTAAAGATATAGCCGAATGATAGAAGCAAGTAAAAACTTTGTGCCCATAAGACAATGTCAAAGCTGGAAATCTACGTCACATATATACTGAATAGGAGGAGAACTCCCTAAGCACCAGCCCATATCCTATAAAACCCAAAAAGTTTAGTCAACCCAACAGACACCCTCAAGCCCTAACATGTATTACAATCAGATGAGTCATACTCCTTATGGGGTTTGCAACCGAAATAAGATTGAGAATAGGACCGAGAGGATATATATAAAAGATAACATGCAAGTAAGCTCTACAGGAAAAAAGGGATCAAGGATATACTCTTAAAAAGAGATAAGATGCGCGTATTTAGTCTTCAATCTTCTAAGTTGCATTTCCTTGAGCTTAACTCCATTGTGCTTTGTCCGTCTTTAACCTCAAAATTTCTTAATTCTTGTTTCCAAAATATGAGTTGTAACTCATCTCACTGTTGTCTCTCGTCCCATTTTCCCTTATCCTCCTTCTAGTATACTCGGCTCAAACATAACTGCATACTCATGGTTTCATGCAAGCCCTCCAAAATTCACTAGTGAATCTTGGATCTCGTTTATAGGGTATTCCACGTAGAAGAACTATCTCTTGAAAACAAACAAATGTCAACCATGTTGCCAAATGTACTTACTAAGGTTATTTTCTATAACTTATGCATAAGAGAAATGAACCATCCACCATAGTGTCGAACACTACTCGGGATCAATAGATGTATCAAGAGATTCTAGGTAACTAAGCATGGCAGAACCCTAAGGGTTACGCTAGACTTCGAGGGCATTACCAAGGCAAGTCAAGAGTCTAACTACCATGGAACCAGTACAAACAAGTCATGAATATACACTTAGCATAGACATTCTCAAATCCAAACAAGTCATGAATAAATGAGCCGATTACCCAACAGGATTTGAGACACAAAAATGGGATCCTTTACTTCACTAGTACTAAGGTGCAGAGACTTAACTATCGAAGCGGAATTAAAAGGATGCGATGAACAAAAACAAAGATCTAACGGGATGAAACTAAACCTTCAACAGAAACATTACCACCTCTCTTAGGTATGCTAGTAGTGAGAGCATACAATTGCCCTCTCGACGATCTTGTTCTTTGCCCTTGTCCTTGTCCTATGATACTTAGCTACATGTCCCTTTTTACCATACCAACGATGTTCTTTCTTGTCATGGGTTTTATTATTCTTTTACTTTGACCTCTTCCCTTTTCACATTTTTCCTCTTCGTGGATTAAGCCATATCAACAAGTTTCTCATCCTTAGACTTGTGTTCTTTATCCTCGTTCCTACTATCCTTGTATAGCCTATTGAAAAGTTTCTCGAAAGCTACTTCCATTGCATAGCAACCCTACAAAGCTTGAGATAAGATTGGTCACAAGTAAAACTACTGCGGCTACAGATGGAGGTTGGACACTACTTTGCCCTCCGACATGTGTCGCATGCCTACAAACTATGGTGAAAAAGAAAGGGAGAAAAGACTCAAGGAGAGAATCAAAAGATAGTGCATATGGCTTTGGGGAATAGCCTTTAAATAAAATAAGATTTTTCTTGAAAAATGCTTCTCTGTAAACGGTTTTGGAAATAATTTCAGAAGGTTTTAAGAAAATTTTGCCCAGTCTGGTAACCTTCTGCTCTGATACCAAATGTAACACCCCACCTCCGCTAGGGTCACTCACAAAGGGAATGCACTAGCTTTGGTGGAGCATTATCTAGGTAAACATACACAGAAATATTACAAGACAGAACATATAAAACAGCGGAAGAAGAACCAAATTTTATTACTTTAAAAATCTAGAAAGGTCTAAAGCCTTTTTACATCAAAATGCCATTAAATCCATTACATCGAAATCTGTCTTGCAATAGTGAAGAAGCATAAAACCATGGTCATAAATCATTCCCCAAGTAAAATAGTAAAGCTAGCCATAGCCAATGGAAATCCAAGCCGTACATGAAAGAGCCTTGGAGCTTGGTAAGATCCGAACTAAGCTGTATTCCCGACCTGTGAACCTGGGGGAGGGGGGGGGGGGGAACGAAAGAAAAAGAGGCAAAACAAAATGGGTCAGTCATAAAGACTGAGTAAGTCATAGTGAATTTCAGCATAAAAATAGGTAAAGATAACATGGCATGAATAAACTGAAAGTAAACATAAGGATGATGACAAGATAGGCAAGTTAAACTAGGATAACAAGATAAACTACGGTAACAAGATAAACTAAGGTCACAAGAAAACTAAGGTAACAAGATAAACTAAGGTCACAAGAAAAACCAAGGTAGCAAGATAAACTACGAATAACATCGCATGTTTAACATTCTCTGCACCAACTGTACCAGTACCCCAACCCGTATCATCCTCTCCATGTATATGTACAGTCCCTTGCCGTATATCGTACGGGTTTCATCACATATTTCTATACTACTTTAACGTGGTGCCACCATTCTTGAAATCGTTTGGACTGCCACCCTTGTTCTAGCTAGGTTTTCTTATCATGAACTATCACGTGTTCAACTAGGATTTATGCCACCTAGAACCACTAGGGATTATGCTACCTATTGAACGTTTTCTAGATTCGTTTAGGGTTTATGCCACCTAGGACCACTAGGGATTATGCTACCTAACGAATTCCACGTAACGATCTATTAATCGATCGGCTCCCTACAAATCCTAGATCGTTCATGTGTCTGTGTCATACGGCCCAATCACGAAATGTAGTTACCTGTGCTAGGTCCACCATAGGGTGTATCAAGCCCTATGGTGCCAACCTTCGACACGAATCAAGCACGCACATATAATCCTACTGATGCCCAATGCCTGCTTTTTCTGCTCCGGAGTGTGTGCACGCCCGCACTTCTTTAGAACCTACACTGGCGCACCCACACAACCGTTGTTCTGGTCGCTTACAATCAGCCCAGTAATCGTGCCCCACCCTGCCTAGTTGCAGGGTACCATGATACATCTAGTGGGTTACTGCTAAAATGGATCGCGTAACTAGGGTTTCCGTCTAGTAGGTTAAGTGTTGTCATTTAAGGTCGAGACTTAACCCCATCGGTCTTGCATGTCAAGTTGGTTAAGTATTGTCATTCAAGTTCGTGACTTAACCCGTCTACGTGTCGTGTTAAATTGGCTAAGTGTTGTCGTTTAAGTTCATGACTTAGCCCTACGAATCATGTGTCAAGTTGGTTAAGTATATTCAAGCGGTTCATGGCTTAACCCTACCAAATCATCGTGTTCAATTGGTTAAGTATATTCAAGCGGTTCATTACTTAACCCTATCAAATCATCGTGTCCAATTGGTTAAATATATTCAAGCGGTTCATGACTTAACCCTATCAAGTAATCGTGTCAAATTGGTTAAGTATATTCAAGCGGTTCATGACTTAACGCTATCAAGTAATCGTGTCAAATTGGTTAAGTATATTCAAGCGGTACATGACTTAACCCTATCAAATCATCGTGTCCATTTGGTTAAGTATATTCAAATAATTCTTGGCTTAACCCGCCCACGTATCATGCTAAGTTGGTCAAGTATTATCTATATGTTCAAGTTGACTTAACCCTGCCACGTGTCCGGTTATATCGATTGGGTGTTATCAACCTATTCAAGTTAGCCCAACCCATCCGCTAGTCATGTTATAACTGTTAAGTGTCATTAGCCTAGCCATGTTACTTAACCCACCCATTCATATCATATTGGTTGAGCCTATATTTATAAGTTTCACATGTTCTTAACTCATACCGGTTAGGTCCACATTTACACGTCAAATTTCCATGCCATCCCACCTAACCCTCTAACCATACCCACGTCTTATTATGGTTAGTATTCCTTAATTCATTCATTATGACGAACGAATCATGACCTCTCACATTAGACCGTGCATTTTGTGGCCACTGGATTTGCCGGGCGGTTCCGGGCAGATTTATACCACAAACTGGGTCTAACCTCGTGTCATAAATCGTTACGTCTACAATTTGGCCTTCGACCTCTCACATTAGACTGACACTTTGTGGCTACTGGATTTGCCGGGCGGTTCCGGGCAGATTTACACCACAAACCGAGTCTAAGCTCGTGTCAAATGTTCATTAATGGTCGTATTCCACCCAAAACCCCAATATCAGTTCATGTGTTTAACATATAGAAATGTTCATGATTCACGTTTTTGCCCCAAATCGTGTTCCCAAATTATTATCATAATTCACTATAAGGTTATGCCAAGTTATAGTCTTTTATTTACAATACATGCCAATTACCCAAAACCCAACTTAGGCGCATTCATATTAAACCTCTACTAAGTCATAAATTATCATATATGTTTCAACTCCAAATTTTACATAATTAACATATGCCCAAGTTCTAGATTACATGTAAATTTTACATATGTCCAATTCCTACCAAATTTACATATGTTCAATTCATGCCGTTTTACATGTATGCCAACTTTATGCCAATTTACACATATACCAAGTTTCATGCCGCTTTACGTATGTCAAGATTCATGATTTACATGTTTACAAAGCTATGCCCAATTTACATAGATCAAGTTTTATGCCCAAATTACATGTATACTACGTTTACACCAATTTACTCATACCAAGTTCTAGCCAAATTACATATATCAAGATCCATGTCAGATTATATATATATATATATATATATCAAGATCCACATCAAGTTATATATATCAAGATCCATGTCAAATTATATATGCTAATCCCCATTCTTGCAATTACCATTATAATGACAATACCCAAATATAAAGTTTCATGTTAATGATAAATTATCCCCCAAACATCCAATTTTCATATCATGCCTTCGATCCCGCCAAACACATATATTCCACTAGGCAATATTCCAATATTTTCCCCGTATACCATCGCACGTATATCGTAGTTTAGGCCTAAGTCCGAAATTGACCTAGGTTCATCAAAAGAAAATAAATAGGGGGAGGTAGAAGTTGCAATAAAAACAAGATCAGAGAAAAAACGGCATAAAAGCATCATCTCAGGCATAAAGAATAGATCTTGATAATAAAACATGAACCAAGAAAAATTGATTTACAACAGGCTGAATAGACCATAAACTTGTCATGCGAATAAAGATAGAAAAGTTCTCAAGATCGAGATCCAAGAAGAAACAAGAATTGAATCAAAAGTCCAATTTCATTTCATCACATGTCCATATTAAATTTAATTATTTTAATCTGAAAATAACTAGAACTTACAGAGCATGGCTAATGAATTAAGAACTATAATTGTCGTAGAACGTTGCAGAGACATTGATTTATCTTCTTGAATTGTTGTAGAATTGCTGTAGAAGCTTTAATCTCTAGTTTGAATCTAGTTTGGAGGCTAAGAGAAAAGTTTAGAGAGCGGCGGCCATGATCAAGAGGAAGTCTAGCAACATAATAGTGTAAGAATGATTTGATATGAATTAGGTTAGGTCTAAGGGTGTTTTTATAGGTGTAGCAAATAGTTTAGGCCCTTAGATTAACCCTAGAATCAATCCGGACCGTCAAAACACGTCTCAGGCTTTAAAAATGAGTTCTGGGTCAAACCAGGCCGACCTGTAAGGTGGGGGGGGGGGGGTCGACACTATGGTCGACCTGGGGGGTAGGTCGACCCTATGGTCGACCTGGGGGGGGGGGGGTAGGTCGACCCTATGGTCGACCCCCTGGTCCAGTGCGGCCCGAAAACTGCTGAAACTTGTACAGGCCATAACCTCTTCATCCGGACTCCAATTTTCGAAAACTCGGACTCTATTTCATGTAAAATTTCGAGACGAACGCAATGGAGTAACCCGTTTCCCCTAATTCTAACTTTAAAATTTAACTCTGCCTTGATTTCTTGTTTTAACATGTTATAAAAATACGGGTTGTTACAATATATAATAGATTTTGTCCATTTCTATTCAAAACGTATTTTATAAAACAATTATAATTTTGCTTGAAAACAATTTTTAACTTCCATTTCAATTTTTAAATCTAAATTGAAAATCTTATATTATTATAATATCAAAATAATAATATCTTCAAAATGTCAGATTTTGAAATCAAATCTTTTCGATATTCATTATAGAAATGAATAAAATCGATAGAAAAATCCGTTCGAGGTAAAATGGTGTTCATTACTTAACTCGGCTTCATGTTTTAATATTTTTCTGTCCATCCAAAATCGAACATCTAAATCATATTTTGATTCTTCACTGAATATTATGTTAAAATATTCGGTTTTATTCCGGATTGAAATGAGACTCAATCAATTACCATATAATGTTAATTATATGGATTTCATACATTACAGGTATTCAACAATAGTGATAAACAACTATTAATCATCCAAATAACACCTAGAGTGCATATACAGCTGTATAAGCATTAAATAATTTAATAACACTTACTACGGTCTGTTAACCAAATGACTGATATACAATTGCATACAAGGGAGATGCGTGATTTAATTATCTTCCCAAGATCCGTGCGGGGTTTTCAACCATCAACAATTATTATTATTTGCACACTTGGACGATGTGTGTAACACCCCGTGTATTCTATGCACAAATTAAAGTATAATTAATTTCAAATCAAAGAATTAAGGGAAACGGGATACACCATTGCGTTCGCCTCGGAATTCTGCTTGAGATAGAGTCCGAGTTTGCGTAAAACGGATAACGTATGAAGAAGATATGGACGGACGAAGTTGGGCGAAAAACCAGAAAACGGGTCAGAATGCACTGGCGCTCTTGGAAAGTGCGCCAGAACAAAAATGAACTGGCGCACTTGGGAAGTGCGCCAGTGCATTTTTGGCCTGGCGCACCTGCCAAGTGCGCCCAGGTCAGAATGACCTGCTGGTCAGGTCTTAGCTGGCCTGACCAGGGCCTGGTCGAATTTCTGAGCCTTGCCTTGTCACTAGGGCTAGGTGTCAGCTCCGGATTGGCCTCTCCTTCAAACGAACGGTTATTATTGAATCAAGCTCCATCGACGGTCTAAAACAACTTGCAAACATTATAAAAAGGACCTAAGACCTTGCCTAAATCATACTATTTCATTTTAGCCTCAGGCCGCCGCCATTAAACCTAGAGCTCTGAATTAAGAATACAAAGAACAAAATTATAGAAGAGGAAGGACGGCTACAACTAGAAGCTACAACAACTTCGACGCTTTAGACAACGAATTTGGGACTATTTGATTTGGGATTTTTATTTGGATTATTTGCTTCATATTGTAAGTTCTATGTTACTTTTTAGGCAAAAACGCTAAAACAATATGGACATGCCATGAATTGAAACCGGATTTAGGAACTATTGTTAATCCATTGTTTATATTGTTTATCTTTGAATTATAATTTGGGGATATTGCTATGGCAACGTTGCAAGTTAAACTTGTCATGATTTTGATGTTGTTATGAATCACTTGGGCTTAATTGTTTGGCAAGTTGGATTAATACATGTCCATGGAATCACTATGTGTATTGAAATCTTTATGTTGATTAAACTATGCCTATGATGCTAATTAAACCATGGCTATGGCTATTGATGGAATTATGCCTGTGATGTTAATATACCCATCATGATTAATGAAAAATTGGGTACTGCTAGGTTAAGATGAAAAGTTGGAATTATTATGTTTATAACGTTAGATATGTTAAAAATGCTAAATTGGAATCATTATGTCTATAATGTTAAGTGAGAATCATTATGTTAAAAATGCTAAGTTGGAACCATTATGTTTATAATGTTAGATGAGAATCATTATGATAAATTGGAATCATTATGTCTATGAGAATTATTATGTTAAAAATACTAAATTGGAATCCACTATGCCTATTAGGATTACTATGCCTTTAATGTTTCATGTTTGTAATAAAATTATTATTATGCCCGCAATGATTATTATGCCTATGATGTAAAGTTGAAATCATCATGTTAAATTAAGTTGGAATCATTACTATGCCAAGTTATCATCATGCTAGTATTGAAACCATGTGATATGTTATAGCCTGTTTATTATGCAAGTGATGTTGGAATTGTCACATATGCCTATCACATGTTTGGTGTTATTCCCCTTTATCTCTTGAATTGTTTATGCTTGTGAACGAAGTACGTTTATATACGTTGGGGATACGATTGGGTAGAATAGGCAAAACTTGAATTAATTATAAGCATAAACTGTGAAATTTGGCATAAGTAGAACATGAAATATGGCACGAAAACTTGACTTGAACATGCCATAACTTGACTTTAAACATGCCTTAGTTGGGCACGAAGTTGACATATGAACATGATGTGGAAATAGCAAAATCTGATAAGAACATGGGCATGACTTTAGAAAACAAGAAAGTGGCCAACTCGAGGTTAGGTTGAGTTTGTAGTGCAAATCTGCCCGGAACCGCCCGGCAAATCCAGTTGCTACAAACAATAGGATCCAATGTGGGTAGTTGGTCACATCGCGCTTGAAACCCGAGGTTGGGTTGAGTTCGTAGCGTAAACCTGCCCGGAACCGCCCGGCAAATCCAGTGGATACTAACAACAGGATCCAATGTGAGTGGTTCGGCGCATTAACGAATCAATTAATGCCAATTAGGGTTAAGTCATGAACATGAAAAGACAACTTAACCAACTTGAACACGATTTGTAGGGCTAAGTCATGAACTTGAAAACGACAACACTTAGCCAACTTGACATGACACGTAGGCGGGTTAAGTCGTGAACTGAAATGACATACTTAACCATCTTGACATGACTAGACTAGAAAAGGATTAAGTCACGAATTACATGACTTAATCTGTTAGGCGGGTTAGGTCATGAATTACATGACCTAATCTATTAGGCGAAACCCTAGACACGACCCCTTTCAGCAGTAACCCTCTAGATGTATCAAGGTACCCTGGGGCTAGGCCGGGTGGGGCACGATTACTGGGCTGATTGTAAGAGGTGAACGACGGCAGTAGGGTACGCCAGTGTAGGTTCGGTGGACTACGATCGTGCACGTATCCGGGGCAGACACTGGGTATCTGTAGATTTATCTGTGCATCTTGAATCGTGTCAGGGGTTGACACCCTAGGGCTGATACACCCGAAGGTGGACCCAGCACAGGTGACTACATTCGTGATTAGCCGTATGACACGGACACTTGACGAGCTAGAACTTGTAGGGAGCCGATCGACTAGATAATCACTCCGTAGGACCCCGTACAAGGGTCAGACCCCGTTTCAGGGTCATTTCATGACATTGGGCCGTGGGATTTATTTCGTGATTAACTTGTGATATGGGCTTAGTATACTAGTACAGTCGATGCAACGAATCTCGAACATGTGATGCTTTACTTGACTTGTCTTGACTTATCCTGATCACCTTAGTCTATCTTGTTCACCTTGACACCATTCTTAAGTTTAGTTCCAGTTCATACATGACAGGTTGTTTTAACCGTTTCTACACTGAAAGTCACTAGAACTTACTCAGTCTTTATAACTGACCCTTTTTCCTTTCGCCTCTTTTTCTTCCGTTTCCCCCCCAGGTTCTCAGGGAGGGAATACCGCAGCTTGACCAGTTTTCACATCCAGCTTGAAGAGAAAGAATGTGTTGATTGGATCTTTTCCGTTTTGGACTATGGCTTTGGACAACAATTAGGGGACTTTTGCAGTTTATTTATGTTTTCTTCATGCTTCTTTAAATAATGTAATCAAGACAGTTATGATTTTGGGAAGTATTATGGCATGGTTTGTGTAACACGTATTTTGAAGAAATAAAAGTTGTTGTTTTCCGCTGTTCAAAAATATGTGTTATTATATCTGTCTTGTATATATGTGACTTATACTTATAAACCTCCACCAAAATTAGGGCATTCCCTTTGAGAGTGACCCTAACGGAGGTGGGGTGTTTCACTTGGTATCAGAGCATAGGTTTACCAGATAAGATAAAAAGTTTTGAAAATTTATTTTCAAAATTTATTTTCAAAAGAAAATTTAAAGAAGCATTTTTAAAAGATAAAATATTATATTTTAAAAAGGCAAAGTCCCCCAAAGCCATAGGTACTATCTCTTATCCTTCGTTTTGAATCTATCCTTTTGTTTCAGCATGTCCGAAGAACTTAACTTGCCAGAGGGTGTACCAATACCTGGTTGGTTTAGACGATTCTTAGAAGCAAGGGCCACCCAGCCAGGTCCTACCGTTCCTCCTCCCCCAGCTGCAGGAAATCATCCAGCAGCAGCAGCACCTCTTCCTCCACCTCCTCCGCGGGGAAACACTTTTGCTAAGATATGTAAAGATTTTAAGGCTATGGGAGGAAAGGACTTTCATGGAACTGAGTCCTTCGTGGCAGCTAGGAATTGGTTAAAGGAAACCGAGGACTTATTCCTCATCTTTGAGGTAGAAGATAGGCAGAAGATAGGCGGAAGGTACAACTGGCAGTGTGGCTACTAAAAGGTGAGGCTTCCTACTGGTGGGAAGTCACTAATGCAGAAAGACCAGTGGAAACATGGGAGGACTTTAGGGCAAGGTTTGAGGCTAAATTTCTCTCAGAAGCTGAAAGGAGTCTTCAGTTGGAAAAATTCTTATTTCTTAAGCAAGGGAATATGACAGTCAAAGAGTATGTTAATCAATTCGATGAGCTGGCTAGGTTCGGACTGGATCTAGTCAACACCCCGCACAAGAAGGCTCTCCGCTTTGTCAAAGGGTTGAATGAGCCATTACACAGTTTGGCCATGACCCATATACCCATGGGAGCTACGTACGAAAGGTTGGTGCAGATGGCATTGCTGAACGAGGAAGATAAGGGCAAGAAGGAGACAGAGGCAGAAAACTCTCAAGGGAAGAAAGAGGTCAAGCCCAACGATTCTAAGAATAAGAACGTAGGCTCCGAGAAAGGAGGCAAGAACAACAACTCACGTGATAAAAGGAAATGCAATTACTGTGGTATGGAAGGGCACATAGCCAAGGATTGTAGAAAGAGGAAGAGAAAACAAGGTGAATGTTTTTATTGTGGGAAGACTGGACACATCAGCAAAGACTGCCCTGAGAAGCAGACCGGACCTTCTGGCGGTACATCGTTAACTTATTCTAGATGCTTTGTTTTATCTTATTTCTCTCCTCGATCCTATCTTGAGAACCATAGGTAGAATCTTTTTGGATGTAAACATGTAATTGAAACATGTTATGATTGCGAAATGGTTGCAAGTGGTCGCAAGTGGTTGCTCGTGGATGCATGAATACACATTAGGCACTAGATCGGCTCAGACACATTTTCATGTTGCATATGCATGAGTGTTTATTTTGGAAACTTGGTTGTGCTATCATTTGGTTGTTGCATATGATTGAATGTTCGAGCACTCATGTAGAAATTATGAATTATAATAGGAAAAAATTGCATACATATTGGATTCATTTCACTAAACATATTTTGCATTTAGAAGATCAATCAGGCCTGATCATTAGCATTAGCTAAGGAACATATACACACACTCTTCGCATATGATCATGAAGCATTAGAAGTCTTTTATGGACAATGGATGCTCGTGTTTTATGGATGAGTAGATGGATGTTTGGATGTTAGGATGTACATTCTTCCTGAACTTGAAGATTTCGGGGACGAAAT
This sequence comes from Allium sativum, assembly GCA_030737875.1. Taxonomy (NCBI): domain Eukaryota; kingdom Viridiplantae; phylum Streptophyta; class Magnoliopsida; order Asparagales; family Amaryllidaceae; genus Allium; species Allium sativum. The sequence goes on along the minus strand of CM060912.1, from coordinate 970,476,000 downwards.
CCTTTTAAGTGGGGGAGAATGTAACACCCCGTGTATTCTATGCACAAATTAAAGTATAATTAATTTCAAATCAAAGAATTAAGGGAAACGGGATACGCCATTGCGTTCGTCTCAGAATTCTGCTTGAGATAGAGTCCGAGTTTGCGTAAAACGGATATCGTATGAAGAAGATATGGACGAACGAAGTTGGGCGAAAAACCAGAAAACGGGTCAGAATGCACTGGCGCACTTGGGAAGTGCGCCAGAACAAAAATGAACTGGCGCACTTGGGAAGTGCGCCAGTGCATTTTTGGCCTGGCGCACCTGCCAAGTGCGCCCAGGTCAGAATGACCTGCTGGTCAGGTCTTGGCTGGCCTGACCAGGGCCTGGTCGAATTTCTGAGCCTTGCCTTGTCACTAGTGATAGGTGTCAGCTCCGGATTGGCCTCTCCTTCAAACAAACGGTTATTATTGAATCAAGCTCCATCGACGGTCTAAAACAACTTGCAAACATTATAAAAAGGACCTAAGACCTAGCCTAAATCATACTATTTCATTTTAGCCTCAGGCCGCCGCCATTAAACCTAGAGCTCTGAATTAAGAATACAAAGAACAAAATTATAGAAGAGGAAGGACGGCTACAACTAGAAGCTACAACAACTTCGACGCTTTAGACAACGAATTTGGGACTATTTGATTTGGGATTTTTATTTGGATTATTTGCTTCATATTGTAAGTTCTATGTTACTTTTTAGGCAAAAACGCTAAAACAATATGGACATGCCATGAATTGAAACCGGATTTAGGAACTATTGTTAATCCATTGTTTATATTGTTTATCTTTGAATTATAATTTAGGGATATTGCTATGGCAACGTTGCAAGTTAAACTTGTCATGATTTTGATGTTGTTATGAATCACTTGGGCTTAATTGTTTGGCAAGTTGGACTAATACATGTCCATGGAATCACTATGTGTATTGAAATCTTTATGTTGATTAAACCATGCCTATGATGCTAATTAAACCATGGCTATGGCTATTGATGGAATTATGCCTGTGATGTTAATATACCCATCATGATTAATGAAAAATTGGGTACTGCTAGGTTAAGATGAAAAGTTGGAATTATTATGTTTATAACGTTAGATATGTTAAAAATGCTAAATTGGAATCATTATGTCTATTATGTTAAGTGAGAATCATTATGTTAAAAATGCTAAGTTGGAACCATTATGTTTATAATGTTAGATGAAAATCATTATGATAAATTGGAATCATTATGTCTATGAGAATTATTATGTTAAAAATGCTAAATTGGAATCCACTATGCCTATTAGGATTACTATGCCTTTAATGTTTCATGTTTGTAATAAAATTATTATTATGCCCGCAATGATTATTATGCCTATGATGTAAAGTTGAAATCATCATGTTAAATTAAGTTGGAATCATTACTATGCCAAGTTATCATCATGCTAGTATTGAAACCATGTGATATGTTATAGCCTGTTTATTATGCAAGTGATGTTGGAATTGTCACATATGCCTATCACATGTTTGGTGTTATTCCCCCTTATCTCTTGAATTGTTTATGCTTGTGAACGAAGTACGTTTATATACGTTGGGGATACGATTGGGTAGAATAGGCAAAACTTGAATTAATTATAAGCATAAACTGTGAAATTTGGCATAAGTAGAACATGAAATATGGCACGAAAACTTGACTTGAACATGCCATAACTTGACTTTAAACATGCCTTAGTTGGGCACGAAGTTGACATATGAACATGATGTGGAAATAGCAAAATCTGATAAGAACATGGGCATGACTTTAGAAAACAAGAAAGTGGGCAACTCGAGGTTGGGTTGAGTTTGTAGTGTAAATCTGCCCGGAACCGCCCGGCAAATCCAGTTGCTACAAACAATAGGATCCAATGTGGCTAGTTGGTCACATCGCGCTTGAAACCCGAGGTTGGTTTGAGTTCGTAGCGTAAACCTGCCCGGAACCGCCCGGCGAATCCAGTGGCTACGAAAAACAGGATCCAATGTGAGTGGTTCGGCGCATTAACGAATCAATTAATGCCAATTAGGGTTAAGTCATGAACATGAAAAGACAACTTAACCAACTTGAACACGATTTGTAGGGCTAAGTCATGAACTTGAAAATGACAACACTTAGTGTAACAACCCGTATTTTCAATAACCTGTTATAACATAAATGGAGGCAGAATTAAACTGTAAAATCTGAATCAAGGGAAACGGGCTATGCCATTGCGTTCGTCTCGGAATAATACGCGAAATAGAGTCCGAGTTTTCGAAAATCGGAGTCCGTATGACCAAGATATGGCCTCGCGAAGTTTCACGAAAAATTCCCAAATTAAAGTGTACTTAATTAAGTGAAATGGGTTGCGCAGTGAAATATATATATATTGATATATATATATATATATAATTGAAAATTAAATAAATAAATATGCAAAAATGTTCAAAACAGCGAATTAGGAGAGGGGAATAACCGAACCGGCCGATTTTTGAGGTCGACCCAAGCCCGCTGGGTCGACTAGGGGTTAATCCAGGGTGTTTGGCTGTCAACTCGTGGGCCGATTCGCTCAAATGCAGATTTTGCATTTTGATGGTTCTCATGGTTCATCTTTAATCTAAAGGCCCTAGATGGTTCCTACACTTGACTTCTTCCCCAAGACATGCTTTGATGGCTTGGATTGAATCTAGGTTTAATCCTATGGCCTAAAACACTTGCCTAATCTATAAATAAACCCCTAACCTACCCCTAAACCCTCATTATTCACTCATGTAACTAAACTATGGCAAAATTGCTACTCTAATGGCCTCCACTCAACTATCCTAGCCTCCACTTCATTTCTATGAGAGGTTTCATGATCATGAGAGTATTAGAGAGTCCCTATGTTAGTATGAGAGCTTCTCAAGTTGATTTCAAGGCAAAAGCTTTGATCTTTGTTCATAAAGATGGTATTTTTGTTGATTTGGAGTGTTCATCTTTGGGTTTTTGGGTGATGGCATGCATAGGCTTCATCACAAGCTTTAGATTAATCGATTTAGGCCTTCATAGCAATGTAAGCCCTTTCCCTACTCTTAGATATTAACTATGAAGTTAAATGTTCATGTTGCAAGTTTGGGTTTGATCATTGAGAATGATACATGCTATCATGTTATGCAAGCTTATGAAGTCATTATCTTGATCTTATGAGCTAAAAGCCACAACCTTTATGTTGAAATGTTGCATTATGCAACATGAGAACCTTCATAAGCTTTTTATGTCAACTTGCATATAAAGTCATAACCCTTGTATGATGGCATATGCGAGTTTCTAGTCATCATTCCATGTCTTTTGTCACCATGATTCGTTTATGTGCCAAGTTTGGGTTTATGCATGTTTTTGTGAGGCTTAAGAATGTAACATGCAAGCTAATGAACACATTTGTGCCTCATTCGCCACCATGATTAACTTGTGGCTTAATATCCATTTTTGTTATGCCTTTGCCAAGTCTCTTCTTTTAATCCATTACGTGGTTGCGAACGTACATGCGAGTTTAAAAAGCGTTGGGCTCACATTATGGGAAAACATAATGATATGAACATGATTTGGGTGAATGGGTATAAACATGACAACATGTAACGTTAAATATGACGTGTGTTTATACTTGAAAAACATGACTTGAAATTTAACATGGAAGTTGACATGTAAGTATGCTTGAAAACATAAGCTTGGGAATTTACCTATTAAGTTAGGTCTACCCATTGGGAATTTACCTATTAAGTTAGGTCTACCCAATTGCTTGAAAACTTGAATATGAACATGACACTAGACTAAACATGAAAATGGCCAACTCGAGGTTGGGTTGAGTTTGCAACGTAAAACTACCCGGAACCGACCGGCCTAACTAGTAGTTGCAAACAATAGGACCCAATGTGAGAAGTTGGTCATGTTGTGCTTGAACCCGAGGTTAGACCAAGTTGTGGTGTAAAGTTACCCGGAACCGACCGGCTTAACTAGTAACCACAACAAAGTCTAATGTGAGAGGTTGGGGTGCATTAAGTAATTAATGTCACATGATAGGGTTAAGTTAATTTGATTAATGACTCTTAACCAAATATGACACGGATAAAGGGGTTAAGTAAATTGATTAGGCTAATGATACTTAACAAAACATGACAAGGTTGGGTTGGTTAAGTGATTTGATTTGCCTAATGACACTTAACCATTTTTATACGACTAGTGGACGGAGATTAAGTTAACCAATACATAATCAATCCAACATGATAACTTGATAAGGTTAAGTGGGATCGGGTTTGATTTCTTAATGACACTTAACCATGCAAGATGATTAGGGGATGGGGTTAAGTAATTTACACTTAACTAATCCGACTTGGTAATTAGATAGGGTTAAGTAATTAAGGCTTAACTAATCTAACCACGGTAATTAGATGGGGTTAAGTAATCCACACTTAACTAATCTAAACACGGTAATTCGATGGGGTTAAGTTAAACACTTAACCGATTTAAACTTGGTAATTCAATGAGGTTAAGTAACCAATACTCAACCAACTTAACGTGATAATTTAATGGGGTTAAGCAACTTATACTTAACCAATTATACATGATGATTTGATGAGGTTAAGTAACCTACACTTAACCAATCTAATACGAGGACCTGACAAGGTTAAGTCGCAAGACCTTTTTAGAATATACTTAACCAATCCGACTCGATAATTTGATGGGATTAAGATAATCTATGCTTAACCAATCTAGCAAGATAATCCGATAGGGTTAAGGTAAACTAGTACTTGACCAATTTGACATGATAGGGTTAAGTCATGAGCCTCTGGGTACACTTAACCAACTTGTAGGGCCAAGTCTTAAACTTAAATACTTAGCCAATCTTGACGTGATTCGTGGGCGGGTTAAGGCATGGACTTGAATGATAACACTTAACCCAATAAGACAAACCCTAGTTAGAGGAACTAGGTAGAAAATCGTGGTTAATCAAGGATAACGGGAAAGGAAGCTAAGTGGTAAACCTTAGTTAAGGGTAACTAAGTAATAATTCTTAGCTAAGGACATAGGACTAATTCACAAAGCGATGAGTAACCTGATAAGGTAGGTCATCGCTTAGTATACGAGGAGGAGCAAGTTATCTGACTTGGATAAAAGCTCCAGCGCACGGGGTGCCGAAGTGGAAGCTTCGGGGGACGTGAGGATATTCTTGGGATCCCTCTGTGGGCTGCCAGGTAATTATACTAGGCTCATGAGAGGCTAAGGTCTGCGTTAGAAGAACCAAGAGTATGCCTTGGTTGCTATGCGAGCGACCTAAAGACTGGGATGGATTAGCGTGGAGTCGACGATTCTCGTTTTTGCCCTGGATAGCGCATCGCCGACTACCTACCATCTTTAGTCAATCGTGTACGTACGGAAAGGCAGGGAACCCCGAACAGACCATGTGCTTGCTATCGAGTCATGGGTGAGGTTGGCCCGTAGGAAAGTGGGGCTATAGTGGGGCCGGGGAGTGGTTCTCATACATGATTTTTCTTGGATTGCCTTTCAGTAGTTGAGGGAGGGGTCACGTGGGACCATAGCCACGGGTACAAAAACAGACCTTGATATCTGCATCAGCAGACGACTTAAAGCTCCCGACCGAGTTCCATATTTCTTAGTTTGCCCTGGCACGGAACTCGGATGGCACATTGAGGAACATGTGCATCTAGACATGGAAAACGATTCACGATACATACGTGGGATGAAGGGCGTGGTTGACGGGTGGCGTAATCCCTAGTGGTCCTAGGTGGCCAAAACCCAAACCGAGACACGGAAACTTTCACTAGGTAGCATAATCCCTAGCGGTCCTAGGTGGCATAAATCCTAAGTGGACGCGCGATAGTTCATGGTAAGGAAACACAACTAGATCAAGGGTTGCAGTCCAAAACAACTTCAAGGATAAAATGTTTACATGGGAAAGCCCGTACGGCCTACGGCAAAGGACTGAACTTATACATGGAAAGAAACATACGAGTTGGGAAAACCTACATATGCTATATATTATGTTGACATGGACCATTACATGACGTTGGGCAAGGGACATTCATGGTTAACACATGACGCAGGTTGGGATACTAGTACGAGAGGTGCAGAGCGGATATACAGGATAGATGCCATGGGACGTTATACGCGATAGATATCTTGGGATATTATACTTGATAGAAACCTGACAATGTGATACCTTGTTTTATCTTGACATCGTAGTTTATCACGATACCCTAGTTTATCTAAGTTCAGTAGTTCATCCTGTTATTTTGATTTAATTGACCTATCTTGTATCATGCTTATGTTCATCTCAGTTTCTCATGACAGTTAACTTTACTAGTTTTTATACTAATAGTAGATAGGGCTTACTCAGTCTTCTTGACTGACCCGTTTTGTTTCGCCTCTTTTCTTCCGTTCCCCCCCAGGTTACAGGGAGGAAACACTGCTGTTTAGTTCGGACTTCTTCTGCTTGAAGGTCATCATGGATGGCTTGGACTTTTCCTGGCTATGGCTACTTTACTGTTTTTACTTGGGGAATAATTTATGAAAATGTCTTTATGCTTCTTTACTATTGCAAGACAGGTTTTGATGTACTCTGATGTAAAAGGCTTTAGACCTTATTTATTCATGTTATGAAAGTTTGATTTTACTTCCGCTATTTTATATGTTCTGTCTTGTGATATTTCTGTGCGTGTTTACCAATAATGCCCCTCTAAAGCTAGTGCATTCCCTTGCGAGTGACCCTAGCGGAGGCGGGGTGTTACAGTTGGTATCAGAGCAGAAGGTTACCAGACTGGGCAAAAGTTTTTAAAGACGTTCTGAAAACTATTTTAAAATCGTTTATAAAGAAGCATTTTTCAAGAAAATTTTCTTTTAAAAGAAAAAGGCTATTCCCCAAAGGCCATTAGCACTATCCTTGTTTCCTTAAATTGAATCTCTTTTCCTTTCTTTCCTCCATCTGTAGTCACAGTGATTTTAACTACGACTAATCTTTTCCATCTACGAAAGTGCTATCCATGCGATGGAGGTGGTTCTCGAGAGACCAGTGGCCGCATTATAAGAAAGGATGATGAGGAAGAGGATAAAGGATACGAGCTTAAGGATGAGCAACTTGTTGGTATGGCTCAACCCAGAACGAGAGATGAACAATGAAACCCATGACGATAGAGTACCTTTGGCATGGTAAAACGGGACGGATAGTTAAGTATTGTGGGACAAGGACAAGATCATCGTGAAGACAATTGTATACCCTCACTAGAGTACCTGAGTAGGGGGATAACATCCTTGTTGAAGATCTAGTTATTCTTTTCTATCATCCCGTCAAGACTTTGTTTTGATCCCCGCATCATTTAAGTTTGCTTCGATAGTTGAGTCTCTGCACCTTAAGTACTAGCGTAATAGAGAATCCCATTTTTGTCTCAAGTCCTGTGGAGAATCGGTCCATTTATTCATGACTTGTTTTGGATTTGAGAATGACGTGCCTCGGTTATGGATGGATTCTGGGGATGAAGTGGTTATCCAGTAAGGGGTGCCACTCTCGGTTTTGATAGGAGGGTAGTTAGACTCTTGACTAGCCTTGGTAATACCCTCGAAGTCTCGTGTAACCTTTTGGGTTCGGTCATGATTAGTTACTTAGAATCCCTTGATACCTTTATTGGAAATTTGAAGCCCGATCGAGTGGTGTTCGCCGATAAGACGGATGGTTTATTTCACTTATGCAGGGGTTATGGAAATCACCCTAGTAAGTGCGCTTGATAACCTGGTTGGCATCTGTTTACTTTCAAGAGAAAGTTCTTCTACGTGGAATACCTTATGGTACGAGGTCCAAGATTCACTAGTGAATTTTGGAAAGCTTTCATGAGATCATGAGTACGCAGTCATGTTTGCGTCAAGTATTCTAGGGAAAGAATAAGTGCAAGTGGAACAAGAGGCGATGAAGAAATGAGTTCCAGCTCATGTTATGGAAACATGAAATAAGAAGCTACGAAATTGCGAAGTTAAAGGACGGTCAAGGCACAATGGAATTAAGCCCAAGGAAATATTACTTTGATGGTCAAAGACTAGATACGCGCATGATATCTCTTTTTGGGAGTGTATCCTTGATCCCTGTTTTCTGTAGAGCTTACTTGTAGGTTATCTTTTGTGGACGTCCTCTCGGTCCTATTTTCTGTTACAAACCCCGTAAGGAGTTTGTCCTGTTTATCTTCTCGACCCTGTTTCAGGGAATTCTAGGTAGAACCCTATGGATGTAAACATGTATTTGAAACATGTTATGATTGATATGGTTGCAAGTGGTTGCAAGTGGTTGCTCGTGGATGCGCGAATACACATTAGATACTAGCTCGACTCAGTCACATTTCATATTGCATATGCACGAGTATTTATACTTGTTTATGGATGAAATCGAATGTATTATCATGCGGTTGTTGCATATGAATGAATGATTGTGCACGCATATAGTATCTATATGACTAGGACTATTTGCATACATGTTGGATTCATGGCACTATACATATTTTGCATTAAAAAGATTATTCAGGCCTGATCATTAGCATTAGCTAAGGAACATGTACACACACGTTTTGCATATATTCATACAACATTAGAAATCATCTAAGGACAATGGTTGCTTGTGGATGATGTTTTGAGTAGATGGATGATGGATGGTAGGATATGTTCTTCCTAACTTGGAGATTTCGGGGACGAAATCCTAAAAGGTGGGGAGAATGTAACAACCCGTATTTTCAATAACCTGTTATAACATAAATGGAGACAGAATTAAACTGTAAAATCTGAATCAAGGGAAACGGGCTATGCCATTGCGTTCGTCTCGGAAAAATACGCGAAATAGAGTCCGAGTTTTCGAAAATCGGAGTCCGTATGACCAAGATATGGCCTCGCGAAGTTTCACGAAAAATTCCCAAATTAAAGTGTACTTAATTAAGTGAAATGGGTTGCGCAGAGAAATATATATATATATTGATATATATATATATATATATAATTGAAAATTAAATAAATAAATATGCAAAAATGTTCAAAACAGCGAATTAGGAGAGGGGAATAACCGAACCGGCCGATTTTTGAGGTCGACCCAAGCCCGCTGGGTCGACTAGGGGTTAATCCAGGGTGTTTGGCTGTCAACTCGTGGGCCGATTCGCTCAAATGCAGATTTTGCATTTTGATGGTTCTCATGGTTCATCTTTAATCTAAAGGCCCTAGATGGTTCCTACACTTGACTTCTTCCCCAAGACATGCTTTGATGGCTTGGATTGAATCTAGGTTTAATCCTATGGCCTAAAACACTTGCCTAATCTATAAATAAACCCCTAACCTACCCCTAAACCCTCATTATTCACTCATGTAACTAAACTATGGCAAAATTGCTACTCTCATGGCCTCCACTCAACTATCCTAGCCTCCACTTCATTTCTATGAGAGGTTTCATGATCATGAGAGTATTAGAGAGTCCCTATGTTAGTATGAGAGCTTCTCAAGTTGATTTCAAGGCAAAAGCTTTGATCTTTGTTCATAAAGATGGTATTTTTGTTGATTTGGAGTGTTCATCTTTGGGTTTTTGGGTGATGGCATGCATAGGCTTCATCACAAGCTTTAGATTAATCGATTTAGGCCTTCATAGCAATGTAAGCCCTTTCCCTACTCTTAGATATTAACTATGAAGTTAAATGTTCATGTTGCAAGTTTGGGTTTGATCATTGAGAATGATACATGCTATCATGTTATGCAAGCTTATGAAGTCATTATCTTGATCTTATGAGCTAAAAGCCACAACCTTTATGTTGAAATGTTGCATTATGCAACATGAGAACCTTCATAAGCTTTTTATGTCAACTTGCATATAAAGTCATAACCCTTGTATGATGGCATATGCGAGTTTCTAGTCATCATTCCATGTCTTTTGTCACCATGATTCGTTTATGTGCCAAGTTTGGGTTTATGCATGTTTTTGTGAGGCTTAAGAATGTAACATGCAAGCTAATGAACACATTTGTGCCTCATTCGCCACCATGATTAACTTATGGCTTAATATCCATTTTTGTTATGCCTTTGCCAAGTCTCTTCTTTTAATCCATTACGTGGTTGCGAACGTACATGCGAGTTTAAAAAGCGTTGGGCTCACATTATGGGAAAACATAATGATATGAACATGATTTGGGTGAATGGGTATAAACATGACAACATGTAACGTTAAATATGACGTGTGTTTATACTTGAAAAAACATGACTTGAAATTTAACATGGAAGTTGACATGTAAGTATGCTTGAAAACATAAGCTTGGGAATTTACCTATTAAGTTAGGTCTACCCATTGGGAATTTACCTATTAAGTTAGGTCTACCCAATTGCTTGAAAACTTGAATATGAACATGACACTAGACTAAACATGAAAATGGCCAACTCGAGGTTGGGTTGAGTTTGCAACGTAAAACTACCCGGAACCGACCGGCCTAACTAGTAGTTGCAAACAATAGGACCCAATGTGAGAAGTTGGTCATGTTGTGCTTGAACCCGAGGTTAGACCAAGTTGTGGTGTAAAGCTACCCGGAACCGACCGGCTTAACTAGTAACCACAACAAAGTCTAATGTGAGAGGTTGGGGTGCATTAAGTAATTAATGTCACATGATAGGGTTAAGTTAATTTGATTAATGACTCTTAACCAAATATGACACGGATAAAGGGGTTAAGTAAATTGATTAGGCTAATGATACTTAACAAAACATGACAAGGTTGGGTAGGTTAAGTGATTTGATTTGCCTAATGACACTTAACCATTTTTATACGACTAGTGGACGGGGATTAAGTTAACCAATACTTAATCAATCCAACATGATAACTTGATAAGGTTAAGTGGGATCGGGTTTGATTTCTTAATGACACTTAACCATGCAAGATGATTAGGGGATGGGGTTAAGTAATTTACACTTAACTAATCCGACTTGGTAATTAGATAGGGTTAAGTAATTAAGGCTTAACTAATCTAACCACGGTAATTAGATGGGGTTAAGTAATCCACACTTAACTAATCTAAACACGGTAATTCGATGGGGTTAAGTTAAACACTTAACCGATTTAAACTTGGTAATTCAATGAGGTTAAGTAACCAATACTCAACCAACTTAACGTGATAATTTAATGGGGTTAAGCAACTTATACTTAACCAATTATACATGATGATTTGATGAGGTTAAGTAACCTACACTTAACCAATCTAATACGAGGACCTGACAAGGTTAATTCGCAAGACCTTTTTAGAATATACTTAACCAATCCGACTCGATAATTTGATGGGATTAAGATAATCTATGCTTAACCAATCTAGCAAGATAATCCGATAGGGTTAAGGTAAACTAGTACTTGACCCATTTGACCTGATAGGGTTAAGTCATGAGCCTCTGGGTACACTTAACCAACTTGTAGGGCCAAGTCTTAAACTTAAATACTTAGCCAATCTTGACGTGATTCGTGGGCGGGTTAAGGCATGGACTTGAATGATAACACTTAACCCAATAAGACAAACCCTAGTTAGAGGAACTAGGTAGAAAATCGTGGTTAATCAAGGATAACGGGAAAGGAAGCTAAGTGGTAAACCTTAGTTAAGGGTAACTAAGTAATAATTCTTAGCTAAGGACATAGGACTAATTCACAAAGCGATGAGTAACCTGATAAGGTAGGTCATCGCTTAGTATACGAGGAGGAGCAAGTTATCTGACTTGGATAAAAGCTCCAGCGCACGGGGTGCCGAAGTGGAAGCTTCGGGGGACGTGAGGATATTCTTGGGATCCCTCTGTGGGCTGCCAGGTAATTATACTAGGCTCATGAGAGGTTAAGGTCTGCGTTAGAAGAACCAAGAGTATGCCTTGGTTGCTATGCGAGCGACCTAAAGACTGGGATGGATTAGCGTGGAGTCGAAGATTCTCGTTTTTGCCCTGGATAGCGCATCGCCGGCTACCTACCATCTTTAGTCAATCGTGTACGTACGGAAAGGCAGGGAACCCTCAACAGACCATGTGCTTGCTATCGAGTCATGGGTGAGGTTGGCCCATAGGAAAGTGGGGCTATAGTGGGGCCGGGGAGTGGTTCTCATACATGATTTTTCTTGGATTGCCTTTCAGTAGTTGAGGGAGGGGTCACGTGGGACCATAGCCACGGGTACAAAAACAGACCTTGATATCTGCATCAGCAGACGACTTAAAGCTCCCGACCGAGTTCCATATTTCTTAGTTTGCCCTGGCACGGAACTCGAATGGCACATTGAGGAACATGTGCATCTAGACATGGAAAACGATTCACGATACATACGTGGGATGAAGGGCGTGGTTGACGGGTGGCGTAATCCCTAGTGGTCCTAGGTGGCCAAAACCCAAACCGAGACACGGAAACGTTCACTAGGTAGCATAATCCCTAGCGGTCCTAGGTGGCATAAATCCTAAGTGGACGCGCGATAGTTCATGGTAAGGAAACACAACTAGATCAAGGGTTGCAGTCCAAAACAACTTCAAGGATAAAATGTTTACATGGGAAAGCCCGTACGGCCTACGGCAAAGGACTGAACTTATACATGGAAAGAAACATACGAGTTGGGAAAACCTACATATGCTATATATTAGGTTGACATGGACCATTACAAGACGTTGGGCAAGGGACATTCATGGTTAACACATGACGCAGGTTGGGATACTAGTACGAGAGGTGCAGAGCGGATATACAGGATAGATGCCATGGGACGTTATACGCGATAGATATCTTGGGATATTATACTTGATAGAAACCTGACAATGTGATACCTTGTTTTATCTTGACATCGTAGTTTATCACGACACCCTAGTTTATCTGAGTTCAGTAGTTCATCCTGTTATTTTGATTTAATTGACCTATCTTGTATCATGCTTATGTTCATCTCAGTTTCTCATGACAGTTAACTTTACTAGTTTTTATACTAATAGTAGATAGGGCTTACTCAGTCTTTTTGACTGACCCGTTTTGTTTCGCCTCTTTTCTTCCGTTCCCCCCAGGTTACAGGGAGGAAACACTGCTGTTTAGTTCGGACTTCTTCTGCTTGAAGGTCATCATGGATGGCTTGGACTTTTCCTGGCTATGGCTACTTTACTGTTTTTACTTGGGGAATAATTTATGAAAATGTCTTTATGCTTCTTTACTATTGCAAGACAGGTTTTGATGTACTCTGATGTAAAAGGCTTTAGACCTTATTTATTCATGTTATGAAAGTTTGATTTTACTTCCGCTATTTTATATGTTCTGTCTTGTGATATTTCTGTGCGTGTTTACCAATAATGCCCCTCTAAAGCTAGTGCATTCCCTTGCGAGTGACCCTAGTGGAGGCGGGGTGTTACACTTAGCCAACTTGACATGACACGTAAGCGGGTTAAATCGTGAACTGAAATGACATACTTAACCATCTTGACATGACTAGACTAGAAAAGGATTAAGTCATGAATTACATGACTTAATCTGTTAGGCGGGTTAGGTCACGAATTACATGACCTAATCTATTAGGCGAAACCCTAGACACGACCCCTTTCAGCAGTAATCCTCTAGATGTATCAAGGTACCCTGGGGCTAGGCCGGGTGGGGCACGATTACTGGGCTGATTGTAAGAGGTGAACGACGGCAGTAGGCTACGCCAGTGTAGGTTCGGTGGACTACGATCATGCACGTATCCGGGGCAGACACTGGGTATCTGTAGATTTATCTGTGCATCTTGAATCGTGTTAGGGGTTGACACCCTAGGGCTGATACACCCGAAGGTGGACCCAGCACAGGTGACTACATTCGTGATTAGCCGTATGACACGGACACTTGACGAGCTAGAACTTGTAGGGAGCCGATCGACTAGATAATCGCTCCGTAGGACCCCGTACAAGGGTCAGACCCCGTTTCAGGGCCATTTCATGACATTGGGCCGTGGGATTTATTTCGTGATTAACTTGTGATATGGGCTTAGTATACTAGTACAGTCGATGCAACGAATCTCGAACATGTGATGCTTTACTTGACTTGTCTTGACTTATCCTGATCACCTTAGTCTATCTTGTTCACCTTGACACCATTCTTAAGTTTAGTTCCAGTTCATACATGACAGGTTGTTTTAACCGTTTCTACACTGAAAGTCACTAGAACTTACTCAGTCTTTATGACTGACCCTTTTTCCTTTCGCCTCTTTTTCTTCCGTTCCCCCCCAGGTTCTCAGGGAGGGAATACCGCAGCTTGACCAGTTTTCACATCCAGCTTGAAGAGAAAGAATGTATTGATTGGATCTCTTCCGTTTTGGACTATGGCTTTGGACATCAATTAGGGGACTTTTGCAGTTTATTTATGTTTTCTTCATGCTTCTTTAAATAATGTAATCAAGACAGTTATGATTTTGGGAAGTATTATGGCATGGTTTGTGTAACACGTATTTTGAAGAAATAAAAGTTGTTGTTTTCCGCTGTTCAAAAATATGTGTTATTATATCTGTCTTGTATATATGTGACTTATACTTATAAACCTCCACCAAAATTATGGCATTCCCTTTGAGAGTGACCCTAACGGAGGTGGGGTGTTTCAATGTGTAAATGCAAGAACCCGTAACTTCCCCGGTAAGGAAAGAACGGATTGCTTTGAGAACAATCCACATCGGAACGCAAAGAGAAGAACATTTCATTGTTTATTACAACAATTACATCAGAATGCAAGAATATACAGAGTATGAATAAATAATATACATCATAAAATATCAGAGATTTACAATACATTACATAGCAGCGGAAAATAATACAAAACACAACTGAAAAGAATATACGGATACAGAGCTTTCCGGATATCGTTCCAGCTGTAAATCAGGATCCTGTGAATATAATCTGCAAAACCAAAACTACTAGCTGCCCGTGTCCAAATAAGGGCACCCAGAGTTTAGGTTAAAACAATAAACTCCAGGTCAGTCATGTGACTGGTGTGAGAACTAAAACAGTTATTAATCTTTATTTTAAAGTTAGGTAAAACAACAGCGCAATGCTAAATAAAGAAAAATGAAACTATTATAAGACCCAGGTCCCATCACACAATGCAACGCAAGCCGGAGGATAGGGTTTTTACCTTATAATAGCCAAGAATGTTTGGTACGTGAAATTTCATGTTTTATTATTACTATAAGTGTATAGTGTCAAAACAATTTCAAATCATAAGTATCAATCATATACAGCATAAGTGCCCCATACCACTATGTCGCCATACCAGGCTCTACAAATAAAACCGCAAAGTCACGTATTGGAAGCTGGACTTCCATTTGTGAACCGAGACAAAAGATAGTCCTCACCGAATTTGAGACTCTCTAGCCCGAGCCTCAGGATCAGAGCTCGAGTGACCCTTGGAGCCACAGGGCCGGTCCACCGATGTGGATTAAAATGCCTGAACACTGCGTTTCCCCACCCTTTGGGCCGTAAATGAGCCAAATGACTCCATCGGCTCCACACAGTCACCGATATATCCGAGGCGCCTCGCAACAGCAACAACCACACATGTGAAAATAATATAAATGTCAGGGCTGGTAGGTCACTGACACCACCCTAGCTAGAAGGAAACGCATGCCCTCCCTGAGGTCCTCTCCCGTTTTTGGTTCACAACCGGGGTGTGAGGCTCGCGAATTCACGTTACACAAAGCTATGTCACACAGGCGGTGCTTTGATCATCAATCTCAAGACTTTGATTTTCAACAAAAGCCTTGATCAATTGCCACTTAGGCATGCCACATAGATAATTCACACCATGCGACTGATGTCTATCGATACACAACCTCTGATCCCGTACGTCTCAGAGAAGGGTGAAGTAAGGGAATGAATTCCCCTTCACCAGGCAGATGTATATTTAATAGTGATCAATCAACATAGAGCAAAATCCAATGTCAGACACACAGTCCATACAAGTCCGTTCCGGGTCTGAACGAAACCGGAGGCACCTTGTACCTCGCATATCCATCGATCTCCAAGTACGTCTGGACGATCACCAACTGATTCCCTCCTCTTGGGTGTACAGCCCAATCAAGATCATCAGTAATCTCCCAAACGATGTGAAGACCTCCGGTCTTCGACCATCGTCTTCATCCTCGACACCACGTCGAATCAGTTATTCAGAATGGGATAAACCCGGTCTTTCTGAATAACTCGCGTATATAATAAACAAGTGTTACAAAAACACAACATACGCCTCATTCCAATTCAGAATATTCTTTTATTCAAATATTCTTATAATTTGGGAAAGGTTCCCATTAATTTCGTCAAAGATAAATTCTTTAAATTTATTCTTTAATCTTCTTTTGAATATCAATTCAAACTAGTCGGGATTAGCGAACCACACCGAAGTAATCATTTATTTTATTTTCCCAATCCAAACCTATTCATCCCATGAAGTAAAACTGGTAATACTTCATACCTAACACCAGGTGTTATTGGTAAATTCAATTACCATTTCACGTTCAAATCTAATTAAAGATTTAACTATCGCCTGAAGCAAAACTGGTGATACCCCATTCTCGACCACTTCAATCTAATTAAAGTTTCATTAAAACTCCACTTAGTTTTAATCTTCCCAAAAATCAATATCCTGTCTTTAACTGGGTTAAAGAACCAATGTCTTCTAAAACACGGTTCGCGATAAACCCAAAATCACATTCCATTAATTATCAGGTTAAAGAACAAGTGTTATTTAAAACACCGTTCACGATAAACCCAAAAATCAATTCCAATTCAATTCCAATTAAATACCATTTAATTGGTACACTTCATTAAATCTAAATAAAAAGATTTAATCTTTTTCTCAACTGGATTTAAGAACAGTGTTAATGAAGACACCATTCATGACAAACCCAAATCACATTTGATATTAAATACAAGACTCTGAATAGAAAATATATCGGCTTATATTCAATATTAAACTCTACGACCAACAAATATCGTATTGGAAATAACGATATAAATATATCTTTCAAATTTCCATAACAATATCTGTATAATCACGAAATCCTACATCGAAATATTCCAAAGATAATTTTGATTCAAATCCATTCCAATTCAATTATTGGAAATCCTGGTTACTTTCAAAACCGTTTCAAATCCAATTTATTTATTTTAAAAATAAATGGAATTATAATTCTTGTTCAAAACTAGTTCATTTTGATCAAAATCTATTTTTATCTTTTCAAATATGGAAATTTTCATTCGAATTCTTGACAAATCATTTCTTATGATTTTACCCAAATTATTACTATTTTTAATAATTTTATCAAGGCCTGTACAGTCGATTTCCATCAACGGCCATCGAACTGCACTTACAGCGACCTTTTCTAAATTTGATTTGGACATAATTCCAAATCCAACCGTTAGATTTCTAATCACTAACATTCGTTAGAAAGATCTTTTCAATACGAACCAAACGGTTCTAGTTTTAGGAGAATCCGACGGTCGGATCTCCCGTAATATCCATTCAAAGTCAATGGTCGAAATTCGCGAACTGCCGCGGCGCGGCGCGTTCTATTCAGGCCATTATATATAATATATATATATATATATTATATATTTCGTCGATTTCCTTTTAAAACGTATTTTGTAAATCGTTTTAAATTCATTTTCAAAACGATTTCAAATTCATATTCAATTTCAAATCAAAATTGAATATTCCATATCATCGATATATAAATGATAATATTTTCAAAATATTAGATTTTAAAATCACTTCCTTTTCTATAATCATTATAAAAACGAATATAATCGATATAAACATCGTTCGCGTCAAAATGGCGCATATCTAATCAACACGGCTTTATATATTTCAATAACTTCGTTATTCTATTCACCAAACAAATATTTTCTTCAACACATGAATTTATATTTTTATTCAACACATGAATTTTCTTTCTATTCAACACATGAATTTTCTTTCTATTCAACACATGAATTTTCTTTTATAATATTCCTTATTTTCCAAATTGGAATGAGACCCAATCAATTACCATATAATGTTAATTATATGGTTTCCATGCAACACATGTATATAATTGCAACGATAAATAATCAACCATCATCCAGAGTGCATTCTACACTGTATAAGCATCAAATATAAATATTCAACGCTTATAACAGCCTGTCAATCAATCGATCGACATACTACTAATTATTGGGATTAGCGTATGCCCAATTTCATTCCAACACCCGTGTGGGGTTTCAAACAATTAAACACAGATTTTATTTGTGCAGTTGGGCGACGTGTAAAATTTATCGTCCCAATCAATATCAGTCAAATCGGTGTACATAAACAAATCGTTCGATTTGTAAATGAATATTTATTTTATTTCAACACATGAAATTATTTTATTTCAACACATGAAATTATTTATTTCAACACATGAAATTATTTATTTCACATCACAATCAATAGTCAAATTTCACAGCTCAAACAATCACACAAGTCGTCCACGGTCTGTGGACAACGGGTGTCGGGTGCTACTAAGCACCGTCTGCATCCTAGTATATATTTCAACTAGAAATTAAATTAAAAGTGAGAAGTTCTCACTTTGGGGATCCACTCCGCCATTTCATGTCTGAATTTCTGAACTGTTCGAATTCCTCTTTGATTTCAATTCGTCCCATCGCAATCTGTTTCACACGATGTTTATATTAAAAATCACATTTTTATTTCAACGCCACATATATAAAAATCTTATTTTTATTATCTCTATAATATAAAAATCATATTTTTATTCTTTCTATAATATAAAAATCATATTTTTATTCTTTCTATAATATAAAAATCATATTTTTATTCTATCTATAATATAAAAATCATATTTTTATTCTTTCTATAGTATAAAAATCATATTTTTATTCTATCTATAATATAAAAATCATATTTTTATTCTCATACTTACATAAAAATTATATTTTTAAACTGTTCTCTACATAAGAAAGATTATATTTTCACAACCGATGTTCTTTATATTTTAAAAATTTCAGATTTTTTTTAAAATAATGATAACGTATATAATTTCAAATTTTTAAACAATCCCTTTCTCCTTAAAACTGAAAATTATTCCAACGTGAATTCACAGTAGAAAATGAGAATAAATTCAAGGTTGTTTACCATTCTAATCGTTTTCACTTCTGGAAAACACAAACCCTTGCTCGCTTCGCCTTCACGATTGCTGCGCCATCCACAGTTCCCGGAAGATCATCGGAGGTCGCTCGCTGTCGCCGGAGGTAAGGGGGCGTGCAGGCAGAGGCGCTGGCCACAATAGGGTGGCGGCGGCGCTCATTCGATTTCAGGGGGGATTCAGAGTTTGGGGGAGGGGGGGTCGCGGTTCTCGTGGAGGGAGGGAAGAGGCGGAGGGAGGAGATCGACGACAGAGAGGTGGGTGAAGGTCGGCGGTTGCGTCAGCGTGGGTGGGGGAAGGGGCGGACGACGGGATCGACGAGGGTTCGAGGGGAAAGAGGGTCAACGCGGGGTTTTTTTTGAATGGTATGAGGGAAGAGAAGAGTGAGGGTGCTATATTATATAAATATATATATATTTAATTTTAATTTTTAATCCAAAAAGTTACTTTTCAATCCAAACTCCATATCGAGCCCAACGATTGTCGCCCCTAGCTAATTACCCCCATTCAGAACACAATGGGACATGTATCGTAAGCCAATTCGACCGTTATGATCAGTTTCCGTTGAATTTAAAATATAAATCTTTATATATTCAATTTAAACGCACATTTCAATTTACCGGGGCCACATACAGACTCTAAAAATTCCCGAAAAATTATTTCTAGCTTCGTATTGACGATACGGTCCTAACAAAACTAATTTCGTCAAATTCCAAGACCGTTTGAAAAATGGCCATTTTCTGGTCGATCGAAATTGACAGAAACTTTCAAAATACGTTTTACTTCGCCACGCTCACATATTGATTCGGAAAATTACGAATTTTGGAATCTAGCAATAACTCGACATCCTGGATCCAACAAAAGTGTTTTCGTCGAAAACAGAGGTCGTTTGCAAAATTTCCATTTTTAAGGGTCAGAATTCCATAGCGGCTATTCTGAATTTTCAACTGGGCATATCTTTTGATTCCCGCTATGAAATTTTGATTTTTCGGATTCGTTGGAAAGATATTTTCGAATAAATTCAAATATTTTTGGTTTCGCTAAAATCCGATTTATTCTGAATCCTGTACATTCATTTGAACTTTGAAATCAAATTTTCAAACTACCTCGCCATTTTCAATTCCTTTTATAATTAAAATAAAATATTTATATTCTAACGACGATCCAAATAAATATATACGTTCTAATTCTATTCAAATTAAATTTCTCGTCGTTTCTATTTAAAATAATTCATTTTGAATATTCAAAATTCACTAAAATTGCCAAAATAAAATTTTTAAATTGGCTCGGATTTTTCGGGTTGTTACAGTAAAATTATCGTCCCAATACCCATGTGGGTTTTACATCACAGTCCATGTGAACTTATCTATTATCTAGGAGACGGGTGGGTAAATTGTCATCCCAGAATAATTCATAATATAAATGTTTTATTTGACGACGTATATACATATACATATACATATACATATATATATAAACCGTTTATTATAATAACATTAAAACTGTAACATCTATCAATCACCAAAAAAATATGGCTGTCACAGGCAATCAATATATATTAAAATATAAAAATAAATAGATGTACAAAAGAATTGAGTGAGAGAGTTCTCACATTGATCTGTTTTTGGAATCGTTATTAAATGATTATTTTTCGATAATTCAACCAAACATTTTATTCTGCCATAAATCGCCATGAGCTTCAAATCACTCCAAATCAGTTTCATTGTGAACCCTCGACTCCACGATCCTAACGTGACAAACGGTTCGCAAATCCGACGTCGTATGAATTAAATATTATCATTACAATTTGCCATATGCATATATTTGCGATTTTATTTATTTTAAACTCTGTTGGGCCTTACTAATTACCTCAGCCCATATCCAAGACCTGCGTGAACAACCTTCCTCCTTGAAATATGTTTACGCCTCATGTAGCCTTCAACCGCCATTAACGCACCTTAGACCAAACCAAACTCCTTCTACTCTCATCTAAAAATCAAACTGAATATACCACTAGCTTCCTCTTTGAACACCCTACCTCGCCATACCCTAAGCTTCCACCTCGCACCTGATATACAGATCGCGTCCTCTGCCCTTCAGCGACCAGGTGCGAACCAAGTCCCCCCCATAAATCAAAAGAAATTCACAACTGAAGCTAATTTCATGTTGAATTTAAAAACAAAGTCGGATCTAGCTAACTCTCCTTCGTTTGCAATCACATCCCAACCCTAGCTCGATTTCCTCATGTTAGAAACTATCGAGACTAAAAAAATGAACCACAAGCTATCGCATGAGTATGGAAATGAAGAGGAAGTCCTCAGGAATTGCAAGAACCAATCTTTACAATTTTTAGGATTTTATTCCCTTTTCTTTTGATTTTTACAAGCCCCATATCTCACGTTTTCAAGAAATGGTGGAGGCGTTTTTGTTTGCTGACCAAGGGAGAATGGAAATAGGGTTTAGGAAGTGTAAAAGATGTCATATAGGACAGGAAAATATTTTTTTATTCAATTAATTTATTTTATTCGATCGCTACATATATTTGAGGTTTAAAAATTCGTATGACCATATACGAATCCCGTTTTCGATGAAAATTGAAAGACAACCATGGTTTAAAATTTTAGACCCAATGAAACTTGCTTCATCGAAATCCGAGTCCGTATGGAAAAAATAAATTAGCCATCAAATTGTTGTTTGATTGCAATTAAATTCCGCACGATCACGGAACAACTACGATTGACCTAATTTTGTAGCATGCTATATTTAGATGCTCCAGATCCAACAAAATTTATTTCATCCAATTCTGAGATCTTTTGAAAAATGGCTATTTACAAGGCCTATATAATATATAAAGTAATAATCAAATATTATTTAATTCCATAACAACTATTTGAAAACTTGTTTTAGCCATAACTTACAATCTATAATATGAAATCTCAATTTTTCACTTTCATTAGAAATATGTAATTAAATAGATTCTAACATTTCTGTTTTTACTGAAATCCGATTTGTTTTGAATTCTATACATTCATTTAAAGTTCAAAACCAAAATTTCAAACTACCGTGCCACGAATTCGTTTTAATTGAATTTTAAATTTATACGTTCGAACTTGGATTTAAATCAATTTTAGATCATTAATTTCCAAAATAAATCATTTTAAATATTAAAATCCAATAAAATCAATTAAAAATTAATTTTAAATTGGTTCTAAAAATCATGGTTGTTTACAATCTCCCTCATTTAAAAACTTTTCATCCCTGAAAAGGAAGAAGGAACTGAAGGTCGTTTACTTAATAACTCAACCTTTTCTTCACTCCAGTTCTTCAACTTTCCAGTTTCTTAGAAATTTCCAATTTTCCAAAAATTTGGCTAACGCCTTAAATTTTCGAAAAACTTCTACAATGGCCTCTACAGGCTCTCATATATCGAAAGAAAATCAAAAAGCCGATTGGCTCATAAAATCGATATACCCAATGAATATAGTAAACATGTACTTATTTGTTGGGCATACAATTTTATTCCTCTTCTTAGCTTACACAACCTGTACAACACATATATACATATCCAATTCAAACAAATTCTCAATTCAGATCTAGTTTGTAATTTATTTGTCTTAAATTACCTTTCATTCTCATATTGGTTTTATTATTCCAATATTTTTATTAGTTTATTAATTATCACACATCACAACCAGTAATCAATTAGTTGATTAGCTTTTTCAAGTATACATAAATTTTATATATACGATTTTTTTTAATTTCAATGCCAAATCACAAACAGTAAATTATATCTAAGTATTGGTTCATACACCAGTCAATTGGAAATGTATAGATATCCCACTTTCGAAACTCGAACATAGATACTAATGATACTCAAGTAATCATCGGAATCATCCCTGGGCGAGTAGAGTGTGATTCTATATCTACCAAGTATATTTTAGACTTTGTATATACGTTCGCGAGACGTGTATGAAAAATCTTCTTATACTCGATAGTCCAAAATCAAAATAAAATAAAATACATAAATCTTTATAATAAGAAAATAAATTTCAAAACTAAATTCGTTTTTATAAATAACACTCTTCAAACTCATTCTAGGGCATTACTAACCTTATCTCTAATGAGTCACGCTCATAGGATATTACTAATCCTATCTCTGATCTCGAGCTTTGTAAACCAAAGCTCTGATACCACCTGTAGCGACCTAAACTTACCGGACGACCTATACCGAACAAAAAGGTGGATTGCTTTGCGAACACAACGCATCAGAACACAAACAGGAGAACATTTCATTGTTATTACAAAAATTTACATTAAAGTGCAAGGTATTAGAGTACAAATAAATAATACACAACAGAAAAATATCAAAGATTTAAATTATATAGCAGCGAAAATATAATACATAAATATAATGCAGCGGACAATCATCAAATACACAGTTGAAAGAAATACACGGACACAAAGCATTCCATATATAGCTTCAGCCGTAATCCAGTATCCGGTGAAAAGAAATATCTGCGAAAACCAAAACTACTAGGTGTCCGTGTGGAAAATACGGACACCCAGAGTTTAGGCGAAAAGAATAAACTTCGAATTAGTCATTTGACTGGTGTAAGAACTAAAACAGTTATTAACTTTATTTTAATGTTGGGTAAATGAAGGGACCAAGCCGTATAACACGGAACAGGTTTACCCCCAAGAATACCATAAAATAAACAACGCAATGCTAAAAGGAAAAATGAAGCTAATATAAGACTCAGGTCCCATCATGCAATGCAACGCAAGCCAGATGATAGAGTTTTACCTTATAATTGCCATACATGCCTGATACACGAAATTTATCTTTTATTATTATAAGTGAAGAATCATCTTCAAATATAAATGTGTCAATCATAGATGGCGTAGGTACTATATATTATGTCGCCATACAGGTTTACAACTAAAACCATAAAATCGCGTATTGGAAATTGGGTTTTAATCTATGAACCAAGGCAAAGGATATTCCTTTTCGATTTCGAGACACACTAGCAATGCCTCAGGATCACACCTCTGGGCAACCATAGGTTAGCGGTTGTAAAGACCCGGAAATTCCCGCCCTTTGAATCGACCATAAACCACACAGGTCTGACCCAAAGGTTGGAAATCTTCGAATACTTTAACTTTGGGAATACAAAACATCAGAACAATAACAGCAGACTTTTATTACATTATAATAATGTTACATCAGAGTACAGAATATATCAGAGTACATTGAAATAAAATTACAGCGGAAGATAAAATTACAATACTTTTAATACATTAAACAGCGGAAGACTACAAAGTTCTGGACACAGCTTTAGGCTTCAATCCAGGATCCTGCTAAAGAGAAAGATATCTGCAAAAAGCTACTCGACTGCCCGTGTGGAAAAGAGGGCACCCGAGTTTGCCAGCGAACAAACTACAGGTCAGTCATGGGACTGGTGTGAGAATTCTAAACTAATATAACTAATAAGACAAATCCAAGGACCACGCCACTTTCGCGGAACGGGTTTACTCCTATGGGTTGCCGGTGCATAAATTAAAGTAAATCGAGAAATAACGCAATGTCTTTTGGAAAAATGAAACCATTATAAGACCCAGGTCCCATCACACAATGCAACGCACACCAGAGGATAGGGTTTTTACCTTATAATGGTCAAAAGATGCTTGATACGTGAAAACGATATTATTATTATTAGTGTGTATATATATAGGTATATATATAATATACATTTAAATCATAATGTATCAATCATAGACGGCATAGTACCCCATCCTACTATGTCGCCATACTAGTTCTACAATCAAAACCGCAAGGTCGTATTGGAATTTGGATTCCATCATGAGTCGAGGCTAGGGGCAAGCTCCTCTCCGATTCGAGACACTCTAGCAAATGCCTCAGGATCCCCCGCAGTGAACCCTCGGATCTTCAGGGCCGGTCCCCGCCTATGGGCAGTGGATTAGTTATGCCTGAACACACGCTTCCCGGTCCCTTTGGACCTATAGTATGACCACCAACGGCCTATAAAAATAACGAGGCGCCTCAAAATCCATCATCTACATAAGTAAAATGTCAGGGCTGGTAGGTCACTGACACCACTCTAGCTAGAAAGAAACGTGTGCACTCCCTGCAGTCCGTATCCCGTTTTTGACTCATACCGGGGTGTGAGGCTCGCGAAGTCACGCTATACACAAAGCTACGCCTAAACAGGCCGTGCTTTGGTCATCAACCACAAGGCCTGCTTTTCAACAAAAGCCTTGATCAATGCATCTTAGCATGCCACATTGTCAGTCCATACTATACCATTGATTTCTGCCAATATATAACCTCTAAGCTCATATGTCTCAGAGAAGGGTGTTAACCACCAAGCAGATATGTATTAACAGAGATCAACGAATGTAGTATAAAGGACTACAACGTCAGACATACATTCCATTTATAAACTTATGCTCTGGGTCTGAGCGAAAGTCATATCCGTACAAATCAACACTACGTCCGGATAACTACCATCTTAGCCCCGTCTTGGGAGCAAATCAATCAAGGACCTCAACGCTAGTTACCCATTCGATGTGAAGATCGTCGGTCTTCAATCGCCGTCTTCAACTCTTAGATTTAAAACGTCGTATAATCATTTGAAATGAGATTGAACTCGGTCTTCTCAAATGATTCTCGCATATATATATATATATATATATATATATATATATATATATATATATATATAAAATTGGAAAACATTTCATATCGTTATTAATATTTGATAACAACATATCGCTGTTTTTATTTATATAAAAATAGCCTAAATTAATTTAACGACGCTTCGGGTAAATGGGCGACCCTGGCGTTGTTTTCAACCAAATTTGATTTACACATATTTTGAAATCTAACCGTTGGATTTTGGCGAAATTTATGTCATTGGAAAGATCTTCCCAAAGCGGTCCAAACGGCTCCAGTTTTGGGAAAATCCGACGGTCGGATCTCTCTGTATAACCGTTTAAAGTTACGATTGCCGATACGCGAACTGCCGCGCGCGTTCCGTTTAATTTATAATTTATATTTATATATATAAATATAAATCGTTTGACTATTCCAATTTCAAAAGTCTATTCTTTTTATCGCATCTAAAATGACGATAAAAATATCACTTTTAATAACTCTGTTTTGTCTACACTAAATGTAAATAAATTATACTTTTTTCTATATTTTGTTTTATTTACCTAAATGTAAATAAATTATATTCTTTCTATGTTTTAATTTATTTACCTTAAATGTAAATAAATTACATTCTTTTTCTTACCCTATTTATTTACCTAAATGTAAATAAATTATATTCTTATCTTTTTCTTACTTATTTACCTAAATGTAAATAAATGTTTTACTTTTGTTATATTTATTTACATTAATTATAAATAAATGTATCTAATTTCTTATTCATATTTATTTACACTATTCGTAAATAAATAGTTTCAAATTCCTTTGCCAATCTTATTTACATAGTAAATGTAAATAATTGTATTTCTTTAATTCCTTTCTAATATTC
The DNA here is from genome assembly GCA_030737875.1 of Allium sativum. Classification (NCBI taxonomy): domain Eukaryota; kingdom Viridiplantae; phylum Streptophyta; class Magnoliopsida; order Asparagales; family Amaryllidaceae; genus Allium; species Allium sativum. The sequence goes on along the minus strand of CM060912.1, from coordinate 970,449,241 downwards.
CTTTTTAACCTAAAAAGAATATCTTATGTTAATTCTTTCCTAACCTTTCTTTTTATTATTTACATAAGAAAATGTAAATAATTACCATTTACAAATTGGTTCTTTTTATTTACATAAGAAAAATGTAAATAAATACTTATTCACATAATTATTATTTTTAATCTTTTTATTTACATAGGAAAATGTAAATAAATTTTAATTCACATATTTGTTCTATATTTTCTATTTATTCTTAATTATATAATATGTAAATTTCTTCCTCATGATTTTAATTACATAAAAATGTAATTTTATTTCTTATAATCTTAATTAAATATAAATGTAATTTTCTTTACAGTGTAAAACATATTCTTTTAATTACATATAAAAATGTAATTTAAATAATCTCTTATTTATCTAATGTAAATATATATGTTTTATTTATTTACCCTAAATATTTTGAAGTAATTTACATATGCTTTAACCTCTCACATTGGATAGGTATTGTTGTGATTACTGGACAGCCGGGCGGGTCCGGGCAGGTTTACATCACAACTCAATCCAACCTCGGGTTACACATATTATTTCTTATTTATTTACCTATTTGTAAATAAATATTTTTAACCTTTTATCCTAACAAAATGTCTATTTTGTTTTAACCACCTTTTATCTTAACAAAATGCTTATTTTGTTTTAACACACTTTTAATATACAAAAACGTGTATTTTGTCTAATTCACTTTTAATATACAAAAATGTATATTTTGTTCTACCAATCATATTTCGATAAAAATATGTTTTAACATTCACTAATCATATTCAGATAAAAATATGTTATCTCGTTTCATTTAAACCAAACATAATAAAAGTGTATTCTTTTACATTTATCAAGAAATGTTATTCTTTTTCATTGATCAAGAAATGTTATATTTTTGAACGATGCAATTTGGGAACAAAATGAATGTGTATTTAATGTTTACCGTTACATACACTTGTTTACTTAATTATTTTTTATCTTCCTCTTCCTAATGTATTTAATGTGTATTTAATGTTTACCGTTTCCAAATGTTAACGGTTTAAATTATTTGACTTTTTCTTTATGTTGCAAATGAAATGAAATTTCGTATGTTACTACAGAAATTCTTTCATTTATATTAAATTGAACGTATTCTAAATATCAAATTTTCTTAATTGATTTGACTGCAAAATTTTACGTTTTACTTGCGGTAACTGCACCATTTGATATCAATATCATTGAAATTTTCATTGTTAATGTTTTATTTAAATTTACTTAAATTAAATAAACAGATGTAATTTCATGTTCACATTTAAAGTTTGAGTTTAAATTCCAACGTCAACCATTTCTATACGATGTGGTTATTGTTTCATTATCGACAATATCGTTTCAAAACCTATGAACACGTATGGTTTGTTTGGTTATTGATGTTATCATTGATTGTCGTTTATTAAAAATAAAATTTGAAATTGTTATAATTAATAATACCTTAAAATTTATTTTCAAACCATTTAAATCAAGAACTAAATTAAAAATTCAAATTTATTTCCATTAACAAATCATAGAGTTTCAAGTCTCTAACTGACTTATTCCTAATTTCATATAGTTTATTATTCCAAAAACCAGTCTAAATTTACGGGATGTTACAATCTCCCCCACTCAGAACTTTTCGTCCTTGAAAAGGAACTAAGGTAAAAGTTGTTTAATTATCTAACCAAATTTTAATTTTCTTTTATTAATTTTATTTGTTGACTAACTTATCAAATATATATATTTTTATATATTTAAAATCATATTTTCAAAAATAGATTATATATAATTAAAATACGTTAATTATAAGCTTATCACTCTGAACTCATCCTAGGGTATTACTAACCCCATCTCTAATGAGTTTTCTCATTCTAGGATACTGCTGATCCTATCTCTAATGAGTATTCTTATCGGACATTACTAATCCAATCTCTGATGAGTCTTTTGTTCAGTTCTAACGAGTTGTACCCCAAAGATTTGAGCTAACCAGAGCTCTGATACCACCTGTAAAGACCCGGAAATTCCCGCCCTTTGAATCGACCATAAACCACACAGGTCTGACCCAAAGGTTGGAAATCTTCGAATACTTTAACTTTGGGAATACAAAACATCAGAACAATAACAGCAGACTTTTATTACATTATAATAATGTTACATCAGAGTACAGAATATATCAGAGTACATTGAAATAAAATTACAGCGGAAGATAAAATTACAATACTTTTAATACATTAAACAGCGGAAGACTACAAAGCTCTGGACACAACTTTAGGCTTCAATCCAGGATCCTGCTAAAGAGAAAGATATCTGCAAAAAGCTACTCGACTGCCCGTGTGGAAAAGAGGGCACCCGAGTTTGCCAGTGAACAAACTACAGGTTAGTCATGGGACTGGTGTGAGAATTCTAAACTAATATAACTAATAAGACAAATCCAAGGACCACGCCACTTTCGCGGAACGGGTTTACTCCTATGGGTTGTCGGTGCATAAATTAAAGTAAATCGAGAAATAACGCAATGTCTTTTGGAAAAATGAAACCATTATAAGACCCATGTCCCATCACACAATGCAACGCACACCAGAGGATAGGGTTTTACCTTATAATGGTCAAAAGATGCTTGATACGTGAAAACGATATTATTATTATTAGTGTGTATATATATAGGTATATATATAATATACATTTAAATCATAATGTATCAATCATAGACGGCATAGTACCCCATCCTACTATGTCGCCATACTAGTTCTACAATCAAAACCGCAAGGTCGTATTGGAATTTGGATTCCATCATGAGTCGAGGCTAGGGGCAAGCTCCTCTCCGATTCGAGACACTCTAGCAAATGCCTCACGATCACCCGCAGTGAACCCTTGGATCTTCAGGGCCGGTCCCCGCCTATGGGCAGTGGATTAGTTATGCCTGAACACACGCTTCCCGGTCCCTTTGGACCTATAGTATGACCACCAACGGCCTATAAAAATAACGAGGCGCCTCAAAATCCATCATCCACATAAGTAAAATGTCAGGGCTGGTAGGTCACTGACACCACTCTAGCTAGAAAGAAACGTGTGCACTCCCTGCAGTCCGTATCCCGTTTTTGACTCATACCGGGGTGTGAGGCTCGCGAAGTCACGCTATACACAAAGCTACGCCTAAACAGGCCGTGCTTTGATCATCAACCACAAGGCCTGCTTTTCAACAAAAGCCTTGATCAATGCATCTTAGCATGCCACATTGTCAATCCATACTATACCATTGATTTCTGCCAATATATAACCTCTAAGCTCATATGTCTCAGAGAAGGGTGTTAACCACCAAGCAGATATGTATTAACAGAGATCAACGAATGTAGTATAAAGGACTACAACGTCAGACATACATTCCATTTATAAACTTATGCTCTGGGTCTGAGCGAAAGTCATATCCGTACAAATCAACACTACGTCCGGATAACTACCATCTTAGCCCCGTCTTGGGAGCAAATCAATCAAGGACCTCAATGCTAGTTACCCATTCGATGTGAAGATCGTCGGTCTTCAATCGCCGTCTTCAACTCTTAGATTTAAAACGTCGTATAATCATTTGAAATGAGATTGAACTCGGTCTTCTCAAATGATTCTCGCATATATATATAATTTGAAAACATTTCATATCGTTATTAATATTTGATAACAACATATCGCTGTTTTTATTTATATAAAAATAGCCTAAATTAATTTAACGACGCTTCGGGTAAATGGGCGACCCTGGCGTTGTTTTCAACCAAATTTGATTTACACATATTTTGAAATCTAACCGTTGGATTTTGGCGAAATTTATGTCATTGGAAAGATCTTCCCAAAGCGGTCCAAACGGCTCCAATTTTGGGAAAATCCGACGGTCGGATCTCTCTGTATAACCGTTTAAAGTTACGATTGCCGATACGCGAACTGCCGCGCGCGTTCCGTTTAATTTATAATTTATATATATATATAAATATAAATCGTTTGACTATTCCAATTTCAAAAGTCTATTCTTTTTATCGCATCTAAAATGACGATAAAAATATCACTTTTAATAACTCTGTTTTGTCTACACTAAATGTAAATAAATTATACTTTTTTCTATATTTTGTTTTATTTACCTAAATGTAAATAAATTATATTCTTTCTATGTTTTAATTTATTTACCTTAAATGTAAATAAATTACATTCTTTTTCTTACCCTATTTATTTACCTAAATGTAAATAAATTATATTCTTATCTTTTTCTTACTTATTTACCTAAATGTAAATAAATGTTTTACTTTTACTTTTGTTATATTTATTTACATTAATTGTAAATAAATGTATCTAATTTCTTATTCATATTTATTTACACTATTCGTAAATAAATAGTTTCAATTTCCTTTGCCAATCCTATTTACATAGTAAATGTAAATAATTGTATTTCTTTAATTCCTTTCTAATATTCCTTTTTAACCTAAAAAGAATATCTTATGTTAATTCTTTCCTAACCTTTCTTTTTATTATTTACATAAGAAAATGTAAATAATTACCATTTACAAATTGGTTCTTTTTATTTACATAAGAAAAATGTAAATAAATACTTAATCACATAATTATTATTTTTAATCTTTTTATTTACATAGGAAAATGTAAATAAATTTTAATTCACATATTTGTTCTATATTTTCTATTTATTCTTAATTACATAATATGTAAATTTCTTCCTCATGATTTTAATTACATAAAAATGTAATTTTATTTCTTATAATCTTAATTACATATAAATGTAATTTTCTTTACAGTGTAAAACATATTCTTTTAATTACATATAAAAATGTAATTTAAATAATCTCTTATTTATCTAATGTAAATATATATGTTTTATTTATTTACCCTAAATATTTTGAAGTAATTTACATATGCTTTAACCTCTCACATTGGATAGGTATTGTTGTGATTACTGGACAGCCGGGCGGGTCCGGGCAGGTTTACATCACAACTCAATCCAACCTCGGGTTACACATATTATTTCTTATTTATTTACCTATTTGTAAATAAATATTTTTAACCTTTTATCCTAACAAAATGTCTATTTTGTTTTAACCACCTTTTATCTTAACAAAATGCTTATTTTGTTTTAACACACTTTTAATATATAAAAATGTGTATTTTGTCTAATTCACTTTTAATATACAAAAATGTATATTTTGTTCTACCAATCATATTTTGATAAAAATATGTTTTAACATTCACTAATCATATTCAGATAAAAATATGTTATCTCATTTCATTTAAACCAAACATAATAAAAGTGTATTCTTTTACATTTATCAAGAAATGTTATTCTTTTTCATTGATCAAGAAATGTTATATTTTTGAACGATGCAATTTGGGAACAAAATGAATGTGTATTTAATGTTTACCGTTACATACACTTGTTTACTTAATTAATTTTTATCTTCCTCTTCCTAATGTATTTAATGTTTACCGTTTCCAAATGTTAACGGTTTAAATTATTTGACTTTTTCTTTATGTTGCAAATGAAATGAAATTTCGTATGTTACTACAGAAATTCTTTCATTTATATTAAATTGAACGTATTCTAAATATCAAATTTTCTTAATTGATTTGACTGCAAAATTTTACGTTTTACTTGCGGTAACTGCACCATTTGATATCAATATCATTGAAATTTTCATTGTTAATGTTTTATTTAAATTTACTTAAATTAAATAAACAGATGTAATTTCATGTTCACATTTAAAGTTTGAGTTTAAATTCCAACGTCAACCATTTCTATACGATGTGGTTATTGTTTCATGATCGACAATATCGTTTCAAAACCTATGAACACGTATGGTTTGTTTGGTTATTGATGTTATCATAGATTGTCATTTATTAAAAATAAAATTTGAAATTGTTCTAATTAATAATACCTTAAAATTTATTTTCAAACCATTTAAATCAAGAACTAAATTAAAAATTCAAATTTATTTCCATTAACAAATCATAGAGTTTCAAGTCTCTAACTGACTTATTCCTAATTTCATATAGTTTATTATTCCAAAAACCAGTCGAAATTTACGGGATGTTACAGCGGTAGGGCTGGTCAGCCGTCACTGATTAATAATACCATAAACAATATGATAGTCGGTCATATCAGACCTAGTCACTTGGTCAGTACGTCAACCACTGGTCAGAATGTCGACCATCCAGGGCCATTGGCGACCCAAACCAAATCTGAGGTACCTCGCTTTCCATCATCCAACATCCACATAAGTAAAATTCTTGGCTTACCATGACAACACTCGTAGCTAGAAACCAACGTATGTCCATTTCCCTGCGATCCTCATACCGTTTTGGTTCATACCGAGGTGTGAAGCTCACGAATTAACGCTACATAAATTTGTGCTATATTAAAGTTGTGCTTTGATCATAAACCACAAGACCATGCTTTTCAACAAAAGCCTTGATCATTGCATCTTAGCATGCTACATTGTCAATCCGTATCATACCATTGATGTCTACCGATATATAACCTCTAAGTTCGTACGTCTCAGAGAAGGGTGTTGAGCAAGAGAATGTTTTCTCCACCATCAAACTGATATATATTTAGAAGAGATCAACGAATACAACATGAAAAGCAATGTCAGACATAAAATCCATTTGCAAGTCAGTTTTGGGTCTGAACGAAACTAGAGGCATTTTATTCCTTATCCCGTATGCCCAATACAGGAGAGAAGCCCTCACATATCAGGTCGATCTCCAAGTACATTTGGACGATCACCATTTATTACCTCATCTTGGGTGTACAACCAAATAAAGACATCAGTAATCATCCATTCGATGTGAAGATCTTCGGGCTTCAACCACCATCTTCATATCTTCGACTTTTAATCGTCTATCAGTTAGGTTAAACTTGGTCTTTCCGATTAACTCGCGTATCTAAAAATCATGTGGAATATAAACACATCATACGTCTCATTCCAAACCAGAGTATTCTTTTATTCATATATTCTTGGAAATCATTTCAAAAGATATTATAATATCTTTTCACAACTTAAGCCGCATTAAGGTTTATCAACTAGTCGGGATCGACAATAGCCTTACCGAAGTAATCAATCATTTTATTATCTCAATCCCAACCAATTAAACCCATGGAGCAAAACTGGTGGTACTCCATATCTAACACCCATTGTGTTATCGCTAAATTTAATTACCATTTCACGTTTCAAATCTAATTAAAGATTAAACTATCGCATGGAGTTAAACTGGTGGTACCCCATTCTCGAACACTTTTCAAATATGGTAATTACCACATTCACATTTCATTCTAATTAAAGATTCATTAAAACTCCACATAGTTTTAGTCTTCAAAAATCATTATTTAATGATTATTCAAATTTAGGAAATAAATCATGTCTTTAACTGGGTTAAAGAACCAATGTCATTTAAGACACAGTTCACGATAAACCCCAAAATCATCTTCCGTTAAAATGGAATCTTCATGGAAATCATAATAGTATATAAACGATATAAATTTCCGGATCAAACTAATACTATAAATGGAATAACAACAAAGCCTTTTAAATTCCATAAATAGTAACGATCTTCCTTTACAGAAGCTCATCTCGATTATTACTAAATTGAATTCTATTCAATTCCAATTTAATATATTAAATTGGAAAACTTTACTTTGGAAAATTTCATTAAACCTTAATTAAAAGATTTATAAATTCCAAATCTTAACTTCACTGTTAATTGGGTTTAAAAAACTAATGTTATTTAAAACACAGTTCATAATGAACCCAAAATCAACTTCCATTTAATTACAATTATATTTATTAACTGGAAAATTTCACTTTTTGCTGGGTTTAAGAACAATGTTATTAAAGACACCATTCACAACAAACCCAAAATCTAATTTGATATTAAGTACAAGGCTCTGAATAGAAATCATATCGGCTTATGTTCAATATCAAATTCTGAAATAAACAAATATCATATTGGGAATAATTATATCTATATCTTATAAATTCCTCAGTGATATCCGTATAATCGTGGAATCCAATATCGAAATATTCGAAGATAATTTCCATTCAAATCCTTTCCAATTCATACATTGGAAAATTCTGGTTATATTAAAACCATTTCAATTTCTTTTAGTTCTTTACTCAAGTTGGTAATCAATTTATTTAGATAAAATATATTTATCTTTACAAACTTGGAGTATTTCATCCAAAGTCATTTCTAATCATTTACTAGGATTTTACATAATTTATTCATATTTTTAATAATTTATTTAAGGCCCTTACAGTTGGTTTCCAATATCGGCCACCGAACTACATCCATTACGACCTTTTCCAAAACTGATTTGGACATATTTTAAAATCTAACCATTGGATTTTAAATCTCTTATTTTAATTTGAAAGATCTTTTCGATACAAACCCAACGGTTCTGGTTTTAGGAGAATCCGACAATCAGATCTCCCGTTATGTCAAATCGAAGTTGCAGTTTGACGTTCGCAAACCGTCGCTGCGTGACGCGTTCTATTCAAGCCCGAATTCGATTTATAATTTTAATTAAATTCGAAAACGTTTCCAAAATAATTTATAAACATTATAAATTATTTACAACCACCATTTGAAATTTTATTTCAATCATTTTACTTCAAAATCAAATATCTTCATTTTAAGCCATTATATTATATATAATAAATTTGGCCATTTCTATTAAAAACGTATTTTATAAAACGTTTATAGTTTTTTTTATAACGATTTTTAACTTCCATTTCAATTTTTAAATCAAAATTGAAAATAATTTAATCAGTCGTTTTATAGTATTTTATACGCGTCATTGAAAATAATTTAATCAACCGTTTATAGTATTTTATACGCGTCATTGAACGATTATTTTCCGATAATTCAATCAGACGTTTTATTCTGCCATAAATCGCCATGAGCTCCAAATCAGTTTCATTGGGAATCCCTCAGCTCCACGATCCCAACGTGACAAACAGTTCGCAAATCGCCGTATGAATTAAATATTATCAGTGCAAGTTGCTACATACATATATTTGCGATTTTATTATTTTAAACTCTATTGGGCCTTACTAATTACCTCAGCCCATATCCAAGAACTGCATAAACAACCATCTCCCTTCTTCAAATATGTGCACGCCTTTTGTAGCCTTCAATAGCCATTAACGCCCCTTAGACCAAACCAAAGTCCTTCCACTCTCATCTAAAAATCAAATAGAATGTACCAATTATTTTCTCTTTGAACACCCTACCGCGCCATATCCTAAGCTTCCACCTCGCACCCGATATGCAGATCGCATCCTCTGCCCTCCAGTGACCAGGTGCGAACCAACTTCTCCCCCAGAAATCACACGAAATTCACAATCGAAGCTAAACTCCAAGTTGAATTTAAAAACAAAGTCGGATCAAGCTAACTCTCCTTCATTTGCAATCATATTCCAATCCTATCTCGATTTCCTTACGTTAGAAACTGTCGAGACTAAAACAATGAACCGCAAGCTATCACATGAGTATGGGAATGAAGAGAAAGTCCTCAGTAATTGCAAGAACCAATCTTTATAATTTTTAGTATTTTATTCCCTTTTCTTTTGATTTTAACAACCCCCATCCTCATGTTTTCAAGAAATGGTAGAGTCGCTTTTGTTTGCTGACTAAGGGAGAATGGAAATAGGGTTTAGGAAGTGTAAAAGATGTTATATAGGATAGCAATTTTTTTATTCAATTTTTTTATTTTATCGCTACACGTATTTGTGGTTTAAAAGTTCATATGACCACATACGAATCCTGTTTTTGATGAGAATTGAAAGACAACCACGGTTTAAAATTTCGTACCCAATGAAACTTGTTCATTGAAATCCGAGTCCATATGGAGGAAAAATATATTTTTAATCATCAAATTGTTGTTCGGTTACAATTAAATTCCACATGCTCATAAAGCAACTCCGATTGACCTCAAATTTTGTAGTGCTCTATATTTAAACACTAGGGATCCAACAAAATTTATTTCACTCAATTCTGAGGCCATTTGAAAAATGGCTATTTAGAAGGCCTTTATAATATAAAAAATAATAATTAAACATTATTTAATTCCATAGTGACTATTTGAAAATTTGTTTTAGCCATAACTTATAATCTATAATATGAAATCTCAAATTTTCACTTTCAATAGATAGATATAATTAAATAGATTCTAATGTTTCTGGTTTCACTGAAATCTGATTTATTTTGAATTTTGTACATTCATTTAAAGTTCAAAACCAGATTTTCAAACTACCGCGCCATTACAAGTTCATTTTAGTTAAATTTTAAATTTATACATTCAAACTTGATTTAAATAAATTTTAGAACGTTAATTCTCAAAATAAATCATTTTTAATATTAAAAACCATTAAAATCAATAAAAAAATAAGTTTTAAATTGGTTTCAAAATCAGGGTTGTTACATTTGCGTTATCGTTTTCAAAGAGACTCGAATCTAAATTCCACTTCGATATGATATATACGTTACGGGTCAGAGATTATTGAAGACCATTGAAGACAGAGTTATGCAAGGGCAGTTCTGTCAATCCTAGGTAAAAATTTCCTAAAATGCATTTACAAGATAGTGCATTTGGTTTATCCAGTCCTAGGACAACTTGTATGGGCGAATGTCTGACAAAGTATGCCGAATAAATCGCGTAAGTTGCTGTTCTCAAATATATTTACGTTTGGCGGGGGAGTAATTCATTTCTCTTAGCTTTATTCTTGTGGTATTTTTGGGGAAATCAATTTGTGATTTGGTGGATTTGACGATGTGGCATTCAAAGTGAATGAAGACGTGTTATATCTAATGGTAAGCGTGGCCACAAGTTTCATAACCGGGAAATGAAAAAAATCGGGAAGGCAACATGGCTAAGTGGGTCGCTCCCAATTAGGGTATATTGTCACTTATCTAGAGAAAACCCATTTGTTTCTTTATTCTATCGATGCTGTCCCTTTCGGGAAACAATGGTTTTCTCCCACCCGTTAGTGATAATACATTCGATACACTCAAGTGAAATGAGTGGTCTGTCGTGTGCAGGTCGGGTTGCAAGATGTTCTTGTTGAACCCGGTGTATTCCTCTCTAGAGATACAGTATCAGAAAGTGGTTCCTTACCTTTTCATAGTTAGAAATCCATTATCCAATAAGCGCTCACGGTTTTTATTGTATATGTATGTAGAGCGTGAGATGCAAGCATTATGCTAGATTGCTATTTATTTGATTTAGACACTATTATAATATCAGAATAATATTGATTTCAAAGATGTTTTCGGTTATCGTAAGGTAAAAACCATCCATATTTATGTGTTGATCGGTCTTATGATAATCTTTTGTTTCAAAAATATTTTATAAGTTAAACCAAACACTTGGGATTCCCATAAGGGGGAAACTCGTTTTGTTTTTACGGCGTGGTCTTACGAGATATCCTTTACTAATCAATCTGTTTCAAAATCGTTTACTCACACCAGTCCCATGACTAACTTAAAGTTTATTTTTCTATGTTATCCCTAAACTCTTGGGTGTCAAAATTTGTACGGACAATCAAGTAGTTTAGGATTTTATAGATATACCGGAGAGCTTGGAGCATGAGGCTTCAATGTTAGATATTGAAAGTTTTATTCCACCGTGTCATATATGTGATGTGCTATGATGATGTATGTAAGTTCAAATACAGTTTTGTATTTCAAAGGTGATTATATATATATATATAATTTTATTCCCTTGCGATTGTGAGATTCTGTGTTGTTGTTTAGTTCTATCTTCTATCTATTTTCTTCAACTCTAATTTTCTATATCTCTATTTCTCATCCTCTAACTTCTTTCTACTAATGATAGTATTTTCGTGCAATTTGGGTTGAACGTGTGTTGTATGCAGTCAACTCAAAAGGACGGATTTGCGGGCCGTTAGAGTTAGTATAAAAGCATAAGGTTGAGTAACAACCTTGGCTCTATGGCATAACTCGATAGAGATGGGATTAGTAATACCCTAGATTGAGTTTGAGTGTACATATATGAGCTCGTATTTGTTAACTGATATAAAAATTGCTTTATATTGTGTTGATTGATTTATTGAGTGGTTTATGAATTCTGGTTGATATGGAAAGGAAAAGCTGTATCGATAGGTATTTGTAAACACTTGAACAAATTTTTTTGACACAGTATTGTTTTAAAAGCTGGGTAAATGAAATAATTTTTGCCTAAAATTATATTTTGATATAAAAGAATGATTTTCTGAAATGATTATTATATGTATGTGTCGATTGTTGTTGCTATAATCAAATAGGATTATAAACATTGAAATGGTTATATATTGAACCAAATTGAATTTGTATAAGAATAAGATATACAAATAAGACAAATGGGAAATTGTTTGAGTAGAACAAAATGTTCTGAGAAAATTCAAATATTTTGAATTTATGATGGAGTTAAGATATGTGATTTTAAACTGGTTTGGAATAAAAACCGGAAAGTTGGATTTTGGGATTTCAAAATTTAACTAGACTTAAGAAATTGGAACCTAACGGGAGATTAGTTGAGCTAGATGATTTTTCTTAGTATTGATTTGATGTTGATTTCAGTCTTCGGATTTGAGACCTAGAGGATTATTTTCTTAACCGATATGGTCAAAAACTAATGAATGTTTAAAATAGAAGTACATAAATAAGAAATGGAAATGTTCTCCAACTGTACTAATAAATATTTCTAGTTATAGAAATAACTGTGGTTGATAGCTAATTGCTGATGTATTGAACGTTCTGATTGCTATGAATTTTTTGGTAGATAACCTATGTGTTTTGGATGCCTTATTTGCTATGATTATTTGTATATAGCTTATGTTTGAGTATAGGTCTATAACTACAGATATAACTGTAATCTCCTCGTTACTCTTTAATTTCGAGGACGAAATTCTATTATGGGGGTGGATTGTAACGACCTATTTTTTGACTGCATTTATAATACAAACTATTATGAATTATTTCAGTATTAATTTAAATAATAATTGTGAATAATAAATATTGGGAATTCCAAGTATATATTTTTCTGGTTTAAAATTTATCTATCCAGTATATATATGTATATAAAACTAGATAAATGATATTTGGTAATTTGTTTTGTAATTTATCTTAACCCTTGTAATATAGATAACACTGGACGTAAATATTGTAGAAAATTAATATAATAATCAATTAAAACTCCTATTTGTATATTTTTACTTGTTATATTTAAATATATTCAAGTAAATGTTGTTTTAATATTGTGTTTGTATTTAAACTTGTTTAAATACATGTAAAATATAAAATTGGTTAAAAAAATTATAATTTATAAGAATATTTAAATCAAAACATGGGATAAGTTGCTTAGATGCTAAGTATAAAAATATTAAACCATTATTATAGATATACCTTCATTGTTCAACTGTTTGACAACATGAAAAAACTAAAAGCTCTGCCCTTCCCTCCTTTGGATAGATAGGGAAGGGCAGAGGCCTTTGGTGTTCCTTCCAGTCAAGAATTGGGCACATAACCTGTAGACATGCTAGTACAAATACATATGCATAGCAACAAAGGGGTTTAGCAACTTTCATTTCCAATATAAAATTCAGGAAGCCTACACCATGTACATATTGTAACGGCCCAATGGATTTTCAACCCGAAAATCAACATAAATACATTTATCCTATAACATGTCGACCTTTCAAGCACCGAAAACACTGGAACATTAATAGAAAAATATCAGAGGGTGAGATAAGAAACAAATAAATATTAGAATAGAAGAAACAAAAAGAAGAAACACACCAGAATCAGAGTCTCACATCGCAGTGGAACAAAATATAATATAGAAATAAATATTTATTGTGAGCTTTAAATAAAACTTACAGTCATCATAGTACGTCAACACATCTGGACAGTTATATCAACCTATCCTCATATACAATCACACAATGGAATAAACTAGATATATCATACGTCTGAACACCTCCAGCACGTTTTTTGAAATTCGCTGCATCCAAATCTAAACTCGTAAAACCCGGTCTAACCTGTAACGACCCGTATTTTCAGCTATATAATATTTAATTTATTTAATTATTTATATAGTGAATTAGAGAATATAATGGTTGTTGAATTAAATACTAGTGAACATTTAATTAATATAATAATTAAATAATATATATAATTATGAAATAATCAGAATTGGGCTGAAGTGGCAATATGGCGTGAACTGGACAATTCAAAATATATAATTCAGTTTGGAATTTGAATTTGAAAAAAACGAATATATTTTATAAACGAAGTTTGAACGTATAATTATATTATAATTATAATCGAGCTCGAAATGGCGCGGCAGTTCGTTATTTGGCGATTTGAACTTCAACTGGATATACATGGTCCGTTTTAAGTCGGATTTCTGTGAAACAAGAAACGTTCAGAGCTGGTGAAGTATATTTTTCTAATGGAAGAAAAAAATCAGGATTTTGTCGTGTAGATTTTGATTTATGGTCAAATCAAGTTTTAAAATAGTCGCTATGAAATCGTTTATAAACCATAACGATATATTTAATTATAATTAAATATTGGCCTCGAATTTAGACATGCCCTTTGAGACGTAGTGATAATTTAATTTTTAGAATTTTACTGTAATTTTTAATTAATTAAATAAGCAACTTTTTATTTGGAGTATTTTGCACCCTTAATCAACGATTTTGGGGTTTCACAATATGAGTTAATCTACCGGTATTATTATATTTTTGGGATCGTGGCACCGAGCTTGATACAACGGTATTTTTACTTCTGTCCAGAGCACGTCATTTGTGGATGGAGTTGTATATAATATGGTATCCTAACTTTTAAAAACAATATCCTAAGTGTTTCTAGACCTAAGGAAGGCCACGCATTTGCTTTGTTCTCAGCCACCACTAAAGCAAAATAGAAACGTGGATGCAAATTCTCCACCAATTCCTTCTAAAACTAAATAAAAGACCCCGGCACCTAATTCATGAGCCGCCACTATCCTTTACCTCAACATAAAGAATAAAGCTTCCAGTAATTTTCTAAAAATCAAATTACAATTGAAATCGAAAACTGTTTGGTCCTTTGGTTTCTTAAGATCTTCAGCAGCAATATGATATCAACTGTTTAGGGCTCGGCACCTTTCTTCGACGTTGTTTCTTTTTTTTCGATGAATTAAGCTCGAAATTTTGGCAAATTAGATGCGTTATCTTCGAATTGAATGTGCTTGAGTTGCTGGTAGGGAGACCTGAAAATGAGTGGAGTATGGAAGTATATCATGACAGAAATTTTCGCACTTATTTGGGGTAGCGTCGACTGTAGTGAGGATGGCCAGAATTTGGCATTGACTGAGAAGAAGCTGGGTGGAAGCGGGGTTGTAGAGGAGATCAGGAGTCCGTGGCGCATCATTTGGTGAAGTTTCGAAGAGTTTCGTGATCAATGATGCCGCGAGTTCATTGTTCATCCACGTTGAAACCTGGAAATTTCATCCCAGAAAATAGTGTGCGAGCTTGGTGAATTTGGGATGGAGGTGAAGAGATTTGGGAGGGGAGTGTATCAATGAGGTTTGTTTAGATTTTAAATGGAAGGACGGTGTGGAAAGTGTGGAAGAAAAGAACTCATCGTGGCAATGAAGAAGCGGATTCCTGGAGCAAGAATGAGGAAGACGAGATTATGGTTGCGATATTTAAATGGGCCGGGTTCAATAATGGGGTGAGGCCCAAAAAGGGAATTAAAGTTTTAGTTTTTATTTTATTTAATGTACGTAAACCTCGAAGTGTTATAACCCTATCATACGATATCAGAATCAAGTGAAACAAGACCCGTTGGGATCGTATGGACGGTGGCTACACGATGGAACTGACTGGGAGTGGATTGGAGCTCGTTTGAATTTATGGCGAAATAAATTGTTTGATGTGAATCAAACAACAGTTTATCGTTCTTTAATGATGAACTGCCAAAGTGAGTAAAACTCACCAACTCTGAACAGTTATATTTTTATAACGTATTTTTAGAACTGTTAATCATCTGTTGATTTCTGAAAGTTAACTGTTTGGTTGAATTTTGTATGTATTGGTTGAAATTATAGATGACGATATTTATATATATCGTTAATCATATATCAATTCGGTTTAGTAGAATATTTCATAGTGAAATGTTATCGATGTTAATTATATTGTTTAACATCTGTGATGCAGGGAAATAGGTTGGAGGGACCCAACTGGGTTCCTCAATATATAAATTACTATTTGTTTCATATATTGTGTTATATGATGTGATATGAAATCTGTTGATGATTTTATACGTTTGAATGATACCGATCATTGTTATATGGTACGTTAAATACCATAAGGAATACTGGAAAGTAAAAAGGGAATTTTCAAAGTGTTTATTGAAAATAGAACCTTTATAAAATCAAAGGATTTTATAAGAAGGGAATTTATTTATAAAATCAAAGGATTTTATAAAAATGATATTCATTTGTAAAATGAGTTAGAATTTATTTAAAGAGAAAATATTTATAAAATCAAGAGATTTTATAAGAAGGGAATTATTTATAAAATCAAAGGATTTTATAAAGAGGAATATTTAGAAAATAAATACGGTATTATAAGAAGAATATTTATTTGTTAAATAAATAGAATTGAAAAAGAAATATTTGTAAACCATTTACAAATAGGATTGTAAAGAGAAATATTTGTAAACCATTTACAAATAGAATCAAAAAGGAAAAAATTTGTCAAATAAATAGAAAGAGAAATATTTGTAAACCATTTACAAATAGAATAGAAAAAGGAATATTTGTAAAACAATTACAAATAGAAATAAAAGGGGAAAACATTTGTAAAACATTTACAAATGGAATTGGAAAGAAAATATTTGTAAAACATTACAAATAGATTAAATGGAAATATTTATTTATAGGAAATAAATAGAATGTTATAAATGAGATATTTATTTAGAAAATAAATAGAAAGAAAAAAGGAATATTTATTTGTTAAATAAATAGGATTAAATCAAAGGAATATTTATTTGATAAATAAATAGAATGTAATCAAAGGAATATTTAGAAGATGAATAGGAAATGGAAATCTGTTTTTAACAGATAAATAGAAAAGATAAATTTATAAATAACAGTTTATAAATTAAATTAAATATTTATCCTTCGATAAATGGGATATATAAGTCTGAACTTATATAGAGAAGAGATATTGGTTTTAACACCGATAGTTGTGAATAGAATATGTACATAACACTTGTATAAGGAAGTAACGTTATTAAAGAGAACATTTATAAAGTGAAGAACCGTTACTAAAAGTAAATCTTTATAAATGAATAAATGTTATCAAATAGGAGTTATTTGAATAGGTTAAGTCGATTAGAGTTAGAAATAATCGATTAGAGCTAGAATAAATCGATTAGAGTTAGAATTAACCAGATAGAGTGAATCAGTTAGAGTTAACCAGTTAGAATTAATCAATAGAGTTAATCGATTAGAATTAAAGAAATCGATTAGAGTTATAGTTAATCGAATTAGGATTTAACTGAATATTAGTTATTCAATTAGAGTTGATCGAATATAGTTATTTGAGATAGAGTTAGTCAAACATAGTTATTCAGGATAAGCTGCCATTTCGTACGACTACTAGCGTAATTCGCAGGGCTGCAAATAGCCTACGACGGTCGGATGTTTCCTGAGGGAATCAGGCGTAACCATTGTGATCGCTGCGATCTAGAGTCAAGCGAATGGAGTTAAATCGAATATTAGTTATTTGATAGGAGTTAATCAAGTTAAGATTAAATAAGTTGAGTTAAATTAGTTGTAACACCCCGTAATTCTGTTAATATTAATATCCACAAATTAAAGAATAACTAATCTCAGACGTGAGAATTGTGGGAAACGGGTTGCGCCATTGTGTTCGTCTCGGAATTCTAGTCGAAATAGAGTCCGAGTTTGCGTGAATTGGACTTCGTATGAAGAAGTTATGGCCATCAGAAGTTTCAGAAAATCCAAAACAGATTCAGAAAATTTAAATTTCGAAAATTTAGCCCAAACAGGCTGGGCGGGAAAAATCCCCGCCCAGACCAGGTCGACCTGGGGGTCGACCTGCCCACCAGGTCGACATGGGTGTCGACCTGCCCACCAGGTCGACATGGGTGTCGACCCTAGGGTCGACCTGGGGGTCGACCTCCCTGGTCGAGCCCAGGTGACCTGGGTGCACCTGAATGGGTTTTTGGGTTGGGTTTTGGGGGCTGTGACGAAATCTGACGGCTCTAATCTATCCTAAGGTTTATCTAAAGGCCTAAAACAACTAACTACACCTATAAATACACCCTAAGACTTAGCCTCCTCTACACACAATTCTATTCTGCTTCTTCTCTGCCTCTGTTCTAAATAAAAATGAAAATGGCGTCGCTACTCTGCTGGAATCAAAACTAATCAACATCAACCTAAGCAATTCAATTCAAATTAGAGATTAAAGCTTCTGCAACAAGTATGCAACAACTAAAGTTCTTTCTTTAATCCAACCAAGGCAAGTGCAGTTATTTTCCGATATAAACGTTAATTCTGATTGTGGCATGAATTGTAAATCTGAATCTGAGGTTATAACTGTTCTGTTCTATTTGGATCTATCTTATTTTGTATCTTTTTCCACTTTCTGTTCTATAGCCAGGCTACCACGAGCCTGAGCCAATCTCATAAGAGATTAACCTACGCTAAAATATTTGGGACAGTAAAATAAATGATGCATAAATTGGGCATGACCAATAGGTGACTGATTTGAGGAAAGAACATGGACTGTAGCTAGAACAAAATCTGAGACATATGACTGGACATGTCATATTTATAATATAAATTGTATTGAATATATGATTTGAGATAAAGAGAATATGGCTTAGGCATAAAGATTTACATGAGAGTAGGGTATCTATTAATGTAAATAAACACCTAAGTAAGGGATCTTTGGGATATATGATATGCATAGTAATCGATGGCTATATTTGGTATAATTTATGTAGGGATCTTCTGTACTATGCAAGTTTAATAAAAATTTGGAACATATGATATATGGTAAACTTATGACCATAATCTGTGCTATGTAAATTTAATACAAACATAGGGTATATGATAATATTGTGAATCAAGACTATTATTTGTGCACGTGAACTTAGGCAAGATTTATAATTAGGCAAGATATGAAACTTTAAGAAATGAGTAAATCTGTTATATTTGCCTAATTTGCTAGTTTTGTTACATTGCCTAATCTGCTAGCTTTGTTATATTGCTTAATCTGCTAGTTCTGCTCTACTGCTTAGTCTGCTAGATTTGTTCATCTGCCAAATCTGTCATTTGCTAAGTCTGTTGAAAATGCTAAATATGCTAGTTTGCTTAATCTGCTAAGTCGCCTAATCTGAGAAATCTGTTATCTGCTATATCTGTTGAGTTGATATAATTAGTCCGCTATTGACATAATCTAAATTGGCTATAGTTATGAATAATTGACATGTATATTAGGCGTGGGTATAAATGGTAAATCATTAATTAATTGGCCGCAAAGATAAACATGGCTAACTCGAGGTTAGAATGAGTTTGCGGCGTAATTCTGCCCGGAACCGCCCGGCATATTCCAGTGGTCTCAAACAATAGGTTCTAATGTGAGAAGTTAGTCATAACGTGCTTGAAACCCGAGGTTAGACTCAGTTTGCGACAGAAACCTGCCCGGAACCAACCGGCCTAACCAGTAGCCGCAAACTGTCAGTCTAATGTGAGAGGTTTGGGCATTAACATTTAATTAATGAAAATCTGAGATAATTATGATGTCTAAAACGTGTTGGGTAAGGCTAAACCAATTGGACCAATGAATCTGATAAACCCGTTTCGTGAATCCGTAGGCCCAATACAAAGTTAGATAATCTGTAACTAGTTAATCTGTAAGTCTGTTAAGCTGTAACCAGTTAATCTGTAAGCCTGTTAATCCGAACATCTGATCCGTTAGTCTGAAAACCTGTTAACTTGATTGTATGATCTGTGAACTAGTTAATCTAAATTTTGTATGTCTGAAACTTGTAGACAAGTTAAGCTAGTCTGGGGACACAAGGTTAGGAGGGGAATTACTTGTGTCATCTGTTGTTTGGGACCCATATTAGTCAGTAACCCTTTCTGGTATCAAAACTTTGACCCAACAGTAAGTAGGGTCCGGGCATGCTTACTGAACTAATTATAAGCGGTTCATTCTGATAATGGCGAGGGGTGTTGATGGTGCGTTCCAACCGGGTCATGTGCGTGCATGGATCCCGTTCTGCCTCTGAGGATGTAAGACGCCGTGACATCTGTAAATAGGTCTGTGCCAATTGGTTGTCACTTTAGGGAGTGATACACCCTACTGTGGGGCCGACACATGATATTTATTTATTAGGGAGCCGATCGCTTGGGGTAGGGTTTTAGGGTACACTTAGTTCTGTCTGTTTCTGTTGGTACCGTCTGTTTCTGTTGGGTGGTAACACCTGTCTATTTCTGCGTGGTACCGTCTGTTCGGGTGGTAAAGGCCCATTACTAGTGTACACCTAATTCTACATTCTGTTTCCGTAGGGATTAATCTGTTTCTGCTTCTGTCTGTTTCTGATCGGGTAGTAAAGGCCCATTACTAGCATTCTGTTTCTGTTAATTTATTCTGTACCCGTTTCTGTTTCAGTTTAGACATTAGGGTGACACCTAATTCTGTTATACTAGTATAAGTGCAGAGAAGTGTAAAGCAATAGCTTATATCATTATGTTCTTCTGTTATGTCTGCTACATCTGTTACAGTTATCTCTCATCCAGTTTTATTTTCATGTCATGTTATTATTATCTGTTCATAACTGAAAATCACTGGACTTGCCAGATTTTTGTCTGACCCATGTTGTTTCGCCTCCTTTCTTCCGTTTCCCCCCAAGTTTTGTAGAAGGGAATACTCTAGCTTAATCTAGATTTCTTCCGCTTGAAGTGCTCAAAGTATAGCTTGTCTTCTTCTGTGGGGATTATGATTTTAAACTATGCATTCTAAAGGCTTTTGTACAAGACTGATATTTTGTACTTGATTCTGATATTGTGATTTAAAAGGGATGTAACCAAGCCTATTTCGGTTTCTGTTGAAATAAAGTTATAAATTTTTCAAGTACTGTTTTTTCTATCTTGTAAGTTTCTGTTCTGTTTACTAAAATGCTCCACCAAAGTTAAGGCATTCCCTTTGTGAGTGATCTTAACGGAGGTGGGGTGTTACACCTGGTATCAGAGCTGAAGGTTACCAGATTGGGTAAAGGTTTTGAAAACTATTTTCAAAATGGTTTTGAAAGGAAGTATTTTCAAAAATAAAGCTTATTTTGAAAAACATGATCCCCAAGAGCCATATATCTTTCTTTCAGTCCTTTTTGTATTGAACCTTTCCTTTTTCGTTTCAGCATGTCTGAAGCATCTGAGATACCAGAGGGTGTTCACGTACCCGGTTGGTTTCGTCAATATCTTGAGGCTAGGACCGCCGCCGCAGGTCCAGCAAATGATCCCCCTCCTCCACCCCCTCCTCATGCAATTACTTTTTCAAAGATCTGTAGAGATTTTAGGGCCATGGGTGGGAAGGATTTCAAAGGAACTGAATCATTCGTAGAAGCGAGGAACTGGCTCAAAGAAACTGAGGATCTATTCGTTATCTTCGAGGTGGACGATAGGCAGAAGGTACAGTTGGCGGTATGGCTGCTCAAAGACGAAGCTTCCTGCTGGTGCGAAG
This sequence comes from Allium sativum, assembly GCA_030737875.1. Lineage (NCBI taxonomy): Eukaryota > Viridiplantae > Streptophyta > Magnoliopsida > Asparagales > Amaryllidaceae > Allium > Allium sativum. Next base: position 970,427,399 of record CM060912.1, on the reverse strand, counting down.
TCACTAACGCCGAGTGGCCGGTTGAGACATGGATGGATTTCAGAACAAGGTTTGAGACAAAATTCCTCTCGCAAGCTGAACGAAGTTTACAACTGGAAAAGTTCTTATCTCTTAAGCAAGGAAGTATGGCGGTCAAGGAATATGTCAACCAGTTCAACCAACTGGCTAGGTTCGGATTGGATTTAGTCAACACTCAGCATAAAAACGCTCTCCGCTTTGTTAAAGGATTGAACGAGCCACTGCACAGCCTAGCCATGACCCAAGTACCCATGGGAGCAACTTTCGAGAAATTGGTGGATATGGCACTACTGCACGAGGAAGACAAGGGCCCGAAAGAGACAAAGAAGGAAGAACCACAGAATAAGAAAGCAGGGCCCAAAAAGGAAACACAAAGGAAGGATGAGAAGTCTGAAGATAAGAAGGGGAAAAAGTGCTTTACTTGTGGAAGCTCGACTCATCTGAACAAGGATTGCAGAAAAAGGAAGGGCGCTTGCTTCAACTGTGGGGAGATGGGACACTTCACTAGGGACTGCCCGAAGAGACGAGGACAAGGAGGGCAGGAGAACACTCTTGAGGCTAGTGGCTAGGATAGAAATAGGAAAATTTCTATAGTAGGTTTAATTTCTTTATCTGATTATGGAGTTAAGACTTTTTCTGATTCTGGTATTTTGATTTTGTAATCGATACTCTGCACTTTAATACTAGTATTATTTCTGAATTCCGCTGTAGACTCAGACCTATAAGGGTTATGGCTCATCTGTTTGAGATTGGGGTTTGAGGGATATCTGTGTTAGGCGTCAAGTATAACGCATACATTCTGAGTTTTCATGGGGTATGGTTTTATCATGCTTAGCTTCCTAAGAATCATTAGGGAACCTGATCTGTACTAGTAGTCTGTAAATATCTGAATATCTCTGATAAGGTTAAGATTTCCAGTTTTGACATTGTCTAAAGAGGGTAATCCTCTGAGTGTCAATCTGATATTGATTTCGGTATTTGGGTTTGATACTTAGGGGAATTATTCTCTCTACCAATGTCTAATGGGAACCAAGTTTTTGTTTTATCTGTACTCGCTTCCATCGTTCGACTATATCCTATCGATCGAATCTTCGAACTTTAGGTAGAAACTAATGGGTGTAAAAATGTGTTTGAGACATGTTATGTTTGATGGTTGCAAGTGGTTGCTCGTGGATGCATATACACACACTAGGCACTAGATCGGCTCGAAAACACTCTCATACTGCATATGGATGGGTGAGCATTTTTAAATTTTGTGGATGCAAAATGATTGACTCAGCACATGGATGTTGCATATGACTGAATGGTCGTGCACTCATATAGAAATGATATGTATCAAGTAGGAATATTGCATACATAATGGACGCATGGCACTATCATGGTTTGCATTAAAGGTGGTCAACTGAACCAGTGGACCGCCTGATTTTGCATTAGATAGGGACATATACACACACTGTGCATTTAAACATGAAAGCATTAGAAGTCTATAAGGACAATGGATGCCTGTGTTTGATGGTTGAGTAGATGGTTGTTTGGATGTTAGGATATACATTCTTCTTGACTTGAAGATTTCGGGGACGAAATCCTTTAAGGAGGGGAGAATGTAACACCCCGTAATTCTGTTAATATTAATATCCACAAATTAAAGAATAACTAATCTCAGACGTGAGAATTGTGGGAAACGGGTTGCGCCATTGTGTTTGTCTCGGAATTCTGGTCGAAATAGAGTCCGAGTTTGCGTGAATTGGACTTCGTATGAAGAAGTTATGGCCATCGGAAGTTTCAGAAAATTCAAAACAGATTTAGAAAATTCAAATTTCGAAAATTCAGCCCAAACAGGCCGGGCGGGAAAAACCCCCGCCCAGACCTGGTCGACCTGGGGGATCGACCTGGGGGTCGACCTGGCCACCAAGTCGACATGGGTGTCGACCTGGGGGTCGACCTAGGGGTTGACCTGCCCACTAGGTCGACATGGGTGTCGACCCTAGGGTCGACCTGGGGGTCGACCTCCCTGGTCGAGCCCAGGTGACCTGGGTGCACCTAAATGGGTTTTTGGGCTGGGTTTTGGGGGCTGTGACGAAATCTAACGGCTCTAATCTATCCTAGGGTTTATCTAAAGGCCTAAAACAACTAATTACACCTATAAATACACCCTAAGCCTTAGCCTCCTCTACACACAATTCTATTCTGCTTCTTCTCTGCCTCTGTTCTAAATAAAAATGAAAATGGCGTCGCTACTCTGCTGGAATCAAAACTAATCAACATCAACCTAAGCAACTCAATTCAAATTAGAGATTAAATCTTCTGCAACAAGTCTGCAACAACTAAAGTTCTTTCTTTAATCCAACCAAGGCAAGTGCAGTTATTTTCCGATATAAACGTTAATTCTGATTGTGGCATGAATTATAAATCTGAATCTGAGGTTATTTCTGTTCTGTTCTGTTTGGATCTATCTTATTTTATGTCTTTTTCCTCTTTCTGTTCTATAGCCAGGCTACCACGAGCCTGAGCCAATCTCATAAGAGATTAACCTACGCTAAAATATTTGGGATAGTAAAATAAATGATGCATAAATTGGGCATGACCAATAGGTGACTGATTTGAGGAAAGAACATGGACTGTAGCTAGAACAAAATCTGAGACATATGACTGGACATGTTATATTTATAATATAAATTGTATTGAACATATGATTTGAGATAAATAGAATATGGCTTGGGCATAAAGATTTACCTGAGAGTAGGGTATCTATTAATGTAAATAAATACCTAAGTAAGGGATCTTTGGGATATATGATATGCATAGTAATCGATGGCTATATTTGGTATAATTTATGTAGGGATCTTCTGTACTATGCAAGTTTAATAAAAATTTGGAACATATGATATATGGTAAACTTATGACCATAATCTGTGCTATGTAAATTTAATACAAACATAGGGTATATGATAATATTGTGAATCAAGACTATTATTTGTGCACGTGAACTTAGGCAAGATTTATAATTAGGCAAGATATGAAACTTTAAGAAATGAGTAAATCTGTTATATTTGCCTAATTTGCTAGTTTTGTTACATTGCCTAATCTGCTAGCTTTGTTATATTGCTTAATCTGCTAGTTCTGCTCTACTGCTTAGTCTGCTAGATTTGTTCATCTGCCAAATCTGTCATCTGCTAAGTCTGTTGAAAATGCTAAATATGCTAGTTTGCTTAATCTGCTAAGTCGCCTAATCTGAGAAATCTGTTATCTGCTATATCTGTTGAGTTGATATAATTAGTCCGCTATTGACATAATCTGAATTGGCTATAGTTATGAATAATTGACATGTATTTTAGGCGTGGGTATAAATGGTAAATCATTAATTAATTGGCCGCAAAGATAAACATGGCTAACTCGAGGTTAGAATGAGTTTGCGGCGTAATTATGCCCGGAACCTCCCGACATATTCCAGTGGTCGTAAACAATAGGTTCTAATGTGAGAAGTTAGTCATAACGTGCTTGAAACCCGAGGTTAGACTCAGTTTGCGACAGAAACCTGCCCGGAACCAACCGGCCTAACCATTAGTCGCAAACTGTCAGTCTAATGTGAGAGGTTTGGGCATTAACATTTAATTAATGAAAATCTGAGATAATTATGATGTCTAAAACGTGTTGGGTAAGGCAAAACCTATTGGACCAATGAATCTGATAAACCCATTTCGTGAATCCGTAGGCCCAATACAAAGTTAGATAATCTGTAACTAGTTAATCTGTAAGTCTGTTAATCTGTAACCAGTTAATCTGTAAGCCTGTTAATCCGAACATCTGATCCGTTAGTCTAAAAACCTGTTAACTTGATTGTCTGATCTGTGAACTAGTTAATCTAAATTTTGTATGTCTGAAACTTGTAGACAAGTTAAGCTAGTCTGGGGACACAAGGTTAGGAGAGGAATTACTTGTGTCATCTGTTGTTTGGGACCCATATTAGTCAGTAACCCTTTCTAGTATCAAAACTTTGACCCAATAGTAAGTAGGGTCCGGGCACGCTTACTGAACTAATTATAAGCGGTTCATTCTGATAATGGCGAGGGGTGTTGATGGTGCATTCCAACCGGGTCATGTGCGTGCATGGATCCCGGTCTGCCTCTGAGGATGTAAGACGCCGTGACATCTGTAAATAGGTCTGTGCCAATTGGTTGTCACTTTAGGGAGTGATACACCCTACTGTGGGGTCGACACAGGATATTTATGTATTAGGGAGCCGATCGCTTGGGGTAGGGTTTTAGGGTACACTTAGTTCTGTCTGTTTCTGTTGGTACCGTCTGTTTCTGTTGGGTGGTAACACCTGTCTGTTTCTGCGTGGTACCGTCTGTTCGGGTGGTAAAGGCCCATTACTAGTGTACACCTAATTCTACATTCTGTTTCCGTAGGGATTAATCTGTTTCTGCTTCTGTCTGTTTCTGATCGGGTAGTAAAGGCCCATTATTAGCATTCTGTTTCTGTTAAATTATTCTGTACCCGTTTCTGTTTCAGTTTAGACATTAGGGTGACACCTAATTCTGTTATACTAGTATAAGTGCAGAGAAGTGTAAAGCAATAGCTTATATCATTCTGTTCTTCTGTTATATCTGCTACATCTGTTACAGTTATCTCTCATCCAGTTTTATTTTCATGTCATGTTATTATTATCAGTTCATAACTGAAAATCACTGGACTTGCCAGACTTTTGTCTGACCCTTGTTGTTTCTCCTCCTTTCTTCCGTTTCCCCCCAGGTTTTGTAGAAGGGAATACTCTAGCATGATCCGGATTTCTTCTGCTTGAAGTGCTCAGAGTATGGCTTGTCTTCTTCTGTGGGGATTATGATTTTACACTATGCATTCTGGGGAAGGCTTTTGTACAAGACTGATATTTTTTACTTGATTCTGATATTTTGATTTAAAAGGGATGTAACCAAGCCTATTTCGGTTTCTGTTGAAATGAAGTTATAAATTTTTCAAGTACTGTTTTATCTTTCTTGTAAGTTTCTGTTCTGTTTACTAAAATGCTCCACCAAAGTTAAGGCATTCCCTTTGTGAGTGACCTTAACGGAGGTGGGGTGTTACACTAGTTAAGTTAACCTAGTAAGTTAACTAAGGAGTTAATCGAATATAGTTTATTCGAATAGAGTTAAAGGAGTTAATCGAATATAGTTTATTTGAATAGAGTTAAAGGAATTAATCGAATATAGTTTATTCGAATAGAATTAAAGGAGTTATCAGATATAGTTTATTCGAAAGGAGTTATGCAAAAAGAGTTAATCCAATAAGGGTTAATTTAATAGAGTTAATCGAATATAGTTTATTCGAAGAAAGGTTTTAGAATCTAGTTATTCGTAGAAGAGATTATCGAATATAGGTATTCGAAGGGAGGAGTTATCGAATAGAGATTATTCGAGAGAGAGTTACGTAAGGAAGATTGTTAAAGGTTTAAAAGATAAACTTTGACTATTTCGAAGTTAAAACGTTGTTCAGTTAAGGTCTGAGAGGTAATTATACCCCAACTTGATTGACTTCCTTCTTAACTAAGGAATGGTAAGGTTTGATAGTGAATGATGGTTAAGTGAATTTAGTTAATTTAATAAATGGTTTGAGTTGGCGTTGCGATGTTTTCTTCAAACATCTGTTTAAACCAAATGAAGGAGCTTTGGAAATGTTTTCCAAATAAGAATCAGAAATGTTTTCTAATATAGAAAACAAGAAATGGAAATGTTTTCAATTGTTAATAATGTATATTTTCTAAATTTAGAAAAAAAGAAATGTTGAATATATGGAAATAGGAGATGAAAAATGAATAAGTTAAATAGAGAGATAAATGTTCAATGATGATTGATTGATATAATTTCCATTTGGAAATAATATCGTTGTTTGCACACGTGTTTTTCTTTGATAGTTAACTCACCGACTATCGAAATTTTCGACCATTTTAACGTTGTTAATATGGAATGACCGGTTGGATTATTATCTGAAGAACCACTCTGTATTGGCATAAGCACTGCGAATCATATATGCAAAAGATAATTGAAGACGGAGTAAAGTGCAAAGGCTGTTGTATAAATCTTAGATAACAATTGCCTAAGATGGATGTACTGAATAGTGCCTTCGGTTTGTCCAGTCCCAAGATGACCTGTATGGAAGAATGTCTGAGAAAGTATATTTAATAGATCGCGTAAGTTGATCTCTTCAAACGTACGTACGTTTGGTGGTGGAGGAATTCGTTTCTCTTAGCTGTATACCCATTGTATTTTTGGAGAAATCAATTTGTGATTTGGCGGGTATGATGATGTGACATTCAAAGTGAATAAATGCATGATCTGTCAGAGATAAGCGTGGCCTCTAGCCTCACAACTGGAAAATGACAGAAATCGGTCATGCAGCCTGGCTATGTAGGTCGCACCTATTAGGGTGTACAATCACCTGATTTAAAGTTTCATTTACTTCTAAAAATCTATTGTCAATGCTGTCCCATTCGGGAAACGGTTGCTGATCCCAACCGTTGGTGATATACATTCGATACACTCAAGCGAAATGAGTGGTCGGTCATGTGTGGCCGGGTTGCAAGATGTTCTTGTTGAACCCAGTGTATTCCTCTCTAGAGGTACACTAGCGAAAGGTTGTTCCATACCTTGTCATAGTTGGAAATCCATTACCCAATACGTGCTTGCGGTTTTGATTGTATACTATATATGTAGAACGTGAGATGAAAGCGTTTCTGCTAGATGATTATTATATTGTGGTTAATAGACATTATTATAATATCAAAAGGTTTTTGATATAAAGATATTCTGGATTCTCATAAGGGAAAAACCCGTTCTGTTATACGGCGTGGTCTTATGAGATATCATGTATTTGTTTAAACTGTTTTACTCATACCAGTCCCATGACTGACCCGGAGTTTATTTTGTTTTGTTTCCCTAAACTCTTGGGTGCCCAATTTTGTATGGGCAGTCAAGTAGTCGGGATTTACAGATGCAGGAAGAGCTTGGAGCAGGAGGCTTCATGATTATATAGCTATAGTTGTTTCCGCTGTGTTGTAAGTGGTGTACTCTGATAATGTTATTGTATGCATATACTGATTTTATTTCAAGGATATGTTATCTATTATATGTTGTTCGTTCCGCTGTGAGATTTGTGTTATTCTGATGTTGTGTTCTTCTTCTTCTTCTTCTTCCATTCTAAGTTTCTATCTTATCTATTCTCACCCTCTAATTTCTTCTATTAACTTTCCGGTATTTTTTCAATGTTTGGTTAGTCATCATTGAGTTTATGGCGATGACCAAAGTCGACAAAATTTCCGGGTCGTTACATAACCCGAGCATTACAAACGCCGGATCAGTCTGGTGAACCAGAGTGAGAGAAACACACTGAGTTTAAATGTATCACACAACTTAATTTTAAAGTCAAAATCTTTTTGAAAGAAAAGGATAATCGTAACACTAAATCAACACATAAACACAGACGATTTTTATCGTACGATAACCCAAAACATTTTTGAAATTAATATCTTTTCTGATATTGTAATTGTGTCTAAATACAAATAAATATTAATCTAGCAGAACGCTTGCATCTCACACTCCATATATTATATATACAATCAAAACCATGGGCTCTTATTAGAGAATGCATTTCCTTGCAAGGTATGGACCACCTTCCCAACAATGTACCTCTGGAGATGAATACATTGGGGTTCAATAAGAACATCTTGCAAGCCAAGCTAAACATGACCGACCCCTCACTTCTCTTGAGAGTACCGAATATACCATTACCACGGTTGGGGGCTAGCCAACCGAATCGATAACATATATACAAAAATATAAAGAGACAACCGAATGCATTTGATTTCTACAGATCAAGTAATGATATACTCTTTTGATGGGTGCGACACACATAAACATGCGACCCACCCGATTTTATACCATTTCCCGGTTGATGAGGCTTGTGGTTATAGTTTTCTTTTGGAATATCTAGTCACCATTCACTTTGAATGCCACATCGTCAAACCCATCAATTCACTACTTTATTTCCTAAAAATATTATGGGTATAAAGAGCTAAGAGAAACGAATTCCTCCGCCACCAACATAATACCTTTAAGTGGTCAACTGTACGTGATTTTTGTAAGGCATACTCTGTCAGACAATCATCCATATAAATCATCCAGGAATAGGATGAACCAAAGGCACTCTCCTACCACATCCTATATAGGTATCATGCCAAGGATCAGTAGAGAGTAGTCCTTGAAATCCGTATATTCCATTCACGACAAAATCATTATCGAAATATCTCTGACCGCTATACCAGAGAAATTCAACAAGTAGTTCTTCTGCTCAAGAAGATCAACGGTCTTCAATTGCTCCATCTTCAATAATCATCTTCTACGTATTTGCTGGTTCGGAATGGTTTTCGAATATAGATTCGATCTCGGTCTTTCCGTACCAACAATCGTATTGGCCAGATTTGATAGTCGGTTATTTAACTTTCAAATAAATAATCATGAGAATAAAATGAGTTCACTGATCAGGTACCAGCATTGCACGGCCTTTTAATTTAAATTAATTAACGAATATTTAGTTAAACTTCTAAATATCTCGATATTTTTAATACAGTATTTACTTCTTATTTAACATAAGATTTATTTTCATAACTATTTCAAATGCGTTAGAATTAAACCATATATATATTTCCAAACTTTGTTTTAATAAATTTCACGTAAAACATTGTCATTTGAAAACAATATCAAATTTTTATTCTTAGAATAAACTCATTCCAAAAACTTAACATTTTTATTTCCTTTTAATTTTGGAAATATCGTTATATATATATGTATATAAATATATATATTCTCAAGTCTTCCTATTTTCGTTACTTTGGAAATCTCATTATAAATATTCTCAGATCCTTTTTATTTCCGTTACTTTGGAAATCTCAATATATATTCTCAAATCTTGCGATTAACATTGCGTTATTATTTCACGTGTGGAGATAATAAATTATTCTTAACCTCTTTCCCATTACAAACTAATATCTTCCTTAGATAATCCCGAAGTCGTTCAAGTTGGGGTATTTATTTACCTCTTAGATCTTGATCAACAACATTCTTATCTTAAGATAGATATGAGTTGTAATTAAAACTTATATTTCATTTTAATATGAGAAACAAATCTCATTTAACTATTTTATTTAAAAATACGGTTTTATAAAACCTTCTTACTTTTGGAAATCTCCTTCTCGAACATGACCATTATTTCTTAATTTATTAATTAAGTAATTGCTTATTAAAAACATCACCTTTTAACCTTCTTTAAACAAATCGTTTTGTATCTCAGATTCTTGTTACAAAATCCATCGCTCTATTACCAAATTCACTTCCAACAATCCCTTTTTTAATCCATTCAACCCTTTCCCACTTGAAAATCTTATTTAAATTTCCTTCATTTTACTCAATTCCATTATTAAGTAACATTAATTTAAAATTAATGCTTTAATACCTCATCTCTTTGTATAAACTTCGATTATATAATTCGGTTTAATATAAAACGTTTTATTCTCAATTTCCTTTTTTTTTAAACTTAATTCAAACATTAAGTACACATTAATTTAAGCTATCATATTCGCTTAAAATTCCTTTTTCAACTTGGTTATAAAAACTCAGGTTTTAATATAAAACCCGTTCATAAACTTCTTTAACAATTCAATTCGATTTCATCTCAACTTCGATTACTTTTAAATGAATTTCAATTAAAAAGCAACCTCCTAAATTATTATTAATTAAAATAAAAATTCACTTCAATCATTAACTACAGTAGCAGTAGTTAACTTCTTAATTAACTAAAATAAATAGTAAATTCCTTTTTATAATCTTATTAAAATTAAAACAAATATTTGTTAAATTATTTTCATTAGATTAGTTCAAAACAAATTAATTTAAAAATAAATCCTAGTTAAAACGGTTGACTTAGTCAACTCAATACACGATTAATTCGTTAACAAATTCCAATTATAGTCCTTCCTTTAAATTAATTAATTTACTTAATTCCATATAATTGTTTCTTAACAAAAACAATCATCCAACTCTTAATTGTTAGGTTAGTTTTATACTCTCTTGCTTATAAATCTGATTAACATTAGAATTCACTTTATAAAATCAATTAATAATTAATTGTAAATTTAATTAATAAATAATAAATTTTTAATTTCTTTTTAAAAAAATTATTCAAAATAATAGATTTAAAAATTTATCTTTGGCTATAAAATAAATTTTATAACTTCACTTCTATTGATTCACCTAACGTAAATCTATATTTAGAAAATGATTGATAGGCCGTATACTGCCAGTTACTCAACCAACATTACCCTTTGGTTTAAACAAAACAAATGTTGAATTTCAGGTCAACGGTCAACAATCAAATCAATCATCAAATCAGAACAGTTCATATGGTGATAATATGAAAATAAATAATATTTAATATATTTGAGGAATCCAGCTGGATCCCTCCAACCTGTTCTTCTCTGCATCAAAGTCGATTATCTCAAATAGAATCATTAAATTTAATTTAACTGATAATTTTTATAACAGTAAATAATGACTATTTAACATCAACCAATTTACTTAACACAACAAATAATTCGAACAATTTATTAAAGTAAACACGTTTATTTTATAAACGTGGCCAACAAGGTAAGTTACCTCAATTGGGTCCCATTGTTAAAATAACGATTTGGTTAACAACGTTTAATTCCATTAGTTCAATCAATATACGAATATATAAATAACAAACAATCAATCATTAGCAACCATGGCACACAATTATAAAACCCGACTTATATAAAATATAAGTGGGAAGAACTGAGTGAGTTTAACTCACCTTGATTCCATTATCACTAAAGCGGTTCAGTTTCCATTAAATTAAACGCATGTTTAATTTATTTGCTAATTCCACTTGTCTATAGTCTTGTCTAAAATAGTTCCAGAATGTGGTACTGACAATACATCCCCAACACTTTTTGTTTGACTAAATTCTGTTAAGGTATGCATGAATTATAAGCATATATAATTGAAATAAAATAATTATTTTATTAATTACCAATTACCTTAATTAATTATTAAATACTAATTACACTGGTTAAGGGAAATTAACAAGCTGACTGCTTATCCCTTCCATCTGCTCTTCGTTCTCCTGTTTGATGCTCAAACCTTTCATACCCTATCCAAGAATAACACACATTCTTTACCAAATTATAATATGATTAATTTAATTTAATCAAAGATAAACAATAATTCAATTACTTAATTTCATTAGTTATAAATTTTGAACCAAACTGATTTACCCCTGTTCTTTGTTTTGATGCTTCGTTTGTTTTGGTTCTAGGTGCTCAGTCCATGTTTAAGAATACTCTCAATATGATGCTATATCCAATTAGCGGGCCCACATGACCAATTCACGTTTTAAATAAGTTAACTACTTTTAATTAATAATTTAGTTAACCTAATTACTATTTAACCTCAATTAGGTTGACAGTTTCTATTCTCCTTTCGTTTCAGGGTCCTTCGTTTCTCTCTGAACCCCGCTGCAAAACTTCGCCAATCCTTGTTCCAAACGCCGACGACCGGTGCCACATCCAAGACAACCGCCTGAAACGCCTCGCCCTCCCTCAGCTTCGCCCCTAAGCTCGGCCATCTCGAGCTGGTCCATCACCCCCAAACCCCCGCAGAAGTTGTGCATTCACGATCAAATTCCAGCCCTTGTGGATCGTCAATCCCGATCCTAGCCGTCAGTTCGAAGGAGCTCACTGAGTTCTAGATAATTGCAGTAGAAAGTGTTTGAATTCGAAGAGTGGATGTCGAGATTGGATGGAAAGTCGATCACGAAATTTTGGTTGCTCATGCGTTATAAGTGGCGGCGCATGGTCTTTGACCATGCAGGTTGAAAAATTAGGGTATGGACGGCTGAATTGGTATTTATAGAGCGATGGTAAAGTAAAAAATTATTTAAAAAATATTAACGAAACTTCGTCATGAAGTATCATGCTGAAACACCCACGTACAATCTCTAATCGAGTAGAAACTCTTAATCCTAGCATAAAACAAATATTTTGGACACGATGGGACAAGTTTCATCGAATTCCGAGGTCGTTTGTAAAAATTCCTTTATAAATCACAGGCTAAAAGTCACGCATTTAAATTTCCCACGATCACAGAATAAATCCCATCAACTTGAAACTTTCAAATTCTACTTGTCCTTTTCCTTACGGATCCAATGAAATTTGTTTCATTAAAATCGGAGTTCGTTTGACTAGTCGTTTATTCCTTTAAAGTTACCCTTGTCTAAATTGACCAAAACAATATAAAGATTAAGGCGTTTGTCGTTGCCACGATCAAACAGTAAGTCCGATCGGCATGAAAATCGAAATCTTATAATAATGAATTAGTACGAATCCAATGGCATAAATTTCATTGCATTCCGAGACCGTTTCCCGATATGCTATTCTTTATATGCCAACCAACACTATTTTGGACATCAAAATACCCGATGTCCAAAAATATTAGACTACATGTCTATTCTGACTCTAAACGTCGATATGAATGCAACGGAATTGGTTTTGTGGCTTAATTCGATCGTCTGCTCAAGTTATACACAAATATCCCTTTATTAAATTAAATTAAATTAATTACACGCTAAAGAAAATGATTAGGCGTTTACGGGTGCCGTTGCCACATACGATATCGGTTTGCCATGAAATATAATGTCATACAATAATTTAACGTTATGGTTCCAATAAAACTAATTTCATCGAAAACTGAGATCGTTTGCAAAAATGGCTATTTTTAAGGCTTATAATATCAACAAAATATTATTTAAATTCCAGAATAATCAAATAAAATAATAACAAATTATTATTATTAACGTAAATATCCAAATTGAAATATCATATGTCTCCAATTATAAATCAATATGGATTATATAACTGGATATCAACATTTCGAGTCAAATGATATCCAAATATATATTAAAACCCTATTGTTTTAATTAATATACGCTATATTATAATAATGATTTCCATAGCGACTATTTTAAAATTTAAATTGGACATACAATCTATAACATGAAATTTAGATATTTCTCTTTTATATGAAAATTATAATCAATAAGATTCCAACATTTCTTGTTTCACAGTAATCCGACTTATATTGGATCGTGTATATTTAATTGAAGTTGAAAACTCAATATATGAACTACCGCGCCATTTCGAGCTCGTTTTAAATTATATATAAACTTAACGTTCAAACGTCGTTTTAAATAAACGAATTCAATATTAAAATCCATTAATATTCCAAATATAATATTTAAAATAATAAATTAAATTAAATATTTTACTTCCGAAAATACGGAACATTACACATATACAGCCTAATCGACACATTCTTTTACATCATGTAGACAACCTAGTTAAAACCTATTTTAGCACCTAGTTTTACATTAGCACATGCATTTAGCACATATGATAGACTGTAAGGTGTAGGCATGTGCAGGCAAAGAGAAATATATATAAACTTTAGCACATCCCTTCCATCAAAAACATAGCCTGGGCATATCATTTCTAGGACTTGCAGCAGCCAAGATTTGGGTTATTAAAGCATTTTATATTTAAACCCTTTTGCACATGGATTGTGTACGTTTGTGTACTTATATAACCTGTCCATACATGTGAACTGGTCGTGCATGGGCTTAGACTGTAAGATTATGAATGGGAAAGTGACTTAGTAATGCATTTTAAATCAATCACAATAAGACAGCCAACCCACCTTCTAGTGTCCCTATTTTTACCCTACATACTTCAAATGTACGTCTTGAATTCCCCTATATATACCTGGTATACTACCATTTAGCACTCACACAAATCTGGAAGCATACTCAAATACATGAGCAAAATAAATGGTTGCAACAAAGCTTACAAACCTGGAACAAAATGCAAGAGTTTGAGAACCTGAGCCTAAGACCAGTGAACAAGAGTAAAACCTAGAACCTTATTTTGAAATGCATAAACCAGTGATCAACTAAGTGAGTGTAACTCCCCTATTACCCACTTAAAACTAATTATGTTGTATAATATAGAAATATATATAGGCATATATGTTTTTATGAATGTATTGAATTTAGAAAATTAGAAGTTTATAAACCTAGGAACTAAAATTGCAAACGGTAAACAAGCCCTATGAGTAAACTCACTATTAAGACTATATTTTCTAGATTGTTAATGAATATTACGAGTTTTTTAACTATGTATACTTGTTAGTGTATGTATTACTTCACCCATAACCTATATACAATAACCCGTTATTGGATATACGCACACAGAACCATTGAAATCATGTCTTGATGTTAAAACAAGACTGTAAAAAAAAAAACTTACTTACTATCACCTTAGAATTTCATAACTAAATCTCCAATGGGTTATAAAGTGTGAGTGCTTCATAGAAGTTTCTTGTTTACATCTACATTATAGTTTAAAAATAGTTCTAGATTGTATATTGTTATATATTCTCAAATATACATACATACATACATACATATATATATATACACACACACACACTACAGTAAGTCACTTTAAACCATAGAGTTTTCGACCATCGAAATTGTATATTCAGGCATATTATTGTAATCGTGGTAGAAAAACACGAATTTTAATACAAATTTCACGTTTTTTTAAATGTATGATTGTCGAGATATGCAGAGTTGAATGAAAATTGAGTTTTAGCAAGTAAAGACAATCACGACAATCATACGCCATAGTATTGGATATGGAGAAGTGTAATGGAGTGTCGATCACGGGAAAATGCCCAATGATTTTTCCATTGTATAATTTGTGTGATCGAAGGAGATTTAGGGTTTTAACATGGATCTTTTTTGTCTTTGTTCATCGTGTAACTGCATCGAGGTGGTGGTGAACTAGGGTTAAGCACTATGGGGGTTTGGAGTTGCAGGTCGTCGTTTAGGTGTGGTCAAAATCTGGTGGACTTCGGTAAGCTGAGCTGGCGTCTGAAGGCATTTTTGTGGAACCGTGTCTTTTGGCAAGCTCAGATTGAATGGTGAAAACATCGTACTGGTGATCAAAGAAAATATTAGGATCGGGAAGGGGATCAGTTGGCCAGCCATGACTTATGGAAGGGGTCGAGGCAGCTGGATGCTTAGAGGTTCGAGTGTGCATATATACAAGTGCACCAGTGTGCACTGTAAATGTTCATATTGAACATTGAAGAAGAAGAGGCAACATACACTGCTAAGGGAGGAAGAGATGGAGGTGGGGATTTGTATGTGATGGGTTCGATCTTATGTGTTAGCTGAGCCATGTAGTGGCAGGAAAGAAAGGAGAAGTGAAGGGAGGCAACAAACAAGGGAGACATGAAAAGAAGGGAAGGTAGTGCAGAAATAAGAAAAAGAAAAGAGAGTTAAATTAAATTTTAGTTTAATATTATATATATTAGTAAATATATATATATATATATATATATATATATATATATGTGTGTGTGTGTGTGTGTGTGTGTGTATCTATAAAAATGTGTATGGACTAATTTAATTGGGCTTTGCCCATTATAAGTAAAATGAAAAGAATAACTGTTTTAAGTTATAAGCCAAATGTTGATAATATATATTGGGCTCCACTACAAAAAAAAAGAATAAATGTTTTAATTTATAATTCTAAATAGAATATATATATATATATTGATGTGTATAACTTAAGTTAGATCAAGTAAATATATTCAAATAGATTGGGCTTGTGTGTGTGAGTGACCGAGTCAAGCGTTAGTCTGTGTAAGGAAGTCAGCGTAGTTATCGAGTTTAAACAATTCAGTTTAAATTAAATTGATTTGTTAAGTAATTGAACAATGATTGAAATACTAAACATCATTAAAATAAATCAAACGTAAATTTAGTTAATGCTTAAACCATTACGAGTTGATCAATAATGATCTGTAATTCAGTAAATCTTGAAATATTTGTTCACTTAAAATTAATTCTGTTGTGTTTAGTTATGTTAATCGTAATTTTATATATTATATATCGACACATGTTAGTAGAAATAAACATTATTCCACTATAAATTTGATTGACTGAATTGTTTGACCAACCTGCTAGCAGAAATAAAAACCGTTGCGCTATAGTATTATATATATTATGTTGTTGAGTTATTATATTATCAATTGGTAATATTGAATTGTATTTCGGTGAGAAGATTACGTAAAAAAGGAGTTCACGTTGCTGGGGGCTGTGTTTTTTTGCGCTGAAGACGACGAAAATTACCTGCACCTATTCGTTGACTGTGACTTCGCGCTCTATGTATGGACGAAGTGTTTAGTTAGCCTTAATATTTGCTTAGATTGGTCTAGCTTCATCACCGACCAATTTCTTTTTTGGCACAACACTTTTTATTTCACTACCTGACACACCTATGAGACAACTGTTTGCTGCCTTGAATTTTGCTTATGTTTGGATTCTTTGGCATGAAAGAAACTCACGAAAGTTTAAATGTAAAATGAAACAGCCCAACTCAATTATTTATTGTATTCTCAAATTTGTTTCTCAATTGTCAGGCAACGAAGAGATCAAATTCGTGGACACCATTGGCGCCAGAGTGATGGATAGAGCACGAGGCAGCCGTGCTTGATGTAGCTTCCGCATCAACTTGTTGGGTTTCTTTGCTACTATGTCTATGTTGTTATCCTATGTATATTATGGGTTTTGCCATGCCTGCGTGCATGTGTTGCTTTTTGGGCTGTACATATTCCTGTATATTTTGTAGCACATCTTTTGTATGTTGTACATAACACCATGTTGTACTTAGTCTATGTTTAATGAATGAAGGCGTGAATCTAGCGATTCACTACCTTTTTTCATCAAAAAAATATTGAATTGTATTTGCATGGTTGTTTTGCAAATTGGGTTAACGACTTGAATGTCATATGTTATAAGAACTGCTATATGCCGTTGGAACTGCTAAGTTATAATTTCTATAAAGTAACTCAGAAATAAACTTATGTTTTTAATAATCTGATATAAATTCTTTTTAAGAAACAATTAAATGGACTAATTTAAATTAATTATATTATTTATTAATTTAAAAAGGAAAGATTAATTGTAATCATTTTAAACTTTTCGTTTCTTAAATGAATTCTGAGAAGTTAATTAGTTTTAAATTAACAGATTTTGGTAAGATAATGGTTTGGTTAAATAGCAGTTTAAATTTGGATAAATTATCTCAGAAGGATGTTTTATACTTAATTAATGTCTTAATTAAGCAAGTTCTAAATATAATTTAGTTATAAAAGAAATAGGGAATCAAGTTGGTTATTTGGATTAAATTTCCGATTTAATATTTAAGTTAACCAAGTTAACTTGATAATGTTTCCTAAATAACAATGTTGTTTTGAAAATGATTTAAGATTTGGAAATCAAATGGATTACAAATTCTGGTTTGTCGAATATTTTGATACCGAACTTCTACGAATCTTAACGATAAGAATGATTTTGACTTAAGGTCTGAGTGGTAATTAAAATACCCCAACTTGAATGATTTCACTATTATTTGATAGATAGCATTAGTTTGTGTTCAAAACGAGTGTTAGAGTTGAATATTGTTTTCAGCTATGAAACGTATATTCAAGAGTGAGATTATCACGTAAAATTGATAATAAGAAGTTATAAGTTAAGTAATACTAATGTTTTCAAACAAGCATATAAACAAAGTTAATATTTGAATTTGAATAATTAAAGATTTCTTTAAATAAGGCTTAGTAGATCCAATAGAAATAAATATGTTTATTTTATTTTATATTTGATAGTTAAATAACCGACTATCAAATCTTGACCTTTTCGTTGTCTTTTTCGAAGAGACCGAAATCTAAATTCCATTTCAATACAATATATACATTACGATGCAGAGATTGTTGAAGATCATTGAAGATAGAGTTATGCAAGGGAAATTCCGTCAATCCTAGGTAGAAATTTCTTTAGATGGATTTACAGGATAGTGCCTTCGGTTTGTCCAGTCCCATGACAACTTGTATGGGTGAATGTCCGACAAAGTATGCCTAATAAATCACATAAGTTGATCTCCTCAAACGTATTTACATTTGGTGGAGGAGGAATTCGTTTCTCACAGCTTTACACCTGTGGTATTTTTGGGGAAATCAATTTTTTATTTGGCGGATTTGACAACGTGGCATTCAGAGTGAATGAAGACGTGTTATATCTAAAGGTATGATTGGCCTCAGGTTTCACAACCGGTAAATGACAAAAATCGAGTCGGCAGCATGACTAAGTGGGTCGCTCCTAGTTAGGGTGTATTGTCACGTATCTAGAGAAAATCCATTTGCTTCTTTATTCTATTGATTTACTGTCCATTTAGGGAAACGATGGTTATCTCCCATTTGCTGGTGATAATACATTTGATACACTCAAGCAAAATGAGTGGTCGGTCATGTATGGGCCAGGTTGCAAGATGTTCTTGTTGAACCCAGTGTACTCCTCTCTAGAGATACACCATCGAAAGTTGGTTCCATACCTTGTCATAGTTAGAAATCCATTATAGAATAAGTGCTCGCAGATTTGATTGTATACTATGCATGTAGAGCGTGAGATGCAAGCGTTATGCTAGATTGCTATTTATTTGATTTAGACACTACTATAATATCAAAATAGTATTGATTTCAAAGATGTTTTGGGTTATCGTAAGGGAAAAACCATCCATGTTTACGTATGGATTGGTCTTACGATTATCTTTTCTTTCAAAAAGATTTTAGAAGTTAAACCGAGCACTTGGGATTCTCATAAGGGGAAAACCGATTCCATTTTTACGGGGTGATCTTATGAGATATCCTTTATTAATCAAGCTGTTTTAAAATTGTTTACTCACACCAGTCCCACGACTGATCCAAAGTTTATTTTCCTATGTTTTCCCTAAACTCTTGGGTGCCCAAATTTATACGGGCAGTCAAGTAGTCCAGAACAGGAGCGTCAATGTTAGATATTTAGAGTTTTATTCCGCTAGGTTATATATGTGTCGTACTATGATGATGTGACGATCACCCATAACCCCTACACTTAACAAGAGGAATAATGCGCTGAAAGACGTCCTAGGCAGCCATAAACGATTATCAAGGTAAGATGACACAAGCGGAACCTGTCGTAGAACTCACAACACAAGGACAAAATATAGTAGAAAATATACAACAGGTAATAATAGTGAAGCATCATGTAGCAGACTTTTAAAACTTTCACAACATCAAAGATTATCCAAACATCATGGCAAATATCAAAGTTTGTACATAAAGCCTCACTACAACACTCATAGAGCAACTCGAACAGCGGAAACAAATATACTCGATAGTAATAAAACTGGTACGTATGCCTCCAGCTCGCCATCGATCAACATCGTCATCTTACCAAACTATCACCTGTCACCTGCTACTCAGTCTGCCCATCCACAACCGGATGAACAACCCAAGGTAATAAGAGGAAAACATAAAACCCTGAGTCAGACAACAGTCTTAGTGAGTGATAAAACGGATAACAAACACCAACAATAAAGTATATGAGAATGGATAGATAAAAATACTAATCTACCCCCAATACCAAAGAAGAACTTGACCCTATCTTCCCCACATCGGACAATGATATCCTTTACAACAACATTTTGACTATTCATTCATGAAAACCAGAATAACCACTCATTTATGGCAATCAGAAGAAAACACCACTAGCACTCATAGCATCCAGATTATATGTATCTTACGTGAGCCATCCTAATCGAGTTCAATATCCCTCAAGTACAAGCCCCAGAGGCCTAAACCAACATCAGACAAGCACCCAAGAAACATCTCCTTCGACGTTGGACAATTTACGTGAGATGGTACAAACAAGGCAACTAATCAACTATGACAGACTCTGGCTATCACCGCCAATCCTGCTTCGAAACCATCATTAATCGTATGACGACCAACCTTGCCATATGTCAAGGGCTAATGGTAACCCCAGTTATAACATAAACTCCATGTGCCTTTCAACGATACGTATGTATGTCCAACCTTGACAACTAGGCCTTTCAACGATACCCAGGGTACTCGACGTACATCTGGTCTTTTAGGTGCCCCTATTGTACCCCTGCTTCGAGCCTGCTAGAACTTTCGACAACAATAATCCCTCGGCCTTCACATATCTAGTCATTCCAACTTGACGACTTTTCATTGCTCAAGCAACCATTATCCCCCAGTTCATGACTTTTAAGTTGCCACCTCATTCGTTGTTCTACACCGATCAATGAACACATTCAATACTTTGAACCTTCCTACTTGAACTTACTTCGAAGTCACAACATCACTAAGCCAAATTACATTACTGAGCTGCGACTAAGGTTTGGGGGTTGCCCCCGAAAAATATTTTTTTCAAGCCCTTTTGTTCAAATCTGGGTCATATCCGAAAATGTAATTTTTTAGAAAATGACCCTGTGGACCGATCCCTTGGTGACCGATCAGACCTTGCTCGACTGACCACATCACCATCTGGCCGACCCCACCTTGTGACCGAACCCCAGTATGCGATCGACCCTGGTGACCGACCACAGTATGCATGACCCAATGCTTTCTTGACCTAACCTGGCTGACCCCCTTCAACTCGAGCCCATGCTCGATCCAATGTGCACGATCGACCCTCACCTTGGCTCGACCGCCTACGCACGACCGACCATGTGCATTCCTTCCCGACCACCCTACTGCGTGCGAACAACCCCGTGTATTTTTGCTCGAACCGATCACAAGTTGTAATACGGTGTACTACACTTGTATTGTGCTCGACCCGTGGCCTGTACAGCCCCAATCCAAGTCCAATTTCGACCAAAACTTTGTCAATTGATGAAATATACTCATCTAATTCATTCAACACAACCACAAGCATGTTATGAAATTATTAACAACATGAATATGACGATTATCACCAAAATTATGCAAATTTCACCAAAATCATAATAAATGAACATATGATCTAAATTGCGGATCAAACTTGCATAAACATATGAAATAGCGTAGTCATTTTCGGTTTAAACTTGCTAAATCAGATCCTATAGTGATTCATATGAAAATGGACTTACCGACGTTTAGATCTATGATAAAATGCTTGAATTTAATGAAAAACATGATCAAACATTGATATACTTGATTGAATCCGTGTGAGAGATGAATATCACTCACCAATTCTCCAAAGAAAGCTAAAAGCAATGAATTAAGATTTCGGATAGCAAGGAATTTGATCCAAACTCCTTGATTTGATGAACTCTCCTTTGCAACGGTGTAGATCTAGCCTCAAATGGTGTAGATCTTCGATTTCCTAAGCTTTAATGATGGAAAGATGGAGGAATGGAGGGTCCCTTGGTTCTTCCAAATGAGAGAATAGGGAAAGTAAACTATATCCCATACCTCCCACCCCCAATTTATAACCTTCCACCAACCCACTAATGGGCTTCTTCAAATCAGCCCATTATGGCTTTAAAATCCGAGCAACCAACTGTAAAACCTTAAAACAGCGATTCCTCCCAAACTGCTGAGCCAAATCTTTAATGTAACCACTCTACGGAAGGGCAATCATCATTTCCTTTCCAAAGGCACATGTCTCAACACCTAATTCGACTTGAGTCAAAAGTTATGCCATGTACAAGACTGATAGGGGCAAAATGGTCACAAACAAAATTATAAAAATTATGGACATGTCTCACATCCCCAAAAGCAACATATTAAAATATGAGAATGATCCAACCCTCAGGGAATAAAATAAAAATATTTTACGATCCTCCGATATGTAAAATGCGGGCTGTTACATTCTCCCCCTTAGGAATTTCGCCCCCGAAATTCTAAGCAAACACAACAATTCCACATGCCTATCATCTATGATAATTCGAAGCCAATTCTATCATCCAAAGTACATGCATCCATAGCCTTATCCTAGCACGCAGAATTCTGTCAAACAACAACAAGATACAATGATATAACGATGATACGATATCAAAGGATCCTAACGACGAAGAGTTCCGGATGAGTCGCCTTCATGCTCTCTTCTGTCTCCCACGTACAATCGTCGCCATCTTCACTTCATTGTACCTTGACTAGCTTAACCGTCTTCCTCCTAAGCTTTTTTGTGTCATTTCCCACAACACGAAGTGGCTTACGAGATCTCGCAACTATGGTCTCTACTTCTAGGTATTCATACCGCTCTGGAGATACCACTACATTCGAATCATGCACAAACTTTCGTAGAAACAACACATAGAAAACATTATGCACACTTCACATCTTTTCTGGTAACTCCAATCTATATGCGAGCTTTCCAATACGCTCGACTATCGGAAACAGTCCAATGAACCTAGGAGCTAACTTTCCTTTATTTCCGAATCGAACCACATGCTTTAATGGTGAAATTTTCACACAAACCATATTGCCTACATCGAATACTAAATCTTTTCGATGCTTATCAGCTTAACTCTTATGATGATCTTAGGCTGCCTTCATTCGTTTTCGAACGATCTCAATACAATCTGAGGTCTCTCTTATCATCTCTGGCCCAAGTATCAACTTATCTTCAGTTTCTAACCAACATGCCGGAGAGTTACACGGTCTCCCATACAACACCTCATATGGTGCCATCCCAATGCTAGACTGGTAGCTATTATTATATGCAAACTCAACTAGATGTAGATGGTCTTCCCATGGTCCCCCAAAATCCAACACACAAGCTCTTAGAGGATCTTTTAAAACTGGGTTAACCCTCACGGTTTGACCATCATTTTGGGGAGGATAAGCCGTGCTCAAACACAATTCGGTTCCCAAAGCTTCTTACAAACTTTTCCAAAATCCACTCATAAACAATAGATCTCGGTCATTCACCATACTCTTTGGGATACCATGGAATCGAACTATCCATTTCACATAAAGTTCAGCCAACTTCAATACCGTCCTAGTTGGCTTGACAGGAATGAACCTTGCACTTTTGGTCAAGCGATATATGATGACCCAAATCCCTTCATTTATTTCCCTGGTTCTAGGCAGTCCATCGATAAAATCCATCGATATCTGCTCCTACTTCCATGTAAGTACTTCTAATGGCTGAAGCAATCCACTTGGCTACTTCTGTTCAGCTTTCACCAACTGAAAGTTCATGCACTTGGAAATGAACTTTCCAATGTCTCGCTTCATCCCCTCCTAGTAGTAAACTTGCTTCATGTCCTGATACATCTTATTGCCACCGGGATGAATCGTCAACTTCGAGTGATGACATTCCTTTAGAACCTCATCTCTCAGTCTATCAATATCAGGAACAACTAGTCACCCTTGTTTTCGAAGCTAACCTTTTTGATTGACTTCAAACTCTTTATTCTTTGGTTCCAACTTCTAGATAAACTCGACAAGCTTCATATCACGCTTTTGGCCCTCGCCGATCCTCTCGATAAGAGTAGGTCCCATCGATAAGCTTGCCAATATTTCAGGTTCCAACTCACATCGTGGCCTGAAATCAAACCTTGCCAATATTTCAGGTTCCAACTCACATTCTGGCCTGAAATCAAACCTTGCTAAATACTCGAGGCTCTTCCATTCTGATAACATCACTTCCAAACTTACGTGTCTTTAAATCAATGCATCTGCAACCGCGTTGCCTTTGCCAGGTGTATAGACTATACCAAAATCATACGATGCAAGAAACTCTAGCCACCTTTGCTGCCGAAGATTCAAATCCTTTTGGGAGAAAAGATACTTCAACGACTTGTGATCCATAAACAACTCGAATCGTACTCCCAATAGGTAATGTCTCCACATCTTCAGAGAAAACACAATCGCCGCTAACTCTAAATCATGTGTTGGGTAATTCCTTTCATGAGGCTTTAGCTGTCGACTCGCGTAGGCCACAACCTTATCCTTTTGCATTAGTACTGCTCCAAGCCTAGTACCACATGCATCAGTGTATATCACCATCTCTTCATTCCTGCTTGGAATGGTCAAAACAGGAGCACTTGTCAACCTCTCCTTTAGGATCCCGAATGCTTGTTCACACTTTGCATCCCATGTGAACACTTGGTTCTTCTTTATCAATCATGTCAATGGTGCAACTATCTTGGAGAAATCCTTAATAAACCATCGGTAATAACCGCCAACCCAAGGAAACTTCTCACGTCTGTCGCATTCTTAGGTCTATCCCAGTCCTGGATTGCTACCTCTTTAGCGGGGTCAATGCTATTCCATTCCCAGAAACAACATGGCCTAAGAACCTCACTTCGCTCTTCCAAAAGTAACACTTTGAAAACTTATCCTTCAGCTAGTGTTTTCGTAAGATTTCCAACACAACTTTTAAGTGCGTCTTATGTTCTTCCTCATTCTGGGAGTAAACTAGAATATCATCCATGAACACAAGCATGAACTTGTTCAACTGATATCTGAATACCCTATTCATAAGATCCATGAAATATGCTGGCGCGTTAGTCAACCCGAATGGTATCACCAACCATTCGAAGAAACCAGATGGTGTCCTAAAAGCAGTCTTTGGCACACTATCCTTAGCCACCCTCAACTGATGAAATCCCGTTGTCAAATCCATCTAAGAAAGCACTTTGGCTTCGTGAAGCTGATCGAACAAGTCATCTATCCTGGGCAACAGATACTTATTCTTCTTGGTCACCTTGTTCAGCTCACGATAGTCCACACACAATCTTAACGAGCCATCTGCCTTGGTTGCAAACATGACTAGTGCACTCGATTTGGAGACACTTCTCCGAATGAATCCCTTTCATAGAAGGTCACGAACTTGCACCTCCAACTCCAACTATTTGTTAGGCGCCATCCTATAAAGAGGCATAACGATTGGTCTAACACCCTTGACCAAATCAATCCTAAACTTGATCTCACGATGCGCCAGAAACCCTTTGACCTCGTCAAAGACATCCTCATACTCATTAGCAACCAACACAGATGACAAGTCTTCATGTGGAATCACAAGCGAATATAGATAGCTTACTAAGACACCATCTTCATGCTTATATCTAATCAACACCTTTCGCCCTTGCACATCTCCGACCCTCACCTCTAGCTTCTCGCAATTCACTATTGCTGCATATCTCTTGAGCCAATCCATGCCCAAGATGATCCCAAACTCAGCGAAGTTAAGAACAAAGCAATCACACACAAAAGAGCAACCATGACTCGACAACACTAGACCACGACAAATCATACAAAGATTGGATGAACCCACAACTAGATTAGTCACTGCTAAAGGTCTATCACAAATCTTGGGTTCCAGACCCAAGCGATACACAAGCTCATTGCACATGAAAGAATGTGATGCTCCAGTATCGAACAACACATGTACTAAAACACCATTAACAGAAAGAGTACCTTGGATGATGACACCCTTTCCCTTCTTCTCTGCAGTAGGATCTCTTGAAGAAGATGGCACGACTTCCAAAGCATATTCCTTCACAACCTACTTGCCCTTAGCTGATTCTGGATGATATTTCTTCTCATGCCCAAGCTTTCCACACTTGAAGCACTTCTTCTCAGCTTTGGGATTCTTGCACTCATTAGCAAAATGACTCTTCTGTTGGCAGTTAAAGCAAACTACCTTACTCTTTCGCTTCTTCTGGCCATCCTTTCCTTTCTGTTGTTGCTGCTTCCTCTTCTTTTTATTACCTACTTGCTGTGGTTTCTGAACTTCCTTGGTTGCAACGACAACATTTGCTTCCTTAGGAAACAAGCTTTCATGGTGCACAGCTTTTTCCACAAGCTTCTCAAATGAATCATCAAGATGTTTCACCTATGGTCTTCCTATGCGTGCATCCAGACCCAAAACAAACTTCTCGTTCTTGTGATAGGGTGTATCAATGTATGAACAAGCTTATCAGGACAAGGCCTCGAAATCAAAAAAATAGTCAAGTACATAACGATCATTCTGCTACAATTCCACAAATTTCTTGAATAGAGCAGATTTCTGAGCTGTGTAGATAAACTTTGCTTCAAACATAGCCTGGAATTGTTCCCATGAGATCTCTTCCTCTAGAGTCTCAAGTGTAACTGAATTCCACCATTCCATGGCCCTGCCTTGCAGTTGCCTTGATGCAAGCTTCCTCTTGGTTGCATCATCCAACCATAAGTCTCCAAAGATACGAACACAAGAATCCATCCACCTCTGAACCTCTTCAGACGGTTCCGTTTGTAATGACCCAGATTTTTTGGTCGATTTATTTTAAATATTTAATATAGTTTTTAAATATTTAGTTGATAATATAAATTGATTTTTATATGGGGTTATTGATTTAATAATCGAAATAAGATTTTTTTCCGAATATATATAATCATCGTATTATGAAAATGAATTTAATTGAATTCAAAATTTAAAACTGAATTGAAAATAGTTCAGAGGATCAATATAAACTTCTGTTAGAATTAGAATAATAATAATATTAATTTATTATCAAAGAATTAATTGTTTTGAATTTAATTTATATCGATTTAAATTGATATCTTCTCCATACGATCAAATTAGGCTCTGAAACACATTCTAGTGTGTCCAGAATAGTGGTATAACCTTAAGAATGTCAGTTGTTGTGTTTAAGTAGGAGTTCGATAACACACGAGATTTTAAAAGGGTTAAAATTACCTTAATTGAAAATAAAATAAAATAAAAATATCATTCCTTCCTCCTTAAGCTAATGGATAGTGCACTGTAAACCTAAACCTACTCTGTACCTACGCATCCCTATTCCTTAACACTGAAGCATTCATCTTCTATAAAATAGCTTGCAAATTCTTTCTTTCATTTTTGCTTCTTCTGAACGTCGAGTACGGCTATAAGCTAAAGGCAAAATGGTCACTTCTTTATGGTAGCCGCAACTATCCCTCCTCACTTCTCTTAATTACTTTCCTCTTCTGTATCTCGAATCAAACTCCAATCGAAGAAATAAAAAGAAAATGAAATAAAAAAAAAATCAAATCCAAAGAGTCACAATTTAAAATCGCAAGTTCTGAAGCTTGTCAGCAGTTGGAAAACGCTCACAAATCGGAAGGCGCGATGCTATTTCTGAGTTCGACATCAACTTCCATCACAACCTGCGTGTGTAAGGGGACTGAAATCTCTGGGGTCGAGATCGATTTTATGGTACAACGATTTATTTTTTTGTGCGATACCAGTGTCTAATGAACATATTCGAATCAAAGATAGGGTGTTCGATTTAGAGAAGTTGGTGATTTTGGGGATTGCATTGGCTTGGGTTGAGTTCGACATTGTGAGTGACGCTGGTAGAATAAGCTTGAAGGTAAGTGCCATGACAGTGGAAAAATGGGGTGGGCGAGTCGGAAATGTGATCTGATAAACATGGTGAGATTTGTGTTGGATTTCGCAAGTCTTACTTCAGTAATAAATGTCATGAAAATGATGACAATGCTGGCTTGAGGGCTGTTGGAAAGCACGGTGGCTGGAGCGATGTACTGTTGTTCAGAGGTGATGAACTATGCAGGTTATTTAATGAAATTGTTTCAGAAGGTCAATATAGGGGATTATTGGGTGGAATCAAGAAGTTTTTTCTTTTTGCAACAAGGTAAAAATATATTTTTGTATTGAAGTTTTAATCCAAGTTATATAAAAATATTATTAACATGTATGAAAAATGTAAAACTTATATTATGCAAGGTCTATAGATCTTGGAACGAGTTATGGTGGAGTCTTGTGGCCAAATAACTTACAGTTGTCACATTTAGGTGTGCTTGAATCAAATTGGAGGTAGTAACCATTCAGTTAGCTTCATAATGGGTTGATGGCGACGAGGTGTATATATATATATATATTTTTATGAAATTTAAAATATAGAATAATTTACTTATTTTAGTAGTTTAGTTTAAGTCGATAATTATTTAATCGATCAATTAAAAATTTAATAATCATAGGAATAAATTCATTCAAGATGATTCGTAGCTAAGACGATATGGAATTTAAATGGGATATTTAGCGAATAAAAATTAAGTGAGTAAATCTCACTCAGATTTTATTTAGAATTATTTTTATTAGTTAAAAATAATTGTTCATTGATTTTTTGAATGCGTTTAAATATTTTTGGTATTCTATATATTATTAGTTATATAGGATTGGTGTTTGTGGTTATTATATATATTGGTGATTGGATTCTCGCAGTATCATTAGTGGATGCCCGTAGTATCATTAGCGGATGACCCTATTCGGCCCACGCTATGATAGTGGATGACCTTCTATACCGCGATGTCCTGCCTCGAAGTAGGATGGGTATTATTTATGTTGGCTAATGTTTGTGAATGCAGGGAAAACTGGTTGGAGGGATCCAACTAGATTCCTCAAAAATATTATTGTTTGTTTGTTTTCATATATATTGTCATATATGATGTGTTTGAAAACCTATGATTAATAATTGGGTGTTTTTGATTGGTTAAATATCACTGGGCCTAAATGTTGATTTATAAAAATGTCGTGAAAATAATATTTCGAGATTTAAAATGGAAAATCTATTTTTCAAAAATAGAATTTGAATTTCGAATGGGATAATATTTACTTGTTTTAAATAATAAAAACAAGTAATGGAATTTATAAACGGTGTTTATAAATTTAATAATACGGAAAATTGAAGTGAATTTATAAACGGTATTTATAAATAAAGATGAAAATTATCATTTGGATAATTTAAAATTTAAAATTTAAAATTCAAATATGAATTTAAAATGAGAATTGCGATTGTGTTAAAAAGGGAAACAATGGTATTTATTCCAATGTTCGGGATATAAATTAAACTAAAATAAATCCATATGGATTTAGGATATTATTCGACGACATTGACTTTTATAAACTAAATGATTTTTAAATAAGATATTGGAATTGTTTAGAATTAACTAAATTTAAATATGGAAATAGATTCTAGATTTATATTTGAGTTATAAAAATAAAATATTCCAAAAAGGGGTAGAATTTCAGTTGGATTTGAAATGGAACTTGTTTGAATATATAAAACAAGTGAATTTATAAACAATGTTTATAAATGTAGTGTATTAAGTTTCTAGAGATAAACTGGAATTTCAGATTCAAGTATGAATTTAAAAATACTATTTGAAATCATTTCAAAATGGAAACGACGGTTTTTATTCTGGAATCCAGAATATAGAAGGAATTGAATTTCAAATAGATTGTGCAATGAAACTTGTTTTAAATTGTAAAACAAGGAAGTTAAATTTATAAAAAGGGTTTATAAATTAAATAAGATAATTATCGTGGGATAATTTTGAATTTTAAATTCAAGTACGAATTTAAAAGTGAATTGTAAAATGTGTTGAAAAATAGAACGATTGATTATATTTAGGGAATTCAGAATATAAACTGAACTGAAATAAAAATAACAGATTTATAAGTGAAATTTGATTTATATCGAATTTTATTAAATAATTTATTTCCATAGGATTTAGAATTTAAAATAGAGGGTTGAATTTAATCCATAACCAAGTAATGAAATAATCGACGATTAGGGACAATCAGAAATATCAAGTTGAATTGGGAAAATTGATTCAAAATATATTTAAATATATTAAAATGGAGTTGAAATCTATTTATAAACGAAGATTAAAGGTTTATATTCAATTATAATCAAAAACAAACTCGCCGCGGCGCATAGTTCGTAAATTGGTGTTTCGAACTTCAATTGAGTATATAAAACCCATTTTAAGTCAGAATTCTTTGAAACAAAAATCGTTAGGGCCGATTTGATAATAGTTTTCTAATGGAAGATAAAAATATGGATTTCTTCATATAGATTTTGAGTTATGTAAAAATCAAATTTTCAGTAAAACAGCTCCATAACCCTTATAAAACCATAATGGTTTATTTAAATAAATAAAAGAATTTTAAGAAAATAAAAATCCGAAAGTCCATTAGAAAAATCCAGACTTGAGATATAGAATAAGATGAACTAAAGTGGAGTAAGTGAACAGATTTTTGAAACAAAAATCAGATTTTTAATTATTGAATAGAAGTAACTAATTTGAAGAATAATTAGTTAAGCGTGTTTTGAATTGAAATTTGGCATTAGATAAGTGAACGGGGTTTGTGAATTCTTATTCGGGATTGAATATGAAACTCGAGTTGAGAATGGAATTCGATTAGTTTTTAAGTAAATTAAAATATATACGAACATGATATGTTCAAATAAACGTGAAACAGGCTAAAGATCTAATTGAAGAATAAATTAGCGAATTGAGTTAAAACGACCAGATTGAGTTGGAATAAATTGAGAATGGACGTCTATGTGTTAGACAGGTATGGAATGAAGTGTATGAAGATTATAATTTAAGTGCCCGACAAAAAGGTACACGTTTAAATTTCATATGAGATTTTATGTGCCGAATCGGCAATCCACTTGGCTTTTTGATTTTCTTTTTGAATAAAAAGGGCCTAGAGAGGCGAGTTGAGGTTTGAACTATCGACCAGTACAAAGGAGGTTATGGCGAAATTTTCGAAAATTTAAGGAGTTGGAATATTTTTAAGAAAATTTGATAGTTAAAAATCAATGTATCGATATATATAGAATTCGATAGGTAACCGAACTTACAAATCGAATATTATAACAAAAAGGAAATCTATAATTAAATCTGGTAAAATTTGAAAGAGAAACGTATGCGGGTTTAAAAATGAATAATTGGTTTTTATGATGTCGATTATTCGAGGTAATTGGTCTTATCCGTTTTGAAGTTAAGGATGTTTTCAGTCATGGTCTGAGAGGTAGTTATACCCCAACTTGATTGATTTCATTTTTAACCGATAAATAGCAAGATCCAGTCTCGAAGAGAAATGTTTGAATAAGAGTCAGTTGAATGCAGTATTTTGGGTTGTTGTAACGATGTTTTACACAACATTCGTTTTAACCCAATAAGTGGAATTTTGGAAATATAATAATAAATATTTCCAAAGTCTAAAAATGAATGGTCGTGAAAGAGATAAGTAAGTGGAATGTTCTCAAATTATAAATAGAAAATATTTTCTAAATATAGAAAATAAAAGAAGTTGATATTTGGAAATGTTTTCCAAATAGTGTAAGAGGCCAAGATGATTGTCGAAATTATCGTGTTAACGAATAGTGATAAGGAAATGAGAAAGTGATTTAATAAATGAAATATTAATTAAAGGGCCCAGTGATTGTTTAACGTGATGAACGAATGTTTTTTTCTTTGATAGTTAAATAACCGACTATCGAAGTATTTGCCAATATCATTGTTAATATGGAGAGATCGGTTGGGTTATTATCCGAGAACCACTCTGTATTGGCAGTAGCATTGCGAATCAAATTTTATGAAGATAATCGAAGACGGAGTAAAGTGCAAGGGCTTTTTCTATTAACGGAAATTGTGCCTTCGGTTTCGTTCAGTCCAAGTACGAACGTATATGGACGAATGTCTGACAGAGTATTTCCAATGATCACATATATTATTCTGTACAAATATATATGGTGGCAGAGAATTTATTCTCTTAGCATAATATCCATAATATATTTGTGCAATCAATTAGTGATTAACGGATCTGACAATGTGGCATTCAAAGTGATTGTGCTATCAATGAATGGAAAGTAATCGTAGCCTCAGGCCTCAACAACTGGGAAATGACAAAAATCGGGCAGGCAACATGGTTATGTGGGTAGCTCCCATTAGGGTGTATTATCACCTATCTAGATAAATTCATTTAATTCCTTATTTTATTCGATGCTGCCCCATTTGGGAAAACGGTTGCTGATCCCAACCGTTGGTGATATACATTCGATACACTCAAGCGAAATGAGTGGTCGGTCATGTGTGGCTGGGTTACAAGATGTCCTTATTGAGCCCAGTGTATTCTCCTCTAGATATACACTATCGAAAGGTGGTTCCATACCTTGTCATAGTTGGAAATTCATTACCCAATAAGTGCTCGCGGTTTTGATTGTATATTTTGTATGTGGAGCATGAGATGAAAGCGTTCTATTAGATTTCTATTCATTTGATTTAGACATTATTATAATATCAAAAGAGTTTTGATATAAAGATTATTGTTCTTTCAAAAAGACTTTGAAAGTTAAATCAAGTGTTTCGGATTCTCGTAAGGAAAAAACCCGTTCCATGTTATACGGCATGGTCTTATGAGATATCGTTTATTTTCTCAAACTATTTTAAATTGTTTACTCATACCAGTCCCATGTCTGACCCGGAGTTTATTTTGTTTTGTTTTACCAAAACTCTTGGGTGCCCAATTTTGTACGGGCTGTCGAGTAGTTCAGGATTTTACAAATCTATCTAAAGGAGCTTGGAGCAGGAGGCTTCAGTGTTAGATATATAGTATTTTTATTCCGCTGTGTTGTAAGTGTTGTACTCTGATAAGTGTGTGTTATACAGTTAAAATTTTGTATTTCAAAAGTTATGATATATTATATTTTGTTCCGCTGCGATGTGAGATTCTATGTTGTTATTTCTGTTCTTCTTCTACCTTTTTCTTCTAAAAAAAATGATCTGTATTTCTCTGATATTTGGGTTGGACGTGTGATGTATGTAGTCAACTTAGATAGTACGGATTTGCATGCTTTTACACCGTTCCTTTGAATGGCTTTCCACCTAGGGATGTATAATCTTTGCATAGCTTCGCGAAATCAACAACCCTAGGCAACTAAACACCTACATCTACCGTAGTTGCCACTGGAGCGGGCAACCTTCGCATGAATGCCTCCATCATGGCTTCAAACATGGTAGGGTAGTCTGGTTCACCGCTATTTCACCCTCCAGTATTAGCATCCCTAGCAGCGTGTCTTGATGCTCGTCTACTCATTCTAAATCTGCAATTTAGAATAATTATCCACTTTCAAGAAAACTGCTAAAGGAATACAACTGCTACTACTGTATACACTAATATATATATATATATATATATATATATATATATATATAGTAAGCATCCAATTGAAATATAAAAATACGTCTCTCATACGTAATTACATCCTCAAATTTTGGCTAAAATCGTTAACCAGAGCTCTGATACCAAATGTGACGACCGCCCATAACCCTTACACTTAACATGAGGAATAATGCACTGAAAGACATGTTAGGCATCCATGGACAATCATCAAGGTAAGATGAGACAAGCGGAACCTGTCATAGAACTCACAACGCTAGGATAAAATATAGTAGAAAATATATGTAACACCCCGTATTTTTAACAACACTAAAAGAGGATAAATTAAATAATAATTAATTTAATATTCAGAATTAAAGGAAACAGACTGCACCATTGCGTACGTCTCAAAATTCTGATCAAGATAGACTTTTGGTTTGTGTAAAACAGACACTGTATGAAGAAGATATGAGAGTTTAAAGTTTGTATATGCGCAGAAGAAAAATATATATATTGTGAGTCAGAACCTTATCCAAAATCGTTCAAAAATTGAATAAAAAAGTGGCGGCAGTTTTCCCACTCTAGGGGGTTGACCCACCTAGAGGGATGTCGACACCGGGGTCAACCCCCCTTAAGGGGTATCAACACCAGGGTCGACCCCCCCACAGGAGTGTTGACACCCCTAGGGTTGAGGTGGCAGATGATTTTAGGGGGCTGGCAGCTATATATACCGGTCCATTTCTCTTGTTTTCTTCACTGGAAATCAATGGAGGCTAAATGTTGTTAGTGCCTGGATTGAATAAGATTCTCTTCTTCTTCTACAATTAAAAGATTAGAGATTCAAGATCCATTATTCTTCTATTTTCTAATCCAAACACTGTGAGTTAGTTACTTTTAGATTTAAATGATTAAAAGTAAATGTGATATGACTATGATTTGGATATATGTCTGTGTTTGAATCATATTGGATCTATCATAATTTGTGTGACGGCAAGGAATTTCGCTCGATCCGAATCAGTCGCTAAACCGACCCAGACCGTTCGAAAACGCCCTATCGTTTGAGAACACGACAAAAAATAACGCATACAAAAGAACATTTCATTGTTATTACAACAATGCATCAGATTACAAGAATATACAGAGTATAAATGAATATTACACAGAAATATCAGAGATTTAAATAACATTTAAATATATAGCAGCGGAAAATAATACAATACACAACTAGAAGTAGATATACGGATACAAAGCTTTCCGGATATCGTTCCAGCTGTAAACCAGGATCCTGTGAATATAATCTGCAAAACCAAAACTACTAGCTGCCCGTGTCAAAATAGGGGCACCCAGAGTTTAGGTTAAAACAATAAACTCCAGGTCAGTCATGTGACTGGCGTGAGAACTAAAACAGTTATAAATCTTTATTTTAAAGCTAGGTAAATCAAGGGACCACGCCGTATAACACGGAACGGGTTTCCTCCCAAGAATACCAGTGCATAAGACAAACAGCGCAATGCTAAATAAAGAAAAATGAAGCTGTTATAAGACCCAGGTCCTATCACACAATGCAACGCAAGCCGGGGGATAGGGTTTTCCCTTATAACAGCCAAAGAATGCTTGATACGTTTTAAAACAAATCATTTGATACTATTATAAGTGCATAGTGTATAAGACAACTTCAAATCATAAGTATCAATCATAGGCGGCATGGGTACCATATATCATGTCGCCGTACTAGTTCTACAATTAAAACCGCAAATGTCACGTATTTGGAGATTGGGTTTCCATCTATGAACCGAGGCAAAAGATAGTCCTCAACCGATTCGAGACAATCTAGCCCATGTCTCAGGCAAGTACTCAGTCAAGCCTTGGAGCGACAGGGCCGGTCCACCGATGTGGATTAAACTTAAACCCTGAACATGCGTTCCCCCGCCCTATGGGGCGTAAATGAGCCAACGAATGACTCCATCGGACCCGGATCGTCCGATCAAACCGAGGCGCCTCGCAACAGCAACAACCACATAAGTCAAACTCATCAAGGCGTGTAAAACCACTGACGCCACTTCTAACTAGAAAGAAACGCATGCCCTCCCTGAGGTCCGTCTCCCGTTTTTGGTTCATACCGGGTGTGAAACACGCGAAGTAAACGTTACACAAAGCTACGCCACAAAGGCCGTGCTTTGATCATCACCACAAGACTTTGCTTTTCAACAGAAGCCTCGATCAATTGCCACTTAGGCATGCCACACAGGCAATTCACTCCATGCGTTTGATATCCATCAATATATAACCCCTGAGCTCGTACGTCTCAGAGAAGGGCGTTAAGCAAGAGAATAAATTCTCCGCCGCCAAACAGATATATATTTAATAGAAATCAATCACACAGACTAAAATCCAATGTCAGACACACAGTCCATTTACAAGTTCGTTCTGGGTCTGAACGAAACCGGAGGCACCTAGTACCCCGCATATCCATCGATCTCCAAGTATGTCTGGACGATCACCAACTGTTTCCATCTTCTTGGGTGTACAGCCCAATCAAGATCATCAGTAATCACCCAAACGACGTGAAGACTTCCGGTCTTCGACCATCGTCTTCATCTTCGACTTATCGTCGTATCAGTTATTCAGAATGGGATAAACCCGGCCTTTCCGAATAACTCGCGTATATCTTAAGTAAGTGTTACACAAACACAACATACGCCTCATTCCAATTCATTAGTCACTAACCGTAAATTAATCAAGAGAATAATTCCCCAAATATTAACCCCGAAGGCCGAAACCAACATCAGATCAATACCCAGAAAACCATTCTGCTTGGCCAACCGACAGTTAGTTTCTAAATTCCACATTCATAGGGAAAGGTTCCCATTAATTTTATCCAAGATAAATTTCTTGAATTTATTCTCTAATCTTCTTTTGAATTTCGATTCAACTAGTCGGGATTAACGAAACTTACCGAAGTAATCATTTGTTTTAATTTCCCAATCCCAACCTATTTATCCCATGAAGTAAAACTGGTAATACTTCATATCTAACACCACAGTGTTATCGGTAAATTCAATTACCATTTCACGTTCAAATCTAATTAAAGATTTAACTATCGCCTGGAGCAAAACTGGTGATACTCCATTTTCGATCATTTCAATCTAATTAAAGATTCATTAAAACTCCACTTAGTTTTAATCGTTAGCTGGGTTAAAGAATCAGTGTCATTTAAAACACGGTTCACGGTAAACCCAAAATATCATTCCATTAATTATCGGGTTAAAGAACAAGTGTTATTTAAAGCACTGTCCACGATAAACCCAAAAATCAATATCAATTCTATTCCAATTAAATATTGTTTAATTGGTACACTTCATTAAATCTATATAAAAAGATTTAATCTTTTCTCAACTGGGTTCAAGAACAGTGTTAGTGAAGACACCATTCACGACAAACCCAAATCACATTTGATATTAAATACAAGGCTCTGAATAGAAAATATCCCGGCTTATATTCAATATCAAATTCTACGATTAACAAATGTCGTATTGGAAATAACGATATAAATATATATCTTTCAAATTTCCATAACAACATCTGCATAATCCCGAATTCCAACATCGAAATATTCCGAAGACAATTTCGATTCAAATCCACTCCAATGCAATCATTGGAAATTCTGGTTATTTTCAAAACCATTTCAAATCCAATTTATTTATTTAAAAATAAATAGAATTATATTTCTAGTTCAAAATTAGTTCATTTCGATAAAAATCTATTTTTATCTTTTCAAATATGGAGTTTTTCATCCCAATTCTTTCTAAATCATTTCTTATGATTTTACATAAATTATTACTATTTTTAATAATTTTATCAAGGCCCGTACAGTCGATTTCCATCAATGGCCATCGAACTGCACTTACAGCGACCTTTTTCAAATTTGATTTGGACATAACTCCAAATCCAACCGTTAGATTTCAAATTTCTAATATTCGTTAGAAAGCTCTTTTCGATACGAACCCAACGGTTCCGGTTTTAGGAGAATCCGACGGTCGGATCTCCCGTAATGTCCGTTTGAAATAAATGGTCGAAATTCACGAACTACCGCGGCGCGGCGCGTTCTATTCAGGCCGTTATATTATATATATAATATATATAATATATATTTCGTCGATTTCTATTTAAACGAATTATATAAATAGTTTTAAATTCGTTTCAAACGCAATTTCAACTTCCTTTTCAATTCAAATCAAAATTGAATTCTTCTTTATAAATTCGTTTTAAAATTCATTTCTATTCAATTCAAATTTCAATTCAATTTGAATTCATTTCAATTCGCTTTCAATTCAATTTGAATTCATTTTCAATTCAATTCATTTCGAAATCGTTTTCAATTCAATTCATTTCGAAATCGTTTTCAATTCAATTCAATTCGAAATCGTTTTCAATTCGATTCATTTCGAAATCGTTTTCAATTCAATTCATTTCGAAATCGTTTTCAATTCAATTCATTTCGAAATCGTTATATATTCAATTCATTTCGAAATCGTTTTATATTCAATTCATTTCGAAATCGTTTTCAATTCAATTCATTTCAAAATGAATAAAATCGATATAAATATCGTTTACGTCAAAATGGCGTCAATCTAATCAACACGGCTTCATAAATTTCTATTATTTCCTATTATCAAAATATTTCGTTCAACACATGACCAATCTCAATGGATGAGTACTGTCAACACATGAACCTTTATTTTATATTGATAAAGATGTAAATTTTATTACTAAAATATTTCGTTCAACACATGACCAATCTCAATGGATGAGTACTGTCAACACATGAACTTTTATTTTATAATATTCTTTATTTTTCAAATTGGAATGAGGCCCAATCAATTACCATATAAAGTTAATTATATGGATTTTCATACATTACACACATATAATAGCATTGAAAAATAATCAACCATCAACCAAAGTGCACTACCCTGTATAAGCATCAAATATAGATATCTAACGCTTATAACAGCCTGTCAATCAATCGATCGACATATTTAATCAATCAGGATGAGTGAACTTCAAATTTCATCCCAACACCCGTGTAGGGTTTCAAACAATCAAACACAGATTTTATTTGTGCAGTTGGGCGATGTGTAAAATTTATCGTCCCAATCAATGTCATTCAAATAGGTGTACATAAACAAACCGTCCGGTCTGTAAATGAATATTTTATTTATTCGCATTCACGTTAAAAATTATATTTTTAACGACAAAACATTTTATTCCAACATATGAACTTCTATTCAGTTCATTCTTTAAATAAAATGATATTTTTATTTTTCTAACTTATTTTAGAAAATTTCGGCGGCATAACGGCACGATACTAGAAACGGGACAAGGCCTAGCCTTATCCCCGGTCTAGTGAAGGCCCACGCCATTCACACATCAATCATATGAATTTCATTTCACCAAACAATTCAAATCAACTCAAACAATCTAACTAACAACACAGCCAAATAAACAAGTCCATGGTCTGTGGACGATTGTGTCGGGTGCTACTAAGCACCGTCTGCATCCTAGTATATATATATATATATATATAACTAGAAAAATAAATTGAAAGGTGAGAAATTCTCACCGACTAGCTAAACCAATTCACCACGACTCTTCATATGTAGAACATCTCGCCGTGCTTGCCTTTTGTCACTTTCGTCGTCCGTGTTCGCTACATATATAAAAATCACATTTTTATATTATCACTTCATGGATAAAAATTATATTTTTATATCGCTCTATACATTGTAAAGATTATATTTTTACTTTGCTAAAATATATATAAAAATCATAACTTTATACTAGCATAAAAATCCTATTTTTATTTTACTACTCATATAATAAAAATCATATTTTTATTATGTTATTCATATAAAAATCCCATTTATTTGGATAAAAATCCCCTTTCCATACGAATAAAACCATAGCTTCATCCGAATAAAAATCCCAACTTTATACGAATAAAAATCTCGTCTTTTTTTTTATCAAAGATGATTTCTTTTTCATTTTTTTAAAAAAAACAAGTCCTCTTCATTCTATTTTTTTCTATCTTTAATCTAACTTTTTATTATAAAAAAAATATAAACTGATCTTCTTTTACTATGATATATATATATATATAAATTCAGTTTTTCTTTCTTTATTGCTATTTCTATTTTATATTTTCAAGATCAATTCTATTTTATATTTCATTTTTAAAATTTCAGATTTTATAAACTGTAATATATATAAAATTTTCAGATGTTTATAACAATACAAATTAAATAAATTAATCACGTTAGAAAAAGAAATGTTACCTCTTCGTTCTGCCTGGACCAAGCAAGAAGACCCCGTCGTTGTTGAAACCCATTCTCACCAAAGCCAAAAGCCACCTGTACGCGCCAAAAAGGAAGGCCGGACGTCAGAGGGTGGCCGGAGGTCTAACGCGGTGGTGGTGAAGGTTGTGGGGGTGGCGGCTACCTCTAGGGTTTGGGTTGGGTGCGGATTTGGTCGGTTTGGGGAGCGGTTTAATCTAAGGAGGGAGGGGAGAGCGGCAGAGGCCGATGACTGGAGGGGGGGGGGGGGGAAGGAAGGAGAAGCGGCGGCGTCTGGATGCTCCGGCGATGCGTTGATGAAGGGATCGGGGAAGAGGGTCAATGCGTATATTTTTTTCTTTTCTGGTAATCGGTTTTCGGTTATGACCGAAGGAAGGGGGCTTTGACCGGTCAAGGGAGGGAAGAGAAAAGGGAGTGTATATATATAATTATATTATTTTAATTCGTTTAATTTCAAAAAGCAACTTTTAATTTCGAACTCGAAACGAAACCCAACGACTGTCGCCCCTAGCTAATTACCCCCATTCTGAACACAATGGGATATGTATCCTAAGCCAATTCAGCTGTTACGATAGGTTTTGATCAGAATTAAAATATAAATCAGTGTATATTCAATTTTAAACACACATTTCTAATTTACCGGGGCCACATACTAACTCGAAAAATTCTCGAAAAATATTTTCTAGCTTCGTATTGATGATACGGTCCTAACAAAGCTAGTTTCGTCGAATTCTGAGACCGTTTGAAAAATGGTCATTTTCCAGTCGATTAAAATCAACTGAAACTGATCAAATGCGTTTTTTCTTTGCCACGCTCACATATTAATTTGAAAAATTATGAAATTTGAAACCTAGCAATAACTTTACATCACGGATCCAACAAAAGTGGTTTCATCGAAATCCGAGGTCGTTTGCAAAATTCCAATTTTTAAGGGCCTGAATTCTATAGCGACTATTAAGAATTTTCAACTGGTCATATCTTTTGATTCCCGCTATGAAATCTCGATTCTTCGGATTCGTTGGAAAGATATCATCAATTAGATCCTAATGTTTTTGCTTTCACTAAAATCCGGATTGTTTTGCACCCGGTATGTTCAATTGAAGTTTGAAATCGAATTATCGAACTACCGCGCCATTTTCAATTCTATTTATAATTATATAAAAATATTTATATTCTAACGACGACGTGTATAATATATACGTCGAATTATATTAAAAATAAATTTTCTTGTCGATATTATTTAAAATAATTCATTTTAAATAATCAAAATTCGCTAAAATTGCCAAAATAAAATTTTTAAACTGGCCCAGATTTTCGGGTTGTTACAATCTCCCCCACTTAAAACTTTTCGTCCCCGAAAAGGAACAAAGTAGAAAGTGGTTTGATTAATCAACACTACGTTCGATCTGGCTTACATCCCCTAACTTTTCAGTTTCTGAGAATTTTCAAAACTTCAAAAATTTGGCTAACACCCTAAATTTTCGAAAATTTTCGCCATAACCTCCCCTGCACCGGGAGCATCGGGGAATTTCAAATAGCTTCCCCGGTCCTTCAGATCTCAAAAAGAAAAAGAAAAAGCCAAGCGGCTAGCCAATAGGCTCATAAAATCATCATCACCCAAACGAAACAGTAAATTATGTAGTAAACATGTACCTATTTGTCGGGCAAACAAATTTTATTCTCTGGCTCTAGCCTCCTTGCTATGACCTGTTCAATGTAAGTATATGTATATGCAAGCAAATGCGACCAATTTTCAATATAATTCAATATTTGATTCAGTTAGGCATAATGGTTCAAAATTATCAAACAAATAAACAAACAACACAAACATCAATCAATTAGTGGATTAGAGTTTCAAATTCATAATTTTGATATATAGTCAAATCAGATTTTTGATGCCAAATCACAACAATACGCCCTATCTAATTTTGGTTCTCACACCAGTCGATAGGAAATATATAGAAATCTCACCTTCGTCACTCGAAAATAAATACTGGCGACAGTGCCCCATCACCAGAATTATCCCCGGGCAACTAGAGTATGATTCTATAACCATCCAGTATATTAAAACTTCGAATACACGTTTGCAAGACGCATATGAAAAATCTTTATATATCGGATTGTCCAAATCAATTTAAAATAAATAATCAAATACGAATAGTTGATTTAGATTTTCACAACAAAAATTGGTTTTCATTTTAAAAATATACTCTTCACACTCGATCTAGGATACTACTGATCCTATCTCTAACGAGTCATTCCCATTGGATATTACTAATCCAATATCTGATGAATTCTTTCGTATGGTTCTAATGTGCCTTGTTCTCTGCTTTGTAAACCAAAGCTCTGATACCAACTGTGACGGCAAGGAATTTCGCTCGGTCCGAATCAGTCGCTAAACCGACCCAGACCGTTCGAAAACGCCATATCGTTTGAGAACACGACAAAAAATAACGCATACAAAGGAACATTTCATTGTTATTACAACAATGCATCAGATTACAAGAATATACAGAGTATAAATGAATATTACACAGAAATATCAGAGATTTAAATAACATTTAAATATATAGCAGCGGAAAATAATACAATACACAACTAGAAGTAAATATACGGATACAAAGCTTTCCGGATATCGTTCCAGCTGTAAACCAGGATCCTGTGAATATAATCTGCAAAACCAAAACTACTAGCTGCCCGTGTCAAAATAGGGGCACCCAGAGTTTAGGTTAAAACAATAAACTCCAGGTCAGTCATGTGACTGGTGTGAGAACTAAAACAGTTATAAATCTTTATTTTAAAGCTAGGTAAATCAAGGGACCACGCCGTATAACACGGAACGGGTTTCCTCCCAAGAATACCAGTGCATAAGACAAACAGCGCAATGCTAAATAAAGAAAAATGAAGCTGTTATAAGACCCAGGTCCTATCACACAATGCAACGCAAGCCGGGGGATAGGGTTTTCCCTTATAACAGCCAAAGAATGCTTGATACGTTTTAAAACAAATCATTTGATACTATTATAAGTGCATAGTGTATAAGACAACTTCAAATCATAAGTATCAATCATAGGCGGCATGGGTACCATATAT
The DNA here is from genome assembly GCA_030737875.1 of Allium sativum. Lineage (NCBI taxonomy): Eukaryota > Viridiplantae > Streptophyta > Magnoliopsida > Asparagales > Amaryllidaceae > Allium > Allium sativum. The sequence continues at coordinate 970,384,974 of CM060912.1, read as the reverse complement.
CATGTCGCCGTACTAGTTCTACAATTAAAACCGCAAATGTCACGTATTTGGAGATTGGGTTTCCATCTATGAACCGAGGCAAAAGATAGTCCTCAACCGATTCGAGACAATCTAGCCCATGTCTCAGGCAAGTACTCAGTCAAGCCTTGGAGCGACAGGGCCGGTCCACCGATGTGGATTAAACTTAAACCCTGAACATGCGTTCCCCCGCCCTATGGGGCGTAAATGAGCCAACAAATGACTCCATCGGACCCGGATCGTCCGATCAAACCGAGGCGCCTCGCAACAGCAACAACCACATAAGTCAAACTCGTCAGGGCTGTAAAACCACTGACGCCACTTCTAACTAGAAAGAAACGCATGCCCTCCCTGAGGTCCGTCTCCCGTTTTTGGTTCATACCGGGTGTGAAACACGCGAAGTAAACGTTACACAAAGCTACGCCACAAAGGCCGTGCTTTGATCATCACCACAAGACTTTGCTTTTCAACAGAAGCCTCGATCAATTGCCACTTAGGCATGCCACACAGGCAATTCACTCCATGCGTTTGATATCCATCAATATATAACCCCTGAGCTCGTACGTCTCAGAGAAGGGCGTTAAGCAAGAGAATAAATTCTCCGCCGCCAAACAGATATATATTTAATAGAAATCAATCACACAGACTAAAATCCAATGTCAGACACACAGTCCATTTACAAGTTCGTTCTGGGTCTGAACGAAACCGGAGGCACCTAGTACCCCGCATATCCATCGATCTCCAAGTACGTCTGGACGATCACCAACTGTTTCCATCTTCTTGGGTGTACAGCCCAATCAAGATCATCAGTAATCACCCAAACGACGTGAAGACTTCCGGTCTTCGACCATCGTCTTCATCTTCGACTTATCGTCGTATCAGTTATTCAGAATGGGATAAACCCGATCTTTCCGAATAACTCGCGTATATCTTAAGTAAGTGTTACACAAACACAACATACGCCTCATTCCAATTCATTAGTCACTAACCGTAAATTAATCAAGAGAATAATTCCCCAAATATTAACCCCGAAGGCCGAAACCAACATCAGATCAATACCCAGAAAACCATTCTGCTTGGCCAACCGACAGTTAGTTTCTAAATTTCACATTCATAGGGAAAGGTTCCCATTAATTTTATCCAAGATAAATTTCTTGAATTTATTCTCAAATCTTCTTTTGAATTTCGATTCAACTAGTCGGGATTAACGAAACTTACCGAAGTAATCATTTGTTTTAATTTCCCAATCCCAACCTATTTATCCCATGAAGTAAAACTGGTAATACTTCATATCTAACACCACAGTGTTATCGGTAAATTCAATTACCATTTCACGTTCAAATCTAATTAAAGATTTAACTATCGCCTGGAGCAAAACTGGTGATACTCCATTTTCGATCATTTCAATCTAATTAAAGATTCATTAAAACTCCACTTAGTTTTAATCGTTAGCTGGGTTAAAGAATCAGTGTCATTTAAAACACGGTTCACGGTAAACCCAAAATATCATTCCATTAATTATCGGGTTAAAGAACAAGTGTTATTTAAAGCACTGTCCACGATAAACCCAAAAATCAATATCAATTCTATTCCAATTAAATATTGTTTAATTGGTACACTTCATTAAATCTAAATAAAAAGATTTAATCTTTTCTCAACTGGGTTCAAGAACAGTGTTAGTGAAGACACCATTCACGACAAACCCAAATCACATTTGATATTAAATACAAGGCTCTGAATAGAAAATATCCCGGCTTATATTCAATATAAATTCTACAATTAACAAATGTCGTATTGGAAATAACGATATAAATATATATATCTTTCAAATTTCCATAACAACATCTGCATAATCCCGAATTCCAACATCGAAATATTCCGAAGACAATTTCGATTCAAATCCACTCCAATGCAATCATTGGAAATTCTGGTTATTTTCAAAACCATTTCAAATCCAATTTATTTATTTAAAAATAAATAGAATTATATTTCTAGTTCAAAATTAGTTCATTTCGATAAAAATCTATTTTTATCTTTTCAAATATGGAGTTTTTCATCCCAATTCTTTCTAAATCATTTCTTATGATTTTACATAAATTATTACTATTTTTAATAATTTTATCAAGGCCCGTACAGTCGATTTCCATCAATGGCCATCGAACTGCACTTACAGCGACCTTTTTCAAATTTGATTTGGACATAACTCCAAATCCAACCATTAGATTTCAAATTTCTAATATTTGTTAGAAAGCTCTTTTCGATACGAACCCAACGGTTCCGGTTTTAGGAGAATCCGACGGTCGGATCTCCCGTAATGTCCGTTTGAAATAAATGGTCGAAATTCACGAACTGCCGCGGCGCGTTCTATTCAGGCCGTTATATTATATATATAATATATATAATATATATTTCGTCGATTTCTATTTAAACGAATTATATAAATAGTTTTAAATTCGTTTCAAACGCAATTTCAACTTCCTTTTCAATTCAAATCAAAATTGAATTCTTCTTTATAAATTCGTTTTAAAATTCATTTCTATTCAATTCAAATTTCAATTCAAATTTCAATTCAATTTGAATTCATTTCAATTCGCTTTCAATTCAATTTGAATTCGTTTTCAATTCAATTCATTTCGAAATCGTTTTCAATTCAATTCATTTCGAAATCGTTTTCAATTCAATTCAATTCGAAATCGTTTTCAATTCGATTCATTTCGAAATCGTTTTCAATTCAATTCATTTCGAAATCGTTTTCAATTCAATTCATTTCGAAATCGTTATATATTCAATTCATTTCGAAATCGTTTTATATTCAATTCATTTCGAAATCGTTTTCAATTCAATTCATTTCAAAATGAATAAAATCGATATAAATATCGTTTACGTCAAAATGGCGTCAATCTAATCAACACGGCTTCATAAATTTCTATTATTTCCTATTATCAAAATATTTCGTTCAACACATGACCAATCTCAATGGATGAGTACTGTCAACACATGAACCTTTATTTTATATTGATAAAGATGTAAATTTTATTACTAAAATATTTCGTTCAACACATGACCAATCTCAATGGATGAGTACTGTCAACACATGAACTTTTATTTTATAATATTCTTTATTTTTCAAATTGGAACGAGGCGCAATCAATTACCATATAAAGTTAATTATATGGATTTTCATACATTACACACATATAATAGCATTGAAAAATAATCAACCATCAACCAAAGTGCACTACCCTGTATAAGCATCAAATATAGATATCTAACGCTTATAACAGCCTGTCAATCAATCGATCGACATATTTAATCAATCAGGATGAGTGAACTTCAAATTTCATCCCAACACCCGTGTAGGGTTTCAAACAATCAAACACAGATTTTATTTGTGCAGTTGGGCGATGTGTAAAATTTATCGTCCCAATCAATGTCATTCAAATAGGTGTACATAAACAAACCGTCCGGTCTGTAAATGAATATTTTATTTATTCGCATTCACGTTAAAAATTATATTTTTAACGACAAAACATTTTATTCCAACATATGAACTTCTATTCAGTTCATTCTTTAAATAAAATGATATTTTTATTTTTCTAACTTATTTTAGAAAATTTCGGCGGCATAACGACACGATACTAGAAACGGGACAAGGCCTAGCCTTATCACCGGTCTAGTGAAGGCCCACGCCTTTCACACATCAATCATATCAATTTCATTTCACCAAACAATTCAAATCAACTCAAACAATCTAACTAACAACACAGCCAAACAAACAAGTCCATGGTCTGTGGACAATTGTGTCGGGTGCTACTAAGCACCGTCTGCATCCTAGTATATATATATATATATATATATATATATATAACTAGAAAAATAAATTGAAAGGTGAGAAATTCTCACCGACTAGCTAAACCAATTCACCACGACTCTTCATATGTAGAACATCTCGCCGTGCTTGCCTTTTGTCACTTTCGTCGTCCGTGTTCGCTACATATATAAAAATCACATTTTTATATTATCACTTCATGGATAAAAATTATATTTTTATATCGCTCTATACATTGTAAAGATTATATTTTTACTTTGCTAAAATATATATAAAAATCATAACTTTATACTAGCATAAAAATCCTATTTTTATTTTACTACCCATATAATAAAAATCATATTTTTATTATGTTATTCATATAAAAATCCCATTTATTTGGATAAAAATCCCCTTTCCATACGAATAAAACCATAGCTTCATCCGAATAAAAATCCCAACTTTATACGAATAAAAATCTCGTCTTTTTTTTTATCAAAGATCATTTCTTTTTCATTTTTAAAAAAAAAACAAGTCCTCTTCATTCTATTTTTTTCTATCTTTAATCTAACTTTTTATTATAAAAAAAATATAAACTGATCTTCTTTTACTATGATATATATATATATATATAAATTCAGTTTTTCTTTCTTTATTGCTATTTCTATTTTATATTTTCAAGATCAATTCTATTTTATATTTCATTTTTAAAATTTCAGATTTTATAAACTGTAATATATATAAATTTTCAGATGTTTATAACAATACAAATTAAATAAATTAATCACGTTAGAAAAAGAAATGTTACCTCTTCGTTCTGCCTGGACCAAGCAAGAAGACCCCGTCGTTGTTGAAACCCATTCTCACCAAAGCCAAAAGCCACCTGTACGCGCCAAAAAGGAAGGCCGGACGTCAGAGGGTGGCCGGAGGTCTAACGCGGTGGTGGTGAAGGTTGTGGGGGTGGCGGCTACCTCTAGGGTTTGGGTTGGGTGCGGATTTGGTTGGTTTGGGGAGCGGTTTAATCTAAGGAGGGAGGGGAGAGCGGCAGAGGCCGATGACTGGAGGGGGGGGGGGGAAGGAGAAGCGGCGGCGTCTGGATGCTCCGGCGATGCGTTGATGAAGGGATCGGGGAAGAGGGTCAACGCGTATATTTTTTTCTTTTCTGGTAATCGGTTTTCGGTTATGACCGAAGGAAGGGGGCTTTGACCGGTCAAGGGAGGGAAGAGAAAAGGGAGTGTATATATATAATTATATTATTTTAATTCGTTTAATTTCAAAAAGCAACTTTTAATTTCGAACTCGAAACGAAACCCAACGACTGTCGCCCCTAGCTAATTACCCCCATTCTGAACACAATGGGATATGTATCCTAAGCCAATTCAGCTGTTACGATAGGTTTTGATCAGAATTAAAATATAAATCAGTGTATATTCAATTTTAAACACACATTTCTAATTTACCGGGCCCACATACTAACTCGAAAAATTCTCAAAAAATATTTTCTAGCTTCGTATTGATGATACGGTCCTAACAAAACTAGTTTCGTCGAATTCTGAGACCGTTTGAAAAATGGTCATTTTCCAGTCGATTAAAATCAACTGAAACTGATCAAATGCGTTTTTTCTTTGCCACGCTCACATATTAATTTGAAAAATTATGAAATTTGAAACCTAGCAATAACTTTACATCACGGATCCAACAAAAGTGGTTTCATCGAAATCCGAGGTCGTTTGCAAAATTCCAATTTTTAAGGGCCTGAATTCTATAGCGACTATTCAGAATTTTCAACTGGACATATCTTTTGATTCCCGCTATGAAATCTCAATTCTTCGGATTCGTTGGAAAGATATCATCAATTAGATCCTAATGTTTTTGGTTTCACTAAAATCCGGATTGTTTTGCACCCGGTATGTTCAATTGAAGTTTGAAATCGAATTATCGAACTACCGCGCCATTTTCAATTCTATTTATAATTATATAAAAATATTTATATTCTAACGACGACGCGTATAATATATACGTCGAATTATATTAAAAATAAAATTTCTCGTCGATATTATTTAAAATAATTCATTTTAAATAATCAAAATTCGCTAAAATTGCCAAAATAAAAATTTTAAACTGGCCCTGATTTTCGGGTTGTTACAATTTGTGAATCTATAATATTCTATGACTTGGATCTGAATCTTTATCATATTAGATCTATTGGGACTTTGAATCTATGACATAACTATGATGTCGATAATTTATCATTTCATGTTAGATCTAACTTTATAGATCTAATTCGTTTATGGTTAATTTATCATGTCATGCTAGATCTACCTTTATAGATCTAATTTGTTCGTGGCTAGTTTATCATGTCACCTTTGTGGATCTTAACCTTTATCTATGTCTGTAGCTAATTTGGATCTGTCATTATTTGGACTGTTAAAACCTTACTTAGATCTAATTCTATTTAGATCATTCTGTACCTATCATGTTGTAGTTGATTGGATCTTAACCATTATCATGACAAATCTACTTATGGATCTAATTCTTTTTAGATCATTTGGTACTTATCATGTTATGGCTAATTTAGACCTGTCATTAATTGGACATATGAATCCTTATTTATTCATGCCTATTATGATATCCTTAGTATGTTAGATCTAGTTTTATTATCACATGCTCACTATATCTATTTTTATATGTCCACCTTATCACTATGCCAATTACATGTTTATGTCACTTTTGTTAAAATAATCACTATTGTCATCTTTCCCTTTTATTGTTTATGGCTAGGCTACTTTCTAGCCAAGACATAACGCTAAATATATGCAAATGCATTAGTTAGGGAACGGGGGGAAACATTAGAATTGGCATAACCTGAATGACAAGTATGAATTTGGACATATAATCCATTATGAATATGATTGGATAAATAGGCATGAAAACCTAAAGACATAGGTATAATTTATTGGTTAATAACTAAAATGCCTAGGATTACAGTAATTAGAAAACTGTAATGGCACTTATGACACGAGGTTAGATTGCATTTATGGTGGAAGTCTGCCCGGGCCCGACCGGCATATCCAGCAACCGCAAATGTTGAATCTAATGTGAGGGGTCTAAGTTCACAAATATGAGACGGGCTAAGATAAGAGGTTAGGCCCAACTTGTTGAAGAAGTCTGCCCGGACCCGATCGGCATATCCAGCATCCACAAGTTGTTGGCCTAATGTGGGACGTCTAGCCCATTATAGCCATAAATGGACATGGTAATGAATTGGAGTAAACAAGGAATGATAGTAACCTATTATGATTAATTACTTTAATGAAAATGTTGTACATAATAGGTAGACTTGTCCTAGGGACAAGAGGAAATTATAACATAAGTTATAATAAAAGGAAAGAAAGCTTATTAGGAAACCTTAGTTAAGAAAACTAAGTTAATAAGTAAACAACGTCAAGTTGTAGTGATATGTTAAACAGGAAACAGGTGAACTGAGAAGAAGTATACTTAATTAAATATTAAGTAAAACATGTTATTGTAACTATGGAATCAAACAATGAATAATACAAAGGGATTGTAAGATTACTTTCATTAATTACAATCCATGGATGAAAGATTGTAAGATTACTTCTGTTAATTACAATCTAAAGAATAATATGTAATGGAGCATATTAATGAACTTAAATGGTTTAAGTTATATTTATATGAAATTAATAAGCAAGTGAAACTTTGGCAAGTGAAAAAGCAGTCAATGTGAATGGGGATAACCTGTTAGTCTGTAATACTTAACCTAGTTGAATCCATAAGGGATTGTATGAATATAAACTAAAGTTGGGGTTAAGTAAATTTGGTTGAACAGTAGGTGGGTTAACTAAATCTGAGGGGTGGGTAATATTTACATATAGGACCACAAACTTAACCTGATAAGGTTATGCAATTAAAGACACCTAGTGGTATACATAACTGGTAGGAATAATAAAGTTATGTAATTAAAGACACCTTTAGGGTAAACATAACTTGCGGAAATTATAGGATTATGTAATTAAAGACACCTACTGGTATACATAGACAATGAAAACCTAATGGGGGATACAAGACAAAATGGGAGAGCTTGTATCATATTGTGTGGGACTCGTTTCAGCCTGTAACCCGGAGTAGGTATCAAACATGTACTCTGAACTAGGTCGGAGAAGGGGCACGCTTACCAGACTGACTATAAGAGATCCAAACCTGGAGGACGGTGTGGGCAGTGCAAACCGACCGGGCCATGTGCGTACATGAGCCGGGTAGAAGGGGATAAGATGACCGTGACACCTGTAGATATGGGGTTATGCATATCAGAGAAGGGTTTCCACTTTAGGACGTGATACATCCTACGGTGGGGCCGACACACAGTATCTACGCGGATTAGGGAGCCGATTGATTTGGGTAGTAGTTAGGGTACATCTAGACTCTGGTAAGTTAAGTAGTTTGTTATTGGGGCTACCTGTGGATTGTATGGGGTTAAAACCTCTCACCAGAAGTACGCCTTAGTCTACCATCTTGTACATGTTGGGGATCATCTTATTCTGGTTATACTAGTAGTAGTGCAGAGTAATCATTAAGGAAGCGTATACACCCTATCCTGTTTATCTTGTCATGGCTAACTTTAATGCAGTTTTCTCTCTTATCCGCTTTATATGCCTATCATGCTACTTTTATTTATTTACATACTAAAAGTAACAAGACTCGCCAGACTTTATGTCTGACCCTTTTTGTTTCCTCTTCTTTCTTCCGTCCCGCCTCCAGGTTCTAAAGGAGGGAATTCTCAGGCTTAGTCAAGATTCTGCTATCATCTTGCTTGGATTTGCTAGATGTACTGCTCAAGCTTCTATCTTTGCTACTATGGCTATGTTTTTCACTTGGGGATTATGCTTCTTCTATTTTGTACTCTGATGTTTAAGAATAAGATAAACGTTTTAACGATGAAGTGTTTTTCATGTATTTCAGACAAGGGATGTTTTGACTATGCTACGTTATGATAAATAAAGTTTTTATTTCCGCTGCTAATCGAATTTAAGATCCCTCATGCACAATCCCCAAAGGCCTAAATCAATATCATAAAAGCACCCAAGAAACGTCTCCTTCAACGTTGGACATTTTACACGAGATGGTACAAACAAGGCAACTAATCAACTATGACATACTCTGGCTATCACCGCCAATCCTGCTTCGAAATCATCGTTAATCGTATGACGACCAACCTTTCCATATGTCAAGGGATAATGGTAACCCCAGTTCTAGCATAAACTCTATACGCCTTTCAATGATACGTATGTATGTCCAACCTTGACAACTAGGCCTTTCAACGATATCCAGGGCACTCAACCTACATCCGGTCTTTTGGGTGCCCCTATTGTACCCCTTCTTCGAGCCTGCTAAACTTACGACAACAATAATCTCTCGGCCTTCGCATCTCTAGTCATTCCAACCTAATGACTTTTCATAGATCAAACAACCTCTCAAGCAACCATTATCCACCAACTCATGACTTTTGAGTTGCCACCTCATTCGTTGTTCTACACTGATCAACGAACAAATGCAACACTTCGAACCTTCCTACTTGAACTTACTTCGAAGTCACAACATCACTGAGCCAAATTACATCATTGTGCTATGACAAGGGTTCGGGGGGTAGACCCCGAAAAATATTTTTTCAAGCCCTTTTGTTTGAATCTGGGTCATACCCGAAAACGTATTTTTTTCAGAAAATGACCCTATGGACCAACCCCCTGGTGACCGACCACATCACCATCTAGCCGACCCCCTGCTCAACCGACCCCACTTTTGACCAAACCCCAGTATGCCACCGACCCTGGTAACCGACCACAGTATGCACGACCCAATGCTTGCTCGACCTATCCAGGTCGACCCCCTTCAACTCGAGCCCGTCCTCGATCCAATGTGCACGCCCGACCCTCCCCTTGGCTCAACCACCTATGCACGACCGACCCTGTGTATTCTTGCCCGACCACCCTGCTGCATGCGACCGATCCCATGTATTTTTTCTTGAACTGACTACAAGTTGTAATACGCTATACTACACTTGTACTGCGCTTGACCCGTTGCCTGTACATCTCCAATCCAAGTCCAGTTTCGACAAAAACTTTGCCAATCGACGAAATATAATCATCTAATTCATTCAATACAACCACAAGCATGTTATGAAATCACTAACAGCATGAATATTATGATTATCACCAAAATTATGCAAATTTCACCAAAATCATAATAAATGAACATATGATCTAAATTGCGGATCTAACTTGCATAAACAGATGAAATAGCATAGCAATTATCGGTTTAAACTTGCTAAATCAGATCCTATAGTGGTTTATATGGAAATGGACTTACCAAGGTGCAGATCTATGAGAAGATGCTTGAATTTAATGAAAAACGTGATCAAACATTCATATACTTGATTGAACCCGTGTGAGAGATGCATATCACTCACCACTTCTCCAGAACAAGCTAAAAGCAATGTATTTAGATTTCGGACAACAAGGAATTTGATCAAACCTTGATTTGATGAACTCTCCTTTGCAACAGTGTGGATCTAGCCTCAAATGGTGTAGATCTTCGATTTCCTAAGCTTTAATGGTGGAAAGTTGGAGTAATGGAGGAATGGAGGATCCCTTGGCTCTTCCAAATGAGAGAATAGGGAAGTAAACTATTTCCTATACCTCCCACGCCCAATTTATAGCCTTCCACCAACCCAGTAATGGGCTTCTTCAACATCCCATTAAACTTAAAACTTGAACAACCAACTGTTTAACATTAAAATAGTGATTGCTCCCAAACCGCTGAGCCAAGTAACCACTCTACGAAAAGGCAATCTTCATTTCCTTTCCAATGTCACAGGTCTCAACATCTAATTCAACCTGAGTCAAAAGTTATTCCCTGTACAAGACTAACAGAGGCAAAATGGTCACAAACAAAATTAGTAAAAATTATGGACATGTCCCACATCCCCATAAGCAACTTATTAAAATATGAGAATGATCCAACCCTTAGGGAATAAAATAAAATATTTTACGATCCTCCAATATGTAAAATGCGGGCTTTTACAGATGATGTATGTAAGTTCAAATACAGTTTTGTTTTCCAATGGTGATTATATATATATATTGTATTTTATTCTACTACGATTGTGAGATTCTGTGTTGTTGTTCGGTTCCATCTTCTATATATTCTCTTCTATTCTAATTTTCTGTCCTTTTATTTCGCATCCTCTAACTTCTTTCTATTAATGATTCGTATCTTTATGCAATTTGGGTTGGAATTGTGTTGTATGCAGCTAACTCAAAAGGTACGCATTTGCGGGAAGTTACATAGGTAGTAGGTGGGTTGACCTACCTACATGTAGGGCAGATTCCTGAACTTGAACCTGGACTATTTTTTTTGCCACATACGTACGCTGACTTAGCTTGAGTGTACGGTTCGACTTGACAACCTAATATCCTATGATTTAGATTTATTCTAACTAATCTATAAATAGGCTAGCTGTCTCACCATTTTCATACTCACAAACCTGTCTTCATCTTCTTCCTCCTCCAAGATATTTCTAAATAAAAATAATAAAATGGAGAGGTGCTGCCAAAACGTAGATTGAGGGGATATATCTATTTTTTCTACAACAATTTTAAAGAGGCATTTTCTGGATCTAAATCAAATCACTATGAGTTCTAGTTATTTTTAGATATGCTATTTAAATAGTATTTTGACAGTAAATGAATTGAATCTGAAAAGTAATAGTGTTTATATGTTATTGTTTTACTGCCAATTATCTATTCAGTTAACAGTTATTATATGTTCATATATACATCTTTCTTCCTTATCCCTTTTCTATCTTTAATTTATTTACCGTCTTTTCTATGCTTATTTATTCACTTTGAGTTTGGATCTGTTTTCTCCTTTCCCTTTTTATTTTACGCTAATCCTAGGCCATCGAGAGCCTAGGCCATTTCCGTTTGAACTACGTATAATTGGGATAAATTGGAATAACTTGTAATGACAACAAAAGAAGAAATGGGCATATTATGACTTGAACCTTTGACTATAATTTTGGGGTAATTACAAAAGGGAAGAATATGCAGACATGTTAATTTGAATAGGTTGGACTTAATTTAAGATTAAACAAAATATGTTATATATGTGGATCAGATGTAATTAAGTAAAACAAGTTACTGTATATACATCTGAGCAGGTGCTTTTCTGTTTTAAGGAGGGGTTGTATATAAAATAACATTTATAGGAAATGTCATTTTACAACCTTGCTTATTATTGAACTTAAACTTGCTAAGTTAAACCTGTTAATTAATAAACTAAGAGACCCCACGTCCTGTTATTTATATTCGATTTTAGGACTCTTAAATTCCTTGTTACTTGGGGGCATAAGCCTAGGAGGTGGCTTGTATCAATCTTGCTGTGTGAAACCCATATCAGTTAGTATCCCTGTTGGTATCATGGAGGGGTCTCGCATTAGGTAGGGGCTAGGGAATGCTTTACTGATCTGGACTATAAGAGGTTCAAAGGTTAGAAGGTAGGTACGGGTGCGTTCGGTGGAGTCATGAGCGCGCATGGGCCTGATGGGGGAAACTAAGACACTGTAACACCAGCGAACAAGGCCATGTCTTATAAATTGATGAGTTAGGGACTGATATCCCCTACTGCCGTGGCTGGCACAGACTATTTGCATTTGTTGGTAGCCGATCGCATAGGTAGTAAATTAGGTAAAATCTAATCCTGATATTTTAGTAGTTATTGCAGAAACTTGTTCTTGGGGTTATGAATGAGAAGCTTACTTTATCATTACCTTGCCTTGTTATCTCATTTACTTCGTACTTGTAAATTTTATTGTATTTTCAAATCCAGTACCATTTATCTGTCTTAATACTTCTTATCTTATGCTTATGCTGAAAATCACTGGAACTCGGCATACTTTATGTCTGACCTGTTTTGTTTTTCTTTCTCTCTTCCTTTCCCCCCCAGATTCTCAAAGTGGTGGTGGATAGTAGCATCAACCGTGATTCTATTCATATTGGACTTGGATTACTCTTATTTATATGTACTTTTTCAGTTTCATTTTCTATGTTTATTGTGGTGGCATATAACGAATATTATTTTATGGTTTGGTACTCTGATGGTGTATGAGACATATGCTTATGGTTATGATATTAATGGTTTATTTTAAAAAATGTAATGTTGAATTTGGCTTGAAATAAAAGTTTGAAGTTTTTCCTCTATAATAATTATTCTGTCTTGTTGAAATTAGTCTCTATGTTATTATTGCACTTCATAGAACTTAATGCATTCTATTATGAGTGACATTAAGGGACGTAGGGTGTCTCATTCAACTAAACTCTAGGTGCCCATACTTTTCCACATGGGCAGCTTGTAGTTTGGTTTGCAAATTTAGCCTTGGAGTTAGTTAGAGAAGGATCCATGATTGGAACTAGAGCTATGTCTAGGAGCATTATTCTTCCCCTGAGAGTTTACATATATTTCTTTCCACTATGTTTCTGTGTACTCTAATGATTGTTGAAACTCTGTTGTAATATTATTGTAATGATTATAAAAAGTTCTTTTATTTCTGTTTTAGTGTATAAGTACCCCTAACAATCCATCTTTGTGAATGGTTTGAGTCAGTTAAATTACCGATTTGAACCGGTCAAAAAGGTGGGTCACTACAATACCCTTAATAAAGTTTTAGTGATTTCATGATTCTCTATTTCAGTGATTGCGTGATTCTCTATTTTAATGATTCCATGTTTCAGTGGCTCCATGATTTTGTGTTTGGTGGTCCCGTGATTCTAAGAATCAGTGGATTACGTGGTTTGTGATTTCTAAAATTCAGAGTCTTATATTAGTACTACGTAATCTCAAGTGTTGATTATCCAAACCTAGGAGTTTGGGTATTTCGTGTTAAGGCGGTGTTTATGTCTTCGTGTCTGTTCTCACTCTATCTGCCTTATACCAACCTTGTGGCCTTAGGTAATATGTGCTTCCTTGACCGATGTACACAATATTTCTTTCTGTTGGAAAGGAAATTACTATATCATAATTTCCATGTAACCATGTTTTGAGATTCCTTTTCGTATGAAAATGAGCTAGTGTTCTGTTTACATCTTATATACCATTTATTATAAATGATATGTAAACTAGACCGATCCTTATTTTTAATACCCGATCATACCGAGTTGTTTCATGTTTAATAGTTGTTGATCCCTGGTTTGCTGCTATAGCTTGGACCATTCTTGAAGACTCTTTTTATATTACGCATTAGAGTATTCTTGTCATTGTATAGTTGTTCCATTTGTCCATGATGTATTCATGTTATATGTTCATTTGTGATGCAACATATGTATAAGCTGTAATTTTGTGGTTGTATCTACGTGTAACCGTTCTACGATCTGTGACTATGATATATCGTATATTATTCTAAAATGATCCTTAGCCATCGTAGTTTTTTATTAGGAGTATTGGATATGTCGATCCACTTGTGCTAAGTAAAGAAAATTTATTTACCCAATCGACGTAAACAACAGTTGGCTAATATGAAATTACGGATGGTTGACCCTAAACAACCCTATTCTCCACTCTAATAGACGACATTACTCGCTAATGCTCTTTATTAGGGTGCGTTTGTAACGACCCGGAAAATCTGAACCAATTTAAAATTTTTAATTGGCTAAAATAGTGGATTTTAAATATTTAAAATAAATATTTTTAATAATAATGATGAAAAGTATGTTTGAATCGAAGTTTGAAAATAAATATAATTAATTCTAATTACAAACAAGGCCTGAAATGGCGCGGTAGTTTCAAAATTTGAATTCAAACTTTGCCTGACTGTACCGGGTGCAAAACAAAACGGATTTTAGTGAAACCAAAAATATTTAAATCTGTTAGGGAATATCTTTCTAACGAATCTGAAAAATTGAAGTTTAGCGAGAATCAAAAGTTATGGCCAAATGAATGTTCAGAAAGGTCGCTATAGAGAATATATTGCCCTGGAAAATAGACATTTTGCATACGACCTCTGGATTCGACGAAACCACTTTTGTTGGATCCAGATGTCAAATTATTTCTAGGTTTCAAATTTCATAATTTTTGAAGCTATTATGTGAGCGTGGAGAAGGAAAATGTGTTTTGGTCGATTACAGTTAAATTGGATCGACCAGAAAAGGGCCATTTTGTAAACGACCTCAGAATTCGACGAAACTAGTTTTGTTGGGAGCATATTGTCAAAACATAGCTAGATTTATTTTTCGGGAATTTTTAGAATCAGTATGTGGCCCCGGCAAATTAAAATGTACGTTCAAAACATAATTTGAATGTTTTATATTTTAATTTGTAGAATAACTGACTGTAACAACCGAATTGGCCTACGAAACATATCCCATTGTGTTCGGAAGGGGGGTATTTAGCTAGGGGCGACAGTCGTTGTGTTTGAATTGGAGTTTGTTTGGAAAGAAGGGTATTTTTGGATTTTAAAATAAATAAAAAAATATTTATAAAACCCCGGCCAATCACATTCCTCCATCCATTCAGCGTTGACCCGACACCCTCATCCTCTTCAAAAACGCGCACGATGGAAAGGTGCTCCGATCTTCCAGGCCAAAATCCGGTGCCGCCACGACGAACCAGACCCTGCCACCACCCAAACTTTGAAGTCCTTACTCCCCTCTTCAAATCCATACCTTCCTTGCCCCCTATCGCCTCGTCTACCTCGAGAATCGCGTCTGGGAATAGGCGCCAAATATCACCGTCGATCTCCCACCTCCGGCCACCGAACTGGGCGTGGCACCCCTTGTTTTGCGTGCCGTTCCACCCTCTTCAACACCGTATAGCCTGATCTGAACGAAGTACAACAGATTGATGGTAAAATCAAAACCTAGTTTTGAACGAATGTGAAAGGTATCGACTTTAGTATATTTAAACTGATTTAAACACTTTTAAGTGTTGCAAACTTTGAAAAATCGTATCTTTATCATGTGTTAACGAAATTCGATGAAACAGGAAGCATCGAGACCGTGAGGACGTCTTCTACATTTTAGAAGAGACCGCATATTTTTCTGAGCCTTCTGCAATTTTTGGTGGAGTGGAACCCAATGTGAGATTTCTAATTTATAAACGATATGGAAAACGACGATGTATAAATTATATAGTCGATGTGTGACTTATATAAGCGTTGTACATCTCATGTATAAGCGTAGTATAGGTTGTATGTTCGATGTATAACTTATATATGCGTTGTAAAAATTATATATGTGTTGAATAGAAGTGAAACATACTTATATAAATATATATATATATATATATACACGCCCCTCGTCCACAAACCATGGACGATATTTATTGGTTGTGATTGGTGTGAAAATTGGTTGATTACGAATGGTTGATTAGAATTGTTTGTGGTTGAAATTGATTGATTGTGGTTGAAAAATACCCATTTGTGGTTGATAATTATTTGGTTGAAACCACATAGGATTAGTTTGTGGAAATGAAAAATATACATGCCGCCTGCGAACTAGATGCATGAAATCTCCATTATCAAAAGCTGCGAGGCTTTAAGGTAGAGTGAGGAGCCGTACTAGGGACGACCCCGGTTTTAACTACCCTGCCATTGTGCTGCCGAAATTTTGAATAATATTCATGTGTTAGAATTATTTTCATGTGTTGAAACTATATTCGTGTGTTGAATAGAAATTCATATGTTGAACGACATTGGTGTTTTGAAATAAATTGTTTCATAATAAAAATAATATTTTTATCATCTATATGAACTATATAAGATAGTCGTGTTTTGAAATAAATTGTTTTGCAATAAAAATCACCTTTTTATTATATATATATATATATAAACTATATAAAACATTCATGTGTTGAATAGAAATTCATTCGTTGAATAGAAATTCATGTGTTGAATGGTATTCGTGTTTTAAATAAATTGTTTTAACAATAAAAATCACATTTTTATTTTATATATACAAACTATAGAAAACCTTCATGTGTTGAATAGAAATTCATTCGTTGAATAGAAATTCATGTGTTGAATGGTATTCGTGTTTTAAATAAATTTTTTTTAATAATAAAAATCACAATTTTATTTTATATATACGAACTATAGAAAACCCTCATGTGTTGAATGGAAATTCATTCATTGAATAGAAATTCATGTGTTGAATGGTATTCGTGTTTTGAAAGAAATTGTTTTATAATTAAAATCATATTTTTTATCATCTATATGAACTATATAAAATAATCGTGTTTTGAAATAAATAGTTTTACAATGAAAATCACATTTTTATTATATACATGAATTGTTAAAAATAGTGGAGCGTTGAAATAAAAGTCAGTTGGATAAAAATATCATTTTTATCAAAGGTATGAAAAGAATATAGTTTTAAAATCGAAGAATTGATTATATATATATATAAATATAATTAAATTAAATCGAATAACGAAGCTGTAGTTCGTGTTTTGAAACCGTGATTTCAAATAATTAGTGCAGGAGATCCGACCATCGGATTTTCTCGAAACTGAAACCGTTGGGTTCGCTTTGAAAATATCTTTCCAACGACACCAACTTTGTAAAGATCCAATGGTTGGATTGTCTGGAATGTTTAATTCAAATCTGAAGAAAAACAGCGCCAGAATTGATTATATATATATATATATATATATATATATATATATAAACTAAATCGAATAACGACGCTGTAGTTCGTATTTTGAAAATCGAAACTTCAAACGATTGTACCTGGAGATCCGACCATCGGATTTTCCCAAAACTGGAACCGTTGGATTCGTTTTGAAAAGATCTTTCTAATGATATAAATTTTGTGATGATCCAACGGGTAGATTTTCAGATATGTGTAAATCAAATCTGAAGAAAAACAGCGCCACGACCGCGTTATGGCCCAAAGAGTCGTTTGAATAAATTGGCTATTTTTAAATAAATAAAAATAGCGATAAATCGTTATAAAATATTATAAACGATATGGAATATGAAATTTAAAAACTAACTGTAGGTTGGCTAAGTCGATTGGTTTCCTGGGTTTTGATCTGATGTTAGTTTCGGCCTTCGTGGTTAGTATTTGGGAAATCGTTCTCTTACTAATTGACGGTTAGTGGCTAATGAATTGGGATAGAGCGTATGTTGTGTTTATGTAGCACTTGTTTATTATATACCCGAGTTGCTCAGAAAGACCGGGTTTATCCCATTCTGAATAACTAAATCGACGATAAGAAATCGAAGATGAAGACAGTGGTCGAAGACCGGAGATCTTCACCTCGTTTGGATGGTAACTGATGTCCTGATTGGGAGGCATCCCGAAATATGGATAATGAGTGGTGATCATCCAGACGTACGTGGAGATCGATGGGTATGCGAGGTATATAGTGCCTCCGGTTTCGTTCAGACCCAGAACGGACTTGTAAATGGACTGTATGTCTGACATTGGAATTCATTCTATGTGATTGATAGCCATCAGTTACATGGCGTGAATTGCCTGTGTGGCATGCTAAGATGCAGTGATCAAGGCTTCTGTTGAAAAGCAAAGTCTTGTGGTTGATGATCAAAGCACCGCCTGTGTGGCGTAGCTTTGTGTATAACATGAATTCGCGAGCCTCACACCCCGGTATGAACTAGAAATGGGAGAGGACCTCAGGGAAAGCATTCGTTTCCTTCTAGCTAGAGGTGGTATCAGTGCATAAACTGGCTGACAATTATACTATTTACACCTATGTGGTTGTTGCTGTTGCGAGGCGCCTCGGTTATATCGGTCGACCCGGGACCGATGGAGTCATTCATTGGCTCATTTACGCCCCAAAGGGCGGGGAAACGTATTGTTCAGGCACTATAATCCACTCCGTGTGGACCGGCCCTGTCGCTCCAAGGGGCAGTTGCGGCTGTTCCGGAGACATGGGCTAGACTGTCTCAAAGTCGGTAAGGACTATCCTTTGCCTTGGTTCATGACGGAAATCCAATTTCCAAATACGTGACTGTGCGGTTTTGAATGTATACCTATATATGGCGACATGATATATGGTACCCATGCCATCTATGATTGATAGTTATGATTGATTATTGTTTTTGAAGCATATAAACACTAGTAATAATATCAAATGCTTTTGTTTTATTCGTATTAAGCATATTTTGGCCATTATAAAGTAAAACTCTATCCTCCGGTTTGCGTTGCATTGTGTGATGGGAACTGAGTCTTATAATGGCTTCATTTTTATAAAGAGCATTGCGATGTTTAAAAGAATTATTTGTTTTAAAGCACTGGCAATCCAATGGAGTAAACCCATTCCGCGAAAGTGGCGTGGTCCTATGATTAGCCATATTGTAAAATGTGTTAAGTAGATTTCTCATACCAGTCCCATGACTGACTCGTAGTTTGTTTCACTTGCAAACTCGGGTGCCCCTATTTCTACATGGGCAGCCTTGTATTCAGGTTAGTAGGCTCTTTCTGGATAGCTGGAGCTGAAGATGGATTCTATCATTTATCTTTTTTTATGCTGTTCAGCTCCTATTGTACATATTATGTTTGTTTTCCGCTGTAGATATTTATGTATAGCTGAATTGTATTTGTACTAAATATGATCCTGTATACTGTGTAACTCTAATGATTATGTTTATCTAGTGTATTATTTGTTCATTATCTGGTGTATTTATTTATTTATTTCTGTTTTGTTGTTATCTGTTTATGTGTTATATTCCAAAGATTACCCTTGACACCATCGTACGGGGTTTTGGGGTCGTCACATCGTTTCTGGTTGGGACGTTACAGTTGCTCCTGTGATGTTGTTGAAGTCTTTGGAAGGAGAAGAAATCATCCATCGAATTGCATCAAAATGCATCTCTTATTGTTTTATCATCTGTATTTGACATAACTGTAATTGACGCTGGTTGCGAAGAATAATAGAGAGAATATTCTTGAATGAATTAAGTATTTCTTCAAAATTTTCACTCAAATTATGAATTTGGGAAGCCATGGGTTTGATTATATTAAAGAACAACTAAAGAAAATGAAGGAGGAATGAAGAAATGAGTTTTTTTGGAAGAAATAGATATATATATATAGGCTCTGAAATTCATTTGAAATGAATAGAGACTAGTTGGTTAAGGCAGTTTTTAAATTTATACAAATTTGAAAAAATAACTGTTATATGTCGACATATAAAAATATGTATGTTGACATATGTTATGCCAATTTTACCTTTTAGTATTTTTTGACTTATGCTTGGCTTTGACTTATATATACTTATTTTTATTACTTTTATGATTATTCCAGAGGTGCTTAAGGAAGATTTAACGAAAATATAAAGCTTCATTGATACTAATGATAATGATCCATTTGATTAGTACATAGTATGAAATAGAAATACGAAAATTGAAATTGAAACTAATACAACAAGATAATAGATTTAGAATTCAGGGGAGGAGGATGAGGATGAAGACAAGCCAAGGTTTCTACTAGCTTTCCCAAAGAACTTAGTGATTTTAGTAGACATCTTTTCAAACTTTTTACTAAATGACCTCTTTCATGCCTATGGTTTTTGGCTAAAATCCTTTGATTTTCAATGAGGATTTTCTTGGAGGATTTTTTGATGTTTGTGGGATACTCAATACTTTCTAAGGAAGTATTTTCATCTTCTTCCTCTCCTTTGATTTCCGTTTGTTCACCTTCTTCTTCTTGATCCATCCTTGCTTGTTTTTTTGCAAATGTTTCATAAGGATGAAACACAAATGGAATCTCCATAAGAGATATATTTCCAGAATTGAAAACCTTTTTAGATACAAACTCTTCGCCTTTGAAATACACTCCAAAACATTTGAAAATACGGGTAAGGTAAACTCCATGATATAACGTATTTTCTTTTAATGACAAATCCTTTGGTAGAAATTCATTTAAAATCAGTTGAGCATAATTTATGTCGTAGTTTCCGAAAATAGAAAAAAGATCCTTATAAACTTTTGTTGATGGGTTGTTGAAATTTCCCGAACGTGGGGTGACGGTATGTTTAAGAAGTTAACAATCCTTGCCTTAGGACGAAAATAACGGTTTTTGAAATCCATATGTTCATCATTCTAAAAAATGTAGTGAAACTTCTCTTGATTATTTTTATTGATCTTAAAATTCATGAGATCTATTCCTATATTTTTTCAACCTAAAATAGTACCCAAAACATTACAATTTAAAACTATTTGGGTTCCTTTTACGCCACTCCATGTTTCACTTTCATTTCCTTGATAAAAATCACAATTCAAGTTTGCATAAAACATTTTGACAAGATTTGGGTAGCAAACTACACCATTTTCCCGATAATCAACTAGACTACCGATAATCAACTAGACTAAGAATTCCATTTTGTTAGAAAAGAGTCTAAAGAACATAAGAAGCAAAATCACTAAAAATAGAAAATTTTCCCATACCGACTTTACCAAAGTTTACATAGCTTGTGTAATCTTTGATAGCATCCGGGTTGTTGTAAAGGAAGCCTTTGGTGGTCTTGGTCAGCCTCTTGGTGCTTGGTATGCTTGAGGAAGCCATTAGAGAGTAGTATTGAAGAGTATAGGATAATGAAGATAGTTTGAATTTTTGAATTAAGGGTAGAAAGAAATGATAGGATTAGGTAGTAAAATAGAGAATCAAAGGATATTTTCTCTAGTCAAGAGACACATTTTTAGAACATTGGGTTTAGTGGAAATGTATAAGTAAATTCAAAAGTTTCAAATTATGAATTTCAAAATTCAGCACATATGTTGACATATATTATTGGGTATGTCGACATACCTTCTGAAAATTTTCAGAGGACATTTGATTTTGACTTTTTGATTTATTTATTTCTTATATTCTTATTTAATTATTTCCTCTAATAACATTTATTATAAAAATACTTTTATTTTATTGTTATTTTATTATTAAATATTATCATTTTAAATTTTGAATTTTGAATTTTGAATTTTGAACTTAAAATTTGAATTTTCAAACAAAGCAATCAAACAAACAACCATTCAACTAATTTAACCAAAAAATTATTATAAAAGCGTACATATTTTAGATTAATTCTTCAATTTCTTTCGATTTGTGAATTGCTATGAAGCATATATTTGAATTGTTCGTTTATTGCTCTTCATCACAGGAAGATAAATTAGAATCATCTAGAGTTCCTGCATATGCTCTTTTCCTCTTCTTTGATGAATTATCATTTGAAATTGATTTTGTTTCTCCGGATATGGACAAAATCTTTTCAGGTGACCTGGTTCGTCGTAGTTAAAACATTTGACTTTTAAATTTCATTATTTTTCATAGAATTTTTTTGCTCACTCATCTTGAAAGTATTCCTTTTATATATCTCAAGAATTTTCCAAAATTCCTTGTCATTAAAGCTATTTCTTCAACATCATCACTGTTTGAGTCAGAATCTTCGGATGTTACGTTGAATGCTATCGATTTCTTTTCCAATGACTTATTTTCTTTCCTTCCTTGCATATGGGCTTCAAGCTACATTATATTTCCAATTAATTCTTCAATTTTCATTGCACCGATATCATTGGTCTCTTCAACTGCAAGAGTCTTTTGATCCCAATCTAAAGTTGATGAATTCAAGATTTTTCTAACTTGGTCTTCCTTAGAATATGTTTTTCCCAAAGCCATTAGTGAATGCATGATCTTTTGGAACCTGCAGTACATATCAGAGATAGATTCATTCTGATTCATTTTAAATAATTCAAACTTATTGGTTAACATTGATTTTTAGATCTATTTAACTTTTCTTTTTCCTTCACGAGTCACCTGCAAAGTTTAATAGATTTCATATGTAGATTTACAAACGGATACCCTATTAAATTCATTTCTATCTAGTGAACAGAATAAAATATTCATGGCTTTTGAATTATTTTGTGCAGTGGCTTTTTGATCATTAGTCCATTGTGCAAACTTAGCAGTGGATTCAACATATTCAGCTTGTGTGATATTCCAAATGTCTAGTCCTACAGATTGTAAATAAATTTTCATACTACAATCCCAACATGCATAATTACTACCATTGAATAGTGGTGGTCTAATAATGGACTGACCCTCTACAAATGAACTATTAGTATTGACAATTCCAGTCTTGGTTGCCATTTAAACTATTCAAAATTCATATTATGAAAACTTTGAAAACCAATGCTTTGATACCAATTGTTGGGGATGCAGATTAAGGATCTTAAGGCAAACTAAACACTAGAAGAAGGTGAATAGTGTTTTATGGATTTTATTAATTTCTTGAATCATTTTAAGTTAATCAGAATGTTATGGAAAATTAACTAATATCAACAATCACATAATCAATCACATATGCATATAATAGTAAAAGGAAGTAAAAGGAAAGTACACGCTAGGTTTTATATTGGTTCAGAGTTAACCTACATCCAATCCCACAAAACGTTGGCTTGATGTGTATTTCTTTTCAACTAATATCCAATATTACAATCCTTGATTTGAGGGATATAAAGGCGCACCCCAACTGATTTCCGGAGTACAGTGACACTCAGTTGATTTCCGGGACATAACCTACACCCAATTTGTAGCGACCCGGGAATTTCGACACTCGAATCCAGACACTAACACATTCCGTGTCCAAACTCAAGTACCGAAAACCCAGAAAGCTAATAGAAAGAAGTTAGAAGGTGAGAAAAGAAAGAAAGAAATATTAGAATAGAAGAATAAGAAGATCAGAATCTCACAGCGGAATGGGCAATATATATAATAATCAATAATACTTTATCAAAGGATTTTATATCACAACATCATAGTATACATTCAGATCAATACAACACACAGCGGAAATAAACTAGTACCAGTATATATATATGGCATACGTCTCGACTTCAACTCCTCTTCTGAAGCTCCAAGCGAAACCTAACCTGTACATGTACTCGGTCTGACCCGAGCACATTTGATTTAAAACAAAATTCACCCGGATCAGTCTGAAATACTTCCAGTGAGAAATTCATACAGCAATCAACTTGTTTAACTTTGAAATCCTTTTTAAATAAAAAGATAATAGTAAGACCAGTCCACACATAAACACGGACGGTTTTTTACCTTACTATAACCCAAAACGTTTTGAAATCAATATCTTATTCTGATATTATCATAGTGTCTAAATACAAGTAAATAGAATCTAGCAGAACGCTTGCATCTCACGCTCCACATATATAGTATACAATCAAAACCGCAGGCGCTTATTGGAGATTGGATTTCCAACTATGACAAGGTATGGGACCACCTGCCGCTAGTGTATCTCTAGAGACGAATACACTGGGTTCAACAAGAACGTCTTGCAACCCGGCCCACACATGACCGACCACTCATTTCTCTTGAGTGTATCGAATGTATTGTCACCCTTTTCGGCTTTTTGTCGCGACCACCGAAATCCCCGGGAGATACAGAAACGAAAGGAAGTAACAAATATGAATATTCTCTAGACGGTGACAATACACCCTAATGGGTGCGACCCACATAGCCATGCTGCCTGCCCGATTTTTGTCTTTTCCCGGTTGATGAGGCTTGAGGCTATAATCGACTTTTGAAACTTCTGGCCACTATTCACATCGTCCATACACGTCATCCAGGCACAGGATGAACCGAAGGCACCCTCCTACCACATCCTAGGAATCACCCTTTAGATCAGTAGCGAGTAGTCCTTGCAATCCGCAGATTCCAATCACGACAGAATCATCGTTAACTCTGGGGATCAGCCAAAGATATTTAACAATAGTTCTTCCGCTCATGGAGACTTACGGTCTTCAATTGCTCCATCTCGATCAGCATCTTCGACGTATTCGTATTTATTGGTCAGAATGGTTTTCGAATACAAATTCGATCCCGGTCTTTCCGTACCAATAACGTTGGGTCAGATTTTGATAGTCGGTTATTTAACTATCAAAATAAATAACCATACAAATAACAGATCCATTGGTTTATTACACAGCATCACTTGGCCATACATTTCTTATTATCTTATCGAATCACTTACCATTCGAAAAATGATTATTACGACATCTTCTTTGGCTTCATATTTGAATACCAAAACCACCACTCATTCTTTTAGAATAAACCCATTTAAATCTCATTTCAATATTTTGACAATTTCATTAAACTTTCACCAATCTCCCTTTTTATTTCTTTATGTATGGGAATATCATTCCATACCATAAGCTCCTTTTATTTCCTTTAATTTCATAATCTCATTATAAATACATTTCCAAATAATGATACTTTATTATTTGACCAAAATACTTTGTTCTATCACTCTTATCATTACGACTAATATTATCCTTTGATAATTCTGAAGTTGTTCAAGTTGGGGTATTTTAATTACCTCTCATACCTTGATCAACAACGTTCTTATCTTAAGATAGATATCAGTTGTAATAAAACCCGACACTCATTTCCAATACGACAAATCCCATTATAATTCCATCTTGATGGAATATCATCTCTTCTTTAAAAATGGCGATTCTATATCGCATCCTTTTAACTTATCTCGATTCCCTACTCTAATTCAACTCGGGTTTTATAACTTTGTATAACTTGGATTCATATAATCCAATTATATATATAACTTAGTAAGAATCAAGTTAAACTTCGATCTCACCTTATATATATTAACTCGCCTTAATAATTATAACCACAGCTTTAAACTTTACGAACTTTCCTTACTATATTTTACTACCCAAACTATTACTTTAATGATTATTAAATGACTAATAATCAAGTTCCAACATCTATTAAAGTAAAACTGGGTTCTTTTACCATTAACTACCCCTTTTAAAGTAATGAACTAATTTAATAAACAATCTCAGTTTACGCAGCCTCTAAACATGATTTATTCGTTAATAAATTACACTTAGCGCTTCCCATTGTTTAATAATAAAATTAATTAAAATAACTCCATTCACTTTGGTTATTATTAAATAATAATCAATATTATAACCCATTCTAATCGTTACATTAATTATGGCCACTTGAATTAGCTAAATAAGATCGTTTAATAATCATGTATATAAGCACGTGCTTCGCGCACGGTATGTTTTGTACAAACATGGTAATTTGTGATTAACCCAAACAATGTATATACGTGGCTGGTTAATCCCCCCTTTTTTTTCTTTTTGAAACTTTATTTAAATATGATATATTTAAAAATATATATATTCGGTTATAAAATGAATTTTATAACCCCATTTCTAGCGATTCACCTGACGGTGAATCGATCTTTTATAAAACGGTGTATATCATGACCATCTGCTATTTATTCCATGATCAATACTATATATTGATTCAAAGTTCAACCACAATCAACCACCAACAATCAACAGGGTTTTAAAGTCAATGGGTTTTCAAACAATTCATATAAAATATGAAATAACAACACATTAAAGGTTTGAGGAACCGGTTTGATTCCTCCTATCTGTTCTTCCCTGCAACACAGGTCATTAAAATATTTCATATCAGTAGACAGGAATGACGATAATAAAATTAACGTTAACCATTAAAGCAACCATAGGCATCCAAGGCATCCAATCAACCAATTTAAATTTATATGAATTTAGCACCTCAAAGTATTTCAGAAATGTGTGAGAATTAACTCACCTTTATTTCGATTGTCTGTTGTCGCGTTACTTCGTTTGTATCTAATCCCGTCCGAACTGCTTAGCAGCGTAGATTCTTCCCTGTTATTCCAACGTGCCTGGTTTTGGAAATTCTGATAATATACGAACAATATATACGCGTTATAGTTGCGTTATATATTTTATATTATAATATTTAAAACATTTTTTTTTTTTTTTACTGTTTAAGTAACTTCTAATTTTGCATTAACGATAAGTAATTACCTTAAAATGAATGCGATTAGCGTAGTGCAAATCTTACTTCTCCATGGTATAATTCGAACGGCCTGTCGAATGAATCAACTTCCTTCTTGTATTGTTCTTCTCCTTCATAATCACGACACACGCATGTTTGCACCCTTTTCTTTCCAGAATTCCAAAGTCACTTAGGCTATACCCCATACGCCCCTTACCAGTATTTCGTTTCCAACGTTATAACCACTCCAGTAAACAACTTCCATCATGCATCTCCTTTTACACACTTTCATGTCTTTCTCCACAACACTTGCTCCGTTAAAACACCCGTCCTCTCTTGCAACAAAGAACCGGATCCCTTCGTTTTTCACTTATCAGCCGACTCCTAGCCAAAGCCGACCTCGCCACTTGGAAGTGCTGTACACTGATACTCGGCCACCACTTCCAGTGCCGACTCCAACGCCTTCTCTCTCTTTTTTTTTCTTTTCTTTTGAAACCGTAAGGGACCAAAGTACAAGGCGTAAGACAACCCACCAGAATTCCTTCCTCCTCCCATTTTCTTAAACACGTGGCTATACTCCAATAACCATCTTACTGTAGTTGAGCCTTGTCAACGTCCACATGCTTTCAAGGCCTACAGACACAACAATCCGTTCACAACTTCAGTATAGCTTTCCTCCTCGAATTTACGTCTCCTTGCTTCATCATTTTTTTATTTGTTTTGTGTTTTGTTTGTTTTTTTTTTTTTTTTTTAGTTTCTGAAAATGGACGAACTTGCTGTATTTATAAAGGTAGTTCCTTGGCGCCCAAGGTTTAGACTAGTAGCTGTAGCAGCGAGGTAAGATAGGTAGCGTTGTGTTTTCATTGTCTGTATATTTTTAGTTTTGTGTTTTTATTATATAGGGTTAGATTAGGCTACGCTACTTCGAGCTTACATGTACGTTTCCATGTGCTAAGATTTGAAACCATTGGTGAGGGTTTGAAACGATAGGCTCGGATTCGTTTTAGATTTCACAGCATGTTCTCAGATGGCTGAAATGAAATTTGAATGGACATGGTAACAGTTTGGCATACGCAAACATGGGCGGTGTGTGCTATATAGCAGGAGCAGCTCTCTCCTTTCACTATCGATAGCTGAAGGATTTCAGCTAGGTAGGTTCATGATGTTTTCAATGGCACGCATGTGCTTTCCGTTTAATTTGCTTACGGACGGTACAATACAGTAGTGTAGGGGGGAAAATAAGATAGATAGCTGAAAAAGAAGAGGCTTAGGGTGTACAGTTTGAAAGAAAGGCATGTGCTTTCGTTTCAGTCACAAGACCATTGATTTTGGGAAGAAGCAACCGGTTAGCTGTGTTGATTTGCCAATACAGCAACTCTTCATCTCGGCTGAAAGTTGAATAGGGAATAGGTTGGCTGATGGCATAGCTAAGGTCTGCATGAAGTGAAACATAGCAGTGGGCACAACTCGGGAAGGAAAGAAAATATGAAAGTTGTAGTCAAAATAGGGAGCAGTTCTAGTCTCTTTTCACGTCTATAGGTTCAGTAGCCATGTTTTTAGGAGGTACTTGCAGTGCTTAAGCATGAAGTTTTATTTTACCTATTCTTTCTTTTACTCGGTACAGTTACTTCTATGCGACTAGTTAATACTACCATTATTTACCATTATTTAAGTTTAACGTTCAATAGTCGCACCGATATATAAAATCTTCAAAATTTACGAACTACCACAACGTTTTGGGTTCGTTTTAAATTAAATATAAATATAAATATTCACTCGGCGTTTAGTTAACGAATTCGATATTAAATCCTGTAAATAATTCAAATATAATATTTAAAACAATTTAAATATTCGAATTTAAAATAGCCGAAAAAATCCAGGTCGTTACATTCTTTCCCCCTTAAACAAATTTCGTCCTCGAAATTGCTAGATAAAAAGAATGCTACAACCGCAATTATTTTCAAAATATTATCAAGTTATAAATTTTCGGAAAATTCGCCAGCACCTCCTCTGCACGCTTCGATCGAAACAACTACAACGCCACACTGGGCCTCTCATATTGATTCAAAGAAAATAAAAGTCAAGTGGCTACTCATCTTGGGTATAAATCCAAACACCAAATCAACAATATTAAGGTTTACCTTTTTGTCGGGCAACTTCATCCCAGTTCCGAAGCAAACCAGCTAACAGCTCTTCATCTCCCAATCTATGCTTCAATCTCCGTGATCAAGTCAATTATCATAGCCTTCTGGCAATCTGCCCTTTACTCAGCTTCCAATTCAAAAACTGATACTGGGTTATATCATATAATCCCATCCAAAAGTCGTTATGCTGGAATTCCTTTCTTTTTAATCCTTTCAACTTCTTAATTAACTGTTAATGGTTTCACATCCAGTCCAGCCAAGTAAGCAACAATCACTTAATCCAATCATTTCACTTTTCTTTTTAATTTTTTATTTAACTTATCTTTAGTTAAATATTTAATTTCATATTCAAATTTTATCACCCTTGATTCTTATTTTAACGAGCCCAATACATTCATTGGTTCAAAGTCTAATTCCAAGCCATGTTCCAATCATACCATTCAACAAATCCCCATTTATCCTGTTTGGATTCACTTTTTTTATTTTACCCAACACCAGTCAAATTTTTTTTTTTTTTTTTTGTTGGCTTGTCTCAATTCCAATTCAAAAGGTTTCCTTTAACTCATACAAGTTAAAATTAGTTCCCACTTCATATTTAAAATGTTTTCCAACTTTATATAACTTTTGAATAAAATAATAAATTGAAAAAATTATAAATCTTACCTTTTTATAAAATATTTTGGGTCAAGCAATATAAAAATAATTTTATATTCAAATTACAAATACGCGCCCTCGTATATATATACACTCAACTCGATCCAGGGTATTACTAGCCCAATCTCTATCGAGTTACACCACAGAGCCAAGGTTATTCCTGAACCATTGCTCTGATACCAACTGTAGCGACCCGGGAATTTCGACACTCGAATCCAGACACTAACACATTCCGTGTCCAAACTCAAGTACCGAAAACCCAGAAAGCTAATAGAAAGAAGTTAGAAGGTGAGAAAAGAAAGAAAGAAATATTAGAATAGAAGAATAAGAAGATCAGAATCTCACAGCGGAATGGGCAATATATATAATAATCAATAATACTTTATCAAAGGATTTTATATCACAACATCATAGTATACATTCAGATCAATACAACACACAGCGGAAATAAACTAGTACCAGTATATATATATGGCATACGTCTCGACTTCAACTCCTCTTCTGAAGCTCCAAGCGAAACCTAACCTGTACATGTACTCGGTCTGACCCGAGCACATTTGATTTAAAACAAAATTCACCCGGATCAGTCTGAAATACTTCCAGTGAGAAATTCATACAGCAATCAACTTGTTTAACTTTGAAATCCTTTTTAAATAAAAAGATAATAGTAAGACCAGTCCACACATAAACACGGACGGTTTTTTACCTTACTATAACCCAAAACGTTTTGAAATCAATATCTTATTCTGATATTATCATAGTGTCTAAATACAAGTAAATAGAATCTAGCAGAACGCTTGCATCTCACGCTCCACATATATAGTATACAATCAAAACCGCAGGCGCTTATTGGAGATTGGATTTCCAACTATGACAAGGTATGGGACCACCTGCCGCTAGTGTATCTCTAGAGACGAATACACTGGGTTCAACAAGAACGTCTTGCAACCCGGCCCACACATGACCGACCACTCATTTCTCTTGAGTGTATCGAATGTATTGTCACCCTTTTCGGCTTTTTGTCGCGACCACCGAAATCCCCGGGAGATACAGAAACGAAAGGAAGTAACAAATATGAATATTCTCTAGACGGTGACAATACACCCTAATGGGTGCGACCCACATAGCCATGCTGCCTGCCCGATTTTTGTCTTTTCCCGGTTGATGAGGCTTGAGGCTATAATCGACTTTTGAAACTTCTGGCCACTATTCACATCGTCCATACACGTCATCCAGGCACAGGATGAACCGAAGGCACCCTCCTACCACATCCTAGGAATCACCCTTTAGATCAGTAGCGAGTAGTCCTTGCAATCCGCAGATTCCAATCACGACAGAATCATCGTTAACTCTGGGGATCAGCCAAAGATATTTAACAATAGTTCTTCCGCTCATGGAGACTTACGGTCTTCAATTGCTCCATCTCGATCAGCATCTTCGACGTATTCGTATTTATTGGTCAGAATGGTTTTCGAATACAAATTCGATCCCGGTCTTTCCGTACCAATAACGTTGGGTCAGATTTTGATAGTCGGTTATTTAACTATCAAAATAAATAACCATACAAATAACAGATCCATTGGTTTATTACACAGCATCACTTGGCCATACATTTCTTATTATCTTATCGAATCACTTACCATTCGAAAAATGATTATTACGACATCTTCTTTGGCTTCATATTTGAATACCAAAACCACCACTCATTCTTTTAGAATAAACCCATTTAAATCTCATTTCAATATTTTGACAATTTCATTAAACTTTCACCAATCTCCCTTTTTATTTCTTTATGTATGGGAATATCATTCCATACCATAAGCTCCTTTTATTTCCTTTAATTTCATAATCTCATTATAAATACATTTCCAAATAATGATACTTTATTATTTGACCAAAATACTTTGTTCTATCACTCTTATCATTACGACTAATATTATCCTTTGATAATTCTGAAGTTGTTCAAGTTGGGGTATTTTAATTACCTCTCATACCTTGATCAACAACGTTCTTATCTTAAGATAGATATCAGTTGTAATAAAACCCGACACTCATTTCCAATACGACAAATCCCATTATAATTCCATCTTGATGGAATATCATCTCTTCTTTAAAAATGGCGATTCTATATCGCATCCTTTTAACTTATCTCGATTCCCTACTCTAATTCAACTCGGGTTTTATAACTTTGTATAACTTGGATTCATATAATCCAATTATATATATAACTTAGTAAGAATCAAGTTAAACTTCGATCTCACCTTATATATATTAACTCGCCTTAATAATTATAACCACAGCTTTAAACTTTACGAACTTTCCTTACTATATTTTACTACCCAAACTATTACTTTAATGATTATTAAATGACTAATAATCAAGTTCCAACATCTATTAAAGTAAAACTGGGTTCTTTTACCATTAACTACCCCTTTTAAAGTAATGAACTAATTTAATAAACAATCTCAGTTTACGCAGCCTCTAAACATGATTTATTCGTTAATAAATTACACTTAGCGCTTCCCATTGTTTAATAATAAAATTAATTAAAATAACTCCATTCACTTTGGTTATTATTAAATAATAATCAATATTATAACCCATTCTAATCGTTACATTAATTATGGCCACTTGAATTAGCTAAATAAGATCGTTTAATAATCATGTATATAAGCACGTGCTTCGCGCACGGTATGTTTTGTACAAACATGGTAATTTGTGATTAACCCAAACAATGTATATACGTGGCTGGTTAATCCCCCCTTTTTTTTCTTTTTGAAACTTTATTTAAATATGATATATTTAAAAATATATATATTCGGTTATAAAATGAATTTTATAACCCCATTTCTAGCGATTCACCTGACGGTGAATCGATCTTTTATAAAACGGTGTATATCATGACCATCTGCTATTTATTCCATGATCAATACTATATATTGATTCAAAGTTCAACCACAATCAACCACCAACAATCAACAGGGTTTTAAAGTCAATGGGTTTTCAAACAATTCATATAAAATATGAAATAACAACACATTAAAGGTTTGAGGAACCGGTTTGATTCCTCCTATCTGTTCTTCCCTGCAACACAGGTCATTAAAATATTTCATATCAGTAGACAGGAATGACGATAATAAAATTAACGTTAACCATTAAAGCAACCATAGGCATCCAAGGCATCCAATCAACCAATTTAAATTTATATGAATTTAGCACCTCAAAGTATTTCAGAAATGTGTGAGAATTAACTCACCTTTATTTCGATTGTCTGTTGTCGCGTTACTTCGTTTGTATCTAATCCCGTCCGAACTGCTTAGCAGCGTAGATTCTTCCCTGTTATTCCAACGTGCCTGGTTTTGGAAATTCTGATAATATACGAACAATATATACGCGTTATAGTTGCGTTATATATTTTATATTATAATATTTAAAACATTTTTTTTTTTTTTTTACTGTTTAAGTAACTTCTAATTTTGCATTAACGATAAGTAATTACCTTAAAATGAATGCGATTAGCGTAGTGCAAATCTTACTTCTCCATGGTATAATTCGAACGGCCTGTCGAATGAATCAACTTCCTTCTTGTATTGTTCTTCTCCTTCATAATCACGACACACGCATGTTTGCACCCTTTTCTTTCCAGAATTCCAAAGTCACTCAGGCTATACCCCATACGCCCCTTACCAGTATTTCGTTTCCAACGTTATAACCACTCCAGTAAACAACTTCCATCATGCATCTCCTTTTACACACTTTCATGTCTTTCTCCACAACACTTGCTCCGTTAAAACACCCGTCCTCTCTTGCAACAAAGAACCGGATCCCTTCGTTTTTCACTTATCAGCCGACTCCTAGCCAAAGCCGACCTCGCCACTTGGAAGTGCTGTACACTGATACTCGGCCACCACTTCCAGTGCCGACTCCAACGCCTTCTCTCTCTTTTTTTTTCTTTTCTTTTGAAACCGTAAGGGACCAAAGTACAAGGCGTAAGACAACCCACCAGAATTCCTTCCTCCTCCCATTTTCTTAAACACGTGGCTATACTCCAATAACCATCTTACTGTAGTTGAGCCTTGTCAACGTCCACATGCTTTCAAGGCCTACAGACACAACAATCCGTTCACAACTTCAGTATAGCTTTCCTCCTCGAATTTACGTCTCCTTGCTTCATCATTTTTTTATTTGTTTTGTGTTTTGTTTTGTTTTTTTTTTTTTTTTTTTTTTAGTTTCTGAAAATGGACGAACTTGCTGTATTTATAAAGGTAGTTCCTTGGCGCCCAAGGTTTAGACTAGTAGCTGTAGCAGCGAGGTAAGATAGGTAGCGTTGTGTTTTCATTGTCTGTATATTTTTAGTTTTGTGTTTTTATTATATAGGGTTAGATTAGGCTACGCTACTTCGAGCTTACATGTACGTTTCCATGTGCTAAGATTTGAAACCATTGGTGAGGGTTTGAAACGATAGGCTCGGATTCGTTTTAGATTTCACAGCATGTTCTCAGATGGCTGAAATGAAATTTGAATGGACATGGTAACAGTTTGGCATACGCAAACATGGGCGGTGTGTGCTATATAGCAGGAGCAGCTCTCTCCTTTCACTATCGATAGCTGAAGGATTTCAGCTAGGTAGGTTCATGATGTTTTCAATGGCACGCATGTGCTTTCCGTTTAATTTGCTTACGGACGGTACAATACAGTAGTGTAGGGGGGAAAATAAGATAGATAGCTGAAAAAGAAGAGGCTTAGGGTGTACAGTTTGAAAGAAAGGCATGTGCTTTCGTTTCAGTCACAAGACCATTGATTTTGGGAAGAAGCAACCGGTTAGCTGTGTTGATTTGCCAATACAGCAACTCTTCATCTCGGCTGAAAGTTGAATAGGGAATAGGTTGGCTGATGGCATAGCTAAGGTCTGCATGAAGTGAAACATAGCAGTGGGCACAACTCGGGAAGGAAAGAAAATATGAAAGTTGTAGTCAAAATAGGGAGCAGTTCTAGTCTCTTTTCACGTCTATAGGTTCAGTAGCCATGTTTTTAGGAGGTACTTGCAGTGCTTAAGCATGAAGTTTTATTTTACCTATTCTTTCTTTTACTCGGTACAGTTACTTCTATGCGACTAGTTAATACTACCATTATTTACCATTATTTAAGTTTAACGTTCAATAGTCGCACCGATATATAAAATCTTCAAAATTTACGAACTACCACAACGTTTTGGGTTCGTTTTAAATTAAATATAAATATAAATATTCACTCGGCGTTTAGTTAACGAATTCGATATTAAATCCTGTAAATAATTCAAATATAATATTTAAAACAATTTAAATATTCGAATTTAAAATAGCCGAAAAAATCCAGGTCGTTACACAATTGATTTTCGAGACACAATCACACCGAATCAATTTATATGGGACACAACACACCTTTGTCATTATCAGTTTTGGTGAATTGACTCGATATAACTTGATCTTGCGATCTTTGATTACAAAAATCATATAACTCTTGAGTAGCACTTGAATTTCAAAGAGCGTTTGATATAGAATTGAAATAGAAAGATATTGAAATAATTCTCTTTGAAAATCGGTAGAGTATAAATGTGGATTTAAGAATTTAAGAAGAATAATGGAGAGAGAAGAAAGGAAGTAGAAGATAATGAAAAGTTAGTTAAAAAATCGAATTTAAAGCTAACGACATATATATCGACAATCATTTTATATATGTCGACATCCATTAGGGATTTTTCAAAAATTAAATAAAATTTGAATTCAAAACAAACAATAGTTAAATAAATTATGATGATTCTTGAGTTAAATCAAACTATATTCCTTTATATTAAAATATAAATTTTCAAGTAAAAATATATATTGAAAGCATATATTAAGTTGATTAAAAAAATTATATATAAAATGACATAAAAAATATGTATAAAACTATGAATATAAGAAATATGTTAAAACTTAACAAATATAAATAAGGAAATTGAAAACATAAATAATTACAACAAAAATTAGTAATAAGTATATAAGTAATAAATAGGAGCTAAAATGTATTAGAAGATAAAATATATTAAAAATAAGAGTTAAAATGAATTTAATAACAAAGAAATATAGATTAAAATAAGGAAGTAATTTTGAAATCATTTTGAAAATAAATTTAAAATAATAAAGTAACTTTGAAATCATTTGAAAATAGTGAGAGAAGTTTGAAATAAGGATTCAGTGCTAACCAGAGTTTTAATAAAAATTCTAGACACAATTACTTTTTATTTCTTGAACTCTTGAATTCTTTTTACTCATGAGTCTTGTATCTTGAACTCTTCTTCTTTGAAATCTTGATTCTCTACACTATACAACCTTCAATAATAAACACATGCATATATTTCCTGTATATACATACATACATATATATATATATATATATATATATTCTAGAGAATAGTGTTAATATATATTTGATAATAATAATAGTTGACATAAGGTTGTTGTCATCAGAACCATCATCATCAACATCTCAATCTCAAATTGTTAAGTGAATGAAATCAAAGCATACTCTTTAGTTTTATCGATTTGAAATCTTTGAACATGTGAAAATAGAAATTTCACTTTGCAAACTTTGACAGTAATAAAAAACTTCGCAATTTCACCACATTCTAATTTAAAGCAAACTAGAGTATGATGTGATGAAAACTTGTTTTTTATTTAAGGTTCGTTGCTAAGTGATAAACTCAAATTTCTTAGTTTTCCTAGACATTTATATACTACAATATTGTAACTATTTAAAACAAGTTATACATATAACTTTGCATTCATATAGCTAAATTAACAGCATATCTTGTTGCATTTGGATTTTGTGGGTAGTATCCGCTGAAAACCCTCAAGAGACACAACTCGTCCTATTAGGGACACCTAGGGGTTCAAAGGCTTGTTGCATATGCTAAATGTAATCGTGTTTCCCTACGAAAGTGTGGCTAATAAATTTATCTAGGTTTTATTCGAGGATGAGCGAAGGTTCTAGTGTGGGGGTATTTGATGAACATCAAATCGTGTAAATTTTCAAGGATCTGTTATACATTTTATTACTCTTAAAGCAACACTACTTGGTCATTTAGTCTTGTTTTTTTTGCAGATTTACAATTGTAATGAAGAATCTCTTGAAGAACGGGCTTTAAAATAATAGTTCAAGATCAAGGCTCTGTTAAAAAGAGGAAATAAAAGTCCTAAAATATGCCAGCTCAAGAAGATTCTAGAATATACTGGAGAAATAAGCTTCTAGAAGAATATGGAACATGCTACATCAAGAAGCATCAACAAAAAATCGAGTCGAAAGTTTCTGGAATGTGCTGGATCAAGAAGCTCTTAGAAATACAAAGAAAAGGATTTCCAGAATAATAAAGAAGGAGAATATAAAGGAAGACTGAGTCAAAATTTCTAGAGAATTCTTCTTTTTAGATCTAGATCTAAGGAGTACTATAAATACCCCTACCTAGCATTAGTATAATCATCTTGGCATTATATGCCAATAGGCATCAACTTAGGTTTTCTCTTTAATTTCTTTTCTTCTTAGTTTATTTTCTTTTAAATTATTCTTTATAACCAAACTTCTATTTCTAAAGTAAAGTCTTTATTGTTTTCTGTTTAGTTCTCTGCTACATTTCATTCAGCTTAATTCTTATTTATATTGTTTCAATATTATTTGTGATATATTGGTTTTCCACGAGGCCAGTAGATTTCCTTGATTTCTATCTGCTCTCTGATTTTAGACTCCATCCCACAATTTCCTTTCTTTTATAATTTCTCTAAAAATTTTTTTTCTATTCCAACAATTTCTTATTTCAGCTCAACCAATCACTCGAATTCGTCTAACTTGCCTAGAATTTAAATAAACAATAGAAATTACACAATTCCCTATGGATTTGACCCGTATTCACACAAACATTACAATAGTTGTCATGCACTTACGATAAAATAAATTTTTAGTTTTTGTTACAAATAAAATCGTCAATCAATAACTAGTGGTCAATGGAGGGTTACTCCATAAACATTTATTTTAAGTATAACCAAAAGGGTGATTAACCCAAATGGTTAGGAATGTGAAATCCTACTATAGAAAACAGGGATGAGTAATCCTTAAAACGGTATGAGATGGGTATTCTTAGATTTATTATACAAGTGGTGAAATTGTAGACAAGTGGGTAACTTCAAATATGATGGTTAATCGTAAAATAGATAGGATAATTAGCCAAGAGAATAGGGGATGGGAAATCCACATTATGCTGCACCTTTTCACATTATTGTTATTGCTCTAACCATTGTGAGCACAAGAGCATAGGATTGGTTATTATATTGATTCATACTAGTGGGAGGAAACCTGTTTCATTCTGCGGTGTGGTCTTGTTATATATCTATTGGTTTCGGATACTTCCTATTATTCACACCAGTTGTTGATTGTCAAGAAGTTTTTGTTTTTCCCTTAAACCCTCTAGTACTCATTTGAGCAGAGTGAGAGTTAGTTTTTTCAGTTTCTTCTTCAAATAAACTTTTGGAGGCATGATGGAGCAAGTTAATTAATTATGAGCTTTTTTCACCATGTGCATATATTTTGGATGAATATAAATCCAAAGATGTTTATTGTCTATATTTAGACTCTGTTCACCCAAGGAGCATCTTTATACTTCGCTCTTGAAGTTATATTTTACAATAATTATATGGGTTTGAACGTGAGTTTTGCGACATAAATCGTAATGAATGTGTTTTTTTTTATATTCTCATGTTCTCTTATGTTATATTTAATTAATATATCCATTTTCTATGATTTAAAGTTAATACTATATATGACTGCAACATCTATAACGCTTAGTTTTGGATCTTAGATAATGGGATGTTACAAATTTAGTATCATAACATAGGTTTATGTAAAAAAAATTAAAAAAAAAATCTTAAAAGGATTTTCAAACTAGAACCCAAAAATAAGAATTGTATACCAAGGTATGGGACGACAATATTACAGCGTACTTGTATTTGTATTATATAAGCATATATATATACCACACTCTCTTGGATTGTCCTTCAGTATCTTACAAAGGTTCATATGTAGATAAAGGAAGTAAGACATGAATAAAAAGAGCGGTAGAGTGAATCTGGGTGGTGGAAGCAACTAATGGAAATGCTCGACCAGAAACTCAAGTGAATCATGGACGTCGAACAAATGCAGATGCAAATGCAGCAACCCCACAATAGATATGAGAAATTCATACCATTTCTTTGTCAACTTGATGCAAGTTGGGGCTGCTGTTGATTTTGCTAGAGCTAACGTTGGAGGAGCAAATCCTTTGGCATCAGTTGAAAGCTATTCCAAGATGAAAAAGGATTATGCTAATCTCAGAGGAAAGACTTTTCCTGGAATTGAAGATGCTATAGAAGTGGAGAAATGGTTGTTAAATTGTGAGAGAATCTTCTCACACTTAGGTTTGACCGATGAGCAGAAGGGAAGACTAACTTCAAGGAAGTTGCATGGAGCTACATTACACTAGTTGAATGGTGTCAGTTGTGAATAGTAGAGGGTAAAATCACTTAGGTAAAGTTTCGAATGAGGTTTGAGGATAAATACTTGTCTAAAGTGGCTAAGGCAACACTGATCAGAAAATTTTCGAAGCTTATGCAAGGAGAGATGTCGGTTGACTGTACCAATAGGTTTGATGAATTATCTAGATATGTTATAGCACCGTTGACACTGTGATCAAAAGGAATGATAAGTTTATCTAACGATTGAGACCGTAGATTGTTAAGACAACAAATGTAACAACCCGAATTTCGATAGACTGATTTTTTTACAAAAATCCTAATCTATCAAAACCCAAGCTGGTTTATCTAGTATCCTGCAGAAAGTCAAAGATAGCTCAAAATAGAAGTCTCACAGTGGAAGGGAATAAAATATAATAGTAAGTACATACTCACCAATATAATGACATTGTCTAACAAGTATCTCTATGATGTAGAATCATAACCACCTATCTAATCTGTGGGTTTGTTATAAGGAGGGGGTCAGAACAAAAGTTCTAATGAATATTTCTACAAATACCACTACATATACAGTTCAATCACTGGTTCATATTTATTAAGTTGTCCGGGTTTATTCCACAATACACTTTTGTTATTTTCTGCATAAATCGTACCTATCTAGTCCCTAGTATATTAATCTAATAAATAATATATATAGCTATATACCCAGTATCGAGGTACTTGCCACAATACCCTCCTCGAGTGGTCCCCATCGTCGCACTACGAAAACGTATTGGACCTCATCTGTACGCTACGAAAGTGTAATAGACTATGCTATGAAGGCAACGTCAAGCCAAGAAAGTATAATAGGCGATGCTTCGAAAGCGAAAAGGCTCTATCGTTTCACCATAAGGGCACTCTAATCCCTAAGTTTCGCCACAAAACTCAGTCGGGAGCTTTACACATACCTATAAAGGACAGACTCGTTAGGCCTACAGTACAGATATCCAAATTATAGGTCTGTAACTTCGGTGGCCCTCCAAGGCCCACTCCATCCTACCAATAATCTAATGAAAGACTAATCAAAAGATCTAAATGACCACCCTACCATACAATTTGAACAAACATGCGGTCCCTCATCCAATGAACCGTTAGCGAAGATAATAGGCCTATTGGCTTAACTCCAGTTTCCCGCATGCAATTCGACTGATG
This sequence comes from Allium sativum, assembly GCA_030737875.1. Taxonomy (NCBI): domain Eukaryota; kingdom Viridiplantae; phylum Streptophyta; class Magnoliopsida; order Asparagales; family Amaryllidaceae; genus Allium; species Allium sativum. The sequence continues at coordinate 970,344,746 of CM060912.1, read as the reverse complement.
CTGATAAGTATCCGACGAGCTACTGTCCTTGTTGGCTCCTAACCACGAAGCCTCCCTCCTTGAGGCAGCCGATGAATTATCCTAAGATCATCCTCTTATCAGTATTTAGGCTCTCCATCATCCAAGATGCCTCCAAGGCATACTCACCAGATGGAACTGTACAGACCATGCCTCTGTGGGTACAGCTTCATTTGGCCTACCACAGAGGGGCATCACGGAGTATTCTCACGTCCCTTAGGAGTCCCTCACTTCCTTCCAGTCCCTCTAATAAGTTGGATGTGCTCCCACCATGTCTCTTGACATCTTCGATAATCTACCCCATTGGGATCTTCACTCTTACGGACTGGACCAAACACATATCGTTATTTTATTAGACTCTATGTCTAATTTATTCTTATGTGTTTTTGCTTACTTTTCCTTTTCATTGATTTATGATATTCGTTAATCTATTCAATTGAATATTATTTATTTACAAATCAACTTTGTTGATTACCGAAGAATATTGCATAATTACAAGGCCATCATAGAATATTTTTAGGCTTATTAAACTTAATTTCCAATTTCATGTTTATTTATAATATGTGTTGTTCCTCACTTTTCACTTTCTAAATTATAACCTGTAACACCCCACATTTTATGACAACTAAATATTTAATAGTGAATATGTGTATATATATGCATAGACATAAATATATAAAAGAAGAATAAAATAATGGTAATGTATGATTACATGTAATAAATACATGCATTGAAAAGAAGAAAAGATAAATGCAAATAACAATGCAACGCATGCGTTAAAAGAAAGAAAAAAATTGGTTGCAGCAGTGTAATTATGTTGCATGCAATAATTTACCAATATTATGCATTAATAAGAAAAGAAAAATGAAAGAAAAAGATGCATGCAAATTGATAAGGTTACATGCAATAGTTTAAATAAAAGATTACAACAAATATGAAAAGAAGGTAAAAGAAAAAGAACAATGACCACCATTGTTTTAAGCCTTGTTAACAAAAGCCTAAGTAGTCCAGTTGGTTAGAGCATGTGACTTTCATTAGAATGGCGCAGGTTCGATCTCCGTAGGCGCCATATTTTTATTTTAAAGGAACGACTAAATAAATACATGTTCTAAAGATAAAATATATATCAATGCACATATAAGGAAAATTATACATATAAGGAAGTACAGAAATATATGTACACATATATATGAAAATCTATGCATATATATGTGCATATATATATATATATATATATATATATATATACAAATGAGAATTTCAAAATAAGGCTGCAATCAAAGAAATATGGCAAGAATTAAATAACGGCATAAAACCATTTGAATTTTGAAATTGAAATAAAAGTTGTGGGTATATATATACATGTAAAATGGGCATTTGAAGTTTTGTATACATATAAGAAGATTATATGTAAATATAATATTTAAATAAATCAAAGAAAGTATAACGGGATACTAATCAAACATTTAAAATTAAAATCCGTAAACATTATGCCCAAAAAACGCTCGTGGGACCCGGTTGGGTTGACCCAGGGGTCGATACACTCATAGGGGGGTCGACCCAGGGGTCGAACCACCCCTGATTCGGGCAGGTTCATTGTTGATTCTGGACTATTTTCTTAACCACATTCGTTGCTGACTCAGCGCTGCGTGTACGATAAGATCCTGAACACCTATAAATAGGCTAGCAGAGCCTAGCCAAAATCTCACATTTTCTAAGAGGTTGTCTAAGTTCTGTCATTCTTCTTCCTCCTTAAATCTCTTCAGAAAAATCAAATGATAAGTTTAGGAAAATTCTGATTCAGGATCTGGAGGAAAAGAATGTATATTAATAAAGAAGGTGTTCAGAATTCTATTCGAAGTATGGTAAATTCTTGGATTTGGTCAATTTAAATTTCTCCTCTTTCTTCCCCTTTTTATTTTAGTTGAAAATTATGGATCCATTGTTATTTAGTTTCTAAATTCAGTTAGGAGAACCATGGAAGGCTAAATCTGAACCAGATTCATGAATTGGAAAGCAATTAGGTGAGTGGATTTAAGTTATACCTTTTTGATAATGGTATATTTATCATTTGATATTCCCAGTTAATATGCAATGTAAATATTCTAGAATGATTAATCTATTGAAATGTAGATCTACTATAATGCTTAATCTATTGAAATGCAAACCTGTTGAAATATGTGGAAACGATTATTGTTGTATGCATACACGTTCTAATAACTTGTTAATTGGGTACGGTAAGTTAAGTTACAGTGAAACTGGGATAAATACATGTTAATCGGTGGCATATTATGTAGTTGAACCCTTAATTGTATGTATTGGGATAATTATATGTTAATTTGTTAGATTGGAATAATTACATGACTAACGATTACATGTTAGTCTTTTAAAGTGGAGTTAATTACATGTTAGGAAGAACATGCGACATGATAATTAGTTAAAATGGACTTAATATGATATAAAGTGTGATATGTAAAAATAGAATTACAGTAAAAATTTGGAAGAAAGGATATGCCTAAATTATATGGAAAATTTACGGTAATTGCATTTAGACATGAGGTTTAATTCAACTTGTGGTGGAAGTCCGGTTGGAACCACCTGGCAAATCCATCATCCACAAATTGTTAATTTAATGTGAGGGATCCAGTGCGTAAATGTACATGTAATGGTGCTAAGACACGAGGTTAAGTCTAACTTATGGTAGAAGTCTGCTCGGAATAGCCCGACAAATCCAGCATCCACAAGTGGTCGATTTAATGTGAGAGGTTTGGTGTATAAACATATATATATATATATATATATATATATATGTAGATAAAAAGATAGAAATAAAAGGCACAGTTGTGGTAAATGGAAATGAATGAAAGTTATAATAGTAAAAGAAATGGAATGAACGGGGAATGATAATAATCTATTATAATTAATTACATTAACGAGAATGTTATATAATAGGCAGGCTTATCCCAGGGACAAGTGGAAATTATAACATAAGTTATAATAAATGGAAAGGAAACTTATTAGTAAACCTTAGTTAAGAGAATTAAGTTAATAAGTAAACAACGACAAGTTGTAATGGCAGTGTAAGATGGAATTATGATTAAATAAGAAAGAACAAGTTGAATATATAGGATGAAATAAGTTATATTTAATCATAAATAATAAGTGATATGTTAAACAGAAAACATGTGAATTGAGATAAAATATACTTAGTTACATATTAAGTGGAACATGTTATTGTAACTATGGAACCGAACAATGAATAATATAAAGAGATTGTAGACCTTGGATTACAATCTAGAAAATAACATGTCAAAGGCTTATTAATGAACTTAAATGGGTTAAGTTATTTAACTGAAATTAATAAGCAAGAGGAACTTGGTAACATTGAATAAGAAGTCAATATGACTAGGAATAACCAAGTTGAATAGAAATCTGAAAAAGGAAGTGCAAGCACATAATTAAATGATTAGACATAGGGTCTAATAACCCATTATGCAGTGTCCTAGAAATTTCGACACTCGAATTCAGACACTAATACATCCCGTGTCCAAATTCCAGTATCGAAAACCCAGAAAGCTAATAGAAAGAAGTTAGAGGATGAGAAAGAAAGAAATGTTAGAATAGAAGAATAAGAAGATCAGAGTCTCACAGCGGAATGGACAAAGTATAATAATCTATAATACTTTATACAAAAGAAACGGTATACATATGATTACAACATTAGAGTATACATTCAGATCAATACATCACACAGCAGAAATAAACTAGTACCAGTATATATGGAATACGTCTCGACATCATCTCCTTCTCTGAAAACTCCAAGCGAAATCTAACCTGCAAATATACTCGGTCTGACCCGAGCACATTGGAAGCAAAGCAAAATTCACCCGGATCAGTCTGGAATACTTTCAGTGATAAATTCGTAGCACAACAACTTGTTTAACTTTGAAATCCTTTTCGAAAGAAAAGATAATAGTAAGACCAATCCACACATAAACACGGACGACTCTTACCTTACTATAACCCAAAACGTTTTGAAATCAATATCTTATTCTGATATTATAATAATGTCTAAATACAAGTAAATAGAATCTAGCAGAACACTTGCATCTCACGCCCCACATATATAGTATACAATCAAAACCGCGGGCGCTTATTGGAGACAGGATTCCGACTATGACAAGGTATGGAACCACCTGCCGATAGTGTATCTCTAGAGGCGAATACACCGGGTTCAACAAGAACGTCTTGTAACCCGGCCCGCACATGACCGACCACCCATTTCTCTTGAGTGTATCGAATATATTGTCATCTCACGGCTGCGCAGCTACCGTTTCCCGGGAGATACATAAATAGAAGAAGTAACAAATATAAATATTCTCTAGATGGTGACAATACACCCTAATGGGTGCGACCCACATAGTCATGCTGCCTGCCCGATTTTTGTCATTTCCCGGTTGATGAGGCTTGAGGTTAAAAACGACTTTTGGAACATCTGGCACCATTCACATTGTCCATACAAGTCATCCAGGAACAGGATGAACCGAAGGTACTCTCCTACTGCATCCAGTATAGGAATCACCCCATGGATCAACAATGAGAAGTCCGTGCAACCTGTAGATTCCAATCACGACAGAATCACAGTATATCTCTAGGGATCAGCCAGAGATTGTAAGTAACTCTTCCGTTTCATAAAGATCTAAGGTCCTCAATTGCTCCATCTCGATCAGCGTCTTCGCCGTATTCATACTTATTGGTCGGAATGGTTTTCGAATATAAATTCGATCCTGGTCTTTCCGTGCTAATAACATTGGGTCAGATTTTGACAGTCGGTTATTTAACTATCAAAATAAACAACCATAAAAATAAACAGATCCATTGGTTTATACACAGCATCACTTGGCTATTTAAAACTATATATCTATATCAGTTGAAATACCCAATAATATATTGGTGTAAATATGTTAATATTCTGAAATCCCTTTTACTTATATACCTAGAAAGTACCTTAAAATCATATCTAACTTAAACTTCAACTTACATTTCAAAACATTGCTATAACATTTCTTATTATCATATCGATTCAATTTATCATTTGTAAAACAATCATTACGACACCTTCTTTGGCTTCATTATTTGAACACCAAAATCACCACTCATCCTTTCAGAATAAACCCATTTAAATCTTATTCCATAACTTCGAAAATACTGTTATACTTTCACCAATCTCCCTTTTTATTTCTTTTACTATGGGAATACCATTTCATACCATCAAGCCCCTTTTTATTTCCTTTCATTTCAGAATCTCATTATATATATATTTCCATATCCTTCGAATAATGTTACGCTGTTATTTTCCCAAAATAATTTACTCTAACATCCTCACTATTACGACTAATATCATCCTTTGATAATCCTAAAGTTGTTCAAGTTGGGGTATTTTAATTACCTCTCAGACCTTGGTTAACAATGTTCTTATCTTAAGATAAATATCAGTTGTAATACAAAAATCGATACTCATTCCCAATATTAAACCCAATCCCATTTTAATTCCAACTTGATGAAATACCATTTCTTCTTTAAAACAGCTGTTCTATATCGCATCTTTATAATTACTTATCTCGTTTTACCATTGTAATTCAAACTTGGGTTTACTTTTGGTTTCCCATTTAATATCTCCACTAGTTCTTAACCGTAAATCAATCAGAAAATAATTCCTCAAATATTAACCCCGAAGGCCGAAACCAACATCAGATCAATATTCAGAAAATCAGTTATGCCAACTGATCAATAACTCGTTCTATTTATATTCAATAAAACTGGGGTTTTATAACTTCACATAACTTGGATTCATAGATTTCAGTTTAAATATAATTCGGTTAGAATCAAGTTAAAACTTCGATTTCTCATTATAAATATTAACTTGCTTTAATAACTATAAACACGGCTTTAAACTTCTCAAACTTTCCTTACTATATTTCCCATTCCAAATTATCACTTCGATTATTAATAAATGACTAATAATCAAGTTTCAACATTTAAAATAAAATAGGTTACTTAACCGTTAACTACCCCCTTTAAATTAATGAACTAATTAAATAAACAACGTCGTTAACTTGTTCAACTCTAAACATGATTAACCTGTTAGTCAATCGCTATTGATCTTGCCATTTAAATAATTTAATAATTAATTAATCTAAATAATTCTACTCACTTTGGTTTTTATTAAAACAATATCTATATAAACCCAGTTTAATTGTTATGTTAATTCTGGTCACTTGGATTAGCTTAATAAAATTGTTTAACAATCGCTTAATAAGCACGTGCTTCGCGCACGGTAGATTTTGGTTAAACTGATCAATGTCTATATGTGGTTGGTTTATTCCCTTTTTAGAAACTTCATTAAAAATCATATATTTAAAAATCTATATTTGGTTATAAAATAATTTCATGACTTTATTTCTGTCGATTCACCTAACGGTGAACCGATCTTAATAAAACAGTGTATATCTGGCCATCTACTAATTATTCCGCAATCAATACTATATATTGATTCAAAATTCAACCAAAATCAACAACCGATAGGGTTTTAAAGTCAATGGGTTTTAAACAGTTCATATGAAATATGAAATGACATCATACTAAATATTTGAGGAATCCGGTTTGATTCCTCCTACCTGTTCTTCCCTGCATTACAGATCAGTATAATATTTCATAACAGCATAACGATAATATAATTAACGTCAATTATTAAATCAACCATAGGCATCCAATCAACCAATTATCAATTAATTTGTCTAATTATATGAATTCAGCACATCCTAGCATTTCAGAAATGTGTGAGAATTAACTCACCTTATTTTGATGACTGATTTTAGCGTGTTTCATATAATTTTAAACAACGTTTAAAATTACACGAAATTCTAACTGCATCCAATTCCGACCGAACTAGCTTGTACGCGTAGCCTCCGTCACCACGATCCCAACGAATCCAGTTTCATCTGATTACGATAATAGACGAATGAATTGTTGATAATATAAGTTTTCACATTGCGTTTGAATATTAATTATCTCTTTAATTACTTTAATTAACGCAAACCGACCATTACCTTGATTACGGTCATTAACGACTCTAATCCATGTCAGTTTATCATGCGTGTTCTTCTGCATAAACAAAATATCACAATCGTTCTTCCCATCCAAAACTTTGACATTTCCTATTTCAACACATAAAATTAACGTTACTACTTTTTTTTATAATATTAGTAATTACTTCATTACCAGTTAAAGCTTTCCACATCATCACGTCACCTTGATTCTCGCGATGGACCATTGCAAACCCACTTCCCACCAAATTCTAACCACCTGCAACGATTTTTAAGTTATCCGTAATCTATGTGATCAGCATAGAAATAGTTAATTTATGCACCTATATTTTATCTTTTTTGTATATAAATAAATGTTACGCTGGGTATTTTCTTGTTGTTTTTATAGATGTGTTGACCAGACCTCATCATCCTTAAAAGTGAAGAATAAATGCCATTTACTTGAAGAATTGCATAAGAGCTTTCATTGGAGACTAGATGTGTTCACATTGGTCACATTAGAAGAAGAATGGTAGAAAAGATCTCAAAAGATGTCATTGGAAGATGTTTGTGTTCACATTAGCCACATGGAAGATATGGAAGATTTTTCTTATATGCTTTTGGAGTCTAACATGAGTCCATGTTTGGAAGAATTAATCACATGCAAATCTTTTGTCAATCAATTAGCCACATGGAAGATTTGGAAGATATGGAAGGTATTCACCATGATATGCACATATATTCTTAGAGACTATTTCCAAACAAGCTTAGTCAAGAAAGGCATGTGATATGATAATAATTCTTGGAAAAGAGGCCCATATATTCATACAAATCTGATTAGCGTTTGGCCAATTTCACCTATAAAAGCACATGTATACCCATTGTAACAAATACACCATCCTATCCTATTCTATATTCTCTTCTCCATTAATAACAGTTCTTCTTCTTTTTATTATTTCTGCATTTTTCTTTTTCTTAGCAATCGGTGTTGTCTTCACAATTAGTTTTGGAAGAACACCAATTGTATTTTACATTTTTTTTGTTAGTGATTAGTCGTTTGATTAGTTTCAACAACAATCCTAATTTACTTTTTGTTGTTCTTCTTATTCTGCACTTTTATTTTCTGCCTTGTTGTTCTTGTTTTGCAATTTACTTTCTTTAGTGATTAATCGTTGATTAGATTCAACGATAATCCTAAGTTCGCAATTTCAATTTGTTTTTATTTCAACAAAATCTCCAGGCTTCGTCTAACTCGCCCAAAAGATTAGATAAATAATTTAATTTTAATTTACCTCCCTGTGTTCGACCTGTATGCTACACACCTGTGCGCTTGCAGAATTTTATTACAAATATCGCGCTTTTCTAGCGTCGATCAAGTTTTTGGCGCCGTTGCCGGGGAGGTAACAATTGAATTTTATTATTTATTTAATTTCTGATTCGTGTTAGTTTTTTTTTCTTTTTATTTGATTTTGTTAAAAAAAATCTTGCCAAAATTTCTTTTATTTCTTTTTATTTTCCTATTGTTTTCTTGTACATATATATAGATAAAAATTTTGATTAGTTGATTGTGTATCACATATTGATATTATGATCTCTAAGACAAGAAAAAAAAAATCTTGCCCCTTTTTCTTTTAATTCTTTTCCTTCTTTTTATTTTCATTTATTTCTTTTTTTTTTATTTGCATTTCTTCCAATCTAATTCCTTCTTCAAAAAGAAAAAAATATATACAAAAAAAGAAACTTGCTAATTTTTCTTCAATTTCTTTCCATCTTTCTACCACCTCGCTGATTTTCACATTTTTTCTTTTCCCTTCCCTTTTCTTTTTATTTGTTTCCATATTTTGTCTACAACTTTCAAAAAAAAAAAACTTTCGCAGTTTCTTCTCTGTCTACTTTGATTTCTTTCTTGTTTTTGTCTGCTTCTATTTCTTTCCGCAATTCCTTCTACCCTTCCTCTCTACTAAAAAAACCTTGCTTTTTTTTCTCTTATTTTCATCCTCTTTTAATTTTTTTTCCTTTTTTGTTTGGGTTTTTACCATTCATTTCTTTCCCTTTCTTCTTGTTCAAATTTTCATAAAAAAAAAACTTGCATTCTTTTTTTTTATTTCTTTCCAATTGCTTTTCTCATTCACCTCCTACAATCTCTCTTTCCATTTTTTTTTCATTTATTTCTTTCCGGCTCTCTCCTTCAATAAAAAAAAAAATCAATTTTCAATTTTTCTTTCTAATCATCTACATTCCTTTTCTTTTTACAAATTTCAAAAAAAAAAAAAGATTCCTCTTTTGCAATTTTTTTTCCTTTCTTCTTTTGTCTTTCTTGTTCTCAATACATTTGATTTCTTTTCTTCTCTTACAAATTCCCTTTCTTTTCAAAAAAAAAAAATCCTCTTCTAAATTTACAACAATAAACAAAAGAAAAAAATTCTTTCTGTTTTTGTCTTCTCATTTATTACTTTCCCTTCTCAGTTTCTTTTCCAAATCTTTTACAATTACTTTCCTTCCTTTACAATTCTCTTTCTTTCCTGAAATCTCTCTTCCCATTTTTTTTTGTCATTTGTTTCTTTCCTATTTGTCCACTTTTTCAACAATAATAAAAAAGGGAAGGTCATAAAAAGATTCATTCTTTTTTTTTCAATTATTTTTCCCTGCTTCATTTCTTCCCTCAAATCAAATACCCCTTCCTCTCACATAATCTCATTTCACCACAGTTTTTTTAATCCACATTTCAGCACAATCTTCTCCAAAAAGTTAGCTTCTTTTTTTTTTGTTAATTCCTTTGTTTCTTTTTCTTGTGCTTTTTTTTGTTATTCAATTCATTCAAAAAAAAACAAAAAAAAAGAGATTTCGAACTAAGGACAAGGTGACTGGAGTTCAAGCAACAAATCAAGATTTCAGAAATCAAAAGAAATGGCAAATAGTGAGATTTCAATCATTGACGCTACTTATTTTTTCTGGATGGACAGCCATACCCCACTGTAAATTTCTTTTAACTCTACAGGTGCTCTGCTGCAAAAAAAATTATAGACAATTGTTGTAAAAAAATTCTGCAGGGGCAGCAGCTTGCTATGTACAATTTTTAATTTTCTGCAATTTATTCTGTGACTGTTCTATGACTGAATTTTCTGAATATATTTGGTGAGGAACGAATTTCCATTGCTACTATCATCAATCTCATCGTTTTTCAACAATAAAATTTTGATTTTTCAAAATAATATAATTGAAAAGTGGTGTTTTGTGAAGTTGACTGTCTCGTATAATTGGATCGCGGATATATATTAGTTCAATTTATTGAACTTTTAGCAAAAGAGGTTGCATACTACCGTAAAACATTGGTCGTATCCCTTAGTATTTATACTATACGTGAACGGCCATAAGACCCTCTTCCCCCTTCTAATTGAGTCAGTTAATTAATAGAGCACATCTTAGTATTTTATATTATTTTGAAGCGAGAATAATTTCTATCTTACCGTGACTTCTTTAAAATGTCTGATTCAAAAAAATCATTGAGAGATATGTGGGATAATAATCGGAGTAGACGTCCTCTTGAAGAGTATGATTTTGAATTGCAACTCATGAAGCAAGATTTTTCAAAATTTCGCGAGCCAAATGTCAACAATTTTCAAAATGACCAACATTTTCAATGTTATGATCGAAATGGCGACTTCAATTCAAACTTCAATAATTTCGATTATGAGCCACATCCTCATCAAAATAGCTTTGAATCCCAATATAGCTTTGATCCACATCAATTTGGGCTGAAAACCAAAATTTTCAAAATTATAGCTCATATCAACATCATGAAAATAACCAAAATTGCAATTTTCACTCGAATTTTAACAGTTTTGGTTACGAATATAATTTCTATGATCAAAATGATTTCCAATATCACTGTCATTTTTCTGAAAATTCAAACAACCACCACATTGGAAATAATTTTGATTGTGAAATTGATGTGGACTACAATTTTGAGAATCAAGAAATCCAAAATGAGAGCTCTCAAATCAACGATTCTGAAGAATGTCACTTTGATGAGAGGGCAGAAAGGCTAAATAAAAAGATGGATGAACTTCTTTGTTTAATGGCGTCTTATAAAGAACAACTCGAGCAACAAAATCAAATTCAAACAAGCGATGAATCAGAAAATAATCCAATTTCTACTGACATTGAAAATTTTCAAATAACGACTTTGGAAATTGTGAATAATCATCTTGCTGAAGTTTTTCAAAATTCAACAAATGATTTGGACTTCAACTCTTTTCAGAAAAAAGATTTAAGCTTAGATTTTGACCTTCCTCTTTTAGGCTGCGAGAAACTTGAAATTTTTGAAATTGAACAAAATGAAAATGTTGAATTTTTCAAAAACTCAGAGTTGGAGAAGAATTTTAATGAACATGAATCTTTTGGATTGTATGAGAATGAATTGCCAAACGAGGGTGAAATAGAACCAAACCACGAATCCAAGTTTGAAAATTTTAACTTTGAAGAAACTTCCAACGAATTTGAAGTTGTCAGTGTCAAAAATACGTTGCCAATGAATGAAATTGAGAAATGTGATCACATAGTCTTGAAAAACACTCAGAATTCAAATTTCACTGAATTTATATACGATCACAAATTCTTGAAAAATTACACTGATAAATTTGTTGAACACATGAACTATTTTTGGAATGTTATCTTTGTTGAAAAATTTCATGTTAGGACGACCCTGAACATTCATTTACTGGACTATAAATCTAGGTATAAAGATGAGATGATTTTCAAAAACCTTTGCTTATTAGAACACATGCCTAGACATAGTGGGAATGGGATTCATCGGGCTAGAACCAAGTGTGGGGGGAAAAGTTGGTGGAATTCTTTGCATCGCATGCATCGTAAACACATATATCATTGTACATATGATCCATTCTTACATATAGTTAGGCTGCATTTCATTCTGCAAATCATTTTGCATCTAATCCATCTATGGGTTTTATCTTTCAAATTTAGGAAACGTTTACAGTGTGGACACTGTTTAGTTCTAGTGTGGGGGGGAGTCTTCATTGCATTCTTTTGGTTTTTCTTTAATTTTTCTTTCTTTCTTTTCATGTAGGGCCATCATGCATTATAGACTGTAGTAACATGCATCATGTAGGCCCATCATGCATTTTAGACTGTAGTAACATGCCATTTTTTTTGGAAACATGACTCATTTTCAATTGATACAACAAAATAAGTTTACAATTTTTAGCCAGTTGATAGTATTTTTCTCTCTCAGCTAAGTTCGAATTTGAAATATAATGAAATGTTTAATTTTGAGGGATAATAGTGTAACCGGTACATAGGGAGATTCTTAGGTGATGGCCATGAAATCTATTCTATATTGTAGACTTTGTTTAAATAAGTGGAGGACTTAAAATACTTATAATGGCTTGTCAAACCTTTAAAACTAAGTTGTGTTAAGTTGAATTCGCGTAACTCTCTTTTTGTGCTTATAAATTCAATAATAATAATAGTAATCCAAGGGTATCCAACATTGCTTGTATATCAAGCGTTGGTGTGCAAACCCGCCAAGCTCTATCCGATACGTTGTTGACAAAGTCAGCGTTGGAATATCTTGGTCTCATTTTATGAGATTGGACACCTAAGGATTATCGACACGTTGTTGACAAAGTCAAAGTCGGCCTGCACAATCCGCCAAGCTCTTTACCCACTCTCCGTTAGTCCGCGAGGTAGTGCATGGGTGGTAAACCTTGGTCTTCTAAGTTAGGTGTATGTACTTAATCATAAATTTTGAAATTTTATAGAATAAAGAATAAGCGATGATGCCCAAACACTTCTTGACCTTATTGATTTGACTAGCCATACATGAGAAAATAATAATACCACTTTACAAACTGTGCCAATCAAACTAAGAATTTATTTCATGGCTGCACTATGTTATCGACCGAACTAACTGGCCAAACTGGAATTTAACATTTGAAAACTTAATTTATATTGAAATTTTGGGACAAGTTGAGGTATTTAAAGTACAATCAACTGATTAGAAACTGTTAACTTAATTTGTTGTACCACTTCAGAAACAAATCTTGTTTTCATTTTTTGTTTTCAATTGCATAAGTCCTCTGCATTCATGTAGTTACATTAGAACCATAGCATACTGCATTTGGATTTTGTGGGTAGTATCCACTGAAAACCCTCACGAGACACTACTCGTCCTACTAGGGACACCTAGAGGTTTAAAGGCTTGTTGCATACGCTCAATGCAATCGTGTTTCCTACGAAAGTGTGACCTATCTAGTTAGTTTTTCATTTTTTTGTTTTACTCGAGGACGAGTAAAAGATAAGTGTGGGGGTATTGCAAACCCACTTCCCACCAAATTCTAACCACCTGCAACGATTTTTAAGTTATCCGTAATCTATGCTATATTATTATCAACTATAAATAATTATATTAACTAAAATTAATCTTAACCTGAACAACCGTCCACGTCAGCCTAGTTTCCAAAACGCATTTTACCACAACAGCCTGTTTCTTTTCTTCTGGCTTACCGAAAGTCTGAAACCCGTCGTGCTTCTCTTTTGACCAAACTCGAACCCCAACAATCCACTTCTGCCGCGGCCGTACACGCCGGAGGTCCGACCTGACCATTGCCCTATGATCCGTGCTTCGCCAGTGTTCGCCAACCAGCACCCCAACCAGAACTCCGACCGTCTGGTCTTCTACTCCTTCATAAACAACGCTCTACCACCCTTAGTTCTCTCTCATTTTATTTCACTATAATTCACACCCTGCAGCCCTTACATTTATCCACCTCATGTTATTTACCCCTCCCATGCAAAATATACCACGTTGATTCTCCCTAAAATGATTCGTTCCTCCTGTACAAAATATACCACTTGCAAACTACCCATATACTTCTTCCCAGTGTACAACAGTAACCACTATCCTCTTTCTTTAAACCACCCGCTACATGAAACTACCCACATCACCAACAAGTACCTCCACCTCACGGTTGCATTCCTTCCTACTTGCAAACACCGAAGCTCCGCTACCCATCAACGACAGCCACCTCACTTCGTCCGTTCATGCAGATCCGCACCGTCTTGTTAATCTCCAACCACCCGAATTCTCCACTACGCTCCCGTGTATACACGTTAGAACCCAACGCCTTCTTCCTGTTCACTTTTCTTATTTCCAGTTTTCACGTGATTTGCCTAGATTTTTTTTTCTTTTTACTTGTTTTCATAAATTTGTTAGAGTTTTGCTTGCAGGCAAATAACTGAGCTTTGCTCCTATTTATAGATCGAGATACCAGAGATAAGATCAAAGTCCGTTTCAACAAGGTACACGCCTAGCTCAGAAGGATAGGGCTGCTTGACGTGCATGCAGTGGTAATCTCAAGTGAAAAGCATGAAAAGATGGGGTAGCTGCATAGAGTTTGTCTGCGGTTTTCTTTTTTGTATGTGCTTGAGCTTCCTTTCATAGCTGGGTTTCCGTGTAAAGGTTTATAGGGTAGGCTTGGATGGCTATATGATCTGAATGGACACGGCACTGTGTTTATTTGATGAAACAAGACCTGAAGAGTGTAAAGGTTGTACACAATTTAGCTGGTACAGTAAGAAATTTCATATGGGAAGGTGACGTTCGTACATGGGTAGGCTGCACCTTTTCCTAAGTCATGAGGTTGTTTTAGCTCCTTAGGTTCTCAGAAGAAAATAGCTTAGTGGGAAGAGGAATCATGTGCGTGATTGTTTGTTGAAAAGAAAATGAAAATAGGCATGTAGAAGCAGGAGAGGTAGGAGCATCAGTGGGCATGTGTGTATTAATTTGATGGAACTTGAGAAGAACAACCATGTTACCTCGGGTATAGGCTTGTGCGCTGGTTTGATTTAACATGTGGTAAAGTGTTTAGGGTAGGCATACGGAAAAAGATATGGTTTAGGCTGTAGAATAGGCAATGTTAGGTCATTGTTTCCAATTAATTAGATTATGCATTGCAAAGTATGGCGTAGAAAATCTTCAGAGGGTAGGAAATATGTTTATTTCGTTATAAAGTTATATGTACCCTGTTATATAAAACTCCGTCCGTATATGACTTGCTATCGACAAAAAGGAAAAAATACCGTCGCGCTCAGCAGTGTGCCATGATCACAAATATATAATAAAATAGACTGGTTAATTAATTCTGTGAAACCCCAAAATGTTGATACAGGGTGTAAAATACTCCAAATAAAAAGTTGCTTATTTTCCCAATTAAAAATTACAGTAAAATTCTAAAAATTAAATTATAACTACGCCCCCAAACGGCTTGTCCAAAATTGAAACCAATTTCTAGTTATATTAAATAAACCGTTACGATCCATAAACGATTCTATAACAACTATTTCAAAATTTTGATTTGAACGTAAAACAAAATTTATAACACGAAAACTTAATTTTTCTCTTCCATCAGAAAAATATTATCAAATATATTCAGATGTTTCTTGTTTCACGGAAATCCGACTCAAAACGGATTCTGTATAATCAATTGAAGTTGAAATTTAATTTTACGAACTACCGCGCAGTTTCGAGTTCGTTTTAAATTAAAATATAAATATAACGTTCAGTCGTTGTTAAATTAATGAATTCGATATAAATAGAATTAATATTCCAAATATAATATTTAAAACGAATTTAAATATTCGAATTCAAATAGCCGAAAAATCTGGTTCGTTACATTCTTCCCCCCATAAGAATTTCGTCCCCGAAATTATAAAGTAAGAAGAATGTTTTGATCTTGATTATTTCCAAAATAGTTCATTTAAAACATTATCAAAAATGTTTCTAAGATCCAAATTTTTTTGGAAAATTCGCCAGCACCTCCTCTGTACTATTCGATTTAAACAACTACAAACGTCACTCTGGGCCTCTCATATTGATCCAAAGAAAATAAAAGCCAAGCAGCTACCCATCTCGGGTATAAATTCAAACACCCAATCAATAAAAAGGTTTACCTTTTGTCGGGCACCCAATACTCGAATCACGAAGTTCGGTAACTAACAACTCTTCCATTTTCAACCTGCACTCAACTCGATATATAATGAAAATAACTAACACAAGGTTAAATAGTTTAGTTCTATTTCATACTGATTTTATACTGAAATTTATTTTCTAGTTTTCTAGTTCATTCAACTGTTGAGGATTTTTCTTATACTCGATTAATCTAGCAAGCAACAAACAATTCACAATACACAATCACTTCAACTAAATCATTTTAATTTCCCTTTTTTTAAATTTAACTTGTCTTTAGTTAAGTATTTAATTCCATATTAAAATCTTATCCATCAATTCTATAATTCAAATTTCCTTCTGGTTTTATTTAACCATTCAAATTTTACTACCCCTGAATCTCATTTCAACAGGCCCAACTCATTCATTGGTTCTAAATCCAATTCAAATTCATATACAATTCAGTTCCCCTGAGATTTTATTCATAACTAACTCTTGTATATATATTTTATTCAAATTCAGTACATTTGAATTTTATTTCAATTAATTTACTCCAAATCAGTACTCAATCAAGTTCAAATCCATATTCGGATTCGTGCTTATGAAATTTATCCCAAACATACAATCCGACAAATTTCCATTTATTCTGTTTGGATTCATACACTTCTTATTTTACCCAACACAAGTAGAATTCTTGTTGACTTGTCTCAATTCCAATTCAAAGGATTCATTTTAACTCATACAAGTTAAAATTAATGCCCATTTCATATTTGAAATGTTTCCGACTTCATACAAGTTTTGAATTAAATAATAATTTGAGAAAATTATAAATTTTACCTTCTTATAAAATATTTTGGGTTGTAACAATATAAAAATAATTTTATATTCATATTACAAATACGCACTCTTGTATATATATACAATCATCTCGATCTAGGGTATTACTAGCCCAATCTCTATCGAGTTACACCACAGAGCCAAGGTTATTCCTAAACCATTGCTCTGATACCAACTGTAGCGTCCCAGAAATTTCGACACTCGAATCCAGACACTAATACATCCCGTGTCCAAATTCCAGTATCGAAAACCCAGAAAGCTAATAGAAAGAAGTTAGAGGATTAGAAAAGAAAGAAAGAAATGTTAGAATAAAAGAATAAGAAGATCAGAGTCTCACAGCGGAATGGACAAAGTATAATAATCAATAATACATTATACAAAAGAAACGGTATATATATGATTACAACATTAGAGTATACATTCAGATCAATACATCACACAACAGAAATAAACTAGTACCAGTATATATGGAATACATCTCGACATCATCTCCTTCTCTGAAAACTCCAAGCGAAATCTAACCTGCAAATATACTCGGTCTGACCTGAGCACATTGGAAGCAAAGCAAAATTCACCCGGATCAGTCTGGAATACTTTCAGTGATAAATTCGTAGCACAACAACTTGTTTAACTTTGAAATCCTTTTCGAAAGAAAAGATAATAGTAAGACCAATCCACACATAAACACGGACGACTCTTACCTTACTATAACCCAAAACGTTTTGAAATCAATATCTTATTCTGATATTATAATAATGTCTAAATACAAGTAAATAGAATCTAGCAGAACGCTTGCATCTCACGCCCCATATATATAGTATACAATCAAAACCGCGAGCGCTTATTGGAGACAGGATTCCGACTATGACAAGCTATGGAACCACCTGCCGATAGTGTATCTCTAGAGGCGAATACACTGGGTTCAACAAGAACGTCTTGCAACCCGGCCCGCACATGACCGACCACCCATTTCTCTTGAGTGTATCGAATATATTGTCACCTCACGGCTGCGCAGCTACCGTTTCCCGGGAGATACAGAAATAGAAGAAGTAACAAATATAAATATTCTCTAGATGGTGACAATACACCCTAATGGGTGCGACCCACATAGTCATGCTGCCTGCCCGATTTTTGTCATTTCCCGGTTGATGAGGCTTGAGGTTAAAAACGACTTTTGGAACATCTGGCACCATTCACATTGTCCATACAAGTCATCCAGGAACAGGATGAACCGAAGGTACTCTCCTACTGCATCCAATATAGGAATCACCCCATGGATCAACAGCGAGAAGTCCTTGCAACTTGTAGATTCCAATCACGACAGAATCACAGTATATCTCTAGGGATCAGCCAGAGATTGTAAGTAACTCTTCCGTTTCATAAAGATCTAAGGTCCTCAATTGCTCCATCTCGATCAGCGTCTTCGCTGTATTCATACTTATTGGTCGGAATGGTTTTCGAATATAAATTCGATCCTGGTCTTTCCGTGCCAATAACGTTGTGTCAGATTTTGACAGTCGGTTATTTAACTATCAAAATAAACAACCATAAAAATAAACAGATCCATTGGTTTATACACAGCATCACTTGGCTATTTAAAACTATATATCTATATCAGTTGAAATACCCAATAATATATTGGTGTAAATATGTTAATATTCTGAAATCCCTTTTACTTATATACCTAGAAAGTACCTTAAAATCATATCTAACTTAAACTTCAACTTACATTTCAAAACATTGCTATAACATTTCTTATTATCATATCGATTCAATTTATCATTTGTAAAACAATCATTACGACACCTTCTTTGGCTTCATTATTTGAACACCAAAATCACCACTCATCCTTTCAGAATAAACCCATTTAAATCTTATTCCATAACTTCGAAAATACTGTTATACTTTCACCAATCTCCCTTTTTATTTCTTTTACTATGGGAATACCATTTCATACCATCAAGCCCCTTTTTATTTCCTTTCATTTCGGAATCTCATTATATATATATATATCCATATCCTTCGAATAATGTTACATTGTTATTTTACCAAAATAATTTACTCTAACATCCTCACCATTACAACTAATATCATCCTTTGATAATCCTTAAGTTGTTCAAGTTGGGGTATTTTAATTACCTCTCAGACCTTGATCAACAACGTTCTTATCTTAAGACAAATATAAGTTGTAATACAAAATTCGATACTCATTCCCAATATCAAACCCAATCCCATTTTAATTCCAACTCGATGAAATACCCTTTCTTCTTTAATACAGCGGTTCTATATCGCATCTTTATAATTACTTATCTAGTTTTACCATTGTAATTCAAAATCGGGTTTACATTTGGTTTCCCATTTAATATCTCCACTAGTTCTTAACCGTAAATCAATCAGAAAATAATTCCTTAAATATTAACCCCGAAGGCTGAAACCAACATCAGATCAATATTCAGAAAATCAGTTATCCCAACTGATCAATAAGTCGTTCTATTTATATTCAATAAAACCGGGGTTTTATAACTTCGCATAACTTGAATTCATAGATTTCAGTTTAAACATAATTCGGTTAGAATCAAGTTAAAACTTCGATGTCTCATTATAAATATTAACTTGCTTTAATAACTATAAACACGGCTTTAAACTTCTCAAACTTTCCTTACTATATTTCCCATTCCAAATTATCACTTCGATTATTAATAAATGACTAATAATCAAGTTTCAACATTTAAAATAAAATAGGTTACTTAACCATTAACTACCCCCTTTAAATTAATGAACTAATTAAATAAACAACGTCATTAACTTGTTCAACTCTAAACATGACTAACCTGTTAGTCAATCGCTATTGATCTTGCCATTTAAATAATTTAATAATTAATTAATCTAAATAATTCTATTCACTTTGGTTTCTATTACAACAATATCAATATAAACCCTGTTTAATTGTTATGTTAATTCTGGTCACTTGGATTAGGTTAATAAAATTGTTTAACAGTCGCTTAATAAGCATGTGCTTCGCGCACGGTAGATTTTGGTTAAACCGATCAATGTCTATATTTGGTTGGTTTATTCCCTTTTTAGAAACTTCATTAAAAATCATAAATTTGAAAATCTATATTTGGTTATAAAATAATTTCATGACTTTATTTCTATCGATTCACGTGACGGTGAACCGATCTTAATAAAGCGGTGTATATCTGGCCATCTACTAATTATTCCGCAATCAATAATGTATATTGATTCAAAATTCAACCAAAATCAACAACCGATAGGGTTTTAAAGTCAATGGGTTTTAAACAGTTCATATGAAATATGAAATGACAACATACTTAATATTTGAGGAATCCGGTTTGACTCCTCCTACCTGTTCTTCCCTGCATTAGAGATCAGTATAATATTTCGTAACAGCATGAAAATAATATAATTAACGTCGATCATTAAATCAACCATAGGCATCCAAGGCATCCAGTAATGACTCGCAAATCCGTGCTATCTGAGTTGACTAAAACACCACATGTCCAACTCAAATTGCACAGAAATACGACTCATTTTTAGAAAGAAGTTAGAGGATGAGAAATAGAGAGAAAGAAATATTAGAATAGAAGAAAAACAAAGATCACAAACTCACAGCGGAACGAATAAAATATATTATATAACATAAGCTTCGAAATACAAATCTGTTTTGTACATATATACATACCATCATCAGAGTACACATAACCTTTGATCCAGCGGAAGTAACTCTAAATAACTAACGTTGAAGCCTCCTGCTTCCAGCTCCTCCAAGTGTATCTGTAAAAGCCTGAAACACTTGACTGCCCGTACAAATTTGGGCACCCAAGAGTTTAGGGAAAAACAAAACAAAATAAACTCTGGGTCAGTCATGGGACTGGTGTGAGTAAACTCCAACCACTTGTTTGACTTTCAAAACCCCTTTCAAAAGAAAAGGTAATAGTAAGACCAGCCCACACATAAACACGGACGGTTTTTACCTTACTATAACCCAAAACACTTTGATACGAAAATCCAGTGATATTATAATAATGTCTACATCAAGTAAATAACCAAATAGCAGAACGCTTGCATCTCACGCTCCACATATATATTATAAAATCAAAAACCGCATGGCGCTTATTGGAGATTGGATTTCTAACATGACAAGGTATGGGACCACCTTCCGATGATGTATCTCTAGAGGCGAATACACCTGGGTTCAACAAGAACGTCTTGCAACCCGGCCCACACATGACCGACCACTCATTTCGCTTGAGTGTATCGAATGTATACCACCTACGGTTGGACTCAAACCACCGTTTCCCGAATGGGCAGAATCGATAGATTAAGAAACAAAAGGAATTTCTCTAGATAGGTGATTATACACCCTAATGGGTGCGACCCACATAGCCATGCTGCCTGCCCGATTTTTGTCCTTTCCCGGTTGTTGAGGCCTGAGGCTACGCATACTTACCATTCATTGATAACACAATCACTTTGAATGCCACATCGTCAGATCCGTTAATCACTAGTTGAGTTTGCACAAATATTCTGGATATTATGCTAAGGGATAAATCCGTTGCAACCATATATATTCATACAGACCAACCCATTTGATCATTGGAAATACTCTGTCAGACATTCGTCCATTTACGTTCGTTCTGGGATTGAACGAAACCGAAGGCACTATTTCTATAAATAGAAAAAGCCCTTGCACTTTACTCCGTCTTCAATATATTCAGCATACTTGGTTCGCAACGCTTATGCCGATACGGAGTGGTTCTTCGGATAATAATCCAACCGGTCTCTCCATATTGACAACGATGGTCAAAACTTCGATAGTCTGTGATTTAACTATCGAATAAAAACAAGTGTTCAATCAACATATCAAACAATCACTGGGCCCTTTAATTAATATTTCATTAATTAAATCTCTTCTCCATTTTCTCTTCTCAATATTTGTTAACCAAATATTTTCAATAACCATATTGGCCCTTTATGCCATTTGGAAAACGTTTCCAAATATCAACTTCTTTTATTTTCTATATATTAGAAAAATCTCTATTTGCAATTGAAAACAATTTCAATCATTTATCTCTATCCCCTTTTGTTTACAACATTCGATTTTTATATTCATTTTACTATCGAATTCAATACGTCGATACAATGATTTCAAATTATCAAAATATCTTAAAAATATTCTAACTCCTTAAATTTCCGGAAAATTTCGCCATAACCTCCCCTGTATCGGGAGCATCGGGAAATTTCAAATAGCTTCCCGGTATCTTCCTCAATCAAAAAGAAAAAGGAAAAGCCAAGCGGCTTGCCGATACGGCGCATAAAATCTCATATATGAATTAAACATGTACCTTTTTGTCGAGCATATAAATTTAAATCTTCATATACTTCATCCCATATCTGTTTAACACCTGTTCACCTGTTTTCAATTCAATTCAACTCAATCTATTCGTTTGAATTCAATTTTTGAATCGTTTGAATTCAGTTTCGCTCAATTATTCTTTAATTAGCCTTTTTGCCTATTTCACTTCTTTGTTGAACATAACATGTTCAAACAAAATATTTAACTTGCTCATAACCAAATTGAATTTCAACTTCAATTTTTAGTTTCCTTCTTGATTCCGAATATAAATTTTCAAATCGAATTTTCTTATTCAAACCCCAATATCCCTTTGAAAACTCATTAACTAATTTCTATTCAATTTAGTTAATTCCATTCAATAAATCAAAATCTGGTTTCTGTTTCAAAAAAAATCATATTCATTTACACAACTTGAATTCGCATATATTTTACAACTCAACTCTGAAATTTTCTAAATAGAACTTCGGATTTTTACCTGCTTAAAATCATTAAATAAACCATTATGGTTTTAAAACGCTTATGGCGCTGCTTTTCTGAAAATTTGATTTTGACATAACTCAAAATCTATACGACGAAATTCAGATTTTTCTCCTTCATTAGAAAACTATTATTAAATCGATCCTGACGTTTCTTGTTTCAAAGAATTTCGACTTCAATTGGGTTCTGTTTATTCAATTGAAGTTCGAATTGCCAATTTACGAACTGCAGCGCTGCGGCGAGTTCGTTTTAATTATATTTATATATATAAACTTTTAAACTTCTTTAAAATGGATTCAACTTCATCTAATATATATATTCATATATATTTCAAATTCCATTTGAATCTTTACATTTCAAATTCCATAGTTTTAAATCCTGTATTCAAATCCCATTTGAAATCCTTTATTCGAATTCCATTTCAAATTCTTTATTCGAATTCCATTTCAAATCCTCTATTCGAATTCCCACTTTAATTCAACTCCTTTTTGAATTTCTATATTTGAAATTCATACTTGAATTTAAATATCCAAACTCCATTTAAATTTCTATTTGAAATTCTAAATGTTTCAAATTCCATTTGAACTTCTATATTCCAATTTCTATATTTGAATTCTATTGAAATTCAATATTCAAACTCCTTTTTAAATTCTATATTCCATAGTTTAAAACCCATTTGAATTTCATATTCAAATCCCATAGATTAAATCCTATTTGAATTCAATTTGAATCTCTTACATTCAAATTCCATTTTTCATTTCCGACCCCATTTGAATTTCTAATATTCAAATTCATTTTCAACACCATTTGAATTTCTAATATTCAAATTCATTTTCAACACCATTTGAATTTCTAATATTCAAACTTATTTTCAACGCCATTTGAATTTCTATTATTCAAATTCATTTGAATTCCCTTGAATTCAAATTCCATTTCAAAACTATTTGGATTTCCTATTTTGAAATCCTATTTCAATCCTACTTTGAAATCCTACTTTCAAAGTTTATTTCAAATTCTATTTTGAAATCTCATATTCAAATTTCTACTTGAATTCCTATATTCAATTCCATGTTCAAATTCAACACTTGAATTTCTATTTCAAATCTCAATTCAAATTTCATTTTTAAATTCCATTCAAATCTCTATTCAAATTTCACATTTAAATTCTTCTTTGAAATACTATATTTCAAATTCTATTTTGAAATTCTACATTGAAATCTCTATTTGAATTTTCTTTATTCGAATTCCTTTGAATTCAAATTTTATTTTAATTTCTTGAATTCAAATTCTATTTTTCATTCTAATTTCTTCTATTCAAATTCTATTTGAACTTCTATTTGAATTTCTAATATTCAATCTCCTCTTAAAATTCAAATATTTAAACTCCTTTTAAAATTCAAATGTTATACTCAAATTTTATTTACATATTTAAAAATCCCATTTCAAATCTTATTTAAATTTTCTTCTGAATTTCAAATATTCCAACTCCTTTCTAATATTTAAATTCTATTTAAATTTCCACTTAAAAATTCTATTTCAAGTTCTATTTTGAAATTTCATTTCACAATTCTATTTTGAAATTTTTATTTCAATATTCCATTTGAAATTCTATATTTTCAAATTCTACTTGAATTTCAAATTCTATTTGAAAAATAGAATTTTCTTTTAAACCACAAATATCTTTCTCATGATATTTTAATAAATTAACACTTGGCCCAGTGATATTTAAAGCAATCAAATCACTCCATTTTTCAATCATTTGATTTTTAACACGTCATATATTAATATATGAAATCAAGCAAACAACGAACAACACAACAGATAATATATTTTTGAGGAATCCAGTCGGATTCCTCCAACCTGTTTTCCTGCATCCACAGATGTTAGCACATAAATAATACCCATTCTGCTTCGTGGCAGAATATCGCGGTATAGAAGGTCATCCACTAATCATAGCGTGGGGCGTATAGGGTAATCATCCGCTATGAAACTGCGGGCATCCGCTAATGAGACTGCGGGAATCCAACCAATCAATCAACCCAATATATATATATAGCCTAAATAACTAATATATATAAAACAACCAGAAAACATTCTCACAAGTAATAGACAATTATTTTTAATGAAATAAAAATAATTCTAAAGGTGAGTGAGATTTACTCACCTCGATTTCTTCTTAATTCGTCAATCCATTCTGATTTCCAATTTAATCCCAGCTTAAGTCTTTCGGAGCTACGAATTTCTCGACCCATTCAATTTGATGAAATCTCATATACATTTAACAATTTATATTTATTATCTACCCATTAAACTATTTATATAAATAAAAATTTTATTACTAGAAGAAAGGGAAAAACAAATTTACCTTAATAATATTTTCGATTCCTTCTTTCCAAATCAAACTCTTTAGCTGTTGAAAAATCTTCCTTCCTCCATTAACTCGTCGGACTGCTCACTTTCCTTTTTCATGCTCCTCTTCCTCTGACTGAGTAGCACGCTCCCTTTCAAGAACCAAACCGACCTGTCAAAACTGCCAAAGTCGGGATAGCGAGCTCGACCCAAAACCCAGAAATCGACAGCCTTAAATTTGCCACCGTCGAATACCCAGAATCGAAATTCTAAATCGCGTCCCTACCCTAATCATGATATCGTCGCTTCCATCCTAGAACCCCTTGCAACTTGCAGCGCCTTCGAATAACCAATCGAGATCCACGAACTTCACCAGAGCTGCTCTGCCTAGATTCCGATGCCGCCATTCGAAACCCTCGAGCCTTACTGCGTTTACCAAAACCAACGCCGACTTCCTTACATCATCCAAAATCGAACTGGCCCCAAATTCTGATCAGCATACCCCACGGAACCCATCGACTTTGGCTAGAACCCCTGCCAAGTCGCACTGCTACTTCGAACGAAAAGCCCTCGATTTGATTTTGAGTATCTAAAACTAGCGTGGCCCCTTTTTATTTCAAATGGAATTGGTATTTGATCTTTATCGTGACCAGGAGGATGGAAAAATTGTGAAGGCCGATGGGTATATTTATAAACGCGAACGAGGGAACAAATGTACTGATGCCATTAATTTTCTGTTTCCTGGATTCTGAAACTTGGAGACAAAGTTGTTGTCTCGAGATGAAATATAGGGTGTGCGACTTTATTTAGGTCTGCGTTGAACACTTCTTAGGTCGGCTTTCTCTCTTTTTTTTTTTATACAGGTTTTATTTTAATTAAATAATTAAAATATCTCATGGTCCTTGACTAGTAATCCCGAATCACTATTCAACCGTGACGACCAACGATACCAGATTATAACGCTATTCTGGTCTAAATGGAGTATCTAGAATTTATTTTACTGTCTGCAGGAGATATTTAAATTAATGGTTTAAACTAAATTTGATTTAAAAATATAATTCAATTCCAAACAGTTAATTTTATTGAAAATAAATTAATATTATCGTTCTAATTCAATAATTAAATCCATTTATATTTGAATAAATATTTAAAACCATACTAAATATTTAAAATAAACTGTTCAAAAATCTGGGTCGTTACATTCTTCCCCCCTTAAAATAATTTCGTCCTCGAAATTGCTAAGTTAGGAAGATGATACAAATCCATTACCTTTCAACAATCCACCTATGTTGAAACTCAACTCCTCATATTGCAACAAATTCAGTCTGACCAAAACTTTTGGTTCTCGTTTATATTACATCTCATATATATTCACATTTATTTCATATTCAAGTCATATGTATTCAACTCATCCAGATTGGTTTTACTCAATTTATTTGCTTCACTCTATTTAACTTGCTCAAGTTAAATTTTAAATTCCAAAATTCAAATTCCCGGGTTTCTATTTCAAATTCTTTTGAAATCCCATAAATATATACATATATTTATTTTCATTTCAAATTCAAAACATTTGAATTTTCAAACCACTTGTTTTCTTTCAACAAATTTCCATCAAAACTTTTTCTAAGGTAGCAATTCATCACTTAGAAACTCGGAAATGAACACTGATGATGTTGCAATCATCATCAGAATAATTTCCCAGCCACTGAAGTGAGTTCAGTGCCTTATTATTTCAAAATCCATGATTTTCTTTCAAATCCTTTAAAACAAAGCTATATTATTTTAATATACTTTGAAAAATAAATTTCAACTTCCCAGGATTTTGAATTCTTAATTCTGGTTTGAATTTAATTCTAATTCATCTCATTTGTATATTCAATTTCTATACAATTTCTATTTGGTTATAAATAACCATTCTAATTTTATAATCTCATTTGATTATAAAATCAACATCCAACACATCCATATAATAATAATTCCAGAAAATAATTCTTTCTAAAAATAGAATTTTGGGTAAAATTATTTCATTTACCCTTTTTAAAACTATATCGTGTTCAATCTTCTGTTCAAGTATTTAGAAACTCCTATCGACGTCGTGGCGTCCCACGATTCGACCAGAATTCATAAACCACTCAACAGACTAGCCAACACAATATAAAACAATTTTTATATCAACTAACAAATACGCTCTCTCGTATCTATACACTCAACTCATTCTAGGATACTACTGACCCTATCTCTAATGAGCACATGCCACACAAGCCTAGGTGTTTGCTCAACCTAAGCTCTGATACCAACTGTAACGACTCGCAAATCCGTGCTATCTGAGTTGACTAAAACACCACATGTCCAACTCAAATTGCACAGAAATACGACTCATTTTTAGAAAGAAGTTAGAGGATGAGAAATAGAGAGAAAGAAATATTAGAATAGAAGAAAAACAAAGATCACAAACTCACAGCGGAACGAATAAAATATATTATATAACATAAGCTTCGAAATACAAATCTGTTTTGTACATATATACATACCATCATCAGAGTACACATAACCTTTGATCCAGCGGAAGTAACTCTAAATAACTAACGTTGAAGCCTCCTGCTTCCAGCTCCTCCAAGTGTATCTGTAAAAGCCTGAAACACTTGACTGCCCGTACAAATTTGGGCACCCAAGAGTTTAGGGAAAAACAAAACAAAATAAACTCTGGGTCAGTCATGGGACTGGTGTGAGTAAACTCCAACCACTTGTTTAACTTTCAAAACCCCTTTCAAAAGAAAAGGTAATAGTAAGACCAGCCCACACATAAACACGGACGGTTTTTACCTTACTATAACCCAAAACACTTTGATACGAAAATCCAGTGATATTATAATAATGTCTACATCAAGTAAATAACCAAATAGCAGAATGCTTGCATCTCACGCTCCACATATATATTATAAAATCAAAAACCGCATGGCGCTTATTGGAGATTGGATTTCTAACATGACAAGGTATGGGACCACCTTCCGATGATGTATCTCTAGAGGCGAATACACCTGGGTTCAACAAGAACGTCTTGCAACCCGGCCCACACATGACCGACCACTCATTTCGCTTGAGTGTATCGAATGTATACCACCAACGGTTGGACTCAAACCATCGTTTCTCGAATGGGCAGAATCGATAGATTAAGAAACAAAAGGAATTTCTCTAGATAGGTGATTATACACCCTAATGGGTGCGACCCACATAGCCATGCTGCTTGCCCGATTTTTGTCCTTTCCCGGTTGTTGAGGCCTGAGGCTACGCATACTTACCATTCATTGATAACACAATCACTTTGAATGCCACATCGTCAGATCCGTTAATCACTAGTTGAGTTTGCACAAATATTCCGGATATTATGCTAAGGGATAAATCCGTTGCAACCATATATATTCATACAGACCAACCCATTTGATCATTGGAAATACTCTGTCAGACATTCGTCCATTTACGTTCGTTCTGGGATTGAACGAAACCGAAGGCACTATTTCTATAAATAGAAAAAGCCCTTGCACTTTACTCCGTCTTCAATATATTCAGCATACTTGGTTCGCAACGCTTATGCCGATACGGAGTGGTTCTTCGGATAATAATCCAACCGGTCTCTCCATATTGACAACGATGGTCAAAACTTCGATAGTCTGTGATTTAACTATCGAATAAAAACAAGTGTTCAATCAACATATCAAACAATCACTGGGCCCTTTAATTAATATTTCATTAATTAAATCTCTTCTCCATTTTCTCTTCTCAATATTTGTTAACCAAATATTTTCAATAACCATATTGGCCCTTTATGCCATTTGGAAAACGTTTCCAAATATCAACTTCTTTTATTTTCTATATATTAGAAAAATCTCTATTTGCAATTGAAAACAATTTCAATCATTTATCTCTATCCCCTTTTGTTTACAACATTCGATTTTTATATTCATTTTACTATCGAATTCAATACGTCGATACAATGATTTCAAATTATCAAAATATCTTAAAAATATTCTAACTCCTTAAATTTCCGGAAAATTTCGCCATAACCTCCCCTGTATCGGGAGCATCGGGAAATTTCAAATAGCTTCCCGGTATCTTCCTCAATCAAAAAGAAAAAGGAAAAGCCAAGCGGCTTGCCGATACGGCGCATAAAATCTCATATATGAATTAAACATGTACCTTTTTGTCGAGCATATAAATTTAAATCTTCATATACTTCATCCCATATCTGTTTAACACCTGTTCACCTGTTTTCAATTCAATTCAACTCAATCTATTCGTTTGAATTCAATTTTTGAATCGTTTGAATTCAGTTTCGCTCAATTATTCTTTAATTAGCCTTTTTGCCTATTTCACTTCTTTGTTGAACATAACATGTTCAAACAAAATATTTAACTTGCTCATAACCAAATTGAATTTCAACTTCAATTTTTAGTTTCCTTCTTGATTCCGAATATAAATTTTCAAATCGAATTTTCTTATTCAAACCCCAATATCCCTTTGAAAACTCATTAACTAATTTCTATTCAATTTAGTTAATTCCATTCAATAAATCAAAATCTGGTTTCTGTTTCAAAAAAAATCATATTCATTTACACAACTTGAATTCGCATATATTTTACAACTCAACTCTGAAATTTTCTAAATAGAACTTCGGATTTTTACCTGCTTAAAATCATTAAATAAACCATTATGGTTTTAAAACGCTTATGGCGCTGCTTTTCTGAAAATTTGATTTTGACATAACTCAAAATCTATACGACGAAATTCAGATTTTTCTCCTTCATTAGAAAACTATTATTAAATCGGTCCTGACGTTTCTTGTTTCAAAGAATTTCGACTTCAATTGGGTTCTGTTTATTCAATTGAAGTTCGAATTGCCAATTTACGAACTGCAGCGCTGCGGCGAGTTCGTTTTAATTATATTTATATATATAAACTTTTAAACTTCTTTAAAATGGATTCAACTTCATCTAATATATATATTCATATATATTTCAAATTCCATTTGAATCTTTACATTTCAAATTCCATAGTTTTAAATCCTGTATTCAAATCCCATTTGAAATCCTTTATTCGAATTCCATTTCAAATTCTTTATTCGAATTCCATTTCAAATCCTCTATTCGAATTCCCACTTTAATTCAACTCCTTTTTGAATTTCTATATTTGAAATTCATACTTGAATTTAAATATCCAAACTCCATTTAAATTTCTATTTGAAATTCTAAATGTTTCAAATTCCATTTGAACTTCTATATTCCAGTTTCTATATTTGAATTCTATTGAAATTCAATATTCAAACTCCTTTTTAAATTCTATATTCCATAGTTTAAAACCCATTTGAATTTCATATTCAAATCCCATAGATTAAATCCTATTTGAATTCAATTTGAATCTCTTACATTCAAATTCCATTTTTCATTTCCGACCCCATTTGAATTTCTAATATTCAAATTCATTTTCAACACCATTTGAATTTCTAATATTCAAATTCATTTTCAACACCATTTGAATTTCTAATATTCAAACTTATTTTCAACGCCATTTGAATTTCTATTATTCAAATTCATTTGAATTCCCTTGAATTCAAATTCCATTTCAAAACTATTTGGATTTCCTATTTTGAAATCCTATTTCAATCCTACTTTGAAATCCTACTTTCAAAGTTTATTTCAAATTCTATTTTGAAATCTCATATTCAAATTTCTACTTGAATTCCTATATTCAATTCCATGTTCAAATTCAACACTTGAATTTCTATTTCAAATCTCAATTCAAATTTCATTTTTAAATTCCATTCAAATCTCTATTCAAATTTCACATTTAAATTCTTCTTTGAAATACTATATTTCAAATTCTATTTTGAAATTCTACATTGAAATCTCTATTTGAATTTTCTTTATTCGAATTCCTTTGAATTCAAATTTTATTTTAATTTCTTGAATTCAAATTCTATTTTTCATTCTAATTTCTTCTATTCAAATTCTATTTGAACTTCTATTTGAATTTCTAATATTCAATCTCCTCTTAAAATTCAAATATTTAAACTCCTTTTAAAATTCAAATGTTATACTCAAATTTTATTTACATATTTAAAAATCCCATTTCAAATCTTATTTAAATTTTCTTCTGAATTTCAAATATTCCAACTCCTTTCTAATATTTAAATTCTATTTAAATTTCCACTTAAAAATTCTATTTCAAGTTCTATTTTGAAATTTCATTTCACAATTCTATTTTGAAATTTTTATTTCAATATTCCATTTGAAATTCTATATTTTCAAATTCTACTTGAATTTCAAATTCTATTTGAAAAATAGAATTTTCTTTTAAACCTCAAATATCTTTCTCATGATATTTTAATAAATTAACACTTGGCCCAGTGATATTTAAAGCAATCAAATCACTCCATTTTTCAATCATTTGATTTTTAACACGTCATATATTAATATATGAAATCAAGCAAACAACGAACAACACAACAGATAATATATTTTTGAGGAATCCAGTCGGATTCCTCCAACCTGTTTTCCTGCATCCACAGATGTTAGCACATAAATAATACCCATTCTGCTTCGTGGCAGAATATCGCGGTATAGAAGGTCATCCACTAATCATAGCGTGGGGCGTATAGAGTAATCATCCGCTATGAAACTGCGGGCATCCGCTAATGAGACTGCGGGAATCCAACCAATCAATCAACCCAATATATATATATATATATATATAGCCTAAATAACTAATATATATAAAACAACCAGAAAACATTCACACAAGTAACAGACAATTATTTTTAATGAAATAAAAATAATTCTAAAGGTGAGTGAGATTTACTCACCTCGATTTCTTCTTAATTCGTCAATCCATTCTGATTTCCAATTTAATCCCAGCTTAAGTCTTTCGGAGCTACGAATTTCTCGACCCATTCAATTTGATGAAATCTCGTATACATTTAACAATTTATATTTATTATCTACCCATTAAACTATTTATATAAATAAAAAATTTATTACTAGAAGAAAGGGAAAAACAAATTTACCTTAATAATATTTTCGATTCCTTCTTTCCAAATCAAACTCTTTAGCTGTTGAAAAATCTTCCTTCCTCCATTAACTCGTCGGACTGCTCACTTTCCTTTTTCATGCTCCTCTTCCTCTGACTGAGTAGCACGCTCCCTTTCAAGAACCAAACCGACCTGTCAAAACTGCCAAAGTCGGGATAGCGAGCTCGACCCAAAACCCAGAAATCGACAGCCTTAAATTTGCCACCGTCGAATACCCAGAATCAAAATTCTAAATCGCGTCCCTACCCTAATCATGATATCGTCGCTTCCATCCTAGAACCCCTCGCAACTTGCAGCGCCTTCGAATAACCAATCGAGATCCACGAACTTCACCAGAGCTGCTCTGCCTAGATTCCGATGCCGCCATTCGAAACCCTCGAGCCTTACTGCGTTTACCAAAACCAACGCCGACTTCCTTACATCATCCAAAATCGAACTGGCCCCAAATTCTGATCAGCATACCCCACGGAACCCATCGACTTTGGCTAGAACCCCTGCCAAGTCGCACTGCTACTTCGAACGAAAAGCCCTCGATTTGATTTTGAGTATCTAAAACTAGCATGGCCCCTTTTTATTTCAAATGGAATTGGTATTTGATCTTTATCGTGACCAGGAGGATGGAAAAATTGTGAAGGCCGATGGGTATATTTATAAACGCGAACGAGGGAACAAATGTACTGATGCCATTAATTTTCTGTTTCCTGGATTCTGAAACTTGGAGACAAAGTTGTTGTCTCGAGATGAAATATAGGGTGTGCGACTTTATTTAGGTCTGCGTTGAACACTTCTTAGGTCGGCTTTCTCTCTCTCTCTTTTTTTTTATACAGGTTTTATTTTAATTAAATAATTAAAATATCTCATGGTCCTTGACTAGTAATCCCGAATCACTATTCAACCGTGACGACCAACGATACCAGATTATAACGCTATTCTGGTCTAAATGGAGTATCTAGAATTTATTTTACTGTCTGCAGGAGATATTTAAATTAATGGTTTAAACTAAATTTGATTTAATAATATAATTCAATTCCAAACAGTTAATTTTATTGAAAATAAATTAATATTATCGTTCTAATTCAATAATTAAACCCATTTATATTTGAATAAATATTTAAAACCATACTAAATATTTAAAATAAACTGTTCAAAAATCTGGGTCGTTACACATCCAATCAACCAATTATCAATTATTTTATCTAATTATATGAATTTAGCACATCCTAGCATTTCAGAAATGTGTGAGTGAGAATTAACTCACCTTATTTTGATGACTGATTTCTGCGTGTTTCATATAATTTTAAACAACGTCTAAAATTACACGAAATTCCAGCTGCATCCAATTCCGACCGAACCAGCTTGTACGCGTAGCCTCCATCACCACGATCCCAACGGATCCAGTTTCGTCTGATTCTGATAATAGACGAACGAATTGTTGATAATATAAGTTTTCACATTGCATTTGTATATTAATTATCTCTCTAATTATTTTAATTAATGCAAACCGACCTTTACCTTGATTACGGTCATTAACGACTCTAATCCACGTCAGTTTATCATGCGTGTTCTTCTACACAAACAAAATATCCCAATCGTTCTTCCCATCCAAAACTTTGATATTTCCTATTTCAACACATAAAATTAAAGTTATTACTTTTTTTATAATATAAGTAATTACTTCATTACCAGTTAAAGCTTTCCACATCATCACGTCACCCTGATTCTTGCGATGGACCATTGCAAACCCACTTCCCACCAAATTCTAACCACCTATAACGATTTTTAAGTTATCCGTAATCTATGCTATATTATTATGAACTATAAATAATTATATTAACTAAAATTAATCTGAACCTGAACAACCGTCCACGTCATCCTAGTTTGCAAAACGCGTTTTACCACTACAGCCTGTTTCTTTTCTTCTGGCTTATTGAAAGTCTGAAACCCGTCGTGCTTCTCTTTTGACCAAACTCGACCCCCAACAATCCACTTCTGCTGCCACCGTAACCAGAACTCCGATCGTCTGGTCTTCTGCTCCTTCATAAACAGCGCTCCACCACCCTTAGTTCTCTCTCATTTTCTTCCACTATAATTCACACCCTGCAACCCTTACATTTATCCACCTCAGGTTATTTACCCCTCCCATGCAAAATATACCATGTTGATTCTCCCAAAAATGATTCGTTCCTCCTGTACAAAATATACCACTTGCAAACTACCCATATACTTCTTCCCGGTGTACAACAATAACCACTATCCACTTTCTTTAAACCACCCGCTACATGAAACTACCCACATCAGCAACAAGTACCTCCACCTCACGGTTGCGTTCCTTCCTACTTGCAAACACCGGAGCTCCACTACCCATCAACGACAGCCACCTCACTTCGTCCGTTCATGCAGATCCGCACCGTCCTGTTAATCTCCAACCACCTGAGTTCTCCACTACGCTCCCGTGTATACACGTTAGAACCCAACGCCTTCTTCCCGTTCACTTTTCTTATTTCCAGTTTTCACATGATTTGCCTAGCTTTATTTTTTTTTCTTTTTACTTGTTTTCATAAATTTGTTCGAGTTTTGCTTATAGGCAAATAACTGAGCTTTGCTCCTATTTATAGATCGAGATACCAGAGATAAAATCAAAGTCCCTTTCAACAAGGTACACACCTAGCTTAGAAGGATAGTGCTGCTTGACGTGCATGCAGTGGTAATCTCAAGTGAAAAGCAAGAAAAGATGGGGTAGCTGCACAGAGTTTGTCTACGGTTGTCTTCTTTGCATGTGCTTAAGCTTCCTTCTATAGCTGGGTTTTCGTGTGAAGGTTTATAGGATAGGCTTGGCTGGCTATATGATCTGAATGGACACGGCACTGTGTTTATTTGATGAAACAAGACATGAAGAGTGTAAAGGCTATACACAATTTAGCTGGTACGGCAAGAAATTTCATATGGGAAGGTGACGTTCGTACATGGGTAGGCTGCATCTTTTCCTAAATCATGAGGTTGTTTTAGCTCCTTAGGTTCTTAGAAGAAAATAGCTTAGTGGGAAGAGGAATCATGTGCGTGATTGTTTGTTGAAAAGAAAATGAAAATAGGTATATTGAAGCAGGAGAGGTAGGAGCATCAATGGGCATGTGTGTATTAATTTGATGGAACTTGAGAAGAACAACCATGTTACCTCCGGTATAGGCTTGTGCGCTGGTTTGATTTAACATGTGGTAAAGTGTTTAGGGTAGGCATACGGAAAAAGATATGGTTTAGGCTATAGAATAGGCAATGTTAGGTCATTGTTTCCAATTAATTAGATTATGCATTGCAAATTATGGCGTAGAAAATCTTCAGAGGGTAGGAAATATGTTTATTTCGTTATAAAGTTATATGTGCCCTGTTATATAAAACTTCGTCCGTATATGACTTGCTATCGACAAAAAGAAAAAAATACCGTCGCGCTCAGCAGTGTGCCACGATCGCAAATATATAATAAAATAGACTGGTTAATTAATTATGCGAAACCCCAAAATGTTGATACAGGGTGTAAAATACTCCAAATAAAAAATTGCTTATTTTCCCAATTAAAAATTGCAGTAAAATTCTAAAAATTAAATTATAACTACG
Organism: Allium sativum; assembly: GCA_030737875.1. Taxonomy (NCBI): domain Eukaryota; kingdom Viridiplantae; phylum Streptophyta; class Magnoliopsida; order Asparagales; family Amaryllidaceae; genus Allium; species Allium sativum. The sequence continues at coordinate 970,308,945 of CM060912.1, read as the reverse complement.
CCCCCAAACAGCTTGTCCAAAATCGAAACCAATATCTAGTTATATTAAATAAACCATTATGATCCATAAACGATTCAATAGCGACTATTTCAAAATTTTGATTTGAATGTAAAACAAAATTTATAATACAAAAACTTATTTTTTCTCTTCTATCAGAAAAATATTATCAAATATATTCAGATGTTTCTTGTTTCACGGAAATCCGACTCAAAACGGATTCTGTATAATCAATTGAAGTTGAAATTAAATTTTACGAACTACCGTGCAGTTTCGAGTTCGTTTTAAATTAAAATATAAATATAACATTCAGTCGTCGTTAAATTAATGAATTCGATATAAATAGAATTAATATTCCGAATATAATATTTAAAACAAATTTGAATATTCGAATTCAAATAGCCGAAAAATATGGGTCGTTACACATTAACCTGAGGCGCTTGGACTAGTCCGTACGTTTGAAGGTGAATAACCCAACAGGGTAGATCATCGTGGTGTCATGAGGCATGAGGGGAGCGCACGTCCATTTGATTATTCTATTGTTCTACTAATATTCAGCTAGCTTGAAGGACTGGAAAAGAAAGCACGTGGCTTCCGGGGACGTGGAGGGTACTCCTAGTAGTCCTCTGTGAGGTGACTGTGTTCGAACTGTGCTCACAGAGGTTGGGTCTGCGCGTTACTACCCGGTGAGTATACCTTGACCGTCACGATAGTGGGCAGTCAGAAGGACACTACAACAAACTGACCATATTACAACCGTGGAAAACAGTTGTAAAAGACTTTTTACACCATCGTCTATTAAGAAGTTGTAATAGAATAAAATCTTTTACAACTTTTTTGCACCGTTGCGACACTGTTGTAAAATGTATATTTTACAACTGTTTTCCACCGTTGTAATAAACTTTGTTACAACTGTTATGCACCGTTGTTATAATTTTTACAACTATTTATAACCGTTGTGATATATTTTATTACAACTTTTATTTTACAGTTGTAATATATCCACAAATTATATGCATAAGAATCTATATATATTATATACGTGCAACAATAAATAGATAAATATCATAAGAAATTGATGTAAGTTTAAAGGCATCATGCTCCATTCATTGATAAAAATCACAACTTTATATCCAGAATACATTAATTTTTTCAATCTTTCATACATAATGATCTTTGTAGCAATAATGATTTGCTTACATTTACTAATATGTTCTTGTGCAGTTTGATACAACAAAGTAGACACAATTCAATTTTATATTATGACATCAAAATACCCTCGCTTCATACCTCATGCCACACCAAAGGCCACATCAGCGACAACGTGACAAGCAAAGAGGGAAATGATCCAACCATTTTTACGGGGGACACATTCCTTATTGCTGACTGTGGAAAGTTTTTTGAAGGGACTGCTGAGAAACTTGCCAACTATTCCATCTGCCATTAGTGAAGAGTTTGAAACCAATCACTTCATCCGATAGATCCACCAGAAATCTAGGCAAAAGTTGGGTGTGGGTCCGCTGTAGAAGCAATCAAGAAAATAAGAGAATTGAAGGATACATGGAAAGCTGATCTTTCTTCAGATGCATCTGTACAAGGTAAGAAACACATATGTATAAGTTAAACTTACAGAGCATGTGGAAACATTAGTTTTATTATTTGTGGCATCAGTTTAATAAAATCACAAGCTATAGTTGTAAGGTTGTTTTGTTTCTTTTTGTACCATAATAAGTAACAGCATTTGTATGCTGCTGAAAAAAACAAACATGCAAGAGGTACTTTACAAGTTAAATTCTCGCCACAACAGGTAAAGATAAAAAAGGGATGATGAAAGATATTGATTCATATGTTTCTAGTCAAATACATGCTGGAAAATTAGAATGCAAAAAAAAATCAAGGCTTGGATATTTCAGCGTTGCAAGGAGTAAACTACAAGTAGCAGATATATAGTAATGAAATAGAAAAACAAATGAGAATATTATTATCTAAGCAAAACAATATATCAGCCCTATATTACCAGATTTCTATTATAACCTGTCTTTATCTTTAGAACACAAGTATTCTGATCTTTATATATCATAAAACTAATTATCTATGCTCGTTTTGCCCTTAAAATACTCTAAATGATTATGTTTCTCAAATACTCAAGTATATATCATGATAAATCTACAGCTTAGTACCAGCAATCACAATTCAGATAATCACAATCACCCAAACTATAATAAATAGTAGCTTTTCTAATTTAATCTTAAACGATAGTCTGCATGACCTTGACATTCATTTTAAGACAAAAGTCAACATTCATTTTAAGACAAAATTCATGTTATATTTGTTTTGAAATCGAGACGTTGCACTAAATTACAAAATTTGTACCTTAGATCAGTTCCAAAATAACAAAACCAATTCAAATTTTGATTTACTTAACTAGCTGAGTAGCATATCCAATCTGTTAAAAACAAGCGGATCCAATCTGTTAAAAACATACAAATCACCACCATCAAAAATTGAAAGTGTCCATTCTTTGCCCCTAGATGGCCATATCCGACTAATTTGGCAACCTGGCCTGAAGCAAAATTCACGTTGAAAAAGCTTTGACACAAGAACTAAAAAAAAGATAAAGAAAGTAATAAGAAAAACTACCTAGTCGTGCGCTTATCTCATCAACAATATCATAGTGTTTTAGTTGCCGTTGAGGACGCACTTCTGATTAGTGCCGGAATCGGTTATATTCCAGATCCGCAGGAAGTCGGCGGAGGAGGCCAGGAGATCACGACGAGAGGGATCCTTGTCGAGGAGGAACATGAGCTTTGTAGGAGTGTAGGGATGCTCAAAGGCGAGGGAGGAATCAGCCGGATTTCGCTGGTGACATCATCGAGCTGGATGATCTCGACGCGATTCTGATGAGGAAGTATCTAGGAAAGGGGGTCTCCAATTCGATGAGGAAACCCTAGATTAATTTAGGGGAGACGAACGAGTAGCATCTGTGGTCTCAAATTTGAGGAGGAAGCTTTTAATTACAGGCACCACACGATAAATTACGTTGGTGAGCCCGCCTAAAAATTCAGCAGTCGCGGTTCTTTTTCAAACCGTAATAGTTGCAACTTACGTTCAATTGAAAATTAGCGCGTGTAGATGGAGTTTAACGCTATATTTCATTTTTTTAATACCATACATAACACTGTTTCTTCCAATAATTGGTTAAACATCAACAGATCAATTATAGTTGGTTAAGTCATTCAAATATTCGCTCTGTCTTTAAAGTCCAAGTAACGTAATAAATAAAGAGAAAATTTAATGTTAATTTTTAAAAAAGATGTATTTCTCCTTACTTACTAATAGAAATTATTAGTTACTAGTAAATGTTAAAAATTAATTATTAAATAGTAAACATTAAACATTGGTCTTAATTATTTATTATTACTTCTTACTTACTAATAACAATTATTAAATACTAGTACTTAACGGTAATTACTAAAAATAATTGTTATTTATTAGTTATTACTCTTTATTAATTTTAATTATTATATTTAAAATTGATTATTTAATATTTCAAATTAATTATTATATTATTTAGTAGCTAAAATTGTTATTAATTGCCAAAACTATATTTATTAAAACTTCTGAAATGGTTACTACCAAATCAAATATTACTTATTAATAATAGTTATTATTTAACTTTTACTTATTTCTACTTAGATATAATCGATTAACAATTATTAAAAGGTTATAATGTATATTACTAATTATTAATTAATAAGCAGTTAACAAACATTAACTATTAAAAATAAATTACTACTTATTAAATATTAGTTATTTAATAATAATTAATAAATATTATTGATTCCTAAGTTTATTATTAATTGTTAATTATTACTAAATATTAATATAATTAGTTATTAAATATAAATATTATAAACATGAAGTTTGTAATAGGCATCTATTACAACTAACAAATAAAAGTTGTTAAAAATACGTATTGTAACAACCCGGAAATTCTGAGCTAATTTAAATTTTTTATTTTGGCGATTTCAGTGAATTCTGAATGTTTAAAATCAATTATTTTAAATAATAAGGACGAGAAATTTTATTTTGAATAGAATTAGAACGTATATATTTATATAGATCGTCGTTAGAATATAAATAATTATTTATAATTATAAAAGGAATTGAAAATGGCGCGGTAGTTCGATAATTCGATTTCAAAGTTCAAATGAATGTACAGGATTCAAAATAAACTGGATTTTAGTGAAACCAAAAATATTAGAATCTATTTGAGAATATCTTTCCAACGAATCCGAAAAATTGAAATTTCATAGCGGGGATCAAAAGATATGCCCAGTTGAAAATTCAGAATAGTCGCTATGGAATTCTGGCCCTTGAAAATGGAAATTTTGCAAACGACCTCGGTTTTTGATGAAACCACTTTTGTTGGATCCGTGATGTTAGGTTATTGCTAGATTCCAAAATTCGTAATTTTTCGAATCAATATGTGGGCGTGGCAAAGTAAAATGTGTTTTGTCAATTTCGATCGACCTGAAAATGGCCATTTTTCAAACGATCTCAGAATTTGACGAAATTAGTTTTGTTAGGACCGGATCGTCAATACAAAGCTAGAAAATATTTTTCGGGAATTTTTAGAGTTCGTATGTGGCCCCGGTAAATTGAAATGCGCGTTCAAATTCAATATATAGAGTTATATGTTGATTTTAAATGAAAACTGATCATAATGTTCGAATTGGCCTACGTGACATATCCCTTTGTGTTCAGAATGGGGGTAATACGCTAGGGACGATAGTCGGTGGGTTTGATTTCGAATTCGTATTAAAAAGTTACCTTTTTGTAATTAAAATAATAAAATAATTAAGTTATTTATATAAGCCCCTATCCCTTTCCCATTCTCAGTCAAACCCCCCCTCCCCGCCCCCCCACCCCGTTCTAAATCGAGAAACCCGATTCCTAGACCGTCGCGCCCCCATCGAGCCGCCCCCTCCTCCATGCTGCCGCCGACGAGCCCCTCTGATCAACCACTCCCCCCTTCCCCTTCGCGCTACTCTCCCTTCTCTCCCCTTCCATCTTCTTCGATCCGCAACCCTCCCCCTTCTCGAGAGCAGCCGTCGCCGCAATCAAGGAGGACCCCCGACGGTCAACACTCCTGCGCCGATCCCCCTTCACCCCCTAGCGTTGACAGTGAACGCCCCCCCCCCCTCTCTTGATTTTTACAGTAGGTTTCTTTTATTCATTTATTTACTTATTTTATTTATTTTCTATGAAATCGGTTTTAAAAATTTATAAATTCGGTTTTATATGCAAACACAAACAAGTGATTTTTATTTATTTATATAAACCAAAAAGGATTCGATTGTTATAAACCAAAAGGATTTGATTTTTGAAAACGAAAAGAAAGGAGAGATTTTTATATAATCAAAGATGAGATTTTTATAGATGTAGAGGAATAAAAAAATTCGATTTTTATCTATATGAATTTGAAATAAAAATTCAATTTTTATCTATATGAATTTGAAATAAAAATTCGATTTTTATCTATATGAATTTGAAATAAAATTCAATTTTTATCTGTTTAGCGCTGAAATAAAAATGTGATCTTTAATATATGAACAGCGTGAAAAAGATGGCGTAGGAATTTTGGGCGAATCCAATCGATCAGAAATTCAGAAATGAAATGGTGGAGTGGAACCCTCGGTGAGAACTCCTCACTTTTATTTTAATTTATTTTCTAGTTGAAATATATACTAGGATGCAGACGGTGTTTAGTAGCACCCGACACCCGTCGTCCACAGACCATGGATGGCTTGTTTGTTTGATTGCTGTGTTGTGAAATTTGATTATGTGATGTGGAATGAAATAAAATATTTTACAATGGAAAATATTTTATAGTTAAAAATATAATTTTTAACGTGGATATAAAATAAATATTTATAAACAAATCGGACGCTTTGTTTATATACACTGATTTGACTGATATTGATTAGAACGATAAAATTTACACATCGCCCAACTGCACAAACAAAATATGTGTTTGATTGTTTGAAAACCCCACACGGGCATTGGGATGATATATGACATACACTAGTCCCAATAATTAGCTGTATGTCGATCGATTGATTGACATGCTGTTATAAGCATTAAATATTTATATTTGATGCTTATACAGTGTAGAACGCACTCTGGATGATGACTGATTATTTATCGTTGTTATTTTATACATGTGTTGTAGAAAATCCATATAATTAACATTATATGGTAACTGATTGGGCCTCATTCCAGTTTTGAAATAGAATATTTGAAATATAATTGAAATAGAAATATTTCAAAAAGAAATATTTGAAACAGAATATTTGAAAATAGAAATATATGAAGCCGTGTTGATCAGATTTGCGCCATTTTGACGTGAACGATAGTTATTTCGATTTTATTCATTTTTCAATGAATATTGAAAATGATTTGAAATTCGAATTAAATTGAAATTGAATTGAAATCGATTTGAAATGAAATTAAAACGAATTTATATTGAAAAATTCAATTTTGATCTGAATTTGAAAAGGGAGTTGAAATCATTTCGAAAACGAATTTAAAACGATTTATAAAATTCGTTTTAAAAAGAAATCAACAATATATATATAATATATATATTATATGTATAATGGCCTGAATAGAACGCGCCGCGCCGCGGTAGTTCGCGAATTTCGACCATTGACTTCGAACGGACATTACGGGAGATCTGACCGTCGGATTCTCCTAAAACCGGAACCGTTGGGTTCGTATCGAAAGAGCTTTCTAACGAATATTAGAGATTTGAAATCTAACGGTTGGATTTGGAATTATACCCAAATCAAATTTGGAAAAGGTTGATGTAAGTGCTGTTCGATGGCCGTTGATGGAAATCGACTGTACGGGCCTTGATAAAATTATTAAAAATATTAATAATTAATGTAAAATCATAAGAAATGATTTGGAAAGAATTGGGATGAAAAACTCCATATTTGAAAAGATAAAAATAGATTTTTATCGAAATGAACTAGTTTTGAACTAGAATTATAATTCAATTATTTTTAAATAAATAAATTGGATTTGAAATGGTTTTAAAAATAACCAAGATTTCCAATATATAGATTGGAAATGGATTTGAATCGAAATTGTCTTCGGAATATTTCAATGTGGGATTTCGTGATTATACAGGTATTGTTATGGAAATTTGAAAGATATATTTATATCGTTATTTCCAATACGATATTTGTTGGTCGTAGAATTTGATATTGAATATAAGCCGATATATTTTCTATTCAGAGCCTTGTATTTATTATCAAATGGGATTTGGGTTTGTGGTGAATGGTGTCTTCATTAACACTGTTTTTAAACCCAGTTGAGAAAAAGATTAAATCTTTTTATTTAGATTTAATGAAGTGTACCAATTAAATGATATTTAATTGGAATTGATTTTTGGGTTTATCGTGAACGGTGTTTTAAATAACATTTGTTCTTTAACCCGACAATTAATGGAATGTGATTTTGGGTTGTCGTGAATGGTATCTTTAATAATACTGTTCTTAGACCCAATGGAGTTAAGAAAATCATAAATTAACTAAAGATTAGTTAAGATGAATGGTTTCTCGGGTATTGATCTGATGTTGGTTTCAGCCTTCGGGGTTATTACTTAGGGAATTGCTCACTTGCTGATTTAAGGTTAAAGGCTGGTGGAAATGAAATGCGATTTTGGGTTTATCGTGAACCGTGTTTTAAATGACATTGGTTCTTTAACCCAGTTAAAGATTAAAACTAAGTGGGGTTTTAATGAATCTTTAAATAGATTGAAAAGTGAATTTGATAATTAAAATTATCAAATTCAAGGAATGATCGAGAATGGAGTACCACCAGTTTTACTCCAGACGATAGTTAAATCTTTAATTAGATTTGAACGTGAAATGGTAATTGAATTTACCGATAACACCGTGGTGTTAGATATGAAGTATTACCAGTTTTATTTCATGGGATGAATAGGTTGGGATTGGGAAATTTAAAATAAATGATTACTTCGGTAAGGATCGCTAATCCCGACTAGTTTGGATAAACCTTAATTGGGTTTGAATTGATATTCAAAAGAGAATTAAAGAATAAATTTAAATAATTTATCTTTGATAAAATTAATGGGGACCTTTCCCTAAAAATGAGAAATTTAGCAACTAACTGAAGATTAGTTAAGATGAATGGTTTCCTGGGTATTGATCTGATGTTGGTTTCGGCCTTCGGGGTTAATATTTGGGGACTTGTATTCTTACCAATTTACGGTTAGTGACAGATGAATTGGAATGAGGTGTATGTTGTGTTTGTGTAACACTTGTTTATTATATACACGAGTTATTCAGAAAGACCGGGTTTATCCCATTCTGAATAACTGAATCGATGATAAGTCGAAGATGAAGACGGTGGTCGAAGACCGGAGGTCTTCACATCGTTTGGATAATTACTGATGATCTTGATTGGGCTGTACACCCAAGAGGAGGGAATCAGTTGGTGATCGTCCAGACGAACTTGGAGATCGATGGATATGCGAGGTACAAGGTTCCTCCGGTTTCGTTCAGACCCAGAATGGACTTGTAAATGGACTGTGTGTCTGACATTGGATTTCATTCTGTGTGATTGATATCGGTTGCATAGCGTGAATTGCCTGTGTGGCATGCTAAGATGCAAATGATCAAGGTTTCTGTTGAAAACAGAGTCTTGTAGTTGATGATCAAAGCACGACCTTTGTGGCATAGCTTTGTGTAACGTGAATTCGCGAGCCTCACACCCCGGTTGTGAACCAGAAACGGGAGAGGACTTCAAGGAGGGCATGCGTTTCCTTCTAGCTAGAGGTGGTGTCAGTGCTTAAACTGGCTGACATTTATATACTTTTCACCTGTGTGGTTGTTGCTGTTGCGAGGCGCCTCGGATATATCGGTGACTATGTGAAGCCGATGGAGTCATTCGTTGGCTCATTTTCGCCCCAAAGGGCAGGGGAACGCAGTGTTCAGGCATTTTAATCCACATCGGTGGACCGGCTCTGACGATCTAAGGTGCAGTCGCGGCTGTTCCTGAGACATGGTAGGCTAGATTGTCTCGAAGCGGTAAGGACGATCCCTGGCCTCGGTTCACAGATGAAAATCCAACTTTGAAATATGTGATTTTGCGGTTTTAATTGTAGAACTAGTATGGCGACATGATATATGGTACCCATGCCATCTATGATTGATATTTATGATTGAAATTGTTTTGACACTATACACTTATAGTAATAATAAAAGATGAAATTTAGCGTATCAAGAATTATTTGGCTATTATAAGGTAAAACCCTATCCTCCGGCTTGTGTTGCATTGTGTGATGGGACCTGGGTCTTATAATAGCTTCATTGTTCTTTATTTAGCATTGCGTTGTTGTTTTATGCACTGATATTCTTGGGAGGAAACCCGTTCCGTGTTATACGGCGTGGTCCCTTGATTTATCTAACTTTAAAATAAAGATTAATAACTGTTTTAGTTCTCACACCAGTCACATGACTAACCTGGAGTTTATTGTTTTAACCTAAACTCTGGGTGCCCTTATTTTCCACGGGCAGCTAGTAGTTTTGGTTTTGCAGATTTATATTCACAGGAACCTGATTTACAGCTGGAACGATACTCGGAAAGCTCTGTATTCGTGTATTACTTTCAGTTGTGTTTTGTATTATTTTTCCACTGCTATGTAATGTAATTTAAATCTCTGATATTTTTCTGTTGTGTATTATTTGTTTATACTCTGTATATTCTTGTATTCTGATGGAATTGTTGTAATAAGCAATGAAAGGTTCTTCTGTTTGCGTTCTTTTGTGTGTTGTTCTCAAAGTATCCGCTCTTTCCTTACCGGGGAAGTTACGGGTTCTTACACGTTTATTACAACTTTAGGGAATTGAAAGTTGTAAAAACCATTTATTACAATGGTGCTTTTTCCACCATTGTAAAATTAAAGTTCTAATATGGTGTTTTTGTTGTAGTGATATGGGGTGGCGTAGGTGATTCGACGAACAGGTTGCCTTGTGACTGGGCAGGTTACGACCATTTTATCATGTTGCCTTTGGCTGGTCGTGGATAGCAGTCGTCGGGTACCAACCATCGACAGCCAGCGTGATGCGGAAAGACGAAGAGCTAAACCTACAGATCATCGACCTTTTGCTATCAAGGCTTTGGTTGCGGGACATGCCAATTAGGATGTTGTTTGTTGTTTTATGGGGCAAGGTCACTAGCTCTCAATACCATTTGTCTTTCTCTACTTGAAGGAGGGGTCGGGTGGGACCATAGCCACTGAAAATGCAGACCTTAGCATCTTTGTAAACAAATATTTGAAAAGCTCCCGACCGAGTTTCGTGTTTCTCGTACAGCCCTGTTATGGAACTCGGTGCACAGTAGGGAATATGTGTAGTCAAGGCATTGAGTACGATTAACAATACGTACATGGAAAAGTCTAGGTACATGTAAGTCTGCTCTGGGTGGTGTATTGTAGACTCTAGAGCATTATTTGTTATGGAATCTGATTCGATCGAATGGTTCAAAGGTGGCAGTCCGTTTGCTTACGTAGCATGGTTATACAGAGATCCATACGTTGTTCGGGCGTAGGATGAGGGACTACATATATTTATGTGGCATTACAATGGAGACTGTGCGAGTGGGGTACTATGGGGTGTACCTTAATGTTGGGGGTAGCTACATATATACTGTATTAGGTTAATCCACAGGGGAGTAAATGGGTACGACGTGTGTATAAGCCTTGAGTGTTGTTAACCCAAGTAACCTAATAAACGAGAAATTATAACTGAACGGTATATGCAGGGTTATCCAAAATGTGTAGTTTAAATCTAGTCACCAGAACTTGTGTTCTGGCCCCTTCCTCATAACATACTCGCAGGTTAGGCTTGTGGTAGAGATATGATAGCTTTGGGTGCTGGTTAGGCAGTATTATTATCTGGGTAAGGATATATTTTGATTATATATTATATTTTATCCATTCCGCTGTGAGATGTTTTCTGAGCTCTAATATATTTTATATCTCTGTCTTTTTTGCAGGATACAAGACAAACCAACACAAGTTTCGACGGATTAGAATTTTGAAGAAAAAAATTCGTTCTGTTGGAATTTGGGTTGTTACATAACCTTTTTGTTGTAATCTTTGTTACATATTATTGTCACCGAATGTTGCTTATTATATTCCAATTATAAGTTGACACTAAGCCTTTTCTTTCTATAACTTCTTTCAATTGTGTTACTTTTCTTTTTCCATCTTTACCATTTATTCTTTTAGGAAGTCAGGCATATTCCAAATTGTTTGGTTATCAAGACTGTAATGAACTCCATTTCCATAGTTTTAGGTAATTATTATAATAAGAACCCATTATTGCAAAACATTCCATTTCTTACTTTTGAGGTTGTCAAATTAGTGCACAATACAGTTAATTCCTTATATCGTACATGTAACGACACGAAAATCTCCGCCTTTCGAATCAACCGTAAGCCGCACAGGACCAATCCGAAACGGTAGAAATTCTCGAACTGTTAACTTTGGGCGTACAATGCATCAGAAAGAAAAAAAATAACTTTTCATTGTTATTACAATGATTTTACATTTGAGTACAAGAATATATCAGAGTATAAAATAAACACAAAGTATAATGATTACAATGCACAGTGGAAACATAAAATTACATTCAGCGGAAGACTAATCAATGCTCTGGACACATCTTTAAGCTTCAATCCAGAATCCTGCTCAAAATATCTACAAAACAAACTACCTACTGCCCACGTGGAAATAATGGGCACTCGAGTTTGTAAGGGAAAAACAAACTACGAGTCAGTCATGAGACTAGTATGAGAAATCCTACAGTTAACTTAAACTAAGGCATAACACGGGACCACGCCATATAACACAGAACGGGTTTCCCCCACACGAATGCCAGTGCATAAATAATTACTAAAAATAGACTTATAGAGCCTGCGATGCATCAAGCAATATGCAATTCCTTAAACTACCCATTTAGGCTTAATCCCCAAACTTAGATTTTCAAAATCTATTTAACTTTATAGAAGTTATTTCTTTGGAATTTATTCTCGATTTCTTATTTCAAATCATTTGAAGTACATACTAGCTTTCATATCAAATTGGCTTTCACTTCGGATCTCAAACCAAAACGTTTGGAAATTTAAATTCCAAAATACTGTAATGCATGCATAACAAAACGTATGCAACCAAATATTGGGAGGTTTCTCCCATCAACAAGGCAAAGGGCACGCACCTTTATTCGCTTGATATATGTGTGTACCTCTCACTAACGGAGCAGGACAACTCCGACCTACGACCATTTAAGGCACTAGGTCCTACCCATTCTTTTAGTTGTCAGGGTTACCCGAATCTTTAGCAAAATACTAAATCATTTTATATCCCGAAGTGGGAAAAATTATTTCGCAATAATAATAATCACAAGTACTTTCACATTGTCAATTCACTTATATGATCAGTTCCTATTAGTAATATAACCTTTAAGCACATACGTCACAAAGAAGGGCGTTAAGCTAAGAGAACTAATTATCCGTCACCAAACAAATATATCATCAATAGCAACTAATCGATTATGTTATGAAATACAATGTCAAATACACAATCCATTTCCAAATCATCAGGTTTGTTCCTCGAAATCCTATCTGTTTAATAAAACATTCCCTATCCAAAATTGAAAAAATAAACATTTTCTTTCACTTAAGAAAATATCATTTCAAAACATTCATTAGATTTAAATGAATCAAACAACATCTTTAAACACCTCTTACTCAAATCATGAAATAAATCACAAGGTGTTAGCATACAAATATTTTCTCCCCAACCCAATGCTAAATATAAAAGCATACCTGCTCATAAATTGGTCGAGCACAATCCAAACATTCTGTCGAATATAACTCATTCACAACATTTATTGTGATTTAACATAATTTTTTCGTATTTCTAATTATATAAAAGTAGTCCATATTCATAAATTCTGATTACAGGCCATTACCGGTCGCGACGCTGTTTTTATCCAAATTTAACTTGAATATTCCTCAAAATCTAACCATTAGATTTCAGAACTCTTCTTACCATCTGAAAGATCTTTTCAATACAAACCCAATGGTTCCAATTTCAGAAAGATCGATGGTCAGATCTCCCGGTACATTCATTTAAAGCTACAGGTCGAAATTCACGAATTACCGTTGCGTGACACGTTCTATTCTGACCAATATTCGACGTATAATATAAAATATGTCGAATCTCTTAGAAAATATTTTACTTATATGTATAATATATATAATAGTTTTCCAAAGTCATGTTTTAATTTTTCAACCCCAAAATCATTTATTTCAATATTATGATTTTAAATAATATTATAATGATTAAAACAATATTATTTTTTGAACTTCAATATCTTTAATCCAAACTTTCCCGACATTCGTTATAAAAATAAACAAGAAATTTTGTAAAGGAAGTTGTGTTAAAACATTCCCTACATACCCTAACCGAACTTCACTTTTCTTGGTTACTATTCATTTCAAAATAAAACTTAAAATAAGTCATAATTAGATGAAAATTACTTCAAAAGGACTTGGTCCACGAATATTCATCTATATTTTATAATCTTCACGTCCATCTGAAATCGGACGTCAAATTCAAACTTTGATTTTCAGCCTATTATTATATTATTAAAAATTGATTAAAAATATTTTTCTTAATGGAGACTTAACCATGAACCAATAACCACTTTTATTGTTCATTTTCAAACAGTGTATTATATAACACTCAATCAACTATCAAACAACATTCAATTCACACACAAACTGAAATCTCACCCTAAATAAATAATGCTTACACAAACCTGCCAATCAACAGATTGTCATACAAATCAACATTTGGGATTGGTGTTCATTATCAACCCAATACCCGTGTGGGGTTTTCATCACATTCACAAACCAGTGATTATAATAAGCTAAACACTTGGGAGATGTGTAAAATTATCATCCTAATACCCTTTGTGGGGTTTACATCACAAACCATGTGAAATTATCTACACACTTAGGGGACGTGTAGGCTAATTATCATCCCAATACCATGTGGGATTTTCTACACAATCAATGAACAATAATTAATTAATTACTCAACTAAAACACTTTAAGGTTCAATCAACATTCCAATCGACACTATTTATAATATAAATGTCGTATATCCAAGTAACATCATATATATCAGACAAAAATGATATTTTTATCGCACTACTAAGCATTTAACATCACTTTAAACTTATATGAGCAATTATTAACCATTATTAAACATAATCAATTAACTATTTACAGTTAACTTAATCTATCCATTTCTACGTGAGTTTCAGTTTCTTGTTGTGGGTGCAACTCCGTCAATCTTTTGTGCGGATGGACTTCGAACTCTCGCACACGACTCCAACACTCCTACAGTGCCTATAAAATTTTCCACAAGCTTACGAGACTCGATTTTTGAGGCTATATGGTACATAAATTTACTAGACGCACAAATAGGTGTAGATTTTGGTATACGGAGCAAATGGGAGGGGAAACTGGGCCCAGGCGTAGGGTTTATTGGGTGGTTGGGGCTGAAAGGTGAAGGCTTTGAGGGGCTTTATTGCGAAAAGGGGATAAAAATTGGGTTTTTAGGTTTGTGGAGGAAAGGGGTGCCACAACAAAGGAGAGAGGGGAAGGGGAGGGCTGCACGTGCTGGTGGGGGTGTGGGGAGGAGGCGGTGACGGTCATGTGGAGGGGGATCGGAGGTGGGCGCCTATGGGAGCAAGGAAGAGGAGGCGGAATTTTTAAGGAGAAGGAGAAAAAGAAAAGGAGGAGAAGAGAAAAGACAAAGCGGTTTTATAAAAGAGGAGAAGGGGCGGATCGGTGATTTGTCATCAAGGGAGAGATGGTGAACTAAAACACCATAGCTCGTCGATCATCGACACCTCAAAATGCCACTTTAGGCTTAACTTCTTTTGATGAGTGACAAAGTGTTTTAGTTCAGCTTTGGTTCTTCTACTCATGTGATCAAACGACAATTCCGTTTTACATGAAAATTTGAACTCCAGCATAAAACGTAATACCAGATCCAACGGAATAGGTCTCGTCGAGTTTTGAGTTCGTTTGACCCTCCATTTTATTTTTTTATTGTGTTTTCGCTTAATTTTGACCGATTGACCTGGTATGCATTTAATTTTCGCACGCTCGCATATTAACTCGAAAAATAATGAAATTTGGAACCCTACCATGTTTCGAAATTACAGATCCGATAAAATTGGTTTTGTCAAATTTCGAGATTGTTTGAAAAATGTTCCTTTGTAAGCTATCGAAATATCGTTTAATCATCGAATTTTCAAAATCGACCGAAAATTCTCATAAAATTAAATTAATATTAAATTTTAATTTGGTTTCAATATTCTAGGGCGCTACAGCACCGATCCTCATTTACTCATATTTTCAGTTTGCAATCATGTTTCCTATTTTTTCTTTGTTTACCCAAACTATGCAAATACATTCCTTATTCTTTCCTAAACAATCAATCCAGGGTATTACTAACTTTCAGATATGATTAATGTATATTAATTACTGTCTCTAACTTTTTTTCTTTTTTTCCGAACAACTACAGTAAAATTTGACACAATTTGATTTACATCGCTTTTCTTTTAATCTCTACACTATTTTCGTTTAGATCTGAAAAGGGATTTCTTACAAATAATATGTAAATTCACAAATCTTCTCATTTATTACAATATTGACACAATATGCTCTTTTAGCCCTAATCACTAAAATTTCCCCTTTTTGTCCATAATTTCAATTTATTTGTGCATAACAATAATTTTTCTCCTATCCACAATTCAATTATTCAATTTTTGCATAACCACAATTTTGTTTAATTTTTGTACATAACTAAATTTGACATAAACGGTGTATTCTGACGAAGAAGAGGGGAAAGAAGAAGAATATGAACATATTGTAAATTTCAGCAAAAATCAAATGATACAAAAATACTTGAATCTGATTTGGATCTGCGCTGCTTTCTTTTTAATTCAGTTTTTTGATTTGTCTGGAATGTGGATCTGAGCATCTATAATTTAAATCTATAATCTTTATCTCTAAACCTTGAATCAGAAATCCTAAAACTAATATATTTATTTTTCGATGAATTTGAAGGAGAAAAGAAATGGCAGAGCTCTGGCGCCCTCTCAGAAAATATGAGTTGGAGGCTAAGCCTACTTGGTCTATTTATAGGTGCTCAAAAGGTCCTCGTCCATTGGATTGAAATAAATAAAATCAGAGCCATTTAAGACGTTAAATTCACGTCACCTTACTCAGCACATTGTCACGAACGTTAATTTTGTTCCTATTAATATTTCATTTAACGTTACACTCAACGTTCTTTTTCTTACCTAATATTCTTCCATATATTATTTGTTCCATTTATAACGCACATTGTAGATTTCAAATTCAAACTTGCACGCATATATTTGTGCATAACTTCCTAAACTTTTGTTTGTTAAATAGCTGCGCAATAAATGTTATTATTAACGTTATTCCCTTGCCAAATTTATTTCTAATCTATTTAATTATTTCCGATATTTTTAACGTGCGTTCACATGCGTAAATAAATGCGCATATTCATTCCATTATTATCTTTCGCTCTTAATTTATGCTTTAAATTGTAATTTTGAATTTATGCGTATATATTTACGCACAACCCCATTTATTTTCAAAATTCAGATGGCGCTATGCCGACACTTATTTCTTGCTTGTTACTTTTGAATTTCTTCCCCATACACACACACACACACACACACACACACACATATATATATATATATATATATATGCACACACACACTTACATATATATATAAACACACACACACACACACACACTCCCATGCATATATACATATATATATACATACATATATACACTTATATATATATTCCTTATATGTATATAAATATATTTTCTCTTAGAACATGCATCCTTTTAGTTGGTCCTCTTAAAATTTGAAACATGACGTTAGTGGGATTCAAACTCCTGACCTCCACCTTGGGAAGTGCATGCTCTACTAGCTTACCTAGCTTAGTTCTTTGTTCACAAGACTAAAACATTGGTAGCTATTGTTCTTATTTGTGTTTCTCTTGTTTCTTCTTTTTCACACTTGTTCTAAAACTTCATTTAATGATATCTTCTTCATTTTAAATCTATTTTCTACAAACCACAAGTCCATATTGATCAGAAAATCGCCACCATAGATGCAATGACGCTCGTTTCATGACCAAATAAAAAAAAATTATTTTATTATTTAATTTAAAAATGCGGGGTATTACATTCTTCCACCCTTAGAAAATTCGCCTCTTAAATTTGGTAAGAGTAAAATTAAGTAATCCTTGCATAATTTACTACCATCATGTGTACAACCAATTTTACAAATATTCGTGCACTTGTGCAAAGTGTAACATAACACCAAAATACATGAATGCCTAAGCGGTACCTCCTATGTAAACGCAAATTTTCTTGAAAATCTTTTGAAAACATGATGCACACATCCTAAATATACTGGCAATTTCTATATAAGTGCAATACTTTGAAAATCAAAAACACTTTTTCATCCAATCCTTCCACACTCTTACAGAGTAAGAGCACGGTTCATCCAATTTTTTGCAACCAAATCCTACCAACCAACTATAAATATGCGAATTTTAGAAAATTATAATTTTCTAAAGTCAGTTTCTTATGATAGAAAAAGTTAGAGAATGGAAAATAACTTATTTTCCATCCACTTTTACGCACCTGTTTCCTCATACTTGGAAACCTTAATTGCAATCTTACAAAATTCATATTTTATATTCCAAGTATAGTTTACGTAAGAAAATTTTCTCTTCCTTTTTCCAAACTTACTTGGGAAGAATTCATTTTCTTTTATTTTTCTTTATTTCTGCAGTTGTCGTCTTTGTTTGTTTTCTTTTAGTTGTTAATCATTTATCTTCATTTTTCATTTAATTCACAATATCATATGTTTTTGTTCTTACCTAGAGATTAATAAAAACACCTAGGAAGAAAATATCCAACTAAACCGTCCTATTTTTCTAAAATAGAACACTATATAGGAATGCAAATTTATACTAAAAGAAAACTTTCCTATTTCCTTAAGGGTGCTGAAAAGAATTTATATTAATCACTAACTATGTCATAAATTTTACTAATAAAAATCTCAACTTGGATTTTTCAATTCAATTCCTCCTTATTTTTCTTCCCTTAAATCATGCAAGTTTTAAATTGACTTTTTTACTTTTTCTATTTAAACAGTAACAACTTAAAACTTCTTTTCAAAATTTCCTCAAATATTTACTAACCGCCCATGCACGCTGATGGGACCATTTGTTACTAATTTATTTTTAATTCAATAAAATTTCATATTCTCAAAACTTCTCTCAAAAGTTAAAATCAGAGGAGACATGATTATTATTGTAATATACATTTCATTTTCAAGAGGGATTAATAAGATTAAGTTTCTACGAATCTTTTCTAAAGAGGACTTCTGTATTCTATGTTGTGTAATAAGGAAGCTTCAATTTTATTTTATTTTGAAATAGGTAGCACAATATATGGTGCTTTACCTACTTTTTATGCACCTCTTTCGTTGCACATTTCCTTGCCACTTGTAACACCACGCATTTTTAATGAAATTAAAAATTTGGAAATATGTATATATATTATATAAATAGATATATTTAAGAGAAAAATTAGATAATGACAATAAAACTGCATGTAATAAGTTCATGCAGTGAAATGAAGGAAAAAGATTAATAAAAGAAATTAAATGCAATACATGAAATGCGAAGAAATGCATGCGAACAATTAAATAGAAATAAAAAGGAAAATTTGAAAACCTTCAAGAGTTTGGTCACGAAATTAGCGTCATTGCGTTCATGGCGGTTTTCTAGTCAATTTAGACCTATGGTTTGTAGAAAACCGATTTAGGATGAAAAAGATATCTTTTAATTAAATATTGCAACAAAACATGAAAAAAAGAGGAATGAGAAAAAAATAATGGATACCATTGTCCTAAGTCTTGTTAATAAAAGACTAAGTAGCCCAGTTGGTTAGAGCATGTGACTTGCATACAAGAGGTACATAGTTCGATCCCCACCAGTGCCATATTTTTGTTTTAGAGGAGTGGCTAAAAAGTGGCTTAGTGTGAACGCAGTTCAATTAAAAAGCGGTTTAGTGGAGGATTAATTGGAAAAATGGTTAAGAAGAATATATATATATATATATATATATATATATATATGACATGTGGGTGTCAACACCCTACTGCTGCGCATCATGTTGCACACATGGCACATTTTATTGGTTAATGATCGTTTTTTCTCCGCAAGATGGCTATTTTCTATTGGTCGGATGACGTGGTCGATTCCTATGGCTCCTGATCTAATCTAATGGCCCTAATTAACTCACTACACCTATATAAACACACCTATACCTAAACCTAATTTCACTACACTAATTCATGGCGCCTCCATGCTGCCTCAACCTAAACTAGTTGTTCTTCTTCAACAAATCAAAGTAAAGGAATTATGTAAAGGGGATCGAATCTACAACAACTACAACGCCTAATTCTCTTCCTTAATCCAATCCTTGTGAGTTCATTGATTATTTTTAGATTAAAATAATGCTAAAGCAATTCTGATATGTTGTAAATTGGATTTGGGAATTATACATGATAATAAGATTGAATCTCATCAATTCTATCTTAGCCTATAAGATCAGATTCATGATTCTTATATGCCCATGTTGATATTATCATAAGTTTTATCATATCTTTATGATCATTTCATACTTATGCCTATTGTTATTATTATGCATGTTCTTTATCTTATCCCTTCCTCCTTCCCTTTTTGGTTTTTATAGCTGGGCTACTTCGAGCCTAGGCCAAATCTCATAGGGATGAATGTACGAACGGTAATTTAGGGAACGATGGGAAATTTGGTATAATATACATTGGGTTGGTTTGGGCATGACAAATGTTAAATTTGGCATAATATATGTTAATTGTTGGGCATGGTATGAAATTGGGAATTTTGGGTAATTAACAGAATTAGCCTAAAATTGGCATAAACTGCAAATGAATAAATTGGCTAAGATAAGCATGCTGAGACACGAGGTTAGACTTCATTTGCAGGAGAAGCCTGCCCGGAACTAACCGGCCTAACCAGCAACCGCAAATGACCAGTCTAATGTGAGAGGTCGTAGGCATAACTAAAAGATGCTTAGACACGAGGTTAAGTTTGGCTTGTGGCAGAAGTCTGCCCGGGACTGCCCGGCACATCCAGCGGCCACAAGCCATCGACTTAATGTGAGAGGTCTGTGCATTAATAACTAATTAATGCTGATCAAAGATGAATGTGATACCTAAAACATGTTAGGTGGGTGGGGTTAAGTTAACCTGTGTAAGATGATAACTTAACCAATAATACATGAACTAAGTGGATAGGGTTAAGGCAAGCTTAACCAATAATGCATATTGATTAGATAAGTGGATGGGGTTAAGTCAACTGGGTTGATAGACAACACTTAACCAATATAAGTTTGGGTTAGGATAAACCCTAGGGGAAAAACCAAGTAGCGGTAGGGACCCATTTCAGACAGTAACCCACTTAGTGGTATTGGGAACCCTGAGCTAGGCAGGGTTGGGGCATGCTTACTGGGCTGATTATAAGCGGTCGAATAAGAGCGAGGGTGTAGCAGTGCAGGTTCCGACGGGTTCGTTAAGCGTGCACAAGGTGTTTCCGGCATTGGAAGATTTAGCCACTGTACATCAGTAGGTATAAAGTTGTGCACCCACGGGTTGCCACTTAGGGAGTGATACACCTATGCTGGGACCCACGCAGATATCTATAAGTTAGGGAGCCGATCTATTAGAGGTAGTGTGGGGACATCAAGTATCTATTATGGGCAAGTGGACTTTCAAGGATTGTATGGGGCGGATACCTCTTACTAGATGTTACGCCTGAGTGCTACCAATTGCGGGGTTGGGATCATTTCGATAAGAGTTACTAGTAGGTGGTGCAGAGAATTAAATTAAGTAAGATGTAACGACCCAGGGTTTTGCGATCCTGGATATCGGCATACAACACTATGTCGACTATTCAAGCATCGGAAACACCGGATAGTCCATGAAAGAAATTAGAGGGTGATAATGGATAAGATAGAAACTTAGAATAGAAGAAGAAGAACAACACAACAACAGAGTAACACGAACCTCACATCGGAACGAATAACATATAATATATAACGTAACTTTGAAATATAAATCTGTACTTGAATATACATATCATTTCCAAAGTACAACACAGCGGAAATAACTCAGACGACCCGAACTTCCCCGTGAAGGAAAGCACAGATAGAATTGAGGACAAGACAAAATGGAACGCAGACGGAAGAACATTTCATTGTTATTACAACAATTCCATCAGATACAAGAATATACAGAGTATAAATGAATAAATTACATTCGATGAATATCAGAGATTACAATAAATTACACAGTAGCGGAAAAATATACAAAATATAACTGAAAGTGATACACGGATACAGAGCTTTCCGAGCATCGTTCCAGCTGTTAATCAGGACCCTGTGAACATAAATCTGCAAAACCAAAACTACTAGCTGCCCGTGTGGAAAATAGGGGCACCCAGAGTTTAGGTTAAAACAATAAACTCCAGGTCAGTCATGTGACTGGTGTGAGAACTAAAACAGTTATTAATCTTTATTTTTAAAGAGAGTAATTCAAGGGACCACGCCGTATAACACAGAACGGGTTTCCTTCCAAGAATACTAGTGCATATAACAAAACAGCGCAGTGCTCTTTAGAAAAATGAAGCTATTATAAGACCCAGGTCCCATCACACAATGCAACGCAAGGCGGAGGATAGGGTTTTCCCTTATAATAGCCAAACATGCTTGGTACGTTTAAAACAAATCACTTGATACTATAATAAGTGTATAGTGTCAAAACAATTCAATCATAAATATCAATCATAGGCGGCATGGGTACCATATATCATGTCGCCATACTAGTTCTACAATTAAAACCGCAATATCACGTATTGGAAATTGGATTTCCGTCATGAGTCGAGGCAAGGGGCAAGCTCCTCTCCGATTCGAGACACTCTAGCAAATGTCCCAGGACCCCACTATGATCCTTGGATCTTCAGGGCCGGTCCTCTCTTACTTTTGAGGATTAATTATTCCTGAACACACGTTTCCCGGTCCTTACAGACCTATATCCGAGGCGCCTCGTATCCAACAACCACACAGGTGAAAAGTATATAAATGTCAGGGCTGGTAGGTCATTGACACCACCCTAGCTAGAAAAAAACGTCGTGATCTCCCTGCAGACACTATCCCGTTTTTGACTCATACCGAGGTGTGAGGCTCGCGAATTCACGTTATACACAAAGCTACGCCACACAGGCCGTGCTTTGATCATCAACCACAAGACTTTGCTTTTCAACAGAAGCCTTGATCAATTGCCACTTATGCGTGCCACACTGGCAATTCACTCCATGCGACTGATGTCCATCGATATACAACCTCTGAGCTCGTACGTCTCAGAGAAGGGCGTTAAGCAAGAGAATAAATTCTCCGCCGCCAAACAGATGTATATTTAATAGAGATCAATCAACACAGAATAAAATCCAATGTCAGACACACAATCCATTTACAAGTTCGTTCTGGATCTGAACGAAACCGGAGGCACTTTCCTCGCATATCCATCCATCTCCAAGTACGTCTGGACGATCACCAACTGTTTCCCTCATCTTGGGTGTACAGCCCAATCAAGATCATCAGTAATCACCCAAACGATGTGAAGACTTCCGGTCTTCTACCACCGTCTTCATCTTCGACATCTCGTCGAATCGGTTATTCAGAATGGGTATAACCCGGCCTTTCTGAATAACCCACGTATATAATAAACAAATGTTACACAAACACAACAAACGCCTCATTCCAATTCAGAATATTCTTTTATTCACAAAATCACATTCTTAGGGAAAGGTTCCCATTAATTTTATCCAAGATAAATTCTTCTAAATTTATTCTATAGTCTTCCTTTGGATATCATTTCAAACTAGTCGGGATTAGCGAACCACACCGAAGTAATTATTTATTTTATTTCCCAATCCCAACCTATTCATCCCATGGAGCAAAACTAGTAATACTCCATATCTAACACCAAGGTGTTATCGGTAAAATTAATTATCATTTCACGTTCAAATCTAATTAAAGATTTAACTATCGCTTTGGAGCAAAACTGGTGGTACTCCATTCTCGATCACCTTTCAGATTTGATAATTTAAATTATCAATTCACATTTTTAATCTAATTAAAGATTCATTAAAACTCCACTTAGTTTTAATCTTCACAAAAATCAACATCCAGCCTTTAACTGGGTTAAAGAACCAATGTCATATAAAACACGATTCACGATAAACCCAAATCACATTTTATATTAAATACAAGGCTTTGAATAGAAAATATATCGGCTTATATTCAATATCAAATTCTGAAACCAATAAATATCGTATTGGAAATAACGATATAAAATATATCTTTCAAATTCCCATAACAATATCTGCATAGTCACGAAATCCAACATCGAAATATTCCGAAGATAATTTCGATTCAAATCCAGTCCAATTCACGTATTGGGAATATTGATTATTTTTAAAATCACTTTCAAATTCAATTTATTTATTTCAAAAATAAATTGATTTTAATTTTAGTTCAAAACTAGTTCATTTCGATAAAAATCTATTTTTATCTTTTCAAATGTGGGATTCTTCAGCCCAATTCTTTCTAGTTCACATATTATGATTTTACACAAATTATCAATATTTTTAATAATTTTATCAAGGCCCGTACAGTCGATTTTCAACAATGGCCATCGAACTGCACTTACAACGACCTTTTCTGAATTTGATTTGGAAATAATTCCAAATCCAACCGTTAGATTTCAAATTTCTAATATTCATTGGAAAGCTCTTTTCGATACGAACCCAATGGTTCCGGTTTTAGGAGAATCCGATGGTCGGATCTCCCGCAACGTCAATTCGAAGTTAATGGTCGAAATTCATGAACTGCCACGGCGCGGCGCGTTCTATTCAGGCCATTATATATATATAATATATATATTATATATATTTCATCGATTTCTTTTTAAAACGTATTTTATAAATAGGTCTAAATTCATTTCAAAAACAATTTCAACTTCATCGTCAATTTCAAATCGATTTGATTTCAATTCAATTCGAACTCATTTCTATTTAATTCGAATTCAAATTCACTTTCTATTCAATTTGAATTCAAATTCACTTTCTATTCAATTTGAATTTACCTTCTATTTAATTCAATTCGATTTCTAATTCGTTTCACTTCAATTCAATTTGAATTTACCTTCTATTTACTTCAATTCGAATTCAAATTCACTTTCTATTCAATTCAAATCGAATTCATTTTCTATTCGATTCGAATTCATTTCAAATTGATACAATAAAATTTCAATTTGAATTTTAATCTAATTTAATTTGAATTTCATTTCAAAATATTAAATTTTGAAATCACTTTTCAATATTCATTGTAAAACGAATAAAATCGATATAAATATCGTTCACGTCAAAATAACGCAATTCTAATCAACACCGCTTTATTTATTTTAATAAACTCGTTATTCTATTCAACAAATGAATATTTATCCCATTCAACACATGAATCTATATTTTTTCAACACACGACTAATCTCAACACAGGAATACTGTCAACACATCACTATTTTTGTTATGTAAAATATTTTATAAAATTATGGTATTCATCGTTTGATTTTAATTAGACTCCACTGTGAAGTAGTTCTAATTTTAAATATGATAAAGATGTAAATTTTATTGTTAAAATATTTTACTCAACACATGAATAATTTCAACGCATGAACATCGTCAACACATGACTGTTTTTATATTCATTATTTTCCCGATTGGAATGAGGCCCAATCAATCACCATATAACGTTAATTATATGGATTCCATACAACACATGTATATAATATCAACGATCAACAATCAACCATCATCCAAAGTGCACCACACAACTGCATAAGCATCAAATATAAATAATCAACACTTACACAGTCTGTCGACCAATCGATCGACATACAATTAAATAATTGGGATTAGTGTACTTCAAATTTCATCCCAACACCCGTGTGGGGTTTCAAATCAACAAACACAAATTTTTATTTGTGCAGTTGGGCGATGTGTAAAATTAATCGACCCAATCAATATCAGTCAAATTAGTGTATATAAACAAATCGGCTGATTTGTTTATAAATATTCATTTATTCACTTTCACGTTAAAGATTATATTTTTAACGATAATTAATTTATTTCAACACATGAATATATTTCATTATCTATTTCACATCAACTTCACAAAAAAAAATTCACAACATATCAATCAAACAAACAAGCCATCCATGGTCTGTGGATGACGGGTGTCGGGTGCTACTAAGCACCGTCTGCATCCTAGTATATATATATAACTTGAAAAAAAATTAAAGAGTGAGAAGTTCTCACCGATAGCTATCCCAACTCCACGACACTTCATTTAGAGAAATCTTCACTGTTCTCGCCTTTCGTCACTTTCGTTGCCTGTAGCCAAGGAGGACTGGAGATGGGGGATGGCTCGTCAGAGCGGCGTCGGGGCAGCAGAGGGGCGGTGGCAGGTCGGCAGCGGTCAGAGCAGGGTTCGGCGGAGCTGGGCATTGGCGTCGGTTTCAGAAAGAAGGAGATGAGCGAGAGGGGAGGGTGGATCGGGGTCAGGCGACGGGGGGGGGGGGGGGGGGGGAGGGGCACGGCTTGCGATTCAGTAGAGGGGGGAGGAGGTTGTCGCGTCGCGAGGGCAGGGGGGTGGGGGGAGGAGGTGGCGCGCCGCCACCTGGGGCACGACGGTGGGCGGCGCTGCCCTGGGGGGGGGGGGGGGGGGGCGATGCTCCTCTTCGCCTCTTTTTTTTATCTTTTTCTTTTTTTCTGATAGTTCGATTTTTAACGGGGGGGGGGGGGGGGGCAGAGTGATTTAAGGAGGAGGGAGAGAGAATTTTTAATTATTTTATTTACTAAAAGTTGACTTTTACATACGACCTCTAAACGAGGCCCACCGCCTGTCGTCCATAGCTAATTACCCCCATTCCGAACACAATGGGATATGTATTGCAAGCTGTTTCGACCGTTTCGATCAGTTTTCGTTAAAATCAACATATAACTCTATATATTGAATTTGAACGCGCATTTCAATTTACCGGGGTCACATACGAACTCGAAAAATTCCAGAAAAATATTTTCTAGCTTCGTATTGACGATACGGTCCTAACAAAACTAGTTTCGTCGAATTCTGAGACCGATGGAAAAATGGCCAATTTCCAGTCGATTAAAATCAACTTAAACTGGTCAAACGCGTTTTCCTTTGCCACGCTCACATTTTGATTCGAAAAATTATGAAATTTAAAACCTAGCAATAATTTGACATCACGGACCCAACAAAAGTGGTTTCGTCGAAATCCGAGGTCGTTTGCAAAATGTCTATTTTTAAGGGCCTGAATTCCATAACGACTATTCAGAATTTTCAACTGGACATATCTTTTGATTCCCGCTATGAAATTTCAATTTTTCGGATTCGTTGGAAAGATATCATCAATTAGATCCTATTGTTTTTGGTTTCACTAAAATCCGGTTGGTTTTGCACCCGGTACATTCAATTGAAGTTTAAAATCGAATTATCGAACTACCGCGCCATTTTCAATTCTATTTATAATTATATATAATTATTTATATTCTAACGACGACGTATATAATATATACGTCGAATTCTATTCAAAATAAATTTCTCGTCGTAATTATTTAAAATAATTCATTTTAAATGTTCAAAATTCGCTAAAATTGCCAAAATAAACATTTTAAACTGGTTCAGAATTTCCGGGTTATTACAATAACCATAGCTATATAACATCCTGAAGCCTCCTGCTCCAGCTCTTCAAGTATCTGTAAATCCCGACTACTTGACTGCCCGTACAAAATTGGGCACCCAAGAGTTTAGGGAAAATAAAACAAAATAAACTTCGGGTCAGTCATGTGACTGGTGTAAGTAAACTCAAATCATTTGTTTAACTTTAAAAAAATCCTTTCAAAAGAAAGAATAATCGTAAGACCGATCCACACATAAGCACGGATGGTTTTTACCATACGATAAACCAAATTATTCCTTATATAAAGTCTCTTCTGATATTACAATAATGTCTAAATACAAGTACTTAGCAATCTAGCAGAAACGCTTGCATCAAACGTTCTACATATATAATATATAATCAAAAGCGCGGGCTCTTATTTGGGGAATGGATTCCAACTATGACAAGGTATGGATCCACCTTCCGCTCAGTGTACTCTAGAAGCGATACACTGGAGTTCAACAAGAACATCTTGCAACTCGGCCACACATGACCGACCACTCATTTCGCTTGAGTGTATCGAATATATTGTCACCTTACAGTTGGTAAACCAACATAACCATTCCTGGGAGATACAGAATTGAAAGAAGTAACAAATATGGATATTCCCTAGATGGTGACAATATACCCTAATTGGGTGCGGCCCACTTAGCCATGTTGCCTGCCCGATTTCTGTCATTTCCCAGTTGATGAAGCTTGAGGTTATAACGTATTTGTATACAGATCACGTCTTCATTTACTTTGAATGCCACATCATCATACCTATCAAATCACAAACTGATTTCCCCAAAAATACCACGGGTATAAGCTAAGAGAAACAAATTCCTCCGCCACCAACGTAAATACTTTTGAAACGATCAACTTACGCGATCTACTAGATATACTCTGTCAGACATTCGTCCATTCAGGTTGTCCTGGGACTGGACAAACTGAAGGCACTATTCCGTACATCCATCCTACGCAATCTCTACCTAGGACTTATACAACAGCCCTTGCACTTTACTCCGTCTTCAATTATCTTTGGCATATATGATTCCGCAACGCTTATGCCAATACAGAGTGGTTCTTTGGATAAGAATCCAACCGGTCTCTCCGTATTAACGATGGAAAAATGGTCAAAACTTTGATAGTTTGTGATTTAACTATCAAAGAAAAACACGTGTGCAAACAACGATATTATTTCCAGATGGAAATTATATCGATCAATCATCATTTAACATTTATCTCTTTAGTTCATTAATTTACTTATCTCGTGTTTCGATATAATCTAAATTCCGATTTTCTATTATCAGAAAACATTTCTGATTCTTATTTGGAAAACATTTCCAAAACTCCTTCACTGGATTTAAACTGATGTTTAAATCAAACATCGCCATGCCAACACAAACCATTTCACTCATTAACTAAATTCACTTAACCATCCTTTACTATCAAACCTTAGCCATTCCTTAGTTAAGAAGGAAGTCAATCAAGCTAGGGTATAATTACCTCTCAGACCTTAACTGAACAGCGTTTTGACTTCGGAATAGACAAAGTTTATCTTTTTAAACCTTTAACAACTTCCTAGCGAACCTCACAGATTCTATTTACGAATCCACTTCTTTTATAAAAACATCGGTTATAACGATAACGTTATAATCCCTACTTTCGAAATATCTAACTTCAAATATAACTTTTATTCTTTAATTTGAATAAATAAATAAATACCTAATTTATAAATAAATAAATCTTGATTTAAACACCGGAATGTAAATAGTACTTTCCCGAATTTGATATAATCGAATTTCAATGTATAACCCCCTTTCGAAAAATCTCTATTCGATAACTCCTTTTCGAATAAACTATATTCGATTAACTCTCTTCGAATAAACTATATTCGATAACTCCTTTCTTCGAATAACTAATATTCGATTAACTCACTTCGAATAACTAATATTCGATAACCTCACTTCGGATAACTAATATTCGATTAACTCACTTCGAATAACTAATATTCAATAACCTCACTTCGAATAACTAATATTCGATTAACTCCTTTCCAATAAACTATATTCGAAAATCTCACTACGAATAACTAATATTCAATTAACTCCATTCGAATAAACTATATTCGATTAACTTCATTTGAATAAACTATATTCGAAATTCTCACTTCGAATAACTAATATTCGATTACTCCTTTTCGAATAAACTATATTCGAAAATCTCACTTCGAATAACTAATATTCGATTAATTAATACTCGACGAACTCTATTTGATTAACTAACACTCGACTAACTCTAACTTGATTAACTCTTATTCGATTAACTAATATTCGACAACTCTAATTCGATTCAACTCTAATCTATTAACTCACCTCGAACAATTTATTTCGATTTAACTCTAATTGATTAACTCTAATCGATTTACATAACTCGATTAACTCTAATCAATTTACCTAACTCGATTAACTCTAATTGATTTACCTAATTCGATTAACTCTAATTGATTTACCTAACTCGATTAACACTAATCGATTTACCTAACTCGATTAACTCTAACTCGATTTATCTAACTCGATTAACTCTAACTCGATTAACTCTAATCGACTAACTCTAATTCAAATAAATTATATTTGATAACTCTATTCGATTACAAATACTTCCTTTTCTATTTGTCTATATTTATTTCATATAAATATTTCCTTTATAAAATTCTGTTTATTTCTTAAATAAATATTTCCTTCATATAATTTTATTTATTTCATAAATATTTCCTTTTAATTTATTTGTGAATGTTTTACAAATATTTCCTTTTAAATTCTATTTGTAAATGGTTTACAAATATTTTCTTTCAAATTTTATTTGTAAATGATTTACAAATATTTTCTTTCATTTCTATTTGTAATTGTTTTACAAATATTCCTTTTTCTATTTTTTACAAATATTTTCCTTTATATTTGTTTTACAAATATTTTCCTTTATATTTGTTTTACAAATATTTTCCTTTATATTTCTTCGACTTTATAATTATTTTCTTTTAAAAAAACCTTTTCCTTTTATATATAAAATCCATTGATTTTATATAAATAATTCATTTTCAAAATTCACTTTGAAAATCCCCTTTTTCCACATCCCAGTATTTCTTACGGTATTTAAAATACCACATAACAATGATCGATATCATTCAAACACACATAATCAACAACAGATTATATATTACATCATATATTACAATATATGAAAAACAGTAAAATAAATGATGAGGAATCCAGTTGGATCCCTCCAACCTGTTTCCCTGCATCACAGAAGTTAAACAATATAAGTAACATCGATTTCATTTCAATATGAAATATTTTGCTAAACAGAATCAATATTTGATTAACGATTTATATATATATATATATATATATATATATCGTTATCTATAATTTCAACCAATACATAAGCAATTCAACCAAACAGTTAACACACAGAAATCAATAGATTAAGAATATGTTATAAAAATATAACTGTTCAGAGTTGGTGAGTTTTACTCACATTGGACGATCATCGTTAATAACGATAACCATCGCTTGATTCAGACCGACAATTTATTTTACTATAAATTGTAACTGTAATGACCCGCATTGGCAAAGGTATTATAATTAATTTATTTAATTATATAAATAGTGATATAGTGAATTAAATGGTCGTTTAATTAAATAATAGTGAATATTTAATTAAAATAATAAATTAAATAATATATTTAATTCTGAAATAATCAGAATGGGCTGAAATGATGATATGGTGTGAACTGGATCATCTGTGATATTTAATTCAGTTTGGAATTTAATTTGAATAACGAATATATTATATATACGACAGTTTGAACGTAGAATTATAATATAATTAAAATCGAGCTCGAAATGGCGCTGTAGTTCGTAAATTAGCGATTTGAACTTCAATTGAATGTACAGGATTCGTTTTAAGCCGGATTTCTGTGAAACAAGAAACGTGTGGAGCTGGTGAAGTATATTTTTCTAGTGGAAGAGAAAAATCGGGATTTCGTCGTGTGGTATTTGATTTATATCAAAATCAAATTTTAGAAAAGTCGTTGTGTGTGACGGCCCGCCCCGCACCAGCCTGCATTTCCTCCGAAAGTGCGCTGTACACATGCCCAGCTAGCACAGAACGGTCGTCAGAAGAAAGGAAAGAAGGGAATGAACTAATCAAGGGACCTGTAGAATGTCTCACAGCGCATGGAATAAAATATATTAACAACATACTTGACATAAAACAGGTGAGACAGTGCATAAGCTGATAACTAAAATCAACATCAATCATCAGAGCAGCGGAAATCCATATACAGCTTATTACAATTTCCCAAATTTACTGTCTCTAAACAAAAGAAAGCTAAAGTAGAAGATGCACCACCAATGCCCAAGCAGTGATCTTCAACAACACAGGGAGAATATTTTATATATATTACGTGGAAGCCTCCTACTCGTCTCCGGATCATCTACCCATGCCTCACCAGCTAACATGTCTCAAGTCTGCTCGTGTGAGCACCCAGAGTAATAAGAGGAGACATAAAACTCTGGGTCAGACATAAAGCCTGGTATGAGCGATAAGCATCTAAACAGAATAATAACAGGTATACTAAACCATACCTGAACCTGGACCTGCAACCAAAGAGTTAGTACCACATACCGTATAATACTCCAAGGCGCCATAATGAATAGTGTAAGAATACGGGGGTGGGGT
Source organism: Allium sativum (assembly GCA_030737875.1). Lineage (NCBI taxonomy): Eukaryota > Viridiplantae > Streptophyta > Magnoliopsida > Asparagales > Amaryllidaceae > Allium > Allium sativum. Next base: position 970,277,074 of record CM060912.1, on the reverse strand, counting down.
GTGCATGTCACAATGATAGCAAACAAATCACCCATAGCAACCATCCTCACATCTCTCACTCAGTGCGTAAAGCGTACGACATCTACCACTTTGGAACACTAGACAAACTGAGGTAACGACGAATCCCGACTTGTAGAAACCCTGCTATGACCAAGCTAAACATATGGAGTCATGACCAAACATTTCAATGACCCACTTCATTGGTTGTAGCCCTTGGTCCTATCTATGCCATAATGGCCCTGAATCCGCCTTCGTACCTCCTACCATAGTGGTCCAAAGCTATAGACGTCGATAACTCCTTGGCACGCGTCCCGCAGCAAAGCCCAACCATGAAGCGAACTCGTTGATTCCCATCTGAATCTTGAGCTCTAACTTCTCATTTGGACTTCCTTTGCATCTCGGGTTATAGTCTTCACTTCCGGATCGGTCTTCATTCAGTCTTCTCCTCGGATCGTGCTCCCTTGGATGGTTCGGTTCGTGACGCGCCTCCCCAATCGGATCGGGTCAAGTTCCTGCTGGCTCGTGGTGCTCCAGCTCCATCGGATCGTGTCGCACCATACGGATCGCGCCTCAACAGCTCGTGGCGCTGGCAACCCATTGGGTTCGGGTCGTGCTACCTCGACTGGATCGTCGCGCCTCATCTCGGATCGCATCTTCTGATCAGTTCGTGGTCCACCAAGCTGGAGCGATTCAGATCGAGGTACTTCAGTTTGGAAACGGCGCTGCATCGGTTCGTGGCCTTCGAAGTGGAACGGATCGTGGCGTGAGCTTCCATCGGATCGTGCTCATAGGGGGCGATCCGATCCGGGTGAATTCCTGTACTTCGTTCCAGCGACAGTCTTTCGCCATTCGACGGCGTTTTTGACCAAACTAACACTTCTAAACAATCACAAAACATCTCATACAGTCATAGCAACGTATAGTATCGACCACGAACACCATAACACAAATCATAACATGTAAAGTGGATCAAACGTGGTCAAGACCCCAAATTTTCCCTTAAGCATGTTTAAGCAAATCAAGTGATATACTTGGCAAAACTTAATCAAATCGAACCAAACTTCTATCAGAGGTTTAAAATAACATTTAAGAATTTCTAAACATTTTTCCAGAATTTATTAGTGTATAAATTCGCTAATCTTCACTAATTACCCCTAATTACCGTAATTAGTGCAAAAACTATGCAAATCACTCACCTTGGCCACAAACAAAATTCTCAGAACTGAAACTCCTCTGATTTGGGGCGAATACTGATGTCCAACAGCAGCTCTAACCTTGCTTTGGTGCTTTTTCTTCTTAATTTGATGTTGCTAAGCCTAATCTTCAATTAGAAAGTGATTTGGGGTGTTTTAGATGTAGGAAGCCATTGTTAGAGTGTCTAAGGATGAAAGTGGCGGCTGGAAAATGTCTAAAGAAATGTTTTCTAACCCTAATCAGCCCCTATATACCCCTAAACCCGAAATCCCCCTCTGGGCCTAGCTGCTAATCACCCGGTTAGGCCCAATTAAGCTGTTTTTCACCATTTGAAACTTGTTTTAGCCATATCTCCCAAACGGTGAGTCCGTTTGGCTAATGTGACCACTCTACGGAAAGAGAAACCATCATCCGGAGCCAATGGAAGTGGTTTTAGGTCAAAATTCCTTTCCAGTCAAAAGTTATGGCCAAAACAGTGCCAACTAGGGGTAAAATGGTCATTTAAAAATCGGAAAAAATCATGAACATGGGAAATGACCCCAATAGTCGTCCCCCAAAGTTACATGACCATACGACTTCGTATATGAAAGAAATAAAGATTCTACGATCCTATGATGCGTAGAATGCGGGTCGTTACACTCTCCCCCCCTTAAGAAATTTCGTCCCCGAAATTCGTTAACCCAAAACATACAAAGGATCCCGCATGCCTAACAACCACATACAACAATCAATCATGCAAAACAAGCAAACAAGCCTATCCTAGCATGCGGAAAAACTAAATCGAAGCCAAAATCTTACCAGGCAAAGAGTTCTGGGTGTGACTTCCTAATGTTCTCCTCTGTCTCCCAAGTACAATCATTCTCGTCCTCGCTCCACTGTACGTTGACTAGCTTCACCGCCTTCCTTCGAAGTTGCTTCATATCGTGCGCGACAATACGGGCCGGCTTGCGGTTCCCAACCGCCTCGGGTTCTACTTCGAAGTCCTCTAACTGATCAGGTGAAATAGTCATATCTGAGTCGTGAACGAACTTCCTTAGTTGGGAAACATGAAATACGTTGTGAACTCCCGCCATCTTCTCTGGTAAGTCAATTCTATATGCCAAATTCCCGACTAGTTCAAGAACAGGGAATGGGCCAACGAATCTTGGTGCCAACTTACCTCTCCTGCCAAATCGTATTATGCTCTTCAACGGAGAAATCTTGACAAACACCAAGTCACCAACGGAGAATTTTAAGTCTCTTCTTCTCTTATCGGCATAACTCTTCTGCCTATCTTGGGATGCCTTCATTCGTTGTTGAATGATCTTGATCTTATCTGAAGTTTCCCTCACCACATCTGGTCCAAGCATAAACTTCTCGCCAGTCTCTATCCAAATGATGGTGAGTTACACGGTCTTCCGTACGAAGCTTCAAACGGAGCCATACCGATACTGGATTGGTAGCTATTATTATATGCAAACTCTACTAGATGCAAATGGTCATCGCATGATCCACCAAAATCCAATATACATGCTCTCAAGAGATCTTCCAAAATACGATTCACCCTCTCCGTCTGACCGTCGGTCTGAGGATGATATGCGGTACTGAGATGTAATTCTGACCCTAGAGCCTCTTGTAAGCTCTTCCAAAACCCACTAGTGAACAACGGGTCTTGATCGCTCACAATGCCTTTAGGTACTCCATGAAATCTCACTACCCACTTCATATACAATTCTGCTAACTTAGCTGCCGTTCTGGTCGATTTGACTGGTATAAACCTTGCACTTTTAGTCAGTCGATCTACAATTACCCAAATGCTGTCATATCCCGATCTAGTCCTTGGTAAACCATCGATGAAATCCATCGAGACTTGCTCCAATATCCATTCGGGAATTTCTAAGGGCTGTAACAACCCACTAGGCTTCTTTTGCTCGGCTTTAACTAGCTGTCAATTCATGCACTTGGATATAAACTTCCCAACGTCTCTTTTCATCCCTTCCCAGTAGTAAGTCTGCTTCATATCTCGATACATCTTGTTACCACCGGGGTGTATAGTCAGCTTTGAGTGATGACATTCTCTAAGCACTTCATCCCTCAATCCATTGACATTGGGTACAACAAGCTTTCCATTCTTTCTAAGCCATCTATCTCGATCAAGCCCATACTTGTTCATCTCCTCATCGATACCCATCTCTAACTTGGAGATGATTTCCAATAGGTTAGGATCGTTCCTCTGACTAGAGCCGATCCGTTCAATCAAAGTGGGTCTGATCGTCAAACTTGCTAACATTTATGGATCCAATTCGCACTTTGGTCTGAAATCAAACCCCGCGATAAACTCCAGTTGCTTCCATTCAAGGAACATAGCCCCTAAGCTGGCATGTCTTCTACTCAATGCATCAGCCACCGCATTACCCTTTCCCGGTGTGTATGCGATGTCAAAATCATAGGAAGCTAAGAACTCTAACCATCTCTGCTGACGGAGATTTAAATCCTTCTGGGAGAATAAATACTTCAACGACTTATGATCTGTAAACAGCTCAAATCTTTCTCCCAAGAGATAGTGTCTCCACATCTTTAACGCGAACACGATCGCTGCCAATTCCAAATCATGGGTGGGGTATCTTCTCTCGTGCGGTTTCAATTGCCGACTTGCGTAAGCTACAACCCTACCGCCTTGCATCAATACAGCACCCAGTCCGGTACCACAGGCATCCGCGTATACCGTCATCTCTTCATCCCCCTTAGGAACGACTAACACTGGTGCGCTTGTCAACTTGTCCTTTAGATTTTTAAATGCATTCTCGCACCTTTCATCCCAGACAAAAGCATGATTCTTCTTGGTCAACAGGGTCAATGGTGCTGCTATCTTGGAGAAACCTTGGATAAACTTACGATAATATCCAGCTAATCCCAAGAAACTTCTTACATCTGTTGCGTTCTTGGGCGTAGGCCAATCTTGTACCGTGGCCACCTTTGCTGGGTCCATGGTATTTCTCTGATACAACATGGCCCAAGAACCTCACTTCCCTCTTCCAGAAGTGACACTTAGAAAACTTTGCTTTCAATTGGTGTTTTCTCAACACCTCCATCGCTACTCTTAAATGTTCCTTGTGATCTTCCTCTGTCCTCGTATATACCAAAATATCATCAATGAACACAAGGACAAACTTATTCAACTGATCTCTGAATACCCTATTCATAAGATCCACAAAATATGCTGGGCATTGGTCAGCCCAAATAGCATAACCAACCATTCATAAAATCCAGACGGTGTTCGAAATGCCGTTTTAGCTATACTCTCAGCTTCCACTCTAAGCTGATGAAAACCTGTCGCGAGATCCAACTGAGAAATTTCTCGCGCCACTCAACTAATCGAACAAATCATCTATCCGCGGTAGAGGATACTTATTCTTCCTCGTCACTTTATTCAACTCGCGGTAGTCTACACACAAACGAAGGGAACCATCCGCCTTGGTAGCAAACACAACTGGTGCTCCCCATTCAGAAACACTCCTTCTGATAAATCCCTTCTTCAAAAGATCGCTGACTTGCACCTCGAGCTCTCGCTGCTCCCTTGGTGCCATACGACGAAGTGGCATCACTATAGGTCTGGCATCTTTTACCAAATCAATATGAAACTCAATCTCTCGGTGTGGTGGAAGTCCGGTCACTTCTTCGAAAACATCCGGATACTGGCCAACCACGGGCAAACCTGACAACTCACTATGCGGAATGTCGAGGGAGTTTAGAAAATTAGCCAATACCCCCTCACTGGGTAAACCACCAAACACTATCCTCCGCCCATCATCCGCTCTAGCTGTCACCAAAAATCCCTCACAGTCTACCACCACCCCGTATCTTCGGAGCCAATCTACTCCCAAAATAATGCCAAACCCAGTAAATCCCAAAACAAAGCAATCACAAACAAACATGCATCCATGACTCGATAAGACCACATTACGACAAATCATGCTAAGGCTAGTCGAACCACCAATCGGGTTCGTCACTACTAAAGGTCTATCGACAATCTCGGGCTCCAATCCCAACCTATCTACCAGGTCACTAGATATGAAAGAACTGGAAGCTCCGGTATCAAACAAAACTCTAACAGGAACATCATAAACAGAAAGCATACCTTGAATGACGACATTCTTTCCCTTCTCCGCCGCTGTTGGGGCATTCGACGAAGAAGGAATAGCATTAAGAGCGTAGGCTTTCACCATTTGCTTTTCTTTAGGGGGCTGTGGACACTTGTCCTTGTGATGTCCCATTTGGCCACAGTTGAAGCACTTCCTATCCGCTGGCTTGGCCCGACAATTACTAGCATAATGGCCCTTCTTGCCACAGCTGAAGCACTCCACATCTTGCTTGTTCTTTTTCTTCTAGCCATCCTTAGCTTGGTTCTGCTTTCTCTTATTCTGGGAACCACCCTTGCCTCCACCACTTGCTTGTGGTTTTGGCTCTTCTGCAGATGCAACCTCAGTCTTCGACTTAGGGTAGAGACTTTCTGATCTTAACGCTTTCCCCACAATCGATTTAAACGTCTCATCGATGTGGTTAATAAGTTTTTCCCCCAAGTACTGATCCAAACCAGTTATGAATTTCTCATTCTTTTTCTCGGCAGTATCAATAAGAGATAACCCATATTTTGACAAAGTGTCAAATTCAGCAATATACTCCGAGACAGCTCTGCCATTCTGCTTGAGCTCCAAGAATTTCTTAAACAGCACTGACTTCTGAGCAGCTGGAATGAACTTCTCGCTAAAGCGAGCCTTAAACTGCTCCCAAGTAATCTGATCTTCGGGAGTAGCTGCCTTTACAGCATTCCACCAATTCATTGCCCGCCCTTGCAGCTGACGGGACGCTAGCTTTCTCTTCATCGCATCCTCGATACCCAAATCCTCGAAGATACGTTCGCAACTATCCACCCAATCCTGAACATCCGTAGCCGACTCCGTTCCATGGAACGACCTCCCACCAAGGCTAGTATAATCCTTATTCAGCTTGGCGAAGTCGACTCTTGGTGCCTGCACTATTGGACCACCACATTTCCACCGTTGGGAGCTGCCCTCTGTACATCTCTAAGCATCTCTCTCATGAGGTCAGTAAACATCGTCCTCATGTCAGCAACATTCCCATTATTGGCCCCTCTACTGGTACCTCTAACATATCGGTTCATCGTCAATCTGAAAAAGGAAACGATTAACGACTCCATAGTGGTGCTAGTGCAGTACGACTTCATCTTTATACTACTAATAGTGTATATATATATATATATATAGCTTTTAAAAATCAAAATAATCACAAATACGCTCCCTCGTATACGTATATTATCTCTCCCTGATAACTTCTCTAGGTTAACTACGCAACCTAGAGCTCTGATACCAAGTGTGATGGCCCGCCCCGCACCAGCCTGCATTTCCTCCGAAAGTGCGCTGTACACATGCCCAGCTAGCACAGAACGGTCGTCAGAAGAAAGGAAAGAAGGGAATGAACTAATCAAGGGACCTGTAGAATGTCTCACAGCGCATGGAATAAAATATATTAACAACATACTTGACATAAAACAGGTGAGACAGTGCATAAGCTGATAACTAAAATCAACATCAATCATCAGAGCAGCGGAAATCCATATACAGCTTATTACAATTTCCCAAATTTACTGTCTCTAAACAAAAGAAAGCTAAAGTAGAAGATGCACCACCAATTCCCAAGCAGTGATCTTCAACAACACAGGGAGAATATTATATATATATATATATATATATATATATATATATATATATATATATATATATATATATATTACGTGGAAGCCACCTGCTCGTCTCCGGATCATCTACCCATGCCTCACCAGCTAACCTGTCTCTAGTCTGCTCGTGTGAGCACCCAGAGTAATAAGAGGAGACATAAAACTCTGGGTCAGACATAAAGCCTGATATGAGCGATAAGCATCTAAACAGAATAATAACAGGTATACTAAACCATACCTGAACCTGGACCTGCAACCAAAGAGTTAGTACCACATACCGTACAATACTCCAAGGCGCCATAATGAATAGTGTAAGAATACGGGGGTGGGGTGTGCATGTCACAATGATAGCAAACAAATCATCCATAGCAACCATCCTCACATCTCTCACTCAGTGCGTAAAGCGTACGGCATCTACCACTTTGGAACACTAGACAAACTGAGGTAACGACGAATCCCGACATGAAGAAACCCTGCTATGACCAAGCTAAACATATGGAGTCATGACCAAACATTTCAATGACCCACTTCATTGGTTGTAGCCCTTGGTCCTACCTATGCCATAATGGCCCTGAATCCGCCTTCGTACCTCCTACTATAGTGGTCCAAAGCTATAGACGTCGATAACTCCTTGGCACGCGTCCCGCAGCAAAGCCCAACCATGAAGCGAACTCGTTGATTCCCATCTGAATCTTGAGCTCTAACTTCTCATTTGGACTTCCTTTGCATCTCGGGTTATAGTCTTCACTTCCGGATCGGTCTTCATTCAGTCTTCTCCTCGGATCGTGCTCCCTTGGATGGTTCGGTTCGTGACGCGCCTCCCCAATCGGATCGGGTCGAGTTCCTGCTGGCTCGTGGTGCTCCAGCTCCATCGGATCGTGTCGCAATCACGCCTCAACAGCTCGTGGCGCTGGCAACCCATTGGGTTTGGGTCGTGCTACCTCGACTGGATCGTCGCGCCTCATCTCGGATCGCACCTTCTGATCGGTTCGTGGTCCACCAAGCTGGAGCGATTCGGATCGAGGTACTTCAGTTTGGACACGGCGCTGCATCGGTTCGTGGCCTTCGAAGTGGAACGGATCGTGGCGTGAGCTTCCATCGGATCGTGCTCATAGGGGGCGATCCGATCCGGGTAAATTCCTGTACTTCGTTCCAACGACAGTCTTTCGCCATTCGACGGCGTTTTTGACCAAACTAACACTTCTAAACAATCACAAAACATCTCATACAGTCATAGCAACGTATAGTATCGACCACGAACACCATAACACAAATCATAACATGTAAAGTGGATCAAACATGGTCAAGACCCCAAATTTTCCCTTAAGCATGTTTAAGCAAATCAAGTGATATACTTGGCAAAACTTAATCAAATCGAACCAAACTTCTATCAGAGGTTTAAAATAACATTTAAGAATTTCTAAACATTTTTCCAGAATTTATTAGTGTATAAATTCGCTAATCTTCACTAATTACCCCTAATTACCGTAATTAGTGCAAAAACTATGCAAATCACTCACCTTGGCCACAAACAAAATTCTCAGAACTGAAACTCCTCTGATTTGGGGCGAATACTGATGTCCAACAGCAGCTCTAACCTTGCTTTGGTGCTTTTTCTTCTTAATTTGATGTTGCTAAGCCTAATCTTCAATTAGAAAGTGATTTGGGGTGTTTTAGATGTAGGAAGCCATTGTTAGAGTGTCTAAGGATGAAAGTGGCGGCTGGAAAATGTCTAAAGAAATGTTTTCTAACCCTAATCAGCCCCTATATACCCCTAAACCCGAAATCCCCCTCTGGGCCTAGCTGCTAATCACCCGGTTAGGCCCAATTAAGCTGTTTTTCACCATCTGAAACTTGTTTTAGCCATATCTCCCAAACGGTGAGTCCGTTTGGCTAATGTGACCACTCTACGGAAAGAGAAACCATCATCCGGAGCCAATGGAAGTGGTTTTAGGTCAAAATTCCTTTCCAGTCAAAAGTTATGGCCAAAACAGTGCCAACTAGGGGTAAAATGGTCATTTAAAAATCGGAAAAAATCATGAACATGGGAAACGACCCCAATAGTCGTCCCCCAAAGTTACATGACCATACGACTTCGTATGTGAAAGAAATAAAGATTCTACGATCCTATGATGCGTAGAATGCGGGTCGTTACATTGTGGAATTCCTTTATAATTTAATTATATTTTATAAAAGGAATTTCATTATAAATCGAATATCAATTTATAAGGGATTTGAAATATCAAGCTAGAAATTCATATAGGAATATTCTAGAGCTGTATGGTAATCTGGTGTGAATATATACGATAATATTAATTTATTAATATTTTATTTAATTACATTTAAATATATATATATATTTAATTGGGTCATCTAGGGCTTTAAAAATAGCCACTTTTGCAAACGAAGTCAGAATTCGACGAAACCAGTTTCGTTGGGACCGTAATGTCGAACTATAGCTGCTTGTCCAGTTTCGTGATTTTTATGTATCGTATGTGATCACAGGAATTTTAGAAGACGAATTAACAATGGAGAATATACCAGGAATATTCCATTCCACAAAATATCTAGATATTTATATCCTCTATAAATACCTATTCACTTTCTAACCTAAATCATCATTCAATAGAAGACCAAAAATCGCGCCGCCAACATTGTTTCTCCATCCAGTAAAAAGTTCATCCTTGTATAAATCAAAAAGAAATGAAAACAAATTCTTTAAATCTTGAAAACTATGTATATGAATTTGTTTCGATCTCAACTTCATTGTGATACCCATTTTGTAGGGTTCGACACCCCCTGAAATCACGGTAGAAATGAAAAGTGAGGCTAGGGTTGGGTTTTTCGTGGAAACTAAACATGGATTTGGTAATTCAAGTGTTGATGTGAGTTTAGTGTTGGATTTTCCTTCGTTTATGGTTTCTTTATGGGATTCGGTGATGGTTTGTTTCGATGGTTTACTAGGTGTCGAGGTTCAGGACTGGCGACGGAAAATACAGGGGGAGCTCGAGTTTTATACAAGGGAGATGAGGAGGTAGAGTTGAAAACGAGGAGGAGAATGGTGTAATCCATTTGCAAAAATCATGAAACAGTTGTTGTGATTTGGAGTGGATAGAATTTGGTGGTATTGTTTTACTGGAGACCGAATTGTGTGTTTGGGGAAGAAAGGTAAAGGGAGCGGCTTGGTCTTTGTGATGGTAGTTGGGCCAAGGAAATTACAAAGGGGTGAGGTCCAAAGTTAAATAGATTTAAGCTGTTTTTAATTTAAATAGTTTAACAACTTGTAAAATTTATATCTTCCACATATATTATCGGAAATTCGAACGATTGAATCCGTTAGGACCGTATGGACTGACACTACCCAAGGGAACCAACTGGAAGTGGATTGGGGCTCGTATGAATTTATGGCGAAATAAATTGTTTGATTCAAATCAAATAACAGTTTATCGTTCTTTAACGATGAACTCCCAATGTGAGTAAATCTCACTAACTCCGAACAATTATATTTGTATAACGTATTTTTAGAACTATTAATTATCTGTTGATTGATGTGTGTTGATTTGTTTGATTGAACTGCTAGTCAGTTAGTTAAAATTATATATATATACCATTAAATATATATGTTGATGTTGCTTATCAGAACATTTCATACTGAAATGAAGTTAATGTTGATTATATGGTTTAACATCTGTGATGCAGGGGAACAGGTTGGAGGGACCCAACTGGGTTCCTCAATACATAAAATACTGTTTTGTTTCATATATTGTGATATGTGATGTGTTATATAATCTGTGATGATTATGTGTACTTGGTTGATAGTAATCATGGTTATACGGTATTTTAAATACCAAAATGAATACTGGAAAGTTAACAAGGGAATTTTCAAATGTATAGTGAAAATGAAATATTTATAAAATCAAAGGATTTTATAAAGGAGATATTTATTTAGAAAATAAATAGAATCGAGTTAAAAGTGTTAAAGAGGATAGAGTATAGTTTTTGAGTAATTGGAACTTGTTCTACGTTGACTGAGTTGAGTAAATTTCAAAGTGTTGATCTGATGTTGGTTTCGGCTTTCGGGATTAACACTGAGAAGTTTATTCACTTACCAATTCATAATAAGGATCTAATGAATAAAAGTGAAGAAATAAGGAAATATTTATTTAGGAAATAAATAAAGTAATAAAAGGAAATATTTATTTAGGAATTAAATAAATTATAAAAGATAATATTTTGGAAATAAATTATGTATAAAATCAAAGGATTATATAAGGGGAATATTTATTCAGAAAATAAATAAAGGTATAAAAGAGATATTTATTTAGGAAATAAATAGAATCATTAAAGAAATATTTATTTAGAGAATAAATAGAATTATAAAAGAAATATTTATTTGGGAAAATAAATAGGATTAAGAAAGGGAATCATTATAAGTGAATAAACGCTGTTGAAAGGAAATCATTATAAGTGAATAAACACTGTTGAAAGGAAATCATTATAAGTGAATACACGTTGTTGAAAGGAAATCATTATAAGTGAATAAACGATGTTGAAAGGAAATCATTATAAGTGAATAAATGCTGTTGAAAGTTAATCTTTATAAAGGAATAAACGTTGTTAAAAGGAAATCTTTATAAAGAAAATAAAGTTAGTGAATAAAGGTAAATCGACAAGTATAGTTAATTGAATATTAGTTATTCAATTATAGTTTATTCGAAAGGAGTTAATCGATTTGAATTAATCAATTAGAGTTGATTGATTGGAGATAATCAAATTGAATTAGCGAGTTAAGATAATCAAATTGAGTTGTCGAGTTAAGTTAATCAAATTGAATTAGCGAGTTAAGATAATCAAATTGAGTTGTCAAGTTAAGATAATCAAATTGAATTAGCGAGTTAAGTTAATCAAATTGAATTAGCGAGTTAAGTTAATCAAATTGAATTAGCGAGTTAAGTTAATCAAATTGAATTAGTGAGATAAGATAATCAAATTGAGTTGTCGAGTTAAGATAATCAAATTGAGAATAATAAGTTAAAATGATCAAAGTGAGTTAGTAAAAAGGGAGTTAATCAAATTAGAGGTAATCGAATAATGATTAATGATAAATTAAATTCAAAAAGATAAAGTTGATTGATGATTGATTGATCGAATTTCCATTTGGGAATAAGATCGTTGTTTTTACACCGACATGTTTTCATTTGATAGTTAAATCACCGACTATCAAAGTTTGACCATATTTACATTGTTAATATAGAGAGACCAGTTGGATTCTTATCCAAAGAACCACTATGTATTGGGATAAGCGTTGCGAATCATATATGCCAAAGAAAATCGAAGACGGAGTAAAGTGCAAGGGTTGTTGTATAAGTCCTAGGTAGAGATTTCCTAGGATGGATGTACTGAATAGTGCCTTCGGTTTCGTTCAATCCCAGAACAAACGTAAATGGACAAATGTTTGACAAAGTATTTCCAATGATCGAATGGGTTGGTCTGTACAAATATATATGGTCGCAACGGATTTATTCCCTTAGCATAACATCCATAATATTTGTGCAAATCAATTAGTGATTAACGGATCTGACAATGCGGCATTCAAAGTGATCGTGTTATCAATGAATGGAAAGTAGTCGTAGCCTCTGGCCTCAACATCCGGTAAATGACAAAAATCGAGCAGGCAGCTTGTCTAAGTCGGTCGCTCCGAAGTAGGGTGTATAATCACCTATCTAGAGAATATTCATTTGCTTCTTAAATCTACCAATGTTGTCCCATATATATATATACAGGAAACGGTTGCTGATCCCAACCGTTGGTGGTGTACATTCGATACACTCAAGCGAAATGAGTGGTCGGTCATGTGTGGCTGAGTTGCAAGATGTTCTTGTTGAACTCCAGTGTATCGTTACTAGAGTACATAGATCGGAAGGTGGTTCCATACCTTGTCATAGTTGGAAATCCGTTACCCAATACGTGCTTGCTGTTTTGATTGCATACTATATATGTAGAACGTGAGATGAAAGCGTTTCTGCTAGATGATTATTATATTGTTATTGATAGACATTATTATAATATGAAATGGTTTTTGATATAAAGATATTTTGGATTCTCATAAGGGAAAAAACCGTTCCGTTATACGGCGTGGTCTTATGAGATATCATTTACTTGTTTGAACTGTTTTAAAATGTTTTTACTCATACTAGTCCCATGACTGACCCAGAGTTTATTTGTTTGTTTTCCCTAAACTCTTGGGTGCCTAATTTTGTACGGGCGGTCAAGTTGTCAGGATTTTACAGATACACTTGGAGAGCTTGGAGCAGGAGGCTTCAAGATTCTATAGCTATTATTATTTCCGTTGTGTTGTAAGTGTTGTACTCTGATAAGTGCTATTGTATACATATACTGTTTGTATTTCAAAAGTTATGTTATATTTTATTCGTTTCGCTGTGAGATTCGTGTTTACTCTGATGATGATGTCCTTCTTCTTCTTATGTTCTATAAGTTTCTATCTTATCTATTCTCACCCTCTAACTTCTTTCTATTAGTTTCTTGAATTTCCAGTGCAATTTGGGTTGGACTTGTGTTATTTGGTCAGCTCAAATTGGACCGGATTTTCGGGTCATTACAGTTGGTATCAGAGCAAAGGTTTAGTTATTACCTTGGCTCTGTGGCGTGACTCAGTAGAGATGGGGTTAGTAATGCCCTAGATTGAGTTTGAGTATATATACACACGAGTGAACGTATTTGTTATTAAATATAAAATGGTTTTATATTGTGGAGCTTTATTGGTTGAGTGGCTTATGAATTCTGGTCGATGGTGGGGCACCACAATATTGATAAGGGTTTCTAAACACTCGAATACGATGGGTCGACACAGTATGTTTTGAAAGAGGGTGATTGAAGTAATTTTACCCGAATTATATTTTGATATCAAAGAATGGTTAAGATTTGAATCATTTTAGTATATTGGATGTGTTGGTTGTTATTTAATCGAATGAGATTATAATTGAAATGGTTATATAAATAACCAAGTAGAATTCATATAAGTATAATATATGAGAATTTTAAAATCCTGGGAGATTTTAAATTGTTTACAGACATTGAAAGGATATTTTGAAATGGTTTCAAAATGGGAAATGTTTAAGAATGGTTTTGAAAATGATATAGTATTGAACTCACTTTTATAACTGGAAAATAACCCTGATGAGTGTGGCCACATCATCAGTGTTCATTTTCGAGTTGCTAAGTGACGGATTACTACCAAAGATTTTGTTTTTGAATTTGTTTGTGGAAAACAAGTTATTTTGAATCCTGAAAGGGTATATCTGGTTTTTGGAAAAGGCTAAGCTGTTTAAAAACTCCCAGAAACAGATTATTTGAATTAAAACAAATTAAATTAGAATTTGTAAAAGCAAAGAGAAATAGAAATTAAATTAGATTATAATGATATCGAGTAAATTGGATTGATATCATAAGAATTGGAATCAAGAATGGAACTTGAATTTGAAATTGAATTTGGCTTGGATAAGCAAGTGGTTGTGTTGGAGATAAAAGTGATTTGAGTTGATTGGAATGACCTTTATATATGTTGAATTGGTAACTGAAGGAAAGAATATAATAAAATGCCCAACAAAAAGGTACAAGTTTATATTTCATATGAGTTTGAGATTTTGATGAGCCTGTTTGGCAAGCCGCTTGGCTGTTTGGTTTTCTTTTGGGTTGGAGATGGCCCAGAGAGGCGAGTGGTGGTTTGATGTATTGACCAGTACAAAATAGGTACTGGCGAATTTTTTTAAAAAAAAAAATTAAAATTAAGGCGTTAGAAAATTTTCAGGATTTTGAAAATTTTCGTTGATAAGAATTAATTAATATTTAATTGAAGTTAAATTGGTTCAGTTGAAACTGAAGTTAAGAAGTGAACAAATATGTTCTAACCAGTCGATAGGGTCGTTCTCTAACTTAACAATTTCGAGGACGAAATTATTTTAAGTGGGGAAGATTGTAATGACCCGCATTGGCAGAGGTATTATAATTAATCAATTTAATTATACAAATAGTGATATAGTGAATTAAATGGCCGTTTAATTAAATAATAGTGAATATTTAATTAAAATAATAAATTAAATAATATATTTAATTCTGAAATAATCAGAATGGGCTGAAATGACGATATGTTGTGAACTGGATCATCTGTGATATTTAATTCAGTTTGGAATTTAATTTGAATAACGAATATATTATATATACGACAGTTTGAACGTAGAATTATAATATAATTAAAATCGAGCTCGAAATGGCGCTGCAGTTCGTAAATTGGTGATTTGAACTTCAACTGAATGTACAGGATTCGTTTTAAGCCGGATTTTTGTGAAACAAGAAATGTGTGGAGCTGGTAAAGTATATATTTCTAGTGGAAGAGAAAAATCAGGATTTCGTCGTGTAGATTTTGATTTATGTCCAAATCAAATTTTAGAAAAGTCGCTGTGGAATTCCTTTTAATTTAATTATATTTTATAAAAGGAATTTCATTATAAATCGAATATCGATTTAATCGGGATTTGAAATATCAAGCTAGAAATTCATATAGGAATATTCTAGAGCTGTATGGTATTCTAGTGTGAATATATATGATAATATTAATTTATTAATATTTTATTTAATTATATTTAAATATATTTATATATTTAAATGGGTCATCCAGGGCTTTAAAAATAGCCACTTTTGCAAACGAAGTCAGAATTCGACGTAAACAGTTTCGTTAGGACTGTAATGTCGAACTGTAGCTGCATGTCCAGTTTCGTGATTTTTAGGTATGGTATCGTATGTGATCAAAGGAATTTTAGAAGACGAATTAACAATGGAGAATATACCGGGAATATTCCATACCACAAAATATCTAGATATTTATATTCTCTATAAATACCGATTGTAACGACCCAGAAAATCTGAACCAATTTAAAATTTTTAAATTGGCTAAAATAATGGATTTTAAATATTTAAAATAAATATTTTAAATAATGGCGATGAAAACCGAGTTGAAATCGACATTTGAAAACCAATATAATTAATTATAATTATATATAGAATTGAAAATGGCGCGGTAGTTCGATAATTCGATTTCAAACTTCAATTGAATATACCGGATGCAAAACAATCCGGATTTTAGTGAAACCAAAAATAATGGAATCAAATTGATAATATCTTTCTAACGAATCCGACCAATCGAAATTTGATAGCGGGAATCAAAAGATATGTCCAGTTGAAAATTCTGAATAGTCGCTATGGAATTTAGGCCCTTAAAAATGGACATTTTGCAAATGACCTCGGATTTCGACGAAACCACTTTTGTTGGATCCGCAGTGTCAAGTTATTGTTAGGTTTCAAATTTCATAATTTTTCGAATCAATATGTGAGCGTGGCATAGGAAAACGCGTTTGACCAGTTTCTGTTGATTTTAATCGACTGGAAATTGGCCATTTTTCAAACGGTCTCAGAATTCGACGAAACTAGTTTTGTTAGGACCGTATCGTCGATACGAAGCTAGAAAATATTTTTCTGGATTTTTTCTAGTCCGTATGTGACCCCGGTAATTTGAAATGTGCGTTTAAAATTCAATATAGTGATTTAAATGAAAATTCAAAAGGAAACTGATTGTAACGATCAAATCAGCTTGCGATACATATCCCATTGTGTTTGGAATGGGGGTAAAACGCTATGGGCGACAGGCGGTGGGCCTCGTTTCGAGGTCGTGGGTAAAAGTCAACTTTATGCAATTAATTTAAATAAAAAAATAATAAAAATATATATATTCTTTTCCCCCCCTTTTATCTCCTGCTTGGCCCCTCCCCGTTTCAGTTATCAGAAAACAAAAAAAAAACAAAAAAAGAAGAAAACCTAAATCGAATCGCGCCCCCCCCCCCCCACTGACCTCGACGCCGACGAAAACCACCACCACGAAGGCCTCGCCCTCCCCCCTCGATCGAAGACCCAACCGCCTCGAAGCCAGAAGCCTCCATCGCGTTCAAACCCCGAGCGCCACCCTCGAGAGCTCCTGCCGCCGACGAAGACGAGCCGCGCTTCCCCCCCCTTTTCCGAAGCTTCGGTGAGCATTTTCCTTTTATTTTTTTTTATTTTTTTTTTTACTTATTCTGTAAAACTGTTTTGTTTTTATAATAAAAACTGATTTGTTTTTAAAAGTTAAAAACTGATTTGATTTTATAAAAATTAAAAAAACTGATTTGATAATGGTTTTTAAAAAAAGATAAAAACTGAATTTTATAAAAAATAAGTAAAAACTGATTTGATTTTATAAAATAAGTAAAAACTGATTTGATTTTATAAAATAAGTAAAAACTGATTTGATTTTATAAAATAAGTAAAAACTGATTTGATTTTATAAAATAAGTAAAAACTGGTTTTGTTTTAGAAATATAAAAACTGATTTGTTTTTAAAAGTTAAAAACTGATTTTTGTTAAAAATATAAAACTGAAAGTTTTAAAAGTATAAAACAGATTTTTATAAAAGAATTTTTAAAACTGGATTTTTTGTAAAGAAAGTAAAAACTGATTTCTTTTAAAAGAATTTTAAAACCTGATTTTTAAAAAGGAAATGAAAACTGAACTTTAAAAAGTAAAAATCATATTTTTATATATCGAAAGTCGAAAGTAAAAATCATATTTTTAAATATTGAAAGTCAAAGTAAAAATCATATTTTTAAATATTGAAAGTCAAAGTAAAAATCATATTTTTATATATCGAAACTCGAAGTAAAAATCATATTTTTATATATTGAATAGCATAGTAAAAATTCGATTTTTACATGTGTAGAGAATACGGGCGAAAGCGACAAAAGGCGAAGATTTCTATAAAGGAAGCATCGTGCAGTTGGATAGCTATTGGTGAGATTTCTGATTTAAAATTTATATATATATACATATGAAGTAAAAGTGAATTGCTATATATATATATATATATATATATATATACACGCCCCCTCGTCCACAAACCATGGACGATATCTATTGGTTGAAATTGTTGTGAAAATTGAATGATTGTTTGGGATTGTTTGTGATTGATATTGGTTGATTGTGGTTGAAAAATACCCGTTTGTGGTTGTGAAATATTTGGTTGAAACCACTTAGGATTAGTTTGTGGAAATGAAATAAATATATACATGCCGCCTGCGTGCGAACTAGATGCATGATCCCCATTGTCAAAAACCGCGAGGTTTTAAGGTAGAGCGAGGAGCCGTACTAGGGACGGTGCCGGTGTAACTACCCTGCCGTTATGCTGCCGAAATTTTGAATAATATTTGTGTGTTTGAATTATTTTCATATGCTTAAACTATATTTATTCATTGTATAGAAAACATTCATGTGTTGAATTGATATTCATTCGTTGTTTAGAAATTCATGTGTTGAATGGTATTCATATTTTGAAATAAATTGTTCGATAATAAAAATCACATTTTTATCTATATATAAAAACTATTGAAAACATTCATGTGTTGAATTGATATTCATTCGTGATTTAGAAATTCATGTGTTGAATGGTATTCATATTTTGAAATAAATTGTTCGATAATAAAAATCACATTTTTATCTATATATAAAAACTATTGAAAACATTCATGTGTTGAATTGATATTCATTCGTTGTTTAGAAATTCATGTGTTGAATGGTATTCATATTTTGAAATAAATTGTTTGATAATAAAAATCACCTTTTATCGACCATATGAACTATATAGAAAAATAGTGTTTTGAAATGAATTGTTTTACAATAAAAATCACATTTTTATTGTATGCATAAATCGTTGAAATGTGAAGTGTTAAAAATAGCCACTTGTTCAAAATAAACATATATGAGTTGAAATATTCATTAATTAGCTAATGAAGTGATTTGCACCTATTTATGTAACATTAGAATGAATGGAGTTTTTAAACCAAATAGAAATCAAATATGAAGTCGAATAGAAATTGATAAATGATAAGAACTGTATATATATGTACATGCAATATTCATTGAACAGGTTATAGCAAAGGGGCTAGAGAAGAGGAATAAAATTTTGTGCCCGACAAATAGGTACACATTTACTGATTTGTTTGGGTGATGATTTTGAGCCTGTTGGCTAGCCGCTTGGCTTTTTCTTTTTCTTTTTGAGATTAGAAGGACCGGGAACGCTATTTGCGATTTCCCGATGCTCCCGGTGCAGGGGAGGTTATAGCGAAATTTTTCCAAAATTTAAGGTGTTAGAAAAATTTTTGAAGTGAAAACGATATTGAAATTGTTGAATGAACTATATTTATATAAATATATAAATATAAATGAAATTAAACGAAACGAAGCCGTGCAGTTCGTATTTTGAAACCGTGATTTCAAACGACTAGTGTGGGAAATCCGACCATTGGATTTTCCCGAAACCTCAACCGTCGGGTTCGCCTTGGAAATATCTTCCCAACGGCACCAACTTTGTAGAAATCCAACGGTTGGATTGTCTGGAATGTTTAATTCAAATCTGAAGAGAAACAGCGCCAGAAACGATTATATTTATTTATATATATAAATATAATTATATTAAATCGAATAACGACGCTGCAGTTCGTAATTTGAAATCGAAAATTCAAACGATTGTACCGGGAGATCCACCGTCGGATTTTCCCGAAACTGGAACCGTTGGATTCGTTTTGAAAAGACCTTTCTAATGATGTAAATTTTGTGAAGATCCAACGGTTAGATTTTCAGATATGTGTAAATCAAATCTGAAGAAAAACAGCGCCACGGCCACGTTATGGCCCGAAGCGTCGTTTTGAATAAAATGGCTATTTTAAAATAAATAAAAATAGCGATAAATAGTTATAAAATATCATAAGCGATATGGAATGGAAATAAACTGAATTTGCTTGATTTATGTGATGTTTGATGGTTGAATGTGTTTGGTGTGAAAATTACGTTAAAGGACAAAACCAGTGTTGTCGAATAATTTAACCATTGAAATAAATCGATTTGAAATTCTAAATATACGTGAATTATTTGGAAAGGCCGAGTTAATTCTCATTTCGAATAATCGACCGACGATTGAAATTCGAAGATGAAGACGATGGTCGAAGACCGGAGATCTTCACCTCGTTTGGATGGTAACCGAGGTCCTGATTGGGAGGCATCCCGAAATATGGATAATGAGTGGTGATCGTCCAGACGTACGTGGTGATCGATGGGTTTGCGAGGTATTTAGTGCCTCCGGTTTCGTTCAGACCCAGAACGGACTTGTAAATGGACTGTGTGTCTGACATAGGATTTATTCTGTGTGGCATGCTAAGATGCAGTGATCAGGGCTTATGTTGAAAAGCAAAGTCTTGTGGTGATGATCAAAGCACCGCCTGTGTGGCGTAGCTTTGTGTATAACGTAAATTCGCGAGCCTCACACCTCGGTATGAACCTAAAACGGGAGAGGACATCAGGGAGGGCCTGCGTTTCTTTCTAGCTAGGGTGGTGTCAGTGACCTACCAGCCCTGACATTTATATACTTTTCACCTATGTGGTTGTTGCTGTTGCGAGGCGCCTCGGTTTGATCGGACGATCCGGGTCCGATGGAGTCATTCGTTGGCTCGTTTACGCCCCAAAGGGCGGGGAGACGTAGTGTTCAGGCATAATAATCCACATCGGTGGACCGGCCCTGACGATCTAAAGGGTTGATGCGTTCTGATCCTGTGGCTCGGGCTAGAGAGTCACGAATTCGGTAAGGACTATCTTTTGCCTTGGTTCATGACGGAAATCCAATTTCCAAATACGACATCGTGCAGTTTTGATTGTATACCTATATATGGCGACATAGTGGTATGGGGCATTAATGCCGTCTATGATTGATAGTTATGATTTGAAATTGTTTTCAAAACATATTAACACTAGCAATAATATTAATTGCCTTTGTTTTATTCGTATCAATCATATTTTGGCCATTATAAGGTAAAACTCTATCCTCCGGTTTGCGTTGCATTGTGTGATGGGAACTGAGTCTTATAATGGCTTCATTTTTATAAAAAGCATAGCGATGTTTAAAAGAAAGATTTGTTTTAAAGCACTGGCAATCCAATGGAGTAAACCCGTTCACGAAAGTGGCGTGGTCCTGTGATTAGCCAATTATATATGTGTTGAGTGGATTTCTCATACCAGTCCCATGACTGACTCGTAGTTTGTTTCACTCTCAAACTCGGGTGCCCCTTTTTCTACACGGGCAGCCTTGTATTCAGGTTTAGCTGGTTCTTTCTGGATAGCTGGAGCTGAAGATGGGTTCTATCATTTATTTTCTTTTATGCTGTTCAGCTCCTATTGTACATATTTTGTTTATTTCCGCTGTAGACATTTATGTATAGCTGAACTGTGTTTGTACTAAGTAAGATCCTGTATACTGTGTAACTCTGATGATTACTTTTATCCAGTATATTTTGTTGTTCATTCTGGTGTATTTATTTAATTCTGTTCTGCTATTATATGTTTCTGTGTTATATTCCAAAGATAACCTTGTTTCCGTGAGAACGGGAAATCGGGTCGTCTCACCTATTCACTTTCTAACCTAAATACCTATTCACTTTCTAACCTAAATCCTCATTCAACAAAAAACCAAAAATCGCGCTGCCAACCTTGTTTCTCCATCCAGTAAAAAGTTCATCCTCATATAAATCAAAAAGAAATGAAAACAAATTCTATAAATCTTGAAAACTATATATATGAGTTTGTTTCGATCTCAGCTTCATTGTGATACCCATTTTGTAGGGTTTGACACCCCCTGAAATCACGGCAGAAATGAACAGTGAGGCTAGGGTGGGGTTTTTCGTGGAAACTAAACATGGATTTGGGAATTCAAGTGTTGATGTGAGTTCGGTGTTGGATTTGGCTTCGTTTGTGGTTTCTTTGTGGGATTCGGTGATGGCTTATTTCGATGGTTTACTGGGTGTCGAGGTTCAGGACTGGCGACGAAAAATACAGGGGGAGCTCGAGTTTTATACAAGGGAGATGAGGAGGTAGAGTTGAAAACGAGGAGGAGAATGGTGTAATCCATTTGCAAAAATCATGAAGTACATTTGTTGTGATTTGGAGTGGATAGAATTCGGTGGTATTGTTTTTACTGGAGACCGAATTGTGTGTTTGGGGAAGAAAGGTAAAGGGAGCAGCTTGGGCTTTGTGATGGTAGTTGGGCCAAGGAAATTACAAAGGGTGAGGCCCAAAGTTAAATAGATTTAAGTTGTTTTTAATTTAAATAGTTTAACAACTTGTAAAATTTATATCTTCCACATATATTATCAGAAATTTGAACGATTGATTCCGTTAGGACCGTATGGACGGAAACTACCCAAGGGAACCAACTGGAAGTGGATTGGGGCTCGTATGAATTTATGGCGAAATAAATTGTCTGATTCAAACCAAATAACAGTTTATCGTTCTTTAACGATGAACTCCCAATGTGAGTAAATCTCACTAACTCCGAACAATTATATTTGTATAACGTATTTTTAGAACTATTAATTATCTGTTGATTGATGTGTGTTGATTTGTTTGATTGAACTGCTAGTCAGTTAGTTAAAATTATATATATATACCATTAAATATATGTGTTGATGTTGCTTATCAGAACATTTCATACTGAAATGAAGTTAATGTTGATTATATGGTTTAACATCTGTGATGCAGGGGAACAGGTTGGAGGGACCCAACTGGGTTCCTCAATATATAAAATACTGTTTTGTTTCATATATTGTGATATGTGATGTGTTATATAATCTGTGATTATTATGTGTACTTGGTTGATAGTAATCATGGTTATACGGTATTTTAAATACCAAAATGAATACTGGAAAGTTAAAAGGGGAATTTTCAAACGTATAGTGAAAATGAAATATTTATAAAATCAAAGGATTTTATAAAGGAGATATTTATTTATAAAATAAATAGAATCGAGTTAAAAGTGTTAAAGAGGATAGAGTATAGTTTTTGAGTAATTGGAACTTGTTCTACGTTGATTGAGTTGAGTAAATTTCAAAGTGTTGATCTGATGTTCGTTTCGGCCTTCGGGATTAACACTGAGAAGTTTATTCACTTATTAATTTACAATAAGGATCTAATGAATAGAAGTGAAGTAATAAGGAAATATTTATTTAGGAAATAAATAAAGTTATAAAAGGAAATATTTATTTAGGAATTAAATAAAGTTATAAAAGATAATATTTTGGAAATAAATTATGTATAAAATCAAAGGAATATATAAAGGGAATATTTATTCAGAAAATAAATAAAGGTATAAAAAGAGATATTTATTTAGGAAATAAATAGAATCATTAAAGAAATATTTATTTAGAGAATAAATAGAATTATAAAAGAAATATTTATTTGGGAAAATAAATAGGATTAAGAAAGGAAATCAATATAAGTGAATAAATGTTGTTGAAAGGAAATCATTATAAGTGAATAAACGATGTTGAAAGGAAATCATTATAAGTGAATAAACGCTGTTGAAAGGAAATCATTATAAGTGAATAAATGCTGTTGAAAGGTAATCTTTATAAAGGAATAAACGTTGTCAAAAGGAAATCTTTGTAAAGAAAATAAAGTTAGTGAATAAGGGTAAATCAACAAGTAGAGTTAATTGAATATTAGTTATTCAATTATAGTTTATTCGAAAGGAGTTAATCGATTTGAATTAATCAATTAGAGTTGATAGATTGGATATAGTCAAATTGAATTAGCGAGTTAAGATAATCAAATTGAGTTGTCGAGTTAAGTTAATCAAATTGAATTAGCGAGTTAAGATAATCAAATTGAGTTGTCGAGTTAAGATAATCAAATTGAATTAGCGAGTTAAGTTAATCAAATTGAATTAGCGAGTTAAGTTAATCAAATTGAATTAGCGAGTTAAGTTAATCAAATTGAATTAGCGAGTTAAGATAATCAAATTGAGTTGTCGAGTTAAGATAATCAAATTGAGATTAATAAGTTAAAATGATCAAAGTGAGTTAGTAAAAAGGGAGTTAATCAAATTAGAGTTAATCGAATAATGATTAATGATAAATTAAATTCAAAGAGATAAAGTTGATTGATGATTGATCGATCGAATTTCCATATTGGAATAAGATCGTTGTTTGTACACCGACATGTTTTCATTTGATAGTTAAATCACCTACTATCAAAGTATGACCATATTTACGTTGTTAATATGGAGAGACCGGTTGGATTCTTATCCAAAGAACCACTCTGTATTGGCATAAGCGTTGCGAATCATATATGCCAAAGAAAATCGAAGACGGAGTAAAGTGCAAGGGCTGTTGTATAAGTCCTAGGTAGAGATTGCCTAGGATGGATGTACTGAATAGTGCCTTCGATTTCGTTCAATCCCAGAACGAACGTAAATGAACAAATGTCTGACAAAGTATTTCCAATGATCGAATAGGTTGGTCTGTACAAATATATATGGTTGCAACGGATTTATTCCCTTAGCATAACATCCATAATATTTGTGCAAATCAATTAGTGATTAACGGATCTGACAATGTGGCATTCAAAGTGATTGTGTTATCAATGAATGGAAATTAGCCGTAGCCTCTGGCCTCAACATCTATTAAATGACAACAATCGGGCAGGCAGCATGGCTAAGTCGGTCGCTCCGAAGTAGGGTGTATAATCACCTATCTAGAGAATATTCATTTGCTTCTTAAATCTATCAATTATGTCCCATATATATATACGGGAAACAGTTGCTGATCCCAACTATTGGTGGTGTACATTCGATACACTCAAGCGAAATGAGTGGTAGGTCATGTGTGGCTGAGTTGCAAGATGTTCTTGTTGAACTCCAGTGTATCGTTCCTAGAGTACATAGATCGGAAGGTGGTTCCATACCTTGTCATAGTTGGAAATCCGTTACCCAATAAGTGCTTGCGGTTTTGATTGCACACTATATATGTAAAACGTGAGATGAAAGCGTTTCTGCTAGATGATTATTATATTGTGGTTGATAGACATTATTATAATATCAAAAGGTTTTTGATATAAAGATATTTTGGATTCTCATAAGGGGAAAAACCGTTCCATTATACGGCGTGGTCTTATGAGATATCGTTTACTTGTTTGAACTGTTTTAAACTGTTTTTACTCATACCAGTCCCATGACTGACTCGGAGTTTATTTGTTTGTTTTCCTTAAACTCTTGGGTGCCTAATTTTGTACGGGCAGTCAAGTAGTCGGGATTTTACAGATACACTTGGAGAGCTTGGAGCAGGAGGCTTCAAGATTCTATAGCTATTATTATTTCTACTATGTTGTAAGTGTTGTACTCTGATAAGTGCTATTGTATACATATAATGTTTGTATTTCAAAAGTTATGTTATATTTCATTCGTTCCGCTGTGAGATTCGTGTTTACTCTGATGATGATGTCCTTCTTCTTCTTCTATTCTATAAGTTTCTATCTTATCTATTCTCACCCTCTAACTTCTTTATATTAGTTTCTTGAATTTCCAATGCAATTTGAGTTGGACTTGTGTTATTTGGTCAGCTCAAATTGGACCAGATTTTCGGGTCATTACAGTAACGAGCTCTGATTCGCCTCCAGTCAGTTCCATTGTGTTGCGCTCGTCTATACGATCCCAATGGATCTTGTTTCGCTTGTTAATTTCTAATACGTATTAGTCCGCGTTAATTCCAGTTCTTCTCCATTCTGTATTTCCATTGCAACTTCCTCGTGCCTTACGTTAAAAGCTATAGGAAGTAAAGGTAACAAAGTTTCACCGTTCCCTTCCACAATACACTCATGCCTGCTCCAATGTTAAACCGCGAATCTCTGTAGTTATTCCCATGCTTGCGAGCATTACTTTCCCCATGCCTTCCCATCTTTGCACGAAAATTTGCCAGCCAGTATCAATTCGTACCACACATTCACCATCTCCAAAATACTGCATGCCTCATTCTTCATGAACTTAAATTGATTAAAATAATTGGGCCACACACTGGTGTACATCATCCGCTCCACCAACATAAAAGTCCAGACCACATTGCCGTGCGTAGCTTTCCCTAATACCCAATTCAAACTTTGCTAGCCTGCTCCTGTGAATTCAATACAACATCCCAAACGAACCACACATGAATGCTTCTCAACCAACCCACGTGTAAAATGCTTCGGTGCTTCCATCTTCTTCAGCAAAGCACTTACGGCTCCTCCATGTTAATCACCGCACCATTTCAAATTCTTTCCATCGACTATAACTCCTCCGTCTCCATTTCTCCCCGAAATCCAAGAACGAGACCACCAACGTTCTCCCCTCTTCATTCTCAACATCCTCCACCCCACAGAATTAAACTCGAACGCCAGTCCCAAAACGCGGTTCCAGGCTCTGCTTGCATAGATCGAAGAAAACATCGAACTCGATATCCACCGTATTTTTCCTACTCGTAACTCTCGATTCCCCCAACACTTCTACGCCCTTCGATTCACGCAAAACAAACCCAAATTCCCACAAACTCCAACCCTACTCACGCTGTAAAATTTTCAAGGGACGAAACCCACATCGAACCCATTCATACGGGTATAGAATTGAAGATAAACCCACCCAGATTTCAAAAATATAACTTCCATGATTTTATGATTTTATTTAGATTTACTATGAAATTTTGAAATGATCAGGTTTTGGTTTGGCAAGCTATAACCAACGGCGCAAAATGTTTTGACCAAGGAAGGATTGAAATTAGGTTTAGAGAAACTTAAGGAGTATTTATAGGAAAATATAATATTTTTATATTTATTATTTTATTTATTTTTAAGCAGTCGTTGGTTGTATATGTCTTCTAAAAATTCACACGGTCACATACCATATCCAAAAATCATGAAAATGGACATGCAACTAGAGTTTGACATTACGGACCCGGCGAAATTGGTTTCGTCGAATTCCGACTCAGTTTGCTCACATAGCGTATTTTTAACCGTCAAAATATCGACTGTTTTTTACATTAAAAATCCGTACGACCACACACTAACCCCAAAAATCACGAAAATTGAAATCTAACAATAATTTCATATTGCGGATCCAACAACATTAGTTTTGTCGAAAACGGAGGTTGTTTTCAAAACTGGCTATTTTTAAAGCTCTAAATAACCTATTTAAATAAATAAATATATTTAAAAATAATTAAATTAAATATTTATAAATAAATATTATCGTATATATTCACAATAGAATATCGTACAGCTCCAACTGGATTTATAACTCGATATTCCAAATCCAGTGTTACATCGATATTCGATTTTTATTTAAAAACCATTTAAAAATATAAATAAATCGATATATATTATAAAGGAATTCCATAGCGACTTTTCTAAAATTTGATTTGGCATAAATCAAAATCTACACAATGGAATCCCGATTTTTCTCTTCCACTAGAAAAATATACTTCACCAGCTCCGAACGTTTCTTATTTCACAGAAATCCGATTTAAAACGGACCCTGTACATTCAGTTGAAGTTCGAGTCGCCAAATTACGAACTGCAGCGCCATTTCGAGCTCGATTTTAATTATATTATAATTATACGTTTAACTGTCGTTTATATAATATATTCATTATTCGAATTCAATTCCAAACTGGATTATATATTTTGAATTGTCCAGTTCACATTATATTATCAATTCACTATTTCTAACTATTTCAGAAATTAAATATATTATTTAATTATTTCATTAATTAAATATTCAATAGTTATTTTAATTAAACGGCCATTTAATTCTCTAAATCACTATTTATATAATTAAATAAGTTAATTATAATACCGTAAAAATACGGGACATTACATTCTTCCCCCCTTAAAATAATTCCGTCCTCGAAATTGCTAACGTAGAAAACAAACCCTATTAACTGGGTTAAAAATTAGTTGTTTACGTTTAATTTCAATTTTAACTAAATCAAGTAATTTCAGTTAAATATTCATTTATTCCTACAGACGAAAATTTTCAAAAATCCTGAAAATTTTCTAACACCTCAACTTTTCAAAAAAATTCGCCAACACCTCCTTTGTACTGGTCAGCAACTCAAACTCCAACTCGCCTCTCTGGGCCTTCTCCATCCCAAAAGAAAATCAAATAGCCAAGCGGCTTGCCAAACAGGCTCATAAATCTCATACCCCATTTAAATATAAACTTGTACCTTTTTGTCGGGTATGTCACTCATTCACTTTCAATCTGCTATAAAGTCAGCATATATAAATGTATTCCCAATCAATTTCCAGTCAATTCATTCTCAACACAATCATTCGCTTATCCAAGCCAAATTTCATTCTCACTTTCTATTCCACAAATCCAAATTTCTCTATATCCTTCTAATCCAATTCAACTCTAATTTGCTTTTGCAAATTTCAATTCAATTTGGTTTTAAATCAAACAATCTCTCCTGGGGAATTTTAAATAACTTTGCTTTTCAAAAATCAAATATTCCTTTTCACAATTCAAAACAACTTTCTTTTCACAA
Source organism: Allium sativum (assembly GCA_030737875.1). Classification (NCBI taxonomy): domain Eukaryota; kingdom Viridiplantae; phylum Streptophyta; class Magnoliopsida; order Asparagales; family Amaryllidaceae; genus Allium; species Allium sativum. The sequence goes on along the minus strand of CM060912.1, from coordinate 970,248,652 downwards.
AACAATTAAAAAACAAAATCTTTGGTAGTAATCCGTCACTTACAACTCGAAAATGAACACCGATGATATCATGATCATCATCAGAATCTATTTCCAGTTATCGAAGTGAGTTCAATACTATATCACTTTCAAAACCATTTCTAAACATTTCCATTTTGAAATCAATTCAAATACCATTTTCAATGCTTGTAAAACAATTTAAAATCTCCCAGGATTTTAAAATTCACGTATATTTAATCCAAATCCATTTACAAACACTTTCCCAAATTTCTAGGGTTTTAATTTCAATTCTGATTTAATTCATAATGCTTATACGAATTTTGATTGGTTATATATATAACCATTTAATTTATAATCTTACTCGATTATAATAACAACCAATATATCCAATATATATATTCTCTATATCAAAATATACTTTGGGTAAAAATTATTTTCATTTACCCTCTTTTCAAAACATACTGTGTCGACCCATCGTATTCGAGTGTTTAGAAACTCCTACCGATACAGTGGATCAAACTGATCAACCAGAACCCATAAACAACTCAACCAGTAAATCTCTACAATATAAAACCACATTATATTAAATAACAAATACGCTCTCTCGTATATATACACTCAACTCAATCTAGGGTATTACTAACCTCATCTCTACTGAGTCACGCCACAGAGCTAAGTTAATTACTTAACCTCGCTCTGATACCACTGTAACGACCCGGGGTTTTTGCGATCCTGGATATCGGCATACAACACTATGTCGACTATTCAAGCATCGGAAAAACCGGATAGTCCATGAAAGAAATTAGAGGGTGAGAATAGATAAGATAGAAACTTAGAATAGAAGAAGAAGAACTACACAACATCAGAGTAACACGAACCTCACAGCGGAACGAATAACATATAATATATAACGTAACTTTGAAATATAAATCTGTACTTGAATATACATATCATTTCCAAAGTACAACACTTACAACACAACGGAAATAACCATAGCTATATAACATCCTGAAGCCTCCTACTCCAGCTCTTCAAGTATCTGTAAATCCCGACTACTTGATTGCCCGTACAAAATTGGGCACCCAAGAGTTTAGGGAAAATAAAACAAAATAAACTTCGGGTTAGTCATGTGACTGGTGTGAGTAAACTCAAATCATTTGTTTAAGTTTAAAAAATCCTTTCAAAAGAAAGAATAATCGTAAGACCGATCCACACATAAACACGGATGGTTTTTACCATATGATAAACCAAATTATTCCTTATATCAAGTCTCTTCTGATATTACAATAATGTCTAAATACAAGTACTTAGCAATCTAGCAGAAACGCTTGCATCTAACGTTCTACATATATAATATACAATCAAAACCGCGGGCTCTTATTTGGGGAATGGATTCCAACTATGACAAGGTATGGATCCACCTTCCGCTCAGTGTACTCTAGAAGCGATACACTGAAGTTCAACAAGAACATCTTGTAACTCGGCCACACATGACCGACCACTCATTTCGCTTGAGTGTATCGAATATATTGTCACCTTACAGTTGGTAAACCAACATAACCATTACCAGGAGATACAAAATTGAAAGAAGTAACAAATATGGATATTCTCTAGATGGTGACAATATACCCTAATTGGGTGCGGCCCACTTAGCCATGCTGCCTGCCCGATTTGTGTCATTTCCCAGTCGATGAGGCTTGAGGTTATAATGTATCTCTATACATATCACGTCTTCGTTTACTTTGAATGCCACATCATCATACCCATCAAATCACAAATTGATTTCCCTAAAAATACCATGGGTATAAGCTAAGAGAAACGAATTCCTCCGCCACCAACGTAAATACGTTTGAAACGATCAACTTATGGGATCTACCAGATATACTCTGTCAGACATTCGTCCATTCAAGTTGTCCTAGGACTTGACAAACAGAAGGCACTATTCCGTACATCCATCCTAGGCAATCTCTACCTAGGACTTGTACAACACCCCTTGCACTTTACTCTGTCTTCAATTATCTTTGGCATATATGATTCCGCAACGCTTATGCCAATATGGAGTGGTTCTTTGGATAAGAATCCAGCCGGTCTCTCCGTATTGTCGACGGAAAAATGGTCAAAACTTTGATAGTCTGTGATTTAACTATCAAAGAAAAACATATGTGCAAACAACGATATTATTTCCAGATGGAAATTATATCGATCAATCATCATTTAACATTTATCTCTTTAGTTCATTAATTTACTTATCTCATGTTTCCATATATTCTAAATTCTGATTTTCTATTATCAGAAAACATTTCTGGTTCTTATTTGGAAAACATTTCCAAAACTCCTTCACTGGATTTAAACTGATGTTTAAATCAAACATCGCCATGCCAACTCAAACCATTTCACTCATTAATAAATACAATTAACCATCCTTTACTATCAAACCTTAGCCATTCCTTAGTTAAGAAGGAAGCCGATCAAGTTGGGGTATAATTACCTCTCAGACCTTAACTGAACAACGTTTTAACTTCGGAATAGACAAAGTTTATCTTTTTAAACCTTTAACAACTTCCTTGTGAACCTCACGGATTCTATTTACGAATCCACTTCTTTTATAAAAACATTGGTTATAACGATACCGTTATAATCCCTATTCTCGAAATATCTAACTTCAAATATAACTTTTATTCTTTAATTTGAATAAATAAATAAACACCTAATTTATAAATAAATAAATCTTGATTTAAACACCGGAAAGTAAATAGTACTTTCCCGAATTTGATATAATCGAATTTCAACGTATAACCCCCTTTCGAAAAATCTCTATTTGATAACTCCTTTTAGAATAAACTATATTCGATTAACTCTCTTCGAATAAACTATATTCGATAACTCCTTTCTTCGAATAACTAATATTCCATTAACTCACTTTGAATAACTAATATTTGATAACCTCACTTTGAATAACTAATATTCGATTAACTCACTTCGAATAACTAATATTCGATAACCTCACTTCGAATAACTAATATTCGATTAACTCCTTTCGAACAAACTATATTAGAAAATCTCACTTCGAATAACTAATATTCGATTAACTCCTTTCGAATAAACTATATTCGAAAATCTCACTTCGAATTACTAATATTCGATTACTCCTTTTCGAATAAACTATATTCGAAAATCCCACTTCGAATAACTAATATTCGATTAACTAATACTCGACGAACTCTATTTGATTAACTAACACTCGACTAACTCTAACTTGATTAATTCCTATTCGATTAACTAATATTTGACAATTCTAATTCGATTTAACTCTAATCGATTAACTCTCCTCGAATAACTTATTTCGATTTAACTCTAATCGATTAACTCTCATTGATTTACCTAACTCGATTAACTCTAATCGATTTACCTAACTCAATTAACTCTAATTGATTTACCTAACTCGATTAAATCTAATTTATTTACCTAACTCGATTAACTCTAATCAATTTACCTAACTCGATTAACTCTAACTCGATTTACTTAACTCGATTAAGTCTAACTCGATTAACTCTAATCGACTAACTCTAATTCAAATAAATTATATTTGATAACTCTATTCGATTACAAATACTTCCTTTTCTATTTGTCTATATTTATTTCATATAAATATTTCCTTTATAAAATACTATTTATTTCTTAAATAAATATTTCCTTTATATAATTTTATTTATTTCATAAATATTTCCTTTTAATCTATTTGTGAATGTTTTACAAATATTTCCTTTTAAATTCTTTTTGTAAATGGTTTACAAATATTTTCTTTCAAATTCTATTTGTAAATGGTTTACAAATATTTTCTTTCATTTCTATTTGTAATTGGTTTACAAATATTCCTTTTTCTATTCTTTACAAATATTTTCCTTTATATTTGTTTTACAAATATTTTCCTTTATATTTGTTTTACAAATATTTTCCTTTATATTTCTTTGACTTTATAATTATTTTCTTTTAAAAAACCTTTCCTTTTATATATAAAATCCATTGATTTTATATAAACAATTCGTTTTCAAAATACAGTTTGAAAATCCCCCTTTTCCACATCCCAGTATTTCTTCCGGTATTTAAAATACCACATAACAATGATCGATATCATTCAAACACACATAATCAACAACAGATTATACATTACATCATATATTACAATATATGAAAAACAGTAGAATAAATGTTGAGGAATTCAGTTGGATCCCTCCAACCTGTTTCCCTACATCACAGATGTTAAACAATATAATTAACATCGATTTCATTGCAATATGAAATATTCTGCTAAACAGAATCAATATTTGATTAACGATTTATATATATGTATATCGTTATCTATAATTTCAACCAATACATAAGCAATTCAACCAAGCAGTTAACACACAGAAATCAACAGATACTTATCAGTTCTTAGAATATGTTATAAAAATATAACTGTTTAGAGTTGGTGAGTTTTACTCACATTGGACAATCATCGTTAATAACGATAACCATCGCTTGATTCAGATGGACAATTTATTTTACTATAAATTGTAACGAGCTCTGATTCGCCCTCAGTCAGTTCCATTATGTTGCGCTCATCCATACGATCCCAACGGATCTTGTTTCGCTTGTTAATTTCTAATACGTATTAGTCCGCGTTAATTCCCATTCTTCTCCATTCTGTATTTCCATTGCAGATTCTTTCTTCCAACCATAACACCCTCCTGTATTCATTAACATGGCAACTTCCTCCTGCCTCACGTTAAAAGCTGTAGGAAGTAAAGGAAACAAAGTTTCACCGTTCCCTTCCACAATACACTCACGCCTGCTCCATTGTTAAACCGTGAATCTCTGTAGTCATTCCCATGCTTGCGAGCACTACTTTCCCCATGCCTTCCCATCTTTGCACGAAAATTTGCCAGCCAGTATCAATTCGTACCACACATTCACCATCTCCAAAATACTGCATGCCTCATTCTTCATGAACTTAAATTGATTAAAATAATTGGGTCGCGCACTAGTGTACATCATCCGCTCCTCCAACATAAAAGCCCAGACCACATTGCCGTTCATACCTTTCCCCAGTACCCATTTCAAACTTTGCTAGCCTGCTCCTGTGAATTCAATACAACATCCCAAACGAAGCACACGTGAATGCTTCTCTACCAACCCATGTGTAAAATGCTTCGGTGCTTCCATCTTCTTCAGCAAAGCACTTACGGCTCCTCCCTATTAATCACCGCACCATTTAAAATTCTTTCCATCGACTATAACTCCTCCATCTCCATTTCTCCACGAAATCCAAGAACGAGACCACCAACATTCTCCCCTCTTCATTCTCAACATCCTCCACCCCACAGAATTAAACTCGAACGCTAGTCCCAAAACGCGGTTCCAGACTCTGCTTGCACAGATCGAAGAAAACATCGAACTCGATATACACTGTATTTTTCCAACTCGTAACTCTCGATTCCCCTAACACTTCTGCGCCCTTCGATTCACGCAAAACAAACCCAAATTCCCATAAACTCCAACCGTACTCACGCTGTAAAAGTTTCAAGGGACGAAACCCACATCGAACCCATTCATATGGGTATAGAATTGAAGATAAACTCGCCCAGATTTCAAAAATATAACTTCCATGATTTTATGATTTTATTTGGATTTAGTATGAAATTTTGAAATGATCAGGTTTTGGTTTGGGAAGCTATAACCAATGGCGCAAAATGTTTTGACCAAGAAAGGAATGAAATTAGGTTTAGAGAAACTTAAGGAGTATTTATAGGAAAATATAATATTTTTATATTTATTATTTTATTTATTTTTAAGCAGTCATTGGTTGTATATGTCTTCTAAAAATTCACACGGTCACATACCATATCCAAAAATCATGTGTAACGACCCGGATTTTTCGAACAGTTATTTTAAATATTTAGTATCATTTAAATATTGATTCGAATATAAATGGATTTTTATTATGGAATTTATCAGTTTAAAAATCATTATATGATTTAATATCGAATAGAACGATAATAATAGATTTTTATCGATGAATTTAAATTGTTTGAAATCAATTTATATTTTAGATCGAATCGTTAATGTAAATTGCTATTTATTGTCTATAGTCGAATAAAATTTTAGTATTGGTCCCGTTAAGTCCAAAATAGCGTTATGACCTTATAACATCAGTCGTTAAGTTAGAATAGCGGTTCGGGACTGCAAGATAGGGACTGTTAGATATTTTAATTAATTAATTAAAATAAATTTCAAATAAAAATTTCATATCAACGTTTCATCAGCCACCCTATTTCTACAAAGCCGACCTCTTCTCCTATATGCAGGCCTATCGTGTTTCTCGAGCAGGAAATGTTGTCTGTTTTCTTTGATATCTAAGAAACATCTTATTAATGGCTGGTACCTCCTGTTCCTTCGTTTTTCCCCTATAAAACCAAGTCCATCGCAAAGAGTCCTCTTCATTATTCACACACGCTCCTCCCCTTTTCTTCTGTTTATTTTCGTTACTTCCGAAAGATCAATGCTTCAAATGTGAAATCAGAAAAATGGCCGAACCCCACACTTAAACCATCGCGGCCCAATACCCATCGCGATCAAAAACCGACACACTCGCGAGTTCGAGGAGCGATTTCAGTGGGGTTGCGTTCAGGAAGGAGGCGATTGGCTTTTATCTGGGTACTGCAGATGAGTGCGATGGAGTTATGGAGGCTAGGCTAGACAGAGAAGGGCGACGTGACCTTGTCTAGGGTTCCTCGACGAGCAGAGACCTGCGATGATGGTATTGACTGGCAGGAAGGGCGCGATGTAGTCATGAGGAGGACTTGGGTGACTGGAGTGCGATAGTGGATGTTTGGAGGGGTCGGTCTGTTCATTCTTGATGGTACGGGTGCGATGGTGATGAACTGTTTTGGGGATTTTGGTCTGGACAGAGGATAGTTGAGGCATTTCAACGGTCCAGTGGTGAAAATTGGTGCAATTCTAGTAGATGACAGCAAGGTGTTTGTTGAAATGCCGTATTGGGAAAGTTTTGCTCGAGCTGATTGCATTAGTAGGAGCTATTCAGTAATTCGCTGTGTCGATTAGTTGAGTAGTTGCATGGCCGTAAGGTACGTTGTTTCGAATTTAATTTACATCGAAAAATTTATTTATTTTATTAGATTAAATAAATAAATGTTTAATCGATAATTAAACTTAATCATCATAGGTACAAATTGATTTACTCGAGTCGATTCATAAGAAGCAACATTTCGGGAATTAATTGGATATTCGTCAAATGAAACCAATGTGAGTAAATCTCACTCACCTTTAGAATTATTTTTATTTCATTAAAAATAATTGTCTGTTGCTTGTGTGAATGTTTTCTGGTTGTTTTATATATATATATTAGTTATTTAGGCTATATATATATATATATATATATATTGGGTTGTTGATTGGTTGGGTTCCCGCAGTCTCATTAGCGGATGCCCGCGGTACCATTAGCGGATGATTACCCTATACGCCCCACGCTATGATTAGTGGATGACCTTCTATACCACGATATTCTGCCACGAAGCAGAATGGGTATTATTTATGTGCTAACATCTGTGGATGCAGGGAAACAGGTTGGAGGGATCCAACTGGATTCCTCAAAAATATATTATCTGTTTGTTGTTTGCTGATTTCATATATTCATATATGATGTGTTAAAAAATAAATTGATTGAAAATTTGGTGATTTGATTGTTTTAAATATCACTGGGCCAAGTGTTAATTTAATTAAAATATCATGGAAGGATATTTGAAATTTAAAAGGGAAAATTCTATTTTTAAATAGAATTTGAATTTTAAATGGAAATAAAAATATAAACTTGTTTTTGAAAAATAAAACAAGTAGTTCCTTTATAAACGAAGTTTATAAATAGCTCTTTTATAACGAAGGTTACAAATAATTCTTTTATAACGAAGTTATAAATGAAGTGAAAAGAATTATCATTTGATAATTCAGAAATAGAAATACAAGTGTGAAATTGGAATTCGAAATGAAATTTCAAAACAGGATGTGAAAGGAAATTTTTAAATATATAACTCAAATGAAATTTGAGTATAACATTTGAATAGTAGCATTAGAAAAGGAATTTAAATATTTGAATTTTAAATAAAAGAAAAAGGAGATTGAATATTAGAAATTCAAATAGAAGTTCAAATAGAATTTGAATAGACGAAATTATAATGAAAAATAGAATTTGAATTCAAAGGGATAAAAATAGAATTTGAATTCGAAGGAATTCAACTAAAGAAATTCAAATAGAGATTTTGATATAAAATTCGAATAAAGAAATTCAAATAGAGATTTGAATGTAGAATTTCAAAATAGAATTTGAAATAAACTTTGAAAATAGGATTTTCAAAGTAGAATTGGAAATAGAATTTCAAATAGGATTTCAAAATAGGAAATCCAAATGGTTTTGAAATAGAATTTGAATTCAAGGGAATTCAAATGGATTTGAGTGAAGAAATTCAAATGGGGTTGGAGATGAATTTGAATATTAGAATTCAAATGGAAATGGAAAATGAAATTTGAATATAAGAGATTCAAATTGAATTCAAATAGGATTTAATCTATGGGATTTGAATATGAAATTCAAATGGGTTTTAAACTATGGAATTTTGAATATAGAATTTAAAAAGGAGTTTGAATATTTGAATTTCAATAGAATTCAAATATAGAAATTGGAATATAGAAGTTCAAATGGAATTTAAATATAGAGTTTGAATAAGAGAATTCAAATGAATTCAAACATAGAATTTGAATATAGGGAATTCAAATAGAAATTCAAGTATTGAATTTGAATATCAAATAGAAAAGGAATTGGAATTTGAATATAGAATTCAAATAAAAGTGAGATTGGAATTTGAATCAAGAAATTCAAATAGAGTTAAAATGGAGTTGAATTCATTTTAAAGAAGTTTAAAGGTTTATATATAATTAAAACGAACTCGCCACAGCGCTGTAGTTCGTAAAATAGCGATTCGAACTTCAATCGAGTATACAGGACTCAATTTGAATCGAATCTCTTTGAAATAAGAAACGTCAGGACCGGTTTGATAATAGTTTTCTAATGAAAGAGAAAAATATGAATTTCGTCGTATAGATTTTGAGTTATGTCAAAATCAAATTTTCAGAAGAACAGCGCCAGAACTATTTAAGAACCATAACGGTTTATTTAATTTTATAAAAGGATTTTAAGAAAATAAAATCCGCATTTTTATTTAAGAAAATCCCAGGTTTTGAGAGGTGAAATATATCTGTACTCAAGTGAAGTAATGAGTTGATTTTTGAAACAGGAATCTGATTTTTGATTTATTGAATAGAATTAACTAATTTGAATGGTAATTAGTTAATGGGATTTTGAATTGATATAGGACTTTGAATAAGGGAATTTGATTTGGAAATTTATATTTGAAGTCAAAAAGGGAAATAAAATGAAATTGAAATGAAATTTGGTTATGAGCAAGTTAAATATTTTGTTTGAAAATGCTATGTTCAAACAAAGGAGTAAAATAGGCAAAATGGCCGATTTAAAGAATAAATGGGCGGAACTGAATTCAAACGATTAGATAGTGTTGAATTGAATTAAAAACAGGTGAACATGTGTAAGTAGGTTTGATATGAAGTATATGAAGATTTAAATTTATGTGCTCGACAAAAAGGTACCTGTTGAATTCATATTTGAGATTTTATGCGCCGTATCGGCAGGCCGCTTGGCTTTTTCCTTTTTCTTTCGATTGAGGAAGATACCGGGAAGCTATTTGAAATTTCCCGATGCTCCCGATACAGGGGAGGTTATGGCGAATTTTTCCGGGAATTTAAGGAGATAGAATATTTTTCAGATAATTTGATAGTTATAAATCAATGTATCGATAAATGTAGAATTCGATAGGGAAATGAAATCAAAATAGAGTATTGGAAACGGAAAGGGAAATCTATAAATTGGAAACAGAAAGCGAACTTTATACATGTTTTAAAAATGAACAATTGGATTGTATAGTGTGTTTATTCGAGGTAAGGGGTTTTGCCGTTTTGAAGTTGAGGATGTTTTTTAGTTAAGGTCTGAGAGGTAATTTTACCCCAACTTGATTGATTTCATTTTTAATGGATAAATAGCAAGATCCAGTCTCGAAGAGAAGTGTTTGAAAAAGAGTTAGTTGAAGAAAATATTTTGAGTTGTTATAACGATGTTTTACACAACATTCGTTTTAAATCCAAGTGATGGAATTTTGGAAATATAACAAGTAAATATTTCCTGAGTATAATTAAAATAGTCGGGATAGAGATAAGTGATTGGAATTGTTTCCAATTGCAAATAGAGATATTTTCTAATATATAGAAAATAAAAGGAGTTGATATTGGGAAATGCTTTCCAAATGGCATAAGAGGCCAAGATGATTATTGAAAATATTTGGTTAACAAATATTGATAAGAGAATGGAGAAGAGATTTAATTAATGAAATATTAATTAAAAGAGCCCAGTGATTGGTTTGATATGTTGGATGAACACTTGTTTTTATTCGATAGTTAAATCACAGACTATCGAAGTTTTGACCAACGTTGTCAATATGGAGAGACCGGTTGGATTATTATCCGTGAACCACTCTGTACTGGCAGTAGCGTTGCGAATCAGATTATATGAAGATAATCGAAGATGGAGTAAAGTGCAAGGACTCTTTCTATTAAATAGAAATAGTGCCTTCGGTTTCGATCCGTCCTAGAACGAACATATATGGACGAATGTCTGACAGAGTATTTCCAATGATCAAAATGGGTTGGTCTGTATAAATATATATATATGGTTGCAACGGATTTATTCCCTTAGCATAACATCCAGAATATTTGTGCAAACTCAACTAGTGATTAACGGATCTGACAATGTGGCATTCAAAGTGATTGTGCTATCAATGAATGGTAAGTATTCGTAGCCTCAGGCCTCAACAACTAGGAAAGGACAAAAATCGGGCAGGCAGCATGGCTATGTGGGTCGCACCCATTAGGATGTATAATCACGTATCTAGAGGTTCATTTAATTTCTTATTCTATTCGATGTTGTCCCAGTCGGGAGACGGTTGCTGATCCCAACCGTTGGTGATATACATTCGATACACTTAAGCGAAATGAGTGGTCGGTCATGTGTGGGCCGGGTTGCAAGATGTTCTTGTTGAACCCAGTGTATTCCTCTCTAGAGATACACTAGCGGAAGGTGGTTCCATACCTTGTCATGTTGGAAATCCAATCTCCAATAAGCGCCATGCGGGTTTTGATTTTATACTATATATGTGGAGCGTGAGATGCAAGCGTTCTGCTATTTGGTTATCTATTTGATGTAGACATTATTATAATATCACTAGATTTTCGTATCAAAGTGTTTTGGGTTATAGTAAGGTAAAAACCGTCCATGTTTATGTGTGGGCTGGTCTTACTATTATCTTTTTTTTCGAAAGGATTTTGAAAGTTAAACAAGTGGTTGGAGTTTACTCACACCAGTCCCATGACTGACCCAGAGTTTGTTTTGTTTTTCCTAAACTCTTAGGTGCCCAAATTTGTACGGGAAGTCAAGTAGTCGGGATTTCACAGATTTATTTGAAGGAGCTGGAAGCAGGAGGCTTCACCGGTTAGCTATAGGCTATCATATATTCCGCTGTGGACCTTGTTTGTATCTGGAAACAGGTGTTTATAACTGTTCCAGAAATGACTGTTGTGCTCTGATGATGGTATGTATATAAAGTTACTGATTTGTATTTCCAAAGTTATGTTATATAATATATTTTATTCGATCCGCTGTGAGTTTGTGATCTTCGTTTTCTTCTATTTTAATATTTCTTTCTTTCTATTTCTCATCCTCTAACTTCTTTCTAATAATGATTCGTAATTCTGTGCAATTTGGGTTGGACGTGTGGTGTTATTAGTCAATTCAGATAGCACGGATTTGCGGGCCTTTACAGTTGGTATCAGAGCTTAGGTTGAGCGAATACCTAGGCTTGTTGGGGTTGTACTCATCAGAGATAGGGTCAATAGTACCCTAGAATGAGTTGAGTGTACAGCTACGAGAGAGCGTATTTGTTAGTTGATATAAAAAAAGTTATTTTATATTGTGTTGGCTAGTCTGTTGAGTGGTTTATGAATTCTGGTCGAATCGTGGGACGCCACGAAGTCGATAGGAATTTCTAAACACTTAAACAGAGAAATTCGACCCAATATTGTTTTAAAGAGGGTAAATGAAATAATTTACCCAAAATTCTATTTTGATATAGAAAGAATAATTTTCTAGAATTATTATAATATATGGATGTGTTGATTGTTAGGATTATAATCAAACGAGATTATAAAATTGGAATGGTTATTTATAACAAAAATAGAATTTGTATAGAAATTAAATATACAAATGAGATAAATTAGAATTAAATTCAAACCAGAATTAAGAATTCAAAATCCTGGGAAGTTGAAAAATATTTTTCAAGGTATATTAAAATAATATAGATTTGTTTTAGAAGGATTTGAAAGAAAATCATTTTAGATGGATTTTGAAATAATAAAGCACTGAACTCACTTCAGTGGCTGGGAAATAATTCTGATGATGATTGCAACATCATCAGTGTTCATTTTCGAGTTTCTAAGTGATGGATTGTTACCTTAGAAAAGTTTTTGATGGAAATTTGTTTTGAAAGAAAACAATTGGTTTGAAAATTCAAATGTTTTGAATTTGAAATGGAAATAAATATATGTATATACTTATGTGACTTCAAAAGGATTTGAAATGAAAACTCGAGAATTTGAATTCTGGAATTTAAATTTAACTTAAATGGGTCGAAGTAAATAAACTGAATAGAATCAATTTGGATAAATTGGTGTTGAACCAATATGAATAGAGTATGAGTTGGATGTGAATAACTTAATTGCAAATCATTCAGAGTTAAATGAATGAAAGCATATATAGAGTGTGATATTCAATATGAATGGAAACCAAAAGTTTTGGTAGAATTGAATTTGTTGAAATAAGAAATGTTTGAGTTTCAACTTTAGTGGGTTTTTGTAAAGTAATGGATTTGTATCATTTTTCCTACCTTAGCAATTTCGAGGACGAAATTATTTTAAGGGGGGAAGAATGTAACGACCCGGATTTTTCGAACAGTTATTTTAAATATTTAGTATCATTTAAATATTGATTCGAATATAAATGGATTTTTATTATGGAATTTATCAGTTTAAAAATCATTATATGATTTAATATCGAATAGAAGGATAATAATAGATTTTTATCGATGAATTTAAATTGTTTGAAATCAATTTATATTTTAGATCGAATCGTTAATGTAAATTGCTATTTATTGTCTATAGTCGAATAAAATTTCAGTATTGGTCCCGTTAAGTCCAAAATAGCGTTATGACCTTATAACATCAGTCGTTAAGTTAGAATAGCGGTTCGGGACTGCAAGATAGGGACTGTTAGATATTTTAATTAATTAATTAAAATAAATTTCAAATAAAAATTTCATATCAACGTTTCATCAGCCACCCTATTTCTACAAAGCCGACCTCTTCTCCTATATGCAGGCCTATCGTGTTTCTCGAGCAGGAAATGTTGTCTATTTTCTTTGATATCAAAGAAACATCTTATTAATGGCTGGTACCTCCTGTTCCTTCGTTTTTCCCCTATAAAACCAAGTCCATCGCAAAGAGTCCTCTTCATTATTCACACACGCTCATCCCCTTTTCTTCTGTTTATTTTCGTTACTTCCGAAAGATCAATGCTTCAAATGTGAAATCAGAAAAATGGCCGAACCCCACACTTAAACCATCGCGGCCCAATACCCATCGCGATCAAAAACCGACACACTCGCGAGTTCGAGGAGCGATTTCAGTGGGGGTTGCGTTCAGGAAGGAGGCGATTGGCTTTTATCTGGGTACTGCAGATGAGTGCGATGGAGTTATGGAGGCTAGCCGAGACAGAGAAGGGGCGACGCGACCTTGTCTAGGGTTCCTCGACGAGCAGAGACCTGCGATGATGGTATTGACTGGCAAGAAGGGCGCGATGTAGTCATGAGGAGGACTTGGGTGACTGGAGTGCGATAGTGGATGTTTGGAGGGGTCGGTCTGTTCATTCTTGATGGTACGGGTGCGATGGTGATGAACTGTTTTGGGGATTTTGGTCTGGACAGAGGATAGTTGAGGCATTTCAACGGTCCAGTGGTGAAAATTGGTGCAATTCTAGTAGATGACAGCAAGGTGTTTGTTGAAATGCCGTATTGGGAAAGTTTTGCTCGAGCTGATTGCATTAGTAGGAGCTATTCAGTAATTCGCTGTGTCGATTAGTTGAGTAGTTGCATGGCCGTAAGGTACGTTGTTTCGAATTTAATTTACATCGAAAAATTTATTTATTTTATTAGATTAAATAAATAAATGTTTAATCGATAATTAGACTTAATCATCATAGGTACAAATTGATTTACTCGAGTCGATTCATAAGAAGCAACATTTCGGGAATTAATTGGATATTCGTCAAATGAAACCAATGTGAGTAAATCTCACTCACCTTTAGAATTATTTTTATTTCATTAAAAATAATTGTCTGTTGCTTGTGTGAATGTTTTCTGGTTGTTTTATATATATTAGTTATTTAGGCTATATATATATATATTGGGTTGTTGATTGGTTGGGTTCCCGCATTCTCATTAGCGGATGCCCGCGGTACCATTAGCGGATGATTACCCTATACGCCCCACGCTATGATTAGTGGATGACCTTCTATACCGCGATATTCTGCCACGAAGCAGAATGGGTATTATTTATGTGCTAACATCTGTGGATGCAGGGAAACAGGTTGGAGGGATCCAACTGGATTCCTCAAAAATATATTATTTGTTTGTTGTTTGCTAATTTCATATATTCATATATGATGTGTTAAAAAATAAATTGATTGAAAATTTGGTGATTTGATTGTTTTAAATATCACTGGGCCAAGTGTTAATTTAATTAAAATATCATGGAAGGATATTTGAAATTTAAAAGGGAAAATTCTATTTTTAAATAGAATTTGAATTTTAAATGGAAATAAAAATATAAACTTGTTTTTGAAAAATAAAACAAGTAGTTCCTTTATAAACGAAGTTTATAAATAGCTCTTTTATAATGAAGGTTATAAATAATTCTTTTATAACGAAGTTATAAATGAAGTGAAAAGAATTATCATTTGATAATTCAGAAATAGAAATACAAGTGTGAAATTGGAATTTGAAATGAAATTTCAAAACAGGATGTGAAAGGAAATTTTTAAATATATAACTCAAATGAAATTTGAGTATAACATTTGAATAGTAGCATTAGAAAAGGAATTTAAATATTTGAATTTTAAATAAAAGAAAAAGGAGATTGAATATTAGAAATTCAAATAGAAGTTCAAATAGAATTTGAATAGACGAAATTATAATGAAAAATAGAATTTGAATTCAAAGGGATAAAAATAGAATTTGAATTCGAAGGAATTCAAATAAAGAAATTCAAATAGAGATTTTGATATAAAATTCGAATAAAGAAATTCAAATAGAGATTTGAATGTAGAATTTCAAAATAGAATTTGAAATAAACTTTGAAAATAGGATTTTCAAAGTAGAATTGGAAATAGAATTTCAAATAGGATTTCAAAATAGGAAATCCAAATGGTTTTGAAATAGAATTTGAATTCAAGGGAATTCAAATGGATTTGAGTGAAGAAATTCAAATGGGGTTGGAGATGAATTTGAATATTAGAATTCAAATGGAAATGGAAAATGAAATTTGAATATAAGAGATTCAAATTGAATTCAAATAGGATTTAATCTATGGGATTTGAATATGAAATTCAAATGGGTTTTAAACTATGGAATTTTGAATATAGAATTTAAAAAGGAGTTTGAATATTTGAATTTCAATAGAATTCAAATATAGAAATTGGAATATAGAAGTTCAAATGGAATTTAAATATAGAGTTTGAATAAGAGAATTCAAATGAATTCAAACATAGAATTTGAATATAGGGAATTCAAATAGAAATTCAAGTATTGAATTTGAATATCAAATAGAAAAGGAATTGGAATTTGAATATAGAATTCAAATAAAAGTGAGATTGGAATTTGAATCAAGAAATTCAAATAGAGTTAAAATGGAGTTGAATTCATTTTAAAGAAGTTTAAAGGTTTATATATAATTAAAACGAACTCGCCACAGCGCTGTAGTTCGTAAAATAGCGATTCGAACTTCAATCGAGTATACAGGACTCAATTTGAATCGGATCTCTTTGAAATAAGAAACGTCAGGACCGGTTTGATAATAGTTTTCTAATGAAAGAGAAAAATATGAATTTCGTCGTATAGATTTTGAGTTATGTCAAAATCAAATTTTCAGAAGAACAGCGCCAGAACAATTTAAGAACCATAACGGTTTATTTAATTTTATAAAAGGATTTTAAGAAAATAAAATCCGCATTTTTATTTAAGAAAATCCCAGGTTTTGAGAGGTGAAATATATCTGTACTCAAGTGAAGTAATGAGTTGATTTTTGAAACAGGAATCTGATTTTTGATTTATTGAATAGAATTAACTAATTTGAATGGTAATTAGTTAATGGGATTTTGAATTGATATAGGACTTTGAATAAGGGAATTTGATTTGGAAATTTATATTTGAAGTCAAAAAGGGAAATAAAATGAAATTGAAACGAAATTTGGTTATGAGAAAGTTAAATATTTTGTTTGAAAATGCTATGTTCAAACAAAGGAGTAAAATAGGCAAAATGGCCGATTTAAAGAATAAATGGGCGGAACTGAATTCAAACGATTAGATAGTGTTGAATTGAATTAAAAACAGGTGAACATGTGTAAGCAGGTTTGATATGAAGTATATGAAGATTTAAATTTATGTGCTCGACAAAAAGGTACCTGTTGAATTCATATATGAGATTTTATGCGCCGTATCGGCAGGCCGCTTGGCTTTTTCCTTTTTCTTTTGATTGAGGAAGATACCGGGAAGCTATTTGAAATTTCCCGATGCTCCCGATATAGGGGAGGTTATGGCGAATTTTTCCGGGAATTTAAGGAGATAAAATATTTTTCAGATAATTTGATAGTTATAAATCAATGTATCGATAAATGTAGAATTCGATAGGGAAATGAAATCAAAATAGAGTATTGGAAACAGAAAGGGAAATCTATAAATTGGAAACAGAAAGCGAACTTTATACATGTTTTAAAAATGAACAATTGGATTGTATAGTGTGTTTATTCGAGGTAAGGGGTTTTGCCGTTTTGAAGTTGAGGATGTTTTTCAGTTAAGGTCTGAGAGGTAATTTTACCCCAACTTGATTGATTTCATTTTTAATGGATAAATAGCAAGATCCAGTCTCGAAGAGAAGTGTTTGAAAAAGAGTTAGTTGAAGAAAATATTTTGAGTTGTTATAACGATGTTTTACACAACATTCGTTTTAAATCCAAGTGATGGAATTTTGGAAATATAACAAGTAAATATTTCCTGAGTATAATTAAAATAGTCGGGATAGAGATAAGTGATTGGAATTGTTTCCAATTGCAAATAGAGATATTTTCTAATATATAGAAAATAAAAGGAGTTGATATTGGGAAATGCTTCCCAAATGGCATAAGAGGCCAAGATGATTATTGAAAATATTTGGTTAACAAATATTGATAAGAGAATGGAGAAGAGATTTAATTAATGAAATATTAATTAAAAGAGCCCAGTGATTTGTTTGATATGTTGGATGAACACTTGTTTTTATTCGATAGTTAAATCACAGACTATCGAAGTTTTGACCATCGTTGTCAATATGGAGAGACCGGTTGGATTATTATCCGTGAACCACTCTGTACTGGCAGTAGCGTTGCGAATCAGATTATATGAAGATAATCGAAGATGGAGTAAAGTGCAAGGACTCTTTCTATTAAATAGAAATAGTGCCTTCGGTTTCGTTCCGTCCTAGAACGAACATATATGGACGAATGTCTGACAGAGTATTTCCAATGATCAAAATGGGTTGGTCTGTATAAATATATATATGGTTGCAACGGATTTATTCCCTTAGCATAATATCCAGAATATTTGTGCAAACTCAACTAGTGATTAACGGATCTGACAATGTGGCATTCAAAGTGATTGTGCTATCAATGAATGGTAAGTATTCGTAGCCTCAGGCCTCAACAACCAGGAAAGGACAAAAATCGGGCAGGCAGCATGGCTATGTGGGTCGCACCCATTAGGATGTATAATCACCTATCTAGAGGTTCATTTAATTTCTTATTCTATTCGATGCTGTCCCAGTCGGGAGACGGTTGCTGATCCCAACCGTTTGTGATATACATTCGATACACTCAAGCGAAATGAGTGGTCGGTCATGTGTGGGCCGGGTTGCAAGATGTTCTTGTTGAACCCAGTGTATTCCTCTCTAGAGATACACTAGCGGAAGGTGGTTCCATACCTTGTCATGTTGGAAATCCAATCTCCAATAAGCGCTATGCGGGTTTTGATTTTATACTATATATGTGGAGCGTGAGATGCAAGCGTTCTGCTATTTGGTTATCTATTTGATGTAGACATTATTATAATATCACTAGATTTTCGTATCAAAGTGTTTTGGGTTATAGTAAGGTAAAACCCGTCCATGTTTATGTGTGGGCTGGTCTTACTATTATCTTTTTTTTCGAAAGGATTTTGAAAGTTAAACAAGTGGTTGGAGTTTACTCACACCAGTCCCATGACTGACCCAGAGTTTGTTTTGTTTAAACTAAACTCTTGGGTGCCCAAATTTGTACGGGCAGTCAAGTAGTCGGGATTTCACAGATTTATTTGAAGGAGCTGGAAGCAGGAGGCTTCACCGGTTAGCTATCGGCTATCATATATTCCGCTGTGGACCTTGTTTGTATCTGGAAACAGGTGTTTATAACTGTTCCAGAAATGACTGTTGTGCTCTGATAATGGTATGTATATAAAGTTACTGATTTGTATTTCAAAAGTTATGTTATATAATATATTTTATTCGATCCGCTGTGAGTTTGTGATCTTCGTTTTCTTCTATTCTAATATTTCTTTCTTTCTATTTCTCATCCTCTAACTTCTTTCTAATAATGATTCGTAATTCTGTGCAATTTGGGTTGGACGTGTGGTGTTATTAGTCAATTCATATAGCACGGATTTGCGGGCCTTTACATCATGAAAATGGACATACAACTAGAGTTTGACATTATGGACGCAAGGAAACTAGTTTCGTTGAATTCTGACTCCGTTTGCTCACATAGCGTATTTTTAACCATCAAAATATCGACTGCTTTTCACATTAAAAATCCGTACGACCACACACTAACCCCAAAATCACGAAAATTGAAATATAACAATAATTTAATATTGCGGATCCAACAAAATTAGTTTCGTCGAAAACGGAGGTCGTTTGCAAAACTGGCTGTTTTTAAAGCTCTAAATAGCCCATTTAAATATATAAATATATTTAAAAATAATTAAATTAAATATTTATTAATAAATATTATCGTATATATTCACAATAGAATATCGTACAGCTCCGATTGGATTTATAACTCGATATTCCAAATCCAGTGTTACATCGATATTCGATTTATATTTAAAAACCATTTAAAAATATAAATAAATCGATATATATTATAAAGGAATTCCATAGTGACTTTTCTAAAATTAGATTTGGACATAAATCAAAATCTACACAATGAAATCCCGATTTTTCTCTTCCACTAGAAAATATACTTCACCAGCTCCGAACGTTTCTTGTTTCACAGAAATCCGATTTAAAACGGACCCTGTACATTCAGTTGAAGCTCGAACCGCCAAATTACGAACTACAGCGCCATTTCGAGCTCGATTTTTATTATATTATAATTATACGTTCAACTGTCGTTTTTATAATATATTCATTATTCGAATTCAATTCCAAAATGAATTATATATTTTGAATTGTCCAGTTCACATTATATTGTCAATTCACTATTTCTGACTTTTTCAGAAATTAAATATATTATTTAATTATTTCATTAATTAAATATTCAATAGTTATTTTAATTAAAACGCCATTTAATTCTCTAAATCACTATTTATATAATTAAATAAGTTAATTATAATACCGTAAAAATACGGGACATTACATAAGAAATCTGGGAAGCGCACTAGACATTCCTTTATATTCATCCTATTATCCAGCTTTACCTTATGTCATGGTTATACTTTCTGTAACACCCCGTAATTTGAACATAAAAATTCACAAATTAAAGTATACTTAATTAAGTGAAATTGGTTGCGTAGAGAAATATATGTATATTGATATATATATATATATATATAATTGAAAATTAAATAAATAAATATGCAAAAATGTTCAAAACAACGAATTGGGAGAGGGGAATAACCGAACCGGCCGATTTTTGAGGTCGACCCAAGCCCGCTGGGTCGACTAGGGGTTAATCCAAGGTGTTTGGCTGTCAACCCGTGGGCCGATTCGCTCAAATGCAGATTTTGCATTTGAATGGTTCTCATGGTTCAGCTTTAATCTAAAGGCCCTAGATGGTTCCTACACTTGACTTCTTCCCCAAGACATGCTTTGATGGCTTGGATTGAATCTAGGGTTAATCTTATGGCTAATACTATCCTAATCCTCTATAAAAAGACCCCTAAACCTAGCCTAAATCACCATTATTCAATTCTACAACTAAACTATGCCAAAATGATTCCTCATCATGGCCTCCACTTCAACCCATGGCCTTCATCTTCTTCTTCATGATAGCTTAAGTGTTCTAAGCTAGTTTCAAAGTAAAGGAGCCTCTTTTCTTCATTCATGAGAGATTCTATGATCATGTGAGTGATTTCATGTTTGTATGAGAGTTCATAAGTTGCATTCTAGCCAAAGTTGCAACCTTTTCTTGACCAAAAAGCAAGGATCTAGCATGAGAGCTCATAAGCTTCATTCAAAGCCAAAGTCGAAACCTTTCTTCTTCAAAGCAAGGATTTTTATTGATATTTGCTCAAGGGTTTCATTTGGAGCTTGTTCTTTTGGGGTTTTTGGGTGATAGCATGAATGGCTTCGTCTCAATCTTTGTTTTATATGTTGATTTGTGCCTTTATAGCATTGTAAGCCCCCTCCTACTCTTAGATATTAACTATAAAGTTAAATGAATGTTGCAAGTTTGGGTTTGATCATTAAGTATGATACATGCTATCATGTTAAGCAAGTTTATAAAGTCATTACCTTGATCTTGTTGGTTAAAAGCTATAACCTTTATGTTGAAATGTTGCATTATGCAACATGAGAACCCTCATAACCTTTAGGTTAACTAGCATATGAAGTCATAACCCTTATGTGATGTTATATGCGAGTTACTTGTCATCATTTCATGTCATCTATGACCATGTATCACCTATTTGCCAAGTTTGAATGTTATGCATGTTTTTGAGGCTTGACAATGTAACATGCAAGTTTGTGAGCACATTTATGCCTCATTTCCACCATGTTTAACTTGTGGCCTTATACCCCTTTTTTCATGCCTTTGCCAAGTTCCTTCTTTTAAAACATTATACGTTGTTGCGAATGTATATGCGAGTTTAAAAGCGTTGGGGTTATGTTATGGGTAAACTTTAATGACATGAAACATGATTTGGGTAAATTGGTATAAACGTGACAACATGTAACTTTGGCTATGAGCATGGGACTTGGAAACTTGACACGTATGGGTTGTAAGTGTAACAAGACACTAGACCAAACATGAAAATGGCCAACTCGAGGTTGGGTTGAGTTTGTAGCATAAATCTACCCGGACCCGCCCGGCTTAACTAGTGGCTACAAACAATAGGATCCAATGTGAGAAGTTGGTCATGTCGCGTTTAAGACCCGAGGTTAGACTAGGTTGTGGTGTAAAACTACCCGGACCCGCCCGGCTTAACTAGTAACCACAACAAGGTCTAATGTGAGAGGTTAAGAGTGCATTAATTAAATTAATGCCACATGATAAGGTTAAGTAAATTTGACTAATGACACTTAACCGATATGACACGAATGGGTAGGTTAAGTGGGACCGGGCTTGATTTCTTAATGACACTTAACCATACAAGACAATTAGGGGATGGGGTTAAGTAATTTACGCTTAACTAATCCGACTGGGTAATTAGATGGGGTTAAGTAATCCACACTTAACTAAACTAAACACGGTAATTAGATGGGGTTAAGTAACTTAGACTTAACTAATCTAAACACGGTAATTAGATGGGGTTAAGTAACTTAGACTTAACTAATCTAAACATGGTAATTAGATGGGGTTAAGTAACCTTCACTTAACTAATCTAAACACGGTAATTCGGTGGGGTTAAGTTAAACACTTAACCAATCTAAATGCGTTAATTCAATGAGGTTAAGTAACCAATACTTAACCAATTTAACACGGTAATTTAATGGGGTTAAGTAACTTATACTTAACCAATTATACGTGATGATTTGATGAGGTTAAGTAACCTATACTTAACCAATCTAATAGGTGGACCTGATAGGGTTAAGTCACAAGACTTTTAAAAGTAGGCTTAACCATTGTAATACGATTAGTGGATGGGGTTAAGCTAACCCATACTTAACCAATCCGACTCGATAATATGATGGGATTAAGATAATCTATGCTTAATCAATATAACATGATAATCTGATAGGGTTAAGACAAATAAATACTTAACCGATTTGACTTGATAAGGTTAAGTCATGAGCTTCTTGGTACACTTAACCAACCTGTAGGGCTAAGCCTTGAACTTGAGTACTTAGCCAATCTTGACATGATTCGTAGGCGGGTTAAGTCATGAACTTGGATAACAACAGTTAACCCATTTGACAAAACCCTAGCTCAGGGGACTAGGTTGGAAATCGTAGTTAACAAGGATAGTGGAAAGAGGGGCTAAGTAGTAAACCTTAGTTAAGGGTAACTAAGTAATAATTCTTAGCTAAGGACATGGACTAGTTCATAAAGAGATGAGTAACCTGGTACGGTAGGTCATCGCTTAGTATACGAGGAGGAGCAAGTTATCTGACTTGGATAAAAGCTCCAGCGAACTGGGTGACGAAGCGGAAGCTTCGGGGAACGTGAGGGTACTCTTGGTATCCCTCTGTGAGGTGGCGTGTGGTCCATGAAACCCGGCCTCACAGAGGTTAAGGTCTGCGGTAGAAGAGCCAAGAGTATGCCTTGGTTGCTATGCGAGCGACCTAAAGACTAGGATGGATTAGCGTGGAGTCGACGATACTTGATTTTGCCCCGGGATAGCATGTCGCCGACTACCTACCATCTTTAGTCAATCGTGTACGTACGGAAAGGCAGGGAACTCCCAAAAGACCATATACTAGCTATCAAGTTATGGGTGAGGTTGGCTATCTGGAAGTGGGCATCGATGGGCCTTAGTGTTGTTCTCATACATGATTTTTCTTGGATTGCCTTTCAGTAGTTGGGGGAGGGGTCACGTATGACCATAGCCACGGGTACAAAAACAGACCTTGATATCTGCATCAGCAGACGACTTAAAGCTCCCGACCGAGTTCCGTATTTCTTGATTTGCCCTGGCACGGAACTCGGATGGCACATTGAGGAACATGTGCATCTAGACATGGAAAACGATTCACGATACATACGTGGGATAAAGGGCGCGGTTGACGGGTGGCATAATCCCTAGTGGCCCTAGGTGGCTGAACCCAAACCAAGACACGGAAACGTTCATTAGGTAGCATAATCCCTAGTGGTCCTAGGTGGCATAAATCCTAAGTGGACACGCGATAGTTCATGGTAAGGAAACATAACTAGATCGAGGGTAGCAGTCCAAAATAACTTCAAGGATAAAACGTTTACATGGGAAAGCCCGTATGGCCTACGGCAAAGGACTGAACTTATACATGGAAGGAAACATACGATTTGGAAAAACCTACATGTGCTATATATATTAGGGTGACATGGACCATTACATGACATTGGGTAAGGAACATTCATAGTTGACACATGACACGGGTTGGGATACTAGTACGAGGGGTGCAGAGCAAATATACATGATACATACCTTAGGATGTTATACATGGTAGATACCTTGGGATAGTATACTTGATAGAAACCTGACGATGTGGTACCTTGATTTATCTTGACACCGTAGTTTATCATGACACACTCGTTTATCTTGGTACAGTAGTTCATCCTGTTATTTTGGTTTAGCTTATCTATCTTGTCATCATACTTATGTTCATCTCAGTTCCTCATGCCAGTTAACTTTACTAGTTTATATACTGATTGTAGATAGGGCTTACCAGTCTTTATGACTGACCCTGTTTTCTTTCGCCTCTTGTCTTCTGTTTCCCCCCTCCCCAGGTTACAGGGAGGTAATGCTATTGTTAGTTTGTACTTCTTCTGTTTGAAGGTCATCACGCATGGCTTGGACTTCTCTTGGCTATGGCTACTTTACTGTTTTACTTGGGGAATAATTTATGAAATGGCTTTATGCTTCTTTATTATTGCAAGATAGGTTTTGATGTATTTTGATGTAAAAGGCTTTAGACCTTATTTTACAAGGTAATGAAATTTGTTTTACTTCCGCTGTTATATATATATATGTTCTGTCTTGTAATATTTCTGTACATGTTTACCAATAATACCCCTCTAAAGCTAATGCATTCCTTTGCGAGTGACCCTAGTGGAGGTGGGGTGTTACATTTGGTATCAGAGCAGAAGGTTACCAGACTGGGCAAAAGTTTTTAAAACCTTCTGAAAACTATTTGAGAAACCGTTTTACAAAGAAGCATTTTTCAAGAAAAGTTTGTTTTAAAAGGCTATTCCCCAAAGGCCATTAGCATTATCCTTTGATTCTTTGATTGAATGTCCTTTCCTTTCTTTCCTCCATCTGTGGTCGCAGTTGTTCTAACTGTGACTAATCTTTTCTAGCCACGTAGGTGTTTTCCCGTACGATGGAGGTGGTTCTCGAGAGACCTGTTGCCGTGGTACAAGGAAGGATAAGAAGAGTAGGGATAAAGGACGAGAGCTTAAGGATAAGCAACTGTTGCTATGGCTTAGTCCATCAAGGAGGAAAAGGACAAGATCATCGGAGAGGGCAATTGTACGCTCCCATTTCTAGGGTACCTAAAAGAAATGGTACTGTTTCTGGTAAAGGTTTAGTCGTTCTTTTCTATCATCCCGTCCAGACTTTGTCTTGATCATCGTATCATTTAAGTCTGCTTGGATAGTTGAGTCTCTGCACCTTAGTACTAGCATGGTAGAGGATCCCAGTTTTTGTCCCAAAATCTGGTTGGAGAGTCGGTCCATTTATTCATGACTTGTTGGATTTGAGAACGTCTATGCCAAGTGTTGAGATTAGAAGCAATACTTCTATTGTTGAGCCATGGATGGATTCTAGGGGTAAAGTGGTTATCCAGTAAGGAATACCATTCTCGGTTTTTGAAAAGAGGGTAGTCAGACTCTTGGCTTGATTTGGTAATACCTTCGAAATCTCGTGTAACCTTTTGGGTTCTGTCATGGTTGGTTAACTAGAATCTCTTGATGCATTTATCGGAAATCTCTGATCCAATCGAGTAACGTCCGCCAATAAGACGGATGGTTCATTCCGCTTAAGCATGGGTTATAGGAATCACCCTAGTAAGTGCATGTGGTAACATGGATTGGCATCGGTGAACGAGATCCAGAATTCACTAGTGAATTTTGGAGAGCTTGCATGAGTACGTAGATATGGTTGAGCCAAGTATACTAGGGAAAGAATAAATGAAAGTGGAACGAGAGGCGACAGTGAAAAGAGTTCCGACTCATACCTTGGAAATAGGAATCAAGGAACTACGAAATCATGAAGTCAAAGGCAGTCAAGGCACACTGGAATTAGGCTCAAGGAAATGCGGATTAGACGCATGCATCGTGTCTCTTTTTAAGAGTATATCTTTGATCCTTGGTTCACCTGTAGAGCTTGCTTGCATGCTATCGCTTAGTGGATATCCTCTCGGTCCTGTTTCTGTTACAAACCCCGTAAGGAGTTTGTCTTGTTTATCTCCTCGATCTTATCTTGGGAACCTTAGATAGAACTCTATGGATGTAAACATGTATTTGAAACATGTTATGATTGATATGGTTGCAAATGGTTGCAAGTGGTTGCTCGTGGATGCGCGAATACACATTAGATACTAGATTGACGCGGTCACGTTTCATGTTGCATATGCATGAGTATTTATACTTGTTTATGGATGAAATTGAATGTGTTATCATGCGGATGTTGCATATGAATGAATGTTTGTGCACGCATATAGTACTTATACGACTAGGACTATTCGCATACATGTTGGACTCATGGCACTAAACATATTTTGCATTAGAAAGATCATTCAGGCCTGATCATTAGCATTAGCTAAGGAGCATATACACACACGTTCTGCATATGTTCATAGGCATTAGAAATCGTCTAAGGACAATGGTTGCCTATGGATGATGTTCTGAGTAGATGGATGATGGAAAGTAGGATACGTTCTTCCTAACTTGGAGATTTCGGGGACGAAATCCTTTAAGGAGGGGAGAATGTAACACCCCGTAATTTGAACATAAAAATTCACAAATTAAAGTATACTTAATTAAGTGAAATGGGTTGCGTAGAGAAATATATATATATATATTGATATATATATATATAATTTAAAATTAAATAAATAAATATGCAAAAATGTTCAAAACAGCGAATTGGGAGAGGGGAATAACCGAACCGGCCGATTTTTGAGGTCGACCCAAGCCCGCTGGGTCGACTAGGGGTTAATCCAGGGTGTTTGGCTGTCAACCCGTGGGCCGATTCGCTCAAACGCAGATTTTGCATTTGAATGGTTCTCATGGTTCAGCTTTAATCTAAAGGCCCTAGATGGTTCCTACACTTGACTTCTTCCCCAAGACATGCTTTGATGGCTTGGATTGAATCTAGGGTTAATCCTATGGCTAATACTATCCTAATCCTCTATAAAAAGACCCCTAAACCTAGCCTAAATCACCATTATTCAATCCTACAACTAAACTATGCCAAAATGATTCCTCATCATGGCCTCCACTTCAACCCATGGCCTCCATCTTCTTCTTCATGATAGCTTAAGTGTTCTAAGCTAGTTTCAAAGTAAAGGAGCCTCTTTTCTTCATTCATGAGAGATTCTATGATCATGTGAGTGATTTCATGTTTGTATGAGAGTTCATAAGTTGCATTCTAGCCAAAGTTGCAACCTTTTCTTGACCAAAAAGCAAGGATCTTGCATGAGAGCTCATAAGCTTCATTCAAAGCCAAAGATGAAACCTTTCTTCTTCAAAGCAAGGATTTTTATTGATATTTGCTCAAGGGTTTCATTTGGAGCTTGTTCTTTTGGGGTTTTTGGGTGATAGCATGAATGGCTTCGTCTCAAGCTTTGTTTTATATGTTGATTTGTGCCTTCATAGCATTGTAAGCCCCCTCCTACTCTTAGATATTAACTATAAAGTTAAATGAATGTTGCAAGTTTGGGTTTGATCATTAAGTATGATACATGCTATCATGTTATGCAAGTCTATAAAGTCATTACCTTGATCTTGTGGGTTAAAAGCTATAACCTTTATGTTGAAATGTTGCATTATGCAACATGAGAACCCTCATAACCTTTAGGTTAACTTGCATATGAAGTCATAACCCTTATGTGATGTTATATGCGAGTTACTTGTCATCATTTCATGTCATCTATGACCATGTATCACCTATTTGCCAAGTTTGAATGTTATGCATGTTTTTGAGGCTTGACAATGTAACATGCAAGTTTGTGAGCACATTTATGCCTCATTTCCACCATGTTTAACTTGTAGCCTTATACCCCTTTTTTTTCATGCCTTTGCCAAGTTCCTTCTTTTAAAACATTATACGTTGTTGCGAATGTATATGCGAGTTTAAAAGCGTTGGGGTTATGTTATGGGTAAACTTTAATGACATGAAACATGATTTGGGTAAATTGGTATAAACGTGACAACATGTAACTTTGGCTATGAGCATGGGACTTGGAAACTTGACACGTATGGGTTGTAAGTGTAACAAGACACTAGACTGGCTAACTCGAGGTTGGGTTGAGTTTGTAGCATAAATCTACCCGGACCCGCCCGGCTTAACTAGTGGCTACAAACAATAGGATCCAATGTGAGAAGTTGGTCATGTCGCGCTTAAGACCCGAGGTTAGACTAGGTTGTGGTGTAAAACTACCCGGACCCGCCCGGCTTAACTAGTAACCACAACAAGGTCTAATGTGAGAGGTTAAGAGTGCATTAATTAAATTAATGCCACATGATAAGGTTAAGTAAATTTGACTAATGACACTTAACCGATATGACACGAATGGGTAGGTTAAGTGGAACCGGGCTTGATTTCTTAATGACACTTAACCATACAAGACAATTAGGGGATGGGGTTAAGTAATTTACGCTTAACTAATCCGATTGGGTAATTAGATGAGGTTAAGTAATCCACACTTAACTAATCTAAACACGGTAATTAGATGGGGTTAAGTAACTTAGACTTAACTAATCTAAACACGGTAATTAGATGGGGTTAAGTAACTTAGACTTAACTAATCTAAACACGGTAATTAGATGGGGTTAAGTAACCTTCACTTAACTAATCTAAACACGGTAATTCGGTGGGGTTAAGTTAAACACTTAACCAATCTAAATGCGTTAATTCAATGAGGTTAAGTAACCAATACTTAACCAATTTAACACGGTAATTTAATGGGGTTAAGTAACTTATACTTAACCAATTATACGTGATGATTTGATGAGGTTAAGTAACCTATACTTAACCAATCTAATAGGTGGACCTGATAGGGTTAAGTCACAAGACTTTTAAAAGTAGGCTTAACCATTGTAATACGATTAGTGGATGGGGTTAAGCTAACCCATGCTTAACCAATCCGACTCGATAATCTGATGGGATTAAGATAACCTATGCTTAATCAATCTAACATGATAATCTGATAGGGTTAAGACAAATAAATACTTAACCAATTTGACTTGATAAGGTTAAGTCATGAGCTTCTTGGTACACTTAACCAACCTGTAGGGCTAAGCCTTGAACTTGAGTACTTAGCCAATCTTGACATGATTCGTAGGCGGGTTAAGTCATGAACTTGGATAACAACACTTAACCCATTTGACAAAACCCTAACTCAGGGGACTAGGTTGGAAATCGTAGTTAACAAGGATAGTGGAAAGAGGGGCTAAGTGGTAAACCTTAGTTAAGGGTAACTAAGTAATAATTCTTAGCTAAGGACATGGACTAGTTCATAAAGAGATGAGTAACCTGGTACGGTAGGTCATCGCTTAGTATACGAGGAGGAGCAAGTTATCTGACTTGGATAAAAGCTCCAGCGAACTGGGTGACGAAGCGGGAGCTTCGGGGAATGTGAGGGTACTCTTGGTATCCCTCTGTGAGGTGGCGTGTTGTCCATGAAACCCGGCCTCACAGAGGTTAAGGTCTGCGGTAGAAGAGCCAAGAGTATGCCTTGGTTGCTATGCGAGCGACCTAAAGGCTAGGATGGATTAGCGTGGAGTCGACGATACTTGATTTTGCCTCGGGATAGCATGTCGCCGACTACCTACCATCTTTAGTCAATCGTGTACGTACGGAAAGGCAGGGAACTCCCAAAAGACCATATACTAGCTATCAAGTTATGGGTGAGGTTGGCTATCTGGAAGTGGGCATCGATGGGCCTTAGTGTAGTTCTCATACATGATTTTTCTTGGATTGCCTTTCAGTAGTTGAGGGAGGGGTCACGTGGGACCATATCCACGGGTACAAAAACAGACCTTGATATCTGCATCAGCAGACGACTTAAAGCTCCCGACCGAGTTCCGTATTTCTTGATTTGCCCTGGCACGGAACTAGGATGGCACATTGAGGAACATGTGCATCTAGACATGGAAAACAATTCATGATACATACGTGGGATAAAGGGCGCGGTTGACGGGTGGCATAATCCCTAGTGGCCCTAGGTGGCTGAACCCAAACCAAGACACGGAAACGTTCATTAGGTAGCATAATCCCTAGTGGTCCTAGGTGGCATAAATCCTAAGTGGACACGCGATAGTTCATGGTAAGGAAACATAACTAGATCGAGGGTAGCAGTCCAAAATAACTTCAAGGATAAAACGTTTACATGGGAAAGCCCGTATGGCCTACGGCAAAGGACTGAACTTATACATGGAAGGAAACATACGAGTTGGAAAAACCTACATACGCTATATATATTAGGGTGACATGGACCATTACATGACATTGGGCAAGGAACATTCATAGTTGACACATGACACGGGTTGGGATACTAGTACGAGGGGTGCAGAGCAAATATACATGATACATACCTTAGGATGTTATACATGGTAGATACCTTGGGATATTATACTTGATAGAAACCTGACGATGTGGTACCTTGATTTATCTTGACACCGTAGTTTATCATGACACACTCGTTTATCTTGGTACCGTAGTTCATCCTGTTATTTTGGTTTAGCTTATCTATCTTGTCATCATACTTATGTTCATCTCAGTTCCTCATGCCAGTTAACTTTACTAGTTTATATACTGATAGTAGATAGGGCTTACCAGTCTTTATGACTGACCCTGTTTTCTTTTGCCTCTTGTCTTCCGTTTCCCCCCAGGTTACAGGGAGGAAATGCTATTGTTAGTTTGGACTTCTTCTGTTTGAAGGTCTTCACGCATGGCTTGGACTTCTCTTGGCTATGGCTACTTTACTGTTTTACTTGGGGAATAATTTATGAAATGGCTTTATGCTTCTTTATTATTGCAAGACAGGTTTTGATGTATTTTGATGTAAAAGGCTTTAGACCTTATTTTACAAGGTAATGAAATTTGTTTTACTTCCGCTGTTTTATATATATATATATATATGTTCTGTCTTGTAATATTTCTGTACATGTTTACCAATAATACCCCTCTAAAGCTAGTGCATTCCTTTGTGAGTGACCCTAGCGGAGGTAGGGTGTTACACTTTCCATCCTGTTTATTCCTGTCAAATTTCTTTACTTATTTTCATGCTAAAAGTAGCTGGACTCGCCAAGCTTTATGTCTAACCTTTTTGTTTTCACCTCTTTTTCTTCCGTTCCCCCCTCCCCCCTCCCCCCAAGGTTCTCAGGGAGGATACACTGAAGTTTGACTTGGATTTCTTTCTTCTTGAAGCACTTGGAAGTGTTGAGAGTAATGCTTAGCTTTATCTCTTTTCATTATGGCTATTTTGAATGGGATTATGATTTTACTTTTACGTACTCTAATAATAATTTTGTTCAAGATGGATATTTATGTACTTGATTCTATTATGTGGTTTTGATGTTGTAACCAAACATGTTTTGCTTTTCTGCAGCAATAAATAAAGTTTGAATTTTCTTAAGTACCATCTATATATATGTCTTGTGATATTCTGTTCTATACTCTTATAATACTCCATGGAAGTTAATGCATTCCCTTAGTGAGTGACATTAATGGACGTGGGGTGTTACACGTGGTATCAGAGCTGAAGGTTACCAGAACAGATACAAGATTTTGAAAACTGTTTTCAAAAGTATTTTTTTTAAGAAGTATTTTCAAAACATGTTTTAAAGAGGGTACTTTCAAGAGAAAGGTTTATTGTGAAAAACATAATCCCCAAAAGCCATATATCTTTCTTTCGATTCTCTACTTGAATCTCTTTTTCCTTTCTTTTCGCTATAGTTCTGTAGGCATGTTGAAACTACGGCACATGTCGGAGGGCAAAGAAGTGTCCAACCTCCATCTGTAGCCGCAGTAGTTTCACCTACGGCTAATCTTCTTTCAAGCTTCGTAGGGTTTTCTGTGCGATGGAGGCATCTTTCGAGAGACTTGTTAACATGGTACACAAGGATGGTAAAAATGAGAATGAGGGAGTTTAGGCTAAGGAGCACATCCCAAGGATGAGAAACTTGTTGATATGGCTTTAATCCATGAAGAAGGTAAAGGTGAAAAGAAAGAGATAAAAATGGAAGAATCACAGAACAAGAAAGTAGAACCTAAGAAGGGTGGAAAGAATAATAAACCCTGAGATAAAAGGAAGTGCCATTTCTATGGTATACCAGGTCATATAGGTAAAGATTGTGAAAGAATAAGGCGAAAAAGACTGGTTGCTTCCAATGTGGTGAGGCAGGACATATGATTAAGGACTGCCCAAGCAGGCGAGGACAAGGGAAAGGACAGAGGACATGATCTACTTCTGAAGGGCAGGTTAATGCTCTCATGCCAGCTATGCAAGAGAGAGGTAGAAACATTTCTGTTGAAAATTTGATTTCCCTCTTCGATCATCCTGTACGTACTTTGTTTGATTCTGGCGCTTCACATTCGATTATATTTGCTTCTGTTGTTGAGTCTCTACACCTAGATACTAGTATAGTAGTGGATCTCGTCGTTGTCTCAAATCCTATTGGGGGTACGACTCATCTTTTTATGTTCTGTCGGGATTTGAGAATATATGTATGGCGTTGAGTTTGAATGCAACGCTTATGTACTTGGTTTCATGGGCTATGGGTTGATTCTAGGAATGGATTGGCTAGCCAGGTATGGTGCCATTCTCGACTGTGAAAAGAGGGTAGTTAGACTGTTGACTAGTTTGGGTAACACTCTCGATATCTCATGCGACCCTAAGGGTTCTGTTATGCTTAGCTACCTAGAATCTCTTGACACATCTATTGATGATTTGCAATCTGTTCGAGTTGTCCGTGAGTATGCATATGTCTTTGAGGGGGTTAGGGGCTTACCTCCAAAACGCGAGATAGATTTCCATATATATGGTAGACAATTCAAAGGCAGTTGCATTGCCTCTGCGGCACATGGCTCCAAGGGAAAGGAGGGAGCTTAGTATACAAGTGAAAGAGTTGCTCGAGAAAGGGTTCATAAGAAGAAGTATCTCGGAGTGGGGTGCTCCTATTGTTTTTGCCACGAAGGATGATGGTTCACTTAGATTGTGGGTGGACTATGGAGAGCTGAATAAGCTAACGAAGAAGAACAGACACCCATAGCCGAGGATAGATGATTTGTTCGATCAGTTGGTTGGTGCTTCAGTTTTCTCGCAGTTGGACTTAGCTACAGGATTTCATCAGTTGAGGGTAGCTGAGGATAGTATAGATATGACTGCTTTTAAGACTCCCGACGGTTTCTTTGAATGGCTCGTCATGCCTTTTGGTTTGACGAATGCACCCACATATTTCATAGACTTGATGAGCAGTGTGTTTAGGGAGTTTCTAAACAAGTTCGTGGTAGTCTTTGTGGATGATATCTTGATATTCTCTAGAAGTGAGGAAGAGCATGCTCTACATCTTAGGGAAGTTTTAGAGACCCTTCGAGCACATCAACTCAAAGCTAAAAGTTCTCCAAATGTCATTTTTGGAGGAAGGAGGTGAGGTTCTTAGGGCACTGGTCTCTAAGGAAGGGATAGCAGTGGATCCCGCGAAGGTGGTGGCAATCCAAGATTGGAAGGTTCCTAAGAATGCAACAGAAGTAAGAAGTTTTCTTGGTTTGGCGGGCTATTATAGAAAGTTCATCAAGGATTTTTCTAAGATATCAGCCCCACTTACATGATTGACGAAAATGAATTTGACCTTTGCTTGGGATGTTGACTGTGACGATGCTTTCCAGCATTTGAAGAGGGCATTAACAACAGCTCCAGTTTTAGTTTTTTCTAATCGGAGTAAACCGTTCACATTGTATACCGATGCTTGCGGGATAGGTCTTGGCACAGTTTTGACGCAAGAGGGAAGGGTGATATGCTATGATGGAAGGTAGTTGAAAGTCCATGAGAAGAATTGCCCTACCCACGACTTAGAGTTAGCTGCAATAGTTTTTGTGCTTAAGTCTTGGCGCCATTACTTGCTTGGTGAGAGTTTTGAGTTGTATACAGACCATAAGTCCCTAAAATACTTGTTCTCCCAAAAAGATTTAAACTTAAGGCAAAAGTGGTGGATGGAGTTCTTAGCATCCTACAATTTTGAGATTGCATATACCCATGGCAAGGGTAACGTTGTAGCAGACGCTTTGAGTAGAAAGAAGTTGACTTTGAATCCTTTGTTTGTCGAGCGGCGAAGTTTAGAGTATATCTCTACCTTTGACTTTAGACCCTCTATTGATTATGTACCCAGTTTATTGGCATCGTTAGAGGTACGACCTACGCTTTTGGGATAGATAAGTGCGGCATAGCGAGATGACCCACAATTGATAGAGATAGTAGACCAGCTCATCAGAGGGGAGTCTTGAAGCCATCTTAGTTGGTATACTATTGATGACAAAGGTTAGTTGCATAGGGATGGGAGACTTTGCGTATCTTAAGACGAGGGTTTGAGGAGGATAATCCTTGAAGAAGCACATCTTTCTAAGCTGACCATTCATCCCAGTGGAGACAAGATGAATAGGGACATGAAGCGAGTTTTCTTTTGGGCCGAAATGAAGAAGGATGTGGCTGAGTTCGTTTCTAGATGCTTAGTGTGCTAGCAAGTCAAGGCTGAGAAAAAGAAGCTTGGTGGTTTCTGAAACACCCCACCTCCGTTAGGGTCACTCTCAAAGGGAATGCCCTAATTTTGGTGGAGGTTTATAAGTATAAGTCACAGATATACAAGACAAATATAAGAACACATATTTTTGAACAGCGGAAAACATCAACAACTTTTATTTCAACAAAATACGTGTTACACAAACTATGTCATAATTTGTTTTACAATACTTCCAAAACATAACATCTCCATAACCGTCTTGATTACATTATTTAAAGAAGCATAAAGAAAACATAAATAAACTGCAAAAGTCCCATAATTGTTGCCCAAAGCCATAACCCAAATAGGAAAAGATCCAAGCAATACATTCTTTCTCTTCAAGCTGGATGCGGAAACTGGTCAAGCTGCAGTATTCCCTCCCTTTCGACCTTGTGGGGGGGGGGGGACGAAAGAAAAGAAGGCGAAAGAAAAGTAGAGTCAGACATAAAGCCTGAGTAAGTCTAGGACTATTCAGCCTATGAATAAAGAACTGGGTATGATAAGCATAAACTGAGTTAAGTTGTCTAGGGTTGAATGCACAGGTATGCTACTGGTGCCCAGTGCCTTATTTTTCTGCGCCGGAGTGTGTGCACGCCCGCACCCCGTTAGAACCTACACTGCTGCACCACCGCCGTCGATTTGACCTCTTACAGTCAGCCTAGTAATCGTGCCCCACCCTGCCTAGTTCAGGGTATCCTGATACACCTTGTAGGGTTACTGCTGAAAAGGGTCCCCCGCTACTAGGTTTTCTATTTCTAGCCAACATGCTAAGTTGGTTAAGTGTTTTATAAACCTAACCCCCAATTAGTCTGTTTAGTTTAGCATGTTCCATTTTGATTAAGTATTAATTTAATTTACTTAATCCTATCAATCCTGACTCAGCCTTAATTGTCTTATTAAAGCCTTGACCTCTCACATTAGACAGGTATTGTTGTGGCTGCCTGTTGCCGGTTGGGTCCGGGCAGTCTTACGCCATAACTCAGTCTAACCTCGGGTCCTTATTGGGCTCCGTGTTTAACCACCCACATTGGATAGGTATTGTTGTGACTACTGGACAGCCGGGCGGTTCCGGGCAGGTTTACATCACAACTCAATCCAACCTCGGGTTAAACACATCGTATTTTCTACATTTACATATTTTGTCT
This sequence comes from Allium sativum, assembly GCA_030737875.1. Lineage (NCBI taxonomy): Eukaryota > Viridiplantae > Streptophyta > Magnoliopsida > Asparagales > Amaryllidaceae > Allium > Allium sativum. Next base: position 970,212,862 of record CM060912.1, on the reverse strand, counting down.
CTTTTCTTTTTATATGTAAATATTTGCGGCCCATTATTCAAATTCATCTTTATTGGTTAAAATTTATTTATGCCACTTAATTGTTTTTCAAGGTTGTTGGCATGCGTCAAACATGCCAACACATATGTTCTATATTTTAACCCCATCGTCATTACCCCCGTTTTACACGTTCGCTACAATATAAGATATGTTGGGTTTAACATTTAAACCCAACTTAGCCATATGAAAAGGGGAGGCTTATAACATGGTGTTTATAAGGTAACATAAAAAGGGGAGTGTGAACGCATGAACTTGCAACATAACGATTCAATTAACATAAGGTAGGCACATGTGAACTTGCAATTGTAACAACATATAATCATGGCATAAACAATACTTAAACATGAATCATTCTATTCACATAATCATGGCATAAACAAAACATGAATCATTCTATTCATGTAGTCATGGCATAAATAATACTTAAACATGAATCATTCTATTCATATAATCATGGCAAAAATAATAATACTTAAATATGAATCATTCTATTCATGTAGTCATGGCATAAATAATACTTAAACACGAATCATTCTATTCATGTAAACTTGCAATTGGAATGTAAATCTAACTTAATTGTGTCACATATATCACCATATGGTTTTGATAACAACTTAGGCCTAAAACATGTTTCAACTAGGCATAATACCAAACATAGTTTAGTCATGTTCATAAAGGTGCTTACTTTTGTTCTAATACAAAAGTATGATTTGCTAATTCCAACATGGATTCATATAAACTATAGTACTTAGTCGTATCCAATTACACACTAAAAGTGATCATAAAAGTATGTACATCATATTGGCATAATAGTGAATCATATACTTGCATGAATCCCAAATAAAATACCATATCACATACTTGTATGAATTCAATCGTATACCATAACATTTCCAAATCGTTTAGAATCAAAATAACATACAAGTATAGATTATTATCGCCACAATTCCATTTCGTTGTTAACTTCCAACGCAAATCACATACTTGCAAATATCCAATCGTATACCATAACATTCCCAAATCGTTTAGAACCAAAATAATATACAAATATAGATTATTATCGCCACAATTCCATTTCGCATTTTACACAAATCAAACGCAATTAATTATTCACATCGGAATACCACTCTACTTACAATGTATGACGAATCTTCAATTCAGGAATCTGAATTCTGAATTTGGAGATGCTATCCTTTGTTGTAGGCGTTGCTTTGATTCAATTAACGTTGCTTTAACCTTTTGATTTATCTCCTAATTGTCTCTCAATTTCTGACGGCTATCTCTAGTCTCTCCTCAGCAGGATGACGGTCTCATCTCCATTTTTGTTTGTGTGTATTAGGGTGAGTCTTAGGTCCTTTTTATAGAGTTTTTGAGTTGATTTAGACCGTCGATGGAGCTTGGTTTAATAATAGCCGTTCGTTCAAAGGAGAGACCAATCAGGAGCTGACACCTAGCCCTTGTGACAAGGCAAGGCTCAGAAAATCGACCAAACACAGACCAGGCCAGCCAGGGTGGGCTGGGTTCGACCTGGCTCAGGGGCCAGGTCGACACCCCAGTCGACACCGTGTCGACTTGGCAGTCGACACGGGTTACCCAGGTCGACTGCCCAGTCGACCTGGCTAGCCCCAGGTCGACTGCCAAGTCGACCTGGGTGCCTTGGGCGGGAATTTTCCCGCCCTGGCCAATTGGGCCTGATTTTGAATTTTAAATTTGTTTTTCTGAGCTGTTTTCGTCTGTTTGAATTTTAAACTGAATTCTGAAACTTCCGGAGGCCATATCTTCTTCATACGGAGTCCGTTTTACGCAAACTCGGACTCTATCTCAAGCAGAATTCCGAGACAAACGCAATGGCGTATCCTGTTTCCCTTAATTCTTTGATTTGAAATTAATTATACTTTAATTTGTGAATTTCACTATTATAGAATACACGGGGTGTTACATTCTCCCCCACTTAAAAGGATTTCGTCCCCGAAATCTTCAAGTTCAGGAAGAATGTACATCCTAACATCCAAACATCCATCTACTCATCCATCAAACACGAGCATCCATTGTCCTTAAAAGACTTCTAATGCTTCATGATCATATGCGAAGTGTGTGTGTACATGTACTTATCTAATGCAAAATCAGGCGATCTACTGATTCAGTTGACCTCCTTAATGCGAATTATGTAAGTGCCATGAATCCATTATGTATGCAAATTCTCCTATTCTTGATTCTACATGAGTGCACAATCATTCATACAAATGCAACATCCATATGACAACACATTAAAGTTCAACCATATACAAATGCAAACATATATGCATATGCAATATGAAGTGACTGAGCCGATCTAAAACCTAGATTATGTGTGTATATGAAACCACGAGCAACCACTAGCAATCACTTGCAACCACTTGCAACCATCATCCATAACATGTTTCAATCACATGTTTTCATCCAAAGGGTTTCTTCCTAATAGATAAGGTTGAGGAGATATACCTAAAAAGATAGATAAAAGCGCAACTTAAGGAAAAAGAGAAGATCAAAGATGTACCCTCGAGAAGAAAAGGGTAGGCTGCGCGTATTCTAGCTTCAGTTTCCCAAGTTGCATCTTCTTCGGCGTCGCTCCACTGCACTTTGACTAGCTTGACTTCGCGGTTGCGTAGCTTCTTAACTTCCGTTCCTAATATGCGGGTTGGAACTTTCCTTACGGTTGCTTCGCGTTCCACTTCAGCTTCTTCTAGGATATTTGGCTCTACCACTTCAGCAGACTCATGTAGACATTTTCGGAGATGTGAAACATGAAAGACGTTGTGAACTCCGGCCAATTTTTCGGGTAGCTCTAATCTATATGCCATTTTCCCAATTTTCTCGATGATAGGGAATGGCCCTACGAACCTTGGTGCTAGATTTCCTGTGGTTCCAAAACGAACAACGTTCCATAGCGGAGATACCTTAAGAAAAACTCTGTCCCCAACCTCAAATTCAAGGTCGGTTCTCCTCTTGTCGGCGTAGGACTTTTGTCTGTCTTGGGCCGTCTTCATCCTTCTTCGTATTAAGTCTACTTTCTCTGAAGTCTCTCGGATCATATCTGGTCCAAATATGAGCTTATCAGTAGACTCCCACCAACAAGTGGGCGATCGGCACAGTCTTCCATATAAAGCTTCGAAGGGCGCCATTCTGATGGTTGCTTGATAGCTGTTGTTGTAGGCAAATTCCACCAAAGGAAGATGGTCTTCCCATGTCCCTCCGAAGTCAAGGACGCACAGTCTTAAAAGGTCCTCCAAAAATCTGTTCACTCTTTCTGTTTGGCTGTCGGTTTGGGGATGATAGGCTGTGCTCAAGCATAACTGTGTGCCTACCGCTTCTTGCAGACTCCACCAAAACTCACTTATGAAGATAGGGTCTTAGTCACTAACAACGCTGGAGGGTATTCCGTGGAGTCGAACAATTTCCTTGAGGTAAAGAGATGCTAGGGATGAGGCAGTTCTTTTACTCTTGACAGGTAAAAAGTGGGCGCTTTTAGTAAGCCTATGCACTATTACCCAAATGCTAGTGTTGCCTCTCCTAGACCTAGGTAGCCCATCAATGAAGTCCATTGAGATGCTATCCCACTTCCACTGCGGGACCTCTAGAGGATGTAGCAGACCGCTAGGCTTTTTCTGTTCCGCCTTAACCTGCTGGCACACCATACACTTAGAAACGAAATCTACCACGTCCTTCTTCATGTCGTTCCAAAAGAAAGTTCTTTTTATGTCCTTGTACATTTTATCTCCGCCTGGGTGTATCGTCATCTTGGAGTGATGTGCTTCCTCGAGAACCTTCTTTACTAAATCCCTTGTCTGTGGGACGCATAGTCTTCCGTCTCGCCTTAGCCAACCCTTATCGTCGATGGAGTATCTGTTGAGGTGACTTGAAGTCTCACCCCTAATTAGCCTATCAATCGTCTCCACAAGCTGAGGGTCCTCGCGTATTGCTGTCCCTATCGAGTCCACTAAAGTCGGGCGTACTTCGAGAGATGCTAGCAAGCCTGGTACAAAATCGGAGGAGGGCCTAAAGTCAAAGCTGGCTATAAACTCTAGGCTTTGTCTTTCAACAAACAGCGGGCTTAAGGTCAGTTTCTTTCGGCTCAACGCGTCTGCCACTACGTTGCCTTTGCCCGGAGTATAGGAGATCTCGAAATCATACGAGGCAAGAAACTCCATCCATCTCTATTGCCTCAAGTTAAGATCTTTCTGCAAGAAAAGGTATTTCAACGATTTATGGTTAGTGTAAAGTTCGAACTTCTCACCTAGGAGATAGTGTTGCCAAGACTTGAGTGCAAAGACGATGGCGGCTAACTCAAGATCGTGGGTCGGGTAGTTCTTTTCATGCACTTTCAATTGCCTCCTGCCATATGCTACTACCCTTCCTTCTTGCATTAAGACGGCGCCAAGCCCTGTCCCACATGCATCTGTATAAACTGTGAACATCTTGCTTCCATCTGGCAACGTTAAAACTGGGGCTGTTGTAAGAGCCCTTTTCAGTCGCTGGAAAGCAAACTCGCAATCCAAATCCCAATTGAACACTAGATTCTTCTTGGTCAACTTTGTGAGCGGAGCTGATACCTTTGCAAAGTCTTTGATGAATTTTCGATAGAAGTCTGCTAGCCCGAGAAATCTTCGGACCTCTGTTGCGTTCTTTGGTGTCTTCCAATCCTGCACCGCTACTACCTTAGCCGGGTCTACTGCTAATCCTTCCTTGGATACTATGTGCCCAAGAAATCTTACTTCCTCTCTCCAAAAGTGGCATTTGGAGAATTTGGCTTTTAGCTGATGGACTCGCAGAGTTTCCATGATTGCCTTTAAGTGCTGAGCATGTTCCTCTTCACTCTTTGAGAAGATAAGGATATCGTCTACGATGACCACTACGAACTTATTGAGGAAATCTCTGAATACCCTACTCATCAGGTCCACGAAATAAGCAGGTGCATTTGTCAAGCCGAAAGGCATGACAAGCCATTCAAAGAAGCCGTATGGGGTTCTGAATGCCGTTTTATCGATGCTATCTTCAGCCACCCTTAGCTGATGAAAACCGGTCGCTAAATCAAGTTGGGAGAAAACAGACGCTCCTACAAGCTGATCAAACAGATCGTCAATTCTAGGGTGAGGGTGCCTATTCTTTTTCGTTAGCTTGTTGAGTTCCCTATAGTCAACACATAGACGGAGTGAACCATCCGCCTTTGTAGCGAACACCACTGGAGCGCCCCATTCTGAAATGCTCCTCCTAATGAACCCTTTCCCTAGAAGCTCTTTAATCTGTTTACTGAGCTCTTTCCTTTCCCGTGGAGCCATGGGTCTAACGGGCAACGCAACGGGCTTTGCATTATCTACAAGATATATGCGGAAGTCTATCTCCCGCTTCGGAGGCAAGCCCTTCACCTCTTCGAAGACATCCGGATATTCCCGGACCACTCTAACTGATTGCAAATTTTCAACAGAGGCATCTAGCGATTCAAGATAACTAAGCATAACCGCATACGAGGGATTACAAGAAATTTCCAAAGTGTTACCGAGCTGGGTCAGGAGCCTAACAACCCTTTTCTCACAATCAAGGATGGCCCCATTACTGGATAGCCAATCCACACCCAAAATCAAACCATATCCCGAAAAGCCAAAAACAAAGGCACTACATTTAAATTCTACGCTTAGAATAGAAATTTTCAATCCCAAACAGATCATAGACAAATGAGCTGGGCCCCCAATTGGGTTTGAAACAATTAAGGGGTCCTCTACCATACTAGTTTTTAGGTGCAGAGATTCTACTAAAGCAGACGAGATAAAGGAGTGTGATGCGCCAGAATCAAATAAAGTGCGAACGGGGTGATCATAAAGATAAACTACACTTTCTACAGAAGTATTTATACCTCGCTGTTGTAGAGGCGGCGCTTCTAGCACATGAACCTGTGCCCCTGAGGTAGATCCAGCCCTCTGCCCCTGTCCTCGTTTCTTCAGGAAGTCCTTTGCCATGTGGCCTGTCTCACCGCAAGAAAAGCACCCGCCATTCATCTTGGCCTTCTTTTTCCGGCAATCTTTTACTTAGTGCCCCACTTTGCCACAGAAATTACACTTCCTCTTCTCTTTATTGTCTTTCCCGCCCTTCTTAAAGTTTGTCTTCTTAGGCTGTAAACCCTCTTTCTTCCCTTGAGAGCTTTCTGCCTTTGTCTCCTTCTTGCCCTTATCCTCTTCGTTCAGCAATGCCATCTGTACCAACCTTTCATATGTGGCTCCCATGGGTATATGGGTCATGGCCAAACTGTGTAATGGCTCATTCAACCCTTTGACAAAACGGAGAGCCTTCTTGTGCGGGGTGTTGACTAGGTCCAGTCCGAACCTAGCCAGCTCATCGAACTGATTAACATACTCTTTGACTGTCTTATTCCCTTGCTTAAGAAATAAGAATTTTTCCAACTGCAAACTCCTTTCCGCTTCTGAGAGAAATTTAGCCTCAAACCTTTCCCTAAAGTCCTCCCATGTTTCCACTGGTCTTTCTGCATTAGTGACTTCCCACCAGTAGGAAGCCTCGCCCTTTAGTAGCCACACTGCCAGTTGTACTTTCTGCCTATCTTCTACCTCAAAGATGACGAATAAGTCCTCGGTTTCTTTCAGCCAATTTCTAGCTGCCACGAAGGACTCAGTTCCATGAAAATCCTTTCCTCCCATAGCTTTAAAATCTTTACATATCTTAGCAAAAGTGTTTCCCTGCGGAGGAGGTGGAGGAAGAGGTGCTGCTGCAGCCGGATGATTCCCTGCAGCTGGGGGAGGAGGAACGGTAGGGCCTGGCTGAGTGGCCCTTGCTTCTAAGAATCGTCTAAACCAACCAGGTATTGGTACACCCTCTGGCAAGTTAAGTTCTTTGGACATGCTGAAACAAAAAGGATAGATTCAAAACGAAGGATAAGAGATAGTACCTATGGCTTTGGGGGACTTTGCCTTTTTAAAATAAAATAATATTTTATCTTTTAAAAATGCTCCTTTAAATTTTTCTTTGAAAATAAATCTTCAAAACTTTTATCTTGTTTGGTAAACCTAGGCTCTGATACCAAGTGAAACAACCCACCTCCGTTAGGGTCACTCTCAAAGGGAATGCCCTAATTTTGGTGGAGGTTTATAAGTATAAGTCACAGATATACAAGACAGATATAAGAACACATATTTTTGAACAGCGGAAAACATCAACAACTTTTATTTCAACAAAATACGTGTTACACAAACCATGTCATAATTTGTTTTACAATACTTCCAAAACATAACATCTCCATAATTGTCTTGATTACATTATTTAAAGAAGCATAAAGAAAACATAAATAAACTGCAAAAGTCCCATAATTGTTGCCCAAAGCCATAGCCCAAAACGGAAAAGATCCAAGCAATACATTCTTTCTCTTCAAGCTGGATGCGGAAACTGGTCAAGCTGCAGTATTCCCTCCCTGTGGACCTGGGGGGGGACGAAAGAAAAGAAGGCGAAATAAAAGTAGAGTCAGACATAAAGCCTGAGTAAGTCTAGGACTATTCAGTCTATGAATAAAGAACTGGGTATGATAAGCATAAACTGGAAATGGGAAAGCATCATAAACTAAGTTAAGTTGTCTAGGGTCGAATATTATCGTACCCCATATTAATCTCTGTACCCATATAAACTAGTTCCCAACAGGCACCCCATAATCAGGGTGAAGTGATCCATTACTGATGATTGGCTCCTACTCGCATAGTTGCATGTGTCTTACGACCCCCGATGTTGTAGTTACCTATGCTGGTCCCACCATGGGGTGTATCAAGTCCCATGATGGCGGTCCGACACAATTCTAGAATGCACAGGTATGCTACTGGTGCCCAGTGCCTTATTTTTCTGCGCCGGAGTGTGTGCACGCCCGCACCCCGTTAGAACCTACACTGCTGCACCACCGCCGTCGATTTGACCTCTTACAGTCAGCCTAGTAATCGTGCCCCACCCTGCCTAGTTCAGGGTATCCTGATACACCTTGTAGGGTTACTGCTGAAAAGGGTCCCCCGCTACTAGGTTTTCTATTTCTAGCCAACATGCTAAGTTGGTTAAGTGTTTTATAAACCTAACCCCCAATTAGTCTGTTTAGTTTAGCATGTTCCATTTTGATTAAGTATTAATTTAATTTACTTAATCCTATCAATCCTGACTCAGCCTTAATTGTCTTATTAAAGCCTTGACCTCTCACATTAGACAGGTATTGTTGTGGCTGCCTGTTGCCGGTTGGGTCCGGGCAGTCTTACGCCATAACTCAGTCTAACCTCGGGTCCTTATTGGGCTCCGTGTTTAACCACCCACATTGGATAGGTATTGTTGTGACTACTGGACAGCCGGGCGGTTCCGGGCAGGTTTACATCACAACTCAATCCAACCTCGGGTTAAACACATCGTATTTTCTACATTTACATATTTTGTCTCTTTTCTTTTTATATGTAAATATTTGCGGCCCATTATTCAAATTCATCTTTATTGGTTAAAATTTATTTATGCCACTTAATTGTTTTTCAAGGTTGTTGGCATGCGTCAAACATGCCAACACATATGTTCTATATTTTAACCCCATCGTCATTACCCCCGTTTTACACGTTCGCTACAATATAAGATATGTTGGGTTTAACATTTAAACCCAACTTAGCCATATGAAAAGGGGAGGCTTATAACATGGTGTTTATAAGGTAACATAAAAAGGGGAGTGTGAACGCATGAACTTGCAACATAACGATTCAATTAACATAAGGTAGGCACATGTGAACTTGCAATTGTAACAACATATAATCATGGCATAAACAATACTTAAACATGAATCATTCTATTCACATAATCATGGCATAAACAAAACATGAATCATTCTATTCATGTAGTCATGGCATAAATAATACTTAAACATGAATCATTCTATTCATATAATCATGGCAAAAATAATAATACTTAAATATGAATCATTCTATTCATGTAGTCATGGCATAAATAATACTTAAACACGAATCATTCTATTCATGTAAACTTGCAATTGGAATGTAAATCTAACTTAATTGTGTCACATATATCACCATATGGTTTTGATAACAACTTAGGCCTAAAACATGTTTCAACTAGGCATAATACCAAACATAGTTTAGTCATGTTCATAAAGGTGCTTACTTTTGTTCTAATACAAAAGTATGATTTGCTAATTCCAACATGGATTCATATAAACTATAGTACCTAGTCGTATCCAATTACACACTAAAAGTGATCATAAAAGTATGTACATCATATTGGCATAATAGTGAATCATATACTTGCATGAATCCCAAATAAAATACCATATCATATACTTGTATGAATTCAATCGTATACCATAACATTTCCAAATCGTTTAGAATCAAAATAACATACAAGTATAGATTATTATCGCCACAATTCCATTTCGTTGTTAACTTCCAACGCAAATCACATACTTGCAAATATCCAATCGTATACCATAACATTCCCAAATCGTTTAGAACCAAAATAATATACAAATATAGATTATTATCGCCACAATTCCATTTCGCATTTTACACAAATCAAACGCAATTAATTATTCACATCGGAATAGCACTCTACTTACAACGTATGACGAATCTTCAATTCAGGAATCTGAATTCTGAATTTGGAGATGCTATCCTTTGTTGTAGGCGTTGCTTTGATTCAATTAACGTTGCTTTAAGCTTTTGATTTATCTCCTAATTGTCTCTTAATTTCTAACGGCTATCTCTAGTCTCTCCTCAGCAGCATGACGGTCTCATCTCCATTTTTGTTTGTGTGTATTAGGGTGAGTCTTAGGTCCTTTTTATAGAGTTTTTGAGTTGATTTAGACCGTCGATGGAGCTTGGTTTAATAATAGCCGTTCGTTCAAAGGAGAGACAAACCAGGAGCTGACACCTAGCCCTAGTGACAAGGCAAGGCTCAGAAAATCGACCAAACACAGACCAGGCCAGCCAGGGTGGGCTGGGTTCGACCTGGCTCAGGGGCCAGGTCGACACCCCAGTCGACACCGTGTCGACTTGGCAGTCGATGCGGGTTACCCAGGTCGACTGCCCAGTCGACCTGGCTAGCCCCAGGTCGACTGCCAAGTCGACCTGGGTGCCTTGGGCGGGAATTTTCCCGCCTTGGCCAATTGGGCCCGATTTTGAATTTTAAATTTGTTTTTCTGAGCTGTTTTCGTCTGTTTGAATTTTAAACTGAATTCTAAAACTTCCGGAGGCCGTATCTTCTTCATACGTAGTCCGTTTTACGCAAACTCGGACTCTATCTCAAGCAGAATTCCGAGACGAAAGCAATGGCGTATCTTGTTTCCCTTAATGCTTTGATTTGAAATTAATTATACTTTAATTTGTGAATTTCACTGTTATAGATTACACGGGGTGTTACAGTTTGCTTCACCCTTTAGAGGTTCCACAGTGGAAATGGGAAAGTGTTTCCATGGATTTCGTCGATGGGTTGCTGAGGTCAAGGAAGGGTAATACAGGGATTTGGGCAGTAGTAGATAGACTTACCAAGAGCGCCCATTTCATTCAAGTTAAGAGTAAATGAACTGCAGCATGGTTAGCATTTGTTATCTCCAAGAGATAGTTTGTCTACATGGCATACCTTCTAGTATCGTAGGCGATCGAGATCCCATTTTCACTAGTGAGTTTTGGAAGAGCTTGCAAGAGGTGGTAGGTACGCAATTGTGTTTGAGCACCGCTTATCACCCTTAGACCGATGGCCAAACAGAAAGAGTGAATCAGATTCTAAAATATCTTTTGAGGTTATACATCTTGGACTTTGGAGAGACGCGGGAGGAACATCTTCCATTGGTAGAGTTCACCTACAACAACAGCTATCAGACTAGTATTGGCATGGCACCTTTTGAAGCTCTATATGGACGACCTTGCCCATCACCGACTTGTTGGTGGGAATCTATGAATAAGATTTTGCTTGGGCCCGATATGATCAGGGAAACTTCGGAGAAGAGGCGATAAATGGTATAGAGTTCAAGATATTGGAGCCAAACTTGCGAGAGGAAGTGAAAGTAGAGAAGGAAGCAACGGTTGGACGAGTTCCGACTTGCATACTTGGATCGGAGGTTAAGAAATTATGCAACAAAGAAGTGAAGCTAGTAAAAGTACAATGGGGAGAGGACCGCGAGGATGCTACTTGGGAGGCTGAAGACAAGATTCGTGCTTCATATCCTTTCCTTTTCGAGAATATGTTCTTAACTTCTTTTCCCAAGCTTCGAATTAATACTTGTATATATCGTTTGAATACCTCCTATTGATCAAGCCTTTAGATAGGGAACCCATGGATGTAAACATATGTTTGTGACATGTTATGTTTGATGGATGCAAGTGGTTGCAAGTGTTTGCTAGTGGTTGCCTGTGGATTCATATACACACACATTAGGCACTAGATCGGCTCAATCTCTCTCATACTGCATACGGATGTGTGTGCATTTTCTTTTTCCTCGTGGATGAAAATGGATGTATCATCATATGGATGTTCCATTTGGACGAATGAGTGTGCACACATATAGAACTTACATGTTATAATAGGATTATTTTCATACATGTTGGATTCATGGCACTAACATACATTGCATTAAGGAGGTCAACTAAATCAGTAGACCGCCTGATCTTCGCATTAGTATTGGGACATATACACACACCTCTGCATATATTCATAGGAGCATTAGAAATCTTTTAAGGACAATGGATGCTTGTGGATGATGGATAAGTAGATGGATGATGGATGGTAGGATACATTCTTCTTAACTCAGAGATTTCGGGGACGAAATCCTCTAAGTAGGGGAGAATGTAACACCCCGCGTTTTTAATGAAATTAAAAATGTGGAAATATGTGTATATATATATACATAGATATATTTAAGAGAAAAATTAAATAATGACAATAAAATTGCATGTAATAAGTTCATGCAGTGAAATGAAGGAAAAAGATTAATAAAAGAAATTAAATGCAATACATGAAATACGAAGAAGTGCATGCGAACAATTAAATAGAAATAAAATGGAAATTTTTAAGAGCTTCAGGAGTTTGGTCACGAAATTAGCGTCATTGCGTTCGTGGCTATTTTCTAGTCAATTTAGACCTTTGGTTTGCAGAAAACCGATTTAGGATGAAAACGATATCTTTTAATTAAATATTGCAACAAAACATGAAAAAAAGAGGAATGAGAAAAAAATAATGGATACCATTGTCCTAAGTCTTGTTAACAAAAGTCTAAGTAGCCCAGTTTGTTAGAGCATGTGACTTGCATATAAGAGGTACAGAGTTCGATCCCCGCTAGCGCCATATTTTCGTTTTAGGGGAATGGCTAAAAAGTGGCTTAGTGTGAACGCAGTTCAATTAAAAAGCGGTTTAGTGTAAAAGGTTTAATTGGAGGATTAATTGGAAAAATGATTAAAAAGAATATATATATATATATATTATGTATATATATATATATATATATATATATGACGTGTGGGTGTCAACGCCCTGCTACTGCGCATCATGTTGCATATATGGCTCATTTTTATTGGTTAATGAACGTTTTTTTGGCAACATGGCTATTCTCTATTGGTCGGATGACATGGTCGATTCCTATGGCTCCTGATCTAATCTAAGCTTATGGCCCTACTTGACTCACTACACCTATATAAACACACCTAAACCTAATTTCACTACATAAATTTATGGCGCCCTCATGCTGCCTCAACCTAAACTAGTCCTTCTTCTTCAACAAATCAAAGTAAAGGAATTCTTAAAGGGGATCGAATCTACAACAACTACAACGCCTAATTCTCTTCCTTAATCCAATCCTTGTGAGTTCATTGATTAATTTTAGATTAAAAAAATGTTAAAGCAATTATGACATGTTGTAAATTAGATTTGGGAATTATACATGATAATAAGATTGAATCTCATCAATTATATCTTAGCCTATAACATCAGATTCATGATTCTTATATGCCCATGTTGATATTATCATCAGTTTTATCATATCTTTATGATCAGCTCATACTTATGCCTATTGCTATTATTATGCCAGTTCTTTATCTTATCCCTTCCTCCTTCCCTTTTTGGTTTTTATAGCCGGGCTACTTCGAGCCTAGGCCAAATCTCATAGAGATGAACGTACAAACGGTAATTTAGGGAACGATGGGAAATTTGGCATAATATACATTGGGTTGGTTTGGGCATGAAAAATGTTAAATTTGGAATAATATATGTTAATTGTTGGGCATGATATGAAATTGGGAATTTTGGGTAATTGACATAATTAGCCTAAAATTGGCATAAACTGCAAGTGAATAAATTGGCTAAGATAAGCATGCTGAGACACGAGGTTAGACTCCGTTTGTGGTAGAAGCCTGCCTGGAACTAACCGGCCTAACTAGCAACCGCAAACGGTCAGTCTAATGTGAGAGGTAGTAGGCATAACTAAAAGATGCTTAGACACGAGGTTAAGTCTGGCTTGTGGCAGAAGTCTGCCCGGAACCGCCCGACACATCCAGCGGCTACAAGCCATCGACTTAATGTGAGAGGTCTGTGCATTAATAACTAATTAATGCTGATCAAAGATGAATATTATACCTAAAACATGTTATGGGGGTAGGGTTAAGTTAACCTGTGTAAGATGACAACTTAACCAATAATACATAAACAAAGTGGATAGGGTTAAGGCAAGCTTAACCAATAATGCATATTGATTAGATAAGTGGATGGGGTTAAGTCAACAGGTTTGATAAACAACACTTAACCAATATAAGTTTGGGTTAGGATAAACCCTGGGAAAAAACCTAGTAGCAGTAAGGACCCATTTCAGACAGTAAACCACTTAGTGGTATCGGAAACCCTGAGCTAGGCAGGGTTGGGGCACGCTTACTGGGCTGATTATAAGCGGTCAAATAAGAGCGAGGGTGTAGCAGTGCAGGTTCTGACGGGTTCGTTAAGCGTGCACATGGTGTTCCCGGCATTGGAAGATTTAGCCACTGTACATCAGTAGGTATAAAGCTGTGCACCCACGAGTTGCCACTTATGGAGTGATACACCCTATGCTAGGACCCACACTGATATCTACAAGTTCGGGCGCCGATCGATTAGGGGTAGTGTGGGGACATCTAGTATCTATTATGGGCAAGTGGACTTTCAAGGATTGTATGAGGCGGATACCTCTTACTAGATGTTACGCCTGAGTGCTGCTAATTGCGGGGTTGGGATCATTTCATTAAGAATTACTAGTAGGTGGTGCAGAGAATTAAATTAAGTAAGAAATCCGGGAAGCACACTAGACATTCCTATATATTCATCCTGTTATCTAGCTTTACCTTATGTCATGGTTATACTTTCCATCATGTTTATTCCTGTCATATTGCTTTACTTATTTTCATTCTAAAAGTAGCTGGACTCGCAAGGCTTTATGTCTGACCTTTTTGTTTTCGCCTCCTTTTCTTCCGTTCCCCCCCCCCCCCCCCCGGGTTCTCTGCGAGGAAACACTGAAGTTTGACTTGGATTTCTTTCTTCTTGAAGCGCTTGGAAGTGTTAAGAGTAATGCACAACTTTATCTCTTTTCATTATGGCTATTTGGAGTGGGATTATGATTTTACTTTTATGTACTATGATAATAATTTTGTTCAAGATGGATATTTATGTACTTGTTTCTAGTATGTGGTTTTGATGTTGTAACCAAACATATTTTTCTTTTCCGCTGCAATGAATAAAGTTTGAATTTTCTTAAGTACCATCTATATATCTGTCTTGTGATATTCTGTTCTATACTCTTATAGTACCCCATAGAAGTCAATGCATTCCCTTAGTGAGTGACATTAATGGACGTGGGGTGTTATACCACTTTAACAAAACATGTTTACTTACAAACTTATTGATTCATAAAAACTTATCTTATAATTCTTCTTATTCCAACAAGTTAAAGTGTGTCACGATCAATCCTTAAAGAAAACTTTTATATTTCATTTCACTCAAGGTCACTTATAAACCTATAAGGCCAATTCATTTATTCGTGCTTTCTCTTAACCACTTATATCGCTTAACCCCACAACTTGCTTACACATTCAATACTTTTTGAAAATAAGTTTGCATAATTACCTCAAAAATCCTTTAAATGAAATTCTTAACATTGCAAAACAATAAATTTCTAAAATTGTAAACTTTTTAAATTTTTGGAACTTGATAACTTTTTCTAGAAATATTTTTCTACATTAATATTTTTTTCAAGTTCTAACCGTGGGTCTAATTACAAAGTGGTTTCTAACATTTGCATTTTCCAAACTCTTTGCGCAAAATTATATTTCTTTGTCTTAAATTTTCCTTCATAAATTCCTACCAAACTATGTCTGTACTAAAGAATAAGGCATGTGCCACTTTTGCGCTAAATGTATATAATATAAATTCCTAATACATTTTCTTCTTCTTAATCTTCTCTCAATTTACAAAGCCTTACTACGAAATCCGCTAATCTGAAATTCCAAAATTTCAAATTTTAACACAAGAAATCCTCTCTCTCTCTCTTTCCAAATATTTTTGTACACTTTCCACCCCAGCCACTCATAGGTCTATAATCCTCAGACTTTCATAACTTTTTCCTTAGTGTACAAAACCTATACCCTAACTTCTTTCGTGTCTCTCTCACTTAATTAGTGGGTTCCTCTATGGATATAGGAATACATATAATATCTATATTTTAAAATACAAATATGTTCACTCATTATCTATACAGAAATCCTAAACCTAAGCTCTAATACCAATGCAACAACCCGAATTTCGATAGGCTATTTTTTTCAAAAACCAAATCTATTGACACCTGAGCTGGTTTTTCTGGTATCCTGCAGAAAGTTAAAGATAAATATATCAGAGCTCAAAATTGAAATATCACAGCAGAAGGGAATAAAATATGATAGTGTGTAAATACTCACCAGTATAATGACACTATCTAACAAGTGTCTTTAAGCTGTAGGATCTCAACAACCTGTTTAACCTAGGGGTTTGTTATGAGGAGGGGGTTAGAAAAAAGTTATTTTTTTGAAAGGCAAATGCGATTTTTTTTATTTCAACATGAAGATTTAAAATATATACAACATCTCGGATATTCACACTACAATAGAATGACTTGCAAAACAAAAACTTATTAACAATACCAAAACTCTCATACCACCGAGCAAAGACAAAAACCAATTGATCAAGATGAATTTCTTCCACACAACTGAATTCACAAGCTACGACTTTCCATGGCTTCAACAACTTTGCAGCACTTCAATATCATCCAGGATTAACACACTTTAGCATCTACCCTTAACTTCAGAAAATAACTAAAATCTCACACTTCAGCATCATCCAATTACTTCAGAAAATGACAGCAGAAACAGACTGAGTACCAGAATTAACACACTTCAATGACTTCTAGGGTTAACAGAAAAGGAAGCTAAAAGAATCAAATTATATCAAATCCCCAATAACCATGTAGAATCTTTCATCAAAGCTAAGTAGAAGTGATTTACAAGACCAAATGCCACATGTACGATTAATATGCCAAACCGAACTACATCTAAATGGGATTTCTCCTTGTATGCCTAGGTGGAAATTTCACAGAATTTGGCAGAAAATCCTCTATCCCACAGTCCATACCATCATCCAAATCGTTAACACACTCAACAACCTTTTTCTTTTTGGCACGCCTCGTACAACTCTTGGATTTTGAAATCAAACCACTCTAAGAATAAGAGTTAGCAGGAGTTTGAACTGATGATAAAGATAAGTCATTGTTACTTTTAGCTGATATCACATTACTATTTAGAGAAGGCACTACACTATCCACATTATCCCAAAATTTACCTGTTAACCTTATAGCTTTGGTAGAAATTGATCCATTCTGTATAGAAGAACTAGCAGGAGTAATAGCTGATGGTGAAGGAAGAATAATGTGAGATGGAAGTGCTAAGTGCGAGTAAGGGGAAGCATTAGCAAGAGCGCATGAATTTACAAAATTGGAAGAAGATATTATAGCAGACATCGACGTACTAGACATGGAATTTACAGAAAAGCCAGTTTCCTCCTTATTACTCACACTAGAATTACCAACATGAGATGGAGACATTGTAGCTTAAGAAGAAACAACTAAAGAAAAGGATAAACTAGCAGTGGAGTTAAACAAAGTTGAATTCAAAATAGATGAAGTGGCTGTAGCAGAAGAGGATTCCAAGCCATGATGATTATCATTTACATCCTCAACTTTATCTTTGTGTAAATTGCCAAAGAAATTATCACCATCGGAAAACAAACAAGTCTGATCCCCATTATTTACCTCTTTGTTTTGAAATGAACATTCACTAATTTCATTGACCTGTGTATGCATTCCATTTTCATTACCAAAATTACCTCCATTATTATGAACAACGTCCTTACAAACATCAAGAACTTTTGCATTTAATTCAGCATCAGATCCAATATTACTATCATTAACATCATAGGCTAATGCATCAAAAGGATTAGCGCTGTCATTTATTTCATTAGTTTCTCCAGCAACATTTTCCTTGCTAATATTCTCATCTTTTTTCCTACAATTTTTTTTTGTCTTTGGGTTGGCCGCAGTCCAATTACTATTATAGACATGAAAAATCCTTCCTATTATACTGACTCTCATATTCATTAAATCTAACATGACCGTCCTCATTTCCTATCTCTACTTGCTCCTCATTGGCCATTTCTGCCGCTAAATTAAATCCACAACTTAGAGTCTCATGTCCAAAAACCTTACATATAATGCAAATTTTAGGTCTCCAATCATAATTCATCTTAATAGAAGGGCAGTTTTCACCTAAACCATCAACTTCTGTTTTCTCAGTAAGTTCAAACTTAGTGGATACCTCAATCAAACCTTTGCGTACCTAAATCTATCAAGTTTTTCAGTACTGCTATCAAAACATATTAATCGCCCAACATGATAAGCAAACCAATTAATTCCTAAAAGGGTCCATAGTAAAATAGGAATCCTATAAAAATGAACCCATATTGCCACTTTTTTCGTCTGTGCTTGAGAGTTACCTATAGAAGGAACCCATTTCGTTATGATGAACATACGACCCCTAATAAAAATAGGATCGGATCTAAGTGTTCTATCTCTATCGCTGTCATTAGGAAAATGAAAATAAAAATCAAAAGTGTATGAAAGAGTGTCGTCCAAGAAGAAACCTACCAAGTGATCACTCCAATACTTCAAGCCTTCATTCCTAACAATATCTGGCAATCTTTTCGGCAAACCATCCCTCACAATATCAAAATTATACTTTCAACAAATAACACTACATATATCGTTCTATCATTGGTTCATATTTATTAAGTTGTTCAAGTTTATTTCACAATACACTTTCAATTTTTTCTACATAAGTCGTACTCATCTACTCCCAAGCAGATTAATCTAATAATATATATATATATATATACATATGTAGCTACATACCCAATATCGACGTACTTACCATGGTACTCTCCTCGAGCGGTCCCCGTCGTCGTACAACGAAAACGTATTGGACATCAATCTCCATGTTACGAAAGCGTAATAGACTATGCTACGAAGGCATACCAAGTCTCCAATGTCACACCACAAAAGCATACTAGGATATGCTGCAAAAGCAAATAAGCCTCTATCACTGTGCCATAATTGTGTACTAATCCCTAAGTTTCTCCACAAAACTCAATTAGGGCTTTACACATACCTATAAAGGATAGCCCCATTAGGCCTACATTACAGATATTGAAATTTTAGGTCTATCTCTTTGGTGGTTCTCCAAAGCCCCACTCCAGCCAATCCCCAGTCTAATGGAAGACTATTCAAAAGAGCTAAATAACCACCCTACCATCCAAGCTAAACAAACATGTGGTCCCTCATCCAATGACCCGATAGCGAAGATCATTAGTCTATTGGCTTAGCTCCCATCTTTCCCATGCACGATTCGACTGATGATGATAGGTATCCGACGACCTACTGTCCTTCTTGGGTCGTAACCATGAAGCCTCCCTCCTTGAGGCAGCCACCGAATCATCTTAAGATCATCCTCTTATCAGTGTTATCCATCATCCATGATGCATCCAAGGCATACTCACTAGATGGAACCATACAGACCATGCCTCTATGGGTACAGCTTCATTAGGGCAACCACAAAGGGCCATCATGGAGTATCCTCACGTCTCGTAGAAGTCCCACACTTCCTTCCAGTCCCCTCAAATAAGTTGGACATGCTCCCTCTATGTCTCCTAACACCTTCGATGATCTACCTCGTTTGGTTCTTCATCCTTATGGATTGATCAAATGCATATCATTATTTTATTAGATCCTATGTCTAATTTATTCTTATGCGTTTTGCTTACTTTTGCTTTTTCATTGATTTACAATATTCATTAATCTTTTCAACTGAATATAATTTATTTATAAATCAACTTTGCTGATTACCAAAGAATATTGCCTAATTACAAGACCACCATAGAGTATCTTTAGGCTTATTAAACTTCATTTCTAATTTCTTGTTTATTTATAATAACCGTTGATCCTTACTTTTCACTTTCCAAATTATAACCTTTATGTTATAATCTTTCTTGCATATTATTGTCACTAAACGGTGCTTATTATATTCCAATTATAAGTTGACAATAAGCCTTTTTCTTTCTATAACTTCTTTCAGTTAAGTTACTTTTCTTTTTTCATCTTTACAATTTATTCGTTTAGGAAGTTAGGCATATTCCAAATTGATAAGTTATCAAGACTATAATAAAATCCATTTCTATAATTTTAGGTAATTATTATAATAGGAACCCATGATTACAAAAAATTCCTTTTCTTATTTTTGAGGTTGTAAAATTAGTGCACAATATGGTTAATTCCTTATTTCGCATTAATCCTCATTTATTCGTATTTTCAGTTTTCAATCATGTTTCCTATTTTTCTTTATTTACCCAAACTATGCAAATACATTCCTTCGTCTTTCTTAACCAATCAATCTAGGCTACTACTAACTTTCAGATTTGATTAACGTATATTAATTACTATCTCTAACTTTTTTTCTCTTTTTTTCGCACATTTACAACAAAATTTGACACAATTTGATTTGCATCTCTTTTCTTTTAATCCCTACAATTTCTACACTATTTTCATTTAAATCCGAAAAGGGATTTCTTATAAAAAATATGTAAATTCAAAAATCTTTCCATTTATTACAATATTGACACAATATGTTCTTTTAGCCCCCAATCACTAAATTTCCCCCTTTTTGTTCATAATTTTAATTTATTTGCGCATAACTGCAATTCAATAATTTTGCGCCTATCCACAATTCAATAATTTGATTTGCGCATAACCACAATTTTATTCAATTTTTAGATAGAACTAAAATTTGATGTAAATGGTATGTTTTGACGCAAAAGAGGGGAAAGAAGATTTTACTTCAACTTAACTTGAGAAATCAACTTTCCTTTAACTGAGTTAAAGAACAAATGTTAATTAAAACATCGTTCGCGATCAAACTTCCATTAGAAATGCAATCTTCACAGAAATCATATTAGTTCATAATCGATATAAATTCCTGTATCGAACTAATACTTTAAGTGGAATAATGGCAAAGCCTTTTAAATTACTTAAATAGTAAACATATTCATCCACATGGACTCATCTTGATTTTCACCAAATCGATTCCCATCCAATTACTATTTAATTCATTAATTGGAAAATTTAACTTTGGAAAGCTCCATTAATCTTAATTAAAAGATTTATTCCATACTCTTCATCTTTAACTGGGTTAAAGAACAAACAATAATTAAAACATCGTTCACGATAAATCCTACACCAATTGATTTCAAATATAAGATTTAAGTGGAATTTACATCCACTTATATTTAACATCAATTCTCGTAATTAAGAATACTATAAGTGGAATAACGATACAAACATCTTCCAAATTCCTAAAATAATAAATGTCTACACAACGACAGTTAATACCGAATATGCGAAGATCATTTCTATCCAAATCCACATTCCAATTAATCTTAATTAAAAGATTTCTCAAAACTCATCTTTCAAATCCAGTAAACTTATATTTGGGAATCTTAAGTTTATTTAACTTAAATTCAAAAAACGTCGGTTTACCATATTCAACAAGTTTGGCTGAAAGCACAAAAATTGAAATATAGCTCAAAACTTCATATTTCTTTTCCAAATCTCTTTAAAATCACTTATTATGATTTATCATATTTTTTCTATTTTTGTAATAATTTTTAAATGGCCATTTCGATCGTTTTCAGATTTCTGTCATCAAACTACGTTTACAACGGTCTTTTCAAAAATAGATTTAAACATAACTTGACATCTATATGTTGAAATTCAAGATTTCTTCTTTTCATTTGAAAGCTATCATTAATAGAAAGCCAACGTTCCTCATTTCAAGGAAATCCGATTTAAATTGCATTAGATATGCACATTGGAAGTTCATGGTTGAAATTCGTAAACTGTTGCTGCGCGACGCGTCCTATTCAAACCATATTATAATTTAATATAAAACTTGATCGATTCGATCTAAACGTATTTAACAAAATGTTCATAAACTCGTTTAAAACGATTCTAACTTCAAATTCAATTATAACTCAAAATTGAATAATCTATTAATATAATATCAAAATAATAATATTTTTCAAAATATACTATTTTGAAATCCAAACTTTTCTGACATCCATTATAAAAATAAATAAGTTCATTGGAAAAATCAATTTGAGTTAAAAATGTTGTTTATATATCTAACTCGCATTTGCTATTCAAAATCTATTTTTAATTAGAACAAGCCATTTCCAATTTAAATCTCCTTCAAATTCATTTCAACCTTTTCAATAGTTGTTTGAAATCATTTCAATTTCATTTCCAAATCGTTTCGGATACAAAAATCCAATTTCCATTTTGATGTCTTATTTCACTCAAATAAATAAAATTTTCATTTTAAATTTTAGTGGAATGAGACTCAATCAATTTCCAAATATTTGTGGTGTGAATTGCGTGAACAATTATAATAACAACCACAACAGTTATCAACATCAATCAACAATCATAAGATAAGCGTTATAATTGTTAATGCTTAAATGTACATAAACACGAAATAAATAACTGTAATAAGCATTCATCATCCATGAAGCAACCATAGCAACCATAAACAATCAATATATAATCAGATAAGATTATAATAACTTAACAGATTATATCAAAGAATTCCCACCGAGGTTTTTAAACGTTGCAATAACGATTGGATTTGATTTATATTAAACAATTATTTAATCTAAACAGAACTCCAACTAGCACTGTTCATCCCAATTCAAATTCCAACCAATATCATCATGTAATGTTCGTCGTCGTGATTCCACTGTCTGTCGTTTCGCCCAAAACTATTAACGTACGAATATATAACCGCCATTATAATTATAATCACTTTTAAATTAAACTAAAATTGACTAATAAAATATAATTAACGCTAATCATTGTCATTAACTTAATTAATTGTAATTAGCTCACCCTAATCATCTCCTCATTCGTTGGTTCGAACCCATAAAGCACCAAACGATTAAACCACTACCGCACCACCTACGAGCCACCGGAGCCCAAGCGCCGACCACCACCGGAACCGCCTCCATGTGCAGCACCCAAGCCACCAGCGCCGGGCCCACCAGCCACCTCGATCGTCGGAAAAAGCTACATATCCAAAATCATCGAACCTACCGCCAGCGCTGCGTCTGACCTTCGATGGTCATGAAGCTTCATCACCAAGCCCGTCTCGACATTCTGAGTAACTTTTCCTAAAACGCCTCCTTCACCTCAAAAAATGTGAAATATAAAAACTGAATGTCTCAGGATAATATTTGATTCTTGCCACCTCGTTGCTCTAATCATCATCTTCTCTATGTGGATTTGAAGATCTCGAAGAGGGATACAACTTTCATGTTGTGGTTTTCTCCCAAAAGTTGACGGATTGGAAGTTATTAAGGAAGAAAGGAGGGGCGTTTTTGGCCAGGGGTGGTGGCAACAAAGGGAGGGGAGTTAGGGTTTTGTATAGTGGGATTATATTCCTATATTTCTTAGCTATGAAGGTTAGTGCTCGAGCTCCAAACGAACCCTAACAACTATTGTTCCTAAACAAATACCCTATTCTGGACATAATGGAATATGTTTCGGTAGTTCGATTGTTTTCATAAATTTTTCTCAAAATTAAATTATACGCTATTATTAATTTCAAATCGACTTTTGATGCACGTTTAAATAGCGCATGCTTACATACTAACTCTAATTGATACGAAATTTGAAATCTTACAATAATTCAACATTTCGAATTCGATAAAATTGGTTTCGTCGAAATCTGGGATCGTTTGCAAAATAGCTATTTTCCAATATCCTATTAAATCAATAAAATATAATTTAAATTCAAAATAAGTAAATTCATCGAAAATAAATTAGATTCGTCGTATATATTCAAATAGAATATTATATAACTCCAAAATAAACATACTTGGATTTATTACTCGATACTTCCATTTTCAAGTTAAATCGATATTCAATTTATATAATAATCCTTTATTTTATTTAATAAATTGTTATGGTTTATAAACAATTCCATAGCGACTTTCTGAGATTTTGATTTGGAAATAATTCACAGTCTACTAGATGAAAACTAGATTTTTCACTTTCAAAAGAAAACTATAGTTCAATAGATTCGAACGTTTCTTGTTTCAACGAATTCTGACTTATATTGGATCCTATACATTCATTTAAAGTTCAAAACGTAATATTATGAACTACCGCGCTGCTACGAGCTCGTTTTTATTTATATTAAAAATTATGCGTTCAAATGTTAAATTAAATAAATTTCAAGTCATTAAATCTTAAATAATTCGTTTTAAATATTTAATATTCATTAAATATTTCTTAATAAAATTTAGGACGTTACAGAATTTTAATTATTCTTTTTTAGTAATGGTATATATTATCATTCAATTCTTGTTAATTTAGAATTAGTTTAATTTAGAATAATTTATTATAATTTATTTTCCTATTGAACTTAGGTAGAGTTTAATAAAGTTATTTATAGCAGTTTAACTCCTATTGTAATTTGACATATTGTAATAAGGATTATTTATAGTAAATCTATAAGTAAACTGTAAATTTAATAAAGTTGTATGTTTACATAGAAATTAATTGTTTAGAATTGATTTTTTGTGAATAGAGGACATGAGAAATAAATAACTGGTAATATGACGATAGTGGGATTCAAATCTGTGACCATTCAGAAAGCAATGCAATGTATTAATCAACTAGGCTAAAGAGCCTTTGTGTTAGATTTTTGAGAAGAATGGTATAGATATAAGATCAATTGTGTTCAAATTAATAGTAATTATGTCAAATCTTAGGAAAATAAATTATGATTAAGAATTAACATATACATATTAAAATAAGAAGTAAGGAATAACCTAAATTGGTTGGTTAAGAAATAGGGATATATTTCCATAGTTTGGTTGAAAGTAAAATAGAAAACGCAACTGCATGAATAAAATGAAAAATGACTTGGATTAGTGCAAACAGGGATTCATCCATATTGCGCACTATTCAATAGCTTAGAAATAATTAAAAGAAATGTCTTGCGATTACGGATTTCTGTTGATTCAATTTTCTTATACTAAGGAAATAGATTTTTGCATATTTTTTGTAACAAATCAATTGACAATAAGCATAAGTTCCTAAAAGATAAACTTACAAAGATGGCAAGTAAAAGAGTAACATAACTAAAAGATGTTATTTAAAGAAAAAGCGTAAGAAATCAAGTTAAATACTTGGTAAGTTCGAAAAGAGCATAATCTATTATGATAATTATACGAACACATAAATAGGTCATAATATACAAATCACACATGTTTTCATGAATAATATTACGATAATCATGCAGACGTAGAAATAAATCATAATAGATAGGGTTGATTTGTTTGTAAGTAAGATTATAACATGAGAGTTATAATTAAAAGTGAAATGAAGTAAGAAAGGCATATTATTAACAAACTTACATTGATGAATTATGTTTAACAAGTATACAACAGTAGTGGTTCGTTCCGGCGGCAAACACTATTTGGGGAAAATAAGTGGCCAACGAACATAATAAGTAAGTAAATAAGATTCTGATTAAATGAACTGAACATGATGCTAATTAGCGTTATAATAAGGGAAGAAATAAGTCAGTTGAACACATAATGAAAGATTAAATGTAGGATCTAATAAAATAGCGAGATGCGTTTGGACCAATCCGAAAGAATTCTGAATGAACAACCAACGAGGCAGATCATCGTAGATGTTGTAGACACAATGGGAATATGTTTAACTTGATATTCGATGGGACTGTTAGGAAGTCCAAGACTTCTAAGGTACATGAGATGGCCTTTTGGAGAAAGCTTGTGGCAAGCTATTCCCCAGAGGCAGGAAGTTCGAAACTTCTACGGGATGTGGGGATACACTGAGATGGTCCTTTGAAGGATGCTCGTAGAAAACTACACCAAAGGAAAATCTATATGGTTCCATCCACATAGTATGCTTTGGCTGCATTTGCGTTGAGAGAAGTCAGAAAACTAATGTGATGACTTTAGGATTTGGTGGTGGCCTCGGCTCCAAGAGCAAGCTACGTGGTCAGGACCCAACAAGGATAGTAGAGCATTCAGATACATGTCATCATCAGTCATAGCATGTATGTGAAAGACTGGATCTAAACAAACAGGCCGATGGTCCTTCACTATTGAGATTTTGGATGAGGGATAACGTCAATTGGATGTTTAGATTGTTTGCTTAGGGAACAATCACTTAGCTCTTGAAACGTTCTTTCATTAGTTGAGGGAAAAGTAGGGCCATAGCCACAGGAAAAGGGACAAACCAGTCTTGTAGATATTTGTATTGTAGGCTAACGAGGCCTTTATTCAAAGATATTAAAATCTCCCAACTATGTTTCGTACAAGGGTAAACCTTGTTAGTAGTGCTCAAATAGTAGACAATACGATTATGTATTGGTCCTCACTATACGCATAAGGTGGTACATCGTGGATGTCTGAGCATTAGACTGTGGCAAGTCGACGCGGATGTGGTTTCATGTTTTTTTATCAAACGATGGAACATCTATAGTGAAGGTCTCATGAAACTGTCTTTTTCATATATAGTCGAAGTACTCTTTCACAATGTGACAATGGAGATTTAGTACGGCTTCATATCATGGCGATGGTGAACTTTTGTGACGACCCAAAGGGAATTCTACGCTTGTGTCACTCAGCCAACTGTATCTTTCTGTGGTCATCAACCTCAAAAAGCCCAAATAAGTTTTCCGTCTCTTTTAGCCAATTCCATGATTCCACAAAGTTCTCAGTTCCTTGGAATGGCTTTCCTCCCATAGCACAGAAATCCTTGCATATCTTAGAGAAATTATCCGCTTGTGGAGAAGGAGGAACAACGGCTGCAGCTGGGGGAGGGGCATTTGTTTGGCTTCCGGCAGGTCCCGTAACCTCAAGATATCTATGGAACCAAGCCGGTATCTGAACACCCTCAGGAATATTCAGTTCCCCCGCCATGCTGAAAAGAAAAGGAAAATAGATCAAACTGAGAATCGAAAGATATTTTATATGGCTTTGGGGAATATGTTTTCAAAAAACAGACTTTTTCTTTGAAAATACTTTTTTTTTAAAACCTTTTGAAACAATTTCAAAACCTTTTATTTGATCCGGTAACCTTCAGCTCTGATACCAAATGTGACACCCCACGTACGTTAATGTCACTCTTTAATAGAATGTATTAAGTTTTGTGAAGCGTTATAAGTAAACAAAACAAAATCTCACAAGACAGGTATATAAAATAGCAGTGGAAATTTAAAACTTTATTTTCCAACAGAAAACATCGTGGTTTCAAAATCTACTTACAACATCAAACTGAAATACTGGAATAAAATACATCAAATAAAAACATCTGTCTTGCGCTAAAAACCATCAGAGTACAGAAGTAAAAATCCATAGTCCCCATAAGTAGCCATAAACAAGTAGACAAGTAGTCAAAACGATAGAAGAAAATCCAAAGCCAAGTAGAAACAGGAGAGAGAGTCCTAATCAAGCCTAAGTGTTCCCACCCTAAGAACCTGGAGGGGGAAAAAGGAAGAGAGAGAAAAGGAAACAAAATGGGTCAAACATAAAGTATGGCGAGTCCAGTGACTTTTAGCATATAAATAAGTAAAAGCATCATAACAGGCATATAAACTAGATGAGAGATAACTGTAGTAGATAACAAGTATAAATAGGATGAACACGATATACAAAATGAACAGGATAAACTATGCTTCTTAATTACTTTCTCTGCACCAATACTAGTATATCGGATTAAGTATTTCCCATTACTTAACAGAAACAGAATGATCCCAATAGAAACATATGGTAGACTTAGGTGTACTTCTAGTAATGGTTTTCATCCCAAACAGAAATAACATGTACCTAAACAGAATAATGGGTGTTACCCCAAACAGAAAAAACAGGTACCTAAATAGAACTTGATGTACCCTAATTACTACCCCCAGCGATCGGCTCCCTACCACGTAAATACCCTGTCTCGGTCGCACGGTAGGTTATATTACTTCCTAAAGTGGCAAACACCAGAAGAACATATACCTATTTACAGGTGTTACGGCGACTTATTTTACCAAGCAAGCTGGACCTATGCATGCAGAAGACTCTGTTAGAACGCGCCATCAGAACACCACTCCTCAAATGAACCTCTTATAATCAGTTCATTAAGTGTGCCCTGACCCCTACCTAGTGCGGGGTCCCCCTTTAATAACATAATGGGTTACTGACTGATATGGGTCCTACACAACAGATGACATAAGCCATCCCTTAGACTTGCATCCCCAACTAACTAGGATTTTGACAGGTTATGCCCAATAGATTAACCAGCCTACATAACCCCAACAGATAATACAAGTCAAGTTTAACGGGTTCGTATAACCCCCCATAGATTTAATAGATTTACTTAACCCCACCGATTCAACATGTTTACTGAACCCCACTCACAGATTAAATAAATCGCAGATTAACATGTTTATATGTATATAACCCTCACATATTAAACAGGTTAAGTATTACAAGTTAACAGGTATGTATAACCCCCAACATATTTCACATGTTACCTACAGTTTCATTTACATGTTCCGCTTAACCATTAAATTAAGCCTATAGATTTATATTTCCCAAATACAAGTCATAATTCACAGTCAAAGATATGCCCAAATTTTAGTCATATTTCACAGTATAGTTTATGCCACCAAATCCCAACCATGATTCATAGTAAAGTTATTCCCCTAAATTATCATTCCCAATCATTTCCAATTTAATCCAATTTCGTTAGTACACATATTTTAGCAATATCGGCCTAAGCTCGAAGGTAACGTAGGCTATAAAAATAAAAAGGGAATGAGAGAGAGAGGAACATAATAGGCATAAAACAAAATAAGCGTGTAATAACAGAGATGGGCATATGATAGCAGAAATAGGCATATCAGAAGTGAACAACATATCAGGTGTACATGTAATAGCAGGACTGGTTAGGTATGAATCAGATGCTTGATTGGTATAGGTTTAGATCTAGATTTATAAACATGTCAGGATTACTTGTTAAATATTTATATCTAAAAGTAACATGAACACATAGAGATTAGATCTAAAGAACAGAGAATAATTAGGCTGAAGTTGCAGAAGAAATTCTCGTAGGTGTATAAGTTGTTTTTGAAGAAAACAGGCTAATTCAATCCAAGTTGGGGCAACATCTCGTTGTCTCCATTGTTTTAGGTAAATAAAAACAATAGAAATGTTGTCCAATATATAGCCTACCGCCAACGAACCAAATCATCAAAATGTCCACGTTCAGCAAAACGAATTCGCCTTGACCCAAGTTGGGTCGATCCACCCTTACCTGGGTTGACCCATAGGTTGACCCACGTGGCCTTGGGCCGACCCATAGGTCGACCCAGCCCAGGTGTGGGTCAGACCTAACTGGTCCTGTTCCCGGTTGGTTCTCCCGCTCAATTCATTTGATTTTATTTGATTTTTCTGAGTTGATTTATATGTATAATTCTCTTATACGTATATAAACTTCTAAGCTTAATAACTTTCTCATATGATGCTCGTTTTACAAAACTCGAAGTTTATCCTGAGAAGAATTCCAAGAAGAACACAATGGTACAGTCCATTTTACTTAATTCCCAATGTTTAATTACCTATTCTTTATTTTATCGTTATAATGTCCTTTAAAATTACGGGGTGTTACACAGTCCAACTCCATGAAAAAAAACTGGAGGTTGATGATTCTCAAGAGGATGAAGATATCCATCATAGGAGGCATCCTAGGCAGCCCTATCGAGAATCAGATTATGACCGTTGGAATCCAACGGAGATCCAACCACAAGTCCTCACCTTTTAATCCGTCGGATCATGAGGGAATCGCGGGGAAGCATCACCGACGACTGGGAAGCTAGTACGAGATGTAAACCTTTCACTGAGGCTTTCCTTAATGTTGAATGGCCAAGACGCTTTAATATGCCATAGATTACGGTTTTCTCGGGGATGATCCCCGTAACTTCCTAAACCGCTACGAGCGGCATATCGATTCTGTATGCGCCACAGACGCAGTGAAGTGCAAATGCTTCCCCGTCTTCCTTGAGGGCATAGCTCTGCTTTGATTCTCTTGACTTCCATCGAGAACCATAGCGAACTTTGACCAGCTCATCCGAGAGTTGACAAAGCATTTCAGGATGCACATAACAAGACCCAAAGACATCCTGACCATCTCAAACATCTACTAGAGAATCGAGGAAACTCTTTAGTGCTACCTTGAAAGATTCAACAACGCCCTAGAAAAAGTAGAAGACCCTGAGCCTTGTACCGTCCTTGTCCAACATACTAAGGGTGTACTGCCGGATTCAAAATTCAGGGCTTGGATCGACAAAAAACAACCTGTGTCTTTGGAGGTTTTCTACAAAAAAAGCTAGTCAGTTCTTGTGCTAGGAAGAAACACACAGGAATAAGGCTACTCGAAGCGACCATCCTAGTAACCCACACCAAGGCCCTTCTCAAGACAACGTCATGGCTAAGCAAACCAGAGAAAGCCCCAGAATTGTAAAGGGATTGCCTTACACAAGCCCAAACTAAACAACAACAAGCCTGGTTGCCGCAATTAAGAGGAGTCTAAAAATCATGACTGCTTTCCTTCTTATAAGATCTACACTCAACTGGAGACAATATACCTCGATACCTGTAACACAACGCGGTACAAGAACCCGACATCTAGGGAATCTACCGGCAGAAAGAAGAAATCTAGCAAATATCCCAGATTCCACGATATGTTCCGCCATAACACTAATGACTGTTGGCACCTTCAAGACGCAACCCAAAAGCTTACCCATGAAATGTGTCTCAAACTGTACGCTGAGAACCTAACTTCAAAGGAAGCAGTCGTGGGACCTTCAACGCCCGGACCTCCTCAAATCCAAGTGGCACCTGGGACATCCAATCGAAGACCCTCTCAAAGGGGTATTGTGATTAACATCATCTGTTGTAGTCCTCATCATGCAAATGAAAGCTTCCGACATATGGAGGAGTACGTCTACTATATTAAGCACACTGATTATAAAGAGTGTTCACTCGCGGACAAGATAGTTCCAACAAAATTGCATAAGACCGCGAGGTATTACATCGTCTTCAAGGAACATTATGCTATAAAGGTTGAATACCCGTCCATTGATCCACTTGCCATCTCCACAAACATAGGCATGGCCTATGTTAAAAAGATCCTCATCGACTCGGTGAGTTTCGTGAACTTAATCTTAAAGAGGGCCTACAATCAAATGAGACTCGAGACCAAAGACTTGAAGCTATGCCACTATTCACGGCTTCAATGCATGGCTCTGCAAACCGGCTGTTCGGATTCGTTGAACTATCGATGCAACTCGAAGATGGGGATAGAAGTCGAGTCAGAATCTTCACCTTTGTCGTCATCGACATACCTTCTCCCTACAACGTCTTTTCGGGGTTTACAACCCACACAGAATTCTGAATCTGCATGGAACCTAGCTACACACTCATCAAATCCCCAATGGAAAATGAGATTGGAGTTATCCGGTGCGACCAAGTCGCAGTGAGGGTCTGCTATGTAGAGACGATACTCTACATAAAAAGTACCAATTCCCATCAACCTCGTAGCATCTTAGTCCTGGCTCAGACGCCCCAGCCATCTTTCCCAAGATCTTGATACACGGGAGGACGAAGAGCCCGATTATGAAAGGGATACTCTGGTGGAGCCCACCGTCGATGTTCCGGCCAACCCCGCTGATCCGTCTCGGGTCTTAAATATCGGATCACAGCTCCACCCAGCTATTCGAGAGGAACTTATTGACTTTCTACGGGCTAACCTAAATATCTTTGCTTGGAACAACTCCAACATGTGTGGCATCACCTAGGAATCACATGTCACATGCTTGGTATCGACCCGAAGTTCCATCCAATCAAACATAAATGCTGATTCTTAGAACTGGAAAGATCAGCAACACTAAGAGTGGAGGTGGATTGGCTACTTGAAAACGGCTTTATCCACGACAACCTCTATCTTGAATGGGTCTAGAACCTAGTCTTGGAGAAGAAATTAAATGGGAAATGTCAAACATACATCGATTATTCCGACTTGAATAAAGCATTCCTAAAAGACAGCTTCCCAGTTTCGAAGATCAGCTAACCCATTATTCCACTGCTGACCACTATCTCTTATATTTTTTGGACACATACTTAGGCTACAACTAGATTCATATGTATGTCCCTAACCAAGAGCATACTTCATTTATTATCGATTTTAGGCTGTATTGTTATGTTGCTATGCCCTTCGGTCTCAAGAATGCTAATGATCGGTCGACCAAATATTCAAAGATTAGATTGGGAGATCCATGAAAGTTATGTGGACGACATGCCTATGAAAACACGACTCTCAACGACCATGTCAATGACCTCGTGAAGATGTTCAGTGTTCTTCGAAAATATGGCATGAAACTCAATCCCCTAAAAATACTCTTTTGGCATTGCGTCAGGAAAATTCTTGGGTTTCATTGTAAATTAACGAGGGATTGAAGCCAATCCGGAAAAGATCAAGGTTGTCTGTGGCATTAGAATTTCAGAAAACAACAAAGAAAACATAAATAGAAAAGTGGTCGCTCTAAATCGATTCATCTCTAAAGCAACTGTAAGTGCACCCTTTTTTATTTGATCAAGAAGGGGAAGCGCAACATTGCATGGACACTAGAATGTGTCACTGCATTCCAGGACCTCCTAAATCACTTGGAAAGGCCACTTAGTTTATCAAAGCCTGTGGATCATGGGGGCCTATTTATCTATTTGGCAATTTTTGTGTAGGCCATTAGCTCGACACTTGTGTGCGAAGAAGATGGTGCCCAGAGGTCAGGCTGCTACGTCAGTAAGAGATTGACAAGAGCTAAGAGAAATTATCCAAAGTTCGCGCACTTCCTACTGATCTCTTCCCGGAAGCTTCACCCATATTTCCAGTCACATTCCATCAAGGTATACACTAACCTGTCGCTACTACAGGTTCTTTAATGACTTGAGGCATCTGGGAGACTCTTGAAGTGGAAAATCGAGCTGAGTCAGTTTGACCTGACCTACATCCCTCGAAGAGCTATCCTAGGACAAGCCCTAGTAGATTTCAAAGTCACGTTCACTGCTTCTGATGATCCACCTGAGGAAAGTGAGCCTCTTAACATCCAGTGGAAGATATACGTGGATGGTTCATCAAACAATAAATGCTCTAGTGCCAGAGTCATACTTATTACTCCTGAGGAATGCTTGATTTGTAGTGCTCTAAAGTTCCACTTCCATGCCACAAAAAACGCTGCATAATACGAGGCCTTGATTGTTAGACTCATAATTACAAAAGAACTCAGCATCAAGGTCATTCAAATCTTCTCAGATTCACAACTCATCATGTGCCCACTGCATGCGGAATATCAAGCCAAAGGGGCACGGCTAGTTATTACCTTGCTTGGGTGCACGAACTACTTAGTGGCTTCGAGCAATACATCATCACTCACATCCCTCGAGAACAAAATGAGAAAGTCAAATCACTTGCCAAGCTTGCAATTTATGGGGATGCCCAACCCTTGCGAATCGTTGCAGTCGAAGTGCTCAATTCTCTGAGTATCAATCAAATGGAGACTGATGCGATGTTAATGACGAAGAAAGAACCCAAACCGGAATCGTGAATGACTCCAATTAAAAACTACTTGGAGAATGGAATCCTCCCTGACAACCGGAATGAAAAATGATCGCTCCTTCATAAAGCTTCATGCTACATCATTCAGGATGGAGTGCTATATTGGATAGGATTTTCTATTCCACTGCTCCAGTGTATAGCTCACAACGATGCCAAAAGTGTATTATTGGACATACACGAAGTCCTGTGCGGTGACCACACTGAGAGGCAAACTCTGGCAAAAAAGATTCTTTGTTATGGCTTTTCTCTTGAATGCGATGTGGCTAACTACACCCGTAAATATGACAAATGCCAGATAGTCTTTAAGATTCCTAGATCACCACCTACAGAGCTAATACTGATGTCAGTCCATGGCCATTTGCATTGTAGGGAATCAACAACATTGGAACTCTTCCGATGGCAAAGGAAGGTGCTCGATATGTTATAGTCGTTGTTGATTACTTTACCAAATGGCTGAAGTCGAGTTTCTTACCACAATCACGACCAAGAAAGTAATCAACTTCGTTATCCACAACATCATTTATCGTTTTGGAGTTCCCAAGACTATCATTTCTGATAACAGAACCCAGTTCGAAAGTTCTGAGTTCAAAGAATTTGTCATTGGCATCACATCAAGAAACGATTTTAGACAACAACACACCCTCAAGCCAATGGTCAAGTTGAAGTTGTCAATAAAATCATCAAATCCATCATCATGAAGCATTTGGAAAAGGCTAGAGGCAAATGGGTAGATGGACTTACTTTAGCCCTTTGGACATATCGAACTACCTATAAGTCAACAACCGACCACACTCCATTCGCTCTCTTGTATGGATATGAATCTGTAGTTCTCATCGAGCTTGAGCTATAGTCTCATCGAATCACCTATCATGATCCAAGAACCAATAAAGATCACCTTTTAGAATCTACTGAATTACTCGAAGAGAAACGAGATGAGTCCGAATTCAGAGCAGCTGCACACCGCCAACGGTCGCCTGATACGTCAATACTAAAGCCCATCCAAAGCACATTGGCATTGGCAACCTCTTCCTTAAGTGGATCTTTACTACATCGACCGATCTCGTTCCACACTGGGAAAGTCCTTACATCATTTAATGGGGGATTGGAGTTTGTACTTTTAAGCTAACGACCGTTGATGGCATCAAACTATCAAGAGCATGGAACAACGAGCATCTTTGCCACTACTTCGCCTAGCTTGTTGTACAGACTCACTACTTTCCACAAATGTTTTGTTTTCAATTAAGGGAATTGTGAATATGTTGCTCGTGCCAACAATATCAGTAAAGGCTTTCAAATCTCTATGTTCTTAGTGTATTTACTAATGCATAGTATGTTAAGCAGTGACAATGACCAACTTGCATACACAAGCACATCACATCGGATCAGCATCTCAGAGCTTGGAATCGATTCACCACCCTAAGTCTTTACTAAGAATCAAACCTTGTTGAGTAGTCCGCCCTCCAAAAGTCAACTCGTGTCTCAAACCAATGATAAGGTCGAGTATAAATAACTCATGACACTTATTAATTTAAGTGCCTAACTCTATCCTTTAGTCTTCGGGCTTGGGGTAACCTACCAATGGAGTAAGTGTGATACCAACCACTGATTTGGCTAACTCTGATTCTCATAATTTGGATTTGAGTGTAAACTAGCGAAATCACGATGCCCTGGACTCTAACCCAAACAAAAAGATGGGAGAGTATAAAGGACAAACCAACAACGTCCACTCATAACTCCTCACGACTTGGGATCAATGACCGTAAGGAAGTCTCGAGAGTGGAGTTACCAAACACGAACTTTGCACAACTCAAGGATAACGACCGAAAGGAAGTCTCATGAGCGAGGTATGCACACTTAGACTCCTTATGACTTGAGATTAACGATCGAAAGGCAGTTTTGAAAATGGAGTCAAAAAACACGAACTTCACATGACTTGAATTTCTCAAGAGTGAAGTTTCGACAAACATGAATTTGAGTGTAACGACGCGCACATTATGTAAGTACAACAACTGGAAAGCGTAAACGAAACTCAAACACTTAAAATGATATGTAATGTAAGAAAAATTTACTTTCATTCACATGTCAACATATATATTTGAATATTTCTAATGACATGATGTACATGAAAATCACATCATGCTTCCAAAAGCGAGTTGTACTCGCGTATCCTATTGACCTACCAAAGCAAAACAACTCTATAACAATCACTTGGACGAGCATCCTTCTTCTACTACTTCTTAGACTCGGGCTTGGGTGGCTCATCCTCTTCTCTTCGCTTCACCCAGATCCCTTCAGCTCTTTTGGCAGAGTAGGCATGAGGTGTGGCGTCAGCTCAAAGCCCCTTTATGGGTTTAACTTGACCTCCCTTACTTCTTCATCAAAAATCTCGGTCACTTCATGCAAGGGGAGGATCAATTTCAGTGGAGGAGGAATAGTTTCGACCATAACTACAGAGGTCCGTGCTTTTTTGGTTTCCTTCTTTGCGTTCCTCTGAGCCTCCTTCTTGGCCTCTTTCTCATCCTTTTTTCGAGTCTCCTCCTCGGCTTTTGTAATAACCCTAAGTTCACATGTAGATTAATTATGCTTGTTAAAGTAATTAAAAACATTATACATAAATGCGTGTGATTGTATGAAGTTGCTTGGGTTTGCATGTGCACGTTGTGCACATTTATGTTATGTTAAAAATTCTAAAAATGAAATAAATATAAGCATTGAAACTAAAAAGCACGAGTTTAAGGAAAAGAGGGTATAGGTAAAAATTGTTTGTATAAACAATGTATTAGGAAAGATCAACATGATATTTTAAATAAGAAACAATGTATATATAAGTACAAATATGGGTAGCATCTTTTGTCAAACAATTAAGATATTTGCACTAGGATGTATGGAATATAGACATTATTATATTCCCTGAAAATAGGGATCAGGTAACATTAATTAAATGAACTTGAGAACCCAGGTTTTATGATGCATAACACATATATTAGTTTTAATGAAGAATAACAAGTGTATATATATAAATGAAAAATTAAACGGGTTACAGGTTTTTTGTCAAAAGAAGGATGGACTGATTACATTTATACCTTGCATATATCAACTAGAAAGAAAATCATAAAACCTCTATGCCACGTGAACTGATGAAGGAAACATGCAAGAAGCATGATCCAAAGGGGGTATAAATGGAAAATAAAAAGGATCTTTTTCTGAAATAAAGCAACAGCCTATATTACATATGTAACAAACTCACCTCTTTCTCTCTCTCGAAATCAAAAAGGAACCTGATTAGATGAATGGGTGATAAATTAGTAGCTAAAAGATAATTATTTATTGGATAAAATTGGCATTGCATATCCATAAATATCCTCATGGCTGGAAAAATTATATAAGAGTAGGTAGCATTAGGCAGCCAGGTTATTCTCTCTCCACAAAAACAAGAAATAAAATTAGAATAATGGCGGCAGTTTCTAGGATGGAGCATGGGGTCGAGTTAAATCAGAAAATCAGGGGATTAAAAAAGAATAAAGGCAAAAGACATTTAGGTGAGTAATCTCACTCAATAATTGGCAGTAAGTCCTATATATTGGCAACCATAAACTCTGTTTTTAATAACTAGTACATTTATTTAAATATAATTTTGTGTCTTGCTTTGATGGATGGATTAAATGTTTTATTGATTCTATAGTTAAGTGAATGCAGAAATATAAATATAAAGTATTGTAGTATGAAGAATGAGAGGGATAATCAGCATACTTATTTGAGTATCTTTCTATGATGATTAAGTAAATGTTCATGAAATATTGCATGCCATGTTTGTGAACTTTCCTGCAATATAATGTCTAAAATATGTTGATGATGATAAACATTGGAAAATTTCATTTAAAACTCCGTCTTTGATTTTCTTTGTTTAACATGATGACAAAAACTAATTTATATGATTGCTATTAAAAGTGGTATGTGCAAGGATTGGTGTAAGGCAGCAGTGTAGGGTATATTGCTTATGTCTTATGCTCAGATAAAAGAAGAAGCTAGGGGTGCATTGGGTTTCCATGTGCTGAGCTCCTATGCTTCAGAAATTTCTCCTTATATAAATATTCTATGATTTAGTCTCTCCTTAAACATGTGAGACCAGCCTAAAGCATGGATGATTGAGGAATAAAATGGGTTATAGGATGTGCCTCTTCAAACATCCATGGCCACCAAACAATGGTAGCATGAATATATAAATATTAGTTACATCTGTTATAAAAATGATTGGTTGTTTACATATGTATTGGCTCCTATGAATGATGTGAGTGTATGTCTGAGATTGATGAATGTATTTGAATCATTTCTGCGGGCAGTGGGTACTTAGGGGATATAATAAGTTAAATAAAGGAAAAAGCAAGGAAAACACTTAGGATGCGTTTGATTTTGAATGGGAAGGGGAATTTGGAAGGGGTATTTTGAAGGGTTATTTGAAGGGGAATTGTTAGGAACGGGGAATGTGTTTTTTTATGAAAGGGGTAAATTGAAAGAAGTAAAATTATTATTTTATTAATTATTTGTATGCGTATTATTTGTATGGGTATGTATAAAAGGGGTGGAAAAGCAGTTGTTGGCTTGCGTCGGACGCGACGTCGGACGCGGCGCCGCGTCGGATGCGAAAGCTATCTTTTGAACCGTTCGTTTGGAAGGGAAAAATGTGTGGGGTCTACCTCCGACGCATCGGGAGCGTCTGATGCTTCCGATGCTGACGTGAACGTTAACTGCCCAGTTTAGAAATCAAACGGTACCTTAGTAATGAACTTGTACATGGCTTGTTTAAGCTCAGGGATCCGGGTGTCTGGAAACACGAAGGGGGTTCCAAACAATGTGCACCTTATGAGTTGAGTGTAGTGTGACCTGGTTATGAATGAAAGATGAACTCATAAATTAAATTGCAATTGACATAAGCCCACTAAATTGTAAGGGGAAATTGTTGAGTAGGGTGGGAATAATCTGTTATATAGATTGATGATTTATGCTTAATGTGAAAGAGCGCTTGTGCTGATTTATGTGTTGGGTCATTCATTGTTATGCTTGGTTGAATAGAAAGGAACCCTAGTATATGCTGATTTTAGTTAGCTGAATAATGCAAGTATAATGTTTGATTATCACTTGTGTCAAATGAAGGACTGAATCATTGGGTTTGTTATGACTGCCTAATTATGAATGCTGCCAGTATGATCTAAAAGAACCCTGATATGTATATATGCACATACCCAGTTTAATAATGATGATTCCTTGACATATATGAATAAACTGCTAGCACACTAAAATAAAGGAGTGTGAACTTGGTTAACTTATAAGGATTAAGGTCATGTATTAAGTGAATTCTCACATCTGGAAACATGCATGACCCTGTTTACTTTTATGTATTATTTGGGTGTCTCATTTTACTATGGGG
The DNA here is from genome assembly GCA_030737875.1 of Allium sativum. Lineage (NCBI taxonomy): Eukaryota > Viridiplantae > Streptophyta > Magnoliopsida > Asparagales > Amaryllidaceae > Allium > Allium sativum. The sequence goes on along the minus strand of CM060912.1, from coordinate 970,174,004 downwards.
CAGCCTCAGGAATCTTATAGGCAGTAAGGAAGCAAGGGGGAGTATGAAGGGTTGCTTGAAAAAGATATTACATAAGCTTAGTTATTTTGATAGTTAAATGTTGCTTGGTTATGTAATATGCTTGATGTATTGCTTTATTTCATCTTAAATATTGTATACAGTTTTATATATTGTTATGATTTGAAGTGATGATAATGTAATGATAAACTATTAATTTGTTAAATCCTGAAGTGAAATAGTAGTTTAAAGGAGAATTTTAAGAGAAGTAAAAATGTATATGTTTCTAAGTATATGTGTTCATTTGCATAAAAATCCAGACAGTTGCAAGTCATAAAGTTATATGTGTATAAAAGATAGAAAGTACTAAGTTGTTAAGTATATGTAACAAACCGTATTTTGAATAACATGTTATAACGTAAATCAAGGCAGAATTAAATGTTAAACTCTGAATCAAGAGGAAGGGGCTGTGCCATTGCGTTCGTCTCGGAAAAATATGCGAAATAGAGTCCGAGTTTTCGAAAATCGGAGTCCGTATGACCAAGTTATGGCCCGTCAAAGTTTTCAGAAAAATTCAAGTTCAAAAATAGTTCGAAATTCAAATATGGAGCCAAACAGACTGGGCGAGAAAAATTCCTGCACAAGCCCCAGGTCGACTGGGGTGTCGACTGGGGAGTCAACACGCCCAGGGGCAGGTCGACTGCCCAGTCGACACGGGTGTCGACCTGGGTGGTCCGGCCACTTTGGCCTGGTGCACCTGGTTGCTCATTTGGGTCTGGTCTATTGGCCTGTGACGGATTTTGAGGGTTCAGATCTATCCTAGGGTTAATCCAAGGGCCTAAACTACTCCTAATCTCTATAAAAACACCCTAGGACCTAACCTAAACCACTCAAAATCAATCTAACAACGAAGTGTTGCCCAATTCTCTCTTGATCATGGCCTCCATCTCCAACTCCAAGAGCTTATGCATTCAAATCGGATTCAAATCAAAAAGATGCAAGCTTTCTACATCAAATCGTGGAAGTAGATCAACATTGCTACGCAAATCCTATGACGATTCATGCTCCTAAGTCTCTAAGCCTCGCTAGGTAAGTTCTAGCTACTTCTAGATCTAAACAGTAGATTTAGTGTTGACATGGAATGAAATGAAAAGAAACACAAGTATGTTAGCCTATGTGAACCTAGTTTTGCCCCTTTCTTGAACCCATTACTTTTGGGCTATGTTTTAGTGACTAAATCATGCTACTTATGTTGTGTTGGACTTAATTTATCATGCAAGTTTGGATCTTTACTTGTGGAATGATGGCATTAACCCTTAGAACCATTTTGACTTGTGAAACATTTTAGGTTTATGCATGTAAAAGAACCTAAAACCCCTCATGACACTCACATGCATAAGATGATGGACCTAAGATATGATATCATGCATGCTTGAGATCTATCCTCTTATGATATCATGCATGTTAGAGGCCAATCCCTTTATGCTATCATACATGTTTTGAGGCCGATATGCAATATGCTAGTTATGTGAACACCTTTTACCTCAAACGTCACCATGTTTAACTTGTGATTCACCTTTGCCGTCTTATACCCTCTTTTGTCATATTTTTCCTACTATGTTGATTCGCTTTTATGTGCGTTGGGAATACGTTTTGGGTAGTCTAGGCAAAGCTTGAAATTTGCTATGAACTTGACATGAAATTACATGTAACATGTAATGGTAATAAACGTGGTGATGACACTTAGAAAAATATGGAACATGTGAACTTGACATGAATTATACCAAGAAATAGAACAACAGGCATAAGTGAAAAACATGGACTTAATCAAGGCCTAAACTTGACATGAACATGATACGTAGTAAAACATGAAAGTGGCCAACTCAAGGTTGGGTTGAGTTTGTAGCATAAATTTGCCCGGAACTGCCCGACAAATCTAGTAGCTACAAACAATAGGACCCAATGTGAGTAGTTGGTCATATCGCGCTTGAAACCCGAGGTTAGACTGGGTTGTGGTGTAAATCTGCCCGGACCCGCCCGGCGTAACCAGTAACCACAACAACGTCTAATGTGAGAGGTTGAAAGTGCATTAATTTACTTAATACCACATGATAAGGTTAATTAAATTTGGCTAGTGACACTTAACCGATATGACATGAATGGGTAGGTTAAGTAAGACCGGACTTGATTACTTAAAGACACTTAACCATGTAACACGATTAGTAAATGGGTTAGTTTAACCTAAATGGGTTGATAACACCCGACCAGGATAACGCGGGGCGTGGTAGGGTTAAGTAAACACACGAGGGGAAAATACTTAACCATTATAAATATGACTAGTGGATGAGGGTTAAGTTAACTTACACCTAACCAACCTAACGTGATGATTTGATGAGGTTAAGTTAACCAACACTTAGCCAATCTAACATGATAACATGATGGGGTTAAGATAAATTACACTTAACTAATTTAAACACGATGATTTAATGGGGTTAAGTAACATATACTTAACCAATTATACACGATGATTTAATGGGGTTAGGTTAGCCAATTTGACTCGATAATTTTGATGAGGTTAAGTTAACCAATTTGACTCGGTAACTTGATGGGGTTAAGTTAACCTACACTTAACCAATCTAACATAGTAATTGGATAGGGTTAAGACACGAACCGCTTGAATATACTTAACCAACTCAACTGGGTAATTTGATAAGGATAATCTATACTTAACCAACCACGATAACGCGATAAGGTTAAGCCGTGAAATTCTTGATATACTTAACCAACTTGACATATGGTTTGTAGGGCTAAGTCTTGAACTTGAACACTTAGCCAATTTTGACATGCTTCTAGATGGTTTAGGTCATGAGCTTGAATGACAACGCTTAACCCATTAGATAAAACCCTAGTTCAGGGGGACTAAGTGGAAAACAGTAGTTAACAAGGATGACGGGAAAGGAAGCTAAGTGATAAAGCTTAGTTAAGGATAACTAAGTAATAATTCTTAGTCAAGGAAATTGGACCAGTTCATAATAGATGAGTAACCCGATTCGGTAGGTCGTCGCTTCAGCAAATACACGAGGTGGAGCAATATCTGATTTAGATAAAGGCTCCAACGAACTGGGTGACGAAGCGGTAGCTTCGGGGGACGTGAGGGTACTCTTGGTATCCCTCTGTGAGGTTGCGGATGGTACATGAAACCTGGGCTCACAGAGGTTAAGGTCTGCGGTAGAAGAGCCAAGGGTATGCCTTGGTTGCTGTGCGAGCAACCTAAAGACTGGGGTGGATTAGCGTGGGGTCGGAGATATTTTTACGGTAGCCCTAGATAGCACATCGTCGGCCACCTACCATCTTTAGTCAATTGTGTACGTACGGAAAGGCAGAGAACACCCAACAGACCATACTTGATATCTAGTTATGGATGAGGTAGGTCATTTGGGAGTGGGGCATTGATGCCCATAGTGTAGTTCTCATACTTGATTTTTCTTGTTTTGCCTTTCAGTTGTTGAGGGAGAGGTCACGTGGGACCATAACCACCGATAGAAAAATAGACCTTAATATCTACATTGGCTGATAACCGAAAGCTCCCGACCGAGTCCTGTATTCTGTCACGGAACTCGGATGGCACATTGAGATACATGTGCACCTAGACATGGAAAAACGATTCACGATACATACGTGGGAAAAAGGGCGTGGTTGACGGGTAGCATAATCCCTAGTGGCCCTAGGTGGTTTGAACCCAAACCGAGATACGAAAACGTTCATTAGGTAGCATAATCCCCAGTGGTCCTGGGTGGCAAAAACCTTAGTTGAACACGCGATAGTTCTTGATAAGAAAACATGGTTAGATAAAAGATGACAGTCCAAATGATTTCTAGGATCAAATGGTACTACGTTAAGGTGGTGAGAAAGCCCGCACGAGGTACGGCAAAGGACTGAACTCATACATGGAAAGAAACACACGAGTTGATAAAACCTATATATGCGATATATTAGGTCGACATGGACCATTTCATGACATTGGGCAAGGGACATTTTATAGTTAACACATAACACGGGTTGGGATACTAGTACGGGAGGTGCAGAGCAAATATACATGGTAGATACCTCGGGATTTTATACTTGATAGAAACCTGATAATGTGATACCTTAGTTTATCTTGATACAGTGGTTCATCCTGTTATCTTGGTCTAGCTTATCTATCTTGTCATCATCCTTATGTTTACTTTCAGTTTATGCATGTCATGTTACCTTTACCTGTTTTTATGCCGGAAGTAGATAGGACTTACCAGTCTTTATGACTGACCCCGTTTTCTTTCGCCTCTTTGTCTTCCGTTCCCCCCCCCCCCCCAAGGTTTTCAGGGAGGAAATGCTGTTGTTTAGTTCGGACCTCTTATGCTTGAAGGTCATCATGTATAGCTTGGTCTTCTTTTGGCTATGGCTGCTTCACCGCTTTATTTTGGGGAATAATTTAAGAAAAGGTTTTATGCTTCTTTACTATCGCAAGATGGGTTTTTGATGTATTCTGATGTAAAAGGCTTTAGACCTTATTTTATAAGGTAATAAAATTTGTTTTACTTCCGTTGTTTTATATATGTTCTGTCTTGTAATATTTCTGTGCATGTTTACCTCGATAATGCTTCACCAAACCTAGTGCATTCCCTTTGTGAGTGACCCTAGCGGAGGTGGGGTGTTACATTTGGTATCAGAGCAGAAGGTTACCAGATTGGGAAAAAGTTTTTAAAACCTTCTAAAACTATTTTCCAAACTATTTACAAAGAAGCATTTTTCAAGAAAGGTTTTATTTTTAAAGGCTATTCCCCAAAGGCCATTAGCACTATCCTTTGTTTCCTTGATTGATTCTCTTTTCCTTTCTTTCCTCCATCTATAGTCACAGTAGTTTGAACTGCGACTAATCCTTCCCTAGCTACCTAAGTGTTTTCCGTGCGATGGAGGTAGTTCTCGAGAGACCTGTTGTCGCGTTATAAGAAAGGATAGTAAGAACAAGGATAAAGGATATGGGCTTAAGGATAAGCAACTTGTTGGTAGGGCTCAACCCATGACGAGAGAGTATTTTTGGTTACAAACGGGACGGATAGTTAAGTATTATGGAACAAGGACAAGATCATCGAGAAGGAAATTGCATACCCTCACTAGCGTACCTGAGAAGGATGGTAACATTCTTGTTGAAGGTTTAGTTATTCTTTTCTATCATCCCGCCAAGACTTTGTTTTGATCACCACATCATTTAAGTCCGCTTCGATAGTTGAGTCTCTGCACCTTAGTACTAGCGTAGTAGAGGATCCCATTTTGTCTCAAATCATGTTGGAGAATCAGTCCATTTATTCACGACTTGTTTGGATTTGAGAATGTCTATGCCAGGAGTTGAGTTTGGAAGTAATGCTTATGTTTTGGGCCATGGATGGATTCTAGGGATGAAGTGGTTATCCAGTAAGGGGTGCCACCCTCGGTTTTGATAGGAGGGTAGTTAGATTCTTGACTAGCCTTGGTAATACCCTCGAAGTCTCGTGTAACCTTTTGGGTTCTGTCATGATTAGTTACCTAGAATCCCTCGATGCCTTTATTTGAAATTTGAAACCCGATCGAGTGGTGTTTGCCAATAAGACGGATGGTTCATTTCACTTATGCATAAGTTATAAAAATCACCCTAGTAAGTACACATGGTAACCCGGTTGGCATCTGTTTACTTTCAAGAGAAAGTTCTTCTGCATGGAATACCGTATAGTATGTAAACGAGATCCAAGATTCACTAGTGAATTTTGGAGAGCTCGCATGGAATCATGAGTACGCAATCATGTTTGAATCAAGTATACTAGAAGAAGAATAAGTGAAAGTGGAACGAGAGGCGACAATAAAATGAGTTCCAACTCATATTATGGAAACCGGAAATAAGAAGCTACGAAATCATGAAGTTAAAAGATGGTCAAAGCACAATGGAACTAAGCTCAAGGGAATGCGACTCAGAAGGATGAATACTAGATACGCCCATGATATCTCTTTTTAAGAGTATATCCTTGATCCCTGTTTTCTGTAGAACTTACTTGTAGGCTATCTTTTATGAATATCCTCTCGGTTCTGTTTTCGATCTTAGTTCAGTTGCAAACCCCATAAGGAGTTTATCTTGTTTATCTTCTTGATCCTATCTTGAGGAACTTAGGTAGAACCCTATGGATGTAAACATGTATTTGAAACATGTTATGATTGATATGGTTGCCAGTGGTTGCAAGTGGTTGGTCGTGGATGATTGAGTACACATTAGACACTAGGTCGATTCAGTCACATTTTATATTGCATATGCACGAGTATTTGTAATTGTTTATGGATGAAATTGAATATGTTATCATGTGGATGTTGCATGTGGATGAATGGTTGTGCACACATATAGTGTTTATATGACTAGGACTATTTGTATACATGTTGGATTCATGACACTAAACATATTTTGCATTTAGAAGATCACTCAGGCCTGATCATTTACATTAGATAAGTACATATACACACACCTTTCGCATATGATCATACATCATTTAGAATCTTTTAAGGACAATGACTGCTCGTGGATGATGTTTTGAGTAGATGGATGATGGATGGTAGGACATGTTCTTCCTAACTTGAAGATTTCGGGGACGAAATCCTTTAAGGTGGGGAGAATGTAACAACCCGTATTTTGAATAACATGTTATAACGTAAATCAAGGCAGAATTAAATGTTAAAATCTGAATCAAGAGGAACGGGCTATGCCATTGCGTTCGTCTCGGAAAAATACGCGAAATAGAGTCCAAGTTTTCGAAAATCGGAGTCCGTATGACCAAGTTATGGCCCGTCAAAGTTTTCAGAAAAATTCAAGTTCAAAAACAGTTCGAAATTCAAATCTGGAGCCAAACAGACTAGGCAGGAAAAATTCCCGCCCAAGCCCCAGGTCGACTGGGGTGTCGACTGGGGAGTCGACACGCCCAGGGGCAGGTCGACTGCCCAGTCGACACGGGTGTCGACCTGGGTGGTCCGGCCACTTTGGCCTGGTGCACTTGGTTGCTCATTTGGGTCTGGTCTATTGGCCTGTGACGGATTTTGAGGGTTCAGATCTATCCTAGGGTTAATCTAAGGGCCTAAACTACTCCTAATCTCTATAAAAACACCCTTAGACCTAACCTAAATCACTCAAAATCAATCTAACAACGAAGTGCTGCCCAATTCTCTCTTGATCATGGCCTTCATCTCCAACTCCAAGAGCTTATGCATTCAAATCGGATTCAAATCAAAAAGGTGCAAGCTTTCTACATCAAATCGTGGAAGTAGATCAACATTGCTACGCAAATCCTATGATGATTCATGCTCCTAAGTCTCTAAGCCTCGCTAGGTAAGTTCTAGCTACTTCTAGATCTAAACGGTAGATTTAGTGTTGACATGGAATAAAATGAAAAGAAACACAAGTATGTTAGCCTATGTGAACCTAGTTTTGCCCCTTTCTTGAACCCATGACTTTGGGCTATGTTTTAGTGACTAAATCATGCTACTTATGTTGTGTTGGACTTAATTTATCATGCAAGTTTGGATCTTTACTTGTGGAATGATGGCATGAACCCTTAGAACCATTTTGACTTGTGAAACATTTTGGGTTTATGCATGTAAAAGAACCTAAAACCCCTCATGACACTCACATGCATAAGATGATGGACCTAGGATATGATATCATGCATGCTTGAGATCAATCCTCTTATGATATCATGCATGTTAGAGGTCAATCCCTTTATGCTATCATACATGTTTTGAGGCCGATATGCAATATGCTAGTTATGTGAACACCTTTTACCTCAAACGTCACCATGTTTAACTTGTGATTCACCTTTGCCATCTTATACCCTCTTTTGTCATATTTTTCCTATTATGTTGATTCGCTTTTATGTGCATTGGGAATACGTTTTGGGTAGTCTAGGCAAAGCTTGAAATTTGCTATGAACTTGACATGAAATTACATGTAACATGTAATGGTAATAAACGTGGGGATGACACTTAAAAAAATATGGAACATGTGAACTTGACATGAATTATACCAAGAAATAGGACAATAGGCATAAGTGAAAAACATGGACTTAATCAAGGCCTAAACTTGACATGAACATGATACGTAGTAAAACATGAAAGTGGCCAACTCGAGGTTGGGTTGAGTTTGTAGCATAAATCTGCCCGGAACCGCCCGTCAAATCCAGTAGCTACAAACAATAGGACCCAATGTGAGTAGTTGGTCATATCGCGCTAGAAACCCGAGGTTAGACTAGGTTGTGGTGTAAATCTGCCCGGACCCGCCCGGCGTAACCAGTAACCACAACAACGTCTAATGTGAGAGGTTGAGAGTGCATTAATTTACTTAATACCACATGATAAGGTTAATTAAATTTGGCTAGTGACACTTAACCGATATGACATGAATGGGTAGGTTAAGTAAGACCGGACTTGATTACTTAAAGACACTTAACCATGTAACACGATTAGTAAATGGGTTAGTTTAACCTAAATGGGTTGATAACACCCGACCGGGATAACGCGGGGCGTGGTAGGGTTAAGCAAACACACGAGGGGAAATACTTAACCATTATAAATATGACTAGTGGATGAGGGTTAAGTTAACTTACACCTAACCAACCTAACGTGATGATTTGATGAGGTTAAGTTAACCAACACTTAGCCAATCTAACATGATAACTTGATGGGGTTAAGATAAATTACACTTAACTAATTTAAACATGATGATTTAATGGGGTTAGGTAACCTATACTTAACCAATTATACACGATGATTTAATGGGGTTAGGTTAACCAATTTGACTCGATAATTTTGATGAGGTTAAGTTAACCAATACTTAACCAATTTGACTCGGTAACTTGATGGGGTTAAGTTAACCTACACTTAACCAATCTAACATAGTAATTGGATAGGATTAAGACACGAACCGCTTGAATATACTTAACCAACTCGACTGGGTAATTTGATAAGGATAATCTATACTTAACCAACCACGATAACGCGATAAAGTTAAGCCGTGAACTTCTTGATATACTTAACCAACTTGACATATGGTTTGTAGGGCTAAGTCTTGAACTTGAACACTTAGCCAATTTTGACATGCTTCTAGACGGGTTAAGTTATGAGCTTGAATGACAACGCTTAACCCATTAGATAAAACCCTAGTTCAGGGGGACTAAGCGGAAAACAGTAGTTAACAAGGATGACAGGAAAGGAAGCTAAGTGATAAACCTTAGTTAAGGATAACTAAGTAATAATTCTTAGTCAAGGAAATTGGACCAGTTCATAATAGATGAGTAACCCGATTCGATAGGTCGTCGCTTCAGCAAATACACGAGGTGGAGCAATATCTGATTTAGATAAAGGCTCCAAAGAACTGGGTGACGAAGCGGTAGCTTCGGGGGACGTGAGGGTACTCTTGGTATCCCTCTGTGAGGTTGCGGATGGTCCATGAAACCTTGGCTCACAGAGGTTAAGGTCTGCGGTAGAAGAGCCAAGGGTATGCCTTGGTTGCTGTGCGAGCAACCTAAAGACTGGGGTGGATTAGCGTAGGGTCGGCGATATTTTTACGGTAGCCCTAGATAGCACAACGTCGGCCACCTACCATCTTTAGTCAATCGTGTACGTACGGAAAGGCGGAGAACACCCAACAGACCATACTTGCTATCTAGTTATGGGTGAGGTAGGCCATTTGGGAGTGGGGCATTGATGGCCATAGTGTAGTTCTCATACATGATTTTTCTTGTTTTGCCTTTCAGTAGCTGAGGGAGGTGTCACATGGGACCATAACCACCGGTAGAAAAACAGACCTTAATATCTGCATCGGTAGATAACCGAAAGCTCCCGACCGAGTCCTGTATTCTGTCACGGAACTCGGATGGCACATTGAGATACATGTGCACCTAGACATGGAAAAACGATTCACGATACATACGTGGGAAAAAGGGTGTGGTTGCCGGGTAGCATAATCCCTAGTGGCCCTAGGTGGTTTGAACCCAAACCGAGATACGAAAACGTTCATTAGGTAGCATAATCCCCAGTGGTCCTGGGTGGCAAAAACCTTAGTTGAACACGCGATAGTTCTTGATAAGAAAACATAGTTAGATAAAAGATGACAGTCCAAATGATTTTAAGGATCAAATGGTACTACGTTGAGGTAGTGAGAAAGCCCGCACGAGGTACGGCAAAGGACTGAACTCATACATGGAAAGAAACACACGAGTTGAGAAAACCTATATATGCGATATATTAGGTCGACATGGATCATTTCATGACATTGGGCAAGGGACATTTTATAGTTAACACATAACACGGGTTGGGATACTAGTACGGGAGGTGCAGAGCAAATATACATGGTAGATACCTCGGGATTTTATACTTGATAGAAACCTGACAATGTGATACCTTAGTTTGTCTTGATACAGTGTTTCATCCTGTTATCTTGGTCTAGCTTATCTATCTTGTCATCATCCTTATGTTTACTTTCAGTTTATGCATGTCATGTTACCTTTACCTGTTTTTATGCTGGAAGTAGATAGGACTTACCAGTCTTTATGACTGACCCCGTTTTCTTTCGCCTCTTTGTCTTCCGTTCCCCCCCCCCCCCCAGGTTTTCAGGGAGGAAATGCTGTTGTTTAGTTCAGACCTCTTATGCTTGAAGGTCATCATGTATAGCTTGGTCTTCTTTTGGCTATGGCTGCTTCACCGCTTTATTTTAGGGAATAATTTATGAAAAGGTTTTATGCTTCTTTACTATCGCAAGACAGGTTTTTGATGTATTCTGATGTAAAAGGCTTTAGACCTTATTTTATAATGTAATGAAATTTGTTTTACTTCCGTTGTTTTATATATGTTCTGTCTTGTAATATTTCTGTGCATGTTTACCTCGATAATGCTTCACCAAACCTAGTGCATTCCCTTTGTGAGTGACCCTAGCGGAGGTGGGGTGTTACAGTATATCTTTATCCTATGTTTTAAAATAAAGAGGGGATGTGTAATGACCCGGACCTTTATGGGTAAATTTTAAATATTTAATATGGATTTAAATATTGGGGGATAATATAAATGGAATTTTATATTTTGTTGTTAGTTTTATAATCAATTTCGATTTAAAATCGAATATATTAAATTGACGAATAGGAAAAACAATAAATATATATTCGAAGTTAGAGCTGAATCAAGATAATCCAGATGATCTGTGGAAATTCTAATTCGAATATAAACGATAAATAATATTAATTTATTATCGAAGAATTTAAATGGTTTGAAATTTAATTTAAATCAATTTAAATTAATATATATTCCAGATGATCGAACCAGACCTTGGTACTTATCCCAGTGGGTTCAGAATAGTGGTTTTACCCTAGAATTGATAATTTTTGGGTTCAGAAATGAGTTTGAAATCAAGGGTTATTTTAATTTTAAGGATACAGATTTTTAATTAAAATAAATTAAAATAAAACATCCAAATTTGGTGGATAGGAACGAACCTACAAGCTAAATCTAAAGGCCTTGTTGTTCAAATTAAAGCCAAACCCTTTCTCTATAAAATCGAAATGCTCCCAGGACAAAATCAAACTCCAAATAAATCGAAACCGCTTCATCCATTGATTTCAGAAACCAAAACGCAATCAAGTTTGAGACCTACGTTTTCCAGAAGCTCGAAGTCATCTGGAAGTTGGCGAGCTGATGAAGGAGGGCGCGATGACCTTGGAAGCTCGAAATTCATTCTGGCAATGGAATTTGGGGAGAGTGCGATGGAGCTGTGGTTCCGGCCTGTAGCGACGTGAAGATTTGGGGGTTTTTGTGAACACAGTGAATGCGATCGAGGGAGTTGGGTCTTCGACAGTTGAACGGAGCAGGGAGTTGCGACGCAAGTATCAAGGCTCGACCTGAACGGAGTTGCAGAAGTGGATCCGACCTTGAACAACGACATCAACTCGAGTTGAACAACAACTCCATGAGGGAGATCGTTATGGAAATGATGACGCTGGTATAAGGAGCAGGGTTCCGAGTTGCTGTAGCGACTTCGACAGTGTTGAGGCAGGGTAAAAACAAACAGAAAGAAGCAGAATTTTTATCAGTGAGAATTTGACTAAAAAGGTAAATTCTTATTTTGGATTTTTGCGTTTTAGTAAAACTAAAATTTACATATTAGTTAAACTGAAATGTGCATGCTGTTAGAATGACATTGTTATTAAGAACTAAGCTGGGAACTGAAATGGAAATTTCAGTTAGTGAATTGTTATATATATATATATATATTAAATTAGAGAAGTAAAATATTTTAAAACCTTAAACCTTAGTGAGTTATTTTAAATAATAGTGATAAGTTTAAGAATAATAAGGTTATAAATTGAAGCTTACATAGTTGATATAAAAATTGGTATGAGTCACAAGCCGATTCGCTTGAATTGTACAAAGCAATATATGTAGCTTTGAAGAAATAAATTTGTAGACTAATTGTTTGTGTGGAATCAGGGTTTAATTTGGGATTAGTCTATACATGGGAAATTAAATAAATTTAATTAGTCTAATTCGATAATGGAAATTCTATTAATATTATTTTACATTGGAAAACAGACGGTGGGAGAAATCACTGTGAAATCTATAAAAATGTGTCCTTATTGGAGATTCGGCAAACAAATCAACAGTGAGTAAACCTCACTCGCCACTTATTTAGAAATTATTTTTATATCATTAAAAATAATTGTTTGTGCTTGTTTGAATGTTGTCTGATGGTTTTAAAATATATATTAGTTATTTAAGACTATTATATATATATATATATATATATATATATTGGGTTGATTGATGGTTGGATTGTTCCCGCAGTCTCATTAGCGGATGCCCGCAGTTTCATAGCGGATGATTACCCTATACGCCCCACGCTATGATTAGTGGATGACCTTCTATACCGCGATATCCTGCCTCGAAGCAGGATGGGTATTATTTATGTGCTAACATCTGTGGATGCAGGAAAACAGGTTGGAGGAATCCAACTGGATTCCTCAAAAATATATTATCTGTTTGTTGTTGTTTGATTTCATATATATTCATATATGATGTGTAAAAAATCAAATGATTGAAAATTGGTTGATTTGATTATTGAAAATACCACTAGAGCTTGAATATTGATTTATAAAAATATCGAAAAGGGTATTTGAGGTTTAGAGAGGGAATTCTATTTTTATAAATAGAATTTGAATTTTTAATAAAACTATAGAAAATATTAACTTGTTTTGAAGGTATATAAAACAAGTGATCGAATTTATAAACTTTGTTTATAAATGAAAGGTAGGTTTTGAATCGAAATTATAAATGAAAGGTGGGTTTTGAATCGAATTTATAAACTTTGTTTATAAATGAAAATATGGGATTTGAATTGAATTTATAAACGTTGTTTATAAATGGAAAGGTGGGATTTGAATTGAAGTTATAAACGTTGTTTATAAATAATGCAGAGAACTCAAATGGACTTTAAACTATAGAATCTGAATAGAGAATTCAAATGGACTTTAAACTATAGAATTTGAATATAGAATTCAGATGGACTTTAACAATAGAATTTGAATATAGAATTCAAATGGACTTTAAACTATAGAATTTGAAAATAGAATTCAAATGAAGTTTAAATAAAGAGAATTCAAATAGAATTGAATTGGAATTTGAATAAGAAGTCGATAAGGAAAAGAGAGTATGAGTATAATTAGAATTTGTTAATATGAAGTTAAAATATATTTGAACATGTCATGTTCAAATATGAAAGGTGAAATAGACTGAAAAGTTAAGTAATAGATTTAATTAACGAATTTAGTTAAAACGATTGGTATAGTTAAAATAGATTGGACAGGTATAAATATACAGGAGACAGGTTTGGAATAAAGTGTTAGAAGGTATATAGATAGAATGCCCGACAAAAAGGTATGTATTTAATTTCCATATGAGATTTTATGCGCCGTATCGGCTAGCCGCTTGGCCTTTTCTATTTCTTTTTGAGATGAGAAGGACCGGGAAAGCTATTTGAAATTTCCCGATGCTCCCAATACAAAGGAGGTTATGGCGAATTTTTCCGGGAATTTAAGGAGTTAGAATATTTTTAAGATAATTTGATAATTAGAAATCAACGTATCGATATATATAGAAGTCGATAAGGAAACGAACTTAGAAATAGAATAGTATAATCAAAAAGGAAGTCTAGAATAAAAACTAGTAGGAATAGAAAGAGAAAGTGTATATGTGTTTAAAGGTGAATAATCAGTTGTATGGTATTGATTATTCGATTAAGTAGTCTTGTCTGTTTTGACGTTAAATGTTATTCAGTCAAGGTCTGAGAGGTAATTATACCCCAACTTGGTTGATTTCATGATATACCGATAAGTAGCAAGATTCAGGCTCGAAGATCAATATGGAATAAGAATTAGTTAAATACTGTATTTGGGTTGTCGTAACGATGTTTTACACAACATCCGTTTTAACCCAAATAAATGTAAGCCTAGAAATAGAATAATAAATATTTCTAAAGCTAGAAAATAAAAGAAGGCGATATATGGAAATGTTTTCCAAATAACGTATAAGGCCAATATGGTTATTGAAAATGTTTGGTTAACAAATATTGATAAAGAAATAGAGAAGTGATTTAATTAATGAAATATTAATTAAAGGCTCACTGATTGTTGGATATTTGGATGAACACTTGTTTTATTCGATAGTTAAATCATCGACTATCGAAACACTTGTTTTTATCCGATAGTTAAATCACAGATTATCGGAGTTTTGACCATAGTTGTCAATATGGAGAGACCGGTTGGATTATTATCCGAAGAACCACTCCGTATTGGCAGTAGCATGCGAATCAGATTATATAAAGATAATCGAAGACGGAGTAGAGTGCAAGGACTTTTTCTATTAATAGAAATAGTACCTTCGATTCATCCTGTTCCTGGGTGACCTATATGGATGAATGACTGACAGAGTATTTCCAGAAAGGTCACGTACATTGATTTCTTCAACCGTACCAAGAGTGGAAGCGGAGAAGGAAACTTCTTTTAGCTAACACGTAATGTACTGTTGTAGACATCAATTAGTGATTTTCGATGGATCTGACGATGTGACATTCGAAGTGAATCTTGTATGATGATAAAGCGTAGCTTCTAGCCTCATCAACTAGTAGATGACAGAAATCGGGCAAGCAGCATGGCTATGTAGGTCGCACCTATTAGGGTGTATAATCACCTGATCTAGAGTTTCATTTACTTCTAAAAATCTATTGTCGATGTTGTCCCATTCGGGAAACGGTTGCTGATCCCAATCGTTGGTGATATACATTCGATACACTCAAGCGAAATGAGTGGTCGGTCATGTGTGGCTGAGTTGCAAGATGTTCTTGTTGAACTCGGTATATTCTCCTCTAGAGATATACGAGCGGAAGGTGGTTCCATACCTTGTCATAGTTGGAAATCCATTACCCAATACCTGCTTGCGGTTTTGATTGTATATTATATATGTGGAACGTGAGATGCAAACGTTCCACTAGATTGTTATCTACTTGATTTAGACATTATTATAATATCAAAAGAGTTTGATATAAAGATTATCGTTCCTTTCAAAAGGGATTTTGAAAGTTAAATCAAGTGTTTGGGTTCTCATAAGGGAAAAACCCGTTCCGTGTCATACGGCGTGGTCTTATGAGATATCATTTAGTTTCTGAAACTGTTTTAAACTGTTTACTCATACTAGTCCCATGACTGACCCGGAGTTTATTTTGTTTTGTTCTACCTAAACTCTTGGGTGCCTAAATTTGTACGGGCAGTCAAGTAGTTCAGGATTTTACAGATCTATCTAAAGGAGCTTGGAGCAGGAGGCTTCAGCGTTAGTTATATAGAGTTTTGTTCCGCTGTGTTGTAAGTGTTGTACTCTGATAAGTGTATGTTATACAGTTGAGATTTTGTATTTCAAAGATATGATATATTATATTTTGTTCTGCTGCGATGTGAGATTCTGTGCTGTTATTTATGTTCTTCTTCTATCTCTTTCTTCTAAAAAAAAATGTTCCGTATTTTCGTGATATTTGGGTTGGACGTATGATGTATATAGTCAACTCTGATGTTACGGAAATCTGGGTCATTACAGGAAGGATATAAATAATATATGCAAGTATCCTCATCCTTACACAGCAAGATAAAAACAGCAAGATAAAAAGAGTGGAAAGGTCTATATACATAAGTACAGTATGGAGAATTTACTTAAAGTACTTATATTAATAAACAAAGTACCAATGATAAGTGATGCCAGTGTTATAGTTATTAAGCTATTAAGAGAGTACTTAAATAGTAACATTTTATGTAATGAGAGAATTACAACTCCAAGATTTGCCAGGCCTTAGCTTAGAAAGGCAATGCTTGTTAAATTAAGGTTTTAATGTTTAAACTCCAAGCTTAGATTGAAACAAATGAACATAGATGTACTGTTAAGTGCCTTCAAGATAATATGCATTTTCATGTCACATGGTTTCCTAGAAAATTCATTTACTAATAATCTAAGTGTAATAAAAATTGGAATGATAAGAAGTAGGCAATAACCCCAGGACGTTATGTCCATGTGCTGATGTGATTGCAAGTTGTTAATATATATAAAGAAACAAGGTAGGGCACTTGATTTTACCTCTGTGCAAACAGACGTGGGAAATAATATACATGGCAAAGGATATAAAATAGATGTATAGAGTACAAGCTATGTTTTAATATACTAAAATTTCTATTGTAACTTGTACCCAAATATTATCTGAGAAATGTCATTTGTGCATACTAGAATCATGTGCAATAGGAAATTATGCAAGTGCAAACTGTGACAAATAAGAGAATAATGCGGCTCCGACCTGTTAAGTTTCATATGTACTAAGCAGCCTTATTGGGCTTCCTGGGCCAAGCCCACTTTCTTTCTTTTTTGCATTATAAATATTGTTGCCATGTGGCATATGAACGGTATGTTCATTTCTTTTGTAAACAAATACATTTTCTCTGCAATAACATTGAACTGAGTCTTTCTGCATCAATAATTCTGATTTCTCAACTTGGTATCAGAGCCGAGGGCTTGTTCTTGCATTGATCATCAGAAGTGTTGATCAATTGTTGATCCATCATTTTGATCACCCTTCATCAAAGCGTCAGCCTCTCGTTTGAAGGTTGCTGCCCCATTCTTCAAATCAAGAGCCTGGCCAACATTGATTGTGGTTGCATCTTGTTTTTAGAACAAGGTTGCAGTGATAGTTTTGTTCTCTTTCAAGAAACTGATCAAGATATACCAAGAAATCATCAATATTGTCAAAAGTGTCATCAACAGATTGCCAATCAGAGTTTGTATCTGTTCTTTTGAATCTAATAGTTTCCTTTTTATCATTTTGGCAATCTGAGTTACAACTTTTGCACTACTGAAGACTCTTGATTTACCTCTGTAACACCCCACACCCGCTAAGGTCACTCACTAAGGGAATGCCTTAACTTCGGTGGAGCATTTTTAAGTGAATATAGAACAGAAAAATTACAACAAGACAGATATAAATACTTGAAAATCTAAAACATCATTTCATTGCAGCAGAAGGTAAACATGTTTAGTTACAAAACCATAAAGAGTCAAGTACTAAATATCCATCCTGATAAAAACATAAGTACATAATCCCACTACATAAACAATAGCCATAAAAGAAAAGATAAGCTGGGCTTTACATCACGGTCCAAGCTCCAGAAGATAGATAAAGAAATATGATCAAAGCCCACTAGTGCTAGGCCCAACCTGAGGAACTGAGGGGGAAAAGATAAAAACAACGGGGTCAGACATAAGTCTGAGTGAGCCCTATAACTTTAACTACACAATCATTAAAGTAATTAGGGTATGATATAAACTTGGCACGGGATGACTGGGGATAAATGACTACACTAAGTAGCCAACTAGACATAGGATGAAATAAGATAACGGTAAAGACGCATCTACCCACCCAAGGGTAATTACTAACTGCACCACACCAGTCATTCCTACTTAAAGGTTGATCCCACCCAAGGACTTAGAAAATTTACCCAGTAGTTTTGTGTACCCCTATCTCCACTTGGTGTACCCACTACTCCCCAAGCGATCGGCTCCCTACCGTAGATACCCGTGCTGGCCCCACAGTGGGGTGTATCAATCCCCAAAGTGGCAACCCGATACAACCAATGGTGCACGGCTTATACCTACACGATGCAACAACGTCTTACCTACCAGCCCGGGTCCACACACACATATGAAACCCGTTGGACTTGCGTTGCCACCGCTAACCCGTTTTGGCCTCTTATAATCAAGCCCAGTACGCGTGTCCTGTCCTCGACATGGGTCGAGCCCAATAAGATACATATGGGTTACTGGTTGAAATGGGCCCCCACAAGCTACCCACCTAAGCTTGTCTCTTTATCTAGTGCATCCCACTTAACCCTTTAATCATGTTTAATTACATTTTTCCACTTGGTTAAGTATTCTAATCGTATTTTCTATTGCCACCCAAGGCAACCACTAGATTTC
Organism: Allium sativum; assembly: GCA_030737875.1. NCBI lineage: Eukaryota > Viridiplantae > Streptophyta > Magnoliopsida > Asparagales > Amaryllidaceae > Allium > Allium sativum. The sequence goes on along the minus strand of CM060912.1, from coordinate 970,155,416 downwards.
CACATGCCACCCAAGGCACTCACTTGATTTCCTCATGCCACCCAAGGCACACACTTAACCCCTCATGCCCCACTACATGCTTATCTGGTTAAGTGTTTCTTAATTGATTAAGAAAGTAACCATTGTAAAGACCTCTCACATTAGACTATCTTTTATGGCAGCTGGATTTGCCGGTCGGGTCCGGGCAGCCTTACGCCATAACCGAGTCTAACCTCGTGTCTATACACTTGTCACGTATTTAGTTTGTGCCTTAGACCTCTCACATTGGGCCAATCATTTGTAGCCGCTGGATTTGCTGGTCGGTTCCGGGCAGTCTTATGCTACAAAAGGGTCCAACCTCGTGTCTTAGTCGATTAATTACACCTAATTAATCACCCCCATATTTCGAATTAATTTTTCCCTAATTAATTCCAATTTTACCGATGTACATAATTGACTCAATTATGTCCATCCACTTTATGGTATGCGTAATCATACCAACTTCACACCATTTCATTAACATGTATATTAACCCCATCGTTCCCCACGTAATTCGCTAACATGACATAAAAGGGAAGATTCATCACAAATACAATGGGTTCAACTTGCATAACATTAGCATCAACATGGGTTTAAAGGTGTCAACATGCATATAGCATCAACCCAACTAGCATAATCAACCCAAACTTGCATGAATCACATATGTCATAAGGAGGTTAACTTGCATAAGTTATTTATGTCATACAAAGAGGTAAACTTGCATATGTATGTATGACATACAAAGGGGTTAACTTGCATATGTATGCATATCATACTAAGGTGTAAACTTGCACATGTTACTTGCATATAATCAAACACCAAACTTGCATAACATGTCATATATGAACATGCATATAATCAAACACCAAACTTGCATAACATATCATATATGAACTTGCATATAATCATACACCAAACTTGCATAATCATGGTGTCATAATGGATCAATGTTTATCATAGTGATTTGCATAACTAGCACCATGAACACATAGCATATGACTTGCATAACTTGCATAACATCATGATCACTTAGCATATGACTTGCATAACTTGCATAACATCATGAACACTTAGCATATGACTTGCATAACTTGCATAACATCATGATCACATAGCATATAACTTGCATAACATGCATAACATCATGAACACTTAGCCTATAACTTGCATAACATCATTAACACATAGCATATAACTTGCATAACATGCATAACATCATTAACACATAGCATATAACTTGCATAACTTGCATTGATCCACATTCATAGCCATAACCTCATTATATCCTATCATAATCATTTCAACAATTGGTCATTAAGGCTATAGAAACTCACAACTTGTTGATTAGCACTCCTAAGAAGAAGATTAAGTTGCTAGAGTTGATTAGAAGTTGATTTGAGAAGCTATCTTCCTCTTTAATTTGATGGAGGCTCCTTCAAGTTGCATTTTGACGGCATAACGGTGTTGTATCTATTTTTAGTATGAATTAGGGTAGTCTTAGGGTGTATTTATAGATTAGTTAGGTGTTTTAGGCCATTAGATTAACCCTAAATCAGATTAGAGCCGTCAGATCTCGTCCTAGCCACCAAAACACAACCTAAAAGCCAAACTGGTGCACCCAGGTCACCTGGGCTCGACCAGGGAGGTCGACCCCCAGGTCGACACTAGGGTCGACACCCTAGTCGACCTAGTGGGCAGGTCGACACCCCTGTCGACCCCCAGGTCGACTCCCTGAGTCTGGCGGGAATTTTCCTTCCACTTCTGAAATTTGAAATTTTAATATTTAAAATCTGTTTTAAATTTTCTGAAACTTCTTCGGGCCTTAACTGGGTCATACGGACTCCGATTTTCGAAAACTCGGACTCTATTTCGCGTATTTTTCCGAGACGAACGCAATGGCATAGCCCGTTTCCCCGGAATCAGATTTTAAAATTTAATTCTGCCCTGTTTTATATTATAGCAAGTTATTCAACATACGGGGTGTTACATTCTCCCCTACTTAAAGGATTTCGTCCCCGAAATCTCTAAGTCAAGAAGAACGTATCCTACCATCCAAACAACCATCTACTAAACCATCTAACACTGGCATCCATTGTCCTTAAAGTTTCTAATGTTGTATGAACATATGCAAAGAGTGTGTGTATAAGTTCCCTGTCTAATGCAAAATCAGGCGGTCTACTGATTCAGTTGACCTCCTTAATGCAAACCATGATAGTGCCATGCATCCAATATGTATGCGAAAGAACCCTATCGACACATACTATTTCTACATGAGTGCACAATCATTCACCAAAATGCATCATCCATATGATAGCACAACCATTATACATCCATTAATATAGCTACCTACACACAGTTATATGCAATATGAAGTGACTGAGCCGATCTAGTGCCTAGAGTGTGTGTATATGCATCCACGAGCAACCACTAGCAACCACTTGCATCCACACGCATCCATCAAACATAACATGTCTCAAACACATGTTTCAACCATAGGTTTACCCTATCTAAAGGTCAAAGATACTAATGAGAGGACATACTAAAGATAAGATAAGTACTAGACAAACGATAAAGGGGAAGTTAAAAGACATACCCTCAAAAAGGAATGGGTACAGTGAACGCATCTTCGCTTTTGTCTCCCAAGTAGCATTGCTCTCATCCTCTCCCCATTGCACTTTGACTAGTCGCACCTCTCTGTTTCTCAACTTCCTAATCTCTGACCCAAGGATGCGGGTAGGAGCTCGTCGAATAGTCGCATCACGCTCTACCTCCACTTCTCTAAGTAGGCTCGGCTCTACCACCTCTGCGGTCTCATGTAGGCACTTCCTCAAATGTGACACATGGAATACGTCATGTACCCCACTAAGTCTCTCGGGTAAATCCACTCTATATGCCATCCGTCCAATCCTTTCCTTAATAGGAAACGGTCCCACAAATCTTGGAGCTAACTTCCCAACGGACCCAAAGCGAACAACATTCCGTAATGGAGATACTTTGACAAAGACCATGTCCCCAACATCAAACTCAAGATCCGTCCTCCTCTTATCCGCGTAAGATTTCTGCCTATCTTGCGCTGCTTTCATTCTTCTTCGAATCAAATCAATCTTTTCCGAAGTCTCTCTAACCATATCAGGCCCAAGAAAGATCTTATCCGTAGATTCCCACCAACATGTAGGTGATCGACAAGGCCTTCCATAAAGAGCTTCAAAAGGAGCCATACCAATACTGGACTGAAAGCTGTTGTTATACGCGAACTCCACCAATGGAAGATGCTCTTCCCAAGTACCTCCAAAATCTAGGATACAAAGCCTCAAAAGGTCTTCCAGAACACGATTCACCCTCTCGGTCTGGCCGTCCATCTGAGGATGATATGCGGTGCTCAAACACAACTGAGTCCCTACCGCCTCTTGCAAACTCTTCCAAAACTCGCTAGTGAAGATGGGATCTCAATCGCTCACTATGCTAGAGGGTACCCCATACAATCGAACTATCTCTCGAAGGTAAACCGAAGCTAGCCATGAAGCAGTCCTCTTGCTCTTCATAGGTATGAAATGGGCGCTCTTAGTAAGCCTGTCCACAACAACCCAAATTCCCGTATTACCCTTCCTCGATCTCGGTAACCCATCAATAAAATCCATCGAGACGCTATCCCACTTCCATTGCGGAACTTCCAATGGGTGAAGCAACCCACCAGGTTTCTTTTGCTCCGCTTTCACTTGTTGGCAGACCAAGCATCTAGCGACATACTCGGCCACATCTTTCTTCATACCGGCCCAAAAGAAAACTCGCTTCTTGTCTTGGTACATCTTGTCCCCACCGGGATGAATGGTCATCCTAGAACGGTGTGCATCATCAAGAATAGCCTTCCTCAAACCCTCGTCTTGCGGTACACAAAGTCTACCGTCTCTACGCAAGCACCCCCTATCGTCTAGGGTGTACCTACTTAAATGGCTGGACGACTCCCCCCTTATGAGCCTCTCTACCAACTCAACCAACTGTGGGTCGTCCCGCTGTGCCTCACCAATCCGTCCCAAAAGAGTAGGTCTAACCTCCAAGGATGCTAGCAAACCGGGTATATAGTCAACGGAAGGTCTGAAATCAAACATCGAGATAAATTCCAAGCTTCGTCGTTCCACGAACAATGGACTCAAGGATAACCTTTTTCTACTTAAGACATCCGCCACCACGTTACCCTTGCCAGGGGTATACGCTATCTCGAATTCATAGGATGCTAAAAACTCCATCCACCTTTGCTGTCTCAAGTTCAAATCCTTCTGAGAAAACAAGTACTTCAATGATTTGTGATCAGTGAACAATTCGAACCTCTCTCCCAGAAGATAATGGCGCCAAATCTTAGGTGCAAAAACAATAGCGGCCAACACTAAATCATGGGTAGGGTAATTTTTCTCATGCTTTCTCAACTGCCTTCCACCGTAGGCTATTACCCTTCCCTCTTGCATTAAGACTGCGCCCAGTCCTGTCCCACAAACATCGGTATAAACAACAAATGGCTTAGTCCCATCTGGCAACACTAAGACTGGAGCTGTGGTTAAAGCTCTCTTTAACCGTCGGAACGCATCATCAAAATCTACGTCCCATACGAAGACTAGATTCTTCTTCGTCAAGCGAGTTAATGGGGCCGATATCTTCACGAAGTCCTTAATAAACTTCCTATAGTAGCCATCCAACCCCAAGAAACTCCTCACCTCGGTAGCATTCTTCAGAACCTTCCAATCTTGGATGGATACTACCTTCGCGGGATCCACAGCTATCCCTTCCTTGGAGACCACGTGCCCCAAGAACCGCACTTCCTTCCTCCAGAAGTGACATTTAGAGAATTTAGCCTTAAGGCTATGCGCTCGAAGAGTCTCCAACACTTCCCTAAGATGTAGGGCATGCTCTTCTTCACTCTTAGAAAAGACTAAGATGTCATCCACAAAGACCACCACGAACTTATTAAGGAACTCCCTGAACACCCTACTCATCAAATCAACAAAGTATGCAGGGGCGTTCATCAAACCAAATGGCATCACCAGCCACTCATAGAAACCATCCGGAGTCCTAAAGGCAGTCTTGTCTATGCTATCCTCAGCCACCCTCAACTGATGAAACCCCGTGGCCAAGTCCAACTACGAAAATATTGAGGCGCCAACCAACTGATCAAAGAGATCATCAATCCTCGGCAATGGGTGTCTATTCTTCTTTGTGAGCTTGTTGAGTTCTCTATAGTTTACACAAAGTCTGAGGGACCCATCCGCCTTCGTAGCAAAAACTACTGGAGCACCCCACTCCGATATACTTCGTCTTATGAACCCCTTCTCAAGCAACTCCCCTACTTGCTTATGGAGTTCCCTCCTCTCACGAGGAGCCATGTGGCGCACTAGTAAAGATACTAGTTTAGCATTATCCACCAGATATATTCGGAAGTCAATCTCTCGCTTCGGAGGTAAGCCCTTCACCTCCTCAAACACATCTGAGTATTCCCGGACCACTCTAACAGATCGCAAACTCTCGACTGAAGCGTCAAGCGATTCAAGATAACTTAGCATAACAGAATCCATGGGATTACAAGAGATCTCGAGAGTGTTCCCCAAGCGGGTCATGAGCCTAACAACTCTCCTTTCGCAATCAAGAACGGCACCATTACTGGATAACCAGTCCATGCCCAAAATCAACCCATAGCCCGTGAAGCCCAAAACAAAAGCATCACATCTAAACTCGAAGCTAAGTATAGAAATCTTCAAACCCAAACATATCATGGACAAATAAGTGGAGCCCCCAATTGGGTTTGAAACAACCAAGGGATCATCTACTAGACTGGTGTCTAAGTGCAGTGACTCAACTAATGATGATGAGATAAACGAATGCGATGCGCCAGAATCAAACAAAGTACGGACAAGATGATCAAACAGAAAAACCAGACTTTCAACGGAAATAGTTCTACCTCTTTCCGGAATCGGTGGAACCGCGAGAGCCTGAACTTGCCCCCTTGCCTGACCCGGTGCCTTAAGAGCTTGCACCTGTCCTCCTGAGGTAGATCCCGTCCTTTGCCCCTTCTTAGGGCAGTCCTTCACTAGATGCCCTGCTTCACCACAGTGGAAGCAGCCCGTCTTCTTCTTCTTCCGACAATCCTTGCTTAGGTGGCCTGGTGTCCCGCAATTGAAGCACTTCTTCTTCCCCTTGCCACCGTTGCCCCGTTGCCTTTCCCACCTTTGTTTTCTTGCTGTTGAGGTCTCTTTTGATCTCCTTTCTTCTCGGGTGCCTTATTAGCATTGGGACCCTTCTCTTCCTCATGCATGAGTGCCATGTCTACTAGCTTCTCAAAGGTGGCCCCCATAGGGATGTGAGTCATAGCCAATCCATGCATCGGTTCATTCAAGCCCTTAACGAACCTCAAAGCCTTCTTCTCCGGTGTATTCACCATGTCTATGCCAAACCTTGCCAATTGGTTAAACTTGTTGACATATTCCTTCACTGATAGCTTTCCTTGCTTTAGAGTCAAGAACCTTTCCATATACAAATTTTCCTCTGCCCTTGAGAGAAACTTTGCCACAAATCTTTGCCTGAAATCCGCCCAAGAGTCAACAGGGCGTTCTCCATTAGTGACCTCCCACTAGAATGAGGTCTCTCCCTTCATTAACCAAGCAGCTAACTTGACCTTCTTTCCTTCTTCCATCTCAAAGATATCTATCAACACTTCCACCTCCTTAAGCCAATCTCTAGCTTCCACAAAAGTTTCTGATCCTTGAAAAGGTTTCCCTCCCATAGCCTTAAATTCCTTGCAAGTCTTAGCAAAAGTATCCGTGCGAGGAGAAGGAGGGGGAGGAGGAAGATCGGGTGCTACTGTTGGTGGAGGGACATTTGTTGGACCCGCAGTGGCGGCCCTAGCCTCCATCAATCTCCTATACCATACTAGTATCATCACACCCTCCGGAAAGTTAAGATCTTCAGCCATGCTGAAACGAAGAAGGAAAGATTCAAAACGGAGAATTCGAAAGATAAAGATATGGCTATTAGGGATTATGCTTTTATTTCAAAAACTTTTCTCTTAAAAGACATGTTTTTGAAAGTACTTCTTCCAAAAATGTTTTTAGAAAAATAGTTTTCTAAAAATTTTATCTGTTCTGGTAACCTTCGCTCTGATACCACGTGTAACACCCCACACCCGCTAAGGTCACTCACTAAGGGAATGCCTTAACTTCGGTGAAGCATTTTTAAGTGAATATAGAACAGAAAAATTACAACAAGACAGATATAAATACTTGAAAATCTAAAACATCATTTCATTGCAGCAGAAGGTAAACATGTTTAGTTACAACACCATAAAGAGTCAAGTACTAAATATCCATCCTGATAAAAACATAAGTACATAATCCCACTACATAAACAATAGCCATAAAAGAAAAGATAAGCTGGGCTTTACATCACGGTCCAAGCTCCAGAAGATAGATAAAGAATTCTGATCAAAGCCCACTAGTGCTAGGCCCAACCTGAGGACCTGAGGGGGAAAAAGATAAAAACAACGGGGTCAGACATAAGTCTGAGTGAGCCCTATAACTTTAACTACACAATCATTAAAGTAATTAGGGTATGATATAAACTTGGCACGGGATGACTGGGGATAAATGACTACACTAAGTAGCCAACTAGACATAGGATGAACTAAGATAACGGTAAAGACACATCTACCCACCCAAGGGTAATTACTAACTGCACCACACCAGTCATTCCTACTTAAAGGTTGATCCCACCCAAGGACTTAGAAAATTTACCCATTAGTTTTGTGTACCCCTAGCTGACTACATAGGTGCCGTCTGCCCCTATCTCCACTTGGTGTACCCACTACTCCCCAAGCGATCGGCTCCCTACCGTAGATACCCGTGCTGGCCCCACAGTGGGGTGTATCACTCCCCAAAGTGGCAACCCGATACAACCAATGGTGCACGGCTTATACCTACACGATGCAACAACGCCTTACCTACCAGCCCGGGTCCACACACGCATATGAAACCCGTTGGACTTGCGTTGCCACCACTAACCCGTTTTGGCCTCTTATAATCAAGCCCAGTACGCGTGTCCCGTCCTCGACATGGGTCGAGCCCAATAAGATACATATGGGTTACTGGTTGAAATGGGCCCCCACAAGCTACCCACCTAAGCTTGTCTCTTTATCTTGTGCATCCCACTTAACCCTTTAATCATGTTTAATTACATGTTTCCACTTGGTTAAGTATTCTAATCGTATTTTCTATTGCCACCCAAGGCAATCCACTAGATTTCCACATGCCACCCAAGGCACTCACTTGATTTCCTCATGCCACCCAAGGCACCCACTTAACCATTCATGCCAAACTACATGCTTATCTGGTTAAGTGTTTCTTAATTGATTAAGAACGTAACCGTTGTAAAGACCTCTCACATTAGACTATCTTTTATGGCAGCTGGATTTGCTGGTCGGGTCCGGGCAGCCTTACGCCATAACCGAGTCTAACCTCGTGTCTACACACTTGTCACGTATTTAGTTTGTGCCTAAGACCTCTCACATTGGGCCAATCATTTGTAGCCGCTGGATTTGCCGGTCGGTTCCGGGCAGTCTTATGCTACAAAAGGGTCCAACCTCGTGTCTTAGTCGATTAATTACACCTAATTAATCACCCCCATATTTCGAATTAATTTTCCCTAATTAATTCCAATTTTACCGATGTACATAATTGACTCAATTATGTCCATCCACTTTATGGTATGCGTAATCATACCAACTTCACACCATTTCATTAACATGTATATTAACCCCATCGTTCCCCACGTAATTCGCTAACATGACATAAAAGGGAAGATTCATCACAAATACAATGGGTTCAACTTGCATAACATTAGCATCAACATGGGTTTAAAGGTGTCAACATGCATATAGCATCAACCCAACTAGCATAATCAACCCAAACTTGCATGAATCACATATGTCATAAGGAGGTTAACTTGCATAAGTTATTCATGTCATACAAAGGGGTAAACTTGCATATGTATGTATGACATACAAAGGGGTTAACTTGCATATATATGCATATCATACTAAGGTGTAAACTTGCACATGTTACTTGCATATAATCAAACACCAAACTTGCATAACATGTCATATATGAACATGCATATAATCAAACACCAAACTCGCATAACATATCATATATGAACTTGCATATAATCATACACCAAACTTGCATAATCATGGTGTCATAATGGATCAACGTTTATCATAGTGATTTGCATAACTAACATCATGAACACATAGCATATGACTTGCATAACTTGCATAACATCATGATCACTTAGCATATGACTTGCATAACTTGCATAACATCATGAACACTTAGCATATGACTTGCATAACTTGCATAACATCATGATCACATAGCATATGACTTGCATAACTTGCATAACATCATGAACACTTAGCCTATAACTTGCATAACATCATTAACACATAGCATATAACTTGCATAACATGCATAACATCATTAACACATAGCATATAACTTGCATAACTTGCATTGATCCACATTCATAGCCATAACCTCATTATATCCTATCATAATCATTTCAACAATTGGTCATTAAGGCTATAGAAACTCACAACTTGTTGATTATCACTCCTAAGAAGAAGATTAAGTTGCTAGATTGGATTAGAAGTTGATTTGAGAAGCTATCTTCCTCTTTAATTTGATGGAGGCTCCTTCAAGTTGCATTTTGACGGCATAACGGTGTTGTATCTATTTTTAGTATGAATTAGGGTAGTCTTAGGGTGTATTTATAGATTAGTTAGGTGTTTTAGGCCATTAGATTAACCCTAAATCAGATTAGAGCCGTCAGATCTCGTCCTAGCCACCAAAACACAGCCCAAAAGCCAAACTGGTGCACCCAGGTCACCTGGGCTCGACCAGGGAGGTCGACCCCCAGGTCGACACTAGGGTCGACACCCTAGTCGACTTGGTGGGCAGGTCGACACCCCTTTCGACCCCCAGGTCGACTCCCTGAGTCTGGCGGGAATTTTCCCGCCACTTCTGAAATTTGAAAATTTAATATTTAAAATCTGTTTTAAATTTTCTGAAACTTCTTCGGGCTTTAACTGGGTCATACGGACTCCGATTTTCGAAAACTCGGACTCTATTTTGCGTATTTTTCCAAGACGAACGCAATGGCATAGCCCGTTTCCCCTGATTCAGATATTAAAATTTAATTCTGACCTGTTTTATATTATAGCAAGTTATTCAACATATGGGGTGTTACAACCTCAATTCAAAGTTCAAGAGGTCAAAACTTACCTCTGATTTTTTTTAGTTCTGTCCTCTTTCATTGTTTGTCATCATGGTCGATCCAACTGATGATTCAAGCCCATAAGTCTCCAGCAATAGGAGCCATCAATCTCAGTCTGATCCTTTCCAAGAATTGATGAAGGCCATTATAAAACCTCAAAGACAGTTAATTTCAATCACTCTTGATGAAACCAATTACCTATTATGGAAATTGCAGGTAGAAACAGCAATTAGAGCCTATGGTTTAGAGGATTACATATTTGGAACAAAGATTGTTCCACCCAAATTTACTAGAGACAAAGAAGATAAATTGGTAAGTGATCCTGAATATACTGTGCATCAAAGACAAGATGGTCTAGTATGTGCATGGATGATGCCCTCTATTGAATCTACTATTTTACCACAGTTAATAGGGGTCAAGACTGCTCAAGAAGTGTGGGAAACAGTTCAGAGAAATTTCTCTAGTCAATCTTCAGCTAGAGTTATGCATCACAAAAGACAACTGCACAGCATAAGGAAAGGTGAATCGTCTATGAATGAATACTTACTGAGAGTGAAAAACATTTGTGATCAATTAAGTTCTGCAGGCCATAGTATACCTGAATCTGAACAAGTAATAGCCATAGTGAGTGGCCTTGATGATGAGTATGAAGCTGTTACTGCCATCATATTATCAATGGATCCAACACCCACTTTGCAATATGTGTATTCTACACTATTGTCTCATGAAGGCAGAATTGAACACAAGAAAGGTGTTAATTCTGATATATCAGTGAACTACACATCCTATGGTAGAGGAAAGAATCAAGAAAAAGGAAGTGGTTCAAGAAATCAAAATAATAACCAAAAAGGGGGTTGGTCTGGCAGAGGAAGAAGAGTTGGTAGGAGTAATAATAACAATAACAGAATCAGGTGTCAAATTTGTGATAAAGTGGGGCACAGTGCTAGCAAGTGTTACTTTAGATATAATTCTAATTACACTACATCACAACAAAGTGTTATGACCCGCATTTTCCAAGGGTATAATTAATTTATTTAATTATTTAAAATAGTGATTTAGGGAATTAAATCGTCGTTTAATTAAATAAATTGAATATTTAATTAATTTAAATAATAGAATAATTTATTTAATTCAGGAATAACCAAAAATAGTGAATTGACAATATTCCGTGAACTGGGTCATCCCTAAGATTTAATTCAGCTTAGAGTTGAATTATATTGACGAATATATTCAATCAACGTCAGTTTGAACATAGAATTTTAATATAATTAAAATAGAGCTCGAAATGGCGCGGCAGTTCGCTATTTGGCGATTTGAACTTCAACTGTATGTACAGGGTCCGTTTTAAATCGGATTTCTGTGAAACAAGAAACATGTGGAGCTGGTAAAGTATATCTTTCTAGTGGAAGAGAAAAATCAGGATTTCGTCGTGTGGATTTTGAGATATGTCCAAATCTAATTTCAGAAAAGTCGCTATAGAATCGTTTATCGACTGTAACGGTTTATTCGATATAACTTGAGATCGGGTTTGAATTTAGACAAGGTTCTTTTGGGACATAGCGATAATTTAATTTTTAGAATTTTACTGTAATTTTTAATTAATTAAATACACGACTTTTTATTTGAAGTGTTTTGCACCTTGTAACAGTATTCTGAGGTTTCACAATATGTGTCAACCTACCGATATTTTTATATCTCTAGGATCGGGAAACCTTGCTCATCTCAATAGTATTTTTACATCTGTCAATGCTGATCCGTAAGTGGATGAAATTCAATGTACAGGGTACGCTAAAACTTTATATACTTCAAACCTTAGAAAAAAACAAATATATGTGATCAAACGAAAGACCACGTTTCCTTCTATCAACCACAAAAATCATGTGGGAATCCAAAGGCCACGTCCATGAATTTAAAATCCTATATAATATCCTCAAATTTTCTAAACCCTAAACAAATTTTCTCTGATCAAAATCCTTGTAGCCGTCGGTTCTTTTTCCAAAAAAAAAAACCATTTCGTGATCTTTGAGAAACTCCCACAAATCAAATAAAAAGCCAGAAATCACAAGACACATATGTTTAGGATCCTGGTGAGGAGACCTTCATCCTCATATCATTTTTGTTAACTTCGGTCATCATATGGTGTTGCTGGTTTCGTTTCAGCGATTCTAGGGTTTGCCGATTTGTTGATTTTGGTACATCGAGTTGCGAATTGATGGAAAGAGTCGGATTTAGATGGTGAAACCAAACTCGAACACTGATTTTTTGGTTGTACGATGCCCTTTTGAAGACGTCCGTTCCTGTGTATCGTGAACTGGGTGTCGCGATATGAGGATAGCGTGCGAGGTCAATGATTGTGATATGAATGGATAGAGATTTTGAAGAGGAGTGTTGTCGTGATTTTAGTTCGGAATTCAACAGAGTAGAGAAGGAGAACGGGTCAAAGTTTTGGTTGGAAATGGTTGGGCGTGAGGAGCAGATACGGTCGAAGGTATTTGGGGAAGATGGATTGATCGGTCGTGGGCTTTAAAGGTTGTAGTGGGCCAAGGAGTATAGGTAAAGGCCCATGGTTTAATTAAATTAGAAATTTAATTTTTAATCGAAATAAAGTACTAACTAGTATTGGTAATATCTTGGCCATATGAAATCAGAATCACGAACCGTTAGTCACGTTGAAATCGTAGGGACGGACACTACCCAATGGAACTGACTGGGAGTGGAGTGGAGCTCGTCTGAATTTATGGCGAAATAAATTGTTTGATTCAAATCAAACAATAGTTTATCGTTCTTTAACGATGAACTGCCAAAGTGAGTAAAACTCACCAACTCTGAACAGTTATATTTTTATAATGTATTTTTAGAACTGTTAATCATCTGTTGATTGTTGTGTGTTGGTTGATTGATTGAACTGCTAGTCAGTTAGTGAAAATTATATATATATATGTAATTATATATATAAACCGTTAAATATTTATATATTGATTCTGCTATCAGAATAATTTATATTGAACTGAAAGTGATGATAATCATATTGTGTAACATCTGTGGATGCAGGGAGACAGGTTGGAGGAATCCGACTGGATTCCTCAACAGTTATTTTATTGTTTTTCATATATTGTTATATGATGTGATATATAATCTGTGGGCGATTATATGTACTTGGACGATATTGAACATCGTGATTTGATATGATTGAATACCATAACATACTGAAATGTTGATAAGGGGATTTTCAAAGTGATATTGAAAATAGAATATTTATAAAATGGGATATTTATAAATAAGAGATATTTATAAAGTGGAATATTTATAAATAAGAAATGTTTATAAATTGGAATATTTATAAATAGGAGATATTAAAAAAGGAAATAATTACAAACCATTTTCTTTTTGAATGGAAAGGCCTGTGTGGCGGGTTTGGGGATTTTTCTGATGCTCCCGTTACAAAGGAGGTTATGGCGAATTTTTCAGAGAATTTAAGGAGTTAGAATATTTCAAGAATAAATTTGAAAAGGAAATATTTGTAAACCATTTACAAATAGAATTGGAAAGGAAACATTATAAAAAGGAAATCATTTTTAAAGTGTAGAACCGTTATTTAAAAGTAAATCTTTTCAAATGAATAAAACGTTATTAAAAAGGAAATCTTTATAAAGTGAATAAAGTAAATCGAATATGGTATTCGAAAGGAGTTAAATCGAATATGGTATTCGAAGGGAGTAAATCGAATATGGTATTCGAAAGTTAGTAAAATGAATATGCTATTCGAAAGGGGTTAGTCGAGTCGAGTTAGTTGAATAGAGTTAACTAGTTCAGTTGAGTTAACCAGTTCAGTAGAGTTAACCAGTTCAGTAGAGTTAACCAGTTCAGTAGGGTTAACCAGTGAGTTAAGTAAGTCAAGTTAACCAGTGAGTTAAGTAAGTCAAGTTAACCAGTTGAGTTAAGTAAGTCGAGTTAATCAAGTCGAATTGATCGAGTTAGAGTTACTCAGAGTTAATCGATTAGAGTTAAAACGAACTAGACTTAATCAAATATAGTTATTTGAGACAGAGTTAGTCAAACATAGTATTCAGGGTAAGTTGCCATCTCGTGCGACTGCTAGCGTAATTCGCAGGGCTGTAAATAGCCTAAGGCGGTCGGATGTTGCCTAAGAGAATCAGGCGTAACCATTGTGATCGTTGCGATCTAAAGTCAAGCGAATGGAGTTAAATCGAATCTAGTTATTCGATAGGAGTTAATCAAGATGAGTTAAATAAGTTAAGTTAATCGAATCTAGTTATTCGATAGGAGTTAATCAAGATGAGTTAAATAAGTTAAGTTAATCGAACCTAGTTATTCGATAGGAGTTAATTAAGATGAGTTAAATAAGTTAAGTTGATCGAATCTAGTCATTCGATAGGAGTTAATCAATTTAAGTTAAATAAGTTAAGTTAATTGAATCTAGTTATTCGAGAGGAGATTATCGAATATAGTTATTCGAAGGAGTTATCAATTATTAATTATTCGAAGTGAGTAGTCGAATATTGGTTATTCGAAGTGAGTTAATCGAATATTGGTTATTCGAAAAGGGGAGTTATCAAATCGAATAGATTAAAGGAGTTAATCGAATATAGTTTATTCGAGTAGAGTTAGAGGAGTTATCGAATATAGTTTATTCGACAGGAGTTAAGTGAATAGTTAGATTAATCAAAGTGAATTAGTTAAGTTAAACTAAGTGAATTAGTTAAGTGAATTGGTTAAGTTAACCAAAGTGAATTTGTCGAGTTAATCAAAGTGATTAGTTCAGTTAATCGAGTTGAATTTGTCAGTCGAGTTAATAAATGGAGTTATTCAAACCAAGTAAAACCAATTAGAGTTAATTAATTAAGGTTGTCTAGTTAGAGTTAATCAATCAGAGTTAATCAAATAGAGTTAAGTAAAATTAGAACTGACTAGAGATTAGTAAATTGAATGGTTTTCTAAGTGTCTATCTGATGTTGGTTTCGGCCTTCGGGATTTATACTTAGGGAATTGTTCTCATACTAGTTCACAGTCAGGGACTGATAGTTGGGGAAGAGTAGTGATTTGTAAATAAGCAAATGGAAAACGTTTTCCAGTGTTAATAACATATATTTTCTAAACATAGAAAATAAGGCAATGTGAATATATATATAGATATATGTTGATGATTTACCGATATAATTTCCATCTGGAAATAATATCGTTGTATGCACACTTGTTTTTCTTTGATGGTTAAATCATAGACTATCGAAGTTTTGACCATTTTAACGTTGTTAATATGGAGAGAACGGTTGGATTATTATCCAAAGAACCACTCTGTATTGGAATAAGCGCTGCAAATCATTTATGCCAAAGATAATTGAAGATGGATTAAAGTGCAAGGGCTGTTGTATAAGTCTTAGATAACAGTGACTAAGATGGATATACTGAATAGTGCCTTCGGTTTGTCCAGTCCCAGGACAACTTGTATGGACGAAGGTCTGACAGAGTATATCCAATAGATCGCGTAAGTTGATCTGTTCAAACGTATTCACGTTTGGTGGCAGAGGAATTCGTTTCTCTTAGCTGTATACCCGTGTTATTTTTGGATAAGTCAATTTTTGATTTGGCAGGTATGACGATGTGACATTTTAAGTGAATGAAGATGGATGTCTGAAAGAGTATTTCCAAAAAGGTCACGTACATTGATTTCTTCAACCGTACCAAGAGTGGAAGCGGAGAAGGAAACTTCTTTTAGCTGACACGTAATGTACTGTTGTAAACGTCAATTAGTGATTTCGATGGATTTGACAATGTAGCATTCGAAGTGAATCTGATGTAATGATAAAGCGTAGCTTCTAGCCTCATCAACCGGTAAATGACAGAAATCGGGCAGGCAGCATGGCTAAGTCGGTCGCACCGAAGTAGGGTGTATAATCACCTATCTAGAGAATATTCATTTGTTTCTTAAATCTATCAATGCTGTCCCATATATATACGGGAACGGTTGCTGATCCCAACCGTTGGTGATATACATTCGATACACTCAAGCAAAATGAGTGGTCGGTCATGTGTGGCTGAGTTACAAGATGTTCTTGTTGAACTCCAGTGTATCGTTCCTAGAGTACACTGATCGGAAGGTGGTTCCATACCTTGTCATAGTTGGAAATCCATTATCCAATACGTGCTTGCGATTTTGATTGTATACTATTTATGTAGAACGTGAGATGAAAGCGTTTCTGCTAGTTGATATCTATTTGTACATAGACATTATTATAATATCAAAAGGTTTTTGATAAAAAGATATTTTGGATTCTCATAAGGGAAAAACCCGTTCCGTTCTGTGGCGTGGTCTTATGAGATATCGTTTACTTGTTCATATACCTGTTTAAACTGTTTTACTCACACCAGTCCCATGACTGACCCGGAGTTTACTTTGTTGTTTTCCCTAAACTCTTGGGTGTCCAATTTTGTACGGGTAATCAAGTAGTCAGGATTTTACAGACATACTTGGAGAGTTTGGAGCAGGAGGCTTCAAGATCATATAGCTATAGTTATTTCCGCTGTGTTGTAAGTGCTGTACTCTGATAAGTGCTATTGTATACATAACTGTTATATTTCAAAGTTATGTTATCTATTATATGTTATTCGTTCCGCTGTGAGGTTCGTGTTACTCTGATGTTGTGTTCTTCTTCTTCTTCTATTCTAAGTTTCTATCTTATCTATTCTCACCTTCTATTTTCTTTCATTAATTACCGGGATTTTTCGATGTTTTGGTTATCGACATCGTGTTTATGTCGATAACCAAAGTCGCTCAAAATCCGGGTCGTTACACAAAGCAACAGTGCAAGTGCAAATATGGTAAATACTGTTAAAGAAAACAGTAAAACTCAAGCAGAAACTTTCAATACAGAAGCCTCAAATAGTGATGATGTGTCAGATGACTGCAAGTATCTTGATTTTGGTGCAACCAACCATGTTACCAACAATTTAAACAATTTGAACTTGGGAAACAAGGAGTACAAAGGTATGCAAAATCTCACTGTTGGTAATGGTAGAATTGCACACATAAAACACACTGGAAATGCAAGTATTGATGGAAATAAACATATCATTTTAAGAAATTTGTTAAGAGTTCCATCAATTAAGAAAAATTTAATGAGTGTTTCCCAATTTGCAAAAGACAATAATGTTTATTTTGAATTTTATCCTAATGCATGTATAGTTAAAGACATACTGACTCAAAAAATTATTGTGCAGGGTAAAGAGAATATGGGATTGTACAGACTTGATTTCAGTCATTCAAAAAATTCTGATATTAGAAATAATCCCTGTATTATGTCAGTTGTAAACAATTCTGATTGCATTAAGGAGTTTGATATGTGGCATTGCAAATTGGGACATCCCAGTATTAAAATTACCAAACATGTTATGATGAATAATAATCTTTCTGTTAGTAAAAATTATGACTCTTATTTTTGTACTTCTTGCCAATTGGGAAAGAATCACAAACTTGCATTTCCAGACTCACAGACCACCTATACTAAACCTCTTGAACTAATAGCCACTAATTTGTGGGGGCCTGCACACATTAGTTCTAACTATGGTCACAAATATTATATATCCTTCATAGATGCATATTCTAGATTTGTCTGGATTTATATGCTTAAATCTAAGTCTGAAACCAGTGATGTGGTTATACAATTTATTAATAAAGTAGAAAATCTTACTGGTAATAAGGTCAAAACTTTTCAAACAGATGGTGGCAGAGAATTTTTACCTTTAAAAACTTTCTTTGAAAAAAAGGGAATTAACCATAGATATACCTGTCCTTATACATCTGAACAAAACGGTATTATTGAAATGAAACACAGACATATTGTTGAAACTGGTATAACTCTATTAGCACAAGCATCTATGCCTTTTAAGTATTGGACTGATGCCTTTTATACAGCTGTACACTTAATTAATTTAATGTCGACAAAGGTGTTAAAACTTAAATGTCCTCAAGAAATGTTGACTGGGATTAAACCAGACTATGAACATTTAAAAATCTTTGGATGTCAGTGCTTCCCATATTTAAGACCTTATAACAGTCACAAGCTGGATTATAGATCTACTGCATGCACTTTTTTGGGATACTGCAACAAGCAGAAAGGTTACAAATGTATGGATAACAAAGGGAGAATTTATATATCAAGACATGTTAAATTCAATGAATATGTGTATCCTTTTAGTAAAAATAGTTCAAGCACTGCAGGAAATACTGTAAGTAATAAACAGGTAAGAAGTAGTGTACCTGAAGAAGACGAAGTATTGGTGCATGTTCATCATAATGAACACAACACCAACACGAGCTCTCAACACACAGTGCCTTCTAACTGGCCAGGTCAAGAGCAATTCACTCCCATTTTTGAAAGAGCAGAGCAACAAAGTCCAAATATTAGTGAAACACATTGTGAGCAAATAGCAGACAATAATATATCATCTGATGAACAAACTGCAGATGTAAGAGATACAGGTAAAACAACAAATGAGAGAGATACAGGTAATCAGCATCCAATGCTTACTAGAGCTAAATGTGGCATCTTCAAACCAAAGGTTTACAATACTGTTATTACTAATGATGAACCAATTTCTTATGATGAAGCAGCCTTAAATGTTAACTGGAGTCTAGCCATGCAAGATGAATTTAACGCTTTAACAAAAAAAGGGACATGGACTTTGGTTGATAAACCAGAAAATAAAAACATAATAGGTTGCAAATGGGTTTATAAGCTGAAAAGAAATGCAGATGGTTCAATTTCTAGATACAAACCAAGATTAGTTGCTAAAGGGTATTCACAAAAATATGGTTTTGATTTTTCAGAAACTTTTTCACCTGTTGTGAAATCAACATAAATCAGGATTATTCTATCAATTGCTTTGTACAGAAATTGGAATATTGAACAATTGGATGTTAATAATGCATTTCTCAATGGTGATTTGCAGGAAGAGGTGTATATGGAGCAACCTCAAGGTTTTATCCAACATACAAATAAAAATCAAGTGTGCAAGCTTAACAAAGCAATTTATGGTCTAAAGCAAGCTCCAAGAGTTTGGTTTGACAAGCTGAAATCAACACTTGTCAATCATGGATATAAGTCATCCAAATCTGATAACTCTATCTTTATTAAAATCTCTGAATTTGCCACTACATATATCCTAATTTATGTTGATGATTTTATAATTACAGGGAGTAATGATGCTGAAATTAAAGCTGTCACAAAGCTGTTGGACACTGAATTTTATATTAAAGACTTGGGAGACTTGCATTATTTTCTAGGTGTTGAAGTAAATAGATCATCATGTTCTGAAATGATTCTTTGTCAAAAAAAAAATATTTCAGAAATTCTGGTTCGAGCTAAGATGGACAAGGCAAATTCATTACCTACACCAATGATCACCAGTGCTCAATTATCTAAATATAAAGGTGAACACTTTCAAAATGGAAAATTCTACAGAGGTATTGTAGGTGCTTTACAGTATGCTACAATTACCAAACCAGACATTGCTTACAGTGTCAATAAAGTTAGATAGTATATGCAAAATCCTATGGATGATCATTAGAAGGCAGTGAAAAGGATTCTTAGATATTTAAAGGGTACTATTGATCATGGTCTAATCTTGAAATGCAGCAATACTCTAAATATTAATGCATATGCTGATGCAGATTGGGGGACATATAGTGATGACAGGAAATCCACATCAGGTTATTGCATTTATCTGGGTAAAAATCCTGTTTCATGGTGTGCTAAGAAACAAAATACTGTTTCCAGATCAAGTACAGAAGCAGAATTTAGAAGTGTTGCTAGTGCTACAGCAGAAGTGATGTGGATTGAATCACTTTTAAGTGACTTACATATTACTCCTACAAAGCAAGCTACAGTTTGGTGTGATAACATCAGTGCAATTGCGTTATCATCCAATCCTATTCTACATTCTAAGACCAAACATATAGAATTGGATTTGTATTTCATCAGAGAACAAGTTATTAAAAATAAGTTGAAAATTGGATATATACCATCGGCTGACCAAAAAGCAGATATTCTTACAAAGCCACTGTCAAAACCTAATTTTACGAGGCTCAGAGAAGAGTTAAATATAGATTCAGCAGATTTAAATCAAAGATCAACGAGAAGAATTTTTATACCTGACTACTGACGGATCGTGACCTTCTATGTTGATATAATCCTAATCGATGGCGAATCAAGCATGCTCAGCTAGGGCTTACGCCAATTTACTTAAAAATCAGCTCTTGCCCAATTTAACCTCTCTCAATAAACTGCAAATCAACTCAAGCTTTCAGCTCAAGTTCAATATACAGTTCATCTGTCGTGGAAAGCCTGAGGACGTGTATTCACGCATCGATTAGGAGTTAGAAGATTCTGAGATGAAGGAGCCGCCATTATTTTTCTTTTTTCTTTTTCACTCGAAACCCTTGTTAGGTTTCGGGGGGGGGGGGGGGGGAATAAGAGAATAATGCGGCTCCGACCTGTTAAGTTTCATATGTACTAAGCAGCCTTATTGAGCTTCCCGGGCCAAGCCCACTTTCTTTCTTTTTTGCATTATAAATATTGTTGCCGTGTGGCATATGAATGGTATGTTCATTTCTTTTGTAAACAAATATATTTTCTCTGCAATAACATTGAACTGAGTCTTCCTGCATCAATAATTCTGATTTGTTGCCGTGTGGCATATGAACGATATGTTCATTTCTTTTGTAAACAAATACATTTTCTCTGCAATAACATTGAACTGAGTCTTCCTGCATCAATAATTCTGATTTGTTGCCGTGTGGCATATGAACGATATGTTCATTTCTTTTGTAAACAAATACATTTTCTCTGCAATAACATTGAACTGAGTCTTCCTGCATCAATAATTCTGATTTCTCAACTGTTACTTTACTAAATAAGCATGCTTTCAAGTAAAAGTAAAAATGTGACTGCTTGAATATAATATAGTTTATTGAATACACATGAATATAGCATTGACCTGTTTTGATTTTGAGGGATACCATAAGCAAAAGATATTATTTTGGATACAAGATTGAACCAATTTATGTACATATTTGGACACACCCGTTGGCATATAGATGCACTAGAAAACCAATGCAAATCTACATAGAGATGTGCATGTTAAAAGGAGAATGCTAGAATGGTGTCGAACCTGGAGCCTAGTATTTTAATAGGAATGAATAGCTTGATATACACTTATGAAATGAAACTGATTTCCCTAGTCTTAAGGAACAAAAGCCAGATCTATTCATTATAATAGGACTGCATTTTTGGTGAATGCAACTTTATGCTAGTGTGCCTGAGAGGGTTAAGCAAACCATCAATGCACCTCTTTTTACTATAATCGGCAATGAACCAGTATAAAAGGAGTTGAAACCTATATAAAATGTCTAAATATTATAAGCATGATATATAAAATGATAGTGTGTTGACATAAGGCCAGTTATGAAGTATTTTGGTATAATAAAAGGATGGCATAGGTATGATTGTGGCACTAGAAAATTAAGTGTACTTCTACGTAGAAACTTGCATAAAGAAGTATATTACATATCTATATACCTAGTAGTAACTAAAAAGGTTGACATGTTGGTGTTAAACAATACTCAATGATTATGTATTTATATATATGCTCTGGAATGAATTCTAACAAGCTTTGATATTATTTCAGTTTAAAGCAGAAATATCACTAGCCTATATTACTTAATAACCAGAATATTATTAAGTTATCTATTTTTAAGAAAATGAATTATAAGAGGAAATATGTTAATTTATTCATGTTTATGTTGTGTAGTGATTAATTATTTATAATTAATCAAATGTGTTTTTCTATTTAATTAACTTTTATTTAAGCAAATGAAAACTTTTATATCTTCTTATATACAAGTAATAACTAATTTGAATTATACTGATATTTCTATATTAGTGATGTGTGATCCTGGAATTAAAGGGTTGAAAGAGAATAACCTTTAAGTAGAGGACCCAGGATTGGTGTAAATTATAAATGAAAAATAATTTTGTTAAGATTTGTTTTGGGGTCCTCTCAGTTGCTATCAAAGTTGTTTTAATAAAATATACAGCTATAAATAATTAAATTTAAATAGTAATTAGAATGCTATTGATTTAAATTGCATGAATTTTTGAGTGTTGGGCAAAATGTGTTTATTTGGTTGAAAGTAGCAGTTTAAAATATGTTAGAAAATTTTGTTTCAAGATAAGTTAATGACTAATATGCGTAAAATTTCAATTGGTTAACCAGATTGAATGCTTTGATATGTTTGGAGTATTGGATTGAGTTATTATTGTTTGTTTGTTGTATCTAGTTGGTAAGGAAGTATCTAGCTCCTGAAATGATAAAGTAACATACATCTTAAAGATATATTTATTAACATAGGAATATATGCAATTAGTGATGTACACCTTGGATTATTTGGATGCATGGATTAAGTTCTTGATAATTTCTGAATAATTGTCTATTTGTATTAAATTTGCTAAAGAGAAGGCATATTTTATAAAAAGAAATATAAAAGTATTTGGCTTCTGAAATAAGAATAAATTAGTGAAAATATATAAGCTAACTATAAAGTGCTACAGGGTGAAAAAAAATTATAATTTCTTCAAAATTTTGAAAGTACTGTCAGGGTACTTACAAGTTAAGTGATTTAAGTTTAAGTAAAAGTTAAGTTTCTTAAACCAAATGAGAAAATGTCGTGGATTTTATGCATTATGGCACTTGAAAAACTAACATAGCTAAATGCATGCTTTAAAATTTTGTGCAGATGGTACCTTTAAGATAGTGCGACTATGTGAATAAAGTATATGGTATTACATAGACTACAAACTATATTTTGAGGATATATGAATCCATTAAAATGCCATGATTAACTCAATATTTTATGAGAAACAATGTAAACAAATAGGATTTGTTTTGATGAGTACAAATTAACTTGTTTTGTATGATATTGCAATATAGAATAAAGCTTTTTCTATTTTGGAGTTCAGATGTATTTTTAATAAGATGTTGAATTATATGTACATTCTAAAAGATGA
Organism: Allium sativum; assembly: GCA_030737875.1. Taxonomy (NCBI): domain Eukaryota; kingdom Viridiplantae; phylum Streptophyta; class Magnoliopsida; order Asparagales; family Amaryllidaceae; genus Allium; species Allium sativum. The sequence continues at coordinate 970,132,005 of CM060912.1, read as the reverse complement.
TTTGAATATGCTCGATATTTCCGGAATGGTATATTTTAGCAAATCAAATACTAAAAAAATTTAAACGTGAAAGTTGATTATGCAATTATGAATCTACTGAATGGTTTTGTATAATGATGTGCTTCAATGTTAATCTCATGGAGCAAAGCTTGGAAATTCTAAATACCCAGAATATAAAATGTTAAAGTCAATTTGGGTTTAAAATGTGAGGTAAATATCATAATTTACAAAAAAAATTATGATATACGTATAAGTAAATCAAAGATATAAACACTATAAAATCAAACGAATACATAACCTAGCCCTAATTATAAAGTGTATATGTAAAAAAGGGTGAAGTGGAATGTTCGTTTGTACAAGATTTAAAAAAAGGGATAGCTATACTTCCCTTACTAGAAAGCATGATTTTTTTTATTAAAGAGTAGGGATGTTGTATTAATTTTTATTGACTCCCTAGTAAAAACATACTTGAAATAAAAGAGGGTATATCAATTCAAGTATAATAAGGAAAAGAGCACTGGAAAATTTTTTTAGAAGAAAATAAGGGAATCAAGCTATCTGAATGCTTGGGCAATTTGAAGTTGTTAAGATATTGATTAAAATTAACCTTGTTTGATATGTTTATATGGTCAAGCTATTTAAATTTTGATGTAATTGCTGAATTATCAGCACTAGGATATGATTTGGAAAAAAATGTTTTTGGTCATCAACAGTAGAATACAGTGTTTGGAAATGAAAAATATTTTTCATTACCAACTTTGGAATGTAACAACCTTAAATTAGGTATTTTACTGAAGTAAGAGAAAAAAGTATACCACCTAAGTTCTCGATGTGATGCTTTCCTAAAGTAAGAAAAAAAATGGCATGATTTTGTATAAGTATAAATATGAAGTGTAAGCTATAATTAGGTACTTACAAAGATTTGGATCTGCACAAAACTGATTAGAATAATTCAAATGAAATGTTTGGGTTTAAAAGAAAATGGGATATGAACAATAATGCTACTGCATGCTGGCTTTTGAATGAAATATACATGAGTATGAATTCTACCCTTAAAAAGGAAGTTAGGTAGTTTTAATTGGAAGATTCACTGTTAAAACAAAACTGAAGTAAATTTTATCACTGAATTAAAGGATTTTTGTTGTGATATGGATGAAAGAAACTCTTCGTTCTTTGGAATTAGCGGGTGGTTTGCTTATCATTTGTACCCACTATTGTTGTAATGACCCAGATTCTTATGGGTTAATTCTGAATATTTAATATTTAATTTAAATATTGATTTGATAATATAAATAAATTTTTATATTTAGTTATCAATTTAAAAATCGATTTCGATTTAATATCGTATATATTAAATTATCAAAATAAGGAATCAGCGAATAACTGAATTCGAAGTTAAAACTGATTTGAAAACAGTTCAGATAATCAATATAAAACTTCTGTTAGAATTAGAATAATAATATTTAATTCCTTATCGAAGAATTAATTGTTTTGAAATTTAATTTATATCAATTTAAATTAATATCTGTTCCGGATGACTGAACTGGACTTCGATGCTTATCCTAGTGGGTTCAGAATAGTGGTTTTACCCTAGAATTGACAGTTGTTGGGTTCAGAAAGGAGTTCGGCATCATGGGCATTTTAATTTAAGGACACTGGTTCAAATGAATTAAAATAAAATAAAGTTGTGGCCTTGTTTATTCCACCATTCACAAACTAAAACTAAACCCGTGCTTTCCTTTATCACCATAAACAAACTAAACCCGTGCTTTCCTTTATCACCACAAACAAACTAAACCTGTGTTTTCCTTTACCACCACAAACTAAAATCGAGCTTCAGCTATATAAAAAAATACAGAGCCGTCCTTTTCCAATTAAATACTGAAATCGATCCACTTAAAGAAGAAGGGGAAATCGCGAATTCAAATCGCGATAGGGGATTGGAAGTTTAATCTTGAAATTTGCCTGTGGTTTGACATCATGGGTTGGAGGCTCGCTAGTCAATAGTTGATTTAGGGATGACTGTCGCTGGTGAAAGGCGCGTCTCTGGGTCAACCTCAGTGGAGTCGATGTAGAGAAAGGCGCGAGGGTCTGGTGTTCAACGCGATGTCCTATAGTGCGAGTCACCATTGATGAAGTCGCGATGTAGAGGATTCACATGGATCTTGGAAGGGTTAACTGACGGAAATCAATGATGAAATGAGTGAGAAAAAGGGGTTGCGTTTGCTTGATGTGTTAGGAGGAGCGTGAGTACTTAAATGGACTGGCTAGTGGAACATGTCGGCTAGCGAGTAATGAAGTAGGCAGTGAATGAAAATGGATACAAGGGAGTTGATTTTCTTTGCTGTTTTTGTTGGAAGGTGGTGCTGTTACTGGGTCCGTTTCAGGCAAGAGGCAGTGGTCGGGTCTTGGGTTTAGAAGAGTATAGGCTGGGTTCATGATGGAGATCCGAGATATCGAGCTGGTTAGAAGGAGGGTCGAGTAATTTCAGTACAGACAAGGAAAAGACTTTTTATTCGAGATTCATTCAATTGGATGGAAAGGCGAGACGATAGAGAATGTTAAATAAATATTTGGCAAAAGGAAAATTCCGGTGAGTAAATTCTCACTCACCTTTATTAGAATTATTTTTATGTCGTTAAAAATTATTGTTGTTGCTTGTTTGGATTTTCCTGGTTTCTTTAAGTATATTAGTTATTTAGGGTTGACTATTATATATATATATTGGGTTGATGATTGGTTGGATTCCCGCGGTCTCATTAGCGGATGTTGGCTGTTTCATAGTGGATGATTTCCCTATGCGCCCCACAAATATATTAGTGGATGACCTTCATACCGCGATATCCTGCCTCGAAGCAAGATGGGTATTACTAGTTGACTAACGTCTGTGGATGCAGGAAAAACAGGTTGGAGGAATCCAACTGGATTCCTCAAAAATATATTATCTGTTTATTTGTTTGTTTGCATATATACTGTCATATATGATGTGTTATAAAAAACCTGAAATAAATAATTGGTTGTTAGTGTTTAAATATCACTGGGCCTAAGGGTTGATATTTAAAAATATCATGAAAAGGATATTTGAGATTTAGAAAGAAAAATTCTATTTTTCTAAAATAGAATTTGAAATTTGAATATAGAAGATTCAAATAAAATAGAATTTGAAATTTGAATAAAGAGAATTCAAATAGATTCGAATATAGAAATTTGAATAAAGGAAATTCGAATATAGAAATTGAATATAGAAATTTGAATAAAGGAAATTCGAATATAGAAATTGAATATAGAAATTTGAATAAAGGAAATTCGAATATAGAAATTGAATATAGAAATTCAATATAGAAATTCAAATGGGATTTGAATAAAGCAAATTTGAATATAGAATTCGAATATAGAAATTGAATATATAAATTTGAATAAAGGAAATTCGAATATAGAAATTGAATATAGAAATTTGAATAAAGGAAATTCGAATATAGAAATTGAATATAGAAATTCAAATGGGATTTGAATAAAGGAAATTCGAATATAGAATTCGAATATAGAAATTGAATATAGAAATTTGAATAAAGGAAATTCGAATATAGAAATTGAATATAGAAATTTGATGTAACAACCCGAAAATCTGGGCCAGTTTAAAATTTTTATTTTGGCAATTTTGGCGAATTTTGATTATTTAAAATAGATTATTTTAAATAATATCGACGAAAAATTTATTTTGAATATAAATCGAACGTATATATTATATACGCCGTCGTTAGAATATAAATAATTATATATATAATTATAAATAGAATTGAAAATGGCGCGGTAGTTCGATAATTCGATTTCAAACTTCAATTGAATGTACCGGGTGCAAAACAATCCGGATTTTAGTGAAACCAAAAACATTAGTATCTAATTGATGATATCTTTCCAACGAATCTGAAAAATCAAAATTTCATAGCAGGAATCAAAAGATATGTCCAGTTGAAAATTCTGAATAGTCGCTATGGAATTCAGGCCCTTAAAAATGGACATTTTGCAAACGACCTCGGATTTCGACGAAACCACTTTTGTTGAATCCGGGATGTAAAGTTATTGCTAGGTTTTAAATTTCATAATTTTTCGATTCAATGTGTGAGCGTGGCAAAGGAAAACGCGTTTGACCAGTTTCAGTTGATTTTAATCAACTGGAAATTGGCCATTTTTCAAACGGTCTCAGAATTCGACGAAACTAGTTTTGTTAGGACCGTATTGTCAATACAAAGCTAGAAAATATTTTTCGGGGATTTTTCGAGTTAGTATGTGACCCCGGTAATTTGAAATGTACGTTTAAAATTCAATATAGTGATTTAAATGTAAATTCAACGAAAACTGATCGAAACGATGGAATCAGCTTGCGATACATATCCCATTGTGTTCGGAATGGGGGTAAAACGTTAGGGACGACAGGCGGTGGGTCTCGTTTCGAGGTCGAGAATAAAAGTTGCTTTTTGTGGAAAATTAAATAATAAAATAATAAAAAAAAACCTTTTCTCCCCGTTAACCCGCTCTGGCCCCCCCCTTCCTTTTTATCGAAACAGAAATCATAATAATAAAAAAAAAGAAGGAAAGAAGACGGAGCAGCCGCCACCACCCGCCGTCGTGGGTCCCTCCGCCTCCTCACGCCACCCGCCTCCTATCGCATCCTCCCCCTCCGTTCGAACTCCCTCTCCTCCCCAAGACGCGGCGCTCGAAGGTCAGAACCGCCCCAACCCTAGCGCCTCCAGCCTGCATCGCCGACCACCCAGCCTCGCCACCGCCTGAGCAACCTCCGACCGCGACGGCCCATCTCCCCCCTTCCAATTAAACTGTAAGTTTTAATTTCAATTTAGTTAATTATTTATTTTGATAATTTTCAGTAAGTACTTTTAAAAAAAAAGTCTGTTTATATGAGAATGGCAAAGTTAGATTTTTAAATGTATAAGACGTTTATAAAAATATGATTTTTATATTTTTAAAGTATTAAAAATATGATTTTTATATTTTTAAAGTATTAAAAATATAGTCTTTACTATATAGATGATGTCAAAATATGATTTTTGTTTAAGTAAAGAATTAAAAATATGAATTTTACATGATAGGAATATTAAAAATATGATCTTTATATGTGTAGAAAAATAAAAATGAGATTTTTATAAAGATGAAATCTTTAAATTTGAAAAAGCGAAATCTTTATTTTTATAAAGTTGAAATCTTTATTTTAATAAAGGCGAAATCTATATGTTTATAAAGGCGAAAACTTTATATAGAGAATAGCGTGATAAAATTCGATTTTTATAAATTGAATAACGAAGTAAAAATTCGATTTTTATATATTGAATAGCGAAGTAAAAATGTGATTTTTACATATGTAGAGAATACGGGCAACGAAGATGCGATAGCGATGAAGATTTCTATCAATGAAGTGCCGTGGAGCTAGGATAGCTATATGTGAGAATTTCTCACCTTTCAATTTCTTTTTCTAGTTATATATATATATACTAGGATGCAGACGGTGCTTAGTAGCACCCGACACAATCGTCCACAGACCATGGACTTGTTTGTTTGGTTGCATAGATTAGTCAGATTATTTGATTTGAATTGTTGTTTGGTGAATTTGATTGATGTGTGAATGGCGTGGGCCTTCACTAGACCGGGGATAAGGCTAGGCCTCGTCCCGTTTCTAGTATCGTGCCGTTATGCCGCCGAAATTTTCTAAAATAAGTTAGAAAAATAAAGAAATCATTTTATTTAAGGAATGAACTGAATAGAAATTCATATGTTAAAATAAAATGTTTTATCATTAAAAATATAATTTTTAACGTGAATATGAATATAGTGAATGTGAATAAATAAATATTCATTTACAAACCAGACGGTTTGTTTATGTACACCGATTTGAAGGACATTGATTGGGACGATAAATTTCACACATCGCCCAACTGCACAAATAAAATCTGTGTTTGATTGTTTGAAACCCCACACGGGTGTTGGGATGAAATTTGAAGTTCACTCATCCTGATTGATTTAATATGTCGATCGATTGATTGACAGGCTGTTATAAGCGTTAGATATCTATATTTGATGCTTATACAGTGTAGTGCACTTTGGTTGATGGTTGATTATTTTTCAATGCTATTATATACAGGAGTTGTATGAAAATCCATATAATTAATTTTATATGGTAATTGATTGGGCCTCATTCCAATTTGAAAAATAAAGAATATTATAAAATAAAAGTTCATGTGTTGACAGTACTCATCCATTGAGATTGGTCATGTGTTGAACGAAATATTTTAGTAATAAAATTTACATCTTTATCAATATAAAATAAAGGTTCATGTGTTGACAGTACTCATCCATTGAGATTGGTCATGTGTTGAACGAAATATTTTAGTAATAAAATTTACATCTTTATCAATATAAAATAAAGATTCATGTGTTGACAGTACTCATCCATTGAGATTGGTCATGTGTTGAACGAAATATTTTAGTAATAAAATTTACATCTTTATCAATATAAAATAAAGGTTCATGTGTTGACAGTACTCATCCATTGAGATTGGTCATGTGTTGAACGAGATATTTTGATAATAACAACTATTTTGAAAAAGAAATATTTGAAACAGAATATTTGAAAATAGAAATTTATGAAGCCGTGTTGATTAGATTGACGCCATTTTGACGTGAACGATATTTATATCGATTTTAATTCATTTTGAAATGAATTGAATTGAAAACGATTTCGAAATGAATTGAATTGAAAACGATTTCGAAATGAATTGAATTGAAAACGATTTTGAAATGAATTGAATTGAAAACGATTTTGAAATGAATTGAATTGAAAACGATTTTGAAATGAATTGAATTGAAAACGATTTTGAAATGAATTGAATTGAAAACGATTTTGAAATGAATTGAATTGAAAACGATTTCGAAATGAATTGAATTGAAATCGATTTTGAAATGAAATGAATTGAAAATGATTTTGAAATGAATTGAATTGAAAACAATTTTGAAATGAATTGAATTGAAAACGATTTTGAAATGAATTGAATTGAAAACGATTTCGAAATGAATTGAATTGAAAACGATTTCGAAATGAAATGAATTGAAAACGATTTCGAAATGAATTGAATTGAAACGAATTCAAATTGAATTGAAAGCGAATTGAAACGAATTCAAATTGAATTAAAATTTGAATTGAATAGATATGAATTTTAAAACGAATTTATAAAGAAGAACTCAATTTTGATTTGGATTGAAAAGGAAGTTGAAATTGCTTTTGAAACGAATTTAAAACTATTTATATAATTCGTTTTAAATAGAAATCGACGAAATATATATTATATATATTATATATATATATTGTAACAACCCGGAAAATCTGGGCCAGTTTAAAATTTTTATTTTGGCCATTTTAGCGAATTTTGATTATTTAAAATGAATTATTTTAAATAATATCGACGTAAAATTTATTTTGAATATAATTCGAACGTATATATTATACGCGTCGCCGTTAGAATATATAAATATTTATATATAATTATAAATAGAATGGAAAATGGCGCGGTAGTTCGAAAATTCGATTTCAAACTTCAATTGAATGTACCGGGTGCAAAATAATCCGGATTTTAGTGAAACCAAAAATGATAAGATCTAAATGATGATATCTTTCCAACGAATCCGAAAGATCAAAATTTTGTAGCGAGAATCAAAAGATATGTCCAGTTGAAAATTCTGAATAGTCGCTATGGAATTCAGGCCCTTAAAAATGGACATTTTGCAAATGACCTCGGATTTCGACGAAACCAGTTTTGTTGGGTCCGCGGTGTCAAATTATTGCTAGATTCCAAATTTCATAATTTTTCGAATCAATATGTGAGCGTGGCAAAGGAAAACGTGTTTTGACCATTTCAGTTGATTTTAATCGACTGAAAATTGGCCATTTTTCTAACGGTCTCAGAATTCAACGAAACTAGTTTTGTTAGGACCGTATCGTCAATACGAAGCTATAAAATATTTTTCGGGAATTTTTCAAGTTACTATGTGACCCCGGTAATTTGAAATGTACGTTTAAAATTCAATATGGTGATTTAAATGTAAATTCAACGGAAACTGATTCAAACGATCAATTCAGCTTGCGATATATATCCCATTGTGTTCGGAATGGGGGTAAAACGCTATGGACGACAGGCGGTGGGCCTCGTTTAGGGATCATATGTAAAAGTCAACTTTTAGTGAATAAATTAAATTAAAAAAAAAAATATCTTTCTTTCCTCCCCTTATTTCCCTCTGGCCCCCCCCCCCCCCGATCCAAAATCATTTCGAAGCAGAAAAAAAAAAAAAAAGAGGGAGAAGGAGGACGCGTCGCTCCTCCGATGGGCTGAGCCACCGCGCCCCCGACGAGGCGCCCTCCTCCGCACCACCCTCCTTCATCCTCTCTCCTCCTTCCGCTCGACGCACAGCCCCACGAAGACCACCGCGCCTGAGCCCTTTCTCCCCCCCCCCCCCGAAAACCCTAGCACCGCCCCGTTCAGCACCCCCGCGCCCTCCTGCCACCAGCTCCGACGAGCTCCGCCGCCTCAGCCCACATCCCGACGCCTGACAGCCCCCTGTAAGTTTTTTTTTTTTTTTACTTATTTATTTTATTTTGATTTTATATTAAATAAGAAAACTGATTTTATATTAAATAAGAAAACTGATTTTATATTAAATAAGAAAACTGATTTTATATTAAATAAGAAAACTGATTTTATATTAAATAAGAAAACTGATTTTATATTAAATAAGAAAACTGATTTTTATTAAATAAGAAAACTGTTTTTTTAAAAGAATAAGAAAACTGTTTTTTTAAAAGAAAGTAGAAAACTGTTTTTTTTTTAAGAAAGTATAAAACTGTTTTTTTTTTAAGAAAGTATAAAACTGTTTTTTTAAAGAAAGTAGAAAACTGTTTTTTTAAAAGAAAGTATAAAACTGGAATTTTTAAAGAAAGGTTAAAACTGATATTTTTAAAAAGGTAATAAAGCTGATTTTGTTTTAAAAGTTAAAACTGATTTTAGGAATTTTAAAAACTTTGATTTGAAAAAGGTATTTAAAACTTTAAAGGTGAAAAGATTTAAACTTTAAAGGTGAAAAGATTTAAACTTTAAAAGTGAAAGATTTAGATTTTAAAAAGGAAAGGATTTGAACTTTGAAATAAAGATTCGATTTTTATATATTGAACTTTGAAATAAAGATTCGATTTTTATATATTGAACTTTGAAATAAAGATTCGATTTTTATATATTGAACTTTGAAATAAAAATGTGATTTTTACGTATGTAGTGAAAGCAGCAACGAAGGTGACAAAAAGGCGAAACGACGAAGACTTCTGCAAAAGAAGAGTCGAGATGGTTGGATAGCTAAAAGTGAGAACTCCTCACCTTTCAATTTAATTTTTCTAGTTATATATATACTAGGATGCAGACGGTGCTTAGTAGCACCCGACACCCGTCATCCACAAACCATGGATGGCTTGTTTGTTAAATTTTTTGGTTGTGTAGTTAGTTATATGATTTGATTTGAATGTGGTTTGTGGTATGAAAAATCGAATCGATAAATTGGTTAGGATTAGACGTGCGCCGTTATAAGGCGAAGGAGTAAGGCTAGGTTAGACTCTTACTCCAAATTTTGTGGTTTGCATAACGAATTGATTTGATTGATGTGTGAATGGCGTGGGCCTTCACTAGATCGGGGATAAGGCTAGGCCTTGTCCCGTTTCTAGTATCGTGCCGTTATGCCGCCGAAATTTTCTAAAATATGTTAGAAAAATAAAAATGTCATTTATTGAATAAATGAACTGAAAAGAAAATTCATGTGTTAGAATAAATATTTTATTGTTAAAAATATAGTTTTTAACGTGAATGTGAATAAAATAAATATTCATTTACAAACCAGACGGTTTGTTTATGTACACCTATTTGAAGGACATTGATTGGGTCGATAAATTTCACACATCGCCCAACTGCACGAATAAAATATTTGTTTGATTGTTTGAAACCCCACACGGGTGTTGGGATGAAATATGAAGTTCACTCATCCTGATTGATTAAATATGTCGATCGATTGATTGACATGCTGTTATAAGCGTTAGATATCTTTATTTGATGCTTATACAGTGTAGTGCACTTTGGTTGATGGTTGATTATTTATCGTGGCTATTATATACATGTGTTGTATGAAAATCCATATAATTAACTTTATATGGTAATTGATTGGGCCTCATTCCAATCGTGAAAATAAGGAATATTTGAAATAGAATATTTGAAAATAAAGGAATATATGAAGCCGTGTTGATTAGATTGACGCCATTTTGACGTGAACGATATTTATATCGATTTTAAAAACGATTTCGAAATGAATTGAATTGAAAACGATTTCGAAATGAATTGAATTGAAAACGATTTCGAAATGAATTGAATTGAAAACGATTTCGAAATGAATTGAATTGAAAACGATTTCGAAATGAATTGAATTGAAAACGATTTCGAAATGAATTGAATTGAAAACGATTTCGAAATGAATTGAATTGAAAACGATTTCGAAATGAATTGAATTGAAAACGATTTCGAAATGAATTGAATTGAAAACGATTTCGAAATGAATTGAATTGAAAACGATTTCGAAATGAATTGAATTGAAAACGATTTCGAAATGAATTGAATTGAAAACGATTTCGAAATGAATTGAATTGAAAACGATTTCGAAATGAATTGAATTGAAAACAATTTCGAAATGAATTGAATTGAAAACGAATTCGAATTGAATTGAAAATGAATTGAAAATGAATTCAAATTGAATTGAAATTTGAATTGAATAGAAATGAATTTTGAAACGAATTTATAAAGAAGAATTCAATTTTGATTTGAATTGAAAAGGAGGTTGAAATTGCTTTTGAAACGAATTTAAAACTATTTATATAATTCGTTTTAAATAGAAATCGACGAAGTATATATTATATATATATAATATAATGGCCTGAATAGAACGCGCCGCGCCGCGGCAGTTCGCGAATTTCGACCATTTATTTCAAACGGACATTACGGGAGATCCGACCGTCGGATTCTCCTAAAACCGGAACCGTTGGGTTCGTATCGAAAAGAGCTTTCTAACGAATATTAGAAATTTGAAATCTAACGGTTGGATTTGGAATTATGTCCAAATCAAATTCGAAAAAGGTCGCTGTAAGTGCAGTTCGATGGCCGTTGATGGAAATCGACTGTACGGGCCTTGATAAAATTATTAAAAATAGCAATAATTTGTGTAAAATCATAAGAAATGATTTAGAAAGAATTGGGATGAAAAACTCCATATTTGAAAAGATAAAAATGGATTTTTATCGAAATAAACTAGTTTTGAACTAGAAATATAATTCTATTTATTTTTAAATAAATAAATTGAATTTAAAAAGGGTTTTAAAAATAACCAAAATTTCCAATGATTGCATTGGAGTGGATTTGAATCGAAATTGTCTTCGGAATATTTCGATGTTGGAATTCGTGATTATACAGGTGTTGTTATGGAAATTTGAAAGATATATATATTTATATCGTTATTTCCAATACGACATTTGTTAGTCGTAGAATTTGATATTGAATATAAGCCGATATATTTTCTATTCAGAGCCTTGTATTGAATATCGAATGTGATTTGGGTTTGTCGTGAATGGTGTCTTCACTAACACTGTTCTTGAACCCAGCTGAGAAAAGATTAAATCTTTTTATTTAGATTTAATGAAGTGTACCAATTAAATAATATTTAATTGGAATTGAATGGATATTGATTTTTGGGTTTATCGTGAACAGTGTTTTAAATAACACTTGTTCTTTAACCCGATAATTAATGAATGTGATTTGGGTTTGTCGTGAATGGTGTCTTCACTAACACTGTTCTTGAACCCAGTTGAGAAAAGATTAAATCTTTTTATTTAGATTTAATGAAGTGTACCAATTAAATAATATTTAATTGGAATTGAATGGATATTGATTTTTGGGTTTATCGTGAACAGTGTTTTAAATAACACTTGTTCTTTAACCCGATAATTAATGGGATGTGACTTTGGGTTTGTCGTGAACCGTGTTTTAAATGACACTGATTCTTTAACCCAGTCACAGATTAAAACTAAGTGGAGTTTTAATGAATCTTTAATTAGATTGAAAAGATCGAGAATGGAGTATCACCAGTTTTGCTCCAGGCGATAGTTAAATCTTTAATTAGATTTGAACGTGAAATTTAGAAACTAACTGTCGGTTAGCTAAGTAGAATGGTTTTCTGGATATTGATCTGATGTTGGTTTCGGCCTTCGGGGTTAATATTTGGGGAATTATTCTCTTGATTAATTTACGGTTAGTGACTAATGAATTGGAATGAGGCGTATGTTGTGTTTGTGTAACACTTATTTAAAATATACGCGAGTTATTCGGAAAGACCGGGTTCATCCCATTCTGAATAACTGATACGACGATAAGTCGAAGATGAAGACGATGGTCGAAGACCGGAGGTTTTCACGTCGTTTGGGTAATTACTGATGATCTTGATTGGGCTGTACACCCAAGAAGATGGAAACAGTTAGTGATCGTCCAGACGTACTTGGAGATCGATGGATATGCGAGGTACTAGGTGCCTCCGGTTTCGTTCAGACCCAGAACGGACTTGTGAATGGACTGTGTGTCTGACATTGGATTTTAGTCCGTGTGATTGATCTCTATTAAATATATATCTGTTTGGCGGCGGAGAATTTATTCTCTTGCTTAACGCCCTTCTCTGAGACGTACGAGCTCAGGGGTTATATATTGATGGATATCAATCGCATGGAGTGAATTGCCTGTGTGGCATGCTTAAGTGGCAAATGATCAAGGCTTCTGTTGAAAAGCAAAGTCTTGTGGTTGATGATCGAAGCACGGCCTTCGTGGCGTAGCTTTGTGTAACGTTGATTCGCGAGTATCACACCCGGTATGAATCAAAAACGGGAGACGGACCTCAGGGAGGGCCTACGTTTCCTCCTAGCTAAAAGTGGCGTCAGTGGTTTTACACGCCCTGACGAGTTTGACTTATGTTGTTGTTGCTGTTGCGAGGCGCCTCGGATTGATCGGTCGTTCTCGAACCGATGGAGTCATTTAGTTGGCTCGCTTACGCCCCAAAGGGCGGCGAAACGTAGTGCTCAGGTATAATAATCCACATCGGTGGACCGGCCCTGTCGCTCCAAGGCTTGCCTGCGCGCTTGCCTGAGACTCGGGCTAGGCAGTCTCGAATCATTGAGGATCTTGCCCCTAGCCTCGGTTCATACCATAAATGATAACCCAATTTCCAAATACGACATTTGCGGTTTTGATTGTAAACTTATATATGGCGACATAGTGTTATGGGCCGTTCATGCCGCCTATGATTGATACTTATGATTTGAAGTGTTTTATACACTATGCACTTATTATAGTATCAAATGATTTGTTTTTAAACGTATCAAGCATTCTTTGGCTGTTATAAGGGAAAACCCTATCCCCCGGCTTGCGTTGCATTGTGTGATAGGACCTGGGTCTTATAACAGCTTCATTTTTCTTTATTTAGCATTGCGCTGTTTGTTTTATGCACTGGTATTCTTGGGAGGAAACCCGTTCCGTGTTATACGGCGTGGTCCCTTGATTTACCTAATGATTTAAAATAAAGATTAATAACTGTTTTAGTTCTCACACCAGTCACATGACTGACCTGGAGTTTATTGTTTTAACCTAAACTCTGGGTGCCCCTATTTTGACACGGGCAGCTAGTAGTTTTGGTTTTGCAGATTTATATTCACAGGATCCTGGTTTACAGCTGGAATGATATCCGGAAAGCTTTGTATCCGTATATCTCTTCTAGTTGTGTATTGTATTATTTTCCGCTGCTATGTATTTAAATGTAATTTAAATCTCTGATAATTCTGTGTAATATTTATTTATACTCTGTATATTCTTGTAATCTGATGCATTGTTGTTATATACAATGAAATGTTCTTTTATATGCGTTCTGTTGTGTCGTGTTCTCGAACTATCCGACGCTTTCCTTTATGGGGAAGTTGCGGGTCTTTACACGTGGTATCAGAGCTTTGGTTTACAAAGCTAGAGAACAAGACACATTAGAACCATATGAAAGGATTCATCAGATACTGGATTAGTAATATCCAATTAGAAAGACTCGTTAGAGATGGGATCAGTAGTATCCTAGAACGAGTTTGAAGAGTAAATTTTTAAAATAAAAACAAACTTTTGTTTTGAAAATTTAAATCAATTATTCGTATTTGATTATTTATTTTATATTGATAAGGACAATCCGATATATAAAGATTTTGCATATATGTCTTGCAAACGTGTATTTGAAGTTTTAATATATTGGGTAGATATAGAATCCCTCTAGTGCCCGGGAGTAATTCTGGTGATGGGGCACTGTCGCCAGTATTTATTTTCGAGTGACGAAAGTGAGATTTCTATATATTTCCTATTGACTGGTGTGAGAACCAATATTAGATAGGGCCTATTGTTGTGATTTGGCATCAAAAATCTGATTCTTGACTATGTATCAAAATTATGAATTTCAAATGATAATTCACTAATTGATTGATGTTTGTGTTGTTTGTTCATTTGTTTGCTAATTTTTAACCATTATGCCTAATTGAATCAAATCTTGAATTGTATTGAAAATTCGTCGCATTTGCTTGCATATACATATACTTACATTGAACAGGTCATAGCAAGGAGGCTAGAGCCAGAGAATAAAATTTGTTTGCCCGACAAATAGGTACATGTTTACTACATAATTTCCTGTTTTGTTTGGGTGATGATGATTTTGTGAGCCTATTGGCTAGCCGCTTGGCTTTTCCTTTTTCTTTTTGAGATCTGAAGGACCGGGGAAGCTATTTGAAATTCCCCGATGCTCCCGGTGCAGGGGAGGTTATGGCGAAATTTTTCGAAAATTTAGGGTGTTAGCCAAATTTTTGAAATTTTGAAAATTCTCAGAAACTGAAAAGTTGGAGAATGGAAGCCGGATCGAACGTAGAGTTGAATTATCAAACCACTTTCGACTTTGTTCCTTTTCGGGGACGAAAAGTTTTAAGTGGGGGAGATTGTAACAACCCGGAAAATCTGGGCCAGTTTAAAATTTTTATTTTGGCCATTTTAGCGAATTTTGATTATTTAAAATGAATTATTTTAAATAATATCGACGTAAAATTTATTTTGAATATAATTCGAACGTATATATTATACGCGTCGCCGTTAGAATATATAAATATTTATATATAATTATAAATAGAATGGAAAATGGCGCGGTAGTTCGAAAATTCGATTTCAAACTTCAATTGAATGTACCGGGTGCAAAACAATCCGGATTTTAGTGAAACCAAAAATGATAAGATCTAAATGATGATATCTTTCCAACGAATCCGAAAGATCAAAATTTTTTAGCGAGAATCAAAAGATATGTCCAGTTGAAAATTCTGAATAGTCGCTATGGAATTCAGGCCCTTAAAAATGGACATTTTGCAAATGACCTCGGATTTCGACGAAACCAGTTTTGTTGGGTCCGCGGTGTCAAATTATTGCTAGATTCCAAATTTCATAATTTTTCGAATCAATATGTGAGCGTGGCAAAGGAAAACGTGTTTTGACCATTTCAGTTGATTTTAATCGACTGAAAATTGGCCATTTTTCTAACGGTCTCAGAATTCAACGAAACTAGTTTTGTTAGGACCGTATCGTCAATACGAAGCTATAAAATATTTTTCGGGAATTTTTCAAGTTACTATGTGACCCCGGTAATTTGAAATGTACGTTTAAAATTCAATATGGTGATTTAAATGTAAATTCAACGGAAACTGATTCAAACGATCAATTCAGCTTGCGATATATATCCCATTGTGTTCGGAATGGGGGTAAAACGCTATGGACGACAGGCGGTGGGCCTCGTTTAGGGATCATATGTAAAAGTCAACTTTTAGTGAATAAATTAAATTAAAAAAAAAAATATCTTTCTTTCCTCCCCTTATTTCCCTCTGCCCCCCCCCCCCCGATCCAAAATCATTTCGAAGCAGAAAAAAAAAAAAAAAGAGGGAGAAGGAGGACGCGTCGCTCCTCCGATGGGCTGAGCCACCGCGCCCCCGACGAGGCGCCCTCCTCCGCACCACCCTCCTTCATCCTCTCTCCTCCTTCCGCTCGACGCACAGCCCCACGAAGACCACCGCGCCTGAGCCCTTTCTCCCCCCCCCCCCCGAAAACCCTAGCACCGCCCCGTTCAGCACCCCCGCGCCCTCCTGCCACCAGCTCCGACGAGCTCCGCCGCCTCAGCCCACATCCCGACGCCTGACAGCCCCCTGTAAGTTTTTTTTTTTTTTTACTTATTTATTTTATTTTGATTTTATATTAAATAAGAAAACTGATTTTATATTAAATAAGAAAACTGATTTTATATTAAATAAGAAAACTGATTTTATATTAAATAAGAAAACTGATTTTATATTAAATAAGAAAACTGATTTTTATTAAATAAGAAAACTGTTTTTTTAAAAGAATAAGAAAACTGTTTTTTTAAAAGAAAGTAGAAAACTGTTTTTTTTTAAGAAAGTATAAAACTGTTTTTTTTTTTAAGAAAGTATAAAACTGTTTTTTTTAAAGAAAGTAGAAAACTGTTTTTTTAAAAGAAAGTATAAAACTGGAATTTTTAAAGAAAGGTTAAAACTGATATTTTTAAAAAGGTAATAAAGCTGATTTTGTTTTAAAAGTTAAAACTGATTTTAGGAATTTTAAAAACTTTGATTTGAAAAAGGTATTTAAAACTTTAAAGGTGAAAAGATTTAAACTTTAAAGGTGAAAAGATTTAAACTTTAAAAGTGAAAGATTTAGATTTTAAAAAGGAAAGGATTTGAACTTTGAAATAAAGATTCGATTTTTATATATTGAACTTTGAAATAAAGATTCGATTTTTATATATTGAACTTTGAAATAAAGATTCGATTTTTATATATTGAACTTTGAAATAAAAATGTGATTTTTACGTATGTAGTGAAAGCAGCAACGAAGGTGACAAAAAGGCGAAACGACGAAGACTTCTGCAAAAGAAGAGTCGAGATGGTTGGATAGCTAAAAGTGAGAACTCCTCACCTTTCAATTTAATTTTTCTAGTTATATATATACTAGGATGCAGACGGTGCTTAGTAGCACCCGACACCCGTCATCCACAAACCATGGATGGCTTGTTTGTTAAATTGTTTGGTTGTGTAGTTAGTTATATGATTTGATTTGAATGTGGTTTGTGGTGTGAAAAATCGAATCGATAAATTGGTTAGGATTAGACGTGCGCCGTTATAAGGCGAAGGAGTAAGGCTAGGTTAGACTCTTACTCCAAATTTTGTGGTTTGCATAACGAATTGATTTGATTGATGTGTGAATGGCGTGGGCCTTCACTAGACCGGGGATAAGGCTAGGCCTTGTCCCGTTTCTAGTATCGTGCCGTTATGCCGCCGAAATTTTCTAAAATATGTTAGAAAAATAAAAATGTCATTTATTGAATAAATGAACTGAAAAGAAAATTCATGTGTTAGAATAAATATTTTATCGTTAAAAATATAGTTTTTAACGTGAATGTGAATAAAATAAATATTCATTTACAAACCAGACGGTTTGTTTATGTACACCTATTTGAAGGACATTGATTGGGTCGATAAATTTCACACATCGCCCAACTGCACGAATAAAATATTTGTTTGATTGTTTGAAACCCCACACGGGTGTTGGGATGAAATATGAAGTTCACTCATCCTGATTGATTAAATATGTCGATCGATTGATTGACATGCTGTTATAAGCGTTAGATATCTTTATTTGATGCTTATACAGTGTAGTGCACTTTGGTTGATGGTTGATTATTTATCGTGGCTATTATATACATGTGTTGTATGAAAATCCATATAATTAACTTTATATGGTAATTGATTGGGCCTCATTCCAATCGTGAAAATAAGGAATATTTGAAATAGAATATTTGAAAATAAAGGAATATATGAAGCCGTGTTGATTAGATTGACGCCATTTTGACGTGAACGATATTTATATCGATTTTAAAAACGATTTCGAAATGAATTGAATTGAAAACGATTTCGAAATGAATTGAATTGAAAACGATTTCGAAATGAATTGAATTGAAAACGATTTCGAAATGAATTGAATTGAAAACGATTTCGAAATGAATTGAATTGAAAACGATTTCGAAATGAATTGAATTGAAAACGATTTCGAAATGAATTGAATTGAAAACGATTTCGAAATGAATTGAATTGAAAACGATTTCGAAATGAATTGAATTGAAAACGATTTCGAAATGAATTGAATTGAAAACGATTTCGAAATGAATTGAATTGAAAACGATTTCGAAATGAATTGAATTGAAAACGATTTCGAAATGAATTGAATTGAAAACGATTTCGAAATGAATTGAATTGAAAACGAATTCGAATTGAATTGAAAATGAATTGAAAATGAATTCAAATTGAATTGAAATTTGAATTGAATAGAAATGAATTTTGAAACGAATTTATAAAGAAGAATTCAATTTTGATTTGAATTGAAAAGGAGGTTGAAATTGCTTTTGAAACGAATTTAAAACTATTTATATAATTCGTTTTAAATAGAAATCGACGAAGTATATATTATATATATTATATATATATAATATAATGGCCTGAATAGAACGCGCCGCGCCGCGGCAGTTCGCGAATTTCGACCATTTATTTCAAACGGACATTACGGGAGATCCGACCGTCGGATTCTCCTAAAACCGGAACCGTTGGGTTCGTATCGAAAAGAGCTTTCTAACGAATATTAGAAATTTGAAATCTAACGGTTGGATTTGGAATTATGTCCAAATCAAATTCGAAAAAGGTCGCTGTAAGTGCAGTTCGATGGTCGTTGATGGAAATCGACTGTACGGGCCTTGATAAAATTATTAAAAATAGCAATAATTTGTGTAAAATCATAAGAAATGATTTAGAAAGAATTGGGATGAAAAACTCCATATTTGAAAAGATAAAAATGGATTTTTATCGAAATAAACTAGTTTTGAACTAGAAATATAATTCTATTTATTTTTAAATAAATAAATTGAATTTAAAAAGGGTTTTAAAAATAACCAAAATTTCCAATGATTGCATTGGAGTGGATTTGAATCGAAATTGTCTTCGGAATATTTCGATGTTGGAATTCGTGATTATACAGGTGTTGTTATGGAAATTTGAAAGATATATATATTTATATCGTTATTTCCAATACGACATTTGTTAGTCGTAGAATTTGATATTGAATATAAGCCGATATATTTTCTATTCAGAGCCTTGTATTGAATATCGAATGTGATTTGGGTTTGTCGTGAATGGTGTCTTCACTAACACTGTTCTTGAACCCAGCTGAGAAAAGATTAAATCTTTTTATTTAGATTTAATGAAGTGTACCAATTAAATAATATTTAATTGGAATTGAATGGATATTGATTTTTGGGTTTATCGTGAACAGTGTTTTAAATAACACTTGTTCTTTAACCCGATAATTAATGAATGTGATTTGGGTTTGTCGTGAATGGTGTCTTCAATAACACTGTTCTTGAACCCAGTTGAGAAAAGATTAAATCTTTTTATTTAGATTTAATGAAGTGTACCAATTAAATAATATTTAATTGGAATTGAATGGATATTGATTTTTGGGTTTATCGTGAACAGTGTTTTAAATAACACTTGTTCTTTAACCCGATAATTAATGGGATGTGACTTTGGGTTTGTCGTGAACCGTGTTTTAAATGACACTGATTCTTTAACCCAGTCACAGATTAAAACTAAGTGGAGTTTTAATGAATCTTTAATTAGATTGAAAAGATCGAGAATGGAGTATCACCAGTTTTGCTCCAGGCGATAGTTAAATCTTTAATTAGATTTGAACGTGAAATTTAGAAACTAACTGTCGGTTAGCTAAGTAGAATGGTTTTCTGGATATTGATCTGATGTTGGTTTCGGCCTTCGGGGTTAATATTTGGGGAATTATTCTCTTGATTAATTTACGGTTAGTGACTAATGAATTGGAATGAGGCGTATGTTGTGTTTGTGTAACACTTATTTAAAATATACGCGAGTTATTCGGAAAGACCGGGTTCATCCCATTCTGAATAACTGATACGACGATAAGTCGAAGATGAAGACGATGGTCGAAGACCGGAGGTTTTCACGTCGTTTGGGTAATTACTGATGATCTTGATTGGGCTGTACACCCAAGAAGATGGAAACAGTTAGTGATCGTCCAGACGTACTTGGAGATCGATGGATATGCGAGGTACTAGGTGCCTCCGGTTTCGTTCAGACCCAGAACGGACTTGTGAATGGACTGTGTGTCTGACATTGGATTTTAGTCCGTGTGATTGATCTCTATTAAATATATATCTGTTTGGCGGCGGAGAATTTATTCTCTTGCTTAACGCCCTTCTCTGAGACGTACGAGCTCAGGGGTTATATATTGATGGATATCAATCGCATGGAGTGAATTGCCTGTGTGGCATGCTTAAGTGGCAAATGATCAAGGCTTCTGTTGAAAAGCAAAGTCTTGTGGTTGATGATCGAAGCACGGCCTTCGTGGCGTAGCTTTGTGTAACGTTGATTCGCGAGTATCACACCCGGTATGAATCAAAAACGGGAGACGGACCTCAGGGAGGGCCTACGTTTCCTCCTAGCTAAAAGTGGCGTCAGTGGTTTTACACGCCCTGACGAGTTTGACTTATGTTGTTGTTGCTGTTGCGAGGCGCCTCGGATTGATCGGTCGTTCTCGAACCGATGGAGTCATTTAGTTGGCTCGCTTACGCCCCAAAGGGCGGCGAAACGTAGTGCTCAGGTATAATAATCCACATCGGTGGACCGGCCCTGTCGCTCCAAGGCTTGCCTGCGCGCTTGCCTGAGACTCGGGCTAGGCAGTCTCGAATCATTGAGGATCTTGCCCCTAGCCTCGGTTCATACCATAAATGATAACCCAATTTCCAAATACGACATTTGCGGTTTTGATTGTAAACTTATATATGGCGACATAGTGTTATGGGCCGTTCATGCCGCCTATGATTGATACTTATGATTTGAAGTGTTTTATACACTATGCACTTATTATAGTATCAAATGATTTGTTTTTAAACGTATCAAGCATTCTTTGGCTGTTATAAGGGAAAACCCTATCCCCCGGCTTGCGTTGCATTGTGTGATAGGACCTGGGTCTTATAACAGCTTCATTTTTCTTTATTTAGCATTGCGCTGTTTGTTTTATGCACTGGTATTCTTGGGAGGAAACCCGTTCCGTGTTATACGGCGTGGTCCCTTGATTTACCTAATGATTTAAAATAAAGATTAATAACTGTTTTAGTTCTCACACCGGTCACATGACTGACCTGGAGTTTATTGTTTTAACCTAAACTCTGGGTGCCCCTATTTTGACACGGGCAGCTAGTAGTTTTGGTTTTGCAGATTTATATTCACAGGATCCTGGTTTACAGCTGGAACGATATCCGGAAAGCTTTGTATCCGTATATCTCTTCTAGTTGTGTATTGTATTATTTTCCGCTGCTATGTATTTAAATGTAATTTAAATCTCTGATAATTCTGTGTAATATTTATTTATACTCTGTATATTCTTGTAATCTGATGCATTGTTGTTATATACAATGAAATGTTCTTTTATATGCGTTCTGTTGTGTCGTGTTCTCGAACTATCCGACGCTTTCCTTTACGGGGAAGTTGCGGGTCTTTACATATATATATATATAATATAATGGCCTGAATAGAACGCGCCGCGCCGCGGCAGTTCGTGAATTTCGACCATTTATTTCAAACGGACATTACGGGAGATCCGACCGTCGGATTCTCCTAAAACCGGAACCGTTGGGTTCGTATCGAAAAGAGCTTTCTAACGAATATTAGAAATTAGAAATCTAACAGTTGAATTTGGAATTATGTCCAAATCAAATTTGAAAAAGGTCGCTATAAGTGCAGTTCGATGGCCATTGATGGAAATCGACTGTACGGGCCTTGATAAAATTATTAAAAATAGTAATAATTTGTGTAAAATCATAAGAAATGATTTAGAAAGAATTGAGATGAAAAACTCCATATTTGAAAAGATAAAAATAGATTTTTATCGAAATGAACTAGTTTTGAACTAGAATTATAATTCTATTTATTTTTAAATAAATAAATTGAATTTGAAATGGTTTTGAAAATAACCAAAATTTCCAATGATTGCATTGGAATGGATTTGAATCGAAATTGTCTTCGGAATATTTCGATGTTGGATTTCGTGATTATACAAATGTTGTTATGGAAATTTGAAAGATATATATATATATATCGTTATTTCCAATGCGATATTTGTTAGTCGTAGAATTTGATATTAAATATAAGCCGGTATATTTTCTATTCAGAGCCTTGTATTGAATATCATATGTGATTTGGGTTTGTCATGAATGGTGTCTTCACTAACACTGTTCTTGAACCCAGTTGAGAAAAGATTAAATCTTTTTGTTTAGATTTAACGAAGTGTACCAATTAAATAATATTTAATTGGAATTGAATCGATATTGATCTTTGGGTTTATCGTGTACAGTGTTTTAAATAACACTCGTTCTTTAACCCGATAATTAATGAATGTGATTTTGGGTTTATCGTGAACCGTGTTTTAAATGACACTGATTCTTTAACCCAGTCGAAGATTAAAACTAAGTGGAGTTTTAATGAATCTTTAATTAGATTGAAATGATCGAAAATGGAGTATCACCAGTTTTGCTCCAGGCGATAGTTAAATCTTTAATTAGATTTGAACGTGAAATGGTAATTGAATTTACCGATAACACCGTGCTGTTAGATATGAAGTATAGCCAGTTTTACTTCATGGGATGAATAGGTTGGGATTGGGAAATTAAAACAAATGATTACTTCGGTAAGGTTCGCTAATCCCGACTAGTTTGAATTGAGATTCAAAAATAGAATAAAGAATAAATTCAAGGAATTTATCTTGGATAAAATTAATGGGAACCTTTCCCTATGAACGTGAAATTTAGAAACTAACTGTCGGTTAGCCAAGCAGAATGGTTTTCTGAATATTGATCTGATGTTGGTTTCGGCCTTCGGGGTTAATATTTGGGGAATTATTCTCTTGATTAATTTACGGTTAGTGACTAATGAATTGGAATGAGGCGTATGTTGTGTTTGTGTAACACTTATTTAAATTATACGCGAGTTATTCGGAAAGACCGGGTTTATCCCATTCTGAATAACTGATACGACGATAAATCGAAGATGAAGACGATGGTCGAAGACCGGAGGTCTTCACGTCGTTCGGGTGATTACTGATGATCTTGATTGGGCTGTACACCCAAGAAGATGGAAACAGTGGGTGATCGTCCAGACGTACTTGGAGATCGATGGATATGCGGGGTACTAGGTGCCTCCGGTTTCGTTCAGGCCCAGAACGGACTTGTGAATGGACTGTGTGCCTAACATTGGATTTTAGTCCGTGTGATTGATCTCTATTAAATATATATCTGTTTGGCGGCGGAGAATTTATTCTCTTGCTTAATGCCCTTCTCTGAGACGTACGAGCTCAGGGGTTATATATTGATGGATATCAAACGCATGGAGTGAATTGCCTGTGTGGCATGCCTAAGTGGCAATTGATCGAGGCTTATGTTGAAAAGCAAAGTCTTGTGGTGATGATCAAAGCAAGGCCTTTGGGGCGTAGCTTTGTGTAACGTTTACTTCGCGTGTTTCACACCCGGTATGAACCAAAAACGGGAGAGGACCTCAGGGAGGGCATGCGTTTCTTTCTAGTTAGAAGTGGCGTCAGTGGTTTTACACGCCCTGACGAGTTTGACTTATGTGGTTGTTGCTGTTGCGAGGCGCCTCGGATTGATCGGTCGTTCTCGAACCGATGGAGTCATTTAGTTGGCTCATTTACGCGCCAAAGGGCGGGGAAACGCATGTTCAGGCATTTTAATCCACATCGGTGGACCGGCCCTGATGATCCAAGGGCCCACCTGAGTCTGGGTCCTGAGGCTCGGGCTAGAGAGTCTCGAATCGGTTGAGGACTATCTTTTGCCTCGGTTCATAAATGGAAATCCAATTTCCAAATACGTGACATTTGCGGTTTTATTTGTAAACCTATATATGGCGACATAGTGGCATGGGACGCTCATGTCGCCTATGATTGATACTTATGATTTGAAGTTGTTTTATACACTATGCACTTATAATAGTATCAGATGATTTGTTTTAAACGTATCAAGCATTCTTTGGCTGTTATAAGGGAAAACCCTATCCCCCGGCTTGCGTTGCATTGTGTGATAGGACCTGGGTCTTATAACAGCTTCATTCTTCTTTATTTAGCATTGCGCTGTTTGTCTTATGCACTGGTATTCTTGGGAGGAAACCCGTTCCGTGTTTTACGGCGTGGTCCCTTGATTTACCTAACTTTAAAAATAAAGATTAACTGTTTTAGTTCTCACACCAGTCACATGACTGACCTGGAGTTTATTGTTTTAACCTAAACTCTGGGTGCCCCTATTTCGACACGGGAAGATAGTAGTTTTGGTTTTGCAGATTTATATTCACAGGATCCTGGTTTACAGCTGGAATGATATCCGGGAAGCTTTGTATCCGCATATCTACTTCTAGTTGTGTATTGTGTTATTTTCCGCTGCTATGTATTTAAATGTAATTTAAATCTCTGATATTTCTGTGTAATATTCATTTATACTCTGTATATTCTTGTAATTTGATGCATTGTAGTAATATACAGTGAAATGTTCTTTTATATGCGTTCTGCTGTGGCTTGTTCTCGAACTATCCGACGCTTTCCTTTACGGGGAAGTTGCCGGTTTTCACAGTTGGTATCAGAGCTTTGGTTTACCAAGCTCAGAGAACAAGGCACATTAGAACCATACGAAAGAATTCATCAGATATTGGGTTAGTAATATCCAACGAGAATGACTCGTTAGAGATAGGATCATTAGTATCCTAGAACGAGTGTGAAGAGTATATTTTTCAAATGAAAACAATTTTGTTTGAAAATTTAAAATCAATTTTTCGTATTTGATTATTTATTTCATATTGATTAGGACAATCCAATATATAAAGATTTTGCTTATGCGCCTAGCTAGCGTGTATTCGAAGTTTTGATATATTGGATAGATATAGAGTTACACTCTAGGCACCCGGGGGTGATTCTGATGATTGATATATCATCATCAGAATTTATATTCGAGTGACGAAGGTGTAATATCTATATATTTCCTATTGACTGGTGTGAGAACCAAAAATTAGATAGGGCCTATTGTTGTGATTTGGCATCAAAAACATGATTTTTGTATATGTATCAAAATTATGAATTTGAAACTCTAATTCACTAATTGACTGATGTTTGTGTTGAATGTTGATTTGTTTGATAATTTTGAACCATTAGCCTAATTGAAACAAATATTGAATTGTATCGAAATTTGGTCGCATTTGCTTGCATATACATAAACTTATATTGAACAGGTCATAGCAAGGAGGCTAGAGCCGAAGAATAAAATTTGTTTGCCCGACAAATAGGTACATGTTTACTACATAATTTACTGTTTTGTTTGGGTGATGATGATTTTATGAGCCTATTGGCTAGCCGCTTGGCTTTTTCTTTTTCTTTTTGAGATCTGAAGGACCGGGGAAGCTATTTGAGATTTCCCGATGCTCCCGGTGCAGGGGAGGTTATGGCGAAATTTTTCGAAAATTTAGGGTGTTAGCCAAATTTTTGAAATTTTGAAAATTCTCAGAAACTGAAAAGTTGGAGAATGCAAGCCGGATCGAACGTAGAGCTGAATAATCAAACCACTTTTGACTTTGTTCCTTTTCGGGGACGAAAAGTTTTAAGTGGGGGAGATTGTAACAACCCGAAAATCTGAGCCAGTTTAAAATTTTTATTTTGGCAATTTTGGCGAATTTTGATTATTTAAAATAGATTATTTTAAATAATATCGACGAAAAATTTATTTTGAATATAAATCGAACGTATATATTATATACGCCGTCGTTAGAATATAAATAATTATATATAATCATAAATAGAATTGAAAATGGCGCGATAGTTCGATAATTCGATTTCAAACTTCAATTGAATGTACCGGGTGCAAAACAATCCGGATTTTAGTGAAACCAAAAACATTAGGATCTAATTGATGATATCTTTCCAACGAATCCGAAAAATCAAAATTTCATAGCAGGAATCAAAAGATATGTCCAGTTGAAAATTCTGAATAGTCGCTATGGAATTCAGGCCCTTAAAAATGGACATTTTGCAAACGACCTCGGATTTCGACGAAACCACTTTTGTTGAATCCGGGATGTAAAGTTATTGCTAGGTTTTAAATTTCATAATTTTTCGATTCAATGTGTGAGCGTGGCAAAGGAAAACGCGTTTGACCAGTTTCAGTTGATTTTAATCAACTGGAAATTGGCCATTTTTCAAACGGTCTCAGAATTCGACGAAACTAGTTTTATTAGGACCGTATCGTCAATACGAAGCTAGAAAATATTTTTCGGGAATTTTTCGAGTTAGTATGTGACCCCGGTAATTTGAAATGTACGTTTAAAATTCAATATAGTGATTTAAATGTAAATTCAACGAAAACTGATCGAAACGATGGAATCAGCTTGCGATACATATCCCATTGTGTTCGGAATGGGGGTAAAACGTTAGGACGACAGGCGGTGGGTCTCGTTTCGAGGTCGAGAATAAAAGTTGCTTTTTGTGGAAAATTAAATAATAAAAAAATAAAAAAAACCTTTTCTCCCCGTTAACCCGCTCTGGCCCCCCTTCCTTTTTATCGAAACAGAAATCAAAATAATAAAAAAAAAGAAGAAGGAAAGAAGACGGAGCAGCCGCCACCACCCGCCGTCGTAGGTCCCTCCGCCTCCTCACGCCACCCGCCTCCTATCGCAGCCTCCCCCTCCGTTCGAACTCCCTCTCCTCCCCAAGACGCGGCGCTCGAAGGTCAGAACCGCCCCAACCCTAGCGCCTCCAGCCTGCATCGCCGACCACCCAGCCTCGCCACCGCCTGAGCAACCTCCGACCGCGACGGCCCATCTCCCCCCCTTCCAATTAAACTGTAAGTTTTAATTTCAATTTAGTTAATTATTTATTTTGATAATTTTCAGTAAGTACTTTTAAAAAAAAAAGTCAGTTTATATGAGAATGGCAAAGTTAGATTTTTAAATGTATAAGACGTTTATAAAAATATGATTTTTATATTTTTAAAGTATTAAAAATATGATTTTTATATTTTTAAAGTATTAAAAATATAGTCTTTACTATATAGATGATGTCAAAATATGATTTTTGTTTAAGTAAAGAATTAAAAATATGAATTTTACATGATAGGAATATTAAAAATATGATCTTTATATGTGTAGAAAAATAAAAATGAGATTTTTATAAAGATGAAATCTTTAAATTTGAAAAAGCGAAATCTTTATTTTTATAAAGTTGAAATCTTTATTTTAATAAAGGCGAAATCTATATGTTTATAAAGGCGGAAACTTTATATAGAGAATAGCGTGATAAAATTCGATTTTTATAAATTGAATAACGAAGTAAAAATTCGATTTTTATATATTGAATAGCGAAGTAAAAATGTGATTTTTACATATGTAGAGAATACGGGCAACGAAGATGCGATAGCGATGAAGATTTCTATCAATGAAGTGCCGTGGAGCTAGGATAGCTATATGTGAGAATTTCTCACCTTTCAATTTCTTTTTCTAGTTATATATATATATATATATATATATATACTAGGATGCAGACGGTGCTTAGTAGCACCCGACACAATCATCCACAGACCATGGACTTGTTTGTTTGGTTGCATAGATTAGTCAGATTATTTGATTTGAATTTGGTTGTTTGGTGAATTTGATTGATGTGTGAATGGCGTGGGCCTTCACTAGACCGGGGATAAGGCTAGGCCTCGTCCCGTTTCTAGTATCATGCCGTTATGTCGCCGAAATTTTCTAAAATAAGTTAGAAAAATAAAGAAATCATTTTATTTAAGGAATGAACTGAATAGAAATTCATATGTTAAAATAAAATGTTTTATCGTTAAAAATATAATTTTTAACGTGAATATGAATATAGTGAATGTGAATAAATAAATATTCATTTACAAACCAGACGGTTTGTTTATGTACACCGATTTGAAGGACATTGATTGGGACGATAAATTTCACACATCGCCCAACTGCACAAATAAAATCTGTGTTTGATTGTTTGAAACCCCACACGGGTGTTGGGATGAAATTTGAAGTTCACTCATCCTGATTGATTTAATATGTCGATCGATTGATTGACAGGCTGTTATAAGCGTTAGATATCTATATTTGATGCTTATACAGTGTAGTGCACTTTGGTTGATGGTTGATTATTTTTCAATGCTATTATATACAGGAGTTGTATGAAAATCCATATAATTAATTTTATATGGTAATTGATTGGGCCTCATTCCAATTTGAAAAATAAAGAATATTATAAAATAAAAGTTCATGTGTTGACAGTACTCATCCATTGAGATTGGTCATGTGTTGAATGAAATATTTTAGTAATAAAATTTACATCTTTATCAATATAAAATAAAGGTTCATGTGTTGACAGTACTCATCCATTGAGATTGGTCATGTGTTGAACGAAATATTTTAGTAATAAAATTTACATCTTTATCAATATAAAATAAAGGTTCATGTGTTGACAGTACTCATCCATTGAGATTGATCATGTGTTGAACGAAATATTTTAGTAATAAAATTTACATCTTTATCAATATAAAATAAAGGTTCGTGTGTTGACAGTACTCATCCATTGAGATTGGTCATGTGTTGAACGAGATATTTTGATAATAACAACTATTTTGAAAAAGAAATATTTGAAACAGAATATTTGAAAATAGAAATTTATGAAGCCGTGTTGATTAGATTGATGCCATTTTGACGTGAACGATATTTATATCGATTTTAATTCATTTTGAAATGAATTGAATTGAAAACGATTTCGAAATGAATTGAATTGAAAACGATTTCGAAATGAATTGAATTGAAAACGATTTTGAAATGAATTGAATTGAAAACGATTTTGAAATGAATTGAATTGAAAACGATTTTGAAATGAATTGATTTGAAAACGATTTCGAAATGAATTGAATTGAAAACGATTTCGAAATGAAATGAATTGAAAACGATTTCAAAATGAATTGAATTGAAACGAATTCAAATTGAATTGAAAGCGAATTGAAACGAATTCAAATTGAATTAAAATTTGAATTGAATAGATATGAATTTTAAAACGAATTTATAAAGAAGAACTCAATTTTGATTTGGATTGAAAAGGAAGTTGAAATTGCTTTTGAAACGAATTTAAAACTATTTATATAATTCGTTTTAAATAGAAATCGACGAAATATATATTATATATATATAATATAATGGCCTGAATAGAACGCGCCGCGCCGCGGCAGTTCGTGAATTTCGACCATTTATTTCAAACGGACATTACGGGAGATCCGACCGTCGGATTCTCCTAAAACCGGAACCGTTGGGTTCGTATCGAAAAGAGCTTTCTAACGAATATTAGAAATTAGAAATCTAACGGTTGGATTTGGAATTATGTCCAAATCAAATTTGAAAAAGGTCGCTATAAGTGCAGTTCGATGGCCATTGATGGAAATCGACTGTACGGGCCTTGATAAAATTATTAAAAATTGTAATAATTTGTGTAAAATCATAAAAAATGATTTAGAAAGAATAGAGATGAAAAACTCCATATTTGAAAAGATAAAAATAGATTTTTATCGAAATGAACTAGTTTTGAACTAGAATTATAATTCTATTTATTTTTAAATAAATAAATTGAATTTGGAATGATTTTGAAAATAACCAAAATTTCCAATGATTGCATTGGAATGGATTTGAATCGAAATTGTCTTCGGAATATTTCGATGTTGGATTTCGTGATTATACAAATGTTGTTATGGAAATTTGAAAGATATATATATATATCGTTATTTCCAATGCGATATTTGTTAGTCGTAGAATTTGATATTAAATATAAGCCGGTATATTTTCTATTCAGAGCCTTGTATTGAATATCAAATGTGATTTGGGTTTGTCGTGAATGGTGTCTTCAATAACACTGTTCTTGAACCCAGCTGAGAAAAGATTAAATCTTTTTATTTAGATTTAATGAAGTGTACCAATTAAATAATATTTAATTGGAATTGAATGGATATTGATTTTTGGGTTTATCGTGAACAGTGTTTTAAATAACACCTGTTCTTTAACCCGATAATTAATGAATGTGATTTGGGTTTGTCGTGAATGGTGTCTTCACTAACACTGTTCTTGAACCCAGTTGAGAAAAGATTAAATCTGATTCTTTAACCCAGTCGAAGATTAAAACTAAGTGGAGTTTTAATGAATCTTTAATTAGATTGAAATGATCGAAAATGGAGTATCACCAGTTTTGCTCCAGGCGATAGTTAAATCTTTAATTAGATTTGAACGTGAAATGGTAATTGAATTTACCGATAACACCGTGGTGTTAGATATGAAGTATAGCCAGTTTTACTTCATGGGATGAATAGGTTGGGATTGGGAAATTAAAACAAATGATTACTACGGTAAGGTTCGCTAATCCCGACTAGTTTGAATTGAGATTCAAAAATAGAATAAAGAATAAATTCAAGGAATTTATCTTGGATAAAATTAATGGGAACCTTTCCCTATGAACGTGAAATTTAGAAACTAACTGTCGGTTAGCCAAGCAGAATGGTTTTCTGAATATTGATCTGATGTTGGTTTCGGCCTTCGGGTTTAATATTTGGGGAATTATTCTCTTGATTAATTTACGGTTAGTGACTAATGAATTGGAATGAGGCGTATGTTGTGTTTGTGTAACACTTATTTAAATTATACGCGAGTTATTCGGAAAGACCGAGTTTATCCCATTCTGAATAACTGATACGACGATAAGTCGAAGATGAAGACGATGGTCGAAGACCGGAGGTCTTCACGTCATTCGGGTGATTACTGATGATCTTGATTGGGCTGTACACCCAAGAAGATGGAAACAGTGGGTGATCATCCAGACGTACTTGGAGATCGATGGATATGCGGGGTACTAGGTGCCTCCGGTTTCGTTCAGACCCAGAACGGACTTGTGAATGGACTGTGTGCCTGACATTGGATTTTAGTCCGTGTGATTGATCTCTATTAAATATATATCTGTTTGGCGGCGGAGAATTTATTCTCTTGCTTAATGCCCTTCTCTGAGACGTACGAGCTCAGGGGTTATATATTGATGGATATCAAACGCATGGAGTGAATTGCCTGTGTGGCATGCCTAAGTGGCAATTGATCGAGGCTTTTGTTGAAAAGCAAAGTCTTGTGGTGATGATCAAAGCAAGGCCTTTGGGGCGTAGCTTTGTGTAACGTTTACTTCGCGTGTTTCACACCCGTTATGAACCAAAAACGGGAGAGGACCTCAGGGAGGGCATGCGTTTCTTTCTAGTTAGAAGTGGCGTCAGTGGTTTTACACGCCCTGACGAGTTTGACTTATGTGGTTGTTGCTGTTGCGAGGCGCCTCGGATTGATCGGTCGTTCTCGAACCGATGGAGTCATTTAGTTGGCTCATTTACGCCCCAAAGGGCGGGGAAACGCATGTTCAGGCATTTTAATCCACATCGGTGGACTGGCCCTGACGATCCAAGGGCCCACCTAAGTCTGGGTCCTGAGGCTCGGGCTAGAGAGTCTCGAATCGGTTGAGGACTATCTTTTGCCTCGGTTCATAAATGGAAATCCAATTTCCAAATACGTGACATTTGCGGTTTTATTTGTAAACCTATATATGGCGACATAGTGGCATGGGACGCTCATGTCGCCTATGATTGATACTTATGATTTGAAGTTGTTTTATACACTATGCACTTATAATAGTATCAGATGATTTGTTTTAAACGTATCAAGCATTCTTTGGCTGTTATAAGGGAAAACCCTATCCCCCGGCTTGCGTTGCATTGTGTAATAGGACCTGGGTCTTATAACAACTTCATTCTTCTTTATTTAGCATTGCGCAGTTTGTCTTATGCACTGGTATTCTTGGGAGGAAACCCGTTCTGTGTTTTACGGCGTGGTCCCTTGATTTACCTAACTTTAAAAATAAAGATTAACTGTTTTAGTTCTCACACCAGTCACATGACTGACCTGGAGTTTATTGTTTTAACCTAAACTCTGGGTGCCCCTATTTTGACACGGGCAGCTAGTAGTTTTGGTTTTGCAGATTTATATTCACAGGATCCTGGTTTACAGCTGGAATGATATCCGGGAAGCTTTGTATCCGCATATCTACTTCTAGTTGTGTATTGTATTATTTTCCGCTGCTATGTATTTAAATGTAATTTAAATCTCTGATATTTCTGTGTAATATTCATTTATACTCTGTATATTCTTGTAATCTGATGCATTGTAGTAATATACAGTGAAATGTTCTTTTATATGCGTTCTGCTGTGGCTTGTTCTCGAACTATCCGACGCTTTCCTTTACGGGGAAGTTGCC
The DNA here is from genome assembly GCA_030737875.1 of Allium sativum. NCBI lineage: Eukaryota > Viridiplantae > Streptophyta > Magnoliopsida > Asparagales > Amaryllidaceae > Allium > Allium sativum. The sequence continues at coordinate 970,099,297 of CM060912.1, read as the reverse complement.
GGTTTTCACAGTTAAATTTGAATAAAGGAAATTCGAGTATAGAAATTGAATATAGAAATTGAATATAGAAATTTGAATAAAGGAAATTTGAATATAGAAATTGAATATAGAAATTTGAATAAAGGAAATTTGAATATAGAATTTGAATGTAGAAATTGGAATAAAGGAAATTCGAACATAGAAATTGAATATAGAAATTCAAATGGGATTTGAATAAAGGAAATTCGAATATAGAATTCAAATATAGAAATTGAATATAGAAATTTGAATAAAGGAAATTCGAATATAGAATTCGAATATAGAAATTGAATATAGAAATTTGAATAAAGGAAATTCGAATATAGAAATTGAATATAGAAATTTGAATAAAGAAAATTCGAATATAGAAATTTGAATAAAGGAAATTTGAATATAAAAATTGAATATAGAAATTCAAATGGGATTTGAATAAAGGAAATTCGAGTATAGAAATTGAATATAGAAATTCAAATAGGAGTTGAATAAAGGAAATTTGAATATAGTATTCAAATACAATTGAAATGGAATTCGAATATAGAAATTCAAATGGGATTTGAATATAGAATTCAAATATAATTGGAATGAAATTTGAATATAGAAGATCAGAAATATTATGTGGAATTGGAAAATTGGATTTGATATATATATTAAAAATATATCAGAATGGAGTGGAATTTATTTTAAACGAAGTTTAAAAGTTTATATATATAAATATAATTAAAACGAACTCGCCGCAGCGCGGCAGATCGTAAATTGGCGATTCGAACTTCAATTGAGTATATAGAACTCAAATTAAATCGGAGTTCTTTGAAACAAGAACCGTCAGGACCAGTTAGATAATAGTTTTCTAATGGAAGATAAAAATTAGATTTCGTCATAAAGATTTTGAGATATGACAAAATCAAATTTCTAGAAAAGCAGCGCCATAATCATTTAAAAACCATAATGGTTTATTTATAGAAATAAAAGGATTTTAAGAAAATAAAATCCGAATTGCCATAAGAAAAATCCAGACTGGAGATATAAAACAAATATGAACTCCAGCGAAGTAAGTGAAATGATTTTACAAAAATCATATTTTTAATTATTAAATAGAATTAACTAAGTTGGAGAATAATTAGTTAAAGGAAATTTGAATCGAAATTGAGTTTTTGGATAAGTGAAAGGGATTGAGAATTTATATTCGAATCGAATATATAACTCGAGTTGAAAATAGAATTAGAGTGGTTCATGAGTAGATTAAAATATATCTGAACATGTCAAATATACAAGTGAAATGGGCAAAGGAGTTGATTAACGAATTAATTAACGAGTGGAGTTGAAACGAGAGTATTAAGTTGAAATGAATTAAAAATGTATGGACATACATGAGATAGGTATGGGATAAGGATAATGAAGGTATATAAATAGAATGCTCGACAAAAAGGTATGTTTTTAATTCGTATATGAGATTTTATACGCCATATCGACAAGCCGCTTGGCTTTTTCTTTTTCTTTTGGATTGGTGAGGGCCATGGGAGGCTATTTGAAATATCCCGATGCTCCCGGTACAAAGGAGGTTATGGCGAATTTTTCCGGAAATTTAAGGAGTTAGAATATTTTTAAGAAAATTTGATAGTTAGAAATCTATATATCGATATATACAGAATTCGATAAGGAAACGAACTTAAAAATAGGATAGTATAAACAAAAGGTAAATCTATGAATAAATTCTCGTAAAGACAAAAAGAGAAGCAGGTACATGTTTAAAATGGAATAATTGGTTTGTATGGTATTGATTTATTCGAGTAAGTAGTCTTGTCTGTTTTTACGTTATGAATGTTATTCAGTTAAGGACTGAGAGGTAGTTATACCCCAACTTGATTGATTTCATTATTAACAAATAAATGGTAAGATTTCAGGCTCGAAGATCAATGTTGAATAAAAGTTAGTGGAATATAGTATTTGGGTTGTTGTAACGATGTTTTACACAACATCCGTTTTAACCCAAATAAGTGCGAGCTTGGAAATAGAATAATAAATATTTCCTAAGTATAGAACTAAACGAGATCGGAAAAGAGATAAGTAATTGGAATATTTTCCAATTATAAATAGTATATATTTTTCTAAGTTTGGAAAATAAAGGAATGTGATATTCGGAAATGTTTTCCAAATAACGTAAAAGGCCAATATGGTTATTGAAAATATTTGGTTAACAAATATCGATAAAGAAATGGAGAAGTGATTTAATTAATGGAATATTAATTAAAGAGCCCAGTGATTTGTTTGATATGTTGAATGAACACTTGTTTTCTTCGATAGTTAAATCATCGACTATCAAAACACATGTTTTTATTCAATAGTTAAATCACAGACTATCGAAGTTTTGACCATCGTTGTTAATATGGAGAGACCGGTTGGATTATTATCCGAGAACCACTCCGTATTGGCATAAGCGTTACGAATCAGATTTTTCAAAGATAATTGAAGACGGAGTAAAGTGCAAGGGCTGTTGTATAAGTCCTAGGTAGAGATTGCCTAGGATGGATGTACTGAATAGTGCCTTCGGTTTAGTTCAGTCCCAGAACGAACGTATATAGATGAATATCTGACAGAATATTTCCAATGATCACATATGTTGGACTGTACAAATATATATGGTTGCAACGGATTTATTGCCTTAGCATATTATCCAGAATATTTGTGCAGATCAATTAGTGATTAACGGATCTGACAATGTGGCATTCAAAGTGATCGTGTTATAAATGAATGGAAAGTAATCGTAGCCTCTGGCCTCAACAACCGAGAAATGACAAAAATTGGGCAGGCAACATGGCTATGTGGGTAGCTTCCACTAGGGTGTATCATCAATTATCTAGAGATTCATTTAATTCCTCATTTTATTCGATGCTGTCCCATTCGGGAAACGGTTGCTGATCCCAACCGTTGGTGATATACATTCGATACACTCAAGCGAAATGAGTGCTCGGTCATGTGTGGCTGAGTTACAAGATGTTCTTGTTGAACTCAGTGTATTCTCCTCTAGAGATACACCAGCGACAGGTGGTTCCATACCTTGTCATAGTTGAAAATCCATTACCTAATAAGTGCTTGCGGTTTTGATTGTATAATTATGTGGAACGAGAGATGCAAACGTTCCACTAGATTGTTATTTACTTGATTTAGACATTATTATAATATCAAAAGAGTTTTGATATAAAGATTACCGTTTCTTTCAAAAGGATTTTTTGAAAGTTAAGTCAAGTGTTTGGATTTTCATAAGGGAAAAACCCGTTCTGTGTTATACGGCGTGGTCTTATGAGATATCATTTAGTTTCTGAAACTGTTTTAAACTGTTTACTCATACCAGTCCCATGACTGACCCGGAGTTTATTTTGTTTTGTTCTACCTAAACTCTTGGTGCCTAAATTTGTACGGGCGGTCAAGTAGTTCAGGATTTTACAGATCTATCTAAAGGAGCTTGGAGCAGGAGGCTTCAGCGTTATTTATATAGAGTTTTGTTCCGCTGTGTTGTAAGTGTTGTACTCTGATAAGTGTATTTTATACAGTTGAAATTTTGTATTTCAAAAGATATGATATATTATATTTTGTTCCGCTGCGATGTGAGATTCTGTGTTTTTGTTGCTGTTCTTCTTCTACCTTTTTCTTCTAAAAAATAATAATTTGTATTTTCGTGATATTTGGGTTGGACGTATGACGTATATAGTCAACTCTGATATTATGGATTTGCGGGTTGTTACAGTTGGTATCAGAGCTTAGGTTGAGCGAATACCTAGGTTGTTGAGTTGTGATCATTAGAGATAGGGTCAGTAGCACCCTAAAATGAGTTGAGTGTATATATATACGAGAGAGCGTATTTTTTATTTGATATAAAAACTGTTTTATATTTTGTTGGCTAGTCTGTTGAGTGAATTATGAATTCTGATCGAATCGTGGGTCGCCACGATGTCGATAGGAGTTTATAAACACTTGAATAGAAGATTGGACACAATATTGTTTTTAAATGGTTGAGTTAATTGTTAGAATTATAATCGAATGAGATTATAAAACGGAAATAGTTATATATAACCAATAGAATTTGTGTAAGAAGGAAATATGCAAATAAGATGAAATAAAACTTGAATTCAAACCAGAATTCAGAATTTAAAATCCTGGGGAGTTGGAAATATTTTCCAATGTATATTCAAACAATATAGCTTTGATTTGGAAAGGATTTGAATAAAAATCTTTTTAGATGGATTTTGAAAGTAAATAATCATTGAACTCATTCAGTAGCTAGGAAATAATTCTGATAATGAGTCGACCATCACCAGTGTTCATTTTCGAGTTTCTAAGTGATGAATTGCTGCCTTAGAAAAGTTTGATGGAAATTTATTTTTGGAAAATAAGTTGTTGGAAAATTCAAAAGTTTTGAATTAAAATGGAAATAAATATATTTCTATATATTTATGTGATTTCAAAGGAGATTTAAAATAAGAACCCAGGAATTTGAATGATTGAAATTAAATTTAACTTAAGTAGGTTAAATGGATCTAAGGGAATAAAATTGATCAGAATCAATTGAAATAAAATTGGGTTGCATATGAATGGAATATGAATTGAATGCAAGTAACTTAATTGGAAATCATTCAGATAAAAGGAATGAAAAACTAAAAGTTTTGGTTAGAACTAAATTAGTCGAAATATAAAATGTTGAGTATCAACATTAGTAAGATTTTGAACGGTTAATAGGTTTGTAGTACTTTTCCTACCTTAGTAATTTCGAGGGCGAAATTCATTTAAGAGGGGAAGATTGTAATGACTTGGATTCTTATGGGTTAATTCTGAATATTTAATATTTAATTTAAATATTGATTTGATAATATAAATAAATTTTTATATTTAGTTATCAATTTAAAAATCGATTTCGATTTAATATCATATATATTAAATTATCAAAATAAGGAATCAGCGAATAACTGAATTCAAAGTTAAAACTGATTTGAAAACAGTTCAGATAATCAATACAAAACTTCTGTTAGAATTAGAATAATAATGTTTAATTCCATATCGAAGAATTAATTGTTTTGAAATTTAATTTATATCAATTTAAATTAATATCTGTTCCGGATGATCGAACTGGACTTCGATACTTGTCCCAGTGGGTTCAGAATAGTGGTTTTACCCCTGAATTGACAGTTGTTGGGTTCAGAAAGGAGTTCGGCATCATGGTCATTTTAATTTAAGGACACTGGTTCAAATGAATTAAAATAAAATAAAGTTGTGGCCTTGTTTATTCCACCATTCACAAACTAAAACTAAACCCGTGCTTTCCTTTATCACCACAAACAAACTAAACTAAACCCGTGCTTTCCTTTATCACCACAAACAAACTAAACCCGTATTTTCCTTTATCACCACAAAATAAAATCGAGCTTCAGCTATATAAAAAAATACAAAGCCGTCCTTTTCCAATTAAATACTGAAATCGATCCACTTAAAGAAATAGGAGAAATTGCGGATTCAAATCGTGATGGGGGATTGGAAGTTTAATCTTGAAATTTGCCTGTGGTTTGACATCAAGGGTTGGAGGCTCGCTAGTCAATAGTTGATTTAGGGATGACTGTCTCTGGTGAAAGGCGCGTCTCTGGGTCAACCGCAGTGGAGTCGAAGTAGAGAAAGGCGCGAGGGTCTGGTGTTCAACGCGATGTCCTATAGTGCGAGTCACCATTGATGAAGTCACGACGTAGAGGATTCACATGGATCTTGGAAGGGTTAACTGACGGAAATCAATGATGAAATGAGTGAGAAAACGGGGTTGCGTTTGCTTGAGGTGTTAGGAGGAGCGTGAGTACTTAAATGGACTGGCGAGTGGAACATGTCGGCTATGGAGTAATGAAGTAGGCAGTGAATGAAAATGGCTACAAGGGAGTTGATTTTCTTTGCTGTGTTTGTTGGAAGGTGTTGTTGTTGTTACTGGGTCCGTTTCAGGCAAGAGGTAGTGGTCGGGTCTTGGGTTTAGAAGAGTATAGGCTAGGTTCATGATGGAGCTCCGAGATGGTGAGCTGGTTAGAAGGAGGGTCGAGTAATTTCAGTACGAACAAGGAAAAGATTTTTTATTCGAGATTCAATCAAGTGGATGGAAAGGCGAGACAATAGAGAATGTTAAATGAATATTCGGCAAAAGGAAAATTCCGGTGAGTAAATTCTCACTCACCTTTATTAGAATTATTTTTATGTCGTTAAAAATAATTGTTGTTGCTTGTTTGGATTTTCCTGGTTGCTTTAAATATATTAGTTATTTAGGGTTGACTATTATATATATTGGGTTGATGATTGGTTAGATTCCCGCAGTCTCATTAGCGGATGCCCGCAGTTTCATAGCAGATGATTTCCCTATGCGCCCCTACAAGTATATTAGTGGATGACCTTAATACCACGATATCCTGCCTCAAAGCAGGATGGGTATTACTATGTTGACTAACGTCTGTGGATGCAGGAAAAACAGGTTGGAGGAATCCAACTAGATTCCTCAAAAATATATTATTTGTTTGTTTATTTGCTTGCATATATACTCATATATGATGTGTTAGAAAAACCTGAAATAAATAATTGGTTGTTAGTGTTTAAATATCACTGGGCCTAAGTGTTGATATTTAAAAATATCATCAAAAGGATATTTGAGATTTAGAAAGAAAAATTCTATTTTTCTAAAATAGAATTTGAAATTTGAATATAGAAGATTCAAATAAAATAGAATTTGAAATTTGAATAAAGAGAATTCAAATAGATTTGAATATAGAAATTTGAATAAAGGAAATTCGAATATAGAAATTGAATATAGAAATTTGAATAAAGGAAATTCGAATATAGAATTCGAATATAGAAATTGAATATAGAAATTTGAATAAAGGAAATTCGAATATAGAAATTGAATATAGAAATTTAAATGGGATTTGAATAAAGGAAATTCGAATATAGAATTCGAATATAGAAATTTGAATAAAGGAAATTCGAATATAGAAATTGAATACAGAAATTTGAATAAAGGAAATTTGATTATAGAAATTGAATATAGAAATTTGAATAAAGAAAATTCGAATATAGAAATTGAATATAGAAATTTGAATAAAGGAAATTCGAATATAGAAATTGAATATAGAAATTTGAATAAAGGAAATTCGAATATAGAAATTGAATATAGAAATTCAAATGGGATTTGAATAAAGGAAATTCGAATATAGAATTCGAATATAGAAATTGAATATAGAAATTTGAATAAAGGAAATTCGAATATAGAATTCAAATATAGAATTGAATATAGAAATTTGAATAAAGGAAATTGAATATAGAAATTTGAATAAAGGAAATTCGAATATAGAAATTGAATATAGAAATTTGAATAAAGGTAATTCGAGTAAAGAAATTGAATATAGAAATTTGAATAAAGGTAATTCGAATATAGAAATTGAATATAGAAATTCAAATGGGATTTATATAAAGGAAATTCGAATATAAAATTCGAATATAGAAATTGAATATAGAAATTTGAATAAAGGAAATTCGAATATAGAATTCGAATATAGAAATTGAATATAGAAATTTGAATAAAAGAAATTCGAATATAGAAATTGAATATAGAAATTTGAATAAAGGAAATTCGAATATAGAAATTGAATATAGAAATTTGAATAAAGGAAATTCGAATATAGAAATTGAATATAGAAATTCAAATGGGATTTGAAAAAAGGAAATTCGAATATAGAAATTCAAATGGGAGTTGAATAAAGGAAATTTGAATATAGAATTCAAATACAATTGAAATTGAATTTGAATATAGAAATTCAAATGGGATTTGAATGTAGAATTCATATAGAATTGGAATGAAATTTGAATATAGAAGATCGGAAATATTATGTGGAATTGGAAAAATGGATTTGATATATATTAAAAATATATCAGAATGGAGTGGAATTTATTTTAAATGAAGTTTAAAAGTTTATATATATAAATATAATTAAAACGAACTCATCACAGCACGACAGTTCGTAAATTGGTGATTCGAACTTCAATTGAGTATATAGAACTAAAATTAAATAGGAATTCTTTGAAATAAGAACCGTCAGGACCAGTTAGATAATAGTTTTCTAATGGAAGAGAAAAATCTAGATTTCGTCGTAAAGATTTTGAGATATGATAAAATCAAATTTCTTGAAAAGCAGCGCCATAATCGTTTAAAAACCATAACGGTTTATTTATAGAAATAAAAGGATTTTAAGAAAATAAAATCCGAATTGCCATAAGAAAAATCCAGACTGGAGATAAAAAATAAATATGAACTCCAGTGAAGTAAGTGAAATGATTTTTGAGACAAAAATCATATTTTTAATTATTAAATAGAATTAACTAAATTGGAGAATAATTAGTTAAAGGAAATTTGAATCGAAATTGGGTTTATGGATAAGTGAAAGAGATTGAGAATTTATATTCGAATCGAATATATAACTCGAGTTGAAAACAGAATTAGAGTGGTTCATGAGTAGATTAAAATATATTCGCACATGTCAAATATACAAGTGAAATGGGCAAAGGAGTTGATTAACGAATTAATTAACGAGTGGAGTTAAAACGAGTGTATTAAGTTGAAATGAATTAGAAATGTATGGACATACATGAGACAGGTATGGGATAAGGATAATGAAGGTATATAAATAGAATGCTCGACAAAAAAGTTTGTATTTAATTCGTATATGAGATTTTATGCGCTGTATCGGCAAGCCGCTTGGCGTTTTCTTTTTCTTTTGGATTGGTGAGGGCCATGGGAGGCTATATGAAATATCCCGATGCTCCCATTACAAAGGAGGTTATGGCGAATTTTTCCGGAAATTTAAGGAATTAGAATATTTTTAAGAAAATTTGATAGTTAGAAATCTATTTATCGATATATATAGAATTCAATAAGGAAAGGAACTTAAAAATAGGATAGTATAAACAAAAGGTAAATCTATGAATAAAATCTCGTAAAGACAAAAATAGAAGTAGGTACATGTTTAAAATGGAATAATTGGTTTGTATGGTATTGATTTATTCGAGTAAGCAGTCTTGTCTGTTTTGACGTTATGAATGTTATTCAGTTAAGGTCTGAGAGGTAGTTATACCCCAACTTGATTGATTTCATTATTAACAAATAAATGGTAAGATTTCAGGCTCGAAGATTAATGTTGAATAAGAGTTAGTGGAATATAGTATTTGGGTTGTTGTAACGATGTTTTACACAACATCCGTTTAAACCCAAATAAGTGCGAGCTTGGAAATAGAATAATAAAAATTTCCTAAGTATAGAACTAAACGAGATCGGAAAAGAGATAAGTAATTGGAATATTTTCCAATTATAAATAGTATATATTTTTCTAAGTTTGGAAAATAAAGGAACATGATATTCGGAAATGTTTTCCAAATAACGTAAAAGGCCAATATGGTTATTGAAAATATTTGGTTAACAAATATTGATAAAGAAATGGAGAAGTGTTTTAATTAATGGAATAATAATTAAAGAGCCCAGTGATTTGTTTGATATGTTGAATGAACACTTGTTTTCTTCGATAGTTAAATCATCGACTATCAAAACACTTGTCCTTATTCGATAGTTAAATCGTAGACTATCGAAGTTTTGACCATCATTGTCAATACGGAGAGACCGGTTGGATTATTATCCAAGAACCACTCCGTATTGGCATAAGCGTTGCGAATCAGATTTTTCAAAGATAATTGAAGACAGAGTAAAGTGAAAGGGCTTTTGTATAAGTCCTAGGTAGAGATTGCCTAGGATGGATGTACTGAATAGTGCCTTCGGTTTCGTTCAGTCCCAGAACAAACGTATATAGACGAATGTCTAATAGAATATTTTCAATGATCGCATATGTTGGACTGTACAAATATATATGGTTGCAACGGATTTATTCCCTTAGCATAATATCCAGAATATTTGTGCAGATCAATTAGTGATTAATGGATCTGACAATGTGGCATTCAAAGTGATCGTGTTATAAATGAATGGAAAGTAATCGTAGCCTCTGCCCTCAACAACCGGGAAATGACAAAAATCGGGCAGGCAGCATGGCTATGTGGGTAGCTTCCATTAGGGTGTATCATCACCTATCTAGAGGTTCATTTAATTCCTTATTCTATTCGATGTTGTCCCATTTGGGAAACGGTTTCTGATCCCAACCGTTGGTGATATACATTCGATACACTCAAGCGAAATGAGTGCTCGATCATGTGTGACTGAGTTGCAAGATGTTCTTATTGAACTCGGTGTATTCTCCTCTAGAGATACACCGGCGGCAGGTGGTTCCATACCTTGTCATAGTTGGAAATCCATTACCCAATAAGTTCTTGCTGTTTTGATTGTATAATTATGTGGAACGTGAGATCCAAACGTTCCACTAGATTGTTATTGCTTGATTTAGACATTATTATAATATCAAAAGAGCTTTGATATAAAGATTACCATTTCTTTCAAAAGGATTTTTTGAAAGTTAAGTCAAGTGTTTGGATTTTCATAAGGGAAAAACCCATTCCGTGTTATACGGCGTGGTCTTATGAGATATCATTTAGTTTCTGAAACTGTTTTAAACTGTTTACTCATACCAGTCTCATGACTGACCCGGAGTTTATTTTGTTTTATTCTACCTAAACTCTTGGGTGCCTAAATTTGTACGGGAAGTCAAGTAGTTCAGGATATTACAGATCTATCTAAAAGATCTTGGAGCAGGAGGCTTCAGCGTTAGTTATATAGAGTTTTGTTCTGCTGTGTTGTAAGTGTTGTACTCTGATAAGTGTATGTTATACAGTTGAAATTTTGTATTTCAAAAGATATGATATATTATATTTTGTTCCGCTGTGATGTGAGATTCTGTGTTGTTATTGTTGTTCTTCTTCTACCTTTTTCTTCTAAAAAAAATGATTTGTATTTTCGTGATATTTGGGTTGGACGTATGATGTATATAGTCAACTCTGATATTATGGATTTGCGGGTTGTTACAATTGTTGACATGATTTTCAGTCAAAACTGTCACACATGATATTCTGGTTAGCAGCGCGCTCAAGCATTTAGAACATCGTCAAAAAAGTGAAGCGATTTGGTCGAAGTCGCAAATGTAAAATGGCCCAAAACTCCTATCAGATGACCTCTTTTAGGCCTGAAAACGTCAATTACGGTGCCTTACGATGTAACTCTTGTAGAGGTATGAATTAGCTTCAGGCAGTGATTGGTGAACACTTCGATGAAGTGACAGAGTATCAAAGTTATGGAAATTCATGGACTAGGAATATACGACCTCTCGGGTCGGGTCTTAGGAAACGGGTCTGGTCGGTCTGGTGGAACCTGATCCGTTAGAAGCAATTTCTAGGTACTCGTGGCTCTAGGCTCATGGAAGCATCGGTTCGGGTCTAGGAAGACCCGATCCACCTAGAGTGTAATGGAATAATTTGGCAATTGGTTCTTTGGCAAAGCTTTGGTTCAGGTCGAGGATAGAGAACCTGACCCGCCTGAAGTGGATTCCAGGCACGCACAGAATCAAACTTGGTGAGCTCAGTTCGGGTCAAATAGCAAGGACCCGACCCGCCTGGGACAAATTCTGCACAACAGTGTAGACCTATTCTCTTGGTTATTTTCACTCCTATCAACTCGGATCGAGTTACGCTTGTCATGGCATGACTTGTAGAGGATTTCTCCCTGTTTTCCACCTCATTTCAAGATTCTTGGGATGCATGACACATAACATTCGACTCATAGCCCGCAGAAGCCTTTATATAGCTATAAATACACCATATAAAGGAATTTTGAAGGTGCTTTTTGGGCACCAACTCCTCACTGCTTCTACCATTGTTCTACGCAAGGCTATTGCAAAACATAGAAGCTGAACTCCACATTATAACACGAGGATTTCATGTATAATCTTTCAGTTTCATACTTATTTTCATTGTAAACACGAGGATTTCGTGTATAAATCTGAGTGAATTGTACTTGTAGCTTCTTAGAATTTAAGAAAATATAAAGTGGACGTAGGCTTGGTTTGAGCCGAACCACTATAAAAACCTTTTTGTGTCCCTTGTTATTTACTATTTCCTGCATTCTACGATATGTGATTTGTGATTGTGAGGACTTCACACTGCATTTGGGTGTTAGTAACAAATTTTGGTCTAACATTTTGGCACGCCAAGAAGGTGGCAGACCATCGACCTTCTGCTTAGGAAACAGATTATTTGGCTATTGGATCAATGGTCAAAAGAAAGAAAGATGGAATCTTCTCTCGTGCTGAGTATATTGGCACAGAAGACACAAGGAACGAGGCAAGCCAAGAAGCTTCCTCTCACGATGATCCCTTAACATACCTGACTAGAGGCGAAATGGATGGAGTTATCGCTGAATTGAAAAGCCAGATGGCAAGGCAAGATGAGCTTCTTCAGAAACAACAGGATATGATGAACGACTTTGCTCGGATGGGTGGAGACCGAGCGGCGTTCAGCCTATTGGAAATGGCATAGAAGTAGCTCGAACAATTAATCTCACTCAGGCCGGATCGGGTTCTACCCGGCCCGCTGGCACCATGGACACGGCTCAAGCAACAACTACCTCAGACCGGGTCGGATCGGGCCAGATCCGAACCATAGCACCACCTGAACTCGGGGGCAGTAGCCTCCCTTCTGGAAATGGACAGCGTACAGCGATAAACATTGGCAACATTGGAAGTCGAGCACGACCCACACTAGCCCTAGTTAAGATGGAGCCAACACCATTTCAACGCGGAGCACCTCGGCTCGAGGCACAAGGACCGGGTTTGGTCGAGCCAGTCGACCCGTAACCCGAGGGCAACCTCGACCTGAACGTCGAAACTCAGCAGAGACCCCTTGACTCTCTTGGACTTGATGCTGGGGGCACCAGCACTAATATTGGCAATTTGCAACAACACTTTGATGGCAATCGTCTCGCAAATCTGACTCAACGCCTCTCGAAAGGCCGCACTTCTCAAGATGACGTGGATAACGTCAATTACAGTCCATTCACATGAGAAATCAGGAATTCTCGCAACCCTCTGCATTTCAAGCTTCATGTTTTGGAACCATACAACGGCAAGACGGATCCTGCCATGCATCTGATGCGATACAAATGGCATATGAAAGTTCTATCGACGTTGGAAAATGTCAGGAAAAATGCTTCCCTCTCTTCTTGACTGATATTGTTGCCATGTGAATTCGGCAGCTAGAATCTGAATCGATCAACAGCTGGAACGTGTTGGTCGCTCGCTTCATTGAGCAGTTTCGGGTCCATATCTCTCGACCCAAGAGCGTCATGTCTCTCACTTAAATCAAGCAGAGGTCCATAGAAACTATGCGCTCATTCCTGGAAAGATTAAACGTTGCAGTAGCATCATTTGATCAACCCGAACCATCGATGGTACTGATGCAGTAGTATCTGGCATCCTAGACAAGTCGGACTTCAAAAAAACTTTGCATCGAGACCCACCGCGAGATTTCGACGAATTCTACCTTGAAGCAGACAGATTTCTTCGGGAAGAAGATTCAACATCCGATAAGGACATTCCCGACATCAACTTGCTTAAAGATGGAGGACCGTCTGATTATGGAAAAGGCTGCTGTCAAAAATGACCGCAATACTCATCCCCGGAGAGGGCCTAGATTTGAAAAGATTACTGAACTCAGTGCTTCATTGATCAACATTTACATGGATACGAATGGTGTTATCTCCTACCCAAAGATACCCAAGAGGGAGCCAACGTCGAGAGAATGCGACTCCGAAAAGCATTGCATATTTCATGACAAAGACGGTCATGACACAAATGACTGTAGGCATTTGCGAGATCTGATTGAGGAACAGGCCAGACGTGGAAAGCTACCCGAGTATGTCAAACAACCAACAGCGCCTACACCCGTGGTGCCACATCTTGTACCCCAGAGAGGAAATGATCCTGGATCAAGTTCTCGGGGGATCACCATCAACTGATATGGATGAGATCGGCCTAGATTCTCTACGTTTATTAGGATTAAGAAGTGTTTTTTTGCTTTCTTTAGATTTTCTGATTGGCTAAATCGGAGTACAGACGTACAGGGTTAGGATTTAGCTCCAAAGCGGGCTCTGGATTCAATGATAAACCAATCAGGATTTTCTTTGGTTTTGTATTTGGAATTGAATAAGGAAGAACTTTCCAAGCATGGATTATGTTTGGAAAATTTAATTATCTTGTAAGGCTATAGCAGGATTCTCAATCTTAACAAAAGTATGGCTTGTACTTACCTCGGAACCCTTGATATGGATTATGCCTACGGACAGACTGTCTTGTCAGGCTGTGCCAAGCATAGCTCTATCTCGGAATAAGAATGGATTGTAAACAAGAACGGCGAATGGTCCTGTCAGGATCTAGCAAAGGAACTCAATAAAACTCGAGTATGGATTATGCTCGGTTTGAACTTCTTGGTATGGCCTATGCCTGGAAGGTTTTGTCCCTAGCCAGGTCTTGACAGGATGATTCAAATGTCACTTGAGTATGATTTATGCTCAACTTGACGCCTAAGCATGGTTTATGCTCGGAGAGGTTGAGCAGTACTGTCAAGATTTTACACATCTGTTTGCCTCTTTTTCTTTGCAGGTAGGTATGGATTATACCCACAGTTAGCGGGCCCGTCGTGGCCCTGGTTTTCATGGTTTTCTGGCCTTAATACGATCCCTAGAGATCGTCGGTTTTCTAGCCTTAATATGATCCTGTATAGTTGCGGCATTCCGAATTTCTATGGATTATGGATTTCTTGCATTATCCAGATCACATCTTCCTTTCTAGCAAGATATGTTCTAAGGGCAGAATGTTGACATGCTTTTCAGTCAAAGCTGTCACACATGAGATTTCTAGTTAGCAGCGCTCAAGCATTGAGAACATCATCAGAAAATATGGAGCAATTTGGTCGAAGTCGCATCACAAACGTAAAATGGCCCGAAACTCCTATCAGATGACCGCTTTTGGGCTCGAAAACATCAATTACGGTGCTTTGCACCGTAACTCTTGTAGCCCTCGGAATTAGCTTCAGGCAGTGATTGGAGAATACTTGGATGAAGGACGAAGTATCAAAGTTATAGAAATTCATGGACTCGGAATACACGACCCCTCGGGTCGGTCTTAGGAAATGGGTTGGGTCGATCTGGTGGAACCCGATCTATTCGAAGCAATTTCCAAGCACTCGTGGCTCTGGACTCATGGAAGCATCGGTTTAGGTCTAGAAAGACCCGATCCACCCGGAATGTGATGGAATAATTCGGCAATTGGTTCTTTGGCAAAGCTCTGGTTTGGGTCGAGGATAGAGGACCCGACCTGCCTGAAGTGGATTCCAGGCACGCACAGAATCAGACTTGATGAGTACTGTTTGGGTCGAGCAGGAAGGACTCAACCCGCCTGGGACAACTTCTGTATAGCAGTATAGACCTATTCTCTTGGCTATTTTCACTCCTATCAACTCAGATCAAGTTACACTTGGCATAGCTCGACCTGGAGAGGATTTCTCCACGTTTTCCATCCCATTTCGAGATTCTTGGGATGCGTGCCATGTGGCATCCGACCCGGAACCTACAGATGCCTCCATACGACTATAAATACACTATTTGAAGGAATTCTGAAGGGCCTTTTTGGGCATTAACTCCTCACGGCTTCCACCATTGTTCTACGCAAGGCTATTGCACAACATAGAAGCCGAACTCCACATTATAACATGAGGATTTCATGTATAATCTTTCGATTTCTTACTTCTTTTCATTGTAAACATGAGGATTTCGTGTATAAATCTGAGTGAATTGTACTTGTAACTTCTTATGATTTAAGAAGATATAAAGTGGCCTAGGCTTAGTTTGAGCCGAATCACTATAAAAATCTTGTGTGTCCCCTGTTATATACTATATCCTGCATTTAATGATCTGTAATTTGTGATTGTGAGGACTTCACACTGCATTTAGGTGTTAGTATCAAATTTTGGTCTAACATGTATAAATGTTTAGGTTTAACCTATGCATATACATGTATGGGAATAAAAAAGTTGTGTATCCTAATTTGATTTTTAGAAATTAGCTTTACCTAAGCTTCAGGTTGATCCTTTGTATAAAACAGGTTTATCATCTATAAGTATAGACAATTATGCACTGTTATAACCTAGTTTGGAATATCTATTCTTAAGGAGATTTTCTGAATTTAAATAGTTGTGTGCATATTTTTCTTGAATTGAAATATATAAATATGTGTGCTTTAACTAATATTTCCGTTAGTCTGTGTTAGGTTTACAACCTAGAATATGAGGAATCTGAATAGCAATACATATTGAACTTGAAAGTTCATTATCCAAAATTAATTGCTATATGAAATTGTTTGCATTAAGTTCGGATGTTTAAGCTGATTGCAACGTTGGTTTGCTGTTTAAATGAATATGCATGATAATGTATGTCTTCTTTAATATATATGAAATATATATGTACATAAGCCAGGGAGTTAGCTTGGGAAATGGGTTTAAATCAGTTGTGATACTGGTCTGTTTTGACTGATACTTGAGTTAAGTATGCCAAATTGTGGGATACAATTCCTAAAAGGAAGGGTATATGTAATAACCCTAAATTCACACATAGGTTAACTATGCTTGTTAAAGTAATTAAACACATTAGAAATAAATGTGTGTGAATGAATCAAGATAAATGGGTGTGCATGTGAACGCTGTGCACATTTATGTTATGTTAAAAATTCTAAAAATGATATATATATAGATACATACATATATATATATATAAGCACTGAATATAAAAAGCACAGGTTTAAGGAAAATAAGGTATAGGTAAAAATGTTTGTATGACAATATATTAGGAAAGATCGACATGGTACTTCAAATATTAAAGAATGTATATAAGTACAAATATAGGCAGCATCTTTTGTGAAACAAATAAGATATTTGCACTAGGATATATGACATATATACATTATTATATTCCCTGAAAATAGAGATCAGGTAACATTAAAAAAAACTTGAGAATTTATGTTTTATGATGCATAAACACATATGTTGGTTTGAATAAAGAATAAGAAGGATGAACAAATTACATTTATACCTTGCATATATCAATAGAAAAAAAAATCATAAATCCCCTCTGCCATATGAAGTGATGAAGGAAACATGCAAGATGCGTGATCCAATGGGGGTATAAAACGAAAATAAAAAGGATCTTTTTCTAAAATAAAGCAACAGCCTATATTATATATGTAACAAACTCTCATCTCTCTCTCTCTCTCGGAATTAGAAAGGAACCTGGTTAGATGAATGGGTAATAAATTAGTAGCTAAAAGATAATTATTCCTTGGATAAAATTGGCATTGCATATCCATAAATACACTGATGACATGACTGGACAAATTATACAAGAGTATGTAGCATTAGGTTGCCAGGCTATTTTCTCTCCACAAAAACAAGAAACGAAAGTAGAATAATGGCAGCATTTTCTAGGATGGAGCATGAGGTCGAGTTAATTCAGAAAATCAGGGGACTAAAAAAGGATAAAGGCAAGAGACATTTAGGTGTGTAGTCTCATTCAATAAATGGCATTAAGTCCTATATACATGCAGCCTTAAACTTTGTTTTTAATAACTTGTACATTTATTTAAATATAATGTTGTATCTTGCTTTGATGGATGAGTTAAGTATTTTATTGATTCTCTAGTTAAGTGAATGCAGAAATATAAATATAAAGTATTGTAGTATGAAGAATGATAGGGATAACCAGCATACTTGTTTAAGTATTTGGCTATGATGATTAAGTAAATGTTCATGAAATTGTGCTTGCTATGATTGTGAACTTTCCTGTGATATGATCTTTAAAATATGTTGATGATGATAAACATTGGAAAACTTCAATTAAGACTCCATCTCTAATTTTCTTTGTTTAACATGATGACATAAACTATTTTATATGATTTCTATTGAAAGTGGTATAGTGCAAGGATGGGTGTAGGGCAACAGTGTAGGGTATATTGCTTATGTCTTATATTCAGATAAAAGGAGAAGCTAGGGGTGCAATGGGTTTCCATGTGCTGAGCTCCTATGCTTCGGAAAATCCTCCCTAAATAAATATGCTATGATTTAGTCTTCTCCTTAAATATGTGAAACCAACCTAAAGCATAGATGATTGAGGAATATAAAGGGCTTTAGGATGCGCCTCTTCAAAACATCTATGGCCACCAAACAATAGCAACATGAATATATAAAAATTAGTTACATCTGTTATAAAAATGATTGGATGTTTACATATGTATTGGTTGCCATGACTGATGTGAGTGTATGGCTGAGATTGATGAATTTATTTGATTCATTTCTAAGGGCTGTGGGTATTGAATGTGATGACCCAAATTTTCAACCTTCGAAAATCGACACTTAATACATCCAATTATTCAAATGTCGGAGATTCAAAAGTTGGAATCTGCATCGCCTAGGGTAATAACACATCAAAACAGAAACAAAATCTAAATTTTATTGATATAACAATATTTTTACATTAGAGTTACCATGATCATCAAAGTACAATGGAATCACCACGAAACAAATATGAAAACTCTCATCCAAATGGTAATGATCTAAGATATAGCTCATGATTCAATCCTGAATCTTGCTCTAACTGACTTCAAAACTAAATCTGCAAACCAAAACCACTAGTTGCCCATATGGAAAATTATGGACATCCAGAGTTTAGGTGTGAGAAATAAAACAGTTGTTTTTAGGTTCATTTTAAAGTAAGGTAAATCACAGGACCATGCCACTAAACACGGAACGAGTTTACTCCTTTTGGATACTAGTGCATAGAAATTCGCAATGCTTTTTGGAACGTGAAACTATCATAAAGTCTCGCGACACACACAATGAAAATGGACACATGGGCGAGGTTTCTCCTTATAATAGTCAAAAATGCTTGATATGTGGAAATCCTCTTTCATATTATTATTAGTGCATAGTGTGAATACTCTTTCGCAAGTAAATATATCAATCTTAGCCAACACAATGCCTCATTCCATTATGTTGATGTATTCCTACTGGTAACCAGTGGGTTATACGACTGAAAACTTAAAGGCTCGTAATGGAGATTGGGTTCCAAAAAATGACCAGGCAAAGGAACTTCCTTATTTACAATGGGTATGCCTCTAGAGGGACGCCCCTAGAACCAAATGGGCTCTCTGTCATCACGAGGTCGGTCTCTTCCTTACTAGATCATGCCTAAGTATGTCATCTCCCGGCCATTACCAACCTTTAGCCAGGATCCCGCATCATCAACAACCATAAAAGCAGATGTTGCCACATAGGTAATACCTGGCCTCCATACCATGGTACTCCTTTTATCTAGAAGGAGATGACTACCCATGTCCTCGCTGCATATTTTCCTATTTCAGCCATTTTAGGGGTGCGAGGTTCGCCGAAGTCACGATGTACACAAAGCTGGGCTTCAATAAGCCATGCTTTGATCATCACTAGCTCATCACTTAAGTATGCCACAATTTCAATTCACAACATATAACTAATATCTATCAATATATAACCTTTAAGCTCATACGTCTTAGAGAAGGGTGTTAAGTTAAGAGAATAAATTCTCTACCACCAAACAGATATATTTAATAAAGATCAGTTGCTACACAGTCAATTAGAATGTCAGACACACAATCCATGCAAGTTCGTTCTAGGTCTGAATGAAACCAAAAGCACCTTATTTCTCGTCCAATAAAGGAGAGAGGCCCCTGCAAATCCGTGAAAATCTCCAAGTACGTTCGGACCAATGTCACAATATAACCTCATTATAGGTAGCCTCCTATTTGAGACATCAACAAGCAAATCCTATAATGTGAATATTCCCGGTCTTCAACCGTCGTCTTTAATTGCCCCATAACATCATATAATCATTTGGAATGGTTTTCAGACATAAGTCTGACCCCGGTCTTTCCAAATAATTAGCGCAATTTAAAAACACAATTATGAATTACACAGGATTTCAACTAAAACTCCTTCCACCCTGGATTCTGTTAATTAAAATGTCTTTAAACCATTCTCAAATTATCCTTTAATAAAATCCATATCCATTGACTAAAAATCAACATTCATCCCTTTAAATCTTTTTACCAAAATCTTTGTTAACCTTAATCAAGGCTTCCTTTTATAATAAAACATTTATGTTTTATTTCCAAAAACATTCATAAATCTTCATGGAAGATCTTAGCTTCTTTTGTCAAAATTTTCTCTTAATCAAATATTATTTAATAATTTCTTCATTAGCCTTAAGTCATAACTTTTTTCAAATTCTCAAACATGTAATCTGCTTAGATAAAGATTCTAATTAATCATAACCCAAAAATCCATATTTCAAAAATTCATCTCATAACTTTTCACTTTAAAACATATCTTTTTAAATCAAAGTTAATTTAGCTTCAAAATTTTCAATTAACTTTACATCGATATTCATTAACTTTTCATTTCTTACTTTCCTCTTAAAACCCATCTCCAAATTATGATCATTAAGTGTCGTTCTAAATAGCCTTTACAAACTCTTAATCCTCTTTAAATTCCCCATCATAATTTTATTTTAGAGGGTTAAAGAATGATGTTATTTAAGACATCATTCACAACAAACCCAAAACCAATCGATATTGAATATAAGATTTAAACAGAAATTATCAAATTATATCTAATACCAATCCTCATAATCAGCGAATACTATAAGCAGAATAACGATAAAAATATCTTTTAAATTTATGCAAATAGTATATGTCTAACAACAGAATTTAATATCAAATATCTGAAGATTATTTCTATCAAAACTCATCTTATTATCTCTCAAAAACCTTCAATCCAAAAGATTAAACTAAAACCATATTATATAGGAATTGGATAGAAGATACCTTACTTATGTTCAATATCAACTTCCATACTCGACTTATACTATAAGCAAAAAACAGTAACTCTGCCTTTCAAATTCCTCAAATAGTACAAGTCTACTTATGGACTTAATGACGACATTCAAAGATTACTTCCCACCATTTCCAATTTCATTAATAATTGGAAAACCCCTTTTTAAAACAATAAGGTTTTAGTACTATATAACTTTTAAAAATATTTCATTAATCCTTTTAAAAAATGATCACTTAAGTTTTGGATAATTATTCATAAGTTTATAACTTCAAAATATACTGTTTTAGGGAAACGTTGCAAAAGTGTTTCGAAAGCGTTACAAAAGCATCATAAAATAACTGATATTAGCTATTTTGATTAAAATAAACTTTATACTATCCAAAACTATCATTTTCCAACTGGAAGCAAATTTAAATATTTTATAATGATTTTACGAAAAAAATCCATATTTTTAATAAATTTAAAACAACCATTTATCGTTATGGTCTACGAACTGCATTTACAACGGCCGTTTTCAAAATAGATTTAAGCATAACTTAAAAACTATACATCGAAATTCGGAAATTTCTTTTTCCTTTAAAAACTATTATCGTTAGAAAGAAAATATTTTTCCGTTTCACATCAATCCAATTTAAATTGCATAAGTTATAGTTGTTCAAAGTTTATGGTCGAAATTCATGAGCTGCTGCTGTGCTACACGTCCTATTCAAACCATTTTACGACTTATAATAAAACATGTCCATTTCACTTTCAATATTAACATAAAATTTTATAAACATAGATAAACTCGTTTGAAATCAATATTTTTAAAATTTGTCTACAAATTCAAGACTTTATTTTTCATGCCTAATTCTTGGTATTAATATAAAAATCCTTTATGTTTCCAATCGAGAAGGATACCTGACCAATCACCCATGTAATTCCATAATTGGAGTTTCGTGGGTATTCAACAATGCAAAACAAATACTTATCAACATATGAATATCCATAACATTCAACAACAATATCATCAGTAATGTTAGTTCCTACGTGTAAGCATTACGGTATTTAGCGCTTATCAGTGTATATGTGTCATTAATTATGCATCCATTAATCCAACATCACACATATATATTTAACATCCATAATTAAATATATAAATAAATAAGTGTGAAGAGATCTCACGGGCATATCCACTCCGCCAAACGGACATCGTAACCGCGTGATGTGCTCTAACTTTTCTGACTTGAAAAATAGGCCAACTTTCTTTGAGTTTTTGGACAATCTACTCTCTGAATTTGGTAAAGTTTCCAACTACAAAGTTGTAGGAAATTATTTCCTCTTCAGATTAAATAAAATAATTTCTCAATTCTGATAATTTTTAGGGAGATATGGCCGAAAATGTGGAGGTGTTTTCCAGGTTCAATAAAAACATCCAGAAAATCTAGCCTTTAAATATTTTGATTTTTGGGATAGCAAGGCCAAGAATTAGGAAAAGTTCTCAACTATAAAGTTGTGGTCACTGGAAAAATACACAATCTGGGAAAAAAATTATGATCTGGATTAATTTTTGAGGAGTTATGGCCTCGGGAGGTTGTTGGTTTGGACTGAGGTTTAGGCTGAGAAAAAAATGAGGTGATGGTGCATGGAGATGGCGGTATAGGGTGCTTGGCCGGACTTGGGTGAAGGAGGTGGGGTTGTGGCTGGTAGAGGAGGAGTTGGGGAGGTGGTTAGCCATGGGTGGTGGTTTGAATCGGTGTAGGCCGTGAGTTAGGAGGTGGTGGAGTATGGTGGAGGTGGAGGAAAAAGTGTGGGTGGTGGCGATGGAATTGGGGAGGAGGAGGAAGCCGAACTTGGCCAAGATGGAGAACGACTCCATGGCTGAAAGAAAGAAGAGAAGAAGGGGGAAATGGTGAGTGTAGGATGGAATGGAAAGAAGGGGATTAAGGCTCCTTTTGATAGCCTTATGACAAGGGCTTTTTAGTCATTTTCCTAGGGGACACATGTCACCATACTACATTCCATATCCATGCGTATAGCCACCTAACAAAACCACTTGGAAATACCATGAACCCTCCCTTAAAACCATGGACCATGTATGCATGGTATTCACCTACCACTTAGCCATACTTTTGTAACACCTTTAAAGTGTTTCTAACTTGCAACGCCTTATAGACGTTACTACATTTTGATGTATATATTATCGTTTAACCGTTTAAATACCCGACGACTAACATTTTCAAAATCAGACAATCTCATTAACCTATTTATCATTCAAAATAATTATTTTATTTTAATTTATCTATATTTAAAATATATTTTTTTAATTAGAAAAGAACATACTTAAAAATAGTTTTATAAATACGTATTTGGAAAATTTGTTGTAACAAAACCTAATAAATCCTTACTAAAAATACCATTATATTTTGACAAAATAAAACATCTATTTATCATTTAAAAATATATATATTAAATTTATTTTATAATTATTCCAAATGCGTATATAAATTATATTAAATCCATGTAATACCTAGAAAATTCGAATTATACACCAAAAATTTAGTTTTAAATTGGCTTAAATCCTGGATCGTTACATTCACCCCCTTAAAACTTTTCATCCTCGAAAAAAAATAGGGTTAGTTAAAATTTTCTTTCCTACATGAATGAATTTCCAAACTCAAGATTTAAAATTCTTTATAACAAAATTTTGTCCTCATAATGGAACTGCCGAGTAGAATACACATAAATTCGGACAACCATATTGTAATAACCCGGAAATCCGAACCAATTTAAAATTTTTATTTTGGCAATTTTGATGAATTTTGAATATTTAAATTGAATTATTTTAAATAATAACGACGAGAAATTTATTTTTGAATAGAATTAGAACATATATATTTATTTGAATCGGCGTTAGAATATAAATATTTATTTTATATTATAAAAGGAATTGAAAATGGTGCGGTAGTTCGAAAATTCGATTTCAAATTTCAAATGAATGTACAGGATTCAAAATAAATCGGATTTTCACGAAACCAAAAATATTAGAATCTATTTGAAAATATCTTTCCAACGAATCCGAAAAATTGAAATTTCATAGCGGGAATAAAAAGTTATGCCCAGTTGAAAATTCAGAATAGTCGCTATGGGATTTTTGGCCCTTAAAAATGAAAATTTTGCAAACGACCTTCATTTTCGACGAAACCACTTTTGTTGGATCCGTGATGTCAAGTTATTGCTAGATTCAAAAATTCGTAATTTTCTGAATCAATATGTGAGCGTAGCGAAGTAAAACGTGTTCTAATAGTTTCAGTCAATTTCGATCGACCAGAAAATAGCCATTTTTCAAACGGTCTCAGAATTTGACAAAATTAGTTTTGTTAGGATCGTATCATCAATACAAAGCTAGAAAATATTTTTTGGGAATTTTTAGAGTCCGTATGTGGCCCCGGTAAATTGAAATGTGCGTTTAAAATTCAATATAATGATTTATATTTTAATTTAAACGAAAACTGATCGAAACAGCTGAATCAGCTGATGAAACTTATCCCATTGTGTTCGAAATGAGGGTAATTAGCTAGGTACGACAGTAGTTGGGTCTCGATTGGTGTTAGAATTAAAAGTCAAATTTTGGAGAATAAAATAAATAAAATAATATATATTTTCATTTAACTTCCGTCCTCTCTCTCCTTACCCCCCCCCCCCACGTTTTCTTGTTCAGATCGGAAAAGAAAAAAAGAAAAAAGAAACGATCCCCTTTCAGCACCACGTCACCTTCCCCCCTTGGTCGCGCCGCCCCAGGGAAGCCGCTGGTGCCGGATCCACATCCCCCCGCCTCCTTCCTCCGACCTCCTTCTCCCTTCCCCCTCTTCTGATTTGAACTGTAGCCCCCAATCCCCTTCTTCCTCTGGCCACCAACCTGAACCCTAAACCGCCTCCAACCCCCATCCGTGACAGTCAGTGGGTCCCCTCCCCCTCAGTCGACCTGCGAGCCTCCCCACCACCCGAGTCTCGATAGCGAACCCCCTCCTTCAATTGTCAAAGTGATTTTTGAATTTTCATTATTTAATTCATTTTCTACGATGTAAAAACATGGTTTTTAATGATGAAAGTGGAGATTTTTATCGTATAAAAGATTATATATATATATGTGTATATATATATATAAACATACAAAGATTTGATCTTTATTTATATGTACAACAACATAGAAAAGAAGCGATTTTCAATATAGAAAAGAAGTGAATTACAATATAGGAAAGAAGTGGTTTTTAATGTAGAAAATGATTAGATTTTTATTTTTTTTAAAATATGATTTTATAATGCAAACCTCGATGTAAAAGTATGATTTTTATAATGTGTTCATGAAGAGAAAAATATAATTTTTATATAGAAAGAAGCGTTGTAAATAAAAATATGATTTTTATATTATAGAGATAATAAAAATATGATTTTTATATAGTAGAGATTATAAAAGTATGGTTTTTATAAGATAAAGAATATAAAAATATGATTTTTTATATATATAGCGAAATAAAAATCTGACTTTTATTATATATATGTTGAGATAATAATGTGATTTTTATAGCGTCGAAATAAAAATTCGATCTTTATATAAGAAGTAGGAATATAAAAATATAATTTTTATATAGAAAGAAGCGTCGAAAAAATATATGAAGTAGAAATAAAAATGTGATTTTTATTTATTGGAATGAAGCAATAAAAATATAATTTTTATTATGAACAGCGTGGTAAGGACATCATTGGAATTTCAAACAAATCCAAACGGTTCAGAAGTTCAGAAGTAAAAATGGAGGAGTGGAACCCTCGGTGAGAACTTCCCACTTTTAATTTGTTTTCTAGTTGAAATATATAGTAGGATGCAGACGGTGCTTAGCAGCATCCGACACCCGTCGTCCACAGACTATGGATGACTTGTTTGTTTGATTGATGTGTTGTGAAAATTGATTGTGTGATGTGGAATGAATAAATATTTTATAGTTAAAGATATAATTTTTAACGTGTATATAAAATAAATATTCATAAACAAATCAGACGATTTGTTTATGTACACACATTTGACTGATATTGAGTGGGACGATAAATTTTACACATCGCCCAACTGCACAAATATTATTCTGTGTTTGTTGATTTGAAACCCCACACGGGTGTTGGGATGATATTTGGTGTACACTAATCCCAATTATTTAGTTGTATGTCGATCGATCGATTGACAGACTGTGTAAGCGTTAATTATTTATATTTAATGCTTATGCAGTTGTGTGGTGCACTCTGGATGATGGTTGATTATTTATCGTTGCTATTATATACATGTGTTGTATGGAATCCATATAATTAACATTATATGGTAATTGATTGGGCCTAATTCCAATTTGGAAAATAAAGAATATTATAAAATAAATATTCATGTGTTGAATAAAAGAACATTCATGTGTTGAATAAAAATAAATATTCATGTGTTGAATAAAAGAACATTCATGTGTTGAATAAAATAAATATTCATGTGTTGAATAAAAGAAAATTCATGTGTTGAATAAAATATATATTCATGTGTTGAATAAAAGAAAATTAATGTATTGAATAAATTAAATATTCATGTGTTGAATAAAAGAAAATTCATGTGTTGAATAAAATATATATTCATGTGTTGAATAAAAGAAAATTCATGTGTTGAGAAAAATCTCTAAACGATAAAATTCACGTCTTTAGCATATATAAACTTAGAAACTAACTGGAAATCAATAAAGATGAATGGTTTGCTGGCTATTGATCTGATGTTGGTTTCGGCCTTCGAGGTTAATATTTAGGGAATTGTTCTCTTACTGATTTACAGTTAGAGTCTGATTAAGAATTAAACGATATAAATCACAATTTTATCAAATAGATAAAATAACAAAAATAGTCATGTGTTGACAATACTCATGTGTTGAGAATATTCATGTGTTGAAAATATTCATGTGTTGAACGAAATATTTTATACAATAGAATTCACATTTTTATTGTAAGTAAGAATTAATAAATATTCATGTGTTGAATAAAATATATATTCATGTGTTGAAGAAAATATTCATTTGTTGAATAGAATAACGAAGTTATTGAAATATATAAAGCCGTGTTGATTAGATATGCGTCATTTTGACGTGAACGATATTTATATCAATTATATTCATTTTTATGATGAATATAGAGAAGGAAGTGATTTCAAAATAAAATGTTTTGAAAATATTATCATTTATATATTAATGGTATGGAATATTCAATTTTGATTTAAAATTAAATATGAAGTTGAAATCGTTTTTAAAACGAAGTTAAAACAATTTATAAAGTACGTTTTGAATTGAAATCGACGAAATATATAATATATATTATATATATATATAATATATATATATATTAATGGCCTGAATAGAATGCGTCACGCCGCGACCGTTCGCGAATTTCGACCAATGGCTTCGAATGGACGTTACGGGAGATCCGACCGTCGGATTCTCCTAAAACAGGAACCGTTGGGTTCGTATTGAAAAGAGCTTTCCAACGAATATGAGAAGTTTGAAATCTAACGGTTGGATTTGGAATTATGTCCAAATCAAATTTGGAAAAGGTCATTATAAGTGCAGTTCGATGGCCGTTTATGGAAATCGACTGTACGGGCCTTGATAAAATTATTAAAAATATCAATAATTTGTGTAAAATCATAATATATGAATTGTGAAGAACTAGGATGAAAA
Source organism: Allium sativum (assembly GCA_030737875.1). Lineage (NCBI taxonomy): Eukaryota > Viridiplantae > Streptophyta > Magnoliopsida > Asparagales > Amaryllidaceae > Allium > Allium sativum. The sequence goes on along the minus strand of CM060912.1, from coordinate 970,071,590 downwards.
ATTCCACTTTTGTAAGGATAAAAATATTTTTTTATCGAAATGCACTAGTTTATAACCGGAAATCAGTTAAGATGAATGGTTTCCTGGGTATTGATCTGATGTTGGTTTCGGCCTTCGGGGTTAATATTTGGGAATTGTTCTCTTACTAATTTACGGATAGAGACTGATAGAATGGAATGTGATTTTGGGTTTATCGCGAACCGTGTTTTAAATGACATTGGTTCTTTAACCCAGTTAAAGACAGGATATGATTTCCTAAGTTAAACAATCATTAATATTGATTTTTGGAAGATTAAAACCAAGTGGAGTTTTAATGAATCTTTAATTAGATTGAAATGATTGAGAATGGAGTATCACCAGTTTTGCTCCAGGCGATAGTTAAATCTTTAATTAGATTTGAACGTGAAATGGTAATAGAATTTACCGATAACACCGTGATGTTAGATATGAAGTATTACCAGTTTTACTTCATGGGATGAATAGGTTGGGATTGGGAAATTTAAAACAAATGATTACTTTGGTAAGGTTCGTTAATCCCGACTAGTTTGGATAAACCACAATTTGGTTTGAATTGAAATCCAAAAGAAGATTAAAGAATAAATTTGAAAGAATTTATCTTTGATAAAATTAATGGGAACCTTTCCCTGTAGATGTGAATATTTGAATAAAAGAAGATTCTGAATTGGAATGAGGCGTATGTTGTGTTTGTGTAACACTTGATTATTATATATGCGAGTTATTCAGAAAGACCGGGTTTATCCCATTCTAAATAACTGATTCGACGAGGTGTCGAAGATGAAGACGGTGGTCGAAGACCGGAGGTCTTCACATCGTTTGTATAATTACTGATGATCTAGATTGGGTTGTATACCCAAGAGAAGGGAATCAGTTGGTGATCGTCCAGACGTACTTGGAGATCGATGGATATGCGATGAATAAGGTTCCTCCGGTTTCGTTCAGACCCAGAACAGACTTGTAAATGGACTGTGTGTCTGACACTGGATTTCATTCCGTGTGATTAATAGCCATCGGTTGCATGGCGTGAATTGCCTGTGTGGCATGCTGAGATGCAAAGGATCAAGGCTTCTGTTGAAGAGAAAAGTCTTGTGGTTGATGATCAAAGCACCGCCTGTGTGGCATAGCTTTGTGTAGCGTTAATTCGCGAGCCTCACACCCCGGTGTGAACCAGAAACGGGAGAGGACCTCAGGGAGGACATGCATTTCCTTCTAGCTAGGATGGTGTCAGTGACCTACCAGCCCTGACATTTATATTATTTTCACTTGTGTGGTTGTTGGATTGCGAGGCACCTCGGATATATCGGTGACTATGTGGAGCCGATGGAGTTGACACCCCAAAGGGCGGGGAAACGCAGTGTTCAGGCATTTTAATCCACATCGGTGGACCGACCCTGACGATCCAAGGGCCCACCTGAGTCTGGGTCCTGAGACACGGGCTAGAGCGTCTCGAAGCGGTGAGGACGATCCCTTGCCTCGGTTCACAGATGGAAATCCAACTTTCAATACGTGACATTTGCGGTTTTGATTGTAGAACCTAGTATTGGCGACATGATATATGGTACCCATGCCGCCTAGGATTGATACATTTATATTTGAAGTTTTTTTATACACTATGCACTTATAATAGTATCAAATGATTTTTTTTAACGTACCAAGCATGTTTGGCTATTATAAGGTAAAACCCTATCCTCCGGCTTGTGTTGCATTGTGTGATGGGACCTGGATCTTATAACAGCTTCATTGTTCTTTATTTAGCATTACGCTGTTGTTTTATGCACTGGTATTCTTGGAAGGAAACCCGTTCCGTGTTATACGGCGTGGTCCCTTGATTTACCTAACTTTAAAATATAGATTAATAATTGTTTTAGTTCTCACACCAGTCACATGACTAACCTGGAGTTTATTGTTTTAACCTAAACTCTGGGTGCCCTTATTTTCGACCGGGCAGCTAGTAGTTTTGGTTTTGCAGATTTATATTCACAGGATCCTGGTTTACAGCTGGAACGATATCCGGAAAGCTCTGTATCCGTATATCTCTTTCAGTTGTGTTTTGTATTATTTTCCACTGGTATTTAAATGTAATTTAAATCTCTGATATTTATCAAAAGTGTAATATTGATTCATACTCTGTGATATTCTTGTATTCTGATGGAATTGTTGTAATAAGCAATAAAATGTTCTTCTGTTTATGCTCCGATGTGTCGTGTCCTCAGAACAATCCGTGTTTTCCTTCACGGGGAAGTTCAGGTCGTCACAGCTTGGTATCAGAGCTTTGGTTTACAAAGCTTAGAGAATAAGACACTTTAGAACCAAACGAAAGAATTCATCAGAGATTGGATTAGTAATATCCAATGAGAATGACTCGTTAGAGATGGGATCAGTAGTATCCTAAAACGAGTGTGAAGAGTATATTTTTAAAATGAAAACGAATTTTGTTTTGAAAATTTAAACTTTATTCAATGTATTTGAATATTATTTGTATATTGATTTGGACAATCATGTATATAAAGATTTTGCGTATGCGTCTGATCCGCGTGTATTTGAAGTTTTAATATACTGGATAGATATAGAATCACACTCTAGTCGCCCGGAGGCGATTCTGATGATGATCTAGACATCATTAGTATTAGTGTTCGAGTTTCGAAAGTGGGATTTCTATATATTTCCAATTGACTGGTGTGAGAACCAAAACTAGATAGGGCTAATTGTCGGGATTTGGCATCAAAAATCTGATTTTTGACTATATATCAAAATTATGTGTTTGAAATGATAATCAACTAATTGATTGATGGTTGTGTTGTACGATTATTCCTTTAAACCATTATGTGAAAGAACAGTACATATAACCAAATTGTATCAAATATTGAATTGAATTGAAAATTGTCTGAAATCGCATGCATATACATGTGTATCCATTGAACAGGTCATTGCAAAGAGGCTAGAGCAGAGGAATAAAATTGTTTGCCCGACAAATAGGTACATGTTTATTGTATTTCTTGGGTTTTGGATGATTTTATGAGCTGATTGGCTAGCCGCTTGGCTGTTTCTTTTTCTTTTTGGATTGAGAAGGCCTGTATGGCAATTTTGGGATTTTCCTGGTGCTCCCGTGCAGGGGAGGTTATGGCGAAATTTTTCGAAAATTTAGGGTGTTAGCCAAATTTTTAAAAAAATTGAAAAGTTCTTAGAAACTGAAAAGTTGAAGAACTTAGGCCATAATGAAAATAATGAAAGTTGAGTTGATATGTAAAACAACTTTCAGCTTCGCTCCTTTTTGGGGACGAAAAGTTTTAAGTGGGGGAGATAGTAATAACCCGGAAATCTAAACCAATTTAAAAAATTTATTTTGGCAATTTTGATGAATTTTGAATATTTAAAATTAATTAATTTTAATAATAACGACAAGAAATTTATTTTTGAATAGAATTAGAACGTATATATTTATTTGAATCGGCGTTAGAATATAAATATTTACTTTATATTATAAAAGGAATTGAAAATGGCGCGGTAGTTCGAAAATTCGATTTCAAATTTCAAATGAATGTACAGGATTCAAAATAAATCGGATTTTAGCGAAACCAAAAATATTAGAGTCTAATTGAAAATATCTTTCCAACGAATCCAAAAAATTGAAATTTCATAGCGGGAATAAAAATTTATGCCCAGTTGAAAATTCAGAATAGTCGCTATGGGATTTTTGGCCCTTAAAAATGGAAATTTTGCAAACGACCTTCGTTTTCAACGAAACCACTTTTGTCGGAACCGAGATGTCAAGTTATTGCTAGATTCCAAAATTCGTAATTTTTTGAATCAATATGTGAGCGTGGCGAAGTAAAACATGTTCGAACAGTTTCAGTCAATTTAGATCGACCAGAAAATAGCCAATTTTCAAGCGGTCTCAGAATTTGACGAAATTAGTTTTGTTAGGACCGTATCGTCAATACGAAACTAGAAAATATTTTTTGGGAATTTTTAGAGTCCGTTTGTGGCCCCGGTAAATTGAAATGTGCGTTTAAAATTCAATATAATGATTTATATTTTAATTCAAACGAAAACTGATCGAATAAGCTGATGAAACATATCCCATTGTGTTCGAAATGAGGGTAATTAGCTATGGACGACAGTCGTTGGGTCTCGATTGGTGTTGGAATTAAAAGTCAACATTTTGGAGAATAAAATAAATAAAATAATATATATTTTCTTTTAACTTCCCTCCTCTCTCTCCTTAACCCCCCCCCCCATGTTTTCTTGTTCAGATCGAAAAATAAAAAAAGAAAATAATAAATAAATAAAACCCGATCCCCTTTCAACACCACGTCGCCTCCCCCCCTACCTAGCCGCGCCGCCCCAGGGAAGCCGCTGGCGCCAGATCCGCATCCCCCCTCCTCCTTCCTCCGACCTCCTTCTCCCTTCCCCCTCTTCTGATTTAACCGTAGGCCCAATCCCCTTCTTCCTCTGGCCACCAACCCGAACCCTAAACCGCCTCCAACCCCCATTCGTGACCGTCAGTGGGTCCCCACCCCCTCAGTCGACTTGCGAGCCTCCCCACCACTCGAGTCTCGATAGCAAACCCCCCTTCAATTGTCAAAGTGAGTTTTTAATTTTCATTACTTAATTCATTTTCTACGATGTACAAACATGGTTTTTAACAATGAAAGAGGAGATTTTTATCATATGAAAGATTTTATATATATATTTATTTTAACCTACAAAGATTTGATCTTTATTTATATGTACAACAATATAGGAAAGAAGTGATTTTTAATGTAGAAAATGATTATATTTTTATTTGTTTAAAAATATGATTTTTATAATGCAAACCTCGATGTAAAAGTATGATTTTTATAATGTGTTCATGAAGAGAAAAATATAATTTTTATATAGAAAGAAGCGTTGTAAATAAAAATATGATTTTTATATTATAGAGATAATAAAAATATGATTTTTATATAGTAGAGATTATAAAAATATGATTTTTATAAGATAGAGAATATAAAAATATGATTTTTTTATATATGTAGCGAAATAAAAATCTGATTTTTATTATATATATGTTGAGATAAAAATGTGATTTTTATAGCGTCGAAATAAAAATTCGATCTTTATATAAGAAGTAGGAATATAAAAATATATTTTTTATAAAGAAAGAAGCATCGAAAAATTAAATGAAGTAGAAATAAAAATGTGATTTTTATTTACTGGAATGAAGCAATAAAAATATAATTTTTATTATGAACAGCGTGGTAAGGACTGCATTGGAATTTCAAACAAATCCAAATGGTTCAGAAGTAAAAATGGAGCAGTGGAACCCTCGGTGGGAACTTCTCACTTTTAATTTGTTTTCTAGTTGAAATATATACTAGGATGCAGAAAGTGCTTAGCAGCACCCGACACCCGTCGTCCACAGACCATGGATGACTTGTTTGTTTGATTGATGTGTTGTGAAAATTGATTGTGTGATGTGGAATGAATAAATATTTTATAGTTAAAGATATAATTCTTAACGTGTATATAAAATAAATATTCATAAACAAATCGGAAGATTTGTTTATGTACACACATTTGACTGATATTTAGTGGGACGATAAATTTTACACATCGCCCAACTGCACAAATACTATTCTGTGTTTGTTGATTTGAAAACTCACACGGGTGTTGGGATTATATTTGGCGTACACTAATCCCAATTATTTAGTTGTATGTCGATCGATTGGTTGACAGACTGTGTTAGCGTTAATTATTTATATTTAATGCTCATGCAGTTGTGTGGTGCACTCTGGATGATGGTTGATTATTTATAGTTGCTATTATATACATGTGTTGTATGGAATCCATATAATTAACATTATATGGTAATTGATTGAGCCTAATTCCAATTTGGAAAATAAAGAATATTATAGAATAAATATTCATGTGTTGAATAAAAGAACATTCATGTGTTGAATAAAAATAAATATTCATGTGTTGAATAAAAGAACATTCATGTGTTGAATAAAATAAATATTCATGTGTTGAATAAAAGAAAATTCATGTGTTTATATTCATGTGTTGAATAAAAGAAAATTCATGTATTGAATAAATTAAATATTCATGTGTTGAATAAAAGAAAATTCATGTGTTGAATAAAATATATATTCATGTGTTGAATAAAAGAAAATTCATATGTTGAGAAAAATCTCTAAACGATAAAATTCACGTCTTTAGCATATATAAAATTAGAAACTGTTTGGAAATCAATAAAGATGAATGGTTTCCTGGGTATTGATCTGATGTTGGTTTCGGCCTTCGGGGTTAATATTTAGGGAATTGTTCTCTTACTAATTTACGGTTAGAGTCTGATTAAGAATTAAACGATATAAATCACAATTTTATCAAAGAGATAAAATAACAAAAATAGTCATGTGTTAACAATACTCATGTGTTGAGAATATTCATGTGTTGAAAATATTCATGTGTTGAACAAAATATTTTATACAATAGAATTCACATTTTTATTGTAAGTAAGAATTAATAAATATTCATGTGTTGAATGAAATATATATTCATGTATTGAAGAAAATCTTCATTTGTTGAATAGAATAACGAAGTTATTGAAATATATAAAGCCATGTTGATTAGATATGCGCCATTTTTGACGTGAACGATATTTATATCAATTATATTCATTTTTTAATGAATATAGTGAAGGAAGTGATTTCAAAATAAAATGTTTTGAAAATATTATCATTTATATATTAATGATATGGAATATTCAATTTTGATTTAAAATTGAATATGAAGTTGAAATTGTTTTTAAAATGAAGTTAAAACGATTTATAAAATATGTTTTGAATTGAAATCGACGAAATATATAATATATATATATATATATATATATATATATCTTATATATTAATGGCCTGAATAGAACGCGCCGCGCCGCGACCGTTCGCGAATTTCAGCCATTGGCTTCGAATGGATGTTACGGGAGATCCGACCGTCGGATTCTCCTAAAACTGGAACCATTGGGTTCGTATCGAAAAGAGCTTTTCAACGAATATGAGAAGTTTGAAATCTAATGGTTGGATTTGGAATTATGTCCAAATCAAATTTGGAAAAGGTCGTTGTAAGTGCAGTTCGATGGCCGTTTATGGAAATCGACTGTACGGGCCTTGATAAAATTATTAAAAATATCAATAATTTGTGTAAAATCATAATATATGAATTGTAAAGAACTGGGATGAAAAATTCCACATTTTAAGGATAAAAATATATTTTTATCAAAATGCACTAGTTTATAACTAGAAATCAGTTAAGATGAATGGTTTCCTGGGTATTGATCTGATGTTGGTTTCGGCCTACGAGGTTAATATTTGGGGAATTGTTCTCTTACTAATTTACGGTTAGAGACTAATAGAATGGAATGTGATTTTGGGTTTATCGCGAACCGTGTTTTAAATGACATTGGTTCTTTAACCCAGTTAAAGACAAAATATGATTTCCCAAGTTAAACAATCATTAATATTGATTTTTGGAAGATTAAAACCAAGTGGAGTTTTAATAAATCTTTAATTAGATTGAAATGATCGAGAATGGAGTATCACCAGTTTTGCTCCAGGCGATAGTTAAATCTTTAATTAGATTTGAACGTGAAATGGTAATAGAATTTACCGATAATACCATGGTGTTAGATATGAAGTATTACCAGTTTTACTTCATGGGATGAATAGGTTGGGATTGAGAAATTTAAAACAAATGATTACTTCGGTAAGTTTCGTTAATCCCGACTAGTTTGGATAAACCGTAGTTTGGTTTGAATTGAAATCCAAAAGAAGATTAAAGAATAAATTTGAAAGAATTTATCTTTGTTAAAATTAATGGGAACCTTTCCCTATAGATGTGAATATTTGAATAAAAGAAGATTCTGAATTGGAATGAGGCGTATGTTGTGTTTGTGCAACACTTGTTTATTATATACGCGAGTTATTCAGAAAGACCGGGTTTATCCCATTCTGAATAACTGATTCAGCGAGGTGTCGAAGATGAATACGGTGGTCTAAGACCGGAGGTCTTCACATTGTTTGGATAATTACTGATGATCTTGATTGGGCTGTACACCCAAGAAGAGGGAAACAGTTGATGATCGTCCAGACGTACTTGGAGATCGATGGATATGCGAGGAATAAGGTTCCTCCAGTTTCGTTCAGACCCAGATCGAACTTGTAAATGGACTGTTGTCTGACATTGGATTTCATTCTGTGTGATTGATAGCCATTTGTTGCATGGCGTGAATTGCCTGTGTGGCATGCTGAGATGCAAAGGATCAAGGCTTCTGTTGAAAAGCAAAGTCTTGTGGTTGATGATCAAAGCACCGCCTGTGTGGCATAGCTTTGTGTAGCGTTAATTCGCGAGCCTCACACCCCGGTGTGAACCAGAAACGGGAGAGGACCTCAGGGAGGACATGCGTTTCCTTCTAGCTAGGGTGGTGTCAGTGACCTACCAGCCCTGACATTTATATTATTTTCACCTATGTGGATGTTGGATTGCGAGGAGCCTCGGATATATCAGTGACTATGTGGAGCCGATGGAGTCATTTGGTTCATTGACGCCCCAAAGGGCGGGGAAACGCAGTGTTCAGGCATTTTAATCCACATCGGTGGACCGGCCCTGACGATCCAAGGGCCCACCTGAGTCTGGGTCCTGAGACATGGGCAGAGCATCTCGAAGCGGTGAGGACGATCCCTTGCCTCGGTTCACAGATGGAAATCCAACTTCCAATACGTGACATTTGCGGTTTTGATTGTAGAACCTAGTATTGGCGACATGATATATGGTACCCATGCCGCCTAGGATTGATACATTTATATTTGAAGTTGTTTTATACATTATGCACTTATAATAGTATCAAATGATTTGTTTTAACGTACCAAGCATGTTTGGCTATTATAAGGTAAAACCCTATCCTCCGGCTTGTGTTGCATTGTGTGATGGGACCTAGGTCTTATAATAGCTTCATTGGACTTTATTTAGCATTGCGCTGTTGTTTTATGCACTGGTATTCTTGGGAGGAAACCCGTTCCGTGTTATACGGCGTGGTCCCTTGATTTACCTAACTTTAAAATAAAGATTAATAACTGTTTTAGTTCTCACACCAGTCACATGACTGACTTGGAGTTTATTGTTTTAACCTAAACTCTGGGTGCCCTTATTTTTGACCCGGGCAGCTAGTAGTTTTGGTTTTGCAGATCTATATTCACAAGATCCTGGTTTACAGCTGGAACGATATCTGGAAAGCTCTGTATCCGTATATCTCTTTCAGTTGTGTTTTGTATTATTTTCCGCTGGTATTTAAATGTAATTTAAATCTCTGATATTTATCAAATGTGTAATATTGATTCATACTCTGTGATATTCTTGTATTCTGATGGAATTGTTGTAAAAAGCAATAAAATGTTCTTCTGTTTATGTTTCGATGTGTCGTGTCCTCAGTACAATCCGTGCTTTCCTTCATGGGGAAGTTCGGCTCGTCACACATATCTACAATGTTCCCCTAAACAATGGCCTCCATTTATCTGTTATATCTGACATATCGTCTACTAGGTCAATTGCCTGACACTCAACGATTTACCGCCCTCTAATTAACAAGAAAATTCAGAGTTATAAATCATTTTCTTAGGTCTTATCTTGCTAATTATTCTGAATACAAAGTGAAACTTATTTCCTTTCAGTTCCAAAAATTACTATGAGAAACCCTGATTATCTCATAACTCGGCTTAGCTAAATGCTTTAGTTTAGGTAATTCCTTCTTTCCACCTATTCCCGTTTGCCAAATGTCCTTCAGTCAAATTGTGATACAGGTACTTGTGATTACCTAATAGGTTTCGATCCTGGGGCTTTGCGGGTTATGGGCTTACTTAAAACACTTCCTTTGCTTGCTTCAGAATTTATCATTGTCCAAAATCATCGAAAATTCTGATCCTTAACCAAATATTTAAGAAAATTTACAATTATTATTTCTAATGGTTCTACAAATATTCTTAAAATTTAGTTCTCAACTCCTTGGGTTATTCAATTTTGATCTAACCATATTATTTTTCAAACCTTTTTCTAACAATAAGGAAATGTTTGTTGGAAAATCTAGATTACTTCCTACTAACTTATCCCTTAATAAATAATATAGCTATTAAATCTTATCCATATTTTAAAATCTTATTTGTCTTATTTCATCAAATGCCTTATAGTCAAATCGTGAAATTGAATTCACAATGTATTTGCACTTGGATTATTCATCCTAATTTATGTTTCAGAAAACTTTCTTTTATATTCAAAACATATTACATTTCAAAAACCAAAAGCGCTTTTGTATGAAAATACGCTCTCTCGTATATAGTACTCCCAAAACTCATTCTAGGGTATTACTAACCCTATTTCTAGTGAGTTGCTTATTATATGATATTATTAATCCTATCTCTGATGAGTCTTTTTTCACGTTCTAATGAGCCTTACCCTATAAGCTTGTATAAACCAAAGCCCTGATACCAAATGTGACAAACTGGATTTTCAACCTTCGAAAATCAGCACTTAATACATTCAAGTATTCAAATATCGGAGATTCAAAAGTTGGAATATGCATCGCCTGGGTTTGGCATCTAAAACTTAACCCCATGAACCCTAAAATAAAAAGGGTGCCAGTGTGCATATTTTATAAATTTTCAGGTACCAAATAGAAGATGCTTAAAGCATATGATTAGAAATTTATTGAACATTAGAAAAATATGTAACGGATTTATTATTGGCATCTGCAAAGTGGTACTTCTAAAACTCATCTAATTATTTGATAAAGTTTATTTCATGATTTGAATTTGTTTGATTTCCCATCTTGTGTTTTATTTATATGCGTATACACAGTGGCGGATACAAATTTTTTTTCCAGTGGAGTCCTCATGTAAAAAAAATCAATACAAATAACAAAATTTCAGTGGGGTCATGGCCCCAACTCAAGCTGCATCCGCCCATGCGTATACATACTCTACATATTGTTTAGCAGTAAATTAAACAATTCTTTTTATTCTTTTTGTTGATGACAAAGAAGGAGAAAAAAGTATAAATATACTAGACAAAATGACAGGTGGAGTGCAAAGAGTTAGGGGGAGTCAAACATAAAAGTATTATATTTTATCTATCAAATATTTATATGGCAGACATCATCTAAAAGGGAGAGATTGTTAATACCCTAGGTTTTGATTTTGATTACAACAACCATATAAACATTACTACTAATGTATCTTTGAGTTGCGCAGTTATAAAAGATATATTATGAAGACATTTATAGAGATAAACTAGAATACAAAAGAAGAATTATAGAAGAAGGTTAATCAGATTAACTGAGGAAGGATAATCAGAACAATTGAAGACCAAAGCCTATTAGAGAAGAATGCTAAAGAAAGAGGTGTTTGAAGTGATGAGGAGTTAGTTGAACCTTAAAATATCCTGTTAAATAGTTCATGGCAATTATACTTGAAGAAAGTCAGCCATTAACCTCAAATGAATCATAAAAATTCACAAAAATAAGGTAATTGAAATGCTAAAAATTTGAAACACTTATAAGTGTTGCTAATACATATGTGTTTTTGTATGTCGACATATAACGGTTTTTTCAAATTTTCAAATGAAGAATTATTTACCTCTATCCCTTCACCAAAATACCCGTCTCTTCAACCACTATTTAAAGGCTTCCAGAAATGAATTTTAAAATCAACTTTTCTCATTTTCTCCAACTCCATCTTCTCCATACATTTTCATTCCAAATCCATTGAATGCTATCTAAATATCCTTTCAAATCCACTCTCATTCACTCCAGTTCTTCATTGATTTGCAATTCACATAATACCATCGAGTTGTACTTGAATTCACATCATTATATCTCTGATTTCAACCTATTTTCTCAAAGAATTCAAAGATATATTGCCATTAGAGGTTTATATGATCATTGTACCGAATCTGCAAGAATCTGTATTGAAGATACTACTATTTGCCATTGTTTGTTGTTGTTGATAAGGATAAGGTGTATCTTATAGGCCACGAAATCAAGATTGTAAAGGTGTCCTTGCCACCCTTGAAAAGAAAGCAATTATAGTGAAATTTTGCATGGTGGAGTGCAAGATTAGATATAAGATTGGTTAATTCAAACCAGTATAAAAATCCCAGTGTTATTTATTTTACTGCATTTTATTTTATTACATATTACATTTTGTTTTAAATTTGAATAGATATAGGATTAAATTCATAAATACACTTCACCCCTCTAGTGTCTGAATAGCCTTAAGATCCATTAACACTATGTTGTAGACACCTAATTCCCAACAGTCAAAACCAACTCGAGTCGTTAACCAATCATGTACTCATCAGTCTCAATGATTCAAGAGTACATGCCTAACGATTAAGTTCAAATCCGATGACTTTTTGAAAACTAACGCAATCGCACTCCCGGAACATACCAACTCTATTATGTTTTCATTTACAAACTCCGATCGTATCATGCAAAATCACATGTAAACATGTGAGTGCATACGTAATCCTATGCCGACAACGACTCGTCTACGCTCCGGTGTATGTAATGACCCGCATTTCTAGCGGTATAATAATTAATTTATTTAATTATTGAAATAGTGATTAGAGAATTTAATGGTCGGTTAATTAAATAATTTTGAATATTTAATCAATAATAATTAAATAATATATTTAATTCTGAAATAATCAGAATGGGCTGAAATGGCGATACAGTGTGAATTGACCAATTCAAAATATATAATTCAGTTTAGAATTGAATTACGATAACGAATATATTTAATTAACAATGGGTGAACGTATAAATTATAATATAATTATAATCGAGCTCGAAATGGCGCGGCAGTTCGCTATTTGGCGATTTGAACTTCAACTGAATGTATAGGGTTCGTTTTAAATCGGATTTCTGTGAAACAAGAAACGTGTGGAGCTGGTGGAGTATATCTTTCTAGTGGAAGAGAAAAATTGGGATTTCATCGTGTAGATTTTGATTTATGTCCAAATCAAATTTTAGAAAAGTCGCTGTGGAATTCCTTTATAATTTAAAAAAAAATTATTTATCTTTATAATAATAGGAATACATGGAGAATGGTGAAGCTTTTTTGTAATTCCGAAAAAATCCTTCTCCCTACTCACAACTTAATACGACAGAACCATTGGCAAGAGGGCAAACACGTCTTTCCCATTTCCACTTTCGGTTCCCACTACTTATGCGGTTAGTCAACCCGTCTTCCTTATTTTCTTTTACTTTCCTTCTTTCTTCACTGTGTTCTCACCGTTTTCTCCCTTTTTCGCATCTTCTCTTCCCCACTGTCAAATCTCCACTAATTCAATCTTCATCTTCATTCAACCTACCTTTAAATGCTTCCATTCTTCACCTATTGCTACCTTCTCCTTTTAAGATCCACAGGCTTCCGTCTTACTCCTCAAACTGTACGATCCCATTTCGATTTTGCTCCAATCTGCTACTTATCATTAGATCTAGCCATGGACGTACCCATTTTCCGCGATGAAGATGACATATTGTCCTTTCATGCTAATTATTATTGCTAATTCGGCCTACCTGTTGTATGTTACGCTTCTCATCATATCTGCTACTTCCTGTCAGATCTACCAGTGGACGTACCCCTCTTCCGCCTCGACGACAACATTAACGGTAAAATTGTTTTGTACTTCTGTAATTCGTCCTAATTCTTATTGCTAATTCTTTGTTATTGTTGTAGGTTACACTTTACCAACACAATAATGGGTTCATTCTTCAGATTTAACGTCCTAGCTAACGGTATCTTCTTTAGAACCCTGTTTCAGAGATGTTAAGGTTTGTTACATTAACATTTTACTGTTCTTTTTATTTTATTTTATCTACCTCATACATACCTAAAGTTTTGACGAATGCGTCTAATATATTTTCAGACTCCGAATTTGCGCAACTAGACTAAACACAGTAGAACTTCATGGTTAATTTTTAAATTAACTTCAGATTGAATGTTGATTTTACCCTATTTTTTTCTTTGCCTATATAATCTTATATACAAACTGTGAACCATGATTTGCTTCGGTAACAATGAAGTTTGTAGATACTATCTCACTTTGACGTTCTAAAAAACTTGCAAAGATTGTTGAATGGTGCTTCAAAGTTGTCCCACATCGGGAAATACTGAACTAAGATCCTGGATATAAACTAAGATATTCTCCATCACATTGCCAATTGGTTTTGTGATAATAAGGGGATTAATAAAAAAACTAACATGGTATCAGAGCTCAGGATTTCAGTAAGAGTTGAAGAGAAAGTGCTTCAACAATTGAAGGTGATGAGAAATTGCATCACAAAATCGAAGAGAAAGTGCTTTGATCTCAACAACTTTAAAGCAAGGGGGTGTGTTGAATGGTGCTTCAAAGTTGTCCCACATCGGGAAATACTGAACTAAGATCCTGGATATAAACTAAGATATTCTCCATCACATTGCCAATTGGTTTTGTGATAATAAGGGGATTAATAAAAAACTAACAAAGATAATTCCATACCTTTCATGGTGTGGTTGGCATCGCACGGACATCGAGCTATGGTGTGCCTGTCACTGTCTCTGTTGCTATAGAAACTGAGCTCGAACGCTATAATCCGTGTTCTGCTTCTACTGAGGTACGTATTGAACATTCCTTTGCAGCATTTCATTACCGTTTGGCTATTGTTTGGGTATAAATAGGTCCAGCATCTGATCTTACTTCCAATGATTGGTCATGTACAAAAGTATAATGACATCTGCTACTATATTTACAAATGTACAAATACTTACCATGTTTCCATCTAGCCTTTGCTGTTTTACAAATAATATACTTGGATTTTAGTACTCAAACTAACTGCTAATATGAATTCATTGTTTAGCTTCAATTTTTTTCCTTATCTCAAAACTGTGCAAATTTGAAATATTATTGTTGTATGTGTTTCTAAAATATCAATTTCAAATGTAATAACTCAAAAATACAGTTTCTTATATATGTATTACCTTTGATTTTATGAGTTATCTTACCTTCAACGATTGCTCATGTACAAATGTACAATGACATATGCTACTATATGTACAAACGTACAAATGCTGACCATTTTTTATTCTATATCCTTTACTGTTCGACAAATAGTATATTTGGATTTTACTATTCAAACAAACTGCTAATATGAAATCATTTGGGTTTGCTAATAATTATTTGAGATGAAAGAACTTGCCATGTATGTCATATTGGTATATTTTGGGTTTGCTAATAATCATTTGGGATGAAATTTCTAACTCGAGACATTAATCCTATTTTAGATTATATGCATGTCATGCGATACTGAAAAGGGTATATGATTTCCATTGGCAAACTCCTACTTTAACTGTCTCAATACTTTCCAATAAATGTTGTATATTTTCCAATTAACAGAGTAAACAGATGTCACTTTCTACCATTGATTAAATTTGTATTCTTTTTGTACATCTAAGAATATGTTTATAGACTAACTCACTGGACAAATTTCTATTGTTTACTTTAATTACATTACACATTTAAAATTCTTTGCCAAATACTTTCCATTTATCTGTTTCTATATTTTGCAGTTAGATCTCTTAATCCCCATTTGAATACATTTTATGTTTTCTTCCACAAATAAAAACATGTTAATTATAGAAAATTCGTTTTTTTTATTTTCTAATACATTATATGCATTCAATATTGTTTTATGTAAAAAATTTCTTTTTTTAATGTTCATTTTTAGTTACGTTATGCTACTATTTAAATAAACATTGACTGCATATTAATTCTCTTCAAATCATTGATGTATGACAAACTTTAAATGGTTATTATCATCTATGGATTCATTTGATAATTTAACCGTGCAACTTTCATATGAGGTCTTATTTGCACCTAATTTTGTTTTATGTGCAAATTATTTCTTTCTATGTTGATCATTTTTAAACACTGATTACGTATTAATGTTCCACAAATCATTAACATATGAGGAACTGCCATTAGAACCATTAATTATAATGGTCATCAAACAGTATGGATGCATATAATCCATGTTTAAGGAAACCAAACCCGCTTAGAACCTGACAATTAGATCAAACTGATGTTGATGGATGAAAATAGGTTTTAGGTTTTGCGCTTTTATTATAATTGAAGCTTATAAACACCCATGTAATCGGGGTTAGGCAAGTTCAGTTGCAGCTATTTATATCATATGTGTTTGTTTTATACACTAAAGCATCAACTACTTTGAAGCGCGTTTTAACTGTAATTATGTTGCATTTAGAATTTTATTAACCATGTTATTTATTATGTTTTGCTTATTTGGCCAGGTTGTACAAATTTTCTTTTACTACGTTACATATTACTTGCACTAAATATAAGTCAACTTTATTGCTTTGTGTAGATATGTGAAACCAAACATATATTTTTTTTGTAGCATTAACAATATTAGTTTGGAAGTGTATGGATATAGCAAAGTCAGATGACTTTACATTATGCTCGAACTATTAAAATTTATTAATGGCTTTAATCTGTACGAGGAAATTGATCTATCAAACGACGAAATCACACCATTGGGCGAATGGAACTAGAGGCAACGTAGATCAATTCTCAAAACTTCAAATCTGTCAATCCTACCATAGGTGGATAGCCAATTTAATATAAGAGAGGAAATTCAAAGCAATGATTTTGGACTGCCTTCGCTGCATAATTTTTAGTAACATGATGTCACAATTTAACCTGTCTGTTCCACTTTTCAAAGTGAGACCAGATTAGATTTGCAATTACCAATGGTTATAATCTAAACCACTTTCATATCTGTGGTTTTTAATGTCGGTATTCACAGAGAGTGCATTGGTTTCTAGGAGATGCATGGGCTGTTAAAGAAAATTATCATTGGCAGGTTATTCATACAGTGCTATTGGAAATGGCTTTCGATATGCTAAATTCAAAGCAAGGGCCAATCCTCATTTCCCCAATACATGCAGGTGTATATATGAAGAAATTGTATAACAAGTATCTCACTTTCCATGGCTTATGGCTTAACATCAATGGGTAGAGTTTTAGGTTAGAGTTAATGTTTATAGCCTATCGTTTTCTATTGAAAACATGCTTTTGTTTGGTCTGCTGTGTTTAGGAAGAAAACTATTTTTGGTTTTCGTAATTTTACTTTGTTTTGACAAAAGCTTGCATTTATAAGTTTGGTAAATTGTGTTGTTTTCTGGAATGTAAGTTCTGTGCCGTGAAACTTTCTGTTTTAAAAATGGTTATGTTTTGTTTCTTTATTATCTATGAGTTGGATGCATTTATGTGAATGGACTTTATTGTAATGCATACACAGTATATTAGATTTTTGTGATACCAGATATCTTTTTAATTGAATGCATGGGCTGTTAGAGAAACAGGCTATCGAAGGACTGTTGACAAGCAAATGGTTGTGGTAATTAGCGGTTACAATAACTGCATAATTTGTGGAATTGATTTGTTTACATAATATTTTGGTTATTGTTGTTCTTACTACACCACCTTCTTTGCACAAAACAAAGTTTCTGCACAAATACAGGCTTTTCTTTAATTGTTTATGCACACGTCCAACGGACGTGCCTAAGTACTGGTATTTATAAAAGGAATTTCATTATAAATCGAATATCGATTTAATCGGGATTTGAAATATCGAGTTAGAAATTCATATAGGAATATTCTAGAGCTGTATGATATACTGTTGTGAATATATACGATAATATTTATTTTTAAATATTAAATTTAATTGTTTTTAAATATATTTATATATTTAAAAGGGTAATTTAGGGCTTTAAAAATATCCAGTTTTGCAAACAACCTCAGAATTCGATGAAACTAATTTTGTTGGATCCGCAATGTTAAATTATTGTTAGATTTCAATTTCCGTGATTTTTAGAGTCACTGTGTGGCCGTACGGATTTTTGGAGTGAAAAACAGTCGATAATTTGACCTTTAAAAGTACGTTGTATGAGCAAACGGAGTCTGAATTCGACGAAACCAGTTTCATTGGGACCGTAATGTCGAACGGTAGCTGCATGTCCAGTTTCGTGGTTTTTGGATATTGTATGTGACCACAGGAATTTTTAACAACAAATGAAAGTAGCGTTAAGGTAAATATCAATATAAAATACTAATATAAAATTATTTAAAAAATTTCTATAAGTACCACACCAATCCTTCTAAACCTAATTACATTTTTCTGAAGTGAACACAAAAAAAATGGCGCCGTTGTTTTCTCCAGTACAAGGTTTCGGTCTTAAAAAAAAATCAAACAAAATTCCAATAATTTTCTATAAATCGTAAAGCGTATATACATGAGTTTGTGCTGATGTATACTTCAATCCCATACCCGTTCTCAGGTGTTCGATGTTCCTTTTGAGGGTGCGGTTCTCGACAGTGAGGTTAGGGTTCCAGTTCGCAAGCAGTAGCAGCGTTAATTTCATGTTTCGATGTTGATTTCGGGTAGAGGAGATCGAGTAGCATCAGCCAAGAAGTTTTAGTTTGATTTGGGTTTAAATATGTTCGATGGAATACCGTTGATTTGGTGCAAATACTGTTCGACGCAACCAAATGCTGAGGGCGATTCGGATGCGTGGTGGTGAGTAGATGGAGAGTGCGAGAGGAGCTTGATGGCAGTGTTTGTTTTGGGGTTTATGAAGTAGAGAGGGATTGCGTAGTGTGAAGTTCGTCATTGTGAGGAGCAGAATTGGTCACGGCACCATTTGGGGAAGAAGGGTATTTGGGCCAAGGAAGTTAAAGAGGGGTGAGGCCCATTTAAAAATAAATGATTTTAGTTTAAATTAAAATTCAATGTGTATTAACTTGTTAATGTTATATCTTGGTCATACGTTATCAGTTTTTCGAACGGTCGGATCGTTGGGACCGTATGGACGAGAGCTCCACAATGGAACTGACTAGAAGTGGATTGGAGCTCGTTTGAAATTATGGAGAAATAAACTGTTTGATTCAGATCAAACAACAGTTTATCATTCTTTAACGATGAACTGCCAAAGTGAGTAAAACTCACCAACTCTGAACAGTTCTATTTATATAACGTATATTTAGAACTGATAAATGATGATTGATTGCTGTGTGCTGACTGTTTCGTTGAATTGTGTATGTATTGGTTGAAAATATAGATAACGATATATATATATATATCGTTAATCGAATATTGATTCTGTTTATCAAAATATTTTATATTCTTATTTTCTTAACATCTGTGGTGCAGGGAAACAGGTTGGAGGAATCCGGCTGGATTCCTCAACATTTATTTTACTGTTTTTCATATATTGTAATATATGATGTGATATATAATCTGTTATGGATTATGTGTGTTAGAATGATACTGATCCTTGTTATTCGATATTTTAAATATCCTAAAAAGACCCTGGGATGTAAAAAGAATTATTTCAATGTATGTTGAAATAAAGGGATTTTGTAAAATCAACAGATTTTATAAAAGGAAATATTTCGAAAGTAAATAAAAGGAAAATGTTTATAAAACGAATAGAGTTTTATAAAAGGGAAAAATGTTGATAAAACGAATAGAATAGAATAAAGGAATATCTATTTAGAAAATAGAATAGAATAAAGGAATATTTATTTAGTAAATAAATAGAATTATAAAAGGAATATTTAGTTGGAAACTAAATAGGATTTTTAAAGGAGTAAATCAAACATAATTAATCAAAAAGGGAGTTAAACAGACATAGTTATTTAGGATAAGTTGCCATTTAGCACGACTGCTAGCATAATTCGTAGGGCTGCAGATAGCCTACGGCGGTCAGATGTTTCCTGAGGGAATCAGGCATAACCATTGTGATCGCTGCGATCTAGAGTTAAGAAAATGGAGTTAAATAGAATTAGAATTAATCAAATAAGAGTTAATCGATTTAAGTAAATCAAATAGAGTCAAACAGAAATGGAAACTGACTAGAGATTAATAAGTTGAATAGTTTTCTGAGTGTCGATCTGATGTCGGTTTCGGCCTTTGGGGTTTATACTTAGGAAGTTGTTCTCTTGTTAGTTTATAGTTAGAGTCTGATAGATGTGGAAGAATAGTGATATGTAATTAAGCCATGGAAATGTTTTCCAGTGTTAATAACATATATTTTCTAAACATAGAAAATGAGGATATATATATATATATATGTATGATGATTGATCGATATAATTTCCATTTGGAAATAATATCGTTGTTTCCACACGTGTTTTCTTTGATAGTTAACTCACCGACTATCGAAGTTTTCGGCCATTTTAACGTTGTTAATATGGAGAGACCGGTTGGATTATTATCCAAAGAACCACTCTGTATTGGCATAAGCGTTGCGAATCATATATGCCAAAGATAATTGAAGACGGAGTAAAGTGCAAGGGCTATTGTATAAGTCTTAGATAATAGTGCCTAAGATGGATGTACTGAATAGTGCCTTCGGTTTGTCCAGCCCCAGGACAACTGGTATGGAAGAAGGTCTGACAGAGTATATCCAATAGATAGCATAAGTTGATCTCTTCAAACGTATTCACGTTTGGTGGCGGAGGAATTCGTTTCTCTTAGCTGTATACCCATGTTATTTTTGGATAAATCAATTTGTGATTTGGCGGGTATGACGATGTGACATTCTATGTGAATGAAGATATGATATGTAAAAAGATAAGCGTAGCTTCTAGCCTCACATCTGGTAAATGAGAAAAGTCGGGCAGGCAGCATGGCTATGTAGGTCGCACCTGTTAGGGTGTATAATCACCTGATCTAGAGTTTCATTTACTTCTAAAAATCTATTGTTGATGTTGTCCCATTCGGGAAACGGTTGCTGATCCCAACCATTGGTGATATACATTCGATACACTTAAGCGAAATGAGTGGTCGGTCATGTGTGGCAGGGTTGCAAGATGTTCTTGTTGAACCCAGTGTATTCCTCTCTAGAGGTACACTAGCGTAAGGTGGTTCCATACCTTGTCATAGTTGGAAATCCATTACCCAATACGTGCTTGCGGTTTTGATTGTATACTATATATGTAGAACGTGAGATGAAAGCGTTTCTTGTAGATGATTATTATATTGTGGTTGATAGACATTATTATAATATCAAAAGGTTTTTGATAAAGATATTTTTGGATTCTCATAAGGGAAAAACCCGTTCCGTTATACGGCGTGGTCTTATGAGATAGCGATTACTTGTTCTAACTGTTTTAAACTATTTTACTCATACCAGTCCTATGACTGACCCGGAGTTTACTTTGTTTTGTTTTCCCTAAACTCTTGGGTGCCCAATTTTGTACGGGCAGTCAAGTAGTCGGGATTTACAGATACTTGAAGAGCTGGAGCAGGAGGCTTCAGGATCATATAGCTATAGATTATTTCCGCTGTGTTGTAAGTGTTGTACTTTGATAATGATGTATATTCAAGTACAGATGTATATTTCAAGTTATGTTATATATATTATATGTTATTCGTTCCGCTGTGAGGTTCGTGTTACTCTGATGTTGTGTTGTTCTTCTTCTTCTATTCTAAGTTTCTATCTTACCTATTCTCACCCTCTAATTTCTTTCATTAACCATCCGGTATTTTTGACTCTTGATGTTCGATATGTGTTGTATATCGGATAATCAAGATCACAAATTTTTGGGTCGTTACTGTTGGTATCAGAGCATAAGGTTAAGTGAATTACCTTGGCTCTGTGGCGTAACTCAATAGAGATAGGGTTAGTAATACCCTAGATTGAGTTGAGTGTATATATACGAGAGATCGTATTTGTTATTGATATAAAAATTGTTTTATATTGTGGAGATTTATTGGTTGAGTTGTTTATGTGTTCTAGTCGATCAGTTTGATCCACTGTATCGGTGGGAGCTTATAAACACTCAAATACGATGAACCGTCATGGTATGTTTTGAAAGGGGGGTAAACGAAATAATTTTACCCAAATTATATTTTGATATAAAGGATTTATATTGGTTGTTGTTATAATCGAGTAAGATTATAAAAGTGAAACGGTTACGTATATAACCAAAGAAAATTCGTACAAGAGTTACGAAATGAATTAAATCTGAATTTAAATCAGAATTGAAACTAAAACCTGGAAATTTGAATAAGTATTTGTAAATGGATTTGAATTGAAACAGGAAAATTTAAGATCCTGGGAGATTTTTAATTTGTTTTACAAGCAGTGTGAATTATATTTTGAAATGAATTTCAAAGTGGAAATGTTTAGAAATGGTTTTATAGTATTGAACTAACTTCGATCGCTGGAAAATAGATTCTGATGATGACAGCTGCATCATCAGTGTTCATTTTCGAGTTGCTGAGTGACGGACTACTACCAAAGGATTTTGTTTTTGAATTGTTTTGAGAGAAATAAGTTGTTTGAAATCCAAAAAGGAATATTTGGTTTTAGAAAAGCAAAGCTGTTTAAAACTCCCGGGAAGAGACTGTTTGAATTAAAAACAAATTTAAATAGAAATGTGTGAAACCAAGCTGGAACTGAATTGAAACCAATTAACTGGAAATTGAATTAGATATGATATATCAAGTAGAATCAGATTTTGAATTGTGAGATAGAATCTGAAATGGTATTGGATTGATGAGTTAAGAATTAAAAAAATCGAAAATGAAACTTTGATTTGAAATGAAATTTGACTTAGGTATAAGTGAATGGTTGTGCTGGAGATAAAAGTGATTGGAGTTTGATTGGGATGACCTTGGTATATGCTGAATTAGCAGCAGATGGAAAAGATATAATGATATGCTCTACAAAATGTACAAGTTTATATTTCATATGGTATGAGATTTTGATGAGCCGAATTAGCAAGCCACTTGGCTGTTTGATTTTCTTTTGGGTTGGAGATGGCCTAGGGAGGCGAGTTGTGGTTGTACCGATTGAGCCGTACAAAGGAGGTGCTGGCGAAAATTTTCAGAAATTAAGGGAGTTAGAAATTTTTTAGGATTTTTGAAAATTTTCGATGATAAGAATTAATTAATATTTAGTTGAAATAAATTGGTTTATTGAAACTGAAGTTAAGCAGTGAGCAAATAAGTTCTAACCAGTCGATAGGGTTTGTTTTCTACCTTAGCAATTTCGAGGACGAAATTATTTTAAGTGGGGAAGAATGTAATGACCTGCATTTTTAGCGGTATAATAATTAATTTATTTAATTATTGAAATATTGATTAGAGAATTTAATGGTCGGTTAATCAAACAACTTTGAATATTTAATTAATAATAATAATTAAATAATATATTTATTTCTAAAATAATCAGAATGGGCTGAAATGGCGATATGGTGTGAATTGAGCAATTCAAAATATATAATTCGGTTTAGAAAAGAATTACGATAACGAATATATTTAATTAACGATGGGTGAACGTATAAATTATAATATAATTATAATCAAGCTCGAAATGGTGCGGCAGTTCGCTATTTGGCGATTTGAACTTCAACTGAATGTACAGGGTTCGTTTTAAATCGGGTTTCTGTGAAACAAGAAACGTGTGGAGCTGGTGGAGTATATCTTTCTAGTGGAAGAGAAAAATGGGGATTTCATCATGTAGATTTTGATTTATGTCCAAATCAAATTTTAGAAAAGTCGTTGTGGAATTCCTTTATAATTTAAAAAAAGGAATTATTTATATTTATAAAAGGAATTTCATTATAAATCTAATATCGATTTAATCGGGATTTGAAATATCGAGTTAGAAATTCATATAGGAATATTCTAGAGCTTTATGATATTATATTGTGAATATATACGATAATATTTATTTTTAAATATTAAATTTAATTGTTTTTAAATATATTTATATATTTAAAACGGTAATTTAGGGCTTTAAAAATAGCCAGTTTTGCAAACGACCTCAGAATTCGACGAAACTAATTTTGTGTGATCAGCAATGTTAAATTATTGTTAGATTTCAATTTCTGTGATTTTTAGAGTCACTGTGTGGCCGTACAGATTTTTAGAGTGAAAAACAGTCGATAATTTGACCTTTAAAAATACGCTATATGAGTAAACGGAGTCT
Organism: Allium sativum; assembly: GCA_030737875.1. Taxonomy (NCBI): domain Eukaryota; kingdom Viridiplantae; phylum Streptophyta; class Magnoliopsida; order Asparagales; family Amaryllidaceae; genus Allium; species Allium sativum. Next base: position 970,047,483 of record CM060912.1, on the reverse strand, counting down.
GAATTCGACGAAACCAGTTTCATTGGGACCGTAATGTCGAACTGTAGCTGCATGTCCAGTTTCGTGATTTTTGGGTATTGTCTGTGACCACAGGAATTTTTAGCAACAAATGAATGTAGCGTTAAGGTAAATATCAATATAAAAATACTAATATAAAATTATTCAAAAAATTTCTATAAGTACCAGACCAATCCTTCTAAACCTAATTACATTTTTCTGAAGTCAACACAAAAAAAATGGTGTCGTTGTTTTCTCCAGTACAAGGTTTCGGTCTTCAAAAAAAATCAAACAAAATTCCAATAATTTTCTATAAATCATATAGCGTATATACATGAGTTTGTGTTGATGTATACTTCAATCCCATACCCGTTCTCAGGTGTTCTATGTTCCTTTTAAGGGTGCGGTTCTCGACAGTGAGGTTAGGGTTCCAGTTCGCAAGCAGTAGCAGCGTTAATTTCATGTTTCGATGTTGATTTCGGGTAGAGGAGATCGAGTAGCATCAGCCATGAAGTTTTAGTTTGATTTGGGTTCAAATATGTTCGGTGGAATACCGTTGATTTGGTGCAAATACTGCTCGACGCAACCAAATGCGGAGGGCGATTGGGATGCATGGTGGTGAGTAGATGAAGAGTGCGAGAGGAGCTTGATGGCAGTGTTTGTTTTGGGGTTTATGAAGTAGAGAGGGATTGCGTAGTGTGAAGTTCGTCATTGTGAGGAGCAGAATTGGTCACGGCACCATTTGGGGAAGAAGGGTATTTGGGCCGAGGAAGTTAAAGAGGGGTGAGGCCCATTTAAAAATAAATGATTTTAGTTTAAATTAAAATTCAATGTGTATTAACTTCTTAATGTTATATCTTGGTCATACGTTATCAGTTTTTCGAACGGTCAGATCCGTTGGTACCGTACGGACGAGAGCTCCACAATGGGATTGACTAGAAGTGGATTGGAGCTCGTTTGAAATTTTGGTGAAATAAAGTGGTTGATTCAGATCAAACAACAGTTTATTGTTCTTTAACGATGAACTGCCAAAGTGAGTAAAACTCACCAACTCTGAACAGTTCTACTTTTATAACGTATATTTAGAACTGATAAATGAGGACTGATTGCTGTTAGCTAACTGTTTGGTTGAGTTGTGTATGTATTGGTTGAAAATATAGATAACGATATATATATATAAATCGTTAATCGAATGTAGATTCTGTTTATCGGAATATTTTATATTCGTATTTGCTTAACATCTGTGGTGCAGGGAAACAGGTTGGAGGAATCCGACTGGATTCCTCAACATTTATTTTACTGTTTTTCATATATTGTGATATATGATGTGTTATATAATCCGTTATGGATTATGTGTGTTAGAATGATATTGATCCTTGTTATTCGATATTTTAAATATCATAAAAAGACCCTGGGATGTAAAAAGAATTATTTCAATGTATATTGAAATAAATGGATTTTATAAAATCAACAGATTTTATAAAAGGAAATATTTCGAAAGTAAATAAAAGGAAAATGTTTATAAAACGAATAGAGTTTTATAAAAGGGAAAAATGTTGATAAAACGAATAGAATAGAATAGAATAAAGGAATATCTATTTAGAAAATAGAATAGAATAAAGGAATATTTATTTAGTAAATAAATAGAATTATAAAAAGAATATTTAGTTGGAAACTAAATAGGACTTTTAAAGGAGTAAATCAAACATAGTTAATCAAAAAGGGAGTTAAACAGACATAGTTATTTAGGATAAGTTGCCATTTAGCATGACTACTAGCGTAATTCATAGGGCTGCAGATAGCCTACGGCGGTAGGATGTTTCCTGAGGGAATTAGGCGTAACCATTGTGATCGCTGCGATCTAGAGTTAAGCAAATGGAGTTAAATAGAATTAGAATTAATCAAATAATAGTTAGCCAATTTAAGTAAATCAAATAGAGTTAAACAGAAATTGGAAACTGATTGGAGATTAATAAGTTGAATAGTTTTCTGAGTATCGATCTGATGTTGGTTTCGGCCTTCGGGGTCTATACTTAGGAAGTTGTTCTCTTGTTAGTTTATAGTTAGAGGCTGATAGATGTGGAAGAATAGTGATATGTAATTAAGCCATGGAAATGTTTTCCAATGTTAATAACGTATATTTTCTAAACATAGAAAATGAGGAAATATACATATATGTATATGTATGATGATTGATCGATATAATTTCCATTTGAAAATAATATCGTTGTTTGCACACGTGTTTTCTTTGATAGTTAACTCACCGACTATCGAAGTTTTCGGCCATTTTAACGTTGTTAATATGGGGAGACCGGTTGGATTATTATCCAAAGAACCACTCTGTATTGGCATAAGCATTGCGAATCATATATGCTAAAGATAATTGAAGACGGAGTAAAGTGCAAGGGCTATTGTATAAGTCTTAGATAACAGTGCCTAAGATGGATGTACTGAATAGTGCCTTCGGTTTGTCTAGTCCCAGGACAACTGGTATGGAAGAAGGTCTGACAGAGTATATCCAATAGATCGCGTATGTTGATCTCTTCAAACGTATTCACGTTTGGTGGCGGAGGAATTCCTTTCTCTTAGCTGTATACCCGTGTTATTTTTGGATAAATCAATTTGTGATTTGGCGGGTATGACGATGTGGCATTCTAAGTGAATGAAGATATGATATGTAAAAAGATAAGCGTAGCTTCTAGCCTCACATCCGGTAAATGACAAAAGTCGGGCAGGCAGCATGGCTATGTAGGTCGCACCTATTAGGGTGTATAATCACCTGATCTAGAGTTTCATTTACTTCTAAAAATCTATTATTGATGCTGTCCCATTCGGGAAACGGTTGCTGATCCCAACCGTTGGTGATATACATCGATACACTCAAGCGAAATGAGTGGTCGGTCATGTGTGGCAGGGTTGCAAGATGTTCTTGTTGAACACAGTGTATTCCTCTCTAGAGGTACACTAGCGTAAGGTGGTTCCATACCTTGTCATAGTTGGAAATTCATTACCCAATACGTGCTTGCGGTTTTGATTGTATACTATATATGTAGAACGTGAGATGAAGGCATTTCTGCTTGATGATTATTATATTGTGGTTGATAGACATTATTATAATATCAAAAGGATTTTGATAAAGATATTTTTGGATTCTCATAAGGGAAAAACCCGTTCCGTTATACGGCGTGGTCTTATGCGATATTGATTACTTGTTCAAACTGTTTTAAACTGTTTTACTCATACCAGTCCCATGACTGACCCGGAGTTTACTTTTTTTTGTTTTCCTTAACTCTTGGGTGCCCAATTTTGTATGGGCAGTCAAGTAGTCGGGATTTACAGATACTTGAAGAGCTGGAGCAGGAGGCTTCAGAATCATATAGCTATAGATTATTTCCGCTGTGTTGTAAGTGTTTTACTTTGATAATGATGTATATTCAAGTACAGATGTATATTTCAAGTTATGTTATATATATTATATGTTGTTCGTTCCGTTGTGAGGTTCGTGTTACTCTGATGTTGTGTTGTTCTTCTTCTTCTATTCTAAGTTTCTGTCTTATCTATTCTCACCCTCTAATTTCTTTCATTTACCATCTGGTATTTTCGACTCTTGATGTTCGATATGTGTTGTATATCGGATAATCAAGATCGCAAATTTTGGGTCGTTACAGTGTAAGTAGGAGTCAGCGGCTGACGTTTAGTTTCTTGAATCGACAAGGAATAGTAACTCACCTGAGCAATCAGACAGGTTGTAGTCCAAGCAACTAGGGGTGGCAATTAGACCCGACCCGATGGATCCGAACCCGACCCGACGGGTCTCGGTTCTAGGCGGATCGGGTTTTAACGGGTCTAAACTATACATTTCAAAAATCTAGACCCCGACCCAAGCTTCGGGTCGGGTTGAAGCTCGGGTCGGGTCGGTTCGGGTCTGATTAAATAATAACACTAAAATACATATATTTCAATGTTTTTTGGTCGGGTCTTTCAGGTCGGGTTTATGCGGGTTGGGTTTGATCGGGTCTTGATGGTATTTTTCATCACCTAGACCCGACCCAAGACCCATCGGGTTCGGGTCTTTTTAGGTCGGTTCGGTTTGGGTTTCGGTTCTCGTTTCTAATTGCCAGCCCTACAAGCAACCGAAGTTCTCAACAATATTGGAACTCCGCACTTATATCAATGATCGAGCTTCAACAAAGCGTCATAACTACTCAGAAAAAACGTACTTCCTGAAATGCACTGCTTAACAGAAAGGTAGTGACCATTCGAGAGATGCGACTTGGAGATCTTTTCAGCAATGAGAAGGACTTGTCTCAATTCAAAGCACGTCATGTTAACACAAGACGTACTTTGGAGGGCACGTGTTACGCGGACTTTTGGCCCAGCTATCAGAAGCAGACCAAGCTGACATGACTTGACCATCATGTGGCTAAACGACTCAGAAGTGTCGATCGGACACCTAAAAGTCAGGTCTAAACAGGGTCGTGCAAGTGTGTTCATCCTAGCTCGTCAAAACAACTCTTAGATGGCTAAGTGTTTGGAGATCAGTATAAAACATATTTCAGGATCAGTACATATCCCCACATTTCAAGCTGCACAACAAATATATACAAGTGTTTTGGGATCGGTGTGTATCCCCATGTCTTCCGGGTTCGATACATATCCCCAAAGAGATTCGACATCAGTACAACTCCCTAAAGCATTCGAGATCAGTACATATTCCGAAACAATCCGGGATCAGTGCAACTTCCACCTACTTCTAGGATCACAAAGAATTTCCCCAACATTTCAAGGATTGTTGTGAATCACCAACAACCTAGAATTAACACAAGGTTTTCCGGATCCAATTCAACTCAACTTCAAGTCATCATACTCCCCGATCCATCAAGCAACTTCGAACCAAACCTGGCCAGAATACAGAGCCAACCAAGGAGAAGGACTTACCCAAGTCAAAGTCTAGAAAATACGAGTACATAAGGATTGGTACCGATCCCCATATATGACGATTTGGGCCCTGGGCCTCCTTGGGGTCCTTCCTGCGCACCTACCTAGATTCCTTCCGAAATATCACTATAAATACCCCCTTCAAATATGAGAAAAGGGTTGGCTTCTTGGGACTTAGCTTCTACTTGGACTTTGGCGCGCTTGGGGATACACTGGCACTCTTGGCACACTTTGGCACTTTGGTAAGAAGAAGTTCAGCTCCTTCTTAGACGTTTTTGGACTCTTTTTCCTCCACTGCTATGATAGTTATTTGGGAGCACTGATCCCTCTCTTGTAAAGATAAAGTCTACGTGAATTAAGTGCTAAATCTTCAAAGTCGATGTAGGTTCTCACAAACCGAACGACTATAAATGCCATATCACTTAATTTACTGCACTTCTCCACTAAAAATCCTTATTTTACATTTATTTTCACTATCATGGAAATCTTTGGATGTTGTGCCAACTTTTGGACATCAATACATACATATGAAAAAAATATTTGTATTTCTACCTAAAATATAATACCTATAAAGATTTGCATATAAAATTATGTAACTATATTTTGTATAAGTAAAATGTTGTATTTAAATTATAAACTATATATATATTTAAACAATATATGTTAAGCTATTTAGGTAAAAAAAAGTTTATTAATTTAATTCATGTTGCATCTAGGTAAAAAAAATACAAACATACAACCAAACAAATTGTGATAATACATTTATATATTGGAATTATCGCCTAATTAATGGTATAATATATGTGATATAGACATTATATTTTAATAGAAAATTATATCGAGTGACTAGAAGTAAAAATAGGAACGATGATATTTTCTCCTTGAACCGATTTCTAATCTAGTAAAGTGTTGGTCTCTGTACTAGTGACCACATCAGCTATCGAATGGAATTGTTTTTTCAACTTTGATTTGAACCTGAACTAACGAAGGAAGAGAAGATAAGTTTAAACAAGAAATGGTAAGGGTTCCGAGGCTTGCAAAATTTCAAAAACAAGTGTTTTTAGAGATAATTATATAAAGAGATTTTAAAGACAATTTACGATATAGATCCTCCTTCATCTCTTATTGAATATAGTCTATCTTAGCCATCCATCCCTAACCTCTTTAGCTCATCACTTGGCCTCATATTAGAGCAAATAAACTAGGCCCCGTATATTAGCTTTAAACTCATTCAAAACTCAAACACAATTTTTGCATCTAAATACAATTTAAATGCATGTCAATATTATATCGATTAATATATTTAACAATATTTGTTCATCAAATCAAAATAAATTTTATAAGTAATATTTTATACTAGTTTAATTAATTTATAACAATTGCAAACTAATTAAATCGTTTGGTGAAAGAAGCGTTCATCATTTCGATCATGTGAACCTTAGATGTAAATTTCGCCAGTGAGTAATATAGAACTATTCGTATATTAACATCATATGTTGCGTAATAGGTAGTGTGATATATTGGGAAAAGTTATCACTTGGTTTTAGTATAATCCAATTTTACTTTGTTAACCGTTAGCCGGTCGTGATTATTATTTACACTAGTTCTCTTCGTCAAAACTATAACACTTCGGATTTATGCAGTTTGTCAGTGTTTAAAATTCTAATATCATATGTATTCAACTCCATTAGCCAAAACAAAATTCTTAATTCAATAATAATATTTATTTTTAGCCAAACTATTTTAGCTACAGATTTTGAGTGTTAGTTGACCGTTATAACAACCATATATAACTAAGGAGATCAATCATTTCGTAAATAGTGTTTTACTTTCAATACTTCCACTTGACCCACCTATATTCACTAGATAGGCATCATGTCATGAATTGACTATAATCAGAGCAAAATTCTTGTATTAAAGATGGATGATATTATTAAGCTGAGAGACCTGTGTAGATCGGTATTACATGAAAAAGGCGAACTTGGCAATGCAAACAAGGTAATATTGGAAGATGAGAGTTGGAACAGAAAGTATATTTATGATATAGACTACTCTGGTTATGTTCCCAACGTGGTTTCCTTTTTTTCAGGCTATATGCAGGTTACTGGTCCAATGTCTTTTGGATCTCACAGTCATTCCTCTTCTGATGGTGAGGAAGGGTTGTTAGCCACTTAGTGGATAATCCACATTAAAAACCTTGTTGTAGTAGTTAGACAATTTGTCTATCTCCTGTACTTAATGTCTTTTATTATTTGTTATAATAAAAAGTGTTACGGGCCACTTTAAAAACTGGTCGACTTTGCCCAAAATAATGTGTAGATCGGTACAATTGATATTTTCCATTTGACCTTGGTTATACTAACCAACAAAAAACTATCGAGTGAGTCACTTCATGGTTATCCAATAAATATCAGTATGTAACATCTTGGTACCACCATCAGTCATAAGCAAAACACCTCCCAACATTTAGGGAGCATTGCGTACTTTAATGCCAATGGATACATCGAAATGTGATCTAAACGTATCTTGACTAAGAAAGTGACATACTATAGTGTGTGTACGTATGTATGTATGTATTTGTGTATATATGTATATTTGTGAATATATAACAATATACAAACTAGAACTGTTTTTAAACTATAATCTATACTATATTATAATTACCGAGTTAGCAATGGAGCTCTCACAAGTTCCCCTGGATTTTCGGCGCTTATCTAAAGCTGAACCATCTCATTTGTGCTTTCTCGATTGTTTTCCTCTCAACCCCTAACGCTAAACCGATCCCTACGCATTCCCAATCTTGCACTTTTTCCATCTTCCCCCTTCCAGCCCATCGTCTTGAAAACCTGTATCAGCAGCCCAATGCGTTTGAGGGAGAATAAATCCTGCTGCAAAGACTTGCAGTTATCCCTGCGTTGTTCGCCGGCATGTTTCAGGGGAAATAACCACCATCGCCTAATTGGGAGTTATCTTCGCCTCTTCAACAACTGTTTGCCTCTTCCCCTATGGTTGTTTCGAAATGCTAATGCTTCGAATACATTCAATTCAATTTGCTGTTGGATGCAAACATTTGGAACCACTTTCTTTCTAATTCAACATGTAAAGGTATCAATTTTCTGTCTAACCCTAATTTCTTAGTCCAATGCTTTTTTGTTTAGTTGTTGGTTATGTTGGTAGATTCTAAGCGATTTAATTAGTTCTGGCTATTAGGTAATACTTATTCATGGTTTTACTAATACTTAATTAGCATCTCTTTTTTCCTATCTGCCGTGACAAGTTATGTTTCATTCAGCGTGGTTATGTTTTTTTTAATACGCTTACAAAATCCATAAATGAAGGAATATGTACGTAGGAGTTTATTATTCCATTTTATTTGAGAAAACTAAATAAACCGTAGGGTTTAAATGTGAAACATTCAATGTTGAAATATTATTTCATGACCTAGAAATGTATATGATTAGATTAATGTGTACAAGTTATTATACACACACACACTCTTTATTCTTATTAAATGATGATTTATGGTTGAATCCCATGTGCATAACATGGGTTCATTCTAATATTCTGTAGTTGAAGCCTGTCTTCCTGTATTACTGTTAGGCCGATCATAATTCTCTTCATGTATAGGTATAAGTTACACATATGTGGTCATTATATTAATGTCCGCATGGAGTAATTTAATTTTGGTGCCAACTTTGAAATTTAGCCCCAGTAAAAAGGACCTTTTCCCAATCAATTTATCTTTTAATATTGTTGGCATGATATATATATTCCATTAAATTATTAACTTAGGTCTTATTTTAAACAAGCATTTTATCAAACTTCGTGTTCCATTTTTAATTTGTGTTTTACAATGTAAGTATTTATTCAAAAGCTTTGAAAAGTACATTCACATGTTTTGCATATTGAATTTAGATACTAAATTTTTATTTATTTTGACAAATCTGCTTAATAATTGTATATGTAGTTTCAAACGTCCAAAAGTTATATATTTTCAGAGTCAAATGTGCGTGTATACGTATTCTTCTTAGAACAATGTGATATATAAAAAATAAAAGCAAACGTATTTGATTAAGACCTACTCTATTTGGGAAGCAACTATATGCTTGACATCATCTTATAAAAACATCCTTTATGTTTATTTGGTAAAAACAGATAACTGGAAAATGATTATACCCTGATATATTCATGGATACTATCCATTGTTCAAAAGATTATACCTCTGTTTAAAAAAAATTCTCACCCTGTTTAGAGTTAGTAGCAAGTATTTTAACAGCTACTACTTCCATAGTTGATGTTTGAGCTTTGTAAATAGGGCCAACTGCACCTTGATCTATCATTGTTATAAAATAAAATTAGAAGTAGCTTTCTGCATGTCTTTGAAAATATGTGTTGAACTAAATTATCAGTTAAAACATGAATGGCTATTATGTAAGGCTAAAGTTCATGTAACTACTTTTAATCTTCATTATCTACAAAGATAACCCTTACGAATCTAACATAGCTACCGTAAACTTTAATAATTGTCAAAAAAATATTCTGACTTTTGTCAGTGTCAAATAAATTTTGTAACTAATGCTTAATAAGAGTCTTTATTTTTATAGTCTGCTTTATATTGTGACAACCAACCATTTTTTCATTTTTTTTTAACATCTACATTTGTAACAACCCGTAAAATGCGAGCCAGTTTGAAATTTTTATTTTGGCAATTTTAGCGAATTTTGAATATTTAAAATGAAATATTTTAAATAATATCGACGAGAAATTTATTTTGAATATAATTCGAACGTATATATTATATACGTCGTCGTTAGAATATATAATAATTATATATAATTATAAAAGGAATTGAAAATGGCGCGGTAGTTCGAAAATTCGATTTCTAATTTCAAATGAATATACAGAATTCAATATAAGTCAGAATTGAACGAAACAAGAAATATTTGGATCTGTATAACTATATCTTTGTAACGAAGTTAACAAACTGAGATTTCATCTTAGAAATCAAAAGATATGTCCAGTTGAAAATTCTGAATAGTCGCTATGGAATTCAGGCCCTTAAAAATGGACTTTTTGCAAACGACCTCGGATTTCGACGAAACCACTTTTGTTGGGTCCGCAGTGTCAAATTATTGCTAGGTTTCAAATTTCATAATTTTTCGAATCAATATGTGAGCGTGGCAAAAGAAAACGCGTTTGACCAGTTTCGATTGATTTTAATCGACTGGAAATTGGCCATTTTTCCAGCGGTCTCGGAATTCGACGAAACTAGTTTTGTTAGGACCGTATCGTCAATACGAAGCTAGAAAATATTTTTCGAGAATTTTTAGAGTTAGTATGTGACCCCGGTAATTTGAAATGTACGTTTAAAATTCAATATAGTGATTTAAATGTAAATTTAACGGAAACTGATTGTAACAGCCGAACCAGCCTACGATGCATATACCATTGTGTTCGGAATGGGGGTAAAACGCTGTAGGCGGCAGGCGGTGGGCCTCGTTTAGAGGTCGTATGTGAAAGTCAACTTTTTTGCAAAATAAAATAAATAAATTAATAAAAAAATTAAATCCCCCCTTTTTACTTTGCCCCCCCACCCCTCTTCATTTCGATTGCAGATTGAAGAAAAAAAAAGAAAAAAGAAAAAAAAAGCCCCGATCTAATCGCCCGCCACCCATCGACATCGCCACCGCCGCCAGGTTCCTTCCCCCCTACCGCTGTCCGACCCCCCCCCCCTCATGCGCCCATACCCTCGAACACCACGATGACCGATCCCCACCCCCTGCTGCTGTCGCGGCCCCTTCTTCTTCTTCCTCCACACCACGCCCTGGACCACCGTAGACCGCCACCGCTGGAAGCCCAGAGCACCCCTCCGACGAAGAACCCCACCCCCTCCGTTCACTGTAAGCTCGTTTTTTTTTTATTTTTATTTTTATTTATTTTCATTTAAACTGATTTTAATTAATGTTGAAAAACTGATTTTAATTAATGTTGAAAAACTGATTTTAATTAATGTTTAAAAACTGATTTTTTTTTTAAAACTTTAAAAAGAAAAACTGATTTTAAGAAAAGTTTTAAAACAGATTTTAGAAAAGGTTTTAAAAAGATTTGAACTTGTAAAAGAAAAAGATTTGAACTTGTAAAAGAAAAAGATTTGAACTTGTAAAAGAAAAAGATTTGAATAGAAAGAAAAAGATTTGAACTTTGAATAGAAAGAAAAAGATTTGAACTTTGAATAGAAAGAAAAAGATTTGAACTTTGAATAGGAAAAAAAAAAAGATTTGAACTTGGAAAAAAATAAAGATCATATTTTTAAAAGGGAAAAGACGGAAATTTTATTAAGTAGAAGGAGTAAGATATGATTTTTGTATTTTTAAAGTAATAAAAATATAATCTTTACATCGTAGGAATATTAAAGATATAATCTTTATTTTTGAAAAGGCGAAATCTTTATATGGAAAATAGCGTGATAAAAATATAATTTTTATCTATACAACATAGTAGTATAAAAATATGATTTTTATATATATTGAATAGCGAACTAAAAATTCGATTTTTATATATATTGAATAGCGAACTAAAAATTCGATTTTTATATATTGAATAGCGAACTAAAAATTCGATTTTTATATATTGAATAGCGAACTAAAAATTCGATTTTTATATATTGAATAGCGAACTAAAAATTCGATTTTTATATATTGAATAGCGAACTAAAAATTCGATTTTTATATATTGAATAGCGAACTAAAAATTCGATTTTTATATATTGAATAGCGAACTAAAAATTCGATTTTTATATATTGAATAGCGAACTAAAAATTCGATTTTTATATATTGAATAGCATACTAAAAATTCGATTTTTATATATTGAATAGCATACTAAAAATTCGATTTTTATATATTGAATAGCATACTAAAAATTCGATTTTATATATTGAATAAAAGAAGTAAAAATTCGATTTTTATATATGTAGTGGCTACGGGCGACGAAGCTGACGAAGGTGCGAAAACGATGAAGATTCTATCAAAGAAGAGTCAAGATGATTGGATAGCTATATGTGAGAATTTCTCACCTTTCAATTTCTTTTCTAGTTATATATATATACTAGGATGCAGACGGTGCTTAGTAGCACCCGACACAATCGTCCACAGACCATGGACTTGTTTGTTTGGTTGCATAGATTAGTTGGATTATTTGATTGAAATTGAATTGTTTGGTGAAATGAATTGATTTGATTGATGTGTGAATGGCGTGGGCCTTCACTAGACCGGGGATAAGGCTAGGCCTTGTCCCGTTTCTAGCATCGTGTCGTTATGCCGTCGAAATTTTCTAAAATATGTTAGAAAAATAAAAATATCATTTTATTGAATAAATGAATTGAATAGAAATTCATAGGTTGAAATAAAATGTTTTATCGTTAAAAATATAATTTTTAACGTGAATATGAAAATAGTGAAGTGAACAAAATAAAATATTCATTTGCAAACCGGACGGTTTGTTTATGTACACCTATTTGAATGACATTGATTGGGACGATAAATTTTACACATCGCCCAACTGCACGAATAAAATCTGTGTTTGGTTGTTTGAAACCCCACACGGGTGTTGGGATGAAATTTGAAGTTCACTCATCCTGATTGATTAAATATGTCGATCGATTGATTGACAGGCTGTTATAAGCGTTAGATATCTTTATTTGATGCTTATACAGTGTAGTGCACTTTGGTTGATGGTTGATCATTTTTCAATGTTATTATATACATGTGTTGTGTGAAAATCCATATAATTAATTTTATATGGTAATTGATTGGGCCTCATTCCAGTTTAGAAATGGAAATATTTGAAATAGAAATATTTGAAATAGAATATTTGAAAATAGAAATTTATGAAGTCGTGTTGATTAGTTTGACGCCATTTTGACGTGAACGGTATTTATATCGATTTTAAACGATTTCGAAATGAATTGAATTGAAAACGAATTCAAAGTGAATTGAAAACGATTTCGAAATGAATTGAATTGAAAACGAATTCAAATTGAATTGAAAACAATTTCGAAATGAATTGAATTGAAAACGAATTCAAAGTGAATTGAAAACGATTTCGAAATGAATTGAATTGAAAACAATTTCGAAATGAATTGAATTGAAAACGAATTCAAAGTGAATTGAAAACGATTTCGAAATGAAGTGAATTGAAAACGATTTCGAAATGAATTGAATTGAAAACGATTTCGAAATGAATTGAATTGAAAACGAATTCAAATTGAATTGAAATTTGGATTGAAAAGAAAGGAATTTTAAAACGAATTTATAAAGAAGAATTCAATTTTGATTTGAATTGAAAAGGAAGTTGAAATGGCTTTTGAAACGAATTTAAAACTATTTATATAATTCGTTTTAAATAGAAATCGACGAAATATATTATATATATATATTATATATATAATATAATGGCCTGAATAGAACGCGCCGCGCCGCGGCAGTTCGTGAATTTCGACCATTTATTTCAAACGGACATTACGGGAGATCCGACCGTCGGATTCTCCTAAAACCGGAACCGTTGGGTTCGTATCGAAAAGAGCTTTCTAACAAATATTAGAAATTAGAAATCTAACGGTTGGATTTGGAATTATGTCCAAATCAAATTTGAAAAAGGTCGCTATAAGTGCAGTTCGATGGCCATTGATGGAAATCGACTGTACGGGCCTTGATAAAATTATTAAAAATAGTAATAATTTGTGTAAAATCATAAGAAATGATTTGTGGAGATTTGGGATGAAAAACTCCATATTTGAAAAGATAAAAATAGATTTTTATCGAAATGAACTAGTTTTGAACTAGAATTATAATTCTATTTATTTTTAAATAAATAAATTGAATTTGAAATGGTTTAAAAATAACCAGAATATCCAATGATTGCATTGGAGTGGAATTGAATCGAAATTGTCTTCGGAATATTTCGATGTTGGAATTCGTGATTATACAGGTGTGGTTATGGAAATTTAAAAGATATATATTTATATCGTTATTTCCAATACGACATTTGTTAGTCGTAGAATTCGATATTGAATATAAGCCGATATATTTTCTATTCAGAGCCTTGTATTGAATATCAAATGTGATTTGGGTTTGTCGTGAATGGTGTCTTCACTAACACTGTTCTTGAACCCAGTTGAGAAAAGATTAAATCTTTTTATTTAGATTTAATGAAGTGTGCCAATTAAATAATATTTAATTGGAATTGAATTGATATTGATCTTTGGGTTTATCGTGGACAGTGTTTTTAAATAACACTCGTTCTTTAACCCGATAATTAATGGAATGTGATTTTGGGTTTATCGAGAACCGTGTTTTAAATGACACTGATTCTTTAACCCAGTCAAAGATTAAAACTAAGTGAAGTTTTAATGAATCTTTAATTAGATTGAAAAGATCGAGAATGGAGTATCACCAGTTTTACTCCAGGCGATAGTTAAATCTTTAATTAGATTTGAACGTGAAATGGTAATTGAATTTATCGATAACACTGTGGTGTTAGATATGAAGTATTACCAGTTTTACTTCATGGGATGAATAGGTTGGGATTGGGTAATAAAATAAATGATTACTTCGGTGTGGTTCGCTAATCCCGACTAGTTTGAATTGATATTCAAAGGAGATTAAAGAATAAATTTAAAGAATTTATCTTGGATAAAATTAATGGGAACTTTTCCCAAAGTATAGGAATATTTGAATAAAAGAATATTCTGAATTGGAATGAGGCGTATGTTGTGTTTGTGTAACACTTTTATAATATATACGCGAGTTATTCAGAAAGACCGGTTTTATCCCATTCTGAATAACTGATTCGACGTGGTGTCGAAGATGAAGACGGTGGTCGAAGACCGGAAGTCTTCACGTCGTTTGGGTGATAACTGATGATCTTGATTGGGCTGTACACCCAAGAAGATGGAAACAGTTGGTGATCGTCCAGACGTACTTGGAGATCGATGGATATGCGGGGTACTAGGTGCCTCCGGTTTCGTTCAGACCCAGAACGAACTTGCAAATGGACTGTGTGTCTGACATCGGATTTTAGTCTGTGTGATTGATTTCTATTAAATATATATCTGTTTGGCGGCGGAGAATTTATTCTCTTGCTTAACGCCCTTCTCTGAGACGTACGAGCTCAGGGATTATATATTGATGGATATCAAACGCATGGAGTGAATTGCCTGTGTGGCATGC
This sequence comes from Allium sativum, assembly GCA_030737875.1. Taxonomy (NCBI): domain Eukaryota; kingdom Viridiplantae; phylum Streptophyta; class Magnoliopsida; order Asparagales; family Amaryllidaceae; genus Allium; species Allium sativum. Next base: position 970,032,320 of record CM060912.1, on the reverse strand, counting down.
CTAAGTGGCAATTGATCGAGGCTTCTGTTGAAAAGCAAAGTCTTGTGGTGATGATCAAAGCACGGCCTTTGTGGCGTAGCTTTGTGTAACTTTTACTTCGCGTGTTTCACACCCGGTATGGACCAAAAAGGGGAGACGGACCTCAGGGAGGGCTTGCGTTTCTTTCTAGCTAGAAGTGGCGTCAGTGGTTTTACACGCCCTGACGAGTTTGATTTATGTGGTTGTTGCTGTTGCGAGGCGCCTCGGTTATATCGGTTTCGGCCGATGCATTCTGGTCGGCAGACGGACCAGACTTACACCCCATAGGGTGGGGAAACGTGTTGTTCAGGCACTATAATCCACATCGGTGGACCGGCCCTGACGATCCAAGGGGCAGTTGCGGCTGTTCCGGTGGCTCGGGCTAGAGAGTCACGAATCGGTTGAGGACTATCTTTTGCCTCGGTTCATAGACGGAAATCCAATTTCCAAATACGTGACATTTGCGGTTTTATTTGTAAACCTATATATGGCGACATGATATATGGTACCCATGCCGCCTATGATTGGTACTTATGATTTGAAGTTGTTTTATACACTATGCACTTATAATAGTATCAAATGATTTGTTTTAAACGTATCAAGCATTCTTTGGCTGTTATAAGGGAAAACCCTATCCCCCGGCTTGCGTTGCATTGTGTGATAGGACCTGGGTCTTATAACAGCTTCATTTTTCTTTATTTAGCATTGCGTTGTTTGTCTTATGCACTGGTATTCTTGGGAGAAAACCCGTTCCGTGTTATACGGCGTGGTCCCTTGATTTACCTAGCTTTAATATAAAGATTTATAACTGTTTTAGTTCTCACACCAGTCCCATGACTGACCTGGAGTTTATTGTTTTAACCTAAACTCTGGGTGCCCTTATTTTGACACGGGCAGCTAGTAGTTTTGGTTTTGCAGATTTATATTCACAGGATCCTGGTTTACAGCTGGAACGATATCCGGAAAGCTTTGTATCCGTATATCTCTTCTAGTTGTGTATTGTATTATTTTCCGCTGCGATGTATTTAAATGTAATTTAAATCTCTGATATTTCTGTGTAATATTTATTCATTTATACTCTGTATATTCTTGTATCTGATGCATTGTTGTAATATACAACGAAATGTTCTTCTGTTTGCGTTCTGTTGTGGTTTGTTCTCGAACTATCCGACGCTTTCCTTTACGGGGAAGTTACGGGTCGCTTCATTTGGTATCAGAGCTTTGGTTTACAAAGCTAGAGAACAAGACACATTAGAACCGTACGAAAGAATTCATCAGATATTGGATTAGCTATATCCAATGAGAATGACTCGTTAGAGATGGGATCAGTAGTATCCTAGAACGAGTGTGAAGAGTATATTTTTAAAATGAAAACCAATTTTGTTTTGAAAATTTAAATCAATTATTCGTAGTTGATTATTTATTTATATTGATTTGGACAGTCCAGTATATAAAGAATTTGCATATACGCCTTGCAAACGTATATTCGAAGTTTTAATATACCGGGTAGATATAGAACCGCACTCTAGTAGCCCGACAATGTTCGGATGGTGGTTCGAAACATCATCAGCATTTATTTTCGAGTGACGAAGGTGTGATTTCTATATATTTCCATTAGACTGGTGTGAGAACCAAAATTAGATAGGGCCTATTGTTGTGATTTGTCATCAAAACATGATTTTCTTTATATATATCAAATTATGAATTTGAAACTCTAATCCACTAATTGATTGATGCTTGTGTTGTTTGTTTAATTGTTTGATAATTTTGAACCATTTAGCCTAATTGAATCAAATATTGAATAGTATTGAAAATTGGTCGCATTTGTTTGCATATACATATATATCATTGAACAGGTCATAGCAAGGAGGCTAGAACAGAGAATAAAATTTGTTTGCCCGACAAATAGGTACATGTTTACTACATAATTTACTGTTTTGTTTGGGTGATGATGATTTTATGAGCCTATTGGCTAGCCGCTTGGCCTTTTCTTTTTCTTTTTGAGATCTGAAGGACCGGGGAAGCTATTTGAAATTCCCCAATGCTCCCGGTGCAGGGGAGGTTATGGCGAAATTTTTCGGAAATTTAGGGTGTTAGCCAAATTTTTGAAAATTTGAAAATTCTCAGAAACTAAAGAGTTGGAGAATGGAAGCCAGATCGAACGTAGAGCTGGATAATCAAACCACTTTCGACTTTGTTCCTTTTCGGGGACGAAAAGTTTTAAGTGGGGGAGATTGTAACAACCCGTAAAATGCGAGCAAGTTTGAAATTTTTATTTTGGCAATTTTAGCGAATTTTGAATATTTAAAATGAATTATTTTAAATAATATCGACGAGAAATTTATTTTGAATATAATTCGAACGTATATATTATATACGTCGTCGTTAGAATATATAATAATTATATATAATTATAAAAGGAATTGAAAATGGCGCGGTAGTTCGAAAATTCGATTTCTAATTTCAAATGAATATACAGAATTCAATATAAGTCAGAATTGAACGAAACAAGAAATATTTGGATCTGTATAACTATATCTTTGTAACGAAGTTAACAAACTGAGATTTCATCTTAGAAATCAAAAGATATGTCCAGTTGAAAATTCTGAATAGTCGCTATGGAATTCAGGCCCTTAAAAATGGACTTTTTGCAAACGACCTCGGATTTCGACGAAACCACTTTTGTTGGGTCCGCAGTGTCAAATTATTGCTAGGTTTCAAATTTCATAATTTTTCGAATCAATATGTGAGCGTGGCAAAAGAAAACGCGTTTGACCAGTTTCGATTGATTTTAATCGACTAGAAATTGGCCATTTTTCCAACGGTCTCGGAATTCGACGAAACTAGTTTTGTTAGGACCGTATCGTCAATACGAAGCTAGAAAATATTTTTCGAGAATTTTTAGAGTTAGTATGTGACCCCGGTAATTTGAAATGTACGTTTAAAATTCAATATAGTGATTTAAATGTAAATTTAACGGAAACTGATTGTAACAGCCGAACCAGCCTACGATGCATATACCATTGTGTTCGGAATGGGGGTAAAACGCTGTAGGCGGCAGGCGGTGGGCCTCGTTTAGAGGTCGTATGTGAAAGTCAACTTTTTTGCAAAATAAAATAAATAAATAAATAAATAAAATAAATCCCCCCTTTTTTACTTTGGCCCCCCCTCTTCATTTCGATTGCAGATTGAAGAAAAAAAAAAGAAAAAAAAAGCCCCGATCTAATCGCCCGCCACCCATCGACATCGCCACCGCCGCCAGGTTCCTTCCCCCCCTACCGCTGGCCGACCCCCCCCCCTCATGCGCCCATACCCTCGAACACCACGATGACCGATCCCCACCCCCTGCTGCTGTCGCGGCCCCTTCTTCTTCTTCCTCCACACCACGCCCTGGACCACCGTAGACCGCCACCGCTGGAAGCCCAGAGCACCCCTCCGACGAAGAACCCCACCCCCTCCGTTCACTGTAAGCTCGTTTTTTTTATTTTTATTATTATTTATTTTCATTTAAACTGATTTTAATTAATGTTGAAAAACTGATTTTAATTAATGTTGAAAAACTGATTTTAATTAATGTTTAAAAATTGATTTTAATTAATGTTGAAAAACTGATTTTAATTAATGTTTAAAAACTGATTTTTTTTATTTTTTTATTTTTTTATTTTAAACTTTAAAAAGAAAAACTGATTTTAAGAAAAGTTTTAAAACAGATTTTAGAAAAGGTTTTAAAAAGATTTGAACTTGTAAAAGAAAAAGATTTGAACTTGTAAAAGAAAAAGATTTGAACTTGTAAAAGAAAAAGATTTGAATAGAAAGAAAAAGATTTGAACTTTGAATAGAAAGAAAAAGATTTGAACTTTGAATAGAAAGAAAAAGATTTGAACTTTGAATAGGAAAAAAAAAAGATTTGAACTTGGAAAAAATAAAGATCATATTTTTAAAAGGGAAAAGACGGAAATTTTATTAAGTAGAAGGAGTAAGATATGATTTTTGTATTTTAAAGTAATAAAAGTACAATCTTTACATCGTAGGAATATTAAAGATATAATCTTTATTTTTGAAAAGGCGAAATCTTTATATGGAAAATAGCGTGATAAAAATATAATTTTTATCTATACAACATAGTAGTATAAAAATATGATTTTTGTATATATTGAATAGCGAACTAAAAATTCGATTTTTATATATATTGAATAGCGAACTAAAAATTCGATTTTTATATATTGAATAGCGAACTAAAAATTCGATTTTTATATATTGAATAGCGAACTAAAAATTCGATTTTTATATATTGAATAGTGAACTAAAAATTCGATTTTTATATATTGAATAGCGAACTAAAAATTCGATTTTTATATATTGAATAGCGAACTAAAAATTCGATTTTTATATATTGAATAGCGAACTAAAAATTCGATTTTTATATATTGAATAGCATACTAAAAATTCGATTTTTATATATTGAATAGCATACTAAAAATTCGATTTTTATATATTGAATAGCATACTAAAAATTCGATTTTATATATTGAATAAAAGAAGTAAAAATTCGATTTTTATATATGTAGTGGCTACGGGCGACGAAGCTGACGAAGATGCGAAAACGATGAAGATTCTATCAAAGAAGAGTCAAGATGATTGGATAGCTATATGTGAGAATTTCTCACCTTTCAATTTCTTTTCTAGTTATATATATATACTAGGATGCAGACGGTGCTTAGTAGCACCCGACACAATCGTCCACAGACCATGGACTTGTTTGTTTGGTTGCATAGATTAGTTGGATTATTTGATTGAAATTGAATTGTTTGGTGAAATGAATTGATTTGATTGATGTGTGAATGGCGTGGGCCTTCACTAGACCGGGGATAAGGCTAGGCCTTGTCCCGTTTCTAGCATCGTGTCGTTATGCCGCCGAAATTTTCTAAAATATGTTAGAAAAATAAAAATATCATTTTATTGAATAAATGAATTGAATAGAAATTCATAGGTTGAAATAAAATGTTTTATCGTTAAAAATATAATTTTCAACGTGAATATGAAAATAGTGAAGTGAACAAAATAAAATATTCATTTGCAAACCGGACGGTTTGTTTATGTACACCTATTTGAATGACATTGATTGGGACGATAAATTTTACACATCGCCCAACTGCACGAATAAAATCTGTGTTTGGTTGTTTGAAACCCCACACGGGTGTTGGGATGAAATTTGAAGTTCACTCATCCTGATTGATTAAATATGTCGATCGATTGATTGACAGGCTGTTATAAGCGTTAGATATCTTTATTTGATGCTTATACAGTGTAGTGCACTTTGGTTGATGGTTGATCATTTTTCAATGTTATTATATACATGTGTTGTGTGAAAATCCATATAATTAATTTTATATGGTAATTGATTGGGCCTCATTCCAGTTTAGAAATGGAAATATTTGAAATAGAAATATTTGAAATAGAATATTTGAAAATAGAATTTTATGAAGTCGTGTGGATTAGTTTGACGCCATTTTGACGTGAACGGTATTTATATCGATTTTAAACGATTTCGAAATGAATTGAATTGAAAACGAATTCAAAGTGAATTGAAAACGATTTCGAAATGAATTGAATTGAAAACGAATTCAAATTGAATTGAAAACAATTTCGAAATGAATTGAATTGAAAACGAATTCAAAGTGAATTGAAAACGATTTCGAAATGAATTGAATTGAAAACAATTTCGAAATGAATTGAATTGAAAACGAATTCAAAGTGAATTGAAAACGATTTCGAAATGAAGTGAATTGAAAACGATTTCGAAATGAATTGAATTGAAAACGATTTCGAAATGAATTGAATTGAAAACGAATTCAAATTGAATTGAAATTTGGATTGAATAGAAAGGAATTTTAAAACGAATTTATAAAGAAGAATTCAATTTTGATTTGAATTGAAAAGGAAGTTGAAATGGCTTTTGAAACGAATTTAAAACTATTTATATAATTCGTTTTAAATAGAAATCGACGAAATATATTATATATATATATTATATATATAATATAATGGCCTGAATAGAACGCGCCGCGCCGCGGCAGTTCGTGAATTTCGACCATTTATTTCAAACGGACATTACGGGAGATCCGACCGTCGGATTCTCCTAAAACCGGAACCGTTGTCTTCGGAATATTTCGATGTTGGAATTCGTGATTATACAGGTGTGGTTATGGAAATTTAAAAGATATATATTTATATCGTTATTTCCAATACGACATTTGTTAGTCGTAGAATTCGATATTGAATATAAGCCGATATATTTTCTATTCAGAGCCTTGTATTGAATATCAAATGTGATTTGGGTTTGTCGTGAATGGTGTCTTCACTAACACTGTTCTTGAACCCAGTTGAGAAAAGATTAAATCTTTTTATTTAGATTTAATGAAGTGTGCCAATTAAATAATATTTAATTGGAATTGAATTGATATTGATCTTTGGGTTTATCGTGGACAGTGTTTTTAAATAACACTCGTTCTTTAACCCGATAATTAATGGAATGTGATTTTGGGTTTATCGAGAACCGTGTTTTAAATGACACTGATTCTTTAACCCAGTCAAAGATTAAAACTAAGTGAAGTTTTAATGAATCTTTAATTAGATTGAAAAGATCGAGAATGGAGTATCACCAGTTTTACTCCAGGCGATAGTTAAATCTTTAATTAGATTTGAACGTGAAATGGTAATTGAATTTACCGATAACACTGTGGTGTTAGATATGAAGTATTACCAGTTTTACTTCATGGGATGAATAGGTTGGGATTGGGTAATAAAATAAATGATTACTTCGGTGTGGTTCGCTAATCCCGACTAGTTTGAATTGATATTCAAAGGAGATTAAAGAATAAATTTAAAGAATTTATCTTGGATAAAATTAATGGGAACTTTTCCCAAAGTATAGGAATATTTGAATAAAAGAATATTCTGAATTGGAATGAGGCGTATGTTGTGTTTGTGTAACACTTTTATAATATATACGCGAGTTATTCAGAAAGACCGGGTTTATCCCATTCTGAATAACTGATTCGACGTGGTGTCGAAGATGAAGACGGTGGTCGAAGACCGGAAGTCTTCACGTCGTTTGGGTGATAACTGATGATCTTGATTGGGCTGTACACCCAAGAAGATGGAAACAGTTGGTGATCGTCCAGACGTACTTGGAGATCGATGGATATGCGGGGTACTAGGTGCCTCTGGTTTCGTTCAGACCCAGAACGAACTTGCAAATGGACTGTGTGTCTGACATCGGATTTTAGTCTGTGTGATTGATTTCTATTAAATATATATCTGTTTGGCGGTGGAGAATTTATTCTCTTGCTTAACGCCCTTCTCTGAGACGTACGAGCTCAGGGGTTATATATTGATGGATATCAAACGCATGGAGTGAATTGCCTGTGTGGCATGCCTAAGTGGCAATTGATCGAGGCTTCTGTTGAAAAGCAAAGTCTTGTGGTGATGATCAAAGCACGGCCTTTGTGGCGTAGCTTTGTGTAACGTTTACTTCGCGTGTTTCACACCCGGTATGGACCAAAAACGGGAGACGGACCTCAGGGAGGACTTGCGTTTCTTTCTAGCTAGAAGTGGCGTCAGTGGTTTTACACGCCCTGACGAGTTTGACTTATGTGGTTGTTGCTGTTGCGAGGCGCCTCGGTTATATCGGTTTCGGCCGATGCATTCTGGTCGGCAGACGGACCAGACTTACACCCCATAGGGTGGGGAAACGTGTTGTTCAGGCACTATAATCCACATCGGTGGACCGGCCCTGACGATCCAAGGGGCAATTGCGGCTGTTCCGGTGGCTCGGGCTAGAGAGTCACGAATCGGTTGAGGACTATCTTTTGCCTCGGTTCATAGACGGAAATCCAATTTCCAAATACGTGACATTTGCGGTTTTATTTGTAAACCTATATATGGCGACATGATATATGGTACCCATGCCGCCTATGATTGGTACTTATGATTTGAAGTTGTTTTATACACTATGCACTTATAATAGTATCAAATGATTTGTTTTAAACGTATCAAGCATTCTTTGGCTGTTATAAGGGAAAACCCTATCCCCCGGCTTGCGTTGCATTGTGTGATAGGACCTGGGTCTTATAACAGCTTCATTTTTCTTTATTTAGCATTGCGTTGTTTGTCTTATGCACTGGTATTCTTGGGAGAAAACCCGTTCCGTGTTATACGGCGTGGTCCCTTGATTTACCTAGCTTTAATATAAAGATTTATAACTGTTTTAGTTCTCACACCAGTCCCATGACTGACCTGGAGTTTATTGTTTTAACCTAAACTCTGGGTGCCCTTATTTTGACACGGGCAGCTAGTAGTTTTGGTTTTGCAGATTTATATTCACAGGATCCTGGTTTACAGCTGGAACGATATCCGGAAAGCTTTGTATCCGTATATCTCTTCTAGTTGTGTATTGTATTATTTTCCGCTGCGATGTATTTAAATGTAATTTAAATCTCTGATATTTCTGTGTAATATTTATTCATTTATACTCTGTATATTCTTGTATCTGATGCATTGTTGTAATATACAATGAAATGTTCTTCTGTTTGCGTTCTGTTGTGGTTTGTTCTTGAACTATCCGACGCTTTCCTTTACGGGGAAGTTACGGGTCGCTTCAACATTATTATTATATAATAATCAGTGAGTTCCATTTATAAAGCACGGGAGCCTTTGAAAAATTTCTTCCTTTTTTAAATTGAAACAGCGCGTACTTACCTCTTCCCTATCATTCCTTTGGTTTTCCCTTTTCTTAATCTTCCTCTTCGACCTCTTCTTCCTCCAATCTATGTTTAACTGGTTCCTCTTCCTCTCTTTACTTCCAATACTAGCTCTTCACGATCCTTGCACTTATAAACTTTACCCCACTGTAAATGTTTTTGTTGCCTCCTCTCAGCGTTCCTAACCCCTCGCTTCCCACTCTTAGGCCAATTCGATGACATCGCGACTGCCTCTGTCGCCGCTTCCATCGTCGAAAGGTTTTCAATGCCATTCTCAAATTTATCTTTGTGTTTTGTAATATGCTCCAAAGTGCTTCTTCGCTTTACCTTTTTTGTTAAGAAATCCTATTTATCAACATCTTTTGTTGAAGATTATATGTAAATTATGAGGTCAAACGACATATCTTTCATTTTTATACTAATCTTGCTCTTAAAGTCTGTTTTGTTGTAAAAAAAAGTGTTTGCTGGTACTTTCCTTCATTTTCCATTCATAGCTGCATTGTTTTACATCGGAATATGTACTGATTCCTTTGTGCCACGCCAATTTAAAAATAAACTTATATTGCAAGAACACTTGATATACTATAAGCGGAAGTTTAGTTAGACTATTTCGTGGCTGTTTTTGAAATCCATCCATGAGGTTTTGTGTAGATAGGTTCATGTTTTTATATTTTTAGTTGACATTTTTGATCCAACTATAGAATCGATAGATTTCTCAAGTGAAGGGTGTTGTTGACAGCATTGTTTTGTCATTTTTAGCTCTCACCAACGAATTCCACTATTTCTCTTGTATTATATTATTAAAAAGTAATTTTTTTGAATTAGCATGTAATACCTCCTTCAGTTTTCTAGTAAAACATAACTAAAATGGAAGAAGTTTTGATAAAATCATTAGCATCTCATGAATGGAAAGACATGTATATTACAGGATGTTTTCATCCCTGTTTTTGTTGTTTATTATGATGAGAACCAAACTTTGATGTTATCAATGTTTTGTATAAACATAAAATTCATTCTCTTTCAAAATTGTTTGAACAAAATTTCAGGTTAATTGCAAAGTCGTCGATCCACTGCTGGATTACTACGAGTAGGATAAAAATTGGCCACCTATTACTAAGGACGACTGCTCTTGCTCATCATTGTGTTATCGAGTAAGGTTTTGAAACCTTAATTTTCCACTATTTATATATATCCTATTATGTTCTGCATGGTTGAATTTTGTTGCACGATTTAGAGAATTTCGAACAAATTTATGGTTTCTTTGTTCAGTTTACTTCGTAGGTTTATATTATGAACTATTCAGCTGGAGAGTCATTAATCTGATTACACATTTTGATCTCCTGACACCTTATAATCCCTATATAAATAAGAACTATTATATTTTCTAACATTTACATTTGTTATAATTTGGATTTATAAGCTTGAGACTCTATATTAAAATCTACATCATGGATGTTTGTACGATATTTTGGAAGGTGCAATTTCTTTCAATAACTAATTATATTTATATTTCACAATATCTAAGGGTTAGTTTCTCTAAAATATTAATTTATGTATACTATGTTGTGATATTAGGTTGTAGGCTCAGAGGCTTGGTGCGGCAATGGGAGAAAATTGTTATATACTTGAAAAGCAAACTTGAGCAAACCTGATATCGAGTGAGAGGTTGACTCAAGAGCATTTATTTTAAATAGCTCTTATTTGATTTTGCTTCCTTAATGGTGTTATACTTAGTCACCTATTATATGGATATATAACAATGATCCACAATCTTCATGCAAAACATATAATTAACTATATTCTCATCATTTGTCTATGTTTTAATTCCTGAATCTCTTAAACTAATTAGTAAGTTAACTTTGCAGCACACTAAAAAATTGTTAAGTTTCACGTAAACTAAAAACCCATCAGTGATATGCATAATTAAGTTATTCACATATCACTATTCACATTGTTTTTGTATGCATCACTTATCTAGCTTTACTTTTGCTTCAGAATAACAAAAAATAAACATCTCCATAACATGAATCTAAATAATTCACCGCATGTGTTTACCAAGTAATCAAGTATGTAGTCATATACCTTCCTAGGATCGCAGATTCGTTTATTGATATTCTGATAACAAGATACACACACACGCACACGCGCGCGCACACATACACACACACATACACACACACACACACACACACACACACATATATATATATATATATATATATATATATATATGCATGTGTGTGTAATTATAGCTTAATTTTTTGGATAAACCAGTTATTTTCCATAGAATATTGAGTTTAATGTGATTTTTGTGGTTGATAAATAACCAGTTTAATAATTATTTTGTGCTCTTTTATTCTAATTTTTTTACAGATAAAATCATTCATCTTATGTATAGCTTTGCATTACGCCTTGCAGTTTTATTGAATTTTTTTTCATGGTTAGGTTAATGCAGTTGCATGATTTTATTATGCAAATTCAGACGTAAATGATATTATTTTTCATAGTTTATCACATTTAGATGATAAGGGAAAAAAATTCCAATTTGTATTATGCAAATTTAGTAGTTTAATATTGTTTTTGAATCATTGCGAACATTACATTAAAAACGCCATATAAAATATGCATTCTTTTTCACGGCATATTAATTTCTGTTAGTTTTCTAGGATGACAACAATTAAAAATGTCCATTTCCTTCAGAATAGCTAGAGCATTCAGTAACCGATGGATGGCCATCATATATTTACAACTGATGGTTTACAGGTAATTAGCATCTTACTATTTAATTTGGAGCATGGTAGTCCCTAAAGAATTTTTTTACTAATAATAAAATAACGCTATGAATTAGAGCGTGTAGATAAAACTAGGCTTCGTCAAGAAAACCGATTTACTTGTGATAGTTCCTTACTTCAGTAATATTGGTCATGACTTCATATTTAAAGACAAATTAGTGCAAGTTAGAATTTGCTGACCAGTGGTCTTTCATGGTCATAAATACTGTTGTTTTTTTGTTTTTGTATACAAGTTTAATGATTTTGATGTTGGTCTGATAAAAATCATTTTGTCTGGATATTCTATGGGCGGAGTATAGATAAAACTATTTATCTTCTGGTTTGTTAGAATTGTTTTCCTAAGTTTATTGGGTACAATGATACTTTATATTCCTCTGATACAATGATTTCTTTATCCTTAAACAAACTATGTTCAGCCTAGCGCTTCACTAGGACTAACGCGTTAGAGGACGATGAAAGGAGAATCAAAGGTAATTTTATCTTTAGTTTCCTTATTCTTTTTACTTACTAGAAGCTCTATTTTCATATTATTTCATATATATTCTTCTACTCTGAGCAAATTGATTTTTTTTCCAAATTGCAAAAAACCTGTTTCTATTTTAACTTTTAACTGTTCTTCGTACAACCAATCTGCGGTATTATATCCACTAAAGGCGCGTGCTTTCTAGAAAAGTACCAAAATAAACTATAATTAATACATCATAAAAGGCAAAAATAAGCAATTTATTTATATTGAATTATTAAACCACTATTGAAATAATCGGAAAATTAAATACAACTGCCATCATTTTGTGAGTGTTGTCAAATACACTATATTTTTGTTTGACATTTTTCAATCAACCGTTGAATTCTAAACGATACTGTTTTATACTACTATTTCATTATATCCGTCTTTTTGTAACTGCGATCTCAGATTGTGGATATAAGGGATTGTTGCTGCCTGAATAATATATTATGTGATTTCATACTGGCTTTACTTTACCTATAATACATGTTTAAAATTATTATGAGGTGGAATAGTTTCCTGTTTTCTCACTAATTATACGGATTTCCTCCTCCTCCCATAATTCTTCTCAAACAGTTTCATCTCGGTTCTTATGAGGAACTTTCCCAACTTTATGTTAATTTCAAGGCTTAGTTAGAATGAATATATAATATGCAAATTAAAATATGGATCAGAGAGATTATTTTTGTCAATATAGGACATAATTGTTTTTTGCCATGTTTTGGGGATTTTTTGTTGGACTTGATTTAGTTACTAATAATGCATATTTACAATGCCTAGAAAACATGGTAAACTTATGTTATTGGTTTCATAAACATGTTAGGACCCTTTTGCAGAATTCTTTTATTGATATTCGTCAGTTTGTCTATATTTGGTTTTCTTTTTTTTTTTTTCTTTTTTTTTTTAAAGGGAACTCCCTTTTTCACATATCAAAAGTAAAAGAAACCTAATAATTGTATACATTTAATGATTCAAACAGTAATGCATTATTCTTGGGGATAAATTTGACAATTTAAAGTGATTTTCGTCTTAGTAAAGGAATTTGAAAATTTGTTACCTGGTTAGTTTGATAACGTGGATTTTTCCTCATAGAAATTACTTTTTTTCCTTTCATAATTTGCATCTTCTTACCTACTGTTCATTATTTATATTGGGGTTTGACCTCAAATTCCCAAGATTATTGTAATCTTTTTCTTGCAGTTGCTATTTTCTTACTTCTCTATTTAGTTATGCATATGAAGTTTTCAGATATAGATGATTTTCACTAGATTTTAGAATCATACTATGTTTGCAGCCTGGACGAAAAAACTCAAAATAATCAGTTGTTATGCCTTATATCATTTTGGATCCTTTAAATTTGACTGAGCAATATAAGATTCTAATCTTAACTTATATCTTGGATTAATCAATTTTCATCTTAAAAGCATTGTTTCTTCTTCATTTTATAGTCTGCCAGCTCCATAACTCCATGCTGCTAAAAATATATGTTGTTTTTCGTTTTAATTTGTGCTCCCACAATTTTGTTGGAAATGCTAAGATTCAAATCACAATCTTTATATTTCATGTGAATCAATTTTATAAAGTGAAACACTTTGTTTGTTTATCTACTCATCACATACTTGTGCTTGGTTAACGTTTCTAGAATTACGCAGATGACGTTTTTTAAGCCATTTAGTTTACCTAATTACCCAAGTAAACCCATTAGGATAAATTTGTAAATTAAGAAAATTATTGCATAAATATATGTAGATTTTTTAATGTTTTCGGGTATATCTTTCCTATGTGAGACGACCCGAACTTCCCCGTGAAGGAAAGCGCGGATAGAATTGAGGACAAGACACAAATGAACGCAGACGGAAGAACATTTCATTGTTATTACAACAATTCCATCAGATACAAGAATATACAGAGTATAAATGAATAAATTACATTCGATAAATATCAGAGATTACAATAAATTACATCGCAGCTGAAAATATACAAAACACAACTGAAAGTGAAACACGGATACAGAGCTTTCCGAGCATCGTTCCAGCTGTAAATCAGGACCCTGTGAATATAAATCTGCAAAACCAAAACTACTAGCTGCCCGTGCGGAAAATAGGGGCACCCAGAGTTTAGGTTAAAACAATAAACTCCAGGTCAGTCATGTGACTGGTGTGAGAACTAAAACAGTTATTAATATTGGTTTTAAAGTTAGGTAAATCAAGGGACCACGCCGTATAACACGGAACGGGTTTCCTCCCAAGAATACCAGTGCATAGAACAAACAGCGCAATGCTAAATAAAGAAAAATGAAGCTGTTATAAGACCCAGGTCCCATCACACAATGCAACGCAAGCCGGAGGATAGGGTTTTCCCTTATAACAGCTAAAGCATGCTTGATACGTTTAAAACACATTCTTTGATACTATTATAAGTGTATAGTGTCAAAACAATTTTCAATCATAAATATCAATCATAGGCGGCATGGGTACCATATATCATGTCGCCATACTAGTTCTACAATTAAAACTGCAATACACGTATTGGAAATTGGATTCCGTCATGAGTCGAGGCAAGGGGCAAGCTCCTCTCCGCGTTCGAGACACTCTAGCAAATGCCTCGGGACCGCACACAGCAATCCCTAGATCCTCCAAGGCCGGTCCTCTCTTACTTTTGAGGATTGGCAATTCCTGAACACACGTTTCCCGGTCCTTACAGACCTATATCCGAGGCGCCTCGTATCCAACAACCACACAGGTGAAAAGTATATAAATGTCAGGGCTGGTAGGTCACTGACACCACCCTAGCTAGAAAGAAACGTCATGCACTCCTTGGGTCCGTCTCCCGTTTTTGACTCATACCGAGGTGTGAGGCTCGCGAATTCACGTTATACACAAAGCTACGCCACACAGGTCGTGCTTTGATCATCAACCACAAGACTTTGCTTTTCAACAGAAGCCTTGATCAATTGCCACTTACGCATGCCACATTGGCAATTCACTCCATGCGACTGATGTCCATCGATATACAACCTCTGAGCTCGTACGTCTCAGAGAAGGGCGTTAAGCAAGAGAATAAATTCTCCGCCGCCAAACAGATGTATATTTAATAGAGATCAATCAACACAGAATAAAATCCAATGTCAGACACACAATCCATTTACAAGTTCGTTCTGGGTCTGAACGAAACCGGAGGCACTTTCCTCGCATATCCATCCATCTCCAAGTACGTCTGGACGATCACCAACCGATTCCCTCATCCTGGGTGTACAGCCCAATCAAGATCATCAGTAATCACCCAAACGATGTGAAGACTTCCGGTCTTCAACCACCATCTTCATCTTCGACATCTCGTCGAATCGGTTATTCAGAATGGGTATAAACCCGGCCTTTCTGAATAACCCACGTATATAATAAACGAATGTTACACAAACACCACAAACGCCTCATTCCAATTCAGAATATTCTTTTATTCACAAAATCACATTCTTAGGGAAAGGTTCCCATTAATTTTATCAAAGATAAATTCTTCTAAATTTATTCTTTAATCTTCCTTTGGATATCATCCCAAACTAGTCGGGATTAACGAACCACACCGAAGTAATTATTTAGTTTATTTCCCAATCCCAACCTATATATCCCATGGAGCAAAACTGGTGATACTCCATATCTAACACCACGGTGTTATCGGTAAAATTAATTACCATTTCACGTTCAAATCTAATTAAAGATTTAACTATCGCTTTGGAGCAAAACTGGTGGTACTCCATTCTCGATCACCTTTCAGATTTGATAATTTAAATTATCAATTCACATTTTAATCTAATTAAAGATTCATTAAAACTCCACTTAGCTTTAATCCTTTCAAAAATCAATATCCTGTCTTTAACTGGGTTAAAGAACCAATGTCATCTAAAACACGATTCACGATAAACCCAAATCACATTTGATATTAAATACAAGGCTCTGAATAGAAAATATATCGACTTATATTCAATACCAAATTCTGAAACCAACAAATATCGTATTGGAAATAACGATATAAAATATATCTTTCAAATTCCCATAACAATATCTGTATAGTCACGAAATCCAACATCGAAATATCCTGAAGATAATTTCGATTCAGCTCCAGTCCAATCCACGTATTGGAAATTATCGATTATTTTCAAAATCACTTTCAAATTCAATTTATTTATTTCAAAAATAAATTGATTTTAATTCTAGTTCAAAACTAGTTCATTTCGATAAAAATCTATTTTTACCTTCTAATGTGGAATTTTCCAGCCCAATTCTTTCCAATTCACATATTATAATTTTACACAAATTATAGATATTTTTGATAATTTTATCAAGGCCCGTACAGTCGATTTCCATCAACGGCCATCGAACTGCACTTACAGCGACCTTTTTCGAATTTGATTTGGACATAATTCCAAATCCAACCGTTAGATTTCAAATTTCTAATATTCATTGGAAAGCTCTTTTCGATACGAACCCAACGGTTCCGGTTTTAGGAGAATCCGACGGTCGGATCTCCCGCAATGTCCGTTTGAAATAAATGGTCGAAATTCACGAACTGCCGCGGCGCGGCGCGTTCTATTCAGGCCATTAAATATATAATATATATATATATATATTATATTATATTTCGTCGATTTCCTTTTTAAAACGTATTTTTTTATAAATCGTTTTAAATTCGTTTTCAAAACCATTTCAACACTATATTCAATTTCAAATCGATTTGATTTCAATTAAATTCGAATTCATTTCAATTCAATTCCAATTCTAATTCGTTTCAATTCAATTTGAATTCATTTTAAATTTCAATTTCAATTTAATTCAATTTGAATTCGTTTTCAATTCAATTCATTTCGAAATCGTTTTCAATTTAATTCATTTCGAAATCGTTTTCAATTTAATTCATTTCGAAATCGTTTTCAATTCAATTCATTTCGAAATCGTTTTCAATTCAATTCATTTCGAAATCGTTTTCAATTCAATTCATTTCGAAATCGTTTTCAATTCAATTCATTTCGAAATCGTTTTCAATTCAATTCATTTCGAAATCGTTTTCAATTCAATTCATTTCGAAATCGTTTTCAATTTATTTCATTTCGAAATCGTTTTCAATTCATTTCATTTCGAAATCGTTTTCAATTCAATTCATTTCGAAATCGTTTTCAATTCAATTCATTTCGAAATCGTTTTCAATTCATTTCATTTCGAAATTGTTTTCAATTCAATTCATTTCGAAATCGTTTTCAATTCAATTCATTTCGAAATCGTTTTCAATTCAATTCATTTCGAAATCGTTTTCAATTCAATTCATTTCGAAATCGTTTTCAATTCAATTCATTTCGAAATCGTTTTCAATTCAATTCATTTCAAATTTCAATTTCAAAATATTTAATTTTGAAATCACTTTTCAATATTCATTATACAACGAATAAAATCGATATAAATATCGTTCACGTCAAAATGGCGCAAAACTAATCAACACGGCTTTATATTTTTCACAACTTCTTTATTTTATTCAACAAATGAATATTCATCCCATTCAACACATGAATCTATATTTTTTTTCAACCCACGACTAATCTCAACCCATGAGTACTGTCAACACATCACTATTTTTGTTATGTAAAATATTTTATAAAACTATCGTATCTATCGTTTGATTTTCAATTAGACTTCTACAGGGAAGTAGTTCTAATTTTAAATATGATAAAGATGTAAATTTTTATTATATAAAATATTTCACTCAACACATGAACATCGTCAACACATGACTATTTTTATATTCAACACATGAATTTTCTTTTATAATATTCATTATTTTCCCGATTGGAATGAGGCCCAATCAATCACCATATAATGTTAATTATACGGATTCCATACAACACATGTATATAATAGCAATAATAAACAATCAACCATCATCCAAAGTGCACCACACTGTATAAGCATCAAATATAGATATCTAACGCTTATAACAGCCTGTCAATCAATCGATCGACATATTTAATCAATCAGGATGAGTGAACTTCAAATTTCATCCCAACACCCGTGTGGGGTTTCAAACAATCAAACACATATTTTATTTGTGCAGTTGGGCGATGTGTAAAATTTATCGTCCCAATCAATGTCCTTCAAATAGGTGTACATAAACAAACCGTCCGGTTTGTAAATGAATATTTTATTTTATTCACTTCCACGTTAAAAAATATATTTTTAACGATAAAATATTCTATTTCAACACATGAATTTCTATTCATTTCATTTACACAATAAAAATGATATTTTTATTTTTCTAACATATTTTAGAAAATTTCGGCGGCATAACAAGCCTTGTCCCCGGTCTAGTGAAGGCCCACGCCATTCACACATCAATCAATCCATTCCATTTCACCAAACAATTCAATTCAAATCAATAAACTAACCAACTACTCAACCAAACAATTTACAAACAAGCCATCCATGGTCTGTGGATGACGGGTGTCGGGTGCTACTAAGCACCGTCTGCATCCTAGTATATATATATATATATATATATATATATATATAACTAGAAAAAGAATTTAGAGTGAGAAGTTCTCACCGATAGCTATCCAACTTCACGACACTTCATTTATAGAAATCTTCTTCATCCTCGCCTTTTTATCATCTTCTTTTTCCCGTAGTCACTACATATATAAAAACCACACATTTTTATATTTCGATGTCTTTAAAATAAAAATCACATTTTTATTTGTTCGTTTTCAATTTAAAATCATATTTTTATAATCACTTCCTACATTTAAAAATCGAATTTTTATTTCGTTATTCAATATATAAAAATCGAATCTTTACTACTATGTTATATAGATAAAAATTATATTTTTATCACGCTATTTTTCCATATAAAGATTTCGCCTTTTTCAATATAAAGATTTCGCCTTTTTCAATATAAAGATTTCAACTTTTTCAATATAAAGATTTCAACTTTTTCAATATAAAGATTTCAACTTTTTCAATATAAAAAGCATATATTTTTATAACTCTACAACATAAAAGATTATATTTTTATACTTTAAAAATATAAAATTTATATTTTTATTATCTCTGCTATATAAAAATTATATTTTTAAATTGCTACTTTTATAAAAATCAAATTTTTTCCATCACTATATACATAATAAAACTATATTTTTATCGCTATGCTTTTTAAACAAAAATCTAATTTTATCTAAGTAAGAATCACATTTTTCTTCTAACTAAAAATTACACCTTTATATACTCGAAGATCCTATTTTTACCAAGACAAATAAAAATCAAAACTTTATTTTAAACAAAAATCAAAACTTTATATTAGAAATCTCAGTTTTAACTAATTAAAAATCCCAACTTTAACTAATAATAATAAAAACAGAAAATAAAATGAAATTAAAGGTTTTCACCTTTGCTTTTCTTTGCAAAACGAGAGAGGGAGTTTATGGAGTTGGCGTTGGGTGATTGGAGGCTAGGGGAGGCGCGCAGGTGGTCGGAGGAGGGGAGTTCGTGGCGGAGGGGAGGTCGGTGGTCGGCTCTGGGGCGTGCGACGGTGGGTGGGGGTTTGGGTTTCAGAAGAGGAGGGAGTGGAGAACGAGGGGCGGAGGACCCCTGGGGGGTCGGCGCCAGGGCGCGGCGGCCCTGGTGGCAGCGGCGGTGGCGGCTTTGGTCCCCCCGTCGTTCGCCCTTTTTTTTTCCGTTTCTGAAGTGAATCGGGAGAGAAGAAGTAAGGGGGGGCTTTTATAAAATTTATATTATTTAATTTATTTTTAATTGCAAAAAGTTGACTTTCACAAACGACCTCTAAACGAGGCCCACCGCCTGTCGTCCATAGCGTTTTACCCCCATTCTGAACACAATGGGCTATGTATCGTAGGTTGATTTGATCGTTTGAATCAGTTTCTGTTGAATTTACATTTAAATCGCTATATTGAATTTTAAACGTACATTTCAAATTACCGGGGTCACATACTAGCTCGAAAAATTACGAAAAAATATTTTCTAGCTTCGTATTGACGATACGGTCTTAACAAAACTAGTTTCGTCGAATTCCGAGACCGTTGGAAAAATGGCCAATTTCCAGTCGATTAAAATCAACTGAAATTGGTCAAACGCGTTTTCCTTTGCCACGCTCACATATTGATTCGAAAAATTATGAAATTTGAAACCTAACAATAACTTCACATCACGGACCCAACAAAACTGGTTTCGTCGAAATCCGAGTTCGTTTGCAAAATGTCTATTTTTAAGGGCCTGAATTCCATAGCGACTATTCAGAATTTTCAACTAGACATATCTTTTGATTCCCGCTATGAAATTTCGATTGGTCGGATTCGTTGGAAAGATATTACCAATTAGATCCTAATGTTTTTGGTTTCGCTAAAATCCGGATTGTTTTGCACCCGGTACATTCAATTGAAGTTTGAAATCGAATTATCGAACTACCGCGCCATTTTCAATTCTATTTATAATTATATATAAATATTTATATTCTAACGACGACATATATAAATATATACGTTCGAATTATATTCAAAATAAATTTCTCGTCGATATTATTTAAAATAATTCATTTTAAATATTCAAAATTCGCTAAAATCGCCAAAATAAAAATTTTAAACTGGCCCAGATTTTCGGGTTATTACAATCTCCCCAACTTAAAACTTTTCGTCCCCGAAAAGGAACAAAGTCGAAAGTGGTTTGATTAATCAACTCTACGTTCGATCTGGCTTCCATTCTCCAACTTTTTAGTTTCTGAGAATTTTCAAAATTTCAAAAATTTGGCTAACACCCTAAATTTTCGAAAAATTTCGCCATAACCTCCCCTGCAATGGGAGCATCGGGGAATTTCAAATAGCTTCCCTGGTCCTTCGGATCTCAAAAAGAAAAAGAAAAAGCCAAGCGGCTAGCCAAGCGGCTAGCCAATAGGCTCATAAAATCATCATCACCCAAACAAAACAGTAAATTATGTAGTAAACATGTACCTATTTGTCGGGCAAACAAATTTTATTCTCTGCTCTAGCCTCCTTGCTATGACCTGTTCAATGTAAGTATATGTATATGCAAGCAAATGCGACCAATTATCAATACAATTCAATATTCGGTTCAATTAGGCATAAATGGCTAAGAATTAGCCAACAATTAAACAAACAACACAAACATCAATCAATTAGTGAATTAGAGTTTCAAATTCATAATTTGATATATATATATAAAAAATCATGTTTTGATGCCAATTCACAACAATGTGTTCTAGCTATATTAGTTTTGGTTCTCACACCAGTCTAATGGAAATATATAGGAGTCACACCTTCGAAACACGAACATAAATACTGATGATGTGGCCACATCACCAGAATTATCCCCGGGTGTCTAGAATGCGACTCTATATCTATCCAGTATATTAAAACTTCGACTATACGTTCATGACGCGTATACGCGAAATCTATATATACTCGATTGTCCATATTCAAAATAAATAAATATTCAAATACGTATAAAACGATTTAAATTTTCAAAACAAAATTGTTTTCATTTGAAAAATATACTCTTCACACTCGTTCTAGGATACTACTGATCCTATCTCTAACGAGTCATTCTAATTGGATATTACTAATCCAATATCTGATGAATTCTTTCGTATGGTTCTAATGTGTCTTGTTCTCGAGCTCTGTAAACCAAAGCTCTAATACCAAACTGAGACGACCCGAACTTCCCCGTGAAGGAAAGCGCGGATAGAATTGAGGACAAGACACAAATGAACGCAGACGGAAGAACATTTCATTGTTATTACAACAATTCCATCAGATACAAGAATATACAGAGTATAAATGAATAAATTACATTCGATAAATATCAGAGATTACAATAAATTACATCGCAGCGGAAAATATACAAAACACAACTGAAAGTGATACACGGATACAGAGCTTTCCGAGCATCGTTCCAGCTGTAAATCAGGACCCTATGAATATAAATCTGCAAAACCAAAACTACTAGCTGCCCGTGTGGAAAATAGGGGCACCCAGAGTTTAGGTTAAAACAATAAACTCCAGGTCAGTCATGTGACTGGTGTGAGAACTAAAACAGTTATTAATATTGGTTTTAAAGTTAGGTAAATCAAGGGACCACGCCGTATAACACGGAACGGGTTTCCTCCCAAGAATACCAGTGCATAGAACAAACAGCGCAATGCTAAATAAAGAAAAATGAAGCTGTTATAAGACCCAGGTCCCATCACACAATGCAACGCAAGCCGGAGGATAGGGTTTTCCCTTATAACAGCTAAATCATGCTTGATACGTTTAAAACACATTCTTTGATACTATTATAAGTGTATAGTGTCAAAACAATTTTCAATCATAAATATCAATCATAGGCGGCATGGGTACCATCTATCATGTCGCCATACTAGTTCTACAATTAAAACCGCAATACACGTATTGGAAATTGGATTCCGTCATGAGTCGAGGCAAGGGGCAAGCTCCTCTCCGCGTTCGAGACACTCTAGCAAATGCCTCGGGACCGCACACAGCAATCCCTGGATCCTCCAAGGCCGGTCCTCTCTTACTTTTGAGGATTGGCAATTCCTGAACACACGTTTCCCGGTCCTTACAGACCTATATCCGAGGCGCCTCGTATCCAACAACCACACAGGTGAAAAGTATATAAATGTCAGGGCTGGTAGGTCACTGACACCACCCTAGCTAGAAAGAAACGTCATGCACTCCTTGGGTCCGTCTCCCGTTTTTGACTCATACCGAGGTGTGAGGCTCGCGAATTCACATTATACACAAAGCTACGCCACACAGGCCGTGCTTTGATCATCAACCACAAGACTTTGCTTTTCAACAGAAGCCTTGATCAATTGCCACTTACGCATGCCACATTGGCAATTCACTCCATGCGACTGAGGTCCATCGATATACAACCTCTGAGCTCGTACGTCTCAGAGAAGGGCGTTAAGCAAGAGAATAAATTCTCCGCCGCCCAACAGATGTATATTTAATAGAGATCAATCAACACAGAATAAAATCCAATGTCAGACACACAATCCATTTACAAGTTCGTTCTGGGTCTGAACGAAACCGGAGGCACTTTCCTCGCATATCCATCCATCTCCAAGTACGTCTGGACGATCACCAACTGATTCCCTCATCCTGGGTGTACAGCCCAATCAAGATCATCAGTAATCACCCAAACGATGTGAAGACTTCCGGTCTTCTACCACCGTCTTCATCTTCGAAATCTCGTCGAATCGGTTATTCAGAATGGGTATAAACCCGGCCTTTCTGAATAACCCACGTATATAATAAACGAATGTTACACAAACACCACAAACGCCTCATTCCAATTCAGAATATTCTTTTATTCACAAAATCACATTCTTAGGGAAAGGTTCCCATTAATTTTATCAAAGATAAATTCTTCTAAATTTATTCTTTAATCTTCCTTTGGATATCATCCCAAACTAGTCGGGATTAACGAACCACACCGAAGTAATTATTTAGTTTATTTCCCAATCCCAACCTATATATCCCATGGAGCAAAACTGGTGATACTCCATATCTAACACCACGGTGTTATCGGTAAAATTAATTACCATTTCACGTTCAAATCTAATTAAAGATTTAACTATCGCTTTGGAGCAAAACTGGTGGTACTCCATTCTCGATCACCTTTCAGATTTGATAATTTAAATTATCAATTCACATTTTAATCTAATTAAAGATTCATTAAAACTCCACTTAGCTTTAATCCTTTCAAAAATCAATATCATGTCTTTAACTGGGTTAAAGAACCAATGTCATCTAAAACACGATTCACGATAAACCCAAATCACATTTGATATTAAATACAAGGCTCTGAATAGAAAATATATCGACTTATATTCAATACCAAATTCTGAAACCAACAAATATCGTATTGGAAATAACGATATAAAATATATCTTTCAAATTCCCATAACAATATCTGTATAGTCACGAAATCCAACATCGAAATATCCCGAAGATAATTTCGATTCAGCTCCAGTCCAATCCACGTATTGGAAATTATCGATTATTTTCAAAATCACTTTCAAATTCAATTTATTTATTTCAAAAATAAATTGATTTTAATTCTAGTTCAAAACTAGTTCATTTCGATAAAAATCTATTTTTACCTTCTAATGTGGAATTTTCCAGCCCAATTCTTTCCAATTCACATATTATAATTTTACACAAATTATAGATATTTTTGATAATTTTATCAAGGCCCGTACAGTCGATTTCCATCAACGGCCATCGAACTGCACTTACAGCGACCTTTTTCGAATTTGATTTGGACATAATTCCAAATCCAACCGTTAGATTTCAAATTTCTAATATTCATTGGAAAGCTCTTTTCGATACGAACCCAACGGTTCCGGTTTTAGGAGAATCCGACGGTCGGATCTCCCGCAATGTCCGTTTGAAATAAATGGTCGAAATTCACGAACTGCCGCGGCGCGGCGCGTTCTATTCAGGCCATTAAATATAATATATATATATATATATATTATATATTTCGTCGATTTCCTTTTTAAAACGTATTTTTTTATAAATCGTTTTAAATTCGTTTTCAAAACCATTTCAACACTATATTCAATTTCAAATCGATTTGATTTCAATTAAATTCGAATTCATTTCAATTCAATTCCAATTCTAATTCGTTTCAATTCAATTTGAATTCGTTTTAAATTTCAATTTCAATTTAATTCAATTTGAATTCGTTTTCAATTCAATTCATTTCGAAATCGTTTTCAATTTAATTCATTTCGAAATCGTTTTCAATTTAATTCATTTCGAAATCGTTTTCAATTCATTTCATTTCGAAATCGTTTTCAATTCAATTCATTTCGAAATCGTTTTCAATTCAATTCATTTCGAAATCGTTTTCAATTCAATTCATTTCGAAATCGTTTTCAATTCAATTCATTTCGAAATCGTTTTCAATTCAATTCATTTCGAAATCGTTTTCAATTCAATTCATTTCGAAATCGTTTTCAATTCAATTCATTTCGAAATCGTTTTCAATTCAATTCATTTCGAAATCGTTTTCAATTCAATTCATTTCGAAATCGTTTTCAATTCAATTCATTTCGAAATCGTTTTCAATTTAATTCATTTCGAAATCGTTTTCAATTCATTTCATTTCGAAATCGTTTTCAATTCAATTCATTTCGAAATCGTTTTCAATTCAATTCATTTCGAAATCGTTTTCAATTCAATTCATTTCGAAATCGTTTTCAATTCAATTCATTTCGAAATCGTTTTCAATTCAATTCATTTCGAAATCGTTTTCAATTCAATTCATTTCAAATTTCAATTTCAAAATATTTAATTTCGAAATCACTTTTCAATATTCATTATACAACGAATAAAATCGATATAAATATCGTTCACGTCAAAATGGCGCAAAACTAATCAACACGGCTTTATATTTTTCACAACTTCTTTATTTTATTCAACAAATGAATATTCATCCCATTCAACACATGAATCTATATTTTTTTTTCAACCCACGACTAATCTCAACCCATGAGTACTGTCAACACATCACTATTTTTGTTATGTAAAATATTTTATAAAACTATCGTATCTATCGTTTGATTTTCAATTAGACTTCTACTGGGAAGTAGTTCTAATTTTAAATATGATAAAGATGTAAATTTTTATTATATAAAATATTTCACTCAACACATGAACATCGTCAGCACATGACTATTTTTATATTCAACACATGAATTTTCTTTTATAATATTCATTATTTTCCCGATTGGAATGAGGCCCAATCAATCACCATATAATGTTAATTATACGGATTCCATACAACACATGTATATAATAGCAATAATAAACAATCAACCATCATCCAAAGTGCACCACACTGTATAAGCATCAAATATAGATATCTAACGCTTATAACAGCCTGTCAATCAATCGATCGACATATTTAATCAATCAGGATGAGTGAACTTCAAATTTCATCCCAACACCCGTGTGGGGTTTCAAACAATCAAACACATATTTTATTTGTGCAGTTGGGCGATGTGTAAAATTTATCGTCCCAATCAATGTCCTTCAAATAGGTGTACATAAACAAACCGTCCGGTTTGTAAATGAATATTTTATTTTATTCACTTCCACGTTAAAAATTATATTTTTAACGATAAAATATTCTATTTCAACACATGAATTTCTATTCATTTCATTTACACAATAAAAATGATATTTTTATTTTTCTAACATATTTTAGAAAATTTCGGCGGCATAACAAGCCTTGTCCCCGGTCTAGTGAAGGCCCACGCCATTCACACATCAATCAATCCATTCCATTTCACCAAACAATTCAATTCAAATCAATAAACTAACCAACTACTCAACCAAATAATTTACAAACAAGCCATCCATGGTCTGTGGATGACGGGTGTCGGGTGCTACTAAGCACCGTCTGCATCCTAGTATATATATATATATAACTAGAAAAAGAATTTAGAGTGAGAAGTTCTCACCGATAGCTATCCAACTTCACGACACTTCATTTATAGAAATCTTCTTAATCCTCGCCTTTTTATCATCTTCTTTTGCCCGTAGTCACTACATATATAAAAACCACACATTTTTATATTTCGATGTCTTTAAAATAAAAATCACATTTTTATTTGTTCGTTTTCAATTTAAAATCATATTTTTATAATCACTTCCTACATTTAAAAATCGAATTTTTATTTCATTATTCAATATATAAAAATCGAATCTTTACTACTATGTTATATAGATAAAAATTATATTTTTATCACGCTATTTTTCCATATAAAGATTTCGCCTTTTTCAATATAAAGATTTCAACTTTTTCAATATAAAGATTTCAACTTTTTCAATATAAAGATTTCAACTTTTTCAATATAAAAAGCATATATTTTTATAACTCTACAACATAAAAGATTATATTTTTATACTTTAAAAATATAAAATTTATATTTTTATTATCTTTGCTATATAAAAATTATATTTTTAAATTGCTACTTTTATAAAAATCAAATTTTTTCCATCACTATATACATAATAAAACTATATTTTTATCGCTATGCTTTTTAAACAAAAATCTAATTTTATCTAAGTAAGAATCACATTTTTCTTCTAACTAAAAATTACACCTTTATATACTCGAAGATCCTATTTTTACCAAGACAAATAAAAATCAAAACTTTATTTTAAACAAAAATCAAAACTTTATATTAGAAATCTCAGTTTTAACTAATTAAAAATCCCAACTTTAACTAATAATAATAAAAACAGAAAATAAAATGAAATTAAAGGTTTTCACCTTTGCTTTTCTTTGCAAAACGAGAGAGGGAGTTTATGGAGTTGGCGTTGGGTGATTGGAGGCTAGGGGAGGCGCGCAGGTGGTCGGAGGAGGGGAGTTCGTGGCGGAGGGGAGGTCGGTGGTCGGCTCTGGGGCGCGCGACGGTGGGTGGGGGTTTGGGTTTCAGAAGAGGAGGGAGTGGAGAACGAGGGGCGGAGGACCCCTGGGGGGTCGGCGCCAGGGCGCGGCGGCCCTGGTGGCAGCGGCGGTGGCGACTTTGGTCCCCCCGTCGTTCGCCCTTTTTTTTTCGTTTCTGAAGTGAATCGGGAGAGAAGAAGTAAGGGGGGGCTTTTATAAAATTTATATTATTTAATTTATTTTTAATTGCAAAAAGTTGACTTTCACAAACGACCTCTAAACGAGGCCCACCGCCTGTCGTCCATAGCGTTTTACCCCCATTCTGAACACAATGGGCTATGTATCGTAGGTTGATTTGATCGTTTGAATCAGTTTCTGTTGAATTTACATTTAAATCGCTATATTGAATTTTAAACGTACATTTCAAATTACCGGGGTCACATACTAGCTCGAAAAATTACGGAAAAATATTTTCTAGCTTCGTATTGACGATACGGTCTTAACAAACCTAGTTTCGTCGAATTCCGAGACCGTTGGAAAAATGGCCAATTTCCAGTCGATTAAAATCAACTGAAATTGGTCAAACGCGTTTTCCTTTTCCACGCTCACATATTGATTCGAAAAATTATGAAATTTGAAACCTAGCAATAACTTCACATCACGGACCCAACAAAATTGGTTTCGTCGAAATCCGAGTTCGTTTGCAAAATGTCTATTTTTAAGGGCCTGAATTCCACAGCGACTATTCAGAATTTTCAACTAGACATATCTTTTGATTAGCTATGAAATTTCGATTGGTCGGATTCGTTGGAAAGATATTACCAATTAGATCCTAATGTTTTTGGTTTCGCTAAAATCCGGATTGTTTTGCACCCGGTACATTCAATTGAAGTTTGAAATCGAATTATCGAACTACCACGCCATTTTCAATTCTATTTATAATTATATATAAATATTTATATTCTAACGACGACGTATATAAATATATACGTTCGAATTATATTCAAAATAAATTTCTCGTCGATATTATTTAAAATAATTCATTTTAAATATTCAAAATTCGCTAAAATCGCCAAAATAAAAATTTTAAACTGGCCCAGATTTTCGGGTTATTACAATCTCCCCAACTTAAAACTTTTCGTCCCCGAAAAGGAACAAAGTCGAAAGTGGTTTGATTAATCAACTCTACGTTCGATCTGGCTTCCATTCTCCAACTTTTTAGTTTCTGAGAATTTTCAAAATTTCAAAAATTTGGCTAACACCCTAAATTTTCGAAAAATTTCGCCATAACCTCCCCTGCAATGGGAGCATCGGGGAATTTCAAATAGCTTCCCCGGTCCTTCAGATCTCAAAAAGAAAAAGAAAAAGCCAAGCGGCTAGCCAAGCGGCTAGCCAATAGGCTCATAAAATCATCATCACCCAAACAAAACAGTAAATTATGTAGTAAACATGTACCTATTTGTCGGGCAAACAAATTTTATTCTCTGCTCTAGCCTCCTTGCTATGACCTGTACAATGTAAGTATATGTATATGCAAGCAAATGCGACCAATTATCAATACAATTCAATATTCGGTTCAATTAGGCATAAATGGTTAAGAATTAGCCAACAATTAAACAAACAACACAAACATCCATCAATTAGTGGATTAGAGTTTCAAATTTATAATTTGATATATATATATATATATATATATATATAAGATCATGTTTTGATGCCAATTCACAACAATGTGTTCTAGCTATATTAGTTTTGGTTCTCACACCAGTCTAATGGAAATATATAGGAGTCACACCTTCGAAACACGAACATAAATACTGATGATGTGGCCACATCACCAGAATTATCCCCGGGTGTCTAGAATGCGACTCTATATCTATCCAGTATATTAAAACTTCGACTATACGTTCATGACGCGTATACGCGAAATCTATATATACTCGATTGTCCATATTCAAAATAAATAAATATTCAAATACGTATAAAACGATTTAAATTTTCAAAACAAAATTGTTTTCATTTGAAAAATATACTCTTCACACTCGTTCTAGGATACTACTGATCCTATCTCTAACGAGTCATTCTAATTGGATATTACTAATCCAATATCTGATGAATTCTTTCGTATGGTTCTAATGTGTCTTGTTCTCGAGCTCTGTAAACCAAAGCTCTGATACCAAACTGAGACGACCCGAACTTCCCCGTGAAGGAAAGCGCGGATAGAATTGAGGACAAGACACAAATGAACGCAGACGGAAGAACATTTCATTGTTATTACAACAATTCCATCAGATACAAGAATATACAGAGTATAAATGAATAAATTACATTCGATAAATATCAGAGATTACAATAAATTACATCGCAGCGGAAAATATACAAAACACAACTGAAAGTGATACACGGATACAGAGCTTTCCGAGCATCGTTCCAGCTGTAAATCAGGACCCTGTGAATATAAATCTGCAAAACCAAAACTACTAGCTGCCCGTGCGGAAAATAGGGGCACCCAGAGTTTAGGTTAAAACAATAAACTCCAGGTCAGTCATGTGACTGGTGTGAGAACTAAAACAGTTATTAATATTGGTTTTAAAGTTAGATAAATCAAGGGACCACGCCGTATAACACGGAACGGGTTTCCTCCCAAGAATACCAGTGCATAGAACAAACAGCGCAATGCTAAATAAAGAAAAATGAAGCTGTTATAAGACCCAGGTCCCATCACACAATGCAACGCAAGCCGGAGGATAGGGTTTTCCCTTATAACAGCTAAAGCATGCTTGATACGTTTAAAACACATTCTTTGATACTATTATAAGTGTATAGTGTCAAAACAATTTTCAATCATAAATATCAATCATAGGCGGCATGGGTACCATCTATCATGTCGCCATACAATTCTACAATTAAAACCGCAATACACGTATTGGAAATTGGATTCCGTCATGAGTCGAGGCAAGTGGCAAGCTCCTCTCCGCGTTCGAGACACTCTAGCAAATGCCTCGGGACCGCACACAGCAATCCCTGGATCCTCCAAGGCCGGTCCTCTCTTACTTTTGAGGATTGGCAATTCCTGAACACACGTTTCCCGGTCCTTACAGACCTATATCCGAGGCGCCTCGTATCCAACAACCACACAGGTGAAAAGTATATAAATGTCAGGGCTGGTAGGTCACTGACACCACACTAGCTAGAAAGAAACGTCATGCACTCCTTGGGTCCGTCTCCCGTTTTTGACTCATACCGAGGTGTGAGGCTCGCGAATTCACGTTATACACAAAGCTACGCCACACAGGCCGTGCTTTGATCATCAACCACAAGACTTTGCTTTTCAACAGAAGCCTTGATCAATTGCCACTTACACATGCCACATTGGCAATTCACTCCATGCGACTGATGTCCATCGATATACAACCTCTGAGCTCGTACGTCTCAGAGAAGGGCGTTAAGCAAGAGAATAAATTCTCCGCCGCCAAACAGATGTATATTTAATAGAGATCAATCAACACAGAATAAAATCCAATGTCAGACACACAATCCATTTACAAGTTCATTCTGGGTCTGAACGAAACCGGAGGCACTTTCCTCGCATATCCATCCATCTCCAAGTACGTCTGGACGATCACCAACTGATTCCCTCATCCTGGGTGTACAGCCCAATCAAGATAATCAGTAATCACCCAAACGATGTGAAGACTTCCAGTCTTCAACCACCGTCTTCATCTTCGACATCTCGTCGAATGGTTATTCAGAATGGGTATAAACCCGGCCTTTCTGAATAACCCACGTATATAATAAACGAATGTTACACAAACACCACAAACGCCTCATTCCAATTCAGAATATTCTTTTATTCACAAAATCACATTCTTAGGGAAAGGTTCCCATTAATTTTATCAAAGATAAATTCTTCTAAATTTATTCTTTAATCTTCCTTTGGATATCATCCCAAACTAGTCGGGATTAACGAACCACACCGAAGTAATTATTTAGTTTATTTCCCAATCCCAACCTATGTATCCCATGGAGCAAAACTGGTGATACTCCATATCTAACACCACGGTGTTATCGGTAAAATTAATTACCATTTCACGTTCAAATCTAATTAAAGATTTAACTATCGCTTTGGAGCAAAACTGGTGGTACTCCATTCTCGATCACCTTTCAGATTTGATAATTTAAATTATCAATTCACATTTTAATCTAATTAAAGATTCATTAAAACTCCACTTAGCTTTAATCCTTTCAAAAATCAATATCCTGTCTTTAACTGGGTTAAAGAACCAATGTCATCTAAAACACGATTCACGATAAACCCAAATCACATTTGATATTAAATACAAGGCTCTGAATAGAAAATATATCGACTTATATTCAATACCAAATTCTGAAACCAACAAATATCGTATTGGAAATAACGATATAAAATATATCTTTCAAATTCCCATAACAATATCTGTATAGTCACGAAATCCAACATCGAAATATCCCGAAGATAATTTCGATTCAGCTCCAGTCCAATCCACGTATTGGAAATTATCGATTATTTTCAAAATCACTTTCAAATTCAATTTATTTATTTCAAAAATAAATTGATTTTAATTCTAGTTCAAAACTAGTTCATTTCGATAAAAATCTATTTTTACCTTCTAATGTGGAATTTTCCAGCCCAATTCTTTCCAATTCACATATTATAATTTTACACAAATTATAGATATTTTTGATAATTTTATCAAGGCCCGTACAGTCGATTTCCATCAACGGCCATCGAACTGCACTTACAGCGACCTTTTTCGAATTTGATTTGGACATAATTCCAAATCCAACCGTTAGATTTCAAATTTCTAATATTCATTGGAAAGCTCTTTTCGATACGAACCCAACGGTTCCGGTTTTAGGAGAATCCGACGGTCGGATCTCCCGCAATGTCCGTTTGAAATAAATGGTCGAAATTCACGAACTGCCGCGGCGCGGCGCGTTCTATTCAGGCCATTAAATATATAATATATATATATATATATATATTATATATTTCGTCGATTTCCTTTTTAAAACGTATTTTTTTATAAATCGTTTTAAATTCGTTTTCAAAACCATTTCAACACTATATTCAATTTCAAATCGATTTGATTTCAATTAAATTCGAATTCATTTCAATTCAATTCCAATTCTAATTCGTTTCAATTCAATTTGAATTCGTTTTAAATTTCAATTTCAATTTAATTCAATTTGAATTCGTTTTCAATTCAATTCATTTCGAAATCGTTTTCAATTTAATTCATTTCGAAATCGTTTTCAATTTAATTCATTTCGAAATCGTTTTCAATTCATTTCATTTCGAAATCGTTTTCAATTCAATTCATTTCGAAATCGTTTTCAATTCAATTCATTTCGAAATCGTTTTCAATTCAATTCATTTCGAAATCGTTTTCAATTCAATTCATTTCGAAATCGTTTTCAATTCAATTCATTTCGAAATCGTTTTCAATTTAATTCATTTCGAAATCGTTTTCAATTTAATTCATTTCGAAATCGTTTTCAATTCATTTCATTTCGAAATCGTTTTCAATTCAATTCATTTCGAAATCGTTTTCAATTCAATTCATTTCGAAATCGTTTTCAATTTAATTCATTTCGAAATCGTTTTCAATTCATTTCATTTCGAAATCGTTTTCAATTCTATTCATTTCGAAATCGTTTTCAATTCAATTCATTTCGAAATCGTTTTCAATTCAATTCATTTCGAAATCGTTTTCAATTCAATTCATTTCGAAATCGTTTTCAATTCAATTCATTTCGAAATCGTTTTCAATTCAATTCATTTCGAAATCGTTTTCAATTCAATTCATTTCAAATTTCAATTTCAAAATATTTAATTTCGAAATCACTTTTCAATATTCATTATAAAACGAATAAAATCGATATAAATATCGTTCACGTCAAAATGGCACAAAACTAATCAACACGGCTTTATATTTTTCACAACTTCTTTATTTTATTCAACAAATGAATATTCATCCCATTCAACACATGAATCTATATTTTTTTTTCAACCCACGACTAATCTCAACCCATGAGTACTGTCAACACATCACTATTTTTGTTATGTAAAATATTTTATAAAACTATCGTATCTATCGTTTGATTTTCAATTAGACTTCTACTGGGAAGTAGTTCTAATTTTAAATATGATAAAGATGTAAATTTTTATTATATAAAATATTTCACTCAACACATGAACATCGTCAACACATGACTATTTTTATATTCAACACATGAATTTTCTTTTATAATATTCATTATTTTCCCGATTGGAATGAGGCCCAATCAATCACCATATAATGTTAATTATACGGATTCCATACAACACATGTATATAATAGCAATAATAAACAATCAACCATCATCCAAAGTGCACCACACTGTATAAGCATCAAATATAGATATCTAACGCTTATAACAGCCTGTCAATCAATCGATCGACATATTTAATCAATCAGGATGAGTGAACTTCAAATTTCATCCCAACACCCGTGTGGGGTTTCAAACAATCAAACACATATTTTATTTGTGCAGTTGGGCGATGTGTAAAATTTATCGTCCCAATCAATGTCCTTCAAATAGGTGTACATAAACAAACCGTCCGGTTTGTAAATGAATATTTTATTTTATTCACTTCCACGTTAAAAATTATATTTTTAACGATAAAATATTCTATTTCAACACATGAATTTCTATTCATTTCATTTACACAATAAAAATGATATTTTTATTTTTCTAACATATTTTAGAAAATTTCGGCGGCATAACAAGCCTTGTCCCCGGTCTAGTGAAGGCCCACGCCATTCACACATCAATCAATCCATTCCATTTCACCAAACAATTCAATTCAAATCAATAAACTAACCAACTACTCAACCAAACAATTTACAAACAAGCCATCCATGGTCTGTGGATGACGGGTGTCGGGTGCTACTAAGCACCGTCTGCATCCTAGTATATATATATATATAACTAGAAAAAGAATTTAGAGTGAGAAGTTCTCACCGATAGCTATCCAACTTCACGACACTTCATTTATAGAAATCTTCTTCATCCTCGCCTTTTTATCATCTTCTTTTTCCCGTAGTCACTACATATATAAAAACCACACATTTTTATATTTCGATGTCTTTAAAATAATAATCACATTTTTATTTGTTCGTTTTCAATTTAAAATCATATTT
The DNA here is from genome assembly GCA_030737875.1 of Allium sativum. Lineage (NCBI taxonomy): Eukaryota > Viridiplantae > Streptophyta > Magnoliopsida > Asparagales > Amaryllidaceae > Allium > Allium sativum. The sequence continues at coordinate 969,997,538 of CM060912.1, read as the reverse complement.
TTATAATCACTTCCTACATTTAAAAATCGAATTTTTATTTCGTTATTCAATATATAAAAATCGAATCTTTACTACTATGTTATATAGATAAAAATTATATTTTTATCACGCTATTTTTCCATATAAAGATTTCGCCTTTTTCAATATAAAGATTTCAACTTTTTCAATATAAAGATTTCAACTTTTTCAATATAAAGATTTCAACTTTTTCAATATAAAGATTTCAACTTTTTCAATATAAAAAGCATATATTTTTATAACTCTACAACATAAAAGATTATATTTTTATACTTTAAAAATATAAAATTTATATTTTTATTATCTCTGCTATATAAAAATTATATTTTTAAATTGCTACTTTTATAAAAATCAAATTTTTTCCATCACTATATACATAATAAAACTATATTTTTATCGCTATGCTTTTTAAACAAAAATCTAATTTTATCTAAGTAAGAATCACATTTTTCTTCTAACTAAAAATTACACCTTTATATACTCGAAGATCCTATTTTTACCAAGACAAATAAAAATCAAAACTTTATTTTAAACAAAAATCAAAACTTTATATTAGAAATCTCAGTTTTAACTAATTAAAAATCCCAACTTTAACTAATAATAATAAAAACAGAAAATAAAATGAAATTAAAGGTTTTCACCTTTGCTTTTCTTTGCAAAACGAGAGAGGGAGTTTATGGAGTTGGCGTTGGGTGATTGGAGGCTAGGGGAGGCGCGCAGGTGGTCGGAGGAGGGGAGTTCGTGGCGGAGGGGAGGTCGGTGGTCGGCTCTGGGGCGCGCGACGGTGGGTGGGGGTTTGGGTTTCAGAAGAGGAGGGAGTGGAGAACGAGGGGCGGAGGACCCCTGGGGGGTCGGCGCCAGGGCGCGGCGGCCCTGGTGGCAGCGGCGGTGGCGACTTTGGTCCCCCCGTCGTTCGCCCTTTTTTTTTCGTTTCTGAAGTGAATCGGGAGAGAAGAAGTAAGGGGGGGCTTTTATAAAATTTATATTATTTAATTTATTTTTAATTGCAAAAAGTTGACTTTCACAAACGACCTCTAAACGAGGCCCACCGCCTGTCGTCCATAGCGTTTTACCCCCATTCTGAACACAATGGGCTATGTATCGTAGGTTGATTTGATCGTTTGAATCAGTTTCTGTTGAATTTACATTTAAATCGCTATATTGAATTTTAAACGTACATTTCAAATTACCGGGGTCACATACTAGCTCGAAAAATTACGGAAAAATATTTTCTAGCTTCGTATTGACGATACGGTCTTAACAAACCTAGTTTCGTCGAATTCCGAGACCGTTGGAAAAATGGCCAATTTCCAGTCGATTAAAATCAACTGAAATTGGTCAAACGTGTTTTCCTTTGCCACGCTCACATATTGATTCGAAAAATTATGAAATTTGAAACCTAGCAATAACTTCACATCACGGACCCAACAAAACTGGTTTCGTCGAAATCCGAGTTCGTTTGCAAAATGTCTATTTTTAAGGGCCTGAATTCCATTGCGACTATTCAGAATTTTCAACTAGACATATCTTTTGATTCCCGCTATGAAATTTCGATTGGTCGGATTCGTTGGAAAGATATTACCAATTAGATCCTAATGGTTTGGGTTTCGCTAAAATCCGGATTGTTTTGCAACCGGTACATTCAATTGAAGTTTGAAATCGAATTATCGAACTACCGCGCCATTTTCAATTCTATTTATAATTATATATAAATATTTATATTCTAACGACGACGTACATAAATATATACGTTCGAATTATATTCAAAATAAATTTCTCGTCGATATTATTTAAAATAATATATTTTAAATATTCAAAATTCGCTAAAATCGCCAAAATAAAAATTTTAAACTGGCCCAGATTTTCGGGTTATTACAATCTCCCCAACTTAAAACTTTTCGTCCCCGAAAAGGAACAAAGTCGAAAGTGGTTTGATTAATCAACTCTACGTTCGATCTGGCTTCCATTCTCCAACTTTTTAGTTTCTGAGAATTTTCAAAATTTCAAAAATTTGGCTAACACCCTAAATTTTCGAAAAATTTCGCCATAACCTCCCCTGCAATGGGAGCATCGGGGAATTTCAAATAGCTTCCCCGGTCCTTCAGATCTCAAAAAGAAAAAGAAAAAGCCAAGCGGCTAGCCAATAGGCTCATAAAATCATCATCACCCAAACAAAACAGTAAATTATGTAGTAAACATGTACCTATTTGTCGGGCAAACAAATTTTATTCTCTGCTCTAGCCTCCTTGCTATGACCTGTTCAATGTAAGTATATGTATATGCAAGCAAATGCGACCAATTATCAATACAATTCAATATTCGGTTCAATTAGGCATAAATGGTTAAGAATTAGCCAACAATTAAACAAACAACACAAACATCAATCAATTAGTGAATTAGAGTTTCAAATTCATAATTTGATATATATATATATAAAATCATGTTTTGATGCCAATTCACAACAATGTGTTCTAGCTATATTAGTTTTGGTTCTCACACCAGTCTAATGGAAATATATAGGAGTCACACCTTCGAAACACGAACATAAATACTGATGATGTGGCCACATCACCAGAATTATCCCCGGGTGTCTAGAATGCGACTCTATATCTATCCAGTATATTAAAACTTCGACTATACGTTCATGACGCGTATACGCGAAATCTATATATACTCGATTGTCCATATTCAAAATAAATAAATATTCAAATACGTATAAAACGATTTAAATTTTCAAAACAAAATTGTTTTCATTTGAAAAATATACTCTTCACACTCGTTCTAGGATACTACTGATCCTATCTCTAACGAGTCATTCTAATTGGATATTACTAATCCAATATCTGATGAATTCTTTCGTATGGTTCTAATGTGTCTTGTTCTCGAGCTCTGTAAACCAAAGCTCTGATACCAAACTGAGACGACCCGAACTTCCCCGTGAAGGAAAGCGCGGATAGAATTGAGGACAAGACACAAATGAACGCAGACGGAAGAACATTTCATTGTTATTACAACAATTCCATCAGATACAAGAATATACAGAGTATAAATGAATAAATTACATTTGATAAATATCAGAGATTACAATAAATTACATCGCAGCGGAAAATATACAAAACACAACTGAAAGTGATACACGGATACAGAGCTTTCCGAGCATCGTTCCAGCTGTAAATCAGGACCCTGTGAATATAAATCTGCAAAACCAAAACTACTAGCTGCCCGTGCGGAAAATAGGGGCACCCAGAGTTTAGGTTAAAACAATAAACTCCAGGTCAGTCATGTGACTGGTGTGAGAACTAAAACAGTTATTAATATTGGTTTTAAAGTTTGGTAAATCAAGGGACCACGCCGTATAGCACGGAACGGGTTTCCTCCCAAGAATACCAGTGCATAGAACAAACAGCGCAATGCTAAATAAAGAAAAATGAAGCTGTTATAAGACCCAGGTCCCATCACACAATGCAACGCAAGCCGGAGGATAGGGTTTTCCCTTATAACAGCTAAAGCATGCTTGATACGTTTAAAACACATTCTTTGATACTATTATAAGTGTATAGTGTCAAAACAATTTTCAATCATAAATATCAATCATAGGCGGCATGGGTACCATCTATCATGTCGCCATACTAGTTCTACAATTAAAACCGCAATACACGTATTGGAAATTGGATTCCGTCATGAGTCGAGGCAAGGGGCAAGCTCCTCTCCGCGTTCGAGACACTCTAGCAAATGCCTCGGGACCGCACACAGCAATCCCTGGATCCTCCAAGGCCGGTCCTCTCTTACTTTTGAGGATTGGCAATTCCTGAACACACGTTTCCCGGTCCTTACAGACCTATATCCGAGGCGCCTCGTATCCAACAACCACACAGGTGAAAAGTATATAAATGTCAGGGCTGGTAGGTCACTGACACCACCCTAGCTAGAAAGAAACGTCATGCACTCCTTGGGTCCGTCTCCCGTTTTTGACTCATACCGAGGTGTAAGGCTCGCGAATTCACGTTATACACAAAGCTACGCCACACAGGCCGTGCTTTGATCATCAACCACAAGACTTTGCTTTTCAACAGAAGCCTTGATCAATTGCCACTTACGCATGCCACATTGGCAATTCACTCCATGCGACTGATGTCCATCGATATACAACCTCTGAGCTCGTATGTCTCAGAGAAGGGCGTTAAGCAAGAGAATAAATTCTCCGCCGCCAAACAGATGTATATTTAATAGAGATCAATCAACACAGAATAAAATCCAATGTCAGACACACAATCCATTTACAAGTTCGTTCTGGGTCTGAACGAAACCGGAGGCACTTTCCTCGCATATCCATCCATCTCCAAGTACGTCTGGACGATCACCAACTGATTCCCTCATCCTGGGTGTACAGCCCAATCAAGATCATCAGTAATCACCCAAACGATGTGAAGACTTCCAGTCTTCAACCACCGTCTTCATCTTCGACATCTCGTCGAATCGGTTATTCAGAATGGGTATAAACCCGGCCTTTCTGAATAACCCACGTATATAATAAACGAATGTTACACAAACACCACAAACGCCTCATTCCAATTCAGAATATTCTTTTATTCACAAAATCACATTCTTAGGGAAAGGTTCCCATTAATTTTATCAAAGATAAATTCTTCTAAATTTATTCTTTAATCTTCCTTTGGATATCATCCCAAACTAGTCGGGATTAACGAACCACACCGAAGTAATTATTTAGTTTATTTCCCAATCCCAACCTATATATCCCATGGAGCAAAACTGGTGATACTCCATATCTAACACCACGGTGTTATCGGTAAAATTAATTACCATTTCACGTTCAAATCTAATTAAAGATTTAACTATCGCTTTGGAGCAAAACTGGTGGTACTCCATTCTCGATCACCTTTCAGATTTGATAATTTAAATTATCAATTCACATTTTAATCTAATTAAAGATTCATTAAAACTCCACTTAGCTTTAATCCTTTCAAAAATCAATATCCTGTCTTTAACTGGGTTAAAGAACCAATGTCATCTAAAACACGATTCACGATAAACCCAAATCACATTTGATATTAAATACAAGGCTCTGAATAGAAAATATATCGACTTATATTCAATACCAAATTCTGAAACCAACAAATATCGTATTGGAAATAACGATATAAAATATATCTTTCAAATTCCCATAACAATATCTGTATAGTCACGAAATCCAACATCGAAATATCCCGAAGATAATTTCGATTCAGCTCCAGTCCAATCCACGTATTGGAAATTATCGATTATTTTCAAAATCACTTTCAAATTCAATTTATTTATTTCAAAAATAAATTGATTTTAATTCTAGTTCAAAACTAGTTCATTTCGATAAAAATCTATTTTTACCTTCTAATGTGGAATTTTCTAGCCCAATTCTTTCCAATTCACATATTATAATTTTACACAAATTATAGATATTTTTGATAATTTTATCAAGGCCCGTACAGTCGATTTCCATCAACGGCCATCGAACTGCACTTACAGCAACCTTTTTCGAATTTGATTTGGACATAATTCCAAATCCAACCGTTAGATTTCAAATTTCTAATATTCATTGGAAAGCTCTTTTCGATACGAACCCAACGGTTCCGGTTTTAGGAGAATCCGACGGTCGGATCTCCCGCAATGTCCATTTGAAATAAATGGTCGAAATTCACGAACTGCCGCGGCGCGGCGCGTTCTATTCAGGCCATTAAATATATAATATATATATATATTATATATTTCGTCGATTTCCTTTTTAAAACGTATTTTTTTTATAAATCGTTTTAAATTCGTTTTCAAAACCATTTCAACACTATATTCAATTTCAAATCGATTTGATTTCAATTAAATTCGAATTCATTTCAATTCAATTCCAATTCTAATTCGTTTCAATTCAATTTGAATTCGTTTTAAATTTCAATTTCAATTTAATTCAATTTGAATTCGTTTTCAATTCAATTCATTTCGAAATCGTTTTCAATTTAATTAATTTCGAAATCGTTTTCAATTTAATTCATTTCGAAATCGTTTTCAATTCATTTCATTTCGAAATCGTTTTCAATTCAATTCATTTCGAAATCGTTTTCAATTCAATTCATTTCGAAATCGTTTTCAATTCAATTCATTTCGAAATCGTTTTCAATTCAATTCATTTCGAAATCGTTTTCAAATCAATTCATTTCGAAATCGTTTTCAATTTAATTCATTTCGAAATCGTTTTCAATTTAATTCATTTCGAAATCGTTTTCAATTGAATTCATTTTGAAATCGTTTTCAATTCATTTCATTTTGAAATCGTTTTCAATTCAATTCATTTCGAAATCGTTTTCAATTTAATTCATTTCGAAATCGTTTTCAATTTAATTCATTTCGAAATCGTTTTCAATTCATTTCATTTCGAAATCGTTTTCAATTCAATTCATTTCGAAATCGTTTTCAATTCAATTCATTTCGAAATCGTTTTCAATTCAATTCGTTTCGAAATCGTTTTCAATTCAATTCATTTCGAAATCGTTTTCAATTCAATTCATTTCGAAATCGTTTTCAATTCAATTCATTTCGAAATCGTTTTCAATTCAATTCATTTCAAATTTCAATTTCAAAATATTTAATTTCGAAATCACTTTTCAATATTCATTATACAACGAATAAAATCGATATAAATATCGTTCACGTCAAAATGGCGCAAAACTAATCAACACGGCTTTATATTTTTCACAACTTCTTCATTTTATTCAACAAATGAACATTCATCCCATTCAACACATGAATCTATATTTTTTTTTAACCCACGACTAATCTCAACCCATGAGTACTGTCAACACATCACTATTTTTGTTATGTAAAATATTTTATAAAACTATCGTATCTATCGTTTGATTTTCAATTAGACTTCTACTGGGAAGTAGTTCTAATTTTAAATATGATAAAGATGTAAATTTTTATTATATAAAATATTTCACTCAACACATGAACATCGTCAACACATGACTATTTTTATATTCAACACATGAATTTTCTTTTATAATATTCATTATTTTCCCGATTGGAATGAGGCCCAATCAATCACCATATAGTGTTAATTATACGGATTCCATACAACACATGTATATAATAGCAATAATAAACAATCAACCATCATCCAAAGTGCACCACACTGTATAAGCATCAAATATAGATATCTAACGCTTATAACAGCCTGTCAATCAATCGATCGACATATTTAATCAATCAGGATGAGTGAACTTCAAATTTCATCCCAACACCCGTGTGGGGTTTCAAACAATCAAACACATATTTTATTTGTGCAGTTGGGCGATGTGTAAAATTTATCGTCCCAATCAATGTCCTTCAAATAGGTGTACATAAACAAACCGTCCGGTTTGTAAATGAATATTTTATTTTATTCACTTCCACGTTAAAAATTATATTTTTAACGATAAAATATTCTATTTCAACACATGAATTTCTATTCATTTCATTTACACAATAAAAATGATATTTTTATTTTTCTAACATATTTTAGAAAATTTCGGCGGCATAACAAGCCTTGTCCCCGGTCTAGTGAAGGCCCACGCCATTCACACATCAATCAATCCATTCCATTTCACCAAACAATTCAATTCAAATCAATAAACTAACCAACTACTCAACCAAACAATTTACAAACAAGCCATCCATGGTCTGTGGATGACGGGTGTCGGGTGCTACTAAGCACCGTCTGCATCCTAGTATATATATATATATATATATAACTAGAAAAAGAATTTAGAGTGAGAAGTTCTCACCGATAGCTATCCAACTTCACGACACTTCATTTATAGAAATCTTCTTCATCCTCGCCTTTTTATCATCTTCTTTTGCCCGTAGTCACTACATATATAAAAACCACACATTTTTATATTTCGATGTCTTTAAAATAAAAATCACATTTTTATTAGTTCGTTTTCAATTTAAAATCATATTTTTATAATCACTTCCTACATTTAAAAATCGAATTTTTATTTCGTTATTCAATATATAAAAATCGAATCTTTACTACTATGTTATATAGATAAAAATTATATTTTTATCACGCTATTTTTCCATATAAAGATTTCGCCTTTTTCAATATAAAGATTTCAACTTTTTCAATATAAAGATTTCAACTTTTTCAATATAAAGATTTCAACTTTTTCAATATAAAAAGCATATATTTTTATAACTCTACAACATAAAAGATTATATTTTTATACTTTAAAAATATAAAATTTATATTTTTATTATCTCTGCTATATAAAAATTATATTTTTAAATTGCTACTTTTATAAAAATCAAATTTTTTCCATCACTATATACATAATAAAACTATATTTTTATCGCTATGCTTTTTAAACAAAAATCTAATTTTATCTAAGTAAGAATCACATTTTTCTTCTAACTAAAAATTACACCTTTATATACTCGAAGATCCTATTTTTACCAAGACAAATAAAAATCAAAACTTTATTTTAAACAAAAATCAAAACTTTATATTAGAAATCTCAGTTTTAACTAATTAAAAATCCCAACTTTAACTAATAATAATAAAAACAGAAAATAAAATGAAATTAAAGGTTTTCACCTTTGCTTTTCTTTGCAAAACGAGAGAGGGAGTTTATGGAGTTGGCGTTGGGTGATTGGAGGCTAGGGGAGGCGCGCAGGTGGTCGGAGAAGGGGAGTTCGTGGCGGAGGGGAGGTCGGTGGTCGGCTCTGGGGCGCGCGACGGTGGGTGGGGGTTTGGGTTTCAGAAGAGGAGGGAGTGGAGAACGAGGGGCGGAGGACCCCTGGGGGGTCGGCGCCAGGGCGCGGCGGCCCTGGTGGCAGCGGCGGTGGCGGCTTTGGTCCCCCCGTCGTTCGCCCTTTTTTTTTTTTCCGTTTCTGAAGTGAATCGGGAGAGAAGAAGTAAGGGGGGCTTTTATAAAATTTATATTATTTAATTTATTTTTAATTACAAAAAGTTGACTTTCACAAACGACCTCTAAACGAGGCCCACCGCCTGTCGTCCATAGCGTTTTACCCCCATTCTGAACACAATGGGCTATGTATCGTAGGTTGATTTGATCGTTTGAATCAGTTTCTGTTGAATTTACATTTAAATCGCTATATTGAATTTTAAACGTACATTTCAAATTACCGGGGTCACATACTAGCTCGAAAAATTACGGAAAAATATTTTCTAGCTTCGTATTGACGATACGGTCTTAACAAAACTTGTTTCGTCGAATTCCGAGACCGTTGGAAAAATGGCCAATTTCCAGTCGATTAAAATCAACTAAAATTGGTCAAACGCGTTTTCCTTTGCCACGCTCACATATTGATTCGAAAAATTATGAAATTTGAAACCTAGCAATAACTTCACATCACGGACCCAACAAAACTGATTTCGTCGAAATCCGAGTTCGTTTGCAAAATGTCTATTTTTAAGGGCCTGAATTCCATAGCGACTATTCAGAATTTTCAACTAGACATATCTTTTGATTCCCGCTATGAAATTTCGATTGGTCGGATTCGTTGGAAAGATATTACCAATTAGATCCTAATGTTTTTGGTTTCGCTAAAATCCGGATTGTTTTGCACCCGGTACATTCAATTGAAGTTTGAAATCGAATTATCGAACTACCGCGCCATTTTCAATTCTATTTATAATTATATATAAATATTTATATTCTAACGACGACGTATATAAATATATACATTCGAATTATATTCAAAATAAATTTCTCGTCGATATTATTTAAAATAATTCATTTTAAATATTCAAAATTCGCTAAAATCGCCAAAATAAAAATTTTAAACTGGCCCAGATTTTCGGGTTATTACACTATGTTACCTATGCGATTCGAAAAAACCATATTCCTTAAACAAAGGTTAATACTATTTACCAATATAGGATATAATGGTGAACTTGGGTTTAAACCAGGCAGGCAGTGCAAATTCCTTATACCGAAACATGTACCATGGAATTTGATTAGTGTGCGTAAAAGGAAATACTTGATCCAAAACCATAGAATATATATTAAAGAATACATATTTAGCATATTATTAACAACAAGATGATCTATCTATATATGATTGATAAATATGTTACAAATTTTGGAAAACATGAATTAAATTGTGATAATACCATATTTAAGTTTGAAATATATATATGTAAGTATTATAACTAAATTTTATTTTAACTGTAGCTTCTTTAATTGTTAACAAATAAGCACTATAATATATTTTAATTGCAGTATAATTATAATTGTTTAATTCCAATATTTGTTATCCTAATATATTGCAATATAATATCTATTTACGGAATTTTACTATCGTTGCATATGATGAAATCTTTGAATTTCTTATCTGATATATTTTCCATCAAAGGGGAATGAATGTCAACTATGGTTTACACTACTTTGATATAGGAAATAAGAACCTTAGTATAGAAAACAACAATCTTCCTCAAAATTGAATCCAACCTTTAATATTTCAACTGTATTGTGATGTATTGAAGCATTTTCGGGTGCTTCAAATTCTGATATCCTCTTTTGGAAACATTGTAAAGCACCGGAAAACAAATGATGCCGAGGTGGTCAAAATTGCTATGGAATGGACACATTAATATGCCAGTTGGACCTGAATATTTTACAATTAACATGCCAGTTCTATGCAAATAAATAAATCCTTATTATTATCTTATATATCAATGGAATACCTCTAAATGAGAGCCTTTACCTATAAGATCATTATCATGTGTAACAACACTTTCTTCAAAGTAGAACAATCAATTCCAATTTCAATACTACTTATATATGTACCATTTTTTTTTTAAATCAGTTCACTTGATTATTAAAGGTAAAGCTACGGTGAGGTAGATGTTTTAGGATACTGAAATTTAAAGACAAGTGACCTCTGCTATGCAGTGAAGTCCACTCCATTACTTTAGATAACAGTTAGTCATTGGACCAAAAAACATGAAAATTAAAAACTATAGATTATTTCTGTATCAAACATGATGTGTATACTTATTTAGATTCAGCTACTTGGTTCAATACTGAGTACAATACTCATTGTATGAATGCATTATTCACAAAAGTATTCATTTTGCATATTTATGATTTGTGGAGAATTTCAATTTTAGATACGATATGAGAGATACAATAGTTTTTATTGGTTTAAGATTACCTTTTCAAGTCATATTGTTGTTATTTTGTATAGCTATCATGTCTGCTATTATGATATATTGAGCGAGGAAGAAAAACAAAGGATTTCTGTTGAATAATGCATATAATGTTAGTAGGCCATGAAAAAACTGCCTTGGTGAAATTAAACTGGGATATGTACGTCCAGTTAATTCAACACCAAAGATGACAAAAATGAAAAATTGTTAATGATGAATATGATTCAATATTGATAGCTAATAAATCGAATGAATCTTCCAATGAAGAATCTTTTAAAATATAAACTCTGAAGGGAGTTGAAACATTTACATAATAATGCACTAAGTTAACAAACTTCAAGACCAATACATCCAACAACAAAAAGACAACTTTTCCATTCATGGGTGCAAATAAAATATTTAAAATACCACAATATATTTTATCTACACTTATTTCCGTATGGTGATTATGTGGAATATGTCATGGAGATAGCTTTTAATATTTTGGAGTTTTAGCGTTCTCTAAAGCCTAATGTGGAAAATTGATTTTATAGTTCATTTTTGTTTGACATTTGAGAAATTAGTATCTTTTATGAATAGGATTGAAATTTAATTCTTATGTTTGGTAATTTCAGTGAACGAAGATAGTTAATTTACATAATCTCTATGTGAAATTTGGCTAATTTTATGGAAATCACTGTCCAAACGATACCATGTATGATACATATGGGACAAAAAATTTATCACCCTGTAGCTATAATACGAGAGCTAACAATGCACATTCTTTAAAACATTCAATTGTGCAAGTATAAACATCACATATTGTATTTTTTGGCAAGTTTTTCATGTTTTACTTCTGCATACTTATTTTTTCTCTAACAAATTTTGAAGTTTTTTTATCGTGCAGGTGTGAAACTGATGCTATGACTGTGCGTACATCTTCAGTTTAGCAAGTGAGGTTCATGATTTTCTTAAGGCTTATATATGGACATGTTATTTTTCAACTTGATGAATACTGTCCTGTATGTTTTTTATGGTACTATGTTTGACTTTGTAATTGAAAGCCAACTTATGTTGTCTATGTAAGAACGGTCTACGGGTGACAAATCATCTCAACCATCTGTTTGTTTTTGTATGAAGTCAGCAACAGTAGATTCCAGAAAAAAGCAGCACAAATTTATACTAGAATGTATTTTCATTTTTGGTTGTTGGTTGACTGTCCAACCAACCTTTGCTACAACGTTTCTAAAACGTTTGGCATTCAACTTTACAGAATATGCTGATTGATGACATTGTTTTTTCTTTACAATATGTTGACTGATGACGTTGTCCTAATAAAATTATTTTGTTTTGGATTTGCTATTCCTTCGTCCTGTTGTGCATGGTGATAAAAACCGTGTCATTCAATCAATGAAACAATTGATCTATTTCAAATTTCGTGTGGGGGTTGACAAAATAACATTCAACTCAAATTTAGGTCTCATAACGCCAGAAAATGCAGCAATCATCCAAGTATAAATCTGTGAAACCCTTTAAAGTGAAGCAGTCAAACATTCTAAAATTGAACAATTTGGGTGTGTGTAGCATGTGTTAAGGGTGATCGGTTTGAAGTGCATTTTCTTCAGTCTATTTCCTGTTATTAATTTTATAATAATTAATCACTAATTTTATATTAATTATTTTGCATGCCCGTGTGCGAAGCACGGGTTCACACTTGTATAGATGTAAACAAGAAACTTCTATGAAGCACTCACACTCTATAACCCATTGGAGATTTAGTTATGAAATTCTAAGGTGACAGTAAGTAAGTTTTTTCTATAGTCCTGTTTTAACATCAAGACATGATTTCAATGGTTCCGTGTGCATATATCTAATAACGGGTTACTATATATAGGTTATGGGTGAAGTAATACATACACTAACAAGCATACAAAGCTAAACAACTAGCAATATTCATTAACAATCTAGGAAATATTTAAACATAGTCTTAATAGTGAGTTTACTCATAGGACTTGTTTACCGTTTGCAATTTTAGTTCCCAGGTTTATAAACTTCAAATTTGCTAAATTCAATACATTCATAAAAACATATATGCCTATATATATGTCTATATTATACAACATAATTAGTTTTAAGTGGGTAATAGGGGAGTTATACTCACTTAGTTGATCACTGGTTTATGCAATTCAAATTCAGGTTCCAGGTTTTACTCTTGTTCGCTAGTTTTAAGCTCAGGTTCTCAAACTCTTGCATTTTGTTCCAGGTTTATAAGCTTTGCTACTGCCATTTATTTTGCTCATGTTCTTGAGTATGCTTCAAGATTTGTGTGAGTGCTAAGTGGTGGTATACTAGGGTATATATAGGGGAATTCAAGACTTACGCTTGAAGTATGTAAGGTAGAAATAGGGACACTAGAAAGCGGGTTGATTGTATTATAGTGATTGATTGAAAATGCATTGCTAAGTCACTTTCCCATTCTAGAACAGGCCACTGCACATGTATGGGCAGGTTATATAAGTACACAAATGTTCACAATCCATGAGCAAAAAGGTTTAAATACAAAATGCTTTAATAACAAAAATCTTGGCTGCTGCAAATCCTAGAAATGATATGCGTATGCTATGTTTTTATGGAAGGGATATGTTGAAGCTTATATGTATTTCTCTTTGCCAGCACATGCCTACACCTTGCAGCCTATCCTATGTGCTAAATGCATGTGCTAATGTATAACTAGGTGCTAAAATAAGTTTTAACTAGGCCGTCTACATGATGTAAAAGAATGTGCTGGTTAGGCTATATATGTACATAGTGTAGGCTGCCTGAATTTTATATTGGAAATGAAAGTTGCTAAACCCCTTAGTTGCTATGTATATGTATTTGTACTAGCAAGGGTACAAGCTATGTGTTATAGGTATATATGTATTAAATGATTTAATATTTTTATACTTAGCATCTAAGCAACTTATCCTATGTTTTCATTTAAATATTCTTATAAATTATAACATTTTTTAACCTATTTTATATTTTACATGTATTTAAACAAGTTTAAATACAAACAACATTAAAACAACATTTACTTGTATATATTTAAATATAACGAGTAAAAATATATAAATAAGATCTTCAATTGATTATTATACTGATTTTCTATAATATTTACATCCAATGTTATCTATATTACAAGTGTTAAGATAAATTACAAAACAAATTACCAAATATCATTTATGCGGTATTATATACATATATATACTAACTAAATATATTTAAAACTAGAAAAATTTATACTAGGAATTTCCCAATATTTATTATTCACAATTTATTATTTAATTAATACTGAAATAATCCATAATAAATTGTATTATAGAAGCAGTCAAAAACTGGGTCGTTACAACCTGGGTCGACCCGCCTTAGACTTGTGTCGACCCAAATATGGGATGGGTCGCCCACTTACCGTTGCTTTCTAAGTTCAGTTTTTATATATTATAAATATTGTACACTGTTTTAGTTCAGTCTTCTGTTTTCATAACCTCTTCATACTTAATCCGATTTACGATAAACCAAGAGTCTATATCTAAACCAAAATTTCGCAATGAACGCAACGGTAAAGTCTGTTTTAACTAATTCTGAATATTTAATCAATTTATATTCATTTTATTATCTCTTTTATATATTTATGGTCTATTAAATTATGGACTGTTACAGTGAAGGAACAATAAACTCCAGGTCATTCATGGGACTGGTGTGAGAACTGAAACAGTTTTCTTTATGTTTATTTTAAAGTGAGGTAAATCAAAAGACCATGTCGTATAACACAGAACGAGTTTTTCCTTATGGATACCAGTGCATAAAAATTTGCAATGCCTTTTTAAAAATGAAGCTACCATAAGGTCTCACGGCACACACACAATACAAACGCACATGTGGGTGAGGTTTTCCTTTATAGTAACCAAAAATGCTTGATACGTGAAATTCCTCTAATATTATTCTTAGTGCATAGTGTAAAAAAACCAATTCGCAAGTAAATGTATCAATCTTAGCTACCATAGGTACCATATACCATGATGACGTATAGTATACATCTGAAATCATACAGGCTCATAGTGGAAAATTGGATTTCTAACAAATGACCAGCTAAGGAACTTCCTTATCCGATGGGAACACCTCTAGAGGGATTCCCTGAGAAATCACTGGATCTCTGCTAACGCAAGGTCGGTCCATCCCTTAACTGGATGAATTAGAGCACGTCTGAGTATGTCATATCCCGGTCGTTACCAACCTTCATCTAGGATCCTGCATCAACAACAACCACATAAGTAGAAGTTGCCACATAAGTAACACTTGGGCTTCATACCATGGTACACTTTTTATCTAGAAGGAGATGACAACCCATATCCTCACTGCATTTTTCCTTATTTGGCCATTTACCAGGGTGTAAGGTTGCAGAAGTCTCATAACACAAAGATATGCTTATCTAAGCCATGCTTTGATCATCAATAGCTCATCAATTGGTATGCCACACTGTCATTTTATAACATACAATTGATAATCACAAACCATATAACCTTTGAGCTCCTACGTCTCAAAGAAGAGTGTAAAGCTAAGAGAATAAATTCTCCGCCACTAATTAGAAAAATGTTTAGTAAGAATCAATCATACACTACAAAATATAATGTCAAACACACGTCCATACAAGTCCGCTTTGAGTCTAAACAAAACCGAAGGCACCTTATTCCTCGTCTAATAAAACAAAGAGGCCCTTGCAAATTCGAAAAATCTACAAGTATGTCCGGACCACTAGTACTTATAACTTTATACTGGGAGCTACCAAAGGCATCAACGAGCAGTCCACTCGATGTGAAGATTCCTGGTCCTCAACCACCATCTTCAGTATCGTCATTTGTCCATTTCGCCGTATCATTATTCGAAATCGTTTTTGGATAGAAATCTGATCCTGGCCTTTTCAAACAAAGAGCATTATTTGCAAACCATATGAACTAATATAGGATTTTAGTTAATACTCCTTTCACTTTAGATTTCAGTAAATCAAATCTCTTTAATTCCTTATCCTTTTAACAAAATCCTCATTTGAAAAACTTATTGATCCGAAAACCATTTCCTTTATACCTTTAAGTCAAAACTCATCTTATCCATAAATCCATGTTCCAAAAATTCATGTCATAACTTCCTCTTTAAAACATATCTTTTTAAATCAAAGATAATTTAGCTTCAAAAATCTCAACAATCATTCATTAACTTTTCTCATAGATTCATTAACTCTTCATTCCTTTACTTTCCTCTTAAAACCTATCTCGAAATTAAAACCATTAAGTATCGTTTTAAATAGCCTTTACAAAATTTTGATCCTCTTCAAATTCCAAATCATGACATAATCTGTAGCAGGTTAAGAATGACATTATTTAAGACACCATTCATAACAAACCTAAACCACTTGATACCGAATATAAGATTCAAACAGAAATTATCAACTTATATTCGATACCAATTCTCATAATCAGTGAATACTATAAGAGAAATAACAATATAAATATCTTTCAAATTCCCCAGATAGTATGCGTATGACAACGGAATTCCATATCAAATATCCGAAGGTTATTTTTATCCAAACCCGTCTTATTAATTACGGAAAACCTTTATTCCAACAGATTAAACTAAAATCTTTATATAGGAATTGGATAAAAGTTACATCAACTTATGTTTGGTATCAATTTCCATACCTGACTGATACTATAAGCAGAATAAATGTAACTCTACCTTTCAAATTCCTGAAATAGTACAAGACTATTTAGGACTTAATAACGACATTCGAAGATCATCCTTTAGTCATTTCCAACTTCACTAATAATTAGAAAAACACATATTTTAAGATAAATTAAATCTTACTTAAAATCTGTATCTTTTATGTACTATAGACTTATAAAAATATTTCATTAATGATTTCAAAATTACCATTTAAGCTTCAGATAATGATTCATAAGTTTAAAACTTCAAAATATACCGTTTTCAAAAAATGTTGCAAAAGTGTTTTCAAAAGCCGTACAAAAGCATCGAAAAACAGTTTATGTTAGCCAATGTGATCAAAATAACCTTTATATTATCCAAAACTATATTTTCCAATTCATATCACTTTTAAATAATATATAATGATTTTATAAAAACAATCCATATTTTTAATAATTTTAAAACAACCATTTACTGTTATGGTGTATGAACTTCATTCACAGCGACCTTTTCCAAAATATATTTAAGCATGACTTGAAAACTATATATTGAAATTTGAAAATTACATTTTCCTTGAAAAATACTGTTATAATAAAGCAACGCTTTTGTTTCACGTTAATCCGATTAAAATTACATAAGTTATAGCCGTTAAAATTTTATGGTCGAAATTCGCTAACTACCGCTGCGTGACACGTCCTGTTCAGACCATATTACGACTTATAATAGAAATTCGTTTGATTCCCTTCCAATATGATTATAAACCTTTATAAACATATATAAACTCTTTTGAAAAAATATTTCAAATTCAATTTAAATTCAAAATTGAATATTATAACACTGTTATATTAATAAAATAATATTATTTTCCAAAGACTAATTCGATGAACTTCAAAATTTGCAGACATCAATTAAATTAATATATAAAATTAACGGGACAATCGGTTTGAGTTTCAATCAATGTTTATATACCTAACTCAACTTCACTATCCGAATTTGCGATTCAAAATCGATTTCGACATTAAACAAGCCTTTTATAGTCAAAATTGTTTTCAAAATTGTTTCCACCTTTACAAAAGTCATTTGTATATAATTTAATTTCATTTCCAAATCATTTCCGATGTCAAATTCAAAACTTTAGTTTCATGCCCAATTTTCAATATCAAATTAATATAAAAATCATTAATATTTTCAATTGAGAAGGAGATTTAACAAATCACCTAGATAATTCCATAATTGGGTGTGACAGGTATGCAACAATATACAAACGATACTTAACAACATTCGAACATCCATAACATTCATCAACAATATCATCAATAATGTTAGTTCCTATGTGCAAACGTTACAGTAATCAACGCTTATTAGTGTATATATGTCATTAACTATGCATCCATTCATCCAGCATCACACATAAATATTTAACATCCATAATTAAATATATAAATAAATAAGTGTGAAGAGTTCTCACCGACGTATCCACTCCCCCAAGCTTTACCATAGGACCTTAATCGAACCAACGGATAGCGTAACCGTGAACCGTGCTCTAACTTTTCTGACTTCGAAAATAGGCCAAGTTCCCTTGAGTTTTTGGAATAGCTACTCTCGGATTTTGGAAAAGTGCCCAACTAAAAAGTTATAGGAATTTATTTTCTCTTTAGTTTTAAAAAATGAATTTCCCAATTTTGATCATTTTTTAGGGAGACATGGTCGAAATGGTGGAAGTGTTCTCAGATTCAACAAAAGATTGCTAGAAAATATGGCCCTCAAAGATCTGGAGTTTTGGGATAGCTAGGCTCAGAACTGAAGAAAGTATTCAACTAAAAAGTTGCATCCACTAAAAAAAATACACGGTTTAAAAAAATAATTGCACGATTTGGATCAGTTCAGAGAAATATATGACCTCGGGAAGTTGTTGGTTGTGGGCCGAGGTGGAGGCCAAGAAGAATTGAGTGGTGGTATGGGGTGTTTGGCCGAGGTGGGTGGAGGACGTAGGGATATGTGATGGTGGAGGAGGAGGTAGTGTAGCGACCCGGATTTTGTCAACTTTGGTTATCACCATAAACTCAATGATGACTAACCAAACATCGAAAAATACCAGAAAGTTAATGAAAGAAATTAGAGGGTGAGGAAAGATAAGATAGAAACTTAGAATAGAAGAAGAAGAAGAAGAAGAAGAAGAAGAACATGACATCAGAGTAACACGAACCTCACAGCGGAACGAATAACATATAATAGATAACATATCCTTGAAATAAAGGTTTTACTTGGAATATACATATCATTATCAAGTACATCTGTAACGACCCGCCATTTTGATCGTGCCGAATCGACAAAACATGTTAACTCAGAACGTCCAAAGCAACAGATTGTTATTAGCTTCTGAGGTAAATAGAATAAATCACCGAATCACACATACATATACAGAGTAACATAATATCTCACAGCGGGAATTACAAAATACAATAGTAGTTCATGAAGCTACTAAATAAGTTTTACATCAGAGTTTACATAAATAATAAAGCGGAAGACTAATACAGTAAATGAAAGATAACTACAAAAACAGAAATGACAAGAATAGCTAGAACTGGGTCAACTGGACAGGTAGATATAGATGAGCAAAATCCAACATAAGCTCCAACTCCAAGAGTGAATCTCGAAACTGTAATACTCGATCTGACCCGAGCAATAATGCAAAACAAAACAAATCGGATCAGGACTAACATTCTCGTGGAAGTAAATCAATTCAAATGAAATATTCGATGAAATGCAAACAGTAACTTAGAGGATGTTTGGGATCACCATCCTCTAAGGATCCGTCAAACTAATACTATATAGTATAATACGCTATATACAATAGTGTCTATTAGTAAAGTAAAATATCAAAATAGCGTAAGCGGGATTACCATGATTACCCTTACACCGTTCATATATTCCCATAGTATATACAGTACCGTAATTCCTCCGTAAACTGGAGGTTGATCAGAGGGCACTCCATATAAAATAGTACAAAACAAAATCGTAGTGGGCTCGTATAAGGCATGTGACAAGGCACGCAAGGAATGCCAGGGTGGATTCACCGTTTGCAGAGCCGGACTGGTGGTAACGCATAGTAGCAACTACCGCCCACCTCGATACACACTCCCATAATCAAAAGGGCCCAAATCGAATCTCAACAGTAATAGAATAATATCGAAGAAGTGTGCTCGATAAGAGGTATGACCTCACTTGGTCCGTGCGTAGCTCCTGTTTTAGCCACATCAAGCTGACTCAAGGTAGTCAGGGTCTCGTAATTAATATGAAATAAAAAAATGGAGTCGTTCGCCAAATTATCCCCTTCATTCTGGAACTCCACCGCGTACACCGTTGTTAAAGTGGTTTTCGATATTGACAGAGAGTATGACAATAGCCGATCCCGGTCTCTTTAACAACCAATCGTTTACATTTTTCACACCGTGGTCATTATTTCCTTCATAAGGAATCTTTTCAGTTCGATTCATTTAAATCCGACATTTGATTCGAATTCGAATATACGATTCAAGTAAAAATTACATTTCAAATTAAACAAAATTTATCATACTTTATCACTCAAGTCGTATAGTTCAAAATTGTTACTTCTACATTTTGAATCAAAATATTATATTTCCATTCAAACGAATCACTATTTAAATCCATTATCATGCATCAATTTAACAAAATTCTTAATTCAAACCAAACAATATAAAAACCAATTCCGCATATAACATATATATATATATATATATTCCAACTCATGTTTAATCAATTAAAAACTTGAATTCAATTCATATTGATTAGAAATTAAAACAAATCAATTTACCCAATTCACATTCATTTCTTATCAAGGTTCATAATTTAAACCAAATCAAATTCAATTTCTTAATTCTATCAATTCAAGTTCATCTCTACTAAAATTCGTATCGGTTCCAATTCATAACATAATATGAGTTCATTCATTATTCAAACATCGTTATACAAATTTACATTTTTAAACTTCGAATTTAAATCGCGAAATCTAACCTATCCATCTTGACTTTAATATAGTTTATAAATATATATATATATATATATAAGAAAATTAACTTTGAAAATAGATATGTATATATATAAGTTTATAAAATTCTAAAATAAATTAGAAATAGATTATAAACATATATAAGTTTAAAATAATATAAATAGATTTAAAGAAATATTTATAATAAAATAAAAAGGCTAAAATACTTATAGGAATAAATTATATGGTTTAAAATAAATACATTTATAAGTAAAATCTTAAATAAACATTTAAATTCGTATTTACAAATAAAATCATTTTAGAACACATAATTTAAAATATACAAAACAATTTAAATTTAAATAAAATATAAATATATAAATATAAAGTCTTAAGTAAATATTTTAAAATAAAACTCGTTTTACCTCGAAAACATGAACGATGGTGTCCGTATATAGTTTTCTACCCTATGGTCAAGTGATACGGATATTTATCATTTCAACCCGCAATTGATAAAATTTCTACGGGTCTATCATTTCAACCCATAACGATTTTTCCCTATTCTAATGTTCGTTCGGGTATGTATCATTTCAACCCTTAGTGATTTTCCTAAAACTAGGGTATCAACAATCACATAGTATCAATCACAACATATATATCATCAGTGCAACTACGTGTCATATGAATATATCGTGTCGCATATGAAATGTGCATACATATCAAATCAAACAATTTCTAACAGCAATCTTATACATTTCATATAACAGTTCATTATTGATCTAACATCGATGAAAAATGTGAGTCAGGTGTGAGATAAACTCACCTTTCGTGGCATAGAAATGGAGACGAAGAACGGATTTGACACAGAATGAAATGACGACTTCCAGGCACGACTCGGAATAGATTCAAATCACGGTAGTCGCTCAAGATATATATTATTTTCATAAGAGGAGCTAAGGAATTTTCGATGGATAGGTATGGTTATTGGGTTTTCTGGGATGATTTTCAACTCGACACCAAATACGATTCAAAATAAACACAATTTTTTTATTTTATTTTAGAAACAAATTTATAAAATATATAAATAGTTATATATATATGTATACACACAGAAACCATAATATATATAAATATCCCACACCATAACTGTAAAATGTAAATTATATATAAAATCAACGCGAACACACATAATAATATATATGTACATAAAATTTTAAAATAAATAAATCTCCATGACTCACACCAAAATATATACTTTCACGTAACCACACAACAAATACAGTACACAAAATTTTCCTTCTTTGTAACTAATACAAACTAAACACAGTAAACAAAACCAAACTCACACACCAAAACTCACGCCACTGTCAAACTCCACATACACTAACACACACAAGGAAAGGACACACTGAAATCAACACACAGACCTCTACATACATACACACAGCAAACATGAAGACACATGCCAACATAACCCATATACTCCAACACACCCTTACAGTAACCCATGAAAACACACACCACACAACTAATTACACACAGTATCATACTAATGCAAACTGGACTGGGAGGAGAGGAAAACAAGGCGACGTGTAACTGGAGAAGAGATCGGTGGGTGGATAGTTTGGTCCGGTGTCGGCAGTCGAAAGAAGAAGGTTTGTTGGCAGTGGAAGGCATGGGATGGTAGCCGGAGAGCGTCGTCGGATTGGAGATGAGGTTTCAGAAAAATGGCAGTGGGTTCATCACGAGATGTATTAAAAGGGAGATGGAAACGTGCAACGAGTGGGATACAAATAGGAATAAGAACAGCTCAAACCTGGCGTTTTGAAAGGGCACAGTTTGAATGGGTCTAGGAACGAACGTGTCTTTTTCCTTTTTATTTCTAAACGTGTTTTTTTTTTTTTTTTTTTGGGACTTAGGTAACGGTTGGCAATCATAGAGTTTATGGGCAGAACTAGACTACTGGAAACAAAGTTTGAACTGGTTACATGGGATATAGAAAGCATTTCACACGTTTCAAAAAAATGCGGATTTGAATTTTGAAGTAAATAAAATGGTTCAATTAAAATTAAAATTACACTTTTTTTCTTTTTTCATGATCCAACATGAGAAGTGGAAGCAATATGTATGCATGGTTTTCAAATTCAAAGAAAAGGCCACGCATAAAGTGTACGTACATGGTGCATGCAAATGAAGAATGTAATGGTTTGGAAAAACAAAGAGAAACTAACATATGCATGGCTTAGGTGTCTTAGGAATTTATACAGGGAGTGACATGCATGCATAGTTTATGTAAAATATATGTCCCTCTAAGCCTTGAAATAAATAAATATATGGGTGGCTTAATAAAATAAAAAGACATGGTTTGCAGACCCAAAATAGCTAGAAAAGTATGTAAGATCGAAAAAGGGACACATCGAACTCAGATGACTCTGTTTCAAAAATGAACAGTGCAAGCATTTTCGCAATTTCAGCGCGAACCGAGCACCGAAACTGACAAATGAATATTTTTTGGTAATCAGCTCAACGAGACGGACACAACGGTGTATAATTTGCAGTGTCAGGATGCTCCGTTCAAAAGCGCGTTACGGACCCCTTTGACGTAAAAATGCGGACAAAAACGGAGGTCAAAACGTCCGATTTTCGCGAAACGAATTTCACCGTCGGATTCGTGACAACGAATAGAATATTTTTCGTGTTTGTCCGAACTAGTTTTGGAGAAATTTTAAAATCGTTAAATTTTGAACTGATATGCGCAGCTTTGCACTGAAAATTGCGCGACCGACAACAGTCAAATTTTCCGATGAAATTTTTACAGTTGCTACATCTCACTGTACGTATTACAAATTACAAATTCCCGTTATGGAAAACGATAGAATAATTTCAAAATAAAATTTTGATTTAAATCAGAATCTAAATCGTTAAAAATTACGGGATGTTACAATCTCCCCTACTCAAACCTTTTCGTCCCCGAAAAAGAACGAGGTAGGGAAATAGTAATTAAATAATTAATATATTTAAACCAATGGTTCATATTTATCCCTATACATATATAAATTTAAATATATATAAATAAAATATTTTCAAACATTTCAAGTATTCACTCGACGTTACGATTGGCTATATATATTTATCCCACTTTCGAAACCCGAAAATAGATATCGATGATGTCGCGGTCATCACCAGAATCATTTTCAAGCGACTAGGGTGTGACTCTATATCTATCTAATATGTATAGGATTTAACATAGACGTTGATCAGACGTATACACCAAGTCACTAAGTATTCGATAGGCCAATTTTAATGTCAAATAAGTACTCAAAACATCTTTTTATATTTAAATAGAATATATACCACACTCTAAATCATATATTATAAATAATATATTTCAAATCATTAAAATTTCAAGTAGGGAAAATGTATCTCTCCCCTACTCATTTATTTGTTAAAATTCAACTACAATTCTTAATAAATATACAACAATATTATTATTAAATCAAATATATAACAAAATCATTCTATACTATATCTAAATATTTTCAAATTCATGTTATCAATATTTAAACTTATAACACTTAATTAATTCTATAAGTTAACATATGAATACATTACACATAAAATCTTTACAAACCATTGGTACTACCAAATTATTTACAAATATCAAATTAAATAATACATTAAGAAGATCTTATATAATAATATCTTTCAAAATATAAATTTCAAACCAATATATAATAAGGACAGACTGGCTAGAAGACTTATACTCTTCTTCTACTTCTTACCTTGAAATGGACAAGGATAAGATATAGAATTCGATTTAAAAGCTGAACGAACGAAGGAACCTAATCAAAGAGGATCAATAAAGGAAGATGGATTCAAAATGGAAGGGAAATTTCATAAAAGGATTCAAATATTAAACGAAATTTTATATTTGAAAATATTTGTTTTAAAACCATTTATACTTTAAAAGTACGCTCTCTCTCAAAAAGGATTCTACGACCGATTCCACTCATTCTAGGGTATCACTACCCTATCTCTAATGAGCTTTTTACCCCATAGGCTAAAGATTTGAAAAACCAAAGCTCTGATACCAACTGTAACGACCCGCCATTTTGATCGTGCCGAATCGACAAAACATGTTAACTCGGAACGTCCAAAGCAACAGATTGTTATTAGCTTCTGAGGTAAATAGAATAAATCACAGAATCACAGATACATATATAGAGTAACATAATATCTCACAGCGGGAATTACAAAATACAATAGTAGTTCATGAAGCTACTAAATAAGTTTTACATCAGAGTTTACATAAATAATACAGCGGAAGACTAATACAGTAAATGAAAGATAACTACAAAAACAGAAATGACAAGAATAGCTAGAACTGGGTCAACTGGACAGGTAGATATAGATGAGCAAAATCCAACATAAGCTCCAACTCCAAGAGTGAATCTCGAAACTGTAATACTCGATCTGACCCGAGCAATAATGCAAAACAAAACAAATCGGATCAGGACTAACATTCTCGTGGAAGTAAATCAATTCAAATGAAATATTCGATGAAATGCAAACAGTAACTTAGAGGATGTTTGGGATCACCATCCTCTAAGGATCCATCAAACTAATACTATATAGTATAATACGCTATATACAATAGTGTCTATTAGTAAAGTAAAATATCAAAATAGCGTAAGCGGGATTACCATGATTACCCTTACACCGTTCATATATTCCCATAGTATATACAGTACCGTAATTCCTCCGTAAACTGGAGGTTGATCAGAGGGCACTCCATATAAAATAGTACAAAACAAAATCGTAGTGGGCTCGTATAAGGCATGTGACAAGGCACGCAAGGAATGCCAGGGTGGATTCACCGTTTGCAGAGCCGGACTGGTGGTAACGCATAGTAGCAACTACCGCCCACCTCGATACACACTCCCATAATCAAAAGGGCCCAAATCGAATCTCAACAGTAATAGAATAATATCGAAGAAGTGTGCTCGATAAGAGGTATGACCTCACTTGGTCCGTGCGTAGCTCCTGTTTTAGCCACATCAAGCTGACTCAAGGTAGTCAGGGTCTCGTAATTAATATGAAATAAAAAAATGGAGTCGTTCGCCAAATTATCCCCTTCATTCTGGAACTCCACCGCGTACACCGTTGTTAAAGTGGTTTTCGATATTGACAGAGAGTATGACAATAGCCGATCCCGGTCTCTTTAACAACCAATCGTTTACATTTTTCACACCGTGGTCATTATTTCCTTCATAAGGAATCTTTTCAGTTCGATTCATTTAAATCCGACATTTGATTCGAATTCGAATATACGATTCAAGTAAAAATTACATTTCAAATTAAACAAATTTTATCATACTTTATCACTCAAGTCGTATAGTTCAAAATTGTTACTTCTACATTTTGAATCAAAATATTATATTTCCATTCAAACGAATCACTATTTAAATCCATTATCATGCATCAATTTAACAAAATTCTTAATTCAAACCAAACAATATAAAAACCAATTCCGCATATAACATATATATATATATATTCCAACTCATGTTTAATCAATTAAAAACTTGAATTCAATTCATATTGATTAGAAATTAAAACAAATCAATTTACCCAATTCACATTCATTTCTTATCAAGGTTCATAATTTAAACCAAATCAAATTCAATTTCTTAATTTTATCAATTCAAGTTCATCTCTACTAAAATTCGTATCGGTTCCAATTCAT
Source organism: Allium sativum (assembly GCA_030737875.1). Taxonomy (NCBI): domain Eukaryota; kingdom Viridiplantae; phylum Streptophyta; class Magnoliopsida; order Asparagales; family Amaryllidaceae; genus Allium; species Allium sativum. The sequence goes on along the minus strand of CM060912.1, from coordinate 969,970,844 downwards.
AACATAATATGAGGTCATTCATTATTCAAACATCGTTATACAAATTTACATTTTTAAACTTCGAATTTAAATCGCGAAATCTAACCTATCCATCTTGACTTTAATATAGTTTATAAATATATATATATAAGAAAATTAACTTTGAAAATGGATATGTATATATATAAGTTTATAAAATTCTAAAATAAATTAGAAATAGATTATAAACATATATAAGTTTAAAATAATATAAATAGATTTAAAGAAATATTTATAATAAAATAAAAAGGCTAAAATACTTATAGGAATAAATTATATGGTTTAAAATAAATACATTTATAAGTAAAATCTTAAATAAACATTTAAATTCGTATTTACAAATAAAATCATTTTAGAACACATAATTTAAAATATACAAAACAATTTAAATTTAAATAAAATATAAATATATAAATATAAAGTCTTAAGTAAATATTTTAAAATAAAACTCGTTTTACCTCGAAAACATGAACGATGGTGTCCGTATATAGTTTTCTACCCTATGGTCAAGTGATACGGATATTTATCATTTCAACCCGCAATTGATAAAATTTCTACGGGTCTATCATTTCAACCCATAACGATTTTTCCCTATTCTAATGTTCGTTCGGGTATGTATCATTTCAACCCTTAGTGATTTTCCTAAAACTAGGGTATCAACAATCACATAGTATCAATCACAACATATATATCATCAGTGCAACTACGTGTCATATGAATATATCGTGTCGCATATGAAATGTGCATACATATCAAATCAAACAATTTCTAACAGCAATCTTATACATTTCATATAACAGTTCATTATTGATCTAACATCGATGAAAAATGTGAGTCAGGTGTGAGATAAACTCACCTTTCGTGGCATAGAAATGGAGACGAAGAACGGATTTGACACAGAATGAAATGACGACTTCCAGGCACGACTCGGAATAGATTCAAATCACGGTAGTCGCTCAAGATATATATTATTTTCATAAGAGGAGCTAAGGAATTTTCGATGGATAGGTATGGTTATTGGGTTTTCTGGGATGATTTTCAACTCGACACCAAATACGATTCAAAATAAACACAATTTTTTTATTTTATTTTAGAAACAAATTTATAAAATATATAAATAGTTATATATATATGTATACACACAGAAACCATAATATATATAAATATCCCACACCATAACTGTAAAATGTAAATTATATATAAAATCAACGCGAACACACATAATAATATATATGTACATAAAATTTTAAAATAAATAAATCTCCATGACTCACACCAAAATATATACTTTCACGTAACCACACAACAAATACAGTACACAAAATTTTCCTTCTTTGTAACTAATACAAACTAAACACAGTAAACAAAACCAAACTCACACACCAAAACTCACGCCACTGTCAAACTCCACATACACTAACACACACAAGGAAAGGACACACTGAAATCAACACACAGACCTCTACATACATACACACAGCAAACATGAAGACACATGCCAACATAACCCATATACTCCAACACACCCTTACAGTAACCCATGAAAACACACACCACACAACTAATTACACACAGTATCATACTAATGCAAACTGGACTGGGAGGAGAGGAAAACAAGGCGACGTGTAACTGGAGAAGAGATCGGTGGGTGGATAGTTTGGTCCGGTGTCGGCAGTCGAAAGAAGAAGGTTTGTTGGCAGTGGAAGGCATGGGATGGTAGCCGGAGAGCGTCGTCGGATTGGAGATGAGGTTTCAGAAAAATGGCAGTGGGTTCATCACGAGATGTATTAAAAGGGAGATGGAAACGTGCAACGAGTGGGATACAAATAGGAATAAGAACAGCTCAAACCTGGCGTTTTGAAAGGGCACAGTTTGAATGGGTCTAGGAACGAACGGGTCTTTTTCCTTTTTATTTCTAAACGTGTTTTTTTTTTTTTTTGGACTTAGGTAACGGTTGGCAATCATAGAGTTTATGGGCAGAACTAGACTACTGGAAACAAAGTTTGAACTGGTTACATGGGATATAGAAAGCATTTCCCACGTTTCAAAAAAATGCGGATTTGAATTTTGAAGTAAATAAAATGGTTCAATTAAAATTAAAATTGCACTTTTTTTCTTTTTTCATGATCCAACATGAGAAGTGGAAGCAATATGTATGCATGGTTTTCAAATTCAAAGAAAAGGCCACGCATAAAGTGTACGTACATGGTGCATGCAAATGAAGAATGTAATGGTTTGGAAAAACAAAGAGAAACTAACATATGCATGGCTTAGGTGTCTTAGGAATTTATACAGGGAGTGACATGCATGCATAGTTTATGTAAAATATATGTCCCTCTAAGCCTTGAAATAAATAAATAAATATATGGGTGGCTTAATAAAATAAAAAGACATGGTTTGCAGACCCAAAATAGATAGAAAAGTATGTAAGATCGAAAAAGGGACACATCGAACTCAGATGACTCTGTTTCAAAAATGAACAGTGCAAGCAATTTCGCAATTTCAGCGCGAACCGAGCACCGAAACTGACAAATGAATATTTTTTGGTAATCAGCTCAACGAGACGGACACAACGGTGTATAATTTACAGTGTCAGGATGCTCCTTTCAAAAGCGCGTTACGGACCCCTTTGACGTAAAAATGCGGACAAAAACGGAGGTCAAAACGTCCGATTTTCTCGAAACGAATTTCACCGTCGGATTCGTGACAACGAATAGAATATTTTCCGTGTTTGTCCGAACTAGTTTTGGAGAAATTTTAAAATCGTTAAATTTTGAACTGATATGCGCAGCTTTGCACTGAAAATTGCGCGACCGACAACAGTCAAATTTTCCGATGAAATTTTTACAGTTGCTAGATCTCACTGTACGTATTACAAATTACAAATTCCCGTTATGGAAAACGATAGAATAATTTCAAAATAAAATTTTGATTTAAATCGGAATCTAAATCGTTAAAAATTACGGGATGTTACAACATCACTTACAACACAGTGGAAATAAACAATAGCTATATGATCCTGAAGCCTCCTGCTCCAGCTCTTCAAGTGTATTTGTAAAATCCCGACTACTTGACTGCCTGTACAAAATTGGGCACCCAAGAGTTTAGGGGAAACAAAACAAAATAAACTCCGGGTCAGTCATGGGACTGATGTGAGTAAAACAGTTTAAAACAGTTCAAGCAGTTAAATGATATCTCATAAGACCACGACGTATAACGGAATGGGTTTTTCCCTTATGATAATCCAAATTATCTTTATATCAAAACCTTTTGATATTATAATAATGTCTATCAACTACAATATAATAATCATCTAGCAGAAACGCTTTCATCTCACGTTCTACATATATAGTATACAATCAAAACCGCAAGCACGTATTGGGTAATGGATTTCCAACTATGACAAGGTATGGAACCACCTTTCGCTAGTTGAGACGACCCCATTTCCCGTACTGACGGAGACAAGGGTTATCTTTGGAATATAACACAGAAACAGATAATAGCAGAACAGAAATAAATAAATACACCAGATAATGAACAATAGAATATACTGGATAAAAGCAATCATCAGATTTACACAGTATACAGGATCTTACTTAGTACAAATACAGTTCAGCTATACATAAATGTCTACAGCGGAAATAAACAAAATATGTACAATAGGAGCAGAACAGCATAAAAAGAGATAAATGATAGAATCCATCTTCAGCTCCAGCTATCCAGAAATAACCAGCTAAACCTGAATACAAGGCTGCCCGTGCAGAAAAAGGGGCACCCGAGTTTGAAAGTGAAACAAACTACGAGTCAGTCATGGGACTGGTATGAGAGATCTACTCAACACATATATAATTTGGCTAATCACAGGACCACGCCACTTTCATGGAACGGGTTTTCTCCATTGGATTGCCAGTGCTTTAAAACAAATCTTTCTTTTAAACATCGCTATGCTTTTTGTAAAAATGAAGCCGTTATAAGACTCAGTTCCCATCACACAATGCAACGCAAACCGGAGGATAGAGTTTTTACCGTATAACGGCCAAAATATGCTTGATACGAATAAAACAAAGGCATTTGATATTATTGCTAGTGTTTATATGTTCCAAAAACAATTTCAAATCATAACTATCAATCATAGACGACATGAGCGTCCCATGCCACTATGTCGTCATATATATTCATAGAATCAAAACGCACGATGTCGTATTTGGAAATTGGATTTCCGTCATGAACCAAGGCAAAAGATAGTCCTTACCGAATTCGTGACTCTCTAGCCCGAGCCACAGGCAAGCGCGCAGGCAAGCCTTTAGATCGTCAGGGCCGGTCCACCGATGTGGATTATTATGCCTGAACACTACGTCTCCCCGCCCTTTGGGGCGTAAACGAGCCAATGAATGACCCCATCGGACCCGGATCGTCCGATCAAACCGAGGCGCCTCGCAACAGCAACAACCACATAGGTAAAAAGTATATCAATGTCAGGGCTGGTAGGTCACTGACACTACCCTAGCTAGAAAGAAACGCAGGCCCTCCCTGATGTCCTCTCCCGTTTCTGGTTCATACCGGTGTGTGAGGCTCGCGATTTCACGTCATACCCAAAGCTACGCCACACAGGCGGTGCTTTGATCATCACCACAAGACTTTGCTTTTCAACAGAAGCCCTGATCACTGCATCTTAGCATGCCACACAGACAATTCATGCCATGCGACTGATGTCCATTGATATACAACCTCTCAGCTCGTGCGTCTCAGAGAAGGGCGTTAAGCAAAAGAATAAATTCTCCGCCGCCAAACAGATGTATATTTAATAGAGATCAATCAACACAGAATAAAATCCAATGTCAGACACACAGTCCATTCACAAATCCGTTCTGGGTCTGAACGAAACCGGAGGCACTAAATACCTCGCAAACCCTTCGATCACCACGTACGTCTGGACGATCACCACTCATTTTCCATATTTCGGGATGCCTCCCAATCAGGACCTCGGTTACCATCCAAACGAGGTGAAGATCTCCGGTCTTCGACCATCGTCTTCATCTTCAAATTTTAATCGTCGGTCAATTATTTGAAATGAGAATTAACTCGGCCTTTTCAAATAATTCACGTATATTTAGAATTTCAAATCAATTTATTTCAATGGTTGAATTATTCGACAACACCGATTTTGTTCTTTAATGTAATTTTCACACCAAACACATTCAGCCATCAAATACAACATAAATCGAGCAATTCAGTTTATTTACATTCCATATTGTTTATGATATTTTATAACGATTTTTCGCTATTTTTATTTATTTTAAAATAGCCAATTTATTCAAAACGGCGCTTCGGGCCATAATGCGGCCGTGGCGCTGTTTTTCTTCAGATTTGATTTACACATATATGAAAATCTAACCGTTGGATCTTCACACAATTTACATCATTAGAAAGGTCTTTTTAAAACGAATCCAACGGTTCCAGTTTAGGGAAAATCCGACGGTCGGATCTCCCGGTACAATCGTTTGAAGTTTCGATTTCAAAATACAAACTACAGCGTCGTTATTCGATTAAATATAATTATATTTATATAAGTATAAATATAATCGTTTCTGGCGCTGTTTTTCTTCAGATTTGAATTAAACATTCCAGATAATCCAACCGTTGGATTTTTACAAGGTTGGTGCCGTTGGAAAGATATTTCCAAGGCGAACCCGACGGTTGCGGTTTCGGAAAAATCCAATGGTCGGATTTCCCGTACTAGTTGTTTGAAATCACAGTTTCAAAATACGAACTACACGGCCACGTTTCGTTTTAATTTTATTTATATTTATATATTTATATAAATATAGTTCATTCAACAATTTCAATATCGTTTTCACTTCAAATATTTCACTAACGCCTTAAAATTTTGGAAAATTTCGCCATAACCTCCTTTGTATGGGAGGGCTGGGAAAATTCCCAAATAGCCACACGGGCGTCTCATGTCAAAAAGAAAAAGAAAAAGCCAAGCGGCTAGCCAACAGGCTCATAAAATCATCACCCAAACAAAACAGTAAATGTGTACCTATATGTCGGGCACAAAATTTTATTCCTCTTCTCTAGCCCCTTTGCTATAACCTGTTCAATAAATATGCATGTACATATATACAGTTCTTATCATTTATCATTTCCCATTCAACATCATATTTGATTTCATTTGGTTTAAAAACACCATTCATTCTAATGTTGCATGTATGGGCAAAAGGAATATCATTAGCTAATTAATGAATATTTCAACTCATATATATTTATTTGAACGAGTTGCTATTTTTAACACTTCACATTTCAACGATTCATGTATATAATAAAAATGTGATTTTTATTGTAAAACAATTCATTTCAAAACACTATTATCTTATATAGTTTATATAGGTGATAAAAAGGTGATTTTTATTATGAAACAATTTATTTTAAAACGAGGTCATTTTACATAGCTCATATAGATGATATAAAACGGTGATTTTTATATTTAAAACACGAATACCATTCAACACATGAATTTCTAATCAACAAATAAATATCAATTCAACACATGAAGGTTTTCTATTCAACGAATAAATATAGTTTTGGCAAATGAAAATAATTCAAACACATGAATATTATTCGAAATTTCGGCAGCATAACGGCAGGGTAGTTAAAACCGGGACCGTCCCTAGTACGGCTCCTCGCTCTACCTTAAAACCTCACGGTTTTTGACAATGGGGATCATGCATCTAGTTCGCACGCAGGCAGCATGTATATATTTATTTCATTTCCACAAACTAATCCTATGTGGTTTCAACCAAATATTTTTCAACCACAAACGGGTATTTTTCAACCACAATCAATCAATATCAACCACAAACAATCCCAAACAACCATTCGCTATCAATCAATTTTCACACCAAACACAATCAATAAATATCGTCCATGGTTTGTGGACGAGGGGCGTATATATATATTTATATATATAGCAATTCACTTTTATTTCAACACATATATATTTTTTACAACACATATACAACTTATACATCGAACGTAAACTTATACAACGCTTATACATGAGGTGTACAACGCTTATATAACTCATACATCGACTATATAATTTATACATCGTCGTTTTCCATATTGTTTATAAACTAGAAATCTCACATTGGGTTCCACTCCACCAAAAATAGCAGGAGGCTCAGAAAAATATGCGGTCTCTTCTAAAATGTAGAAGACGTCCACACGGTCACGATGTTTCCTGTTTCATCGAATTTCGTTAACGTATGATAAAGATATGATTTTTCAAAGTTTGCAACACTTTAAAACTGTCGAAATTAGTTTAAATAATATAAACCGTATACCTCCTTTGAAATTGTTCAAAACTAGGTCGAGAATTTTCTGCAAATCCGCGAAGTGGTTGGACGATCAGCCAATGCAGTGTCGAAGAGCGTCGAAGGGGCTTTCCGGCGCCACCAGCCTTGCTCAGCTCGACGCCCTGTAGCGCGCGCGACGGAGGTCCAAAGTCTCGTACTTTGGGGACTCGAGTCTCCCCCCACGCTTGATGATAGGCAACGAATCTTAAATGGATTTAAAGGTGGCGGAGAGCTCTTCAAAAAGTTGAACTGGGGCCTGGTGTTTCGATGCGTGGATTCGCCGGAAAAGAAGAGAGAAGGAGAGGAAGATAACCGTCGTCGATCGGGGGTGCGAGGAGAGAGAGAGAGGCTGATGTGGACAAATGAGATATTTTCTTTATATTTATAAATTTTAAAAATACGGAAATACCCCTTGTCACACACGAACACCAATTCAAACCCAACGATTGTCGTCCCTAGCGTTTTACCCCCATCCCGAACACAATGGGATATGTTTCGTAGGCCCATTCGACTGTTTCAGTCAGTTTCCATTCAATTTAAAATATATAACATTCAATATTTGATTTGAACGTACATTTCAATTTTCCAGGGCCACAAATTAATTCAAAAAATTCCAGAAAAATAAATCTGGCTATGTTTTGACGATACGGTCCCAACAAAACTAGTTTCGTCGAATTCTGAGACTGTTTGCAAAAAGGCACATTTTTGGTCGATCCAATTTAACTGTAATTGACCAAACACATTTTCCTTTGCCATGCTCACATATTAGCTTCAAAAATTATTAAATTTGAAACCTAGCAATAACTTCCCATCCCGGATCCAACAAAAGTGGTTTCGTCGAATTCCGAGGTCGTATGCAAAATGGTCAATTTCACGGGCTATATAAATTCCATAGCGACTGTTCTGAAAATTCATCTGGCCATAACTTTTGCTTTCCGTTATGAAAATTCGATTTTTCAGATTCGTTAGAAAGGTATTCACTAACAGATTTAAATATTTTTGGTTTCGCTAAAATCCGTTTTGTTTTGCACCCGGTACAGTCCGACAAAGTTTGAATTCAATTTTTGAAACTGCAGCGCCTTTTCAAGCCTTGTTTATAATTATAATTAGTTATATTCGTTTTCAATTGTCGATTCAAACTCAGTTTTCATCTCTATTATTGAAAATATTTATTTTAAATATTTAAAATCAATTATTTTAGCCAATTTAAAAATTTTAAATTGGTTCAGATTTTCTGGGTCGTTACAATCTCCTCCACTTAAAACTTTTCGTCCCCGAAAAGGAACAAAGCCGAAAGTGGTTTGATAAATTTACAACCACATAACACAACAACCAATTTGATTTTAACCATCCAAAAATATACCAATCAAATCTTATATTCCCTTAAAAAATCATTCAGAGTATAGAATAAATAGTGCACATCCATGGGAAGAAAATAGCAACGGAATAGAGAATTAAATGGTAATGCAAAGTAGGCTAAATGTACCTTGCACCGGAGTCAATCAGAGATATCCACTCGGCATTTAGGATAAGCTTTCCGAATGCTCTCCTCAGTTTCCCAAGTACAATCTCGTGGATCTCCACTCCATTGCACTTTGACTAAGTGAACCTTCTTGTTCCTCAGCTCTTTGGTTTCTTTACCGATAATCTTTAGCGGCTCTCTTCTCACAGCCAGTTCTGGAGTAATTTCAATATCCTGCTGAGTTTCTTCTTCCATGATCAAGTCTGGATCATGAACGTGCTTTCGAAGTTGGGATATATGAAATACATCATGAACTCCAAGCAACCAATCAGGCAGTTTGACCCTATAAGCGAGAGTTCCGATCCGTTCCAGAATAGGAAACGGACCAATGAATTTAGGCGCTAACTTTCCAGTTTTACCGAATCGGATGACTCCTCTCATCGGCGATACTTTCAAATATACATAGTCGCCAACAGCAAAGGATATATCTCTTCTCCTTCTATCGGCATAGCTCTTTTGTCGGCTTTGAGCGGCCAATAATCGCTTCTTAATAAAATTGACTTTGTCGGCAGCTTCTCGAATCATATCAGGACCCAACACAAGTCTATTTCCTGGTTCGACCCAACAAGCAGGGGATCGGCACGGTCTACCATACAATGCTTCGAATGGCGACATTGTCAGACTTGCCTGGTAGTTGTTGTTATATGAGAATTCAGCCAAATGCAGATGGTCTTCCCATGATCCACCGAAATCTATAACACAAGCCCGCAATAGGTCTTCTAAAATACGATTCACCCTCTCAGTCTGACCGTCTGTCTGAGGATGATAAGCGGTGCTCAAGTTCAACTTCGTTCCCAGCTCGACTTGAAATGCTTCCCAGAATTTGCTAGTGAATATTGTATCTCTATCACTGACTATACTGAGCGGCACTCCATGTAGTCTAACTATTTCCCTGAAGTATATCTGCGCCAGACTCTGAGCAGTTCTGCTTGATCTGACAGGTATAAAGTGGGCGGTCTTCATGAAGCGATCTACGATCACCCAAATACTGTCATTCCCTTTTCTGGTTCTGGGCAGACCATCAGTGAAATCCATAGAAATATGTTCCCACTTCCAACCAGGAACTTCTAGTGGTTGTAACAATCCAGCAAGTTTCTGTTGGTCACTTTTGACTAGCTGGCAAGTAGGGCATCGACTAACATATATCGAGATGTCTCTCTTTAATGACTTCCACCAGAATGTGCGCTTGATATCGTTATACATTTTATTCATACCCGGATGGATACTGAGCTTAGATTTGTGGCATTCATCAAGCACATCCCTTCTGAGTTCAGGAATTTCTGGAACACAAATTCGCCCTTCTAACCTCAGAATCCCTTCGTTGTCGAGCTGGAAATCCGAAGCATTGCCTTCACGAATTCGCTGACTCATTCCTTTGATGAATTGGTCGTCTTCTTGGAGAGCCGATATCTTGTCAATCAACGAAGTCGCAATGATGAAACTGGCAATCATTTCATTCTTTCGGCTTAACGCATCGGCCACGACATTGGCTTTCCCTGGAGTGTATAGAATCTCAAAATCATATGCTGCAAGGAACTCTAGCCAACGTTGCTGTCTCAGATTCAGGTCTTTCTGGGTGAATAGATACTTTAACGACTGATGATCTGTAAACAGTTCAAATCTCTCACCCAACAGATAGTGTCTCCAGATTTTCAAAGCGAATACTATAGCCAATAACTCAAGATCATGAGTTACGTAGTTCTTTTCATGTGGCTTCAACTGACGGCTAGCATAAGCAATCACTTGATCCCTTTGCATTAACACTGCGCCAAGGCCTTCTTTAGAAGCATCAGTCCAGACTTTCAAATCTTGGTTGCCATCTATGATGGTTAACACTGGAGCAGTCGTTAGTCTTAACTTTAACTCTTCAAAAGCCTCTTCACTTTCTGGAGTCCATTTGAATTTAGAGTGCTTCTTTGTAAGCTTCGTTAAGTGGCCAGATATCTTTGAAAAGTTTTTGACGAACTTCCCGTAATAACTAGCCAATCCGAGAAAACTGCGGACTTCAGTGGGAGTACTAGGCTGTTTCCAGTTCTGAATAGCTGTGATTTTACTTGGATCCACAGCGATTCCTTCTTTTGATACGACGTGGCCCAGAAATTTGACTTTATCTTGCCAGAATATACATTTGGAAAACTTTGCTTTCAATACATTCCTTCTGAGGATTTCTAACACTTGTTCCAGATGCTTTTCATGTTCGGCTTTTGATTTAGAGAAGATTAAAATATCGTCAATAAAAACCAGAACAAATTTATTCAATACTCCTCTGAATACTCTGTTCATCAGATCGACGAAGTAAGCTGGAGCGTTACATAAGCCGAACGGCATTACTAACCACTCGTAGAATAAGTCAGGACCTCTGAGTGCTGTCATTGGAACACACTCTTCGGCAATTCGAAGTTGATGGAAGCCTGTAGCAAGGTCCATTCTTGAAAATACTTGTGCTCCATTTAATCGATCTAACAAATCATCAATCCGCGGCAATGGATATTTGTTCTTTATTGTCTATTTGTTTAAATCACGATAATCCACACATAGCCGTAGAGTACCGTCAGATTTTGGGACAAACACCACTGCTGCACCCCAATCAGAGAAACTAGGCCTGATCAGACCTTTCCATACTAGCTGTCGTGTTTGATTGTCTAATTCCTCCTTCTCTTTCAAGGACATTCTTCGAATAGCGTGAACTACCGGCCTTGCATTGGGAATCAAAGCAATCTTGAAATCTATTTCTCTCTGCGGAGGTAAGCGAACAACTTCTTCGAACACATCCGCATAGTTTTTGATGACAGGAATATCTTTGATGAGGTCAGGAATATTTTCTATGACTTCTGGGGTATTTTCTATTTGAGCTGGAGAAACATCCAAAGCTGCCCAGAAATCTTTTCTATTAGAAGTCGGGCCTTCACATGGTATGGTTATATAATTCCCCGATTGTGCCTTTGCCTTTACAACACTCTCGGCGCATCTAACCTCTGCTTCATATTTGGTTAGCCAATCCAATCCCAGAATAAGATCGAATTCATTAAAATTCATGATGATGGAGATAATAGGGAATTTATAGCAAGAAAAAGAGACAGGTACTGCACAAACCCAACTGAGATTGATGGAACCCCCAACTGGATTTTGGACAGTCATTGGCTCTTTGAGCTTCTTCAAATTCAAATCTAGTTTCTTGACTGCACTCTTTGCAACAAAGCTTCTTGACGCGCCTGTGTCAAACAGTACTTTAACTGGAATGTTTTTGATGTTGAGCGTGCCTTCTAAAACATCAGACCTTTCCTGAGCAGACGAGGATGCAGGTACTTCTACCACTTCATTTACATGTACTGCTTTAGGTTTTCTGAATAGCGGGCAGGCCTTTGAAAGATGACCGGACTGATGGCATTGACTGCACTTTCTATTCTCTTGGAACTTCTTACCGGATTTAGTTTCATCTTTCCGTAGCTTCTTCGAGGGTTTACAATTCCTGGTCAAATGCCCCTGTTTATGGCAGTTACTGCATACAGCTGTCGTTACTGGTTCTTTTTCGGATCTGGCCCATTTTCGATCCACTTTGGGCTCCTTACCGACTTCAGACATTGTACCGGCCTTAGGACGATCAGTTTCAGACACAATTGTATTACTAGAGCTGACTTCCTCAACATCGCACAACAAGCCTTTCCTGTCGAGATCTTCGTACTGATAAGCCATGTATATCATTTCAGAAAAAGGAAGCTTCACATGCCCCAATACTTTATTCTGGTATTTCCTTTGAAGCCCGTTAATAAATCTCATATTTTTCCTCTTTGGGTCTTTAATCAGCTGAGGAGCAAAATGAGAAAGTTCATTAAATTTCTTATGATATTCTGGGATGGTCATGTCACCTTGTATCAGATAAGAAAATTCGTCACATAGTCGCTCGGTCGCTTCGGGAGGAGTAAATCTTTCTAGGAAAATCACTTTGAATCTATCCCAGGTGATATCACCTTCTGGATTATTCTCTATAACCGAATCCCACCAGAACAAAGCTTCACCTTTGAGTGCCCAGGAGGCCAGTAATCTTTTCTGGTCATCCCACAGCTTTAAACCATCAAAGATCTTCTCAGCCAAACGAATCCAAGCCTGTGTCTTCATAATAGATTCTTCCCCAGAGAACGGTGTTCCACCCATATTTCGATATTTGATCAATAGGGCCTCAATATCCGGTTCTGTATTCCTTCTGTTTCTGACACTCATTTCTAGCACTTCTGCAAACAGCAGATCAAGTGTCAGGTCACTGAAAAGGTATTTTAAAATATAGAAACAAATACTTGAATGTAAACGTGTCTATCAAGGTGTTATTTCATTCTGCTACTCATAATAGGATATTACTGATCCTATCTGTAATGAGCTGCTCGTCCTAGAACACTACTGGTTCTATTTCTGACGAGTTCGTTCGAATGTTATATTCCAGAACTAAGCTTAACCAAAGCTCTGATACCACGTTGAGACGACCCCATTTCCCGTACTGGACGGAGACAAGGGTTATCTTTGGAATATAACACAGAAACAGATAATAGCAGAACAGAAATAAATAAATACACCAGATAATGAACAATAGAATATACTGGATAAAAGTAATCATCAGAGTTACACAGTATACAGGATCTTACTTAGTACAAATACAGTTCAGCTATACATAAATGTCTACAGCGGAAATAAACAAAATATGTACAATAGGAGCTGAACAGCATAAAAAGAGATAAATGATAGAATCCATCTTCAGCTCCAGCTATCCAGAAATAACTAGCTAAACCTGAATACAAGGCTGCCCGTGCAGAAAAAGGGGCACCCGAGTTTGAAAGTGAAACAAACTACGAGTCAGTCATGGGACTGGTATGAGAGATCTACTCAACACATATATAATTTGGCTAATCACAGGACCACGCCACTTTCATGGAACGGGTTTTCTCCATTGGATTGCCAGTGCTTTAAAACAAATCTTTCTTTTAAACATCGCTATGCTTTTTGTAAAAATGAAGCCGTTATAAGACTCAGTTCCCATCACACAATGCAACGCAAACCGGAGGATAGAGTTTTTACCTTATAACGGCCAAAATATGCTTGATACGAATAAAACAAAGGCATTTGATATTATTGCTAGTGTTTATATGTTCCAAAAACAATTTCAAATCATAACTATCAATCATAGACGACATGAGCGTCCCATGCCACTATGTCGTCATATATATTCATAGAATCAAAACGCACGATGTCGTATTTGGAAATTGGATTTCCGTCATGAACCAAGGCAAAAGATAGTCCTTACCGAATTTGTGACTCTCTAGCCCGAGCCACAGGCAAGCGCGCAGGCAAGACTTTAGATCATCAGGGCTGGTCCACCGATGTGGATTATTATGCCTGAACACTACGTCTCCCCTCCCTTTGGGGGCGTAAACGAGCCAATGAATGACCCCATCGGACCCGGATCGTCCGATCAAACCGAGGCGCCTCGCAACAGCAACAACCACATAGGTGAAAAGTATATCAATGTCAGGGCTGGTAGGTCACTGACACCACCCTAGCTAGAAAGAAACGCAGGCCCTCCCTGATGTCCTCTCCCGTTTCTGGTTCATACCGGGGTGTGAGGCTCGCGATTTCACGTCATACACAAAGCTACGCCACACAGGCGGTGCTTTGATCATCACCACAAAACTTTGCTTTTCAACAGAAGCCCTTATCACTGCATCTTAGCATGCCACACAGGCAATTCATGCCATGCGACTGATGTCCATCGATATACAACCTCTGAGCTCGTGCGTCTCAGAGAAGGGCGTTAAGCAAAAGAATAAATTCTCCGCCGCCAAACAGATGTATATTTAATAGAGATCAATCAACACAGAATAAAATCCAATGTCAGACACACAGTCCATTCACAAGTCCGTTCTGGGTCTAAACGAAACCGGAGGCACTAAATACCTCGCAAACCCTTCGATCACCACGTACGTCTGGACGATCACCACTCATTATCCATATTTCGGGATGCCTCCCAATCAGGACCTCGGTTACCATCCAAACGAGGTGAAGATCTCTGGTCTTCGACAATCGTCTTCATCTTCAAATTTTAATCGTCGGTCAATTATTTGAAATAAGAATTAACTCGGCCTTTTCAAATAATTCACGTATATTTAGAATTTCAAATCAATTTATTTCAATGGTTGAATTATTCGACAACACCGATTTTGTTCTTTAATGTAATTTTCACACCAAACACATTCAACCATCAAATACAACATAAATCGAGCAATTCAGTTTATTTCCATTCCATATTGTTTATGATATTTTATAACGATTTTTCGCTATTTTTATTTATTTTAAAATAGCCAATTTATTCAAAACGACGCTTCAGGCCATAATGCGGCCGTGGCGCTGTTTTTCTTCAGATTTGATTTACACATATCTGAAAATCTAACCGTTAAATCTTCACACAGTTTACATCATTAGAAAGGTCTTTTCAAAACGAATCCAACGGTTCCAGTTTCGGGAAAATCCGACGGTCGGATCTCCCGGTACAATCGTTTGAAGTTTCGATTTCAAAATACGAACTATAGCGTCGTTATTCGATTAAATATAATTATATTTACATATATATATAAATATAATCATTTCTGGCGCTGTTTTTCTTCAGATTTGAATTAAACATTCCAGATAATCCAACCGTTGGATTTTTACACGGTTAGTGCCGTTGGAAAGATATTTCCAAGGCGAACACGACGGTTGCGGTTTCGGAAAAATCCAATGGTCGGATTTCCCGTACTAGTTGTTTGAAATCACGGTTTCAAAATGCGAACTGCACGGCCACGTTTCGTTTTAATTTTATTTATATTTATATATTTATGTAAATATAGTTCATTCAACAATTTCAATATCGTTTTCACTTCAAATATTTCACTAACGCCTTAAAATTTTGGAAAATTTCGCCATAACCTCCTTTGTACGGGAGGGCTGGGAAAATTCCCAAATAGCCACACGGGCGTCTCATGTCAAAAAGAAAAAGAAAAAGCCAAGCGGCTAGCCAACAGGCTCATAAAATCATCACCCAAACAAAACAGTAAATGTGTACCTATATGTCGGGCACAAAATTTTATTCCTCTTCTCTCGCCCCTTTGCTATAACCTGTTCAATAAATATGCATGTACATATATACAGTTCTTATCATTTATCATTTCCCATTCAACATCATATTTGATTCCATTTGGTTTAAAAACACCATTCATTCTAATGTTGCATGTATGGGCAAAAGGCATATCATTAGCTTATTAATGAATATTTCAACTCATATATATTTATTTGAACGAGTTGCTATTTTTAACACTTCACATTTCAACGATTCATGTATAAAATAAAAATGTGATTTTTATTGTAAAACAATTCATTTCAAAACACTATTATCTTATATAGTTTATATAGGTGATAAAAAGGTGATTTTTATTATGAAACAATTTATTTTAAAACGAGGTCATTTTACATAGCTCAAACAGATGATATAAAAAGGTGATTTTTATATTTAAAACACGAATACCATTCAACACATGAATTTCTAATCAACAAATGAATATCAATTCAACACATGAAGGTTTTCTATTCAACGAATAAATATAGTTTTGGCAAATGAAAATAATTCAAACACATGAATATTATTCGAAATTTCGGCAGCATAACGGCAGGGTAGTTAAAACCGGGACCGTCCCTAGTACGGCTCCTCGCTCTACCTTAAAACCTCGCGGTTTTTGACAATGGGGATCATGCATCTAGTTCGCACGCAGGCGGCATGTATATATTTATTTCATTTCCACAAACTAATCCTATGTGGTTTCAACCAAATATTTTTCAACCACAAATGGGTATTTTTCAACCACAATCAATCAATATCAACCACAAACAATCCCAAACAACCATTCGCTATCAATCAATTTTCACACCAATCACAATCAATAAATATTGTCCATGGTTTGTGGACGAGGGGCGTATATATATATATATATATATATATATATATATGTATATATATATATAGCAATTCACTTTTATTTCAACACATATATAATTTTTACAACACATATACAACTTATACATCGAACGTACAACTTATACAACGCTTATACATGAGGTGTACAACGCTTATATAACTCATACATCGACTATATAATTTATACATCGTCGTTTTCCATATTGTTTATAAACTAGAAATCTCACATTGGGTTCCACTCCACCAAAAATAGCAGGAGGCTCAGAAAAATATGCGGTCTCTTCTAAAATGTAGAAGACGTCCACACGGTCACGATGTTTCCTGTTTCATCGAATTTCGTTAACATATGATAAAGATATGATTTTTCAAAGTTTGCAACACTTTAAAACTGTCGAAATTAGTTTAAATAATATAAACCGTATACCTTCTTTGAAATTGTTCAAAACTAGGTCGAGAATTTTCTGCAAATCCGCGAAGTGGTTGGACGATCAGCCAATGCAGTGTCGAAGAGGGTCGAAGGGGCTTTCCGGCGCCACCAGCCTTGCTCAGCTCGACGCCCTGTAGCGCGCGCGACGGCGGTCCAAAGTCTCGGACTTTGGGGACTCGAATCTCCCCCCACGCTTGATGATAGGCAACGAATCTTAAATGGATTTAAAGGTGGCGGAGAGCTCTTCAAAAAGTTGAACTGGGGCCTGGTGTTTCGATGCGTGGATTCGCCGGAAAAGAAGAGAGAAGGAGAGGAAGATAACCGTCGTCGATCGGGGGTGCGAGGAGAGAGAGAGAGAGGCTGATGTGGACAAATGAGATATTTTCTTTATATTTATAAATTTTAAAAATACGGAAATACCCCTTGTCACACACGAACACCAATTCAAACCCAACGACTGTCGTCCCTAGCGTTTTACCCCCATCCCGAACACAATGGGATATGTTTCGTAGGCCCATTCGACTGTTTCAGTCAGTTTCCATTCAATTTAAAATATATAACATTCAATATTTGATTTGAACGTACATTTCAATTTGCCAGGGCCACAAATTAATTCGAAAAATTCCAGAAAAATAAATCTGGCTATGTTTTGACGATACGGTCCCAACAAAACTAGTTTCGTCGAATTCTAAGACTGTTTGCAAAAAGGCCCATTTTTGGTCGATCCAATTTAACTGTAATTGACCAAACACATTTTCCTTTGCCATGCTCACATATTAGCTTCAAAAATTATGAAATTTGAAACGTAGCAATAACTTCCCATCCCGGATCCAACAAAAGTGGTTTCGTCGAATTCCGAGGTCGTATGCAAAATGGCCAATTTCACGGGCTATATAAATTCCATAGCGACCGTTCTGAAAATTCATCTGGCCATAACTTTTGCTTTCCGTTATGAAAATTCGATTTTTCAGATTCGTTAGAAAGGTATTCACTAACAGATTTAAATATTTTTGGTTTCGCTAAAATCCGTTTTGTTTTGCACCCGGTACAGTCCGACAAAGTTTGAATTCAATTTTTGAAACTGCAGCGCCTTTTCAAGCCTTGTTTATAATTATAATTAGTTATATTCGTTTTCAATTGTCGATTCAAACTCAGTTTTCATCTCTATTATTGAAAATATTTATTTTAAATATTTAAAATCCATTATTTTAGCCAATTTAACAATTTTAAATTGGTTCAGATTTTCTGGGTCGTTACACTAGTGTATCTCTAGAAAGGAATACACTGGGTTCAACAAGAACATCTTGCAACCCGGCCACACATGACCGACCACTCATTTCGCTTGAGTGTAACGAATATATATCACCAACGGTTGGGATCAGCAACCGTTTCCCGAATGGGACAACATCAACAATAGATTTTTAGAAGTAATTGAAACTCTAGATCAGGTGATTATACACCCTAATAGGTGCGACCTACATAACCATGTTGCCTGCCCGATTTCTGTCATTTACCGGATGTGAGGCTAGAAGCTACGCTTAATCATCACATCAGATTCACTTCGAATGCCACATTGTCAGATCCATTGAAAATCACTAATTGACGTCTACAACAGTCACTATTTCAAATCTCGCAAATATCGCCCGAGATCTCCTCCGAGATATCGTTTTGGGCTCCTTCCGAAATGAAACAGCAAATATCACTCTAAATCTCCTTTCGAATATATCGCCTGAGATATTGCAATATCGAACGATATATCGACCGAGACGAAATACTGGAATATCGTCCGAAATCTTAGTTTTTTTGGTTAAAATTTAAATTTGTGCCTGAACTAGAACTATAATTAAAAAACTCAAATCTAGCCACACCAATCTTTTGTTATTTTACATTTTGCACGTTAAATGACTATATTGTATGTTTGTATATGTTTTACAATGCTTATGATTTTCATATTCATCTTTTTGCATACATGTTACTTATGAATTTATGTATTTTATGGTCTATTTATGTTGCATTTTTTAATGTTTTGGATCCGGTTATTATTTCCTGTCTAACAATATTCCTGTTTTAAGCATATTACGATTTAGAGTATGAATGATCTTTCGTAAAATAAAGAATAATAAAGTTATCTTGCATTTTAAGTTTAAGTTACTATGTTTTTGATAGCATTCATAAAAATCATTTTGTTAAAATATCATTTTTAACATATCATGTACCCCGAGATTGTTCCGATATGAACTTTCAGACCCGAGATGAGAATCTGATATGAACTCCCGAGTTAGAGACATCTCGTCCGAGATCTCCCCCGATACGAGACCGAGTCTATAAAATCCCCTAGACGAAACGTGACCGATATCTGAGATTTAAAACCTTGACAACAGTACATTACGTGTTAGCGAAAGAAGTTTCCTTCTCCACTTCCACTCTTGGTACGGTTGAAGAGATCAATGTACATGACCTTTCTGGAAATACTCTGTCAGACATTCATCCATACAAGTCATCCAGGAACAGGATGAACCGAGGCACAATTCAGTACATCCATCTTAGGCACTGTTATCTAAGACTTATACAATAGCCCTTGCACTTTACTCCGTCTTCAATTTTCTTTGGCATATATGATTCGCAACGCTTATGCCAATACAGAGTGGTTCTTTGGATAATAATCCAACCGGTCTCTCCATATTAACAACGTTAAAATGGTCAAAATTTTGATAGTCTGTGATTTAACTATCAAAGAAAACATGTCGGTGTACAAACAACGATCTTATTTCCAAATGGAATTATCGATCAAATCATCCAACATATAAATATACATACATATATATATATATTCACATATCCTTATTTTATCTAATTAGAATATATACGTTATGAACATTGGAAAACATTTCCAATCCTCATTCACGCATCACTACCATTCCACAACTATTAGTCCCTAACTGTAAACTAGTAAGAGAACAATTATAAACCCCGAAGGCCGAAACCAACATCAGATCGATATTCAGAAAACTATTCAACTTAACTAATCTCTAGTCAGTTTCTAATCTTGTTTAACTCTATTTGATTTACTCTGTTCGATTAACTCGATTCGATTAACTCTTCTATTTATTTTCTAAATAGAAAATCCTTTATTCCATTTATTTTGCTTAACATCTCTTTTATAACTTATTCAATTTCTAAGTCAATATCCCTTTATCATAACTTATTCATTTCCTAAATAAATAATCCGTTTGATATCCTATTTATTTATTTTAAATGTTTCCTTTAATAACCCTATTTATTTAACAAATAAATATGTCCTTTCCTTATTCTATTTATTTAACAAATAAATAAATCCATTATCTTATCCTATTTATTTAACAAATAAATTATCTCCTATTTATTTTCTAAGTAAATAGTCCATTTTATAACATCTTATTTATTTATCCTAAATAAATAGTTCACTTTATAATTATTCCAATTTATAAATATTTCTTATTTATAAATATTCCAATTTATACATATTCTGTTTTCAATATCACTTTGAAAATCTCCTTTTCCCGTTCCGATATTTTATGGTACTTAACACATTAAATCACGATGACCAATATCGTCCAAACACATATAATCAACCATAGATTATAAACCACATCATATATCACAATATATGAAAAACAATAAAATAACTGTTGAGGAATCCAGTCGGATTCCTCCAACCTGTTTCCCTCCATCCACAGATGTTACACAATAAAATCAACATCACTTTTAGTTCCGTATGATATATTCTGTTAAACAGAATCAAATATAGAAATTCAACTAACTGACTAGCAGTTCAATCAAACAGTCAACACACAGTCAGTCAGCCCATATTTAACAGTTCTAAAAATAAAACATGAAATTATAAGTTGTTCAGAGTTAGTGAGATTTACTCACATTGGCAGTTCATCATTAAAGAACGATAAACTGTTGTTTGATTTGAATCAAACAGTTTATTTCGCCATAAATTCAAATGAGCTCCAATCCACTCACATTCAGTTCCGTGGTGTAGCCACCGTCCATACGATCCTAACAGATCTTGTTTTGTGAAATTCTGATCATGTATGGAGAAGTTATCGTTATTACAAGTTGAACACAATTTAAATTAAATTAAAACTTAGAAATTTAAACTCTAATGGGCCTTAACCTTTATGCTTGGCCCACCACAATATACCACTACCGTGCTTTCTCCCCTACCACAAATGTCGTGACCTCCTGCTAAATACCCATCGCCATTTCCAACCTTTCAACCCACGGTTCTCCTCCAATCCATCACCGATCTCAACCATGTCCACACCATTGAACTCCCCTATGTCTCCTCTATGTCTTCCACCCAAAAACGCGATATCCGAACTCGAGTACCAATTTCCGTCGACAGTACTCCTTCGTGACATACAGGTAATTCGATCGATGCTTTTCTATCTCGTTTCCCAAAAAAGCTTCACAAATCAAACCTCTCAACTCCACCAATTCAAACCTACCATCTAAACCCCAAATCGTTACATCAATACCCCAAGAATCCGAACCCTAGCCTCTGCTGTGTGTTTCCAGCGAACATAAACGTGTATCGAATCGCTTCAAAACGATATCAACGTGAAGAGCATCTCACAGGAAAACCAAATATATGTAATTTTTGATTTATAGGTATTGATTTGATTTTCTAAAATTCTTTGAAGATGGAACAATTTTTCTGGAGGAAGAAAAGATACGGCGGAAGCATTTTGACTGTGGGAAATAAATGAATTAGGTTTAGAGAGTTTGAGGTAATATATAGTATATTTTTAATAATTTAATATTCGATTATTATATTAAATTTTAAGCAATCATTATAAGTATTCATCCTCTAAAATTCCTCTGTTCACACACGATACCCAAAAATCACGAAACTGGACATGCAGCTATAGTTCGACATTAAGGTCCCAACGAAAATGGTTTCGTCGAATTCCGACTCCGTTTGCTCACACAACGTATTTTTAAAGGACCAATTATCGACTGTTTTTCACATTAAAAATCCGTACGGTCACATACTGACTTCAAAAATCACGGAAACTGAAATCTAGAAATAATTTATCATTGCGGATCCAACAAAATTGGTTTCGTCGAATTCTGATTCTGTTTGTAAAACTGGCTATTTTTAAAGCTCTGAATGACCCATTTAAATATATTAATATATTTGAATATAATTAAATTAAATATAAATAAATTTATATTATCGTATATACTCACAGTGGAATACCATGCAACTCTAGAATATTCCTATATGAATTTCTAACTCGATATTCACTTCTGGGTCAACCCGATATTCGATTTATATTGAAGTTCCTTTTTAAAATATAAATAATTCCTTTATAAATTATAAAGGAATTCCACAGCGACTTTTCTAAAATTTGATTTGGACATAAATCAAAATCTACATGACGAAATCCCGATTTTTCTCTTCCACTAGAAAAATATACTCCACCAGCTCCACACGTTTCTTGTTTCAAAGAAATCCGATTAAAAACGAACCCTGTACATTAAGTTGAAGTTCGAATCGCCAATTTACGAACTGCAGCGCCATTTCGAGCTTGATTTTAATTATAATATAATTTATATGTTCAACCATCGTTAATTAAATATATTCGTTATTCTAATTCAATTCTAAACTAAATTAAATATCACAGATGATCCAGTTCACACCATATCGCCATTTCAGTAAATTCTGATTATTTCAGAATTTAATATATTATTTAATTATTATATTAATTAAATATTCACTATTATTTAATTTAACAACCATTAAATCCTTTAAACTACGCTTTTAAATAATTAAATTAATTAATTATTATATCTCTGAAAATGCGGGTCATTACAGATAGGGAGGTGTTTGGCTATAGGTGTGTGGTGGAAATGGGGTGTGGGCTGTGAGTTTGGAGGTGGCTAAGGAGGTGGTGGAGCATGGTGAAGGTGGAGAAAAAAGTGACTGTGGTGTTGGTCATGGACGAAATAGGCCAAGGGAAGGAGGGGATCCATGGCCAAAAGAATGGGAGAGAGGAGGGGGAGGAAAAAGGAGAAGCCATGGCTAGAAATCTTAGGGGAAGAAGGAGGAAAGGAGAATGAAATGGGAAGGTGTAATGCTTCTTTTATAGGATGATTCAAGGGCCTTTTTGTCAATTTTCAATGGACATATATTCTTCCCTAAACCTACATTTGCATGCATGTTGACATTTTGTAATACCACTTTTCAATACCATTTTCTAAGCCTTAGTTACGAATTGAAACATTTTTGTGACACTTAAGGGTGTTGCAAAATTGAAACGCCTTATATATGTTACAAAATCCAAGTTCTAGGTTATCATTTAATCGTTTCAATTCCCAACGACTTATGTTATCAAAACCGGACAATCTCATCAACTTATTTAACATTTAAAAATAATTCTTTTACTTTATTTATTTGTATTTAACTTTATTTATTTAACTGGAAAATAATATACTTAAAAATAATTTTATAAATACGTATTTAAAAAATTCGTTATAACAAAACGTGATAAATTCTTACTAAAATTACACCATTATATTTTGATAAAATCAAAGATCTATTTTATTATTTAAACATATATGTATATATTAAATTTATATATTAAAAATTTATTCTATATTTGTTCCAAATTCATATTTAAATCATATTAAATCCATTTTATACCCAGAAAATTCAGACTATATATCCAAAATTTTAGTTTTAAATTGGTTAAAATTCTGCACCGTTACAAGTATAATACCAATAATGAAATCACCACAAATAATAATAATGGTGAAATCAATGAAAAACACAAAAACACATACTTGGATCCATCACAGATTGGCAAGCTGAAGCTATCCCAGCACGTGCTATTACATGGATAAGCTTAAAGCCATAGCCAGTACTATTATTCACGGAGGGGTGCCCTATATAATATAGATGACCCGAAGATCTAACACAGACGATTTGAGAGCCTAACACGGATGATCCAAAGCTCTAACACAGATGGTCTGAAACCAAACATAGACAACCTGAAGGTCTGGTATGGATGGCTCGACGTCCTAACACAGATGACTCGAAGGTCTAGTACTGGCTTTTGCACAGAATGTGTAACAGACCCTTAGATAGTAACCCGAAAAGCGATAATTGTGCATCCCATGCCATACGATATCACTTAACAGTTCACACACAACTAGTCAGCTTCACATTATGAAATACAGAGATGTCACATAAATCAAAAGAAATCATAATACACTAAATAACTTAGAGGGAAAAACACTGAATGGCACAAAAAGGTGAGAGTCATCACTAGAAACCCGAAGATTTATTACTTCAATTGGATGGATTAGGGATTAAATAAAACCATATACTGCCACATTGCATACCGCAGGGTTTACGACATTATTTAATCACCATCACACACTCTCGAAGTGTGCAAAATTTGAGGTTTTATATAAGGAAAATTCTTAATATATAAAATGATTTTAAATTGATTTAATGAAAACACTCGAAAACGTTTCCTTAAAAATATTCCCTCTATAGATGGATAATATAGATTTTACTATTCTAAAATACTTGAAAAAGAACATATAAAACTTAGCTATAGGTTTACAAAATCACTTGAGAACGTTTTATAGAAAACAACTTAGAAAACGTGCATGTAACCAACAGAAAACTTCATGAATGTACATCAGAAATACACCCAAAACAACGTCGATTCGATACTCGAATCAACAATAATATTGGCACTCCATAATGGAGATGGGTGCTAATCTAATACTATACACAAACATACATGCATAAGTTTAAACCCTTTTTACATATCATAAAATAATGGCTTGAAGTTGCAGAAAGCAGCATGCAACGCTCAGG
Organism: Allium sativum; assembly: GCA_030737875.1. NCBI lineage: Eukaryota > Viridiplantae > Streptophyta > Magnoliopsida > Asparagales > Amaryllidaceae > Allium > Allium sativum. The sequence goes on along the minus strand of CM060912.1, from coordinate 969,945,644 downwards.
GAGTAGGGGAAAATCCTTGCGCATAAAAAAACATATATGGGTCGACCACCAGGTCGACCCAAGCTCTCAAAGTGGTCGACCCGGGGGTCGAGCCCTCAAAGACCTAGGTCAAACTAGGTTGAAACCTACTTTGTGTTCAACTTTCACAACTATTTATATGGTCCAAACAAGATAAAAAACATACTAAGTATTGGAATAAATTTAACGTCAAAATACTAAGTATTGGAAGATATATTCTTTTACAAAGAAGGTATTTGACTGAGATGACACAAGAACAAAATGTTTCTCAACAAGTAGAAACAAAATGTACGTGTTTCTTCAAATTATTCCCAAATAACAAAAATATAGTAAATTAGAAGGCGTGAGTCGCACAACTCACCTGAGATTGGTCTAGAGGAAGTTTTCTCATGATTTAAGCTTGCAAGGAGGTGAACTGAAGCTCCAAAAACCCAAAAAAGAAGAAGGTAATGACATGCAGCAACAAAACCTACTTCTTCTTCTTATTTGAGAGCAACAGAGCAATACTCCTGATGCAAGAATTGGAATTGGTTTAAGGACGAGGACCTCTCTTCTTTTTTATATAAAATAGGATTGGTTTTGGTAGAAAAATGGAAGAGGAGGCCATGGCTTTTTCACTGGAAGAAGCTTTAAGTAAGAGGAAAGGAGGAAGGAGTGATAAAGTGTCATATCCTTTTTCTCTGCCCACTCAATATTTGTAAAGGAGAAAGGGAATGGGCTAGCAACCAAAAAAGTCCCAAGAAAATCTTTAGTTATCCAATTAGCTATAAACACTCAATGTTATGGGCTTAAAACATATTTACAACTAGTTATGCTTCATTTTAAACACTAACACATCACCAATGTGCTTTTATACATATACACAAATCAAATTGTGTTTAATTAATAAATACGTACACATATAACAATAAACCACAAAACACTTAAACAATGTTTTAAATGTTAATTTTGACATAGCGCGTAAATACTAATATGCTTGTTCTAAAACTATTTAACTTGTGAAACATATTTATATTTCAACAACAAAATTTACATACTTTATTGATTTAACAAATTAAATCAATTAACTTATATAGATATTTCAAAATCGCAATTATTGATTCACACTCAATATTCAAGTTTTATATTGAAAACAATCCAATTACCAATGTTGTTGTTGTTAATGTTATTAATATAACAAACCATAAATTTATTTATTAAAAATAATCCATAAATTCAACATTATGTTATCGCCAAAACCTTCTAACCATGTTTAAAACACAATTTAATGGTTAAATAATTTTTTAAAACAACAGTTTATCACTGATATTGAAAGTATATCTCCCACTTAAATATTGATTATCGATCAATATTATATATTTTTAATATTCACCTAAATCATAAATTATAATTTATGAACACACATACTGGAATAAGTTACTTATCAGACTAAGAATATTTAATATATTCCAATACATGAACTATAAGAGCTCAAATTCCTTATTTCCCCATTTTAAAACACTTTCAAATTAAAATACAAAAAACACACAATTTTCTGTTTAACCTAGGCGCTCAAAAATCCAAGTTGTTACAGCAAGTCTCACCAATGAAAACGAAGAATAGAATGTTATAAAGGCTATCCAATCTTCGGTGGTGATGGATGGGTAGAAGTTTCTAGAAATGTATGAATTTGTACTTAATTTTTTTTATTGGATAAAACTTAAATTTGAATTTGTAAATAACTAACTTTTAGATTAGTTTGATTTGGATTGTTTGATTGTATGTATTGGTATGTTTGAATAATTATACTTGAATATAGTTTATACTTATTCAAATCATTACTTAGAATCTTAGATCTTGTCCTGGTTATAAATTATCATATTAGTTTGAATTATTAGAACTATGTCTTAGTTCTAAGGGGAGTACTATAATCTGTTTAGGTATATTGTAATAACCCGGAAATCCGAGCCAATTTAAAAATTTTATTTTGGCAATTTTGATGAATTTTGAATATTTAAAATGAATTATTTTAAATAATAAGGACGGGAAATTTATTTTGAATAGAAATAGAACGTATATATTTGTATAGATCTTTGTTAAAATATAAATATTTATTTTAATTATAAAAGGAATTGAAAATGGCGCGGTAGTTTGAAAATTCGATTTCAAATTTCAAATGACTGTACAGGATTCAAAATAAACCGGATTTTAGCAAAACCAAAAATATTAGAATCTATTTGAAAATATCTTTCCAACGAATCCGAAAAATCAAGATTTCATAGCGGGAATAAAAAGTTATGCCCAATTGAAAATTCAGAATAGTCGCTATGGAATTCTGGCCCTTAAAAATGGAAATTTTGCATACGGATGAATTTGGAGTCGAAACCGCTTCCATTGAGTTCAAAATGCCGTTTACAACTCCAAAAAGTATAAGCTTCGATATATTTCAAGATCCGGAGTAGTGGCAATTAGCTGGGGTTTTCGGTTAGCAATACATAGCCCTTAAAAAGTGAAATTTTGCATATGAGCTCAGAATTCGACGAGATAAATTTTTCTGGATTCATAATGATAAATCATTGTTGAGTTCCAAAGGGCGCATCGAACGGAGTTAGTATGTGGCCGTGCGAGCTAAAACAGTTCAGGGTAAAACGGGCAGTCATTTTACAAAGGAACATTATTGATACGACATCAGAATTCGATTCTACTTTTTTTTCCGGATTCTATCGTCTAATAATGGTTAAATCCAAGAGGGCTTGATTTTTGGAGTTAGAATGTGAGCGTGAAAGAAGAAATGGTGCACCAAAATAGCATTTTTAGAGCTTGTCTGGGCATTTTTGAGAATTTTAACGGACGGTCAAACGAACTCAGAATTCGACGAAACTTATTTCGTTGGACTCGTCTTCATGTCTACTATGTCGTGTACGGAATCCGCGGCAATCGGAGATCGTTTGCATTCGGGCGATAGGCGGAAAACATGCATATAAACCACTTCTCTTTCTTTATACTTCATTATTTTCCTTCTTCTACTTTCACCATTTTCTTTCAAAAATGGCCTTCTCCCCCAAAACCCGCTGTCGCCCCTCCTCCACTGCCACCACCACCTCCGGCGCCACCACCTCCCTCCGGCGCCACCTCCTCCTCCTCTTCCTCCACCCCTCTTTCCTCCTCTTTCCCTCTTCAAAATCACAAACCCTACCCCCAAACCACCACCACCCGCCTCCGTGGACCCACCCCGCCACCAGCGGCCTCCCCTACGTCCATCAGGTCCGGCGCCCCCCTATGGCCACCCAACTCCGGTCGTGGGCCCCTCCTCCTCAAAAATCACATTTTTCACTAATTTCCCGTTTTGCACAAAACACCCTGTCACTATTTCGCGAATAACTCTCAAACCGTGCATTTCTAGCCAAAACTCCTCTAACCAAAGTCGAAGAGCACGATTTTCTCTTCGATTTGGTATATGATAATCCTATTTTTCATTGCGGAGTTGTCGGGAAAATGCGTCCAAAGTCTGTTGTCCAAACACTATCAAAATGCTGTCTTTTCGCGATTTCCGGCGAAATGGCACATTTTCGGAAGGAAGACCACTAGGCGAAAGTTGTTCGGAATAACGCGTTTAAGCTAGACAAAAAGATGGTGTGGAGATTGGAGCTCGTTTGCAAATTCTGGAACCAGAACAGCGAATCCGGGCGTTGGAAAAAAATGTGAGTTTTCTCCGCTTTAAAGCTTCTATGGTTTTTGACGAATGGAGTATATAAAAATATGATTTTTATGTTATAGGAATAAAAAAATATGATTTTTATATTATAGAAATAATAAAAATATGATTTTTATAATATATAGATAATAAAATTTTGATCTTTATATATGTAGTAGAGATAAAAGTACGATTTTTACATATAAAGTGACGATATAAAAATATGATTTTTATAAGATAGAGAATATAAAAATACGATTTTTTATATATATTGTAGCGAAATAAAAATTCGATTGTTATATATGTAGTGAATACGGACAACGAAAGTGTCAAAAGGGAACACGGCGAAGATTTCTACATATGAAGAGTCGTGGCGTTTGGTTTAGCTCTCGATGAGAACTTCTCACTTTAATTCTTATTTTCTAGTTAAAAATATATACTAGGATGCAGACGGTGCTTAGTAACACCCGACACCCGTCGTCCACAAACAATGGATGACTTGTTTGTTTGTGTGTTTGGTTGTTTGGTGGTTGATTGGAATATTTGTTTGAATTTGGTTTGGGAAGAATAATGGAATTGATTAGATTGGTATGTGTATGGCGTGGGCCATTATTGAACCGGGGATAAGGCTAGGCCTTGTCCCGTTTATAGTATCGTGCCGTTATGCCGCCGAAATTTTCTAAAATATGTTAGAAAAATAAAAATATCATTTTATTGAATAAACAAATTGAATAGAATATTCATAGGTTGAATAGAATATTTTATCGTTAAAAATATAATTTTTAACGTGTGTGTGAATAAAATAAAATATTCATTTACAAATCAAACAATTTGTTAATGTACACCCATTTGTAGGATATGGATTGGGACGATAAATTTTACACATCGCCCAACTGCAAAAATAAAAATCTTTGTTTGTTGATTTGAAACCCCACACGGGTATTGGGATGATATTTGACGTACACTAATCCCGATTGTGTAGTTGTATGTCAATCGATAGGTTGACAGACAGTTGTGTAGTGCACTTTGAATGATGGTTGATTATTAGTCATTGCTATCATATACATGTGTTGTATGGAATCCGTATAATTAACGTTATATGGTAATTGATTGGGCCTCATTCCAATTTGGAAAATAAAGAATATTATAAAATAAAGATTCATGTGTTGAATAGAATAAATAGTCATGTGTTGACGATACTCATGTGTTGAGAATATTCATGTGTTGAAAGTATTCATGTGTTGAATAAAATATTTTATACAATAAAATTCACATTTTTATTGTAAGTAAGAATAAATAAATATTCATGTGTTGAATAAAATATATATTCATGTGTTGAAGAAAATATTCATTTGTTGAATAGAATAACGAAGTTATTGAAACATATAAAGCCGTGTTGATTAGAGATGCGCCATTTCGACGCGAACGATATTTATATCGATTATATTCATTTTTATAACGAATATAGAAAAGGAAGTGATTTCAAAATCTAATATTTTGAAAATATTATCATTTATATATTAATGATATGGAATATTCAATTTTGATTTAAAATTGAATATGAAGTTGAAATTGTTTTGAAAACGAATTTAAAACGAGTTATAAAATACGATAATAGTTGGTTTCAGAATTTGATATTGAATATAAGCCGATATATTTTCTATTCAGAGCCTTGTATTTAATATCAAATGGGATTTTGGGTTCATCGTGAATGGTGTCTTAAATTACACTGTTCTTGAACCCAGTTTAGAAAAGAATAAATCTTTTAATTAAGATTTAGTGAAATTGTCCAGTTAATTTGGTATTTAATTGGAATTGAATTTAAATTGGTTTTTGGGTTTATCGTGAGCGGTGTTTTGAATAACACCTGTTCTCTAACCCGATTAACAATGGAATGTGATTTTGGGTTTATCGTGAACCGTGTTTTAAGTGACATCGGTTGTTTAACCCAGTTAAAGATTAAAACTAAGTGGAGTTTTAAAGAACATTTAATTAGATTGAAATGATCGAGAATGGAGTATCACCAGTTTTGCTCCAAGCGATAGTTAAATCTTTAATTAGATTTGAATGTGAAATGGTAATTAATATTTACCGATAACACCGTGGTGTTAATATGGAGTATTACCAGTTTTTCTCCATGGGATGAATAGGTTGGGATTGGGAAATAAAATAAATAATTACTTCGGTGTGGTTCGCTAATCCCGACTAGTTTGGAAAACCATAATATGGTTTGAAATGATATCCAAAGGAAGATTAAAGAATATATTTAGAAGAATTTATCTTTGATAAAATAAATGGGAACCTTTCCCTAAGATGTGAATATCATAATAAAAGAATATTCTGAATTGGAATGAGGCGTATGTTGTGTTTGTGTAACATTTGTTTATTATATACGCGGGTTATTCGGAAAGGCCGGGTTTATACCCATTCTGAATAACCGATTCGACGATAAGTCAAAGGTGAAGACGGTGGTTGAAGACCGAAAGTCTTCACATCGTTTGGGTGATTACTGATGATCTTGATTGGGCTGTACACCCAAGATGAGGGAACCAGGTTGTGATCGTCCAGACGTACTTGGAGATCGATGGATATGCGAGGAAAGTGCCTCCGGTTTCGTTCGGACCCAGAACGAACTTGTAAATGGACTGTGTGTCTGACACTGGATTTTATTCTGTGTTGATTGATCTCTATTAAATATACATCTCTTTGGCGGCGGAGAATTTATTCTCTTGCTTAACGCCCTTCTCTGAGACGTACGAGCTCAGAGGTTGTATATCGATGGACATCCGTCGCATGGAGTGAATTGCCTGTGTGGCATGCCTAAGTGGCAAATGATCAAGGCTTTTGTTGAAAAGTAAAGTCTTGTGGTTGATGATCAAAGCACAGCCTATGTGGCATAGCTTTGTGTACAGCGTGAATTCGTGAGCCTCACACCTCGGTATGAGTCAAAAACGGGATAAGGACCCAAGGAGTGCACGACGTTTCTTTCTAGCTAGTGGTGGTGTCAGTGCTTAACCTGACTGACATTTATATACTTATCACCTGTGTGGTTGTTGGAATGCGAGGAACCTCGGATATAGGTCCTATAGGACCGGGAAACGTGTGTTCAGGAATTGCCAATCCTCAAAAGTAAGAGAGGATCGGCATTGGAGTTCCAAGGGATCGCTGTGTGTGGTCCTGAGGCATTTGCTAGAGCGTCTCGAATCGGAGAGAAGCTTGCCCCTTGCCTCGACTAATGATGGAAATCCAATTTCCAATACGTGACTTGCTGTTTTATTTGTAGAGCCTTGTATGGCGACATGATAGATGGTACCCATGCCGCCTAGGATTGGTATTTATGATTGAAATTGTTTTGACACTATACACTTATTATAGTATCAAATGATTTGTTTTTAAACGTATCAAACATTATTTGGCTATTATAAGGGAAAACACTATCCTTCGGCTTGCGTTGAATTGTGTTATGGGACCTGGGTCTTATAATAGCTTCATTTTTCGAAAAAGCATTGCGCTGTTTATTTATTTGCACTGGTATTCTTGGGAGGAAACATATTCCTTGTTATACGGCGTGGTCCCTTGAATTACTCTCTTTTAAAGTAAAGTTTTAAATAACTGTTTTAGTTCTCACACCAGTCACATGACTGACCTGAAGTTTATTGTTTTAACCTAAACTCTAGGTGCCCTTATTTTCCGCACGGGTAGCTAGTAGTTGGGTTTTGTAGATTTATATTCACAGGATCCTGGTTTACAGCTGGAATGATATTCGGAAAGCTTTGTATCCGTATACCTCCTTTCAGTTGTGTGTTGTATTATTTTTCCGCTGCTATGTATTTAAATGTAATTTAAATCTCTGATTTTCTCTGTTGTATAATATTTATTCATACTCTGTATATTCTTGTATTCTGATGGAATTTTTTGTAATAAACAATGAAATTTTCTTCTGTTTGTGTTCTGATTCGTCTTGTCCTCAAAGCAATCCGGGGTTTCGAACGGTCTTGGTCGGTTTAGCGATCGACTCGGATCGAGCGAAATTCCTTGTTGTTACAGTGGTAATAGAGCTTTGGTTTACAGAGCTCGAGAACAAGACGCATTAGAACCATACGAAAGAACTCATCAGATATTGGATTAGTAATATCCAATTAGAATGGCTCGTTAGAGATGGGATCAGTAGTATCCTAGAACGAGTGTGAAGAGTATATTTTTAAAAATAAAAATGAAAACAAATTTTGTTTTGAAATTTAAATCGTTTTATACGTATTTGAATATTTATTTATTTTGAATTTGGAAAATCGAGTATATAAAGATTTTGCATATACGTGTCATGAACGTATATTCAAAGTTTTAATATACTGGATAGATATAGAATCACACTCTAGCCGCTCGGGGATAATTCTGGTGATGTCTGGACATCATCAGTATTTATGTTCGTGTATCGAAAGTGAGATATCTATATATTTCCATTAGGCTGGTGTGAGAACCAAAACTAGATAGGATTATTGTTGTGATTTGGCATCAAAAACATGATTTTCTGTATATATATCAAAATTATGAATTTGAAACGATAATCCACTAATTGACTACTGGTTGCGTTGTTTGATTATTGGTTTGAAATTTTGAACCATTTAGCCTAATTGAACCAAATTTAGAACTAAATTGAAAATTATTTGGAAATGCATGCATATACATGTACTTATATTGAACAGGTCATATCAAGGAGGCTAGAGCAGAGGAATAAAATTGTTTGCCCGACAAATAGGTACATGTTTACTAATTTCTTGGGTTTTGGATGATTTTATGAGCCGATTGGCTAGCCGCTTGGCTTTTTCTTTTTCTTTTGGATTGATGAGGGCCATGGGAGGCTATTTGAAATATCCCGAAGTCCCCGGTGCAGGGGAGGTTATGGCGAAATTTTTCGAAAATTTAGGGTGTTAGCCAAATTTTTGGAAAATTTGAAAAGTTTTTAGAAACTGAAAAGTTGAAGAACTTAAGCGGTAATAGAAAATAAGGAAAGTTGAGTTGGTTTGTTAAACAACTTTCAGCGTCGTTCCTTTTCGGGGACGAAAAGTTTTAAGTGGGGGAGATTGTAATAACCCGGAAATCCGAGCCAATTTAAAATTTTTATTTTGGCAATTTTGATGAATTTTGAATATCTAAAATGAATTATTTTAAATAATAAGGACGAGAAATTTATTTTGAATAGAAATAGAACGTATATATTTGTATAGATCTTCGTTAAAATATAAATATTTATTTTAATTATAAAAGGAATTGAAAATGGCGTGGTAGTTTGAAAATTCGATTTCAAATTTCAAATGACTGTATAGGATTCAAAATAAATCGTATTTTAGCAAAACCAAATATATTAGAATCTATTTGAAAATATCTTTCCAAAGAATCCGAAAAATCAAGATTTCATAGCGGGAATAAAAAGTTATGCCCAGTTGAAAATTCAGAATAGTCAATATGGACTTCTGGCCCTTAAAAATAGAAATTTTGCATACGGATGAATTTGGACTCGAAACCACTTCCATTGAGTTCAAAATGCCATTTACAACTCCAAAAGGTACAAGCTTCGATATATTTCGAGATCCGGAGTAGTGGCAATTGGCTGGGGCTTTCGGTTAGCAATACATAGCCCTTAAAAACTGAAATTTTGCATATGAGCTCAGAATTCGACGAGATAAATTTTTCTGGATTCATAATGATAAATCATTGTTGAGTTCCAAAGGGCGCGTCGAACGGAGTTAGTATATGGTCGTGCAAGCTAAAACAGTTCAGGGTAAAATGGGCAGTCATTTTACAAAGGAACATTATTGATACGTCTTCAGAATTTGATTCTACTTTTTTTGGATTCGTATCATCTAATAATGGTTAAATCCAAGAGGGCTTGATTTTTGGAGTTAGCAGGTGAGCGTGCAAGAAGAAATGGTGCGCCAAAATAGCATTTTTAGAGCTTGTCTGAGCATTTTTGAGAATTTTAACGGACGGTCAAACGAACTCGGAATTCGACGAAACTTGTTTCGTTGGACTCGTCTTCACGTCTACTATGTCGTGCCTGGAATCCGCAGCAATCGGAGATCGTTTGCATTCGGGCGATACGCGGGAAACGGGCATATAAACCACTTCTCTTTCTTTACACTTCATTATTTTCCTTCTTCTACTTTCACCATTTTCTTTCAAAAATGGCCTCCTCCTCCAAAACACGCTGCCGCCCCTCCTCCACTGCCACCACCACCTCCCTCCGGCGCCACCTCCTCCTCTTCCTCCTCCCCTCTCTCTCCTCCTCTTTCCCTCTTCAAAATCACAAACCCTACCCCCAAACCACCACCACCCGCCTCCGTGGACCCCACCCCGCCACCAGTGGCCTCCCCCACGTCCATCAGGTCTGGCGCCCCCCTATGGCCGCCCAACTCCGGTCGTGGGCCCCTCCTCCTCAAAAATCACATTTTTCACTAATTTCCCGTTTTGCACAAAACACCCTGTCACTATTTCGCGAATAACTCTCAAACCGTGCATTTCTAGCCAAACTCCTCTTAACCAAAGTCGAAGAGCACGATTTTCTCTTCTATTTAGTATATGATAGTCCTATTTTGCATTGCGGAGTTGTCGGGAAAACGTGTCCAAATTCTGCTGTCCAAACACTGTCAAAATGCTGTCTTTTCGGGATTTCCGGCGAAATGACACATTTTCGGAAGGAAGACCACTAGGCAAAAGTTGTCCGGAATGACGCGTTTAAGCTAAAAAAAAGATGGTGTGGAGATTGGAGCTCGTTTGCAAATTCTGGAACCAGAACAGCGAATTCGGGCGTTAGAAAAAAAATGTGAGTTTTCTCCGTTTTAAAGCTTCTATGGTTTTTGACGAATGAAGTATATTAAAATATATTTTTTATTACAGGAATAATAAAAATATGATTTTTATATTATAAAAATAATAAAAATATGATTTTTATAATATATAGATAATAAAATTTTGATCTTTATATATGTAGAGATATAAAAGTACGATTTTTACATATAAAGTGACGATATAAAAATATGATTTTTATATAGTGGAGATTATAAAAATATGATTTTTAGTAAGATAGAGAATATAAAAATACGATTTTTTATATATGTTGTAGCGAAATAAAAATTCGATTTTTATATATGTAGTGAATACGGACAACGAAAGTGTCAAAAGGGAACACGGCAAAGATTTCTACATATGAAGAGTCGTGGCGTTTGGTTTAGCTCTCGGTGAGAACTTCTCACTTTAATTTTTGTTTTCTAGTTAAAAATATATACTAGGATGCAGACGGTGCTTAGTAACAACCGACACCCGTCGTCCACAAACCATGGACGACTTGTTTGTTTGTGTGTTTGGTTGTTTGGTGGTTGATTGGAATATTTGTTTGAATTTGGTTTGGGAAGAATAATGGAATTGATTAGATTGGTATTTGTATGGCGTGGGCCATTATTAGACCGGGGATAAGGCTAGGCCTTGTCCCGTTTCTAGTATCGTGCCGTTATGCCGCCGAAATTTTCTAAAATATGTTAGAAAAATAAAAATATCATTTTATTGAATAAACGAACTAAATAGAATATTCATAGTTTGAATAGAATATTTTATCGTTAATAATATAATTTTTAACGTGTGTGTGAATAAAATAAAATATTCATTTATAAATCAGACGATTTGTTTATGTACACCCATTTGTAGGATATGGATTGGGACGATAAATTTTACACATCGCCCAACTACTCAAATAAAAAATCTGTGTTTGTTGATTTGAAACCCCACACGGGTATTGGGATGATATTTGACGTACACTAATCCCGATTGTGTAGTTGTATGTCAATCGATAGGTTGACAGACAGTTGTGTAGTGCACTTTGAATGATGGTTGATTATTAGTCATTGCTATCATATACATGTGTTGTATGGAATCCGTATAATTAACGTTATATGGTAATTGATTGGGGCTCATTCCAATTTGGAAAATAAAGAATATTATAAAATAAAGATTCATGTGTTGAATAGAATAAATAGTCATGTGTTGACGATACTCATGTGTTGAGAATATTCATGTGTTGAAAGTATTCATGTGTTGAATAAAATATTTTATACAATAAAATTCACATTTTTATTGTAAGTAAGAATAAATAAATATTCATGTGTTGAATAAAATATATATTCATGTGTTGAAGAAAATATTCATTTGTTGAATAGAATAACAAAGTTATTGAAATATATAAAGCCGTGTTGATTAGAGATGCGCCATTTCGACGCGAACGATATTTATATCGATTATATTCATTTTTATAACTAATATAGAAAAGGAAGTGATTTGAAAATCTAATATTTTGAAAATATTATCATTTATATATTAATGATATGGAATATTCAATTTTGATTTAAAATTGAATATGAAGTTGAAATTGTTTTGAAAACGAAATTAAAACGAGTTATAAAATACGATAATAGTTGGTTTCAGAATTTGATATTAAATATAAGCCGATATATTTTCTATTCAGAGCCTTGTATTTAATATCAAATGGGATTTTGGGTTCGTCGTGAATGGTGTCTTAAATAACACTGTTCTTGAACCCAGTTTAGAAAAGAATAAATCTTTTAATTAAGATTTAGTGAAATTGTCCAGTTAATTTGGTATTTAATTGGAATTGAATTTAAATTGGTTTTTGGGTTTATCGTGAGCGCTGTTTTGAATAACACCTGTTCTTTAACCCGATTAACAATGGAATGTGATTTTGGGTTTATCATGAACCGTGTTTTAAGTGACATCGGTTGTTTAACCCAGTTAAAGATTAAAACTAAGTGGAGTTTTAAAGAATCTTTAATTAGATTGAAATGATCGAGAATGGAGTATCACCAGTTTTGCTCCAAGCGATAGTTAAATCTTTAATTAGATTTGAACGTGAAATGGTAATTAATATTTACCGATAACACCATGGTGTTAGATATGGAGTATTACCAGTTTTTCTCCATGGGATAATAGGTTGGGATTGGGAAATAAAATAAATAATTACTTCCGTGTGGTTCGCTAATCCCGACTAGTTTGGAAAACCATAATATGGTTTGAAATGATATCCAAAGGAAGATTAAAGAATAAATTTAGAAGAATTTATCTTTGATAAAATTAATAGGAACCTTTCCCTAAGAATGTGAATATCAGAATAAAAGAATATTCTGAATTGGAATGAGGCGTATGTTGTGTTTGTGTAACATTTGTTTATTATATACGCGGGTTATTCGGAAAGGCCGGATTTATACCCATTCTGAATAACCAATTCGACGATAAGTCAAAGGTGAAGATGGTGGTTGAAGACCGGAAGTCTTCACATCATTTGGGTGATTACTGACGATCTTGATTGGGCTGTACACCCAAGATGAGGGAACCAGTTGGTGATCGTCCAGACGTACTTGGAGATCGATGGATATGCGAGGAAAGTGCCTCCGGTTTTGTTCAGACCCGGAACGAACTTGTAAATGGACTGTGTGTCTGACACTGGATTTTATTCTGTGTTGATTGATCTCTATTAAATATACATCTCTTTGGCGGCGGAGAATTTATTCTCTTGCTTAACGCCCTTCTCTAAGACGTACGAGCTCAGAGGTTGTATATCGATGGACATCAGTCGCATGGAGTGAATTGCCTGTGTGGCATGCCTAAGTGGCAAATGATCAAGGCTTTTGTTGAAAAGCAAAGTCTTGTGGTTGATGATCAAAGCACAGCCTATGTGGCATAGCTTTGTGTATAGCGTGAATTCTCGAGCCTCACACCTCGGTATGAGTCAAAAACGGGATAAGGACCCAAGGAGTGCACGACGTTTCTTTCTAGCTAGTGGTGTCAGTGCTTAAACTGGCTGACATTTATATACTTATCACCTGTGTGGTTGTTCGAATGCGAGGCGCCTCAGATATAGGTCCTATAGGACCGAGAAACGTGTGTTCAGGAATTGCCAATCCTCAAAAGTTAGAGAGGACTGGCCTTGGAGGTTCCAAGGGATCACTGTGTGTGGTCCTGAGGCATTTGCTAGAGTGTCTCGAATCGGAGAGGAGCTTGCCCCTTGCATCGACTCATGACGGAAATCCAATTTCTAATACGTGACTTGCAGTTTTATTTGTAGAGCCTAGTATGGCAACATGATAGATGGTACCCATGCCGCCTAAGATTGATATTTATGATTGAAATTGTTTTGACACTATACACTTATTATAGTATCAAATGATTTGTTTTTAAACGTTTCAAGCATTATTTGGCTATTATAAGGGAAAACCCTATCCTCCGGCTTGCGTTGCGTTGTGTTATGGGACCTGGGTCTTATAATAGATTCATTTTTCGAAAAAGCATCGCGCTGTTTATTTATTTGCACTAGTATTCTTGGGAGGAAACCTGTTCCGTGTTATACGGCGTGGTCCCTTGAATTACTCTCTTTTAAAGTAAAGTTTTAAATAACTGTTTTAGTTCTCACACCAGTCACATGACTGACCTGGAGTTTATTGTTTTAACCTAAACTCTGGGTGCCCTATTTTTCCGCACGGGCAGCTAGTAGTTGGGTTTTGCAGATTTATATTCACAGGATCCTGGTTTACAGCTGGAATGATATTCGTAAAGCTCTGTATCCGTATACCTCCTTTCAGTTGTGTGTTGTATTATTTTTCCGATGCTATGTATTTAAATGTAATTTAAATCTATGATATTCTCTATTGTATAATATTTATTCATAATCTGTATATTCTTGTATTCTGATGGAATTGTTGTAATAAACAATGAAATGTTCTTCTATTTGTGTTCTGATTCGTCTTGTCCTCAAAGCAATCCGGGGTTTTGAACGGTCTTGGTCGGTTTAGCGATCGACTCGGATCGAGCGAAATTCCTTGTTGTTACATATATATAGTTTTTGTTGATGGCAAAGGGGGAGAATTATAGAATAGGGGTTAGATTAAGGGGGAGTTAGTAATTTCAGAAGGAGTTAACGAGTAAGGCTGAGTAATTAGAGAATCAAGACATCAGGTGTGAATATTTTATAAACCAAAGTTGTCATTGTTAAAAAAGGGAGATTGTTGGGGATTGATATGTTGACGATAATGGTTTGGATGACAACAACCTTGTTTTAACTCTTATTGTTATAAAATATATATACTAACACTATTCTCTAGAACACATATATACATATGTGTGTGTGTATGTATGCATATACCTGAAATATATGCATGTATTGATTATTGAAGACTGTACATTTTAGAGAATCAAGATTTCAAAGAAGAAGAGTTCAAGATACAATACTAATGAGTAATAAGAATTCAAGAAATAAAAAGTAATTGTGTTTAAATTTTTTCTCAAAACTCTTGTTAGCATTTAATCCTTATTTCAAACTTCTCTCGCTATTTTCAAATGATTACAACATTACTTCATTATTTTAAATTTATTTTCAAAATGATTTCAAAATTACTTCCATATTTTAATCTATATTTATTTATTATTAAATATATTTTAAGTCATGTTTTTAATATATTTTATTTTCTAATACATTTTAACTCTTATTTCTTACTTATATATTTAATACTAGTTTTTGTCATAATTACTTATGTTTTCAATTTCTTTATTTATATTTGTTAGGTTCTAACATATTTCTTATATTTATAGTTTTATATATATATATATATTTTATATATAGTTGTTTAATTATTTTCAAATCATCTTAATATATGTTTTTAATATATATTTTTATGTGAAAACTCTATTTCAATACGAAGGAATATAATTTGATTTAACTCAAGAATCATCATAATTTATTTTATTGTTATTTGTATTACATTCAAATTTTATGTTTTTGAAAAATCCCTAAGGGATGTCGACATATATAAAATGGTATGTTGATATATGTTCCATTAGTTTCAAATTTCAATTTTGAAAAGTTGTGTCTTTTGAATTCAAAACTATTCTAAAAGGATTTGACTATTGAGAGACAATAAATAGGCTTCTAAATTCGATTTTTTAACTAATTTTTCATTATGATCTTCTTCCTTTCTTTTCTCTCCATTATTCTTCTTAAATTCTTAAATTCCACACTTATACTCTACCGACTTTCAAAGAGAATTATTTCAATCTCTTTCTTTTTCAATTCTCCATCAAAATCTATCTAAAACTCAAGTGCTACTCAAGAGTTATAGGATATCTGTAATCAATGATCGCAAGATCAAGTTATATCGAGTCAATTCTCTAAAACTAATACTAAGAAAGGTGTGGTTGTGTCCCATATAAATCGACTGGGTGTGATTGGGACCCGGAAATTAATTGGTTGTAGGTTGTGGCCTGGAAATTAACCAAGTCACGCTATACTCCGGAAATCAGTTGGGGTGTGCCCTTATAGCCCTAAATCAAGGATTGTAGTATTGGATATTAGTAGAAAGGAAATCCACATCAACCCAGCGTTGTGTGGGACTGGATGTAATGTAACTCCAACTGGTATAACATCCCAGTGTATACGTTCCTTTTACTACTTTTTATTATTATTATCTATATCTGTGATTATTGATATTTGTGATTTGCATAAGATTCTGATTAACTTAAAAAAACAAGAAATTAATAAAATCCATAAACCACTATTCATCCTCTTCTAGTGTTTCGTTTTCTGTAAGATCCTTAATATGCATCCCCAACATTACCCACTCTTTATTATTTATAAGTTTACTTAATGATAACATTTTTTATGCGTACACCCAACCCATGGACCAAGGTATACCATCCATGCACTTCCTTTCGGGCTTATGTGAGAATGGAATAGAGCTTGGGGATTGTGCAAATCGACTCTGACAATGTCAGTATAGGTCAATGATCCCTACGTGTCCAACTCATAAAATGAGACTGTGGTATACCTCTCATGTAGTAACTTTCGACTTATGTGAGAGTGGGACGGTGCTTGGTGGGTGTGCACACCAACGCTAGATGTATTAGCAATGTTGGATACCCTTGGTTTATTTATTATCATTATCATTATCATTATTAGAAAAGAGAGTATAATGCAAAATTGTTAACGTGAGTATTTTTGATACATCACTTTTAAACTATGGCAATAAATTATAAACTTCATAATTACCAATCATGAATCAGCCTGCTTACTAGCTTACTATTATTGTTTGTGATTTAAACTTTTCATCATATTTTCCATTTGAAGCTAGTGATTCATAAAAAAATCCATTAAATGACTGCTACAATACATCTACTATATTGTGCCAATTCAAATAAACCAAATTCAGGTTTTGTTTTTTCAATAAATGTTATGTTCTAAATGCACACGCCTAAAATAAATGTGAATTTACATGCAAGTAAAGAAAAATGAATGCAACTACGAAAAATATTTGTGAAATTGAAAAACTGAATGCAATATGAGTCTCCCCGCACAATTAAATTCAACAGTGTCATCTCTGTTCAAAACGTTTTCTAAACTTGAAGGAAAGTACCCATAAATGGATGCAATGCAAAATGATTTGTAAAATAAAATGAAATTTGCAAGTATGCAGAAATGGATTTGTATATAAAATAATGTGTGTTTACGATGAATGCGATGCAAAAATTGCCACCACCTTTTTCTTTCGTACTTGATTTTTTGTTTTATGTGTTCCTACCGCATTGTGCTTAGCAACATTTTCTAACGAGAAAATTCTTTTTATCAACATTTCATCATTATACCTAGATTCATAGTCAATTAAGTAGATATCAAGGGATCTTGAAAGTAGAAAATTTCCAGCCCAAGCTTTTTGCATGATATGATTCGTGTATCGACAAATTTATCAGTGTAATCTTTCAACAATAAGCAATCATGCACAAGAATATTAGTAAAACCAAAATTTTGAGTGCTCCCTAACAATTTATTAAGCTTAAGTCCGTCATTTACAAGAAATGATTCAAGATTATAATCAAAAGTAAGCTTGGGTTGACCTGCATCATTAGCCTCAACAGTTGAATATTCAGTACCACACACAAAACTTTCATGTCTTTCCTCATTTGCAATTTCTTTTAAATTTAAATTGACTCACCTTGATATGGTGATTAATTCTCAAACAGTCCAAAAAATTCATGTTCACAAACAACTCTATTATTTTCGAAGTTTTTTGGCAAAGCCGACAGGTTTTTATAGTGTTCCGTAACATTATTATTATAACAAACAATAATCACAATAGTTACAGGAGATTGACATATTGCTAGACTACTATTTCGTTTTTTAAGATGGACCGTCCACCGTCATCTTATCTAGATTACAGTACAGGAGCTAGATAAATACATCTAGACTACAAATAACAAATCACACACTATATATACTAAAAGAAGTACAAACAACACATGCCAACAACAAGAGTGTACAAGGCACTCGCATACGGGATGACAACCTATCGCCTATCTGGAGCTCCACAACAAGACCATGATGCAATAGCGCAAAGCACATGCCTTTCAGTAAATAACCTCATTGAATTTGACAATAAGCAACCTGGTAGAGCCAGGCATCACATCGGCAACCCAGCATAGCACCAGAACAGTACCATGACCCAACTGCAAGCTACTTTGCATAGTTGTAATAGCAAGGACAAAGCCCATGCCACAATCACATCCTAGCCAATGACATATAAAATTAGTAGTAGCCTTGAAAAACCAAGGAAGTCTCATGGAGTAGGCAGCATAGTAGGAGGAGCTGGGTGGCAGAAACACAACAACGTCGAGAGTATTCACTTCACATGTGTTACTGAAAGTGCACACCAAACTGTAGACCCAACTAAACCAGCCACAAACGTTTCCAGCTAACCATAGCCAAATCAGAAGAAAGCCAAACTTTAAAGGATACAAACCCAAGTCTCAACAAAATAGAACACTCCACAACCAATGGACACCCCACATTTTGCATCAAACAAGATGACATGATATAGTGTACATTGAAAACTAAAACACCACAAATTGATCCAACACAGTCAACCCTATGGTTGTTCGATCCAAGACCACAGACAATAGCCCACCAAGCTAGGTGAAGAACAATACTCAGTAAATGAATCTCATCTTACCAGCCATGAAAGGACGAGTAGCGAGACAACTCACTATCGTTTGCATTACTGCATGCCTTTAACACTCCGCGTTCAACACAAAAACCTCAAGACCAAAAGCAAGTCGCACCACCAGTTGAAAATCGGACCTGGTAGACCAAAAACAGACCGCATATCTGCAATTGCCCGAAATGGCCACTACACAGTGATAGGAGGGGTGGCCTGGAGCGAGATGTATAGAGTTGATTTTGCGAAGTGGGCTGAAGAAAAATTGAAGTTTGGATCTAGGGATTAAATTGAACGGAGACAAAACAGTTCTAGGTGGGTTTCCATGCATAGAAAAAGCAAGGACGAAGATAGAGAGAAGGTTGCGGTAGAGATGGAAGAAAAGGAAGTATGAAGAATGAAAGAAAACAAAGAGATGAAGATTGGGCTTGTCGCCATTAATGGTTACCCACCGAGAAAAGCCCTACGCTGATTTCCTTAGACCCTTATTAAACCAATATAAAATTATCTTTTATATTTGAAGTTTTCAACCTTAAAAACTATTATTTCCATTTTATTCATATCAGCAAAGGGAGATCAAAACATAGACTTAAATCATTTTCTTTAAAAGAGTCGAAATTCGAATCTACCCGTGAATTGTCAACATTTTTTTTTTGAATTTATTCAGGAGGGAAATTGAAAGGAGTCATAAAACCCACCCTAGTGCACCTAGTCTGGTCCGTGAGCACCACGTAAGTGGTTGATCTTAGCGTATGCACATGGTAAGCTCTTAGCATGACATTCCGGGTTTTGAACCCACGCCACTATTACCACGACACAAGTCCTTAACCGCTGGGCTACTGCTACAGACTGTCAATAATTTCATTAAAGATATCGTTTTCAATTTCATAAGTTGTTATTTCAAAATTATCATTAGGAACACGATTTGGACTATCGTTAGATTCGTTGCAAGTTTGACTTGGTAATTCTGCACTCTGTTTATTTATTGGTAAATTCTTTATCATGTTTATCAGTTGATTAAATTTGTCATTTGATTCTTTTTGAATTGTTTAATTTGCATTTGGAGGCGAACATAGTCTTCTTCGTAAAAGTTATTTCCGAAACTATAATCCATGTCATTTTCGTTGTCAGCATTATTTCCAAAATCATTTTCATTTTGGTACTCATCCATATGGTTTTATAGGTAAATGTTATTACCAAAATTATAATTCATGTCATTTTCATTATCAAAACTATATTGTTTCATGGACTGAAAATTGGTTTGATAACGAAAACTATTTTGAAATTAAGAGTCAGAATCGTAATCAAAACTATTGAAGTTTGAAGAGAAATTACAGTTTTGGTCATTTTCGAAATTTTGACTTGAATTATTCTGAAAATATTGTTCATGTTGGGGGGTCGATTTTGAAATGTTGTTTATATTCATATTGATTTTGAGAAAATTTATTTTTTGTTTTATTGGATATGGCATCTTTCTCTCTTTCTTTCTTTTCTCCTTAAAATCATGCAAAGTTTTGACTAAGAGTTATATATAAACTTTTTTTTATCATATTCCAAATCTTCTAATTGAAATCTGTTTGATGACCATTTATAAAAATGTCTTTAGAATTATAATCCTGTTGTGAATATGCTTTTATTAGTTCTCTGTTTAGTCCCACATCATGGGAAAAAGTTAAACATCAGCTCCAAAGGCTATATATAAAGGAGCCAATGTAATAGAAAGAAACACACATCTGAATGAATAGAAATGTCCTCTCTCCCTTGTTTCTTCTATTATGTGTTCATTTAATAACACGTTATCAGCACGAGATTCTATTATAGTTATTTTGTTGAAATCTTCTAGATCTACATCTATGAATTTGTCATGTAAGTAATTTTTATTTGAGAATATCAATTCGTGGATATCTATATTTGTTCTACAATTATTTTCTATTTGATAATATTTGACCTATGGATCTATATACTTTTTGTAGATCTAGATTATGTTCCAGTGGATCTAAACTTTTTAGATCTAATTAATTTTTAACTTAGTGGTTTTTAGATATCCACCTATTCATATTTGATTTGGTATTATTGTATACCAAATATATTTTTTAGGAAGATCCATTCATTTTCTTTTAATAATATTATATATGGATCTTTTACCCCATACGCCATACATAAATCATCTTCATTTGCTGCTTTATCTCTTCAATAACAGAGAAGCCATTGCTAATAGGTATGCATATATGTAAATAGCAAGCTGCTTGTTAGCCAACATATGTATTACTGTGGCCATTATTTTTGTTATGTAACATGGTGTATGGCTCCTTGATGATTTGTATTGTTTCATTATTGTGAGAAGTTCATTGTAAATGTATAAAGAAAGACTTGCAGATTTGGATATATTTGATGATTTCGTGCCGTAATATATTCAATTTATTACATGCATATGGTCCTATTCTATTTTACGAGGTCTGCATTTTTTTATTATATAACAGTACTACAATTTCATCGTTTTGTTTGTTCGTTAATTTGTTAATTCGTTTTGATAATTATAGAACATGTATACTGATATGTGAATTTTGTTTAATTAAGCATCTACAATTATTATTTTTGTGTAGTTCACAAAAATGTCAAACACTGAAATCCATTTACAATCTCAATGCTTAGAGAGTACCATTAAAAATGGTAATAATATGTCCCAGCAGGACATAGCAAAGGCCTTGATATTTTTAAGAGGCCATATCCACGATGATCTAAAATCAGAATATTTAACTAAAAAAAGATCCTCTCCACTTATGGAACTCCCTAAAGGAGCATTATGACCACCAGAAGACGGTCATACTTCCAAACACCAAGCAAGAGTCATTGAACCTGAAGTTCACATGCAAATGACCTGAAGCTCATATGATTTAAAGTTCATATACAAATTCTTTCAAATAAGGAACCCGAAGTTCATATGCAAACAAAGAACCTGAAGTTCATATGCAAACAAGGAACCTGAAGTTCATATGCAAACAAGGAACCCGAAGTTCATATTCAAACGAGAAACATGAAATAAAGCATAAAAGCATATAATTGCATTTAATATTTGCATATAGCAAATGACCTGTAAAAGGAAAGGATTTGAAAAATCAATGAAAGGAAAAATTTCAACAAAAAGGAAAAAGCCTTATATTCCAATTTTATGCTACATATAATTTCTTGAAGAAACTTATTCTTGGAAGAGATCATTACATTTATCTATTTTCTTGAAGAAAAATAGTAAAATGACTCTCATATGTAACTTTCTAGAAAAGTTGCTTCAATTTAAAATATGTAATAACAATATATGAATTATGATAAAACTGGAAGTTTTACTATAGTCATTTTAGAACATATTATATTTCTAAAAGAAATATTTTATTGTTTCTCAGGAATTTTTTTATAAAGAAAATATGCATCCTGAAGATCATATTGAGTTAAGATCTAAATATTGATCTTAATTTTGCACACCAGAAGTGAATGCAAAAATAATTTTTGTCATTACATGAAAATTTAGAACCTGCAGTTTCTGAAAAGGCAAGAAGCAATTTTGATATAAAAAGAAATATCTAAAAGATCTTTATATAGTTGTATATTTTGAATCAAAAAAATATGTAATTTTTATGTTTGTGAATTTTATGTATAAATTTACAAGTTTTTCAAATCATTTATATTGAAGAATGAGAAAAAAAATTGAATATGAGACATGTAGTTTATTTTTGTTTGTAGTTGTGAATTTTATGTACAGATCTGTAAATTTTTGAACCATTCATGTTAGAGAATGTAAAATGTTGATTATGTGATTGATAAATATATTATATTACCTTATTGTCATAAATGTATTGAATGTTAGAGAATGCATTGTTATGATAATATATTATGTTACCTTATTGTCATAAATGCATTGAATGCATTAGTTATTGTTAGTTAATTGATGTATGTTTGTATTTGGAATAAGAATAAACATATGTATTATTATTCGATGTATTTAGCTAGTAATAACTAATGTTATGGAAGAAAGGATAGAACCACAACCTGAAGTTGTGCAAAGAAAATATTTATACTGGAAGTTGTATAACTCAAAGTCTTACCTGAAGTCTTGAATTATATATATATATATATGTATATGTGTGTGTATATATATATATATAAACATTTTTGATGAAGTATGTTAAAAAATTGAGAACCAGAAGTTCATCATAAATTTATAAAATTGATATGCATATGTATGTGTATATATATGCATAGGAACTCGAAGTTCCTCAATTAATGAATTTGAAATACTTCATAATTTAAAAGCCTGAAGCTTTATTCAAACCGTATGAAATAATAACGTTACACTTCTTAAAGAAGTTAAATCATATGCGACAATAATAATGCATCCAAAGATTACACAATTTTCAAAATGAGCTGTACCTTGCTAATATATTTATATTTACATATTGTATTGAAGAATAAATTTTAACAACTCGAAGTTGTTATATATTTTATTTGAACCAGAAGTTCAACACAGTGGAACCAGAAGTTCAATACAGCGGAATCATAAGTTCAATACAGTGGAACCAGAAGTTCAAAACAGTTGAGCCAGAATTTCAATACAGTTTAACAAACTTGAAATTGTTTATATATTATTTGAACCAGAAGTTCAATATAGATTAACAACTTGAAGTTGTTCATATATTTCATTTGAACTAGAAGTTCAATACAGTTCCAAATCAGATAGTTCGGATATTATGATACGATCTTTAAGATTCGCATTGACATTGCTTGATAAGCAAAAATTAATGATTGGAACCTTATGAACAATTTGTTCTAAAATAAGTAACTCAAATAAGGAAGAATATGCAAATCAATTACATATGGAATACGTGGACGCACGTATATACACATATATGCGAAAATTTTATTAACAACCTGAAGCTGTTATGAGCTCATATTAAAAATTATGCATATATTATTCAATATTTCAGAAAGTCGATTGACATCAATATTGAATGACCTGAAGTCATGTGCATATTCAAACGATAGAAAATTCCTCCAAGTCATTATATCATTGAAAGGGAATAAGAAATACAATATGAATGCATCTTATCAAGTAATAAGAGCATTATCCTCCTACAATTGAAACACATCGAATGTATTTGCTAGCTATGATGCTATAATTGATCAAAAATGAATCCAAAGCAGGTTTATTATTTTATGTGACAATGTTTGTCAACATTGAGGGGGGGATTAAGGAATCATCGATGTTAAATATTTGCTAACATATAGAATTATGCAAAGTATTAAGTAACTTGCATAAATTATCAATTATGTCCCTAATAGGCTTTCTCCAATATACATTTGAATCCCCGAAGGATCAAAAGGTGTAAATCATAGCTTAAAATGTGGTATAAAAGTCAGTTCAAAATATTTTTGGAGTAAGTCACAAAGATGCAAAATAAAGGAGGTGAGTGTTCCTGATGAAACACAAAAGGTGCTTTGAAAGAAACCCATGACATGATTGTCAAAATAATCACAGAAGTGGTTTAGGTACCTAAAGCATGATAAATTTTGAGATCTCAATAAATTATGTATAGAACTGGCAAGAAAATAATCATTGATGATAAATTAATAAATAATAAAGCGCTTATATTTATAAATGGATTAAAATCCCATATTAGAGAGAAACATGATTGACCATCATGAAATTCTCCTAAATAAGATATATGGACCTGTAGTCCATAAGATATGAACCTGTAGTTCATAACATGAAATTGAAATATAGATAATGACAAAAGCACATGGGAGTTACTGAAGCACCATAGAGTGTTAAGTGCGTGAGCATTGTATTTTCAGAGATAATTGAATTGATTAAAGCGGTGAAAGTGTTTAAAACACTTACAATACCCTGAAGGTATAAACGATGAAAGTATACAAATTCTAGAAGAAATTAAATAACTTTAGTAGTGATAAAGAGCAAGAAATGTAGATTACAACATTCTTTTAAGTACTGTTGTGATGAAATCTTGAAATAATTCATGATGAGTAGATCACTTCCTGCTTTCAAGAATTGTTGTAATGAAACTCTTAATATCCATTGAAGTGGTAGTTGCGATATGCAAAACTTATTATAATATATAAGTTCCTGAAGAACATAAATAACATTTGTTATTATAAAGAATACCAAGAACACGGATGATAGATTACAACATTCTTCTAAGTATTGTTGTAATGAAAAATCTTGATATACTTCAAGATGAGTAGATTACTTCCTGCTTAGTAATGAAAGTTGTCTTATTCATCAAATATGTATTACAAAATGCAAGTCCGATTGAAACAGAAAATTATAAGCACCTGAAATGTATTCATAAATGAATATCAGTAACATACAAATCACAAAAGGAAGGCATTTTAAATAAGAAAACATGCCTAAAGCATGGAAATGCACATGAAGTTTTAAAAGAAAAACTTCATTAAGAAGTATTTGTAAGCAATTTGAGTTATCGAAAGAAGAATACGAATTCAGAGGAAATTATTAAATCAGGAGGAGCATCCATAAGTATGATATAATGCACTATTTTTCCTTAACTAAGTTTTTCCCCACTGGGTTTTCTTAGTCAGGTTTAAATGAGGCATGGGTCATGATCCAGAAGTATCAACCCAAAAGTAACATACAAAAAATAAGTTATAATGTACTCTTTTTCCTTATTTAAGATTTTTCCCACTGGGTTTTTCTTAATAAGGTTTTAACGAGGCATAACATTAATCTAGAAGTATCATACTAATTTTGACGTAGTAAATATAACATTGTATGTTGTACTCTTTTTCCTTCACTAAGATTTTTCCCATCGGGTTTTTCTTAGTAAGGTTTTGACGAGACAACATTTTTATCCAGAAGTATCAAACATATTTTGATGCAATAAACTATTGTTTATGAAGAAGACAAGGCAGTTTGCATGGCTCAGATTCAAGTGAATTATATCAAGTATGATAGGATGGAGCACATTTCTTCTAAATTTCTCTTCACACATGCATGAAAGGGTAACAAGAAAGAGGAGAAACAAATTCAGTTTCAAGAAAAGAGAGTAGATCCATTCTCAAAGGTAATTTCCAAATCAACATTCCAGAAGATGATATACAAAATTGGCATGCGTCGACTACATCAGTAGACTAATTGAATAATGAGTTATAAATAAGGGGGAGCATATAAAATTATGCTATAATGCACTCTTTTCCTTCACTAATATTTTTCCCATTGAGTTTTTGTTAGTAAGGTTTTTAATGAGGTATTATCTTGATCCTGAAGTACCAACCCTTTCTATAACATTGTAAAACATGTTACCTAAGATGAAATGAATTTGCACCATTTTCCTTGTTTATGATTTTTCCCACAGGGTTTTTCATAAAAAGGTTTTTAATGAGGCATTGTTTTGATCTTGAAGAATCAAACTCTTTTAAGGAATATCATTTTAATATGATATTCATAATGTCGACGTTGTACTTTTTTTCTCGATCAAGGTTTTTCCCATTGGGTTTTCCTGATAGAGTTTTGAAGGCAACAAACAATAGTTGTATCGACTGAACGGATAATTATAAGGGGAGCAATCATCATATATGTTTTAAAAGGGACAACTTCAAGTTAGCAGAGCATTCAAGTTTTTGAAGACGCATATTCAAGGGGGAGTGTTGTAATATATATATAAATGTTGTGAATATGCTTTTATTAGTTCTCTGTTTAGTCTCACATCATGGGAAAAAGTTAAACATCAGCTCCAAAGCCTATATATAAAGGAGCCAATGTAATAGAAAGAAACACACATCTGAATGAATAGAAATGTCCTCTCTCCCTTGTTTCTTTTATTCTGTGTTCATTTTATAACAAATCCAATCATCCTGCCTATCAAAATTATTAATACGTTGATTTTCGTTTCCATTATCATAAAAATCATATTGATGTTGAAAAGCATTTTGGAAATGAAAATTATTATTTTGGTAGCGAAAATCATTTTGATGATGAGAATCATGTTCATAACCAAAATCGTTAAGAGTAGGAAAAATAATTATATTTTTGGTTGTTTTCAAAATTATGATTTTGATCATTTTGAAAATTATGTTTGCTTTGAAAATTATTTGTATTATAATCAATGTCATTTCCACGATCAATTTTTTCTCAAAGAGAATTTTATACATGTATTGAGTTTGAAAATAAATTTTTTCGAATTCAAGATTATTTTGATGTGAATTAGACGAGTAACCATATTTTTTATAATTTGAACAAAAATCGTTACTTCGATTATTTTGATCATAAATTATCTTCTTTAAACTTTTTCCTTTTTTCGAATAATTGTTGGATGAAAATTTGTTATGCTGGTTTTCAATCATTTTCTTTTCATTTAAAGAGATACAAAAACAAAATAAAAATGAACTTGAACACAAAGCACACACTTACAAATTTGATTCTTCGCCTGCAAATGTCTTGACCGTTCGAGCATGCTGCTAGTTTTGTTACTCAAGGCCCCACCTTAAGACCACTTGCTTCACCTTTTTTTATTCAGATAAGGTCGGCCTAAAATGAAAAAAGTAAAGTAAGGCAAATTCTATTTCAACCCAGCAATGTGCTGAGTAGCCCCCCAGAAGTTGAAAAAATGGATATACCCCCAATTTTGCTGAGTAGCCCCCCGCTAATTTTAAAAAAAGCCAAAAATATCCTTCCACGTGAGGTGACTGCGTGGTTTTACTGTGTACCTCGTAGTAGCCCTACGTGGTTCCTTAGAGTACCACGTACTGGCTTTACGGGGTATACTAAGAAACCACGTAGGACTACTACGAGGTACACCATGAAACCACGTAGGACTACTACGGGGTGTGCAAAAAACTGGAAAAAAAATATAACAGAGAAAGGATATTTTGGTCTTCGTATTTTTTGGATAAAATGGGGGGCTACTCAGCATTTCTTTGGGTTGAAATAGAATTAGCCGTAAAGTAATCTTCCTCAAATTTATTTCACTATGTTTTAGTTATTTCCCTTCTCTCTGATTTGCGAGCCGCCTCCTCCTCCTCTTCTCTCTCTCTCCCTCTCCTTTTCCCTTTGATCCTTCTAAGACACGCGGATCTGGTGGTTGCGGCTTGTATTAGGATGATGGCGAATTGTGGTGGGTTGGGGATGATGTGGGTTCGGCGATTGATACTAGAGTGGTTAGGGTTCCGGATTTGAGGTGAGAATGAGGAGGCTGGAGTTCTTTTGTACTTGGATTGTTGGATTTGGTTGCAGTGGGTGATGATGGGTTGCGAAGTTCGGATTAAGCTAAAGGAAGAGATGTTCGCTATTCTGATAGTGGAGGAGAAGATCGGTTGTTGTTGCAATTATGTGTTGCAACAGGGTGAAACGGTAGTGATGATGGGTTGTGATGATGTAGCAGCACTTGATGGGTTATGATTGTGGTCAGTGAATGTGAGGTTGTGGGTAAGAATGGGTTTGAGCTCGGTTGTGGGGGAATTGGAGTGTTGGTGGTCGAGTGTGAATACAGTGATAGGTATTGTATGTTAGTGCAGGGTATTGAGTCTGGTGAACGAAGGCAGGTAGGCAGGTTGAAGGTTGGTGGGGCGACCGTTGTTGATGATGGTCACGGGTCAGTGGGGGTAGGATCACAGTAGTTGTTCGGTTTGGGTTTGTGATGGGGAAGTTAGAATCTTGTGTGGGGGAAGGTGAGGCTGTCGGATTCGGTGCAGTGGAGGCTGGTATGTAGCAAGGATGATGATGGGAAGATCAAGTGGAAAAGGGAAATTATTTTTTCTATGTGCAAACAAGAAAAATGTAATTGTAAACCGGGTAATGAAAACTGAAAACTGGTTTTTTTCTCTAAAGATATTATATAATTGAAAATAACAAAAAAAATTAAATTTGGAAAATCGCAGAAAACAAAAAAACAAAGTACTAATGAGAAATTGAAACAAACTAAACAGCTAAGTTAAAAGAAAAGAAAAATCCAACCTTTTTTTAAGGGAAATCAAAGAAGAAAAACAGAAACTGCAAAATTAAAAAGGAAACGCAGAAAGTAAGGATGTTGTTATTGATACTCCAACTATTGTTAGGGGGGTTTCATTTTTTAAAAATACTTCACTCTTTGAAAAATTGTTAAGGGACTAAACAAACATATTATTTCACACTACTCAATATTACCGATTGCCCCTTCAAATTAGATTAAAAAAACTTATTCGACAAGGTAAACCAAATTAAAATAAGCAATTCGTCACCACTGCATCGAATGTAGCACGTAATCAATTATGTATGTATTCGACAATGATATGTCAAAAATTAACAATCATTTTGGTGTATTGCCTTCGTAATTATCAAATTCGGCATATTTACATCGACAAAAAAAAAATAGATAAATAAAGAGTTCGAATCCTGTTCCTCCAAAACACTTATCCTTTAGGGTTTAAAAAAATCGATATATGCGAATTGAAAAAAAAAATTACTATGCTCATTGCAATATTTGTTAAGATAAAATTATTAAGGGGATAAATGGGTAATAAGGTAAAATTACTTTATTTGTTAAGGGGCTACTTTCCTCATTGGTACTCCTCTTAACAATTTGTGAAAAAAATAAAAGATTGGCCTCCCCTTAACAAAATTTGGAGTGTCAATAACAATGTCCAAAAGTAAATAAAAAAATTTAACATGAATTGAAAATTAAATAAGCACCAGAAACTTTAAAACTCCTCGGTAATGGTGCCAAAAACTTGATCGACGGTTTTAGTTGTA
Source organism: Allium sativum (assembly GCA_030737875.1). NCBI lineage: Eukaryota > Viridiplantae > Streptophyta > Magnoliopsida > Asparagales > Amaryllidaceae > Allium > Allium sativum. The sequence continues at coordinate 969,916,162 of CM060912.1, read as the reverse complement.
ACAAAAACTGTGATTTTATTTTACTGCAAGTGCACGACGTGTGTTGTAATGTTTGTGCGAATACGGGTCGAATACACATGGAGTTGTATAATTTTTGTAGTTTATTTAAATTTTAGGCGAGTTAGACGAATTCGAGTGATTAGTTGAGCTGTAGTAAAAAAATTGTTAGAATAGAAGAAAAACAAAATTTCAGAGAAATTGTAAAAGACAGGAAATTGCGCGATGAAAATTGAAATCAGAGAGCAGACATAAAGCGCGGAGATTTATTAGCCTCTAGGCAAACCAATTGATCCAAAAATAAGATTAAAACAATATAAATAAGAACTAAGTTGAACGAAATGTAACAGAGAACTAAACAGAAAATAAAATGAAGACTTTATTATAGAAATAGAAGTTCGATTACAAAGAATAATCTAAAAAGAAAATAAACTAAGAAGAAAAGAAATAAAAGAGAAAACCTAAGTTGATGCATATTAACATCTAATGCCAAAATGATTAAACTAATGTTAGATGGGAGTGTTTTATAGTACTCCTAAGATCTAGATTTAAAGAATTCTCCAGAAATTTTGACTCGGTCTTCCTTTATTTTCTCCTTCTTTATTATTCTGGAAATTCCTTTCTTTATATTTCTAAGAGCTTCTTGATTCAGCACATTCTAGAAACTTTTGACTTGAACTTATTGTAGATGCTTCTTGATCTAGCATGTTCCAAATTCTTCTAGAAGCTTCTTTCTCCGGTATATTTTAGAATCTTCTTGAGTTGGCCTATTCTAGGACTGTTATTTCCTCTTTTTAACAGAGCCTTGATCTTGAACTATTATTTTAACTAAAGTCCTTTCTTCAACAGTTTCTTCAATTCCATAAAATTATAAACCTGCAACAAACAAGACTAAAAGGCTAAGTAGTACTGCTTTAAGAGTAAAAATGTATAACTAAGCAGTGAAAATTTCACACAATTTGATGTTCATCAGTTATCTACCGACACCCCATAGTTTTATCCGTTGGCTAACAATGAACCCGCCTGGCACATAAGGCATCAACCATCACACGATGTTATAGTTTTACCAGTGGGATGACTATGAACCTCACAAATAACTTTAATCTTGTAAACCAATAATATTTTAATTATATTGGTAACCCTAATATTTCCCTTCCATTAGTATTCCCAATGTAACATGATTATTAGATTTCTATTAGTGTTCCCATTTTTTTTTAAATAATATGTAACAACATATGTATAATTAAACAATATTATGGTTAACCATCATAACTAGAGACAGGCAATACTCTTGTAATTGATTCGATAGTCACAATCAAATGAATAATTTACCAACAATCAAGAATATAGATCATGCCCACAATCAAATGAATGATTTACCAACAATCAAGAATATAGAACATGATTGGCATGAAAAGGGATGTCATTCCTATCCTTACCGACCCTTTGACCAAGTGTCGATAGCATATAAAGAACTATATCGATAGTAAAGGCCTATTGATTATATCGATAGGTTAACCACCATGGAGTTGAAAATAGTTTAAAAAAAGTTAAAGTTCACCTTATTGACAAAGTCGATAAATGATAAGCCCTAGTGGCGATATCCTTAATATTTGGAAAATAAGCTTAAAAGCAATCTTTGTCGACCAAATCGATGACGATAAGGTAATGAGATGATATCCTCAAAGCAATTTCAAAATAATTAAAAATTAATTTATTAGCATTGACGCTGATGCCAAGGGTTTTAGAGGTGATAGCCTGAAGCTTTAGAAATCAAGTTAAATCATTCCTTATCTACCAAATCAATGAAAACAAGGATAAAAGCAATGTGCCACATGTTCTTTGAAAACATGATTTTATTGCCTATGCACTATAGCTATAAGCTTATCGCATATGTACGAAGGCGACAAGCCTTAATGGAGTGGTAGGTTTTTTTTGTTTCAAATCATAAACAAGGACTCAAGCAATAGGACCGCTTTAGGTAAGCGATAAAGGCGAAACTATAAGCCCTGATGTCTCAAGTACCAAGTAACTTAATATTCCAAGTATCTGGAGCCCATCGACAATGTCAATAACGATATGACTTATCATCTAGGTCGTAAGCCCTTATTGATTGGGTCGGTAGTTCTGACCTGTAAATAACATGAAAACTATTTTATTTCTTATTTTGGTGAAACTTTTCACCTACTCTACCGTATATGTCAAAACGTTATTGGCTAATAAAATATATTTTTGCATGACCTAGATTTTTCAGTTTTAAATTTTCTAAATGTTAATAAAACATTAATTACCCGAATCAAAGTATTAATTAACCTAAGTTCAACCAATTTCCGAAATTCATGACAATTTATTAAAACATGCAAAATAGTCCTAAGTTTTCATGAGAGACTGAAGCCTCCTTTATCATGTGTAAAAGTTTCAGATTAAAAATCCCTATTTTACTATTATTATTATTATTATTTGGCAAAGCACTATTAAATTATTTTTAACAACTAAATAACATAATACATAAGCTAACTTAGGAAATTCATGGTAAATCCCTAAACATGCGGAAAATCATGAAACTTCAAATGCATCACCGAAAAACATGTTATAAATGAATTTTTGAATCAAATGGAGATGTAAAGTTATAAGTTTTCATCCAAAACCTAACTAGATATATTCTAGAAAGAATAAATCAATATGCTTTTATCCAAACAACATATTAACAACAATTTACATTATGAAAGCAATCATGAAAACACATACACAATCCGGGTATTAGCTATAACTGAATTAAAACGCAGATTGAATCATTATTCACCTTAATTTTTTGATGGATGAGTTAAGATTTTTTGTAGCTCTAATCCTAAGCTTGATCCCCTTCTTAAGTTTCCTCTTCCTTAAGTTTATGGCTAGCTCCCTAGACTTAGATTTAGGGATTTGTGAAAAATGAAAATGAAGGGATAAAAGAGTGGAAAGTTATGTTTATATTTGAGGCTCTATGTCTCCTGCTTTGTCACTCTCATAAACTTTCTTCTTATGTCTTATTACATTAATTAATTACTAAGACCAAACCATTTTATGAATTTCCAAATCTCATCTCAATATCCCTCTATGTTATTCTTACTTAATTTATCCAAATAAATCTCATGAATAATGTTCATCAAAAATTAAGGGCATTACATCTACTACCACAATTTTCCAATAGATAACTATTGAACTTAACTGTAAAATGATATAATGCACACTTCTCATACAATTAAACAAATTATACTTTGCAGAACAAAATCAGTATAAATCACGATAATTTTATCCTTAAGCACATAAGAAATCTCAATAGTCAAAGGAGTAAGTTAAGCTCAATGAAAACAAATTTCATTCTTCAAACCATAAAAATAACAATGGACAACTGTGTGTTAAAAGTATTATCATAGAATAGAAATAAATCAAGAAGGTTATTACCTCCATCGAAAAAATATCATTACAAAAAAAAAATTAGTTTGTTCAAAAACGATGTTTTCTAATAGTAAAACTGGCACCTAAAAATTGAACCTTAAATCAGTAATAGATTTGATGCTCAAACGAACTTCCACAAATCAAACAAACAAAACATCAAAAAACTTCTCCATTGCAATATGCAAAAAATGACACTCAGAAAAAAATGATACCTAAAAGTTGATCTTTGCTGAACTTAATACAGTAATACAATTCCCATCATACCAACATAAATGTGAAAAAAACATCGATTAAAGAATCTTTGCTTTAGATTGTTATTTTATAATAGTATAATAATTATCTTTATGCAAAAAAAAGAAAAAAACTAGAAAAAAAAGAGTAATAATATTTTTTCAAAAATGATACATATAGATATTAAAAATGGTACTTAAAATCTGAAAATTGATACTCAAACAAAGTTATTTGAATGTTTGATACTAACACACTTCAATAAACGTTTGATAGTAATAAATCAATAGTTCATCTCATTTAACATCATATTATTTTGTACCACTTTTTTATATATATTAATATAGTCCAAAAAATCGAAAATAAAAAAGTAACAGTTTATTCTAATGGTACCTATGGACAATACAACTGATTTCTAAAATCTGATAGTAAAATTAATAACAAAAATGATAGTCATACAAAGTTAATTGAATGTTTGATACTAATAGAGCGCTAACTCAACCAGCTATGTGACAACAAAGAATTTCGCACGATCTGAATCGATCGCTAAACCGACCAAGACTGTTCGAAACCCCTGATTGTTTTGAGAACACGACAAATCAGAACGCAAACAGAAGAATATTTCATTGCTTATTACAACAATTTCATCAGAATACAAGAATATACAGAGTACGAATAAATATTATACAACAGAAAAATATCAGAGATTACAATACATTATATAGCAGCGGAAAATAAAACAAAATACAACTGAAGGAGATATACGGATACAGAGCTTTCCTGATATCATTCCAGCTGTAAACCAAGTTCCTGTGAATATAAATATGCAAAACCAAACTACTAGCTTCCCATGCGGAAAATAAGGGCACCCAGGGTTTAGGTTAAAACTATAAACTCCAGGTCAGTCATGTGACTGGTGTGAGAACTAAAACAGTTATTTAAAAATTTACTTTAAACCAGATATATCAAGGGACCACGCCGTATAACACGGAACGGGTTTCCTCCCAAGAATACCAGTGCATATAACAAAACAGCGCAATACTTTTTGGAAAAATGAAGCTATTATAAGACCCAGGTCCTATCACACAATGCAACGCAAGCCGGGGATAGGGTTTTCCCTTATAATAGCCAAACATGCTTGGTACGTTTAAAACAAATCATTTGATACTATTATAAGTGCTTACTGTATAAAACAACTTCAAATCATAAGTATCAATCATAGATGGCATGGGTGCCATATATCATGTCGCCATACTAGTTCTACAATTAAAACCGCAAAATGTCGTATTTGGAAGTTGGATTTCCATCTGTGAACCAAGGCTAGGCGCAATCCTACCGTTTCGAGACAATCTAGCACATGTCTCAGGACTCGCCGCAACTGTACCTAGGCAACATGAAGGGCCAGTCCACCGATGTGGATTAAACTCAAACCCTGAACATGCGTTTCCTGCCCTTTGGGGCGTAAATGAGCCAAATGACTCCATCGGCTCCACATAGTCACCGGTATATCCGAGGCGCCTCGCAATCCACACAGGTGAAAATAATATAAATGTCAGGGCAGGTAGGTCATTGACACCACCCTAGCTAGAAGGAAACACATGCCCTCCCTGCCTCCTCTCCCGTTTCTGGTTCACACCGGGGTGTGAGGCTCGCGAATTAACGCTACACAAAATTATGCCACACAGGTGGTGCTTTGATCATCCACCACAAGACTTTGCTTTTCAACAAAAGCCTTGATCATTTGCCACTTAGGCAATTCACACAGGAAATTCACACCATACGACTGATGTCTATCGATATACAACCTCTGATCCCGTACGACTCAAAGAAGGGTGAAGTAAGGGAATAAATTCCCCTTCACCAGGCAGATTTATATTTAATAGAGATCAATGGACACAGAGCAAAATCCAATGTCAGACACACAGTCCATACAAGTTCGTTCTGGGTCTGAACGAAACCGGAGGCACCTTATACCTCGCATATCCATCGATCTCCAAGTACGTCTGGACGATCACCAACTAATTCCCTCCTCTTGGGTGTACAGCCCAATCAAGATCATCGGTAATTATACAAACGATGTGAAGACCTCTGGTCTTCAACCACCATCTTCATCCTCGACACATCGTCGATTCAGTTATTTAGAATGGGATAAACTCGTCCTTTCCAAATAACTTGCGTATATAATAAACAAGAGTTACACAAACACAACATACGCCTCATTCCAATTCAGTATATTCCTTTATTCAAATATTCTTATACTTTGGGAAAGGTTCCATTAATTTTATCAAAGATAAATTCTTTAAATTTATTCTTTAATCTTCCTTTGAATATCAATTCAAACCAAATTATGGTTTATCCAACTAGTCAGGATTAACGAACCTTACCGAAGTAAACATTTTTTTTAATTTCCCAATCCCAACCTATTCATCCCATGAAGTAAAACTAGTAATACTTCATATTTAACACCACGGTGTTATCGATAAATTCAATTACCATTTCACGTTCAAATCTAATTAAAGATTTAACTATCGCCTGGAGCAAAACTGGTGATACTCCATTCTCGATCATTTCAATCTAATTAAAGATTCATTAAAACTTCACTTGGTTTTAATCCTCCCAACAATCAATATTAATGATTATTTAACTTGGGAATCTTCATGGAAAACAAATCGATATATATAATCGATATAAACTTCCATATCCGACTAACAATATAAATGGAACACCGGTAAAGCCTTTTAAATTCCATATATATTAGCAGTCCTCATCCACAGAAATTCACTTCGATTATTACCTAATCAAATTCCATTCCATTCCAATTTATTTTATTAAATTGGAAAACTTTACTTTGGAAAATCTCCTTTAAATCTTAACAAAAGATTTATAAATTCCAAATCACATTTCACTGTAAATCGGGTTAAAGAACGAATGTCGTTAAAACACAGTTCACGATAAAACCAATTCACATTCCATTAATTATCGGGTTAAAGAACAAGTGTTATTTAAAACACCGTTCACGATAAACCCAAAAATCAATTCAAATTCAATTCCAATTAAATACCATTTAATTGGTATACTTCATAAAACCTAAATAAAAAGATTTAATCTTTTTCTCAACTAGGTTTAAGAACAGTGTTAATGAAGACACCATTCACGACAAACCCAAATCCCATTTGATATTAAATACAAGGCTCTGAATAGAAAATATATCGGCTTATATTCAATATCAAATTCTACGACCAACAAATATCGTATTGGAAATAACGATATACATATATCTTTCAAATTTCCATAACAATATATGTATAATCACTAAATCCAACATCGAAATATTCCGAACACAATTTCGATTCAAATCCATTTCCACTTTATATATTGGAAATTCTGGTTATTTTCAAAACCATTTCAAATCCAATTTTTTTTATTTTAAAAATAAATGGATTATAATTCTAGTTCAAAACTAGTTAATTTCGATAAAAATCTATTTTTATCTTTTCAAATTTGGAATTTTTCATCCTAATTCTTTCCAAATTATTTCTTATGATTTTACACAAATTATTGATATTTTTAATAATTTTATCAAGGCTCGTACAGTCGATTTCCATCAACGGCCATCGAACTGCACTTACAACGACCTTTTCCAAATTTGATATGGATATAATTCCAAATCCAACCGTTAGATTTCAAATCCCTAATATTCGTTAGAAAGCTCTTTTCGATACGAACCCAACGGTTCCGGTTTTAGGAGAATCCGATAGTCGGGTCTCCCGTAATGTCCATTCGAAGTCAATGGTCGAAACTGGCGAACTGCCGCAGCGCGTTCTATTCCGGCCATTATATATATGTATAATATATATATTATATATATTTCGTCGATTTCAATTCAAAACGTATTTTATAAATCGTTTTAACTTCGTTTTAAAAACGATTTCAACTTCCTATTCAATTTCTAATCAAAATTGAACATTCCATATCATATATATATATATATATATATATATATATGATAATATTTTCAAAACGTTATATTTTGAAATTACTTCTTTTTCTATATTCATTATAAAAACGAATATAATCGATATAAATATCGTTCGCGTCAAAATGGCGCAAATCTAATCAACACGGCTTTATATCTTTCAATAACTTCGTTATTCTATTCAACAAATGAATATTTTCTTCAACACATGAATTTTCTTTTATTCAACACATGAATATATATTTTACTCAACACATGAATTTTCTTTTATTCAACACATGAATATTCTTTTATTCAACACATGAATATATATTTTATTCAACACATGAATTTTCTTTTATTCAACACATGAATATTCTTTTATTCAACACATGAATATATATTTTATTCAGCACATGAATTTTCTTTATTTTCCAAATTGGAATGAGGCCCAATCAATTACCATATAATGTTAGTTATATGGATTCCATATAACACATGTATATAATGCAACGATAAATAATCAACCATCATCCAGAGTGCATTCTACACTACATAAGCATCAAATATAAATATTTAATGCTTATAACAGCCTGTCAATCGATCGATCGACAAACAGCTAATTATTGGGAATAGTGTATGGCCAATTTCATCCCAACACCCATGTGGGGTTTTCAAACAATCAAACACAGGTTTTATTTGTGCAGCTGGGCGATGTGTAAAATTTATCGTTCCAATCAATATCAGTCAAATGTGTGTATATAAACAAATCGTACGATTTGTTTATAAATATTTATTTTATATACAGGTTTAAAATTATATTTTTAACTATAAAATATTTTATTCCATTCCACTTCACACAATCAATATTCACACCACAAACAACAAACAAACAAGTCGTCCATGGTCTGTGGACATTAGGTGTCGAGTGCTGCTAAGCATCGTCTGCATCCTAGTATATATTTCAACTAGAAAAATAAATAAAAGTGAGAAGTTCTCACCTTTGGGTTCCCCTCCGCCATTCCCTATTTCTGAACGGTTCGGATATGCCCAAAATTCCAATGCGACCTTTTCCCGCTGTTCATAGTAAAAATCACATTTTTATTATCACTACATGTACATGAAAATCCTATTTTTATTTCCATTTTATATATATATATATATATAAATCGTATTTTTATCACTACTTCATATGTATAAAAATCATATTTTTATCGCTACTTCATATATAAAAATCATGTTTTTATTATCTCTATAATACAAAAATCATATTTTTATTATCTCTATAATACAAAAATCATATTTTTATTATCTCTATAATGTAAAAATCATATTTTTATCGCTACTTCATATATAAAAATCGAATTTTTATTCCACTACTTCATATGTAAAAATTATATTTTTACATTGCTATTTATATATAAAAATCAAGTTATATATTCTTAAAACAAATTCTCTCTATATTTTTAAAACTAGTCCTGTTTATATTTTTAAAACAAAGATTTTATATTTTTAAAACAAAGAATATTTATATTTTTAAAACAAATCCTGTTTATATTTTTAAAACAAAGATTTTATATAAAACAAAGCATATTTTTATTTTTATTTTTCTAAACATGCTAATTTTATTTTCAAAATTACATTTTTTTCCTACTATGCTAGCTATATAAAAATCATAATTTTTATATCAATATTACTTCAGAGAAAAAAAATCACCATTTTAATTTATGTAATTTATATTAAAATCAGATTTTAAATCATGTACAAAGAAAACTGATTGAATTACATAAGAAGAAAAGCCCTCACTGTAGTCTTCTTCCTCGTTCACAGTTCTGGGTATCGAAACCCATGCGCTCGCCCTTAGCCATCCATAAACGTCGCCTCAACACTTGGCCAGAGATCGATCAGAGTAGTCCATGTTGTAGCCGCTCACGCCATCATCCCGCGCTAGCAAGGGGGTCCCACTCGCGCCACCCTCGCTCCCGAAATCGCCCCCAAGACCACCGACTTCACGCCAGAAATTCGACCTCCATACTAAATTAATTCTCGTCACCTTCGTTGGATCTGTAGCGCTCAAGAGGCGCTTCAATTTCTTTCAAGAAGCTTCGAAAACAAATGAACGGGTTTTGAGAACGAGGGGGTAGAAGTTTGGTGCGATATCGATCGTTGAAAGGTAGGGGCGGCGGAATAAATGTTTGACCGTGAAACGTTTGACTAGGTTTAGAGAATAAAAAGGGTATATATAAATATATTTAAATATTATTTAATTCACAAAATTCTTGTTTATTGTTCTGAACTCCAAGTCAAACCCAACGACTATCGCCCTTAGCTAAATACCCCCATTCTGAACACAATGGGATATGTTCCATAAGCTCATTCAACTGTTTCAGTCAGTTGTTCTTCAAACTAAAATATAAATCCATATATATTTAATTTAAATGTACATTTTAATTTACCAGGGCCACATACGGACTCTAAAAATTCCAGAAAAATAATTTCTAACTTCGTATTGACTATACGGTCCTAAAAAAACTAATTTCGTCAAATTCTTAGACCGTTTGAAAAATGGTCATTTTCTGTTCGATCAAAATTGAATGAAACTGTTAAAACACGTTTTACTTCGCCACGCTCACATATTGATTCGAAAAATTATGAATTTTGGAAACTAGCAATAACTTGACATCACGGATCCAACAAAAGTGGTTTTGTCGAAAACCGAGGTTGTTTGCAAAATTTCTATTTTTAAGTACCAGAATTCCACAGTGACTATTCTGAATTTTCAACTGGGCATAAATTTTTATCCCCGCTATGAAATTTTGATTTTTCAGATTCGTTGGAAGGATATTTTCAAATAGATTCTAATATTTTTGGTTTTGCTAAAATCCGGTTTATTTTGAATCCTGTACATTCATTTGAAGTTTGAAATCGAATTTTCAAACTACCGCGCCATTTTCAATTCCTTTTATAAATATAAATAATTATTTATATTCTAACGCCGATTCAAATGAATATATACATTCTAATTCTGTTCAAAAATAAATTGCTCGTCGTTATTATTTAAAATAATCCATTTTAAATATTCAAAATTACCAAAATAAAAATTTTAAATTGGCTCGGATTTCCGAGTTATTACAATCTCCCCCACTTAAAACTTTTCGTCCCTGTAAAGGAACGAAGCTGAAAGTTGTTTAACTAATCAACTCAACTTTCATTATTTTCTTTACGGCTTAAGTTCTTCAACTTTTCAGTTTCTAAGAACTTTTCAAATTTTCAAAAATTTGGCTAACACCCTAAATTTTCGAAAAATTTCGCCATAACCTCCCTTGCACCGGGAGCTTCGGGACATTTCAAATAGCCTCCCATGGCCCTCACCAATCCAAAAAGAAAAAGAAACAGCCAAGCGGCTAGCCGATCGGCTCAAAAAATCATCCAAACCCAAAGAAATACAATAAACATGTACCTATTTGTCGGGCAAACAATTTTATTCCTCTTCTCTAGCCTCCTTGCTATGACCTGTTCAATGTAAGTACATGTATATGCATGCAAATGCGACTAATTTTCAATATAAATCACTATTTGGTTCAATTTGGCTAAAGGTTCAATATTTAATTAATCGAACAATAATCAAACAACACAATCAGCAATCAATTTGTTGATTATCATTTCAAATTCATAACTTTGATATATAGTCAAAAATCACATTTTTGGTGCCAAATAACAACAATAAGCTCTATTTAGTTTCGATTCTCACACCAATCAATTGGAAATATATAGAAATCCTACTTTCGAAACTCGAACACAAATTCTGATGATGAAGCTTCAATCATCAGAACCATCTCCTGGCGACTAGAGCGTGATTCTATATCTATCCAGTATATTAAAACTTTGAATACACGTGGATCAGACATATATGCAAAATCTTTATATACTTGATTGTCCAAATCAATTTAAAATAAATATTCAAATACGAAAAATAAGGTTTAAATTTTCAAAACAAAATCGGTTTTCATTTTTTTTTTAAATATCACTTTTCACACTGGTTCTAGGATACTACTGATCCAATCTCTAATGAGTCATTCTCATTGGATATTACTAGTCCAATCTCCGATGAATCCTTTCGTTTGGTTCTAACGTGTCTTGATCCCTGAGCTTTGTAAACCAAAGCTTTGATACCAAATGTGACAACAAAGAATTTCGCTCGATCCGAATCGATCGCTAAACCGACCAAGACCGCTCGAAACCCCTGATTGTTTTGAGAACACGACAATTCAGAACGCAAACAGAAGAACATTTCATTGCTTATTACAACAATTTCATCAGAATACAAGAATATACAGAGTACGAATAAATATTATACAATAGAAAAATATCAGAGATTACTATACATTACATAGCAGCGGAAAATAATACAAAACACAACTGAAGGAGATATATGGATACAGAGCTTTCTGGATATCATTCCAGCTGTAAACCAGGTTCTTGTGAATATAAATCTGCAAAACCAAACTACTAGATGCCCGTGCGGAAAATAAGGGCACCCAGAGTTTAGGTTAAAACAATAAACTCCAGGTCAGTCATGTGACTGGTGTGAGAACTAAAACAGTTATTTAAAACTTTACTTTAAATCAGATATATCAAGGGACCACGCCGTATAACACGGAACAGGTTTCCTCCCAAGAATACCAGTGCATATAACAAAACATCGCAATGTTTTTTGGAAAAATGAAGCAATTATAAGACCCAGGTCCTATCACACAATGCAACGCAAGCCGGGGGATAGGGTTTTCCCTTATAATAGCCAAACATTCTTGGTACGTTTAAAACAAATCATTTGACACTATTATAAGTGCTTAATGTATAAAACAACTTCAAATCATAAGTATCAATCATAGACGGCATGGGTACCATATATCATGTCGCCATACTAGTTCTACAATTAAAACCGCAAAATGTCGTATTTGGAAGTTGGATTTCCATCTGTGAACCAAGGCTAGGCGCAGTCCTACCGTTTCGAGACAATCTAGCCTATGTCTCAGGACTCAGACGCAATTGTACCTAGGCAACATGTAGGGGTAGTCAACCGATGTGGATTAAACTTAAACCCTGAACATGCATTTCCCCGCCCTTTGGGGTGTAAATGAGCCAAATGACTCCATCGGCTCCACATAGTCACCGACATATCCGAGGTGCCTCGCAATCCATCAACCACACAGGTGAAAATAATATAAATGTCAGGGCTGGTAGGTCACTGACACCACCCTAGCTAGAAGGAAACGCATGCCCTTCCTGTCGTCCTCTCACATTTCTGGTTCACACCGGGTGTGAGGCTCGCGAATTAACGCTACACAAAGCTATGCCACACAGGCGGTGCTTTGATCATCAACCACAAGACTTTGCTTTTCAACAAAAGCCTTGATCATTTTCCACTTAGGCATGCCACATAGGAAATTCACACCATGCGACTGATGTCTATCGATATACAACCTCTGATCCCGTACGTCTCAGAGAAGGGTGAAGTAAGGGAATGAATTCCCCTTCACTAGGCAAATGTGTATTTAATAGAGATCAATCAACACAGAGAAAAATCCAATGTCAGATACACAGTCCATACAAGTTCGTTCTGGATTTGAACGAAACCGGAGGCACCTTATACCTCGCATATCCATCGATCTCCAAGTACGTCTGGACGATCACCAACTGATTCTCTCCTCTTGGGTGTACAGCCCAATCAAGATCATCAGTAATTATCACAACGATGTGAAGACCTCTGGTCTTCAACCACCGTCTTCATCCTCGACACATCGTCGATTCAGTTATTCAGAATGGGACAAACCCGGCTTTTCCGAATAACTCGCGTATATAATAAACAAGTGTTACAAAAACACAACATACGCCAAATTCCAATTCAGAATATTCCTTTATTCAAATATTCTTATACTTTGGGAAAGGTTCCCATTAATTTTATCAAAGATAAATTCTTTAAATTTATTCTTTAATCTTCCTTTGAATATCAATTCAAACCAAATTATGGCTTATCCAAACTAGTCAGGATTAACGAACCTTACCGAAGTAATCATTTGTTTTAATTTCCCAATCCCAACCTATTCATCCCATGAAGTAAAACTGGTAATACTTCATATTTAACACCACGTCGGTAAATTCAATTACCATTTCACGTTCAAATCTAATTAAAGATTTAACTATCGCCTGGAGCAAAACAGGTGATACTCCATTCTCGATCATTTCAATCTAATTAAAGATTCATTAAAACTCAACTTGGTTTTAACCCCCCCAACAATCAATATTAAAAATTATTTAACTTGGGAATCTTCATGGAAAACAAATCGATATAAACATCCATATCCGACTAACAATATAAATGGAATAACGGTAAAGCCTTTTAAATTCCATATATATATATATATATATATATATATATATATATATATATATATATTAGCACTCCTCATCCATAGAAATTCACTTCGATTATTACCTAATCGAATTCCATTCCATTCCAATTTATTTTATTAAATTGGAAAGCTTTACTTTGGAAAATCTCCTTTAAATCTTAACAAAAGATTTATAAATTCCAAATCACATTTCACTGTAAATCGGGTTAAAGAACGAATGTCGTTAAAACACAGTTCACGATAAAACCAATTCACATTCCATTAATTATCGGGTTAAAGAACAAGTGTTATTTAAAACACCGTTCACGATAAACCCAAAAATCAATTCAAATTCAATTCCAATTAAATACCATTTAATTGGTATACTTTATTAAATCTAAATAAATAGATTTAATCTTTTTCCCAACTGGGTTTAAGAACAGTGTTAATGAAGACACCATTCACGACAAACCCAAATCCCATTTGATATTAAATACAAGGCTCTGAATAGAAAATATATCGGCTTATATTCAATATCAAATTCTATGACCAACAAATATCATATTGGAAATAACGATATACATATATCTTTCAAATTTCCATAACAATATCTGTATAATCACGAAATCCAACATCGAAATATTCCGAAGACAATTTCGATTCAAATCCATTTCCACTTTATATATTGGAAATTCTGGTTATTTTCAAAACCATTTCAAATCCAATTTATTTTATTTTAAAAATAAATGGATTATAATTCTAGTTCAAAACTAGTTCATTTCGATAAAAATCTATTTTTATCTTTTGAAATATTGAAATTTTCATCCTAATTCTTTCCAAATCATTTCTTATGATTTTACACAAATTATTGATATTTTTAATAATTTTATTAAGGCTCGTACAGTCGATTTCCATCAACGGCCATCGAACTGCACTTACAGCGACCTTTTCCAAATTTGATTTGGACATAATTGCAAATCCAACCGTTAGATTTCAAATCTCTAATATTCGTTAGAAAGCTCTTTTCGATACGAACCCAACGGTTCCGTTTTAGGAGAATCCGACGGTCGGATCTCCCGTAATGTCCATTCGAAGTCAATGGTCGAAATTCGCGAACTGCCGCAGCGCGGCGCGTTCTATTCCAGCCATTATATATATAATATATATATTATATATATTTCGTCGATTTCAATTCAAAACGTATTTTATAAATCGTTTTAACTTCGTTTTAAAAACGATTTCAACTTCCTATTCAATTTCTAATCAAAATTGAATATTCCATATCATCGATATATATATATATATATAATGAAAATATTTTCAAAATGTTATATTTTGAAATTACTTCCTTTTCTATATTCATTATAAAAACGAATATAATCGATATAAATATCGTTCGCGTCAAAATGGCGCAAATCTAATCAACACAACTTTATATCTTTCAATAACTTCGTTATTCTATTCAACAAATGAATATTTTCTTCAACACATGAATTTTCTTTTATTCAACACATGAATATATATTTTATTCAACACATGAATTTTCTTTTATTCAACACATGAATATTCTTTTATTCAACATATGAATATATATTTTATTCAACACATGAATTTTCTTTTATTCAACACATGAATATCCTTTTATTCAACACATGAATATATATTTTATTCAACACATGAATATATATTTTATTCAACACATGAATTTTCTTTATTTTCCAAATTGGAATGAGGCCCAATCAATTACCATATAATGTTAATTATATGGATTCCATACAACACATGTATATAATAGCAACGATAAATAATCAACCATCATCCAGAGTGCATTCTACACTGCATAAGCATCAAATATAAATATTTAACGCTTATAACAGCCTGTCAATCGATCGATCGACATACAGCTAATTATTGGGACTAGTGTATTGCCAATTTCATCCCAACACCTGTGTTGGGTTTTCAAACAATCAAACACAGGTTTTATTTGTGCAGCTGGGCGATGTGTAAAATTTATCGTTCCAATCAATATCAGTCAAATGTGTGCATATAAACAAATCGTCCGATTTGTTTATAAATATTTATTTTATATACAGGTTAAAAATTATATTTTTAACTATAAAATGTTTTATTCCATTCCACTTCACACAATCAATATTCACACCACAAACAACAAACAAACAAGTCGTCCATTGTCTGTGGACAACGGGTGTCGGGTGCTGCTAAGCACCGTCTGCATCCTAGTATATATTTCAACTAGAAAAATAAATAAAAGTGAGAAGTTCTCACCTTTGGGTTCCCCTCCGCCATTCCCTATTTCTGAACGGTTCGGATATGCTCAAAATCCCAATGCGACCTTTTCCCACTGTTCATAGTAAAAATCACATTTTTATAATCACTACATGTACATAAAAATCCTATTTTTATTTCCACTTTATATATATAAAAATCGAATTTTTATCGCAACTTCATATATATATAAATCATATTTTTATCGCTACTTCATATATAAAAATCATATTTTTATTATCTCTATAATACAAAAATCATATTTTTATTATCTCTATAATATAAAAATCATATTTTTATCGCTACTTCATATATAAAATCGAATTTTTATTCCACTACTTCATATGTAAAAATTATATTTTTACATTGCTATTTATATATAAAAATCAAGCTATATATTCTTAAAACAAATTCTCTTTATATTTTTAAAACAAATCTTGTTTATATTTTTAAAACAAAGATTTTATATTTTCAAAACAAAGCATATTTATATTTTTAAAACAAATCCTGTTTATATTTTTAAAACAAAGATTTTATATTTTTAAAACTAAGCATATTTATATTTATATTTTTCTAAACATGCTAATTTTATTTTCAAAATTACATTTTTTTCCTACTATGCTAGCTATATAAAAATCATAATTTTTATATCAATATTACTTCAAAGAAAAAAATCACCATTTTAATTTATGTAATTTATATTAAAATCAGATTTTAAATCATGTACAAAGAAAACTGATTGAATTACATAAGAAGAAAAGCCCTCACTGTAGTCTTTTTCCTCGTTCACAGTTCTGGGTATCGAAACCCATACGCTCGCCCTCAGCCACCCATCAACGTCGCCTCAACACTTGGCCGGAGATCGATCAGAGTAGTCCATGTTGTAGCCGCTCACGCCAGCATCCCGCGCCAACAAGGCGGTCCCACTCACGCCACCCCCCGCTCCCGAAATCGTCCCCAAGACCACCAACTTCACGCCAGAAATTCGACCTCCATACTGAATTTATTCTCATCACCTCCGTTGGAACTCTAGCGCTCAAGAGGCGCTTCAATTTCCTTCAAGAAGCTTCGAAAACAAATGAGCGGATTTTGAGAACGAGGGGGTAGAAGTTTGGTGCGATATCGATCGCTGAAAGGTAGGGGCGGCGGAATAAATGTTTGACCGTGAAAAGTTTGACTAGGTTTAGAGAATAAAAAGGGTATATATAAATATATTTAAATATTATTTAATTCACAAAATTCTTGTTTGTCGTTCTGAACTCCAAGTCAAACCCAACGACTGTCGCCCCTAGCTAAATACCCCCATTCTGAACATAATGGGATATGTTCCGTAAGCTCATTCGACTGTTTCAGTCAGTTGTTCTTCAAATTAAAATATAAATCCATATATATTTAATTTAAACGTACATTTTAATTTAACGGGGCCACACACGGACTCTAAAAATTCCAGAAAATTTATTTCTAACTTTGTATTGACTATACAGTCCTAACAAAACTAATTTCGTCAAATTCTGAAACCGTTTGAAAAATGGCCATTTTCTAGTCGATCAAAATTGACTGAAACTGTTAAAACATGTTTTACTTCGCCATGCTCACATATTGATTCGAAAAATTATGAATTTTGGAATCTAGCAATAACTTGACATCACGGATCTAACAAAAGTGGTTTCATCGAAAACCGAGGTCGTTTGCAAAATTTCCATTTTAAAATGCCAGAATTCTACAGCGACTATTCTGAATTTTCAACTGGGCATAACTTTTTGTCCCCGCTATGAAATTTTGATTTTTCGGATTCGTTGGAAGGATATTTCCAATAGATTCTAATATTTTTGGTTTCGCTAAAATCCGGTTTATTTTGAATCATGTACATTCATTTGAAATTTGAAATCGAATTTTCAAACTACCGCGCCATTTTCAATTCCTTTTATAATTATAAATAATTATTTATATTCTAACGCCGATTCAAATGAATATATACGTTCTAATTCTATTCAAAAATAAATTTCTCGTTGTTATTATTTAAAATAATCCATTTTAAATATTCAAAATTCATCAAAATTGCCAAAATAAAAATTTTAAATTGGCTCGGATTTCCGTGTTATTACAAGCTAGATGTTTGATTGACATGACCATATATACTTGGTAATAACTTCGTTGTTATATGTACTTAGCAAAAAAAATAGTAAAACATTCTGAAACTTTATTACTAAAAAAAAATAACACTGAAAATAAACAAAAACAATACCTAAAAACCTTCCTAGGCGAACTAGACAAAACAACATAGTTTCATTCAAACTAATATGAATCCAATGTATGAGTTAGTGAATAAAAACCAAACAACATTTAACTTAAAACAAATAAGGAAACATTGTTGAATTAAAAAAAGTCACATTATACAAGTTACTAGTGCCCATGTTTACCATTGTATATAGAGGAATAAAATACAGCAACAAAACTGAAATCTAATTTTAGAAAGAAAAAAAGAGGATGTTAGGAATAATCAAATCAAAACTTTGATAGAAATGAAAGGAGAAAGAAGTAAGAATCATACATAAATTCGAAAATTTGTACTACTGTGTTAAAAGAGATGAAAATTGAAATCATATTAACGGGAATGTATCACATACGATAACAAAGAAGAATAAAGAAGAAAAGTTTGCATGAACAAAAGTGAAAGCAATAAAGAAATGAAGAATAAAAACGAGATCAATGAAGAAGTGGTAAACTGTATGCGCGACATGGCTTTTAAAAATATTTTAATGGTTTTATCCTTTTTGTTCTCGAAAATAAAGTATTGATGTATTGTCCTAAGTACTAAAATGTCTCTAAATTTGTCTTCTACAGTATTCCCTAAATATGTTTTCTATCCCAAAATGAGTGTGTAGGCCAAAAATAATTAAAATTATCTTTCAAATGGTTGCGCCTTCCATCTGAATGACTCCTCCATGGAAAGAAACCAACTTAGTCCTATGTTTATGATAATGATGCTCATAGAGCTCTACTAATAAAAAATCATGGACAAAACAATTTTCAAAACTACCAAATGTTACAAAACTTCAAGAAACTCAGAAACTTCATATGGACGATTTTAAATGGAAAATAAATTAGCTTAAAACAATATTGTTTTATCCTATAAATCTCACTTTTAGTTCAATTTTTTCAATAAAAATTAAATGTTACATTTAAATGTCTGTTTGTTATGTATAAGGGTTAAAGTTAGGGATGTTATTATGTTTTTATTAATAGTTGATTTGGAATTGCAAATTTTTGTTCCAATCGAGAATTTCCCAAGATATCTCTATGTATAAATTTTGAATATCAAGTTGATCACCAAGATATATTAGATAAAATCTTCTTATAATTAATTAAGATGTATTTAAATTTAAATGTTGATTTTATTTACTCATAAAATGGAATTATTCAAAAGTAACTGTGATCAGACTTTAGAGTATGAGTCGAGTATACGGTGGAATTAGAATGGATAATGTAAAATATTTCTAGATAAGTTAGTAAATCCATATATACTTATGTCATGTAAAGCAGCTAAAAATATTTTCTAATATCCTTAAAAGTCAATTTTAATAATTATATATTTTTTGCAAATTCAAACAGTTTTTTACCAAATAATAACAAATTTTAACATCACTACAACTATGAGCTAATGAACTTTCATTGCAAAATAATTCTTTATTAACCAATAATAAAAATAACAATAAAAACAAATTATATAAGATAATGAAAATTAAGAATAAAGATTCAAACTATTTACACGTAGGGATGGCAATTAGAACCGAGAAACGAAAACCCGAACCGAACCGAGCTGAAAAGACCCAAACTCGAACCGAACCCGATGGGTCTCGGGTCGGGTCTATGTTACGAAAAATACCATCAAGAGCCGATCAAACCCGACCCGCATAGACCCGACCAAAAAACATTGAAATATATGTATTTTTAGTGTTATTATTCAGTTGGACCCGAGCCGACCTGAACCGAAGGTCGGGTCCGGTCCAGATTTTTGAAATGTATAGTTTAGACCCAACAAAACCTGATCCGCCTAGAACCGAGACCCGTCGGGTCAGGTCCGTGTCCATCGGATCGGGTCTAATTGCCACCCTATTTACACATGTTTTTGTTGGAAAAGTATAACTACATATTCAGTCAAATCATTTTCTCCCAAATAAGTTTAATATGTACGATTTATAAAAACAATTCACATACAAAACATTTCGTTCACGTGACGACGCTTATTCTCGTTCATGTTATGCTAGCCTGATCCAAAACACCCTTCCAAAGTGTTCAATCAAAAATATAATGCGGTGTGCCTAAAATCAAACACATGAAGTATGGTCTGGCTGTCTATGATTCATTCAATGTTTTACTACCGTCTTGCATTTAATTTTTTGGGTCTGAAGTCAATGGTATCATTATATAACCATTGGGGTACTCTAGGCCAAATATTATAGCAGAAAAGGTGAAGAAATCTTAAAAGACCAATGAACTTTGGCAAACATAGATAGAACCATGCACCTTCATGAGAAGGCCTCATGCGCTTACCCATTCACTGCATCTTCTTTTGGAAATTCTCTACTAACTCGGTATACAGATACATAATGGTTGTTGAGGTCCTCCTCCGGCTAGAGGCTCTAGGTGGTTGCCTAGGTGGCCTACGTCTAGGCTCCATCCTATACAGTGACAGACGCACTTAGTGGGCTGGGCGGGCAACTGCCCAACCTAAGATTTTGCAAAAAACTAAATATCGGTGCTCAAAAGAAAAGCACTCAGAAAAAAATGGAATAAGAATGGAAAAAAAGGGAAAACCTAAATCGAGAAACGGAAATGAAATAAATCGCATTTCTCTCTATCTCCAGCGTCTTCTCTTCCTGTATCTTCAGCCGACAGCGACCTCTTGCATCCTCCCTTCTTGCTTCCTCTTTCAAGTTTCAATCATCAATCAGCGCAGAAGTTTCAACTCAAATTTCAAGGTAGCGAAATATATTTACAACGAATTTTATTTGCATGGGTGATTTTTCCTGTGTGAATTGAATTTGTGTGAATTTTGTTGTAGATAGGGTTTTTGTGCTAATTTCTAAATAAATGTTGATACTGGTTTGCAAATCATAATCTGGATTCTAAATCTTTCATATTTAATAAGGAACAAACATATGTTTTGCTGGTGATTAAGGGGAAAAAGATTGATATAATTGGGAACACAAAACTTGCTATCATAAAAATATGAAACTGGTATATAGTATTCGAAGTTAGAATAATGTGTTGCTGTTAAATAAGTGGGAACACAAAACTTGCTATCATACAAAGTAAGGAGCAGGCATTGAGCAGACATTGTTAATGTACAAAATTAGTTTGAAAACAATGGTGTGTGTGAAAGATCGGTAAATTTTCATTTATATTCCGCATAAAATTGAAATGTTTAGTTTCAGTGTTTTTATAAAACAAATACTTTATTTTTTGAAGCTATGTCAAAGAAACCATCAAAGACATTATTCTCATTTTATGTAAAAAAATACCGATCCTATCGGGATTTCATCTCCTAGTCTTCCTCTGAATTCGGGGGCAAATAGCTCAGTTCTTGCAGATCGCCCCAAAAATATTAAAAAACCTAAAGATAGCATCAAACATGGTCCTGGATTATGACAACCAATATGGATGTATCATTTTAAAGAACAAAATTCTATTCATCGCCTTTATATCTTAATGGGACCATATCAACCCGATTTTAAAAAAAAATCAAAAAAATGAAGATGGACGTCGTATGCGATTTGAATGGTTTAAGGATCATAAATGGCCTGAATATTCAGAGACAACTCAAAAAGCTCACATTACTCATCAGCATGTAGCTTGCTTAGCTTGTATAAACCAACTGTTGGAGTTCTTGAAATTATAAAAAAAGAAAAGTTAAACAGAAAAATGTGTGCTGAAGCAAGTGGAGATTTACACGGAATGAATATATTCCAGTTTGTCTTTATACTACATTTAATGGTCGAAGTAATGGGAATCACTGAAGTCGTTTGTCAAGTACTTCAAAAAAAATCTCAGGATATCTTAAATGGAATTAACTCAATCTCAATCACAAAAGCTCTTCTTCTCGATTTTCATCTATGAAGTTAATCAAAACACCATGTTGCAATAAGATGGGCGATGATTTGCTTGGAAATCATGTGATAGTATATATTGAAAGGGAAATTGCTAAAAATCTTGATCTTGAAGTGATTGTAGATGAATTTGATTTCGTGAAGCCCGTAGAGCACGTTTTAAATAGATTATCTAGTGTTTGATGTTTTTGTATGAAAACTTGCCAATATTTACTAACTTAATGAATTGTAAGCTTTTCTATTTGTATGCATGTATAAGAGTTCCTATTCTAGTACATTTTTCATTAGCTTAATTGCTTTTGTAAAACATTGAACATTGTTCTAGTTTCTCCCACCACAAACTAAAATCCTAGTTTCGTCGCTGGTCCTATATATAGCCATGTTCATATAATCAATAGGAGTATAACATTAATTCAACCTAAATCTTAATTATTAACAATTTAACTGAATTTATAATTCAGTATATGTCAGTATAGTGTTTTATAAGCAAGTAAAAGCGTAGGTTATCTATTTTACTCACTTATACAGATTAAAAGCTCCTAAAACATGTTGTATTCACTCTTCAAAGCCTTGCTACTGATTTGGACATAACTCAACTTCCTCTACCTCAACTTATAAGGAGATGAGTTTGTAGATCTTCTTTTGAATTTAGTTGATTTTATTTGGATTTAGTGAATTTAATTTTATCCTCTTTGAGTGGATTAGGCTTGAGGTTAAAGGGAGAGGAAGTAGACGGAGAAGATTGCATGAACTACAAACTAAGTGGGTGTTTAAGTAGGTTTGGGCTAATGGGCTTCACACAAACATTACAAAACTAGTTTTCTCCATATCTACTAAGATACTTTCCACAAACCATAGAAAAAATCAGATCTAAATTTGTTTATTTTTAAAATTTCAATCCTTGACTTTAATTATATCAACTTTAAATCATGGATTTGCTGATTTAAATAGATATTGTGATTAACCAATCAACGATTTGAATTTATCAGATGTCAAAATTACATGTCACAAAACATGTATAAAAATTGAATGATTTGAGTGTAACTGAATGAATGGGTCGACTAGTTACTATCTCATACAAATCTGAGACCTATTAAATTTTGATAGGTATGATTGACTTAAATTATATATATATATATATATATATGTATATATATATATGTATGTATGTATATATATAGCGTTACAGCACGCGCTTCGCACATGGATACTTTTTTTTTTACAAATCTTATACGTTTAAAATTATAAGATTTACAAATATACTTTTTGTTAAAACCTTGTGCATTTATTTTTAAGTAGTCATATCTCAATTTTTTAAGTTTGGATATATATTTCTATTATTATTATTTAACTAAAACAAATTTGTAAATAATGTTTTGTTTGTTAGATCCTAATTTTAAAGCGATACTAAAACTTGTTAACATTTATAAATTGATGTTCTATGTTTGTAGATATATTACAACTGTTAGCAAAAATATATTAAGATTTTAAAAATATTTATAGATCATATTGTGGTTTAGATTTTATTTTGAAGTTTACAACTTTTTTTTTATTCAAGCTTGAATTTTATTTATATTATTAATTAATAATTAATTTGATAGATCACATTTTAAGTGAGTATAATATTTGATAGCAATTGTATATAAACGCTTTGAATTTGTAAAAGAAACTTCATTTGTTAGATGTTGATTTTTTGTGGTACTAAGATTTGAAAATATTTGTAGAATAAAGTTTAATTAGTATAACTTATTTTTTAGCGATATTATGATTTAGTATTGGGGCATTTTCGGTAGTTCACGCTTACACCAAAAAGTGTGACACCAAGTGTATTACAACTACTAGTAAAGATATATATGTATGTATGTATGTATTGAAACTTTTGTGTAAAGATAAAGACGTATGCATGCAAGAAGATTGGGTAAGGTTTCAACTACAGTAATAGACAAGGAGGGAGGAGAATTGAGGAAAACAAAGAATCTGGTGCACACCTAAATGTAACATGCAGAGGAACTAGTTTTAGTTAGTTCCTTGCAGAATATTACCATAGAAAAGTGATAGCTTTTCAAGTACTAGTTTGTCTACCTTGTCTATTCATTATACAATATGTATGAGTGGGCAATTAGCTAAACATTCTGCAATCTCCAAGCATCGGAGGTATACACCATACACTTGTATATTGATCGCTGTTGGGAATTTTTTGGTTTGAGACTATTGGAGAAGATGAACGCCTTACTTCATACTTTAAGGATATATATAATAGATTCTTTCATACAATAATTCAATCCAACAGGTACAAATGGTTATCGAACTATCGACTTTTAGGATTCAATAAAGCCTTGGAATGGTGTAATCGGATTCAAAGTTTGTACGACTTTGATCCAACCAAGAACACTCTGAATTTTGATTAATGAAGATGCAAGTGAAGATGAGAACGAAGAGGAAGAGGAAGAGGAAGAAAGAACTCTGCAATAGTTCAGAAGCGTAGCAAATCTAAAATTCGCAACACTTTATTAATATTGGCAATTGCAGCGCAAAATTCAGAGAAGAAGAAGAGAAACCGAGTTCATAATTATTTTGAAACATTTTTTGGGTGTTTCTATTTTAAAGGTTTGCAGAGGAGCCTATTCAAAATGTTGTTTCCTTTTAATTCGAGTTGCAACGGTTTAAAAACGTTCAAATTCGAAATATCGCATCCTTTTATTTGCAACAGTTAGAACCATTACAAATAGCCGCGCATCCCTTCATTTCCCGCAGTTCAGAAACGTTTCAAAGTCCTGCCCCTACATGAATTTAATTTCAGGTACGTAAAAGGCCCAATCCGTTACTATCTATAGTTTTGGTCCAAATATATATTATCGGACCCGAACCCGTACCCAGCCGACCCGGTTCGGTCGGATGGACGACGACAGCGGCGTGCGCGTGTGTGGTGTAGTGATGCATGGCCTCCCTCCTCACAACAAAGCAAACATGTGGGATCCCCAAGGCCCCGACACCTTCATGGGAAATCCCCTTAAGTACTAAGATACTTTTTCTAACTTCACAATGTGGGACTAATCCCCATACCCACTTCTTCCTTTCTTCCTTCCCTCTTCAAAAAACAAAACCCAACCAAAAATAAGTTCTGAAAATTTACAACAATCTCCCCCAATTTTCAAAACATCTTTTGGGGATTTGGGGTTTTCTTTTTGAGGAAGGAAGAAAGAAGGAAGAAGGAAGGGGAAAATTGATTTGCCCCATATCATGGAAATGAAAGGAGGAAGCTAGTATATCAATGGCTTCCTTAAGTGGATGTTGGGGCCTTGGGGAACCCAAATGCTTACTTTATTGTGAGGAGGGAGACCATGCACCGCTCCACCAAACACTCACGCGCCGCTGTAGTCCGTCCGACCAAACCGGGTTGGGCCGGGTATGGGTGCGGGTTGTGAGTCTCGGGTCCGATAGCAATAACTTTGGATAGAATTTATAAACTATAACGGGCCGAATTTCGGCCCATTACGAACCTGAATGAAGTTCAAATTGGGCGGAATTTTTGTAACTTTTGAGAACCGCTGCATATGAAAAGTCGTGTCGTTTCAATTTTGAAGGAACATAGCCGTTTGTAACGGTTGCAAACTATTACAAACGGGCGTGATTCTGAACGAATGGACACATCCCTTCCTGCCTTATAAATACCAATGTTAGTATAGTGTTTCGAATAACTATTTACTGAATCTTCTTCTTCCTCCCAAAGTTATGCACACTGTAATTTCCCAACAAACAATTATACCATGTTGTTTTCAAAACAAAGTAAATTCATTTGAAAAATATTCACCACCAAGATCTAAATGTAAATCTTTAATTTTAATTCCTAATTGTGTTTCGACTTCTACTTTGTAAATTTTGAATTAATAAATATAATTTAGCTACAACTAATGAAAATTCTACACCTATGGCAACTAATATAGCCCTAAGTAAATACGATATGTCTAAAGATGTCATTCAAAAATTATATAGAGTGATATACATGTAAATGTGTATATTTTATCTGCTTATTTATCTTATTTTCTCTTTAGAATAATTGATAATGTGTATTTATAGTTATGTTTTCAGATTAATTAAGATGAATGGATTGACGTACTTAATTGTTAAAATGCTTGAAGAATGGGTGCAAGAAGAGAGTTGATTTTTAAAGCTGGATTAAAGCTTGAAGACCTGACGAAATGTTGTTATTCAACTACCTTCTGTCGCATATTTTAAAGTCAATATTCAATGCCTTTTCATAAAGATCGCTTGTCTCGGATGTTATGGAGTTCTTATTTATGCTCAAAACAATTGTAATTGATGTCGTTTGATGTCCACAAGCTATTTTTCCATGACATTTATGTCCATTCACATGCCTTACATTGGTTTATTTTTTATTTGGGCAAAGACTTTTGTACCACATCTTGTAACCGACCACTTAGTCTTGGTCATGGCAGCTATAAATACACCTGTATCTCTTTCATTTAAAATTGTCTTAGGTTTTATTCTGTAAACTCTTCTCTTGGAATAAAACTATTCTTGTCCTTCTCTTCTTACTTTTTATTTTATTTTATTTATGTATGTTCTTTTCTTCTTCACTTTTTCTCATTTAGCTATGTCTAGATAATCCCTTTTAATTAGGGGGTGATGACGCTTACATACTAGATTTAATATGAATCACATAGCCAAAAAGATGAGGGCTTTATACATATAGATCTGGATTTGAACCAAGAATTAGATCTGAACCTTCATACTCTGTGTCGTATAAGAGTCGTGCTCCTTCACATAGTATATTGGAGTTTGATCTAACATTTTTCAGATTTAGATCTAATTTTTAGGGTTTTAGAAATAAAGTAGTGAATCTGTCTTGATAGCCTATGGTTGTTTAAATGCTTGGCTCCTGCATAGGCTATGCTTGTTGTTGTTCACATGTTTGTTTCTAAAAACCAAATTATCCTTGATCATACTTGTGACAGAAACATGAGTTAGATCTATATTGATTTGTTTGACCATTGATGATTATTAATCCAGTTTATGTCATTACTCCCTAGTTGGTTTCATTTATTATAAAAAACTTTCTTTTTATTCATTTTCTGTTTTTTTTTTCAAACAATCAAACTTTCGGAATAATCTAATTGGATTTATTAGTTAGAATAATTTTGGTCCTAGAGTTTGACACCGCTTACAACAACCCTTGTTGTTTAGGAAAGTTGAATGAATTAAATAATTGTTCACAATTGTTCAATTTGTTCGCAAACAAATTTTGGCGTCGTTGCCGGGGATCAAAATAATTTTTATAATAAATCCTTCGAGTTATATTTTTATTTTCTTATTTTTCCATTAAAAAACAAATAACATAAAAATATTTTTATTTTATTCCATTTGTTTTCTTTCATATATAGGAGAAAATTCTTGTTTAATTGATTTGGTATTATCATTTATACCGTAATCTTCCAAACAAAAGAAAAAAAATACTTGCCAAATTTTCCCATTTCTTTCCAATTGTTTTCCTCGATTTCTTTCCTTTCTTTTCAAATTTCTTTCCAAATTTTCATATTTCTTCTTTTATTAAAAAAATAATAATACATATCCTTTTATGTTTTCTTTTACAACCCCCTATACACATCCAATTCTCACATCACCCGGAACATCAGCTTCACCCCCATCACGTCCTTGCAAACAAATACCACATCCTTTGTCTTCATCAACTACAAAGTCTTCAAACCTTCACCATCATCCCTTGTGTGCACAACATCTCCCAAACCAAATTCACCACTTAACAATTTCCGAAACAAATTCCCACCCATGCAGTACCCGAATCAACCCCATCACACAAGACTCTGCTATACTCCTAACACCATCATCCCAAAACAAACACCGCAACTCGCCAATCTACAACCACGAAAATCCATCCAGAAACCGAAACAAATCAAAGCTCTTATAGTTGCTCCTCCACAAACACTCTTGGACTACTTTTCAAACCAATTCTCTACCCCTTCACACATCTGCAACCTTCTAACCACTCAAAATTTTCAATAGCCTCACCACCTACTTCACTTCATTCACCATATAAATCATCTCACGGCACGACATATCCAAGTACAAAACAACGAGCTCCTCCCCCGAACGTCTGCAAGCATCATCAACCACAACTTTCACCTAAAATCACTCCCAAACCCAAAATCGCACTAGTAACACTACTCATCCCAATTCAACCACTGTAAACTCAGCCACGTTCACTTCTCATACCCTAACAAATTCGAACTAGATGCGATTTAAACCAATTGACAAAGTGAAGAACTAAACCTGAAACAAAACCCTCCAATCGAAATCCCAAATATAAAAAAAAACTACGACTGAACCAAAAAAAAACCAAATCGAGCTATCGCCTAGCAGTTTCCCCTTAATCGCATCTGATTTCGTGATTCTTCTAAGAGAAACTTCGGTTTTGTTTTATTTTGGTTTAGTCTAAGTGGAATTTTCCTGATCTAAATGAATGGTTTAGACGGTCGGTCAAGGTTTATAAATTAGTTTGGGTTGTGCTTGTTCAATTTTTTTGTTCTTAGAAAAATGCCCTTTTGTTTCTAACCGATTTATCATTGAATTGGTTGTTCTTCTTGTCATTGACTTCAGAGGGTGTTGTGTTTTCAATCTCTCTTTTCCAGTTATAGTAAATCATCAAAAGGGAATTGCTTGGCTTTGAATTGCTTTAAATCTGCATGCTCAGATTTGGTGAGGAGCGGTTGCATACCAAGTGGGTTGTGAACGCGCTAGCGCTACTCAATTGCACTAGATGGACTGCCGAGCTAAACGAGTATTTTCTAAACTCTACAGGGTCTACGGCTGTTTGAAAAATATATAAAAATTGCTTGTAAAGATTTCGTGCAGTTGTCGCAGCTTGCTTGTAAAAAATTTATTTCTGCAATTTATTATTCTGTGATTGATTATTTTGCCTGTTGATGTGTGGTTGGAAATTTTAAAATGAACGCGGGATTAATTGAAAAGTTCATTTTTGAAATAAATTATTTTTGAAATCGAATCGAGGATCCCTCAAAGCTCATAGGACAAAATATTCGTTAAATTAACAATTAGGTTTGATACTCTCTTAGGTGTCTAAGGAACGGTAGAGTCTAGAATTCAGATTGGTTCTTAAACCTTCAGTCGTGTTTCTACGGTGATTCATGGCACACTGATAACCCCTGTCTAAACCTGGCATAGACCTGTATTCATATAATCCAAAAATGTTAATTTTAACATATTTTTTAAGAGCTTCTTTAGAGCCAAAAGTTTCTCAACTGATTATTCTATAAAAAACTTTCTTCTTCTAGTACATGCGCGCTTGCCCCATATACAACCAAAATTGCAATTCTTTTCAAAATTTAAATGATTTTGGTTATAATTCAAATCAGAATGAATTTCAAGCTGAAAACTTTTGGAATAATTTCAACGATCAAAACCAAAATGATTTTCATAATACTAGCGGAGATATAATGTTGGTTATCGAATATGAAAAATGTGTTGCGAACAAGCTAAATTTGTGGCAATGTTGGTTGTGGAAAATAAAGAATGGACAAATTCTAATAGATGAGGTGGTTGAATTTTTAAGGTCAACCAGTATGGAAAACTTAAGAACGATGAATCTAAAAAACAACATCTTGAAGTCTAAAATGTCAACCAACTTTCTTGAAGAAAGCCCGAGTTAAGTTGATCAACTAATGCATGAAATTTGGGTTTGTCGCGAGGAAATCATGGAATGGGCACGAACTAATTTAGATGAAAAACAAGATTCTGAAAATAAAGATATCGAAAACATGCATCTCATTCAACAACTGGCTCGATACACTATTGAACTTTGGCAAAATCTAAATAATCAATTACTGGAAGAAATTAACGACGTTGATGAATTTGAGGATTTCACGAAACTTGGCTTGACTTACTTCAAAGAACTAGTTAAAAAAATAACAGATAGCAAACTGAGTTGCATTGAAATTGCTGGGATAGTTTATCAAATTGCTCTTCTTGAAACTAAAGTTACAAACCAGTACAACAACTATAAATCGCAATCTAGTGACAAACAAGTTTCTGCTAACGCTTCTTTTGAAACAAATAATTAGCCATTAACTTCGTCAGAACATTACATAACGATTATTGATGATTCTGACGATATGACTGTTGATGAAAGTGAAAATTTTGAAAAATCTCTTATGCGGAACACTGATTTCTGTGAAACTGAAATTCAAACTCTAACTGATGCTTCTACTGAAAATTCAACTTTTACAGACACAATTAACAACTTTTGAAATTGATGAAAATCTTAATGAAGTTGTTGAAATCTCTGTAATTGATTTGAATTCAAATTCTCTTGAAATCGAAGGCGTCAATCTTCAATTTGATCTTCCTCTCTCAGACTCTGAAAATTTTGATAATTTAGCAACTTTAGATTGTCAACCTGAAAGAAATGATGAAGTTGGTAACAACTGTTTAAGTGAGGACGAATTCGATGAGCAAAACTTCTTAAATAGATTGAAGATAAAGTTGTTGGGTCTGAAACTAAAAATGAAACATTTGAAAACTTTGAAATTCTTCAGATTGAAAACAATGAAACTGCTGAATGTGATCTTAAACATAATGACAATTTTTCTAAAACTATTGATACTCCTTGCGTCTTGATCGTTTCAACCGAACCTCACTGTGATCAATTGTTTTTCAATGATAAATTTCTATATTATATGAACTCTTTTTGGAATAACAAGGTTTTTGAAAAATAAAAATTTCGGAATTTACTTAAAATTCATTTGTTTTGTTTTAACTTTAGGTCTACGAACGAACCTTTAGTCAACAAAATTTCAGATATCAAAGCAAAACTGAACAATATTTCTCATAACCAGTGTGGGGGTGAAAATGATGCACACCTCTCTCAATTTATACATCATCTGAACAAATCAAACTTTGTTTTTGCTACTTTGACTGAACCCCGACTCAGTACCCCTCTTTAGTTGCTATGGAAAATCAATTCAATTTTAGGATCAATTGTAAGCTCAAAATTTTAACGTTAACAACTCAAAACTTTAGAAAAACAAAATTTGTCTTTCCAAATCTAAAACGTAATATAATATCCTTTATGATTTGGTTTTCTATGCTTAAGCTGTATCTCATAATCTTTATGAGGCTGATCCATTAGTCTGTTGTGGACCGGTTCATCTATTCGATGACTGCGTATTTTCTGCACGTGTATTCGGTAACCCGCGCTTACCCTCTTATTTTCTTTCCCTTTCACTAAGATATGTCTGATTAACAACTGTGGGGACACAGTCAAACTCAAGTGTTGGGGGATTTACATTACATCAGCAATCAAATTTTATGAATTAGGTCATTCTTTGAACAAGGATTAACTTAAAATTCATAAATAACACCTTAGTTCTTTATTGATAACTTGAATTGTTGGGGGATGGGAATGAACATTATTTATTCATTAAGTCGCAATGTGTCTTTTTAAGATGCTAGCTTGAGACTGTGCAGACATCAGTCATGTTCTGAGTAAGTGTGTCAACCCTTGTTATACATGTTAGAATGTGCAAGTAAAAAAAAAGTCAAATAAAGATGATTTTGCACCTACATTTGTTGGATTTTCTGAGTTCGCTACATGGATATATTTTTTCACTTAAATTTTCAAACTCGTAAGTTCTAAATTCCACTTAGCCCACTTAAGGAGAAATGACTCATTGTAGCATTCTTCTTCGATACCCCATATTATTCGAACCCAAGTTTGAGTCGATTTACATCCATGTTTTGACAAGTTTTTCTTATATTGGTATACTGAAGAACTTTTTTACTGATTTATTTTTAAAGGTTCGAAAAACGTCACTTTGGTAACAATATTACACTATTCCACTCTGTACTTGTTTTAAGGGAGGATAACCATATACCACATCTTATCTTATATGGGTTATCTATCTTACAAAACTTTGCTTATCTTTCTTTTCAGTTTTTATGTAACATCAATCTATACTTGTATGTTGAATTAGGGTTATAGAAGTAGAGTAACTAGGCACAAAAATTTCCTTTCATGAAGTGTTGGTTATGATTCGCTTAGTAGAGGAGGACTCAAATGAAATAATATATATCATTCCATTCCATCTCCACTCATCATTCATCATGCAAAAAAGAAGAAGAAAAAAATGCAATAAAGAGAAAATCTCCAAGAATAAAATAGTCATTCATCATTCTTGACTATAAAGCATTTCCATTCCATCCACATCCTTCATACCATACTTAGAAGCGAGGATTGTAGTAGAGAAGATGAAAGGAAACAAAATGTCCATATGTGCCTTAGTATTACTTTACCTTTTGTAGCTTGAAGTTCAACTAACACACTTGCCCTCCTATCTATAATATTTTTAGAACTTACAAAATTCTCTTTCATCTATGCATAACTCACATCTAATACATTATAATTACGCTGGTGCAAAATTATTACAAAAAAGAGAGAGAGAGAGAACAAATAAATGATTGGGTGCACAATGTCGATTCGTAGAACTTTTGTTGACACCACACTCTTAACCTTCAAGGCAATAACTGTGTTGTCAAGGAATTACGATTCAGCTTGAATTTTTTGTTCATTTTTGCACCAATAATGGGATGGAAAATATAGGACTAAATCGTTACTATTGAAATTAAGTAAATTACTTGGAATTTATAAGACCTTAAATATAATATTTTATTAATCCACGTACATAAGACGCTTTGGATTTTGTGGGTAGTATCCATTGGAAATCTTCACGAGACAACACTCGTCCTACTTGGGACACCTAGGGGCTTAACAACTTCTTGTGTATGCTAAAAGAAATTGTGTTTCCTATGAAAGTGTGACATATCTTAGTTTAGTTTATTCGAGGACGAATAAAAAGATAAGTGTGGGGTATTTGATATACACGTAATTATATATATTTTATCCGCTTCTTTATCTTATTTTCTCTTTAAAATAATTGATACAGTGTAATAATAGTTGTGTTTCCAGATTATTTAAGATGAATGAATTGATGCACTTAATTGTTAAAATGCTTGAAGAATTGGTGCAAGAAGAGTGTTGATTTTTAGAGCTGGATTAAAGCTTGAAGACCTAACGAAATGTTGTTATTCAACTACCTTCTGCCGCATATTTTAAAGTCAAGATTCAGTGCCTTTTCATAAAGATCGCTTGTCTCGGATGTTACGGAGTTCTTATATATTCATGCTCAAAATGATTCTAGTTGATGTCGTTTGATGTACACAAGCTATTTTTCCATGATATTTATGTCCATTCACATGCCTTTACATTGGTTTATTTGTTATTGGGTAAAGACTTTTGTCCCACATCTTGTAACTGGCCACTTAGTCTTGGTCATGGCCGCTATAAATACACCTGTATCTCTTTCATTTAGAATGGTCTTAGGTTTTATTCTGTAAACTCTTCTCTTGGAATAAAACTATTCTTGTCCTTCTCTTCTTCGTTTTTATTTTATTTTATTTATGTTTGTTCTTTTCTTCTTCACTTTTTCTTATTTATCTATGTCTAGCTAATCCCCTTTAATTAGGGGGTGATGACGCTTATATACTAGATTCAATATGAATCACATAGCCAAAAAGATGAGGGCTTTATACATATAGATCTAGATCTGAACTAAGAGTTAGATCTGAACCTTCATACTTTGTGTCGTATAAAAGTTGTGCTCCTTCACAGAGTATATTGGAGTTTGATCTAACACTTTTCAGATTTAGATCTAATTTTTAGGGTTTTAGAAATAAAATTGTGAATCTGTCCTGTTAGCCTATCGTTGTTTAAGAGCTTAGCTCCTGCATAGGCTATGCTTGTTGTTGTTCATATGTTAGTTTCTAAAAACCTAATTATCGTTGATTCATATTTGTTGCAAAAGCATGAGTTAGCTCTATATTGATTTGTTTGGCTATTGATGATTATTAATCCAGTTTATGTCATTACTCCCTAATTGCTTTCATTTATTATAAAAAACTCTCCTTTTATTTATTTTCTGTTGTTTTCAAACAATCAAACTTTCGTAATAATCTGATTGGATTTATTAGTTAAAATAATTTTGGTCCTAGAGTTCGACACCGTTTACAACAACCCTTGTTGTTTAGGAAAGCCGAACGAATTAAATAATTGTTTACAACTATTGAATTTGTTCACAAACATAGAGGAATAATAGGATCGTTATTGCATATAACTGCTAGTAGACCAGATATAATGAATATATGCCTCTGTCCAAGATATCAATTACAACCTAAATAAACTCACTTAAAGGCTGTAAAATGTATTCTAAGATATGTAAAATATACATTAGATTTTGGATTATTTTACCCTAAAAATGATTCATTTGATTTAATCTCTTATTATGACGTTGATTATGTAGGATGAAAATCGGATCGTAAAAGCACTAGTGGAACATGTCACTTCTTAGGTCATTCCCTAGTCTCCTGGTTTAGTAAAAAGAAAAATATAGTATCTTTATCAACAACTGAAGCAGAATGTATATTTGTTGCTTTGGCTTGTTCTCAAGTAATATGTATGCAACAAACTCTGAGGGATTTCAGATTAAATATAAATAAATCACCAATCTACTTTGATAATACAAGCGCCATATGAAACGACCCGAACTTCCCCGGTGAGGAAAGCCCGGATTGAGTCGAGGATAAGCCACAAAAGAACGCAGACAGAAGAACATTTCATTGTATATTACAACAATTCATCAGAATACAAGAATATACAGAGTATAAATCAATATTACACATTCTATAAATATCAGATATTATAATGCATTACATAGCAGCGGAAAATAATACAATACACAACTAGAAGAGATATACGGATACAAAGCTTTCCGGATATCATTCCAGCTGTAAACCAGGATCCTGTGAATATAAATCTGCAAAACCAAAACTACTAGCTGCCCATGTCAAAATAAGGGCACCCAGAGTTTAGGTTAAAACAATAAACTCCAGGTCAGTCATGTGACTGGTGTGAGAATTAAAACAATTATTAATCTTTATTTTAAAGTTAGGTAAATCAAGGGACCACGCCGTATAACACGGAACGGGTTTCCTCCCAAGAATACCAGTGCATTTAACAATAGCGCAATGCTAAATAAAGAAAAATGAAGCTATTATAAGACCCAGGTCCTATCACACAATGCAACGCAAGCCGGGGGATAGGGTTTTTACCTTATAATAGCCAAAGAATGCTTGATACGTGAAATTTTATCTTTTTATTCTTAATCAGACTCCAACCGCAAATTAGTAAGAGAACGAATCCCTAAGTATTAACCCCGAAGGCCGAAACCAACATCAGACCAATACCCAGGAAACCACTCATCTTAGCTCGTCTCCAGTTAGTTTATGATTTTATATACAATCATAAATATCAATCATAGGCGGCATGAATGTCCCATACCACTATGTCGCCATATATAGGTATACAATCTAAACCGCAAAATGTCGTATTGGAAGTTGGGTTATCATTTATGGTATGAACCGAGGCAAAAGATAGTCCTCTACCGATTTGGGACTCTCTAGCCCGAGCCTCAGGATCAGATTGGATCAACCCTTTGGATTGTCAGGGCTGGTTCACCGATGTGGATTATTATGCCTGAACACTACGTTTCCCCGTCCTTTAGGGCGTAAATGAGCCAACGAATGACTCCATCGGTCCCCGATCGACCGATATATCCGAGACGCCTCGCAAACCAACAACCATATAAGTCAAACTCGTCAGGGCGTGTAAAACCACTGACGCCACTTCTAACTAGAAGGAAACGCATGCCCTCCCTGATGTCCTCTCCCGTTTCTGGTTCATACCGGGTGTGAAACTCGCGAAGTAAACGTTACACAAAGCTATGCCACAAAGGCCTTCCTTTGATCATCAACCACAAGACTTTGCTTTTCAACAGAAGCCTTGATCATTTGCCACTTAGGCATGTCACACAGGCAATTCACTCTATGCGTTTGATATCCATCAGTATATAACCCCTGAGCTAGTACGTCTCAGAGAAGGGCGTTAAGCAAGAGAATAAATTCTCCGCCGCCAAACAGATATATATTTAATAGAAATCAATCACATAGAATAAAATCCAATGTCAGACACATAGTCCATTTACTAGTTCGTTCTGGGTCTGAACGAAACCGGGGGCACCTAGTACCCCGCATATCCATCGATCTCCAAGTACGTCTGGACGATCACCAACTGATTCCCTCCTCTTGGGTGTATGACCCAATCAAGATCATCAGTAATTATCCAAACGACGTGAAGACCTCCGGTCTTCAACCATCGTCTTCATCTTCGACTAATCGTCGAATCAGTTATTCAGAATGGGATAAACCCGGTCTTTCCGAATAACTCGTGTATATAATAAACAAGTGTTACACAAACACAACATACGCCTCATTCCAATTCATCAGTCACTAACCGTAAATTAACAAGAGAATAATTCCCCAAATATTAACCCCAAAGGCCGAAACCAACATCAGATCAATACCCAGGAAATCATTCTTCTTAGCCAACCTATAGTTGGTTTCTAAATTTCACATTCTTAGGGAAAATTTCCCATTAATTTTATCAAAGATAAATTCTTTTAAATTTATTCTTTAATCTTCCTTTTGAATATCACTTCAAACTAGTCGGGATTAGCGAACCACACCGAAGTAATCATTTATTTTAATTTCCCAATCCCAACCTATTCATCCCATGAAGTAAAACTGGTAATACTTCATATCTAACACCATGGCGTTATCGGTAAATTCAATTACCATTTCACGTTTAAATCTAATTAAAGATTTAACTATCGCCTGGAGCAAAACTGGTGATACTCCATTCTCGATCTTTTCAATCTAATTAAAGATTCATTAAAACTCCACTTAGTTTTATTCTTTAACTGGGTTAAAGAATCAGTGTCTTTTAAAACACGGTTCACGATAAACCCCAAAATCACATCACATTTCAATCAGTCCCTAACCGTAAAATAGCAAGTGAGCAATTCCCTAAGTATTAACCCCGAAGGCCGAAACCAACATCAGATCAATACCTCAGAAACCATTCAACTTAACTAATCTCCAGTTAATTTCTGATTTTCTTAACCCCTTTGGGTCTAAAAACAGTATTATTGAAGATACCATTCACGACAACCTAAAATCACATTCCATTAATTATCGGGTTAAAGAACAATTGTTATTTAAAACACTGTTCGCGATAAACCCAAAAATCAATTTCAATTCAATTATTGGAAATTCTGGTTACTTTTAAAACCCTTTTCAAATTCAATTTATTTATTTAAAAATAAACAGAATTATAATTCTAGTTCAAAACTAGTTCATTTCAATAAAAATCTATTTTTATCTTTTCAAATATGGAAATTTTCATCCCAATTCTTCACAAATCATTTCTTATGATTTTTCACAAATTATTGCTATTTTTAGTAATTTTATCAAGGCCCGTACAGTCGATTTCCATCTACGGCCATCGAACTGCACTTACAGCGACCTTTTCCAAATTTGATTTGGACATAATTCCAAATCCAACCGTAAGATTTCAAATCTCTAATCTTCATTTGAAAGTTCTTTTCGATACAAACCCAACGGTTCCAGTTTTAGGAGAATCCGACTTCTGGATCTCCCGTAATATCCATTCGAAGTCAATGGTCGAAATTCGCGAACTGCCGCAACGCGGCGCGTTCTGTTCAG
The DNA here is from genome assembly GCA_030737875.1 of Allium sativum. Taxonomy (NCBI): domain Eukaryota; kingdom Viridiplantae; phylum Streptophyta; class Magnoliopsida; order Asparagales; family Amaryllidaceae; genus Allium; species Allium sativum. Next base: position 969,878,030 of record CM060912.1, on the reverse strand, counting down.
GCCATTATATTATATATATATAATATATATATTTCGGCGATTTCCCTTTAAAACGTATTTTATAAATCGTTTTAAATTTGTTTTCGAAACGATTTCAACTTCATTTCAAATTCAAATCAAAATTGAATTTTTCCTCATAAATTCATTTTAAAATTCATTTCAAATTTGATTTTAATTCAAATTCAATTCTATTCAATTTTAATTCTATTCGAATTTCAAATCATTTCAGTTTATTTTGAATTTCAAATCACTTTAATATTCATTTCAATTTGAATAAAATCGATATAAATATCGTTCACGTCAAAATGGCGCAAATCTAATCAACACGCCTTCATATATTTCTATTTCCAAATATTTCTATTTCAAATATTTCTATTTCAAATATTTCTATTTCAAATATTTCTATTCAAAACTGGAATGAGGCCCAATCAATTACCATATAATGTTAATTATATGGATTTTCTACAACACACTTATAAAATAACAACGATAAATAATCAACCATCATTCAGAGTGCATTCTACACTGTATAAGCATCAAATATAAGTATTTAACACTCATAACAGTCTGTCCATCAATCGATCGACATACAGCTAATTATTGGGACTAGTGTGTGCCATATGCCATCCCAATACCCGTGTGGGGTTTTCAAACAATCAAACACAGATTTTATTTGTGCAGTTGGGCGATGTGTAAAATTTATCCTCCCAATCAATATCAGTCAAATGTGTGTATATAAACAAATCTCTGATATGTTTATATTAATTTATTTCACATTCATGTAAAAAATTATATTTTCAACTATAAAATATTTTTAACTACATAAATATTTTATTTCATTTCACATCACATCACACAATCAACTACACATCAAAATCAAACAAACAAGCATACAAGCCGTCCATGGTCTGTGGACGACGGGTGTCGGGTGCTACTAAACACCGTCTGCATCCTAGTATATATTTTAACTAGAAAATTAAATTAAAGGTGAGATGTTCTCACCGACTAGCTAAACCGAACGCCACGACTCTTCATATGTAGAAAATCTTCGCCGTGCTCGCCTTTCATCACTTTCGTCGTCCGTATTCACTACATATATAAAAATCACAAATTTATATTCTTTACTTCATATGTAAAAATCAAATTTTTATAACACTTCTCGTTTATATAAAATCTAATTCTTACATAGCTTAAAAATTATATTCCTACTTCACTTCTTTAAAAATAAAAATCTCATTTTTATTTCGCTAACTTCAAAATAAAAATCATATCTTTACTGTGTTGAAAATCGTATTTTTATCATTCTAAAAATCACATCCTTATGCGAAGAAAAATCACGTCTTAATGTTATTTTAAAAAAAAAATCAATGCTTCATGTAATTTTTTTTAAAATCCAGTCTTTACTAAGTTAAAAATATTATCTTTCATAAATAAATAATCTAATCTTTCACAAATAAAAATTATAACTTTATATAAATAAAATTAAGGCTTTTCTTTACAACAAAAATCATTTCTTTTCAAATTAAAAATAAAACATTTCAATAAATTAAAAATCAAGTTTTTTTCTTTTTTTCTTTATCAACTAAAGAAATTAGTTTTTATAACCTAAAGAAATCGGTTTTGTTTTTTGAACTAAGGAAATCATTTTTTTTTGTAAATAAATAAAAAAAACTAAACACTTACAACGACCAAATCGGACTAAGGGGACAAGAGCAGGAGGTCGGAGGAAGAAGGGGGTGATGGGGGACCTGCGGCGCCTGTCAGAGGGAGGTGGCGGTGCTAGGGTAGTAGTGGCGGTCGCTTACACGAGGGCGGCGGGGGTTTATAGGGTTTGGGGCCATCGGGTTTGGAGAGGGAGAGGAGGAGTGGGGAGATCGGCCAAGTAGGGACTGCGCGGGGGGGGGGGGGGGGGATGCCAGCAAAGGCGGTGGCGGCGGTCGTCGCACGGTGGAGCTCGCGTGTTTTTTGTTTTTTTTCTTTGAATGAATTTATTTTGAATAGGGGGGCCTGAGAGGGAATAAGGAGAGAGGGAGAGATATTTTTTTATTATTTAATTAATTTAATTTCAAAAAGGTACTTTTATTTTCGAACTCGAAACGGGACCCACCGCCTATCGTCCATAGCTAATTACCCCTATTCTGAACACAATGGGATATGTACCGTAAGCTGATTCGACCGTTTCGATCAGTTTTCATCAAAATCAACATATAACTCTATATATTGAATTTGAACGCACATTTCAATTTACTGGGGCCACATACTAACAAGAAAAATTCCTGAAAAATATTTTCTAGCTTCGTATTGACGATACGGTCCTAACAAAACTAGTTTCGCCAAATTCTGAGACCGTTTGAAAAATGGCCATTTTTCGGTCAATTAAAATCAAATAAAACTGGTAAAACGCGTTTTCCTTTTCCACGCTCACATATCGATTCGAAAAATTATGAATTTTGAAACCTAGTAATAATTTGACATCACGGATCCAACAAAAGTGGTTTCGTCGAAATCCGAAGTCGTTTGCAAAATGGCTATTTTTAAGGGCCGAAATTCCATAGCGACTATTCTGAATTTTCAACTAGACATAACTTTTGATTCCCGCCATGAAATTTCGATTTCTCGGATTCGTTGGAAAGATATTGTTACATAGATTCAAATATTTTTGGTTTCACTAAAATCTGGTTTATTTTGAATCCTGTACATCCATTTGAAATTTAAAATCGAATTATCGAACTACCACACCATTTTCAATTCCTTTTATAATTTAAAATAAATATTTATATTCTAACGACAATTCGAATAAATATATACTTACGAATTCTATTCATTATAAATTTCTCGTCGTTTTAATTTAAAATAATTCATTATAAATAATCAAAATTCACTAAAATTGCCAAAATAAAATTTTTTAATTGGCCCAGATTTCCGGGTTATTACAATCTCCCCCACTTAAAACTTTTCATCCCCGAAAAGGAACGAAGCCGAAAGTTGTTTAACAAATCAACTCAACTTTCGTCGTTTTTGTTACGGCTTGAGTTCTCCAACTTTTCAGTTTCTAAGAACTTTTCAAATTTTTCAAAAATTTGGCTAACACCCTAAATTTTTGAAAAATTTCGCCATAACCTCCCCTGCACTGGGAGCACCGGGAAAATCCCTAAATTGCCATACAGGCCCTCTGATCTTAAAAAGAAAAAGAAAAAGCCGAGCGGCTAGCCAATCGGCTCATAAAATCATCATCACCCGAACAAAACAGTAAATTATGGTAAACATGTACCTATTTGTCGGGCAAACAATTTTATTCTTCTGCTCTAGCCTCTTTGCTATGACCTGTTCAATGTAAGTACATGTATATGCAAGCAAATGCGACCAAATTTCAATACAATTCACTTTTTGGACAATTTGGCTAAACGGTTCAACATTTAATTAATCAAACTATAATCAAACAACACAATCAGCAATCAATTAGTGAATTATCATTTCAAATTCATAACTTTGATATATAGTCAAAAAATCACATTTTTGATGCCAATTCACAACAATAAGCCCTATCTAATTTTGGTTCTCACACCATTCAATAGGAAATATATAGATATCACATGTTCATCACTCGAATATAAATTCTGATGATGATATATCAATCATCAGAATCACCCTCAGGCGACTAGAGTGTAATTCTATATATATCCAGTGTATTAAAATTTCAAATACACGTGGATCAGACGTATACGCAAAATCTTTATATAATGGACTGTCCAAATCAATATAAATAAATAATCAAATACGAATAATTGATTTAAATTTCAAAACAAAATTTGTTTTCACTTTCAAAAATATACTCTTCACACTCGTTCTAGGATACTAATGATCCCATCTATAACGAGTCATTCCCATTGGATATTACTAATCCAATATCTGATGAATTTTTTCATTTGGTTTTAACGTGTCTTGTTCTCGGAGCTTTGTAAACCAAAGCTCTGATACCAGCTGAAACGACCCGAACTTCCCCGGTGAGGAAAGCCCGGATTGAGTCGAGGATAAGCCACAAAAGAACATAGACAGAAGAACATTTCATTGTATATTACAACAATTCATCAGAATACAAGAATATACAGAGTATAAATCAATATTACACATTCGATAAATATCAGAGATTACAATACATTACATAGCAGCGGAAAATAATACAATACACAACTAGAAGAGATATACGGATACAAAGCTTTCCGGATATCATTCCAGCTGTAAACCAGGATTCTGTGAATATAAATCTGCAAAACCAAAACTACTAGCTGCCCGTGTCAAAATAAGGGCACCCAGAGTTTAGGTTAAAACAATAAACTCCAGGTCAGTCATGTGACTGGTGTGAGAATTAAAACAGTTATTAATCTTTATTTTAAAGTTAGGTAAATCAAGAGACCACGCCGTATAACACGGAACGGGTTTCCTCCCAAGAATACCAGTGCATTTAACAATAGTGCAATGCTAAATAAAGAAAAATGAAGCTATTATAAGACCCAGGTCCTATCATACAATGCAACGCAAGTCGGGGGATAGGGTTTTTACCTTATAATAGCCAAAGAATGCTTGATACGTGAAATTTTATCTTTTTATTCTTAATCAGACTCCAACCGCAAATTAGTAAGAGAACGAATCCCTAAGTATTAACCCCGAAGGCTGAAACCAACATCAGACCAATACCCAGGAAACCACTCATCTTAGCTCGTCTCCAGTTAGTTTCTGATTTTATATACAATCATAAATATCAATCATAGGCGGCATGAATGTCCCATACCACTATGTCGCCATATATAGGTATACAATCTAAACCGCAAAATGTCATACTGGAAGTTGGGTTATCATTTATGGTATGAACTGAGGCAAAAGATAGTCCTCTACCGATTCGAGACTCTCAAGCCCGAGCCTCAGGATCAGAACGCATCAACCCTTTGTAACGTCAGGGCCGGTTCACCGATGTGGATTATTATGCCTGAACACTACGTTTTCCAGCCCTTTGGGGTGTAAATGAGCCAACGAATGACTCCATCGGTCCCCGATCGACCGATATATCCGAGATGCCTCGCAAACCAACAACCATATAAGTCAAACTCGTCAGGGCATGTAAAACCACTGACGCCACTTCTAACTAGAAGGAAACGCATGCCCTCCCTGATGTCCTCTCCCGTTTCTGGTTCATACCGGGTGTGAAACTCGCGAAGTAAACGTTACATAAAGCTATGCCACAAAGGCCTTGCTTTGATCATCAACTACAAGACTTTGCTTTTCAACAGAAGCCTTGATCATTTGCCACTTGGGCATGTCACACAGGCAATTCACTCTATGCGTTTGATATCCATCAGTATATAACCCCTGAGCTCGTACGTCTCAGAGAAGGGCGTTAAGCAAGAGAATAAATTCTCTGCCGCCAAATAGATATATATTTAATAGTAATCAATCACATAGAATAAAATCCAATGTCAGACACACAGTCCATTTACTAGTTCGTTCTGGGTCTGAACGAAACCGAGGGCACCTAGTACCCCGCATATCCATCGATCTACAAGTACGTCTGGACGATCACCAACTGATTCCCTCCTCTTGGGTGTACGGCCCAATCAAGATCATCAGTAATTATCCAAACGACGTGAAGACCTCCGGTCTTCAACCATCGTCTTCATCTTCGACTAATCGTCGAATCAGTTATTCAGAATGGGATAAACCCGGTCTTTCCGAATAACTCGCGTATATAATAAACAAGTGTTACACAAACACAACATACGCCTCATTCCAATTCATCAGTCACTAACCGTAAATTAACAAGAGAATAATTCCCCAAATATTAACCCCGAAGGCCGAAACCAACATCAGATCAATAGCCAACCTATAGTTAGTTTCTAAATTTCACATTCTTAGGGAAAGGTTCCCATTAATTTTATCAAAGATAGATTCTTTTAAATTTATTTTTAATCTTCCTTTTGAATATCACTTCAAACTAGTCGGGATTAGCGAACCACACCGAAGTAATCGTTTATTTTAATTTCCCAATCCCAACCGATTCATCCCATGAAGTAAAACTGGTAATACTTCATATCTAACACCACGGCGTTATCGGTAAATTCAATTACCATTTCACGTTCAAATCTAATAAAAGATTTAACTATCGCTTGGATCAAAACTGGTGATACTCCATTCTTGATCTTTTCAATCTAATTAAAGATTCAATAAAACTCCACTTAGTTTTAATCTTTAACTGGGTTAAAGAATCAGTGTCTTTTAAAACACGGTTCACGATAAACCCCAAAATCACATCACATTTCAATCAGTCCCTAACCGTAAAATAGCAAGTGAGCAATTCCCTAAGTATTAAACCCGAAGGCCGAAACCAACATCAGATCAATACCTCAGAAACCATTCAACTTAACTAATCTCCAGTTAGTTTCTAATTTTCTTAACTCCTTTGGGTCTAAGAACAGTATTATTGAAGATACCGTTCACGACAACCCAAAATCACATTCCTTTAATTATCGGGTTAAAGAACAAGTGTTATTTAAAACACTGTTCGCGATAAACCCAAAAATCAATTTCAATTCAATTATTGGAAATTCTGGTTACTTTTAAAACCCTTTTCAAATTCAATTTATTTATTTAAAAATAAACAGAATTATAATTCTAGTTCAAAACTAGTTCATTTCGATAAAAATCTATTTTTATCTTTTCAAATATGGAAATTTTCATCCCAATTCTTCACAAATCATTTCTTATGATTTTTCACAAATTATTGCTATTTTTAATAATTTTATCAAGGCCTGTACAGTAGATTTCCATCTAAGGCCATCGAACTGCACTTACAACGACCTTTTCCAAATTTGATTTGGACATAATTCCAAATCCAACCGTTAGATTTCAAATCTCTAATCTTCATTAGAAAGTTCTTTTCGATACGAACCCAACGGTTCCGGCTATAGGAGAATCCGACGGTCGGATCTCCCGTAATATCCATTCGAAGTCAATGGTCGAAATTCGCGAACTTCCGCAGCGCGGCGCGTTCTACTCAGGCCATTATATTATATATATAATATATATAATATATATTTCGTCGATTTCACTTTAAAACGTATTTTATAAATTGTTTTAAATTCGTTTTCGAAACGATTTCAACTTCATTTCAAATTCAAATCAAAATTGAATTTTTCCTCATAAATTCGTTTTTAAATTCATTTCAAATTTGATTTTAATTCAAATTCAATTCTATTCAATTTTGATTCTATTCGAATTTCAAATCATCTCAGTTTATTTCAAATTTCAAATCACTTTAATATTCATTTCAATTTGAATAAAATCGATATAAATATCGTTCACGTCAAATTGGCGCAAATCTAATCAACATGCCTTCATATATTTCTATTTTCAAATATTTCTATTTCAAATATTTCTATTCAAAACTGGAATGAGGCCCAATCAATTACCATATAATGTTAATTATATGGATTTTCTACAACACACTTATAAAATAACAACGATAAATAATCAACCATCATTCAGAGTGCATTCTACACTGTATAAGCATCAAATATAAGTATTTAACACTCATAACAGTCTGTCCATCAATCGATCGACATACAGCTAATTATTGGGACTAGTGTATGCCATATACCATCCCAATACCCGTGTGGGGTTTTCAAACAATCAAACACAGATTTTATTTGTGCAGTTGGGCGATGTGTAAAATTTATCGTCCCAATCAATATCAGTCAAATGTGTGTATATAAACAAATCTCCGATTTGTTTATATTAATTTATTTCACATTCATGTTAAAAATTATATTTTCAACTATAAAATATTTTTAACTACATAAATATTTTATTTCATTTCACATCACATCACACAATCAACTACACATCAAAATCAAACAAACAAGCATACAAGCCGTCCATGGTATGTTGACGACGGGTGTCTGGTGCTACTAAACACCGTCTGCATCATAGTATATATTTTAACTAGAAAATTAAATTAAAGGTGAGAAGTTCTCACCGACTAGCTAAACCGAACGCCACGACTCTTCATATGTAGAAAATCTTCGCCGTGCTCGCCTTTCATCACTTTCGTCGTCCGTATTCACTACATGTATAAAAATCACATTTTTATATTCTTTACTTCATATGTAAAAATCGAATTTTTATAACACTTCTCGTTTATATAAAATCTAATTCTTACATAGCTTAAAAATTATATTCCTACTTCACTTCTTTAAAAATAAAAATCTCATTTTTATTTCGCTAACTTCAAAATAAAAATCAAATCTTTACTGTGTTGAAAATCGTATTTTTATCATGCTAAAAATCACATCCTTACGCGAAGAAAAATCACGTCTTAATGTTATTTAAAAAAAATCAATGCTTCATGTATTTTTTTTTTAAATTACTAAGTTAAAAATATTATCTTTCATAAATAAATAATCTAATCTTTCACAAATAAAAATTATAACTTTATATAAATAAAATCAAGGCTTTTATTTTCAACAAAAATCGTTTCTTTTCAAATTAAAAATCAAAACATTTCAATAAATTAAAAATCAAGTTTTTTTCTTTTTTCTTTATCAACTAAAGAAATTAGTTTTTATAAACTAAAGAAATCGTTTTTTTTTAACTAAGGAAATCATTTTTTTTGTAAATAAATAAAAAAAACTAAACACTTACAGCGACCAAATCGGACTAAGGGGACAAGAGCAGGAGGTCGGAGCAAGAAGGGAGTGCTGGGGCACCTGCGGCGCCTGTCAGAGGGAGGTGGCGGTGCTAAGGTAGCAGTGGCGGTGTTTTACACGATGGCAGCGGGGGTTTATAGGGTTTGGGGCCATCGGGTTTGGAGAGGGAGAGGAGGACAGGGGAGAACGGCCAAGGAGGGACTGCGTAGGGGGGCGACGCCAGCAAAGGCGGTGGCAGCAGCTGTCGTACGGTGGAGCTCGCGTGTTTTTTTTCCTTTGAATGAATTTATTTCGAATAGGGGGCTTGAGAGGGAATAAGGAGAGAGGGAGAGATATTTTTTTATTATTTAATTAATTTAATTTCAAAAAGGCACTTTTATTTTCGAACCGAAACGGGACCCACCGCATGTCGTCTATAGCTAATTACCCCCATTCCGAACACAATGGGATATGTACCGTAAGCTGATTCGACCGTTTCGATCAGTTTTCGTCAAAATCAACATTTAACTCTATATATTGAATTTGAACGCACATTTCAATTTACTGGGGCCATATACTAACAAGAAATATTCCCGAAAAATATTTTCTAGCTTCGTATTGACGATACGGTCCTAACAAAACTAGTTTCGCCAAATTCTGAGAATGTTTGAAAAATGGCCAATTTTCGGTCGATTATAATCAACTTAAACTGGTCAAATGCGTTTTCCTTTGCCACGCTCACATATCGATTCGAAAAATTATGAATTTTGAAACCTCGCAATAATTTGACATCACAGATCCAACAAAAGTGGTTTCGTCGAAATCCGAGGTCGTTTGCAAAATGGCTATTTTTAAGGGCTGAAATTCCATAGCGACTATTCTGAATTTTCAACTTGACATAACTTTTGATTCCCACTGTGAAATTTTGATTTCTCGGATTCGTTGGAGAGATATTGTCACATAGATTCAAATATTTTTGGTTTCGCTAAAATCTGGTTTATTTTGAATCCTGTACATCCATTTGGAATTTGAAATCGAATTATCGAACTACCGCGCCATTTTCAATTCCTTTTATAATTTAAAATAAATATTTATATTCTAACGATGATTCGAATAAATATATACATTCGAATTCTATTCATAACAAATTTCCCGTCGTTTTTATTTAAAATAATTCATTTTAAATAATCAAAATTCACTAAAATTGCCAAAATAAAAATTTTAAATTGGCCCAGATTTCCGGGTTATTACACCATAAATATATCAAAAAATCCAACACATCATTCAAGAACTAAACATATTGATATAAGACATCATTTTCTAAGAGATAACGTAAGTAAAGAAAATTTTTCACTAAAATTCATAGAAACAAAAGAAAAAAATTGCAGTATTAACCAAACCAATAAACGAAGCAAGATTTACTAGATGTAGAAGAGAATTAGGCATTTGCTCTTTAATCGAAATAGAGTAATTAAATATATTAATATAAATATAGTATAAATATAATAAAATTTTGTCTTTATTATCCACATTGCCCAATTCACAAATCCCCAATTGGTAAGAAACACTAATCGATTAGGATTTCGTTTATTCGTATAATCGTGTATTCGTTGTACGTAAATATGTGTTAAGATTGTTTTGTAAATAATGTCTGAAATATTTATTAGGTTTAAATTATACGATGTTTGTATCACATTATATTCTTGTTATAATAGTGTAATCATGGATGTAGGAAGAGTTATAGAAAATCATAGATTTAAGGAAAATTATAGATTTAAGCAGAGTTATAGATTTAGGGGAATTATATATATAGAATTAGTCACTAGGATTATTTCAAGTTCAGATAGATATACTTTTTGTTGATGACGAAGGGGGAGAAATTATAAAATAGGTATAGTTTAAGGGGGAGTTAGAAGGAATTCATGGTGAAAGGGGGGAGGGTAATCGAAGAATCGGATTAATAGGTAATATCAGGTACGAATATTTTATGAACCAACGTTGTCATCATAAAAAAGGGGGAGATTGTTAGAGAATGGAATGTTGATGATGTTTTGATGACAACAACCTTGTTTCAATCATTATCTTTATTGATTACAAAATATATACTAACACTTTTATCCATAATATATATATATGTATGTATGTATTTATGTATATGCAGGATTTATATGCGGGTAATAGATATTCAAGAGTTCAAAGGGGAATCAAGACTCATGAGTATCATGATATCAATAGTTCAAGAGTCCAAGACTATCAGTGTAATAACCTGGAAATCTGAGCCAATTTAAAATTTTTATTTTGGCAATTTTTGTGAATTTTGAATATTTAAAATGGATTATTTTAAATAATAACGACGAGAAATTTATTTTGAATAGAATTAGAACATATATTTTTATTTGAATCGTCGTTAGAATATAAATAATTATTTATAATTATAATAGGAATTGAATATGGCGCGGTAGTTCGAAAATTCGATTTCAAAGTTCAAATGAATGTACAGGATTCAAAATAAACCGGATTTTAGCGAAACAAAAAATATTAGAATCTATTTGAGAATATATTTCCAACGAATCCGAAAAATTGAAATTTCATAGCGGGGATAAAAAGTTATGCCCAGTTGAAAATTCAAAATAGTCGCTATGGAATTTTGGCCCTTAAAAATGGTAATTTTGCAAATGACCTCGGTTTTCGACGAAACCACTTTTGTTGGATCCAGGATGACGAATTTTGCTAGATTCCAAAATTCATAATTTTTCGAATCAATATGTGAACGTCGCAAAAGAAAACGTGTTTTGACAATTACAGTCAATTTGGATCGACCAGAAAATGGCCATTTTTCAAACGGTCTCCAAATTTGATGAAATTAGTTTTGTTAGAACCGTATCATCAATACGAAGCTACAAAATATTTTTTGGGAATTTTTAGAGCCCGTATGTGGCCTCGGTAAATTGAAATGTGCGTTCAAATTCAATATATATTGATTTATATTTTGAATTCGATGGAAACTGATTGAAACGATCAAATTGGCTTACGAAACATATCCCATTGTGTTCGGAATGAGGGTATTTAGCTAGGGGCGATAGTCATTGGGTTTGATTTGGAGTTAGGATGAAAATTTCACTTTTTAAAGAAAATTAGAAATAAATAATTATTAAAATAAATTATTATAAAAGGGACAAATCATAAAACCCTAGCCCATATATTACTCCGCCGCCAGTCACGATAGAGGGCTGAAATTGCCCCAATTTCAAGCTGAAAATTCTCCCAGCCCCCTAGCCAATTTCAACACTTTATAAAACGAAGATTGTTGTCCATCCTGAGATCTGTAAATCTATACCTATATGATCAATTTTCACTTAAAGATTTGGGAGTAATCATCCCTCAAAGGGCGCGCGTTCGAACCGAATTTGGGGAGAGACGGGACCCTCGAGCTCAATGTGGTGGCCAGGCACGGGTAGAGAACGTTGGCGGCTTCGAGGGGAGGATCTCCAATCGTGTTCCGATCAAATGTTGAAGCGACGGCGTCGGATCTTGTAAATGAGCGACGGGTTCAGGGTATGGAGGAAGAACAACGGGAATTAAATCGAAGAAAAAGGTAGCGCTTTTCTGAACGTGATTAAGTAATTTGTTTTAATTAATTTATTAAAAGTTAGTTAATTATGTAATTAATATTCAAACGTTTGTAACTTTTTACTGCAATATCAGAATGTCGAAAAACTGAATGTGTTGGATTCACAATGACGGGAGCTTCACAGTGCAACTAACCAAAATAAAAAAGGAGCAAATCAGAATTTCAGGAAAATTCAAACTCCAATAGACCAGAAATTCAGATAAAACTGACGGAGTGGATCCCAATTTGAGAAATTCTCTCACTATAATTTTCTGTACAGTTATTATTTTGTAACTGCACATATGAACTGCTCTCCGTCGTCCACAGACCATGGACGACTTGTTTGATTGTATTGCGCTGTGGTTGTGATGTGAAATTGAAATATATATACGATGTGAAATTGAAATATATGTATATATATATATATATACACGATGTGAATTGAAATATATATACGATGTGAAATTGAAATATATATACGATGTAAATTGATATATATATATATACGATGTGAATTGAAATATATATATGATGTGAATTGAAATATATATACGATGTGAATTGAAATATATATACGATGTGAAATTGAAATACATATGCAATGTGAAGTATTATATAATAAAATATATATGAAATGAAAATAATATATATATTTGAAAAGAAAAAGAATATATATATATATATATATGGAATGAAAATATATATATATGAAAAGAAAATGTATATATATATGGAAAGTGAAAATGTGTGTGTATATATATATATATGTATATGAAAAGTGAAATACATATATATGAAAAGTGATATATATATATATATATATATATGAAAAGTAATATATATATATATATATGAAAAGAAAATGTGTATATATATATATGAAAAGTGAAATATATATATATATGAAAAGTGAAAATAATATATATATATGAAAAGTGAAATATATATATGAAAAGTGAAAATAATATATATATATATATATGAAAGGTGAAATATATATATATATATATATATATATATATATATATATATATATGAAGTGTGAATGAATAGAACACGTCGCGCTGCGGTAGTTCGCGAATTTCGACCATTGACTTCGAACGGATATTACGAGGGATCCGACCGTCGGATTCTCCTAAAACTGGAACCGTTGGGTTCGTATCGAAAAGAGCTTTCCAACGAGTATAAGAGATTTGAAATCTAACGGTTGGATTTGGAATTATGTCCAAATCAAATTTGAAAAGGTTGCTGTAAGTGCAGTTCGATGACCGTTTATGGAAATCGACTGAAAGGGCCTTGATAAAATTATTAAAAATATCAATAATTTGTGTAAAATCATAGTAAATGATTTGTAAAGAATTGGGATGAAAAATCCCCATTCTGTAAAGATAAAAATATTTTTTTTATCGAAATGAACTAGTTATGAACTAGAATTAAAATCCTATATTTTTTAAGAAATAAATCGGATTTGAAATGGTTTTAAAAATAACCAGAATTTCCAATATATGAATTGGATTGGATTTGAATCGAAATTGTCTCAGAATATTTCGATATTGGATTCCGTGATTATACGGATATTGTTGAGGAATTTGAAAGATAGATATATATCGTTATTCCAATACGATATTTGTTAATTTCAGAATTTGATATTGAATATAAGCCGATATATTTTCTATTCAGAGCCTTGTATTTAATATCAAATTGGATTTGGGGTTTGTCATGAACTGTGTTTAAATGACATTAATTCTTTAACCCGAGTAAAAGCAGGATTAATTTCCAAAAGGTAGAACAATCAATATGAAATGACTTTTGAGATGAAACCAATTGGAGTTTGAATAAATCTTTAATTAGATTTGAATGAATGAATGGTGATTAAATTTACCAAAACATGAGATGTGGTGTAAACCAAATATACGTGGTTGTTGATATTGATGGTGACTGATTGATTGTTTGGACGGTGCTCGACCAGTTTATGAGCAGAATATGCTTTTACCTTTAGCATTGGGTTGGGTAAAAATATCTGTGTGCTAACATCTTGTGAAACACTTCACGATTTGACTATGAGATGTGTAGAAATGTTGATATGTTCATTTCAAATTTAATGAATTATTGTGAAATGATATTTTTCTTAAGTGAAAAGAATGTATTCCCGATTTTGGACAGGGAATGTTTTATAAAAATGTTTTATAAAACAGAAGGGATTTCGAGGGCTAAAACCCGATGATTTCGAAATGATTTGGAAATGTATTATGGTTTTACATTGTAGTTCATCACATATTCGATTAGTTGCTATTAATGATGTATCTGTTTGGTGGCGGAGAATTTATTCTCTTGCTTAACACCCTTCTTTGAGACGTACGAGCTCAAAGGTTATGTGATTAATAGTGACTAATCATATGTGTGAATTGCTGATGTGAAGTACTATATTTTGAAAGTACTTGTGATTATTATGTTGTGAAATAATTTTTCCTACTTCAGGATATGAAATGATTTGGTATGTGGCTAAAGATTTTGGTAACCCGGACGACTAAAAGTATAGGTGAGATGGGCAGTGTATGCTTCCATGCGTGGGAGATGCATCGTCGGTGTAGCCTGCTCCATAGTGGGAGGTGCACATATATATAACGGGTTGCTTAGGTGTGTGCCCTTTGCCTTGTCTAGGGGGAGACCGATATTTGGTTGCATACTTGTTTGTATGCATTGTTATGATTTGGAATTCATATTTCCAAATGATTTGATTTGAGATCCCGAAGTGAAATCTACTTTGATATAGAAAGCTAGATATGTATTTCAAATGATTTGAAATGGAAATCGGGTAATAAAGTCCAAAGGAATAATTTCTGTAAATTAAATTGGATTCGGAAAATCTAATTGTAGTGATTAATCTAAATGGGTAGATTGGGATATTGCAGGTTGATTAATGCATAGTAGATCCATATATCTACATTGATTGTTGTTTATACACTGGCATTCATGGGGGTGAACCCGTTCCGCGTTAGCGGCGTGGTCCTGTGATTGACCTGTAGTTTGCTTTTCCCTTGCAAACTCGGGTGCCCCTATTTTCCACACGGGCAGTCAAGTAGTTTTATTTTGCAGATGTATTGAGAAGGATTCTGGATTGAAGCTTTAAGCTGTGTCCAGACATTTACAGTCTTCCGCTGTGTAGTTTATATTTCCGCTGTTCATTGTATTACATTTATGTAAATTTATCTTCCGCTGTGTATTATTTTCGATATACTCTGATATTTTGTACTATGATGTAACATTATTATGATGTTTATGAAAGACTTCTGTTATTTGTTCTGATGCGTTGTATGCCCAAAGTTAGCGTATGCGGGATTCCAACGGTCTTGGTCGGTTTAGCGATCGATTAGGTCCGGGCGAAATCCGTGTCGTTACAGCTGGTATTAGAGCTTTGGTTTACAGAGCTCGAGAACAAGACACATTAGAACCATACGAAAGAATTCATCAAAAATTGGATTAGTAATATCCAATGAGGATAACTCGTTAGAGATGGGATCAGTAGTATCGTGGAACGAGTGTGAAGAGTATATTTTTAAGATGAAAACAATTTTTGTTTTGAAAATTTAAATTAATTATACGTATTTGAATATTTAGTTGTATTGATTTGGACAATCGAGTATATAAAGATTTTGTATATACGTCTGATCCACGTGTATTCGAAGTTTTAATATACTGGATAGATATAGAATCACATTCTAGTCGCCCGGAGATGGTTCTGATGATGGCATGTCATCATCAGCACTTGTGTTCGAGTTTCGAAAGGGGGATTTCTTTATATTTCCAATTGAATGGTGTGAGAACCAAAATATAGTTAGAATATATTGTTGTGACTTGGCATCAAAAACATGATTTTCTGTATATATGTCAAAATTATGAAATTGAAACGATAATTCACTAATTGATTGCTGGTTGTGTTGTTTGATTACTGTTTTGATTAATTGAATGTTGAACCTTTAGCCAAATTGAACCAAATAGAGAATTGTGTTGAAAATTTGTCGCATTTGCATACATATACATGTACTTACATTGAACAGGTCATAGCAAGGAGGCTAGAGAAGAGAATAAAATTGTTTGCCCGACAAATAGGTACATGTTTATTGTATTTCTTGGGTTTTTGATGATTTTATGAGCCGATTGGCTAGCCGCTTAGCTGTTTCTTTTTCTTTTTGGATTGGTGAGGGCCATGGGAGACTATTTGAAATATCCCGAAGCTCTCGGTGCAGGGGAGGTTATGGTGCAATTTTTCGAAAATTTAGGGTGTTAGCCAAAAATTTTGAAAAATTTGAAAAGTTCTTAGAAACTGAAAAGTTGAAGAACTTAAGCCGTAATGAAAATAATGAAAGTTGAGTTGATTTGTAAAAAAACTTTCAGCTTCATTCCTTTTCGGGGATGAAAAGTTTTAAGTGGGGGAGATTGTAATAACCCGGAAATCTGAGCCAATTTAAAAATTTTATTTTGGCAATTTTGATGAATTTTGAATATTTAAAATGAATTATTTTAAATAATAACGACGAGAAATCTATTTTGAATAGAATTAGAATGTATATATTTATTTGAATCGATGTTAGAATATAAATATTTTATTTTAAATATAAAAGGAATTGAAAATGGCGCGGTAGTTCGAAAATTCGATTTCAAGGTTCAAATGAATGCACAGGATTCAAAACAAACTGGATTTTAGCGAAACCAAAAATATTAGAATCTATTTGAGAATATCTTTCCAACGAATCTGAAAAATTGAAATTTCATAGCGGGAATAAAAAGTTATGCCCAGTTGAAAATTCAGAATAGTCGCTATGGAATTCTGGCCCTTAAAAATAGAAATTTTGCAAATGATCTCTATTTTCGACGAAACCACTTTTGTTGGATCCGGGATGTCTAATCATTGCTAGATTTCAAAATTCATAATTTTCTGAATCAATATGTGAGCATGGCGAAGTTAAACGTGCTTTGACAATTTCAATCAATTTCGATCGACCAGAAAATGACCATTTTTCAAACGGTCTCAGAATTTGACACAATTAGTTTTGTTAGGACCGTATCGTCAATACGAAGTTAGGAATAATTTTTCTGGAATTTTTAGGGTCCTCATGTGACCCCAGTAAATTGAAATGTGCGTTTGAATTGAATATATAATGATTTACATTTTAATTTTAAGGAAAACGGATCGTAACAACCGAATTGGCTTACGAAACATATCTCATTGTGTTCGGAATGGGGTTAATTAGCTAGGGATGACAGTCGGTAGGTTCGATTCCGAGTTCAAATGAAAAGTCAACCTATTTGGAAATAAATTAATTAATTAATATAATATAAAATTATATAAAACCTCCCACTACCCCTTATACTCTCTCTCTCTCTCTCTTCTATTTTCCAGATCGAAGCAAATAAAAAAAAGGGGCAACATCGCGTAGCTCGATCTCGTCGTGCCACCCCCACCATCGAGCCGCCATCTCTGGCCTCCCTCCCCAAACCTCCGGCGCCACCTTCTCCCTCTTTCTCCTCCTTCTCCGGCGAGAACAGCGAACCCTAAATCCCCAAATGCCACCGCCAGTCACTCAACATCCCACCGCACCCTGCGTCACCTCCCCAACCAACTCTGACGCGCTTCCTTTCCCCCCTGACCCCCTACGATGCAGTGAAACCCCCCATCGCTGAAAAAAAATCGTAAGTCTTCTTATTTTATTTTAAATTTCTTTTAGATCCGATTTTCCTTTATTAAACCATATATAAAGTTAGAATTTATTTATATATAAAAGTTATGATTGGTTTATATATAGAATTTGGAAAAGATTTGATTTTTATATGAATAGCAAGATAAAGAAACGATTTTTATTTATATGAAATGCGTATGAAAGCTTAGATTTTTATTTACATAAAGATTAGATTTTTTATCGTAGGAAAGTCAAAATTTTTATATAAAGAAAGTCGAGATTTTTACATAAGGAAAGTTGAGATATATATATATATATATATATATATATTAACATGATAAAAATATGATCTTTGTATATATAATGATTTGAAATAAAAATGTTATTTTTATATATGTAGTGAATCAAAAATATGATTTTTATTATATGAACACCGTTATAAAAATAGAATTTTTATCTATATAGTAGCGGTATAAAAATAGAATTTTTATCTATATAGTAGCGGTATAAAAATAGAATTTTAACCATATAGTAGCAGTATAAAAATGTGAATTTTATCCATATAGAGTAGTTATAAAAATGTGATTTTTATATACATATCAACAATATAAAGATGCGATTTTTATATATGTAGTGAATACGGGCAACGAAAGTGAAAAAAGGCGACAACGGCGAAGATTTCCTACATACGAAGGGTCACTGAGTTGGGTTTAGCTCTCGGTGAGAACTCCTCATTAAAAAATTTCTATTCAATTATTTATTTTATAACTGCATATATAAACTGCTCCCCGTCGTCCACAGACCATGGACGACTTGTGTGATTGTTTGTGTTGTGAAAATTGACTGTTGGTTGTGAAGTAAAATATATATTCATGTGTTGAAATAAAATATATATTCATGTGTTGAAATAAAATATATATTCATGTGTTGAAATCAAATATATATTCATGTGTTGAAGTAAAATATATATTCATGTGTTGAAATAAAATATATATTCATGTGTTGAAATAAAATATATATTCATGGGTTGAAATAAAATAAATATTCATTTACAAATCGAACGATTTGTTTATGTACACCGATTTGACTGATATTGATTGGGACGATAAATTTTACACATCGCCCAACTGCACAAATAAAATTTGTGTTTTTGTTGATTTGAAACCCCACACGGGTGTTGGGATGAAATTGGACATACACTAATCCCAATATTAGCTATATGTCAATCGATATATTGACAGGCTGTTATAAGCGTTGAATATATATACTTGATGCTTATATAATGTAGAATACACTTTGGATGATGGTTGATCATTTATCGTTGCTATTATAAACATGTGTTGTATAGAATTCATATAAATAATATTATATGGTAATTGAGTGGGTCTTATTCCAATTTAGAAAATAGATTATATTCATGTGTTGAATAAACAAAATAGTCATGTGTTGACAATACTCATGTGTTGAGAATATTCATGTGTTGAAAATATAAATTCATGTGTTGAATAAAATATATATTCATGTGTTGAATAAAAGAAAATTCATGTGTTGAAGAAAATATTCATGTGTTGAATAGAATAATGAAGTATTTTAAAAATATAAAGCCGTGTTGATTAGATATGCGCCATTTTGATGCGAACAATATTTATATCGATTATATTCATTTTTATAATGAATATAGAAATGGAAGTGATTTCAAAATATAACGTTTTGAAAATATTATCATTTATACATCGATGATATGGAATATTCAATTTTGATTTGAAATTGAATATGAAGTTGAAATCATTTTTAAAAACGAAGTTAAAACGATTTATAAAATATGTTTTGAATTGAAATCGATGAAATATATATTATATATATAATATAATAGCTTGAATAGAACGCGCCGCGCTGCGACAGTTCGCGAATTTCGACCATTGACTTCGAATTGACGTTGCGGGAGATCCGACCGTCGGATTCTCCTAAAACCGGAACCATTGGGTTCGTACCGAAAAGAGCTTTCTAATGAATATTAGAAATTAGAAATCTAATGGTTGGATTTGGAATTATGTACAAATCAAATTTGGAAAAGGTCGCTGTAAGTGCAGTTCGATGGCCGTTGATGGAAATCGACTGTATGGGCCTTGATAAAATTATTAAAAATATCAATAATTAGTGTAAAATCATAAGAAATGATTTGGGAAGAATTTGGATGAAAAATTCCATATTTGAAAAGATAAAAATAGATTTTTATCGAAATGAACTAGTTTGAACTAGAATTATAATCCATTTATTTTTGAAATAAATAAATTGGACTTGAAAGGGTGTTAAAAGTAACCAGAATTTCCGATAATTAAAGTGGAATGGAATGAAATTTGATTTGGCAATAATCGAAGTGAATTTCTGTGGAGGAAGACAACTAATATATCTAGAATTTAAAATGCTTTGTCGTTATTCCATTTATATTATTAGTCAGATATTGAAGTTCATATCGATTATATATATCGATTTGTTTTCCATGAAGATTCCATTGTTAATGGAATGTGATTTTGGGTTGTCGTGAATGGTATCTTTAATAATACTGTTCTTAGACCCAACGGGGTTAAGAAAATCAGAAACTAACTGGAGATTAGTTAAGTTGAATGATTTACTGGGTATTGATCTGATGTTGGTTTCGGCCTTCGGGGTTATTACTTAGGGAATGGTTCACTTGCTAATTTACGGTTAGGGGCTGATGGAATAGAATGTGATTTGGGGTTATCATGAACCGTGTTTTAAATGACATTAGTTCTTTAACCCAGTTAAAGACAGGATATGATTTCCTAAGTTAAACAATCATTAATATTGATTTTTGGGAAGATTAAAACTAAGTGGAGTTTTAATGAATCTTTCATTAGATTGAAATGATTGAAAATGGAGTGTCACCAGTTTTGCTCCAGGCGATAGTTAAATCTTTAATTAGATTTAAATGTGAAATGGTAACTGAATTTACCGATAACACCGTGGTGTTAGATATGAAGTATGACCAGTTTTACTTCATGGGATGAATAGGTTGGGATTGGGAAATAAAATAAATGATTACTTCGGTGTGGTTCGCTAATCCCGACTAGTTTGAATTGATATTCAAAATAAGATTAAAGAATAAATTTAAAGAATTTATCTTTGATAAAATTAATGGGAACCTTTCCCAAAGTATAAAAATATTTGAATAAAAGAATATTCTGAATTGGAATGAGGCATATGTTGTGTAACACTTGTTTATTATATACGCAAGTTATTCAGAAAGACCTGGTTTATCCCATTCTGAGTAACTGATTCGACGTGGTGTCGAGGATGAAGACGGTAGTCGAAGACCGGAGGTCTTCACATCGTTTGGGTAACAACGACCTTTTCCTATTTTGATTTGGACATAATTCCAAATCCAAATGTTAGATTTCAAATCTCTAATATTCGTTGGAAAGCTCTTTTCGATACGAACCCAAAGGTTCCAGTTTTAGGAGAATCCGACGGTCGGATCTCCCGTAATGTCCATTCGAAGTCAATGGTCGAAATTCACGAACTGCCGCAGCGCGGCGCGTTCTATTCAGGTCATTATATTATATATATATAATATATATTTCATTGATTTCCATTTAAAACGTATTTTATAAATCGTTTTAAACTCATTTTCAAAATGTTTTCAGCTTCATATTCAAATTTAAAACAAAATTGAATATTCTTTTAAATTTAAAACAAAATTGAATATTCTATTACGTGACAATTTTATACATCTCATATATATGCTAAAAATAACATTTTTAACCAATCGATATTTATTTCATTCACACTTCATATATATATTATTCACATTTCATATATATATATATATATATAATATTTTCATTTCATATATATAATATTTTCTCTTTTCATATATATAATATTTACACTTTCATATATATAATGTTTTCACTTTCATATATATAAACTTTTCACTTTCATATATACAATCTTTTCACTTTCATATATACAACCTTTTCACTTTTCATATATACAATATTTTCACTTTTCATATATAAAATATTTTCATTTTTCATATATACAATATTTTCACTTTCATATATATAATATTTTCACTTTTCATATATACAATATTTTCACTTTTCATATATACAATATTTTGACTTTTCATATATATAATATTTTCACTTTTCATATGTACAATATTTTCACATCGTGTATATATATATATATATATATATATATATATATTATTTCACATCGTATATATTTTCCATTTCACATCATATATATATATATATTTTCCATTTCACATCACATATATATATTTTCCATTTCACATTACATATATATTTTCACACAGAATACAAGCAAACAAGTCGTCCATGGTCTGTGGACGACGGGGAGCAGTTCATATATGCTGTTATAATATAAATAACTGTACAAAAATAATTATAGTGAGAAATTCTCACATCGGGATCCACTCCGTTAGTTTTATCTGAATTTCTGGTTCGGGTTTGAATTTGCCTGAAATTCCAACGTGCTCCGTTTTGGACGCGATCAGTTTTGTTGTGAAGCTCTCGTCCTCACGATCACAACAAATCCAGTTTCGCACGATTCCGACCTCGTATGAAGAAGTTACGGTGTCACAAAGTTTGAATTACATAATTATATAATTAATTAATAATTATTTAATACTAACCCTTTAATCATCTTCCTCCAGTATTTGGCCGCCCGTTCAAACCCAATTCGTCGTCCCTAGGGTTAACCCCCCCGCCCTATCTACAGTGGATCGGACGACGATCCAGCGGTACCACGACTACCGCCTTGGAGGGCTCCGCCGCGCCGTAAGCCTCGGCGAGATATGTAACAATCCGTATTTTATAACGTGTAATAAAACCATAAATCAAGGCAGAATTAATTTTTAAAATAAGAATCAAGGAAAACGGGTTAAGCCATTGCATTCATCTCGAAATTCTGCTTGGAAACGAGTTTGAGTTTTCGAAAATCAGAGTCCGTATGTCCAAGTTATGACCTTTCGAAGTTTTGAGAAGTTTTCATGTTCAAAACAGCTCAGAATTTGAATTCAAATTTCGAAATTCAAACCTCAGAATGGACTGGGCGGGAAATTTCCCGCCCAGGACCAGGTCGACCTGGGGGTCGACTATGTAGTCAACCTGCTCTGGACCAGGTCGACCATAGTGTCGACCTGGGGGTCGACCATAGTGTCGACCTGGGGGTCGACCTGGTGGCCGAGCCCACTTTTGAAGCTGAATTCGTTTTGATGTTTCTGGCCTCATTTCTGTCTACATTCGTTGGCCTGACCTTATATAAACAGCCCCTAACACTAGTTTCTCTACACAAAATTCTCTCTGACATTATGCTACTCTAATCCTGGTGAAAAGTTAAAGAAAGAGACTACTTCTTCTACATCGAAACTACGTTAAAGAGAATTGCTGATTTGAGGACTTCTGTTAGGACTTGACTAAGCATATAAAGATTCAACATTGACTTTCTTTTTCTAATTCTCGAACCTCGATCTGTAAGCCCCAGTTATTTTTAGATTTAAACTGTAAATGTAATATGAATATGTTGTAAATTGAAATTGGACATGTGTATGATGACTGTCTTACATCCATTCTTGTTTATCTCGGATCTTGACTTTTAGGTATATTACTATGGCATTGATTTGGGGCCTATCCATGTTGTAAATCAAGAAGAAAACCCCCTCATATTATCATGTTGAATCTGCTATTAGTCACAAGTTTATGACTATCGCCTTATGTCAATCGTTACCATGACTATACTATCAGCTTATGTCAATCGTTACCATGACTATACTATCACCTTATGACAACTGTTATCTTGACTAGTACTTTATTTTGCTAGATTTAAAATCTTTATGTTTGAGGCCAATATTCCATATGCCAGTAATGTTATAATCATTTATCTCAAGTCATACTATGCTATGCTAGTAATCACTTTTGCCACCTTATACCCGTCCCTTTTTATGTTATTCCCTAATTAGATTTATTTGTATCGATTTGAGTTTATGTGCGATGGGAATACGATTTGGGTAGATTAGGTAAATCATGAATTGGCTTTGAACTTGAACATGAATATTGTTATAACTTGAACCTGGATATGGACAAGAACTTGACATGAAATTTACACGAAACCTGACATGAAAACTCGACATGAATTTTGACATGAAAACATGAACGTGGGCATGACATTTATATAAACTTGAAAATGGCCAACTCGAGGTTGGGTTGAGTTTGCAGTGTAAATCTACCCAGAACCGCCCGACAAATCCAGTTACAGCAAACAATAGGATCCAATGTGGGTAGTTGGTCATCTCGCATGAAAAACCCGAGGTTAGACTATGTTGTGGTGTAAATCTGCCTAGAACCGACCGGAAAATCCAGTGACCACAACAGTTAGTCTAATGTGAGAGGTTGGGGTGCATTAATGAATTAATGCCACATGATAGGGTTAAGTCATGAACCACTTGAGTATACTTAACCAATTTGACATGATGATTTGATAGGGTTAAGTCATGAACTGCTTGAACACACTTAACCAACTTGATACATGAATTAGATAGGGTTAAGTCACGAATTTGAATGACAACACTTAACCAATTAGAAACCCTAGTTACGCGGTCCTTTTCAGCAGTAACCCACTTAGATGTATCACGATACCCTGGGACTAGGCAGGGTGGGGCACGATTACTGGACTGATTGTAAGCGACTAGAACGACGGCTGAGTAGGTGCACCATTGTAGGTTCAGGAGGACTATGGTCGTGCATGTAGTCCGGAGTTGAAAAAGCAGGCATTGGGCACCCGTAGGTTTACACTGTGCGTGCTTGATTTGTGTCGGTGGTTGGCACCATAGGACTTGATACACCATATGGTGGACCTAGCACAGGTAACTACATTTCTGGATAGGCCCGTATGACACAGACACATGACGAGCTAGAACTTGTAGGGAGCCGATCGATTAGTAGATCGTACCGTAGGACCCCGTAATGGGTCACTTCATGATATTGGGCCAAGGGATCATTTCATGATTAATACTTGACATGGGTTAGAACACTAGTACAGTTGGTGCAGTGAATCTCGAATATGCGATGCTAGACTTGACTTATCCTGTTATCTTAATTATCCTACCAGTTCTGTTATCATCCTTATGTTTAATTCCAGTTTTCACATATCATGTTACCTTTACTAGTTTTCATACTGAAAGTCACTAGGGCTTACCAGTCTTTATGACTGACCCTTTTTCTTTTGCCTCTTTTTCTTTCGTTCCCCCCCAGGTTCTCAGGGAGGAAACACTAGTTCTTAGCTTGGATTTAGCTTGCTTTCTGACAGCTCATGTATGGTTTGGTCTTAGGCTATGCTATGGCTGCTTCTGCTATTTATGGGGAATAATTTACTTTTGTTATCTTAAGTTTATGCTTCTTTATTTGGAACTTGATGTAATGGAATAATTTGTACCTTGGATATATGGGATTTTGACTATATTCTTGAATATAATAAATTTGGTTTTTAATTTCTACCGCTGCTTTATTTATGTTCTGCCTTGTGATATCTCTGTGTATGTTTACCTAGATAATACTCCACCGAAACTAGTGCATTCCCTTTGAGAGTGACCCTAGCGGAGGGGGGTGTTACATTTGGTATCAGAGTCGAAGGTTACCAGGCTGGGCAAAAGTTTTAAAAACCTTCTGAAACTATTTTCAAAACCATTTATAAAGAAGCATTTTTTTTCAAAAAAAGTTTTATGTTTTAAAAGGCTATTCCCCAAAAGCCATTAGCACTTTCCTTTGTTTCCTCGTTTGAGTCTTTTCCTTTCGTTTTTAAGCATGGCTGATCTTAACCTGCCTGAGGGAATACCCGTGCCTGGATGGTTCCGAAGGTACTTAGAAACTAAAGCCAACGGCGCGGGCCCGCCAGACATCCCTCCTCCTCCTCCCCCAGTGGCCGCGGTTCCTCCTCCTTCTGGTACCGCCTTTGCCAAAATATGCAAAGACTTTAAAACAATGGGCGGCAAGAACTTCGTTGGAACTGAAACCTTTGTTGAGGCACGAAACTGGCTAAAGGAGACGGAAGACCTATTCATTATCTTTGATATGGAGGACCATAGGAAAGTTCAGTTGACAGCATGGTTGTTAAAAGAGGAAGCTGCATTTTGGTGGGAAGTCACCAACGCTACCAGGCCAGTTGAGACTTGGGCAAACTTTAGAGAGAGGTTTGGGCTTAAATTCTTATCGTTAGCAGAAGAGAACCTTCAGATGGAAAGGTTCCTAGCATTCAAGCAAGGGGACATGTCTGTTAGGGAGTACGTGAATAAGTTTAATCAGCTTGCTCGGTTCGGTTTGGACTTGGTTAATACGGCCCAGAAAAAGGCCGTACGCTTTGCTCGAGGATTGAACGAGCCACTACACAGTTTGGTCATAACTCATATACCCGTGGGGGCGACCTTTGAAAGCTTGGTGGATATGGCTCTACTTCATGAGGAAGACAAGAACAATAAGAAGGAGGTTAAGCCTAATGAGACTCAGAATAAGAAGGTTGACTCCAAGAAGGGAGGAACCAAGAATAACAAGAGCAACAACAAACCACGTGAGACGAGGGAGTGCAACTTTTGTGGTATTACTGGACGTCTAGCTAAAGACTGTAGAAAGAAGAAGTGGAAGTTGGGTGAATGCTTTCATTGTGGAGATACTGGACACATCAGCAAGGATTGCCCTAAGAAGCAAGGGCAGGGGAAAGGGCAGACCCAACGAGTAAGACCTTCTGGAGGGCAGTTGCATGCTCTCAACACCACTCCAGCTCTTGACCAAGGTAGTAATATTCCCGTAGAAAGCCTTGTTTACATTTCTGACTTTCCTGTTCGAACCTTATTTGACTCTGACGCATCGCATACTTTTATTTCTTCTGATATTGTTGAAAATCTGCACCTAAGTACTAGTCTGGTTGAGGATCCCGTTATAGTTTCAAATCCAATTGGGGGCTCCGCCCATTTATCTATGATGTGTATGGATTTGAGGATCTCTATCTTAAGCGTAGAATTCATGTGTAATGCTTATGTTCTCAGATTTATGGGATACGGTTTAATCCTAGGTATGGATTGGCTGTCCAATTATGGAGCCATTCTTGATTGTGAACGAAGGGTAGTGAGGCTCATGACTTGCCTCGATAATACCCTTGAAATTTCTTGTAACCCTAAGGGTCTGGTCATGTTGTGCTATCTTGAATCCCTTGACTCATCCGACGATAATCTACAATCTGTTTGAGTGGTCCGAGAATATCCAGATGTCTTTGATGAAGTGAGGGGGTTACCTCCTAAACACGAGATAGACTTCCGAATTTATCTTGTCGATAATGCCAAGCCAGTTTCACTGCCCAATTAGGCACATGGCCCTCGAGAAAGAAGAGAGCTCAGTAAACAAGTTAATGAGTTGCTTGAGAAAATTTTTATAAGGCGAAGCATTTCTGAATGGGGTGCTCCGGTGGTGTTCGCTACTAAGGCGGATGGATCGCTTCGTCTATGCGTAGATTATCGTGAGTTAAACAAGCTGACAAAGAAGAATAGACACCCACTACCAAGAATCGACGATTTGTTTGACCAGCTTGTGAGAGCATCTGTTTTCTCTTAACTCGATCTAGCCACAGGATTCCATCAGCTTAGAGTGGCTGAGGATAGCATTGACAAAACTGCGCTTAGGACTCTAGATGGGTACTTCGAATGGCTCGTCATGCCGTTTGGGTTAACGAATGCACCCGCATACTTTGTAGATCTGATGAGTAGGGTGTTTCGAGAGTTCCTTAACAAGTTTGTGGTAGTTTTCGTGGATGATATTTTGATCTTCTCAAAAGATGAAGAAGAGCATGCTAGACATCTCAAGGAAGTCATGGAAACGTTTAGAGCACACCAGTTAAAGGCTAAGTTCTCCAAGTGCCATTTTTTGAGGAAGGAAGTTCGGTTCCTTGGACATGTAGTTTCTAAGCAAGGCATAGCCGTGGACCCCACAAAGGTAGTTGCGGTACAGGACTGGAAAATTCCTAAGAATGCAACGGAGGTGAGGAGCTTTCTCGGTTTGGCGGGCTACTACAGGAAGTTCATTAAGGACTTCGCTAAGATTTCAGCCCCTCTTACTAAGTTAACAAAGAAGAACCTAGCTTTTGCATGGGACATAGAGTGTGACGTTGCTTTTCAGAGACTCAAGAGAGCCCTCACCACAACTCCAGTTTTGGCATTACCTGACGGAGGCAAGGTGTTTACAGTGTACACAGATGCATGCGACACGGGATTAGGCGCTGTCCTAATGCAAGAAGGAAGAGTAATATGCTACGGGGGCAGACAACTTAAAGTTCATGAGAAAAACTATCCCACGCATGACTTGGAGTTGGCCGCGATTTTTTTTGCACTCAAAGCTTGGCGTCATTATCTTCTGGGGGAGAGGTTCGAGCTGTATACCGACCACAAATCACTTAAGTACCTCTTCTCACAGAAAGATTTGAATCTGAGACAACAGCAGTGGATGGAGTTCTTGGCATCATATGACTTTGATATAGCTTATACCCCTGGCAAGGGTAATGTGATGGCGGACGCGCTAAGTAGAAAAAGGTTGACTTTGAGCCCCTTGTTTGTTGAAAGGAAAAGCCTTGAGTTTATAGCAACCTTTGATATTACACCCGCTGTTGAGTCATTGACTGCTACGTTAGCATCTCTTGAGTTAAGACCTACACTTCTAGATCAAGTAGGGACTTCACAGAAGGAAGACCCATAGATAGTCGAAATCATGAACAAGTTGCTTAGTGGTGAGACGTCAAGTCACCTCAGTAGGTATGCCATAGATGACATGGGATGGCTAAGGCGTGATGGAAGGCTATGTGTCCCACAAGTGGGAGACTTAGTAAGGAAAGTTCTCGAAGAGGCGCACCACTCGAAGATGACCATACATCCCGGAGGGGATAAGATGTACAGGGATATGAAACCACTACACCAGAAAAGCTATTTTGCCACGGTTTTGGGCCGTGGCAAAATGACCTGTGGTAAAATTTCTGCCACGGCTATGGGCCGTGGCAAAATAAAAATGAGCCGTGGCAAAATAAAAATTAGCCACGGCTCATGGCCGTGGCAAAATGAGAATTACCCACGGCTACAAGCCGTGGCTAATTAAATGTGCATTTTTTAAAAAAAAAATTGCATAGCACAATAATCATGTCAGTACTTCAAATTTCACATGAAAACAATACAAAGTTTGGAAATGCTTAGACCAAGGCTGAATCATCTTCCCTTGTCAAAACCATTCTTTTCTAGAATGATGATCACAATATTTGGATATTTTATATAGTACAATGAGATTTTATTCAAAAAAACTATTTAATATTACAATGTGTTCCCTAAATTTGAGTTCAACATAAGGAAAACTGATTTGTTAAACTTGGATTCTCTTGCATTTAACAAGGAATAATTGCATGTATCAGAAATATCCCTTATAGCTTCTTCCCATACTTCCTGCATTGAATTTTAGAAAATGTTTATTGTATGCAAAAATGCTTTACCATGTCAAATTCATAAATCATGCAACTTTTTTACTTAAAGAAATAAAACAATTAAAGAAACATTGGTGAACCATAAACAAAAGGCTATGTATTTAGTATGATGGCAATAGTATAATAGCACGCATTTTTGATCAGGTTTCATTTTGAACAAAGTGGTTTTGGAGTTTGTATCATATCATACCTTGTAATCTTCATATCCTTCTTGAATTGCATCTTCCAGTGTAGAAAGACCCGCTTGAACCTGCAAGAAAAAAATTGAAAGGAAGAAAAAATCGAAAAAAAAAAACATAGGTATATTTTGATTTCAGCATAATTCACTAAAAAAAATTATAATTTTGAATTTCATTTAACGTTTTGAACATAATAGACACCTGATTCAGCTTAGAATAGCAGCATGCGACATTGTAGCTAGCAATTGAAGCCTCATTGTACTCTGACTTTGATCCCAGTACGGATTCGAATGTTTGCATTGCCTCTTCATATTTTCCAATCCTGAGTATTCCAAATAAAACATTAACATATTAAGCTACTTCGATTTCTTTCGAAAAAAGTAATGATGAAACAAAATGTTTGTATGCAACTTATATAGCTTCAGTTCTTCACAAAGATCGTTCTCTCTTTGCTGCTTTTGCCACAGTTTTCGCAAATAGTTTTGCGCCTGAAATTCAATCAAGAACAATTTCAGAGCTAATTGTTAACAAAGACACCTGCATGATCGATCATCTTTGCTCTAAAAGTATTTTATTTTATAGTTATAAGTTATAACTTATAAACACCCATTTAAAAATATGCAAGACAATATGATAGAAACACGATTACAATCGTAACATAATTTTTTAATGAAAAAACTAAAGCTTATATGATACCTGAATTTCTCGCAAAGTACTGTTGATTACACCATAATTTCTTTCAGCCCTTATAATCTCCTTTTCAGTAAGCTCACCTTCATCAATCGGCTTTCCTGCAATTCGATGACAACGAATGATAACATTTGGAATAACAAGAAATGTGGTTGTAAACAATGTTCTATATAATGAACCAGTGGACATGTGGGATAATATCACCAAATCTCCTCGGCATTTTCATAAGCAGAGGTCCAATTCTTTGTCCAATAGTATACATTGTTCTTCCATCTCTGTTGCTGGCCAAATCTCAATTCCAAAAACAGCACTACATAGTAACAGTCAAAGAAAAATGTTGCAGATTTAAATTTAAATTTATGACAAATTAAAATAATCTGATTAAAGAAGCTGAAGTTAAACAATGTGCATGAGTGACAAATGAATGGTAAATAACAACAAACTAAACCTGGAAGATGTAATGCAAGCATTGAAGCTGAACACCAGAGGATAAAAGAAATGAAGCAGCAGCTTCTACTTGTTTTTTTGTTATTGTCTATTGGTCAAACCCATACTGAAATTTAATCAATACACATTTCCAGAAAATCAATTAAATTTTGAAATTCAGAATTATTTCAGCAATTGAACACTAGGCTACCAACAATATACTGAGCAATGCCACTCCAAGTTACTAATAATATCCAAACTTTGTATTATCAAGACTAAATACATAAATAAAAATGTCTCCCAAATTCAAAAATCTTTCCGCTTTTAGTTGTTGCAATTTTTGTTCCTTAAAATACAGGTAGGAACTAGGAAGAAAAAAATTTGAACCATGCATAAGAAAACACCTATCAAAAAACAGGTTATAGACTCAGATACACTGTTGTAAATAAAATTTGTTCGCAAATTCATGCAGACCATGGAGTATATTTTTACAGTGTATATGCAAGTAAATAAGAAAATTGAAATACGATGGTACAAATATGTCTAGATAAACTCAAAGAATAACGTAATATGATATCAAATGAAGCAGGTTTGGTAAACCATAAGGCTTGTTTGGGGCTGAATATTACATATACATGCATCATATATGACATTCTTAATAAAAACAAATATACAAAACAAACATCATGAGTAATCCAAATACATATTTATAAATGATGGGACTATGATCTTTGAAATAATTTGCTTGATGCAAATGAGACACGACACTAGTGCATAGCTTAACTTTCTAGGTTGTAGGTGGAAAATGAGATGATGCCACTTCATTTGAACACTGACATGTAAATATGAAAAATTTCATTGCCATATATCCAGTGCAGCTCTACACTCTCTAAGTTGTAGTAAATTATGTTAAAAATGACATATAAATAAAATATTTTTCGTTAGATGTATAGCGCAACTTAATAGATTTAAATATACTTGAATGCATTATTATGGGTGAAATTTTGACCTGGCAACTAGTTTAAACTATACACGATAAACTCAGAATAATTTAATTGTCTTGGAAGATTTTTTCTATCCTCGGATATAAAAAGACATAATTAATCAATTGGCAGTTTATGGGGCCGTTCGCAGGTATTGAACGTGGCAGGATCCATTCGCGTCACATCCGACGCTTCCGACGCGTCGGATGTGTGAGTGGGATTTGGCCCGTTCATGGGCAGTTGGGCGGAAGCAAAATTTTGTTGCGTTCACCTCTTGAGCGGTGCAGGTTTGGGGGTAATTTTGGCGGGATGGGGAAGATTAGGGGGGAATGGTTGTTAAACTGGTTTAGTTTGTGAACACACACGCACGCGCTCTCGTAACCCAAGAGCTCATTTTTGACATTTTTAATATATATGCGTACATATCAAGCCTTATGTTTATTTTAGCCTATTTGATTCCATTTTAATTGTGTTTATAATTTGCATGCTTAAATATATACCAAGCTGCTTCTATTTTTTTTGGCAATGTGAGACTAATATTACAATGTTGTTATGTACATAAGAAACATAAATTAAAAAAAACGGATAAATTAATCCAAAACAATTAAATTAACAATTAAATATCTCGTTCAAATACCACACTCAAATACCCCGTTCGTAGCAAAAAAATGTATTTTCCGTTCGCAACAGTGTCACGCTCAAATGACCCGCTCAAATGTCACGCTCAAATACTCCTTTACCGTTTGTCGAGAACGCACCCTAAAATGAATCCTAATGTTGCACCTCTATTTCCATGAAAGTGCACGTTTCATTCTTATGATAATCTGAAGCCATACGTGCCATATATATGTGCATTTATTTTCTACTTTGGATGACATTTCTTTCCATGCGTGTGTTGAATGCCTCCTATTTTAAATGAAACACATACATATCATTTTTCCAATGCCTGACGTAACAGCATGCACCCTTTCCTTTATAGACTTTCACTCTTCCATTCCTTTTCTTGTCTCTTCTTTTTGTTTTGTTCCTCTTTACCTTTCAAAGCCATGCATGGGCATGTTGGTGGACAACTTGCTATATTGCAATGCATTCGTTATAAAGGAAGAAAATGAATAAAATATTTGTTGTGTATTGACTCAGTTAATGAATAGCAATATGCATATTTTTCATAAAAGAACAAACTCTAATAAATTGTTTTTTAACAAAAAAAAAGGTAAATAAATGTTATGCTACAATAAACCCGCAGAGCATACATGAAAAATCAAGGCAAAATTAGCATAGTAGCATACAATGAAAAGAAAATTTGTATTATACATGCAAAAAATTGCATAATAAAGAATAGCAATATGACCTATCTGTTCATTTCAAGTACTAAGATTTATCATTTTTTAAAGTCAGCTCAGGCAATGAGTTAATCAAATGACTCCAAATTATAATACATCTATCATTGCTTTCTGCAGTTTTAGAAAAGAAGATTAATACATGGACTGGCCTATGCCAATCGCTATCTGAAACAAATCATGAACTGATATAAACTGTGCCAATGGTCAAATTTTTAAAGAAAATTAATTCATGAACTGGTACAAACTATGCCAGGATTTTTTTTCTTTGAAAAAGATACATGGCTGACAACAATTACAAATTATGACTATTGTCAAAAGAAACAGACTTCAGATTAGGTTTTGAAAAATAAAATAAAAAATTGGTCATCTAAGATCGCTATCAGTTAAATCATATTTTAAAAAATGACTTAACTAAACAGTTGTCACCCAAATTAAAGCAACAAAAACTTTAAAATAAAATGTAGACTTCAATTACACTTAAGATCAAAAACACAACATACATCTGCAAAAATTGACAACGGCAGATTGAATCGATACCCGAAAATTAATGACCTATTGCAAATGCAGATTGAATAGATATAATATACTTAAATGCATTATTATGGGTGAAACTTTGATCTGGCAACTAGTTTAAACTATACACGATAAACTCAGAATAATTTAATTGTCTTGGAAGATTTTTTCTACCCTCGGATATAACAAGACATAATTAATCAATGGGTCAGCTAAAGGAAGAAAATGAGAAGGAAACAATTAATTAACTAAAGTTTGTGGCTTATGCCACCATGCCTCGGTGATTATAATCTGCATGTATTCATCTTCATAAACAAACTGTATGAAATTTACACGACTGTCCGAATGTAACACATATATCAGCAACTTCTCAAATGTTCTTTCATCATGCTTGAATCGATTAAAAATCTATGATATGATCATATAAGAGATTACACACTTTATTAATATTACGGAAGATTATATTCAATGTTGTTGAAAATTTGTCTAGCTTTGATACCAATTTGTTAACTATATTAACTACTGGATAGTCTCTGAGAATTATAGCAAACACAGAAGGAGAAAACAAATACTGCAAGAAAATAAAAACTCTACTTTTTTATTTATTTCTTTCTCTTTTATTCACTTTTTCTCTTGATACAAATGAGGAGAGAGCTCTTCTATTTATAGCATACAAATGGACTATTCTAGATTTGCAATATTCTAGGAATATATCTAAATATATATGAAAAAATATCTTTTCCTAAATAATAGCAACTTTAAAAGCTCTCTCAATAAAAATAGGATCATAAATTTGAATTATTACTAATCGCGCTATAATAGAGATTTGACTCTTTCTATTCCTAAAAACTTGCCTAAAATGCTTGAGATTAATTCTCAACAAATCCCTCCTTTAAGCTCAAGCATCTACCATCATTTATTCCAATCATCGCCTTGCAATTTTCAAACAACAGCTTTGGCAATGGCTTAGTGAAGATATCAGCTACCTGATCACGACTCGTAACATGATTCAGCTGCACATCTTTTTCCTTGACATGCTCCCGGATGAAGTGAAAACGAACATCTATGTGCTTGCTCCTTTCGTGGTGAACTGGATTTTTCGATTGCAGACTTTTGATTCCTTTATATCTCACATGTTTTGGTAGAAGTATAGTAATCGTCCAAACTTTCTTTCTCATCAGTTCCTCTTCTTTTCTCGCTTTCTTATCTTCGGGTTGCTCTACCACCACGGCTTCCGTAGTTGTCATTAGTGAAGAAACACTTGCAGCATCCACTAATGCAGTTCTGATCACTTTCAATGAATCGATAATACCGTCCTTTACCATATCAACATATTCACTTTTAGCAGCGTTAGCTTGATCCTGCTCCGAAAGCTTGCCAACAACAACCGCACCTTCTACTTCAGCATTCATAGTAATAATATATGCTGACATCTTCAAAGCATTTTGAATGATCTGAACACCAATTTTCTGGTCAAAATTAGCCGTCTGCAAGTTCGCTAGTTCTTTGAATGCATACAACAAAGAATCACCACCTCCAGGTACAATTCTCTCTTCCACAGCAGCTTTAGTTGCATTCAAGGAATCGGTAACTCTATCCTTCTTCGCACTAACTTCAGTTTCGCTCGCTCCTCTAATTTTTAGAACTGCAACGCCACCAGATAACTTTGCAAACCGCTCTTCCGGCTTTTGTTTGTCATAGTCCGATGAATTCAAATCAATAGCAGACCTTAGCTGGTCACATCTTTCTTCAACTTTAGCTATATTTTCTTTTCCTATTTCATTTGATTCAACCGCCCTGTAAACATTCATGGCATTATTTGCATCAAGCCCAACTTCAGTATCCTTTAAATCTACTTCTTTCTCAACAGCATCATCATTAGTGTTACTTCTATCCTTGCCTTCTACATCAACAGTCTGAATCTCTTCTACATTATCAGGTTCGTCCTCATCAAAATTGCTATCAAATACGTTATATTCTTCCTTGTTTACTGCTAGTACCTCCTCAACATGGTCTGTATCTCTCTCTCTTGCTTCTGAGGCAGTCCTTTGAACCGCGGCTCTTCCTACATGCAATCGTGCTTCATTATTTGCTTTATCAATAGCTGCCCGTTCTTGTTTTGCAATTGGTTCAGCGGCTGCTCTTTGTCTTGCCTCTTCTACGTTCATTATATCATCAATTTTTGTATCATCGTCATTAGCAATCTCATCATTATACATTTTCCCAATGACTTCCTCAGCGAATTCTTGATTGTCAACAGCTTCCTCCTGCTTGACTCTTTTCAGAGCCATACAATCAGCCTTGTCTTCTTTATTTTCCATTAGGGTCTCCTTGTTTGCGTACACCTCTTTCAATAATTTCCACGAATCTCTTGCAGAATTTTCTCCTATAATATGGTTGAAAGCTTCTTCATCAACGTTCTCACACATAGCAACACGGGCTTGATGGTCTTTCCATCTCGACCTTGTAAATGCCTCACTCTCTTTCTCCGTCATATTTTTAACATCTTTTGGCCACTCGTAGCCACACTCAACAATCTCCCATAATCCTTTGGAGATCAATTCTTCTTTCTTTTTATTACTCCACTCTTCGAAGTTTTCTTTTGTGAGAACAAACGTCGAAAGAAATAAAAATGTCATAGTTTCAACCTGGCGCTCCGATACCAATTTGTTGAAAATTTGTCTAGCTTTGATACCAATTTGTTAACTATATTAACTACTGGATAGTCTCTGAGAATTATAGCAAACACAGAAGGAGAAAACAAATACTGCAAGAAAATAAAAACTCTACTTTTTTATTTATTTCTTTCTCTTTTATTCACTTTTTCTCTTGATACAAATGAGGAGAGAGCTCTTCTATTTATAGCATACAAATGGACTATTCTAGATTTGCAATATTCTAGGAATATATCTAAATATATATGAAAAAATATCTTTTCCTAAATAATAGCAACTTTAAAAGCTCTCTCAATAAAAATAGGATCATAAATTTGAATTATTACTAATCGCGCTATAATAGAGATTTGACTCTTTCTATTCCTAAAAACTTGCCTAAAATGCTTGAGATTAATTCTCAACAAATGTATGTATATAATCTTTAGTGGTACCTTCAGTAATATCTAAAATATAATATACTAAAGTAAAAACTCAAGTTAGAAAGACCTTTAAAAAAAGAAAAAGGAAAAAAGAAAAAGAAAAAAAGAAGCAGCAGCACGACCGCTGCTATAAAGAGAAGGCTGCTCCCCAGCAGCAGCAACAACAGTGGGGGAAAGAAAAAAAATGACTGGGCTGCTACAAGTTATGATTACTGGTTTCAATGCACATGTATTGATGGGGTAAGTTAAACCTAATAATATCTATCTGTTAAATCCGAAGAAGTTGGTTGATTGCCAATGGGCACCAAGGAGAAAATATATGAACCTAGGACAAATACATGCATCCAAATTTTGAAATTTTATTTTATTTTATTTTTTTTTTTTTTTTTTTGTTGTTATCGGAAACAATGTTGTTTCTTCATTGAGTTAATCATTGTTTTGAATTTACAACCTTTTAGCTTTCTCCTCATTATTAACTGCCATTTGTTTTTTAAATTTTCATTGTTCATTGACAATATTGGGCCATCCTGTAATGGAAAGTTTTCTTTCTTGTTTACATTAGTGCTCCTGCTTTTCTAGTACATGCCTAATGGTTTATTTCATATATCTCAATTTTATACACAAATAACATCCAATACGTCAATTAGTTTGCTAAGGCTGACCCTGCATGTGCTGCATCCGATCCGTTCATTCACTGGTTAGAATTTGTGTTTATATTCTTTGACAGTAATGTTTTTACCTTATTCCTGTCCCCGCTTTATTAGATAGTTATAGTTGCACTGAATTCTTAAATTACAACCATAGGATGCTCACGCTTTATCACAGTTCTCATATCGCCATTGTGAGGTTTAGAACCAAGACAATAATTATGAAAAGCATAATACTAAATGAAGCTTACATGCCGTACCACATCCGCTGATTTGCTAGTCGGCATTCTATGTTTATTTTTTTTTTGCATTCATAATTCAATCGATTATCAGTTTATAAGTTAGATAGTTATGAATTTATTATTGTAGACAATCAAATTCAGTCGAGTCCAAAATCTTATCTTTATGTATACTTCCTGGTGATTTTTTATGAAAGGAAAGAAAGGAACCTAAATCCATAAAAATCAATAAATCCTCTCATCAATTTTTATGCAGCAGCAAAAATAACAGTTTGAAACAAAATATGGCTGTAGACACTCAAACATACACTTAGGAGAAAATTTCCGTGAAACATTCACCACCACTAGAAACATTTAAAACCGAATAATTGGTCGAGCTTACCCACTACCACTAGGAGCTCGAAAACTTGATAATACACGCTAAGGCCAGGTATGAACTGAGTCACAAGTATTTTGCATACAATTTCATAACACAATTTATATTGCAATTCAAAATACTGAACAAAGAAGCATTAATAGTACTAAGAAAAACAGCCAAATTTAAAAAGGAAATATAATAGTTAGCAAATTCATTTGCATAATCTGGAAATAGATATGAACAGTTGTAGATTTGGTTTCGTTACCTAACAGACTTCATGCATGAACAAAGCGGACCACTAGCGGGGAGCATCCATTGGCAACGTGGCTGATCTGTAGATTGGAGAAGAGTGCAAGCCAAACAAAAACAGAATACAAAATAATCCTCTAATTCACAATTGGACGTCGAACTAACTCAGTTTCATTTCTGGAATAAATTACATAATGATGTAAACAAAGATAGAAAAGGATTTTAATGAAATCTTAGAACGCTGATTATTCAACATACAAAAGTGATCGGTAAACATAATCGTATAAGTCAGGGTTTCGATTTCAACAATATTACAACAACAGAATAATAATCAAACACAATCGATTTGAACAAAATCATATTAGGGTTTCAATTTTAATTACAACAATGGAAAAATACCTGAAAAATTACTTCATTGAGAATTGAATGAGAGCAAAACGCGAAATGGTAGCTGGACAAACAGATTCGTGAAATTGAAGCAGCGGTGAGTTGTTTTGGATGAGTGGAAGATAGATCTGAGTGTTTGTTGTCGAACGGGTTCTTTTTGTTTATTGGGTAAGGGCGTGAAATAATTGGGACAAAAAGGCACGGGAACAATGAAATTTTTTCCTTCATGTTGGAACGGTCTAAATCTGTTCGAGATCTACCACGGTCCAAACCTGTTCTAACCCATTTTGCCACGGCTAAAGACCGTTCCAAAATTGCCACGGCTTTAGACCGTGGCAATTCTTCCGCATTTGGGTGTGGCAAAATTGACAATATGGTGTAGTGAACGCATTTTCTTTTGGGCTGGAATGAAAAAGGACGTGGCAGAGTTCGTTTCGAAGTGCATGATGTGCCGACAATTAAAGTCCGAGTAGAAGAAGCCTGGTGGGCTATTACATCCTTTGGAGGTTCCGCAATGGAAATGGGAGAGTATCTCGATGGATTTCGTGGATAGACTGCCTAGGTCAAGGAAGGGAAATACTAGCATATGGGTTATAGTTGATAGACTCACGAAAAGTGCTCACTTCATTCCAGTGAAAAGCAAGAGGACCGCATCATGGCTAGCGTCTATTTACCTTCGAGGGTTGCATGGAGTTCCTTCTAGTATAGTTAGTGATCGTGACCCGATTTTTACTAGCCAGTTTTGGAGTAGTCTGCAAGAAGCAATGGGTACACGACTGAACTTGAGCACTGCCTATCACCCGCAGACGGATGGAAAAACCGAAAGAGTAAATAGGGTGATAGAGGATCTTTTGAGACTATGCATTCTTGACTTTGGTGGTACTTGGGAAGACCATCTTCCTCTCATGGAGTTTGCCTATAACAATAGTTACCAAGCTAACATCGGGATGGCACCATTCGAAGCCCTGTATGGAAGACCGTGCAAATCGCCAACTTGTTGGTGGGAGACGACAGACATGCTTATACTTGGGCCCGACATGATAAGGGACACTTCTGAGAAAGTTGAGTTGATACGAAGACGGATGAAAACGGCCCAAGATAGACAGAAGTCTTATGCGGACAAGAAAAGGACAGACCTAGAGTTCGAAGTCGGAGATATGGTCTTTATAAAAGTTTCTCCGTTACACAATGTAGTTCATTTTGGAGCAGTTGGAAAGCTAGCCCCAAGGTTCGTAGGACCATTCCCTATCACTGAGAGGATTGGACGGATGGCCTATAAGGAAGACTTACCCGAGAAGTTGACTGGATTACACAATGTCTTTCATGTCTCGCATCTCCGAAAATGTTTGCATGAATCGGCCGAAGTGGTTGAGCCAAGCATCCTTGAAGACGTAGAAGTGGAAAAAGACGCAACATTAAGGCGAGCTCTGAATCGTATCTTAGGAACGGAGATTAAGAAGCTAAGGAATCAAGAAGTCAAGCTAGTTAAAGTTCAGTGGAGTGAAGCCCAAGAAGACGCAACTTGGGAAACCGAAGAGAAGATACGCGCGCTTTAACCATTTCTTTTTGAGGGTACATTCTCGATCTCTTTCTCCTATAAACTTGAAAACTTTTTCGTATCATGCTTTTACTACCAACGTTTGTCTTGTTATCTTCTCGATCTTATCTTGAGAACCTTAGGTAGAACCATATGGATGTAAAACATGTGATTGAAACATGTTATGGTTGATGTTTGCAAATGGTTGCAAGTGTTTGCAAGTGATTTCTAGTGGATGCATGACACACATTAGGCACTAGATCGACTCAGTCACATTTTCATGTTGCATATGCATGAGTGCTTAAACTTGTACATGGATGGAACTTGTTATGCTATCACTTGGATGTTGCATATAAATGAATGTTTGTGCACTCATGTAGAGATTATAAACTATGTTAGGGATTTGCATACATGATGGATTCATTACACTAACATATTTTGCATTAAGGAGGTTTACTGAATCAGTAACTGCCTGATCTTTTGCATTAGATAAGTACATATACACACACTTTCTGCATATGTTCATACAATACTAGAAATCATTTAAGGACAATGGTTTCCTATGGATGATGCTTTGAGTAGATGGATGATTGGATGGCAGGATATATTCTTTCTAACTTAGAGATTTCAGGGACGAAATCCTTTAAGGAGGGGAGAATGTAACAACCCGTATTTTATAACGTGTAATAAAACCATAAATCAAGGCAGAATTAATTTTTAAAATAAGAACCAAGGTAAACGGGTTACGCCATTGCGTTCGTCTCGAAATTCTACTTGGAAATGAGTCCGAGTTTTCGAAAATCGGAGTCCGTATGACCAAGTTATGACTTTCGAGGTTTTCAGAAGTTTTCAAGTTCAAAACAGCTCAGAATTCGAATTCAAATTTCGAAATTCAAATCTCAGAATGGACTGGGCGGGAAATTTCCCGCCCAGGACCAGGTCGACCTGGGGGTCGACTATGTAGTTGACCTGCCCAGGACCAGGTCGACCATAGTGTCGACCTGGGGGTCGACCTGGTGGCCGAGCCGACTTTTGAAGCTGAATTCGTTTTGATGTTTCTGGCCTCATTTCTGTCTACATTCGTTGGCCTGACCCTATATAAACATCCCCTAACACTAGTCTCTCTACAAAAAATTCTCTCTGAAATTATGCTGCTCTAATCCTGGTTGAAAAGTTAAAGAAAGAGACTACTTCTTCTACTTCGAAACTACGTTAAAGAGAATTGCTGATTTGGGGACTTCTGT
Source organism: Allium sativum (assembly GCA_030737875.1). Taxonomy (NCBI): domain Eukaryota; kingdom Viridiplantae; phylum Streptophyta; class Magnoliopsida; order Asparagales; family Amaryllidaceae; genus Allium; species Allium sativum. Next base: position 969,836,628 of record CM060912.1, on the reverse strand, counting down.
TAGGACTTGACTAAGCATATAAAGATTCAACATCGACTTTCCTTTTCTAATTCTCGAACCTCGATCTGTAAGCCCCAGTTATTTTTAGATTTAAACTGTAAATGTAATATGAATATGTTGTAAATTGAAATTGGACATGTGTATGATGACTGTCTTACATCCATTCTTGTTTATCTCGGATCTTGACTTTTGGGTATATTACTATGGCATTGATTTGGGGCCTATTCATGTTGTAAATCAAGAAGAAAAACCCCTCATATTATCATGTTGAATCTGCTATTAGTCACAAGTTTATGACTATCACCTTATGTCAATCGTTACCATGACTATACTATCACTTTATGGCAACTGTTATCTTGACTAGTACCTTATTTTGCTAGATTTAGAATCTTTATGTTTGAGGCCAATATTCCATATGCCAGTAATGTTATAATCATTTATCTCAAGTCATACTATGCTATGCTAGTAATCACTTTTGCCACCTTATACCCGTCCCTTTTTATGTTATTCCCTAATTAGATTTATTTGTATCGATTCGAGTTTATGTGCGATGGGAATACGATTTGGGTAGATTAGGTAAATCATGAATTGGCTTTGAACTTGAACATGAATATTGTTATAACTTGAACCTGGATATGGACAAGAACTTGACATGAAATTTACATGAAACCTGACATGAAAACTCAACATGAATTTTGACATGAAAACATGAACGTGGGCATGACACTTAGATAAACTTGAAAATGGCCAACTCGAGGTTGGGTTGAGTTTGCAGTGTAAATTTGCCCGGAACCGCCCGACAAATCCAGTTACTGCAAACAATAGGATCCAATGTGGGTAGTTGGTCATATCGCACGAAAAACCCGAAATTAGACTATGTTGTGGTGTAATTCTGTCCGGAACCGCCCGACAAATCCAGTGACCACAACAGTTAGTCTAATGTGAGAGGTTGGGGTGCATTAATGAATTAATGCCACATGATAGGGTTAAGTCATGAACCATTTGAATATACTTAACCAATTTGACACGATGATTTGATAGGGTTTAGTCATGAACCGCTTGAACACACTTAACCAACTTGATACATGAATTGGATAGGGTAAAGTCACGAATTTGAATGACAACACTTAACCCATTAGAAACCCTAGTTACGCGGTCCTTTTCAGCAGTAACCACTTATATGTACCACGATACCCTGGGACTAGGCAGGGTGGGGCACGATTACTGGGCTGATTGTAAGCGACCAGAATGACGGCTGAGTAGGTGCGCCATTGTAGGTTCAGGTGGACTATGGTCGTGCACGTAGTCCGGAGTTGAAAAAGCAGGCATTGGGCACCCGTAGGTTTACACTGTGCGTGCTTGATTCGTGTCGGTGTTTGGCACCATAGGACTTGATACACCCTGTGGTGGACCTAGCACAGGTAACTACATTTCAGGATAGGGCCGTATGACACAGACACATGACGAGCTAGAACTTGTAGGGAGCCGATCGATTAGTAGATCGTACCGTAGGACCCCGCAACGGGTCACTTCATGATATTGGGCCAAGGGATCATTTCATGATTAATACTTGACATAGGTTAGAACACTAGTACAGTTGGTGCAGTGAATCTCGAATATGCGATGCTAGACTTGACTTATCCTGTTATCTTTCTTATCCTACCAGTTTTGTTATCATCCTTATGTTTAATTCCAGTTTTCATGCACATATCATGTTACCTTTACTAATTTTCATACTGAAAGTCACTAGGGTTTACCAATCTTTATGACTGACCCTTTTTCTTTCGTTTCCCCCCCCTCCCCCGGGTTCTCAGGGAGGAAACACTAGTTCTTAGCTTGGATTTAGCTTGCTTTCTGATAGCTCATGTACGGTTTGGTCTTGGGCTTTGCTATGTCTGCTTCTGCTATTTATGGGGAATAATTTATTTTTGTTATCTTAAGTTTATGCTTCTTTATTTGGAACTTGATGTAATGGAATAATTTGTACCTTAGATATATGGGATTTTGACTCTATTCTTGAAAATAATAAATTTGGTTTTTAATTTCTACCGCTGTTTTATTTATGTTCTTCCTTGTGATATCTCTGTGTATGTTTACCTAGATAATACTCCATCGAAACTAGTGCATTCCCTTTGAGAGTGACCCTAGCGGAGGTGGGGTGTTACAAGATCGCACCCCCCTAGGCGTCGCGATTGGCCCACAAACGGAGCTCCTTTGAACCGGTGATTTGAGCATCACAAGCAACGAAAACTGTCGAATGTTATATAGTTTTGAAGGTCAAGAATTTCTTTACAAATTTTGCTTCAGAACCCTAATCTTATTCGAATCCCTCCGCTCGCGATTTATGGATTTTATTTGGAGCGATTAGCGCCTTTGTTTTTGAAGAGGCGACGGATCTGGTTTATGGAGTTAGGGTTAAGTGTAGAAGAGATTATATATATTTATATTAATATTTTATTATTTTATTTCTGAAAATTCTTGTTTATAGATCTGAACTCCAAATCAAACCCAACGATTATCGCCCTTAGCTAATTACCCCCATGTAGAACACAATGGAATATGTATCGTAGGCTGATTCGACTGTTTCGACCAGTTTTCATCAAAATCAAAATATAAATCTATATATTGAATTTGAACGCGCATTTCAATTTACCGGGGCCACATACGGACTCTAAAAATTCCCCAAAAAAAATTTCTAGCTTCGTATTGACGATACGGTCCTAACAAAACTAATTTCATCAAATTCTGAGACCGTTTGAAAAATGGCCATTTTCTAGTCGATCGAAATTGACTGAAACTGTTAAAACACGTTTTACTTCGCCATGCTCACATATTGATTCAAAAAATTACGAATTTTGAAACCTAGCAATAACTTGACATCCTGGATCCAACAAAAGTGGTTTCGTCGAAAACAGAGGTCGTTTGCAAAATTTCGATTTTTAAGGGCCAGAATTCCATAGCGACTATTCTGAATTTTCAACTGGGCATAACTTTTTATCCCCGCTATGAAATTTCAATTTTTCGGATTCGTTGGAAAGATATTCTCTAATATATTCTAATATTTTTTGTTTCGCTAAAATCCGGTTTATTTTGAATCCTGCACATTCATTTAAAATTTGAAATCGAATTTTCAAACTACCGCGCCATTTTCAATTCCTTTTATAATTAAAAATAAATATTTATATTCTAACGTCGATCTATATTAATATATACGTTCTATTTCTATTCAAAATAAATTTTTCGTCGTTATTATTTAAAATAATCCATTTTAAATATTCAAAAGTCACTAAAATTGCCAAAATAAAAATTTTTAATTGGCTCAGAATTTTCAGGTTGTTACAATCTGCCCCACTTAAAACTTTTCGTCCCCGAAAAGGAACGAAGCTGAAAGTTGTTTAACTAATCAACTCAACTTTCATTATTTTCATTACGGCTTAAGTTCTTCAACTTTTCAGTTTCTAAGAACTTTTCAAATTTTTCAAAAATTTGGCTAACACCCTAAATTTTCGAAAAATTTCGCCATAACCTTCCCTGCACCGGGAGCACCGGGAAAATCCTAAAATTGCCATACAAGCCTCTCCATTCCAAAAAGAAAAAGAAACAGCCAAGCGGGTAGCCAATCGGCTCATAAAATCATCATACCCAAGAAATTAGTAAACATGTACCTATTTGTCGGGCAAACAATTTTATTCCTCTGCTCTAGCCTCTTTGCAATGACCTGTTCACACATATATATGTACATGCATGCATTTCCAAACAATTTTCAGTATAGTTCAATATTCAATACAATTTGGCCTAAATTTACCTTTCACGTACATATTAGTTTCAACAATCTCATTAGTTAAACTAATAATCAAACAACACAGTTATCAATCAATTAGTTGATTAACGTTTCAATCATATAACTTTTATATATTCAAAATTTCTGATCGTTATAGTTTGGTATCGGAGATTTGGTTTACAAAGCTCGAGAACAAGACACATTAGAACCATACGAAAAAATTCATCAGAAATTGGATTAGTAATATCCAATGAGGATGACTTGTAATGACCCGGGTTTTTGGCGTCTTTGGTTATCCGATATACCACACATATCGAACATCCAAGGATCGAAAATACCGGTCATAATGAAAGAAATTAGTGGGTGAGAATAGATAAGATAGAAACTTAGAATAGAAGAAGAAGAAGAACAAAACATCAGAGTAACACGAACCTCACAACGGAACGAATAACATATAATATATATAACATAACCTGAAATATACATCTGTACTTGAATATACACATCATTATCAAAGTACAACACTTACAACACAGCGGAAATAACTATAGCTATATGATCCTGAAGCCTCCTGCTCCAGCTCTTCAAGTATCTGTAAATCCCAACTACTTGACTGCCCGTACAAAATTGGGCACCCAAGAGTTTAGGGAAACAAAACAAAATAAACTCCGGGTCAGTCATGGGACTGGTATGAGTAAAACAGTTTAAAACAGTCGAACAAGTAAACGATATCTCATAAGACCACGCCGTATAACGGAACGAGTTTTTGGCGTCTTTGGTTATCCGATATACCACACATATCGAACATCAAAGGATCGAAAATACCGGTCATAATGAAAGAAATTAGAGGGTAAGAATAGATAAGATAGAAACTTAGAATAGAAGAAGAAGAAGAACACAACATCAGAGTAACACGAACCTCACAGCGGAACGAATAACATATAATATATATAACATAACTTGAAATATACATCTGTACTTGAATATACACATCATTATCAAAGTACAACACTTACAACACAGCGGAAATAACTATAGCTATATGATCCTGAAGCCTCCTACTCTGGCTCTTCAAGTATCTGTAAATCTCGACTACTTGACTGCCCGTACAAAATTGGGCACCCAAGAGTTTAGGGAAACAAAATAAACTCCAGGTCAGTTATGGGACTGGTATGAGTAAAACAGTTTAAAATAGTCGAACAATAAACGATATCTCATAAAACAAAATAAACTCCGGGTCGGTCATGGGACTAGTACGAGTAAAACAGTTAAAACAATTCGAACAAGTAAACGATATCTCATAAGACAACGCCGTATAACGGAACGGGTTTTTCCCTTATGAGAATCCAAAATATCTTTATATCAAAAACCTTTTGATATTATGATATTTTGGATTCTCATAAGGGAAAAACCCGTTCTGTTATACGGCGTGGTCTTATGAGATATCGTTTACTTGTTCGAACTGTTTTACTCATACCAGTCCCATGACTGACCCGGAGTTTATTTTGTTTTGTAAATCCCGACTACTGTAATAACCCGGGTTTTTGGCGTCTTTGGTTATCCGATATACCACACATATCGAACATCCAAGGATCGAAAATACCGGTCATAATGAAAGAAATTAGAGGGTGAGAATAGATAAGATAGAAACTTAGAATAGAAGAAGAAGAAGAAGAACACAACATCAGAGTAACACGAACCTCACAGCAGAACGAATAACATATAATATATATAACATAACTTGAAATATACATCTGTACTGGAATATACACATCAATCCTCACCGCTTCACAGATGGAAATCATTCCTGAGCCAAAGAATGCTTGATACGTATTGGAAGTTGGATTTCCATCTACGAACCGATGCTAGGGATCGTCCTCACAGCTTCGAGACAATATAGCCTACCATGTCTCAAGAACAGCCGCAACTGCCCCATGGATCGTCAGGGCCGGTCCACCGATGTGGATTATAATGCCTGAACACTGCATTTCCCCGCCCTTTGGGCGTAAATGAGCCAAATGACTCCATCGGCTCCACACAGTCACCGATATATCCGAGGAGCCTCGCAATAGCAACAACCACACAGGTGAAAATAATTTAAATGTCAGGGCTGGTAGGTCACTGACACCACCCTAGCCATAAGGAAACGCATGTCCTCAATGATGTCCTCTCCCATTTTTGGTTCACAACCGGGGTGTGAGGCTCGCGAATCAACGCTACATAAAGCTATGCCACACAGGTGGTGCTTTGATCATCAACCACAAGACTTTGCTTTTCAACAAAAGCCTTGATCAATTGCCACTTAGGCATGCCACACAGGCAATTCACTCCATGCGATTGATATCCATCCATATACTACCTCTGATCCCGTACGTCTCAGAGAAGGGTGAAGTAAGGGAATGAATTCCCCTTCACCAGGCAGATGTATATTTAATAGAGATCAATCAACACAGAGAAAAATCCAATGTCAGACACACAGTCCATACAAGTCCGTTCTGGGTCTGAACGAAACCGTAGGAACCTTATTCCTTGCATATCCATCGATCTCCAAGTACGTCTGAACGTTCACCAACTGATTCCCTCCTCTTGGGTGTACAGTCCAATCAAGATCATCAGTAATCACCTAAACGATGTGAAGACCTCCGGTCTTCGACCACCGTTTTCATCCTCGACACCACGTCGAATCAGTTATTCAGAATGGGATAAACCCGGTCTTTCTGAATAACTCGCGTATATAATAAACAAGTGTTACACAAACACCACATACGCCTCATTCCAATTCAGAATATTCTTTTATTCAAATATTCTTATACTTTGGGAAAGGTTCCCATTAATTTTATCAAAGATAAATTCCTTAAATTTATTCTTTAATTTTCATTTGAATATCAATTCAAATTAGTCGGGATTAGCGAACCACGCCGAAGTAATCATTTATTTTATTTCCCAATCTCAACCTATTCATCCCATGAAGTAAAACTGGTCATACTTAATACCTAACACCACAGTGTTATCGGTAAATTCAATTACCTTTTCACGTTCAAATCTAATTAAAAATTTAACTATCGCCTGGAGCAAAACTGGTGATACTCCATTCTCGATCATTTCAATCTAATTAAAGATTCATTAAAACTACACTTGGCTTTAATCTTCCCAAAAATCAATATTAATGATTGTTTAACTTGGGAAATCATATCCTGTCTTTAATTAGGTTAAAGAACCAATGTCATTTAAACACGGTTCACAATAAACCCAAAATCACATTCTATTCCATCAGTCCTTAACCATAAATTAGCAGGTGAACCATTCCCTAAGTAATAACCCTGAAGGCCGAAACCAACATTAGATCAATACCTAGGTAACCATCCAACTTAACTAATCTCCAGTTAGTTTCTGATTTTCTTAACTCCATTGGGTCTAAGAACAGTATTATTAAAGATACCATTCACGACAACCCAAAATCACATTCCATTAACAAAGGAATCTTCATGGAAAACAAATCGATATATATAATCGATATGAACTTCCATATCCGACTAATAATATAAATGAAATAACGGCAAAGCCTTTTAAATTCCAGATATATTAGTTGTCTTCCTCCACATAAATTGTAACGGCTCCGGTTTCGCCCGGACCCAATCGATCGCAAAATCGACTAAGACCGTTCAAACCCGAACACGTTAACTCTGGGAATACAACACCATCAGAACAATAACAACAGACTTTGATAAACATTACAATAATGTTACATCAGAGTACATAACATATCAGAGTACATTGAATAAAATTACAGCAGAAGATAAATTTCAATCAATTAAATACAATAAACAGCGGAAGACTTCTATGCTCTAGACATAGCTTTAGGCTTCAATCCAGAATCCTGCTTAAGAGATAAATATCTGCAAAAAGCTACTCGACTGCCCATGTGGAAAAGAGGGCACCCGAGTTTGCAAAGTGAAACAAACTACGAGTCAGTCATGGGACTGGTGTGAGAATTCTTAACTAATGTAACTAATAGCAATAAGGCAAATCCAAGGACCACACCGCTAACGCGGAACGGGTTTTATTCCAATGGATTGCCGGTGCATAAATTAAAGTAAATCGTTAAACAACGCAATGCCTTTTAGAAAACTGAAACCATTATAAGACCCAAGTCCCATCACACAATGCAACGCAAACCGGAGGATAGGGTTTTACCTTATAATGGTCAAAAGATGCTTAATACGACAAAATGGATTTGATATTATTATTAGTGTATATATGTTTCAAAAACATTTCAATCATAATGTATCAATCATAAACGGTATAGTACCCCATCCTACTATGTCGCCATACTAGTTCTACAATAAAAACTGCATGGTGTCGTATTGGAAATTGGGTTTCCATCATGAGTCAAGGCTAGGGAGGAGCTCCTTACCGATTTGAGACACTCTAGCTAATGTCTCAGGATCCCCCGCAGTGAACCCTTGAAAAGCTGCAGGGCCGGTCCACACATACAGCTTTGTGGATTAGTTATTCCTGAACACACTTTTCCCGATCCTATAGGACCTATCATCCGAGGCGCCTCATTCCATCATCCACATAAATAAAATATCAGCCAGTTTAAGCACTGACACTACTTCTAGCTAGAAAGAAACGTGCTGCTCTCCCTGCGTTCCCTTGCTCCGTTTTAGACTCAACCGAGTTGTGAGGCTCGCGAAGTCACACCATACACAAAGCTACGCCTAAACAGGCCGTGCTTTGATCATCAACCACAAGGCCTGCTTTTCAACAAGAAACATTGATCATTGCATCTTGGTATGCCACACTATCAATCCATATCATACTATTAGTCCTTTGCCAAAATAAACAAAAAGGTGTTAAGCAAGAGAATAAATTCTCCGCTACCAATTATTCTTACATTCGGCAGAAAATCAATAAATACAATATAAAGGAGTACAATGTCGGACACACATTCCATTTATAAGTCCGTTCTGGGTCTGAACGAAACTGGAGATACCCTCGTTTCGTATGTCCAGTACGGAAGGGAGGTACCCGCATATCCGTGAAATCAACATATACGTCTGGACGGCCACCACTGTAGCCCCTTCAAGGTAGCCACTCCAATCATGGGCATCAGTAGTCGTCGTCCATTCGACGTGAAGATCGCCGGTTCTTCAGTCACCGTCCTCAACTCTTCGACTTAGATCGACGTATAATCATTTGAAATGAGATTGAACTCGGACTTTTCAAATGATTCTTGCATATATATATATATTAAATCATTTCATATCGTTAATATTAATTTATAACGATCAATCTGTATTTTTATTTATATAAAAATAATCAAATTCCATTTAACGACGCTTCAAATCAATAGGCGACCTTGGCGCTGTTTTCACCCAAATTTGTTTTTACACATTTCTCTAAATCTAACCGTTGGATTTTAACACAACTCATATCGTTGGAAAGATCTTCCCAAGGCGAACCTAACGGTTTCAGTTTTGGGAAAATCCGACGGTCGGATATTTCGATATAATAATTTAAAGACACAATTCCAAAATGCGAACTACCACGCTCGATTCATTTACTTTTAATTTATATATATAATTATATATAAATATAATTCCTACGATGATTTCAATCAGTCTATTTATTTCATGCATATTTTGCCCACCCATTTTCATATCAAGAATTTATAATTCAACATATGATTCTTTTTATCCTAACAAACATGCGAATAAAAAATGATATTTTTATTTCATAACTTCTCACTAGAATCAACTTCCATTAAAATGAAATCTTTAAATGTTTAATCCTTTCCAATGAAAATGATACTAAATCATATCTCATTTTAATATATGAACATGACACCACAAACATGTTTCATTTTTTAATATATGCACATGACCCTAAAAATATACTTATTTTTTTATGCAATAACATAACACTAAAATATGTTTATATTTCATATAACAAAATGACATTAAAGATATATTCATTTTTGATATTTTCAACATAACACTAAAATATGATTATGTTTCATATGCATTAACGCTACAGTAAAATATGATTATGTTTCATATGCATTAGCGCTACACTAAAACATGATTATGTTTCATATGCACTAACACGAATCTAAAATATGTATATATTTCATATGCATTAACATAAATCTAAAATATGTATATATTTCATATGCATTAACATAAATCTAAAATATGTATATATTTCATAGGCATTAACATAAATCTAAAATATATATATATATTTCATATGCATTAACATAAATCTAAAATATGTATATATTTCATATGCATTAAAATGCGACTTTTCTTTTTAATATAATCTACATTGCATTAAATAATTTTGCAATGTCAAAATCTAATCTTTTCATTACATAAAAAATGTAATTTTCTTACTTTAAATCTTAATTACCTGAAAATATAAACTTTAACTTAATTACATAAAAATGTAATTTTATTCTAATTCTTACTTACATTAAGAAAATGTAATTTTTCTAATTCCCTACTTCTTTTATTGCATATAAAAGGTCAACAAAGATGTAATCTTTATTTCTATACTTTTTGTCCTGGTTTACAATTTCTAACAAAAATGTCCCTTTTTATTCTAATTTACATTTCCTAACAAAATGTCATTTATATTCTAGTTTACATTTTGAATGTAATTTTCCTTTTCATTGCTTATTTACCAAAAAAGTAATTTTCCTTTCTAATTTCCTTTATTGAAAATCTATTTACATTAAAATGGTAAATATCATATCAAATTTCTTTTTATTGAAAATCTAAGTTTTCACTTTTAATTACATAAAAATGTAATTTTATCTTTCTATAAATCCAATTACATATAAATGTATTTCTCTTACTTTCTAATTTGCAATGTAAATTTTAATACTTTAATTGCACACAAAAATGTAATTTTATTTACTATGCAAATTCATCTTCAATTACATATAAAAATGAAATTTTATATTACATGTACATTCTTAACCATTAATTACATATAAAAATGTAATTTTCTATGCGGTATAAATTTCATGTCTTTTAGTTACATATAAAAATGTAATTTTCTATGCGGTATAAATTTCATGTCTTTTAATTACATACAAAAATGTAATTTTCTATGCGGTATAAATTTCATGTCTTTTAATGTAAAAACCTAATCTTTTTATTTACAATGTAAAAATCTAATCTTTTTAATTACATGTCAAATTCCTATCTTTTTTAATTACATTAAAAAAAATGTAACTTACATCACATTTCAAATATAATTAAAATAAATCTTTTCATTCCACTAACATTCTCACTTTTATTTTCAATAAAAATTGAATCTTTACATACCGTTAACATTCTCACTTTTATTTTCAATAAAAATTGAATCTTTACATACCTTTAACATTCTCACTTTTATTTTCAATAAAAAATGAATCTTTACATACCATTAACATTCTCACTTTTATTTTCAATAAAAATTGAATCTTTACATTCCGTTAACACTCTCACTTCTATTTTCAATAAAAAATGAATCTTTACATACCGTTAACATTCTCACTTTTATTTTCAATAAAAATTGAATATTTACATTTTTAATAAGCAAACCAATTCAAGATCTATGAATTATACCAAAAGTTAGATCTTTACTCCAATATAGGAGATGTACGTGAACTAAATAAGATAGATCTACATAACAGAAAGGTAGATCTAGGGGGTAGAAGCATGGTTCTATATTTTAGATCCAACTAGAAAGGTTTTTAACTGACATTCATGTGTATGAAACAACATATGATTTCAGATCTGTAATTATCAATAACTAGAAATGTGGTCATACAACATCCCAAAACAAATCAACACATAATCATAACATCACAAATCAGAACTACTCACATATACAGCATGATTTATGAACAAGCAATATAATTAAGTTAATTATTAATTATTTAAATCAGAATACTCTCCTTGATTTAAGTAGAATTAAAAATCCAAATAAATCCAGAAATTGTCCCAATCCCTTTTTAAAAGTCGTATTCGAAGTCACGGTTCTCTCGGATCTGAAAATTTTCAGTTTGGAGTTCGTATGAACAAATTATCCATTTTTAATCAACATTTACCTTTTACAACTGCAGTTGCAACAGAAATAAGCGTGGCAAATCTGATAATTTACCTTTGAAATTTAGGCCGTATAATTTCAGATTTGTTCAAAACTTTGAGTCCAGATTTCAGGAAATTAGATCGATGGTTTTCAAAACGGTTTGCGCGATGTCAGAGAGCTAGGAGAGGGGGTTATTCGCCGGGAAAGGGGGGAGGTGCGACGACATGTGTGGGCCCGGGAAGGTGCGAACGGGGGCGGCTTTATGGCGCTGGTGCGGCGGCTACAGGCTTCGGGAGGGTCCGATTTTGGTGTAGAATCGAAGAGCACGAAAATCTCTTCGAAAAATTGTACTACGGCGAAGAATTTCGTTGAGAAACGAAGGAGAAATCGAAGGAAAAAGATTTGATGTGTTATAGGTTAAGCGGCGGTGAACGAACGGGAAGAAGAAGTGAACGGTAGCATGCGGTATTTATACTAGTATTCTGAGCGTATTTTTTTATTTAATTAAATCCAAAATTTAGGTTTTTCCGTCCGATCTCCAAACGGAGCCCAACTACTCTCGAACAATATGTTTTGACGTCTTCTGAATGCAATGGCGCTAGTGCCGAAGTCTAATTCTGAAGTTTACTGTGACGGCCGGGAATTTCGCTCGATCCTAATCAGTCGTTAAACCGATCTAGACCGTTCGAAACCCCTGATCGTTTGAGAACAGGACAAAACAGAACGCAGACGGAAGAACATTTCATTGCTTATTACAACAATTCCATCAGAATACAATAATATACAAAGTATAAATGAATAAATTACATTCGATAAATATCAGAGATTACAATAAATTACATAGCAGCGGAAAATAATACAAAGCACAACTGAAGGTGATATACGGATACACAGCTTTCCGGATATCATTCCAGCTATAAACCAGGATCCTGTGAATATAAATCTGCAAAACCAAAACTACTAGCTTCCCGTGCGGAAAATAGGGGCATCCATAGTTTAGGTTAAATCAATAAACTCCAGGTCAATCATGTGACTGGTGTGAGAACTAAAACAGTTATTTTAAACTTTACTTTAAAAGAGAGTAATTCAAGAGACCACGACGTATAACACGGAACGGGTTTCCTCCCAAGAATACCAGTGCATAGGGTAAACAACGCAATGCTTTTTCAAAAAATGAAGCTATTATAAGACCCAGGTCCCATCACACAATGCAACGCAAGCCGGAGGATAGGGTTTACCTTATAACAGCCAAACATGCTTGGTACGTTTAAAAACAAATCATTTGATACTATAATAAGTGTATAGTGTCAAAACAAATTTCAATCATTAATATCAATCATAGACGACATAGCATCCCATGCTACTATGTCGCCATACTAGGCTCTACAAATAAAGCCGAAGTATCTCGTATTGGAAATTGGATTTCCTTCATGAGTCGAGGCAAGGGGCAAGCTCCTCTCCGCGTTCGAGACACTCTAGCAAATGCCTCAGGACTACACACTCTGGGCAATCCTGGATCCTCCAAGGCCGGTCCTCTCTTACGTTTGAGGATTAGTTATTCCTGAACACACGTTTCCCGGTCCTTACAAACCTATAATCGAGGCGCCTCGCATTCCAACAACCACATAGGTGAAAAATAGATATAAATGTCAGGGCTGGTAAGTCACTGACACCACCATAGCTAGAAAGAAACGTCATGCACTCCTTGGGTCCTTATCCCTTTTTTGACTCATACCGAGGTGTGAGGCTCGCGAATCCACGCTATACACAAAGCTACGCCACGTAGGCCGTGCTTTGATCATCAACCACAAGACTTTGCTTTTCAACAGAAGCCTTGATCCATGCAACTCAGCATGTCACACAGGCAATTCACGCTATGCGATTGACATCCATCGATATATAACCTCTAAGCTCGTACGTCTTAGAGAAGGGCGTTAAGCAAGAGAATAAATTCTCCGCCGCCAAACAGATATATATTTAATAGAAATCAATCAACACAGAATAAAATACAATGTCAGACACACGATCCATTTACAAGTTCGTTCTGGGACTGAACGAAACCGGAGGCACTTTCCTCGCATATCCATCCATCTCCAAGTACGTCTGGGCGACAACCAACTGATTCCCTCATCTTGGGTGTACATCCCAATCAAGATCATCAGTAATCACCGAAACGATGTGAAGACTTCCGGTCTTCAACCACCGTCTTCATCTTCGACTTATCGTCGAATCGGTTATTCAGAATGGGTATAAACCTGGTCTTTCCGAACAACCCGCGTATATTAAAAAAAACAAATGTTACACAAACACAACATACGCCTCATTCCAATTCATTAGTCACTAACCGTAAATCAACAAGAGAACAATTTCCCAAACATTAACCCCGAAGGCCGAAACCAACATCAGATCAATACCCATGAAACCATTCTTCTTAGCCAACCTACCGCTAGTTTCTAAATTCCACATTCTTAGGGAAAGGTTCCCATTAATTTTATCCAAGATAAATTCTTTAAAATTTATCCTTTAATCTTCCTTTGGATGTCGTTTCAAACCAAATTATGGTTTTCTAAACTAGTCGAGATTACCGAACCACACCGAAGTAATTATTTATTTTATTTCCCAATCCCAACCTATTCATCCCATGAAGCAAAACTGGTAATACTCCATATCTAATACTATGGTGTTATCGGTAAAATTAATTACCATTTCACGTTCAAATCTAATTAAAGATTTACTATCGCTTTGGAGCAAAACTGGTGATACTCCATCCTCGCTCACTTTCTAAATCTGATAATTTAAATTATCAATTCACATTTCAATCTAATTACAGATTCATTACAACTCCCTTTACTGGGTTAAAGAACTAATGTCATTTAAAACACAGTTCACGATAAACCCAAATCACGTTCTATTTATTATCGGGTTAAAGAACTAGTGTTATTAAAAACACAGTTCATGATAAACCCATGAATCAATTCTATTTAAACCCATTTCAAATCCAATTTATTTATTTAAAAATAAATGGGTTTTAATTTCAGTTCAAAACTAGTTCATTTCGATAAAAACTATTTTTTTATCTTTTCAAATGTGGAGTTTTTCATCCCAATTTTTCCCAAATCATTTCTTATGATTTGACACAAATTATTGATGTTTTTAATAATTTTATCAAGGCCCGTACAGTCGATTTCCATCAACGACCATCGAACTGCACTTACAGCGACCTTTTCTGAAATTGATTTGGACATATATCCAAATCCAACCGTTAGATTTCAAATTTCTAATATTCGTTAGAAAGCTATTTTCGATACGAACCCAACAGTTCCGGTTTTAGGAGAATCCGACGGTCGGATCTCCCGTAATGTCCGTTTGAAATAAATGGTCGAAATTCATGAACTGCCGCGGCGCAGCGCGTTCTATTCAGGCCATCATATTATATATATAATATATATTTCGTCGATTCCTATTTAAAACAAATTTTATAAATCGTTTTAAATTCGTTTCTAAAACAATTTCAACTTCCATTTCAATTCAAATCAAAATTGAATTGTTCCTTATAAATTCGTTTTAAAATTCATTTCTATTCAACTCCAATTTCAGTTCAATTTGAATTCATTTCAATTTGTTTTCAATTCAATTCGAATTCATTTTCAATTCAATTCAAATTGGTTTTCAATTCAATTCAAATTGGTTTTCTATTCGATTCAATTCAAATTGGTTTTCTATTCGATTCAATTCAAATTGGTTTTCTATTCGATTCAATTCAAATTGGTTTTCTATTCGATTCAATTCAAATAAAAAACGAATATAATCGATATAAATATCGTTCGTGTCAAAATAGCGCATCTCTAATCAACACGGCTTTATATATTTCAATAAATTCGTTATTCTATTCAACAAATGAATATTTATTCCATTCAATATGTGAATCTATATTTTTGTCAACACACGACTAATATCAACGAATGAGTACTGTCCACGTGTGACTATTTTTGTTATTTAATATATTTTATGAAAATTAAGGTATCTATCGTTTGCTATTAAATCAAACTCCAACCGTAAATTAGTAAGAGAACGATTCCCTGAATATTAACCCCGAAGGCCGAAACCAACATCAGATCAATACCCAGGAGACCACTCATCTCGTCTATTTTCCAGTTAGTTTCTAATTTTATATATGATAAAGATATAGATTTTATTGTTAAAATACTTCGTTCAATACATGACTAATCTCAACGGATGAGTACGGTCAACACATGAACCTTTATTTTATAATGATAAAGATGTAAATTTTATTATTAAAATATTTCGTTCAACACATGACTAATCTCAACGGATGAGTACTGTCAACACATGAACCTTTATTTTATAATATTCTTTATCTTCTAAATTGGAATGAGGCCCAATCAATTACCATATAAAGTTAATTATATGGATTTTCTTACATCACACGTATATAATAGCATTGAAAAATAATCAACCATCAACCAAAGTGCACTATACTGTATAAGCATCAAATATAGATATCTAACGCTTATAACAGCCTGTCAATCAATCGATCGACATATTTAATCAATCAGGATGAGTGAACTTCAAATTTCATCCCAACACCCGTGTGGGGTTTCAAACCATCAAACACAGATTTTAGTTGTGCAATTGGGTGATGTGTAAAATTTATCGACCCAATCAATATCAGTCAAATCAGTGTATGTAAACATATCGGTCGATTTGTTTATAAATATTTATTTATTCACTTTCATGTTAAAAATTATATTTTTAACGATAAAACATTTTATTCCAACGCATGAATTTCTATTCAATTCATTTACACAATAAAATGATATTTTTATTTTTCTAACTTATTTTAGAAAATTTCGGCGGCATAACGGCACGATACTAGAAACGGGACGAGGCCTAGCCTTATCCCCGGTCTAGTGAAGGCCCACGCCATTCACACATCGATCAAATCCATTCCATTTCACCAAACAATTCAACAAACAAGCCATCCATGGTCAGTGGATGACGGGTGTCGGGTGCTACTAAACACTGTCTGCATCCTAGTATATATATATATAACTAAAAAAAAGAAATTGAAGAGTGAGAAATTCTCACCGATAGCTATTCCAACTCCACGACACTTCATTGAGAGAAATCATCGCCATTCTCGCCTTTTGTCGCTTTCATTGCCCGTAGCTACTATATATATAAAAATCACATTTTCACTTCGCTATTCAATATATAAAAATCGAATTTTTACTTCGTTATTCAATATATAAAAATCGAATTTTTACTTCGCTATTCAATATATAAAAATTGAATTTTTACTTCGCTATTCAATATATAAAAATCGAATTTTTACTTCGCTATTCAATATATAAAAGTCGAATTTTTACCATGCTATTATATAGATAAAAATCCTATTTTTACCCCGCTATTCTTCATATAAAGATTTCGCTCTTTCAATTTCAAAAATCTAGTCTTTTCTATTTTAAAAATCTAATCTTTTCTATTTTAAAAATATAATCTTTTCTATTTTAAAAATATCATCTTTTCTAATTTAAAAATATCGTCTTTTCTAATTTAAAAATCCTAACTTTTTAATTCTATAAAAAATCAGTTTTAAAATCTATGTTCTTTTCTCTCAGTTTTAAAATCAAATAAATAACAACAAATGAATGAAATAATAAAAAAAAAGAAAAAGCTTACAGTGAACGACGGGGGGGGGGGGGGGGGGGTGTCTCTGGCGGTTGGGCGCAGGCGGAGGGGGGGCTTAGGGGTGCTAGGGGTCTTGAATGGAAGAGGAGAGAGGCGCGAGAGGGTGGAAGGGGGGTCTGCTGTCGACGCGAGGAGGACGTGGGTTGGGCGAGGCGTTTAGGGTTAGGAAGGGAAGAAGGGGGGGGCTCGCGAGATCAGGGGATCGAGGAGGAGAGGTCGGGCGTGAGGGGGGAACGGCGCTTGGCGCGGCGGCACAAGGAGGCTGGGCGGCGGCCTCCTCCCTGGTGGAGCGATTCGTTGTTTCCCTTTTTTTTATATTTTTTTTCTTCGATTTACATTGAACGAGGGGGGGGGGGGGGTAGATAAAGGAAGGAGAGAGAGGATTTTTTTATTTTTAAATTCAAAAAGCAACTTTCTATTTTGAATTCAAAATCAAACCCGCCGACTGTCGTTCCTAGCGTTTTACCCCCGTTCCGAACACAATGGGATATGTATCGCAAGCTGATTCGATCGTTTCGATCAGTTACCGTTGAATTTACATTTAAATCATTATATTGAATTTTAAACGTACATTTCAAATTACCGGGTCACATACGGACTCGAAAAATTTCAAAAAAATATTTCCTAGCTTCGTATTAACGATACGGTCCTAACAAAACTAGTTTCTTCGAATTCTGAGACCGTTAGAAAAACGGCCATTTTCCAGTCGATTAAAATCAACTAAAACTGGTCAAACACGTTTTCCTTTGCCACGCTCACATATTGATTCGAAAAATTATGAAATTTGGAATCTAGCAATAATTTGACATCACGGATCCAACAAAAGTGGTTTCGTCGAAATCCGAGGTCGTTTGCAAAATGTCTATTTTTAAGGGCCTTAATTCCATAGCGACTATTCAGAATCTTCAACTGGACATATCTTTTGATTCCCGCTATGAAATTTTGATTTTTCGGATTCGTTGGAAAGATATCATCAATTAGATCCTATTGTTTTTGGTTTCACTAAAATCCGGATTGTTTTGCACCCGGTATGTTCAATTGAAGTTTGAAATCGAATTATCGAACTACCGCGCCATTTTCAATTCTATTTATAATTATATATAAATATTTATATTCTAACGATGACGCGTATAAATATATACGTTCTAAATATATTCAAAATAAATTTCTCGTCGATATTATTTAAAATAATCTATTTTAAATGTTCAAAATTCGCTAAAATTGCCAAAATAAAAATTTTAAACTGGCCCAGATTTTCGAGTTGTTACAATCTCCCCCACTTAAAACTTTTCGTCCCCGAAAAGGAACAAAGTCGAAAGTGGTTTGATTAATCAACTCTACGTTCGATCTGGCTTCCATTCTCCAACTTTTCAGTTTCTGAGAATTTTCAAATTCTTCAAAAATTTGGCTAACACCCTAAATTTTCGAAAAATTTCGCCATAACCTCCCCTGCACCGGGAGCCACGGGAAAATCCCGAAATTGCCATATAGGCCTTCTGATCTCAAAAAGAAAAATAAAAAGCCAAGCGGCTAGCCAATAGGCTCATAAAATCATCATCACCCAAACAAAACAGTAAATTATGTAGTAACCATGTACCTATTTGTCGGGCAAACAAATTTTATTCTTCGGCTCTAGCCTCCTTGCTATGCCTGTTCAATGTAAGTATATCTATATGCAAGCAAATGCGACCAATTTTCAATACAGTTCAATATTTGGTTCAATTAGGCATAATGGTTCAAAATGATTAAAAAAATAAACAAACAACACAACCATCAATCAATTAGTGAATTTAACGTTTCAAATTCATAATTTTTGATATATATATACAGAGAATCATATTTTTGATGCCAATTCACAACAATGTGTTCTAGCTATATAAGTTTTGGTTCTCACACCAGTCTAATGGAAATATATAGATATCACACCTTCGTCACTCGAAAATAAATACTGGTGATGGTATACTTCATCATCAGGACCATGTCCAGGCGACTAGAGTGTGACTCTATATCTATCTAATATATTAAAACTTCGAATATACGTTCATGACGCGTATATGCAAAACCTTTATATACTAGATTGTCCAAATTCAAAATAAATAAATAAATAATCAAATACGTTTTAAAATGGTTTAAATTTCAAAACAAAATTGTTTTCATTTGAAAAATATACTCTTCACACTCGTTCTAGGATACTACTGATCCTATCTCTAACGAGTCATTCTAATTGGATATTACTAATCCAATATCTGATGAATTCTTTCGTATGGTTCTAATGTGTCTTGTTCTCGAGCTCTGTAAACCAAAGCTCTGATACCAAATGTGACGGCAGGGAATTTCGCTCGATCCTAATCAGTCGTTAAACTGATCTAGACCGTTCGAAACCCCTGATCGTTTGAGAACAGGACAAAACAGAACGCAGACGGAAGAACATTTCATTGCTTATTACAACAATTCCATCAGAATACAATAATATACAGAGTATAAATGAATAAATTACATTCGATAAATATCAGAGATTACAATAAATTACATAGCAGCGGAAAATAATACAAAGCACAACTGAAGGTGGTATACGGATACACAGCTTTCCGGATATCATTCCAGCTGTAGACCAGGATCCTATGAATATAAATCTGCAAAACCAAAACTACTAGCTGCCCATGCGGAAAATAGGGGCACCCATAGTTTAGTTTAAATCAATAAACTCCAGGTCAGTCATGTGACTAGTGTGAGAACTAAAACAGTTATTTAAAACTTTACTTTAAAAGAGAGTAATTCAAGGGACCACGCCGTATAACACGGAACGGGTTTCCTCCCAAGAATACCAGTGCATAGGGTAAACAACGCAATGCTTTTTCGAAAAATGAAGCTATTATAAGACCCAGGTCCCATCACACAATGCAACGCAAGCCGGAGGATAGGGTTTTACCTTATAACAGCCAAACATGCTTGGTACGTTTAAAAACAAATCATTTGATACTATAATAAGTGTATAGTGTCAAAACAAATTTCAATCATAAATATCAATCATAGATGGCATAGCATCCCATGCTACTATGTCGCCATACTAGGCTCTATAAATAAAGCCGAAGTATCTCGTATTGGAAATTAGATTTCCTTCATGAGTCGAGGCAAGGGGCAAGCTCCTCTCCGCGTTCGAGACACTCTAGCAAATGCCTCAGGACTACACACTTTGGGCAATCCTGGATCCTCCAAGGCCGGTCCTCTCTTACGTTTGAGGATTAGTTATTCCTGAACACACGTTTCCCGGTCCTTACAAACCTATAATCGAGGCGCCTCGCATTCCAACAACCACATAGGTGAAAAATAGATATAAATGTCAGGGCTGGTAAGTCACTGACACCACCATAGCTAGAAAGAAACGTCATGCACTCCTTGGGTCCTTATCCCATTTTTGACTCATACCGAGGTGTGAGGCTCGCGAATCCACGCTATACACAAAGCTACGCCACGTAGGCCGTGCTTTGATCATCAACCACAAGACTTTGCTTTTCAACAGAAGCCTTGATCCATGCAACTCAGCATGTCACACAGGCGATTCACGCCATGCGATTGATATCCATCGATATATAACCTCTAAGCTCGTACGTCTCAGAGAAGGGCGTTAAGCAAGAGAATAAATTCTCCGCCGCCAAACAGATATATATTTAATAGAAATCAATCAACACAGAATAAAATCCAATGTCAGACACACAATCCATTTACAAGTTCGTTCTGGGACTGAACGAAACCGGAGGCACTTTCCTCGCATATCCATCCATCTCCAAGTACGTCTGGGCGACAACCAACTGATTCCCTCATCTTGGGTGTACAGCCCAATCAAGATCATCGGTAATCACCCAAACGATGTGAAGACTTCCGGTCTTCAACCACCGTCTTCATCTTCGACTTATCGTCGAATCGGTTATTCAAAATGGGTATAAACCCGGTCTTTCCGAACAACCCGCGTATATTTAAAAAAACAAATGTTACACAAACACAACATACGCATCATTCCAATTCATTAGTCACTAACCGTAAATCAACAAGAGAACAATTTCCCAAACATTAACCCCGAAGGCCGAAACCAACATCAGATCAATACCTAGGAAACCATTCTTCTTAGCCAACCTACCGCTAGTTTCTAAATTCCACATTCTTAGGGAAAGGTTCCCATTAATTTTATCCAAGATAAATTCTTTAAAATTTATCCTTTAATCTTCCTTTGGATGCCGTTTCAAACCAAATTATGGTTTTCTAAACTAGTAGAGATTAGCGAACCACACCGAAGTAATTATTTATTTTATTTCCCAATCCCAACCTATTCATCCCATGAAACAAAACTGGTAATACTCCATATCTAATACTATGGTGTTATCGGTAAAATTAATTACCATTTCACGTTCAAATCTAATTAAAGATTTACTATCGCTTTGGAGCAAAACTGGTGATACTCCATCCTCGCTCACTTTCTAAATCTGATAATTTAAATTATCAATTCACAATTCAATCTAATTACAGATTCATTACAACTCCCTTTACTGGGTTAAAGAACTAATGTCATTTAAAACACAGTTCACGATAAACCCAAATCACGTTCTCTTTATTATCGGGTTAAAGAACTAGTGTTATTAAAAACACAGTTCACGATAAACCCATGAATCAGTTCTATTTAAACCCATTTCAAATCCAATTTATTTATTTAAAAATAAATGGGTTTTAATTTCAGTTCAAAACTAGTTCATTTCGATAAAAACTATTTTTTTATCTTTTCAAATGTGGAGTTTTTCATCCCAATTTTTCCCAAATCATTTCTTATGATTTTACACAAATTATTGATGTTTTTAATAATTTTATCAAGGCCCGTACAGTCGATTTCCATCAACGGCCATCGAACTGCACTTACAACGGCCTTTTCTAAAATTGATTTGGACATATATCCAAATCCAACCGTTAGATTCCAAATTTCTAATATTTGTTAGAAAGCTCTTTTCGATACGAACCCAACGGTTCCAGTTTTAGGAGAATCCGACGGTCGGTTGTCCCGTAATGTCCGTTTAAAATAAATGGTCGAAATTCACGAACTGCCGCGGCGCGTTGCGTTCTATTCAGGCCATCATATTATATATATAATATATATTTCGTCGATTCCTATTTAAAACAAATTTTATAAATCGTTTTAAATTCGTTTCTAAAACAATTTCAACTTCCATTTCAATTCAAATCAAAATTGAATTGTTCCTTATAAATTCGTTTTAAAATTCATTTCTATTCAACTCCAATTTCAATTCAATTTGAATTCAATTCAATTCGTTTTCAATTCAATTCGAATTCATTTTCAATTCAATTCAAATTGGTTTTCAATTCAATTCAATTCAAATTGATTTTCTATTTGATTCAATTCAAACTGGTTTTCTATTCGATTCAATTCAAATTGGTTTTCTATTTGATTCAATTCAAATTGGTTTTCTATTCGATTCAATTCAAATAAAAAACGAATATAATCGATATAAATATCGTTCGCGTCAAAATAGCGCATCTCTAATCAACACGGCTTTATATATTTCAATAAATTCGTTATTCTATTCAACAAATGAATATTTATTCCATTCAATATGTGAATCTATATTTTTGTCAACACACGACTAATCTCAACGAATGAGTACTGTCCACGTGTTACTATTTTTGTTATTTAATATATTTTATGAAAATTAAGGTATCTATCGTTTGATATTAAATCAGACTCCAACCGTAAATTAGTAAGAGAACGATTCCCTGAATATTAACCCCGAAGGCCGAAACCAACATCAGATCAATACCCAGGAGACCAATCATCTCGTCTATTTTCCAGTTAGTTTCTAATTTTATATATGATAAAGATATAGATTTTATTGTTAAAATACTTCGTTCAACACATGACTAATCTCAACGGATGAGTACGGTCAACACATGAACCTTTATTTTATAATGATAAATATGTAAATTTTATTATTAAAATATTTCGTTCAACACATGACTAATCTCAACGGATGAGTACTGTCAACACATGAACCTTTATTTTATAATATTCTTTATCTTCTAAATTGGAATGAGGCCCAATCAATTACCATATAAAGTTAATTATATGGATTTTCTTACATCACACGTATATAATAGCATTGAAAAATAATCAACCATCAACCAAAGTGCACTATACTGTATAAGCATCAAATATAGATATCTAACGCTTATAACAGCCTGTCAATCAATCGATCGACATATTTAATCAACCAGGATGAGTGAACTTCAAATTTCATCCCAACACCCGTGTGGGGTTTCAAACCATCAAACACAGATTTTAGTTGTGCAGTTGGGTGATGTGTAAAATTTATCGACCCAATCAATATCAGTCAAATCAGTGTATATAAACAAATCGGTCGATTTGTTTATAAATATTTATTTATTCACTTTCACGTTAAAAATTATATTTTTAACGATAAAACATTTTATTCCAACACATGAATTTCTATTCAGTTCATTTACACAATAAAATGATATTTTTATTTTTCTAACTTATTTTAGAAAATTTCGGCGGCATAACGGCACGATACTAGAAACGGGACGAGGCCTAGCCTTATCCCCGGTCTAGTGAATGCCCACGCCATTCACACATCAATCAAATCCATTCCATTTCACCAAACAAT
This sequence comes from Allium sativum, assembly GCA_030737875.1. Lineage (NCBI taxonomy): Eukaryota > Viridiplantae > Streptophyta > Magnoliopsida > Asparagales > Amaryllidaceae > Allium > Allium sativum. Next base: position 969,812,367 of record CM060912.1, on the reverse strand, counting down.
TCAACAAACAAGCCATCCATGGTCAGTGGATGACGGGTGCTACTAAACACCGTCTGCATCCTAGTATATATATATATAACTAAAAAAAAAAGAAATTGAAGAGTGAGAAATTCTCACCGATAGCTATTCCAACTCCACGACACTTCATTGAGAGAAATCATCGCCATTCTCGCCTTTTGTCGCTTTCGTTGCCCGTAGCCACTATATATATAAAAACCACATTTTCACTTCGCTATTCAATATATAAAAATCGAATTTTTACTTCGCTGTTCAATATATAAAAATCGAATTTTTACTTCGCTATTCAATATATAAAAATCGAATTTTTACTTTGCTATTCAATATATTAAAATCGAATTTTTACTTCGCTATTCAATATATAAAAATCGAATTTTTACTATGCTATTATATAGATAAAAATCCTATTTTTACCCTGCTATTCTTCATATAAAGATTTCGCCCTTTCAATTTCAAAAATCTAGTCTTTTCTATTTTAAAAATCTAATCTTTTCTATTTTAAAAATCTAATCTTTTCTATTTTAAAAATATCGTCTTTTCTAATTTAAAAATATGGTCTTTTCTAATTTAAAAATCCTAGCTTTTTAATTCTATAAAAAATCAGTTTTAAAATCTATGTTCTTTTCTCTCAGTTTTAAAATCAAATAAATAACAACAAATGAATGAAATAATAATAAAAAAGAAAAAGCTTACAGTGAACGACGGGGGGGGGGGGGGTCTCTGGCGGTTGCGCGCAGACAGGGGGGGCTTAGGGGTCTTGAATGGAAGAGGAGAGAGGCGCGAGAGGGTGGAAGGGGGGGTCTGCTGTCGACGCGAGGAGGACGTGGGTTGGGCGTGGCGTTTAGGGTTAGGAAGGGAAGAAGGGGGGGGCTCACGAGATCAGGGGATCGAGGAGGAGAGGTCGGGCGTGAGGGGGGAACGGCGCTTGGCGCGGCGGCACCAGGAGGCTGGGCGGCGGCCTCCTCCCTGGTGGAGCGATTCGTTGTTTCCCTTTTTTTATTTTTTTTTTCTTCGATTTACATTGAACGAGGGGGGGGGCAGATAAAGGAAGGAGAGAGAGGATTTTTTTTATTTTTAAATTCAAAAAGCAACTTTCTTTTTTGAATTCAAAATCAAACCCGCCGACTGTCGTCCCTAGCGTTTTACCCCCGTTCCGAACACAATGGGATATGTATCGCAAGCTGATTCGATCGTTTCGATCAGTTACCGTTGAATTTACATTTAAATCATTATATTGAATTTTAAACGTACATTTCAAATTACCCGGGTCACATACGGACTCGAAAAATTTCAGAAAAATATTTCCTAGCTTCGTATTAACGATACGGTCCAAACAAAACTAGTTTCGTCGAATTCTGAGACCGTTAGAAAAATGGCCATTTTCCAGTCGATTAAAATCAACTAAAACTGGTCAAACACGTTTTCCTTTGCCACGCTCACATATTGATTCGAAAAATTGTGAAATTTGGAATCTAGCAATAATTTGACATCACGGATCCAACAAAAGTGGTTTCGTCGAAATCCGAGGTCGTTTGCAAAATGTCTATTTTTAAGGGCCTAAATTCCATAGCGACTATTAAGAATCTTCAACTGGACATATCTTTTGATTCCCGCTATGAAATTTCGATTTTTCGGATTCGTTGGAAAGATATCATCAATTAGATCCTATTGTTTTTGGTTTCACTAAAATCCGGATTGTTTTGCACCCGGTAAGTTCAATTGAAGTTTGAAATCGAATTATCGAACTACCGCGCCATTTTCAATTCTGTTTATAATTATATATAAATATTTATATTCTAACGATGACGCGTATAAATATATACGTTCTAAATATATTTGTAACAACCCGAAAGTCTGGGCCAGTTTAAAAATTTTATTTTGACAATTTTAGCGAATTTTGAATATTTAAAATGAATTATTTTAAATAATTTCGACGAGAAATTTATTTTGAATATAATTCGATCGTATGTATTTATTCGCGTCGTTGTAGAATATAAATAATTATATATATAATTATAAATAGAATTGAAAATGGCGCGGTAGTTCGATAATTCGATTTCAAACTTCAATTGAATGTACCGGGTGCAAAACAATCCGGATTTTAGTGAAACCAAAAACATTAGGATCTAATTGATAATATCTTTCCAACGAATCCGAAAAATCAAAGTTTCATAGCGGGAATCAAAAGATATGCCCAGTTGAAAATTCTGAATAGTCGCTATGGAATTCAGGCCCTTAAAAATAGACATTTTGCAAATGACCTTCGGATTTCGACGAAACCAGTTTTGTTGGGTCCGTGATGTCAAGTTATTGCTAGATTCCAAATTTCATAATTTTTCGAATCAATATGTGAGCGTGGCATAGAAAAACGCGTTTGACCAGTTTCAGTTGATTTTAATCGACTGGAAAAAGACCATTTTTTCAAACGGTCTCAGAATTTGACGAAACTAGTTTTGTTAGGACCGTATCGTCAATACGAAGCTAGAAAATATTTTTCTGCAATTTATAGAGTTAGTATGTGACCCCAGTAATTTGAAATGTACGTTTAAAATAGTATATATAGATTTATATTTTAATTTGAACGGAAACGGATTGTAACAGCCGAATCAAACTACGATACATATCCCATTGTGTTCGGAATGGGGGTAATTAGCTATGGACGGCAGGCGGTGGGCCTCGTTTAGAGGTCGTATGTAAAAGTCAACTTTTTGCAATTAAAATAAATAAAAAAAAATTTAATTATCTCTCCCCTCCCCCTTATTTCACTCTGCCCCCCCCCCCCCCCTCGTTCGGATTTCATTTAACAGAAGAAAAAAAAAGAGAAACCAAGGCATCGAACGAAGGAGGCGGAGCTTTGCTCCACCGATCGTCGCACGCCCCAAGGCAGGCAGCCACCGCCGCCTAGCCTAGAGCCACCTCCTCCCCTTCCCTTCCTCGACACCGACGCGAGACTCCCCCCCCCCCCCATCCACAGACGAAATCGACCCCCCCCCCCCAGCAGTGCCTCGACCTCCTCCTCCCCCTTTCTAACCAGATCGAGCCCCCCCTCGCAGCAGCGGCCGCCGGCCTGACAGCCCCCCCCCCCTCCACCAATTCCGTTAGTAAATCCCCTCCCCTCCCTGAATTCGGTGCTCCCAAGACCCCCCTCCCTTCGCTGAATTAAAGTAAGTATTTATTTTAATTTAGCTTATTTATTTTCCATATAAATAATGTAAGAGAAGATTATATTTTTCATGTTAGGAAAATACCATTTTTAATATCATAAAAATATGATTTTTATGTTTTAAAGTATTAAAAATATAGTCTTTATTATATAGCGATTATAAAAATATGATTTTTATATTTTTAAAGTAGTAAAAATATAATCTTTTATATTGTAGAAAGACAAAAATATCATTTTTACTTCGAGAAAAATATAAACTTTATTTTTGAAAAGGAGAAATCTTTATTTTTATAAAGGCGAAATCTATGTTTTTGAAATGGAATTTTTTTATCTATATTGAATAACGTAGTAAAAATTTGATTTTTAATATATTGAATAACGTAGTAAAAATGTGATTTTTAATATATGGAACATCAAAGTAAAAATGTGATTTTTATATATTGAACATCAAAGTAAAAATGTGATTTTTATATATTGAACATCAAAGTAAAAATGTGATTTTTATATATTGAACATCAAAGTAAAAATGTGATTTTTATATATTGAACATCAAAGTAAAAATGTGATTTTTATATGTTGAACATCGAAATAAAAATGTGATTTTTACATATGTAGTGGCTACGGGCAACGAAGATGACAAAGATGTGATAACGACGAAGATTTATATCAATGAAGAGCCGTGGAGCTAGGATAGCTATCTGTGAGAATTTCTCACCTTTCAATTTCATTTTCTAGTTATATATATATTCTAGGATGCAGACGGTGCTTAGTAGCACCCGACACAATCGTCCACAGACCATGGACTTGTTTGTTTGATTGCAAAAATTAGTTAGATCATTTGATTGAAATTGAACTGTGTGGTGAAATGAATGGATTTGATTGATGTGTGAATGACGTGGGCCTTCACTAGAACGGGGATAAGGCTAGGCCTTGTCCCGTTTCTAGTATCGTGCCGTTATGCCGCCGAAATTTTCTAAAATATGTTAGAAAAATAAAAATATCATTTTATTTACAGAATAAACTGAATAGAAATTCATATGTTGGAATAAAATGTTTTATCGTTAAAAATATAATTTTTAACGTGAATGTGAATAAATAAATATTCATTTACAAACCAGACGGTTTGTTTATGTACACCTATTTGAAGGACATTGATTGGGTCGATAAATTTTACACATCGCCCAACTGCACGAATAAAATATTTGTTTGATTGTTTGAAACCCCACACGGGTGTTGGGATGAAATATGAAGTTCACTCATCCGGATTGATTAAATATGTCGATCGATTGATTGACAGGCTGTTATAAGCGTTAGATATCTATATTTGATGCTTATACAGTGTAGTGCACTTTGGTTGATGGTTGATTATTTTTCAATGCTATTATATACATGTGTTGTATGAAAATCCATATAATTAATTTTATATGATGATTGATTGGGCCTCATTCCAATTTAGAAAATAAAGAATATTATAATATAAAAGTTCATGTGTTGACTGTACTCATTTGTTGAGATTAGTCATGTGTTGAACAAAATATTTTAATAATAAAATTTGCATCTTTATCCATATAAAATAAAAGTTCATGTGTTGACTGTACTCATTCGTTGAGATTAGTCGTGTGTTCACAAAAATAAATATTCATTTGTTGAATAGAATAATTGATAATAGAAATATATGAAGCCGTGTTGATTAGATTGACGCCATTTTGACGTGAACGATATTTATATTGATTTTAAACGATTTTGAAATGAATTGAATTGAAAACGATTTCGAAATGAATTGAATTGAAAACGATTTCGAAATGAATTGAATTGAAAACGATTTCGAAATGAATTGAATTGAAAACGATTTCGAAATGAATTGAAAATGAATTCAAATTGAATTGAAAACGAATTGATATGAATTCAAATTGAATTGAAATTTGAATTGAATAGAAATGAATTTTAAAATGAATTTATAAAGAAGAATTCAATTTTGATTTGAATTGAAATGGAAGTTGAAATTGCTTTTGAAACGAATTTTAAAACTATTTATATAATTCGTTTTAAATAGAAATCGACGAAATATATATTATATATATTATATATATTATAAATATAATATAATGGCCTGAATAGAACGCGCCGCGCCGCGGCAGTTCGTGAATTTCGACCATTTATTTCAAACGGACATTACGGGAGATCCGACCGTCGGATTCTCCTAAAACCGGAACCGTTGGGTTCGTATCGAAAAGAGCTTTCTAACGAATATTAGAAATTTGAAATCTAACGGTTGGATTTGGAATTATGTCCAAATCGAATTTGAAAAAGGTCGCTGTAAGTGCAGTTCGATGGCCATTGGTGGAAATCGACTGTACAGGCCTTGATAAAATTATTAAAAATAGTAATAATTTGTGTAAAATCATAAGAAATGATTTAGAAAGGATTGGGATGAAAAACTCCATATTTGAAAAGATAAAAATAGATTTTTATCGAAATGAACTAGTTTTGAACTAGAAATATAATTCTATTTATTTTTAAATAAATAAATTGAATTCGAAAGGGTTTTAAAAATAACCAGAATTTCCAATGATTGCATTGGAGTGGAATTGAATCGAAATTGTCTTCGGAATATTTCGATGTTGGAATTCGTGATTATACGGATGTTGTTATGGAAATTTGAAAGATATATATTTATATCGTTATTTCCAATACGACATTTGTTAATCGTAGAATTTGATATTGAATATAAGCTGATATATTTTCTATTCAGAGCCTTATATTGAATATCAAATGTGATTTGGGTTTGTCGTGAATGGTGTCTTCACTAACACTGTTCTTGAACCCAGTTGAGAAAAGATTAAATCTTTTTATTTAGATTTAATGAAGTGTACCAATTAAATAATACTTAATTGGAATTGAATTGATATTGATTTTTGGGTTTATCGTGGCCAGTGTTTTTAAATAACACTCGTTCTTTAACCCGATAATTAATGGAATGTGATTTTGGGTTTATCGTGAACCGTGTTTTAAATGACACTGATTCTTTAACCCAGTTAGCGATTAAAACTAAGTGGAGTTTTAATGAATCTTTAATTAGATTGAAATAATCGAAATGGAGTATCACCAGTTTTGCTCCAGACGTTAGTTAAATCTTTAATTAGATTTGAACGTGAAATGGTAATTGAATTTACCGATAACACCGTGGTGTTAGATATGAAGTATAACCCGTTTTACTTCATGGGATGAATAGGTTGGGATTGGGAAATTAAAACAAATGATTACTTCGGTAAGGTTCGTTAATTCCGACTAGTTGAATCGAAATTCAAAAGAAGATTAAAGAAATAAATTCAAGGAATTTATCTTGGATAAAATTAATGGGAACCTTTCCCTATGAATGTGAAATTTAGAAACTAACTGTCGGTTAGCCAAGAAGAATGGTTTTCTGGATATTGATCTGATGTTGGTTTCGGCCTTCGGGGTTAATATTTGGGGAATTATTCTCTTGATTAATTTACGGTTAGTGACTGATGAATTGGAATGAGGCGTATGTTGTGTTTGTGTAACACTTGTTTATAATATACGCGAGTTATTCGGAAAGACCGAGTTTATCCCATTCTGAATAACTGATACGACGATAAGTCGAAGATGAAGACGATGGTCGAAGACCGGAGGTCTTCACGTCGTTTGGGTGATTACTGATGATCTTGATTGGGCTGTACACCCAAGAAGATGGAAATAGTTGGTGATCGTCCAGACGTACTTGGAGATCAATGGATATGCGGGGTACTAGGTGCCTCCGGTTTCGTTCAGCCCCAGAACGGACTTGTAAATGGACTGTGTGTCTGACATTGGATTTTAGTCCGTGTGATTGATCTCTATTAAATATATATCTGTTTGGCGGCGGAGAATTTATTCTCTTGCTTAACGCCCTTCTCTGAGTCGTACGAGCTCAGGGGTTATATATTGATGGATATCAATCGCATGGAGTGAATTGCCTGTGTGGCATGCTTAAGTGGCAAATGATCAAGGCTTCTGTTGAAAAGCAAAGTCTTGTGGTTGATGATCGAAGCAAGGCCTTTGTGGCGTAGCTTTGTGTAACGTTTACTTCGCGAGTTTCACACCCGGTATGAACCAAAAACGGGAGACGGACCTTAGGGGGGACATGCGTTTTCTTTCTAGTTAGGAGTGGCGTCAGTGCTTGAACTGGCTGACGAGTTTGACTCATGTGGATGTTGCTTATTATTACTTGCTGAAAAGCGAGACGCCTCGTGATATCGGTTTCGGCCGATGCTTCTGGTCGGCTGACGGGCCAGGCTTACGCCCCAAAGGGCGGAGAAACGTATTGTTCAGGCATTATAATCCACATCGGTGGACCGGCCCTGACGATCCAAGGGGCAGTTGCGGCTGTTCCTGAGGGGCGGACTAGAGCGTCTCGAATCGGTGAGGATCTTGCCCCTAGCCTCGGTTCATACCATAAATGATAACCCAACTTCCAATACGACATTGCGGTTTTGATTGTAAACCTATATGTGGCGACATAGTGGCATGGGACGCTCATGTCGCCTATGATTGATACTTATGATTTGAAGTTGTTCTATACACTATGCACTTATAATAGTATCAGATGATTTGTTTTAAACGTATCAAGCATTCTTTGGCTGTTATAAGGGAAAACCCTATCCTCGGCTGCGTTGCATTGTGTGATGGGACCTGGGTCTTATAACAGCTTCATTTTTCTTTATTTAGCATTGCGCTGTTTGTTTTATGCACTGGTATTCTTGGGAGGAAACCCGTTCCGTGTTATACGGCGTGGTCCCTTGATTTACCTAATGATTTAAAATAAAGATTAATAACTGTTTTAGTTCTCACACCAGTCACATGATTGACCTGGAGTTTATTGTTTTGACCTAAACTCTGGGTGCCCTTATTTTGACACGGGCAGCTAGTAGTTTTGGTTTTGCAGATTTATATTCACAGGATCCTGGTTTACAGCTGGAACGATATCCGGAAAGCTTTGTATCCGTATATCTACTTCTAGTTGTGTATTGTATTATTTTCCGCTGCTATGTATTTAAATGTAATTTAAATCTCTGATATTTCTGTGTAATATTTATTCATACTCTGTATATTCTTGTAATCTGATGCATTGTTGTAATATACAATGAAATGTTCTTCTGTATGTGTTCTGTTGTGGCTTGTTCTCGAACTATCCGACGCTTTCCTTTACGGGGAAGTTACGGGTTTTCACAGTTGGTATCAGAGCTTTGGTTTACAAAGCTCAGAGAATAAGGCACATTAGAACTATACGAAAGAATTCATCAGATATTGGGTTAGTAATATCCAATGGGAATGACTCGTTAGAGATAGGATCAGTAGTATCCTAGAACGAGTGTGAAGAGTATATTTGAAAAATGAAAACCAATTTTGTTTTGAAAATTTAAAATCAATTATTCGTATTTGATTATTTAGTTTATATTGATTTGGACAGTCCCGTATATAAAGAATTTGCATATACGCCTTGCAAACGTATATTTGAAATTTTAATATACTGGATAGATATAGAATCACATTCTACACACCCGGAGATGGTTCTGATGATTGATCGATCATCATCAGAATTTATATTCGTGTTTCGAAGGTGTGATATCTATATATTTCCTATTGACTGGTGTGAGAACCAAAAATTAGATAAGGCCTATTGTTGTGATTTGGCATCAAAAACATGATTTTTGTATATGTATCAAATTTATGAATTTGAGACTCTAATTCACTAATTGATTGATGTTTGTGTTGTTTATTTATTTGGTTGATAATTTTTAACCATTTAGCCTAATTGAACCAAATATTGAATTATATTGAAAATTGGTTGCGTTTGCTTGCATATACTTGTACTTACCTTGAACAGGTCATAGCAAGGAGGCTAGAGCAGAGAATAAAATTTGTTTGCCCGACAAATAGGTACATGTTTACTACATAATTTACTCTTTTGTTTGGGTGATGATGATTTTATGAGCCTATTGGCTAGCCGCTTGGCCTTTTCTTTTTCCTTTTGAGATCTGAAGGACCGGGGAAGCTATTTGAGATTTCCCGATGCTCCCGGTGCAGGGGAGGTTATGGCGAAATTTTTCGAAAATTTAGGGTGTTAGCCAAATTTTTGAAAATTTGAAAATCCTCAGAAACTGAAAAGTTGGAGAATGCAAGCCAGACCGAACGTAGAGTTGATTGATCAAACCACTTTCGACTTTGTTCCTTTTCGGGGACGAAAAGTTTTAAGTGGGGGAGATTGTAACAACCCGAAAATCTGGGCCAGTTTAAAATTTTTATTTTGACAATTTTAGCGAATTTTGAATATTTAAAATGAATTATTTTAAATAATTTCGACGAGAAATTTATTTTGAATATAATTCGATCGTATGTATTTATTCGCGTCGTTGTAGAATATAAATAATTATATATATAATTATAAATAGAATTGAAAATGGCGCGGTAGTTCGATAATTCGATTTCAAACTTCAATTGAATGTACCGGGTGCAAAACAATCCGGATTTTAGTGAAACCAAAAACATTAGGATCTAATTGATAATATCTTTCCAACGAATCCGAAAAATCAAAGTTTCATAGCGGGAATCAAAAGATATGCCCAGTTGAAAATTCTGAATAGTCGCTATGGAATTCAGGCCCTTAAAAATAGACATTTTGCAAATGACCTTCGGATTTCGACGAAACCAGTTTTGTTGGGTCCGTGATGTCAAGTTATTGCTAGATTCCAAATTTCATAATTTTTCGAATCAATATGTGAGCGTGGCATAGAAAAACGCGTTTGACCAGTTTCAGTTGATTTTAATCGACTGGAAAAAGACCATTTTTTCAAACGGTCTCAGAATTTGACGAAACTAGTTTTGTTAGGACCGTATCGTCAATACGAAGCTAGAAAATATTTTTCTGCAATTTATAGAGTTAGTATGTGACCCCGGTAATTTGAAATGTACGTTTAAAATAGTATATATAGATTTATATTTTAATTTGAACGGAAACGGATTGTAACAGCCGAATCAAACTACGATACATATTCCATTGTGTTCGGAATGGGGGTAATTAGCTATGGACGGCAGGCGGTGGGCCTCGTTTAGAGGTCGTATTTAAAAGTCAACTTTTTGCAATTAAAATAAATAAAAAAAAATTAATTATCTCTCCCCTCCCCCTTATTTCACTCTGCCCCCCCCCCCCCCCCCCCGTTCGGATTTCATTTAACAGAAGAAAAAAAAAAGAAGAGAAACCAAGGCATCGAACGAAGGAGGCGGAGCTTTGCTCCACCGATCGTCGCACGCCCCAAGGCAGGCAGCCACCGCCGCCTAGCCTAGAGCCACCTCCTCCCCTTCCCTTCCTCGACACCGACGCGAGACCCCCCCCCCATCCACAGACGAAATCGAACCACCCCCCCCCCCCCCAGCAGTGCCTCGACCTCCTCCTTCCCCTTTCTAACCAGATCTAGCCCCCCCTCGCAGCAGCGGCCGCCGGCCTGACAGCCCCCCCCCTCCACCAATTCCGTCAGTAAATCCCCTCCCCTCCCTGAATTCGGTGCTCCCAAGACCCCCCTCCCTTCGCTGAATTAAAGTAAGTATTTATTTTAATTTAGCTTATTTATTTTCCATATAAATAATGTAAGAGAAGATTATATTTTTCATGTTAGGAAAATACCATTTTTAATATCATAAAAATATGATTTTTATGTTTTAAAGTATTAAAAATATAGTCTTTATTATATAGCGATTATAAAAATATGATTTTTATATTTTTAAAGTAGTAAAAATATAATCTTTTATATTGTAGAAAGACAAAAATATCATTTTTACTTCGAGAAAAATATAAACTTTATTTTTGAAAAGGAGAAATCTTTATTTTTATAAAGGCGAAATCTATGTTTTTGAAATGGAATTTTTTTATCTATATTGAATAACGTAGTAAAAATTTGATTTTTAATATATTGAATAACGTAGTAAAAATGTGATTTTTAATATATGGAACATCAAAGTAAAAATGTGATTTTTATATATTGAACATCAAAGTAAAAATGTGATTTTTATATATTGAACATCAAAGTAAAAATGTGATTTTTATATATTGAACATCAAAGTAAAAATGTGATTTTTATATATTGAACATCAAAGTAAAAATGTGATTTTTATATGTTGAACATCGAAATAAAAATGTGATTTTTACATATGTAGTGGCTACGGGCAACGAAGATGACAAAGATGTGATAACGACGAAGATTTATATCAATGAAGAGCCGTGGAGCTAGGATAGCTATCTGTGAGAATTTCTCACCTTTCAATTTCATTTTCTAGTTATATATATATTCTAGGATGCAGACGGTGCTTAGTAGCACCCGACACAATCGTCCACAGACCATGGACTTGTTTGTTTGATTGCAAAAATTAGTTAGATCATTTGATTGAAATTGAACTGTGTGGTGAAATGAATGGATTTGATTGATGTGTGAATGGCGTGGGCTTTCACTAGACCGGGGATAAGGCTAGGCCTTGTCCCGTTTCTAGTATCGTGCCGTTATGCCGCCGAAATTTTCTAAAATATGTTAGAAAAATAAAAATATCATTTTATTTAAAGAATAAACTGAATAGAAATTCATATGTTGGAATAAAATGTTTTATCGTTAAAAATATAATTTTTAACGTGAATGTGAATAAATAAATATTCATTTACAAACCAGACGGTTTGTTTATGTACACCTATTTGAAGGACATTGATTGGGTCGATAAATTTTACACATCACCCAACTGCACGAATAAAATATTTGTTTGATTGTTTGAAACCCCACACGGGTGTTGGGATGAAATATGAAGTTCACTCATCCTGATTGATTAAATATGTCGATCGATTGATTGACAGGCTGTTATAAGCGTTAGATATCTATATTTGATGCTTATACAGTGTAGTGCACTTTGGTTGATGGTTGATTATTTTTCAATGCTATTATATACATGTGTTGTATGAAAATCCATATAATTAATTTTATATGATGATTGATTGGGCCTCATTCCAATTTAGAAAATAAAGAATATTATAATATAAAAGTTCATTCGTTGACTGTACTCATTCATTGAGATTAGTCATGTGTTGAACAAAATATTTTAATAATAAAATTTGCATCTTTATCCATATAAAATAAAAGTTCATGTGTTGACTGTACTCATTCGTTGAGATTAGTTGTGTGTTGACAAAAATAAATATTCATTTGTTGAATAGAATAATTGATAATAGAAATATATGAAGCCGTGTTGATTAGATTGACGCCATTCTGACGTGAACGATATTTATATCGATTTTAAACGATTTCGAAATGAATTGAATTGAAAACGATTTCGAAATGAATTGAATTGAAAACGATTTCGAAATGAATTGAATTGAAAACGATTTCGAAATGAATTGAATTGAAAACGATTTCGAAATGAATTGAATTGAAAACGATTTCGAAATGAATTGAAAACGAATTCAAATTGAATTGAAAACGAATTGAAATGAATTCAAATTGAATTGAAATGAATTCAAATTGAATTGAAATTTGAATTGAATAGAAATGAATTTTAAAACGAATTTATAAAGAAGAATTCAATTTTGATTTGAATTGAAATGGAAGTTGAAATTGCTTTTGAAACGAATTTTAAAACTATTTATATAATTCGTTTTAAATAGAAATCGACGAAATATATATTATATATATAATATAATGGCCTGAATAGAACGCGCCGCGCCGCGGTAGTTCGTGAATTTCGACCATTTATTTCAAACGGACATTACGGGAGATCCGACCATCGGATTCTCCTAAAACCGGAACCGTTGGATTCGTATCGAAAAGAGCTTTCTAACGAATATTAGAAATTTGAAATCTAACGGTTGGATTTGGAATTATGTCCAAATCAAATTTGAAAAAGGTCGCTGTAAGTGCAGTTCGATGGCCATTGGTGGAAATCGACTGTACAGGCCTTGATAAAATTATTAAAAATAGTAATAATTTGTGTAAAATCATAAGAAATGATTTAGAAAGGATTGGGATGAAAAACTCCATATTTGAAAAGATAAAAATAGATTTTTATCGAAATGAACTAGTTTTGAACTAGAAATATAATTCTATTTATTTTTAAATAAATAAATTGAATTCGAAAGGGTTTTAAAAATAACCAGAATTTCCAATGATTGCATTGGAGTGGAATTGAATCGAAATTGTCTTCGGAATATTTCGATGTTGGAATTCGTGATTATACGGATGTTGTTATGGAAATTTGAAAGATATATATTTATATCGTTATTTCCAATACGACATTTGTTAATCGTAGAATTTGATATTGGATATAAGCCGATATATTTTCTATTCAGAGCCTTATATTGAATATCAAATGTGATTTGGGTTTGTCGTGAATGGTGTCTTCACTAACACTGTTCTTGAACCCAGTTGAGAAAAGATTAAATCTTTTTATTTAGATTTAATGAAGTGTACCAATTAAATAATACTTAATTGGAATTGAATTGATATTGATTTTTGGGTTTATCGTGGACAGTGTTTTTAAATAACACTCGTTCTTTAACCCGATAATTAATGGAATGTGATTTTGGGTTTATCGTGAACCGTGTTTTAAATGACACTGATTCTTTAACCCAGTTAGCGATTAAAACTAAGTGGAGTTTTAATGAATCTTTAATTAGATTGAAATAATCGAAATGGAGTATCACCAGTTTTGCTCCAGACGTTAGTTAAATCTTTAATTAGATTTGAACGTGAAATGGTAATTGAATTTACCGATAACACCGTGGTGTTAGATATGAAGTATAACCCGTTTTACTTCATGGGATGAATAGGTTGGGATTGGGAAATTAAAACAAATGATTACTTCGGTAAGGTTCGTTAATTCCGACTAGTTGAATCGAAATTCAAAAGAAGATTAAAGAAATAAATTCAAGGAATTTATCTTGGATAAAATTAATGGGAACCTTTCCCTATGAATGTGAAATTTAGAAACTAACTGTCGGTTAGCCAAGAAGAATGGTTTTCTGGATATTGATCTGATGTTGGTTTCGGCCTTCGGGGTTAATATTTGGGGAATTATTCTCTTGATTAATTTACGGTTAGTGACTGATGAATTGGAATGAGGCGTATGTTGTGTTTGTGTAACACTTGTTTATAATATACGCGAGTTATTCGGAAAGACCGGGTTTATCCCATTCTGAATAACTGATACGACGATAAGTCGAAGATGAAGACGATGGTCGAAGACCGGAGGTCTTCACGTCGTTTGGGTGATTACTGATGATCTTGATTGGGCTGTACACCCAAGAAGATGGAAATAGTTGGTGATCGTCCAGACGTACTTGGAGATCAATGGATATGCGGGGTACTAGGTGCCTCCGGTTTCGTTCAGCCCCAGAACGGACTTGTAAATGGACTGTGTGTCTGACATTTTATTTTAGTCCGTGTGATTGATCTCTATTAAATATATATCTGTTTGGCGGCGGAGAATTTATTCGCTTGCTTAACGCCCTTCTCTGAGACGTACGAGCTCAGGGGTTATATATTGATGGATATCAATCGCATGGAGTGAATCTCCTGTGTGGCATGCTTAAGTGGCAAATGATCAAGGCTTCTGTTGAAAAGCAAAGTCTTGTGGTTGATGATCGAAGCAAGGCCTTTGTGGCGTAGCTTTGTGTAACGTTTACTTCGCGAGTTTCACACCCGGTATGAACCAAAAACGGGAGACGGACCTCAGGGGGGACATGCGTTTTCTTTCTAGTTAGGAGTGGCGTCAGTGCTTGAACTGGCTGACGAGTTTGACTCATGTGGATGTTGCTTATTATTACTTGCTGAAAAGCGAGGCGCCTCGTGATATCGGTTTCGGCCGATGCTTCTGGTCGGCTGACGGGCCAGGCTTACGCCCCAAAGGGCGGAGAAACGTATTGTTCAGGCATTATAATCCACATCGGTGGACCGGCCCTGACGATCCAAGGGGCAGTTGCGGCTGTTCCTGAGGGGCGGACTAGAGCGTCTCGAATCGGTGAGGATCTTGCCCCTAGCCTCGGTTCATACCATAAATGATAACCCAACTTCCAATACGACATTGCGGTTTTGATTGTAAACCTATATGTGGCGACATAGTGGCATGGGAGGCTCATGTCGCCTATGATTGATACTTATGATTTGAAGTTGTTTTATACACTATGCACTTATAATAGTATCAAATGATTTGTTTTAAACGTATCAAGCATTCTTTGGCTGTTATAAGGGAAAACCCTATCCTCGGCTGCGTTGCATTGTGTGATGGGACCTGGGTCTTATAACAGCTTCATTTTTCTTTATTTAGCATTGTGTTGTTTGTTTTATGCACTGGTATTCTTGGGAGGAAACCCGTTCCGTGTTATACGGCGTGGCCCCTTGATTTACCTAATGATTTAAAATAAAGATTAATAACTGTTTTAGTTCTCACACCAGTCACATGATTGACCTGGAGTTTATTGTTTTGACCTAAACTCTGGGTGCCCTTTTTTTGACACGGGCAGCTAGTAGTTTTGGTTTTGCAGATTTATATTCACAGGATCCTGGTTTACAGCTGGAACGATATCCGGAAAGCTTTGTATCCGTATATCTACTTCTAGTTGTGTATTGTATTATTTTCCGCTGCTATGTATTTAGATGTAATTTAAATCTCTGATATTTCTGTGTAATATTTATTCATACTCCGTATATTCTTGTAATCTGATGCATTGTTGTAATATACAATGAAATGTTCTTCTGTATGTGTTCTGTTGTGGCTTGTTCTCTAACTATCCGACTCTTTCCTTTACGGGGAAGTTACGGGTTTTCACAATATTCAAAATAAATTTCTCGTCGATATTATTTAAAATAATCTATTTTAAATGTTCAAAATTCGCTAAAATTGCCAAAATAAAAATTTTAAACTGGCCCAGATTTTCGGGTTGTTAGATTTACAACATGTTTATTTTTAAAATAAATCTTTTTAATATTAATTCGAACGTACTCTTTAATTCACAGGGGCCACAAATTAACTTCAAAAAATCCTGAAAAATATATTTAGCTATGTTTTGATGCCGCGGACCTAAGAAAATTATTTTCGTTCAATTCTGAGCCTATTTGAAAAATGACCTTTTTCAAGTCGATTAAAATTGACCGAAATTGACAAAACACATATCTTTTGCCACGGTCACAAATTAATTCTAAAAATTATGAAAAAATAAACTTAGCGATAATTTGACATTCCGAATCCAACAAAAGTGGTTTCGTAAAAAACAGAGGTCGTTTGAAAAATGGCTATTTTTAATATTAAAAATTATATATAAATCCTACAGCGACTATTCTGAAAATTCATTTGGCCATAACTTTTGATTCCCGCTATGAAATTTTGATTTTTTGGATTCGTTGGAAAGATATTTTAAAAGAGATTCTAATATTTTTGGTTTCACTAAAATCCGTTAAATTTTGCATCCTGTACGGTCAGTTAAATTTTAAGTTTGACTTTTCAAACTGTCGCGCTATTTCTAACTCCTTTTATAATTAAAATTAAATTATTCATTCTAACTTCGATGTAAATAAATTTTTAATCGTTATTATTTTAAATAAATTATTTTAAATATCAAAACCCATTAAAATTAGTTAAAATAAAATTTTAAATTTACCCCAAAATTCAGGGTTATTACATTCTCCCCCACTTAAAAACTTTTCGTCCTCGAAAAGGAACGAAGCTAAAAGTGTTTAATTAACTAACCTATCTTTCATTCTTTTATTGATTTCAATAATTTTATTTGTTGATTAACTTTTAAAATATATAACTTTTATATACTCAAAAATCATATTTTCAAAGATCGGATTATATATAATCAAAAATACGTTAATTATAAACTGGGCACTCTCAACTCATTCTAGGGCATTACTAATCCCATCTCTAATGAGTTTTCTCATTCTAGGATACTACTGATCATATCTCTAATGTGTATTATTATTGGATATTACTAATCCAATCTCTGATGAGTCTTTTGTTTAGTTCTAACGAGTTGTATCCCAAAGATTTGAGCTAACAAGAGCTCTGATACCAACTGTAACGGCTTCGGTTTCGCCCGGACCCAATCGATCGCAAAATCGACTAAGACTATTCAAAACCCGAACACATTAACTCTGGGAATACAACACCATCAAAACAATAACAACAGACTTTTATAAACATTACAATAATGTTACATCAGAGTACAGAACATATCATAGTACATTGAATAAAATTACAGCGGAAGATAAATTTCAATAAATTAAATACAATAAACAGCGGAAGACTTCTATGCTCTGGACACAGCTTTAGGCTTCGATCAAGAATCCTGCTTAAGAGATAAATATCTGCAAAAAGCTACTCGACTGCCCGTGTGGAAAAGAGGGCACCCGAGTTTGCAAAGTGAAACAAACTACGAGTCAGTCATGGGACTGGTGTGAGAATTCTTAACTAATGTAACTAATAGCAATAAGGAAAATCCAAGGACCACGCCGCTAACGCGGAACGGGTTTTATTCCAATGGATTGCCGGTGCATAAATTAAAGTAAATCGTTAAACAACGCAATGCCTTTTTAGAAAACTGAAACCATTATAAGACCCAAGTCCCATCACACAATGCAACGCAAACCGGAGGATAGAGTTTTACTTTATAATGGTCAAAAGATGCATGATACGACAAAACGGATTTGATATTATTATTAGTGTATATATGTTTCAAAAACATTTCAATCATAATGAATCAATCATAGACGGCATAGTACCCCATCCTACTATGTCGTCATACTAGTTCTACAATCGAAACTGCTTGGTGTTGTATTGGAAATTGGGTTTCCATCATGAGTCAAGGCTAGGGAGGAGCTCCTTACCGATTCGAGACACTCTAGCTAATGTCTCAGGATCCCGCAGTGAACCCTTGGAAAGCTGCAGGGTCGGTCCACACATACAGCTTTGTGGATTAGTTATTCCTGAACACACGTTTCCCGATCCTATAGGACCTATCATCCGAGGCGCCTCATTCCATCATCCACATAAGTAAAATATCAGCCAGTTTAAGCACTGACACTACTTCTAGCTAGAAAGAAACGTGATGCTCTCCCTACGTTCCCTTGCTCTATTTTAGACTCAACCGGGTTGTGAGGCTCGCGAAGTCACGCCATACACAAAGCTACGCCTAAACAGGCCGTGCTTTGATCATCAACCACAAGGCCTGCTTTTCAACAAGAAACCTTGATCATTGCATCTTGGTATGCCACACTGTCAATCCATATCATACTATTAATCCTTTGCCAAAATATACAAAAGGGTGTTAAGCAAGAGAATGAATTCTCCGCCACCAATCATTCATACATTCTGCAGAAAATCAATAAATACAATATAAAGGAGTACAATGTCGGACACGCATTCCATTTATAAGTCCGTTCTGGGTCTGAACGAAACTAGAGATACCCTCGTTCCGTATGTCCAGTACGGAAGGGAGGTACCCGCATATCCGTGAAATCAACATATACGTCCGGACGGCCACCACTGTAGCCCCTTCAAGGTAGCTACTCCAATCATGGGCATCAGTAGTCGTCGTCCATTCGATGTGAAGATCGTCGGTTCTTCAGTCACCGTCTTCAACTCTTCGACTTAGATCGACGTATAATCATTTGAAATGAGATTGAACTCGAACTTTTCAAATGATTCTTGCATATATATATATTAAATCATTTCATATCGTTAATATTAATTTATAACAATCAATCTTTATTTTTATTTATATAAAAATAATTAAATTCCATTTAATGACGCTTCAAATCAATAGGCGACCTTGGCGCTGTTTTCACCCAAATTTGTTTTTACATATTTCTCTAAATCTAACCGTTGGATTTTAACACAACTCATATCGTTGGAAAGATCTTCCCAAGGCGAACCTAACGGTTTCAGTTTTGGGAAAATCCGACGGTCGGATATTTCAGTATAATAATTTAAAGACACGATTCCAAAATGCGAACTACTACGCTCGGTTCATTTACTTTTAATTTATATATATATATATATATATATATATATAATTATATATAAATATAATTCCTACGATGATTTCAATCAGTCTATTTATTTCATGCATATTTTGCCCACCCATTTTCATATCAAGAATTTATAATTCAACATATGATTCTTTTTATCCTAACAAACATGCGAATAAAAAATGATATTTTTATTTTATAACTTCTCACTAGAATCAACTTCCATTAAAATGAAATCTTTAAATATTTAATCCTTTCTAATGAAAATGATACTAAAATCATATCTCATTTTAATATATGAACATGACACCACAAACATGTTTCATTTTTTAATATATGCACATGAGCCTTAAAACATACTTATTTTTTTTTATGTGATAACATAACACTAAAATATGTTTTTATTTCATATAACAAAATGACATTAAAGATATATTCATTTTTGATATTTTCAACATAACACTAAAATATGGTTATGTTTCATATGCATTAACGCTACAGTAAAATATGATTATGTTTCATATGCATTAACGCTACACTAAAACATGATTATGTTTCATATGCGTTAGCATGTATCTAAAATATGTATATATTTCATATGCATTAACATAAATCTAAAATATGTATATATTTCATAGGCATTAACATAAATCTAAAATATTATATATTTCATATGCATTAACATAAATCTAAAATATGTATATATTTCATATGCATTAAAATGTGACTTTTCTTTTTAATATAATCTACATTGCATTAAACAATTTTGCAATGTCAAAATCTAATCTTTTCATTACATAAAAATGTAATTTTCTTACTTTAAATCTTAATTACCTGAAAATATAAACTTTAACTTAATTACATAAAAATGTAATTTTATTCTAATTCTTACTTACATTAAGAAAATATAACTTTTCTAATTCCCTACTTCTTTTATTGCATATAAAAGGTCAATAAAGATGTAATCTTTATTTCTATACTTTTTGTCCTGGTTTACAATTTCTAACAAAAATGTCCTTTTTATTCTAATTTACATTTCCTAACAAAATGTCCTTTATATTCTAGTTTACATTTTGAAAGTAATTTTCCTTTTCATTGCTTATTTACCTAAAAAGTAAATTTCCTTTCTAATTTCCTTTATTGAAATCTATTTACATTAAAAAGGTAAATATCATATCTAATTTCTTTTTATTGAAAATCTAAGTTTCCACCTTTAATTACATAAAAATGTAATTTTATCTTTCTATAAATCCAATTACATATAAATGTATTCTCTTACTTTCTAATTTGCAATGTAAATTTTAATACTTTAATTGCATGTAAAAATGTAATTTTATTTACTATGCAAATTCTTATTCAATTACATATAAAAATGAAATTTTATATTACATGTACATTCCTAACCTTTAATTACATATAAAAATGTAATTCTCTATACGGTATAAATTTCATGTCTTTTAATTACATATAAAAATGTAATTTTCTATGCGGTATAAATTTCATGTCTTTTAATTACATATAAAAAATGTAATTTTCTATGCGGTATAAATTTCATGTCTTTTAATGTAAAAACCTAATCTTTTTATTTACAATGTAAAAATCTAATCTTTTTAATTACATTTCAAATTCCTATCTTTTTTAATTACATTAAAAAAAATGTAATTTACATTACAATTCAAATATAATTAAAATAAATCTTTTCATATCGCTAACATTCTCACTTTTATTTTCAGTAAAAATTGAATCTTTACATACAGTTAACATTCTCACTTTTATTTTCAATAAAAATTGAATCTTTACATACCGTTAACATTCTCACTTTTATTTTCAATAAAAATTGAATCTTTACATACCGTTAACATTCTCACTTTTATTTTCAATAAAAATTGAATCTTTACATTTTTAATAAGCAAACCAATTCAAGATCTATGAATTATACCAAAAGTTAGATCTTTACTCCAATATAGGAGATGTACGTGAACTAAATAAGATAGATCTGCATAACAGAAAGGTAGATCTAGGGGGTAGAAGCATGGTTCTATATTTTAGATCCAACTAGAAAGGTTTTTAACTGACATTCATGTGTATGAAACAACATATGATTTCAGATCTATAATTATCAATAACTAGAAATGTGTTCATAATCAACACATAATCATAACATCACAAATCAGAACTACTCACATATACAACATGATTTATGAACCAAATATAATTAAATTAATTATTAATTATTTAAATCAGAATACTCACCTTGATTTAAGAAGAATTAAAAATCCAAATAAATTCAGAAATTGTCCCAATCCCTTTTTAAAAGTCGTATTCGAAGTCACGGTTCTCTCGGATCTGAAAATTTTCAGTTTGGAGTTCGTACGAACAAATTATCCATTTCTAATCAACGATTACTTTTTACAACTACAGTTGCAACAGAAATAAGCGTGGCAAATCTGAGAATTTACCTTTGAAATTTAGGCCGTATAATTTCAGATTTGTTCAAAACTTTGAGTCCAGATTTCAGGAAATTGGATCGATGGTTTTTAGAATGGTTTGCGCGACGTCAGAGAGCTAGGAGAGGGCATTGTTCGCCGGGAAAGGGGGGAGGTGCGACGGCGTGTGGTGGGACCGGGAAGGTGCGAACGGCGACAGGTTTGTGGCGCTGGTGCGGCGGCTACAGGCTTCGGGAGGGTCCGATTTTGGTGTAGAATCGAAGAGCACAAAAATCTCTTCAAAAAGTTGTACTACGCCGAAGAATTTCGTTGAGAAACGAAGGAGAAATCGAAGGAGGACGATTTAATGTGTTATGGGTTAGGCGGCGGTGAACGAACGGGAAGAAGAAGTGAACAGTAGCGTGCGGTATTTATACTAGTATTCTGAGCGTATTTTTTATTGTTTAATTAAATCCAAAATTAGGGTTTTTCCGTCCGATCTCCAAACAGAGCCCAACGAATGTCGAACAATATGTTTTGACGTCTTCTGAACGCAATGGCGCTATTTCCGAAGTCTAATTTTGAAGTTTACAGCATGTTTCTTTTATTTTTAAATAAATCTTTTTAATATTAATTCGAATGTACTCTTTAATTCATCGGGGCCACAAATTAACTTCGAAAAATCCTAAAGAATATATTTAGCTATATTTTGATGCTACGGACCTAGGAAAATTAATTTCGTTCAATTCTGAGCCTATTTGAAAAATGGCCTTTTTCAAGTCGATTAAAATTGACCGAAATTGACAAAACACATATCTTTTTGCCACGGTCACAAATTAATTCTAAAAATTATGAAAAATTAAACTTAGCAATAATTTGACATTACGAATCCAACAAAAGTGGTTTCGTCGAAAACAGAGGTCGTTTGAAAAATGGCTATTTTTAATATTAAAATATATATATAAATCCTACAACGACTATTCTGAAAATTCATTTGGCCATAACTTTTGATTTCCGCTATGAAATTTTGATTTTTCAGATTCGTTGTAAAGATATTTTAAAAGAGATTCTAATATTTTTGGTTTCACTAAAATCCGTTAAATTTTGCATCCTGTACAGTCAGTCAAAGTTTAAGTTTGACTTTTCAAACTACCGCGCTATTTCTAACTCCTTTTATAATTAAATTATTCATTCTAACTTCGATTTAAATAAATTTTTAATCATTATTATTTTAAATAAATTATTATAAATATCAAAACCCATAAAAATTAGTTAAAATAAATTTTTAAATTTACCCCAAATTCAGGGTTGTTACAGAAATTCACTTCGATTGTTACCAAATCGAATTCCATTCCATTCCAATTTAATTATCGGAAATTCTGGTTACTTTTAACACCCTTTCAAATCCAATTTATGTATTTCAAAAATAAATGGATTATAATTCTAGTTCAAACTAGTTCATTTCGATAAAAATCTATTTTTATCTTTTCAAATATGGAATTTTACATCCAAATTCTTCCCAAATCATTTCTTATGATTTTACACTAATTATTGATATTTTTAATAAATTTATCAAGGCCCATACAGTCGATTTCCATCAACGGCCATCAAACTGCACTTACAGCGACCTTTTCCAAATTTGATTTGGACATAATTCCAAATCCAACCGTTAGATTTCTAATTTCTAATATTCTTAGAAAGCTATTTTCGGTATGAACCCAACGGTTCCGGTTTTAGGAGAATCCGACAGTCGGATCTCCCGCAACGTCAATTCGAAGTCAGTGGTCGAAATTCACGAACTGCCGCAGCGCGGCGCGTTCTATTCAGGCCATTATATTATATATATAATACATATTTCGTCGATTTCAATTCAAAACGTATTTTATAAATCGTTTTAACTTCGTTTTAAAAAAGATTTCAACTTCGTATTCAATTTCAAATCAAAATCGAATATTCCATATCATCGATATATAAATGATAATATTTTCAAAACATTATATTTTGCAATCACTTCCTTTTCTATATTCATTATAAAAATGAATATAATCGACATAAATATCGTTCGCGTCAAAATGGTGCATATCTAATCAACACGGCTTTATATTTTTCAATTACTTCATTATTCTATTCAACACATGAATATTCTTTTATTCAACACATGAATATATATTTTATTCAACACATGAATTTTCTTTTATTCAACACATGAATATTCTCAACATATGAGTATTGTCAACACATGACTATTTTGTTTATTCAACACATGAATATAATTTATTTTCTAAATTGGAATGAGACCCACTCAATTACCATATAATATTATTTATATGGATTCCATACAACACATGTATATAATAGCAACGATAAATAATCAACTATCATCCAGAGTGCATTCTACACTGTATAAGCATCAAATATAAATATTCAACGCTTATAGCAGCCTGTCAATCAATCGATCGACATACAGCTAATTATTGGGATTAGTGTGTGTCCAATTTCATCCCAACACCCGTGTGGGGTTTCAAACAATCAAACACAGGTTTTATTTGTGCAGTTGGGCGATGTGTAAAATTTATCGTTCCAATCAATATTTCGTCGATTTCCATTTTAAAACGTATTTTATAAATCATTTGAAAACGATTTCAATTTCTATTCTGGCTCAAGTTCTTCAACTTTTCAATTTCTAAGAACTTTCTAATTTTTGAAAAATTTGGCTAACACCCTAAATTTTCGAAAAATTTCGCCATAACCTCCCCTATACGGGAGCACTGGGGAAATCCCGAAATTACCACACAGGCCTCTCCAATCCAAAAAGAAAAAGAAACAGCCAATCGACTCATAAAATCATCATACCCAAACAAAACAGTAAATATGTACCTATTTGTCGGGTATACAATTTTATTCCTCTTCTCTAGCCTCCTTGCTATGACATGTTCGATATATTGTATATGTATGTTTTCATACAACACCTATATATATATTTTCATTCAATGCTTTTATATATTCATACAATGCATATATAATTTCACACAACACATATATAAGCTAAAATTAATATTATTAGCGAACTAATAATATTTCCATCGTATGACAATTTTATATATTCCATATATATGCTAAAAATGGTAATTTTAGCGAACTAATATTTATTTCAAGGTATGACTATTGTTAATAGCTCGTATACATGTTAAAAATGTTATTTTTAACAAACTAGAATTCATTTCAACGTATAAATATTTTTAATACTTCACATACATGATAAAATTGATATTTTTAGCGAACAAAAATATATTTCCACTCATGACTATTTTTATTACTTGACCTACATGATAAAGTTAATATATTTGGCAAACAAAAATATATCTCCACTCATGACTAATTTTAACACTTCATATACTTGATAAAAATGATATTTTTGGTCGTAGAATTTGATATTGAATATAAGCCGATATATTTTCTATTCAGAGCCTTGTATTTAATATCAAATGGGATTTGGGTTTGTCATGAATGGTATTTTAATAATACCATTCTTAGACCTAACGGAGTTAAGAAAATCAGAAACTAACTGGAGATTAGATAAGTTGAATGGTTTCCTGGGTATTGATCTGATGTTGGTTTCGGCCTTCGGGGTTATTACTTAGGGAATTGTTCACTTGCTAATTTACGCTTAAAGGCTGATGGAATAGAATGTGATTTTGGGTTTATCGTGAACCATGTTTTAAAATGACATTGATTCTTTAACCCAGTTAAAGACAAGATATGATTTCCCTAGTTAAACAATCATTAATATTGATTTTTGGGAAGATTTAAACCAAGTGGAGTTTTAATGAATCTCTAATTAGATTGAAATGATCGAGGATGGAGTATCACCAGTTTTGCTCCAGGCAATAGTTAAATCTTTAATTAGATTTGAACGTGAAATGGTAATTGAATTTACCGATAACACCATGGTGTTAAATATGAAGTATGACCAGTTTAACTTCATGGATGAATAGGTTGGGATCAGGGAATAAAATAAATGATTACTTCGGTGTGGTTCGCTAATCCCGACTAGTTTGAATTGATATTCAAAAGAAGATTAAAGAATAAATCTAAAGAATTTATCTTTGATAAAATTAATGGGAACCTTTCCCAAAGTATAAGAATATTTGAATAAAAGAATATTCTGAATTGGAATGAGGCGTATGTTGTGTTTATGTAACACTTGTTAATTATATACGCGAGTTATTCAGAAAGACCGGGTTTATCCCATTCTGAATAACTGATTCGACGTGGTGTCGAGGATGAAGACGGTGGTCGAAGAACGGAGGTCTTCACATCGTTTGGGTAATTACTGATGATCTTGATTGGGCTGTACACCCAAGAGGAGGGAATCAGTTGGTGATCGTCCAGACGTATTTGGAGATCGATGGATATGCGAGGTATAAGGTGCCTCCGGTTTCGTTCAGACCCAAAACGAACTTGTATGGACTGTGTGTCTGACATTGGATTTTTCTCTGTGTTGATTGATCTCTATTAAATATACATCTACCTGGTGAAGGGGAATTCATTCCTTTACTTCACCCTTCTCTGAGACGTACGGGATCAGAGGTTGTATATCGATAGACATCAGTCGCATGGTGTGAATTGCCTGTGTGGCATTCCTAAGTGGCAAATGATCAAGGCCTTTGTTGAAAAGCAAAGTCTTGTGGTTGATGATCAAAGCACCGCCTGTGTGGCATAGCTTTGTGTAACGTTAATTCGCGAGCCTCACACCCCGGGTTGTGAACCAAAAACGTGAGAGGACCTCAGGGAGGGCATGCGTTTCCTTCTAGCTAGGGTGGTGTCAGTGACCTACCAGCCCTAACATTTATATTATTTCCACCTGTGTGGTTGTTGCTGTTGCGAGGCGCCTCGGATATATCGGTGACTATGTGGAGCCGATGGAGTCATTAGGCTCATTTACGCCCCAAAGGGCAGGGAAACGCAGTGTTCAGGCATAATAATCCACATCGGTGGACTAGCCCTGACGATCCAAGGCTTGTCTGCGCGCTTACCTGAGACTCGGGCTAGACAGTCTCGAATCGGTATAGGACGATCCCTTGCCTCGGTTCACAGATGGAAATCCAACTTCCAATACGTGACTTTGCGGTTTTGATTGTAGAACCTATATATGGCGACATAGTGGTATCGGGCACTTATGTCGTCTATGATTGATACTTATGATTGAAATTATTTTGACACTATACACTTATAGTAATAATAAAAGTTGAAATTTAGCGTATCAAGCATTCTTTGGCTATTATAAGGTAAAAACCCTATCCTCCGGCTTGCGTTGCATTGTGTGATGGGACATGGGTCTTATAATAGCTTCATTGTTCTTTATTTAGTATTGCGCTGTTCTTTTATGCACCGGTGTTCTTGGAAGGAAACCCGTTCTGTGTTATACGGCGTGGTCCCTTGATTTACCTAACTTTAAAATAAAGATTAATAACTCTTTTTAGTTCTCACGCCAGTCACATGACAGACCTGGAGTTTATTGTTTTAACCTAAACTCTGGGTTCCCCTATTTTCGCACGGGCAGCTAGTAGTTTTGGATTTGCAGATTTATATTCACAGGATCCTGGTTTACAGCAGGAACGATACTCGGAAAGCTATGTATCCGTGTATTACTTTCAATTGTGTTTTGAATTATTTTTCCGCTGCTATGAAGTCTATTGTAATCTATGATATTTAGTGAATGTGTAATATTGATTTATACTCTGTATATTCTTGTATTCTGATGGAACTGTTGTAATAAACGATGAAATGTTCTTCTGTTTGTGTCTTGATTCGTCTTGTCCTCAACTCAATCTCTGATTTCCCGTAAGGGGATTTCGGGTCGTCACAGCTTGGTATCAGAGCTTTTGTTTACAGAGCTCGGAAAATAAGGCACATTAGAACCAAACGAAAGAATTCGTCAGAGATTGGATTAGTAATATCCAATGAGAATGACTCGTTAGGGATGGGATCAGTAGTATCCTAGAACGAGTGTGAAGAGTGATATTTTTAAAATAAAATTGAAAACCAATTTTGTTTTGAAAATTTAAACCTTATTATTCGTATTTGAATATTATTTTTATATTGATTTGGACAATCTAGTATATAAAGACTTTGAGTATATGTCTGATCCGCGTGTATTTGAAGTTTTAATATACTGGATAGATATAGAATCACACTCTACTCACCCGTGGATGTTCTGATGGTGGTTCGAAACATCATCAGAATTTATGTTCGAGTGATGAAAGTGGGAATTCTATATGATTCCAATTAACTGGTGTGAGAACCCAAAATTAGATAGGGTCTATTGTTATGATTTGGCACCAAAAATGTGATTTTTTGGCTATGTATCCAAGTTATGAATTTGAAAAGATAATCAACTAATTGATTGCTGGTTGTGTCGTTTGATTATTGTTTGATTAAAATGTTGAACCTTTAGCCAAATTCAACCAAATAGTGAGTTGTATTGAAAATTAGTCGCACTTGCATACATATACATGTACTTGCATTGAACATGTCATAGCAAGGAGGCTAGAGAAGAGGAATAAAATTGTTTGCCCGACAAATAGGTACATGTTCATTGTATTTCTTTGGGTTTGGATGATTTTATGAGCCGATTGGCTAGCCGCTTTGCTGTTTCTTTTTCTTTTTTGATTGGCGAGGGCCATGGGAGGCTATTTGAGATATCCCGAAGCCCCCACTGCAGGGGAGGTTATGGCGAAATTATTCGAAAATTTAGGGTGTTAGCCAAATTTTTGAAAAATTTGAAAAGTTCTTAGAAACTGAAAAGTTGAAGAACTTAAGCCGTAATGAAAATAATGAAAGTTGAGTTGATTAGTTAAACAACTTATGGCTTCGTTCCTTTTCATGGACGAAAAGTTTACAGTGGGGGAGATTGTAATAACCCGGAAATCTGAGCTAATTTAAAAATTTTATTTTGGCAATTTTAGTGAATTTTGAATATTTAAAATGGATTATTTTAAATAACAAGGACGAGAAATTTATTTTGAATAGAATTAGATCGTATATTTTTATTTGAATCGTCGTTAGAATATAAATAATTATTTATAATTATAATAGGAATTGAAAATGGCGCGGTAGTTCGAAAATTCGATTTCAAAGTTCAAATGAATGTACAGGATTCAAAATAAACCAGATTTTAGCGAAACCAAAAATATTAGAATCTATTTGAGAATATCTTTCCAACGAATCCGAAAAATTGAAATTTCATAGCGGGGATAAAAAGTTATGCCCAGTAGAAAATTCAGAATAGTCGCTATGGAATTTTGGCCCTTAAAAATGGAAATTTTGCAAACGACCTCGGTTTTCGACAAAACCACTTTTGTTGGATCCGGGATGTCGAATTATTGCTAGATTCCAAAATTCATAATTTTTTGAATCAATATGTGAGCGTGGCAAAAGAAAACGTGTTTTGATAATTACAGTCAAATTGGATCGACCAGAAAATGGCCATTTTTCAAACAGTCTCCAATTTGATG
Source organism: Allium sativum (assembly GCA_030737875.1). Classification (NCBI taxonomy): domain Eukaryota; kingdom Viridiplantae; phylum Streptophyta; class Magnoliopsida; order Asparagales; family Amaryllidaceae; genus Allium; species Allium sativum. The sequence continues at coordinate 969,783,188 of CM060912.1, read as the reverse complement.
AAATTAGTTTTGGTAGAACCGTACCATCAATACGAAGCTAGAAAATATTTTTCGGGAATTTTTAGAGCCCGTATGTAGCCCCGGTAAATTGAAATGTGCGTTAAAATTCAATATATATTGATTTATATTTTGAATTCGATGAAAACTAATCGAAACGATCGAATTGGCTTACGAAAAATACCCCATTGTGTTCGAAATGGGGGAATTTAGCTAGGGGCGACAATCATTGGGTTTGATTTGGAGTTAGGATGAAAATTTCACTTTTTAAAGAAAATTAGAAATAAATAATTATTAAAATAAATTATTATAAAAGGGCCAAATTATAAAACCCTAGCCCATATATTGCTCCGCCGCTAGTCACGATAGAGGGCTGAAATCGCCCCAATTTCAAGCTGAAAATTCTTCCAATCCCCTAGCCGATTTCAACACTTTATAAAACAAAGATTGTTGTCCATCCTGAGATCTATAAATCCAAACATATATGATCAATTTTCACTTAAAGATTTGGGAGTAATTAGACCTCGAAGGGCGCTCGTTCGAACCGAATTTGGGGAGAGATGGGACCCTTGAGCTCACTGTGGTGGCCAGGCAAGGGTATAGAATGTTGGCGGCTTCGAGGGGAGGATCTCCGATCGTGTTCCGATCAAGTGTTGAAGCGGCGACGTCGGATCTTGGAAATGAGCGACGGGTTTAGGGTATGGAGGAAGAACAACGGGAATTAAATCGAAGAAGAAGGTAGCGCTTTTCTGAACGTGATTAAGTAATTTGTTTTAATTAATTCATTAAAAGTTAGTTAATTATGTAATTAATATTCAAACGCTTGTAACTTTTTACTGCGATATCAGAATGTCGAAAAACTAAATGCGTTGGATTCGCAATGACGGGAGCTTCACAGTGCAACTGACCAAAATAAAAAAGGAGCAAATCAGAATTTCAGGAAAATTCGAACTCCAATAGACCAGAAATTCAGATAAAACTGACGGAGTGGATCCCAATATGAGAAATTCTCTCACTATAATTTTCTGTACAGTTATTATTTTGTAGCTGCATATGTGAACTGCTCCCCATCGTCCACAGACCATGGACGACTTGTTTGATTGTATTGCATTGTGGTTGTGATGTGAAATTGAAATATATATACGATGTGAAATTGAAATATATACACGATATTAAATTGAAATATATATATATATATACGATGTGAATTGAAATATATATACGATGTGAAATTGAAATATATATACGATGTGAAATTGAAATATATATACGATGTAAATTGATATATATATATATATATATATATATATACGATGTGAATTCAAATATATATACGATGTGAATTGAAATATATATACGATGTGAATTGAAATATATACACGATGTGAAATAGAAATATATATGCGATGTGAAGTGTTGTATAATAAAATATATATGAAATGAAAATAATATATATTTGAAAGGAAATGAATATATATATGGAATGAATATATATATATATATATATATATATATATATATATATGAAAAGAAAATGTGTATATATATATATATGGAAAGTTAAAATGTGTGTATATATATATGAAAAGTGAAATACATATATATGAAAAGTGAAATAGATATATATGAAAAGTAATATATATATATATATGAAAAGAAAATGTATATATATATATATGAAAAGTGAAATATATATATATATATGAAAAGTGAAAATAATATATATATGAAAAGTGAAAATAATATATATAAAAAAAGTGAAATATATATATATATATATATATATATGAAAAGTGAAAATAATATATATATGAAAGGTGATATATATATATATATGAAGTGTGAATGAAATAAATATTGATTTGTTAAAAATATTGTTTTTAACATATATATGGGATGTATAAAATTGTCATGTATATGGAATATTCAATTTTGATATAAAATTGAAAATGAAGTTGAAATCATTTTTGAAACGATTTATAAAATACGTTTTGAATTGAAATCGACAAAAAATATATAATATATTATATATACATACATATACATATATATATATATATATATATAATGGCCTGAATAGAACACGCCGCGCTGCGGCAGTTCGCGAATTTCGACCATTGACTTCGAAAGGATATTACAGGAGATCCGACCGTCGGATTCTCCTAAAACTAGAACCGTTGGGTTCGTATCAAAAAGAGCTTTCAAACGAGTATAAGAGATTTGAAATCTAATGGTTGGATTTGGAATTATGTCCAAATCAAATTTGGAAAAGGTTGCTGTAAGTGCAGTTCGATGACCGTTTGTGGAAATCGACTGAAAGGGCCTTGATAAAATTATTAAAAATATCAATAATTTGTGTAAAATCATAATAAATGATTTGGAAAGAATTGGGATGAAAAATCCCCATTCTGTAAAGATAAAAATATTTTTTTTAATCGAAATGAACTAGATATAAACTAGAATTAAAATCCTATATTTTTAAAGAAATAAATCGGATTTGAAATGGTTTTAAAAATAACCAGAATTTCCAATATATGAATTGGATTGGATTTGAATCGAAATTATCTTGGAATATTTCGATATTGGATTCCGTGATTATACGGATAATGTTGAGGAATTTGAAAGACAGATATATATCGTTATTCCAATACGATATTTGTTGATTTCAGAATTTGATATTGAATATAAGACGATATATTTTCTATTCAGAGCCTTGTATTTAATATCAAATTGGATTTGGGGTTTGTCGTGAACTGTGTTTAAATGACATTAGTTCTTTAACCCGAGTAAAAGCAGGATTAATTTCCAAAAAGTAGAATAATCAATATGAAATGACTTTTGAGATGAAACCAATTGGAGTTTGAATAAATCTTTAATTAGATTTGAATGAATGAATGGTGATTAAATTTACCAAAACATGAGACGTGGTGTGAACCAAATATACGTGGTTGTTGATATTGATGGTGACTGATTGATTGTTTGGATGGTGCTAGACCAGTTTATAAGCAGAATATGCTTTTACCTTTAGCATTGGGTTGGGTAAAAATATCTGTGTGCTAACATCTTGTGAAACACTTCACGATTTGACTATGAGATGTGTAGCGATGTTGTTATGTTCATTTCAAATTTAATGAATTATTGTGAAATGATATTTTTCTTAAGTGAAAAGAATGTATTCCCGATTTTTGATAGGGAATGTTTTATAAAAATGTTTTTTAAAACAGAAGGGATTTCGAGGGCTAAAACCCGATGATTTCGAAATGATTGGGAAATGTATTATGGTTTTACATTATAGTTCATAACATATTTGATTAGTTGCTATTAATGATGTATCTGTTTGGTGGCGGAGAATTTATTCTCTTGCTTAACACCCTTCTTTGAGACGTACGAGCTCAAAGGTTATGTGATTAATAGTGACTAATCATATGTGTGAATTGCTAATGTGAAGTACTATATTTTGAAAGTACTTGTGATTATAATGTTGTGAAATGATTTTCCCTACTTTCGGAAATGAAATGATTTGGTATGTGGCTAAAGATTCTAGTAACCCAAACGACTAAAAGTATGGGTGAGATGGGCGGTGTATGCTTCCATGCGTGGGAGGTGCATCGTCTGTGTAGCCTGCTCCATAGTGGGAGGTGCACTTATATATATCGAGTTGCTTAGGTGTGTGCCCTTTGCCTTGTCTAGGGAGAGCCCGATATTTGGTTGCATACTTGTTTGTATGCATTGTTATGATTTGGAATTCATATTTCCAAATGATTTGATTTGAGATCCCAAAGTGAAATTTACTTTGATATAGAAAGCTAGATATGTATTTCAAATGATTTGAAATGGAAATCGAGAAATAAAGTCCAAAGGAATCATTTCTGTAAATTGAATTGGATTTGGAAAATTTAAGTGTGGTGATTAATCTAAATGGGTAGATTGGGATATTGCAGGTTGATTAATGTATAGTAGATCCATATATCTATATTGATTGTTGTTTATACACTGGCATTCATGGGGGTGAACCCGTTCCGCGTTAGCGGCGTGGTCCTGTGATTTGCCTTATCATTTTATATAGATTTATAACTGTTTAGAGTTTCTCACACCAGTCCCATGACTGACCTGTAGTTTGCTTTTCCCTTGCAAACTCGGGTGCCCCTATTTTCCACACGGGCAGTCGAGTAGTTTTATTTTGCAGATGTATTGAGCAGGATTCAAGATTGAAGCTTTAAGTTGTGTCTAGGCATTTACAGTCTTCCGCTGTGTAGTTTATATTTCCGATGTTCATTGTATTACATTTATGTAAATTTATCTTCCGTTGTGTGACGATCCCAAAATCCGAGGGGCGGTATTAAGGATAATCATTGGGAAATAACACATCAATCATCATAGCTTTATCCGATGCTTCTCGAATCATATCGGGCCCTAGCACAAGTCTGTTTCCAGGTTCTACCCAACATGCGGGAGATCTGCACGGTCTACCGTATAATGCTTCAAATGGAGACATTCCCAAACTTGCTTGATAGCTATTATTGTAAGAGAATTCTGCTAAATGTAAGTGATCTTCCCATGAGCCTCCAAAATCGATAACGCAAGCCCGCAGCAAATCTTCTAAAATTCTATTCACCCGCTCAGTTTGGCCATCTGTCTGTGGGTGATAAGCAGTGCTTAGATTCAATTTGGTTCCCAATTCTTCCTGGAATGCTTCCCAGAATTTGCTAGTAAACAAGGGATCTCTATCGCTGACTATATTGAGCGACACTCCATGTAGTTTAACTATTTCTTTGAAGTAAATCTGCGCTAGACTTTGAGCCGTTCTGTTGGATCGGACAGGTATGAAATGGGCAGTCTTCGTGAAGCGATCTACGATTACCCATATACTGTCGTTTCCTTTCTTAGTTCGAGGCAGGCCATCGATGAAATCCATCGAGATTTGTTCCCACTTCCATCCGGGAATTTCTAATGGTTGTAATAATCCAGCCAATTTCTGCTGATCACTCTTAACTAGCTGACAAGTGGGGCATCTGCTAACATATAATGAGATATCTCTTTTCATCGCCTTCCACCAGAAGGTGCGCTTGATATCGTTATACATTTTGCTCACACCGGGATGGATACTTAATTTGGATTTGTGGCATTCATCAAGTATTTCTCTTTTTAGCTCGGAGATGTCGGGAACACAAATTCTTCCTTTTAATCTCAAAACCCCCTCACTATCCACTTGGAAGCTGGAGTCTATGCCTTCATTGATTCTTTTGATCATTACTTTCACAAAATTATCCTCCTTTTGAAGGGTCGAGATCCTGTCTATTAATGAAGACGTGATGACAAAACTGGCGATCATTTCATTCTTTCTGCTGAGAGCATCCACGACAACATTGGCTTTTCCCGGAGTGTATAGAATTTCAAAATCGTATGCTGCAAGGAATTCTAACCAACGCTGTTGTCTCAAGTTTAGATCTTTCTGAGTGAACAGATATTTCAAGGATTGATGATCGGTAAATAGTTTGAATTTCTCGCCCAATAAATAATGCCTCCAGATTCTTAAAGCAAACACGATAGCTAATAACTCAAGATCATGAGTTGCATAGTTTCTTTCATGCAGCTTTAGTTGACGGCTGGCATAAGCGATCACTTGGCCTTTTTGCATTAGCACTGCGCCTAGCCCTCTAATAGAAGCATCTGTCCATACAGTCAAGTCTTGATTACCTTCTATAATTGTCAATACTGGAGCGGTTGTCAACTTCAGTTTCAGCTCCTGGAAAGCTTCTTCACATCCGGGTGTCCATTTGAATTTCTCATGCTTCTTTGTAAGCTTTGTCAATACTCCTGATATCTTTGAAAAATCCTGAACTAATTTCCGATAGTAACTAGCTAATCCAAGGAAACTCCGAACTTCAGTGGGCGTAGTAGGTTGTTTCCAGTTCTGAATCGCTGTAATTTTGCTTGGATCTACAGCAATCCCTTCTTTTGATACGACATGGCCTAGGAATTTAACTTCATTCTGCCAGAAGACACACTTAGAAAATTTAGCTTTCAAGACATTTCTCCTTAGAATTTTCAACACTTGTTCTAAATGTTTTGCATGTTCATCTTCTGACTTGGAGTAAATTAAAATGTCATCGATGAAGACCAGAACAAATTTATTCAACACACCACGTAACACTCTGTTCATAAGATCAACGAAGTATGCTGGAGCGTTACACAATCCGAATGGCATTACTAACCATTCGTAGAATAAATCGGGACCCCTGAAGGCTGTTAAAGGAACACAGTCTTCGGCTATACGTAATTGGTGGAAACCTGTAGCTAGGTCCATTCTGGAGAATACTGTTGCTCCATTTAATTGATCTAACAGATCATCTATACGGGGCAAGGGATATTTGTTCTTCAGTGTCTGTTTATTGAGATCTCGGTAATCAACACAAAGTCTTAGAGTACCGTCTGATTTCGGGACAAATACTACTGCTGCTCCCCAAGCTGAAAAGCTCGGTCTGATTAGACCTTTCCAAAGCAATTCTCGGGTTTGACTACTTAACTCCTCTTTTTCTTTTGGGGCCATTCTTCTAATTGGATGTACTACTGGTCGGGCGTTAGGAATTAAATCTATTCTAAATTCAATTTCTCTTTGCGGCGGTAAGTTTCCTACTTCTTTAAACACATCCGCATAGTTTTTAACGACCGGTATCTTTTCTATCGAAGGGGGAGTAACTTCTAAAGAAGACCAAAATTCTGTCCTATTAATTTCTGAGCCATGGCATGGTATATATATAGGTCCAAGCTTCGTTTCGACTTTAACGATTCTTTCGGCACATCTAACTTCGGCCTTATATTTTGTCAACCAGTCAAGCCCCAGTATAACATCAAATTCGGAAAGGTGCATGACAATCGAATCAAAAGGAAATCGGTATCGCGAAAAGGAAATAGGTAATCTACAATATATACTGAGACTTACTGAACCTCCTATTGGGTTTCGAACTTTAATTGGTTCCTTAAGTTTTCTTCGTTTCAATTTTAACTTGTGAACAATGTTACCAGAAATGAAGCTACGTGATGCACCAGTATCAAAAAGTACAGAAACAGGAATATTTTTAATGGTAAGGGTACCTCCCAAGACGTCGGGTTTACCTGATCCATCGGTGGTAGCTGGCGGGGTCTTCCCGTCATAGACATGAGCCACTTGAGCATTCTGCTTCAGAGGACAATTCCTGCTATAGTGCCCCTTCTTATGGAAGTTGTAGCATTCGGCTGAGTCATTTGCCTTGGGCTTCCTCGGAGCTTTGCATATATTAGAAAAATGACCTGGCTTCCCGCAGTTGTAGCAATTTCCTTTCGGGATCTTTGCAGGTTTCTGAGTAGCGGCCGCGGTAATGCTAGATTCGGGTTGATCTGTTGAAGCCTTGCGCTTATTTCCAGCTTGGCTTTTGGCGCGGTCTTGGCTAGCATGCCTCTCATCCATGTCTTCGTAATTGCAAGCCATCTCTACTAGTTCTGTAAAGGAGAGTTTGATGTTGCTCATAGCTCTATCGTGGTACTTGCGCTTCAGCCCAAATATGAATCTCTTGTTCTTTGCTTTGTTAGTCGTAATCAGCTCTGGAGCATAGCGCGACAATTGGGTGAATTTATTTAGATAATCCTGAATAGAGAGATCTCCTTGCTGGAGATTAGCAAACTGCTCTCGCATCCTCTCGAGAGCTTGTTCAGGTACAAACTTCTCATTGAACATAGCTTTAAATTGCTCCCATGTCCTGACAGTACCAACTGCATCCTCTGAGGTAATGGCATCCCACCACAGCTCTGCTTCCTCCTGAAGGAGCCAAATGCCAAGTCGGGCTTTATTGTTGGTTCCCATACCCATGCCTTCAAAGATTTTCTCACAGGTTTTCAGCCAAGCTATTGCCTCGGTCACAGTGCCAGTGCTAGTAAAAGGTTTTCCCCCAAGATTCCTGTACCTCTTTGCTACTTTATCTAGCTCAAAGTCTTCTGGCGCTGGTGGCTGAACAATAGGGCCTTCCACTACTACGGGGATATTCCCCCGTCCTCCTGCTGCATCTCCTCGGCCTCCATGGCCTCCTCTAGCTGCTGCTCCTCGCGTAGCCATCTAAGAGAACTGTACAAGCAAGAAAAGAGTCAAGCTCACAGATTTGATAATTTTCATAAATGATAAAGCAAGGGAATACAAGGAAAGATAATGATGATGTACTGATTAAATTGTTTTGCTAATCTGCTTAGCTCATTCTAGGACATTGCTAATCCTATCTCTAATGAGCTACTCGCATTAGAACGCTACAGATTCTATTCTGACGAGGTGTTTAATGTGTTAGATCCCGGAACTAAGGTTAACCAAAGCTCTGATACCAACTGTGACGATCCCCAAAATCCGAGGGGCGGTTTTAAGGATAATCATTGGGAAATAACACATCAACCATCATAGCAGAGTACAGATAATAGCAGAAACAATAAATAAAATAATTTTACATGGATATGACAGCGGAATCACAACATGTAGGAATATCAGAATAACATAACGTGGGATATAACTTAGTAAGTAAAAAGGAAAGTGATCAGTCATCATCGCCAGAGGCGGAATACATATATGCAGTGAGACATAATAAGGGTATCAGTCTACATCGCCGAAGGCGGAATACATATACATATAATAAGAAATACGGAAAGTAAATCAGTCTGCATCGCCAGTGGCGGAATCATAATGTAAGTACAGTAATGGCGGAAAATGTCAAAGTCATCTCTGTGAAGTCAGCCTCGCCATGATCCAAAAATGCACTCTATGCAGCAGTGCAGAGCCAAAAACAACCTGTCACCTGTGTACTAGGCTGCCCGTGTGAAAATAAGGGCACCCGCATTTGCAAAGTGAAACAAACAACGAGTCAGTCATGGGGACTGGTATGAGGAATCTATTTAATAATTAAACAACAGTAAATAGCAAATCATAGGACCACGCCACTTTCGCGGAACGGGTTTACCCCAGTGATTGCTAGTGCATTTAAAACAAAGTAAATTCTTTTTAAAACAACGCAATGCTTTTTGAAAGAATGAAGCCATTATAAGACTCAGGTCCCATCACACAATGCAACGCATGCCGGAGGATAGAGTTTTACCTTATGATAGCCAAATATGCTTGATACATATAAAGCGAAATCATTTGATATTATTACTAGTGCATATATGTTTCAAAAATGAATAACATCATAAATATCAATCATAGACGGCATAAGTGCCCCATACCACTATGTCGCCATACTAGTTCTACAATCGAGTCCGTTATTTCGTATTGGGAATTGGATTTCCGTCATGAGTCGAGGCAAGGGGCAAGCTCCTCTCCGCTTCGAGACACTCTAGCAAATGCCTCGGGACTACGCACTCTGGGTAACCCCAGGATGCGGCTGGGCCGGTCCTCTCTTACGTTTGAGGATTGGCAATTCCTGAACACACGCTTCCCGGTCCTTACAGACCTATAATCGAGGCGCCTCGCATTCCAACAACCACAAAGGTGAAAACTAGATATATATGTCAGGGCTGGTAAGTCACTGACACCACCATAGCTAGAAAGAAACGTCGTGCTCTCCCAGCGGTCCGTATCCCGTTTTTAACTCATACCGGGGTGTGAGGCTCGCGAATCTACGAAATACACAAAGCCAGGCCACGTAGACCTTGCTTTGATCATCATCCACAAGACTTTGCTTTGCAACAGAAGCCTTGATCACAGCATCTTGGCATGCCACATAGGCAGTCCACTCCATACGATTGATTTCTATCGATATATAACCCCTGAGCTCGTACGTCTCAGAGAAGGGCGTTAAGCAAAAGAATAAATTCTCCGCCGCCAAACAGATATATATTTAACAGAGATCAATCAGTACAAAACAAAATCCAATGTCAGACACACAGTCCATTTACAAGTCCGTCCTGGGTCTAAACGAAACCTGAGGCGTCAAATTCCTCGCATATCCGTCCAATCAACACATACGTTCAGACGGCTACTATTTCCGTCCCTTTCCAATAGCTACTCCGGTTAGGAACTTCAGTAGCGCCCATCCAACCGATACGAAGATTATCGGTCTTGAATCGTCTTTGCATTTTCCAATTTGAATCGCTCGATAAATTATTTGAAATGAGGGTTAGCTCGGCCTTTTCAAATAACTCACGTCATTAGAATTTAAATCGATTCATTTTATGGTTATATTATTCGATATCCATCTTTCGGTTCTTTAGTGTTATTTTCATGTCATACACATACAACCATCAAATATCAAACAATTCAAGCCCAATTGGTTTATTTTCAATCCATATTGCTTATAATATTTTATAACGATTTCTCGCCATTTTTATTTATTTAAAAATGGCCATATTTAATTAAACGACGTTTCAGGTCGTGCCGTGGCACTGGCGCTGTTTTTCCCTTAATTTGTTTTACACATATCGGAAAATCTAACCGTTGGATTTCTACAAAGTCTATATTAGTGGGAAGATATTCCCAAAGCGAACCCAACGGTTCCAGTTTCGTGAGAATCCGACGGTCGGATCTTCCACACCAGTCGTTTGAAGTTACGGTTTAAAAATTCGAACTGCAGCGTCGTTATTCGATTTAATTTAATTATATTTATATTTATATATAAATATAAACGATTCTGGCGCTGTTTTTCTTCAGATTTGAATTAAACATTCCGGACAATCCAACCGTTGGATTTTTACAAGGTTGGTGCCGTTGGAAAGGTATTTCCAAGGCGAGCCCAACGGTTGCGGTTTCGGGAAAATCCGATGGTCGGATTTCTCGTACTAATCGTTTCAAATTACGATTCCGAAACGCGAACTGCACGGACTCTATTCCTTTTAATTATATTTATATATATATATATAAATATAGTTCATTCTATAATTTCACTTATAGTTCATTTTATATTTTCAACTTCGTTTTCACTTCAAATATTTCACTAACGCCTTAATATTTCGAAAAAATTCGCCATAACCTCCTTTGTATGGGGAGGGGTTTGGAAATTTATTGGGCCGTATTAGGTACCCAATAAATCCTAAAAAGCATTCACATATTTATAGTGATATATTCTGGTGTTTACGGGGGAGCATGTACTGATAATCACTCCAGAGAATAAATTCCCGTCACCCCGTTTCCGTGTGGAAATAAATAGTCCATGTGCCATATCTAATAACTAGAGCGACGTGATTATTGTCAACTCCAGACCCGTGTGGGGTTTTTATTAATCTGGCAATTTATCGTCATAATTTATATAGTCCATATCAGTCATCAGTTCAACCTGTAGTACATAGTCATCGCCATACAAGCCTCTTGCTTGTATGGTAAATCTTCCACCTCGTCACAAAAGCTCCAATTGCTTATGTGGAATATGATGAAGTATGCCTGTCGTCAAGAAGTATGCCATGTAGTGTAGTTCAAAATTAATTGTTACTATCCTATGGCGTTATTTATTATTTCACACAGAAAAACCAGCACTCCGCATCCAATGGCATTCACAGGAGTTGATATATAAATAAAATTGCGCAGCCAACTCATCAAGGTTTACCTATTTGTCGGGCACGCAAATAATTTCTTTACTCTACAGCTAATCCATTTTTCCTGTTTAACACATGTATATATATGCAGAACAAAGCTAATAATAATATTTCTAGCAAACTATTATTTATTTCAACGCATGTGTATTTTTAACTAAGCCTATACATGATAAAAGGAATATTTTTATCATCAAAAATATTTATTCGACACATGTGTATTTTTAACTAAGCGTATACATGATAAAAGGAATATTTTTATCATCAAAAATATTTATTCGACACATGTGTATTTTTAACTCTTCATATTCACTATAAAAATATAGTTTTCATTGTCGATTCATTTTATTTTTAAAAGATGATAACATTCAACACATGAACTTCAACTCAACGAATGAATTGCAATTCAACACATGAATATTCTATATAGTTTGTATATATATAAAAATGTGATTTTTATCGCTAAAGCCATTTGTTTAAATTCAAATAATATTCAACACATGAATTTCAACTCAACGAATGAATTGCAACTCAACACATGAATATTCGATATAGTTTATATATATATATAAATGTGATTTTTATCGCTAAAGCCATTTGTTTAAATTCAAATAATATTCAACACATGAATTTCAACTCAACGAATGAAATGCAACTCAACACATGAATATTCGATATAGTTTTTATATATATATATATAAAAATGTGATTTTTATCGCTAAAGCCATTTGTTTAAATTCAAATAATATTCAACACATAAATATTTCAGAAAATTTCGGCAGCATAACGGCAGGGTAGTTAAAACCGGGACCGTCCCTAGTACGGCTCCTCGCTCTACCTTAAAACCTCGCGGTTTTTGACAATGGGGATCATGCATCTAGTTCGCACGCAGGCGGCATGTTTTACTTTCAATTCCACAATCCTATTCTTTTTTTTTTCAACCACAAGAGGGTATTTTTCAACCACAAAGGTATTTTCCAACCATAAAGGTATTTTCCAACCATAATATCAACCACAAACAATTATTTCCAACCATTCGTCATACCATATAATATCACGTCAATCACAAGCAATAAATATCGTCCATGGTCTGTGGACGAGGGGAGTATATATATATATATAATATAATAATTCACTTGCATTTTATCACAATTCCAAGCATATATGATTCATTCAACGCTTGTATAATTTATACATCGCTAATACAACTTATATAACACAAGTACATGAGGTAAACAATGCGTATATAATTTACACTTCGCTTATATAATTTATACAACGCGATTTCATTCACACAAACAGTTTAGATTCCTCACATTGGTTATTGCAGTGCTAAAAATTGTAGGAAGGTCAGAAAAATCCGCGGCTTCTTCTAGAATGTAGAGAGCCTCCTTGCGGTCACGGTGTCTCCTGTTTCATCAAATTTCGTTAAAGAACGAAAAAGATATTATTTTTCAAAGTTTTGCAACACTTAAAAGTGTTATTTTCGTTTCAGAATTTTCATTAGAAAAGTTTTTAAAACCTCCGAAACTAGGTCACGATTTTTCAGCCAATCCGTACCTCGATGCTTCGATCAGACCTTGCTGCGTCAAAGAGCTACGAACCACCTCCAGATCAGCGGTGGTGGCGAAGGGTTCGGTGGCCTGTGCTCGTCGTGGCGGCGCTCTGAAGGTCGCGCCTTTCTCGTCGAATTCCGACGTCGATGGTTGATGTCAGGGGTCGTGGGTTGGTCGGATGTGGAGAGGAGGCGAAGGCAGCCGGAAGTCTTAACTGGCAGCGGCGGTGAAATCGCCTGAGGCGGCGGCTAAATGGACGTGAAGGTTGGAGCACCCTACGTCGTCCAATCGTCTCTGGCGGCTAGGGTTTTAGGTTTTTTTATTTATTTTTCTTAGAAAAATTCCTATTGGTCTATGCTTTATAGGAAATTTTAAATAGTGTTTTTGCAAACGGACTCCTTTTTAAACCCAACGACTGTCGCCCCTAGCTAAATACCCCCATTCCGGACACAATGGGATATGTTTCGTTGGCCATTTCGACTGTTACAGTCAGTTATTTTTCAAATTAAAATATAAAACATTCGATATTTAATTTACACGTACATTTCAATTTGCCAGGGCCACAAACTGAATCGAGAAATTCCAGAAAAATAAATCTAGCTTTGTTTTGACGATACGGTCCTAACAAAACCAGTTTCGTCGAATTCTGAGCTCGTTTGAAAAACGGCCATTTTTAGGTCGACCCTTTTTAACAGAATTTGACCAAACACATTATCTTTTGCCCCGCTCACATACTAGCTTCAAAAATTATGAAATTTGAAACTTAGCAATAATTTGACATCCCGGACCCAACAAAAGTGGTTTCGTCGAATTCCGAGGTCGTATGCAAAATCTCAATTTTCAAGGGCTATATATACTATATAGCAACCTTTCTGAAAATTCATTTGGCCATAACTTTTGATTCCTGCTATGAAACTTCGATTTTTCAGATTCGTTAGAAAGGTATTGATAAACAGATTTAAATATTTTCAGTTTCATCAAAATCCGTTATATTTTCCACCCGGTACAGTCAGACAAAGTTTGCATTCAAAATTTCAAACTGCAATATTATACCCAATTCTACATTTTATGGAAATAGGCTATTTAAATTATTTAAATTTCTTGGTAATAACCTGATTTAAAATTTTTAAACTGGTTCACTTTTTCCGGGTTATTACAATCTCCCCCACTTAAAACTTTTCGTCCTCGAAAAGGAAATAACAGTTAAGCAGGAAATAAAATGTAAATGCAAAGTATTGTAAAGGTACCTTGCACCGGAGTTAGTCAGAGATGTCCACTTTGCGTTTGGGATAGGCTTGTTTAATGCTTTCCTCAGTCTCCCAAGTACAGTCTCTAGGATCACTACTCCACTGCACTTTGACTAGATGAATCTTTTCCCTCCTTAGCTCTCTAGTTTCTTTGCCAACTATCTTTAATGGCTCCCTCTTGAGTGCAAATTCTGGAGTTATGTCAATATCATGTTGCGCTGCTTCTTCCACAATAAGGTCGGGATCATGAACATGTTTTCTGAGTTGAGACACGTGGAACACATCATGTATACCAAGCAACCAATTAGGTAATGAAACCCTATATGCAAGAGTTCCAATCCGTTCAAGTATAGGAAAGGGACCAATAAATCTCAGTGCCAACTTCCCAGTCTTGCCAAATCTGATTACCCCCCGCATTGGAGAAACTCTTAAATAAACATAATCGCCAACGGCAAATGATATATCCCTTCTTCTCGCATCAGTATAACTTTTCTGTCGGCTCTGCGCGGTTTTTATTTGCTTCTTAATGAAATCGACTTTATCCGATGCTTCTCGAATCATATCGGGCCCTAGCACAAGTCTGTTTCCAGGTTCTACCCAACATGCGGGAGATCTGCACGGTCTACCGTATAATGCTTCAAATGGAGACATTCCCAAACTTGCTTGATAGCTATTGTTGTAAGAGAATTCTGCTAAATGTAAGTGATCTTCCCATGAGCCTCCAAAATCGATAACGCAAGCCCGCAGCAAATCTTCTAAAATTCTATTCACCCGCTCAGTTTGGCCATCTGTCTGTGGGTGATAAGCAGTGCTTAGATTCAATTTGGTTCCCAATTCTTCCTGGAATGCTTCCCAGAATTTGCTAGTAAACAAGGGATCTCTATCGCTGACTATATTGAGCGACACTCCATGTAGTTTAACTATTTCTTTGAAGTAAATCTGCGCTAGACTTCGAGCCGTTCTGTTGGATCGGACAGGATGAAATGGGCAGTCTTCGTGAAGCGATCTACGATTACCCATATACTGTCGTTTCCTTTCTTAGTTCGAGGCAGGCCATCGATGAAATCCATCGAGATTTGTTCCCACTTCCATCCGGGAATTTCTAATGGTTGTAATAATCCAGCCAATTTCTGCTGATCACTCTGAACTAGCTGACAAGTGGGGCATCTGCTAACATATAATGAGATATCTCTTTTCATCGCCTTCCACCAGAAGGTGCGCTTGATATCGTTATACATTTTGCTCACACCGGGATGGATACTTAATTTGGATTTGTGGCATTCATCAAATATTTCTCTTTTTAGCTCGGAGATGTCGGGAACACAAATTCTTCCTTTTAATCTCAAAACCCCCTCACTATCCACTTGGAAGCTGGAGTCTATGCCTTCATTGATTCTTTTGATCATTACTTTCACAAAATTATCCTCCTTTTGAAGGGTCGAGATCATGTCTATTAATGAAGACGTGATGACAAAACTGGCGATGATTTCATTCTTTCTGCTGAGAGCATCCGTGACAACATTGGCTTTTCTCGGAGTGTATAGAATTTCAAAATCGTATGCTGCAAGGAATTCTAACCAATGCAGTTGTCTCAAGTTTAGATCTTTCTGAGTGAACAGATATTTCAAGGATTGATGATCAGTAAATAATTCGAATTTCTCGCCCAATAAATAATGCCTCTAGATTCTTAAAGCAAACACGATAGCTAATAACTCAAGATCATGAGTTGCATAGTTTCTTTCATGCGGCTTTAGTTGACGGTTGGCATAAGCGATCACTTGGCCTTTTTGCATTAGCACTGCGCCTAGCCCTCTAATAAAAGCATCTGTCCATACAGTCAAGTCTTGATTACCTTCTATAATTGTCAATACTGGAGCGGTTGTCAACTTCAGTTTCAGCTCCTGGAAAGCTTCTTCACATCCGGGTGTCCATTTGAATTTCTCATGCTTCTTTGTAAGCTTTGTCAATACTCCTGATATCTTTGAAAAATCCTCAACGAATTTCCGATAGTAACTAGCTAATCCAAGGAAACTCCGAACTTCAGTGGGCGTAGTAGGTTGTTTCCAGTTCTGAATCGCTGTAATTTTGCTTGGATCTACAGCAATCCCTTCTTTTGATACGACATGGCCTAGGAATTTAACTTCATTCTGCCAGAAGACACACTTAGAAAATTTAGCTTTCAAGACATTTCTCCTTAGAATTTTCAACACTTGTTCTAAATGTTTTGCATGTTCATCTTCCGACTTGGAGTAGATTAAAATGTCATCGATGAAGACCAGAACAAATTTATTCAACACACCACGGAACACTCTGTTCATAAGATCAACGAAGTATGCTGGAGCATTACACAATCCGAACGGCATTACTAACCATTCGTAGAATAAATCGGGACCCCTGAAGGCTGTTAAAGGAACACAGTCTTCGGCTATACGTAATTGGTGGAAACCTGTAGCTAGGTCCATTCTGGAGAATACTGTTGCTCCATTTAATTGATCTAACAGATCATCTATACGGGGCAAGGGATATTTGTTCTTCAGTGTCTCTTTATTGAGATCTCGGTAATCAACACAATGTCTTAGAGTACCATCTGATTTCGGGACAAATACTACTGCTGCTCCCCAAGCTGAAAAGCTCGGTCTGATTAGACCTTTCCAAAGCAATTCTCGGGTTTGACTACTTAACTCCTCTTTTTCTTTTGGGGCCATTCTTCTAATTGGATGTACTACTGGTCGGGCGTTAGGAATTAAATCTATTCTAAATTCAATTTCTCTTTGCGGCGGTAAGTTTCCTACTTCTTCAAACACATCCGCATAGTTTTTAACGACCGGTATCTTTTCTATCGAAGGGGGAGTAACTTCTAAAGAAGACCAAAATTCTGTCCTATTAATTTCTGAGCCATGGCATGGTATATATATAGGTCCAAGCTTCGTTTCGACTTTAACGATTCTTTCGGCACATCTAACTTCAGCCTTATATTTTGTCAACCAGTCAAGCCCCAGTATAACATCAAATTCGGAAAGGTGCATGACAATCGAATCAAAAGGAAATCGGTATCGCGAAAAGGAAATAGGTAATCTACAATATATACTGAGACTTACTGAACCTCCTATTGGGTTTCGAACTTTAATTGGTTCCTTAAGTTTTCTTCGTTTCAATTTTAACTTGTGAACAATGTTACCAGAAATGAAGCTACGTGATGCACCAGTATCAAAAAGTACAGAAACAAGAATATTTTTAATGGTAAGGGTACCTCCCAAGACGTCGGGTTTACCTGATCCATCGGTGGTAGCTGGCGGGGTCTTCCCGTCATAGACATGAGCCACTTGAGCATTCTGCTTCAGAGGACAATTCCTGCTATAGTGCCCCTTCTTATGGCAGTTGTAGCATTCGGTTGAGTCATTTGCCTTGGGCTTCCTCGGAGCTTTGCATACATTAGAAAAATGACCTGGCTTCCCGCAGTTGTAGCAATTTCCTTTCGGGATCTTTGCAGGTTTCTGAGTAGCGGCCGCGGTAATGCTAGATTCGGGTTGATCTGTTGAAGCCTTGCGCTTATTTCCAGCTTGGCTTTTGGCGCGGTCTTGGCTAGCATGCCTCTCATCCATGTCTTCGTAATTGCAAGCCATCTCTACTAGTTCTGTAAAGGAGAGTTTGATGTTGCTCATAGCTCTATCGTGGTACTTGCGCTTCAGCCCAAATATGAATCTCTTGTTCTTTGCTTTGTTAGTCGTAATCAGCTCTGGAGCATAGCGCGACAATTGGGTGAACTTATTTAGATAATCCTGAATAGAGAGATCTCCTTGCTGGAGATTAGCAAACTGCTCTCGCATCCTCTCGAGAGCCTGTTCAGGTACAAACTTCTCATTGAACATAGCTTTAAATTGCTCCCATGTCCTGACAGTACCAGCTGCATCCTCTGAGGTAATGGCATCCCACCACAGCTCTGCTTCCTCCTGAAGGAGCCAAATGCCAAGTCGGGCTTTATTGTTGGTTCCCATACCCATGCCTTCAAAGATTTTCTCACAGGTTTTCAGCCAAGCTATTGCCTCGGTCACAGTGCCAGTAAAAGGTTTTCCCCCAAGATTCCTGTACCTCTTTGCTACTTTATCTAGCTCAAAGTCTTCTGGCGCTGGTGGCTGAACAATAGGGCCTTCCACTACTACTGGGATATTCCCCCGTCCTCCTGCTGCATCTCCTCGGCCTCGACGGCCTCCTCTAGCTGCTGCTCCTCGCGTAGCCATCTAAGAGAACTGTACAAGCAAGAAAAGAGTCAAGCTCACAGATTTGATAATTTTCATTAATGATAAAGCAAGGGAATACAAGGAAAGATAATGATGATGTACTGATCAAATTGTTTTGCTAATCTACTTAGCTCATTCTAGGACATTGCTAATCCTATCTCTAATGAGCTACTCGCATTAGAACACTACTGATTCTATTCTGACGAGGTGTTTAATGTGTTAGATCCCGGAACTAAGGTTAACCAAAGCTCTGATACCAACTGTGACGATCCCCAAAATCCGAGGGGCGGTTTAAAGGATAATCATTGGGAAATAACACATCAATCATCATAGCAGAGTACAGATAATAGCAGAAACAATAAATAAAATAATTTTACATGGATATGACAGCGGAATCACAACATGTAGGAATATCAGAATAGCATAACGTGGGATATAACTTAGTAAGTAAAAAGGAAAGTGATCAGTCATCATCGCCAGAGGCGGAATACATATATGCAGTGAGACATAATAAGGGTATCAGTCTACATCGCCGAAGGCGGAATACATATACATATAATAAGAAATACGGAAAGTAAATCAGTCTGCATCGCCAGTGGCGGAATCATAATGTAAGTACAGTAATGGCGGAAAATGTCAAAGTCATCTCTGTGAAGTCAGCCTCGCCATGAGCCAAAAATGCACTCTATGCAGCAGTGCAGAGCCAAAAACAACCTATCACCTGTGTACTAGGCTGCCCGTGTGAAAATAAGGGCACCCGCGTTTGCAAAGTGAAACAAACAACGAGTCAGTCATGGGGACTGGTATGAAGAATCTATTTAATAATTAAACAACAGTAAATAGCAAATCATAGGACCACGCCACTTTCGCGGAACGGGTTTACCCCAGTGATTGCTAGTGCATTTAAAACAAAGTAAATTCTTTTTAAAACAACGCAATGCTTTTTGAAAGAATGAAGCCATTATAAGACTCAGGTCCCATCACACAATGCAACGCAAGCCGGAGGATAGAGTTTTACCTTATGATAGCCAAATATGCTTGATACGTATAAAGCGAAATCATTTGATATTATTACTAGTGCATATATGTTTCAAAAATGAATAGCATCATAAATATCAATCATAGACGGCATAAGTGCCCCATACCACTATGTCGCCATACTAGTTCTACAATCGAGTCTGTTATTTCGTATTGGGAATTGGATTTCCGTCATGAGTCGAGGCAAGGGGCAAGCTCCTCTCCGCTTCGAGACACTCTAGCAAATGCCTCGGGACTACGCACTCTGGGTAACCCCTGGATGCGGCTGGGCCGGTCCTCTCTTACGTTTGAGGATTGGCAATTCCTGAACACACGTTTCCCGGTCCTTACAGACCTATAATCGAGGCGACTCGCATTCCAACAACCACAAAGGTGAAAAGTAGATATATATGTCAGGGCTGGTAAGTCACTGACACCACCATAGCTAGAAAGAAACGTCGTGCTCTCCCAGCGGTCTGTATCCCGTTTTTAACTCATACCGGGGTGTGAGGCTCGCGAATCTACGAAATACACAAAGCCAGGCCACGTAGACCTTGCTTTGATCATCATCCACAAGACTTTGCTTTGCAACAGAAGCCTTGATCATAGCATCTTGGCATGCCACATAGGCAGTCCACTCCATACGATTGATTTCTATCGATATATAACCCCTGAGCTCGTACGTCTCAGAGAAGGGCGTTAAGCAAAAGAATAAATTCTCCGCCGCCAAACAGATATATATTTAACAGAGATCAATCAGTACAGAACAAAATCCAATGTCCGACACACAGTCCATTTACAAGTCCGTCCTGGGTCTGAACGAAACCGGAGGCGTCAAATTCCTCGCATATCCGTCCAATCAACACATACGTTCAGACGGCTACTACTTCCGTCCCTTTCCAGTAGCTACTCCGGTTAGGAAGTTCAGTAGCGCCCATCCAACCGATACGAAGATTGTCGGTCTTGAATCGTCTTTGCATTTTCCAATTTGAATCGCTCGATAAATTATTTGAAATGAGGGTTAGCTCGGCCTTTTCAAATAACTCACGTCATTAGAATTTAAATCGATTCATTTTATGGTTATATTATTCGACATCCATCTTTCGGTTCTTTAGTGTTATTTTCATGTCATACACATACAACCATCAAATATCAAACAATTCAAGCCCAATTGGTTTATTTTCAATCCATATTGCTTATAATATTTTATAACGATTTCTCGCCATTTTTATTTATTTAAAAATGGCCATATTTAATTAAACGACGTTTTAGGTCGTGCCGTGGCACTGGCGCTGTTTTTCCCTTAATTTGTTTTACACATATCGGAAAATCTAACCGTTGGATTTCTACAAAGTCTATATTAGTGGGAAGATATTCCCAAAGCGAACCCAACGGTTCCAGTTTCGTGAGAATCCGACGGTCGGATCTTCCACACCAGTCGTTTGAAGTTACGGTTTAAAAATTCGAACTGCAGCGTCGTTATTCGATTTAATTTAATTATATTTATATTTATATATAAATATAAACGATTCTGGCGCTGTTTTTCTTCAGATTTGAATTAAACATTCCGGACAATCCAATCGTTGGATTTTTACAAGGTTGGTGCCGTTGGAAAGGTATTTCCAAGGCGAGCCCAGCGGTTGCGGTTTCGGGAAAATCCGATGGTCGGATTTCTCGTACTAATCGTTTCAAATTACGATTCCGAAAAGCGAACTGCACGGCCTCTATTCCTTTTAATTATATTTATATATATATATATATATAAATATAGTTCATTCTATAATTTCACTTATAGTTCATTTTATATTTTCAACTTCGTTTTCACTTCAAATATTTCACTAACGCCTTAATATTTCGAAAAATTTCGCCATAACCTCCTTTGTACGGGGAGGGGTTTGGAAATTTATTGGGCCGTATTAGGTACCCAATAAATCCTAAAAAGCATTCACATATTTATAGTGATATATTCTGGTGTTTACGGGGGAGCATGCACTGATAATCACTCCAGAGAATAAATTCCCGTCACCCCGTTTCCGTGTGGAAATAAATAGTCCATGTGCCGTACCTAATAACTAGAGCGACGTGATTATTGTCAACTCCAGACCCGTGTGGGGTTTTTATTAATCTGGCAATTTATCGTTATAATTTATATAGTCCATATCAATCATCAGTTCAACCTGTAGTACATAGTCATCGCCATACAAGCCTCTTGCTTGTATGGTAAATCTTCCACCTCGTCACAATAGCTCCAATTGCTTATGTGGAATATGATGAAGTATGCCTATCGTCAAGAAGTATGCCATGTAGTGTAGTTCAAAATTAATTGTTACTATCCTATGGCGTTATTTATTATTTCACACAGAAAAACCAGCACTCCGTATCCAATGGCATTCACAGGAGTTGATATATAAATAAAATTGCGCAGCCAACTCATCAAGGTTTACCTATTTGTCGGGCACGCAAATAATTTCTTTACTCTACAGCTAATCCATTTTTCCTGTTCAACACATGTATATATATGCAGAACAAAGCTAATAATAATATTTCTAGCAAACTATTATTTATTTCAACGCATGTGTATTTTTAACTAAGCCTATACATGATAAAAGGAATATTTTTATCATCAAAAATATTTATTCGACACATGTGTACTTTTAACTAAGCGTATACATGATAAAAGGAATATTTTTATCATCAAAAATATTTATTCGACACATGTGTATTTTTAACTCTTCATATTCACTATAAAAATATAGTTTTCATTATCGATTCATTTTATTTTTAAAAGATGATAACATTCAACACATGAACTTCAACTTAACGAATGAATTGCAATTCAACACATGAATATTCTATATAGTTTGTATATATATAAAAATGTGATTTTTATCGCTAAAGCCATTTGTTTAAATTCAAATAATATTCAACACATGAATTTCAACTCAACGAATGAATTGCAACTCAACACATGAATATTCGATATAGTTTATATATATATATAAAAATGTGATTTTTATCGCTAAAGCCATTTGTTTAAATTTAAATAGTATTCAACACATGAATTTCAACTCAACGAATGAATTGCAACTCAACACATGAATATTCGATATAGTTTATATATATATATAAAAAAATTTGATTTTTATCGCTAAAGCCATTTGTTTAAATTCAAATAATATTCAACACATAAATATTTCAGAAAATTTCGGCAGCATAACGGCAGGGTAGTTAAAACCGGGACCGTCCCTAGTACGGCTCCTCGCTCTACCTTAAAACCTCGCGGTTTTTGACAATGGGGATCATGCATCTAGTTCGCACGCAGGCGGCATGTTTTACTTTCAATTCCACAATCCTATTCTATTTTGTTTCTACCACAAGAGGGTATTTTTCAACCACAAAGGTATTTTCCAACCATAAAGGTATTTTCCAACCATAATATCAACCACAAACAATTATTTCCAACCATTTGTCATACCATATAATATCACGTCAATCACAAGCAATAAATATCGTCCATGGTCTGTGGACGAGGGGAGTATATATATATATATATATATATATAATATAAAAATTCACTTGCATTTTATCACAATTCCAAGCATATATGTTTCATTCAACGCTTATATAATTTATACATCGCTAATATAACTTATATAACACATGTACATCAGGTATACAATGCGTATATAATTTACACTTCGCTTATATAACTTATACAACGCGATTTCATTCACAAACAGTTTAGATTCCTCACATTGGTTATTGCAGTGCTAAAAATCGTAGGAAGGTCAGAAAAATCCACGGCTTCTTCTAGAATGTAGAGAGCCTCCTTGCGGTCACGGTGTCTCCTGTTTCATCAAATTTCGTTAAAGAACGAAAAAAAATATTATTTTTCAAAGTTTTGCAACACTTAAAAGTGTTATTTTCATTTCATAATTTTCATCAGAAAAGTTTTTAAAACCTCCGAAACTAGGTCACGATTTTTCAGCCAATTCGTACCTCGATGCTTCGATCAGACCTTGCTGCGTCAAAGAGCTACGAACCACCTCCAGATCAGCGGTGGTGGCGAAGGGTTCGGTGGCCTGTGCTCGTCGCGGCGGCGCTCTGAAGGTCGTGCCTTTCTCGTCGAATTCCGACGTCGATGGTTGATGTCAGGGGTCGTGGGTTGGTCGGATGTGGAGAGGAGGCGAAGGCGGTCGGAAGTCTTAACTGGCGGCGGCGGTGAAATCGCCTGAGGCGGCGGCTAAATGGACGTGAAGGTTGGAGCACCCTACGTCGTCCAATCGTCTCTGGCGGCTAGGGTTTTAGGTTTTTTTATTTATTTATTTTTCTTAGAAAAATTCCTATTGGTCTATGCTTTATAGGAAATTTTAAATAGTGTTTTTGCAAACGGACTCCTTTTTAAACCCAACGACTGTCGCCCCTAGCTAAATACCCCCATTCTGGACACAATGGGATATGTTTCATTGGCCATTTCGACTGTTACAGTCAGTTATTTTTCAAATTAAAATATAAAACATTCAATATTTAATTTAAACGTACATTTCAATTTGCCAGGGCCACAAACTGAATCGAAAAATTCCAGAAAAATAAATCTAGCTTTGTTTTGACGATATGGTCCTAACAAAACCAGTTTCGTCGAATTCTAAGCTCGTTTGAAAAACGTCCATTTTTAGGTCGACCCTTTTTAACAGAATTTGACCAAACACATTATCTTTTGCCCCGCTCACATACTAGCTTCAAAAATTATGAAATTTGAAACTTAGCAATAATTTGACATCCCGGACCCAACAAAAGTGGTTTCGTCGAATTCCGAGGTCGTATGCAAAATCTCAATTTTCAAGGGCTATATATACTATATAGCAACCTTTCTGAAAATTCGTTTGGCCATAACTTTTGATTCCTGCTATGAAACTTCGATTTTTTAGATTCGTTAGAAAGGTATTGATAAACATATTTAAATATTTTCAGTTTCATCAAAATCCGTTATATTTTCCACCCGGTACAGTTAGACAAAGTTTGCATTCAAAATTTCAAACTGCAATATTATACCCAATTCTACATTTTATGGAAATAGGCTATTAAATTATTTAAATTTCTTGGTAATAACCTGATTTAAAAATTTTAAACTGGTTCTCTTTTTCCGGGTTATTACAATCTCCCCCACTTAAAACTTTTCGTCCTCGAAAAGGAAATAACAGTTAAGCAGGAAATAAAATGTAAATGCAAAGTATTGTAAAGGTACCTTGCACCGGAGTTAGTCAGAGATGTCCACTCTGCATTTGGGATAGGCTTGTTTAATGCTTTCCTCAGTCTCCCAAGTACAGTCTCTAGGATTACTACTCCACTGCACTTTGACTAGATGAATCTTTTTCCTCCTTAGCTCTCTAGTTTCTTTGCCAACTATCTTTAATGGCTCCCTCTTGAGTGCAAATTCTGGAGTTATGTCAATATCATGTTGCGCTGCTTCTTCCACAATAAGGTCGGGATCATGAACATGTTTTCTGAGTTGAGACACGTGGAACACATCATGTATACCAGGAAACCAATTAGGTAATGAAACCCTATATGCAAGAGTTCCAATCCGTTCAAGTATAGGAAAGGGACCAATAAATCTCGGTGCCAACTTCCCAGTCTTGCCAAATCTGATTACCCCCCGCATTGGAGAAACTCTTAAATAAACATAATCGCCAACGGCAAATGATATATCCCTTCTTCTCGCATCAGCATAACTTTTCTGTCGGCTCTACGTGGTTTTTAATCGCTTCTTAATGAAATCGACTTTATCCGATGCTTCTCGAATCATATCGGGCCCTAGCACAAGTCTGTTTCCAGGTTCTACCCAACATGCGGGAGATCTGCACGGTCTACCGTATAATGCTTCAAATGGAGACATTCCCAAACTTGCTTGATAGCTATTGTTGTAAGAGAATTCTGCTAAATGTAAGTGATCTTCCCATGAGCCTCCAAAATCGATAACGCAAGCCCGCAACAAATCTTCTAAAATTCTATTCACCCGCTCAGTTTGGCCATCTGTCTGTGGGTGATAAGCAGTGCTTAGATTCAATTTGGTTCCCAATTCTTCCTGGAATGCTTCCCAAAATTTGCTAGTAAACAAGGGATCTCTATCGCTGACTATATTGAGCGACACTCCGTGTAGTTTAACTATTTCTTTGAAGTAAATCTGCGCTAGACTTTGAGCCGTTCTGTTGGATCGGACAGGTATGAAATGGGCAGTCTTCGTGAAGCGATCTACGATTACCCATATACTGTCGTTTCCTTTCTTAGTTCGAGGCAGGCCATCGATGAAATCCATCGAGATTTGTTCCCACTTCCATCCGGTAATTTCTAATGGTTGTAATAAGCCAGCCAATTTCTGCTGATCACTCTTAACTAGCTGACAAGTGGGGCATCTGCTAACATATAATGAGATATCTCTTTTCATCTCCTTCCACCAGAAGGTGCGCTTGATATCGTTATACATTTTGCTCACACCGGGATGGATACTTAATTTGGATTTGTGGCATTCATCAAGTATTTCTCTTTTTAGCTCGGAGATGTCGGGAACACAAATTCTTCCTTTTAATCTCAAAACCCCCTCACTATCCACTTGGAAGCTGGAGTCTATGCCTTCATTGATTCTTTTGATCATTACTTTCACAAAATTATCCTCCTTTTGAAGGGTCGAGATCCTGTCTATTAATGAAGACGTGATGACAAAACTGGAGATGATTTCATTCTTTCTACTGAGAGCATCCGCGACAACATTGGCTTTTCCCGGAGTGTATAGAATTTCAAAATCGTATGCTGTAAGGAATTCTAACCAACGCTGTTGTCTCAAGTTTAGATCTTTCTGAGTGAACAGATATTTCAAGGATTGATGATCGGTAAATAGTTCGAATTTCTCGCCCAATAAATAATGCCTCCAGATTCTTAAAGCAAACACGATAGCTAATAACTCAAGATCATGAGTTGCATAGTTTCTTAAATGCGGCTTTAGTTGACGGCTGGCATAAGCGATCACTTGGCCTTTTTGCATTAGCACTGCGCCTAGCCCTTTAATAGAAGCATATGTCCATACAGTCAAGTCTTGATTACCTTCTATAATTGTCAATACTGGAGCGGTTGTCAACTTCAGTTTCAGCTCCTGGAAAGCTTCTTCACATCCGGGTGTCCATTTGAATTTCTCATGCTTCTTTGTAAGCTTTGTCAATACTCCTGATATCTTTGAAAAATCCTGAACGAATTTCCGATAGTAACTAGCTAATCCAAGGAAACTCCGAACTTCAGTGGGCGTAGTAGGTTGTTTCCAGTTCTGAATCGCTGTAATTTTGCTTGGATCTACAGCAATCCCTTCTTTTGATACGACATGGCCTAGGAATTTAACTTCATTCTGCCAGAAGACACACTTAGAAAATTTAGCTTTCAAGACATTTCTCCTTAGAATTTTCAACACTTGTTCTAAATGTTTTGCATGTTCATCTTCCGACTTGGAGTAGATTAAAATGTCATCGATGAAGACCAGAACAAATTTATTCAACACACCACGGAACACTCTGTTCATAAGATCAACGAAGTATGCTGGAGCGTTACACAATCCGAACGGCATTACTAACCATTCGTAGAATAAATCGGGACCCCTGAAGGCTGTTAAAGGAACACAGTCTTCGGCTATACGTAATTGGTGGAAACCTGTAGCTAGGTCCATTCTGGAGAATACTATTGCTCCGTTTAATTGATCTAACAGATCATCTATACGGGGCAAGGGATATTTGTTCTTCAGTGTCTCTTTATTGAGATCTCGGTAATCAACACAAAGTCTTAGAGTACCGTCTGATTTCGGGACAAATACTACTGCTGCTCCCCAAGCTGAAAAGCTCGGTCTGATTAGACCTTTCCAAAGCAATTCTCGGGTTTGACTACTTAACTCCTCTTTTTCTTTCGGGGCCATACTTCTAATTGGATGTACTACTGGTCGGGCGTTAGGAATTAAATCTATTCTAAATTCAATTTCTCTTTGCGGCGGTAAGTTTCCTACTTCTTCAAACACATCCGCATAGTTTTTAACGACCGGTATCTTTTCTATCGAAGGGGGAGTAACTTCTAAAGAAGACCAAAATTATGTCCTATTAATTTCTGAGCCATGGCATGGTATATATATAGGTCCAAGCTTCGTTTCGACTTTAACGATTCTTTCGGCACATCTAACTTCAGCCTTATATTTTGTCAACCAGTCAAGCCCCAGTATAACATCAAATTCGGAAAGGTCCATGACAATCGAATCAAAAGGAAATCGGTATCGCAAAAAGGAAATAGGTAATCTACAATATATACTGAGACTTACTGAACCTCCTATTGGGTTTCGAACTTTAATTGGTTCCTTAAGTTTTCTTCGTTTCAATTTTGACTTGTAAACAATGTTACTAGAAATGAAGCTACGTGATGCACCAGTATCAAAAAGTACAGAAACAGGAATATTTTTAATGGTAAGGGTACCTCCCAAGACGTCGGGTTTACCTGATCCATCGGTGGTAGCTGGCGGGGTCTTCCCGTCATAGACATGAGCCACTTGAGCATTCTGCTTCAGAGGACAATTCCTGCTATAGTGCCCCTTCTTATGGAAGTTGTAGCATTCGGCTGAGTCATTTGCCTTGGGCTTCCTCGGAGCTTTGCATACATTAGAAAAATGACCTGGCTTCCCGCAGTTGTAGCAATTTCCTTTCGGGATCTTTGCAGGTTTCTGAGTAGCGGCCGCTGTAATGCTAGATTCGGGTTGATCTGTTGAAGCCTTGCGCTTATTTCCAGCTTGGCTTTTGGCACTGTCTTGGCTAGCATGCCTCCCATCCATGTCTTCGTAATTGCAAGCCATCTCTACTAGTTCTGTAAAGGAGAGTTTGATGTTGCTCATAGCTCTATCGTGGTACTTACGCTTCAGCCCAAATATGAATCTCTTGTTCTTTGCTTTGTTAGTCGTAATCAGCTCTGGAGCATAGCGCGACAATTGGGTGAACTTATTTAGATAATCCTGAATAGAGAGATCTCCTTGCGGGAGATTAGCAAACTGCTCTCGCATCCTCTCGAGAGCCTGTTCAGGTAAAAACTTCTCATTGAACATAGCTTTAAATTACTCCCATGTCCTGACAGTACCAGCTGCATCCTCTGAGGTAGTGGCATCCCACCACAGCTCTGCTTCCTCCTGAAGGAGCCAAATGCCAAGTCGGGCTTTATTGTTGGTTCCCATACCCATGCCTTCAAAGATTTTCTCATAGGTTTTCAGCCAAGCTATTGCCTCGGTCACAGTGCCAGTGCCAGTAAAAGGTTTTCCCCCAAGATTCCTGTACCTCTTTGCTACTTTATCTAGCTCAAAGTCTTCTGGCGCTGGTGGCTGAACAATAGGGCCTTCCACTACTACGGGGATATTCCCCCGTCCTCCTGCTGCATCTCCTCGACCTCCACGGCCTCCTCTAGCTGCTGCTCCTCGCGTAGCCATCTAAGAGAACTGTACAAGCAAGAAAAGAGTCAAGCTCACAGATTTGATAATTTTCATAAATGATAAAGCAAGGGAATACAAGGAAAGATAATGATGATGTACTGATCAAATTGTTTTGCTAATCTGCTTAGCTCATTCTAGGACATTGCTAATCCTATCTCTAATGAGCTACTCGCATTAGAACACTACTGATTCTATTCTGACGAGGTGTTTAATGTGTTAGATCCCGGAACTAAGGTTAACCAAAGCTCTGATACCAACTATGACGATCCCCAAAATCCGAGGGGCGGTTTTAAGGATAATCATTGGGAAATAACACATCAATCATCATAGCAGAGTACAGATAATAGCAGAAACAATAAATAAAATAATTTTACATGGATATGACAGCGGAATCACAACATGTAGGAATATCAGAATAGCATAACGTGGGATATAACTTAGTAAGTAAAAAGGAAAGTGATCAGTCATCATCGCCAGAGGCGGAATACATATATGCAGTGAGACATAATAAGGGTATCAGTCTACATCGCCGAAGGCGGAATACATATACATATAATAAGAAATACGGAAAGTAAATCAGTCTGCATCGCCAGTGGCGGAATCATAATGTAAGTACAGTAATGGCGGAAAATGTCAAAGTCATCTCTGTGAAGTCAGCCTCGCCATGAGCCAAAAATGCACTCTATGCAGCAGTGCAGAGCCAAAAACAACCTGTCACCTGTGTACTAGGCTGCCCGTGTGAAAATAAGGGCACCTGTGTTTGCAAAGTGAAACAAACAACGAGTCAGTCATGGGGACTGGTATGAGGAATCTATTTAATAATTAAACAACAGTAAATAGCAAATCATAGGACCACGCCACTTTCGCGGAACGGGTTTACCCCAGTGATTGCTAGTGCATTTAAAACAAAGTAAATTCTTTTTAAAACAACGCAATGCTTTTTGAAAGAATGAAGCCATTATAAGACTCAGGTCCCATCACACAATGCAACGCAAGCCGGAGGATAGAGTTTTACCTTATGATAGCCAAATATGCTTGATACGTATAAAGCGAAATCATTTGATATTATTACTAGTGCATATATGTTTCAAAAATGAATAGCATCATAAATATCAATCATAGACGGCATAAGTGCCCCATACCACTATGTCGCCATACTAGTTCTACAATCGAGTCCGTTATTTCGTATTGGGAATTGGATTTCCGTCATGAGTCGAGGCAAGGGGCAAGCTCCTCTCCGCTTCGAGACACTCTAGCAAATGCCTCGGGACTATGCACTCTGGGTAACCCCTGGATGCGGCTGGGCCGGTCCTCTCTTACGTTTGAGGATTGGCAATTCCTGAACACACGCTTCCCGGTCCTTACAGACCTATAATCGAGGCGCCTCACATTCCAACAACCACAAAGGTGAAAACTAGATATATTTGTCAGGGCTGGTAAGTCACTGACACCACCATAGCTAGAAAGAAACGTCGTGCTCTCCCAGCGGTCCGTATCCCGTTTTTAACTCATACCGGGGTGTGAGGCTCGCGAATCTACGAAATACACAAAGCCAGGCCACGTAGACCTTGCTTTGATCATCATCCACAAGACTTTGCTTTGCAACAGAAGCCTTGATCACAGCATCTTGGCATGCCACATAGGCAGTCCACTCCATACGATTGATTTCTATCGATATATAACCCCTGAGCTCGTACGTCTCAGAGAAGGGCGTTAAGCAAAAGAATAAATTCTCCGCCGCCAAACAGATATATATTTAACAGAGATCAATCAGTACATAACAAAATCCAATGTCAGACACACAGTCCATTTACAAGTCCGTCCTGGGTCTGAACGAAACCGGAGGAGTCAAATTCCTCGCATATCCGTCCAATCAACACATACGTTCAGACGGCTACTACTTCCGTCCCTTTCCAGTAGCTACTCCGGTTAGGAACTTCAGTAGCGCCCATCCAACCGATACGAAGATTGTCAGTCTTGAATCGTCTTTGCATTTTCCAATTTGAATCGCTCGATAAATTATTTGAAATGAGGGTTAGCTCGACCTTTTCAAATAACTCACGTCATTAGAATTTAAATCGATTCATTTTATGGTTATATTATTCGACATCCATCTTTCGGTTCTTTAGTGTTATTTTCATGTCATACACATACAACCATCAAATATCAAACAATTCAAGCCCAATTGGTTTATTTTCAATCCATATTGCTTATAATATTTTATAACGATTTCTCGCCATTTTTATTTATTTAAAAATGGCCATATTTAATTAAACGACGTTTCAGGTCGTGCCGTGGCACTGGCGCTGTTTTTCCCTTAATTTGTTTTACACATATCGGAAAATCTAACCGTTGGATTTCTACAAAGTCTATATTAGTGGGAAGATATTCCCAAAGCGAACCCAACGGTTCCAGTTTCGTGAGAATCCGACGGTCGGATCTTCCACACCAGTCGTTTGAAGTTACGGTTTAAAAATTCGAACTGCAGCGTCGTTACTCGATTTAATTTAATTATATTTATATTTATATATAAATAAAAACGATTCTGGCGCTGTTTTTCTTCAGATTTAAATTAAACATTCCGGACAATCCAACCGTTGGATTTTTACAAGGTTGGTGCCGTTGGAAAGGTATTTCCAAGGCGAGCCCAGCGGTTGCGGTTTCGGGAAAATCCGATGGTCGGATTTCTCGTACTAATCGTTTCAAATTACGATTCCGAAACGCGAACTGCACGGCCTCTATTCCTTTTAATTATATTTATATTTATATATATATAAATATAGTTCATTCTATAATTTCACTTATAGTTCATTTTATATTTTCAACTTCGTTTTCACTTCAAATATTTCACTAACGCCTTAATATTTCGAAAAATTTCGCCATAACCTCCTTTGTACGGGGAGGGGTTTGGAAATTTATTGGGCCGTATTAGGTACCCAATAAATCCTAAAAAGCATTCACATATTTATAGTGATATATTCTGGTGTTTACGGGGGAGCATGTACTGATAATCACTCCAGAGAATAAATTCCCGTCACCCCGTTTCCGTGTGGAAATAAATAGTCCATGTGCCGTACCTAATAACTAGAGCGACGTGATTATTGTCAACTCCAGACCCGTGTGGGGTTTTTATTAATCTGGCAATTTATCGTTATAATTTATATAGTCCATATCAATCATCAGTTCAACCTGTAGTACATAGTCATCGCCATACAAGCCTCTTGCTTGTATGGTAAATCTTCCACCTCGTCACAATAGCTCCAATTGCTTATGTGGAATATGATGAAGTATGCATATCGTCAAGAAGTATGCCATGTAGTGTAGTTCAAAATTAATTGTTACTATCCTATGGCGTTATTTATTATTTCACACAGAAAAACCAGCACTCCGTATCCAATGGCATTCACAGGAGTTGATATATAAATAAAATTGCGCAGCCAACTCATCAAGGTTTACCTATTTGTCGGGCACGCAAATAATTTCTTTACTCTACAGCTAATCCATTTTTCCTGTTCAACACATGTATATATATGCAGAACAAAGCTAATAATAATATTTCTAGCAAACTATTATTTATTTCAACGCATGTGTATTTTTAACTAAGCCTATACATGATAAAAGGAATATTTTTATCATCAAAAATATTTATTCGACACATGTGTATTTTTAACTAAGCGTATACATGATAAAAGGAATATTTTTATCATCAAAAATATTTATTCGACACATGTGTATTTTTAACTCTTCATATTCACTATAAAAATATAGTTTTCATTGTCGATTCATTTTATTTTTAAAAGATGATAACATTCAACACATGAACTTCAACTCAACGAATGAATTGCAATTCAACACATGAATACTCTATATAGTTTGTATATATATAAAAATGTGATTTTTATCGCTAAAGCCATTTGTTTAAATTCAAATAATATTCAACACATGAATTTCAACTCAACGAATGAATTGCAACTCAACACATGAATATTCGATATAGTTTATATATATATAAAAATGTGATTTTTATCGCTAAAGCCATTTGTTTAAATTCAAATAATATTCAACACATGAATTTCAACTCAACGAATGAATTGCAACTCAACACATGAATATTCGATATAGTTTATATACATATATATATATATATATATAAATGTGATTTTTATCGCTAAAGCCATTTGTTTAAATTCAAATAATATTCAACACATAAATATTTCAGAAAATTTCGGCAGCATAACGGCAGGGTAGTTAAAATCGGGACCGTCCCTAGTACGGCTCCTCGCTCTACCTTAAAACCTCGCGGTTTTTGACAATGGGGATCATGCATCTAGTTCGCACGCAGGCGGCATGTTTTACTTTCAATTCCACAATCCTATTCTATTTTTTTTCAACCACAAGAGGGTATTTTTCAACCACAAAGGTATTTTCCAACCATAATATCAACCACAAACAATTATTTCCAACCATTCGTCATACCATATAATATCACGTCAATCACAAGCAATAAATATCGTCCATGGTCTGTGGACGAGGGGAGTATATATATATATAGTATATAATAATTCACTTGCATTTTATCACAATTCCAAGCATATATGTTTCATTCAACGCTTGTATAATTTATACATCGCTAATATAACTTATATAACACATGTACATGAGGTATACAATGCGTATATAATTTACACTTCGCTTATATAATTTATACAACGTGATTTCATTCACACAAACAGTTTAGATTCCTCACATTGGTTATTGCAGTGCTAATATTCGTAGGAAGGTCAGAAAAATCCGCGGCTTCTTCTAGAATGTAGAGAGCCTCCTTGCGGTCACGGTGTCTCCTGTTTCATCAAATTTCGTTAAAGAACGAAAAAGATATTATTTTTCAAAGTTTTGCAACACTTAAAAGTGTTATTTTCATTTCAGAATTTTCATCAGAAAAGTTTTTAAAACCTCCGAAACTAGGTCACGATTTTTCAGCCAATCCGTACCTTGATGCTTCGATCAGACCTTGCTGCGTCAAAGAGCTACGAACCACCTCCAGATCGGCGGTGGTGGCGAAGGGTTCGGTGGCCTGTGCTCGTCGCGGCCGCGCTCTGAAGGTCGCGCCTTTCTCGTCGAATTCCGACGTCGATGGTTGATGTCAGGGGTCGTGGGTTGGTCAGATGTAGAGAGGAGGCAAAGGCGGTCGGAAGTCTTAACTGGCGGCGGCGGTGAAATCGCCTGAGGCGGCTGCT
This sequence comes from Allium sativum, assembly GCA_030737875.1. Lineage (NCBI taxonomy): Eukaryota > Viridiplantae > Streptophyta > Magnoliopsida > Asparagales > Amaryllidaceae > Allium > Allium sativum. Next base: position 969,748,871 of record CM060912.1, on the reverse strand, counting down.
AAATGGACGTGAAGGTTGGAGCACCCTACGTCGTCCAATCGTCTCTGGCGGCTAGGGTTTTAGGTTTTTTTATTTATTTTTTTTTCTTAGAAAAATTCCTATTGGTCTATGCTTTATAGGAAATTTTAAATAGTGTTTTTGCAAACGGACTCCTTTTTAAACCCAACGACTGTCGCCCCTAGCTAAATACCCCCATTCCGGACACAATGGGATATGTTTCGTTGGCCATTTCGACTGTTACAGTCAGTTATTTTTCAAATTAAAATATAAAACATTCGATATTTAATTTAAACGTACATTTCAATTTGCCAGGGCCACAAACTGAATCGAAAAATTCCAGAAAAATAAATCTAGCTTTGTTTTGACGATACGGTCCTAACAAAACTAGTTTCGTTGAATTTTGAGCTCGTTTGAAAAACAGCCATTTTTAGGTCGACCCTTTTTAACAGAATTTGACCAAACACATTATCTTTTGCCCCGCTCACATACTAGCTTCAAAAATTATGAAATTTGAAACTTAGCAATAATTTGACATCCCGGACCCAACAAAAGTGGTTTCGTCGAATTCCGAGGTCGTATGCAAAATCTCAATTTTCAAGGGCTATATATACTATATAGCAACCTTTCTGAAAATTCATTTGGCCATAACTTTTGATTCCTGCTATGAAACTTCGATTTTTCAGATTCGTTAGAAAGGTATTGATAAACAGATTTAAATATTTTCAGTTTCATCAAAATCCGTTATATTTTCCACCCGGTACAGTCAGACAAAGTTTGCACTCAAAATTTCAAACTGCAATATTATACCCAATTCTACATTTTATGGAAATAGGCTATTTAAATTATTTAAATTTCTTGGTAATAACCTGATTTAAAAATTTTAAACTGGTTCACTTTTTTCGGGTTATTACAATCTCCCCCACTTAAAACTTTTCGTCCTCGAAAAGGAAATAACAGTTAAGCAGGAAATAAAATGTAAATGCAAAGTATTGTAAAGGTACCTTGCACCGGAGTTAGCCAAAGATGTCCACTCTGCATTTGGGATAGGCTTGTTTAATGCTTTCCTCAGTCTCCCAAGTACAGTCTCTAGGATCACTACTCCACTGCACTTTGACTAGATGAATCTTTTTCCTCCTTAGCTCTCTAGTTTCTTTGCCAACTATCTTTAATGGCTCCCTCTTGAGTGCAAATTCTGGAGTTATGTCAATATCATGTTGCGCTGCTTCTTCCACAATAAGGTCGGGATCATGAACATGTTTTCTGAGTTGAGACACGTGGAACACATCATGTATACCAGGCAATCAATTAGGTAATGAAACCCTATATGCAAGAGTTCCAATCCGTTCAAGTATAGGAAAGGGACCAATAAATCTCGGTGCCAACTTCCCAGTCTTGCCAAATCTGATTACCCCTCGCATTGGAGAAACTCTTAAATAAACATAGTCGCCAACGGCAAACGATATATCCCTTCTTCTCGCATCAACATAACTTTTCTGTCGGCTCTGCGCGGTTTTTAATCGCTTCTTAATGAAATCGACTTTATCCGATGCTTCTCGAATCATATCGGGCCCTAGCACAAGTCTGTTTCCAGGTTCTACCCAACATGCGGGAGATCTGCACGGTCTACCGTATAATGCTTCAAATGGAGACATTCCCAAACTTGCTTGATAGCTATTGTTGTAAGAGAATTCTGCTAAATGTAAGTGATCTTCCCATGAGCCTCCAAAATCGATAACGCAAGCCCGTAGCAAATCTTCTAAAATTCTATTCACCCGCTCAGTTTGGCCATCTGTCTGTTGGTGATAAGCAGTGCTTAGATTCAATTTGGTTCCCAATTCTTCCTGGAATGCTTCCCAGAATTTGCTAGTAAATAAGGGATCTCTATCGCTGACTATATTGAGCGACACTCCATGTAGTTTAACTATTTCTTTGAAGTAAATCTACGCTAGACTTTGAGCCGTTCTGTTGGATCGGACAGGTATGAAATGGGCAGTCTTCGTGAAGCGATCTACGATTACCCATATACTGTCGTTTCCTTTCTTAGTTCGAGGCAGGCCATCGATGAAATCCATCGAGATTTGTTCACACTTCAATCCGGGAATTTCTAATGGTTGTAATAATCCAGCCAATTTCTGCTGATCACTCTTAACTAGCTGACAAGTGGGGCATCTGCTAACATATAATGAGATATCTCTTTTCATCGCCTTCCACCAGAAGGTGCGCTTGATATCGTTATACATTTTGCTCACACCGGTATGGATACTTAATTTGGATTTGTGGCATTCATCAAGTATTTCTCTTTTTAGCTCGGAGATGTCGGGAACACAAATTCTTCCTTTTAATCTCAAAACCCCCTCACTATCCACTTGGAAGCTGGAGTTTATGCCTTCATTGATTCTTTTGATCATTACTTTCACAAAATTATCCTCCTTTTGAAGGGTCGAGATCCTGTCTATTAATGAAGACGTGATGACAAAACTGGCGATGATTTCATTCTTTCTGCTGAGAGTGTAACACTCCACCTCCGTTAAGGTCACTCACTAAGGGAATGCCTTAACTTTGGTGGAGCATTTTAGTAAACAGAACAAAAACTTACAAGACAGATAAAATAGTAATTGAAAAAAAATTTAACTTTATTACAGCGGAAACAGAAATTAATATGGTTACATCCTTTCAATTTCAGAATTCAAGTACAAAATATCAGTCTTGTACAAAAGCCTTCAAAATGCATAGTTTAAAATCATAATCCCCATGGAACGGAAGCTATACAGAGCCAAGCCATACTTTAAGCACTTCAAGCAAAGAGAAGTCCGGATCAAGCTAAAGTATTTCCCTCCTTGGATAACCTGGGGGGGAAACGGAAGAAAGGAGGCGAAACAACAAGGGTCAGACAAAAAGTCTGGCAAGTCCAGTGACTTTCAGCATATGAACAGATAATAATAATATGATATGAACGTAAAACTGGATGTGAGATAACTATAACAGGTGTAGCAGATATAACAGAAAAACAGAATGATATAAACTATTGTTTTACAATTCTCTGCACTAATACTAGTATAACAGAATTAGGGGTCTCCCTAATGTCTAAATTGAAGCAGGAACGGGTACAGAATACTTTAACAGAAACAGAATGCTAATAATGGGCCTTTACTACCCGATCAGAAACAGACAGAAGAAGAAACAGATTTATCCCTACGGAAACAGAATGTAGAATTAGGTGTACACTAGTAATGGGCCTTTACCACCCGAACAGACGGTACCACACAGAAACAGACAGGTGTTACCACCCAACAGAAACAGACGGTACCAACAGAAACAGACAGAACTAAGTGTACCCTAAAACCCTACCCCAAGCGATCGGCTCCCTAATACATAAATATCCTGTGTCGGCCCCACAGTAGGGTGTATCACTCCCTAAAGTGACAACCAATTGGCACAGACCTATTTACAGATGTCACGGCGTCTTACATCCTCAGAGGCAGACCGGGATCCATGCACGCACATGACCCGGTTGGAACGCACCATCAACACCCCTCGCCATTATCAGAATGAACCACTTATAATTAGTTCAGTAAGCGTGCCCGGACCCTACTTACTGTTGGGTCAAAGTTTTGATACCAGAAAGGGTTACTGACTAATATGGGTCCCAAACAACAGATGACACAAGTAATTCCCCTCCTAACCTTGTGTCCCCAGACTAACAGATTTCAGATTAACTTGTTTACAAGTTCAGACATACAGAATACAGATTTACTAATTCACAAATTAAGTTAACAAGTTTTCAGACTAAGGGGTCAGATGTACAGATTTTTCAGATTTGTCTAACTTTGTATTGGGCCTACAGATTCATGGACGGGTTTTACTACATCTATTAATCCCCTTTGGTTTAACCCTATTTTCCCCAATACGTTTTAGACGTCATTCTTATCTTAGATTTGCATTAATTAATTATTAATGCACAGACCTCTCACATTAGGTCGGTAGCTTGTGGCCGCTGGATATGCCGGGCGGTTCCGGGCAGACTTCTGCCACAAGCCAGACCTAACCTCGTGTCTTACGCATGTTATGACTAACTTCTCACATTAGAACCTATTGTTTGCGGCCACTGGATATGCCGGGCGGTTCCGGGCAGATTTACGTCGCAAACTCATTCTAACCTCGAGTTAGCCATATTCATCTTTGCGGCCAATTAATTAATTATTTACCGTTTATGCGCACACCCAACAGAATGATCACATCAACTCAACTGATATAGCAGATAACAGATTTTAGCAGATTGGGTGACTTAACAGATTTAACCGATTTAGCACTTAGCAGATTTTGGCATATAACAGATTAGGCATCTCAACAGACAAATTTAACAGATTTGGCATTTCAATCTAATTAGCAGTCTAGGCAATATAACAAAACTAGCAGTTTAGGCAACTTAGCAAATTAGCAGATTTAGCAAACCTAATAATTCTAAAGGTTCTATTTACATGCCTTGCCTAGTCATAAATTAGGCCTAAATTCATATGCCTACATAATTTTTCATGATTCACAACATATATTCATGTTTGCTTAAGCGCAGAATATGGACATAATTTGCCATATAACATATGTTCCAATATAGATTATACCAAATATAACCATTAATTTCAATGCATGTCATATATCCAGAAATCCCTAATTAGGTGTAATTACAATAATAGATATCCTAATTAATGTAAATCTTAAGTTTCCATATCTTCCTTCTTTTCATGTCATGAATTATTATGCAAACTATCCCCAATAATATAAATCTTTAAACCATATCTTCTAAAAATCAGATCTTGCCTTTTTATATGCATTTTGTCCAAAGTCTCAAATCATATGTAATCTTTACAGTGGTTCCTCTTCTTCTTTTATCACAAAATATGCATAGGTCTAAAACTAGTTTATAACATATGCTATTTTTTTCTAATTAATTACAGGTCTAAATTACAACATAACTATGCATACAACATGCATAAATTATATGTTCATAGTCAAATTTATGCATCCAATCCCAAGTCATATGTCCAATATATTTTATGCCTCAGACCTAAAGTCATACATTCAATTTGGTTTTGTCAAATTTCTCATCATTCATCCCAAAACTTGTGTTCATACGTTCATCTCTTATGAGATTAGGCACAGGCTCGTGGTAGCCTGGCTATAGAAACAGAAAAGAAGAAAGGAATATAGAACAGTCACAGAAAACAGATCTAACAGAAGAGAATACAACCTCAAACTCAGATTTAAAGGCATATCAAAATTATAATTAACGTTTATAGCGGAGAATAACTGTACTTGCCTTGATTGGATTAAAGAAAGAACTTTAACTTGTTGTAGAATCTTTGCAGAACTTTAACCTCTAGTTTGAATTGAGTTGCTTAGGCTGATGTTGATTATCTTCTAGTTTTAATTCCAGCAGAGCAGCGACGCCATTTTTATTTTTATTTTTATTAGAAGAAGAGAGCAATGGAGGCTAGAGAATTGTGTAAGAAACCTAGGTAGAGTCTAGGGTCATTTTTATAGAGTTGCAAGTTAATTTGAGCCGTCCGATGATGCTAGGGTAAATCAAGGCCATCAATTTCAAAAGAGGCCAATTATGTTCACAATTAAGGACTGTAAATTACTCCCATTTTAAATTATGTCATAATTACTATGCATGCAAATTACCCCCATTTTGAATTATGGCATAATTACTATTCCAATTACATGCAATTCCATGTTTTAGCATATATATATATATTTCCTACAATGTACACATTTCTCATTTAGGACAAATTCTATATATAAATAATTCCTAACACACTTATGCCATAATTACTCCCTTAATGTACATTATCAACATTTATTATTTATTGCCAATCCATCAAACATAAATATGTATTTAATAGATACATCTTTCCTTTTACCGTATACATTAATTATTCATATATACATGTCAATTAACAAGAATGACAATATTAATGTATCCTTTTCATTGTAAATTAGCATATTTATATATTTCTCAACATATTTATATATTTCTCAAATTAACATGTACAGATAAATGTTAATAGCATGTTTTCAAATCAATGCCCTATTGACATATCTTTAAATTAAATGCCAGATAAATATTCGTCATATTAATATGTTTGCATGTTATGTTCACAAAATAATATCACATACCATATTTTTCTTATTCAGTGCCACATTGATGTCAATTGCAGGTTTATAAATGACATTCCTATTAATAGAAAATTAAGTCTAACCTATTCATATTCTTCCTCTTTGAAAATCCCCATTTACTGCATACAAATATTATGCATAAACCTTTCTTTTCACTGCTTGCATCCACACATTTTTATTTAATTTGTATGTTTGTGACATAAATGCACATATGTACGAATATGTTAAATATTTCTTTTCCTTTAATTTGTCATGAATCCAATTAGAGAAGGCCACTTATAAAAAAAACAATTCTTGGCAGGCAAAAATGCGCAACATACGCCTCATGATACGTACATGTCATATATATATATGTATGTATACGTATATATATATATATATATATATATATATATATATATATTTCTCTTCTCTTTTTTTTCTTTTTATCTATCTTCCCAATTACCCATTTTCACACTAAACCACTTTTTGAACTGCATTCACACTAGGCTATTTTAAGCCATTCCCCTAAAACAAAAATAAGGCGCTGGCGGGGATCGAACTCTGTACCTCTTGTATGCAAGTCATGTGTTCCAACCAAATGAGCTACTAAGTCTTTTGCTTACAAAAGTTAGAACAATGCTAAACATTATTCTTTTCTCATTCCTCTTTTTTCATGTTTTGCTGCAATTTTTAATTTAAGGATATCTTTTTCATACGGAGTCCAATTTACGCAAACTCAGACTCTATCTCAAGCAGAATTTCAAGAAGAACGCAATGGCGTAACCTGTTTCCCTTAGTTCTTTGATTTCGAATTAATTATACTTTAATTTGTTAATTTCACAGCTATAGAATACACGGGGTGTTACATTCTCCCCCACTTAAAAGGATTTCGTCCCCGAAATCTTCAAGTTAAGAAGAATGTGTCCTACCATCCAATCACCCATCTACTCAACCATCATCCACAAGCATCCATTGTCCTTAGAAAACTTCTAATGTTGTATGAACATATGCAAAAGTGTGTGTATATGTTCCTTACCTAATGCAAAAATCAGGCGGTCTACTGATTCAGTTGACCTCCTTAATGCGAATTATGTCAGTGCCATGAGTCCAACATGTATGCAATAGAATTATGATGATATATATTATTTCTATATGAGTGCACAACCATTCACTCAAATGCAACATCCATGTGCTGAATCAACCATTTTGCATCCACAAGAATTGAAAAATGCTCACTCATCCATATGCAGTATGAGAGTGTTTTCGAGCCGATCTAGTGCCTAGTGTGTGTATATGCATCCACGGGCAACCACTAGCAACCACTTGCATCCACTTGCAACCATCAAACATAACATGTCTCAAACACATGTTTACACCCATTAGTTTCTACCTAAAGTTCGAAGATTCGATCGATAGGATACAGTCGAATGATGGAAGCGAGTACAGATAGAACGAAAATTTGGTTCCCATTAGACATGGGTCCTAAGTATCGGCCCCAAAGACCGAAACCAACATCAAATTGACACCCAGAGGATTACCTTCTTTAGACAATGTCAAAACTGGAAATCCTATAAAAAGTATTTAGATATTTACAGACTACTGGTACAGATCAGGTTCCCTAATGATTCTTAGGAAGCTAAGCCTGATAAAATCATACCCCACGAAAACTCAGAATGTATGCGCCATACTTGACTCCTAACACAGATATCCCTCAAACCTCAATCTCAAACAGATGATCCATAACCCTTATGGGTCTGAGTCTATAGCGGAATTCAGAAATAATACTAGTATTAAAGTGCAGAGTACCGATTACAAAACCAAAATACCAGAATCAGAAAAAGTCTTAACTCCATAATCAGATAAAGAAATTAAACCTACTATAGAAATTTTTCCCTATTCCTATCCTAGCCACTAGCTTCAAGAGTGTTCGCCTGCCCTCCTTGTCCTTGTCTCTTCGGGCAGTCCCTAGTGAAGTGTCCCATCTCCCCACAGTTGAAGCAAGCACCCTCCCCTTCCTCTTTCGGTAATCCTTATTCAGATGAGTCGAGCTTCCATAAGTAAAACACTTTCCTCCTCCTTATCTTCAATCTTTCCTTCCTTCTTTTGTGTTTCCCTTTTTCCTCCATTGTGAACTAAGTCTATATGAGTTTCTCACCTTTTGGGTTGTGCTCCTTAGCCTAACCTCATCATTCTCATCTTTACTATCCTTGTGTAACATGTTGACCAATCCCTCGAAAGCTGCCTCCATCGCCCGGAAAAATCCTTCAAAGCTCTAAAGAAAACTAGCCGCAGGTGAAACTACTACAGCTATCGATGGAAGTCGGGCACTACTTTGCCCTTTGATGAGGTTACCCCCCAGAAAACCGGGAGCCCCAGAGACTCAAGAAAGAAGGAAACAAGGATTCAAGCAGAGGATCAAAAGATAGATATATGGCTTAGGGGACTATGTTTTTAAAAATAAGCTTTACTTTTGAAAATACTACCTTTTCAAAACCTTTTTGAAAATAGTTTTCAAAAATTCTTTATCAAATCCGGTAACCTTCAGCTCTGATACCAAGTGTAACACTCCACCTCCGTTAAGGTCACTCACTAAGGGAATGCCTTAACTTTGGTGGAGCATTTTAGTAAACAGAACAAAAACTTACAAGACAGATAAAATAGTACTTGAAAAAAAATTTAACTTTATTACAGCGGAAACAGAAATTAATATGGTTACATCCTTTCAATTTCAGAATTCAAGTACAAAATATCAGTCTTGTACAAAAGCCTTCAAAATGCATAGTTTAAAATCATAATCCCCATGGAACGGAAGCTATACAGAGCCAAGCCATACTTTAAGCACTTCAAGCAAAGAGAAGTCCGGATCAAGCTAAAGTATTTCCCTCCTTGGATAACCTGGGGGGGAAACGGAAGAAAGGAGGCGAAACAACAAGGGTCAGACAAAAAGTCTGGCAAGTCCAGTGACTTTCAGCATATGAACAGATAATAATAAAAAGATATGAACGTAAAACTGGATGTGAGATAACTATAACAGGTGTAGCAGATATAACAGAAAAACAGAATGATATAAACTATTGTTTTACAATTCTCTGCACTAATACTAGTATAACAGAATTAGGGGTCTCCCTAATGTCTAAATTGAAGCAGGAACGGGTACAGAATACTTTAACAGAAACAGAATGCTAATAATGGGCCTTTACTACCCGATCAGAAACAGACAGAAGAAGAAACAGATTTATCCCTACAGAAACAGAATGTAGAATTAGGTGTACACTAGTAATGGGCCTTTACCACCCGAACAGACGGTACCACACAGAAACAGACAGGTGTTACCACCCAACAGAAACAGACGGTACCAACAGAAACAGACAGAACTAAGTGTACCCTAAAACCCTACCCCAAGCGATCGGCTCCCTAATACATAAATATCCTGTGTCGGCCCCACAGTAGGGTGTATCACTCCCTAAAGTGACAACCAATTGGCACAGACCTATTTACAGATGTCACGGCGTCTTACATCCTCAGAGGCAGACCGGGATCCATGCACGCACATGACCCGGTTGGAACGCACCATCAACACCCCTCGCCATTATCAGAATGAACCACTTATAATTAGTTCAGTAAGCGTGCCCGGACCCTACTTACTGTTGGGTCAAAGTTTTGATACCAGAAAGGGTTACTGACTAATATGGGTCCCAAACAACAGATGACACAAGTAATTCCCCTCCTAACCTTGTGTCCCCAGACTAACAGATTTCAGATTAACTTGTTTACAAGTTCAGACATACAGAATACAGATTTACTAATTCACAAATTAAGTTAACAAGTTTTCAGACTAAGGGGTCAGATGTACAGATTTTTCAGATTTGTCTAACTTTGTATTGGGCCTACAGATTCATGGACGGGTTTTACTACATCTATTAATCCCCTTTGGTTTAACCCTATTTTCCCCAATACGTTTTAGACGTCATTCTTATCTTAGATTTGCATTAATTAATTATTAATGCACAGACCTCTCACATTAGGTCGGTAGCTTGTGGCCGCTGGATATGACGGGCAGTTCCGGGCAGACTTCTGCCACAAGCCAGACCTAACCTCGTGTCTTACGCATGTTATGACTAACTTCTCACATTAGAACCTATTGTTTGCGGCCACTGGATATGCCGGGCGGTTCCGGGCAGATTTACGTCGCAAACTCATTCTAACCTCGAGTTAGCCATATTCATCTTTGCGGCCAATTAATTAATTATTTACCGTTTATGCGCACACCCAACAGAATGATCACATCAACTCAACTGATATAGCAGATAATAGATTTTAGCAGATTGGGTGACTTAACAGATTTAACCGATTTAGCACTTAGCAGATTTTGGCATATAACAGATTAGGCATCTCAACAGACAAATTTAACAGATTTGGCATTTCAATCTAATTAGCAGTCTAGGCAATATAACAAAACTAGCAGTTTAGGCAACTTAGCAAATTAGCAGATTTAGCAAACCTAATAATTCTAAAGGTTCTATTTACATGCCTTGCCTAGTCATAAATTAGGCCTAAATTCATATGCCTACATAATTTTTCATGATTCACAACATATATTCCATGTTTGCTTAAGCGCAGAATATGGACATAATTTGCCATATAACATATGTTCCAATATAGATTATACCAAATATAACCATTAATTTCAATGCATGTCATATATCCAGAAATCCCTAATTAGGTGTAATTACAATAATAGATATCCTAATTAATGTAAATCTTAAGTTTCCATATCTTCCTTCTTTTCATGTCATGAATTATTATGCAAACTATCCCCAATAATATAAATCTTTAAACCATATCTTCTAAAAATCAGATCTTGCCTTTTTATATGCATTTTGTCCAAAGTCTCAAATCATATGTAATCTTTACAGTGGTTCCTCTTCTTCTTTTATCACAAAATATGCATAGGTCTAAAACTAGTTTATAACATATGCTATTTTTTTCTAATTAATTACAGGTCTAAATTACAACATAACTATGCATACAACATGCATAAATTATATGTTCATAGTCAAATTTATGCATCCAATCCCAAGTCATATGTCCAATATATTTTATGCCTCAGACCTAAAGTCATACATTCAATTTGGTTTTGTCAAATTTCTCATCATTCATCCCAAAACTTGTGTTCATACGTTCATCTCTTATGAGATTAGGCACAGGCTCGTGGTAGCCTGGCTATAGAAACAGAAAAGAAGAAAGGAATATAGAACAGTCACAGAAAACAGATCTAACAGAAGAGAATACAACCTCAAACTCAGATTTAAAGGCATATCAAAATTATAATTAACGTTTATAGCGGAGAATAACTGTACTTGCCTTGATTGGATTAAAGAAAGAACTTTAACTTGTTGTAGAATCTTTGCAGAACTTTAACCTCTAGTTTGAATTGAGTTGCTTAGGCTGATGTTGATTATCTTCTAGTTTTAATTCCAGCAGAGCAGCGACGCCATTTTTATTTTTATTTTTATTAGAAGAAGAGAGCAATGGAGGCTAGAGAATTGTGTAAGAAACCTAGGTAGAGTCTAGGGTCATTTTTATAGAGTTGCAAGTTAATTTGAGCCGTCCGATGATGCTAGGGTAAATCAAGGCCATCAATTTCAAAAGAGGCCAATTATGTTCACAATTAAGGACTGTAAATTACTCCCATTTTAAATTATGTCATAATTACTATGCATGCAAATTACCCCCATTTTGAATTATGGCATAATTACTATTCCAATTACATGCAATTCCATGTTTTAGCATATATATATATTTCCTACAATGTACACATTTCTCATTTAGGACAAATTCTATATATAAATAATTCCTAACACACTTATGCCATAATTACTCCCTTAATGTACATTATCAACATTTATTATTTATTGCCAATCCATCAAACATAAATACGTATTTAATAGATACATCTTTCCTTTTACCGTATACATTAATTATTCATATATACATGTCAATTAACAAGAATGACAATATTAATGTATCCTTTTCATTGTAAATTAGCATATTTATATATTTCTCAACATATTTATATATTTCTCAAATTAACATGTACAGATAAATGTTAATAGCATGTTTTCAAATCAATGCCCTATTGACATATCTTTAAATTAAATGCCAGATAAATATTCGTCATATTAATATGTTTGCATGTTATGTTCACAAAATAATATCACATACCATATTTTTCTTATTCAGTGCCACATTGATGTCAATTGCAGGTTTATAAATGACATTCCTATTAATAGAAAATTAAGTCTAACCTATTCATATTCTTCCTCTTTGAAAATCCCCATTTACTGCATACAAATATTATGCATAAACCTTTCTTTTCACTGCTTGCATCCACACATTTTTATTTAATTTGTATGTTTATGACATAAATGCACATATGTACGAAATGTTAAATATTTCTTTTCCTTTAATTTGTCATGAATCCAATTAGAGAAGGCCACTTATAAAAAAAACAATTCTTGGCAGGCAAAAATGCGCAACATACGCCTCATGATACGTACATGTCATATATATATGTATGTATACGTATATATATATATATATATATATATATTTCCCTTTTTTTTTTCTTTTTATCTATCTTCCCAATTTCCCATTTTCACACTAAACCACTTTTTGAACTGCATTCACACTAGGCTATTTTAAGCCATTCCCCTAAAACAAAAATAAGGCGCTGGCGGGGATCGAACTCTGTACCTCTTGTATGCAAGTCATGTGTTCCAACCAAATGAGCTACTAAGTTTTTTGCTTACAAAAGTTAGAACAATGCTAAACATTATTCTTTTCTCATTCCTCTTTTTTCATGTTTTGCTGCAATTTTTAATTTAAGGATATCTTTTTCATACGGAGTCCAATTTACGCAAACTCAGACTCTATCTCAAGCAGAATTTCAAGAAGAACGCAATGGCGTAACCTGTTTTCCTTAGTTCTTTGATTTCGAATTAATTATACTTTAATTTGTTAATTTCACAGCTATAGAATACACGGGGTGTTACAGAGAGCATCCGCGACAACATTGGCTTTTCCCGGAGTGTATAGAATTTCAAAATCGTATGCTGCAAGGAATTCTAACCAACGCTGTTGTCTCAAGTTTAGATCTTTCTGAGTGAACAGATATTTCAAGGATTGATGATCGGTAAATAGTTCGAATTTCTCGCCCAATAAATAATGCCTCCAGATTCTTAAAGCAAACACGATAGCTAATAACTCAAGATCATGAGTTGCATAGTTTCTTTCATGCGGCTTTAGTTGACGGCTGGCATAAGCGATCACTTGGCCTTTTTGCATTAGCACTGCGCCTAGCCCTCTAATAGAAGCATCTGTCCATACAGTCAAGTCTTGATTACCTTCTATAATTGTCAATACTGGAGCGGTTGTCAACTTCAGTTTCAGCTCCTGGAAAGCTTCTTCACATCCGGGTGTCCATTTGAATTTCTCATGCTTCTTTGTAAGATTTGTCAATACTCCTGATATCTTTGAAAAATCCTGAACGAATTTCCGATAGTAACTAGCTAATCCAAGGAAACTCCGAACTTCAGTGGGCGTAGTAGGTTGTTTCCAGTTCTGAATCGCTGTAATTTTGCTTGGATCTACAGCAATCCCTTCTTTTGATACGACATGGCCTAGGAATTTAACTTCATTCTGCCAGAAGACACACTTAGAAAATTTAGCTTTCAAGACATTTCTCCTTAGAATTTTCAACACTTGTTCTAAATGTTTTGCATGTTCATCTTCTGACTTGGAGTAGATTAAAATGTCATCGATGAAGACCAGAACAAATTTATTCAACACACCGCGGAACACTCTGTTCATAAGATCAACGAAGTATGCTGGAGCGTTACACAATCCGAACGGCATTACTAACCATTCGTAGAATAAATCGGGACCCCTGAAGGCTGTTAAAGGAACACAGTCTTCGGCTATACGTAATTGGTGGAAACCTGTAGCTAGGTCCATTCTGGAGAATACTGTTGCTCCATTTAATTGATCTAACAGATCATCTATACGGGGCAAGGGATATTTGTTCTTCAGTGTCTGTTTATTGAGATCTCGGTAATCAACATAAAGTCTTAGAGTACCATCTGATTTCGGGACAAATACTACTGCTGCTCCCCAAGCTGAAAAGCTCGGTCTGATTAGACCTTTCCAAAGCAATTCTCGGGTTTGACTACTTAACTCCTCTTTTTCTTTCGGGGCCATACTTGTAATTGGATGTACTACTGGTCGGGCGTTAGGAATTAAATCTATTCTAAATTCAATTTCTCTTTGCGGCGGTAAGTTTCCTACTTCTTCAAACACATGCGCATAGTTTTTAACGACCGGTATCTTTTCTATCGAAGGGGGAGTAACTTCTAAAGAAGACCAAAATTCTGTCCTATTAATTTCTGAGCCATGGCATGGTATATATATAGGTCCAAGCTTCGTTTCGACTTTAACGATTCTTTCGGCACATCTAACTTCGGCCTTATATTTTGTCAACCAGTCAAGCCCCAGTATAACATCAAATTCGGAAAGGTCCATGACAATCGAATCAAAAGGAAATCGGTATCGCGAAAAGGAAATAGGTAATCTACAATATATACTGAGACTTACTGAACCTCCTATTGGGTTTCGAACTTTAATTGGTTCCTTAAGTTTTCTTCGTTTCAATTTTAACTTGTGAACAATGTTACCAGAAATGAAGCTACGTGATGCACCAGTATCAAAAAGTACAGAAACAGGAATATTTTTAATGGTAAGGGTACCTCCCAAGACGTCGGGTTTACCTGATCCATCGGTGGTAGCTGGCGGGGTCTTCCCGTCATAGACATGAGCCACTTGAGCATTCTGCTTCAGAGGACAATTCCTGCTATAGTGCCCCTTCTTACGGAAGTTGTAGCATTCGGCTGAGTCATTTGCCTTGGGCTTCCTCGGAGCTTTGCATACATTAGAAAAATGACCTGGCTTCCCGCAGTTGTAGCAATTTCCTTTCGAGATCTTTGCAGGTTTCTGAGTAGCGGCCGCGGTAATGCTAGATTCGGGTTGATCTGTTGAAGCCTTGCGCTTATTTCCAGCTTGGCTTTTGGCGCGGTCTTGGCTAGCATGCCTCTCATCTATGTCTTCGTAATTACAAGCCATCTCTACTAGTTCTGTAAAGGAGAGTTTGATGTTTCTCATAGCTCTACCGTCGTACTTGCGCTTCAGCCCAAATATGAATCTCTTGTTCTTTGCTTTGTTAGTCGTAATCAGCTATGGAGCATAGCGCGACAATTGGGTGAACTTATTTAGATAATCCTGAATAGAGAGATATCCTTGCTGGAGATTAGCAAACTGCTCTCGCATCCTCTCGAGCGCCTGTTCAGGTACAAAATTCTCATTGAACATAGCTTTAAATTGCTCCCATGTCCTGACAGTACCAGCTGCATCCTCTGAGGTAATGGCATCCCACCACAGCTCTGTTTCCTCCTGAAGGAGCCAAATGCCAAGTCGGGCTTTATTGTTGGTTCCCATACCCATGCCTTCAAAGATTTTCTCACAGGTTTTCAGCCAAGCTATTGCCTCGGTCACAGTGCCAGTGCCAGTAAAAGGTTTTCCCCCAAGATTCCTGTACCTCTTTGCTACTTTATCTAGATCAAAGTCTTCTGGCGCTGGTGGCTGAACAATAGGGCCTTCCACTACTACGGGGATATTCCCCCGTCCTCCTGCTGCATCTCCTCGGCCTCCACGGCCTCCTCTAGCTGCTGCTCCTCGCGTAGCCATCTAAGAGAACTATACAAGCAAGAAAAGAGTCAAGCTCACATATTTGATAATTTTCATAAATGATAAAGCAAGGGAATACAAGGAAAGATAATGATGATGTACTGATCAAATTGTTTTGCTAATCTGCTTAGCTCATTCTAGGACATTGCTAATCCTATCTCTAATGAGCTACTCGCATTAGAACACTACTGATTCTATTCTGACGAGGTGTTTAATGTGTTAGATCCCGGAACTAAGGTTAACCAAAGCTCTGATACCAACTGTGACGATCCCCAAAATCCAAGGGGCGGTATTAAGGATAATCATTGGGAAATAACACATCAATCATCATAGCAGAGTACAGATAATAGCAGAAACAATAAATAAAATAATTTTACATGGATATGACAGCGGAATCACAACATGTAGGAATATCAGAATAGCATAACGTGGGATATAACTTAGTAAGTAAAAAGGAAAGTGATCAGTCATCATCGCCAGAGGCGGAATACATATATGCAGTGAGACATAATAAGGGTATCAGTCTACATCGCCGAAGGCGGAATACATATACATATAATAAGAAATACGGAAAGTAAATCAGTCTGCATCGCCAGTGGCGGAATCATAATGTAAGTACAGTAATGGCGGAAAATGTCAAAGTCATCTCTGTGAAGTCAGCCTCGCCATGAGCCAAAAATGCACTCTATGCAGCAGTGCAGAGCCAAAAACAACCTGTCACCTGTGTACTAGGCTGCCCGTGTGAAAATAAGGGCACCCGCGTTTGCAAAGTGAAACAAACAATGAGTCAGCCATGGGGACTGGTATGAGGAATCTATTTAATAATTAAACAACAGTAAATAGCAAATCATAGGACCACGCCACTTTCGCGGAACGGGTTTACCCCAGTGATTGCTAGTGCATTTAAAACAAAGTAAATTCTTTTTAAAACAACGCAATGCTTTTTGAAAGAATGAAGCCATTATAAGACTCAGGTCCCATCACACAATGCAACGTAAGCCGGAGTATAGAGTTTTACCTTATGATAGCCAAATATGCTTGATACGTATAAAGCGAAATCATTTGATATTATTACTAGTGCATATATGTTTCAAAAATGAATAGCATCATAAATATCAATCATAGACGGCATAAGTGCCCCATACCACTATGTCGCCATACTAGTTCTACAATTGAGTCCGTTATTTCGTATTGGGAATTGGATTTCCGTCATGAGTCGAGGCAAGGGGCAAGCTCCTCTCCGCTTCGAGACACTCTAGCAAATGCCTCGGGACGACGCACTCTGGGTAACCCCTGGATGCGGCTGGGCCGGTCCTCTCTTACGTTTGAGGATTGGCAATTCCTGAACACACGCTTCCCGGTCCTTACAGACCTATAATCGAGGCGCCTCGCATTCCAACAACCACAAAGGTGAAAAGTAGATATATATGTCAGGGCTGGTAAGTCACTGACACCACCATAGCTAGAAAGAAACGTCGTGCTCTCCCAGCGGTCCGTATCCCGTTTTTAACTCATACCGGGGTGTGAGGCTCGCGTATCTACGAAATACACAAAGCCAAGCCACGTAGACCTTGCTTTGATCATCATCCACAAGACTTTGCTTTGCAACAGAAGCCTTGATCACAGCATCTTGGCATGCCACATAGGCAGTCCACTCCATACGATTGATTTCTATCGATATATAACCCCTGAGCTCGTAGGTCTCAGAGAAGGGCGTTAAGCAAAAGAATAAATTCTCCGCCGCCAAACAGATATATATTTAACAGAGATCAATCAGTACAGAACAAAATCCAATGTCAGATACACAATCCATTTACAAGTCCGTCCTGGGTCTGAACGAAACCGGAGGCGTCAAATTCCTCGCATATCCGTCCAATCAACACATACGTTCAGACGGCTACTACTTCCGTCCCTTTCCGGTAGCTACTCCGGTTAGGAACTTCAGTAGTGCCCATCCAACCGATACGAAGATTGTCGGTCTTGAATCTTGTTTGCATTTTCCAATTCGAATCGCTCGATAAATTATTTGAAATGAGGGTTAGCTCGGCCTTTTCAAATAACTCACGTCATTAGAATTTAAATCGATTCATTTTATGGTTATATTATTCGACATCCATCTTTCGGTTCTTTAGTGTTATTTTCATGTCATACACATACAACCATCAAATATCAGACAATTCAAGCCCAATTGGTTTATTTTCAATCCATATTGCTTATAATATTTTATAACGATTTCTCGCCATTTTTATTTATTTAAAAATGGCCATATTTAATTAAACGACGTTTCAGGTCGTGTCGTGGCACTGGCGCTGTTTTTCCCTTAATTTGTTTTACACATATCGGAAAATCTAACCGTTGGATTTCTACAAAGTCTATATCAGTGGGAAGATATTCCCAAAGCGAACCCAACGGTTCCAGTTTCTTGAGAATCCGACGGTCGGATCTTCCACACCAGTCGTTTGAAGTTACGGTTTAAAAATTCGAACTGCAGCGTCGTTATTCGATTTAATTTAATTATATTTATATTTATATATAAATATAAACGATTCTGGCGCTGTTTTTCTTCAGATTTGAATTAAACATTCCGGACAATCCAACCGTTGGATTTTTACAAGGTTGGTGCCGTTGGAAAGGTATTTCCAAGGCGAGCCCAGCGGTTGCGGTTGCGGTTTCGGGAAAATCCGATGGTCGGATTTCTCGTACTAATCGTTTCAAATTACGATTCCAAAACGCGAACTGCACGGCCTCTATTCCTTTTAATTATATTTATATTTATATATATATATAGTTCATTCTATAATTTCACTTATAGTTCATTTTATATTTTCAACTTCGTTTTCACTTCAAATATTTCACTAACGCCTTAATATTTCGAAAATTTTCGCCATAACCTCCTTTGTACGGGGAGGGGTTTGGAAATTTATTGGGCCGTATTAGGTACCCAATAAATCCTAAAAAGCATTCACATATTTATAGTGATATATTCCGGTGTTTACGGGGGAGCATGCACTGATAATCACTCCAGAGAATAAATTCCCGTCACCCCGTTTCCGTGTGGAAATAAATAGTCCATGTGCCGTATCTAATAACTAGAGCGACGTGATTATTGTCAACTCCAGACCCGTGTGGGGTTTTTATTAATCTAGCAATTTATCGTTATAATTTATATAGTCCATATCAATCATCAGTTCAACCTGTAGTACATAGTCATCGCCATACAAGCCTCTTGCTTGTATGGTAAATCTTCCACCTCGTCACACAAGCTCCAATTGCTTATGTGGAATATGATGAAGTATGCCTACCGTCAAGAAGTATGCCATGTAGTGTAGTTCAAAATTAATTGTTACTATCCTATGGCGTTATTTATTATTTCACACAGAAAAACCAGCACTCCGCATCCAATGGCATTCACATGAGTTGATATATAAATAAAATTGCGCAGCCAACTCATCAAGGTTTACCTATTTGTCGGGCACGCAAATAATTTCTTTACTCTACAGCTAATCCATTTTTCCTGTTCAACACATGTATATATATGCAGAACAAAGCTAATAATAATATTTCTAGCAAACTATTATTTATTTCAACGCATGTGTATTTTTAACTAAGCCTATACATGATAAAAGGAATATTTTTATCATCAAAAATATTTATTCGACACATGTGTATTTTTAACTAAGCGTATAAATGATAAAAGGAATATTTTTATCATCAAAAATATTTATTCGACACATGTGTATTTTTAACTCTTCATATTCACTATAAAAATATAGTTTTCATTGTCGATTCATTTTATTTTTAAAAGATGATAACATTCAACACATGAACTTCAACTCAACGAATGAATTGCAATTCAACACATGAATATTCTATATAGTTTGTATATATATATAAATGTGATTTTTATCGCTAAAGCCATTTGTTTAAATTCAAATAATATTCAACACATGAATTTCAACTCAACGAATGAATTGCAACTCAACACATGAATATTCGATATAGTTTATATATATATAAAAATGTGATATTTATCGCTAAAGCCATTTGTTTAAATTCAAATAATATTCAACACATGAATTTCAACTCAACAAATGAATTGCAACTCAACACATGAATATTAGATATAGTTTATATATATAAAAATGTGATTTTTATCGCTAAAGCCATTTGTTTAAATTCAAATAATATTCAACACATAAATATTTCAGAAAATTTCGACAGCATAACGGCAGGGTAGTTAAAACCGGGACCGTCCCTAGTACGGCTCCTCGCTCTACCTTAAAACCTCGCGGTTTTTGACAATGGGGATCATGCATCTAGTTCGCACGCAGGCGGCATGTTTTACTTTCAATTCCACAATCCTATTCTATTTTGTTTCAACCACAAGAGGGTATTTTTCAACCACAAAAGTATTTTCCAACCATAAAGGTATTTTCCAGCCATAATATCAACCACAAACAATTATTTCCAACCATTCGTCATACCATATAATATCACGTCAATCACAAGCAATAAATATCGTCCATGGTCTGTGGACGAGGGGAGTATATATATATATAATATAATAATTCACTTGCATTTTATCACAATTCCAAGCATATATGTTTCATTCAACGCTTGTATAATTTATACATCGCTAATATAACTTATATAACACATGTACATGAGGTATACAATGCGTATATAATTTACACTTCGCTTATATAATTTATACAACGCGATTTCATTCACACAAACAGTTTAGATTCCTCACATTGGTTATTGCAGTGCTAAAAATCGTAGGAAGGTCAGAAAAATCCGCGGCTTCTTCTAGAATGTAGAGAGCCTCCTTGCGGTCACGGTGTCTCCTGTTTCATCAAATTTCGTTAAAGAACAAAAAAGATATTATTTTTCAAAGTTTTGCAACACTTAAAAGTGTTATTTTCATTTCAGAATTTTCATCAGAAAAATTTTTAAAACCTCTGAAACTAGGTCACGATTTTTCAGCCAA
The DNA here is from genome assembly GCA_030737875.1 of Allium sativum. Classification (NCBI taxonomy): domain Eukaryota; kingdom Viridiplantae; phylum Streptophyta; class Magnoliopsida; order Asparagales; family Amaryllidaceae; genus Allium; species Allium sativum. The sequence goes on along the minus strand of CM060912.1, from coordinate 969,727,924 downwards.
TCCGTACCTCGATGCTTCGATCAGACCTTGCTGCGTCAAAGAGCTACGAACCACCTCCAGATCGGCGGTGGTGGCGAAGGGTTCGGTGGCCTGTGCTCGTCGCGGTGGCGCTCTGAAGGTCGCGCCTTTCTCGTCGAATTCCGACGTCGATGGTTGATGTCAGGGGTCGTGGGTTGGTCGGATGTGGAGAGGAGGCGAAGGCGGTCGGAAGTCTTAACTGGCGGCGGCGGTGAAATCGCCTGAGGCGGCGGCTAAATGGACGTGAAGGTTGGAGCACCCTACGTCGTCCAATCGTCTCTGGCGGCTAGGGTTTTAGGTTTTTTTATTTTTTTTTCTTAGAAAAATTCCTATTGGTCTATGCTTTATAGGAAATTTTAAATAGTGTTTTTGCAAACGGACTCCTTTTTAAACCCAACGACTGTCGCCCCTAGCTAAATACCCCCATTCCGGACACAATGAGATATGTTTCGTTGGCCATTTCGACTGTTACAGTCAGTTATTTTTCAAATTAAAATATAAAACATTCGATATTTAATTTAAACGTACATTTCAATTTGCCAGGGCCACAAACTGAATCGAAAAATTCCAGAAAAATAAATCTAGCTTTGTTTTGACGATACGGTCCTAACAAAACCAGTTTCGTCGAATTCTGAGCTCGTTTGAAAAACGGCCATTTTTAGGTCGACCCTTTTTAACAGAATTTGACCAAACACATTATCTTTTGGCCCGCTCACATACTAGCTTCAAAAATTATGAAATTTGAAACTTAGCAATAATTTGACATCCCGGACCCAACAAAAGTGGTTTCGTCGAATTCCGAGGTCGTATGCAAAATCTCAATTTTCAAGGGCTATATATACTATATAGCAACCTTTCTAAAAATTCATTTGGCCATAACTTTTGATTCCTGCTATGAAACTTCGATTTTTCAGATTCGTTAGAAAGGTATTGATAAACAGATTTAAATATTTTCAGTTTCGTCAAAATCCGTTATATTTTCCACCCGGTACAGTCAGACAAAGTTTGCATTCAAAATTTCAAACTGCAATATTATACCCAATTCTACATTTTATGGAAATAGGCTATTTAAATTATTTAAATTTCTTGGTAATAACCTGATTTAAAAATTTTAAACTGGTTCACTTTTTCCGGGTTATTACACGTTGTGTATTATTTTCAATATACTCTGATATTCTGTACTCTGATGTAACATTATTATGATGTTTATAAAAGTCTTCTGTTATTTGTTCTGATGCCACTACAATAAAAACACCATATTACAACAGTGCAAAAACGTTGTAAAAGATTTTTACAACGGTGGAGCCACCGTCGTGTATTAAGAAGTTGTAATATACTTATATCTTTTACAACATTTCTGCACCGTTGCAACACCGTTGTGAAATATACCATATTACAACGGTGGAAAAATGTTGTAAAAGGTTTTTACAACAGTGGAGCCACCGTCGTGTATTAAGAAGTTGTAAAATACATATATCTTTTACAACATTTCTGCACCGTTGCAACACCGTTGTGAAATAGGGTATTTAACAACTTTTTCACACCATTGTAAAATGATTTATTACAACTTTTTTCACTGTTGTAACTTATATACACCTTACTAATATAAAGAATTCATATATATTAATACTAATATGATTCATATTTTAATGCAACAAATATAACTATACGGAATCATTCATATATATTAATTAACATAATATTCGATTAACATACACATAGTACATCACCAACTAAACCCATCACAAAAAACATAACCATTTCAAAATACATACATCGATCTAACACACAAGAAAGATAGAAGCTTTGTCCACAAAAGATACATGAGCATACCCTACGAAAGCACTCTGACTGAAGGCAACGTAATTTTTATTCCAAGCCACAGTTAATCCAACAGCTTCTCCAATGGTAGTCATTTCGGAATTCGGCTTCCACAAGAAAGAATTAGGATCCACCTTCACATCAATCCAAACTTTCCAACCTTGCGGTCAACGGTGGGACTACGGGAAAAAAAATCCTTAGAGGTGCAAGCTCATATATATTGTTATTGTGACGTAAGTATGAAGGAGAAGGAAACTTTCCAACCTTGCGGTCAATGATTTGTAAACATGATATTTAAAATGAACAAAAACATAACACATAATCTTAAAAAAAACATTACATGTTACATATCTTATTATGCTTGTTATATTAAATGAACATGTTTTGCAAATAGCATTATCGATGATGCACACTTTATAATTAGAAACTAAAGCATAACATCACCTTGATTGGCGATTAACATTTTTGTCGGAATTTAAAACGAATTTTATCAAATATCTGGTCAAAAATAGATTGAACAATAAAGTAAACATTACCTAGTTTCATATTTTGCCGCAATATGACATATGTGATCTAACTTTCAACCAAGCACCTGCAATAGTCAATTTCCTGTATATGTGCTTGTTTTCTTTTGTATATAGCTGGGAAGAAATCCTTCAGAAAGTCATCCATGGACGTCACTCCACCCACATTTTCTAAGTTTTGGAGAAGAGCAGCATTTGAAACTGCAAAGCCATAAATCAGCCATAAATAGATTAAGAATGCACTAAAGCATACTTACAAGGGGGTAAGAATCCTCTGGACATCTCCAAAGGTAAAATCAGCCTCGCCAGTCAAAGGAACCGCTCTTGGCCTTGATGGTTGCAGCTAAAAGTAGCATCTCATCACTTTCTACTTGGAGGTCCGCTTTCTGACTATCATGCCAGAGTTAACCCTATAAACGGAAGAAAGGAAAATATTAGCTTTAATGATAATAATACATTTAAAATAAAAAAAATGATTTTTCCTTCCCTGATAAGTGCAGTGTCGAAGCGAACAGCTCCAACAGTGTTCCCAATGATAGCTTTAACAGAAAACATGACAATGGAAGAGACGAGCTCAATGTCAATGCCTATCGAACCAATCGTAGCAGCAAACTGTCCTGCTTCCTTGCTAAGCGGATTGATTCAGCTGTCAATGACGACTTTTGTAAAGGAAGTAAAAAGCCACAAGTATTTATAATGATAACAATATTTTTAGTGATAAAACGAAAGATAAGTGTGGTTATTTACCTAATACTTGCAGATCTAAACCCAACCCCCTCAACAGAGGTCAAGACAGTCGCCACCTGATTCATCATAAAGATATATCTCAACTAGATTCCAACGATCAAAGAATCAGAGAGTTTCACCACGAAAGCAAACTTTACGACAAAGTGTATCACATATCTAAGTGGAATTGTGGTGAATCAGCTCAAACCCAAATGAGTTTCTTTTCTCATCAGATTTGCCCATTCTTGGCATCTCTAATGATAATCAAATGAGTTGCTTTGAATATATCGAATATGCCCATTTTTGAGCAGAAAGCCATTTTTGGTGTAGTTGACGATGCCGGATGTAACAACCTTATCTTTCGTGTTTAAGAAATAAGGCACATGGATACAATGACATGAACATATGTTTCATGTTTTAAGAATAAAAGCAACATGGATTTCCAGAATTTAACAATACATAACTATTTTTTTAAAAAAACTACCCACAAATATAACTTCACCTTAAATACATCTATATCAACCTGAAATCCTATGACCGAAACACAATCAAGTTACTAATATTCTCAGCAAATTAATATGACCATAATATGCACCATGAAATGCATAAATCAAGTTGGGTTACTAAGATCAGATGGCATGCATAACTATAAAACCAGTAGTGTAAGAGAACGGTAGTAAGGCAGCAACTTTACATAATCAACATGACAAACAAACATATACAGGACCAAGCTGACATACTAGTAGGGTGAAATAAGTCACAATGGGTCGGTACAGTGAACTGAGCCTAACGCAAGTTCGAACCCGAAAATTAAGACTGTCAGGCTTAACCATTTCCTTGTTTTAGACCGAGATTAAATTACTTAAAACCAGAAATCAATCGTGAGCAGACACTCACCTGCAGCAGTGGCGAAGGCGCGGGCAGGGGCTCGAGCTGCTCGATTTGGATCTGAGGTCCGGAAAGGCGGCGGCTGCATTTTCCAGTGGCGCGTGCCACTACTGTTCTGCCCATATGTTTCCTTCTCGCGGGTTCTGGGTTTCTAGCGAGATGCAGCGACGGTCGATCAAGACGCGATGGCTTAAGGGAGGCTAAGGCGACGTCTGGTTACGGTAAAGGGCTTTGAGGGGAGTCGCAGGCCGGTGGGAAGTAGCAGGAAGCGTCGGATCTGATGGTCGTAGGAGCGGGATGGATCAACGAAGAGGCAACGGACGGATTCAGTTAAGGTGGTGGCTCACTGCGACACGAACGACGGAGGAGAAGAGACCGATTTGGATGGCTGATCGAGTGTAGTGCGATGGCCATTAATTTTTGGGTAGATGCAGATTCGATTTGGGTAAATGGAAATTTGGGTTAAAATGATTTGAGTAGAAAGTGGTTTTGGGGAAGGAGGTATTTTGATCGGCTGGTAAAAATAGAATGAACGGGAGAAAGAAAGAAGTGGGACACGGTGCGAATTAATTTGGAATTATTTGGAGGGTTCCACCACAGAAGGAAATATAAGATGCGAATTCCCTTCAGCCAAATTTTCAGTTTTTCCACCTTTGTTTCATCGTTTTGCATTGTTATGACCCCCAGTTTTCCACAGGTCACCATTAAAATTTCAACAAAATTTAAAGAATTAAAAATTATAAGTTAAAAATTATATTAAATATAATATGAATTTCAACACTCAATGGAACACGTTGGTTAAGTCATCTAAATATTCATTTCGATTTTAAGGTTCAATTATCATAAGAAAAAAGAGAAAAACTAATTAGTTTTTCGAAATTTTGGATATTTTATAAAAGTACTAGTTCATTGATTTTTTTTTAAATTACTTTGTGAAAAATTCAATATTTTATAAGTTTTGTCCAGAAAAATTTAAACTTTTTTTTTGAAATATTAAATAATAATAATAATAAGTATTACTTTTTAATTATTAAAGATTTCTTATTAATCTTTCGTTATTATAAATTAATTATTAAATATAATCTTAGCTATTACTTCTTAATTATTAATAGCAACCATTGATTATTCATGATTAGCATTAATTATTATATTTTAATTATTAACTATGTAATAGTAATTATGTGATATTAACTATATTTTTTAATTATTCTTCTTAGTTGCTAAGTATTAAATATTATGGATTGATTATTAATTATTACTTCCTAATTGATTATTAATAGTAATTATTAGTTATTAATTATAAATAATCAATATAAATGTACTAGATATTAATTATTAGTTGTTAATTATATTAAAATATAGTCATATATTACAATAGTCAAAAAATAAAAGTTGTGATAGGCTTTTATTACAACTGTCAAAATAACACAGTTGTTAAAAATAAGTTTATTACAACTTTTCTAGGAAAAAGTTGTAATAAACCATTTATTACAATGGTGCTTTTACTGCCGTTGTAAAATTAAAGTTGTAATATGGTGTTTTTGTTGTAGTGTGCGTTGTATGCCCGGAGTTAGCGCATGCGGGATTCGAACAGTCTTGGTCGGTTTAGCGATCGATTAGGTCCAGGCGAAATCTGTGTCGTTACAATCAGGGTAATAAAGTCTAGATATTATGTATAAAATCTGAATAGCACTCAAACTACGTTGTCAAATTATCTCTTTTTAAATTGATTTTAAACTATTTTCAAATTGATTTCAAACTCCTCTCAAAATGATTTTCTCATTCAAGGATTTCAAACTTATGATTTCATGTGTAGATTTCCTAATTTATAAGTTTCTTATTTTTATATATTGTTTATATATCTCTTTATAAAATCTTATATATATATATATGTTTATAATTATATTATATAGTTTTTATATCACTTATATATAATTTTTAGTCATATGTTTAAATAATATTTTATTATGTTTTTATACTTAAAAAATAATATTTTAACAACTAATTTTACTTTAGGAATTTCCAGAATACATATATAAGTTTAAATACCTAAAAATTTGATTTAAATTTAAAAATACAAGGTGTATGTCAACATACGCAAACATGCATGTCGACATATAACAATAACATTTTTTTAAAATTAAAAGTTGTGTTTTTTCATTTTTGAAACATTTCAAAATGGTTACACCCTTTGGAACAATATAAAAAGGCCTTAAATTCGAATTTTTACATAACTTATCATTATTTTCTTCATCCCTTAACATACCACCATTATTATTCTCAAAATTACAAGTTTATACACTTATACTCCACCGATTTCAAGAAAAATTATATCATTCTCCGTTTATTTTCATTCTCTATCAAATACTCTATGTTTGAAGGTGTTACTCAAGAGTTATAGGGCAATTGTAATCAGAAAGAGTATGCAATGGTGTGGGTTTATTCCTTATAACCTTGAAATCAAGGAAAGGCGGGGGTGTGTTCCTTGTAGCCCGTGAAATCAAGGAAAGGAGGGGTGTTAACCTTGTAGCCCATGAAATAAGGGTGTTGTAATTGGATATTGATATTAATAAAACTCTACATAATCCAGTGTTGTGCGGGACTGGACGTAGGAGCAGTCCGAACTAGTATAAAGTCCGGTGTGTTCTTTCCTTCTCTACACTTTACTTTTGTTTATATTGCATCTATGATCATTTCTGTTATAATATTCATTCTGTGTTTCATACAGTAGTTTGAGTAATCGATAAATGGTTAAGATTTCTATAAATTCTTAAAAACTATTCATGTAACGAACCAATATTTTTACGTTTATATATGGAATTACTTGGATTTAGTAATTAAGAATTTGATATTTGTTTATAAGATTGAAATTTAGTCTATTTTAATTTAGTCTTAGATTGATTTTATAAGTGAAAATTTAAATTTTGATTCAATATTTGAACTTGAATGGCTTTTTAAATTAAATGTTACACTCGAACCCGCCTGACAGTCCCTCATCAAGCCACAGCGACTCTCTGCTCACTTCCTAACCGAACGCTAGGAAAACAGTCCGGTGCCACCATCTGAAACATGCTTTCCACATCCCCTTAACTCCTACGCCTCCAGCTTCCAAATAGCCAAGTCGAAGCCTGCCCATATGTCCGTTAGCTTTTGGAATAACATGGCAGTTTAAAGATGAGTTAATACTATCATTATTTTTTTTGCTAAAACAGTGCATATATATATATGTGTGTGTGTGTGTGTGTGTGTGTATTTATATTGGATGTTAGGCGTCTTGCTGTGTTGAAATATGGTTTTGCGTACCCTTGCTATGTTGCTTTTGGACATCATGTTCAAAGTAGGATGCCATGTTGAACTAAAGATATATTTTTATGTGTGTTTGTCTTTGTTTCATCAATGTAAAGTATGCTAAATTTTCTATATATATTTACAATGCACGCATGGAAATGAAATATACATGTTGCTTTGTACTCTGCATGTATACTGTCACATTACCTTAGTTGTTGGAACTCCCTGCTATGCTATGATTCTAGTCCCTACCTTGCTCGTGAACTTGGAACACCATTTGTTTACATCTGTAAACGTCAGTACACCCTTGGGTTCATTTTTTTCTCCTACTTTACAAAACAAGAAACTTACTTTATTTATTTTAGAACACCATGCAATTAATTGGTTGCCTTGCTTGTTAATAATCTGGTTTGAATCTGCATTTGGGTACTTGGCCTTATACACCAGTATTTTCCCAGCATTTTTCCTGAGAAAAGGTGGCACCCCATTTTGTCTATACACTGGGAATCATTTTTTTTGGGACTTGAGAATACCCTAGTGTGTTGAAACCAGAAGCATGTTGGCATTGCAAATAAACAAAGGAAGTGAACAATAATTTTTTTCTTTTATATTCTTTCTTCCTTGGAATCCAATTGCAAACGAAATTCACCTATTGTTTTATTATTTGTTTCATACTTTTTTTTTAAATCTTAATGTATGTGACATAATAACAAATCTGAAAATGATTGGTTACATGCAATATTGACTATTGACCTATAAATATACACTTGAAATCCTTCTAGTTCAAAAGATTGGTGCAACAGTTTGAGCTATTCATATATTTCAGTGACCTTAAACCTTATGTTAAGATTGATTATTTTGTTTTCTTTGCAATGAAGTTAATTTTACTTGAATACAACTTGACCCGAGTTTCTGTTTTGCTCGGGTCGGGGTCAGACCTGAGTACTTACATCCTAGGTTCGAAGTTGATGACGACGAAGGATTCGCGAAGACACGTAAAGATGCATACGTGCGCAGGCCCGATCAAAAGTGTAAACTTTTATTTATTTAAAAATTTATGTATACATTTTATATGTCTTCCATTGTACAAATGTTTTGCATAAAACTCTGATATTTTTTTTGTAATAAAATTTCATTTGCAATATACACTTTTGTCATATGTGTTGTGATTATGTGTGTATATTTCGTTTAAACCCTGTAAGCAATAAAAATTCTCCATTTTGAGCGTGTGGAGTTGGTTTAATTACTGATTCAAGACGTTAAAAATAGCAAGTCGTTACAATGTGGTATCAGATCCAAGTTTGACAAAGCTTAGCTTATCGGGTTTAAGAGCGCATTAGAGATAGAGTAGCATACCCTAGAATGAGTGGAATTATCTCAAGAATCACTGTAGAGAGAGCATATTTTGAAGACATAAATTATTTTGAAAATAAATAAATTGTTTTGAAAAGCGCAACTATTTTTGAAATATAATTTATGATAAAGGTTTCGAATATATTATTGGACGCCGAGATTGAATTTTCGAGTATATAAGGATTTTGAATACATGCCTGATCAACGTATATATGAAGTATAATATACATTTGATTGATATAAATTCACATTCTAGTCACTTGAAAATAATTTTGGGGATGATCGCGACATCACTAATGTTTATTTTCGAGTTTCGAAAATGGGATGACTATATGATTCCAATAGAAACGTCGATAAATACTTAAAACCATTAGATAACTATTTGAAATGTTTTGATAAATTCAAGTAAGCCTTTTTGATAAATTAATATTGACTAGAATTGATAAGCAAAATTTAAATAAGTTATGTATTCCTGGCTTGTTGAGTATAAAATTAAATTTGCTAATGAATTAGATGAAATTGGAAATAAACTAGGAATAATTAGAATAATAATGAATGTTTGAAATATAATTCTGCCTCTTCGTTGGTTTTTGTGCTTTGTTTTTCCTTGACCGGTCGTCATCCTTTATCATCCACTAGATTCTGCCTCTTCGATAAGGCCTTCCTAGATTTGAATCTTGGTTCTACTCGAAATCCACTGTTGAGTTGTCGTGGTTTATCAAGTAATATAAATGTAGTTTAAGCAAATTAATAAAAGTAGTTATTCACTAATTTAATTTGAATCAAGTATTTGGAAAATACTTGTTGTAAGGACAAATGATTGTTGAAAATTTAGGAAATGTTAACTAAATATGTATGATGAATAGACTAATGGGTTGAAAGTGTTGAACCATTGAAATGTAATAAGAAGTGTGAACATATATTATGGAATAAAAATGAATTTAGTTATAATTTAGGAGATCGTTTGACTAAAACTTGAGAATTTGATTTTGGAAATTTTGAAATTAATTTCTAATGGTTAAAAGAAAAAAAATAGTAGTACGCTCAAGTACTTTCGAATAGAAATGTTAAATTGATTTAAGATATGAACTAAATATTTGAAAATTTGAAAGTTGGCTTAAAACCAATAACATGAAATGAATGTAAAATTCAAACTTCAAGTGAAATTTGGAAATGAGAAATTGAATAAGAAAATTTGGGTTGAGATCTAATTTGAACACGTGGTTCAACTGTAATGTTTTCAAATTAATCTTATGTTAAACTTGAATTTGATTTCGACACTGGAATCCATGTTAGATAAAGTTTTGAAAGTTCGAAAAATTGATTCGGATTGGAATATTTCTCGAAACTAGTATTATTTCTTTTACAACTATATATGTTTTACCATTGGTTTATTTGAAAGAAAGTATTAAATTTAGTTATCTTATTTAATTATTCCATACTAAAACCTATCTATTTATTTTTCAAAACTATTTCATCAAATCCATCTAATATATTTTAAACTATTTTACCAAAAATCTATTTAATTTACTCAAACATATTTCTAGCAAAACCTATCTTATTCCAAGCTTACTATTTAAATTATTTTGTATCTAGCTATTTTGAGATAAAAATATATTTCTGATCCAAGCAATTTAAGTCCGAAATGAGTTGTGAATAAAGATTCAATTCAATAATGATATTTGTAATATGTAGCCCAAAAATTCTATTGTGAAGTTTGAAAATGAATTGATTTTAAATAAGAACTAGATTTGGAATGATACTGAAATTCAAATCGATTTTTGAAATCAAAATTGGATTGATATTGAAACGGGAATTTCAAGAATCTTTGACTCAAATTATTTGATACGAAGTTTTCGAACCTTATATATGAAAGATTTTTATAAGAACGATGATTAATTTGTAAAATATTTATTTGGAAGGTAATTGGTTTGAAATTGTAACGACCTGGATTTTTGATTGATTTATTTTAAATATTTAATATTGTTTTAAATATTTAGTTGATAATATAAATCGATTTTATATTGAGTTGTCGATTTAATAATCAAATATAATTTAGTTTAGAATATATCGAATTATTGTAATTCGAAATATAATTGAATTCGAAGATTTAAACTGTATCAAAATTGATTCAAATAATCAATATGAATTCTATTTGAATATATACGATAATAATAATTTATTATCGGGAAATTAATTGTTTTGAATTTAAAAAGATATCTTCTCCATATGATCAAATGGGGTTTCGAAACCTATTCCAGTGTGTTCAGAATAGTGGTATAACCCTAGAAAAGCCAGTTGTTACGTTTAAACGGGAGTTCGGAACCCCGAGTTATTTAATTTTAAACGGATAAGCTTGAATTCACATCGTATTAATTTTATCTCAAATCGAATTTAATTGCCTGTACTTAACCTATTCCCTAATATGCTACCTGGCCCCGCCCTATTCCTTAATACCTAAGTATACATCGCCTATAAGTCACACCCTTCTCCTTTAATTCCTCTTCTGGAAATTCCAAACCAGAATTCTCAAAAACTTGGCCACTGGTTTTTTTTCACTTTAAATTCATTCCTCCCTCTTAAGTTGTTCCTCATTTCCTCAGAACTTAAAATCGAATCCAACTTCTCTTCAAAACTTCACACCACTAAATCACCTCTTCCTCCTAATTAAAATGGCCGAACTCTTCTTTTATTTTAGTCATTTATTAAGAAAACGCACCCCTCTTGGTTTCATTATCCACTCCTCAGAAAAACAAAAGCCATCGTTAATTTCAAAGCTTCAAAACTGGAATTCCTCTTTCTTTCAAAATTCAATCGAATTTTTCAAATTCAAAACAGAATTCAACAACAACTGATTCGTTGAACTGGTTTGAGTTTATACTCTCGTTCCGTGATCTTGATTGTGGGTTCAATGCTTTTGGTCGCTCGAGTTATCTATAGTGAAAGCAATGGTTCGAATTTGGGGGTTTCAATTTATTGATTTGCGAACTGGAGCTTTGTTTTGAATTCATGAGGAGTAGCACCACCTTGTAGCTATTTCTTCGTGGGTTTCGATGCTAAAAAGCTCGTGCCTTTTACTGGTTGTCGCACTGTTCATTGAGCCGCAATTTACGGAAGGTTGCGATGGGTTGTAGAAATTTCGATGGGGTGGTTGTGGACAGTGTTGTTCGAAGTGATGGGGACATAGGTGGTGTGCGTTAAATTGATGATGGCATTGGTGAATTCTTATGTTCGTGAATTGGGGCAGTAAATTAATGTCGGAGAGGTCCTGTGATTTAAATGAGAGAGAAGTTAAAGGATTAGGTTTGAACCCCAATGGTTCCGTAAAGCTCGTGCAAACATAAGCTTCGCATGGGTATTCATTAGGAAATTTTTGAAGTCGACTAGAATTAGTTTTGGAATCTTAATTTAAATCGAACATCGTTCGGTTTAGGTTAAAAATGCATCAGATCTGCAAATAAAATCACGGTGAGTAAATCTCACTTAGATTTTTATTTAGAATTATTTTTATTAGATAAAAATAATTGTTCATTGGTTGGTTGTTTGCAATTAAATTTTATTGCGGCTATATTATAAATATATTAGTTATATAGCCTTACTGTTTGTGGTTATTATATATATATTGGTGGTTGGATATTTCCCGCAGTACCATTAGCGGATTCCCATAGTATCATTGCGGATGACCTTATACGCCCCACACTATGATAGTGGATGACCTTTTATACCGCGATATCTTGCCTCGAAGCAGGATGGGTATTATTTATGTTGGCTAACATCTGTGGATGCAGGAAAACAGGTCGGAGGGATCCAACTGGATTACTCAAAAATATTATTGTTTGTTTGTTTTCATATATGTTGTCATATATGATATGTTTGAAAACCTATGATTAATAATTGGGTGTTTTTGATTCGTTGAATATCACTGGGCCTAAATGTTGATTTATAAAAATATCGTGAAAATAATATTTCGAGATTTAAAATGGAATATCTATTTTTCCAAAATAGAATTTGAAATTCGAATGGACTAGAAATATTAACTTGTTTTGAATAATAAAAACAAGTAAAGAAATTTATAAACAATGTTTATAGATTAAATAATACGAGAAATTGAAATGAATTTATAAACAGTGTTTATAAATTAAAAAGAATAATTTTCATTGGAAAATGTGGGAAATTAAAATGAATTTTATAAACGGAATTTATAAATAAAGGTGAAAAATTATCATTTGGATAATTTAAAATTCAAAATTCAAATATGAATTTAAAATGATAATTGGGCTCGTGTTAAAAAGGGAAACAATGGTATTAATTCCAATGTTTGGAATATAAATTAAACTAAAATAAATCCATACAGATTTATGATATTAATCGACGATGTCGACTTTTATAAACTAAATGATTTTTAAATAAGATATTGGAATTGTTTAGAAAGAACTAAATTTAAATATGGAAATAGATTCTAGATTTATATATAAGTTATAAAAATAGAATATTCAAAAAAGGGGTAGAATTTCAATTGGATTTGAAATGGAACTTGTTTGAATATAAAACAAGTGAATTTATAAACAATATTTATAAATGTAGTGTATTAAGTATCTAGAGATAAACTAAAATTTTAAATTCAAGTATGAATTTAAAAATATTATTTGAAATCAATTCGAAATGGAAATGATGGTCCTTATTCCGGAATCCAGAATATAAAAAGGAATTGAGTTTCAAATAGATTGTTCAATGAAACTTCTTTTAAATTGTAAAACAAGGAAGTTAAATATATGAAAAGGGTTTATAAATTAAATAAGATAATTATCGTGGGATAATTTGATTCAGGTATGAATTTAAAAGTGAATTGTAAAATGTGTAGAAAAATAGAACGATTGATTATATTTCGGAAATTCGGAATATAAACTGAATTGAAATAAAAATAACGGATTTATAAGTGAAATTCAATTTATATCGAATTTTATTAAATAATTTATTTCCATAGGATTTAAAATTTAAAATAGAGGATAAAATTTAATCCATAACCGAGTAATGAAATAATCGACGATTAGGGATAATCAGAAATACCAAGTTGAATTGGGAAAATTGGTTTAAAATATATTAAAATGGAGTTAAAATTTATGTATAAACGAAGTTTAAATGTTTGTATTCAATTATAATTAAAAATGAACTTGCGGTAGTGCGGTAGTTCGTAAATTGGTGTTTCGAACTTCAATTAGGTATATAGAACTCAATTTAAGTTGGAATTCTTTGAAACTAGAATTGCCAGGACCGATTTGATAATAGTTTTCTAATAAAGAAGAAAAATCTAGATTTCGTCGGATATATTTTGAGTTATGTCAAAATCAAATTTTCAGAAAAACAGCGCCATAAGCATTATAAAACCATAACGGTTTATTTAAATAAATAAAACGATTTTAAACAAATAAAATCTGAATTTCCATTAGAAATATTTAGACTTGAGTTATAAAAAATATACGAACTCAAGTTGTGTAAATGAAATGATTTTTGAAACAAAAATCAGATTTTTAACTATTGAATAAAATTAATTAATTTAAAGAATAATTAGTCAATAAGATTTTGAATCGAAATTGGACTTTGGATAAGTAAAAGGGGTTTGTAAATTTATATTCGAAATCAAATATGAAACTTGAATTGAAAATGGAATTTGATTGGTTATAAGCAAGATAAAAATATATTTGAACGTGATATGTTCAAATAAAAAGAGCAATAAACAAAACAACTAATTAAAGAAAAATTAGCGAATTGAGTTAAAATGACTGGATTAAGTTAAAGTAAATTGGTAATGGACATATATGTGTTAGACGGGTATGGAATGAAGAGAATGAAGTTTATATTTTAAGTGCCCAACAAAAAGGTACATGTTTAAATTCCATATGCATTTTATGCGCCAAATCGGCAAGTCGCATGGCTTTTTAATTTTCTTTTTGAATGGAAAGGGCCTAAAGAGGCATTTTGTAGTTGTACCCAGTGACCCGTACAAAGGAGGTTATGGCGAAAATTTTCAAAAATTAAAGAAGTTAGAATATTTTTAAGAAAATTGGATAACTAGAAAATCGATATATCAATATATATTGAATTCGATAAGGAAATGAATTTAAAATAGAATATTATATACAAAAAGGAAATCTATAATTAAATCTGGTAAAAATAAAAAGAGAAACATATACACATTTTAAAAATGAATAACTGGGTTTTACAGTGTTGATTATTCGAGGCAATTGGTCCTGTTTGTTTTGAAGTTAAGATGTCATTCAATCAAGGTATGAGAGGTAATTATACCCTAACTTGATTGATTTCATTTTAATCGATAAATAACAAGATTCAGTCTCGAAGATCAATGTCTGAATAATATTTAGTTGAGTGCAGTAATTTGGGTTGTTGTAACGATGTTTTGCACAACATTCGTTTTAACCCAAATAAGTGGAATTTTGGAAATATAATAATAAATGTTTCATGAAATGAATGGTCATGAAAGGAAGGAGTAACTGGAAATGAATTCCAAATATAAACAGAAGGTATTTTCTAGGTATAGAAAATATAAGAAGGCGATATATGGAAATATTTTCAAAATAGAGTAAGAGGCCAAGATGATTTTTGAAATATCGTGTTAACAAATATTGATAAGGAAATGGAGAAGTGGTTTAATTAATAAAATACTAATTAAGGGCCCCAGTGATTTATTGATGCTTTGGATGGATGTTTGTTTTCCTTCGATAGTTAAATAACCGACTATCGAAGTTTTTGACCAATATCGTTGTCAGTATAGTGAGACCGGTTGGATTATTATCCGAGAACCACTCCGTATTGGCAATAGCGTTGGGAATCAAGTTTGTGAAGACAAATCGAAGATGGAGTAAAGTGCAAGGGCTTTTTCTGTTAATCCTAGGTAGAAATTGCCTGTAACAACCCGGAAAATGTGAGTCAATTTAAAATTTTTATTTTGGCAATTTTTGTGAATGTTGAATATTTAAAATGAATTATTTTAAATGATATCGACGAGAAATTTATTTTGAATAGAATTAGAACGTATATATTTATATACGTCGTCGTTAGAATATAAATATTTATTTATAGTTATAAAAGGAATTGAAAATGGCGCGGTAGTTCGATAATTCGATTTCAAATTTCAATTGAACATACCGGGTGCAAAATAAACCGGATTTTAGTGAAACCAAAGATATTAGAATCTAATTGATAATATCTTTCCAACGAATCCGAAAAATTGAAATTTCATAGCGGGAATCAAAAGATATGTCCAGTTGAAAATTCAGAATAGTCGCTATGAAATTCTGGCCCTTAAAATTGGAAATTTTGCAAACGACCTCGGATTTCGACGAAACCAATTTTGTTGGATCTTGGTGTCAAGTTATTGCTAGATTCCAATTTTCATAATTTTTTGAATCAATATGTGAGCGTGGCGAAGGAAAATGCGTTTGACCAGTTTTAGTTGATTTTAATCGACTGGAAAATGGCCATTTTTCAAACGGTCTCAGAATTCGACGAAACTAGTTTTGTTAGGGCCGTATCGTCAATACGAAGCTAGAAAATATTTTTCTGGTATTTTTCGAGTTAGTATGTGACCCTGGTAAATTGAAATGCGCGTTCAAATTCAATATATAGAGTTATATTTTGATTTTGACGAAAGCTGATCAAAACGATCGAATCATCCTGCGATACATATCCCATTGTGTTCGGAATGGGGGTAATTAGCTATGGACGACAGGCGGTGGGTTCGATTCCGAGGTCAAAATAAAAAGTACCTTTTTGGAGAAATTAATTAATTAATATATATAATATTCTGTAAACCACCCCTATGTTTTTCCTGTTCGAAGTCAACCCCTTATCTCTTCAGCTGTTCAAAATCAAAATAGCGGAAAAAAAAGAAGAGAACGCTCGACGGAAATGGACGCCGCCGCCTCCAGGCGGAGCACCGCCACACCCAGGCCGTCGCCCCCCTCCTGCTCCCCGCGCCTCCTCCTCCCTCCCCTTCTCCAAGCGCAACCCCTAAAAAGCCCTAGACCCCAAATACAGCCCGCCGCCAGCTCTTGTGGGCCTCGACGCCTGCTCCTCCTTCCGCCCCCCTGGTGATGAACGACGGCAAGCCCTAGCTGCTGGGCTTCTTCGTGAACAACCGGAATGGGATTTGACAAAGAAAGTTAATGATTTCTAAGTGTTAAAAACTGATTTTTTATAGTGTTAAAAACTGAATTTTTATAGTGTTAAAATCTGAATTTTTATGATGTTAAAAATTAGATTTTTATTATAGGAAAGTTTTGATTTTTATTTATATGAAGGTATGATTTTTGTTCATATAAAAATATGGTTTTTACCATATGAACAACAACTTAAAAATGTGATTTTTAAATAAAGAAAGGTTGAATCTTTGGTATGGTAAAAATATAATTTTTATAATATAGAAAGGTTAAAAATATAATTTTTATAATATAGAAAGGTTAAAAATATAATTTTTATAATATAGAAAAGTTAAAAATATAATTTTTATACTAGTGGCATATTAAAAATATGATCTTTATTATCTGAAGAGCGAAGAGAAAATATGATTTTTGATTATATACTAGTGATTATAAAAATACGACCTTTATATGTGTTGTAGCGAATTAACAATATAAAGAAGTGATTTTGTTTAAAATATAAATTGAGATTTTTATATAGATAAAAATTCGATTTTTATATATATGAAGCGTTATAAAAATACAATCTTTATAAGGTTAAAGGCGAAATTTTTATAATGTTAAAGGTGAGATTTTTATATATATGAATTGAAGGTATAAAAATACAATTTTTATATAGCGAAATTAAAATCAGATTTTTTGTTATATATATAGTGAAATAAAAATGTGATTTTTATAGCGTTGAAATAAAAATGTGAACAGCGTGACAAAGACTATGTTGGAAGTACGGGCAAATCCAGACTGTTCAGAAATTCAGAAATAAATAATGGAGGAGTGGATCCCTCGGTGAGAACTTCTCACCTTTTAATTTTGTTTTCTAGTTAATAATATATACTAGGATGCAGACGGTGTTTAGTAGCACCCGACACCCATCGTCCACAGACCATGGACGGCTTGTTTGTTTAGTTAATTGTTTGGTGATTGATTTATTTGTTTGGTTGATAAATTTGATTTAATCGATTGTGTGATGTGGAATAAAATAAAATATTTATATAGTTAAAAATATTTTATTGTTAAAAATATAATTTATAACGTGAATGTGAATAAATAAATATTCATTTACAAACCAGACGGTTTGTTTTATGTACACCTATTTGAAGGACATTGATTGGGACGATAAATTTTACACATCGCCCAACTGCACAAATAAAAATCTGTGTTTGTTGATTTGAAACCCCACACGGGTATTGGGATAAAATACGGCATACACTGATCCCAGTAATTAGTTATATGTCGATCGATTGATTGACAGGCTGTTATAAGCATTAGATATCTATATTTGATGCTTATACAGAGTAGTGCACTTTGGATGATTGTTGATTATTTATCGTTGCTATTTATATACATGTGTTGTATGGAATCCATATAGTTAACGCTATATGGTGATTGATTGGGCCTCATTCCAGTTAGGAAAATAAAGAATATTATAAAATATCGATTCAAGTGTTGACAGTACTCATTTGTTGAGATTAGTCATTTGTTGAACGAAATATTTTAACAATAAAATTTACATCTTTATCATATGTAAAATTAGAAACTAACTGGAAAATAGATAAGATGAGTGGTCTCCTGGATATTGATCTGATGTTGGTTTCGGCCTTCGGGGTTAATATTTAGGGAATCGTTCTCTTACTAATTTACTGTTGGACTCTGATTTGAAATCAAACGATAGATACCATAATTTTTATAAAATATATTAAATAACAAAAATAGTCACGTGTTGACAGTACTCATCCGTTGAGATTAGTCATGTATTGAAAGAAATAATATTCATTTGTGGAATAGAATAACGAAGCTATTGAAAAATATAAAGTCGTGTTGACTAGAGATGCGCTATTTTGACGTGAACGATATTTATATCGATTATATTTGTTTTTTAATTAATATTTAAAAGAGATTTAAAAATCGAATATTTAGAAAATCGAATTCGAACTGAATTAAATACAGAACGAAATCGAATTGAATTGAATATAGAACGAAAACGAATTCGAATTGAATTCAAATTGAATTGAATAGAAAACGAATTCAAATTGAATTGAATAGAAGAGAATTCAAATTGAATTGTATAGAAAACGAATTCAAATTGAATTGAATAGAAAACGAATTCAAATTGAATTGAATAGAAAACGAATTCAAATTGAATTAAATAGAAAACGAATTCAAATTGAATTGAATAGAAAACGAATTCAAATTGAATTGAATAGAAAACGAATTCAAATTAAATTGAATTTGAATTGAATAGAAAACGAATTCAAATTGATTTGAATAGAAAACGAATTCAAATTGAATTGAATAGAAAACGAATTCAAATTGAATTGAATAGAAAACGAATTCAAATTGAATTGAATAGAAAATGAATTTGAATTGAATAGAAAACGAATTTGAATTGAATTGAATATAAAACGAATTTGAATTGAATTGAATTCAATTGAAAACGAACTGAAATAGGATTGAAATCGATTTGAATTGAAATCGAATAGAAATGAATGTAAAAAGAATTTATAAGGGAAAATTCAATTTTGATTTGAATTTGAAAGGAAGGTTGAAATTGTTTTTGAAACAAATTTGAAATGATTTATAAAATTCTTTTTAAAAGGGAAATCGACGAAATATATATAATATATATATATATTATATATATAATGGTCTGAATAGAACGCGCCGCGCCGCGGCAGTTCGTAAACTTCGACCATTGACTTCGAACGGACATTACGGGAGATCCGACCGTCGGATTCTCCTAAAACCAGAACCGTTGGGTTCGTATCGAAAAGAGCTTTCTAACGAATATTAGAAATTTGAAATCTAACGGTTGGATTTGGAATTATGTCCAAATCAAATTTGGAAAAGGTCGCTGTAAGTGCAGTTCGATGGCCATTGTTGGAAATCGACTGTACGGGCCTTGATAAAATTATCAAAAATATCAATAATTTGTGTAAAATCATAAGAAATGATTTGTGAAGAACTGGGATGAAAAATCCCACATTTGTAAAGATAAACATAGATTGTTATCGAAATGAACTTGTTTTGAACTAAAATTAAAACCCAACTATTTTTAAATAAATAAATTGGAATTGAATTAGAATTGATTTGTGGGTTTATTGTGAACGCTGTTTTAAATAACACTTGTTCTTTAACCCGATAATAAATAGAATGTGATTTGGGTTTATCGTAAACCGTGTTTTAAATGACATTAGTTCTTTAACCCAGTAAAAGGAGTTTTGATGAATATGTAATTAGATTGAAATGTGAATTGATAATGAAAATTATCAAATTTGGAAAGTGAGCGAGAATGGAGTATTACCAGTTTTGCTCCGAAGCGATAGTTAAATCTTTAATTAGATTTGAACGTGAAATGGTAATTAATTTTACCGATAACACCATGGTGTTAGATATGGAGTATGACCAGTTTTGCTTCATGGGATAAATAGGTTGGGATTGGGAAATAAAATAAATAATTACTTCGGTGTGGTTCGCTAAACTCGACTAATTTGGAAGACCTTAACATGGTTTGATATGACATCCAATGGAAGATTAAAGAATAAATTTTAAAGAATTTATCTTTGATAAAATTAATGGGAACCTTTCCCTAAGAATATGAAAATTAGAAACTAACTGGGGATCAGTTAAGTAGGATGGTTTCCTGGGTATTGATCTGATGTTGGTTTCGGCCTTCGGGGTTAATATTTAGGGAATCATTCTCTTACTAATTTACGGTTGGAGTCTGATTTGAAATCAAACGATAGATACCATAATTTTTATAAAATATATTAAATAACAAAAATAGTCACGTGTTGACAGTACTCATCCGTTGAGATTAGTCATGTATTGAAAGAAATAATATTCATTTGTGGAATAGAATAACGAAGCTATTGAAAAATATAAAGCCGTGTTGATTAGAGTTGCGCTATTTTGACGCGAACGATATTTATATCGATTATATTCGTTTTATAATGAATATTGAAAAGAGATTTAAAAATTGAATATTTAGAAAATCGAATTCGAACTGAATTGAATATAGAACGAAATCGAATTGAATATAGAACGAAAACGAATTCGAATTGAATTGAATAGAAAACGAATTCAAATTGAATTGAATAGAAAACGAATTCAAATTGAATTGAATAGAAAACAAATTCAAATTGAATTGAATAGAAAACGAATTCAAATTGAATTGAATAGAAAACGAATTCAAATTTAATTGAATAGAAAACGAATTTGAATTGAATAGAAAACGAATTCAAATTGAATTGAATAGAAAACGAATTCAAATTGAATTGAATAGAAAACGAATTTGAATTTGAACTGAATAGAAAACGAATTTGAATTGAATTGAATAGAAAACGAATTTGAATTGAATTGAATTCAATTGAAAACGAACTGAAATAGAATTGAAATCGATTTGAATTGAATTCAAATAGAAATGAATGTAAAAAGAATTTATAAGGGAAAATTCAATTTTGATTTGAATTTGAAATGAAGTTTGAAATTGTTTTTGAAACAAATTTGACGATTTATTAAATTTGTTTTAAAAGGGAAATCGACGAAATATATATAATATATACATAATATATATATAATGGCTTGAATAGAACGCGCCACGCCGCGGCAGTTCATAAACTTCGACCATTGACTTCGAACGGACATTACGGGAGATCCGACCGTCGGATTCTCCTAAAACCGGAACCGTTGGGTTCGTATCGAAAAGAGCTTTCTAACAATATTAGAAATTTTAAATCTAACGGTTGGATTTGGAATTATGCCCAAATCAAATTTGGAAAAGGTCGCTGTAAGTGCAGTTCGATGGCCGTTGTTGGAAATCGACTGTACGGGCCTTGATAAAATTATCAAAAATATCAATAATTTGTGTAAAATCATAAGAAATGATTTGTGAAGAACTGGGATGAAAAATCCCACATTTGTAAAGATAAAAATAGATTTTTATCGAAATGAACTAGTTTTGAACTAAAATTAAAACCCAACTATTTTTAAATAAATAAATTGGAATTGAATTAGAATTGATTTGTGGGTTTATTGTGAACGTGTTTTAAATAACACTTGTTCTTTAACCCGATAATAAATAGAATGTGATTTGGGTTTATCGTGAACTGTGTTTTAAATGACATTAGTTCTTTAACCCAGTAAAAGGAGTTTTAATGAATCTGTAATTAGATTGAAATGTGAATTGATAATGAAAATTATCAAATTTGGAAAGTGAGCGAGAATGGAGTATTACCAGTTTTGCTCCGAAGCGATAGTTAAATCTTTAATTAGATTTGAACGTGAAATGGTAATTAATTTTACCGATAACACTGTGGTGTTAGATATGGAGTATGACTAGTTTTGCTTCATGGGATAAATAGGTTGGGATTAGGAAATAAAATAAATAATTACTTCGGTGTGGTTCGCTAATCTCGACTAGTTTGGAAGACCTTAACATGGTTTGATATGACATCCAATGGAAGATTAAAGAATAAATTTTAAAGAATTTATCTTTGATAAAATTAATGGGAACCTTTCCCTAAGAATATGAAAATTAGAAACTAACTGGGGATCAGTTAAGTAGGATGGTTTCTTGGGTATTGATATGATGTTGGTTTCGGCCTTCGGGGTTAATATTTGGGGAATTGTTCTCTTGCTAATTTACGGTTAGTGACTGTTGAATTGGAATGAGGCGTATGTTGTGTTTGTGTAACATTTGTTTATTATATACGCGGGCCATTCAGAAAGGTCGGGTTTATACCCATTCTGAATAACCGATTCGACGATATGTCGAAGATGAAGACGGTGATTTAAGACCAGAAGTCTTCACATCGTTTGGGTGATTACTGATGATCTTGATTGAGCTGTACACCCAAGATGAGGGAATCAGTTGGTGGTCGTCCAGACGTACTTGGAGATCGATGGATATGCGAGGAAAGTGCCTCTGGTTTCGTTCAGACCCAGAACGAATTTATAAATGGATTGTGTGTCTGACATTGGATTTTATTCTATGTTGATTGATTTCTATTAAATATATATCTGTTTCGCGGCGGAGAATTCGTTCTCTTGCTTAACGCCCTTCTCTGAGATGTACGAGCTCAGAGGTTATATATCGATAGATATCAGTCGCATAGCATAAATTGCCTATGTGGCACGCTGAGATGCAATGATCAAGGCTTTTGTTGAAAAGCAGAGTCTTGTGATTGATGATCAAAGCATGGCCTACGTGGCGTAGCTTTGTGTATAATGTGAATTCGTGAGCCTCACACCTCGGTATGAGTCAAAAACGGGATAAGGACTGCAGGGAGAGCACGACGTTTCTTTCTAGCTTTGGTGGTGTCAATGACTTACCAGCCCTGACATTTATATTATTTTCACCTATGTGGTTGTTGGATGCGAGGCGCCTCGATTTTAGGTCTGTTAGGACTGGGAAACGTGTGTTCAGGAATAATTAATCCTCAAACGTAAGGGAGGACTGACCCTGAAGCATCTAGGGGTTATCCAGAGTGTGTAGTCCCGAGGCATTTTGTGACGACACGAAATTTCGCTCGGTCCGAACCAGTCGCTAAACCGATCCAGACCGTTCGAAACCCCTGATCGTTTGAGAACAGGACAAATCAGAACGCAGACGGAAGAACATTTCATTGTTATTACAACAATTCCATCAGATACAATAACATACAGAGTATAATTGAATAAATTACATTCGATAAATATCAGAGATTCCAATAAATTACATAGCAGCGGAAAATAATACAAAGGACAACTGAAGGTGATATACGGATACAGAGCTTTCCGGATATCATTCCAGCTGTAAACCAGGATCCTGTGAATATAAATCTGCAAAACCAAAACTACTAGCTGCCCGTGCGGAAAATAGGGGCACCCAGAGTTTAGGTTAAAACAATAAACTCCAGGTCAGTCATGTGACTGGTGTGAGAACTAAAACAGTTATTTAAAGCTTTACTTTAAAAGAGAGTAATTCAAGGGACCACGCCGTATAACACGGAACGGGTTTCCTCCCAAGAATACCAGTGCATAGAATAAACAACGCAATGTTTTTTCGAAAAATGAAGCTGTTATAAGACCCAGGTCCCATCACACAATGCAACGCAAGCCGGAGGATAGGGTTTTACCTTATAACAGCCAAACATGCTTGGTACGTTTAAAACAAATCATTTGATACTATAATAAGTGTATAGTGTCAAAACAATTTCAATCATAAATATAAATCATAGACGGCATGATTGCCCCATACCACTATGTCGCCTTACTAGTTCTACAATTAAAACCGCAATACACGTATTGGAAATTGGATTTCTGTCATGAGTCGAGGCAAGGGGCAAGATCCTCTCCGCGCTCGAGACACTCTAGCAAATGCCTCAGGGCTACGCACTCTGGGCAACCCTGAATTCGGCTGGACCGGTCCTCACTTACGTTAGAGGATTAGTTATGCCTGAACACACATTTCCCGGTCCTTACAGACCTATAATCGAGGCGCCTCATTCCAACAACCACAAAGGTGAAAAGTATATAAATGTCGGGGCTGGTAAGTCACTGACACCACCATAGCTAGAAAGAAACGTCGTGCTCTCCCAGCGGTCCGTATCCCGTTTTTAACTCATACCGAGGTGTGAGGCTCACGAATCCACGCTATACACAAAGCTGCCACATAGGTCGTGCTTTGATCATCAACCACAAGACTTTTCTTTTCAACATAAGCCTTGATCTATGCAACTCAGCATGCCACACAGGCAATTCATGCTATGCGATTGATATCTATCGATATATAACCTCTAAGCTCGTACGTCTCAGAGAAGGGCGTTAAGCAAAAGAATAAATTCTCCGCCGCCAAACAGATGTATATTTAATAGAAATAAATCAAAACAGAATAAAATCCAATGTCAGACACACAATCCATTTACAAGTCCGTTCTGGGTCTGAACGAAACCGGAGGCACTTTCCTTGCATATCCATCCATCTCCAAGTACGTCTGGACGACCACCAACTATTTCCATCCTCTTGGGTGTACAGCCCAATTAGGATCGTCAGTAATTACCCAAACGATGTGAAGACTTCCGGTCTTCGACCACCGTCTTCATCTTCGACTTATCGTCGAATCGGTTATTCAGAATGGGTATAAACCCGGATTTTCCGAACAACCCGCGTATATTAAAAACAAATGTTACACAAACACAACATACGCCTCATTCCAGTTCAGAATATTCTTAGGGAAAGGTTCCCATTAATTTTATCCAAGATAAATTCTTTGAAATTTATCCTTTAATCTTCCTTTGGATGACATTTCAAACCAAATTATGGTTTTCTAAACTAGTCGAGATTAGCGAATCACACCGAAGTAATTATTTATTTTATTTCCCAATCCCAACCTATTCATCCCATGAAGCAAAACTGGTAATACTCCATATCTAACACCGTGGTGTTATCGGTAAAATTAATTACCATTTCACGTTCAAATCTAATCAAAGATTTAACTATCGTTTTGGAGCAAAACTGGTGATACTCCATTCTCGCTCATTTCTAAATTTGATAATTTAGATTATAGATTCACATCTCAATCTAATTGCAGATTCGTTAAAACTCCTTATACTGGGTTAAAGAACTAGGTGTAATTTAAAACACAGTTCACGACTACCCCAAATCACATTCTATTTATTATTGGGTTAAAGAACTAGTGTTATTTAAAACACCGTTCACGATAAATCCATTTCAAATCCAGTCAGACATATTAGAAATTACGATTATTTAAAACCCCTTTTTAAATCTAATTTATTTATTTAAAAATAATTGGGTTTTAAATTTAGTTCAAAACTAGTTCATTTCGATAAAAATCTATTTTTATCTTTTCAAATATGGAGTTTTTCACCCCAATTTTTATCAAATCATTTCTTATGATTTTACACAAATTATTACTATTTTTAATAATTTTATCAAGGCCCGTACAGTCGATTTCCTTCAACGGCCATCGAACTGCACTTACAGCGACCTTTTTCAAATTTGATTTGGACGTATCTCCAAATCCAACCGTTAGATTTTGAATTTCTAATATTCGTTAGAAAGCTCTTTTCGATACGAACCCAATGGTTCTGGTTTTAGGAGAATCCGATGGTCGGATCTCCCGTAATGTCCGTTTGAAATAAATGGTCTACGAACTGCCGCGGCGCGGCGCGTTCTATTCAGGCCATTATATTATATATATAATATATATAATATATATTTCGTCGATTTCTATTTAAAACGAATTATATAAATAGTTTTGAATTCGTTTCAAAAACATTTCAACTTCCATTTCAATTCAAATAAAAATTGAATTTTTCCTCATAAATTCGTTTTAAAATTCATTTCTATTCAATTCAAATTTCAATTCAATTTGAATTCATTTCAATTTGTTTTCTATTCAATTTGAATTCGTTTTCAATTCAATTCAATTTCAAAGTCGTTTTCTATTCGATTCGATTCAAATTGGTTTTCTATTCGATTCAATTCAAATTGGTTTTCTATTCGACTTAAATCAAATTCGTTTTCTAATCAATTTAAATCAAATTCGTTTTCTATTCCATTTGAATTCAATTTGTTTTCGATCCAATTAAATTCGAAATTGTTTTATATTCAATTCATTTCTGTTTTAAATTCAAACACGAATATAATCGATATAAATATCGTTCGCGTCAAAATGGCGCATCACTAATCAACACGACTTTATATGTTTCAATAAATTTTTTATTCTACTCAACAAATGAATATTTATTCTACTCAATATGTGAATCTATATTTTTGTCAACACACAACTAATCTCAACGAATGAGTACTGTCCACGTGTGACCATTTTTGTTATTTACTATATTTTATGGAAATTAAGGTATCTATCGTTTGATATTAAATCAGACTCCAACTGTAAATTAGTAAGAGAATGATTCCCTGAATATTAACCCCGAAGGCCGAAACTAACATCAGATCAATATTCAGGAGACCACTCATCTCATCTATTTTCCAGTTAGTTTCTAATTTCATATATGATAAAGATGTAAATTTTATTGTTAAAACATTTCGTTCAACCCATGACTAATCTCAACGGATGAGTACAGTCAACACATGAACCTTTATTTTATAGTGATAAAGATATAAATTTTATTGTTAAAACATTTCGTTCAACCCATGACTAATCTCAACGGATGAGTACAGTCAACACATGAACCTTTATTTTATAGTGATAAAGATATAAATTTTATTGTTAAAACATTTCGTTCAACCCATGACTAATCTCAACGGATGAGTACAGTCAACACATGAACCTTTATTTAATAGTGATAAAGATATAAATTTTATTGTTAAAACATTTCGTTCAACACATGACTAATCTCAACAGATGAGTATAGTCAACACATGAACCTTTATTTTATAATATTCTTTATCTTCTAAATTGGAATGAGGCCCAATCAATCACCATATAATGTTAATTATATGGATTTTCATACATCACACGTATATAATAGCATTGAAAAATAATCAACCATCAACCAAAGTGCACTACACTGTATAAGCATCAAATATAGATATTTAACGCTTATAACAGCCTGTCAATCAATCGATCGACATATTTAATCAATCAGGATGAGTGAACTTCAAATTTCGTCCCAACACCCGTGTGGGGTTTCAAACAAACAAACACAGATTTTATTTGTGTAGTTGGGCGATGTGTAAAATTTATCGACCCAATCAATATCAGTCAAATCAGTGTATATAAACAAATCGGCCGATTTGTTTATAAATATTTATTTATTCACTTTCACGTTAAAAATTATATTTTTAACGATAAAATATTTTTTTTTAACACATGAATTTCTATTCAGTTCATTTATTCAATAAAATGATATTTTTATTTTTCTAACATATTATTAAAAAAAATCGGCGGCATAACGGCACGATACTAGAAACGGGACGAGGCCTAGCCTTATCCCCAGTCTAGTGAAGGCCCACGCCATTCACACATCAATCAAATTCACCAAACAACCAAATTCAAATCAAATCATCTAACTAATTTATGCAACCAAACAAACAAGTCCATGGTCTGTGGGCGGTTGTGTCGGGTGCTACTAAACACCGTCTGCATCCTAGTATAGATATATAACTAGAAAAGGAATTGAAGAGTGAGAAATTCTCACCGATAGCTATCCAACTCCACGACACTTCATTGATAGAAATCTTCATCGTTATCGCATCTTCGTCATCTTCGTTGCCCGTAGCCACTACATATGTAAAAATCGAATTTTCACTTCGCTATTCAATATATAAAAATCCTATTTTTACATCGTTATCTTATATATAAAAATTCTACTTTTAATACTCTACCTATACAAAAATCATATTTTTATTTCATCTACTATATAAAGATCATATCTTTAATTAGCTATAAGTATAAAAATCATATTTTTATACCTTTAAAAATAATTTCAATTTATCAAAAATGGTTTCTTTCAACGATAAAAATCACTTCTTTTTACCTTAAAAAATCAAATCTTTTTCTAAGTAAAAATCTAATTCTTTTGTTTATAGAAATCAGTTTTTTTTCCTATGCTATAAATATATATAAAAATTAGATTTTTCCTATGCTAAAAATATATATAAAAATTAGATTTTTCCTATGCTAAAAATTCAAACTCTCCATTATGTAAATCAGTTTTTATATAATCTAAAAATCATAAAAGAAAAGAAAAGAAAAGAAAAGAAAAGAAAAACTTACTGTATTTGTTGAGAAAAGGGGGGGGGTTTGCTGTATCGTCGGAGGATGGGGGAGGGGGACTCTCGAGCAGGCGGAGGGGATGCGGGGTGTTTGGGCGGTCGCGGCTTCAGGGGGCTCGATCGCGCGGCGGTGCGACTGCTGAGGGGGGGGGGTTTCGAGAGGAGGTCGGCGATCGTGTGGGGGGAGCTGCGCTTGGCGCGGCGACGCCAGGAGGCTGGGCGGCGGCCTCCCTGGTGGAGCGATTCGTCTTTTTTTTTTCTTCGAATGATTTTCTGATTTAGGTTTGAAATAGAAGGGGGGCAGAATGATTAAAGGAAGAGAGAGGGAGGGTTTGACTTTCTCCTTTTATTTTATTATTTAATTTCAAAAAGCCACTTTTTTCATATGACCTCTAAACGAGGCCCACTGCCTGTCGTCCATAGCGCTTCACCCCCATTCCGAACACAATGGGATATGTATCGTAGGCTGATTTGATCGTTTGAATCAGTTTCCGTTAAATTTACATTTAAATCGCTATATTGAATTTTAAACGTACATTTCAAATTACCGGGGTCACATACTAACTAGAAAAATTCCTGAAAAATATTTTCTAGCTTCGTATTGACGATACGGTCCTAACAAAACTAGTTTCGTCGAATTCTGAGACCGTTAGAAAAGTGGCCATTTTCCAGTCGATTAAAATCAACTGAAACTGGTCAAACGCGTTTTCCTTTGCCACGCTCACATATTGATTCGAAAAATTATGAAATTTGGAATCTAGCAATTATTCGACACTGCGGATCCAACAAAAGTGGTTTCGTCGAAATCCGAGGTCGTTTGCAAAATGTCCATTTTTAAGGGCCTGAATTCCATAGCGACTATTCAGAATTTTCAACTGGACATATCTTTTGATTCCCGCTATGAAATTTTGATTTTTCGGATTCGTTCGAAAGATATCATCAATTAGATCCTAATGTTTTTGGTTTCACTAAAATCCGGATTGTTTTGCACCCGGTACATTCAATTGAAGTTTGAAATCGAATTATCGAACTACCGCGCCATTTTCAATTCTATTTATAATTATATATAATTATTATATTCTAACGACGACGTATATAGTATATACGTTCGAATTATATTCAAAATAAATTTCTCGTCGATATTATTTAAAATAATATATTTTAAATATTCAGAATTCGCCAAAATTGCCAAAATAAAAATTTTAAACTGGCTCAGAATTTCCGGGTTATTACACATTCGCTAGAGTGTCTCGAAGCGGAGAGGAGCTCGCCCCTTGCCTCGAGTCATGATGGAAATCCAATTTCCAATATGAGATATTTCGGTTTTATTTGTAGAGCCTAGTATGGCGACATAGTAGCATGGGATACTATGCCGTCTATGACTGATATTTATGATTGAAGTTGTTTTGACACTATACACTTATAATAGTATCAAATGATTTTTTTTAAACGTACCAAACATGTTTGGCTATTATAAGGGAAAACCCTATCCTTCGGCTTGCGTTGCATTGTGTGATGGGACCTGGGTCTTATAATAGCTTCATTTTTCGAAAAAGCATTGCGTTGTTTATTCTATGCACTGGTATTCTTGGGAGGAAACCCATTCCGTGTTATACGGCGTGGTCCCTTGAATTACTTTCTTTTAAAGTAAAGTTTTAAATAACTGTTTTAGTTCTCACACCAGTCACATGACTGACCTGGAGTTTATTGTTTTAACCTAAACTCTGGGTGCCCCTATTTTCCACATGGGCAGCTAGTAGTTTTGGTTTTGCAGATTTATATTCACAGGATCCTGGTTTACAGCTGGAACGATACTCGGAAAGCTCTGTATCCGTGTATTACTTTCAGTTGTGTGTTATATTACTTTTCCGCTGCTATGTAATTTATTGTAATCTCTGATATTTGTCGAATGTATATTTATTCATACTCTGTATATTCTTGTATTCTGATGGAATTGTTGTAATGTTCTTCTGTTTGCATTCTATTTTGTCATGTTCTCAAGATAATCCGGGCTTTCCTTACCGGGGAAGATACGGGCTATAACATTGCCTAAGATGGATTAATGGGAATTGTGCCTTCGGTTTCGTTCAGTACCAGAACGAATGTGTATGGAAGAATGTCTGACAGAGTATTTCCAATGATCACATAAGTTGATCTGTACAACTATACATCTGGTGGCGGAGAATTTTATTCTCTTAGCGTAATATCTAGAATATCTTTGTGTAAATCAATTAGTGATTAACGGATCTGACAATGTGGCGTTCAAAGTGATGGTGCTATCAAGTAATTGTAACCTCAAGCCTTACAACTGGGAAATGGTATAAAATCGGGTAGGTCGCATGGCTAAGTGGTTAGCTGCCAAGTAGGGTGTATTGTCACCTGATCTAAAGAAATTCCTTTTGCTTCTTAAATCTATCGATGTTGTCCCTTTTGGGAACGGTTGCTGATCCCAACCGTTGGTGATAATACATTCGGTACTCTCAAGCGAAGTGAAGGGCCGGTCATGTTTAGCCTGGGTTGCAAGATGTTCTTGTTGAACCCGGTGTATTCCTCTCTAGAGATACACTGTCGGAAGGTGGTCCCATACCTTGCCAGTTGGAATCCAGTCTCCAATAAGTGCCTGCGGTTTTGATTGTATACTATATATGTAGAGCGTGAGATGCAAGCGTTCTGCTAGATTGATATTTATTTGTTTAGAAACTATTATAATATCAGAAAAGTATTGATTTCAAAGAATGTGCTAACACCTCTATCATAACGCGATTCGAAAAATTGACGCCAAAAGGCTCCAGACTGGTTACGGTCCAAGCGGAAAGCCATCAAAGCGACATGGTCTGTGTCATACCCACTCAATTCGATGGAGCCAGACTAAGTCGCTTCCACTACATGACTCTAAGTCGTTAAAATACGATATGGAGTATATGCCGGACCATTGACATGTGTCATGGGCGAGTTGCCTACGCCATACCGCTAGCATTAGCGCTCCGCATGCCAATGCTACTTACGGCGCCAAGGCGTTTAACCATGTCGTAAGAAGCGTGATGCTTGGGCATAAGTCATACCGTACGTAGCCCAAGCAAAAGTAACGTGGCCTTCACGTAATATATTGGATCATCCATGCCTAGCTCATTCAATATGGGATGAATGATGATTATGCCGCATATCACAACAAGGACACTCATGTCATTCACTGTGCATTCATGGCACTTCACTCATGTCATCATGTCGTTCAAGCATACCGTTACCTATATACAACATGCCGCAAAGAGCATAATAATGCCGAGGATTCCACTTATGTCGCTGGCACCTTTTCCTATCCATGCCATTAAATCCATGGAGTTTTAGCATCTGTGCAGTATTGACGCATGATGATTCATGTCGTAAGAATGACAAGAGACGGTTGGGGATAATGTTAGTGGTGTCGTTCATACAATATAGTCAAATCATCAAGTCATAGTGCTAGCTCCAGGTCGTATGCAACAATTGGGAGCCGTTGTGTAACAAAGTCATCCACGTCATGGGTCATGACGTCCAGAATGAGGCATTACGTTGGGTGTATATGTTGAAATCATGACGCATTGTTTAATGGAGTGGTTAACACTGAGATATGCCAGGTTGAGGAAGTAATACAAAGACATATTTTGCACTATTTGGTATAGAACATAAGTAATTAGGAGGACACATGCGAGATTAAACAAATGTTCTCATACCAAAGAGAGAGTACACGTCAGCTTTGAATAATTACAGTTGCTACCAAATGGGCTAATATGTCGCGTATAACATTCAAGTCATTTATCACAACTCACTGACAGCTGTAAAGGTAAGTACACGTGGGCATTCTCGCACTATGCCATTCCTTTTATATACCAAGTCGCTGAGAGCAATTGGGTCCATGTCGTCTGAAAAAGCATGTCGCTGGATCACTTGGAAGTGCAAGTTGCATCATTTAAGTCGTGATAAATCCATATCGTTGAAGGTCATGCCGCACCTCGAAGGATCAGAAGTAGGTCATTCACGCTATAAAAACCAACTGAGATGAAGTCATGGCGGGACAACTCATGTCGAGGTGCGTCATGTCGAAGTTGAGTCACGGCATTTTCCACATAATTACAGAATTGCCACCCGGGCTAAAAACACCTATAAATACCCCCATGCCTCACACTTAAAGGGGGACCGAAAATTCATTCCAAGGGGGAGACTCTACCAAATTGAAGACTCATTTACAACTTCTCTAATGGCTTCTATGGATTCATCAACACTTTTCTAACTCCATGAAGATCAAATCTAAGTCAATGATCATGAGAGCTCTCTACAATTGAATCTAAGTACCTTCAATCTCATGCAAGCTACATAGAAAGTCTCTCTAACACCATTCAAAGGATCTCCAATCTTCTCTAACTCTCTCCGAAGCCAAAAACGAATCTAAATTCACTATGAATGTATGAAGATCGTGGAAAAGGATTAAAGCACATAAATGGTTGAAGATTCATCACAAAGCTAAAGGCCTCTCCACTTTACTTCGCCAAATTCTCGTGAAGTTAAATCATAAAGAGAGTTAAAAGAGGAATAAATTTTTGTGCCCAACAAATAGGTACACATTTACTGTTTTGTTTGGGTGATGATTTTATGAGCCTGTTGGCTAGCCGCTTGGCTTTTTCTTTTTCTTTTTGACATGAGACGCCCGTGTGGCTATTTGGGAATTTTCCTAGCCCCTCCGGTACAAAGGAGGTTATGGCGAAATTTTCCAAAATTTAAAGGCGTTAGTGAAATATTTGAAGTGAAAACGATATTGAAATTGTTGAATGAAATATAATTATATAAATATAGTTAAAATTAAAAAGAAACGTGGCCGTGCAGTTCGTGTTTTGAAACCGTGATTTCAAACGATTATACCGGGAGATCCGACCATCGGATTTTCCTGAAATCGCAACCGTTGGGTCCGCTTTGGAAAAATCTTTCCAACGGCACCAACTTTGTAAAAATCCAACGGTTGGATTGTCTGGAATGTTTGATTAAAATCTGAAGAAAAACAGCGCCAGAAACGATTATATATATATATATATATATAAATATAATTATATTTAATCGAATAACGACGCTGTAGTTCGTGTTTTAAAATCGAAACTTCAAACGATTGTACCGGGAGATCCGACTGTCAGATTTTCCCGAAACTGGAACCGTTGGATTCTTTTGAAAAGATCTTTCTAATGATGTAAATTTTGTGAAGATCCAACGGTTAGATTTTCAGATATGTGTAAATCAAATCTGAAGAAAAACAGCGCCACGGCCGCGTTATGGCCCGAAGCGTCGTTTTGAATATATTGGCTATTTTAAAATAAATAAAAATAACGATAAATCATTATAAAATATTATAAACGATATGGATGTGATTTAGAAATTAACTGAAGGTTGGCTAAGTCGAATGGTTTCCTGGGTGTTGATCTGATGTTGGTTTCGGCCTTCGGGGTTAATATTTGGGAAATCGTTCTCTTACTGATTGACGGTTAGTGACTAATGAATTGAAATGATGCGTGTGTAGTTTAGTGTTGCACTTGTTTATTATATACGCAAGTTTTTCAGAAAGACCGGGTTTATCCCATTCTGAATAACTGAATCGACGATAGCAAATCGAAGATGAAGACGATGGTCGAAGACCGGAGATCTTCACCTCGTTTGGATGGTAACCGAGGTCCTGATTGGGAGGCATCCCAAAATATGGATAATGAGTGGTGATCGTCCAGACGTACGTGGTGATCGATGGGTTTGTGAGGTATTTAGTGCCTTCGGTTTCGTTCAGACCCAGAACGGACTTGAAAATGGACTGTGTGTCTGACATTGGATTTTATTCTGTGTTGATTGATCTCTATTAAATATACATCTGTTTGGCGGCAGAGAGTTTATTCTTTTGCTTAACGCCCTTCTCTGAGACGCACGAGCTCAGAGGTTGTATATCGATGGACATCAGTCGCATGGCATGAATTGCCTGTGTGGCATGCTAAGATGTAGTGATCAGGGCTTCTTTTGAAAAGCAAAGTCTTGTGGTGATGATCAAAGCACCGCCTGTGTGGCGTAGCTTTGTGTATAATGTGAATTCGCGAGCCTCACTCCCCGGTATGAACCAGAAACGGGAGAAGGACCTCAGGGAGGGCATGCGTTTCTTCCTAGCTAGGGTGGTGTCAGTGACCTACCAGCCCTGACATTTATATACTTTTCACCTATGTGGTTGTTGCTGTTGCGAGGCGCCTCGGTTAGATCGGACGATCCGGGTCCGATGGAGTCACTTGTTGGCTCGCTTACGCCCCAAAGGGCGGCGAAACGTAGTGCTCAGGCATTTTAATCCACTCCGTGTGGACCGGCCCTGTCGTTCCAAGGGTCGATGCGTTCTGATCCTGAGACTCGGGCTAGGTAGTCTCGAATTCGGTAAGGACTATCTTTTGCCTTGGTTCATGATGGAAATCAAATTTCCAAATACGTGACTGTGCGGTTTTGATTGTATACCTATATATGGCAACATAGTGGTATGGGGCATTAATGCCGTCTATGATTGATAGTTATGATTTGAAATTATTTTCAAAACATATAAACACTAGCAATAATATCAAATGCTTTTGTTTTATTCGTATCAAGCATATTTTGGCCGTTATAAGGTAAAAACTCTATCCTCCGGTTTGCGTTGCATTGTGTGATGGGAACTGAGTCTTATAATGGCTTCATTTTTATAAAAAGCATAGCGATGTTTAAAAGAAAAATTTGTTTTAAAGCACTGGCAATCCAATGGAGTAAACCCGTTCCACGAAAGTGGCGTGGTCCTGTGATTAGCCAAATTATATATGTGTTGAGTAGATTTCTCATACCAGTCCCATGACTGACTCGTAGTTTGTTTCACTTTCAAACTCGGGTGCCCCTTTTTCTACACGGTCAGCCTTGTATTCAGGTTTAGCTGGTTCTTTCTGGATAGCTGGAGCTGAAGATGGATTCTATTATTTATCTCTTTTTATGCTGTTCAGCTCCTATTGTACATATTTTGTTTATTTCCGCTGTAGACATTTATGTATAGCTGAACTGTATTTGTACTAAGTAAGATCTTGTATACTGTGTAACTCTGATGATTACGTTTATCCAGTATATTCTATTGTTCATTATCTGGTGTATTTAATTATTCTTTTCTGCTATTATCTGTTTATGTGTTATATTCCACGGATTACCCTTGCCACCATCAGTACGAGGTTTGGGGTCGTCTCAATATAATATATATATATATATATATATATTATATATTATAATGGCCTGAATAGAACGCACCACACAGTGACCGTTTGCGAATTTCGACCATTAACTTAAAATTGATGTTACGGGAGATCCGACCGTCGGCTTCTCCTAAAACTGGAACCAATGGGTTCGTATCAAAAAGAGCTTTCCAACGAATATAAGAGATTTGAAATCTAACAATTAGATTTGGAGATATGTCCAAATCAATTTCAGAAAAGGTCGCTATGAATGCAGTTCGGTGGTCGTTATTGGAAATCGACTGTACGGGCAATAATAAAATTATGTAAAATATGGAAAAATTATGCAAAATCATAATAAATGATTTGGAAAGATTTTGGATGAAAAATTCCAGTTTTGAAAAGATAAAAATATATTTTTATCGAAATGAACTAGTTATTAACTAGAATATTAATCCAATTAATTTTGGAAATAAATAAAGTGGATTTGAAAATGGTTTTAAAATAACCAGAATTTTCCAATGGATAAATTGGAATGGAAATAATCTTCAGAGTATTTTGACATTGGATTACGTGATTATACAGATATTGTTGAGGAATTTGGAATATATATATATATATATATATATATCGTTGTTCCTAACACGATATTGGTTGGTTTCAGAATTTGATATTGAATATAAGTCGATATAATTTCTATTCAAAGCCTTGTATTTGATATCAAATTGGATATTGGGTCTGTCGTGAACGGTGTCTTCATTAACATTGTTCTTAAACCCAATAGAGAAAAGAATAAATCTTTAAATTAAGATTTAGTGAAGTTTTCCAATTAATTAATATTTAATTGGAATTGAATAAAAGAATTTGATTTTTGGGTTTATCGTGAACGGTGTTTTAAATAACACTTGTTCTTTAACCCAATTAACAGTGAAGAATATGATTTGGAATTTATAATCTTTTAATTAAGATTAATGGATTTTTCCAAAGCAAAGATTTCCAATTTAATATATTAAATTGGAATTGAATGGAATTTGATTTGGTAATAATCGAAGTGAGTTTCTGTGGAGAAAGACTGTTAAAACATATGGAGTTTAAAAGGCTTTGTCGTTATTCCATTTATATTATTAGTCGGATACGGAAATTGATATCGATTATATATTGATCTGTTTTCCATAAAGATTCCATGGTTAATGGAATGTGATTTTGGGTTTATCGTGAACTGTGTTTTAAAGGACATTGGTTCTTTAACCCAGTTAAAGACAGGATTACATGTCTAACACTGTATTTGGAACTGTATTTGTTGATCTCTGCTAAATATATACTTGTTTGGTGGCGGAGAATTTATTCACTTGCTTAACACCCTTCTTTGAGACGTATGAGCTCAGAGGTTGTATATCGACAAAAATCAATGATACGGTGTAGATTGTCTTTGCGGCATGTTTGATTTCCCAAAGTTAAATAATCATTAATATTATTTTTGGGAAGATTAAAACTAAGTGGAGTTTTAATGAATCTTTAATTAGATTGAAAAGTGAATGTGATAATTAAAATTATCAATCCAAGAAAATGATTGAGAATGGAGTATCACCAGTTTTGCTCCAAGCGATAGTTAAATCTTTAATTAGATTTGAACATGAAATTGTAATTAATTTTTACTGATAACACTGTGGTGTTAGATATGGAGTATTACCAGTTTTGCTCCATGGGATGAATAGGTTGGGATTGGAAAAATAAACAAATGATTACTTCGGTAAGGTTCGTTAATCCCGACTATTTTGGAAAACCTTAATTTGGTTTAAATTGTGAAAGGAATATTTGAATAAAATAATATTCTGGATTGGAATGAGGCGTATGATGTGTTGTTATAGCACTTGATTATAAGATATGCGAGTTATTCGGAAAGACCGGGTTCAACCCATTCTGAATAACTGATACGACGAAAAGTCGAAGAGATTGTAGACGGTGCAAGACCAACGATCTTCACATCGAATGGATGGGTTGCTACTGTTGCTCATGATTGGAGTAGCTACCTTGAAGGGGCTATAGTGGTAGCTATCCGGGGGTACTTGTTGATTGTACGGATATGCGAGGGCCTCTCTCCTGTATTGGACATACGGGACGAGGAATAAGATGCCTCCAGTTTCGTTCAGACCTAGAATGGACTTGTAAATGGATGGTGTGTCAGACATTGTATTCCTTTATACTATATTCGTTAATCTTTGTTAAATATATTTCTGTTTGGTGGCGGAGAATTTATTCTCTTGCTTAACACCCTTCGCGGAGACGTACGAGCTCAAAGGTTATATATCGGCAAAAATCAGTGGTACAGTATGGATTGATATTGTGGCATGCTTAGATGCAGTGATCCAAGTTGTTGTTGAAAAGCAGAGCTTGGTGGATGATGATCAAAGCACAGTTTTGATATAGCACAGGTTTGTGTAGCGTTAATTCGCGAGCCTCACACACCGGTATGGTGGTAAACTAATGGTTAGATCAGTATACTTTAGTGATGAGGATAGACATCCTACAGATTGTCACGGATTCGGTCGACCGAGGTTACTGGGTGTGGTCGCTCTACACCAGTAGGGATAGGGCACACCCTCCCCGATTCCCAGATGGATAGAGTTAGCGGTGTTTTCCAATGCTTGGACGTAAGCTGTGGTAACTTGTTTCCTGGATAGTGCGGATGTGCATTACGGTGTTTTCGCATGCCTGCGACGTAAACCGTTGGGAATTGCACTACGCAATAGATCTTTCGAATTAGGATCCACCAGTATAGAAATCCAAACTTCTAGTACGACATTTTGCGGTTTTAGTTGTATAGTATATATGGTGACATAGTGGGATGGGGCGCTCATGCCATCTATGATTGATACATTTATATTTGAAGTTGATTTCTTCACTTATAGTAATAATAAAATGATTTGTTTTAAAACGTACCAAGCATATTTGGCTATTATAAGGTAAACTCTATCCTCGACTGCGTTCATTGTGTGATGGGACCTGAGTCTTATAATAGCTTCATTTTTCTTTATTTAGCATTGCGCTGTTTGTTTTATGCACTGGTATTCTTCGGGGTAAACCCGTTCCATGTTATATGGCGTGGTCCCTTGATTTACCTTATTTTAAAAGTAAAGTTTTAAATAACTGTTTTAGTTCTCACACCAGTTCCATGATTAACCTGGAGTTTATTGTTTTAACCTAAACTCTGTGTGCCCCTATTTTCCACATGGGTAGCTAGTAGTTTTTGTTTTGCAGATTTATTTATACAGGATCCTGGATTTATAGCTGGAGCTAAATTCAGAACGCTCTGTATCCGTGTATTTCTTTCGGTTGTATGTGTTAATGTATTTCCGCTATGCATTGTATTTTTACATTTTATTTCCGCTGCTATGTATTTTAATCTCTGATAATTTTCTATGTAATATTTATTCATACTCTGATATATTCTTGTGCTCTGATGTAAACTGTTGTGAATAGCAATGAAATTGTAATGTCCTAGAAATTTCTACAACTGGAATAAGAAATAAAATTAAGATTTAATTAGTTATAATCAATTTTATATTGACACCTGAGTTAAAAATTGAATATATGGTTTTGGGTATGAATTGAATCCGAATTTAATCCAGAAAGGTTGGAGAGAAATCAAATATTTATTGTTGAATATTTGTACTGAATTGGATTTGAGATCCGATTTGAAAATATAAACGGTTGAGTTTATAAAATAAATGTTATTAGCGTTTAAAAAATTAGAGATGTTACTTGTTGAAAATATATGGAAATTGACTTGAATTTGTGTGTATAAAGAAATTGAAAATTTAACATTTCAAAGTAGGAATTGAACGGAGTGATTGCGGCGGCAGACAAAATTTAAACATGAACCGACAAATAAATTGAATTTAAAATAACATCGTGCAAACAGAGCCGGAGATTGATCAAACAATTTTTTATTGGATTCAGAGCATTGAGACGTAGCAGCTCGTTCAATTTCGGTGTGATTGGAGTTTATTTATGATAATATAAAAATTTAAAACATAGCAACAAATTGCAGTAGGATTTGATTTTTATGGGGTACAAATAAATAAATCTCTTCCTGTATGTTGCCTCCCCAAATAATACCTTCCTAGGTTAAAATACGAATTTCTTTGCCTTGGCTTCCACGGTTCCTTCTTTATAAATTGAAAGCCCCTTTTCCTCAATTCCACTTAGAGAAAAACCACTTCTTTTCCATCTTCTAATGGAAACCGAGAATAATTTTTCACTTCCTCCAAGTAAAAATCATTTCTTTCTTCTTGAATTTTAATGGATGAAGCCTTCAATTTTTTTTCCAAATCGAAGACTACACGGAAACTTTCAAGCTGCCACCGCCTTCAAATTATTCTGAAACCCTAGCACCACCAAAAATCGAAAACCGTTCCTCCTGAAATTGAGTGAATGGTCCTCCGATTGAATCGAATCGAGTATTGAAGCTGTTGTCGCTCTACTGCTTCCTCAAGTTGCCACCTTTTTCAGATCGGAGCTCCGCCTCATTTCACCATTTCAAAGCCGCAAAGTCGCTTCCTTTCTTCCCGTTGCTGTCGTCGTGTTTCTGCTGTGTTTCAGTGAGTACCCTCTCACTCACGATTAATCTCCATTTCAAGTAAATTGATTCCAACTTAAACTAAAATATAATAGTGAATGACTTGGTTGTGTGTGACTGCCATGGCGTTAAACTGATTTGTTATTGATTGTTGCGTGAATTAATCTTGCATGTTTGTGCTTGAAATATTTCCATGACTATGTGAGTTTAATTCTTAACTGTTGCCTTAAGTGAGTTTCTGGAAAACTTCAAATGAAATTTTTTGCCCAAATTTGATTCCTGGAAGATTTTCGAATTGATTTAATGTCGCGAACCATTTCTATGATTTTCAGGAAACATAAAATCTGTTGTTTGCCGAAAATGATCCTCTTGCCTAAAACTGCATGTTGATTTCTATAAATAAATTGGCATCTCGTATAAAATTGTGGAATTCCTGAAACAATTTGTAATGTTTCTTACCCACTATATATTTGGAAAACATTGAACTTTCAACTTCGTTTCAGATTTAGACAGCAATATTCACTTTACAAAATATACTATTATAGAAACATTTGGACGCGTGAACTGCAGTTTTGCTAAATACCCATTCAAAAGCATTTTTGTAATTGTTTCAATGAGACAGAACTGCCATGAAAATTCGTACTACAGATTTCTTAAAAAAAAAGACATCTGCTGCCTTTCCCCCGTTTTACTTATGATCACTGTTGAGACTGTACCTTGTTTTCTTGCAACTGTGACTTAATTATAAGAAATCTTTTAACTTTTCTGCCATGCCCAATGCATTATTCATATGTGGATACTTGTAATGAACTATGTTGCTTGTTAAATGTACATGAAAAGCCATATAGTGATATTCAGTAACCTACTGTAGTTTGGTATGTTGTGTTACTCTATTTACCTTGATGTGTTTACTTGTTGGGGTAATATGGAAAGATAAAATACGGTAAGTTCTAGTGAAACAAGAATTAACAAAAAATTAAGCTTCGACTTTCATTACACCAGTTATGCTACTAATGAATAACAAGGGAATCTGGACTCGCCTTATAATTCTTCTATGCACTTTTCTGAAATGGTATCGACTTATGTAACCATTGGTCATTAGTATACCACCAACATATTACTAAATCTAATACACTTTTAAATAGGGAAACATGGTTATAATCTAATAGACGAATATTAACTGTAGTAGCCTTGCCTTAGGCTGGGTTATTATTTACCTGAGTCAAGATGTTACTTGCTGTTTGGGAAATTGGATTTTTGCAACTTGACTTTGCACTTTGTTTTGCACTGGACATTTTCAAACTGACTTTAATATGCACTTCGCTGTGGCATACTCTGCTCGACCATGATAAACATATTTGTGCTCCCATGTTTACTCCAGGACTTGAATTGTATTATGTAAAACAACTTGGGTTAATAATTATCTTACCATGCATTCGATGGTAGGTTTACAATTGTGTTTCTGCTACCACGTTGAAAAAAAATGAACTGTATCTATCATGCATTCAGTGCCATTTAAACTCATACCTCGCTGGTTTTTGGCGTAAAACAGGAAGCGCTCCCTTAATACATCTCGAGAATTTTGTAGCTTGTTTAAATATTTATCTTATTTGAAATCTGGAACCATATGTATAGGGCTCACATATACTTGGCCTGAAAATTTGTTTCTCACCATGGGTTGTTTTAAATCCCAAACCACATGTATATGTCATTGCATATATATAGGGCACAGACCTGAACTGTTTAGTTATTCATTCATGTCCCTTGAACTTGGAACATGCGCATGGATAAATGTTTCTCTGCTCAGAAGTGAGTTACATGCACTGATAATTCCTTATTGGCCAAGTCGTATATAGTCCATGGTGTTGTTCTTGTTTCTTGTAAGCGTGATATATATATATATATATATATATATATGTGTGTGTGTGTGTGTGTGTATGTGTGTGTGTGTGTGTGTGTGTGTGTGGATTATTTCTTCTTCAGTTTGACCTTAAACTAAAGCATGCGTTGGGTTAAAATTTTCCACTTACTAATTTCTTTAAACTGGGAATGAGCCGCTGCCTTATCTGCGTGCTCTGCCTATTTTATCTCTCCTGACATCCAAACATAGTAAGAACTTTGGGTAAATATATAAATATGTGCGTAGTAACAATGGAACTATATGTACATGGGTTAAGACCCGCTCCACGGTAGTAGACTGAAGACTATTTTCCATCCAAAAGCATACTTTCAATTCAAATGCTTATATGATAAATCATCTAATCGTCGACGAGTGTTTTCAAATAAGCACTTAACTTGTCACTTGCTTACTGAATAAATATTCATTTATTGGAGATTGTTAACTCACTATATTGTATTTACTATATGCATGCATTTGAGTCAGTGA
Source organism: Allium sativum (assembly GCA_030737875.1). Classification (NCBI taxonomy): domain Eukaryota; kingdom Viridiplantae; phylum Streptophyta; class Magnoliopsida; order Asparagales; family Amaryllidaceae; genus Allium; species Allium sativum. Next base: position 969,685,160 of record CM060912.1, on the reverse strand, counting down.
TGACCTCAGGTTTGACTTAGTGCTCACAATGTGAATATGCATTCATGATCTAATGTTGGAGGAATCTTGGCACTTCTTCCCTTTATCACATTTACTGGAAAATGGTTATTAATGTTACCGGACATATTAATTTGATTTGCCTTATTTTATTTTATTTTGATGCTGCTGAGCCTATTTAAAACTGCCATTCATTCCGTCTCGGCTGTCCCAAAATGCTTTATTATTATTCGTCTAGGTTAAGCTATCTGTTTTTGTTCATATTGAACTTATCTTGGCATTTTCTCCCCTTTTGTCTGCCCATGCTGTCATATTCAGTATGAAACATGGATTCATAACGGTTGGTTGCATTTTGGATTTCCCACTTCCTGTTACCATATTGTATCATGTTTATATATTTGTTTGGTGTCCTTATGTTGGGCCCATGCTGCCTTGAAACCAATGGTGTACTCACACACATTGTGTGCACTGTCTTGTTATTTGTGGTTGTGGAATGCTGGGGCAGTGCACACGCGTACCTATACACATGTGTATATGCAAGCTTTCATGGCCATTTGTCCCTGAAATAAAAACCGACATAACACTCCATTGCACTGGTGTGAGGATTAATTATTATATTTCAGTTTATGTTGAATTTAATTTACTTGAACAAATGATTAATCCTGACTCGAGTGTTATATGTTTTTGCATGGAATGCTCGGGTCAGACCCGAGTAGTACAGATTTAAAGATTACAGCCTAGGATTCGAAGATTGGCAAAGCTGGGGATTCAAAGAGACACACGCTCTGAAGATTTTAAACAGTAAATATTTTTCCTTTGTATTCAAAGTGTATTTTCAAGTTCTGCGGAGCATAGAAAGTTTGTATCAAAAATTTTGGTTATATATAAAAGTGATATTTTGTTGTTTAGTACTGTGTTTTCTGTTTATTCTAGGTTTTCTGTGTTGATTCTGTTTTTAAACTCTGTAAGCTAAATAACAATCCGTCGATTTGAACGTTTAAGTTGGTTTAAATACCGGCTTGAAGCTGTCAAAAAGGCGGGATGTTACAAGTGGTATCAGAGCTTTGGTTTATTCAAAGCTTAGCTTATCGAGTTTGAAATGAGTCAGATCGACACTAGAAAAAACGGATCTTTAAAAAAGAAAAAAAAGAGTTTGGAAAAGAAAAAAATTTAAAGGTAAATTATTTTGAAATATTATATATTTCGAAACCAGTATTTTAAAATTAATACAGCGGGAACGAAAATTTATTTTGAGATTTAAATTTTATTCGGAATCCCCAGTCTTCTGATCCAGGCTTGTAAGAGCTATTCTTCGATAAAATCCCCTTAGATTTGAATTTCGAATCCATCGATGAATGGTATCAAAGGAAAATTAGTAGAAGAGAATCAATGAATCGATCTCTCTAGTTGTGTGTTTAGCAATCCTAGACAATTGAAATTTATTGAAAATAAGAATTTAGATGGAAAAAAGGGGAATTTGAAATCGTTTCAAAAATGAAACGTTTAATTTTATTTTGATATTCAGAATATAAATAAAATCAAAGGGTTATAAGTGGAATTCGATTGTGTTAAATTTTATTACTAATTTATTTAGAACGTAGCAAGATAAACTATAATTGGTTTCAAACAGAGAAAGTATAATCGAATATATGAATTCAATGATAAGCATAAACTATTTAATTAACAAACAAAAAGTGAATTGTAAACGGGAATTATAAGTGAAGCGGAATATGAATAGAGATTTTAAAGAGATTTGAAACCATATTTGAATGAAATTAAAGTTAATTTGGTGTGGCGAGTTTGGGTTTCGATTAAAGGAATAATATTTACTTTTAGAAGTAAATAACGGTTGAAAGCAAATATGGTGCAAATGAAAATGGGATAAGAGAAATAGAGTTGACAAGTACGGCGAGATTACTTTGAAGTTCAAAATATAAATCAAATGAGACTTTTCGGAGAAATATATTATCGAATAAGAGGTTATTCGAGAGTAAATTATTCAACTATGTCAAATTTCAGGAAAATACTGTTTACTTTCTGTTTTAATTAAAAATTTAAAATTTAAAATATTATTAATTAATTATATATTTAGATTTATGAATAAAGTTTATTTTCTATAGAAAATAAAGATTTGCGAATATATGGAGATGTTTTTCCAAAGATCGTCAGTGGCTAACGAATTTTGATAAATCAGAATGGCAAAAACAGAAGAATAAAAAGCTGCATGTTGAGAACGAAGGACGGCAGAACGTAAGGGAAGTAGATCCGAAAATTGAACTTAGGAATTGCGCAAACAATAATTTGACAAGGAATAAAGTTAAGTAAATTAGAAATTGATCGGTGATTGGTCAAGTAAATGACTTTTTGAGTGTTGATCTAATGTTGGTTTCAGCCTTCGGGATTGAAGAGAATTGAGAAATAAAAATGGTGTAAATAGATTGATTGAAGATCGTAAAATTTCAGGAATTACAATAAATGAGGGTGATAAGTACCGTGGAGACGGTTATGCAGAGATGGAGGCTACTGATCAAGAAACAGTCAATCACCAATGATTGTAGATCCCAATTAATGAAAATTTGTGAAAGAATGGAAAGTTCAGAAAATGAAAAATTAGGTAGATATATTCTCGTCTTCTTGATTTCAGGTTTCATCGAAATGAAATAAGAAGTATATACGTGAATGGATCTAAGAATGAGAAACCGTTGATTGAGATGAAATGGAGTATGTTCCAAATTAATTTAAATAAGGGAATAAAATAACCTATCAAATTGGTAATAATTGAGGAAACCGTTGAAGAAAATAAACGGTGTGTATTTGAATTGAGCCCAAAGTGAAATAATTTGCATAGCAATTTGATTGCAATTGAGGAGGTCGTTTGACGAGATTTGAGAATCCGATTCCGAGAAATTTTGAAAATTTAGTTTCAAATAATTTGAGAATTTACTATATATATATAAGTATTTTTGAATAGAAATATTTTCAAATAGAAGAAAATCATTTTATAGACTTACGGCTAGGTTATTTTGATAAAATAAATTCATTTTGAAATATGATTTGACAAAACAATTTGATTCAGAATATTAAAAGATATATATGAATATTTGAAATAAAAACCCGGAATTAATTATCAAGTTTGGTAGAATGGTAATCCGATATTTCGGAATAATGAGATTATACATCTAAAAGATGTATTGAAGAAAAGGATTAAATGTGTAATTTCTGAATTATTGAATTAAAAGGTGAATTGCCAGTTATCGAGTAATTCAATAAGATTCGAATTTTAAATTGAGATTCAAATTGAAATAAGTGGGAAACGAGTAAGATATTATAAGCGGAAATGAATAAATTTCCATAGAAATGAAAATTTTGAAAGATTTAAATGGAATTTGAATTTAAATTCGGGTCTATTAATACAAGAATATATGAAATCTGATAGTAATAATAATAATCGGCCAGATTTAATTAAGCGATGAATCGATTAATTGGAAATTTGGAGAGGGTTTCTGTTTTATGCCCAATAATATGAGATGTTGAAAAACACGATTTGGAAAATGTAAATTTGTTGAGAAAAATCGTATGTCAATCTACATAAGTCTGAAATGTGAATTTGATGGAAAAGAAAATTTTATATCAATATAAGTAAGTACGAGTATATAAAATGAAATATTGTATATGGTATTATATGTTTTCAAAAATCAAAATAAGGAAAGTACCTTCCTTCTCCTATAAATCTCGAGCTTAGTTAAGATGTGCTGCTGGTGGTAGTAGGTTGTCCGGACATAAAATACATGAGTTGTCATTGTTCCTGGAAGAACACGACCGTGTAGCGTAATTCGCAGGGTTGTAGATGGCCTACGGCAGACGGATGTTTCTTGGGGGAACCAAGCATAACCATTGTGTCTGCTGCGATCTACAGTCGTGATAAGAGCGTAATCCGCAGAGCTATGAAGGCTTAAGGGTATGGATGTTTCCTGAGGGAATCAGGCGTAACCATTGTGTACTTGCGGTCCCCATGGCATATCTACAAGTGAAAGATATGTAACCACTAGAGTTACTAAAGGTAGAATGGAGCAATGCGAATGTGTGATATATCTTAGTAATGGTGAGCCACTGGTTGATGCAGCACTGTGTCTTCATGACATGATTGGTCTTTGTGACCTGATTTATCTTTATGACTTGATGTGTCCTCGTGACTTGAAGTATCTTCATAATTCCATGACTTTTTTAGTGACCCTGAGATAGAGCAGTCAACGCTCAGTGACCTAAGTTTTTCTTTTGATTCTAAAATATCTTTCGTTGATCTGTCCATGACGAAATTCGCAGGGAAGTGAATTCCTACGGATACAGATGTTTTCTGGGGGATCCAGACAAAACCATTATGTATCTGCGATTCATGAACAATCAACATATCAACACCACATCGGTACTTTCCGTATCTTTTTTTAAAAGGAATTTTTGAAATATTTTCACTAGGAGTTGAAGCAAGGATACTTAGTACTTGTAGATTTTAGTCGTGCGCCTGGCCAGCATATGCCTAACATCTGTAAGAACGACAATAGACTTGTCAAATTTCGAGTTATCAAGTATTTTCAAGTCAATAATTTGAAATTAAATAAGTTAAGAAAGAGAATTTCAAAGTATTTTCAATTTCATAGCTTTGGAGTAATAATACAAATATTTTCTACATAAATTTCATATTCTGTATAAATGTATAAAAGATTTCATCTTTTGGAGATATTTTCAAGTTTTCAATTTATAAATTGTAACTTGAAGAGTAGATGTTATTTACACTCTTCATTGAGTGTTGGGAAATATTAAATGGATTGAATATAAGGAGATGTGGTTGAATTTGTGGAACGATGAATAAGTAAATATCGACATATGGAGTTTATAAAGAAATTAGAAATAATTTGAGATGTGTAAATGCAACTATTGCACAAATTGAAATTTAAAAAGAAATTGGTTTTGAAAAAGAAATTAGATGATTTTGAATCTGTTAGAAGATTAGATTAAATAAGAAATTGGGAGATATCTCAAAATAATTTGAGACAGAAATTGATCTGAGATCAATTGAATATCGAGAATCGTGTAAGATCAAAATTGAGCACCAACTATAAGAAAATTTTGATTTTTTAAGTGAATTGAATATGATGGATAAGTGAAGAGAATCGATGACTTAAATATGGATATTTAAATTAGTTGTTGAAAACTTTCACATGAATATGAAATTTTGAAGTATACATGGTATAACTTTATCGATCTCTTCTTTTCGAGGACGAAAAGTTTTAAAGGGGGGAAGATTGTAATGTCCTAGAAATTTCTACAACTGGAATGAGAAATAAAATTAAGATTTAATTAGTTATAATCAATTTTATATCGACACCTGAGTTAAAAATCAAATATATGGTTTTGGGTATGAATAAAATCCGAATTTAATCCAGAAAGGTTGGAAAGAAATCAAATATTTGAATTGAATTGGGTTTGAAATCCGATTTGAAAATATAAACGGTTGAGTTTATAAAATAAATGTTATTAATGTTTAATAAATTAGAGAAGTTACTTGTTGAAAATATATGGAAATCGACTTGAATTTGTGTGCATAAAGAAATTGAAATTTTAACTTTTCAAAGTAGGAATTGAACGGAGTTGTTGCGGCGGCAGACAAAATTTAAACATGAACCGACAAATAAATTGAATTTAAAATAACATCGTGCAAATAGAGCCGGAGATTGATCAAACAAATTTTTATTGGATTCAGAGCATCGAGACGTAGCAGCTCGTTCAATTTCGGTGTGATTGGAGTTTATTTATGATAATATAAAAAATTAAAACATAGCAACAAATTGCGGTAGGATTTGATTTTTATGGGGTACAAATAAATAAATCTCTTCCTGTATGTTGCCTCCCCAAATAATACCTTCCTCGGTTAAAATACGCATTTCTTTGCCTTGGCTTCCACGGTTCCTTGTTTATAAATTGAAAGCCCCTTTTCCTCAATTCCACTTAGAGAAAAACCACTTCTTTTCCATCTTCTAATGGAAACCGAGAATAATTTTTCACTTCCTCCAAGTAAAAATCATTTCTTTCTTCTTGAATTTTAATGGATGAAGCCCTCAATTTTTTTTCCAAATCGAAGACTACACGGAAACTTTCAAGCTGCCACCGCCTTCAAATTATTCTGAAACCCTAGCACCACCAAAAATCGAAAACCGTTCCTCCTGAAATCGAGTGAATGGTCCTCCGATCGAATCGAATCGAGTATTGAAGCTATTGTCACTCTACTGCTTCCTCAAGTTGCCACCTTTTTCAGATCGGAGCTCCGCCTCATTTCACCATTTCAAAGCCGCAAAGTCGCTTCCTTTCTTCCCGTTGCTGTCGTCGTGTTTCTGCTGTGTTTCGGTGAGTACCTTCTCACTCACGATTAATCTCCATTTCAAGTAAATTGATTCCAACTTAAACTAAAATATAATAGTGAATGACTTGGTTGTGTGTGATTGCCATGGCATTAAACTGATTTGTTACTGATTGTTGCGTGAATTACTCTTGCATGTTTGTGCTTGAAATATTTCCATGACTATGTGAGTTTAATTCTTAACTGTTGCCTTTAGTGAGTTTCGGGAAAACTTCAAATGAAATTTTTTCCCCAAATTTGATTCCTGGAAGATGTTCGAATTAATTTAATGCTGTGAACCATTTCTATGATTTTCAGGAAACATAAAATCTGTTGTTTGCTGAAAATGATCCTCTTGCCTAAAACTGCATGTTGATTTCTATAAATAAATTGGCAACTCGTATAAAATTGTGGATTTCCTTAAACAATTTGAAATGTTTCATACCCACTGCATATTTGGAAAACATTGAACTTTCAACTTCATTTCAGATTTAGATAGCAATATTCACTTTACAAAATATACTATTCTAGAAACATTTGGACGCGTGAACTGCTGTTTTGCTAAATACCCATTCAAAAGCATTTTTGTAATTGTTTCAATGAGACAGAACTGCCACGAAAATTCATACTGCAGATTTCTTAAAAAAAAAGACATCTGCTGCCTTTCCCCTGTTTTACTTATGATCACTGTTGAGACTGTGCCTTATTTGCTTGCAATTGTGACTTAATTATAAGAAAACTTTTAACCTTTCTGCCATGCCCAATGCATTATTCATATGTGGATACTTGTAATGAACTATGTTGCTTGTTAAATGTACATGAAAAGCTATATGGTGATATTCAGTTACCTACTGTAGTTTGGTATGTTGTGTTACTCTATTTACCTTGATGTGTTTACTTGTTCGGGTAATATGGAAAGATAAAATAGGGAAAGTTCTAGTGAAACAAGATTTAACAAAAAAATTAAGCTTCGACTTTCATTACACCAGTTATGTTACTAATGAATAACAAGGGAATCTGGACTCGCCTTATAATTCTACTATGCACTTTTCTGAAATGGTATCGACCTATGTAACCATTGGTCATTAGTATACCACCAACATATTGCTAAAACTAATACACTTTTAAATAGGGAAACATGGTTATAATCTAATAGACGGATATTAACCATGGTAGCCTTGCCTTAGGCTGGGTTATTATTTACCTGAGTCAAGATGTTACTTGCTGTTTGGGAAATTGTATTTTTGCAACTTGACTTTGCGCTTTGTTTTGCACTGGACATTTTCAAACTGACTTGAATATGCACTTCGCTGTGGCATACTCTGCTCGACCATGATAAACATATTTGTGCTCCCATGTTTACTCCAGGACTTGAATTGTATTATGTACAACATCTTGGGTTAATAATTATCTTACCATGCATTCGATGGTAGGTTTACAATTGTGTTTCTGCTACCACCTTGAAAAAAAAATGAACTGTATCTATCATGCATTCAGTGCCATTTAAACTTATACCCCGCTGGTTTTTGGCGTAAAATAGGAAGCGATCCCTTAATACATCTCAAGAATTTTGTGGCTTGTTTAAATATTTATCTTATTTGAAATCTGGAACCATATGTATAGGGCTCACATATATTTGGCCTGAAAATTTGTTTCTCACCATGAGTTGTTTTAAATCTGAAACCACATGTATATGCCACTGCATATATATAGGGCACAGACCTAAACTATTTAGTTATTCATTCATGTCCCTTGAACTTGGAACATGCGCATGGATAAATGTTTCTCTACTCAGAAGTGGGTTGCATGCACTGATCATTCCTTATTGGTCAAGTCGTATATAGTCCATAGTGTTGTTCTTGTTTCTTGTAAGCGTGATATATATATATATATATGTGTGTGTGTGTGTGTGGATTATTTCTTCTTCAGTTTGACCTTAAACTAAAACATGCGTTGGGTTAAAAATTGCCACTTACTAATTTCTTTAAACTGGGAATGAGCCGCTACCTTATCTGCGTGCTCTGCCTATTTAATCTCCCCTGACATCCAAACATAGTACGAACTTTGGGTAAATATATAAATATGTGTGTAGTAACAATGGAACTATATGTATATGGGTTAAGACCCGCTCCACAGTAGTGGACTGAAGACTATTTTCCATCTAAAAGCATACTTTCAATTCAAATGCTTATATGATAAATCATCTAATCGTCGACAAGCGCTTTTCAAATAAGCACTTAACTTGTCACATGCTTACTGAATAAATATTCATTTATTGGAGATTGTTAACCCACTATATTGTATTGACTATATGCATGCATTTGAGTCAGTGATGACCTCAGGTTTGACTAAGTGCTCACAATGTAAATATGCATTCATGATCTAATGTTGGAGGAATCTTGTAACGACCCGGATTTTTGAAAAATTAATTTTAAAATATTTAATATCGTTTTAAATATGGGGTTGACAATATAAACAATATTTTATATTGAGTTATCTATTTAATAATCGAAATACGATTTATTTTGATTATATATAATCATCGTAATACGAGAATCTAAAGTAATTCAATTCGAAGTTAGAAACTAAATCAAAACAATTCAGATGATCAGTATTAATTGTATTTGAATATAGATGATAATAAAAATATTTTATTATCAGAAAATTTATTTGTTTTTGAATTTATATTACATTATATCGATTTATATGGTTATTTTATATATACACGTTCGAAATAAATTTCAGAAAATATTCTGTTGAGTTCAGTATAACGTTATAACATTGGAACGATGGTCGGTACGCTAAAATAGCGGTTCACGATTTTTAATTGTGAACCCCGAGATATTTATAATGGATAAGATCGAAATCAAATCAAATTAATTAGAAAATCTTTTTAAAATAAATACAAAGATTTGTTGTGTACTTCTGGTCCCCTCTCCACATCTTTATAAACGCGACATCCTCTGTTGTTTTCTTCAGCAAAATCGGAGACTTCAACAGAATAAAAATGGCCTTGCTTTACTCTCGTTCTCCACTCTAGCAAATTAATTTCTCTGACGACCCCATTTCCCGTACAGATGGTGACAAGGGTAATCTTTGGAATATAACACATAAACAGATAACAATAGAACATAAATAAATAAATACACCAGATAATGCACAATAGAATATACTGGATAAACGTAATCATCAGAGTTACAAAGTATACAGGATCATACTTAGTACAAATACAGTTCAGCTATACATAAATGTCTACAGCGGAAAACAAACATAATGTACAATAGGAGCTGAACAGCATAAAAAGAGATAAATAACAGAATCCATCTTCAGCTCCAGCAATCCGGATAAAGCCAGCTAAAACCTGAATACAAGGCTGCCCGTGTAGAAAAAGGGCACCCTAGTTTGAAAGTGAAACAAACTACGAGTCAGTCATGGGACTGGTATAAGAAATCTACTCAACATATTTAAAATATGGCTAATCACAGGACCACGCCACTTTCGTGGAATGGGTTTACTCCATTGGATTGCCAGTGCTTTAAAACAAATCATTCTTTTAAACATCGCAATGCTTTTTATAAAAATGAAGCCATTATAAGATTCAGTTCCCATCACACAATGCAACGCAAACCGGAGGATAGAGTTTTTACCTTATAACAGCCAAAATATGCTTGATACGAATAAAACAAAAGCATTTGATATTATTGCTAGTGTTTATATGTTTTAAAAACAATTTCAAATCATAACTATCAATCATAGACGGCATTAATGCCCCATACCACTATGTCGCCACATATAGGTATACAATCAAAACCGCACAGTCACGTTCTGGGTCTGAACGAAACCGGAGGCACTATATACCTCGCAAAACCATCGATCACCACGTACGTCTGGACGATCACCACTCATTATCCATATTTCGGGATGCCTCCCAATTAGGACCTCGGTTACCATCCAAACGAGGTGAAGATCTCCGGTCTTCGTCCACCGTCTTCATCTTCGATTTCTTATCGTCGATTCAGTTATTCAGAATGGGATAAACCCGGTCTTTCTGAGCAAATCGCATATATAATAGACACGTGCTACACAAATGCTACATACGCATCATTTCAATTCATTAGTCACTAACCGTCAATCAGTAAGAGAACGATTTCCCAAATATTAACCCGGAAGGCCGAAACCAACATGAGATCAAAATCCAGGAAACCATTCGACTAAGCTAACCTTAAGTTAATTTCTAAATTTCACATCCATATCATTTGTAATATTTTATAACGATTTATCGCTATTTTTATTTATTTTAAAATAGCCAATTTATTCAAAACGACGCTTCGGGCTATAACACGGCCGTGGCGCTGTTTTTCTTCAGATTTGATTTACACATATCTGAAAATCTAACCGTTGGATCTTCACAAAATTTACATCATTAGAAAGATCTTTTCAAAACGAATCCAACGGTTCCAGTTTTGGGAAAATCCGACGGTCGGATCTCCCGATACAATCGTTTGAAGTTTCGATTTCAAAATACGAACTGCAGCGTCATTATTCGATTAAATATAATTATATATATATAAATATAATTGATTCTGGCGCTGTTTTTCTTCAGATTTGAATTAAACATTCCAGAAAATCCAACCGTTGGATTTTTACAAAGTTGGTGCCGTTGGAAAGATATTTCCAAAGCGAACCCAACGGTTGCGGTTTCGGGAAAATCCGATGGTCGAATCTCCCGTACTAATCGTTTGAAATCACGGTTTCAAAATATGAACTGCAGCTTCGTTTTTCAATATATTTCAATTCTATTTAAATATATAAATCGATTCCTCGATTTCAAAACTATATGAATTTCATACATTTGATAAAAATGATATTTTTATCTAACTGTCTTCTATTTCAACACTTCACTATATTTAACAATTCATGAATATAATAAAAATGTGATTTTTAATGTAAAACAATTTATTTCAAAACATGATTATTTTATATAGTTAATATAGGTGATCAAAATAGGATTTTTATTATAAAACAATTTATTTCAAAACAAGATTATTTTATATAGTTCATATTGATGATAAAAATAGGATTTTTATTATAAAACAATTTCTTTCAAAACACGAATACCATTCAACACATGAATTTCAATTCAACGAATGAATTTCGATTCAACACATGAAGGTTTTCTATAGTTTATATAAATAGATAAAAAGGTGATTTTTATATTTAAAAACATGAATACCATTCAACACATGAATTCTGTTCAACGAATGAATTTCGATTCAACACATGAAGGTTTTCTATAGTTTATATAAATAGATAAAAAGGTGATTTTTATATTTGAAAACACGAATACCATTCAACACATGAATTCTATTCAACGAATGAATTTCAATTCAACACATGAAGGTTTTCTATACAACAGACGAATATAGTTTCAATACAGGAAAATAATTCTAACACATGAATATTATTCAAAATTTCAGCAGCATAACGACAGGGTAGTTATAACCGGGACCGTCCCTAGTACGGCTCCTCGCTCTACCTTAAAACCTCGCGGCTTTTGACAATGGGGATTCACGCATCTAGTTCGCACGCAGGCGACATGTATATTTATTTCATTTCCACAAACTAATCCTATGTGGTTTCAACCAAATATTTCTCAACCACAAACGGGTATTTTTCAACCACAATCAATCAATATCAACCACAAACAATTCCAATCAACCATTCGCTATCAATCAATTTTCACACCAATCACAACCAATAAATATCGTCCATGGTTTGTGGACGAGGGGCGTATATATATATATATATATATATATATATATATATATATATATATATACATATATATAGCATTTCACTTCTATTTCAACACATATATAATTTTTACAACGCATATACAACTTATATATCGAACGTACAACTTATACAACGCTTATACAAGAGGTGTACAACGCTTATATAACTCATACATCGATTATATAATTTATACATCGTCGATTTCCATATCGTTTATAAATTAGAAATCTCACATTGGGTTCCACTCCACCAAAAATAGTAGAAGGCTCAGAAAAACATGTGGTCTCTTCTAGAAGGTAGAAGACGTCCACACGAGTCCACTGTCTCTTGTTTCACTGGAATTCGATAAGAAACGAAAAAGATATGATTTTTCAAAGTTTGAAACGGTTTTAAACTATTAAGAACAGTTTTAATTAAACAGCTGTTACCTTAAAAAATTCTTCAAAACTAGGTCCTCGATTCTTGCAAAATCCGTTGAGCGTTGTTGAGATCGGGTTGCACCACATCCAAGAGCTCCGAGAGGCGCTCAGGCGGAGTAGGTGGGCCCCCACTCGGTGGTGCCTGGCGTCGCCAGCGGAGCTTCGAAGACCGGATCTTCACGAGGGTGATTCTCTCCCAATCCTCAATGAAAATTATCAAACCTTATATGGATTTGAAGAGGATTCGAAGCTCTACAAAATCCCTAACTGGAGGTGGGGTTAATTCTTCCTGGATCGATCGGAAAATGAGGGGGAAGGTTGGAACTTCGAGCGTCGTTCGCAATCTGGGGAGAGAGAGAATAGCGGGGGAGTTTCTTACGTGGACCAGTGGATTTTTTTTATTTATAAAGTTTTAAAAATCCAAAAATATCCTTTGTCACACACGAACACCAATTCAAACCCAACGACTGTCATCCCTAGCGTTTTATCCCCATTCCGAACACAATGGGATATGTTTCGTAGGCCCATTCGACTGTTTCAGTCAGTTTCCATTCAAATTAAAATATAAAACATTCAATATTCGATTTGAATGTACATTTCAATTTGGCAGGGCCACAAACTGTTTCGAAAAATTCCAGAAAAATAAATCTAGCTATGTTTTGACGATACGGTCCCAACAAAACTAGTTTCGTCGAATTTGAGACCGTCTGCAAAAAGGCCCATTTCTGGTCGATCCAATTTAATTGTAATTGACCAAAACACGTTTTCCATTGCCACGCTCACATACTAGCTTCAAAAATTATGAAATTTGAAACCTAGCAATAATTTCACATCCCGGATCCAACAAAAGTGGTTTCGTCGAATTCCGAGGTCGTTTGCAAATTGGTCAATTTCATGGGCTATATAAATTCCATAGCAACCTTTCATAAAATTCATTTGGCCATAACCTTTTCATCCCGCTATGAAACTTCGATTTTTCAGATTCATTAGAAAGGTATTCACTAACAGATTTAAATATTTTTGGTTTCACTCAAATCTGTTTTGTTTTGCACCCAGTACAGTCAGTCAAAGTTTGAATTCAAATTTTGAAACTACCGCGCCATTTCAGGCCTTATTTATAACTAGAATTAATTATATTCGTTTTCAAACGTCGATTCAAACTCACTTTTCATTGCTATTATTTAAAATATTTATTTTAAATATTTAAAATCCATTATTTTAGCCAATTTAAAAAATTTAAATTGGTTCAGATTTTCTGGGTCGTTACAATCTCCCCCATTTAAAACTTTTCGTCCCCAAAAAGGAACAAAGTCTAAAGTGGTTTGATTAATCAACTCTACGTTCAATCTGGCTTCCATTCTCCAACTTTTCAGTTTCTGAGAATTTTCAAATTCTTCAAAAATTTGGCTAACACCCGGAATTTTCGAAAAATTTCGCCATAACCTCCTTTGTACGGGGAGAGGTTTGGAATTTTATTGGGCCGTATTAGGTACCCAATAAATCTTAATAAGCATACACATATTTATAGTGATATATTCTGGTGTTTACAGGGGAGCGTGTATAGATAATAACTCCAGAGAATAAATTCTCGTCACCTTGTCAAAGCCTGAGGAAATGTGTATTTTAATTGCTCCAGAGGATAAATCCTCGTCACCTCGTCCCGTGTGGGAAATAAATAGTCCATGTGCCATATCTAATGACTAGAGAGACGTGATTATTGTCAACTCCAGACCCGTGTGGGTTTTTTATTAATCTGGCAATTTTATCGTTACAATTTAAATAGTCCGTATCAATCATCAGTTCAATCTGTAAAATATAGTCATCGCCATGCAAGCCTCTCGCTCGTATGGTAAATCTTCCACATCGTCACACAAGCTCCAAATGCTTATGTGGTATATGATGAAGTATGCTTATCTTCAGAAGTATGCCATGTAATGTAGTTCAAAATTAATTGTTACTATCCTATGGCGACGTTTATTATTTCACACAGAACAACCAGCACTCTGCATCCAATGGCATTCACAGGAGTTGATATAATAATATTTCGCATCCAACTCATTAAGGTTTACCTATTTGTCGGGCACGCAAATAAAATCTTTACTCAACAACTATCCATTTACCTGTTCAAACATATATAATGCACATGTATATATTTCTATCTATTTTCTAATCAGCTCAATGTGTGATTTAATCGAATAAATACTACCATTCATTCTAGTATTAATTAAATTAACTATCGTTTTAATAATTTAATTAATCAAATCTACTATCACACAACACAAACAACTATCAAATTGTTTTTAACTTTTCAAAAATATACTAATTAATTTCTATACTCTTTTAAAATCATTTAGACTATAGAATTAAAAGTGCACATCCATGGAAAGAAAATAACAATAGAGTAGAGAACTAATTGGTAATGCAAAGTATGGTAAATGTACCTTGCACCGGAGTCAATCAGATATATCCACTCGGCATCTAGGATAGGCTTTCTGAATGCTCTCCTCAGTTTCCCAAGTACAATCTCGCGGATCTCCACTCCATTGCACTTTGACTAAGTGAACCTTCTTATTCCTTAGCTCTTTGGTTTCTTTGCCGATAATCTTTAGCGGCTCTCTTCTTACAGCCAATTCTAGAGTAATTTCAATATCCTGTTGAGCTGCTTCTTCCACGATCAAGTCTGGATCATGAACGTGCTTTCGAAGTTGAGATATGTGAAATACATCATGAACTCCAAGCAACCAATCAGGCAATTTAACCCTATAAGCGAGAGTTCCGATCCGTTCAAGAATAGGAAACGGACCAATGAATTTGGGCGCCAACTTCCCAGTTTTACCGAACCGGATAACTCCTCTCATCGGCGATACTTTCAGATATACATAGTCGCCAACAGCAAATGATATATCTCTTCTCCTCTTGTCGGCATAGCTCTTCTGTCGGCTTTGAGCGGCGAGTAATCGCTTCTTAATAAAGTCGACTTTGTCGGCAGCTTCTCGGATCATATCTGGCCCCAACACAAGTCTATTACCGGGTTCGACCCAACAAGCAGGAGATCGGCACGGTCTACCGTACAGTGCTTCGAATGGCGACATTGTCAAGCTCACCTGGTAGCTGTTATTATATGAGAATTCAGCCAAATGCAGATGGTCTTCTCATGATCCACCGAAATCTAGAACACAAGCCCGCAATAGATCTTCTAGTATACGATTTACCCTCTCAGTTTGACCATCTGTCTGAGGATGATAGGCGGTGCTTAGGTTCAGCTTGTTCCCAGCTTTACTTGAAATGCCTCCCAGAATTTACTAGTGAATATTGTATCTCTATCACTGACTATACTGAGCGGCACTTCATGTAGTCTAACTATTTCCTTGAAACATATCTGCGCCAGACTTTGAGCAGTTCTGTTTGATCTGACAGGTATGAAATGGGCGGTCTTCGTGAAGCGATCTACGATCATCCAAATACTGTCATTTCCTTTTCTGGTTCTGGGAAAACCATCAATGAAGTCCATGGAAATATGTTCCCACTTCCAACCAGGAACGTCTAGCGGTTGTAACAATCGAGCCAGTTTCTGTTGGTCGCTCTTGACTAGCTGGCAGGTAGGGCATCGACTAACATATGTTGAAACGTCTCTTTTCATAGCCTTCCACCAGAATGTTCGCTTGAGATCATTGTACATTTTGGCCACACCAGGATGGATACTCAGCTTGGACTTGTGACACTCGTCTAACACTTCCCTTTTTAGCTCGGGGATGCCAGGAACACAAATCCTTCCTTTCATTTTCAGGATTCCGTCATTATCTATTTGAAAACACGATGGTTCTCTTTTTTGAATCCTTTTGATCATATCCTTAATAAAGTTATCCTCCTTCTGAAGAATAGATATTTTGTCAATCAAGGAAGTCGTAATAATAAAGCTGGCGATCATTACATTCTTTCGGCTCAGCGCATCGGCCACGACATTGGCTTTCCCTGGAGTGTATAGAATCTCAAAATCATATGCTGCAAGGAACTCTAGCCAACGTTGCTGCCTCAGATTCAGGTCTTTCTGGGTGAACAGATACTTTAACGACTGATGGTCTATATACAGCTCGAATTTCTCACCCAGAAGATAGTGTCTCCAGATTTTCAAAGAGAATACTATAGCCAATAACTCAAGATAATGAGTTACGTAGTTCTTCTCGTGCGGTTTTAACTGACGGCTAGCATACGCAATCACTTGACCTCTTTGCATTAACACTGCGCCAAGGCCTTCTCTAGAAGCGTCAGTCCAGACTTTCAAGTCCTCATTGCCATCTATTATTGTTAACACTGGAGCAGTTGTCAATTTTAATTTCAGCTCCTGGAAAGCTTCCTCACAAACCGGAGTCCAGTTGAATCTCGAATGTTTCTTAGTCAGTTTTGTTAAGGAACTAGATGTCTTCGCGAAATCCTTAATGAATTTCCGATAATAACTGGCTAACCCAAGAAAATTTCTAACTTCTGTTGGCGTACGAGGCTGTTTCCAATTCTGAATAGCAGTGATCTTACTGGGATCCACTGAAATTCCTTGCTTTGACACTACATGGCCAAGAAATTTGACTTCTTCTTGCCAGAATATACATTTGGAAAACTTTGCTTTTAATACATTCCTTCTGAGGATTTCTAACACTTGTTCCAAATGTTTTTCGTGCTCGCTTTCTGACTTAGAGAAGATAAGGATATCATCAATGAAAACCAGAACAAATTTATTCAATACTCCTCTGAATACTCTGTTCATTAAATCGACGAAGTAAGCTGGAGCGTTACATAAGCCGAATGGCATTACTAACCACTCATAGAATAGGTCTAGACCTCTGAATGCTGTCATATGAACACATTCTTCGGCAATTCGAAGCTGATGGAAGCCTGTAGCTAGGTCCATCCTTGAAGACACTTGTGCTCCATTCATACGGTCCAATAAATCATCGATTTGCGGCAATGGATATTTATTCTTTATGGTCTGCTTGTTCAAATCACGATAATCCACACATAGTCGTAGAGTACCGTCAGATTTTGGGACAAACACCACTGCTGCTCCCCAATCAGAGAAACTAGGCCTGATCAGACCCTTCCATACGAGCTATCGTGTTTGATTGTCTAATTCCTCTTTCTCTTTCAAGGACATTCTTTGAATAGCGTGAACTACCGGCCTTGCATTCGGAATCAAAGCAATCTTGAAATCTATTTCTCTCTGTGGAGGTAAGCGAACAACTTCTTCGAACACATCCGCATAGCTCTTGACGACAGGAATGTCTTTGATGAGGTCAGGAATATTCTCCGTGACTTCAGGGATATTTTCTATGTGAACAGGGGAAACATTCAAAGCTGCCCAGAAGTCTTTTCTATTAGCATTCTGACCTTCATAGGGAATGGTTATATAATCACCTAATTTAATCTTCGCCTTAACGACTCTGTCGGCGCATTTAACCTCAGCTTCATACTTGGTCAACCAGTCTAACCCCAAGATAAGATCAAACTCTGTAAAATTCATGACAACCGCAATGGTAGGAAACCGATAACGAGAAAAAGAAACCGGCACTCCACAAACCCAACTGAGATCAATGGAACCCCCAACCGGATTCTGGACAGTCATTGGCTCCTTGAGCTTCTTCAAATTCAAATCCAGCTTCTTAGCTGCATTCTTTGCAACAAAGCTTTTTGACGCGCTGGTGTCAAACAATACTTTAACAGGAATGTCTTTGATAGTAAGCGTGCCTTCTAAAACATCATCCCTTTCTTGACTAGCTGAGGGCTCGGAAGTCTCTGCTACTTCATTTATATTTACTGCTTCAGATTTCTTTGAGAGTTGGCACTCCCGTGCAATATGACCTGCTTGGCGGCACATATGGCATCTCCTTTCCCCATGTGGGTTCTTTTGTTTCTTAGTGGGCTTAGATCCACTCTTGATCCGTTTCTTTAAAGATCTGCAACTTATCGAGAGATGTCCCCGCCTATTGCAGTTATTGCATACAGCTGTCGTTACAGGTTCGTTCCCAGATTCAGCCCTTTTTCTCTTTGCACTGGGCTTCTTAATGACCTCAGACCTCATACTAGCTTCAGAAATATCAGTTTCAGACTCCACTTTATTACTCGAGCTGACTTCCTCTTCGTCACGCAACATACCTTTCTTATGGAGATCTTCATACTGATAAGCCATATAAATCATTTCAGAAAAAGGAAGCTTCACATTCCTCATCACACTATTCTGATATATTCTTTGCAGGACATTAATAAATCTCAGATTCTTCCTCTTTGGATCTTGAATCAGATGAGGAGCAAAGTGAGAAAGTTCGTTGAATTTTTTATGATATTCGGGAATGGTCATATCTCCTTGTATCAGATAGGAGAATTAATCACATAATCGCTCCGTCGCTTCAAGAGGAGTAAATCTTGCTAGGAAAATCTCTTTGAATCTATCCCAGGTGATATCACCTTCTGGATTATCTTTGATGATTGTTTCCCACCAGATTAAAACTACTTCTTTGAGCGCCCAAGATGCTACTAATCTTTTCTGATCATCTCTCAACTGGATACGTTCAAATATTCTTTCGACTGAACTCATCCAAGCTTGAGTCTGAATTAGAGATTCATTGCTCGAGAACTGTGCTCCGTTCAGATTTCGATATCTCTTTAATAGAGCCTCTAGATCGGGTTCTGCATTTCTTCTGTTTCTGACACTCATTTTTCTAGTACTTCTGCAAATAGCAGATCAAGTGTCAGGTCATAGAAAAGGTATTTTAAAACATAGAAACATATACTTCAAATGTAAATGTGTCTAGTGGGGTGTATTTCATTCTGCTTTACTCATACTAGGATATTACTGATCCTATATGTATTGAGTTACCTGTCCTAGAACACTACTTGTTCTATTTTTGATGAGTTCGTTAATATGTTATATTCCAGAGCTAAGCTTAACCAAAGCTCTGATACCACGATGTGACGACCCAATTTCCCGTACAGACGGTGACAAGGGTAATCTTTGGAATATAACACATAAACAGATAACAACAGAACAAAAATAAATAAATACACCAGATAATGCACAATAGAATATATTGGATAAACGTAATCATCAGAGTTACACAGTATACAGGATCATACTTAGTACAAATACAGTTCAGTTATACATAAATGTCTACAGCGGAAAACAAACATAATGTACAATAGGAGCTGAACAACATAAAAAGAGATAAATAATAGAATCCATCTTCAGCTCCAGCTATCCAGATAAAGCTAGCTAAAACCTGAATAAAAGGCTGCCCGTGTAGAAAAAGGGGCATCCGAGTTTGAAAGTGAAACAAACTACGAGTCAGTCATGGGATGGTATAAGAAATCTACTCAACACATTTAAAATATGGCTAATCACAGGACCACGCCACTTTCGTGGAACAGGTTTACTCCATTGGATTGCCAGTGCTTTAAAACAAATCATTCTTTTAAACATCACAATGCTTTTTATAAAAATGAAGCCATTATAAGACTCAGTTCCCATCACACAATGCAACGCAAACCGGAGGATAGAGTTTTAACCTTATAACGGCCAAAATATGCTTGATATGAATAAAACAAAAGCATTTGATATTATTGCTAGTGTTTATATGTTTTAAAAACAGTTTCAAATCATAACTATCAATCATAGACGGCATTAATGCCCCATACCACTATGTCGCCATATATAGGTATACAATCAAAACCGCACAGTCACATATTTGGAAATTGGATTTCCGTCATGAACCAAGGCAAAAGATAGTCCTTACCGCATTCGAGACTCTCTAGCCTGAGCCTCAGGCAAGTACTCAGTCAAGCCTTTGGATCGTCAGGGCCGGTCCATCGATGTGGATTAAAATTCCTGAACAATGCATTTCCCCGCCCTATGGGGCGTAAGTGAGCCAACGAATGACTCCATCGGACCCGGATCGTCCAATCTAACTGAGGCGCCTCGCAACAGTAACAACCACATAAGTCAAACTCGTCAGGGCGTGTAAAACCACTGACGCCACTTCTAACTAGAAAGAAACGCATGCCCTCCCTGAGGTCCTCTCCCGTTTCTGGTTCATACCGGGGTGTGAGGCTCGCAATTTCACGTTATACACAAAGCTACGCCACACAGGCGGTGCTTTGATCATCATCACAAGACTTTGCTTTTCAACAGAAGTCCTGATCATTGCATCTTAGCATGCCACACAGGCAATTCACACCGTGCAACTGATGGCTATCAATCAGACAGAATAAGTTCCAATGTCAGACACACCGTCCATTTACAAGTCCATTCTGGGTCTGAACGAAACCGGAGGCACTATATACCTCGCAAACCAATCGATCACCATGTACGACTGGACGATCACTACTCATTATCCATATTTCGGGATGCCTCCCAATCAGGACCTCGGTTACCATCCAAACGAGGTGAAGATCTCCGGTCTTCGACCACCGTCTTCATCTTCGATTTCTTATCGTCGATTCAGTTATTCAAAATGGGATAAACCCGGTCTTTCAGAGCAACTCGCGTATATAATAGACACGTGCTACACAAACGCTACATACGCATCATTTCAATTTATTAGTCACTAACCGTCAATCAGTAAGAGAACGATTTCCCAAATATTAACCCCGAAGGCCGAAACCAACATCAGATCAAAATCCAGGAAACCATTCGACTTAGCTAACCTTCAGTTAATTTCTAAATTTCACATCCATATCGTTTATAATATTTTATAACGATTTATCGCTATTTTTATTTATTTTAAAATAGCCAATTTATTCAAAACGACGCTTCGGGCCCTAACGCGGTCGTGGCGCTGTTTTTCTTCAGATTTGATTTACACATATCAGAAAATCTAACTGTTGGATCTTCAAAAAATTTACATCATTAGAAAGATCTTTTCAAAACGAATCCAACGGTTCCAGTTTTTGGAAAATCCGACGGTCGGATCTCCCGGTACAATCGTTTGAAGTTTCGATTTCAAAATACGAACTGCAGCGTCATTATTCGATTAAATATAATTATATATATATATAATCGATTCTGGCGCTGTTTTTCTTCAGATTTGAATTAAACATTCCAGACAATCCAACCGCTGGATTTTTACAAAGTTGGTGCCGTTGGAAAGATATTTCCAAAGCGAACCCAACGGTTGTGGTTTCGGGAAAATCCGATGGTCGGATCTCCCGTACTAATCGTTTGAAATCACGGTTTCAAAATACGAACTACAGCTTCGTTTTTCGATACATTTCAATTCTATTTAAATATATATATCGATTCCTCGATTTCAAAACTATATGAATTTCATACATTTGATAAAAATGATATTTTTATCTAACTGTCTTCTATTTCAACACTTCACTATATTTAACAATTCATGTATATAATAAAAATGTGATTTTTAATATAAAACAATTTATTTCAAAACACGATTATTTTATATAGTTAATATAGGTGATCAAAATAGGATTTTTATTATAAAACAATTTATTTCAAAAAAAGATTATTTTATATAGTTCATACTAATGATAAAAATAGGATTTTTATTATAAAACAATTTCTTTCAAAACACGAATACCATTCAACACATGAATTTCAATTCAACGAATGAATTTCGATTCAACACATGAAGGTTTTCTATAGTTTATATAAATAGATAAAAAGGTGATTTTTATATTTAAAAACACGAATACCATTCAACACATGAATTCTATTCAACGAATGAATTTCAATTCAACACATGAAGGTTTTCTATAGTTTATATAAATAGATAAAAAGGTGATTTTTATATTTAAAAACACGAATACCATTCAACACATGAATTCTATTCAACGAATGAATTTCAATTCAACACATGAAGGTTTTCTATACAACAGACGAATATAGTTTCAATACAGGAAAATAATTCTAACACATGAATATTATTCAAAATTTCGGCAGCATAACGACAGGGTAGTTAAAACCGGGACCGTCCCTAGTACGGCTCCTTGCTCTACCTTAAAACATCGCGGTTTTTGACAATGGGGATTCATGCATCTAGTTCGCACGCAGGCGACATGTATATTTATTTCATTTCCACAAACTAATCCTATGTGGTTTCAACCAAATATTTCTCAACCACAAATGGGTATTTTTCAACCACAATCAATCAATTTCAACCACAAACAATTCCAATCAACCATTCGCTATCAATCAATTTTCACACCAATCACAACGAATAAATATCGTCCATGGTTTGTGGACGAGGGGCGTGTATGTATATATATATATATATATATATATATATATATATATATATTTATTTATATATAGCATTTCACTTCTATTTCAACACATATATAATTTTTACAACGCATATACTACTCATATATCGAACGTACAACTTATACAACGCTTATATAACTCATACATCGATTATATAATTTATACATCGTCGTTTTCCATATCGTTTATAAATTAGAAATCTCACATTGGGTTCCACTCCACCAAAAATAGCAGAAGGCTCAGAAAAATATGCGGTCTCTTCTAGAAGGTAGAAGACGTCCACACAAGTCCACTGTCTCTTGTTTCACTGGATTTCGACAAGAAACGAAAAAGATATGATTTTTCAAAGTTTGCAACGGTTTCAAACTGTTAAAAACAGTTTTAATTAAACAGCCGTTACCTTAAAAAATTCTTCAAAACTAGGTCCTCGCTTCTTGCAAAATCCGTTGAGCGTTGTTGAGATCGGGTTGCGCCACATCCAAGAGCTCCGAGAGGCGCTCAGGCGGAGGTAGGTGGGCCCCCACTCGGTGGTGCCTGGCATCGCCGGCGGAGCTTCGAAGACCGGATCTTCACGAGGGTGATTCTCTCCCAATCCTCAATGAAAATTATCAAACCTTATATGGATTTGAAGAGGATTTGAAGCTCTACAAAATCCCTAACTGGAGGTGGGGATAATTCTTCCTGGATCGATCGGAAAATGAGGGGGAAGGTTGGAACTTCGAGCGTCGTTCGCGATCTGGGGAGAGAGAGAATAGCGGGGGGGTTTTCTGACGTGGACCAATGGATTTTTATTTATTTATAAAGTTTTAAAAATCCGAAAATATCCCTTGTCACACACGAACACCAATTCAAACCCAACGACTGTCATCCCTAGCGTTTTACCCCCATTCCGAACACAATGGGATATGTTTTGTAGGCCCGTTCGACTGTTTCAGTCAGTTTCCATTCAAATTAAAATATAAAACATTCAATATTCAATTTGAACGTACATTTCAATTTGCCAGGGCCACAAACTATTTTGAAAAATTCCAGAAAAATAAATCTAGCTATGTTTTGATGACATGGTCCTAACAAAACTAGTTTCGTCGAATTCTGAGACCGTCTGCAAAAAGGCCCATTTCTGGTCGATCCAATTTAACTATAATTGACCAAAACACGTTTTCCTTTGCCATGCTCACATACTAGCTTCAAAAATTATGAAATTTGAAACCTAGCAATAACTTAACATCTCGGATCCAACAAAAGTGGTTTCGTCGAATTCAGAGGTTGTTTGCAAAATGGCCAATTTCACGGGCTATATAAATTCCATAGCGACCTTTCAGAAAATTCATTTGGCCATAACTTTTTCATCCCGCTATGAAACTTCGATTTTTCAGATTCGTTAAAAAGGTATTCAATAACAGATTTAGATATTTTTGGTTTCACTCAAATCCTTTTTATTTTGCACCCGGTACAGTCAGTCAAAGTTTGAACTCAAATTTTGAAACTACCACGCCATTTCAGGCCTTGTTTATAATTAGAATTAATTATATTCGTTTTCAAACATCGATTCAAACTCACTTTTCATTTCTATTATTTAAAATATTTATTTAAAATATTTAAAATCCATTATTTTAGCTAATTTAAAAAAAATTAATTGGTTCAGATTTTCCGGGTCGTTACAATTTCCTTCCTTCCTCTTTAAAATCAAAGCCATTCCTCATTTCCTTAGAACTTAAAAATCGAATCAGCAAATAAAAAAGAAAAGAGATCGAGTCAAATTAGCAGATCGTAATCGAACATCGTTGGTTCATCAAAGTTAGATTCTAGCTTGATTATTCTGGGAGCGCTCGCGATAGGAAACTGTGGATGCTCTGGTGCTCAAACTCGATGCTCGCGATTTGGGGAAGTAGGGTTCGATCTTTGGAATCGGAGGTCTTGGCAATAGAAAACGAAGTAGCGTCTGGGTACCTTCGATGAACTTTTGAGGTTCGACTTTCTGAAGGACGAATGGGGTGAGTGGAAGAGGCAAAAATGGAGAAGTGTGGTTGTCAGTAGAGCACCGCGATTGTGTAAGGGAGTTCAATACAGTGATAAGGGTGGTGTTCGATCTGTATTAATGTTGAGGATGGATGGTTACTAGCAGTGGAGTGAAATGGAGTAGGGTTGTTATCAACGTGAATTATCTAAGCTTTTGTTGAGAGGTTTTCATTTCCGTTGAGGGTGCAAGTGGAGGAGAGAGGCGTTGTAATGTTAGTAAGGGTGGAGCTGGTTTTTGTTGCAACAGGTTGGAGAGGGTTTGTTGATTACAAATTGTTGATTTGAGAAGTTGTTTAGACAGTGGACTTCAGGCATTGTGGTGACTTTGCAGTAGGGATGCAAGTGGTAAAATGGTTAGGAAGAGGCTTGTCGGGATCAGTGAAAATTGGTTGAGCTTTCTTCGATTTTGGTTAAGGCAGTAAGGTATATATTTTATAAAATTTAAATATATATAAATAATTATTCATTTGTAAAATTATTAAATAAATGTTGGATCAATAAATAATTGTAGGTAACACGGTATGGTTTGTTAATGAGAGGAGTGCTCGGGACAGTGATGAGCTAATTGGTTAGAAAAGTTCCAGTGGCGATGAAAAGGAATTAAGGTATATGTTTATTTTATTTTATTTTTATTAAATAAAAATCTTAAATATTGTTAAGCGAAAATTTAAAATAAATAGTTTATATAATTCGAAAATATATAAATACTATATCTAATTTATGGAAGGTCCAAATATTACAAAAATCTGTCGTATGGATTCCTAGCTGAAGATTACATAAGCTGGAAATAATTGAAAGCAAAATGGATTGAAAACAAAAATCACGGTGAGTAAATCTCACTCAATTTATTTATTTAGAATTATTTTTAGTCATTAAAAATAATTGATGAT
The DNA here is from genome assembly GCA_030737875.1 of Allium sativum. Taxonomy (NCBI): domain Eukaryota; kingdom Viridiplantae; phylum Streptophyta; class Magnoliopsida; order Asparagales; family Amaryllidaceae; genus Allium; species Allium sativum. The sequence continues at coordinate 969,659,381 of CM060912.1, read as the reverse complement.
TGATTGGTTGCATTAAAATATTATTTGGCTGTTAAAAATATATTAGTTATTTAGGATTGGTGTAACACCCCGTAATTCTATTAATATTAATATTCACAAATTAAAGAATAACTAATCTCAGATGTGAGAATTGTGGGAAACGGGTTGCGCCATTGTGTTCGTCTCGGAATTCTGGTTGAAATAGAGTCTGAGTTTGCGTGATTTGGACTTCGTATGAAGGAGATATGGCCATCGGAAGTTTCAGAAAATTTAAAACAGATTTCAGAAAATTTAAAATTCAAAATTCGAAGTCAAATAGGCTAGGCGGGAAATTACCTGCCCAGCACCCCAGGTCGACTGGGCAGTCGACACCCCCCCCCCCCCCAGGTCGACTGGGGAGTCGACTGGGCAGTCGACCTGGGTGTCGACCTGGTCCAAGCGGCTAGGGTTTGACTGAGCCCAATCTTGAGCTGCTGATGTGTCTTTAGGGCTGAGTTTGCAAATTAAACGGTTTAGGTTAGTTCTGAGTTGATCTGACGGCCTAAATAAATCCTAAACTCTATAAATACCTAGGTAGTCTCTCACTCTAATTCACATGTAAAATAGAATAGCCACCGTCATACCGCCGCCATGGAACTCAGTGTAGCCGCCGCCTACTAAGAAGGAAGAAAGCTAATCAAAACTATAATTCTACTCAACTCTAAAGCAAATCAAGACTCTCTTTCTTCTCTAATTGTGAGTATGATGATCTTAACAAGATTATTATTAAACTAATTAGATTAAGTTATTAATGGATTATAAGAAAATGATGTGAATTGTCATATATGTTGCTGTAAACCTTATGCTATCATGTATGTTGTAAATCCTATGTTATGTGATGATGATATCCTATATGTTGTAAATCATGCTATGATGATATTGTATAGGTTGTAATTTTCTATGCTAAGTTGTGATAAATCATACATGTTATAAAGTCATGATGTTATTATCTATGCTAACTAGTTCATGTTAATCAAATCATAATGTTTGGGCTATGTTGATCTATATGACAAATCATGTATACAAGTTTAGATTGATTAGTAAAGATTATGAACATATGCCATGACATCTATTTAGATCTAGAATTATGCTATGACATATGTGAATTTTATGTGTTAGATGCTAGTTCACACCATCATTATGTTGCCTAAACCACATATGCAAGTCCATACATGAATTTGGATTATGATCAAATTATGTAAGTTGTGACATTTAACCAAACAAGTTGACACCTTTAGATCCATGACATATGTAGCTTTATGCAAGTTGTAGTTTTTGCCTATGCAAGATTAGGTGTTTACATCTATCACACATGCAAGTTTCACCCCGTTTATGATTAGATCTATTTTATTTGTCTATATGTTGTGATAATTTATCTTTGTGCTATGAGTTAGACTATTCGAGTCTAACGTATATTCTGCTTTGAATAAGCGAACGTTTAACGTGGGGTAGGGATAATATTAAGGATTTAATATTAAGAAATTGGGGTGCAATTGATATGATTTTGCATACCATAAGTGGATGGCCATAATTGAGTCAATTATGGACATCATTAAAATTGGAATTAATTAATGATTTGAATAGGGATATATTTAAAACTGGGGTAAAAGATTATAAGTGTTAATCAATGCTTAGGACACGAGGTTGGACTCGTTTGTGACGTAAAACTGCCCGGACCCGCCCGGCAAATCCAGTAGTCACAAATGTCAGCCCAATGTGAGAGGTCCTAGGCCCAAACTAAAGCATAACAGTTGTAAAGACACGAGGTTAGACTCTTCTATGGTGTAAGACTGCCCGGACCCGCCCGACAAATCCAGCTGCCATAATTGTCAGTCTAATGTGAGAGGTCTTTATGAGGTTATGGCCTGAATGAATTAAGAAATATTTAACCAGATAAACATGTAAGGTGGGACATGGGGGTTAAGTAGGTGCCTTGGGTGGCATGAGGAATCTAGTGGGTGCCTTTAGTGGCATTTGAAATACGATTAGTAAGAATTAACCAAACACACATGTAGATGAACATGACTAAGAGGGTTAAGTGGGATATACTAGTGGGGACAAGCTTAGGTGGATAGCTTGAGGGGGCCCATTTCAACCAGTAACCCAAACGTATCTTTGTGGGCTCGACCTAAGTCGAGGACGGGACACGCATATTGGGTTTGACTATAAGAGGCCAAACGGGGTAGCGGTGGCAACGCAAGTCCAACGTGTTTCATATGCGTGTGTGGACCCGGGCTGGTAGGTAAGACGTTGTTGCATCGTGTAGGTATAAGCCTTGCATTCTCAAGTTGTATCGGGTTGCCACTTTAGGGGAGTGATACACCCCACTGTGGGGCCAGCACGGGTATCTACGAGTAGGGAGCCGATCGAAAGTGGGTAGTGGGGTACACCTAGCGGAGACAGGGGCAGGCGGCACCTATGTAGTCAGCTAGGGGTACACGAAGCTATTTATATAATTTCTAAGTGAAGCAAGTGGGATCAACCTTTAACGTGACTGGTGTGGTGCAGTGTAGTAATTATTCGTTAGTAATTAGGTATGCCTTTAACGTTATTTTTATCTGCTCTTCCATACCCAATGGTTCATAGACATTTCCTTGTCTTCCAGCTTATGCCTTAGTCTAGTTATTTTGATAATAGTATTGTTAGAATTATCATACTCACCAGACTTTATGTCTGACCCCCTCTATTTCTATCTTTTACCCCCTCCAGGTCCTCAGGGTGAACCCAGCTCTAGTGGAGTTTGATTGGATTGCTTTATCTCTCTTTTGGAAAGCTTGGACTGTTGAAGTAAAGTCCAGCTTGTTATCTTCTTTAATGGCTATTTATGTAATGGGATTATGTATTTTGTTTTATCAAGATGGATATTGTACTTGACTCTGATTTATGGTTTTATGATGTAACAAACATGTTTAATTTCCACTGCAATAAAATAAAGTTTTAGATTTCCAAGTACTACTTATTATCTGTCTTGTTGTAATTTTTTTGTTCTATATTCACTTAAAACCTCCATGGAAGTTAATGCATTCCCTTTGTGAGTGACATTAATGGACGTGGGGTGTTACAATTGGTGTTTGTGGCTATTATATATATTGGTGATTGGTTGGATTCCCGCAGTACCATTGGCGGATGCCCGTAGTATCATTAGCGGATGACCCTATACGCCCAATGCTATGATAGTGGATGACCTTCTATACCACGATATCCTGCCACGAAGCAGGATGGGCATTATTTCTATTGGCTAACATTTGTGGATGCAGGGAAAACAGGTTGGAGGGATCCAACTGGATTCCTCAAAAATATTATTATTTGTTAGTTTTCACGTTTATTATCATATATGATATATTGATTGATAATTAGGAGGTTTGATTGTTTAATTATCACTGGGGCCTGAATGTTGATCTATAAAAATATTGTTAAAGAGATTTTGAGATTTTAAACGGGAAATTCTATTTTTCTAAAAATAGAATTTGAAATTCGAATGGGCTAAAAATATTGACTTGTTTCAAATAAATAAAACAAGTACTTAAATTAATAAACGATGTTTATAAATTAAAATATACAGGAAATTGAAGTGATGAATTTATAAACGGTGTTTAAAAATGAAATGGAATGATTTTTAGTGGAAATCAGGGAATTGAAATGAATTTATAAACAGTGTTTATAAATAAAGTGGAAAAATTATCATTTGATAATTTGAATATTTAAATTCAAATGTGAATTTAAAAATAGAAATGGGGAAATCGTTTTAAAGAAATAAACGATGGAATTTATTCTGATGTTCAGAATACAAATTGAACTAAAATAAATCCGTAAGGATTTATGATTTAAATTCGATTAATTCGAATTTATTTAAATAGAAGTTAGATTGAATATGAAAATAAATTGACTGTTATATATATAAGTTATTATAAATAGAAATCTCCTAAATAAGATTTTGGTTTTAAATAGATTTCGAAATAGACTTGTTTAAATATAAACAAGGAAATTTATAAAATAGTGTTTATAAATATAATGAATTAATTATCAAGAGATAATTTGATTATTTAAATTTAAATGTGAATTTAAAAATGGAATTTGAATATAGAAAATTCAGATAGAATTGAAAATAGAATTTGAATATAGAAAATTCAAATGGAATTTGAATATAGAAAATTCAAATGGAATTTGAATATAGAAAATTCAAATAGAAATTGAAAATAGAATTTGAAAATAGAAAGTTGAAATCATTTCGAAATGGGAACGACAAAATATATTTCAGAAAGCGGATTTTTAAATAGGATAGAAATAAATCCAAAGGATTTATAACTTGTCAAAGGAATTGGGATTTAATGTAGAAGATCGAAGTATAAATAAATTTATTTCCAATTTAGGAAAAATTGACAATTTTAGAAAATCAGAAATATTATGTTGAATTGAAAAAAATTGATTTGATATATATTAAAAAGATACTAGAATGGAGTTGAATTTATTATAAACGAAGTTTAAACGTTTATATATATAAATATTATTAAAACGAACTCGTCGTAGCACGGCAGTTCGTAAATTGGCGTTCCGAACTTCAATGGAGTATACAGGACTCAATTTAAGTCAGAATTCTTTGAAACAAGAATCGTCAGGACCGTTGGAATAATAGTTTTCTAATGGAAGAGAAAAATCCAGATTTCGTCAGATAGATTTTGAGTTATGTCAAAATCAAATTTTCAGAAATACAGCGCCATAACCATTTAAAAACTATAACGGTTTATTTAATTTTATAAAAAGATTTTAAGCGAATAAAATCCGAATTTCTATTTAGAAAATTTCAGATTTGAGTTGTAAAATATATGAGAATTCAAGTGGAGTAATGAATTGATTTTTGAAATAGAAATTAGATTTTTAATTATTGAATAGAATTAACTAATTTGAATAGTAATTAGTTAATGAGATTTTGAATTGATATTGGGCTTTGAATAAATGAATTCGATTTGGAAATTTATATTCAAAATCGAAAAGGAAACTTGAATTGAAATTGGAATTCAATTTGGTTATAAGTAAGTTAAATATTTTATTTGATCATGTTATGTTCAAACAAAGAAGTGAAATAGGCAAAATAGCTAATTAGAAAATAAATTAGCGAATTGGGTTAAGACGAATGGATTTAGTTGAAACCAAATAGGAATATTTGGATATGTGTTAAGCAGGTTTGGAATGAAGTATATGAAGAGATATAAATTGAAGTGCCCGACAAAAAGGTACATGTTTAAATTCCATATGAGATTTTATGCGCCGAATCAGCAAGCCACTTTGCTTTTTGATTTTCTTTTGAATGGAAAGGACCTAGAGAGGCGAGTTGAGGTTTGAACTATCGACTAGTACAAGGGAGGTTATGGCGAAATTTTTTGAGAATTTAAGGAGTTAGAATATTTTAAGATAATTTGATAATTAGAAATCTATATATCAATATATATAGAATTCGATAAGGAAATGAACTTAAAAATAGAATATTACAAACAAAAAGGAAATCTATAAATCATAGTTGTTAAAAATAAAAAGAGAAGCATATACGTGTTTTAGAAATGGAAAATTGGTTTAATATGGTGTTGATTATTCGAGTTAGCGGTCTTGTCTGTTTTGAAGTTAATAACATTTTCAGTAAAGGTCTGAGAGGTAATTATACCCCAACTCGATTGATTTCATTATCAGCTGATAAATAGCAAGATTCGGTCTCGAAGAGAAATGTTTAAAGAAATTTAGTCGAATGTAGTATTTTGGGTTGTTGTAGCGTTGTTTTACATAACATTCGTTTTAACTCAAGTAAGGGAAATTTTGGAAATATAATAATAAATATTTCCTAAGTATCGAAATGAATGGTCGTGAAATGGAGAAGTAATTGGAATATTTCCAATTATAAATATAAGATATTTTCTATGTATAGAAAATAAAAGAAGGTGATATATGGAAATGTTTCTAAATAGCGTAAGAGGCCAAGATGATGATCGAAAATATCGTGTTAACGAATATGGATAAGGAAATGGAGAAGTGTTTTAATTAATGAAATATTAATTAAGAGGCCCAGTGATTTGTTTGATGGTTGGAATGTTTGTTTATTTTTCTTTGATAGTTAAATAACCGACTATCGAAGTATTTGCCAGTATCGTTGTCAATATGGAGAGACCGGTTGGATTATTATCCGTGAACCACTCCGTATTGGCAGTAGCGTTGTGAATCAGATTATATGAAGATAATCGAAGACAGAGTAAAGTGCAAGGGCTTTTTCTATTAATAGAAATTGTGCCTTCGATTTCGTTCACTCCCAGAACGAACGTTTATGGACGAATGTCTGAGAAAGTATTTCCAATGATCGAATATGTTGGTCTGTATAAATATATATGGTGGCGGAGAATTTATTATCTTAGCATAATATCCAGAACATATTTTTGCAAATCAATTAGTGATTAACGGATCTGACAATGTGGCATTAAAAGTGATTGGGCTATCAATGAATGATAAGAAATCATAGCCTCAGGCCTCAACAACCGGGAAATGACAAAAATCGGGCTGGCAACATGGCTATGTGGGTTGCTCCCATTAGGGTGTATAATCACCTATCTAGAGAAATTCCTTTTACTTCTTTAATCTATCGATGCTGTCCCTTTTCGGGAAACGTTTGCTGATCTCAACCGTTGGTGATATACATTCGATACACTCAAGCGAAATGAGTGGTCGATCATGTGTGGGCCGGGTTGCAAGATGTTCTTGTTGAACCCAGTGTATTCCCCTCTAGAGATACACTATCGATAGGTGGTTCCATACTTTGTCATGTTGGAAATCCAATCTCTAATAAGCGCCATGCGGTTTTTGATTTTATATTATATATGGAGCGTGAGATGCAAGCGTTCCGCTAGATTCTATTTACTTGATGTAGACATTATTATAATATCACTGGATTTGATATCAAAAATATTTTGGGTTATCGTAAGGTAAAAACCATCCGTGTTTATGTGTGGATCGGTCTTACGATTATCATTTCTTTCAAAAGGATTTTTAAAGTTAAACAAATGATTGGAGCATACTCACACCAGTCCCATGACTGACCAAGAGTTTATTATGTTTTTGTTTTCCTTAAACTCTTGGGTGCCCAAATTTGTACGGGCAGTCAAGTAGTCGGGATTTTTCAGATTCACTTGGAAGAGCTGGAAGCAGGAGGCTTCACCAGTTAGCTATAGACTATCATATCTCCGCTGTGTACTATGTTGTATCTGGAAACAAGTGTTTGTAACTGTTCCAGGAATAACTGTTGTTCTCTGATAATGGTATGTATATAAAGTTATTGATTTGTATTTCAAAAGTTATATTATTTAATATATTTTATTCGTTCCGCTATGAGTTTGTGATCTTCATTTTCTTCTATTCTAATATTTCTTTCTTTCTATTTCTCATCCTCTAACTTCTCTCTAATAATGATTCGTATTTTTGTGCAATTTGGGTTGGACGTGTGGTGTTATTAGTCAACTCAGATAGTACGGATTTGCGGGCCATTACAGTTGGTATCAGAGCTTAGGTTGAGTGAATACCTAGGCTTTGGTGATATGTGCTCATTAGATATAGGGTCAGTAGAGCCCTAGAATGAGTTGAGTATTTATATATGAGAGAGCGTATTTGTAAATTGATATAAAAATTGTTTTATATCGTGTGGGCTAGTCTGTTGAGTGGTTTATGAATTTTGATTGAATTGTGGGATGCCACGAAGTCGATAGGAATTTCTAAACAATTGAACGGAGAAATTTGACACAATATTGATTTTAAAGTGGGGAAATGAAATAATTTTCCCCAAAATTCTATTTTTGATATAGAAGGAATAATTTTCTAAAATTATTATAATATATGGATGTGTTGGTTGCTATTATTACAATCCAATGAGATTATCAAATTGGAATGGTTATATATAACCAAAATAGAATTTGTATATTAATTAAATATACAAATGTGATGAACTAAAATTGAATTCAAACCAGAATTTGGAATTTAAATCCTGGGTGTTTGGAAAAATATTTTCAAAAGTATATTAGAACAATATAGATTTGTTTTGGAAGGATTTTTTGAATAAAAATCATTTTGAATGGATTTTGAAAGTGATAATGCACTGAACTCACTTCAGTGGCTGGAAAATAATTCTGATGATGACTGCAGCATCATTAGTGTTCATTTTCGAGTTCTAAGTGACGAATGACTTCCTTAGAAAAGTTTTTGATGGAATTTGTTTGAAAGAAAACAAGTGGTTTGAAATTCAAATGTTTTGAATTTGAGATAGTGATGAATATATATGTATATATTTATGGGATTTCAATATTGTTTTGAAATGAAACCCGGGGATTTGAATTTTAAAATTTAAATTTAACTTAAGCAAGTTAAATGGATCGAAATGAATAAATTGATCAAAATCAATTTGAATGTAATATGAACTGATTGTAAATCATTCAGATTAATTGAATGTGAGCATATATGGTGTGCAACGTGAATGGAAACCAAAAGTTTTGGTGAAATTAAAATTTGTTGAAGTAAGAAATGTTGAGTTTCAACATAAATGGAGTTTGAAAATTAACGGGTTAGTAGCACTTTTCCTACCTTAGTAATTTAGGGGACGAAATTCTTTTAATGGGGGAAGAATGTAACGAATCAGATTTTTGAACAATTAATTTTAAAATATTTATTATCATTTTAAATATGTAGTTGACAATATGAACAATATTTTATATTGAGTTATCTATTTAATAATCGAAATACGATTTATTTTGATTATATATAATCATCGTAATACGAGAATCTAAAATAATTCAATTCAAAGTTAGAAACTAAATCAAAACAATTCAGATGATCAGTATTAATAGTATTTGAATATAGAAGATAATAAAAATATTTTATTATCAGAAAATTTATTTGTTTTTGAATTTAAATTATATTATATCGATTTAATATGGTTATTTTATATATACGTGTTCGAAATAAATTTCAGAAAATATTCTGTTTAGTTCAGTATAACGCTATAACATTGGAACGATGGTCGGTACGCTAAAATAGCGGTTCACGATTTTTAGTTATGAACCCCGAGATATTTATAATGGATAAGATCGAAATCGAATCAAAATCAAATCAAATTAATTAGAAAATCTTTTTAAAATAAATACAAAGATTTGTTGTGTACTTTTGGTCCCCTCTCCACCTCTTTATAAACGCGACATCCTCTGTTGTTTTCTTCAGCAAAATCGGAGACTTCAACACAATAAAAATGGCCTTGCTTTACTCTCGTTCTCCACTCTAGCAAATTAGTTAGATGCTAGCTTGATTATTCTGGGAGCGCTCGGGATAGGAAACCGTGGATGCTTTGCTGCTCAAACTCGACGCTCGCGATTTGGGGAAGTAGTGTTCGATCTTTGGAATCGGAGGTCTTGGCAATAGAAAACGAAGTAGTGTCTGGGTGCCTTCGATGAACTTTTGAGGTTCGACTTTCTTAAGGACGAACGGGGTGAGTGGAAGAGGCAAAAATGGAGAAGTGCGGTTGTCAGTAGAGCACCGCGATTGTGTAAGGGAGTTCAATATAGTGATAAGGGTGGTGTTCGATCTGTGTTAATGTTGAGGATGGATGGTTACTAGCAGTGGAGTGAAATGGAGTAGGGTTGTTATCAACGTAAATTGTCTAATCTTTTGTTGAGAGGTTTTCATTTCCGTTGAGGGTGCAAGTGGAGGAGAGAGGCGCTGTAATGTTAGTAAGGGTGGAGCTGGTTTTTGTTGCAACAGGTTGGAGAGGGTTTGTTGATTACAAATTGTTGATTTGAGAAGTTGTCAAGACAGTGGACTTTGAGGCATTGTGGTGACTTTGCAGTAGGTATGCAAGTGGTAAAATGGTTAGGAGGAGGCTTGTCGGGATCAGTGAAAATTGGTTGAGCTTGCTTCGTTTTTGGTTAAGGCAGTAAGGTATATATTTTATAAAATTTAAATATATAAAAATAATTATTCATTTGTCAAATTATTAAATAAATGTTGGATCAATAAATAATTGTAGGTAACACGGTATGGTTTGTTAATGAGAGGAGTGCTCGGGACAGTGATGAGCTGATTGGTTAGAAAAGTTCCACTGGCGATGAAAAGGAATTAAGGTATATGTTTTTTTAACATATAAATAAAATTCTCAAATTTTATTAAGCAAAAATTTAAAATAATTAGCTTATATAATTCGAAAATATATAAATACTGTTTCTAGTTTATGGAAGGTCCAAATATTACGAAAAATCTGTCGTATGGATTCCTAGCTAAAGATTACATATGCTAGAAATAAATTGAAAGCAAAATGGATTGAAAACAAAAATCACGGTGAGTAAATCTCACTCAATTTATTTATTTAGAATTATTTTTAGTCATTAAAAATAATTGATGATTGTTTGGTTGCATTAAAATATTATTTGGCTGTTAAAAATATATTAGTTATTTAGGATTGGTGTTTGTGGCTATTATATATATTGGTGATTGGTTGAATTCCCGCAGTACCATTAGCGGATGCCCACAGTATCATTAGCGGATGACCCTATACGCTCCACGCTATGATAGTGGGTGACCTTCTATACCACGATATCCTACCACGAAGCAGGATGGGCATTATTTCTGTTGGCTAACGTATGGGATGCAGGGAAAACAGGTTGGAGGGATCCAACTGTATTCCTCAAAAATATTATTATTTGTTTGTTTTCACATATATTATCATATAAGATATATTGATTGATAATTGGGAGGTTTGATTATTTAATTATCATTGGGGCCTGAATGTTGATCTATAAAAATATTGTAAATAGATTTTGAGATTTTAAACGGAAAATTCTATTTTTCTAAAAATAGAATTTGAAATTCGAATGGGTTAAAAATATTGACTAGTTTCGAATAAATAAAACAAGTACTGAAATTTATAAATGATGTTTATAAATTAAAATATACAGGAAATTGAAGTGATGAATTTATAAACGGTGTTTATAAATGAAATGGAATGATTTTCAGTGGAAATCAGGGAATTGAAATGAATTTATAAACAGTGTTAATAAATAAAGTGGAAAAAATATCATTTGATAATTTGAATATTTAAATTCAAATGTGAATTTAAAAATAGAAATGGGGAAATTGTTTTAAAGAAATAAACAATGGAATTTATTCTGATGTTCAGAATAAAAATTGAACTAAAATAAATCTGTAAGGATTTATGATTTGAATTCGATTAATTCGAATTTATTTAAATAGAAGTTAGATTGAATATGAAAATAAATTGGGTGTTATATATATAAGTTATTATAAATAGAAATCTCCTAAATAAGATTTTGGTTTTAAATAGATTTCGAAATAGATTGTTTAAATATAAACAAGGAAATTTATAAAATAGTGTTTATAAATATAATGAATTAATTATCAAGAGATAATTTGATTATTTAAATTCAAATGTGAATTTAAAAATGGAATTTGAATATAGAAAATTCAAATAGAATTGAAAATAGAATTTGAATATAGAAAATTCAAATGGAATTCGAATATAGAAAATTCAAATAGAAATTGAAAATATAATTTGAAAATAGAAAGTTGAAATCATTTCGAAATGGGAACGACAAAATATATTTCAGAATGCGGATTTTTAAACAGAATAGAAATAAATCCAAAGGATTTATAACTTGTCAAAGGAATTGGGATTTAATGTAGATGATCGAAGTATAAATAAATTTATTTCCAAGTTAGGAAAAATCGACAATTTTAGAAAATCGGAAATATTATGTTGAATTAAAAAAAATGATTTGAGATATATTAAAAAGATACTAGAATGGAGTTGAATTTATTATAAACGAAGTGTAAACGTTTATATATATAAATTTAATTAAAACGAACTCGCCGTAGCACGGCAGTTCGTAAATTGGCGTTCCGAACTTCGATGGAGTATACATGACTCAATTTAAGTCGGAATTCTTTGAAACAAGAATCTTCAAGACCGTTGGAATAATAGTTTTTTAATGGAAGAGAAAAATCTGGATTTCATCTGATAGATTTTGAGTTATGTCAAAATCAAATTTTCAGAAAAACAGCGCCATAACCATTTAAAAACCATAACGGTTTATTTAATTTTATAAAAGGATTTTAAGCGAATAAAATCCGAATTTCTATTTAGAAAATTTCAGATTTGAGTTGTAAAATATATGTGAACTCGAGTGGAGTAATGAATTGATTTTTGAAACAGAAATCAGATTTTTAATTATTGAATAGAATTAACTAATTTGAATAGTAATTAGTTAATGAGATTTTGAATTGATATTGGGCTTTGAATAAATGAATTCGGTTTGGAAATTTATATTCGAAATCGAAAAGGAAACTTGAATCGAAATTGGAATTCAATTTGGTTATAAGAAAGTTAAATATTTTATTTGAACATGTTATGTTCAAACAAAGAAGTGAAATAGGCAAAATAGCTAATTAGAAAATAAATTAGCGAATTAGGTTAAGACGAATGGATTTAGTTGAAACCAAATAGGAATATTTGGATACGTGTTAAGCAGGTTTGGAATGAAGTATATGAAGAGATATAAATTGAAGTGCCCAACAAAAAGGTACATGTTTAAATTCCATATGAAATTTTATGCGCCGAATCGGCAGGCCACTTGGCTTTTTGAATGGAAAGGACCTAGAGAGGCGAGTTGAGGTTTGAACTATCGACCAGTACAAGGGAGGTTATGGCGAAATTTTCCGGGAATTTAAGGAGTTAGAATATTTTAAGATAATTTGATAATTAAAAATCTATATATTAATATATATAGAATTCGATAAGGAAATGAACTTAAAAATAGAATATTATAAACAAAAAGGAAATATATAAATCAGAGTTGTTAAAAATAGAAAGAGAAGCGTATACGTGTTTTAGAAATGGAAAATTGGTTTAATATGGTGTTGATTATTCGAGTTAGCGGTCTTGTCTGTTTTGAAGTTAATAACATTTTCAGTCAAGGTCTGAGAGGTAATTATACCCCAACTCGATTGATTTCATTATTAGCTGACAAATAGCAAGATTCAGTCTCGAAGAGAAATGTTTAAAGAAATTTAGTCGAATGTAGTATTTTGGGTTGTTGTAGCGATGTTATACATAACATTCGTTTTAACTCAAGTAAGGGAAATTTTGGAAATATAATAATAAATATTTCCTAAGTATCGAAATGAATGGTCATGAAATGGAGAAGTAATTGGAATATTTCCAATTATAAATATAAGATATTTTCTACGTATAGAAAATAAAAGAAGGTGATAAATGGAAATGTTTCTAAATAGCGTAAGAGGCTAAGATGATTATCGAAAATATCTGGTTAACGAATATGGATAAGGAAATGGAGAAGTGTTTTAATTAATGAAATATTAATTAAGAGGCCCAGTGATTTGTTTGATGGTTGGATTGTTTGTTTATTTTTCTTCGATAGTTAAATAACCGACTATCGAAGTATTTGCCGGTATCGTTGTCAATATGGAGAGACCGGTTGGATTATTATCCGTGAACCACTCTGTATTGGCAGTAGCGTTGCAAATCATATTATATGAAGATAATCGAAGACGGAGTAAAGTGCAAGGGATTTTTCTATTAATAGAAATTGTGCCTTCGGTTTCGTTCAATCCCAGAACAAACGTGTATGGACGAATGTCTGACAAAGTATTTCCAATGATGGGATATGTTGGTCTGTATAAATATATATGGTGGCGGAGAATTTATTCTCTTAGCGTAATATCCAGAATATATTTGTGCAAATCAATTAGTGATTAACGGATCTGACAATGTGGCATTCAAAGTGATTGGGCTATCAATGAATGATAAGGAATTGTAGCCTCAGGCCTCAACAACCGGAAAATGATAAAAATCGGGCAGGCAGCATGGCTATGTGGGTCGCTCCCATTAGAGTGTATAATCACCTATCTAGAGAAATTCCTTTTACTTCTTTAATCTATCGATGCTGTCCCTTTTCGAGAAACGGCCGCTGATCCCAACCGTTGGTGATATACATTCGATACACTCAAGCGAAATGAGTGGTCAGTCATGTGTGGGCCGGGTTGCAAGATGTTCTTGTTGAATCCAGTGTATTCCCCTCTAGAGATACACTATCGGCAGGTGGTTCCATACCTTGTCATGTAGGAAATCCAATCTCCAATAAGCGCCATGCGGTTTTTGATTTTATATTATATATGGAGCGTGAGATGCAAGTGTTCTGCTAGATTCTATTTATTTGATGTAGACATTATTATAATATCACTGGATTTGATATCAAAAATATTTTGGGTTATCGTAAGGTAAAATCCATCCGTGTTTATGTGTGGATCGGTCTTACGATTATCATTTCTTTTGAAAGGATTTTTAAAGTTAAATAAATGATTGGAGTTTACTCACACCAGTCCCATGACTGACCCAGAGTTTATTTTGTTTTTGTTTTCCCTAAACTCTTGGATGCCCAAATCTGTACGGGCAGTCAAGTAGTCGGGATTTTTGCAGATTCACTTGGAAGAGCTAGAAGCAGGAGGCTTCACCAGTTGGCTATAGACTATCATATTTCCACTGTGTACTATGTTGTATCTGGAAACAGGTGTTTATAACTGTTCCAGGAATAACTGTTGTGCTCTGATAATGGTAAATACAGTTACTGATTTGTATTTCAAAAGTTATATTATTTAATATATTTTATTCGTTCCGCTGTGAGTTTGTGATCTTCGTTTTCTTCTATTCTAATATTTCTTTCTTTCTATTTCTCATCCTTTAACTTCTCTCTAATAATGTTTCGTATTTCTGTGCAATTTGGGTTGGACGTGTGGTGTTATTAGTCAACTCAGATAGTGCAGATTTGCGGGCCATTACAAATCTTGGCACTTCTTCCCTTTATCACATTTACTAGAAAATGGTTATTAATGTTACCGGGCATATTAATTTGATTTGCCTTATTTTATTTTATTTTGATGCTGCTGAGCCTATTTAAAACTGCCATTCATTCCGTCTCAGCTGTCCCAAAATGCTTTATTATTATTCGTCTAGGTTGAGCTCTCTGTTTTTGTTCATATTGAATTTATCTTGGCATTTTCTCCCCTTTTGTCTACCCATGTTGTCATATTTAGTATGAAACATGGATTCATAACGGTTGCTTGCATTTTGGATTTCCCACTTCCTGTTACCATATTGTATCATGTTTATATTTTTGTTTGGTGTTCTTATGCTGGGCCCATGCTGCCTTGAAACCAATGGTGTACTCACACACATAGTGTGCGCTGTCTTGTTATTTGTGGTTGTGGAATGCTGGGGCAGTGCACACGCGTACCTGTACACGTGTGTATATGCAGGCTTCCATGACCATTTGTCCCTGAAATAAAAACCGATATAACACTCCATTGCACTGGTGTGAGGATTAATTATTATATTTCAGTTTATGTTGAAATTAATTTACTTGAACAAATTATTAATCCTGACTCGAGTGTTTTATGTTTTTGCATGGAACGCTCAGGTCAGACCCGAGCAGTACAGATTTAAAGATTACAGCTTAGGATTCGAAGATTGGCAAAGCTGGGGATTCAAAGAGATGCGCGCTCTGAAGATTTTAAACAGTAAATATTTTTCCTTTGTATTCAAAGTGTGTTTTCAAGTTCTGCTGAGCATAAAAAGTTTGTATCAAAAATTTTGGTTATATATAAAAGTGATATTTTGCTATTCAATACTGTGTCTTCTGTTTATTCTGCATTTTCTGTGTTGATTCTGTTTTTAAACTCTGTAAGCTAAATAACGATCTATAGATTTGAACGTTTAAGTTGGTTTAAATACCGTCTTGAAGCTGTAAAAAAGGCGGGACGTTACAGAAATGTTCTTCTGTTTTTGTTCCGATTTGTCTTGTTCTCGAAGCAGTTCGTCTTCTTGTTTGGTTTAGGCAGGCCGGGAAGCACGGGTCGCTACATTTGGTATCGGAGCTTTGGTTTACAGAGCTCGAGAACAAACACATTAGAACCGAACGAAAGAATTCATCACAGATTGGATTAGTAATATCCAAGGAGAGTGAGTCATTAGAGATGGGATCAGTAGTATCCTAGAATGAGTTTCAAAGAGTGTTAATTTTAAAAATAAAGATGAAAACAATTTTTTGTTTTGAAAATTTAAACTTTATTATTCATATTTGAATATTTTATTTTAAATTGATTTGGACTATCCGGTATAAAGAGATTTTTAATATATGTCTGATCCATGTGTATTTGAAGTCTCAAATATACTTGGTAGATATAGAATCGCAATCTAGTCGCCCGGAGATGATCCTGATGATCGCTATAGCATCATCAACATGTATGTTCTAGTTTCAAAAGTAGGATATCTATATATTTTCAATCGACTGGTGCGAGAACCAAAACCTTATTTTGAATTTATTGTTTGGTGTTTGATACTAAAAATATGATTTTTGAATATATATACAATATTTGTATGTTTAGGAAATTTAATTCACAAATTGATTGCTAGTCATGTTGTGTGATTATTTGTTCAGCTAATAAAAATATTGGAATAATAAATCCAATATGAAAATGAAAAGTTGAATTAAAAAAAATTAAAACCAATAAGAGAATGTAAGGTAAATTTAGCCCAATCGAATCAAATATGGAAGTAAATTTAAATTGATTAGAATCACATACGTGTACATATATATGTATGAACAGGTCATAGCAAGGAGGCTAGAGAAGAGGAATAAAATTGTACGCCCGACAAACAGGTACATGTTTACTAATTTGTTGGGGTTTGATGATTTTATGAGCCGCTTGGCGTTTTCTTTTTCTTTTGGATTGGTGAGGGCCCTATGAGGCAAGTTTCGGTTTTAAATATCCCCCCTACAAAGGAGGTTATGGCGAAAATTTTCGAAAATTTAGAGTGTTAGCCAAATTTTTGAAGAATTTGAAAATTCTTAGAAATTGAAAAGTTGAAGAATGAAAGTTGAGTTAGTTAGTTAAACAACTTTCAGCTCCGTTCCTTTTCGAGGACGAAAAGATTTTAAGTGGAGGAGATTGTAACAACCCGGATTTTCAGAACCAATTCAAAATTTTTATTTTAGCAATTTTGAATATTTAAAATGATTTATTTTAAATAGTAACGACTAAAAATTTATTCAAATAGAAGTTAGAACGAATAAATTTAATATAATTATAAATAGAGTTTAAAATGGTGCGGTAGTTTGAAAATTCGATTCCGAATTTTAAATGAATGTACAGGATTCAAAATAAATCAGATTTTAGAAAAACAAGAAATATTTGAATCTGTTTAAAAATATCTTTCCAACGAATGTGAAAAATCCAGATTTCATAGCGGGAATAAAAAGTTATGTCCAGTTTAAAATTTGAAATAGTCGCTATGGAATTTAATATAATATAATAAATAGCCATTTTGCAAACGACCTCCGTTTTCGACAAAACCACTTTTGTTGGATCCGGAATGTCAAATTATTGCTAGGTTTCAAATTTCATAATTTTTGGATTTAATATGTGAGCGCGGTAAATTTAAACGTGTTTGGTCAGTTTAAATTTGAATTGGATCGACCAGATAATGGCCATTTTTCAAACGGTCTCCAAATTCAACGAAATTAGTTTTGTTAGGACCGTATCGTCAAAACATAGCTAGATTTATTTTTTGGTAATTTATGGAGTTAGTATGTGGCCCCAGTAAATTAAAATGTACGTTTAAATTCAATTTATATTGATTTATATTTTAATTTTGATATAAACTGATTCAAACAGTCGAATTGGCTTACGAAACATATCCCATTGTGTTCGAAATGGGGGTATTTAGCTATGGGTGACAGTCATTGGGTTCGATTTGGAGTTCAGATTGATATACGGGTATTTTTGGAATTAATATATATATATATATATATATATATATATATATATTATAAACGCTAAGCTTCACAACTCAAACGCACTGCCACCCTCGTAATCAAAGGCTGAACCCCTCCCAAATTTCAAGCGATTTTTCTTCCAATCCAACAACTAATTCTAACAACTTCCAAAACAAAAAAACAAAGAGGTTTCTTTGATCTTTAATTTGATCTTGGGTTCATCGTTTCTGGTTGCATATTCTTCGTGATTTTGGGGCTCGAAGTTGCTGGCTTTGCGGCGGTTTTCAGGGAGGCTCAGACCATCGAGTGGCGCGTGGATCGGGGTGGTAGGGACGACGCGGAGGCGCTCGTGGTGGTAGGGGTTGATCATCGCCACAGAGGCTATAGGCGGCGCAAAAAGTCAACCCTAGTTTGGAACAAAAGAAAATCGACGCGGCCTGTGGGTTTATTAAGAAGAAAGGTGTTATTTTTATTTAATTAATTCATTAATCAATTTAAAAATGTCTTGGACCTTTGTAAATTCATAACTCGCTCATACGAAGTCGAAATCACATGAAACATGATCCGTTACGATCGTGGGGACGAGAGCTTCGCAACAAGACTAACCGAGTCAAATTTGGAGCAAATCAGAATTTACGGCAAATTATAATCCGAACAGTTCAGAATATTCAGAAATTAAAATTGACGGAGTGGAAACGAATGTGATATCTCTCTCACACTCAAATTATTTTACAGTAAATATATACTAGGATGCAGACGGGGCTTAGAAGCCCCCGAAACTCTTATTGTACAGACCAGTTGATTGTTTGTTTGGATTGTGCTTGGATTGTCGTGTATTGATATTATTGTGTATAAAAATTATTCATATATAAAAAAAATATTATTATGAAATAAAATAAATATTCATTTACAAATCGGACGGTTTGTTTATGTACACCTATTTATCTGATATTGATTGGGACGATAATTTTTACACATCGCCCAACTGCACAAATAATAAACAGTATTTGTTGTTTTAAAACCCCACACGGGCATTGAGATAATATTTGACATACATTGATCCCATTAATTAGTGGTATGTCAATCGATGGGTTGACAGACTGTATAAGCATTATTTATTTATCATAATGCTTATACAGTTGTAGAACGCACTATGGATGTTGTATGAATTTTTAATGATTATTTATCGTTATTGTTGTACACATGCGATGTATGAAATCCATATAACTGAAATTATATGGTAATTGATTAAGTCTGATTCCAGTTCAAAATTAACGAATATTTTAAAATAATATTTAGTGAATATTGAAATGTGAAGCCGTGTTAAGTAGTTAAACGCCATTTTAACACGAACGAGATTTTCTGTTGATTTTATTCATTTTATAATGAATATCGAAAAGTGATTTCAATATATAATATATTGAAAATATTATCATTTTAATATTATAATGATAATGGAAAATTCAATTTTTGTTTAAATTTGAAAATCAAATTAAAATCGTTTTGAAATGAATTTAAAACGAATTTATAATGGAATATTCAATTTTGATTTGAATTTGAAGATCAAATTGAAATCGTTTTAAAATGAATTTAAAACGAATTTGTAATGGAATATTTGATTTTGATTAAAAATTGAAATCGATTTGAAATGAATTTATAAATGAAATATTCAATTTTGATTTAAAATTGAAATGGAATTGAAATCGATTTAAAATGAATTTATAAACAAATTTATAAATGAAATATTCAATTTTGATTTAAAATTGAAATGGAATTGAAATTGATTTGAAATGAATTTATAAACGAATTTATAATGGAAAATTCAATTTTGATTTAAATTTGAAAATCAAAATTGAAATTGTTTTAAAATGAATTTGAAACGAATTTATAATGGAATATTCAATTTTGGTTTGAAATTGAAATGGAAGTGGAAATCGAATCGCTTTTAAAACGTATTTAAAACGATTTATAGAATTCGTTTTAAATGGAAAACGATGAAATATAATATATATATATATACACTATATAAATTATAATGGCCTGAATAGAATGCGCCGCGCGGCGACCGTTCGCGAATTTCGACCATTAACTTCAAATTGATGTTACAGGAGATCCGACCGTCGGATTCTCCTAAAACCGAAACCGTTGGGTTCGTATCGAAAAGAGCTTTAAAATGAATATAAAAGATTTGAAATCTAACGGTCAGATTTGGAGATATGTCCAAATCAATTTCATAAAAGGTCGCTATAAATGCAGTTCGGTGGCCGTTATTGGAAACCGACTTTACAGGCAATAATAAAATTATTAAAAATATGGAAAAATTGTGTAAAATTATAATAAATTATTTGGAAAGATTTTGGATGAAAAATTCCAGTTTTGAAAAGATAAAAATATATTTTTATCCAAATGAACTAGTTATTAACTAGAATATTAATCCAATTAATTTTGGAAATAAATAAAGTGGATTTGAAAATGGTTTTAAAATAACCAGAATTTTCTAAAGGATAAATTGGAATGTATTTGGAATGGAAATAATCTTCGGAGTATTTCAATATTGGATTCCATGATTATATGGATATTGTTGAGGAATTTGGAAGATATATATATATATATATCATTATTATGATTGGCATAATTTGGAAGGTTATAAAGAGGCAGTCATAAGGGTTTAAATGTTTCAGTTTGGGGTTTTAGTGGTTATCAGTTCATGCAAAAACTTAAAAATTGTAAAACTGAATTGAAAAGTTGGAACAAGTTGAGAGATAAAAATTATTCAAACCTCAAACAATCTGAAGAAATTGCCTTACAATTAGAAAAAGCTGTTGATGCTGACCCAGAGGATATTCTTTTGTATGAAAATTACCTGTCTGCCAAAAAAAGAACATCAGATTTTGCAACAAATTCATTTTAATGGGATTAAACAACAAGCAAAGTATCTTGGCTTCAGCAATCAGACACAAATTCTAAATTCTTTTATTCCAAAATGACAAACAGGAGATTCTTTAATCACATCAGAGCATTAATTGATCATAATGGGAATTTATTGTATAAAGCAGAGGATATTGAATTTCAAGCTATCAACTATTTTCAAGATATGTTCAATGTTCAAAGAAATTCAACATTTCCATGTTTTAGTCCTATTGCTACTATCAATTCTAAAGGGCAGAAATTTCTTCTGAAATCAATTGAATTATCAGAAATAAAAGATGCATTATATTCAATTCATGATGAATCTAGCCCTGGACCAGATGGCATTAATGCAAAGTTCTTTAAAGTGCATTGGGATAGTCTGAAAAATGAGTTATTATTGGCTATTTCTGATATATTCAGTTCCGGTAAATTGCCTAGGTCTTTGAATCATACTTTCATCACATTAATCCCCAAAAAGGATAGACCATCTGAGATAGCACATTATAGGCCAATAGCTTGTTGTAATGTCTATTATAAAATTTTCTCTAAAGTTTTATGTAATAGACTAAAACATTTTTTGCCTTATCTTATCTCGGAAAATCAGAGTGATTTTATATATGATAGATACATTGGGGATAATATATTACTAGCACATGAATTATTGAGGGATTTTAAGAAAAAGGGGATGCCAAAAATGTGTGTTAAAGTTGACTTGCAAAAGGCATATGATCATGTGAATAGAGAGTTCATTTGTTATATCATGTCTTGTATGGGGTTTCCTATACATTTCATAAATATCATTTGAGTGCATATCAACTGCAACTTATTCAATAATGATTCAAGGTATGCCAAAAGGTTTTATAACATCAAATAGGGGAATTAGACAGGGTGACCCTTTGTCCCTATAACTTTTCTCTATTGCTATGCAATATTTTTCCTTTATGATGGATGAAGCAACTAAGGAAAAGAATTTTCAACCAAGCAACACTACTCAACCCATTATCTCTCACCTATTGTATGCTGATGATCTCATGATTTTTGGAAAATCATCTACTTTGAATGCTCAAACTTTAAGGAGAATATTTCAAAATCTAAGTTTGTATGTTGGACTTAATGTAAATGCATCAAAGGCTAAAGTGTTTTTCAGCAATTCAGTGTCAAATTCAGAGCAGATTCTACATATTATGCAATTTCAGCAAGGATTTTTACCTATAAAATATTTGGGAGTCCCTCTATCAACCAATTATTTACAGTATTCAGAATGTAACTCTCTCATTCAAATAATACAAGATAAAATCAATGGTTGGGAAACAAAATTACTCAGTTTTGCAGGAAGGGCTGAATTAATTAATACTGTTATTACTCCCATTATTTTATATTGGATCTATATTTACCAAATTCTAGAATATACCATAGACAAGCTGCAATCAATTTGTGCTGATTTCTTTTGGGGGGTTCATCACATAAAGTGTCTTGGGAAAAATTGTGTAGGCCAAAGGATGAAGGTGGTATTGGATTAAAAAATCTTTCAAATCTTAAAAAAGCAGCATGTGTGAAGTTACTTTGGAAATTTCTATCCAATACATCACTGTGGAGTAGATGGATTCATAGTAAATATTGCAAAAAAGATTATTTTTGGACAATGGCTATAGACAATAATGCATCCTCAACATGAAAATATATGCTAAGGTTAAGAATAAGATCCAAACAGCTTTTTAATAAAGTTATTGCCAATGGTGATGATACTTATATGTGGCATGAACCATGGATTAATTGTAAAAGTCTGGTTGACTTGCTTGGTTGTGACAGATTGAATCTAATTGGTACTGCAGATCAGAAAGTAAATTGCATTATCAGAAATGAAGTGTTTATACCTGAAATCCATCCAGCTACAAGAGAATTGTTAGAAGAAATTTGCTCCATTTCCACTTTTCCAAATAAAAGACATGATTTTTATGAATGGTGTGATGGAGGCCAGTTCTCTTTTCATAAAGCTTGGGATTATCTACGAAATCATGAACATCAGGAAGAATTTTTTCCAGTAATATGGCATGGTGAAAATAGTAGAAAAATGTCTTTTATTTCTTACCTTGCTATTCTTGGCAGATTAAATACGAAGGATAGGGTTCAGTGCTACAGTAACATCTCAGATCCTCTGTGTCCCCTTTGCAACAATCATCCAGAAAATATACAACATCTATTCTTCTCCTGTGATTTTTCAGCGTATATATGGTTATCTCTGAAGCAAAAGTTGGATCTTTCTTTAAATTTATCAGATCTGAAAGAAGAAGAAATGATTATACATAACAATTTTAAGAGGAAAGATCAACTAAGAGAATTGGCATGTGCTACCTTTACCTGTGTTGTCTACTTCATCTGGAAAGAAAAAAATCTGAGGGTTTTCCATGGCAGAAGTGCGAATTCAACTTTATGTCTCTGGAAAATTGAAAGAGAAATCAAATTGCTGGTGAATAATAATGGAAGCAAATGTACTCGAGATGGGAGAAGTGAGTTAATGTTGGGTAGATGGGGCATTGAACTCAAAGATATGGGTTGACTTCTGAAGTGTTGGAAAATTATCCAGAAGACTGATTATTGGGCCTGGTTGGGCTTTTGAGTTTGTGATCCATTTTGGGCTATCTTTTCTTGTTCTTTAGTGTTCTCTTTAATATTTGTATCTCTTTATGATGTATACCAAATTTATAAGTACTCTTTTTCCTTGTAAGGTACCCATTTAGGTTAGGGGGATTACAAGGTTTTAACGGGGCTTATAAACGAGGTTTTATTGGTTTTTAGCAATAAAGTGAACCAATTTTTTTAAAAAACATTATATATATATCATTATTTCCAATATGATGTTGGTTGGTTTCAGTTATTGATATTGAATATAAGCCAATATAATTTCTATTCAGAGCCTTGTACTTGATATCAAATTGGATTTGGGTTTGTCGTGAACGGTGTCTTCATTAACACTGTTCTTAAACCTAGTAGAGAAAAGAATAAATCTTTAAATTAAGATTTAGTAAAGTTTTCCAATTAATTAATATTTAATTGGAATTTAGTGGTGTTTTCAATAACACTTGTTCTTTAACCCAATTAACAGTGAAGAATATGATTTGGAATTTATAATCTTCTAATTAAAATTAATGGATTTTTCCAAAGGAAAGATTTTCAATTTAATATATTAAATTGGAATTGAATGGAATTCGATTTGGTAATAATCGAAGTGAGTTTCTGTGGAGGAAGACTGTTAAAACATATGGAATTTAAAAGGCTTTGTCGTTATTCCATTTATATTATTAGTCGGATACGGAAATTGATATCGATTATATATTGATCTATTTTCTGTGAAGATTCCATGGTTAATGGAATGTGATTTTGGGTTTATCGTGAACCATGCTTTAAAGGACACTGGTTCTTTAACCTAGTTAAAGACAGGATTACATGTCTAACATTGTATTTCGAACTGTATTTGTTGATCTTTGCTAAATATATATCTGTTTGGTGGAGGAGAATTTATTCTCTTACTTAACACCCTTCTCTGAGACGTACGAGCTCAGAGATTATATATCGACAGAAATCGGTGGTACTATGTAGATTGTCGATGCGACATGTTTGATTTCCCAAAGTTAAATAATCATTAATATTGACTTTTGGGAAGATTAAAACTAAGTGGAGTTTTAATGAATCTTTAATTAGATTGAAAAGTGAATGTGTTAATTAAAATAATCAATCCAAGAAAATGATCGAGAATGGAGTATTACCAATTTTGCTCCAAGCGATAGTTAAATCTTTAATTAGATTTGAACGTGAAATAGTAATAAATTTTTACTGATAACACTATGGTGTTAGATATGGAGTATTACCAGTTTTTCTCCATGGGATGAATAGGTTGGGATTGGGAAAATAAACAAATGATTACTTCGGTAAGGTTCACTAATCCCGACTAGTTTGGAAAACCTTAATTCGGTTTAAATTGTGAAAGGAATATTTGAATAAAATAATATTTTAGATCGGAATGAGGCGTGTGATGTGTTGTTATAGTTCTTGATTATAAGATACGCGAGTTATTCGGAAAGACCGGGTTTAACCCATGCTGAATAACTAATACGACGAAAAGTAGAAGAGATTGAAGACAGTGCAAGACCGACGATCTTCACATCGAATGGATCGGTTGCTACTGTTGCTCATGATTGGATTAGCTACCTTGAAGGGGCTACAGTGGTAGCCGTCCGGATGTACTTGTTGATTGTACGGATATGCGAGGGCCTCTCTCCTGTATTGGACATATGGGACGAGGAATAAGGTGCCTTCGGATTCATTCAGATCTAGAACGGACTTGTAAATGGATGGTGTGTCTGACATTGTATTCCTTTATACTATATTCGTAACATGATAGGCATATAAGTCTGGCGAGTCTAGTTACTTTTAGCCAATAGATAAATAAAAGTAACATGATAGGCATATAAAGTGGATAAGAGAGATCACTACATAAATGGAAGGTATGACAAGGTAAACAAGACAACAAGATAGAATAGATAACACTTTTCAATACTTTCCTTGCACTGCACCAATACTAGTATAACAGATACGTAATAGGATTACATATTCCCCAATTGCTTAACAAAAACATGATGATCCCAACAGAAACATAATGGTAGTTTTAGGTGTACTCTAGTAACGGGTTTTAACCCAAACAGAACTGGTACCTAAACAGAAATAACGGGTGTTAGCCCAGACAGAAACATAGGTACCCCACAGAAACAGACAGGACTAGATGTACCCTATTTACTACCCCCAATCGATCGGCTACCTATTCTGTAGATACCCTGTGTTGGCCCCATAGTAGGGTGTATCACTCCCTAAAGTGGCAATCCTTTATTTTCCGGATGTGCACAACCATATCTACTGATGTCACAACGTCTTATCTTCTCCAGCAGGCGGAGTCATGCACGCACATGACCCCGTTGGAACGCGCCGTCAACACCACCTCCATGTTTGGATCTCTTACAATCAGCTTAGTAAGCGTGTCCCACTCCGACCTAGTTCGGAGTACCCGTTTGATACCTAATTAAGGGTTACTGACTAAAATGGGTCCCACACAAGATGATGCAAGCTCTCCCCTTTGTCTTGCATCCCCACTACTAGGTTTACAACTGGTTATGTTTACCTAAAAGGTGTCTTTAATTACATAACCCCAACAGGTTAAGTTTGTGGGCCTATATATACAAATATTACCCACCAACCCAAGATTTACTTAACCCTCCCACTGATTCAAGCATGTTTATTTAACGGTTAAGTTTGTGGGCCTATATATACTAATATTACCCACCTACCCAAGATTTACTTAACCCTCCCACTGATTCAAGCATGTTTATTTAACGGTTAAGTTTGCGGGCCTATATATACTAATATTACCCACCTACCCAAGGTTTACTTAACCCTCCCCTTTTGTTCAACCAAGTTTACTTAACCCCCAACTTAAATTTAAGTTCATACAATCCCTATGGATTAACTTAGATTAAGTAGTCAAATTCATTACCATGTCCATTTATGGTTATAATGGGCTAGACCTTCCACATTAGGCCTACAACGTGTGGATGTTGGATATGCCAGTCAGGTCCGGGCAGTCTTATTCCACAGTTGGGCCTAACCTCGTGTCTTAGCCCGATTCGTATTCGCGTACTTAGACCTCCCACATTAGGTTCAACATTAGTGGCTGCTGGATATGCTGGTCGGGTCCGGGCAGACTTCCACCACTAATGTAACCTAACCTCGTGTCATAAGTACAATTACAATTCCTAATTGTAATTACTAAACATTCCATTTTTAATTAATCAACCAGTTAATTAAACCTTTCCCTTTTTGGGTGTCAATACATATTTTGCCCAATAGTTTGAATTACATATCCATAAATGTTCATATTCAAATTATGCCATTTTTAATTAATTTACCAATTAATTAATCCTTTCCTTTTATAGGTGTCAATACCTATTTTACCCAATAATTTGAATTACATATCAATTCATTTAACGATTTCATGCCAATTATAAATCCCTTTTTCCCCTGTTTCCTTCACTAACATATTTGCTCTATTTTGGTGGGATCTAGGCTAATAAGTAGTCTAGCCATAACAATGAAAAAGGGAATATGATAGAGGTGATAATTTCAACATATATTGGCATAAACATACTAGTATGATAACAAAGTGAATGGACATGAAATTAACATCATATCAAGGTGAACATGCATATTGTCATGAACATGTAATCGTCATTATAACAGGATCTAACATAAATATTGCTTTAGATCTACATAAAATGTCCACATGCTCTAGATCTAATAGATTAAATTAAATCTAATCATAAATAAAGGTTTAGATCTACAGGTTTATAAATAGATCTACCCAAATCCACATCATAGAGGTTACAATTAAGATAAAGGTGTGGACCCAATCCTAATCAATTCAAGGTGGCATATATTCATGGTTCACATAAATGATTTGATCTATCCAAATGAAACAAAAATAACATACTAGGACAATCACAATTGATCTATCATAGCATAAGATATGATCATAAAATAGATCTAGCATAAAACATGATCATAAAGTGGATCTAGCATAAAACATGATCATAAAGTGACAATTTTAAATCACATAGGATAGATCTAACATGAATCATAAGGTGACAATTTTAAATCACATAGGATAGATCTAACATGAATCATAAGGTGAAAATTTTAGATCACATAGGACAGATCTAACATGATAATTTTAGATCACATAGAATGGATCTACATACATCCGCATCATAGCACATCATAAAAGTTACAACCCAAGATCCATAATGATAACATAGTAGAACAATTGAATTGGATCCAAAGAAATAGATCTATCATAATATAGCATGAGATCAACCAATAACATAGATTTAAAGTCTACAATCGAATCCACATCATAGTCTTTCATAGTTTCACTATTATTTATCTAAACATGAAAGCAACTAGAACTCACTGTGATTGGATTGCTAAAATGATAGAAAAGGTGCTGAGTCTATGTTTGAATCTCAAAATTTGATATGCATTAGTTGCTAGAAGAAGATAAAAAAACCCTAGTTCAGTTCAGAATCCAGCATAGTTTGGCCGCCATGACTTCTAATAAAGAAATATGTGAAATGGCCATATATTTATAGCTGCAGAACCATCTGGAACCGATTGCCACATAAGCCCTAGGGTAAATCAGGCTACGGGTCGCCTCCCACTTGGGCAAAGCCCCAAATACCAAAAAAAAACTATTCTGGGCGCACTTTACAGGTGCGCCAGTGTAAAAATACATGGGCGCACTTGTCAAGTGCGCCGGAAATTTTCGCTTTTTCCGCCAAACTTCTATCGTCCATAACTTCTTCATACGTTATCCATTTTACACAAACTCGAACTCTATCTCAAGCAGAATTCCAAGACGAACGCAATGGCGTAATCCATTTCCCTTAATTTTGGATATTAACTTAATTATTCTTCAATTTATTCACTTTAATGTTGTTAAAATTTCGAGGTGTTACATTCTCCCCTACTCAAAGGATCTCGTCCCCGAAATCTTCAAGTTGAAAAGAGTGTATCCTACCATCCATCATCCATCTACTCATTCACCAAACACTGGCATCCACTGTCCTTAAGTATTTCTAATGCTTATATGAACATATGCAAAGGTGTGTGTATATGTCCCAATACTAATGCGAAAATTAGGCGGTCTACTGATTCAGTTGACCTCCTTAATGCGATGTATGATTAGTGTCATGAATCCAATATGTATGCAAATAAGCCTATTATAACATATAAGCTCTACACGCGTGCACACTCATTCGTCCAAATGCAACATCCATATGCTAGTTCATTCATTTCCATCCATAAAAGAAAATGCTCACACATCCATATGCAGTATGAGAGTGATTGAGCCGATCTTAGTGCCTAATGTGTGTGTATAAGCGTCCACAGGCAACCACTAGCAAACACTTGCATCCATTTGCATCCATCAAACATAACATGTCTCAAACACATGTTTACTATCATGGCATTTCCTACCTAAAGGTCAAAGATTCGATCGATAGGATATACTCATATGATAGAAGCAAGTATGAATAAAAGCTTTTGGAAGAGAAGTTAAGAACATTCCCTTAAAAAGAAAAGGGTACGAAGCATAAAAATCTTGTCTTCGGTCTCCCAAGTTGCATTTCCTTAATTGTCTCCCCACTGGACCTTCACCAACTTGACTTCTCGTTTGCGTAGCTTCTTAACCTCCGATCCAAGTATGCAAGTCAGAACTCATCCAATCATTGCTTCCTTCTTTATTTTAACTTCCTTTCGCAAGTTTGGCCCCACTACCTCGAACTCTATACATTTTACCGCCACTTGGATGAATAGTCATCTTGGAATGATGGGCTTCCTCAAAGACTGTCTTCAATAAGTTTCCCATCCTGATATGATTCACCTATCAAACTTCTTCTTAAGTAGCCCCGCCACTTGCTTATCAAGTTCCCTCTTTTCTTTTAGGAGCCATATGGCGCACAGGTAATGCAACTGGCTTTGCATTGTCCACCAGGTATACACGGAAATCAATCTCGCGCCTCGGGGGTAATCCCAAAACCTCGTCTAAGACATCAGGATACTCACGGACTACTGGTGTCAATCGCAGATCATCGATAGACGCCTCAAGAGACTCTAGGAAACTAAGCATGACATACCCTTGTGGGTCACAAGAAATTTCGAGGGCCCCCCCATGACAAGTTAGAAGCTTAACGACCCTCCTCTCACCGCCCAGAATGGCACCATATGTGGTAAGCCAACCCATCCCTAGAATCAACCCCTAGCCCTTGAAATAAGATGTGCGTCGCACTCAAACTCGACGCATAACACAGATGTTCTCAAACCCCAACAAATCACGGATAAATGAGTCGAACCACCAATGGGGTTTGAGACAACAACGGGATCCACTACCATACTAGTAATTAAGTGCAGAGATTTAACTACATAACTAGATATGAACGAATGCGAATGCGCCAGAATCGAAAAGAGTTCTAACCGGTTGATTGGAAAGAGAAATCAAAACCTTCCATGAAAACTTTCCTACCTCTATCCGGTGCACTAGCCACGAGAGCATTCGCTTGCCTTCCAAAGGTTCGTGTCCTTTGACATTGCACTAGCTTCCTTGGGCACTCCCCCAGAATAGAATCCAACCTCTCCACAAACGAAGCAAGCATTCTTCCTTTTCCTATAGTCTCTGGCCAAGTGACCCTCTCACTCGCAACTATGACACTTCCTCTTACCCTTAGCCTTGTTATTCTTTCCGCCCTTCTTCTGTTGTTGTTGTCGTCCTTTCTTGGGCCATCATTTTTCTCATCCTTGGGTTGTACTCCTTAGCCCTAACTCCCTTATTCTCCTTTTTACAATCCTTGTGTAACAAGATAACTAGTATCTCAAAAGTTGCATCCATCGCATGGAAATCCTTACGAAGCTCGAGAAAGTTAGCCGCAGGTGAAACTACTGCGGCTACAGATGGTGGTTAGGCACGTCATTGCCCTTCGACATGTGTTGCACTTTAAACATGCCTAAGGCATCATACTGGAATGGGGACACCTTCCAAGAAGAATTGGTTCCCCACACAAAAGGGAAAAAGGAATCAAGCGGAGAATCGAGAGATGTTACATATGGCTTTGGGGAATATGTTTTTTAAAACAGATTTTTCTTTTGAAAATGCTTTCTTTTAAAACTTTTTTGATCAAAAACTTTATCCAATCTGGTAACCTTCGGTTTTGATACCAAGTCTGACACCCCACATCCGTTAATGTCACTCACTAAAGGAATGCATTAAGTTTCGTGAAGCGTTATAGGTAAACAGAACAGAAACATTACAAGATAGATATAAAGTATCAGCGGAATTAAAAACTTTTATTACTCATAAAGCATGGTTACACCATACGTCTGAAAATACATAAACTCTATTCATCATTTAAACTTCTGTCTTGTACTTTAAATATCAGAGTACAATAATAAAGAAAGCATAATCCCCAAATCATAAGCCATAGTATCAAAGATAGAACCTTGAGCAATACATCTAGAAGCTCCAAGCAAGATGATAGCAGAATCTTGACTAAGCCTGAGAATTCCCTCACTTGAGAACCTTGGGGGGGGGGACAGAAGAAAGAAGGAGAAACAAAAAGGGTCAGACAATAAGTCTGGCGAGTCTAGTTACTTTTACCCAGTAGATAAACAAAAGTAACATGATAGGCATATAAAGTGGATAAGAGAGATCACTACATAAATGGAAGGTATGACAAGGTAAACAGGACAACAAGATAGAATAGATAACACTTTTCAATACTTTCCTTGCTTTGCACCAATACTAGTATAACAAATACGTAATAGGATTACATACTCCCCAATTGCTTAACAGAAATATGATGATCCCAATAGAAACATAATGGTAGTTTAGGTGTACTCTAGTAACAGGTTTTAACCCAAACAGAACTGGTAACTAAACAGAAATAACAGGTGTTAGCCCAGACAGAAATACAGGTACCCCACAGAAAAAGACAGGACTAGATGTACCCTATTTACTACCCCCAATCGATCGGCTCCCTATTCCGTGGATACCATGTGCTGGCCCCATAGTAGGGTGTATCACTCCCTAAAGTAGCAACCCTTTATTTTCCTGATGTGCACAACCATATCTACTGATGTCACAGCGTCTTATCTTCCCCAGCAGGAGGAGTCATGCACGCACATGACCCCGTTGGAACGCGCCGTCAACACCACCTTCACGTTTGGATCTCTTACAATCATCTCAGTAAGCGTGCCCCACTCCGACTAGTTCAAAGTACCCGTTTGATACCTAATTAAGGGTTACTGACTAAAATGGGTCCCACACAAGATGATGCAAGCTCTCCCCTTTGTCTTGCATCCCCACTACTAGGTTTTCAACTGGTTATGTTTACCTAAAAGGTGTCATTAATTACATAACCCTAACAGGTTAAGTTTGTGGGCCTATATATATACAAATATTACCCACCAACCCAAGATGTACTTAACCCTCCTATTGATTCAAGCATGTTTATTTAACGGTTAAGTTTGTGGGCATATATATACTAATATTAACCACCTACCCAAGATTTACTTAACCCTCCCACTGATTCAAGCATGCTTATTTAATGGTTAAGTTTGTGGGCCTATATATACTAATATTACCCACCTACCCAAGGTTTACCCCTTCCTTTTTGTTCAACCAAGTTTACTTAACCCCCAACTTAAATTTAAGTTCATACAATCCCATTGGATTTACTTAGATTAAGTAGTCAAATTCATTACCATGTCCATTTATGGTTATAATGGGTTAGACTTCCCACATTAGGCCTACAACGTGTGAGTGTTGGATATGCCGGTCAGGTCCGGGCAGTCTTATTCCACAGTTGGGCCTAACCTCGTGTCTTAGCCCGATTCGTATTCGCGTACTTAGACCTCCCACATTAGGTTCAACATTAGTGGTTGTTGGATATGCCGGTCGGGTCCGGGCACACTTCCACCACTAATGTAACCTAACCTCGTATCATAAGTACAATTACAATTCCTAATTGTAATTACTAAACATTCCATTTTTAATTAATTAATCAGTTAATTAAACCTTTCCCTTTTTGGGTGTCAATACATATTTTGCCCAATAGTTTGAATTACATATCCATAAATGTTCATATTCAAATTATGCCATTTTTAATTAATTTACCAATTAATTAATCCTTTCCTTTTATAGGTGTCAATGCCTATTTTACCCAATAATTTGAATTACATATCAATTCATTTAAAGATTTCATGCCAATTATAAATCCCTTTTTCCCTTGTTTCCTTCACTAACAAATTCGCATGTATTTTGGCGGGATCTAGGCTAATAAGTAGTATAGCCATAACAATGAAAAAGGGTATATGATAGAGGTGATAGTTTCAAAATATATTGGCATAAACATACTAGTATGATAACAAAGTGAATGGACATGAAATTAACATCATATCAAGGTGAACATGCATATTGTCATGAACATGTAATCATCATTATAACGGGATCTAACATAAATATTGCTTTAGATCTACATAAAATGTCCACATGCTCTAGATCTATTAGATTAAATTAGAATAATCATAAATAAAGGTTTAGATCTACAGCTTTGTAAATAAATCTACCCAAATCCACATCATAGAGGTTACAATTAAGATAAAGGTGTGGACCCAATCCTAATCAATTCAAGGTGGCATATATTCATGGTTCACATAAATGATTTGATCTATCCAAATGAAACAAAAATAACATACTAGGACAATCACAATTGATCTATCATAGCATAAGATATGATCATAAAATAGATCTAGCATAAAACATGATCATAAAGTGGATCTAGCATAAAACATGATCATAAAGTGACAATTTTAAATCACATAGGATAGATCTAACATGAATCATAAGGTGACAATTTTGAATCACATAGGATAGATCTAACATGAATCATAAGGTGACAATTTTATGATCACATAGGACAGATCTAACATGATAATTTTGGATCACATAGAATAGATGTACATACATCTGCATCATAGCACATCAAAAGTTACAACCCAAGATCCATAATGATAACATAGTAGAACAATTGAATTGGATCTAAAGAAATAGATCTGTCATAATATAGCATTAGATCTACCAATAACATAGATTTAAAGTCTACAATCGTATCCACATCACAGTCTTTCATAGTTTCACTATTATTTATCTAAACCTAAAAGCAACTAGAACTCACTGTGATTGGATTGCTAAAATGATAGAAAAGGTGCTGAGTCTATTCTCATAATTTGATATGTTTTAATTGCTAGAAGAAGATAAGAAACCCTAGTTCAGTTTAGAATCTGGCATAGTTTGGCCACCATGACTTCTAATAAAGAAATATGTGAAATGGCCATATATTTATAGCTGTAGAACCATCTGGAACCGATTGCCGCATAAGCCCTAGGGTAAATCAGGTCGCGGGTCGCCTCCCACTTGGGCAAAGGCCCAAATACCATAAAAACTATTATGGGCGCACTTTACAGGAGCGCCAGTGTAAAAATACATGGGCGCACTTGTCAAGTGCGCTGGAAATTTCCGCTTTTTCTGCCAAAATTCTATCGTCCATAACTTCTTCATACGTTATCCATTTTACGCAAAATCGAACTCTATCTCAAGCTGAATTCCGAGACGAACGCAATGGCATAATACATTTCCCTTAATTCTGGATATTAACGTAATTATTCTTTAATTTATTCACTTTAATGTTGTTAAAATTTCGGGGTGTTACAAGCTCAGAGGTTATACATCGGCAGAAATCAGTGGTACAGTATGGATTGATAGTGTGGCATGCTGAGATGCAGTGATCCAAGCTATTGTTGAAAAGCAGAGCTTGGTGGATGATGATCAAAGCATAGCTTTAATATAGCACGACTTTATGTAGCGTTAATTCACGAGCCTCACACACCGGTATGATGGTAAACTGATGGTTAGATGAGTATACTTTAGAGATGAGGATAGACATCCTACGGGTTGTCATGGATTTGGTCGACTGAGGTTACTGTGTGTGGTCACTCCACACCAGTAGGGATAGGGCGCACCTCCTCGATTCCCAGATGGATAGAGTTAGCGGTGTTTTCCAATGCTTGGATGTAAGCCATGGTAACTTGTTTCTTGGATAGTGCGGATGTGCATTACGGTGTTTTCGCATGCCTGCGAAGTAAACCATTAGGAATTGCACTACGCAATAGATCTTTCGAATCAGGAGCCACCAGTATGGAAATCCAATCTTCCAATATGACATTTTGCGGTTTTACTTGTATACTATATATGGCGACATAGTGGGATGGGGGCGCTCATGCCGTCTATGATTGATACATTTATATTTGAAGTTGATTTCTTCACTTATAGTAATAATAAAATGATTTGTTTTAAAACGTACCAAGAATATTTGGCTATTATACGGTAAAACTCTATCATCGACTGCGTTCATTATGTGATGGGACCTGAGACTTATAATAGCTTCATTTTTCTTTATTTAGCATTGCGCTGTTTGTTTTAGGCACTGGTATTCTTGAGGGTAAACCCGTTCTGTGTTATACGGCGTGGTCCCTTGTTTTATCTTATTTTAAAAGTAAAGTTTTAAATAACTGTTTTAGTTCTCACACCAGTCCCATGACTGACCTGGAGTTTATTGTTTTAACCTAAACTCTGGGTGCCCCTATTTTCCACACGGGCAGTTAGTAGTTTTGGTTTTGTAGATTTATTTATACAGGATCCTGGATTTACAGCTGGAGCTATATTCGGAACGCTCTGTATCCATGTATTTCTTTCGGTTGTATGTGTTAATGTATTTCCGCAACGCGTTGTATTTTTACATTTTATTTCCGCTGCTATGTATTTTAATCTCTGATAATTTTCTATGTAATATATATTCATACTCTGATATATTCTTGTACTCTGATGTAAATTATTGTAAATAGCAATGAAATGTTCTTCTGTTTGTGTTCCGATTTGTCTTGTTCTCGAAGTAGTTCGTATTCTTGTTCGATTTAGGACGGCCGGGAAGCACGGGTCGCTACACAAGGTATCAGTAGTAATCGATTCGATGCGAAGGTTGTCGGACTTGCACCGTTTTCATTATCTTCGACTTTTAATCGTCGTTTAATTATTTGAAACGAGATTTAACTCGGTCTTTCCAAATAATTCTCGCATAAATTTCAAATCAATTTTTTTTCCCTTGGTTAAATCATTGGTCGTCACTATTTGTTACCGTATGTAAAACGGTTTAGTCGAGAATATAATTCGGTCATCGAATTAGATACTCAAGTCATATCATATCCAATATTCATTTTATACGTTTTCATGCATGTATTTAACCATTTTTATTTTACAAACCAAGCAATACTGGTTTGAACACATTTTAAATTGCTTAAACAACTTGAAACGATTTGTCAAACGGTTTCAAATAGAAATCGGTTGCTGAAATCTACGGAATAGTGAAACTGACAAGTCATAAACGAAATAGAAATGGCTCGAAACTCAGCTGGGAAAGAGCTTGGATGGATCTAAACTGTTGATTGTGGTCTCCACTGGTCAACAGTTCAGAAACAAGATTCAGACATCTGGATT
This sequence comes from Allium sativum, assembly GCA_030737875.1. Classification (NCBI taxonomy): domain Eukaryota; kingdom Viridiplantae; phylum Streptophyta; class Magnoliopsida; order Asparagales; family Amaryllidaceae; genus Allium; species Allium sativum. The sequence continues at coordinate 969,623,372 of CM060912.1, read as the reverse complement.
AAAAATTTAGACGTCTGAAATTGCAATTTCCTGAACCAGCAAGGATTTAGTTTATTTTTGAGCTATTTCAGACGTTTGAATTTTTTTTGGTAAGATGTCTGAATTAAAATTCAGACATCTAAATTAAAAATTTCAGACGTTTGAATTGCTCTGCTTGATTTCATAATTATTTGGAGCAGGTCAGACGTCTGACCTAAATAATTCAGACATCTGAATCGTGTTCCAAAGCACAATTAGCCTAAAATACAAGTTCAAAACGGTATCGATAAATGCCCAAAAGCCTATGATGTTATATACATGTATATGAGGCATCTAAAACTTGCTGAAACAACTTACAACACCCAAATGCACATGCACAAACTTTCATACTAGATATTTGCAATGGTTTTGATTATAAATTCAAAGGTGAACAAAATTCCAAATCAAAGCATGCAAAAGCGATTTAAATGACTTATAAAGACTTAAGACTTTGCTGGGGTGGCAATGGAGCTTCACAAGATCGCCAAATCCACTCATAGCATATGAATTAGATCATATGGACAATCCTCATCATAATTTTCAACTCAATGTAACATAAATACATGAATTCGTCTAAGTTACACTAGCATATCCATTCCACTAACATATGCAAACCTAACTGAACCTTAAGTTACTCTTTTACAAGACAATAGCCTGTGGCATAGTTGTGAATTCATGAATAACTCACCTATATCAAATAAAAACGATTTTTATTACAATACTTAACATTTATCCTCTTGTTAAACTCATATGATCTGTCAATAGTCATTTTATCAACCCAAACTTAATCAACTACTACATATGTAACTAGTACTAGCCCGTTTGTTTCTCACAACAAATATTATGATGGAAAATCTCATATTTGCTTGTTTACAAACAAGGAATAGATCCAATAGCAAGCAAAATCAACCTCTCTTCCACTATTGCCTACAAATCTCCAATCTAAGCATATATAAATAGATTTCAGAGTTAGGTCATAGGAATCATCAAAAATCAAAGAGGAGATAAGCTAGAGAAGATAGAGAAGATGAAGAGGAGGCTTATCAAGGTTTCCTCTTCGATTTCCTTTTAATTTGAGCAACTAATTGCAATCCCTAGCTTAGAATTTTAATTTCCCCTTCGACTCTCCATTTTTCTGATTTTGCTTAAGTGTTTTGAGTGAATGAAGAGGAGAGGCTCATTTGGGGCTCTTAAGTGAAGTGGATAAGTTGGCTAACCAAGCCCTAACCAATGTCCCAATTTTCACCAACTCCAAACATATCGATCCTTATAGTTTTCGACCACTTAAATGATGTTTTGAACTCAATGAAAGTGCTTTCGAGTCCCAATTCGTTCATATGTAAAAAGTGATATTTTGGTCATACAAACAAAGAAAAAAACCAAATTTCACCCAACTCTAAAGGTATTGATGTTTATAGTTTTCGAACACGCAAACGACATTTTGAACTCAATGGAAGTGGTTTCGAGTCCAAATTCATCTGTATGCAAAATGGCTACTTTTAAGGACTATATATAGTATAAATATACATAAATTCCATAGCGGCTATTCTAAATTTTAATTCAGACATAACTTACAATTTATAAAGTGAAATATCAATTTCTTACCACTACACCAAATAAGCAAATTTGAAACATATGAATTTTTTTACTTGAAACCCTTTTTTAGTTTCTAGGCTTGAAACCGCTGGCTAGTGTTTCAATATATACTAAAGTGTTCCATTATTTTTTGATTATTCTAGATATATAATTTTGCGTTCAAGGAAGTTAACTGCTTTCCTATTAACTTCTATGTGAGATTACCGTTCTCGGTCATAAGCCCACTATCGTTCCCTTCTCGGCCCGTGTTTTCAACAGAATAAAAATTAGGCCACGTTCCTTTTCTTTTCCCCAAACCCTTCTGCGATTCTCTCAGATCTCCCATTCAACACTCATCACTTTCTTGGATCTCCGAAGGTAATTGTCGATTAATAGTTGACAAAAGTCAACATGCTTCTGTTCTAATCCTTGATCAGGTATGAATTTCAGGTTTAGGTATTTTTTTTACAGGTTTGTTAATTTCATCCCTTATAGTTTATCATCTTTTATTTTGGGCGAGTAATTGTTTTGAGTTGGAAAAAAAACTTCCAAAGGTTATTGTGCCTTCTGAATTTAGTATAAGATCTACTCTTTTGACATCCAAAAGGGAGATGCAATTTATAATTTCAAATACTGCATGTTGATTTTGGTTTGAGTTTCTACTTTTAAATTCAGTTTGGGGATCTGGCATCCCGAATTCATGTGTGTGGATGGTCATATGCCTAAATTCCTAATACATGAATTCGACTATATCTATGGTTTGTTTTTGGTACTTAGGTTATTGTAACAAGCGATGGTGTTCAAAATCATTTAGATTCAATAATAGATGAAGTTGATTTTGCAACTACAACGTGCAGATATCAATAATGGTGAATCCATGATAAGTACAGATCTGGGCTTCCTCCACAATTCAGTATTTCATATCTAGATGGAACACAGCCTACGATCGACATTTCTCTCCATCTATTTTTGCAAATCTGTTTTGTCCGGTATTTATACAACACAATGTTCTTTTGCAATACAAAGAACTCGTCGTGCCAAGCCTCACATTCACATCGTTTTATAGTCTTCGATGATAGCGTTAGCTTAGAAGGAGGGGCATGGAGTTTGGTGTGCTAATGGAAGATGGTAGTATGTTGTTATTAATGGGATTCCTCGGGCATAAGTTGATTGTGCAGTCCTAGTGATTGCATTGTCTAGTCTGAGGTAAAGTTTAATCGCTCTATTTGATTAATGCTATTGGTTTTACTAGCATGGTGCATATTGCACAAATAATTCTAGGCTTGACGATGATTTTATAAGGTTGTTCGACGTGCATTTATGTTCTTTATCTGAAATGTATGCAATCTACATTATAGAGACGCCACGGTAGGAGACAAATAAACTTGGTTTAAAAGACTGTTGTATATACTATGACTTGGATTCATATGGTTTTGTGACCAAGGGTAGTACTATCATTATGAAATGATCTTGCATCAGAGTGTTTTACGGTAAGGGTATTGCTATGGGTTAGAAAAACTGGAGATATTAATTTATACGCTGTCACCATTTCCAAGAGGCTCTTGCTTTTGGTGTTGTTACAAACAAGTTTGGAATCAGAATGATATAAATTTAACCTGTTAATGAAGTATCAAGTACTGGTAATCATGTGGACATGATGCCTGAATTGATAAGTAAAAGTTACCCATCTGTATCCTTCTCAAGTATCAAGTAACTTATGTATCTTTGATTTGAGAATGTAAATTCTTTTTGTTAGTAAAGATTCCACATCTTAATTTCACATGTTTATGTTTGTAGACTATTGAATTGCATCTTCAAGTTTATATTGTGTTGATGTTTTGTCACTTAATCACCAAATATTAAATTAGAAAATTTATATCAGTCGAGCAATTCCCCTGATCTAATCATGACTGTATACTTTCTTGCGTGCAGCTGACCTATCCCAACACGTTTTATGTCAATTATTATTTTAAATTTAATAAAAGCCTTTTTTTAGTTTTTAGGTACTTTTTCCATTTTACTTATATTTTTCACTTGTGGCAAGTTAAACAAATAACAACAATATTCCTAATAGCAAAAATTAGTTTCATACTGGATTTGTTATGAAAAATTGAGAAAATGGAAATGCAGCTAGTTGCATGAATAAAAGCAGGTGTAAATAAAATGACATATAAGGAAGCAAGGTCAGAAATGTATGAATAAAAGAAAATGTAAGTGCTATGCAGACAGGTCACATTAGAAGTGCAGTGCAGATTAAATTAATATCATACTGTACATCTTCTTCTTTCATAAATTTATATATTGTTCTTTCCATATTTCTTTGTTTCTAATTCATACTACATGTCCTTTTATCATCTTCTTTGCTGCTAGCATCAATTGCATGTTTCGCTGATTTCGTGTTTCCCTTTCTTGACTGTCAAAATATGCAAAAATAATATCTGACGGTTGCTGCCGCTCTTTTCCGCACGTTCCCCCTTGAATCGCATGCTCCCCCCTGAATTGCAGGACTCCCGTACTATTTCGCACCCATATTTCTGTGAGCTGTAGCACTGTAGTTATTGAAAACCATAAAGGTGTATAGAACGAGTGTTGTAGTAGTACATCCTTAACAGTATATATTTTTGCATACGCAGAGAGTCCTATGTGTCGTGCACAAATAAAATCAATTGCCCATTTATCTATTTTTGTGCACATCTTGAAGTTTTTATGATATGTCAATCTGACATGGTCATCATTGTATTCAGGAGAATTCACCAGAACCTTCCGAACGTTCTTGAGGTTTACCAAACTTTTGCTTGCAAAGACACACCTGATAATGGGTTGCATCTTGTGTTCCAAGATGAACTTAGCCCTTTTGCATTTATATGCGCAAACAGGTCTCACTACAAGAAAACATAACGATGAAGACAAAAATTAGACACCAACGAGAATTTTGTCTTTAATATAAAACAAGTTACGGACAAAATTACGTTGTCTCAGGTGATGGAATCATGGAAGCAGAGACCTCCATTGAATCTTTAACTGGTATCAATTTACCTTTCAATACCTGTTTTCCAGGGAAATTATTCTCAGCCGTTGATTCATTAAGGGATTAAATCACGTTAAATTGAAACGTGCCCACTCTTTCCTCATTGCCACTTTAAGGCTGCTACAGTGCATACCATTTCATGGTCGTTCAATTTCCTGATTGCTTCTTCCTCAAATCTACGGAAAAAATTCCATGATTCAACGTGAGATCAATCGACATGGAAGGAGGGATGAAAAGGTTGGTCTTTCCCAATTTTGATTTGTTAGATAAATTTCAATTTAAAATAGGATTTTTTTTTTTCGATTTGGCTGCCTTTTATAAACTTATAACACTTTTAGCTTAGTTTCAAAACTTATTACGAACATTGCCTGGTTTATGTCACATCAGCTCAAAATCGTTATCAACACAGCGGCATTTGAGATGACGCGTAGAGCGTTATTTGGGATGACGCATAGAACTCACTTCTGGGCGTCATTTAAGATGCCGCAGTTAGCGTCATCTTAAATGCCGCTTGTGTTAATAACTGTTTTGCGTTGATGTGACATAAACCAGGCTACGGCCGTAATAAGTTTTGAAACTAGGCTAAAAGTGTTATAAGTTTATAAAAGGTGGTTAAATCTAAAAAAAAATCCTTTAAAATATCCAGTTGCTTCAAATGTATTAGTATATTTGATTTATTAGATTTTTGTTGCCTCGCATAAAGAAAAAGGATTCAATAGAGTCTCTGTATCAATTAGCACAATGGCTTCATTCTTTGTAATTCCTGAATTATTTTTGTCCACTTCATTGATGTCAGGCATTCCAAGTATCAAGCCCAACTAATCAAATTTTAAAGAAACAAATCTTTTCCGCCCCTAACTGTTCTGTTTTAACGCTCTTTTTTACTTGGTTCAAGGCTTTTTCGAAGTGGATTTTTGTTGCAGCTAAGAATATAATCTGGACTTTTTTGATGGCTGTAGAAATTTAGAGTTAATTATGTACAGCAGGGATTGCAAGACTACCTTGCTATTTTCCTTTTTTTGATTGCTCCAGGCTAAGAAGAGAAGGCGACGATGGCAAGTTTATTGGAAAAAAAAAAAATACTGTTTCAGTGATAATTTGTATTTTGTAGTTTTTTGTGATTGTGTGAAGATGTTCTTACTTGAAAATTTCGATACTGTAACATTTTGGTGATCTTAATTATAGATTATATGGTTTGGAATTATTTGTAAATGCTGACAATCAATTTTGGTGATAAATACGTTTGTTCATGGTAATTGTGCTTGAATTATAGTTATTTATATACTGAAAAAAACTTCATACTTGTGCTATTTATATATGTTAGGGCACATATATACATTTGTGGCTGCCATCAACACTAACATAACTAGTAGCCAATTAATCATATTTTTTTTCTTTTCTAATTATTAGATTTGAGACAGAATAATTTGTGCCTAGGTTGTTTCTAAATAATTTAAGACAAACTTAGGTTGCTCCTAATAATTTTATGGACCTGAAATTTGAGACGAACACGTTAGTGTCTGTTATGTCTTAAATAAAACATAGAGACCACATAGCTTAATTAAGGACAAATGTATGTTGTCTTTAGTCTTTCTGTTTCTTGTAGTGTCTGTCAGTAGTCTTTCTTTCCTTGAAAAAAATAATAAAATCATACTATACACGATATTTAAGAGCACACAGCTATTTTCTAATTTACAACAAAACTTGTGTAGAGTGCAGGTGGAGATGCATATTTGCTTTATGTATTGACACCTGCAAGTGATGTTATTGAAGCAGTTGTAATTCCACATATTGGGAAGATAACATCTGTTGCAGCAACACTAGGATGCCTTCTGACTGGACATGCTGATGGATCTATTGGGTGTCATCAATTAGGAAAAGTCGATCCAAGTGCTCAAGGTTTGTCAACCGGTTATGTTCTTAATAGTTAATATCTTTGCACCTAATTATTTTCTTAAACCAGTAACTCAGAGAACTTAAATGCTTGTCTTCTTATCACATGCTTATGCTCATGCCTGTATCATGTATCTGATGACAGTGCAAACAACTGTATTTTGTACAATTCTTTTTAATCTTCTTACATGTAAGGTAATCTGTATCTTATGCATAGGTTTCATGAGCGAGCTACGTGATGACATGGGAATGGGTCGTCTGTGGAACCTTGTGTTAAGGTACTTTTTCTTATTAGAAATATCAATCAGACAGAATGTACATGGCGAGTTTTTGCTAATAGCCTTTATATTGCTTCAAAAGTAAGGACGACATATACTTTTGGAAACAAGGCTTAATATCAGGGTCGTACAAATCACTAAGCAGATACTAGTTGGGGGGAATGGGTTAGAGATGTATCGTCTATGCAGGGAATACTTGGGGATTAATTTGTACTAGGCGTTAGTGAAAAGACTAGTTAACTTTTTATATTTTGTTTAGGTGTTATTATAAAAAAGTAAAACATGCTTGCAGTTAAGTATTGAAATTATTTCCTTGCACATGCACTATTCTGTTTTCTAATAAACTTTCACGGTGTTCTGCATGCATTCTTTAACAATTGTGAATTGTGAAAATAATTGGCACAGACAGTATTGGTATAAACTATTTCATATCCACATGCAAGCAGTAGTAAATGTAAACTGTAAACTTAAACGTAATGGAACAAAATTCAACCAAGCTTTAACAAAGTGGTTCCTAAAACAGTCTATTACGAACCGTTGCAACTTAGGCTGATTTAGGTAGACCTAGGTGGACCCAGAGGGGATCAAGCGGCTGCTGTGGCTCCAGGCTGACCTGAGCAGTGCCTTGGTGGCTGCTGGCGCTGTTTAGGCGGTCTGGCCACCTTGGTGAGCAGCAGGCCTCACCTAGGCTGATTTTTACAGTACTGGTTAACTTCACATGTTCTTGGTGTGATTTTCACAGCAGCTTATCTAAAGTAGTAGCTCTTGCTGATGCAAAAGCATGAAAAACGCTTTTACTATTAACGTCGTAATTATAAATGCTACTCTTAGGCTGTTTATGTGTGTAAACGGGCCACATTTTTTCCAGTGGAAATTAGAATCCGCCCTCTATTTTCAAACTTAATGCATGAAAAAAACCTTCTCAAAAATAATTTTCATGGAACACACATCACTATATCAGTGTTTTCAGCAAAAACATACATTTAAACTGAACAAATTTATGGTTAGAATTGCAAATATACTAAAAATAATTGCAGTTTAAAATGCAAATATGTGAGGTTTGAAATGCATATATTTGTAAAATCAATATTTGCAGTGTGAACTGCAAATATTCAAAGTTCAGTGGGTATTCTTGTGGCATGGACTGTGAACTTTCATTTTACAAAGATGTGACATTAAAACTACAAACAGTTGCTGTGTAGAATGCAAATTTCTGTAGTTTAAAATGCACATTTTTCTTGGAATCGCTGACAAGGGTTTTTGAAACTGGTTTTTGACAAGCAGCGGAAGCGAATTAATTTTTTTTGAAGGTGTTTGAAAAACTGTCCCTTTTTTCTACTTGGTGGAAAAACAACACAACTTTGAAAATGTGATCTTTACTGGTCATTTTTGTACTTTCAAGGGGAATTGCATATACGTACACCTTAGGCTTTTGTCATGCCAACGAAATATCACGCATATATAATGTGCTGATTTCAGTACTTGCATGCCACGCCTCAAAAGCAAAAGAATGCCTTTGCGTATGCTTTTGCATTCTAAAATTTGTATTTTTGCTTAGTCTTACCATTGTTTCTTTTTGAAAAATAATCAAGTAAAATTGCACATAAGCAGGTGTAAATATTTAAAAATTCAACTTCTAACACATAAAAGTACTCTTGTTTTAGTGCCTTAAATCATCAATATCTATGTCAATCATATTACTATCAACAAACTCATAACACAAGGTCTAATTTTTACAGTCACGACCAACTAAGTATTGTGGACATACGTTCAGCATAAGACATGACATAGGGATAAGCAATCAACTTAATTTACAAAGTAAAGGTAGATATATATTAATACAGTTTTGTTCCTGTTTCTATTGCTGCCAATGCTATGCAAACTTACAGAAATACAATTGATTGCAATGTACACAGACCAAGCTTCATTGCTTGTCGTATAGTTGTGAGCATAGTAATTAACATAAGGATAAAACTCAAGTACCGAGTTCTAAAATTTCACAGAATTTTCAACCATAAATTAATGTTAATTAAATGGTTTGCAAAATATTCAAAACAGCAGTGGTTAAAAATAATGATTAGCTGTGGAAGAAAAATTCATCAAATTACTGTTAAATACTACAATGATTAGCAGTGGTTAACAATTCATCAAATTTGGATCATCTAGTGCATGGATGCACTTATGCTGATACATACTGCACCAAGAATGCCCCGGTTACTGTAAGTGTAAATTATGCTGTCCCTTTTTCTCGTATAATTTATCATATTTCTATATTTTACTGTTGGGTCAGGTTAGTTTAGTTAATATGTATGCCTATTGTTGGGAACTCCATTTGTGGAAATTTACAGTAGACATGATTTTATGCCAGTGCATATAGTTAGATTTTTCCATATTTGAGGAGAAGTGGATGGAAGAAACTGAAGCTTGAAAGTGGACGTCGAGTAAACTAAGGCCACATTATATTTCATTCACACAACGATACACAAGTTTCAAAATGGTACATGATTTTTTGCAACTTGTATATATTATTCTTCTTATTATAGCTGCTTTCTTTTCAAAAATATTTATTTATTTGTTGCAAAAACTAGATCTTGTTGGTTTATCATAGTTTCTAATGCTTCTAATTGAATTGGTAAAGTAACTTCCTTGGCTGATGTGTGAAGATCATATTCCTTCGATCATTTAAAAGCAGAAATTGAGAGCTATATTTAAATGCATCTTGTTTTGATGCATTGATTCGTGACATAATTGGTTCGGTTCATGATATAAGGTAAGAATGCACTGTTATAATGCACAGAACATTAACATATTTGAGTGGTCGTAAGCGCTGTGATTTTATGTATATGTGCAGTTGTTATCTAGTTTAAAATACAAGGATATTTTGCATCCTTACACTGTTAAAGCTTACTGCATTATTCAACTTATAATTTGCATACATTTTGTATATTTGATTTCAGCTTGATATAATTAGCAATAAAGGCAACCAAGATGGACATGACGATGGTGATGAACACCACTACTAAGGTGTGCACATTTTGGATTGAAATAATAGTGATCAAATAGCTGATTTGGTTATATTATGCCATTTTCATACTTATTTTTTTTCTCATACTTGATTTACAAAGGTATGAGCTTAAGTGTATATGTTCTCCCTTTCTGCTTGTTGGATTTACAAAAGATTGCTATTTTTTTATCATGAATTTTACAGCTTTTGTTCATAGGAAGGCTATATTTAGCATGCTCTCACATTTAGTTGGAAGTCCAACAACTGCAGTTAGAAAAATATTCAGCTATGTGAGCGACCATGCTGTCACTCTGGATGGACTTGCATCGAATGGTTGATAGGTTAATTTTCTAGTCTTCAACGTAATATAATTACGTTTGTGATGGCTTTTAGGAATTGATGATAAACTAGTTTTTGATGTAATTTTGAAATAAAGTTGTACTATGTTTATTCATATTTTAACATTGTTCAATGGAATGTATGTATATGTGCGTGTTTGTGTGTATTGATTTGTTGTTTATATATTGTGTAAATATATTTTTAATGTAAGGTGGACAAAATTGCAAAATTGTTTTGAATTGTATATTTGTATCTTTCAATAGCTCTATAGATTGTCAGTCTGAAACATCAGATGAATTAAATAGATTATCAATTTGAAACACTTATTACTTGTAGTTTACCTATCTGAAATGCTTTATGAGTGTTTCTAATTATTTATTTAAAACACTTTGTTAATGTTGCAATTTATCGATCCGAAATGCTTTGTAAGTGTTTCAATTCGTAATTTTGAAACAGTTTCTTAGTGTTTCAGATGGTCAATTTGGAACACTTTTTGAGTGTTGCGGTTTGTCAATTTGAAACACTTGTTGAGTGTTGCGGTTCGTTAATTTGAAACACTTGGTGAGTGTTTCAATTTGGCAATCTGAAACACATTATAATTGTTGCAAAAATCTGCAACATACTAATCTGCAACACTTGTGAAGTGTTTCTAAAATTTTTAGTAACATATTATTTCCGTTTCAAATTGATCTTTTTGGTGTTCATTCGTTAGAAAATTACTATTCAAAATATTCTAACTTTTTCTTGTTTTATCGAATTTTGATTTATATTGAATTATATATATTCATTCAAAGTTTAAAATCGAATTTTCAAACTACCGCGCCATTTCAAGCTCGTTTTAATTAAACTTTAAATTTATACGCTCTAAGTTCAACTTAAATAAATTTTAAATCGTTTATTCTCAAAAGAATTCATCCAAAATATTTAATTTCTATGAAAATCAATTAAAAATAAATTTTAAATTGGTTCCAAAAATACGGGTTGTTACAGCCACCATCCGAAACATGCTTTCCACGTGCCCTTAACTCCTGCGCCTCCAGCTTCCAAAAAGCCAAGTCGAAGCCCGTCCATACATCTGTTAGCTTTTGGAATACACGGCGGTTTAAAGGTGAGTTAATACTGCCCTTATTTTTTTTCTTGCTGAAACAGTGCATATATATATATATATATATATATATATATATATATATATATATATATGCGTGTATATTTATATTGGTTGTTAGGCATCTTTTTGTGTTGAAATATGTTTTTGCATACCCCTGCTATGTTGCTTATCATGTTCAAAGTAGGATGCCATGTTGAACTAAAGATATATTTTTATGTGTGTTTGTCTTTGTTTCGTCAATCTGAAGTATGCTAAATTTTCTGTATATATTTATAATGTACGCATGGAAATGAAATATATATGTTGCTTTGTACTCTACATGTATACATGTCACATTACCTTGGTTGTTGGAACTCCCTGTTGTGCTATGATTCTAGTCCCTACCTTTCTCGTGAACTTGGAACACCATTCATTTACATCTGTAAACGTGAGTATACCCTTGGGTTCATTTTTTCTTCTCCTGCTTTATGAAACAGGAACCTGACTTTATTTATTTTAGAATGCCATGCAATTGATTAGTTGCCTTGTTTGTTAATAATCTTATTTGAATGTGCATTCGGGTACTCGGCCTTATAAGCCAGTATTTGCCCAACATTTTTCCTAAGAAAAGGTGGCACCCCATTTTGTCTATACACTGGGAATCATTTTTTTTTCTAGACTTGAGAATACCCTAGTGTGTTGAAACTGGAAGCATGTTCGAATTGCAAACAAACAAAGGAAGTGAACATTGATATTTTTCTTTTATATTTTTCTTCCCCGGAATCCAATTGCAAAGGAAATTCACCTACTATTTTATTATTTGTTTCAAACTTTTGTTTAAAGCTTAATGTATGTGACATAATAACAAATCTGAAATTGATTGGTTACATGCAATTTTGACTATTGACCTATAAATATATGCTTGAAATCCTTCTAGTTCAAAAGTTTGCCATAATAGTTTGAGCTATTCATATATTTCAGCGACCATAAACCTTATGTTAAGATTGATTATTTTGTTTCGTTTGCATTGAAATTAGTTTTACTTGAATATAACCTGACCCGAGTTTTTTTTTTGCTCAGGTTGGGGTCTGTAACACCCCACGTCCATTAATGTCACTCACAAAGGGAATGCATTAACTTCCATGGAGGTTATAAGTGAATATAGAACAAAAAAATTACAACAAGACAGATAATAAATAATACTTGGAAATCTAAAACTTCATTTTATTACAGCGGAAATTAAACATGTTTGTTACATCATAAAACCATAGATCATAACCAAGTACAATATCCATCTTCATAAAAACAAAATACATAATCCTATTACATAAATAGCCATTAAAAAGATAACAAGCTGGACTTTACTTCAACGGTCCAAGCTTTCCAAAGAGAGATGAAGCAATTCAATCAAACTCCACTAGAGCTGGGCCCAACCTGAGGACCTGGAGGGCGAAAAAGGATAGAAATAGAGGGGGTCAGACATAAAGTCTGGCGAGTATGATAATTCTAACAATACTATTATCAAAATAACTAGACTAAGGCATAAGCTGGAAGACAAGTAAATGTCTATGAACTCTTATGAAGATAAAGATAGCGTTTAAGATAACGTTAAAGATAACGGTAAAGGCACACCTAATTACTAACGAATGATTACTACACTGCACCGCACATTATTACACTGCACCACACCAATCACCCTATTGTTTGATCCCACTTGCTTCACACAGAAACTTTATAAATAGCCTTACGTACCCCTAGCTGACTACATAGGTGTCGTCTGCCCCTATCTCCACTAGGTGTACCCCACTACCCACTTTCGATCGGCTCCCTACTCGTAGATACCCGTGCTGGCCCCACAGTGGGGTGTATCACTCCCCTAAAGTGGCAACCCGATACAACTTGAGAATGCATGGCTTATACCTACATGATTCAACAACGTCTTACCTACCAGCCCGGGTCCACACACGCATATGAAACCCGTTGGACTTGCGTTGCCACCGCTCCCCGTTTTGGCCTCTTACAGTCGAACCCAACATGCGTGTCCCGTCCTCGACTTGGGTCAAGCCCACAAAGATACGTTTGGGGTACTGGTCGAAATGGGCCCCCACAAGCTACCCACCTAAGCTTGTCACTAGTATATCCCACTTAACCCTCTTAGTCATGTTCATTTACATGTGTGTTTGGTTAAGTCTTACTAATCGTATTTCACATGCCACTAAGGGCACCCCCTAGATTCCTCATGCCACCCAAGGCACCTACTTTACCCCCATGTCCCACCTTACATGTTTATCTGGTTAAGTATTTCTTAATTCATTCAGGCCATAACCTCATAAAGACCTCTCACATTAGACCGGCATTTATGGCAGCTGGATTTGCCGGGCGGGTCCGGGCAGTCTTACACCATAAAAGAGTCTAACCTCGTGTCTTTACAACCGTTATGCTTTAGTTTAGGCCTAGGACCTCTCACATTGGGCTGACATTTGTGACCACTGGATTTGCCGGGCGGGTCCGGGCAGGTTTACGTCACAAACGAGTCCAACCTCGTGTCCTAAGCATTGATTAACACTTAAAATCTTTTACCCCAGTTTTAATAATTCCCTATTCCAATTATTAATTAAGTCAACTTTTAATGATGTCCATAATTGACTCAATTATGGCCATCCACTTATGGCATGCAAAATTATATCAATTGCACCCCAACTTTTTAATATTAAATCCTTAATATTACCCCTACCCCACGTTTATACGTTCGCTTATTCAACGCATAATATAGGCTAGACTTGTATAGTCTAACACATAGCACAAAGATAAATTATCACAACATATAGACAATTAAAATAAATCTAATCATAATAGGGGTGAAACTTGCATAAACTACACATGTTAAGGATCAAAAGGTGTCAACTTGTTAAATGTCTCAATTTATATGATATGATCATAACCCAAATCTATACATAAACTTGCATATGGGGTTTTTAGGCAACATAATGATGGTGTGAACTAGCATAGGATATCACATATGTCATAGCATAATTCTAGATGTCATAATAGATGTATTGGCTTATGTTCATAACTTTTCTAATCAATCTAACTTGCATATGTGACTTGTCATATAGATCAACATAACCCAAACATGATGATTTAATTAATATGAACTAACTAGAATAGATGGTAACATCATGGCCTATTTAACATGTATGATTCATCACAACTTAGCATAGAAACTTTCAACATACATAACATCATCATATCATGATTTACAACATATAAGATATCATCATCACATTACATTGGATTTACAATATACATGATAGCAAAAGGGGTTTGCAACAACATATATGATAATTCACATCATCTACTCATAATCCATTCATAACTCAACCTAATTAAAATGATAATAATCTTGTTAAGATCATCATACTCACAATTTAGAGAAGAAAAGAGAGAGTTTTGCTTTGCTCTAGGGTTGAGAGAATTAGAATTGAATTTGCTTTTCTTCTTTCTTAGTTGGCGGCGGCTCCATTGATTTCCATGGCGACGGTAACTATTCTATTTTAATTTAGGTTTAGGGTTAGCATTAGGATGTATTTATAGGTGTAGGAAGTTATTTAGGACCATTAGATTAACCCTGAACCATGAGAACCAATCAAATGAAAAATCTGCATTTGAGCGAATCGGCCCACGGGTTGACAGCCAAACACCCTGGATTAACCCCTAGTCGACCCAGCAAAGCTCGGGTCGACCTCAAAAATGGGCCGGTTCGGTTATTCCCCCTCCCAATTCGCTGTTTTGAACTTTTTCGCATATTTATTTATTTAATTTTTAATTTTTATATATATATATAACAATATATATATTTCTCTGCGCAGCCCATTTCACTTAATTCTTTTCTAAAAATTAAGTATACTTTAATTTGTGAATTTTAATGTTATAAAATTACGGGGTGTTACAGGGTCGGACCTAAGTAATTATAGCCTAGGTTCGAAGTTGACGACGACGAAGGATTCGTGAAGACACGTAAAGACGCGTATGTGCGCAGGCCCGACCAATAGTGTAAAATTTTATTCATTTAAAAATTTGTGTATACATTTCATATTTCTTCCGTCGTTCAAATATTTTGTGTAAAACTATGATAATATTTTTGTAATAAATTTTCGGTTGCAAGATACACTATTGTCATATGCGTTGTGATTTTGTGTGTATATTTCGTTTAAACCCTGTAAGCAATAATGATTCGCCGTTTTGAGCATCTGGAGTTGGTTTAATTACTGATTCAAGACGTTAGAAATAACGAGTCATTACAATTCACCCCCTTCTAGTGTTTTTTTGTTGTAAGATCCTTGAGTCTCAACCCTGACAAATTGCATGAATAAATTCTCATGCAATAGTTCAACTTAACAAGTACAAACGGATTATCGAACTATCGACTTTCAGGATTCAATAATGCCTTGGAACAGCGTAATCGGATTTAAAGTTTGTACGACTTTGATCCGTCCAAGAACACTCTAAATTTTGATTACTAATGATGCAAGTGACGAAGAGAACGAAGAGGAACAGGAAGAAAGAACTCTGCAATAGTTCAAAAGCGTTGCAAATCTGGAATTCGCAATGCTTTTTTGATGTTGGAAATGGAATCGTGGAGTTTAGAGAAAAAGAAGAAGTGAAACAACATTCAGAATTCTTTTGAAACATTTCCTGGGTGTTTCTATTTACAAGGTCTGAAGAGATGCCTGTTCAAAATGTCTAGTCCTTTTAATTCGAGTTGCAACAGTTTAAACGTTTCAAATTCGAAACGTCGCATCCCACTTTTTACAACTGTTAGAACCGTTACAAATAGTCGTGTGTCACTTTGTTTCCAGCAGTTCAGAATCATTTCAAAATTTCACCGCTATTTGAATTTAATTTTGGGTCTGTAAAAGGCCCGATCTATTACCGTCTATAATTTTGGTCCGAAAATATATTATAGGACCCAAACTCGTACCCGGTCAGGTCAGACGACGGCGGTGGTGCGCACATATGTGGCGTAGTGATGCATGGCCTCCTCCCTCACAACAAAGAAAACATGTGGGATCCCTAAGGCCCCAACACCTTCATGAGAAAGTACTTAAAGATACTTTTTCTAACTTCGCGATGTGGGACTAATCCCCATACCCACTTCTTCCTTTCTTACTTCCCTCTTCAAAAACAAACCTAACCCAAAAAAAGTTTTGAAAATTTACAACAATCTCTATGAATCAAAATATGCTTTTGTATTCCTTAAAAATTGAATAAATAAACATTTGTGCATCATGTATAATGAGCGAAGATGTTTATATCAATATGTATATCATCTAAAAGCTAAAACATGCATAATCAAGAAGTATTTAGTAATTATATGCTTAGTTTATGATTTCGTTGAGTATAATATGATAACGCTAAGACTTGCATAGAGAGAGCTTACTCTATATCCTCTGAAATAGGTTAGTAATACCATGTTACAATATAAATATGTTTAAACTACTAAGGGTGCGTTTGCGTACACCGGTAATGGAGCAATTTAGTGGGATATTTAAGTGGAACATTTCAAAGGAGCTGGAAGTTGAACGATATATGTATTTGCGTCTTCCAACAGAAGATTTAAGCGGAGTATTTTTGTAATGACCAGCATTTTAAGTATCAAAGGATCATAAAATATTTTTACTTTGTTTTCTACAAGGGTCGGATCATTCTCAACTTTTGATAGGTTGTTCATGGGGATGTGAGACATGTCCATGATTTTTATCAATTTTATTTGTGACCATTTTGCCCTTGTTAGTTTTGTACAACAGGACATAACTTTTGACTAGGATCAAATCGGGTATTGGGATCGATTTTATTGGATGGGAAATGGTGTTTCCAATTCCGTAGAGAGGTCACATTAAAGATTTGGCCAAGCGATTTAGGAGGAATCGTTGTTTTAGTGTTACACATTTTGTAGACTGACTAATTAGTCATTAGTGGGCTGATTAGTGAGTATCATTAAGGCTAGGAGTTATTGGCTATAAATAGGAGGGTAGAGATAACGACAATGGTTTAGTTTCTTCATTCTCTCATTTGGTTGGGTGACTGTAATTCTCCGGCTTAACCAAATACACCTCCACTTCATTAAATTCATAGAATTACATAAGAAGATTGAAAATCAACATCGAAGAAGGGTGGCTCGCATCAAATTAGTTAATTTAGAGGTCGTTCTTTGCTGTCTAGATTAGAGATTTACCAATTTGAATCCATTTTGTGGATTTGGTGAGTGATAAGCATCTCTCACATGGATTCAATCAAGTATGTGGGTTTGTTTGATCTTATTTTCATCATTTCAAGTCATTCTCACCTAGATCTAAGCGAGTAAGCATATTTTCCTTCGAATCACCATAGGATCTAATCTAGCAAGATTATAACGGTAAATTCATATGTTAATTCTATGTTTATGCAAGTTTAGATACATTTATTGATTCATTCATTGTTTTATCATGATTTGTTGAATTTCACATGATTGAATTATGATTATTGGTGTGTTAATGATTATTGATGATTGATTTGCTGTGTTATTGATCGTTTAAATGAAATTGGTCGATTTAAATGAGTTGGATGCATAGATGTTTATCGCTAAAGCGTAGATCGTGTGGATTGGCTCGGCAAAAAGCTGAATCTGGGCATGGATCGCATGGAATGTGATGGATCGGTGGGGATGGATCGCCCGGAGTTTGGAGCAAGAAATCGATGGATCGGTCAAAACATGTCAAAAAGCTTGGATCGTTGAGCATAAAGTGTGGATCGGTTCGTTGGCTTCAGGTATGGACGGGTGTATTCATGAAGACATTCAAACGTGGATCGTATCGCATGCGTTAATATGGATCACCAGGGATGTGGATCGGTGGCAGTTTCTGAAGTTCATGGGTCATTGCACACATATGGACTATGAAGCATCTGATGGATCAGGCTTGATGGGCCAGTGATCATTAGAGCGATGTAAAGTCGTAAAGCAATATGCATGGATTGGCTAAATTCAGTTGCGGATGGATCAGCCAAAGCATTTAGAAGCATGGTGGATCGGTGCCAGATGGGTTGGGTTGAGATAGCGATGGATCAGTCGAAGTCTGTTTGTGTTGATGGACCGCATGAATCGCTATGAACTGATATTCTGCATGGACCGTTGTGCGTGGATGGATCAGCCAAGACGTGGCGAAGTTATTATGACATGATCAGATGCGATCCATATTGATCGGTGGTGATCCATAGGTGGATGGTCCATCTCATATTAGCCAAACAATGTTGATTTTGGTTTGATGATGGGCGTGGCTTTGAGATGAATTCAGATGGAATATTCTAAGCAAAGTGAAGTGTTCGTTGATCGATGAAATGCAGTGAAGTTGTGAAGACGACTCAAGGATATTTGAGCTCGTGGATAATGATTGCTCGAGAAGGCACTTGAACTTATGGATAGTCATCAAGGTGGTTGGCTAGAGTTATTGAAGGTCGAGGGTTCATCGTTAGTCAGAGGTTCTAGAAGTCTTAAAGCAGGGGCATAATGGGGATACCCAAAAGACTAGGTGAGTCGAGTACCCAAGGCAGTCACGATGGTCCTAGATACGAGTCACGATGGTGTATGGAGTTTTTCTAGAACCGGGGTTAGCATTAGCCCTTGACGGATGGCTAGATGGGCCAGTCATACGATTAACGATGGTTTCAAGGTAAGGCAGGCAGTGATAGCCAGAGTCATGGAAGCTATTGTTATTTGTATCGTCTTGTGTGGGTTGTTCGACATCGAGGGAGATATCTCTTGGGTGCTTATTTTATGTCGGTTTTGGCCTTCGGGGTTTGTGCTTGGGAGATGTTGAGCTCGGTTAGGATGGTCTACACTTGATAATTGGTTGTTATGGATGTTTGTTTGTTTCTTCTCTAATTCTCTGGGAAAGGATATCACTGTCAGTTGTGGAGGAGACGGGTTTGTGTTTCTTCTCTGTTGATGTGTTGGTAGGTTAGATGATTGATCTACCTACTTTTCATATAATTTATCGATGATGTTAGATAGTTGTTTTTCTCTCATTAATACTATTGTCTGACTCAAGGTTTCACGTTTCCCACTTATTACCTTGGGGTGTTCATCCATGTTGCAGATGGGAAGACAAGGTAGCAGATAACAGGTAGTATATCTTGATGAGGACGATGTTGTAGACCGATGACGAGCTGGAGGCTTGGGTATTAGTTTCTACTATACTGATTAGCACAGAAATGTGTTTATTTTATGCTCTTATATCTTATCTTTTGTAAATAAATAAATATTACTTTGGGAATTTTTTCGTGTGTTTTCACAGGTTCAAAAATTGTCTCCTTCATTTCAATTAAAGGCAAATTGCAAAGAAAAGCTACTTTTCCATATAAACAAGTTTTCAATAACAAATGAAGTTGTAGCTCACTGGTAAAGGTATAGAAATTTTTACAAAGAGACTTGAGTTCGATTCCCGAAAAGCCCTCTTTTTGCTGAAGAAAGGAACATTCACACTGCCTCCTTTACTCTGAAGAATATATGGACTAGTGGTATATTATATATATATATATATATATATATATTCATATGTATGATATACACTAATAAACATTTCAGGAATAAGCATATTCTTCTCAAGGATACCAATTCAAATCATTCATTTTTCAACTGCCATTTAGAAGAATGTTTGATTGAATTATTGCTAAGAAAAAGCCAATCAATCTGCCACGTGTCACTAATCAGGAGAGGAAATCTGCATGGAATATCTCAACCATTATGTCATATCTTTTTTATTTATAAACAAAGATATTTAAGAGATATTTTCTAGGCCTAGTATTCATATTAAGAGGAGCCTACATCTTCTATAAATACAAATGATATCCATTGTAAACCTAGTTCCATTATTCTATATTATGTTCTTCTCCATTAAGAAAGCTTTTCTTTTATTTCTCTGCAATTTTAATTTTCAAGCAACTTGTGTCGTCTATACAATTAGATTTGGAGCACAAGTTGTCTTTGTAATATATTTTTTTCTTATTAGCGATTGACCGTTTGATTAGATTCAACGACAATCCTAATTTTAATTTTCTATTGTTTTTGTTTGTTGTTTCTTTCCCAATAATTTATCCTATTGTTTTAGTTGTTGAATTTGGTATTGATCTGATTAGATTCAGATCCATAGTAATTTCAATAGCATTAATTCAAAACCATCTCCAAATATTGTTTAACTAGCCCAAGAAATATATAAATAATAAAATTTGAAATTCCTCCCTGTGTTCGACCTGCATATTACGCGATCTGTGTGCTTGCAGATTATTACAAAATTTGTGCTTTTCTAATCCATAGAAAAGTGCCGATTAAGTTTTTGGCGCCGTTGCCAGGGATGCAATAATTAGATTTTATTATTTATTTAATTTCCGATTCATGTTATTTTTAATTGTTTATTTTTTTTCTTTTTTTTCTTGTATATATAGAAAAAATATTGATTTTTTAAATTTGGTATTATTCTTTGATTCCATAATCTTCTAAAAAAAAGTTCTTGCTATTTTCTTTTCAATTTCTTTCCTCTTTTCTTATTCCCTTTCCAATCTTTACTTTTCTTTCTTCTACAAGTTCAAAAAAAATCTTCTTAATTTTTCTACCTTCTATTTGTTTGCTCTGTCTTGCTCCATCTTTTTCTGCATCATCATTGTAACCTGAATCAAGATCAAACTCCCTACTATTGGATCTAGATTAACCCTAGAGGGGGGCGAATAGGGTTTAACATAGTTTTTCGCTAAGTTAAAAAATCTGATGGGATATTAAAAAATAAACAGGTCACAAAATGCAGCAGAAATAAAAAAGAAGAAAGGATATAACACACAGAGATACCTAGCTTTGGCAAAACCCTGCCTACTGCTGCATTCCTAAGGTTTCTACAAGATGATAGAACAGATCCCGCTTACAAGACCATGTAAACTTGCACTCCCTGCTCCGGTACTAATCCTATGCTCAAGACTCTAGACTGACCGATATCCCCTCGACCAGATTTTCCCGGATTACAAACCCGTAATCCGTGACCCTAGTTTTTTACAGACTCTAGTAAATTGCCAACTAAACCCTAACTGGATTTCCGAGTATTTTACATACACTAGAAACTACTTGGATTGATTACAAATAAAAATAAAAATACAACAAAATAAAGACACAACACATAAGGCCCTAACTTTAAAAAAGAATTTAGACTCCCTTTAGCCCATGTGAAATTAGCCGGCCCACTTGCAAATATCATTCATTTGGCCCGATCTCTTTACTTCTGAAACAATGAAGGTGGCGATGAGAAACTAAAACTAGGGTTTCTCTTGCTTTGTCCCAAATCAAATCGAGATGCTTTTGGAATTTATTTGAATCTTTGTGGCTTGGAATCAGATGATATTCGGTTCTTTATTGCTTCGCGTTTGCTCCTTCTTGTCAACGATTTGGGATATTGTTGCGATCGAAAACTGTGAGTGATTCTAAATCGATTTGATTTCTGTTCTTTAAATTGTAGCTTGTATTTTCGATCTCCATGCCTGTGATGTAATGGGTGTTTAAATAGGGTTATCGAAAACCCTTCACTCTGATTTCCTCGTATGTGATTTTGGTCTGGTTTTGCTCGTGTTCCCCTTTTTGATTGCTCGACTTTAATGATGGATCTAGACCTTTGAATGAATTGAAATTGCTTGGTTATTTCTCTGATTTTGCTCGGCTTGATTTGCGTTGATTTCCTCTTTTAAAAATTCTCGGCTTTGAATAATAATCTGGACTTGAAATTGCTTGCGTGACTTGCATGAGAGAGAAAAAATTGACAAATATATTTTTCATTTCTGGAAATAGTTTTATTGCAAGAATTGATTTGTTTCCAAAGTAAAAAAAATACTCATGAACTTCTTGTACCAAAATGTTTGAGCACTGATTTAAATCTGGAATGTTTAAAAACTTTTCCAAAAAAAACTGCATTGATCTCTTCCCGAAAATGGCACTGTAATTTTCTTACCAAAATTGATTGAACAGAAATGATTTTCTGTATGATTTTGATTTTCTCTTTGCCAAAAAATGTCATTCTTGATAATTCCTGAAAATTGCATAATAGGCAAATTAGAAATACTTGCCATGTATTCCTCTTTGTCATTTGTCCCTGATTTGTTGCTTGGAAATGTTATTGCCAAAAACTGATTTCAAAACTTGCCAAAAGTGAATCCAAACCACTGATTACTTGCATGTTTCATATGCTCATATGCATGATTTAAAAACTTGATGATTTGTGGCAATTCCTGAAATGGTTCCTTGTGCCAATTTGACCATTTATATATCACATGCTAGCTTGGTTAGTTCCCATATATTGCTGCACTCATTTATGTGTTTGTTGAACTTAAACTTCATCATGTTTACGCTCACTTGTTTCTTTCCATGCAATTTCGACTCCATGCATTTGTATAGGTCCAGTTTACGTATGTGAATGCTTGTTAAAAACTTGTTGTTCATATTGGCTTTTGAAACTTGCTTCACTGATATTGTTGTACCCTGAACCATGCAATGTTGAAATGCTTTAAACTATGTCCTGCACTTGTTCACTTTTGAGCTTGAGTAAAACTGCCTTGACCATTTGTGTCACTGAGTTGCACCATTGTATAGCCGATCCATATATTTGTACACTTGCTCATGCACATGTTCTTGTTTTCTGAAACTTGTGCTCGACCATGTTTGCATGCATGTATTTGAACCATGTTCTTGCATATGAAACATACTTGGCTTTGTCATATTGATCTTGTGTGTGTTTGACCCATTTCAGATATGTTGTGTATGTGCACCAATGTTCATGATTGCATTTAAAAGATTGAGTTGCCATATGTGTCAAATTGATCTGAGCTTGCAATTTTGGGCTCACACCTGAACCTTTGCACCTATTTGAAACTGTTCCTTGTGCTGTTGCTAATCAAAACTAAACTTGTACATGCTACTACACTTGATCTAGCATGCTTGCATTTGCCATAATCGCTGGATTTGATCACCATGTTGTTTTGACTTGTTGCATTTGAGCATGCTCAACCATGCTGCACCACTATGTTTGTCACCCATTCTTGTATACACCATTGTACACTTGAGTAGCTTCACTGTGCCATCTTGTAGAATTCTTGAATCACTTTTGGGATTAACATTGCTTATGCATAGCACACATATATGCTTTGACTTTTGGTATTTGAAAAGTTGACTTGTGCATATATTTTTAGCTCTACCATGTGTATTGATGACCATATTCACCTGCACATCTGTATATATGTATATATATACAATAGTGTGTGTATACATATATCGTGCACGTGACATTTATTTATCAGCAGACTGCTGCACTGTGTTGTGGCTGTTCAGAATCAGCTACTGGTTCTGATCAGCAAAACAGTGTAGTATGTTGAGGTTGATCAGTGGGTACTAGAAATATATACATATCACATCAAGTCATGAAAGATGATGAGAAACACACCGAAATTCTGAGGCAAATAAAATTTTAAAATTAAAATTTATATTTGCATGTATTTTGTTTCATTTACATTGCAGTGTAGTTAGTGTGTGTTTCATATGTGACAGGTAAGCGGACGATGACTGGACTGACTATGAGCAGTGAAGACAGAAGACAGTGTGTATATATGTCAGTGAATGAATGTATATGAGATTGTATAACTAAAACTGTATATGAGTGAATGAGAGTTGTAGTGAGGAACTGTGTACGAAAATGATATGATATGAAATGTAATAGTATAGTGTACAAATAGTGGAGTTGTAAATTTGTACTATTTTTAAATGTTTGAAATAAAATATTCTATTTAAATAAAATACAGTGTCAATATTTGAATTTCTGAATAGTCGTATTCTATTTAAATATAAATATTTTATTTCTGTCTGTGATGTGATGTAACAGTACTGTAACACCCCGTAAATTCTGTAACATTAAGTTTCACAAATTTAAGTATAATTAATTCTAAATGAAAGAATTAAGGGGAATGGGTTTCGCCGTTGCGATCGACTCAGAATTCTGCTTTAGATAGAGTCCGAGTTTGCATAAATCGGACTCCGTATGAAGGAGTTACGACCTCCGGAAGTTTCAGAATTCAATTTAAAATTCAAACAGTTCAAAATCAGTTCGAAATTCAAAAAACAGACCCAAACTGGGCTGGGCGGGAAAATTCCCGCCCAGGACCCAGGTCGACCATGTGGTCGACCTGGGGGTCGACCTGGGGGTCGACCTGGGGGTCGATCTGCCCAGTCGACCTGGTTAGGCCCTTGCTGGCCTGGTCGAATTTCTGAGTCTTGGTGTGTCACTAGGGCTGATTTGTCACATTCTAGTTGGCTCCTCTCGAAGTGAATGGTCTAGATTCATCTATGATCATCTGACGGCTCAAGTCAATCTGAAATTCTATATAAACAACTTAATTCACCAACCTAAATTCACATAAAAATTAGAGACGGAGCCGACATGCTACCGGGAGAAAACTAAGAGGAGCCTCCACTTGTAGAAACTTAGAGACGAGCAAAACTAAAGTAAAACAAGATTCAAACAACGTTTATCTACCCAAAGGAAAGCATTGCAAATTCAGAACTCAGAAATCAGAAACCAAGATCGTCGTTGGTTGTAAGTATAGTGATTTTTTCGATGAGAATAAAATTAAGACTTGATTCGATGTAAAGTGGAAATGGAATTTTACTATTGTATAACGACGATGTTAATTCATATCAGTGTATTGCAATGATTGTATTGTGAATGGTATTGGGATGTTTGTGGTATAATTGACTTGATGTTGGTCCTATTGTACATTTAGAATGAAGGCAACATCACATACAAGTATTTGGTTAAAGTTAGGATTTACACCTATATGTTTATATATTAACTTTGTCACATGCTAGTTTGTGTTTGAAGTTATGCCTAGATAAGAATATGTTTAGGCTTATGTTTTATGCAAGTTTTAGGTTGTAAAATCCTATCTGACCAAATGTTAGTTCTACATGTTTAGGTGTGTATGTTAAACCTATGTCATATTTCAAGTTCACACTTATTCATATGTTTGTGATTGATTTGCAAGTTCACATATATGTAAGTTGATTTAGTCTATGCTGCAAATTCACATATATGTATGTGGTTTAGTCTACGTTGCAAGTTCACACCTATGACATTCATAATGACTATTTTGCAAGTTCACCCCTATTATGTTCATATTGACTATGCCAAAAATTCCAAGTTTACACCTATGTCATGTTTATGTTAATGGATTCCTTTATGCAAACTTTGTACGCAAAATTAGGCTAAGTTTTTAGCCTAATATTATATGTCAAAAATCATGCAAATGGAAAATTAGGCTAAGATTGTTAGCCTAATATTTAGGCAGGGTAACATTGGGAAAAATTGGTAATTATAGGAAACTTGACATAAATGGGTGAAAAATCACCTACGTAATTTATGGCATGAAACGGTATAAATTTTATACCAAAAATGATGAACTTGGAAAATGGGCCATAACATTTAATGGTTAACAAATATACATATAACCAGTAAAAGAGACAAATATGTAAATTTAGAAAATACGAGTATGCTTAACCCGAGGTTGGATTGAGTTGTGATGTAAACCTGCCCGGACACGCCCGACTGTCCAGTAATCACAACAATACCTATCCAATGTGGGAGGTTAAGGAATTGAGCCCAATAAGGACCCGAGGTTAGACTGAGTTACGGTGTAAACCTGCCCGGAACCGACCGGCACATCCAGTAACCGTAACAATATCGGTCTAATGTGAGTAGTCGGTGCTTTAAAAGGCTAAGGACAGACAAGTCAGGATGGTAGGGTTAAGTTAACTAAAACACTTAACCAATTCAACATGTTAACTAAACTGATGGGTGGGGTTAGGTTAATACAGACACTTAACCACTTAACATGTTTGAGTAGAAAACCCTAGTAACGAGGGACCCGTTTCAGCAGTAACCTAAATTAGGTATCATGGTACCCTGAAACTAGGCAGGGTGGGGCACGATTACTGGGGTGATTATAAGCGGTCAAAAGCGACGGCGGTTGGTGCAACAGTGTGGTTCTAACGAAGTGCGGGCGTGCACACACTTCGGAGCAGACAAACAGGACACTGGGCATCAGTAGTATAACCTATGTATTCTAGAATTGTGTCGGGCCGCCACCACGGGACTTGATACACCCCATGGTGGGACCAGCATAGGTGTCTACAATCTTTGGGGCCATATGGCACATATGTTTATGCGAGTAGGAGCCGATCTTTAGAAAAGGGGGATCATTTCACCCTCAGCATGGGGTGCCAGTCAGAACGAGTACAAGTAGGTGCAGAGATATAGTGTGGGGTGCGATAGTATATTCGGTTCTAAACTACTTTATCTTAGTTTGTGATACTTTCCCATTTCCAGTTTATTCCTGCCATGCTCTTTTTCTTATTCACATACTGAAGAGTCACTAGACTTACCATGCTTTATGTCTGACTCTGTTTATCTTTCGTCTTCTTTTCTTCCGTTCCCTCCCCCTCCCCCCAGGTCCACAGGGAGGAAACAATCCATCTTAGTCGGACTCTTTGCAAGCTTTAAGATAGTAGATGTATGGTTTGGACTCTCTTTCATTGACTATGGCTTTTGGACACACTCTATGGGGATTTATGCAGTTTTAATTATGTTTTATGCTTCTTTATTCAATAATCAAGACATAAATGATGTTGTAATGTTTTGGAAGTTATTATGAGACAATTATGGAAATGTTTTGTATGAACATGTATTTATGAATGAAAGTCTGTTTGTTTTCCGCTGCTTATATATATATGTGTTTACATCTTTCTTGTGTTTTATCTGTGACTTTTACCTATAAACCTCCACCAAAGTTAAGGCATTCCCTTTGTGAGTGACCTTAACGGAGGTGGCGTGTTTCACTTGGTATCAGAGCATAGGTTTACCAGATCAGATAAAAGTTTTTGAAACTATTTTCAAAAGAGAAGTTTAAAGAAGCATTTTTCAAGAAAAAGTTTTGATATTTTAAAAGGCATAATCCCCCAAAGCCATATGGACTATCTCTCTACCATCGTTTTGAATCTTTCCTTTTTGTTTCATTATGTCTGGAGATCTTAACCTTCAAGAAGGAGTACAGGTGCCTGGCTGGTTCAGGAGGTACCTAGAGGCTAGGGCCAATGGCACGGGCCCAGCAGACATTCCTCCTCCAGTGGCAGCGGTTCCTCCTCCTCCTCGTGGAAATGCTTTCGCGATGACATGTAAAGACTTCAAGGCTATGGGTGGAAAGGACTTTTATGGAACTGAATCCTTTGTAGCAGCAAGAAACTGGCTAAAGGAGATCGAGGATCTGTTTGTTATCTTCGAAGTTGGCAACATGCAAAAGATACAGCTAGCAGTGTGTTTGCTTAAAGATGAAGCTTCTTATTGGCAGGAGATCACAAAAGCTGAGAGGCCAGTGGAAACATGGGAAGATTTCAGGATGAGGTTTGAGATGAAATTCCTCTCCCAAGCTGAAAGAAGACTGCAAATGGACAAGTTTCTAACTCTTAAACAAGGAAGTATGACGATCAGGGAGTATGTTAATCAGTTTAATCAGCTGGCCAGATTTGGGCTGGATTTAGTAAACACCCAAAACAAGAAGGCTCTTCGCTTCGTCAAAGGTCTGAATGAGCCTCTACACAGCCTTACTATGACCCATGTATCCACGGGAGCGACTTATGAAAGCTTGGTGGACATGGCATTGCTACACGAGGAAGATAAAGGCAAGAAAGAGGCAAAGGTGGAAGTGCCTCAAGAGAAGAAAGAAGGTTTACAGGCTAAGAAAACAGACTTCAAGAAGGGCGGGAAGAACAACAAATCCCGTGAAAAGAGAAGGTGTAATTTCTATGGCATTGTTAGACATATATTGAAAGACTGCAGAAAGAAGAAAGCAAAGATGAATGGTGGTTGTTTCCATTGCGGAGAGACTGGACACATGGCTAAGGACTGCCCAAAGAAGCGAGGGCAGGGACAGAGGACTGGATCCACTTCAGGGGGTCAGGTTCACGCACTGGTGGCACCTCTGCAGGAACGAGGTAGTAATATTTCTGTAGAAAGTGTAATTTATCTTTATGATCATCCAGTTCGCACTCTCTTTGATTCTGGCGCATCACACTCCTTTATTTCATCTGCTTTAGTAGAATCTCTGCACCTAGACACTAGTATGGTAGAGGATCCCTTGGTTGTTTCAAACCCAATTGGGGGCTCATCTTATTTGTCAATGGTTTGTTTGGGTTTGAAAATCTCTATTCTAAGTGTTGAGTTTAGATGTAGTGCCTTAGTTTTGGGTTTCTCGGGATATGGATTGATCTTAGGCATGGACTGGTTATCCAGTAACGGTGCCATTCTTGATTGTGAGAAGAGAGTGGTTAGACTCTTGACTCGGCTCGGTAACACTCTAGAAATTTCTTGTAATCCCTTGAATGCTGTTATGCTTAGTTATCTAGAGTCGCTTGATGCTTCTATTGAGAATTTGCAGTCGGTTAGAGTGGTCCGTGAATATCCGGATGTCTTTGAGGAGGTGAAGGGCTTACCTCTGAGGCGGGAAATAGACTTTCGCATATATCTTGTTGATAATGCAAAGCCCATAGCTTTACCTGTCATACACATGGCTCCAAAGGAGAGAAAAGAGCTCAGTAAGCAAGTTAAGGAGCTTCTCGAGAAGGGGTTCATTAGACAGAGCATTTCGGAATTGGGTGCTCCAGTGGTGTTCGCAACCAAAGCGGATGATTCACTTCGCCTATGCGTTGACTATAGGGAGCTAAACAAGCTGACCAAAAAGAATAGGCACCCTCTTCCCAGAATCGACGATTTGTTTGATCAGCTTGTAGGTGTGTCGGTTTTCTCCCAACTTGATCTGGCTACTGAGTTCCATCAGGTAAGGGTAGCTGAAGATAACATTGATAAGACGGCGTTCAGAACCCCAGACGGTTTCTTCGAGTGGCTTGTCATGCCTTTCGGCTTGACAAACGCACCCGCTTATTTCGTAGACCTAATGAGCAGGGTGTTCAGAGAATTCCTCAATAGGTTTGTGGTTGTCTTCGTAGACGATATTTTGATCTTCTCAAAGAATGAGGAAGAGCATGCTCAGCATCTGAAAAAATCATGGATACTTCCGTGCACATCAGCTAAAAGCCAAATTTTCCAAGTGCCACTTTTGGAGAGAAGAAGTAAGGTTTCTTAGGCATATAGTGTCCAAAGAGGGGTTGGCCGTGGACCCCGCGAAAGTAGTTGTGGTGCAAGATTGGAAGGCACCAAGGAATGCAACCAAAGTCCGAAGTTTTCTTGGGCTATCAGTTTTTTACCGAAAGTTCTTCAAAGACTTTGCAAAAATCTCAGCTCCTCTTACAAGGCTGACGAAGAAGAACTTGACTTTCGCTTGGGACTTGGATTGCGAGTTTGCTTTCCAACGCTTGAAAAGGGCTCTTACAACAGCCCCAGTTCTAACTTTGCCTGACGGAAGCAAGATGTTCACAGTATACGCGGATGCATGTTGAACGGGACTAGGCGCTGTTATAATGCAAGAAGGGAGGGTAGTAGCTTATGGTGGAAGACAATTGAAAGTTCATGAAAAGAACTACCCAACCGACGATCTTGAGTTGGCCGCCATTGTCTTTGCACTTAGTCTTGGCGCCATTATCTCCTAGGTGAGAAGTTTGAACTGTATACTAACCATAAATCTTTGAAGTATCTTTTCTCGTAGAAAGATCTTAACTTGAGGCAGCAAAGGTGGATGGAGTTTCTTGCCTCGTATGATTTCGAGATTTCCTACACTCGTGGCAAAGGCATGTAGTAGTAGACGCCTTAAGTAGAAAGAAGCTGACACTAAGCCCTCTCTTTGTAGAAAGACAAAGCTTGGAGTATATAGCCAGTTTTAACTTTAGGCCCTCCTCTGATTTTGTACCGGGTCTATTAGCATCTCTTGAAGTGCGCCCTACTCTTTTGGACTCAATAGGGACTGCACAACGTGAGGACCCTCATCTCGTAGATGTGATTGATAAGCTTATTAGAGGTGAGACTTCTAGTCACCTCAACAGATACACCATCGATTATGAGAGTTGGCTGAGGCGGGATGGAAGACTTTGCGTCCCAAAAGCAAGGGAGTTGATAAAGAAGGTTCTCGAGGAAGCGCATCGTTCCAAGATGACTATACACCCTGGCGGAGACAAGATGTACAAGGACGTAAAGAGAGTTTTTTTTTGGAGTGGCATGAAGAAGGACGTGGCAGATTTCGTTTCTAAGTGCATGATATGCCAACAAGTCAAGGCGGAGCAGAAGAAGCCTGATGGTCTGCTCCATCCTCTAGAGGTCCCACAGTGGAAGTGGGATAGCATTTCAATGGACTTCATTGATGGGCTGCCTAGGTCAAGAAGGGGCAATACTAGCATTTGGATAATAGTGGACAAGCTTACAAAAAACGCCCATTTTTTACCTGTCAAGAGTAGAAGGACTGCCTCATCTCTAGCGTCTCTTTATCTTAAAGAGATAGTTCGACTCCATGGAATACCCTCCAGCATTGTTAGTGACCGAGACCCTATCTTTACAAGCGAGTTTTGTCGAAGTCTGCAAGAAGCTATAGGCACACAGTTTTGCTTGAGCATGGCCTATCACCCTCAAAACCGATGGCTAGACGAAAAGGGTGAACAGAGTTTTAGAGGATCTTTTGAGACTTTGCGTTCTTGACTTTGGAGGGACATGGGAGGATCATCTTCCTTTAGTGGAGTTCGCCTACAACAACAGCTACCAAGCCACCATAGGCATGGCACCCTTCGAAGCCTTGTATGGAAGACCGTGCCGATCACCAACTTGTTGGTGGGAGTCTACAGATAAGCTTATACTTGGGCCAAACATGATTAGAGAGACTTCTAAGAAAGTGGACTTAATACGAAGAAGGATGAAGACGGCCCAAGATAGACAGAAATCCTACGCTGACAAAAGAAGGACCGACCTTGAGTTTGAGGTTGGGGACAGGGTTTTCCTTAAGGTATCTCCTTTAAGGAACGTCGTTCTCTTTGGATCCGCAGGAAAGCTAGCACCAAGATTCGTAGGGCCGTTCCATATCATCGAGAAGATTGGGAAGATGGCTTATAGAGTAGAACTGCCCGAAAGATTGGCTGGAGTCCACAATGTCTTTCATGTTTCTCATCTCCGGAAATGTTTACATGAGTCTGCGGAAGTGGTGGAGCCAAGCATCCTAGAGGAAGTTGAAATAGAGCGAGAAGCAACTGTGAGGAAAGTCCCAACTCGTATCTTGGGAACAGAAATCAAAAAGCTACGCAACCGTGAAGTCAAGCTCGTTAAAGTTCAATGGAGTGACGCCGAGGAATACGCGACTTGGGAAACTAAGGACAGAATATGCGCTGCCTACCCTTTTCTTTTTGAGGGTACATCTTTGATCTCTCTTTTTCATTAAGTTATGCTTGTATCTATCTTTTTAGGTACATCTTCTCAGTCCTTTTTCCTAACTCCTTAGGTAGAAAAACTATTGGATGCAAACATATATTTGAAAACATGTTATGGATGATGGCTGCAAGTGGTTGCTAGTGATTGCTGGTGGTTGCTCGTGGATGCATATACACACACACCCTAGGTTTTAGATCGGCTTAGTCACTTCATATTGCATATGCATATATGTATTCATATTTGTATGTGGTTGAAAATTGATATGTTGTCATATGGATGTCGCATTTGTATGAATGGTTGCACACTCATGTAGAATTATGAATAGGAAAAAAATTGCATACATAATGGATTCATGACACTTACATGATTTGCATTAAGGAGGTCAACTGAGTCAGTAGACCGTCTGATTTTTGCATTAGATAAGGACATATACACACACTATGCAAATGATCATGAAGCATTAGAAGTCTTTTAAGGACAATGAATGTCAGTGATTGATTGGTTGAGTAGATGGGTGATTGGATGGAAGGACACATTCTTCCTAACTTGAAGATTTCGGGGGGGGGGGGGGGGGAGAATGTAACACCCCGTAAATTCTGTAACATTAAGTTTCACAAATTGAAGTATAATTAATTATAAATGAAAGAATTAAGGGAAACGGCTTTCGCCGTTTTGATCGTCTCGGAATTCTGCTTGAGATAGAGTCCGAGTTTGCATAAATTGGACTCTGTATGAAGGAGTTACGACCTCCGGAAGTTTCAGAATTCAATTTAAAATTCAAACAGTTCAAAATCAGTTCGAAATTCGAAAAACAGACCCAAACTGGGCTGGGCGGGAAAATTCCCGCCCAAGACCCAGGTCGACTTGGGGGTCGACCTGGGTAACCAGGTCGACCTGTAGGTCGACCTGCCCAGTCGACCTGGTAAGGCCCTGACTGGCCTAGTCGGGTTTTTGTCAAATTTCTGAGTCTTGGTGTGTCACTAGGGCTGATTTGTCACATTCTAGTTGGCTCCTCTCGAAGTGAATGGTCTAGATTCATCTATGATCATCTGACGTCTCAAGTCAATCTGAAATTCTACATAAACAACTTAAGTCAGCAACCTAAATTCACATAAAAATTAGAGACGGAGCCGCCATGCTATCGGGAGAAAACTAAGAGGAGCCACCACTTGTAGAAAGCTTAGAGACGAGCAAAACTAAAGTAAAACAAGATTCAAACAACGTTTATCTACCCAAAGGAAAGCATTGCAAATTCAGAACTCAGAAATCAGAAACCAAGATCTTCGTTGGTTGTAAGTATAGTGATTTTTCCGATGAGAATAAAATTAAGACTTGATTCGATGTAAAGTGGAAATGGAATTTTACAATTGTATAACAACGATGTTAATTCATATCTTTGTATTGCAATGATTGTATTGTGAATGGTATTGGGATGTTTGTGGTATAATTGACTTGATGTTGGTCCTATTGTACATTTAGAATGAAGGCAACATCACATACAAGTATTTGGTTAAAGTTAGGATTTACAACTATATGTTTATATATTAACTTTGTCACATGCTAGTTTGTGTTTGAAGTTATGCCTAGATAAGAATATGTTTAGGTTTATGTTTTATGCAAGTTTTAGGTTGTAAAATCCTATCACATATGTGACCAAATGTTATTTCTACATGTTTAGGTGTGTATGTTAAACCTATGTCATATTTCAAGTTCCCACTTATTCATATGTTTGTGATTGATTTGCAAGTTCACATGTATGTAAGTTGATTTAGTCTATATTGCAAATTCATATATATGTATGTGGTTTAGTCTATGTTGCAAGTTCACACCTATGACATTCATGATGACTATTTTGCAAGTTCACTCCTATTATGTTCATATTGACTATGCCAAAAATTCCAAGTTTACATCTATGTCATGTTTATGTTAATGGATTCCTTTATGAAAACATTGTACGCTAAATTAGGCTAAGCTTTTAGCCTAATATTATATGTCAAAAATCATGCGACCGTAAAATTAGGCTAAGATTGTTAGCCTAATATTTAGACGGGGTAACGTTGGGAAAAATTGGTAATTATAGGAAACTTGACATAAATGGGTGAAAAATCACCTAGGTAATTTATAGCATGAAATGGTATAAATTTTTATACCAAAAATGATGAACTTGGAAAATGGGCCATAACATTTAATGGTTAAAAATTTACATATAACCAGTAAAAGAGACAAATATGTAAATTTAGAAAATACGAGTACGCTTAACCCGAGGTTGGATTAAGTTGTGATGTAAACCTGCCCGGACCCGCCCGGCTGTCCAGTAATCACAACAATACTTATCCAATGTGGGAGGTTAAGGAATTGAGCCCAATAAGGACCCAAGGTTAGACTGAGTTACGGTGTAAACCTGCCCGGAACCGACCGACACATCCAGTAACCGTAACAATATCTGTCTAATGTGAGTGGTCGGTGCTTTAAAAGGCTAAGGACAGACAAGTCAGGATGGTAGGGTTAAGTTAACTAAAACACTTAACCAATTCAACATGTTAACTAAACTGATGGGTGGGGTTAGGTTAATACAGACACTTAACCACTTAACATGTTTGACTAGAAAACCCTAGTAACGAGGGACCCGTTTCAGCAGTAACCCAAATTAGTTATCATGGTACCCTGAAACTAGGCAGGGTGGGGCACGATTACTGGGCTGATTATAAGCGGTCAAAAGCGACGGCGGTTGGTGCAACATTATGGGTTCTAACGGAGTGCAGGCGTGCACACACTTCGGAGCAGACAAACAGGACACTGGGCATCAGTTGTATAACCTATGTATTCTAGAATTGTGTCGGGCCGCCACCACGGGACTTGATACACCCCATGGTGGGACCAGCATAGGTGTCTACAATCTTTGTGGGCTGTATGACACATATGTTTATGCGAGTAGGAGCCGATCTTTAGAAAAGGGGGATCATTTCACCCTCAGCATGGGGTGCCAGTCAGAACGAGTACAAGTAGGTGCAGAGATATAGTGTGGGGTGCGATAGTATATTCGGTTCTAAACTACTTTATCTTAGTTTGTGATACTTTCCCATTTCCAGTTTATTCCTGCCATGCTCTTTTTTCTTATTCACATACTAAAGAGTCACTAGACTTACCAGGCTTTATGTCTAACTTTGTTTTTCTTTCGTCTTCTTTTCTTCCGTCCCCCCCCCCTTATCCACAGGGAGAAAACAATCCAACTTAGTCAGACTCTTTGCAAGCTTCAAGATAGTAGATGTATGATTTGGACTCTCTTTCATTGGCTATGGCTTTTGGACACACTCTATGGGGATTTATGCAGTTTTAATTATGTTTTATACTTCTTTATTCAATAATCAAGACAGAAATGATGTTGTAATGTTTTGGAAGTTATTATGAGACAATTATGGAAATGTTTTGTATGAACACGTATTTATGAATGAAAGTCTGTTTATTTTCCACTGCTTATATATATATATGTGTTTACATCTGTCTTGTGTTTTATCTGTGACTTTTACCTATAAACCTCAACCAAAGTTAAGGCATTCCCTTTGTGAGTGACCTTAACGGAGGTGGCGTGTTTCAAGTACAATAACAAACACATTTAAAATAATTTAAATTTGGTTGTTATCATCAAACAAAAATCATATAATTGTGTATACAACTACGTTATATACAACAATCTCCCCCTTTTGATGATGACAAACAATTAAAAGATTTTGAATATAATAAATATGTTTGTACGTGAATTGTGGAACTCCCCCTAATTGTATGCTCCCCCTACAACTAAACTCCCCCTAGCTCTGATACCATATGTGCAAGAGTGAACAGAATAAATCAAATGATTTTTCAATGATAAAAATATTTATAAAATATTCACTCATAAATCAAAATCTCAACCATTCTCCCCCTTTTGTTATCATCAAAAGGATACAGAATTTAAAATAGCGATGTAAAATGACTAGAAAAAATGGTTAAGTGAGGGAATGTTCACTATAAATCTCAATAAATCAAACATAAATCATAATATTCCAAGAATCGATGGAAAATTTCACATTTTAGAATGATGTATTTATGATGAAATTAATAAGAAAGAGTTATAAAAATACGGATTTCAATTATTTTCAAAAACAGATTTTTAAAATTGAAACACAAAAACAGTGATGGATTTTGGACTATAATTATAAATTCAACTTAAGTGAAAAAATCGAATAGTCTTAAATCCCAGTAGTTATCAATCAGCAAATCATAATACGTCATAAAATATCCACACATTTCACAAGTTAGAATATGGATCGATAGGCTGGTATCTATACACAAAGGAGAATTTCAAATTATTTTCAATTTATAGCACATTATTTTCTTTTCTTTTATTTCTGTTTATTTTTTTTATTTAAGAGCACACTAACCACGCATAACCAGAACTTGGATTTTTAAATGAGGTCAGTCGCAGCTTAAGTTATAAGTTGTCTCATAACCATGCATGACCAGAGCTTGGATTTTTAAATGAGGTTAGAGACACACTTATGTATTAATTATATTTTTATCATTTTCAGCTTCAAAAGAAAAACTCCTCGGTACATAAAACCAATATGAATGATAAAAATGTGGTAGGTACAGAAATGGACTGTGAAATAAATTTCTAGATTAATTATATTATGAAATATGCTCGACTGAACCGGAGTCATTGAAAATTTTCAATTATCACTAATTTTGAATAATAAAATAGTCCAATTTCTATCACAAATATTTTCACTGTTTTAACACAAGATGATTAAAAAAACTCTCCACATTAATATAAAATCATGATGGATGGCAGAATGAGGATAGATAAAGGAGACGATCGTGAAATAATTACCATTTCAAAGATATTATAATAGACGTTCAACCATCATGAGAATCTAAATAAAATCTCCTCTTGTCATGAAATATACTGCAGTCATAATTCAGCACAATTTCAAAATCTAATAATAATTTTGATGAATTATAAATATAGTTCAATTTGGATTTCGATCTCAATTTCTGAATGAATAATCAATAAACAATTTTAAAATTGAAAATCAGTTACAAGAGGAATATGCAGGTCTATACAAGACAAGAGGGATTAAAATATATGTATATATAGAAAAATATTTAGCACTTCTAAACTGATACAACTTGATGTCTCAATTAATGAGGATTTTAACATGACCCTGGAGACAAACAAGGATATCACAGATGAAAGAATTTTAAGTACAAAGCCCAAGCGGACATGGTTAACAAATCAAGCAAATTAATTTCATTTATCAGAGCGTGGTATACATTTGATACCAAAACAAACAGTCACCAAAAAAAAATTCAAGAACAATATCTGAGCAGCACAAAAATCATTTTCAAAGCAGACTTGTCAAGGGGATGTTTCAAAGATATTTCAGACAGTCAAAGAATGGTTCATGATCCAAGATTAAATATATGGTTTATTTTAAATCATTTGAAGGGATATGAAAAGATCGAGATTCAACGAATCAGTCACACCAAATTATAAATTTTAAATTCACGATGTGTGTGAGATTAAAGAAATCAATAATTTCAAATGATTTTACACAAACAAATATTTAAATCATAAAATCATGAAATAACAGTGAATTTCAAGACGGATTTTCAAATAATTTTTCCAAATTATTTCTGATAAGCCCAAAGAATTTTTTAGAAAAGTTACATCAGGGTTGAGCATTAATTTATGATCCAAAAAAAAATGGTTTATTCGAAATCACTTGAACAAATGTAAATCGTGAGATACAATGAATCAATCACACAGAATTAATAATTTCAGATCTTATATGTGTGTGAGATTCAAAATATCAAAAATTTCAAATGATCTCAAACAAACAAAAAATCTAAACCAGAAGATCATGAATAATAGTGAATTTCAAAATGTAATCAATGATTCAAGACAAAAACATAATATCCAAGCCAATTTGAAAATCAATGAAATCACAACTGATAAATAGCAGAGTGTTGTAATGAGTATAATATTTCAACCTTTTGTACAATGAATTAGAAGAAACTCAAAACAACAGAGATGTGTGAAATTCCTTTAGTTATTCAGATCATCAAAAATTTAGAATTCTAATTAACAGTGTTCAAGATATGACACGAATACATCAACACTATTATAAATTCAGAAAACAGAAAATAAACTTCAAAACAATTGCAGATATTTACAAAAATCAATTCAAGATCTGGAAATGATTAAAAACATCAGAGTTTTATACAAATGAAGTGAATTTCCAGAAAAATATGAATTCTGCAATTGGAAGTTAAGGAAGCCCAGGAAGTTACAAAGATATGGCAGTGACAAATCAAACAAAGAAAAATAAACAGAAGGGACAGAAGGAGAAATAAACAAAGAAAATAAAAGCAAAGAATATTTACAAAGGTGAGTTTAGAGATCATACCAGAATCCAATGTAAATCAGAATCTCTAACTCAACAGATCTTGGCTAAAGGAACTGTAAATGATACAGAATTAAAGACCAGCTTGATTTCAAATTTACTTTCAGCACAACGGTTCCTCAGCCACCTTTGGTACCTAACAGTTTAAAGAATCGAGTGGTCTAACAAAATTAGTAAAACCACTCATAGTTGTATTCGTATGTTTTGGTACCCAAACTTGTTTATGTAACAATCCATCAGAATTTACCAGAGTACCTTTAAGGACCCAAATCTGTCTGAATTTTGATGAATTCACTGTATTTCTTTTTGGGGTCCAAAATGGTTTAAATGGATTATTATCAAACAAATTCTCGTTTCGCATTCGATTTAAAAAACCTTTGAAATTATTTGAATTCAAATTTTCAAAATGAATATTTTCAAAATGATTTGAAGGATTTTTAAAATCATTCGATTTCTCTTTTTCAAAACCATTATTTTTCCCAAAGCCGAGTCCACTTTTATTTCCAGATGAAAATTGATTTTTCAACAACATATTCAGAGATTTTTCACCGTTAGACAATTTAGCCAAAGTTGTTTCAAATTGTTGAATTTTAGTTTTAAGATCACTATTTTCTTTCATTAAATCTGAACAACGATTTTCAGTGATCTTACATCTTTCGAAATCATATTTCAAAACCAAATTTTCATCTTCAAGCAAATTAATTTTGGTTTGGGACTCAGCAATCTCCGATTCAAAATGTTATCGATTTTCAGACTCAAATTTCTTGAATCTTTCAATCTCGTTTTCAAGTTCTTTCAAAATCAAATCTAATTTCAACAAATTCTCCTTTTCAGCAATTTTAAATTTGGAATGTATATCAGTCTTAAAATTTTCAAATTCCTTTTGTAGAAAATTGTTCAAACTTGATAACTCAATCTTATTTTCTTTTAAGATCAGAATTTCCTTTTCAAACTTTTGAATATTTTTATTGAGATGAACAAGATTGGTTTCCAATTTCAAACAATTTTTGCAATCTGAATTTGAAGAATTTTTGAAATATTCAAGTTGTAATTCCAAATTATCAATTTTGCTGGTCAACTCAGAATTCTTAGATTTCAGAGATTTAGTTTTTAGTTGGAGTTTATCAACAGATTTTGTTAAATCAACACACATATAAACTAATTCTTCGTACGTGAAATTCTCCGTTTCAGCATCTATTGATTCTCCATCATCTGATCCATCTGAAATTTCATCTGCACGACCTGTTAAGCATAGATCTGAAATTGAGTTGACACTCTGGGGTTTTGAGCAGCTGTTGTCAATTTGTCCATACTTTGTATTGAGAGTATTCCAGATTTCCTGTGCAGTCAAACAATGAG
Organism: Allium sativum; assembly: GCA_030737875.1. NCBI lineage: Eukaryota > Viridiplantae > Streptophyta > Magnoliopsida > Asparagales > Amaryllidaceae > Allium > Allium sativum. Next base: position 969,583,883 of record CM060912.1, on the reverse strand, counting down.
AGATAAGCTTAAATTGATCAATACTGAGACAAGAATAAATAATGTCCATAGCACGAGTATTGATAACAATATTCCTTTTATCCGACAATTTTACTCCATTAATTATAATATTCCAATATTTAATATGAACAGATTTTATATAAATTTTCATCTTTATTTTCCAATTTAAAAAATCTGTTCCATTGAAAATAGTTGGAATATTACTGGACTGACTCTCACTAGGCTGACAACTAGGATGACCCATGACTCTAGAGTTAATGAAAATACCCGCTCTAATACCACTTGTTGGATCCAGATTAACCCTAGAGGGGGGTGAATAGGGTTTATCATAGTTTTTCCCTGAGTTAAAAAATATGATGGGATATTAAAAAATAAATAGGTCACAGAATGCAGCAGAAATAAAAAAGCAGAAAGGAAATAACACACAGAGATACCCAGCTTCGGCAAAACCATGCCTACTGCTGCATTCCTAAGGTTTCTACTTGGTGATAGAATAGATCCAGCTTACAAGACCATGTAAACTCGCACTACCTGCTCCTATACTAACCCTATGCTCGAAACCCTAGAATGACCGATATCCCCTCGACCAAATTTTCCCAGATTACGAACCCATGACCCTAGTTTTTTACAGACTCTAGTAAACTGCCAACTAAACCCTAACTGGTTTCCTAGTAATTTACAAACACTAGAAACTGCTTGGATTGGTTACAAATAAAAATAAAAATACAACAAAATAAAGACACAACACTTAAAACCCTAGTTTTAAAAAAGAATTTAGACTCCCTTTAGCCTATGTGAAATTAGCCGGCCCACTTGAAAATATCATTCATTTGGCCCGATCGCTTTACTTCTAAAACAATGAAGGTGGCGATGAGTAATTAAAACTAGGGTTTCTCTTGCTTCGTCCCAAATCAAATCGAGATGCTTATGGAATTTATTTGAATCTTTGTGGCTTGGAATCAGATGATATTCGGTTCTTTATTGCTTCGCGTTTGCTCCTTCTTGTCAACGATTTGGGATATTATTGTGATCGAAAACTGTGAGTGATTCTGAATTGATTTGATTTTTGTTCTTTGAATTATAGCTTGTATTTTCGATCTCCATGCCTGTGATGTAATGGGTGTTTAAATAGGGTTACCGAAAACCCTTCACTCTGATTTCCTCGTATGTGATTTTGGTCTGGTTTTTCTCGTGTTCCCCTTTTTTGTTACTCGACTTTAATGATGGATCTGGACCTTTGAATGAATTGAAATGGCTTGGTTATTTCTGTAATTTCGCTCGGCTTGATTTGCGTTGATTTCCCCTTTTAAAAATTCTCGGCTTTGAATAATAACCTGGACTTGAAATTGCTTGCATGACTTGCATGAGAGAAAAAAATTGACAAATATATTTTTCATTTCGGAAACAGTTTTATTGTAGGAATTGATTTGTTTCCAAAGTAAAAAAAAAATACTCGTGAACTTCTTGTACCAAAAATTTTTAGCACAGATTTAAATCTGGAATGTTTAAAAACATTTCCAAAAAAAACTGCATCGATCTCTTCCCAAAAATGGCACTGTAATTTTCTCACCAAAACTGATTGAGCAGAAATGATTTTCTGTATGATTTTGATTTTCTCTTTGCCAAAAAATGTCATTCTTGCTAATTTCTGAAATTTGCATAATAGGAAAATTAGAAATACTTGCCATGTATTCTTCATTGTCTTTTGTCCCTAATTTGTTGCCTGGAAATGTTATTGCTAAAAACTGATTTCAAAACTTGCCAAAAGTGAATCCAAATCACTGATTACTTGCATGTTTCATATTCTCATATGCATGATTTAAAAACAGACTTGTGGCAATTCCTGAAATGGTTCCTTGCTGCCAATTTGACCATTTATATATCACATGCAAGCTTGGTTAGTTTCCATATATTGTTGCACTCATTTATGTGCTTGCTGAACTTGAACTTCATCACGTTTGCACTCACTTGTTTCTCGCCATGCAATTTTGACTCTAAGCATTTGTATAGGTCCAGTTTGCATATGTGAATGCTTGTTAAAAACTTGTTGTTCATATTGGCTTTTGAAACTTGCTTCACTGATATTGTTGTACCCTGAACCATGCAATGTTGAAATGCTTTACACTATATCTTGCACTTGTTCACTTTTGAGCTTGAATAAAACTGCCTTGACCATTTGTGTCACTGAGTTGCACCATTGTATAGCCGAGCCATATATTTGTACACTTGCTCATGCACATGTTCTTGTTTTCTGAAACTTGTGCTCGACCATGTTTGCATGCATGTGTTTGAACCATGTTCATGCATATGAAACATACTTGGCTTTGTCACATTGATCTTTTGTGTGTTTGACCCATTTCAGATCTGTTGTGTATGTGCACCAATGTTCATGATTGCACTTAAAAGCTTGAGTTGCCATATGTGTCAAACTGACATGAGCTTGTAATTCTGGGATCACATCTGAACCTTTGCACCTATTTGAAACTGTTCCTTGTGCTGTTGTTAATCAAAACTAAACTTGTACATGCTACTACACTTGATCTAGCATGCTTGTATTTGCCATAGTCGCTTGATTTGATCACCATGTTGTTTTGACTTGTTGCATTTGAGCATGCTCAACCATGTTGCACACCTATGTATGTCACCCATTCTTGTATACACCATTGTACACTTGAGTTGCTTCACTATGCTGTCTTGTAGAATTCTTGAATCACTTTTGGGATTAACATTGCTTATGTATAGCACACATATATGCTTTGACTTTTGGTATTTGAAAAGTTGACTTGTGCATATATTTTTAGCTCGACCATGTGTATTGATGACCATATTCACCTGCACATCTGTATATATGTATATATATATATAAAATAGTGTGTGTGTACATATATCGTGCACGTGACATTTATTTATCAGCAGACTGCTGCACTGTGTTATGGCTGTTCGGAATCAACTACTGGTTCTGATCAGCAAACCAATATAGTATGTTGAGGCTGATCAATGGGTACTAGAAATATATACATATCAGATCAAGTCATGAAATATGATGAGAAACGCACCGAAATTCTGAGGCAAATCAAATTTTAAAAATAAAATTTATATTTGCACGTATTCTGTTTCATTTCTATTGCAGTGTACTATGTATGTGTTTCATATGTGACAGGTAAGCGGACGCATGACTGGACTGACTGTGAGCATTGAAGACAGAAGACTGAAGACAGAAGACAGTGTGTGTGTATGTCAGTGAATGAATGTATATGAGATTGTATAACTGAAACTGTATATGAGTGAATGATAGTTGTAATGAGGAACTGTGTACGAAAATGATATGATATGAAATGTAACAGTGAAGTGTACAAATAGTGGAGTTGTAAATTTGTACAGTTTTTAAATGTTTGAAATAAAATATTCTATTTAAATAAAATACAGTGTTAATATTTGAATTTCAGAACAGCCATATTCTATTTAAATATAAATATTATATTTCTGTCTATGATGTGATGTAACAGTACAATAACAAACACATTAAAAATAATATATATTTGGTTGTTATCATCAAACAAAAATCATATAATTGTGTATACAACTACATTATATACAAACCTACAACCATACTGCTTCAATTCAATCTTCATTTCACACAACCACCTTTCACAAATCATCAGTCCAAGTTCACGCAATCAATCACGAACCCACTACCTTACCAAAGCCCTAAAGCCATCTTCTTCAAAACAAGTCTGCAATCGCCATACCTTAGCCTTGGCATCCTCAACCTACCACAGTCCGTTCTTCACCCAATTTCAAACCATACCCGCAAACAAGTTCAACGACCCCTGCATCGCAGTTGCTTCTGCCTCATATCCAAAGTAGCCCAAACTATCAGAACCATACTTCATCGCTGTTTCAGCACCAGGCATCAACAAATCGCACTTATCATCACTAGTAATACCCAACGCCCTGCTCGTCTCTCCAGTATCTTCAAACAGACCACACAAACTGCAGCCGCAACTTCATGAAATCAACCAACTCCTTCACGACATCAACCGCAACAAACTTCACCTTCTTCTCATTACAAAACCGCCCATCGAAACTCAAGCATTCACAAACCCAATCACATAACCCAGATCCAAAGCCTCATCAAATATTCCAATTCAAGACCGTTCACAACCCGTGAAATCACCTGCGCATCAGGAAGACATCCTCTATTTTCCATTGCAACACCACCATATACCAGATTCAGTTATGCAAATCCGCAACTGCATCTCAAATCGTCACTTCCTGCATCGCTGATCATCCAATTGAAACCCAAAAATCGCAACAACCAGATCTCCAATTTCACAAACCTACCACAGCCAAGATCTGAAACCCAATCCCAACTCGGAGATCTGAAACTAGAAGAGGAACATCTCTTTTCGATTTCGCTTATTTTTATTCGATTTGTTTCCAAAAATAGAGAAAGGGTGCGAGTTCGGTTTTGAGCATGAGAAAATTGGGCTATTTTTCCTTTTATTGAGGGAGGGTGCGTGATTTTTTGGAAATCCTCTGTTAGATTTTTTTTTTTGATTTTGTGAGGAAGTATTATATTTTTTGATTGAATCTTGGTCTCTTTTTTTTCTCTTATGTGTGTATGGGCTGTTTGTTTCTAGAGTACTGACTTATTTTTGTAACCTTTGGTGCATGTAGCAAGCATTATTTTGGTTTAGTGCTCTTGTTTTGTTCGTTGGCACTATCATGTGCTAAATTGTGGAATTTGTCTTCTAATTTTTACTCGCGTTGATTTTCTTTATGTATTTCTTGTTTTAGCTTTTTCTAGTTTGTAACTTGTTTTCTTTATTCCTTTTCTTTGTTAAAAAAAGGAGGAATTTCAAATTTCAAAGACCAAAATAAATACAGTCAAGCATTTAAACAAGATTGCGGAGATCGAGCAAAGCAAACAGTGGAGTTTGAAACGTGAGCACTACTCAAATTTTCTGGATGAACCGCTATACCCCCATTGTAAATTTTTCTGAACTCTACAGGTACTCTGCTGCAAAGGAAAAAAAATATAGACATTGCTTGTAAAAAAATTCTACAGGGGCAGTGACTTGCTTGTAAAATACTTTAATTTTCTGCAGTTATTATTGTTTGGTTATTGTGGTTGACAGAAATTTCCATAACTGAAGTCATCATTCTCATCGTTTTCTACAATAAAAACTTGATCTGATTTTCAAAATATATAACTACAAGAGTGTATTTCATGAAATTGATTCTCTCAATGGTTTGATCATGGATGTATATTAGTTTAATTTATTGAACTTCTAGCGAAATAGGTTGCATACTACCCATAAAACATTGGTCATATCCCTTAGTATTTATACCATACATGAACGACCATAAGACCCTGTTCCCCCTTCAAATCGAGATTATCAACTAATAAGATATACTTGAGTACGTTATTTATTTTGATTAGGAGCTTCTTGTGTCAACCTTAAGTCTAGGATTTTCTTGTTTGCATTTAACAACGATGAGTGAAAGAAGTGTAAGCAACCATAATTCTCCTTGGGGTTCTCAAATAAATCAGAATTTTGATAACGAAATGGATTACAATCGAATAAATCAAAACTTGCGAAATTTCAAATTGGAAATGGGTAGACCCTTATCTCTTCGAGATCGATGTAATCCAACTAGGACCGTTCAACCATCTGTCATAGTGTTTTCACCAGCTGGAGGAAACAATTTTGAGCTGAAACATTCTTTTATTCAAGGGGTGCCAAAATTTACTAGTTTTGAAAATGCTTATGAATATCTGAGTGAATTTGAATTGTATGCATCCACAACAAAAATGCAACAATTATCTAACGAATCGATCAAGCTAAGGCTAATTCCATTCGCATTACTTGAAAGCACTAAAAGATGGCTAAATCCTCTTCCAAAACATTCCATAAGAAGTTGGGATGAATTTGTCACTATATTCTTGAAAAAGTTTTTCCCTTTCCATAAAACTCTAAAAATCCGAACCGAGATAAATCAATTTTGTCAAAATAGGGGGGGACTTTTTCAAAATACTTTGAGAGATTCAACCAACTATTATATAGTTGTCCTCATCATGAAATTCTCGAAGATCACTTATGTCAAATTTCATATGATGGGCTAAATTATCAGACTAGAACTCAACTAGAATCAATATATGGAGGAGAATTTATGTCTAAGACGGCTAATGAAGCTTGGCAATTCTTAGTAGATTATTCTGAAAAAGACATGCAATGGGAATCAATTCGTTTCCACATTCGTACTTTCACTAGAGGAGTGCATGTCATGTACCCAAGTCATCTTCCCTTAAAAAATCAAACTCCTTAAGTCGGAGAAGGGCTACCCCACTATTACTCTCAAGACCAAGCCAATGCTAAAGCTCAAAATAAACCTTACTCATTCACGTACAACCCTAATTGGAGGAACCACCCAAACATTTCTTGGTCAAATCCTAATAATTCGGCAAACCCATCTCACATGCAACCCTTTATTCCATATCCGAATTACCAAGCTCCATCTCCCAATTCTCAAATATCTCAAGTTGCACCACAATCCAAACAATCTTATAGGCATCCCAACTTTCAATCATCAAACCAATTCTCTCGATCTTCTCAACTGTCACAAGAAATTGTGCGTTTCGAGAAACAAGTTGAACAAATGATGAATATGGTGAAGGAACTAATGAAAAGTAATGAGAAGGAAAGTTTCCCAGTCAATCCGAGGTGAATCCAAAATATAATTCTCGTATTGTGAATACTTGTGAGGACAAAAACCATAATTCAGTTAACTCTGTCATCACCCTTAGGTATGGAAAAACGATTGACAATAATGTTGGCAATCCCAACAATTAATCGATTTTGACCCCAATTGAAAAGCTTGACATTCCTCCAATGGAAACCAAGGCCAATTCTTCTGAACCTTCCAAACTCTCATCTTCTTCGAATATTGGCGATCCCAACATCTCTTCTAATAAAGTCGGCAACCCCGACAATGTCTCTTCTTCTAATGTTGGCAATCCCAACATCCCCTTTTCTACACCCTTACCTCCTTCACTTCCTATATCGAAACCTTCTTCTTCGAATGACCAAAATTCTGAAAGGGTCTATAAGCCAATAGCTCCTTATCCTCATAGACTTAACAATAAGAAGGATGTGAATTTCGAAAAAATCTTGAAATCTTTAAACAAGTTCGTGTCAATATTCCACTCTTAGACACCATCGAACAAATTCCTCAATATGCTAAGTTTTTGAAAGAGCTATGCACCCGAAAACGAGCCAATAATGTTCCTAAAACTGTCTTCTTGACTGCGAACACTAGCTTTGTTTTCTCAAATCCATCACCCATCAAGAATAGGGACCCTGGCTGCCCTACAATTGATTGCAAAATAGGAAATACTCACATCTCTCATGCCTTACTTGATCTTGGAGTCAGTGTCAATCTTCTTCCTTATACTGTTTATCATCAACTTGGATTAGGTGAGATTAAACCAACAAAAGTCACTCTTCAAGTAGCTGATTGATCTGTCAAAAAGCCATTGGGAAAAATTGAGGTCATCTTTATATAGATTGATCGGTTTTACTTCCCTATCGGTTTCATAGTTCTAGAAATCGAGCATGTCTCAAATCCCAATGTTGAAATCCCAATGATATTAGGACTCACCTTCTTAGCGACCTCAAATGCTATCATTAATTGTAGGAACAGTCAACTTCGATTTTCTTTCGGGCACCTAACTATTGAGCTAAATGAAACACCCCACGTCCGTTAATGTCACTCACTAAGGGAATGCATTAAGTTATGTGAAGCATTGTAGATAAACAAGCACAGAATATTTACAAGACAGATATAAATAAAGATAGCAGTGGAAATTTCAAAAATTTTATTTCAGACATAAATAATAATCCCGTGGTTTATAATACCATAATTCATAAAACCATTACAACAAAATACTTCTGTCTTGCATAATCAGAGTACATAGGAATTAAAAAACATTATTCCCCAATAAAAAGAGTAAGCCATAGCAGAGACAAAGACTCGAGCCATACTTCAACAGTAGCTCCTAGCAAGATGATATCCAAATCCTAGCTAAGCCTGGGTGTTTCCTCCCTAAGAACCTAGTGGGGAACGGAAGAGGGAAGGAAAAACAAAAAGGAGCCAGACATAAAGTCTGGCGAGTCTAGTTACTTTTAGCCAGTAAATAAATAAAGGTAACCATGACAAGCATAAAGCGGATAAGAGAGATCACTATACAAATGGCAGGTATGACAAGGTAAATAAGATAAGGTATATACATGCTTCACTAATAACTACTCTGCACTACTACTAGTATAATTTAAAATGAGATGATCCCTTCCACTATAAGTTGGTAGACTTAGGGCATACGTCTGAGTATACCCTAACCACTACCCTAATCGATCGGCTCCCTACTCTGTAGATATCCAGTGCTGGCCCCACAGTAGGGGGTATCACTTCCCTAAGCCGGCAACCTATAATGTGCACAACCATATCTACTAGTGTCACGGTCGTCTTAGTCCCTTCTGCCTGGCCCACGCACGCACATGTCCCCGGTCGGTTTACGCCACCCACACCATCCATCTCGTTTGGATCTCTTACAATCAATCAGTAAGCGTGCCCCTTCTCCGCCTAGTACGGAGTTCCTTACTTGATACCAACTCCAGGTTACTGATTGAAATGGATCCCACACAATATGATACAAGCTCTCCCTTTTGTCTTGTATCCCCACTAGGTTTTCCACTGACTATGTATACCCTTCAGTGCCTTTAATTACATAGCCCGATACTAGTTATGTTTACCCTAAAGGGTGTCTTTAATTACATAACCTTTATTACTTCATCTACCCGTTATATATACCACTTAGGTGTCTTTAATTACATAGCATTTATTGGGTTAAGTATATGGGCATATATATATATATATATTATATATATATATATATATATATATATATATTACCCGTCCCCTCTAACTTACTTAACCCCCTCCCCCTCCACTACCTATTTAATTTTACTTAACCCTAACATAAGTCCATATCCATATTAAATTAGGTTAAGTAGTCCATTCTTCACCATGTCCAATTATGGTTATAATGAGCTTGACCTCCCACATTAGGCCTACAACTTGTGGATGTTGGATATGTCGGTCGGGTCCGGGCAGTCTTATTCCACAGTTGGGCCTAACCTCCTGTCTTAGCCTGATTCGTATTTGTGTACTTAGACCTCCCACATTAGGTTCAACATTAGTGGCTGTTGGATATGTCGGTCGGGTACGGGCAGACTTCCGCCACTAATGTAACCTAACATCGTGTCATAAGTACAATTAAAATTCTTAATTTTAATTACTAAACATTTTATCTTTATCTAAATTTTCCTATGTCATTATGGGTAATTAATTCATCTTTACCCAAATTTACCTATGTCATTATAGGTAATTAACTCTATGTTTTCCCATTTGAATTATATGCTCATTTCATATAAATATTATATAAACCATACCAATTACAAATTCCCTTTGTCCCCGTTCCTAACAAACGTATTCACACGTATTTTGGCGGCATCGAGGCTATAAAGTAGCCTCGTCATAACAATAAAAGAGAACATGATAAGGGTGACAGTTCAACGTGTTTTGGCATAAATATTAACATAACTGGCATAGTAACTAAGTGAATGGACATGTGATAATTATCATAATGAAGTGGATATCAAATTAATAACTTGTGTTTAGGCAAGCATAATGAGATCTAGATTCAATATTAGGTGTCCAATTACCTAAATCTAGCACAGACAGGGTGGCATAATAACAAGTTTAGATTCACATGTCAAGTTTACCACATATACCAAGATATCATAATATAACAAGTGAAAGGTGATTAACACCAAAGTCTAGATCCAAGTAATGTCAAATTAATGGATGTACTATCATCCTAACATGGTTACAAATCAATGTTCATATAAACGTCATATCGAATCACCACAATCAGATCTAAAAAGTTAGATCTGCATTAACAAGTTCACATGTAGCACAATATAATTGTAATTCAAGATTCACATAGGAAACATAGTAGAATGTCCATATATTAGATCTAGGGAAAATGACATAATATGCTTGCATAAGTTCATGATTTACAGCATATACTCAATTAATAGTCTACCACAATTCACATTTATCTATTTAAACCTAAAAGTGGCTAGAACTCACTGTGGTAGGAGAAAGAATAGATTAAGTGTTTGTTGCTGTTCTAGAACCGTTCTCCTCTTTCACAATTCCTAAGCTTTAATTCATTGGAGAAGAGACTAGCTTAGTTTAGGATGCAGCAGCATAGCGGCTTATGAATGAATTTAGTTTAGATTAGGGTCTAGGTTTATGTGTGCTAATATAGATGTGTAGGACTAATTAGAACCCTTAGATTAATTAGGAGATCATTAGAACCACACTGCTTAAAGACACGTCATCTAGCCAATCAGAAGAACACACGTCATCAGAACTCTCCACAATCCTGTGCAGCTTTCTGGCTCAGCATGGGAGCACTTCCCAAGTGCGCCAGTGCATTTTTGTTCTGGCGCACTTCCCAAGTGCGCCAGTGCATTTTGGTCCATTTCCTGAATTTTCTGCCCAACTTCTATCGTCCGTAACTCTTTCATACAACATCCGTTTTACACAAACTCGGACTCTATCTCAAAGAGAATTCCGAGACGAACACAATGGCGTAACCTGTTTCACCTAATTCTTCTTTTAATAATTAAGTATTCTTAAGTTATCTCTTATGTCATGTTTTAAAATTATGGGGTGTTACATTCTCCCCTCCTTAAAGGATTTCGTCCCCGTAATCTTCAAGTTAAGAAGAATGTATCCTACCATCCAATCATCCATCTACTCAATCATCATCCACAAGCATCCATTGTCCTTATAAGATTTCTAATGCTATATGAACATATACAAAAGTGTGTGTATATGTTCCTTATCTAATGCAAAAATCAGGAGGTCCACTGATTCAGTTGACCTCCTTAATGCAATGTATGTTAGTGCCATGAATCCAATATGTATGCAAATAAACCTATTACATCATATAAGTTCTATGTATGTGCACACACATTTGTCCAAATGCAACATCCATATACTAACTCATCCATTTCTATCCATAAAAGAAAATGCACACACATCCATATGCAGTATGAAAGTGATTGAGCCGATCTAGTGCCAAATGTGTGTGTACATGCGTCCACAGGCAACCACTAGCAAACACTTGCATCCATCAAATATAACACGTTTCAAACACATGTTTTCATCCATAGGACTCCTATCTAAAGGTCGAAAATACTATGAATAAGATATACTTAAATGATAGAAACAAGCACTGATAAAGCTTTTGGAAAAGGAGTTAAGAACATACCCTCGTACGAAGCACGAATCTTATCTTCGGTTTCCCAAGTCGCGTACTTTGGGTTATCTCCCCATTGAACCTTTAGCAACTTGATCTCTTTATTGTGTAGCTTCTTAACCTCTGATACAAGAATACGGGAAGGAACTCTCCTGATTGTTTCCTCCCGTTCCACCTCTACCTCTTCCAATATACTCGGCTCAACAACTTCCGCGGTTTCATGCAAGCATTCCGCAGATGAGAAACATGGAAAACATCATGAATGCCAGATAGATTTTCTGGAAGCTTTACTCTATAGGCCATTTGGCCAATTCTTTCGGTTATGGGAAATGGTCCCACAAACCTAGGTGCCAACTTCCCTACTGCTCCGAAGCGGACTACATTCCTCAGAGGTGATACTTTGATAAAAACCAAGTCTCCTACTTTAAACTCGATGTCAGTCCTTCTCTTGTCTTCATAGGACTTTTGTCTATCTTGAGCTGTTTTCATTCATCGTCGAATAAGGTCAATCTTCTCGGACGTTTCCCTAACCATGTCTGGCCCAAGTAACAATCTTTCTGTAGATTCCCACCAACAAGTTGGGGACCTACAGGGTCGCCCATACAAAGCTTCGAAGGGTGACATACCGATGCTGGATTGATAGCTATTATTATAGGCAAACTCTACTAAAGGAAGATGCTCTTCCCATGTCCCTTCGAAGTCTAGGATACACAGCCTCATAAGATCTTCTAAAATTCTGTTCACCCTCTCCGTCTGCCCATCGGTCTGAGGATGATAAGCGGTGCTTAAGCGCAACTCTGTACCTAATGCTTCTTGCAAACTTCTCCAAAAATCGCTAGTAAAGATAGGGTCACGATCGCTTACTATGCTGGAAGGTACTCCATGGAGGCGATCTATCCCACGAACATAAATCGCTGCCAACCACGATGCCGTCCTTTTGCTCTTGACTGGAATAAAGTGAGCGCTCTTAGTGAGTCTATCTACTACCGCCTAAACACTGGTATTGCCTTTCTTCGATCTAGGCAACCTATCTATAAAATCCATAGAGACGCTTTCCCATTTCCACTGCGGAACCTCCAACTGATGAAGTAATCCTCCGGGCTTCTTTTGCTCAGCTTTGACTTGCTGGCAAACTAAACATTGAGAAACAAATTCGGCCACGTCCTTCTTCATTCCAGCCCAAAAGAAAACCCTCTTCATGTCTCTGTACATTTTGTCACTGCCTGGATGAATGGTCATTTTAGAATGGTGGGCTTCTTCTAGGACTGCCTTTATTAAGCTTCCAGTTTAAGGAACACAAAGCCTTCCATTTCGTCGCAACCACCCCTTTTCATCTGTGGCATATCTATTAAGGTGACTAGAAGTCTCCCCTCTTCTGAGCCTCCCCATAATGTCTAAAATCTGTGGCTCACTTTGTTGTGCAGCTCCTATCTGGTCCATAAGAGTTGGTCGTATCTCCAAGGATGCAAACAAATCAGGCAAAACCTCAATGGAGGGTATAAAATCAAAAGCCGATATGAACTCCAAGTTCTTTCTTTCCACAAACAGAGGACTGAGGGCCATCCTCTACCTGCTTAGTGCGTCTACCACCACATTACCCTTGCCAGGGGTATAAGAAATCTCAAAATCATATGAAGCTAAGAACTCCATCCACCGTTGTTGCCTTAAGTTGAGATCCTTTTGTGAGAATAGGTACATGAGAGATTTATGGTCGGTGTACAGTTCGAACCTTTCTCCAAGTAGATAGTGACGCCACGTCTTCAACGCGAATACTATGGCAGCTAGCTCTGGATCATGTGTGGGGTAGTTCTTCTCATGAACTCTCAACTGCCTACCCACGTAACATATCACATTCCCTTCTTGCATTAGGACCGCACCAAGCCCTATACCACACTCATCAGTGTAAACAGTAAATATTTTACTTCCATCTGGTAAGGCCAAAACTGGGGCTGTTGTCAGAGCCCTCTTCAGTCATTGGAAAGCAACGTCACAGTCTATGTTCCATGAAAATGTCAAATTCTTCTTTGTCAGCCTAGTGAGAGGGGCTGATATCTTTGCGAAGTCCTTAATGAACTTCCTGTAATAACCCGCCAACCCTAGAAAACTCCTCACCTCGATTGCAATTTTAGCAATTTTCCAATCTTGCATTGCAACCACCTTCGCGGGATCTACAGCTATCCCTTCTTTGGGGACTACATGCCCCAAGAATCTTACCTCCTTTCTCTAGAAATGGCATTTGGAGAACTTTGCTTTTAGCTGGTGGTCACGGAGATTTTTCAAAACTTCCCTCAAATGTTGGGCATGCTCTTCTTCGTTCTTAGAGAAGATCAAAATATCATCAACAAAGACTACGACGAATTTGTTTAGGAATTCCCGAAACACCCTGCTTATCAAATCAACAAAATAGGCGGGTGCATTTGTCAGCCCAAAAGGCATCACTAGCCATTCAAAGAAACCGTCCGGAGTTCTGATAGCAGTCATATCTATGTTATCCTCAGCCACTCTCAATTGATGGAACCCTATAGCCAAGTCCTACTGAGAAAATACTGAGGCACCAATGAGCTGATCAAATAAATCATCGATCCTCGGAAGCGGGTGCCTATTCTTCTTGGTGAGCTTATTTAACTCTCTATAGTCAACACACAAACAAAGCGAACCATCCGCTTTAGTTGCAAATACTACTGGAGCACCCCACTCAGATATGCTACGTCTGATAAACCCCTTTTCAAGTAGCTCCCCTACTTTCTTACTCAGCTCCCTCCTTTCTCTTGGAGCCATGTGGCACACTGGTAATGCAACTGGCTTTGCATTGTCTACCAGATATATGCGGAAGTCGATCTCGCACCTAGGAGGTAAACCCCGCACCTCATCAAAGACATCAGAAAAATTCCGAACCACTGGAACAAATTGCAAATCATCTATGGATGCATCTAGAGACTCTAGGAAGCTAAGCATAGCCGACGCTTGGGGGTCACAAGAAACTTCGAGGGTCCTCCCATGACAAGTCAGAAGCCTAACAACCCTCCTTTCACAATCCAGAATGGCCCCATACTTAGTAAGCCAGTCCATTCCTAGTATCACCCATAGCCCATAAACCCAAGTACATAAGCGTCACATTCAAATTCGATGCCTAACACAGATAATTTCAAACCCCTACAAATCATCGATAAATGAGACGAACCACCAATGGGGTTTGAAACAACTATGGGATCTACTACCATACTAGTAATTAAATGCAGAGATTCAACCACAGAACTAGATATAAATGAGTGTAAAGCACCAGAATCAAAAAGTGTTCTAACTGGAAAGTCTGAAAGAGAAACTAAACTTTCTACGGAAATTTTTCTACCTCTTTCAGGAGCACTGATCGCGAAAGCATGCACCTGCTGTGACGACCCGCCCCGCACCAGCCGACATTTCTCCGAAGGTGCGCTGTACACATGCCCGACTAACACAGAACAGGGCCAAAGAAAGGAAAGAGGAGAATGAACTAATCGAAGACCTGTAGAATGTCTCACAGCGCATGGAACAAAATATAATAACAATATACTTGACATAAAATAAGCGAGACAGTGATAAGCTGATAACTAAAACCAACATTAACTTTATCATCAGAGTAAGGAAATCCAAATACAGCTTATTACAACTTTCCAAATTACTGTCTCTAAACAAAAGAAAGAAAGGTACACCACTAATGCCCAAAGTAGTGACCGCAGCAACACAGGGAGAATATCTATATATATGTACTGAAACACCCCACCTCCGTTAGGGTCACTCTCAAAGGGAATGCCCTAATTTTGGTGGAGGTTTATAAGTATAAGTCACGGATATACAAGACAGATATAAGAACACATATTTTTGAACAGCGGAAAACAACAACTTTTATTTCAATAAAATACGTGTTACACCAACCATACCATAATTGTCTTACAATACTTAAAAAAAAACATAACATCTTCATAACTGTCTTGATTACATTATTTAAAGAAGCATAAAGAAAACATAAATAAACTGCAAAAGTCCCATAGTTGTTGTCCAAAGCCATAGTCCAAAACGAAAAGATCCAAGCAATACATTCTTTCTCTTCAAGCTGGATATGAAGGCTGGTCAAGCTGCGGTATTCCCTCCCTGTGGACCTGGGGGTGGGAACGGAAGAAAAGAAGACGAATGAAAAGTAGAGTCAGACATAAAGCCTGAGTAAGTCTAGGACTATTCAGTCTATGAATAAAGAACTGGGTATGATAAGTATAAACTAGAAATGGGAAAGCACCATAAACTTAGTTAAGTTGTCTAGGGTCGAATATACTATCGTACCCCATACTAATCTCTGTACCCATATAAACTAGTTCCCAACAGGCACCCCATAATCAGGGTGAAGTGATCCATTTTATGATGATCGGCTCCTACTCGCATAGTTACATGTGTCTTACGGCCCCCGATGTTGTAGTTACCTATGCTGGTCCCACCATGGGGTGTATCAAGTCCCATGGTGGCGGGCCGACACAATCCTAGAATGCAGAGGTATGCTACTGGTGCCCAGTGTCTTATTTTTCTGCGCCGGAGTGTGTGCACGCCCGCACCCCGTTAGAACCTACACTGCTGCACCACCGCCGTCGATTTGACCTCTTACAGTCAGCCCAGTAATCGTGCCCCACCCTGCCTAGTTTCAGGGTATCATGATACCTTATAGGGTTACTGTTGAAAAGGGTCCCCCGCTACTAGGTTTTCTATTTCTAGCCAACATGCTAAGTTGGTTAAGTGTTTAATAAACCTAACCCCCAATCAGTCTGTTTAGTTTAGCATGTTCCATTTTGATTAAGTATTAATATAATTTACTTAATCCTATCAATCCTGACTCAGCCTTAATTGTCTTATTAAAGCCTTGACCTCTCACATTAGATAGGTATGTTGTGGCTGCCTGTTGCCGGTTGGGTCCGGGCAGTCTTACGCCACAACTCAGTCTAACCTCGGGTCCTTATTGGGCTCCATGTTTAACCACCCACATTGGAGAGGTATTGTTGTGACTACTGGACAGCCGGGCGGTTCCGGGCAGGTTTACATCACAACTCAATCCAACCTCGGGTTAAACACATCGTATTTTCTACATTTACATATTTTGTCTTTCTTCTTTTTATATGTAAATATTTGCAGCCCATTATTCAAATTCATCTTTATTGGTTAAGATTTATTTATGCCACTTAATTGTTTTTTTCAAAGTTATTGGCGTGCGTCAAACAAGCCAACACATATGTTCTATATTTTTAACCCAAACGTCATTTCCCCCGTTTTATTCGTTCGTTCCAATGTAAGGTGTGTTGGGTTTAATACTTAAACCCAATTTAGCCATATGAAAAGGGGAGGCTATAACATGGTGTTTATAAGGTGAAATAAAAAGGGGAGTGTGAACGCATGAACTTGCAACATACGATCTAATTATCATAAGATAGGCATATGTGAACTTGCAATTGTAACAACATATAATATAAGCAATAATAAAACATGAATCATTCTATTCACAAAATCATGGTGTAAACGAAACATGTAGTCTTGGCATAAATAGTACTTAAACATGAACCACTCTAATCATATAATTATGGCATAATCATAATTAAACATGAGTCCTTATATGGTCATGGCATAAACATAATTGACTATGAATCCTATTATTCATAAAATCATGGGTTTTTGTCCAATCTATGTAACTTGTAAGGGGATGCAATTCTAGTGTAAATTTCTAATGTAACTTATGTGCCAAAAATATATTATCATATGATTAAGATAACAACATAAGCTTAGAAAACATGTTTTTAACTAGGCATAATAACAAACATAGCTTAGACATGTTCATAAAATTAATACAAGCTTACAACGACGCTTGCTTTTGTCACTATCACAAAATCATGATTTTTATATTTGAACTATGATGCCAATTTCAACATAACCTTCGTATGAATCATAATACTTAGGTGAATCAAATTACACTAAAGATGACCATAGAATTTTACATCATGTTGTCATAACAATAGATCATAGACTTGCATGAATTTCAAAATAAACTATTACAACATATAGTTGTTGTTTCAACATGAATCTTATACTTGTATTTACCAAATGGGTGTTGTAAATAACTACCACAAACATGTAGTTTTCAATATGAATCATATGCTTGCATAAGTCCCAATCAAAATTCCACAACATGTGGTTGTCAACATAAGCCACATACTTGTATGAATCAAACCATAGCATTGCCAAATCGTTTAGAATCAAAATAACATACAAATATAATTCATTATCGCCACAATTCCATTTCGTTTCCAACGCAAATTGCGTACTTGCAAATATCCAATCGTATACCATAATATTCCCAAATCATTTTGCATCAAAGCAACATAGAAATATAGATTATTATCGCCACAATTCCATTTCTTACATTACACAAATCAACACAATTATTTAATTCATATCGGAATAGCACTCTACTTACAGCGTATGGCGAATCTTCAATTCAGAAATCTGAATTCTGAATTTGGAGATGCTATCCTTTGTTGTAGGCGTTGCTTTGATTTGATTAGCGTTGCTTTAAGCTTTGAATTATCCCCTAGTTGTCTCTCTATTTCTGACGGCTATCTTCAGTCTCTCCTCAGCAGCATGACGGTCTCATCTCCATTTTAGTTTATGTGAATTAGGGTTAGCCTTAGGTCCTTTTTATAGAGTTTGTGAGTTGATTTAGACCGTCGATGAAGCTTGGTTCAATAATAGCCGTTCGTTTGAAGGAGAGACCAACCAGGAGCTGACACCTAGCCCTAGTGACAAGGCAAGGCTCAGAAAATCGACCAAACACAGACCTGGCCAGCCAGGGTGGGCTGGGTTCGACCTGGCTCAGGGGCCAGGTCGACACCCCAGTCGACACCGTGTCGATTTGGTAGTCGACACGGGTTACCCAGGTCGACTGCCCAGTCGACCTGGCTAGCCCCAGGTCGACTGCCAAGTCGACCTGGGTGCTTTGGGCGGGAATTTTCCCGCCTTGGCCAATTGGGCCCGATTTTGAATTTTGAATTAGTTTTTCTGAGCTGTTTTCGTCTGTTCGAATTTTAAACCTAATTCTGAAACTTCCGGAGGCCATATCTTGGTTATACGGACTCCGATTTTCGAAAACTCGGACTCTATTTCGCGTATTTTTCCGAGACGAACGCAATGGCATATCCCGTTTCCCTTAATTCTTTGATTTGAAATTAATTATACTTTAATTTATGAATTTCACGGTTATAGAATGCATGGGGTGTTACATTCTCCCCCACTTAAAAGGATTTCGTCCCCGAAATCTTCAAGTTCGGAAGGATGTATATCCTAACATCCAAACATCTATCTATTCATCCATCAAACACGAGCATCCATTTTCCTTAAAAGACTTCTAATGCCTCATGATCATATGCGAAGTGTGTGTGTACATGTACTTATCTAATGCAAAATCAGGTGGTCTACTGATTCAGTTGACCTCCTTAATGCGAATTATGTAAGTGCTATGAATCCATTATGTATGCAAATCCTCCTATTCATGATTCTACATGAGTGCACAATCATTCATATAAATGCAACATCCATATGACTACACATTAAAGTTCAACCATATACGAATGCAAACATATATGCATATGCAATATGAAGTGACTGAGCCGATCAAAAACCTAGATTGTGTGTGTATATGCAACCACTAGCAATCACTTGCAACCACTTGCAACCATCATCCATAACATGTTTCAACTACATGTTTTCATCCAAAGAGTTTCTACCTAAAAGATAGGGTCGAGGAGATATACCTAAAAAAAAATAGATAAAAGCGCAACTTAAGGAAAAGGAAGGATCAAAGATGTACCCTCGAAAACAAAAGGGTAGGCAGCGCGTATTCTAGCTTCAGTCTCCCAAGTTGCATCTCCTTTGGCGTCGCTCCACTGAACTTTGACGAGCTTGACTTCGTGGTTGCGTAGCTTCTTCACTTCCGTTCCTAATATGCGGGTTGGAACTTTCCTCACGGTTGCTTTGCGTTCCACTTCAGCTTCTTCTAGGATATTTAGCTCTACCACTTCAGTAGACTCATGTAGACATTTTCGGAGATGTGAAACATGAAAAACGTTGTGAACTCCGGCCAGCTTTTCGGGTAGCTCTAATCTATAGGCCATTTTCCCAATTTTCTCGATGATAGGGAATGGCCCTACGAACCTTGGTGCTAGCTTTCCTGTGGTTCCAAAACGGACAACGTTCCTTAGCGGAGATACCTTAAGAAAAACTCTGTCTCCAACCTCAAATTCAAGGTCGGTCCTCCTCTTGTCGGCGTAGGACTTTTGTCTGTCTTGGGCCATCTTCATCCGTCTTCGTATTAAGTCTACTTTTTCTGAAGTCTCTCGGATCATATCTGGTCCAAGTATGAGTTTATCAGTAGACTCCCACCAACAAGTGGGAGATCGGCACGGTCTTCCATATAAAGCTTCGAAGGGCGCCATCCCGATGGTTGCTTGATAGCTGTTATTGTAGGCAAATTCCACCAAAGGAAGATGGTCTTCCCATGTCCCTCCGAAGTCAAGGACGCACAGTCTTAAAAGGTCCTCCAAAACTCTGTTCACTCTTTCTGTTTGGCCGTCGGTTTGGGGATGATAGGCTGTGCTCAAGCATAACTGCGTTCCTACTGCTTCTTGCAGACTCCGCCAAAACTCACTGGTGAAGATAGGGTCTCGGTCACTAACAATGCTGGATGGTATTCCATGGAGTCAAACGATTTCCTTGTGGTAAAGAGATGCTAGGGATGAGGCAGTTCTTTTACTTTTGACAGGTAAAAAGTGGGCGCTTATAGTAAGCCTATCCACTATTACCCAAATGCTAGTGTTGCCTCTCCTAGACCTAGGCAGCCCATCGATGAAGTCCATTGAGATGCTATCCCACTTCCACTGCGGGACCTCTAGAGGATGTAGCAGACCGCCAGGCTTTTTCTGTTCCGCCTTAACCTGTTGGCACACCATACACTTAGAAACGAATTCTGCCACGTCCTTTTTCATGCCGTTCCAGAAGAAAGTTCTTTTTATATCCTTGTACATTTTATCTTCGCCTGGGTGTATCGTCATCTTGGAGTGATGTGCTTCCTCGAGAACCCTCTTTACTAAATCCCTTGTCTGTGGGACGCATAGTCTTCCGTCTCGCCTTAGCCAACCCTTATCGTCGATGGAATATCTGTTGAGGTGACTTGAAGTCTCACCCCTAATTAGCCTATCAATCGTTTCCACAAGCTGAGGGTCTTCGCGTTGTGCTGTCCCTATTGAGTCCACTAAAGTCGGGCGCACTTCGAGAGATGCTAGCAAGCCTGGTACAAAATTGGAGGAAGGCCTAAAGTCGAAGCTGGCTATAAACTCTAGGCTTTGTCTTTCAACAAACAGCGGGCTTAGGGTCAATTTCTTTCGGCTCAACGCGTCTGCCACTACGTTGCCTTTGCCCGGAGTGTAGGAGATCTCGAAATCGTACGAGGCAAGAAACTCCATCCATCTCTGTTGCCTCAAGTTAAGATCTTTCTGCGAGAAAAGATATTTCAACGATTTATGGTCAGTGTAAAGTTCGAACTTCTCACCTAGGAGATAGTGTCGCCAAGACTTGAGTGCAAAGACGATGGCAGCTAACTCAAGATCGTGGGTCGGGTAGTTCTTTTCGTGCACTTTCAACTGCCTCCCGCCATAAGCTACTACCCTTCCTTCTTGCATTAAGACGGTGCCTAGCCCTGTCCCACATGCATCTGTATAAATAGTGAACATCTTGCTTCCATCTGGCAACGTCAAAACTGGGGCTGTTGTAAGAGCCCTTTTTAGTCGCTGGAAAGCAAACTCGCAATCCAAGTCCCAATTGAATGCTAGATTCTTCTTGGTCAATTTCGTGAGCGGAGCTGAGGTTTTCGAAAAATCCTTTATGAACTTTCGATAGAAACCTGCTAGTCCTAGAAAACTTCGGACCTCAGTTGCATTCCTTGGTGTCTTCCAATCCTGTACCGCCACTACCTTAGCAGGGTCCACGGCTAACCCTTGTTTGGATACTATGTGCCCAAGGAACCTCACTTCTTCTCTCCAAAAGTGGCATTTGGAGAATTTGGCTTTTAGTTGATGGACTCGCAGAGTTTCCATGATTGCCCTTAAGTGCTGAGCATGTTCCTCTTCACTCTTTGAGAAGATAAGGATATCGTCTACGAAGACCACTACGAACTTATTAAGGAAATCTCTGAATACCCTACTCATCAGGTCCACGAAGTAAGCAGGAGCATTTGTCAAGCCGAAAGGCATGACAAGCCATTAAAGAAGCCGTCTGGGGTTCTGAATGCCGTTTTATCGATACAATCTTCAGCCACCCTTAGCTGATGAAAACCGGTCGCTAAATCGAGTTGGGAGAAAACTGACGCTCCTACAAGCTGATCAAACAAATCGTCAATTCTGGGGAGAGGGTGCCTATTCTTTTTCGTTAGCTTGTTGAGCTCCCTATAGTCAACACATAGACGGAGTGAACCATCCGCCTTTGTAGCGAACACCACTGGAGCGCCCCATTCTGAAATGCTCCTCCTAATGAACCCCTTTTCTAGAAGCTCTTTAATCTGTTTACTGAGCTCTTTCCTTTCCCGTGGAGCCATGTGTCTAACGGGAAACGCAACGGGCTTTGCATTATCTACAAGGTATATGTGGAAGTCTATCTCCCGCTTCGGAGGCAGGCCCTTCACCTCTTCGAAGACATCCGGATATTCCCGGACCACTCTAACTGATTGCAAATTTTCAACAGAGGCATCTAGCGATTCAAGGTAACTAAGCATAACCGCATACGACGGATTACAAGAAATTTCCAAAGTATTACCGAGCTGGGTTAGGAGCCTAACAACCCTTTTCTCACAATCAAGGATGGCCCCATTACTGGATAGCCAATCCATGCCCAAAATCAAACCATATCTCGAAAAGCCCAAAACAAAGGCACTACATTGAAATTCCACGCTTAGAATAGAAATTTTCAATCCCAAACAGATCATAGACAAATGAGTTGGGCCCCCAATTGGGTTTGAAACAATTAAGGGGTCCTCTACCATACTAGTTTTTAGGTGCAGAGATTCTACTAAAGCAGACGAGATAAAGGAGTGTGATGCGCCAGAATCAAATAAAGTGTGAACGGGGTGATCATAAAGATAAACTACACTTTCTACAGAAGTATTTATACCTCGCTGTTGCAGAGGTGGCGCTTCTAGCACATGAACTTGTGCCCCTGAGGTGGATCCAGCCCTCTGCCCCTGTCCTCGTTTCTTTGGGCAGTCCTTAGCCCTGTGGCCTGTCTCACCGCAAGAAAAGCACCCACCATTCTCCTTGGCCTTCTTTTTCCGGCAATCTTTCACTAAGTGCCCCACTTTGCCACAGAAATTACACTTCATCTTCTCTTTGTTGCCTTTCCCGCCCTTCTTAAAGTCTGTCTTCTTAGGCTGCAAACCCTCTTTCTTACCTTGAGAGCTTTCTGCCTTTGTCTCCTTTTTACCCTTATCCTCTTCGTTCAGCAATGCCATCTGTACCAATCTTTCATACGTAGCTCCCATGGGTATATGGGTCATGACCAAACTGTGTAATGGCTCATTCAACCCTTTGACAAAACGGAGAGCCTTCTTGTGTGGGGTGTTGACTAGGTCCAGCCCAAACCTAGCCAGCTCATCGAACTGATTAACATACTCTTTGACTGTCTTATTCCCTTGCTTAAGAAATAAGAATTTTTTCAACTGCAAACTCCTTTCCGCATCTGAGAGAAATTTAGCCTCAAACCTTGCCCTAAAGTCCTCCCATGTTTCCACTGGTCTTTCTGCATTAGTGACTTCCCACCAGTAGGAAGCCTCACCTTTTAGCAACCATACTGCCAGTTGTACTTTCTGTCTATCTTCTACCTCAAAGATGATGAATAAGTCCTCGGTTTCTTTCAGCCAATTTCTAGCTGCTACGAAGGACTCAGTTCCATGAAAATCCTTTCCTCCCATAGCTTTAAAATCTTTACATATCTTAGCAAACGTGTTTCCCCGCGGAGGAGGTGGAGGAAGAGGTGCTGCTGCAGCTGGATGATTTCCTGCAGCTGGGGGAGGAGGAACGGTAGGACCTGGCTGAGTGGCCCTTGCTTCTAAGAACCGTCTAAACCAACCAGGTATTGGTACACCCTCTGGCAAGTTAAGTTCTTCGGACATGCTGAAACAAAAAGGATAGATTCAAATAGAAGGATAAGAGATAGTACCTATGGATTTGGGGGGGACTTTGCCTTTTTTTAAAATAAAATAATATTTTTCTTTTAAAAATGCTTCTTTAAATTTCCTTTTTGAAAATAAATTTTTCAAAACTTTTATCTTATCTGGTAAACCTATGCTCTGATACCAAGTGAAACACCCCACCTCCGTTAGGGTCACTCTCAAAGGGAATGCCCTAATTTTGGTGGAGGTTTATAAGTATAAGTCACGGATATACAAGACAGATATAAGAATACATATTTTTGAACAGCGGAAAACAACAACTTTTATTTCAATAAAATACGTGTTACACCAACCATACCATAATTGTCTTACAATACTTCAAAAAAACATAACATCTTCATAACTGTCTTGATTACATTATTTAAAGAAGCATAAAGAAAACAAAAATAAACTGCAAAAGTCTCATAGTTGTTGTCCAAAGCCATAGTCCAAAACGAAAAGATCCAAGCAATACATTCTTTCTCTTCAAGCTGGATATGAAGGCTGGTCAAGCTGCGGTATTCCCTCCCTGTGGACCTGGGGGGGGGGGACGGAAGAAAAGAGGACGAAAGAAAAGTAGAGTCAGACATAAAGCCTGAGTAAGTCTAGGACTATTCAGTCTATGAATAAAGAACTGGGTATGATAAGTATAAACTAGAAATGGGAAAGCACCATAAACTTAGTTAAGTTGTCTAGGGTTGAATATACTATCGTACCCCATACTAATCTCTGTACCCGTATAAACTAGTTCCCAACAGGCACCCCATAATATGAGTGAAGTGATCTATTTTATGATGATCGGCTCCTACTCGCATAGTTACATGTGTCTTACGGCCCTCGATGTTGTAGTTACCTATGCTGGTCCCACCATGTGGTGTATCAAGTCCCATGGTGGCGGCCCGACACAATCCTAGAATGCACAGGTATGCTACTGGTGCCCAGTGCCTTATTTTTCTACGCCGGAGTGTGTGCACGCCCGCACCCCGTTAGAACCTACACTGCTGCACCACCGCCGTCGATTTGACCTCTTACAGTCAGCCCAGTAATCGTGCCCCACCCAGCCTAGTTTCAGGGTATCATGACACCTTATAGGGTTACTGCTGAAAAGGGTCCCCTACTACTAGGTTTTCTATTTCTAGCCAACATGCTAAGTTGGTTAAGTGTTTTATAAACCTAACCCCCAATCAGTCTGTTTAGTTTAGCATGTTCCATCTTGATTAAGTATTAATATAATTTACTTAATCCTATCAATCCTGACTCAGCCTTAATTGTCTTATTAAAGCCTTGACCTCTCACATTAGACAGGTATTGTTGTGGCTGCCTGTTGCCGGTTGGGTCCGGGCAGTCTTACGCCACAACTCAGTCTAATCTCGGGTCCTTATTGGGCTCCATGTTTAACCACCCACATTGGATAGGTATTGTTGTGACCACTGGACAGCCGGGCGGTTCCGGGCAGGTTTACATCACAACTCAATCCAACCTCGGGTTAAACACATCGTATTTTCTACATTTACATATTTTGTCTTTCTTCTTTTTATATGTAAATATTTGCGGCCCATTATTCAAATTCATCTTTATTGGTTAAGATTTATTTATGCCACTTAATTGTTTTTTTCAAAGTTATTGGCGTGCGTCAAACAAGCCAACACATATGTTCTATATTTTTAACCCAAACGTCATTTCCCCCGTTTTATTCGTTCGTTCCAATGTAAGGTGTGTTGGGTTTAATACTTAAACCCAATTTAGCCATATGAAAAGGGGAGGCTATAACATGGTGTTTATAAGGTGAAATAAAAAGGGGAGTGTGAACGCATGAACTTGCAACATACGATCTAATTATCATAAGATAGGCATATGTGAACTTGCAATTGTAACAACATATAATATAAGCAATACTAAAACATGAATCATTCTATTCACAAAATCATGGTGTAAACGAAACATGTAGTCTTGGCATAAATAGTACTTAAACATGAACCACTCTAATCATATAATTATGGCATAATCATAATTAAACATGAGTCCTTATATGGTCATGGCATAAACATAATTGACTATGAATCCTATTATTCATAAAATCATGGGTTTTTGTCCAATCTATGTAACTTGTAAGGGGATGCAATTCTAGTGTAAATTTCTAATGTAACTTATGTGCCAAAAATATATTATCATATGATTAAGATAACAACATAAGCTTAGAAAACATGTTTTTAACTAGGCATAATAACAAACATAGCTTAGACATGTTCATAAAATTAAAACAAGCTTACAACGACGCTTGCTTTTGTCACAATCACAAAATCATGATTTTTATATTTGAACTATGATGCCAATTTCAACATAACCTTCATATGAATCATAATACTTAGGTGAATTAAATTACACTAAAGATGACCATAGAATTTTACATCATGTTGTCATAACAATAGATCATAGACTTGCATGAATTTCAAAATAAACTATTACAACATATAGTTGTTGTTTCAACATGAATCTTATACTTGTATTTACCAAATGGGTGTTGTAAATAACTACCACAAACATGTAGTTTTCAATATGAATCATATGCTTGCATAAGTCCCAATCAAAATTCCACAACATGTGGTTGTCAACATAAGCCACATACTTGTATGAATCAAACCATAGCATTGCCAAATCGTTTAGAATCAAAATAACATACAAATATAATTCATTATCGCCACAATTCCATTTCGTTTCCAATGCAAATCGCGTACTTGCAAATATCCAATCGTATACCATAATATTCCCAAATCGTTTTGCATCAAAGCAACATAGAAATATAGATTATTATCGCCACAATTCCATTTCTTACATTACACAAATCAACACAATTATTTAATTCATATCGGAATAGCACTCTACTTACAGCGTATGGCGAATCTTCAATTCAGAAATCTGAATTCTGAATTTGGAGATGCTATCCTTTGTTGTAGGCGTTGCTTTGATTTGATTAGCGTTGCTTTAAGCTTTGAATTATCCCCTAGTTGTCTCTCTATTTCTGACGGCTATTTCAGTCTCTCCTCAGCAGCATGACGGTCTCATCTCCATTTTAATTTATGTGAATTAGGGTTAGCCTTTGGTCCTTTTTATATAGTTTGTGAGTTGATTTAGACCGTCGATGAAGCTTGGTTCAATAATAGCCGTTCGTTTGAAGGAGAGACCAACCAGGAGCTGACACCTAGCCCTAATGACAAGGCAAGGCTCAGAAAATCGACCAAACACAGACCTGGCCAGCCAGGGTGGGCTGGGTTCGACCTGGCTCAGGGGCCAGGTCGATAACCCAGTCGACACCGTGTCGACTTGGCAGTCAACACGGGTTACCCAGGTCGACTGCCCAGTCGACCTGGCTAGCCCCAGGTCGACTGCCAAGTCGACCTGGGTGCTTTGGGCGGGAATTTTCCAGCCTTGGCCAATTGGGCCCGATTTTGAATTTTGAATTAGTTTTTCTGAGCTGTTTTCGTCTGTTCGAATTTTAAACCTAATTCTGAAACTTCCGGAGGCCATATCTTGGTTATACGGACTCCGATTTTCGAAAACTCGGACTCTATTTCGCGTATTTTTCCGAGACGAACGCAATGGCGTATCCCGTTTCCCTTAATTCTTTGATTTGAAATTAATTATACTTTAATTTATGAATTTCACGGTTATAGAATGCACGGGGTGTTACATGTACCATACCTGGAAGCCTCCTGCTCATCTTCGGTACAGCTACTCGTGCATACCACCTAACCTGTCTCTAGTCTGCTTGTTAGAGCACCCAGAGTAATAAGAAGAGACATAAAACTCTGGGTCAGACTAAAAGTCTGGTATGAGCGATAAGCAGCTAAACAGAACAATAACAGGTATAATAAACCAAACCTGAATCTGGACCTGCAACCAAAGAGTTAGCACTACATACCGTACAATACTCTAAGGTGCAACTAAGCAGGTGGTGTAAAGAATACGGGGTGGGGGTGTGCATGTCATAATGATGGCAAACAAATCAAACATAGCAACTATCCTCACATCTCTCACTCAGTGTGTAAAGTATACTATATCCACTACTTTGATCACTAGACCCATCGAAGTAGTGACGGAGTTCGACTTGTACAACTACTGCTACTACTAAGCTTACACCATGGAGTCATGACCAAATATTTACAAATGACCCCACTTCATTGGTCTATTGCTCTTTAGTCGTACCTTGGCCACTGTGGCCCTGAATCCGTTCACGTACCCCCTACACATAGTGATCCAAAGTTACAGACATCGACAACCCCTTAGCACACGTCCCGCAGCAAAGCCCAACTCATGAAGTCGACTCATTGGTTCCCAAATGGATCCTGATTACAAACTTCTCCTTTGGACTACATTTGCATCTCGGTTTTTGGTCGTCATCTTCTTCTCCGGATCGGTCTTCATTTCTTCACTTCACTTTGCTTCAGGTCATGGTCATCAGCTCCTCGGTTCGGATCGGAATACCCATACGGTCGGATCGTGACTCCTACTCCGGATCGGTTCGGATCGTAGTGACCTTCCTCCAGTGGTTCGGATCGGGTCCACACCTCCTGGATTCGTGGAAAACTCCTCTGGTTCGGTCCTTCTTCCCAAGCACTCCGGATCGGGCCGGGTCTCTCAAGCTTCTCCATGGTGCATCGGTTCGGGTCGGGGTGGCACACGAGAGGCAGATCTGGTCGTGGGTTCGGGTCCAGATCGTCTCGTGGATACAACAGCTTGGAGGGGCGGTTCGGTTCGCAGGGAGGTCTCCTGGTCGGTTCGGTTCGGGCTCCTTCCTCCGATCCGATCCGGATCGGCCAAATTCCTGCAACTTCTTCCAGCGACTGTTTACGCCTGTCGACGGCATTTTCGACCAATCTAACACTTCTAGACAATCACAAATCATATCATATAGTCATAGCAACATGTAACATCAACCACAAACATCAAAATAATAACTTTATAGGTTAAAATAGATCAACCATAGCCAAAACCCCATATTTTCCCTTAAGCGTGCTTAAGCAAAACTGATGATAGGATTAACAAAACTTAACCAAATTAACCAAATTTTCTAACAGAGGCCTAAAACATTATTTCCAAATTTATAAATATTTTTCCAGAATTTATTAATGTATAAATTCGCTAATCTTCACTGATTACCATTAATTAACCGTAATTAGTGCAAAACTATGCAAATAACTCACCTTGGCCACAAATAAAACTTAAATCTGAAATGAATCTCTGTTTGGCATGTTCCCAATGTAACACAGCGGCTCTAACCTTGCTTTGGTTCTTTCTCTCCTTAATTGGATGTAGTTTAAGCCAAAACTTAATTAAGAAGTGATTAGAGGTGTATTTAGATGTTGGAGGCCATTGTTAGGTTTAAGAGAGAGTTTGTGGCGGCTGGAAAATGGGTGAAAAACCGAAATCCTAACCCTAGCAGCCCTCAAATACCTCTAATCCCGAAATCCCCCATTGGGCCCTAGCTGTTAATCATCCGGTTAAGCCCAATTAAGCTGTTTTTAACCATCTGAAACTTGTTTCAGCCATATCTCCCAAACGGTGAGTCCGTTTGGCTAATGTGACAATCTACGGAATTGTAAACCATCAAACGAATCTAATGGAAGTGGTTTCTGGTCAAAATTCCTTTCCAGTCAAAAGTTATGGCCAAAACAGTATCAGCTAGGGGCAAAACGGTCATTTAAAAATCGGCAAAAATCATGAACATGGGAAATGACCCCAATAGTCGTCTACCAAAGTTACATGACCATACGACTTCGTATGTGAAAGAAAGAAATATTCTACGATCTTGTGATGCGTAGAATGCGGGTCATTACACTCTCCCCCCTTAAGAAATTTCGTCCCCGAAATTCCTTAACCCAAAACATACAAAGGATCCCATATGCCTACCAATCATATATAACAATTCAATCATGCAAAACAAACAAAACAAGCCTAACCTAGCATGCGGAAAACTAAATCAAACTGAAATCTTACCAGGCAAAGAGTTCTGGATACGTCTTCCTAATGCTCTCCTCTGTCTCCCAAGTACAGTCATTCTCATTCTCGCCCCACTGAACTTTGACTAGATTCACCGCTTTCCTTCGAAGTTGCTTCGTATCGTTCCCAAAAATACGCATAGGTCTGCGGTTCCCAACCGCCTCGGGTTCAACTTCGACATTATCCAACTGATCAGGTGAAATAGTCACATCTGGGTCGTGTACGAATTTCCTTAACTGGGAAACATGAAATACGTTGTGAACTCCTGCCATCTTGTCTGGTAATTCAACTTTATATGCCAAATTTCCAATTTGCTCATGAACTGGGAATGGACCAACAAATCTTGGTGCTAACTTGTCTCTCCTGCCAAATTGTATCACGCTCTTCAACGGAGAAATCTTGACAAACACCAAGTCGCCAATGGAGAACTTTAATTCTTTTCTCCTCTTATCCGCATAACTTTTCTGCCTATCTTGGGAAGCCTTCATTCGTTGTTGAATAACTTTAATCTTAGCTGAAGTTTCCCTTATCACATCTGGTCCAAGCACAAACTTCTTACTAGTTTCTAACCAACATGACGGTGAGTTGCACGGTCTTCCGTACAAAGCTTCAAATGGAGCCATAACAATACTGGACTGATAGTTATTGTTATATGCAAACTCTACTAGATGCAAACGGTCATCCCATGATCCACCAAAATCCAATATGCAAGCTCTCAAAAGATCTTCTAATACACGATTCACCCTCTATGTCTTTCTGTCCGTCCGTTTGAGGATGATACGCGGTAGTGAGATGTAATTCTGATTCTAACGCCTCTTGTAAGCTCTTCCAAAATCCACTAGTGAACAACGGATCTCGGTCACTTACAATGCCTTTGGGTATTCCATGAAATCTTACTACCCATTTTATATACAGTTCCGCTAACTTAGCTGCCGTCCTGATTGACTTGACGGGTATAAATCTTGCACTCTTGGTCAATCGGTCCACAACCACCCAAATGCTATCATGGCCCGACCTAGTCCTCGGTAAACTATCGATTAAATCCATTGAAACTTGCTCCCATTTCCATTCTGGAATTTCTAATGGTTGTAACAAACCACTAGGCTTCTTTTGCTCAACTTTAACTAGCTGGCAATTCATGCATTTGGATATAAATTTCCCAACGTCTCTTTTCGTCCCTTCCCAGTAGTATGTCTGCTTCATGTCTCGGTACATCTTGTTACCACCGGGATGTATAGTCAGTTTTGAGTGATGACATTCTCTAAGCACTTCATCTCTTAATCCATTGACATTGGTTACAATTAGTCTTCCATTCTTTCTAAGCCATCCATCTTGATCAAGCCCATACTTGTTCATCTCCCTGTCGATTCCCATCTCTAACTTTGAGATGATTTCCAATAAGTTAGGATCGTTCCTCTGAATGGAACCAATCCGCTTAATCAGAGTGGGTCAAATCATCAAACTTGCTAACATTTCTGGATCCAATTCGCACTTGGTCTGAAATCATACCCCGCGATGTACTCCAGTTGCTTCCATTCCAGGAACATAGCCCCTAAACTGGCATGTCTTCTACTCAATGCATCAGCTACTGCATTGCCCTTTCCTGGTGTATATGTGATATCGAAATCATAGGAAGCTAAGAATTCCAACCATCTTTGCTGTCGGAGATTTAGATCCTTCTGAGAGAAGAGATACTTTAACGATTTATTATCGGTAAACAGCTCAAACCTTTCTCCCAAAAGATAATGTCTCCACATCTTCAACGCGAACACGATCGCTGCTAATTCCAAATCATGGGTAGGGTATCTTTTCTCGTGCGGTTTCAATTGCCGACTTGCATAAGCTACAACCCTACCTCCTTGCATCAATACAGCACCTAGCCCTGTGCCACATGCATCCGTATATACTGTCATCTCTTCATTCCCCTTAGGAATGACTAACACTGGTGCACGCGTCAACTTTTCCTTTAGACTCTTGAATGCATCCTCGCACTTTTCGTCCCAGACGAAAGCTTGATTCTTCTTGGTCAACTGAGTCAACGGTGCTGCTATCTTGGAGAAATCTAGGATAAACTTACGATAATATCCAGCTAATCCCAAGAAACTTCTTATGTCCGTTGCATTCTTGGGCGTAGACCAATCATGTACCATAGCCACCTTCGCAGGATCTACGGCAATACCATTCTCTGAAACGACATGGCCCAAGAATCTCACTTCCATCCTCCAGAAGTGACACTTAGAAAACTTTTCTTTCAATTGGTGTTTTCTCAACACCTCCATCACTATCCTCAAATGTTCCTTGTGTTCTTCCTCTGTCCTCAAATAAACAAGTATGTCGTCCACGAATACAAGAACAAACTTATTCAACTGATCTTTGAATACCCTATTCATAAGATCCACGAAATATGCTGGTGCATTGGTCAGCCCGAATGGCATGACCAACCACATATAAAATCCAGACGGCGTCCGAAATGCCGTTTTAGCTATACTCTCAGCTTCCACTCTAAGCTGATGAAATCCTGTCTCGAGATCCAACTGGGAGAGTACTCTCGTGCCACTCAACTGATCAAACAAATCATTTATCCGCAGTAGAGGATACTTATTCTTCCTCGTCACTTTATTCAATTCGCGGTACTCTACACACAATCGAAGGGAACCATCCGCCTAGGTAGCAAACACAACTGGTGCTCCCCATTCAGAAACACTCCTTCTGATAGATCCCTTCTTCAAATGACCGCTGACTTGCACCCTGAGCTCTCGCTACTCTCTTGGTGCCATACGACGAAGTGGCATCACTATAGGTCTAGCTTCTTTCACCAAATCAATACGAAACTCAATCTCTCGATGTGGTGGAAGCCCGGTCACTTCCTCGAAGATGTCCGGATACTGGCCAACCACGAGCAAACCTGACAACTCACCATGCAGGATGTCTAGGGAATTTAGAAAACTAGCCATTACCCCATCTCTAAGTAGACCACTAAACACTGCCCTCTGCCCATCATCCGCTCTAGCTGTCACCAAAAAGCCCTCACAGTCTACCACCACCCCATATCTTTGGAGCCAATCGACTCCCAAAATAATGCCAAACCCAGTAAAGCCCAAAACAAAGCAATCACAAACAAACATGCATCCATGAATCAATAAGACCACATTACGACAAATCATGCTAAGGTTAGTCAAACCACCAATCGGGTTCGTCACTACTAAAGGTCTATCGACAATCTCGGGCTCTAATTCGAACCTATCTACCAGGTCACTAGATATGAAAGAACTGGAAGCTCCGGTATCAAACAAAACTCTAACAAGAACATCATAAACAGAAAGCATACCTTGAATAATGACATTCTTTCCCTTCTCTGCCGCAGTTGGGGGCATTCGACGAAGAAGGAATATCATTAAGGGCATATGCTTTCACCATCTGCTTTTCTTTAGGGGGTTGCGGACACTTGTCCTTGTGATGTCCCACTTGGCCACAGTTGAAGCACTTCCTATCTGCTGGCTTGGCCCGACAATTACTAGCATAATGGCCCTTCTTACCACAGTTGAAGCACTCAACATCCTTCTTATTCTTTTTCTTCTGGCCATCCTTAGTCTGATTCTGCTTCCTCATATTCTGAGAACCATTCTTGCCTCCACCGCTTTCTTGCGGTTTTGACTCCTCTGCAGATGCGACCTCAGTCTTCGGCTTAGGGTAAAGACTTTCCGATCTTAAAGCTTTCTCGACAATCGATTCAAACGTCTCATTGATGTGGTTAATAAGCCTTTCCCCCAAGTATCCATCCAAGCCAGTTATGAACTTCTCGTTCTTCTTCTCGGCAGTATCTATTAGGGATATCCCATATTTCGATAAAGTGTCGAATTCGGCAATATACTCTGAGACAACTCTACCATTCTGCTTGAGTTCCAAGAATCTCTTAAACAACACTGACTTCTGAGCAGCTGGAATGAACTTATCGCTAAAGTAAACTTTAAACTGATCCCAAGTAATCTGATCCTCTGGGGTAGCTGCCTTTATAGCATTCCACCAATTCATTGCCCATCCTTGCAGCTGATCGGGTGCTAGCCTTCTCTTCATCGCATCCTCGATACCCAAGTCTTCAAAGATACGCTCGCAGCTATCCAACCAATCCTGAACATCCGTGGCCGACTCCGTTCCGTGGAACGGCTTCCTACCAAGACTAGCATAATCCTTATTTAGCTTGGCGAAATCGGCCCTAGGCGCCTGCACTACCTGACCACCACCATTACCAGCATTGGGAGCTTCCCTCTGTACATCCCTAAGCATCTCTCTCATGAGGTCAGTAAACATCGTCCTCATCTCAGCAACATTCCCATTATTGGCTCCTCTACCGGTATCCCTTACGTATCAGCTCATCGTTCAATCTGCACAGAGAAAACGATTAACCATCTCCATAGTGGTGTCAGTGCAGTGCGACTTCATCCTTAGCTATAGTAATAATATATATATAGCTTTTGAAAACCAAAATAATCACAAATGCGTGCTCTTATATACGTATTATCTCTCCCTGGTGTCTTTCCCTAGGTTAACTACACAACCTAGAGCTCTGATACCAAGTGTGACGGCCCGCCCCGCACCAGCCGACATTTCCTCCGAAGGTGCGTTGTACACATGCCCGACTAACATGGAACGGTAGCCAAAGAAAGGAAAGAGGAGAATGAACTAATCGAAGACCTGTAGAATGTCTCACAGCGCATGGAACAAAATATAATAATAATATACTTGACATAAAACAGGCGAGGCAGTGCATAAGCTGATAACTAAAACCAACATTAACATCATCATCAGAGTAGCAGAAATCCAAATACAACTTATTACAACTTTCCAAATTACTGTCTCTAAACAAAAGAAAGAAAGGCACACCACTAATGCCCAAAGTAGTGACTGCAGCAACACAGGGAGAATATCTATATATATGTACCATACGTGGAAGCCTCCTGCTCGTCTCCGGCACAGCTACTCGTGCATACCACCTATCCTGTCTCTAGTCTGCTCGTGAGAGCACCCAGAGTAATAAGAAGAGACATAAAACTCTGGGTCAGACAAAAAGTCTGGTATGAGCGATAAGCAGCTAAACAGAATAATAACAGGTATACTAAACCATACCTGAACCTGGACCTGCAACCAAAGAGTTAGCACTACATACCGTACAATACTCTAAGGTGCCACTAAACAGGTGGTGTAAAGAATACGGGGGTGGGGTTTGCATGTCATAATGATGGCAAACAAATTAAACATAGCAACCATCCTCACATCTCTCGCTCAGTGCATAAAGTATACGATATCCACTACTTTGATCACTAGACCCATCGAAGTAGTGACGGAGTTCGACTTGTACAACTACTGCTACTACCAAGCTTACCCCATGGAGTCATGACCAAATCTTTACAAATGACCCCACTTCATTGGTGTATTGCTCTTTAGTCGTACCTAGGCCACTGTGGCCCTGAATCCGTTCACGTACCCCCTACACATAGTGATCCAAAGTTACAGACATCGACAACCCCTTAGCACACGTCCCGCAGCAAAGCCCAACTCATGAAGTCAACTCGCTGGTTCCCAACTGGATCCTGAGTACAAACTTCTCCTTTGGACTACTTTTGCATCTTGGGTTTTGGTCGTCATCTTCTTCTCCGGATCGGTCTTCATTTCTTCACTTCACTTTGCTTCAGGTCATGGTCATCAGCTCCTCGGTTCGGATCGGAATACCCATACGATCGGATCGTGACTCCTACTCCGGTTCGATTCGGATAGTAGTGACCTTCCTCCAGCGGTTCGGATTGGGTCCACACCTCCTGGCTTCGTGGAAAACTCCTCTAGTTCAGTCCTTCTTCCCAAGCACTCTGGATCGGGTCGGGTCTCTAAAGCTTCTCCATGGTGCATCGGTTCGGGTTGGGGTGGCACACGAGAGGCGGATCGGGTCGTGGGTTCGGATCCAGATCGTATCGTGGATACAATAGCTTGGAGGGGCGGTTCGTTTTGCAGAGAGGTCTCCTGGTCGGTTCGATTCGGGCTCCTTCCTCCAATCCGATCCGGATCGGCTAAATTCCTACAAATTCTTCTAGCGACTTTTTACACCATTCGATGGCGTTTTCGACCAATCTAACACTTCTAGACAATCACAAATCATATCATACAGTCATAGCAACATGTAACATCAACCACAAACATCAAAACAATAACTTGAAAGGTTAAAATTGATCAAACATAGCCAAAACCCCATATTTTCCCTTAAGCGTGCTTAAGAAAAACTGATGATAAGATTAACAAAACTTAACCAAACTAACCAAATTTTCTAACAGAGGCCTAAAACATTATTTC
This sequence comes from Allium sativum, assembly GCA_030737875.1. Lineage (NCBI taxonomy): Eukaryota > Viridiplantae > Streptophyta > Magnoliopsida > Asparagales > Amaryllidaceae > Allium > Allium sativum. The sequence goes on along the minus strand of CM060912.1, from coordinate 969,547,890 downwards.
CGAATTTATAAATATTTTTCCAGAATTTATTAATGTATGAATTCGCTAATCTTCACTAATTACCCTTAATTAACCGTAATTAATGCAAAACTATGCAAATCACTCACCTTGGCCACAAATAAAACTTAAATCTGAAATGAATCTCTGTATGGCGCTGTTCCCAATGTAACACAACAGCTCTAACCTTGCTTTGGTGCTTTCTCTCCTTAATTTGATGTAGTTTAAGCCAAAACTTGATTAAGAAGTGATTAGAGGTAGGCGACCTCCTTCTCCTCCTCCTCCTTTCCATCTTCTTCCTCGTCTCCCTTCCATCTTGATTCGTCCTCTTATCCTTCCTTACCTGTTCGTCTTCCTTCTCCGGATCCTCCTCCTCCTATGATTCTCAACAATGCAAACCTTGCTTCGTCATCCTTTTCGTTTGGGGATTCTTCATCCAAGGATGTGTTTCCTGATCGCCTTTTGGATCCATCAGCATCGTTTCAATCTGTAAAGGATCCTAAAGGTATTATTCCAAATGTGGGAATTTCCTCGAATGACTTGCAATCTAATCTTCAAAATGCTAAAGGTAAATCCATGGTTCTTGACTCTTCTTTGGTTAACCCTAATCTTCAATCAGCTTTTACATCCTCGAATTGTCTGGGTAATTCTTCAAATCTTCCTGTGGACAATGTATCGAACACCTCTAGAGCTCCTTCTTTTTCCATTAAAAGGGATTATGTATCCCTTTTTAATTCATTGCCGAAGAATGCTGGATCATTTAAGCCGTAGCAATTTGATATATTAAGGGATGGGCGGCCAAATCACTTTCCAGATCAGGTTAAATCTGAAGGTATGAGATTTTGGGGTAAAACTCTGGTTGGTTTCTTTCTTGATGGTACCCTCTCCTATCTCACTGTAGTAAATTCTTTGTTAAATGTATGGAAGCTTAAGGGTGATGTTAGTACAAAATCGGATGGAATGTTCTTTTATTTCAAATTTGCGAATGATCAGGAAAGGGAAAGAGTATTGAAATCTGATCCTATTTTTATCAAAGGCAGAATGTTTATCATAAATGAATGGGACCCTTCCATTGGTAACTCTTATACTCAAATCAAAAAGGTTCCAATATGGATTCATTTGCATCGCATTGCCCTGCTTTTGTGGACTTTAATTGGTATTAACTGGTTAGATTGCTATGTAGGGCGTCTTATATGTTCTGATGCTAGCACTGAGAAGCTTTAGAGGATTATATATGCTAAAGCTTTGGTAGAAATTACCCCATATTTTGAAATGCCTGAATGTATTGAGGTACCGGATCTTGGTGATTCTTGCCTTCCTATTCAAGTATCTTATGAGTGGAGGCCAATGATTTGTACACATTGTAAAGTTTTTGGGCATGAAACAATAAATTGTGAGTTGATGGTACAAAAACAAGTCGATACTGGAGATTTGAATGAGGTTAATAAAGTTGTGCTAAAGGAAAAAATAGATCCTCCAGTCATGCAAAGGCAAATGGCCAAAAATAATATGAAATCTGCAGTGAATTCCAAGAATAATCAGGGTTGGAATAAAGTCATAAATAAAAAGAAGCAGTTCTGGATGAGGAAGGAAAATGAAAAAAATGCTCAAGTTGCAAATGATGTAAATATAACTGTGGAGGATGTTGTGGAAATATTAGATGGTGGACTAACTGGTTTGGATAATGAAGTGAACAATGAAGAGGAAATGGAAGTCAACATGGAACTACGCAATAGAGAAAAGCATAATATAGTAATTGCTGATGAGCAAGGGAATATTTCCATAATTAACAATGAAGAAGAAAATTTTGATCAAGTCCTTCAAGATGCAGTGGCAAAGGAGTTCCATGTAAACAATTCTTTTTCTATTTTAAATGATCAAGCTGACGAATCTACTGATGTGTTGAATGCTTCTTTAGCAACAGGCAATCAATCAAATTCTAGCATACAATCATCAGGGACTATCTGTGCTCCACCTCCATTAGCTAAAAATTCATTGTGCACTATGTCTTGTGAATCTTCATTTAGCTCTCAGCTACCTTCAATTCCTTCAGCTATTTTCAATACTTTTAATGATTCTACTGTCCCTGCTACGAGCTCTGTTTTGATGTCTTCTAATCCTTCATTGAATAACTCAAGTGATTCCTCCTTCATGTCACAATCTCCTTCTTTATCTTCCTTTAGTTTTAATGTTCATTCAACCTCTCCTTACTCCCATTTATCTCTGCCTCCTAACATTCATTTACCTCCACCTGCTAATGTATCACCTTTGCAAAAGTCAACATCCTCTTTGCCAGATGTTCCTTCTTTTGGAAGTAAAAAAGAAGACAAAAAGGAAAAAGAAAGTTGTTCTAAAGGAGAATGTTTCTCCTGATGAGGACTTTAATGATGGCAAAGAATTTAATGCTGATGAAGTATTGCCATCTAATAACATACAATCAACTACATCAAGGCACACTAGAAGTCATCCTGGATTATTGGTTGATCCTCTATTGTCAAAATGATTGGTCAAATATGTTTTTGGAATATTCGAGGGGCTAATTTACCCTCAAAACAAGGTGAAATAAAGAATGTGATAAAGGAACATAGCATCCAGTTAATGTGCATTTCAAAAACTAAACTGGATTTTTCGACTACTGAAAAAGCAGCTAAATTCATAGCTCCAAGATGGTCTTATGATCATAATTTAGCTGTAGCTCCTTTTGGCAGATTGTTAACTATTTGGCATCCAGGATTTTTTCACTTATCAAAGTTATCTGAGACCGATCAATTCATTTATTACAAGTGCATTCACATATCCTCAAATTCTACCTTTTATCTTAGCTCTATATATGCTCAAAACTCTCTCTCTCTCTCTTCTCGTTTATCTGTTCTTGATTCTGTTCATCTTATAAATTCCACCTCTGATCCTTGGATTTTGGGAGGGGATTTCAATTGTATGTACAGTGGTAATCAAAAACTTGGTGGTTGTCCACTTTCTTTGAAGGATATTTCTCCTCTTAATCAAATGACCAAAAAATCCTTTCTGATCCCTATTCAATCTTATGGCTTATTATATTCTTGGTCAAACTGTGCTCGGTCAGGTCCTGCTACTATGTGCAAACTTGATCATATTTTTGCTAACACCTCTTTCTTGATCTTTAGCCAAAATCCTATTATCAAATTCCTTCTCCAATTTTATCTGATCACAGTCCTTTAGTTTTTCATTGGGGGAAGGAGGTTGCCACTGACTTGGGTATTAAATCTTTCAAATTTTTTAATTTTTTGTGCAATCACCCAGATTTTTCTAGTTTTCTTTTGCAGGTTTGGAGTTCAAATGGCAGTATCAATCCAGTGATTAATCTCCTCGGTAAAATGAAGTTATTAAAAGCCAAGCTTAGATGTTGGTCTTCTCTTAATTTTGGTAAAAGTTCACAAAAATCTGATGCTATCAGATTGGAATTGGCCATCATTCAAAAGAATCTTCAACAAAGGCCTTATGATACTGGTTTGAAGCAACAGGAAAAAGAAAAAAAAGCAACATCTTCAGTTAATGTTAGATATGGAACTGCAATCCTTGAGGCAACAGGCATTTATCAGAAGAGAATTGGAAGGGGATAAAAACACAAAGTTTTATCACAACTCTATTAAAGTTCATAAGGCAAGAAGCTCCATTTTCATGATCAAAGATATGAATGGTTGTGTTCAAAACTCGGATGAAAAGATAAGTGAAGCTTTTGTTCATTATGTCTCTTCTATTCTTGCTAATCCTAATGCAATTAAAGCCAATATTTATCCTCTCTACCATGTCATACTGCCTACCATTTCCTTTCAACAATCTGAGAATCTTATTTCTTTAATATCAAGGGATGAAATTAAAGTAGCTGTAAATAATCTGGATTCTAGTAGTTGTGGTGGTCCTGACGGGTTCAATGCTTTTTTTGTTCAGAAAAATTGGAATTTCATTGGTGATGATATTATAAATGCTATTTTGCATTTGTTCAAAACTAATCATCTACCTGCTAGTTGGTCAGCTACCTCTATAGCTTTAGTACCAAAAGTGGACAATCCTAATTCAGTTGCAGATTTCAGACCCATCTCTTGTTGCAATATCTTTTATAAAATCTTTTCTAAGATCCTTGCAAATAGAATTCAACAAGTGCTACCCTCAATCATCTCAGCCAACCGGTCAGCTTTTATCCAAGGAGATCCATTTCAGACAATATTATGCTTACACAGGAACTTCTTTATGGGTATAATAGGAAGGATATATCGCCTAGATGTATGTTGAAGCTGGATATTAAAAATGCCTTTGATTCGGTTGTATGGCATACTATTTTTGCTACTTCGGCCAGATTGAATTTTCCTATTCCCTTCATTGCATGGATTCACTCCTGTGTTACTTCACCTAATTACTCCATTGCAAGGAATGGAAAACTTCATGGATATTTCAAAGGCACCCAAGGAGTACGGCAAGGTGATCCTATTTCAGCATACATTTTCATTATAGTGTTGGGGCTTTTAAACTCGCTGTTGATTGAGAATGTGAAGAGTAAAAAATTGGATCTGCATCCCAAATGTAAGTCTCCTATGATTATCCATTTATTGTTTGCTGATGATTTAGTGCTTTTTACTAAGCCTTCTAAGAAAAACATCCAATGTATCATGGAAACTCTACATACTTTCTACTTGATTACTGATCTTCAAATAAACCTTAGCAAATCTCATGTTCTCATTGCTGGACTTTCAAATGCTAAGAAAAATGAGTTAATTGCTAAACCTGGACTTCAGGAAATGTCCTTGAACTCCATTTATTTGGGTCTTCCTCTGTTTACTTCACGTATTACTAAAGGTAATTGTCTACCACTCTTTGAAAAGATAGTTACTAAACTTCAGCAATGGCCTTCAAGTAGTTTATCTCAGGCAGGCAGGTTAACTAAAGTACAATCTGTGGCTTTGGCTTTCACTACATACTGGTCAAGACATTATATGATGCCTTCTAAATTAGTCAGTATGATTATAAGTGCGGTTAATAAATTCCTTTGGCATGGCGATCCTTTTTCAAGGAAAATGATTCCAATTGCTTTTTCTAAATTGTTTGATGATAAATTGCATGGTGGTCTGGGAATTACTAATTTGGCACTTTGGAATAAGGTAGCTATTGCTTCCTACATAGATAAATTGTATGTAGAGGATAACTGTTTGTGGACAGAATGGGTCAAGGCTAACTTGATAGGAAAGAGGCACTTCTGGACTATGGATATACCAGTGAATTATAGTTGTAGTTGGAGGAATGTGCTAAAGTTGAGGAGTACATTTTTGCCTTATGTTTAATGTAATTACAAGAGGATTAAGAAATTATCTTTTTGGCATGATCCCTTGTCTAGAACTAGATTGATTTTAAGTTCGGTAGTTGAATATAATTTGAGGAGTATTTCAGGTATTCCAGATAATGCAAAAGTTCAGGACTACATTTTGGATGGGAACCTGGTGCTTCCTTATTCAAGTTCATCATTTCTTAGATCCTTGTGGAGAGATTTAGCTGAGAATTTTTCATTTCCAAATGAACATTCCTTATCATGGTGTAAAAAATCTTTCTCAATACAACATGTATACACATTAATGAAAGGAGAAAAGGAGATTTTTCCTTGGGCTTAAAGAATTTGGTCGTCAAGTACTTCAGCTAAGGAAAATCTTCTCTTATGGAAAGTCATAGCAAATGCAATAAATACTAAAGACAAATTGATTAAAATTGGGGTAGTCTCGGATGGAATTTGTTATCTGTGCAGGTCTGAAATGGAATCCAATATTCATCTATTTTTTGAGTGTTGTTATTCCTTTCAAATATGGATGAGGTTGATGGCAATAGGCTGCTATCATAGGCCTTCAGCAAATAGTAAAATTGAGTGGTTCAACATTTTCAAAAAGTACCAGATGGAGGAATAAGAAATCACTGATTCTCTTATGCATCTTGAAAAAATTGTGTTTGAAATCTGGATTGAAAGAAACCGCAGAGCATTTGGTCATGGAAGTTTAAATGCTAATCAAATTTTTAGCTGCATTCAAGGGGGGGTTCTGAAGAGTATAAACAAGTTGTAGAGGATGATCTTTTCATTTCAACTGTTGGAGTAACTGGAGCTTTATTATGTTATTATCTGAGTGCTTATCAATAGCGTATATTTCTGAGGTTAGGTTATGTACAGATTCAAGTTTTTTTTAGATTCATGGTTATATTTTATTGTTTTTTCCTCTTTTCTGTCGTAGTCTAGCTGATGAGGTTTTGTTGTAATATGTTGAACCTTGTATTCTTTCTGTGTGAATAAATTTCTTTGTTGCCTTTTCAAAAAAGAAGTGATTAGAGGTGTATTTAGATGTTGGAGACCATTGTTAGGTTGAAGAGAGAGTTTGTGGCGGCTGGAAAATGAGTGAAAACCCAAAATCCTAACCCTAGCAGCCCTCAGATACCTCTAATCCCGAAATCCCCCATTGGGCCTAGCTGTTAATCACCCGGTTAAGCCCAATTTAGCTGTTTTTAACCATTTGAAACTTGTTTCAGCCATATCTCCCAAACAGTGAGTCCGTTTGGCTAATGTGACCACTCTACGGAATTGTAAATGATTAAACGAATCTAATGGAAGTGGTTTCAAGTCAAAATTCTTTTCCAGTCAAAAGTTATGGCCAAAACAGTATTAGTTAGGGGCAAAACGGTCATTTAAAAATCGGCAAAAATCATGAACATGGGAAATGACCCCAATAGTCGTCTCCCAAAGTTACATGACCATACGACTTCGTATGTGAAAGAAATAAATATTCTACGATCCTGCGATGCGTAGAATGCGGGTCGTTTCACCTGCCCTACAGAAGTCCCAGCTCTTTGCCCTTGTCCCTGCAATCCCTGTTTCTTCAAGCACTCCTTAGAGAAGTGTCCGAACTCTTCGCAATTAAAGCAACTGGCCTTCCTTCTCTTGCAATCTTTGATATGGTGGCCTTCCTTTCCACAATTGTGACACTTTCTCTTATCCTTGCCTTTAACATCTTTTCCCCCTTTCTTCTGTTGTTGTTGCGGCTGTTGCTGCCCCTTCTTGGTCCATACCTTCTTATTCTGCGATGTCCCCTCAGCTTTTACTTCCTTCTTTTCTCCCTTGTCCTCCTCATGCATTAGGGCCATATCAACAAGCCTTTCGAACGTGGCCCCCATTGGGATATGGGACATTGCCGGCCCATGCAGAGGCTCATTCAGTCCTTTGACAAACCGCAAAGCCTTTTTGTGCGGCGTATCCACCAACTCTGGACTGAACCTTGCCAGCTGGTTGAACTTGTTCACATATTTCTTCACCGTCAAATTTCCTTGTTTGAGAGCTAAGAACCTCTCCATCTGAATGCTCCTCTCAGCTTGGGAAAGGAATTTCATTTCGAACCTGTGTCTAAAATCTCCCCAAGTTTCCACAGGACGTCCAACTTGGGTGACTTCCCACCAAAATGAGGCCTCGTCCTTTAACAGTCAAGCAGCTAATTGGATTTTTCTTCGGTCCTCCATTTCAAAGATGATGAATAAGTCCTCAGTCTCCTTAAGTCAATTCTGGGCTTCTACGAATGTCTCTTTCCCATGGAATGGTTTCCCTCACATAGCAAGGAAGTCTTTGCAGATCTTGGCGAAGTTATCTACTCTTGGAGGGGGAGGAGGAGGAATGACTGGTGCAGTTGGGGGAGGAACGTCTCTTTGTTCTTCGGCTGTTGCCGTGGCTTCCAAATACCTACGGAATCATCCGAGTATAGTGACGCCCTCTGGGAGATTAGGGATGTTTTGTTCCCCAGACATGCTAAAAAAGGAAAAATGATGAAATTTAGATAAGGGACCGAAGGATACTACATATGGCTTTGTGGGGAATATTTTTTATCAAAACATACTTTCCTTTTTGAAAATTTTAAAACCTTTCTTTGTTTTAAAAAAAATATTTTTCAAAAACTTTTTATCTAATATGGTAACCTTCAGCTCTGATACCAAGTGAAACACCCCACGTCCGTTAATGTCACTCACTAAGGGAATGCATTAAGTTCTGTGAAGCATTGTAGGTAAACAGACACAGAATAATTACAGGATAGGTATAAATAAAGATAGCAACGAAAATTTCGAAAATTTTATTTCAGACATAAATCATAATCCCGTGGTTTATAATACCATGATTCATAAAACCATTACAACAAAATACTTCTGTCTTTCATAATCAGAGTACATAGGAATTAAAAGAAAACATTATTCCCCAATAAAAAGAGTAAGCCATAGCAGAGACAAAGACTCGAGTCATACTTCAACAATAGCTCCCAGCAAGATGATATCCAAATCCTGGCTAAGCCTGGCTGTTTCCTCCCTGAGAACCTGGGGAGGGGGGGGGGAACGAAAGAGAGAAGGAAAAACAAAAAGGGGTCAGGCATAAAGTCTGGCGAGTCTAGTTACTTTTAGCCAGTAAATAAATAAAGGTAACCATGACAGGCATAAAGTGGATAAGAGAGATCACTATACAAATGGCAGGTGTGACAAGGTAGATAAGGTAAGGTATATACATGCTTCACTAATGACTACTCTGCACTATTACTAGTATAATTTAAAATGAGATGATCCCTTCCACTATAAATTGGTAGACTTAGGGCATACGTCCGAGTATACCCTAACCACTACCCTAATCGATCGGCTTCCTACTCTGTAGATATCTTGTGCTGGCCCTACAGTAGGGGTATCACTTCCCTAAGGTGGCACCTATAATGTGCACAACCATATCTACTGATGTCACGGTCATCTTAGCCCCTTCTATACGGCCCATGCACGCACATGTCCCCGGTCGGTTTGCGCCGCCCACCCCATCCCTCTCGTTTGGATCTCTTGCAATCAATCAGTAAGTGTGCCCCTTCTCCGCCTAGTACGGAGTTCCTTACTTGATACCAACTCCAGGTTACTGATTGAAATGGGTCCCACACAATATGATACAAGCTCTCCCCTTTGTCTTGTATCCCCACTAGGTTTTCCACTGACTATGTATACCCTTCAGTGTCATTAATTACATAGCCCTATACTAGTAATGTTTACCCTGAAGGGTGTCTTTAATTACATAACCTTTATTACTTCAACTACCCGTTATGTATACCACTTAGGTGTCTTTAATTACATAGCATTTATTGGGTTAAGTATGTGGGCCTATATATATATATTACCCATCCCCTCTAACATTACTTAACCCCCTCCCCCCACTACCCATGTAATTTTACTTAACCCTAACTTAAGTCCATATTCATATTAAATTAGGTTAAGTAGTCCATTTCTTTACCATGTCCAATTATGGTTATAATGGGCTAGACCTCCCACATTAGGCCTACAACGTGTGGATGTTGGATACGCCGGTCGGGTCCGGGCAGTCTTATTCCACAGTTGGGCCTAACCTCATGTCTTAGCCTGATTCGTATTTGCGTACTTAGACCTCCCACATTAGGTTCAACATTAGTGGTTGCTGGATATGCCGGTCGGGTCCGGGCAGACTTCCGCAACTAATGTAAACTAACCTCGTGTCACAAGTACAATTAAAATTCTTAATTTTAATTACTAAACATTCTATCTTTATCCAAATTTTCCTATCTCATTATAGGTAATTAATTCATCTTTACCCAAATTTACCTATGTCATTATAGGCAATTAATTCTACATTTCCCCATTTGAATTATATGCTCATTTCATATAAATATTATATAAACTATGCCAATTACAAATTCCCTTTGTCTCCGTTCCTAACTAACATATTCACACGTATTTTGGCATTATCGAGGCTATAAAGTAGCCTCGTCATAACAATAAAAGGGAACATGATAAGGGTGACAGTTCAACATGTTTTGGCGTAAATATTAACATAACTTGGATAGTAACTAAGTGAATGGACATGTGATAATTATCATAATAAAGTGGACATCAAATTAATAACTTGTGTTTAGGCAAGCATAATGAAATCTAGATTCAATATTAGGTGTCCAATTACCTAAATCTAGCACAGACAGGGTGGCATAATAACAAGTTTAGATTCCCATGTCAATTTTACCACATATACCAAGGTATCATAATATAACAAGCGAAAGGTGATTAACACCAAAGTCTAGATCCAAGTAATGTCAAATTAATGGATGTACTATCATCCTCACATGGTTACAAATCAATGTTCATATAAACGTAATATCGAATCACCGCAATCAGATCTAAAAAATTAGATCTGTGTTAACAAGTTCACATGTACTACAATATAATTGTAATTCAAGATTCACATAGGAAACATAGTAGAATGTCCATATATTAGATCTAGGGAAAATGACATAGTATGCTTGCATAAGTTCATGATTCACAGCATATACCCAATTCATAGTCTACCACAATTTACATTTATCTATTTAAACCTAAAAGTGACTAAAACTCACTGTGGTAGAAGAAAGAATAGATTAAGTGTTTGTTGTTGTTCTAGAACCGTTCTCCTCTTTCACAATTCCTAAGCTTTAATTCGTTGGAGAAGAGACTAGATTAGTTTAGGATGCAGCAGCATGGCGGCTTATGAACAAATTTAGTTTAGATTAGGGTTTAGATTTATGTGTGCTTATATAGATGTGTAGGATTAATTAGAGCCCTTAGATTAACTAGGAGATCATCAGAACCACATAGCTCAAAGACACGTCATCCAGCCAATCAGAAGAAGCCACGTCATCAGAACTCTCCAGAATCCTGTGCAGGTTTCTGGCTCAGAATGGGCGCACTTCCCAAGCGCGCTAGTGCATTTTTGTTCTGGCGCACTTCCCAAGTGCGCCAGTGCATTCTGATCCATTTCCTGAATTTTCTGCCTAAATTCTATCGTCCGTAACTCTTTCATAAAACATCCGTTTTACGCAAACTCGGACTCTATCTCAAGCAGAATTCCGAGACGAACGCAATGGCGTAACCCATTTCACCTAATTCTTCTTTTAATAATTAAGTATTCTTAAGTAATCTCTTATGTCATGTTTTAAAATTATGGGGTGTTACATTAAACATATTTAATCACAACAAACAACCTAGGGATTTTGAGATCAGTGAAATTGATATGATTCAAACCACCGTTGATGAGTCCTTTAATGACACTTTTGAAACCTTGAAAATGTGCCTTACCCATTTCAACTCCAATTTCGATGAGCTTGAACACAATTCTGAACTAAATGAGCTACTTGACTCGAAACCCTCATCATTTGAATCTAACCAACGAATGTTGAGCAATGTTAGCACACAAGAACTTCCTAAGTTAGACCTCAAACCCCTTCCACAAGACCTTGAGTATGCTTATTTAGAGTCTATAGAAAATTTTCCCATAATCTTGGCCTCTGATCTTACGAGGACCAAAAAGAAAAACCTTTGAAAATTTTATGGCATAATCTACATTTTCAATTGTATAAATCTTTGGCACGACAAAATTTTCATAGGAAGGATTTTCAACTCATAATTCACCTACATGCCTGTTGCACCTCACAAATCAAATAAGAAATCATCATGCATCATTTTCGATAAAGGCAAGTGTAAGGGAAAAGGAAATTTCATTCTTAAACATTCATCATCATCATAGATTTCGTTTTGCATATGATTTTCATTCGCACATAGTTGTTAAACTTCATTTCATCTTACAAATTATTTTGCATCTCATTCACCTCTAGATACTATCTTTCAAATTTAGGAAATGTGTTTACATTGTGGACACTGTTTTGAACAAGTGTGGGGGGAGTAGTCTGCATTGCATTCTTTTAAATTTTCTTTATTTTTTTCTTTCTTTTCATATAGGACCATCATGCATTTTAGATCTTAGTAACATGTCAAATTTTTTTTTTAAATACGACAGATTGATACAACAAAATAAGTTAACAATTGTTAGTTAGTTGATAGTATTTTTTTCTCTCAACTAAGATGGAATAAGAAATATAATGAAAAGTTGAATTTTGAGGGATAATAGTGTAATCGGTACATAGTGAGATTCTTAGGTGATGGCCATGAAGCTTATTTAAAATTGTAGTCTTTGTTTAATGTGTGGAGAACTTAAAATACTTATACTGGCTTTTCAAATCTTTAAAACTAAGTTGTGTTAAGGTGAATTCGCGAAACTCTTTCTTGTTCTTATATTTTCAATAATAATAGTAATCCAAGGGTATCCAACATTGCTTGTAAATCTAGCGTTAGTGTGCAAACCCGCCAAGCTCTATCCGACATGTTGTTGACAAAGTCAGCATTGGTATATCTTCGTCTCATTTTATGAGTTGGACACCTAAGAATTATCAACATGTTGTTGACAAAGTCAGCGTCAGTCTGCACAATCTGCTAAGCTCTTTCCCAACTCTCCGTCAGTCCGCAAGGCAGTGCATGGGTAGTATACCTTAGTCTTTAAGTTAGGTGTATATAATTAATCATAAATTTTAATTTTTATAGAGATAGAGAATAAGTGATGATGCCAAGCACTTCTTGACCTTATTTATTTGACTAGTCATACACAAGGAATTCAGAATACCACTTGGCGAACTGTGAAATGCAAACTAAGAATTCAATTCATGGTGCAAACTAAGAATTCAATTTTATTTTCATTTGCATATGTCTGTTTCATTCATATAGTTGCATTAGAACCATAACATATTGCATTTGGATTTTGTGGGTAGTATCCGCTGAAAACCCTCACGAGACACCACTCTCCCTACTAGGGACACCTAGAGGTTCAACGGCTTGTTGCATACGCTCAATGCAATCGTGTTTCCTATGAAAGTGTGACCTAACTAGTTTAGTCTTTCATTTTTTTTTACTCGAGGACGAGTAAAAGATAAGTGTGGGGGTATTTGATTAGCATAGAAATGTGTTTATTTATGCTCTTATATCTTATCTTTTGTAAATAAATAAATATTACTTTGGGTATTTTTTCGTGCGTTTTCACAGGTTCAATAATTGTCTCCTTCATTTCAATTAAAGGCCAACTGCAAAGAAAAGCTACTTTTCCATATCAACAAGTTTTCAATCACAAAGGAAGTTTTAGCTCACTGGTAAAGGAATGGAAATTTGTACAAATAGACCTGAGTTCGATTCCCGACAAGCCCTCTTTTTGCGGAAGAAAGGAACATTCACACTGCCTCCTTTGCTCTAAAGAATATATGGACTAGTGTTATATATATATTCATATGTATTTATGATATACACTAATAAACATTTTACGAATAAATATATTCTTCTCAAGGATATCAATTCAAATCATTCATTTTCCAAATGCCATTTAGAAGAATATTTGATTGAATTATTGCCAAGGAAGAGCCAATCAATCTGCCACGTGTCACTAATCAGGAGAGAAAATCTGCATGGAATATCTCAACCATTATGTCATATCTTTTTTATTTGTAAGCAAAGATATTCAAGAGATACTTTCTAGGCCCATTATTCATATTGAGAGGAGCCTACATCTTCTATAAATACACATGATATCCATTGTAAACCTAGTTCCATTATTCTGTATTATGTTCTTCTCTATAAATAAAGCTTTTCTTTTATTTCTCTGCAATTTTAATTTTCAACCAACTTGTGTCGTCTATACAATAAGATTTGGTAGAGCACAAGTTGTCTTTGCAATCTATTTTTTTCTTATTCGCGATTGACCATTTGATTAGATTCAATGGCAATCCTAATTTTGATTTTCTGTTGTTTTTGTTTGTTGTTTCTTTTCTAGTAATTTGTCATATTGTTTTAGTTGTTGAATTTGGTATTGGTCCGATTAGATTCAGATCCATAGTAATTTCAATAACATTAATTCAAAACCATCTCCAAATATTGTCTAACTCGCCCGAGAAATATATAAATAATAAAATTTGAAATTCCTCCCTGTGTTCGACCTGCATATTACACGATCTGTGCGCTTGGAGATTATTACAAAATTTGTGCTTTTCTAATCAATAGGAAAGTGCTGATTATATACTATATGTTGTTTTTCCGCTGCTATTGCTGATATATGCTACTCTAAATGAACCTATAGTGAGGCTTGTTGTATAGACTCTAATGTTATCTAGTTTGATATATGGATAAAGTTTTAAGATTTTGTTCAACGATGTTTCACTATTACTGCCTGTCGTATATGTTATGTTATATTTTTCTCCCTGCGCTATGAGTTATACGACAGGTTTTCGCATGTGTTTCCTACTCCTGATGATCGTCCCGTATCGGCCTGGCATGTCATACAGCGCTCTTCTCCTCGGTTTGTGCAGGAGGTACGGGGCGATCATCACATTTGATATCAAAGCTTTGGTTAATTGGTTTATCCAAAGTTCAATGACTAAAGACATATGAGAGACATATTTGTACTTTTCTAATGGTTACTACAGTTTTTCTCATGTGTAGATTAATCATTCTATTTTCAAATTAGAATGAGTCGGTGATCTTGGAGACATGATGCCAGGGAAGAGCCTGTTCTTGAAGGGGGAGATGGTGGTTTACCAGATTACCCAGCTATGTTCGAGGCCATGGTGGCAGCGATCAATAGGAGGGTACCCTCTCCAGAAGCAGCCAGGGTACATGTTGGGGTTCATGTGCTGCCTAAGGTGGTTGATTTTGCTAAGTTGTGTAAGGACTTCACTACTCTTGGAGGGAAGCTGTTTAAGCAGACAGAGCCGACTGTAGAGATTCAAGGGTGGCTTGATACTTGCATTTGGATATTCGGAGACTTGGGTATTGATGATGCGACCAAGAGGAAGCTTACATAGAGACAGCTATAGGGAAGAGTTATGGATTGGTGGAACTCTGTCACTCTAGAGACTCCTGAGGATGAGATTACTTGGGATCATTTTCGAGTCAAGTTCGAGACGAAGTTCATTTCTACAGTCCAGAAGTCTATTTTGTACAAGAGGTTTATTTAGCTAAAGCAGAATGGTCGACCAGTGCTGGAGTACGTTTTTGATTTTGAAGCTTTGTCTAAGTATGCTTGTTCATATATTGAGCATCCCTATCAGAAGAACAAGAAGTTCTTCGTGGGCTTGGATAAATATCTTAGGAATCAGCTAGTTGATCATATGGATGACCCATACGAGAAGATCATCGAGAAAGCTTTGAGGCACGAGAGTTTGTTTCCTAAGGAAGAGACTGTTGTTGCAGCTAAAAAGGATCAGAAACCACAACAGGGTAGTAATAACAAAAAGAGGAAGCAATAACAGTAGAAAGGAAAATATGGTCAGAAGAAGCAGAAAAGCAAGGTGATTTGCTTCAACTGCCAGCAGAAGGGTCATTCTTGCGAGGATTGTAAGAATCCCAAAGCTGAGAGGAAGTGCTATAACTGTGGGAAGCCTGGGCATAATAAGAAAGATTGTCCAGAACCGTCAAAGGATAAACA
This sequence comes from Allium sativum, assembly GCA_030737875.1. NCBI lineage: Eukaryota > Viridiplantae > Streptophyta > Magnoliopsida > Asparagales > Amaryllidaceae > Allium > Allium sativum. Next base: position 969,532,526 of record CM060912.1, on the reverse strand, counting down.
AATAGTGAAGGAGTATGCTTTGGAGGTCATGCCATTTTCTTCGAGAGATCCTACGGCTGAGGAGAATGGGAAGAGTATTGTTGTTCAAAGTACGCTTTCTATCAGAGGTGGTTTAGTTCGAGTGTTGTTTGACAATGGAGCATTGCATTCTTTCATTTGCAATGAGCTTGTGTGCCGATTGGGTTTGGAACCCGAGATTTGTGATAGACCTTTGGTTGTAACTAATCCAGTGGGGGGGTTCGTTCAGTTTGTGTATGATTTGTCCTGGTCTAGTGTTGTCGAGTCATGGTTGCTCCTTTGTGTATGATTGTGTAGTGTTGAACTTCATTGGGTCTCACTGTAACACCCCACGTTCATTAATGTCACTCACAAAGGAAATGCATTAACTTCAGTGAAGCATTATAAGTAAAAGATGCAGATAAATTACAAGACAGACAAATAAAGCAGCGAAAAATAAAGTCATTTTATAAGCAACGTAGTTCAATCAAGCTTTTACAACAATTGACTCAATCATACTTAAAAGTATTACATAAAACTTCTGTCTTGATTCAAAAAGTTCCAAGTATATGAGAAGCATAAAACATAGCAAAGTAGCATAAGTCCCCCAAATTAAAGTGCAACCATAGCCATAGCCAAAGATAGGAGATTCCCAGCCATACATCATAGAATCTCCAAGCTTGGAAAGAGAAACGGTCCAAACTAAGCTGAGCTATTCCCTCCCTGACTACCTGGGGCGGGAGGGGGGAATGGAAGAAAAGAAGACGAAAGAAAACGGGTTAGACATAAAGCCTGGTAAGTCCAGTGACTTTCAGTATGTAAACAGGTAAAAGTAACATGACATGAATAAACTGAATATAGGACAATACCGTGATAACAAAGACAATAAAGTGACTTTCAGTAGGTTCCGACGGAGTATGGGTTTGCACGTACTCCGGAGTGGATAAAGCAGGCACAGGGCATCAGTAGTATACACTGTGCATCTAGAATTTGTGTCGGGTTGCTATCATATGGATTGATACACCTTACGGTGGGATCAGCACAAGGTATCTACATGCAAGAGAGGGTCGATTGACACAGATACAAGGAAAATTAATACAAGTAGGGAGCCGATCGATTGGGTGGTAAGGGTACATCTAACATCTTCATGGCAATTAGGCTGATTGAGGTAAGATCCTCATACTAGATGTACACCTGAAGGCTACCACAATTGTGGGGTTGGGATCACCTTATTTTATAACATAGGATACTAGTTGGGACACTAGTAGGGAATGCGAATCGTTCTATAAAAGAAATTAGTTAGGATGCTAGTTGGGTGGTGCAGAGAAAATAGGAAATCAGAGAAAGAACCGAAGCGCGTTATTGTATCTTACCTTGTCATATCTAACGATCATCATTTGTTGTCTTGCTATGCTTATCATCATGGTTATGTCTGGTATCCAGTTTATTCATGTCATGATGCTTTTATCTATTTACATGCTGAAAGTCACTGGACTTACCAGGCTTTATATCTGACCCGTTTTCTTTCACCTTCTTTTCTTCCGTTCCCCCCCTAGGTTCACAGGGAGGGAACATTACCACTTAGCTCAGTTTTCTTTCCAAGCTCGAAGATAGTCGATGTATTGCTTTGGACTCTTTTTTTCCACTGTTATGGCTGGCTTATGCTTTATTGGGGAATATCATTGTTATTTTATGCTTCTTTATTTTGTTAAATAAGACAGATGCTTTGTTGTAATGGGTAAGGGTGTTTTGGTGTTGGAAAACAAATCTTTGTACAAGCTATTTTACCAAGCTGCTGTTTTATCAATGAAATAAAGTTTTATATATTTTCCACTGTTTAAAATTTTGTTTGTTTTGTAATTTATCTATTCTATACACTTATAATGCTCCACTGAAGTTAATGCATTCCCTTTGTGAGTGACCTTAACGGAGGTGTGGTGTTACACGAAAATATTCAAAACAGCGGAAGGCAAAACGCAGAACCGACCACGTTTGGGGTGTTACACTCACGTTCGCTTGTGATTCCACAAGAGGACTTGTCATCTGTGTCGATCGCTAGTGAGATTGATGATGTCTTTGAAGAGGTTAGAGATTTGCCACTGCATCGCGAAATTGAGTTCATGATTGATTTGGTCGAAGGAGCTAGACCTATCGTTATGCCTCTTAAGACGATGGTTCCTAGAGAACAGCGAGAGTTGGAGGTGCAAGTAAGAGACCTTTTGGGGAAAGGATTCATTCATAGGAGTGTGACTGAATGGGGTGCACCAATTGTGTTTTCAACCAAGGCTGATGGATCTTTGAGATTGTGGTGATTATCGTGAGCTGAAAAAGGTGACTAAGAAGAACAAGTATCCATTGCCGAGGATAGATGACTTGTTTGATCAGCTTCACAAAGTCAAGGTGTTTTCCAAATGGATTTGGTGATCATGGGATTTCAACAGTTAAGAGTGCCGAAGGATAGTGTGCCGAAGACTGATTTTAGGGCACCATCCAGTTTCTTTGAGTAGCTGGTGATGCCATTTGGATTGACCAACGTACTAGCATATTTTGTGGATCTTATGAATAGATTTTTCAGAGATCAGTTGAACAAGTTTGTGCTTGTGTTTGTGGATGATATTCTGGTTTACTCCCAGAATAAGGAAGAGCATAAGATGCACTTGCGAGTTATTTTGGAAATCTTGCGAAAGCATCAGCTGAGAGCTAAGTTTTCAAAGTATCACTTCTAGAAGAATGAAGTGAGGTTCTTAGGACATGTTGTTTCTGGAAACATAATAGTGGTGGATCCCGCTAAGGTGGCAGCAATCCAGGACTAGGATAGACCTAAGAATGCGATGGATGTGAGAAGTTTCCTTGGGTTGGTGGGATATTATCGTCATTTTATCAAGGATTTCTCCAAGGTAGATACACCATTAACATGATTAACAAAGAAGAATCAAGTGTTCACATAGGATGCGAAGTGTGAGCAAGATTTTTGGAATCCTGAAAGAGAGACTGATAAGTGCTCCTACTTTTACTGCTCCAAGTGGAAATGAAGAGATGGTGGTTTACACCGATGTATATGGTGCTGGACCAGGAGCAGTGTTGATGCAGAAGGATAGAGTTGTGGCATATGTGAGACAACAGCTGAAGCTGCACGAGAGGAATTATCTGACTCATGATTTGCAGTTGACAGCGATCATGTTTGCTCTGAAGATATGGAGACATTACCTATCGGGAGTTCGATTCGAGCTGTTTATGAATCACAAGTCGTTGAAGTATCTTTTATCTTAAAAGGGTTTGAATCTTCGGCAACTACGGTGGTTAGAGTTTTTGACATCTTACGAATTTGTTATTTCCTATACTCCTGGTAAAGGTAACGCAGTGGCAGACGCGTTAAGTCGAAGACATGTGAGTTTAGGAGCGATGCTTTCAAAATGGAAGCAACTCGAGTACTTGGCAGGATTTGATTTCAGGCCGAAGTGTGAGCAAGAACCTAAAATGTTGGCAAGCTTATCGATAAGGCATACTCTCATCAAAAGGATTGGCGAGAGCTAAAAGCATCACTACACCAAAAATGCCAATTAGGCAGTGCTCAGGGCCGTATCTAAATTGATTTGGCAGTGCTCTGGACCGTATCAAAAAATGACGTCTTTGTTATTTAGATACGGGCTTAACCCATATTAAATTCATAGATTGATACAGCTTAAAACCGTATCAAATTCATGGTTTGATGCGGCTCATGGCCGTATCTAATTGATGATGAGATACGACTCATGGTCACATCTATTTGAAAATTAGATACGGCCATGAGCCGTATCAAATTCAAAAAAAAATTAGCTGTTTTATTACAACAAATTCATTACAGTAAAGTAGGGAGTATGATAGACTGCAAATTCATACAATATATATTACATATGATTCTTGATCAGTACATATAGATAGTCTAAACAAAATTGTTTTGCTCATATAGAATGCAATTTGCTCACAGCATTTATCATTACCAAATTTTTAAATGTATCATTACCAAGTATTTAAATGTACCGATGTACACACGAAAAATACAGCTCATAGCATTGATCAGAAGTCTTTCAACTGATTTGTTGCTTCTTCAACCAAATTGTTGTTGCCTGCCCATTACGAATAGCTGTAACGCAAAATAGAATGTCCAATTGTAAATCAACTTCTTCATTAATTAAATATAATGCTATTTATTGAATCCCACTCTTTACAGATGTAAGTTCTAATGTCATGGTATCACGCTTGAGTTAAACTTAGTTTAAAACTGAGTTTATAAACTCAGTTCGAAACTGAGTTTACAAACTCAGTTTCGAACTGAGTTTACAAACCTTGAAAAAAAAAACATCTAAAATTGTAGCTATTGAGGAAAAAGTAGTCAAAAGAATTACTTTATTAGAAATTTAGAATGCAGTAATGCACCCTGTAACTATAGGGTATTTTGCCTAAAAGTGGTTTTGAAACTTCAGCTACAATTTTATACATGTCAAATTATTTATCATTACTATTTTTATTTTATTGAAACTATAAAAGAAAGTAGCCAATGGGACAAACACAAAGATGCATATTGACATATAATATAAAGTAAAAATAGATAAATCCTAATACTTCATCATGTAATGACATGAAATTATTGGTGATAATACAGTCAAACATCATGCGCTGTTTCCAGAAAACTCTTTCATTATACGACTCTACTACTGTGGACTAAATAATATTACTACTGCATGTTAAATCATCCCAAAAGTTTATCACTACAATAGTCAAGGTTGAAGTTTATCTTGCAAAGAAATTACTCTTTATGTGTATGCATAAATCTGAATGCTATGGATGTAACAACCAAACGATGATAGCCATGATTAAGAAGAGGGGGAGCTGCTGTTTACAAGCTGAAAAGAATTAGGAGATGAATTCAGGCAGAGATCACCGAGGAGAGCTGCGAGATCATCGAAAAAGGTGCTGGAATATGACTTACAGTTGTCAGTGGCAGTGGGTTACGATGACATGGCTTGAAATGAAGATGGCACGGATATATCAACTGTGCATGTTTAGGTATGTGTGCATGTGCACATGGCTATATTTCCTGTTTCAATTGAAAAAAAAAAAAAAAAAACGATTTGGGTCTTTGTAATTAGTAACGAAGTGTAAAGTGGATATACGATCAAATCAAGGTGGTTGAGTCAAGTCTCATTTGGGATGTTTGTATTGCGTTGTATAATTGCCTGATACATGCATATATATAGGGGTGAACAAGCAATGAAACAGCATGAAGAAAATTTGAAACAATTAAATTCAAGTTCTTTCCATTTTAGTTATGCAATAGTTTCTACTTCATTTCCTTTCAACCTGTTCTTACATAATTAGCAGCCAGATTTAATTTCTTGTTACTTTTTCCTGTAAATTACTTTCGGTACATGGTAATATCTGTTCCATTCAACCTATTTAGTTCATATTCACGCCATTTTTTTAATTCAAAATCCTTCATTTTGGTTCAGCTGAAACCAAACTAATTCTATCACTATATTCCACTTCAAACAGCAACATCATCATCTTTTTTATCATCAAAACACCCCACTTCTCGATAGAATTTCCAGTTGCATTTCCACAAACGTTTGACCAAATAAAAAAAAAATCAAAAAACTGTAATTTCCACTATGAATAAAGATTCGATCCCACCTGGTTCTTCCAATGAACGAATTGACAATGAAATATTCTTTGAAAATGAAAAAAAAGTAGGTTCGCAGGCTCAGAGGTAGAAAAGAATATACAATAGATGTCGACGAGGATAACCTAATTATCACAAAGAAAAACAAGGGTCGGTATCTAACCCAGTGCAAATGGCGCTTGGGCACTGGGCAATAAATACTGAGGGCATCATTTTTTTTGTCCATTGTATTTATGCAATTGTATGGCCCCAAAATCATTGAAAGTTCAAGCCCAACGGTTCAATATCATTCACTTACTTCCCTTTGTCAAAAACAACAATTCATTAAAGGAAAAAACACACAAAATGAAAGTGGTAGGAGAAAAGAAGAAGTAAGGGAACCAAAGTTGATAAAGTAGAAGATTGGTGGACTCCACAATTTCAACAGAATCGTTATTTGTAATCGACTGCCATCACTTTCTTCCATTTTATCGGAAAGAAACCCAATCCTAAATCTATATTCTACCGAAAAATGTTTATTTTTGGAATGAGACTTCAATTCTTTTCTATTTTAACAGATTCTGCATTTTAGCTTTTTAATTTTGAAAACGGTTGCTATTGATCAACTAGTATTTTGGAGATAGAAAATTTTGATTAATGGTGTAACTGGCTTTCTTCTCACTAAGGAATTTTAAGAAGAAAAAAATGAACATAATAGTAAACTGCTGTATATTTTGAATTTTATATTGATAAAAGAAGCAACATCTTTTGTATACATTTACAGGTTTCTTATGTTGTAGCAAATTTGAATTCTTTCAAGCAAACACATGATAATTTAACTCGGATTGTATTTACAAATGTCCAGAGAAACACGATGCTTTTCTCTTCTTCCGTAACTATAAATTTTTATTCCATAGAAAACCATATTTCCAATTTAAATTTGAAGTTTGACAAAAGTAAAATTTAATTTACAACTAGATCATATTAAATATCATGATGTTTCCAAACTGTGTTCTTCTACGCACAGACATTAAGCAATCGGCGACAATTTTCCGGTGAAACATGCACCACATCTGCCACTGGCTTGGAGAGAAATCTAAAACTGTAGCCAAGTCAGAAGAGGGAGCTGCTGCAAAAGAGCTAGAGTCGCAAGCATTAAAGAAAGAATTCTCCAAGAATGAAAAGAACCATTGACCTTGTATTTGAGAAGAATAACAAATATTTTTTATCAACTATATTTGAAAGCGTAAGTAAATCAAAAGGTTCGTTTGCAGTTCAGATAAATGGTTTTGACTTTGATTATCCAACAGTTTGCTTTGCATTTTCAGTTTTCGCACAATACCTTATAATATCTGGAACAATATCTTTAAAAAAATACAGTTTCATTTACAGTTTTACAACATATTTAAGCTGATCAAACAACAAAAGCAAAACATACAACAAAAACCTTCAGATTCTAGTAGAGAGAAATACTGAACTTACCTTTTCGCCGCCAGATAAGTTAGCAATGTTCTTCCAACTTTTCTTTGGTGGTCTTACACCTCAAAACGACTCCTTCAGAAAATGGGTCCAATGAGTCGACAAGTTCAAGTTCTGCATCGCCTCCTAGAGTTATAATGCAAAAAAGTATAAATCTCAAGTCCAAATATAACGAAATTTACATAGAATATCTGAATTGGTCTAATTGCTAGATATCATCAACTGCTTTTTTTTTTTTTTTTGCTATTAAATACACTTATCACTTTGTATATCTACAAATTAAGACACGAACAACATGGTCATTTTTGAAAAATGTAACTATAAAATAATATACATAAATGCCACAATTTTAATAATAAATAATAGAAGTAATAACATGTGAAGAAGCGTATGAATTACCTTATCTTTTTCTTGACATGTTATGATCATTCTAGTTTACTCATTTCGTTTTATTTTATTTTCAAGATGTTATGATCATGAATTTGTTAATTTATCTTATTCTTAGCATATAACTAATCAAGCACAATTATTTACAAAGACTTGGTGAAGTTAAATCCTATTAAATTTTTTCATAAGAATATAACTGCTTTAGCATCGCACCTCTATTTTAAAACAAACATGAGCATTTCAAAAAAAAAAAAAAAAAATGGCCTTTGGATAGGAGCATGCATAATTATTTTTAACAACTGTTAATTGTTAGATGTCTTGATGAGTACCAAACCAGCTAGGTAGTTAATTAAAGGAAAACTGCAAAATGAGAAAAAAAAACATTTTCCTCAAAGTAACCACATAAGCACAGCTTTTTCATGCTTATTTAAAAAATACACACTAGTTTCACAATCTACAATTCCTCCATTCTTGGTATTATAACTATATAACTACACAATTGAGTAATCTTTTTTCTAAGGTTTGAAAAATAGAGTTTCACTTTTATTTACAACTCTTGAACTCAAAATACAATATGCAAACCAGACGCCATTAGTAACTGAATTGAAAAGCACTTAATTTTAACTGGGTATATATCTTATTGAATTAATTTTATCTAAAGTACAATTAAATTAAAATAGAATAATATAGAAATTAGGGTAATTACCTACTTCCTCAAATTCTGCTTTTCCTTGTTGCGATAGGCAACCCTTTTTCTATAACACTCTGAAGCAGCTGACACTATTCTGCCTTCTTCTTTGGTTCTTCCCCGTGCGACTTTTTCTTTCATCATTTTTTTGTGCGAATTTCTTATATTTGCAGAGCACAGGCAAACAAGAGCATGGAAAGAATCGGAGCATCAGAGATTAAAACCAGAGCAATCGATTTTGAAGATGTGATTTGGGGAAGCGGTTTTGATTTGTAGAAGAGGAGAGGGACGCCATTTTCTGGTTTGGGAATTATTTTTTATTTCCGCCGTGAGGAGGGACAACGAAAAATAAAAAGAAGCAAAATCATCATCCCGTTTTGATACGGCTCAAACCCGTATTAAATTTAGTGATCCAAAGCTTTGGCCATCTACGGTTAGATTTTAGGGATTGGAAGAGGTGTAGATTGGCTGGGCTGTAACAAACGAAATTTGATACGGCTATGAGCTGTATCAAATTTGATACGGCTTTAAGCCGTATCTAATCTCTGCATCCTGGTGTGTCAAATTTGTTTTTTTGGTGTAGTGCATGATGAAAAGCTTGACAAGATCATCTAGAAACTAGAAGCGAGAGCACAACTAGATAAGGATAAAGAGGTCGAGGTTGATCGAGATGGTTGGCTTCGGAAGAAGGAAGGCTGGTTTTTCCTGATATATATAGATGGATTGAGAGATGAGGTTCTGGGAGAATGTCATCACTCGAAGTTGATGATTCATCCTGATGGTAACAAGATGTATCGGGACATGAAAAGAGCTTACTACTAGGAAGGGATGAAGACGGATGCTGAAAATTTTATTTCCAAACGCATGAACTGTCAGTTGCTGAAAGCCGAATAGAAGAAACCGAGTGGACTGCTTCAGCTATTAGAAGTTCTTACATGGAAGTGGGAGTAAGTATCGATGGATTTTATCGATGGACTACCTAGAACCAGGGCAGAAAATAAAGGGATTTGGGTTATAATGGATTGTTTGACCAAGAGCGCAAGGTTTATTCCTGTCAGATCGACTAGGACAGCATCGAAGTTGGATGAACTATATATTAAATGGATAGTTTGATTCCATGGTATCCCGATGTAACGACCCGTATTTTACGGTATTGTAATTAATCCATTTATATAGTGATATAGAATTTAATGGTGGTTTAAGTAAATAACTTTGAATATTTAATTAATATAATAATTAAATAATATATATAATTCTGAAATAATCAGAATTAGCTGAAATGGCAATATGGTGTGAACTGGACAATTCAAATATATATAATTCAGTTTGGAATTGAATTCGAATAACGAATATATTATATAAATGACAGTTGAACGTATAATTATAATATAATTATAATCGAGCTCGAAATGCCACGGCAGTTCGCTATTTGGTGACTTGAACTTCAACTGAATATATAGGGTCCGTGAAACGTTCGGAGCTGGTGAAGTATATCTTTCTAATGAAAGAGAAAAATCGGGATTTCATTGTGTAGATTTTGATTTATGTCCAAATCAAATTTTAGAAAAGTCGCTATGGAATTCCTTTATAATTTATATCGATTTATTTATATTTTAAAATGGATTTTTAAATATAAATCAAATATCGATGTTACACTGGGAACTTTGAAATATCAAGTTATAAATCCCAGTGGAGCTGTATGATATTCTATTGTGAATATATACGATAATATTTATTTTTAAATATTAAATTTAATTATTTTTAAATATATTTATATATGTAAATGGGTTATTTAGAGCTTTAAAAATAGCCAGTTTTGCAAACGACCTCCGTTTTCGACGAAACTAATTTTGTTGGATCCGTAATATTAAATTATTGTTAGATTCCAAGTTCCGTGATTTTTAGAGTCAGTTTGTGGTCGTACGGATTTTTAATGTGAAAAACAGTCAGTATTTCGACGGTTAAAAATACGCTGTCTGAGCAAACGGAGTCGGAATTCGATGAAACCAGTTTCGTTGGGTCCGTAATATCAAACTCTAGTTGCATGTCCAATTTCGTGATTTTTGAATATCGTATGTGATCACGGGAATTTTATAGGACAAACACAAATAGCGTAGGAGTAAATATTAATATAATATTCGAATAAAAAATAATAATAAACCTACTCTATAAATAATCTTTAACATTTCTAACCCTAAACCATTCCCTCATCCCATAGAAAAATGCGCCACAACCCCTTCTTAAAATACACAGTAAAGTTCATGCTTTGAAAATCAAAATCAATTCAAAACAAAATCAATAAATCAAGAGAGAGAGATATATTTGAGTCCCCTGTGTTATCCTCTTCAATTCGGTGTGAGTTTCATTGGGTTAAAATTCCATGTTCTGCTCGTTGGAAATGGACGCAGTAGCTAGGGTTAGCAATTAAAGAAGGTAGGAGCTTCGATGTTTGATTTGGTGGATGGATTCAAGTTTGTGGAGGAGTTTAACACCTTCTGGCAATCTCTGGTGAAATTCCGTTCAGCAATATGTCGTGTGCGAACAACTGGGCACGAGGGACAAGTTGAACGATGCAATGTATGTTGAGCATCGAGTTGTATTATTTTGGGATTGGAAGATGGAGAATTCGAAGGAGATTTCAATGGTCTGGACGGATTGTGAATTTAGGGAGAAGGTATTGGTTGCATTCGGTTGTAATAAAGGAGAAAGACGCGAGTTTTATAAGCAGGCATCGGGATGTTTTCGTTGGGGAAGAAGTAAGAAGGTGGACGCGGGTTTCTATTTTGATATGGGACGGTTTAAAATGGTAAAGCCCAATGGAATTTAATTAAATTCAAATTTAAATTTGATAGTGTATAAACTTATAAAATCTGTAACTTTATCATACGATATCGGTTTTCAAAAAAACAAGATCCGTTGGGATCGTATGGACGAACACTACACGATAGAACTGACTGGAAGTCCATCGGAGCTTGTCACAAATTATAGCAAGATAAATTGTCCGTCTGAGTCAAGCGATGGTTATTGTTATTAACGATTATCGTCCAATGTGAGTAAAACTCACCAACTCTGAACAGTTATATTTTTAGAACTGATAATTATCTGTTGATTGCTATGCGTTAAATGTTTGGTTGGATTTCTTATGTATTGGTTGAAATTATAGATAACGATATATATATATATATATCGTTAATCTAATATTGATTCTGTTTAGCAGAATATTTCATAGTGAAATATTATTGATGTTAATTATATTATTTAACATCTGTGATGCAGGAAAATAGGTTGGAGGGATCCAACTGGATTCCTCAATATTTATAATACTATTATGTTCATATATTGTAATATGTGATGTGATATATAATCTGTTGTGGATGATGTGTGTTTGAATGACATCGATAACTGTTGTATGGTATTTTAAATATTGTAAGAAATACTAGGATGTAAAAAGGGGATTTTCAAAGTATATTTTGAAAATAAATTATTTATATAAAATCAATGGATTTTATATATAAAAGGAAAAGGGTTTTATAAAAGGAAATAATTATAAAATCAAAGAGTTATAAAAGAAAATAATTGTAAAACAAATATAAAGGAAATATTTGTAAAATAGAATTAAAAGGAAAATATTTGTAAAATAGAATTAAAAGGAAAATATTTGTAAAATAGAATTAAAAGGAAATTATTTATAAATTGAATTAAAAGGAATTATTTATAAATAGAGTTAAAAGGAGTTATAAATAAATAGAATTTATAAAGGAAATATTTATTTAGAAAATAAATAGATTTTAATAGGAAATACTTGAAAATTGAAAGAAGCGTATAAAAAGAGAATTTTACACTAGGAAAGTTTAGACCCGTGCTTCGCATACGGGTATAACAGAATATGAATTTAAAATAGATTTTAAATAGCAATCTATTTTAATACATAAGTGGAGAAGATAAATTTATAAATAATATTTTATAAATTAAACAAAATGTTTTTAATTGGATAAGTAGAATATATAAGTCGGACTTATACAGAGGAGTAAGAATCAATTTCAACATCGATATTTGAAACTGAATATGGGCGTAGAGTTAATCAAAGGAGTTAATCAAAAATGTGTTAATCGATTAGAGTTAGAATTAATCGACTAGAGTTAGAATTAATCGATTAGAGTTAGAATTAATCGATTAGAGTTAGAGTTAATAGATTAGAGTTAATCAGTTAGAGTTAATCAGTTAGAGTTAACCAGTTAGAGTTAATCAGTTAGAGCTAATTAGTTAGAGTTAATCAGTTAGAGTTAATTAGTTAGAGTTAATCAGTTAGAGTTAATCAGTTAGAGTTAACCAGTTAGAGTTAATCAGTTAGAGTTAACCAGTTAGAGTTAATCAGTTAGAGTTAATCGATTAGAGTTAAATCGAACTAGAGTTATTCAAATAGAGTTAATCGAGTTAGAGTAAGTCGAGTATTAGTAAATTGAATAGAGTTAAAGGAGTTTATCGAATATAGTTTATTCAAATAGAGTTAAAGGAGTTAATCGAATATAGTTTATTCGAAAGAGAGATTATCGAATATAATTTATTCGAATAAAGGAGTTATCGAATATAGTTATACAAAAGGAGATATTGAATATTAGTTATTTGAAGTGAATTAATCGAATTTAGTTATTCTAGAGGAGTTAATCGAATTTAGTTATTCGAAAGGAGTTATCGAATATAGTTATTCGAAGAAAGGATTTAATCGAATATAGTTTATTCGAAAGGAATTATCGAATAGAGATGATTCGAAAGAGTGTTATACATTGAAATTCGATTTATATCGAATTCGGGAAAGTACTATTCAATTTTAGTTATTAATCAAGATTTATTTATTTATAAATAAATGGTCTATTTAGTTATTAGTTAAATTAAGCAATAGAAGTTAGATATTTCGAAAGTAGGGATTATAACGCTATAGTTATAGTCAATGTTTTCAATAAAGAAGTGGATACGTAAATAGAATCCGAGAGTTACGTAAGGAAGTTTGTTAAAGGTTTAAAAAGATAAATTTTGTCTGTTCCGAAGTTAAAACGTTGTTCAGTTAAGGTCTGAGAGGTAATTATACTCCAACTTGATTGACTTCCTTCTTAACTAAGGAATGGTTAAGATTTGATCGTGAAGGATGGTTAAGTGAATTTAGTTAATGAGTGTAATGGTTTGAGTTGGCTTAGCGATGTTTTATTTAAACATCTGTTTAAAGCCAATAAAGGAGTTTTGGAAATGTTTTCCAAATAAGAATCAGAAATATTTTCTAATAATAGAAAATAAGAAATGGAAATGTTTTCCAATGTTCATAACATATATTTTCTGAATATAGAAAATAAGGAAACATGAATATATATATATATATATACATTTATATATATATATATATATATATGATGATTGATCAATAGAAATTCCAATTGGAAATAAGATTGTTGTTTGCACACGTGTTTTCGTTTGATAGTTAAATCACCGACTCTTAAAGTTTTTGACCATTTTTACGTTGCTAATATGGAGAGACCGGTTGGATTATTATCTAAAGAACCACTTCATATTGGAATAAGCGTTGCAAATCAAGTATGCTGAATATATTGTAGACGGAGTAAAGTGCAAGGGCTATTGTATAAATCTTAGGTAAAGATTGCCTAAGATGGATGTACTGAATAGTGCCTTCGGTTTGTCCAGTCCCAGGACAACTTGAATGGACGAATGTCTGATCGAGTATATCTGGTAGATCGCATAAGTTGATCGTTTCAAACGTATTTACATTGGTGGTGGAGGAATTCGTTTCTCTTAGCTTATACCCATGGTATTTTTGGGGAAATCAATTTGTGATTTGACGGGTATGATGATGTGGCATTCAAAGTAAATGAATGAGTAATCTGTTGAAAGATACGTTATGACCTCCAGCCTCATCAACTGGGAAATGACAGAAATCGGGCAAGCAACATGGATAAGTGGACCGCACCCAAGTAGGGTATGTTGTCACCATCTAGAGAATATTCATATTTGTTACTTCTTTCAATTATGTATCTCCCGGGAATGGTTATGTTAGTTTACCAATTGTAAGGTGACAATATATTCGATACACTTAAGCGAAATGAGTGGTTGGTCATGTATGGCCGAGTTGCAAGATGTTCTTGTTGAGCTCCAGTGTATCGCTTCTAGAGTACACTGAGCGGAAGGTGGATCCATACCTTGTCATAGTTGGAATCCATTCCCCAAATAAGAGCCCGCGGTTTTGATTGTACATTATATATGTAGAACGTTAGATGCAAGCGTTTCTACTAGATTTCTATTTACTTGATCTAGATATCATTATAATATCAGACAAGTATCGTTTTAGAAATATTTTGGGTTATCATAAGGTAAAAGCCATCCGTGTTTATGTGTGGATCGGTCTTATGATTATCCTTTGTTTCAAAAGAATTTTGAAAGTTAAATCAAATGATTTGAGTTTACTCACACCAGTCACATGACTGACCCAGAGTTTATTTTGTTTTGTTTTCCCTAAACTCTTGGGTGCCCAATTTTGTACGGGCAGTCAAGTAGTCGGGATTTACAGATACTTGAATAGCTGGAGCAGGAGGCTTCCGGATTATATAGCTATTGTTATTTCCGCTGTGTTGTAAGTGTTATACTCTAATAATGGTATTGTGTACAGATACTGTTTTATTTCAAAGTTATGTTATGAAATATATTTATTCGTTCCGTTATGAGATTCGTGTTTACTCTGATGTTGTGATGTTCTTCTCCTTCTTCTATTCTAATTTTCTATCTTATATATTCTCACCTTCTGTTTTCTTTCTATTAGTTTTCTGGTTTCCAGTGTAATTTGGGTTGGACTTGTGTTATTTGGCCAGCTCAAATTGTAACGGAATTTCGAGACACTACAGTTGGTATCAGAGCTTAAGGTTAAGTAATTATCTTGGCTCTATGGCGTGACTCAGTAGAGATGGGGTTAGTAATACCCTAGATTGAGTTGAGTGTATATATACGAGTGAACGTATTTGTTATTTGATATAAATTGATTTTTTATACCGTAGAGATTTATTGGTTGAGTAGTTTGTGAATTATGGTCGATCAGTTTGATCCACTGTATCGGTGGGGGTTTATAAACACTCGAATACGATGGGTCGACACGATATCTTTTGAAAAGAGGGTAAACGAAATAATTTTTACCCAAATTATATTTTGATATAAAGGACTTATATTTGAATTATTATCATATATATGATGTATTGGTTGTTATTATAATCGAGGAAGATTATAATAGAAATGGTTGTGTAAATAACCCATCAGAATTTACATAAGTGTGATATATGGAGTCAGATGAATTAAATCTGAATTTAAACCAGAATTGAAATTTAAAACTCTGGGGTTTGGAAAGGTGTTTGTAA
Source organism: Allium sativum (assembly GCA_030737875.1). Classification (NCBI taxonomy): domain Eukaryota; kingdom Viridiplantae; phylum Streptophyta; class Magnoliopsida; order Asparagales; family Amaryllidaceae; genus Allium; species Allium sativum. Next base: position 969,516,931 of record CM060912.1, on the reverse strand, counting down.
ATGGATTTGAATTAAATATATGAGAATTTTAAAATCCTGGGAGATTTTAAATTGTGTATAGCATTGTGAATGGTATTTTGAAATGTATTTCAAAGTGGAAGCTTTTAGATATGGTTTTAAAGTGATATAGTATTGAACTCACTTCGATAGCTGGAAAATAACCCTAATGATGAATCGTGACATCATTAGTGTTCATTTTCGAGTTCTAAGTGACGGATTACTACCAAAGATTTTCATTTTTGAATTGTTTGGAGAAAAACAAGTTGTTCGAAATCCTAAAAAGGAAAGTTTGGTTTTAGAAAAGCAAAACTGTTTAAAATTCCTAGAAGAGACTGTTTGGATTAAAAACAAATTGAATTAGAATTTGTAAAAGCAAATACGAATTGAATTGAAACCAATTAACTGGAAATTTAATTGGAATATAACATATCAAGTGGGATCAGATTTTAAATTGTGAGATATGAATCTGAAATGGTATTGGATTGGTGAGTTAGAGTTTGAAATTGAGAATGGAACTCGAATTTGAAATGGAATTTGGCTTGGATAAGCGAATGGTGGTGTAGGAGATAAAAGTGATTTGAGTTTGATTTGAATGACATTGGTATATGCTAAATTAGTAGTAGAGATGGAAAGGATATAATGATATGCCCGACAAAAAGGTACCGGTTTATATTTCATACGGTATGAGATTTTATGAGCCGAATTGGCAAGCCGCTTGGCTGTTTGATTTTCTTTTGGATTGGAGAAGGCCCAGAGAGGCGAGTTGTAGTTGTACCGATTGACCAGTACAAAGGAGGTGCTGGCGAAATTTTTTGAAAAGTTAAGGTGTTAGAAAATTTTCAGGATTTTTGAAAATTTTCGTTGATAAGAATTAATTAATATTTTAATTGAATGGATTGTTCAGTTGAAACGGTAGTTAAAAAGTAAGCAAGTAAATTTAACCCAGTCAATAGGGTTTGTTTTCTACCTTAGCAATTTCGAGGACGAAATTATTTTAAGTAGGGAAGAATGTAACGGCCCGTATTTTACGGTATTGTAATTAATCTATTTTATTATATAAATAGTGATATAGAGAATTTAATGGTGTTTTAAATAAATAACTTTGAATATTTAATTAATATAATAATTAAATAATATATATATAATTCTGAAATAATCAGAATTGGCTGAAATGGCAATACGGTGTGAATTGGACAATTCAAAATATATATAATTCAATTTGGAATTGAATTCGAATAACGAACATATTATATAAACGACATTTGAACGTATAATTATAATATAATTATAATCGAGCTCGAAATGGCGTGACAGTTCGCTATTTGGCGATTTGAACTTCAAGTGAATATACAGGGTCCGTTTTAAATCGGATTTCTGTGAAATAAGAAACGTTCGAAGCTGGTGAAGTATATCTTTCTAATGAAAGAGAAAAATCGGGATTTCATTGTGTAGATTTTGATTTATGTCCAAATCAAATTTTAGAAAAGTCGCTATGGAATTCCTTTATAATTCATATCGATTTATTTATATTTTAAAATGGATTTTTAAATATAAATCGAATAACACTGGGAACTTTGAAATATCGAGTTATAAATCCCAGTGGAGCTGTATGATATTCTATTGTGAATATATACGATAATATATATTTTTAAATATTAAATTTAATTATTTTTAAATATATTTATATATTTAAATGGGTTATTTAAAGCTTTAAAAATAGCCAGTTTTGCAAACGACCTCTGTTTTCGATACAACTAATTTTGTTGGATCCGTAATACTAAATTATTGTTAGATTCCAAGTTTCGTGATTTTTAGAATCAGTGTGTGCCCGTACGGATTTTTAATGTGAAAAACAGTCAATATTTCGACGGTTAAAAATACGCTGTCTGAGAAAACGGAGTCGGAATTCGATGAAACTAGTTTCGTTGGGTCTGTAATGTCAAACTCTAGCTGCATGTCCAGTTTCGTGATTTTTGAATATTGTATGTGATAACGGGAATTTTATAGGACAAATATAAATAGCGTAGGAGTAAATATTAATATAATATTCGAATAAAAAAAATAAACCTACTCTATAAATAATTTTAACATTTCTAACCCTAAACCATTCCCTCATCCCACAGAAAAATGCGCCGCAACCTCTTCTTAAAATACATAGTAAAGTTCATCGTTTGAAAATCAAAATCAATTCAAAACAAAATCAATAAATCGAGAGAGATATATATACTTGAGTCCTCTGTGTAATCCTCTTCAATTCGGTGTGAGTTTCATTGCGTTCGAATTCCATTTTCTGCTCGCTGGAAATGGACGCAGTAGCTAGGGTTAGCAATTAAAGAAGTTAGGAGCATCGATGTTTGATTTGGTGGGTGGATTCAAGTTTGTGGAGGAGTTTAACACCTTATGGAAATCTTTGGTGGAATTCCGTTCAACAATATGTCACGTGCGAACTACTGGGCGCGAGGGACAAGGCTAAACGACGCAATGTGTGTTGAGCATCGAGTTGTATGATTTTGGGATTGGAAGATGGAGAATTCTAAGGAGATTTCAATGGTCTTGACGGATTGTGATTTAAGGGAGAAGGTATTGGTTGCGTTCGGTTGTAATGGAGGAGAAAGACGCGAGTTTTATGAGCAGGCATCGGGATGTTTTCGTTGGCGAAGAAGTAAGGAGGTGGACACGGGTTTCTATTTTGGGTATGGGCCGGTTTATAATGGTAAAGCCCAATGGAATTTAATTAAATTCAAATTTAAATTTGATAGTGTATAAACTTATAAAATCTGTAACTTTATCATACGATATCGGTTTTCAGAAAAACAAGATCCGTTGGGATCGTATGGACGGACATTACACGATGGAACTGATTGGAAGTCCATCGGATCTTGATGCAATTTATAGCAAAATAAATTGTTCGTCTTATGGTTATCGTTATTAACGATGATCGTCCAATGTGAGTAAAACTCACCAACTCTGAACAGTTATATTTTTACAACATATTTTTAGAACTGATAATTATCTGTTGATTGCTGTGTGTTAACTGTTTGGTTGGATTTCTTATGTATTGGCTGAAATTATAGATAACGATATATATATATATATATATATATATATATATGTATATATATATATATATCTCGTTAATCTAATATCGATTCTATTTAGCAGAATATTTCATAGTGAAATATTATCGATGTTAATTATATTGTTTAACATCTGTGATACAGGGAAACAGGTTAGAGGGATCCAACTGGATTCCTCAATATTTATAACACTGTTCTGTTCATATATTGTAATATATGATGTGATATATAATCTGTTGTGGGTGATGTGTGTTTGAATGACATCGATCACTGTTGCATGGTATTTTAAATACTATCAAAATACTAGGATGTAAAAAGGGGATTTTCAAAGTATATTTTAAAAATAAATTATTAATATAAAATCAATGGATTTTATATATAAAAGGAAAAGGGTTTTATAAAAGGAAATAATTATAAAATCAAAGAGTTATAAAAGAAAATAATTATAAAACAAATATAAAGGAAAAATATTTGTAAAACATATTAAAGGAAATATTTGTAAAATAGAATTAAAAGGAAATTATTTGTAAAATAGAAATAAACGGAAAATATTTGTAAAATAGAATTAAAAGGAAATTATTTATAAATTGAATTAAAAGGAATTATTTATAAATAGAATTAAAAGGAGTTATAAAAGGAATTGTAAATAAATAAAATTTATAATGGAAATATTTATTTAGAAAATAAATAGATTATAAAAGGAAATACTTGAAAAATGAAAGAAGTGTATAAAAAGAGAATTTTACACTAGGAAAGTTTAGACCCGTGCTTCACACACGGGTATAACAGAATATGAATTTAAAATAGATTTTAAATAGCAATCTATTTTAACAGATAAGTGGAGAAGATAAATTTATAAATAATATTTTATAAATTAAACAAAATGTTTATCATTGGATAAGTAGAATATATAAGTCAGGACTTATATAGAGGAGTAAGAATCGATTTCAACATCGATATTTGAAACTGAATATGGGCGTAGAGTTAATCAAAGGAGTTAATCAAAAATGTGTTAATCGATTAGAGTTAGAATAAATCGATTAGAGTTAGAATTAATCGATTAGAGTTAGAAATAATCGATTAGAGTTAGAGTTAATAGATTAGAGTTAATCAGTTAGAGTTAATCAGTTAGAGTTAACCAGCTAAAGTTAAGCAGCTATAGTTAATCAGCTAGAGTTAATCAGTTAGAGTTAACCAGTTAGAGTTAATCAGTTAGAGTTAACCAGTTAGAGTTAATCAGTTAGAGTTAATCGATTAGAGTTAAATCGAACCAGAGTTACTCAAATAGAGTTAATCGAGTTAGAGTTAGTCGAGTATTAGTAAATTGAATAGAGTTAAAGGAGTTTATCGAATATAGTTTATTCGAATAGAGTTAAAGGAGTTAATCGAATATAGTTTATTGGAAAGAGAGATTATCAAATATAATTTATTCGAAGAAAGGAGTTATCGAATATAGTTATTCGAAAGGAGATATCGAATATTAGTTATTCGAAGTGAGTTAATCAAATTTAGTTATTCGAGAGGAGTTAATCGAATTTAGTTATTTGAAAGGAGTTATCGTATATAGTTATTCGAAGAAAGGAGTTAACCGAATATAGTTTATTCGAGAGAAATTATCGAAAATGATGATTCGAAAGAGTGTCATACATTGAAATTCGATTTATATCGAATTCGGGAAAGTACTATTCACTTTTCGTTTTTAATCAAGAATTATTTATTTATAAATAAATGGTCTATTTAGTTATTTAGTTAAATTAAGCAATAGAAGTTACAATTTGAAGTTATATATTTCGAAAGTAGGGATTATAACGCTATAGTTATAATCAATGTTTTCAATAAAGAAGTGGATACGTATATAGAATCCGAGAGTTACGTAAGGAAGTTTGTTAAAGGTTTAAAAAGATAAACTTTGTCTGTTCCGAAGTTAAAACGTTGTTCAGTTAAGGTCTGAGAGGTAATTATACCCCAACCTGATTGACTTCCTTCTTAACTAAGGAATGGTTAAGGTTTGATCGTGAAGGATGGTTAAGTGAATTTAGTTAATGAGTGTAATGGTTTGAGTTGGCTTAGCGATGTTTTATTCAAACATCTGTTTAAAGCCAATAAAGGAGTTTTGGAAATGTTTTCCAAATAAGAATCAGAAATATTTTCTAATAATAGAAAATAAGAAATGGAAATGTTTTCCAATGTTCATAACATATATTTTCTGAATATAGAAAATAAGGAAATATGAATATATGTATGTATATATATATATATATATACATACATATATATATATGATGATGATTAATCGATAGAAATTCCAATTGGAAATAAGATTGTTTTTTGCACACGTGTTTTCATTAGATAGTTAAATCACCGACTATCAAAGTTTTTGACCATTTTTACGTTTTTAATATGGAGAGACTGGTTGGATTATTATCCGAAGAACCACTCCGTATTGGCATAAGCATTGCAAACCAAGTATGCTGAATATATTGAAGACGGAGTAAAGTGCAAGGGCTATTGTATAAATTTTAGGTAGAGATTGCCTAAGATGGATGTACTGATTAGTGCCTTTGATTTGTCCGTCCCAGGACAACTTAAATGGACGAATGTCTGACAAAGTATATCTGGTAAATCGCGTAAGTTGATCGTTTCAAACGTATTTACGTTGGTGGCGGAGGAATTCGTTTCTCTTAGCTTATACCCATGGTATTTTTGGGGAAATCAATTTGTGATTTGACGGGTATGATGATGTGGCATTCAAAGTAAATGAATGAGTAATCCGTTGAAAGATACGTTATGACCTCCAGCCTCATCAACTGGGAAATGACAGAAATCAGGCAGGCAGCATGGCTAAGTGGGTCGCACCCAAGTAGGGTATATTGTCACTATCTAGAGAATATTCATATTTGTTACTTCTTTCAATTCTGTATCTCACGGGAATGGTTATGTTGGTTTACTAACTGTAAGGCGACAATATATTCGATACACTCAAGCGAAAGAGTGGTCGGTCATGTGTGGCCGAGTTGCAAGATGTTCTTGTTGAACTCTAGTGTATCGCTTCTAGAGTACACTGAGCGGAAGGTGGATCCATACCTTGTCATAGTTGGAATCCATTCCCCAAATAAGAGCCCACGGTTTTGATTGTACATTATATATGTAGAACGTTTGATGCAAGCGTTTCTACTAGATTTCAATTTACTTGATCTAGACATTATTATAATATCAGACAAGTATCGTTTTAGAAATATTTTGGGTTATCATTGGGTAAAAGCCATCCCTGTTTATGTGTGGATTGGTCTTGTTATTATCCTTTGTTTCAAAAGAATTTTGAAAGTTAAATCAAATGATTTGAGTTTACTCACACTAGTCACATATCTGACCCAGAGTTTATTTTGTTTGTTTTCCCTAAACTCTTGGGTGCCCAATTTTGTATGTGCAGTCAAGTATTCAGGATTTACAGATACTTGAAGAGCTGGAGCAGGAGGCTTCAAAATTATTTAGCTATTGTTATTTCCGTTGTGTTGTAAGTGTTATACTCTAATAATGGTATTGTGTACAGATGCTGTTTTATTTCAAAGTTATGTTATGAAATATATTTATTCGTTCCGCTATGAGATTCGTGTTTACTCTAATGTTGTGATGTTCTTCTCCTTCTTCTATTCAAATTTTCTATCTTATCTATTCTCACCTTCTGTTTTCTTTCGATTAGTTTTCTGGTTTCCAGTGTAATTTGGGTTGGACTTGTGTTATTTGGTCAACTCAAATTGTACCGGAATTTCGGGACACTACACCCGAAGAGTATAGTGAGTGATCGAGATCCATCGTTCACGAGTGGATTTTGGAAGAGTTTGGAAGAGACTTTGGGAAACGAGCTATGTTTGAGTACAGCTTATCATCCCCAGACTGATGGTCAAACTGAGAGGGTTAATCGAGTATTGGAGGATCTCCTCAGAGCTAGTGTATTGGACTTCGGGGGATCGTGGGAAGATCATCTGCTTCTATTTGAGTTTGCATACAACAACAGCTACTAGTCGAGCATTGGGATGGCACCATATGAGGCGTTGTATGGTAGACCGTGTAATTCTCTTGCATGTTGGTTAGAGACTGGGGATAATGTAACACCCCGAATTTCACTTTATATTAATGATTAGTAATTAAAGAATAATTAATCTCAGATGTGAGAATTAAGGGAAACGGATTTCGCGGTTGCGTTCGTCTCGGAAAAATACGCGAAATAGAGTCCGAAATTTCGTAAATCGGAGTCCGTATGTCCGAGATATGGCCTTCAGAAGTTTCATGAAAAATCAGAAAACGAAACAGATTTCAAAAATGAAGAATATGGGCTAGGCGGGAAAATTCCCGCCCAGACCAGGTCGACCTGGGGGTCGACCTAGGGGTCGACATGGGTGTCGACCCTAGGGTCGACCTGGGGGTCGACTCCCCTGGTCAAGCCAGGTCGGCCTGGGTGTACCTACAGGGGGTTTTGGTCTGTTTTGGAGGGCCTGTGACAAAATCTGACGGCTCTAATCTGATTTAGGGTTAATCTAAGGGCCTAAAACACCTAACTACTCTTATAAATACAACCTAATCCTACCCTAAAACTCATTAAAATTGGAGACAACGTCGTCATGCCGTCAAATTGCAACTAGAGGGAGCCGCCACCAAATTAAGGAAGAAGATAGCTAATCAACTCCTCCTAATCCACTTTTAATCAACTTCTAATCTTCTTCTAAGGAGCTAATCTTGGAGTTTGTGAGTTTCTATCCCTTTAATAACCCAATTGCTAAACTAATTAGATAAGATATAATGAGATCATATGTTTATGCTTGCGGATCAATGGATATTATGTCATATGTTTGCGATGTTATTTGTTAATCACTATGTTAACATTGATCTATTATGACACCATGTTTATGCAAGTTAAGTGTTTGATTTTATGCTAGAATTACATGTGAAGTAAGTAACATGATTATGCAAGTTTAACCTATGAGTTTGGATCTATAATATGCATAATATATGCAAGTTGTCTGGATTTATGATATGCATAACATATGCAAGTTTGCCTCTTTTATGATATGCATAACATATGCAAGTTTGCCTCTTTTATGTCATGAATAACATATGCAAGTTTGCCTTTTTATGTCATGTATAGCATATGCAAGTTTACCTCTTTGTATGACATAAGTAACATGTGCAAGTTCATCCCTTTATGGTCTATGACATGTATGCAAGTTCATCCCTTTATAGACCTATGACATGTATGCAAGTTAATCCCTTTATGATAGGTCTATGACATGAACACTTATGCAAGTTACCCTCTTTATGACATATGTGATTCATACAAGTTTGGGTTGATTATTTATGTTAGTTGGGTTTAATACCATGATCATATATGCAAGTTGACACCTTTTAAACCCATGTTAATGCTAATGTTATGCTAAGTTAAACCCACTGTATTTGTGATGAATCTTCCCTTTTATGTATGTCATGTTAGCGTATTACGTGGGGAACGATGGGGTTAATATTCATGATAATAAAATTGTGGTGAGATTGGTATGATATTACATACCATAAATGGATGGACATAATTGAGTCAATTATGTACATCGTTTAATTTGGAATTAATTAGGGAAAATTAATTCAAAATATGGGGGTGATTAATTAGGTGTAATTAATCGACTAAGACACGAGGTTGGACCCTTTTGTAGCATAAGACTGCACGGACCCGCCCGGCAAATCCAGCGGCTACAAATGTCGGTCCAATGTGAGAGGTCTTTGGCATAAACTAAATACGTGACAAGTGTAAAGACAAGAGGTTAGACTCTGTTATGGCGTAAGGCTGCCCGGACTCGACCGGCAAATCCAGCTGCCATAAAAGACAGTCTAATGTGAGAGGTCTTTACAAGGTTACGGTCTTAATTAATAATCACTTAACCAGATAAGCATGTAGTGGGGCATGAGGGGTTAAGTGGGTGCCTTGGGTGGCATGTGGAAATCAAGTAAGTGCCTTGGGTGGCATGTGGAAATCTAGTGGGTTGCCTTGGGTGGAAATAGAAAATACGATTAGAATACTTAACCAAAGTGGAAACATGTAATTAAACATGATTAAAGGGTTAAGTGGGATACACTAGAAAAAGGGACAAGCTTAGGTGGGTAGCTTGTGGGGGCCCATTTCAACCAGTAACCCATATGTATCTTTGTGGGCTCGACCCATGTCGAGGACGGGACACGCGTACTGGGTTTGACTATAAGAGGCCAAAAAGGGGTAGCGGTGGCAACGCAAGTCCAACGGGTTTCATATGCGTGTGTGGGCCCGGGCTGGTAGGTAAGACGTTGTTGCATCGTGTAGGTATAAGCCGTGCACTCTTAAGTTGTATCGGGTTGCCACTTTGGGGAGTGATACACCCCACTGTGGGGCCAGCACGGGTATCTACGTTAGGGAGCCGATCGCTTGGGGAGTAGTGGGTACACCTAGTGGAGATAGGGGCAGACGGCACCTATGTGGTCAGCTAGGGGTACACGAAACTACTAGTTAAATTTCTAAGTCCTTGGGTGGGATCAACCTTTAAGTTAGGAATGACTGGTGTGGTGCAGTTTAGTAATTATCCTTGGGTGGGTAGATGCGTCTTTACCGTTATCTTCGTTCATCCTATGTCTAGTTGGCTGCTTAGTGTAGCCATTTATCCCCAGTCGTTACCGTATATCAAGCTTATATCTTACCCTAGTTACTTTAATGATTGCATTGTTAAAGATATAGGACTCGCTCAGACTTATGTCTGACCCCGTTGTTTTTATCTCCCCCCCCCCTGTAACAACCCGGAAAATCTGGGCCAGTTTGAAATTTTTATTTTGGCAATTTTAGCGAATTTTGAATATTTAAAATAGATTATTTTAAATAATATCGACGAGAAATCTATTTTGAATATAATTAGAACGTATATATTATATACGTCGTCGTTAGAATATATAATAATTATATATAATTATTAAAGGAATTGAAAATGGCGCGGTAGTTCGATAATTCGATTTCAAAACTTCAATTGAATGTACCGGGTGCAAAACAATCCGGATTTTAGTGAAACCAAAAACATTAGGATCTGATTGATAATATCTTTCTAACGGATGTAAGAAACTGAGATTTCACTTTAAAAATTGAGAGATATGTCCAGTTGAAAATTAGAAATAGTCGCTGTGGAATTTATATATATTTTTATATATATAAGGCCCTTAAAAATGGACATTTTGCAAACGACCTCGGATTTCGACGAAACCAGTTTTGTTGGGTCCGTCATGTCAAGTTATTGCTAGGTTTCAAATTTCATAATTTTTCAAATCAATATGTGAGCGTGGCAAAGGAAAACGCGTTTGACCGGTTTCAGTTGATTTTAATCGACTGGAAATTGGTCATTTTTCAAACGGTCTCAGAATTCGACGAAACTAGTTTTATTAGGACCGTATCGTCCATATGAAGCTAGAAAATATTTTTCTGGAATTTTTCGTGTTCGTATGTAGCCCCGGTAATTTGAAATGTACGTTTAAAATTCAATATAGTGATTTAAATGTAAATGCAACGGAAACTGATCGAAACGGTCGATTCAGCTTGCGGTACATATCCCATTGTGTTCGGAATGGGGGTGAAACGCTATGGGCGACAGGCGGTGGGCCTCGTTTAGAGGTCGTATGTGAAAGTCAACTTCTTTGAAAATAAAATAATTAAATAAATATTTAATTAAATAAAAAAAAAATTTCCTCCCTCCCCTTAAATCCTCCTGGCCCCCCCCTCACTTTCATTCTACAGATCGAGAAGATAAATAAAAAAAAAAAAAAAAAAAAAAAAAAAAAAAAAAAAACAAAAACGATGGATCCACCGTTGAACCGGCGGAAGCCCCCACGCCTCCGACTGGAGGAGCACAACATCGCCGCCGCTCGTTCGAGCGCCTCCCCCTCCTTCTTTCCGTCCGCCTGTTCTCCTCCTCCACGTCAAATCGAATGGCCCAAAACCCACGCCCATGACAGCCGCCCACCTCGAGAACACATCGCCCAACTGCCGCTCCCCCCCCAATCTTCCTCGATCCGTGAATCAGGAGCGCCCCCCCCCCTTCAAGCGACGGGATGAACTCTCCCCCTCTTCTCCGATTGCTGTAGAAAAGGGTGCGTTTTCTTCTTTCTTTCCTTTATTTCTTTGACTCATAATTTTAGTTCTATAGGAAAAAAAAAAAAAACTGTTTTTTTTTGTAGGATAGGATTATATGAATATATTTTTATGAAGAGAATATATTTTTAATCTTATAAAGGTGAGGTTTTTCTTATGAAGTTTTGATTTATAATTCACAAAGTTAAGATTTTTATAATCAAGGTACGTAGTTAATATATAAAAATACGGTTTTTGATGATGAACATTGAAATAAAAATGTGATTTTTATATATTGAACTTTGAAATAAAAATGTGATTTTCATATATTGAACTTTGAAATAAAAATTCGATTTTTATATATTGAACTTTGAAATAAAAATTCGATTTTTATATATTGAACTTTGAAATAAAAATTCGATTTTTATATATTGAACTTTGAAATAAAAATTCGATTTTTATATATTGAACTTTGAAATAAAAATTCGATTTTTATATATTGAACTTTGAAATAAAAATTCGATTTTTATATATTGAACTTTGAAATAAAAATTCGATTTTTATATATTGAACTTTGAAATAAAAATTCGATTTTTATATATTGAACTTTGAAATAAAAATTCGATTTTTATATATTGAACTTTGAAATAAAAATTCGATTTTTATATATTGAACTTTGAAATAAAAATTCGATTTTTATATATTGAACTTTGAAATAAAAATTCGATTTTTATATATTGAACTTTGAAATAAAAATTCGATTTTTATATATTGAACTTTGAAATAAAAATTCGATTTTTATATATTGAACTTTGAAATAAAAATTCGATTTTTATATATTGAACTTTGAAATAAAAATTCGATTTTTATATATTGAACTTTGAAATAAAAATTCGATTTTTATATATTGAACTTTGAAATAAAAATTCGATTTTTATATATTGAACTTTGAAATAAAAATTCGATTTTTATATATTGAACTTTGAAATAAAAATTCGATTTTTATATATTGAACTTTGAAATAAAAATTCGATTTTTATATATTGAACTTTGAAATAAAAATTCGATTTTTATATATTGAACTTTGAAATAAAAATTCGATTTTTATATATTGAACTTTGAAATAAAAATTCGATTTTTATATATTGAACTTTGAAATAAAAATTCGATTTTTATATATTGAACTTTGAAATAAAAATTCGATTTTTATATATTGAACTTTGAAATAAAAATTCGATTTTTATATATTGAACTTTGAAATAAAAATTCGATTTTTATATATTGAACTTTGAAATAAAAATTCGATTTTTATATATTGAACTTTGAAATAAAAATTCGATTTTTATATATTGAACTTTGAAATAAAAATTCGATTTTTATATATTGAACTTTGAAGTAAAAATTCGATTTTTACATAGGTAGTGAAAGCAGCAACGAAGGTGACAAAAAGGCGAAACGACGAAGACTTCTGCAAAGGAGTGCCGTGGAACTAGGATAGCTAATCTGTGAGAATTTCTCACCTTTCTATTTTATTCCTAGTTATATATATATACTAGGATGCAGACGGTGCTTAGTAGCACCCGACACAATCGTCCACAGACCATGGACTTGTTTGTTTGACTGTTTGGTGATTGATTGCGATATTGGTTTGAATGTGGTTTGTGGTGTGAAAAATCGAATCGATAAATTGGTTAGGATTAGACGTGCGCCGTTATAAGGCGAAGGAGTAAGGCTAGGTTAGATCCTTACTCCAAAGTTTGTGGTTTGCATAACGAATTGATTTGATTGATGTGTGAATGGCGTGGGCCTTCACTAGACCGGGGATAAGGCTAGGCCTTGTCCCGTTTCTAGTATCGTGCCGTTATGCCGCCGAAATTTTCTAAAATAAGTTAGAAAAAAATAAAAATAGCATTTTATTTAACGAATGAACTGAATAGAAATTCATATGTTAAAATAAAATGTGTTATCGTTAAAAATATAATTTTAACGTGAATGTGAATAAATAAATATTCATTTACAAACCAGACGGTTTGTTTATGTACACCTATTTGAATGACGTTGATTGGGTCGATAAATTTTACACATCGCCTAACTGCACAAATAAAATATGTGTTTGATTGTTTGAAACCCCACACGGGTGTTAGGATGAAATTTGAAGTTCACTCATCCTGATTGATTAAATATGTCGATCGATTGATTGACAAGCTGCTATAAGCGTTAAATGTCTATATTTGATGCTTATACAGTGTAGTGCACTTTGGTTGATGGTTGATTATTCATCGTTGTTGATATATACATGGTTGTAGAAAATCCATATAATTAACATTATATGGTAATTGATTGGGCCTCATTCCAGTTTCGGAAAAAAAAAGAAATATTTGAAATAGAAATATTTGAAATAGAAATATTTGAAATAGAATATTTGAAAATAGAAATATGTGAAGCCGTGAGGATTAGATTGACGCCATTTTGACGTGAACGATATTTATATCGATTTTATTCATTTTAAAATGAATATTGAAAAGTGATTTCGAAATCGAATATTTTGAAATGAATTGAATTGAAAACGATTTCGAAATGAATTGAATTGAAAACGATTTCGAAATGAATTGAATTGAAAACGATTTCGAAATGAATTGAATTGAAAACGATTTCGAAATGAATTGAATTGAAAACGATTTCGAAATGAATTGAATTGAAAACGATTTCGAAATGAATTGAATTGAAAACGAATTCGAATTGAATTGAAAGCGAAGTGAAATAAATTCAAATTGAATTGAAATTTGAATTGAATAGAAATGGATTTTAAAACGAATTTATAAAGAAGAATTCAATTTTGATTTGAATTGAAATGGAAGTTGAAAATGTTTTTGAAACGAATTCAAAACTATTTATATAATTCGTTTTAAATAGAAATCGACGATATATATATTATATATATATTATATATAATATAATGGCCTGAATAGAACGCGCCGCGCCGCGGCAGTTCGCGAATTTCGACCATTTATTTCAAACGGGCATTACGGGAGATCCGACCGTCGGATTCTCCTAAAACCGGAACCGTTGGGTTCGTATCGAAAGGAGCTTTCTAACGAATGTGAGAAATTTGAAATCTAACGGTTGGATTTGGAGACACGTCCAAATCAAATTCGAAAAAGGTCGCTGTAAGTGCAGTTCGATGGCCATTGATGGAAATCGACTGTACGGGCCTTGATAAAATTATTAAAAACAGTAATAATTTGTGTAAAATCATAAGAAATGATTTGTGAAAGTTTGGGATGAAAAACTCCATATTTGAAAAGATAAAAATAGATTTTTATCGAAATGAACTAGTTTTGAACTAGAATTATAATTCTATTTATTTTTAAATAAATAAATTGAATTTGAAATGGTTTTGAAAATAACCAAAATTTCCAATGATTGCATTGGAGTGGATTTGAATCGAAATTGTCTTCGGAATATTTCGATGTTGGAATTCGTGCCATTACAGGTGTTGTTATGGAAATTTGAAAGATATATATTTATATCGTTATTTCCAATACGACATTTGTTAATCGTAGAATTTGATATTGAATATAAGCCGATATATTTTCTATTCAGAGCCTTATATTGAATATCAAATGGGATTTGGGTTTGCCGTGAATGGTGTCTTCACTAACACTGTTCTTGAACCCAGTTGAGAAAAGATTAAATCTTTTTATTTAGATTTAATGAAGTGTACCAATTAAATGATATTTAATTGGAATTGAATTGATATTGATTTTTGGGTTTATCGTGAACAGTGTTTTAAATAACACTTGTTCTTTAACCCGATAATTAATGAATGTGATTTGGGTTTGTCGTGAATGGTGTCTTCACTAACACTGTTCTTGAACCCAGCTGAGAAAAGATTAAATCTTTTTATTTAGATTTAATGAAGTGTACCAATTAAATGATATTTAATTGGAATTGAATTGATATTGATTTTTGGGTTTATCGTGAACAGTGTTTTAAATAACACTTGTTCTTTAACCCGATAATTAATGAATGTGATTTGGGTTTGTCGTGAATGGTGTCTTCACTAACACTGTTCTTGAACCCAGCTGAGAAAAGATTAAATCTTTTGATTTAGATTTAATGAAGTGTACCAATTAAATAATATTTAATTGGAATTGAATGGATATTGATTTTTGGGTTTATCGTGAACAGTGTTTTAAATAACACTTGTTCTTTAACCCGATAATTAATGGGATGTGACTTTGGGTTTATCGTGAACCGTGTTTTAAATGACACTGATTCTTTAACCCAGTCACAGATTAAAACTAAGTGGAGTTTTAATGAATCTTTAATTAGATTGAAAAGATCGAGAATGGAGTATCACCAGTTTTGCTCCAGGCGATAGTTAAATCTTTAATTAGATTTGAATGTGAAATTTAGAAACTAACTGGCGGTTAGCCAAGCAGAATGGTTTTCTGGATATTGATCTGATGTTGGTTTCGGCCTTCGGGGTTAATATTTGGGGAATTATTCTCTTGATTAATTTACGGTTAGTGACTAATGAATTGGAATGAGGCGTATGTTGTGTTTGTGTAACACTTTTATAAAATATACGCGAGTTATTTGGGAAGACCGGGTTTATCCCATTCTGAATAACTGATACGACGATAAGTCGAAGATGAAGACGATGGTCGAAGACCAGAAGTCTTCACGTCGTTTGGGGGATAACTGATGATCTTGATTGGGCTGTACACCCAAGAAGATGGAAACAGTTAGTGATCGTCCAGACGTACTTGGAGATCGATGGATATGCGGGGTACTAGGTGCCTCCGGTTTCGTTCAGACCCAGAACGGACTTGTAAATGGACTGTGTGTCTGACACTGGATTTCATTCTGTGTGACTGATATCGGTTGCATAGAGTGGTTTGCCTGTGTGGCATGCTAAGATGCAAATGATCAAGGCTTCTGTTGAAAAGCAAAGTCTTGTGGTGATGATCAAAGCACGGCCTTTGTGGCGTAGCTTTGTGTAACGTTTACCTCGCGTGTTTCACACCCGGTATGAACCAAAAACGGGAGACGGACCTCAGGGAGGACTTGCGTTTCTTTCTAGCTAGAAGTGGCGTCAGTGGTTTTACACGCCCTGACGAGTTTGACTTATGTGGTTGTTGCTGTTGCGAGGCGCCTCGGATTGATCGGTCGTTCCCGAACCGATGGAGTCATTCGTTGGCTCGTTTGCGCCCCAAAGGGCGGGGAGACGTATTGTTCAGGCATAATAATCCACATCGGTGGACCGGCCCTGACGATCCAGGGGGCAGTTGCGGCTGTTCCTGAGACATGGTAGGCTAGATTGTCTCGAATCGGTAGAGGACGATCCCTGGCCTCGGTTCATAGACGGAAATCCAATTTCCAAATACGTGCCATTTGCGGTTTTATTTGTAAACCTATATATGGCGACATAGTGGCATGGGACGCTCATGTCGCCTATGATTGATACTTATGATTTGAAGTTGTTTTATACACTATGCACTTATTATAGTATCAAATGATTTGTTTTAAACGTATCAAGCATTCTTTGGCTGTTATAAGGGAAAACCCTATCCCCCGGCTTGCGTTTGCATTGTGTGATAGGACCTGGGTCTTATAACAGCTTCATTTTTCTTTATTTAGCATTGCGCTGTTTGTTTTATGCACTGGTATTCTTGGGAGGAAACCCGTTCCGTGTTATACGGCGTGGTCCCTTGATTTACCTAATGATTTAAAATAAAGATTAATAACTGTTTTAGTTCTCACACCAGTCACATGACTGACCTGGAGTTTATTGTTTTTAACCTAAACTCTGGGTGCCCTTATTTTCGACACGGGCAGCTAGTAGTTTTGGTTTTGCAGATTTATATTCACAGGATCCTGGTTTACAGCTGGAACGATATCCGGAAAGCTTTGTATCCGTATATCTCTTCTAGTTGTGTATTGTATTATTTTCCGCTGCTATGTATTTAAATGTAATTTAAATCTCTGATATTTCTGTGTAAGATGCATTTATGCTCTGTATATTCTTGTAATCTGATGTACTGTTGTTATATATAGTGAAATGTTCTTCTGTATGAGTTCTGTTTTGTCCTGTTCTCAAACGATAGGGCGTTTCGAACGGCCTGAATCGGTTTAGCGACTGGTTCGGACCGAGCGAAATTCCTTGCCGTCACAGTTGGTATCAGAGCTTTGGTTTACAAAGCAGAGAACAAGACACATTAGAACCGTACGAAAGAATTCATCAGAAATTGGATTAGTAATATCCAACGAGAATGACTCGTTAGAGATGGGATCAGTAGTATCCTAGAACGAGTGTGAAGAGTATATTTTTGAAAATGAAAACAAATTTTTGTTTTGAAAATTTAATCAATTATTCGTATTTGATTATCTATTTAAATTGATGTGGACAATCCAGTATATATAGATTTTGCGTATACGTCTGATCCGCGTGTATTCGAAGTTTTAATATATTGGATAGATATAGAGTCGCACTCTAGTCGCCCGGACATGGTCCTGATGATGAAGTATACCATCACCAGCATTTATTTTCGAGTAACGAAAGTGTGATATCTATATATTTCCATTAGGCTGGTGTGAGAACCAAATCTTATATAGCTAGAACACTTTGTTGTGAATTGACATCAAAAACAAGATTTTCAGTATATATATCAAAATTATGAATTCGAAACGTTAAATTCACTAATTGATTGATGTTTGTGTTGTTTGTTCATTTGTTTGCTAATTTTAAACCATTTAGCCTAATTGAATCAAATATTGGATTATATTGAAAATTGGTCGCATTTGCTTGCATATACATATACTTATATTGAGCAGGTCATAGCAAGGAGGCTAGAGCCAGAGAATAAAATTTGTTTGCCCGACAAATAGGTACATGTTTACTACATAATTTCCTGTTTTGTTTGGGTGATGATGATTTTGTGAGCCTATTGGCTAGCCGCTTGGCTTTTTCTTTTTCTTTTTGAGATCTGAAGGACCGGGGAAGCTATTTGAAATTCCCCGATGCTCCCGGTGCAGGGGAGGTTATGGCGAAATTTTTCGAAAATTTAGGGTGTTAGCCAAATTTTTGAAATTTTGAAAATTCTCAGAAACTAAAGAGTTGGAGAATGGAAGTCAGATCGAACGTAGAGTGGAATAATCAAACCACTTTCGACTTTGTTCCTTTTCGGGGACGAAAAGTTTTAAGTGGGGGAGATTGTAACAACCCGGAAAATCTGGGCCAGTTTGAAATTTTTATTTTGGCAATTTTAGCGAATTTTGAATATTTAAAATAGATTATTTTAAATAATATCGACGAGAAATCTATTTTGAATATAATTAGAACGTATATATTATATACGTCGTCGTTAGAATATATAATAATTATATATAATTATTAAAGGAATTGAAAATGGCGCGGTAGTTCGATAATTCGATTTCAAAACTTCAATTGAATGTACCGGGTGCAAAACAATCCGGATTTTAGTGAAACCAAAAACATTAGGATCTGATTGATAATATCTTTCTAACGGATGTAAGAAACTGAGATTTCACTTTAAAAATTGAGAGATATGTCCAGTTGAAAATTAGAAATAGTCGCTGTGGAATTTATATATATTTTTATATATATAAGGCCCTTAAAAATGGACATTTTGCAAACGACCTCGGATTTCGACGAAACCAGTTTTGTTGGGTCCGTCATGTCAAGTTATTGCTAGGTTTCAAATTTCATAATTTTTCAAATCAATATGTGAGCGTGGCAAAGGAAAACGCGTTTGACCGGTTTCAGTTGATTTTAATCGACTGGAAATTGGTCATTTTTCAAACGGTCTCAGAATTCGACGAAACTAGTTTTATTAGGACCGTATCGTCCATATGAAGCTAGAAAATATTTTTCTGGAATTTTTCGTGTTCGTATGTAGCCCCGGTAATTTGAAATGTACGTTTAAAATTCAATATAGTGATTTAAATGTAAATGCAACGGAAACTGATCGAAACGGTCGATTCAGCTTGCGGTACATATCCCATTGTGTTCGGAATGGGGGTGAAACGCTATGGGCGACAGGCGGTGGGCCTCGTTTAGAGGTCGTATGTGAAAGTCAACTTCTTTGAAAATAAAATAATTAAATAAATATTTAATTAAATAAAAAAAAAATTTCCTCCCTCCCCTTAAATCCTCCTGGCCCCCCCCTCACTTTCATTCTACAGATCGAGAAGATAAATAAAAAAAAAAAAAAAAAAAAAAAAAAAAAAAAAAACAAAAACGATGGATCCACCGTTGAACCGGCGGAAGCCCCCACGCCTCCGACTGGAGGAGCACAACATCGCCGCCGCTCGTTCGAGCGCCTCCCCCTCCTTCTTTCCGTCCGCCTGTTCTCCTCCTCCACGTCAAATCGAATGGCCCAAAACCCACGCCCATGACAGCCGCCCACCTCGAGAACACATCGCCCAACTGCCGCTCCCCCCCCAATCTTCCTCGATCCGTGAATCAGGAGCGCCCCCCCCCCTTCAAGCGACGGGATGAACTCTCCCCCTCTTCTCCGATTGCTGTAGAAAAGGGTGCGTTTTCTTCTTTCTTTCCTTTATTTCTTTGACTCATAATTTTAGTTCTATAGGAAAAAAAAAAAAAACTGTTTTTTTTTGTAGGATAGGATTATATGAATATATTTTTATGAAGAGAATATATTTTTAATCTTATAAAGGTGAGGTTTTTCTTATGAAGTTTTGATTTATAATTCACAAAGTTAAGATTTTTATAATCAAGGTACGTAGTTAATATATAAAAATACGGTTTTTGATGATGAACATTGAAATAAAAATGTGATTTTTATATATTGAACTTTGAAATAAAAATGTGATTTTCATATATTGAACTTTGAAATAAAAATTCGATTTTTATATATTGAACTTTGAAATAAAAATTCGATTTTTATATATTGAACTTTGAAATAAAAATTCGATTTTTATATATTGAACTTTGAAATAAAAATTCGATTTTTATATATTGAACTTTGAAATAAAAATTCGATTTTTATATATTGAACTTTGAAATAAAAATTCGATTTTTATATATTGAACTTTGAAATAAAAATTCGATTTTTATATATTGAACTTTGAAATAAAAATTCGATTTTTATATATTGAACTTTGAAATAAAAATTCGATTTTTATATATTGAACTTTGAAATAAAAATTCGATTTTTATATATTGAACTTTGAAATAAAAATTCGATTTTTATATATTGAACTTTGAAATAAAAATTCGATTTTTATATATTGAACTTTGAAATAAAAATTCGATTTTTATATATTGAACTTTGAAATAAAAATTCGATTTTTATATATTGAACTTTGAAATAAAAATTCGATTTTTATATATTGAACTTTGAAATAAAAATTCGATTTTTATATATTGAACTTTGAAATAAAAATTCGATTTTTATATATTGAACTTTGAAATAAAAATTCGATTTTTATATATTGAACTTTGAAATAAAAATTCGATTTTTATATATTGAACTTTGAAATAAAAATTCGATTTTTATATATTGAACTTTGAAATAAAAATTCGATTTTTATATATTGAACTTTGAAATAAAAATTCGATTTTTATATATTGAACTTTGAAATAAAAATTCGATTTTTATATATTGAACTTTGAAATAAAAATTCGATTTTTATATATTGAACTTTGAAATAAAAATTCGATTTTTATATATTGAACTTTGAAATAAAAATTCGATTTTTATATATTGAACTTTGAAATAAAAATTCGATTTTTATATATTGAACTTTGAAATAAAAATTCGATTTTTATATATTGAACTTTGAAATAAAAATTCGATTTTTATATATTGAACTTTGAAATAAAAATTCGATTTTTATATATTGAACTTTGAAATAAAAATTCGATTTTTATATATTGAACTTTGAAATAAAAATTCGATTTTTATATATTGAACTTTGAAGTAAAAATTCGATTTTTACATAGGTAGTGAAAGCAGCAACGAAGGTGACAAAAAGGCGAAACGACGAAGACTTCTGCAAAGGAGTGCCGTGGAACTAGGATAGCTAATCTGTGAGAATTTCTCACCTTTCTATTTTATTCCTAGTTATATATATATACTAGGATGCAGACGGTGCTTAGTAGCACCCGACACAATCGTCCACAGACCATGGACTTGTTTGTTTGACTGTTTGGTGATTGATTGCGATATTGGTTTGAATGTGGTTTGTGGTGTGAAAAATCGAATCGATAAATTGGTTAGGATTAGACGTGCGCCGTTATAAGGCGAAGGAGTAAGGCTAGGTTAGATCCTTACTCCAAAGTTTGTGGTTTGCATAACGAATTGATTTGATTGATGTGTGAATGGCGTGGGCCTTCACTAGACCGGGGATAAGGCTAGGCCTTGTCCCGTTTCTAGTATCGTGCCGTTATGCCGCCGAAATTTTCTAAAATAAGTTAGAAAAAAATAAAAATAGCATTTTATTTAACGAATGAACTGAATAGAAATTCATATGTTAAAATAAAATGTGTTATCGTTAAAAATATAATTTTAACGTGAATGTGAATAAATAAATATTCATTTACAAACCAGACGGTTTGTTTATGTACACCTATTTGAATGACGTTGATTGGGTCGATAAATTTTACACATCGCCTAACTGCACAAATAAAATATGTGTTTGATTGTTTGAAACCCCACACGGGTGTTAGGATGAAATTTGAAGTTCACTCATCCTGATTGATTAAATATGTCGATCGATTGATTGACAAGCTGCTATAAGCGTTAAATGTCTATATTTGATGCTTATACAGTGTAGTGCACTTTGGTTGATGGTTGATTATTCATCGTTGTTGATATATACATGGTTGTAGAAAATCCATATAATTAACATTATATGGTAATTGATTGGGCCTCATTCCAGTTTCGGAAAAAAAAAGAAATATTTGAAATAGAAATATTTGAAATAGAAATATTTGAAATAGAATATTTGAAAATAGAAATATGTGAAGCCGTGAGGATTAGATTGACGCCATTTTGACGTGAACGATATTTATATCGATTTTATTCATTTTAAAATGAATATTGAAAAGTGATTTCGAAATCGAATATTTTGAAATGAATTGAATTGAAAACGATTTCGAAATGAATTGAATTGAAAACGATTTCGAAATGAATTGAATTGAAAACGATTTCGAAATGAATTGAATTGAAAACGATTTCGAAATGAATTGAATTGAAAACGATTTCGAAATGAATTGAATTGAAAACGATTTCGAAATGAATTGAATTGAAAACGAATTCGAATTGAATTGAAAGCGAAGTGAAATAAATTCAAATTGAATTGAAATTTGAATTGAATAGAAATGGATTTTAAAACGAATTTATAAAGAAGAATTCAATTTTGATTTGAATTGAAATGGAAGTTGAAAATGTTTTTGAAACGAATTCAAAACTATTTATATAATTCGTTTTAAATAGAAATCGACGATATATATATTATATATATATTATATATAATATAATGGCCTGAATAGAACGCGCCGCGCCGCGGCAGTTCGCGAATTTCGACCATTTATTTCAAACGGGCATTACGGGAGATCCGACCGTCGGATTCTCCTAAAACCGGAACCGTTGGGTTCGTATCGAAAGGAGCTTTCTAACGAATGTGAGAAATTTGAAATCTAACGGTTGGATTTGGAGACACGTCCAAATCAAATTCGAAAAAGGTCGCTGTAAGTGCAGTTCGATGGCCATTGATGGAAATCGACTGTACGGGCCTTGATAAAATTATTAAAAACAGTAATAATTTGTGTAAAATCATAAGAAATGATTTGTGAAAGTTTGGGATGAAAAACTCCATATTTGAAAAGATAAAAATAGATTTTTATCGAAATGAACTAGTTTTGAACTAGAATTATAATTCTATTTATTTTTAAATAAATAAATTGAATTTGAAATGGTTTTGAAAATAACCAAAATTTCCAATGATTGCATTGGAGTGGATTTGAATCGAAATTGTCTTCGGAATATTTCGATGTTGGAATTCGTGCCATTACAGGTGTTGTTATGGAAATTTGAAAGATATATATTTATATCGTTATTTCCAATACGACATTTGTTAATCGTAGAATTTGATATTGAATATAAGCCGATATATTTTCTATTCAGAGCCTTATATTGAATATCAAATGGGATTTGGGTTTGCCGTGAATGGTGTCTTCACTAACACTGTTCTTGAACCCAGTTGAGAAAAGATTAAATCTTTTTATTTAGATTTAATGAAGTGTACCAATTAAATGATATTTAATTGGAATTGAATTGATATTGATTTTTGGGTTTATCGTGAACAGTGTTTTAAATAACACTTGTTCTTTAACCCGATAATTAATGAATGTGATTTGGGTTTGTCGTGAATGGTGTCTTCACTAACACTGTTCTTGAACCCAGCTGAGAAAAGATTAAATCTTTTTATTTAGATTTAATGAAGTGTACCAATTAAATGATATTTAATTGGAATTGAATTGATATTGATTTTTGGGTTTATCGTGAACAGTGTTTTAAATAACACTTGTTCTTTAACCCGATAATTAATGAATGTGATTTGGGTTTGTCGTGAATGGTGTCTTCACTAACACTGTTCTTGAACCCAGCTGAGAAAAGATTAAATCTTTTGATTTAGATTTAATGAAGTGTACCAATTAAATAATATTTAATTGGAATTGAATGGATATTGATTTTTGGGTTTATCGTGAACAGTGTTTTAAATAACACTTGTTCTTTAACCCGATAATTAATGGGATGTGACTTTGGGTTTATCGTGAACCGTGTTTTAAATGACACTGATTCTTTAACCCAGTCACAGATTAAAACTAAGTGGAGTTTTAATGAATCTTTAATTAGATTGAAAAGATCGAGAATGGAGTATCACCAGTTTTGCTCCAGGCGATAGTTAAATCTTTAATTAGATTTGAATGTGAAATTTAGAAACTAACTGGCGGTTAGCCAAGCAGAATGGTTTTCTGGATATTGATCTGATGTTGGTTTCGGCCTTCGGGGTTAATATTTGGGGAATTATTCTCTTGATTAATTTACGGTTAGTGACTAATGAATTGGAATGAGGCGTATGTTGTGTTTGTGTAACACTTTTATAAAATATACGCGAGTTATTTGGGAAGACCGGGTTTATCCCATTCTGAATAACTGATACGACGATAAGTCGAAGATGAAGACGATGGTCGAAGACCAGAAGTCTTCACGTCGTTTGGGGGATAACTGATGATCTTGATTGGGCTGTACACCCAAGAAGATGGAAACAGTTAGTGATCGTCCAGACGTACTTGGAGATCGATGGATATGCGGGGTACTAGGTGCCTCCGGTTTCGTTCAGACCCAGAACGGACTTGTAAATGGACTGTGTGTCTGACACTGGATTTCATTCTGTGTGACTGATATCGGTTGCATAGAGTGGTTTGCCTGTGTGGCATGCTAAGATGCAAATGATCAAGGCTTCTGTTGAAAAGCAAAGTCTTGTGGTGATGATCAAAGCACGGCCTTTGTGGCGTAGCTTTGTGTAACGTTTACCTCGCGTGTTTCACACCCGGTATGAACCAAAAACGGGAGACGGACCTCAGGGAGGACTTGCGTTTCTTTCTAGCTAGAAGTGGCGTCAGTGGTTTTACACGCCCTGACGAGTTTGACTTATGTGGTTGTTGCTGTTGCGAGGCGCCTCGGATTGATCGGTCGTTCCCGAACCGATGGAGTCATTCGTTGGCTCGTTTGCGCCCCAAAGGGCGGGGAGACGTATTGTTCAGGCATAATAATCCACATCGGTGGACCGGCCCTGACGATCCAGGGGGCAGTTGCGGCTGTTCCTGAGACATGGTAGGCTAGATTGTCTCGAATCGGTAGAGGACGATCCCTGGCCTCGGTTCATAGACGGAAATCCAATTTCCAAATACGTGCCATTTGCGGTTTTATTTGTAAACCTATATATGGCGACATAGTGGCATGGGACGCTCATGTCGCCTATGATTGATACTTATGATTTGAAGTTGTTTTATACACTATGCACTTATTATAGTATCAAATGATTTGTTTTAAACGTATCAAGCATTCTTTGGCTGTTATAAGGGAAAACCCTATCCCCCGGCTTGCGTTTGCATTGTGTGATAGGACCTGGGTCTTATAACAGCTTCATTTTTCTTTATTTAGCATTGCGCTGTTTGTTTTATGCACTGGTATTCTTGGGAGGAAACCCGTTCCGTGTTATACGGCGTGGTCCCTTGATTTACCTAATGATTTAAAATAAAGATTAATAACTGTTTTAGTTCTCACACCAGTCACATGACTGACCTGGAGTTTATTGTTTTTAACCTAAACTCTGGGTGCCCTTATTTTCGACACGGGCAGCTAGTAGTTTTGGTTTTGCAGATTTATATTCACAGGATCCTGGTTTACAGCTGGAACGATATCCGGAAAGCTTTGTATCCGTATATCTCTTCTAGTTGTGTATTGTATTATTTTCCGCTGCTATGTATTTAAATGTAATTTAAATCTCTGATATTTCTGTGTAAGATGCATTTATGCTCTGTATATTCTTGTAATCTGATGTACTGTTGTTATATATAGTGAAATGTTCTTCTGTATGAGTTCTGTTTTGTCCTGTTCTCAAACGATAGGGCGTTTCGAACGGCCTGAATCGGTTTAGCGACTGGTTCGGACCGAGCGAAATTCCTTGCCGTCACACCCCCTCAGGTCCTCAGGTTGGGCCTAGCACTAGTGGGCTTTGATCAGACTGCTTATTTTCTCTCTTTTGGAGCTTGGACCGCTGAAGTAAAGCTCAGCTTATCTTTTATCTATGGCTATTAGTTTATGTAGTGGGATTATGTATTTTTATTTTATCAGGATGGATATTTAGTACTTGACTCTTGTTTTATGGTTTAGATATTGTAACCAAACATGTTTACCTTCTGCTGCAATGAAATGATGTTTTAGTTTTCAAGTATTATTTATATCTGTCTTGCTGTAATTTTTCTGTTCTATATTCACTTAAAATACTCCACCGAAGTTAAGGCATTCCCTTAGTGAGTGACCTTAGCGGGGATAAGCCGATACTTGGGCCTGAGATGATAAGAGAGACATCAGATTGTATTGAGATTGTTCGACAATGAACAAAGGCATCCTAAGATCGTCAGAAGAGTTACGCCGATAGGAGTCGAAAATATTTGGAGTTCGATGTGGGTTATATGGTTTTCGTGAAGATTTCACCTTTGAAGAATATTGTCCGGTTCGGAAATAAAGGGAAGTTAGCTCCAAGGTTCATTTGACCGTCTCCGATAGTCGAGCGGATTGGAAAGCTCGCATACATATTGGATTTACCCATGAAGATGTCGAGTGTGCACAATGTTTTTCATGTGTCTTTTCTACGGAAGTGTGTGCATGATTCGAATGTGGTGGTATCTCTGGATCAGTTTGAAGACCTAGAACTCGATTCCGTTGTTTCGAGACCTTGTAAGCCGCTTCGCGTTGTAGGAAATGACACGAAACAGCTTAGGAGGAATACGGTTAAGCTAGTCAAGGTGCAATGGAGTGTGGATGATGACGATTGTACGTGGGAAGCGGAAGTGAGTATGAAGACGATCCATTCAGAACTCTTCATTGGTATGACCCATTGATGTCGTGTCACTCTTACACCATTGTAGCTTGTGCTATTGTTAGAGTTATACGTGCTAGGTTAAAGCTACGGAAGCATGGTTAGATTGGCTTCTCGCGTATGATAGGCATGTAGAATTGTTTCTGGTTGCTTGTGCTTAATGCGGATTTCGGGGTGAAATTCCTAAAGGGGGAGGGGGAGAGAGAATGCAACGACCTGCATTTTACGTATCGGAGGATCGTAAAATATTTTTATTTTATTTTCTACAAGGGTCATATCATTCTCAACTTCTAATGGGTTATTCATGGGGAAGTGAGACTTGTCTATGATTTTTATAAATTTTATTTATGGCCATTTTCCCCTGTTAGTTTTGTATAGAGAATAACTTCTGACTAAGATCGAATTAGGCGTTGAGATTGATTTCATTGGATCAGAAATGGCGTTTCCAATTCCGTAGAGTGGTCACATTAAAGATTAGGCTGAGTGGTTTGGGAGGAATCACTATTTTTGTGTTACACATTTACTAGACAGACTAATTAGTCATTAGTGGGCTGATTGGTGAGGCCCATTAAGGCTAGGTGCTGTTGGCTATGAATAAGAGGGTAGAGGTAAGCAGAATGGTTTAGTTTCCTCATCCTCTCATTTAGTTGGATGAATGTGATTCTCCGACTCAACCAGATTCACTCCACTTCATTATATTCATAGATTTACATAAGAAGATTGAACATCAACATCGATGAAGGGTAGATCGCATCAAATTAGTTGATTTAGATATCGTTCTTCGCTGTCCGGATTAGAGATTCACCGACTTGATGCTATTTTGTGGATTTGGTGAGTGATAAGCTTCTCTCACACAGATTCAATCGAGTATATTGGTTTGTTTGATCTTATTTTCATCATTTCAAGTCATTCTCACCTAGATCTAAGCGAGTAAGCATATTTTCATTCGAATCACAATAGGATCTAATATAGCAAGATCATAATGGTAAATTCATATGTTAATTCTATGTTTATGCAAGTTTAGATCCATTTATTGATTGATTCATTGTTTTATTATGATTTGGTGAATTTTTATGATCGAATGATGATTATTGGTGTGTGAATGATGATTGATTAGTTGTGCTATTGAACGTTTGGATGAAATTGGTCAATTTGAATGAGTTGGATGCATAGATGTTTATCGTTAAAGCGTAGATCGTGTGGATCGGCTCGGTAAAAAGGTGAATCTGGACATGGATCGCACGGAATGTGATGGATCGGTGGGGATGGATTGCATGAGAGATGGATCGCCTAGAGTATGGAGCAAGAAATGGATGGATCGGTCGAAATACGTCAAGAAGCTTGGATCTCTGAGAATAAAGTATGGATCGGTTCATTAGCTTTAGGTATGGATCGGGTGTATGTATGAAGACATTCAAACGTGGACCGAATTACATGCATTCATATGGACCGCCAAGCATGTGGATCGGTGGAATTTTCTAGAGTTCATGGGTCATTACGCATATATAGACCATGAACCATCTGATGGATCGAGCTTGATGGACCGGTGATCATTGGAGCAATGTAAAGTCGTAGAGCAATATGCATGGATAGGCCGAATTCATTTGCGGATGGATCGGCCAAAGCATTTAGAAGCATGGTGGATCGATGCTAGATGGGTCGGGTCGAGATAGCGATGTATTGGTCAAAGTATATTTGTGTTGATGGACCGCATGAATTGCTATGAACTGATGAATCACATGAAC
Organism: Allium sativum; assembly: GCA_030737875.1. NCBI lineage: Eukaryota > Viridiplantae > Streptophyta > Magnoliopsida > Asparagales > Amaryllidaceae > Allium > Allium sativum. Next base: position 969,488,324 of record CM060912.1, on the reverse strand, counting down.
CATTGTGTGTGGATGGATCTTTGGTTTTGGATGGATCAATCAAGATATAGCGAAGTGCTTATGACATGATCTGATGAGATCCATATGGATTGGTGGTGATCCATAGGTGGACGGTCCATCTGATATTAGCCAAACAACGTTGATTTTGGTCTGACGATGGGTGTGGCTTCGAGATGAATTCAAATGGAATATTCAAAGCAAAGTGAAGTGTTCATTGATCGATGAAATGCAACGAAGTTATGAAGACGACTCAAGGATGTTTGAGCTTATGGATAATGGTTGCTTGAGAAGGCACTTGAGGATATGGATAGTCATCAAGGTGGATGGCTAGAGTTATTGAAAGTCGAGGGATCATCATTAGTCGGGGGTTCTAGCAGACTCAAAGCATAGGTATCATGGTGATGCCCAAAAGACTAGATGAGTCGAGTACCTTAGGCAGTCAGGATGGGGTTAGATACGAGTCACGATGGCGTATGGAGTTTTGCTAAACCGGGGTTGCCATTAGCCCTTAACGAATGGAAAATTAGGCCAGTCATACGATTAACGATGGTTTCAAGGTAAGGAAGGAGGTGATACCTAGAATCATGGATGCTATTGTTGTTTGTATCGTCTTGTGTGGGTCGTCCGACGCCGAGAGAGATATCTCTTGGTTGCTTATATGATGTTGGTTTCATCCTTCGGAGTTTGGGCTTAGGAGATGTTGAGCTCGGGTAGGATGGTCTACGCTTGATTATTAGTTGTTATGGATGTCTGTTTGTTTCTTCTTTAATTCTATAGGAAAGGCTATCACTGTCAGTTGTGGAGGAGATAGGTTTGTGTTTCTTCTCTGTTGATGTGTTCATAGATTAAATGATTGATCTACCGACTTCTCATATACTTTATTGATGATGTTTGATAGCTGTTTTATCGCTCATTAAGACTATTGTCTGACTCAAGGTTTTATGTTTCCCTCTTATTATTTTGGGTTGTTCATCCATGTTGTGGATGGGCAGACTAGGTAGCAGGTAGCAGGTAGTAGATCTTGATGAGGACGATGCTACTGAGTGACAACAAGCTGGAGGCTTGAGTTTTAGTTTCTACTATACTATATGTTGTTTTTCCGCTGCCATTGCTGATGTATGCTACTCTAAGTGAGCCTGTAGTGAGGCTTGTTGTACAAGCTTTGATGTAATCCAGTTTGATGTATGGATACTCTCATGATGATAAAAAAGTTTTAAGACTCCGTTCAATGATGCTTCACTATTACTATCTGTTGTATATGTTATATTATATTTTCTCCATGCGCTGTGAGTTATACAACAGGTTTCCACATGTGTTTCCTACTCCTGGTGATCATCTTGTATCGGCCTGACATGTCATACAACGCACTTCTCGTCGGTCTGTGTAGGAGGTACAGGGCGATCGTCATAGTTTTTATTTATGGTTTTATATTTAATTATTTTATAGTAAATTATTTATTTATTTTGTTGTGTAACATACGTTTAATTAAAATGATATGATAGTATACAAACTTAAATACATGCATATTAACTAAAATACGCTAAGAAATATTATGATAAAATGTAGAAATAACTAATACATAAATACGATATTCTGATAATCCGATTTGTTTCCATCGCCACCTTGAATCAAAAAGATTTATAGCTTCAGAAACACATTCGAGATTTGTCATTTATGACTACCATTCTCTAGCACCATCATCGTTGTGTATTGAATAAGTCTGTATTATGTGTAAAAACGTACAATCGTTCAGCAAAAGTAAAAGTTGACTCCTTCTGCTAGATGTTTAATGTGAGCAACAGCATTTGTGTATCTTAAGAAATTTCCTGTCAAACGTAAGTTGTTTGTATTCGGACTATCTGAAATCGGATGAGATTTTTTTCATTTGTCACTTGTATATGGCCGTCAATTATTTCAGCGATCTTAACATTAATTTCATTGCCACGTCTTCTCAAAATGCTACGTGAACCAAATGAAGAACTAATGTATCGAGTTTGTTGCACTGAATTTTGGTTCACTGAAATTTGTTGCGGTAGATCTTGGTACAATGGAAGATTGGTTGGTGAATCAAATTAGAAATGTTTTATTCCTAGTCTTCAGTATCATCAAGGGGATTTTGAAATCCCATAAGACCCCATGGACTATTAAAAGGGGGAGGCGTCAGAGTAGGAGTGAATTGTCATTGGGTATAATCAGATGTATACGACGTTTGTCTAATTAAATGGGTCCCTTGGAACAATTTATGTTGCTCATCCGAATTATCAAGTAATGTTCTTCTATATTTCAGAATACTCCAACCAAATTCCTACAAATAGAAAAATAAGTAATAAACGATTTCAAATAAATAAAATCTGTATTTATAAAATATACTTTTGCACAATCACTGCACCGATTGTCGTTGCCTAAAAATTGATTGCTTATTAGGATAGCATTGAACACCAATTTTGTTATTCAAACTTCCTCATTTGACATGTTTGCTTCTAAGACTTTCGTGTTTGTGTTGAACTTTGGTATCATATGATAATTCCAGAGAATCTTTTTGTCTTTGCATGTTGATTTCCTCTACCGCTTGGTTGAATGTTTAACAATTGCTTTGTGCACATCCTTCTTATTGCTACCACATTTGGCATAAGCGGATTCGACTATTTTAGTAGAAATCGAATACATTATGTAAACCAATGGATGGCACGTCAGACGATTAAGATCGAATCAAACAAATTATCAAATCCACCTATCATTGCTGGCATCACCATTGAAAAGTTCATTAAAAAAGCTTGAAAACGTTACAAAACTACTTATTCACGCCATAAATTTGAGATCATTCGGTCGAGCTCTGACAAGTTGATGTTCTGATTCGAAAAAACAATCAAAATAGTATATAAATTAAGGGAAATAAACAGTTTGTGGTCTAAACACACTTTTGATACTTACGTCGAATCATCAAAAAAAAATCTAAAAACTTTGTTAGAAAGAAGGACAGGAGATGGAAAATGTAAGGAGGAGAACTGAAGAATGAATATGTTTAAGAAGTTGTTTATATGGACAATTCAAATTTTAACCGTTACGTAAGGCGCTTTGAACGCATCCGACCCCAAAGCTAAGATTCCACCGATTGAAAAAATTATAAAAACGGCCACCTTCAAATGATTGACATATTGAATATTTGACTTTCCAAATGGTACTTAAGCAGTTTAATTGTATTATTCCATATTTTTTATAAACTAAAATTTTTGTAACATCCCTTTCGAAAAAACTAACACAAAAATTTGTTACCACGGTGATTAGTGAGTGGTGTCGCTTTTCGGAAGATAAAGGGTTCGAGTCCTGAAGGATAAAACAAATATCGATTTTCGTTTCCCTTGCGATGGGCCTGGAAGAGGGGGTACATGTCAAGTATCCGCCTGGGATCATGTCTTTTTAGGTTTATTCTGGATGTACAATGCAATTTCAGTAGTCATTTTCCATTTTACTTGGAAAATGCAGTCGGATGTTTGGGGTACTATAAGTGATCAGGGGGTGGTAACTCATATAACAGGAGGAAACTTTGCACAGAGTTCCATTACTATTAATGGTTGGCTTCGGTTCGGGAGTCAAAAATTCATTAATTTTAAGTTTAAGATTGGTTTGAATTTTTTTCTTTAGTTATTAAATTTTGCATTTTGATCAACTTCATTTTGCTAAATTCATGGAATACTGAATTAAATCAAGGAAGAAAAGTTATGACTATACTAGCTACAAGAAAGGATCTCATGATAGTGACATGGGCCCGAATTTCTTAAAATCAAAAAAAGAAAAAGAAAGAATATAATAAGAAATTCAAAATTGAAAATTCAATTCCATTTTTTCTTGTTATTTTATTACAACATGCGGTTCTTTCCATCCATTACATATATCTCATATTACCAATCGAAAGATGGTCGAAAGAAAAAAATCTCTATTTGATGGAACTTCTTCCTATACCTATGAATTCCATTAGACCCAGAAATGAGACATTGGAAGAAACAAATTCCTTTTACTTTACATCGATCACAGGTAGAATGCATTTGTTATTTAGATATTATCCATATTAATGATTTAGTGAGTCACTCATGATTGGTCATGATACCCTTTAATTTGAACTAATTATTCTTTTAATGAATTTTTTTGATAAAAAAAATCATTAATTATGAAATGCCCATGTAGTCCCCTGAATATTCAAAATTCAAGGATTCCAATATTAGCACGGATGGTATGGAAATGTAACTCGCTATTCAAACAATTATTCAAGGCTCCTATAGCCCCCTGTAAGTCTTGTTAGAAAACTTGTTGTCAGACCTGATTAATTGCTCTTTGTTGTTCAAAATGAAGGGTTTCATTTTTGTAATTTTCTAATTGTTCCAAACTAACAAAAAAATTGTGAGTTTTTAGGAACTGCTTGAATTAAGATTCAAACAGTTCCTAAAAACATAGGATACATCTTTCTAATTCACTTTATTATTATTTTTTCGTTCTTTTATCCCTTCCATGCGATCGAAAAATAAAGAAATGGTTGATATATTCAAGATAATTACTTATGTATTTACAAAATACCATCTCAATTCATCCTATTTCATCAGATCCGATATGTGATGTGGTTCCAAAAGATGAACCAGATATGGACCGTTCTAGTAGATTGATAGAAACCTCTGAAAAAATACACACCAGTACTTGTAACCCAATGGATAAAGTACATTACATAGTATATATTAGGGATTGGCGATTTACCCATTCTTCCCAAAATAGGTACTTTCAAGTCAGGTGAATTAGAGAATAGACAGTCACCTATTGACACAAATTTAGGGATTAGCGGCTTACCCATTCATCCCATTCTCTAGGAATGGATATCACTGTCAGTTGTGGAGGAGACGAGTATGGGTTTCTTCTATGTTGATGTGTTGGTAGGTTAGGTGATGATTAATCTACCTACTTCTCATATAATTTATCGATGAAGTTAGATAGTTGTTTATCGCTCATTAAGACAATTGTCTAACTCAAGGTTTCATGTTTCCCTCTTATTATGTTGGGTTGTTCACCATGTTGCGGATGGGAAGACTAGGTAGCAGGTAGTAGATCTTGATGAGGACGATGTTGTTGACCGACGATGAGCTGGACGCTTGCGTATTAGTTTCTACTATACTATATGTTGTTTTTCTGTTGCTATTGTTGATGTATGCTACTCTGAGTGAACCTGTAGTGAGGCTTGTTGTACAGACTCTGATGTTATCCATTTTGATGTATGGATACTCTCATGATGATATGAAAGTTTTAAGATTCTGTCCAACGATGCTTCACTATTACTGCCTGTTGTATATGTAATATTATATTTTCTCCCTGCACTATGAGTTATACGACAGGTTTCCGCATGTGTTTCCTACTCCTGACGATCGTCCCGTATCGGCCTGGCACGTCATGCAGCGCTCTTCTCCTCGGTTTGTGTAGGAGGTATAGGGCGGTCATCACATTTGATATCAGAGCTTTGGTTAATCGGTTTTATCCAAAGTACGTTGACTTAAAGACGCATGAGAGATGTATTTGTACTTTTATAACAGTTATTACTATGTTATAGTGCATAGTATAGTAGCGCTTGAACTCCATTGCAGTTTTTCTCATGTGTGGAATAATCATTCTATTTTCAAATTAGAACGAGTCGGCGATCTTCGACACATGATGCTAGGGAAGAGCCTGCTCTTGAAGGGGGAGATGGTGGTTTACCAGATTACCTAGCTATGTTCGAGGCTATGGTGGCAGCAATCATGAGGAGGGTACCCGCTACAGAAGCAGCCAGGGTACATGTTGGGGTTCAGGTGCAAGTCCCTAGGGTGGTTGATTTTGCTAAGTTGTGTAAGGACTTCACTACTCTAGGAGGGAAGCCGTTTAAGCGGACAGAGCCGACTGCAGAGATTCAAGGGTGGCTTGATACTTGCATTTGGATATTCGAAGACTTGGGCATTGATGATGCGACCAAGAGGAAGCTTACATCGAGACAGCTACAGGGAAGAGCTATGGATTGGTGGAACTCTGTCACTCTAGAATGGTCGACCAGTGCTAGAGTACGTTTCTGATTTTGAAGCTTTGTCCAAGTATGCTCGTTCTTATATTGAGATTCCCTACTAGAAGAACGAGAAGTTCGGCATGGGCTTGGATAAATATTTTGGGAATCAGCTGGTTGATCATTTGGATGACCCTTACGAGAAGATCGTCGAGAAAGCTTTGAGGCACGAGAGTTTGTTTCCCAAGGAAGAAATTGTTGTTGCAGCTAAAAAGGATCAGAAACCACAGCAGGGTGGTAATAAAAAAAGAGGAAGCCGCAATAGCAGAAAGGAAAATATGGTCAGAAGAAGCAAAAAAGCAAGGTGATTGCCAGCAGAAGGGTCATTTTTCCAAAGATTGTAAGAATCCTAAAGCTGAGAGGAAGTGCTATAATTGTGGGAAGCCTAGGCATAACAAGAAAGATTGTTCCGAACCGTCGAAGGGTAAACAGATAGTGAAGGCTTATGCTTTGGAGGACATGCCATCTTCTTCGAGAGATCCTACGGCTAAGGAGAAAGGGAAGAGGTTGTTGTTCAAGGTACGCTTTCTATCCGAGGTGTTTCAGTTCAAGTGTTGTTTGATACTGGAGCATCGTATTCTTTCATTTGCAATAAGCTTGTGTGCCGATTGGGTTTGGAACCCGAGATTTGTGATAGACCTTTGGTTGCTACTGATCCAATAGGATGTTTGTCTAGTTTTTTGTATGATTTGTCCTGGTCTAGTGTTGCCGAGTCATGGTTGCTCCTTTGTGTGTGATTGCGTAGTGTTGAACTTCGCTGGGTTTGAGATCATTTTGGGTATGGACTAGCTCAAGAGTCATGGGGCTAAAGTGGATTGCAAGAAGCTCGAGGTGACAGTCGGGAATGTGGAAGAGTGAATGGTTGTGATTCGATGTAATCTAGAAGATAGGGTCTTCGTAAGATTTTTATATTCGTTGATTCCACGTGAACACTTTTTTCTTTGTCGATCGCTAGTGAGTTTGATGATGTCGTTGAAGAGGATAGAGATTTGTCGCCGCATCGCAAAATTGATTTCATGATCGATTTGGTCGAAGGAGCTAGACCTATCGTTATGCCTCTTAAGCTGATGGTGCCTAGAGAACAACAAGAGTTAGAGGTGCAAGTAAGAAACCTTTTAGTAGAAGGATTCATTCAGAGGAGTGTGTCCGTATGGGGTGCACCAGTTGTGTATGCAACCAAGGCCGATGGATCTCTGAGATTGTGTGTTGATTATCGTGAGCTAAACAAGGTGACAAAGAAGAAAAAGTATCCATTGCCGAGGATAGATGACTTGTTTGATAAACTCCACAAAGCCAAGGTGTTTTCCCAAATAGATTTTGTGATGGGATTTCAACAGTTGAGAGTGCCGAAGGATAGTGTGTCGAAGATTGCTTTTAGGACACCATCCGGTTTCTTTGAGTGGCTGGTGATGCCATTTGGATTGACCAACGCACTAGCATATTTTGTGGATCTTATGAATAGAGTTTTCAGAGATCAGTTGAACAAATTCATGCTTGCAAGCTGTTTTGGAAATCTTGCGAAAGCATAAGACGCACTTGCGAGTTGTTTTGGAAATCTTGCGAAAGCAAAAGATGAGAGCTAAGTTTTCGAAGTGTCACTTCTGGAAGAATGAAGTGAGGTTCTTAGGCCATGTTGTTTCTAGAAACGGAATAGCGGTGGATCCCCCTAAGGTGGCAGCAATCCAGAACTGGGATAGACCTAAGAATGCGATGGATGTAAGAAGTTTCCTTGGGTTGGTGGGATATTATCGTCATTTTATCAAGGATTTCTCCAAGATAGTTGCACCATTAATAGGATTAACAAAGAAGAATCAAGTGTTCACATGGGATGCGAAGTGTGAGAAAGCTTTTGGAATCCTGAAAGAGAGACTGACAAGTACTCCTACTTTGACTGTTCCAAGTGGGAATGAAGAGATGGTGGTATACACCGATGCATGTGGTACTGGACCAGAAGCAGTGTTGATGCAGAAGGATAGAGTTGTGGCATATGTGACACGATAGCTGAAGCCGCACGAGAGGAATTATCTGACTCATGATTTGGAGTTGGCAGCAATCGTGTTTGCTCTAAAGATATGGAGACATTACCTGTTGGGAGTTCGATTCGAGCTGTTTACGAATCACAAGTTGTTGAAGTATCTTTTCTCATAAAAGGGTTTGAATCTTCGGCAACAATGATGTGAAAACCCGTAACTTCCCCGGTGGGGGAAAGCGCGGATAGTTCGAGAACAAGCCACAACAGAACGTAGACGAAAGAACATTTCATTGTATATTACAACAATGCACCAGAATACAAGAATATACAGAGTATAAATGAATATTACACAGAAATATCAGAGATTTAAATAAATTACATAGCAGCGGAAAATAATACAATACACAACTAGAAGGAGATATACGGATACAAAGCTTTCCGGATATCGTTCCAGCTGTAAACCAGGATCCTGTGAATATAAATCTGCAAAACCAAAACTACTAGCTGCCCGGGTCGAAAATAAGGGCACCCAGAGTTTAGGTTAAAACAATAAACCCCAGGTCAGTCATGTGACTGGTGTGAGAACTAAAACCGTTATTAATCTTTATTTTTAAAGTTAGGTAAATCAAGGGACCACGCCGTATAACACGGAACGGGTTTTCTCCCAAGAACACCAGTGCATAAAACAAACAGCGCAATGCTAAATAAGGAAAAATGAAGCTATTATAAGACCCAGTTCCCATCACACAATGCAACGCAAGCCGGAGGATAGGGTTTTTACCTTATAATAGCCAAGAATGCTTGATACGTTTAAAACAAATCATTTATTATTACTGTATGTGTATAGTGTATAAAACAACTTCAAATCATAAGTATCAATCATAGGCGGCATGAATGCCCCATACCACTATGTCGCCATATATAGGTTATACAATCGAAATCGCAAAGTCACGTATTTGGAAATTGGGTTTCCATCTATGAACCGAGGCCAGGGATCGTCCTCACCGAATTCGTGACTCTCTAGCCCGAGCCACAGGCAAGCGCACGGGCAAGCCTTTAGATCGTCAGGGCCGGTCCACCGATGTGGATTATTATGCCTGAACACTACGTTTCCCCGCCCTTTGGGGCGTAAATGAGCCAACGAATGGCTCCATCGGACCCGGATCGTCCGATCTAACCGAGGCGCCTCACAACAGCAACAACCACACAGGTGAAAAGTATATAAATGTCAGGGCTGGTAGGTCACTGACACCACCCTAGCTAGAAAGAAACGCATGCCCTCCCTGAGGTCCTCTCCCGTTTTTGGTTCACAACCGGAGTGTGAGGCTCGCGAATTCACGTTACACAAAGCTGTGCCACACAGGCTGTGCTTTGATCATCACCACAAGACTTTGCTTTTCAACAGAAGCCTCGATCAATTGCCACTTAGGCATGCCACACAGGCAAACCACTCTATGCAACCGATATCAGTCACATAGAATGAAATCCAATGTCAGACACACAGTCCATTTACAAGTTCGCTCTGGGTCTGAACGAAACCGGAGGCACCTAGTACCCCGCATATCCATCGATCTTCAAGTACGTCCGGACGATCACCAACTGTTTCCATCTTCTTGGGTGTACAGCCCAATCAAGATCATCAGTAATCACCCAAACGACGTGAAGACTTCCGGTCTTCAACCACCATCTTCATCTTCGACTTATCGTCGTATCAGTTATTCAGAATGGGATAAACCCGGTCTTTCCGAATAACTCGCGTATATTATAAACAAGTGTTACACAAACACAACATACGCCTCATTCCAATTCATCAGTCACTAACCGTAAATTAATCAAGAGAATAATTCCCCAAATATTAACCCCGAAGGCCGAAACCAACATCAGATCAATACCCAGGAAATCACTATGCTTAGCCAACCTACAGTTAGTTTCTAAATTTCACATTCTTAGGGAAAGGTTCCCATAAATTTTATCAAAGATAAATTCTTTAAATTTATTCTTTAATCCACTTTTGAATATCAATTTAAACTAGTCGGGATTAGCGAACCTTACCGAAGTAATCATTTATTTTATTTCCCAATCCCAACCTATTCATCCCATGAAGTAAAACTGGTAATACTTCATATCTAACAATACGGTGTTATCGGTAAATTCAATTACCATTTCACGTTCAAATCTAATTAAAGATTTAACTATCGCCTGGAGAAAAACTGGTGATACTCCATTCTCGATCATTTCAATCTAATTAAAGATTCATTAAAACTCCACTTAGTTTTACTCGTTAACTGGGTTAAAGAATCAGTGTCATTTAAAACACGGTTCACGATAAACCCAAAATCACATTCCATTAATTATCGGGTTAAAGAACGAGTGTTATTTAAAACACTGTCCACGATAAACCCAAAAATCAATATCACCTCAATTCCAATTAAATATCATTTAATTGTTACACTTCATTAAATCTAAATAAAAAGATTTAATCTTTTCTCAACTGGGTTCAAGAACAGTGTTAGTCAAGACACCATTCACGACAAACCCAAATCACATTTGATATTAAATACAAGGCTCTGAATAGAAAATATATCGGCTTATATTCAATATTAAATTCTACGACCAACAGATATCGTATTGGAAATAACGATATATATATATATATCTATATCTTTCAAATTTCCATAACAACATCTGTATAGTCACGAAATCCAACATCGAAATATTCCGAAGGCAATTTCGATTCAAATCCATTCCAATGAAATCATTGGAAATTCTGGTTATTTTCAAAACCATTTCAAATTCAATTTATTTATTTAAAAATAAATAGAATTATAATTCTAGTTCAGAACTAGTTCATTTCGATAAAAATCTATTTTTATCTTTTCAAATACGGAGTTTTTCATCTCAATTCTTTCTAAATCATTTCTTATGATTTTACACAAATTATTACTATTTTTAATAATTTTATCAAGGCCCGTACAGTCGATTTCCATCAACGGCCATCGAACTGCACTTACAACGACCTTTTTCAAATTTGATTTGGACATAATTCCAAATCCAACCGTTAGATTTCTAATTTCTCACATTCGTTAGAAAGCTCTTTTCGATACGAACCCAACGGTTCCGGTTTTAGGAGAATCCGACGGTCGGATCTCCCGTAATGTCTGTTTGAAATAAATGGTCGAAATTCACGAATTGCCGTGGCGCGGCGCGTTCTATTCAGGCCATTATATTATATATATAATATATATTTCGTCGATTTCTATTTAAAATGTGCTTTATAAATCGTTTTTAGATTCGTTTTCAAAACGGTTTTCAACTTCATATTCAAATTCAAATCAAAATTGAATTTTCCCTTACTAATTCGTTTTAAATTCATTTCAAATTGATTTCGATTCAAATCGATTTTTAATTCAATTTCAGTTCGTTTTCAATTCAATTCATTTCTATTCAATTTCAATTCGAATTCATTCATATTCAATTTAATTCGAATTTCAATTCTTTTCAAAATATCAGATTTTGAAATCACTTTCGATATTCATTATAAAATGAATAAAATCGATATAAATATTGTTCACGTCAAAATGGCGTCAATCTAATCAACACGGCTTCATATATTTCTATTTTCAAATATTCTATTTCAAATATTTCTTTTTCAAATATTTCTATTTTAAAACTGGAATGAGGCCCAATCAATTAACATATAATGTTGATTATATGGATTTTCTACAGCACATGTATATATCAACAACGATGAATAATCAACCATCATCCAAAGTGCATTCTACACTGTATAAGCATCAAATATAAATATTCAACGCTTATAACAGCCTGTCAATCAATCGATCGACATACAACTAAACAATCGGGATTAGTGTACGCCAAATATCATCCCAATACCCGTGTGGGGTTTCAAGCAATCAAACACAAATTTTATTTTGTGCAGTTGGGCGATGTGTAAAATTTATCGTCCCAATCAATGTCCTTCAAATAGGTGTACATAAACAAACCGTCCGGTTTGTAAATGAATATTTATTTATTCACATCCACATTAAAAATTATATTTTTAACGATCAAACTATTTTATTCAACTATGAATATTCTATTCGGTTCATTTATTAAATAAAATGTTATCTTTATTTTTTTAACTTATTTTTAGAAAATTTCGGCGGCATAACGGCATGATACTAGAAACGGGACAAGGCCTAGCCTTATCCCCGGTCTAGTGAAGGCCCATGCCATTCACACATCAATTAAATCAATTTCATTCCACCAAACAATTCAATTCAAACCAAATAATCTAACCAACTACACAACCAAACAATTTAACAAACAAGTCATCCATGGTCTGTGGATGACGGGTGTCGGGTGCTACTAAACACCGTCTGCATCCTAGTATATATATATATATATATATATATATATATATATATATATATATATATAACTAGAAAAAGAATTTTGAGTGAGAAGTTCCCACAAAATTGCTAATCCAACGCCACGACTCTTCTTAGGTAGAAATCTTCGTCGTTTCATCTTTCATCACTTTCTTCATCCGTATTCACTACATATGTAAAAATCACATTTTTACTTTGCTATTCAATATATAAAAATCGAATTTTTACTTTGCTATTCAATATATAAAAATCAAATTTTTACTTCGCTATTCAATGTATAAAAATCGAATTTTTACTTCGCTATTCAATATATAAAAATCAAATTTTTACTTTGCTATTCAATATATAAAAATCGAATTTTTACTTAGCTATTCAATATATAAAAATCGAATTTTTACTTTTCTATTCAATATATAAAAATCGAATTTTTACTTTGCTATTCAATATATAAAAATCGAATTTTTACTTTGCTATTCAATCTATAAAAATCGAATTTTTACTTTGTTATATATATAAAGATAATATTTTTATATTCTCTATTATATAAAAATCATATTTTTATCTACTACATCATATGAAAATTATATTTTTATTTATAAAGATCGAATCTTTTTACTATGCTATACCCTACATCATTAAAAATTATATTTTTATTTCTAAAAATCGTGTTTTTATCTATATAACAATCATATCTTTTTATAACCCGAAATTATAATTTCATTAACAAGAAAATCCATTTTTCAATTCAAAGATATTAACCTTTTCCTTTGTAAAAATCAAATCTTTCATTCAAAGAAAAATCTAAGCTATCATATACGAAGAAATCGGATTTATAACTACGAAGAAGTCAGAATACGTACCGCAAAAATTAGGGTTTCACTTTGCGGTCTTTGATGGGCGGAGACGAGGGCAGTCGCACGATGGCGGCTCGCTGGGGTCTTCTGGGCTAGGGCGCTGTGAAGCACTTCGGCCGGTGGAGGAGGAAGCGGAGCTGAGGGGCGGTGGACGTCGACGATGGGGTGCATCGATTTCGGTTCAGCCGTGGTTTTCAGCGGAGGAGGAGGAGCTGGGGGGGTCTCGTCGTCGTCGGAGTGGGAGAGGGGGAGGTCGGCCTCCGGTGGCAGCGCCAGGATCACTGGCGATGGGGGTGACGGTCCTCCATCGAGCGCTTTCCCCTTTTCTTTTTTTTTTTTTATAAAATTGTCGGGTATGGAACTGATTTGGGGGAGAGGGAAAAATATAAGGGGGGGGGGTTATAAAATTTTATATTATTTAATTTATTAATCTCCTAAAAGCAACTTTAAATTTCGGACTCGAAATCGAACCCGCAGATTGTCGTCCCTAGCTAATTACCCACATTCCGAACACAATGGGATATGTCCCGTAAGCCAATTCGACCGTTTCGATCAGTTTCCGTCAAAATCAACATATAACTCTATATATTGAATTTGAACGCGCATTTCAATTTACTGGGGTCACATACGGACTCTAAAAATTCCCGAAAAATATTTTCTAGCTTCGTATTGACGATACGGTCCTTACAAAACTATTTTCGTCAAATTCTGAGACCGTTTGAAAAATGGCCATTTTCCAGTCGATTAAAATCAACTAAAACTGGTCAAACGCATTTTCCTTTGCCACGCGCACATATTGATTCGAACAATTATGAAATTTGGAATCTAGCAATAACTTTACATCACGGACCCAACAAAAATGGTTTCGTTGAGATCCGAGGTCGTTTGCAAAATTTCCATTTTTAAGGGCCTGAATTCCATAGCGACTATTCAGAATTTTCAACTGGACATATCTTTTGATTCCCGCTATGAAATTTCGATTTTTGGGATTCGTTGGAAAGATATTCTCAATTAGATCCCATTATTTTTGGTTTCGCTAAAATCCGGATTGTCTTGCACCCGGTACATTCAATTGAAGTTTGAAATCGAATTATCGAACTACTGCGCCATTTTCAATTCCTTTTATAATTTAAAATAAATATTTATATTCTAACGACGATCTATATAATATATACGTTCTAATTATATTCAAAATAAATTTTCGTCGATATTATTTAAAATAATCTATTTTAAATATTCAAAGTTCACTAAAATTGCCAATTAAAAAATTTTAAACTGGCCCAGATTTTCAGGTTGTTACAAACGATGGTTAGAGATTTTGGCATCTTACGATTTTGGTATTGCCTATACTCCCGGTAAAGGTAACGCAGTGGCGGGCGCGTTAAGTCGAAGATGTGTGAGTTTGGGAGCGATGTTTTCAAAGTGGAAGCACCTCAAGTACTTGGTAGGATTTGATTTCAGGCCGAAGTGTGAGTAAGAACCTAAAATATTAGCAAGCTTATCGATAAGACCTGCTCTCATCAAAAGGATTGGCAAGAGCTAAAAGCGTGATGAAAAGCTTGTCGAGATCATCTAGAAACTAGAAGCAAGAGCACAACCAGATAAGGATAAAGAGTTCGAGGTTGATCGAGATGGTTGGCTTCAGAAGAAGGAATGCTGGTTTTTCCTGATATAGATGGATTGAGAGATGAGGTTCTGGGAGAATTTCATCACTCGAAGTTGATGATTCATCCTGGTGGTAACAAGATGTATCGGGACATGAAAAATCTTACTATTGGGAAGGGATGAAGAGGGATGCTGAAAATTTTATTTCCAAATGCTTGAACTGTCAGTTGGTGAAAGCTGAACAGAAGAAACCGAGTGGATTGCTTCAGCCATTAGAAGTTCCTACGTGGAATTGGGAGCATGTAACGATGGATTTTATCGATGGACTACCTAGAACCAGTGCAGGAAATGAAGGGATTTGGGTCATAATGGATTGTTTGACCAAGAGCACAAGGTTTATTCATGTCAAATCGACTAGGACAACATCAAAGTTGGATGAACTATATATTAAATGGATAATTTGATTCATGGTATCCCGAAGAGCATAGTGAGTGATCGAGATCCATTGTTCACGAGTGGATTTTGGAAGAGACTTTGGGAACCGAGCTATGTTTGAGTACGGTTTATCATCCCCAGACTGATGGTCAAACCGATAGGGTTAATCGAGTATCGGAGGATCTCCTCAGAGCTAGTGTATTGGACTTTGGGGGACCATGGGAAGACCATCTGCATCTAGTTGAGTTTGCATACAACAACAGTTACCAGTCGAGCATTGGGATGGCACCATATGAGGCGTTGTATGATAGACCATGTAATTCTCTGGCATGTTGGTTAGAGACTGGAGATAAGCTGATACTTGGGCCTAAGATGATAAGAGAGACATCAGATTGTATTGAGATTGTTCAGTAACGAATGAAGGCAGCCTAAGATCGTCAGAAGAGTTACACTGATAAGCATCGAAAGGATTTGGAGTTCGACGTGGGTGATATGGTTTTCGTGAAGATTTCACCTTTGAAGAATATTGTCCCATTCGGAAATAAAGGGAAGTTAGCTCCAAGGTTTATTGGACCGTTTCCGATAGTCGAGCGGATTAGAAAGCTCGCATACATATTAGATTTACCCATGAAGATGTTGAGTGTGCACAATGTTTTTCATGTGTCTTTTCTACGGAAGTGTGTGCACGATTCGAATGTGGTGGTATCTCTAGATCAGTTGAATACCTAGAAATCGATTCTGTTGTTTCAAGACCTCGTAAACAGCTTCACGTTGTTGGAAATGACACGAAACAGCTTAGGAGGAAGACGGTTAAGCTAGTCAAGGTGCAATGGAGTGCAGATGATGACGATTGTACGTGGGAAACGAAAGAGATTATGAAGATGATCCATCCAGAACTCTTCGTTGGTATGACCCATTGATGTCGTGTCACTCTTACACCATTGTAGTTTGCGCTATTGTTAGAGTTTTGCGTGCTAGGTTAAAGCTACGGATGCATGGTTAGATTGACTTCTCGTGGATGATAGGCGTGTATAGTTGTTTCTGGTTGCCTGTGTTTGATGGGGATTTTGGGGGCGAAATTCCTAAAGAGGGAGGGGGAGAGAGAATGTAACGACCTGCATTTTACGTATTGAAGGAACGTAAAATATTTTTATTTTATTTTCTACAAGGGTCATAACATTCTCAACTTCTAATGGGTTGTTCATGGGGATGTGAGACATGTCCATGATTTTTATTAATTTTATTTATGACCATTTTCCCCTGTTAATTTTGTACAGGGAATAACTTCTGACTGAGATCGAATCAGGTGTTGAGATCGATTTTATTGTATCGGAAATGGTGTTTCTAATTCCATAGAGCGGTCACATTAAAGATTAGGCTGAGCGGTTTGGGAGGAATCATTGTTTTAGTGTTACACATTTTCTAGACGGACTAATTAGTCATTAATGAACTGATTAGTGAGGCCCATTAAGGCTAGAGCCTGTTGGCTATAAATAGGAGGGTAGTGGTAAGGAGAATGGTTTAGTTTCCTTATTCTCTCGTTTGGTTGGGTGATTGTGATTCTCCGGCTCAACCAAATGCACCTCCACTTCATTATATTCATATATTTACATAAGAAGATTGAAGATCAATATCGAAGAAGGGTGGATTGCATCAAATTAGTTGATTTAGAGGTCGTTCTTCGCTGTCCGGATTAGAGATTCACTGACTTGAAGCTATTTTGTGGATTTGGTGAGTGATAAACATCTCTCACACGGATTCATTCGAGTATATTGGTTTGTTTGATCTTATTTTCATCATTTCAAGCCACTCTCGCCTAGATCTAAGCGAGTAAGCATATTTTCATTCGAATCACCATAAGACCTAATATAGCGAGATCATAACGGTAAACTCATATGATAATTCTATGTTTATCCAAGTTTAGATCCATTTATCGATTGATTCGTTGTTTTATTATGATTTGGTGAATTTCTATGATTGAATGATGAATATTGGTGGGTTAATGATTGTTGACGATTGATTTGTTGTGCTATTGATCATTTGGATGAAATTGGTCAATTTGGATGCATATATGTTTATCGTTAAAGCGTACATTGTGTGGATTGGCTCAGCAAAAAGGTGAATCTGGGCATGGATCGCACGGAATGTGATGGATCGGTAGGGATGGATCGCATGAGATATGGATCGCCTGGAGTGTGGAGCAAGAAATGGATGGATCGGTCGAAACACGTCAAGTAGCTTGGATCGTTGAGAATAAAGTGTGGATCGGTTCATTAGCTTTAGGTATGGATCGGGTGTATGAAGACATTTAAACGTGGACCGAATTACATGCGTTAATATGGGATCACCAAGCATGTGGATCGGTGGCATTTTTTGGAGTTCATGGGTCGTTGCGCACATATGGACTATGAATCATCTGATGGATCGGGCTTGATGGACCGATGATCATTGGAGCGATGTAAAGTCGTATAGCAATATGCATGGATCGGCCGAATTCATTTGCGAATAGATCGGCTAAAGCATTTAGAAGCATGGTGGATCGATGCCAGATGGGTCTGGCCGAGGTAGTGATGTATCGGTCAAAGTATGTTTGTGTTGATGGACCGCATGAATCGCTATGAACAGGTGAATTACATGGACCGTTGTGCGTGGATGGATCGTTGGCTTTGGATGGATCAATCAAAACGTAGCGAAGTGCTTATGACATGATCAGATGAGATCAATATGGATCTATGGTGATCCGTAGGTGGACGGTCCATCTGATATTAGCCAAACAACGTTGACTTTGGTCTGACGATGGGCGTGGCTTTGAGATGAATTCAGATGGAATATTCGAAGCAAAGTGAAGTGTTTGTTGATCGATGAAATGCAATGAAGTTGTGAAGACGACTCAAGGATGTTTGAGCTCGTGGATAATGGTTTCTCGAGAAGGCGCTTGAGCTTATGGATGGCCATCAAGGTGGATGGCTAGAGTTATTGAAAGTCGAGGGATCTTCATTAGTCAGAGGTTCTAGCAGACTCAAAGCATGGGTATAATGGTGATTCCCAAAAGACTAGATGAGTCGAGTACCCTGGGCAGTCACGATGGGCCTAGATACGAGTCATGATGGCGTATGGAATTTTGCTAAACCGGGGTTACCATTAGCCCTTAACGGATGGAAAAATAGGCCAGTCTTATGATTATCGATGGTTTCAAGGTAAGGAGGTGATACCCAGAGTCACTGATGTTATTGTTGTTTGTATCGTCTTGTGTAGGTTGTCCGACGTCAAGGGAGATATCTCTTGGTTGCTTACCTGATGTTGGTTTCAGCATTCGGAGTTTGTGCTTAGGAGATGTTGAGCTCGATTCGGATGGTCTACGCCTGATAATTAGTTGTTATGGATATTTGTTTGTTTCTTCTTTAATTCTCTGGGAAAGGCTATCACTGTCAGTTGTGGAGGAGACAGACTTGTGTTTCTTCTCTGTTGATGTGTTGATGGATTATATGATTGAACTACCGACTTCTCATATACTTTATTGTTGATGTTTGATAGTTATTTTATCACTCATTAAAACTATTGGCTGACTCAAGGTTTTATGTTTCCCTCTTATTATTTTGGGTTGTTCATCCGTGTTGTGGATGGGCAGACTAGGTAGCAGGTAGCAGGTAGTGGATCTTGATAAGGACGATATGCGACAACAAGCTGGAGGCTTGCATATTAGTTTCTACTATACTATATATGTTGTTTTTCCGCTGATATATGCTACTCTGAGTGAACCTATAGTGAGGCTTGTTGTACAGACTTTGATGTAATCCAGTTTGATGTATGGATACTCTCATGATAATACGAAAGTTTAAAGATTCTGTTCAGTGATGCTTCACTATTACTGCCTGTTGTATATGTTATATTATATTTTCTCTATGCGCTGTGAGTTATACGACATGTTTCCACATGTGTTTCCTACTCCTGATGATTGTCCTGTATTGGCCTAACACGTCATACAACGCACTTCCACTCGGTTTATGCAGCAGGTACGGGACGGTCATCACAATTTTAATTTATGGTTTTTATTTAATTATTTTATAGTATATTATTTATTTATTTATTTTATTGTGTGACATGTGTTTAATTAAAATGATATAATAGTATAGAAACTTAAATACATGCATATTAACTAAAATACGCTGAGAAATATAGTGATAAAATGTAGAAATAACTAACACATAAATACAGTATTTTGATAATCCGATTTGTTTCCACCGCCACCTCGAATCAAAAAGATTTATAGCTTTAGAAACACATTCGAGATTTGTCATTTATGATAACCATTCTTTAGCACCTTCATCGTTAAGTGTGTTGAATAAATCTGTACTATGTGTGAAAACGTATAATCCTTCAATAAAAGTAAAAGTTGACTCCTTCTGCTAGATGTTTAATGTGAGCAACAACATTTGCGTACCTTAAGAAATTTCCTGTTAAACGTACGTTGTTTGTGTTCGGGCCATATAAAATTGAATGAGATTTTTCCATTTGTCACTTGTATGTGGCCGTCAATTATTTCAGCCATTTTATCATTAATTTCATTACCACGTCTTCTCAAAATGCTACATGAACCAGATGAAGAACTAATGTATCGAGTTTGTTGCACCAAATTTTGGTTCACTGAAATTTGTTGCGATAGATCTTGGTTCAGTGGTAGATTGGTTGGTGAATCAAATTAGAAATGTATTATTCCTAGTATTCAACATCATCAAGGGAATTTTGAAATCCCTTAAGATCCCATGGACAATTAAAAGGGGGAGACGTCAGAGTAGGAGTGAATTATCTTTGGGTATGAGCAGATGTGTACGACGTTTATCCAATTACATCTGAATTATCAAGTGATGTTCTTCTATATTTCAGAGTACTCCAACCAAATTCATACAAATAGAAAAATAAGTAACAAATGATTTCAAACAAATAAAATTTGTATTTATGAAAAATAATTTTACACACTGCACTGATTGTCGTTGCCTGAAAATTGATTGCCTATTAGGATGACATCCAACACCAATTTTGCTATTCAAACTTTCTCATTTGACGTGTTTGCTTCTAAGACTTTCGTGTTTGTGTTGAACTTTGGTATCATATGACAATTCTAGAGAATCTTTTTGTCTTCGCATGTTGATTTCCTCTACCGCTTGGTTGAATGTTTAACAATGGCTTTGTGCACATCCTTCTTGTTGCTACCACATTTGGCATAAGCGGCTTCAATTATTTTAGTAGAAATCGAATACATTATATAGACCAATGGACGGCATGTCAGATGCGTAGATTAAGATCGAATCAAACAAATTATCAAATCCACCTATCATCGCTGGCATCAGCATTGAAAAGATCATTAAAAAAGCTTTAGCAGTTATTAAAACATTACAAAACTAAATATTCACGCCATGAATTTGATCATTCGGTCGAGCTTTGACAAGTTGATGTTCTATTCGGAAAAACAATCAAAATAGTATGTAAATTAAGGAAAATAAACAGTTTGTGGTCTAAACACACTTTTGATACTTACGTCGAATCGTCGAAAAAAAATTCTAAGAACTTTGTTAGAAAAAAGAAGAGGAGATGGAAAATGTAAGGAGGAGAACTGAAGAATGAATTTGTTTAAGAAGTTGCTTATATGGACAATTCAAAATTTGACCGTTACGTAAGACACTTTGAACGCATCCGACCCCAAAGCTAAAATTCCACCCATTGAAAAACTTATCAAAACGGCCACCTTCCAATAATTGACACATCGAACGTCTGACTTTCCAAATGGTACTTAAGCAGTTTAATTGTATTATTCCATATTTTTTATAAACTAAATTTTTTGTAACATCCCTTTCGAAAAAACTACACAAAAACTTGTTAGCACAGTGATTAGTGTGTGATGTCACTTTTCGGAAGATAAAGGGTTCGAGTCCTGAAGGATAAAGCAAATCTCGGTTTTCGTTTCCCTTGCGATGGGTCTGGAAGAGGGGGTACATGTCAAGTATCCACCTGGGATCATGTCTTTTTAGGTTTATTCTGGATGTACAATGCAATTTCAGTAGTCATTTTTCATTTTAGTTGGAAAATGCAGTCGGATGTTTGGAGTACTATAAGTGATCAGGGGGTGGTAACTCATATAACAGGAGGAAACTTTGTACAGAGTTCCATTACTATTAATGGTTGGCTTCGGTCTGAGAGTCAAAAACTCATTAATTTTAAGTTTAAGATTGGTTTGAATTTTTCTTTTGTTATTAAATTTTGCATTTTGATCAACTTCATTTTGCTAAATTCATGGAATACTGAATTGAATTAAGAAAGAAAAGTTATGACTATACTAGCTACAAGAAAGGATCTCATGATAGTGAATATAGGTCCGAATTTCTTAAAATTAAAAAAAAAAAAAAAAATAAGAAAGAATGTAATAAGAAATGCAAAAATGAAAATTCTATTCTATTTTTTTCTTATTATTTTATTACGACATGCGGTTTTTTCCATCCATTACATATATCTCGTATTACAATCGAAAGTTGGTCGAAAGAAAAAAATCTCTATTTGATGGAGCTTCTTCCTATGCCCATGAATTCCGTTGGACCCAGAAATGAGACATTGGAAGAAACAAGTTCCTTTTACTTTACATCGATCACAGGTAGAACATATTTGGTATTTAGATATTATCGATATTAATTATTTAGTGAGTCACTAATAATTGATCATGATACCCTTTAATTTGAACTAATTATTCTTTTAATGAATTTTTTTTTACAGAAAAATTCATTAATTTATGAAATGCCCATGTAGTCCCCTGAATATTCAAAATTCCAGGATTCCAATATTAGCACTGATGGTATGGAAATGTAACTCGCTATTCAAACAACAATTCAGGGCTCCTATATTCCCGTGTAAGGCTTGTTGGAAAACTTGTTATCGGACCTAATTAATTGCTTTTTGTTGTTCAAAATGAAGGGTTTCACTTTTGTAATTTTCTAATTATTCCAAACTAACAAAAATTTGTGTGAGTTTTTAGAAACTGTTTAAATTAAGATTCAAACAGTTCCTAAAAACTTGGGATACGTCTTTCCAATTCACTTTATTATTATTATTATTTTGTTCTTTTATCCCTTCCAGGTGATCGGAAAATAAAGAATATTGATATATTAAAGATAATTATGTATTTACAAAATACCATCACACTTCATTCTATTTCATCAGATCCGGAATGTGACGTGGTTCCGAAGGATGAACCAGATATGGACCGTTCCAGTAGATTGATAAAAACCTCTAGTAAAATACCCATCAATACCCGTAACCCAGCGGATAAAGTACATCACATAGTATATTTTAGGGATTGGCGACTTACCCATTTTTCCCAAAATAGGACAAATTTTAATATAAAAAACAAAAAAATTTCAAACAACAAATGCTATCGTTAATCAACATCATGACCATTTCTAATCATTGGTTTCCAGTCAAGGAAGAATGCATATCACCACACCCGCTTTACGAATACATTATATCAAACACAACTGCTAAGCTACAGCATTAGAAATTACAATCATTGGTACTTCCTATGAAATTCTGCACAATTACACAAACTATCTCAAAACAATCAAATAAACTATCACACAAAAAATCAACAGGGCTATGAAACATGGCCTGATGTATTCAATATCGTAAAACCTCTGATTACACAGAGCCAAAGGTCATACTGCAGTTAGCAGCAGTCATTGGCTAATCAGAAAACCTAATATCCTCAATCATTCTAATCACATCCTCGACATCCGGTCTCTGCTCAGGAGATTTAGCAACACAAGCCATTGCAATTTGTAGCATTCGAACCAAATCTTCTTCTATGTTACGATGATCTCTTATCAAATCAACATCAAACACTTCTGCAGTCCATTCTTCTTTCACAACCGATTGCACCCACCTTGGCAAGTCAACGACATCATCGCTACCACCTGACTGAAGTGGAGCTTTACCAGTTAACACTTCAAGCAGTACAACTCCGAAACTGTAGATATCGGACTTTTGAGTGAATTTTCTGGATTCCACGGTTTCGGGTGCACGATAGCCTACAAGCACCCGTGAAGGAGTAGCAGGTGAGTTCATAATGGATGCAAGCCCGAAATCCGATATGCAGGCTTCTAGATTTTGAGATAGGAGTATGTTGTTGGATTTTATGTTTCCATGAGCAAGTTTTCCCCTTCCTTCTGCATGGATATGCGCTATGCCACGGGCTGCTGATAGACATATTTTTACTCTTGAATTCCAATTTAATGGGGTCTTTTCTTCTCCTCTATTGCCTGAATATGAATGTACATTGAAAGGCAATATTTAATTTCCATGGGAAAAAAATGATCAAAAATAAACCTGCCAAATACTGATAGACATATTTTTACTCTTGAATTCCAATTTAATGGGGTCTTTTCTTCTCCTCTATTGCCTGAATATGAATGTACATTGAAAGGCAATACTTAATTTCCATGGGAAAAAAATGATCAAAAATAAACCTGCCAAATAGTATACGGAGTGTTCAACAAGACAAATATATCCCTGGCACAGTCAATGAGTATCCGAAATATTCAAATCTATCCGTTTTCACAATAAAATTAATCGTTCGTATTTCTATTGATATGGCATAAATTATGTGTGTTTACTACATGAGATGATTGATATACTATTTTATCATGATAATAATTCCCATTATACATGTATAAATGAATGTTTTCTATCAACCAATTATCCATTTGAATTCATCTTTTTTAGTTTTTGTATTTATGTTAGTATTATTACAGAAACTGATTTATACTGGATCTTAAAAAAAAAAAAAAAAAAAAAAAAAAAAAAAAAGAAGAACAACTTTGTTGGGGCTTCATTAATTAAAAACAAACAGATAAATATTTGATTTCTAATATAATCCTGGATGGATGCGGATATGACATTATTGTTGACTTATCTGTCTTTCTTCTTTATTAATATCCACCATAGATGGTTATGATTGAAATAATTTGTATGACTAAATTAATCGTGTGAATGTGATTGAATGGGAATATAAGGAAACACATGTAGCTGGATCAAGAAATTCCTACTCATGTATCAATATATCATCATACCACCTGTATAAATGTGGGAGGTTATTATATGTCCATCTCACAAGACACATAGTAGCACTAGCACAAAACATGTCATAGTAGTATGGTTGTATACTACTATAACAAACTCATGTTTGAGCCCTGTCTTGCACACTTGACAGTTCTCCCAAAAATTGTACCTAGAGATTATAGGTCTAGCGGGCTGAAGCAGATAAGCACAACTTAATTCCCCTCTAAAATGTTTAACGGTTTACCGGGTTCTGTTGGAGTATACTCGAAAAAGAAAAAAAAAGGAAAGAAAGAAAGGAAAAACAAAGAAGTGTATTAGCATAAAATATTAAATACTCCTGCATGCACACAGGAAAAAAAAAACTATCATTCTTAATGGTGTATTAGCAGAAAAGATCGAATTCTCTTATTTGCTGCACACTACTTATTACTTGCAATTTTATCAAGAATTATGCAGCTTTTTTAATTAAAGTGCTGTAGAACAGGATAATAAGGAAGATTCTAGGTACCTCCGAGTTATAATTCCTGGAACCCACCCACTAATACTGTTCTTTGTAATCATGTAAATGATGCGTAGGCACTACTAGGCAACATAAAAGATTCATAAGTACAGCCATGAGGGACTAATTAATATAGATGAAAGAAAAACCGAGGTTACCGTGAAGTAGAGTTGAGAAATTCCCTGCAGGCATATAATCGTAAACAAGAAGCTTCTCGTCTTTCGAATAGTAATATGCACGAAGGGGTACAATGTTTGTATGTTGCCCGACTCCTCCTACAGTTTCCATTTGTTGATCAAACTCTCTTTTACCTACAGCCACTTCTTTTAATCTTTTTACGACCACGGTTACACCATCTTCAAGTACAGCTTTGTATGTAGTACCATAACTACCTTTGCCTAATACTTCAGCAGATGCTCTTAGCAGATCATCCAAATCAAAATTATGAGTGCATCCTTCAAAAAACACTAGTTTGTTTTTCTCAGCCTCGTGAACTCCACTATTATACTCCTCTTTAGTTTTTTTGCCAGTCCGACCACCCATAATGCCTTTTACTTTTGATTCACAGCCATTTCTACTATCACCTTTTCTTTTTAAAATGCATACTAAGAGAATGATGGCTGACACAAGTAGTAATGCTAATATAGCTGACCCTATTGCAATGATGACTCCTAAACTTAATCTTTTCCAGATACTTCTCTTTTCTTTTTTCGGCAATGGAGAAGGTGGACGAGCAGGAGGGACTCTTCCACTGCATTCTTCTAGTGGGGCTCCACATAATTGTACATTACCTGAAAATGAATCTTTTGGGAATTTTTTCAACGAATGTGGAATTGGGCCTCTAAGATTATTAAAGCTCAGATTCAAATGTTCAAGGTTCGGGAGATTGAGCTCAGGTATAGTACCAGATAGAGAATTGTTTTGGAGATACAATGAGGTTAGTTCTGTGAGATTTTGAAGTGTTGAAGGTATTGCTCCAGTAAATAAGTTATATGAGAGGTCCAAAACTGTAATGTCCTTTGAAATTGAAGCAGGTATATGACCAGACAAATTATTATGCTGGAGATATAAAGATCGTAAAGAATGGAGAGAAGGAATATCAGGAGGTAAATGTACAGTAAGACGATTAGAACGAAGACTAAGTACTAGAAGAGCATCAAGTTTTCCAAGTGTGTTTGAAGGTATTGGACCAAGCAGTCCAACACCTGGTAAACGAAGTGTAGTTACGCGTGTATCATCTGAATTACAAGTTATTCCCACCCATGAAGTACAAATAGGACTGCTAATGCTCCAGTTCAGTTGCCTACCATGAGGTACTTTGGAAGCAAAATCGAGTAGAGCTTGACGGTCGGCACTCAAATCAGCAATTGAAAGAGCAGGAAAGGATGCTAATAGAAGAAGAAAGGGAAGTATACTAAAAGGCATGGGGAAAGAGAGACCCATGACTTCTTTAGAGGAAGAGAGCTAGCATTGGTTCTTCTCCTGCATAAAATTAGAGGAAAAAATTTCAGTAGTAGCTTCACTGCTTTCGTAACAGATTAAGTTTTAACATATTGTGCTGTACATCAAAACATATGTATATTTTTTGGAAAGAGCCCAACGTTATCAATATCCTAATGTATAAGATTCTACAACTATGGCATATGGACAAGCTACCTAAATAGAAGAATGAATATTTTAGTAAATGCAAAAAACAAAGTTTGTAGACATCAGCTATGAGTTGTATGAAAAGCTTTTTCCCATTTATATCTTAATAAACAATGTCTTACATAATTAAGCTAATTATAAAAATATCTTGACCAAGATGCATTCATTTGGAAGTGGACATGTGGGAAAGACAAAGCACTTCTTCATAATTGATGTTGGGACCATATATTCATTTTGTATCAAGTACTGTAGAGGAGACTAATAATCTAACGATAAACAGTTATTTTCTTCTGCGACCTCCTGCATAATGTCATACATACATTATACACAGTTAAAATTCAATGTCTTCCTTGAGAACTTAATAAGTCTGGTAAATATTATTTTGAAAAGAAAAAAGCATCAACGATTCTAATATGTTTTGCTAAGGAACTAAAGGGCGCGAATTTAACGATGCTCTACTGGATACTTGGTACATGCCGAAACTTTGTCACTTGTCCACATAGACTGTGTCAATCTTCAATAGAACCCTAAACAAATTTGTAGATGAGTTTATTGCCTACCCTTCCAATAAAAGTGGACAAATGGTGGTTATTCAAACTTAAAGCGTAATTCAGGATTCTCCAAGTGGGGATTAAAAACAAGTTATATGTGAAGTGTTTTTGTCTTAAGCTTAAGTCAAATATCTTCTCAACAAATACATTACTTATTATATGTACCTAATAATTCTATTTACTTAGACAGCTACTTGTCAAGATTTGGTTATACCATAAAGTAATGATGTATATCCAAGAACTTTGCACAATCATAAAGTTTGCAGCACTAAAGGGAGTAAACCCATCAATGTATAAAGGATAGGTTAGCACAGTAATTCAACTAATGTGATGATGTATGATGTACGACATTACGAATAATCAATAAATGATTACGATACTTTAGGACGGGAAGGAAGAGGAGACCAGTGGTTCATGTGGTGAAAAAGAAATAAAAATATTCGGAAGAACATAACGAAGTAAAATCAAAAGGATACAATCATCTTTACTAAAACAAAGAAACAGATGTAGAGAAGAGAATGAAATCTGCTTGTTTGGTAATAAAACAAAGTACTGAGTAACATGCTCCAGCCTGACCCATGTTATCCCGACTCACTTAATTGCGCTTTAATTTAACCCACTGACCATAATAATAAATTAAAAACTGAAGATGACAATGACAAAATTGTATTTCCATCTTGGGGCGAGAAAACGATCTGTCCGATGCTCGGTAAGCATTTTCTTACAATTCATTATAAAAGTTTAAAATCATGAACAGTTTGAGTTTACATGTGCATGATTGGTTGTTGCAGAATATAAGCAGCTGCTTATATGCAGAATTGTTGATTCTACTGGCTAACATTCAGAAATATTAAATATCCAATAGCTATATCTCACACCAAATCTCATTATCCTCAAATCACATATCAATACATTACGTCATACTTGTATGCAAAAGTATCTCCAGTATAACTAATTTATGCGTCAACAGATTAAAAATTGTGCATTATGTTATATATATATATATATATATATGTATATATATATATATATATATATATATATATATATACACACACTTTTTCTTATGCATTCAGCTTTTAGATACAAGCATGTGCACTTCTACATCAACTAAACGCTTTTGAAATTCAAAAACCAGAAATTTCCTGCACTGTTCTGAGTGTTTCATCATTCGCAAGATAATGTGGGATCTAAGCATAACTGCTTATTGCTTAATATAAACAAAAAGGTCGAAAATAACCGTTAATGAATTAGTACTAAACCGAGATAGCAGAATGGCATGCAGAAAAGGTATAAAACACATATGTCGAGGAATCGAACCTGCATTATCTCTTCCAATTCTGGTGGCAAAAAGTTGACTACACTGCAGTCGATCCATGGATATTTAAATTAGAAGAACAGAAAATCAATAATAAGCTCAAACTATCGAAGAAATATTTCTTGAAATAATCCGCCATTGATACGTAGATTGAGCTGGAAACAGCAAACAGAGCTTAGCGGGTTTCGGATCTGAGCTTTGGATTTCTCAGTTTTCATGTTAATGTGGCAATTAATGGGAGGACTACACAAATGATAAGTCACACTGTTACAGCGACCTTGCTTTCTTAACTTATTAACAGCTATGCCCCCACAGGGCCCTATATACGGTTAAAATATACACGAGCGTGTATCGCCCGCTTGTCTGGTTGGAAAGGTGATTTTAAAATTGGTAAATTTACATTCTAGAGATCCAGGAAAAACTTGTATTAAAGCTGCGTTTGCACGATAACAGATTATTTTAACGTCATATTCAAACGAGGGTAAAAGTTAAATGATATGCGTGTACGGCTTTAAACGGAATAGTTAAGTGGAGTAATTTAATATGTGGTTTTAATTTAATTGATGCATGGTTAATTAATAGTTTGTTTAATAGTGTAATATGCATTTTGATCATTGTAAATAAAACACATCAGAGTATCGAAAAGACAAAAACACTCTAGTCAGAACTGAAATATTTTCATATCAGTCAAATCAAAACATGTAACAATATGATTGTCATGTCGTCGAAGATGCTTATGACAATTCACATTTCATACTCAATGTATTTGTGGGTGCAGTAGTTTAAGAGATATTATGGGATTTTTTCATTTTCTAAAGATTCGTTAAACTATCTACTATGTAGTAAAATACGTTATATACAATAACGTCTATAAGTAAATTAAGTATCGAAATAGCATTAAGGCGTTACCCATATCCCTTTACACATTTTTGTATTCCCATAGCATGAACAGTACCGTAAGCTCCACCAAACTGGTGGGCTACTCAGAGGGATCTCTATATACTATAGTACAAACCAAAATCATAGTGGGCTCGTGTATGCAATGTGACACGGCACACGAGGTAATGCCAGGGTGGATACACTATTTGCAGAGCCGGACTAATGGTAACGCATAGTCGCAACTACCACCCTCCTCGGTACACGCTCCCATAATTAAAATCGAAGGGTGACCACCAATCACATCACAATAGTAATTGAATCGTATCGATGAAGCATGCTCGATAAGGGGAATGACTCCACATGGTCTCAGCGCAGTTTCTGTTTTAGTCACATAAAGCTGGCTCATGGGAGTCAAGGTCACGTTAATACCTTATATCAGAACCGTCCGCCAAACCATCCTACTATATTCTGGTTCTTCACCAAGTGCATAGTTGTTAAAGTAGTTTTCGGTATTGGTAGAGAGTATGACAATACCTAATCTCGGTAGCAACCAAACGCTTATTACATTGGTTGAATCTTTTACGTTTCAAATGGTTCATATTTCATATCAAAAATATCAGATTTTCCTTAAGACCCTTTCATGTCCAAAATAGAATATACCTTCATATTTGAAACATCACTTTAGAACCAAACACTTTTAAAAACCTAGAACAGTCCCAATTTAAAACAATTTGGATATTAAAATAGTTAAGTTAGTTTACAAAACAAAAATGAAATATATATATATATAATAGTTTACAAAAATAAGTGGTTTTATTTTAAAATAAGTTATATATGTAAAAAGGGTTGAATACTAAAATAGTATTTATTAAATTAATTTATAGATGATAAATTGAATATTAAAGTAGTTTGTGTATAAACTAAATTTATATATTTAAAATAGTTGAAATTAAATTATATGATTTATAAAAATAGTTTGAATATTAAGATAATGTTTCTTAAAGAAATTTAAATGTATAGTTTAAGTATTATAATAGTGTTAATTAAAATAGCATATATAAGGGTACTTTTAAAGGAATAGTTTGAACTAGAATTTGTTCCTTTCCCTCTCGATAAACTTGAATTCACGTTCCATTTTCAAGAATTCATTTACATATTTCATTCCAAATCGAATTTCAATTTCACATCCCATCCAAATCAAATTCATCTTCAAGTTTAATTCAAAGGGTTCCAATTTAACTTTTATTCACAAATGTTCCATATTTTACTTCAACTCAATTAAATTAGTTTGATTCAAATAAATTAGAAACTTCAATTTAAATTTCATTTAAAACCATTCAACATATAATAAATTTTGAGTTCAATATTCAAGAATTAATTTAAATCTCTTAAATTCAAAATAAACTTTGATGATGAACATTTATTCTGAATTTCGAAATAATTAAATTTTAATCAATCAAAATTCTTTTAACTTTCAATTCCAAAATTTAAAGTTTAACTTCATAAGAAATTAATTTAAAAAATATCATTTTTTTATTTTAAATAATATTTAAAAAAAATCAAAATTTAAAACAAATTTGATTTAACCATACTGATGTCTATATAGAATTTCTATCCTATGGTTAAGTGATACTTAAATTTAAATTTTTGTATTTTAGGGATGAATATATATCATTTCAATCCAAATTAGAGGTCATAGATATTTATCATTCCAACCTATCTTATTAGTTCATTATAAATGATTAACCCCGGGTTTATTTGATACACGTAACATCTATGGTAATGGTTGGGATTAATCAACACAAATAACATTTAGGGTATTCGACGCAGCTGACGCTAACAGATTGAAATCTATCCATTGGCTGTTATCCAAAAAATATTGTGAAACATACCCGGTCGGTATGTCCAGAGAAAAAGGCCGGTCTGCCTAAGAAAACACAGCATAGCTTAATCCAGTAAAGTGACACCGATCGGCTAGAACATGAGTATACTGGTCGGTACGGCAGTAGCGATGCCGATAGGTCTGAACCCAAGCGCACCAGTCGGATAGTCACGAGTCCAGAGCAAGGCAGCCCCATGTGAAAAGAAAGGAAAAACTCGCCTACCGGCCGGCTAGGATCCATGTGTACCGACCGATCCTCCTGGAGTAGTGTACCTTATTCAAATATTACAATATCGGTCGGTCCAGGCTCGGATGACCGACCGGCCACGATATGAAATCCATGACAGGTCACCCACGCAAGGAAGAAAGGGAACCATACCGACCGGCCGAACCTATTCCAGACCGATCGGTCCTCCCGACAGCCGATGACAGATTGGCCTTTGGATAGCTATTACCAGGCTGGCCAGTGGCAATTCCGTAAATAAGGTCCGACCGACCGGTGACTCTGAAAGATATATCACTCCATTTCTCCACTCCTATAAATACAGCTCTAACCCCACTTTAACGGGGGACGGAGACGATGACCCCGAAGGGCTGTTAAACTCAATTCTCAACTTCCACTTAGTGATTTCCTCATCTTTAATCATCTAAAAGCAAAGATCCAACTTGGAATCCATCGTGAATAAGTGGGAATCCATCAAAGTCCTTGCGAGAATCTAGACCCAATCTACCATTTGCCATAATTGAAGAGTTTCATCGTTTTTCCTTAATCAAAATCTATGAGAGTGTAATGAAGAATGTAATGAGATGATATATTTGCCTTGTAATTCTAGATGCAATAATGGAATCGGTATTCAAAGTGGATGTAGATCGTACTTGATCGAACAACTATAAAACGTTATGTATCTTTACTTGCTTTTCGTTGTTGATTGGCTCCACATTTCATATTTCCAAGTATTTTGAGAAGTACTTCTAGTACACTTGGTGTTTGTGTCATTTTTCGACACAAACATTTGGCGCCCATCGTGGGGCCGATTCAATCATCCGTTCTCTCGCACTCTCTCACAAGGTCCGATACCTTATGTTAAAAAGTCTAAGCCTATTTCACTACACGATCCAAGTCCTCGCCTAAAATGATGGGTAAACCAGGTAGACCGTCAAAGAAGGTCACCAATCAAAGTACCGAGAATGATGATAATGCCACTGATCATGAGCATGAGGTTACTCCTTCTACCAACCAATTTGAAGTCGGAGAAACTTCTAAGGCTGGAGAAGCGGTGACGAGGAGGGAACTCGACGAAGTGGCGGCTGGTTTAGCAAGCCAAATGGACATTGCAAATAAAGCTATGATGAAGAGGCTTGAAGCAATATTCGCCGTGCAAGATGCTACGGCCAAAGTCACCATGAAATCCTCCCGGGAAAAATCCATTCAAACTCCGTGTATGGAAAACGCAGGATCCTCTTCTTCAAGCCCAAGACGGGAAAATTCTATTCAAGAGATGACAAATCCTAACTGTAAGGAAACTAAGTTGCATGTTCATAACCACTCTGATAAGACAACTCCTCAACAAGTGCTTGGCTTCGCCAAAGGGGCACCTATCCAGGCGGGAGGTTCAGGACCCCGAAATCCGAACCGTGACCGTCTGCCTAAGCAGACATCCGGTAAAGAAAACGGCGTCTGCCCCGCGGATCAACAAAATGAGGTAGAGCGTATATCAGAGATGGTCCACAAAATTATGGAAAAAGGGCTGAAGAAGCAGAATGATGAGAAAGAATGGGGTTTTGCCCCCCACAAAGACTCCACTTACAGAAAGAATAAAGATGACACCATATCCGAACAAATTTAAGCCACCGGCAGTCCAAGCTTATGACGGGACAACTGATTCTTATGTGTTCTTATTTAAGTATGATCAGCACATGGACGGAGCCCGAGCCATTGACGAGTTGAAATGCTTATATTTCTGACCTACCTTGAGGGAGTAGCCTCGCTTTGGTTCATAAAGTTACCACCTAGGTCAGTGGATGATTTCGCTACGCTGGCAAAATAATTCCGGGAGAAGTTCAGGCTTCAAACCACAAAAGTACAAGATGTTGTGGAGCTGAATGAGCTAGAGCAAAGGCCAGGAGAGCCAATCAGAGCCTTTCTTACCCGATTCGATACCACAGCAGCTGAAGTTGGAAATTACGAGCCTTGACTGGCTTTAATGGCCTTAAAGGGGGCTGTGAGTAAGAAGACTAAGCTCGGACGTTGGATTAAAAAAAAGAAACCCGGTACCCTCGAAGAATTGTTTGAAAAAGCTGAAGAACACATAGGTGTGGATGAGGAGAAGATATCGACCAAACGAAAGAGTACTCCGACGTACAGTAAAGCGAAGCAGCATTGGCGTAGAACGACCAAACGTTGCCTCGTTCGTGCGAGTATCAATCTTGACCTTTCCGGTATCTGTATCTGGCTCAATGGAAGCTGTAAAAAAGTAGTCTCTTGTTCTTTCGATCCAGCCTATGCTATGGATATCCCCAAAAGCAGTGTGCAGCTTGAAAAGAATAATGATGATACAGATAACAATCAGTAAAACCCCGGAGGTCAGAAACAGGGAAATGATGGGAGAGACAACCGAGCCAATAAAAGGTTCTGCTTCTTCAAGAACTCGGAGTTGACTCCATTAAATGAAACGGTGGAAAATATTTTCATGGCCACCAAGGAGACTGAAGAGTACCCACTACCAAAGCAAATAAAGATTAGCGATGCCGCCATAAAATCCGGAAGATTTTGTCAACCAGCCAGGGCATAGCACGAATGAATGTCGACACCTAAAGAGCCTAATCTAAGAACTGATAAGGAAAAATAGGCTTCAGCAGTACACCAAGAATCCACATAATACTCAAACGTCTCAAGGCCAGGGAACTTCTTATGCGCAACTGGGTCAAAGTGAGAATGCTGCAAATGCTGTTATGCCAAGGTTGATCATTAATACCATTTCAGGATGCCCACACCCTGTCGGGAAAAGCTGGAGAGACATTTTGAAATATGCTAATGAGGTGAGAAACCTCCCAAAAGAACGAGAACTCATGATTATGAGTGAAGCTTTTTCAGCAAAGATACCAAGGTTTTCATGGGTTGACATTGTATTCAAAGAACATGACTCAGAAGGGTTGATAACGCCAACTGAAGATCAAATGGTGATAACCATAGGCTTGGGCCCTGCTGTCGTCAGAAGAGTTTTAGTTGACAGTGGAGCATCCGTCAATGTCTTGTTCATTAATGCCTTTCACAGAATGAAAATTTCTATGGGAGATGTGAAAGCTTGTCAAAACAAAATTCATGGGTTCACTGGACAGGCTATTCAACCAATCAGAATTATAAACCTGCTTGTTGAGCTTGGAGAAGGGGAGCAAAGGGTCGCACGAGAGCAGGATTTTGTTGTAATCGACGAGCTCTCTGCTTATAATGCTTTCCTAGGAAGGCCGACACTTGCAGCATTCCAAATTACAATGGCCTCTTGGTGCCTAACAATGAAATTTCCCACCGAGAACGGGATTGGAATAATCAAAGGCGACCAACAAACAACAAGGGAGTGCTATCTGGCTGAGCTTTTCGAGGCAAGGAAAAAGGAGGTGAAGAAGGATGTGGAGCCTCCGCTCCGCATCCAAAACCCCCATTTATAGCAATTAAAGCAAGGTCCCCATACTTGTAACACCCCACCTCCGCCAGGGTGGCTCTTGCAAGCACTCTGACTTTGGAGGGGCGTTTGAATCAGGTAAACATGCATAATGATATATCAAGGCAGAACAAGAACATATGTATATATATAAACAGAGTAAATAAGATAAGTAAAACAGCGGAAGATTTCAAACTATTTCAAATCAAGTCTGATACAACATAATGTCAACTTTCCAAATACACAAGTCTAGATAAAAACAACATCACTGAAAAACTGAAATACATAAGTACTATCCCCACAATAAGTGATAACCATAGCTAGCTTCATGTCAAGACCGTACATGAGCTAAAATCCCACAAGCAAGCGATCAGAAATCCAAGCTAAGCTCCAATATTCCCACCCTGAGAACCTTGGGGGGGGGGGAACGGAAGAAAAGAGGCGAAAGGAAAACAGGTCAGTCAAAAAGACTGAGTAAGCCCTACTACAATCAATGTAAACTGATAAAGTTAACTGACATGAGAAGCAGGGATGAACATAAGGATAACAACATACTAGCATGATGATTAACTAACAAGGTAGATAAAGGTGTCATCGCATAATCAGGTTTAAGGTCTTTTGCACCACAGGTGTACTAGCAAACTAACATGACTTGAATAAACAAGTATTGATCCCTTGGCCCAAGCTTTGGCCCAATAACATGAAATGACCCTAATACGCGGTCCAACCAAACGGTCTAGTCGATCGGCTCCCTATAAGCCTAACTCGTCACGTGTTGGTGTCAATGCAGCCCAATCATAATTGTAATCAGACTGTGCAGGGTCTCCCGTTGGGTGTATCAAGCCCTAGGGTGTAAACCCCTGGACACCATAAACATAAGTGCACAGTCTCGATCTACTGGTACCCGTGCATGCTTTCCCCGGCTTCGGACTATGTGCACGACCAAAAGTCCGCCCGGAACTACACCGGCGTACCCATCTGCCGTCGTTTTTGGTCTCTTACCTCAAGTCCAGTAATTGTGCCCCCACCCTAGCCTAGACCCTAGGGTCATGATGATACAAACTTGGGATTACTGCTGGAGTGGACCCCCATTGCTAGGATTTTCTAGTGGGTTAAGTACGGTTTAACCCTTTTACTAATCATGGATTAACTTGGTTAAGTGTAACGATGAGTTCACGACTTAACCCTGATTAATCTATCAAGCCCAAATTGGTTAAGTATTAAGTGGACCATGACTTAACCCTAATCATGAGGCATTAATTAATTAATGCGCCTTAACCTCTCACATTAGACTTTTTTGCGGTTACTAGTTAAGTCGGTCGGTTCCGGGTAGCTTTATACCACAACTTGGTCTAACCTCGGGTTCAAGGTACAACATGACCAACTTCTCACATTGGGTCCTATTGTTTGTAGCAACTAGTTAAGCCGGTCGGTTCCGGGTAGGTTTACGCTACAAACTCAACCCAACCTCGAGTTGGTCACACTTATATTTTCTAAGTGTCATGTCCATCATGTTTCCAAAACATGTTACAAGTTTTCAAGCAATTGGGTAGACCTAACTTAATAGGTAAATTCCCAATGGGTAGACCTAACTTAATAGGTAAATTCCCAATCTTATGTTTTTATGTCTTTTAAGTTTACCCAACCCCAAACGCAATCCCATCGCTTACATATCGCAATAGCGCATAAAGGATAGAAAGAGGGAACTTGGCATAATCATGACATAAAGGTGTTGAAGCCACAAGTTTAACATGGTGGCATATGAAATGTACATATGTTCATATACTTGCATATTACATTTTTAGGCCTCAAAAGCATGCATAAAACCAAACTTAGCATATTGGTGATACATGGTGATAAATGACATGTAGAAATGGCCATAAGTTCGCATTTAGCCTCACATGCAAGTTATCATAAGGGATATGATAACTTACATGTTGCCAAAATGCAACCTTTAGCATAAAGCTTGAAGCTTTAAGCTCATAAACCCAAGATAAGCTTGCATAAC
Organism: Allium sativum; assembly: GCA_030737875.1. Lineage (NCBI taxonomy): Eukaryota > Viridiplantae > Streptophyta > Magnoliopsida > Asparagales > Amaryllidaceae > Allium > Allium sativum. The sequence goes on along the minus strand of CM060912.1, from coordinate 969,451,458 downwards.
ATGATATCATGAGTAAAATGATTCACCCAAACTTGCATAACATACATGGCAAACTTGCATATCATAACATAGCAAACTTGCATAACATAACATGGCAAACTTGCATATAAACTTGCATATCATAACATGATAAACTTGCATATCATAACATGGCAACTTGCATATAAACTTGCATATCATAACATGATAAACTTGCATATCATAACATGGCAACTTGCATATAAACTTGCATATCATAACATGATAAACTTGCATATCATAACATGGAAACTTGCATATCATAATGATCAACCAAACTTGCATCATTCATTTAACTTTAGAGTTTAAATATGAAAGTAGAAAAGGGCTTACAATGCTTATGAAGACACAAAAATATGACAAAGCCCTTATGCAATCAATTAGACCCAAAATGCAAGCTTTAATAGAAAAACCCTTGAGCCAAAATGATCAAAACCCTTGCTTTATGATGTAAATATGGAAACTTGACTTGAATGCAAGCTAATGATGCTCATACAAGCTTGAAAACACTTGTATGCATGGAAAATCTCTCATAGAAATTTATTTAGGATTTTATGAAGAGAGTGGAGGCTATGAGAGGATTGATTTTGCCATAGTTTAGTTACTTGAATGAATAATGATGATTTAGGGTTAGGTTAGGGGCTTATTTATAGAGATTAGGATTAGTTTTAGCCTTAGGATTAAACCCTAGTTCCAATCTCAGCCCTCAAAACCGAATCTGGCCCCCAAACTCAACACAAACCCAAAATGGTGCACCAGGCAAAACTGCCCGGCTGAGCCAAGTCGACAGCCAAGTCGACAGGGCTGTCGACTTGGGTCCAACCAAGTCGACTCCCAAGTCGACAGGGCTGTCGACTTGGGTGCTCTGGCGGGAATTTTCCCGCCTGGCCCAATCTGACCTAATTTCCAAATTCAAACTTGAATTTGAAATCTGTTTTTTACTTTGAATTTTTCTGAAAACTTCGTTGGGCCTTAATCGGGTCATACGGACTCCGATTTTCGAAAACTCGGACTCTATTTCGCGTATTTTTCCGAGACGAACGTAATGACATAGCCCGTTTCCCTTGATTCAGATTTATAAATTAAATTCTGCCTCGATTTATGTTATAACAGGTTATTGAAAATACGGGTTGTTACATTCTCCCCTCCTTAAAGGATTTCGTCCCCGAAATCTTCAAGTTAGGAAGAACGTATCCTACCATCCAACTTCCATCTACTCAAAACATCATCCACGAGCAATCATTGTCCTTACAAGATTCTAAATGTTGTATGAACATATGCAAAGGTGTGTGTATATGTACTTATCTAATGCAAATATCATCAATGCAAATTATGTTAGTTAAATGAATCCATATGTATGCAATTCCTAACATAATGTATAACATCTATATGTGTGCACATAACATACATCCATATGCAACATCCATGTGATAGCACAAAAATTTTCATCCATGAATAAGCATAAAGACTCATGCATATGCAATATGAGGAGTGTGTGAGCCGATCTAGTGCCTAATGTGTATAATGCATCCATGAGTAACCACTTGCAAACACTTGCAACCACTTGCAACCATCAAGCATAACATGTTTCAAACACATGTTTCATCCAAAGGGTTTCTACCTAAGGTTCTCATGACAAGATTAACATGATAAATTAGATAATCAAGACAAACATGAATAGCAAAAGATATGCTATAAAGAGATCGGGAAGATAAGCAGGATATACCCCTTTCGGATTACAAGAAATCCCTTTCTAACCCAACCCATATTCTATAAAAGCCCAAAAGGTTTAGTCAACCTAACGGACCCCCTTCAAACCTTGACATGTATTACTAACCGATGAGTCATACCCCCTTATGGAGTTTACAACAGAAATGGAATCGAGAATGGGACCGAGAGGATATATGTAAAAGATAACATGCAAGTAAGTTCCACAGGAAAACAAGGATCAAGGATATACTCTTAGAAAGAGATATGATGCGCGTATCTAGCCTTCAGTCTTCTAAGTCATGTTTCCTTGAGCTTAACTCCACTGTGCTTTGACCGTCTTTTACCCCATGATTTCTTAGCTTCTTAACTCTTATTTCCAATTATGAGTTGGAACCCATTTCATTGTCGCCTCTCGTCTTCCTCTTTCACTTACTCTTCTATCATTCTTGGCTTAAACATAACTATGACCACATGGTTTCATGCAAGCTCTCCAAAATTCACCAGTGAATCCTGGATCTCGTTTACTTACTATAAAGTATTCCACGCAGCAGAACTTTTCTTGAAAATACCAATCCACGTTGCCAATTGCTCTTACTAACGTGATTTTCTACAACTCATGCTTGAACGAAATGGACCATCCGCCTGCGAATGATAGGCCGTACTTAGATTCAGTTGCTTGCCCATGACTTCCCGTAGACTATCCCAAGACTGGCTGAGTCATGGTTACTAACTATCCTTTAGGGAACCTCGTGCAACCGCTTTATTTCTTGAAAGTAAACTGTCGCTAGCTATGATGCAGTCCTTTCGTTCTTTACCGGAGTGAAATGAGCACTCTTCGTGAGTCTACCTACTATGACCCATATGCTCGTATTCTCTTTCCTTGACCTAGGCAGTCCATCCACGAAATCCTTCGTGACGTTTTACTACTTCCATTGCGGGGACCTCCAATGGATGTAATAGCCCACCGAGCTTTTTATGACTCGGCCTTAATCTGTTGGCACAACATGCACCTTGGGACAAACTCGGCCACCTCCTCGGGTGATGTGCACCTTTAAGAACCTTCTTTCTCTCATCGCGTCTTAGCCATCCCTTGTCATCTATAGCGAGGTGACTTACCATCTCGCCTCGAATCAACTTGTCCATGATCTCGACTAACTGCGGGTCTTCTTTCTGTGAAGTCCCTACTTGATCCAGAAGGGTAGGTCTAAGCTCAAGGGACGCTAACTAACTAATTAAACTGAGAGAACTTCTTACTTCAGTTGCATTCCTTGGAGTCTTCCAATCCTGAACTGCAACTACCTTAGCGGGATCCACCGCTAAGCCCTGCTTAGAAACTATGTGCCCAAGAAATCTAACTCCTTCTTCTCCAAAATGACATTTGGAGGACTTGGCTTTCAACTGATGCGCTCTAAGCGTATCCATCACCTCCTTGAGATGTCTAGCATGTTCTTCCTCGTTCTTTGAGAAAGTCAGGATATCTTTTACAAAGACTACCACAAACTCGTTCAGGAACTCCCTAGACACCCTACTCATCAAGTCCACAAAATAGGCGGGTGCATTAGTCAAACCGAATGGCATGACCAGCCATTCTAAGAATCCATCAGGAGTTCTGAACGCAGTTTCGCCTATACTATCCTCAGCTATTCTGAGCTGATGGAATCCAGTAGCAAGATCAAGAGAAAACAGATGTTCCTACAAGCTGATCAAACAAATCATCGATCCTTGGTAATGGTTGTCTATTCTCTTGTTCTACTCACGATAATCAACACACAGGCGAAGCGAACTGTCCACATTAGTAGCGAATACTACTAGAGCACCTTCCTCGGAAATGCTTCATCGAATGAAGTCCTTCTCAAGCAACTCCTTGACTTGCTTTCTTAACTCTCATCTTGCGGGGCCATGTGCCTAACTGGCCACAAAACTATCTTAGCATTATCAACCAGATAAATGCGGAAATCTATCTCTTGTTTAGGGGTAACCCCCTTCACTTCACCCAAGATATCAGATATTCTCGGACCACCCTCACCGATTGCAAACTATCGATAGACGAGTTGAGGGATTCAAGATAACACAACATGACGTGACTCATAGGGTTACTAGAAATTTTTAGGGTATTACCGAGGCGAGTCATGAGCCTCACAACCCTATGCTCAAAAATCAAGGATGGCTCCAAAACTGGACAACCCATCCATGCCCAAAAATCAACCCATACCCCATGAAACCGAGAATATAAGCATCACACGAAAACTCTACACTAAAGATAGAGATTTTCAAATCCACGTAGATAATAGACAAATGGGCGGAAACCCCAATTGGATTTGAAACACACACGGGATCATTAACTAGACTAGTACTTAGGTGCAAACTTTCAACTAGATCAGATGAAACAACTATGCGATGCGCTAGAATCAAACAAAGAACGAACAGGAAAATCAGAAATGTAAACAAGACTTTTAACAGAAACTCTACCTCGATCAAGAGCTGGAAGAACGATGTTGAGGGGGTGAACTCGCCCTTCAGACGGTCTTGCACACTGAGTCTGACCTTGCCCTTGCTTCTTCGGGCAATCTTTGCTGAAATGTCCAAACTCACCACAACGATAGCATTCACCACTCTTCCTTTTCCTCTTCTTACAATCCTTAATAAGATGCCCAACTGAACCGCAATAATGGCACTTCCCCTTTTTGTTATTGCCCTTGTTGTTGTTCCCCTTGTTGCCTTGACTCTTGTTCTTGTTCTTGTTCTGATTGCCTTGACTGCTCTGACCACTTGGATTACCCTGATTTCCTTTCCACTGGGAATCAGTCTTCTTGGCTTGAGTATCATTCATCTTGATCTCTTTCTTGTCACTCCTATTCTCTTCATTGAGTAGGGCCATATTCACCAAACTCTCGAAAGTTGCCCCCCAAGGGTATATGAGTCATGGCTAAACCATGTAATGGCTCGTTTAATCCTAGAGCAAAGAATATGGCCTTCTTCTGAGCTGTGTTAACCAAGTCTAAACCGACCCGAGCCAGTTGATTAAACTTATCTATGTATTCCCTAATAGTCATGTCCCCTTGCTTCAGTGATAGGAACCTTAGTCCAAACTTTCCCCGAAAGTCATCCCAAGTCTCAATTGGCCTAGTAGCGGTGGTGACCACCCACCAACGTGCAGCTTCTTCCTTTAGCAACCACACTGCTAATAAAACCTTCCTACGGTCATCTATATCAAAGAAGGTAAAAAGATCTTCGGTTTCTTTCAACCAATTCCTGGTCTCTACAAAAGTCTCGGTTCCAATGAAATTCTTGCAACCCATTGCTTTGAAATCTTTGCAAATCTCCGCGAAATCCTCTTGTGGATGTTGAGGGGGAGGAGGAAGAGGAACCTCAGCGACAGGAGGAGGAGGAACATTAACTACCGGAGGAGGAGGAGAAGAAACATCGGCGGGGCCGGCTTCGGTCGCCCTAGCCTCCAAAAGTCTCCTATACCAAACAGGTACGTGTACTCCCTTCGGAATGGCAAAGTTATTGGCCATACTGAAAACGAAGAAAAAGATAGATTCAGAATGGAGAAAAACGAAGGAATTTTGCTAATGGCTTTTTGGGGAATAGCCTTTAAAATAAACTAGACTTTTCTTTGGAAAATACTTTATACTTGGTTTTGAAAATAGTTTTCCAAAAGTTTTAAAAACCTTTTTGTTCCTTCTCGTAAACCATATGCTCTGATACCAAATGTAACACCCCACCTCCGCCAGGGTGGCTCTTGCAAGCACTCTGACTTTGGAGGGGCGTTTGAATCAGGTAAACATGCATAATGATATATCAAGGCAGAACAAGAACATATGTATATATATAAACAGAGTAAATAAGATAAGTAAAACAGCGGAAGATTTCAAACTATTTCAAATCAAGTCTGATACAACATAATGTCAACTTTCCAAATACACAAGTCTAGATAAAAACAACATCACTGAAAAACTGAAATACATAAGTACTATCCCCACAATAAGTGATAACCATAGCTAGCTTCATGTCAAGACCGTACATGAGCTAAAATCCCAAAAGCAAGCGATCAGAAATCCAAGCTAAGCTCCAATATTCCCACCCTGAGAACCTTGGGGGGGGGAACGGAAGAAAAGAGGCGAAAGGAAAACATGTCAGTCAAAAAGACTGAGTAAGCCCTACTAAAATCAATGTAAACTGATAAAGTTAACTGACATGAGAAGCAGGGATGAACATAAGGATAACAACATACTAGCATGATGATTAACTAACAAGGTAGATACAGGTGTCATCGCATAATCAGGTTTAAGGTCTTTTGCACCACAGGTGTACTAGCAAACTAACATGACTTGAATAAACAAGTATTGATCCCTTGGCCCAAGCTTTGGCCCAATAACATGAAATGACCCTAATACGCGGTCCAACTAAACGGTCTAGTCGATCGGCTCCCTATAAGCCTAACTCGTCACGTGTTGGTGTCAATGCGGCCCAATCATAATTGTAGTCAGACTGTGCAGGGTCTCCTGTCGGGTGTATCAAGCCCTATGGTGTCAACCCCTGGACACCATAAACATAAGTGCACAGTCTCGATCTACTGGTACCCGTGCATGCTTTCCCCGGCTTCGGACTATGTGCACGACCAAAAGTCCGCCCGGAACTACACCGACGTACCCATCTGCCGTCGTTTTTGGTCTCTTACCTCAAGTCCAGTAATTGTGCCCCCACCCTAGCCTAGACCCTAGGGTCATGATGATACAAACTTGGAATTACTGCTGGAGTGGACCCTCATTGCTAGGATTTTCTAGTGGGTTAAGTACGGTTTAACCCTTTTACTAATCATGGATTAACTTGGTTAAGTGTAACGATGAGTTCACGACTTAACCATGATTAATCTACCAAGCCCAAATTGGTTAAGTATTAAGTGGACCATGACTTAACCCTAATCATGAGGCATTAATTAATTAATGCGCCTTAACCTCTCACATTAGACTTTGTTGCGGTTACTAGTTAAGCCGGTCGGTTCCGGGTAGCTTTATACCACAACTTGGTCTAACCTCGGGTTCAAGGTACAACATGACCAACTTCTCACATTGGGTCCTATTGTTTGTAGCAACTAGTTAAGCCGGTCGGTTCCGGGTAGGTTTACGCTACAAACTCAACCCAACCTCGAGTTGGTCACACTTATATTTTCTAAGTGTCATGTCCATCATGTTTCCAAAACATGTTACAAGTTTTCAAGCAATTGGGTAGACCTAACTTAATAGGTAAATTCCCAATCTTATGTTTTTATGTCTTTTAAGTTTACCCAACCCCAAACGCAATCCCATCGCTTACATATCGCAATAGCGCATAAAGGATAGAAAGAGGGAACTTGGCATAATCATGACATAAAGGTGCTGAAGCCACAAGTTTAACATGGTGGCATATGAAATGTACATATGTTCATATACTTGCATATTACATTTTTAGGCCTCAAAAGCATGCATAAAACCAAACTTAGCATATTGGTGATACATGGTGATAAATGACATGTAGAAATGGCCATAAGTTCGCATTTAGCCTCACATGCAAGTTATCATAAGGGATATGATAACTTACATGTTGCCAAAATGCAACCTTTAGCATAAAGCTTCAAGCTTTAAGCTCATAAACCCAAGATAAGCTTGCATAACATGATATCATGAGTAAAATGATTCACCCAAACTTGCATAACATACATGGCAAACTTGCATATCATAACATAGCAAACTTGCATAACATAACATGGCAAACTTGCATATAAACTTGCATATCATAACATGATAAACTTGCATATCATAACATGGCAACTTGCATATAAACTTGCATATCATAACATGATAAACTTGCATATCATAACATGGCAACTTGCATATAAACTTGCATATCATAACATGATAAACTTGCATATCATAACATGGCAACTTGCATATCATAATGATCAACCAAACTTGCATCATTCATTTAACTTTAGAGTTTAAATATGAAAGTAGAAAAGGGCTTACAATGCTTATGAAGACACAAAAATATGACAAAGCCCTTATGCAATCAATTAGACCCAAAATGCAAGCTTTAATAGAAAAACCCTTGAGCCAAAATGATCAAAACCCTTGCTTTATGATGTAAATATGGAAACTTGACTTGAATGCAAGCTAATGATGCTCATACAAGCTTGAAAACACTTGTATGCATGGAAAATCTCTCATAGAAATTTATTTAGGATTTTATGAAGAGAGTGGAGGCCATGAGAGGATTGATTTTGCCATTGTTTAGTTACTTGAATGAATAATGATGATTTAGGGTTAGGTTAGGGGCTTATTTATAGAGATTAGGATTAGTTCTAGCCTTAGGATTAAACCCTAGTTCCAATCTCAGCCCTCAAAATCGAATCTGGACCCCAAACTCAACACAAACCCAAAATGGTGCACCAGGCAAAACTGCCCGGCTGAGCCAAGTCGACAGCCAAGTCGACAGGGCTGTCGACTTGGGTCCAACCAAGTCGACTCCCAAGTCGACAGGGCTGTCGACTTGGGTGCTCTGGCGGGAATTTTCCCGCCTGGCCCAATCTGACCTAATTTCCAAATTCAAACTTGAATTTGAAATCTGTTTTTTACTTTGAATTTTTCTGAAAACTTCGTTGGGCCTTAATCGGGTCATACGGACTCCGATTTTCGAAAACTCGGACTCTATTTCGCGTATTTTTCCGAGACGAACGTAATGGCATAGCCCGTTTCCCTTGATTCAGATTTATAAATTAAATTCTTCCTCAATTTATGTTATAACAGGTTATTGAAAATACGGGTTGTTACAATACTGGTAAACATAGTGGAGCTCAAAGGGAGATTAATCCGAGGAAAACCAGTATGGGGGAAGACCAAGTGCCTCCGGCTGAGGGTACTATTTCTGTTTCAGTACATAATAAGGATCCTAGCCGAGTTTTGAAAATAGGTTCTTAGTTGGCCCAAAAGCTGAAAAAGGATTTAATGTTGTTTCTAAAAGTAAACTTAGATGTCTTTGCTTGGACGCACTTAGACATGTGTGGAATATCGACAAATGTAATTGTTCATAAGTTGAATCTTAATCCCAACCTGACTCCAGTAAAACAAAAAGGACGAACTCATGGACCTGAAAGATCGATAGCATTAAAAGAAGAAGTAGATAGACTTCTTAAGAATAACTTTATATGAGTATCTACATATCCCGACTGGGTCTCGAATCCGGTTCTCATCAAGAAGTCTAATGGCAAGTGGAGGGTATGCATAGATTACTCGGATCTTAACAAAGCGTGCCCTAAAGATAGTTTTCCCCTACCTAGAATTGACCAGCTTATCGACGCAACCGCAGGACACGCACTGCTATCTTTCATGGATGCGTATTCTGGATATAATCAAATTATGATGCATGAACCGGATGAGGAGAACACAAGGTTTATAACTGATAGAGGCTTGTACTGTTATAAGGTTATGCCAGTCGGACTAAAGAATGCAGGAGCAACATACCAGCGTCTTATGAACTCCATGTTCAAATCCCAAATTGGGAACACTATGGAGGTTTACATCGATGACATGTTGGTAAAGTCCAAAAAGGATGAAGATCACCTAGAGGATCTAGCGGAGATATTCCATATACTTAGAAAATTCGGCATGAAGTTAAATCCTCTGAAATGCTCATTTAGGGTTTCTCCAGGGAAATTTCTTGGATTCATAGTCAATGCCAGGGGTATTGAAGCAAATCCTTCCTAGGTCATGGCATTACGAGAAATGCGAGCGCCAAAAACGATAAAGGAGCTTCAGAGCTTGAATGGGAAAATTGCTGCCCTTAACCGCTTCATCTCTAAAGCAACGGATCGATGCATCCCACTTTTTGACGCTTTAAGGATAGGAAAAAAAGACTTCCAATGGACCCCGGAATGTCAAATGGCTTCCGAACAGTTGATTCAACCTTTGGAGTCTCCACCGATGCGTTTTAAACCCAGAGATGGAGAAGAGCTATTCCTATACTTGGTTGTATCACCACATGCCCTGAGCGCCGCACTCGTCCGGGAGGATGCTAAGATCCAATGGTCGGTTTACTATAATAGTAAGCGGCTTGCTGGGGCAGAATTGAATTACCCAAAGCTGGAGAAACTTGCGTACTGTCTACTCATTGCCTCAAAGAAGTTGAGGCCATATTTCCAGTCCCAACCAATAAAAGTCCTCACTGATCAACCGCTAAGACAAATTCTCTTCCGTCCGGGAACTTCTGGAAGGCTGTTAAAGTGGAATATTGAGCTCAACCAATATGACATCACCTATAACCCTCAAAGAGCTATCAATGAGCAAGCTTTAGCGGATTTCATTGCCAAATTCATGGACAGAGGAGATGGAATTGAGAAACCAACGAGAACAATTGCTAGTTGGAAGTTATAAATTGATGGCTCAAGGAATGATTACTGTTCGGGCTGGAATTGTCTTGGAAACTCCGGAAGGCCATTTATTGTGTTATGCATTAAGGTTGGAATTTCTATCAACCAATAACGAGGCCGAATATGAAGCATTGATAAACGGATTAAAACTAGCAAAAGAGCTGAATCAGAAAACCATGCAGATCTTCAGTGATTCCCAATTGGTAGTGAGTCAGATCCTTGGGGAATTCCTTACCAAAGCAGGAAATATCCCTTCTTATCTTATTAAATATATGGAACTTCTCAACAACCTCGATCATTACACTATATCTCACATTCCAAGAGAAGAAAATGCAAAGGCAGACTCTCTCGCTAAATATGCTAGTTCTTCTGATGCACACTTGCTTGGGCTAGTACCTATTGTAATCCTTACAACCACTGCCATTGAAGAGGTAGATGTTGACTGGATCATGGAAACAGTTGAAGAACCTATGTCGTGGATGACACCGATTATGGAATATATCCTCAACCGGACGCTTCCAGAGGAACCAAAAAAGCAGAGGAAAATACTGCGCAAGGCTCCGTTATATCTTGTTCAGGACGAGAGGCTGTATAGACGGGGATTCTCTATGACATTACTACGATGTGTGTCCAAGGAAGAGTCAAAAGAGATTTTGGTAGAACTGCATGAGGGAGATTGCGGGGGTCACATCGGTGGTCAGACATTAGACAAAAAATTCTGCGATACGGCTATTTTTGGCCCGATGTGAACCTGGAGGCGATGACTTATGCCAAAAGATGTGATAATTGTCAAAGATTTGCAAAAATTCCAAGAGTACCACCAACCAAGTTGACCCAGATGGTCAATCCATGACCATTTGCTGTCTGGGGCATAGATTTGATTGGGGCACTACCGACTACAAAATCAAATATGAAGTACGCAATAGTTGCATTTGATTATTTTACTAAATGGGCTGAAGCGGAGCCATTAGCCACTATTACTTCGAAGAAGGTAATCAACTATGTCTTGAAAAACATCATATGCAGATTTGGCATACCGCAGAAAATAATCACTGATAATGGGACTCAATTTGTGAGCGCTGAGTTCTTGGACTTTTGTGTCAAATACAAGATCAAGAAAAGTTTTTCGGCTGTTGCCTATATGCAAGCAAACGGGCAAGTTGAAGCAATCAACAAGATCCTGAAATCAACCATCAAAAAAGGACTTGAGAAAGCCAAGGGTGGTTGGGTTGATGAGCTTCTGCTTGCACTATGGGCATATCGTACTACCCATAAAACTGCAATAGGGCACACTTCGTTTTCACTTGCATTTGGATCCGAGGCAATGATCCCGGTTGAGCTAGAGGTTCCGACTCATAGAAGGATCTACTTTAACCAAGCGAAGAATGAAAAACTTCAACTCCAAGCACTTGATTTACTCGACGAAAGAAGAAAAGAATCAGAACTCAGAATTATGGCACATCAGAGAAGAAGAGCTCGTCATTTTAATGCTCAAGTTAAGCAAAAGACCTTCCAAGTTGGGAATCTCGTTCTTAAGAGAACCATGACAGGAACCAGAGTACTAGGACCCAATTGGGAGGGGACATGTGTGATAAGCTAAAAATATTCGGATGGTACATTTGAACTGAAGACAAGGGACGGAGTCCAACTCCCGAGAGCATGGAATGCTATACATCTATGTCGCTACTTCTTTTAATGTTCCTTCCGTATTATTTGTAAATAACATGCATTGTACATACCATGCAACGCTATTACAAGTTTTGTAAATATAAATGAAAGGAATTGCATTACCTGCATAAATCGTACGCTATTACAGGTTTTGTAAATATGAGTCCCTTGGAACTTTGGTATCATCTTCCAATTTCTTTAAAGTCTTTCATATGTCGAACTTTGGTATCATCTACCTATTCTAGAAAATCATTATATCTCTGTATTTTGATTTCATCCACCACTTCGTTAAAATTTTGAGCAACGGCTTTGTGCGCACCCATCTTGTTTGCATTGTATTTTGCATAAGTGGATACGACAAACATTAGTAAAATTATGTTACATTCCGGAGACCAAAGTGTTTTTGATGGTTTGATATTCTAAATCGAAAAAATATTCAAAACAGAAAAAAGGAAGAAAATACAGTTTTTTGATCTAAATATGTACCTGAACTTGCATCGAATCGCTAGAAAAAAAATCTAAAATGTTTGTTAGGGTGACGGAGAGGAGATTGAAGATTTGAGGAGAAGTAGTAAGAGAAAAAAGGGATAAGGGAGTTATACGGTCAGGACAAGTCTGATGGCAATATCTCAATTTTCAATTGTTGGAAAATTGACCAATTTGGCCTTTCGAACGACACCAAAGTGATTTCCACCACACAAAAGGACCTTTGTTTGATTTTATGTTTAGATTTGTAGACTTATTATGGAATGTTGCACGTTTCTTCATTATTCAACATCTTCTACTTACATTTTATGTAAAATAAACAAAATGCATAGTGATTGAAATTGGAAAACTCAAACAATCAAAGTGATTTTGAAAATATTTTAACGAATTAATACTAGCATAAAAAATAAAAATAAGTGGTTGTAAAACTAAATGTATACATTTGTATCATTTGAAAATAGTCTAGTTTTAAATGTTGAATGATAATAGCTTTATTAATTAACAAAGGAACATATTCTTAGAAGCTAGGTGCTAGCAGTTATATTAGCTTCAGGTGGTATATTTTGATAAATATTAAGTGAAGATAGCTTTAATCCTAAACGGAATATCTCTACAAAATCTAGATCAAATAGATTTGTTAGTTAAGGGTAATCATTTCAATAATTGCTAAATATTTTTATTGATTAAAATTAGTGTACTTTGGTTGATATATATTGAAATCTGCTTTAAGGAAAATGTTACAATAATTATTTTATCAAAATTTAGGTGATTGTGATAACCGTCTCATACCACATGCATCTAAATAGCCAAAAGAAGGGCACCACTGTGATCGACTTCTATGGGGCATTCATTCGAGAAGAAATAAAAGAAAATAACATGTTGTGTGTCCCATAAGGCATAGATAAAATATTATATCAAATGTGCAACGAAGTATTAAAAATAACTAAGTGAAATATTATCTCAACTGAATCATTTAGTTACGTACAAATGTCATATGGTATGTATTCAACAAGTCCTCGCTAAATCTTCTCTCAAAAACAAAAGAAAACAGAGTAGGAAACATTACCTAAGCTCTATAATACTACCCTACAAAAAATATACATACAATAGTGACATGTCATTCTCGTCCTTCGAACAACAACTATGGCATCTTGACATGTCATCTAGTATACTCACTGAAGAGTACCCAAGAAAATAAGAAGCAAAAACATTAAAAATAAGGTCTAACAACAATCTAGTGTAAGCTGTAAATAAATCTCAAAATGTTATGTAGAGAAGTATGGAAATAGTCAAGCACATAAAACGTGCTTGTAGTGTTGTTGCAACATAAAGTCAGCTCATATAATAATGTATATATGCTACTCAAATAAATGACATAAAGGTATTGTACATTAAAATAAGATGGATGAATTCAATCGGTCCAATTCTCTAGCACCCCTCTCTCAACATAACTATAGGTGATAGTCTACCCAAGAGAGCGACTACAACGATCATAGGAACCATGACATCCATCAAATAAACCTAGCCATATTTCTCCACATGCTATAAGTATATGATAACTTATATGACTATCTTAAAAGGCCAAGGACTAATGAAAATCTCGGTTCTCATTGTATTCACGTATCTTCAGAGTCTGAAACTCAATATGTGTCATTTAGCCGAAGTTAGACACTAGACCAAATACGACAGAACAAGGTATACAAATCCGCATTACCAATCCATATGTGTCCCCGCAATACAATACCATTGTTTCGAGTATGACGAGAATACTTCGAGTTATCAACAATTCTTTGGAACATCCATGACATCCTATCCTTATTAACTCTATTCTGGAAAATGAGCCATATTAAATCAATCCAAACCGTTATTCGCAGCCTCATACATCTCGAGCTGCCATCTTTGGTTCAACTCCAAATATGAGTCATCAACTGAAGAAACAAATCATATAATTATATCACTATTTTCAGGATGTGACGAGTCAATACCACTAGTGTGATCTAGTGAAGCCTATTATCCATTTCCAAGAGTTACACTTCTACCCGAGCTTCTCTAATGGTTTTGTACCGAGTCATAGAGATGATTCATAGCCGAGCTGTAATTACGTCAAATTTTCTTTGGTTTCTTTCCTTTCTCATGTACCTTCATCCCAAATGTCACTAACCCTGACCTATCTAACGTAGCATCCATGTCTTCTTTTCCAACCGTCCATCTTCAACCATAGAAGTTAACTCGCTAAACCCTTCTACACTTAGCCAATCTTTAACAATAAGTTATATATCAACTCCTTGAACCATGCTTTATCCATCCAAAGAGATAACAAATCCATGGACTAAGCATCCTTAATTTGGTGTCGATCATCAGAGATGACTCAGTACCGAGTCTACATGTTAACTCCAAATGGCGTACGAATTTTAGTGCTTCTTCGTTCCTTGCCCTAGAGCTTATCCTTCAAGTTTCATCTGATTCTGACCAAATTATCTTCTAATATGCTCAAATCTTGATTCCAATGACATATGCAGTCAAAGCACTAGCACACTGATGCCATGGCATCCATAACATGTTTTGGCCTCCTTCTTGAATTGGTTTCCCTTCTTTTTCTTAATCCATAAATTCTTGTTCTAGTTCTTCCCATCACTAGAATACCTTCTCCATCATTAGTCTAAACTTCCTTAACATTCTCAGCTGAATAGCCACCTCAACCAGGGCTTCAAATGTACCTCCAAACATAACTTGGGCCAAAAGAATCTCCTTCAATGGATAATTCAATCTCTTAACAAACTAAGGGATTTATCCATTAGGGGTGTTCACTAACCCTCTACCAAAATTGGATAATTCTGTAAACTTTGCCACATATTCTTTTAACTCCAGCTCTCCTTGTTTCAATTAGATAGACTTTTCTAGCTGTAGGGTCTTCTCTGCACTAGTTAAGAACTTGATCTCAAAACTGTGTCTAAACTCAGCCAATGCAAACACTCTACCCATGTTCCCTTATGAAATTAAGTTCCACCATTCAAGGGCCTCACCCTTCAAATGCCAAATTGCTACCATACACTTAAGTTGATCATCCCATCGGGTAGCTTCAAAGATCCTTTCACACTCGGAGATCTACGCTTTCGTTTCAACGAAGTTCTTAGTTCCCGAAAATGACTTGCCTCCTAAACTCACAAAATATTTGTAAAGATGAGGGAAGTTAAGGGCCCTTTCAGCGGGTTGAGCTGCTGGTTTCGTTGGGACAGTATTGGCGATAGGGATCTCTTCCACAGTCCTAAGGTACTATTGGAACTATTCTGGCAGGTAAAAAGTTCTTGCTGGATTCCCTTGCTCGGGCTGGTTGTCGACCATTTCTATTATGTGAAAAAGGAATAACTTTTCGGTGGACTTCCTACGATAGTATTAAGGCCCAAAAAGAATAAAAGATAAGGTTGCCTAGTACAATTGCGTATGTTTTTCAGGGTATAGTACTTATATATATAAATATAGTTTCAAAAGCTTTTTCAAATAACAAATACATCTCTTATACGTATATTTCCCTATAATCGGGTAACCTACGCTCTGATACCAAATGTAACGGGCCGCCTAGCCCACCCCTTAAAGGGAGTGGCTATAAATTAGTAACCCCAGACTCACTTTTTTTACAGCCAACCTCTCAACTGCTGAATAACCAACCCATTAACTTAGGAGGTGTAAGGGTAAGAGACACAGCTTTGCCATTGTTCAAAATGAGAGAACCCACTATCACGCTAGGCACACAAAGCCAACAAGTTCTAGTGAATGAAATGCATATAAGTTAAGAAGGATTATTTCCTGCATTTGGTAGTTATAAACTTTTCAGGTTATGTCTACACAACACACACACACATAATATAAACATATGAGGCGAACGTCCTAAAAGTCAGTTAAGGCCTATATGTAAATCTAAGGGCGGACATACTTACAATCACTTAATATCCTACGAGGTGGGTCATTCCTAGTCACTTAAGGTCATTCTTTAGTTTATTTAGGGGGGATTTCCTTACAGTCAGTTAATACCCTATGGCGGACCCCTAGTCATTTAAGACCCTTTCTAACGTCAACGTCATAAGTAATAACTCTCCTTGTAGGTCGAGAAATAGTAGCAACTACTTACTACCAGGATTGGGTCGAGAACACAGTTTCATTTAATAAGAACCCTCCTAGTGAGCCCTCTTGTTACTATCTACCAGGATTTCGTCGATTTCCATTCAAAACGTATTTTATAAAATATTTATAAATTCGTTTTAAAACGATTCTAACTTCCATTTCAAATTTAAATCAAAATTGAATATTCTATATCATTATAATATCAAAATGATCATATTTTCAAAATATCAGATTTTGAAACCTAATCTTTTCGATACTCATTATAAAATGAATAAAATCGACAGAAAATTCCATTCGAGTTAAAGTGGTGTATATCTACTTAACTCGGCTTCACATATTTCAATATTTTCGTGTCCATCCAAAATTGCACATCAAAATAATATTTTGATTCTTCCACCGAATATTGTTTTGAAATATTCGTTATTTCTGAATTGGAATCAAACTCAATCAATTACCATATAATTTTATTTATATAGATTCCATACATACCATGTATTCAAAAATAGTGATAAACAACTATTAAACATTCAATTCACATCCAGAGTGCAATTTACAATTGTATAAGCATTGAATAATTAAATAACGCTTATAACAGTTTGTCAATCAATCGGTTGACATACAATTAAATCCAAGGGAGATGTGAGTCAATTATCATCCCCCGGCCCATATGGGGTTTCAACCAACAACAATGAATTCAAGTTAATCACTGGTTAATAAATTTAACTAATTCTAATTTGATTCGAATTATTTTTCTAATTAACCAGTTTTCACTCTTTAAAATATAAATGGATATTTATAATTTAATTTCAACTACCACATTAATATTAACATTTTTTTCTATGTTTAAAACCACAATCAAAACACAATACAGTCAATCAAATCATCCATGAGTTTTCAAACAACAGTCAGGTGAGCTAACAAGCACCGTATACAAATTTGTGATGATTAAAACTGATAAAAAACAACACTGGCAATTTGTGTAATCAGTTATAAAATAAATAACTGTACAAATATTTGAGTGAGAAGTTCTCACATTGATTTCCACTCCGTCAGTCTTTATTTAAAGATTTTATTTTTAAACTAAATTAAACGAGCATTTAAGCTATCCAAAAATTCAACTTGCTCCTTTTCCTTTCTAGTCATTCCCAAGTTGTAGTGCTCGATGATACGAGTGCAATGCAATTGAAATCGTCGAATTCCGATCTCGTATGAAAAAGATACGATAATTTATACATTGATTACATAAATAAAATAATTAATAAATTAATTAACTAATTATTTTCCCTAAACCTCTCTACCCCGTTCAAATCAGTCGAACCCATCATCGCTCCCCCAAGCCGCCTGCGCTGGCGTCCTCAGGCAACCGCTGGCCGATCAACTTGCACCTCCTTGAAGAGATTCACGCCGCCTTCCACCACCATCAGTATGGCCGAACTCGAACTGCCCATCTTGCCTAGATCAACGGCGAAACAGTGGTGCTTTGAGTGCAAAAATCGAAATCAATACTCCATGGAAACTGATCACGTTGGTATGGATTGAAAGCTTGAGAAAATATCCACAATCTTTGCTTCATGAGTTTCAGAAATCGCTGCTTAGATTAAAGGAAAAATGGACGAGAAGTTTTAAGCAATATCGGTCGTCGGTTTTAACTTGGGGCGGCGCAGAAATTTATGAGGGACCTAGGGTTTAGAAATTAATATATATATATATATAATATTACTTCCAAAAATTAAATTATATATATGTATATATATTAATTTCTCTTACTGCATACAAAGCAATAAGCCCAAAGAATTCTCTTACTGCATACAAAGTTATAATGTAATGATTACCTACTCGTGATAGACTGTTTAAATGGGATATTACTGAAGACAAACTGTGTGTGTTGTGTGGTGCTTCGGAGGAAACACACAAGCATCTTTTCTTTGCATGTGAATTTTCCAAGAATATCGCACTAAATTGTAAAGTTAAAATTGACTCGCAACACCAAACTTACAATTTACAGGAAATTGCAATATACCTGGCCAGGCACCCACACAACTATTGTTTGATAGCCAAATTGGATAAGGTTGTCGTGACATATGCTACAGTAGCCATTTCGAGAGAGAGAAACACACGTATTTTCAAAGCAAAGGAAAGCACAGTGAAAATGGTTAATCGTCTTGCTATTAATGATATTATTTTAAGCAGACGATGAATCAAAGGGAGTGAAAATACCGATAGCTGGGAATCTGCACTCGCTGGATGGTCAGAAAAGGATCTGAAGGATGTGTTGGCTCAAATTCCAGGAACCAGTAGAGTGTTGATCCTCCATGAAGGTTGCAGCGAAGAAGGAAAAATTGAGGGAGACAAAGAAGTGATTTGGGAATGTTCTAGTTTAACTGTAAATGTGCTTTTGTAACTGGGTAGACACTTTAGTGCGGTTGTTTGTTACATGGGCTTATAGCACCTGCTTTTGTAATCATCTCATTTGGGCTGAAAATGCCTAATAAAAATTTAACCGAGTTTTAAAAAAAATTATTTAATTCCAAAAATAGTTTTTTATCGATCCAAACTCCAAATCAAACCCAACGATTGTCGTTCCTAACCAAATACACTCATTCCAGACACAATGGGATATGTTTCATAAGCCAATTCTACCGTTTTGATCAGTTTTTATCAAAATTAAAATATAAATTAATATAACGTTCAATATTGAATTTCAACATACATTTTAATTTACCGGGGCCATATACTAACTCCAAAAATTACGAAAATTGAAATTTAGCTATGTTTAACGATACGGTCCTAACAAAATTAATTTCGTTGAATTTGGAGATAGTTTGAAAAATGGCCTTTTCAACTGGCCTATTAAATCTAAACTGAAATTGAAAACACATTTAAATTTACTGCGCTCAAATACTGGTTCCAAATGACTTGAAATTTTAAACCAAACAATAATTTGACGTTCCAGATTCAACAAAAGTAGGTTTCATCGAAAACAGAGGTCATTTGCATAATAGCTATTTTTGAGAGCTATATATATATTAAAATATATAAAAATTGTATAGCAAGTATTCTAAATTTTAAACTGGACATAACTTACAATTTATAAAGTGAAATCTTAGTTTCTTATACTTGTTAGAAAATTACAGTTCAGAATATTCCATCATTTCTTGTTTTATCCAATTCTGATTTGTATTAAATTATGTACATTCGGTCAAAGTATAAAACTAAATTTTCAAACTACCGCGCCATTTCAAACTCGTTTTAATTAAATTTTAAATTATATGTTCTAACTTCAATTTAAATAAATTTTAAATCGTTAATTCTCAAAATAATTCATTTTAAATTCTTAAAATCTATCAAATCAATTAAAAATAAAATTTTAAATTGGCTCCAAAATCTGGGTTGTTACACTCCAAGTCGCACACAGGTGGAGGCGGTGAAGCTTGGGGAAATTGCGGTTGAGGCAAGGCAACTGGAAGGAGAAAGTGATGTCAAATATTTATGATATAACTAAGTATTAAAGGAGGAACATCGATTGTAATGACAAGATATTTTGGCAGCATGAATGGGGGAAGGTGATTTGGCAATTCAAGGTCTAATTCGGTGAGTTTTCCCCTCACTTACATTTGTGTCCTCTTCTATAATAGTTATAAACTTCCATATTAGGATTCAGTTTGGACTGAATTGTTTGGACGTTCAAATAGTTGAATTTAAATTGTCACGGTGACTTAATTGGTTGCTTGATTGAATTGGTTGTTCTGCAGGTATTTATGAATTTGGATTGATCGATGAATTTTGTATTGGTTAGATGTTTTGAATATCGAGGGGAATGTTGTTGATTGTTATTTTATTGATTTGTAGTTGCATAATTTGTTCGTTTAGACGATTAGTCAGTTTTATAATTTATATATTATAAGAAAGCTTATATGTATGTATGAACCATAATATTTTAGTTTTAAAATTATGAATTGTAGATTAAAGTGTATAATGCAATTTCAGTTTTTGACCTGTAGTTCAAATCATAAATAGGTTAATTTAAATGAATATCCCAAATAGCATCACCGGTTAATCTAGTTTTGATAAACATGCGAACGAGAACAATTAAGTTGATTTTATAGTTCTATTAAATTTATTTATTATGATTGAAAATAATATTTAGTAATAAAGTTAGTAAGAATGTTAAGTAATTTAAAAGTAGCCTAGAACTATTTTGAATAGGTCATTTATGAAGTTTATATTGTTATTATTGTATGAAATCATTTTCAATTAATATTTGGTATAAAATCGTATTATGTTATTGAATGATATGCATTTATGAGTTTATATAAATGTAAAATGAATGTTTATATCTTAATATTATTTAAATTACTCTTTATGAATTATTATTCCATTTTATTTGTAAATTAAATTAGATTTTCATTTGTTATTTTATATTTTCTGAATTTCCTTTATCGCTTTTATTTTGATATTCAGATTCTTGTGTGAATATTTTTAATATTGCAAATGATTCACTGTTGATATTGATTTAATGCTTTAAACTGATACAGTGATGTTTTGAGATGTTTCATAATGGTTTTTCTAATGTGGCATCAACTAATGATTAGTAAACCAATAGGTGTGAACGCATGGTATGGGACGTACGTTAACACCTATTGGGTTCCTATTTGAGAAGTTGAGACACATTCAAGATGTTACTGGTACTATTTTCGAGTACGCGATTGGAGTAATCACGATGATTTTGACTATAGCCATCATGATGATCATGATGTATGTGACTCCAATCTCTACGATATTATTACTTGGATTTTGTGACCAAGGGCATTACGATGTTTCAGTTATAATCATTAAAATGTTTATGGCCCTAGTCATCACAATGGATGGTACCAAGATGTAGCACTAGCCAAGATGTAAAGCATATGCAATTTTCTATGAAGTTTTCGATGTTTCGATTTCACCTTTTGATGATGATGTTTAAAAATGTCCTTGAGTATGGAAAATGCTACATTTATATTATGTTTGTGGTGATTTCGATCATGACTTCCTTTAACCCTTATTGAGTTTCTATGATAGATTATGATGATTTGATGTTTCTTTAAGAAGTTGTTATATGGTTCTCATCCCTTATCCACTTTACTTATAGATGTCCTCAATAGAAACCATATGCATGTTACTTATTGAATTCCCCTGAAATAGATAGACGAATCATTGGTGCCTCCTTTCTTATGAATGATTATTGTAGATTAAAAGAATGTTGTCCCTCTTTCTGTTATTATTCTTGTTTAGAGCATCCAAACATTTATATTAACTATAATGGAATTAAATATAATCTGATCTGTTTTATTATTTATATAATACTCAGGTCAGACCGAGACATTTTAGGTACAAGGGCATTGAGACCGTCTTATATTTCATTGGGCGTAGAGGAGGATAGTTATATAGTAAATTACTTATCATCGTGCATTGAATGAATTACTGTATTTATATTGCTATGTAATAAGTTAAATATGTATAAAAATGGAAAATGTTATATATTATATTTCATTACTGCTATTGACTCTATGATCTCTATATTCATGTATATTCTGTATTGTTCTGTCCTGGAGGCACACGTTTAATTGTTTTGTACCATCATTGAGTACGTAAGGGTAAGTGATACTTAAGAAGTTTTAATACGTACCAATGTTAGTCCAAGAGAATTTGCACGTGTCTGCCCCTACAGCCTCATTCTCCGTATTACCTGACAGTATCACTTCACAATACTCTTAGATAATATAGGTATTAAGGTGGGGTGTTACATACACTACAACAAAAAAACACTTTTCGCAACAGACAATATCTGTTGCGGTGGACCTATTGCAACAGTCCTGCGCCTGTTGGTATAGCCGAAGTTGCAAAAAGCCCGCAACATTTTCTGCCTGTTGCAATAAGATGTTGCGGTATACCTTTTTGCAACAGGCTTTGGCTGTTGCAACAGATCATTTTACAATAGTATATGTCTGTTGCAATAGATCCATAAATCTATTAAAAAAAGTATTATAGCTTATAGATATTACATATTATATGTATTCGTTTTAGTAATAGTGTATATCACAAAATGAAATAAACAAATAAATTTTTATTTTAACAAAGTTTTAATAGTACAAACAATTACAACAAAAATTTCTACAATTTTCATACACCATTCATGTATAACAATTTTTTCTCTCACACAACACATTTTTTTCGAATAGAGTATTTTCTAATCATATTTCTACTCTATCATACATATACTATAACAAGATAACAAATATAATCAGTTCACTAGAACAAATCTGCAGTTTGTGCTCCAAGTTTGCTGTCGATCATGAACATCATGGTACTTAACAGTTGTTGCTTTGATTCATGGCCAGGTACTTGAACATGCCTAAGTATTCGAACAAAGGTGCAAACCTGATAAAAAATTTGTTATGATGGATGGCAAAGCAAGCTACAATCCTGCGTACACCAATCAAGAATCATGCTCCTCCTTAGTAGCTTGTGTTGCTGCGTTGGATGCATCTGGAACCATGCTAATCTCCTTCAGTCTCTTTTTCATCTCATCGAGCTCCTGAGATGTATATTGTTAATTCATCACAGTTTAAACAATTATTTAATAACATGTTAAAATCTTCCTACACAGTATTACAGCAGGTTAAAAGTCCACATTACAATAGCATGTTAAAATCTGTCTACATGTTAAACCGTGCTAAACATGCCTCAGTATTTTATAGTTTATGGTGTTCAATGTATACTGTTAATTCATCACAGTTTAAACAATTATTTAATAACATGTTAAAATTTGCCTACACAGTACTACAACATGTTAAAAGTCTACTTTACAATAAGCATATGCGCGAAATTGACTAAACCAATGCATAGTAGATCACTATCTAAATAAATATGGTAGGTCAGGTGTTTATCAAACACTACATATTTATATTAAACTATCTAATAGTGTCATAGCAAATCAAGTATTCATAATACAAAACACGCTTTACTTGTCAGCAGACTGAACTTATATATAACTTCAAATAGACATACCTGTTTATGGGAGGTTCTGAAACTAGATATCAACTTAAATATATTTTGTCAATCATATGAATCAACAAACTATATTCATATCAATTACGACGTACATATATCCAAGGCCCTCATATGTACATAATCATATCATATAATCAACCTCACTCTTTACTGGGCAATTTATTTTTACGAAACATGTGGCAGTTAAACCCTTCAATACACAATTTCTATTGTATTTCACTGTTTGTACTTATCAAATCAGGTTATTCAATAAGCATAAAAATATATGCACAACAAAATTTACACCCACATGCAATATACATATGGAAATTTCTGTGTTGCCAATCAAGGTTGTATATTTCTAATATATTTATTATTAGATTAATATTGTGTTTACCGAAATCTATTGTTCATACTTACCAAATATAACCGGATAATTCTACATCATTTTCAATACATATTAGAAATGCAAAACTCAAAGTTCTATTTTTAACTGACAGACGTTTACCTTTGGCTATCAATTTTGAATACAATTCTTGATTAGGACATGTCAAAATCATGCGATCCTTTCAGATATTCAAAGATGCCATATGAATAAATTCCAGGGGAGCCTCGAAGCATTATGAACCTAAAATTATAAAAAGCATTAGCTAGTTATCTCAATATTATAATAAGATATTTTTATAGGACTAACATCATAACTACAAAATAACATATCTTTCAAAACATACATATATACATATATAAAGTATGTTCTTCTGTTGCGACCATTTAAAATGAAGGTGATCTAGAGGTTCAAATGTGAATCCTTTGGACATCGGTCATTGATTTTACCTTTTATCAACGTTTAATGGTACATATCCTCCTTTCATAGATGGGTTCCACGTTCAAGCAAATGAAACTTCAACTTGATTATCATCTTAGATGGGTTCCACGTTCAAGCAAATGAAACTTCAACTTGATTATCATCTTAGATGGGTTCCACATACATATCTATCTTGGTTGCAGCCTAACACCATCATTTGAAGCATTTCGTAAAGCATTCCTTCAAATTCAACAAACAAAAATATGATGTAACAATGAACATTTGTACCTTATTAAACAACGAAGATGATGATAGCTAGTGAAAAAATGTAGCATACTAGTGGTTAAAACCGGGCGATTACACACCTCATTTCAGGCAAAGGTCGACCTACAACTTCCAAAACCTTACTTGTACACAGAAGCATACAAACAACAAGAATGCATCTTAATGCATGCTGATATGAATGAGACATAGAATACATCACTTACACTATGATTATATGAATGTACACCGATGATTTTCGCAATGAAGTGAATGGTACACCATCAAAGCACATATTTATACTGTGATATCACTAAATAATATTGACTTTATGGAAGTATATAAATAATATTATATATGTTTCATTGATAATAATATTTTTCGAATTTGTTTAAACTACGATGTAATCAACTAATACCCATTTTGCTATTCATCTTTGATTGCAGAATGAACAAACTTCCCAATATGAAGAAACTGGACCTTGTATATTATACTTTACTCTGTTTTAATGAAAGGAAAACTGAATTTTAGGCTCAATTCAAAGCTCCTACAAGATAAGCTCTCTACAAGCAAGTAATCTGCAAATGATAATGCGTTATAGCCAATGATCTCAGGACCAAAACTAAACCAAAATGTCGTACAAAAATCCACAATCTTTATACATTTATTTATTTGTATAGTTATATTAGAAATCATTTCGTAACATATCTACTGAACACAAAAGTCACACAATGCCTTCCAACATTATCGAATATATAGATATTATTTTGCAGAGTTCTTTTAGAATTAAGTAACGATCCCCAATAAAAGGATTGCCAAAAAATAATATGTAAAGTAAAAAAATATACCTGATAATCAATGTCTGAAACATGAACAGTCCTCCTAATCGCATCCTCTTTTTGAGCTCTGTTAGTTGACTCTTCTTCCTTTCACTATTGCTTGTGTTGCTCCTTCTAAACAGAGAGCTGTTTAGACCAATCCCATGAGTGTTTGGTGCGTCATTAAAATAGTCGTTGAAGATGGAATTTGGGACAAATTCTTGAGCAATTTGGTTAAAATTAGACATCGGAAGCTCCAAGTTTCTCATTTGTTCTGTGAACCCCAAGTTATCATCTCTGTGTCTCAGCGGAGCGGCGATGCAGTTGAAGGCAACGACAGCAGCTCGATGGCGCGTGCAGATAGAGATTTAGGGTTTTTTTGGGTTTTAATGTCAAATGATAGAGTGAAAAAAAGGGGTGCAGTTCAACGAAAAATGGGGTGCGGTTGAATGAAAAATTAGCGATTTCAGATTTAGGAATTAGGACTGATAAGTGAAGAAGACGAAGTAGCTGTAGACATTAAGAGGCGGAGAAGGAAGAAAATGTGGATTCGTTCTGGGTTAGGTCGAAATGAAAATTGGGTTAGGCGGCGAATTCAAAATTAGAGCGGGCTTTGAAATTTTTGGAGGACGCCTTTTTTTGTGTGTAAAGCCGTAAAATGCACTCCTGATGGTTTATTTAAGTTTGATTGTTCACTAGATTGTAAAATGTATGTTGAAGATTTATATTTACTAAATAATATTTATAAATTTATGTATAGTAATAAATAATCTAAGATCTGAAATTGTAATTTAATTTAAAAGGTTTGATTTTGAGAAAAGCTAATTATTGAAGATTAAGTAACAAATATTAAAAAAAATACTAATTTTTTTGATGTTTTCTAATTTTATGAAAATTTGAATATCTGAATTTTTTATATCCATTAGTTTTTTTTATTAATTTATTACTATTTAAAATTTATTTATTTATTTATTTTATTATTTTTTAAATGTTAATTATTATTATTGTTTATTATTAATTATTATTATTAAATTACTATTATCAATTACAAATATCACTTTATAGTACTTAAATTTTATTATTAATTAATAATTATTATATAATTACTAGTAGTAAATCATTTACAATAGCTGTTTAAAATTAATTATTAAAAGTTAATCATTAAAAGCTGAAACTTATTTTTAACATGTTTTTCGCAACTGGCTTTACCAGTTGTAAAAAAAATAGTTATTGCAAGTGGTGAAAACAATTGCTAAAGATATTTATTCGCAACAGGCTTGGAAGCACAGTTATAAATAATATGTCTGTTGCAACTGTCACGGAAGCATAGTTGCTAAAAGTCTATTTTGCAATAGAAAAGAAAGCGCAGTTGCTAAAAATATGCTTTTCGCAACAGAAAGGGAAGGCCTGTTGCTAAAGCACATCTATTGCAACTGCTATAATAGGCCTGTTGCTAAATATCATTTACTGCAACTGTCATTTGTCGCCTTTTGCAAATAGCTAGTTGCAATAGGGTATTTTTCTTGTAGTGATATATAATGTCCATATCTATTGTAAATATTAGAATAGCGCAGAGGCTTTACATTGATGCCTATTGATAACCAATACAGAGAATCTAACAATAGAATGATACGTAAACAGTTAATGAAGTTGTTTTATAATATCATTCATTTCACTTTTGCAACTAAATCAATGTCATACATTCAACTGATAAAAGAAAATTAAACAATAGAATAATACGAGTAAATATGTAGCCTTCAAAGACCATCTTCATCATGAATAAGCATCATGTTAGTCTTCAAACACCATCTTCATCATGAAGAAATAACCATCATGTTTGTTTCAAACACCATCTTTATCATGAAGAATTAATCATCTCCAACTGAAAGAACTTAGGTTGAACCGAGCAAGAATGAAAACAGACCAGAATTAGAACTTAACATCCTCATATATGTTTACTCAATCATATGTACAAAGGAAAAAATAACTTAAGAGATGTTATAAAAAAATTCGTCTCTTAAGAATCCATTAGACTATCTATATGTAAAGAAATAAATACAATACTATTTAATGTTAGCTAGTAATATAAATATAAAATAGCGATAAGGATTTAAATTTATCCCTTTTCATATGTTTTAAGCATGTAATTTATGCAGTCTCCGTAACATAATCATTAACATTGGTAGCCAATGAATCTGTTATAGGTACAATACTAAAAATAAATGGTAGTGGTCTCGCATATGGAACACTCGTATAACAAGGTACATGTGGCAATGCCCAATATATGATACTACCGTTTTGCACTCTTGATTGGTGTAACATCTAATGACTAACTGCATCCATCAATCTAATATCAAGGTGCACTCATTTGAGTTTAAATGTCAAGATAGTAATATAAGGAAAAGATTTCTACTAGAGGTACAAATCTTTATTGGTTAGGTATAGCTCATGTTTTAGTCATTCCAAATTTGGCACAAGCGTCAAGGCCGTTTTCTTAGTTATTTTAGCACATGATTACTAATTTAAACTCTAATTGCACTTAACATTCACCGTGTACACAACTATCAAAGTAGTTTTGGGAATGCCAGAACGTGCTATTATCTGTAGTTGATCTCTTTAATAACCAATGGTTCAATTTATGAAATAAATAATTTTTTCCATTTTAAACTTTTACAACAAAATCAATTAGGAGTCGGAAAGAAATAAAATTAAAAATTTTCCATTTTACTTTAGAATTCTATAACAGAAGTTTTAGAATTTTTCATAATTAATTGTTATTTTTATAATCAAAATACATCAAATTTGACACCAAATAATATACTGTAGGCCAAAATTTTGAAAAAAAAAATCCAATTGGAATTTTAAAATTTTTAAAACATTATTTTGGTATTTTCAACAAAGTCCATATTTTTCCCAAACTATTTAACAATTTCCCAATTTTCGAAACTGATAATTTCAAAGATTAAATCATTTAAATTAATAGATGGTTGAATCAAATATAGATCTCTTTATAAAATATTCTCTAGATAATAAGCAGGTTTTATGGAATTTTTTTAGATCGTTTTAATAAAATTTCGAAATTTTAATAATTCTAATTTCAAAGAAGAAAATATAAAAATAGGTAAATCACATAATTTAGCAAAGAGTTCTTTACAGAATATTTTTGTTTAGTTGAAATGGAGCTACAGAAATAAACTCATGTGGAAATGACACTTTTATTAAAATTAACCATTTATTCTAGAAAATATATACATAAACTCTTTAATAAATTTTAAATTTTCAAGTTCAAAATTTTATTTTTTATAACATATAAAAATTCTAGGATTAAACACATTCATTTGTGAAATGTTTTCAAATAAGGATAAAAATGATAGTTTTATCAATATCACTTTTTGGCCAACATCATAAAACCATATATTCTATATTTTTCACATACAATAATTAGATGTTTGGGGTTTTATCATACTATTCAATGTTTAGTTGTCCATATGGTAATTTATATGACTTCAATGATTTAGTAAGGTTGTAACATAATCATCACAATTAGGGCTGTATATCGGGGAGGACGGTCTGTTGTTTGGCTCGATCCGAAGCTACAAGATGTCTGATCCGTGTCCGTCCGATTCTTTTATAGGACACAGCTTGGACACACCAGTGTTCGGTCTGATCTAAAATGTTCGATGTTTTTCTATTATTCAAGGCTATATCGGACAAGACAGTCTATTGTCCGGCTCGGATCGAGACAATATGATGTCTGGTCCGTGTCTGTCCGAATTCTTATAGGACAGAGCTTGGGCACACCTCTGTCCGGTCCGGTCCGACCCGTTTACACCCCTAATCACAATCAATAGTCACACACACACACATATAGGACCGTTCGATGGTACTCCAAATAGTTCCTAATTTACACTACTCATTTATATTAAATTAGGTTAGTAGGGGAAGAGAGTGTAAATGGTAGGAGAGAGAGTGAGATAAATGAGCGGTGGAAATAAGAAAGCCAAATGATTGATCAATTTTTTGGAGTGCCATTGAACACTGCTCACATAATTTTTTTAACAAACTTAACTATACATATATCACAATAATTATCATATTGCAGGCCTACGCATGCAATAATTTTTTTACCATATTGCAGGCCTACACATGCAATAATTATTTTAACAAACTTAACTATACATATATCACAATAATATTATCGACTATTACATGTTAGGATGTCCAACAAGCAGTGATATTTAACTGTAAATTAACAAACGTATCAATATAATTCATCATATTAAGATATTGGTTTAATATGCAATAGAATTGATAGTATTTTGTGAGTGCAGACACTCACCTTAAATTTTCAAACAAACAAAAAAAAAAAAAAAACAGACTAGTCCCGTGAAACGGTATGATTGACGATGACCTCCACCTAGCATATACGCATGACTGAACATGGCATGACTTCGTATTAGGTTCAAGAGCTTAGGGCGTAGTAGGGAAAAGTGGCTACAGTGAAATGAAGAGGTGAGTAGTGGGAGATCTGGGTCAGTGGAGGATTGGCGTATGTTTCTAGGGAATACAGGTGGAGGGTGATGGATAAAGGATGGTGATGAGGTGTGTACATAAGAGGGGAATGTGGAGTCAGTGGCGACAGTAGGTAGAGGTGGGCTGACATGACAGGCGAGAGTAATGGCACGAAGTGGAGATGTAACATGGATAAGCAGTAGGTGGTTGCAGATATATGGGGGGAGGAGTTGCAGATGTATGCATGGAGTGATAAGAGCAAATCTTCTGTATTCATATTTCTCTATCTCAACTAATCAGGATCCCCAATTTTCATCATTTTGCAATTAAGTCAAAAAAAAAAAAAAAATAACCTAATTGCAAAAAAAAGATAAAATTAATGAGCCATAATTGATTGGATACAGGGGAGAAGTAGATTTTGGGATAAAGGGATTTGATAGTTGGATATACAGGGGTAATATAATCTCACCTGTGGTTGAAATAAAAATAAAAAAATAAGAGAGAAATGGTAGGTTCATGTCTCCAAAAGTTGGTAAACATGATATGACCACTGCCCTCTAGCCATCCGTACACGTATATTTTTGTACCCGTTTCAAATTCGAACATATAAGGATACCGTCGTATCGATGAATTTAGACCTCTACCCATTCAATCGAGCTTGAAAATTTATTGAAATAAAATACCATAGAGATCAAAGAGACAATATGGTATGATAATACAATTCTATGTCAACCGTCTTAAAAACTCACTATTGTCGTGCATTACTCGAAATGTTGATTCTATTAAAAACAACAAATTACAACAGGTAGAGCAAGAAAGATCAACATTTGATGTAAAGAACTTTGAAATGTTACTTCGAAAATTTTCTATAGTACTTTCATGTAAATATATTTACATTTTCGAATTTAATGTTTTTTGCTTAAAATTTGATCGTTTTCTATTTAAAATTGGAAAACAGAAAATTAAAAAAAAAACTAAACTTTTCTTTTTAGAAATACATAAAAAAACGTAATATTTTGTTTTATTTTAGATTTAACATTTGCGCTAAAGTCATTTCTATACTATCTATGACTGCTGTTAATCACAATAAAATATTGTTTCAAACTTCCTTTTTTCTTTTAGTAAAATTATACTTATTTAAAAGTTGAAAAAATTTGTTTTTTCGCTTTAACATTCTTTAGTTATATTAAAAATGTTCTTTTATTTTATTACAAATGTCCGATTCATATATTAAACTTGGTGATTACGGTTAAAGTTTTATTTCTTTTTTTAAAATTAGTACTTTATATACAAGTGTAGATAGTATATGGCATACTACATGACAAGCGGGTCCGACCCTGTAAGGCGGGAATCGAACCTGTGACCTTGCACCATGCCCAAGTGTCTCAACCAGTTGGACAAGGGTGTTTGTCACATTTAATGTTTTATTTCTTTTAAACGGAAAGATTCCTAACAGTTTGCAATTTATTTCAACATTATAATTTAAACGAACCCTAATATACATATGAAAACACCGCGTACCCCTTAATATTCCCTAAAAATGCCATATTAAGAGACGTAGAGCATCATAGAACAAACTAACTAATCATAGAGACTAAGATGCATAAGACGTAAAACAAAACATCGAAAACATTTATTTTTAAAACAACTTATTATTCTCAAAACAATAAGTACAAATTCGAATTATGACAAACAAGCAAATAGAAAAAAATAAGATCTTTGATAGTAATCCTCCCAAGCTGCTAGTACCGATTAATCTCTTCCCTGTGAGCCTATTAGAGAAAGGAAAAGGAAGAAAGAGGAGTGGGTCGGACATAAAGTCCGGTGAATGATATAATCACTAACATGATTGAGTACCAAAGATAAATAAACTTAATAATAGTTATAATGCCGGATGGGATAAGAGTCTGCGTACAACTATAAAAGACAATTATACTAGAATAATGTACAAGAAAATATACCTGAACTATACAAGTAAATCTTTGTTTGATTGTTTGTACTTTCTCGATTAATGAACACAATAAACATTATTAGGATAATTTCCTAATACTGCCATTGATCAGCTTAAACATACAAGTCTATTATATTATATGGTAACTTATGTCACTATGGATCTCAGGCTTTATCTAACCCGATCAATCAATAAAAACATAACTAATCATTGTTGGATGCAGTAGTGACATATTTTCCCTCGTCAATGCACATGCACGTAGGTTGCACCATCGTAAAGCATCCACACACGACCCTGTCTTTGTTGATATCCTATTTACTCAAATCAGCATAAGCATTCCCAGCCTGCATCACCATCTATTGTGAGACCATCATTGATAAACCTGAAAGGGGATGCTGCTGGTACCAAAATTTTAAAACGCAAAAGGCGTACATGAGGCGTTTTCAAGTTTACGAGGCGAGGCGTAAGCCTCGAAACGTTGAGGTGTAAGCTTTTCAGGTAAAAATAAAACGCAAAACAGATAAAGAAATTCCGACACTTTAAATTAATCAATGCAAAAAATGAAAAACAAATAATTTAAGACCTGACTTTTTCCAAGTATATTTTTTTATTATAGATTAAAAAAAAATTCGAAACTCATATGATTCAAATTTTGATTTCTTAAAACTATTTGAAGATTACATCAAATTCCAATTTTGATAAGTTCTATCAATTCAAATCAATTTGAAAATTTTATTTTGAGATTTAACAAAATTAATTGAAAAACATTTTTAAATAAAAATGAGAAAATTCATTACATTTCTGATGATCATTAGTTCATAAATAATCTTGCTTAATCATGTCGATATAGAAATTAAAAGGTAAAAAATACTAATTTTTATTTTCCTAAATTTTGTCTTTTTTATTTCCATTAAATAATTAAAATTTAATGACAATTATCTATGTTAATATCTGCAACTAAAGATTAAAAGGTTTTTAAGTCATATGCCTTAGTTGTTTGGGGCGTGCAAGGCGTATGCATTATGCGCGTTGTATGCCTCAAGTTGTTGAGGCGTAAGCTTTAGAAGTAAAAAGCTTTTTGGAATAAGCCTCGAGGCGTTTTGTTTCTTATTTCCTGGAGGTGAGTATCGAGGCGGGTTTTTTAAAACAATGGCGGGTACTAATCCTAGTGAATAAATGTTCTAATTTGCTCCCCAAACCAATTCCCCTTGATCTGGGCCTTACTTATTAATTACTTATTTTCTCCAATCAGCATTACCATTGGAACGGTCCCCTGCATGACTACTTATTTTCACAATCGGTAATTGCTGCTAGAATAGAATACTTCGGCTTATTAAACTTTCTAGCCCACTTATTTACACTAATCATCTTTTGTTGTTGTAACACCCCGTAAAATATACCTAATTTAGAAATAGATTAATTTAATTTAAGAACAAACAATAATACTTAGTGATATATTAAAAGACTGAAAATGAAATTTTGGACAATTAAGAACTGGACCATGAAAATACTGTAGTTGCGTTCATGACGAGATTCTGATTCATTCTCATATTTTATTTGCTGAAAATGGGGTCCGTATGTAAAAGTTATTAATTAGTTAAGTTGTCCGTATATATTAATACACAAAGGTTTGAATTTCAAATAAATATATACACAAGTCGGGAATATATTAAATAGGATAGCATGAAAAGAATATTTCTTTTCATTTCAAACTTATAGGTACATATTCCACTACAAGAAAAACTGCAAATAGCAGTGGCAATATCCGCTTCGAATCCATCGCTAAATCGGCTTTAGCGACGGATTTCCTGCATAAGGCTGTGGTCAGTAAAAACCATGACGGTAATTGTGTCAGATTTTGCGACGGAAATTTAGCATGAATTTTTCGACGGTTTTTCGACATTTAACTAATTATATAATAAAAATATAATTTTATTTATTAATTTAATTTTAATTTATTTACCGACTATTTACCGATGAATAAGTAATTTATAATAAATTAATATTTATCAAAGGCGTTGGTAAACCCTTACTAATTGCCAAGGGATTAGCGACGGATTTTAATTTATGTAAATATTTAAACTAGCATCATCTGTTAGTATTCTGTCGCTGTTCCCCTTCTAATCTGCAAATATATATATATATATATATATATATATATATATAGAGAGAGAGAGAGAGAGAGACACACATACATACACATACACATAAATACATACATGTATATTTATTGAACTAATATTATCAATTAACTATGAACACTGAAATAAATAGCATATCCAAAAATACAAAGATAAATTTGCAGTTATGATTTATTTACATTCAACTTTGATGACTGCGTATGTCTTGAACTTTTTAATACGTCCAAGCATACACTAGTAATATACATTTAAACAAAAGCAGTTTGACCGATAACTACCTAACGTTGCACCTAAAATTATAAGAGACTGCTCTATTACCATCCAAAGAAGTTGCTTTTTGACTCGGGATCTTACTTCTAAAAGAACAGCAAATATAATAGCTCTTTCATTTTGTGATTTCGTACCTCCAACATGTAAAGCTGTTTGTCTTCCTTTTTCGGTCCCAAGTTCTCGAAGCATTCGCTCTACATCACCTATAGATAAGCTATTTAAAAAAATCAAAACAATTGTTTTGATAATATACGTGTATTTGCCAAAATCAAAACAACAATCAATCAAAATTAAAACCTATTGAAAAAAATAAAGCAGATAATTAACCTACAAAATAAACATGGTAGAAGACAACTGCAGATGAGTGTACTGTGTGATGCAAGCGGAAGCAGATTTGAGAAGAAAAGCAATGATTGTTCCAGTACTCATGTCATACATAAAAATATGTACTCCATGATAACATACATATTAAGTGCATAAAACGAAATCAGATTCACAGTGGACATACCTTTTACGGCCAAACAGCATCAACTCAATTCATGCAAAATATGGATCATAAATATGTGCCGGACCCATCATAATTCGTCGAGCGAGCGCCTTAGCATAGAGATACAAGTCAATGGCGCTAATGGACATAGTTTTGAATGCAAAATATGGATCATAAATATGTGCCGAACCCGTCATAATTCGTTGAGAGCATAGTGGTTTTCAGACTGTATCCAACAGCGGAAAGAGCTACAATGATGCAAAGAAATTTAGAGGCATACTGTGTTACAAGATAATCCATGCTAACCTACATCTGCAGCTTAAGGTACTGTATGCTACATGGAGTTTACATATTTATTGCAACCTGGAAAAATAGAAGATTATAAAAATAATAATAATTTTCCATAAGAAAAAACCAGGACAAGTATTATCACCTGAGACATTGTTGTTGATCCTGGTTCAACTGCTAACCTCAATCGCAGTACATCCAAACGATATGTTACCTACGGAAAAGTAAAGAAGGAAATGCATGAACGCAATAGAGTATGCATATAAATGCAATTCATACAATGTAATTCTATGTAATCAACTTCCGCTTCACTCCTATATTGTGTTTATAATTGCTTCTTATAATAGTAGTGTAAAGTGGAGTACACATATAATTTACTTTATATAATTTTATTAAAATTTGACGGGAGTGGGCTATTTAATGTCACCCAGGAAAGTAGAGGTCATCCCAACAGTAAGCCTCCCAATAACAAAGAGTTCACCATCCTTTTTCATGAAGAGTTTATATAGTAATATCACAATTTTCAAGCATCATCAAAGAAATAGAGACAGTGCAGAAAATCGTAGATTATATACATGCAAGAATACGACTTAGCAATACCTTATAAATTTCATAAGAAAAAAGTTGCACAGCACTATATAGGAGTATGCACATCACCTGAACATTGTTTTATTGATGTAGAAAGAATTAACTATGAAGGAGCCAAATAAAAAGTATATCTTAACCATTATAATTTGGTATAACATACAAACCTGCGGAAGAAGGCCTTTCCAGTATCCCTTCATCCCTTCTTCTTTTTTAATCAGTACAATAGCCTAACGTCAAGCAAACCAAATCATGCATATCAACTAGACTAGTGAATGAAGATTTCTGACAAGGAAAATGTTATATCTAATCTAATGAAAAATGCGGAAAGCATAAACTTCACATTTAACAATCTTCCTAATTCTGGCTGCTCAAAGAAAGACACATTCAAACAATGCACAAAAGAGAAACACCAGTAGCTCATATACCTCAAAATAATGCATGACATATTATATATTTTATCACATCATTGGTACTATTCAAACAATGCACAATATTGGGAGAAAAAAAATTAACATTCACTTTCAAGCATTACATAGCAGCATTGAACGCATATGATAGAATTACTCACATCATCATTATCGTCTTCATCTCCAAATTCCAAAAGTTCTTGATCATTCTCTTTCAGAAACTGGTAAAACTCAGGATCCTGCAAGAGGCAAAGAAGAAAAATGGCACAAGAATGCATGACAATTGAAATATATAATCAACGTGAAGATTAACAGGAACACAAGCCACACCGTTAAGCCTCAAATGATGAATTTTGTAAACTGTGAACATAAGAAATAACTCATTTCATAATCAAAATTGTAACACCCCGTGAATTCTATAACGTTAAGCTTCACAAATTAAAGTATAATTAATTCTAAATGAAAGAATTAATGGAAACGGGTTACGCCATTGCGTTCGTCTCGGAATTCTGCTTGAGACAGAGTCCGAGTTTGCGTAAATCGGACTCCGTATGAAGGAGTTATGGCCTTCGGAAGTTTCATAATCAAATTTAAACTCTAACAGCTCAGTTTAATTTCAAAAATTCGAATTTCAGGTACAGACTGGACTAGGCGGGAAAATTCCCGCCCAGAGACCAGGTCGACCATGGTGTCGACCTGGTCACCCCAGGTCAACCATAGTGTCGACCTGGTCCCCCCCAGGTCGACCATAGTGTTGACCTGGGTGTCGACCTGGCTGGCCATGTATGACTCTGGCTCGAATTTCTGAGGCCCTGTGTGTCACTAGGGCTGATGTGTCACCTCTTGATTGGCTCCCTGAATTTTGAATGGCCTAGATTCCTCCTATCTTCATCTGACGGCTCAAAATAACTTAAAAATCTATAAATATACCCTAAGTCTCAACTGAAAATTCACACAAAAAAATGAGAAAGGAGTCGTCATGCTGCTAGGGAGGAATTAAACATAGCCGTCAAGAGAAAAGCCTAGAGACGAATCCAAACTAAGAAGAAGATTAAAGTTTAAATCAAAAATTATCAACGCAACATTAGTCTACCCAAAGGAGCGCATCTCAATTTCAGAATTCAGAATCCAGAATTCAAGATTCTGCATTCGTTGCAAGTATAGTGACCTTTCAGAATATGAATAAGAATTGCGATGTGCTTCGATGTGAATGAAAATAGAATTGTGTTATTGTATTGTATAAAATTCTATGTATTTTGATGATTCTATCATGACTTGTGTATTGACGTTTGTGGCATAAATTGATTGATGCAAGCCTATTGAACAATTGTATATGAGAACAATGACACTTGCAAGTTTGTGGCAAAAATTAGAAATTGATCCTTTTATGTATATGTCGATGGCATGGACTATGTGTATTCCCTTAGTCTAAATTAGAATTTATGTAAACATACTTGAAACCTTCTATGCCTACATGACCCAAAAACCTATGATATCATTTTCATGTCTAATTGCAAGTATAATTGGATCTATGTTAAGCATCGTTTTGGGTTTCATAAATTATGCAAGTATAATTGGATCTATGTTAAGTATCGTTTGGGTTTCATAAACTATGCAAGTTCATGTTGAAATAGGCTATGTGATTAAATGTTATAATTGGACCTTTTGGTGAATATACATCATGCTAGTTTTGTGTTTGACATTATGCAAAGTTAAACGTATTCAAACACAAGTTGTGTAAGCCTAAACTATGCCCTTTTCATATGTCACCTACATGGTTATACATTGATTTGAATGCAAGTTCACATGACTCATATTATATGTTAGTTGAATCGCTAAATTGCAAGTTCATGCGCCACACACCCTTATATGTTGTAAAATATTACATGTTATTGATTTTCCCCTTTTTATCACGTTTATAAAATTGGGCCGAATTGTGTCGAGCCCAACATTTGTTATAACGTTGCGAACGTATAAATGGGGGTAACAACGTTGGGTGTAAAACATTGAAAATATATGTTAGCATGTTTGGCACATGCCATTGACAATGACATATAAGCGGTATAAATTGTTATGCCCAAGAATAAAAGATATGACATTTACATATATAATTGAGAAGTAATAAAATATGTAATTTAGAAAACACGATATGCTTAACCCGAGGTTGGATTGAGTTGTGATGTAAACCTGCCCGGAACCGCCCGGCTGTCCAGTAGTCACAACAATACCTATCCAATGTGGGTGGTTAAGCATTGAGCCCAATAATGACCCGAGGTTAGACTGAGCTACGGTGTAAACCTGCCCGGAACCGACCGGCATATCCAGTAACCGTAGCAATACCTGTCTAATGTGAGTGGTCAGGTGCTCCTAAGAGGCTAAGGACAGATGGTAGGGTTAAGTCAACTATAACACTTAATCAAATTCAACATGTTGACAAGAATTGATGGGTGGGGTTAGGTAAATGCAGACATTTAACCACTTAACATGTTTGACTAGAAAATCCTGGTAACGAGGGACCCGTTTCAGCAGTAACCCAATTTAGGTATCAACGGTACCCTAAAA
Source organism: Allium sativum (assembly GCA_030737875.1). Classification (NCBI taxonomy): domain Eukaryota; kingdom Viridiplantae; phylum Streptophyta; class Magnoliopsida; order Asparagales; family Amaryllidaceae; genus Allium; species Allium sativum. Next base: position 969,412,931 of record CM060912.1, on the reverse strand, counting down.
CTAGGCAGGGTGGGGCACGATTACTGGGCTGATTGTAAGCGGTCAAACGACGGCGGTGGGTGCACAGTGCAGGTCTAACGGGGTGTGGGCGTGCACACACTTCGGAGCAGACAACCACTGGGGCACCAGTAGTATAACCTATGCCTTCTAGAATTTGTGTCGGGGCCGCCACCATGGGTCTTGATACACCCCATGGTGGGACCAGCATAGGTATCTACAATTCTTGGGGGCCGTATGACACATGTTAACACGAGTAGGAGCCGATCTTTAAATAAAGTTGGGGATCAATTCACCCTCACCATGGGGTGCCAGTTAGAGTAAACTCAAGTAGATGCAGAGATATAGTATGGGTGTGATAGTACATTCGATTCTAAACGCCACTTCCTTAGCTTGTGACACTTTCCTATTTTCAGTATATATCTATCATGCCCTCTTCTTATTCACATACTGAAGAGTTACTAGATTTACTCAGGCTTTATGTCTGACCCTATTTACTTTCGTCTTCTTTTCTTTTGTTCCCCCCTTCAGGTCCGCAGGGAGGAAACAACTCAGCTCAGTCAGGCTCTGTACAAGCTCCAAGAACGTAGATGTATGATTTTTGTCTCTTTTGCTCGGACTATGGCTTTGGATATCACTATGGGGATTTTTGTTACTTTATTTATGTTTTCTGCTTCTTTAATTATCAAGACAGCAATGATGTTGTAATATTGAAAGTATTTTGAGACAATTACGGAATGTTTGGTTTTGAACACATATTGATGAAATAAAAGTCCACAGGGAATGACCGGTCATAGGGTTTAGCACTTAGTAGGAAAGTTGAATTATGAACTCTCAAAACGGCAGGACTGCAGGAGCTAGGGCAACAAGCAGACGCGGGAAGGAATGAAGAAGTAAAGGCAGAAGGTGACTGGAAATTTGACGGTGTGGGGAACAAATAAGATTATTTTCCGTTGCCCCAAACTTCTGCTGTTTGCCTAAGCAACGGCCTACTTTGCCTAGCATATGGGCTGGGCCGGGCCAGGCCACCACTGGTGCCTGCTACCATCGGTTTCCACCTGATTTAACTGAGTCGTGGGTTAATTTTCGCCAACCTAATTAATGTTGAATGTTATTTATGTTTTAATTTAATCTACTTTACCACTTTATAACTGATTTGAGTAAAATTCAAAAATGGCTTGATTCTTTTTGTGTTTGTAGTGAATGAATTTGTTTTTAAGTTAAAGCCTATTTGGTTCTTTATATTTGCACCGTTGGCTTTTAAATCCAACGCCGCTGAATTGGCGAAAAAGCATCGAGAAAGCACACAAGTGTTTGTTCACTTTTATTGATTTTGCAGCATTTTATATTATACTAAATGAGACTTGTACAACAATGATTTATGTTTGCATAACACTTATTTATGATTATCACTGTTATTTTATTATATTTTATATTGTAATTTAATTATGAATTCGAATTGACATTTTAATTTATATTATACATTTTTAATTGGTGGCTTCTATTCAAATTTAAAATTTTGGAATCATGCTTTGAAATTCTTGACATTGTATCACAAAGTAAGTTCGTTTAACAATTTATTTGTTTTTAGGGGTTTACATCATCATTTTTATTTTTTCCCAAATTGAGATCAACTAGTTAAATTATTATTTTTCATAAACTTATATGTTGAATCGTATACCTCTGAAACCCCACTTAACTTCCAACCCCAGACCCATTTAGCAACGCACATCAGAGTTCAAGCGAATAGTTTTTAAAGAGTCGATATCAATTCTATTTTGAATCCAGTGCTGATTCATATAAAGAAATAAGTAATAAAGAGAAGATGTCCATTGTTCTTACAACTTCAGATTAAATTGTATAAGTAACCAAACCAGATATATATACTAAACAGTAGTCTATAATTTGCCCGTAAGATAAACTTATAGCTTCAGATTAATTTGCTCGTAAGATCTAGAATACATACTAAACTGTTGTCTATAATTGCAATTTTTTCCAGCATAATTAAAATTGCAAATCAATGCTGATGAAGGAAATCGAAATCGAATTGAACTTACAAATTCAAAGCTTTGCAGTTCGCACCTGTCCCTTTGTCGTGCTGAAGCCTATCGTTGATCTCCCCTTGCCGTTGCTGAACAGGTGTCGCCGGTCGCCCCTTGCCAAGTTGAAGCTGTCGTGGTTGCCGAAGTAACTGACGAAGTCGGATTGACGAAGTCGTGGTTGTTGAAGTAAGTGACGAAGTCGGATTAGGGAGCGGAGCTAGGTATTTTAATTTTAGGGTTTTCAGATCTGGAAAAAGTTTTGGCTTAGTAACTAAACGATGGAACGAGGGGTGTAATGATAGGAGTTAGGGATTTTGAGTTTTATTGGTTGGGAGACAGCGAAGAAGATTGATGAGGTGGAGGCTTGTACAACGTTGATTGTTTGGATCTGACGGTTTAAAATTGTGACTATACAAAGATGTGGATCGGTGTGACTTTATAGTAGTTCATTTATTATTACTCGTTGCTTCTTCGTTATGGTGCAGTATCAACTATTAAATTTTTAGTATTATATATATATATATAGTAATTATATATTATCATATAACTAACATCAATTATTAAACATTAAAATGTTTACTATTTGCATACGCTAGGATCAACCATTTATGTTTACTATATTCATTAATTATTAATTTCCATATAACTAACATTAATCATTAAATATTAATTACTGTAAGTTAATTATAAATTATCAAACATAAGGTATAAATAATAAGTTGTTATTATTATTTATTTTGAAATTTCAAATTTTCTAAATTTTTTACTTAACAAATAGCTTTTTATTTTTGTATTTGATGAAAATTCCAATTTTTTTTAAAAATAAATTTAAAATATTAAAATTTTAATTATGAAATATTAAATAACTCATATTGAATGACAATATGATTATAAAATATTATAATAAATACTACGTTTTAATTATTAAATATTGTTTGCATTAGGTGTTCCATGACTTTTAGAAGAAGTAGACGTATTTGGGTTAAGGAGCGAAGCTGGTGAGAGAGGAGTTGGTGAAGTGGAAGAGAAATGGCGGTTTTGAAGTGTACGAAGATAAAGACAGACGAACTAGAACAGATTTAAGGTAAGATTGACTCACGACAATCAATTAATTACTAATTTATTATTATAATAGTAATTTTAATGATTATATAGTAAAAACCAACTCGGGACCATCGATTATTAAAGATATGTTCAACAAAAATGATTAGGTTTTTAAAAATACATAACGTTCAATGTGTAATTATTAACTGATTCAACATAACTGAAAACATATTCAACACTTACTATGTGTGAGAGAAGATAATTACATGTGAAAGCTTGTAAATGATGGAAATAACAATTAGTATGGTAATGTTTGTATTCTTTAAATTTCAGAACCCTTTAATATTTATAAAATTTCAAATTTTGAATATTTTACAAAACTTTATTGTCAACACTTACTATTTTGTAAATGATGTAAATGAAGATATCTTGTTAACACAATAAAAACTATAAATACCTATTTATTGTTTCATAAATAACGTGAATATAATAAACTTATAACACCAAAAAGTTTGCAAGGTTTAAAATTTAACTACATCATGTAAGTGTATTATTAACATTAATTATGTAAAATTTAACTACATCATGTAAGTGTATTATTAACATTAATTATTAACATGAATTTTTTGAATTTCGAAATTCTTTAATATTTATTTAACTTCTTATTATTAAACTTTGACCATTTTCTTTTTCTTAATTACTAATTATTTATCAAATAATACGTACCAATCAATTTCTTAAAAGCAAATATGTATTAATAATTTCTTGATATTAATTTAATTAATCGTATTAAAGACTATTAAATAATCATTGGTTATCAAAACAAATTTAATAAACATCGAACAACAATGTATTTTATTAATTACTATTACCTCTTATTTATATTATATAGTAATTAATAATTAATCAGCATTAATTTTCAAAAAAAAAATCACCATTAACTATTGAATTTTATTTACTTCTAATAGTTATTAATTATTAATAATTACTAATGTATTATTAACATTAATTATTTAAAATTTAAATTTACTAATTAATTACTAAGCAATAACACAAATTTAAAACATTTAGTAAATAAAAAATAAAAAAGTTCGTTTCAAATCTCTTGGAAAACTGCAGGGAAATAGCTTCAAAATTATGTCGACGGTAATCCGACTCTATTAGCAACGGAATTTAGCATCAAATATTATATGACGGTAAAGAGCTGCAATTTCCATTAATTTAGCGACAGAATTAGTATTTGACGGTAATAATTTATAATAAGATGACATATAAAATCCAAAATATTTTCTCTTACAAAGCCCACGGAAATCCGCCGCTAATTAGCGACGGAATTTTCCGTTGCTAAAAATCTGTCGCTAATCTCGGGTTTTCTTGTAGTGTTCACACACAGTAGGGGACAAGAATAAATTAACTAAGGAAAGAAATAAAAGGAATTAATTAAGGAACGATGAAAAAATTAATGTTTTGAAGGAATTTCCTCTTGTCCACGCCCCAGAAGTGGGGTCGATTGCAAAGTGAAAAGCGAAATTTCGGTACAATAGTGCTTAAACTTATTCTCGCCATCTTTAGAGAAGACTGAACTGGGTGAATGGATCATGTTTAGTTTTAAAATAGTGCTTAAGTGCGCAAAGTGAAATATCAATATAATATATCAATAATTGATTTTCACGATTATGGCACAACTAGTTGCATATCTCATATTTAATACTTTCTTCTATATGGAGTTGCCTATTAGACACGTGTTTATATATCCACAAAAAGATTGATCATGTTTAAGTATTTACTTCACAAATCTTGATTCAGTTACAAATCCAAAACAAATAATTTTCAATTTTTTTTAAGATCATGGGGAACCTTAAGATTACAGTATACATTAATACTTACTTAAGTAAACCCCACAATAATTTTCAATTTTGAATCATAGAACTAATTTTAGAGAATGTTTTATTGAAATAAATTGCAAAATCATAAGATTAACATATTTTTCTTTCATTAAAAGGTGTCATATAAATTCTACATACCATGGATAAGATATAAATTGAAAACTAGTTATTTTGATGTGAAATATGTTATTTGAAACACTAAATTAATGTAGAAAATGCTTAAGTCATCGCCATAGTTATCTTTCAATGGCTAAAATGGGTTCACTATAATTTGAATACATAGATAAGTGGACTATGCAGCCAAATAATTTCATTTACGTAACAAATACTCTTAAAGGTTTCTTAAAGTACTTCGGCCAACATTTTTACCATAGATGTGCCCACGTAGGGGTCAAATGTAATGGAAAATGGCACAGTAAATAGGTGGTCTACATATAAAGATGTGTCACTCACTCTTCAATCAGTTGGAATAAAGATTTTATTAGGTAAACAACCTTCTGCTCTGTCTTAACTCTTCATACTGCAATCGTTATTCCGACTTCCTGACCTTATAAACTCAGCTTATTTAAATGAGCAAACGTAAGTAAAGAAAGATAAAAACAAAAACAAGGATCAGACGTAAAGCATGATTTGAATAATATTGTACCCAAAACATACGAACATATAATCAATCAACCATGAATAAACTCATTAGTCTACTAATAACAATTTTTGTTTTCACCGTTAATTACATGCTTTCTTCAGCAGATTTTCTTTATAGTTGCTCACCCTGTGCCAACCCTAACTGAGTCCTAGATTGGATTGCTTTTAAATCTAAGTATAAAATTTTGTGCTCCTTGGAAGACCTCACCTAGTCTCCGTCCTTTATAGATTCTTAATTGATTTATCATTACTTAACCATTTTCTTCTACATCCTAGCATATGTCACCTTTATTCTTTGAAGTAATCATTATATATTTTATATTACACCTCGTTGGAGCACTCATTTAACCTCTCATAAGGTTTGTTTTTTTATCTAATATTCCTTGGAATCTTCTTGCTATAGTATACTTTTTAAATTCATTCTGATAATAAACCGATTATTTTAATAATTATTAATACGTGCTAATAATAGTAATTTGGTGACAAAAATATAATAATTTAATAAAAGGATTTAAAACGTGAAAATATAATGTTTAAAATTCAAAACAAGTTAAAAATACGAAAAATAGATTTCATAAAGGTAATGTAACTGAAAACAATATTAGTTTAGGAAAAAATTTATCTTTGAACAGGAAATTTTATTTATTTAAATTAAATAGAAATTAGTTTTAAATATACACAATCGTTTTTCCTTGGGACAAAGTATCAACCCAAACTCATTTCCATAGTATTCACCTAGGGCTGTCAACGGATACTTCCGGATACGGATAGTGCTATATCTGTATCCATATCCGAAATCATTTTCGGATATCGGATATCCGTATCCACGGATATGGACGAATATCGGATAATTATCCTATCCACCAACGATCGATAAATCAAGAAATATAAATAAAATTTTCTAGTTCAACATAAAGGTTTTTCAATTCAGTTGATCACTAAAGCGTTGAAAATAAACATATATGATGAAATTAAATAGATTTGAGTAGCTAATACGCATTTAGAACATATAATGTAAACATTCGACTTAGTAAAGAAATAAACAAATCTGATTTATTGTATTAAAATACATATAATTTTGAGCATAATGTTAAAAAAAATCGGACGGATAATTTTCGGATGTGGATACCTATGTATCCGTATCCATTTTTTCGGATATCGGATATTTATCCGTTTTTCGGATACGGATACGGACGGATATTAGATTTTTTAGGTATCAATTGCCAGCTGGGTATTCACACTCTTGACTTTTCTTCAGCTATTACTTTTTTAGCTTACGTATTCATTCATTACTTCTTTTACGTACTTCTTCCTGATACTTCCTTTCAAATAACCTTTTTCCTCTAAATCTATCATTTAAATTATTATAAATTACCAAATTCAAATATAAGTTCCTATATTATTTTACATCTTTGGTATAATGGAGCTATGCATGTACATTTGAAAATAGAGAGAAAGAAGAAGAACACATATATGTGTGTTTTGCACTTCTGTATCTACGTTCGAATCATTCAAATCATGATATATATTATTTGGATTGATGTTGGATTGAATTTCATGTTTGCAATTTGCATTGGAGGAGAAATAAGGTTTGAAGGGGGAAGAGACATCAAAGCAGGATCCTTAGAAAATTGCCTATAACCAGTTGACCATCTAGGTCATCTAATCATCGAGAGGTCAATCAATCAAGTGTTGTCGATATGTGCATGATTTTCTGGGTATATGATTGTTTGTTTATATATATTTAAATAATAAGATTTATATTTAAAAGGATGTTTTAATGCTTAGAAATTTAATTAAAGAGAAATTTTTATATAATAATAATTAAGTATTTAATTTAAAAATATATTACTTAACAAAAATATTTAGTTTTTGATTTTAAATAAATATATAAATGTACAATTAATTTTAGAAAAATATGGAATAATTTTCAAATTATATTATACAATCTTCAAAGTTAAATTATTCAATTTCAAATGTAATAATTATGGATCAATTGTTCCTCTCTTTTCTCCTTGATCTAAACAATGGCAGGACTGCTAAGAGCATTCCCAACACATAGTGAGTTGGGAAGCAACTGGCCCCCAGTGGGGAGTCAGTGAGTCCTTTCTGTGTTGCTATGGCAACCCCAAATGTTGCCAAAGCAACCCAGTTGGTTGCTTCAATTATCGCCCTTAGTCGGCTTATTTAAAGCCGACTATGGGCGCAGTCTTTGTTACCGTTGCCCCCTTAGTCGGCTTTAAATAACCCGGTTAAAGGCAACAGCTATATTTAGAGTTGTTGCTCCCTCCCCGCTCCATTCCAACCACCATCCTTCTTCTACATATACAACATATTTTTCAATTTCATAATACACAATTTCTCCTATTTTACTCAACCTTCTAACTATTATTCTGCTTATTGACTAATAGCAATGTCGGAGAATATTAAAGGAAAATCCATGATGACTTCAAAGAGCAATCAGAATCCATACAATTCTGTTCAACAACAACAAGAATTTCCAACACAAACTTTGTACTAGCACACCCCGCATTCCAATTCAGGTACAGTACAAACTGGTTCAAATTGTTATTTTCCCAAGCAAAACCAGAACTTCTACCATTCACAGCAAAATTCAAATCATTACCAAGACACTTAAGTTTCTGCCTATGGTCAGAATCCCTCTTTTCAACAAACCCATAGTAATTAACCTTACTCGTCTCCTAGCAGCCAACATCGATCTCCCTTTCCTAATACTTCTCCCTATATTTCAAGAAATTCAAACTTGTTATATGGTTATTATAGCTTCCTGAATGATGGAATCCAAATTGATGTCAACGAGACTCATGTATCATATACTAATTTCCTTCCTGCAAATGTTGCAAAAGTGGTAAAATGGTCACCTGATGAACAAGCTGAATTAGCATTCTATTGGGTTGAGTGTTCCAAAAATAACTGGAAAGGCACAAGTCAAACTGAAAATTCATTTTGGAACACTGTTTGGAAATTATTCAATGGCCGAAGTCCACATAAGCCTTCAAGATCGGTTGACTCTTTGAAGCAGTCTTGGGAGGTAAACAATTCTAGTTTCCAATGTTGGAAATAGATAATCGCCAGTTGGACAGTAGACAACAAAGTGGTGCAAACAACATGGATTTGGTATTATAATGCAATAAGTTTTATGTGATTATGTTGTTTTATGATATTTTGATTTATGTTCATTTATGTTATGCAGCTTAACCAAACAAATGCAATGTATACGTCCGAACATAACAACCAAACTTTCAACTTGCAAAATTGCTATGACATACTTTATAGGGAAGAAAAATGGAGCAAAGTGCGACATGAACATTCAAAAAAGCGATTTATGACCTTAAGGCCGACCGAAAAAGTTAGCCCTAAAAGCTTAAATTCACAAGAAGACACCCCTTTTACAACAAGTATAGGTGGAAGGCTAGCTGGAAAGTACAAAGTGAAGAAAAAGACTACAAATGATTACAGTCAATATTACAAACAACTTGACGGATTTATGGCAGCTGCGGAATAAACAAATAAGCAGTACATGGAAACAAAGGAAGCATCTAAAATAGAGAGATTTGAGAGAGCATAGGAAAAACAACGATGAGATGAAGAGGTTCAACAAATGAGAATCACCAAATTGGAGTTACAAAACAAGGAGTTAGTGCGACAATAACGTGCAGATGATTTTGCTCTTATGAGTGTCAAGCTAGATGATCTAAATCCAATTCAAAGGACGTATATGAAAAAGCAATTTGAGGGGTACCAGAGATGTAACGCAGATTAGCATGCGTCACTGTTTGAGTCTGTTGCGGTTTCATTTTAGTTGAGTTGTAGACTTTGTTGTTGTTTTAGTTGTTTAATTCAGTTGTATTAAGAGTTGTACACTTAAATGTTGAATGAAATTTTAGTCGTAGCTATCATATTTATGTCTTATCAATTCAAAATTGCAATAGTAAAGTTTACATAAAAATAAAACATACAGTAACTAGTTAACATAGACAATGGAGCTTTTATTACATAAAAATAAATTATACAGTCATTAATTAAAAATAAAACAAATATAACCCGTACGTACAAGAAATAAAACATCGATAATGAAGCTTTGATTCAAAACATTAAGTAACTAATTAACTATTGGTTCACGACATACTCCCAATAGTGCTCCACTAGTTCTTCTCGCAATTCTGGACGAGCTTATGGATCTCGAACGTCTTCCAGTCGTTGCAAGTATTTTAATGAATTTAGGTCCTTATAAGGGTTTTTTTCCTAAACCCCACTACAATGTACGGATAGTTTCGAAGCTAGAGTTCATATCTGCCTCGTTCTTCTTCAACAATCATATTATGTAAAATAATACAACAGTACATGACATCAACTATAACTGCTTTATCGTGGTAGTTGACTTCCTTTCGTAGTATATGAAACCTACCTTGGAGTACTCCAAATGTTCGTTCAACATCTTTCTTCAAACTCTCTTGTTCTTTCGTGAACAAGGCTTATTTTGCATTGTTTGACCTTTGTACACTGGTACAAGCGTTTTCCATTTTGGATAAATTTCATCTACAAGATAATATCCAACATAATGATCATTGTCTCCAATTCTGTAGTTGCATGGAGGTGAAAGGTCATTGTACAAGTCATTAAATAAATATGATTGCCGTAATACATTAATATCGTTCATAGAACTAGGAACGCCAAAAAATACATGTCATATGTAAAGGTCAAATGAAGCAACAACTTCTAACACCATCGTATACTTTTTTCAATGACCTCTGTACCACCCTTGCAATGCCACTAGACAGTTTTTCCACATCCAGTGCATACAATCCAAGATACCCATCACACCTAGAAATCCACGTTGAGCTCTCATTGCTAATAATCTGCTAATGTCATGAGCTTTTGGGAGATCTAAGATACTCTTCACCGAACTCACGTACGACAATTTTGCAAAACTCTTTTATAACCTAGTACTGTCGTTGAGTTTCCAATTCTTATTTTGTCATCTAGTGAATCAGCAGATTTTCCATAACAAATCATACAGAGTGCAGTCGTTACCTTCTGATGGGGTGAAATGCCCAGTTTGTTGAGCCATTTCTTCTATGTATGAAAAATATGTTGGCTGCGAAAACTTTGTTAAGTACTTGATTAAATACCATCTTTGACATACGAAATCTTCGACGGAAATATACATCTCCGTATACTGGGTTTGCCGCATAGTAATTCTTAACTAGTTGATTGTGACCACCTGCATAGTCGCGTCCATATTGCAAATCTTTTCTACCAACAACACTTCCACCTTGGGTTGAAGCCGAGCTTTCAGCAATATCTCGTTCTATCGTAGATCTTGTTTCATCTGGAAATAATTTTTGCTGCTTGTTACATTATTCAATATACTCATTCGACATTGTTGAGGATAAGGAGCTTGAAGCACAACACCATAAACCTTTTTTGTCACTCATTGAAATTAGAATTTAATTGCTAGAGTTTGTATTTGATAGAATGTGAAGAACACATATTTAAATGAAATGTTATGCAATGGCATGTCAACTAAATAATTGATGTTCAAACAAGGCTTTATCACCGTCACTCACATTTATTCATTTGTCTTTTAGTTTACTATTCAATCTTTTAACATTTAGTGAAAATTGTATGTGTCAGTACAATATTTAAACATCACTTACCGTTATTATCCTTTTTGTCTTGTTGTGTGAATTGCATAATTTAGCAATAGTATCATGGTAAGTTTTTGTCATTCTATCTACAACAATCCATGTAGATATGAGAAGATTGGTTCATTGTTTAGTCAATGTCCTAATATTGTGTCAGTTCATTTAATAAAGTAGGTACCATGTTGTCACCATCAAATATGGCAGTTGTATTTGCATAGTACAATGTGGCTATAGTTAGAGTAATAGTTTGTTGTTAACATCATTGACTAAATAAAAGCAAACACTAGTACGTTGATAAACAAGCTTAAACCACTAGTACAACTAATAATAAAAAACACCACAAAATCATAGATAAATCTAACTGCTCTTTATCCTCTTCTAGTACAACTATAGCATCCAGCAAGCATTTCATTCTTAATGCCAACATTTAACCTCTTCAATCGATCATTTTCCGCTAGCATCTCAAGTGCGTGTTGGACATCTCTTTCCGTAAGAGGTGTGTCAATCCAAGCAAAAAATTATAACTTTGAATCCCTTGGCGTATTTCTGCATCGATAAACGTTTTACACCTATAGAAACGATGTCCTGCATTCATCTTGCTTTTTGAAACAATAACGTCGCATTCAACTCCACAATAGAAAACTACTAAACGCCTCGTCATACTCGAGCTGGACCTATTCGAGTTTTCACGACAAATCACATGCATTAGCCTAGCATGTAATGACTATTTAGGAGCTTGGGGAATCGCTACATCCACGTTTTATTGCGTAGCATAGACGAGCTCTATCTGAACCTCCTCATTCGCCACTTCTATTTGGGTCTCAGGAACAAATCCATATTCTTCGTATTGATTCTTAGTTCTTTCATACTCTTCATACATTTTCGCCATTGTTTCATCATTGGTTTCCCAATCAACCATCTTAAGCTACATAGAATGCATAATAAGATTTGACAGTTACGTTTTTTAGTATGCGTGAAGTATATAAGTTTAGACTTTAGTTTAGAGGAAAAAAATGGTTAATTTCATACCTCAGTGACTTGGACGAACTACTTTGCACTAAGTTTAGTTTTTTCTCCTAGTTAGAAGTACTCAGCAATGTAAAGGAAATATGGGTTGTTTATTGAATTTATAATGGTATACATCCACTTACCTACGGGTCCTTTTTACAACATGTCATTATCCACATTTATAGTGGAGTAATTATGACTTGTCCTTATCTATTTGGCTATAGTCGTTATAACATGTCCTTATCCACGTGGCTATAGTTTTTATAACATGTCCTTATCTACATGGCTAAAGTTTGAATAGCAGCGTCTTATCAATGAAAATTGGTTGTTCGAATTGACAACACATTTCACATTAAGTATAAAAAACATCACTAAATTGCTCCATTTTAATAGTAGTTGCTTAACACTTAAAAATACATCAGATTGCCTATGTTTAAATAAAGTACAAAATCGTAATTACTCCATATTTTGCATACAATCATAAAACAAAACGCAAGCTCAAACGACAATAAAATCATAAGACCATAAGCCTACTCAGCCCATATCAGGTTAGACAACTATAGCGAAGTTTATATGCTTTGTGACCAACAAATTCCTTACCGTATTCTAATAGGCAACGAGAATCAAAAGTTGATTTAGTTGCTTGAATATGTCTTCGTCTTCAACTATCTCGATATTGACGATATCGATCACGAGCCTCTGCAAAACGACGATGAGCCATATGGATTTCAACTAACGATCGTCTAGCAGGGCATGTACGATGGTTGTTATGTAATTTTGTGATCATCGCCTAATACTCTTCATGGGTTAGACACTGTCCTCTTTGCAATAGCAACTCATCTCTTCGATCAACTTCTATATATTCTTTCACAAGGATAAATAAATCCTGAGATGGAAATTCAGTGGTAAAGTACGAGCTTGACGTACTAGGGTTTTGATGAGCAAGCAAACTCATTTGCCTCGCATGGATTGATCGTGGAGGTGGTGGTGTATTCTGTATTTCTATAGTTCCTTGTGTAGCACGAACTACTTCATTTCGAACCTCTTCATCGACCTCTTCTATTTGTGTATCTGGAACAAATCCACCCTCTTGCTTGACTACTTTGATCTATTCCTACTCATCAAACATTTTTCCTACTATTTCATCACTGATTTCCCTATCACCCATTTAACCTACACGAAATCAATAGTACCAAATATATTGGGAGAAAATTTTTTGTTTATATCAAAAAATGTAACCTTGATGCAAAGAAGTATAATTATTTCTCACCTTAAGGACTTGGATGATCGAGAGTGCAGAGATTATAGTTTATTGTTGGATTTTGAAGAACAAACTATTTAAAAGAATAAAGTTATATGTGGAGGTCGTCCTCAACTACATGGCTACAGTTAAAGGTTGTGTGTACAGGTCTTGACTTATTGTGAAATCACATCATGCTATCCAAGACCATGTGGGTTAGGAGTTAAAAGATTGGATTGCCTCGTTTATGTTCATTGCCAGTGGATGATTGCGAATTCTAAGCCCCATATCCAAAGTTGCTACAGTAAACAGTATACAGTGCACAATCATGTCCATTGCCAGCATACAATGCACAGTCATGTCCATTGCTGGTGGATGCTTGTGACTTCTCAGTCTGATATCTGAATTGGCTACAGTATACAGTACACAGTCAAGTCCATTTCCAGTACGATCATTGTAGCCACTTTCTTTAAACAAAGAGAAAACAATGATCAGTCGGATTTATGTCAAATTAAAGTCACTGTCGAGTCTCAATCATTATTTTTGGTACTTATTGTGTTTGGTCACCAATGTGGGTACAGTGCACAGTGGAGATTCCTTTAATACAAAATTAAGCAACATTATCTCCTTCACTTATTGTGCCTGGTCATAAACATGGCTATAGTGTACAGTGGAGATTCTCTTTTACTGACGTTTTTAACAACGATTGAGGAGTCATTGTTTTGTAGATACAAAGTCCAGTGACTTTGAGGTAAACCAATACACAAATTTAAAGCAACTAAAAGATGTTGATTGAGTATCCAACCTCATATGAACATACTGACATTTTGGAAGCGTCAAATCCTAATTCGTTTTCACCTAGAGAAATAATTGAATGGTACGTTGAAAAGGAAGAGCGACCTGGTCATAAACATGGCTATAGTGTACAGTGGAGATTCTCTTTTACTGACGTTTTTAACAACGATTGAGGAGTCATTGTTTTGTAGATACAAAGTCCAGTGACTTTGAGGTAAACCAATACACAAATTTAAAGCAACTAAAAGATGTTGATTGAGTATCCAACCTCATATGAACATACTGACATTTTGGAAGCGTCAAATCCTAATTCGTTTTCACCCAGAGAAATAATTGAATGGTACGTTGAAAAGGAAGAGCGACACTACGAAAAAGTGCGATAGAGAGAGCTTGAGGTAGGGATGCGCTAGATGTAGATAGATCACCAGCAACAACTAGCTCCTCAACGCACTCAAGGGTAATGAAGTTTAATTCCTCCTGCCCAAAACGTCATTGATGTCGATGAGGTTTAATCTGTGAATGGTGTATGCTTTTGTGGTTTTGAAGCACCACTCTTAGTCGTCACACGTGGAAACGATGTTGGTCGCCGATACTATCGTTTCCCGCTTCATTCAAATGAATGTGAATTTGGATAGTGGGTAGATGAACGTTTCCCAACTAGGACCATTACTTATGCTTTGGAGAGAAAAGAAGAGATAAAGAGGCTTTGCGCTCAACTCAATGATTATATGCAAACAAATTACTACCTTCGAAATTGTTTTAATTAGAATTTGTTGTAGACATATCCCTCATTTATTACCGTCATTGTATCATTTTATTTATTGTAGTTGTATCATGAGTATATCGTTAGCAGGGGTCACCCGCTTTTTATTTATCTGAAGTGGTTTTATTTAATTAAGTTAGGATGGGTCATCCTCTTAATACTTATTTAAATTGAATAACGTAAATTTAATTAAATCGAGATCATTGCATAATGGTAGTTCTTAATTAAACGATATACAAATGGAATCGTTTTATAAACGCTTCCATACCGACTATCTGAAAAATTCAAGTTAAAATATCTAATTTATATAAAAATCAACATTTAAAATTTCCCTATTGAATCTATAAAAATCCATTTTAAATTATTAAATAAACGTTGTGGTTTATAAACGAATCCATAGCGACTTTTTGAAAAATTGATTTGGACATAACTCAAAGTCTACAATATGAAAACATGATTTTTCTATTCTAGTAAATTTTTTTACTCCAGTAGATCCTTATGAATCTTGTTACAAATGATTCCGACTTATATTGGATCCTGTAGATTTAGTTAAAGTTCAAAATGTAAACTACGAACTACCACGACATTACGAGCACGTTTTTAATTAAATATAAATTATACATTCAAACGTCGTTTAATAAACAAATTCATTATCATAATTCAAAATTATAGAATTAAAAATATTTAAATATCTAAATATACATTTTAACCAATTTTAAATGTTCAACTAAACAGTTAAAATTTTAGTTTGTTCCAGGTATTACGATATAAATACTGATATAGACATATTATGAATAAGAACAGAGCAGGTACACATAAGAACATACACGCAAATTACGTATAACAACATAGCAGATACATATAAGAACGTACAAGCATATTACATGTACGAACTAATACAAATACAAAACATACAAGCGAATAAGCTACTACAACGGACTACACCATAATACAAAGATACAAGCAAATATAACAGAAATGTCAATTACATGAACTACGACTCATCAAACTGGTATGTATCATCATAAAGATCTGATGCATCCTCGTCGTCATCCTGGTCGTCATCATCGCCTTCGTCGACTCCCGGTCTATGGCGTTATCGTTCCTCATCAGCAGTGGTAAGCTCGCTAATACGAGCAGTCAACTCATCTAAACTCCGTCGGTGCTCAACCTACATCACCTATCGAAGTCTCATCTGTATCTAATAAAGATCCTTATAAGAAAATACGACTGGCTCTGGATACTACGTGACCACTGGCCATGGAATTTCAATATATATATATATATATATATATATATATATGTATGTATGCTCCGTAACTAGTAGGTATGCCAACAGTCCAACTGTAGTTTGGCATCTCGATAAGATGTGGAAATTAGTAAACCTGCCTACTCTGTGAAATGTCCTGAGTAATAGAGGTATGAGTCCACCTCGAATAGCAGAAGGACCAATGAAATCGACTGCCACAGCATGCAAAAAACTTCCCGTATGAGGTGGGGTGTAATACTGCTACTAGAAAGAAATATAATCCCTACCCATAATAACGAATTCACTTGCTGGCCACCACGCTTTGGTGTGCTACTGTAAGTCACCGATAGAATAAACCCTGGGAGTAGTTGTATCTGGGTATGGATTGTCAGGAACAAAATCACCATCAAATATCTGTCTCCAGCAATGCTCCCCTAAGTACTAGTAGCAGCCTAAACTAGGTGGACAGGATATTAGTGGAAAGCGTCTTCCCAAAAGAAAATTAACATAGACTATGACGGGGTCGGTCAGAAATGGAGAACTATCGTAGGGATGCCAAACAACCGACCCTCCTATGGTGCGCAGCTCAATCTGGTTACGAACTACAACAAAGACATGTCGTGTCTGTCCTACTGGAACCTGTTTACGGTTATCGAGACTCCACGCTCGTACTTTGGGAAAGTAAAGGGATAATGTGGGATCCAAGGTAAGACAGGTCATATTGTGAAAGTACTATTAGTATGGTACTTCAAGATCTCCAAAAACTAGTAATCGAAGCAGTCTTGGGCCAACTGACACATTGATAATCCAATGACCTATAGAAGTAGTCTTATATTGGTGTCCCCAAGTCCTACACAGTAGGACTACTGTCAAATGAAAACTCTTAAACTGCCGCTACATAACCACAAGGTAGTGCCCTCGAAGCATTTATAGAAAATATTTTTTTCATCATATACAAAATAAATAGTCTGGAAATCTCCAAATGGTTAACTATAGGATGTATATTTACTAAAGCGTGGATTGCTTGTCTGATGTATGAGCATCTAATATGGAAACCAGCTGTGATGCCACTCTGTAAGTCCAGATGTGGAAATAAACTAGCCAGAAGGTCAAAGTCCTGAAACCACTCATCATAGGGTAAGGTTTTCCCCTGACCTATGACTATACCAATAAGCATAGAAAAGTGTAGTGGGGTGACTCCCAACTCGCCAAAACTAAAATGGATTGTATGAGTTGTTTTCCACCAACAAGCAACCAATGCACCACATAACTGAACATCATTGTTAAAAGGATTTTCGATACCTATTTAACGAATTATAAATAATTAATAGCAATTAAAACGAAAACACAAATTTGTATCTATGTTTAAAAAAATGTACTCAAAAAGTCATCAAATCTCATGGAGAAATTCCTGAATAATAGCCTCTGTGTCATACTCATGAATTAGTCTGCATAGAAGGAGAACATTAACCCAAGAGCCACGTGTATGCTCGCGTCAAACCTAATATTAAGTACGAGACTTATTAATTTTTTGTAATACATTAAACTTGCAAAAAAATATAAATAAAACTTACAGATGCGTCAACTAAAGTGCTGACATGCTCTTCGTTTTCAACTAATTCACGAAAATTGGCCAACTATTTCTCTGGTCTCAAATTCGGGTTCTTGTGAGAATCCAAAACTTTCTGATCACTGCGTCTAGGAACACATCTTCTTCTAACCGTCATTGTACGTCGACCTCCTGGATCGCCAGTCGGTACATTTTATTCTACAGGTGTGTACTCCTCAGATGGATTAACATTTCCACTACGGCTTCTGCTTCCTCGCACTTCTCTCAATATGCATCTCATTTCTAATTTTATAATTTTTTTATAGGAGGAAAGGTGTTGAAATAGGGGAAGAAAAGGGGGGCGGCGCTGGAGAATTTGGGGAAAGAGATTTGGGTATAGTCGGCTTCACATAAGAGGGCTATGTATAGGAATTGGCTAGCCGACTTATTTTAAGCCGGCTAGGCATGTGGTGTGGATTTACTTCCACAGCACGGACCGCAATCTAATAGTCCTGGATTACGATCCGTAGGAATTGCTTTAGCCATCTAAAAATAAGTTGGCTAAGTAATTCCTCAACCCTACCACCATTGGGGGTTGCTCTTGGTTGATTATGTGTAAATCGACCATGAGAAACCCCTGGGTTGGGAATGCTCTAACTCTTTTCCCCTCTTGCATGTCCTGTCCTCCGCATCGAGCTATGTGTTTGTCCTTCCTTCACCTCCTCCACCGACTGACAGACCACGCCTTATCCCTACTGGCCCTCCCCCTCCAACTCTCAGCCAGTCATAGTCCCTTTCTCCTCTTCCACTAATCAACTAACCAATTCTATTGTTCATTCCTGGACGTCTCTTTTTGCGAGTAAACTCATAAACCTAAGAAAATACAATCCCATTGATCTAGTTTCAGTGATTAAGGACAGATACCTCATACATATGCCTGATGTGGTGAAAGCTGGACTGGAATTTCTGGTTGTTTTCTACTTGGACTATCTGATCTCCTTCTCAGCAGTAGTTCAAATGCTGAAGGCATGAGGAAATTAAAGAGGACTATAAAGGTGAGATCTGATGGTAACTTTTTTTTCTAGTTTTCCAGCAAAGTGGATAGGCATAAGGTATTGCAAAGAGATCCATTTTTCATTCGAAATAAGTTCTTTATTTTGAAACTAGATGAACCATCTGTAAGCAGTATTTTTGGTTGTATTTAATTTGTCCTAGTGTGGGTGCATTTTTTGAATATCCCAATATTTGTGTGGTCTCACCTCAAAAGCAATTAGATTTCAATTAGGCTAGGTAAACTGTTATGCATGGATGCGTATAGATAGGCTAATTTATGCTAAATTCTTGATTGGAATCAAACCAGGTAGTGAGTTAGTAAATAGCTTCTTCATATAACTTGTTGAAGGAGGAACTCAAAGGATATAAGTGAAATACAAGTGGAGACAAGATATGTTTGTTGTGTGAAAAAGGTTGCACAAATTGCTTTGATATCAATCTGTTGTGCAAAAATTTCGCAATTGCAAAAGCGCAAAAAAAGGATCTTGATTTGCCCACTAAACATCAAACTAATTTGATAACAATTATTCTACTACTCCAAACAAATAATAAATAACTTTAAAGAAGAAAATAAAGAAACGGAATATTTATAGTGTTTCCACTATCATCAATATGATAGTATACGTCCAGTTCAAACGAGAGAGATTTTATTCCATATAAAAGAGAGATACAAGGTATTACAAGATAAGAGTTTACATAACTAAAACATCAAATTATACTTAACAAGAAGAGACACTCCATTTGGGGATTTCTGGCTGAATGTCAGGATGATTTTACAATGAAGCCTACCCCCAATAAATAGCCAGTGAAATATATGTGAATCATTAATCAAATTACTAAGATATGATATTAAATAATGGAGATAAATTATTGAGGTAAAAAACAGTGCAAACCTAGCAAGTAATTCACCAATCATTTCCTTAGCAAAGATGGAAGAAAATAATCATTGCATTTATTTCTTTTTCATCCCATGCAAATGCAATCAATAATCTATGCATTTCCATTTTGCATATTTGTTTCCACCTATTTGTGATTTGTATCATCAAATTTAACACTTCATCTTAATGCAAAATCACATATCTTCAACACCCTATCTCGTGTCAAATTCTCTTCACAACATAAAACTCTTTAAAAAAGAACTCCACCTTTAAGCCAAAATCTCATAGTGAGAAAAACTGAATATTTACCAAATGGGTTGCAGCAAAGCTACCCCCATCACACCATGTTAACGAGTTCACACTATGTTCCCGCCTGCCAACAAATGTTTTAAATATTCAAAATCCAAACAAAGTATATTCTAAAGTAATCTCAATACCAGCAAGGCCCATTTAAATACAAAGCCAGAAACTAAAGCCAATTAACAACGAAAAAGGCTAATCTAAATATCTGTAAATACAACAAATCTCTCTCTGACCACTTAACATAATCAAATCCATTACGAACATCACTTACCGCCTACAAAAGATGCATCTTCCTCATGAAATGTACCATGAAAAAATCAATGGTATAATATCGTTTGTAATACCACAAAAATCTTTGTCTTGTCTTTGTGGATTTTCTAAATCGATACTCGTCTATCATTTGACATGAGCTTCTTTCCTGATCATCTTGGATCCCTCGAGCATCATCAACATGAAGACCCCTGTCTGAAACATAATCAAAAGTTCCCAAACCAAATGGTCCCTTCAACGACAAATAAACTTCTTAGGACTAGAACACGCTTCCCTCTCAACATAATCTCCTCCACCAAAGTCTTCCTTTTCCCCCAAAATAGTAATAGCATAATTACCATCAGATATGCCGCTCTTTCTTGAAGCCATTGATGCACAATCAAAACGAATCACCTTTCTCCAATACTAACTTGTTGTGCGAAAAAGGTTGCATAAATTGCTTTGATACCAATCTGTTGCGCAAAAATTGCACAAATGCGAAAGCACAATAAACAGGATCCAGATTTTCCAATTAAACATCAAACTAATCTGATAACAATTATTCTATTGCTCCAAACAAATAGTATATAACCAAAAAGAAGAAAATAAAGACACAAAATATTTATAATGGTTCCACTATCATCAATAAGATAATGTACGTTTAGTTCAAATGAGAGATATTTTATTTCAAATAAGAAAGAGATATAAGAGATTACAAGATAAGGGTTTACATAACCAAAACCTCAAATTAGGCTTAACAAGAAGAGACATTCCACTAGGGGCTCTCTGGCGGAATGAGGATGAGTTTACAATGAAGTTTACCCCCAATATACAGTCAGTAAAATATATGTGAATCATCAATCAAATTACTAATATATGCTTATAAATAATGAAGGTAAATTATTGAGGTAACAAACGGTGCAAACCTAGCAAGTATATCACCAATCCTTTCCTTAGAAAAGATGAGAGAAAATAATCCCTAGTATTTTTTTTTTCATCTCATCAAATACAATCAATGATTTATGCATTTTCATTTTGTATATTTGTTTCCACTTATTTGTGATTTTGTATCATCAAATTTAAAAATCTGTGCAGTTCACAAGATGTTTGATCATAATTCTGATAAATGTAATAACTCTAATGATACTGACAAGGTGTATCATCTCATCCTGAGACTGAAACTAAAGCAGCTAGAGTTACCATTAAGAAGAAGCGGAAAGTGAACATGAATAGGGGTAGAAATGTGCATATGAAGCCAGACAAGGGAAATTTGTATAAGGGAAAGAAGTTTGATAAAGAGGCAATACTAGGTAGGGAAATCAATGTTCACTATACCATAACAGCCGATTTGGCACAGATGGATGCAGAGATATAATACAGGTTAAAGCCGTATCATATTTGATAGTGTTCAGATTCGTATAAAACTACATTTTGCGATCCGCACCAACCCAAACGCCCTAAATCTGACTATCCATCAATGACCCCGGGTTAGTTAATTTGATACGACTTTGGGCCAAATCGAATGTGTATCATATTGTGCATCACATTAGGCACTCGGAATAAAAACTTTGGCCGCTCCCTTTTCTATTTGTTTTACTTTAATGGTGACTGAAAACCAAAATTAGGGTTTTCGGTCACCAAATCGTGCCTCCACCTTCGACAGAGACGAACAACCCTCTCCTTTAGCAGAAATGCAACAACCCTTGGTCTCCCTAGCTCTCCTTCGACAACGCAGGTATGTGTTTCAATTGAATTTTGGCATGCATGCCTGATAGTAGGGAACAAATTGAAATCTTTGTATGATAGTTGATTGCTACTTTGTGTTAGTGTGTTAGCTGTTTCAATTCAATTGGTTTGTGTAAGTATGTTAGTTGATTGCTACTTTTTGTTATGGACGGATATGTGGTTATACCCTGAAATCAGAGAAATCAAATTTGAATAATGTTTTGTGATAATGTAAAAAACATTTGAATTGCTATTGGAAACATGTATGGTATAATTTTAGATTGTGGTATATCCATGAAACAAAGAAATAACAATGAGTTAGTCATAAGCATGTAGTTACCTTTACTAATGTTAAGATGTCTAATGTCAATTGTCCATAACCTGATTCTATTTGCAATAGCCATTTGATGATATGTTATTTAGATCGTTTGCCACGTTGAATCTGAAATGTGGTGGAAACTGAGCAAATGGATAATTATAGTTTAATATTTAATCATGATTTCATCGTCGTTTGACCGTTTGTTTGCCTTATGCTTGAAATTTAAATTGGGTTGTCTTATTACAAGTTTACTCTGTTTTGAGTGATAACAAGTGTACTGAAAATATTCTAATAGGTATGTTGAAAATTTTGGTAGATGGATGATTACTAAACTTTCTGGTTAATATTTTAATAGGCGATCCACCAGGTGGATGCATTTTAGCTCACACGTAGGGTCGAGTATCCATGATTATTACGTTTATCCAAATGTCGGATGCTGCTGCACTTAACCTTAGTAAAAAGCTACTTTCACTGGTAACTTTCCCCTACTTTGTAGCAGATTGTAGTGCAAGTTAACTTGCACTAAACAGTTTGCTTCAAAGAAACTGAAAGTTGCAAGTAAAAGCAGCTTTTTTCAAAGGTTAAGTGAAGGGGCATTCGACATTTGGATATACTACAAGAAAAAAGGCTATTTCCGACGGCTGAAAATTGTCGGCGGCCGTCGGAAGCCGTCGGAAATAGCCGTCGCTTTTAGAGGCATCGAAAATCTGATTTTCCGACGGTTTTCGACACATCCCGTATTTTTTGTTGCCGACGGTTTTTGGCAGTTTGTAACGGCTTTCGTCAGTCGTCGGAAGCCGTCGGAAAACCTGCATATTTTTTTTTTGAAATTTCAGCTGCCATTTAGCCTTTTAACTATACTTCTTCACTAAAACCACTATCTAATCAATCAATAAATAACCCAACATATCAGCTCTCAACCAATTAACAAAAACACAAAAATTTCACCATAAACTTAAACCATTAACTACATAATACATAAATTTGTGCACATCACGTAGTCTACCGATATATATACCAATATTAAATACACTACCCCAAAAAAATCTGCTTGATTTCCAAATCCTAACCCATATTTTGTACAAATTATGATGAAGGGGGAAGTTTAAATCGTAACTCATATTTGTAGCAACTGTGTAAGGGTACATGATTTTATTTCTAAACTAAAAATTATATTTAGAAAAAAATCGTTTACCACTTGATTTCCAAATCCACACCGCCTGTTTCGCGTCGCTTTCGCATACACGCATCCAAAATCAGAATTTAAGCATACCTTAAAATCAGAATTAACATATCTTAAAAATATATTTAACACAAAAAAATAGAAAAACATACCTTAAAATCAGAATTTAAGCATCTCTTTCCCGTAGGCCCATCCAAAATAGTTAAAGGAACTGTGTCATCGTCGTCATCTATAATATATATGCATTAATACTAACAAAAAAGAAAAAGGAATTGAGATTCCAACAAAAACACCAAGATATAGGTAAGGGAGTTTACCTTCGATGACTACATAAGGGGGGTGGGACTGCACTGTAATCGATTTCATGGTTCTAATTCGTCCAATTTGTCTCCCTGCAATCATTGCCAAGAGTTCATTAGTTGACTACATGAAGAAGTTGGTGAAAACAAAATCGGACAAGCTCGTATCATCAAATTTGGTAGAACATGATTTAATTGCTCGTTTATTTTAAGCAAGAGATGAAGTAAAGTAGTTAATATGTCATGATGATATTATTACCAGCATCACGGACAATATGTGCGCAAGTATGAAGGTTGCTGGGCCGGGTATGCAAAGAATGACATTATCAATCAAATATTTTTTATTTTTACAAATAATTTTGTGCACTTACCTTCGCCTCATCAGTGTTCCAATACTTGACAAATACTTCCCACACGGTTGTTCCAACACTGAAAATAGAATTAGCTTTGTATGTTACTTCATAAGTTTATTCATACATGTAATATTCATAGATATAATGCATCGATTTCATGCATATTATCCTATTTTGATGTGTTCTCTTAAATCCGCATCGTTGCTTCATAAATAACTTAAATCACAAAAAAGGTTTTTGTTTTGTTAGAAGTACTCAAACAATTTTTGCAAGATTTTCCACTTTTGCAACAAGTACATAACGGTGCATATATACACAAATAACCACAATTATACAATGGTCAAAATCAAGTTAAGGGGGACATATGCACAAATAACCAAACATTGCACATAAAATTTTCAGTTTTATTATATCACATGAAATACGCACATAATAGGATGATACAACCTACTAAAACGCTATTTAAACCAATTGCAATCAATAGATAAACATAAATTTTTAATTTAAGCAAATATAGATTTAGGTAAAAATTGGATTTTTATGGAAAAAAGATATTATACCTCAAATTGATTGCTATAGTGATCTGAATGAAAGCCAAGGAGGTTCTTACGTGAAAAAATGGGGATTTGGAGGCAAAAAAATGGGATTTGGGGTGTTAGGGTTTTAAAAACCGTAGCTGGAAAAAATGGATGAGCAAAAGAAATGAGGAAGAAAGAGTTCGGTAAGCAGTTTATCACGAAAATTTCCGACGGTCGCCGACGGCCCGTTTAAAGCCATCACAAATAGCCTGTTTTCTTGTAGTGATAAAGCTAATAAGCATGGATTACTAACCCTGCGCATGAGCTAATATGCATCCACCTAGTGGATCGCCCAGTAAATTCTTAATCAGAAAATTGAGTGTGTGCCATCCGAAGGTGATGATTCAATATCTTTAGACGTTGGAGAAGATATATATTATTTTACACTTATCTCTACATAGTATCTTACATGGACGATGCCTTGCATTTTTAATGACTTACATTTCTTTCATCTTTGAGACATATACTGACTGACTACGCAAACACATGGATTGGCCTTAAAGTGCTTTTTTGACTTGTTACAATGTACTGACTGAGTTAAACATAGAAGACATTTTCTACACAAATTTGAGGACTGATATTATTGACTATTTGTGTTATTTTTTATAGGTTGTTTGAGATTTTTTTTTGTGTGTGATATGTTATATACAATTTTTATAGGACTAATGTTACACAAACATAGAAGGCATGAAGTGTAATTGTTGTTGATCTCAGTCAGTAATCAAAGTTCTATTTTTGACTTGTTTCAGTGTAATTTGAGTTAAATTCAGTCAGTACATAATAATAGAAGACATTTTAGTCCATATATCATTTCTATGTGTCATTAAACAAGTTCCATTTTAGCTCATTTATGTATGCTAGTGAGTTACAATGTCGATCTCTTGTCGAGTGAAGTATTTGTAACTTGTTTAATGAATTTATATGCAGTCCTGTTGGAGAAAACAGAAAAAGTGGGGAGGTATATTGGCTATATACGATGTTGGATGTCACGTTAAACCATAAAGCATGTGAGATGCTGGTATGTTTCTAGGTTGCAAGTTCATGAAATCATGTTAGTAGCATCATAAATATGTTATAGATACAATTGAGTAGCATGCACACACGGACACAAAACACGATATGCCCTTCACTGTTATCAGTACGGCGCTCGACTAGTCGCGACTAGTCGAGTAATCTAGATCGAACCATCGACATGAAGTCTCGACTTGCCTTTTTTATGTATTTTGTGCGCATGGGTAGAAATTAGTCGACCAGTGTCGACTAATTTTGTGTGCAATCAAGCATAAATTACTTCTTTTTTCTGTAGATTTTGGTGCTTTTGTGCTGCTGGAACTCAGACTGGCTATCATGATTTAGTTTTGCTGCCAATCATCAGGTTAGCCTTTTTAGCTTTTGTTTTAAACTCTGTATATATATATATATACATATTTATGTTGTTATAAAACTTTTTCAGCATCAGCTAGCTTATTCTCACACTGCTTTAAATTATAGCAAACACATGGATTTCATCGGCATGATCAACATGTACGCTCAATCTTCTCCAAGGGCGAACCCAAGAATTACCACTAGGGTGGGCTAAATTTAAAGCAACCATTTTTTAAAATTATAATGCAATTTCAATTACTACTACAAAACAACGATCACAAAAAAAGATTCAAAATAATAAGAAGTCGATTCATATTCACTTTTAATACATAACATTTAGCTTAATTGTGCACGATGGGTCTTCGCAGAGTCAGATTCCTTAACTACAGAATCCAAATCAATCTTCCAAGCAAAATCACGCTCCAAATAAAGAGACATGCAATCAGCAAGAAATTCATCCCCCATAGCATTGCGAATCGCCGTTTTCACATGTTTCATACCTGAAAATGCTCTTTCAATAGTTGCGGTAGTGACAGGAAGTGTTAGCACAAGACGGATCAACTTATCGATCATATAATAGTTTTCAAACTTTCTCGTCACAAATAATGATTGACATAAACCAGCAAGTGTAGTTAGATTTTCAAATCGAGGATCACTTTTAACATCTAGCTCATAATGCATCAATTGACATTGCAAAGCATAAATGTCTTGTCCACTAAAATCCATGAAGTAAAATTTTTCGGCAAGCTTGCATATATTTTCTGCACTAAAAGACTTAAAGGCATCACTAGGATCTAGAGCTGAACTTAGAGTAAGAAGCTCAACAACCACACCATTGAATCTATTTTCTAACTCCATTAGTTGGAAATCGATCGTAGAGTTAAAAATGTCATAATGATAATGATGTTCAACCGTGATGGCATCCCGTTGTTGACAGCTACGACTTGTACCCTCTTTATATGGAGAACTCATATTAGGAACTACAATGTCACAACGATGACAAAAAGTTAACAAAGTCTTTAAAAATGTATCCCATTGCTCCAATCTTAACTTTTAAAGAAGAATTTTTGTTGTTGAAACTAATTTCATCGCATTCAAAATATCTTGAGATTTGCGTTGTAATGCTTGGCAAAGTCCATCAGTGATGCCTATTATTTTATCAATCAAGTGCAAAATAAATAGAAAATCAAAGCTTCTTAACGTTTTGAATATACTGAAAGCTTGACCACTCATTGTTTGATGTCCACTCTTTTTAATACATTCAACAACCAAGCATGCAACATCATACATATTTATTAAATCTCTCACGGAATCATAATGTGAGCTCCAACGAGTATCTCTAGGACGGTGTAAAGTACCAATTTGATTAGCCCCTGTATTTGTTTGTCGTTCTCCACTAAGCGATATTTTCTCAATCTCATTTTTCTGAGCAGTCTTTAACTTACAAAGACGCTTTGGCGATGCAGCAACAAGATTAACAACACATGTTAAATGAGAATAAAATTGCCAAACATTAGATTCGTCTTTTGCTGCTGCAACTAATGCTAGTTGTAATTGGTGAGCAAAGCAATGCACATAATAAGCAGACGAGCAATCTTGAAGGAACAGTGCTTGTAAACCTTTCCATTCTCCACGCATATTACTCGCACCGTCATAACCTTGCCCCCTCAAATTTTGAATTATTAGATTAAATCTTCCAAACATATTAGATATCTAGTCTTAAGAAATAATGTTGATGTACTCCCAACGCCAATAATATCTAGAAAACGTTCTGCTATTAAACCATCATACGTGACATGTCTCAATACAAGAGCCATCTGTTCCCTTTTAGCTTCATCCTGAGATTCATCAACAAGAATACAAAACTTGTTATCCCCAATTTCATTACGGATCATGTTTCTCACTCGATTGGCCAAGATATGTAGGATCTCCTTTTGAATTCTAAGAGAAGTGTATTTAGCATTTTGAGGCGCATTACCCAATATATTTTTTGCAAGGCTATCATTTCCTTCTGCTTTGAACTTTAATAATTCAATGAAATTTCCTCGGTTTAATGAACTTGGGCTTTCATCATGTCCCCTAAAACCAACGGCTTGAAGCGCAAGATAGCGAACAGCTTCAATGCTTGTTTTAAGCCGCATTTGGTTCTTTAAAATTTCCTCCCTTGATTGAGAATTAATTACTCTATCGATATGTTGGGGAGTTTTTTTTAAATTTCTTACGCACTCGTCGCATTTGCTATGTGACGAAGTGGTAAGACCAACATGTTGTAGAAATGCGCATTTTGCTCCATCATTAACTCTCTTCCATGAGTTAAATCCATCTAAAGTTAGGGCGGATTGTACCCCAGATGATCTACTTTTCTCTCCATAAAGATAGCAAGGAAAACAATATGCTCTATCATTAGTAGAAGAATACTCCAACCAAGGAAATTGTTGGAACCACATAGCTTGAAATCGACGATGTTGCTTTCCAACAAGCGTTTTAGGGTATTCAGCCAATTTAGGCTGATATGGTCCTAAATTAATATAAGCTCGTCGAACCTCATCTCTTTTAGTAAGAAATTCAATTTCACAAATCGGCGATCGTAATGTTGGATCCCGTTCAAGCGCTGTTGAATTGGACTGAGGAGTGGTGACTGAAGGAGGTTGAACATAAGATTGAGAGTTGAATTGAGGTGTATCAGCTTCCAATATTAAATGCTCATTTGATGGTCCATCATCATTGCTCTTTTTTAAAAAAATAGAAGAGTGTTGGGTTTCTTGCTTGGTTGTTTGTTTGACATTTTAATACAACCTAATGACATATTAAATGTTATATGAAGTAATTAGCAAAGTTTGACATTATCAGATCTAATAGAATAACAAACAAACTAAGGTAATAATACAATATTTTTGTTTAAAGACAATTAGACAAATGAACTCAACAAGATAATTGATTTTTCTCTTTGAATAGTATCAATCATTTCAGTATATTTTTTTTAAACTACTTTAGACAAATCAAACTTTAGTTTTTTTTTTAAAACAAATCAAAGTACAGTTGAACAACCGTGAATGACAAACTTAAATTGATTTAAACAAACTAAAGTTTGATTTGTTTAATCAATTTGAACACCCGTGAATGACAACTGAAACATAATTACAGAATACAGACTGTTGAATTTAAACAAATCAAACTTAAATGATTAATTAAACTTTAGTCCCGTAAAAATCAAACTTAAATCAATTCACGGTTGAGACTTAGATGCAATTAACAGCGCTGAAATCACAAACAGGGAAATCACCTGAATAGGCTAAATTTGTAAATCTATCGAGCTGAGCTGACTACTGAGATGCAATTAGGAGAACAATTCAGTAATCCCTGAAATCACAATTCACAAACAGGGAAAAATTTAGGGTTTTTCCTTCAGCTAATCAATTTCTAATTTAATAATTTAAAAGAGAATGAAAATCACCTGAATTGATTACTCTTGCTACTGAATTGAAGATTTGAGAATCGCGATTCACGAGTCTTGTTTTTTTTTCATGAATCGTGCACGGCCTCGAACAAGCGCTAGAAGACTGGACCTGGAGTGGAAGAATTCGTTCGTTACTTCAGTTTTTGCCATTGCGTTTTTTCCTTTCCGCCTTGGGTTGGGCTGATTTATTCAGTACCATAATTTTTTTATATATATAATTTCGGGATGCTTTTTTAGACTGGGCTACAACCCAGCTGAGCACAGTGCTCAGTCCGCCCTTGATCTTCTCGGCCTCGACTAGAGTTATATCAGGCTGATATATTTTTACCTTTTTTTGTTAGTTCGTAATGTGATGAAAACCTTTGACAATTTCCTTCTATATGTTTGTATGTACATTGTGTTCGTGTTATGAAAAATCTTGTAATGCTTTGAGTATGTATGTGTGTGTGTGTATATATATAATGCTATTCTTGTGTATAAATTGTGGTATATATGTTGTATTATGAAAAATATGTGCTACAGTTTCTTCTGTGTGTGTGTACATATAATTAGATATGGTAAAAGGCTGTGTCTGAGTACGCTTTAGATACGCCTACGAGCCGTATGTTATCTATAAGTGAGATATGGTTTATAACTGTATTTAAAAATTTAACATGCCATTTTTTGATACGGCTTTTTATCGTGCCTAACTGGTTTAGATACGACTAAAAACACAGCTTAATTAGCATATATGATATTGTGGTTGGAGAAGTAGTTGTCGAGTGTAGCAAAGGAGATGGTAAACTTCAAATGAATCAGCGATTGAAAGATTAAAGATTGGAGTTGAGAGTTTAGACAATGCCAGTGAAGATGCTAACGAAGCAATAAGTAACACAATCATTTACGGTTTAGTCAAAGCCAATGAAGGTGCTAACAAAGCAATAAGTAACACAGTCATTCATGGTTTAGTCAAAGCCAATGAACTTGGAGACAAAGTAACAAGAAACACTAACATTCTTTGTGATGGTGAGTCAAGTAATCTAGATGTAAGTATATATTAGGCAGTCTTGCTCTGATGATAGAAAAAATTCATTTGAAATACAGTTACATGATATCCATAAAAGCAATATGGTCTGCCCAAACAAAGCCGCGATAAACAACAATGAAAGCTCAGTGAAAATGTGTAATATGGGACCAGTAAAAGTAAGCAGTTTGAAGACTAAGAACTGACTAAATGAAGGGACCCTGGAGATAAAAAAAATGGTGCAGACGAATATTCTTGAAGAGGTCATGAAGCAATATCGGTTTGTACGAGCCCGAGCCAACTTCTGCCTGAGCCAACTTCTGGCCGATCCAATTTCTGCCCGAACCAACTTCTGCCTGATCCAAGTTCTGTCCAATCCAACATCTGTCCGATCCAACTTCTGGCGGAGCCAACTTTTGCCCGAGCCAACTTCTGCCCAATCCAACTTCTGCACGATCCAACTTCTGCCCGAACCAACTTCTGCCCGATCCAACTTCTGCCCGAGCCAACTTTTGCATGATCCAAATTCTGCCTGAGCCAACTTCTGCCCGATCCAACTTCTGTCCGATCCAACTTCTGGATATTGCAATTTAACTCCGATTTCGATAAAAGCTTCACCAAACGATGAATTCAACGAAACCAACTCAACCAAAATCATCAAACACAATCATAAATATATCATAACATTACTAATCACATGAATATGACGATTTCCACAAAAATGATGTAAATCTCACCAAAAACCATTAAAATGAACATATGATCAAAATGAGAGATCTAACTAACATAAACATGTAAAATGACATGAAATTAACGAGTAAAACTTGTTAGATTAAATCATAGGGTGATACATATGAAAGTGGACATGTAATGGTGTAAATCTATGGTAAAACATTCCAATTTGATGAGAAACTGGCACAAACACTCATATACTTCATTGCATTCATGTGAGAGATGTAAATCACTCCCCAATTTGCCGAAACAAGCTAAAATGGTAGAAATAAGAATCTGAATGTGAGAATTGCAAAAATCTGAATAGTGAATGTGAGAATTGCAAAAATCTTGAAGAAGGTGAACTAAGTGGTCGTGAATGTGAGAATTGCAAAAATCTGAATAGTGAATGTAGAGAAAATGTAGCAGACGAATATTCTTGAAGAGGTCATGAAGCAATATCTAGTTAGCATAGTATCAGGGCGCGCTTCATACAAAGTAGACAAACACAGTGATGATAAAGTGCAAAATGACCACGTTCAAGCAAATGCAAATGGTGCAGAAGAAATAAGTCAGGTCAGCACTATAAAGTCTGAATGTATTAAAACACAAAAGACAGTATGCATGGGGCTGGTGAACCAGATTTATATCAACTCCAATGCAAAAAGAAATACCAGTGAATGTTGGTATTTCCAAGGCAACAGTGGTGATGGTCGAGAGTTTGCGAACCTCCTCCTCCTCTTCCAAATCACCAACCAACATGTGTACTGCTTCTAATTTTCCTTACGTGACCCGTACTGTTTCCCCCTTATCGGCCGCTATCCCCGGCTACCATGGCCTTCCGAATTCGTTAGCTACAAGTATGAAGGTGGAGCTTCTGAAAGCTCATAGGTATCCTCCTTGATACGGTAGGTTTGGTGGGTAGCTTTAGAGGTTCTTTCTATATATGTCACATGTAACTGTCTATGTTTTGCTTTGGGTTGGTGACATGTAACTGTTTATGTTTGGTCTTAGTCTTGCTGCTTATGGTTTGCTCCTTTCTTCATTTCGTTTGGCATGTTCTTCTGCATGGAAATGCCTACTGATTGGAATCTCTTGCTGAGCAGCTTGTGTGTGTCCTTTTTTCTTTTTCGTTTTCGCGGTGCAGTGATATATGTTGAAATTAATGCACTTTTATATTTATTTATTATAGGTTCATGAACCAAGTAATCAAATTACTTTCATATTTATTTATTGTAGGTTCATGAACCAAGTAATCAAAGGTCATCTATAGAGTTCTCTAGAATGTTCTGTAGAAGCTATATAAACATGTTATGAAAAAGTATTATATGTGAGAGAGATAAAAATATAATAAAATAAAAGATTCTTTCATCTTCTTTTTTTTTGAGCTCTGCTGTAGCAACTCATTTACATTCCTTCAAATTGGTATCAGAGCGGTTTTTCGATTCTAATCTGGGATTGAAACAAGAAGTGATTTCATGGCGTCAAATTCAGAATCATCTCTAATTCCTGTCTTTGATGGTGAAGATTATGACTACTGGAAGATCAAAATAAAAACTATTCTAAGGGCAGAAGGCTTGTGGAATATTGTGGAGAAAGGGTTTACAGAATATGAAGATGAAACAAACTTGTCTGAACAAGAATTAAAGAAAATTGAAACGTCTCGTCGCCAAGATGCAAAAGCATTAAGCAAACTTCAGATGGGAGTCACAAAACCAATTTTCACAAGGATATCAACAGCTTCAACAGTAAAAGAGGCATGGGATATTCTAGAAGGTGAATTCCATGGAGATGAAAAGGTACGAAGCATTAATCTCCAATCCCTTAAAAAAGATTTTCAGAATTTAAGAATGAAGGATTCTGAAAATATACAAAGTTATCATGCTCGTGTAATGGAGATTGTGAATCAAATGAAAACCTATGGTGATAATATTTCTGATCAACATGTTGTGGAGAAAATTTTGATCAGTTTAACAGATAAATATGAATATATTGTTGCCGTTATTGAAGAAACAAAAGATCTTACCAAGTTGTCCGTAAAAGAATTGATGGGCTCTCTTCAAGCACATGAAAAAAGAAGACTTAAAACAGGGTGAGCAATCATAAAATGCTTTTCTATCTAAAGCAAAGGTGAATCCACAACAATTTGCAAAGAAGGGTGGTTACAACCAGGAGCAAAAGAAGTCAGACTGGAGGAAGAAGAGAGAAAACAATTCCAGCACTTACAAAAATAATCAGAATGATAGAGGTACAAGTTATAACCCAAATTTTTTTTGCAACATCTGCAGAAGAACCAGTCATATAACATCTAAATGTTGGTTCAAGAGTAAGCCTCAATGTAATTATTGTAGAAGGTTTGGCCATATTGAAAAAGGCTGCAGATTTAAAATTGTCGAGAAGGCAAATTTTACAGAAGAAAAGGAGGACAGCAAGGGAGAGCAAATATTTTATGCTTGTCATTCCAGCCTTCCTGAAGACAAGAAAGCCTGGTATATAGACAGTGGATGCAGCAATCATATGTGTGAAGATAAAAATATCTTTGTGCATATTGATACAACAATAAACCCAAAGGTGAGGATGGGTAATGGAGCTGTTGCAGAAGCAAAAGGCAAAGGAACAATTGCTATCAACACAAAATCTGGAGTCAAATATATATGAGATGTTCTTCTCGTTCCAGATTTAAAAGAAAATTTATTAAGTGTTGGACAACTTTTGGAACATGACTATTGTCTTGTATTTGAGGATAATATGTGCAGAATCTTTGAGAAAAAAAACAAGAGACAGGCCATTGCAGAAGTAAAGATGGAGAGGAACAGGAACTTTCCACTAATATTCAACTACAATGCTCTAAAGGCTGAAGTGGAAGATCAATCATGACTTTGGCATAAAAGATATTGCCATCTAAATTTTCAGGGATTAAGGCTTCTCAAAGAAAAGAACATGGTGGACGGCCTTCCCAAAATACAAAATGAAAAGAACCCGTGTGAAGGATGCATCATGGGAAAGCACCACAAAATGCCATATCCAAGAGGAAAATCATGGAGAGCAAAAGGACGCTTGGAACTTATACATACTGACATTTGCGGTCCAATGAAAACACTATCGTTGGGACAACAAAGGTATTTTATAATTTTCATTGATGATTTTTCACGAATGACTTGGATTTATTTTCTAAAGGAAAAAACAGAAGCATTCATTACTTTCAAGAGATTTAAAGCACTTGTAGAAAAACAAAGTGGCTGTGACATTAAGTGCATACGGAGTGATAGAGGAGGTGAATATACCTCTAAAGAATTTGAAGAATATTGCAAAGATGAAGGCATTTGGAAGCAGCTCACAGCAGGGTACAGTCCACAACAGAACGGAGTTACAGAACGCAAAAATAGAACAATTGTTGAAATGGCCAGGTCAATGATGAATGAAAAAGGACTGCCAAAGACATTCTGGGCTGAAGCTACAAACACAGCTGTGTACATCCTCAACAGGTGTCCCACAAAAGCTGTAAGAAACATGACACCATCTGTAAGTAATTTAAGAATATTTGGCTGCATTGGTTATGTTCATATACCTGCTGAGAAACGTTCTAAACTTGATGATAAAAGTACAAAATGTATTTTACTGGTTATACTCTGGAGACTAAAGGTTACAGGCTTTTTAATATTGAAACTAACAAATTGGTTGTTAGTAGAGATGTTCTATTTGATGAAAATGCAGCCTGGGATTGGAAAGAAAAACAAGTTGAACATGTCAATCTACCAAGTTCTCTGGAAACAAATGAAGAAACTGAAGAAAGAGAAGAACAAGATCAACACATAGAAACTGAAGAAAGAGAAGAACAAGATCAACACACTCACACATCTGAATCAGAGGATGAGAATGAAACTCCACCAAGAAAATTCAGAAGAATGAGTGAAATATATCAATCTTGTAATTTTGTGGTTACTGAACCAGAAAATTTTGAAGAAGCTAAGAAACATGAAGTATGGCAGCAAGCAATGGAAGAAGAAATGCACATGATTGAGAAGAACAAAACATGGGAGCTTGTAGACAAACCTGAAGGAAGAGAAATTATCGGGTTAAAATGGATCTACAAGACAAAATTAAATCAAAACGGAGAAGTTCAAAAGCATAAGGCGAGGCTAGTCGCTAAATGCTTTACTCAAAAGCCCGGCGTTGATTTTTCAGAAACATTTTTCCCAGTAGCAAGACTCGAAACCATAAGAACCGTGATTGCTCTTGCTGCACAAAAGAAATGGAAAGTTTTCTAGCTCGATGTTAAGTCAGCATTCTTAAATGGAAAGCTAGACGAAGAAATTTACGTTGAGCAACCACAAGGATTCTTGGTGGAAGGGGGAGAAAACAAAGTGTACAAAGACTCTTCCAAAAGAAAAATTCTGCTACTTACGTGAACGCATTGGAGTTGTCAAACAAGTGCATTAAGGGGGAGTGTTGAAATTAATGCACTTTTATATTTATTTATTATAGGTTTATGAATCAAGTAATCAAAGGACTTTCATATTTATTTATTGTAGGTTCATGAACCAAGTAATCAAAGGTCATCTATAGAGTTCTCTAGAAAAGGTCATCTATAGAGTTCTCTAGAATGTTCTGTAGAAGCTATATAAGCATGTTATGGAAAAGTACTATATGTGAGAGAGATAAAAAAAATAAAAAAAAAAGATTCTTTCATCTTCTTCTTTTTTTGAGCTCTGCTGTAGCAACTCGTTTACATTCCTTCAATATATGTGTCTTCATGTTCTTTTTCTCCTTTTTTTAGACCATTCAACCCATGGGTCTAGCCAAAATAATATATTTATGAAATGTAAAAAGTATAGATTCAGAATGAAATAAATGGATTAGGATAATATAAAATTATTTTAAAATAGTAGTTAAATATAGAAAAATATGAAATAGACATTATGAGTAATGTTTAATGTTTTGAACTAATTATGCAGCTTCAGAAGAAGGAAGTGAGTTTTTAGAGGTTATTTGTGATTATTAAATTGGTATTTGAATTTATAAAAGAATGTGTAAATTAATGATTTATTAAGTCATGAACTTTATATTTAATAAAATTAAGGTAAATTATGTTTTCATACACATTTTTAATCACCTAATCCACCCTATAATATAGGATAGTTGAGTTTTAATAAAAAATTAATTTTAATTAGTTCATCCACCTAAACGTAAAATTTCTTTTTTTCTTTTCTCTCTTCTATTTCTTCTTCTTAAACTCTGCACTACATCTGAATTCAAGCCTACTCAAAGTGCACCATTCAAACTGTAGTCGGTTTACTTGAGTAGATGTATGTTAGAATTTCGTAAGGATGTCTTGTAGAAACAATGATCGCTGAGTTGACTTTGAACTTAAGCATCTTTTTGGCATGATCTGAAAGAAAAACTATGGCTACTTTGGAAGTACACGTGAAAATCACTAAAACAATTTACCAAAAAGGGGAAAAGTTGATGATTAGTTTACCATGAAAATCACTACAACCAATCGCAGATCTGAACTGAAAAGGAATACTACCTGCCTAAGTTGACAATTAGTTTACCATGCAACATACTAATGTGAGGATGTTGCGTATAATTATCCTATTTGCACTAGAAATAGGCAGTAAATACTATTACCTTTAATGAGATACTATATTACTTCATAAATTTTTGTTGATATAAATTTTTGTGAATATATCAAAGATCGTAACACTTTTCTTCTTAAAGCATATAACTGGAAAAAAAATTATAGCCAAAATAAAGTGGAATTTACGTTTGCATTTACGTACCAACCTGTGACTAGAATAGGATGAGTAACAACACATGTCTCTCTATATATCTTTTGGGAGATTAGGGCCAAATTAGCTACATAATAACATGCATTAATGAACCAGTCGTTAAGACATTTAGCCTTATTTCTGTTCAGTTGCACAAAAGATGATTATCTTTATTAGTTTTCGATGAGCAGAAAATCTAGCCTGATGTAAGGCATTTTATGGTGAATTCCATGTATGCTAAAGCAAGGATCAATGCATGAAGCTCAATAATTCCTACAGCATGCCAAGTAGATTTATGGATTAACATGAAATTTTTAATTTAACCCACAGTGGATTAACTTACAAAATAGTTGTGGATCAACTTATTAAAGTAAAATGGTGCTAATGAAAGACATGGATGAAAATAAAACTTAGCTAAAATTAATTATCTAATTATTATAAGATAAAGATAAATATGCATCAATATTCCCGTTTCAATTCTTAGTATTTCAAAGAAAATTTATGCAATAGTTTATTTTCTCTTAAATGTTATACATTTGGTATATGTATGTATGTGTATATATTAAACATATGCATGATTTCAGCATTTTCCAATTTCCCGTTTTCATATTACAGTGAAATAAGCTGGCGGTGAAGGGGTATTGGATGTCTGAAAGCTCATGGGAGCCCTTTAGAAAGTAGGCTCAAATACTAGGAGGAGTCAAGAGCAGGGAGAAACGGTTAAAAAGCTGCATCAACCGAAGCCTTCCTAGTAGAAAAGATTGTAAAAGCTGCAGGAAATAATCGGCGGGATCTATCCGACATGGTCAATCCGACAACATCCTTCCAACAGAGTCAACCCGATAGGGGATTTTACGGCAAAAAGTCATCTTGATCCAAAACCAAGAAAGATAAAAGCAAGAAATCCGTCAGATGAAGTTCAAAGGAACACTTAGAATTAACTCTCCTAATATCGATACGTTGGGAAGCTAAAACTTTAGGAGCATCAAAGACAGAAGCACACGAAGATTATCCAGAACCTGTTTTCGTGACACCTATCATATAAATGCCGAGAGGCCGCATTGATAAAATAACAAACGAGCCACCTGGGGCAACCTTCTGGAAGATCAGGCTATACCCGGAAATCCCAACGAAACGCAAACCCGAATCTCTGAAGGGATACAAGCTATCCACACTAGTCTACTTAGCACAGACGCCGACTGTGATTCCGAACCGATAGCTAACCACATACGTGCACAATGAGGGCAAGCTCCTTTAAGTATTCACGGGAAAACCGAAAGCCTATATCCGAAAGAATACGACCGAGAGCATAAACACTAAAGCTCAAAATACCTTCCGGAAAGCTACCACATTCAAAGCATTTTACACAATGAGGGCATACTCCTCTAGTCATTTGTTCTAATTCAAAGATTAATAAGGTGTGCATCCATATTCAAAGCATTTTACTATCGAAGGGATACCCTTTCCTATAGGTTTTAACCCCTCCTGTGAGCTTTTGCCCTCCCCACAAGCTTAGATCTCCTAGCAAGCTTGGTGTGGAGTTCCTCACTATCCGCCATTAAAGTCCTTTGTTAAGAGCAACAGATTAGCGACCCCTCTTTCCAAAGCCTCGACATCTAGGGACAGAGAACCAATCCAAGCTTACGAAGGCTAAACAACCCACTTCTTTCCCTTAGATCCATCCCCATTGACCTACCCCCGGTGTTGACGAATAATATCGTTAACATTTTGGCGCTAGAAGAGGGCATGAACCTCAGATCCTTTGGTTAATCCAATCACATACCAACTTGAATTGTTCCATCCCAGATTGGACTAAGGCTTTGAAGAAGCGAAGTTATGGGTAATAGGTTCTGGCAAAAGCCTTCAGAATCTTGAATGGATGAGTTAGAAATCATGGACCTAGGAGTAATAGAAGAACTAAGGTCAAGAGTAAAAGCCTTACGCATAATGAAGCGGAATAGGGAAATGGAACAATATGCTACCGGTGTCGAAAATTATAGTTGTTCCCACATAGGGAAAACCCTGGCGCCTCCTCAAAATGACTTTACATCCAAGGGTATTGGCAGTTTCTCTCACCTAAAGAAAACCCTCCTCAGGCAAGTCAAGGGGATAACGCTTGAACGAGAAATAATAGACGATTTTAACTACTTCGCCAACAAATGGTCCGAAAGGATAACATCTCAACTTAGTATGTTTTGGGAGGAAAGAACGAAAGTATAGGCACAACAGCTAGGCTGGGTCACAAAAGGATTAAACCCTAGCGGCAAGAAGAAGGGCGTACGCCAGGGTTACCGAGGGAATACTACCTCACCACTTCGATGGAGAACATTTACTTCCTAACCAAACACGAACTCGACAATTGGTCACTCACGAAGAAAAAACCCAAGTATGAAAGGAAAACAGGAGAGTCCTATTGCCATTACCACATGATGAATGAACACGAGACTAATCACTGCATAGTCCTCGGGGAAACCATCACTAGATTCATTAGCCAAGGCCAATTATAAGAATTTATGAAAAAAAGAAAAGAAAAATCAAAGTGGGTTCAGTAAAAATCCTTAGGAAAAGGATTACTAAACATGACAGAGGGTACGAAGAACCCTCCTCTCGGAATTTAAAAGGAAACCCAAAAGGGGTCAAATCGTAAACAGATTAAATCCCTTGTCATCACCAAATTGGTCAGGACGAGGCATCCCACGAAGGAGGATGGTGTGTTAGTCTTTCTCCATGCCCAAATCAGAGGGGGCAGGGTCAAAACATCAAAAGCGTAAGCCTCCGTTTTGCACAAGAAATGGTCGTGGTGGTGCATCTAACCTTAGCATGCCCTGCCTCTGAAGAGTACACCATGTTTCCGCTAGAACTAAGCACGTCCTACCTCTGCTTGCAATGGAGGAAGGATGTGGAAGCAGGGAGAAGTGAGGAAAATGGAGGGGGAATTTAAAGGAGTGAGCCAATGGCTGAAATTCCAGCCATTGGGTAACGGACGCGTCCGACTAGTAGGACGCGTCCGTTGACCCAACGATTCGTTTCCTATTGCCGAACACACCCTTAGATCTTTAAATAATAAAGTTTTCAGATATGGTATCTTTTTATCAAATCGTAAGAGAGCCAAAATCAAACTCTCTGAAGCTAATTTAACACAGAACAATGTTTCACTCTCGGCATTTCCTTCTTCTTTGCCATCCGCAGCGCTCTAATTTTCTCCATCGGGTTTTCGTTTCCATCCAATTCTCCTCACGTATACCATTTTTTCTCTGATTCTACGGATTGAACAAAGCTCAAAAATTGACCGATAATTTCTCTGTTTACCGATTTTTTAGACATGCCCCTATCGATTCTATAGATTAAAAAAAGCTCCTAAATTAACCGATCATTTCTTCTTCGTTTACCTACACGTACTAAGCTAGGGCACAACTCGTGATTGCAACCGGAAACAACTCAAAATTTAATTGTTGAAACTTGAAGATACTAGCGGTTTGAATTTTGAATTTTGAATCTTATTTCTTATTTCTTTGATTTGGCTGTTCCAACCAAGTTTGATTAACAGACGATTTCTGATAAATGGTTGTGGTGATTTCAACATGATTTTTCAGAGTTTGGGACGAATTAAAGATTCCACACTTTTTTTACTACTATTTTTTTTTTTTGGTTTTTACTGTCAGTTTCAAACATATCTGATTAATGATCTACCAAATTTATAAAGAGGATTTCAAAATATAAGGATATCTACCCTGAAACATTTCAGGAAAATAATTATGAAGTCTAGCTAAATTGACATAGCATGTTATTAAACCTCCTCTCACTTCGAAACTTGGATTTAGGTGC
This sequence comes from Allium sativum, assembly GCA_030737875.1. NCBI lineage: Eukaryota > Viridiplantae > Streptophyta > Magnoliopsida > Asparagales > Amaryllidaceae > Allium > Allium sativum. The sequence continues at coordinate 969,371,975 of CM060912.1, read as the reverse complement.
AGTATTGGTGGAATCAAGTTGTGTGTTTGTTGACGTTAATTGTTCGAGTTAGGTAATGGAAGATGGGATTTTGTTCATTAAAACTTGGAAATTGGTTGCATTTTGGATTTTTGGTTGCTAGGCTGCAGCATGGATGCAAAGGTTAGGAGGTTTCAGTGATGTTCGAATCTAAGGAGTAGGGCATTCAAGTTTGGCCAATAACTGCAGTGGTTCAGGGATTGAGTTTGGTCAATAGCACTTTTCCTCAAGTAATATCAGGCATACAATATATTTCTTACGCGATGTGTAGAACTGATAATCACTAAATGTTATTTTGCTTACTTCAAGCTGCTGCTTTGCAACATCCTTTTCATACTAAATATTGTCGAAGCTTTGAAATGCATCTGAGTTTATAGTCTGGCCAAAGAAACCATATTTTTTTTAATTAGTTTGTGATGCTTAGCTTGGCATTCTTAAGTTTATGGTTATTTTTTTTGTTATTGTCGATATTCAGATCAGTTTAAAGTTTAGTTGCAAGTTTCCTACAAAGAGACTTTGTTAATTGACTTGTTGTTGGCATGTATAAAATTACTGGTCATGTCCAATTAACCTATTGGTCATCAGGTATTTTTTTTGGTTTGAGCCTTGCTTGTGATTATTGGAGATTACTAGAGCGATAGCAACCAGATATGATTTAACCATTCTTATTACTATATGTTAGGATACTGGATAAATGTTATCTACGTCCCTCGTATGATTTTCTAGCATCAGTGTTTATGCTTTTTTTTCATCTTCTTACTGTCAGACCATTTGGGAGGTTTGCTTACTATCATGGGCCAAAACCAAATTCTCTGAAGCCAAAAAAAAACTCCTCGTGTTCCTCCGTGTTTTTTGCGCTCCTTCTCTTTCTCGTTCGATTTTCCTTCCATGTCTTCAAGTAGAAATTTTCAATCCCTGAAACCTTTTCCTTTTTATTTATTCTTTTTCTAATATCACTTTCCAAACCACCTCATGTTGAAACCAAAATTCGATTTCCAACACCAAAGGTGCATAAATAGCACTTCACCAATCCAGTAAGGAATAATAAAGCGAGGCCGCAATCACAAATATAAAAAGCATAAAAGTAAGAACACGAAGTTTTATAGTGGTTCAATCTTTAGAAGATCTACGTCCACTTTGAGAATGATTCCATTATCACTTTTACATTTACAATGCATGAACATTCTCTCTTTACAATCATCATTAATCTCTCAATCTCCTCACTTTGATCTAATTGAAATAGATGGAAAAAATTGGTGAGATCCTTCAAGTGAAGCAAGTGGTAGAATAGATCTGGAGCTCCTTATGCACTTAATTGGATTTCCATAGTTCCGTAACGAATTCAAAATTAGATCTTGATTAGAGATGGTTGAGATGATAAGATCACTTAGAAAAGGGAGCAAATGCATTTTGGCAGCCCTCCGGGGTCATGAAATTCAGTCCCCATTAATTGGGGTTGGTCCTCTATTTATAGGTGGAGAGAAAATGAGGAGAAAGCTAAAAGTATATGGTGCAGGGAACCGGTCGATCTAGAATTTATTTACAGAAATGTCATTGGTACAGCTGGTAACATCTGTTATTGGGTACCGGTCGGTATAGTATCGGTCAGTCTGGTACCGGTCGATCTTCACAAGGGGCCACCCATCGGTCTGGTACCGGTCGGTATGGTACCTGTCGATCATAAAACAAGAGACCAGTCGGTCATACTTTTGACACCGATTGGTAGGTCCATGCTTTAATACCGACGGGTCCATAATTAAATACTGCTGACTGCTTCATTATGCTTGAAACAAGACCGTCCGCTCTCATTCTATCGTTTAGTGCATGGCTCTTTTGTATTTGTTCTGGCATGTGAGCTTCCTTGTACTTCTTTTATAACCAAGGATTATGGAATCAGTAATTATAAATGTGCCATCAATTTGCAAATAGTAGTGCCACACATCCATACCTGTCGGCCTATTACAAGACCACCGATCGGTTTGAATTTGAGGTACCGATCGGTTATGTTATACTTTGCTGAATAGTCAATGTTTTCTGCCGCTTTATATTACCAAATGCATGGAGCCTCTATAACAATTCCTTTGCCTCTTTTTTCCTCTTGCACTGGCCTTTGCATTTCTTTAAAAGCATGGATGACGTGTCCATTCATTTTCATATGCAACAGCTTTATTTAGCACGTATGGGAACAAACATTTACAAAAATGCCATTGCATTATTTTGCAAGTCTTTTGGAACTGATCACCCTGCTTTTTACATGATACTGGTCAGCTCTTCGTATATGCTTGTGTACCAATCGGTTGTAATTCTGTTTACTGCCTTTGTTGATTAGTTCATACCGATCGGAATATTTTGAATGTCTCACTCTTGTTCTGCTCTTTCATTTGTTGATTCACGCGTATTATTTACACAACAACTTCATTTTTCATTGCTAAGTAACTGGTCCGTTCTTTGTATTCATCTTCGTAGTCACGTGTTAAAGTCAGTACGCACTACTTGGTTTTGAACCGTGTTTTAACAACGAGGTTAACATTTGCCCCTCGAAGCTTGTATTTTTTGCTTGTGAGAAATGCGGGCTTCGAAATGAACGTTGTTTGTTGATATGTTCTGCACTAAGATCCAGTTATAGTTTTCTGCTTGCTATAGCAGACCATGTTCTGAACTCATATGGCCCATGACACCAGCCCTGTAATTAAGACAAGCAATCTCACGGTTTTGGACTAATACTCACCATCGACTGTCCATGTCGATAGTGGATTAGTTAATCATTAAAAATGATTTATAATGAATTTTATTTTGAATTGAACAAAGTGCTTATGCAGGATTGTTTTGCTCAATGGTTTAAAACTCATTGATTATTATCTGCACAACTACGATATTCGAATTCGCGTTAACGCCTAAAATCAACTAATCGACTAAAGCCGACTGTGAACGTTATCGTTTCAATGACTTATATGATGGTGGATGACATTTCATATTTTTGGAAATGCATATTCGTGATTTATTCCCTGTTTTCTTTTGGAGAAGGCTTGGATATTTTGCCCTTAGTTTAGGAGATTGTTATCAGCCATCCTCTAGGGAAGTACTTTGAATTTGATGCCCTTGCTTGGGCTAAAATTTAATACTTGTCATATCTGAGATTTTCAGATACAACACAATTTAACTGGTTAAATCAGAATTCCATCTGTAATCCGGCTTGGTTAATTCAGGTATTGGAGACTTTCGTCACTCAATTATATTGATTAATCCAAGCGTTGGTAGATTCAGAAGGAGTGCCACCATAAATGACTTTGGTTAAAACCCCAATGTTTGTCGTTATCGCATCAGGTGCTTCCTGATTTTAACAATCAGTTGGGTGCCCCCAGAGAGGACTTTGGTTAGAACCCCAATGTTTGTCATTATCGCATTAGGTGCTTCCTGATTCTGACGATTAATAAGGGGCCCCCGAGAGGACTTTGGTTAGAACCCCAATGTCTGTCGTTATCGCATCAGGTGCTTCCTGATTCTGATTATCAATTGGGTGCCCCCGGAGAGGACTTTGGTTTGTGCTGGTCCTTCTAGATTGTTTGCCAGTTCTTCCGACCTGATGTCGGTGCTTCCGATCACCAGGTTTGTCGGTCCTTCCGACACGGTGCTGGTCCTTCCAACTCGTTTGCCGGTCCTTCTGGCCTGATGTCAGTACTTCCGATCATCAGGTTTGTCGGTACTTCCGACACGGTGTTGGTCCTTTCAGCTTTGGGTTGGCATCAATTCCTTTGTCGGATACTCGACTTGGCGGGTTATCTCAGATTAGGAAATGAAGATTCGAAACTCTCATTTACGAGAGTGCCCCTTCGATGAGAGTTACGACACTTTAGTTTGTTACTGTTTGAATCTTTGCAACACCTCCTGTTCACTTCTCAGGGCAATGCTTTTCTATTTTTGCATTTGGTCATGTTGATATTTACAACCTTTGGCACTTGAGTTAGTGTTGCTGGGGTTGCTATGCTTTGCCAGATTCTGAAGGAACAAGCGCTCGACATATGGCTAGCAACATGAAATCATCCTTTAGATAAGTTTTGATTTGACACATAATTTTGCAAGCTAGAAATTCATTCAAACATATATGCTCTTAATCGTTGAGCTAACGTTCAGTGCATCACTTGCAGATTATTACAGACCGTTCACAAGAAGTTTTTAATATACAGAAAGTAAAACATGAAGTAAAGCATGAAATAAAGCAGGAAATAAAGAATGAAATAAGGTGGTGGAGATGTTGATCGCTTATTCCGATCCATTGAAATTAAAGCACAATCAACGGCTGTCAGTTGATGATAAGCCTTGGCATGGTTTGAACAAAAGCTTCGTTGCTTGTTGTTCCCTTTCCCCGGGGAACCAAAACAGCGTTTGAGGATTGTGGATTTTTCACATATTGCTGCAGACGGTTCTTCCTAATCAGCTCTTCAATTAGTGATTTCAGATGCCTACACTTGAGCTGTGGCCTGGCTGATTATGGAACCGGTTGAACTTTCCGGATTTTGCTTGATTGTCATTTACTTTCTGAGGTTTACGTATGGGATAATTTTCGGTATCTTTAGTTGCAGCAAAGATGTTTTCTGGAGTGTCATTTAAATATGTTAGCTCTTAAGGGTTGAAAAATCGAGGCTTCTTGCCGTCTCGGTTTTCTTTCCCATTGTTTCCTCTTTTCCGATCTCCAGAATTCTTCTGATTGTACTAGGTAGCAGCATTTTTGGGAGCTTCAAGAGGTTGGTTTGCATCAAGGATCTAAAGAGGCGTCGGATTATTATCCAATCTCATGTATTCTTCTGCATTTTTATAGAATTTCTCAAGCGTAATTGGTTCTTTCAATTTAATCCATTTATCAAATTTGTTATTCTCGTTTATGGCACCGATTAGAGACAATAAGATCATGCAGGGTTCGGGATTTCCTACTTCGGATACGACATCATTAAACCTTTTGAGAAATAATGTCTTGGATTCTGCCTCATTTTTGTAAGAGAAATAATGTCCTTAGCCTTCGTAGCTTGCAATCTGAACTGCTATTTAAACTTCAAAGTCAAATCACTAAATCGGTCGATGGATTTGGACGGCAGCCTTGTAAACCATAATGATGTGATACCTTCTAGACAGAGAGGGAAGCACAAGCATTTGATCATGTCCATTGCCTTGGCTGCATTCATGTGCCACTAGTACTTGTATAGGAAGTGATTTGGATTAGAAGTCCCATTGTATGGAGGCAGAGTAGGGTGAGTGAACTTTTTAGGGAATTCAGCTTTACGGATCCTCTTTGTGAACGGATTTTTACCGAGGGAGAAGTCCTATTCCCTTCCACTATCCTTACAAGGCATGTTGTCTTTCATGATTTGTTTTACCATATCCGCGATATATTCCTTTGAATTGTGTTGTTTCGGAGAGCAGACTTCGATCATTTTTTCGGATGCTCGTCGTGGTGAGCGATCGAGTTTAGAGGATCTAAGGTGCCCCCATGACGGGACTTGCAACTCGTTGGTTATTTCGATCGGAATGGTTCCTAGTGTTCAATTTTGAGTCTTCGACATTAGTGTCGTCTCTAGCAAAAATTCCTTCCAATTTTCATTACGGTGATCTGAGGCCGATGAATTTGCATTCCCTTCAAGGTTGACATGAATTTTTGAAGGAGGAGCGGGATTCTCTTGAGCGTTTAGGAGAGCGTTCACCTTATCCATCAAAGCTTGATTAGCATCCATTAGAGTTTTATTAGCATTGATTAATGCTTTGTTAGAGGCTTTCATGCGTTGACTCAAGTTAGCGACGATGATGTCTAATTCATCTTTAGTCACTCCAGCTCTAGACATTGAATTTTCCATAACTTCGAAACGGTTAGTGAGTGGAGTAGCTTTGTTGTTAACAACATTGTCATTTTCTTCAATGGCTTTTCTCGTGGTCTTCTTAGTTTTAGCCAATATCTTGGATAAGGCTTTGAATTTGGAAGAAAGTTTGTCGATTAGCCTAGATCTTAGATTTGCGGGATCTATAGTAGAAGTAGGATTAGGACACCGATAGCAAGGCTCTTAACCTTGTGGTCATGGGTTCGAGCCCCACGGTGGGCGCCAAATGTTGAAACCAAAATTCGATTTCCAACACCAAAGGTGCATAAATTGCACTTCACCAATCCGGTAAGGAATAATGAGGCGAGGCCGCAATCACAAATATAAAAAGCATAAAAGTAAGAACACGAAGTTTTATAGTGGTTCGATCTTTAGAAGATCTACGTCCACTTTGAGAATGATTCCATTATCACTTTTACATTTACAATGCATGAACATCCTCTCTTTACAATCATCGTTAATCTCTCAATCTCCTCTCTTTGATCTAATTGAAATGGATAGAAAAAATTGGTGAGATCCTTCAAGTGAAGCAAGTGGTAGAATAGATCTAGAGCTCCTTAAGCACTTGATTGGATTTCCATAGTTCCATGATGAATTCGAAGTTAGATCTTGATTAGAGAGGTTGGAGATGATAAGATCACTTAGAAATAGGAGCAAATGCATTTTGGCAGCCCTCCAGGGTCATAAAATTCGGTCCCCATTAATGTGGGGTTGGTCCTCTATTTATAGGTGGAGAGCAAATGAGGAGAAAGCTTAAAATATATGGTGCAGGGAACCGTCGGTCAAGAATTTATTTACAGAAATGCCATTGGTACAACTGGCAACAGCTGTTATTGGGTACCGGTCGATCTTCACATGGGGCCACCGATCGGTTTGGTACCGGTCGGTATGATACCGATCAGTCATACTTTTGACACCAGTCGATCGGTCCATGCTTTAATACCGACCGGTCCATAACTAAATACCGCTGACTGCAACATTATGCTGGAAACAGGACCGTCCGCTCTCATTCTGTCATTTAGTGCATGGCTCTTTTGTATTTGTTCTGGCATGTAAGCTTCCTTGTACTTCTTTTATAACCAAGGAAATTGGAATCAGTAATTATAAATGTGCCATCACTTTGCAAATAGTAGTGCCATACGTCCATACCTGTCGGCCTATTACAAGACCACCGATCAGTTTGAATTTGAAGTGCCGATCGATTATGTTATACTTTGCTGAATGGTCCATGTTTTCTGCCGCTTTATATTACCAAATGCATGGAGCCTCTGTAACAATTCCTTTGCCACTTTTGTCCTCTTGCGCTGGCCTTTACATTTCTTTAAAAGCATGGATGACGTGTCCATTCATTTTCAGATGCAGCAGCTTTATTTAGCAAATATGGGGACAAACATTTACAATTGCAAGTCTTTTGGAACCGATCACCTTGCTTTTTACATGATACCGGTCAGCTCTTCATATATGCATGTGTACCGATCGGTTGTAATGCTGTTTACTGCCCCTGTTGATTGGTTCATACCGATCAGTATCTTCTGAATGTCTCACTCTTGTTCTGCTCTTTCATTTTCTGATTCATGTGTATTATTTACACAACTACTTCATTTTTCATTACCAAGTAACTGGTTCATTCTTTGTATTCATCTTCGTAGCCGCATGTTAAAGTCCGTACTCACTTCTTGGTTTTGAACCACGTTTTAACAATGGGGTTAACACCTCCCAAATCCTTAACCACAGCTTACTCTCAGAGCCCACCACAAATTCACACAACACCCACCTTCCAAAACCTAATCTGCAGACGATCTCAAATTTGCATCAGATCTACGATTTTGTTTAACATCCTTCGATCCAGGTATCATCCTTTTTTTTGTTTCTTAAGTTCAAATCACTTTTTGATAATCAAATTTTGGATTATTGTACCGATTTATTATCCACCTGTGAATTTTGATTGTTTCGAATCTCGATAAAAAGTGAGTCTTAATTATATTTGTTTTTTTGTCTCAACATCCTTCGACCCAGGCATAATCTAATTTTTTGGGTTACTTTTGATTCAGTTTTTGTTAGTTAAATTTTGAATTAGTGTATGTAGAAATCCTATCCTATCAGTAGATTTACGTGTGTTCTTACATGTTGAATTATACTGCAAAAATAAAATAGGACCATGTAGGATCTCTTTTTTAAACTGCAGTAATGCTCAATTCATCAAAGAATCCCTAGCTGCGACTCTTAACTACTTAAGTGCAATTCTACTACGTTATCTTTATCCTATCTGCAGGTTTACGTGAGTTCTTACATGTTGACTTTTGCTGATTTAGGTTTACCAAGCAATTATATTATGCAGAAAGTTGAACCATTCTGGACTGAACAGAGAGTTCAAAAATGTTCTCATATTTCTATTAAAGCAATTTAGTAATGATAGTTTCCAACTTAAAATGATTCACGCAAAATATCACATTTCCCTCTATGAATTTGTAGAGTTTGATGTTAGCTGGAAATAATAAATAACATAAGCAAAGAAAAAACATCACTGTTATATTCATAGATAATTCTAGTGATATATTTGAATACAAAAGGATATGCTATAATCTCTAAGGTCTTGAATATTAATTATCTGGTATTGAGAAGACATCATGCTTGACTTTAAAGTAGTGTTTCAGCTAGAAAAGAAAAATGATAATTAAATTTCAACACTTCTTATATATTGTCTCTTATTTAATTCTTCTCATAAAAAAAATATTATTGCAATGTTAGATAAAAGTGGACATAGAGAAGAAAAGCGTCTTCATCAATCGGTTGATACATATGATACAGTCACAACCTTTGCTAGCATTGATGAAGCACTTTGTTTTGTTTAATGGCTCGATGCTCAACTATCGGAATAGACTTTGTAGAGTGTCTTGAATCTACTTAGAGTGTCTTCATCAGTCGGTTGATAGATGACTACCTTTCATATGACATCTAATATGTAATAACTTGAATGTACTTAGAGTGTCTACAATCTCGACCGTCGGAATAGACTTTTTTGTAACATATGTGGATTTATAATTGGTGAGTAAGCACTTATATTTAGCATAAACTTGTAATCTATTTTCCATTCATGAACGATGATTGAGAAAATAGATCAGTATGAAATTAATAAGTAAATGAATTAGCACCTTTTTATAATGCTTACTGATTGAAAATTGCACCACAAAGGAGTTGTTAGTATCACGAATGATATAATCACCTACTGGTTTGAAGTATGAGATTTATAACCTACTGCATGGATCATAACAACCTTTGCATGTTTATGATCGTAATTGTGACGAAAAGGAATTTCACTCTATCCGAATCGACCGCTAAACCGACCAAGACTGTTCAAAATCCCTGATTGTTTTGAGAACACGACAAATCAGAACGCAAACAGAAGAACATTTCATTGTTTATTACAACAATTCATCGGAATACAAGAATATACAGAGTATAAACAAATAACATACATCAGAAAATATCGGAGATTTAAATATATTACTGCAGTGGAAAAATAATACAATACACAACTGAAAGTAATACACAGATACAGAGCTTTCCGAGTATTGTTCTAGCTATAAACCAGGATCCTGTGAATATAAATCTGCAAAACCAAAATTACTAGCTTCCCATGTCAAAATAAGGGCACCCAGAGTTTAGGTTAAAACAATAAACTCCAGGTCAGTCATGTGACTGGTGTGAGAACTAAAATAGTTATTTAAAACTTTACTTTAAAATAAAGTAAATCAAGGGACCACGCCGTATAACACGGAACGAGTTTCCTCCCAAGAATACTAGTGCATATAAAAAAATAGCGCAATGCTTTTTGAAAAAATGAAGCTATTATAAGACCCAGGTCCCATCACACAATTCAACGCAAGCCGGAGGATAGGGTTTCCCTTATAATAGCCAAACATGCTTGGTACGTTAAAAACAAATTATTTGATACTATTATAAGTGTATAGTGCCAAAACAATTTCAATCATAAATATCAATCATAGAAGGCATGGGTACCATATATCATGTCGCCATACTAGGCTCTACAATCAAAACCGCAAATGTCACGTATTGGAAGTTGGGTTTCCATCTGTGAACCAAGGCAAAAGATATTCCTCTACCGATTCGAGACTCTCTAGCCCGAGCCTTAGGAACAGCCGCAACTGCCCCATGGATCGTCAGGGCCGGTCCACCGATGTGGATTATTATGCCTGAACACTACGTTTCCCCGCCCTTTGGGGCGTAAATGAGCCGAATGACTCCATCGGCTCCACACAGTCACTGATATATCCGAGGCGCCTCGCAACAACAACATCCACACATGTGAAAATAATATAAATGTCAGGGCTGGTAGGTCTCTGACACCACCCTAGCTAGAAGGAAACGCATGCCCTCCCTAAGGTCCTCTCCCGTTTCTGGTTCACAACCGGGATGTGAGGCTTGCGAATCAATGCTACACAAAGCTATGCCACATGCCGTGCTTTGATCATCAACCACAAAACTCTGCTTTTCAACAAAAGCCTTGATCATTTGCCACTTAGGCATGCCACACAGGCAATTCACTCCATGCGATTGATATCCATCAATATATAACCTCTGAGCTCGTACATCTCAGAGAAGGGCATTAAGCAAGAGAATAAATTCTCCACCGCCAAACAGATATATATTTAATAGAAATCAATCACACAAAATAAAATCCAATGTCAGACACACAGTCCATTTACAAGTCGTTCTGGGTCTGAACGAAACCGGAGGCACCTTGTACCTCTCATATCCATCGATCTCCAAGTACGTCTGGACGATCACCAACTGATTCCCTCCTTTTGGGTGTACAATCCAATCAAGATCATCAGTAATCACCCAAACGATGTGAAGACCTCTGGTCTTCAACCACCGTTTTCATCCTCGACACCACGTCGAATCAGTTATTCAGAATAGGATAAACCCGATCTTTCTGAATAACTCGCGTATATAATAAACAAGTGTTACACAAACACAACATACGCCTCATTTCAATTCAGAATATTCTTTTATTCAAATATTCTTATACTTTGGGAAAGGTTCCCATTAATTTTATCAAAGATAAATTCTTTAAATTTATTCTTTAATCTTCTTTTGAATATCAATTCAAACTAGTCGGGATTAGCGAACCACACCGCAGTAATCATTTATTTTATTTCCCAATCCCAACCTATTCGTCCCATGAAGTAAAACTGGTCATACTTCATATCTAACACCACGGTGTTATCGGTAAATTCAATTACCATTTCACGTTCAAATCTAATTAAAGATTTAACTATCGCCTGGAGCAAAACTGGTGATACCCCATCCTCGATCACTTCAATCAAATTAAAGATTTATTAAAACTCCACTTAGTTTTAATCTTCCTAAAAATCAATATCTTGTCTTTAACTGGGGTAAAGAACCAATGTCATCTAAAACACAGTTCACGATAAACCCAAAATCACATTCCATTAATTATCGGGTTAAAGAACAAATGTTACTTAAAACACCGTTCACGATAAACCCACATCACATTTGACATAAAATACAAGGCTCTGAATAGAAAATATATCGACTTATATTCAATATCAAATTCTACGACCAACAAATATCGTATTGGAAATAGCGATATGAATATATCTTTCAAATTCCCATAGCAATATCTGTATCATCACGAAATCCAACATCAAAATATTCGAAGGACAATTTCGATTCAAATCCATTTCCACTTTATATATTGGAAATTCTGGTTATTTTCAAATCCATTTCAAATCCACTTTATTTATTTTAAAAATAAACGGGATTATAATTCTAGTTCAAAACTAGTTCATTTCGATAAAATCTATTTTTATTCTTTCAAATTTGGAATTTTTCATCTTAATTCTTCACAAATCATTTCTTATGATTTTACACAAATTATTACTATTTTTAATAATTTTATCAAGGCCCGTACAGTCGATTTCCATCAACGGCCATCGAACTGCACTTACAGCGACCTTTTCCAAATTTGATTTGGACATAATTCCAAATCCAACCGTTCCGGTTTTAGGAGAATCCTTAGAAAGCTCTTTTCGATACGAACCCAACGGTTCTGGTTTTAGGAGAATCCGATGGTCGGATCTCCCGTAATATCCATTTGAAGTCAATGGTCGAAATTCGCGAACTGCCGCGACGCGGCGCGTTCTATTCAGGCCATTATATATATAATATATATTATATATATTTCCTCGATTTCTTTTCAAAACATATTTCATAAATCGTTTTAAATTCATTTTCGAAACGATTTCAACTTCGTATTCAATTTCGAATCAAAATTGAATATTCTACATCATCGATATACAAATGATAATATTTTCAAAACGTTATGTTTTGAAATCACTTTCTTTTCTATATTCATTATAAAAATGAATAAAATCGATATAAATATCGTTCACGTCAAAATGGCGTCAATTTAGTCAACTCGGCTTTTATTCAACACATGAATGTTTATTCTATTCAACACATGAATATTTATTTTATTCAACATATGAATATTTATTCTATTCAACACACGAATTTTTATTTCCATTCAACACATGAATTTATTTCTATTTAACACATGAATTTATTTCTATTCAACACATGAATTTATTTCTATTCAACACATGAATTTATTTTCTATTCAACACATGAATATATTTTTTATTCAACACATGAATTTATTTTCTATTCAACACATGAATTTATTTCTATTCTACACATGAATTTATTTCTATTCAACACATGAATTTATTTTTATAATATTCCTTATTTTCCAAATTGGAATGTGGCCCAATCAATTACCATATAATGTTAATTATATGGATTTTCTACAACACATGTATATAATAGCAACGATAAATCACCAACCATCATCCAGAGTGCACCACACAACTGCATAAGCATTAAATATAAATAATTAACGCTTACACAATCTATCAACCCATCGATTGACATAAAACCAAACAATCGGGATTCGTGTACGTCAAGTATCATCCCAATACCCGTGTGGGGTTTCAAATCAACAAACACATATTTTTATTTGTGCAGTTGGGCGATGTGTAAAATTTATCGTCCCAATCAATATCAGTCAAATCAGTGTATATAAACAAATCGTCTGATTTGTTTATTACTTTTTATTTTATATACACGTTAAAAATCATATTTTTAACTATAAAATATTTTCCGCTATAAAATATTTGATTTCATCCCACATCACACAATCAAATTTCACAACACAGAAATCAAACAAATAAGACATCCATGGTCGGTTGACGACGGGTGTTGGGTGCTACTAAGCACCGTCTGCATCCTAGTATATATTTCAACTAGAAATTAAAATAAAAGTGAGGAGTTCTCACCAACTAGTATAACCAATAAACCGCAACTCTTCATATGTAGAACATCTTCGTTGTGCTTCCAACGAGATCTGTTACACGCGGTCCACATTAAAAATCACATTTTTAATTTGCTTCACAAATAAAAATCCTATTTTTATCGACGTAAAAATCATATTTTTACTTCACTAGTATATATATACAAATCAATGTTTCGATATATAACTAAAAATGTAACGACCCAGATTTTCTGGTCGAATTATTTTGAATATTCAATATTATTTTAAATATTGAGCTGATAATATAAATTGATTTTTATATTGAATTTACGATTATCTTAAGTAATTCAATTTGAAATGGAGTCAAAATGATTTATATGAATTTTTATTTGAATTTAAACGATAATAATATATTATTATCAAGGAATTTATTTGTTTTTGAATTTAAATTATATCATATTATATTATTTTATTTTGGTTATTTATATTCACGTTCAAATTAAATATCAAAATATATTCAGTTAGTTCAGAATAGTGTTACACTGTTGAAATAACAGTGGTTACGTTAAAATAGCTGTTGTGGTTTAAATAAAAGGACCCCGAGATATTTATAATGGATAGGATCTAAATCGAATCGAAAATCAAATCGATATCTATTGAAAAAGAAATAAAATCTATTTAAAATCAAATCACAATAAGCATCAGCCGACCTACGCAGCTGGTTTTCTCGAGCAGTAAAAAGGTTGTCTCCAATTTTCTATATCAAGCAAACAAGCTCTAATGGCATTGTACGTCTGTTCTGGTTCATTTCTATATATTGAGGCCATCGCCTTCATTCTCGTTCTCAAGTTAAACTGGGCCTTCGTATATTTCTCCTTCTCCAAAGCCTGTTGTTTTAGTCCCTTTCTTTACCTTGTTCCGGCAAAAATCGAAATCAGTCCTCCAAATAAAAGAGAGAGAGAGGGAGATTGAAATTGGAAACCGCGATAGACGATCGCGAGCTACTCAGAAGCTTGACGGTAGATCAAGCTGCTCACGCAAGGGGTTCCTGACCAATTATCGAAGTCTCGATAAAGGAAATCACCGATGTGAGAGAGACACGAGTGTTGTTCTGGTCATCGATTCGGTCCTATGTGAGGGTTTTGTAATCGAAGCAAGCATGTAGTACCTGAATGCCGCGATGGTGATTTGGGATCGACAGTTGGAAAATTTGAGCGTCGCGATTTAGGAGTTACTGTAGGTTGATTTGAGTCTTGCTGAAATGGAGGAGAAGAGTTCCGGATTGGAAGGTGTCAACGTAAATTTTGGGTCTGAAGGGGGGCTCGATTTTGTTTTTGGGAACGTGAAGCTGATGTGATGTCAGGAGTTTGGTTTGTGTCGTTTGCAGTAGAGATGGAAGCCGTGAAGGTCAGGTGCTAGAATTGACATTGCTGAATTCAAATGGTGAGTTGTGGAGCCTGTTCGTCGGGGAGTTCAATGCGGGTTGATGGTCAGCAGTCGATATTGAAAAAGGGATGGCCGCTGTTTGATACGTGTGGTCAGGATACTATGGCGGCATCAAAAGTAAACAATGGTGATGTCTCAACTGCAGCTATATCATGCAGGATGTAGAACTGGAAATACTTTGAAGTGGATTGAAGCAAACAATGTGAGTTAATCTCTTTCGGATTTGGTTAATTAGAATTTTATAAACAAAAATATACATAGATTAACTTATTTATTCAGTTAGTTAAATTTAAATGGGTAATCGTTAAATTAAAATAAATAATTATAGGTTCAAGATAAATGATTTGAATGAACGATATGGAGCTTTGGATGGATATTCGGCAAACGAGAAATCGAGGTGAGTAAATCTCACTCACCCTTATAATTATTTTTATTTCATTAAAAATAATTGTCTGTTGCTTGTGTGAATGTTTTATGGTTGTTTCATATATATTAGTTATTTAGGCTATATATATATATTGGGTTGATTGATTGGTTGGATTCCTGCAGTCTCATTAGCGGATGCCCGCAGTTTCATAGCGGATGATTACCCTATACGCCCCACGCTATGATTAGTGGATGACCTTCTATACCGCGATATTCTGCCACGAAGCAGAATGGGTATTATTTATGTGCTAACATCTGTGGATGCAGGAAAACAGGTTGGAGGAATCCAACTGGATTCCTCAAAAATATATTGTCTGTTTGTTTATTTGTTTGCATATATATTGTTATATATGATGTGTTAGAAAAATAAATAATTGGTTGCTTTGTGTGTTTTATCACTGGGCTTAAGTAATGATATTTAAAAATATCGTGGAAGGATATTTGAGGTTTAAAAGGGAAAATTCTATTTTTAAATAGAATTTGAATTTTTAATGGAAATAAAATATAAACTTGTTTTTGAAAAATAAAACAAGTAGTTCTTTTTAAACGAAGTTTATAAATAGTTCTTTTATAACGAAGTTATAAATGAAGTGAAAAGAATTATCATTTGATAATTCAGAAATAGAAATACAAGCGTGAAATTGGGATTTGAAATGAAATTTCAAAATAGGATGTGAAATGAAATTTTTAAATATATAACTCAAATGAAATTTGAGTATAACATTTGAATTTTAAAAGGAGTTTAAATATTTGAATTTTAAAAGGAGACTGAATATTAGAAATTCAAATAGAAATTTAAATAGAATTTGAATTCAAGGGATTTAAAATAAAATTTGAATTCAAAGGAATTCGAATAAAGAAATTCAAATAGAGATTTGAATGTAGAATTTCAAAATAGAATTTGAAATAAACTTTGAAATAGGATTTCAAAGTAGAATTGGAAATAGAATTTCAAATAGGATTTCAAAATAGAAAATCCAAATGGTTTTGAAATGGAATTTGGATTCAAGGGAATTCAAATGGATTTGAGTGAAGAAATTCAAATGATGTTAAAAATAAGTTTTAATATTAGAAATTCAAATGGTGTTGGAAATGAATTTGAATATTAGAATTCAAATGGAAATGGAAAATGAAATTTGAATATAAGAGATTCAATTTGAATTCAAATAGGATTTAATCTATGAGATTTGAATATAGAAATTCAAATGAAGTTTTGAAAACAGGTTTGAATATAGAAATTCAAATGAAGTTTTGAAAATAAATTGGAATATAGAAATTCAAATGAAGTTTTGAAACTAGATTTGAAATAGAATTCAAATAAGAGGATTTAAATAGAATTTGAATGATAAAATTAAAAAGGGGTTGAATATTTGAAATTTCAAAATAGAATTGAATCGGAGTTTGGATATTTGAAATTCAAATAGAATAAATATAGAATTTGAATTCGAAGAGAAATGAATAGGGAATTTTAATGTAGAATTCAAAAAGGAATTTCAAATGGAATTTAAATTATAGAATTTGAATATAGCATTCAAATGGAATTTTAAATTATGGGATTTAGCTATATAATTCAAACGGAATTTGAAATATGGAATTTGAATATAGGAATCAATAGAAGTGAAATTTGAATTTGAATATAGAGTTCAAATAAAAGTGGAAATGAAGTTGGGTGGAGTTGAATTCATTTTAAGCGAAGTTTAACGTTTATATATATAAATATAATTAAAACGAACTCGCCGCAGCGCTGCAGTTCGTAAATTTGCGATTCGAACTTCAATCGAGTATACAGGACTCAATTGGAGTCGGAATTCTTTGAAACAAGAAACGTCAGGACCGGTTTGATAATAGTTTTCTAATGAAGGAGAAAAATCTGGATTTCGTCGTATAGATTTTGAGTTATATCAAAATCAAATTTTCAGAAAAGCAGCGCCAGAACTATTTAAAAACCATAACGGTTTATTTCATTTTATAAAAAGGGTTTTAAACAAATAAAATCCGAATTTCTATTTAGAAAATTTCAGAGTTGAGTTGTGAAATATATGCGAATTCAAGTTGTGTAAATGAATATGATTTTTGAAACAGAAACCAGATTTTGATTTATTGAATAGAATTAACTAAATTGAATAGGAATTAGTTAAGGAGATTTCGAATGGATATTGGGGTTTGAATAAGTAAATTCGATTTTAAAATTTATATTCGAAATCAAAAAGAGAACTAGAATTGAAATTGGAATTCAATTTGGTTATGAACGAGTTAAACATTTTATTTGAACATGTTATGTTCAACAAAGAAGTGAAATAGGCAAAAGGGCTAATTAAAGAATAATTGAGCGAAACTGAATTCAAACGATTCAAAAATTGAATTCAAACGAATGGATTGAGTTGAATTGAATTGGAAACAGGTGAACAGGTGTTAACCAGATATGGGATGGAGTATATGAAGATTTTTATTTATGTGCCCGACAAAAAGGTACATGTTTAAATTCATATATGGGTTTTATGCGCCGTATCGGCTAGCCGCTTGGCTTCTTCTTTTTCTTTTTGAGATTAGAAGGACCGGGAAAGCTATTTGAAATTTCCCGATGCTCCCGATACAGGGGAGGTTATGGCGAATTTTTCCGGGAATTTAAGGAGTTAGAATATTTTTAAGAAATTTGACAATTAGAAATCTATATATCGATATATTTGGAATTCGATAAGGAAACGAAATCAAAAATAGAATATTGTAAACAAAAAGGGAAATCTATAAATTAGAAATAGAAAGAAAACATACACGTGTTTTAGAATGAACAATTGGGTTTTATAGTGTGTTTATTCGAGGTTAGTAGTTTTGCCGTTTTGAAGTTGAGGATGTTTTCAGTCAAGGTCTGAGAGGTAATTTTACCCCAACTCGACTGATTTCATTTTAAATGGAGAAATAGCAAGATCCAATCTCGAAGGGAAGTGTTGGGTAATAGCTAGTTGAATAGAATATTTTGGGTTGCCGTACGATGTTTTATACCGCTTTCGTTTTAACCCAAGTAATGTTATTTTGGAAATATAAAAGTAAATATTTCCTGAGGATAGTAAAATAGTCGAGAAAGAGATACGTGATTGAAATTGTTTTCAAATTCAAATAAAATATATTTCCTAAGTATAGGAAATAAGAGAAGGCGATATATGGAAATGTTTTCCAAATAGCGTAAGAAGCCGAGATGGTTATTGAAATATTTGGTTAACAAATATTGATAAGAGAATATAGAAGAGATTTAATTAATGAAATATTAATTAAAGAGCCCAGTAATTTGTTGATATGTTTGGATGAACACTTGTTTTTATTCGATAGTTAAATCACAGACTATCGAAGTTTTGACCATCGTTGTCAATATGGAGAGACCGGTTGGATTATTATCCGAAGAACCACTACGTATCGGCATCAGCGTTGCGAACCAAGTATGCTGAATATATTGAAGACGGAGTAAAGTGCAAGGACTTTTTCTATTACATAGAAATTGTGCCTTCGGTTTCGTTCAATCCCAGAACGAACGTGAATGGACGAATGTCTAACAAAGTATTTCCAATGATCAAATGGGTTGGTCTGTATAAGTATATTTGGTTGCAACGGATTTATCCCTTAGCATAATATCCAGAATATTTGTGCAAACTCAACTAGTGATTAACGGATCTGACAATGTGGCATTCAAAGTGATTGTGCTATCAATGAATGGTAAGTATGCGTAGCCTCAGGCCTCAACAACCGGGAAAGGACAAAAATCGGGCAGGCAGCATGGCTATGTGGGTCGCACCCATTAGGGTGTATAATCACCTATCTAGAGGTTCATTTAATTTCTTATTCTATTCGATGTTGTCCCAGTCGGGATACGGTTGCTGATCCCAACCGTTGGTGATATACATTCGATACACTCAAGCGAAATGAGTGGTCGGTCATGTGTGGGCCGGGTTTGCAAGATGTTCTTGTTGAACCCAGTGTATTCCTCTCTAGAGATACACAGTCGGAAGGTGGTTCCATACCTTGTCATGTTGGAAATCCAATCTCCAATAAGCGCCATGCGGTTTTTGATTTTATAATATATATGTGGAGCGTGAGATGCAAGCGTTCTGCTATTTGGTTATTTACTTGATGTAGACATTATTATAATATCATTGGATTTGATATCAAAGTGTTTTGGGTTATAGTAAGGTAAAAACCGTCCGTGTTTATGTGAGGGCTGGTCTTACTATTACTTTTTCTTTTGAAAGGATTTTTAAAGTTAAACAAGTGGTTGGAGTTTACTCACACCAGTCCCATGACTGACCCAGAGTTTGTTTTGTTTTGTTTTTTCCTAAACTCTTGGGTGCCCAAATTTGTACGGGCAGTCAAGTGTTTCAGGCTTTCACAGATTCATTTGAAGGAGCTGGAAGCAGGAGGCTTCACCGGTTAGCTATAGGCTATCATATATTCCGCTGTGGACCTTGTTTGTATCTGGAAACAGGTGTTTATAACTGTTCCAGGAATAACTGTTGTGCTCTGATGATGGTATGTATATAAAGTTACTGATTGGTATTTCAAAAGTTATGTTATATAATATATTTTATTCGTTCCGCTGTGAGTTGTGATCTTCGTTCTTCTTCTATTCTAATATTTCTTTCTTCCTATTTCTCATCTTCTAACTTCTTTCTATTAATGGTTCATATTTCTGTGTTATTTGGGTTGGACGTGTGGTGTATTTAGTCAACTCAGATAGCTCAGATTTTCGGGTCGTTTCAGTTGGTATCAGAGCTTAGGTTGAGCGAACACCTAGGCTTTGGTGGGATGTGCTCCTTAGAGATAGGGTCAGTAGCACCCTAGAATGAGTTGAGCGTATATATACGAGAGAGCGTATTTGTAAATTTATATAAAAGTTGTTTTATATTGTGTTGGCTAGTCTGTTGAGTGGTTTATGAATTCTGGTCGGATAGTGGGACGCCACAAAGTCGATAGGAATTTCTAAACACTTGAACAGGAGATTGAACACGATATTGTTTTAAAGTGGGTGAAATTATTTTACCCAAAATTATATTTTGATATAGAAAGAATAATTTTGAAATTATTATATTATATGGATGTGTTGATTGATATCATTATAATCAGATAAGATTATAAAAATTGAAATGGTTATTTAGAACCAAATAAAACTTGTATATGAATAACATATACAAATGAAATGAATTGAAATTGAATTCAAACCAGAATTTTTCTATTTAAATCCTGGGAAGTTTGAAAATTTTTTTGGAGTATATTCGAACAATATAGCTTGTTTTAAAAGGATTTTAAATGGATTTTGAAAGTATTAAAGCACTGAACTCACTTCAGTGGCTGGGAAATAATTCTGATGATGGTCGCGACATCATCAGTGTTCATTTTCGAGTTTCTAAGTGATGGATTGCAACCTTAGAAAAGTTTTGATGGAAGTTTGTTTGGAAGAAAGCAAGTTATTTTGGAAAATTCAAATGTTTTGAATTTGTGATGGGTTATAAATATATGTATATATTTATTTCAGAAGAATTTGAAATAGAAACCCGGAAATTTGAATTTTGGAATTTAAAATTTAACTTGAGCAAGTTAAATAGATTGAAGCAAATAAATTGAGTAAAACCAGTCTGGATGAGTTGAATACAGATGACTTGAATATGAAATGAATGTGAATATATATGAGATGTAATATAAACGAGAACCAAAAGTTTTGGTCAGACTGAATTTGTCGAAATTTGAAAAGTTGAGTTTAAACATAAGTAAGATTTGAAAAGTTAATGAGTTTATAGTATTTTTCCTAACTTAGCAATTTCGAGGACGAAATTATTTTAAGGGGGGAAGAATGTAACGACCCAGATTTTCTGGTCGAATTATTTTGAATATTCAATATTATTTTAAATATTGAGCTGATAATATAAATTGATTTTTATATTGAATTTACGATTATCTTAAGTAATTCAATTTGAAATGGAGTCAAAATGATTTATATGAATTTTTATTTGAATTTAAACGATAATAATATATTATTATCAAGGAATTTATTTGTTTTTGAATTTAAATTATATCATATTATATTATTTTATTTTGGTTATTTATATTGACGTTCAAATTAAATATCAAAATATATTCAGTTAGTTCAGAATAGTGTTACACTGTTGAAATAACAGTGGTTACGTTAAAATAGCTGTTGTGGTTTAAATAAAAGGACCCCGAGATATTTATAATGGATAGGATCTAAATCGAATCGAAAATCAAATCGATATCTATTGAAAAAGAAATAAAATCTATTTAAAATCAAATCACAATAAACATCAGCCGACCTACGCAGCTGGTTTTCTCGAGCAGTAAAAAGGTTGTCTCCAATTTTCTATATCAAGCAAACAAGCTCTAATGGCATTGTACGTCTGTTCTGGTTCATTTCTATATATTGAGGCCATCGCCTTCATTCTCGTTCTCAAGTTAAACTGGGCCTTCGTATATTTCTCCTTCTCCAAAGTCTGTTGTTTTAGTCCCTTTCTTTACCTTGTTCCGGCAAAAATCGAAATCAGTCCTCCAAATAAAAGAGAGAGAGAGGGAGATTGAAATTGGAAACCGCGATAGACGATCGCGAGCTACTCAGAAGCTTGACGGTAGATCAAGCTGCTCACGCAAGGGGTTCCTGACCAATTATCGAAGTCTCGATAAAGGAAATCACCGATGTGAGAGAGACACGAGTGTTGTTCTGGTCATCGATTCGGTCCTATGTGAGGGTTTTGTAATCGAAGCAAGCATGTAGTACCTGAATGCCGCGATGGTGATTTGGGATCGACAGTTGGAAAATTTGAGCGTCGCGATTTAGGAGTTACTGTAGGTTGATTTGAGTCTTGCTGAAATGGAGGAGAAGAGTTCCGGATTGGAAGGTGTCAACGTAAATTTTGGGTCTGAAGGGGGGCTCGATTTTGTTTTTGGGAACGTGAAGCTGATGTGATGTCAGGAGTTTGGTTTGTGTCGTTTGCAGTAGAGATGGAAGCCGTGAAGGTCAGGTGCTAGAATTGACATTGCTGAATTCAAATGGTGAGTTGTGGAGCCTGTTCGTCGGGGAGTTCAATGCGGGTTGATGGTCAGCAGTCGATATTGAAAAAGGGATGGCCGCTGTTTGATACGTGTGGTCAGTATACTATGGCGGTATCAAAAGTAAACAATGGTGATGTCTCAACTGCAGCTATATCATGCAGGATGTAGAACTGGAAATACTTTGAAGTGGATTGAAGCAAACAATGTGAGTTAATCTCTTTAGGATTTGGTTAATTAGAATTTTATAAACAAAAATATACATAGATTAACTTATTTATTCAGTTAGTTAAATTTAAATGGGTAATCGTTAAATTAAAATAAATAATTATAGGTTCAAGGTAAATGATTTGAATGAACGATATGGAGCTTTGGATGGATATTCGGCAAACGAGAAATCGAGGTGAGTAAATCTCACTCACCCTTATAATTATTTTTATTTCATTAAAAATAATTGTCTGTTGCTTGTGTGAATGTTTTATGGTTGTTTCATATATATTAGTTATTTAGGCTATATATATATATATTGGGTTGATTTATTGGTTGGATTCCCGCAGTCTCATTAGCGGATGCCCGCAGTTTCATAGCGGATGATTACCCTATACGCCCCACGCTATGATTAGTGGATGACCTTCTATACCGCGATATTCTGCCACGAAGCAGAATGGGTATTATTTATGTGCTAACATCTGTGGATGCAGGAAAACAGGTTGGAGGAATCCAACTGGATTCCTCAAAAATATATTGTCTGTTTGTTTATTTGTTTGCATATATATTGTTATATATGATGTGTTAGAAAAATAAATAATTGGTTGCTTTGTGTGTTTTATCACTGGGCTTAAGTAATGATATTTAAAAATATCGTGGAAGGATATTTGAGGTTTAAAAGGGAAAATTCTATTTTTAAATAGAATTTGAATTTTTAATGGAAATAAAATATAAACTTGTTTTTGAAAAATAAAACAAGTAGTTCTTTTTAAACGAAGTTTATAAATAGTTCTTTTATAACGAAGTTATAAATGAAGTGAAAAGAATTATCATTTGATAATTCAGAAATAGAAATACAAGCGTGAAATTGGGATTTGAAATGAAATTTCAAAATAGGATGTGAAATGAAATTTTTAAATATATAACTCAAATGAAATTTGAGTATAACATTTGAATTTTAAAAGGAGTTTAAATATTTGAATTTTAAAAGGAGACTGAATATTAGAAATTCAAATAGAAATTTAAATAGAATTTGAATTCAAGGGATTTAAAATAAAATTTGAATTCAAAGGAATTCGAATAAAGAAATTCAAATAGAGATTTGAATGTAGAATTTCAAAATAGAATTTGAAATAAACTTTGAAATAGGATTTCAAAGTAGAATTGGAAATAGAATTTCAAATAGGATTTCAAAATAGAAAATCCAAATGGTTTTTAAATGGAATTTGGATTCAAGGGAATTCAAATGGATTTGAGTGAAGAAATTCAAATGATGTTAAAAATAAGTTTTAATATTAGAAATTCAAATGGTGTTGGAAATGAATTTGAATATTAGAATTCAAATGGAAATGGAAAATGAAATTTGAATATAAGAGATTCAATTTGAATTCAAATAGGATTTAATCTATGAGATTTGAATATAGAAATTCAAATGAAGTTTTGAAAACAGGTTTGAATATAGAAATTCAAATGAAGTTTTGAAAATAAATTGGAATATAGAAATTCAAATGAAGTTTTGAAACTAGATTTGAAATAGAATTCAAATAAGAGGATTTAAATAGAATTTGAATGATAAAATTAAAAAGGGGTTGAATATTTGAAATTTCAAAATAGAATTGAATCGGAGTTTGGATATTTGAAATTCAAATAGAATAAATATAGAATTTGAATTCGAAGAGAAATGAATAGGGAATTTTAATGTAGAATTCAAAAAGGAATTTCAAATGGAATTTAAATTATAGAATTTGAATATAGCATTCAAATGGAATTTTAAATTATGGGATTTAGCTATATAATTCAAACGGAATTTGAAATATGGAATTTGAATATAGGAATCAATAGAAGTGAAATTTGAATTTGAATATAGAGTTCAAATAAAAGTGGAAATAAAGTTGGGTGGAGTTGAATTCATTTTAAACGAAGTTTAACGTTTATATATATAAATATAATTAAAACGAACTCGCCGCAGCGCTGCAGTTCGTAAATTTGCGATTCGAACTTCAATCGAGTATACAGGACTCAATTGGAGTCGGAATTCTTTGAAACAAGAAACGTCAGGACCGGTTTGATAATAGTTTTCTAATGAAGGAGAAAAATCTGGATTTCGTCGTATAGATTTTGAGTTATATCAAAATCAAATTTTCAGAAAAGCAGCGCCAGAACTATTTAAAAACCATAACGGTTTATTTCATTTTATAAAAAGGGTTTTAAACAAATAAAATCCGAATTTCTATTTAGAAAATTTCAGAGTTGAGTTGTGAAATATATGCGAATTCAAGTTGTGTAAATGAATATGATTTTTGAAACAGAAACCAGATTTTGATTTATTGAATAGAATTAACTAAATTGAATAGGAATTAGTTAAGGAGATTTCGAATGGATATTGGGGTTTGAATAAGTAAATTCGATTTGAAAATTTATATTCGAAATCAAAAAGAGAACTAGAATTGAAATTGGAATTCAATTTGGTTATGAACGAGTTAAACATTTTATTTGAACATGTTATGTTCAACAAAGAAGTGAAATAGGCAAAAGGGCTAATTAAAGAATAATTGAGCGAAACTGAATTCAAACGATTCAAAAATTGAATTCAAATGAATGGATTGAGTTGAATTGAATTGGAAACAGGTGAACAGGTGTTAACCAGATATGGGATGGAGTATATGAAGATTTTTATTTATGTGCCCGACAAAAAGGTACATGTTTAAATTCATATATGGGTTTTATGCGCCGTATCGGCTAGCCGCTTGGCTTCTTCTTTTTCTTTTTGAGATTAGAAGGACCGGGAAAGCTATTTGAAATTTCCCGATGCTCCCGATACAGGGGAGGTTATGGCGAATTTTTCCGGGAATTTAAGGAGTTAGAATATTTTTAAGAAATTTGACAATTAGAAATCTATATATCGATATATATGGAATTCGATAAGGAAACGAAATCAAAAATAGAATATTGTAAACAAAAAGGGAAATCTATAAATTAGAAATAGAAAGAAAACATACACGTGTTTTAGAATGAACAATTGGGTTTTATAGTGTGTTTATTCGAGGTTAGTAGTTTTGCCGTTTTGAAGTTGAGGATGTTTTCAGTCAAGGTCTGAGAGGTAATTTTACCCCAACTCGATTGATTTCATTTTAAATGGAGAAATAGCAAGATCCAATCTCGAAGGGAAGTGTTGGGTAATAGCTAGTTGAATAGAATATTTTGGGTTGCCGTACGATGTTTTATACCGCTTTCGTTTTAACCCAAGTAATGTTATTTTGGAAATATAAAAGTAAATATTTCCTGAGGATAGTAAAATAGTCGAGAAAGAGATACGTGATTGAAATTGTTTTCAAATTCAAATAAAATATATTTCCTAAGTATAGGAAATAAGAGAAGGCGATATATGGAAATGTTTTCCAAATAGCGTAAGAAGCCGAGATGGATATTGAAATATTTGGTTAACAAATATTGATAAGAGAATATAGAAGAGATTTAATTAATGAAATACTAATTAAAGAGCCCAGTAATTTGTTGATATGTTTGGATGAACACTTGTTTTTATTCGATAGTTAAATCACAGACTATCGAAGTTTTGACCATCGTTGTCAATATGGAGAGACCGGTTGGATTATTATCCGAAGAACCACTCCGTATCGGCATAAGCGTTGCGAACCAAGTATGCTGAATATATTGAAGACGGAGTAAAGTGCAAGGACTTTTTCTATTACATAGAAATTGTGCCTTCGGTTTCGTTCAATCCCAGAACGAACGTTAATGGACGAATGTCTGACAAAGTATTTCCAATGATCAAATGGGTTGGTCTGTATAAGTATATATGGTTGCAACGGATTTATCCCTTAGCATAATATCCAGAATATTTGTGCAAACTCAACTAGTGATTAACGGATCTGACAATGTGGCATTCAAAGTGATTGTGCTATCAATGAATGGTAAGTATGCGTAGCCTCAGGCCTCAACAACCGGGAAAGGACAAAAATCGGGCAGGCAGCATGGCTATGTGGGTCGCACCCATTAGGGTGTATAATCACCTATCTAGAGGTTCATTTAATTTCTTATTCTATTCGATGCTGTCCCAGTCGGGAGACGGTTGCTGATCCCAACCGTTGGTGATATACATTCGATACACTCAAGCGAAATGAGTGGTCGGTCATGTGTGGGCCGGGTTTGCAAGATGTTCTTGTTGAACCCAGTGTATTCCTCTCTAGAGATACACAGTCGGAAGGTGGTTCCATACCTTGTCATGTTGGAAATCCAATCTCCAATAAGCGCCATGCGGTTTTTGATTTTATAATATATATGTGGAGCGTGAGATGCAAGCGTTCTGCTATTTGGTTATTTACTTGATGTAGACATTATTATAATATCATTGGATTTGATATCAAAGTGTTTTGGGTTATAGTAAGGTAAAAACCGTCCGTGTTTATGTGAGGGCTGGTCTTACTATTACTTTTTCTTTTGAAAGGATTTTTAAAGTTAAACAAGTGGTTGGAGTTTACTCACACCAGTCCCATGACTGACCCAGAGTTTGTTTTGTTTTGTTTTTTCCTAAACTCTTGGGTGCCCAAATTTGTACGGGCAGTCAAGTGTTTCAGGCTTTCACAGATTCATTTGAAGGAGCTGGAAGCAGGAGGCTTCACCGGTTAGCTATAGGCTATCATATATTCCGCTGTGGACCTTGTTTGTATCTGGAAACAGGTGTTTATAATTGTTCCAGGAATAACTGTTGTGCTCTGATGATGGTATGTATATAAAGTTACTGATTGGTATTTCAAAAGTTATGTTATATAATATATTTTATTCGTTCCGCTGTGAGTTGTGATCTTCGTTCTTCTTCTATTCTAATATTTCTTTCTTCCTATTTCTCATCTTCTAACTTCTTTCTATTAATGGTTCGTATTTCTGTGTTATTTGGGTTGGACGTGTGGTGTATTTAGTCAACTCAGATAGCTCAGATTTTCGGGTCGTTTCAAAAAAATATATTTTTACTCGACTAAAAAAGTCACTGATTTTTACAACGCTTCTTTCTATATAAAAATTATATTTTTATATTTCTACTTCTTATATAAAGATCGAGTTTTTATTTCGCTTCATCTATAATAAAAATCGAATTTTTATTTTATTGGATATACATGATAAAATTTATGTTTTTCTCTAACCAAAAACAATATTTTCCTATCGCTCTTCAAATTATGAAAATCATATTTTTATCATTCCTATAATATAAAAACATATTTTAAACAAGCAAAGATTATATTTTTAAAAATCATAACTTCACATACATAAAGATTTCATCTTTATGTTAATAAAAATCCATTCTTTTTATTTAAAAATCACTTCTTTATCTAAGTAAAAAAATCACAACTTTATCTACAATAAAAATCTGATCCTTACATACAATGAAAATCAAATTTTTAATTCTAGAATCATTTCAAAAAAACCAATCCTTTTCCATTTATATAAAAATCAAAACTTTTATTTATTTTATATACAAAAACAGAAAATTAAATTAAATAAACAAACCAAAATAAATCAATTAAACACTTACAGTTGAAATAGGGAGAGAGGGGGTTGTTTGCGTCCCTGGAGGGGGGAAGGGGCTGCTGGTCGGAGCTAGGCGGAAGGGGTGGTGGCGATGTAGGCGGTGGGGCCGGGGTGCTAACGGCGGAGGTCGATTTAGGGTTTGGGGCGCGATTTTCTGTAGAAAGAGGAGGAAAAGGAAGGAGAGAGGGGAGGGGGATGAGGCTGAGGCCGTCGGAGTTGGAGGGGGCTGCGGGGGAAATGGCGCGGCAGCGAAGGTTGAGGGGGAGGAGGGGCGCGGTCGTAGGCTGAAAGGGGAATCGGGTTTTTTTCTTTAAACGAGAAAATAAAAAGAAAAGGGAGGGGGTAAAGGGAAGGAAGGAGTATATAATTATATATATAACTTATTATTTTTAATTTCAAAATGTACCTTTTTATTTTGAACTCGAATTCAAACCCACCGACTATCGTCCCTAGCTAATTACCCCCATTCCGAACACAATGGGACATGTATCGCTAGCTAATTCGACCGTTATGATCAGTTTTCACTAAAATCAAAATATAAATTTATATATTGAATTCGAACTCACATTTCAATTTACCGGGGCCACATATTAACTCTAAAAATTCCCGAAAAATTATTTCTAGCTTCGTATTGACGATACGGTCTTAACAAAACTAATTTTTTCAAATTCCGAGACCGTTTGAAAAATGGCCTTTTTCCAGTCGATTAAAATCAACTAAAACTGGTCAAACGCGTTTTCCTTTGCCACGCTCACATATTAATTCAGAAAATTACGAATTTTGAAACCTAGCAATAACTTGACATTACGGATCCAACAAAAGTGGTTTCGTCGAAAACCGAGGTCGTTTGCAAAATTTCCATTTTAAGGGCCAGAATTCCATAGCGACTATTCTGAATTTTCAATTGGACATAAATTTTTATCCCCGCTATGAAATTTCAATTTTTCGAACTCGTTGGAAAGATATTCTGAAATAGATTCTAATATTTTTGGTTTCGCTAAAATCCGGTTTATTTTGAATCATGTATATCCATTTGAACTTTGAAATCGAATTTTCGAACTACCACGCCATTTCAGGCTCGTTATATAATTAAAATAAATTTATTCGTTTTAACTCCGTCGAAAATATGTTTTCCGTCGTTATTGTTTAAAATAATTCATTTTAAATATTCAAAATTCGCAAAAATTGCCAAAATAAAAATTTTAAATTATCTCAGATTTCCGAGTTATTACAGTAGTAAATGCTAGATTTCATTATGATTAAAAATTAGTACCAACCAAAATGATCAATAATATGTTGCTGCCATGTTATGACATTTGTTCTTTAGAAGTGAACTTCGGACTTCACAGTTCGTACTTTCAATGTTAAAATTTGACTATAACTCCATTTTTCATACAAGCTATTTCAGTTGGTTAACATACATATTTACTTTTTAATAAGAGATAAATCGATAAAGAAGACTAATTGGTTTTATTTTAATTCTTTTTACAAAAATCTCATGTCAATATTTTTCTTAAGGTTTGTAGATCATGAAGAATTTTACTCTGTGTAGAAAGGAATAACCCTTTTTCCTCTTTTTTAAGTGGATAGTAAAGAAAATGAAGAGAATTAACTATGTAAAATATTAGATGAAGTACATATATAATATATCTATCTATCTATCTATCTATTATATTATATGAAAGCACAATCTTTTCTAAATGTCCTTTCGGTTCCACTTTTAGCAGAAAATCTAGGATCCTGCCATCTGTCCATATCAAAAATCGTGCAGTCTCGGTTAATAGTTACCAGCAGGCCCCCATTCGTTTCCCCCTTCCGTTTACACCAAATATTGAATTTTAAATGCGCAGAAGCTTTCTAAAATTTTCATGAAATGAAGAGTTATATTATTTTATTTGTTTCGCGTTGTGCTCCCCTCCGTTTCTTCCATTTCCAGTATCTCTTCCTCTTCCTCTTCCTATTCGCAGTAAACAAAGAAATGTCCCTTTTTTAATGGACATCGCCTACTTCAGGATGTTTTCCCTCTCCTAATTAAAAAACGATGGTACCAAATGAAGGGCACTAACAAAATTAAATCCCTTGATTTCCCTCTGATTTGATCGAACATCTTCAATTTTTCCCTCATAAATTTTTAGGCATGATTTTAATTTGAGAGGACAGGCGCAATGAATGTCTCCTTTAGTCTCACCGATCGTCAGTGCATAAAGAAAGCGGGGTCTGACACTCAAACAACAATAATCGACGATTAAATCTTCGGGGATAGGTAAATTTACATATTCAATTTTTTACCTACACCTAGAGTACTGAATATAAATGATTTGTATATCATCCACTACCTTTTTTATGATTCACTACAGCTTCCCTCCTGGGTCTTTATTTTGGTAGTATTCATCTAAATGAATTGCAGATTTCTTTTTTTCCTGGAAGGTAATTTCATAATTTTTTTGGTGGTGCCGAAGTTCTATTTGGCTGTTTCATTTAGAGGTTCCTTCTCGGTTCTATCCTCCTTCGTTGCTATTTAGGTATGAGTTATATACAAAGTCAA
Source organism: Allium sativum (assembly GCA_030737875.1). NCBI lineage: Eukaryota > Viridiplantae > Streptophyta > Magnoliopsida > Asparagales > Amaryllidaceae > Allium > Allium sativum. The sequence continues at coordinate 969,341,524 of CM060912.1, read as the reverse complement.
AACCTTTGTTCTATAATTTTCCCTTTTTTTCCTTTTGAAGTAAAAATTATATTTCAAAATAATATGTTTCTATGGGTGTTAAATCGTTATGTTTCTATGGGTGTTAAAATCATGGCAAACAACTTTTTTTGATTGTTTATGGAAGATCCCTATACTATTGCATTGCAGAATGCAGCAAGCTTCGTTTTCTTTTCATTAACAATAATGAATGCCCTAAATCTGTTAAATAAATCAAAAAATGTTCTCCATTTTTACACACTTTTAGTCATCTTGATGGGCTGTCCATGTAAATAGTTTTTGTCATATCTGGCATTTTATTTTAATCCCTGAATCTTTAACTAAAGAACTTGCAACAATCACATACTCGACCATTGTGCTTGTTTTCTTGATCATCAAGTTCAGTGAAATTAAAGGAATTTGATATCACTGTTTTTTCCTAAGACCTCCTTTTTGTTTCTTTTGAATTTTTATGTGCATGCATTCACACCTTTTTGAGAATATCGCACACTGTACAGTGAAATCCTATTTTATTCTAGGTAATGTCAATTATTCATTTTATAATATTACACTATAATGCATAGATATTTGCATAGCATTCCAGTTTTCATGTCGGTGGCATGTGTTTTTTTAAGTCTTACGCAATCATTACGTTAAATTATTATTATATAAATATAACTCATTTTGTATAAGTAGTTTTATTTTGTTCTTTTGATGACATTGTGACCCTAATATGAAGCAAAAATAAAAATTCATATAAAATATTATTGGGCGTACCTATTACAACTGTTAGGATCACTACTATAATAATAGCCAATATGCCTGGGAAAAAAATACAAAAATGTAAATTGCCATAAATGAACTACAATTGCTTTAGTGGATTACAAGCTTCAGTTGTTGCATTGAAGGGGATGAGAAGTAGTTATTATGCTCCAGGAAGCGAGAGTTGACTTTGCTGAATGAATTAAATGTAATGCAAGGAACTTTAAATCTCAGGAGTTAATTCACAACAATTCAATCAAAATGCTGGTGCTGACGGATGAGTGCTTTCATTTCTACATTAAATAGGCAAAAGGAAAAAAGGTATGCATACATATTGAGATATACAGTTCGCTGAATCTTTTATTATATGAAAGCTCATGTTATTCAAAGACCTTTCGGTTTTATTTGTCTCAAAAAATCACGATGTTACCATCTATCCAGATCTACTAGATAAAGTTTCTTTCTTCTTTCTTTGCTAGGCATTATTTCTTCCTTCACATCCCCTTTATTCCTTCGCATCCCCTTTATTTCCTAACCGTAATATTTATTTTTATATACTATTAAATTTTGAAGAGGCAGGCAGTGCTCCGTAGCAATGACTATTATGCCATTGCTCAGACTGCTTACGTAATGCAGCATCCTAATTTCATTAGTAGACTCGATTGCGCTTTGCCATTATTAACCCACATATTTATCGTATTAGAGGTAAAAATCCTAATTTTTGTTTGTTTGCTTGATTTGGTCTATTGTGCATAAGAGAACTTTTTTCGTCCTCAATTTTAAGTTTGTTGTGTAACAATACGAAGCCTTGTGAAATACTTTGAGGTGACGAATTTTTATGATTTTAGTACCAACCTCAGTGTTATCATATTGTACATTATTTTTCAATTTGAACTATTAACTAAATCGTGATTATGATACAACCAGATTTGCACCAAAAAAACCAGGTCAGTAACAAAATAGTTCATTTACTTTGAGATAAAAAAGAGAGTGATAGTTGTTATATTTTTTTGACGACTAACTTAACATTTTTTAACATATGATAGTAATTGTTAATTTATTAAAATCTTTCCAGAAAAGAATTAGACTCTTTCGGGGATGAAAGTTTCCGTTGTACGCCTAAATGATAGAGAATTATACGCACAATTATGTTGTATAATGTATATTTTATTAGGTATGAATCGATAACAAAATTCTGTAGCACTGAGTACATTTCAGTCATCCTCAACCATTTTTTTACATATGACAGTAATCATGAGTTTATTAACAGCTTTCAAGAAAAGAATAAGACTTTTTTGATACGATATATAATTGTAAGTGATGCAGGTTTTCGTTGTATGTCTAAATGATTGAGAATTGTATACACAATTATATTATTTAATTTATATTCTATTAGATATGAATCCATAGAAAAATGTGCAGCTTTGAGTACATTTCAGTCATCCTCAACCATATCCATAACCTAACCTTTGATTGATTATTTATTAATAGCAGTACGGATATGAGATCCCATTTTAACAAGGTGTAGCTATGAGATAGAATGGCAATATTTATTTTGTTCTAAGAAACATCAGGTCTTACAGCACACAATTTCTGGCATGATAAAAATGCTTTGTCTTTATGTCGTCACTTTCTGTATTCTATAGACTACCTTATCAATTGACGAACTAACATTCTGAAATAATTTTCCAATGCTCTTTGAGCTTCATTAATCAACGAAGATGTATTAATAAAGTCATATCCCATGACTTGGTCTTAATTCATGAATATAATAATAAAAAAAAACCTTATTTTACTGATGAATTCACTTTTAATATGTTATTTGTAATCACATTACTCTGAAACAAACTTTGACTTGTGATTATCTAACTTCTCATCATCCTTTGAATAATATAAAAGCTTCGTTAATTTCATTTCAACCAAATATAATTTCACGATTAACTGACTTTCTAGCATCGAAATTGATTTTATGCAACCTGGATTTCCATAACTGCTTCTTGAGTTGGAATACTGCAGTTGTTTTGATCAATTTTTATACTTTATTTTGATATTAAATTGGTTTCATTTTCTAATATTTAGACATTATATTGATTTCAGTTGTTCTGTAATCTCTGTACACTCAAAACAAACTTTAATTTGTGATTATCTAACCCCTCATCGTCTTTTGAATAATATAAAAGCTTCGTTAAGTTCTTTTCTATTAGGTATAATTTCATTACTTCGAGTAACAACATAGTTACACCATAAAAATCAGGCCGGTAACAAAATAGTTCATCTACTTCGAGAAGAAACAAAATTGCTATAATTTTTGACTCACTTTAATTTTTTAACATATAACTAACTTCGTGAATTTATTAAATGTTTTAAAGAAAAGAATTAGACGCTTTTGATATAATTTATAATTGTAAGGGATATAGGATTTTGCTGTATGTTTAAGTTCATTTCAAGCAAATATAATTTCACAGTTGACGGATTTTTTTGCATATTATGAAATGCAATGGTTAAGTTGATTTCTTACTACTTGAATTTCCATTACTGCCTCATGAGTTGGAGTATTTAGTCAAAAATTAAAACTAGCTTTGACAACTTGATGTTTGGTTGCTACAACCACTGGCAAGATATACATACTTCAATGAATAAGAATCTATTTGTTGCTTACAGGAATTCTTTTTTGGTTCCATGGAACTCTAAATCCCATGTAAAAATGGCATTATTCCAAAATCGTTATGTTATACATGTTAACGTATTTCCTTTTCTCACTATTCATCATTATATTTTTAGCTAGTGATTTATGTATATTGGTTAGCATTTAAGTATATCAGTTACGATCTAAGTGCATGGGTTATAGCACTTATAAAATTAAAATTATGATTCAAAGACAAATCATTAAATGCTAATATATGGTAATAATACTTATATTTCTTGCTTATGGGAAATTTGTTTCCACGGGTTTATGAATCTTAGCATATAAATCATATATTATTCAAAATCCAAAACATTATTCTGATGTCTAGAGTGGTGCATTCATAAAGGCTGCTAATAAAAAGATGGGTGATTAAAAAAATGATAATTTGCAGCATTGTTGCATTTTTATAGGTTATAGCTTGAACTTAAAAATGTACCTTAACAAAAATAAACGAGCTAAAAGAGGGAGTTAGTAAAATTTGGCTGTAGACCGCTACTTTTTTGGACTACAAATATTTAGTCAAGACCCTTGTAACGACCCGGAAAATCTGAACCAATTTAAAAATTTTAAATTGGCTAAAATAGTGGATTTTAAATATTTAAAATAAATATTTTAAATAATAGTAATGTAAAGTGAGTTTGAATCGACGTTTGAAAACGAATATAATTCATTCTAATTATAAACAAGGCCTAAAATGGCGCTGCAGTTTCAAAAATTGAATTCAAACTTTGTCGGACTGTACTGGGTGCAAAACAAAATGGATTTGAGTGAAACCAAAAATATTTAAATCTGCTAGTGAATACCTTTCTAACGAATCTGAAAAATCGAAGTTTCATAGCGGGATGCAAAAGTTATGGCCAAATGAATTTTCTGAAAGGTCGCTATGGAATTTATATAGCCCGTGAAATTGGCCATTTTGCATACGACCTCGGAATTCGACGAAACCACTTTTGTTGGATCCGGGATGTGAAGTTATTGCTAGGTTTCAAATTTCATAATTTTTTAAGCTAGTATGTGAGCGTGGCAAAGGAAAACGTGTTTTGGCCAATTATAGTTAAATTGGATCGACCAGAAATGGGCCTTTTTGCAAACAGTCTCAGAATTTGACGAAACTAGTTTTGTTAGGACCGTATCATCAAAACATAACTAGATTTATTTTCTGGAATTTTTCAAATTAGTATGTGGCCCCGGCAAATTGAAATGTACGTTCAAATCAAATATTGAATGTTATATATTTTAAATTGAATGAAAACTGACTGAAACATTCGAATGGGCCTTCGAAACATATCCCATTGTGTTCGGAATGGGGGTAAAACGCTAGGGACGACAGTCGTTGGGTTTGAATTGAAGTTCGTTTGTAAAAACCCTAATTTTTGAAATTATAAAACCATCGGCCAATCAGAATTTTATATTCATTAAAATAAATAAAAAATCTCTCCACCCCCCCCCCCCCCCAATTATCCACACTCGATGGCGGAAGGTTCTTCCTCCGTTCAAAGCCAATTTCCGACCGATTCCTTCATCGTTGACCCTCGCCGCAGTTGAACCTTTCGAAGATCTCTTCCCCCTCTTCAAAATCAAGACCGACCTCGTGTTTTCTAGTCGCCCCATTGTCGAGATCTACCAGCTCGAAGTTCGCAACTTCAAGGAGCCGCCGCCGTCGACTGGCACAGTCGAACTGGGCCCTACCTACCTCTTCGGGTGCGCGTCTCCTAGCTCTCCAACGTGGCAAGGTCTGATCGTCACCTCGAGCAACGGATTGATCGGATTTGCCAACCCTAGTTTCGAACTGATTAGTGAAAGGTACGGCCTTGTATATTTAAAACTGATTTCAACAGTTTTAAAGTGTTGCAAACTTTGAAAAATCATATCTTTTTCGTGTATTGACGAAATTCAGTGAAACAAGAGACAGTGGACTCGTGTGGACGCCTTCTACATTCTAGAAGAGACCGCATATTTTTCTGAGCCTTCTGCTATTTTTGGTGGAGTGGAACCCAATGTGAGATTTCTAATTTATAAACGATATGGAAAACGACGATGTATAAATTATATAGTCGATGTATGAGTTATATAAGCGTTGTACACTCCTTGTATAAGCGTTGTATAAGTTGTACGTTCGATGTATAAGTTGTATATGCATTGTAAAAATTATATATGTGTTGAAATAGAAGTGAATTGCTATATATATATATATATATATATATATATATATATATATATATATATATATATATATACGCCCCTCGTCCACAAACCATGGACGATATTTATTGGTTGTGATTGGTGTGAAAATTGATTGATAGCGAATGGTTGATTGGAATTGTTTGTGGTTGATATTGATTGATTGTGGTTGAAAAATACCCGTTTGTTGTTGAGAAATATTTGGTTGAAACCACATAGGATTAGTTTGTGGAAATGAAATAAATATATACATGCCGCCTGCGTGCGAACTAGATGCATGATTCCCCATTGTCAAAAACCGCGAGGTTTTAAGGTAGAGCGAGGAGCCGTACTAGGGACAGTCCCGGTTTTAACTACCCTGCCGTTATGCTGCCGAAATTTTGAATAATATTCATGTGTTTGAATTATTTTCATTTGTTGAAACTATATTTATTCGTTGAATAGAAAACCTTCATGTGTTGAATTGAAACTCATTCGTTGATTAGAAATTCATGTGTTGAATGGTATTCGTGGTTTAAATGTAAAAATCACCTTTATATATATATATATATATACAAACTATAGAAAACCTACATGTGTTGAATCGATATTCATGTGTTGAATGGTATTCGTGTTTTAAATATAAAAATCACCTTTTTATCTATATATAGAAACTATAGAAAACCTGCATGTGTTGAATCGATATTCATTCGTTGAATTGAAATTCATGTGTTGAATGGTGTTCCTGTTTTAAATATAAAAATCACCTTTTTATCGATATATATAAACTATAGAAAATCTTCATGTGTTGAATCGATATTCATTCGTTGAATTGAAATTCATGTGTTGAATGGTATTCATATTTTGAAAGAAAGTGTTTTATAATGAAAATCCAATTTTTATCATCGATATGAACTATATAAAATAATCTCGTTTCGAAATAAATTGTTATATAATAAAAATCATACTTTTATTACCTATATGAACTATATAAAATAATAGTGTTTTGAAATAAATTGTTTTACAATAAAAATCACATTTTTATTATATAAATAAATTGTTAAAAATAGTGAAGTGTTGAAATAGAAGACAGTTAGATAAAAATATCATTTTTATCAAATGTATGAAAAGAATATAGTTTTGAAATCGAAGAATCGATATATATATATAAATAGAATTGAAATATATCGAAAAACGAAGCTGCAGTTCGTATTTTGAAACCGTGATTTCAAACGATTAGTGCGGGAGATCCGACCATCGGATTTTCCCGAAATCTCAACCATTGGGTTCGCTTTGGAAATATCTTTCCAATGGCACCAACTTTGTAAAAATCCAACGGTTGGATTGTCTGGAATGTTTAATTCAAATCTGAAGAAAAACAGCGCCAGAATCGATTATATTTATATATATATATAAATATAATTATATTTAATCGAATAACGACGCTGCAGTTCGTATTTTGAAATCGAAACTTCAAACGATTATACCGGGAGATCCGACCGTTGGATTTTCCCGAAACTGGAACCGTTGGATTCGTTTTGAAAAGATCTTTCTAATGATGTAAATTTTGTGAAGATCCAACGGTTAGATTTTCAGATATGTGTAAATCAATCTGAAGAAAAACAGCGCCACGGCCACGTTATGGCCCGAAGCGTCGTTTTGAATAAATTGGCTATTTTAAAATAAATAAAAATAGTGATAAATCGTTCTAAAATATTATAAACGATATGGATGTGAAATTTAGATACTAACTGAAGGTTGGCTAAGTCGAATGGTTTCCTGGGTGTTGATCTGATGTCGGTTTCGGCCTTCGGGGTTAATATTTGGGAAATCGTTCTCTTACTGATTGACGGTTACTGACTAATGAATTTAAATGATGCGTGTGTATGTTAGTGTTGCACTTGTTTATTATATACGCGAGTTGCTCAGAAAGACCGGGTTTATCCCATTCTGAATAACTGAATCGACGATAAGAAATCGAAGATGAAGACGGTGGTCGAAGACTGGAGATCTTCACCTCGTTTGGATGGTAACCGAGGTCCTGATTGGGAGACATCCCGAAATATGGATAATGAGTGGTGATCGTCCAGACGTACGTGGTGATCGATGGGTTTGCGAGGTATATAGTGCCTCCGGTTTCGTTCAAACCCAGAACGGACTTGCAAATGGACAGTGTGTCTGACATTGGAATTTATTCTGTGTGATTGATAGCCATCAGTTACATGGTGTGAATTGCCTGTGTGGCATGCTAAGATGCAGTGATCAGGGCTTCTGTTGAAAAGGAAAGTCTTGTGGTGATGATCAAAGCACCGCCGGTGTGGCGTAGCTTTGTGTATAACGTGAAATCGTGAGCCTCACACCCCAGTATGAACCAGAAACGGGAGAGGACCTCAGGGGGGACATGCGTTTCTTCCTAGCTAGAAGTGACGTCAGTAGTTTTACACGCCCTGACGAGTTTGACTTATGTGGTTGTTGCTGTTGCGAGGCGCCTCGGATAGATCGGACGATCCGGGTCCGATGGAGTCATTCGTTGGCTCACTTACGCCCCAAAGGGCGGAGAAACGCATTGTTCAGGCATTTTAATCCACATCGGTGGACCGACCCTGACGATCCAAGGGTCACTCGAGCTCTGATCCTGAGACTCGGACTAGGCAGTCTCGAAGTCGGTAAGGACTATCTTTTGCCTTGGTTCATGACGGAAATCCAATTTCCAAATACATGACCGTGCGGTTTTGATTGTATACCTATATATGGTGACATAGTGGTATGGGGAATTAATGTCATCTATGATTGATAGTTATGATTTGAAATTGTTTTCAAAACATATAAACACTAGCAATAATATCAAATGCCTTTGTTTTATTCGTATCAAGCATATTTTGGCCGTTATAAGGTAAAAACTCTATCCTCTGGTTTGCGTTGCATTGTGTGATGGGAACTGAGTCTTATAATGGCTTCATTTTTATAAAAAGCATAGCGATGTTTAAAAGAATGATTTGTTTTAAAGCACTGGCAATCCAATGGAGTAAACCCGGTCCACGAAAGTGGCGTGGTCCTGTGATTAGCCATATTAAATGTGGTGAGTAGATTTCTCATACCAGTCCCATGACTGACTCGTAGTTTGTTTCACTTTCAAACTCGGGCGCCCTTTTTTCTACATGGGCAGCCTTGTATTCAGGTTTAGCTGGTTCTTTCTGGATAGCTGGAGCTGAAGATGGATTCTATCATTTATCTCTTTTTATGCTGTTCAGCTCCTATTGTACATTATGTTTGTTTTTCCGCTGTAGACATATATGTATAGTTGAACTGTATTTGTACTAAGTATGATCCTGTATACTGTGTAACTCTGATGATTACGTTTATCCAGTACATTCTATTGTGCATTATCTGATGTATTTAATTCTGTTCTGCTGTTATCTGTTTATGTGTTATATTCCAAGGATTACCCTTCCCACCGTCAGTACGGGGTTTGGGGTCGTCTCAACCCTACTTCCAAATACAAAACCTATCCATCTGTACAATACTGATCTAGATTCTAATTCTCTACTATTAAAGCATAAGAGAAGAAAGGGTAAGGGAATTGATCAAGCTTTGACTCTTGAAGTCCATGGATTGACATCATTTTGTAGTGAATAAGAGGGTCTATTTCTTGGATTCCATTAAATTTTAACAATATACCAATTGATTGTGCTTCACAATAGATTTAATCCACGTTGTGAGAACATATTTGCCAAGTTGGATTCCTTAAAGATCCATTCTAAGCATGTACACTCAGGTTAATAGATTATGACTAATAGTGGTTGAATCTGATACAATGCCTAATCTAATGGAAGTATTTGTTAGTTGCTATCAGTTTCTTTTGTAAACACGTTAAACATCTTCTTCTTTTTTACATTATCAAAGTGTATTACTTTTGTTTTGAAAATATATAATATTGTACAACATTCGTAAATAGTAAGATTAAATATTTAATAAAATAAGTCCAAGATTTATAATATATGCTAAAAATTAATTATAAACAGAAGCTGAAATAGCGCATGTACCTAATCTACTCAGAGCATGTTTCCTTTGTTCTATTACATTTTGACCAACATGTATAGTACTATTGAAATACTGAGGTTCCAATCATTCTCTTTCATTTTTCTAGAGATAGGAAAGAGACCACTGAATTTCAAATTGTATAGAATTTATATACAAAGTATTGTAAGTTTCAAAGTACAGAACATTCCAAATATGAAATTTTAACATTGAAACTATAAAATTACAGAATAGTTAGAAGTCGTAAACTAAATAATGAATAAAGGTATGTTTTTTTTAATATTTATAACTAACAAGCATTGCTCACTGATAATTTATTTTCAATTCCAGAAAAGTTGTACATTTGGTTTCAATAAATTAATAAAAAGTGGAATATACAAAAAATAAATTATGAAATTCAAAACTGAAACTGAAATTCATATGGAAGAAAAGTTGCAACCTTTTGGAAAAAAATTAGGAATCCTTATAACATTAGGCAATGGAGAAAATATTATTAGTCATTTTGAGCACATCTTAGTATAAAGTGTGGTATATTTGGTTTCGAAAATCATGTTATTAGACAAAATGACTACATTGTTAAATTATGTAATTTTACGAGGTTATTTTGATTTCACTGCTGAGTTTATTTCATTTACATTCACACTTATCAACCAAACCGAGCATGCTTTATTTACTTTTTCTTATACATGGATGCCTCATCCTGGATACTTTTATATTTTCTGTTTAGGTAGTAAACCAAGTATCCTAGAAAGAGTGACAACCTAAGGCTTGGACCATGCAACAGTGCCATTAATTTGCGCTGTAAACAATCATTCATCAGAGAGTTTGTTCATGGGTATGATGGGTCACGAGATGTCAGGTCTAGGTTCTAATTTTATAGAGGGGATGCTTCAGAAAACATATTCCTACCTTTCAAGAAAATAGATGGAAATTTGTACTTCGACATATGAGTATATGAAGATTACTATTCGTTCAAGGCTCAATCTAGGTAGATCGAATATTAACACCCATGTGTTTCGATCTTGCGAAAATCTGCAGAATTCAAGCATATATTCATGCTCAGTTTTGATGCGCTAGGTGAAATCCTTTCCTTCATATTGATGATCTACTTATGCTCATTTCTAGATCGGTTCCATTATGATATCGTTATAAAAAGTGGCAAGTTTAAATGTGCAATTTTGTACTTATATAGTGATTAGTATTTAAGTTTTTTTTAATGAACATTAAAGTTTGCAAGAGCGTCCCTTTGAAGTCTCTGTATGAGTTAAACTACAGGAAAACTTAATGCGTAGAGCCATTACACAGGTTTTTTTTGCTACTTCTGATATTTTTTATTATGATATTTCCTTAACTCTTCTACTGAGTCCAATGTTTTTTAGTATTAATGTTTCAGTTGAACTCAGATTTACATCATTCATTTAAATATATTATGCTGCATGCATGACTACCATGCACAGGAAGGCATCCATGCACCTTGCTAGGCCCAAAAGAAGGTGCAAGTTTCCAGTCTTAATTGATATCCTACAAAATAGTCAGAAAATAATTAGTTATGTCCATTATCTTTTTCTTTTGAGGTGCAAGTACGTTAAAGGATTTGTTCCAAAGAAATTCTTTTGTGCTAATGAGGTGGCAAAAGAAGAGCATGTTAGTTACAATGTTCTTTTATGTGAATAATAGTTGTGTATGTAAGCCTGTTGGTTGTGTTGGATAAGGCATGTAATGAATATCTTTTTATATATCTTCTTCTTTATTCTTCTCAGATTTCTTCAATTTTATTTTGTTAAGTTTGAATATTCCTGCTACTATGTTATCATCATAATATAATATCCTATATATGCTATGCTATATGCATGTTTTTATAGGATGGTGAATAAAAAAATTCATATTTTTTATGTTTCAAGGTATCACAAGTACATAATAATTGAAATACATATATTGAAAAGTACTATTTTTTGGTTGGCCAGTGTTGCCCGTCACTCTATCTATGCTCTATTCGATTTAAACCACATGCATTAGCTACCGGTAACTTTTCCCTTCCCCCAGCTATGCATCAAATATAAAATTTATGGATGCTAGCTTTCTCTAATTAATAACTTAGTTGAGGACTGTATACCCAAGGTACATAGCTATTGTCCACTACTTTATGTACCCACTTTTCTTTTCTTACTTACCCCTACAAATATTTTACTCTTATTTTAGCTTTATCTATTGGAATTGTCCCACATCGGGAAATTGTCTACCTAATCTTCCTTAAAATATGAGGAGTTCCCTCTTCACATTACCAATTGGTTTTATGATAATTTGGGGGCTCCATCATTTCTATCATGGTATCAGAGCCTTGATCTCCTCTTCTTGCCCACGTCATCCCAATCGTCCACGTGCTAGGGCATATGTATGCCTAGCCGTGCGGGGGCGTGTTGGAATTGTCCCACATCGGGAAATTGTCTACCTAATCTTCCTTAAAATATAGGAGTTCACCCTTCACATTACCAATTGGTTTTATGATAATTTGGCGGCTCCATCATTTCTATCATTATCCTCATAAGTATGAATTGTCATTCACAGTGCCAAATATATATATGCAGACCCACGATTTCAAAACCTCTACACTAATGTGTGTTCAATATGGATTTTATATTTGTTTGCACCACTTTATTACACCAATTGGTGGTTACTTATTGAATTAGAATTTGTAATGGTATTCTTATACATTTTCCTCTTATTTTTGTTTAAAGACTGCTACATTAGTTAGCATGAACTATAACAGAATTTTACATTTATACAGCCTTCTTAGAAAAAATTAAATAGAACATTAGTTTTAGTAAATTAATGCAAGTACAATGAAAAATAAAACAAACATTCAACAATAGAAGACAAGCAACAAATAGTTGCAACCCATGTGCGTAGCACAGATTCACACTAGTTACTAAACTATTCTTGGTAAATTATACATAGGTTTTTAATTATTGAGTAAAATAGAATAAAAACGTCTTGATAGATAAACTATTACTAAGCTACTCTTATACTTTTTCATTTTAATTGAATATTCACTAATCTATATAATAAATGCCTTGATAGATAAATAAGAGACAAAAGACGACTCTGGTTTAAGTTAAGAAAAGATATAAGGCGGCTCAAAACTGAAGAGACGGTTTCAAGTTATAGCTCACCCTTCACTTCTACGATCTCGACAATTCATTATCCGTTGTACCTATTAAACTACCTTTTCCATCGACTTCAACTCCTCCCTACATCAAACTTCTCTTATACTTTTTTATTTCAATTGAATATTCACTAATATGATGATATATTTTTAGTTCATATTTTCAAGTCAGATTTTATTAAAAAAATATAGAATACTTTAAGAGAAAGTAATTTAAAAAGTGGAAATTCAATTAACATGAATTTCACATGTAAACCAACTTAATGCTAAGAATATACTATCGATGTATTGATTCGAATCAGTCACAAACACATGCATACATTTTTAATATATATCAAGTAGGATTAGTTTAGTACTTCAAGAGGGAGTATACTCGATTTAATCCATTAGTTACTCCAGAGCCAGTTATATAAAAGACATGGTAGTAGATATCATCCACCAAAATATGTAAAGCAATGGAATATTAACTTAGTGGTTGTCCAAGTTGTACTAAAGGGAAAACAATAATATTCAAATGTATGGTACGTTAGGTAGCTATAACCATCATTAATACGTTATATTGATGGACTTGATGTGCGTAATTAGCATTATCACCCACCTTAGTCTCAGGTGACTCCTAAGTCTCATTAATTTTTAATTTCTGGGCCATACTTGCTTTCTCATATAATTATTAAATTAACAGGTTAAATATAACACATATAATTCAGTCTTTAATCATAAAGTGTCCAAAGTATGTGGACCCCTGTCCCTAAGCAGATAACAAAATAAAACAAAATTCAATGTACATCCGTAACTCAGATCTTTGACCATTCCCATATGCAGAGTTGACAGCAGCTGAACATGCTGGTTCTCTACGCTTGCATGATTTCTTAAAAAAGTAAAGAAAAAAAAAAGTCTAATCAGCAAAAACATATTTTTTTTGGGGCATGAATGACGCCTTTTTTCAATTCAGATTAACCTTCATCCATGTTCATAAGAAACCAAAATATTACAACGTCAAAGAAGAAAATGGACAAAAAAAGTTGATAGAGTTGTTAAACCGCTGCCCCCACTAATTCCACCAAGTAAAGTTTCAGAAGAAATTCAACCCATTACTCAGTTTGTATTTGAAAACATGAACTAGTGGTTAAATAAGGTAATGACCCAACGTCATGTATATACCCACACAAACAGCAAACATGAATCATATCCGGAGATATTATTCGCAAATAATAATTTGGTAAACATGATCTATAATTGTCCTGAGAAATGCAATGTCAATGGCTAAGTATATTATCAAGTAATGTTTTGATGATAGAGAACATAGTTAATTAAAAGAGTAACACATTAATCAAGAAAATCATGTATAATTTTTAATGAATACACTTATGTCTTATTATAATGTAATTAAACTAAGGAGAATAAACTAGTCAGTTAAGTGTCTTACCAGATGTATAAGAAGTCTTGAACCAAATGCAATCCAAGTATGGGCATAACATGCAGTATTGATCCTGATGCATTACTTTTAATGTTCTTCAAACATTATGGGAAAAGAAAGAATAAAAATAAAGAACGAAAAAATATTCAACGAATATGCTAATCAAAATATGTTAACATTTAACACCAGAACTGTGTTTATATCATGAGGTAAGTAACAAATTTATAGTTAATAATATAGTTGACATGTTTATTAATGATCCTCTAGTAAAGCTTTCAAAAAAGTCTTAACTTTCAAAATAGTCTTATATCCAGATTTAGTTTTACCCTAAGAAGCAACTGAAGGTCTACCTCCACAAGTTCTTCCATCTCCTCCTTCATGTGAATGATAAATGAGATTAATAGAACTGAAGGACAAGAAGAACAAATTGAAGAACAAGAAGAATATCGAGGAAGCAGAAGATTTTATTGATGAAATAATATATTTCTTGTACAAGGACTAATGAAACAAAGATATGTATATATAGGAAAGCATTGCAACGGCTAATTGTAAATTACAAATCATACTAAATATAACATAACGGCTAATTGTAAATTATAAATCATACCAAATATAGCATAACGGCTCTTTTGTCTTCATTAATACTAAATATAACATAATGGCTCTTTTGTCTTCATTATGCCCCCTCAGTTCGAACTAGGATTTCCTATTTCATTTCCACCTCCATCAACTACTTTCAGCTCCTCTCTTAATCTCACAAAATTCTTGGTCGATAACGTTTTTTGTAAGAGCGTCAGCTCGCTGATGGTAAGCATGAATATGACAGACAATTAGCTTTCCATTTTGCGTTCTTTCTCTCACAAAACGAAGATCTATTTCAAAATGCTTTGTCTTTGAATGTTGGATTGGATTGAGGGAAAGAGAAACCATACTTTTATTATTGCACCAGATAACAGAATTTCATGTTAAATACAACCCTAATTCTTCCATTAACATTTCAATCCATGCTACTTCTGCAGTTGCACTTGCGAGAGCTCTATATTTAGCTTATGTACTAGATTTGGATGTAGTTTGTTGTTTCTTAGTGCACCAGGAAATTATGTTGTTACCAAGATAAACAAAGTATCCTGATGTAGATCATCTATCATTAATATCATTTGCCTAATCAACATCACTAAAGCACTGTAAGGAAAAATTTCTCTTTGATTTTATAATTATTCCTAAATGCTTTGTCCCTTTCAAATATCTCAAAACCCTTTTTAAGGAAATCCAATGTTCTAATAATGGATTTTGCATAAACTGTCTAAGCTTGTTAACACTATAACAAATATCTAGGCGAGTAATTGTTGCATAATGCAGTGCACCAATTAACCTCCTGTACTGTTTTGCATTAGTGATGGATTCCCCTTTATATTTAGATAAGTGTAGATTACTTATCATTGGTGCTGGTAGATATTTGGCATATTGCATATTGGCCCTGTGCAAAATTTTAGAAATATAATTTTCCTAGGATAAAATCAATTTTCCTTTACTGTGTTTGATCATTTGAATCCCAAGAAAATATTTTAACTCTCCTAAATCTTTAATAGAAAAATGTTGATCCAATAATTGTGTGGCTTTGCTTATCTCTTGATCATTATCTTCTGTGATTAACATATCATCCACATATACTAAAATAAGGATAGTTGTTTGCCTACTCCTTTTCATTTACAATGAGTTGTCAGACTTGACTTGAATAAAACATAAATTTAATAATGTCATCTTGAGTTCTCATACCAAGCCCTTGAAGCTTGCTTGAGTCCATAAATTGCTTTATAAAGCATGCAAACCCTTTTATCATCAGAATTGTATCCTTTAGGTTGTTGCATGTAGACTTCTTCTGTTAATTCTCCATTCAAAAAACATTGTTCACATCAAGTTGTTTTACATTCCACCCCTTACTTAAGGCAACAGTTAAAATTATCCTAATAGTAGTGGGTTTTATAACTGGAGAAAAGGTTTCATTGAAATCAAAACCAAATTGTTGTGCATAACCTTTAGCTACCAGTCTGGCTTTGTACTTGTCAATAGATCCATCAGCCTTTCTTTTTATCTTATATACACATCTATAATCAATTACATTCTTATGTGCTGGTGGTATCAAAAGAGCTTCATATTCCGTATCCATGGCATTTTTCTAATTTCTTGACTTTAGTGCTTGAGTGAAATTAAGCGGTTTAGTTTCAGCGATGACCACATTATAGACTTTGGTTTAAAAATACCACTTTTTGATCTAGTAGTCATGTGATGCCTACTTTGATGTTGCTGTGCCTGTTGTGATATCCTTGTACTACTGTTGCTTTTCTTGCTACCATCATCATCAATGATGTGCATGTTATTGTCATCTTGACTTATTTCTATGTCATCTGAATTTATTTCTTCTGATCCACTGATGTGCATACTTATTTCTCTTATATCCTCAGCTTGTGTGCCTGAATGTTCATTGTCTTTAATTGTTTCAAGAGTAACTGGTCTAAACTCCACAGTCTTAATAGATTCCACTATATTGTCTTCTTTGGAATTATGCCTATCTGCATAAGGAAATTTACTTTCATCAAATATCACATGTCTTGAGACATATATTCTACCATTCTTGTCAAGACATTTATAACCTTTTTGATTTTGAGCATAGCCAATAAATGTGCATGGACTTGACCTCATACTTAATTTATGGTTATTATAATCTCTTAAACATGGAAAAACGCAGACAACCATATATTTTTAGAAACTTATAGTCTGGTGTAACATTGTATATCATCTCATGTGTAGTTTTATTATCTAGGATCTTAGTGGGTAACATGTTAATAAGAAAAACTGAAGTAAAAAAGGTTTCATTCCAATACTTAATGGGTAATGAGCTTTGTGATAACAATGTTAAACCAGTTTCTACAATGTGTCTGTGTTTTCTTTCAACCAAACCATTCTGCCCAGATGTGTGAGGACATGTTAATCTGTGTTTAATTCCTCTTTTAGCAAAATAATCAGCCAAAGGTTTGAATTCTGCCACACCATCTGTTTGCAAAATCTTGACATTACAATTAAGTTGCTTTTCAACATGAGTTATAAATTATATAACTGTGTTAGAAGTTTCATATTTATTTTTTAGCATATATATCCAAGTATATCTCGAATAGGCATCTACAAAAGAAAGATAGTACCTGTGCCCCTGATATGAATTTAGAGGTGATGGCCCCTATAAATCTGCAGCTACAAGCTCCAATGGCTTGTTATACTTGGTTTCAGAATTACTAAAAGGGAGCTTGTGGCTCTTGCCAAGCTAACAATGTGTACATGTGTGTTTAACAGGTGCATTTTTAAAAGCAATATTATTAATAGATAAAAAAGTTCTTACAATTTCAAATTTCAGATGTCTAAGTTTCATATGCCATAAAGTAATATTATCTAAAACATTATTTCTATTACAGTGCTTATTACTACTGCAATCATTATTACTATAAGCATCCACATTATTGCCTAGAATTCACCACTTGATTTTCCAGTCTTCAAGTTGTTAAATCTGCAAAGCCCATCATGTAGACTACCATGTAGTAATATTTCATGAATTAGAATATCTTTGACCAAGCAAAATTTTGGGTGAAACTCAAACTATACATAATTATCATTGGCAAATTTTGATCCACTTAAAAGACTTTTATTTATGGTAGGAACCCTAAGCATATTATTTAGTTAAAGTCATCTTTTACCTAGAATAGTACCTTTGCCAATATGTGTTATATTTGCAGTTTCACCATTGCCCATATGTAAATTTTTCATACCTGAGTAATTTTTGCTTCCAATGTTCAAATTCTGAAGATTATTAGTAATATGATGGGCTGCACCTGAGTGTGGATACCATTGCTCAAAATTACTTTCATCACCCTTGTCTGCATCATTACTATTTTGACTGTCATTGTTGCCTTTGCTTGAGTTTATTGTAGCAAATTGGTCTGTGCTCCTTTCTAAGAAAAACTGTCTTGACTGTTTTGAGAACTATTATCTGAATTGTACCTAAAGTAATATTTATTTCCCGTATGACCAAATTTTTGAAAAATTTGACATTTTACATGATTTTTATTATTCCAACGGCCTCTTTCACGACCTCACTGAGGCTGCAAATCCCCTCTTTGTGCTTGAAAACCTCCTCTTTGTGGTTGAAATCCTCCTTTCTTTGTGATTGAAAACCTCTTGAATACTGATTTTCTTGTCTGTTTGAATCATTATTGTAGTTGTTTCCTTGTTGACTATTTTTAGATGTCGCATAGTTGATAGAAAAATCACCTTGTATGGGTTTTCTTTGTTCAATCCTTCCTTCATGAGCAAGTAGAGTAGATCTAACAAACTGCAAATCAGGTAATGTTTGTTGAGTAGCAATAATAGTTATTAATGAGTCATATTCCTCATCAAGTCCACCAGTGATAAACAATATTTGCTCACTATCACTTATCTTATGCCCAACTGCATTTAATTTATCACAAGTATTTTTTATTTTTCCTAAATATTCTTTCATACTCATGCCTTCTAATCTAGAGCTTTGTAAATCCCTTCTATACTGCATTACCCTTGTTGTAGACTGAGAACTAAAAAATTGGTCAATAGATGACCATATTTCACGAGAACTAGTACATCCTACTATATGTGATAAAAAATTTGAACTTATAGATGACATAAGCCATGATGATAATAGGTTATCCTTCTTTTGATATCTAACATAGTCTGGATTTGAAACAGTGCTGCCATCTTTATTCAACCTCATGACTGGTGGTATTATTATGGCTCCATTGATGTATTCCAATAGTCCATAACCTTTTAAAACAACTTCAACTTGATAATTACATAATATATAATTGTCTTAATCAAGAGATGTGGTAATAATTTGGCTTTTGGGTTTTATTAGATTGGGGGGCGTTTGGTGGTGGATCAACACTTGTGTTGAGCGTAGCTGCAGACGTGTCTTCATTATCGTTGATCATAGTTGATCAGAAAAATGTTGAGCGAGGCAAAAGCAGGAAATTGCAGCCAATGTAAAAAAAATGCAAAAGACGAAGAGCAATAATAAGGTATATAATGTATGCCTGACACGGAATATTAGATCTTGTTGCCACCTTTGTGCTTGGCAAGTCAAGAATGATATTTGTAGTCGCTACAAAAAAAATACCTATAATTAGGAGCGTTTCAATAAACTGGCAGCCTGTTGATCTAGGCATGACTAGTTTTCAGACCGATGATCCAAAACAATCAAGAGTTGGATGTCCCTTCGGTGAGATCTCTGATGATGACAAAACTGAGGAGACAAATAAAATAAAACAACTTTTGGTTGATAGAAAGCCTTTCGGCAATTTGCTATGATACCAAATTGAAGGACAAGAAAAATAAATTGAAGAACAAGAAGAATATTGAGGAAGCAGAAGATTTTACTGATGAAATAATATATTTTTTGTACAAGGAGTAATGAAATAAAGACATGTATATATAGGAAAGCATTGCAACGGCTAATTGTAAATTACAAATCAAACTAAATATAACATAATGGCTAATTGTAAATTATAAATCATATTAAATATAACATAACGACTCTTTTGTCTTCATTAATACTAAATATAGCATAACGACTCTTTTCTTCATTATCATAGCAATACCGCGCACAACTGGTCTCCTTCCCAACCACCTTTTCTGACCAGCTTTTCTCAGTTTTTGCTTTCCATGATCAGGATTCAAAACTACTCCAACCATCGCCCTACAGTCTGCATCTCGAAGATTCCCAACACTAGAAGATAGCTTATCAAACACTTTGAATCTTGATGTTTAACCGCTTTTGCACAAATGCCCGCTGCTCTAACCAATTTTCTTTTCATGTCGTGGAAGGAATAATATCAAAATATAACATATGAACTATGAAGGGATATGAGACTAAAGTAACTTACATGGAACGAATGGACTGAAAGTAATATAACAGTTGAGTATTTTGTTGAATACCATTTTCCAAATTCAATACATGTTACCTGAATTGACGGTACAAATAAAAATGACATCACGATTGAAAATCTTTGATGAATAGTTAGCCATCAAAATGGAGTGATGTGAACACAACGTATTATAAATAAATTATGCCTTTTGAATAAAGATCAAGCCAAATAAATGTAGAAGTAAATGAGGAAGCATATTAAGGTAAACTTATTCATAGACATATTTTTAATTTTCTTATATAAAAGAAACATTTTAAGGGTTAAGAAAATTTAACAACATAGAAACATCTATGTTATTCTTCCAATATACATGCCAATTCAATAATAGAAAATGAAAACCATAGGTTGATATATTACTATATAAAAATGTTTAGAAACTTATTTCTACTATTATTTATGGTAAGCAGGATACATTAATACCTTTTATATATATTGTCACATTCCATTTGTATGCATGCTCTCATACTTAGAGTAGAAATATACATGGTAAATTTTTACATTTGTATAATATTAAACATGTCACTTAGTTAACATAATCAAATTATTTATATAGTCAACATAGGGAGAAAAGTTAGAATAATATAAGCATAATAACCTTATAGCAATTTTTGATATTTTAAAATTATAAATTGAAAATGAAACATTAAGCTCAACAATTTCATATTCATCAGTTTGCGAGCTCCGATGAAGAAATTGTGCTCTTAATTCACTATTGTAGTCTTCAAACTTTAAAATCTCTACATATCATTTCAAAACAATACAATTGCTTATTGTTTTAATATAGCATGATAAATTTGTAAAAATGTTGCAAGGTGGTTAATTCCACATATCACACATGAAATAAACCTCAAACCATATATCATTCATTATTTTTTGTGTGTTAATAAAAATATATTAGTTGACTAAGTCGTAGGTTGTTCGAATGAAAATGGAGACTGCTATTTTACAAAATGAAAAAAAATGTGTAGTATCTCTATCATTTATTAATATACACTATCTTTGAAATATCAAAATGATTCTTAAGTAATACAGTCAAATTACTGAGAATCAAAACTGAAATGAAAAGCCATTATAAAATGTTCAAATTAAAACAGACTTTTTTTGTTAGCATAGCGGTTGATGAATTTAATCAAACAGATGTAGCTTGAAACTATAGTAATCATCATTCAAATGAATAATGCAAGGTTTTAGTTTGCTCTGCAACGAGTGCTAATGGTTTTGCAGCAAAAGCACAATCAGCTTTTTGGCCCAAAAACAAAAACCGAACAAAGACGATCCTCATTATTGAACAAAGCACTTATTCACTAATGATTACCTGATTATTGATTTGTTGGACTTGTTAGAGATGAATAAGAGTAGCACTTTTGTTATTGTCTATATCATGTAGGAATCTCTAAATCCTGTGGAAACTAAATGATTAGAAATAAAAAAATAGTAAAAAAAATTTAATGTTAAATAGTAAGGAATGTGACAAATTAACTAAAACAAATGGGTACTTTCACAATTGAAGCAAATATCTTCTTAGGGCCCAACAACCAGAAAAAGATGAGAATGAAACTTCACTTTGAAACGAATAAATTGTATTAAATTCGCACACTATCTCATTTGGGTCTGGCTATTCGCACCCCATTATTTGCTCTTCACCCCCCGAATAAAATTTTAAAATTTCATTTCCGAATTTGCTCTTTAACAGTGGATTACATAGTTTGTCTAATGTTGCAAAATGATTAAAAAATAAGAATTTCAACTATATATATGAGTTCGATGCTAAATTGCAAGCTATAATTAAATTTAAAATCAGCATTGTACATGATTTTTATAAAAAATAGAAACTACAAATATTGATTAAAAAATTTAAAACAATTATTATAAATTCAAAAACTGTACTATCAATGATGTGTATCGTTATGCATTTTGAGATCGAGTATGTTAGCAATAACAGAAATTGCAAAGATCTAAAAAGTAAATAAATAAATCATTAATATAGATGATATTATTCAAATAAATCGACGTTGAAATAATATGCAATAAGGGCATTTTTGGATTAAACGGGGTGGGAAGAGCAAATGATGGGATGTGTATTTTATTTTCTAGTTAGCGGAGGGCGAAGAGCAATTAACGGGTGTTAATAGACGCTCCCATCTCGTTTTAAGTCCTAGATCTAATCATGATTAGGCAGTTGCGACAGCATATTACCACACTGAGAAGAGGATTCATGCTTCATATGAAATCAAATAGAGCCACACCTGTAGTTCTGATGGTCTTTAAAAAAAAACTGATAGATTCAAAGGAGAGAATAGATTAATATAGTTGAACCATCGATACCTTATTCATGAGAAATCGGTTTTTGCAATTACGAGGAACATGACAATAGCTCACTAGGACCGGATGAATTCAACTCAATCAGGTAAAGTTATCTCGGAAGTTAACCATACTTTTATATGTTTGATTCCCAAAGTTCCTGCTCTTGAAGTGATTGCAGACTATAGATCAATTTTCCTCTGTGATGTCACATAAAAGACCCTGGCGAATCTTATAAGAAACAAAATGAAGGGTTATATGAATAATCTGATCACCCAAAATCAAAATGGAGAATCTCAATTTCACATATGCTTAGCAATGGAGGTAAACGGAAATTTCGGATCGGGGTTAGTTTGAAAAATTGGTAAACAAAGGAGAAATGACAGGCATCGAATCTGAAGGCAAACATTGGATTTAAAGGGGAACCAATAGCGATGAAATACACATTTATTTGGGCTTTGGAGCTTTGTTGGATCCGTGGAATCTGAGAAGAAAGGATATACGGGAGGAGAAACAAGGGGCATCGATGTCTCTCGGAGAAAACATCGTCGAAGAAAGGGCAGCGTTATTGGGCTTCAGAGAAATTGATCTTGGTCACTCACGCTAAACAAACCTTCCTAACGGTCAGTTGCCCAAAATCAATTTCTATGGTGCGGCTTCCTCGATATTTTCCCCCGTAACCTATTTCTTCTCGGCACTACTTTTCTTCCTTTTTCTTCTCCATAATCCTGTTTCCCTTTTGATCGCAACGTACACCGATTTCTTGCAGCTAAATTTTTCTTTCGATTATTTAAGTTATTTTTCGTTTGCAGTCCCGATTTGCTAATTTCATTCTTTTCCTTGTTATGATTTGTTAATATCCAAACTTCTAGATTTTGATTTGTTCTGAGATGCACAGAATTCAACTCATCTTCCCGAGGCTAGATCTTCCATCGATTTGGTTTTCAAGTAAGAATTTGCTTTGATTGTGAATTTGAAGATGATGTTCGAATTTTTCCCACATGACTAATTAGCAGGTGCAATGCATTGTAGGTTGGATAAATTTCTAGTACATTTCAGTTCAATTTCGTGTTGTGTTCCATAGCTTCATTGCCTGCTGGAGGTATGAATTACACCCTGCTTGAATTTCAATTATTAAAACCCCAGTATTTCAAAAGTGTATGTTAGTATTCTGTCACTTTAATGCCTTCATATTGTTGGTTTTGAAAACACATTTTATTACACAAATGAAATAGCACAAATAAGTTATAGGTCATTTGTTGTACACCATCTTTAAGTTTCAAAATACACAGAAAAGTTTCAACAAACATCCCTGTAATAAAAGTAGAGCTGTTGTATAAATCTAGACAGTTAAGACATTATATATGTCTATGTACGTTGGGCTGAGCCCATATTATTCTCTACTATCTTATTTCTACAGAATCCCAATTGTCTACAAAAGTCACGTTGTATAATTGCCTATATTAAGGCACATCCGTACATCTGTAACTATTCAATTTTACAATTCATCTTCAATAAATCTTTTACCTCTGCTTTTATGGTATCAGAGCATACAGGCCAAACGGCATAAATCATTTACATTCATTCAACCATCTGATCAAATCTATTATCTACAGCAGTTTTTTGAGAAAAGCTTTATCTTCTCAGAATCATCTGGTTTCAGAATTGCCTTTGCACTTCTGCTGTCCAAGATCTTGTTTCATCACTGAAGATTACCTTTCCCATCACTGCGTAGATCTGTTCTCATCAGTTTCTTGCACCTGTTATACACTGCCTCGCCATAGAATATCTCCAATTTCAGCTTCATCATCGACATTCCAGGCTGAAGTGTTAACTCCACCGTCATTCATCAAATCTTGATTTGAATCTTGTTAGAATCATGGCTTTTGGGACATTATCCATCTTCTTGATCTGTTTCTTTCTTTGATTACGGTTCCTGAACATTGCAACCATGGCTGGAGACAATGCAACAGGAAGCACAACAAATTCGAGAGTCGAAGGCAATAGAACTTCCCCACCAATGACTACCCTGATTAAACTCAAGAGTCATGTAATTAACATCCCTCTTGATGATGATAATTACATGCTCTAGAAGTATCAAGTTGAGACAGCCCTAAGGGGCTATGGCCTCCAAGACCACATCAAAGGAATCGTCAATATCCCACCTGCGATGATAACCAACAAAGAAGGAAATATAGTTAGTAATGAGGATTACATTTTGTACCAAAAGCAAGATAGCCGCCTTGCTCCTTGGCTGATTTCATCAATAAGTGCAAATTTTCTATCACAGATAATTGGTTGCAATACATCATTCGAGATTTAGACCGTAGTGGAACAAATATTCAATTCTCAATCAGCATCAAGAATAATGCATTATCGCAGTCAATTACAAAGCATCAATAAGAATAACATGCCAATGACAGAGTACCTTACCAAGGTTAAAACTCTATGTGACAGACTCATCGCAACTGGACATAAATCAGAAAGTGAACATGTTTTATACATTACAGGAGGATTGAATGAAGAGTATGAATCCGTTGTGACATTCATCGCATCACAAAGAAGCATACCTGATTTGCAATATGTCCACTCAACTCTATTAGCCCATGAAGGAAGAATAGAGCAAAGAAAGACATAATCAGATTTTTCTGTCAATTATGCTGCATCGAGCAACAAGAACATTCCAAGAAATAACCCTGGGCAAACCAACAATCAAAATTTTAATGCAGACAGAGGAAATCAATCCCAAAGAGGAAGAGGCAGAGAAAGGAACAACAACAGTAGAGTTAAGTGTTAGATATGCGAGAAATTTGGGCATGTGGCAAGTAGATGTTATTTCAGATTTAACTCTGAATACAATGTGGCTAGATAAAATTCTTGAAATCAAAACAGACTAAATGTGAACATGGCACAACAGTCAAACAATGCAGACACATCAAGAATTCAAACTAGTAATGCAGACGACTCAGCAAAGAGCGATGACATTAATGTTGATGACTGGTACCCAGATTCAGGTGCGACAAACCATGTTACAAGCAACTTGCAAAATCTTAATCTTGGAAATAAGAGCTACACAGGTAGGCAATCTACACAACTAGGAAATGGTGAAACTATAGGTATATCTCATATTGGAAATGGGTGCATTAATGCCGAAAGGCAACTATATCTCAATAATTTATTGAGAGTTCCTAACATAAAGCAAAATTCATTAAGTGTGTCACAGTTTGCCAATGACAATAACATATACTTCGAGTTTCACCCAAATTTTTGCTTAGTTAAGGACCTAATCAGTAAAAATATTCTATTACAGTGTAGTTTGGACAATGGTCTTTACAGACCCAGCACTGTCAAGACAAAGAATGGACTTAAAGCAGAAAATTATTTCTGTTATAGTATTGATGCAGATGTTGAAACTAATGATACTAATGATAATCATGGAACTGACAATGCTAACAATGATGGTTCTAATGATGATCATGTAATTGATAAAACTAGTAGTGATATTTTTGATGTTTGGCATAGAAAACTTGGTCATCCAAATATTAACACTGTCAAGCGAATTCTGGATGAAAATGATATTAGCATTAAAAGATTACCTGATTCACACTTCTGCACACACTGCCAAATTGGTAAAAGCCGTAAATTTCCATTTTTGATTCAGAGACTATTTATGATAGTCCATTAGAACTCCTAGCAGCTGATTTGTGGGGACCATCTCCATTCAAAACCGATCAAGGATACAGGTATTATATTTCATTTGTTGACGCTTATAGTAGATTTACTTGGATATTTCTACTGAAATCTAAATCTGATGCTCACAATGCAACAATACATTTAATAAAGTTCATTGAAAAACAAATGAATAGTAGTGTAAAAACCATTCAAACTGATGGAGGGGGAGAGTTCAAGTCATTGAAGAATTTTTTCACTGAAAAAGGAATTGTGCATATAACAACTTGCCCCCATACATCAGAACATAATGGATTAGTGGAGAGAAAGCACAGACATATTGTTGATATGGGATTAATACTGATGTCACAAGCATCTTTACCCCTTAAATTTTGGGGAAAAGCGTTTGCAACATCATTATATCTCATTAATTTATTACCAACCAAAGTTCTTAAAGGAAAATGTCCTTATGAGATGATTTATAAGAATAAGCCAAAATTTAAAATGCTAAGAACTTTCGGTTGTTTGTGCTTTCCCTGCCTAAGACCCTATAATAGGAATAAATTAAGTCTTAGATCTGCCCCTTGTACCTTTCTGGGATACCCTAACAACCAGAAAGAATACAAGTGTCTTAATAGTAACGGCAGATTGTACATATCCAGGCATGTTGTATTTAATGAAAACATTTTCCCTTTTGCAGAAAAAGATATCAATACCACCAGTAAAGTCATTAAATATGCAAATGTTCAACCACCAATAGTTTTGACTGACTGGACAAAGGAACACAAAGCAGATGAGCAACATGACATGTCAAGTGATGAGGATAGCATAGCTAGCACTAAAACTGGATATAGCACAGAAAACATGCATGATGACTTACAACAACAAGGTGGACACAACAATCAAGGGAGTGATGATACTACAGATAGCCCAGATCAATAAGGTGTTCATGCAGATTATAATCAAAGTAATGGGAGCAATACAAGTAGTTCTGTACAAACTGCAAATCAACCAGATCATGGAAACAAACATCATATGATGACAAGAGCTAAATGTGGCATTTTTAAACCTAAAGCTTATGCAGTTAGTCTCAATGAAAGAGAACCCATCAATTATGAAGAAGTTATTAGAAATATCAACTGGAAGAAAGCTATGGATGAAGAATATAATGCACTGATTAAAAACAATACATGGAATTTAGTCAATGCACCCAAACACAAAAATATAGTGAGATGTAGATGGACATTTAAGCTGAAAAGAAATCCAGATGGCAGCATACACAAGTACAAAGCAAGACTCGTGGCTAAGGGATACTCACAGCGGTTTGGTTTTGACTTTAATGAAACTTTTTCCCAGTTGTCAAACCCACAACAATCGGGATTGTACTAACCATTGCTTTAAATAAACATGGAGAGTAGACAGTTAGATGTTCATAACGCATTTCTGAATGGGGAACTACAAGAGGAAGTTTACAAGTATCAGCCAACTGGTTATGCCTTAAATGAAAAAATGGGTATGGTTTGCAAATTAAAAAAAGGCATCGTATGGACATAAGCAGACATCTAGGGCTTGGTATAACAAACTCAAGACGACATTTACAAGTCTGGGATTCACTGTGACTAAATCAGATTGCTCACTATATGTTAAAACCAAGGGAGCAACAACAATTTACATTCTTGTTTATGTGGATGATATACTAATCACTGGAGATGATGAATCAGAAATTAGCAGTGTCATCGAGTACTTAAACAAAAAATTCTCTATCAAGGACATGGGTATAGTGAACTATTTTCTGGGTATACAAGTTATACAAAAGTCAAAGTCAGAAATTTTATTGTCCCAGAAAAAATACATCAGTGAGATACTTGTTCGAGCTAACATGGATAAAGCCAAATCTCTCCCAACACCCATGACAAGTAACTTACAATTATCAAAGCATAAAGGAGCACCAGTTGAAAACTAAGTTATACAGGAGCATTGTTGGAGCTTTACAATACGTAACGATTACTAGACCAGAAATATGTTTCAGTGTAAATAAAGTGTGTCAGTTCATGCAAAACCCACTATCAGAACACTGGAAAGCAGTGAAACGTATACTTTGATATCTAAATGGAACACTGGAATATGGTCCAACATTAAAAGCAAGCAACAATATGAATATACAGGCTTACAGTGATGTAGACTGGGCCTCCGACCATGGTGATCGAAGATCCACTTTTGGCTATTGCATCTACATGGGGTCAAATCCAGTATCTTGTGCTGCAAGAAGCAAGCTACCGTTTCACGTTCCAGCACCGAAGCAGAATATAGAGCAGTGGCGAGTACAACAGCAGAGTTGATGTGGATAGGATACTTGATCCGCGAGCCTGGAATCACATCCAGCAAAAGGCCGGTGATTTGGTGTGATAACATCAGTACAATTTCACTCTCAGCTAATCCAATCTTGCATTCACGTACGAAGCACATCGAGATTGATCTGCACTTCGTACGAGAACAAATCGCAAGAGGAAAATTGGATGTTAGACATGTTCCAGCCACATTCCAAAGAGCCAACATCCTCACTAAGGCACTATCGGCCAGAAACTTTCACAGATTTAGGGAAGATTTGAGAATTGCCGACATCGATAAAGCACTAGGAGAAAGAGGAAAGCCGTAACCCTAGGTTTTTTCTGAGGGGGCGTAATAAAAGTAGAGCGGCTGTATAAATCTAGACAGTTAAGACATTATATATGTCTATGTACGTTGGGCTGAGCCCATATTATTCTCTACTATCTTATTTCTACAGAAGCCCAATTGACTACAAAAGTCATGTTGTATAATTGCCTATATTAAGGCACATCCGTACTTCTGTAACTATTCAATTTTACAATTCATCTTCAATAAATCTTTTACCTCTGCTTTTACCCTGATTTTAATTTCAGTCAAATTGCATATATTTGCAGTTTTAAAAAGTTTAAATATTTGCAGTTGCACTTATCCAAAAACAAATGCAAAAAAAATGTTCGGTTATATAAACATCCGATTAAGCTTAGATTTAATTTAAGAAGAAAATGAAAAATATTTGTGGAAATGAAAGTTGTGTCCAATAGAAAGAATATTGGATACTGAACCATTTGGCACAATGTTGGATAACAAAGAGCAACTATAGATACACTGGTTAAGTTAGACCACTCTTGCTTTCTCAAACAGAGGCCTAGCAGAATCCATTCTTGCTTTACCAGCCTTTTTCCTTAAAAGAAAATTTGTGGAACATAATGTTAAGTCAGCATGCTATAACCGGTTTCCATTACTTGTTGTCAAATTATTCTTTGTGCTTTGAATTAATTCAACTACTTCAATTCATTGTAATTTACCTTTTTCCATTTTATATTTAATTCATCTATATGTTGATTTACTTGATTTAATTTGTGTGATTTTACCCTTTTTCTTTATTTTTGTCCTTTTTATGGGAGGTTAAATTTAGTATTGATGGTATGGAGTTAGTCAGATTAATTGTTGGTTTACTAACTATAGAGTTATGCACTTCAATTCACCATAATTTACCTTTTTTCCAATTTATACTTGATCTCCTTATTTTTTGATTAAATATTGGCTTACTGACAGTGGATTTGTTTAGGGACTAACAAAGTGTTATGGTTTGTGATATTCATCACATGGATATTAAAGTGGAGATATTGGAAGTTGCGGGATTTTAGGATCTGTTGACCGAGTTTTATGGATTTGTTGATATATTTTAGGGAAAGTTTTATTTTGAACAAGTTTTAAGGAGTATTTATTTCTGAGATATTTTAGGACCCAATTTGGTTTAGACCTAATCTTTCTATTTGCTATATATGCATCTCATTAGGGAGAGATTTACTTGTACTTTTGAGGGAGAATTTTTGTTTTTTGTTTTTAGGTATTGAGATATCTTCTCAATTTCAGGTTTTTCTTTGTAATTAATTGGTGAAATAATAAAGGTTTATTTGGTGGAATTTGCTTGTTATTGTTATCTTCTTCGCTCTTTCAAAATCTAATTGTGTAGTGATCTCGGGGAGACCCTAACAATTGGTATCAGAGCCTTCTACACAATTTTTTTGGAGAGGGTTTGAATATGGATAAAATAATTATTGAAAAGTTTAATGGAAGAAATTGGGGATTATGAAAGGCAAAGATGGAAGATTTCCTTTATCTTAATGATCTTCATCAGCCACTGGAGAATAATGGGGAAAAACCTAGCAGTCTATCCGAAACAAAATGGGAGACTATGGATAGGAAGGCCGTTGCATCTATTCGATGTTTTTTGGATAATTCAGTGTTTCATATTGTTGCTAATGAAACATCGGCTTATGCTATATGGAAGAAATTGGAAGGGGTTTATGCGAAGAACTCTGCAACAAATAAGGCTCTTCTTATGAGAAGGTTGGTGAATCTGAAGCTTAAGGAAGGTGGATCAATTGGGGAGCATTTAATGATTTCCAGGAAATTGTGAATCAATTAGCTGCCATGAATTTCAAGGTGGATGATGAAACACAAGCTTTAATGATAATGAGTTCATTGCCAGAAAGCTGGGAAACACTTGTGGTTGCGTTGAATAACTCAAATTCGGATGACGTTGTTTCAATGGAGTCCGTGATTAGTAGCTTGCTTAATGAAGAGATGCGGAGGATGATCCTTAAGGAAGGAAAAGATAAGGAGGAAACGGAAATTGAAACTCCAATTGAAAAAGCTTTTATTGCAAGGAGAGATAGTCAACGAAATACGGAAAGGTAATCGAATAGATCGGACATGAAAAAAGAATATGTTTGTTTTTACTGTGACAAACCCGGTCATCAACTGAGATTTTGTCACAAGCTTAAAAGGGATAAGGAGAAAATGAAGGCATTGGAAGAAAAGATTGATGAACAAAATAACAACGGTAATGAGGTGAATTTTGGCGAGGAGATTGAAGGAAATGTGTTATACGTTAATAAAGGCAAAATAAAAGATTGGATACTTGATTCAGGGGCTTGTTTCCACGTGTGCCATCAAAAGGAAGCATTTATTGATTATGAAGAACAACGTAGTAAAGTGGAATCTGTCGACGGTCGAGATTTGCATGTTAAAGGCATAGGTTTGGTTCGATTGAAGATGAATGATGGAAATGTGATAAAGCTAACGGGAGTTAGGTACATCCTAGAAATTAATAAGAATCTTGCTTCAATTGGACAGTTGGAACAAAAATATTGCAATTTCTCGGCTAGAGGTGGAGTTCCAAGAGTTTGAAGGGATAACAAGGAGCTTCTGCGCAAAACGGGATAATGATAACATTTATAAATTGCTTGGAAAAACGCTAGAGAATTTTATGAGTTCTCAAATTGGATTAGGAGAGGCGAGTTCATCTGAATCAAGGTGGAGCCATCAACGTAAAGCCACAAAGTCTACATGGAGGCCATTGTGGTATTACAAGCAATTTTGAGATCTTTTATGTGGTGCATCTCATTAGGGAAATGCATAGTTCGGGGGTGGTTTTTTTAGTGTTGGAGTGATTTCATATTAAGGTGGAGTGTTATGGTTTGTGATATTCATCACATGGATATTAAAGTGGAGATATTGGAAGTTGCGGGATTTTAGGATCTGTTGACCAAGTTTTACGGATTTGTTGATATATTTTAGGAAAAGTTTTATTTTGAACAAGTTTTAAGGAGTATTTTATTTCTAAGATATTTTAGGACCCAATTAGGTTTAGATATAGTCTTTCTATTTTCCTATATAAGCATCTCATTAGGGAGAGATTTACTTGTACTTTTGAGGGAGAATTTTTTGTTTTTTGTTTTTAGGGTTTGAGATATCTTCTCAATTTCAGGTCTTTCTTTGTAATTAATTGGTGAAATAATAAAGGTTTATTTGGTGGAATTTGCTTGTTATTGTTATTTCTTCGCTCTTTCAAATTCTAATTGTGTAGTGATCTCGGGAAAACCCTAACACAAAGTTTCAATTTTCATTTTTTTTTTCATTTTTCAGGCTGAGTTATTTGTGGTCCTTGAAGATGATAGGAAACTGCTAGACTATTGTGTCCTATATAAGTTTCTTTTTAGTTCCTTACTTCCTTTTTCAATAACAGTCTAAAACATTTGAGTAGACGTAAAATTTTAGCTTACAGGATAATCATTCATTGTGATGTCATAAATGGTAATCCAATTACACTATCAAGTAAAGCAGCTTAAAACTAAGAATTACTATGTTCTATACGTTTGTGCGAACTAGCAAGAGCTCCTGTTTGTTCATTGATGTTATTTGATCCAACCGCTCTAGCATTACTTCTTGCTTTTAAAACATCCCGAAACTCCTTATGTTTTTGCCTCTAAATGCCTGGAATGTTATGATTTCCTTGAGATCCTTGTCTCGTCTCCAGCCTAATTTATGTTCAAAGATTACATCATATAAAATATCAACATAAACTACTTATAAAATATGCAATGAAAGTTATTTTTCGGATGATTGGGATGTTGCTAATAGTTCTCTAATCTGCTCATTTGCATAACTGGATGTTGCCTTTTCTTTGCTTTAATTCGCGGCACCTGCAAAAAAAAAAAAAAAAAAAAAACCATTATATTTGTTAAATTTGGTGATACAAAATCACAAATTGATTGGAACAAGTTTGCAAAGAATGGAAAGTAAATATTTTTATAATGGGAATGCATTGATTGCATTTGATGAGGTGGTAGAGAAATAAATGAAGGGATTAATTTCTTCCATCTATACTAAAGAAACGGATAGATTTACTTCCTATGTTTGCACATTTGTTGTTATGATAATTTTCCTCCATTATATTATTACCATATGTTGGTAATTTAATTGATGACTCACATAGATTTGCACTAGCTATATATTGAGGGATAGACTTTAGTGTAAACCCATCCTGGCCTGGAGCCAGTGATCCCCAATGGTGTCTCTTCTTGTTAAACCTGATTGAGGTTTGGATATGTAAACTCTTATTTTTTAATTCTCTCATGTGGAATAAAATCTCTCTCTGTTGGACTGGACGTACACTATCTCAAGGATAGTGGTACCAGTATAAATATTGTGTCTCTTTGTTCCTCTGTTATATTTATGTACTATTTTATTGATGTAATAGAATAATTGCTATCAGATTAGATTGATGTTCAATTGGCAAATCTAGATCCTGCTTATTGCGCTTCCGCAAAGGCGCAATTTTCAGAACAGATTGGTATCAGAGCGAGGCGATTTGTTTTAAATTGTGCATCAATTATTTCTACAAAGGTTGGTAGATTCCGTGGTGATTATGCTATTACTATTTTGGAGAAAAGGAGACTTTGGTAGAGGAGATTATGTCGAGAGTGAAGAGCGTTCCAATCTGGGAACTTTGACGTGATATGGAAGCCCTCTGATATGGATGAGGGAAGATGGAAGAAGACGAAGAAGAAGACGGGTGATGGTTGAAGAACCTAGTCCACAGCAAGGTGAAGGTTAATATGGTCACTGCTTATGGTCCAAAGGTGGAGGATCATGGTATCGACAAGGGTCTAGATGTTGATGATGCTCGAGGGATCCCGGAGATGAAGAGATCATGTCAAACGGAAGACGGATGTCGAGTTTTGAAATCCACAAAGACGATGGAGATCTTATGGTATTGCAAGCATTTTTTAGACCGTTGGTTGATGCACGGTGCAGCTCAGGTGGTAGATGCATCTTTTGCAGGCGGTGGGTTGTGTTTGTAATTGAGGTGCGGTCGTAGTCCTTTCAAATCGACTGGGTGTATCTCGTTGCCCTGAAATTGAGGTTGGTTTTAATTGAGAGAATTAATTTTGGCCTTGGCGGTGTTGAGATTACTTGGGAATCTGCCTTTTTTATTTTGGATATTTGCAACATTTTGTTGGCAGGCGGGGACGTAGTCTGAGCTCGTTAACAATTGTGTGATGGGGGGTGGCTTTGCTGGAACCCATTTGGTAAATATTCATTTTTTGGTGTATCTCGTTGTGAGATTTTGATTGAAGGCGGAGTTCTGTTGAAGAGTTTTATGTTGTGAAGAGAATTTGATTGGAGATGGGGTGTTGCAGATATGTGATTTTGCATTAAGGTGGAGTGTTAAATTTGGTGATACAAAATCACAAATTGATTGTAACAAATTTGCAAAGAATGGAAAGTAAATATTTTTATAATGGGAATGCATTGATTGCATTTGATGAGGTGGTAGAGAAATAAATGAAGGGATTAATTTCTTCCATCTATGCTAAAGAAACGGATAGATTTACTTCCTATGTTTGCACATTTGTTGTTATGGTAATTTTTCTCCATTATATTATTACCATATGTTGGTAATTTAATTGATGACTCACATAGATTTGTACTAGCTATATATTGAGGGGTAGACTTTAGTGTAAACCCATCCTGGCCTGGAGCCAGTGATCCCCAATGGTGTCTCTTCTTGTTAAACCTGATTGAGGTTTGGATATGTAAACTCTTATTTTGTAATTCTTTCATGTGGAATAAAATCTCTTTCTGTTGGACTGGACGTACACTATCTCGAGGATAGTGGAACCAGTATAAATATTGTGTCTCTTTGTTCCTCTGTTATAGTTATTTACTATTTTGTTGATGTAATAGAATAATTGCTATCAGATTAGATTGATGTTCAATTGGCAAATCTAGATCTTGCTTATTGCGCTTCCGCAAAGGCGCAGTTTTCAGAACAATATTTCCTACCACAAAAGCAAATCAAAGTGTCAAATTTTTATCAATAATGGTTAGAACTAAATGAACATTTCTTTGAACAATTAAAAGTAAGAATCTAACTGCATATACCTCTTACCCCTTGGATAAGGTTATAAAGCATTTTTCTCTTAGCAATTTCTTACTGAAATACCCATGGCCATGGCCTAGCCAACATCAATCGTTTTTTTTTCATATCAGAGATATAGCTGGCACATTCATGTGCTTCTTGAGCAATACTACAGTGCTCTTGCTTCAGTGCCTGGTTTACCTTAAACTTCAATATATGAACACTAGAACAAAGATAAAATTAATGTTTACTATATACACTGATCTTAATTTTTTCACCTAAATCTTTTATAGCAGCAAGACACGGTTTCTTTTCATGCTCATACTAGTTCTATTATTCCTCACCGTTTATCATCATATTGTTCTATGAATTGTTCTGAATAAATATATAAACAAATTTAGTTTAAACTCTGATATCTTATTTGAAAGCAATTCCAACATGAAAATTACTCACACAGCACCTTCGTTTTTCAATAAAACAACACTTAAAGTGTCAGTTTGAAATAACTTAGCATCATGTTTCGTTCTAAGCTTCTCTAACCATTTTTAGTAGCCAAGAACGATAACCAAGCCTGATAGCACTCATCTATTTTAGTTTGCACTGGTTGGTTAACTCCGCCATTGTTTTTTCTCATACTTCTAAATTATTTTCATACTCCTAGCTCGATTCTACTAAAAATTATTGTCATATATGAAACTTGAAAACAATCTCTGTTCACAAAAATTGAGTTTATATGTCACCTCCTTACCTAAAATGGTGAGGTTTCAATCTCAACAGCACACTTGTTGTAGGCCAGAGTCTCAGAACTTACCGCAACAAGTAATATGGAAAAAAAAACTTTTGCCCGTCCCAACAGACAGTGAAATAAAGGTATGCACACAAAATTATTATCTTTACTTACTTGTTTGGAGTTCTCCTAATGCATAGTCCGGAAAGTATTGGGCTTTTTCTTGGGAACTTTATTACTAAAGCTTGGTAAGATCCTCCAACCAAGACTCGAACATCAACAATCTGTAGAGGCTTATTAGCTCCAACAAGGCATGTAGGTCAACGTCGGATAATACCTGCATTTCCAAGATATATATATATATATATATATATATATATATATATATATATATATATATATATATATATATATATATATATATGCAATAAAAATAAAAAATAACTTACTACACAGTATAGAGCATGTTTGGCAGATAGATATAAATAGTCAATACTACTTGTGAATACTTTATTTGAATTATAATGTTTGAGAACTCTTTATTAGAACTTTGCAAACATAGTTTTTTTTTTTTTTGAAAAGCAACAGTACTTTTTTGCTTACAACTTAAGAGCAAATTTCATATTTAATTTTGACAATGCAAATAACTGAAAAAGACTTATGGAAATGCACATCATTTGCATACGTAGACATATTCAGTGTATGTAATTTATTATATATTCATTACTCTCAAAACACCCAAACACCAAAATCAACTTATTTTAACTTGAATGTCGAGTTACATTCAAGCACCTTAGAAGTTGCTATACAAAATGCTAAGGAATTACTCTTCGAATAAGAATATATAATAAGTTGTTGTCGAATGGACTAAAGCATGATATTTACCTTCTCTTATTGTATGAAAACATTTGTGCATGACAGAAGCCTTGTGCACTGCATTATACTCTTTATATAAAAAGTTAAGCCAAGCACACAAGATTTTCTGTCATAAAAAGGATATAATAGCAGTAACCTAAGACATTCTTTTGTCGTAGTTATTCTTATGTGAATTTTCTATCATGAAAATAAGATGATTTGAAGTTGGCAATTGTTAGCAAAAATCTCAAGTTGATGTTGAATTGGATAGCAAGTGAAAATGAGAGATTGTTTTTCAAAAGAGGAAGTGAAATTTTATTGCTACTTGAACTTTGCTTACAAATTTTTTTTGCTTGGTTACAAATGAGACATACCCCTCCTATTTATACTAGTTCACATCTCAAACGAATGGTTGAGATGTATTTAATCCTACGGTACATAGCTTTTTTCTAGAGTTTTCTATAACTCTCTTACAAAATATCTAGGCTTTTTTTACATAATTAAAGAGTAGAAAACTCTAGATACTAATTATTTTATTACAACATGAAAAAGGATAATTCTAGGCTCCTTCCACATCATCATGTATCTAGATATTTCTATCTAGATATTTCTTGTTCTAGGCTTCTCTTTTAACTCTTTCTCTTCAAATTATTTGTAGCCCAATCTCATGGTCCAAGTCAAGTTTAATTTTTCAACACCCCCCTGTAAACTTGACTTGGTTACTCCAAGCATCTCTCCTAGTCTTTGAAAGTCTTCATACTTCAATGTCTTTGTAAAGATATCTGCTACTTGTTCATTTGAGTTGATATACTTTGCTTGTACTTCCTTTGTTGCAATTCGCTCTCGAGTAAAGTGATAACGTGTATCGATGTGTGAACTCCATTTATGAAAGACGAGATTCTTGGCTAGAGCGATAGCTGACTTGTTATTCCTGTAGATTTCTGTTGCATT
Source organism: Allium sativum (assembly GCA_030737875.1). Classification (NCBI taxonomy): domain Eukaryota; kingdom Viridiplantae; phylum Streptophyta; class Magnoliopsida; order Asparagales; family Amaryllidaceae; genus Allium; species Allium sativum. The sequence continues at coordinate 969,304,035 of CM060912.1, read as the reverse complement.
TTGCTGTGGCATGTGTAACTCCTTCAACAAATCTCGAAGCCAAATAGCATGACAAACACAAGTCGAAGCAACAACATATTCAGCTTTACAACTGGAAAGCATCACGATCGGTTGCTTCTTTGAACTCCAGGTGAAAGCTGTGTCTCCTATAAAGAAGACAAATTCAGTTGTGCTTTTACGATCATCAACATCTCCAGCCCAATCGCTATCACTGTAACCAATCAACTTGAAATTGTTAGATTTTGAATATAACAAGCCAAAGTCAATGGTACCTTTGATGTATCGAAGAATTTTTTTTGCAGCCTTCAAGTGTGATGTCGTAGGAGCTTCCATATGGCGGCTAATGAGTCCAACACCATAAAGTATATCAGGCCTTGTGCATGTGAGATATCTCAAGCTAGCAACCAGACTCTTGAATAATGTAGGATCTACTTCTTCTTCGTTAGTGTATTTCGAGAGCTTTGTCCCACATTCTATCGGGGTACCTACTGGCTTACTTCCATCCATCTTAAATTTCTTCAATATTTCCTTTGCATATGTTTCTTGTGAAATAAATATGTCGTGTTCACTTTGAGTTACTTGAATGCCAAGATAATATGACATGAGTCCGATATCCATCATTTCAAATTCTAAACTCATCTCCTTCTTAAAATCCTCAAATGCTTTTGGATTATTGCCAGTAAAAATCAAATCATCCACGTATAAACATACAATCAAGATATCTCCACTTTGATTTGTTTTTACGTAAAGAGCATGTTCGTGGGGGTATTTTATAAAGTTATTTTCTAGAAAATATTTATCAATTCTATTATTCCATGCTCTAGGGGCTTGTTTCAAACCATAAAGTGTTTTTTTCAATTTTAAAACTTTTCCTTCATGTCCTTTAATTTTATAGCCAGGTGGTTGCTCCACATAAACTTCTTCTAATTTGCCGTTTAGGAAAGCTGATTTTACATCCATTTCATATATTTTCCATTTGTTTTGGACCGCTAAAGAGATTAGTAATCTTATAGTTTCTAAGCGGACAACGGGAGCAAATACCTCTTCATAATCTATACCTGATCTTTGTTTGTATCCCTTGGCTACTAGTCTAGCTTTATATCTTTCAACTTCTCCTATAGCGTTCCTCTTTACTTTGTACACCCATTTTACTCCAATAGCTTTGTGTCCTTTTGGTAAATTAGCTAGCTCCCATGTATCATTCTTCACAATGACTTTGATTTCTTCATCCATAGCACTTCTCCATCTTTTGTCTTCTTTTGCTTCTTCGAAATCTATTGGCTCACAATTTGCAAAAAGACAAAATAAAGTAATATCATCAGAAAGTGGTGTTACCTCATATAGTTCTTTTAATGATCTCATACGTGGGACCCTTTCACTTGAGCTTTCTTCTTCTGGAGATTCTTCTTGAGTGCATGATGGAGATGACAGTGTTGGACTAGTTGAGTCTTCTTGCACATCATTGATTTCTTCTTCTTCGTAAAAGGGGAGGAAATTATAATCATCTTCTTGTGTGCTCCAATTCCAAGTATTTTCTTCATCAAACTCCACATCTCGACTAACAATAACTTTTTCATTTACCGGATTATATAACTTATACGCTTTTGCCCGCGGGTCGTAGCCAATGAAGATGTATTTTTCACTTTTATCATCTAACTTGGAGCGTCTTTGGTCCGGCACATGGGCATATGCAATGCTTTCGAAAACTTTCAAGTGAGATATACTTGGTTTTCTACCACTCCATGCTTCTTTGGGGGTTTTGTTCCACACACTCCGAGTTGGAGAGCGATTTGCTAAATATACCGCGCATTCGATGGCTTCGGCCCAAAACTCTTTAGGAACATTTTTGCTCTTTAACATGCTTCGTGCCATGTTGAGAAGAGATCTATTTTTCCTTTCCACAACCCCATTTTGTTGTGGAGTATACGAGACGGTTAAGGGACGATGACTTCCATTTTCTTCACAAAATTTCTCAAATTCTTTAGGGGTAAATTCTCCACCTCGGTCGGACCTCATAACTTTTATCTTATAACCACTTTCATTTCCTTTATGTGCCAAGAGTAGTGTAGAATATTCTTTCTCTTCTTTAGCAAAGTTAGATCTCTCAGGAACTTTATTAGAAGTAGATCTACACTCGGAAGCAAATTGCCCAAATTTATCACAATTATAACATTTAATTTGTGATTTATCATACCTTGGCCTTCCATTTTGTTTCATGTTTCCTCCTCTTCCTCGACCTCTTGTAGCATATGTGTTTTGGCTTCTCTCCTCTTTATTGAAAGATTTGTAATCACTTCTTTCATAGTTTTGGCCTTGACCTCTACCTCTTTGGCTATGACCTCTTATAATTCTTTCATCCTCGCTCAAGGTGACTTTGGTTTGAAGAGCTTGCTCTAATGGCTCTTTCTTAACCCTTTTCTTTTAAAAAAATCATGGGCTTGAAGCGATCCCATGAGTTGATCAACGGTCATGGATTCTAGATCTTTAGATTCTTCAATAGCTACTACTATATAATCGAATTTTGAGTCTAAAGATCGTAGAATTTTCTCAATCACTCTAGAGTCTTCCAATTTTTCACCATATCTTTTCATTTGATTTACTAAAGATAAAACTCATGAAAAATAATCTTCAATCGATTCGGTTGATTTCATATGTAAACCTTCAAACTCACCTCGCATAGTTTGTAGTCTTATCTTCTTCACTTTATCAATGCCCTTGAATGCATTCTCCAAAATCTCTCATGCTTCCTTACTACTTTTTGCACCTGCCACCTTCTCAAACATTGATTCATCCAAACCTTGATATATGAGAGTAAGAGCCTTTCGGTCCTTTTTTCTTGTATCAATCAATTTATCCCTTTGATTTTGGGATAAAGTGGTGATGTCGGCGGGTTAAATACTCATTTTCAACGATATCTCACACATCTTGTGATCCAAGTAACGCCTTCATGCGATGGAACTTGAAATGGAGTCGCCATATTTTTTTAACCAACGACCTAGCTCTGATACCAATGTCAGCAAAATTCTCAAGTTGATGTTGAATTGGATAGCAAGTGAAAATGAGAGATTGTTTTTCAAAAGAGGAAGTGAAACTTTATTGCAACTTGAACTTTGCTTACAAATTTTTTTGCTTGGTTACAAATGAGACATACCCCTCCTATTTATACTAGTTCACATCTCAAATGAATGGTTGAGATGTATTTAATCCTACGGTACATAGCTTTTTTCTGGAGTTTTCTAAAACTTTTTTACAAAATATCTAGGCTTTTTTTACATAATTAAAGAGTAGAAAACTCTAGATACTAATTATTTTATTACTACATGAAAAAGAATAATTCTAGGCTCCTTCTACATCATCATGTATCTAGATATTTCTATCTAGATATTTCTTGTTCTAGACTTCTTTTTTAACTCTTTCTCTTCAAATTATTTGTAGCCCAATCTCATGGTCCAAGTCAAGTTTAATTTTTCAACATATCTTTGCCAACCATTTACACATTTGAAAACTCTAGAAACGGGAAAACAACAAACCTGATGATCACTCTCAAATCCCTCTATAGTAGCCTTCGTTACAAAAGAAATAAATGCTTCCTAAGTCAGTGGTAAATAAAATAGATGGTAACAAAGCATTGGCATCTTATATTAACCTATTTCTTGGTTGGAACCAAACACTGCAAAACGATTGGTTGAAGCGTCTCAAACAAGCATTCACCATTCAATATACACCTAAATAATAGTAGCTTGAGTTAAAATGCCAGTGTAATAAATGTTTTGGTAGCATCAAATTTGCAAAGTGAAATAATAAAGGAAGCAAACACAGTCGAAAAGATTGTTAGTGATGTGGTAATAGAGCGACTGATTTTGATTTAGATTAACAATTTATTTAAAGTTTCAATATGTATAGATGTGTACTCATTAAATTTTTTGGGTTATTATAATATCTACCATTGTTGATTCACATTTTTACTTGAACTTTGCTTGTTTCTATTTTTTAATTTCTTGCAGTAGCCGGTCAAATTATCATGCTACACTAGTTTCTAGCGTAGCTTGACAATGTTCTAAATTCAGGCATTGTTCTGTTCATCTTATTGAGTTCAGGTATCCGTTTTATTTTAATTTTTTTTCTCTCAATATATCTAAAAAAACCTTGCTAATAAAAAAAGTGTGGTATTAATATAAGTTAGCATTCACATTAAACAGCTTAAGGAAATGGAAGCAAATGGCACAGGAGCAGCCTGTAGCAATCTCATTGCAATCTCAAACTAAAGCGTAGCACCAGTTAAATTTTTATGTCGGTTATGCAATGCCACCACTTAAATAGTATACCTCTGCTTGTTATTTGTTAATGCTATGTTGCACAATTTAATATTGTGATAGTCTATATTCATCTGAATACCGCTTATAATAGCATAACCATTATTACACAAACAACTGAAAAAATCTCTGTCTGTGTATCTATATTTGCATTATCATCATCATTCATGAATCATCATACTACAATAAATATAATCCTTTTAACGCCATAATAATTCAACTAATCTTTACAACAAAAAAGCCTGAATTCAAGGGAGGGCTTACCTTCACTCTTTGAGAATGCAGAGGCTTGCAGTTTGGACAGGAAGGAGACACTTTGCACATCATTACTAACATATGACACTTCATACAAACTGCTGCTAGCATCTCTTTTAGATCGGTATCGAATGAGATTTTCAATGATGACTCACTTTCAGCATTTGAAATTTTGCATTTGTTTTCTTCGTTTGCAGTACCTGTTTGTCTCAACATTTTTATAACAAAGCAATGTTAATCCATGCCATTGGGGGATTGGATGATATTATATAGAAACAGATTAGGGAGCCATTTTAAATACTTATCTAACATATTCACTTTACTTATACTATATAATGCACAACAACCATCCGATATTTCATTATCCATATCTAACATCTTAACATGCTATGAGTAATGATTTTAATACGTATAAAAAGTATCTTATCTACGTGTATAGTTGAACAATATTAAATGTGAAAAACAAGTCTGCATAGCACATTTTCACTTGTGCAATACATGATTTGGGTACAAAGTTAACGTAAACAGTTTGCATTAAAGAGTAGACTGAACTTAGATTCATATTTTATCACGAATAACTTGATTTTATACACTTTATGGCTAGTGTAGGTGAGGTTATGTAGTTGGATGCACAATTCCAAGTCCTTGGCAAGAAAAAAATCTGGTGGGAAACCAGTTACTAATTTGTAGGTAGGGTACATGGGGATGCATTTATATCTTGTTGCCACCTCAGCAGATGGGTGGCATGCAGCAGCAGTGAACGTCTGTCTGCAGTCCGTAAATTGTTTTTTTTTTTTTACTGTATTGTTAAGCACTGAAACATAGGTGCTTTGTATTGAAATATGGTAAATGTTTCTTGTACTGTATAATTTTAGTCTCACGTTGGTGGTATGAAGTTCCAAGATCGTTAAAGAAACTGCATGAGGATAATGTCTATGGCCTGTTTACACTGTGACCCTTTTTAGAGTGGTTGGAGACAATTTCAAAACAAGCGCACGTGAAAAAGGGTATCAGATATGTGATTTTGAGTAGAGGCTAAGGTGGCTCGAAAAGAAGAGTTGGAAAAATTAATTCGAGACCAAGATACCATGAGAAGCTCCATTTTACAATGGTGTTATGCTAGTTATGAGGAGGTTTTTAGTTCCCAGATATCGTCTGCCACCTTCATTTCTGGGTGCAGTATTATCACCAGTGATGAAAAATGAGAAGTACGGAAATCTTGGACAAGTTTGTGGAGATTCAAATAGTACCCACTGAAAATTTGATGATGATGTAGGCATTCCTGGTCTGGCAGGAGAAACTTAGGCTTACCCTTATGTTCCCTCCACAATGATCATTTTTTAAACCATCTGACTTGGGTTTCAAGCATATAAGTTGTTGCCCGTGGACAGAGTGATTCGAAATTAGTATATTTTCGTGTATATTATAGCTTCGAACTTCTTGCGTATGTGCATTCATTAAATGTTTTGTTAATGAAGTGTATAGGCCTGTTCCACGTTATATTCTATGTCAATGTATTAGTCCACCAATGATTAATTGCAGCCAATTAACTAAAAAAAAGGCTTTACTGTTAGTAACAACAATATTGTTATTTCTGGCTGATGCCATTTGGTTTGCTTTTGTTTTCCTTTTGTGTAACTTCTAAGATTCGAAGTTGTAAGCTATATTGAATATCAAATATTTTGTTACCAAAGGATTTTTCTTTTTTTTTCTTTTTATTGTGTAGTTCCTGTTTTGCTAGCAAAGGCATGCTAAAGATCCCTGCAAAAGCAATGGAACGCTCCTTGTATATATGGAAGCTGGATCTGAATGTGGCAAACAATAAAGTCTGCAATATTATCTTGTTCTTTTCATGTCGTGTATACCACTATCATATCAGTTTAACATAAAGCTGTTGTCATCAATTATGTATATTTCTTATGGATATATATTTGCAGGAAAGAAGCCGAGGCTGTTTATTTTTAACAAACATTGTTATAAGAGCAAGTTTTGATGAAAAGCTCAACGTTTCGTTGACTTTGTTGTTTTGTCTTCTTAATTGGTGAACTTTGTGGCATAATGTTTTGGCTAAAAATAAAACTGTGACAATTCTTCTTCGGTTATGTTTATAGTTGGAACATTTGTTTCTGGTTCAGTGATTTTGTTTGTATTTATCGACTGGGTAATAGAGCAAACAGTGTGTTAATGGATGCTTGAAATATTCAGTGTTTTTGCTGCATGTTTGTATTTCCAAAGCAAGAAGTTTTTGAATCTTGCAGTATATCTCCATTCATGATAATGGCAATCAATTTATTTTCCACAGTCCTTTTACCTTCACCCTTTAATTTCAAAATAAATACGAGAAACTTTGAAGTTTTGTATAAAATTAATGGTTTCATCATTTTTTTTTTTTTTTTTTCACTTTTTTATTTGCTGGTAATGTCTGCTATTGGCAGTGATAGTGAATGTGCAGCTCAGTATATGCTGAATTATTATGAATTTTTTGCTTTTTTTGTATGTAGAAAGCACAGTAAGTGGTAATACGTAGTATGTTGCATGCCATATCTTACCATCTATTCACGAAAATCAGATTATGTTTACTGCATTTCTTTTATTAATAAAAAAATAAAAAAAATAAAAAATGAACTGTGGGCTTTCAAAGGATTGGAAGTCTTATTATTTTATTGGCTTGAAAATGTGTTTCACAAAACAATCTTTTTTTTGAGTGGAATTAAGAAAATATAACAAATATTTTTGTCTTAATTATTATATAATTTGACGGTCGGTTTTCTGCACCGTATAAGTGCAAAGAGGTTCATGGTAACAATATTTAAGCAATATTCATTTTTAACCACTTAAATTATATATTAAGGCCAGTGTACTGTAAACATCCTCCTTTAAAACTATTTAATATTAAATCAGTCATCTCCAACTAAATCACGCATCGAGCCCCAAAAACGGCTGACGTCCTCCGCTTGTCCCTCCCCTGTTGCCATACTCTTCCCCCTGAAATTCCTGATCCTCCCCCTTCACCTACTCATCATCCAAAACCCGTTCGTAGTTCCCTTCCCCTCTCCTTCTTCGAAGCAAGTCAGTGAGAAAGCATGGATCTCATTGTTCCATGTAATGTCCTTACGGAGAATGTTATGTATGGATGAGTCTCTGCTGAGCGCTCGCTTGGAGAGGCTTGTGTTTGCTAAGTGCTTGGATCAAAATAAAACCCGACTGTGAATTGGTAGATAACTTTTTTAGTTCAACTAGTGGACAGTGGAACTCAAAAAATACACGTTAGTTATCAGTGAAAAGCTCCCAACCCAAGGTTTGGTTGGGCTCCAACCGTCCCCCAACAGGGCGTCGATTGGAGGCTTTGGGGTTGCTTTGACAACCCTGAAGGTTGCCAGACATCCTTGCTCTTAGCCGACTTTTAATAATAAGGATGACGGCTTTAATAAAGCTGGCTGACTAGGCAAGTGTCATTTTTATGACTGTTGCACTTAGCCGGCTGTATTAAAGCCGGCTAAGGGGGGCACATGGCAACAATCATAAAATATGACTGCTGCCCTTAGCTGGTTTTATAAAAGCTGACTAAGGTAGCACTCTCGCAACAGTCATTTTTATGACTATTGCTCCTCCCCCTCCTCTTCTATGTACATCAATTTCGTATATACAACAATTCACAACATTTTCTTCAATCCGTCTAGTTTCTTCCATATAGGAAAACATAAATTTTCAACTATGTCAAAACAACAAAAAGGGAAAACTGTTGCACCACCCTGTCATGAAAACCAAAACCCAACTAAATGCGGTCAAAACCAACAACAATCTCAACAAAATCCAAACCAATATCTGCCTCGGTATGGAATCAATTCATATTAACCTCCACAGAATTTGAATTACTACGATTCCCAACAGAATTCAAACCACTATCAAAACTCCCAAAATTCAAATTACTCTCAAAATTCTTCGTTCCAACAAAATTGCAGTTTTGAGCAAGGGTATGTCTCCCCTAATGGCCATCATTAAAGATAAGCTCCTTAACCACCTCAAAATTTGAATAAAAATCTGAATAATCAATTCGGGTATAACGACTGGGGAATTGAAGAAACACAGTTTAAAAATGAAGAAGTTGAAGAAGAAGATTACAGTAATACAAATATGTTTTCAATGCGATCCAATAGGCCTCCATCTTCAAGAATCAACATAAATGAAATTCTTGCCGAGGAGTGTGGATTGCAAGCTTCTATTTCTACGAAACCCTGTAAATGGACACCGAACGAGCAAGCTGAGCTTTCTTACTGTTGGGTTGAGTGTTCAAAAGACAAGAGTAAAGGTACAATCCAAACCGAAAACTCACTTTGGAATTCTGTTTGCAATTTGATCAACGAGCATCGTTCCAACTCGCTTCCTAGAACGGTAGATTCTCTGAAGTAATCTTGGAAAAGAACAAATTTTACGTGTTAATGTTGGAAAGAAATAATGACTGGTTTATATTCAAGACATCAATGCGGTGCTAATGGCATTGATACGGTGATGCTCTTTTATTTTCTTTTTCTTTTATACTTTTTGGTTTTCTAAATTAATTGTAATGTACTCCATCAAATACAGCTTAATCAGACACATGCATTATACTTGATCGAGCACAAAAACCAACCTTTTATCATGCAACATTGCTACGATACACTACAAGAAAACTTCACATAGACATCGGCTAAAAAACGATGTCTTCATTTTTCTTGAGCGGTGTTGATATCGGTGATGTCTAAAGTGTCAATTTTTTTACATCAGTTAAAAAACGATGTGGAAGCAGTCGTAAGACATCATAAATTAACTAATTAACTGTTGTAGTAAGTATTTTACCATATTTGTTTTTGGCTGATGTCTATGATGGCTTTTATACTGATGTCCATGATGGCTTGTTTATATTGTTTTATCATCTCATATACAGAAATAATATTTATTAAATGAAATACTATTGCACAGAATTTAATATTCAAACAATATTTTTATTTAATTAAATATTTTATTTCAACATATGAAATAACATAAATTTCTGACTCCAACTATTTTACATTCACATTTCTCATGCACAACTCAATACATTACACAATCAATTTTACATTGCCACCTCGCTACAACACTCATCACCCTAGCCAGAAGAGACTCGAGACCCAGTACTACATATCTCTACCGATTTTCTAGGTATTGTTAATCTCAGTACACCAAACCAGAATCAGCAACGACCCAAACTTCTAGCAGAAGTTCGTCTCAATTTGTTACAAAATAGTAAAAACACAGTATATCAATACTGTACACAGTATAGCACTGAATTGAAACAAGAATCAATAAGCAATACCGAGATTGTCTGAGGCCGGAAACATGTCAATTTCCTTGAGACTTTCAATCGAAGCCTCTCAGGATACAACAGACGCAAAGACTGCTCGAGATTGTAGCGATAATGTCAGTCAGCAGTGAGAATAAGGAGAGAGCAGATGATAGGAGGAAAGGGAATAAAAACTTAATCGATTTGATCAGAATCGCTGGTTTTTATAGCCTATTTGCATCTTTTTGGAATAGACGCGTCCATCTGTTTCCCGCCCGTACTTGTTACTGTTTGAATTCGAATGGTAACGGGTTGCATCTGTTTGCTCTACGCGGGTCGCACCCGTTTGTCTCCTAACGGGTCACACCCGTTTGTTAATTCCTACTAAAATTGCTGAGTTTTTCGGTGCAAAATTATAGTTTTATTCAAGGCCCGATTTCATGTTAAAGCCAAAGCCCAAGCTCGAGCTCGAACCGGGCCCGGTTCAGTTCGATCGGACGGGCGGGAGGCGCACGCGCGCTCATGTGTGTTCATCAGATATAGGTCCTCCCCCCTCGCACAAAATTACCTGACCCTAAGGGTCAATTAAGGGAATGAGGATCCTATATATCTACACAACATGAACCCACTATTTTGCCAATCTGGGACTAAATATATTTCATTCAACTCTTTAGGAATTTCAACAATCCCCCACATGAATGATAATATATTTTATCCCCCACACAAATGAAATATCATTGACTACATATGGAATAATGTTTTATTTAGGATAATTAGATATTTCACTTTGAACTTTACTTAGTTACAACTCATCGGATATACTTGGCTAATTGGTGAATTATTTCATCTTGATCCGTCAGCCGTTTTTGTATAACCAGTCAATAAGTTTAACAGAACATCTTTCCCTTCTCATCCAATCTCTTGGTTGGTTGTGTTCATTTTGGTCCTGAACAATTTCTGGTTCTGCGAGTGTGTATAGAGAATTTAAGCCTTTAATATTCTCATAGAGCCAACCCAACTCACACTAACATAGGTGATCGCTACCATTAGGAGTATCCTACATATATCCCACTTGTTACTTTACAAGATATGGTCATCATTAAAAAGCATGGCTTTAACCTGTGAAACTTCTGTAAGCATGCATTTTATATTGTGCACCATAGGAATGGGCTAGGACCATGTCCGAACAAATGCATTGCGTCTTGAGTTATTCAGAACTGGTTTGCCTATTGATCCTAGTCCGTGAGATCTCCAGTCGCTAGGATAGGTTTCCGTATAAGATAACTCTTGTTGGTTTAGGCTTTTAAACCCATTCCCCTCGATGCGCAGTCAATTTTCTCTCTTGATAACCCTTTTGTAAATGGATCCGCTAGGTTATCATTGGTTCTTACATAATCAATGAAGATAGTTCCATTTGAGAGTAACTGGCTAACTGTGTTATGGCGTCGACAAATGTGTCGAGATTTGCCATTATACACAAAGTTTTTCGCTCTACTTAGCGCTGCTTGATTATCGTAGTGAATACATATGACCGTTACAGGTTTAGACCAAAGTGGAATATCTTCTAAGAAGTGACGAAGCCATTCTGCTTCTTCTCCTGCTTTATCTAAAGCAATAAACTCAGATTCCATCATTGATTGAGCTATGCATGTTTTCTTAGTAGATTTCCACGACACTATTGCTCTTGCTAGAATAAAAACATAACCACTTGTGGATTTTGATTCCTCTGAATCGGCAATCCAGCTTGCATCACTATATCCTTCTAATACGGCTGGATATTTTCCGTAATGCAAAGAATAATTTGTGGTATTCCTTAAGTATCCAAGCACTCTCATTAGCGCTTTCCAATGTTCCTTTACTGGATTACTTGTATACCTGCTTAGTCGACTTACTGCATAAGCTATATCTGGTCTCGTGCAGTTCATAAGATACATTAGACATCCTATTACACGAGAGTATTCCAGTTGCATTATACTCTCATTATTGTTTTTATGCAGTACTTCTGACAGATTAAAAGGTGTTCTTACTCCTTTAATCCCAAGATTTTGAAATCTTTCAATCACTTTGTCTACGTAATGTGACTGAGATAATTCAATTCCATTAAGGGTTCTTATTATTTTGATTCCCAAAATAACATCTGCAACTCCTAAATCTTTCATATCGAAATTGTTGATCAGCATTTTCTTTATGGTCTCTATAACTTTTACGTTAGGACCAAAGATTAACATATCGTCCACATATAAGAAAATCATGACATATGACTGTCCAATTTGTTTGTAATAAACACATTTATCACATTCATTTATACGAAAACCATTTTGCGTCATGACACTATCAAATTTTTCGTGCCATTGTTTTGGAGCTTGTTTGAGTCCGTATAATGATTTTACCAATTTACAGACTTTATTTTCATTTCCCTTGGATATAAAACCTTCAGGTTGCTCCATGCAGATTTCCTCATCGAGATCTCCATTCAAGAACGCCGTCTTTACATCCATCTGACGAATCTCTAGATTATAGATGGATGCAATTGCTATTAACATTCTTATTGAGGTTATTCGTGTAACGGGTGAATATGTATCAAAGAAGTCTACTCCTTCTTTTTGAGATATCCTTTGGCTACTAATCTGGCTTTATATTTATCGATAGAGCCATCTGCTTTCATTTTCTTCTTGAAAATCCATTTGTAGCCTATTAGTTTTATTCCAGGTGGAATATCAACAATTTCCAAAGTTTTATTACTTAGAATTGAATCAATCTCAATTTGGATTGCTTCTTTCCAACACGAAAATTCAGAAAATGACATAGCCTCTTTATATGTTTGAGGTTCATGTTCAAGTACGTAAGTGAGGAACTCAGAGCCAAATGATTTGGAAGTTCTGGCCCTTATGCTTCTTCTTGGCTCAACTTCATCAACTTCACGATGAGTTTCATCTTCATGTGGGCTACTTGATTCTTTTCGTGTCCTTTTGGGGACATTATTTCCTTCATTTCTTTTGTGTGGAAACACGTCTTCAAAGAATGAGGCATCTCTTGATTCCATGATAGTATTTACATGGATATCATCTATATTAGACTTGAATACCAAAAATCTATATGCACTACTATTTTGGGCTGGCCCTAAGTAATAACAATCTACTATTTTTGGTCCAAGTTTGACCTTCTTGGGAGGCGGGATAGGAACTTTTGCCAAGCTCCCCCACACTTTGAGGTATTTGATGCTTGGTAGGTGCCCTTTCCATAACTCATATGGAATTTTTCCCGTTTTACTGTGAGGAACCTTATTTAATATGTGATTAGGCATGTTCAAGAATTCCCCCTACAAGTTCGTCAGTAAACCAGAGGTTAAAAGCATTGCATTAATCATATCTTTTAACATTCTGTTTTTCCTCTCGGCTATGCCATTTTGTTGTGGTGAATATGGTGTTGTCGTTTGATGAATTATTCCATTTTCTACATAGAATTATTCTAACGGCGATTCATATTCTCCACCTCGATCATATCTCAATATCTTTATCTTCTTATTAAGCTGATTTTCTACTTCAGCTTTATATTTTATAAACGATGTGATTGCTTCATCTTTACTGTTTAAAAGATATACGTAGCAATATCGAGTATAATCATCAATAAATGTGATAAAATACTTTTTCTCTCCTCTTGTAGGTAAGTTTTTGAAATCACATAAATCAGTATGAATCAATCCCATTGGTTCAGTACTTATGTCAATAGTATGAAATGGTTTCTTAACCATTTTTGCTTCTACGCATGTCTCACATTTGTAGTTTTTATCCACTTGAAATTTAGGAATTAATTCTAAATGTGCAAGTCTTTTCATTTTTCGGAAATTTATATGTCCTAATCTATCATGCCATAATAAATTTTCATGCTTAATGATATAAGAAACTTCCTTTTTATTCATAGCATTATCAGACTACATATTATTGCCGATTATGGCTACATTTGCCTTAAATAGGCCATCACATAAGTAACCCCTTCCTATATTGATTCCTGCCTTGGACAGAACCATCTTGTCTGACTCGAAGACCATCTTGAATCCCTTCTTCGAAAGCACGGATCCATAAGTCAGATTCTTGCGGATATCAGGAACATTAAGGACATCATTCAGTTAAATAGTCTTCCCAGAAGTAAACTTGAGGGTGACTGTTCCTTTGCCTTCAACCATAGAAACTGATTAATTGCCCATATAGAATTTCTCATCTTGATCCAATTTGGTGTAGGTTGAAAAGACGGACTTATCAGAGTATATATGCCTACTAGCACCCGTGTCCAACCACCATTGTGCAAAATTCTGAATCAAGTTGCATTCGGACACAACTCCTGAAAATTTTGATCCATCGATGTCCATGTTATCCACCACATTTGCTTCTGAAGTTTTCTGTTTCTTGTGTCAGCAAGATTTTGCTTGATGACCAGTCTTGCCACAAACCCAACAATCACCATTGAATTTCTTGGACTGCTTTTGGTTGTTCTGCTTATTTTCTGGCGCCTTCCTTTTCTTGTTTTTGTTTTCGAAGTGTCCTTTCTTCTTTGACACTTCAGCAACAAGCGCCTCTTCATTTTTAGGTTGAGTGACTCCGCGATTATTTGCCTCTATCTTTAATCTGACGATGAGGTCTTGTAAGGATATCTCCTTCTTTTTGTGCTTCAAGTATTTGCGGTAGTCCATCTAAGATGGTGCAGTTTTCCAGTAATTGCTTCAACTAGAAATGATTCACCAACTTTGCGACCTTCTGCTTCCATTTGATGGATAATAATTTGCAATTCTTGCACTTGAGAAGTCACCGACTTTGAGTCCACCATTTTATAGTCCGTAAACTTGTCAACGATGAACTTTTTCAAACTTACATTCTGCGTCTTGTACTTAGTAGGCAATGCATTCCAAAGAGCTTTTGCAGTATTTATGGGCTAGTACACTTTGTACAGGACCTTGTCTAGGCAGTTGAGAATGTAGTTTCTGCATAAAAAATATGAATGCCTCCACGCATCAATGGACGGACCATCACGTTTATTTGCATCCTTGGCGTTTCCTGGTGTAGGCGACACCGGTTCATCTTCTTCAAGATACTTCTGCAAACCAAGGGTGGTGAGATAGAACAACATCTGACTCTGCCACGTCAGAAAATCATCACCTTCTCCTTTGAACAAGTCTGGCTTGTTCAAACTGCCAGTTTTTATTGATAATTGCCAGTTACTGTAACGATATGGATTTCGCCCGGATACGTTAACTTTAGGAATACAATAATGTAAATTTTACAATCTAACGAGCAGAATGATAATTTTGATTTCAACTATCTTATTATAACAAACATGAATACACACAATTCAATCACAGGTTCATCACAATCACAAAACAATCAACATTTCAATAGATATATACAACACCAACCTGAATTTTATATAGATTAAATATATAAATTTCACAATGAAATAAATAAATAATTTTATTTTAAAAAGGAAATCTCACATCGATTTATCTGAATTTCCAACAGTCTGCGTTTAAGCTTTAGTCGGTTCCATGTTGTAGATCTTATCGAGAGGTTTCCAACGCACTTCGTTTTTCTGAATTTTGATACTATTTGACAAAGATACGCTGATTTAAACGTTGGATTACATTATTAAATTAATAAATAAATAATTTTCCTTATAACATCTTAAGAATTTCAATCGAAGCCTTCCAGGATACAACAGACGCAAAGACTACTCGAGATTGTAGCGATAATGTTAGTCAGCAGTGGGAATAAGGAGAAAGCAGATGATAGGAGGAAAGGGAATAAAAACTTAATCGATTTGATCAGAATCGCTGGTTTTTATAGCCTATTCGCATCTTTTTGGAACAGACGCGTCCATCTGTTTCCCGCCCGTACCTGTTACTGTTTGAATTCGAATGGTAACGGGTTGCATCTGTTTGCTCTACGTGGGTGGCACCCGTTTGTCTCCAAACGGGTCGCACCTGTTTGTTAATTCCTACCAAAATTGCTGAGTTTTTCGGTGCAAAAATACAGTTTTATTCAAGGCCCGATTTCATGTCAAAGCCAAAGCCCAAGCCCAACCCCAAGCCCGAACCCGGCCCGGCTCAGTTCGGTTCGATCGGACAGGTAGGTGGTGCACGCGCGCATGTGTGTTCATCAGATATAGGTCCTCCCCCTCGCACAAAATTACCTAACCCTAAGGTCCAATTAAGGGAATGAGGATCCTATATATCTACACATAACACACTATTTTTCCAATGTGGGACTTAATATATTTCATTCAACTCTTTAGGAATTTCAACAGGTACTTCCTCATAGCAAAAAATGTAGCATGTACAAGCAAACATATAAAGCAGAAACCATTATCAGCTAAAAATAAATGAACCTGACACTGTTATTAACAACATTACAATTGGATAATTCAATTTGTGATCAATAACATGCGATACGTAATAAAACCGACAGGTCCTTAGGTTTCAGGAATTATTTGTTGACTTTTCTGCCATCCTATTGGCACATTCAACAAGTGAATGAATGAATAATGATTCGGTTCAAGATTTCATGATAACTCTTGCTTCAAGTGCAAGAACTTATAAATTGTCAAGAATCCAATAGTAGAAAATATATTATACAATAAATTATACAAAATACCTTTTTTGCTTTAATATCAAGAAGCCGGAAGGTGCCATCCTATTTTTGCTTATGGGTAATATATCCTGTATTTTTCCTGTAAGAAAAACCCATGGTGTTGGATAAGTTATTGCAAAAAATAATGAAGATAGATTATATTGTTGATAAACTATCATTTAATGTCAGAAGCTACAAAAGATATTGAAAATATATTGTATTTCAGCAACTGATATCGGCACTAGACATACATTAGCAGATTGTGATCTTATTTAGCAGTATGAAGGAAACACACCTACTGATATCGACATTAGACGTCCAAATCATTTTCTTCTTTGTCCTTTTCAATGGCTTTAACAAGCCAAGAAGGATCCTCTAATTCCACCAAATCAATTTTTGTTCATTGTTTCTGCCTGTAAAAAAATGGAAAATAAAATTAAAGTTTACATCTAAAGTGAATGACCATTTTTTATTCATTCAGTCATCTTCAAACAAACAAAAAGATGCCATAAATAGACCAATAACCAGATATTAGCATTTAAGAGTTAGCATCTTAGCATCCAAAATATATGTTAGCAAACATATGCAGTGGAAAATGAATCTTTAAGCCAATTGGAAGATGACAATCCTAATCCATAAACTATAAATAGCTCAGCATCCCAAGAAAGAAGCCCCAATTCTTTATATCTTTTGAAGTATCTCTACTACGTTTACAAACTAAATCGAATTATAGCGAAAGAAGAATAAAATTAAAGGTAATGGACATTAGAACACCCGATTCAAGCTTCTTGCAACACAACAGAGAAATACAAATTTCGTTGGACACTAAAATATTATGAAGTTCACTGTGCACAATTAAACAATCAAATGCGAATTCTAAGCTCATGATTATTTCCACAACCGTGATCTGAATCATTATTACCAACAGTAATGCATGAAAACCAAGGAAATGAAACCGTCCGAAGTATCAGCGATAAAAGAGACGATGTTGCCGCCGAGGAAGACAGGAATAACAGCGAACGAGATAGTGAGGATTAACCACAGCTCATCGAAAACAAATCTAAATGATGTAGTCTTAAATGAAATTAGGGTTATTCGTTGAAGGGGAGTTCGACTGGCTGTGGCTATTTGAGAACCAACCTGGGATATCTCTGCTATGCTTCGGACATGGTGGTTGCGGTGATTTAAAGGAGCAGTGGTGGCGATTATTGACGGTATTTCGATTTGAGGATTTTTGAGGGATGAATCTCAATTTGGGTATCAGGAGGAAAGAGATTTGGTCTGTGTTGAAAAACAAAACGGGAAGGGGGGAAGTGAAGCAGGAGTGTGAAACGTGAGGAGGAAAGTAATTATGAAATGGAAGAAGCGGGTTGGCCGGTTGCTATGCACATGGATTGTGAGAATGGATGGCTACATGGAGATGCTTGGAAGCGTGTGAACGGGATGGAAGCAGATTGTGGGATGCAGATCATGAGACCTATAACATCGCGCATGAAGCTGATGTAAATTATGCATACAAACTGATGTTAAAGCACATTTCAATTTACTTATTAATTTAAGATTTTTTCTAATTTGTATTTTGGGTACAATCCATTTCAGCAATAATACATAATTTCACTATAAAATATAATTAATAAATATTAACTGTAATTACTAAAAATATTAATAATAAATTACTAATTATAATATAAACTATAATTAATAAATATTAACTATGATTACTAAAAAATATTAGCTATAATTTACTAACTATAATATAATTAATAAATATTAACCATAATTAATAAATATCAACTATAATTACTAAAAAATATTAACTATAATTTATTAATTATAATATAATTAATAAATATTAACTATAATTAATAAAAAATATTAGCTATAAAACATGATTAAGAAATATTAACTATAATTTACTAATAATAATATAATTAATAAATATTAACTATAATTAATAAATATTAACTATTACTAAAAAATATTTACTATAAAATATAATTAATAAATATTAACTATAATTACTAAAAAGTATTAACTATAAAAATAATTAATAAATAATTACTATATTTTACTAATTATTAATCATTAACAATAATACGTTTAACAAGTGATGCAATAGACAACAACTATTTTAATAAGTGATGTAATAGTCAAGATTTTTGGTATGACCTATAAGTTCAATATTTTAAAAATGTATTTAAGACATCAGTCTTTTATTAAATCGATGTTTGAGAAACCAACAACATCACTTTTAAAATGAGCGATGTTAAAAATATGTTTTGACATCGACTGAATTTATGACAATATTAAAACTGTGATGTATATTCTACTTTTTCTTGTAGTGATCTACCGTCGAAGGAGGACAAATTGGGTAGAGTGGAACAAGAGCACTCAACTTTTAGATTCCAACCTAAGAAGATGGATGATGAATAAAATTCGGGTAGTTTGGTAGCACACGAAGACACTCTATTCACTACTAGTACTGAAGCCAGGCCGTGTGATAAGTTTAAAGGAAAGAAAAAATAATCAACTGGTAATAGTATACATTATGAACAAATCAGTGAAATTCTTGCTAATGCCGATTAAAACATGCAGAAATACATGGAAGAAAAGGATGAAAACGAAGCCAGGAGACGTGAGAGAGAACCTGTGAGAGATTTGGAACGAGAACATGATCGTGTTGAATTAAGGCGGGAACCGCTGACGAGTTAGAGTTAAGGAGAACAGAACTGGCTCCTCTCCAAAATGCAGATGATATGTTGTTAATTAGTTGCAACTTGAATAACATCAATCCAATACAAAGAAAACAAATGGTAAAACGAATTGAGGAGTTTAATAGGCACAACGGAAATCTCTAGAGATCTATCCTTACTACTTATCTTATTTTCATTCCTTTTAATTTTATTGTACTTCTACTTAAATTTTATTTGGAGAAGTATTAGTACTTTACATCCCAAAATTAGTGCATGTATCTGTTACTTACTAATGTGTGATAGCCCTAGATTTAAATTATTTTATTTAAAACTTGTATAGGTTAAACCCTTTGTACGCATGAAGTGATAGTTGTAATTTTTTACACTATTAAACCAATAGTTAATCAAAGGATATGAATATTGGCTGACTTTTTTTATCATGAAATAATTGAGCAGGAAAAAGATTATAAATAAACATATAATATGTATATTTGAATGGCAAATGTATTCAGACACATATGAAATGGCCGGGGTAAAAACAAGATTTAAATTGGCTATGCAAGTTTTATTTGGCACTATGCAACTTTATTAATTTGTTTCTATCTAAGGAAATCAAAAGGGGAGGGAACTATCTAGGAATCACACTATTTAAATGATAGGCATAATACCTTTCATAGCCTGTAACCTGAATATATTAGAGTAGTACACATGAGGGCTAATTGTATTGTAAACTTAGTTGCACAGTATGAATAAAATGTGAGGATAATATGGGTATTTGGTATAGCACAAAACCCTAGGATAATGCTGGTTATAAATAACACATGAACAACATAAGGAGGGGAGCGTAAACATGTTTCTATTAAAACATAACTAGTAATGAGGCCAAAGGAATTATCAAGGGAATCTGGAGAATATAGAGCTAGTAGAAGGCAGAATTATAGGGCCTTAAGACCTACTTAAAGGTAGATTATGTTTGTTATTGTTGACGGCAAAAAATGTCGAAAATACCAAAGATTCCTATTACTAAGAATTGTAGTTTTGGTCGCAAGACTAAGTAAAAGAAAACGGTAAATGACTCAAAGAATTTATAGTGGTTCGGCCTCGGTAGAGGCTTATGTCTACTTTGGGAAGGTGTTGGCATGCTCATGAAATCTCATTACATTCACTTTCATAATTGTCATATGCTAAGTATTTGGGAAAAAGACTATCTAATCCTTCATCTTCCTCAAATAGGAGATGTCATTAATGAGGCTCATGAAGCTCTATGGAGGTCCCAAGTGATAGAAATCCAACCCCTTTGAAGTGTGGGGCTATGGGCTATTTATAGGAGAGGGGTTAGGTAGGAGTAGGTAAGAATGGGGGACCGCATGCAGAAATTCGCACCGATCACCTGCACCTACATAAAATTCGCACCCAGCCCTGGGTGCGAAATTTCGCACCTGCTGGGTATGAAATTTTGCACCCTCTTGGGTGCGAAGTCCGCCTCTCGAGGGGCTTTCGGGGCTTGTGATACCTTCTGGATTTGAGGCCTTGGTTCAGAAGTGTGTTTTGGGTGTTGGAGGTTCTGAGTGGCGCGGTCCCTTCTCGATCCTGTTTCCATCACTCCTAGGTGTCTCTATCGGCCTTAGCTCCACGCGATGTGTTGAGTTGAGCGTGTCTGATGTACACCTGCGAACCGGACCAAAAAGCGGTTAACATTTGCCCCCCAAAGTACGTCTTGTCTTGATGTGATGTGCTTTGCATTGGTTGAGATAATAGCTGAGTTGTTGATTCATCCTGTAAGTCAAAGGAAAACAAGCGTTACCTGTTTGGCTCGTTCGCTCTGGGGTTGTGAATGAGTCATTGTTGGGGGCTGTGCCATACTCAAGTCGCTACGTATCCGCAGTGCGTCGCCTCCGTGGATGCATGGGAGTCGGCATGCCTATGCAGGGAGAACACGAGAGGGCATGGTGCGATGTCTCGAACCCGGAAGAGCGTTTTTTTAACCTAAGGGTGTTAACTTGTTGGATTATTTCGAACTTTCCTTTATGTTCACCTTTGCATAACACTACATACATATGTTATTTATCACCAACACGAGGGGCACAGGTCACTTTTCTACGAGTTCTAACACTGATGTGTTAAAGTATAGCTAGCGATGCAGACAAGATCGAAGACTGGGAAGACTATGGGAGCCAAGGTTTCCCTGCCCTCGCCGCATACATCTGACTCCACTCCTAGTGATAGCTCAAAGGATCGACTCCTTCTCACACGGCCAGCTCGCCTGAAGTATCCGATCATGGGGGGACAAACTGAGAGGCAGCATTCCTCGGTTATAACTGAGGAGGTTGAGAATGTGGACATTATGAGTGAGGATGTGCCAGTGACTCCGGTGGCCCCGGACATGCGGCCCGACGCGGTTATCTTGGAGAATCCGATTGATTTGGTACCATTGCGCATGGACGCCACAAAAGTTAGGAAAATGGCGGTGCGCTTCAACATACCGGTGGGTGAAGCCCACGCCCCAGGAAGGGATGACAGAGCTCACGCGCCTCCCGAGGGTCTTACTGCCTGAAACAGACAGGCTTGCTTTGCCGGGTGCATTCCCCCGGCCAATAACTTTATTCAGGACACGTTATGTTATTTCCGCCTCGTGCCATCGCAACTGCACCCAAATGTTTATGCTTCCCTCCTGGGCACTTATGCTCTCTATCATGAGTTCTTGCAACGGGAACCAACTGGAGAAGATATTCAATAATTTTTCCATCTAAGGAGAACGAGTAATGTTGCACCCTCTCAATGGTTTCTAGAAGCAAAATCAACCACCAAATTTTTTATCGGGAAGTGGCCCAGGCCGTCAGTGTTTAAGCACGAGTGGTTATTTGTTTGCTACCCTTCCAGATTTGCGAGGAGGTGGATAAAAGGGAGTAAGTATTACTCTAACTTCGTTCCTTGCTATAATTTTTTGGGTTTCCTACCTTATTTTTGCTATGATTGGACCATGGCAGGAAATCCGGAGTCGCCTACTGGTGACGAGTATCGGCAACGCCTTAATGTTATGCGGGCGATACCAGAGAACCTTCGCAATGCCGACACAGTGACAAGTCAAGAGTGCCTTCGTCATGCCAGATTGCTTCCTAGTGATCGAGCTGTGATCAGGCCCGCAGTTGCAAGCGACGTACTGAAGGAGAGAGCGGTGATAGGTCCAACCGCCATTGGGCGGAAGAGGAAAATGCCGTCTGCTGGACGGGAACTGCAAAAGACTGCCAATCCCATGGAGATGTGCGCAGAGGCGAGGCTGCCAGAGATAAGGGGTTGTTAAGCACTTCTGTCCTGCCTTAGACAGGAGAGAGGGAAGAAGCGTCGGATCGACCGCAGTTTCTTGCAACTCATTCGGGGGCCGTCGCCTCACTCGAAGATGCATGCCAGTTTGATGGCCTTAATAGACTTGATCTGGAATTGACTCCTTTGCCGAATACAATGAGCCTGGAAGAACTAACTCTTGCTGCGGAGGGGTTAACTCCTTCGGGCGGACCACAATCTGGTCTGTTGAGAGAACACTTATGGCATAAGCTCATAAACACTGCATTGCATAGGTGTGTGTCTGAGTGTATGACTTGACTAACTTTGACCTGTTCCTTTGGAATGTGATATGATTAGAGGACGTGGTGGACAAGGTTACGGACATGGGGACCGTCGACACCCCTGGAGTTCTTCCTTCGAGAGTTTCAGAAGATCTACCAGTTTATATGGTGTCCCACCTCCGCCAGGACAGGGTGGTGAACATCGGGGTAGGGATCGATCCCGGCGATCCCCGAGCCCTCCTCCTCCTCCCATTAGCATGTCCGTGGGAGATTCTCGACTTAACCTAGGTGGCTCCCAGCCTTTGCCTTCGACAGATCACGCTCATATGACCCCTTTGGCTCCCATTAAGCCTGCTAGGGGGAGAGAGTCGTCGTCTGGTCAGCCAAGACCGGACAGAGAGACTATGATGGAAATACAAGATTTGACGGACCACCAAGTCCAGAAGCTTTCTCTGGAGGAGCGGAGGGTGTTTTTGAAATAGCATTTCCCTTGGCATTACTTTGATGAGCTGTTCTTTCTCCCCGATCTCCGTCCGGCCCCTAATAGGGAATCTGGGGAGGTATGGATGCTTGTGAAGGTTGTGTATCATCAAGCCAACGAGCTTACCAAGTACTCTTTCCATCTTTCGAAGCTGATCAAGAAAGAAAACCTAGAGCTTCTTAACCGACAATTGACCATTGATTGTGAGAAGACCTCTGTGAAAAATCTGGAAACCGAGATAGGTAGGCCTATCCATTGCATTGTGGTCATTTAACAGTTAGTTCTCACGTTTTGAAGTTTCAACTTTCAATCGTGTTTTTGCAGCGGAGCTGAAACATGCCCATGATATTCTAAAGACGGAAGTCGCACGCGATCGCGCAACTTTCAACAAAACCGTAGCTAACTTGACCCTTGAGAATGCGGCCCTTAAGAGAGAGACAAGGACGAGTTGGTCAAAACATGCACCAACCTGGAAAAGGAGATTGCGACAGTTACTCAGCTCTAGAATGACAATGTCTCCTTGAGGGCGGAAAATGAAAGGTTGCGTGATGAGAACGCCGAGTTTGTCGAGCTGAGGAGGCGACTTGAGGATATGAGGAAGGCGGAGGAGGAGGGTGAGGCCAGCAACAGGGAAGTGTTGAGTGTGGTCAACGGGCTGAAGATCGAACCCTAGAGGAGGTAAAGCAGCTAAGGGGATAGCTGGAGGATACAGAATTTCGCACTGAATCATCCTTCGAGGAGAGTATACAGAACATGTATGTCAAGATTCTGAAATTCCACGGACTTACATGGGTTGATGACTACCCCCGTGAGCTGGCTCGAACTTGGGAGAGGTTAGTGCCATGTGAGGCTTATTTGCATCAAGTAGGTGTGAGCTCTTTAGATGAGCGCCAGCTTATGACTGACCTCCTGACCGATTTGGAGCGCAAGAAGCTGGAGGAGGGAAGGAGAATGTTGCTGGAAGATGCTGAGAGGAAGAGGTTGGCGAGGCTCGCCACTTAAAAGGGGAAGTCTGCCGTGACCGAGAGCATGGTCGTGGCAGAGACATTTGCAGAGGGAATCTCTTACCTACCACAACCCCTAAATTTGTTATGATGAGTGGCCCCGGACCCTTGGCCCAATCCTCTACTGAGTACAACCCCGAATATCCGGCGCTAGGGGACATCGGATTCACATTACCTACCACTACGAGCACCCTTCCTATCCTCTCTACACCTTCCTTGACCGTATGTGAATTCCTTTTACCCTGCATCCCTTAGGATGACGTGATTACCGAATTTGCGGACTAAAAATGTTGCGTTTTTACTATGCAGCTCCTTCTGGGTCGTCCATGCCTCCAGGCCCTACCCCCTTGATCCCACAAACGACTCAATCTGGACCAGGGCCTGCGGGGATGCAATCTGGATAAGGCGGCGATCAGCTTAATACCTTCTTGGGCATAAGGATAACTCCTAACATGCATGAAAGCCTTAACGAGGAAGGAGAGGTGGTAAATGGACAAAGTGCGATAGCTGGGGGGCCAGTGGAGGCTGATGTGCCTTCGATGCATGTCTTGGTAAAGGGTTTAAAGGGTCAGATCATTGCAAAGTGCGAGGAGCTAGAGGAGAAGATAAGGCAGGACGAGGCTACCAGGCAGGAGGTCCTAATGGAAACCCAACGGGATGCTGAGGCCAGAAATGCTGAAACGGTTGCACGGAGGATAACCGATGAGGAAGTGGAGAAGAAGAGGGCTACTGACGAGGCCCAAAAGAAAAGGGAGGATGAGGCAGTCCAGAAAAGGGCCACCGAGACCCTTGCTAAAACCAATGCCAGTGATGTCACAACGCATAACTCCTAGAAGCTTGCTGAGCGATGGGCCGCTAGAGAGGCCAAGGAAAGGGCTGAGCGGGAAGGCAGGGAGATCCCTAAGAAGAGAGAAGCGGTGATAGGCCTTGTTGTCGGGAGTGCCC
The DNA here is from genome assembly GCA_030737875.1 of Allium sativum. Classification (NCBI taxonomy): domain Eukaryota; kingdom Viridiplantae; phylum Streptophyta; class Magnoliopsida; order Asparagales; family Amaryllidaceae; genus Allium; species Allium sativum. The sequence continues at coordinate 969,278,865 of CM060912.1, read as the reverse complement.
ACGTGCCCATTCCGCATACTGCTCTTGTCGATATCACTGAAATCTCTAGCGGTGATGGGGAAGTTGAGAGACGCCTTTCAGTTTCTCACGAGTCAGTCACTCCTCCGAAGGGCAGAGGAAGCAGGAGCGGGTCAGGAAGGAAAAGATCTGGCGCTGGAGAGGAACTCTCGAGTGCTGAATCGTTATTTTGGTAGTGTAGGCCGATAATTTATGCGAGTACGACCCTCGCTTTTAGTTTTTCAAAACATGGTGTGGTTCTCATGTACACCCTGTTATTAGAAAGAAAGATGTTAGACACGTAGTTTTTTAAATGTGTGTGTGAAAATTGAAATATGAAATAGTAAAGATCGCAGTTTATGTCAAGTATTCAGATGTTCTTTTTATGTTTTCCCGCGTCCTTACTTGCATAAGCATATTTATCATTACACTTAACACAAAAACGATTGGGTACCGCGCTCTGGGTCAATTATTTAAAAGGGGTGAAATAGAGCGCTGATTTCAGTAAGTTTCCCTCAGCTCAGGAAACCTGTAGTTTGCGAAACCAGGCTGAGCGCCTGCTGTTTTGGGTTGCCCAGAGTTAATCTCAAGTATAGTGAAGGCGTAGGACATCGCGTTATGCGCTCCGTCAGGTGAGTGACTCTCCCATCGTTCATCGGGTTGAGGCGAGCCGTCAGCGTCATTTATTCGCCGAAGAGGTAAGCCCGGATCATCAGCTCGTAAGGTACGATCGTGGCTATGGGCTACCCCCAAGCCTCGAGAGCTTCGGGGAAGAAACAATTTAAGGTCGGTCTTGGTGCTGCGCCAAGATTCGACCGACACCCATAACCGGTGAAGAGAGAACCACATCACTCTTAGTTGGTCGTTGATTGGCGGCGCCAAGTCGCTCTGGCTTGAATGCAAAACGATTTATCCTTGGTCTCGGCACGGGGTCGAGGTTCGAGTTAGTGGTTATTTATACTCGGTCACGTCGCGGCCGACGACTCGAGTAGCGTTGCCGGCTCCCGTGCTCGGGTTGCCGGATGGAGCCAAGTGTTTAAGCCTTGATGCTGGCTCGAGGTTGGGATTGCGGCACCGGCTTCCATGCTCGGGGTGCCGATACGGCAGTCGCATGTTTGATTCAAGCTGGTTGTCAAGACTAACAAAACACATCACATGAGAAGTAAACAGCGAAGAGATAGGAAGTTGAACATCATTTCTACTAATAACTTTAGTAGTAATAACCTTTACAATTCCATGAATTTTTATAAAACAAAACATTGTTGGAAAGCATAAACAACTATGAACTAAGTTATGTAAAGTAACAGCGGAGATATTCGTTGTTCCATGCCCTTGGGAGTTCAGCTCTGTCCATGGTGGCGAGCTTGAAAGTTCCATCGCTAAGCTTTCATTATATGCAGTACGAGCCTTGCCAACGAGGTGCGAGGCTTGTTGGTGGGGTAAAAACATGTTTTAAGATTAGGTCGCTGACATTGAGATCCTTATGCTGAACACTGGAATTGAAGTATCCGGCTACTCATTGTCGTTGGGCGGTGACTCTGAGATCGGTCTCATTTCTCTTTTCTTCCAGCAAGTCAAGTGATCCAAAAGTAAATCGTGGTTTGCTCTCGGATCAAAATAAGTAACTCGATGGGATTGAAGCTTGAGCTCGATGGGGATAACGACTTCAGATTCGTAGGCGAGTGTGAAGGGAGTTTGTCCGGTCGCCGTCTTGTGGGTGGTTCGGTAGGCCCATAGGGCTAGAGGAATTTCATCCGCCCACATGGCCCCAGCCTTTTCCATACATTTTTTGATGATGGACTTGAGGACTTTATTAACCACCTCGACTTTCCCGTTGGCTTGAGGATGATCCACCGCTGAAAATCTCTTTTCAATGCTATGGCGCTGATAGAAGGCTTTGAACTTGGCACTCTCAAACTGAGTGTCGTTGTCGGAGATGATAGCTTGGGGAATCCCATAGCGGGTATTGATATTGCGGACAACAAAGTTGATCATCTTCTTCGTGGTTATGGTGGCTAAGGCTTCAGCTTCTGTTGTAACAACCTGCCATTTTGACCGTACCGAATCGACAAAACATGTCAACTCGAAACGTCCAAAACAACTGATTGTTATTAGCTTCTGGGTTAAACAGAATAAATCACAGAATCACATATCACACACACAGATACAGAGCAATATAATACCTCATAGCGAAAAATACAAAATACAGTAGTGGTTCATGAAGCTACTAAATAAAATTTTACATCAGAGTTTACATAAAAAATACAGCGGAAGTCTAATACTATGAACTTTAGATACATAAATAAAAGATAACCATATAAACTGAAATGACAAGAATAGCTGGAACTGGATCGACTGAACTGGTAGATATAGGTGAGCAAATCCAATATAAACTCCAACTCCGAAAGTGAATCTCAAAAGCTGTAATACACGATCTGACCCGAGCAATAATGCAAAACAAAACAACTCGGATCAAGACTGACATTCTCATGGAAGTAAATCAACTTAAATGAAATGTTCAATGAAATGCAGTCGGTAACTTAAAGGATGTTTGGGATCACCATCCTCTAAGAGTCCGTCAAACTAATATTATATAGTATAATACGCTATATACCATGGTGTCTATAAGTAAAGTAAAATATCAAAATAGCGTAAGCAGGATTACCATGTGATTGCCCTTACACCGTTTGTATATTCCCATAGTATATACAGTATCGTAATTCCTCCGTAAACTGGAGGTTGATCAGAGGGCACTCCATATAAAACAGTACAAAACAAAATCGTAGTGGGCTCGTGTAAGGCATGTGATAAGGCACACAGGGAATGCCAGGGTTGATTCAACGTTTGTAGAGCCGGACTGGTGCTAATGCATAACTGCTACTATCGCCCACCTCGAGACACACTTCCATAATCAAAAGGGCCCAAATCAAATCTCAACAATAATAAAATAATATCGAAGAAGTGTGCTCGATAGGAAGTATGATCTCACTTGGTCCGTGCGTAGCTCCTGTTTTAGCAACATCAAGCTAACTCAAGGTAGTCAAAGTCTCGTAATTATTATGAAATACAAAATAGAGTCATTCGCCAAATCATCCCCTTCATCCTGGAACTCCATCGCGTAAACAGTTGTCAAATTGGTTTTTGGTATTGGCAGAGAGAATGACAATAGCCGATCCCGGTCTTTTTAACAACTAATCGTTTACATTTTTCACATCGTGACCATTATTTTATAAATCATTTATAAAATAATTTATACGAAATCTCGTATTCGAATTTGAATACAAAGTTAAATATCTAATTTCGAATATATTTACAATTGAAAACAACTCAAATCGATTTAGAACCATATTGTAAAAATCTAAACATATAGTATAAATGATACTATAATATTTAATTTCGACCATGTATAATTTTCGAAAATATTTGCATAATGATTTCAATCCAAAATCGACTTATATTTAAGTATCTCAATCTCCGTTTAATTCAGTATCAAAACATTAACTTCGATAAACATTTGGTTCGGTTTACATTCGCAAAAATTCAAGTTTGAAACAATTCAAATAATTCAAATCAAATCTTTTATTTGAAATCATTTCAAGTTGACTCATTTGAATCCAACATTTTGGTTCAAATTCGAATATACAATTCAAGTTAAAACTTACATTTCAATTTAAACAAATTATATTGTACTTTATTATTCAAGTCATATAGTTCAAAATTGTTACATCTACATTTTGAATCAAAATATTATATTTTAATTCAAACAAATTACGATTTAAAGCCAATCTTATACATCGATTTAACAAATTCTTAATTCCAACCAAAACGATATAAAAACCAATTCCGCATATAACGTCTATGTATATTCCAATTTATGTTTAATCACTTAAAATTGAATTCAATTCATACCGATTATAAATTTAAAATAAATCAATTTACCCAACTCACATTCATTTCTTGTCAAAGTTCATAATTTAAAACAATTCAAATTCAATTCCGTATCAATTATAAATTTCAATTTAAACATCAAACTTCGCAATTAAAATTCATTTTATTTTATCTAATTCAAATTTATCTCAACTAAAAGTTCGTATCAATTTGAATCCATAACTTAATATGAGTTCATTCGTTATTCAAATATCATTATACAAATTTACATTTTTAAACTTCGAATTTAAATCGTGAAACCTAACTTATCCATCTTGACATTTATTATTAAAGTTTATAAACTATATATATATATATATAAGAAAATAAATCTTGAATATATATATATATATACAAGATTATAAAATTCTAAAATTAATTAGAAATAGATTATAAACATATATTAGTTTGAAATAACATAAAAATAGATTTGAAGAAATATTAATTAAAATTAAATTAAATTAAAATACTTATATGAATAAATTATATGGTTTAGAATGGATAAAATTATAAGTAAAATCTTAAACAAACATTTAATCTATATTTACTCATAACATCATTTTAAAACATATAATTTAAAATTTATAAAATTTAAGTTTAAAATCTTTAAAATATAAAATATAAAAATATAAAATCTCAAATTAATATAAAATTAAATTTCTCAAATCATTTAACTTCGAAAACATGACCAACGATGTCCGTATATAGTTTTCTATCCTATGGTCAAGTAATACGGATATTTTATCATTTCAATCCGCGATTTATAAAATTTCTACGGTTCTATCATTTCAACCCGCAATCCCAAATTCATTAAAAATCATTCAGGTCTATCATTTCAACCAATAACGATTTTTCCCTATTCTAATGTTCGTTCGGGTATGTATCATTTCAACCCTTAGTGATTTTTCCTAAAACTAGGGTATCAACAACAACCACATAGCATCAATCACACTATATATATCGTCAGTGTAACTATGTGTCATATGAATATATCGTGTCACATATGAAATGTGCATGCATATCAAATCAAATAATTTCTACCAACAATCCTATACATTTCATATAATATTTCATTATTGATCTAACATCCATGAAAAATGTAAGTCAGGTGTGAGATAAACTCACTTTTCATGGTACAGAAACGGAGACGACAACAGAATAACACTGAATTGAAACAGCAACTTCCAGGCATGATTCAGAATCGATCCGACTTGATGATCTCTCAATATTATTTATTTTAATAAGAAGAGGTTAGGGGATTTCACAATGAATCTGTACGGTATTGAGTTTTGAGATGGTTCGGCTATTGGGTTTAGAACAGTTTACGAACTCAACACCACATTTAATAAAAGTAAACACAAAATTCTTTACACCAAAATATTATATTTTTAAATATAAATACAAACACATCGAAACTACCAATATATATATATATATATATATATATATATATATATATATATACAGGTATAAAATTTTCAAAACTAAATAAATTCAAAACAACACACACCAAACAAACACTCACTGACACAATACACACATGGTAAAACTCAATACAAACAAATATGAAACAGACATACTTGCAGACTCGCGCAACACACAACATATAACAACACAAACAATTCTCACACTACATACATACACAGTATAACACATATTGGCTAAATAAATAACACATGCACACTAGCACACATGGGTTCTGGTCGGAGTTGAGTGCTGTAGACAGTAGTGGGAGGCTCGGGAGGGTGGAGCTCCTCTATTGAATGGTCTAATTAGGTGAAACAGATGTCGGCATGGAGGAACGATGTGGTTTAGGGAAGCAAAGCTCGGTTCAGCGGAGGGACTTTGGGAAGGTTCGGCGGATCTTGGAGCTTCAGAACAAGTGAGGAGTTGTTGGTGTTAGAGACCGGACTGGAGGGACGGGGAAGCAGGAATCGGTGGCTTGGGTTTGGATCTCGGAGCTCGGGTTCCATAGCTAAGATTAACGGTGATGGAAGGAAAGGAAATTTGGGAAAGGTAAGTTGAAAAAGGATGGGAAACTAAAATGGCGAACTGGGAAGATAGAATATGTGATGAGGAGAGTGGTTTAAATCCAAGCATTTGCGGTATTGGAGGAAATGTGGGCTGAACAGTTCATTAGAATTTGAACGCATCTTTGGGAAAAACACTTTATTAGGAACCCTTCGTTTGAAGTGGTGAATGGACGTTATTTGAAATAAAGGAAACATCAAAGATTGGGAAGTAAACGGATGAAAACTGCTTGCATACGATTGAAAACTGTTGGCATTTCATTAGTTGAACATAGGAAGCGAAAGGGGCATGTTACTAACAAATTTCAACCTTGCAAATGGATGAAAAGTATAAGATTTGAAAGAAAAAAAACAACGAATGGATTGCTTTGGAATGAAGATGCGTGGCTCTTTGAATAAATAAATATGCATGGAGTAAACAAACTAACATGTTTGTAATAAAAGAAATAGACGTTTGGAAAAAGAAAGTTGTGATAAAAGAAATGGACATGCATGCTTTCCAAGTTGGGTTTTGGAAAAATATGCATTGAAATAGAGTTTCACGTATGCATGCTTGTTTGCATTTTAGTGTAAAACTTGTCCACCTAGAGTAAAAATGATAAATGGGTGGTTTAACAAAATAAAATGACGGGCTTTGTAGACCAAAAATGGCTAAAAAAAAAAATATGTTGAACCCGAAAAGGGACACGTTGAACTCAAATGGCTCTGTTTCAAAAATGAACTATGCTAGCATTTTCACAATTTCAGGGCGAACCGAACACCTAAACTGGAAAACGAATATATTGTAGAAATCAACGCGACAAGGTCGACACAATGGTATGAAATTTGCAGTGCTAAGATGCTTTATTCAAAAATGCGTTACGGACCCTTTAAATGTAAAAATGCAGATGGAAAATGAAGGTCAAAACGTCTGATTTTCACAAAATGAATTTCGCTATTGGATTACTGACAACGAGTAGAATATTTTTCATGTTTATCTGAACTTCGGAGAGATTTTAAAATCACGAAAATTTGAAGTGTTTTGCGCAGCTTTGCACTGAAAATTGCGTGATCGACAAACATTCAAACTTTCCGATGAAATTTTCACAGTTGCAACATCTCACTGTACGCATTTCAAATTTTAAATTCCTATTACAAGAAATTGCAGAATGTTTTCAAAATAAAAACTCGATTTAAATCGGATTTAAATCATTAAAATAGCGGGTTGTTCATATGCCCACTTGGTGAAATAATCCACTGCGACGATGGCGTATCGTGCCCTGCCTCTAGCTATTGGAAGAATTCCGATGATGTCGATTCCCCACACGGAGAACGGCTACGGGCTGACCATTTGAGACAATTCGGTAGGTAGGGCTCTTGGGATCTTGGAGAAGCATTGGCACTTATCGCACTTGCGAGTGTAGTCTGCGGCGTCTTGCTCAAGCGTGGGCCAATAATAATCATGTCTGAGTATTTTTATGGCTAGGGTTTACCTCTCGTTGTGTGTAACACCCCACGTCCGTTAATGTCACTCACAAAGGGAATGCATTAACTTCCATGGAGGTTATAAGTGAATATAGAACAGAAAAATTACAACAAGACAGATAATAAATAGTACTTGGAAAACTAAAACTTCATTTTATTGCAGCGGAAATTAAACATGTTTGTTACATCATAAAACCATAGATCATAACCAAGTACAATATCCATCTTCATAAAAACAAAATACATAATCCCATTACATTAATAGCCATTAAAAAGATAACAAGCTGGACTTTACTTTAACGGTCCAAGCTTTCCAAAGAGAGATGAAGCAATTCAATCAAACTCCACTAGAGTTGGGCCCAACCTGAGGACCTGGAGGGGGAAAAAGGATAGAAATAGAGGGGGTCAGACATAAAGTCAGGCGAGTATGATAATTCTAGCAATACTATTATCAAAATAACTAGACTAAGTCATAAGCTGGAAGATAAGTAAATGTCTATGAACTCTTAGGAAGATAAAGATAGCGTTTAAGATAACGGTAAAGGCACACCTAATTACTAACGAATGATTACTACACTGCACCGCACATTACTACACCGCACCACACCAGTCACCCTATTGTTTGATCCCACTTGCTTCACACAGAAACTTTATAAATAGCCTTACGTACCCCTAGCTGACTACATAGGTGCCGTCTGCCCCTATCTCCACTAGGTGTACCCCACTACCCACTTTCGATCGGCTCCCTACTCGTAGATACCCGTGCTGGCCCCACAGTGGGGTGTATCACTCCCCTAAAGTGGCAACCCGATACAACTTGAGAATGCACGGCTTATACCTACATGATGCAACAACGTCTTACCTACCAGCCCGGGTCCGCACACTCATACGAAACCCGTTGGACTTGCGTTGCCACCGCTCCCCGTTTTGGCCTCTTACAGTCGAACCCAGCATGCGTGTCCCGTCCTCGACTTGGGTCGAGCCCACAAAGATACGTTTGGGATACTGGTCGAAATGGGCCCTCACAAGCTACCCATCTAAGCTTGTCACTAGTATATCCCACTTAACCCTCTTAGTCATGTTCATTTACATGTGTGTTTGGTTAAGTCTTACTAATCATATTTCACATGCCACTAAGGGCACCCCCTAGATTCCTCATGCCACCCAAGGCACCTACTTAACCCCCATGTCCCACCTTACATGTTTATCTGGTTAAGTATTTCTTAATTTATTCAGGCCATAACCTCATAAAGACCTCTCACATTAGACTGGCATTTATGGCAGCTGGATTTGCCGGGCGGGTCCGGGCAGTCTTACACCATAAAAGAGTCTAACCTCGTGTCGTTACAACCGTTATGCTTTAGTTTAGGCCTAGGAACTCTCACATTGGGCTGACATTTGTGACCACTGGATTTGTCGGGCGGGTCCGGGCAGGTTTACGTCACAAACGAGACCAACCTCGTGTCCTAAGCATTGATTAACACTTAAAATCTTTTACCCCAGTTTTAATAATTCCCTATTCAAATTATTAATTAAGTCAACTTTTAATGATGTCCATAATTGACTCAATTATGGCCATCCACTTATGGCATGCAAAATCATATCAATTGCACCCTAACTTTTTAATATTAAATCCTTAATATTACCCCTACCCCACGTTTATACGTTCGCTTATTCAACGCATAATATAGGCTAGACTTGTATAATCTAACACCTAGCACAAAGATAAATTATCACAACATATAGACAATTAAAATAAATCTAATCATAATAGGGGTGAAACTTGCATAAACTACACATGTTAAGGATCAAAAGGTGTCAACTTGTTAAATGTCTCAATTTACATGATATGATTATAGCCCAAATCTATACATAAACTTGCATATGGGGTTTTTAGGCAACATAATGATGGTGTGAACTAGCATAGGATATCACATATGTCATAGCATAATTCTAGATGTCATAATAGATGTCTTGGCATATGTTCATAACTTTTCTAATCAATCTAACTTGCATATGTGACTTGTCATATAGATCAACATAACCCAAACATGATGATTTAATTCATATGAACTAACTAGCATAGATGGTAACATCATGGACTTTTTAACATGTATGATTCATCACAACTTAGCATAGAAACTTTCAACATACATAACATCATCATAGCATGATTTACAACATATAATATATCATCATCACATAACATTGGATTTACAATATACATGATAGCAAAAGGGGTTTACAACAACATATATGATAATTAACATCATCTACTCATAATCCATTCATAACTCAACCTAATTAAAATGATAATAATCTTGTTAAGATCATCATACTCACAATTTAGAGAAGAAAAGAGAGAGTTTTGCTTTGCTTTAGGGTTGAGAGAATTAGAATTGAATTTGCTTTTCTTCTTTCTTAGTTGGCGGCGGCTCCATTGATTTCCACAGCGATGGTATGACGGTAACTATTCTATTTTAATTAGGTTTAGGGTTAGCATTAGGATGTATTTATAGGTGTAGGAAGTTATTTAGGACCATTAGATTAACCCTGAACCATGAGAACCAATCAAATGTAAAATCTGCATTTGAGCAAATCGGCCCATGGGTTGACAGCCAAACACCCTGGATTAACCCCTAGTCGACCCAGCGGGGCTTGGGTCGACCTCAAAAATGGGTCGGTTCGGTTATCCCCCCTCCCAATTCGCTGTTTTGAACTTTTTCGCATATTTATTTATTTAATTTTTAATTTATATATATATATATTTCTCTGTGCAACCCATTTCACTTAATTCTTTTCTAAAAGTTATGTATACTTTAATTTGTCAATTTTAATGTTATAAAATTACGGGTGTTACAGTGTGGTCCTCGCATTCGCCTTCATGTACTCTACTTAGCACTCGGAGGGCGTCGCCATGGGTAACGCACCTGAGCAAGGGAACAAAAAAACCCTTGCGGTAGAACACTCCATCCATAAGAAGGTAATGAGCCGATTAGCGAGTGAGCGCCCACCTTTCTTTGTTGTGCCTTGGAAGAGTCCCGTGATGTAGGTAATTCCTGATCGGTGTTATCCAGGATTCGGGCTCAGGTTCGACATTCATGACCATCTCCGTCTGTCCTTGCTTGATGCTCGGAGAATTAAGCACCTCGACTTGAGCGAACCCCGTAAGTTGCGGGTCTTCGGAGCTTGCCAACTTGGCTAAGTAATCCACTTTTTCATTTTGCTCTCGAGGAACGTGGGTGATGACAAAATGGTCGAAGTAGGTGAGCAGCTCTTGAACCCGGGACAAGTACAGGGCGAGTTGTCCCTCTTTTGCTTGATATTGTCCTTGCACTTGATGGACGATAAGTTGTGAATTGATGAAGATCTGGATGGTCTTTAGCTTAAGCTCGATCGTGATTCTAAGTCCAGTGATCAAGGCCTCATACTCCGCGTGGTTGTTTGTAGCAGGGAAATTTAATCTTAACGCGTAGTCTATTAGGTGCTCTTCAGGGGTGATGAGTACGACTCTGGCCCCAGAGCATTTCCTGCTAGTGGAGCCGTCTACGAACAATTTCCATTGGGCGTCGGGAGCTCCAGCATTCTCCGTAGGAGTCTCCTCGGGGGCAGTGAATTCCACTATGAAATTAGCGAGAGCTTGGTCAAGGATGACTCGTCGGGGAATGAATGTTATCTCAAATTGGCTTAGTTCCATACTCCACTTTAACAGCCGCCAAGATGCCTCGGGTCGCTGTAGGACCGGTCGTAGGGGCTGATCGATGAAAACCTTTATGGGATGAGACTGGAAGTACGGTCGGAGCTTTCGAGAGGAAATTAATAAGCAGAATGCCAGCTTTTCTAGCTTTAGATAATTCTTTTCTTCCCCCATCAGTCGCTTGCTGATATAATAGATGGGACGTCGGACACTGTAACGACCCGCATTCTACGCATCATAAGATCGTAGAATATTTATTTCTTTCACATATGAAGTCATATGGTCATGTAATTTTGGGAGACGACTATTGGGGTCATTTCCCATGTCCATGATTTTTGTCGATTTTTAAATGACCATTTTGCCCCTAATTGGTACTGTTTTGGCCATAACTTTTGACTGGAAAGGAATTTTGACCTGAAACCACTTCCATTGGCTCTGGATGATGGTTTACAATTCCGTAGAGTGGTCACATTAGCCAAACGGACTCACCGTTTGGGAGATATGGCTGAAATAAGTTTCAGATAGTGAAAAACAGCTTAATTGGGCTTAATCGGGTAATTAGCAGCTAGGCCCAAAGGGGATTTCGGGATTGGAGATGTATAGGGGCTGATTAGGGTAAGAAAACATTTCTTACAGCCGCATCTTTCATTCTTGAACCCTAACAATGACTGCCAACATCTAGAAACATCCCCAAATCACTTTCTAATCAAGTTTTGGCTCAATCTACATCAAATTAAGGAGAGAAAACACGAAAGCAAGGTTAGAGCTGCTGTTAGACACCAGTATTCACCCAAATCAGCAAGGTTTCAGTTCTGAGAATTTTATTTGTGGCCAAGGTGAGTGATTAGCATCGTTTTGACACTAATTACAGTTAATTAAGGGTAATTAGTGAAGATTAGCGAATTTATACACTAATAAATTCTGGAAAAATATCCAAAAATTCGAAAATAATATTTTATGCCTCTGGTAGAAATTTGGTTTAATTTGATTAAGTTTTTTAACCCTATGATTAGTTTTGCTTAAACATGCTTAAGGGAAAATAAGGGGTTTTGGGTATATTTGATCCATTTTGACATGTAAATTCATTGTTTTGGTGTTTTTGGTTAGTTTGCTATGTTGCTATGACTGTTTGACATGTTTTGTGATTGATTAGAATAGTTAGATTGGTCGAAAACGTCGTCGAATGGCGTAAACACTTGCTGGAAAAGTTTCAGAAAATAGTGCAGGATCAGATCAGATCAGATAAGTTGAACTGGGCAAGGGATTCGATCGGATCGGAACCTGACACTTGAGAAAATTGGCAAAAAGGAAGGCCACGCTAACTGAACTGGGATTGGATCGGATAAAGGAGGAGGGATCGGATCGGAGCACGTGAAGAACGAGGGAGCTGATCGGAGTGGGAGCATGAATTGGATGGGAGATGACACCCGACTCGACCCGAACCGATGCGATGGAGTGGACCCGAACCAAACCGCTACCAGAGGAAGACCATGCACCAACGCAACGCAGTGGACCCGACCCGAACCGATGGCTTGAAAGGAATCCGACCCGTTCCAGTATTGACCAATAACCCGAGATGTAAAGGTAGTCCAATATGGGAAGTTAGAGCTCAGGATCCAGTTGGGAACCGATGAGTTCACTTCATGATTGGGCTTTGCTGCGGGACGTGTGCCAAGGGGCAGTCGATGTCTATGACTTTGGATCACTATGTATGGGAGGTACGTGAACGGATTCAGGGCCACAGTGGTTTAGGTACGACTAAAGGGCTATAAACCAATGAAGTGGGGTCATTTGTAAAGATTTGGTCATGACTCCATGTGGTAAGCTTGGTAGTAGCAGTAGTTGTACAAGTCGAACTCCGTCACTACTTCGATGGGTCTAGTGATTGACAGTGGTGGACGTCGTATGCTTTACGGACTGAGTGAGAGATGTGAGGATGGTTTCTTTGGTTGATTTGTTTGCCATCATTACGATATACACACCCCACCCCCGTACTCTTTACACTATCTATTATGGCACCTTAGAGTATTGTACGGTATGTGGTACTAACTCTTGGGTTGCAGGTCCAGGTTCAGGTATGGTTTAGTATACCTGTTATTGTTCTGTTTAGATGCTTATCGCTCATACCAGGCTTTATGTCTGACCCAGAGTTTTATGTCTTTTCTTATTACTCTGGGTGCTCACACGAGAAGACTAGAGATAGGTTAGCTGGTGATGCACGGGTAGATGATCCGGAGACGAGCAGGAGGCTTCCACGTAATATATATAGTATTCTCCCTGTGTTGCTGAAGATCACTGCTTGGGCATTAGTGATGCATCTTCTACTTTAGCTTTCTTTTGTTTAGAGACAGTAAATTTGGAAAGTTGTAATAAGCTGTATTTGGATTTCCGCTGCTCTAATATTGATGTTGGTTTTAGTTATCAGCTTATGCACTGTCTCACCTGTTTTATGTCAAGTATGTTAATATTATATTTTTATTCCATGCGCTGTGAGACATTCTACAGGTTCTTTGTTAGTTCATTTCCTTCTTTCCTTTCTTCGACGACCGTTCCGTGCTAGTCGGGCATGTGTACAGCGCACTTTAGGAGGAAATGCAGGCTGGTGCTGGGCGGGCCGTCACACTTGGTATCAGAGCTCTAGGTTGCGTAGTTAACCTAGGGAAGTTATCAGAGAGAGATAGTATACGTATACGAGAGAGCGTATTTGTGATTATTTTGGTTTTCAAAAGCTATATATATACATACTATTACTAGTATAAGGATGAAGTCGTACTGCACTAGCACCAATATGGGGTCGTTAATCGTTTCCTTTTATAGATTGACGATGAGCCGATATGCTAGAGGTACCGGTAGAGGGGCCAATAATGGGAATGCTGCTGACATGAGGACGATGTTTACTGACCTCATGAGAGAGATGCTTAGAGATGTGCAGAGGGCAGCTCCCAATGATGGAAATGGTGGTGGTCCAATAGTGCAGGCGCCGAGAGTCGAATTCGCCAAGCTGAATAAGGATTATACTAGTCTTGGTGGGAAGCCGTTCCACGGAACGGAGTTGGCTACGGATGTTCAGGATTGGTTGGATAGTTGCGAATGTATCTTCGAGGATCTGGGTATCGAGGATGCGATGAAGAGAGAACTAGCATCCCGTCAGCTGCAAGGGCGGGCAATGAATTGGTGGAATGCTATAAAGGCAGCTACTCCCGAAGATCAGATTACTTGGGAGCAGTTTAAGGGTCGCTTTAGCGAGAAGTTCATTCCAGCTGCTCAGAAGTCAGTGCTGTTTAAGAAATTCTTGGAGCTCAAGCAGAATGGCAGAGCTGTCTCGGAGTATATTGCTGAATTCGACACTTTGTCGAAGTATGGGTTATCTCTTATTGATACTGCCGAGAAGAAGAATGAGAAATTCATAACTGGTTTGGATCGGTACTTGGGGGAAAGACTTATTAACCACATCGATGAGACGTTTGAATCGATTGTGGGGAAAGCATTGAGATCAGAAAGCCTCTACCCTAAGCCGAAGACTGAGGTTGCATCTGCAGAAGAGCCAAAACCACAAACAAGTGGTGGAGGCAAGGGTGGTTCCCAGAATAAGAGGAAGCAGAACCAGACTAAGGATGGCCAGAAGAAAAAGAATAAGCAAGATGTTGAGTGCTTCAGCTGTGGTTAGAAGGGCCATTATGCTAGCAATTGTCGGGCCAAGCCAGCGGATAGGAAGTGCTTCAACTGTGGCCAAATGGGACATCACAAGGACAAATGTCCGCAACCCCCTAAAGAAAAGCAAATGGTGAAAGCATATGCCCTTAATGCTATTCCTTCTTCGTCGAATGCCCCAACTGCGGTGGAGAAGGGAAAGACTGTCGTCATTCAAGGTATGCTTTCTGTTTATGATGTTCCTGTTTGAGTTTTGTTTGATATCGTAGCTTCCAGTTCTTTCATATCTAGTGACCTGGTAGATAGGTTGGGATTGGAGCCCGAGATTGTCGATAGACCTTTAGTAGTGACGAACCCGATTGGTGGTTCGACTAGCCTTAGCATGATTTGTCGTAATGTGGTCTTATCGAGTCATGGATGCATGTTTGTTTGTGATTGCTTTGTTTTGGGCTTTACTGGGTTTGACATTATTTTGGGAGTAGATTGGCTCCAAAGATACGGGGTGGTGGTAGACTGTGAGGATTTTTGGTGACAGCTAGAGCGGATGATGGGCGGAGGATAGTGTTTGGTGGTCTACCCAGTGAGGGGGTATTGGCTAGTTTTCTAAACTCCCTCGACATTCCGCATAGTGAGTTGTCAGGTTTGCCCGTGGTTGGTCAGTATCCGGATGTTTTCGAAGAAGTGACCGGGCTTCCACTACATCGAGAGATTAAGTTCCGTATTGATTTAGTGAAATATGCCAGACCTATAGTGATGCCACTTCGTCGTATGGCACCAAGGGAGCAGCGAGAGCTTGAGGTGCATGTCAGCGATCTTTTGAAGAAGGGATTTATCAGAAGGAGTGTTTTTGAATGGGGAGCACCAGTTGTGTTTGCTACCAAGGCGGATGGTTCCCTTCGTTTGTGTGTAGACTACCGCGAGTTGAATAAAGTGACGAGGAAGAACAAGTATCCTCTACCGCGGATAGATGATTTGTTCGATCAGTTGAGTGGCGCGAGAGTATTTTCTCAGTTGGATCTCGCGACACGTTTTCATCAGCTTAGAGTGGAAGCTGAGAGTATAGCTAAAACGGCATTTCGAACGCCGTCTGGATTTTATGAGTGGTTGGTCATGCCATTCGAGCTGACCAATGCCCCAGCATATTTTGTGGATCTTATGAATAGGGTATACAGAGATCAGTTGAATAAGTTTGTCCTTGTGTTCGTTGATGATATTTTGGTCTATTCGAGGACAGATGAAGAACACAAGGAACATTTAAGAATAGTGATGGAGGTGTTGAGAAAACACCAATTGAAAGCAAAGTTTTCTAAGTGTCACTTCTAGAGGAGGGAAGTGAGGTTCTTGGGCCATGTTGTTTCAGAGAATGGTATCGCCGTGGATCCTGCGAAGGTGGCTGTGGTACAAGATTGGTCTACGCCCAAGAATGCAATGGACATAAGAAGTTTCTTGGGATTAGCTGGATATTATCGTAAGTTTATCCAAGATTTCTCCAAGATAGCAGCACCGTTGACCCAGTTGACCAAGAAGAATCAAGCTTTTGTCTGGGATGAAATGTGCGAGAATGCATTCAAGAGTCTAAACGACAAGCTGACAAGCGCACCAGTGTTAGTCATTCCTAAGGGGAATAAAGAGATGACGGTATACACGGATGCTTGTGGTACCGTACTAGGTGTTGTATTGATGCAAGGAGGTAGGCTTGTAGCTTATGCAAGTCGGCAATTGAAACCGCATGAGAAAAGATACCCTACCCATGATTTGGAATTGGCAGCGATCGTGTTCGCATTGAAGATGTGGAGACACAATCTCTTGGGAGAAAGATTTGAGCTGTTTACAGATCATAAGTCGTTAAAGTATCTCTTCTCCCAGAAGGATCTAAATCTCCGGCAACAAAGGTGGTTAGAATTCTTGGCTTCCTATGATTTTGACATCGCATATACACCTGGGAAGGGCAATGCGGTGGGTGATGCATTGAGTAGGAGACATGCCAGTTTAGGGGATATGTTTCTAGAATGGAAGCAACTGGAGTACATCGCTGGGTATGATTTCAGACCAAAGTGCAAATTGGATCCAGAAATGTTACCAAGTTTGACGATCAGACCCACTTTGATTAAGCGGATCGGCTCTACTCAGAGGGACGATCCTAACCTATTGGAAATCATCTCCAAGTTAGAGATGGGTATCGATGAGGAGATGAACAAGTATGGGCTTGATCGAGATGGATGGCTTAGAAAGAGTGGAAAGCTTGTTGTACCCAATGTCAATGGATTGAGAGATGAAGTGCTTAGAGAATGTCATCACTCAAAACTGACTATACACCCCGGTGGTAACAAGATGTATCGAGATATGAAGCAGACCTACTACTAGGAAGGGATGAAAAGAGACATTGGGAGGTTTATATCCAAATGCATGAATTGCCAGCTAGTTAAAGCCGAGCAAAAGAAGCCTAGTGGGTTGTTGCAACCATTAGAAATTCCCGAATGGAAATGGGAGCAAGTCTCAATGGATTTCATCGATGGTTTACCAAGGACTAGATCGGGACATGATAGCATTTGGGTAATCGTGGATCGATTGACTAAGAGTGCAAGATTCATACCAGTCAAATTGACCAGAACGACGGCTAAGTTAGCAGAATTGTATATGAAGTGGGTAGTGAGATTTCATGGAGTACCTAAAAGCATTGTGAGTGACCGAGACCCGTTGTTCACTAGTGGGGTTTGGAAGAGCTTACAAGAGGCTCTAGGGTCAGAGTTACATCTCAGTACCGCATATCATCCTCAGACAGACGGTCATACAGAGAGGGTGAATCGTATTTTGGAAGATCTCTTGAGAGCATGTATATTGGATTTTGGTGGATCATGGGATGACCATCTGCATCTAGTAGAGTTTGCAAATAATAATAGCTACCAATCCAGTATCAGTATGGCTCCATATGAAGCTTTGTACGGAAGACCGTGCAACTCACCATCATGTTGGATAGAGACTGGCGAGAAGTTTATGCTTAGACCAGATGTGGTGAGGGAAACTTCAGGCAAGATCAAGATCATTCAACAACGAATGAAGGCTGCCATAAGATAGGCAGAAGAGTTATGCCGGTAAGAGGAGAAGAGACTTAAAATTCTCCGTTGGTGACTTGGTATTTGTCAAGATTTCTCCGTAGAAGAGCGTGATACGATTTGGCAGGAGAGGCAAGTTAGCACCAAGATTTGTTGGCTCATTCCCTGTTCTTGAACCAGTCGGGAATTTGGCATATAGAGTTGGCTTACCAGAGAAGATGGCAGGAGTTCACAACGTATTTCATGTTTACCAACTAAGGAAGTTCGTTTACGACTCAGATATGACTATTTCACCTGATCAGTTAGAGGACTTCGAAGTAGAACCCGAGGCGGTTGGGAACCGCAAGCCGGTCCGTATTGTCGAGCACGACATGAAGCAACTTCGGAGGAAGGCGGTGAAGCTAGTCAAGGTTCAGTGGGGCGAGGACGAGAATGATTGCACTTGGGAAACAGAGGAGAACATTAGGAAGACATATCCAGAACTCTTTGCCTGGTAAGATTTTGACTTCGATTTAGTTTTTCCGCATGCTAGGATAGGCTTGTTTGCTTGTTTTGTATGTTTGATTGTTGCATGTGGCTGTTAGGCATGCTGGATTCTTTGTATGTTTTGGGTTAAGGAATTTCGAGGACGAAATTTCTTAAGGGGGGAGAGTGTAACGACCCGCATTCTACGCATCATAGGATCGTAGAATATTTATTTCTTTCACATATGAAGTCGTATGGTCATGTAATTTTGGGAGACGACTATTGGGGTCATTTCCCATGTCCATGATTTTTGTCGATTTTTAAATGACCATTTTGCCCCTAGTTGGTACTGTTTTGGCCATAACTTTTGTCTGGAAAGGAATTTTGACCTGAAACCACTTCCATTGGCTCCGGATGGTGGTTTACAATTTCGTAGAGTGGTCACATTAGCCAAACGGACTCACCGTTTGGGAGATATGGCTGAAACAAGTTTCAGATAGTGAAAAACAACTTAATCGGGTAATTAGCAGCTAGGCCCAATGGGGATTTCGGGATTGGAGATGTATAGGGGCTGATTAGGGTTAGAAAACATTTCTTCCAGACACTTCTTTCATTCTTGAACCCTAACAATGGCTGCCAACATCTAGAAACATCCCCAAATCACTTTCTAATCAAGTTTTGGCTCAATCTACATCAAATTAAGGAGAGAAAACACGAAAGCAAGATTAGAGCTGCTGTTAGACACCAGTATTCACCCAAATCAGCAAGGTTTCAGTTCTGAGAATTTTATTTGTGGCCAAGGTGAGTGATTAGCATCGTTTTGACACTAATTACAGTTAATTAAGGGTAATTAGTGAAGATTAGCGAATTTATACACTAATAAATTCTGGAAAAATATCCAAAAATTCGAAAATAATATTTTATGCCTCTGGTAGAAATTTGGTTTAATTTGATTAAGTTTTGTTAACCCTATGATTAGTTTTGCTTAAACATGCTTAAGGGAAAATAAGGGGTTTTGGGTATATTTGATCCATTTTGACATGTAAATTCATTGTTTTGGTGTTTGTGGTTAGTTTGCTATGTTGCTATGACTGTTTGACATGTTTTGTGATTGATTAGAATAGTTAGATTGGTCGAAAACGTCGTCGAATGGCGTAAACACTTGCTGGAAAAGTTTCAGAAAATAGTGCAGGATCGGATCGGATCAGATAGGTTGAACTGGGCAAGGGATTCGATCGGATCAGAACCTGACACTTGAGAAAATTGGCAAAAAGGTAGGCCACGCTAACTGAACTGGGATCGTATCGGATAAAGGAGGAGGGATCGGATCGGAGCACGTGAAGAACGAGGGAGCTGATCGGATTGCGAGCATGGACTGGATGGGAGATGGCACCCGACCCGACCCGAACCGATGCGATGGAGTGGACCCGAACCGAACCGCTACCAGAGGAAGACCATGCACCAACGCAACGCAGTGGACCCGACCCGAACCGATGGCTTGAAAGGAATCCGACCCGACCCAGTATTGACCAATAACCCGAGATGTAAAGGTAGTCCAATATGGGAAGTTAGAGCTCAGGATCCAGTTGGGAACCGATGAGTTCACTTCATGATTGGGCTTTGCTGCGGGACGTGTGCCAAGGGGCAGTCAATGTCTATGACTTTGGATCACTATGTATGGGAGGTACGTGAACAGATTCAGGGCCACAGTAATCTAGGTACGACTAAAGGGCTATAAACCAATGAAGTGGGGTCATTTGTAAAGATTTGGTCATGACTCCATGTGGTAAGCTTGATAGTAGCAGTAGTTGTACAAGTTGAACTCCGTCACTACTTCGATGGGTCTAGTGATTGACAGTGGTGGAAATTGTATGCTTTACGCACTGAGTGAGAGATGTGAGGATGGTTGCTTTGGTTGATTTGTTTGCCATCATTACGACATACACTCCCCACCCGTACTCTTTACACTATCTATTATGGCACCTTAGAGTATTGTACGGTATGTGGTACTAACTCTTGGGTTGCAGGTCCAGGTTCAGGTATGGTTTAGTATACCTGTTATCGTTCTATTTAGATGCTTATCGCTCATACCAGGCTTTATGTCTGACCCAGAGTTTTATGTCCCTTCTTATTACTCTGGGTGCTCACACAAGCAGACTAGAGACAGGTTAGCTGGTGATGCACGGGTAGATGATCCGGAGACGAGCAGGAGGCTTCCACGTAATATATATATATAGTATTCTCCCTGTGTTATTGAAGATCACTTCTTGGGCATTATTGGTGCATCTTCTACTTTAGCTTTCTTTTGTTTAGAGACAGTAAATTTGGAAAGTTGTAATAAGCTGTATTTGGATTTCCGCTGCTCTGATGTTGATGGTTGTTTTAGTTATCAGCTTATGCACTGTCTCACCTGTTTTATGTCAAGTATGTTAATATTATATTTTTATTCCATGCGCTATGAGACATTCTACAGGTACTTTGTTAGTTCATTTCTTTCTTTCCTTTCTTTGACGACCTTTCCGTGCTAGTCGGGCATGTGTACAACGCACTTTAGGAGGTAATGGAGGCTGGTGCGGGGCGGGCCGTCATAGACACGATCTTCGATGCGCACAAGTGCCGAGCAGATTGCCTGCACGGAAACATCCAAGTAAACGTAGAAGTCCTCGTGGTCCACAGGATTAGATATTTGCTATTGGCAGTTTTATGTTGTAAATTTACTGATTTATTGTTCGGACTATGAACAAATTGAATATGAGATTTTCTATATAAAGATCGTAACTTGAATATGTGCTATAATATTATAAATATTAATAGTGGAAAATTGCACTTGTGGAAATAAAACGTGAAATGCTATGTAAAAAGTTAAATAGTGTGGAAAACCTTTTTATATCATTGAATGTATGCTAAGATAACATTGAAGCCACTATATATACTACCAATTTTCATAGCGAAAAACCACCTTTATGGAATCAAAATGTGGAATGCTAGTAAACCGTGTGGAAAACTTTTCATATCACTGAATATAAGCTGTGAAAAGAGTAATAATGCTATAAAAAAAGCTGAGATTTTAGTAAGCAAATATAATTGCAGCGTCATGACACTACGTAAAACATTTCATGGTGGTGAATGTGCGCTATAAAATGTATAATACTATAGCGTTTATATTTGAGCTATAAGATATAACAGCGCTATTATAACATGTCGTTATATAGCGTCATCACCAATGCTATGGTAGCCTATTGTAGTGATAAGATAGGTGGTCGCTCTAAGTGATTCAGTAGATCTTTGAATGCGGAGACGCATTCTAGTGTCCACCCGAAATTGCGCTTCCCTTTTCGAAGTAAATCGAAGAAAGGAATGCACTTATCGGTGCCTTAGAAATGAATTGACTTAAAGCGACGACCTTTCCATTTAGGCTTTAGACATCTTTGATGTACTGGGGGATTTGGATGTCCCGAATAGCTTGGATTTTTTCTGGATTGGCTTCGATACCCCAAGAGTTGACGATGAAACCCAAGCACTTTCCTGAAGCAACGCCGAAGGAGCACTTCATGGGATTGAGTTTCATGTCGTATTAGCGGAGGATATCAAACATTTCGGAGTGGTCGTGGATGTGGTCGCTTGATATCTTAGATTTTACTAGCATATCATCCACATACAACTCTATGGATTTCCCGATTTGGTTTTTAAAGAGACGATTAACCATTCGTTTATAAGTGGCATCGGCGTTCTTGAGGACAAAAGTCATGACACTATGGCAGTAAAGTCCGAGGTCTATTATGAAAGAGGTATGATCCTGCTTATGAAGATTCATTTGGATTTGATTGTAGCCTGAATAGGCATCCATGAAAGATAGCAGCTGGTATCCGGCAGTTGAGTCAACCAGTCGGTCAATCTTTGGGAGTGGAAAGTTGTCCTTGGGACATGCCTTGTTTAAGTCGGAGAAGTCGACGCACGTTCACCATTTACTGTTAGCTTTCTTGACCAGGACCAGATTGGATACCCACTCAGGGTAGTCGGCTTCGCGAATGAAGTTGTTGTTGAGCAAACGGTCTACCTCTTCCTCGAATGCTTTGGACCTCTTGGGTCCTAAGAAGCGTTGTTTTTGCTTAACTGAAGGCATCGTAGGATCTATGTAGAGAAAGTGACAAGCGACAGCGAGATCGATGCCTTTCATGTCGAAGTGAGTCCATGCGAACACCTTCAACACCCTTGATGGGTCATCGGGATTAACGGGAACATCCTCTGTAGGTTCAATCGGGGTAGCCCTCTCATATTCGGGCTCTTCGTCCTTCCGTAGGTCGAGATAATCGGAAAGACGATAGTGGCGCCTGAGCCAAGGCCTAAACGCCGCTGATTGCTATGTTGAGATATTTTTGGCACAAGAAGGTGTGGGCATGACTTTTCCCTTCTCCTTATTGCGCGCATTCTTTCATTCTATTGCATAACATTCTCTAGCGCTTACTTGGTCGCCTTTAACTGTTTTGATCCCATTTTCTGTCAGAATTTCGTTAAAAGAGACCATGGTGGCATGCAAACCCGAAACTCAGTGAGAAAAGGGCGCCCTAGGAAAGCGTTGTAGGGGAAATCGATGTCTATAACCACAAGAGTGAGAATTCGGGCTCAGCTCCGGCCCCCTTCGCCCAGTTCCATGGGTAAGTCGACCATTCCTACTGGGGAACTAGAGGCCCCATTGAAGCCATGGATCACGGTGTGACATGGCTTTAATTAATTTGTTCCTAACTTCATCTGGTCATAAGCTGTCTTGAAAATGATGTTGAATGGGCTACCCGAGTTGATTAATACCTTTCTGACAGAAGCGGCACCGATCTGAGCTGTGATAACTAGTGGATCGGTGGTCTGGATATCCACCCCGGTAGATTCTCTTTCGCGAAAAACAATGTCATCCCGCATGGTTTTGTGTAGCTTGGCTGGGGTGGATTCGCTGAGAGCGAAGCAGGCTTCATAAGTCACATACTTTATGGAACTCACACACTCCTCTATTTTCCGAAAGCTATCGTGCGTGGGATAAGGTCCGCCACATATAGTGTTGATCGCGATCCCTCTCCTTGGATTAGATGGACCCGAAGCGGTCTTGGCAGGCGCCGGAGGAGCTGGCGCCGGAGGTTGAGAGTTTGGTTTGGTAGGAAAGGGTTCTTGGACATATTGCTCGAGTCGCTTCTCACGGATAAGCTTCTCGATTGCGTCCCTAAGCTGGCGGCACTCGTTGGTGTCGTGCACGTACATGTCGTGGTATCGACAGTACCTCCCGATATTCTTCTCGCGGTCGGTTGATTCTCTGACATGAGGCTTCCTGTACGGCAATGTGTTACAGGTTTCCAAGTAAATTGTTTCTAAGTCTTAGTTTAATGGGGTGTAGGTCTCGAAGGCACGGTGAGGGCCGGGTTTTGCTGGCCCCGTTGGGGCTTGTCTGTTGTTTCGGCTAACCAGCCTACCGTTATTTGGTTTTTGCCTCTAGAGGCCTGCCCCTATTCTGATTGAAGGGCTCCCCGACTTGCCTTCATCTAACGTTGTTATTTGCGGTGTCATTGGGACGACTTATGGCGGAGAGCCGGTTATGTCTTGCCTCTTCTTGGCATATGTACCGATCCGCCTTTTCATAGAAGACGTCAAGGCTTTTTGGCTGCTTTTGATCGATCCATGCCCCCCAACTCTAAAGTAAGGAGGACACCTTTTGCTAGCTGAAAGAGTACAGTGCGAGGTTCCAGATCCTTGACCTCGGCGAGAGCTGTGTTGAACTGGAAGAGGGAGCTTTTGAGTGACTCGGCATGTAATGACCCGGAAATCCGGTCCAATTTGAGCTAACCAAAATCACAAGTCCAACCCCAAATTAAACTGAAAATCAAGAAATTAATAGAAAGAAAAACAGAGGTTGAGGATAGATAAGATAGAAACTTAGAATAGAAGAAGAAAAGAAGAACACAACATCATTAGAGTAACACGAATCTCACAGCGGAACGAATAACATACAATATATATCATATCTTTGAAATATAACAGTTATGTATACAATAGCACTTATTAGAGTACAACACTTACAACATAGCGGAAATAACTATAGCTATAATCCTGAAGCCTCCTGCTCCAAGCTCTTCCAGTATATCTGTAAATCACGACTACTTGAATGCCCGTACAAATTTAGGCACCCAAGAGTTTAGGGAAAACAACAAAATAGACTCCGGGTCAGTCATGGGACTGGTGTGAGTAAAACAGTTTAAAACAGTTCAAACAGGTAAACGATATCTCATAAGACCACGCCGTATAACGGAACGGGTTTTTCCCTTATGAGAATCCAAATTATCTTTATATCAAAAACCTTTTAATATTATAATAATGTCTATCAACCACAATATAATAATCATATAGCAGAAACGCTTTCATCTCGCATTCTACATATATAATATACAATCAAACCGCAAGCACGTATTGGGTAATGGATTTCCAACTATGACAAGGTATGGAACCACCTTTCGCTAGTGTACCTCTAGAGAGGAATACACTGGGTTCAACAAGAACATCTTGCAACCCGTCCACACATGACCGACCACTCATTTCGCTTGAGTGTATCGAATGTATATCTCCTACGGTTGGGATCAACAACCGTTTCCCGAATGGGACAGCATCAACAATAGATTTTTAGAAGTAAATGAAACTCTAGATCAGGTGATTATACACCCTACTTCGGTGCGACCAACTTAGCCATGCTGCTTGCCCAATTTCTGTCATTTACTGGTTGATGGGGCTTGAGTTTACGCTTCATCCTCACATCAGATTCACTTCGAATGTCACATCGTCAAATCCATCAAATCACCGATTGACGTCCTCAACCACAAATTATGTGTTAGCTAAAAGAAGTTTCCTTCTCCGCTTGCACTCTTGGTACGGTTGGAGAAATCAATATACGTGATCATCTGGAAATGCTCTGTCAGACATCCGTCCATACAAGTCATCCAGGAACAGGATGAACCGAAGGCACTATTCTGTAAATAGGATAGCCCTTGCATAATTCGGTCTTCAATTTTCTTTGGCATATATGATTCGCAATGCTTATGCCAATACAGAGTGGTTCTTTGGATAATAATCCAACCGGTCTCTCCATATCAACAACGTTAAAATGGTCAAAACTTCGATAGTCTGTGATTTAACTATCGAAGAAAAACAGGTATGCAAACAACGATATTATTTCCAAATGGAAATTTATATCGATCAAACATCATTCAACATTTATCTCTTTATTTCATTAATTTACTTATCTCCTGTTTCCCTATATTCAATATTTATTATTTTCTAAATTTGGAAAATATACGTTATTAACAATGGAAAACATTTCCATTTCTTGTATACTATATCAGAAAACATTTCTGGTTCTTATTTGGAAAACATTTCCAAAACTCCTTCATTGGACTTAGACAGATGTTTAAACAAACCATCGCGATGCCAACTCAAACCATTACGCTTATTTACTAAATTCCTTTAACCCACCTTCACTATCGAACCTTAACCATTCCTTAGTTAAAAATGAAGTCAATCAAGTTGGGGTAATACTACCTCTCAGACCTTAACCGAACAACGTTTCTAACCTTGAAACAGAAAAAGTTCACCCCTCTAATTCTTTAACAAACTTCCTTACGTAACTCTCTTTCAAAACTTTTCTATTCGATAATTCTTTCCTTCGATAAGGTATATTCGATAACTCTATTCAATTTATTCTATTCACTTAACTCTTTTGATTTAACTCTAACTCTATTCACTTAACTCCTATCGAATAAACTATATTCGATAACTCTTTTAAATTCTATTTGAATAAACTATATATTCGATTAACTCCTTTCGAATACCATATTCGATTTAACTCCTTTCGAATACCATATTCAATTTAACTCCTTTATTGGATTTATAAAGATTTCCTTTTTAACAACGTTTATTCATTTTTAAAGATTTACTTTTAGTAACGGTTCTCCACTTTAAAATGATTTCCTTCTTATAACAATTTCCTTTTTATAACGTTTTTTCCTTTTTTCTAAATATTTCTTATTTATAAATATCCCAATTTATAAATATTTCTTATTTATAAATATTCTATTTTCAAATATCACTTTGAAAATATTCCTGGTTTGACTCTAACTGATTTACTCTAATGGTTAGACCCTAACTGGTTTAACCTAATTCGAATAACTAATATTCGATTAACTCTATTCAACTAACTCGACTCGACTAACCCCTTTCGAATAACTAATTCGATTTACTAACTTTCGAATACCATATTCGATTTAACTCCTTTCGAATACCATATTCGATTTAACTCCTTTCGAATACCATATTCGATTTAACTCCTTTATTGGATTTATAAAGATTTCCTTTTTAACAACGTTTATTCATTTTAAAGATTTACTTTTAGTAACGGTTCTCCACTTTAAAATGATTTCCTTCTTATAACAATTTCCTTTTTATAACGTTTTTTCCTTTTTTCTAAATATTTCCTATTTATAAATATCCCAATTTATAAATATTTCTTATTTATAAATATTCTATTTTCAAATGTCACTTTGAAAATATTCCCTTATCAACATTTCGGTATGTTATGGTATTCAACATATCAAATCACGATGATCAGTATCGTTCAAACACATATAATCGACAACAGATTATATATCACATCATATATCACAATATATGAAAAATAGTAAAATAACTGTTGAGGAATCCAGTCGGATTCCTCCTACCTATTTCCCTGCATCACAGATGTTAAACAATATAGATAACATCACTTCCAGTTCCATATGATATATTCTGTTAAATAGAATCAATATAGAAATTCAACTAACTGACTAGCAGTTCAATCAAACAGTCAACACACAGTCAATCAGTCAATATCTAACAGTTCTAAAAATACAACATGAATTTATAAACTGTTCAGAGTTAGTGAGTTCTACTCACTTTGGCAGTTCATCGTTAAAGAACGATAAACTGTTTGTTTGATTTTAATCAAACAGTTTATTTTTCCGTAAATTCAAACGAGCTCCACTCCACTCCCAGTCAGCTCCATTGGGTAGTACTCGTCCATACGATCCTAAGGGATCTTGTTTCGCTGAATTTTGATTATATATGACCGAGTTATAACAATTAGAAGTTTATAAACATTAACCTTAAAATAAAGGTTGGAATTAAAATAAATTAAATCCTATTGGGCCTCACGCCAAATTGTCGGCCCAAACCTGTTGAAAATACCAGGCCCAACAAACACTCTTCTTCCCCGTTTATCTACAGGTCACGACTAAGCTACGGTCATGCTCTCAACTCCACTTCTCCTCCATGAAATTCACCACCGCATCAAACAAAACCACCACTGCCGGAATCCTCTTCTCAAACATCCTTTCCTCAAACACAACATGTATCACTCGCACGCTCCGTGAGTGACTCGACTTCACTCCAGTATTCTGCGATGGAAGAAAGCAGCGAACCAATTTAGGTTCGAATCCCATCCCAGTTTGAACGCAAGTGGTATTCCATATCAGAAATTGAAAGATGATAGTTAAAACGTGAATCAAAGCCCCAATATCCTCAACCCTTGAACCCTAGGCAACCTTGACTAACGCTGGAAATTTTCCAGCGACTGAAGATGAGATCGAACACTCCCAAAATGAAACCGGTTGGAATAGATCCACATACGAACCCAAACAAAGTGGTTTCAGGATTTTTGGATTTATACGATTTTATCTCCATTTTTACAGTTACATTTTGTTTTGATGAGGAGGAAAATTTGGCGGCTACAAATGAATTGATCAGATAGAAGATTAGGTTAGGGTTAGAAGGTTGAACGGTTATTTATAGGATAACTAAAATATTTTTATATAATATTTTATTTTATTTTAAGCAATCGCTAACTGTATTTGTCCTCTAAAATTCCTATGATCACACATGATACCCAAAAATCACGAAACTGGACATGTAGCTGGAGTTCGACATAACCCAACAAAACTAGTTTCGTTGAATTCCGGCTTCGTATGCTCACACAGCGTATTTTTAACCATCGAAATACTGACTGTTTCTCACTCTAAAAATCCGTACGGTCACACACTGACTCTAAAAATCACCAAACTTGGAATCTAATAATAATTTGACATTGCGGATCCAACAAAATTAGTTTCATCGAATTCTGACTTCGTTTGCAAAAGTGGCTATTTTTAAAGCTCTAAATAGCCTATTTGAATATATAAATATATTTAAATATAATTAAATTTAATATTTAAAAACAAATATTATCGTTTATATTCACAGAGTAACACCATACAGCTCAGAATAAATCCTATATGGATTTCTAACTTAATATTTCAAATCTGGGTCAACCCGATATTCGGTTTATATTGAAATTCCTTTTTAAAATATAAATAATTCCTTTGTTAATTATAAAGGAATTCCACAACGACTTTTCTAAAATTTGATTTGGACGTACATCAAAATCTACACGACGAAATCCTGATTTTTCTCTTCCACTAGAAAGATATACTCCACCAGCTCCACACGTTTCTTGTTTCACAGAAATCCGGCTTAAAACGAATCTTGTACCTTCAGTTGAAGTTCGAATCGCCAATTTACGAACTGCGGCGCCATTTCAAGGTCGATTTTAATTATATTAAAATTCTATGTTCAAACTGTCGTTTATATAATATATTCGTTATTCAAATTCAATTTCAAACTGAAATATATATTTTGAATTTCCCAATTCACACCATATCGCCATTTCAGCCAATTCTGATTATTTCAGAATTAAATATACTATTTAATTTATTATTTAAATTAAATATTCACCATTATTTAATTCCATGACCATTAAATTCTCTAAACCACCATTTATATAATTAAATAAATTAATTATAATACCTCTGCCAATGCGGGTCATTACAATCTTTCCCACTTAAAATAATTTCGTCCTCGAAATTGCTAAGGTAGAGAACGACCCTATCGACTGGTTAGAACATATTTGTTCTCTTCTTAACTTCAGTTTCAACTAAACCAATTTAATTTTAATTAAATTATTAATTAATACTTATCAACGAAAATTTTCAAAAATCCTGAAAATTTTTTGGTGCCTTAACTTTTTGAAAAATTTCGCCAGCACCTCCTTTGTACTGGTCAATCGGTCAAACTCCAACTCGCCTCTCTGGGCCATCTCCAACCCTAAAGAAAATCAAACAGCCAAGCGGCTTTCCAATTCGTCTCATAAATCTTATATCCAATATGAAATATAAACTTGTACCTTTTGTCGGCATATCATTATATTCTTTCCACCTGTTATCAATTCAGCGGATACAAGGGTCATCCCAATCAAATTCCAATCTGCTTTTATCCACAACACAAGCATTCGCTTATATCCGAGCCAAATATCATTTCAACTCGAGTTTCTTCTCGATTCCCAAATCTTAACTTGATTATCACATTACTCTTCTAATTTTAATCTCACAACACCATTTGTCTTGATATCATTCTAATTCAACCTCAGTTACCAATTTACTGGCTTTACTTTAATCCAAATTTGCTTTCACAAATTTCTGTTAAATTTGTTTTTAATTCAAACAGTCTTTCCCTAGGAGTTTTTAAACAGTTTACTCTTTTCAAAAATCAAATTTTCCTTTTGAACATGTCACTATGCCCTTAATTAATATTCCATTAGTTATATCACTTCTCTATTTCTTTATCAATATTTGTTAACCAAATATTTTCAATAACCATATTAGCCTTTTATGTTATTTGGAAAACATTTCCGAATATCGCCATCCATTATTTTCTAAACTTTAGAAAATATATGCTATATATAATTGGAAAATATTCCAATTACTTATCTCTTTTCCGATCACGTTTATTTCTATACTTAGGAAATATTCTTTATTATATTTCCAAGCTTACACTTATTTGGGTTAAAACGGATGTTGTGTAAAACATCGTAATGACAACCTAAATACTATATTCAACTAACTCTTATCCAACATTGATTTTCGAGCCTGAAATCTTACTATTTATTTGTTAATAATGAAATCAATCAAGTTGGGGTATAACTACCTCTCAGACCTTGACTGAATAACATTTATAACGTCAAAACAGATATGACTACTTACCTGAATAATCAATACCATACAACTACTTCTTCACTTTTAAACACGTATATGCTTCCTCTTTCTATTCTTACTAGATTTTATTCTTAGTTTACCTTTTTAATTTTACTATTCTATTTCTAAGTTCGTTTCCTTATCGACCTCTATCTATATATCAATACGTTGATTTCTAACTATCAAATTATCTTAAAAATATTCTAACTACTTAAATTCCCATAAAAAATCGCCATAACCTCCTTTGTACCAGGAGAATCGGGATATTTCAAATAGCCTCCCATGGCCCTCACCAATTCAAAAGAATAAGAAAAAGCCAAGCGGCTAGCCAATACGGTGCATAAAATCTCATATATGAATTAAATACATACCTTTTCGTCGAGCATTCTATTTATATACCTTCATACCTTATCCATACCTATCTCATGTATATTTATACCTGCTCAATCTATTTTAGCTATACATGATCGTTTTAACTCAATTCGTTAATTAACTCTTTAGTCTATTTCACTTTTATATTTGAACATGACATGTTCAAATATATTTTAACTTGCTTATTAACTAATTTGAATCCAAATTTCAAATTTAAGTTCTATATTCGATTTCGAATATCCATTTACAAATCCAATTCACCTTTCAAAGTTCAACTTCAAATTCAAAACTCGATTAACTATTTCCTCTTCGACTTAGTTAATTCTATTCAATTTCTATTCAAATTTTATATCACTTCTATTATTCAAATCTATATATCAAATTCTATTATTCAAACTCTATATATTCAAATTCTATAGTTTAAATTCCATTTGAATTCTATATTCAAATTCCATTTGAATTTCTATATTCAAATTCTATTTCAATTCCATTGAATTTCATATATTCAAACTCCCTTTGAATTTCTATATTCAATTCTACTTGAATTCTCTTTATTCAAATTCTATATTCAATTCTATATTATAAATCCCATTTTGAAATTCAACACACCTTGTATTTCCCAAAACAAATTCTAAACAGTATCTCTGGTAGAAATTCGTCATTTACAACTCAAAAATGAATACTGATGATGCAGCTGTCATCATCAGAATTTATTTTCCAGCGATCGAAGTGAGTTCAATACTATAAAACCATTTTTAAACATTTCCACTTCGAAATTCATTTCAAAATAAAATTCACACTGCTTGTAAAACAATTTAAAATCTCCCAAGATCTTAAATTTTCCTTATTTTTAATCCAAATCCGTTTACAAACACATATCCAATTTTCCAGAATTTTAATTCAATTTCTGAGTTAAATTTCAGATTTAACTCATCTGATTTCACGTATTTCACTTATATGAATTCTGATTGGTTATGTACATAACCATTTAATTTATAATCTTACTCGATTATAATAGCAACCAATATATCTAATATATTATAATTTTGATATATATATCTTCTCTATATCAAGATATATACCCTCTTTTCAAAACATATCGTGTCGACCCATCGTATTCGAGTGTTTACAAAATCCCTACCGATACAGTGGATCAAACTGATCGACCAGAACTCATGAACGACTCAACCAATAAATCTCCACAATATAAACAAATTTTTATATCAATAACAAATACGTTCACTCGTATATATACACTCAAATCAATCTAGGGTATTACTAACCATATCTCTAATGAGTCATGCCACAGAGCCAAGGTAATTCACTTAACTTAAGCTCTAATACCAACTGTAATGACCCGGAAATCCGGTCCAATTTGAGCTGACCAAAAACACAAGTCAACCCCAAATTAAACTGAAAATCAGGAAATTAATAGAAATAAAAACAGAGGTGAGGATAGAAACTTAGAATAGAAGAAGAAAAGAAGAACACAACATCATCAGAGTAACACAAATCTCACAGCGGAAAGAATAACATATAATATATATCATATCTTTGAAATATAACAATTATGTATACAATAGCACTTATTAGAGTACAACACTTACAACACAGCAGAAATAACTATAGCTATAATCCTGAAGCCTCCTGCTCCAAGCTCTTCCAGTATATCTGTAAATCCCGACTACTTGACTGCCCGTACAAATTTAGGCACCCAAGATTTTAGGGAAAACAACAAAATAAACTCCGGGTTAGTCATGGGACTGGTGTGAGTAAAACAGTTTAAAACAGTTCAAACAGGTAAACGATATCTCATAAGACCACGCCGTATAATGGAACGGGTTTTTCCCTTATGAGAATCCAAATTATCTTTATATCAAAAACCTTCTGATATTATAATAATGTCTATCAACCACAATATAATAATCATCTAGCAGAAACGCTTTCATCTCACGTTCTACATATATAATATACAATCAAACCGCAAGCACGTATTGGGTAATGGATTTCCAACTATGACAAGGTATGGAACCACCTTTCGCTAGTGTACCTCGGAGTACACTGGGTTCAACAAGAACATCTTGCAACCCGGCCACACATGACCGACCACTCATTTTGCTTGAGTGTATCAAATGTATATCACCAACGGTTGGGATCAGCAACCGTTTCCCGAATGGGACAACATCAACAATAGATTTTTAGAAGTAAATGAAACTCTAGATCAGGTGATTATGCACCCTACTTCGGTGCGACCGACTTAGCCATGTTGCCTGCCCGATTTCTGTCATTTACCGGTTGATGAGGCTTGAGTTTACGCTTCATCCTCACATCAGATTCACTTCGAATGTCACATCGTCAAATCCATCAAATCACCGATTGACATCCTCAACCACAAATTATGTGTTAGCTAAAAGAAGTTTCCTTCTCCGCTTCCACTCTTGGTACGGTTGGAGAAATCAATATACGTGATCGTCTGGAAATGCTCTGTCAGACATCCGTCCATACAAGTCATCCAGGAACAGGATGAACCGAAGGCACTATTATGTAAATAGGATAGCCCTTGCATAACTCCGTCTTCAATTTTCTTTGGCATATATGATTCGCAATGCTTATGCCAATACAGAGTGGTTCTTTGGATAATAATCCAACCGGTCTCTCCATATCAACAACGTTAAAATGGTCAAAACTTCGATAGTCTGTGATTTAACTATCGAAGAAAAATAGGTGTGCAAACAACGATATTATTTCCAAATGGAAATTTATATCGATCAAACATCATTCAACATTTATCTCTTTATTTCATTAATTTACTTATCTCCTGTTTCCCTATATTCAATATTTCTTATTTTCTAAATTTGGAAAATATACGTTATTAACAATGGAAAACATTTCCATTTCTTGTTTACTATATTAGAAAATATTTCTGGTTCTTATTTGGAAAACATTTCCAAAACTCCTTCATTGGACTTAGACAGATGTTTAAACAAACCATCGCGATGCCAACTCAAACCATTATGCTTATTTACTAAATTCCTTTAACCCACCTTCACTATCGAACCATAACCATTCCTTAGTTAAAAATGAAGTTAATCAAGTTGGGGTAATACTACCTCTCAGACCTTAACCGAACAACGTTTCTAACCTTGAAACAGACAAAGTTCACCCCTCTAATTCTTTAACAAACTTCCTTATGTAACTCTCTTTCAAATCTTTTCTATTCAATAATTCTTTCCTTCGATAAGGTATATTCAATAACTCTATTCAATTTATTCTATTCACTTAACTCTTTTGATTTAACTCTAACTCTATTCACTTGACTCCTATCGAATAAACTATATCCGATAACTCTTTTAAATTCTATTTGAATAAACTATATATTCGATTAACTCCTTTATTCTATCGATTTACTTTAACTGATTAGCACTAACTGTTTAACTCTAACTGGTTTACCCTAATTGTTTTACCCTAACTGGTTTAACTCTAACTGATTTACTCTAATGGTTTGACCCTAACTAGTTTAACCTAATTCGAATAACTAATATTCGATTAACTCTATTCAACTAACTCGACTCGACTAACCCCTTTCGAATAACTAATTCGATTTACTAACTTTCGAATACCATATTCGATTTAACTCCTTTCGAATACCATATCCGATTTAACTCCTTTCGAATACCATATTCGATTTAACTCCTTTATTTGCTTTATAAAGATTTCCTTTTTAACAACGTTTATTCATTTTTAGTAACGGTTCTCCACTTTAAAATGATTTCCTTCTTATAACATTTTCCTTTTTATAATGTTTTTCCCTTTTTTCTAAATATCTCCTATTTATAAATTTCCCAATTTATAAATATTTCTTATTTATAAATATTCCATTTATAAATATTCTATTTTCAAATATCACTTTGAAAATATTCCCTTATCAATATTTCGGTATGTTATGTTATTCAACATATCAAATCACGATTATCAGTATCGTTCAAACACATGTAATCGACAACAGATTATATATCACATCATATATCACAATATATGAAAAATAGTAAAATAACTGTTGAGGAATCCAGTCGGATTCCTCCAACCTATTTCCCTGCATTACAGATGTTAAACAATATAGATAACATCACTTCCAGTTCCATATGATATATTCTGTTAAACAGAATCAGTATAGAAATTCAACTAACTGACTAGCAGTTCAATCAAACAGTCAACACATAGTCAATCAGTCAATATCTAACTGTTCTAAAAATACAACATGAATTTATAAAATGTTTAGAGTTAGTGAGATTTACTCACTTTGGCAGTTCATCGTTAAAGAACGATAAACTGTTTGTTTGATTTTAATCAAACAATTTATTTTGCCGTAAATTCAAACGAGCTCCACTCCACTCCCAGTCAGCTCCATTGGGTAGTACTCGTCCATACGATCCTAAGGGATCTCGTTTCGCTGAATTTCGATTATATATGACCGAGTTATAACGATTAGAAGTTTATAAACATTAACCTTAAAATAAAGCTTGGAATTAAAATAAATTAAATCCTATTGGGCCTCACCCCAAATTGTCGGCCCAAACCCATTGAAAATACCAGGCCCAACAAACACTCGTCTTCCCCGTTTATCTACAAGCCACGACTAAGCCACGGTCATGCTCTCAACTCCACTTCTCCTCCATGAAATTCACCACCGCATCAAACAAAACCACCACTGCCGGAATCCTCTTCTCAAACATCCTTTCCTCAAACACAACATGTATCACTCGCACGCTCCGTGAGTGACTCGACTTCACTCCAGTATTCTGCGATGGTAGAAAGCAGCGAACCAATTTAGGTTCGAATCCCATCCCAGTTTGAACGCAAGTGGTATTCCATATCAGAAATTGAAAGATGATAGTTAAAACGTGAATCAAAGCCCCAATATCCTCAACCCTTGAACCCTAGGCAACCTTGACTAACGCTGGAAATTTTCCAGCGACTGAAGATGAGATCGAACACTCCCAAAATGAAACCGGTTGGAATAGATCCACATACGAACCCAAACAAAGTGGTTTCAGGATTTTTGGATTTATACGATTTTATCTCCATTTTTAAAGTTACATTTTGTTTTGATGAGGAGGAAAATTCGGCGGCTACAAATGAATTGACCAGATAGAAGATTAGGTTAGGGTTAGAAGGTTGAACGGTTATTTATAGGATAACTAATTTTTTTTTATATTTAATATTTTATTTTATTTTAAGCAACTGCTAACTGTATTTGTCCTCTAAAATTCCTCTGATCACACACGATACCCAAAAATCACGAAACTGGACATGTAGCTAGAGTTCGACATTACGAACCCAACAAAACTAGTTTCGTCGAATTCCGATTTCGTATGCTCATACAACGTATTTTTAACCGTCGAAATATTGATTGTTTCTCACTCTAAAAATCAGTACGGTCGCACACTGACTCTAAAAATCACCAAACATGGAATCTAACAACAATTTGATATTGCGGATCCAACAAAATTAGTTATCGAATTCTGACTTCGTTTGCAAAAGTGGCTATTTTTGAAGCTCTAAATAGCCTATTTAAATAAATATATATATATATATTTAAATATAATTAAATTTAATATTTAAAAATAAATATTATCGTCTATATTCACAGAGGAATACCATACAACTCCGAATAAATCCTATACGGTTATCTAACTTGATATTTCAAATCTTGGTCAACCCGATATTCGGTTTATATTGAAATTCCTTTTTAAAATATAAATAATTCCTTTGTAAATTATAAAGGAATTCCACAACGACTTTTCTAAAATTTGATTTGGACGTACATCAAAATATACACGATGAAATTCCGATTTTTCTCTTCCACTAGAAAGATATACTCCTCCAGCTCCACACGTTTCTTGTTTCATAGAAATCCGGCTTAAAACGAATCCTGTACATCCAGTTGAAGTTCGAATCGCCAATTTACGAACTGCAGCGCCATTTCAAGCTTGATTTTAATTAAATTAAAATTCTATGTTCAAATTGTCGTTTATATAATATATTCATTATTCAAATTCAATTTCAAACTGAAATATATATTTTCAATTGCCCAGTTCACACCATATCGCCATTTCAGCCAATTCTGATTATTTCAGAATTAAATATACTATTTAATTTATTATTTAAATTAAATATTCACAATTATTTAATTCCATGACCATTAAATTCTCTAAACCACCATTTATATAATTAATTAAATTAATTATAATACCTCTGTCAATGCGGGTCATTACACGGCAGGTCCTTGGTACAAGTTGGACAGAGTGAGGGCATTCTTAGGAGTTGGGACATGCACCTTGAACTGCTTGTCTAGTTCTGTCGCTAATTACCCGAAGTTGTTAATGGAATCAAGTGGGAGCTGAGAGAACCAATGTAAAGAGGTACCAGATAGGAAGACCGGGAAGCATTTGTATTTGGCTGGTTCGTTACCCCGGCTCGATTCCATTTGTCATTCATGTCAATTCAGGAAGGCACAAGGATCGGTGGTGCCATCATAGAGTAGCATTTGCGGCATGCAAAAGTGCTGTGGCCATTCGGCCTCATTTACTCTTATTGTGAAGGGGTTACGCCTAATGTGCGCCTCCCATGAGCCATGTGCATCCCCTCACATTTCCCTCATGATCCTTTGTACCATGTTGTGAAGATAAGTTGGATGGGGATCTGCCATTGGGACCCATGGATTTTGACAGGGTTCCGGAGTCCTGTTGCGAGGTCTCCTTCTGTGATGAATGTCCGGGTTATCGTCTTTCATATCCTCGACATCTATGATTGGGTCCTGATGCGGACGATGAGGCAGAGCAGGCCGATGTGGATCCTGTTCTGGAGGAGCATGGCCGCTGGAATAGCAGGTACATCGTCGCGATCGGTGACCGTAGGGTTGTGTCGAGGAGGGGGTTGGTCAGTCGGACCCAGTCCGTCATTGATGATCAAGCGAGAGCGGTCTCGGTATTGTGCCCCCCCCCCGCTGCACATGACTGTAGCTCGGTCATCGTTGCCATTCCCAACTCTATTGGTATGGCCGTTGCCGTTATCGAGGGAATTGGTACGAGCGACGACGTTGTTGATGAGGCTAAACCTCCTCCTTTGATGTGGGCCCCTCGACTTGGAAGAGGAAGTTGGTCGAGGTCGAGAATTGTTCCGAGCCAGTTGAAGTCGAGCAACGACGCGCTGATTATCTTGAACTTGTTGCATAAGGTCGATGTTATTCTTTAATGCTTGATTAAGCTCGACTACTGTGTTCTCATATTTTTCAGCGAGCTCTCGGATCTGAGCTTGTGTCATGGGCGCTTCGGGGTCCACAACAGGAGGGGTGTCTTCATTAGTGGCCGAGATGTCTGCGGGTTGAGGTTGTTGGGATGTCCCGGCCTCAGCTGCGGCTAAAGAGTCGACCATTGTGTTCTTTGGTCGCTTTGCCACCGTGAGCGGTCTTGGCGGCAGGTTTAGCAAAGAACCTCAAGCTCGTCGAAGGTCGAGATGACAATGTCCGACAAAGGCGCAAATATCCTAAGTTCAATTTTCAGTGAAAGCACCAAATGTTAACGACAAAAAATGTCGAAAACACCAAAGATTCCTATTATTAGCAATTATAGTTTTGGTCACAAAACTAAGTAAAAGAAAGTGGATTCCTATTATTAGGAATTATAGTTTTGGTCACAAGACTTAGTAAAAGGAAGCGGTAAATGACATAAAGAATTTATAGTGGTTTGGCCTCGGTAGAGGCCTACGTCCACTTTGGAAAGATGTTGGAATATTATTAATCACTCAAGAATTACAAAGTAGAGGCATGCTCATGAAATCTCATTACATTCACTTTCATAATTGTCATATGCTAAGTATTTAGGAAAAAAGACTAATTAATCCTTCTTCTTCCTCAAATGGAGATGCCATTAATGAGTCTCATGAAGCTCTATGGAGGTCCGAAGTGATAGAAATCGAACCCCTTTGAAGTGTGAGGCTATGGGATATTTATAGGAGAGAGGTTAGGTAGGATTAGGTAGGAGTAGGTAAGAATGGGGAACCACATGCAGAAATTTGCATCCGCCACCTGCACCTGCATAAAATTCGCACCCGACCCTAGGTGCCAAATTTCGCACCTGTTGGGTGCGAAATTTTGCACCTCTTAAGTGCGAAGTCCGCCTCTCGGTGGACGCAAGGACCAAAGATACGAGCGTTCAGGCTTGTGACCCCTTCAGGATTTGAGACCTTGGTTCAGAAGTGTGTTCTGGGTGCTGCAAGGTTCTGAGCGGCGCGGTCCCTTCTCGATCCTGTTTCCGTCGCTCCTAGGTGTCCCTCTCGGCCTTAGCTCTACGCGATGTGTTGAGTTGAGCGTGTTTGATGTACTCCTGGGAACCAGACCAAAAACCCGGTTAACAGTTATATTATGCAGTTTTAATCCATGTGTTTGTGATAAGCATTTTGCTTGTTTATGTAGAACGAATAAGTATGAATGAATAGATGATTTTAATGTATGTTTGTAAATCTGGTTCTTAATAATGAAATAATGATAATATTGCCTTGAGGTAGGGTTATATGTTTAGGGGTAAGCAACATTAAACAAGTGGGTTTAAGGCTTATGTTTATCGCTAAATTAATGAAGGTAAATGGAGCTATGAAAAGTGTTCATGCACTGATCTATCTACCTTAGATATTTCTCTGATTTAAATGATATTAATGAAGAGAAGCATCAGGCGAGGGGGTGTCCTAATCATCCCTATTTTATGCTCAAGATAATAAGATAATGAGTTTTATCATTTCTGATTTATAAACACCATAATATAGTAGTTATGTGCTTACAGTTGCTATGTAATGAAGCATATTTGGGTGTATGATTGTTATTAAGTACTATATTGCATAAAGCTGCATTTGTATGTAAGGAGTTCGTCATAAGGATGGGGATTTTCATGCCTCGGTGAGGATGTGTGAAGGGAAAGTTAGGGTAAAATTAGTGTGAAAACCTAACTTATAACAGGTTAGAAGGCCTTTGATCTATCCAGAATCAGTGAGGGTGATGCACATGGTTCAATTTAAACCCTTAAGGCCTTTTTGTGTTTAGTAAGAAACACAGTGTGCACAAAGTGTTAAATGCATGGATACATTAGGTATGTGACCCACTTTAAAGTGAAAAACAGTCCATTAATCATGTTAGAAATGAATGAAATAGCATGTTATAATGAGGGACTGGGAGGGTATGTGTTAGAATGTGTACGCATGTACAATATGATCATATCAATTGCATATGATCAATGGTGATTGCAGAATGTAGATATTGGTTTATACTCATACCAGACTATGTTGTCTGACCCTGTATTTATTGCATTCTCAATCTGATGGGGTGTCTCATTTCAAAATGAGGCAGACTAGGGATTGGGTTCAGGAAAGGAAGCTTGAGATGTTGTCTGAAGATGCTTTTTACAAGATAATGCTGATGTAGGACTTTAAAAATCTGAAGTACCTTAGTTGCTAGAATAAAGAGGGATATGCTTAATGTATGCTAAATGAATTATGGACCTAAATTTAGCTGTTATGTAATAGTTGAAAGCTTCACATGACATGCCAAATCTGAAGTTAGAAATGAATGAATCAACTATTGTTTTCTGGTTACCAGATTTATTATATCTTTTCACTTAAGATTGATTTGTGAGTATTTGTATGTAAGTTCGAACTCAGTATAAAGGTTGTTGTGTTTTATGGAAAACTGAACTTACGTTCACTTATATAAGTGATATAATGGCATAACATACAATTTAATCTATGCATTTTACCATTAAAACTGTTATAAACCTGAATGTCTCATTATCCTGATATGATTCTTAAATTTATTATATGAGTGATGTTATATAATTTAAAGAAAATATCTAGATAGGAAGAAGCCCTAAATGTATTACTTAAAATTATTTGAGTTCTTTGGGGGCATATTATCAAACAGTATATAAAATGTTTGTGAAAATGATTCAGTGAGTTTATATTTCTTTGTATCTTAAACCTCTGATATGATTTAGATTAATACTTGATTTCATGGTCTTTATAATACTTAAATTTGATAATTTGAGGGATTTTTCGATTATAAAAAACTTTACAGGTACACAGCATGTACACTGTGCATATGCACAACTTTGGGGTAACCTATGCTTGAATTCTCATTGTTTTATGAAAGTTTAGGTCAGCACAGTCTTACTTATGGGTGTAATAGGAGTAAACCATTTAAACTGATATATTTATATTAGTGTATTCACAAAGGATCTTAGGGTAAAAGCTTAATAGGGGGTGAATCATGTTAAGGCAAGTTACTTGGAAATGATCTAACGAAAAAAAAAGAATTTTAGAACATTTAATTATAAATTAAATGGTTATGTAAGGGGGTCACTTCAGTTTGTATTAGATCTACGTTAGTATAAAAACATGGCCATGATAAAGATAGGAGTCCCATGTATGACTAAATTGCCTGTTTTGTTTGAATATGATTGCACCCAATAGTATGTTTTGTTAAATATTTCTGAGATATATAAATTTAACTCAATATAAAATATGGGTTTCTATTAGAGATCCATGGTGGGTAAGGGATCACACTTTGGTGCTGGAGGCTCAAATGAACCTCCCATGATAAATGTTTAAGAATTTATGAGGGCAGTCAGAGATGGAATTGGGGCAAGGCCTGAAAATCCACATGAGGAGTTATCCAAATTATTGAAGACTTATGCTCATTTAGGTGGGAAGGAATTTGAAGGTGCTGAAGGAGTCATGGGAGCACAAACCTGGCTGAGGAAATTAGAAAGGATATTTTCTGGTATGCAAATCAATGACCAAAGGAAGAGGCAAATTGCTTTAAGGAGACTGAAAGGGGTAGTTATAGACTGGTGGGAGGTGATGATTGCTTGAATACCAGAGGAAGAAAACACCTGGAATCAATTCAAAGATATGTTAAAAGTAAGATTTGTGCCAGCTTCGGCTAAAGCTAAATTGTTGGAGGAATTTAACATGTTGAAACAAGCTAATATGAGTGTCACAGAGTACACACAAAAATTTGAAAGCCTCTCTAAGTATGGCACTGTGTTAATTGCCAATGAAGCAGCTAAAAATGGAAGGTATATACAAGGGCTTAATGCAGGGTTAAGTAGAGCTATTACCAT
The DNA here is from genome assembly GCA_030737875.1 of Allium sativum. Classification (NCBI taxonomy): domain Eukaryota; kingdom Viridiplantae; phylum Streptophyta; class Magnoliopsida; order Asparagales; family Amaryllidaceae; genus Allium; species Allium sativum. Next base: position 969,236,916 of record CM060912.1, on the reverse strand, counting down.
ATATAGATAGAATCTTTGATCAAGTGCTTGATTTAACCCTTAAGTTTGAACAACATGGTAATGCTAGATAAAAATTCAGGAATATGAAGAATGCTAATAAGGGAAAGGCAAGAGTTCAACCATATGATAAGAAGACGGTGGAAACTAAGAAAGGAGAGGGAGGAGCTGCCTCAGAAAACCAGAAAGAAAGTTGTTAGCTATAATTGTGGTAAAGAGGGGCATATGAGAAATGCTTGTAGGGCTGGAAAAGTGGTAGCATTTAAATGCTTTAATTGTGGGAAAGAAGGACATATCAAGAAGAATTGCCCTGAGCCAAGGAAACCAACTAAAGTGGGAGCTTTGGAAGGAAATGCAACTAAGCCAGAGGAAGAAACTGGACAAGTGGAAGGTATACTTTGTATTGACACTTTACCTATATCTATAGTATATGATACAGGGACCACACATTCACTAATATCACATGACATAGTCCAGAAATTGAAGTTAATATGTGTATATGTTGACCAACCATTGTTTATTAAAAGTCCCATAGGTAGCTCATGTGTCTTGGGGAGGAAATGTACGGGTGTGAAACTGAAAATAGGAGGACACGAATTTTTAGCAGACCTACATGTGTTAACCTATCTAGGAATTGGTATAATTTTGGGAGTAGATTGGTTACAAAAGTATAAAGCAGTGATAAATTTAGAAAAAATCACCATTTCCTTGGTAAAATTAAACAATATAAGAGTCACTTTAATGTGTGAAACCATTAAAGCAGTAATGCCAAGTAATACTTGCGGAATAAATGAAAAAGTGGACACACTTAAATTGGAGGATATACCAATTGTCAAACAATACCCAGATTTATTTGGTGAAGTGAATGGTGTTCCTCAAGATAGACCAGTAGAATTCCAAATTAGGTTATTTCCAGGAGTTAGTCTAGTAATTAAAAAGCCTACTAGGATGGGTCCTAAAGAGTTAAAAGAATTGAAAATGCAGTTGGAAGAACTGAAGCAGAAAGGGTTCATAAGGCAAGTAGTTCCTGCTGGGGATCACCAGTGGTTTTTGTGAAGAAACAAGATGAAACATTAAGAATGTGTATTGATTATAGGGAGCTAAATAAAGTGACAATCAGAAATAAATATCCTTTTCCAAGAATAGACGATCTCTTTGATCTATTAAACGGAGTAAGCAGTTTTCACAAGGTTAGATTTAGCTTCAGGCTTCCATCAGATGAAAGTGGAAGAAGAGAGCATAAAATGCACAGCTTTTAATACAAGGTATTGATTATAGGGTACTATAGGAGATTTGTTAAAGATTTTGCAAGTAAGGAAATACCATTAACCAAATTGACTAGAAAGGAACAACCCTTCATTTGGACGGAGAAATGTGATCAGGCATTTGAAGAATTGAAGCAAGCACTAGTTAATGCACCAACACTACAGGTTCCAAAGGGAAAAAAGTGGCTAGTGGTTTACACTGATGCAAGTGGGACTGGATTGGGGGTTGCGTTAATGCAACATTGTGAAGTCATAGCTTATGCATCTAGGCAACTTATACCAAATGAAATCAGGTATGCAACTCATGACCTTGAACTTGTAGTAGTAGTGTATGCATTAAAATTATGGAGACATTATTTGCTTGGATCAAAGTTTGTACTTTATACTGATCAAAAATCTTTGAAATACTTATTTTGACAAAAAGATTTGAAATTAATGCAGCATAGATGGGTGGAGTTTCTAGCTGCATACGATTTAGATATCCTATATACACTAGGTAAAGCAAATAAAGTGGCTGATGCACTCAGCAGACAACATGTCAGGTTAGGCAACTTAATGGTAAAAGAATTTAAGGATTTGATAGTGCTGAGTGAAGCAGATGACATAACTCAAGATAAAGAAACAGAGAACCAACGGGTGGTTATGAAGGACCATGGAAAGTAAAGTATGATAACCATATAACCAATTTTGGTAGATAAAGTGGGATCATTAAAAGAAGATGATCAAAGTTTAAAGGAGTGAAAAGACCATTTAAAAGGAAAGGAACAAGTAGAAAATTTTACACTGGATGAAAGAGGGTACTTAAGGTTTAAAGGTAGGCCATGTGTGCCTAATTTAAAGGAAATAAAAGAAGAGGTGATGGATGCACATCACAAGACCAAGTATACCATTCATACAGGAGGAGTGAAAATGTACCATGACCTCAGGAGAAGTTATTGGTGGAGAGGAATGAAAGGAGATGTACCATGGTATGTGGCAAAATGTTTAACTTGCCAACAAATAAAAGTAGATTACCAAAACCATCAGGAACGCTACAACTGTTAGAAGTGCCTATGTGGAAATGGGAAAGCATTTCCATGGATTCCACTGAAGGATTTCCTAGATCAGAAAGGGGGAATGATAGTGTGAGCGTAGCAGTAGATAGATTGACTAAAACAACACACTTTATCCCAGTAAGATCTGATAGAAATGCAAGCCAGTTGGCTCAGTTATTTCTTATGGAAATAGTGAAATTACATGGAGTGCCTAAAAATATCATTAGTGATAGAGATACCTTGTTTACCTCCAGATTTTAGGGATGTTTTCAAGAAGCTATGGGGGCTAAATTGTGCATAAGCACTGCATATCACCCACAAACAGATGGGCAAACTGAGATTGTTAATAAAAATTTTGAAGACATACTTAGAGCATGTGTGTTGGATTTTGGTGGCAATTGGGAAGAACACTTGCATTTGACAGAGTTCACTTACAATAACGGTCATCAATTAACCATTGTAATGGCTCCATTTGAAGCACTATATGGAAGACCATGTCAATCTCCATCTTGTTGGATGGGTGTAGGAGAAAGAGAACTGATTGGCCCAGATCAGGTGAAGGAAACTACAACAAAAATTGAATTTATCAGACATAGAATGAGGATAGCACAAGAAAGACAGAAGGCATATGCTGATAGAGGTAGAAGGCCAGTGGAGTTTAAAGTAGGGGATTATGTATTTCTTAAAGTTTCTCCTATGCGAAAGGTTTTAAGATTTGGTAAAGCAGGTAAAATATCCCCTAGGTATGTTGGCCCTTATGAAATATTGGAAAGAATAGGAACTTTGGCATATAGGTTAAACTTACCAGAAGAATTGAGGGGAATACATAATGTATTTCATGTATCTTAGTTGAGGAGGTGAGTACATGATAAAGGCACTATTCTGGAATCACCTACACAAATTAAAATCAAAGAGTATTTGAGCTATGAAAAAGAACCAGTAGGGATTGTTGCTAAGGAAGAAAAGAAATTGAGAAATAAAAGCATAAAATTAGTTAAAGTGCAGTGGAGCTTGGATGCAAATGATTGCACATGGGAAACTGAAGAGAAAATGAAAGCAAAGTGCCCAGGTTTTTTCCCTGATAGGAACAAGAATCTTAATTGATTTTGGTAAATATGTAATTTTGTATATATATGTTTGTTTTGCATGTGTGCGTTGTTGTTTAGTAACATATAAGATAAGTATAGGATTAAATAAACTAATGAAAGACTAGAAGCTAATAAAAGGATGAAAAGAAGCGACAAATTAGTTCAAATTTGATAAACTCTTATTTTAGAAAAGAAATTGTGAGACACAATTCCTAAAAGGAGGGGTATATGTAATAGCCCTGGAATTTAATTAGTTTATTTAAAACTTGTATAGGTTTAACCCTTCATGCACATGAACTGGTAGTCGTAATTTTGTACACTATTAAACAAATAGTTAATCAAAGAATAAGAATATTGGTTGAGTTTTTTTTATCATGAAATAATTGAGCAGGAAAAAGATTATAAATAAGCATGTAATATATATGTTTGAATGGCAAATGTATTTAGACACATATGAAATGGCCAGGGTAAAAACAAGATTTAAATTGGCTATGCAAGTTTTTTTTAGCACTATGCAACTTTGTTAATTTGTTTCTATCTAAGGAAATCAAAAGGGGAGGGGATCATCCAGGAATCACACTATTTAAATGATTGGCACAGTACCATTCATAGCCTATAACTTGAATATATCAGATCAGTACACCTGAGGGTTAATTGTATTGTAAACTTAGTTGCATAGTATGAATAAAATGTGAGGATAGTATGGGTATTTGGTATAGCACAAAATCCTAGGATACTGTTGGTTATAAATAACACATGAACAACATTAAGGAGGGGAATGTAAACTTATTTCTATTAAAGCATAACTAGTAATGAGACCGTAGGAAATATCAAGGGAATTTGAGGAATATAGAGCTAGGAGAAGGCAAAATTTTGGTGAGCATATCTATAGGGCTCTAATACCTACTTAAAGGTAGCCTATTTTGTTACATTATGCAGTTTTAATCCATGTGTTTGTGATAAGCATTTTTCTTGTTTATGTAGAATGAATGAGTATGCATTTGTGAATCTGGTTCTTAATAATGAAATAATGATAATATTGCCTTGAGGTAGGGTTATATGTTTAGGGGTAAGCAGCATTAAACAAGTGGGTTTAAGGCTTATGTTTATCTCTAAATTAATGAAGGTAGATGGAGCTATGAGAAGTGTTCATAAGCTGATTTATTTACCTTATATATTTCTTTGATTTAAATGATATTAATGAAGAGAAGCATCAGGCTAGGGGGTGTCCTAATCATCCCTATTCTATGCTCAAGGTAATAAGATAAAGAGTTTTATCATTTCTGATCTATAAACACCATAATATTGTAGTTATATGCTTACAGTTGCTATGTAATCATACATATTTGGGTGTATTACTTAAAATTATTTGAGTTCTTTGGGGCATATTATCAAACAATATATAAAGTGTTTGTGAAAATGATTCAGTGAGTTGTGATTTAGACTAATACTTGATTTCATGGTCTTTATAATACTTAAATTTGATAATTTAAGGGATTACCCAATTATAAAGAACTATACATGTACATGTCATGTACATTGTGCATGTGCACAACTTTGGGGTGTTTGAATTCTCATTGTTTTAAGAAAGTTTAGGTCAGCACAGTCTTACTTATGGGTGTAATAGGAGTAAACCATTTAAACTGATATATTTATATTAGTGTATTCACAAAGGATCTTGGGGTAAAAGCTTAATAGGGTGTGAATCATGTTAAGGCAAGTGACCTGGAAATGATCTAATTGAAAAAAAGAAGAATTTCAGAACATTTAATTATGAAATGGTTATGTAAGGGGTCACTTTATAAAGGTTGTATTTGGAAGAAGCTATATATGTCTCTTTGTACTTAGAAATACATACAGACATTCAAACCTCAACTTGATTCATAAGATTTCCTTTAAACAAACATACAAAAAATATAATAACTTTAATAACATCTTAATGAAATACAAATAGATATTCTGCTCATAAACTAAAATAAGAAATATAATACAAATGTCTATCTTACAACTGAGTTCCTACATGTTCCCAGCAATGCTCCATTAGATTTTCTCGAAGGTCAAGATGAGCTTGAGGGTCTCAGATATCTCCAATTCGCTGTATGCACTGGGAAAAAGTGTTAGGGTCTTTATACTTTTTTTTGAAGTGCAATAGCAATGTCAGTATTGAAATTGTAGCTTATATCCACCATGTTCTTCTTCGGCAATCATATTATGTAAAATGATACAATAATACATGATGTTCGATAACACTGCAAGGTTGTGGTAGTGTACCTTCTTCCTTAATATATGAAATCTTCCTTGAAGCACTCCAAAAGCTCGCCCAACATCTTTTCTCAAACTTTCTTATGGTTTCATGAACATTGCCTCTTTTGCGTTATTAGGCCTTTTATAAGCTTGAAAAAGAGTTTTCTACTTTGGGTAAATGTCATCCTCCAAGTAATAACTCATTGTGTGATCCACGCCCCCTATTTTGTAGTTGCAAGGAGGTGTTATGTCGTTGCATAAGTCGTTAAATAAATATGACTGTCGCAGAACGTTTATATCATTTAGAGAGCCTGGTGCTCCAAAAAAAGCATGTCAAACATCCAGACCAAATGATGCAACAACTTCCGATACTAGGGTAGCGTTTTTGTGGTGACTTGAGTACTGACCCTGCAATGCTATATGACAATTTTTCAACCTCCAATGCATACAGTATAAGCTTCCTAACATATGTGGAAACCCACAAGTTCTCCCATTGCCAATATCGCTCAATATCATAAAGCATTAGGGTGCAAAGATACTCCTCACAAAATTGCATAACAATGGTTTTGCAAATTTATTTCATGCTCAATATTGCCGTGGAATCCCCCATGATTTGCCTTATACACCACTAAAAAAGATGTATCAGGATGCACAACATTGGGTACAAAATCACCTAATAATATCTGCCTCCAACACCGTTCTCCAAGGAATCATAAACAACCACTAATTGGAGGAGAAGAGGCCAAAGGAAAACATCTGGTCGAAAGCAAAGCAGAATGGACCACACCCTCGTATGTCAAATATAGTGGTCCCTCATATGGATGCCCAATGATACTCTTTCGTATAGTGTGTAACTCGATTTCATTAGGAGCCACAACGAACATGTGATGTGTCTGACCTCCTTGCATAGATCTCCTGTTCTCACGAGCCCATGTCTGAACTTGAGGAAAGAATGGAGATAACGCCGAATCTACAGTTGGATAAGTCATATTATGAAAGTACTCGTAGTTCATGTACTGTATAATCTGCCAAGAACCAGTGATCGATGTAGACCTCTATCTAACAACACACTGATGGTTTAAAGAGTGATACAGATATGCTAGAATTGATGTCCCCTAATCATATACAATAGGCCTCTCAAATGTAAACTTTGTAATCACCGCAACATGTCCAATTGGTAACGTGTTTGATGCATTTGAAAAAAATAGGTTTCCCATCAGGTATAGGATGAAAAACCGTGTTATCTCCAATAGGTGGTTTTCTCCCTCGAGTACATTAATTAAATAGAGGATTTTCTGTTTAATATAACTAACCATCGAATTTTATGCATTGGTCAACCCATTTTGAAAGTCAAAATGAGGAAATAGTACTATAAGATATCAGGGCATTGAAAATCGTCATCGTATGGTAATGTCTCACCCAATCCAATAGAAATTCCACTAAGCACAGTGAGGTCTAAAGGAGTAATGCCTAACTTTCCAAACCCAAAATGAAAAGTATGAGTGGTCTTCCACCAACAAGAGGCTAACGCACCAATTAGTTGAAAATCAGACTTTAATAGGTTCATTATACCTAATAAATGAGTTTATAGTTAAATGAACCTAATTTAAAACATGAATAAATTGATGATAGTTAAATGAAAATGTACTTATGAAATCATCAAGACCCGATTCACAGAGAAAAGTGTGTATAGTGACTGTTGTATCATAATAGCAATCAAGGCATATAAACGAATAACGCTTGGCCATGAGCCATGCGTTCTATCTCTCCGTGCCTATTTAAATTTGGGTCAATACATAAGTTTCTAATCTACATAAACTTGATATATTTTGTAAACAAAAAGTAGATACCTTACAGAATCTTCGACACGAGTACTAATATGCTCTTCATTATTGGGTAATATGCAAAAATTTCTAAGTGCCTTGCGAGTCCTAAATTCTAGTAGATATTAGCATCCAAACTTTTTTCCCATGTAGTTCAACGTCATCTGGTATCGTCTCATTGAGGCGGAGATGTGACGTATTCTTCGATTAGAATATTCACTTCTACAGGAGTGTTCTCTTCTTCTGGTGGTACATTCTCAACACTTCGACTTCCGCTTCCGCCTCCTTTAGATGTTGCTCTAAAAGCACTTCTCGTTTTTTCCTTAGAATTTAATGGAGGCAGATGGGAGGAGGAGAGAGAAGTAGGAACATAGTGTGGAGGAAAGAATGACCATAGCCGGTAATGGTTGAAGTTGGCCAGCTTTTACATAGCCAGCTAACTTCAACACTTTGGATCAATTCTAGAGCGTGGCCTAGATCACCATCTAGGCCGAAATAGCCAACTAATTAAAAGCTGGCTATTAATCTAGGCTATGGCATGGATTACGATTAAACGGCTGTGGATTGTAATCCACACAGTTCCCTTAGCCGAATTTATAAAAGCCGGCTAAGGGACACATCAACACTCTCCTAGGGTTGTTGTGTTTTCTCCCACTGGGGTTAGTAGGGGGTTAGCCCAGACAGATTGGTCCCCTGGCCCAACCCCCTGTTGGAATGCTCTCAGTGCAATGTCTTATAACATGTTTGTCATGTTAACTCTCCCTCTAGCGATCACCCCAAACCCAGTCACTTGCCAAATCCTTACCCTCTTTAAATGCCCTCAACATCAACCCTGCTTCTTCCACCTGCCTAATTGGGAAAATTCTCATGTTGCCCTTTCCAATTTAGCTAAAAGAAATGAAAGTATTACCACCCTTATCTTCTAAATCAGCAAACATCAAACCCAAAAAACCAACAAGTCTAATTTTCACTGCAACAATTACTTAATTCCCCTTGCATTATATCGTGCTTCACCATCTCTAGCCCTTGAAGATATTGACCACGGAAATTCTTAACTAGTTACACCCAATAGTTTCACTCCTACCAACGTGAACTCCCACCTCTTTGGCCATCGAGTGCTGGTGGAACTATCTCCCCTCTCTCTTCTTCCATTGTTGGCTAGTATAACATTAAAAATCCTATTACCAAGAGCATGAAACGTGACAAGTTGAATAGAGATTTCTCAATAAGACTAAATCTTGAAACTCTATTAGACAATGGCTCTGTGCAATTTGATGCTTGCACATGGAATATGTGTAAAATGTGTATTGTGTTTTCTGGGCCTTGGGTTTGGAAGACTTGTAATATCAAAGAGGATGCTAAAGGATACCTCAGTTTGCTATGGTATTTCAATACTGTCATGTATTTTTGTCTTCAAGTGATCTTTGCTGATCAAGTGGTTTATGCGCACTTGTCTACTGCATTGCATGACCTACCAGATTCAACAATTTCTTTCGACCTTATCTTCAAGCTTAATCTTCTGTGGGGATCTTTGATTTTGTAGCGATTGGCAGTTTGTGTTGAGGGTCCATGAAACACCCCACCTCCGTTAAGGTCACTCACAAAGGGAATGCCTTAACTTCGGTGGAGCATTTTTAATACAAGATGCAGAAAAAATTACAAGACAGACAAATAAAGCAGCGGAAAATAAATAACCTTTATTGATTAAAACAGCTTGTACAAAGATTGTTTACCAATACTTATTACAACAAAGCATCTATCTTGTTTAATATAAAGAAGCACAAACTGACAATGATATTCCCCAAATAAGCATGAGCCATCCATAGTAGTAGAAAATGGAGTTCAAAGCAATGCGCCAAAGAATCTTCAAGCTCTGAAAGAGTAACGATCCAAAATGAGTTGAGCTTTTCCCTCCCTGACTACCGGGGGGACGGAAGAAAAGAGGCAAAAGCAAACTAGGTCAGACATAAAGCCTGGTAAGCTCAGTGATTCTTAGCATTTAAACGAAGAAAAGGATCATGACATGAATAAACTAAATATAAGACTAAACCATAGTAACAAGATAACATGGGATAAGCATGGGACATGATATGGCAAGATAAACTGAATGTATCGATAAACTGGATATGCAGATAAACTGAATATACGGATAAACTGAATGCGCTTATACTCCTTCTCTGCTTTGCAATTACCCTGTTATACTGATTTCTATATCTCTGCACTACCTAACTAGTGTCCAAACTAGTAATCTATATAAAATGATCATATAGTAACGTGATCCCAATCCCCGTAATTGTGGTTACCTTCGGGTGTACATCTATTATGGGGATTCCATTTATTACCTAGATCTAATCTAGGGTTTACTATCACGCTTCCTAGATTCAACCAGGGTTTACGCTACCCAGGGCAACTGGGGTTTATGCTACCTATTGAATGCTTCTCGGATTCAGGGTTTACGCGACCTAGGTCCAACTAGGGATTATGCTACCTATCGAACAATGCCCCCTAGTCTAGGACACACTACCCAGAGTGGTATATGTTCCTAAACTTTCCCCACATATGTGTCGTGAATCGTTATCGATGTCTAGATGCACATGTCCTCTATATGTGCGACTCGAGTCATGTGGTAGGGCTAGTCAAGAAACACGGAACTTGGTCGGGAGCTTTTAGATATCTGCCAATTGTAGATGCTAAGGTCTGCTTTTTCAGTGGCTATAGTCCCACTAGATCCCTCCCTCAACTAACAAATGAAAGGCACCTAAGAAAATCAAGAATGAGAACTGTACGCACGCCCCTCTATGCCCCCACAAACCTATGGGCCAACCTCACCCATAACTAGATAGCAAGTATATGGTCTGTTGGAGTTCTCCGCCTTTCCGCTTCACGTATCTCGACTGACTCAAGATGGTAGGTAGATGACGAGTTGCTATCACAGGGCAAAAACTGGTCTCGCCGAAACACGCTGGTCCATCCTAGTCTTCAGGTTGCCTTATTATTGCAACCAAGGCATACCCTTGGCTCTTTTAACGCAGACCTTAACCTCAGTGAGCCCAGGAGGATCATCTGCAGCCTCACAGAGGGATACCAAGAGTACCCTCACGTCCCCTCGAAGCTGCGTGCTTCGTGACCCAGTTCATTGGAGCTTTCTTCATGATCAGATGAACGTTCGCTCCTCCTCGTGTTCTACGTGGCTTTCTTGACTAAGGTTTACTACTTAGTTCTCTTAACTAAGGTTTACTACTTAGTTCTCTTTCTCGTTGTGTTGGATTGGTTAAGTGTCATCAGTCAATTCAAGTTAACTTAACCCATTCAGTTGTCATGTTAAATTGATTAAGTGTTATCCAGTAGTTCACGTTGATTTAGCCTACCCATATATCATGTCAAATTGGTTAAGTGTTCCTTAACCTTACTCGTTTATCAGGTTATACTGGTTAAGTGTCTCTCATTAACTTATCCCTGTTTATTCATCATGCTATAACGACTAAGCGTTCTAAGTTTACTTAACCCCACCATCTAGTCTAGTTAGCATGTTAAGCATTTACTTATCCTTACCCACTTGTCTAGTTAACATCTTATAATGGTTAAGTGTTTCCTTAGTTACTTAACCCCCATAAATCTTGCCTTGTTAACATGTTAAGTTGGTTAAGTGTCCAAATTAACTTAAACCCTATCAATCTTGTCTAGTTAACATGTTGAATTGGCTAAGTGTTTTCTCAATTACTTAACCCCTCCCTTCTTGTCTTGTTAACATGTTAAGTTGGTTAAGTGTTTCCTTAATTACTTGACCTCACCATTTCTAGCTTGATTGTTCATGAGCTTTAATTAATTAATTAAAGCACCAACCACTCACATTAGACAGGTATTGTTGTAGTTACCGGATGTGCCTGTCAGTTCCGGGCAGTTTTACACCACAACTCAGTCTAACCTCGGGTCTTTCTGGGCCTGATGCACTAACATCTCACATTAGATAGGTATTGTTGTGGTTACTGGATGTGCCGGGCGGTTTCAGGCAGTTTTACACCAAAACTCAGTCTAAGCTCGGGTTAGGCATTATTATCTTCTCTAATTTACTATTCATGTAAAATTTCCATAAATCAATTTAGCCTAGATCATATTCATTTGTCATGCAAATTAACATACTTATATTCTATGCCCAAAACTTGATTTACCTATAAATTAACCCAACTTGCAGTTTATACCAATTTAGATCTAATATTCCTCATTCAGGTCCAATCTAGATTAATATCCCAATTTACAGTTCATGTCAAAACTAGATTTAATATTCTAGTTTAACGTTTATGACCAAAACTTGGTTTACATGCCAATTACATACTTTGTGGCCAATTAAAATTTATCATTTGTGCCCAAGTCTAATATGCATGTAAATTATTCACTATTATAGCCAATTCAGATTATGCCAACGTATTTATTATGCCAAATTATCTTAATTAAGCTACGCCCAATCCCCGCATCATAATCGTACGTATAACATGATTTCACAAGTTTTCTAAGTACTCATGAAATGGCACTAACAAGAGGAATATGGGATAAGCACAAGAATTGATATAAAAGAATAAGCATGCAAAAATAATGGCTCTAACAAGTTCGATGTACATAATAGTGAATAGGAATAAACTGGCCAAGTTACACACTAAATATGGATCCAACATAATTAAGGGAATAGGCATAGGTGATTTGATCCAACATAATGCTAGTTCAAGGTACAACATGATTGGTTAATCGTAACAATGGGAATAGGCATAAGCAACTAACTACAATAGTTATAGGCAATTAACCACAATAGTCATGGGCGACTAATCACAATAATTTCTTAATCAATGTCATAGGTAGTAGTCTCATAGTTATGAATCATAGTCGTGGGCAACAGTCTCATAGTCACGAACCATAGTCATAGGCAAAAGTCTCATAGTCATAGTCAATAGCTTCATAGGCAACAATTTCATAGTCAATAGCTTCATAGCCAACAGTTTCGTAGTCATAGTCTTAGGCAAAAGTCTCATAGTCATAGTCGTAAATCAAATCCAAAGGCATTAGTAACTTTAGATTTGACATAAGCATGAATCAAAGATAATTAACTTGCAAATAGGTACAGTTCTATATTTTGATTTATTACATTCACGATTCCAATTACACGTTCAAATCTAAGGATTAACCGAACGTACAAAGAAGGAATTCTTGATTTTTGGAATCTGAATTCTGAAGTTGGAATGCTCGCCTTTGATGTAGATCGTTGTTTTTATAATTCAGATTTGATTCACTTCGTAGCTTTCTAGTTTTCTTTTTAGTTGAATTAGAATGGTGGCTGTCGTAGGTTGAGTATGGCGGTATGACGACTCTTGGAATGAATTAGTGTGATTTTAGGGTTGAGTGTTTGGTTGTTTATATAAAATTTCAATTTAATTAGAGCCGTCGGATGAACCTAGAGTTAACCACAACCATTCAGTCAGGATAGGGTGACACCTCATCCCTAATGACTCAGCAAGGAGTCAGAAGGGACTCAGTAATGAGTCACGGTACGGATCAGAACACACCAGAAAGCTGTGCAGGCTTTCTGCCCGACCTGGGCGCACTTGGCAGGTGCGCCAGTGCAATTTTTGTACTGGTGCACTTCCCAAGTGCGCCAATGCATTTATATATTTTTTCTCTTCTTCTGGTTTTCTGCCTAACTTCGTTAGTCCATATCTTCTTTATACGGTGTCCGATTTACGCAAACTCGGACTCTATCTCAAGCAGAATTCCGAGATGAACGCAATGGCATAACCCGTTTCCCTTAATTCTTGCATTTGAAATTAATTATTCTTTGATTATATCTTATGTCCTGATTTAAAATAGCGGGGTGTTACATTCTCCCCCTCCTTAAAGGATTTCGCCCCCGAAATCTCAAAGTTAAGAAGAATGCATATCATATCATCCAACATCCATGTACTCAACCATTCAATCACTGGAATCCATTGTTCTTAAAATATTTCTAATGCTTTCATTATCATATGCATAGTTTGTGTACATGTCCTTATCTAATGCAAAATCAGGCGGTCTACTGATTCAGTTGACCTCCTTAATGCAGATTTTGTTAGTGCCATGTGTCCAATATGTATGCAAACCTAATGATACATATTTTTTCTATATGAGTGCACAACCATTCACTCAAATACAACGTCCACAGGGTCGCACATCAAGTTCAATCCATAAAATGCAATATGAAAGTGGCTGAGCTGATCTAGTGCCTAATGTGTGCATATGCATCCACGATCAACCACTAGCAACCACTTGCAACGATCAATCATAACATGTTTCAAACACATGTTTACATCCATTGGCTTCTACTTAAGTTGAAGATATGACTTGGTGGATATACCTTAAAAGATAAAGACTAGCATGAAAATAAAATTTACAGAAAAAGAGGAATCAATGATACACCCTTAAAAAGGGTATGATGCGCATATCTAGTCTTCAGTCTCCTAAGTCACATCTTCTTGAGCTTCACTCCACTGTACCTTATCTAATTTAACTTCATGGTTGCGAAGCTTCTTGACCTCCATTTCCAAAACCCACTAGTAAAGATAGGTCGTCGATCACTTACTATGCTAGAGGGTATCCAATGTAGTCGAACTATCTTTCCAAGATAAATAGATATTAAGCATGATATCAAGTTATATCCTAAGACGATTAGAGGTCTCTCCTCTACTTAGTTTATCCATCATGCTGCAAATCTGAGGGTCTAAAGCTAATGGTTACTATGTGCTTATTACCTCTCTAAAGGTCAGTCTAATTTAGGGTGCCAGCCCCAACCATTTATTTCTCACGCAAACCATCCTAGCCGAACTCGACATCCCTCAAGTACAAACCCCAAAGGCCTAAACCAATATCGGACAAGCACCCAAGTGATACCTCCTCCGAATTTGGACGATCTATGTGAGATGATACTAACAAAACAACCAAACAATTGAGCACTTTACCGACTCTATCTATCCTCGCCAATCTTGCTCCAGAATTATCGTTGATCGCATAACTGGCTTTGCAGTGTCATCTAGATACATGCGGAAGTCTGTCTCGAGTTTTAGGGGGAAAAACCCTACCCTAATCAAAACATCTTGCGTACTCATGGACTACCCCAACGGATCGAAAATCGTCGATAGATAAGTAAAGTGATTCTAGGTAGCTAAGACAAACTGATCCCTTAGGATCATACGAAATCTCAAGGGTATTCCTGAAGCAATTCGAAAGTCTAACTACCCTTGTTTCACAATTACTAGCTAACCAATCAATGCCTAGAATCAACCCATAGCCCAAAAACATAAGCATAAATATAGCTATTCTCAAATCCTCACCAGTCAAAGATAAATGGGCCGAACCAGCAATTGGATTTGAGACTATAATGGGATCCTCTACTATACAATATATAGGGTGCAGAGACTCAACTATGGAAGAAGATATATACAAATGTGAAGTGCTAAAATCAGAAGGAGTACTAACAGGACAATCAAAAAGGAAAAACTCTTTCAACAGAAATCTTACTGCCTTTCTCTCAGGTATGCTAGCGTGAGAACATGCACTTGCCTTCCGGAAAATCTTGTCCCTTGTTTTTGCCCTTGCCCTTAATTATACGACCTGTTATACCAAAATAAAGGTACTCCCTCTTGTTTTAGGTTTTACTATTCCTTCCTCCCCCCATTTGTGAACCAAGTCCATATCCATGGGTTCTTCATCTTTGTGTTGTGCTCCTTAGCCAAACCCCCTCATTCTCAACTTTTCCATTCTTGTGTAACTTGTTGACATGTCTCTCGAAAGCTGCCTCCATCGCACGGAAAATCCTATAAAGCTCGAAAGAAAATTAGCCGCAGGTGATACTACTGTGGCTATAGATGGAAGTTGGGTACTTATTTGACCTTTAACAAGTGTCATAGTCTCATCAAGCCTATGGTACCATGCCACGATGAGGTTACCTCCCAGAAATCCAGGAGCCCAAGAGACGCAGGAAAGAAGGAAACAAGGATTCAAACAGAGGATCAAAAGTTAGTGCATATAGCTTTGGGGAATATGCCTTTAAAAAAAAATTTCTTTTGAAAATGCTTCTTTTAAAACCGTTTGAAAATAATTTTCAAACCTTTTATCTGATCCAGTAACCTTTGGTTCTGATACCAAGTGAAACACCCCACCTCCGTTAAGGTCACTCACAAGGGAATGCCTTAACTTCGGTGGAGCATTTTTAGTACAAGATGCAGAAAAAATTACAAGACAGACAAATAAAGCAACGGAAAATAAATAACCTTTATTGATTAAAACAGCTTGTACAAAGATTGTTTACCAATACTTATTACAACAAAGCATCTGTCTTGTTTAATATAAAAAGCACAAACTGACAATGATATTCCCCAAATAAGCATGAGCCAGCCATAGCAGTAGAAAATGGAGTTCAAAGCAATGCGCCAAAGAATCTTCAAGCTCTGAAAGAGTAACGGTCCAAAATGAGCTGAGCTTTTCCCTCCCTGACTACTTGTGGGGAGGAAACAGAAGAAAAGAAACGAAAGCAAACTAGGGCAGAAATAAAGCCTGGTAAGCTCAGTGATTCTTAGCATTTAAATGAGGAAAAGGGTCATGACGTGAATAAACTAAATATAAGACTAAACCATAGTAACAATATAAAATGGGATAAGCATGGAAATATGATATGGCAAGATAAACTAAATGTATCGATAAACTGGATATACAGATAAACTGAATATACTGATAAACTAAATGCGCTTCTACTCCTTCTCTGCTTCGTGATTACCCTGTTATACTGATTTCTATATCTCTGCACTACCTAAGTAGTGTCCAAACTAGTAATCTATATAAAATGATCATATGATAACGTGATCCCAATCCCCGTAATTGTGGTTACCTTCAGGTGTACATCTATTATGGGGATTCCATTTATTACCTAGATCAAATCTAGGGTTTACTATCGCATACTTCCTAGATTCAACCAGGTTTTACACTACCTAGGGCCACTGGGGTTTATGTTACATATTGAACGCTTCTCGGATTCAGGGTTTACATGAACTAGGTCCAGCTAGGGATTATGCTACCTATCGAACGATGCCACCTAGTCTAGGACACACTACCCAGAGCGGTATATGTTCCTAGATTTTCCCTACGTATGTGTCGTGAATCGTTATCGATGTCAAGATGCTAGTCAAGAAACACGGACCTCGGTCGGGAGCTTTCAGATATCTGCTGATTGCAGATGCTAAGGTTTGCTTTTTCAATGGCTATGGTCCCACTAGACCCCTCCCTCAACTAACAAATGAAAGGCACCCAAGAAAATCAAGAATGAGAACTGTACGCAGGCCCCTCTATGCCCAACAAACCTATGGGCCAACCTTACCTATAACTAGATAGCAAGTATATGGTCTGTTGGAGTTCTCCGCCTTTCCGCTTCGTGTATCTCGACTGACTCAAGATGGTAGGTAGATGACGAGTTGCTATCATAGGGCAAAAACTGGTCTCGCCGAATCAAGTTGGTCCATCCTAGTCTTTAGCTTTCCTTATTATTGCAACCAAGGCATACCCTTGGCTCTTTTAACGCAGACCTTAACCTCAGTGAGCCCAGGAGGATCATCTGCAGCCTCACAGAGGGATACCAAGAGTACCCTCACGTCCCCTCGAAGCTGCGTGCTTCGTGACCCAGTTCATTGGAGCTTTCTTCATGATCAGATGAACGTTCGCTCCTCCTCGTGTTCTACGTGGCTTTCTTGACTAAGGTTTACTACTTAGTTCTCTTAACTAAGGTTTACTACTTAGTTCTCTTTCTCGTCGTGTTGGATTGGTTAAGTGTCATCAGTCAATTCAAGTTAACTTAACCCATTCAGTTGTCATGTTAAATTGATTAAGTGTTATCCAGTAGTTCACGTTGACTTAACCTACCCAGATATCATGTCAAATTGGTTAAGTGTTCCTCAATCTTACTTGTTTATCAGGTTATAATGGTTAAGTGTCTCTCATTAACTTAACCATGTTTATTCATCATGCTATAACGACTAAGTGTTCTAAGTTTACTTAACCCCACCATCTAGTCTAGTTAGCATGTTAAACATTTACTTAACCTTACCCACTTGTCTACTTAACATGTTATAATGGTTAAGTATTTCCTTATTTACTTAACCCCCGTAAATCTTGCCTTGTTAACATGTTAAGTTGGTTAAGTTTCCAAATTTACTTAACCCCTATCAATCTTGTCTAGTTAACATGTTGAATTGGCTAAGTGTTTTCTCAATTACTTAACCCCACCCTTCTTGTCTTGTTAACATGTTAAGTTGGTTAAGTGTTTCCTTAATTACTTAACCTCACCATTTCTAGCTTGATTGTTCATGAGCTTTAATTAATTAATTAAAGCACCAACCACTCAAACTAGACAGGTATTATTGTGGTTACTGGATGTGCCAGTCGGTTCCGAGCAGTTTTACACCACAACTCAATCTAATCTCGGGTCTTTCTGGGCTTGATGCACTAGCCTCTCATATTAGATGCGTATTGTTGTGGTTACTGGATGTGCCGGGCAGTTCCGGGCAGTTTTACACCACAACTCAGTCTAACCTCGAGTTAGGCATTTTTCTCTTCTCTAATTTACTGTTCTTGTAAATTTTCCAAAAATCAATTTTGCCTAGATCATATTCATTTGTCATGCATATTAACATACTTATATTCTATGCCCAAAACTTGATTTACCTATCAATTAACCCAACTTGCAGTTTATACCAATTTAGATTTAATATTTCCCATTCAGGCCCAATCTAAATTAATATCCCAGTTTTAAGTTCATGTCAAAACTAGATTTAATATTCTAGTTTACCATTTATGTCCAAAACTTGGTTTACATGCCAATTACAAACTTTGCGGCCAATTAAAATTTATCATTTGTGCCCAAGTCTAATATGCATGTAAATTATTCACTATTATAGCCAATTCAAATTATGCCAATGTATTTATTATGCCAAATTATCTTAATTAAGCTACGCCTGATCCCCGCATCATAATCGTACGTATAACATGATTTCACAAGTTTTCTAAGTACTCATGAAATGGCACTAACAAGAGGAATATGGGATAAGCACAAGAATTGATATAAAAGAATAGGCATGCAAAAATAATGGCTCCAACAAGTTCGATGTACATAATAGTGAATAGGAATAAACTGGCCAAGTTACACACTAAATATGAGATCCAGCATAATTAAGGGAATAGGCATAGGTGATTTGATCCAACATAATGCCAGTTCAAGGTACAACATGATTGGTTAACCGTAACAATGGGAATAGGCATAAGCAACTAACTACAATAGTTATAGGCAATTAACCACAACAGTCATGGGCGACTAATCACAATAATTTCTTAATCAATGTCATAGGCAGTAGTCTCATAGTTATGAATCATAATCGTAGGCAACAGTCTCATAGCCATGAACCATAGTCATAGGCAAAAGTCTCATAGTCATAGTCAATAGCTTCATAGGCAACAATTTCATAGTCATAGTCATGGGCAAAAGTCTCATAGTCATAGTCATAAATCAAATCCAAAGGCATAGATAACTTTAGATTTGACATAAGCATGAACCAAAGATAATTAACTTGCAAATAGGTACAGTTCTATATTTTGATTTATTACATCCACGATTCCAATTACACGTTCAAATCTAAGGAATACCCGAACTTACAAAGAAGGAATGATTGATTTCTGAAATCTGAATTCTGAAGTTGGGATGCTCACCTTTGATGTAGATCGTTGTTTTTATAATTCAGATTTGATTCACTTTGTAGCTTTTTAGTTTTCATTTTAGTTGAAAGATAATGGTGGCTGTCCTAGGTTGAGTATGGCGGTATGACGGCTCTTGGAATGAATTATTATGATTTTAGGATTGAGTGTTAGGTTGTTAATATAGAATTTCAATTTAATTGGAGCCGTCGGATGAACCTATATTTAACCACAACCATTCAGTCAGGATAGGGTGACACCTCATCCCTAATGAATCAGCAAGGAGTCAGAAAGGACTCAGCAATGAGTCACAGTATGGATCAGAACACACCAGAAAGTTGTGCAGGCTTTCAGCCCGACCTGGGCGCACTTGGCAGGTGCGCCAGTGCAATTTTTGTACTGGTGCACTTCCCAAGTGCGCCAGTGCATTTATATTTTTTTCTCTTCTCCTGGTTTTCTGCCTAACTTCGTACGTCCATATCTTCATCATACGGTGCCCGATTTACACAAACTCGGACTCTATCTCAAGCAGAATTCTGAGATGAACGCAATAGCGTAACCCGTTTCCCTTAATTGCATTTGAACTTAATTATTCTTTGATTATATCTTATGTCCCGATTTGAAATTGCTGGGTGTTACCGTCTATGTCTTTTGTCTTTTTATGTGTCTCTTCTGTGACGACTTGTAATTTCGACCCTCAAAATCGACACTTTAATACCTTCTCGTAATCAAAATGCCGAAAATTCAAGTGTCGGGTTCCTGGTTGTCTGGGGATATAACACATTAGATTAATCACAATGAAATAAAATAACTTCTTATTTATATAACATGACATTTCGTTAGAGTTTACAACATTATATAACCAAAGGAACAACGGAAACTGACAAACAATATAAATCCCATAACATAATTCATCTTCACCTGAATAACTCCAGATCACAAATGCCCAAAAAATAATATGTCCCATAGAAAATTGCTAATATTCCACAGCATCAAAAACTCTACAAAAGAAAGGAATCCACCAAGAAAAAGGATCCAAGGCGCAAGCTCCAAATACTGCTACTAAACCTGACACTACGCTGCCCATGCAAAAATTATGGGCACCCAGAATTTTGTGTGAAACCAAAAAAACTCTGGGTCAGTCATGGGACTGGTGTGGAAACTCATCATATTTGTTTGTGCATAAAAAATTCGCAATGACTTTTTAAAAAATGAAACTAACATAAGGTCTCACGGCACACCCACAATGCAAAGGCACACATGGGAAAGGTTTCTCCTTATGATTGTCAAAAATGCTTTAATACGCAAAAACAATTTTAATATTATTGTCAGCGTATAGTGTGAAAAACAATTTCGAAAGTAAATGTATCAGTCTTAGCCAGCATAGGTACCATATACTATACTGACATAATAATATACAACTGAAATCGTATAGGCTCGGGGTGGAGATTGGATTTCTAAAAATGAACAGGCAAAGGAACTTCCTTACCGAACCGCATTTTGAACACCTCTAGAGGGATGTACGAGGATCAATAGTGGTGCTCCTCATGCCAACACAAGGCCGGGTTACCTCTGTAACTAGGTAACATAGAGTACACCTGAGTATGTCATCCCCCGGTCATTACCGACCTTTCCGAGCACTCGCCAACAACAACCAAAAAAATAGATGTTTTCCATATAGGTTGATACTGGGATCCATACCATGGTACACCTTTTATCTAGAAGGAGACAACACATGCATAACCTTGCCGCATTTCTTCCTGTTTTGGCCATTTACCGGGGTGTGAGGCTTGCCGAGATCACGATATACACAAAGCTATGCTTAAATAGGCCATGATTTGATCATCCATAGCTCATCACGTAACTTAAGTATGCCACGTTGTCCATTCACAACGCATCACTGATTTCTATCAATATATAAGCTCATACGTCTTAGAGAAGGGTGTTAAGAAAAAGAATAAATTCTTCGCCACTAAGCATATATATATATATATATATATATATTAATAAAGATCAGTGCTATGTAGTCAATTACAATGTCAGACACACGATCCATAAAGGTTCATTCCGGGTCTGAATGAAACCAAAGTCCAAAATTCCTCCAAATACGTTTGAACTACTTGCCACTTAACCGATATAAAATCCATCTACGAATGGGGGCCAGCCATTCGAGACACTCAACAAGTCGCCCTTATGATGTGAAGGGTCTCAGTCTTCAAAAATAACTTCAATGTCATTAATTTCTTCATAACATCGTATCATTATTCAGAATGGTTTTCAACTCCAGTTCTGATCCCGGTCTTTCCGAATAATAAGTGTAACTTTAAAACCATGTGGATATATAGGACCAAATCAAGTCTCAACTCATACTTCATGTTTGGAAACTCAAACTTTCATTTAAAACACTTTATTACTAATTAGAAATCATTTACTAAGGTTTGGAAAATATTTATAAAGCTATATCTCTTTAAACTCAATAATTAACAAATAGTGTTGCAAAAGCGTTACAAAAAGTGTTTCAAAATAATAATATTGGCTAGTTTAAGTAAAATGACTTTTGTATTACCCAAAACTTCATGATTTTACCATAAATCACTTTTAAATAATTAATTATGATTTTACAATTTTTTCCAAATTTTTAAATAATTTATAATAGCCATTTATAATTATAGTCAACTAACTCCACTTATAGCGATCTTTTCTAAAAAAATTTAAACATAATTTGAAAATTATAAGTCGAAATTAAAAACTTCTTTCTCTTATTTTTAAGCTCTTTTTAAAAGGAAGCAAACATTTTTTATTTTATGGAAATCTGATTCAAATTGTAAAAGTTATAGCCGCTTAATGTTTATAACTGAAACACACATATTGCTGCTGTGCGACAAGTTCTAATTTGACCGCAACAAAAATTTCAACTAATTTTTGAATTAACCATCACGTTCGTCGGATCAGTTAAGAATAGCCAGAGAGAGCAGGAAACTATAATTTCCAAACCCAAACCTAGACACTATCCTCTCTGTCATCCTAGAACGTTCCAGTATTTATTTTGACAAGCTCTAATTTTGATCATAATATAAATTGCTTCAAAATAGTTTAGAAAACCATTTTGTACCAATAAAAATTATTTTCAAACTATTTCCAAACAACATTCTAACTTTCAAATTTAAATGAATAAAATATTCATTTATAATACTGACTTGGTCCGAGATTTATCGGATATCCATATAAATCCACATATGTGTGTGTAACAGATATAATGCACATAATATTACTAATGACAACCACGAAGCATCCATTCATCCATCACATGAGCATATATAGGTCTATATATATATATATATATATATAGTAGTGTATATATGTGTACATATAAGCATTTTTCACTAAACGCTTACATTACAATAATTACTAATCAACCATATCATCAACAATCACTCACACAACATAAAAAGTGAACAAATATAAATGTTGAGTCCTCATCTTGGGGTTCCACTGTGCTATCCTCTATTGCTAGGCCGCTAGACCAAACACAACTATCCCGGACTGACTGTTTTACGTTACCGACTTTTCAGCAATTTATATATTTTATAAATGGAGGAAGAGGAGGATTTTCACCATGGAAGCCATGGATTTTAAGGTAGAGAAGAAGAAGAAATGGAAGAGAAGATGATAATGAATGCTTTAGGGAAGAAAAGGGGGTATATTTCTACTTGATATGTGTTAATATGGTGATGACACATCATAGGACAAATGTAAGTCATGCATGGGATGTTGCATGGAAAATTACAAGTGTCATAACACTTGTAATAAAGAGAAAGGAGGTGTTTTTGGTAGCATTTACCCTTCAGATGCTATTAAAAACTATATACAACACTTAACCAAATGCTACCAAAGGTATATATAAGATTATACATTTAAACAAAATACTTCTTAACTATACTTTATAATTTTAAACAATTTATCTCAAATTTAATTAATTTATAAATTTAATCATTTAACAAGTCAAAAATTCCAGATCGTTACATTCACCCCCCCCTTTAAAATAATTTCGTCCTCGAAATTGCATAAGATAGTAATAATATAAGATGGTAATAACTAAAAGGAAACAAATAAAGAAATGAGTTTACCAGAGGATGGGCTACACTGGAATGTCCTCTAGACAGCCAGGATAGAATTTCCGCATTGTTTCTTCCGTTTCCCAGGTACAATCCTTGGGGTCACCGCTCCATTATAGTTTAAGCAACTTAATAGTATTATTCCTTAACCTCTTTGCATCACAAGCAATGATCTTTGTGAGTTCTCTTTTGACTGCTAAACTTAGGGTAATTTCCAGATCTTGTTGAGCAACTTCGTCTATAACCTGGTCTGGCTCATGCACATACTTCCTAAGATTAGATATATGGAACACTAGTGCACACCAGACAACCACTCGGGTAACTGCACTCGATAAGCTAATGGTCTAATTCTCTCCAAATAGGAAACGGTCTAATATACCGTAGAGGTAACTTTCCTGTTTTCCCAAATCTGATCACTCCTTTCATCGGGGATACTTTCAGAAATACGGAGTCCAACTACAAATTCCAAAGCTTTTCTCCTTCGATCAGCATAGCACTTTTGTGGATCCTAGGCCGCTTTAAGCTTCTTCTTAACAAGATCCACTTTCTCTGTCGCTTCTTTGATCATTTCTGGTCCAAGAGTAAGTCTATCTCCAGACTCAACCCAACATATTGACGATTTGTATGGACGACCATAGAGTGCTTCAAGTGGTGCCATCTTAATACTAGCTTGATAACTATTTTTATAAGAAAATACAACTAATGGCAAATGATTTCCTATGATCCTCCAAAATTGAGAACACGTGCTCGCAACAAGTATTTGAAGATCTTGTCAACTCTTTCTGTCTATCCATCCGATTGTGGATGATAGGTAGTGCTAGAGTTCAACTTCGTTCCCAAAGCATCTTGAAAAGCTTCCCAAAAATGACTGGTGAAGATAGGGTCACGATCACTCACAATGCAACTTGGAATTCCATGTAACCAAACGATTTCCTTGATATATAACCCTGCTAAATAGTAGTAGTCCTAATGGGTTTTACAGGAATGAAATTGGCACTTTTAGTTAGGCGATCCACAATAACCCATATTCCTTCATTTCCTTTGCGAGTGCGAGGTAAACCATTGATGAAGTCCATTGAAATTTGATCCTGTTTCCATTGTGCAATTGGCAAAGATTGAAGTAATCCCGCTGTCTTCTGTTGATCGCTTTTTATCTGTTGACATGCGGCGCAACGACTGACATAAATATATATGTCCCTCTTCTTTGTTCTCTACCAAAATTTACGTTTAACATCTCGATACATTTTATTAACTCCAGGGTGGATGCTGAATCTAGATTTATGACATTCGTCCAATATCTCTTTTTGAAGCTCTTTTATGTTTGGGACACAAATTCTTCCTTTCAATCTCATAATACCTTTTTCATTAATTTCAAAACTTGAATCCTTACCTTGTTTTATATTCTCAGCTATTCTTTGTAAAAATCTATCTTCTCTCTGCTCACTGACAATATTTTCCATAAGAGTTGGGGCAATAACCAAGTAAGTGATGACGGTGTATTTCCTACTTAAAGCATTAACTACACAGTTGGCCTTCCTAATGGTATATTGAATATCCAAATCATATGATGCTAAATATTCCAACCAACATTGTTGTCTTAAATTCAAATCTTTCTAAGTGAATAAATACTTTAGGGGCTTATTGTTAGTGTATTTTTCAAACATTTCTCCCAAAAGATATTGCCTCCAAATTTTCAAAGCAAATATTACAGCTAGCTGTTCTAAATCATGGTTGGATAATTCCTTTCATGCGGTTTCAATTGTCTACTTGCGTAGACAATTACTCTGCCTTCCTGCATCAAAACAACGCTAACTCCTTCTTTGCACGCATTTGTACAAATCGATAGCCCTTTATTTCCATTTATAATAGCTAGAACTAGAGCAGATGTCAGTCTTCTTTTTAGCTTCTGAGAGGCTTCTTCACATTTTGAGGACCACACAAATTTGGCATTCTTCATGGTTAGCTTTGTAAGAGGAAAGCTATTCTTGAAAAAATTTGAATAAATCTTCCGTAATCGCCAACCAATCCGAGGAAACTCCGGACTTCTTTTGGTGTCTTTGGTTGCTTTCAATCTAAAATAGCAGAGATTTTTCCTGGATCTATCGAAATTCCTTTCTCAGATACGATACGACCAAGGAATTTTACTTCTTTTTCCCAAAAGTGGCATTTCGAGAATTTTGCTTTGAGCACATTTTTTCTGAATATTTCCAAAGCAATTCTTAGATGTTCCTTGTGCTTTTCCTCAGTTTTAGTGTAAATGAGAATAGTATCGATGAAAACCAATATGAACTTATTCAATACTTCTCGAAATACTCTTGTCATCAGATCAACAAAGTAAGCGGGGGAAGTAGTTAAATCGAACGGAATTACTAACCATTCGTAAAAGGTTTCGGTCCCCTAAAGGCAGTTAAATGGATACAATCCTCTGTGGTTCTAAGCTGATGAAAACTAGTAGCTAGGTCCATTTTTGAGAAAAATCTGGCAACATTTAATTGATCGAATAGGTCGTCTATATGGTGCAAAGTGTATTTATTCTTAAGAGATTTCTTATTAAGATCTCGAAAGTCGACGCACAATCTTAAGGAACTGTCAAACTTAGTGACGAATACCAGATTAACCCCCAACTTGACGGCTGGGTCAGATAAATCCTTTTTCCAAAAGTTCTTGGACTTGTTTATTTAGCTCTTATCTTTCTCTTAGGGCCATTCTTCAGTTAGGATGGATAACAGGTTGGGCATTAGGTACTAGGTCAATCCTAAATTCAATTTCACGATGTGGA
This sequence comes from Allium sativum, assembly GCA_030737875.1. NCBI lineage: Eukaryota > Viridiplantae > Streptophyta > Magnoliopsida > Asparagales > Amaryllidaceae > Allium > Allium sativum. Next base: position 969,210,820 of record CM060912.1, on the reverse strand, counting down.
GGAAGACTCTTAACTTCACCAAATACGTCTTGAAATTCCCTAACAACGGGGATAGTATTTATGTCAGTGTCAGGGTAACCCAGGGTATACATTAGATTATTTCTTTTTGGACTAGGATCTTCGTAAGATTTCAATGAATTTTCCTAAATTTGTCTTTACCTATTTTTTCCTATTTGCACAATCTAGATGGGCTTCATATTAGTTTGACTAGTCCATTCCGAGTAGAATTCCAAATTCGTTGAAATCTAGGACAATAAGATTAATAGGGAATTGATGAAGAGAATAGGAAATAGGGGCCTTTCAAGACAAAGATTTGTGGAACCTCCTACTGGATTAGTTGCGCAAATGGGTTGGTCAATAAACTCAGGTTCAGGTTTTAACTCTTCTACAGTTTCAAATAAAACTGTGTGAAGCACTAGTGTCGAATAATACTCTAACCAGTTTATCACAAACAAAAATATCACCTTCTAATACTCCTTTCCTTTTTACGTCCGGTGAGGTTGAAGGTTCATCTTCTACTATATAGACTCTTGCCATATCCATTTCCTTTTCCTGATCCTTCTCCCTCGGTTTCTTTGGCGTCTTGCAATTAACTTTTAAATGACCCTTTTCCTGACAGTTGCAACAAGTAATTTTCATCAAGTGATTTTGCTGAATTCCTTTCTTTGGTTTCTTTGGTTGCGGCATCTTTCCTTTAGACTTCCTCTTCTTACCTTTATCCTTATTATGGTTGTTGTCGCTTCCTTCTCTTCAAGTACCTTCTTCTTGTCAATGATGGCATACCTATATCCTATATCTACTAAGTCCGCGAATGATTGCTTGATGTGCGCGCTTATCTTCTCTTGATATTTTGGATTCATCCCCTTAGTAAATATTTCATTCTTATTCAGCGGGGTGTTTATTAGTTCAGGTCCAAAGAGAGAAAACTCATTGAACTTATTCAAGTATTCCTAAAATGACATATTACTTGCTTAAGGTTTATAAAATCTTCATATATTCAAGAAATTCCTACTGAGGGAATGTAATGTTCTTCGAAAACTTCTTTGAAATCCTTCCAGTAAAAGTCGTCTTCTGATTTCCCTTGGATGATAGTCTCCCACCATGTAGCAGCTACTTCCTTTAATTGTCATGTGTCCAGCAGTCTCTTTTGGTTATCTTCCAGATTAAGTCCTTTGAAAATCTTCTTGCATGATTTAATCCAGACTTGAGCTTCCATAACATTGTCGGATCCCTTAAATGGTTTCCCACCCAGATTCACGTAACTCTTATTTATACCAGGAAGGCTAGTTTGAGTTGGAGATCGAATCATGGTTTCATTAATTGCATCACAACCACTGGTGGTGTTGCTGCTTCCTCCCCTACGTCTTCCTCTACTGCTCATTTCCTACTATATGATATAGTATGACAATGCTTATTAGATATGCAGACGAATTACGTAAGGAGTATGAAACAGTTTAAACTCATTTCATTGGATTTTACTCATTCTAGGGTATCGTTAACCCATCTCTAATGAGCTATCTAATGAGTTATACCCTAAAGCTTCGTATAAACCAAAGCTCTGATACCAACTGTGAGGAACAGGAATTTCGACCCTAAAAAATCGACACTTTAATATCTTCTCATAATCAAAATGTCGAAAATTCAAGTGTTAGGTTCCTGGTTGTTTGGGGATATAACACATTAGATAAAAAAAACAAAATATAACAACTTCTCATTTATATAACATGAAATTTCATTAGAGTTTACAACGTTACATAACCATAACCAAAAGAGCAGTGAACACTGACTAACAATGTAAATCCCATAACAGACTTCATCTTCACCTTAATAGCTCCAGATCATAGATGCCCACAAAATAATATGTCCCAAAGAAAATAGCTGGTATTCCATAGCAACAACAACTCTACAAAAGCAAGGAATCCACAAAAAAAGGCTACAAGATGCAAGCTCCAAATACTGCTACTAAACCTGACACTAGGCTGCCCGTGTAAAAATTATGGGCACCCAAAGTTTTGTGTGAAACCAAAATAACTCCAGGTCAGTCATGGGACTAGTGTTAAAACTCATCATATTTGTTTATGCATAGAAAATTTGCGATGACATTTTGAAAAATGAAACTAACATAAGGTCTCGCAGCACACACATACTGCAAACGTACACATGTGAATTCCAGTCCGCAAGCACCTTTATTGTATCCGGCCATCCAAGGTTATTTGTGAAAAGGGATCTCCCTGCTTTGACACATCTATTGACCACCCATTTTTGAATGGCGAGAATCATGGTTTATCATTACTATTCCTTTTTGAGAATAAAATCTATAAACGGTGGTTTATGTGTCTGTAAAAACAGGAATTTCAAGTCATCCGACTCTGCAACCAATAGTTGTTCACTTGGCTTCCGAATTGCGCGCGGGTCGGGCCCGGTATATTGATTGGCGCGTGGATTTTCCTATGTTAGAAGGTGCTAAATTAATAGGTCTCCTTATGATAGTCAAAAATATTTTAATACGTAGAAACCATTTTGACATTGTTATTAGTGTATGGTGTGAAAAACCATTTCAAAAGTAAATGTATCAGTCTTAGCCAGCATAGGTACCATATACTATAACGACCTAATAGTTTACAACTAAAATTGTATGGGCTCATAGTGGAGATTGGGTTTCCAAAAATGACCAGGCAAAGGAACTTCCTTACCGAACCGAATTTTGAACACCTCTAGAGGGATGTACGAGGATCAACAGTGATGCTCCTCATGCCAACATAAGGCTGGGTTATCTCTATAACTAGGTAACTTAGAGTATGCCTATGTATGTCATCTCCCGGTCGTTACCGACCTTTTCGAGTGCTCACCAACAACAACCAAAAAATTATACGTTTTCCACAAAGGTTAATACCTGGACTCCATACCATGATACACCTTTTATCTAGAAGGAAACATCACATCCATAACCTTACCGCATTTCTTCCTGTTTTGGCCATTTACCGGGGTGTGAGGCTTAACGAGGTCACGATATACACAAAGATGTGCTTAAATAAGTCATGCTTTGATCATCCATAGCTCATCACATAACTTAAGTATGCCATATTGTCCATTCACAACGCATCACTGATTTCAATCAGTATATAACCTCTAAACTCATACGCCTTAGAGAAGTGTGTTAAGCAACGAAATAAATTCTCCACCACCCAGCAGATATATATTAATAAAGATCAATGCTATGTAGTCAATTACAATGTCAAACACACAGTCCATAAAGGTTCGTCCAAGGACTGAACGAAACCAAAGTCCGAAGTTCCTCCAAATACGTTTGAACTATTTGCCACTTAACTAATATAAAATCCATCTGGGAATGGGAGCCAATCATTCGAGACATTCAACAAGTCGCCCTTACGATGTGAAGGGTCCCAGTCTTCAACACTATCTTCAATGTCTTAAATTTCTTCATAACGTCTTATCATTATTCGAAATGGTTTTCAGATCCAGTTCTGATCCCGGTCTTTCCGAATAATAAGCACAACTTTAAAACCATGTGGATATATAGAACCAAATCAAGTCTTAACCCTTTCTTGATGTTTGGAAACTAAAAATTTCATTTAAAACACTTTATTACTAATTAGAAATCATTTATTAAGGTTTGGAAAAGATTTATAAAGCTAGATCTCCTTAACACTCAATATTTAACAAATACCGTTACAAAAGCGTTACAAAAAGTGTTTCAAAATACTAATATTGGCTAGTTTAAGTAAAATGACTTTTGTGTTACCCAAAACTTCATGATTTTACTATAAATCACTTTTAAATAATTAATTATGATTTTAATTTTTTTTCCATATTTTAAAATAATTTATAACAGCCATTTGTAATTATAGTCAACTAACTCCACTAGCGATCTTTTCTAAATTGTTTTAAACATAACTTGAAAAATATAAGTCAAAATTTAAAACTGCTTTCTCTTATTTGAAAGCTCTTTTTTAAGGAAGCAAATGTTTTTCTTTATGGAAATCCGAATTAAATTGTAAAAGTTATAGCCATTTAAAATTTGTAACTAAAACACACAAATTGCTACTGTGCGACAAGTTCTAATTTGACCACAATAAAAATTTCAGCTAAATTTTGATTTAACCATCTCGTTGTCGGATCAGTTACGGATAGCCAGGGAGAGCAGGAAATTATAATTTCCAAACCCAAGCCTAGAAACTATCCTCTCTTTCATCCTAGAACGTTCTAGTATTTATTTTGACAAGCTCTAAGTTTGATCGTTAGATAAACTGCTTTAAAATAATTTTGAAAACCATTTTATACTAATAAAAATTATTTTCAAACTATTTAAAACCATTTCCAAACAACATTCCAACTTTAAAACTTAAATGAATAAAATATTCATTTATAATATTGACTTGGTCCGGGATTCATCCGATATCCATATAAATCCACATATGTGTGTGTAAAAAATATAATGCATAATATTACTAATAACAACCACAAAGCATCCATTCATCCATCACACGAGCATATATGGGTATATATATATATATATATATATATATATATATTGCAGTGTATACATGTGTATATATAAGCGTTTGTCACTAAACGCTTACATTACAATAATTAATAATCAGCCATACCATCAACAATCATTCACACAACATAAAAAGTGAACAAATATGAATGTCGAATTCTCACCTTGGGGTTCTACTATGTTATCCTCTATTGCTTAGGCTGCTAGGCTGACTACAGCTATCCCGAACTGACTGTTTTACGTTACTGACTTTCCAGCAATTTATATATTTTATAAATGGAGGAGGAGGAGAATTTTCACCATGAAAGCCATGGATTTTAAGGTGGAGAACAAGAAGAAATGGAAGAGAAGATGAGAATGAATGCTTAAGGGAAGAAAAGGGTTATATTTATACTTGATACGGGTTAATATGGTGATGGATACATCGTAGGACAAATGTAAGTCATTCATGGAATGTTGCATGGAAAATTACAAGTGTCATAACACTTGTCATAAAGAGAAAGGAGGTGTTTTTGGTAGCGCTTACCCATTAAATTCTATTAAAAACAACATACAACACTTAACCAAATGCTACCGAAGGTATATATAAGATTATATATTAGCAAAGTACTTCTTAACTATACTTTATAATTCTAAACAATTTAATTAAAATTTAATTAATTTATAAATTTAATCATTTAACAAGTCAAAATTTCCAAATCGTTACATTCACCCCCTTAAATAATTTCGTCCTTGAAATTGCATAAGATAGTAATAATATAAGACAGTAATAACCAAAAGGAAATAGATACGGAAATGGGTTTACCGGAGGTTGGGCTAGACTGGAATGTCCTCTCGACGGTCAGTATAGAATTTCTGCATAGTTTCTTCTGTTTCCCAGGTACAATCCTTGGGGTCACCACTCCATTGTACTTTAACTAACTTAATAGTCTTATTCCTTAACCTCTTTTCATCTCGAGCAATGATCGTTGTGGGTTCTCTTTTGACTGCTAAACTTAGGGTAATTTCCAGATCTTGTTGAGCAGCTTCATCTATAACTAGTCTAGATCATGCACATACTTCCTAAGATTAGATATATGGAACACATCATGCACACCAGACAACCACTCTGGTAACTGCACTCGATAAGCTAATGGTCCAATTCTCCCCAGAATAGGAAACGGTCCAATATACCATGGAGCTTATAACACCCCACCTCCGCTAGGGCCACTCACAATGGGAATGCACTAGCTTTGGTGGAGCATTATCTAGGTAAACATACACAGAAATATTACAAGACAGAACATATAAAATAGCGGAAGAAAAACCAAATTTCATTTCTTTAAAATCTAGAAAGGTCTAAAGCCTTTTACATCAAAATGCCATTAAATCCATTACATCGAAATCTGTCTTGCAATAGTAAAGAAGCATAAAACCATAGTCATAAATCATTCCCCAAGTAAAACAGTAAAGCAAGCCATAGCCAAGAGAAATCCAAGCCGTTCGTGAAAGAGCCTTGGGGCTTGGTAAGATCCGAACTAAGATGTATTCCCACCCTGCGAACCTGGGGGTGGGGGGGGGGGGGGAGAGGGGAGAATGGAAGAAAAAGAGGCAAAACAAAATGGGTCAGTCATAAATACTGAGTAAGTCCTAGTGACTTTCAGCCTAGAAACAAGTAAAGATAACTTGACATGTATAAACTGAAAGTAAACATAAGGATGATGACAAGATAGGCAAGTTAAACTAAGATGACAAGATGAACTATACTAACCAGATAAACTACGGTAAAAAGATAAACTATGCAAACCAGATAAACTATGCAAACCAGATAAACTACATATAGCATCGCATGTTTAACATTCTCTGCACCAACTGTACTAGTACCCCAACTCGTATCATCCTTTCCATGTATATGTACAGTCCCTTGCCGTATATCGTATGGGTTTCATCACGTATTTCTATACTACTTCAACGTAGTGCCACCATTCTTGAAATCGTTTGGACTACCACCCTTGTTCCGGCTAGGTTTCCTTATCATGAACTATCGCTTTTTCAACAAGGATTTATGCAACCTAGGACCACTAGGGATTATGCTACCTATTCAACGTTTTCTAGATTCGATTAGGGTTTATGCCACCTAGGACCACTAGGGATTATGCTACCTAACGAACAATACCTTTTTTTTTATGTAACAATCTATTAATCGATCGGCTCCCTACAAGTCCTAGCTCGTTCATGTGTCTGTGTCATACGGCCCAATCACGAAATGTAGTCACCTGTGCTAGGTCCACAATAGGGTGTATCAAGCCCTAGGGTGCCAACCACCGACACGAATCAAGAATGCACAGTGTAAACCTACCATTGCCCAATGCCTGCTTTTTCAACTCCGGACTACGTGCACGACCATAGTCCGCTTGAACCTACAATGGCGCACCAACTCAGCCGTCGTTCTGGTCGCTTACAATCAGCCCAGTAATCGTGCCCCACCCTGCCTAGTTCTAGGGTACCGTGATACATCTAGTGGGTTACTGCTGAAAAGGACCGCGTAACTAGGGTTTCCATCCAGTAGGTTAAGTGTTGTCATTTAAATTTGAGACTTAACCCCATCAGTCTAGCATGTCAAGTTGGTTAAGTGTTGTCATTCAAGTTCGTGACTTAACCCGCCTACGTGTCATGTCAAATTGGTTAAGTATATTCAAGCGGTTCATGACTAAACCCTATCAAATCATCGTGTCAAATTGGTTAAGTATATTCAAGCGGTTCATGACTTAATCCTATCAAATCATCGTGTCAAATTGGTTAAGTATATTCAAGCGGTTCATGACTTAACCCTATCAAATCATCGTGTCAAATTGGTTAAGTATATTCAAGCGGTTCATGACTTAACCCTATCAAATTATCGTGTCAAATTGGTTAAGTATATTCAAGCGGTTCATGACTTAACCCTATCATGTGGCATTAATTCATTACTGCACCCCAACCTCTCACATTAGACTAGTTGTTGTGGTCACTGGATTTGCCGGGCGGTTCCGGGCAGATTTACACCACAACCTAGTCTAATCTCGGGTCTTAAGCGCGATATGACCAACTACCCACATTGGATCCTATTGTCTGCAGTCACTAGATTCGTCAGGCGGTTCCGGGCAAATTTACACTGCAAACTCAACCCAACCTCGAGTTGGCCATTTTCAAGTTCATTCAAATGTCATGTCCATGTTAAAGTTTCATGTCAAGTTCTTGTCAAGTTGCTAAGCGAGTTTCATGTCAAGTTTTCATGTTAAGTTTTCAAGTTTCAACTTATGCCTACTATCAAGTTCACGATTCATATTCATAACCAATTCACGTTTCAAGTTCATAAGCATGTTTACGTGCCTTCTAGATGTCCAATATCAACTATCAAGTCATAGTCAATTTTGTATTCAAGTTATTCCCATCGTATCAATTTCATCCTATTTGTCGCATTCCACAATTACCTAAAAAACATGGTTTGACTACCAGATTCTATTTTCTCTAATTACGTTCCGAGTTCACAATTCACAATCATGTCAATTATCAAGTTTACAATCGCTTTCGTGTTCAAGTTATGCCAATTCATGTCCAAGCTAATTCATGTCAATTACCAATTCATGTCTAAGTGGATCTTCATGTTTTGTCCAATATCCCCAAATCGTATTCCTACCATGAGCATATCGAAATTAATTCAAAAAGGGATAAACAAGGAAATCATGACAAAGATGGGCATGTGAATAGGCATGAGATTATAATCCAAATCATATGTTCAACAGAACTAGTGTATAATAGTTTAACACATCATAGGCATGTGAATAGGATCTAGAACAACAATATGAAAACCAAGGTTTAGGAACATTGGTAGACTTGCATTTATCCAAATTCAAGATTCAAGAGAGAATAGGGAGAAAAAGTCTTATCATCAAGTCAAAGTCCAAGAATTCATATTACAATCTAGCGTTTAAATAATAAACTAGGTCCAACAACATGAATGGGCATGATTCAATCGATAAGGAATAACCCAAAATCCTAGATTCAAGAAGAAACGAGAACAGATCTAAATAGATAATCAAGCTTAGGTCCAACTTCATTTTATTCCTTGTCCATATTAAATTTAACCAGTTTCAATCTCAAAGTAACTAGAACTTACAGAGCGTGGATCGAGAATTAGAGTGCAGAGATTTGATTCTGGAAACGGTTATTGTAGTTGTTGAATCTCTATTCGTTTAGTCTTGTTCTAGTTGAAAACTCCCAATTTGCAATTTCTAGATGTTGTCTTGACGAAAAAGAAGTAGCCATTCTCTCTTTAATTTAATTATTTCAGAAGCAGTATAAGGACAGAATGAAATGGTGTGGAGAGAATGAGGCTAGGGGTGAGTTTACATAGGATTAGAGTCAAGAATTTGGTCCAGAAATCGGTCTAGATACGCAGAAATGAACTCAGCCTTGGATTTGGAAATTCGGGGCAGGTCGACCCCTAGGTCGACTACCCAGTCGACCTGGCCAGGGGGAGGTCGACTACCCAGTCGACCACCCAGTCGACCTGGTCAGGGGGAGGTCGACCACCTAGTCGACCTGGGTCCTGGGCGGGAAATTTCCCGCCCAGCCCGCTTCTGGGTTTGAATTCGAATTTCGAATTCAAATTTCGAGCTGTTTTATTTTATTCAAACTCCTGAAACTTCTGAAGGTCATAACTTGGTCATACGAACTCCGAATTTCGAAAACTCGGACTTGATTTCATGCAGAATTTCAAGGCGAATGAAATTACTCAACCCGTTTCCCTTGGTTCTTATTTTAAAATTTAATTCTGCCTTGATTTATGGTTATAACATGTTATTAAAATACGGGTTGTTACAGAGCTAACTTTCCTGTTTTCCCAAATCTGATAACTCCTTTCATCGGGGATACTTTCAGAAATACGGAGTCTCAACTACAAATTCCAAAGCTTTTCTCCTTTGATCAGCATAGCACTTTTGTGGATCTTGGGCTGCTTTTAGGTTCTTCTTAACGAGATCCACTTTCTTTGTCACTTCTCTGATCATATCTGGTCCAAGAACAAGTCTATCTCTAGACTCAACCCAACATATTGACGATTTGCATGGACGACCATAGAGTGCTTCAAACGGTGCCATTTTAATACTAGCTTGATAACTATTTTTATAAGAAAATTCAACCAATGGCAGATGATTTTCCCATGATTCTCCAAAATCGAGAACACATGCTCGCAACAAGTCTTCCAAAATCCTGTTAACTCTTTCTGTTTGTCCATCTGATTGTGGATGACAGGTTGTGCTAAAGTTCAAATCGTTCCCAAAGCATCTTGAAAAGCTTCCAAAAATGATTAGTCAAGATAGGGTCACGATCACTCAGAATGCTACGTGGAATTCCATGTAACCGAACAATTTCCTTGATATATAACTCTACTAAACTACCAGCAGTCCTAGTGGGTTTTTCTGGAATGAAATGGGCACTTTTAGTTAGGTGATCCACAATAACCCGTATTCCTTCATTTCCTTTGTGAGTGCGAGATAAGCCATCGATGAAGTCCATTGAAACTTGATCCCATTTCCATTGTGGAGATTGCAAAGGTTGAAGTAATCCCGCTGCCTTCTATTGATCGCTTTTTATTTGTTGACATTTGGCGCAAGGCTGACATAAATAGATATGTCGCTCTTCATTATTCTCCACCAAAATGTATGATTAACATCTCAATACATTTTATTAACTCCAGGGTGGATGTTGAATCTAGATTTATGACATTCGTCCAACACCTCTTTCTGAAGCTCTTTTATGTTTGGGACATAAATTCTTCCTTTCAGTCTCAAAATACCTTTTTCATCCATTTCAAAACTTGAATCCTTACCTTGTTTTATATTCTCAGCTATTCTTTCTAAAAATCTATCTTCTCCATGCTTACTGACAATCTTTTCCATAAGAGTTGGGGTAATAACTAAGTAAGCGATGATGGCGTATTTCCTACTTAAAGCATCAGCTACAACGTTGGCTTTCCCAGGGGTAAATTGAATATCCAAATCATATGATGCTAAATATTCCAACCACCATTGTTGTCTTAAATTCAAATCTTTCTGAGTGAATAAATACTTTACAGGCTTATGGTCAGTGTAAGGATAGGTCGTTACAAATATATAAGGCGATGACATATTAGCTTAATCTAATTGTTGTATCTATATAAAAGTTATCTTTTTGCAAAGATGTTTTATGTTATTATATATTTTGGTTCCATATGTGGATTATGATATTGTTCTCTTGTTTCTTTTTTTGTTCATTTTCTTCTTTTTATTTATCCTTATGTCCGATTTTTTTACATTGGATGTTTAGGAAATGAAAGTGTGGATGTACTTAATGTCAACACTAGATTGTCGAAAAGGGTACCATAATGTTTGGTATCTGAGCCGAAGGTTAAGCAAGAACCTTGGCTTTGGTTGTGCATGACTCATTAAGTGAAAATGTAATGGAATGCCTTAGTACGAGTCGAGTGAATTATAAAAATGAGAGCCTATTTGTTAATGTTAAAAAAATGTACTATATTATGCTTATTAATATATCGAGTAATTTATGAATTCTGGCCGATATATGGGATGTCGCGGTATCGATAGGGATTTCCAAATACTTAAACAAGGCAAGCTGACATGGCATTATTTTTTAAACTATTAAATAGATAATTTTACTTGAGATTGTATTTTATATAAAATAAATTTCAAACAATTGATATAGTTAGTTATGATGTGTTTGATTGTTAGGAAATGATAATTTTCAATTATTAGCATGTATTATTTGATTAGTTAAGCTCAACTAGCTTATAAGCTTGACTATTGTTTTTTAAATTGTAATTAATTTTGCTTTTTTGCAATATGGGTTGGGAAGTTAGCAATCATTGCAACACTATATGAACATCTTGTGAATTAATTTTTGTTGTTCGACTATAAGACGCTCTGTAATAATACTAGGTTAAATTTAATTTAATAAAAGTTTTTATTATTATCTAAACAAATATATACATCTCTAAATACTAAATAAGGAAGTAACATTATATAAATATGATTCAAAAACTAAAGATTATTTAAAATGAAAATTCGAGAACTTAAACCTCGACATTAAATTAATATGGTTATCAAGATTTTATGGTAATTAACAATAAGTATTTAAATAAAAATTTGTCATAATTTTTTTAGGATATGTTCTACTTTAAGATTACTCTTAGGATCAACGAACCAATTCAGGATAAATTACATTAATGATTAGCTTGTTTGAATATGTCAAAACTGACTAAAATGAATAAGAGATGTGTCTGATTGGCAAACGCTTCTGTTAAGTATTACATTTATTGTGAAGGAGATTTAAGATGATTCGATATAAACTAATTCCTTGTATTATTTTTTGTTACTTGATTAATATAAATAGTTCCTATTGGTTTTAAATAAAAACAATTGAAAATTGACTTTGAAAATGATTTTTATTTAATCCCAAAAAGTATGATTCAACATCTAGAATGATATATATATATATATATATATGTGTGTGTGTGTGTATGTATGTATGTGTGTGTGTATATATATATATGTGTGTGTGTGTGTTTGTATATATACATACATACATACATACATAATATATATATATATATATATATGTGTGTGTGTGTGTGTTTGTATATATATATATCATGTTTAAATCATAATTCAATTGATTTCAAAATATCATACATTCATCGTCATACAAAGGAAAAATGTTCATTTTTGTGCTTAAGTTATTTTGAGAATTTGTACTTGGACATTTTTCATTCTTTTTGTAGACATTTGGTGCGTTTGGAAGAGAGCTTCGTAAAGATTTATATGCATACAAAAGGAATGAAGAGGAAATAATTCTCATACATAATCATGGAGGACCCCACTTACTACACTTAAAAGCTAATGGACAAATTAATGGATGATAAAGCTTCAAGCAAATTTGATGATGGACTGATTAAAGCGTGATGATTAATTGGTGGCCACACTTCCTAAAGGGCATTCTTGGTAGCACGCTAAAGTTGAGTTAGGGTTTTTCACATGTATAAATGACCCTTATATGTTGATGTAAAAAGAATCTTGGATTTTATTTAGTTTAGAGTGGAGGCTGAAAACAAAACTTCTAATTTTTTTTCTTCCATGGCTTCTTAGCCGTTTTTCTTATGTAATCTCAGTTTTATGCAAGTAGTTTAGATCTATTCTTGTAACAACCCGGAAAATCTGAACCAATTTAATTTTTTTATTTTGGCAGTTTTAATGAATTTTGAATATTTAAAATGAATTATTTTAAATAATAACGACGTGAAATTTATTTCGAATAGAATTATAACATATATATTTATTTGAATCGTCGTTAGAATATAAATATTTTACTTTAATTATAAAAGGAATTGAAAATGGCGCGGTAGTTTGAAGTTTTGATTTCAAAATTCAAATGAATGTACAAGATCCAAAATAAACTGAATTTTAGCAAAACCAAAAATATTAGAATCTATTTGAAAATATCTTTCCAACGAATCCGAAAAATTGAAATTTCATAGCGGGAATAAAAAGTTATGCCCAGTTGAAAATTCAGAATAGTCGCTATGGAAATATAGCCCTTAAAAAATGGAAATTTTGCAAACGACCTCCGTTTTCTATGAAACCACTTTCGTTGGATCCGGGATTTCAAGTTATTGCTAGATTCCAAAATTTATAATTTTTCGAATCAATATGTGAGCGTGGAAAGGGAAAAAGTGTTTTGTCAGCTTCAGTCAATTTGGATCGACCAGAAAATGACCATTTTTAAAATGGTCTTCAAATTTGATGAAATTAGTTTTATTAGGACCGTATCGTCAATACGAAGCTAGAAATAATTTTTCTATAATTTTTAGAGGCAGTATGTGGCGCCAGTAAATTGAAATGCACGTTTAAATTCAGTATATACTGATATATATTTTAAATTAAAAGAAAACTGATCGTAATGGCCAAATTGGCTTATGACACATATCCCATTTTGTCTGGAATGGGGGTATTTGGCTAGAGGCAACAGTTTTTGGGTTTGGAGTTCGGACGTGAACTTCAAATTTAAGGAATAAATAAATTAAAATATTAATATTAAAAAATTATATAAAAGCCCCTAGGTTTTTCCCAAACCCTAATTCACCTTTAAACGAGCCGTTATTTCAGAAAAGAACGTCTGAAGTTGCTCCAACTTTCATCCCAAAAATTCGATCGATCCACAACGATTTATAAGAGGAAATCAAAGCAAAAATTATAAAGCTTTCCAAGAGCTTTCGATCTGTATAAGGATGAACATCTCTGGCTGAGTGTTTTAAGGGAAATCGCGCCTAAAAGTGGCTACGCTTGTGGGTGCGTGGCGGCTCCTAGGTGATTTCGAGCTTCACCAAACTCGGGGAGGAGGAAGGCCATGCGGAGGCGTGTCAGGGGGAGGATGGTGATGGTGGTTCGGATATTCGTGGTTGGAACGGCGGCAAGCCCTAGGGCAGAAGCTTTTCGCGATGAAGGTCAAATGGGTTCAGCGGGTTCAACGCGTCTGGAAAGGAAGGTTTATCCCTTAAAGAATTTTTTAATTAATGTTAATTATTTTAAAAACAAAATTATCAATGGCCTTAAAAAGAAAATTAACATTATTTTAAAAAGAAAATTGACATTGTTTTAAAAAGAAAATTAACATTGTTTTAAAAAGAAAATTATCATTGGCCTTAAAAAGAAAATTAGCATTGTTTTAGAATGCAAAAATATTAGATTTTTATAAACTAGGATTGACTTTGAAAATATAAATTAGGATTGACTTTGAAAATATAAACTAGGATTGATTTTGAAAATATAAACTAGGATTGATTTTGAAAATATAAACTAGGACTGACTTTGAAAATATAAACTAGGATTGACTTTGAAAATATAAACTAGGATTAATTTTGAAAATATAAAATTGAAAATATAAACTAGGATTGACTTTGAAAATATAAACTAGAATCTGATTTTGAAAATATAAAATAGAATTTTATCGTAAGTTAGAAATAATTTTATGAAGATAAAAATGGAATTTTTATCCTATGTTAGAAACATTTTTAAGAAGATAAAAATAGGATTTTTGTCGTATATAAGAAATAATTAATGATAGACGAAAATTATGATTTTTAACATATGTATGTTATTTATAAAATAGATGTGCTGGAGTTCTGGAGAAAAAAAAATCTAAAATTGACAACCAAAGAACGGCAGAGTGGATCCCAAAGGTGAGAACTCCTCACTATAATTTTCTTATATAGTTATTATTTTATAACTGCATATATGAACTGTTCCCCCGTCGTCCACAGACCATGGATGGCTTGTTTGATGGTTTGGTTTGGTTGATTAGATTATTTGGTTGAATTTGGTTGTTTAGGTGAAATGAATTGATTAGAATTGTTATGTGTGTATAGCGTGAGCCTATATCAGGAGAGGGGTACTGCTAGACATTACCCAATTTTGATATCGTGCCGTGATGCCGCCGAAATTTTCTAAAATATGTTAGAACAATAAAAATATCATTTTTTTGTATAAATGAACTGAATAGAGTATTCATATGTTGAATAAAATAATTTTTCATTAAAAATATAATTTTTAACATGTATATGAATAAAATAAATATTCATTTACAAATCAGATGATTTGTTTATGTACATTCATTTGACTGATATTGACTGGGATGATAAATTTTACACATCGCCCAACTGCACAAATAAAATTCATTATTTGTTGATTGAAACCCCACAGGGGTATTGGGATGATATATGACATACACTAGTCCCGATAATTAGCTGTATGTCGATCGATGGATTGACAGAGTGTTGTAAGCGTTAAATATTTATATTTGATGCTTATGCAGATAGAATGCACTCTGGATGATGGTTGATTGTTTATTATTGTTGTTATATTCATGTGTTGTATGAAATCCATATAATCAACATTATATGGTAATTGACTATGTCTGATTCCAGTTCAGAAAGAATGAATATTTTAAAATAACGATTATTTTAAAATAACGAATATTTTCAAATAATATTCAGAAAAAGAATCAAAATATGATTTTGATGTCCGATTTGGGATGGACACGAAAATATTTAAATATATAAAGCCGTGTTGATTAGATTAACGCCATTTTGACGTGAAAGATATTTATATCGATTTTATTCATTTATATAATGAATATAGAAAAGGAATTGATTTCCAAATATAAGGTTTTGAAAATACTATCATTTACATATCGATGATATGGAATATTCGATTTTGATTTGAAATTGAATATGAAGTTGAAATCGTTTTGAAAACGAATTTAAAACGATTTATAAAATACGTGAAATCGACGAAATATATATTATAATATATATATATATATATATTATATAATGGCCTGAATAGAACGCGCCGCACCATGGCAGTTCACGAATTTCGACCATTGACTTCGAACGGACATTACGGGAGATCCGACCATCGGATTCTCCTAAAACCGGAACCGTTGGGTTCGTATCGAAAAGAGATTTCTATCGATTATTAGAGATTTGAAATCTAACAGTTGGATTTGGAATTATGTCCAAATCAAATTTGAAAAAGGTCGTTGTAAGTGCAGTTCGATGGCCATTTATGGAAATCGACTGTACACGCGTTGATAAAATTATTTAAAATATCAATAATTTATGTAAAATCATAAGAAATGATTTGGAAAGAATTGGGATGAAAAGTTCCATATTTGAAAAGATAAAAATATATTTTTATCGAAATGGACTAGTTATGAACTAGAATTACAAATCCAATATTTTTAAAATAAATAAATTGGATTTGAAATGGTTTTAAAAATAACCAGAATTTCCAATATAAGAATTGGAATGGATTTGAATCGAAATTGTCTTCGGAATATTTCGATATTGGATTCCATGATTATACGGATATTGTAGAGGAATTTGGAAGATATATTTATATTGTTATTTCCGATACGATATTTTTTGGTTGTAGAATTTAATACTTAATATAAGCCGATATATTTTCTATTCAGAGTCTTGTATTTAATATCAAATGGGATTTTGGGTTTGTCGTGAACAGTGTCTTCAGTAACACTCTTCTTGAACCCCAAGTGAAGAGAATAAATCTTTTAATTAAGATTGTTAGAGTTTCCAATTATATTTATTAATTGGAATAAAACGGAATGTGAATTGGGTTTATCGTGAACTGTGTTTAACGACATTCGTTCTTTAACCCGATTTATAGTGAAATGTGATTTGGAATTTATAAATCTTTTGTTAAGATTTAAAGGAGATTTTCCAAAGTAAAGTGCGTGGGACCCATTTCAGTTAGTAACCCATCTAGATATCAAACGAGTACTCCGAACTAGGTCAGAGTAGGGGCATGCTTAATGGGATGATTGTAAGAGATCCAAAACGAGGGGGCGATGCCAACAGCGTAGGAAACCAATGGAGTCATGTGCGTGCATGGGTCCGGCTTTCTATGGGAATTAAGATGCTATGACATCAGTAGATATGGTTGGTTGTGCACATCCTGAAAAAGAAGGGTTGCCACTTTAGGAAGTGATACATCCTACTATGGGGAGAGCACAGGGTATCTACGGAGTAGGGAGCCGATCGATTAAGGTGGTAGTTATGGTACATCTAGACTCTGGTAAGTTTAGGAGTCTGTTATTGGGGCTGCCTGTGGATTGTATGGGGTTAAAACCTCTCACCAGAAGTATGCCTAAGTCTACTACTTCATACATGTTGGGGATCATCTCATTTTGGATATACTAGTAGTAATGCAGATAAATCATTAGGGAGGCGTAATACTCTCTATCATGTTTACCTTGTCACACTTACCTATTAGGATGATATCTCTCTTATCCACTTTATATGTCTGTCATGCTACTTTTATTTATTTACTTGCTAAAAGTAACTGAACTCGCCAGACTTTATGTATGACCCTTTTTGTCTCCTCTTCTTTCTTCCATTCACCCCTCCCCCCCAGGTTCTCAGGGAGGGAATTCTCAGGCTTATTCAGTACTCGGTTATCATCTTGCTTGGAGCAACTTCTGAAGTATTGCTCAAGTTATTGTCTCTACTATGGCTTTGTCTCTTTTTGGGGAATTATGCTTTTTATGTACTATGATGGAACAAGACAGAAAGTTTCATATATTTATAATGGCTTTTATGTAGTTTTAGACTTGTGATATTTTGGACCACGATGTTATGATTTATGTTTGAAATAAAAATTTAAATTCTGCTATTGGTCATATATATGTCTTGTAATATTTCTGTTTCTATTTACCTACAATGCTTCACAAAACTTAATACATTCCCTTAGTGAGTGAATTTAACGGACGTGGGGTGTCACAAAACAAATCCCAATGACTGAAGTCCTTAGCCAAATACCCTTATTCCAGACACAATGGAATATGTCTCGTAAGCCATTTCGATCGTTTCTATGAAATTTTCTTAAAATTAAAATACAAATCAATATAACGTTCAATGTTGATTCAACATATGTTTTAATTTGCTATGGCCACATATAACTCCAAAAATTACAAAATTTGAAATCCAGCTATGTTTTACAAATATGGTTCTAATGAATCTTGTTTCATTGAATTTGGAGATAGTTTGAAAAATGGCCTTATAACCAACTTTATTGAATTTGTAACTAAACATGCGTAGAAATTTACTATGCTTGCATATGAATTCCAATTGACTTGAAATTTAAAACTTGATAATAATTTGACGTTCCGTATCTAATAAAATTAATTTCGTCAAAAACGGAGGTCATTTTAAAAATGGCTATTTTTAAGGCCTATGTAATATTATTATAATATTATTAAATTCCAAAGTTATTCAAATTAAAAATAAACTAATTTTTATTATCATATATATATACTAATGAAATGTCATATAGATGTAAAATATACGTACTTGAGTTTTAAACTCAATGTCCAAATTTTCTAGTCAAACGGTGCTCATTTTATATGAAAATCCTTTTATTTTAATCAATAAATCGTTATAATTTATAAACAATTACTTAGCGATTATTTAGAATTTTAATTTGAATATAACTTACAATTCATTAGAAAGATATAATTAAATTGATTCTAACATTTCTTGTTTTACAAAAATCTGACTTATACTGAATTATGTACATTCACTTGAAGTTCAAAACTAAATTTTTCGAACTACCGCAACGTTATAAGTTCGTTTTATAATTAATATAGACTTAAACGTTCAAACTTCGTTTTTAAACAAATTCTAAGTCGTTAACTCTAAAAATAAATTATTTAAAATAATTAATTTCCATTAAAATCAATCAAAAATAAAATTTAAATTGGTCGCAAAGCTCAGGGTTGTTACACTACGATTCATAACCTTGTTGAACATTTTTAAGTTGATAATTAATGTTAGAAACTAGTTTTTTAAATGTGTTTTCAAAATATACACTTTGAATCAATACTGAAGATGTGACCGGATTTTTTTCAAAATTAACTTTTTATTAAAAAAAGTTGTTTGAATATTTGTATGCTAATATATATTCATATAGGCATGGTAAAAAGTAATTAAACCATGCATCATCCTAAGAGATAACTAATTTAACTAAGAAATGCATATAGAGACAAAAGTTTTCAAAGGAAGCATATTGTGTAAAAGATAAGGTGTGTGTAATGGTATGACTTGCATGCTTTCAAGCGTAGAATGACAAGGGATATGGATGGTCATTTCCCACTTTTCCTAAGCTATAAATAACTATGAAAAGCCTCTTTGTTTCATCATCAATTCAAAAACTCAAATCCATGTCTTCACTTCTTCTGTTTTCCAGTGACATCTTTTCCTCTTGTTCCTTTTAAGTTTCGCCCTAGACCTTTAGTTAGGAGGAGATGTGCATGTGCAAAGGAGAAGGAAGGAAGTTGGGTATGAGATATAGCGAAACGAATGAACTTTGATTTATGAAAAAACAAGGAGGAGGTAATGGTTGTGTGTAATGGATGGAGGATAAAGGATTTGGTTATAAGAAAGGACTATTGCAATATCTTTATATTTTAATACTTGAAAAAATTCAAAACAACATTTATTGCAGTGGAGAAGTAGTTTGATTACAACAACTTCATAAACCAAGAGAAAAATCAAGTACACTTAGTAACCATCTTGACAAATTGTTTTCTAAGTACATAAAATAAAAAGCATAACCCCAACGCATGTAGCCATAAAAGAGATGAGCTGAACTTTATTTTCAGCAATCCAGGCACTTCCAAAAGAGAGAGAAAGAGATCCAAGAACAAGCTTCACTAGTACTAGTCCCACCCTAAGAACCTGGGGGGGGGGGGGGCGGGGGGGGGGGGGGGGGGGGAAGGAAGAAAAGAGGCGAAAATAAAGGGGGTCAGACATAAAGTCTGGCGAGTAAAATAACTTCAACAATATAATTATTAAAGTAACTAGGATAAGGCATAAACTGGTAAAACAAGGTATGACCGTGAAGCAAGCGGGCATGACAAAGCAGCAAGAGGAATATTCTGGCGTTAATCTCGCCTAATCACTATAGGATAATTACTATACTGCACCATTACTAGTCACCCTAAAAGAGTATCCCACCTATAGATCTTAATAAAGATAATGGTGGTTTCGTCTACCCCTAGTTGCCTTCATAGGTACCGCCTTCCCCTATCTCCACTAGTTTACCCACTACCCCCATGCGATCGGCTCCCTAACTCGTAGATACCCGTGTTGGTCCCATAGTGGGGTGTATCATTCCCCAAAGTGGCAACCCGATACCACTAAAGATGCATGCTTATATTTACACGATGCAACAACATCTTACCTACCGGCTCGGGCCCACGCACGCACATGACCCCGTTGGACATGCATTGCCACCGCTAACCCGTTTTGACCTCTTACAATCAAACCCAGCGAGCGTGTCCCGTCCTCGATCTAACTCGAGCTCACAAAGATACTTAATGGGTTACTGGTTTGAAAAGGGTCCCCATGTTTGACACAAGCTTTCGACCTATGCTTGGCCCCCAATAGAACTTCCCACTTAACCCTTTCTTATTCATGTCTTCTTACATGTTTTCAACTTGGTTAAGTGTTTCTAATCGTATTTTACAAGCCACCCAGGCCACCCACTTAACCCCCATGTCCCACCACATGTTTATTTGGTTAAATGTTACTTAATTCATTAGAACCGTGACCTTGTAAAGACCTCTCACATTAGACTAGCGTTTGCGGTTGCTGGATTTGCTGGGCGGGTCTGGGCAGTCTTATACCGCAAACGAGCCTAACCTCGTGTCTTCACAATTGTTACGCATTTAATTTGTGCCTTTGACCTCTCACATTAGACTACCGTTTGTGGTTGCTAGATTTGCCGGGCGGGTCCGGGCAGTCTTATACCACAAACGAGTCTAACCTCGTGTCTTAGGCAGTTAATTATTACACATAACTATTTAACCGCAAATTGGATTAATATCCCTATTCAAATTTGTCAATAAATTCAAATTAATTTATGTCCATAATTGTCACCTAAATTATGTCCATAATTTCAGGTATATAAATTTATACCAATTAATGTCTCAAATTAATTATATGCCTTTAAGGCCATTTTATGCCAATTCACAAATATGTATATTTAATATTTTCCCATTGTCCCTAGGCTACTCGTACGTTTTAATATGACATATGTTAGACTCGCAAATAGTCTAACTTATAAAAAGAAAAGCAACATCACAACACATAAAATAGATCTAAGAGTCATGACATAAGTTTACATAGCCAATAACTTGCATAGGCAATGGATATACATAAATTTGCATAAACTATCATGGATCTAAATATAGATCTAAACATGTAATCATGAACTTGCATATATGGATATGGTTTTCCTATAATTTGCGTATGAATTTCATTCAAACTAGCATATGATTCACATACAAAACTAGCATAGGTTGTGGACATACAGAACATAAATTTGCATAACCATGTACTGCCATGGATCTAAATATGGATCTAAACACAAGGTGTGAACTTGCATATGGATGTAGATTAATGTCACATGTTTACATATAAACTAGCATATGTATCTATATGATTCACATATGAACTTCTGTGACGATCCCAAAATCCGTGTGATGGTATTAAGGATAATCATTGGAATATAACACATCAATCATCATAGCAGAGTACAGATAATAGCAAAACAATAAATAGAATAATTTTACATAGATACGACAGCGGAATCATATTATGTAACATCAGAATAACACAACGTAGGATATAACTTAGTAAATAAAAGGGAAATGATTTGTCACCATCGCCAGAGGCGGAATATATACATGCAGTGAGACATAATACGGGTATCAGTCTACATCGCCGAAGGCGGTACATATACATACGATAATAAGTACTGGAAGTAAAACAGTCTGCATCGCCCGTGGCGGAATCATAATATAAATACAATAATGGTGGATAATGTCAAAGTCATCTCGGTGAAGTCAGCCTCGCCATGACCCAAAATGCACTCCATACTACAGTGCTGAGCCAAAACAACCTGTCACCTGTGAACTAGGCTGTCCATGTGAAAATAAGGGCACCCGCGTTTGCAAAGTGAAACAAACAACGAGTCAGTCATGGGGACTGGTATGAGAAATCTACTTAACAGTTTAAACAACAGTAATAAGCAAATCATAGGACCACGCCACTTTCACGGAATGGGTTTACTCCAGTGATTGCTGGTGCATTTAAAACAAAGTAAATTCTTTAAAACAACGCAATGCTTTTAAAAAGAATGAAGCCATTATAAGACTCAAGTCCCATCATACAATGCAACGCAAGCCAGAGGATAGAGTTTTACCTTATAATGGCCAAATATGCTTAATACGTGTAAAGCAAAATCATTTGATATTATTACTAGTGCATACATGTTTCAAAAACGAATAGCATCATAAATATCAATCATAGGCGGCATAACTACCATCTACTATGTCTCCATACTAGTTCTACAATCAAATCCGTTATTTCGTATTGGAAATTGGATTTCCGTCATGAGTCAAGGCAAGGGGCAAGCTCCTCTCCGCTTCGAGACACTCTAGCAAATGCCTCGGGACTACACACTCTGGGTAACCCCTGGATCTTCAGGGCCGGTCCTCTCTTACGTTTGAGGATTAATTATTTCTGAACACACATTTCCCGGTCCTTACAGACCTATAATCGAGGCGCCTCGCATTCCAACAACCACATAGGTGAAAAGTAGATATAAATGTCAGGGCTGGTAGGTCACTGACACCACCATAGCTAGAAAGAAACGTCATGCTCTCCCTGCAGTTCTTATCCCGTTTTTAACTCATACCGAGGTGTGAGGCTCGTGAATCCCCGCTATACACAAAGCCAGGCCACGTAGGCCATGCTTTGATCATCAAACTCAAGAATTTGCTTTGCAACAAAAGCCTTGATCACAACATCTTGGCATGCCACATAGGCAATCCACTCCATACGACTGATTTCCATCAATATATAACCTCTGAGCTCGTACGTCTCAGAGAAGGGCGTTAAGCAAAAGAATAAATTCTCCACCGCAAAACAGACATATATTTAACAGAGATCAATCAGTATAGAACAAAATCCAATGTCAGACACACAGTCCATTTACAAGTCCGTTCTGGGTCTGAACGAAACCGGAGGCGTCAATTTCTCGTATATCCGTACAATCAACACATACGTTCAGACGGCTACTACTTCCGTTCCTTCACGGTAGCTACTCCAATCAGGAACCTCAGCAGCGCCCATCCAAACGATATGAAGATCGTCGATCTTGAATCGTCTTTGTATTTTCCAATTCGAATCATTCGATCACTTATTTGAAATGAGGGTTAGCTCGGCCTTTTCAAATAATTCACGTAAATAGAATTCAAATCAATTCTTTCCATGGTTATATTATTCGACATTCATATTTCAGTTCTTTAGTGTTATTTTTGTGTCAAACACATACAACCATCAAATATCAAACAGATCAAGCCAAATTGGTTTATTTCCAATCTATGTTGCTTATAATATTTTATAACGATTTTTTGCCATTTTATTTATTTAAAAATGGCCATATTTAATTAAACGACATTTCAGGTCGTGTCGTGGCACTAGCGCTGTTTTTCCCTATTTTTTTTTACACAAAGCTACGCCACAAAGGCCATGCTTTTATCATCAACCACAAGACTTTGCTTTTCAACAGAAGCCTTGATCATTGCATCTTAGCGTGCCACACAGGCGATTCATGCCATGCGACTGATGTCCATCAATATACAACCTCTGAGCTCGTACGTCTCAGAGAAGGGCGTTAAGCAAGAGAATAAATTCTCCGCCGCCAATCAGATGTATATTTAATAGAAATCAATCTACATAGAAAAAAATCCAATGTCAGACACACAGTCCATTTACAAGTTCATTCTGGGTCTGAACGAAACCGGAGGCACTTTCCTCGCATATCCATCGATCTCCAAGTACGTCTGGACGACCATCAACTATTTCCATCCTCTTGGGTGTACAGCCCAATCAGGATCATCAGTAATTATCCAAACGATGTGAAGACTTCCGGTCTTCGACCACCGTCATCATCTTCGACTTATCGTCGAATCGGTTATTCGGAATGGGTATAAACCCGGCCTTTCCGAACAACCTGCGTATATTAAAAACAAATGTTACACAAACACAACATACGCCTCATTCCAATTCATTAGTCACTAACCGTAAATCAGCAAGAGAGCAATTCCCCAAATATTAACCCCGAAGGCCGAAACCAACATCAGATCAATACCCAGGAAACCATTCTTCTTAACTAACCTACACCTAGTTTCTAAATCTCAATTCTTAGGGAAAGGTTCCCAATAATTTTATCCAAGATAAATTCTTTAAAATTTATTCTTTAATCTTCCATTGGATGTCGTATCAAACCAAATTATGGTTTTTCCAAACTAGTCGAGATTAGCGAACCACATCGAAGTAACTATTTATTTTATTTCCCAATCCCACCCTATTCATCCCATGAAGCAAAACTGGTAATACTCTATATCTAACACCACAGTATTGTCGGTAAAATTAATTACCATTCCACGTTCAAATCTTATTAAAGATTTAACTATCGCTTTGGAGCAACACTGGTGATACTCCATTCTCGCTCATTTTCCAAATTTGATAATTTAAATTATCAATTCACATTTCAATCTAATTGCAGATTCCTTAAAACTCCTTTTTCTGGGTTAAAGAACTAATGTCATTTAAAACACAGTTCACAACAAACCCAAATCACATTCTATTTATTATCGAGTTAAAGAACAAGTGTTATTTAAAACACCCTTCACGATAAACCCACTAATCAATTCTATTTAAAACCCATTTCAAATCTAATTTATTTATTTAAAAATAAACGGGTTTTATTTTAGTTCAAAACTAGATCATTTCGATAAAAATCTATTTTTATCTTTTCAAACATGGAGTTTTTCATCCCAATTTTTCCTAAATCATTTCTTATGATTTTACACAAATTATTACTATTTTTAATAATTTTATCAAGGCCCATACAGTCGATTTCCATCAATGGCCATCGAACTGCACTTACAACGACCTTTTCCAAATTTGATTTGGACGTATCTCCAAATCCAACTGTTAGATTTCAAATTTCTAATACTTGTTAGAAAGCACTTTTCGATACGAACCAATAGTTCCGGTCTTAGGAGAATCCGACGGTCGGATCTCCCGTAATGTCCGTTCGAAATAAATGGTCGAAATTCACGAACTGCCACGGCGCGGCGCGTTCTATTCAGGCCATTATATAATATATATATATATATATATTATATATTTCATCAATTTCTATTTAAAGCGAATTTTATAAATAGTTTTAAATTCGTTTCAAAAACATTTCAACTTCCATTTCCAATTTAAATCAAAATTGAATTTTTCCTTATAAATTCGTTTTAAAATTCATTTCAATTCAATTCAAATTTAATTCAATTTGAATTCATTTCAAATCGATTCTTATTCTATCTCAATTCGTTTTCAATTCAATTCGAATTCGTTTTATATTCAATTCAATTCGAATTCGTTATATATTCAATTCAATTCGAATTCGTTTTATATTCAATTCGAATTCGTTTAATATTCAATTCAATTCGAATTCGTTTTATATTCAATTCAATTCGAATTCGTTTTATATTCAATTCAATTCGAATTCGTTTTATATTCAATTCATTTCGAATTCGTTTTATGTTCAATTCAATTCGAATTCATTTTATATTCAATTCAATTCAAAAACGAATATAATCGATGTAAATATCGTTCGCGTCAAAATATCGCATCTCTAATCAACACGGCTTTATATATTTCAATAATTCCGTTATTCTATTCAACAAATGAATATTTATTCTATTCACTATGTGAATCTATATTTTTGTCAACACATGACTAATCTCAACGGATGAGTATTGTCCACGTGTGACTATTTTTGTTATTTAGTATATTTTATAAAAATTATGGTATCTATCGTTTGATTTCAAATCAGACTCCAACCGTAAATTAGTAAGAGAACGATTCCCTGAATATTAACCCCGAAGGCCAAAACCAACATCAGATCAATATCCAGGAGACCACTCATCTTATCTATTTTCTAGTGAGTTTCTAATTCTATATATGATAAAGATGTAAATTTTATTGTTAAAATATTTTGTTCAACACATGACTAATCTCAACGGATGAGTACGGTCAACACATGAACCTTTATTTTTATAATATTCATTATTTTTAAAATATTTCGTTCAACACATGACTAATCTCAACGGATGAGTACGGTCAACACATGAACCTTTAATTTTATAATATTCACTATTGTTAAAATATTTCATTCAACACATGACTAATCTCAACGGATGAGTACGGTCAACACATGAACCTTTATTTTTATAATATTCATTATTGTTAAAATATTTCGTTCAACACATGACTAATCTCAACGGATTAGTACGGTCAACAAATGAACATTTATTTTATAATATTCTTTATTTTTCCAATTGGAATGAGGCCCAATCAATTACCATATAAAGTTAATTATATGGATTCCATACAACACATGTATATAATAGCAACGATACATAATCAACCATCATCCAAAGTGCACTACACTGTATAAGCATCAAATATAGATATCTAACGCTTATAACAGCCTGTCAATCAATCGATCGACATACAACTAATTATTGGGATTGGTGTATGTCGTATTTTATCCCAATACCCGTGTGGGGTTTCAAACAATCAAACACAGATTATATTTGTGCAGTTGGGCGACGTGTAAAATTTACCGTCCCAATCAATGTCCTTCAAATAGGTGTACATAAACGAACCGTCTGGTTTGTGAATGAATATTTATTTATTCACGTTCACATTAAAAATTATATTTTTAAAGACCAAATTATTTTATTCAACCTATGAATATTCTATTCGGTTCATTTATTAAATAAAATGATATCTTTATTTTTCTAACTTATTTTAGAAAATTTCGGCGGCATAACGGCACGATACTAGAAACGGGACAAGGCCTAGCCTTATCCCCGGTCTAGTGATGGCCCACGCCATTCACACATCAATCAAATCCATTCTATTTCACCAAACAATCAAATTCAAATCAAATAATCCGACTAATCTATGCAACCAAACAAACAAGTCCATGGTCTATGGACAGTGGTGTCGGGTGCTACTAAACACCGTCTGCATCCTAGTATATATATATATAACTAGAAAAAGAGATTGAAGGGTGAGAAATTCTCACCAAAGCTAATCCTTTATCACGACCCTTCTTTTGTAGAAGTCTTCGCCGTTCTCGCCTTTCGTCACTTTCGTTGCCCGTAGCCACTATATATATAAAAATCACATTTTTATATTGTTGCTATATAGATAAAAATTATACCTTTACACTGCTACTATATAGATAAAAATTCTATTTTCACAACGCTACTATATAGATAAAAATTCTATTTTCACAACACTACTATATAGATAAAAATTCTATTTTCACAACGCTACTATATAGATAAAAATTCTATTTTTACATCGATGTTCATATAATAAAGATTATATTTTTATAACGCTCCTCTCTATATAAAAATCGAATTTTTACTTCGCTATTCAATATATAAAAATCAAATTTTTACTTCTCTATTCAATATATAAAAATCGAATTTTTACTTCGCTATTCAATATATAAAAATTGAAATTTTACTTCGCTATTCAATATATAAAAATCGAATTTTTAGTTCGCTATTCAATATATAAAAATCTAATTTTTACTTCGCTATTCAATATATAAAAATCACCTCTTTCTTTAATAAAAATCATTTCTTCCTTTCTTTCGATAAAAATCATAGCTTTATGCTATTAAAAATCCGATCTTTAACTTTAAAAATCAAATCTTTTATATTTTTAAAAATCGAAGCTTTCACATATTAAAAATCCCATCTTTCCTTTGTTAAAGTTTTCGCCTTTTCGTATATAAAGTTTTCGCCTTTTCCTATATAAAATTCCTAGCTTTTTAAATATAAAATTCCTACTTATATGATTTAAAATCAGAATTCTTTTTATAAAATAAAATAGCATAAATCCAGATAGGAAAAAGGGGCTCACATCGTTCGGAAAAGGAGGGGGTTTGCTCGCCGTGGTGTGTGGCTCATTGGATCTTACGAAGGGCGCCTGGCGTCGGTGGGGCAAGGCAGCGCAGGAGGCGGGGTCGGCGATCCAAGGGGGTGGCGGCGTCTGTTGTGCTTTTCTGTGGAGCTTTCGAGGGTTTTGGGGGGCTTTAACGCGAGGAGAGGGAGGAGGGGATGATCGGAGGGGGGGGGGGGAAGAAAGCATGGCGGCGGCACTGGTAGAGCGCGGTGGCGGGGCGGGCGATGGACGTGATTCGTTTTTTTCTTTTGATTTGAAAAAGTGAACGCGAGGGGGGGGGGGGGGGGCTGAGAGAAGATAAGGGGATGAGAGGAAGTTTTTAATTTTATATTTATTTAATTTTTTAATTCCAAAAAGGTACTTTTATTTTCGACCTCGAAACGAGGCCCACCGCCTGTCGTCCATAGCTAATTACCCCCATTCCAAACACAATGGGATATGAATCGTAAGCTGATTCGATCATTTCGATCAGTTTCCGTTAAAATCAACATATAACTCGACATATTGAATTTGAACGCGAATTTCAATTTACTGGGGTCACATACTAACTCGAAAAATTCCAGAAAAATATTTTCTAGCTTCGTATTGACGATACGGTCCTAACTAAACTAGTTTCGTCGAATTCTGAGACCGTTGAGAAAATGGCCATTTTCCAGTCGATTAAAATCAACTGAAATTGGTCAATCGCGTTTTCCTTTGCCACGCTCACATATTGAATCGAAAAATTATGAAATTTGGAACCTAGCAATAATTTGACATCATGGATCCAACAAAAATAGTTTCGTCAAAATCCTAGGTCATTTGCAAAATTCCCATTTTTAAGGGCCTGAATTCCATAGCGACTATTCAGAATTTTCAACTGGACATATCTTTTGATCCCCGCTTTGAAATTTCAATTTTTCGGATTCGTTGGAAAGATATTCTCCAATAGATCCTATTATTTTTTGTTTCACTAAAATCCGGTTTATTTTGCACCCGGTATGTTCAATTGAAGTTTGAAATCGAATTATCGAACTACCGCGCCGTTTTCAATTCCTTTTATAATTATATATAATTATTTATATTCTAACGATGATGTATATAAATATATACGTTCGAATTCTATTCAAAATAAATTTCTCGTTGATATTATTTAAAATAATCTATTTAAATATTCAAAATTCGCTAAAATTGCCAAAATAAAAATTTTAAACTGGCCCAGATTTCCGGGTTATTACAATCTCCCCCACTTAATACTTTTCGTCCCTGAAAAGTAACAAAGTCGAAAGTTGTTTTAAAAACCAACTCAACTTTCAGTATTTTGATTACAGCTTAAGTTCTTCAACTTTTCAGTTTCTAAGAACTTTTCAAAATTTTCAAAAATTTGGCTAACACCCTAAATTTTCAAAAAATTTCGCCATAACCTCCCCTGCACCGGGAGCAACGGGAAAATCCCGAAATTGCCATATAGGCCTTCTGATCTCAAAAAGAAAAAGAAAAAGCCAAGCAGCTAGCCAATCGGCTCATAAAATCATCATCACCCAAACAAAACAGTAAATTATAGTAAATATGTACCTATTTGTCGGGCAAACAAATTTTTTCTCTGCTCTAGCCTCCTTGCTATGACATGTTCAATGTAAGTACATGTATATGCAAGCAAATGCGACCAATTTTCAATATAATTCAATATTTGATTCTATTAGGCATAATGGTTCAAAATTATCAAACAAATAAACAAACAACACAAACATCAATCAATTAGTGAATTAGAGTTTCAAGTTCATAATTTTGATATATACACAGAAAATCATGTTTTTGATGCCAATTCACAACAATGTATCTATCTAGTTTTGGTTCTCACACCAGTCTATTGGAAATATATACAAATCACACCTTCAAAACTCGAACACACACTACTGATGCTATATAGTCATCAGTAGAATCATCTTCGGGCGACTAGAGTGTGATTCTATATCTATCTAGTATATTAAAACTTCGAATATACGTTCATGACGCGTCTATGCGAAAACTTTATATACTAGATTGTCCAAATACAAAATAAATAAATATTCAAATACGTATAAAACGATTTAAATTTCAAAAAAAATTGTTTTCATTTGAAAAATGTACTCTTCACTCGTGGATTTTACTAGTCATATCTCTAACGAGTCATTCTAATTGGACTTTACTAGTCCAATATCTGATGAATTCTTTTGTATGGTTCTAATGTGTCTTATTCTCGAGCTCTGTAAACAAAAGCTCTGATACCAACTGTGAGAACCCGTTACTTCCCCGTGAAGGAAAGAGCGGATACTATAATAAGGGTAGGGTGTCAAAACAATTTCAATCATAAATATCAATCATAGACGGCATAGCATCCCATGCTACTATGTCACCATACTAGGCTCTACAAATAAAGCCGAAATATCTCATATTGGAAGTTGGATTTCCGTCATGAGTCGAGGCAAGGGGCAAGCTCCTCTCTGCTTCGAGACACTTTAGCAAATGCCTCGGGACTACGCACTCTGGGCAACCCCTGGAATCGGCTAGGCCGATCCTCTCTTACGTTTGAGGATTAATTATTCCTGAACACACGTTTCCCGGTCCTTACAGACCTATAATCGAGGCGCCTCATTCCAACAACCACATAGGTGAAAAGTATATAAATGTCAGGGCTGGTAAGTCACTGACACCACCAAAGCTAGAAAGAAACGTCGTGTTCTCCCAACGGTCTGTATCCCGTTTTTGACTCATACCGAGGTGTGAGGCTCGCGAATTCACGTTATACACAAAGCTACGCCACAAAGGTCGTGCTTTGATTATCAACCACAAGACTTTGCTTTTCAACAGAAGCCTTGATCATTGCATCTTAGCATGCCACACAGGCAATTCATGCCATGCGACTGAAATCCATCGATATACAACCTCTGAGCTCGTACGTCTCAGAGAAGGGCGTTAAGCAAGAGAATAAATTCTCCGCCGCCAAACAGATGTATATTTAATAGAAATCAATCTACATAGAATAAAATCCAATGTCAGACACACAGTCCATTTATAAGTTCGTTCTGGGTCTGAACGAAACCGGAGGCACTTTCCTCGCATATCCATCGATCTCCAAGTACGTCTCGACGACCACCAACTATTTCCATCCTCTTGGGTGTACAACCCAATCAGGATCATCAGTAATTATCCAAACGATGTGAAGACTTCCGGTCTTTGACCACCGTCATCATCTTCGACTTATCGTCGAATCGATTATTCAGAATGGGTATAAACCCGGCCTTTCCGAACAACCCGCGTATATTAAAAACAAATGTTACACAAACACAACATACGCCTCATTCCAATTCATTAGTCACTAACCATAAATCAGCAAGAGAGCAATTCCCCAAATATTAACCCGAAGGCCGAAACCAACATCAGATCAATACCCAGGAAACCATTCTTCTTAACTAACCTACAGCTAGTTTCTAAATCTCAATTCTTAGGGAAAGGTTCCCATTAATTTTATCCAAGATAAATTCTTTAAAATTTATTCCTTAATCTTCCATTGGATGTCGTATCAAACCAAATTATGGTTTTTTCCAAACTAGTCGAGATTAGCGAACCACACCGAAGTAACTATTTATTTTATTTCCCAATCCCAACCTATTCATCCCATGAAGCAAAACTGGTAATACTCCATATCTAACACCACAGTGTTGTCAGTAAAATTAATTACCATTTCACGTTTAAATCTAATTAAAGATTTAACTATCGCTTTGGAGCAAAACTGGTGATACTCCATTCTCGCTCATTTTCCAAATTTGATAATTTAAATTATCAATTCACATTTCAATCTAATTGCAGATTCCTTAAAACTCCTTTTTCTGGGTTAAAGAACTAATGTCATTTAAAACACAGTTCACGATAAACCCAAATCACATTCTATTTATTATCGAGTTAAAGAACAAGTGTTATTTAAAACACCCTTCACGATAAACCCACTAATCAATTCTATTTAAAACCCATATCAAATCCAATTTATTTATTTAAAAATAAACGGGTTTTATTTTAGTTCAAAACTAGATCATTTCGATAAAAATCTATTTTTATCTTTTCAAACATGGAGTTTTTCATCCCAATTTTTCCCAAATCATTTCTTATGATTTTACACAAATTATTACTATTTTTAATAATTTTATCAAGGCCTGTACAGTCGATTTCCATCAACGGCCATCGAACTGCACTTACAGCGACCTTTTCCAAATTTATTTGGACGTATCTCCAAATCCAACCGTTAGATTTCAAATTTATAATATTCGTTAGAATGCTCTTTTCGATATGAACCCAACGGTTCTGGTCTTAGGAGAATCTGACGGTCGGATCTCCCGTAATGTCCGTTCGAAATAAATGGTTGAAATTCACAAACTGCAGTAGCGCGACGCGTTCTATTCAGCCCATTATATATATAATATATATATATTATATATATATTTCGTCGTTTTCTATTTAAATCGAATTTTATAAATAGTTTTAGATTCGTTTCAAAAACATTTCAACTTCCAATTCCAATTCAAATCAAAATTGATTTTTTCCTTATAAATTCGTTTTAAAATTCATTTCAATTCAATTTGAGTTCATTTCAAATCGATTCTTTTTCTATCTCAATTCGTTTTCAATTCAATTCGAATTCGTTTTATATTCAATTCAATTCGAATTCGTTATATATTCAATTCAATTCGAATTCATTTTATATTCAATTCAATTCGAATTCGTTTTATATTCAATTCAATTCGAATTCGTTTTATATTCAATTCTATTCGAATTCGATTTATATTCAATTCAACTCAAATTCGTTTTATATTCAATTCAATTCGAATTCGTTTTATATTCAATTCAATTCGAATTCGTTTTATATTCAATTCGAGTTCGTTTTATATTCAATTCAATTTGATTTCGTTTTATATTCAAGTCAATTCAAAAACGAATATAATCGATGTAAATATCGTTCGCGACAAAATATCGCATCTCTAATCAACACGGCTTTATATATTTCAATAATTCCGTTATTCTATTCAACAAATGAATATTTATTCTATTCACTATGTGAATCTATATTTTTGTCAACACATGACTAATCTCAACGGATGAGTACTGTCCACATGTGACTATTTTTGGTTATTTAATATATTTTATAAAAATTATGGTGTCTATCGTTTAATTTCAAATCAGACTCCAACCGTAAATTAGTAGGAGAACGATTCCCTGAATATTAACCCCGAAGGCCGAAACCAACATCAGATCAATATCCAGGAGACCACTCATCTTATCTATTTTCCAATTAGTTTCTAATTCTATATATGATAAAGATGTAAATTTTATTGTTGAAATATTTCGTTCAACACATGACTAATCTCAACGGATGAGTACGGTCAACACATGAACCTTTATTTTTATAATATTCACTATTGTTAAAATATTTTGTTCAACACATGACTAATCTCAACGGATGAGTACGGTCAACACATGAACCTTTATTTTTATAATATTCATTATTGTTAAAATATTTCGTTCAACACATGACTAATCTCAACGGATGAGTACGGTCAACACATGAACCTTTATTTTATAATATTCTTTATTTTTCCAATTGGAATGAGGCCCAATCAATTACCATATAAAGTTAATTATATGGATTCCATACAACACATGTATATAATAGCAACGATACATAATCAACCATCATCCAAAGTGCACTACACTGTATAAGCATCAAATATAGATATCTAACGCTTATAACAGCCTGTCAATCAATCGATCGACATACAACTAATTATTGGGATTGGTGTATGTCGTATTTTATCCCAATACCCGTGTGGGGTTTCAAACAATTAAACACAGATTTTATTTACGCAGTTGGGCGATGTGTAAAATTTATCGTCCCAATCAATGTCCTTCAAATAGGTGTACATAAACAAACCGTCCGGTTTGTAAATGAATATTTATTTATTCACGTTCACATTAAAAATTATATTTTTAACGACCAAATTATTTTTCTCAACCTATGAATATTCTATTCGGTTCATTTATTAAATAAAATGATATCTTTATTTTTCTAACTTATTATAGAAAATTTCGGTGGCATAACGGCACGATACTAGAAACGGGACAAGGCCTAGCCTTATCCCCGGTCTAGTGATGGCCCACACCATTCACACATCAATCAAATCCATTCTATTTCACCAAACAATCAAATTCAAATCAAATAATCCGACTAATCTATGCAACCAAACAAACAAGTCCATGGTCTGTGGACAGTGGTGTCGGGTGCTACTAAACACCGTCTGCATCCTAGTATATATATATATAACTAGAAAAAGAGATTGAAGGGTGAGAAATTCTCACCAAAGCTAATCCTTTATCACGACTCTTCTTTTGTAGAAGTCTTCGCCGTTCTCGCCTTTCGTCACTTTCGTTGCCCGTAGCCACTATATATATAAAAGTCACATTTTTATATTGTTGCTATATAGATAAAAATTATACTTTTACACCGCTACTATATAGATAAAAATTCTATTTTCACAACGCTACTATATAGATAAAAATTCTATTTTCACAACGCTACTATATAAATAAAAATTCTATTTTCACAACGCTACTATATAGATAAAAATTCTATTTTTACATCGATGTTCAAATAATAAAGATTATATTTTTATAACGCTCCTCTTTATATAAAAATCGAATTTTTACTTCGCTATTCAATATATAAAAATCGAATTTTTACTTCGCTATTCAATATATAAAAATCGAATTTTTATTTTGCTATTCAATATATAAAAATCTAATTTTTAGTTCGCTATTCAATATATAAAAATCGAATTTTTACTTCGCTATTCAATATATAAAAATCGAATTTTTAGTTCGCTATTCAATATATAAAAATCGAATTTTTACTTCGCTATTCAATATATAAAAATCACCTCTTTCTTTAATAATAATCATTTCTTCCTTTATTTCGATAAAAATCATAGCTTTATGCTATTAAAAATCCGATCTTTAACTTTAAAAATCAAATCTTTTATATTTTTAAAAATCGAAGCTTTCACAAATTAAAAATCCCGTCTTTCCTTTGTTAAAGTTTTCGCCTTTTCCTATATAAAGTTTTCGCCTTTTCCTATATAAAATTCCTAGCTTTTTAAATATAAAATTCCTATTTATATGATTTAAAATCAGAATTCTTTTTATAAAATAAAATAGCATAAATCCAGATAGGAAAAAGGGGCTCACATCGTTCGGAAAAGGAGGGGGTTTGCTCGCCGTGGTGTGTGGCTCTTCGGATCTGACGGAGGGCGCCTGGCATCGCTGCGGGAAGCTGGCGTAGGAGGCGGGGTCAGCGATCCAAGGTGGTGGCGGCGTCTGCTGTGCTTCGCGGTGGAGCTTTCGAGGGTTTGGAGGGGCTTTAACGCGTGGAGAGGGATGAGGGGTGAAGGGAAGATCGGAGGGGGGGAGCGTGGCGGCGGCACTGGTAGAGCGCGGTGGCGGGTCGGGCGATGGCGCGGTGGAGCGATGGACGCGATTCGTTTTTGTTTCTTTTGATTTGAAAAAGTGAACGGGGCGGGGGGGCCTGAGAGAAGATAAGGAGAGGAGAGGAAGTTTTTAATTTTATATTTATTTAATTTTTTAATTCAAAAAAGGTACTTTTATTTTCAACCTCGGAACGAGGCCCACCGCCTGTCGTCCATAGCTAATTACCCCCATTCCGAACACAATGGGATATGTATCGTAAGCTGATTCGATCGTTTCGATCAGTTTCCATTGAAATCAACATATAACTCAATATATTGAATTTGAACGCGAATTTCAATTTACTGGGGTCACATACTAACTCGAAAAATTCCAGAATTTTTTTTTCTAGCTTCCTATTGACGATATGGTCCTAACAAAACTAGTTTCGTCGAATTCTGAGACCGTTGGAAAAATGGCCATTTTCCAGTCAATTAAAATCAACTGAAATTGGTCAAACGCGTTTTCCTTTGCCATGCTCACATATTGAATGGAAAAATTATGAAATTTGGAACCTAGCAATAATTTGACATCACGGATCCAACAAAAGTAGTTTCGTCGAAATCCGAGGTCGTTTGCAAAATTCCCATTTTTAAGGGCCTGAATTCCATAACGATTATTCAGAATTTTCAACTGGACATATCTTTTGATCCTCGCTATGAAATTTCAATTTTTCGGATTTGTTGGAAAGATATTCTCCAATAAATCCTATTATTTTTGTTTTCACTAAAATCCGGTTTATTTTGCACTCGGTATGTTCAATTGAAGTTTAAAATCGAATTATCGAACTACCACGCCATTTTCAATTACTTTTATAATTATACATAATTATTTATATTCTAACGACGATGTATATAAATATATACGTTCGAATTGTATTCAAAATAAATTTCTCGTCGATATTATTTAAAATAATCTATTTTAAATATTCAAAATTCGCTAAAATTGCCAAAATAAAAATTTTAAACTGGCCCAGATTTCCGGGTTATTACACAACTCGACGAACGAATTTCAATTCATCACATGAATATTCTCTATAGCTTGGTATATATATAAAAATGTGAATTTTATCGTTAAATCTATTTGTTTAAAATTCTAATAATATTCAACACATGAATTTCAACTCGACGAACGAATTTCAATTCAACACATGAATATTCTCTATAGCTTGGTGTATATATAAAAATGTGATTTTTATCGTTAAATCTATTTGTTTATAATTCTAATAATATTCAACACACGAATTTCAACTCAACAAATGAATTTCAATTCAACACATGAATATTGGTTTCAACATATGTAATTAATTTCAACAAATGAAAATTATTCTAACACATGAATATTTCAGAAAATTTAGGCAGCATAACGGCATGGTAGTTAAAACTGGGACCGTCCCTAGTACGGCTCCTCGCTCTACCTTGAAACCTCGTGGTTTTTGACAATGGGGATCATGCATCTAGTTCGCACGCAGGCGGCATGTTTTATTTTCATTTCCACAATCCTATTCTAATTTGTTTCAACCACAAGAGGGTATTTTTCAACCACAAAGGTATTTTTCAACCACAATGGTATTTTTCTACCACAATATCCACCACAAACAATTATTTCCAACCATTCGTCATACCATATGATATCACGCCAATCACAAGCAATAGATATCGTCCATGGTCTGTGGACGAGGGGAGTATATATATATATATATATATATATATATTATTTCTATAATTCACTTGCATTTCATCACAATTCAAAGCATATATGTTTCATACAATGCTTGTATAATTTATACATCGCTAATATAACTTATACAACACATGTACATGATGTATACAATGCATATATAATTTATCCTTCGCTTATATAATTTATACAACACGATTCCATTCACACAATTTAGTTTAGATTCCTCACATTGGTTTTTGAAGTGCTAAAAATCGTATGAAGATCAGAAAAATCCGTGGCTTCTGCTAGATGGTAGAGAGCCTCCCTGCGGTCCTGATGTTTCCTGTTTCTTCGAATTTCGTTAACACACTAAAAATATATGATTTTTCAAAGTTTTGCAACACATAAAAGTGTTATTTTCAATTCAGAAATTTCAAGCAGATAACCTTTCCAACCTTCAAAACTAGGTTTAAAATTTAAACCAAAACCGTAGCTCGATGCCCAGATCAGACTATACGACGTCAAAGAGGGTCGGAAGAGCTTCCTGTCGACGGTGGTGAGGTGCAGCTCGGTGGGCCGTGGCGTTCGTGGCGGCGTCGGAAAGGGCTCGGCTTTGGAGAGGTCGTTCGCACGCTACACGAGACGAGGGGGGTCGTGGTGGGTATGGATTTGAAGAGGGAGGGAAAACGAACGGAAAAGTCAACTGGAGGGGGTGACGTAAACGCCTGTGGCGGCGGCGATCGGGCCTGGAATCTCTGGAGTGGTTTCTGTCGTTCGTCGTAGGAGGGTTTGACCGATTTCAGAAGAGAGAAAAAATGAAGGGTATTTTCTAATATATTTAAATTTTAAATTCCCAAAATATCCTTTTCAACCAACGTTCACCAATTTCAACCCAGCGACTGTCGCCCCTAGCTAAATACCCCATTCCGGACACAATGGGATATGTTTCGTTGGCCAATTCGACTGTTACAGTCAGTTATTTTTCAAATCAAAGTATAAAACATTTTATATTCAATTTGAACGTACATTTCAATTTGCTAGAGCCACAAACTAAATCGAAAAATTCC
The DNA here is from genome assembly GCA_030737875.1 of Allium sativum. Lineage (NCBI taxonomy): Eukaryota > Viridiplantae > Streptophyta > Magnoliopsida > Asparagales > Amaryllidaceae > Allium > Allium sativum. The sequence continues at coordinate 969,172,335 of CM060912.1, read as the reverse complement.
AGAAAAATAAATATAGCTTTGTTTTGATGATACGATCCCAACAAAACTAGTTTCGTCGAATTTTTAGCTCATATGCAAAATGTCCATTTTCAGGTCGACCCATTTTAACAGAAATTGACCAATCACATTTTCTTTTGCCCTGCTCACATACTAGCTTCAAAAATTATAAAATTTGAAACCTAGCAATATTTTGACATCCCGGATCCAACAAAAGTGGTTTCGTCGAATTCCGAGGTCCTATGCAAAATATCTATTTGCAAGGGCTATATATTCTATATAGCGACCCTTTTGAAAATTCATTTGGCCATAACTTTTGATTCCTATTATGAAACTTCGATTTTTCAGATTCGTTAGAAAGGTATTCATAAACAGATTTAAATATTTTTGGTTTCACTAAAATCTGTTATATTTTCCACCCGGTACAGTCAGACAAAATTTGTATTCAAATTTTCAAACTGCCTCACTATTCCCAGTTCCTTATTTTATTGAAATATGCTATTTCAATTGTTTAAATTCTTTGACAATAACCAATTTTAAAAATTTTAAATTGGTTCACATTTTCCGGGTTATTAAAACTTGTGTATAATCCATCTACAAACTTGCATAAGATTCATAAACTAGCATACCAATTAACATCCCAAACCTGCATAAGATTCATATACATATGATTTAACATCCCAAACTTGCATATGATGAATCAAGTTAAACATATACAATTCAACATATGAAATAGATCCACAATAACAAAACTGTCAACGATAGCATCACATGATTCAAAGTCATATTATCATAATCCCAATTATAACTTATCACAATTAAATTAATTAATTGTTTTGTGAAAGAAATTATACTCACAAACAAAAGAACGATCTTGTTTTTCTGGGATCTACATTCTGAAACTGAATTGCTCTCCTTTGATGTAGATTAATTGATATTCTAATTTAGATTAGATTTTGATTCTTGCTTCTATCTTGTTTTTGAGTTGAAAGCGAACGACGGTTACTCTAGGTTATCCATTGACGGCATGGCGGCTCTTGGCATGAATTAGTGTGAATTTAGGTTGAGAGTTAGGTTGCTTATATAGAATTTTAATTAATTTAGAGCCGTCAGATTAACCCTAGAAGCAATCAAGACCATCCAGTCAAAATAGAATAACATCTCAGCCCTAATGACTCAGTAATGAGTCAAAACAACATCATCTTTCAGATTTTCCCGGGGTAGGGGGGGGAGGGGGTAGGTCGATCCCCTGGTCGATCTGTATGGGTAGGTTGACCCCCTGGTCAACCTGGCCCTTGGGCGAGAGAATTCCCGCCCAGCCTGCTCCCTTGTTTGAATTTGAATTTTGAACTATTTTTAATTTATTTAAATTCTGAAACTTCTGAAGGCCATAACTTCTTTATAGGAGTCCAATTCACGCAAACTCGGGCTCTATTTAAAGCAGAATTTTGAGACGAACGCAATGGCGTAACCCGTTTCCATTAATTCTCACATTTGAAATTAAGTATTCTTAAATTTTTAAATTTTAATATTTAAAATCACGGGGTGTTACATATTCGCCCCCGAAATCTCCAAGTTAAGGAGAATGTATATCTTATCATCCAATCATCCATCTACTCAACCATCAAACACAGGCATCCATTGTCCTTAGAAGATTTATAATGCCGTATGAACATATGCAAAAAGTGTGTGTATATGTTCCTTATCTAATGCAAAATCAGAAAGTCTACTGATTCAGTTGACCTCCTTAATGCAAATCATGATAGTGCCATGCATCCATTATGTATGCGAAAGAATCCTAACGATAAATATTACTTCTATATGTGTGCACAACCATTCATCAAAATGCAGCATCCACATGATAACACAACCATTATACATCCATTAGTTTGAATATTCACACACATTTATAAGCAATATGAAAGTGATTGAGCCGATCTAGTCCCTAATGTGTGTGTACATGCATTTACGAGCAACCACTAGCAACCACTTGCAACCATCAATCATACATGTTTCAAACACATGTTTACATCCATCGGCTTCTGCCTAATAACAAAGAATAGGACCGAGGAGATATACTTGAAAGATAGATATAAGCATGAATAAACTTATGGAAAAAGAGGTCAAGGAGGTACCCTCAAAGAGAAAAGGGTAGGCTACGCGTATTTTCCTCTCAGTTTCCCAAGTCGCGTCTTCCTCAGCATCACTCCATTGAACTTTATCAAGCTTGATTTCATGGTTGCGTATCTTTTTGACTTTCGTACCCAAGATACGAGTTGGAACTCTTCTTACAGTCGCTTCTCGTTCCACTTCTACTTCCTCTAGTATATTCAGCTCCACCACTTCCGCAGATTCATGTAAGCACTTTCGTAGTTGAGAAAGATGAAAAATATTATGAACTCCAGCCAGTCTCTCAGGTATCTCTACTCTGTAAGCCATCTTTCCAATCCTTTCAATGATAGGAAATGGACCTACAAATCTTGGTGCTAGCTTTCCTATGGACCCAAATCGAATGACATTCCTCAAAGGAGATACTTTAAGGAACACCCTATCTCCAACCTTAAACTCAAGGTCGGCCCTTCTTTTGTATGCGTAGGACTTCTGTCTATCTTGTGCATCCTTCATCCGTCTTCTTATCAAGTCCACCTTTTCTGAGGTCTCTCTAATCATGTTTGGCCCAAGTACGAGCTTGTCTGTAGACTCCCACCAACAAGTTGGTGATCAGCACGATCTTCCATATAAAGCTTTGAAGGGCGCCATTCCTATGGTGGCTTGGTAGCTATTGTTGTAGGCGAATTCCACCAAAGGAAGATGATCCTCCCATGTCCCTCCAAAGTCAAGAATGCACAATCTCAAAAGGTCTTCTAATACCCTGTTCACTCTTTCCGTCTGACCATCGGTTTGGGGGTGATAGGCCGTGCTTAAGCATAATTGGGTGCCTACTTCCTCTTGCAAACTCTTCCAAAACTCGCTCGTAAAGATAGGATCTCGATTGCTCACTATGGTGGATGGTATCCCATGGAGTCGAACTATTTCTTTGAGATAAATGGATGCTAGGGACGAGGCAGTCCTTCTACTTTTAACAGGTATAAAGTGAGCGCTTTTAGTGAGCCTGTCCACTATTACCCAAATACTGGTATTGCCCCTTCTTGACATAGGCAACCCTTCAACAAAGTCCATCGAAATACTATCCCACTTCCACTGTGGAACCAATAGAGGATGAAGCAGGCCACCGGGCTTCTTCTGCTCCGCTTTGACTTGTTGGCATATCAAACACTTAGCGATGAACTCAGCTACATCACTCTTCATGGCATTCCAAAAGAAAACCCTTTTTATATCTTTATACATCTTGTCTCCTCCTGGGTGTATGGTCAGTTTGGAATGGTACGCCTCTTCGAGAACCGTCTTCACTAAATCCATTACTTGTGGGACTCATAACCTTGCATCCCGTCTCAACCAACCCCTATCATCGATGGAGTATCTATTGAGGTGACTAGAAGTCTCACCCCTAACTATCTTTTCCATCACATCAACAAGCTGAGGGTCTTCTCGTTGCGCGGTTCCTATTGAGTCCAAAAGAGTAGGCCGCACCTCAAGTGATGCTAACGGACCAGGCACAATTTCAGAGGAGGGTCTAGAACTAAAGTTTGCTATATACTGTAAGTTTTTCCTTTCTACAAAGAGAGGACTCAAGGTCATCTTCTTCCTACTTAAGGCATCCGCTACCACATTGCCCTTGCCTGGGGTATAGGAAATCTCAAAATCATAAGAGGCCAGAAATTCCATCCACCTTTGCTGTCTTAAGTTAAGATCTTTCTGTGAGAAAAGGTACTTCAACGATTTATGGTCAGTATATAATTCAAACTTCTCACCTAGGAGATAATGGTGCCAAGAATTAAGCGCAAAGACAATGGCAGGCAACTCTAGATCGTGGGTTGGGTAGTTTTTCTCATGTACTTTCAACTCTCTGCCTCCATAAGCTACTATCTTCCTTTCTTGCATCAAGACAACACCTAATCTCGTGCACATGCATCCATGTATACGGCAAACATCTTGCTCCCATCCGGCAATGTCAGAACTGGAGCTGTTGTTAGAGCCCTTTTCAAACGTTGGAAAGCAATATCGCAATCCAAATCCCAAGCGAAAGTTAGGTTCTTCTTCGTTAATCTTGTGAGTGGGGCTGAGATTTTAGCAAAGTCTTTAATGAATTTTCAGTAAAAGTCGCTAGTCCGAGAAATCTTCGGACTTCGGTTGCATTTCGTAAAACCTGCCAACCTTGCACCGCAACTACTTTTGCGGGGTCCACGGCTAACCCCTCTTTGGACACCGTATGTCCAAGAAACCTCACCTCTTCTCTCCAGAAATGGCATTTGGAGAATTTGTCCTTCGGCTGATGTGTGCGAAGAGTATTCATGACTTCCCTTAAATGCAAAGCATGCTCTTCTTCATTCTTCGAGAAGATCAAAATGTCTTCTACGAAGACCACCACAAACTTATTAAGGAATTCTCTAAACACCCTACTCATCAAAGTCAACGAAGTAAGCGGGTGCGTTTGTCAAGCCTAAAGGCATGAGAAGCCATTCGAAGAAACCATCCGGGGTTCGGAACGCGGTATTATCAGTGTTGTCTTCAGCCATCCTTAGCTGATGGAACCCGGTAGCCAAATCTAGTTGGGAGAAAACAGACGCACCTACAAGCTGATCAAATAGCTCATCTATTCTAGGAAGTGGGTCCCTATTCTTCTTGGTCAGCTTGTTTAGCTCCCTATAATCAACGCATAGGCGAAGTGAACCATCCGCTCCCATTTAGAAATACTCTGCCTTATAAACCCCTTTTCGAGCAGCTCTTTAACTTTCTTACTGAGCTCTTTTCTCTCCCTAGGAGCCATGTGTCTAACGGGTAGAGCTACGGGTTTTGCATTATCAACAAGATATATGCGGAAGTCTATCTCCCGCTTTGGAGGTAATCCCTTCACCTCTTCAAATACATCTGAATATTCACAGACTACTCTAACAGACTACAAGTTTTCAACAGACGCATCAAGAGATTCTAGGTAACTAAGCATAACAGAATGTATGGGGTTACCAGAGATTTCGAGATTGTTGCTAAGGAAAGTCATAAGTCTAACCACTCTCTTTTCACAATTGAGGATGGCACCATTACTGGATAACAAATCCATGCCTAGAATCAATCCATAACCGTAAAGCCAAGAACGAAGGCATTGCATTCAAACTCAACACTCAAAATAGACACTCTCAAATCCCGACAAATCATTGAAAGATGAGCCGAACCACCAATAGGATTTGAGACTACTATGGGGTCCGTAACTAGACTAGTTTTTAGGTGCAGTGTTTCAACTAACGAAGCAGACACAAACGAGTGTGAAGCGCCATAATCATATAAAGTACGAACAGTATGATCAAACAGAAAAACCAAACTTTCAACAGAAATGTTTCTACCGCTCTCCTGTCCTGGTGCCATGAGAGCCTGAATCTGCCTCTTGCCTGCCCTGGTGCCATGAGAGCCCGAATATGCCCTCCAAAAGTGGACCCTGTTCTTTGCCCTTGCCCCTGTTTCCTCGGGCATTCTTCAATTAGATGTCCTGCCTCTCCATAGTGGAAGCAACCAGTCTTCTACTTTTTCCTACAGTCCTTGCTTAGATGGCCTGGTGTCCCACAATTAAAGCACTTTTTCTTTCCCTTGCCATTGTTATCCTTACCGCCTTTCTTATTTTGTTGTTGTGATTTCTTTTGATCCCCTTTCTTCTCTGGTGCCTTATTAACATTAGCACCTTTCTCCTCTTCATGCATAAGCGCCATGTCCACTAGTTTCTCAAAGGTGGCCCCCATAGGAATGTGGGTCATAGCCAACCCGTGTAGGGGCTCATTCAAGCCTTTAACGAACCTCAGAGCCTTCTTCTCAGGTGTGTTCACCAAGTCGAAACCAAACCTCGCTAACTGATTGAACTTGTTTACGTACACCTTTACTGATAAATTCCCCTGCTTCAATGCCAAGAATCTTTCCATGTATAAATTCTCTTCTGCTCGTGAGGGAAATTTCATCTCGAACCTATGTCTGAAATCCATCCACGTCTCTACCGGATGCTCTCCATTCGTGACAGCCCACCAAAACGAGGATTCATCCTTCATTAACCGAGCAGCCAATTGGACCTTCCTTCCATCTTCTATCTCGAAAATACCAAATAGATCTTCCACCTCCTTAAGCCAATTTCGGGCTTCAACAAATGTCTCTGATCCGTGAAAAGGTTTTTCACCATTGCCCGAAAATCATTGCATATCTACGAAAAAGTATCAACGCGAGGGGGGGGGGGGGGAGGAGGAGCGATTGCAGCTGGGGGAGGAGGAACATTTGTTGGGCCTGCGGCAGTGGCCCTAGCCTTCAGATACCTTCTAAACCAGCCTGGTATCGGTATGCCCTCGGCTATCTCTGGTTCCCCAGACATGCTAAAAAAAGGAAGAGATTCAAAATGGAGAATTCGAAAGAAAGATATACGGCTCTTGGGGGTTATTTAAAAAAAAAACAAATTTTTCTCTTGAAAATACTCTCCTTAAAACATACTTTTGAAAGTATTTCTTTATAAAATGCTTTTGAAAAATAGTTTTTCAAAATCTCTTATCTGTTTGGTTAACCTTCGGCTCTGATACCACGTGTAACACCCCCATGTCCATTAATGTCACTCTCAAAGGGAATGCATTAGCTTTCATGGAGTATTATTGGTGAATAGAACAGAATATAACAAGACAGATACATATATTGGTACTTGAAAATTTTCAAAACAACATTTATTGCAGCGGAGAAATAGTTTGATTAAAACAACATCATAAACCAACAGAACAACCAAGTACACTTAGTAACCATCTTGACAAATTGTTTTCTGAGTACATAAAATAAAAAGCATAACCCCAACATAAGTAGCCATAAAAGTGATGAGCTGAACTTTACTTTCAGCAATCTAAGTACTTCCAAAAGAGAGAGAAAGAGATCCAAGCTCAAGTTCCACTAGTACTAGTCCCACCCTGAGAACCTGGGGGAGGGGGGGGGGCAGAAAAGAGGAAAAAACAAAGGGGTCAAACATAAAGTCTAGCGAGTATAATAACTTTAACAATATAATTATTAAAGTAACTTGGATAAGGCATAAACTGGTAAAACAAGGTATGACCGTGAAACAAGTGGGCATAACAAAGCAGTAAGAGGAATATTCTGGCGTTAATCTCGTTCCTAATCACTAAAGGATAATTATTATACTGCACCATTACTAGTCACCCTAAAAGTTGATCCCGCCTACAGATCTTAATAATGATAATGTTAATTTCGTGTACCCCTAGTTGCCTTCTAGGTGTCGCCTGCGCCTATCTCCACTAGTTGTACCCACTATCCCCATGCGATCGGCTCCCTAACTCGTAGATACCCGTGCTGGTCCCACAGTGGGGTGTATCACTCCCCAAAGTGGCAACCCGACACCACTAAAGATGCATGGCTTATATGTACATGATGCAACAACGTCTTACCTACCAGCCCGGGCCCACGCATGCACACGACCCCATTGGACTTGCGTTGCCACCGCTAACCCGTTTTGACCTCTTACTATCAAACCCAGAAAGCGTGTCCTGTCTTCGATCTAACTCGAGCTCACAAAGATACTTAATGGGTTACTGGTTTGAAAAGGGTCCCCATGTTTGACACAAGCTTTCCACCTATGCTTGGTCCCCACTAGAAGTTCCCACTTAACCCCTTCTTATTCATGTCTTCTTACATGTTTTCAACTTGGTTAAGTGTTTCTAATCGTATTTCACATGCCACCCAGGCCACCCACTTAACCTCCATGTCTCAACACATGTTTATTTGGTAAAGTGTTACTTAATTCATTAGAACTGTAACCTTGTAAAGACCTCTCACATTAGACTAGCGTTTGCGGTTGCTGGATTTGCCGGGCGGATCCGGGCAGTCTTATACCGCAAACGAGCCTAACCTCATGTCTTCACAATTGTTACACATTTAATTTGTGCCTTTGACCTCTCACATTAGACTACCGTTTGTGGTTGCTGGATTTGTCGAGCGGGTCTGGGCTGTCTTATACCACAAACGAGTCTAACCTCGTGTCTTAGGCGGTTAATTATTACACATAACTATTTAACCCTAAATTGGATTAATATCCCTATTCAAATTTGTCAATAAATTCCAAATTAATTTACGTCCATAATTGTCACCTAAATTATGTCCATAATTTTAGGTATATAAATTTATACCGATTAATGTCTCAAATTAATTATATGCCTTTAAGGCCATTTTATGCCAATTCACAATTATGTATATTTAATATTTTCTCATTGTCCCCATGATGTTCGTACGTTTTAATATGACATATGTTAGACTCGCAAATAGTCTAACTTATAAAAAGAAAAGCAACATCACAACACATAAAATAGATCTAAGAGTCATGACATAAGTTTACATAGCCAATAACTTGCAAATGCAATGGATATACATAAATTTGCATAAACTATCATGGATCTAAATATAGATCTAAACATGTAATCATGAACTTGCATATATGGATATGGTTTTCCTATAACTTGCATATGAATTCATTCAAACTAGCATATGATTCACATACAAAACTAGCATAAGCAGTGGACATATAGAACATAAATTTGCATAACCATGTACTGCCATGGTTCTAAATATGGATCTAAACATAAAGGTGTGAACTTGCATAGGAATGTAGATTAATGTCACATGTTTGCATATAAACTAGCATATGTATCTACATGATTCACATATGAACTTGTGTATCATCCACCTACAGACTTGCTTAAGATTCATAAACTAGCATATGATTTAACATCCCAAACTTGCATATGATGAATCAAGTTAAACATATACAATTTAACATATGAAATAGATCCACAATAACAAAACTGTCAACGATAGCATCACATGTTTCAAAGTCATATTCTCATAATCCCAATTATAACTTATCAGAATTAAATTAATTAAATGTTTTGTGAAAGAAATTATACTCACAACAAAAGAACTGTAACACCCCACGTCCATTAATGTCACTCACAAAGGGAATGCATTAACTTCCATGGAGGTTTTAAGTGAATATAGAACAAAAAAATTACAACAAGACAGATAATAAGTAGTACTTGGAAATCTAAAACTTCATTTTATTGCAGCGGAAATTAAACATGTTTGTTACATTATAAAACCATAAATCAGAGTCAAGTACAATATCCATCTTGATAAATAAAATACATAACCCCATTACATAAATAGCCATTAAAGAAGATAACAAGCTGGACTTTACTTCAACGGTCCAAGCTTTCCAAAAGAGAGATAAAGCAATCCAATCAAACTCCACTAGAGCTGGGTCCACCCTGAGGACCTGGAGGGGGGAAAAGGATAGAAATAGAGGGGGTCAGACATAAAGTCTGGCGAGTATGATAATTCTAACAATACTATTATCAAAATAACTAGACTAAGGCATAAGCTGGAAAACAAGGAAATGTCTATGAATCATTGGGTATGGAAGAGCAGATAACGATAACGTTAAAGGCACACCTAATTTCTAACGAATAATTACTACACTGCACCACACCAGTCACCCTCAAAGTTGATCCCACTTGCTTCACTTAGAAGTTATATAAACAGCCTTGCGTACCCCTAGCTGACTACATAGGTGCCGTCTGCTCCTATCTCCGCTAGGCGTACCCCACTACCCACTTTCGATCGGCTCCCTACTCGTAGATACCCGTGCTGGCCCCACAGTGGGGTGTATCACTCCCCTAAAGTGGCAACCCGATACAACTTGAGAATGCACGACTTATACCTACACCATGCAACAACGTCCTACCTACCAGCCCGGGTCCACACACGCATATGAAACCCGTTGGACTTGCGTTGCCACCGCTACCCCGTTTTGGCCTCTTATATTCAAGCCCAGTATGCGTGTCCTGTCCTCGACTTGGGTCGAGCCCACAAAGATACGTTTGGGATACTGGTTGAAATGGGCCCCCACAAGCTACCCACCTAAGCTTGTCCACTAGTACATCCCACTTAACCCTCTTAGTCATGTTCATTTACATGTGTGTTTGGTTAAGTCTTACTAATCGTATTTCACATGCCACTAAGGGCACCCACTAGATTCCTCATGCCACCCAAGGCACCTACTTAACCGCCATGTCCCACCTTACTTGTTTATCTGGTTAAGTATTTCTTAATTCATTCAGGCCATAACCTCATAAAGACCTCTCACATTAGACTGGCATTTATGGCACCTGGATTTGCCGGGCGGGTCCGGGCAGTCTTACACCATAAAAGAGTCTAACCTCGTGTCTTTACAACTGTTATGCTTTAATTTGGGGCCTAGGACCTCTCACATTGGGCTGACATTTGTGACTACTGGATTTGTCGGGCGGGTCCGGGCAGGTTTACGTCACAAACGAGTCCAACCTCGTGTCCCAAGCATTGATTAACACTTATAATCTTTTACCCTATTTTTAATAATTCCCTATTCAAATTATTAATTAAGTCCACTTTTAATGATGTCCATAATTGACTCAATTATGGCCATCCATTCATGGCATGCAAAATCATATCAATTGCACCCCAACTTCTTAATATTAAATCCTTAATATTACCCCTACCCCACGTTATACGTTCGCTTATTCAACGCAAAATATACGTTAGACTCGAATAGTCTAACTCATAGCACAAAGATAAATTATCACAACATATAAACAAATAAAAATAGATCTAATCATGATAGGGGTGAAACTTGCATAAAACTACACATGTTATGGATCTAAAGGTGCCAACTTGTTTGGTTAAAATGTCACAATTCACATAATATGATCATAATCCAAATTCATGTATGAACTAGCATATATGGTTTAGGCAACATAATGATGGTGTGAACTAGCATCTAATACATAGAATTCACATATGTCATAGCATAATTCTAGATGTCACAATTCTAGATTTAAATAGATGTCATGGCATATGTTCATAATCTTTACTAATCAATCTAAACTTGCATAGGTACATGTGATTTATCATGTGAATCATCATAGACCCAAACATATATATAATCAACATCATGATTTGATCGAGCATAAGCTAACTATAACATAAATAATAACATCATGACTTTGTAACATCGCAACTTAGCATAGAAACTTGCAACATATCTATAATATCATCATAGCATGATTTACAACATATAGGATATCATCATTACATAACATAGGATTTACAACATACATGATAGCATAAGGTTTTCAACAACATATATGACAATTCACATCATTCACTTATAATCCATTCATAACTTAATCTAATTAGTTCAATAATAATTTTGTTAAGATCATCATACTCACAATTAGAGAAGAAAGAGAGTCTTGATTTGCTTTAGAGTTGAGTAGAATTAGAATTTTGATTAGCTTTCTTCCTTCTTAGTTGGCAGCAGCTAGACTGAGTTCCATGGCGGCGGTATGACGGTGGCTATTCTATTTTTCATGTGAGTTTAGAGTGAGAGACTACCTAGGTATTTATAGAGTTTAGGGTTTATTTAGACCGTCGGATCAACTCAGAACTAACCTGAACCGTTTAATTTGCCAACTCAGCCCTAAAACACATCAGCAGCTCAAGATTGGGCTCAGTCAAACCCTAGCTGACTGATCAGGTCGACACCTAGGTCGACACTATAGTCGACTTGGGGGGGAGGGGGGGAGGGGGGAGGTCGACACTAGTGTCGACTCCCCGGTCGACCTGCCTGGGCGGGAATGAAATTCCCGCCCAGCCCACTTCCGCATTTTCAGTTTGAATTTTTAAATTTTCCTGCGAGTTGTTTTGAATTTTCTGAAACTTCCAATGGCCGAAGTCCAATTCACGCAAACTCGGACTCTATTTCAACCAGAATTCCGAGACGAACACAATGGCGCAACCCGTTTCCCACAATTCTCACGTCTGAGATTAGTTATTCTTTAATTTGTGAATATTAATATTAACATAATTACAGGGTGTTACATTCTCCCCTCCTTAAAGGATTTCGACCCCGAAATCTTCAAGTCAAGAAGAATGTATATCCTAATATCCAATTGTCCATCTACTCAACCATCAAATACATGCATCCATTGTCCTTATGGAATTCTAATGCTTTCATGAACATATGCAAGAAGTGTGTGTATATGTCCATATCTAATGCAAAATCAGGCGGTCCACTAATTCAGTTGACCTCCTTAATGCAAATCATGATAGTGCCATGCGTCCATTATGTATGCAAAAGTTCCCTAATGCTACATATTATCTCTATATGTGTGCACAATCATCATTTGAATGCAGCATCCATATTATAATACAATCAACATACATCCATTTTACTAAATACATCCATTTATATGCAATTTGCAATATGAGGTGACTGAGCCAATCTAGTGCCGAATAGTGTGTGTATATGCATCCACGAGCAACCACTAGCAAACAATTGCATCCACTTTGCATCCATCATACATAACATGTCTCAAACACATGTTTCAACCGTAGGATTATCATAACTAAAGGTCAAAGATACTAGCGAGAGGATACTCTAAAGGTAAGATAAGTACAAGATAAGCGATAAAGGAGAAATTAAAGGACATACCCTCAAAAAGAAAAGGGCATTGTGAACGCATCTTCTCTTCTGTCTCCCAAGTAGCGTTGCTCTCATCATCTCCCCATTGTACTTTGACTAGTCTGACCTCTCGATTCCTCAACTTCTTGATCTCCAACCCAAGAATGCACGTAGGAGCTCGTCGAATCGTCGCATCACGCTCTATCTCCACCTCTCTAAGCAAGCTCGACTCTACCACTTCCGCGGTCTCGTGCAAGCACTTCCTCAAATGTGACACATGGAATACGTCATGTACACCACTAAGTCTCTCAGGCAACTCCACTCTATACGCCATCTGTCCAATCTTCTCCTTAATTGGAAATGGCCCTACAAACCTTGGTGCTAATTTCCCAACAGACCCAAAGCGAACAACGTTTCGTAATAGAGACACTTTGACAAAGACCATGTCCCCAACCTCAAACTCAAGATCTGTCCTCCTCTTATCCGCATAAGATTTCTGCCTAGTCTTCATCCTCCTTCAAATCAAGTCGATCTTCTCCGAAGTCTCTCTAATCATATCGGGCACAAGTAAGATCTTATCCATAGATTCCCACCAACATGTAGGTGAACAACAAGGTCGTCCATAAAGAGCTTCGAAAGGTGCCATGCCAATGCTAGACTGAAAGCGGTTATTATATGCGAACTCTACCAATGGAAGATGCTCTTCCCACGTACCCCCAAAGTCTTGGATACATAGCATCAAAAGATCCTCTAGAATGCGATTCACCCTCTCGGTCTGGCCGTCCGTCTGAGGATGATATGCGGTGCTCAAACATAACTGAGTCCCTACCGCCTCTTGTAAGCTTCTCCAAAATTCGCTAGTGAAAATAGGATCGCGGTCGCTCACTATGCTAGAGGGAACACCGTGCAAACGAACTATCTCTCGAACGTATACAGAAGCTAACCATGGAGCAGTCCTCTTACTCTTCACGGGAATAAAATGGGTGCTTTTAGTAAGTCTATCTACTATAACCTAAATCCCCATATTACCCTTCCTTGATCTTGGTAATCCATCCACAAAATCCATCGAGACACTTTCCCACTTCCATAGTGGAACCTCCAATGGGTGAAGCAACCCACTGGGTTTCTTTTGCTCCGCTTTTACTTGTTGGCACACCAAGCATTTAGCGACATACTCGGCCACATCCCTCTTCATACCGGCCCAAAAGAAAACTCGCTTCATGTCTTTGTACATCTTGTCCCCGCCGGGATGAATGGTCATCTTCGAACGATGTGCTTCGTCAAGAATAGCCTTCCTCAAACCTTCATCTCGAGGTACACAAAGTCTACTATCCCTACGTAACCAACCCTTATCATCTAGGGTATACCTACGGAGATGGCTTGATGACTCCCCTCTTTTGAGCTTTTCTACTAACTCAACTAACTGTGGGTCGTCTCGCTGTGCCTCGCCAATCCGTCCCAAAAGCGTAGGTCTAGCCTCCAAGGATGCTAGCAAACCGGGTACAAAGTCAACGGAAGGTCTAAAGTCAAACATCAAAATGAATTCTAAGCTTCGCCGCTCAACAAACAACGGACTTAAGGATAATCTTTTTCTACTTAAGGCATCGGCCACTACGTTACCCTTGCCAGGGTTATATGCTATTTCGAAATCGTAGGACGCTAAGTACTCCATCCACCTTTGCTGCCTTAAGTTCAAGTCCTTTTGAGAGAACAAGTATTTTAAAGATTTGTGGTCAGTGAATAATTCGAATTTCTCGCCAAGAAGATAATGACGCAAAGACTTAAGTGCAAAAACAATAGCGGCCAACTCTAGGTCATGCTTAGGGTAATTTTTCTCATGCGCTCTCAACCGCCTTCCACCATAGGCTATTACCCTTCCCTCTTGCATTAAGATTGCGCCTAGTCCTGTCCCACAAGCATCGGTATATACAGTAAATGGCTTACTCCCGTCTGGCAATACTAAGACTGGGGCTGAAGTCAAAGCTCTCTTCAATCGTTGGAACGCATCATCACAATCTACGTCCCATGTGAAAACTAGGTTCTTCTTCTTCAGTCGTGTTGATGGAGCTGATATCTTTGCGAAGTCTTTGATAAACTTCCTATAGTAGCCAGCACCTTCTTACTTCTTACTTCGGTAGCATTTTTAGGGACCTTCCAATCTTGGATGGCCACCACCTTCGCGTGATCCACAGCTATCCCTTCTTTGGAAACCACGCGCCCTAAGAATCGTACTTCCTTCCTCCAGAAGTGACACTTAGAAAATTTAGCTTTAAGATAATGTTCTTGTAGGGTCCCCAACACTTCCCTAAGATGTAGGGCATGCTCTTCTTCGTCCTTAGAAAAGATCAAGATGTTATCTACAAAGACTACCGCAATTTTATTAAGGTACTCCCTAAACACCCTACTCATCAGATCAACAAAGTATGCGAGGGCGTTTGTCAAACCGAAGGGCATCACTAGCCATTCATAGAAACCGTCCGGAGTCCTAAAGGAAGTCTTGTCTATGCTATCCTCAGCCACTCTCAACTGATGGAAACCAGTGGCTAAGTCCAACTGCGAAAACACTGAGGTGCCAACTAACTGATTAAAGAGATCGTCAATCCTCGGCAGTGGGTGTCTGTTCTTCTTAGTAAGTTTATTAAGTTCTCTATAGTCCAAACAAAGTCTAAGGGACCCATCCGCCTTCATGGCAAATACTACTGGAGCACCCCACTCCGATATACTTCGTCTTATGAACCCCTTCTCAAGCAACTCCTTCACTTGCTTATCGAGTTCCCTCCTTTCACGAGGAGCCATGTGGCGTACTTGCAAAGATACTGGTTTTGCATTATCCACAAGATATATTCGAAAATCTATCTCCCGCTTCGAAGGTAAGCCCTTCACCTCCTCAAACACATCCGAGTATTCTCGGACCACTCTAACAGATCGTAGATTTTCCTCGGACGCGTCAAGCGATTCTAAATAACTTAGCATAATAGAATTTATGGGATTACAAAATATTTCGAGAGTGTTGCCAAGGCAAGTCACGAGCCTAACTACTCTCCTTTCACAATCAAGAACGGCCCCATTTCTGGATAACCAATCCATTCCTAAAATTAGCCCATAGCCCGTGAAGCCCAACACATAAGCATCACATCTAAACTCAACGCTAAGTATAGAAATTTTCAAATCCAAACACATCATGGACAAATAAGCTGAGCCCCCAATTGGATTCGAAATAACTATGGGATCCTCTACTAAACTGGTGTTTAAGTGCAGTGATTCAACTAATGATGTAGAGATAAACGAATGCGATGCGCCCGAATCGAATAAGGTACGGACAGGATGATCAAACAGAAAAACTAAGCTTTCAATGGAAATGGTTCTACCTCGTTCTTGCAACGGTGGGACCGCGAGAGCCTGAACTTGTCTCCTTGCCTGCCCTGGTGCCATAAGAGTCTGCACCTGTCCTCCCGAGGTAGACCCTGCCCTCTGCCTCTTCTTTGGGCAGTCCTTCACTAGATGTCCCGCTTCACCACAGTGGAAACAACCAGTCTTCTTTTTCTTTCGGCAATCCTTGCTGAGATGGCCTGGTGTCCCACAGTTAAAGCATTTCTTCTTTCCCTTGCCATTATTGTCTTTACCATCCTTCTTGTTTTGCTGTTGTGGTTTCTTTTGATCCCCTTTCTTCTCGGGTGCCTTATTAGCATTAGCGCTTTTCTCCTCGTGCATGAGTGCCATGTCTACTAGCTTCTCAAAGGAGGCCCCCATAGGGATGTGGGTCATAGCCAACCCTTGCAATGGCTCATTCAAACCATTAACCAACCTCAGAGCCTTCTTCTCCGGCGTGTTCACTAAGTCCAAGCCAAACCTTGCTAACTGATTAAATTTGTTGACATATTCTTTCACTGATGAGCTTCCTTTCTTCAATGTCAAGAACCTTTCCATATATAGATTTTCTTCCGCCCGTGAGAGAAACTTTGCCTCGAACCTACGTCTGAAATCCACCCAAGAATCAACAGGACGCTCCCCATTAGTGACCTCCCACCAAAACAAGGCCTCTCCCTTCATTAACCAAGCTACTAAACGAACTTTCCTCCCTTCTTCTACTTCAAAGATTTCTAGCAATTCTTCCACCTCCTTAAGCCAATCTCTAGCTTCCACAAACGTTTCTGACCCTTGAAAAGATTTTCCACCCATAGCCTTAAATTCCTTGCACGTCTTTGCAAAAGTATCAGCATGAGGAGGAGGAGGAGCGGGTGCAACCGGTGGTGGAGAAACATTGGCTGGACCTGCAACGGCCCTAGCCTCTAATAACCTCCTATACCATCCTGGTATCGTTACACCATCCGGAAGGTAAAAATCTTCAGCCATGCTGAAACGAAAAAGGAAAGATTCAAAATGGAGAATTCGAAAGATAAAGATATATGGCTATTGGGGATTATGCTTTTCATAAAAACTTTCCTCTTTAAATTACTCATTAAGACATGTTTTTGAAAACACTTCTTCTAAAAAATACTTTAGAAAAATAGTTTTTCTAAAAAAATTATCTGTTCTGGTAACCTTAAGCTTTGATACCACGTGTAACACCCCACGTCCATTAATGTCACTCACAAAGGGAATGCATTAACTTCCATGGAGGTTTTAAGTGAATATAGAACAGAAAAATTACAACAAGATAGATAATAAGTAGTACTTGGAAATCTAAAACTTCATTTTATTGCAGCGAGAATTAAACATGTTTGTTACATCATAAAACCATAAATCAGAGTCAAGTACAATATCCATCTTGATAAACAAAATACATAACCCCATTACATAAATAGCCATTAAAGAAGATAACAAGCTGGACTTTACTTCAACGGCCCAAGCTTCCCAAAAGAGAGATAAAGCAATCCAATCAAACTCCACTAGAGCTGGGTCCGCCCTGAGGACCTGGAGGGGGGAAAAGGATAGAAATAGAGGGGGTCAGACATAAAGTCTGGTGAGTATGATAATTCTAACAATACTATTATCAAAATAACTAGACTAAGGCATAAGCTGGAAAACAAGGAAATGTCTATGAATTATGGTATGGAAGAGCAGATAACGATAACGTTAAAGGCACACCTAATTTCTAACGAATAATTACTACACTGCACCACACCAGTCACCCTCAAAGTTGATCCCACTTGCTTTACTTAGAAGTTATATAAACAGCATTGCGTACCCCTAGCTGACTACATAGGTGCCGTCTGCTCCTATCTCCGCTAGGTGTACCCCACTACCCACTTTCGATCGGCTCCCTACTCGTAGATACCCGTGCTGGCCCCACAGTGGGGTGTATCACTCCCCTAAAGTGGCAACCCGATACAATTTGAGAATGCACGGCTTATACCTACACGATGCAACAACGTCTTACCTACCAGCCTGGGTCCACACACGCATATGAAACGAATAAGGAAAGATCTTCAGCCTCTAATAGCCTCCTATACCATCCTAGTATCGTTACACCGTCAGGTAGGTTAAGATCTTCAGCCATGCTGAAACAAATAAGGAAAGATTCAAAATGGAGAATTCGAAAGATAAAGATATGGCTATTTGGGGATTATGTTTTTTTCATAGAAACTTTCCTCTTTAAATTACTCATTAAGACATGTTTTTGAAAACACCTCTTCCAAAAATACTTTAGAAAAATAGTTTTTCTAAAAAAATTATCTGTATTGGTAACCTTAAGCTCTGATACCACGTGTAACACCCCACGTCCATTAATGTCACTCACAAAGGGAATGCATTAACTTCCATGGAGGTTTTAAGTGAAGATAGAACAGAAAAATTACAACAAGACAGATAATAAGTAGTACTTGGAAATCTAAAACTTCATTTTATTGCAGCGGAAATTAAACATGTTTGTTACATCATAAAACCATAAATCAGAGTCAAGTACAATATCCGTCTCCATAAAACAAAATACATAACCCCATTACACAAATAGCCATTAAAGAAGATAACAAGCTGGACTTTACTTCAGCGGTCCAAGCTTTCCAAAGAGAGATGAAGCAATCCAATCAAACTCCACTAGAGCTGGGTCCAACCTGAGGACCTGGAGGGGGGAAAACGATAGAAATGGAAGGGGGTCAAACATAAAGTCTGGCGAGTATGATAATTCTAACAATACTATTATCAAAATAACTAGACTACGACATAAGCTGGAAGACAAGTAAATGTCTATGAACTATTAGGTATGGAATGAGCAGATAAAGATAACGTTAAAGGCACACCTAATTATTAACGAACAATTGCTACACTGCACCGCACATTACTACACTGCACCGCACCAGTCACCCTAAAGGTTGATCCCACTTGCTTCACACAGAAACTATATAAATAGCCTTACGTACCCCTAGCTGACTACATAGGTGACGTCTGCCCCTATCTCCACTAGGTGTACCCTACTACCCACTTTCGATCGACTCCTTACTCGTAGATACCCGCGCTGGCCCCATAGTGGGGTGTATCACTCCCCTAAAGTGGCAACCCGATACTACTTGAGAATGCACGGCTTATACCTACACGATGCAACAACGTCTTACCTACCAGCCCGGGTCCACACACGCATATGAAACCCGTTGGACTTGCGTTGCCACAGCTCCCCGTTTTGGCCTCTTATAGTCAAACCCAGCATGCGTGTCCCGTCCTCGACTTGGGTCGAGCCCACAAAGATACGTTTGGGATACTGGTTGAAATGGGCCCCCACAAGCTACCCACCTAAGCTTGTCCACTAGTACATCCCACTTAACCCTCTTAGTCATGTTCATTTACATGTGTGTTTGGTTAAGTCTTACTAATCGTATTTCACATGCCACTAAGGGCACCCACTAGATTCCTCATGCCACCCAAGGCACCTACTTAACCCCCATGTCCCACCTTACATGTTTATCTGGTTAAGTATTTCTTAATTCATTCAGGCAATAACCTCATAAAGACCTCTCACATTAGACTGGCATTTATGGCAGCTGGATTTGCCGGGCGGGTCCGGGCAGTCTTACACCATAAAAGAGTCCAACCTCGTGTCTTTACAACTGTTATGCTTTAATTTGGGGCATAGGACCTCTCACATTGGGCTGACATTTGTGACCAGTGGATTTGCCGGGCGGGTCCGGGCAGGTTTATGTCACAAACGAGTCCAACCTCGTGTCCTAAGCATTGATTAACACTTATAATCTTTTACCCTAGTTTTAATAATTCCCTATTCAAATTATTAATTAAGTCCACTTTTAATGATGTCCATAATTGACTCAGTTATGGCCATCCATTTATGGCATGCAAAATCATATCAATTGCACCCCAACTTCTTAATATTAAATCCTTAATATTACCCCTACCCCACGTTATACGTTCGCTTATTCAACGCAAAATATACGTTAGACTCGAATAGTCTAACTCATAGCACAAAGATAAATTATCACAACATATAGACAAATAAAAATAGATCTAATCATGATAGGGGTGAAACTTGCATAAAACTACACATGTTATGGATCTAAAGGTGCCAACTTGTTTGGTTAAAATGTCACAATTAACATAATATGATCATAATCCAAATTCATGTATAGACTAGCATATATGATTTAGGCAACATAATGATGGTGTGAACTAGCATCTAATACATAGAATTCACATATGTCATATGTAATGACACGTATTCTACACATCATAGGATCGTAGAATATTTATTTCCTTCCCGTATGAAATCGTATGGTCATGTAACTTTGGGAAACATCCATTAGAGTCATTTCCCATGTCCGTGATTTTTGTCGATTTTTAAATGACCATTTTGCCCCTAGTTGGTACTGTTTTGGCCATAACTTTTGATTGGAAAGGAAATTTGACCTGAAACCACTTCCATTGGATTCGTTTGATGGTTTACCTTTCCGTAGAGTTGTCATATTAGTCAAACGGACTTACCTTTTGGGAGATATGGCTGAAATAAGGTTTGGAGGTGAAAAATTGCTTAACCGGACCAAATCGGGTGATTAGTGAGTAGGCCCATAACCCATTTCGGGATTAGGGTTATGGGGAGGCTGAAATGAGATAGAGGATCATTCCATTTCAGTTTTCTAGCCTCCACTTATCACCAAGGAACCCTAAAAATGACCTCCAACCTCTAAATCACCTCCAAATCACCTTTTGGTCAAGGATTTTTCTTAGCAACCTCTAATCAAGGAAGATCTACACCAAAGCAACATTGTAGCTGTTGTTTAGCATTGGGATTCACATCAATTCAGGGATTTATTTCAGATCTTAGTTTATTTTGTGGCTAAGGTGAGTGATTTGCATAGTTTTGCACTAATTATGGCTAATTAGGGGTGATTAGTGTTAATTAGCGAATTTAGACATGATAAAATTCGGAAAAAATGTTCATAAATTCTTAAATGATGTTTTAGACCTCTGATATGAATTTGGGTTAATTTGGTTAAGTTTTGCTAATCCTATCATTAGTTTCACCTAAACATGCTTAAGGGGAAATATGGAGTTTTGGGGTATGTTTGATCCATTTTAACCTATCATATTGATGTTTTGATGTTTGTGGTTGATTATGCATGTTGCTATGACTGTATGAAATGCTTTGTGATTGATTTCAATAGTTGGAATGGTCAAAAACGTCGTCGAATGGCGTAAACACTTGCTGGAACAGTTTCAGAAAACAGTGCAGGTTTCGGATCGGATCAGATATGGGGCTCGGATCGGATATGTTGAACTGGGCAAGGGATTCGATCGGATCAGAACCTGACACTTGGGAAAAGTGGCAAAAAGGAAGGCCACGCTAACTGAATTGGGATCGGATCAGATTAAGGAGGACGGATCGGAGCGGAAGCATGAAGATGGATCGGATAAGAGCATGTGAAGGATTAAGGAGGACGGATCGGAACGGAAGCACGAACTGGAGGGGAATGGCACCTGACCCGAACCGAGGAGGAATGCCCAACCCGAACCGCATCAGAAAAAGACTCGACCCGAACAGATGGAGGACACCCGACCCGAACCGATGGCTTGAGGAGGAACCCGACCCGACCCAGTATTGACCAATAACCCGAGATGCAAAGGTAGTCCAATATGGGAAGTTAGAGCTCAGGATCCAATTGGGAACCGATGAGTTCACTTCATGGTTGGACTTTGCTGCGGGACGTGTGCTAAGGATTTGTCGACGTTCATAACTTCGATTCACCACTAAAAATGGATGATGGGCTACTTATCAGTGCAGTAGGGTCATTATGACCTGAGGGGCAAGGTGATGGTAGCAAGACTACGTTATTAGTGCAGTAGGGTCATTATGACCTGAGGGGCAAGGTGATGCGTAGTAAGACTATAAGCCAGCGCAGATGGGGTGAACAACTCCATGGGGCAAGTGGACATAGTAAGGATTGGGAAGGCTATGAGCCAGCGCAGATGGGGTGAATAACTCCATGGGGCAAGTGGACATAGCGAGGAATTAGTGGCTACGTTATCAGTGCAGAGAAGCCATTTATGACTTCATGGGGCAGAGTGATCGTAGCAAGGCATGTTGGGTGATCGAAGTGGTGAATATCGTATGCTTTACGCACTGAGTGAGAGATGTGAGGATGGATGCTATGTTTGATTGTTTGCCATCATTATGACATGCACACCTTCCCCACCTCCATATCTTTACACCGTTTAATATGGTACCTTAGAGTGTTGTACAGTATGTAGTGCTAACTCTTTGGTTGCAGGTCCAGGTTCAGGTATGTTTTGTCTACCTGTTACTGTTCACTTTAGATGCTTATCGCTCATACCAGACTTTATGTCTGACCCAGAGTTTTATGTCTCCTCTTATTACTCTGGGTGCTCACACGAGCAGACTAGAGACAGGTTAACTGGTGATGCGCGAGTAGCTGATTCGGAGGCGGGCAGGAGGCTTCCACGTATGATATATATATATATATATATATATATATATATATATATGCACATTCTCCCTATGTCGTTGGTGGTCGCTACTTGGGCATTAGTAGTGTATAACCTCATTTATCTTACTTTTGCTTTGAGACAGTTTGAAAAGTTATAATAAGTTGTATTTTGGATTTCCGCTGCTATGATGTTTAGTTCAAGTTTCAGCTTATGCACTGTCTCACCTGTTTTATATCAAGTATGTTATTATTATATTTTATTCTATGCGCTGTAAGACATTCTACAGGTTCCTTGTATGTTCATTTCCTTCTTCCTTTTCCTTCTGACGACCCGTTCCATGCTAACTGGACATGTGTACAGCGCACCCTTGGAGTAAATGTCGGTTGGTGCGGGGCGGGCCGTCACGCTTGGTATCAGAGCTCTAGGTTGCGTAGTTAACCTAGGGAAAGACACCAGGGAGAGATAGTACGTATATGAGAGCGCATATTTGTGATTACTTTGGTTTTCAAAAGTTATATATATATATACACTATTAGTAGTATAAGAATGAAGTCACACTGCACTAGCACCACTGTGGGGTCGTTAATCGTTTCCCTTTTTTAGATTGACGATGAGCCGAGACACGAGCGGTGCTGGTAGAGGGACCAACCAGGGGAATGCTGCTGACATTAGGGCGATGTTTACTAACCTCATGAGAGATATGCTTAGAGAAGTACGAGGGGCAGTTCCCAATCCCGGAGTTGGTGTTGGCCCAGTAGTGCAGGCGCCTAGGGTCGATTTCGCCAAATTGTGCAAGGACTACACTAATCTTGGTGGAAAGCCGTTCCACGGAACGGAGTCGGCCATAGATGTTCAAGACTGGATGGATAGCTGTGACCATATCTTTGATGACTTGGGTCTTGAGGATGCGATGAAGAGAAGGCTAGCGTCTCGTCAGCTGCAAGGGCGAGCGATGAATTGGTGGAATGCCATTAGAACAGCTACTCCAGAAGATCATGTTACTTGGGATCAGTTCAAGGCTCGCTTTAGCGAGAAGTTTATTCCAGCTGCCCAGAAGTCAGTGTTGTTTAAGAGGTTCTTGGAACTTAAGCAGAACGGAAGGGCAGTTTCTGATTATATTGCTGAGTTCAACACTTTGTCGAAGTATGGACTATCTCTTATCGACACTCCTGAGAAGAAGAATGAGAAGTTTATTACTGGCTTGGATGGATACTTGGGGGAAAGGCTTATCAACCACATCGATGAGACTTTTGAATCGATTGTGGGGATAGCTTTGAGATCAGAGAGTCTTTACCCTAAGTCAAAAACTGAGGCTGCATCTGTAGAAGGGCCAAAGCCGCAAGCAGGCGGTGGAGGCAAGAATAACTCTCAGAATAAGAGGAAGCAGGACTAATCAAAAGGTGGCCAGAAAAAGAGCAAGAAGGATGTTGAGTGCTTCAGCTGTGGAAAAAGGGCCATTATGCTAAAGAATGTCGGGCCAAGACAGCGGAAAGGAAGTGCTACAACTGTGGTCAAGTGGGACACCATAAGGATAAGTGTCCACAACCTCTTAAGGAGAAGCAGATTGTGAAAGCATATGCTATTGATGATGTTCCTTCTTCGTCGAATGCCCCAATTGCGGTGGAGAAAGGAAAGAATGTTGTTATTCAAGGTCTGCTTTCTATTTATGATGTACCAGTTCGAGTTTTGTTTAATACTGGGGCTTCCCGTTGCTTCATATCTAGTGACCTGGTAGATAGGTTGGGACTGGAACCTGAGATAGTCGATAGACCATTGGTTGTGACGAACCCGATTGGTGGTTCGACTAGCCTCAGTATGATTTGCAGTAATTTGGTCTTATCGAGTCATGGATGTATGTTTGTATGTGATTGCTTTGTTTTGGGCTTTAATGGGTATGGCATTATATT
Source organism: Allium sativum (assembly GCA_030737875.1). NCBI lineage: Eukaryota > Viridiplantae > Streptophyta > Magnoliopsida > Asparagales > Amaryllidaceae > Allium > Allium sativum. The sequence goes on along the minus strand of CM060912.1, from coordinate 969,147,909 downwards.
GGGAGTCGATTGGCTCCAAAGATATGGGGTGGTGGTAGACTGTGAGGGCTTTTTGGTGACAGCGAGAGCGGATGATGGGCCGAGGGTAGTGTTTGGTAGTCTACCCAGTGATGGGGTTATGGCTAGTTTGGTAAATTCCCTCGACATCCCGCAGGTTGAGTTGTCAGATGTGCCCGTGGTTGGCCAGTATCCGGACGTCTTCGAGGAGGTGAACGGGCTTCCACCACACCAAGAGATTGAGTTCCGTATTGATTTAGTGAAAGATGCCAGACCTATAGTGATGCCACTTCGTTGTATGGCATCAAGGGAGCAGCGAGAGCTCGGGGTGCAAGTCAGCAATCTTTTGAAGAAGGGATTTATTAGAAGGAGTGTCTCCGAGTGGGGAGCACCAGTTGTGTTTGCCACTAAGGCAGATGGTTCCCTTCGTTTGTGTGTGGACTATCGCTAGTTGAATAAGGTGACGAGGAAGAATAAGTATCCTCTACCGCGGATAGATGATTTGTTTGATCAGCTGGAAGGAGCAAGAGTGTTCTCCCGGTTGGACCTCGCGACAGGATTTCATCAGCTACGAGTAGCAGATGAGAGTGTTCCGAAAACGGTATTTAGGACGCCGTCCGGATTTTATGAGTGGTTGGTCATGCCATTTGGGTTAACCAATGCACCAGCCTATTTTGTGGATCTTATGAATCGAGTATTCAGAGTTCAGTTGAATAAGTTTGTTCTTGTGTTCGTGGATGATATCCTTGTTTACTCAAGGACAGAAAGGAACACAAGGGACACTTGAGGATAGTGATGGAGGTGTTGAGGAAACACCAATTGAAAGCGTAATTCTCTAAGTGTCATTTTTGGAGAAGGGAAGTGAGATTCTTGGGTCATGTTGTTTCAGAGAGTGGTCCTGCGAAGGTGGCTACGGTACAGGATTGGCCTACGCCCAAGAATGCAACAGATATAAGAAGTTTCTTGGGATTAGCTGGATATTATCGTAAGTTTATCCAGGACTTCTCCAAGATAGTAGCACCGTTGACTCAGTTGACTAAGAAGAATCAGTCCTTCGTCTGGGACGGAGTGTGTGAGGATGCCTTCAAGAGTCTAAAGGAGAAGTTGACGCGTGCGCCAATGTTAGTCATTCCTAAAGGGAATGAAGAGATGACGGTATACACGGATGCTTGTGGTACCGGACTGGGTGCAGTATTGATGCAAGGAGGTAGGGTTGTAGCTTATGCTAGTCGACAGCTAAAGCCACATGAGAAAAAGTATCCTACCCATGATTTGGAATTAGCAGCGATCGTATTTGCATTGAAGATGTGGAGACATTATCTTTTGGGAGAAAGATTTGAGTTGTTTACCGATCATAAATCGTTAAAGTATCTCTTCTCTCAGAAAGATCTGAATCTCCGTCAGCAGAGATGGTTAGATTTCTTGGCTTCGTATGATTTCAATATCGCATACACACCTGGGAAAGGTAATGCGGTAGCCGATGCCTTGAGTAGGAGAGATGCCAGTTTAGGGGCAATGTTTCTCGAATGGAAGCAACTGGAGTATATTGCGGGGTTTGATTTCGGACCAAGGTGCGAATTGGATCCAGTCATGCTAGCTAGTTTGGCGATCAGACCCACTTTGATAGAGCGGATTGGTTCCAGCCAGAGGAACGATCCTAATCTATTGGAAATCATCTCCAAGTTAGAGATGGGTATCGATGAGGAGATGAATGTGTATGGCTTGATCGAGATGGATGGCTTAGGAAGAATGGAAGACTAGTTGTGTCCAACGTGAATGGTTTGAGAGATGAAGTGCTTAGAGAATGTCATCACTCAAAACTGACTATACATCCCGGTGGTAATAAAATGTATCGAGACATGAAGCAAACCTACTACTGGGAAGGGATGAAAAGAGACGTTGGGGAGTTTATATCCAAATGCATGAATTGCCAGCTAGTTAAAGCCGAGCAAAAGAAGCCTAGTGGGTTGTTGCAACCATTAGAGATTCCCGAGTGGAAATGGGAGCAAGTCTCGATGGATTTCATCGATGGCCTACCAAGGACTAGATCGGGATATGATAGTATTTGGGTAATTGTGGATCGATTGACTAAGAGTGCAAGATTTATACCAGTTAAATCGACCAGAACGGCAGCCAAGTTGGCAGAACTGTATATGAAGTGGGTAGTTAGATTTCATGGAGTACCCAAAAGCATTGTAAGTGACCGAGACCCGTTGTTCACTAGTGGGTTTTGGAAAAGATTACAAGAGGCTCTAGGGTCAAGATTACATCTCAGTACCGCATATCATCCTCAGACCGACGGTCAGACGGAGAGGGTGAATCGTATATTGGAAGATCTCTTGAGAGCTTGTATATTGGATTTTGGTGGATCATGGGATGACCATTTGCATCTAGTAGAGTTTGCATATAATAATAGCTACCAATCCAGTATCGGTATGGCTCCATATGAAGCTTTGTACGGAAGACCATGCAACTCACCATCATGTTGGATAGAAACTGGCGAGAAGTTTGTGCTTGGACCAGATGTGGTGAGGGAAACTTCCGATAAGATTAAGATCATTCAACAACGGATGAAGGCTGCCCAAGACAGGCATAAGAGTTATGCTGATAAGAGGAGAAGAGACTTGAAATTCTCCGTTGGTGACTTGGTGTTTGTTAAGATCTCTCCGTTAAAGAGCGTGATTCGCTTTGGCATGAGAGGCAAGTTGGCACCAAGATTTGTTGGCCCATTCCCTGTTCTTGAACTAGTCGGGAACTTGGCTTATAAAGTTGGCTTACCAGAGAAGATGACGGGAGTTCACAATGTATTTCATGTTTCCAAACTAAGGAAGTTCGTCCACGACTCAGATATGACTATTTCACCTGATCAGTTAGAGGACTTTGAAGTAGAACCCGAGGCGGTTGGGAACCGCAAGCCGATTCGTATTGTGGGGCACGATACGAAGCAACCTCGAAGGAAGGCGGTGAAGCTAGTCAAGGTTCAGTGGGGCGAGGACGAGGATGATTGTACATGGGAGACAGAGGAGAGCATTAGGAAGGCATACCCAGAACTCTGCCTGGTAAGATTTACTTTACGATTTAGTTATTCTGCATGCTAGGATAGACTTATTTTACTTGTTTTGCATGTTTGATGGTTGTTTTATGGTTGATAGGCAAACGGGAATCTTTGTGTGTGTTTTGATTAGGAAATTTCGGGGGCGAAATTTCTTAAGGGAGGGAGAGTGTAATGACCCGTATTCTACACATCATAGGATCGTAGAATATTTATTTCCTTCCCGTATGAAGTCGTATGGTCATGTAACTTTGGGAAACATCCATTAGAGTCATTTCCCATGTCCGTGATTTTTGTCGATTTTTAAATGACCATTTTGCCCCTAGTTGGTACTGTTTTGGCCATAACTTTTGATTGGAAAGGAATTTTGACCTGAGACCACTTCCATTGGATTTGTTTGATGGTTTACCTTTCCGTAGAGTGGTCATAATAGTCAAACGGACTTACCGTTTGGGAGATATGGCTGAAATAAGGTTTGGAGGGTATAAAACTGCTTAACCGGGCCAAATCGGGTGATTAGTGAGTAGGCCGATAACCCATTTCGGGATTAGGGTTATAACCCATTTCGGGATTAGGGTTATGGGGAGGCTGAAATGAGATAGAGGATCATTCCATTTAAGTTTTCTAGCCTCCACTTATCACCAAGGAACCCTAAAAACGGCCTCCAACCTCTAAATCACCTCCAAATCACCTTTTGGTCAAGGATTTGGCTTAGCAACCTCTAATCAAGGAAGATCTACACCAAAGCAACATTGGAGCTGCTGTTTAGCATTAGGATTCACATCAAATCAGGGATTTATTTCAGATCTTAGTTTATTTTGTGGCTAAGGTGAGTGATTTGCATAGTTTTGCACTAATTATGGCTAATTAGGGGTGATTAGTGTTAATTAGCGAATTTAAACATGATAAAATTCGGGAAAAGTGTTCATAAATTCTTAAATGATGTTTTAGACCTTTGATATGAATTTGGGTTAATTTGATTAAGTTTTGCTAATCCTATCATTAGTTTCACCTAAACATGCTTAAAGGGAAATATGGGGTTTTGGGGGTATGTTTGATCCATTTTAACCTATCATATTGATGTTTTGATGTTTGTGGTTGATTATGCATGTTGCTATAACTGTATGAAATGCTTTTGTGATTGATTTCAATAGTTGGAATGGTCGAAAACATCGTCGAATGGCGTAAACACTTGCTGGAACAATTTCAGAAAACAGTGCAGGTTTCGGATCGAATCGGATATGGGGCTCGAATCGGATATGTTGAACTGGGCAAGGGATTCGATCGGATCGGAACCTGACACTTGGGAAAAGTGGCAAAAAGGAAGGCCACGCTAACTGAACTGGGATCAGATCGAATTAAGGAGGACGGATCGGAGCGGAAGCATGAAGATGGATCAGATAGGAGCATGTGAAGGATTAAGGAGGACGGATCGGAATGGAAGCACGAACTGGAGGGGAATGGCACCCGACCCAAACCGAGGAGGAATGCCCGACCCGAACCGCATCAGAAGAAGTCCCGACCCGAACAGATGGAGGACACCCGACCTGAACCGATGGTTTGAGGAGGAACCCGACCTGAACCGATGGTTTGAGGAGGAACCCGACCCAGTATTGACCAATAACCCGAGATGCAAAGGTAGTCCAATATGGGAAGTTAGAGCTCAGGATCCAGTTGGGAACCGATGAGTTCACTTCATGGTTGGACTTTGCTGCGGGACGTGTGCTAAGGAGTTGTCGACGTTCATAACTTCGATTCACCACTAAAAATGGATGATGGGCTACTTATCAGTGCAGTAGGGTCATTATGACCTGAGGGGCAAGGTGATGGTAGCAAGAATACGTTATCAGTGCAGTAGGGTCATTATGACCTGAGGGGCAAGGTGATGCGTAGTAAGACTATGAGCCAGCGCAGATGGGGTGAACAACTCCATGGGCAGGTGGACATAGTAAGGATTGGTAAGGCTATGAGCCAGCGCAGATGGGGTGAATAACTCCATGGGGCAAGTGGACATAGCGAGGAATTAGTGGCTACGTTATCAGTGCAGTGAAGCCATTTATGACTTCATGGGGCAGAGTGATCGTATCAAGGCATGTTGGGTGATCGAAGTGGTGAATATCGTATGCTTTACACACTGAGTGAGAGATGTGAGGATGGATGCTATGTTTGATTGTTTGCCATCATTATGACATGCACACCTTCCCCACCTCTGTATCTTTACACCGTTTGATATGGTACCTTAGAGTGTTGTACAGTATGTACTGCTAACTCTTTGGTTGCAGGTCCAGGTTCAGGTATGTTTAGTCTACCTGTTATTGTTCACTTTAGATGCTTATCGCTCATACCAGACTTTATGTCTGACCCAGAGTTTTATGTCTCCTCTTATTACTCTGGGTGCTCACACGAGCAGACTAGAGACAGGTTAGCTGGTGATGCGCTAGTAGCTGATTCGGAGGCGGGCAGGAGGCTTCCACGTATGATATATATATATATATATGCACATTCTCCCTGTGTCGTTGGTGGTCGCTACTTGGGCATTAGTAGTGTACTTCATTTATCTTACTTTTGCTTTGAGACAGTTTGAAAAGTTGTAATAAGCTGTATTTTGGATTTCCGTTGTTATGATGTTTAGTTCTGGTTTCAGCTTATGCACTGTCTCACCTGTTTTATGTCAAGTATGTTATTATTATATTTTATTCTATGCGCTGTGAGACATTCTACAGGTTCCTTGTATGTTCATTTCCTTCTTCCTTTTCCTTCTGACGACCCGTTCCGTGCTAACTGGACATGTGTACAGCGCACCCTTAGAGTAAATGTCGGTTGGTGCAGGGCGGGCCGTCACATCATAGCATAATTCTAGATGTCACAATTCTAGATTTAAATAGATGTCATGGCATTTTATCATAATCTTTACTAATCAGTCTAAACTTGCATAGGGACATGTAATTTATCATGTGAATCATCATAGCCCCAAACATATATATAATCAACATCATGATTTGATCAAGCATAAGCTAACTATAACATAAATAATAACATCATGACTTTGTAACATCGCAACTTAGCATAGAAACTTGCAACATATCTATAATATCATCATAGCATGATTTACAACATATAGGATATCATCATTACATAACATAGGATTTACAACATACATGATAGCATAAGGTTTTAAACAACATATATGACAATTCACATCATTCACTTATAATCCATTCATAACTTAATCTAATTAGTTCAATAATAATCTTGTTAAGATCATCATACTCACAATTAGAGAAGAAAGAGAGTCTTGATTTGCTTTAGAGTTGAGTAGAATTAGAATTTTGATTAGCTTTCTTCCTTCTTAGTTGGCGACGGCTAGACTGAGTTCCATGGCGGCGGTATGACGGTGGCTATTCTATTTTTCATGTGAGTATAGAGTGAGAGACTACCTAGGTATTTATAGAGTTTAGGGTTTATTTAGACTGTCATATCAACTCAGAACTAACCTGAACCGTTTAATTTTCCAACTCAGCCCTAAAGACACATCAGCAGCTCAAGATTGGGCTCAGTTAAACCCTAGCCGACTGACCAGGTCGACACCCAGGTCGACACTATTGTAACACCCCGTAAATGAGTTAATACTAATATTCACAAATGAAAGAATAATTAATTTCAAATATAAGAACATTTGGAAGCGGTCTACGCCAATATGTTTATCTCGGAAAAATACGCGAAATAGAGTCCGAAATTTTGTAAATCGGAGTTCGTATGACTGAGATATGGCCTCGAGAAGTTTCACAAAAAATTCAAATTTTAAAACAGATTTCAAAAACACAGAAATGGAGGCAGGCGGGAAAACTCCCGCCCAGACCAGGTCGACCTGGGGGTCGACTTGGGAGTCGACCTGGGGGGAGGGGGGGGGGGGGCAGGTCGACACTAGAGTCGACCTGGGTGTCGACCTCCCTGGTCGAGCCCAGGTGACCTGGGTGCATCTGGTTGGGTTTTCGGGCTGTGTTTTGAAGGCTGGACGAAATCTAATGGCTCTAATCTATTCTATGGTAAATCTAATGGCCTAAATGCATCCTAACATCTATAAATAAGTGGGTAGACTCTAACCCTAAATCACTTGAAAATTGGAGAGCTACCGACATGCCGTTGCCATGGAGTTCAGCGTAGCCGTCACAAACTAAAGAAGAAGGAGAAAGCCTAGCCTACAACTAAATCTACTCAACAAACAAACTAAATCAACTATTTCTCTTCTTTAAATTGTGAGTATGATGATTCTCACAATGTTATTATAAAATAATTCGATTAAGTTATGAATGGATCACAATAAAGTGATGTGAATTGTAATTGTAAATTCTATATTGTGGATCTCTTGTTATGTTATTATGTTGTCATATGTTGTAAATTCTCCTATGCTATGCCATGCTATGGTCAAAATCATGCTATGCTATGTTATGCTATCATGCTATGCTAAGTGTAAATCATGCTATGTTATGTCATAAATCTTATATATGTTGTAGATCTCATGTTAACACATATGTTGGAAATCCATAAGTTATATGATTATGATATCATGTTAAGTTGTGTTGAATCATACAAGTTGTAAAATCATGATGTTGTTATTTATGCAAATTGGATCATGTTTTAAAGTTTATGTTTTTTTCTAAAAATTAAATGGATCATGATTATGGGAATTTGCCTATTAAGTTAGGTGTACCCATATACATGAATCCACAATTTAAATTGGATCTTGAATATGGGAATTTGCCTATTACGTTAGGTGTACCCATATGCATGAATCTATGACTAAATGAATTTTTATTATGGGAATTTGCCTATTGAGTTAGGTGTACCCATATAAACCCATATTATTAGATTAGATGATGTTGATTCACACATGTTCCTATGCAAGTTTATGAAATTTGATTGAGACCATATTATGTGAATTATGAACAAGTTGACATCTTTAGATCCATGACATGTATAATCCTATGCAAGTTGTACATATGCAAGTTTCACCCCTTATTATGATTCATTTAGTCATATAAACATGTTGCTATTGTGATAATCTCTTTTATGCTATGAGTTAGACTATTCGAGTCTAATATATATTTTGCGAATAAATGTTCAAACGTGGGGTAGGGGTGATATTAGGAATTAATAAATTGGGTGCAATTTTGCATGTTTTTGCACGCCTTGAATGGATGTCCATAATTGAGTCAATTATGGACATTGTTGAATTTGGAATTAATTAATAATTCAAGTAGGGAATTATTAAAATTGGGGAAAGTGGATTATTAATAATAATCAATGCTTAGGACACGAGGTTGGACCCGTTTGTGACGTAAACCCGCCCGGACCCGCCCGGCAAATCCAATAGTCACGAATGTCGGCCCAATGTGAGAGGTCCTAGGCCCAAACTAAAGCATAACAGTTGTAAAGACACGAGGTTAGACTCTTTTATGGTGTAAGACTGCCCGGACCCACCCGGCAAATCCAGCTGCCATAAATGCCAGTCTAATGTGAGAGGTCTTTATGAGGTTATGGCCTTAATGAATTAAGAAATACTTAGCCAGATAATCATGTAAGGTGGGACATAGGGGTTAAGTAGGTGCCTTGGGTGGCATGAGGAATCTAGTGGTTGCCTTTAGAGGCATTTGAAATATGATTAGTCTTAACCAAATACACATGTAAATGAACATGACTAAGTGGGTTAAGTGGATGGACTAATGGGACAAGCTTAGGTGGAATGCTTGTGGGAAGTAATGGGGGCTCATTTCAACCAGTATCCCAAAACGTATCTTTGTAGGCTCGACCCAAGTCGAGGACGGGACACGGATACTGGGTTTGACTATAAGAGGCCAAAACAGGGAGCGGTGGCAACGCAAGTCCAACGGGTTTCATATGCGTGTGTGGACCCGGGCTGGTAGGTAAGACGTTGTTGCATCGTGTAGGTATAAGCCGTGCATCTTCGTTATATCGGCTTGCCACTTTAGGGGAATGATACACCCCACTGTGGGGCCAGCACGGGTATCTACGAGTAGGGAGCCGATCGAAAAATGGAAAGTGGGGTACACCTAGTGGAGATAGGGGCAGGCGGCACCTATGTAATCAGCTAGGAGTACGTAAAGCCATTAAGAAAGTTTCTAAGTGAAGCTAATTGGGATCAATCTTTAGGGTGACTGGTGTGGTGCAGTATAGTGTTTATCCTTTAGTATTTAGGAGCGCCTATAACGTTGCCTTTAGCGATTATCTATGTCCTTAATCTGCTCTTTCATAGACATTTCCTTGTTTTCCAGCTTATGCCTTAGTCTAGTTATTTTGATAATAGTATTGTAGAATTATCATACTCGCCAGACTTTATGTCTGACCCCCTCTTTTCCATCTTTTTCTCCCTTCAGGTCCTCAGGTTGGGCCAAGTTCTAGTGGAGTCTAATTGGATCGCTTATCTCTTGGAAAGCTTGGACTGCAGAAGTAAAGTCCAGCTTGTTATCTTTCTTTTTAATGGCTATTTATTGTAATGGGATTATGTATTTTGTTTTTGTGGAGACGGATGTTGTACTTGGTTATGATCTATGGTTTTATGATGTAACAGACATATTTAATTTCCGCTGCAATAAAATGAAGTTTTAGATTTCCAAGTGCTATTTATTATATGTCTTGTTGTAATTTCTCTGTTCTATATTCACTTATGACCTCCATGGAAGTTAATGCATTCCCTTTGTGAGTGACATTAATGGACGTGGGGTGTTACACGTGGTATCAGAGCATAAGGTTACCAGAACAGATAAAATTTTTAGAAAAATATTTTTCTAAAGTATTTTTGGAAGAAGTGCTTTCAAAAACATGTTATTTAGAGAGAGTTTTTATGAAAAACATAGTCCCAAATAGCCATATCCTTATCTTTATCTTTCAAATTCTCCATTTTGAATCTTTCCTTTTTCGTTTCAGCATGGCTGAAGATCTTAATCTCCCAGAAGGTGTGACGGTTCCAGGGTGGTTTAGGAGATATTTGGAGGCTAGGGCCACCACTGCAGGCCCAGCAGATGCTCCTCCACCCCCAGTTGCACCCATTCCTCCTCCTCTTCCTCCTCGTGTTGACACTTTTGCAAAGACGTGCAAGGAATTTAAGGCTATGGGAGGAAAAACTTTTCAAGGGACTGAGACGTTCGTGGAGGCCAGAGATTGGCTTAAGGAGACTGAGGAATTGTTGGATATCTTTGAAGTGGAAGATGGGAGGAAAGTCCGTTTAGCTGCTTGGTTAATGAAGGGAGAGGCCTCGTTTTGGTGGGAGGTCACTAACGGGGAACGTCCAGTTGATTCATGGGCGGATTTCAGACGAAGGTTTGAGGCAAAGTTTCTTTCAAGGGCAGAGGAGAATTTAAATATGGAAAAATTCCTGACATTAAAGCAAGGGAGCTTATCAGTAAAGGAATATGTCAATAAATTTAATCAGTTAGCAAGGTTTGGCTTGGAGTTGGTGAACATGCCAGAGAAGAAAGCTTTGAGGTTCGTTAGAGGATTGAATGAACCGTTGCAAGGGTTGGCTATGACCCACATCCCTATGGGAGCCACCTTTGAAAGGCTAGTAGAAATGGCACTTATGCATGAGGATAAGGTAGTTGAAAAGAAAGGGGATCAGAAGAAACCCCAACAGCAAAATAAGAAGGGTGGTAAAAACAATAATGGCAAAGGGAAGAAGAGATGCTTCAATTGTGGGACACCTGGCCATCTCAGCAAAGATTGTAAAAAGAAAAAGAAGACTGGTTGTTTTCATTGTGGAGATGCGGGACATTTGGTGAAGGACTGCCCAAAGAAGGGGCAGAGGGCAGGGTCTACCTCGGGAGGACAGGTGCAGGCTCTTATGGCACCAGGGTAGGCAAGGGGGCAAGTTCAGGCTATTGCGGCCCCACCGCTGCAAGAAAGAGGTAGAACAATTTCTGTTGAAAGCTTAGTTTTTCTGTTTGATCATCCTGTCCGTACCTTATTCGATTCTGGCGCATCTCATTCGTTTATCTCTGCATCATTAGTTGAATTACTGCACTTGAACACCAGTTTAGTAGAGGATCCCTTGGTTGTTTCAAATCCAATTGGGGGTTCGGCTCATTTGACCATGATATGTTTGGATTTGAAAATCTCTATACTTAGCGTTGAATTTAGATGTGATGCTTATGTATTGGGCTTCACGCGCTATGGGCTAATTTTAGGAATGGATTGGTTATCTAGAAATGGGGCCATTCTTGATTGTGAAAGGAGAGTAGTTAGGCTTGTGACTCGCCTTGGTAACACTCTCGACATCTTTTGTAATCCCATAGATTCCATTATGCTGAGTTATCTTGAATCGCTTGACGCGTCTGTAGAGAATCTGCGATCGGTAGAGGTGGTCCGGGAATATCCGGATGTGTCTGAGGAGGTGAAGGGCTTACCTCCAAAGCGGGAGATAGACTTTCGAATTTATCTTGTGGATAATGCTAAACCCGTATCTTTGCCAGTGCGCCACATGGCTCCTCGTGAAAGGAGGGAACTCAATAAGCAAGTGAAGGAGTTGCTTGAGAAGGGGTTCATAAGACGTAGTATATCGGAGTGGGGTGCTCCAGTAGTATTTGCTACAAAGGCGGATGGGTCCCTTAGACTTTGTGTGGACTATAGAGAACTAAACAAGCTTACTAAAAAGAACCGACACCCATTGCCGAGGATTGACGATCTCTTTGATCAGTTAGTTGGCGCCTCAGTGTTTTCACAGTTGGACTTAGCCACTGGCTTTCATCAACTGAGAGTGGCTGAGGATAGTATAGATAAGACTGCTTTTAGGACTCCTGACGGATTTTATGAATGGCTAGTGATGCCCTTTGGTTTGACAAACACCCCCGCATATTTTGTTGATTTGATGAGTAGGGTGTTTAGGGAGTACCTTAACAAATTCGTGGTAGTCTTTGTGGATGACATCTTAGTCTTTTCTAAGAACAACGAAGAGCATGCCCTACATCTTAGGGAAGTGTTGGAAACCCTTCGAGCGCATAACCTTAAGGAAAAATTTTCTAAGTGTCACTTCTGGAGGAAAGAAGTACGGTTCTTAGGGCACGTGGTTTCCAAGGAAGGGATAGCAGTGGATCCCGCAAAGGTGGTGGCCATCCAAGATTGGAAGGTCCCTAAAAATGTAACCGAAGTAAGAAGTTTCTTGGGGTTGGCTGGCTATTATAGGAAGTTTATCAAAGACTTCGCAAAAATATCAGCTCCATTAACACGGTTAACGAAGAAGAACCTGGTTTTTACGTGGGACGAAGATTGTGATGATGCATTCCAACGTTTAAAGAGAGCCTTAACTTCAGCCCCAGTCTTAGTGGTGCCAGACGGGAATAAACCGTTTACCGTCTATACTGATGCTTGTGGGACGGGACTTGGCGCGGTCCTCATGCAAGAGGGAAGAGTAATAGCCTATGGTGGAAGGCAGTTGAGGGTTCATGAAAAGAATTACCCTACGCATGACCTTGAGTTAGCTGCAATTGTTTTCGCGCTTAAGTCTTGGCGTCACTATCTTCTTGGTGAGAAATTCGAACTGTTCACTGACCACAAATCATTTAAATACTTATTCTCTCAGAAAGATTTGAATTTAAGGCAGCAACGGTGGATGGAATTCTTAGCCTCCTACGATTTTGAAATAGCATATACCTCGAGCAAGGGTAACGTGGTAGCAGACGCCTTAAGTAGGAAAAGGTTGTCCTTGAGTCCGTTGTTTGTTGAACGAAGAAGCTTAGAATTCATCTCCATGTTTGACTTTAGACCCTCCGTTGACCTAGTACCTGGTTTGTTAGCATCCTTGGAGGTTAGACCTACACTTCTAGGACGAGTTGGTGAAACACAGCAAGACGACCCATAGTTGGTTGAGATAGTAGAAAATCTCAAAGGAGGGGAGTCGTCTAGCCATCTTCGTAGGTATACCCTAGACGATAAGGGTTGGTTACGAAGGGATAATAGACTTTGTGTACCACAAGACGAAGACTTAAGGAAGGCCATTCTTGATGATGCTCATCGCTCAAAGATGACCATTCATCCCGGCGGAGACAAGATGTACAAAGATATGAAGCGGGTTTTCTTTTGGGCCGGTATGAAAAAGGATGTGGCCGAGTACGTCGCTAGATGCTTGGTGTGCCAACGAGTAAAAGCGGAACAAAAGAAACCCGGTGGGTTGCTTCACCCATTGGAAGTTCCACTATGGAATGGGAAAGCGTCTCAATGGATTTTGTGGATGGATTACCAAGATCAAGGAAGGGTAATACGGGGATTTGGGTTATAGTAGATAGACTTACTAAGAGCGCCCATTTTATTCCCGTGAAAAGTAAGAGGACTGCTCCGTGGTTGGCTTCTGTATACATTAAAGAGATAGTTCGTTTGCACGGTATTCCTTCTAGTATAGTAAGCAACCGTGATCCCATCTTCACTAGCGAATTTTGGAAGAGTTTACAAGAGGCGGTAGGGACTCAGCTATGTTTGAGCACCGCATATCATCCTCAGACGGACGGCCAGACTGAGAGGGTGAATCATATTCTAGAGGATCTTTTAAGGCTTTGTATCCTAGACTTTGGGGGTACATGGGAAGAGCACTTTCCATTGGTAGAATTCGCATATAATAATAGCTTTCAGTCTAGTATTGGCATGGCACTTTTTGAAGCTCTTTATGGAAGGCCTTGCCGTTCGCCTACATGTTGGTGGTAATCTACCGATAAAATCCTACTTGGGCCCGATATGGTTAGGGAAACCTCGGAGAAGATTGATTTGATTCGAAGGAGGATGAAATCAGCACAAGATAGGCAGAAATCGTATGCTGATAAGAGGAGGACAGATCTTGAGTTTGACATTGGGGACATGGTTTTTATCAAAGTAATCTCCGTTACGGAATGTTGTTCGCTTTGGGTCCGTTGGGAAATTAGCGCCAAGGTTTGTAGGGCCGTTTCCTATAAAAGACAGGATTGGGAAGATGGCGTATAGGGTGGAGTTGCCTGAGAAACTTAGTGGAGTACACTACGTATTCCATGTATCACATTTGAGGAAGTGTTTGCACAAGACCGCGGAGGTGGTAGAGCCGAGCTTGCTTAAAGAGGTGGAAATAGAGCGTGATGCAACAATTAGACGAGCTCCTACATGCATTCTTGGGTCGGAGATCAAAAAGTTGAGGAACCGAGAGGTCAGACTAGTTAAAGTGCAATGGGGAGATGATGAGAGCAACGCTACTTGGGAGACAGAAGAGAAGATGCGTTCGTTGTACCCTTTTCTTTTTGAGGGTATGTCTTTTAATTTCTCCATTATCGCTTAGCTTATCTTATCTTATCTTATCTTTAGTATATCCTATCGTTAGTATCTTTGACCTTTAGTTAGGATAAATCCTATGGTTGAAACATGTGTTTGAGATATGTTATGTATGATGGATGCAAAATGGACGCAAGTGTTTGCTAGTGGTTGCTCGTGGATGCATATATACACACACTTTAGGCACTAGATCGGCTCAGTCACTACATATTGCATATTGCATAAATGAATGTATTTAGTATAATGGATGTATAATGGTTGTACCATCATATGGATGCTGCATTTGGTTGAATGGATGTGCACGCATATAGAAGTAGTATGTAAGCAATTAGGATCTTTTGCATACATAATGGATGCATGACACTATCATGAATTGCATTAAGGAGGTCAACTGAATCAGTGGACCGCCTGATTTTGCATCAGATACGGACATATACACACACTATGCATTTAAACATAAAAGCATTAGAAGTCTATAAGGACAGTGGATGCCAGTGTTTGATGATTGAGTAGATGGTTGATTGGATGTTAGGTTAAACATTCTTCTTGACTTGAAGATTTCGGGGTCGAAATCCTTTAAGGAGGGGAGAATGTAACACCCCGTAAATCAGTTAATACTAATATTCACAAATGAAAGAATAATTAATTTCAAATATAAGAATATTGGGAAGCGGGCTGCGCCATTGTGTTCGTCTTGGAAAAATACGCGAAATAGAGTCCGAAATTTTGTAAATCGGAGTTCGTATGACCGAGATATGGCCTCGAGAAGTTTCACGAAAAATTCAAATTTTAAAACAGATTTCAAAAACACAGAAATGGAGGCAAGCGGGAAAACTCCCGCCCAGACCAGGTCGACCTGGGGGTCGACTTGGGAGTTGACCTGGGGGGGGCAGGTCGACACTAGAGTCGACCTGGGTGTCGACCTCCCTGGTCGAGCCCAGGTGACCTGGGTGCATCTGGTTGGGTATTCGGGCTGTGTTTTGAAGGCTAGACGAAATCTAATGGCTCTAATCTATTCTAGGGTAAATCTAATGTCCTAAATGCATCCTAACATCTATAAATAAGTGGGTAGACTCTAACCCTAAATCACTTGAAAAATTGGAGAGCTACCGACATGCCGTTGCCATGGAGTTCAGCGTAGCCGTCACAAACTAAAGAAGAAGGAGAAAGCCTAGCCTACAACTAAATTTACTCAACAAACAAATTAAATCAAAGACTCTTTCTATTTCTCTTCTTTAAATTGTGAGTATGATGATTCTCACAATGTTATTATAAAATAATTCGATTAAGTTATGAATGGATCACAAGAAAGTGATGTGAATTGTAATTGTAAATTCTATATTGTGGATCTCTTGTTATGTTATTATGTTGTCATATGTTGTAAATTATATGTTGTAAATTCTCCTATGCTATGCCATGCTATGATGAAAATCATGCTATGCTATGTTATGCTATCATGCTATGCAATGTGTAAATCATGCTATGTTATGTCATAAATCTTATATATGTTGTAGATCTCATGTTAACACATATGTTGGAAATCCATAAGTTATATGATTATGATATCATGTTAAGTTATGTTGAATCGTACAAGTTGTAAAATCATGATGTTGTTATTTATGCAAATTGGATCATGTTTTAAAGTATGTTTTTTTTTCTAAAAATTAAATGGATCATGATTATGGGAATTTCCCTATTAAGTTAGGTGTACCCATATACATGAATCCACAATTTAAATTGGATCTTGAATATGGGAATTTGTCTATTAAGTTAGGTGTACCCATATGCATGAATCTATGACTAAATGAATTTTTATTATGGGAATTTGCCTATTGAGTTAGGTGTACCCATATAAACCCATATTGTTAGATTAGATGATGTTGATTCACACATGTTCCTATGCAAGTTTATGAAATTTGATTGAGACCATATTATGTGAATTATGAACAAGATGACATCTTTAGATCCATGACATGTATAATCCTATGCAAGTTGTACATATGCAAGTTTCACCCCTTATTATGATTCATTTAGTCATATAAACATGTTGTTATTGTGATAATATCTTTTATGCTATGAGTTAGACTATTCGAGTCTAATATATATTTTGCGAATAAACGTTCAAACGTGGGGTAGGGGTGATATTAGGAATTAATAAATTAGGTGAAATTTTGTATGATTTTGCCCGCCTTGAATGGATGTCCATAATTGAGTCAATTATGGACATTGTTGAATTTGGAATTAATTAATAATTCAAGTAGGGAATTATTAAAATTGGGGAAAGTGGATTATTAATAATAATCAATTGTTAGGACACGAGGTTGGACCCGTTTGTGACGTAAACCTGCCCGGACCCGCTCGGCAAATCCAGTAGTCACAAATGTCGGCCCAATGTGAGAGGTCCTAGGCCCAAACTAAAGCATAACAGTTGTAAAGACACGAGGTTAGACTCTTTTATGGTGTAAGACAGCCCGGACCCGCCCGGCAAATCCAGCTACCATAAATGCCATTCTAATGTGAGAGGTCTTTATGAGGTTATGGCCTTAATGAATTAAGAAATATTTAGCCAGATAATCATGTAAGGTGGGACATGGGGGTTAAGTAGGTGCCTTGGGTGGCATGAGGAATCTAGTGGTTGCCTTTAGAGGCATTTGAAATACGATTAGACTTAACCAAATACACATGTAAATGAACATGACTAAGTGGGTTAAGTGGATGGACTAATGGGACAAGCTTAGGTGGAATGCTTGTGGGAAGTAATGGGGGCCCATTTCAACCAGTATCCCAAAACGTATCTTGTGGGCTCGTCCCAAGTCGAGGACGGGACACGCATACTGGGTCTGACTATAAGAGGCCAAAACAGGGAGCGGTGGCAACGCAAGTCCAACGGGTTTCATATGCGTGTGTGGACCCGGGATGGTAGGTAAGACGTTGTTGCATCGTGTAGGTATAAGCCGTGCATCTCCGTTATATCGGGTTGCCACTTTAGGGGAATGATACACCCCACTGTGGGGCCAGCACGGGTATTTACGAGTAGGGAGCCGATCGAAAAATGAAAAGTGGGGTACACCTAGTGGAGATAGGGGCAGGCGGCACCTATGTAGTCAGCTAGGAGTACGTAAAGCCATTAAGAAAGTTTCTAAGTGAAGCTAAGTGGGATCAATCTTTAGGGTGACTGGTGTGGTGCAGTATAGTGTTTATCCTTTAGTATTTAGGAGCGCCTATAACGTTGCCTTTAGCGATTATCTATGTCCTTAATCTGCTCTTTCATAGACATTTCCTTGTTTTCCAGCTTATGCCTTAGTCTAGTTATTTTGATAATAGTGTTGTAGAATTATCATACTCGCCAGACTTTATGTCGGACCCCCTTTTTTCCATCTTTTTCTCCCTTCAGGTCCTCAGGTTGGGCCAAGTTCTAGTGGAGTCTAATTGGATCGCTTATCTCTTGGAAAGCTTGGACTGCAGAAGTAAAGTCCAGCTTGTTATCTTTCTTTTTAATGGCTATTTATTGTAATGGGATTATGTATTTTGTTTTTGTGGAGACGGATGTTGTACTTGGTTATGATCTATGGTTTTATGATGTAACAGATATATTTAATTTCCGTTGCAATAAAATGAAGTTTTAGATTTCCAAGTGCTATTTATTATCTGTCTTGTTGTAATTTCTCTGTTCTATATTCACTTATGACCTCCATGGAAGTTAATGCATTCCCTTTGTGAGTGACATTAATGGACGTGGGGTGTTACAACTATAGTCGACCTGGGGGGGGGGGGGGGGGGAGGTCGACACTAGTGTCGACTCCCCAGTCGACCTGCCTGGGTGGGAATTTTCCCACCCAGCCCGCTTCTGCATTTTCAGTTTGAATTTTTAAATTTTCCTGCGAGCTGTTTTGAATTTTCTGAAACTTCCGATGGTCATAACTTCTTCATATGAAGTCCAATTCACGCAAACTCGGACTCTATTTCAACCAGAATTCCGAGATGAACACAATGGCGCAACCTATTTCCCACAATTCTCACGTCTGAGATTAGTTATTCTTTAATTTGTGAATATTAATATTAACAGAATTACGGGGTGTTACAAGAACGGTCTTGTTTTTCTGGGATATGTATTCTGAAACTGAATTGCTCGCCTTTGATGTAGACTAATTGTTATCCTAATTTAGATTATTTTTTGATTCTTGCTTCAATCTTGTTTTTGAGTTGAAAGAGAATGGCGACTATTCTAGGTTCTCCATTGACGGCATGGATGCTCTTGGTATGAATTAGTGTGATTTTAGGTTGAGAGTTAGGTTGCTTATATTGAATTTTAATTAATTTAGAGCCGTCAGATTAACCCTGGAAATAATCAAGACCATCCAGTCAAGATAGAATAACGCCTCATCCCTAATGACTCAACAGTGAGTCAAAACAGCGTCATCTTTTAGATCTGCCGGGGTGGGGGGGTAGGTCGATCCCCATGTCGACCCCAAGGTCGACCCCCTGGTCAAATTGTATGGGTAAGTCAACCCCCAAGTCGACCTGGCCCTTGGGCGGGCGAATTCCCGTCCAGCCCGCTCCCCTGTTTGAATTTGAATTTCAAACTGTTTTTAATTTATTTAAATTCTGAAACTTCTTAAGGCCATAACTTCATCATACGGAGTCCAATTCATGCAAACTCGGACTCTATTTCAAATAGAATTTCGAGACGAACGCAATGGCGTAACCCGTTTCCTTAATTCTCAAATTTGAAATTAAGTATTCTTAAATTTGTAAATTTTAATATTTAAAATCAAGGGGTGTTACAAGGTACGACCCAAAGCAGCTTCCTTCGAGCCCGGGCCAAATCAATTCCAACTCCATCTGATTATCTTCAAGCTTCGATTCATCGAGCCTGGAGAATTACTCTTAATCGACCGAGTCAAAGGCTTCCATCAAAAGCGGATCGACCAAATATCTCGGGTTCGCCTAGAAATATCCCACCGGATCATTCATTTCTCAGACCAAATCCTAAGGCATTAAAGACGTTCAAACATATCTGGACAAAGATCTCCTTTTGATGCACCTCACTTGGAATGCCACGAAAGCCATGATTTCCGAAGATACTATTTATGAATAATGGAGTCAATCTTCCAGCCGCACTTATGTCGAAGGGATGAACCCCACATGTCCAAGCTTTCCTAGAAAGGGCGGGCCACATCACACCAGCCTTAGTCGACTTTCCCATCTATAAATACCCTCTTCCCTAAAGAAGAAAGAGGCAAATTTTCGGAGGAGAAAAATCTTGGAAAGAGCTCACGCCATTTTTGGTACTCTAAGCTCTGGAAGAAGAATACTTTCGGCTTATTCCTCAAATAGCCAATTCTCATTGTTACTATCCAAAAAGTTGACAATGGAAAATGAATGACGGAGAAGGGGTATCAGATGACCACAAGCACCCAATGATCTTTTAGGAAGCAAGACCAAGGGCTAAGAAGGGGCAAAGAGATGGAGAGAAGTACCGAAGGGAAACGTCAACCGAAGTACATCATCGCTACCAGCTAGTAATGAGAAGGGCATTTAATGAGCATAAGTATGAAAGGGTGATCTAAAAGCCACGTAGACCACACCTCCTCAAAGGAAAGGAATCCGAAGTTCACAAATCTCCGGCATAGCCTATGCAACAGAGCATATTTGATAGAGATACCTTACGGCGAAAGGAGAAGGTTACAAATCAGCAAACTAAGAAAAGGAAAGAATCACTGTGGCAGGAACCTAGAAGGACGAGAGGATGTGCCAGTGTTAGCCCCTCGGATATCGACACCACATGATGGGGAAACATCAACAAACAAGCTTCTCAGAGTATACGCAGAATGGCCGAAAGTTAACTCCCGAGAGTGTATAACCAAAAGCAGCCATCAAGAAGTCTAAGTATCTTCCGAAAGGCGTCATATCAACGAATCCATTCCCGCCTCAAAAAACAGCAGACACCGAGAGCCCTACGTCGAAGGCCATGACCAATACCGCAAAGGCAACAGGGAGCTCAACATCTGAAACCAAAGGGAAGGGCTGCGGACAAAGTTCTTATAGGCCCAATAGCCCGATAGCGAAAGGGTCCTCAAGCCTCCTTTAAATAAGACCCTAGGCGAAACACCATGAGAGGATCTTCTTCTGTTTCTTCTTCTTCTTCCCTTACTCTAGAAAATAAAATTCTCAAGTTCATAAATTCATTGAAGATTTTTCTCGTGTAACCTCCTCCATGAATAAAAATCAGAAAAAACTCTTAAAGTGGATGTATGTTCCTGGGGAACTGAACCACTATAAAATTGTGTGTCTTTATCTTTTCTACATACCATGTTACTTTATAGTGTACCTTTGTTGTGATGCGTGAAGATCATCAAAATACTTCAGCTCAAGCTGTCAGGCCCTTAGCTGCCTGATGCCTCTCCTACGGTCATTCCGATAGACCTATCCCCGGTGTTGACAAAAAATATTGTCAACATTTCTGCGCTAGAGGGAGGGCCCGAACCTCCGTCCCCTTCCTTTTCTACAATTAATCCTGTAAAAGTAACCTTGCCACGTAGCTAACTATGCCGTTCCGTCCAAGATTGGAATAAGTTTTAAGATCAGAAGCGAAAAACTCGGAAAGGAGCTTTTAAGTACTTGGCTATCACTTCAGACATCGCTCATCTTTTCTTTCTAGAGAATTGAAAAAGCTCCCAGCGCTCATCAAGAATGATGGTAAAAAAAGGAATTAAGGACAAGATTCCAATGCATCAACTGCTTTGAGGAATAGTACGCTTTCGAATATTAGCTCAACAAATCCGAGAATCAAAGAATCTTCAGACGTAAAAGGAAGGGAGGATAATGAGTGGGAAACACTGGATTTAGCTTTGTGCATTGATGCTACTATACGATCTATTGAAGAAGACTCAACCCTGGGGACACCGATGTCAGACTTATATCAAGTACAATCAGAGACAAAGACACCTTCTAAGGATGACAACCAGATTCTTCGAATCGAAGCGAAGGATTTAGAGGATGACACTCGATCACTAGGTTCTTCGAAAGACGCCGAACCAGAATAGAGAGACGAGGCTAGATCTACAAGCGAAAGTATGGCCATACAAATTTCAGAGGCAAAAAAGAAATCTAATGCTATTCCACTCAAGAGAAGAAAAGTTAACCTCACAGACAAAGTATGTGAGGAGAACCATTACAATGAAGGTGAAGAATAATCAGGAATTCAACCATTGGAGGGATTAGTCCCGAAAGACCGAGTTGTGGAGATTTGGAAACTTATTCCAGGAACATGGTGGAGAAAACTATAAAGAGCCTATTCGAAACCATAAGGGTAAAAATGTTGGGAAAGCATTTTAGTGACAATGAAAGAGTGACACCCATTACTGAAGAAATCAGGAATATGGCGATACATCCACGAGTGAAGACCCCAATCATGAAATATTATAGAACTTCTGATCCGAACAACCACCTTATAGAATTTAATAGCTACATGGATATTTATGATGCCTCTGGAGGTGTACCATGCAGACTATTTTTGATGACGCTTCAAAGAGCGGCCGCCAAATGGGATACCATCTGTTCATGGAAGCAATTCTCCCTCGAATTCTCAATGCAGTTCTGCGTTTGCAAAGATCCAGATGTGAGCTACACAATCCTCGCAAAACATAAAGCAAAAACTGAAAGAATCTTTGAGTAGTTACTTGGAAAGGTTTAAGACCGAGGCCCTTAAGGCAGAAGACATGAATGACCGAGAAAGCATCATCACTGTTTATTCGGGCCTTATTAAGAACACACCATTCTGGAAAGAGTTATATATTCAGGGGTGCGGAAGTTTGTAAGACTTCTATCTCTAGGCAGACAAATTCATTCGTATGGACGAGGTCGGCTATTCGAAAGAGAACTTCCACAAGAAGGGGGGTCCGGTGAGGATCCTGAGTCTCATTCAAACATGAAGAGATGGCACAAAACCCCCAAAGTAACTCACGAAAGATGCTATAATTGTGGATCAAAGAGTCACTGTGTTGATCAATGTCGCGAGCCGCATATGTGTCGCATTAGCCGAATCCCCGGTCATATAGCATCATCCTGACCTGAGCTACAGAAAGGCAACTTGATGTCTTGAAAATCTGGTAACATCTCTTTTAGTTTAAGCAATATATCTATGCATTTAGAACGTGCCGGAAATTTTCGATATGTCAAACATTCCCTCCCCCAACTTTGAGCTACATGCTCATGTGAACTGTGAGGTTCGCACTTATAATGCTATGTAATCACGTGGGATGTGTTGCCACCGCGAACTGTGTGTTTGCACCCGTAAGTTATGTTCTCGCCGCAAACGTTGTGTTTGCACCCGCAAGTTGTGTACTTGCTCGCAAGATGTGTTCTCGCCGCGATTTGTGTGTTTGCACCCACGAGTTGTGTACTCGCCTGCGAGATGTATTCTCGCCGCGAACTATGCTTTTGCATCCTACGCACGTACATCTTCTGGCTACAAATCTCATCCCATAGAAGGGAGCAAAAGCTCGAAGGGAGCACTTGGAACACGTACAACCTCTGCTCAAATATCATCCCGCAAAAGGGAGAAAAAGCTCGAAGGGAGCACTTGGAGCATGTACATCCTCTACTCAAATCTCATCCCACAGAAGGGAGCAAAAGCTCAAAGGGAGCACTTAGATCATGTACAGCCTCTGCTCAAGCTCCATCCCGCGGAAGGGAACGAAAGCTTGAAGAAAACAAAAGCTTGAAGAAAGCGAAAGCTTGAAGAAAACGAATGCTTGAAGAAAGCGAAAGCTTGAAGAAAACAAAAGCTTGAAGAAAAGAAAAGCTTGAAGAAAACGAAAAGCTTGAAGAAAGCAAAAGCTTGAAGAAAGCGAAAGCTTGAAGAAAACAAAAGCTTGAAAGAAGCAAAAGCTTGAAGGAAGCACACAGGAATGCACGCCAACTACGCCTAGGTAAACGAAACCAAAATGGTAATCCCAAACAAAATTTAATACCCGAATCTTGTTTGAGTTCGGGGCTTCTATTTAATATCGAAGGGGGTTCCTGTCTTCTATCTATTTTAATACCCGAATCTTGGTTGAGTTTGGGACTTCTATTTAATATCGGAGGGGGTTTCGGTCTTCTATCTATTTAATACCTGAATCAGGGTTGAGGTTGGGACTTCTAGTTGATACCGAAGGGGGTTCTGGTCTTCTATCTTTTTTAATACCCTAATCTGGGTTGAGTTTGGGACTTCTATTTAATACCGGAGGGGGTTCCGATCTTCTACCTATTTAATAGCCGAATGTGAGTTGAGTTCGCGACTTCTATTTAATAACCAGTCTTCTATTTGTTTTAATACCCGAATCTGTATTGAGTTCAGGACTTCTATTTAATACCGGAAGGGGTTCCGATCTTCTATCTATTTAATACCTGAATCTGGGTTGAGTTCGGGACTTCTATTTAATACCGTAGGGGGTTCCGGTCTTCTGTCTGTTTTTGTACCCAAATCTGGGTTTGGTTTAGAACTCCTATTTCATACCGAAGGGGGTGCTTGCCTTCTATTGGTTGCTCGAGACCCGGTTTAACCCGAAGATGAAGGACGCCCCAGCCTTCCGTTTGTGTCGGAGTCTTGATCATCTCCAATGCCCGTGGTTAAGCAGAGGCAAATACACCAATTAGCGTGTCACTTGGATGCATTCTATTTACGTTGTTGGGTGTAAGCCTACTGGCTGATAACTTATTCAGGGAAAATCGTTCAACTCATAGTTTTTTCATGATCTTACACCCGTTTGTTTAATAATTATTATAGAACATCACAAGTCGATAGTCAGTGCAAGCATTTCATGTCCAACACATTTAGGTGCAGATAACCACACTTAGAGTTAATGACATCTCACAATAACCCACGACACGTACCCTCAGTAAAGAAATTTTATTAGTTAAAGGGCCTTATCCCTAAGATCGAGGTAGGAAAGGTCATTATTATATGCTCCAAAGGCCTCTTCGTATCCAAAAACTCTGAGCACAGTCATATCATATAAAAATACATATATATTATTCACACTTGCGATGCAGATACTTCAACCGTTGGATCAAAGATTTTAGTGACTCGATCCTTCGCTTCAAATATAAAAACAGGACATAAAGGGCTTTGGCGATTAAACACATCCTCTTCAAACAGCAAAAGCATGACAACAGGAAGCGAGATCAATATAACACCACTTGTTCGTAATGAGGATTTGCAGCGCCTCAGTTCATGGGCGATCATATCAATTTTCTCCAGTCAATTCTCAATCAACAGTATCGAGCGAGCCTTAAAATGGGAATTCAAGTACCTTTACTTATCGGAATGGAACATTAAGAAGTTTGGGAATGTTTTTGTGGTCAAATTTCTGAAAAATTTCTTTATGGGGGATTTCTATTCCAACACAAACTACAGGGGTATCCTGCACAATCGGCCATGGAGCCTCAATTACGGCTCGACAAGACCAAAGTTGGAGGTGGTTCTTTGGGTGATTTTAAAAAATCTCCCCATCATTTTCCATAATTTCAAGATGGTGAAGGTCATAATGTCAAAAGATGAAAAGGTCTTAAGAGTACCAGAAGACAATTGGGTTGTGGTTGATTTCATGTATCTCGAGGTAGAAATAGAAGTTCCTTCTCCGGTGTACGTTCCATCACTAATAAGGGTCCTTACCCGGATTTCTTATCATGAGATTGAAGTTAGCAAATTTTCTGGAGATCCCAACGATCCCATTGAACCCGATGGATTCAAGAATATGGTGTTTAGCAAAGACAGAAAGGGATTCCTTAGGGTTTGGAAGCCAAGGAGAGAGACCCAATTTGTTGATAAGCTTAGCGGTGGTGGAGTGCCTTCTTCAAATCCCTTTATGATTCTTTCAAATTTTAACGAAGATGAAGAGGAGCGGTCAGGCAAAGATGAGGAGGAGGTTTTCGATTGTGAAGATGGTGAAGAGAGGAGTGACGTTATTAACGTAGTGCTGGAAAATATAAATTTTGACGACAACATCGAGGAGAGTTCCACTGGGAGGACCGACAAGGGTAAGGAGGTGGCAGGTCCTTCGAGTTCAACAGAATTAAAGCACGACTTGTGTGGAAAGCTCAGGTCTTGAGCATCTCCTAGTAGAACTGGATCACTGCGAGTTTATCGAATTGTTGTATGACAGCTTAGGCAGCAGAACACATAGCAGGTGGATGGTAGTAGGGGTCTAGCAAGTATTATCCTCGTTTTGCATTATAAATCTTGGCTTCTGTACATGCTTTGTTTGTACATATGAACTGTAATGGAAGTATTACTATGGTCTGATTATTATACGTATTTAAGTACGACATCAAATTTTATTGTGCCTCACTATCCTTTCTAAAAAAAAGAGAAGAAGAAAATCAGGGTTTTCCATATTCGAAACTAAGACAAACCTCATGAATAAAGATTGAGACATCAATTAAAGGAGATCGAAGGATATCGCTGAGCGAGAAGGGAGTTTTACTTGAAAAGTCAAAGATACCCCATCACTAGAGGGGGGAAATGTTACTACCCAAAAAATTGACAATGGAAAAAGAATGACGGCGAAGGGGTATCAGATGACCATAAGCACCCAATGATCTTTTAGGAAGCAAGACCAAGGGCTAAGAAGGGGCAACGAGATGGAGAGAAGTTCCGAAGGGAAATGTCAACTGAAGCATATCATCGCTACCAGCTAGTAATGAGAAGGGCATTTATGAGCATAAGTACGAAAGAGTGATCTAAGAGCCGCGCAGACCTCGCCTCTTAAAGGAAGAGAATCTGAAGTTCACAAATCTCCGGCATAGCCTATGCGACAGAGCATATTCGATAGAGATACCTTACGGCGAAAGGAGAAGAATCCAAAACAGTAAACTAAGAAAAGGAAACATTCCGTATGGAAGAAACCTAGAAGGGAGAGAGGATGTGCCAGCATTAGCCCCTCGGATATCGACACCATAGGATGAGGAAACATCATGAAACAAGCTTCTCTGAGTATACGCAAAATAGCCAAAAGTTAACCGCCGAGAGCGTATAACTAAAAGTAGCCATCAAGAAATCCAATTATCTTTTGAAAGGCATCATATCAATGAATCCATTCCTGCCTCAATAGAAACAGCAGACACCGAGAGCCCTACTTCGAAAGCCATGACCAATATCGCAAAGGCAACCGGGAGCCCAACATCTGAAACCAAAGGGAAAGGCGGCCAACAAAGTTCTTATAGGCCGAATAGGCCGATAGCAAAAGGGTCCTCAAGCCTCATATAAATAAGACCCCAGGAGAAACACCAAGGGAGGATCTTCTTCTGTTTTTTTTCTTCTTCCCTTGCTCTAGAAAATAGAAATCTCAAGTTCATAAATCCGTTGAAGATTTTTCTCATGTAACCTTCTCCACGAATAAAAATCAGAAAAATTCTTAAAGTGGATGTAGGTTCCCGGGAAACTGAACAACTATAAAATTGCGTGTCTTTATCTTTTCTGCATACTATATTACTTTACAGTGTACCTTTGAGCGAATTCTGTGATGCGTGAAGATCATCAAAATCCTTTAGCTCAAGCCGTCGGGCCCTTAGCTGCCTGATGCCTCTCCTACGGTCATTCCCATAGACTTATCCACGGTGTTGACAAAAAATATTGTCAACACTCATTCCTCTAGAGAACTTCTCAACTCTGACTTTTCTTCAAAAGGAAATAACATTGTACTTGTAATCAAATATAAATCAATACATATAAAGTGGACGTAGGCACCTTCTTCGCCGAATCACTATAAAATGTTGTGTGTGTTCCCTGTTTGATTGCTTCTCTGCATTTCATAATCGTTATTTGTGTGCTTTCCACATGATTGGGGGTTGACTGTAACGAGTGATGAATTTTTGATGTCAAAACTTTGGTGCCAGGAAGGGGAACGAACCAACATACCCTATGACCTTCTACTACTTTCAATCCATGGTGAACAAACGATAGAAAGATGCAATGTATTCTCATTCCACGAATGTGATGCAGCCGATACAAACGCTATAGAAGCAAGTCAGGAAGCCTCCTCTCATGAAGATGTGTACTCGGGGTGACATTTATAAAAACATGACTGAGTTTAGAGGCCATATGACATCTCAGGGTAAACTCCTCGAACGACAACAACAGTTGATGGATCACCTTCCCTGTCGAGTGGAGATAGGGCTAAACGCTTCAACATCAATTCCTCCACCAACCAGGACTGGGGCAACAAATGATCTTCAGTCTGCACAGAATCAGGCCACTAATCAGATCACACCTTTGCTTCCTCCTGGCTCGGCTCCACCTCCCGACCAATCACAGCCAGGAGTATCGCTTCCAGCGACCAGCACAGCCGCAGTTGTAGATTCATAGGAGGCCCGCGATCAAGATCTAGGTCATTCAACCACTTTGCCTCCACTTTGGGGGATAGCTCGTCCCCCCGGATCAATCGAGCAGCCACTAGGGCAGTCAGGATCAATGTCATTCCCATTACAACCTAGTATCTTACTGCGGACTCTCTTTATGTCGCCATTCCTTCAGCGAAGAGCTAGTGGAGCCTTCCCTTCAAACTAGGAAGACGAATCTACCATACTGGTTCCCAGATCGATGGATGAAAACGCTACTACTGATCCTCCTAACATCACCTCGGGTGGAGGCATCGAAGAACCTCGAATATCAGATACTATGATGGATCGGTCTGGACCTCCAGCCTTGGTACGGCTCAGTTCAATTCTCATCAGGTTCAAAAGGGGCTAGTCGGCTGTAACAACCCGCAAATTCTGGGCCAGTTTAAAATTTTTATTTTGGCAATTTTAGCGAATTTTGATTATTTAAAATGAATTATTTTAAATAATATCGACGAGAAATTTATTTTGAATAGAATCGAACGTATATATTATACGCGTCGTCGTTAGAATATAAATAATTATATATAATTATAAAAGGAATTGAAAATGGCGCGGTAGTTCGAAAATTCGATTTCTAATTTCAAATGAATATACAGAATTCGTTATAAGTCAGAATTGAACGAAACAAGAAATATTTGAATCTGTATAACTATATCTTTGTAACGAAATTAACAAACTGAGATTTCATCTTAGAAATGATAAGATATGTCCAGTTTAAAATTAGAAATAGTCGCTGTAGAATTTATATATATTTTTATATATATAAGGCCCTTAAAAATAGCAATTTTGCAAACGACCTCGGATTTCGACGAAACCAGTTTTGTTGGGGCCGGGATGTAAAGTTATTGCTAAGTTTCAAATTTCGTAATTTTTCGAATCAATATATGAGCGTGGCAAAGGAAAACGCGTTTGGCCAGTTTTAGTTGATTTTAATCGACTGGAAATTGGCCATTTTTCAAACAGTCTCAGAATTCGACGAAACTAGTTTTGTTAGGACCGTATCGTCAATACGAAACTAGAAAATATTTTTCTGGAATTTTTCTAGTTAGTATGTGACCCCGGTAATTTGAAATGTACGTTTAAAATTCAATATAAGGACTTAAATGTAATTTCAACGAAAACTGATCGTAACGATCAAACCAGCTTACGATACATATCCCATTGTGTTCGGAATGGGGGTAAAACGCTATGGACGACAGGCGGTGGACCTCGTTTCGAGGTCATATGTAAAAGTCAACCCTTGTGCATAATTAAATAATTAAATAATAAAATAAATAAATAAAAAACCTACCTTTCCCCCTTTTTCTCCTTCATTGGCCCCCCCCCCCGATCATTTAACAGAAAGATAAAAAAAAAAAAAAACCTAAAAACCAAAATCGCGCCGCCTTACCTCGAACCGCCGACGATCGAGCTGAAGCCCCACCGCCCGACCAACCTCCTCCTCCCTCCAGACATCGCGACATCCAATCGAGCCCCTCCCGAAACCTCGCCGCGACGCCTCGCGAACCTCCGAACGCCGCCTCAGAGCCACCGCCGAGCCGCCCTCTTCTTCCCTCCTCCCCTTCGCATACCACGGTGAGCTTTTTAAGTTAATTTATTTTTATTTTTATTTCTGAGTTATATTACTGTTTTTTTTTATTTGATTTATAAAACTGGATTTTTAAATGCATAAAAACAGAAATTTTTAAAAGAAATAAAAACTGTATTTTTAATAGATTTATAAAACTGATTTCTTTTAGTTTTAAAAACAGAATTTTTAAAAGAATATAGAAAACAGAATTTTTGAAAAGATTTGAAAACAGAATTTTTGAAAAGAAGAATAAAAAACAGAATTTTTGAAAAGAAGAATAAAAAACAGAATTTTTGAAAAGAAGAATAAAAAACAGAATTTTTGAAAAGAAGAATAAAAACAGAATTTTTGAAAAGAAGAATAAAAACTGGATTTTTTTAAAAGAAGAATAAAAAAAATGGATTTTTAAAAGAAAGAAAAACTGAGTTTATTTTAAACTTTGAAATGGGAAAAAGGGGGTTTAAACTTTGAAATGAAAAAGGTTGAATCTTTTAAAAGAAAAAGATTTGAACTTGTAAAAATAAAGATCATATTTTTAAAAAAGAGAAAAGTCGGAATTTTTGATAAGTAGAAGAAATAAGATATGATTCTTATATTTTTAAAGCAATAAAAATATAATTTTTACATCATAAGAATATTAAAAATATAATCTTTGTTTTTAAAATATGATCTTTATATATTGAATAACCTAGTAAAAATTCGATTTTTACCTATGTAGAGGATACAGTCAACGAAAGCAACAAGAAGGCGAAGTAGGCGAAGTTTCTATTAAGGAAGAATCGTGTTAGTGGATAGCTATTGGTGAGGATCTCTCACTTTTCAATTTCGATTTTAAAATAAACATATATGAGTTGAAAATGAAAGTGAATTGCTATATATAAATATATATATATATATACGCCCCTCGTCCACAAACCATGGACGATATTTATTGGTTGAAATTGTTTGTGATGTTGATGTGAAATTGAAAGTGGAAATAATATATATATTGAAAGTGAAAATATTGAATATATTGAAAGTGAAAATATTGAATATATTGAAAGTGAAAATATTATATATATTAGAAGTGTATGAAATATATATATTGAAAGTGAAAATATTGAATATATTGAAAGTGAAAATATCGAATATATCGAAAGTGAAAATAATATATATATCGAAAGTGAAAATATCGAATATATCGAAAGTGAAAATATCGAATATATTGAAAGTGAAAATAATATATATATCGAAAGTGAAAGTATCGAATATATTGAAAATGAATATATCGTATGTATTGAAAATGAAAATATCGTATATAGTGAAAGGTGAATATATATATATATATATATATATATATGTATATATATGAATTGAAAACGATGTATATGAAATATTCGAATTGAAAACGATGTATCTAAAATATTCAAATTGAAAACGAGGTATATGAAATATTCGAATTGAAAACGATGTATATGAAATATTCGAATTGAACTAAATAGAAAATGAATTCGAATTGAATTGAATAGAAAATGAATTCGAAATGAATTGAATAGAAAATGAATTCGAATTGAATCGAATAGAAAATGAATTCGAAATGAATTGAATAGGAAACGAATTCGAATTGAATTGAATAGAAAATGAATTCGAAATGAATTGAATAGAAAATGAATTCGAAATGAACTGAATAGAAAATGAATTCGAATTGAATTGAATAGAAAATGAATTCGAAATGAATTGAATAGAAAATGAATTCGAATTGAATCGAATAGAAAATGAATTCGAAATGAATTGAATAGGAAACGAATTCGAATTGAATTGAATAGAAAATGAATTCGAAATGAATTGAATAGAAAATGAATTCGAATTGAATTGAATAGAAAATGAATTCGAAATGAATTGAATAGAAAACGAATTCGAAATGAATTGAATAGAAAACGAATTCGAAATGAATTGAATAGAAAACGAATTCGAAATGAATTGAATAGGAAACGAATTCGAATTGAATTGAATAGAAAATGAATTCGAATTGAATTGAATAGAAAATGAATTCGAATTGAATCGAATAGAAAACGAATTCGAATTGAATTGAATAGAAAACGAATTCGAATTGAATAAAATTGAAAACGAATTCGAATTGAATCGAATAGAAAATGAATTCGAATTGAATTGAATAGAAAACGAATTCGAAATGAATTGAATAGAAAACGAATTCGAAATGAATTGAATAGAAAACGAATTCGAAATGAATTGAATAGAAAACGAATTCGAATTGAATAACATAGAAAATGAATTCGAATTGAATTGAATAGAAAACGAATTCGAATTGAAATAAAATTGAAATCGATTTGAATTGAAATCAAATCGAAGTGAATGTTAAAAGAATTTATAAAGAAAAATTCAATTTTGATTTGAAATTGAAATAAAGGTTGAAATTGTTTTTGAAACAAATTTGAAATGATTTATAAAATTCGTTTTAAAAGGAAATCGACGAAATATATATTATATATATTATATATATAATATAATGGCCTGAATAGAACGCGCCGCGCCGCGGCAGTTCGCGAATTTCGACCATTTACTTCGAATGAATATTGCGGGAGATCCGACCGTCGGATTCTCCTAAAACCGGAACCATTGGGTTCGTATCGAAAAGAGCTTTCTAAGGAATATTAGAAATTTGAAATCTAACGGTTGGATTTGGAATTATGTCCAAATCAAATTTGAAAAAGGTCGCTGTAAGTGCAGTTCGATGGCCTTTGATGGAAATCGACTGTACGGGCCTTGATTAAATTATTAAAAATAGTAATAATTTGTGTAAAATCATAAGAAATGATTTGGGAAAAATTGGGATGAAAAACTCCATATTTGAAAAGATAAAAATAGATTTTTATCGAAATGAACTAGTTATTAACTAGAAAAATAATCCAATGGTTATAAGTAAATAAATTGGATTAGGTTTGAATTGAAATTATCTTTGGATATTTTCGATATTGGATTCCGTGATTATACAGATATCGTGATGGGAATTTGGAAGATATCGATATCGGTATTCCCGATATGATATCTGTTGGTTTCAGGATTTGATGTTAAATATAAGTCAATACTCTCTCTATTTAAAACCTTATATTTAATGTCAAATTTGATTGATTGATGGTTTGGATTGTGCTCGACCAGTTTATGAGCAGAATATGCTTTTACATTTAGCATTGGGTTGGGTTGAAAATATCTGTGTGCTAACGCCTTGTGAAACACTTCACGATTTGACGATAAGGTGTTTAGCGATGTTGTGTTCATTTCAAATTTAACGAATGATTGTGAAATGATATTTTTCTTAAGTGAAAAGAAATGTATTCCCGATTTTGGACAGGGAATGTTTTATAAAAATGTTTTATAAAACAGAAAGGATTTCGAGGCTCAAAACCCGATGATTTCTAAAATGATTTAGAAATGTATTATATGTTACATTGTGGTTCATCGCGTATTCGATCAGTTGCTATTAATGATGTATCTGTTTGGTGGCGGAGAATTTATTCTCTTGCTTAACACCCTTCTTTGAGACGTACGAGCTCAAAGGTTATGTGATTAATAGTGACTGATCATATGCGTGAATTACAGATGTGAAGTACTATATTTTGAAAGTACTTGTGATTATTATGTTGTGAAATGATTTTCCCTACTTCGGGATATGAAATGATTTAGTATGTGGCTAAAGAATCGGGTAACCCTGAGACTAAAAGTATGGGTGAGAGGGCGGTGTATGCTCTCCATGAGTGGGAGGTGCATCGTCGGTGTAGCCTACTCCTATGTGGGGTAGGTGCACATATATATATCGAGTTGCGAGGTGCGTACCCTTTGCCTTGTCGATGGGGAGCACGATATTTGGTTGCATACTTGTTTGTATGCATTCTTATGTTTTGGAATTCACATTTCAAAATGATTTGATTTGAGATCCCGAAGTGAAATCTACTTTGATATAGAAAGTTAGATATGTATTTCAAATGATTTGAAATAAGAAATCGGGAATAAAATCCAAAGGAATAATTTCTGTAAATTGAATTGGATTTGGAAAATCTAAGTGTGGTGATTAATCTAAATGGGTAGATTGGGATATTGCATGTTGATTGATGCATAGTAGATCCATATATCTATATTGATTGTTGTTTATACACTGGCTTTCATGGGGGTAAACCCGTTCCGCGAAAGTGGCATGGTCCCGTGATTTGCCTTATTTTTGAACAAAGTTAACAACTGTTTTTGAGTTCTCACACCAGTCCCATGACTGACATGTAGTTTGCTTTTCCCTTGCGAACTCGGGTGCCCCTATTTTCCACACGGGCAGTCGAGTAGTTTTATTTTGCAGATGTATTGAGCAGGATTCTGGATTGAAGCTTTAAGCTGTGTCCAGGCATTTACAGTCTTCCGCTGTGTAGTTTATATTTCCGCTGTGCACTGTTTTACATTTATGTAAATTTATCTATCGCTGTGTATTATATTTCGATATACTCTGATATTCTGTACTCTGATGTAACATTATTATGATGTTTATTGAAGTCTTCTGTTATTGGTTCTGATGTGTTGTATACCCAAAGTTAGCGTATGCGGGATTCGAACGGTCTTGGTCGGTTTAGCGATCGATTAGGTCCGGGCGAAACCCGTGTCGTTACATCGGCCTTGAACTGAAAGCTGCGATGAACCATCGCCCTCACCTTCACTCAACTCTCAGAGGCCGAGTCCAACCAACGGCCACCCTTCCAAGCATTCTTTTGTCGGATCCAGGTAGTGGAACTTTCCCGAATGCAGAGCTGCATTCATGGCAGCGACTCCTCGGAGATGGAAGCCGGCTTGCAAGTATAGTCCAATGCTTCACTCAGGGCAATTCTTCTCAATAGGATATAGATAACATCCACCGCAGCCCCTTCACTAGGGAGATCAGGAACTCCCGCAATCCTCTGGACTTCAAGTTTCTAGCTATCGAACCGTACAATGGTCGGACTGACACAACCATCCATCTCATGCGATACATGCAACATATGGAAGTGCTCTGTGCATCGACTGACGTTATGGCCAAGTGCTTTCCACTCTTCCTCACAGATATAGCCGATATGTGGTTTCGGCAATTAACAACGGAGTCGATTAGTAGCTGGAATACGCTGGTGACTCGCTTCATCGAACAATTCAGGGTACATATCTCCCAGCCAAAGAGTGACGTGCTTTTAACCACCATCAAGCAACTCTCAGGAGAAACACTTCGATCCTTCCTTGAAAGATTCAACGTGGCCATAGCTTCAGTCGATCGACCTGAGCCATCAGTGTTGCTTATGGTCGCCATTGCAGGAGTTCAGAACTGATCAGAATTCTTAATCTCTTTAACAAGAGATACCCCTAGGGATATAGAAAATTTCTGTGCCGAGGCTGAGCGATTCCTCCGACAAGAAGACGCCAACATTGAGATGGAGAGCCTCGAGGTCTTAGCCACCAAACGTGGAGGTCCATCTAACACTAATCGCCAAAATAAAGGAAGAGGAAAGTCCCCGGAAAAGAACGAGCGCAGTGTACGATCTCGAAGAGAAAATAAGTATGATTAGTATACCAAGCTCAACTCTTATTTTCTCAACATCTACCTCGACGTACAAGGGTCCCTTCCTTTCCTAAGACCTCCTCGAAGAGAGCCGACCCAGAAAGAGCTCGAATCTGGAAAGCACTGCATGTTCCACAACATCGCTGGTCATAACACAATTGAATGCAGGACTTGCGCGATCTCATCGAGGGTAGGGTCAGGCGAGGGGAGCTTCCCGAATATGCCATGAAGAACCCGCAGGCCGTGCCACCACAATCTTCTGCCCAAGCTCCTCAGGCCGGTCCTCAAGCTTCTAGAAGCGGAAAAGGACCCTAAGACTAGCACTTTCGGCATTATCGTTAATTAAGTTAAGATTTCTTTTTTGATGTATTTTTAATTTCTTCAATAAAAAGGACACTTTGATGTACATATGTATGGGGATTGGATTTAGCACTTGGGAATGCTCTGGAACCAACTGTTGTCCTCTTAGAAATTATTTTCATTGTCTTTGTAATAGTTCTCAAGAGACTAAGATTTTTTTATAGCAAAGATGGATTATGTTTGAATGATTTAAGCCAAGCATGACTGACGCTCGCCCCCCTTCCCCCGAACATGCTCAGTGCGTAAGCCTGCTACCATCTCTAAACCTACTCCTTGGGCCGGGTATGGTCAGATCACTTTAAGTCGAGTATGGAGTATACTCGCCCCCTCTAAGATTTATCCAATGACCTTATGCAAGTCGAGCATGGTTAACACTTGCCACAAGCCGAGTATGGTTAATACTCGCTACCTCTGTAAGCCGAGCATGATTAATAGTCGCCACCTCTGTAAGTCGAGTATGGTTGATACTCGCCACTTCTCTAAGCCAAGTGTAACTATTGGTCGCCCAAATATTTTGACCTACCTTCAAGTCGAGTATGGCTAATACTCGATTAGATGAGACTAAAGACCTTCTCTAGACTGAGAATGGCTTCTACTACTTTGTAGGTACTATTCCTCATAACCATAAATTACGGTTACTTTTTCGGCCTTAATACGGTCTTCGATGGTTGTCGGTTTTCTGGCCTTAATACGACCTTCTTCGATCATTAGTTTTCTGGTCTTAATACAACCATCGAGGCCATCGGACTTCAGGCCTTAATATGGTTCGGCGCAACCAACGCTATCCACACATTGGACTTCGACACAAGGAATCAGAACACACCCCCCTCTACCGAAGAAGACGTATTATGAGGGGCAAATAGTGGACCAACTTTTTACCAAAAGCAGTCATAGTTCGGGTCGAAGCCGAATATCCAGAACTCTCTCTAGCATTGGCCTATCAGCCGACATAGCAGCTCGCGCTTCGAAAAGCCTAGACAAAGTTTGTCCCAAACCAATTTCCTTCGAGGCCGGCCCAAATAAGTTCCAGCTTCGTCTGATTATCTTCAAGCTTTGATTCATTGAGCCCAGGAGAATCGCTCTCAATTGACCAAGTCAAAGGCATCCATCAAAAGCGGATTAACCGAATATCTCGGGCTCGCCGGGAAATATCCCATCGGATCTTTCATTTCTCAGACCGGTTCCCAAGGCATTAAAGACGGTCAAACATATCCAGACAAAGCTCTCCTTTTGATACACCTCAACTGGAATGCCACGCAAACCACGATTTCCGAAGGTACTATTTATGAATAATGGCGTAAATCTTCCAGTCGCATTTCTGTCCAAGGGATGAACCCCATGTGTCCAAGCTTTCCCAGAAAGGGCGGGGCACGTCACACCAACTTTAGTCGACTTTCTTATCTATAAATACCCTCTTCCCTAAAGAAGAAAGAGGCGAATTTTTGGAGGAGAAAAATATCGGAAAGGGCTCACGCCATTTTTGGTACTCCAAGCTCT
The DNA here is from genome assembly GCA_030737875.1 of Allium sativum. NCBI lineage: Eukaryota > Viridiplantae > Streptophyta > Magnoliopsida > Asparagales > Amaryllidaceae > Allium > Allium sativum. The sequence goes on along the minus strand of CM060912.1, from coordinate 969,111,189 downwards.
GGAAGAAGAACACTTCCAGCTCATTCCTCAAATAGCCAATTCTCATTCCTGCAGAGAACTTCTCATCTCCCACTTTCTTTCAAAGGAAATAGCATTGTACTTATAATCAAATATAAATCAATACATATAAAGTGGACGCAGGCACCTTCTTCGTCGAACCACTATAAAAAATTGTGTGTGTTCCCTGTTTTATTTGCTTTTCTGCATTTTATAATCGTTATTCGTGTGCTTTCCACATGATTGGGGGTTGACTGTCACGACTAACCAACGTTTGACATCAACAGTTTTGGTTTGGGCACGGATTTATTTTTTAACCAAAAAAACTAAGAAAATAAACCAGTATCTCATCTCGGTCGATATATTGTTGGATATTACAATATCTCGACTGATATATTTGATAGGAGATTTACAATAATATTTGATATTTTGTTTCGGGAGGAGCCAAAATGAGATCTTGGGCAATATTTTCGAGATCTGAAACAGTGGATATCAGACACTCAAAATATAACTTCTAACTCTTGTCGTAGGCGATCATTCTGGCTTGTACTCACAAGCTTAATTGCATATGTCTCCATGGAAAATCCTATATGTATGCACTTTAGAGATTTTAAATGTACTACTAAATGTTGAAATGTGAGATGTAAGCATTACATTTATGTTATATGTTTATTATCAAAACCTTGACATTACTATAATATCACTAAATTTTCATACAAAATGGTTTGGCTATCATAAAGTAAAGACATGTCCACGTTAATTTGCGGTGTATTCTTGATATTATTATTTTTGAATATTTTATAAATATAAGATACATAACATTGTGTTTTCTAGTAATGGTTTACGAAATTGCTCCATGTGTTATTTTCATATAATAAGAGCTTTTGGAAAGGAGCTAAATGATTTCTTATCGTACTATTTATTTCCGCTACATTACTTGTTTTGTATTTATCAGCGTTTGGGAGACAAATTATTAAAAATGTTCAATTTGATGATATGCTGGCTTACACTAATTGTTGTATCTATGTAAAAATTATTTTGAGACATTGCATATTTTCATCCCACATGCGAGAATTTAATATTGTTCACCTATTTATTGTTATTTTTATATTTATTTTTATTTAACATAAATTTATGTTTTTTTGGGCACTGGAGTGTTCAACACATGAATAACTTAGAAGTACTTAGCATCGAAATTTGAGGGTCGAAAAGGAAGACTATTACATTTGGTATTCGAGCCGAAGGTTAAGAAAGAACCTTAACGTTGGATAGGTATGACCCACTAAGAGATAAGATAATGAATTGCATCGTTGCAAGTCGAGTGTGTCATAGACATGAAAGCATATTCATCATTGCTATAAAAATGTTCTATATCGAGTTAATTGGTCTGTCGAGCGGTTTATGAATTTTGATCGGTGTATGGAATGATATGGTATCAATAGGGATTTCTAAATACTTAAATATGACAGAGCAACAAATTTTCAAAATTAATAAATGAACTTCCACCTTATATTGTATTTTATATAAAAAAGAATAATTTTTATGATATATGTGTTTGTTAGAAAATGATAATATTCAATTATTATCATTTATTTCTTAGTTAGTCGTGCGTGGTTAGTTTATGGGCAGTGGCTATTGTTTATTATATTGTAAGTAATTTCACATTTCTCAACATAGCCTGGGTAGATAAAAATTTATGGCAACACTGAAACAAACATCTTGTGAATTAAGTTTCATAGTTTGACTATAAGGCATAATGCAAGAAAGTTAGTTAAAACTTCAATTTTGGAAAAAGTTTATTATTATTTAAACAAAGATATACAATTATAAATAACATAGATAAGGAAATAACATTATGTACAATTTGCAAACTAAATGAGATTTAAACTGAAAAATTAAGAAAACTTAATCCTGTTGTTTTGAAAAAAAGATGGTTTTTAAGATTTTATAGTGATTAGTAACAGGTGTTTAAAGAAAAATTGTCTTGAAGGAGTTTTAAGATATGTTTGAGTTTGAGATTGCTCACAGGATCAATAAATAGATTCAAAAATAAAGATTTTTTATGATTAACTGGTACTCCATGTGGCTCAAATGTAACAAAAAATGGGTAGAAGATGTGTTCGGTTGGCAAGCACTTCTCTTAGGTATTACTCTTCTTTGTAAAGAGGATTATTTTACTACTTGTCCCAGTATCATGTTTTGTTACTCAATCAATATGAACGTTTTTTTGTGCATTTTAGAAAAATATATTTTGAAATTTTCTTTTTAAAACTATTTTTGTTTAATCCCAAAATTATGATTTGATACCTAAGAAGATACATGTATATGTGTATATATATACACACACACACACACATATATATATATATATACATATATATATAATTTCAAATGACTTATAATAAAACTCTATGTTTAATTCTTATACTTTTAGTTAAATAATATATATACGCCTACACTATGAATTTTGGTTTCTTTTTTGTACATTTGATTATGATGTGTTTCATTATTTTTCAGTCACTGAGATAACTTGAATTTTCGATGATTTTGTATAGTCGGAAACTTATGAATTTATGTAACAACCCACATTCTACGCATTGGAGGATTGTAGAATATTTATTTCATTCTCATACAAAGTCGTATGGTCATGTAACTTTGGGAAACGACTACCGAGGTAATTTCCCATGCTCACAATTTTTGCCGAAATTTAAATGACTATTTTGCCCCTACCGAATCTTATTTCATCTATAACTTTTGATTGGTAAGGAGTTTTGACCTGAAACCAATTCTATTGGATTCGGATGATGGTTTACCTTTCCATAGAGTGGTCACATTAATCAAACAGACTAATCATTTGGGAGAAATGGGTGAAATAAGGTTTGAAGATGGAAAAAACAGCTTAACCGGGCTTAATTAGGTGATTAGTGGTTAGGCCCATAACCCATTTTGGGATTAGGGTTATGTGGAGGCTGAAATCAGTTAGGGAACCATGTCACTTCATTTTCTTAGCCGCTATTTACATTTCCCTAACCCTAACAATGGCCTCTAACCCCCAAATCACCTCTAATCACATTCTAATCCAATATTAAGCTAATTAACATCAAATCAAGGCAAATCATGGTTAAACATGGTTAAGGGGAAAATCATGGTTTTGGGCTTGTTTGATCTACAATAATCTATATGCTTGATGTTTTGACCTTGTTGATTGACCCTATATGTTGCTACTACTATTTGGAATGTTTTATGATTGATTAGTAAAGTTATAATGTTGAAAACGCCATCGTACGACGAGAATGAATGATACAAACTTGCTGGAAAAGTGCCAGGATAGGGGATCGGATTGGACGTATTCAAACGGAACCGGATTAATAGTAAGATCTTCAGCAGTAAGGCAACAAGGAAGGCCATTCGAATCGAGCTAGGGTTGGAATCGGATCGGAGAGGACGAGCCGAACCAGAGAGCCAAATCAAAGTGGAGGAGTATGAACCGAACCAGTCAGGGAGCCATGAAATGAATGAAATCTGAACCGAGCCGAGGCGTGAGATGCCTGAACTGATGATTACTGGAGAACAATGCATATTCGAGCCAAACCTAAGCGTGAGCTATGAGCACCGAACCGAACCGGGTATGGAGACCGAACCGAACCGAATTTGGAACTACTTCTACGCGATGACCCTTATAAAGACCAACTCCAATTCGACTAAAACCCGAGATGCAAAGGAAGTCAAAATGGGAGGTTATTACTTAGGATCCAGATGGGAACCAACGAGTTAACTCCATGAGTTGGGCTTTGCTGCGGGACGTGTGCAAATGGGTTATCGATATATATAGGTTTAGTTCACCACTGAGAGACGGATTAGTGCCTATGGATCAGCGCAATGGGATCATTAAGACTCCCAAGGGCAAGTGATCGTAGCATGGCTATGGATCAGTGTAATGGGGCCGTTAGGACTCCCAAGGGCAAGAAGATCATAGCAAAGGATTAGTGGCTATGGACCAGTGCAATGGGGTCATTAAGACCCCAAGGGCAAAGTGGTCCTAGCAAAGGATTCGGTGATCAAACTTGTGGATATCGTATATTGTATGCACTGGGCAAGAGATGTGAGGTTGATTGCTATGTTTGATGTTTGCTATCACCACGACATGCACACTTCCACTTTACACCATATGTTAGTGTTACCTTAGAGTACTGTACATCTCATTGTGCTAACTCTTTGGTTGCAGGTCTAGGTTCAGGTATGATTATTTATACCTTTTATTGTTTTACTTTGCTGCTATCTCTCATACAAGACTTTTGTCTGACCTAGAGTTTTATGTCTCTTCTTATTACTCTGGGTGCTCCTAAACGAGAAGACTTGAGACAAGTTAGGTGGTATGCACGAGTAGCTGTTTGGAGACGAGCAGGAGGCTTCTATGTACTATTTACATATATTCTCTCTATGTTGTTGTTGGGCACTACTTTGGGCATTAGTAGTGTACCTTTTCTATTTTTCTTTAGAGATGGTATTTTGAAGTTGTAATAATGATGGTTTGGATCATAAGCTGTATTTCGGATTCCGCTGCTATGATGGTTTAGTTTTATTCTTATGCAATGTCTCGCCTGTTTTGTGTCAAGTTATGTTAGTAATATATTTTATTCCATGCGCTGTGAGATATACTACAGGTTCTTTGGTGATTCATGGTTTTAAATCCCTTTCCTTTTGACGACCGTCCCGTGCTAGTTCGACATGGGCATAGCGCATTTAGGGGAAATGTCGACTGGTTCGGGGCGGGCTGTCACACTTGTTATCAGAGCCTAAGTATAGTTTAACCTAGGGGAAGACATCAGGGAGAGATAGTATACATAGATGAGATCGTGTATTTGCGATATTTTGGTTTTCAAAAACTCTATATATATACTATTAGTATATCTAAGGATGAAGTCGCACTGCACTAGTACCACTACAGAGAGAATTGATCGTTTTCTCTTTACAGATTGAGCGATGAGCCGATATACGAGGAGTACGGGTTCAAGGGCCAATAATAGGAATGTCCCTGATATGAGGACGATGTCCACTACCTTCATGCGAGAGATGCTTAGGGATTTTCAGGGAGCAGTTCCTAATGCTGCTAACGGTGGTGGTGCAACGGTGCAGGCGCCTAGGGATGATTTCGCCTAGCTTAACAAGAATTATACTAGTCTTAATGAGAGGCCGTTCCACGGAACAGAATCGGCTACGGATGTTCAAGATTGGCTTGATAGTTGTGAGCGCATCTTCGAGGATTTGGGAGTCGATGATGCGATGAAGAGAAAGCTAGCATCGCGTTAACTTCAAGGACGGGCAATGAATTGGTGGAATGCCATTAAAGCAGCTACTCCTGAGGATCAAATTACTCGGAATCAGTTTTAGACTCGCTTTAGTGATAAATTTATCCCAACTTCTCAGAAATCAGAATTGTTTTAAGAAATTTTTGGAGCTTAAGCAGAATGCTAGGGCAGCCTCGGAATATATGGCTGAGTTCGGTACTTTATTGAAGTATGGATAATCTCTTATCGATACTGCCAAGAAGAAGAACAAGAATTTCATAACCGGCTTAGATGAGTACTTGGGAGAAAGGATGATAAATCATATAGATGAGACATTCGAGTCTATTATGGGGAAAGCATTGAGATCAGAGAGCCTTTACCCTAGGTCGAAGACCGAGGTTTCTATTACAGCTGCAGAGGGGCCAATGCCACAGGTAAGAGGTGGAGGTAAGAATAATTCCGAGAATAAGAGGAAATAGAACCAAACCAAGGATGGTTAGAAAAAGAAGAATAAGAAAGATGTAGAGTGCTATAGCTGTGGCAAGAAGGGCCACTATGCCAAAGATTGCCGAGCAAATCCAGTGGACAAGAAGTGCTTCAATTGCGGCCAAGTGGGACATCACAAGGATAAATGTCCATAACCTCCTTAAGAGAAGCAGATTGTGAAAGCATATGCTATCAGCGCTATTCCTTCTTCATCGAATGCCCCAACTGCGGCGTAGAAGGGAAAGGGTGTCGTTATTCAAGGTATGCTTTCTATTTATGATGTTCCTGTTCGAGTTTTGTATGATACCGGGGATTCCCATTCTTTCATATCTAGTGACCTGGTAGATAGGTTTGGATTGGAACCCGAGATTGTCGATAGACCTTTAGTTGTGACGAACCCGATCGGTGGTTCTACTAGCCTTAGTATGATTTGTCGTAATTTGGTCTTATCGAGTCATGGATGTATGTTTGTTTGTGATTGCTTTGTTTTGGGCTTTACTGGGTTTGACATTATTTTGGGAGTCGATTGGCTCCAAAGGTATGGGGTGGTGGTAGACTGTGAGGGGTCTTCGGTGAACATTAGAATGGACGATGGGCGAAGGGTACTGTTTGGTTGCCTACCTCGTGATGGGGTGATGGCTAGTTTTCTAAATTCCCTCGACGTCCCGCACGATGGGTTGTTAGATGTGCCTATTGTTGGCGAGTATCCAGACATCTTTGAGGAAGTGACCGGACTTCCACCACACCGAGAGATTGATTTAGTGAAAGATGCCAGACCTATAGTGATGCCACTATGGCTCCAAGGGAGCAGCAAGAGCTTGGGGTGCAAGTAAGCGATCTTTTGAAGAAGGGATTTATAAGAAGAAGTGTGTAATGACCCGCAAAGTCCGCAACATCCTGAGTTGACTATATACATCATACGTCCAACCAAATATCACGAAAATACGAATCATTTTTTTTAGAAGAAAAAGGTAGAAGAAGAAGAACAATAACAACACAAAATCTCACATCGCAGCGGAACAAAATATAATATATCATAACTTTTGAAATACGAACTTCAACTGTATAATATACACTAATAAGAGTACAACACTTACAACACAGCGGAACAAGACTCTATATAACTAACGCTGAAGCCTCCTATATGAATATATATGAGGTCATGTAACTTTGGGGAATGACTATTGAGTATAATGACCCGCCTTCTACGCATCGGAGGATCGTAGAATATTTATTTCATTCCCATACGAAGTCGTATGGTCATGTAACTTTGGGGAACGACTATTGAGGTCATTTCCCATGTTAACGATTTTGCCGAATTTTAAATGATCATTTTGTCCCTAGCGAATATTGTTTCGCCTATAACTTTTCATTGGTAAGGAGTTTTGACCTGAAACCACTTCTATTGGATTCAGATGATGGTTTCCTTTCCGTAGAGTGGTCACATTAATCAAACAGACTTATCGTTTGGGAGAAATGACTGAAATAAGGTTCGAAGATGAAAAAAATAGCTTAACCGGGCTTAACTGGGTGATTAATGGTTAGAGCCATAACCCATTTCGGGATTAGGGCTATGGAGAGTCCGAAATCAGTTAGGAGACCATCTTATTTCATTTTCTTCAACCCTAGTAATGGCCTTCAACACCTAAATCACCTTTTAATCACATTCTAATCCAATATTAAGCTAATTAACATAAAATCAAGGCAAATTAACTTCAAATTGGAGGTAGAGCTACTGTGTTGCATTAGGATTTGAACTAAATCAGAGATATTTTCAGATTTGTTTATGTCTAAGGTGAGTGATTAGCATGTTTTACATTAATTATGGCTAATTAGGGGTGATTAGTGATAATTAGTGAAATTATGACTCAGAAAAATATGTAAAAATTCTGAAATATTATATTATGACTCTGGTTAAAAATTGGGTTAATTTGGATTAAGCTTGCTAATCCTATTGTTAGATATAGTTAAACATAATTAAGGGGAAAATCATGGTTTTGGGCATGTTTGATCTAAAATAATATATATGCTTGATGTTTTGACCTTGTTGATTGATCCTATATGTTGCTACTACTATTTGGAATGGTTTATGATTGATTAGTAAAGTTAGAATGGTTGAAAATGCCATTGTATGGCGAGAATGGACGATACATCATATGTTAATGTTACCTTAGAGTACTATATATCTCGTTGTGCTAACTCTTTGGTTGCAGATCCAGGTTCAGGTATGATTATTTATACCTGTTATTGTTTTACTTTGCTTCTGTTGCTCACACCAGAATTTTCGCTCACACCGGACTTTTGTCTGACCTAGAGTTTTATGTCTCTTCTTATTACTCTGGGTGTATCTAAACGAGCAGAGTAGAGACATGTTATGTGGTATGAATGAGTAGCTATTCGGAGACGAGTGGGAGGCTTCCACGTACTATTTACATATATTCTCCCTGTGTTGTTGTTGGTCACTACTTTGGGCATTAGTAGTGTACCTTTTTTAATTTAGAGACAGTATTTTGAAGTTGTAATAATGATAGTTTGGATCATAAGCTGCATTTTGGATTCCGCTGCTATGATGGTTTAGTTTTCAACTTATGCATTGTCTCTCCTGTTTATGTCAAGTTATGTTATTATTATATTTTATTCCATGTGCTGTGAGATATACTACAGGTTCTTTGGTGATTCACAGTTTTTAATCCGTTTCCTTTTGACGATCGTCCCGTGCTAGTTGGACATTGGCACAACGCATTTAGAGGAAATATCGACTAGTTCGGGGCGGGCCATCGCAATTTACGTAGAATCAAAGTTAAGTACTTCTGTAAAATTATAGAAGGATGAACTTTTATAACCCTTAAGATTGTAAATTAAAACAAGTTTTAATTTTGCTAGGCATCTCTGTAGAACATGCAAACCAACTAATAACATCTCTTACCTTAAAGTTGTCTAAGGAAATTAGAATATAGTTTGGATACTGGAGTCTTACTTTCCTAACCACTTACTAATTGGTGGATAAATAATTATGAGAGGTTAACTCAATTATAAGGTGTAAAGCTATCTTAATACCTTCATCAAAATTTTAAGTAGTAAAGGATATAGGAATGTTTCATATGTACTCTTAGGATATAAGATGATTTATAAATGAAGATAAACCTAGAACAAATAAGCGTGGAAGGTTGAGTGTTATACGAGTAGCAAACTAAAGTTATATAACGTTTAGTGCAAAGTTATATTCAGCTAAGATGAATTATAATTAAAGATAAGCCTTATATTATCTAATCTTTTTAGTGTTATTTTCTAACTTATTGTAACGGCCCCCAAATCCATACTACTTGAGTTGACTAAATAGCACACACGTCCAACTCAAATAACATAGGATTACGAGTCATTAAGGTTAAAGAAATAAAAATAGATATAAGACAGAACACAAGAAAACATCAGAATCTCACAACAGAACAAATATATTTTATAGCATAACCTTTGAAATACAAAATTTTGTATTACATATACATACCAACATCAGAGCACAATACAATATTTGATACATCGGAAATAACTTTAAAATAACTAATGGTGAAGCCTCCTGCTTCAAGCTCCTCCATGTGTATCTGTAAAATCCAAAAACACTTGATTACCCGTACAAATTTCGGCTTCCACGAGTTTAGGGAAAACAAACAAAATAAACTTTGGGCCAGTAATGAGACTGGTGTGAGTAAACCCCAACCATATTGTTTAACTTTGAAAAATCCTTTGAAAGAAAGGGTAATAGTAAGACCAGTCTACACATAAACACGGATGGTTTTTACCTTACTATAACCAAACCATTTTTGATGTCAAAATCTAGTGATATTATAATAGTGTCTAATCAAAATAAATAACCAAATAGTAGAACACTTGCATCTCACGCTCTACATACATAGTATAAAATCAAAAACTACAGGGTACTTATTTGAGATTGGATTCCAACTATGACAGGCATGGGGCCACCTCCCGATCAATGTACTCTAGAGGAGATACCTGGGGGTTCAGCAAGAACATCTTGCAACCCGACCGCACATGACCACCCACTCATTTAGCTTGAGTGTTGTCACAACCCAGTTCCAATTTAAAATTTTATTTTTAATTGGTTTAATGGATTTTAAGAATCTAAAATGATTTATTTTGAGAATTAAAGACTAATAATTTATTTAAATTGAAGTTGGAAAGTATAAATTTTAAATTTAATTAAAACAAAATCGAAATGGCACGGTAGTTTGTAAATTTGATTTTAAACTTTGAATGAATATATAGAATTCAATATAAATAGAATTTGATAAAACAGGTAATGTTGGTATATTTTGAATTGTAATTTTCTAAGAGTACATGAAATTGAGATTTCACTTTATAAATTGTAAGTTATGCCTAAATTAAAATTTAGAATAGTCGATATGGATTTTGTTTTTAAAAAAGGTATATATATAGTCCGTAGAAAAGTCACATTTTGCATATGGATGAATTTGAACTCGAAACCACTTGCACTGAGATCAAAATGTCATTTATGTGTTCGAAAACTATTAGCATCGATACCTTTAGAGTTAGAGAAATTTTGGTCTTTTTCATTGGATATAAGACCAAAATATCAATTTTTGCATATTGATGAATATGAACTCGAAACCACTTCCATTGAGTTCAAAACGTCGTTTACATGCTCGAAAAGTATAAGCTTCGATATATTCCGAGCTTAAGAGTTTTGGCACTTGGGTAGGGTCTTGGGTTGGCTAAACCTAGCCTACCACATAACCCCAAATCAACCCCTTCTCTTCGTTCACTTCCTCACATCATCAAAATTAGAAAAATGGGGATAGGGATTGGGAAATTAAAATACTCTAAACCTAATTATTCCTAGAAGCTCCAATTCTTGTTGAAATCAAGTGCAAGTCAAGTGTAGAAGCTTATGTAAGCTCCTTTTCATCTTCTACTACTTGTTTTCTCTTTGATTTTTCATAATTCCTATGACCTAATTCTTAGGAAACATGCTTATATAATCATAGGTTGTTGATTCTAGTGTTTTTATTGAAGAGAGGTTGTTCTAGCTTGTCATTGGATTGATTTTTTTCTTCTAGCAAGCAAAGGTGGGATCTTTATGAGTTTTTAGAGTCTATGCCACAAGCTATTGCCTTGTAAAGTGTAAATTAGGTTCGTTTAGAGCCGTGTGTATGCATATGAATTGGTTATAACTATACACTTTCCGGTTCACTAGTTTTAGCTTCCTTCAATTGGAATTTCTCGTTTTGATTACGCACACAATCGAATGCACATGCCATGAGTTGTTTTAGCGATATTATGAAGTTCCATTGTCACACCGGCAAGTTTTAAGACTTCGCAATTGGCTTATATTGCATTGGATAGCTATGGATAGAGAATTTGTTCATTTTAGAATATATGATCGAAATCATAGAAATCTTATGTATATATGTTTGTGCATGTGTTCTTGAGTTGTTTCGATGAGCTTATGAGGCTTCATTACCATCTAAATCAAATGTATAGCCTCCATAGTTTGCCGAAGACAATTCATAAGGGAAAAAAAGAGACGAATGGGAATGATTAACAGCCACCAGTAGACTGTTCCATTTCAGACTAGCCAACTGGTATCAACTTGGGCAGAAACCCAGTTTCTGACCAATCGACTGGTAAGAGTGGACCAATCGACTGATTTTGGTTGTGGACCAGAGAGAACTCGGTTCACAGTCTAGATTGATCTAGGCTCTTTCCCGGCCGGAGCCTAGACCATTTGGACTTCGTTTGTGACTTTTCAGTTCTCTAATTCATAGATTTTAGCAGCCCGATTCTTGCGAAATTCTTTTTATAAATCATCAATTTAAGAATGATGGAGTGGAAACCAATGGTGAGAACTCTCACACTCAAATACTTTGTACAGTTATTTAGATATTTTTTATAACTGAATATATGTTAATTATGTATGATTGCAATATTTGTTTGGTGGTTGATGGATGTTACAGTTTTAAATGTTATCATTATTAAACTGTGAAAATAATATATAAGTTCGCATGGATTGTGATGTAAACCCCACACGGATATTAGGACGATAATTTTACACATCGCCCAAGCATGCAAATAATAATCATTGGATGTTGATGGAAACCCCACATGGGTTTGGGGATGATAATAACTTCACACATCTTCCTTGTGTTTAGTTGTATGTCAATCGATTGATCGACAGACCTTGCTTATACAGTTGTAAATTGCACTCTGGATGTGAATTGAATGTTTAATAGTTGTTCATCACTATTTTTTAATACATGCGAAGTATGGAATCTATATAATTAAAATTATATGATAATTGACTGAGTCACATTCCGATTCAGAATATAAACGAATATTTTAAAATAATATACAGTGAAGAATCCGAATATGATTTTGATGTACGATTTTGGATGGACACGGAAATATTGAATTATTCATAACTAGAATGAATATGAAGCCGAGTTAAGCTAATAAACGCCATTTTAACTTGAACGGATTTTACTATCGATTCAATTTATTTTTATAATGAATATCAAGAAAATGGATTTCAAAATTTGATACTTTGAAAATATTATTATTTTGATATTATAATAATATAGGAAGTTCGATTTTGATTTAAAATAGAAATGGAAGTTGGAATCGTTATAAAACGAATTTATGACCATTTTATAAAATATGTATTAAAAAGGAAATCGACGAAATATATTATATATATTTAAATGGTTTGAATAGAACGTACCGCACAACGACCATTCTACGTGCCATTAACTTGGAATTTGCGTAACGGGAGATCCGATCATCAGATTCTCCTAAAACCGGAACCGTTAGGTTCGTATCAAAAAGAGATTTCCAGTGATAATAAAAGATTTGAAATCTAATGGTAGGATTTTAAAATACGTCCAAATCAGTTTTGAAAAAAAGTCATTGTGGATGCAGTTCGGTGGCCGATATTGGAAATCGACTGTAAGGGCCTTAATAAAATTATTCAAAATATGCATAAATTGGGTTTTGGGGTTTGTCATGAACGGTATCTTTAAAAACACTGTTCTTAAACCCATTTTAGATAAGAATAAATATTTTAACCAAGATTTAATTAAGTTTTCCAATTTAATAAAAGAAATTGGAATTGAAAGAAATTCGATTTAGTGATAATCGAGATGAGCTTCTGTGAAGGAAGGCCTTTACTATTAATGGAATTTAAAAGGCTTTGTCGTTATTCTGTTTAAATATTGTTCGATATGGAAATTTATAACGATTATATAAGGTTATGATTTCCGTGAAGATTCCATTTTGGTGGAAGATGATTTGGGTTATTGTGGACTATGGTTTAAATGGCACTGGCTCTTTAACCCAGTTAAAGACATGATTAATTTTCCTAAAGTTGAATAATCATTAAGTAATGATTTTTGAGATTAAAATCAAATGTAGTTTTAATGAATCTTTAAGTAGATTGGAATGGGAATGTGGTAACTAAATTTACCAATTCAAGGAAATGATCGAGAATGGAGTGCCACTAGTTTTACTCCACGCGATAGTTTAATCTTTAACTAGATTTGAAACGTGAAATGGTAATTAATTTTACTGATAACACATTGGGTGATAGATATGGAGTACTACAGTTTTGCTCCATAGGATGAATAGGTTGGGATTAGGATAATAAAATTATGATTACTTTGGTAAGGCTCGATAATCCCGACTAGTTCGACAAATCTTAAATTTTGTAAAAAGATAATACAAAAAAATTTGCAATGGTTTTAAAAAGAAAGATTTAAACAAGAGGTTCAAATGAAATAAATCTTGATAAGATTTATGGGAATAATTCCCAATGTAATGAATATTTTAATAAAAGAATACTCTGGATCGGAATGAGGTGTATGATGTGTTTTTATAGCACTTGATTTTAAAGTTATGCGAGTTATTCGGAAAGACCGGGTTTAACCCATTTTGAAATAACTAATACGACGACAAAAAGTCGAAGATTTAAAGACGATGGTTGAAGACAAGAGATCTTCACATCATATGGATGATTACTGATGTCTTGATTAGGCTGTACACCCAAGACGAGGTAATAAGTGGTGATTGTCAAGACATACATGGAGATTGATCGGATATGCGAGGACCTCGCTCCTGTATTGGACGTATGTGACGAGGAATAAGGTGCCTTCGGTTTCGTCCAGAGCAAAACGAACTTGTAAATGGATTATGTCTGACATTGTATTATGTGCTTTATTCGTTGATCTCTACTAAATATATATCTGTTTGGTGGTGGAGAATTTATTCTCTTACTTAACACCCTTCTCTGAGACGTACAAGCTTAGAGGTTATATGTTGACAAAAATCAATGGTATGGTATGGATTGACAATGTGGCATGCTAAGATGCAAATGATCAAGGCTTTTGTTGAAAAGTAGGGCCTTATGGAAGATGATCAAAGCACGGCTTTAAGTAGCATAGCTTTGTGCATATCGTTAATTCGCTAGCCTCACACCCGGGAATGAATCAAAAACGGGATAGTGACTGCAGGGAGTGCATGCATTTCTTTCTAGCTATAAGTGGTGGTGTCATGGTATTTACCCCAGACATTTTTACTTATGTGGATGATGGATTATGAGGCGCCTCAGATATCGAGCCGACTAAAAGGCTCAGAGATAGGTATAATGGGACTGGGAAACATATTGTTCAGGAATAACCAATCCTCAAAAGTAAGAGAGGACCGGCCCTGAAGATCCAAGGGATCAGGAGAGTGTGATTCCTGAGGTATTTGCTAGAGTGTCCCGAAACCGGTAAGGAGACATCCCTCGCCTTGACTCATGATGGAAATCCAATTTCCAATACGTGACTTTTATTTTAGGTGTAAACCTATATGGTGGGGTAGTGGCATTGGACGCTCATGTCGTCTATGATTGATACATTTATATTTGAAGTTGTTTTGACACTTGCACTTATAGTAATATCAAAATGATTTGTTTTAAAGCTTTCCAAGCATGTTTGGCTATTATAAGGTAAAATTATATTATCTGGTTTGTGTTGCATTGTGTTATGGGACCTGAGTCTTATAATGGTTTCATTTTTTTCAAAAAGTATTACGTTGTTTGTTTATGGTATTCTTGGACGGAAACCCGTTCCATCTTATACGGTGTTGTCCCTCGATTTACCGACATAAAAATCAAGTTAATAATAACTGTTTTATTTTTCATACCAGTCCCATGACTGACTCAGAGTTTATTGTTTCTACCTAAACTCTGGGTGCCCATTCCACACGGGTAGCTAGTAGTTTTGGTTTTCGCAGATATTTCTTTTCGCAGGATCCTGGATTACTGCTGGAGCTATACTCGAAAAGCTTTGTATCTGTGTATTTCCTTTTGTTGTGTTAGTTGATGTATTTCCGTTGTACATTATGTTTTATGTATTTAAATGTAATTTCTAAATCTCTGATATTTTTCCGCCATATATTTTTTATATGTACTTTGATATCTTGTACTCTGGTGTAAATTGTTATAATAGATGAAATATTCTCATTTTTTTTCTCTGATGCGTCTTTCTCTCATTAGAACCCACATTCTCAAATGGTCTAGGTCGGTTTAGCGGTCGATTCGGACCGAGCAAAGTTCGGGCGCAACAGTTTGTTATCAGTGCTTTGGTTTATATAGCATGAGAACAAGACACATTAGAACCAAACGAAAGAATTCATCAGAGATAGGATTAGTAACATCCTATAAGAATAACTCATTAGAGATAGAGTTAGTAATACCCTAGAATGAGTTCGAAGAGTATTGTTTATAAAAACGAATTTAGTTTTGAAAATTATATCTTATTTTACGTATTTGAGTATTCTATTTGATTTTGAATTTGGACTATCCAATATAAGAAGATTTGGCATATACGCATCATGAACATATATTCAAAGTCTCATGTATACTGGATAGATATAGAATCACATTCTGGTCGCCCGGAGATGATTCTGATGATGATTATGTCAATATTTATATTCAAGTTTCGAATGGGATGTCTATATATTTCCAATTGACCGGTGTGAGAACCAAAACTTAGTTAGAGTTTATTGTTGTGATTTGACACTAAAAAAATGATTTTTGGGTCTATAAAAGTTATGTATTTGAAAAGCTAATCAACTAATTGATTGCTGGTTGTGACATGTGATTATTAGTTTAACTAATAGAAATATTGGAATAATAATACCAGTATGAAAATGAAAGGTAAATTAAGCCAAATCAAATCTAATGTTGAAATAAATTGAAGATTAGTTCAAATTGGAATTGGATATATGTACATGTATATATAATGAACAGGTCATAGCATGTAAGAAGAGGAATAAAATTGTATGCCTGACAAATAGTTACATATTTACTGTATTTATTGGGTTAGATGATTTTATGAGCCGATTGGCTAGCCGCTTGGCTTTTTGATTTTCTTTTGATATATGAGAGTACGTAGAGGTCATTTGTAGTTGTACCGATCAACCCGTACAAAGGAGGTTATAACGAAAGTTTTCGAACATTTAAGGCGTTAGCCAAATTTCGAGAAATTGGAAAGTTCTTAGAAATTAGAAAGTTGAAGAATTTGAGTCAAGCGAAGGTTGAGTTGGTTAAGTAAACAACCTTCAGTTCCTTCTTTCTTTTCGGCGATTAGAAGATTTTAAGTGGAGGAGATTGTAACAACCCATATTTTTGGAACCAATTTAAAATTTTATTTTTAATTGATTTAATGGATTTTAAGAATCTAAAATGATTTATTTTGAGAATTAAAGACTTATAATTTGTTTAAATTGAAGTTGGAGAGTATAAATGTAAAATTTAATTAAAAAAACTCGAAATGGCGCGGTAGTTTGAAAATTAGATATTAAACTTTGAATGAATATATAGAATTCAATATAAATCAAAATTTGATAAAACAGGTAACATTGGAATATTTTGAATTGTAATTTTCTAACAAGTATAAGAAATTGAGCCTTCACTTTATAAATTGTAAGTTATGTCTAAATTAAAATTTAGAATAGTTACTACGGAATATATATATATATATATATATATATATATATATAATTAAAAGGTATATATAGTCCGTAGAAAAGTCACATTTTAATACGGATGAATTTGAACTCGAAACTACTTCCATTGAGTTCAAAATGCCGTTTGCATGTTCGAAAACTATAAGCATCGATACCTTTGGAGTAAGAGAAATTTTGGTTTTTTTCATTGGTTATAAATCAAAATATCTCTTTTTGCATATTGACGAATTTGGACTCAAAACCACTTCCATTGAGTTCAAAACGTCGTTTACATGCTCGAAAAGTATAAGCTTCGATATATTCCGAGCTTTGGAGTTTTGGCACTTGGGTTGGGTCTTGGTTTGGTTAAACCTAGCCCACCATATAACCCCAAATCAGTCCCTCCTCTTCATCCACTTCATCAAAATTAGAAAAATGGGGATATGGAATAGGAAATTAAAATTCCCTAAACCTGGTTAATCATAGAAGCTCCAATTCTTGTTGAAATCATGTGCAAATCAAGTGTAGAATCCTAAGTAAGCTCCTCTTCATCTTCTTTATCTTCTACTACTTGTTTTCTCTTTGATTTCTCATAATTCCTATGACCTAATTCATAGGAAACAAGCTCATATGATCGTAAGTTGTTGATTCTAGTATTTTATCGAAGAGAGGTTGTTCTAGCATGTCATTGGATTGATTTCTTACTTTTAGCAAGCAAAGGTGAGATCTTTGTGAGTTCTTAGAGTCTATTCCACAAGCTATTGGCTTGCAAAGGGTAAATTAGGTGCGTTTAGAGTTGTGTGTACGCATATGAATTGGTTAGATAAGTATACACCTTCTGGTTCATTAGCTTTAGCTTCCTTCAATTGGAATTTCTCATTTTGATTGTCCACACAATCAAATGCACATGCCATGAGTTGTTTTAGCGATATTGTGAAGTTCCGTTGTCGCATCGACAAGTTCTAAGACTTCACAATTCGCTTATATTGCATTGGATAGCTATGGTTAGAGAATTTGTTCGTTTTAGACTATACGATCAAAATCATAGAAATCTTATGTATATATGTCTATGCATGTGTTCTTGAGTTGTTACGATGAGCTTATGAGGCCTCATTACCATCTAACTCCGTCGGGGACGATTCATAAGGGAAAAAGAAAAAAAAGACGAATGAGGATGATTTACAGCCACCAGTCAATTGGTCCATTTCATACTAGTCAACTAGTATCAACCTGGGCAGAAACCCAGTTTCTGACCAGTCGAATGGCCAGAATGACTGGTCGGAATGGACCAGTTGACTGATTTTGGTTGTGCACCAGAGGTACCTCGGTCCACGGTCTAGATTGATCCAGGCTCTTTCCCGGTCAGAGCCCGGACCGTTTGGACTTCGTTTGTGACTTTTCAGTTCTCTAATTCACAGATTTCAGCAGCC
Source organism: Allium sativum (assembly GCA_030737875.1). Lineage (NCBI taxonomy): Eukaryota > Viridiplantae > Streptophyta > Magnoliopsida > Asparagales > Amaryllidaceae > Allium > Allium sativum. Next base: position 969,092,969 of record CM060912.1, on the reverse strand, counting down.
CGATTCTTGCGAAATCATTTTTATAAATCATCAATTAAAGAATGATGGAGTGGAAAACAATGGTGGGAACTCTCTGACTCGAATATTTTGTACAGTTATTTAAATATTTTTATAAATGAATATATGTTGATTACCTGTGATTGCAATATTTTTTTGGTGGATGATGGATGTTACAGTTTTAAATGTTATCATTATTAAACTGTGAAAATACCATATAAGTTCATATGGATTGTAATGTAAACCCCACACGGATATTGGGACGATAATTTTACACATCGCCCAAGCATGCAACTAATAATCATTGGATGTTGATTTAAAACCCCACACAGGTTTGGGGATGATAATAACTTCACACATCTCCTTTGTGTTTTGTTGTATGTCAATCGATTGATAGACAGACCGTAGTAAGCGTTATTTAATTATTTAATGCTTATACAGTTGTAGATTGCACTCTGGATATGAACTGAATGTTTAATAGTTGTTCATCACTATTTTCGAATACATGCAATGTATGGAATCCATATAGTTAAAATTATATGATAATTGACTGAGTCACATTCCGATTCAGAATATAAACAAATATTTTAAAATAATATACAGTGAAGAATCCAAATATGATTTTGATGTCCGATCTTGGATGGACCCGAAAATATTGAATTGTTAATAACTAGAATGAATATGAAGTAGAGTTGAGCTAGTAAACGCCTTTTTAACTCGAACGGAGTTTACTATCGATTAAATTTAATTTTATAATGAATATCAAGAAAATGGATTTCAAAATTTGATATTTTGAAAATATTATTATTTTGATATTATAATCAAAATAGGAAATTCAATTTTATTTATAATTGAAATGGAAATTGGAACTGTTTTAAAATGAATTTATGAGTGTTTTATAAAATACGTTTTAAAAAAGAAATCAACGAAATATATTATATATATTTAAATGGTTTGAATAGAACGTATCGTGCAGCGACCGTTGATGAATTTCAATCATTAACTACGAACTTGCGTAACGGGAGATTCGACCATTAGATTCTCCTAAAATTGAAACCGTTGGGTTCGTATTGGAAAGAGCCTTCGAGTGATAATAAAATATTTGAAATCTAACGGTAATATATTAAAATACGTCCAAATCAGTTTTGGAAAAAGGTCGTTGTGGATGCAGTTCGGTGGCCGATATTGGAGACCGACTGTAAGGGCCTTAATAAAATTATTTAAAATATGCATAAATTGGTTTTGGGGTTTGTCATAAATGGTTTCTTTGATAACACTGTTCATAAACCCAGTTGAGAGAATAATAAATCTTTTAACCTAGATTTAATTAAGTTTACCAATTTAATAAAAGAAAATGGAATTGAAAGGAATTTGATTTAGTGATAATCGAGATGAGCTTCTGTGAAGGAAGACTTTACTATTGATGGAATTTAAAAGACTTTGTCGTTGTTCCGTTTATAGTATTAGTTCGATATGGACATTTATATTGATTATATATGGTTATGATTTCCGTGAAGATTCCATTTTGATGGAAGTTGATTTAGGTTTATTGTGGACTACATTTTAAATGACGTTGGTTCTTTAACCCAATTAAAGGCAGGGTTAATTTTCCTAAAGTTGAATAATCATTAAGTATGATGTTTGAGACTAAAACCAAATGTAGTTTTAATGAATCTTTATATTGGAATGTGAATAAGGTAACTAAATTTACCGAATTCAAGGAAATGATCGAGAATGGAGTGCCACCAGTTTTACTCCATGTGATAGTTAAATCTTTAACTAGATTTGAAACATGACATGGTAATTGATTTTACCGATAACACATTGGGTGTTAGATATGGAGTACTATAGTTTTGCTCCATGGTATGAATGGGTTGGGATTGGGATAATAAAATTATGATTACTTTGGTAAGGCTCGATAATCCCGACTAGTTCGATAAACCTTAAATTTGGTTTAAGTTTTGAAAAAATATAATACAAAATCCTTTGTAGTGGCTTTAAAAAGAAAGATTTAAACAAGAGGTTTAAATGAAATAAATCTTGACAAGATTTATGGGAATAATTCCCAATGTAATGAATAATTTAATAGAAGAATATTCTGGATCAGAATGAGGCGTATGATGTGTTTTTATAGAACTTGATTTTAAAGTTATGCGAGTTATTCGGAAAGACCAGGTTTAAACCGTTTTCAATTAACTAATACGACGACTAAAGTCGAAGATTTAAAGACGGTGGTTGAAGAACGGAGTTCTTTACATCATATGGATGATTACCGATTTGATTGGGCTATACATCCAAGATGAGATAATAAGTGGTGATCGTCCAGACGTACTTGGAGATCAATCGGATGTGAGGACCTCTCTCCTGTATTGGACGTATGAGACGAGGAATAAGGTGCCTCCGGTTTCATGCAGACCCAGAACGAACTTGTGAATGGATTGTGTCTGACATTGTACTGTGTGTTATATTCGTTGATCTCTACTAAATATATATCTGTTTGGTGGCGGAGAATTTATTCTCTTGCTTAGCATCCTTCTCAGAGACGTACGAGCTTAGAGGTTATATGTTGGCACAAATCAATGGTATGATATGGATTGACAATGTGGCATGCCAAGATGCAAATGATCAAGACTTTTGTTGAAAAGCAGGGCCTTGTGGATGATGATCAAAGCACGACTTTAAGTAGCGTAGCTTTGTAAATAGCGTTAATTCGCAAGCCTCACACCCGGGTATGAGTCAAAAACGGGATAGTGACTGCAGGGAGTGTGTAACGACCCGGAATTTGGGGCCAATTTAAAATTTTTATTTTAGAAATTTTAATGGATTTTATATATTTAAAATAATTTATTTTAAATAAGAACGACTAAAAATTTATTTTAAAATGAATAAATTTAATTTATTTATAAAAGGAGTTCAATACAGCGCTGCAGTTTGAAAATTTGAATTTGAACTTTGACTAAATGTACAGGATTCATTTTAAATCAGAAATGAGCGAAACCAGAAATATTTTAATCTGTTTAATCATATCTTTCTAACGAATCTGAAAAACTGAAATTATACTTTATAAAACAAAAGTTATTGCCAGTTCAAAATTTAGAAAAGTCGTTGTAGAATTTTATATATTTTAATTAAATATATTGGCCTTGAAAATAGCCATTTTTCAAACAACCTCGGTTTTCGACGAAACCACTTTTGTTGGAACCGGAATGTCAAATTATTGCTAAGTTTCAATTTTCATAATTTTTCGAATTAATATGCGAGCGTGGCAAAGGAAAACGTGATTTGTCAGTTTCAGTCAAATTTAATTGACTCGAAAATAGCCATTTTTCAAACGGTCTCAGAATTCGACAAAATTAGTCTTGTTAGAACCGTATCGTCAAACCATAACTAGAAATAATTTTTTTGTAATTTTTAGAGTCAGTATGTCCCCGATAATTTTAAATATACGTTTTGATTTAATAATTAAATAATTTACAATTTAATTTAAAGAAAAATATATCGTAACAGCCGAACTGGGTTACGAGACATGTTCCATTGTGTCCAGGACGGGGTATTTGCCTAGGGACATCTTTTGTTGGGCAGAAATCAGAACTGAAGAGGACTAACGAGTTTAAACTAGTAATTGGGTAATTAAATAATAATATTTTATTATAAATAATAGTTTAAAATACAAACCCTAATTTCATTTTGGAGCAGCCGCCGCCATTCCTATTCGATGGCCACGAAGCTCACATGAAATCCCCCGAATTTACCGCAAATTACAAAGAATTAAATTGGGATTTAAATACAAGAATTCAAGAGCATTTCGAGCTCTTCAAGATGATCGGTTGTGATGATGTTTCACGTCACGGTTTGGTCAATTTTCGAGCAACAAGGCACGACTTCGGAACGCATTTCCTCAGGCAGTGGGCCCTCCGAGTTCACCCAGCTTCACGTCGGAGGGAGGTGTTGATCTTGGCGTTCGTATGGTGGTAGTATATCGGCTTCTGATCAACTGTGGGGTGAGCGGCGCAGTGATTTTGAGGTCGAGGTGGTTGGGTTATTGGTGGAGCGGTTTACAGACAAAACGAAGAAGGACAATTGGAATGATGATTAAGGTTAATTAAAGTTTAATTATAAATTTATTTATTTATTTATTTAATGATGTGATTAAAACTTCGTAAATCCATAACTTCCTCGTACAGCAACGAAATCGAACGAAACAAAATGCTTGGAAACCTCTTAACGAGCACACAGCATGAAACAGACCAGAATCAAAACAGAGCACTTTAAAATGTCAGATCTGAATTAAAAGCAAAGTGAGATTTCTATTTTTAAATTAAAATTTAATTATTTATTTTATTGTGAAATTTACATTCATTCTCTATAGATTTCATGTGGTGTTATGTGTACATTTATTGAAATGTTGATTTTATTGTATTGTGGTGAATCAGTGAATGGAATTGTCTGTATCATGTTTGTTACAACATAGAAATGTTATTCTTTGTTGAATTAGAACAACAAATTAGAAATGTTATTTTTTTGTTGAATTGGAATCAACAAAATTAAAGACTGTCATTTTATTGTATTAGAACTGACAAAAATAAATATAGACATTTTTATTAAAACTTGATTAGTGGAAGAAAATCACATTTTTATTAAAACATGATTAGTGAAATAAAAATCACATTGTTGGTCAAAACATGTTTGTTGAAATAAGATTAACATTTGTGTTAAAACTTGTTAGAAGGAATAAAAGATTTATTTTCTTTGCCATAAAAGAGTAGAATTAAAATCATGTTTTATTGTCATTTGGTTGAAATAAAAAGAGACATTTTGTCAAACATTTTACGCAATAAAAAGAATAATATCTAATGTCTTATTTTTATTGACATTTCCTATGCAATAAAAAGAATAAAATTCACTTTTTATTTGCCATTTGAAACTCAGAATTTATTATACAAATAAAATTCACTTTTTTATTTGTCATTTGAAACTCGGAATTTATTATACAAATAAAATTCACTTTTTATTTGTCATATGAAACTTAGAATTTATTATACAAATAAAATTCACTTTTTATTTGTCATTAGAAACTTGGAATTTGTATACAAATAAAATTTACTTTTTATAGGACACTAGAATACATAGAAAAATATTTACATATAAAATATTCTTTTATATGACATTAGGATACATAGAAAAATAATTACATATAAAATATTCCTTTGTATATTATTAGAATGCATAGGAAAGTATAAACAAATAAAGTATTCTTTTATTTGTTATTAGAACACATAGAGAAGTATAAAACAATAAAATACTCTTTTATATGTTGATTAGAATACATAGGAAAATGTATGTACATGAATTACTCTTTTATATGTTATGAGGAGACTTAGAAAAAAATGTAAACTTATAAAATATTCATTTTTATTGTTTATATGAAATATGATTTTGTCAAAACCATTTAGTTGAGCCAAATAGGTTACTTTTGTCAAACCATTTAGATGAAACAAATTATATCATTTTTTCAAACCATGTAGACGATACAAATTATATTCCTTGTGTCAAAACCAATTAGTTAAAACAAAACATATCACTTTTATGTTATATTAGAATTGAAATAAAAAGTTGCATTTTTATCTGCATTTCATGATGCAAATAAAAACATAGTTTAAGAAGTTATTATTTTCATTCGTTCATTGTAATAGAATTGTATACGATATAAAAGAGACATTTTTATTGTCGTGTTATACATCATATATTACACTTCCATTTACAAGTTACCCGAATTGTTTATGTGATTGGGATGATAATTTTCACTCATCTCCCAAGTGCACAAATAATTTATTATTTGTTTGTTGGATGAAACCCCACACAGGTATTGGGATGATAATTGACCTACACTAATCCCAATATTTAGTTGTAAATTTCACTCTGGATGTGAATTGGATGTTTAATAATTATTCATCATTATTGTCGTGTTCATACAATGTATGAAATCCATATAATTGAAATTATATGGTAACTGATTGAGTCGCATTTCGATTCAGGATTTCTTTTAAACAAAGAATATTTCAAATAAAAGAATATCTTTCAAAATAAAGAATATTTTGAATAAGAGTATTTTAAAATAAAGAATATTTTTATATAAAGAATCTTTTTATATAAAGGATATTTGTAGATAACAAATATTTTAAGGTAATATTCATCGAAGAATAAAATGATGTTTTCTACGTCCGCTTTGAATGGACACCAAATATAAAAGTATATTTCTATTGAAATAAACTAGTTATTTACTAGGATAAATCTTTTAAATTAAGATTTATTGAAGTCTTCTAATTAATTGATATTTAATTGGAATTAGATTTTGGGTTGTCGTGGACGGTGTCTTAAATAACACTGTTCTTAAACCCAATATTAGAGAATAAATCTTTAAATTAAGATTTTTAGAGTTTCAAGTATATTTACTAATTGGAATAAATTGATATGTGAATTAGGTTTATCGTGAATTGTGTTTTAAACAACATTTGTTGTTTAACCCAATTAACAGTGAAACATGATTTAGAATTTATGAATCTTTTATTAAGATTTATTTCCTTTCTAAAGTCAAGTTTTCCAATTTAATATATCTTAAATTGGAATTGAGTGGGAATTCGATTTGATAATAATCGAATAGGCTTCTGTAAAAGAAGTCTGTTACTATATATGGAATTTAAAAGGCTTTGCCATTATTCCATTTATATTATCGGCCTGATACATAAATTTATATCGATTATATATTGATTTGATTCCTGTGAAAATTCCATATTTTGGAAGATGATTTTGTGTTTATCGTGAACAATGTTTTTAAATAACATTGATTCTTTAACCCAATTAAAGATAAGAATTATTTCTTAAATTGGAATAATCATTGAATAGTGATTTTTGGTATTTAAAACCAAATTGAGGTTTTGATAAATCTTTAAAAGTAAGATTTAAGAATAATTTAAAGAGTTTATCTTTGATAAGATAATGCGAATATTTTATTAGAAGAATATTCTGAATTGGAATGAGGCGTTGGATGTGTTTATACAGTACTTGATTTTTAATTATAAAATACGTGAGTTATTCGGCAAGACCGGGTTTAACCCATTCCGGATAATTTCTACGATGATGAAGAGTCGAACATGAAGACGGTGATTGAAGACCGACGATCTTCACATGGAATAGATGTGTTGCTACAGAGACCCTTGATGGGAATAGCTACCTTGAAGGGGCTTCAGTGGTGGTCGTCCGAACTATTGTTGATTGTTCGGATTTGGTTTTCGCTCAGACCCAGAGCATAATCTAGTAAATGGATGCGTGTCTGACATTGGATTTCGTTCCATGTGAATTAAATCGATTTCTATTAATGTATGTCTGTTTGGTGGTGGAGGATTTATTCTCTACTTAACACCCTGGTATATATTAATAGTGATTGATTGCATGGCGTGAATTGCCAATGTGGCACATCAAGATGCAATTGATCAAGGCTTTTGTTGAAAAGCAGGGCCTTGTGGTGTGATCAAAGTATAGCCTATTACGGCATAGCTTTGTCTATATCGTGACTTCGCGAGCCTCACACCTCGGTATGAGTCAAAAACGGGATATGGACCGTAGGGAGTGCACACGTTTCTTTCTAGCTAGTGGTAGTGTTAGTGCTTAAACTGGCTGGCATTTTACTTATGTGGATGATGGATTTTGAGGCGCCTTAGATTTTTATAGGTCGTTAGTGGTCATACTATAGGTTCAAAGGAACCGGGAAGCGTGTGTTCAGGCATAACTAATCCACTGCCGATAGGCGGGGACCGGCCCTACCGCTCCAAGGGTTCAATGCGGGGGATCCTGAGGCATTTGCTAGAGTGTCTCGAATCGGAGAGGAGCTTGCCCCTAGCCTCGACTCATGATGGAAATCCAATTTCCAATACGACCTTGTGGTTTTGATTTTAGAACTAGTATGGCGACATGATATATGGTACCCATGCCGTCTATGATTAATACATTATGATTGAAATTGTTTTCGAAGACATATATACACTAATGATAATATCAAATTCGTTTTTATCATATCAAGCATCTTTTGACCATTATAAGGTAAAACCCTATCCTCCGGTCTGCGTCGCATTGTGTGATGGGACTTGGGTCTTATAATGGTTTCATTTTTCTAAAAAGCATTGCGTTGTTTAACGATTTACTTTAATTTATGCACTGGCAATCCAATGGAGTAAACCCATTCTGCGTTAGCGGCGTGGTCCTGTGATTCGCCTTATTACTAGATTTGTTAAGTTAAGATTTCTCATACCAGTCCCATGACTGACCTGTAGTTTGTTTAACTGGAAAACTCGGGTGCCCATATTTTCCACACGGGCAGTTGAGTAGCTTTTTGCAGATATATTTACAGGATCCTGGCTTACAGCTGAAGCGGTATTCGGAAAGCTCTGTATCTGTGTATTCCTTCCAGTTGTATATTTGTATTATTTTTCCGCTGCTATTTAAAAGTAATTTAAAACTCTGATATTATTGTATTTCTATTTTTGTAATAAGTATTCATGCTCTGTTACATTCTTGTGCTCCGATTTAATTATTGTAATCATCAATAAAATGTTCTTCAGTTTGTGTTCTGATGTGTGTTGTTCTCATAGCAACCCAGGCTTTCCTTTACTGGGAAGTTTGGGTCGTCACATGTGGTATCAGAGCTTTGGTTTACAGAGCTCGAAAACAAGACACATTAGGACCGAACGAAAGAATTCATCAGAGATTGGATTAGAAATATCCAATGAGAATAACTCGTTAGAGATGGGATTAGTAGTATCCTAGAACGAGTGTGAAGAGTATTATTTTCTTTAAAAAAAACTCAGTTTTGAAAATTTTATCTAAATATATGTATTTGAGTATAGTATTATATTTTAATGTGCACAATCGAGTATATAAATATTTTGAATATACGAGTAATTAACGGATATTCGAAGTTTTAATATACTAGATAGATATAGAAGTGCGCTTTTGTCGCCCGGAGATGTTCTGATGGTGGTTCGAAACATTATCAGAATTTGTGTTCGAGTTTTGAAAGTGGGATATCTATATATTTCCATTGACTGGTATGAAAAGCAAAACTTAGTTAGGACACGTTGCTGTGATTTGCACTAAAAATATGACTTTTGACTATATATAAAAATTATATATATTTGAAAAGTCAATCACCTAATTGATTTGCTGGTTGTGATGTTTGGTAATTAATTTCATGAACTAAAAATAGTAGAATGATAAATTATTGAAACCAATAAATAAAATTTAATTTAGTTAGTTAACTAAACATTTTTTAGCTACGTTCCTTTTCGAGGACGAAAAGATTTTAAGTGAGGGCGATTGTAACGACCCGGAATTTGGGGCCAATTTAAAAATTTTATTTTAGAAATTTTAACGGATTTTATATATTTAAAATAATATATTTTAACTAAGAATGACTAAAAATTTATTTTAAAACGAATAAATTTTATTTAATTATAAAAGGAGTTCAAAATAGCGCTGTAGTTTGAAAATTTGAATTTGAACTTTGACTGAATGTACAGGATTCATTTTAAATCAGAATTGAGCGAAACCGGAAATATTTTAATCTGTTTAAACATATCTTTCTAACAAATCTGAAAAACTGAAATTTCACTTTATAAATCAAAAGTTATGGCCAGTTCAAAATTTAGAAAAGCCGCTGTAAAATTTATATATATTTTAATTAAATATATTAGCCTTGAAAATAGCCATTTTTCAAACAACCTCGGTTTTCGACGAAACCACTTTTGTTGGAACCGGAATGTCAAATTATTGCTAAGTTTCAATTTTCATAATTTTTCGAATTAATATGTGAGCATGGCAAAGGAAAACATGATTTGTCAGTTTCAGTCAAATTTGATCGACTAGAAAATAGCCATTTTTCAAACGGTCTCAGAATTCAATGAAATTAGTCCTGTTAGAACAGTATCGTCAAACCATAACTAGAAATAATTTTTCTGTAATTTTTAGAGTCAGTATGTGGCCCCGGTAATTTAAAATATACGTTTGGATTTAATAATTAAATAATTTACAATTTAATTTAAAGAAAAACATATCGTAACAGCCGAACTGGGTTACGAGACATGTTCCATTGTGTCCAGGACGGGGGTATTTGCCTAGGGACATCTTTTGTTGGGCAGAAATCAGAATTGAAGAGGACTAATGGGTTTAAACTAGTAATTGGGTAATTAAATAATAATATATTATTATAAATAATAGTTTAAAATACAAACCCTAATTTCATTTTGGAGCAGCCGCCGCCATTCCTATTCGATGGCCACGAAGCTCACATGAAATCCCCCGAATTTAACTCAAATTACAAAGAATTAAATTGGGATTTAAATACAAGAATTCAAGAGCGTTTCGAGCTCTTCAAGATGATCGGTTGTGATGATGTTTCACGTCACGGTTTGGCCCATTTTCGAGCAAAAAGGCACGACTTCCGAACGCATTTCCTCAGGCAGTGGGCCCTCCGAGTTCACCCAGCTTCACGTCGGAGGGAGGTGTTGATCTTGGCGGTCGTATGGCGGTAGTAGATCGGCTTCTGATCAATTGTGGGGTGAGCGGCGCGGTGATTTTGAGGTCGAGGTGGTTGGGTTTTTGGTGAAGCGGTTTACCCACAAAACGAAGAAGGAGGATTGGAAAGATGATTAAGTGTAATTATAAATTAATTAATTTATTTATTTAATGATGTAATTAAAACTTCGTGAATCCATAACTTCCTCGTACAGCAACGAAATCGAACAAAACAAAATGCGTTGGAAACCTATTAACGAGCACCACAACATGAAACAGACCAGAATCAAAACAGAGCACTTTGAAATGTCAGATCTGAATTAAAAGCAAAGTGAGATTTCTATTTTTAAATTAAAATTTAATTATTTATTTTATTGTGAAATTTATATTCATTCTCTATAAAATTCATGTGGTGTTATGTGTATATTTATTGAAATGTTGATTGTGTTGTATTGTGGTGAATCAGTGAATGGAATTGTGTGTATCATGTTTGTTACAACATAGAAATGTTATTCTTTGTTGAATTAGAACAACAAATTGGAAATGTTATTTTTTTTTTGTTGAATTGGAATCAACAGAATTAAAGATTGTCATTTTATTGTATTAGAACTGACAAAAATAAATATAGACATTTTTATTAAAACTTGATCAGTGGAAGAAAATCACATTTTTATTAAAATATGATTAGTGAAATAAAAATCACATTGTTGGTCAAAACATGTTTGTTGAAATAAGATTAACATTTGTGTTAAAACTTGTTAGAAGGAATAAAAGATTTATTTTCTTTGCCATAAAAGAGTAGAATTAAAATCATGTTTTATTGTCATTTGGTTGAAATAAAAAGAGTCATTTTGTCAAACATTTTATGCAATAAAAAGAATAAGATCTCATGTCATATTTTTATTGACATTTCCTATGCAATAAAAAGAATTAAATTCACTTTTTATTTGCCATTTGAAACTCAGAATTTATTATACAAATAAAATTCACTTTTTTATTTGTCATTTGAAACTCAGAATTTATTATACAAATAAAATTCACTTTCTATTTGTCATTTGAAACTCAGAATTTATTATACAAATAAAATTCACTTTTTATTTGTCATTAGAAACTTGGAATTTGTATACAAATAAAATTTACTTTTTATAGGACATTAAAATACATAGAAAAATATTTACATATAAAATATTCTTTTATATGACATTAGGATTCATAGAAAAATAATTACATATAAAATATTTCTTTGTATATTATTAGAATGCACAGGAAAGTATAAACAAATAAAGTATTCTTTTATTTGTTATTAGAACACATAGAGAAGTATAAAACAATATAATACTCTTTTATATGTTGATTAGAATACATAGGAAAATGTATGTACATGAAATACTCTTTTATATGTTATGAGGAGACTTAGAAAAAAATGTAAACCGATAAAATATTCATTTTTATTGTTTATATGAAATATGGATTTTGTCAAAACCATTTAGTTGAGACAAATAGGTTATTTTGTCAAACCATTTAGATGAAACAAATTATATCATTTTTGTCAAACCATGTGGACGATACAAATTATATTACTTCTGTCAAAACCAATTAGTTAAAACAAAACATATCACTTTTATGTTATATTAGAATTGAAATAAAAAATTGCATTTTTATCTGCATTTCTTGATGCAAATAAAAACATAGTTTAAGAAGTTATTATTTTCATTCGTTCATTGTAATAGAATTGTATACGATATAAAAGAGACATTTTTATCGTCGTGTTATATATCATATATTACACTTCCATTCACAAGTTACCCGACTTGTTTATGTGATTGGGATGATAATTTCACACATCGCCCAAGTGCACAAATAATTTATTATTTGTTTGTTGGATGAAACCCCACACGGGTATTCAGATGATAATTGACCTACACTAATCCCAATATTTAGTTGTAAATTTCACTCTGGATGTGAATTGGATGTTTAATGTTTATTCATCATTATTGTCGTGTTCATACAATGTATGAAATCCATATAATTGAAATTTTATGGTAACTGATTGAGTCGCATTCCGATTCAGGATTTCTTTTAAACAATGAATATTTCAAATAAAAGAATATATTTCAAAATAAAGAATGTTTTGAATAAGGTATTTTAAAATAAAGAATATTTTTATATAAAGAATCTTTTTATATAAAGGATATTTGTAAATAACAAATATTTTAAGGTAATATTCATCGAAGAATAAAATGATGTTTTCTACGTCCGCTTTGAATGGACACCAAATATAAAAATATATTTCTATTGAAATAAACTAGTTATTTACTAGGATAAATCTTTTAAATTAAGATTTATTGAAGTCTTCTAATTAATTGATATTTAATTGGAATTAGATTTTGGGTTGTCGTGGACGGTGTCTTAAATAACACTGTTCTTAAACCCAATATTAGAGAATAAATCTTTAAATTAAGATTTTTAGAGTTTCAAGTATATTTACTAATTGGAATAAATTGATATGTGAATTGGGTTTATCGTGAACTGTGTTTTAAACAACATTTGTTGTTTAACCCAATTAACAGTGAAATATGATTTAGAATTTATGAATCTTTTATTAAGATTCATTTCTTTTCTAAAGTCAAGTTTTCTAATATAATATACCTTAAATTGGAATTGAGTGGGAATTCGATTTGATAATAATCGAATAGGCTTCTGTAAAAGAAGGTTGTTACTATATATGGAATTTAAAAGGCTTTGCCGTTATTCCATTTATATTATCGGCTTGATACAGAAATTTATATCGATTATATATTGATTTGATTCCTGTGAAAATTCCATATTTTGGAAGATGATTTTGGGTTTATCGTGAACAATGTTTTTAAATAACATTGATTCTTTAACCCAATTAAAGATAAGAATTATTTCTTAAATTGGAATAATCATTGAATAGTGATTTTTGGTATTTAAAACCAAATTGAAGTTTTGATAAATCTTTAAAAGTAAGATTTAAGAATAATTTAAAGAGTTTATCTTTGATAAGATAATGCGAATATTTTATTAGAAGAATATTCTGAATTGGAATGAGGCGTTGGATGTGTTTTTACAGTACTTGATTTTTAATTATAAAATGCGTGTGTTATTGGGGAAGACCGAGTCTAACCCATTCCGGATAATTTCTACGACGATGAAGAGTCGAACATGAAGACGATGATTGAAGACTGACGATCTTCACATGGAATGGATGTATTGCTACAGAGACCCTTGATGGGAGTGGCTACCTTGAAGGGGCTTCAGTGGTGGCCGTCCGGACTATTGTTGATTGTTTGGATTTGGTTTTCACTCAGACCCAGAGCATAAGCTCGTAAATGGATGCAATTCTGACATTGGATTTCGTTCCATGTGAATTAAATCGATTTCTATTAATGTATGTCTGTTTGGTGGTAGAGGATTTATTCTCTACTTAACAACCTGGTATATATCAATAGTGATTGATTGCATGGTGTGAATTGTCAATGTGGCACGCCAAGATGCAATTGATCAAGGCTTTTGTTGAAAAGAAGGGCCTTGTGGTATGATCAAAGTATAGGCTATTACTGTAACGACCCAGAAAATCTGAACCAATTTAAAATTTTTAAATTGGCTAAAATAATGGATTTTAAATATTTAAAATAAATATTTTAAATAAAGGTGATGAAAACTGAGTTTGAGTCGACATTTGAAAACGAATATAATTAATTATAATTATATATAGAATTGAAAATAGTGCGGTAGTTCGATAATTCGATTTCAAACTTCAATTGAATATACCGGGTGCAAAACAATCCGGATTTTAGTGAAACCAAAAATAATGGAATCTAATTGGTAATATCTTTCTAACGAATCCGACCAATCAAAACTTGATAGCGGGAATCAAAAGATATGTCCAGTTGAAAATTCTGAATAGTCGCTATGGAATTCAGGCCCTTAAAAATGGACATTTTGCAAACGACCTCGGATTTCGACGAAACCACTTTTGTTGGATCCGCAGTGTCAAGTTATTGCTAGGTTTCAAATTTCATAATTTTTCGAATCAATATGTGAGCGTGGCAAAAGAAAACGCGTTTGACCAGTTTCGTTGATTTTAATCGACTGGAAATTGGCCATTTTTCAAACGGTCTCAGAATTCGACGAAACTAGTTTTGTTAGGACCGTATCGTCAATACGAAGCTAGAAAATATTTTTCTAGAATTTTTCTAGTTAGTATGTGACCCCGATAATTTGAAATGTGCGTTTAAAATTCAATATAGTGATTTAAATGAAAATTCAAAAGGAAACTGATTGTAACGATCAAATCAGCTTGCGATACATATCCCATTGTGTTCGGAATGGGGGTAAAACGCTATGGACGACAGGCGGTGGGCCTCGTTTCGAGGTCATATGTAAAAGTCAACCTTTTGCGAAATTTAATAATTAAATAATAAAAAAAAATACTTTCCCTCCTTATCTCCTGCCTGCCCCCCCCCCCCCCCCCGACTTCATTTACCAGAAAAGAGAAAAAAAAAAAAGGAAAGAAAACCTAAATCTAATCGCTGCCGCCCCCCTGACCTTGACGCCGACGAACACCACCGCAGCCCCTTCGAAGCCACCGCCGCCTCGTCTCGAAGTCGCCGACGAAGACCTCGCGTCCCCCCCCCTCCATCGATCGAACCCCGAAGCATAGCGACGCCCCCCCCTGGAGCCTTGAAGACGCCGCCATCGACGAACCACCTCGAAGCGCCTCCGATCTCCTTCCCCCCCCCCCCCCCCCCCGCTCCTCTGTAAGTATTTTTATTCTTATTTTTATTTTTAAATTCTATAAAACTGAATTTTTATAAAGATAAAAACTGTTTTGTTTTTAAAATTTAAAAACCGATTTTGTTAAAGTTAAAACAGAAATTTTTATAAAGTTTAAAACTGAATTTTTTTAAAAGTTAAAACTGTTATTTTTAAAAGCAATTTAAAACTGAATTTTTAAAAAGAAATAAAACTGTTTTTGAAACAAAAGTAAAAAACATATTTTTCTATGTTGAAAGCAAAAGTAAAAAACATATTTTTATATGTTGAAAGCAAAAGTAAAAAAACATATTTTTATATGTTGAAAGCAAAAGTAAAAAACATATTTTTATATGTTGAAAGCAAAAGTAAAAAAACATATTTTTATATGTTGAAAGCAAAAGTAAAAAAACATATTTTTATATGTTGAAAGCAAAAGTAAAAAACATATTTTTATATGTTGAAAGCAAAAGTAAAAAAACATATTTTTATATGTTGAAAGCAAAAGTAAAAAA
This sequence comes from Allium sativum, assembly GCA_030737875.1. Classification (NCBI taxonomy): domain Eukaryota; kingdom Viridiplantae; phylum Streptophyta; class Magnoliopsida; order Asparagales; family Amaryllidaceae; genus Allium; species Allium sativum. Next base: position 969,077,112 of record CM060912.1, on the reverse strand, counting down.
CATATTTTTATATGTTGAAAGCAAAAGTAAAAAAACATATTTTTATATGTTGAAAGCAAAAGTAAAAAAACATATTTTTATATGTTGAAAGCAAAAGAAAAAAAACATATTTTTATATGTTGAAAGCAAAAGTAAAAAAACATATTTTTATATGTTGAAAGCAAAAGTAAAAATCATATTTTTATATGTTGAAAGCAAAAGAAAAAAAACATATTTTTATATGTTGAAAGCAAAAGTAAAAATCATATTTTTATATATTGAATAGTGAAGTCAAAATTCGATTTTTATATATTGAATAGCATAGTAAAAATTCTATTTTTACATATGCAGAGAATACGGGTGAAAGCGACAAATAGGCGAAGATTTCTATTAAGAAGAGTCTTGAAGTTGGATAGCTATTGGTAAGATTTCTGATTTAAAAATTTATATATATATATATATATATATATATGTGTGTTGAAAATGAAAGTGAATAGCTATATATATATATATATATATATATATACGCCCCTCGTCCACAAACCATGGACGATATTTATTGGTTGAAATTGTTGTGAAAATTGAATGGTTGTTTGGGATTGTTTGTGATTGATATTGGTTGATAATGGTTGAAAAATACCCATTGGTGGTTGTGAAATATTTGGTTGAAACCACATAGGATTAGTTTGTGGAAATGAAATAAATATATACATGCCGCCTGCGTGCGAACTAGATGCATGATCCCCATTGTCAAAAACCGCGAGGTTTTAAGGTAGAGCGAGGAGCCGTACTAGGGACGGTCCCGGTGTAACTACCCTGCCGTTATGCTGCCGAAATTTTGAATAATATTTGTGTGTTTGAATTATTTTCATATGCTTAAACTATATTTATTCATTGAATAGAAAACATTCATGTGTTGAATTGATATTCATTCGTTGTTTAGAAATTCATGTGTTGAATGGTATTCATATTTTGAAATAAATTGTTCGATAACAAAAATCACATTTTTATCTATATATAAAAACTATTGAAAACATTCATGTGTTGAATTGATATTCATTCGTTGTTTAGAAATTCATGTGTTGAATGGTATTCATATTTTGAAATAAATTGTGCGATAATAAAAATCACATTTTTATCTATATATAGAAACTATAGAAAACATTCATGTGTTGAATTGATATTCATTCGTTGTTTAGAAATTCATGTGTTGAATGGTATTCATATTTTGAAATAAATTGTTTGATAACAAAAATCACATTTTTATCTATATATAAAAACTATTGAAAACATTCATGTGTTGAATTGATATTCATTCGTTGTTTAGCAATTCATGTGTTGAATGGTATTCATATTTTGAAATAAATTGTTCGATAACAAAAATCACATTTTTATCTATATATAGAAACTATAGAAAACATTCATGTGTTGAATTGATATTCATTCGTTGTTTAGAAATTCATGTGTTGAATGGTATTCATATTTTGAAATAAATTGTTTGATAACAAAAATCACATTTTTATCTATATATAAAAACTATTGAAAACATTCATGTGTTGAATTGATATTCATTCGTTGTTTAGCAATTCATGTGTTGAATGGTATTCATATTTTGAAATAAATTGTTCGATAACAAAAATCACATTTTTATCTATATATAAAAACTATTGAAAACATTCATGTGTTGAATTGATATTCATTCGTTGTTTAGAAATTCATGTGTTGAATGGTATTCATATTTTGAAATAAATTGTTTGATAATAAAAATCACCTTTTATCGACTATATGAACTATATAGAAAAATAGTGTTTTGAAATGAATTGTTTTACAATAAAAATCACATTTTTATTGTATGCATAAATCGTTGAAATGTGAAGTGTTAAAAATAGCCACTTGTTCAAAATAAACATATATGAGTTGAAATATTCATTAATTAGCTAATGAAATGATTTGCACCTATTTATGTAACATTAGAATGAATGGTGTTTTTAAACCAAATAGAAATCAAATATGAAGTTGAATAGAAAATGAAAAAAAATAATATGGACTGTATATATATATGTACATGCATATTCATTGAACAGGTTATAGCAAAGGGGCTAGAGAAGAGGAATAAAATTTGTGCCCGACAAATAGGTACACATTTACTGATTTGTTTGGGTGATGATTTTGAGCCTGTTGGCTAGCCGCTTGGCTTTTTCTTTTTCTTTTTGAGATTAGAAGGACCGGGACGCTATTTGCGATTTCCCGACGCTCCCGGTGCAGGGGAGGTTATGGCGAAATTTTTCCAAAATTTAAGGTGTTAGAAAATTTTTTGAAGTGAAAACGATATTGAAATTGTTGAATGAACTATATTTATATAAATATATAAATATAAATAAAATTAAAATGAAACGAAGCCGTGCAGTTCGTATTTTGAAACCGTGATTTCAAACGACTAGTACGGGAAATCCGACCATTGGATTTTCCCGAAACCTCAACCGTCGGGTTCGCCTTGGAATAATTTTTCCAACGGCACCAACCTTGTAAAAATCCAACGGTTGGATTGTCTGGAATGTTTAATTCAAATTTGAAGAAAAACAGCGCCAGAAACGATTATATTTATTTATATATATAAATATAATTATATTTAATCGAATAACGACGCTGCAGTTCGTATTTTGAAATCGAAATTTCAAACGATTGTACCGGGAGATCCGACCGTCGGATTTTCCCGAAACTGGAACCGTTGGATTCGTTTTGAAAAGACCTTTCTAATAATGTAAATTTTGTGAAGATCCAACGGTTAGATTTTCAGATATGTGTAAATCAAATCTGAAGAAAAATAGCGCCACGGCCGCCTTATGGCCCGAAGCGTCGTTTTGAATAAAATAGCTATTTTAAAATAAATAAAAATAGCGATAAATAGTTATAAAATATCATAAGCGATATGGAATGGAAATAAACTGAATTTGCTTGATTTATGTGATGTTTGATGGTTGAATGTGTTTGGTATGAAAACTATATTAAAGAACACAATTGGTGTTGTCGAATAATTTAACCATTGAAATAAATCGATTTGAAATTCTAAATATACGTGAATTATTTGAAAAGACCGAGTTAATTCTCATTTCGAATAATCGACCGACGATTGAAATTCGAAGATGAAGACGATGGTCGAAGACCGGAGATCTTCACCTCGTTTGGATGGTAACCGAGGTCCTGATTGGGAGGCATCCCGAAATATGGATAATGAGTGGTGATCGTTCAGACGTACGTGTTGATCGAAGGGTTTGCGAGGTATTTAGTGCCTCCGGTTTCGTTCAGACCCAGAACGGTCTTGTAAATGGACTGTGTGTCCGACATTGGAATTTGTTCTGTGTGATTGATAGCCATCAGTTGCACGGTGTGAATTGCCTGTGTGGCATGCTAAGATGCAGTGATCAGGGCTTCTGTTGAAAAGCAAAGTCTTGTGGTGATGATCAAAGCACCGCCTGTGTGGCGTAGCTTTGTGTATAACGTAAATTCGCGAGCCTCACACCCCGGTATGAACCTAAAACGGGAGAAGGACCTCAGGGAGGGCATGCGTTTCCTTCTAGCTAGGGTGGTGTCAGTGACCTATCAGCCCTGACATTTATATACTTTTCACCTATGTGGTTGTTGCTGTTGCGAGGCGCCTCGGTTTGATCGGACGATCCGGGTCCGATGGAGTCATTCGTTGGCTCGTTTACGCCCCAAAGGGCGGGGAGACGTATTGTTCAGGCATAATAATCCACATCGGTGGACCGGGCCTGTTGCTCCAAGGCTTGCCTGCGCGCTTGCCTGAGACATGGGCTAGATTGTCTCGAATTCGGTAAGGACTATCTTTTGCCTTGGTTCATGGCGGAAATCCAATTTCCAAATACGACATCGTGCGGTTTTGATTGTTTATATATATGGCGACATGATATATGGTACCCATGCCGTCTATGATTGATAGTTATGATTTGAAGTTGTTTTCAAAAACATATAAACACTAGCAATAATATCAAATGCCTTTGTTTTATTCGTATCAAGCATATTTTGGCCATTATAAGGTAAGACTCTATCCTCCGGTTTGCGTTGCATTGTGTGATGGGAACTGAGACTTATAATGGCTTCATTTTTATAAAAAAACATAGCGATGTTTAAAAGAAAGATTTGTTTTAAAGCACTGGCAATCCAATGGAGTAAACCCGTTCCGCGAAAGTGGCGTGGTCCTGTGATTAGCCAATTATATATGTGTTGAGTGGATTTCTCATACCAGTCCCATGACTGACTCGTAGTTTGTTTCACTCTCAAACTCGAGTGCCCCCTTTTTCTACACGGGCAGCCTTGTATTCAGGTTTAGCTGGTTCTTTCTGGATAGCTGGAGCTGAAGATGGATTCTATCATTTATTTCCTTTTTATGCTGTTCAGCTCCTATTGTACATATTTTGTTTATTTCCGCTGTAGACATTTATGTATAGCTGAAATGTATTTGTACTAAGTAAGATCCTGTATACTGTGTAACTCTGATGATTACTTTTATCCAGTATATTTTTTTGTTCATTCTGGTGTATTTATTTAATTCTGTTCTGCTGTTATATGTTTCTGTGTTATATTCCAAAAGATAACCTTGTTTCCGTGAGAACGGGAAATCGGGTCGTCTCAATTACGGCATAGCTTTGTGTATATCGTGACTTCGCGAGCCTCACACCCCGGTATGAGTCAAAAACGGGATATGGACCGTAGGGAGTGCACACGTTTCTTTCTAGCTAGTGGTAGTGTTAGTGCTTAAACTGGATGGCATTTTACTTATGTGGATGATGGATTTTGAGGCGCCTCGGATTTTTATAGCCCATTAGTGGTCATACTATAGGTTCAAAGGAACAGGGAAGCGTGTGTTCAGGCATAACTAATCCACTGCCGATAGGCGGGGACCGACCCTACCGCTCCAAGGGTTCACTGCGGGGTATCCTGAGGCATTTGCTAGAGTGTCTCGAATCGGAGAGGAGCATTCCCCTAGCCTCGACTCATGATGGAAATCCAATTTCCAATACGACCTTGCGGTTTTGATTTTAGAACTAGTATGGCGACATGATATATGGTACCCATGCCGTCTATGATTAATACATTATGATTGAAATTGTTTTTGAAGACATATATACACTAATGTTAATATCAAATCCGTTTTTATCGTATCAAGCATCTTTTGACCATTATAAGCTAAAACCCTATCCACCGGTTTGCGTTGCATTTTGTGATGGGACTTGGGTCTTATAATGGTTTCATTTTTCTAAAAAGCATTGCGTTGTTTAACGATTTATTTTAATTTATGCACTGGCAATCCAATGGAGTAAACCCGTTCCGCGTTAGCGGCGAGGTCCTGTGATTCGCCTTATTATTAGATTTGTTAAGTTAAGATTTCTCATACCAGTCCCATGACTGACCTGTAGTTTGTTTCACCGGCAAACTCGGGTGCCCATATTTTCCACACGGGAAGTTGAGTAGCTTTTTGCAGATATATTTACAGGATCCTGGCCTACAGCTGAAGCGGTATTCGGAAAGCTCTGTATCCGTGTATTCCTTCCAGTTGTATATTTGTATTATTTTTCCGCTGCTATTTAAAAGTAATTTAAAACTCTGATATTATTGTATTTCTATTTTTGTAATAAGTATTCATGCTCTGTTACATTCTTGTGTCTGATGTAATTATTGTAATCAGCAATAAAATGTTCTTCAGTTTGTGTTCTGATGTGTGTTGTTCTCATAGCAACCCAGGCTTCCCTTTACTGGGATGTCTGGGTCGTAACAGAGTGCATGCGTTTCTTTCTAGCTATAAGTGGTGTCATGGTATTTGGCCCAGACATTTTTACTTATGTGGATGATGGATTATGATGCGCCTCAGATATCGAGCCGACTAAAAGGCTCAGAGATAGGTCTGATAGGACCGGGAAACGTACTGTTCAGGAATAACCAATCCTCAAAAGTAAGAGAGGTCTGACCTTGAATATCCAAGGGCTCACGAGAGTGTGATTCCTGAGGCATTTGCTAGAGTGTCTCGAAACTGGTAAGGAGACATCCCTCGCCTTGACTCATGAATGAAATCCAGTTTCCAATATGAAACTTTTGATTTTAGCTGTAAACCTATATGACAACATTGTGGCATGAGACGCTCATGTCATCTATGATTGATACATTTATATTTGAAGTTGTTTTGACACTAGCACTTATAGTAATATCAAAATGATTTGTTTAAAAGCGATCCAAGCATATTTGGCTATTATAAGGTAAAACTTTATCCTCTGGTTTGTGTTGCATTGTGTAATGGGACCTGAGTCTTATAATGGCTTCATTTTTCCAAAAAGCATTACGTTGTTAATTTATGGTATTCTTGGGCGGAAACCCGTTCCATGTTATACGGTGTGGCCCCTCGATTTACCAACATAAAAATCAAGTTAATAATAACTATAGTTCTCCCACCAGTCCCATAACTGACTCGGAGTTTATTGTTTCTACCTAAACTCTATGTGCCTATATTTTCCACACAGGCAGCTAGTAGTTTTGGTTTTCGCAGATATTCCTTTTCGCCGGATCCTGGATTAGAGCTGGAGCTATATTCAGAAATCTTTGCATCCGTGTATTTCCTTCATTTTTTTGATTGATGTTTTTCCATTGTACATTATGTTTTATGTATTTAAATGTAATTTCTAAATCTCTGATATTTTTTCGTTGTATATTATTTACGTGTACTCTGATGTAAATTGTTGTATTAGCAATGAAATGTTCTCATGTTTGTGTTATGGTGCATCATGTTCTCATTACAATCCGCATTCTTGAACGGTCTTGTTCAGTTTAATTGCTTCCCATTTCCAATTCATATCAATCCATTCAACACTGTTTTACTTTATTTGTTTCCCATACGCTAAGTAATTGATTAGCTCCTTTGCTTAGTTTACCTTTATTTGAAATATTACATTCAAATATATTGTACTCATTTTTACACAAATAAAACTCACACTCCTTGCTCGCATCCAAATTCTAACACAAGTTTTATATTCGAATCCTCAGTTTCAGTTAATGAATTCAGTTTACTTAAACGAGTTAAGTTCGTTCCAAAAACTCTATTAACTAATTTCCGTAGAAATTAGTTAACGTCACTTAAAAATTAAAAATATGATTTCTAATCCAAAAATCAATCCATTTACTCGACTTGAGTTCATATTTAATTTATGTCTCAAGTCTGGATTTTACTGGTGGAAATTTGGATTTTTTTTTTACTCACTAAAAGTCCTTTCATTTAATTAAACAAACCGTTATGGTTTAAAACGATTGTGGCGCTGTTTTTTTTTAAATTTGATTTTGACATAACTCAAAATCTATAAGACGAAATTCATATTTTTCTCTTCCATCAGAAAATTATTATTCAATAGGTCCAAACATTTCTGATTTCATCAAATTCTAACTTATTTCGAGTTCCATATTCAATTGAAGTTCAGAATGTCAAATTATGAACTACCGCGCTACGGCGAGTTCGTTTTAATTAATATAAATATAAAAGTTCAAAACTTCGTTATAAAATAATTCCAACTCCATTTTCAATAAATTGAATCCGTTATCCAAAACTAACTTAACAATTTAGATTATTCAAACTCGTCAAATATTTTATTCCACATTTATAACTCAGTTATGAGTTTACCCAAACTCAATTTCCTATATTCAATTCCATTCTCCATGGAGTTAAATTACTCATAAAATTCGATATAATCGATTTCTAATTATTATTTCCTTTATAAGTAAATTAATTCAACAGCCTTTACCATTACAAACTAATATCGTCCCTTGGGTATTTTATTTACCACTCAGACCTTGACAAACAACGTTCTTATCTTGAGATTATTAAAAGCTCGCAATTCGAAAACTCGATAAAAATCCCACTTTCTAGTCCATTAAAAATATGGTTTATAAGCCATGTTTACTTTGGAATAATCTATTTCCAAATTATCTAACTTCATTCCATTTATAAACATTGTTTATACATTAATTTCCTCATTTCAAATCTTAAAGCAAAATTCCAAATTAAATTCCATTTGAAACTTGATTTCCATTTTATTTTATTATTATAACTTATATATATATAAACATTGAATATATTTTCATATTTAAATATTGAAGTATCATATTCTTGGGTTATAGTTCTAAAATATAATTTCAACTAAATATAATCATAATTTCCTTTCTGAAACAATTTGCATTTTTAAATTCAACATAGTTGAATTCTAAAAATAATTCTGATGGATTTACTTCAATTCAATTTATATTCCGAACATGTAAATTTTTTTATCCTTTTCTTCTCGAAACGATTCCAAATTCACTTTTCAAATTCATATTTAAATTAAAAATTCAAATTATCTAATAATAGTTATTTTTCTTTATTTATAAACATCGTTGATAAATTTCACTTCTTGTTTTAAATATTAAATCAAGCTTCAATTTTAGATTCCAATTTCCACTTTAGAAAAATAATTTTTTCGTTTTTAAATTCATGCTTGAATTTTAAAATTTAATATTATCAAACGATAATATTTCTTTCCATTTATAAACATCATTTATAAATTCAGCTACTTGTTTTTATTATTAAAAACAAGTTAATATTTCTCAATTCATTCGAAATTCCATTTCTATTTCGAAAATTGATTTTTCCCTTTTAGAACTAGAAACCCCTTTTTATAATATTTTTAAATATCAATATCTAGGCCAGTGATATTCAAACATTCAAAGCACACAATTTCAAATCACGGGTTTATAACACATCATATACGATTATATATATGGAAATAAGAAATAATAAATTTTGGGAATCCAATTGGATTCCTCCAACCTGTTTCCTGCATTCACAGGTGTCAAACAACATAAATAATACCAATCCTTCTTCTAGGAAGGATATTGCGGTATAGAAGTTCATCCACTCATATATCGAGGGGCAATAGGGTAATCCACTAATCCACTAATGGTACTACGGGAATATCCAATATATATATATATATATATATATAATAACCATAACCACCAAGCCTAAATAACTAATATATACAATAACCACAATTTTTCAATAACAGAAATGCAACCAATCAACCAACAAACAACATATAACTATTTGTATTAAATTAAAATTTGATTATAATAAATTATAATCAAACAAAGGAGTGAGTTTACACACCTTGATTTTCCATTTCCAAATATCCAATTTAATGTTGTATCTCTGCTGCTACAACTCTACTCGAGTCATCTTGATTGGATTTATTTACACCTACAATTATTTAGTTTATTTATCGATTAAACGATTTATTTAAATTAATTATTAACAAAATAATTTAAACTAATCTATTTTAATCAGAAGACATTAACTAAGATAATTATAATTTATTTATCTTAATCCTTGTTTAGATTAATCGATTAAGCTATTACCTATTTAATTTAACTACTAGAATTATTTAATATATTTTTTAAATTTCATAAAAATGTATACCTTGCTGTTATTGCATTTCACCCGGACCAAACAACACAGCAAAATTTCAAACAACTGCCGTTTTGAAATCAGCCCAAAACTTGCACTATTCCATTTAGGCAATTCATCGAACATTTTACTTGTAATTTCTCTTCCTTTTCAATCCCATACCCACACTGCTACACCTAGTTCCACAATAGTACCTCAAACCATTCAAAAACAAACTTTACTCTCCAAAATTTGTAGTACCATACCCTCAGATCATCATCGAACTAACCTGCAACCATCATACCCGAATACCCAACTGTCGAACAATTCCGTTCATCATCAGCACCCCCATCATACAACTCACTGTCACCATATTGCCGAAGCCCAGTTCTACCCGGTAAATCGAACTCCCCTTCCCCACGTTAACACACTATCGTACTCCCCGGTGTCGCTGTCTCCAGTATCCAACTCAACAACTAACCCTTAAAACTCCTTCATCTCTTCCATTGCAACTTGAAATGCCCCTTTTAGAACCCCATCGACCTAAAATGCGTTGCCAGTTCATGTTGTCTTCAAGTCGATCTCCCAAAATTGCTTCGTACCTTTCTGTTCAACTCAATTTGGCCATACATCGAACTCCACGCAAATCATGGTGCCTCCAACTAATCGCATACCACAATAGTACTCGCAACAAACTCATATTCCTAATTCGATGTGCCTCAACCTTGACGTCGAGCTTCAATCGATCCTAAGGATCCGATTACGATGGTGATAGGAACCACAGTTTTTCAATCGTGATTATTGATTTCATTTTTTTATATATATGATCAAATCAATTCGGTTTCAGACAGAAGGAAGAACGAAGGAAGGAAGAAATGGATTTGTTTCTTATGGGGAGAAAAAGAAGGGCTAGCTAAATTTATAGTCAAGAAGGAAATAATTCATACGAGAACCATAAAATCAGTGTTTTCCTTCATAGCGAAGGAGGAAGACATTTTTATCGGCTCGAGGGAAATAAGTATGTGTTTTTAATGGAGATAGGTCGGCTGTAGTAATATAGAGTGGTTGTTTTAATTTGATGTGAAACGTTATTATATTTAATTCAAAATATCTTATGTAACCAAACTCTATTTTAAACATAGCGATCAGCATCTCTAGGGTTATATCGTTGTTCAGGACATATTGGAATAGGTCCCGAAGTCTAATTTGATCGTCTGGAAAAGATATCAATTTAAATTGACTATTTAATTTAAATTTAATTCACTAAAATATAAATCAATTTCAAAAAAATAAATTCATTGATAATAAATAGTTATTATTGTTCTAATTTGAATAAAATTTATATAAATCGATTGAACCATTTCGGTTTAGTTTTTAACTGTGAATTCAATTGTTTGTTGATAACACGATGTATTCAAAATTAAATCATGTATTGATTATTAAATCAATAAATTAAGTATGAAATCCGTTAGTATTTCGAACTCCACGTTTAAAATAAATTTAAATATTTAATATTAAATGGCTAAAAATCCGTGATGTTACATTCCTTCCCCCTTAAAAGAATTTCGTCCCCAAAATTACTAAGTTAGAACAAATGCTACAGACCCGTTAACTTTTCAAAACCCATATTGTTATAACTTAGCATTATCTTAACTTAAGTTCTATGTATTTTTAGTTTTCATGGAAATATTTAATTTCCTATTTCCTATTCAAAATCTTCAAATTGAATTCAATTTGAAAATCATCTCTTTATCTTTACAAAAATTCTAAAAAAAATTCTAGCCCCCTAAATTTTGGAAATTTTTTGACAGAGTCTCCACTGTACGGAGGAGCTTTTCCAATATACCAAAAGAGAGAAAAAAGCATACATTGACTCACATTGGTCGAAAAACAGTTCCTATATCCTAATTTGATATTTGGCATACGCGTACCTTATTTAAGCGTGCATGCGTAGCATATAAGCAGCCTGGATATCCAAAATCATGTCAGGTAGGTCCATGTACCCATACTTACTCAATTTAAACTCATTAGCCTCATAATATTAAGGTTACAATAACCCTCATTCATTTAAATGCTTAAATGCATAGATTCATTTCAAACAAGTCATATCAAGTATATTTAGCACGTATATGCTAATACAAGTTCCGAGATTCATTTTGTACCGCGTTTCATTCATATTTTACACCAAATATGCTTATATTCATTCAATTCAAATGATTTACAATCAATAAATCTATATTCAGCTCACATTTCATTCATATGCATTTATCTTCCTTCAAATTGATTCAAAATAATTTATTTTTTTTGTTTACAATAAATAAAAATTCTTTTATTCATTTTTGGTATTATTTGGTTAATAAAATAACCAGTTATTATTTTTTTGCTAATTTTAATTGATTCCAAATCAATTTATTCATTTCAATTCATTTAATTAGCTTCCATTATTCAATTTATTTAACTTGTTTAAGTTAAATTTCAAATTCCAAAATTCAAATTACCAAGTATTTATTTCAAATCTCTTTGAAATCATATAAATATACATACATATATTTATAACCTTCTCAAATTCAAAACATTCGAATCTTCCAAAACAACTTGTTTTCTTTCAATCAAATTTCCAATTGAGAATTTTTCCCAAGGTAGCAATCCGTCACTTAGAAACTTGAAAATAAACAATGATGATGCTGCAATCATCATCAGAATTATTTTCTAGCAACTGAAGTGAGTTTAGTGCTTTATCACTTTCAAAATCTATTCAAAATGATTTTTATTTCATAAATCCTTTCCAAAATAAATCTATATTATTTTGATATACTTTGGAATAGTATTTTTCAACTTTCCGGGATTTAAATTCCAAATTGTGGTTTCAATCCAATTTTAATTCATCTCATTTGTATATATTATTCATATACAAGTTCTATTTGATTATATATAACCATTTCAATTTTATAATCTAATTTGATTATGATAACAACAACACATCCATATATTATAATAATTTCGGAAAAATATTACTTTATATCAAAATATAATTTTGGGCAAAATTATTTCATTTACCCACTTTAAAACAATATTATGTCAATTCTTCTGTTCAAGTGTTTAGAAACTCCTACCGACGTTGTGGTGTCCCACGATTCGACCAGAATTCATAAACCACTCAATAGACAAGCCACCACAATATAAAACAATTTTTATATCAGCTTACATGTACGCTTTCTCATACATATACGCTCAAGATCGTTCTAGGGTATTGCTGACCCCACCTCTAATGAGAAAACCCCAACCAAAGCCTAGGTGTTCGCTTAACCTAAGCTCTGATACCAACTGTAATATCCCGCAAATCTCTACCTGAGTTGACTTAATATCACACAAGTCCAACTCAAATAACATACGATTACGAGTCATTAGCGTTAAAGAAATAGAAACAGATAGAAGATAAAATGAAAGAAAACATCAGAATCTCATAGCGGAAAGAATAAAATATATTATATAACATAACCTTTGAAATACAAAATTTTGTATCATATATACATACCAACATCAGAGCACAGTACAATATTTAATACGTTGGAAATAACTTTAAAATAACTAACAGTGAAGCCTCCTGCTTCAAGCTCCTCAGAGTGTATCTGTAAAATCCTGAAACATTTGACTGCCCGTACAAATTTGAGCACCCAAGAGTTTAGGGAAACCAAAAAAAATAAACTCTAGGTCATTCATGGGACTGGTGTGAATAAATTCCAACCATACACTTTGAATGCCACATCGTCAAAACCATCAAATCACTAGCTAATCTCTCCAAAAATATTACAGGTATAAAAAGCTAAGAGAAACGAGTTCCTCCACCACCAGATGTAATCTCTTGAAAAGACCGTCTTATATGATCTATTAGGAATACTCTGTCAGACATTCGTCTATACAAGTTGTCCTGGAACTGGACAAACAAAATAGTCCTTTGCACTTTACTCCATCTTCAATTTATCTTCAGCATAATCTCATTCGCAATGCTTATACCTATATGGAGTGGTTTTCGGATATTAAATCCAACCGGTCTCTCCGTATTGACGTAGCCGGTGATTTAACTATCAAAGGAAAACAAACATCCATCAAACAATCACTGGCCCTTATAATTAATATTCTATTTGCAGTTTTCTTATCAAATTCTATATATATAGATATATTGATTTCTAGTTATCAAAATTTCTTAAAAATATTCTGACTCCTTAAATTTTTGGAAATTTTCGCCAGCACCTCCTTTGTACCAGTCAATAGCTCAAATCCCAACTTGCCTCTCTAAGCCCTTTCCCTTTAAAAAGAAAATCAAAAAGCCAAGCGGCTTGCCTAGTAGGCTCATAAAATATCATATGGAAATTTAAACATGTACCTTTTTGTCGGGCACTAAAAATATGATCTTCATTCTCATCATACTCCTCAATCCATATCTGTTTAACATATATACACCCATTTCCAATTCATATCAATCCATTCAACACTGTTTTACTTTAATTGCTTCCCATTCACTAAGTAATTAATTAGCTCCTTTGCTTAGTTTACCTTTATTTGGACGTACTACATTCAAATATATTGTATACATTTATGCACAAATAAAAATCACATTCCTTGCTCGCTTCCAAATTCTAACCTAAGTTTTATATTTGAATCATCAATTTCAGTAAATGAATTCAATTTACTTAAACGAAATAAGTTCGTTCCAAAAACTCTTTTAACTAATTTCTATAGAAATTAGTTAACATCATTCGAAAATTAAAATTTGATTTTTAATCCAAAAATCAATCCATTTACTCGACTTGAGTTCATATTTAATTTATATCTCAAGTTCAAATTTTACTAATGGAAATTCAGATTTTTTTTTAATTCACTAAAAATCCTTTTATTTAACTAAACAAACCACTGTGGTTTTAAAATGATCATAGTGCTATTTGTCTGAAATTTGACTTTGACATAACTCAAAATCTATAAAACGAAATTCAGATTTTTCTCTTCTGTCAGAAAATTATTATTCAGTAGGTCCAAATGTTTCTGGTTTCATCAAATTTCGACTTATATCGAGTTCTACATTCTCAATTGAAGTTCGGAATGTCAAACTACGAACTACCATGCTGCGGCGAGTTCGTTTAACTAAATTAAATATAAACATTTAAAAACTTCATTAAAAAAATAATTCCAACTCCATTTTCAATAAGTTGAACCCGTTATCCAAAATTAACTTAACAATTCAGATTATTCAAACTCATCGATTATTTTCTTCCATATTCACAACTTGGTTATGAATTTATTCAAAACTCAATTTCCTATATTCAATTCCAATCCCCTTGGAGTTCAATTATTTATGAAATTCGATATAATCGAATTCCAATTATCAATTCCTTTATAAATAAATTAATTCAATAGCCTTTATTATTACAAACTATATCATCCCTTGATAATAGTGAATTCATTCAAGTTGGGGTATTTTAGTTACCTCTCATACCTTGACATACAACGTTCCTATCTTGAGATTGATAAAAGGTCGTAATTCAAAAACTCGATTAAAATCCCACTTTCTAGTCCATTAAAAATATGGTTTACAAGACATGTTTACTTTGGAATAATATATTTCCAAATTATCTAACTTCATTCTATTTATAAACGTAGTTTATACATTAACTTCCTCATTTCATACCGTAAAGCAAAATTCCAATTTAAAACTTGATTTCCATTTTATTTTATTTTATTATTATAACTTATATATATGAACATCGAATATATTTAAATATTGAAGTATCAGCTTCTTGGATTAGAGTTCTAAAATATAATTTCAAGTAAATATAATCATAATTTCCTTTCTGAAAAAATTTGCATTTGTAAATTCAGCATAGTCGAATTCTAAAACTAAGTCTGATGGATTTATTTCAATTCAATTTATATTCCGAATATCGGAATAAATTTTATCGTTTTCTTCTCGAAAAGATTCCAAATTCATTTTTTTAATTCATACATAAATTAAAAATTCAAATTATCTAATAATAGTTATTTTTTATTTATAAATACCGTTGATAAATTTCAATTCTTGTTTTAAATATTAAAACAAGCTTTGATTTCAGATTCCATTTTAAAATCCAATTTCCACTTCAAAAAAATAAATTTTTCCTTTTTAAATTCATGCTTGAATTTTAAATTTTAATTTTATCAAATAATAATATTTCTTTCCATTTATAAACATCGTTTATAAATTCAGTGTAATAACCCAGAAATCTGGGCCAGTTTAAAATTTTTATTTTGGCAATTTTAGCGAATTTTGAATATTTAAAATGGATTATTTTAAATAATATCGACGAGAAAATTTCTTTTGAATAAAATTCAATCGTATATAGTTATATAGATCGACGATAGAATATAAATATTTAATTCAAAATATAAAAGGAATTGAAAATGGCGCGGTAGTTCGAGAATTCGATTTCAAACTTCAACTGAATGTACCGGGTGCAAAATAAACCGGATTTTAGTGAAACCAAAAAAATGGAATCTAATAGAGAATATCTTTCCAATGAATCCGACAAATCAAAATTTCATAGCGGGGATCAAAAGATATGTCCAATTGAAAATTCTGAATAGTCACTATGGAATTCAGGCCCTTGAAAATGGAGTTTTTGCGAACGACCTCGGATTTGGACGAAACCACTTTTTTTGGATCCGGGATGCCTAGTTATTGCTAGATTCCAATTTTCGTAATTTTTCGAATCAATATGTGAGAGTGGCAAAGGAAAACGCGTTTGACCAGTTTTAGTTGATTTTAATCGACTGGAAAATGGCCATTTTTCAAACGGTCTCAGAATCTGACGAAATTTGTTTTGTTAGGACTGTATCATCAATACAAAGCTAGAAAATATTTTTCTGGAATTTTTCGAGTTAGTATGTGACCCTGGTAATTTGAAATGTTCATTCAAATTGAATATATAAAGAATTATACTTTAAATTCAACGGAAATTGATTCAAACAGTCGAATTGGCCTACGATACTTATCCCATTATGTTCGGAATGAGGGTTGTTAGCTAGGGGCGAAAGTTGGTGGGTTTGATTTCGAGGTAGGATTAAAATCAAACTTTTTGAAAGAAAATAATAAATAAATTATAATATAAATTCTCCTACACCCCCCCTCTCTCTCTCTACTTCTCCCTCCGTCAAAATTAAACAGAAAAAAAAATTCAACCCTAAATCGCGATCGAGGAAGTCGAAGCCGCCCCTCCGTTCATCCCTCCGCCGCCGTTCACCATTGAGAACCGCGCCCCCCACTTCCTGTATCTCCTCCTTCCATCTTCCTCCTCCTCTGCCATCGCCACTCTCTCCTCTTCTACAACCCGCCGCGACCCTCCCCAAACCCATCAACTCCTCCAGCGCCGCCTGCCCCCTGACCCACATCCGACGCCCGCAACCGCCACAGCTCCTCCCCCCGGCCACCTGAATGCCACCGCCCTAACCACTCTCCTCCGATTGACGCAGACCCCCCCTTTTTTTTTCCCTGCTTCGCTGAAAGAAAATAGACTGTAAGTTTATTTATTTTACTTCCTTTTTGTACTTAACTAGTGTAATTAGTTTTAGAAATATAGAAATCAATTGTATATTTTTATATGAATGACATAGAATTAAAAGTATGATTTTGTATTTTTAGAGTAATAAAAATATTATTTTTTATAGGTAGAGTATTAAAAATAGGATTTATATATAATAGAGAAAATAAAAATATAATTTTTATAATATAGAAAGGTTAAAAATATAATTTTTATAATATAGAAAGGTTAAAAATATAATTTTTATAATATATAAAGGTCAAAAATATAATTTTTATACTAGTGGGATATTAAAAGTATGATTTTTATATAATAGAGAATATAAAAATATTATCTTTGTATAGGTAGCGAAATAAAATTTTGATTTTTCATATATATATATATATATTGAAATAAAAATGTGATTTTTATATATTGAATAGCGAAGTAAAAATTCGATTTTTATATATATTGAATAGCGAAGTAAAAATTCGATTTTTATATATTGAATAGCGAAGTAAAAAAAGCAATTTTTATATACATAGCAAGAATATAAAAATGTGATTTTTATATATGTAGTGGCTACGGGCAACGAAAGTGACAAGAGGCAAGAACGGCGAAGATTTCTACATAAGAAGAGTCGTGGGATTGGATTAGCTATTTTGTGAGAATTTCTCACCTTTAATTTTATTTTTCTAGTTGAAATATATACTAGGATGCAGACGGTGTTTAGTAGCACCCGACACCCGTTGTCCACAGACCATAGACGGCTTGTATGCTTGTTTGTTTGATTTTGATGTGTAGTTGATTGTGTGATGTTATATGAAATAAAATAAAATATTTATATAGATGTAATAAAATATTTATATAGTTAATATATTTTATAGTTAAAAATAGAAATTTTAACGTGTATATGAAATGAAATAAAAATAAACAAATCGGACGATTTGTTTATATACACACATTTGACTGATATTGATTAGGACGATAAATTTTACACATCGCCCAACTGCACAAATAAAATCTGTGTTTGATTGTTTGAAACCCCACACGGGTATTGGGATGATATATGACATATACTAATCCCAATAGTTAGTTGTATGTCGATCGATTGATTGACAGACTGTTATAAGCGTTGAATATTTATATTTGATGCTTATACAGTGTAGAATGCACTTTGGATGATGGTTGATTATTCATCGTTGTTATTGTATACATGTGTTGTAGAAAATCCATATAATTAACATTATATGGTAATTGATTGGGCCTCATTCCATATTTGAAAAAGAAATATTTGAAAAAGAAATATTTGAAATAGAAATATTTAAAATAGAAATATTTGAAATAGAATATTTGAAAATAGGAATATATGAAGCCGTATTGATTAGATTGACGCCATTTTGACGTGAACGATATTTATATTGATTTTATTCATTTTATAATGAATATCGAAAGTGATTTCAAAATCTGATTTTTCGAAAAGAATTGAAATTCGAATTGAAATTGAATATAAATGAATTCGAATTGAAATTGAATATAAATGAAATTCGAATTGAAATTGAATATAAATGAATTCGAATTAAAATTGAATATAAATGAATTCGAATTGAAATTGAATATAAATGATTTCGAATTGAAATTGAATTGAAATCGATTTGAAATGAATTTGAAATGAATTTATATTGGAATATTCAATTTTGATTTGAAATTGAATATGAAGTTAAAACCGTTCTGAAAGTGAATTTATAACGATTTATAAAGAATCACTTTGAAAAGGAAATCGACAAAGTATATATTATATATATTATATATAATATAATGGCCTGAATAGAACGCATCGCACCGCGGTAGTTCGCGAATTTCGACCATTGACTTCGAATGGATATTGCGGGAGATCCGACCGTCGGATTCTCCTAAAACCGAAACCGTTGGGTTCGTATCGAAAAGAGATTTCCGATGAATATTAGAAATTTGAAATCTAACGGTTGGATTTGGAATCATGTCCAAATCAAATTTGAAAAAGGTCGCTGTAAGTGCAGTTCGATAGCCGTTGTTGGAAATCGACTGTATGGGCCTTGATAAAATTATTGAAAATATCTATAATTTGTGTAAAATCATAATATATGAATTGGAAAGAACCAGGATGAAAAATTCCACATTTGAAAGGATAAAAATAGATTTTTATCGAAATGAACTAGTTTTGAACTAGAATTAAAATCAATTTATTTTAGAAATAAATAAATTGAATTTGAAAGTGATTTTAAAAATAATCAATATTCCCAATACGTGAATTGGACTGGAGTTGAATCGAAATTATCTTCGGAATATTTTGATGTTGGATTTCGTGACTATACAAATATTGTTATGGGAATTTGAAAGATATATTTAATATCGTTATTTCCAATACGTTATTTGTGGGTTCCAGAATTTGATATTGAATATAAGCCGATATATTTTCCATTCAGAGCCTTGTATTTAATATCAAATATGATTTGGGTTTATCGTGAATCGTGTTTTAGATGACATTGGTTCTTTAACCCAGTTAAAGGCAGGAGGTTGATTTTTGAGAAGATTAAAACTAAGTGGAGTTTTAATGAATCTTTAATTAGATTAAAATGCGAATTGATAATTTAAATTATCAAATCTGAAAGGTGATCGAGAATGGAGTGCCACCAGTTTTGCTCCAAAGCGATAGTTAAATCTTTAATTAGATATATATTTTGTATTGGAATGAGGCACTCGTTGTGTTTGTGTAACACGTGTTTATTATATATATATACGCGATTGTTCAGAAAGACCGGGTTTATCCCATTCTGAATAACTGATTCGACGTGGTGTCGAAGATGAAGACGGTGGTTAAAGACCGGAGGTCTTCACGTCGTTTGGATAATTACTGATGATCTTGATTGGGCTGTACACCCAAGAAGATGGAAACAGTTGGTGATCGTCCAGACGTATTTAGAGATCGATGGATATGCGGGGTACTAGGTGCCTCCGGTTTCGTTCAGACCCAGAACGGATTTGTAAATGGACTGTGTGTCTGACATTGGATTTTAGTCTGTGTGATTGATTTCTATTTAATATATATCTGTTTGGTGACGGAGAATTTATTCTCTTGCTTAACGCCCTTCTCTGAGACATATGAGCTCAGGGGTTATATACAGATGGATATCAAACGCATAGAGTGAATTGCCTGTGTGGCATGCCTAAGATGCAAATGATCAAGGCTTCTGTTGAAAAGCAAAGTCCTATGGTTGATGATCAAAGCACCGCCTGTGCGGCATAGCTTTGTGTAACGTGAATTCGCGAGCCTCACACCCCAGTTGTGAACCAGAAACGGGAGAGGACCTCAGGGAGGGCATGCGTTTCCTTCTAGCTAGGGTGGTGCCAGTGACCTACCAGCCCTGACATTTATACTCTTTTCACCTGTGTGGTTGTTGCTGTTGCGAGGCGCCTCGGTTTGATCGGACGATCCGGGTCCGATCGAGTCATTCGTTGGCTCATTTACGCCCCATAGGGCGGGAAAACGTAGTGTTCAGGAATTTTAATCCACATCGGTGGACCGGCCCTGTCGCTCCAAGGGTCGATGCGCTCTGACCCTGAGGCTCGGGCTAGAGAGTCTCGAATCGGTTGAGGACTATCTTTTGCCTCGGTTCATAGATGGAAACCCAATTTCCAAATACGTAACTTTGCGATTTTGATTGTATAACCTATATATGACGACATAGTGGTATGGGGCATTCATGCCGCCTATGATTGATACTTGTGATTTGAAGTTGTTTTATACGCTATACACTTATAATAGTATCAAATGATTTCTTTTAAACGTATCAAGCATTCTTGGCTATTATAAGGTAAAAACCCTATCCTCCGGCTTGCGTTGCATTGTGTGATGGGACCTAGGTCTTATAATAGCTTCATTTTTCCTTATTTAGCATTGCGTTGTTTGTTTTATGCACTGGTGTTCTTGGGAGGAAACCCGTTCCGTGTTATACGGCGTGGTCCCTTGATTTTCTTAACTTTAAAAATAAAGATTAATAACTGTTTTAGTTCTCACACCAGTCCCATGAATGACTTGGAGTTTATTGTTTTAACCTAAACTCTGGGTGCCCTTATTTTGACACGAGCAGCTAGTAGTTTTGGTTTTGCAGATTTATATTCACAGGATCCTGGTTTACAGCTGGAATGATATCTGGAAAGCTTTGTATCCATATATCTCTTCTAGTTGTGTATTGTATTATTTTCCGCTGCGATGTATTTAAATGTAATTTAAATCTCTGATATTTCTGTGTAATATTCATTTATACTCTGTGTATTCTTGTATTCTGATGGAATTGTTGTAATATACAATGAAATGTTCTTCCGTCTGCGTTCTGATTTGTCTTGTCCTCACAGTAATTCATTCTTTCTAATCTCTTCGGAGACCGGGGAAGTTCGGGTCGCTTCATTCAGCTACTTGTTTTTATTATTAAAAACAAGTTAATATTTCTCAATTCGTTCGAAATTCCATTTCTATTTCGAAAATAATTTTTTCCCTTTTAAATCTAGAAATCCCTTTGTCTAATATTTTTAAATATCAATATCTAGGGCAGTGATATTCAAACATTCAAAGAACACAATTTCAAATCACGGGTTTATAACACATCATATAGGATTATGTATATGGAAACAAGCAATAATAAATTTTAGGGAACCTAGTTGGATTCCTCTAACCTGTTTTCCTACATACACAGATGTCAAACAACATAAATAATACCAATCCCACTTCAAGGCATGATAGTACGGCATAGAAGGTCATCCACTCATATATTGTGGGGCAATAGGGTCATTCGCTAATGATACTGTGGGCATCCGCTAATGGTACTACGGGAATATCCAATATATATAAATAATAGCCAAAACCACCAAGCCGAACTAACTAACATATATATATATATATATATATATATAATAATCACAATTTTTTAATAATAGAAATGCAACCAATCAACCAAAAAAACAACATATAAATATTTGTATTAAATAAAAATTTGATTATAATAAATTATAATTGAACAAAGGAGTGAGTTTACTCACCTTGATTTTCCATTTCCAAATATACAATTTAATGTTGCATTCTATGGCTACAACTCTACTCGAGTCATCTTGAATGGATTTGTTTGCACCTACAATTATTTAATTTATTTATCGATTAAACGATTTATTTTGAATTAACTATTAACGAAATAATTTAAACTAATCTAGTTTAATCAGAAGACATTAACTAAGATAATTATAATTAATTTATCTTAGCCCTTTTTTAGATTAATCGACTAAGCTATTACCTATTTATTTTAACTACTAGAATAATTAAATGAATTATTTATTGTATTTTTTAATTTCATAAAAATGTATACCTTACTGTTATTGCATTTCAACCGGACCAAACAACACAGCAAAACTTCAAACAACTCCCATTTTGAAATCAGCCTCCAAAACTTGCACTATCCCATTTAGGCAATTCATCGAACATTTTACTTGTAATTTCCTTTCCTTTTCAATCCCACACCCTCACTGCTACACCTAGCTCCACAACAGTACATCAAACCATTCAAAAACAAATTTTACTCTTGTAACAACCCGGAAAATCAGAACCAATTTAAATTTTTTATCTTAGCTATTTTAATGAATTTTATTTAAAATGACTTATTTTAAATAATAACAACTAAAATTTTATTTAAATCGAAGTTAGAATGAATAAATTTATTTTAAGTATATAACGAGCCTGAAATGGCGCGACAGTTTGAAAATTCGATTTCAAATTTCAATTGAATGTATAAGATTCAAAATAAATTGGATTTCAGTAAAACCAGAAATATTTAAATCTGTTTGAAAATATCTTTTCAACGGATGTGAAAAAATCCAGATTTCATAACGGGAATAAAAAGTTATGTCCAGTTGAAAAATTCAGAATAGTCGCTATGGAATTTTATATAATATATAGCCCTTAAAAATAGCCATTTTGCAAATGACCTCCATTTTTGATGAAACTACTTTTGTTGGATCCAAAATATCAAATTATTGCTCGATTCCAAAATTCATAATTTTTGAAATTAATATGTGAGTGTGGTAAATTTAAACGTGTTTGGTCAATTCAGTTTGAATTTAATCGACTAGGAAATGACTGTTTTTCAAACGGTCTCCAAATTCGACGAAATAAGTTTTGTTAGGACTGTATCATCAAAAATTGTTTTTCTGGAATTTTTGGAGTCGGTATGTGACCCCAGAAATTTTAAATGTACGTTGAATTCAATATTGAAACATTATATTAATATTTTAATTTTAATGAAAACTGATCGTAATAGTTGAATTGGTTTATGAAATATATCTCATTGTGTTCGGAATGGGGGTAATTAGCTAGAGATGACAGTCGTTGGGTTTGATTCGAGGTTCGAATGAAAAAGCAGCTTTTTGAAATTTAAATTGAAAAAATATATATATTTATATATTCTCTCTCCCTCCCTTCCCATTACCTAGTCAACGCAGAAAAAAAGAAAAAAAACCGACCGAACCCCTCGTCGCAGCCACCGCCGCCTCCCCCACGTCAGTCGCTCCCCTCCCCTTCGATTCCTCCTCCTCCTCTCCTTCTACCGCCTCTATCATGCTCTAAAAACCCACCGCCACCTAAAAATAATCATAGCCACCACCATCGATCGTCCTGGCCCCCGCCGCCGCCTTAGGTGCGCCACCCCAACCACCAGACCGTCGCCATCACCCCCTGGACCCAAAACCGACGAGGCCCCCCCTTCAGCAGTAACCGATTCCTTCCAATGAAAAGTAAGTTTATTTTATTTATATTCATTTGT
The DNA here is from genome assembly GCA_030737875.1 of Allium sativum. NCBI lineage: Eukaryota > Viridiplantae > Streptophyta > Magnoliopsida > Asparagales > Amaryllidaceae > Allium > Allium sativum. The sequence goes on along the minus strand of CM060912.1, from coordinate 969,053,266 downwards.
GTAAATAAAAATGTGTTTATAAAATAGAAAGTTTATATTTTTTTTAAATAGAAAGTTTAGATTTTTTAAAATAGAAAGTTTAGATTTTTTTTAAATAGAAAGTTTAGATTTTTTAAAATAGAAAGTTTAGATTTTTTTATAAAAAAAGGTTAGATTTTTAAAAAATAAAAAGATAGGATTTTTAATTATGTATAAACCTAATTTATAATTATATATGCCATTATAATAAAAATATGGTTTTTATCCATATAGATTTGAAATAAAAACATGATTTTTATTATGAATTTAGCGAAATAAAAATATAATTTTCAAGTAGATAAAAATATAATTTTCAAGTAGATAAAAATATAATTTTTATATATATAGATTTGAAATAAAAATATGATTTTTATTTAAATGAATAGCGAAATAAAAATTCGATTTTTATTATTAGAATAGCGATATAAAAATTTGAGTTTTATATATGAAGTAGCGGAATAAAAATTTAATTTTTATATATGAAGTGGCATTGTAAAAATATAATTTACATATATGAGAAGCGATATAAAAATATCATTTATATATATAAAGCGAAAAAAATGTAATATTTTATATATGAAATGCGATTTTTAATTATATAAACATCATATTAAAAATGTGATTTTTACTATGAACAGTGTGGAAAAGATCGTGTTGAAATTTCGGGCAAATCCAAACGGTTTAGAAATTCAAAAATAGAACTGGAGAAGTGGATCCCAAAGGTGAGAACTTCTCACTCTAATCTTGTTTCTAATTAAATATGTAATGACCCGCATTTTCAGCGGTATAATAATTAATTTATTTAATTATTATAAAGGTGATTAAAACGATTTAAGGATCGTGGAATCAAATAATGGTGAATATTTAATTAAAATAATAAATTAAATAATAAATTTAATTCTGAAATAATCAGAATTAGCTGAAATGGCGATATGGTGTGAACTGGATCATCTGTGATATTTAATTCAGTTTAGAATTGAATTACGATAACGAATATATTATTTAAACGAAGTTTGAACGTATAATTATATTATAATTAAAATCGAGCTTGAAATGGCGCTGCAGTTCGTAAATTGGCGATTCGAACTTCAACTGAATGTACATGGCTCATTTTAAATCGGATTTCTGTGAAACAAGAAATGTGTGGAGCTGGTGGAGTATCTTTCTAGTGGAAGAGAAAAATCAGGATTTCGTCGTATAGATTTTGAAATATGTCCAAATCAAATTTTAGAAAAGTCGCTGTAAAATTCCTCTATAATTTATAAAGGAATTTCAATATAAATCGAATATCGGGTTGACCTAAATTGAAATATCAAGTTAGAAACCCATATAGGATTTTTCTGAGCTGTATGGTATTCCACCGTGAATATAGACAATAATATTTATTTTTAAATATTTAATTTAATTATATTTATATATTTAAATGGGTTATTTAGGACTTTAAAAATAGCCACTTTTGCAAATGAAGTCGGAATTCGACGAAACTAATTTTGTTGGATCCACAATGTCAAATAGTTGTTAGATTTCCAGTTTCGTGATTTTTAGAGTCACTGTGTGGTCGTACGGATTTTTAGACTGAGAAACGATTAGTATTTCGACGGTTAAAAATACGTTGTGTGAGCATACGGAGTCGGAATTCGACGAAACCAGTTTCATTGGGACCGTAATGTCAAACTCTAGCTGCATGTCAATTTTCATGATTTTTAGGTATCATATGTGTTCGTAGGGATTTTTAGAGTGAAGAAACGAATATATAATGATGAAAATAAAATAGAAAATAAAAAATCCAACATCTTCTTGGACCATAACAAGTCACGTCCGCACCCTTTCTCAGCCACTACTCAGCACTTAAGAACCCAACTCCACGTTTTCAACACAAATGGTATAAAACCCCAATCACAGCAAAAGAATAAGGAAGTAAAAATCAAAATAAACACTATAAATCCTTTTACAAACATATTTGGATTGCTGGTAGGATTTCCTTCTTTCCTGTGTAAGTTTTAGTTGATTCGATAGTTTTAATGTCGATCGAAATACTTTACCGCAGCTCCTAGGGTTGGACTTTGTTCGAACCTGGAGCATTGATTTGCGGATTTGAGCTTGGATTCGAGTTGAGGGGATAAAGGAGCAAGTACTTGCGGAAAATTGGAGGGTGCGGTGCTTTTTTTTTGCAAGAGCCTCACTGTAGCGAGTGAAGTCGATATCAGAGAAGTGGTGCGAGTTTCTTATTTTTGATATGCTGAGAACGAGCTCGGAAAGAGGAGTGTTACGGTGGAGATCTCCTTGTGATCAGTAAAGGATTGAAGAGGTTTGTGGTGAAGGGAACTTAGAAAATGGCTTGAGTTGTTTACTGGAGTTCGGAGCAGAACATGTCGAGGAAGAAAGGGGATTTCATTTCGGGTCCGGTTTGTGGAAGTAAATGTGGGCTGAGGATTTCAGTTAAGGTCCAATACATATTAATTTAAAGTTTATATTAAATTTTAATAGTGTACTAACTTGTGAATGGTTTAACTTCACCATACGGTATCGGAATTGGACAAAACTAGATCCGTTGGGATCGTATGGACGAGAGCTCCACAATGGAACTGATTGGGAATGTAAGGGAGCTCGTTTGAATTTACAGCGAAATAAATTGTTTGATTCAAATCAAACAAATAGTTTATCGTTCTTTAACGATGAACTGCCAGTGTGAGTAAATCTCACTAACTCTGAACAGTTTATAATTTCATGTTGTATTTTTAGAACTGTTAAATATAGGCTGATTGACTGTGTGTTGACTGTTTGATTGAACTACTAGTCAGTTAGTTGAATTTCTATGTTGATTCTGTTTAACAGAATATACCATACTGGAAGTAATGTTGATTTTATTGTGTAACATCTGTGGATGCAGGGAAACAGGTTGGAGGAATCCGACTGGATTCCTCAACAGTTATTTTATTGTTTTCATATATTGTGATATATGATGTGATTTATAATGTGTTGTTGATTATATGTGTATGGACGATATTGGAATCGTAATTTGATATATTAAACCCCAAAACATACCGGAATGTGAAAAAGGGGAATTTTCAAATGATATTTGAAAATAAATTATTTATAAAATCAAAAGGGTTTTATAAATGAAATGATCATAAATGAAATGTTTATAAATGAAATATTTATAAAAGGGTTTTATAAATGAAATGATCATGAATGAAATGTTTATAAATGAAATATTTATAAATAGAAATCTTTATAGGTGAAATCATATAGAAAGGGAAATATTTATAAATGAAATATTTATAAAGAAAAGGGAATATTTATAAAATCATAAGATTTTATAAATGAGATATTTATTGGTAAAATAAATAGCAGATGTTAAACGAGATACTTATTTGTTAAGTAAATAAGTTATAAAAGAGATATTGACTTAGGAAACAGAATAAGTTATTAAAAGGGTTATTTATTTGTTAAATAAATAGAATAAGAAAAGGAGATATTTTTTTGTTAAATAAATAAGATATTAATAAAGGAAATACTTAGGATAAACAAATAAGGTTAATAAAGGGAATATTTGCAAATAAATTTTGAAAAGGAAATATTTGTAAACCATTTACAAATAGGATTGAAAAGGGAATATTTGTAAACCAATTGAAAATAGAATTTGAAAAGGAAATATTTGTAAACCATTTACAAATAGGATTAAAAAGGGAATATTGGTAAAGGCATTTAGGAAACAAATAGATTCTAAAGGAAATATTTATCTTTGGATAAATAGATATATATAAGTCTGAACTTATATATGAAGAAGTAAGAAGATAAAAGGAGCAGATTGATTTATAAATGATATTTATAAATTAAGTTAAATATTTATCAATTGGATAAATAGAATATATAAGTCGGGATTATATAAAGAAGAAAAATTTGATTTCAACGTCGATGTTTGAAACTGAATAAGGACAAAGAGTTAATCAGTTAGGGTTAACCAGTTAGAGTAAAACCATTAGGGTTAACCAGTTAGAGTAAAACCATTAAGGTTAACCAGTTAGAGTAAAACCATTAGGGTTAACCATTTAGAGTTAATCAGTTAGAGTTAATCAGTTAGAGTTAAACCAGTTAGAGTTAATCACTTAGAGTTAATCGATAGAGTTAAATCGAACTAGAGATATTGCGAACTAGAGTTATTCAAATGGAGTTAATCGAATTTAATTTATTCGAATAGAGTTGAAATGAGTTAATCGAATTGAATTATTCGAAGTGAGATAATCGAATTAGAGATATTCGAAGTGAGATAATCGAATAGTAGATATTCGAAGTGAAATAATTGAATAGTAGATATTCGAAGTGAGATAATCGAATCAGAGATATTCGAAGTGAGATAATCGAATCAGAAATATTCAAAGTGAGTTGATCGAATCTAGTTATTCGACAGGAGTTAAATCGAATAAGATTCATTCGAAGAAAGAGATTATCGAATAAAAGTATTCAAAAGTAAGCAAATCGAATATAAGTTATTCGAATAAGAGTTAATTCAGTAAGAGCTATTAGGTTGGAGTTATTCAAATAAGAGTTATAGATTAGAGTTAACCAAATAGGAGTAAATAAATTAGTTGTCGTTATACTATTCGAGTTAGGAAATAAAAGTCATATTAAAGATAACATATTTCAGATGTAGGGGATTATAACACCATTGTTATAATCACGTAAACTTGTAAAAGAAGGGGGTTTGTAAATAGAATCCGAGGGTTCGTAAGGAAGTGATAAAAGATGAACTTACCCTATTTCGAGATTTGAAATGTTGTTCAGTTAAGGTCTGAGTGGTAGCTATACCCCAACTTGATTGACTACGTTCTTAATTTAGAAATGGTTAAGGTTCGAGAGTGGAAGTGGTTTAGTGATTTTAGTAAATAAGTATAGTGGTTTGAGTTGTCGTCGCGATATTGATTTAAACATTTGTTTAAATCCAAGTAAAGAAGTTATTGAAATGTTTTCCAACGTTAACGTATATTTTCTAAACATAGAAAATAAGGAAAATATGAATATATATATATATATATTGATATATATATATATACGATTGATGATTGATTGATAGAATTTCCATCTGGAAATAATATCGTTGTTTGCAGATGTATTTTACTTTGGTAGTTAACTCACTGACTATCGAAGTTTTTGACCAATTTAACGTTGTTAATATGGAGAGACTGGTTGGATTATTATCCAAAGAACCACTCTGTATTGACATAAGCATTGCGAATCATATATGCCAAAGAAAATTTGAGATGGAGTAAAGTGCAAGGGCTATTGTATAAGTCTTAGATAAAAGTGCCTAAGAAGGATGTACTGAATAGTGCCTTCGATTCATCCCGTTCCTGGATGAATTGTATGGATGAATGTCTGACAGAGTATATCCAGAAAGGTCACGTACATTGATTTCTTCAACCGTACCAAGAGTGGAAGCGGAGAAGGAAACTTCTTTAGCTAACACGTAACGTACTGTTGTAGACGTCAATTAGTGATTTTCGATGGATCCGACAATGTGGCATTCGAAGTGAATCTGATGTGATGAGCGTAGCTTCTAGCCTCACATCCGGTAAATGACAGAAATCGGGCAGGCAACATGGCTAAGTCGGTCGCTCCGAAGTAGGGTGTATAATCACCTAATCTAGAGTTTCATTTACTTCTAAAAATCTATTGATGATGTTGTCCCATTCGGGAAATGGTTGCTGATCCCAACCGTTGGTTATATACATTTGATACACTCAAGCGAAATGAGTGGTCGGTCATGTGTGGCCGGGTTGCAAGATGTTCTTGTTGAACCCAGTGTATTCCTTTCTAGAGGTACAGTAGCGAAAGGTGGTTCCATACCTTGTCATAGTTGGAAATCCATTACCCAATACGTGCTTGCGGTTTTGATTGTATACTATATATGTAGAACGTGAGATGAAAGCATTTCTGCTAGATGATTATTATATTGTGGTTGATAGACATTACTATAATATCTAAAGGTTTTTGATATAAAGATAGTTTGGATTCTCATAAGGAAAAAACCCTTTCCGTTATATGGTGTGGTCTTATGAGATATTGTTTACTTGTTCAAACTGTTTAAACTGTTTTACTCATACTAGTCCCATGATTGACCCGGAGTTTATTTTGTTTTGTTTTCCCTAAACTCTTGGGTGCCCAATTTTGTACGGGCAGTCAAGTAGTCGGGATTTACAGATACTTGAAGAGCTGGAGCAGGAGGCTTCAAGATCATATAGCTATAGTTTATTTCCACTGTGTTGTAAGTGTTGTACTTTGATAATGATGTATATTCAAGTATAGATATATATTTCAAGTTATGTTATATGTATATATATATATATTATGTTATTCGTTCCGCTGTGAGGTTCGTGTTACTCTGATGTTGTGTTCTTCTTCTTCTTCTATTCTAAGTTTCTATCATATCTATTCTCACCCTCTAATTTCTTTCATTAACTTTTCGGTAATTTTCGATCCTTGGATGTTCGATATGTGTCGTATATCAGATAACAAAGATCGCATTTTTCCGGGTCGTTACAGTTGGTATCAGAGCTTAAGTTAAGAGAATTACCTTGGCTCTGTGGCGTGACTTAGTAGAGATGGGGTTAGTAATACCCTAGATTGAGTTGAGTGTATATATACGAGTGGGAGTATTTTTTATTGACATAAAAATTGTTTTATATTGTGGTGATTTATTAGTTGAGTTGTTTATGAGTTCTGGTCGATCAGTTTGATCCACTGTATTGGTAGGAGTTTATAAACACTCGAATACGATGAACCGACATGGTATGTTTTGAAAAGAGGATAATGAAATAATTTTGTCCAAAGTGTATTTTGACATAGAGAAAATATATATCAAAATTATAATATATTGGATATATTGGTTGTTGTTATAATCGAGTAAGATTATAAATTAAATGGTTATGTAAATAACCAATTAGAATTCATATAAGTGAAATACGTGAAATTAGATGAGTTAAATCTGAAATTTAAACCAGAAATTGAATTAAAATTCTGGAAAATTGGATAAGTGTTTGTAAATGAATTTGGATTAAAAATAAGGAAAAATTAAGATCCTGGGAGATTTTTAATTGTTTTACAAGCTGTGTGAATTATATTTTGAAATGAATTTCAAAGTCGAAATGTTTAGAAATGGTTTTATAGTATTGAACTCACTTCGATCGCCGGAAAATAGATTCAGATGATGACAGCTGCATCATCAGTATTCATTTTCGAGTTATAAGTGACGAATTACTGCCAGAGATACCGTTTTGAATTTGTTTTGGGAAAGACAAGTTTTGTTGAATTTCAAAAAGGAAAAATTGATTTTTGAAAAGAGTAAACTGTTTAAAAACTCATAGGGAAAGACTGTTTGAATTACAAACATATTTAACAGAAATTTGTGGAAGCAAATTTGAATTAAAGTAAAGCCAGTAAAGTGGTAACTGAGATTGAATTAGAATGATATCAAGACAAATTGGATTGTGAGATTCAAATTTGAAGTGTAATGTGATAATCAAGTTGAGAGTTGGGAATCAAGAACGAAACTTGAGTTTGAAATGAAAATTTGGCTTGGTAAAAAGCGAATGGTTGTGTTGGAGATAAAAGTGATTTCAGAATTTGATTGGGATAACATTGGTATATGCCGAGTTGATAGCATATGGAAGTAATAGAGTTGACATGCCTGACAAAAAGGTACAAGTTTATATTCGATATAAGCATGAGATTTATGAGCCGAATTGGCAAGCCGCTTGGCTGTTTGATTTTCTTTTTGATTGAGAAGGCCTAGAAATGCGAGTTGTGGTTTTACCGATAGGGCTGTACAAAGGAGGTTATGGCGAAATTTTCCAAAAAATTAAAGTGTTAGAAAATTTTCAAAATTTTTGAAAATTTTAGTTAGTCGATAATGAATTAATATTTTAGTCGATATTAATTGGTTCAGTTGAAACTGAATATTTAGAAGTGAACAAATATGTTCTAACCAGTCGATAGGGTCGTCCTCTACCTTAGCAATTTCGAGGACGAAATTATTTTAAGTGGGGAAGAATGTAATGACCCGCATTTTCAGCAGTATAATAATTAATTTATTTAATTATTATAAAGGTGATTAAAAGGATTTAATGATCGTGGAATTAAATAATGGTGAATATTTAATTAAAATAATAAATTAAATAATATATATTTAATTCTGAAATAATCAGAATTGGCTGAAATTGCGATATGGTGTGAAATGGATCATCTGTGAGATTTAATTCAGTTTAGAATTGAATTACGATAATGAATATATTATTTAAACGAAGTTTGAACGTATAATTATATTATAATTAAAATCAAGCTCGAAATGATGCTACAGTTCGTAAATTGGCGATTCGAACTTCAACTGAATGTACAGGGTTCGTTTTAAATCGGATTTCTGTGAAACAAGAAATGTGTGGAGCTGGTGGAGTATATCTTTCTAGTGGAAGAGAAAAATCAGGATTTCGTCGTATAGATTTTGAGATATGTCCAAATCAAATTTTAGAAAAGTCGTTGTGAAATTCCTTTATAATTTATAAAGGAATTATTTATATTTTAAAAAGGAATTTCAATATAAATCGAATATCGGGTTGACCCAGATTGAAATATCACGTTAGAAACCCATATAGGATTTTTCTGAGTTGTATGGTATTCCACTGTGAATATAGACAATAATATTTATTTTTAAATATTTAAATTAATTATATTTAAATATATTTATATATTTAAATGGGTTATTTAGGACTTTAAAAATAGCCACTTTTGCAAACGAAGTAGGAATTCGACGAAACTAATTTTGTTGGATCCACAATGTCAAATAGTTGTTAGATTTCCAGTTTTGTTATTTTTAGAGTCACTGTGTGGTCGTACGGATTTTTAGAGTGAGAAACAATCAGTATTTCGATGGTTAAAAATACGTTTTGTGAGCATACGGAGTCGGAATTCGACGAACCCGGTTTCATTGGGACCGTAATGTCGAACTCTTGCTGCATATCAATTTTCATGATTTTTAGGTATGATATTTGTTCGTAGGGATTATTAGAGTGAAGAAACGAATATATAATGATGAAAATAAAATAGAAAATAATAAAAAAAAATCCACCATCTTCTTGGACCAAAACAAGTCTCGTCCGCACCCTTTCTCAGCCACTACTCAGCACTGGAGAACCAAACTCCACGTTTTCAACACAAACGGTATAAAAACCCAATCACAGCAAAAGAATAAGGAAGTAAAAAATCAAAATAAACACTATAAATCCTTTTACAAACATATTTGGATTGCTGGTAGGATTTCCTTCTTTCCTGTGTAAGTTTTAGTTGATTCAATAGTTTTAATGTCAATCGAAATACTTTACCGCAGCTCCTAGGGTTGGACTTTGTTCGAACCTGGGGAATTGATTTGCGGATTTGAGCTTGGATTCGAGTTGAGGGGATGAAGTAGCAAGTACTTGCGGAAAATTGGAGGGTGCGGTGCATTTTTTTGCAAGAGCCTCACTGTAGCGAGTGAAGTCGATATCAGAGAAGTGGTGCGAGTTTCTTATTTTTGATATGCTGAGAACGAGCTCGGAAAGAGGAGTGTTGCGGTGGAGATCTCCTTGTGATCGGTAAAGGATTGAAGAGGTTTGTGGTGAAGGGAACTTCGAAAATGGCTTGAGTTGTTTACTGGAGTTCGGAGCAGAACATGTCGAGGAAGAAAGGGGTATTTCATTTCGGGTCCAGTTTATGGAAGTTAATGTGGGCTGAGGATTTCAGTTAAGACCCAATACATATTAATTTAAAGTTTATATTAAATTTTAATAGTGTACTAACTTGTGAATAGTTTAGCTTCACCATACGGTATCGGAATTGGAAAAAACTGGATCCGTTGGGATAGTGTGGACGAGAGCTCCACAATGGAACTGATTGGGAGTGGAAGGGAGCTCGTTTGAATTTACGGAGAAATAAATTGTTTGATTCAAATCAAACAAACAGTTTATCGTTCTTTAACGATGTAACACCCCACCTCCGCTAGGGTCACTCACAAAGGGAATGCACTAGCTTTGGTGGAGTATTATCTAGGTAAACATGCACAGAAATATTACAAGACAGAACATATAAAACAGCGGAAGGAAAAACCAAATTTCATTACCTCATAAAATTTAAAGGTCTAAAGCCTTTTACATCAAAATGCCTTAAAAAGCCATTACATTGGAAACCTGTCTTGCAATAGTTAAAGAAGCATAAAACCACAGTCATAAAATATTCCCCAAGTAAAACGGTAAAGCAGCCATAGCCAAGAAAAATCCAAGCCATACATGATGACCTTGAAGCAGAAGAAGTCCGAGCTAAATAACAGTATTTCCTCCTTGAAAACCTTGGGGGGAGGGGGAACGGAAGACAAAGAGGCGAAAGAAAACGGGGTCAGTCATAAAGACTGGTAAGTAATATCTACTTCCAGCATAAAACAGGTAAAGGTAACATGGCATGCATAAACTGAAAGACAAGCTAAACCAAGGTAATAGGATGAACTTACTGTACCAAGATAAACTACGGTCACTATGAATCAAGTATATTTTCCCTAAGATTCTATCGAGTATAACGCCCCAAGGTTCTATCAAGTATATTTGCCCTGAGGTTCTATCGAGTATAACGCCCCAAGGTTCTATCAAGTATATTTGCCCTGAGGTTCTATCGAGTATAACGCCCCAAGGTTCTATCAAGTATATTTGCCCTAAGGTTCTATCGAGTATAACACCCCAAGGTTCTATCAAGTATATTTGCCCTGAGGTTCTATCGAGTATAACGCTGCAAGGTTCTATCAAGTATATTTTCCCTGCACCTTCTGTACTAGTATCCCAACCCGTGTCATGTGTTAGCTACAAAATGTCCCTTACCCAATGTCATGAAATGGTCCATGTCAACCTAATGTAGGTTTTCCCAACTCGTACGTTTCTTTCCATGTATATGTTTAGTCCTTTGCCGTTAATCCTACGGGCTTCCTCACGTAGTTCTATACTACTTCAACGTAGATCCATTATCCTTGAAATCGTTTTGGACTGTCACCCTTGATCTAGATGTATTTTCTTACCATGAATTCTTGAATGTTCGGCTAGGATTTATGCCACCTAGGACCACTAGGGATTACGCTACCTACTAAACGTTTTCGTAACTCGGTTTGGGTTTTAGCCACCTAGGACCGCAAGGGATTACGCTACCCGTCAACCACGCCCTTTTTCCCACGTATGTATCGTGAATCATTTATTCCATGTCTAGATGCACATGTATCTCAATGTGTTTAAAAACCCGTAACTTCCCCGTAAAGGAAAGAGCGGATAGTTCGAGAACAAGCCACAAAAGAACGCATACAGAAGAACATTTCATTGTATATTACAACAATGCATCAGAATACAAGAATATACAGAGCATAAATGAATAAATATTACACAGAAATATCGGAGATTTAAATTACATTCAAATACATCGCAGCGGAAAATAATACAATACACAACTAGAAGTAGATATACGGATACAAAGCTTTCCGGATATCGTTCCAGCTGTAAACCAGGATCCTGTGAATATAAATCTGCAAAACCAAAACTACTAGCTGCCCGTGTCAAAATAAGGGCACCCAGAGTTTAGGTCAAAACAATAAACTCCAGGTCAGTCATGTGACTGGTGTGAGAACTAAAACAGTTATTAATATTTATTTTAAATCATTAGGTAAATCAAGGGACCACGCCGTATAACACGGAACGGGTTTCCTCCCAAGAATACCAGTGCATAAAACAAACAGCGCAATGCTAAATAAAGAAAAATGAAGCGGTTATAAGACCCAGGTCCTATCACACAATGCAACGCAAGCCGGGGAATAGGGTTTTCCCTTATAACAGCCAAAGAATGCTTGATACGTTTAAAACAAATCATATGATACTATTATAAGTGCATAGTGTATAAAACAACTTCAAATCATAAGTATCAATCATAGGCGACATGAGCGTCCCATGCCACTATGTCGCCATATATAGGTTTACAAATAAAACCGCAAATGTCACGTATTTGGAAATTGGATTTCCATCTATGAACCGAGGCAAAAGATAGTCCTCAACCGATTCGAGACTCTCTAGCCCGAGCCTCAGGATCAGAACGCATCAACCCTTTAGATCGTCAGGGCCGGTCCACCGATGTGGATTATTATGCCTGAACACTACGTTTCCCCGCCCTTTGGGGCGTAAATGAGCCAACTAAATGACTCCATCGGTTCGAGAACGACCGATCAATCCGAGGAGCCTCGCAACAGCAACAACCACATAAGTCAAACTCGTCAGGGTGTGTAAAACCACTGACGCCACTTCTAACTAGAAAGAAACGCAAGTCCTCCCTAAGGTCCGTCTCCCGTTTTTGGTTCATACCGGGTGTGAAACTCGCGAAGTAAACGTTACACAAAGCTACGCCACAAAGGCCGTGCTTTGATCATCACCACAAGACTTTGCTTTTCAACAGAAGCCTCGATCAATTGCCACTTAGGCATGCCACACAGGCAATTCTCTCCATGCGTTTGATATCCATCAATATATAACCCCTGAGCTCGTACGTCTCAGAGAAGGGCGTTAAGAAAGAGAATAAATTCTCCGCCGCCAAACAGATATATATTTAATAGAGATCAATCACACGGACTAAATCCCATGTCAGACACACAATCCATTTACAAGTCCGTTCTGGGTCTGAACGAAACCGGAGGCACCTAGTACCCCACATATCCATCGATCTCCAAGCACGTCTGGACGATCACCAACTGTTTCCATCTTCTTGGGTGTACAGCCCAATCAAGATCATCAGTAATCACCCAAACGACGTGAAGACTTCCGGTCTTCGACCACCGTCTTCATCTTCGATTTATCGTCGTATCAGTTATTCAGAATGGGATAAACCCGGTCTTTCCGAATAACTCGCATATATTTTAAGTAAGTGTTACACAAACACAACATACGCCTCATTCCAATTCATCAGTCACTAACCGTAAATTAATCAAGAGAATAATTCCCCAAATATTAACCCCGAAGGCCGAAACCGACATCAGATCAATATTCAGAAAACCGTTCTGCTTGGCTAACCGACAGTTAGTTTCTGATTTCACATTCATAGGGAAAGGTTCCCATTTATTTTATCCAAGATAATTTCTTGAATTTATTCTCTAATCTTCCTTTGAATTTCGATTCAACTAGTCGGAATTAGCGAACCTTACCGTAGTAATCATTGGTTTTAATTTCCCAATCCCAACCTATTCATCCCATGAAGTAAAACTGGTAATACTTCATATCTAACACCACAGTGTTATCGGTAAATTCAATTACCATTTCACGTTCAAATCTAATTAAAGATTTAACTATCGCCTGGAGCAAAACTGGTGGTACTCCATTTTCGATCTTTTCAATCTAATTAAAGATTCATTAAAACTCCACTTAGTTTTAATCTTTAACTGGGTTAAAGAATCGGTGTCATTTCAAAACACAGTTCACGATAAACCCAAAATCACATTCATTAATTATCGGGTTAAAGAACGAGTGTTGTTTAAAAACACTGTTCACGATAAACCCAAAAATCAATATCAATTCAATTCCAATTAAACATTATTTAATCGGTACACTTCATTAAATCTAAATAAAAAGATTTAATCTTTTCTCAACTGGGTTCAAGAACAGTGTTAGTGAAGACACCATTCACGACAAACCCAAATCACATTTGATATTCAATACAAGGCTCTGAATAGAAAATATATCGGCTTATATTCAATATCAAATTCTACGATTAACAAATGTCGTATTGGAAATAACGATATAAATATATATCTTTCAAATTTCCATAACAACATCTGTATAATCACGAATTCCAACATCGAAATATTCCGAAGACAATTTCGATTCAAATCCACTCCAATGCAATCATTGGAAATTCTGGTTATTTTCAAAACCATTTCAAATTCAATTTATTCATTTAAAAATAAATAGAATTATAATTCTAGTTCAAAACTAGTTCATTTCGATAAAAATCTATTTTTATCTTTTCAAATATGGAGTTTTTCATCCCAATTCTTCTCAAATCATTTCTTATGATTTTACACAAATTATTACTATTTTTAGTAATTTTATCAAGGCCCGTACAGTCGATTTCCAACAATGGCCATCGAACTGCACTTACAGCGACCTTTTTCGAATTTGGTTTGGACGTATCTCCAAATCCAACCGTTAGATTTTGAATTTCTAATATTCGTTAGAAAGCTCTTTTCGATACGAACCCAACGGTTCCGGTTTTAGGAGAATCCGACGGTCGGATCTCCCGTAATGTCCGTTTGAAATAAATGGTCGAAATTTACGAACTGCCGCGGCGCGGCGCGTTCTATTCAGGCCATTATATTATATATATAATATATATTTCATCGATTTCTATTTAAAACGAATTACATAAATAGTTTTAAAATTCGTTTCAAAAGCAATTTCAACTTCCATTTCAATTCAAATCAAAATTGAATTTTTCTTTATAAATTCATTTTAAATTCATTTCTATTCAATTCAAATTTCAATTCAATTTGAATTCATTTCAATTTGCTTTCAATTCAATTTGAATTCGTTTTCAATTCAATTTATTTCGATTCATTTCGAAATCGTTTTTTTTATTCAATTCATTTCGAAATCGTTATATATTCAATTCATTTCGATTCATTTCGAAATCGTTTTCAATTCAATTCATTTCGATTCATTTCGAAATCGTTTTATATTCAATTCATTTCGAAATCGTTTTCAATTCAATTCATTTCGATTCATTTCGAAATCGTTTTTTATTCAATTCATTTCGATTCATTTCGAAATCGTTTTCAATTCAATTCATTTCGAAATCATTTTTTAATTCAATTCATTTCGAAATTGTTTTTTATTCAATTCATTTTGATTCATTTCGAAATCGTTTTCAATTCAATTCATTTCGAAATCGTTTTCTAATTCAATTCATTTCGAAATCGTTTTTTATTCAATTCAATTCGAAATGAATAAAATCAATATAAATATCGTTCACGTCAAAATGGCGTCAATCTAATCAACACGGCTTCATAAATTTCCATTTTTCAAATATTCTATTTCAAATATTTCTTTTTCAAAATAGTTGTTATTATCAAAATATTTCGTTCAACACATGACCAATCTCAATGGATGAGTACTGTCAACACATGAACCTTTATTTTATATTGATAAAGATGTAAATTTTATTACTAAAATATTTCGTTCAACACATGACCAATCTCAATGGATGAGTACTGTCAACACATGAACCTTTATTTTATATTATTCTTTATTTTTCAAATTGGAATGAGGCCCAATCAATTACCATATAAAGTTAATTATATGGATTTTCATACAACACATGTATATAATAGCATTGAAAAATAATCAACCATCAACCAAAGTGCACTACACTGTATAAGCATCAAATATAGATATCTAACGCTTATAACAGCATGTCAATCAATCGATCGACATATTTAATCAATCAGGATGAGTGAACTTCATATTTCATCCCAACACCCGTGTGGGGTTTCAAACGATCAAACAAATATTTTATTCGTGCAGTTGGGCGATGTGTAAAATTTATCGACCCAATCAATGTCCTTCAAATAGGTGTACATAAACAAACCGTCTGGTTTGTAAATGAATATTTTATTTATTCCCATTCACGTTAAAAATTATATTTTTAACGATAAAACATTTTATTCCAACATATGAATTTCTATTCAGTTCATTTTTTAAATAATATGATATTTTTATTTTTCTAACATATTTTAGAAAATTTCGGTGGCATAACGGCACGATACTAGAAACGGGACAAGGCCTAGCCTTATCCCCGGTCTAGTGAAGGCCCACACCATTCACACATCAATCAAAATCACCAAACAACCAAATTCGAATCAAATCATCTAACTAATTTATGCAACCAAACAAACAAGTCCATGGTCTGTGGACGATTGTGTCGGGTGCTACTAAGCACCGTCTGCATCCTAGTATAAATATATAACTAGAAAAAGAAATTTTGAGTGAGGAGTTCTCACAAATAGCTATCCAAATATCTTGACTCTTCTTTTAGAGAAATCTTCATTGTTATCGCATCTTCGTCATCTTCGTTGCCCGTAGCCACTACATATGTAAAAATCGAATTTTTACTTCGCTATTCAATATATAAAGATCGAATTTTTAGTATGCTATTCAATATATAAGAATCGAATTTTTAGTACGCTATTCAATATATAAAAATCGAATTTTTAGTATGCTATTCAATATATAAAAATCGAATTTTTAGTATGCTATTCAATATATAAAAAATCGAATTTTTAGTATGCTATTCAATATATAAAAATCGAATTTTTAGTATGCTATTCAATATATAAAAATCGAATTTTTAGTATGCTATTCAATATATAAAAATCGAATTTTTAGTATGCTATTCAATATATATAAATCGATTTTTTACTTCGCTACTACATAGATAAAAATTATATTTTCACAACGATGTTTATATAGTAAAGATTATATTTTTATCACGCTATTCTTCATATAAAGATTTCGCCTTTTCAAAATTAAATTTTTCGCCTTTTCAAATATGAAATTTTCCTTTTATTTCACTACATATATAAAGGTGATAATTTTCCTATCTTACCTATATAAAAATTATATTTTTATACTTCCACAATATAAAAGATTATATCTTTATAACTCTACCTAAATAAAAATCATATTTTTATATCATCTAGATAGTAAAAACTATATTTTTAATACTTTAAAAATATAAAAATCATATTTTTATTCCTTTAAAAATTATTCCATATCTTTACAATTCTAAAAATCGTATCTTCTATTTTAAAAACATCTCCTTTCTATTTTTAAAATTCAGATCTTTCTATCATACAAATCCAAGTTTTATCAAATTAAAAATCTAAGCTTTTTCAATTTAAAGAATCTGATTTTTTTCTATTGTTATTGTATAAAACTGATTTAAAATCACATTAAAAAAACCCATATTTTTAATGACATAAATTAAACAAAATAGAAAACTTACAGGCTACAAAAAAGGGGTTGGTTTCGCTGCCATCGACTGAAGAAGAGGGGGTTCGGACGCTGAGGGGAGCGCAGGGTTGGAGGAGGCCTTGGTGGCGTCGGCGGTTGCAATACAGGCGGAGGCGTGGTGGTGCGGTCAAGGCCTCAGGCGGCGGTGGTCTCCATTGGTGTATCGGAGCGTCGGTTTGGGGGATGGGGTTTCAGAATCGGTGGGAAAAAAGAAGGAGGAGGCGTTGGAGTGGGGGAGGGGGTCTGGTGGCTGGCGCCTGCTCGGCGGCGGCGCTGACGATGCGCCAGTAGGGGCGGCGGGTTCAAGGATTGGAGGGAACGGGTTTTTTTTTTAATCTTCTGAACGAAATAGAAAAGTAAGAGAGAGAGGGAGAGATGAGGGTAATAGTAAAATATATATATTTATTATAATAATATTTTTTTCTTCCAAAAAGTAACTTCTTCATTCGATCCTCAAACGAGACCCAACGACTGTCGCCCCTAGCTAATTACCCCCATTCCGAACACAATGGGATATGTTACAAAGGCTGATTCGACTATTTGAATCAGTTTCCATTGAATTTAAATTTAAATCACTATATTGAATTTTTAAACGTACATTTCAAATTACTGGGGTCACATAACAACTCTACAAATCCCATAAAAATATTTTCTAGCTTCGTATTGACGATACGGTCCTAACAAAACTAGTTTCGTTGAATTCTGAGACCGTTTGAAAAATGGCCATTTTCCAGTCGATTAAAATCAACTAAAACTAGTCAAACGCGTTTTCCTTTACCACGCTCACATACTGATTCGAAAAATTATGAAATTTGGAATCTAGCAATATTTCGACATCACGGACCCAACAAAACAGGTTTCGTCGAGATCCGAGGTCATTTGCAAAATTTCTATTTTTAAGGGCCTGAATTCCATAGCGACTATTCAGAATTTTCAACTGGACATATCTTTTGATTCCCGTTATGAAAGTTTGATTTTTCGGATTCGTTGGAAAGATATCCTCAAATAGATCCTATCATTTTTGGTTTCACTAAAATCTGGATTGTTTTGCACCCGGTACATTCAATTGAAGTTTGAAATCGAATTATCGAACTACCGCGCCATTTTCAATTCCTTTTATAAATATAAATAAATATTTATATTCTAACGACGACGTATATAATATATACGTTCTAATTATATTCAAAACAAATTTCTCGTCGATATTATTTAAAATAATTCATTTTAAATAATCAAAATTCGCTAAAATTGCCAAAATAAAATTTTTAAACTGGCCCAGATTTCCGGGTTGTTACAATCTCCCCCACTTAAAACTTTTCGTCCCCGAAAAGGAACAAAGTCGAAAGTGGTTTGATTAATTAGCTCTACGCTCGATCTGGCTTCTATTCTCCAACTGTTCAGTTTCTGAGAATTTTCAAAAATTTGGCTAACACCCTAAATTTTCGAAAAATTTCGCCATAACCTCCCCTGCACCGGGAGCATCGGGGAATTTCAAATAGCTTCCCCGGTCCTTCTAATCTCAAAAAGAAAAAGAAAAAGCCAAGCGGCTAGCCAATAGGCTCATAAAATCATCATCACCCAAACAAAACAGTAAATTATGTAGTAAACATGTACCTATTTGTCGGGCAAACAAATTTTATTCTCTGCTCTAGCCTCCTTGCTATGACCTATTCAATATAAGTATATGTATATGCAAGCAAATGCGACCAAATTCCAATATAATTCAATACGTGATTCAGTTAGGCATAATGGTTCAAAATTATCAAACAATTAAACAAACCACACAAACATCAATCAATTAGTGGATTAACGTTTCAAATTCATAATTTGATACATATACAAAAATCATGTTTTTGATGCCAATTCACAACAATGTGTCCTAGCTATATATATAGGTTTTGGTTCTCACACCAGTCTAATGGAAATATATAGGTATCACACCTTCGTCACTCGAAAATAAATGCTGATGATGCGATCGCTATCATCAATATCATCTTCGGGCGACTAGAGTGTGATGCTATATCTATCCAATATATTAAAACTTTGAATACACGCGGATCAGACGTATACGCAAAATCTATATATACTGGATTGTCCACATCGATATAAATAAATAACCGAATACGAATAATTGATTTATATTTCAAAACAAGTTTTGTTTTCATTTTAAAAATATACTCTTCACACTCGTTCTAGGATACTACTGATCCCATCTCTAACGAGTCATTCTAATTGGATATTACTAATCCAATATCTGATGAATTCTTTCGTACGGTTCTAATATGTCTTGTTCTCTGAGCTTTGCAAACCAAAGCTCTGATACCAACTTTAAAAACCCGTAAATTCCCCGTAAAGGAAAGAGCGGATAGTTCGAGAACAAGCCACAAAAGAACGCATACAGAAGAACATTTCATTGTATATTACAACAATGCATCAGAATACAAGAATATACAGAGCATAAATGAATAAATATTACACAGAAATATCAGAGATTTAAATTACATTCAAATACATCGCAGCGGAAAATAATACAATACACAACTAGAAGTAGATATACAGATACAAAGCTTTCCGGATATCGTTCCAGCTGTAAACCAGGATCCTGTGATTATAAATCTGCAAAACCAAAACTACTAGCTGCCCGTGTCAAAATAAGGGCACCCAGAGTTTAGGTCAAAACAATAAACTCCAGGTCAGTCATGTGACTGGTGTGAGAACTAAAACAGTTATTAATATTTATTTTAAATCATTAGGTAAATCAAGGGACCACGCCGTATAACACGGAACGGGTTTCCTCCCAAGAATACCAGTGCATAAAACAAACATCGCAATGCTAAATAAAGAAAAATGAAGCGGTTATAAGACCCAGGTCCTATCACACAATGCAACGCAAGCCGGGGGATAGGGTTTTCCCTTATAACAGCCAAAGAATGCTTGATACGTTTAAAACAAATCATATGATACTATTATAAGTGCATAGTGTATAAAACAACTTCAAATCATAAGTATCAATCATAGGCGACATGAGCGTCCCATGCCACTATGTCGCCATATATAGGTTTACAAATAAAACCGCAAATGTCACGTATTTGGAAATTGGATTTCCATCTATGAACCGAGGCAAAAGATAGTCCTCAACCGATTCGAGACTCTCTAGCCCGAGCCTCAGGATCAGAACGCATCAACCCTTTAGATCGTCAGGGCCGGTCCACCGATGTGGATTATTATGCCTGAACACTACGTTTCCCCGCCCTTTGGGGCGTAAATGAGCCAACTAAATGACTCCATCGGTTCGAGAACGACCGATCAATCCGAGGAGCCTCGCAACAGCAACAACCACATAAGTCAAACTCGTCAGGGTGTGTAAAACCACTGACGCCACTTCTAACTAGAAAGAAACGCAAGTCCTCCCTGAGGTCCGTCTCCCGTTTTTGGTTCATACCGGGTGTGAAACTCGCGAAGTAAACGTTACACAAAGCTACGCCACAAAGGCCGTGCTTTGATCATCACCACAAGACTTTGCTTTTCAACAGAAGCCTCGATCAATTGCCACTTAGGCATGCCACACAGGCAATTCTCTCCATGCGTTTGATATCCATCAATATATAACCCCTGAGCTCGTACGTCTCAGAGTAGGGCGTTAAGCAAGAGAATAAATTCTCCGCCGCCAAACAGATATATATTTCATAGAGATCAATCACACGGACTAAATCCCATGTCAGACACACAATCCATTTACAAGTCCGTTCTGGGTCTGAACGAAACCGGAGGCACCTAGTACCCCGCATATCCATCGATCTCCAAGCACGTCTGGACGATCACCAACTGTTTCCATCTTCTTGGGTGTACAGCCCAATCAAGATCATCAGTAATCACCCAAACGACGTGAAGACTTCCGGTCTTCGACCACCGTCTTCATCTTCGATTTATCGTCGTATCAGTTATTCAGAATGGGATAAACCCGGTCTTTCCGAATAACTCGCGTATATTTTAAGTAAGTGTTACACAAACACAACATACGCCTCATTCCAATTCATCAGTCACTAACCGTAAATTAATCAAGAGAATAATTCCCCAAATATTAACCCCGAAGGCCGAAACCGACATCAGATCAATATTCAGAAAACTGTTCTGCTTGGCTAACCGACAGTTAGTTTCTGATTTCACATTCATAGGGAAAGGTTCCCATTTATTTTATCCAAGATAATTTCTTGAATTTATTCTCTAATCTTCCTTTGAATTTCGATTCAACTAGTCGGAATTAGCGAACCTTACCGTAGTAATCATTGGTTTTAATTTCC
Source organism: Allium sativum (assembly GCA_030737875.1). Taxonomy (NCBI): domain Eukaryota; kingdom Viridiplantae; phylum Streptophyta; class Magnoliopsida; order Asparagales; family Amaryllidaceae; genus Allium; species Allium sativum. The sequence goes on along the minus strand of CM060912.1, from coordinate 969,031,845 downwards.
CAATCCCAACCTATTCATCCCATGAAGTAAAACTGGTAATACTTCATATCTAACACCACAGTGTTATCGGTAAATTCAATTACCATTTCACGTTCAAATCTAATTAAAGATTTAACTATCGCCTGGAGCAAAACTGGTGGTACTCCATTTTCGATCTTTTCAATCTAATTAAAGATTCATTAAAACTCCACTTAGTTTTAATCTTTAACTGGGTTAAAGAATCAGTGTCATTTCAAAACACAGTTCACGATAAACCCAAAATCACATTCATTAATTATCGGGTTAAAGAACGAGTGTTGTTTAAAAACACTGTTCACGATAAACCCAAAAATCAATATCAATTCAATTCCAATTAAACATTATTTAATCGGTACACTTCATTAAATCTAAATAAAAAGATTTAATCTTTTCTCAACTGGGTTCAAGAACAGTGTTAGTGAAGACACCATTCACGACAAACCCAAATCACATTTGATATTCAATACAAGGCTCTGAATAGAAAATATATCGGCTTATATTCAATATCAAATTCTACGATTAACAAATGTCGTATTGGAAATAACGATATATTTATATATCTTTCAAATTTCCATAACAACATCTGTATAATCACGAATTCCAACATTGAAATATTCCGAAGACAATTTCGATTCAAATCCACTCCAATGCAATCATTGGAAATTCTGGTTATTTTCAAAACCATTTCAAATTCAATTTATTCATTTAAAAATAAATAGAATTATAATTCTAGTTCAAAACTAGTTCATTTCGATAAAAATCTATTTTTATCTTTTCAAATATGGAGTTTTTCATCCCAATTCTTCTCAAATCATTTCTTATGATTCTACACAAATTATTACTATTTTTAGTAATTTTATCAAGGCCCGTACAGTCGATTTCCAACAATGGCCATCGAACTGCACTTACAGCGACCTTTTTCGAATTTGATTTGGATGTATCTCCAAATCCAACCGTTAGATTTTGACTTTCTAATATTCGTTAGAAAGCTCTTTTCGATACGAACCCAACGATTCCGGTTTTAGGAGAATCCGACGGTCGGATCTCCCGTAATGTCCGTTTGAAATAAATGGTCGAAATTTACGAACTGCCGCGGCGCGGCACGTTCTATTCAGGCCATTATATTATATATATAATATATATTTCGTCGATTTCTATTTAAAACGAATTATATAAATAGTTTTAAAATTCGTTTCAAAAGCAATTTCAACTTCCATTTCAATTCAAATCAAAATTGAATTTTTCTTTATAAATTCGTTTTAAATTCATTTCTATTCTATTCAAATTTCAATTCAATTTGAATTCATTTCAATTTGCTTTCAATTCAATTTGAATTCGTTTTCAATTCAATTTATTTCGATTCATTTCGAAATCGTTTTTTTATTCAATTCATTTCGAAATCGTTATATATTCAATTCATTTCGATTCATTTCGAAATCGTTTTCAATTCAATTCATTTCGATTCATTTCGAAATCGTTTTATATTCAATTCATTTCGAAATCGTTTTCAATTCATTTCGATTCATTTCGAAATCGTTTTTTATTCAATTCATTTCGAAATCGTTTTCAATTCAATTCATTTCGAAATCGTTTTTTAATTCAATTCATTTCGAAATCGTTTTTTATTCAATTCATTTTGATTCATTTCGAAATCGTTTTCAATTCAATTCATTTCGAAATCGTTTTCTAATTCAATTCATTTCGAAATCGTTTTTTATTCAATTCATTTCGAAATGAATAAAATCGATATAAATATCGTTCACGTCAAAATGGCGTCAATCTAATCAACACGGCTTCATAAATTTCCATTTTTCAAATATTCTATTTCAAATATTTCTTTTTCAAAATAGTTGTTATTATCAAAATATTTCATTCAACACATGACCAATCTCAATGGATGAGTACTGTCAACACATGAACCTTTATTTTATATTGATAAAGATGTAAATTTTATTACTAAAATATTTCGTTCAACACATGACCAATCTCAATGGATGAGTACTGTCAACACATGAACCTTTATTTTATATTATTCTTTATTTTTCAAATTGGAATGAGGCCCAATCAATTACCATATAAAGTTAATTATATGGATTTTCATACAACACATGTATATAATAGCATTGAAAAATAATCAACCATCAACCAAAGTGCACTACACTGTATAAGCATCAAATATAGATATCTAACGCTTATAACAGCATGTCAATCAATCGATCGACATATTTAATCAATCAGGATGAGTGAACTTCATATTTCATCCCAACACCCGTGTGGGGTTTCAAACGATCAAACAAATATTTTATTCGTGCAGTTGGGCGATGTGTAAAATTTATCGACCCAATCAATGTCCTTCAAATAGGTGTACATAAACAAACCGTCTGGTTTGTAAATGAATATTTTATTTATTCCCATTCACGTTAAAAATTATATTTTTAACGATAAAACATTTTATTCCAACATATGAATTTCTATTCAGTTCATTTTTTAAATAATATGATATTTTTATTTTTCTAACATATTTTAGAAAATTTCGGCGGCATAACGGCACGATACTAGAAACGGGACAAGGCCTAGCCTTATCCCCGGTCTAGTGAAGGCCCACGCCATTCACACATCAATCAAAATCACTAAACAACCAAATTCGAATCAAATCATCTAACTAATTTATGCAACCAAACAAACAAGTCCATGGTCTGTGGACGATTGTGTCGGGTGCTACTAAGCACCGTCTGCATCCTAGTATAAATATATAACTAGAAAAAGAAATTTTGAGTGAGGAGTTCTCACAAATAGCTATCCAAACATCTTGACTCTTCTTTTAGAGAAATCTTCATTGTTATCGCATCTTCGTCATCTTCGTTGCCCGTAGCCACTACATATGTAAAAATCGAATTTTTACTTCGCTATTCAATATATAAAGATCGAATTTTTTAGTATGCTATTCAATATATAAGAATCGAATTTTTAGTATGCTATTCAATATATAAAAATCGAATTTTTAGTATGCTATTCAATATATAAAAATCGAATTTTTAGTATGCTATTCAATATATAAAAATCGAATTTTTAGTATGCTATTCAATAAATAAAAATCGAATTTTTAGTATGCTATTCAATATATAAAAATCGAATTTTTAGTATGCTATTCAATATATAAAAATCGAATTTTTACTTCGCTACTACATAGATAAAAATTATATTTTCACAACGATGTTTATATAGTAAAGATTATATTTTTATCACGCTATTCTTCATATAAAGATTTCGCCTTTTCAAAATTAAATTTTTCGCCTTTTCAAATATGAAATTTTCATTTTATTTCACTACATATATAAAGGTGATAATTTTCCTATCTTACCTATATAAAAATTATATTTTTGTACTTCCACAATATAAAAGATTATATCTTTATAACTCTACCTAAATAAAAATCATATTTTTATATCATCTAGATAGTAAAAACTATATTTTTAATACTTTAAAAATATAAAAATCATATTTTTATTCCTTTAAAAATTATTCCATATCTTTACAATTCTAAAAATCGTATCTTCTATTTTAAAAACATCTCCTTTCTATTTTTAAAATTCAGATCTTTCTATCATACAAATCCAAGTTTTATCAAATTAAAAATCTAAGCTTTTTCAATTTAAAGAATCTGATTTTTTTCTATTGTTATTATATAAAACTGATTTAAAATCACATTAAAAAAACCCATATTTTTAATGACATAAATTAAACAAAATAGAAAACTTACAGGCTACAAAAAAGGGGTTGGTTTCGCTGCCATCGACTGAAGAAGAGGGGGTTCGGACGCTCAGGGGAGCGCAGGGTTGGAGGAGGTCTTGGTGGCGTCGGCGGTTGCCATACAGGCGGAGGCGTGGTGGTGCAGTCTAGGCCTCAGGCGGCGGTGGTCTCCATTGGTGTATCAGAGCGTCGGTTTGGGGGATGGGGTTTCAGAATCGGTGGGAAAAAAGAAGGAGGAGGCGTTGGAGTGGGGGAGGGGGTCTGGTGGCTGGCGCCTGCTCGGCGGCGGCGCTGACGATGCGCCAGTAGGGGCGGCGGGTTCAAGGATTGGAGGGAATGGGTTTTTTTTTTAATCTTCTGAACGAAATAGAAAAGTAAGAGAGAGAGGGAGAGATGAGGGTAATAGTAAAAAATATATATTTATTATAATAATATTTTTTTCTTCCAAAAAGTAACTTCTTCGTTCGATCCCCAAACGAGACCCAACGACTGTCGCCCCTAGCTAATTACCCCCATTCCGAACACAATGGGATATGTTACGAAGGCTGATTCGACTATTTGAATCAGTTTCCATTGAATTTACATTTAAATCACTATATTGAATTTTTAAACGTACATTTCAAATTACTGGGGTCACATAACAACTCTACAAATCCCATAAAAATATTTTCTAGCTTCGTATTGACGATACGGTCCTAACAAAACTAGTTTCGTTGAATTCTGAGACCGTTTGAAAAATGACCATTTTCCAGTCGATTAAAATCAACTAAAACTAGTCAAACGCGTTTTCCTTTACCACGCTCACATACTGATTCGAAAAATTATGAAATTTGGAATCTAGCAATATTTCGACATCACGGACCCAACAAAACTGGTTTCGTCGAGATCCGAGGTCATTTGCAAAATTTCTATTTTTAAGGGCCTGAATTCCATAGCGACTATTCAGAATTTTCAACTGGACATATCTTTTGATTCCCGTCATGAAAGTTTGATTTTTCGGATTCGTTGGAAAGATATCCTCAAATAGATCCTATCATTTTTGGTTTCACTAAAATCCGGATTGTTTTGCACCCGGTACATTCAATTGAAGTTTGAAATCGAATTATCGAACTACCGCGCCATTTTCAATTCCTTTTATAAATATAAATAAATATTTATATTCTAACGACGACGTATATAATATATACGTTCTAATTATATTCAAAACAAATTTCTCGTCGATATTATTTAAAATAATTCATTTTAAATAATCAAAATTCGCTAAAATTGCCAAAATAAAAATTTTAAACTGGCCCAGATTTCCGGGTTGTTACAATGTGCCATCCGAGTCCCGTGCAAGGGCTAATCAAGAAATACAAGACTCGGTCGGGAGCTTTAGGTTATCTGCCGATGCAGATATTAAGGTCTGTTTTTCTACCAGTGGTTATGGTCCCACGTGACCCCTCCCTCAACTACTGAAAGGCAATCCAAGAAAATCATGCACGAGAACTATACTCCGGCCATCCATGCCCCCGCTTTCCTATTGGCCAACCTCACCCATAACTAGATAGCAAGTATATGGTCTGTTGGGAGTTCTCTGCCTTTCCACATATGTACACGATTGACTAAAGATGGTAGGTAGTCGACGATGTGCTATCACAGGGCTAAACTAGATATCGCCGACTCCACGCTAATCCACTCCAGTCTTTAGGTTGTTCGCACAGCAACCAAGGCATACCCTTGGTTCTTCTACCGCAGACCTTAACCTCTGTGAGCCCAGGAGGATCATCTGCAACCTCACAGAGGGATACCAAGAGTACCCTCACGTCCCCTGAAGCTACCGCTTCGTCACCCAGTTCGTTGGAGCCTTTATCTAAGTCAGATAAGCATTCGCTCCTTCTCGTGTGTTCGTTTTAAACGATGACCTACCGTATCAGGTTACTCATCTATCTGTGAACTGGTCCAATTGTCTTGACTAAGAATTATTACTTAGTTATCCTTAACTAAGGTTTATCACTTAGTTTCCCTTCCCGTTATCCTTATTAACTACGATTTTCCACTTAGTCCCCTGAACTAGGGTTTTGTCTAATGGGGTAAGTGTTGTCATTCGAGTTCATGACTTATCCCGCCTACGAATCATGTCAAAATTGGCTAAGTATTCAAGTTCAAGGCTTAACCCTACAAACCATGTATCAAGTTGGTTAAGTATATCAAGACGTTCATGACTTAACCCTATATTATCGTGTTAGATTGGTTAAGTATGGATTAACTTAACCCTATCAAATTTACCGCATCAGATTGGTTAAGTATAGGTTAACTTAACCCTATCAAATTTACCGTGTCAGATTGGTTAAGTATATTTAAGAGGTTCGTGACTTAACCCTATCAAATCATCACGTCGGATTGGTTAGGTGTAAGTTAACTTAACCCCCATCAAATTACCGAGTCGGATTGGTTAAGTGTAGGATTACTTAACCCCATCCACTAGTCCTAGTTATAATGGTTAAGTATCATCCTTGTGGGTTTACTTAACTCTACCATGCATCGCGTTATCCCAATCGGGTGTTATCAACCCATTTAGGTTAAACTAACCCATCCGCTAATCATGTTATATGGTTAAGTGTCTTTAAGAAATCAAATCCGGTCTTACTTAACCTACCCATTCATGTCATATCGGTTAAGTGCCATTAGTCAAACTAACTTAACCTTATCATGTGGCATTAAGTAAATTATTGCACCCCAACCTCTCACATTAGACTTTGTTATGGTTACTGGTTACGCCGGGCGGGTCCGGGCAGCTTTACACCACAACTTAGTCTAACCTCGGGTTTAGAGCGCGATATGACCAACTTCTCACATTGGGTCTTATTGTCTGTAGCTACTGGATTTGCCGGGCGGTTCCGGGCAGATTTATGCTACAAACTAAACCCAACCTCGAGTTGGCCACTTTCAAGTTTTCCTACTTATCATGTTCATGTCAAATTTAGGCTACGACAAAGTCCACATTTTACACTTATGCCTATTGTCCCGTTACTTAATTCATGTTAAATTTCATAGCCCATCTCACATTTGCCTAAACTACCCAAGGCGTATTCCCAACGCAAGTGAAAGCGAGTCGACATAGTAGGAATAATATGACAACATATTGGCCTCAAATCACGTATGATAGCATAAAGGGATTGACCTCAAACACGTATGATAGCATAAAAGGATTGGCCTCAAGCATGTATGATAGCATAACACTAGGTTCATCATCATAGGCATGTAAATGGTCATGAGGGGTTTAGGTTCTTTTACATGCATAAGCCCCAAGTCAAGTTCATATAAATATTCCACAAGCCAAATTGTTCTAAGGATTCATGCCAACATTTCCACAAGTCAAGATTAAATCTTGCATGATAAACTAAGTCAAACACAACATGAGTGGCATGATTTAATCACTAAGAAATAGCCCAAAGTCATAGGTTCAAGAGAGAGGCAAGACTAGATTCACATAGACTAGCATACTTAGGTTTCATCTCATTTTATTCCATGTCAACATTAGAACTACCGTTTAGATCTAAAAGTAGCTAGAACTTACAAAGCGTGGCTAGTGAATTAGGAGCAAGCATCATCATAGATTCGTTGTAGAAGCTATAGGAATGATGTAGCAACTCTAGAAGCCTTGAGAACATAAGTAGCTCCTTGATTTGACGGATAAAGATCGCTCCTTTGACATGGATCTAGTTTTGAATGCTCAAGCCTTTGAAGTTGGAGATGGAGGCCATGATCAAGAGAGATTTGGGCAGCACTTTGTTGTTAGAATGATTTTTAGTGATTTAGGTTAGGTCTTAAGGTGTTTTTATAGAAGTAGGAGCCAGTTTAGGCCATAGGATCAACCCTAGAATAGATCTGAGCCATCAAAAATCGTCACAGGCCAACAAACCAGACCACAAGACCCTGCAGGTGCACACAGGCCGACCTGGCTCGACCAGGGAGGTCGACCCCTAGGTCGATACCCAGGTCGACTGGGCAATCGACCTGGTCCCTGGGGGGTTGACTCCCCAGTCGACCTGGGGCTGGGCGGGAAATTTTCCCGCCCAGTCCGTTTGGGGCTAAATTCGAATTTTGAAAGTCTGTTTTCGTTTTCTTATTTTTCGTGGAACTTCTAGAGGCCATATCTCGGTCATACGAACTCTGATTTACGAAATTTCGGACTCGTTTCCAACCAGAATTCCGAGACGAACACAACGGCACAGCCCGTTTTGCTTGATTCTTATTTTAAAATTTAATTCTGCCTAGATTCTTGTCTTAACATGTTATTAAAATTCGGGTTGTTACATTCTCCCCTCCTTTAAGGATTTCGTCCCCGAAATCTCTAAGTTAGGAAGAACGTATCCTACCATCCATCATCCATAAGCAAACATTGTCCTTAAGAGATTTCTAATGCTGTATGAACATATGCAGAAAGTGTGTGTATATGTTCCTTATCTAATGCAAATGATCAGGCCTGATTGATCTTCTAAATGCAAAATATGTTTAGTGCCATGAATCCACATGTATGCAAATAGTCCTAGTCACATAAACACTATATGTGTGCACAACCATTCATCAATATGCAATATTCACATGATAACACATTCAAATTCATCCATAAATAAGTATAAACACGTATACATATGAAATATGAAATGTGACTGAGCTGATCTAGTGCCTAGTGTGTATTCGCGCATCCACAAGCAACCACTTGCAACCATATCAATCATAACATGTTTTCAAATACATGTTTATATCCACAGGGTTCTACCTAAGGTCCTCAAGATAGGACCGAGAAGATAAGCAAGATAAACTCCTTTTGGATTACAAGAAATCCCTTTTTAATCCCAACCCATGTCCTATAAAGCCCAAAAGGTTTAGTCAACCTAACGGGTACCTTCAAACCTTGACATGTATTATTAACCGATGAGCCATACCCCCCTATGGAGTTTGCAATAGAAATAAGATCGAGAATAGGATCGAGAGGATATGTATAAAAGATAGCATGCGGGTAAGCTCTACAGGAAAACAGGGATCAAGAATATGCTCTTAAAAAGAGATATGATGCGCGTATCTTGTCTTCAATCTTCTAAGTCCCATTTCCTTGAGCTTAATTCCATTGTGCTTTGACTATCTTTAACTTCATGATTTTGTGGCCTCTTAACTCCTATTTCCAAATATGAGCTGGAACTCACTTCATTGTCGCCTCTCGTTCCACTTTTACTTATTCTCCCTCTAGTATACTTGGCTCAACCATATCCGTGCACTCATGGTTTCATGTAAGCTCTCCAAAATTCACTAGTGAATCATGGATCTCGTTTACTCGCCCTATGGCATTCCACGCAGAAGAACTTATCTCTTGAAAACAAACAGATGCCAACCATGTTACCAAGTGTACTTACTAGGGTGATTTCCATAATTTATGCACAAGCGAAATGAACCATCCGCCTTGGTGGCGAACTCTACTCGAATGGATTATCAACAAATGCATCAAGAGATTCTAGGTAACCAATCATGACAGAACCCTAAAGGTTACACGAGACTTCGAGGGTATTACCGAGGCAAGTCAAGAGCCTAACTACCCTCCTTTCAGAACCGAGAATGGCACCCCTACTGGATAACCACTCCATTCCTAGAATTCAACCCATAACTTAAAAGCATAAGCATTATTCCCAAAAGTCATAGGCGTCCTCCAATCCAAACAAGTCATGAATAACTGGACCGATTCCTCAACAAGATTTGAGAAAAAATGGGATCATCTACTATGCTAGTACGAAGGTGCTGAGACTCAACTATCGAAGAAGACTTAAATGATGCAGTGATCAAAACAAAGTCCTGACAGGATGATAGAGAAGAAAAGCTAAACCTTTCACAAAAACGTTACCATCCTTCCTAGGTACGCTAACAGTGAGAGCATACAATTGCCCTCTCGATGATCTTGTCCTCGTCTTATAATACTTTGACTATCTTTCCCTTTTTATCCTACTAAAGATATTCTCTCTTGTCATGGGTTTTATCATTCACCCTTTTCCTCCTTTGTGGATTGAGCCATACCAACCAGTTGCTTGTCCTTAAGCTTGTATCCTTTATCCTTGTTCTTACTATCCTTTCTTATAACGCGGTAACAAGTCTCTCGAGAACTGCCTTCATCGTACCGAAAACACTGACGTAGTTAGAAAAAAGATTAGTCGCAGTTCAAACCACTGTGACTACAGGTGGAGGAGAGAAATGAAAAGAGATTAAATCAAGGAAACAAAGGGTAATGCTAATGGCCTTTGGGGAATAGCCTTTAAAAATAAAACTTTCCTTGAAAAATGCTTCTTTGTAAACGGTTTTCAAATAGTTTTCAGAAGGTTTTAAAACTTTTGCCCAGTCTGGTAACCTTCTGCTCTGATACCAAATGTAACACCCCACCTCCGCTAGGGTCACTCACAAAGGGAATGCACTAGCTTTGGTGGAGTATTATCTAGGTAAACATGCACAGAAATATTACAAGACAGAACATATAAAACAGCGGAAGGAAAAACCAAATTTCATTACCTCATAAAATTTAAAGGTCTAAAGCCTTTTACGTCAAAATGCCTTAAAAAGACACTACATTGGAAACCTGTCTTGCAATAGTTAAAGAAGCATAAAGCCACAGTCATAAAATATTCCCTAAGTAAAACGGTAAAGCAGCCATAGCCAAGAAAAATCCAAGCCATACATGATGACCTGGAAGCAGAAGAAGTCCGAGCTAAATAACAGTATTTCCTCCCTGAAAACCTGGGGGGGGAACGGAAGACAAAGAGGCGAAAGAAAACGTGGTCAGTCATAAAGACTGGTAAGTCCTATCTACTTCCAGCATAAAACAGGTAAAGGTAACATGACATGCATAAACTGAAAGTAAACATAAGGATGATGACAAGATAGACAAGCTAAACCAAGGTAATAGCATGAACTTACTGTACCAAGATAAACTACGGTCACTACGAATCAAGTATATTTGCCCTAAGGTTCTATCGAGTATAACGCCCCAAGGTTCTATCAAGTATATTTGCCCTGAGGTTCTATCGAGTATAACGCCCCAAGGTTCTATCAAGTATATTTTCCCTGAGGTTCTATCGAGTATAATGCCCCAAGGTTCTATCAAGTATATTTGCCCTGAGGTTCTATCGAGTATAACGCCCCAAGGTTCTATCAAGTATATTTGCCCTGAGGTTCTATCGAGTATAACGCCCCAAGGTTCTATCAAGTATATTTGCCCTGCACCTTCTATACTAGTATCCCAACCCGTGTCATGTGTTAGCTACAAAATGTCCCTTGCCCAATGTCATGAAATGGTCCACGTCAACCTAATGTAGGTTTTCCCAACTCATACGTTTCTTTCCATGTATATGTTTAGTCCTTTGCCGTAAATCCTACGGGCTTCCTCACGTAGTTCTATACTACTTCAACGTAGTTCCATTATCCTTGAAATCGTTTTGGACTGTCACCCTTGATCTAGCTGTATTTTCTTACCATGAATTCTTGAATGTTCGGCTAGGATTTATGCCACCTAGGACCACTAGGGATTACACTACCTACTAAACGTTTTCGTAACTCGGTTTGGGTTTTAGCCACCTAGGACCGCTAGGGATTACGCTACCCGTCAACCACGCCCTTTTTCCCACGTATGTATCGTGAATCGTTTTTTCCATGTCTAGATGCACATGTATCACAATGTGCCATCCGAGTCCCGTGCCAGGGCTAATCCAGAAATACAGGACTCGGTCGAGAGCTTTAGGTTATCTGCCGATGTAGATATTAAGGTCTGTTTTTCTACCAGTGGTTATGGTCCCACGTGACCCCTCCCTTAACTACTGAAAGGCAATCCAAGAAAATCATGCACGAGAACTATACTCCGGCCATCCATGCCCCCACTTTCCTATTGGCCAACCTCACCCATAACTAGATAGCAAGTATATGGTCTGTTGGGAGTTCTCTGCCTTTCCGCATACGTACACGATTGACTAAAGATGGTAGGTAGTCGACGACATGCTATCATAGGGCTAAAATAGATATCGCCGACTCCACGCTAATCCACCTCAGTCTTTAGGTTGCTCGCACAGCAACCAAGGCATACCCTTGGTTTTTCTACCGCATACCTTAACCACTGTGAGCCCAGGAGGATCATCTGCAACCTCACAGAGGGATACCAAGAGTACCCTCACGTCCCCTGAAGCTACCGCTTTGTCACCCAGTTTGCTGGAGCCTTTATCTAAGTTAGATAAACATTCGCTCCTTCTCGTGTGTTCGTTTTAAACGATGACCTACCGTATCAGGTTACTCATCTATCTGTGAACTGGTCCAATTGTCTTGACTAAGAATTATTACTTAGTTATCCTTAACTAAGGTTTATCACTTAGTTTCCCTTCCCGTTATCCTTATTAACTACGATTTTCCACTTAGTCCGCTGAACTAAGGTTTTGTCCAATGGGGTAAGTGTTGTCATTCGAGTTCATGACTTACCCCGCCTACGAATCATGTCAAAATTGGCTAAGTATTCAAGTTCAAGGCTTAACCCTACAAACCATGTATCAAGTTGGTTAAGTATATCAAGACGTTCATGACTTAACCCTAGATTATCGTGTCAGATTGGTTAAGTATGGATTAACTTAACCCTATCAAATTTACCGCGTCAGATTGGTTAAGTATAGGTTAACTTAACCCTATCAAATTTACCATGTCAGATTGGTTAAGTATATTTAAGAGGTTCGTGACTTAACCCTATCAAATCATCACGTCGGATTGGTTAGGTGTAAGTTAACCTAACCCCCATCAAATTACCGAGTCGGATTGGTTAAGTGTAGGATTACTTAACCCCATCCATTATTCGTATTTATAATGGTTATGTATCATCCTTGTGGGTTTACTTAACTCTACCACGCATCGCGTTATCCCAGTCGGGTGTTATCAACCCATTTAGGTTAAACTAACCCATCTGCTAATCATGTTATATGGTTAAGTGTCTTTAAGAAATCAAGTCCGGTCTTACTTAACCTACCCATTCATGTCATATCGGTTAAGTGCCATTAGTCAAACTAACTTAAACTTACCATGTGGCATTAAGTAAATTATTGCACCCCAACCTCTCACATTAGACTTTGTTGTGGTTACTGGTTACGCCGGGCGGGTCCGGGCAGCTTTACACCACAACTTAGTCTAACCTCGGGTTTTGAGCGCGATATGACGAACTTCTCAAATTGGGTCTTATTGTATGCAGCTACTGGATTTGTCGGGCGGTTCCGGGCATATTTATGCTACAAACTCAACCCAACCTCGAGTTTGCCACTTTCATGTTTTCCTACTTATCATGTTCATGTCAAATTTAGGCTACGACAAAGTCCACGTTTTACACTTATGCCCATTGTCCCGTTACTTAATTCATGTTAAATTTCATAGCCCATCTCACGTTTGCCTAAACTACCCAAGGCGTATTCCCAACGCAAGTGAAAGCGAGTCAACATAGTAGGAATAATATGACAACATATTGGCCTCAAATCATGTATGATAGCATAAAGGGATTGACCTCAAACATGTATGATAGCATAAAAGGATTGGCCTCAAGCATGTATGATAGCATAACACTAGGTTCATGATCATAGGCATGTAAATGGTCATGAGGGGTTTAGGTTCTTTTACATGCATAAGCCCCAAGTCAAGTTCATATGAATATTCCATAAGCCAAATTGTTCTAAGGATTCATGCCAACATTTCCACAAGTCAAGATTAAATCTTGCATGATTAACTAAGTCAAACACAACATGAGTGACATGATTTAATCACTAAGAAATAGCCCAAAGTCATAGGTTCAAGAGAGAGGCAAGACTAGATTCACATAGACTAGCATACTTAGGTTTCATCTCATTTTATTCCATGTCAACATTAGAACTACCGTTTAGATCTAAAAGTAGCTAGAACTTACAAAGCGTGGCTAGTGAATTAGGAGCAAGCATCTTCATAGAATCGTTGTAGAAGCTCTAGGAATGATGTAGCAACTCTAGAAGCCTTGAGAACATAAGTAGCTCCTTGATTTGATGGAGAAAGATTGCTCCTTTGACATGGATCTAGTTTTGAATGCTCAAGCCTTTGAAGTTGGAGATGGAGGCCATGATCAAGAGAGATTTGGGCAGCACTTTGTTGTTAGAATGATTTTAAGTGATTTAGGTTAGGTCTTAGGGTGTTTTTATAGAAGTAGGAGCTAGTTTAGGCCATAGGATCAACCTTAGAATAGATCTGAGCAATCAAAAATCGTCACAGGCCAACAAACCAGACCACAAGACCCTGCAGGTGCACACAGGCCGACCTGGCTCGACCAGGGAGGTCGACCCCCAGGTCGACACCCAGGTCGACCTGGTCCCTGGGGGGTCGACTCCCCAGTCAACCTAGGGCTGGGTGGGAAATTTTCCCGCCCAGTCCGTTTGGGGCTAAATTCGAATTTTGAAAGTCTGTTTTCGTTTTTTGATTTTTCGTGAAACTTCTAGAGGCCATATCTCGGTCATACGAACTCTGATTTACGAAATTTCGGACTCGTTTCCAACCAGAATTCCGAGACGAACGCAACGGCGCAGCTTGTTTCGCTTGATTCTTATTTTAAAATTTAATTCTGCCTCGATTCTTGTCTTAACATGTTATTAAAATTCGGGTTGTTACAAACGATGAACTGCCAATGTGAGTAAATCTCACTAACTCTGAACAGTTTATAATTTCATGTTGTATTTTTAGAACTGTTAAATATTGGCTGATTGACTGTGTGTTGACTATTTGATTGAACTGCTAGTTAGTTAGTTGAATTTCTGTATTGATTCTGTTTAACAAAATATATCATATGTAACTGAAAGTAATGTTGATTTTATTGTGTAACATCTGTGGATGCAGGGAAATAGGTTGGAGGAATCCGACTGGATTCCTCAACAGTTATTTTATTGTTTTCATATATTGTGATATATGATGTGATTTATAATCTGTTGTTGATTATATGTGTATGGACGATATTGGACATCGTAATTTGATATATTAAATACCGTAACATACCGGAATGTGAAAAAGGGGAATTTTCAAATGGTATTTGAAAATAAATTATTTATAAAATCAAAAGGGTTTTATAAATGAAATGTTTATGAATGAAATGTTTATAAATGAAATATTTATAAATAGAAATCTTTATAGGTGAAATCATATAGAAAGGGAAATATTATAAATGAAATATTTATAAAGAAAAGGGAATATTTATAAAATCATAAGATTTTATAATGAGATATTTATTGGTTAAGTAAATAGGAGATGTTAAACGAGATACTTATTTGTTAAGTAAATAAGTTATAAAAGAGATATTGACTTAGGAAATAGAATAAGTTATTAAAAGGATTATTTATTTGTTAAATAAATAGAATAAGAAAAGGAGATATTTATTTGTTAAATAAATAAGATATTAATAAAGGAAATACTTAGGATAAACAAATAAGGTTAATAAAGGGAATATTTGCAAATAGAATTTGAAAAGGAAATATTTGTAAACCATTTACAAATAGGATTGAAAAGGGAATATTTGTAAACCACTTGAAAATAGAATTTGAAAAGGAAATATTTGTAAACCATTTACAAATAGGATTAAAAAGGGAATATTGGTAAAGGCATTTAGGAAACAAATAGATTACAAAGGAAATATTTATCTTTGGATAAATAGATATATATAAGTCTGAACTTATATAAGAAGAAGTAAACAGATAAAAGGAGCAGACTGATTTATAAATGATATTTATAAATTAAGTTAAATATTTATCATTTGGATAAATAGAATATATAAGTCAGGACTTATATAAAGAAGAAAAAATCGATTTCAACATCGGTGTTTGAAACTAAATAAGGACAAAGAGTTAATCAGTTAGAGTTAACCAGTTAGAGTAAAACCATTAGGGTTAACCAGTTAGAGTAAAACCATTAGGGTTAACCAGTTAGAGTTAATCAGTTAGAGTTAATCAGTTAGAGTTAAACCTATTAGAGTTAATCAGTTAGAGTTAATCGATAGAGTTAAATCGAACTAAAGTTATTGAATAGAGTTAAATCGAACTAGAGTTATTCAGATGGATTTAATCGTATTTAGTTTATTCTAATAGAGTTGAAATGAGTTAATCGAATTTAGTTATTCGAAGTGAGATAATCGAATCAGAGATATTCGAAGTGAGATAATCGAATAGTAGATATTTGAAGTGAGATAATCGAATCAGAGATATTCAAAGTGAGATAACCAAATCAGAAATATTCGAAGTGAGTTGATCGAATCTAGTTATTCGACAGGAGTTAAATCGAATAAGATTCATTCGAAGAAAGAGATTATCGAATATAAGTATTCGAAAGTAAGCAAATCAAATATAAGTTATTCTAATAAGTTATTCGAATAAGAGTTAATCCAGTAAGAGTTATTAGGTTGGAGTTATTCAAATAATAGTTATAGATTAGAGTTAACCAAATCGGAGTAAATAAATTAGTTGTCGTTATATTATTCGAGTTAGGAAATAAAAGTCATATTAAAGATAATATATTTCGGATGCAGGAGATTATATCACCATTATTAAAATCACGTAAACTTGTAAAAGAAGTGGGTTCGTAAATAGAATCCGAGGGTTCGTAAGGAAGTGTTAAAGGGTTAAAAGATGAACTTACCCTATTCCGAGATTCGAAATGTTGTTCAGTTAAGGTCTGAGAGGTAGCTATACCCCAACTTGATTGACTGCATTTTTAATTTAGAAATGGTTAAGGTTTGAGAGTGAAAGTGGTTAAGTGATTTTAGTAAATAAGTATAGTGGTTTGAGTTGTCGTCGCGATATTGATTTAAACATCTGTTTAAATCCAAGTAAAGAAGTTATGGAAAACTAACGTATATTTTCTAAACATAGAAAATAAGGAAAATATGAATATATATATATATATTGATATATATATATATATGATTGATGATTGATTGATAGAATTTCCATCTGGAAATAATATCGTTGTTTGCACACATATTTTTCTTTGATAGTTAATTCACCGACTATCGAGGTTTTTGACCATTTTAACGTTGTTAATATGGAGAGACTGGTTGGATTATTATCCAAAGAACCACTCTGTATTGGCATAAGCGTTGCGAATCATATATGCCAAAGAAAATTTGAGACGGAGTCAAGTGCAAGGGCTATTGTATAAGTCCTAGATAATAGTGCCTAAGATGGATGTACTGAATAGTGCCTTCGGTTCGTCCTGTTCCTGGATGACTTGTATGGATGAATGTCTGACAAATTATTTCCAGAAAGGTCACGTACATTGATTACTTCAACCGTACCAAGAGTGGAAGTGGTGAAGGAAACTTCTTTAGCTAACACGTAACGTACTGTTGTAGACGTCAATTAGTGATTTTCGATGGATCTGACAATGTGGCATTCAAAGTGAATCTGATGTGATGATAAAGCGTAGCTTCTAGCCTCACATCCGGTAAATGACAGAAATCGGGCAGGCAACATGGCTAAGTCGGTCGCTCCGAAGTAGGGTGTATAATCACCTGATCTAGAGTTTCATTTACTTCTAAAAATCTATTGTTGATGCTGTCCCATTTGGGAAACGGTTGCTGATCCCAACCATTGGTGATATACTTTCGATACACTCAAGCAAAATGAGTGGTTGGTCATGTGTGGCCGGGTTGTAAGATGTTCTTGTTGAACCCAGTGTATTCCTTTCTAGAGCTACACTAGCGAAAGGTGGTTCCATTCCTTGTCATAGTTGGAAATCCATTACCCAATACGTGCTTGCGGTTTTGATTGTATACTATATATGTAGAACATGAGATGAAAGCGTTTCTGCTAGATGATTATTATATTGTGGTTGATAGACATTATTATAATATCTAAAGGTTTTTGATATAAAGATATTTTGGATTCTCATAAGGAAAGAACCCGTTTCGTTATACGGCGTGGTCTTATGAGATATCGTTTATTTGTTCAAACTGTTTAAACTATTTTACTCATATCAGTCCCATGACTGACCCGGAGTTTATTTTGTTTTGTTTTCCTTAAACTCTTGGGTGCCCAATTTTGTACGGGCAGTCAAGTAGTCGGGATTTACAGATACTTGAAGAGCTGGAGCAGGAGGCTTCAGGATCATATAGCTATAATTTATTTCCACTATGTTGTAAGTGATGTACTTTGATAATGATGTATATTCAAGTACAGATATGTATTTCAAGTTATGTTATATATATATTATATGTTATTCGTTCCGCTATGAGGTTCGTGTTACTCTGATGTTGTGTTCTTCTTCTTCTAATCTAAGTTTCTATCTTATCTATTCTCACCCTCTAATTTCTTTCATTGACTTTTAGGTAATTTTCGATCCTTGGATGTTCGATATGTGTCGTATATCGGATAACCAAGATCGCATTTTTCCGGGTCGTTACAAAATATATACTAGGATGCAGACGGTGCTTAGTAGCACCCGACACTTTTATTTGAAACCATGGTTGTTTGGTTGTTTGAATTGTTTGTGGATTGTGTTGTGGTGAAATGAAATAATTGTAATACCGCAAGGCCTAGGTTTGCAAAGGAGCCGTGCTCAGACACAGTGCCGGTGCTAAATACCCTGCCGCTATGTTGCCGAAATTTTCTGAAATAAAATGTGTTAGTTAAAAATAACATTTTCAATGTGTATATGAACGGTATAAAATATTCATGTGTTGAATAAAATATTTAAACAATAAAAATATCATTTTTCTTGAATGTATGAACTATTAAAAATATTCGTAAGTTGAAATAAATGCTTTATCGTTAAAAAAATAATTTTTAATGAGTACATGAATGGAAATAAATATTCATTTACAAATCGGACGATTTATTTATGTACACACATTTGACTGATATTGATTGGGACGATATATTTTACACATCCTCCAACGACACAAATAAAAATCTGTGTGTGTTAATTGAAACCTCACACAGGTATTGGGATTATATTTGACATACACTAATCCCAATTGTTTAGTTGTATGTCAATCGATGGGTTGACAGGCTGTTGTAAGCGTTAATTATTTATATTTAACGCTTATGCAGTTGTGTAATGCACTCTGGACGATGGCTGACTGTGTTTGATTATTATTGTGTATGTGTGTGTATGAAATCCACATAAATAAAATTATATGGTAATTGACTTTGTCTAATTTCAATTTGGAGAGAACAAATATTTTAAATTAATGAATATTTTAAAATAACTAATATTTTAAAATAATATTCAGTAATGGATCAAAATGTGATTTTGATGTCCGATTTGGGATGGACACGAAAATATTGAAATATATGAAGCCGTGTTGATTAGGTTAATGCCATTTTGACGTGAACGATATTTATATCGATTTTATTCATTTTTATAATGAATATCGAAAAGGAAGTTAATTCAAAATCTAATGTTTTGAAAATATTATCATTTATATATTAATGATACGGAATATTCAATTTTGATTTAAAATTGAATATAAAGTTGAAATCGTTTTGAAATTTAATTTAAAATGATTTATAAAATACGTTTTAAAATGGAAATCGACGAAATATATATAATATATATTTAATGTCCTGAATAGAACACGCCGCGCCGCGGTAGTTCGCGAATTTCGACCATTGACTTCGAATTAACATTACGGGAGATTCGACAGTCGGATTCTCCTAAAACAATAACCATTGAGTTCGTATTGAAAAGAGCTTTCCAATGAATATAAGAGATTTGAAATCTAATGGTTGGATTTGGAATTATATCCAAATAACATTTGGAAAAGTTCATTGTAAGTGTAGTTCGATGACAGTTTATGGAAATCGACTGTACGGGCCTTGATAAAATTATTAAAAATATTAATAATTTGTGTAAAATCATAATAAATGATTTGGAAGGAATTTGGATGAAAAATTCCACGTTTGTAAAGATAAGTTATATTTTTATCAAAATGAACTAGTTATGAACTAGAATTATAATCCAATTTTTTCAAATAAATAAATTGGATTTCAAATGGTTTTAAAAATAAACAGAAATTCCAATATATGAATTGGAATGGATTTGAATCGAATTTATCTTGGAAATATTTTGATATTGGATTCCGTGAAGATACAAATATTGTGGAGGAATTTGGAAGAGATATATATATATATTGTTATTCCCAATACGATATTTGTTGATTTCAGAATTTGATATTGAATATAAGCTGATATAATTTCTATTCAGAGCCTTGTATTTAATATTGAATTGGATTTTGGGTTCGTCATGAATGGTATCTTCATTAACACTGTCCTTAAACCCAGTTAAGAAAAAGAGTAAATCCTTTAATTAAGATTTAGTGAAGTTTTCCAATTAATTAATATTTAATTAGAATTGAATAAAAGAATTGGATTTTGGGTTTGTCGTGAGTGGTGTTTTCAGTAACACTGTTCTTGAACCCTGTGTGAAAGGAATAAATCTTTTAAATGAGATTATTAGAGTTTCCAATTATATTTAATAATTGGAATAAAATGGAATGTTAATTGGGTTTATTGTAAACTGTGTTTTTAACGACATTCGTTCTTTAACCCAATTTACAGTGAAATGTGATTTGGAATTTATAAATATTTTTATTAAGATTTAATGGAAATTTTCCAAAGTAAATTTTCCAATTTAATATATTAAATTGGAATTGAATGGGATTCGATTTGATAATAATCGAAATGAGCTTCTATAGAGGAAGACTGTTAATATATATGGAATTTAAAAGGCTTTGTCGTTATCCCATTTATATTATTAGTCAGATACGGAAATTATTATTGATTATATATTGATCTATTTTCCGTGAAGATTCCATAATTAATGGAATGTGATTTGGGTTTATCGTGAACTGTGTTTTAAATGACATTAGTTCTTTAACCCATTTAAAGATAGGATTACATGTCTAACATTGTATTTCGAACTGTATGGTTGATCTCTGCTAAATATATATCTGTTTGGTGGTGGAGAATTTGTTCTCTTGCTTAACACCCTTCTCTAAGACGTACGAGCTTGGAGGTTATATATCAGCAGAAATCAATAGTATGGTGTAGATTGTCGATACGGCATGTTTGTGTTCCCAAAGTTAAATAATCATTAATATTGATTTTTGGGAAGATTAAAACTAAGTGGAGTTTTAATGAATCTTTAATTAGATTGAAAAGAGAATGTGATAATTTAAATTATCGAATTCGGGAAATGATCGAGAATGAAATAGCACCAGTTTTACTCCAAGCGATAGTTAAATCTTTAATTAGATTTGAACATGAAATGGTAATTAATTTTTACCTATAACACAGTGGTATTAGATATGAAGTATTACCAGTTTTGCTTCATGGGATGAATAGGTTGGGATTGGGAAATATAATAAATGATTACTTCGGTAAGGATCGCTAATCCCGACTAGTTTGGATAAACGTTAATTTGGTTTGAATTAATGTCCAAAGGAAGATTAAAGAATAAATTTAAAGAATTTATCTTTGATAAAATATATGGGAACATTTCCCAAAGGATATGAATATTTAAATAAAAGAATATTCAGAATTGGAATGAGGAGTATGTAGTGTTTTATAACACTTGTTTATAATATACACGAGTTATTCGGAATGGCCAGGTTTATACCCATTCTGAATAACTGGTTCGACGATAAATCGACGATGAAGATGATGGTTGAAGACCGGAGGTCTTCACATCATTTGTACAATTACTGATGTCTTGATTGGGCTGTACACCCAAGACGAGGTAATAAGTGGTGATCATCCAGACGTACTTGGAGATCGACCGAATATGCGAGGACCTCTCTTCTATATTGGACATATGGGACGAGGAATAAGGTGCCTCCGGTTTCATTCAGACCCAGAACGAACTAGTAAATGGATGTGTGTCTGACATTGGATTTTATTCTGTGTTAATTGATCTCTATTAAATATATATCTGTTTAGTGGCGGAAAATTTATTCTCCTGCTTAACACCTTTCTCTGAGACGTACGAGCTCAGAGGTTATATATCGATAGACATCAGCTGCATGGCGTGAATTGCCTGTATGGCATGCTGAGATGCAAATGATCAAGGCTTCTGTTGAAAAGCAGAGTCTTGTGGTTAATGATCAAAGCACGACCTTAAAGGGCATAGCTTTGTGTATAACATTAAATCGCGAGCCTCACACATAGGTATGAGTCAAAAACGGGATTAGACCGTTAGGAGAACATGACGTTTCTTTCTAGCTATTGGTGGTGTCATGGTATGGAGCCCAGACATTTATATTTTTACTTATGTGGATGATACATAGTGAGGCGCCTTGGATATATCGATTACTATGGAGCCGATGCATAGGTCCTATAGGACCGGGAAACATGTGTTCAGGAGTAACTAATCCTCAAACGTAAGAGAGGACCGGCCCAACCGATCCAACGGTTGCCCATAGTGTATAGTCCTAAGACATTTGCTAGGGTGTCTCGAAGCGGTCAGGAGCCATCTTTGGTCTGGACTCATGGACGGAATCCAATTTCTAATACGCGACATTTCGGTTTTGATTGTAAAGCCTAGTATTAGCGACATGATATATGGTACCCATGCCGTCTATGATTGATACATTTATATTTGAAGTTTTTTTTATACACTATGCACTTATAATAGTATCAAATGATTTGTTTTAAACGTACCAAGTATGTTTGGCTATTATAAGGGAAAACCCTATACTCTGACTTGCATTGCACTATGTGATAGGATATGGGTCTTATAATAGTTTCATTTTTCCAAAAAAGCATTGCGCGGTTTGTTTTATGCACTAGTATTCTTGGGAGGAAACCCGTTTTGTTTATACAGCGTGGTCCCTTGATTTACTTTATTTTAAAGTAAAGATTTAATAACTATTTTATTTCTCACACCAGTCATATGACTGGCCTAGAGTTTATTGTTTTAATCTAAACTCTGGGTGCCCCTATTATCCACACGGGCAGCTAGTAGTTTTGGTTTTGAAAATTTATTATCACATGATCCTGGTTTACAGCTGGAGCTATATTCAGAACGCTCTGTATCCGTGTATTTCTTTAAGCTGTATTATGTATTATTTTTCTATTGCATTGTAATATTTAAATCTCTGATATTGATCAAATGTATATTATTTATTCATACTCTGTTATATTCTTGTACTCTGATGTTAATTGTTGTAATAAGCAATGAAATGTTCTTCTGTTTGTGTTCTGATTTGTCGTGTTCTCAACTCAACCCGGACTTTCCCGTAAGGACGAGTTTGGGTTGTTTCAACTCTCCAAAATTCACGGTACCAAACCCCCAGATCATTATCGAACTAACCTGCAACCATCGTACCTGAATACCCTACTGTCGAACAATTCCGTTCATCATCAGCACCCCCATCATATAACTCACTGTCAACGCCCAATTCTACCTAGTAAATCGAGCTCCTCCTCCCCTACATTAACACACACCCGTACTCCCCAGTGTCGTTGTCTCCAGTATCCAACTCTGCAACCAAGCCTTAAAACTCCTTCATCTCCTCCATCGTAACCTGAGTTGCCCCTTTCAGAACCCCATCAACCAAAAATGCGTCGCCAGTTCATGTTGTCTTCATGTCGGTCTCCTAAAATAGCATCGCATCTTTCCGCTCAACCCAATTCGGCCATACATCGAACTCCACGCAAATCATGGTGCCTCCAACTAATCGCATACCACAACAGTACTTGCAACAAACTCATCTCCCTAATTTGCTGTGCCTCAACCTTAATGTCGAGCTTCAATCGATCCCACAGATACGATTGCGATGGTGATAGGAACCGCGGTTTTTCGATCACGATTATGGATTTCATTATATGTATATATATGATCAAATCGATTTGGTTTCATACAGAAGGAAAAATGAAGGAAGGAAGAAATGGATTTGTTTCGTATTGGGAGATAAAGAAGGGCAATCTAAATTTATAGTTGCGAAGGAAATAATTCGTACGAGAACCATTAAATCAGTGTTTTCCTTCATAGCGAAGGAGGAAGACAGATTTATTGGCTCGAGGGAAATAAGTCTGTGTTTTTAATGGAGATAGGTCGATTGTAGTAATATAGGGTGGTTGCTTTAATTTGATGTGAACCGTTGTTATATTTAATTCAAAATATCTTGTGTAACCGAACTCCGTTTTAAACATAGCGATCGACATCTCTAGAGTTATATCGCTATTCTCGACATACTGGAATAGGTCCCGAAGTTTAATTTGGTCGTCTGGAAAAGATATCAATTTAAATTGACTATTTAATTTAAATTTAATTAATAAAAATATAAATCAATTTCAAACAATTAAATTCATTGTTAATAAATAATAATTATTGTTCTAATTCAATAAAATTTATATTAATCGACTGAACCGTTTCGATTCAGTTTTTAACTGCAAATTCAATTATTTGTTGTTAACATGATATATTTGAAATTAAATCCTATATCGATTATTAGATCGATAAATTAAATATGAAATCCATTTATATTTCGAACTCCACATTTAAAATAAATTTAAATATTTAATATTAAATAGCTAAAAATCTAGGATGTTACACTTATATTACTTCGCTTTATTTTAAAGTTTAAATGTTTTTTTAACAATTAATTTTAAACTTTCAAAGTAAGTGGATTTTCAACTTAAAATATAACAGCTTACACAAGAATATATGAGCATACTGATTATTGCATACATAAAAGACCAACACTAACAGCATATAAAAGACTAACAGTATGGAAGAGATACAACATATAATCGGGTTTAGCGGGTCAAAATCGGGTTAGTGGGTCAACCCTAAACCCACCTGTTTATAAACGGGCCAAATTCGGGTTGACCTGGAAATGACCCGCCAACTAAACGAGTAAAGTTAACCTGCTAATTTCCGTGTAGGGTTTGGGTCATGTGGGAAATTGACAGCCCTAATTATAATGATTTATTAGTATTTAGATGTTTATTACCACTCGAATCAGAATGTTGTCTAATTTGGGATTTTATGTTTTGCTTCTTATTACCCTAGGTTCTCCTAAATGAGTAGACTAAAGATAGCAGGTCTGGCAGGCATATGGAGTTAGACAGAAGACAACAGGAGATCATTCTCGTATCATTATATTTTCCCATTTTCTATTCTACTGCAAAACATTATGGAGCTTGCTTGATTGGTTATTGTTTGATGTATAACTCTATTTATGATGTAGATTGTTGCATGGATCTATACATTTTGATTTTTTGGTTCATCCATTCATTTACTGTCATGCCTATTTCATGTCCTAGAAGTTAATAATTATATTTTAATCGATGCTTTGTGAGATATGTGTTAGGTACTATGATGTTTATACTTTACAATATTGATGATCATCCCACAACAATCGAGTACCGTTACATTGCACTTTATAAGTATTCTGAGTGTCGGTTGTGTAAAGGGGTCCTCACACTTGTATCACATTTTTCGATAGCATATTACCATTGGGCTTGGAACTTGGTCATTACCAAAATGTTTGGAATTAAGATAATAGTTTTGATGACAAAAACCTTCTTAATTATTGTTATTATAAAATATATACTAACACTATTGTCTAGATATATGTGTGTGTATATATATAGGATGTATATGCATGTATTGATTATTGAAGACTGTACAGTATAAGGATTCAAGATTGAAGATCACAAAGAAGGTGAATTCAAGATTGAAGACTCATGAGTAACAAGATATCATGATAAGTAATAGAGTTTAGAATTTTTGTCAAAACTACATAGTAGCACTAAAAAACTTTATTCCTATTTTCTCATGGGATAGAACCCATTTCTTCACTATAATAGGATGAAACCCATAGCTAGATGGAAACAAACAGTGGGATACCATGACCAAATCTGTTTTGGTGGGAATCGAGACTTGACATGATGAGATACTCTGCAAGTAGGAACCGACAAAACTAAAGTCTTGAATTTTCCTTTTTAATGTTTTAGCTAGTTTCAAAACTCTTCTTAGTTTTTATTTTCAAAGTATTACAAAATTGCTTCTTTTTAAATAATATGTCTTGTCCTTCAATTTATTCAAAACATTTCTTGATTTTAAACTAAACTTTTTGTTTAAATATTTTAGTTTTGAAATATCAATTTTTTTGGCAAAGTCGTTCGTTTTTTAAAGTGGCTGCAAACACTTATCATTATAACAAATAATAATAAAAATATATTACATGAGGTTGATAAAATATCAGCCTACTAGAAATTTAGTTTTTAAGGTGGGTCGTCCACCACAGACGTTTTTAAAGCGGAACTACCACTGATGCTAGCCTAGCTTATAGTACAGAAGTTAATCAAAGTGACTAAACCATTATTACATACCCACGCAGGGGCTTGCAAGTAACATGAAAACATAAATCTAGCATAGAAACAAATACAAATGCACTGGAATTAAGATACAATTCACGGCTACCATATTACTGCTAACTTCCACAAATTAACTTTCAGCAATTTACTTAGTACCAAACACAGCAGCAAGCTATGAGCGGGAAATATGCCAGGAATATGCAAGCTACAAGGATACCTCCACCAAATGGAAGCAGTACAACTAGAAGCACATCACACCTCCAAGCCCCAATAAATACACAATCTCACCACCCAAAACCAAGAAAACAACCAATAAATCGATTCCATTAAGAAGACAAAAAAAGACACACTGACTGCAATACACTACAAACTACACCAACAAAACCATCCTCAACAAACTAGATAGGCCGAGCAATTACAAACGATGGCTCACCAAGCTAGAGACCGGGCTTTGCTTCCCCACAAAAACTTAATATATAATGTAATCACATCTTATCTCACCAGTCGTGGAGCGTAGAGATGTGGCGAAGTGGCTCACAGCATACGATAGCACATTGGACAGTGGGAACACCGCGATGGACACGAACTATCTACAACCCAACAAGTCGAACCAAACCCCAAAAATTCACTAAACCCACAAATGAAACCAACGCCGATTAGCTCCAACAAACACCAATATATTCCAATTCCTCCTGACTTAGTCAGACAAAGCAGGACAATGAACAACCAAGCAATAAAGGCCAGAGTTGCTTGGATACCTTGCTTTGCACGTTATTGAAAATAGAACAACTGGGAGTCGCAAAACCAAATAGCAGTAGCAACATCGAGGATTTAAAAATGCACAGAAGGAACACCACACCCGGGAGAGAGAGGAAGATTGGTTCAGGTTTGGGGATGAGGAAGTGTGGATTGGAGAAGAAATAGTAAAAGTGAGGACTTTGGAGAAAAAAGATCTCAGATCTGGCGAACAAGATCTGAAAATTAGATTTAGGGCTTTATCCACGCAAACAAAAGAAAGGCAGAGAGGGAAAGATAAAGAAAAAGGTGGATCAATTAGTGGGGGGAAAAGGAAATATTGAAGAAGAAGATTGCGAGGAACGCGATTAAAAGAAAGAAAAAAGATAATGCCTGTAACACCCCGTATTTCCTATGAATATTAAAGTAACAAATTAAAGAATACTTAATTGTGAATCAAGAATTAAGGGAAATGGGTTACGCCATTGTGTTCGTCTCGGAATTCTGCTTGAGATAGAGTCTGAGTTTGCGTGAATCGGACTCTGTAGGAAGAAGCTATGGAGTTTAGAAGATTTCATATTTAAACAGAAAATTACATAATTAAAACAAAAACAGTTCGAATTTTGAAAATCATGTGAATCAGCTAGGTGGGAAAATTCCTGCCCATAGGGGTCGACTCCCCCCAGGGGGGTCCCGGGGGGTCGACATAGGTGTCGACCCCCAAGAGGGGTGTCGACCCCTTATAGGGGTCGACCCCCTCGCCCAGATCCAAACAGTGACGATTTTCTGACTTCTTGCTGAGTCACTAGAGCATAGGTGGCAATTTCTGGATAACTCTATCTAGTATGAACGGTTCTGATTGCTCCTAGGTGGATCTAACGGCTCACATAAGTCTAAACCTCTATAAAAGCAACCCTACTCCTCAACCCTAAATCACACAATTTCATTCCAAGGAGCCGCCATGCTGTCCATGGTCAACCTAGCATAGCCTCCTTTCTTCTCCAACCAGGAAGCAAACTAGAAAGCAAGTTAGAAGCTACGAATCAAATCTAATTTAGAGAATCGATAGTCTACATCAAGGGATTGCTTTTCAGTTTCAGAAATCAGATCCTAGAATTCAAGACCGTTCTGTAATTTGTAAGTTCATGTTACTTTCAGAAGTAAAATTCAATTGTGATTCTGACATTGTAATAAATCTGAATATGAGATTATGCCTATTTCTATCTGTCTTTCTATATCCATTGGATCTATCTCATTGATATTATTATGTTCATTCTTTGTCTCTTCTTTCCTTCTTCCTTTTTTTTATAGCCAAGCTACTGCGAGCCTGAGCCAAATCTCATAAGAGATAAACGTACGTTGGAAATAAAATTGGGTATAATATATTTTTTGGACATGACCAGCGCTAGAATTTGGAAAAGTATTAAATTATGTATAATTGGGCATAACTGATTTGTAACAGATAGGGGTGAGCGTTTGGTTGGTTCGGTTTGTTTGGAGCTAAAAAAACTCAAACCGAATTAGAATCGAAAATTTTCCAAACCGAACCGAACCAAACCGAATTAATTTCGGTTAATTCGGTTGGTAACTGATTTAACCGAACTAGAAGGTTGTATTATTTTTCAAATGATGAATTCACTTAAGGTAAAACATAAATTCATGTTTGGAAAAATTTTACATAGTAAAATTTATGTACATGATAAGTTTTGATCTATTTACAGCAAATATCTTTATATTATATAGCTAAACTAATTATATAAAGTACCAAAATATTGTAAAACTAGATAATAAATTAAAAGTTCGGTTAATTCGGTTAAACCGATAACAAAAAATATATATTTTACAAACCGAATTCAAACCGATTTAGTTTTAAAACCGAAATGAACTGACCGAAATGAACCGGTTTGGTCGGTTAATTCGGTTTGAACCGAATATTGCTCAACCCTAGTAACGGATTTGCGGACATAACATATGTTGTGTTTAAAACATAAAGTGTATCGAACATATTACTTGAGATTTGAGGCATAAAATATATTGGACCTATGACTTGGGATTTGGGCGTAAATTGAACTGTAAGTATGTAAGGCATAGTACATGTTGTGGTTTAAGACTTAAAATTGGGGTATAGATATATGTGATAGTTTATGACTTGGAAGAAGGAGATTACTGTGATGTATGGCTTATGCATGAAAACTTGTAGTAAGATAGGGATAACTGTTAAATGTAAACACGCCTAAATTGGGATTTTGGGTAATTGGCATGCACTATAATTAAAGGCTATAATTTGGCATAGTTTATACAGTGAATCATGATTTGGGGGTTTTTGGAGAATATTTTGTACGGTGCAATATGACTAAACCTTAGGGCATGTGTTATATTGTGATTTTTGGGGCATGACTATTATTGCAAATATGGAAAAATAAGGTGTAACCTATTTTGAGTAATAACTTGAATTTGAATCTGTGAGGTTTAACTTGAAATTAGCTCTGTTGAGGTATAACTTAGAATTGGAGCATGACTAGTTGGGATAATTAGCATATAAAATCTAGACTTGGACCTGTATGGTAAATATGCTAAAAGATAAACATGCCTAACCCGAGGTTAGATTGAGTTGCGGTGTAAAACTGCCTGGAACCGCCCGGCACATCCAGTAACCGCAGCAACACCTATCTAATGAGAGAGTTTCGTGCATCATGCCCAAGAAAAACCCGAGGTTAGATTGAGTTGTGGTGTAAAACTTCCCGGAACCACCCGGCATATCCAGTAATCGCAATAACATAGATCTAATTTGACAGGTTGGTGTATTAATAAATCAATTAGTGTTAACGAACAAGACATGTAAAGAATGGTAGGGTCAAGTTAACTAAGGCAACACTTAACCGTTATAACATGTTAATTAGACAAGAAGGTGGGTTAAGTAAAACTTAACTGTTATAACATGTTAATTAGACAAGTGAGCAGGATTAACTTAACCAATATGACATGATGAATGAGTAGGGTTAAGTTAATAAGAAACACTTAACCAATATGACATGATAAATGGGTAGGGTTAAGTTAAAACAAGAGAGCAACACTTAACTAATATAACAGGATGCGTGGAAGGGTTAAGTTAACACAAGAAGGCAACACTTAACCAATGTAACACGACAAGTGAGTGGGTTAAGTTAACTTGAATTGATTTATGACACTTAACCAATACAGCATGATGAACGCGTGGGTTAAGAAACACTTAACCGATTTAACTTGATGAACGAATAGGGTTAAGCTAATGGGAAATACTTAACCAATATAACATGATGAATGAACGGGGTTAAGTTAATAGGAAACACTTAACCAATCCAACATGACGAGTGAAAAGGGTTAATAAGAAACACTTAACCAAGATGACATGATGAGTAGGTAGGTTAAGTTAACATAAATGCACAACACTTAACCAATATGACATAATGTGTGGGAGGGTTAAGTACATATCGGGTTGGTGGGTAATATTAGTAAATATAGGCCCATAAACTTAACCATTAAGTAAACATGTTTGAATCAGTAGGAGGGTTAAGTACATATCGGGTTGGTGGGTAATATTAGTAAATATAGGCCCACAAACTTAACCAATAAGAAACCCTAGTAACGGGGACCCATTTCAGAAGTAACCCACTAGATGTATCAAGGTACCCTGAAACTAGGCAGGGCGGGGCATGATTACTGGGCTGATTATAAGCGGTCAAAATAGCGGCGGAGGTACGTCAATGTAGGTTCCGATGGATTACGGGCGTGCACGTACTCCGGAGTAGGAAAAAGCAGGCATTGGGTACCAGTAGTTATACACTGTGCATCTTGAATCGTGTCGAGTCGCTATCATAAGGATTGATACACCTTATGGTGTGACCAACACAGGGTATCTACACGCAAGAGAGGGTCGATTGACACAGACACATGGAACATTAATACAAGTAAGGAGCCGATCAATAGGGAAGTAAGGGTGCATCTAATATCTTCATGGAAATTAGGCTGATTGAGGTAAGATCCTCATACTAGATGTACACCTGAAGGCTACCATAATTACAGGGATTGGGATCACGTCGTAATATTATCATTTTACACAGATTACTAGTTGGGACACTAGTTAGGGGGTGCAGAGATATAGAACTCAAAGTAACAAGGTAGTAGCGAAGCAGAGAAAGAGTAGAAGCACATTTAGTTTATCTTGCCTTGTCATATCTTGTGCTAATCTTATATTATCTTGTTATCCATGTTATCATGGTATTGTCTTATATTCAGTTTATTCATGTCATGATGCTTTTGCCTATTTACATGCTGAAAGCCACTAGACTTGCCAAATTTATGTCTGACCTAGTTTCTTTTCGCCTCTTTTCTTCCGCTCCCCCCCCCCTCCCCGGTTCACAGGGAGGAAATGTTACCACTTAGCTCCGTTTTCTTTCCAAACTCAAAGATAGTCGATGTATTGCATTGGACTCTCTCTCCCATTGCTATGGCTGGTTCATGCTTTATTGGGGAATGTCATTGTTATTTTTATGCTTCTTTTATACTTGGAAGTTTTTAAAATAAGACAGAATGATTGAGACAGTTGTTGTAAAAGCTTGACTGAACCACATTGTTTACAAAATGACTTTATTTTCCGTTGCTATATTCATCTGTCTTGTAATTTATCTGCATCTTTTACCTAAAACGCTCCACCGAAGTTAAGGCATTCCCTTTGTGAGTGACCTTAACGGAGGTGGGGTGTTTCAATGCCTTGTCGTCATTAACGGGTGAAGCACCGATAACGAACCCTTGTTTTGCCTCTTATGTAAGGTTTTAGTTCATTGTTATAAAGAATGGATGGCATGTAAAATCTCAAAATTATAATATATACTTGAGTTTTAATTTTCTTATGTTTTTGTTTTCTTATATTTATATTTATAGTTTTAAATATTAAGTTTTAAATATTATTATATTATTACTCTATTATACTATTTTATAATATAAAAAATAGTTTTTTTAAACTTCAGAATTATCCTGATTTATTTAAACATCATTTCCAAAAAAAATTGAATTTTAAATTTCAAAAATTCATAGGGGATATCGACATATGGGGATGGCCCATGTCGACATGGTAGTGGTTTTCTCAAAAATTCAAATTTCAAAAGAAGCGTCTATTCGTTTGAATCATTTCCTGAATAAGCATGGCTGTTGATTCCCTATATATACCCAACCAAAAATGATTTTTTTTAACTACTTTTCGTTATCTTCTTCCCTCCTCCTTCACTCCTTTTCCTTTCTAAATTTTCAAAAATTCTTAGCCAAACTCAACCGAAATTCAAAGAGAATCAAACCAAAATATCTCTAGTTTAATTTCACGCCTTCTCTCTCAAAGATATAAGTGTTATTCAAAGTTATTGGAGCATCGGTAATCAAAGTTCGAAAGATAAAGTCCAATCGAGTCTGTCTATCAAATTGCTACTAAAAAGGTGTGGTTGTAGCCCGTTCAGATCAACTAGATGTGGTTGTAGCCTGTTTAAATCAACTGGATGTGATTGTATCTCGTAAATAAATTAGGCGATTTTGTAGCCCAGTTAAATCAAGAAAGCCCCCTATGCTCGGAAGTAGTTCAGTGTGGACCTCATGGTCCTGAAGTCGAGGATTCTAATATCGACATTTATTTGAAAAAACATATGCATAACCCCGAGTTGTGTAGGACTAGATGTAGGGTAGAGCTGTATATCGGACAGGATAGTCCATTATCCGGCTCGATCTGAAGCTATAAGGTGTCTGATCTATGTCCGTCCGATTCTCTTATACGACAGAGCTTGGACACACCAGGGTCCAGTCTGATCTGAAATGTTCGATGTTTTTCTATTGTTTGAACGTTGTCCGGCTCGCACGAACAATGTTCGCACTTAATGTTTGTCCGGTCCGTGTCCGTTTGAATCTCTTATAGGACAGAGCTTGGACACACCTCTGTCCGGTCCGACCTGACCCGTTTACACCCCTAATGTAGCGTAACTCCAAACTTATATAAAATCCTGTTGCATTCTTTCCCTTACTGTTTTTACTTATTATTTTCATCTTTCATTGGTTCTGTGACTATTACATATCCATGATTTACATTTGATTCTAATAGATTCAAAATGATTTCAAGAAATTCATATATCCCACTAAACAATTCACTCCCCTCCCCTCCTTTAGTGTTAAGTTAGCCTTAAGATCCATAATCCACATTTCCAATAATTAGTATCAGAGCATTGGTTTTCAAAGTTTTCATAATTTGATTTTTAAACAAATTTTAAATAGAATTTTTTTATGATAAAATTATTAACACTTTTTCATATGGATATGTCACAGAATCTTAAGATTTTATTATTTAAAATTACATTTTGTTATTTTGAAAAGTCACTTGATCCTCTAAAAAGTTGTGTTGTTTTGCAAGGGAAGAATTATGTATGACGACTACTGGTTAAAAGACACCATATGATCACCAATCAAAAGAACAAATGGATATGTAATTGGTAATCTACAATGAAATGGGTACCAACAAAACTTTTGATTCTCATCTATAACTTGATTTAATATTGTACTTCTCTTCATTTGCTTCGAAATGCCACTAGTTTCATGCAAATCCGTCAAGAAATGAACAAGTTATGGTCAAATAAATTTTTGGTGCACAAATAGAAAAAGAAACCAAGACTGTTTCTGATTGTAGGTATTTTCTCATGGTCATTTTGATGAGTAAAGCATCAAATTTCGATTAAAATTGAGTGAGATATAACATTTGAAGTTGGCTATCTAAAACTGAAAAACTATGTACAGGATTTCCTACATTTCTCTTACTGTTCAGCCTGTTGCACCATAATACCATTCAAATTCATCACCAAACTGTTATTAGATCATATCCCTTGCCTTCCTCTTCGATTTTCCACTGGTTTCATCCAATTTCATTAAGAAATGAAGGAGATATACCTTTTAGAAGACTGGTTGTAAATAAAAAAAGGGAAAAAGAAGAAGAAGAAGAAGAAGAAGAAGAAGAGAAAATTATATGAAGAGATATGACTGTTTGGTCTATTTATAGTGGTTGAAGTGCCCATTCATTCAAAATTCAAATTCAAGATTTTGGCTTCAAGTTGATCAAACTACCAAATCATCGGTATCTTTCTCATACGGCCTTCAAATTCAGTAAATGAATATACTGTGCTAGTCAGAAAAACGAGTCCATAGCAATAAAGCAGATCTTGTCATTAAATTATGAAAGATATAAAAGTGTGGTTCATGATAATGGAAGAACAACAAAGTTAGAAAGATGGAGGATTGCAAAAAATGGTACACTTATTATTATCATTATCAATGCATTTAGGAATTTATATTTATGCACATAGTTAGGTATAGAAATTTATCTCATTTTTAATTCTTGATATTTTGGTCCATATGTTGGCACACCATAGTACACATATCAGTATACCAGTCTAAATTTTTTTTAAAGTCTTTTCTTGTTTTAGATTTAAATTTTGCTACTCTTTGCTTCGATTTTAAAAGGTTGAAAGTACATCTTCTTAATAGAAAAATGTCTTTTCAAACTCAAGTTATGAATTTAGTCTGTCTACTTGTTCACTTATATTTTTCTTCAAAATATATATATTGAAAGTATATAAATCTATATATCATCGTGTGTGTGTGTATATATATATATAGTACATAGATATGTTAATATAGTGTATAGAACTTGAAATAATTTAAAAAATCAAATATTTGATATTGTTGTAAAACATAAATTTATATAGATCTTTTATATATGGTTTAACCTATATATTTTTCATATATAATTTTACAAAAAAATTGGTTTACATTATCATAAATATTGTTTCTAATTCAATACTAATTTTAATTTAACATTTTGATTAGATGTGTAAAACTCATATATTTAACTTAAATTTTGGTTTGCGAAATGAGTTTTGATTTCTTAAGTGTATAGTTTAAAATATACAAAAGTTATAATTTATTTTATATTACTATATTTCATCAAAAATAATTTTATTGGAAATTACAGAGTTTATACTATTATAAATATTTTTTACGTTATTTTAATTTCAAGTTTTGCCTAATAAATACTAGTTATATTTTTCCTTAGCAAATTAGTATATTTTAGTTTTTAAAGTTTAAATTCATTTGATTTTTTTCCATAATTGGGAATAATAAAAAATCTCTTTATAATATCTTAAATACTTTTATATATCTTAATAACATTGGTTTTAATATATTGTATATACAATTATGAATATATATTTATATCATAATGGTTTTCTCTTTATGGTAAAATCTGTGTCTTTTCTTTAAAAGATCTTCAATAATTACAGTATTATTTTTACAAAGCCATCACATTAAAATTATTTATAATTCAAAATTATAATTTAAATCCATATTTCTTATTAAATTGATTTGAATATTTATTTTGATTACTACTTGTCATGAATATATTATAATATCATTAATTATCTTGAAACTCTTGTCTTCAATACCCATTCAATCTCATTCATTACTATCATTAACCTAAGTCTATGAATTGGTATGTATTACCTATGTCTGATTAAAGTAAGCTATGGTATATGTATGTATATGCATGATTATTAGATATTACTTATCAATAATGACTATACTCTGAATATCTCTTACCATAATACATATCATCATTAAATCATTCTGCATATTATTATTATTTACTTTGTTAACATATCTTTATTAATAATTCTCTTGGGAGCACAAAGTTTTGGTCCGACCGTGAACTCCCCAAAATGCCCTTACATATGAGATTTTAAATATATAAAATTATTATTTAACCTAATATCCCCCATAGATTAGGCATTAAATGTCACGTAAATTAGGATTTAATTAACCTTTTCAACAAATTCAAATTGCCTCTTTATATCGCTCAAAAAGAGGATCTCTAAATATGCTTTCATTGCAAATTTTAATTGCTACTCATTTTGGTCGCTATTTATTTTAGTGTTTATGCATTTCATTGGTTCTAATGCTACAAATTTCCATGCGTAATTTACTGCATCCATTTAGGTTTTTATTATGCAATTAAAATTTTACATTCCAAAATAGTTTGCTTAAAACCTTTATTATATGTATGCACGATACTATTATATGTATTACTTAAAATCTTTATTATACGTATGCACGATACTATTATATGTATAGACATATTTGTGTTTAAAATTAGAACTATGATCATTTATATTTGGCATATAGATCTACTAATTCAATTTGTTTTCCATATATAGAAATTAACATTGACGTGGAGATTTGGCAATTTCTTATATCTTTACTAATAATCAGAATAGGTTTGGTATCACACTTTTTTGGTGTACACGCAAACTACCAAAAACGCCCTTTATTCGAAATTATGTCCTACATTTCCGCTTTGCTAAATCAAAATTAATTACTCTATTTTTAGAAACAGTCAATTCCTTAAAAATCTCATACTCATTCTATAATATATAATATTAATTTCTTTATTTCCAAAATTATTCAATTCCTTAAAATTCTCATATTCATTCCTATACTATTAATTGCTATATTTCTAGAAACAGCCAATTTCTTAAAATTCTCATATTTATTCTTATCGTTATTAATAGTTCAAAATATCACCTTAAAATTTGCAACTTCACGATTTCTTATTTTTGAATGCTCTTTTCTAGCATTTACTACATTTTTGATAAGCATTGAATCGGCTGAAATTCGGTTACCCGTGCATGAACAGTTCAAAATACCACCTTAAATTTTGCAACTGGGCGGTTTCTTATTTTTAAATGCTTGAACTCTATAAATATCACATAGGATTCTTCACCATTTCTCCACACCACCATTACTCCTACTGTTCTCTACCGTTTCTCTTTATAATAATAAAAAAGAGCTTTGTAAAATTTTACAGCAATTTACATCGGCTTACACTCCAGCAAAGAAGACAGACATGTGTTGACGAGGATAACGTCATTAACAGGTGAGAATCCACTCGCAAACATGTTTGATAAATTAGGATGTTCTGCCTTTTGCTTTATCTCTTTACTGCACTTATTGTTTGAGCGATGCTGAGCAAAGTTGGTGCTTTCAGACAACTTTTATACTTTAATAAATATAACTAAACTTCAAAGTTATTAATAGGTGATGATAGCAGGGAATATTTGTTTCCTTTGTACGTTGTAGTAATTGTGCTGAGGTGGATTCATTCAGGATGTGGCCTTTGTGTTGGTAGGGGAGGCCACAGGGACATTCTTGGGGCGGTCAATGGCAAGCTTAGAGGTCAGAGGAGCTACGGTAGCACATGTGGAGGTTGGCATGGGCGGTGGAGAGCCAAATTTGGTGGTTGACGGAGGTGCGGGTGTGCGAGGGAGGGATGGTGGAGATGGTGCAATGTGCATAGATGGGAAAGTTTAAAACAACTAAGCTTTGAGAGTATTCTATGTTTGGTCGTATTTTTATACATGCCTTTACTTCGTAGGTCAAATCAATTTTTTATTGTATATCTTTACATTTGTTGTATAATTTTTTTAATATTATTAAGCTGCTTATGCCTGCGTCTGTTGTAATAACCCGGAAATTCTGAGCCAATTTAAAATTTTTATTTTGGCAATTTTGATGAATTTTGAATATTTAAATTGGATTATTTTAAATAATATTGACGAGAAATTTATTTTGAATAGAATTAGAACGTATATATTTATTCGAATCGTCGTTAGAATATTAATAATTTATTTTAAATATAAAAGGAAAAGAAAATGGTGAGGTAGTTTGAAAATTGGATTTCAAAATTTAAATGAATGTACCGGGTGCAAAACAAACCGGATTTCCGTGAAACCAAAAATATTAGAATCTAATTGAGGATATCTTTTCAACGAATCCGAAAAATTGAAATTTCATAACGGGAATCAAAAGATACGTCCAGTTGAAAATTCAGAATAGTCGCTATGGAATTTCAGCCCTTAAAAATGGAAAGTTTGCAAACGACCTTTGTTTTCGACGAAACCACTTTTGTTGGATCCGTGGTGTCTAATTATTGCTAGATTCGAAAATTCGTAATTTTTCAAATCAATATATGAGCGTGGCAAAGGAAAACGTGTTTGACCAGCTTCAGTTGATTTTAATCAACTGAAAAATGGCCATTTTTCAAACGGTCTCGGAATTCGACGAAATTAATTTTGGTAGGACCATACCGTCAATACGAAGCTAGAAAATATTTTTCTGGAATTTTTCGAGTTCGTATGTGACCCCAGCAAATTGAAATGTGCGTTCAAATTCAATATATAGAGTTATATTTTGATTTTGACGAAAACTGGTCGAAACGATCGAATCAGCTCACGATACATATCCCATTGTGATCGAAATGGGGGTAATTAGCTATGAACGACAATCGGTGGGTCTCGTTTCGAAGTCGAAAAAAAAAGTTACTTTTTGGATAAATAAAATAATATTAAAAAAATTCAATAAATCCCTCCCCTTTATACGCTCCCCTCCCCCCCCCCCCCCCCCGGGTGTTAATTCAGTTCAAATGAAAAAAGAAATTAAAAACCCATTGCGCCCTAGTGCGATGGCCCCTACCACCGCCGTCAAGGCGGGCGCAACCGCCTCCCCGACCTCTGATCCCCCTGCCTCCACCGCCACGTCGGCTTCTCCCCCTCCCCCCCCCCCCCCTCCCCAGTTCGAAATCCGCTCCCCCAAGAACCCGAGCCCCAAATCGAGGAGAACCCCGCACCTCAGGCCATCTCCAACTGGCCGCGACCCCCCCCCCCCCCCCCCCCCCGCCCCTCCCTAACGTGTTGCGCTTCCTCTCCTCTTCACTCCTCCCTTCTTCCACTTCC
Source organism: Allium sativum (assembly GCA_030737875.1). Taxonomy (NCBI): domain Eukaryota; kingdom Viridiplantae; phylum Streptophyta; class Magnoliopsida; order Asparagales; family Amaryllidaceae; genus Allium; species Allium sativum. Next base: position 968,993,129 of record CM060912.1, on the reverse strand, counting down.
TTCGATTGTCACAGTGAGTTTTCTTTAATTTGATTTCAGTTTTACTTCTTTATGTAGACAAAAATAGGATCTTTGTGTAGAGGTAAGGATAGGACCTTAAAACATAGAAAGCTTTGATTTTTATTTATATTTTTGACATAGAAAGCTTTGATTTTTATTTATATTTTTAACATAGAAAGCTTTGATTTTTATTTATATCAATCACATAAGAAAGGCCGGATTTTTATATAGTTAATCACATAAGAAAGGTTTGATTTTTATATAGTTAATCACATAAGAAAGTTCGAATTTTTATATGCTATGAAGAATAAAAATATAATTTTTATATAAAGTGGAATAATAAAAATATATTTTTTATTATATAGAAGCACGATAAAAATAGAATTTTTATCTAGATAGCGGTATAAAAATAGAATTTTTATCTATATAGTAGCGGTATAAAAATGTGATTTTTACCCATATAGAGTGATAATAAAAATGTGATTTTTATATACGTAGCAATAATATAAAAATATGATTTTTTATTTATATATGTAGTGGCTACGGGCAATGAAATTGACAAAAGGGTAAGCTGGACGAAGATTTCTACATAAGAAGAGTCGTGGCGTTTGGTTTAGCTAATTGGTGAGAACTTCTCACTTTAAATCTTTTTTTCTAGTTAAAATATAAGCTAGGATGTAGACAGTGCTTAGCAGCACCCGACACCCGTTGTCCACACACCATGGACGACTTGTATGCTTGTTTGATATGTTGTGAAGTTAGTTTGTGATGTTGATGTGAAATGGAAAATAAAATATTTATGTGTTGAAATAAATTAATTATCATTAAAAATAAACTTTTAACATGAATGTCATTAAATAAATATTCATTTACAAACTGGACGGTTTGTTTATGTACACCTATTTGAAAGATATTGATTGGGATGATAAATTTTACACGTCCCCCAACTGCACAAATAATATTCGGTGTTTGTGGATTGAAACCCCACATGGGTGTTGGGATGATATTTGGCGTACACTAATCCCAGTTATTTAATTGTATGTCGATCGATTGGTCGACAGACTGTGTAAGCGTTAATTATTTATATGTAATGCTTATACAGTTGTGTGGTGCACTTTGGGTGATGGTTGATTATTTATCGTTGCTATTATATACATGTGTTGAAGGGAATCCATATAATTAACATTATATGGTAATTGATTGGGCCTCATTCCAACTGGGAAAATAAAGAATATTATAGAAATAAAGATTCATGTGTTGAATAGAATAAATAGTCATGTGTTGACGATGCTCATGTGTTGAAACTTATCGTGTGTTGAGTTAAATATTTTAAATAATAAAATTTGCATCTTTATCATAATTTTATATAATAAATTAAATAACAAAAATGCTCATGCGTGGAGAATATTCATGTGTTGAAAAAAAAAAATTCATGTGTTGAAAGAAAAATATATATTCATGTGTTGAAAGAAAAATATATATATTCATGTGTTGAAAGAAATATAGATTCATGTCTTGAATAGAATAAATATTCATTTACTGAATAGAATAACGAAGTTATTGAAATATATAAAGCCGTGTTGATTAGAGATGCGCCATTTTGACACGAACGATATTTATATCGATTATATTCATTTTTATAATGAATATAGAAAAGAAAGTGATTTCAAAATATAACGTTTTGAAAATATTATTATTTGTATATCGATGATGTGGAATACTCAATTTTGATTCGAAATTGAATATGAAGTTGAAATCGTTTCGAAAATGAATTTAAAACGATTTATAAAATACGTTTTAAAAGGAAATCGACGAAATATATTATTTACATATAGAACAGAACGCGCCGCGCCGCGGTAGTTCGGGAATTTCGACCATTGGCTTCGAATTGACGTTGCGGGAGATCCGACCGTCGGATTCTCCTGAAACCAGAACCATAGGTTCGTATCGAAAATAGCTTTCCAATGAATATTAGAAATTTGAAATCTAACGGTTGGATTTGGTTAAGTCCAAATCAAATTTGGAAAAGGTCGTTGTAAGTGCAGTTCGGTGGCCGTTATTGAAAACCGATTGTACGGGCCTTGATAAAATTATTAAAAATAGTGATAATTTGTGTAAAATCATAAGGAATGATTTGTGAAAAACTGGGATGAAAAAAATTCCATATTTGAAAAGATAAAAATAGATTTTTATCGAAATGAACTAGTCTTGAACTAGAATTGTAACTCCATTTATTTTTAAAATAAATAAATTGGATTTAAAATGGTTTTGAAAATAATCAGAATTTCCAATACGTGAATTGGAATGGATTTGAATCGAAATTATCTTCGGAATATTTCGATGTTGGATTCTGTGATTATACGGATATGGTCGTGGAAATTTGAAAGATATATTTTATATCGTTATTTCCAATATGATATTTGTTAGTTTTAGATTTTGATATTGAATATAAGCCGATATATTTTCAATTCAGAGCCTTGTATTTAATATCAAATGGGATTTGGGTTTGTCGTGAATGGTGTCTTAAAATAACACTGTTCTTGAACCTAGTTTAGAAAAGAATAAATCTTTTAATTAAGATTTGGTGAAATTGTCCAGTTAATTAGTATTTAATTGGAATTGAATTTGAATTGGTTTTTGGGGTTTATCGTGAGCGGTGTTTTGAATAACACCTGTTCTTTAACCCGATTAAAAATAGAAAGTGATTTTGGGTTTATCGTGAATCGTGTTTTAGATGACGTTGGTTCTTTAACCTAGTTAAAGACAGGATATGGATTTGTCGAAAGATTAAAATTAAGTGGAGTTTTAATGAATCTTTAATTAGATTCAAATGATCGAGAATGGAGTATCACCAGTTCTTGTTGCAGTCATGATGGGGGGTTCTCGCTTCGCGGTTTGGTGGCCAACGGTAGACTCTTACCCCCACATGTCCCTTGCGCGTGGTTGGTTAGGCAGTGGCCGGGAGGCTCGAGAGGGTCGCCGTAAAACAAGTGACTAGGGGGACCATGTGGGAGCCACTGTGGGTATTACCTGCTGCTTGGTGGATGAAGGGATGGTTGCAAAGCCTGCTGAATTTCGTCGGCTATCCTTTATTTGGTATCAGAGCTTTGGTTTACAGAGCTCGAGAACAAGACGTATTAGAACCGAACGAAAGAATTCATCAGATATTGGATTAGTAATATCCAATTATAGTGACTCGTTAGAGATAGGATCAGTAGTATCCTAGAACGAGTGTGAAGAGTATATTTTTCAAATGAAAACAAATTGTGTTTTGAAAGTTAAATTCAATTATTCGTATTTGAATAATTTATTTGTATTGAAGTTGGACAATCGAGTATATAAAGATTTTGCATATACGCGTCATGAACGTATATTCAAAGTTTTAATATATTGGATAGATATAGGATCACACTCTAGTCGCTCGGACCTGATTCTGATGATTGACGCGTCATCATCAGTAATTATTTTCGTGTTTCGAAAGTGAGATGTCTATATATTTCCATTAGACTGGTGTGAGAACCAAAACTAGATAGGTTTATTGTTGTGATTTGGCATCAAAAACATGATTTTCTATATATATATATATATATATCAAAATTATGAATTTGAAATGTTAATCCACTAATTGATTGATGGTTGTGTTGTTTGATTATTGTTTTGATTAATTAACATTTTGAACCATTTAGCCTAACTGAACCAAATATTTGAACTGTATTGAAAAATGTTTGGAATTGCATGTATATACATGCACTTACATTGAACAGGTCATAGCAAGGAGGCTAGAGCAGAAGAATAAAATTGTTTACCCGACAAATAGGTACATGTTTACAAATTTATTGGGTTTGGATGATTTTATGAGCCGATTGGCTAGCCGCTTGGCTGTTTCTTTTTCTTTTTGGATTAATGAGGGCCATGGGAGGCTATTTGAAATATCCCGAAGTCCCCGGTGCAGGGGAGGTTATGGAGAAATTTTTCGAAAATTTAGGGTGTTAGCCAAATGTTTGAGAAATTTGGAAAGTTCTTAGAAACTGGAAAGTTGAAGAACTTAAGCCGTAAAGAAAATAATGGAAGTTGAGTTGGTTCGTACAACAACTTTCAGCTTCGTTCCTTTTCGGGGACGAAAAGATTTAAGTGGGGGAGATTGTAATAACCCAGAAATTCTGAGCCAATTTAAAATTTTTATTTTGGCAATTTTGATGAATTTTGAATATTTAAAATGGATTATTTTAAATAATATCGACGAGAAATTTATTTTGAATAGAATTAGAAAGTATATATTTATTCGAATCGTCGTTAGAATATAAATAAATTATTTTAAATATAAAAGGAATAGAAAATGGCGAGGTAGTTTGAAAATTCGATTTCAAAGTTTAAATGAATGTACCGGGTGCAAAACAAACCGGATTTTGGTGAAACCAAAAATATTAGAATCTAATTGAGGATATCTTTCCAACGAATCCGAAAAATTGAAATTTCATAGCGGGAATCAAAAGATACGTACAGTTGAAAATTCAGAATAGTCGCTATGGAATTTCAACCCTTAAAAATGGAAATTTTGCAAACGACCTCGGTTTTCGACGAAACCACTTTTGTTGGATCCGTGGTAGTCTAATTATTGCTAGATTCCAAAATTCGTAATTTATCGAATCAATATGTGAGCGTGGCAAAGGAAAACGTGCTTGACCAGTTTTAGATGATTTTAATGGACTGAAAATTTCCATTTTTCAAAGGCCTCAGAATTCGACGAAATCAGTTTTGTTAGGACCGTATCGTCAATACGAAGCTAGAAAATATTTTTCTGGAATTTTTCGAGTTGGTATGCGACCTTAGTAAATTGAAATGTGCGTTCAAATTCAATATATAGAGTTATATTTTAATTTTGACGAAAACTGATCGAAACGATCGAATCAGCTCACAATACATATCCCATTGTGTTCGGAATGGGGGTAATTAGCTATGAACGATAGTCGGTGGGTCTCGTTTCGAAGTCGAAATAAAAAGTTACTTTTTGGATAAATAAAATAATATATAAAAAATTCAATAAAGCCCTCCCCTTTATACACTCCCCCCCTCCCATGTTAATTCAGTTCAAATGAAAAAAAACAATTGTGCCCTAGCGCGATGGCCCCTTCCATCGCCGCCAAGGCGGGCGCAACCGCCTCCCCGACCTCCGATCCCCCTCCCTCTAGCGCCACGTCGGCTTCTTCCCCCTCCTTCCTCAGTTCGAAATCCACTCCTCCAAGAACTCGAGCCCCAAATCGAGGAGAACCCAGCCGCCTCAGGCCATCTCCGACTGGCCGCGACCCCCCTGCCCCTCCCCAACATGTTGCGCGCCCTCTCCTCTTCACTCCTCCCTTCTTCCACTTCCTTCGATTATCATGGTGAGTTTTCTTTAATTTGAATTCAGTTTTACTTCTTTATGTAGACAAAAATAGGATCTTTTTGTAGATAAAAATAGGATCTTTGTGTAGATGTAAGGATAGGACCTTAAAAGATAGAAAGCTTTGATTTTTATTTATATTTTTAACATAGAAAGCTTTGATTTTTATTTATATTTTTAACATAGAAAGCTTTGATTTTTATTTATATTAATCACATAAGAAAGGCTGGATTTTTGTACAGTTAATCACATAAGAAAGGTTTGATTTTTATATAGTTAATCACATAAGAAAGGTTTGATTTTTATATAGTTAATCACATAAGAAAGGTCGGATTTTTATATGATATGAAGAATAAAAATATAATTTTTATATAAAGTAGAGTAATAAAAATATAATTTTTATTATATAGAAGCAAGATAAAAATAGAATTTTATCTATATAGTAGCGGTATAAAAATGTGATTTTTATCCATATAGAGTGATAAAAAATGTGATTTTTATATACATAGCAACAATATAAAAATATGGTTTTTTTATATATGTAGTGGCTACGGGCAATGAAATTGACAAAAGGGTGAGTTGGACGAAGATTTCTACATAAGAAGAGTCATGGCGTTTGGTTTAGCTAGTCGGTGAGAACTTCTCACTTGAAATCTTTTTTTCAAGTTAAAATATAAGCTAGGATGCAGACGGTGCTTAGCAGCACCCGACACCTGTCGTCCACAGACCATGGACGACTTGTATGCTTGTTTGATATGTTGTGAAGTTAGTTTGTGATGTTGATGTGAAATGGATAATAAAATATTTATGTGTTGAAATAAATTAATTATCGTTAAAAATATAATTTTTAACGTGAATGTGATTAAATAAATATTCATTTACAAACCGGACGGTGTGTTTATGCACACCTATTTGAAAGATATTGATTGGGACAATAAATTTTACACGTCGCCATACTGCACAAATAATACTCGGTGTTTATGGATTGAAACCCCACACGGGTGTTGGGATGATATTTGGCGTACACTAATCCCAGTTATTTAATTGTATGTCGATCGATTGGTCGACAGACTGTGTAAGCGTTAACTATTTATATTTAATGCTTATACAGTTGTGTGGTGCACTTTGTGTGATGGTTGATTATTTATCGTTGCTATTATATACATGTGTTGTATGGAACCCATATAATTAACATTATATGGTAATTGATTGGGTCTCATTCCAATTGGGAAAATAAAGAATATTATAGAAATAAAGATTCATGTGTTGAATAGAATAAATAGTCATGTGTTGACGATGCGCATATGTTGAGAATATTCATGTGTTGAAACTTATCGTGTGTTGAGTAAAATATTTTAAACAATAAAATTTACATCTTTATCATAATTTTGTATAATATATTAAATAACAAAAATGCTCATGTGTTGAAAGAAAAATATATATTCATGTTTTGAAAGAAATATAGATTCATGTGTTGAACATAATAAATATTCATTTGTTGAATAGAATAACAAAGTTATTGAAATATATAAATCCGTGTTGATCAGAGATGCGCCATTTTGACGCGAACGATATTTATATCGATTATATTCTTTTTCATAATGAATATAGAAAAGAAAGTGATTTCAAAATATAATGTTTTAAAAATATTATCATTTGTATATCGATGATGTGGAATACTCAATTTTGATTTGAAATTGAATATGAAGTTGAAATCGTTTCGAAAACAAATTTAAAACGATTTATAAAATATGTTTTAAAATGAAATCGACGAAATACATATAAATATATATATATATTATATATAATGGCCTGAATAGAACGCGCCGCGCTGCGGTAGTTCACGAATTTCGACCATTGACTTCGAATGTTGCGGGAGATCCGACCGTCGAATTCTCCTAAAACCGGAACTGTTGGGTTCGTATCAAAAAGAGATTTCCAATGAATATTAGAAATCTGAAATCTAACGGTTGGATTTGGAATTAATTCCAAATCAAACTTGGAAAAGGTCGCTGTAAGTGCAGTTCAGTGGCCGTTATTGAAAACAGACTGTACGGGCCTTGATAAAATTATTAAAAATAGTGATAATTTGTGTAAAATCATAAGGAATGATTTGTGAAAAACTGGAATGAAAAAAAAATCCATATTTGAAAAGATAAAAATAGATTTTTATCGAAATGAACTAGTCTCGAACTAGAATTGTAACTCCATTTATTTTTTAAAATAAATAAATTGGATTTAAAATGGTTTTCAAAATAATCAGAATTTCCAATACGTGAATTGGAATGGATTTGAATCGAAATTATCTTTGGAATATTTCGATGTTGGATTCCGTGATTATACGGATATGGTTGTGGAAATTTGAAAGATATATTTTATATCGTTATTTCCAATACGATATTTGTTAGTTTCAGAATTTGATATTGAATATAAGTTGACATATTTTCTATTCAGAGCCTTGTATTTAATATCAAATGGGATTTCGGTTTGTCGTGAATGGTGTCTTAAAATAACACTGTTCTTGAACCTAGTTTAGAAAAGAATAAATCTTTTAATTAAGATTTGGTGAAATTGTCCAGTTAATTAGTATTTAATTGGAATTGAATTTGAATTGGTTTTTGAGGTTGATCGTGAGCGGTGTTTTGAATAACACCTGTTCTTTAACCCGATTAACAATAGAAAGTGATTTTGGGTTTATCGCGAATCGTGTTTTAGATGACGTTGGTTCTTTAACCCAATTAAAGACAGGATATTGATTTGCGGAAAGATTAAAACTAAGTGGAGTTATAATGAATTTTTAATTAGATTGAAATGATCGAGAATGGAGTATCACCAGTTTTGCTCCAAAGCGATAGCTAAATCTTTAATTAGATTTGAACGTGAAATGGTAATTAACTTTACCGATAGCATCGTGATGTTAGATATGGAGTATTACCAGTTTTGCTCCATGGGATGAATAGGTTGGGATTGGGAAATAAAATAAATGATTACTTCGGTGTGGTTCGCTAATCCCGACTAGTTTGGAAAATCTTAACACGGCTTGAAAATATCCAAAGGAAGATTAAAGAATAAATTTAGAAGAATTTATCTTTGATAAGATTAATGGGAACCTTTCCCTAAGAATGTGAAAATTTTAATAAAAGAATATTCTGAATTGGAATGAGGTCTATATTATGTTTGTGTAACACTTGTTTATTATATACGCGGGTTACTCGGGAAGGCCGGGTTTATACCCATTCTGAATAACCGATTCGACGATAAGTCGAAGATGAAGACGGTAGTTGAAGACCAGAAGTATTCACATCGTTTGGATGATTATTGATGATCTTGATTAGATTGTACACCCAAGAGGAGGGAATCAGTTGGTGATCGTCCAGACGTACTTAGAGATCGATGGATATGCGAGGAAAGTGCTTCCGGTTTCGTTCAGACCTTGAACGAACTTGTAAATGGACTGTATGTCTGACATTGGATTTTATTCTGTGTTGATTGATCTCTATTAAATATACATCTGTTTGGCGGTGGAGAATTTATTCTCTTGCTTAACGCCCTTCTTTGAGACGTACGAGCTCAAAGGTTGTATATCGATGGACATCAGTCGCATGGAGTGAATTGCCTGTGTGGCACGCCTAAGTGGCAGACAATCAAGGCTTCTGTTGAAAAGCAAAGTCTTGTGATTGATGATCAAAGCACGGCCTGTGTGGCGCAGCTTTGTGTATAGCGTTAATTCGCGAGCATCACACCTCGGTATGAGTCAAAAATGGGATAGTGACTGCAGGGAGAGCATGACGTTTATTTCTATCTAGTGGTGGTGTCAGTGCTTAAACTGGCTGACATTTATATAATTTTCACCTGTGTGGTTGTTGGAATGCAAGGCGCCTCGAATATATGGTCGATAACTGGCACTATATGAGCCGACGTACAGACCATTATATAGGTTCTAGGGAAATATGTGTTCAGGAATTGCCAATCCTCAAAAGTAAGAGAGGATCGGCCCTGAAGTTCCAAGGATCGCTGTGTGTGGTCCTGATACATTTGCTAGAGTGTCTCAAACGGAGAGGAGCTTGCCCCTTGCCTCGACTCATGATGGAATCCAATTTCCAATACGTGATATTTTGGTTTTATTTATAGAGCCTAGTACAGCGACATAGTGGTATGGGTCACTTATGTCGTCTATGATTTATACATTATGATTTAAGTTGTTTCTTCACTTATAGTAATAATAAAATATGAAATTTCACGTACCAAGCATTTTTGGCTATTATAAGGTAAAAACCCTATCCTCCGGCTTGCGTTGCATTGTGTGATGGGACCAGGGTCTTATAATAGCTTTATTTTTCTTTATTTAGCATTGCGCTGTTTGTTTTATGCACTGATATTCTTGGGAGGAAACTCGTTCCGTGTTATACGGCGTGGTCCGTTGATTTGCCTAACTTTAAAATAAAGATTAATAACTATTTTAGTTCTCACACCAGTCACATGACTGATCTGGAGTTTATTGTTTTAACCTAAACTCTGGGTGACCCTATTTTCCGCACGGGCAGCTAGTAGTTTTGATTTTGCAGATTTATATTCACAGGATCCTGATTTACAACTGGAACGATGCTCGGAAAGCTCTGTATCTGTGTGTTACTTTCAGTTGTGTTTTGTATTATTTTTCCGCTGCTATGTATTTAAATGTATCTAAATATCTGTTATTTGTCAAATGTGTAATATTGATTCATACTCTGTGGTATTCTTGTATTCTGATGGAATTGTTGTAATAAGCAATGAAATGTTCTTCTGTTTGCGTTCTGATTTGTCGTGTTCTCGAAGTAATTCGATCTTTCTCTTCTCTTCGGAGATCGGGGAAATTTGGGTCGCTTCAAATATTCCACTCCTTTATTCTGCTTTTAATTATTTTAAGCACATGCCCTACTTGGTAAAAATTGAATCCGTCCATATATCCATGCATTTCCATATTTATTGCATTATGCCAATTATTGGCATAGAGGAAAGACTCTCTTTTCTTTAATTTATTGCCTTTTTCAATCAAAGAAATATGCCATGGACTATGCTTATCTATAGAAGTATTTAAAATATTGACTTTGATATTTTAAAAATAATAATCCACGCGTGAAGCACGTGTCACGACCACGCGTGAAGCGCGTGCCACGACCACACGCGTAGCACGTGCCATTGCCATGCGCGAAGCGCGTGTCGTGACGCTCATTATCATTATGCATCTTGTTTCATATCACGTTTCATTATCATAAATTACAATGCATGTCATATTAAAATCATTTACATCACAAATTGCACTTCATTTTGTATATCATCTCATACTACTTTGCATATGACATACATTTTATATTGCGTTGCAAAAAAAAATATTGCAGACATATGCATTGCGTTACATACTGACTTTAATTCCTCATGTAACAAGTATATTTTATTTAAGGGAAGTTTTGTATCATTGTCTTAAAAAGTAAAGGATTATTAGTTTTTGACTGAAATGATCGCCTTGCTTGACTTGTTTGACTTAATTGACTTGGTTGACTTGTTTGAAATGATTGGATTTGATGTGTGTGTCGATTGGTTTGTTTGTAATAGATTGGAATTGATTGGTTACAGTTCAATTATTATATCTTCTTATTAAGTTTTATAATATTAGTTTAAAGGGGAGTTTTAGAGTACTATAGTATAAAAGATGGGGGGAGTTATATAGTTTAGGATAGGTTTAGTTTTAAGATAATTTTTATTTAGGAAATTTTTTGTTGATGACAAAAGGGGAGAAGTTATAAATAGTAGGCTTAAAGTCAGTGGGAATCAGCAGAGTGATGGGGAGTTATTGGAGTAAGGAGAGTAACTAAAGAATTAAGGTATCCGTAAATATATTTTATAAACAAAGGTTGTCATCATTAAAAATGAGGAGATTGTTAGAAACTAAGATGATGGTTTTGATGACAACAACTTTTTAACTATTATTACTATAAAATATATACTGACACTATTGTCTATATATATATATATAAACACACACACACAGCCGGCACTGGCCCAGTGCCAACGGTGCCATCGCACAGGGCAGCAGTAGTGAGTAGGGCATAAAAAAGAACCCAAACAGAAGAAAACGTGTGAAATGGAGAAAAAAGCACTGCCTGCCTTCTCAGATCCACGAACCACGAAGTCAAGAATGCACAAAAGGAAGGGAAAATAAGGCAAAACTAACACGAAGAAGATGCGAGATACAATTAAAGATCGAATTGTACAGATCTCACATCCTACTTCTGAAATAGATAACCTTATTTCTAAATTATCCTCCTTAGCTAGGCTAGCTCGCATATTGTAACATCTGAAAGTCCAAGAGGCTGTAACTTGATGTAAAACTTTTTTTTCATTTAAGTTTGTTGTCTTGCATCCGGATCCTGGAAGTCAATATGTTTTTTTTTTGGGTTTAAGTTTCTTTTCTTGCAGCGCCTGTAACTATCCATAGTGCACATGCTAATGAAGAGGGTGAATAAATCTATAGTTAAATTTTTGGTTATAGGCTAGAGTCTGGAAGTTTATATGTTTTAGTTATATTACAATCGTTTTGAAGTATTATTTTAATCTACTCAGCACTTGTATGTTTTAGTACAATATTCAACGTTAGACAATAGCAATTTAATAAATGGTGTTTTGTTAGAAAAAAAGGACGAACCTGATAATGAGAATATTGATTCTTCTTTTACTGTAAATGTTGAGTTTTTTCCAATAGAAATCATATTTTTCTTACTGCAAATAATGATTTTTGTTTTAACAAGATCATATTTTCAACGGTGTTTTGTCTAATATTATTATTTATTATTAAAATAATGTTATTATGTCTATTATTTTGTAATCATATTTTTCAAAAATGACCTGTTATCGTATCATAATTTGTAGGCATGAGTGCTAGCTTTCTTCGTGGTACAAAGGAAGCAAACATTGATTTCCAACAACTGAAATAGTTCAAGTCTTGTATGTAAAATCTCTTTATATTTAAACTTATTGTTTATGATTTTTTGCATTATAACAATGTTATTTTATTCATCTTGTGTGCACTGTTAATCCGTAATAGTACCACTGGATTTTTTTAAATTGTCTATATCTTACGGTATGCATATTATTTTGTATCATTGTGAACTTTTTTTTTACATTGGGGGCATAATTTAGCAAGTCGCACTGGACATCATAAATCTCATGACCGGCTCTGTATATATGCAGGATGTATATGGAAGTATTGATTATTGAAGACTGTATGGTATAAAGAGTCAAGATTGAAGATAACAAAGAAGGAGAACTCAAGATTGAAGACTCATGAGTAACAAGAATTTGAGATATCAAGATAGGTAATAAAGTCTAGAATTTTTGTTAAATCTTCATAATAGCACTAAAATCTTTGTTTCTATTTTCTCATGGGATGAAACTCATTTTTGCCTTATAATAGGATGGAACCCACAACCAAATCAGTTTTGGCGGGAACCGAAGCTTGATATGGTGAGATACTTTGCAAGTATGAACTCACAAAACTAAAGTTTTAAAATTTTAATGCTTTAATTTCAAAACTCTTCGTAGTTTTTACTTTCAAAACATTTCAAAATTACTTCATGTTTAATAATATCTCTTGTTCTTTAATTTATTCAAAACATATCTTGATTTTAAACTAAACTTTTTATTTGAATATTTTAGTTTTGAAATATCAAAATTATAATATATACTTAAGTTTTATTTTTTTTAGTTTTTGTTTTCTTATATATATAAAAAAATATTATGTTTATAATTTATAAATATATGTTTTAAAATTATATTATTACTCTATTATACTATTTTATAATATAGAAAAATAGTTTGTTTAAACTCCAGAATTATCTTGATTTATTTAAACATCATTTCCGTTGTTTTAAAAATTTAAATTTCAAAAATTCATAAGGGATGTCGACATAGAGGGTGACTCATGTCAACATGATAGCCATTTTTTCAAAAAATCAAATTCCAAAAGAAGTGTATTTGATTAAATCCTTTCTTGAATAGACGTGGTTGTTGATTCCCTATATATACCCAGCCAAAAACAATATTTTTTAGTTACTTTATATTATCTTTTTCACTCCTCCACTTCATTTCTTTTCTAAAATTTCAAGGATCCTTAACCACACTCTGCAGAAATTCAAAAAGAATCAAACCAAAATATCTCTAGTTTAATTCTACACCCTCTCTCTTAAAGATCTAAGTGTTATTCAGAGTATAAGCATTTATAATTAAAGATTGAAAGATCAAAGTCCTATCGTGTATGTATTTCAAATTGCTGTTAAAAAGATGTTGTTGTAGCCCGTTCAAATAAATTAAGTGTGGTTATAGCATGTTCAAATCAACTGGATGTGATTGTAGCCCATAAATCAATTAGGTGATCTTGTAGCCTGGTTAAATCAAGAGAGCTCTCTGCGCTTGGAAGCAGTAGGGAGTGGACCTCGTGGCCCTGAAATCAAGGATTGTAATATCGACATTTATTTAAAAAGAAATCTGCACAACCCTGAGTTGTGTGGAACTGGATGTAAGGTAACTCTGAACTAGTATAAAATCTCGGTGTATTTCTTCATTTACTGCTTTTACTTATTATTTACATCTATGATTGATTATGTGACTGTTACATATCTGTGATTTGCATTGATTCCGATATATTCAAAAAGATTTCAAGAAATTCATAAATTCCACTAAACATTATTCAACCCCCTTCCTCCTCCTCTAGTGTTAAGTTAGCCTTAAGATCCATAATCTGCATTCCCAACACAAAAGTCCTCATGCTAAAAAGTACAGTAATGTATATGTATTACAATTTGTGCAGTTAATGCCCCGCTATTACCCCACTATAACCTCTTTATATCCCATAGCGGATTACAACCGCTATGCTTTTCCCAAATAGCCTTTGATATAGCCTCTCCACTTTAAGCTCTGCTATATTCCGTTATTTCTGATATATCCAGTTATTTTCACTATATTACATTATTCCCACAATATCTTTGATGAAAGAAACGAACTGAAAAATGACATCTATGCACTATAAAAATTATGAAGTTAGGTTTTTTTTAATTGAATTTTTAAATATATAATTTTAGAAACAAAATACTCTATATTACATAAAATTTAACTAAGTTAAATATCAAATTACGTTTATTTACAGATATTTGTACATGTTTTTGTTTAAAACCAGGAATGTACTAATTAAAGTTAAAATGAATGTTGGTTTTTCATTTAATTATCATTTTCACATTCATAAAAACATTAAGAACGAATTAATTGTTTATTTTAGAGTCATCCGCTATATCTTGCTATTTCCTCGGTTTATCCCGCTATGACCTTTTGAGCCTCTGCTGCGTTGGATCCGCTAAGCGCTTTAACTGCATAGATCATAAGACAAATTCGAAGTCCAAAACATAGTCATATTTCAACATGTATGTAATTCACACATATACAAACTTAGGTGAGGTATATCAATAATGCATACCATTCTATCACTTCACATGAACCAAAAGGGAAACTGATTACCATTCTATATTGGAACGATGAGACAAACTTGTATTTTTGAGCATAGAAGAGGCATGATACTTAAGGTTGTTGTATATTATTCTTATATGGTAGATAAATTATACGCATGCCATTGCACTGTATATACGTTTTATACATTATATCATATTGAGCTAGTGGACATTTGCGATGTTTTGTATTTACGCTATCTTGTATATTTCAAATTTTATATTATCTTCATGGTATTGACTCTGTGTTCTCTATCTTTTAGCATATGTTGTGTACTGTTCTATTCTGGAGATGCACCTGTTTATTATTTTATGCTAATACATTGTTACGTGTGTACCTATATAACATTATTTTCTATATTATATGACACTGTTACTTAGTAATACTTTAGGATAATGTGGGTTTAAACAAGGGGCATTATAATTCATGAGCTGAGAAAGAAGGACTAATAACAATCCAGGACGATTTGGTTGAAACCATATTCGAATGATGCTTTTGCTATTATATTTAATGTGGAACTGGTGCATACAAGCATTTTCGAGAAAATGTGAGGTATCATGAAAGTTGGAGTCGATCTCGTTTAGAATGGTTTGGTTTCATCTAGGAAGATCTATAAAGGATATGGAAAAGGTATTAGATGTTTATTGGTTGAAGAAACTTACAACCGACAACCAGAGGTTGTTGAAGCCTTTGGGACCAAAAACAAAGAAATGTTCGATTTTGAAGTAGCTGCATTTATGGTGGAGCGCCATAATGACCTTGCGGCGATGGAATTCTTTGACAATGAGTAGAGAAGTTGAATCTTACCTCTTTTTTAAGCCTAGTAGATAAGTGAGTTCTACAAATGTGGGCGGACGAGCTAGGCGCATCATGAAGATTACATAGAGGGAGCTGAGCAAGGCGTAACCACTTGGATGCACCAAGGTAGGATTGGGCAAAGCTCTAAAAGAGAATGTTGGAAAGCCATTGAAAGGTAACATAGTTCTAGACAGTCACATATATCAGTTGCATGTTGTATACCCACATTGTAGAAGATGAGCCTATTGATGGGATGTAGGTAAGAGAACCTTATCCTTGAAAATCCCATGCTTATAACCAATTGTTTTAAGTTCTTCATTAGTCAATTTGGAAGGCAATTGATCTCGAGGATTGTCCAAAACTATTAGAATGGGTCGAATTTTCCTTGGGATTGCATGACCATGAGGCTAAGCGGTTTGGATAACTTGAAGTTGATGCACATTTGTTATAGAACACCTCACTCTAAACAGAGTGGATGCAGAGGCTTAAGCACTAAATGAGGCCACTTTTATAGGAGTAGAATGACGGGTGTCGATTGTGAGATTAGGATACCATACGATTTCAGACATTGGAAAATTTGACAATGAATGTGGTCGGACATGTTCTATTATAATACCCTGTTTTAGTCAAAACCTGTCCAGTTGATGATGGATTCCAACGGATGTCGACGTATATGGACCACCTAGATTATGCACATTGACCGAGATAACGCAAATGAACTATGTCATGCTATGAGACTATTTGTCGGATTTTAACCATTATCGTAGTAACAGAAAAGTTACTCAGGGAGACACAAAACTTCCTTTGTAGCAACGTAGGATTGTGATGTTCAATTTGAAGTGTTGACACGTCGGTCGGTCAGAGTGTATTCAATGTGACTATTATTGAAATCGTCTTAGAAAATTCAAGTCATCAACCCAACTTCGGCAAGTCAACTGCCCATTTTCCATGATGTGAAAGACTTTTGAAGAATTCAAGATGACCAGGAGAAAACCCAGGGATGGAGAGTAATGAGACAGAGAGTGAACACCTGACCAAGGAAAGATAAAAGAACATTGAGGCAAACCCAAAAAAACTTGATGTCTACCCCACGTCATTCATCTCCAGCCATGATGAAAGAAAACCATGAATCCAGAGATGAATTTGAATCAAGGATGACTCAAAATTAATAATGTCGATGACGTTAAGATTATTACAATACAAAAGTCACCACAACTGAGACTTAGGACTCATCTAAGTGCGAGATGAAAATCTAATCATGAAAACATCGAAATGATCATTGACAACTTGTTGGACTCGCGCAGATTGTGTCGGTATCAAAGACCTAGTGACAACCATCAAAGTAACGACGATGACAGTGAATAGCAAAGGAGACAGAGGCATGATATTATCAAGACGTGATCTGCCTTGCTATTACAGAAAAAGAAAGAAAGAAGAAAAGAAAGAGAAGCCTACCTAATCGTCGGGACACAACGCAGCTTCCAAAAAAAACCAAAAGCTCTAACTTTTGATGCAAAAAAAGAATGACACGATAACTATTTCAGACGATGAGTGGAAGCTTTTGGAATAAACGTAATTCTTTAAGATGATGTTTAGTCAACTATGAAATCCTATGTTGTTGATATTTGATTGCTTGTCTTGATTCATATTATGCTTTATTTTCACCAAAGCATACTTTGCGCGATAATGTTACATAATCCAACTTTTTGGTGGAACTGGACTTCAAGACAATGAAGAAATTGATTGAGAACTCAAGGAATTGTCTTGAATGATGGAGCATAAGAAGTTGGAAGCAATATTGGTGCATGCCATATATAGTCTATACCATATTGATCATGTCGACACCAATATGATTTGGTTGATACTGATAAGATTTGATGAACAATTTTTAGAGGTAAAGACAAGTCTGCCATGGGATAATTCCTGACATATGTGATTTGTATGAACAAATTATCAAGCTTGAAAGCCTGAAGATGTGAAAAAGTATAAAGAAAAGGTGTAACACCGAACAAAACATGATCGGTAACAACATGATTATGGCCAATAATGACATAATTAATGCTGCAACATATACTTGTTCTTACTTCCTAATTGCCTAAAATGAAAGTGTTAGAGCCACGTAGAAATAACTTTCCAACCCTAGTCATGTAATCTTACTTTGCCAAGAAATGCAGTCAAATTTGGAATACTTTATTTTCCAAATCTGAAACGATGTATCTTGCTCTTGGTTAAACAAAAACCCGTGAAAGAAAAAGGAAATGGATGTAGACAATAATTCAAGACCGTCGAAGTTGTACTACTATAAAATTTCATTAGCTATACAAGTCCGATTTAGTTGCTTATTCGTGTTTTTCGTTAATTGAGATGTGGCCCATTTTTGGGCACAAAAGGTTAGTTCCATTATAATTGATATTTGAATGAAATGATGTATAGGCTAGTTGTTTATATATAGTTTTGGCTAACGCTATAAACCAAGAAAATGAAAGAAAAGCAGGAAAATGGGCTTCAGCCCAGCCTAGTACAACTGTAACCGAAATAAAGAAGTAAAGAGAAACAAACTCTCTCGTATGTTGACTCATTTCCTTATTAGCCTCCCTCAAAACTAAGGTGCTGAAACCCTAGTTTTGAATAATCCATGGCGGCGCTTGAGAAATCTTCAAATCTGAGTGTCCAAGAGAGTATGCGGGTGTTTAGCAGCTTTAGTTCCATCACTTTGTACCATAGATCTGAATTTTTTGCGAAGTCTGAGAACCGTAAATTATCGAATCTGGAGATTTTTAGGGTTTTCATGTCTTTCTCCTTGCTCCTTCACATAACGGAGTTGCAATTTATCCTCTTTAGCCTCTGGCTTTTCCTTACTGCTAATGTTCATTTCAGATATGAATTTGGTAAAATTGGTTGCAGAAATGGCTTTGGTAAGAACGTCAGTTCTTTGGTAAGTGCCTGGTATGTGATTAATTTGAATTTCTCCCTTTTGCACCATTTCTCTTACAAAATGCAAGTCCATCTCAAAGTGCTTAGTTCTAGCATGTTGTATTGGGTTCTCAGACATGTACACTGTACTTTTATTGTCACACCATAAAGTTGGTTTTTGATCTGATTTTAGTTTGAGTTCAGCTAGAATAGACTGTATCCATTTAATCTCAGCTGCAATGTTAGTTATGCTTCTGTACTCTGCCTCTGTGCTAGATTTGGAAATTGTAGGCTGCTTTTTAGAACACCATGATATTAAGCTTTGACCTAAATATACAAAATATCCTGTTGTTGATATTCTGTCATCTGGATCAGAAGTCCAGTCAGCATCTGCATATGCATTTATATGGAAATGTTGGCTGGCTTTAAGTATTAATCCATGATTGATTGTTCCTTTGAGATATCTCAGTATTCTTTTGACTGCTTTCCAGTGAGTGTCCAAAGGATTCTGCATAAATTGAGATACTTTATTAACACTGAAAGCGATGTCAGGTCTGGTTATAGTAGCATATTGCAATGCTCCTACAACACTTCTATATTCAGTAATGTTTGATATTGCCTCTCCCCTATGTTTAGAGTAGTGTTGATTTGTTATCATAGGAGTAGGTTGGGGGTTGGCATTGATCATTTTTGTTTTTATCAGTAATTTAGTGATCTATTTTCTTTGACATAGAGTTATTTCATTATTATCTCTTGTCACCTCTATGCCCAGAAAGTAATTCACTTCACCCAAATATTTGATTGAAAATTGCTGATCTAGATATTGGGTTATTCTTTCAGGCTCTGTATAACAACCTGCATTCTACGCATCGAATGATCGTAGAATATTTATTTCTTTCACATACGAAGTCGTATGGTCATGTAGCTTTGGGAAGCGACTAGTGGGGTTATTTCCCATGTTCATGATTTTTACCTATTTTTAAATGACCATTTTGCCCCTAGTTGGTACTGTCTTGGCCATAACTTCTGATTGGAAAGGAATTTTGACCTGAAATCACTTTCATTGGCTCCGAATGATGGTTTACCTTTCCGTAGAGTAGTCACACTAGCCAAACGGACTCACCGTTTGGGAGATATGACTGAAACAAGGTTTAGGAGGTGAAAAACAGCTTAACCGGACCTAGTTAGGGTGTTTAGCAAGAGGGCCCATGACCCATTTCGGGATTAGAGATGTATAGGGGCTGATTAGGGTTAGGAAACATTTCTTTCAGCCGCTACTTTCATTCTTGGAACCCTAGCAATGGCCTCCAACACCCAAATCAACTTCTAATCACTTTCTAATCATGTTTTGGCTTAATCAACTTCAAATCAAGGAAGATCTTCACCAAATCAGTAGTAGAGCTGCTGTGTTACATTGGTATTCATGCCCAAACAGTAGGGTTTCAGTTCTAAAGGTTTCATTTGTGGCCAAGGTGAGTGATTTGCATAGTTTTGCACTAATTACGGTTAATTAAGGGTAATTAGTGAAGATTAGCGAATTTATACATTAATAAATTCTGGAAATATATTTGGAAATTCTTAAATAATGTTGTAGACCTCTGTTAGAAATTTGGTTTAATTTGATTAAGTTTTGCTAATCATATCATTAGTTTTGTCTAAACATGCTTAAGGGAAAATATGGGATTTTGGGTACGTTTGATTCAAATTACATGCTATGGTTGTTGTTTTTATGGTTGATTCTCTATGTTGCTATGACTGTATGGTATGTTTTGTGATTGATTAGAACTGTTAGATTGGTCGAAAACGCCGTCGTATGGCGTAAAACAGTCGCTGGAAAGTCACAGGAAATATACAGGGTTCCGAACCGGATCGGATCGGATAATTGGGCACGGATCGGATAGGAGAACTGGGCAAGTGGACTCGATTCGGGTTGGAACTTAGCATAAAGGGCTTGGCGAGAAGGAAGGTCATTTGCTTAGAATTGGAGTTGGGCAGGGGATCGAATCGGAGAGAAACTAAAGAGGATCGGATCGGAGAGAAACTAAAGGGCATCGGATCGAAGAGAAACCAAAGCGGATCGGATCGGAGGCAAGGGCATAGGGATCGGATCGGAGGACCTAGCTTGGAGCTGGAGTTGGAGCAAAGCACCGGATCGGATCGGGACATCTAGGAGGGAGCAACCACCGAACCAGACACAGAGCATCCGAACCGGACTGATGGAGCAAGAGTACACCGAACCGAACTAGGCCAGAAGGGGAACACCGAACCGAACCGTACATATGCTATTACTACTACGCGACGACTCTTCTGAAGACCAACTCCAATTCGACCAAAACCCGAGATGCAAAGGAAGTCCAAATGAGGAGTTTTGACTCAGGATCCAATTGGAAACCAATGAGTGGGCTTCGTGAGTCGGGATTTGCTGCGGGACGTGTGCTAAGGGGTTGTCGATGTCCGTAACTTTGGATCACTATGTGTAGAAAGTACGTGAATGGATTCAGGGCCATAGTGGCCTAGGTACGACTAAAGGGCTATAGACCAATGAAGTGTGGTCATTTGTAAAGATTTGGTCATGACTCCATGTGGTAAGCTTGGTAGTAGCAGTAGTTGTACAAGTCGAACTCCGTCACTACTTCGTTGGGTCTAGTGATTGACAGTGGTGGACATCGTATGCTTTGTGCACTGAGTGAGAGATGTGAGGATGGTTGTTAGGGTTGACTTGTTTGCCATCATTTTGACATGCACACCCCCACCCCCGTTATCTTTACACCATTTATTCAATGGCACCTTAGAGTATTGTACGGTATGTAGTGCTAACTCTTTGGTTGGAGGTCCAGGTTCAGGTATGGTCTAGTATACCTGTTGTTGTTCCATTTAGTTGCTTATCGCTCATACCAGACTTTTTGTCTGACCCAGAGTTTTATGTCTCTTCTTATTACTCTGGGTGCTCTCACGAGCAGACTAGAGATAGGTTAGCTGGGTATGCACGGGTAGCTGATCCGGAGACGAGCAGGAGGCTTCCGCGTATGATATACATAGTATTCTCCCTGTGTTGTTGAAGATCACTGCTTGGGCATTAGTAGTGCATCTTCTACTTCAGCTTTCTTTTGTTTTAGAGACAGTAATTTGGAAAGTTGTAATAAGCTGTATCTGGATTTCCGCTGCTATGATAGTTTGTTTTCAGCTTATGCACTGTCTCACCTGTTTTATGTCAAGTATATGTTATGATTATATTTTATTCCATGCGTTGTGAGACATTCTACATGTTCCTTGTTGATTCTTTTCCTTCTTTCTTTCCTTCTGACGACCGTTCCGTGCTAACTGGACATGTGTACAGCGCACTTTTGGAGTAAATGTCGGTTGGTGTGGGGCGTGTTGTCACATTTGGTATCAGAGCTCTAGGTTGCGTGGTTAACCTAGGGAAAAACACTGGGGAGAGATAGTACGTATATGAGAGAGCGTATTTGTGATTACTTTGGTTTTCAAAAGCTATATATATTATTAGTATAGCTAAGGATGAAGTTGCACTGCACTAGCACCACTATGAAGATGGTTAATCGTTTTCTCTTTACAGATTGAACGATGAGCCGATACGCAAGAGGTGCTGGTAGATGAGCCAATAATGGGAATGCTGTTGACATGAGGGCGATGTTTACTGACCTCGTGAGAGACATGCTTAGGGATGTGCAAGGGGCAGCTCCCAATGCTGGTAATGGTGGTGGACCATTAGTGCAGGCGCCTAGGGTCGATTTCGCCAAGCTATGCAAGAATTACACTAGCCTTGGTGGGAAGTCGTTCCACGGAACGGAGTCGGCCACGGATGTTCAACATTGGTTGGATAGCTGCGAGCGTATCTTCGAAGACTTGGGTATCGAGGATGCGATGAAGAGAAGGCTAGCATCCCGTCAGCTGCAAGGACGGGCAATGAATTGGTGGAATGCTATAAAGGCAGCTACTCCCGAGGATCGGATTACTTGGGAGCAGTTTAAGGCTCGCTTTAGTGAGAAGTTCATTCCAGCTGCTCAGAAATCAGTGTTGTTTAAGAAATTTTTGGAGCTCAAGCAGAATGGCAGAGCTGTCTCGGAGTATATTGCTGAATTCGACACTTTGTCGAAATATGGGTTATCTCTTATTGATACTGCCGAGAAGAAGAACGAGAAGTTCATAACTGGCTTGGATCAGTACTTGGGGGAAAGGCTCATTAACCACATCGATGAGACATTTGAATCGGTTGTGGGGAAAGCATAGAGGTCAGAAAGTCTTTACCCTAAGTCAAAGACTGAGGTTGCATCTACAGAGGAGCCAAAACCACAAGCAAGTGGTGGAGGCAAGAGTGGTTTTCAGAATTATAGGAAGCAGAACCAGAATAAGGATGGCCAGAAAAAGAATAAGAAAGATGTTGAGTGCTTCAGCTATGGTAAGAAGGGCCATTATGCTAGTAATTGTCGGGCCAAGCCAGCGGATAGGAAGTGCTTCAACTGTGGCCAAGTGGGACATCACAAGGACAAGTGTCCGCAGCCCCCTAAAGAAAAGCAGATGGTGAAAGCATATGCCCTTAATGCCATTCCTTCTTCGTCGAATGCCTCAACTGCGGCGGAGAAGGGAAAGAATGTCGTTATTCAAGGTATGCTTTCTGTTTAGAGTTTTGTTTGATACCGGAGCTTCCAGTTCTTTCATATCTAGTGGCCTGGTAGATAGGCTGGGATTGGAACCCGAGAAAACCCGAGATTGTCGATAGACCTTTAGTAGTGACGAACCCGATTGGTGGTTCGACTAGCCTTAGCATGATTTGTCGTAATGCGGTTTTATCGAGTCATGGATGCATGTTTGTTTGTGATTGCTTTGTTTTGGGCTTTACTGGGTTTAGCATTATTTTGGGAGTCGATTGGCTCCAAAGATACGGGGTGGTGGTAGACTGTGAGGGCTTTCTGGTGACAGCTAGGGCGGATGATGGGCGGAGGGTAGTGTTTGGTGGTCTACCCGGTGATGGGGTAATGGCTAGTTTTCTAAATCCCCTCGACATCCCGCATAGTAAGTTGTTAGGTTTGCTCGTGGTTGGCCAGTATCCGGACGTTTTCGAGGAAGTGACCGGGCTTCCAACACACCGAGAGATTGAGTTCCGTATTGATTTGGTGAAAGATGCCAGACCTATAGTGATGTCACTTCGTCGTATGACACAAAGTGAGCAGCGAGAGCTCGGGGTGCAAGTCAGCGATCTTTTGAAGAAGGGATTTATCAGAAGGAGTGTTTCCGAATGGGGAGCACCAGTTGTGTTTTCTACCAAGGCGGATGGTTCCCTTCGTTTGTGTGTAGACTACCGCGAGTTGAATAAAGTGACGTGGAAGAAAAAGTATCCTCTACTGCGGATAGATGATTTGTTTGATCAATTGAGTGACACGAGAGTATTTTCTCAGTTGGATCTTGCGATAGGCTTTCATCAGCTTAGAGTGGAAGCTGAGAGTATAGCTAAAACGGCATCTCGGACGCCGTCTAGGTTTTATGAGTGGTTGGTCATGCCATTCGGGCTGACCAATGCCCCAGCATATTTTGTGGATCTTATGAAAAAGATCAGTTGAATAAGTTTGCCCTTGTGTTTGTGGATGACATTTTGGTCTATTCGAGGACAGAGGAAGAACACAAGGAACATTTAAGAATAGTGATGGAGGTGTTGAGAAAACACCAGTTGAAAGAAAAGTTTTCTAAGTGTCACTTATGGAGGAGGGAAGTGAGATTCTTGGGCCATGTTGTTTCAGAGAATGGTATTGCCGTGGACCCTACGAAGGTGGCTACGGTACAGGATTGGCCTACGCCAAAGAATGCAACAGACATAAGAAGCTTCTTGGGGTTAGCTGGATATTATCGTAAGTTTATCTAGGACTTCTCCATGATAGCAGCACCGTTGACTCAGTTGACTAAGAAGAATCAAGCCTTCGTCTGGGACGGAGTGTGTGAGAATGCATTCAAGAGTCTAAAAGAAAAGTTGACGCGTGCGCCAGTGTTAGTCATTCCTAAAGGGAATGAAGAAATGACGGTATATACGAATGCTTGTGGTACCGGACTAGGTGATGTATTGATACAAGGAGGTAGGGTTTTAGCTTATGCTAGTCGGCAACTAAAGCTGCATGAGAAAAAGTATCCTACCCATGATTTGGAACTGGCAGCGATCGTGTTCGCGTTGAAGATGTGGAGACATTATCTCTTGGGAGAGAGATTTGAGTTGTTTACCGATCATAAATCGTTAAAGTATCTCTTCTCTCAAAAGGATCTAAATCTCCGACAGCAGAGATGGTTAGAGTTCTTGGCTTCATATGACTTTGATATCGCATATACACCTGGGAAAGGCAATGCGGTAGCTGATGCCTTGAGTAGAAGACATGCCAGTTTAAGGGCTATGTTTCTTGAATGGAAGCAACTGGAGTATATCGCAGGGTATGATTTCAGACCAAAGTGCGAATTGGATCCAGAGATGTTAGCTAGTTTGACGATCAGACCCACCTTGATTGAGCGGATTGGTTTCAGTCAGAGGGACGATCCTAATCTATTGGAAATCATCTCCAAGTTAGAGATGAACATCGACGGTGAGGAGATGAATTTGTATGGGCTTGATCGAGAAGGATGGCTTCGAAAGAATGGAAGACTAGTTGTACCCAACGTGAATGGTTTGAGAGATGAAGTGCTTAGGGAATGTCATCACTCAAAACTGACTATACACTCCGGTGGTGATAAGATGTATTGAAACATGAAACAGACTTACTACTGGGAAGGGATGAAAAGAGACGTTGGGAAGTTTATATCCAAGTGCATGAATTGCCAGCTAGTTAAAGCCGAGCAAAAGAAGCCTAGTGGTTTGTTGCAATCATTAGAAATTCCAGAATGGAAATGGGAGCAAGTCTCAATGGATTTCATTGATGGTTTACCAAGAACTAGATCGGGACATGATAGCATTTGGGTAATTGTGGATCAATTGAATAAGAGTGCAAGATTTATACCAGTCAAATCGACCAGAACGGCGGCTAATTTAGCAGAATTGTATATGAAGTGGGTAGTGAGATTTCATGGAGTACCCAAAAGCATTGTGAGTGACCGAGACCCGTTGTTCACTAGTGAGTTTGGTAAGAGCTTACAAGAGGCTCTAGGGTCGGAACTATATCTCAGTACTGCGTATCATCCTCAAACTGATGGTCAGACAGAGAGGGTGAATCGTATATTGGAAGATCTCTTGAGAGCTTGTATATTGGATTTTGGTGGATCATGGGATGACCATTTGCATCTAGTGGAGTTTGCATATAATAATAGCTACCAATCCAGTATCGGTATGGCTCCATATGAAGCTTTGTACGGAAGACCGTGCAACTCACCTTCATGTTGGATAGAGACCAGTGAGAAGTTTGTGCTTGGACCAGATGTGGTAAGGGAAACTTCAGATAAGAATAAGATCATTCAACAACGGATGAAGGCTGCCCAGGATAGGCAGAAGAGTTTTGCTGACAAGAGGAGAAAAGACTTAAAATTCTCCATTGATGACTTGGTGTTTGTCAAGGTTTCTCCGTTGAAGAGCGTGATACGATTTGGCAGGAAAGGCAAGTTGGCACCAAGATTTGTTGGCTCATTCCCAGTTCTCGAGCAAGTTGGGAATTTGGCGTATAGAGTTGACTTACCCGAAAAGATGGCGGGAGTTCATAACATATTTCATGTTTCCCACTTAAGGAAATTCGTGCACGACCCAGATATGACTATTTCATCTGATCAGTTAGAGGACTTCGAAGTGGAACCCGAAGCGGTTGGGAACCGCAAGCCGATTCGTATTGTCGAGCACGATACGAAGCGACTTCGAAGGAAGACGGTGAATCTAGTCAAGGTCCAGTGGGGCGAGAATGAGGATGACTGTACTTGGGAGACAGAGGAGAGCAATTAGGAAGACGTATCCAGAACTCTTTGCATGGTAAGATTTACTTTGCAATTTAGTTATTCCGCATGCTAGGATAGGCTTGTTTTGCTTGTTTTGCATGTTTGACTGTTGTGTTATGGTTGATAAGCATGTGGGACCCTTTGTGTGTTTTGGTTAGGGAATTTCGGGAGCGAAATTTCTTAAGGGGGGAGAATGTAACAACCCGCATTCTACGCATTGAATGATCATAGAATATTTATTTCTTTCACATACGAAGTCGTATGGTCATGTAGCTTTGGGAAGCGACTAGTGGGGTTATTTCTCATCTTCATGATTTTTGCCGATTTTAAATTGACCATTTTGCCCCTAGCTGGTACTGTTTTGGCCGTAACTTCTGATTGGAAAGGAATTTTGACCTGAAACCACTTCCATTAGCTCCGGATGATGGTTTACCTTTCTGTAGAGTGGTCACATTAGCCAAACGTACTCACCGTTTGGGAGATATGGCTGAAACAAGGTTTAGGAGGTGAAAAACAACTTAACCGGGCCTAATTAGAGTGGTTAGCAAGAGGGTACACGACCCATTTCGGGATTAGAAATGTATAGGGGTGATTAGGGTTAGGAAACATTTCTTTCAGCCGCACTTTCATTCTTGGAACCCTAGCAATGGCATCCAACACCCAAATCAACTTCTAATCATTTTCTAATCAAGTTTTGGCTTAATCAACATCAAATCAAGGAAGATCTTCACCAAATCAGCAGTAGAGCTGCTGTGTTACATTGGTATTCGCGCCCAAACAGTAGGGTTTCAGTTCTAAATGTTTCATTTGTGGCCAAGGTGAGTGATTTGCATAGTTTTGCACTAATTACGGTTAATTAAGGATAATTAGTGAAGATTAGCGAATTTATACATTAGTAAATTCTGGAAAAATATTTGTAAATTCTTAAATAATGTTGTAGACCTCTGTTAGAAATTTGGTTTAATTTGATTAATTTTTGCTAATCATATCATTAGTTTTGCCTAAACATGCATAAGGGAAAATATGGGATTTTGGGTAGGTTTGATCCAAATTTCATGCTATGGTTGTTGTTTTGATGTCTATGGTTGATTCCCTATGTTGCTATGACTGTATGGTATGTTTTGTGATTGATTAGAACTGTTAGATTGGTCGAAAACGTCGTCGTATGGCGTAAAACAGTCGCTGGGAAGTCACAGGAAATATGCAGGGTTCCGAACCGGATCAGATAATTAGGCCCGGATCGGATAGGAGAACTGGGCAAGTGGGCTCGATTCGGGTTGGAACTTAGAATAAGGGGCTTGGCGAGAAGGAAGGTCATTTGCTTAGAATTGGAGTTGGGCAGGGGATCGAATCGGAGAGAAACCAAAGGGGATCGGATCGGAGAGAAACCAAAGGGGATCGGATCGGAGAGAAACCAAAGGGGATCGGATCGGAGAGACTAATAGAGATCGGATCGGAGGCAAGGGCATAGGGATCGGATCGGAGGACCTAGCTTGGAGCTGGAGTTGGAGCAAAGCACTGGATTGGATCGGGACATCTAGGAGGGAGCAACCACCGAACCAGACACAGAGCATCCGAACCGAACCGATGGAGCAAGAGTACACCGAACCGAACTAGGCCAGAAGGGGAACACCGAACCGAACCGTACATATGCTATTAATACTACGCGACGACTCTTCTGAAGACCAACTCCAATTCAACCAAAACCCGAGATGCAAAGGAAGTCCAAATGAGGAGCTTTGACTCAGGATCCAATTGGGAACCAATGAGTGGGCTTCATGAGTCGGGCTTTGTTGCGGGAAGTGTGCTAAAGGGTTGTCGATGTCCGTAACTTTGGATCACAATGTGTAGAAAGTACGTGAACGGATTCACGGCCATAGTGGCCTAGGTACGACTAAAGGGCTATAGACCAATGAAGTGGGGTCAGTTGTAAAGATTTGGTCATAACTCCATGTGGTAAGCTTGGTAGTAGCAGTAGTTGTACAAGTCGAACTCCGTCACTACTTCGATGGGTGTAATGATTGACAGTGGTGGACATCGTATGCTTTATGCACTGAGTGAGAGATGTGAGGATGGTTGTTAGGGTTGACTTGTTTGCCATCATTTTGACATGCACACCCCCACCCCCGTTATCTTTACACCATTTGTTCAATGGCACCTTAGAGTATTGTACGGTATGTAGTGCTAACTCTTTGGTTGCAGGTCCAGTTTCAGGTATGGTCTAGTATACATGTTGTTCTATTTAGTTGCTTATCGTCCATACCAGACTTTTTGTCTGACCCAGAGTTTTATGTCTCTTCTTATTACTCTGGGTGCTCTCACGAGCAGACTAGAAGCAGGTTAGCTGGGTATGCACGAGTAGCTGATCCGGAGACGAGCAGGAGGCTTCCACGTATGATATACATAGTATTCTCCATGTGTTGTTGAAGATCACTGCTTGGGCATTAGTAGTGCATCTTCTACTTCAGCTTTCTTTTGTTTTAGAGACAGTAATTTGGAAAGTTGTAATAAGCTGTATCTGGATTTCCGCTGCTATGATAGTTTGTTTTCAGCTCATGCACTGTCTCACCTGTTTTATGTCAAGTATATGTTATGATTATGTTTTATTCCATGCGCTGTGAGACATTCTACAGGTTCCTTGTTGATTCTTTGTCTTCTTTCTTTCCTTCTGACGACCGTTCCGTGCTAACTGGACATGTGTACAGCGCACTTTTGGAGTAAATGTCGGTTGGTGCGGGGCGGGTTATCACACTCTGCAATATTATTACCAGTTACAATTAGGTCATCTACATATATTAGCATGTAAATGACAGAATTATTTTCTGATTTAATAAATAAAGATGTGTCTGATTTGGTAGATTTGAAACCTAGCTTTAGTAGAGTATTTTTAAGTCTATCAAACTAGACACGAGGAGCTTGCTTTAATCCATAAATGACTTTATTCAATTTACAAACATAATTGGGATTAAGATTATAACGTGGTGGTTGCTTCATATAAATTTCCTCTTCTAGTATGTCATTAAGGAATGCATTATTAACATCTAAATGTTTGATGTGCCATTTCTTGTACAAGGCTATGGTAAAAATTAATCGTATAGTGGTAGGTTTTACTGCAGTTGAAAATGTTTGATTAAAATCAAATCCATACTCCTGTGTAAAACCTTTAGCTACTAACCTAGCCTTGTACTTGTTAATGGTACCATCTGGATTCTTTTTGAGCCTGCATGTTCATCTGCAACCAACTATATTTTTATTTGCTGGTGGACATACAAGACTCCAGGTGTTATTTTTGATGAGAGCATTATACTCTTCATCCGTAGCTGTTTTCCCGTTTTTGTTTTTAATGGCCTGATCAAAAGATTCGGGTTCAACAGAACTTGATGTAATAGCAAAAAGTTTAGGTTTAAAGGTACCACTTTTGGCCCTTGTTATCATAGGATGACCAGAATGACCTGATTGTTCAGCTTGTGGTGAGTTGTCATTTGCTTCATTGCTGGTTTGAGTTCCTTCAGTATTTTGATTGCTTGATTGTTCATCTTCATTTTGACTTTGACTTTGGGTTGCCTTAGGTAGTGGTGGTGTTTGACTGAGAGGCTCAATGGTGTCATTGTTTTCATTGTTTGGAGCAAATGTGTCTTGAGCTTCAGCAATTACACCACTTTCCACTGGCTGGCAGTCTTCATCAGGAATGGGTATAGCAAGTATAGAGGTTTTGGTATTAACCACCTTACTTGTGGTTTTAATATTTTTATTACAGAATGGGTAGATTCTTTCATTAAAAATAACATGCCTGCTAATGTAAACCTTGCCGGTTTCATCAATGCATTTATAACCTTTTTGATTAGTAGTGTACCCAAGAAATGTGCATTGCTTTGACCTGAAGTTTAACTTGTTAGAATTGTAGGGTCTTAAATGCGGAAAACATGGGCACCCAAAGGTTTTAAGACTATGATAATTTGGTTTGATATTAAATAGCTTTTCTAAGGGTGTTAAGCCATTTAATACAACTGTTGGTTGTCTGTTAATCAAATATACTGCTATATTAAATGCTTCAGGCCAAAATTTCAAAGGTAAACCAGCTTGAGCTAATAATGTCAAACCAGATTCTACAACATGCCTATGTTTTCTTTCAACTAGCCCATTTTGTTGAGATGTATATGGGTTTGTTGTTCGATGAACAATACCTTTGTTATGAAAATAATTGCTCAAACTTTTGAACCCACTTCCACCGTCAGTTTGTAAAACTTTGACAGAAATTTTTTACTTGTTTTTCAATCATAGTTATAAAATTTATGACAGCATTGTGTATTTCAGATTTATTTTTAAGAAAATAAATTCAAGTAAATCTGGAGAATGCATCAACAAAAGAAATATAATATTTAGAGCTAAAATCTGAGTATATAGGAGCTGGACCCCATAAGTCTGTGGCAATCAGTTGAAGTGGTTCAGTAAATTCAGTACATGAGTCATTAAAGCGTAACTTGTGACTTTTTCCCATTTGACAAAATTTACAAACATAAGGCAATTTAATGGGATCAAACTTTATCTTGTTTTCATTCAGAATTTTTGTAACTGTTTTAATACTTGGGTGTCCAAGCTTACAGTGCCAAAGATCAAATGTATCATTATTATTATTAACAGTACTTTCTAACTCATTCAGATTACGTCCTTTACATGGATTCATATCATGATGTTTTTCATTACAAACATCGTATTGTCTGCTAACAGAATCAAATTTGTACAACCCATGATCAACATTACCCTGTAAAAGGATATCCTTGGTTAGAATGTCTCTAACCAAGCAGTTTTTAGGAAAGAATTCAAAATAAACTTTGTTGTCATGGGAAAATTGTGATACACTAATTAAGTTTTTAGTGATCTTTGGCACTTTAAGTAGGTTATGCAAAAACAATTTTCTTTTGCCTGTAACATAAGCATTACCAATATGAGAAATATTAATATGTTTACCATTACCCATTAGGATAGATTGGTTACCTTTGTAATTCTTGCATCCAAGGTTCAAGTTATTCAGATTGTGAGTAATATGATTTGTTGCTCCAAAATCAGGGTACCAGCTGTCATCTTGTACATGCTCAGCAGTTGCAGATTCATTGTTGCTTCTTCGTGTGTTGTTGCTGCTGATGTCTTCATTGGTTTGTGCAATATTTGCACTCATATTGTTATTGTTCCCTTGATTCTGATTGTCAGTATAGTTGTTGAATCTAAAATAGCATTTGAGTGCAGTGTGACCAATTTTCTCACAAATTTGGCATTTAGGTCTGTTGGTATTGTTCCAACGACCTCTGCCTCTTCCTCTGGATGGACCACCTCCTCTTTGGTAAGTATTTTCAGGTTTATTTCTTTGATTTAAAGCCAGTAGCAAGATTGACACTATAGTTTGGTTCTTGAGTTCGTTTGCTACTGATTCTTGCTTCATGTGACAATAAAATTGAGTGAACTTCATCTATGAGAGGAACAATTCTCTGAGAGGTTATCACGGCTACTACAGCTTCGTATTCTTCATTTAAACCATTTAATAAGTAGAGTACCTAATCTGAATTCTGAACAACATTTCCTGTAGCATTGAGTAGATCACAAAGTTTCTTGACTTTTTGAAATATATTCCCTTATACTGAGACTTTCCATTCGTATATTCTGCAGTTGTCTTTTGTAATGTAGAACTTTTGCTGATAACTGATTGTTAAATTCCTTTTCAACTGTTGTCCAAATCTCATTTGATGAATTACATCCAATAACTAGCGGTAACAAGTTAGCACTAATAGATGAAAGAAGCCAAGAACTTATGAGTCTGTCTTGTCTATAATATTGAACATACTCTTCGCTAGCAATTGTTTTGTTGTTCTGATCAGTGATAAACTTTTCTGGAATTGCTGTAGTACCAAGAATGAAACCTTCTAAACCGTAACCTTGGACTGCAATCTCAATTTGCAATTTCCATAGCAAATAGTTGTCTTCCTCAAGTTGAATGGTAATCAATTGACTTCTGAGACTAATTGTTGGCTTCGTGAATTGCTTTGCAGGATTTGTTGGATTTCCAGGACTAACACTAGAGGTGGATTCAGAAATTCTGAATTGATCTCCCATGTTTTCATGAAAAACTCTGAACTGGGATAGATGAAATTAATCAACAACAGTCGTGCATTGAATGCCGAATAAGGTCAGAGGAGGCAAGAAACAATAAAATCAGTATGAGCCGCCATAAATTATTGATGAAGAGGTAATTTCTTTAATGATTGAATCTGAATGCATTTCTGGCAAGTCTTTAGATGATTTTTGAAACTTTATTGATCTTCTTGAACTTTTTCTTGGTGATCAATTTTGCATAGTACACGAAATACCATGCAATAGTTAGATGCAGCCTGATTCTGATGAATCTCAGACGAGGCACTGATGATTTATTATAAGTGATCAGATGCAGCCTGGTTCTAATGAATTTCAGGCGAGACACTGATAATTCGTATGGTGTTTCAACTCAAAAATGACGAGCATAAGCTCAGATGAGAGAATACCCAGATGGTGAAACCTCTCTGATGGGTATAATGCACACTCACTTGCTTTTTCAGAAATTTATGCCGTTAGGCAAATTTGCTTTGATACCAAATTGAAATTTGAAAGTTGCAGAAAGTAAATTGACAAGAATGAAGTAGAAGTATTATTCCAGAGAGACTGAAATGATGTACAGGCTAGCTGTTTATGTACAAGTTTGGCTAACGCTATAAACCAAGAAAATGAAAGAAAAGCAGGAAAATGGGCTTCAGCCCAGTCCAGTATGGCTGTAACTGAAATAAAGAAGTAAAGGGGAAATAAACTCGCTCGTATGTTGACTCATTTCCTTATTAACTATGCAACCGCAGGTACATTTTTACATTTATCAAAAACAAAAGGAAAAAAAAAATCCTTTCTATATGAAAATATTATGCGATAACTGAACATATACCGGACATCAGAAATTATGGACGTGAATAAAACGGTGAAACAGATAACACCAAGAACAGAAAATTAGAGGCAATAACTTCACACCTCAATTCATTTGTGTTTCCACATAATGGGATTTTAACATTAAAGCATAACATGAATAGGTCCTCGAAGAGCTGAACATGTATAAACGGTTAAGCTATTAAAATATTCCCAATGTTACCGTGGATACCAGAACATGCCTTTAATACCTTCAGGATCAGCTTCAAATCCCATGTTCTTGTAGAAATCCACCACTGTCATCATTATAGTTCAGATTATCATAGAGCACTCAAAATCCCACAAAATTATCCATCATACGGATGATTTGCCCTTGTAACTTCTTTCAAAAATGCTACTATGACAAATGACATTTTTATCAAATTATACGTGAGACATAAGTATAGGAGGGAGCATACATTTAATTACGACATTACCTCCAACTCCCCCAAATACAATGTTTCGGCTTTTGACAAAAAAATGTCTTTGTCATAGTAGCAAACCGCAACTTTTTTGGCCTTCAAATTGCATATAAATATAACAATGGACAAATCAAGTTTAGAAATATGCACCTTTACTGTCAGCGAATAACGTAATATTGCCAATATCTCTTTGTAACAATCGCCTTACCAACTGTTCTACAAGCGCTTTACCAAGACCCTGACCCTATAAACCACGTAATATGAAGTCAATATTTTATAGCATAAGCATATAGACATTAATAGTACTTATGTGTAAGACATTATTCATTTTAACCTGATATGCGGGATCAACAAGTACATCCCATATAGTGGCATTGAAGGCATGATCTGAAGTAGCACGAGCCATGCCTATAAGTTGCTTTCGCTCATTCCCCCCTGTTAAAACACTTCGCCAAGTACAATAAGATGTTCATCAATTTAATCAATGAAATTAGAGCATCACAATGTTTTAAGATGATTTTATCGTAATTTGTAGCTACCTCCATCTGGAGATTTACAGATTGAATGTACAGTGGCCACCATGTAGCTATTTTTGAGAGAAGCTGCAACTTTTGATAGAGGTCTTCGAGGCCATCCTACCTATTGATGTACAGGGAAAGTAGAAGCATTATGACGTTGTTTTATTTCATAAATCAAGGAACACTCATGAATTTAATGCTGAATTTCTCAGTCACCTTGTCACATAATGCTTGAAGATCATAAACATCAACTTCACCGGCAGAAGAAAAAATTATCTGTTCTAATGTTCCATCAGCTTGAGGATTTTCAAGAAGCACGGTCTCTTCTGGCAAAATTTGTTCTTCCTCTTCTACAACAGTTGATGGTTTAATAACTTGAGATGAGTTGCTATTTTTCAAAAATCTGCAATATTAAATGTTATTAGAATGTTTGATATTAAGCGTAAGATGTTACTAGACCTATATACATGGTTGGAATGCTTATGTCGCGCACATATTAAAACCCTACTGTTGCACATAAGTACACATAATTTCAACTACCAAAAGCATGTTGTGTTTACATTTACAATTTACCTAGTTGATAATCATATTGTTATTTATTTATTTTGGGGGAAATTGGTGCTTTATTTACAAATTTTAGGTACTATACAACAGGGGATAGATGCCGCAGATGGAAATCAAACCCGTGACCATTTGTATCATGTCCAAGTGCCTTAACCGGTTTGGACAAGGTGCTTGTCTAATGATCATATTGTTCAAAAAAAATATAACAAATAATAATGTTTCAAATCCTCAGCATCATAGCTCCATATACAAAAGTAACTTTAACCCTTAGAGGTTGCTTGGTTGGTTAGGACGTGTTGTGCTCACATGCAAAATCGAGAGTGCAATTCTACCCAACTACATATCCCTAAGCTTTAACCGGAGTATGTGTTGAGCTGTCTTTGCATATTTCCTCGGGGTTTACTTTAAAAAAAGGCTAAAAGAAATGCAATTTTTTCGGTTTCTTTACAGATTTACCAACTTATACAGCGAATGTTTTGAATCAGTTTGGCATTCTTATATACATATACTTATGGAAGTTACAGTTATGATAATCTTCATTATTACCTCCAATCATAATCGCAACGTTGCTGATGATTATGAAAATTTCTCACCATTATCATAACCAACCATTTATGAGTTTTATATTTTGAACTTCCCACACATATATTATCAATTATACACATTATCGTTGATAAATAGATATGGTTCTAATTTTTTTCCATGAACTATCTAGTCTGTCTACAAAATAAACCATGCATGCTCATGTCATTAGTAAGCGACTATCACATATTGTTAGTGTGCGGATTATGGTAGATGGTAATCGTATGAATGACTGAATGACCGATGATTCAACCGTAACAACCCCACATGTAACATAGTAGATGATTACATCCTTCTTTCGTTGACCCCTACAGGTTTTAGTACTACACCATTCAAAACAAATGAAACTTTTTGAGGTGTTTAATCTACACTAGGGAACCTCATGTCCAAAAAATTAGATTATCTCAAAATGCCTAACATGTTCAAGATATTAAGTCAATTTTCAAACGATAAATTACTTCAACGCCGATTTGACATATTATTTTGAATAAGTTAAAATTATTCAAATTAAACAAAATTTAGCATACATGATTTGAGAGAAAGAACATACATGCATGTTTCACTTGATTTTGAATTGTGTAGCTTGAAAAATCGTTAGGCGGTAGATGGAATGTGGTGGAGAGGGATGTGGCAGAACCCCTCGCAATGCGTACGTATGGGTTGATCTTACAGCAACATACAAAACATAAAATGATACATAATGTAATATAACATAAACATATATGCAGCAAAGCTAAATGCAAGTAAAATAGTTTGCAATGCAAATGTAGGAATAATAAGCACATGACACTAGAATTAATATGTTAGTACATTTTTAGTTACCCAGATCTGATGGACTCCCAGAAACTAGCCTTCAGAGGGAAAAACTCTGATCTTCTTTTTGCTGCAAACAGCAACACAAGAAATTTATCAACACATGCATTGTGTTGCATTTTTCAATTTTATATTCAAAATGTTCCATGAGGATATCCTATTACTAGCTGAGATTGCTAAATACAACTAGATGACATAAGAGCAAATATTAATATTCTACTAACAAGATAGTCTCCCTCATCAAAACCCACCATATTAGTCAAACCAACATGTGGATTTCTTTTTCCACCCACAAACGACCTCAACATGATGATGAACTGGCATCAGCATGAAAAAAAAGGTAAACTCCAAGGTTCAAGATCTCAATTCCAGCCTCGGTTACGGTCTTTCGCAATTTAAGGAACTTCGATCTGATTTGTAAATTTCGGAAATTTCGATTACAGTTTCGGTTTCGGATTTCTTTATTTATTTTTCATATAATTATACATATATTTGGTTAATTCTGTAGAAATATAATGCAGAATTTAAACTTAACTGAGAAATAAGTTGCACACGAACAATACTAATTAATTATAAATATCTAAAACGCTAAAAATGTTTATTACTTCATTTTCAACCTTTTCAGTTACATCATTTATATATTTTGTGAATTTGTATGTTTTCTAAGTTAAAATTTCAGATTTTGAATATTCATATATTTGAAATTCAAATTATTATTATTATTTTGGGTTTTTCTGTTTATTTCTTAGTTCAATATAAAAAAAATGACCAGGAATTTCAGTTTGGTTTCGTTTCGGTCCCTACTGAAGCCTAGACGAAACAGCCGGAATTTCAGTGTTTCGGTCGAAACCTCCAACGATGGTTAGTACTTATATGTCAGATTATAGTGTTTATTTGTTAATGTAGAACTTTCTTTTTCTAAGATATCACTTTTCCGTGCCTATCCACCACATTTGACAATCACAATACTATCTGGAAATACATAGCAATCTATGTTTTTTCCAAGTTGTCACATGTCAAATGTTCAAAATTGATGATATTAAAGGATATGCCATACAAAAAAAATCTTTCCTACCTACGTGTGACCAGACAACTTGGTAAGCCATTATGGAGAAAGGAAACTACTAAATAAGACTTTATGGGGTAACAAAAATAACATAAGACTTCCAGTACCCGTCTTGAGCCGCAAATACACATTAAGAGGAGGCAGGAATCTAACTGATATCTGGCAATACGATGAAGACATGTGAATTTGGTACCTGAAAAAAACAGACAGAATTCAATAGTGGGTTTTCCAGTAATTTGCATGTAAATTATGTTTCACAGTAAATCAAGAAAAGACAGATATTGGATAAATTGGAGAAACTTGTATCATAATTAAGATTGAGCATGCATAGCAATATTAAGTATTTAGCTGTGACAAACATTTGAATGAAGCTAATCTCATTTAAAAATAAATAAAAAAATCATAAATTATTGTTATAGTTTGGTTGTCACATCTGAGGAAATGCCTGTATCCACCCCAACACTCAGCTGGATTTCATAAAAGCCGCTTGAATATCTAATATGGTGTCATTAGATTGAAATCACCTATTTGCTCGAGAGGTCGAAATCTTTTAAAATAGATATAATTGGACAAATTATTCGTTGTGCTGTACAAGCCTATTCTATTGATTGTTGCACATAATCCAACTGTGGCAGTCTTATTTAGTTTTATATGGGTATACTTAAACTTCAACATATAAAAATTCAAGAAATCAAGCTTTGCCTGTAAGAGTCACAAAAACGTAGGTACGTCCCTAATGGAAATATGAGTTAATTGCATATTTGTTGATCCGATGGGCAAGTTCTTGACAATCACGGGGTATAAGAACTTGGAAATGATTTGAAGTTTTATAAAACTTACTAAAACTGCATACAACACATAGTAAACCAATCTAATTCGTCAACTCAACTCAACTCAACCCTGTTATATTAAGCGCTAGGTGAGGCGATGAAACCCTCGCTTCGCTTAACAGTGCCTAAGCGCTAGATCCATGCACAGCCCTGCTGCATCTAAAGGCAATTAAGCAATGCTTAAGAGCAACGCTTAAGCAGTGTTTAATTATTTTGCAAATAAGTCATCGTTTAATATTGCTAAACAAATACTTAAATTTGAGCGAGACGCTATTAAGCGCTAAAAAGACGCGCTTAAGTGCTAAGAGCTTAATGTCTTCCGCTTTCAGGAAATTAGGCGATGTAGTTGCCAATATCGCTTAAGCGCGCTTTTCATAACATAGACTCAACCCACATGAACTCGATCCAACCCAACTTAGTAAGGGTTCTATATCAGTTATAACTTTTAACTCATACAATACATGAATAAGATGTAATATTTTTTTCAACCAAACTTTATTCTAACACGACCCACTTCTTAACAGAAAAGCTCAGATCCAATCTGTTACCTCAGGTTAAACTTAAGACCCAGAAGTTTTTATTCATTTCAGTAGCCATCCCAGTAAATTTCAATTGTGACCAGGGTTGAGCGGTGCATATGATTGGCTGAGAACATTAAAGCGGCATTTTAAGAGTGCTTTGACATGAAGCCATAGTTAAATATGTATAGTGAATTAGTTCTATGTGACGTATTTTGTATTGAAAGTGCAATGAAATATGTGATATAGTGAACCAGCTCTATGTGATAACTTTCAATGACGGAAATTTGTATTTTTCGACTGAATATTTTAATTTTTGTACCATGATATTATTTGTGTATCTGATTTTATTTAACCCGATCAAATTTTGCTTACCTTGACCCAACTCATACTCTTAACCTGATTTATTCAGCCTCATACAAAGTTCCATATGGGGGAACTTTTTTGATCCAAACTTATTGGATCAGATTAAGTGTTTAGTCCAATCTGACCATAGTTATCAGAAGCACGCCATGGCGCAAGACCTGAGGATTATGCCTTTTGATTCCGTAGTGTGGAGCACACGAGAAGGCGTACAAAAGGCGTGAACGAACCTGCACAAGGTTGCATGGCGTAAAATTTTTTCGTCATTTTTATTCAGATTTTTTAATCTTATGAACCAAAAATACATTAAGATTCATTGTCATCCTATGATCGTGTTTACGATAATACATTTTCTACTTCCTAAACAATGTTCTTTCCCTAAAAATTTGTCCAAAGACAAAAACATGTAGATATTGACATGAACAAACTAAAACTTTTTATGTAATATTTCAAAGCAAGTTGCAATACACCATTTATTATTATGTATACCCAAACTGCCATTGATGTTTGAATGTATTACATACCTATTCACTCAATAATATCAGAAATTAATGCAAGGTCAGAGTATAACTTTGTGGTGGTTGGATGTGATGAAAATATTCTAAAGAAATGTTAAAGATGTACCAAAAAGTGTAAACAAATCACAGTAACATGAAACAAAATAAATTAACTAAAACAACACCAAGCAAAGCAAAAGATAATAATATCATATTCCTACAGTTTCCCCCTAAGTTAAGACATACAAATTAAACCACAGATTTACACATGAAATTCAATTGCTAATAGCAGCTATAACATAAGTCATAAGTTAACTTCTTGAGAAAATAATCTCTATTGTAAAAATGCTTCTAGACTCTCATCTAAGCGCTAGGCCCTTACCGTCTAGATTTTTGCCTAGTCAGCCTAGATGAAACTTAATGCATTATCTAAGCATGTAAACAGGTTTACAGACATCATATATGCACCAGTTTAGGTTTGATGCCTCTTATAAACATTGAAATGATTGTTTCAAGCTATTTTATCTCTATAGATGCTTCCAAATCCGTCCAAAATCATGATATCTCATTATGGTTCAGTTAATACTAAAACAAATACTACAATTTTATCGAAAATGCATGAGTTTATTAAAAACGTCTAACTCAGATTAATCCTCGAATAATCACTACCCTACATGAGTAATCCGTAGTATATGTTTATCTTCTATCATCTGCCTAGCGATTTTTACAATATTGAAAATGATTAAACACGAAAGGACATAATACAACTAAATTATAGTCTATGTTTATCACATTATGTTTAGTGATACTGATGCGAAATGATCAATCAAAAAATTACTTTTTATGTTGATTGATAAAAAAGTATATTAATCTTGTTAAGTTAATCATGATGTATGTTAAATGGGAGCAGCTATTGATGCACAAATTTAAACACAAAATTTGACAAGTCTAAACCATTGGTGCTTTTTTATCTTTATATGGAAGGCGGAATTCAGGAGGATCTAATGATTAAGATTTATTGTGTCGAAATGTTATGCCAAAATAGATTTTCTCATAATAAATATATGATGTTTTTAGTATAGGCATAGTAAATCAGAAGGATGTGTATTGTTAGCTGCATTGTATACCATGCTAAGTTTCCTAGAAGGTTTTGTGCCTTTTTACATTGTGTGTTGTTGACAATGGTAAGCCTGAGTCAATCCAACTTTGATGGGAACCACATTATAAAGAAGCCAATGAAAGGCTTTACATGAAATTTACTCAAGATCCAATTGAAAATTGGAAATGGCTAGCCTAGCAGATCGATTTAGACATTGGGAATAGTAATTTGGAAAAATATAATATTTTCTTTCCAGATCAAATCACATACTACTATCCCAAAGGTTTCAATTTTTTGCATCGCTTACATTTCCAAGATCCTTGTTAGCCAAAATTCATGCCTCCAAAAAGATAGAGTGAAAGAAGGCTAAAGTTGAAGAAAATGCCTTCGAAAGGGGTAGAAAAGAGCTCGATGCCACAAAAATTGCCTGGATCAAAGGTTCGAAGAGAAAGCAGAATCCCCATAAAACAGTCAGAAGAATTATATGATTAAACAAAGCAGCAGGCAAAGAGATAGACTTCCGGTACAATCAAGAAAAGCCCCTTCCAGTAACACTGAAGGGTGCGTCTTTCGGAGGAAAAGCCCCTTTCGGTAACACCGCAGGATGCGTCTTTCGGAGGAATATGTTTCAAATATAAACAACAAAGCGTGAATCTTGGAAAAGCCAGGAAAAGAGGGTTCTGGAGAATTTAACATTAGGAAGCAACTCCACATTCAGCAAAAGACTCACCCCGGTGGAAAGATTGACGTTTCGGGACAATCTGGCACCCTAAGCCGGGAGCTTGCATGAAAATATGCCTCTCGCAACACCCAAACACACCACCAGAAGATATACTCTAAAGGGCTAAAAACGCCAACTGTATGTTAGCGAAGGCACTTTCATAAACTCTCATGGTGGCCTTCAAAAGAGCACGTGGACAAAGCCAACCAAGAGAGTATGAAGCCAACAAAGAGAGAATGAAGCCAACCCACACCTATAAATACGACCATAGAAGTCTAAATCGGGGCATTCAGATTCATTCCAAAATAGTAAACTTAGAATTGCGAAGTGTAACACAAATTTTCAAATTAAATTGGGGATTTCTCTTTTCATGTAACCTTATTTGGCAATTTGTAATAAAAAAAAAAGAATTGAGAATCTCAATTTATGGAGTTTAATTTTAAGAGAAAGAGGGCCAATCATTTTTGGCTATTAACTTGTTTAATAGCCGATTACACATGATTCTAACTTCTAACACTTTATCATTATCCAAAACCAATATTGCGAAACACGTCAGGAGAAGTAACATAGTCGAGTCCGAATGCGGTAAATCCTTTTCCAAAAGGTATAGGAGTGACTGCTAATGGATCTAAGTCATCTTAAGAGAGCATGACTCTTATCCTCTTCATTGAGCTTCGTAACATCAGATCCTTCGTTTATTCATCTCCAATATATAGCCTTCCCAAAGAATTTTTAGTCCCTTCGAAAGAGAATTGGGGTTTTGGCCTTGTTTTTAACTTCGTGTGATCAAAACGAAACCCTAACTCTGCGTGCTTACGGTGGGGCGAAGGGAATAAATACTATTCCAACTTAGATAATAGCCTTCGAAAGCAGAGGTGCATTACCTCTTCTTGGGAAGGACTAACTGCAATGAATCTGATCCGAAAGTAAACCCTTTCAGATATGTTCATTCAAACCCATTTTGGGGAGTTAACCATTTGTATGGCTAACAATCCTGCATCTTTTCATTTTCTCTAGCATGTTACATAAGCTAATAGGTGTTATCACTAAAACACCAATGGACAATAATTTTGGGTAAAACTAATAGGTGTTATTACAAAAACAGTAATGGACAATGATTTTGACTAGGCTCCAATACATGTATACAAAGGTTATTACAAGCTCATTAGTAGTTGCAGCAGCTACTGTTTATGTCTTTATCAGCGGCCTAGCCAGATGTTAGGTTGCTGAGGTGAGAGGTCACAATTTAGAGTAGCTAGGAACTCGAAGACGCTTTTGATTTATTTTTATTTTTTTTCTACAAACTACTGAAATAGTAACACAAAGATTCAGGTCAAAATAACAACTAGCCACAACAAAACAACAATTTTATGATATATTTCATTAATAAAATTCATGTTCAAAAGGCAGTTTTTTATTTATGATAACCTGATTTCATTTACTCGGCACTTTGTACTAACTAGCATCATTTTGCATAAAATACAGATGACAATTCACTACAAACTTCACCACTTTGTATTATATTCCTCTTATTCCATGCTGTATTAACTTTAGATGCTCTTATAAATCCCGTTGAATCAACAACTAACCGAATTAATGTTCGCTTAACATTGTTTGTTATATCAATAAAAGCACATTGTTATCAAGCAGAAATAGTTAATATCCAACATTAGCATCAATTGTTATCCATTATTATCATTCTTCAACTTTTGAGCAAATCTTACGGTAAGAGCTAGTTATCAACCAATAACTATTGAGCATTAAATCAATTTTGAATATAATTTACAGAAACAACTGTGAATTTTAGCTTCGAAATTATTTATTTTTTGATTAAAATGAATTTGAAAATCGAATTCGCCAAACTGAATCCAAATTCGCAACATTGAAGGAAACTTACCCGCAATAGAGGAATTAACGGTGGCTGCAGCAACGAAAGAACGGTGGAGGTTGGATGACTGTTGAATGGCGTTGAAAAAGAGCGATTGTGGCCACAACACGAAGATGGAGGTAAGGTGGCTTTGCGTGAAGAGTAGAGTCGTGTGAAAAGTAGAACAGGAATGAAAGAGTAATTATTTGATGGATTTTAGCGGAGTCGTGTTACCTCTCCAGCGCTCACGTGGCTCTGCTCCAGCTTCTAGTTGTGCATCATCCCCATGTAAGAGCATCCCCAACAAGGGTTGCTCGTGGTCGTTCGAGGGGGTTGACACGAGCGACCACCCCAAACGCGGCCAAGGGGTAAAACCCTTGGCCGGCGTTGAGAAAGCATGTTAATGTTAACCGGCTTTCTCAACACCGGTTAAGGGTTTTACCCCTTAACCGCATGTCGGGTCCCCTCTCCCCTATTCCGCACCCGTATTCAATTGCCTTCAAAATCTTTCGCAGCCGCCACTCCTTCCTTCTTCCTCCGCCGAAAGCTTCAATACTCTTAAAAAAAAAAAAAAAAAAAAAAAAAAACCAATGAAAAGAATGGGTGAAGCTATATTTGGTTCTGAAAGTCGTAATGCCTCCAACAACAATGCACAAGGGGAGAATGAACCGGTTGAAGACTCTAGTCCGTCCGACACTCGTCGTTCAAAACCTGTTCGGAGAAGACGGGTTGCTAAAGCCGGTGTTTATGTTGCATTGGATCCACACATCAATGTTAATTTGTCTGCAGAGAAAAAGTTGGCTGATTTTCGCGAACTGCCTGAAGGGGAAAGACACCTTACCGATAACTTGAAGTCGTATTTTGAGGTATAACTTCTTAAACTGGTTAGTGTATTAGTCGGTATTTGATCAAGAAGTGTGTCGTACAAACATTAGTTATTTTTTTGTATGTTTTAGGCTCGTAATGATCGTACACGAGGATCGTGGGTTAGTATCGTCCGTTTGTATAAGACGATTTGTGCGTACGACACAGACAGAATTATTGCAGGATATCTTAGAAGTATTGGTTTTGGAGATTTCTTGAGTACGTATTTTTGATGAACCCACTTACATATTACGTATGTTAGAAAATGAAATATATTTTCTTGATTTTAATATTTTTAATTTGCATATTTAGGTATTGAAAACCTGTACAATAACGATGTTCAATTATGTGGTGCTTTAGCCATGTGTTGGTGGAAAACGACACATACATTTCACTTTAGTTTTGGAGAGATGGGTATTACGCCACTGGATTTTACCATGCTTACTGGCATACCAATTGGTCAGGGTGTCACTTTACCATATGATGAGCTATATCAACAGTATGATTTATTGGCTAGTATATTTCCACATTTGAACTTACGAGGGGGAGGCTTAACAAACAATCATCATATCAG
This sequence comes from Allium sativum, assembly GCA_030737875.1. NCBI lineage: Eukaryota > Viridiplantae > Streptophyta > Magnoliopsida > Asparagales > Amaryllidaceae > Allium > Allium sativum. The sequence continues at coordinate 968,948,326 of CM060912.1, read as the reverse complement.
AACCTCTTTCATGAAGCAAGCCGTAATGGACTTAGTGGAATGTCAGCCTGTAGATCACCACTTAGAGATTCTTAGATTGTTTGTATTATATATGATGGGTAATTTATTCTTCACGAATTCATCAAATACATTGTCATGTGGATATGTAGTTGTTGTTGCCGGCATGTCGTTCGATAGTACTCCTATTTCATATGACTGGGGTACGCCAATTTTAGCTCATTTGTATAGGGGTTTGGACCAGCAGTGCACTATTAGGACTCGTGGGTCGTCGATTATAGGTTTTTGGGAGGTTCTGCAGTATTGGTATTTTGAGTACTTTCATAACATGACATTTCCGATATTGGATTCTACACTATCACTTTTCTACCCTCGTGTGAAAGCTTGGTCGCCCGATAACCGGCGGGTTGTACCAGGAGGTGATTGCCGTCATGTATTTGCAGTGGCTCGTACTCAGATAGAGATGAGGACCACACGAGAGTCGGTTATGTGGCATCCTTTTGTCGATTCCCCGTTCTTGCTAGGCCCAGCGCAGCAGCACGCTCTATTTCTGTCTGGTAGACGATTTCCTCTGGTATCAGCCCCACCTGGTTTAGGATGTTACTGGTACTTGGGTGAGCGTTGTTGGCGACTGTTACGCGATATCGACGTTGTTCCCGATGATCCCCACCCTGATACAGGTCATTTACGGGTTTATTCCAGTGCTGATTTGCAGCAGTATGCCGGTGACTGGTGGCCAGCTGATGGATTTATCATTACGGGTAGAGATTACATTACTTTTTGGGGATCTGTTTATGAGCCTACTAATATGGCAACGTTTGTACATGCCGCCGGAGTTGATTTTGTTTGTCCTTCCGCGTACACTCCTTTTGGTGATCCAGGTGTTTTACGCGACATGTCTCAGAGTACCCTTACTATGTATAGGCCTCCTCAGCCCCCTCAAGCTCCTCGTCATCAGCCTCCTCAGCCCCCTCAGCCTCCTCGTCAACACCCTCCTCAGCCACCTTACTCGACTACGCCGACGAGTTATGGTTTTGATCAAGGAGGACGCTCTGGAAAGTTTTGATCATAGTTCGAATCCATTGACGATGGCCATGACCATGAAGACATTTTTTTATTTTGATGAAAAGTTTGGTTCCAGCTAACAACAACGTAGTAACCGTATATATTTATAGGGCCAACATGGGGAGTAAATATGAAATGTTGCAATTCCTAATACGGACTTGTCTACTATGGGAATCCGTTTACCATTCAACGTTGTAGTGTTAAATTTGTAAACTTTATCGTTTAAAATTCCAATACTGACTGGTCCATTCGCTGGACAAACGTGATAAAGTGACAGAAAGATGAAAGTGATAGAAACAAACTTTGTAATAAAGTGACATAAAGATAGAGTAACGCCAAATTCCAAGTAGAAGGAATCCACTCTATCCACAGAACACTATACACTGTACATTATTCACTACACATCAAAGTATATGTCGGCAGTGATATAATTATTGATGTAACTAGACACTATAGGCTTTGAAGATCTATTTATATGTCCCAGTTATATGCTGTATTAACTCATAAGTAAATTACCACACAATTACAATTTGAAAGGTAATATTCGTTATCAGGAAGGTAATATTCGTTATCAGCAATACTTCATACTTCTAGTTAATCCAGTTATTTTACTGATGCATAGGTTACATGGACGATTCCGAAATAAGTGATGAACATATGGGAAGGATTTCTGATGAGTACGAACGAAACCTACTCACCGATAATGGAGTTGGAGTAGTTCAAGATACACAAATCGAAGAGGTGCCTGGACCGAATCAGCATCGAGCGGTTACAGCTCCGCGTCCATCTCCACTAAATCAACGACCTAGTGATAGTGTTCAAACAACGAATTCTGCAACTCGTGAATTTTCTTCCAAGGATTTGCTTGCCCTCGTAAAAGTCAAAATTGACGTTGAAAAAAGAGATGAACTACTAATGCAAGGTGGAGGGGGTTTAACATATGAAGAAAGATAGGCACTGATCACGCGGCTGTACAACAACCATCGTTCCCAACCGACTAGATGAACATCGGTTGAACTCCAAACAGGTAATCGTCGTTTTGCAGACGCTTGTGATCGGTACACAAAGATTATTGAAACTGTTGAATACGAAAATATTTTTAAAACAAACCAAGAAACATATGATTCTCGTTACCTTTTCGTGTATGGTGAGGAATTTGTTGGCTACAAAGCGTATAAACTCCGCAACAGTTGGTTGACTCGCTATGGAACGGAGTAGTCTTACGGTATTATGATTTTAATGATGTTTGAATGTATGTTTAATTTGATGTGTGTACGTAGAATCTGGAGTTATATGTAATCCTTGTTAAGTCAACATGATATTTAACTATTTTGCATTTCTATTTAACTAATTTCCATTTCTATTTATATGTAATCCTTGTTATGTCAAATTCCAATAAAGACTGGTCTAAGCTGTGGAGAAACGTGATAAAGTGACATAAAGGAGAAGTGAATCCACACTATACACTATACACCCACTATGACAGTGAAACAACATAACTTTGCAGTACAGTGACTAAAAGATAAAGTAACGCCATCATTTATGCTATAGGAATCCACACCATACACTATACACTGGCATATAAAACAAATCAATGTTTCGTCTCCTAGTTAACATTTTTACTTTATCCACCATCCTTCGTAGGCCCCCCTTCATTCAACACTTCTTCTTCACCCGTGACTTGTTCAAACATAAACATATTAGCCAAAATTCCTACACTTTTAACAACCTAATTATGTCATGTGCTGGGACCCTGGGTTTGCTTTATAATAACCGTAGTGTTGTTCTTCCAACTCATCCAATTATCTTTGCTTAGAAAGCATCGTTCACACCATGAATGGTTTAAAGCGATTATGGTGCTTCACAAATTCCTCATCATCTTCGTCTTCTGGTTCAGATGAAGTCGAAGAACAGTACAACAAACAACGGCTAACGTACCAACGAGAAATTTTAAACGCGATGCAACGTGATATAGTAGAGAGCTCCATATCAACCCAAGGAGGCGGCCAAGTGGGTAAAAGAGATATACGCTATGGACGTGACTATCCGGGGGGCACAATCAGTTGATGAAGGACTACTTTGTGCCAAATCCAGTATATGGCGACGTTTACTTTTGTCGTAGATTTCGTATGTCGCGGACAATGTTTGATAGATTCCTCAACAAGGTTTCTGAGTCCAATGTGTTTTTTACTCACCGAAGAAATGCTATCAAAGAACTAGGAATTTCCCCTCTACAAAAAGTAACAGCGGCAATGCGTATGATTTCATACGTAAGTTCAGCTGATTCGTTAGATGATAAGTTACGAATTGGTGAATCAACGACAATTCTATGCTTGAAAGAGTTCTGCAAAATAGTTGTTCGTGTATTCGGTGAAGAGTATCTACGATCCCCCACTGCACGCGACGTCGAACGATTGTTAAAAATGGGAGATCAACGTGGTTTCTCGGGTATGCTGGGCAGCTTAGATTGTATGCATTGAACGTGGAAAAACTGTCCAGTTGCACTACAAGGCCAATACAGAGGCCACACAAAAAAGGCAACGTTGGTATTAGAAGCGGTCGCTTCTTTCGATTTGTACATATGGCACGCATTTTTTGGTGTTCCTGGATCATTAAACGATATTAATGTTCTTCGTCAATCATACTTTTTTAATGATTTGTACAACGATCTGTCACCGCCGTGCAACTATAAAATTGGTGATACAGACCATTCAGTGGGTTATTATTTGGTTGATGGTATTTACCCGAAATGGAAAACACTGGTGCAGGCATTTAAAAAGCCGAACAATGCCAAAGAGGCGAAATTTACGCAACAACAAGAGAGTCTAAGAAAGGACGTAGAACGAGCATTTGGAGTTCTACAGGGACGGTTTCATATTTTAAGAAATGAGGTGCACTATCACGAACAAGCAGTTATATCAGATATCATGTATTGTTGTATTATACTACATAATATGATAGTTAAAGAAGAAAGGGGGGATTCGAACTATAACTTAAAAACTACCCGGATATAGCAGTGGCGTTTAGAAGTAAGCCGTACAAGGACCCGAATACTTTTGTCGAGTACTTGCAGCGTATCCAGGACGTTAGAGATCCCCAAGCACATCTACAATTAAGGGACGAATTAGTCGAACACTATTGGGAGCATGCCGGCAATCATTAGGAAGTTTTGAACTCTATCTGGATGTTTAAGTTAAATTACGTTCGTTGTTTAGTTATATGTTTTCCTTAATGATTTAATGTACCTTTGCTTGCTATAGTGATGAAATATTACATTAATGTTCTAGTATTACAAGTTCATGCTTGCAAGATTGCTAGTGACAATTAAAAAAGGAATTTCACACACATTTAATAATCTTTTACTCCTACAACATTGGTACTTAGTAATTAAAAACTACATAACGACAAAGCAACAAACAACTACAAGGAAACGATCAAAACATAAATACGTCCTATCCCATGCATCTTCTGCGGCACGCTTCTAGTTCTTGCTCCAGTAACAATCGTTGCATCGGATTTAATGTATCCATATTTACAGTCATTAGTGCCCTGTCATCAATTCGTTATAGGCGAGCTAATTCACGCTCCCTAACATTCAGGTCATGCTCTCTTGATATTTGAAGTTCTTCGTGTCTACGCTGCTTCTCCTTGGATCTCTCATCTCTCTTAGCTTCCCTCGCTTCCGCCAAAAGTCGGTTTGATTCTTCTGATGCTACCATTTGACTGTGTATTTGTTCGTAGTACGAACTGTAATCTGCAACTGTTTTTTTCTTACCTTCGTATTTACCAGGAGGCCTACCACCAGAACTTGTAGAAAAAGGGTTGTTTTCTTGAGGATCTGGACTTCCCGGGCTTGATTCCGCCATTGGCCTTCTTGGCATAAATCGCGCTGCAGAATGTTCTTGGCGTATAGTGCTCCATTTTTCCTCTCTAGATAAGATGGCGTAGCAATTATGCAAATTGAATGGTTGATTTTTGTGCTCTGCCATATAAACTTCATTCGCAATCTTTAGCTGTATGTGTTGACGAAACGTAAGGTGGTAATATTATACAGTAAACCATATTAACCATTATTTAAGTAATCAAAAATTACCAAGTCCGTCTCGTTGGCACCGCTTTGCTGTCTATTTAGTAGTCCAGCCATAATCTGATTCCAACTTTGACAGTTAGCGTTGATTCTCTTCCACGACTGTTTCAAAGAGTCAACTGTTCTCGATGGGTTTTCGGGACTACGGCTGTTAAACAGTCTTGAAACAGAACTCCAAAATGAATTATCGGACTGACTAGTTCCTTTAAGATTGTCTTTGGAGCACTCCACCCAACAAAACGCAAATTCTGCTTGTTCTTCTGGAGACCATTTCACTATTTTGTTTGATCTTCTCATTGGTTTGTTGGGAAAAACATCTGGATTTTCAGTATCATCGACTTCTGTTTCTTCATTCAAGCCACTGTTATCTCCAAACATATAATTCAAATTTCTTGACATATTTGGAGAAGTTTAAGGCGGGACTAACCGTTGTTGGTTGCTTGGAGAAGCGTAGTGATGCTCACTACAGTTTTGCTGAAAATACGCATTTTGACCGGATCCAGAATTTTGAGTACTATGATAATGATTGGAGTTTTTCTGGGATTGATAGAAATTCGGGCTATGTTGAGGATAATTAGAGTTCGGAATATTCGGGAAGTTACCATAACTGGAGTGTTGATTCTGCTGGAACGACGGATGGATAGGAAACTGGTTGTTGTTGGATTGATTAGGGTGTTGCTTCTGTGCAGAATTGGAGACACCCTTCTTTCCTTTACCAATGTTTGACATTGCAAATAAGTTGAACAGAAATTGAATAAAGAATAGAGGTGTGGTTTGATGTAGAATTGTTGTGTGTTATAATGTACAAAGAAATGCTGTATATATAGATTAAAATCAAACGGTAACATGAAACAACGATAACATAAAACAATGGTCAAAAAACAAGTAAAAAAATGGCTTCTATGAAGCTGGCTATGGGGGGGAGATAAATTAACTCCCCCACCATGGCCGGCTTTCCCCAAGCCGGCTATGGCCGGTTGCTAGAGCAACCATTTGGTTGCTCCAGCAACCTCCAGGGTTGCCAAAGCAACCCTGCCCCCCCCCTCCCTTGATCCCTGCATTGGGGTCGGTTGTTTTTCAACCGACCCCGCGTTGGGGATGCTTTAAGAGGTGTTGGTAGCAAAATAAATAGAAGCCCATTTTCCATTAGGAAATATGGGTGAAACTGAATAACTGATTTTCTAATGTTTGGGTTAAATTATTAAGTGATAATTAGATTGAAGTACATTTTATTTCAGGGTAATAAGTTTTAAGAACAGTACTTCTGAATAATTAATTTTAAGGACAATCTATAGGAAAACATAAACTTATTATCTTTTTTAGTTAGAGAAAAAAATTTATAAGGATAAATTAATTAAAAAAAATTATCCAAAAGGACAAGCCACTAATAATTTATCCATAAGGACAGTAAATAGGTCAGTCCAACAAAACCCCTCTTTTATTACGTTCTTCTTATCGCTTCCATCTTTTCACTGAAAACCCTAGTCGCTGGCCGCCTCTTCCTCCAAACCCTAGTTGCCTCCGATGATCAACTTCCACCACGTCACTGGCTGCCTCTTCCATCAAACCCTAACCGCCTCCGACAAACAACTTCCACCACGTCCCTTATCCTTCGCCGTCTTGCCTTCAGTCGTTGTCGTTGCTTTCTTCTTCTTCATCAATCGTCTATCTCGTCCATATCTCGGTCTTCTCATCGATCTATAACGCAAATTTTTTTCCTTGAATATTTTTTTGTAAAAACATTAGAACAGTTTTTAGGTATCATTTTTATATTTTTCTAGGTATCATTTTTGTTTATTTACCACTGTTTTATATTCGTTTGGTCTATTTTAAATGTTGTATTTATTTTGTAGTTGTATTGTTGCATTATTTATGTATTACAGTCGAACTTATTTCATTATAATCAACCAAACTATGATGCAACATTTTTTGCATTAGTTTTAGTTTTAAAATAGTGCAGCATTAAATTTAGTAGAAAATGATACCTAAGTTGGTATAAAAATGATACTCACTCATTATACAAGGTAAAAACTGTTACTTTCCACTATTGAAAAACTGATGTGTACATGTGAAATGATCATTTATGATGCATAACATTTATATCTGATACTCATAAATCATATCATTCTGTTCTATATTTTTTTTATTAACCAGGATGATGATTTTGTTAATCCGCGGGAAAAAGACATTAAGCTGACTGCATCTTCTCTCTTGTTAGCTATGCATGAATGTACTATCATTTTTAACTAAGTATTGGTATCACTTTCTTATCTATTGTTACTTTTCAGCAATAATGTATAAATTTTAGTTGAAAAGTGGTATCAGTTTCTTATTTCTAACCGTCAATAAAGAATAAATTTTATACTATTATTTATAACCATCAATATTTTTCATACATACAGAGCAGATTGTGGAATATTTGTGATGATATTTATGGCATCACACAACAGATCCGAAGTTACGCTGAAGGTGACAGAAGAAAACATGGATAAAACAAGAGCAATGATTGTGAGTTAAATACTATCAAATCATGCTAGCTGCTGGAATTTGGTTCGATTCATCACTAGATTGAGCAAAAAAAACTACAAGAAAATGAATGAATTAATGTCTCGAATAGTGTCACTATACCAGAATCGCTGTTTTGCAACGGCTCAAAACCGTTGCAAAATAAGAAGTAGCAAAATTTTTGCAATGGCTCTAAGCCGTTGCAAATTTTGAATTTTGCAACGGCTATGATCCATTGCTTTTTTTATTAGCAACGGCTTTTAACCGTTGCTGATTTATAATATATATATATATATATATATATATATATATATATATATATATATATATTATGTGCTTTCCCCCTCTTCTGATACTGCCTTTCAGTACAAAAGCTATAGATCTGAATATTATCACAAAAGAAATATCAATAAACCAAATATTTCCAATATATTTAACATAAAAACCAAAATTAACAACAAACTTCACAATATATTACAAACTTAAAAGTTCTAACAGTATGTAGCAGCAAAATATTACCGTGCATTACAAAGTTCAATAGTTGTAGCTAAAATAATATTACAGTGCATTTCAACTTCATCACAATTATATTACTTGTTCACATATATCATAAATTAGAATTGCATCATTACTTAATTACACTACACCATAATGCCAGATTTGCCACACCCCAGAGCGGAGCTTTTGCCATGGTTTTAGCCCGTGGCAATTTTGGAACGGGTAGGAGCCGTGGCAACTGTTCTTAGCATGGTCCTGGGCCGTGGTAATTTTGGAATGGACTTTCCCCGTTCTAATGTTGCTGTGAATTATTTTTTTTCTCCTTACATACGAGCCCCCGTCCCCCGTCCCATTATCTCACGCCCAAAAACAAAAAGCGTCCTCTCCTAACAAAAAGTCGTCCCCCAAATTAGCGTCCTCTCTTTTTCAGATCTGCTTCTTCCGATGCCAATAGATCCACAAACTTTGCGTTAAATTTTAGATCGAAGCCGTGTATGCTCTCAATCGAAAATCCGATCCAAGTGTTTTCAGGTAAGACGGTTAATCCGATCCAAGTGTTTCCATTAAATTGTCGTATTCTTTTCTCTATTGAATTAAGAATGATGATGTGAACCATCGTATTATTTTGCATTATTTTGCAGTTTTGAGGAATTTTAGCTATCGAATTAAGGAGTTAAGGTGAGTTGAATCCTCACAAGATCTATCTTTAGGTTTCTTTTTCACTGTTCGCTGTTCAGTATTGTTTTAATGGACTATTAGGTTTATTGATTTCATTGTTCATAATGATAATTATAATTAGTGCTGATGGTTAAGAATATTTATGTTCACAACTGTAAACCATGTTTTGAAGTAAGCGTTGACATATGTTTTGTTTTCAAAAGTCCAAGCAACCTCATTTTTTTCTATAAAACCAACTATTATTGGAAATTATTGCATAGATATGAACGGGGCCTAACTCTGTTGGGTGCTTGTTGGTATGTCGGTGGGACTGCCTGTGTTTGGTTGCTGTGGTGTTTTTGTGATCTTCTCGACTTAGGGATTACTTGTCTGTTGAGTGTACTTTGTCTGCTTTGTGGTGTGGGTTTTGTCGTAATTGTTGATGTCTGCATGATTAGAGCGTGCTGGTTTTGCATCCTTTTTGGTTGTCGGTTCTGTAGGGGAGTGCTTCTCGTGGAGTTCATTGTTGTTCTCTCTCTTGTGTTTTGCTCTGTCTTACTTTTGGCCACGGTGATAGTTTAACTACAATAGTCTCAGGAGTTGCCACTGTTGGTCTTTCTTTTGAACTCCTCTGGACTTGTCTATTGGTGGCTGAAGTGTGTTTTGTGAATGTTTCAAGTAAAGTTGCATGCTGCTCTTGTGTTGCTTGTAGTGATTTGCTTGCTTGCTTGCTGCTCTTCTTATGTTCATATAGAAAAATTACTCTCCCCTTTATGCAAATTATAATCGAAGTGAGAAATAAACTGAGCTTTTTCTTTAATGATTCCTAATTTTCTTCTTTACTTTTATTTTATGCTCTTTCCTTTTATCTTCTTTTCTTTTATGCTAATCTCTTTATGTTCTTACTTTATGTTTTTAGGTTCTTTTTTCTTTTCATGCTAGTCGATTAGACTGATTAGTTTTATTTATGCAAGTTAGTTAGCTTTTATTTTTTAGTTTACATAAGATGATTTAAATATAAGCATAAAGGAAATGTAAACTAAAAAATAAAAGCTAACTAACTTGCATAAATAAAACTAATCAATCAAAGTGGATGTTTAATGGAAAAGTGGATTTTTTTATAATTTTTTCCTTATGTCCTTATGTCCTTAATAATTCAAAGTGGATGTTTAAGTAATTCAAACAGGTTATGCTTTTTCTTAGATGACTATTTTATATTGTTGATAGAGCACTAAAAAGCTTCCTTACTACTCAGCTAACACTATAATTTGTTCTTTTGCCATTACTACTCAGCTAACACTAAAAAATCTATATAACTACCTATGTGACACGATAAAATGTGGAAGCTAGAATTTGGGTTCATCAACCCATTCTCTTAAAAACTAGAGGTGAATTTGCATGTCTCATAACAATATGCCATGTCCTGTTTTTCTGTAGGTGAATCTATATGTAATTTTTTTCTATGTTATGTATCATCATGAATATTTGACCGTAAGCCGAAATCCCTTGCAGTACGTACATGTATGTTACGTTCTATTTGCATGTACTCACTGCTACTTACATGTATATGTACCATCATGATTATTCTTTACTTCAATGCTGTAATTTATCGATAAATATAAATATTTCAATATCTTTGGCAGCCATCTTCTACGTAAGAACTGCTGAATTATATATTCAGTTGTATGCTTTCTTGATGTTAGTCTGTGAATTATATATTCAAATGTATGCTTTCTTGATGATCAGAAGAATGTTGCTGAAAAATGAAGTATCACATATAAACTAAGACCATTCAATTTCTGATATAAAAAAACTCAAAATGAAGAAGTATCACAAAACATGATCAGAATTAAACAAAGACACTTCACTACATTTAGAAGATATAATCTTTTTGTCTCTGCCTTCTGCAAACTGCATAATAAAACAGTGATCGTGCTATTTTTTTTTTTTTTTTTTTACATTAACTCAATTAAAATCTAATATAAGTTGCACAACTGTTGTTGTTTTATTCTTATTTCTCATAAGTTGCAATAAAAGATGTTTACGACTGTTCGTATTTTTCTGTTGTAATAAACGTTTTTAACTTTCAATTCTTACTCATAATAATGTTAATTCATAACTCCGTTATTCTTAGAAGTATTACTCGCATCTTATAAGTGAATAAATAGTCATTTTTAAAGAAACATTGTTAAAGCAAAATTCTAAGCACACAACAATTCTCACACAGAGAACTTAATGCCGTGCGCAACCCGGAGCATAACTACGTGCAAAAAAAGGGACTTCGTAAATTTGGAACGGCCTTAAAAAATGTAAACATTTTCTTATTCATTACTGTTCTAGAACTGGTACTTGTTATCACTAGGATTTAAGTAAAGAAAACAAAAAAAAAATCTGTTTAATATATTCACTAGGATTTCAGATTTGATTGGATGTTTTTCTTTGCCAACACGAATACGGCTTAGGCTCAAATAAATAAAATAGGTCTATAAATGAAATAAGGGCAAAATCTGAACTGTACATAGATTAACCTATAATGTTTTAGGTCATCACGAGTAAGCATAAGAAACATGGAATCAGACTAAAGAAATATGTTAATACATTCAAATTTTGTTTTGCGGCGTTGTTTGGTTTCGTATGCCATTGTGCATATAGTTGCACATGTACATTCTGTTGAACTACTATCAATGTTCATATGTGTTCAATTGTATGATATAGCAGGATAATATGTCTTCAAGTATAGACAAACAGTGGATGCAAGAATCTAGTCGAAGAACCCCACGGTATATAGAAGGAGTTCGGAAGTTTATTGATTTCGTTGTAGAAAATGGTGGTAATGAGGAAGTCTTTTCTTGTCCTTGCACACAGTGTAAAAATATGAAAATGAAGATTAAATTAGAAGACATTCATTATCATCTGCTCAGACATGGAATTCTCCAATCATATACCGTTTGGCGTTTTCATGGAGAAGAGTCGGTAGAGAAGCAAAAACAATCTGCTAGTCAAGCCATAAATATTGATGAGCCTGAATATCCTAGGATGGAAGACTTGGTCAATGATGCAGATAGATTTCATCATTTTCACCCTTTCGGTTCGTCGCACGATAATATTGAGGAGCGGTCTACAGCTGATGTCGATTGGTCGGCAAATCAAAGTGGAAAATATAAATCACTTTTCGATAGTGCAAAAGAGCAATTGTACCCTTCATGTCCTAAAGGGATAACAAAATTATATGCCATTGTGAAACTGAACAGTTTGAAAACTCAATACAGTTTTTCCGACAACGGTGTGACTGCACTTCTCGAATTTATAAGGGAGTTACTCCCTGAAGGTAACACACTACCGACAAAATATTCTGAAATGAAGAAGGTGATTAAACAAGTTGGAATGAATTACACAACTTATGATGCATGCGTTAATGACTGCATTTTATACTGGAAAGATGATGCAAGCAAAATTTCTTGTAGAATTTGCAAAGAACCAAGATATAGGACATCATTCAACGATGATAAAAGAGCTACCAAAATAGCTCAAAAGACGTTGAGACATTTTCCTTTAATTTCTAGATTGAAGAGACTGTATACCATACCGTGGATAGCAGATGCTATGACTTGGCATGCTCGTGCCAAGTCTGATTCAAATATAATGCGTCATCCACGTGACACATCCCAATGGAAAGCTGTAGACTCATTTGATCAAACGTTTGTTGCTGAATCACGAAATGTCACACTTGGAATAGCAACATATGGTTTTAGTCCATATAAATCTCTATCTAGTCGTTATAGTTGCTGGCCAGTAATTATAGTACCTTATAATCTTCCTCCATCCATGTGCATGAAAAGAGAGTTCTCAATGTTGACATTATTGATTTCCGGACCAAAACAACCGGGAAAGGATATCGACGTTTATTTACAACCATTGATAGATGAGTTAAAGCAGTTATGGGAAGGAGTCATTGCATTTGACTCATTTAATAATTCAGAGTTCACATTGAGGGCTAGGATGTTGTGGGCGATTCATGATCATCCTGCATTGGGGACTTTATCTGGATGCACAACTCATGGTTATTTTGCATGTCCTATTTGTGGAGAAGATACTTGTTCTTATTATCTTCCTGAAAGTAAGAAGATGTGTTATATGGGGCATTGAAGATTTCTTCCTACCAAACACAAGTTTCGAGACGATAAGGCAAACTTCAATAACGAACAAGAATATCGCCGTCCTCCATGGCCATTGAATGGTTATCAAGTTGAACAAAAAGTAGCTAATATCAAGATGAAAGTTGGTAAAAAACCAGAGATTGGTAGAAAAAGAAAAAAGAAAACTGATGATGAAGACCTTAACAGTACTCCTGCATGGTATAGGAGGTCTATCTTCTTTGATCTTCCATATTGGAAAACAAATTTGATTCGACATAATGTTGATGTGATGCATACAGAGAAAAATGTCACTGAGCATCTCATCAGCACGATTATGAGTCACAAGGAGAAGTCAAAAGATGGCATCAATGCACGCAAGGACTTGAGAACCATGGGTATGAAACAAAAATTGTGGGTGAGGGAAGACCGTGAAACAAATAAAATAACTATACCAGAGGCAGCTTCCACTTTGAGCAAAGAAGAAAAGATACGGTTTTGCACCATTTTGAAAAACCTGAAAGTACCTAGCAAATTCTCTTCTAACTTCCACAACAATGTGAGCTTCAATCCTTTTGAACTAACAAATATGAAGTCGCATGATTATCACGTTATAATGCAACAATTACTTCCGGTATTGCTTCAACATTCATATGCACAACATAAGGATTTGCGTAATGCTGTACACCGTATAAGTCTGTTCTTTAACATTTTGTGCTCAAAGGTGATTAACAGAGAACACCTTTTGCAAGCAAAAGCTAGTTTGGTAGAAGCAATGTGTGTGTTTGAAAAATATTTTCCACCTGCATTTTTTGATATCAGTATCCATCTTATGGTTCATTTAGCCGATGAAGCACTGGTTTGCGGTCATGTTAGATATAGATGGATGTATCCCTTTGAAAGGTAAATTACTAATTTTAGTTCTATTCTCCATAGTTCGATTTAAATGGATACAAGTTATTTAGAATTGATTACCTACATAGGTTGATGAAAATATATAAAGGATACGTGCGCAACAGAAGATATATTGAAGGGTGTATTGCAGAAGGATATATTGTACAAGAAGCTAGTTATTACTGCATGGAGTATATGCCAAAAGGAGGTGATGGCACCCATAAACATACACGTGAAGCGTTTTTAGATGAAGACGACGAGTTTGCTGATGAGATGCCTCTAGATAATGGTAAAGATATAACCTTAACCCAGGTGCAGTTTGAACAAGTTCGTAGATGGGTCCTTTATAAGCACGATGGATTGGATGAATGGGAGAAGTAAGTTCACTAGTCTATCATAAGTTCTCATTATTGTAAATTTGCTCCTATATAAATTCATTTTGAAATGTTTATCGCAGGAAGTATACCATTTATGTGAAAAATGTTAAATCTCAATCTCGAAGTAGCGTGACATCCGTGGAAACTTGTAAAAGTTTTATTCTGTGGTTACGTGATGAGGTATTACATCATCTTATATATTCAAGTGTATTTAAGTGGATCATACACCATCACAGTCATGCTTTTCATTTTTTTTTTAGCTGGTGAAGACTAATAACGATGATTCAACTCTTTGGAGGTTGGTGAACGGGCCGAAGTTGAAGGCACGTAGTTATATGAAGTATCAAGTCAATGGATTCGTATTTTCCCCAAAAAGTTATGAAGAAAGAATGGTAACACAAGATAGCGGTGTTTGTATGAGAGCAATTACAAAATTTAGAGCGAGCGGAAAAGATAAAAATTACAAGGAAGCGGAAACAATGTACTATGGAGTTATTCATCATATAATTGAATTAGATTACATCGACTTCAAGCAAACGGTTTTTTATTGTGATTGGGTAAAGATCGAAGATAAAGTCAATGGTTGCAAGACAGATCCTGTTTCAAATTTGATTATGGTTAACTTAGAGAAATTAAAAACTAAAGATAGAGTAAATGATGAGCCGTTCATTCTTGCATCAGAAGCGAGTCAAGTGTTCTACTCCAAAGATTTAAAAAGCAACGGTTGGTTTGTGGTTTTGCACACACCGAAACGGTTGACTACAACTGTGGACGACATTGAGTTTCCTACGGTTTATCAATCAGCTTTTGAAGACAACAAAAAATTAGAAGATCTTACCAAATGCATATGTTAATATGAGTTGTATTTCATAATTGAATTGTATTGAATTTCAAGTGATTGAATTTAAAATTTCTTAATTGAATTGTATTGAATTTATATTTTGATCAAGTTGAATGTGCAGGTGAAGTAACCCAAGTTGTAGCTTCATCAGAAAATTTAAATGCATATATTAATATTATATGCTTTTGCTTCATTTAAATGCATATATTACCCTGCTCTTTGACCTTGCACATTGTACCATGTACACATAAACATGTATGAGTGAATAAATATATCAAAACTGCTTCTTTGAATGACTGTATACATACTATCTAGTTTGATGATACTATTTTGATCCAATATTTAACGTATTGCATTTTCGTGAACTGCTTAGTTTTTGGTTAAATATTATAATCTGTTTCTATTCGATTTTATATTACGTTTTTGTTGTTGTACACTTGTAGATTATAGTAGCATTGACTAAAATGATCATCCCAATAAGGATAGTTGAAATGCTTTATTTCGTTACCTCTTTTTACATGAAATTAACAAGTTTGTCATATCTCATTGAAATTTTGATTGTTTGTTTGTTGCAGGTGGTCTTGGTAGTTTGGATTACAACTAAGAAGATAGTAACAATGTCAGAGCCTGAAGAACCATCAAACCATTCCATTACACAATCATCCTCTACACAACCTGAAAAAGTGGAGATAAACGCATTAGGTGTTCCTATTTCAAAAAACGCTGGAAAAATAAGCAGTCAAATTGGTAAATTGGTGCGAATTCATGTGCCTATTTCGTACGAGAATTGGGTTAATGTACCTAACAAATATAAGATGGACGTTTGGAAAGAATTGTTGGTAAGCTCAATTTTTCCTTGTTTGCATTATGTATACTCAATATTATTTCTCTTGTAAACTTAGTAAATTAATTTATATCAGTGGTTAAATTAAATTTATATTTCTTTTAAGGATTAAAGTATATTCATATTGTTACAAGCAACATTTATATAGATTTTTGTCATTGCATATGAATTATGATCTTAAACAAGATGAAGTATATATTATATTAAAAGGGTTCTTCCAGCATGCGTGTGCGAAATTTTAAGCATACTCTAGTATTAACGCATCATGCATGCTGGCAACAACAAAGAGTTTTCCTTTCTGATTTTATGTTCAACAACTAATTAGTTACTAATTAACTATTACTATTATTTTCACAGACATTCTTCGATCTAGATCCAGATTCAAAAGACTTGATTTTTAAAAAAATGTCCGAGTCATTTAGGAAACACAAAAGCGATTTGAGGACACGCTATTATGATAAATATGATAATGATGAAGATAGATTGAAGTACTGTCCACCGGCCATCAAACAAGAAGATTGGGAAATGTTTTTGAAAAATGAAGCAACACCTAGTGCAAAGGAACGAAGAGATAAAGGCAAAAAAAAACAGATCACTTTACAGCTATGGCCATCATACTGGACGTACAAGTCACGCCGTTATAGAACATGAAATGGTATGTACCCTTTCTAGATTATCCATTAATTATTATTGTTAATTTATTAACAAAGATATTCATATAGTCGAGGCAATGTCATAATCCCTTTGCAATCTACGATCAAAATTATTGAAAATCGCTTATTAAAAAAAGTGATACCATAATATAATGGTATCACTTTGTATGACATTAGCAATAAGTACCACCTCACTCATACAATGATATTCAAGTATAGTTCATATGTCTCCATCCAACCAAATCATCCCTGTAACTAAGTACCACCTCACTCATACATTATTGGGTCTCGCAGTAATATTATTTTCTAGAAATAAGCTTGCATTCCACTATGTAATGTTTATATACCGAAAGAGCATGGATAATATTATTTTCTGAATGGTTATGCTTTTGGAAATGCACAAATACAAATTAAACTTTCGTATTTGCACATTTTCGAATGCACAAGTAAAAATGCTAATAGTGGGAAACACGATTGTTTTCACAGTAAGAACGGGGCGATAAAAATGAAAAAAGTTCTATAAATAAAATCTCTTTTACCTGTCATTTGTTTTGTTGTGTGTAAAAAAGTTCATGGTCCAGCCTCCAGCCAGCCGACGACGGCTAAATCTAATCTAAAATCTCACCTTTTTCTTTTCCTATTGCATGATATTGAACTTTATCCGTAAAATAAGTAGCGAACACAATTTCATCATAATGTGTGTATAGGAAAAAGTTTTTTTTTTTTTTTGTTAATATACGGTCATATTAGCTCCAGTACAACATAGAAAAATGGATTTCATCATAATGTGTTTATAGGAAAAAGTTTTTTTTTTTTTTTTTTGCTCCTGTTATTTACTGAATACTATTTTTATCAAGTACTAATTGAAATTTTAGTCATGCTTTGCTATTGGGTTTGCATTGCTGATGTAAATTGGTGTTTAACAAACTGATAGCCGTCGTTTTTAGTGCTAAGGCACATTAAATTTTCTTTACTACTCGATTGTTAAAAGAATGTCAATATGAAATGTGCGAGAACTGACCTATGTTGTACTGGAGTGTGAATAAAATGTATGTAGAGCATGAGATACCAGTGAATGGAAATTTACTTCAAAACTTTACATGGATTTTTTTTAATGCTTGTATAATACATAGAGACTTGGATGAAAATTAATAAGGACATGCTTTTGTCAAATATGAAATAATTACAAATGAAACTTAGTTTGTATGCTCACAATATTATCGTTGAAGGTGATTGATTCCACAATTAATGTTACCTATTCGATTTATATCAGCTTAAAAATAAGTAAGCTTTACAGTTTAAGTGTTGTAGATGATTAGCGGGTACTCGTTCTTTTGCATGTAATTATCTAATATATTTGACATGTTCATGTCAACTTCTTTAATTATGTTTTCCTTTGTTACAGGCAACTTCTAGATGTAATAATTATGCAATGTCATCATGATTTAAGTAGACCCAAGTATTATATTTGCGTGGTTGCTAAACATAACAACAATCGTTTGATGTACAACTAATCGATGGTACTTATGATTACAATTTTGAAGGCATTTCTTTCGGGTCAACTTCCTAGCTACTAACTACTGCAGTTTGACTATGTTAGTTGGAGCTTAAAGAAAACATATTCATTTCATATCAAAAACTAAAAGAAAGTCCTGAATCACTTATCTGCCATCTTTGCTAATACAATGTGACTATCTGCATGGTAGGTTAGACTTACCATTTATGTGTTGCGTGTCACATAATATAAATACCTACATAATAAGATTATTGAAACTGAACCTCCATTAACAATAATAAATCTTTCTTTACATGACCAATTGTTGTTAATTTAAACATTTTTATATTTTCTTTCGCTATTGTATGTTTTAATGATATGCATTCCTGTCTTATATGTAAGGCTTTTTAAATTTGCAGGCTATTGAAAATCCGACAAAAGAAATCACACGTCGTGAAGTATGGGAGAGAGCTCACACAAAAAAAGATGGTACTATATCAGATTCGGCTTCTGTATACTTTGTAAGTTAAACAAATAATAATTCAGTTGTTCAATAAATTTTCATAATAAATAGCATCTCAAGTAATATTTTTATTTTAGGAAAAAATTGCAAAGGCAAAGGAGTTAGTCGATGATGGCGATGAAGAAGATTTGACATTGGATGAAGATATCATATCACAAGTGTTTGGCAAGGATAAAAAAGGCCGCACTCGAAGTATTGGAGCCAAAATATCAAGGACACAAGTTAAAGCGTCAAATATTGCGCGAAAGCAACTTAAAAAGTCTCAAGGGCCGGATTACTTGAATTCAAGGATGGATAATATGGAAGGGAAGTTGAATTCGATCCTCGACTTGATGACGAGACGAGAGGGGAGTCAACAAAATCATATATCGGACATTGCTGCAAATGAAGGAGGTAGTGGTACCCCTCACGATAGTATTGGAAGAATGCCGACTAATAATCTTCCCAATTCATTGAATTCGTCCAGTTTGTCGAATCATAAATGCGAGATTATGAGTATTGACCTAGAGATCATTGGCACAGCCACTGTATGCAGAGATTCGACTGCCTCCATTATACATGGAAAAACTGTACCTCCAGGATACGAGAAATTGGTTGTGGACAGTATACGGCTACCACAAGAGAGAACAAGCAAACCAAATCATCCTCTTGCTTTTACATTTGGCGAAGTTGGAATTGGTGGATATGTGTGTCATCCAAAGAATATGATTCAATATTTGTAGACGCGTAAGCCAGGTATGTATGTATTTACATATATCACTTGCTCGATTATGTTTTCCATATCAATGCTTGTTTTTTCGTTGTCATAGGTTGTGTTGTTTCGTGAAAGTTTCAGTGACCGAAATTCAAAACATTAAACTTACTGCATACGATATACCAACATTATCGCTGTAAACAAATGATCGAACTGAGCCATTGTTACGAAAAGTTTAATCATTATAGACTAATAATTTTTGTATTGCTAAATTTACAATCTTGCAGCTTGAGGAATCAAAATCCGCTCCTGCAATTTCGTAAAAAATGTAAAATTATGACTCAGGTTTCTGCTTGTAGTATATATGATTAGATTATGTTAGTATATACAAGGTTAAAGTAAGTTCAACCTCTGTAAAAATAATTACAAATTTTTATGTCTTCCTTGCTTCCTGATTATCTGATAATGAATTATACAATTATGTTTTTTTTTAATCTAAACCCATCGACTGACATCCGCTTTAACGAAATACTTTTAACTAATATTGAATCATATTCGATTATCTGATAATATTTTTATCCGATAAAAATATTATCTGATATACTGGTTTCAATTTCACGCCTCTATGTTCTTGTTTATAATGGTTTCTAAAAGGCATTAATGATAAATGGGTTCAGAATTTCAATTTCACGCCTCTATGTTCTTGTTTTCACTGCCAGTAGAAAGAAAGAAAAATTCCTTAAAACAGATTTTGAAACGCATTTCTACTATTCAACGGGTTTTAGAATTCCGCAATTTTTATTTCTTTTCATTTACTAAACTAAAAAAAAAAGGGCGGCAGCTGCTGAGTCGGTGGTGACAGTCCACGACTTTCATTGATCTCCTCGAATAAAAAATGAGTCATGTGGTGGAGATGATCCTGATGGGAAGATACAACCACTCAAACCATCTACGTGTTACAAATAACTTTCTGATGAAACAGCATGTCTTATGACGTAGCACTAAGATAAATGGACAAAACCATTAGTTGTCATATTCGATCAGCCAGTGGTCATCAAAAACAGGAATCAGGAATATGTTGGTATCAAATCATTAAATACAAAAATAACAAAAAATTTTAGTCTAGGATACAAATTCGACTATCCTATCTCTATCCCACCATTTTGCTTGTACCACCCAGTGGACTCTTAACTAATATAATTATGCTAGAGCACTTCTGGACAGTCTAGTGGAATTTGAGTAATCAAATTTTCACTGGTATAAGTTATAAATTTGAAATGTAGTAGCGCAGACCGATTAGTTGATTATTTTAACCGACGCAGTGCAGACTAGTCCGCAAACCAGTTCAAACTTCAAAGTCCATAGTGCGAAATTCAGTGATTAAGAAAAATAGCAAACTGTACGGCATCCATGCCATCCCACGTTGACCAGACCCAGTCCCACTACGGAATCTTGACAGCTCCTATATATACATGTATACCATATTCCTCTCCTCATCTCATCTCAGATATCATCACAATTTATATCAATAAAAACATAGCCTATATTATTCGATCATCAATCATTCTAAATTTACAAATCATGAGTTCTGATCCTTTAAGACTCAATGCAATTCAAACCCGAGCAGACACTGTGAATGATGTCCAAAAGGAAATTAGACAAATGTTTTTGTTCATCTACTTGAAAATTTGGCTGTACTACTTCGTCACAAGTGCAGATCACAACGATGAGTGCGAAGATGAAGAAGTGGTAAATGATTGCAGGAATGATGCAGGGGATATCGAAAACGTAGCTTTCTGTAGAACGAGTGCAAGGGACTACCACCTTCGCCTATGGTCTAACGCAGACCGCTATAATTCCTACTTGGGTTCCATAGTATATCGAATTCATCATTATAGAAACAAATGATCTGAATATATTATGCATGTACTGTCTTTTAGGCTAATTATAATATCGTCTAATGTCATTTTAGATACATAGAGATAGGATAGTCTGAGCGGTTCAAGTGTAAATTAACTAACTGATGCATGTTGAGTACCTTATATTGGCTGAGGGATTATGCATGTACTGGAAAAACTAGGTTACTGCCATCTTGGTATTAGCTAAATGTCCTCCAACTAACATCATAAAAATATAATATTAAACTAATCTGAACCATCTTGAGTACCTTATATTCAAATATATGTCTCCTCTCTTTTCCTCCTGTTTCCTTTCTAAGATTTTATTAAATTTTATGGTTGTGGCTCTACCAATGTTTATAATGGTTTCTACAAAAGAAATAGAAATTTCACTTTGAATAGCACACCTTATAACCTGCAAGATGTTCTTACTGTTCTGTATTTTTTTTTCTTCCGTGTTGCAGGGTGAACATGCAACGTAGTGATGGAGGTTTTCAGCGGAGCTTTGGGCGGTTTTATCATGTGAAGTAAGGGTCCGTAATTTGAACTATGTAGTTTTTAGTTTGGATATGTTGTAGTTTGTAAACTATGAAGTATGAACTATTTAGTTTTTAGTTTGGATATGTTGTAGTTTGTTCACTATGAAGTATGAACTATTTAGTTGAACTTTGAAGATTACAATTTGTGTTGATGGCTATGTTCATAAATTTATGTTGGTGGGTATAATATGCTCGTATTTTGTTTAAATAGGAGTTTTATGGCCAGGTAGAGGGTAGCATGCAGTTTCTTCAGTTGAATTTAGCCACGGCCGAAAACCATGGCTAAAATTGCATAGAAAATTACAATTACATATTGCCACGGCTAAGAGCCATGGCAATATCGTATCTTGCCACGGGCTAAGTCCATGGCAAAACCAAAATCTGCCACGGCTATGGACCGTGGCAAAATATCAATTTGCCACGGTCTATAGCCGTGGCAGAGCCGTGGCAAAAAAACTGCCACACCCCGTTTTTCCACTGTCCAAAGCCGTGGCAAAAGTATTTAGCCACGGCCCAAAACCGTGGCAAAACAGCTTTTCTGGTGTAGTGTTAGCTTTCTTTCTTGAGCTAGTCTGCATTACTTCACCTCGCTCCCTGCATAAAAAAATTCAAACTATTTCAAACGTGCATTACTTCGGCTCAGTGCAGTTTAGTACAATTTCATTAAAGTAGAACAGAACAGAAAGTATGGTCTCTTATGGGCTACTACAGTCTAGTAAAAATATATGAAATAAGTATAAAATCATACTATGATGCGGTCAGTGTGTTGTCAAAAATGGTTAATTTGTTGCGATGCTCTACTGTTAAAATTATAAGCTAATTCAGTCTGAATGTAAAACAAGAATTGCTAGAAACTAGGAAATTTTTATGACAAGCGGTGGGCGTTAATTATATCTCTTTTATGCTATAGGGTAAAGTTCTACACTCACGAAATTGTATGTTTTTTTTGTCAAGATCTACTTTACAGAATGCGTCGATCTTCTCTAATTCCTCCCTCAACCGAAGAAACTAGTGAGCCTTTCGAACATGTGAGCTATATAAATAATTTTGACAAAACTTGGAACTAAATACAGTATAAAACGGGTACCATTTAAACTGTTATATTATCCTTTGCAGCTTGTAGCCACTATCACTCATCAGAGTCATCTTTGCCCATTGCTACTCATAGTTCAACCCATTATATGGGATTATGACCACTGTCTTCGGCTATATCCCACTCCACATGCAGTATTTTGTATTATTTTTTTAATTTATATCCTAAATTTATCTTTCAGATATGTAATTGAGTACTAAAAAGTAGGATTGTGGACTGCATCCACATAGTAGATTTACTACATTTAACTTATAATTTTTTTAAATGAATCTTATAACTTTATTTTCAGTTCAAATTATACATATAATTATGTATTCAACTGCTTCAAAATGCACAAATATGTGCAATGCATGTTGCAGGATAATTCTTACTGATGTCAGCAGAAAATAATGGTGGTGTATATTATACTATTTTGATATGCAACATACAGTTAAAACCGCTTATGCACCATTCTGTTTTTAGTTTAATGATTCACATGTATATATATAAGAAAGTAAAGCTAGGCTGTTTATAATATATATATATATATATATATATAAGAAAGTAAAGCTAGGCTGTTAAAATTTCATGCACCATACTATTTTGCATTACAGATTACTAATTCCAAATAGTGGAGGTGGTAGTCAAATGATTTTATATTTTAAATGTATAAACCCAAGCCATTAACAATAGCATGTGCGCATCCACACTATTATATTAGGTGAATCTGGGATGCAACCAAGTTAACCACCATTAAGATTCATTTCACTATTCAAGAATCACAGTGAATCACCAAATAATAATCCCAAGTAGACCAAACGTCGATCTCAAAAAACCAACTCATTGACAACATGCAACAACTATAATAAACATAGGGAGAGATGTTTAACAATATGCAATTATACATTAAACTAAGCCAATTATTGAGGTCAAAATATACAACTATATATCACATATGCTAATCTGTATCGATGGATGTGTAAATGAGTTGATTAATTAGTTTGGTTGAACTGGATTGATTCATGATTATTGGGTTTGATTAAACAAAGCAGTGTTTGTGGGTTTGACAACATATTACTTTCCATTAGCAAACAGCATAGAAGCCTTTTGCGGCTTGCCTACTGCACTTCCATTAAAAATTTCTTGTGTGCTTTTCATACTTACCTTTCGTCGTGCGTACTTGTGCTTTTTTTTCAAAGGTTCCTCTACTTGCTTTACCTCTCTTTCTCATTATTATATGATCTTAGATGATCCATATTGCATATATTATTCCAAAAAAAGCTTAGGGTTCATATACTTGGTCTCATGTTAAATCAGAACCATAAAATTTTATGATGGTGGAATGATTATTTACAAGCCCTTAGCATGATCATATAAAAAAATTATTCTCTTTGCTTCTTATTTCTTTTTTTGTGTGCTTAGGGTGAGTAGTTTAGTTACGTTCTCAAAACACAAGAATAAAACATAGTGATTTTTTAATTTAAAATGTTAACTTCATTGTTCGAAACAATCGATTTTCGCAAGATAGAAGTTTCATGTATGCTCAGTTATGTGGACTAAAAAATAAAACTAAAAGGTGTAAACTAGACAATTATTAATCGTATCCTATTTTAATCCAGTTATTTAAGGCACGTGGTTGTTTTTAGCTTAAATTGATCAAACATTAACCATGTGGAAAACGTCAAATCTCGATCACATTTATGTATTTGCTGACCAGCTCCAGAGTTGCACTAATTTGCATGATGTGTTAAGTAACTACAAATTACTAATTGCGTATATTTTGACAAGGTATTATTATGCTTTAAGTGGCAGATGTGTGTGCAAGGCATTTTCAGGTACAGATTTCACAAATATGAATTATATTACCAATTGTTTGCTAGATTTGATACTACACTAGTGAAAAATAAATAAAATACAGTACTTGAATCCTCTAGGACTGCCAAAAATATATATCTAAAATGACTGATTCTACTTGTTTACCCTTTTGTCTGGAAATAACTATTATAACGACCCAGCGATTTTCGGCCTCAAAAATCGACATAAATACCTTTACCGTAACTCATGTCGATCCTCCAAGCACCAAAAATACTGGATAGTCATTAGAGAGAATTTAGAGGGTGAGATAAGAAAGAAAGAATATTAGAATAGAAGAAAGAAGAACACATCACATCAGAATCTCACAGCGGAATAGATAAAATATAATACCAAATCTCTTTATACAAAAGAACTGTAAATACATACCAATCATCAGAGTTCACACATATCAGTCACAGCAGAAAGATATCTGTATATATATATATATAACTAGTGGTGAAGCCTCCTGCTTCCAGCTCCTGAAACTCCAAGCGAACCTAACCTGGAAATACACTCGGTCTGACCCGAGCACATTTGAAGCAAAGCAAAATTCACCGGGTCAGTCTGGAATACTATCAGTGATAAATTCACCGCACACACACAACTTGTTTAACTTTGGAAAATCCTTTCTGAAATCAAAGGATAATAGTAAGACCAGTCCATCCATAAACACGGACGGTTTTTACCTTACTATAACCCAAAACATTTTTGAAATCATACTTTGGTATGATATTATCATAGTGTCTAAATACAAGTAAATAACAATCTAGAGGAATGCTTGCTTCTCACGCTCCCCATATATAGTATACAATCAAAACCGCGGGCGCTTATTGGATGTTGGATTCCAACCTTGACAAGATATGGGACCACCTTCCGACTGTGTATCTCTAGAGGCGAATACACCAACAAGAACGTCTTGCAACCCGGCCCTCACATGACCGACCACTCATTTCGCTTGAGTGTATCGAATGTATATCACCAACGGTTGGGATCAGCAACCGCCTCCCGATAAGGGACAAGATCGAATATAGATTAAAGAAGAAAATGGAATTTCTCTAGATAGGTGATCATACACCCTAATGGGAGCGACCCACATAGCCATGCTGCCTGCTCGATTTTTGTCATTTCCCGGTTGATGAGGCTTGAGGCTACAACTTATCTTCTAGAACATCTGGCCACCATTCACTTTGAATGCCACATCATCAGATCCTCTGGATATCACTAATTGACGTCCATAAAAATACTCTAGTTGGGAGCTAACCAACTATAATACGTTTGAAGAAATCAACGTACATGGTCCTTTAGAAATACTTTGTCAGACATTCGTCCATACAAGTCATCCAGGAACAGGATGAACCGAAGGCACTCTCCTATTGCATCACAAATAGTAATCACCCCATGGATCAGTAGCGAGTAGTCCTTGCAACCCGTAGATTCCAACCACGACAGAACCATAGTTCATCTCTGGGAGCTAACCAAAGATTATTAGCGGTTCTTCCGCTTATGAAGATCTACAGTCTTCAATGCTCCATCTCGATCATCTTCTGATATCTTCACGTATTTGTTGATCAGAATGGTTTTAGAATATAGATTCGATCCCGGTCTTTCCAATTCAACAATCGTATTGGTCACGTTTTGATAGTCGGTGATTTAACTATCAAATAACAAAAGTGTCAATGAAATGAATTCACTGGTTCTACATTTGGCATTACCTGACCTATTCAAAATATATATATATATTTAACCAAGTGGTAAATCAACTTTAAACCTTCCAATACATTTTAAAACATTATATTTATCCTTATTTATAACAAAACTATTTTTAAATACTATAACAGGTATATATGTATATACCTAGATTTTACATTCCCTTTGGAAATAGCGATATATTACTTTAAAACCTTTTTCCTCTCTCTTATATTCGAGCAACTCACGACATCCATATATGTATATACTTAATGATATAAACCAAATTTCCTCTGATTAACTTTGACTGATTTACTTTGATCGATTACTCTAACTTGACTAACTCGACTTATTTAACTCAACTGGACTAACTTGACTTGATTACTCCTAACGATTAACTAATGTTCGAATTATTCCATTCTCTTGACTCTAGATCGCAGCGATCACAATGGTTACGCCTGATTCCCTCAGGAAACATCCGACCGCCGTAGGCTATCTGCAGCCCTGCGAATTATGCTAGTAGTCGTACGTAATGGCAACTCTTCCTGAATAACTATGTTTGACTAATTCTATCTCAAATACTATATTCGATCAACTCTAATTGAATAACAAATGTTCAATAAAATTTGAAATCAATATTCTTATTTCTTTTGAAACTAATATTGCAATATTATTTAATTTCCCAAGATCCTGCATTAGAGTTCGATATTCCTCGTATAGAGTAAACCAATTTCAACACCTTCACTCGCTCCAAACTAATACCATTCCTCGATAATAGTGAAGCCAGTCAAGTTGGGGTATTTTAGTTACCTCTCAGACCTTGATCGACTCCATTCTTACCTTAGAATAATAAAAGTTCGTCACTTAAACTCCTCACCAAAATTTCCTTTACCATCTCGATTTCAAACTGTTTTCGCAAACCATTTCTTACATTTGTAAACCTTTCCAATATAACTCATTTACTTAATTTGTTTGATTAAGTAAATGTCCACAAAACACCACCATTACTTGAATCATTATTCTGCTTATAACATTTTGATTTAGAATCAAAATCTCTTGTCAAATAATTTGCTTAAATCTGTTGGCATCCCTAATATAAACTTTGGTATTGGATTTTAGAACTAACGACTACTTAGCCCCTCCTTTCAAAAATACTTTAACTTGGATTTTGTTTCCAAAGATCCCCTTTACCCATATTTGCACACAACCATTGCATGTATCTTCTGTTCACTTTGAAAACCTCATTCCAATTATTGTACCTTGTTAATTCAACTCTTTAACTTTTAAGTCATTATTTGGTTTGAAAACTCTTTTAAACTCCTGTTTGGAAACTTTGGATTTTGAATCCCTTTAACTCTTATCGCTCCTTTTTATCGAAACTTATCACTATTCAACATTTCTTAATTGATGTCTAATTTAAATCATCGCTTTATGCAATATTTTTATCTAGAAAAAATAATTAACTTCGTTAAAACTAAACTATTCAATAATTTCCTTAATCTATAGTAAATCAAGGATTAACTAACAATTAACACTATTCGTTAAACTCTAACGATTGCTCGGACTATTAAACCAAATTTATTCCATTTGTCAAATTTACTTAAATACGGTTGATTTTACCCACTGTACACATCAGTTGGCAGTTAACTGATTTCCTTTGTCATTTCCCTTTTTAATTTAATTAAATAAGTTAATTAATTTAAAATCACTATTTAATTGGTTTAAAACAATTATTCTATTGTACCAATCTGTTGGTAAATTCCTTGGGTTTCTACTTTTAAAACTGATCTAAACCATTTAAATAATTTCCTGTATAAACTTGATTTAATATATTTATTTGTAAATTTCCAATTTAAACCTTTATACAAAATAATTGAAATCTTTAATTCAGTTATAAATAAATTTATAACTTTGAAACAACGTCGATCCACCTGATGGTAGACGACACTTAAAACAACATATTTCAGGCCATTTCCTGCCAATGACCAGATCAACACTGTCGATTTATTTCAATCACAAAAATGATGAATATCTATTCAACCATCACATTTAAATGGGTTTTGTGTCAGTCAGGGCGAACAATTCATATGTATATACAACAAACAAACATATAGTTAATTTGAGGAAT
Source organism: Allium sativum (assembly GCA_030737875.1). Classification (NCBI taxonomy): domain Eukaryota; kingdom Viridiplantae; phylum Streptophyta; class Magnoliopsida; order Asparagales; family Amaryllidaceae; genus Allium; species Allium sativum. Next base: position 968,919,886 of record CM060912.1, on the reverse strand, counting down.
CCGGCTGGATCCCTCCAACCTATCCTTCTCTGCATCACAGATAGTTGATAAAAATATTTGAATTCAATATGCAATTTAAAACAGTGAAATAATGACAATCAAACAAATAGTAAACAACCAATTTGCATCCATTCGCATCCAATCAACCATTTTAAACTGTTAACTGTAAAATATATTTTACTGTGAATGTACCACATCACAGGATTCTAGAAGGTGTAACTCACCATATTCAATTTTGGTTAACGGTTGACGCGTTTGTTGCTTTTAATTTGAGACGACCATTCAAAATTGTCTGAAATTATAACTACGTCAGATCGACTCCTAGTCAGTGTCATCAGATAGGTCTCGTCACTACGATCCCAACGGATCCAGTTTCGTGGAATTTCGTTACCGTATGAAGAAGATACGCTAGTTTAAAGTTTGTAAAAATTATATGATTATTAAATAAAACTAATTTATATTAATTACCTATTTAATTACCTTAATTTCTATTAAGTAGTGCCACGTTAACGGGATTACTGTAGTTCACGCGTTTTGCCCAAAATCCATCCCTGAAACCCGATCCTTCTTCAATCTCCATACCCCATTCGTTCCTCAAACATCCGACGCACCCACCCATCAAACCCTCACCGCGACGCCTCTGTTGAACCTGGGCCCACCCTTGACAGCCCATCACCTCCGCGCCAATGTCCAGCACGGTGCCCCAATCGCCATCTCCCCCCTTGCCCTCGACCGCTTTGATTTTCGTTTACCCCCAATTAAGTTCATCAGCAAAATTCGATCGCCACCGTCCACCGGAGAGGTTCGCACCACCCCCATCCTGACCGGCTCGCCACCCCCTTCCGTTTCACTTCAGGCCACAACCCCCTCGACCGCCTCAGTCGCCGGAATCGAAGCAAAACCCGACCGAACCACTTAAAACAGCACCCCCACGTTCAACTGCCAACCACCACCACCGACGATCTTAGTCTACCGGACCACCACCAAATTAAAGCCATGTCTTCCCTCTTTCACCTCCCACAGGTCTTGTCTTCTCAAACCAACCCAAACACACGCAATCATCAAAAGCACGAAAATCAGATCTGGCCGTTTTTGGCCGATTCCGGCCACCTCCGACCACCATAGGTCCCCAATTTTTGTCGGTAGCTTCCTCTCGACCAGATCTACCAATCCACTTCAGGCCGCCCTCACAAATTCTCAATGGATTAGAAGAAAACTTAAATAGGTTTAGGGTGTTTTCTACAATTATGCTAAAGGTGGAAAATAGTTTAGGCTGAAATTATGATTTGTAGGGTATATATAATCGTAAATATTAATATTTTAAGTCGACGTGACAAGCGATGTTGACTAACGATTTTTATTTCGTATCTATCGCTATTTTAAACATCGTTTATTTGCTGCTATGCTCACATACGAACCCCGTTCAAGATGCGCATGGGCAGCATAGTATAATTTGACGACACGGTCCTAATGAAACTTGTTTCGTTGAATTCCGAGTTCGTTTGCTCGAATGGCGCTCGTTCACGTTCAAATGATCGTTTTTATTTGTATTTTATTTTGTCACGCTCACAAATTAACCCCAATTGACGCGCCACTTGAAACCTAGCAATAATTTGTTGTTTCAGTCCCAATAAAATTTGTTTCATCGAAAACTGAGGTCGTTTGAATAATGGCCCTTTCATAACTGGCCATACACAATCAGAATATCGTATACTACCAAGATAAAATAGACCGGGTTGAGTTTGAAGCCAAATCGATATTTAAAATATTTAAAAACCCTCATTTTATATAAACACAGCGCTATATATATAAAGGAAATTCCATAGCATTTTTTCCAAAATTTGATTTGGACATAAAATAAAATCTACACGACGAAAATTGGATTTTTCTCTGCCATTGGAAAGATATCGTCAAACCGGTCCGGACGTTTCTTGTTTCGAGGAAATCCGACATATTTTGAACCCGGTACAACCAATTGAAGTTCAAAACGCAAAATCGCAAACTGTCGCGCCGCTGCAGCTCGTTATTTAACTAAATTATAAACCATATCGCTCGACCGTCGTTAAATAAACGAAATCGTCGTTGTAAATTTAATATAACCAATATTTGACAAATTTAAACTATCCAATCACAATATATGGCAAATTCTATATTTCCCCAAATATTTTTGAAATTAAAATATTAGTTTACTATTTATTTAAATAATATATTCCAAATAAAATCGTTAAATTCGATCATTTAAATTCAAACCAATATTTTAAATAATTAAAATATTCCAAATAAATAGGCAGAAAAATACGGGTCGTTACAACTATCACTAAACATAAATATACACACATTAATAGTTTTAGTTTATTAGTCGGTATGACAATTTGCATTGATGCTCGCTCAGGCATGACATTACGTACAGATTTTGCATGTTTTATGTACGTCGGCCCTCAATGCAATGTAAAAGAATTAAACGCTAAAAATTTAATCTGCTACAACCAGAGTTGCTTGGAATGTTTTTGCATCTCTTTTTAAAACAGTTTTGTTTAATATATATTTAACAACTCAAGATAGAATCGCAGTTAAACATACTATATAACTCACGCTTCAAAGCTATTTTTGCATCTCTTTTTAAAACTATTTTTAAATTTATTTTTAAGATTTGACATTCCTAATAGTCAGTAAAAACTAATAAAATGCATTTGTAAATGTTGAACGACATCACATAATGTTCGACCAACTTATTGGTTGCTTGATCATAGCTTTAGGTAAATTGTTGATTGCTAATAGTAATTTATCAATACAGGATATTAAATTTTAGTTAATGATAAAATAGTATATATTTTGTTTTTGATTCTAACTCTATTTATAACATTTTAATTTGCATTGGTCTCCGAAGAAACTTATTCAGAATTCAAGATTCAATTATAAATTAGATAATCATAGTTTTTATTTATCATTTTTTACTACAGTAGGTATTACTGCAGTAGGTATCAGTTTTTTATCACAGAAGTTTTTAGGTATCGGTTTTATAATTTTTTTAGGTATCATTTTTGTTTATTTAACACTATTTTATATTCGTTTGTTGTGTTTTAATGTTGTATTTATTTTCTAGTCGTATTGTTGCATTATCTATGTATTACAGTCGAACTTATTTCGTTATAATCAACCAAATTGTGATGTAAGTAATTTTTGTGTTACTTTTTATTTAAAACATTATAGCAGTTTTTAGGTATCATTTTTATATTTTTTTTGGGTATCATTTTTACTGTATTCACTGTGCTATGTTTTTTTAGTTACTTTTTGTTGATGTATTAGTTTTGTTGTTGTACTGTTGCACTAGCTTTGTAATTCAATTGAATTTATTTCATTTTAATCAATCAAATTGTGATTCAAACATTTTTTGTATTACTTTTGTCGTTAAAATATTATAGCAGTTTTAAGGTATCATTTTTATATTTTTTTTAGGTATCATTTTTATGGCTTTGTGTATGAGAACTGTGGCAAGTAGGTAGATTTGTGTTGTTTGCTTTGGTAATTGACTTTTTTTGAAGCACCACATTAATTCTAATTGATACCCACTGATAAAAAAATAACACCCACCTACTCAATTCAAATCTTACAAAAATAATATTTATTCTCAATAATACCTACTGATTAAAAAAACAATAGCAATCAATTCAGTTCAATTATCACAAAAATGAGACTATTCTTAATAATACACAATAATACCCACTTGTATCATATGACACCTACAACTATACATAACTGATATACTAGGATACATTGTTTTTCTACACAATATAAGTACATAACTGCTCCCCATTCCAAGAATGCATTCATACATTTACTTTTACTTGTACTCAGTCCAATCTTAAATTCAAGTAAATTCCAGTAACATGCAGTATCTACAAGAATTTCATACACAATCAAAACTTATACCAACATAATAATGTAAATTCAACTATAAAATATAAAAGTGATACCTAAAAAAATATATAAATGATACCTAAAAACTTGTAACAACCCGTATTTTCAATAACCTGTTATAACGTAAATCGAGGCAGAATTTAATTCTAAAATCTGAATCAAGGGAAATGGGCTATGCGATTGCGTTCGTCTCGGAAAAATACGCGAAATAGAGTCCGAGTTTTCGAAAATCAGAGTCCGTATGACCCGATTAAGGCCCAACGAAGTTTTCAGAAAATTTCAAAGTAAAAACAGATTTCAAATTCAAGTTTGAATTTGGGAAATTGGGTCATATTGGGGCAGGCGGGAAAATTCCCGCCAGAGCACCCAAGTCGACAGCCCTGTCGACTTGGGAGTCGACTTGGTTGACCCAAGTCGACAGCCCTGTCGACTTGGCTCAGCCGGGCAGTTTTGCCTGGTGCACCATTTTGGGATTGTGTTGAGTTTGGGGGCCAGATTCGGTTTTAAGGGCTGAGATTGGAACTAGGGTTTAATCCTAAGGCTAGAACTAGTCCTAATCTCTATAAATAAGACCCTAACCTAACCCTAAATCATCATTATTCATTCATACAACTAAACTATGGCAAAATCAATCCTCTCATGGCCTCCACTCTCTTCATAAAATTTCCTAAGTCATTTCTATGTGAGATTTTCCATGCATACAAGTGTTTTCAAGCTTGTATGAGCATCATTAGCTTGCATTCAAGTCAAGTTTCTATATTTGCATCATAAAGCAAGGGTTTTGATCATTTTGGCTTAAGGGTTTTTCTATTGAAGCTTGCATTTTGGGTTTAATTGGTTGCATAAGGGCATTGTCATATTTTTGTGTCTTCATAAGCATTGTAAGCCCTTTTCTACTTTCATACTTAAACTCTAAAGTTAATGAATGATGCAAGTTGTGTTTGATCACTATGATATGATATGCAAGTTTATCATGTTATGCGAGTATGCTATGATATGTTATGCAAGTTTACTATGATGTAATATGCAAGTCTATCATGTTATGTATGGAAGTTTGCTATATTATGATATGCAAGTTGCCATGTTATGTATGCAAGTTTGGGTTGATCATCTCACTCATGTTATCATGTTATGCAAGCTTATCTTGGGTTTATGAGCTTAAAGCTTCAAGCTTTATGCTAAAGGTTGCATTTTGGCAACATGTAGGTTATCATATCTCTTATGATAACTTGCATGTGAGGCTAAATGCGAACTTATGGCCATTTCTACATGTCATTTATCACCATGTGTCACCAATATGCTAAGTTTGGTTTTATGCATGCTTTTGAGGCCTAAAATGTAATATGCAAGTATATGAACATATGTACATTTCATATGCCACCATGTTAAACTTGTGGCTTCAACACCTTTATGTCATGATTATGCCAAGTTCCCTCTTTCTATCCTTTATGCGCTATTGCGATATGTAAGCGATGGGATTGCGTTTGGGGTTGGGAAAACTTAAAAGACATAAAAACATAAGCTTGGGAATTTACCTATTAAGTTAGGTCTACCCTTTGGGAATTTACCTATTAAGTTAGGTCTACCCAAATGCTTGAAAACTTGTAACATGTTTTGGAAACATGATGGACATGACACTTAGAAAAGATAAGTGTGACCAACTCGAGGTTAGGTTGAGTTTGTAGCGTAAACCTACCCGAAACCGACCGGCTTAACTAGTTGCTACAAACAATAGGACCCAATGTGAGAAGTTGGTCATGTTGTACCTTGAACCCGAGGTTAGACCAAGTTGTGGTGTAAAGCTACCCGGACCCGCCCGGCTTAACTAGTAACCACAACAAGGTCTAATGTGAGAGGTTAAGGCGCATTAAATTAATTAATGCCTCATGATTAGGGTTAAGTCATGGTCCACTTAATACTTAACCAATTTGGGCTTGGTAGATTAATCGGGGTTAAGTCGTGAACTCATCGTTACACTTAACCAAGTTAATCCATGATTAGCAAGAGGGTTAAACCGTACTTAACCCACTAGAAAAATCCTAGCAATGGGGGTCCACTCCAGCAATAATCCCAAGTTTGTATCATTATGACCCTAGGGACTAGGCTAGGGTGGGGGCACGGTTACTGGACTGGAGGTAAGTGACCAAAAGTGACGGCAGAGTGGTACGCCGGTGTAGTTCCGGGCAGACTACGGTCGTGCACATAGTCCGAAGCCGGGGAAAGCATGCACGGGTACCAGTAGATCGAGACTGTGCACTCATGTTTATGGTGTCCAAGGGTTGCCACCCTAGGGCTTGATACACCCGACGGGAGACCCTGCACAGTCTGACTACAATTATGTTTGGGCCGCATTGACACCAACACGTGATGAGTTAGGCTTAGGGAGCCGATCGACTAGACCGTTTGGTTGGACCTCATAGGGTCATTTCATGCTATTGGACCTCGTGTTTGGGTCACTTCATGTTATTGGGCCAAAGCTTGGGCCAAGGGATCAATGTTTGTTTATTCAAGTCATGTTAGTTTGCTAGTACACCTGTGGTGCAAAATCCTTAAGCCTGATTATGCGATGACACCTTTATCTACCTTGTTAGTTAATCATCATGCTAGTATGTTGTTATCCTTATGTTCATCCCAGCTTTCATCATGCCAGTTAACTTTATCAATTTACATTGATTGTAGTAGGGCTTACTCAGTCTTTTTGACTGACCTGTTTTCTTTCGCCTCTTTTCTTCCGTTCCCCCCCCCCCAGGTTCTCAGGGAGGGAATATTGGAGCTTAGCTTGGATTCCTGATCACTTTCTTGTGGGATTTTAGCTCATGTACGGTCTTGACATGAAGCTAGCTATGGTTATCACTTATTTTGGGGATAGTACTTATGTATTTCAGTTTTTGAGTAATGTTTTTTTTATCTAGACTTGTGTATTTGGAAAGTTGACATTATGTTGTACCAGACTTGTTTTGAAATGGTTTGAAATCTTCCGCTGTTTTATCTATGTTATTTACTCTGTTTACATATATACATATGTTCTTGTTCTGCCTTGATATATCATTATGCATGTTTACCTGATTCAAACGCCCCTCCAAAGCCAGAGTGCTTGCAAGAGCCACCCTGGCGGAGGTGGGGTGTTACATTTGGTATCAGAGCATATGGTTTACGAGAAGGAACAAAAAGGTTTTTAGAAAACTTTTGGAAAACTATTTTCAAAACCAAGTATAAAGTATTTTCCAAAGAAAAGTCTAGTTTATTTTAAAGGCTATTCCCCAAAAAGCCATTAGCAAAATTCCTTCGTTTTTCTCCATTCTGAATCTATCTTTTTCTTCGTTTTCAGTATGGCCGATAACTTTGCTATTCCGGAGGGAGTACACGTACCTGTTTGGTATAGGAGGCTTTTGGAGGCTAGGGCGACCGAAGCCGGCCCCGCAGATGTTCCTCCTCCTCCTCCTCCAGTAGTTAATGTTCCTCCTCCTCCTGTCGCTGAGGTTCCTCTTCCTCCTCCCCCTCAACATCCTCAAGCTGACTTCGCAAAGACTTGCAAAGATTTCAAAGCAATGGGTGGCAAGAACTTTCAAGGCACCGAGACTTTTGTAGAGGCCAGAAATTGGTTGAAAGAGACCGAGGATTTATTTGCTATCTTTGGGTTAGACGATCAGAGGAAGATCTTGTTGGCGGTTTGGCTTATGAAGGATGAAGCCACTTATTGGTGGGAAGTCACCAATGGTACTAGGCCTGTTGAGACTTGGGCCGATTTCAGGGCAAGGTTCGTGCTTAAGTTTCTATCTTCTGCTGAGGAGAATCTGCAAATGGAGAGGTTCATAACTTTGAAACAAGGAGATATGTCTGTCAAAGAATATGTAAACAAGTTCAATCAGTTAGCTCGTTTTGGCTTGGATATGGTTAATACTCCTCAGAAGAAGGCTCTTCGTTTTGCTAGAGGATTGAATGAGCCGTTGCAGGGATTGGCTATGTCACATATTCCCCATGGGGCCACGTTTGAGAGCTTGGTTGATATGGCATTACTTCAGGGAGATGTCAAGAAAGAGATCAAGATAAATGATACTCAAGCCAAGAAGACCGATTCCCAGGGGAAAGGAAATCAGGGTAATCCAAGTGGTCAGAGAAGTCATGGCAATCAGAACAAGAACAAGAGTCAAGGCAATAAGGGGAACAACAACAAGGGCAAGAACAACAAGGGGATGTGCCATTATTGCGGTTCAGTTGGGCATCTTATTAAGGATTGTAAGAAGAGGAAAAGGAAGAATGGTGAATGCTTTTTCTGCGGTGAGATTGGACATTTCAGTAAGGATTGCCCGAGGAAGCGAGGGCAAGGCCAGGGTCAGACTCAGCGTGTTGGACCTTCAGGAGGGCAAGTTCATGCTCTCAATACCGCTCCAGTTCCCGATCGAGGTAGTATTTCTGTTGAGAGCCTTGTATATATTTCTGATTTTCCAGTTCGTACCTTGTTTGATTCTGGTGCATCGCATAGCTTTATCTCATCTGATCTTGTTGATAGTTTGCACCTTAGTACTAGCTTGGTGGAGGATCCCGTTTGTGTTTCAAATCCTATTGGGGGTTCCGCCCATCTATCTATGATATGTGGGGATTTGAGGATCTCTATACTGAGTGTAGAGTTCTTGTGTAGTGCTTATGTTCTTGGTTTTAGGGGATACGGATTGATATTGGGCATGGATTGGTTGTCCAGATATGGAGCCATCCTTGATTGTGAGCATAGGGTTGTGAGGCTCGTGACTCGCCTCGGAAACACCCTAGAGATTTCTTGTAATCCGAGAGGTCCCGTCATGTTATGCTATCTTGAATCACTCGACTCGTCAATGGAAACTCTTCAGTCTGTGAGAGTGGTTCGAGAGTATCCGAATGTTTTTGATGAAGTTAGGGGGTTGCCCTCTAAGCGAGAGATTGATTTCCGCATTTATCTGGTGGATAATGCAAAGCCGGTTTCTTTGCCCGTTCGGCACATGGCTCCGCGTGAAAGGTGGGAGCTAAGTAAGCAAGTGAAGGAGTTGCTTGAGAAGAACTTCATTAGACGAAGTATATCTGAATGGGGAGCGCCTGTGGTATTTGATACCAAGGCAGATGGTTCTCTCCGACTTTGTGTTGACTATCGAGAGTTGAATAAGCTGACTAAGAAGAACAGACACCCGTTACCGAGGATCGATGATCTCTTTGACCAGCTTGTCGGTGCTTCTGTTTTCTCTCAGCTTGATCTTGCTACTGGATTCCATCAGCTCAGGGTAGCTGAAGATAGTATAGACAAGACTGCGTTCAGAACGCCAGATGGATTCTTCGAATGGCTTGTCATGTCGTTCGGCTTGACTAATGCACCCGCATATTTCGTGGACTTGATGAGTAGGGTGTTCAGGGAGTTCTTGAACAAGTTTGTCGTGGTCTTCGTAGATGATATTCTGATCTTCTCTAAGGACGAGGAAGAGCACGCAAGGCATCTCGTGGAGGTGATGGATACGCTTAGAGCGCATCAGTTAAAGGCCAAGTTCTCCAAGTGTCACTTTTGGAGAAGGGAAGTTAGATTCCTTGGGCATATAGTATCTAAGCAAGGCTTAGCGGTGGATCCCACTAAGGTAGTTGCAGTTCAGGATTGGAAGACTCCAAGGAATGCAACCGAAGTGAGAAGTTTTCTAGGTCTTGCAGGCTTTTACCGGAAGTTTATCAAGGACTTCGCGAAGATTTCCGCTCCTCTCACTAAATTGACGAAGAAGAATTTAGTTTTTGCTTGGAGCATAGAATGCGAGCTTGCTTTTCAGAAGCTCAAGAGAGCTCTCACATCAGCACCTGTTCTAGCTTTGCCCGATGGAGGGAAGTTATTTACAGTATACACCGATGCATGTGGCACGGGGTTAGGAGCTGTTCTGATGCAAGAAGGAAGAGTAATATGCTTTGGCGGTAGACAACTCAAAGTGCATGAGAAGAATTATCCCACTCATGACTTAGAGTTGGCAGCAATAGTATATGCACTCAAGGCTTGGCGCCATTATCTTCTGGGAGAAAGATTTGAGCTTTATACCGATCACAAGTCATTGAAGTATCTCTTTTCTCAGAAGGATCTGAATCTGAGGCAACAAAGATGGATGGAATTCTTGGCGTCCTACGATTTTGAGATAGCTTATACCCCTGGCAAGGGGAATGTGGTAGCAGATGCATTGAGTAGAAAAAGGTTGACTCTGAGTCCTCTATTCGTTGAGATGAAGAATTTAGAGTATGTGGCAACCTTTGATTTCTCTTTGGCGATTGAGTCGATGACCGGTTCTTTAGCATCTCTGGAACTCAGACCTACCCTTCTTGATCAAGTTGGGGCTTCGCAGAGAGAAGACCCTCAGATAGTTGAGATTATGGATAAGCTAATTCGAGGAAAGGCGTCTAGTCATCTCGCTCGATATTCTATTGATGACAAGGGTTGGCTGAGGAGAGACGGAAGGTTATGTGTTCCAATGGTAAAAGATTTAGTAAGAAAAGTTCTTGAGGAAGCGCATCGCTCTAAGTTGACTATACATCCGGGCGGAGATAAGATGTATAAAGATATGAAGCACATTTTCTTTTGGCCTGGGATGAAGAAGGATGTGGCAGAGTTTGTCTCTAGATATATCATTTGCCAGCAAGTTAAGGCTGAGTTGAAGAAGCCCGGTGGGCTATTGCATCCTTTAGACGTTCCACTTTGGAAGTGGGAGAGTATTTCCATGGACTTTATCGATGGGCTACCAAGGTCAAGGAATGGGAATACGAGCATTTGGGCTATTGTGGATAGACTTACGAAGAGTGCTCATTTCATTCCGGTGAAGAGCAAGAGGACCGCATCTTGGCTAGCATCTGTATATCTTCGTGAGATTGTGAGACTACATGGAGTCCCTTCTAGTATAGTCAGTGACTGTGACCCAATCTTTACAAGTCAATTCTGGAATAGCTTGCAAGAAGCTATGGGCACGAGGTTGAATCTAAGTACGGCTTATCACCCACAGACGGACGGTCAAACCGAAAGGGTGAATAGGGTACTCGAGGATCTGTTGAGGCTTTGTATTCTGGATTTTGGTGGTACTTGGGAAGACCATCTTCCTCTTGTTGAGTTTGCATATAATAACAGTTATCAGGCAAGCATAGGGATGGCACCATTTGAAGCTTTATATGGGAGGCCGTGCAAGTCGCCTACATGTTGGTGGGAGACTACTGATGAGCTTATACTTGGGCCTGATATGATCAGAGATACATCCGAGAAGGTCGAGTTGATTCGGAGACGGATGAAAGCGGCCCAAGACCGACAGAAATCCTATGCTGATAAGCGAAGAACTGATTTGGAGTTTGATGTTGGGGATATGGTTTTCGTGAAGGTTTCTCCTTTGCGGAATGTGGTCCGATTTGGAGCCGTTGGGAAGTTAGCACCGAGGTTTGTTGGACCATTCCCTATTATAGAGAGGATCGGGAAGATGGCTTATAGAGTGGAGTTGCCCGAGAAGCTTGCCGGAGTACACGATGTTTTTCATGTCTCGCATCTCCGGAAGTGTTTACATGAATCAGCAGAGGTTGTTGAGCCAAGTGTTCTGAAAGATGTGGAAGTGGAGAAAGAGGCTACTTTGAGGAGAGCTCCGATTCGTATCTTGGGGACAGAGACCAAGAAGCTAAGGAATCGAGAGGTCAAGTTAGTGAAGGTTCAATGGGGTGAAGCCGAAGAAGACGCAACTTGGGAAACCGAGGAGAAGATGCGTGGGCTTTATCCATTCCTTTTTGAGGGTACACTCTCAATCTCTTTTCTTTGATTAGCATATCTTTCTCTTTGCTATCCATGTTTGTCTAGTTTATCGTGTTAATCTAGTCATGAGAACCTTAGGTAGAAACCCTTTGGATGAAACATGTGTTTGAAACATGTTATGCTTGATGGTTGCAAGTGGTTGCAAGTGTTTGCAAGTGGTTACTCGTGGATGCATTATACACGTTAGGCACTAGATCGGCTCACACACTCCTCATATTGCATATGCATGAGTGTTTATGCTTATTCATGGATGAAAATTTTTGTGTTATCACATGGATGTTGCATATGGATGTATGTTATGTGCACACATATAGATGTTATATATTATGTTAGGAATTGCATACATATGGATTCATTTCACTAACATAATTTGCATTGCTGATATTTGCATTAGATAAGTACATATACACACACCTTTGCATATGTTCATACAACATTTAAAATCTTGTAAGGACAATGATTGCTCGTGGATGATGTTTTGAGTAGATGGATGTTGGATGGTAGGATACGTTCTTCCTAACTTGAAGATTTCGGGGACGAAATCCTTTAAGGAGGGGAGAATGTAACAACCCGTATTTTCAATAACCTGTTATAACGTAAATCGAGGCAGAATTTAATTCTAAAATCTGAATCAAGGGAAACGGGATATGCCATTGCGTTCGTCTCGGAAAAATACGCGAAATAGAGTCCGAGTTTTCAAAAATCGGAGTCCGTATGACCCGATTAAGGCCCAACGAAGTTTTCAGAAAATTTCAAAGTAAAAACAGATTTCAAATTCAAGTTTGAATTTGGGAAATTGGGTCATATTGGGGCAGGCGGGAAAATTCCTGCCAGAGCACCCAATTCGACAGCCCTGTCGACTTGGGAGTCGACTTGGTTGACCCAAGTCGACAGCCCTGTCGACTTGGCTCAGCCGGGCAGTTTTGCCTGGTGCACCATTTTGGGATTGTGTTGAGTTTGGGGGCCAGATTCGGTTTTAAGGGCTGAGATTGGAACTAGGGTTTAATCCTAAGGCTAGAACTAGTCCTAATCTCTATAAATAAGACCCTAACCTAACCCTAAATCATCATTATTCATTCATACAACTAAACTATGGCAAAATCAATCCTCTCATGGCCTCCACTCTCTTCATAAAATTTCCTAAGTCATTTCTATGTGAGATTTTCCATGCATACAAGTGTTTTCAAGCTTGTATGAGCATCATTAGCTTGCATTCAAGTCAAGTTTCTATATTTGCATCATAAAGCAAGGGTTTTGATCATTTTGGCTTAAGGGTTTTTCTATTGAAGCTTGCATTTTGGGTTTAATTGGTTGCATAAGGGCTTTGTCATATTTTTGTGTCTTCATAAGCATTGTAAGCCCTTTTCTACTTTCATACTTAAACTCTAAAGTTAATGAATGATGCAAGTTGTGTTTGATCACTATGATATGATATGCAAGTTTATCATGTTATGCAAGTATGTTATGATATGTTATGCAAGTTTACTATGATGTAATATGCAAGTCTATCATGTTATGTATGCAAGTTTGTTATGTTATGATATGCAAGTTGCCATGTTATGTATGCAAGTTTGGGTTGATCATCTCACTCATGTTATCATGTTATGCAAGCTTATCTTGGGTTTATGAGCTTAAAGCTTCAAGCTTTATGCTAAAGGTTGCATTTTGGCAACATGTAGGTTATCATATCTCTTATGATAACTTGCATGTGAGGCTAAATGCGAACTTATGGCCATTTCTACATGTCATTTATCACCATGTATCACCAATATGCTAAGTTTGGTTTTATGCATGCTTTTGAGGTCTAAAATGTAATATGCAAGTATATGAACATATGTACATTTCATATGCCACCATGTTAAACTTGTGGCTTCAACACCTTTATGTCATGATTATGCCAAGTTCCCTCTTTCTATCCTTTATGCGCTATTGCGATATGTAAGCGATGGGATTGTGTTTGGGGTTGGGTAAACTTAAAAGACATAAAAACATAAGCTTGGGAATTTACCTATTAAGTTAGGTCTACCCTTTGGGAATTTACCTATTAAGTTAGGTCTACCCAAATGCTTGAAAACTTGTAACATGTTTTGGAAACATGATGGACATGACACTTAGAAAAGATAAGTGTGACCAACTCGAGGTTGGGTTGTGTTTGTAGTGTAAACCTACCCGGAACCGACCGGCTTAACTAGTTGCTACAAACAATAGGACCCAATGTGAGAAGTTGGTCATGTTGTACCTTGAACCCGAGGTTAGACCAAGTTGTGGTGTAAAGCTACCCGGACCCGCCTGGCTTAACTAGTAACCACAACAAGGTCTAATGTGAGAGGTTAAGGCGCATTAAATTAATTAATGCCTCATGATTAGGGTTAAGTCATGGTCCACTTAATACTTAACCAATTTGGGCTTGGTAGATTAATCGGGGTTAAGTCGTGAGCTCATCGTTACACTTAACCAAGTTAATCCATGATTAGCAAGAGGGTTAAACCGTACTTAACCCACTAGAAAAATCCTAGCAATGGGGGTCCACTCCAGCAGTTTTCCCAAGTTTGTATCATTATGACCCTAGGGACTAGGCTAGGGTGGGGGCACGGTTACTGGACTGGAGGTAAGTGACCAAAAGCGATGGCAGAGTGGTACGCCGGTGTAGTTTCGGGCGGACTACGGTCGTGCACATAGTCCGAAGCCGGGGAAAGCATGCACGGGTACCAGTAGATCGAGACTGTGCACTCATGTTTATGGTGTCCAGGGGTTGCCACCCTAGGGCTTGATACACCCGACGGGAGACCCTGCACAGTCTGACTACAATTATGTTTGGGCCGCATTGACACCAACACGTGACGAGTTAGGCTTAGGGAGCCGATCGACTAGACCGTTTGGTTGGACCTCGTAGGGTCATTTCATGCTATTGGACCTCGTGTTAGGGTCACTTCATGTTATTGGGCCAAAGCTTGGGCCAAGGGATCAATGTTTGTTTATTCAAGTCATGTTAGTTTGTTAGTACACCTGTGGTGCAAAAACCTTAAGCCTGATTATGCGATGACACCTTTATCTACCTTGTTAGTTAATCATCATGCTAGTATGTTGTTATCCTTATGTTCATCCCAGCTTTCATCATGCCAGTTAACTTTATCAGTTTACATTGATTGTAATAGGGCTTACTCAGTCTTTTTGACTGACCTGTTTTCTTTCGCCTCTTTTCTTCCGTCCCCCCCCCCCCCCCGCCAGATTCTCAGGGAGGGAATATTGGAGCTTAGCTTGGATTCCTGATCACTTGCTTGTGGGATTTTAGCTCATGTACGGTCTTGACATGAAGCTAGTTATGGTTATCACTTATTTTGGGGATAGTACTTATGTATTTCAGTTTTTGAGTAATGTTGTTTTTATCTAGACTTGTGTATTTGGAAAGTTGACATTATGTTGTACCAGACTTGTTTTGAAATGGTTTGAAATCTTCCGCTGTTTTATCTATGTTATTTACTCTGTTTACATATATACATATGTTCTTGTTCTGCCTTGATATATCATTATGCATGTTTACCTGATTCAAACGCCCCTCCAAAGCCAGAGTGCTTGCAAGAGCCACCCTGGCGGAGGTGGGGTGTTACAAAACTGCTATGATGTAATTTCAGCCAGAAAATACAAAAGGGATACCTAAAAAAATAAAAAAATGATACCTAAAATCTGCTATGATGTAATTTCAACCAGAAAATACAAAAGTGATATCCAAAATAAAATAAAAATGATACCTAAAAACTATTATGATTTAAATTCAACTAGAAAATATAAAACTAATGCCTAAAAAAATATAAAAGTGATAACTAGAAACTGCCATGATTTAAATTCAACTAGAAAAAATTAAACTGGTACCTACAAAAATATAGAACTGATACTTAAAAACTGCTTTGATATTTTAAAGGAAAACTAATACAAAAAAATATTTACATCCCACTTTGATTGATTAAAATGACATAATTTCGATTGAGTTGCAAATCTAATGCAACAGTACAAGTACAAAACTGATATAGCACCAAAATTATAAAAACAAAAGCATAACACTATTAATTTTGGAAAACTAATAGCAAACGATTCAAAAAAGGAACATTAAAACCTATACCTGCTTGAAGAGGCAATAGAATCCATGAATCACATATTGAGGAAAAAAAATACCTAATCGAAATATTTATGGTTTGATTAAAGCAATTTTGATAAGAAAACAAATTCAATTGATGCAACAAAAAAATAACCTAATTGATATCTGAACCGGATATGCGCGAGGAACAATTTCTAAATCCGATATGCGCGAGGAACAAATCATCGTTAATCTCGTGAATGAAATCCCAAATCAATAGTCTTGAGAGAGATTTTGCAATCTGAATCAAAAGAAAAAACGCGCTGGAGATTTTAGGGTTTTCGAGATCCGAGAGAAGCGCGATATATGAATGATGAAGAAAATAAATCAGCGCACATGTAATAAAAAAGAATCAGTATATTGTCCTTGTGAATAAAATTTTAATGGGCTATCCTTATGGATTAAAAAGCCCTAAAATTTGTCCTTGTGATCATTTTCCTGTTTATAAAACAAAATCTCAATTTCTTACATTCGTTAGAAAGATATTGTTCATCAGATTTAAATATTTCTTGTTTTGTTCAATTCTGACTTATATTGAATTATGTATATTCATTTGAAATTAGAAATTGAATTTTCGAACTGCTGCGCCATTTCAGGCTCGTTTTATATTTAAAATAAATTTATACGTTCTAACTTCATCGAAAATAAATTTTTAGTCGTTATTATTTAAAATAATTCATTTTAAATATTCAAAATCCGTTAAAATTGCCAAAATAAAAATTTTAAATTGGTTCTGATTTTCAGGATTGTTATAATTTCCCCCACATAAAATCTTTTCATCCTCGAAAAGGAACGGAGCTGAAAGTTGTTTAACTAATCAACTCAACTTTCTTTCTGGCATTCATTCTTCAACTTTTCAGTTTCTAAGAACTTTCTATTTTTTCAAAAAAAAATTCAAAAATTTGGCTAATACCCTAAATTTTTGGAAAATTTTGGCATAACCTCCTTTGTACGGGGAGACATTTAAAACCGCAACTAGCCACGGATGGCCCTCGTCATCCAAAAAGAAAAAGCCAAGCGGCTCGTAAAATCGTCCAGACCTAATAAATTAGTAAACATGTACCTATTTGTCGGGCATACAATTTTATTCCTTTTCTCAACCTCCTTGCTATGACATGTTCAATGTATATACATGTATATGCATGCAATTGCAATCAATTTTCAAGTCAGTTCAATATTTGATTCAGTTTGGCCTAATGGTTCAAAATTTTAATTAATTAAACCAATAATCAAACAACACAATCAGCAATCAATTAGTTGATTATCGTTTCAAACACATAACTTTTATATATATACAAAAACCGTATTTTTGATGCCAATTCACAAACAATAAATCCTATCTAGTTTTGGTTCTCACACCACTCAATTGGAAATATATAGACGTCCCACTTTCGAAACTCGAACACAAATACTGATGATAATCGATTAATCACCAAGATCATCTCCGGATGACTAGAGTGTGATTCTATATCTATCCATTATATTTGAGGCTTTGTATACACGTTTGCAAGGCGTATATGAAAAATCTCTATATATTGGATTGTCCAAATTCAATACAAATAAAATATTCAAATACGTATAATAAGGTTTAAATTTTCAAAACAAAGTTGGTTTTCATTTTTATTTTTTTTAAAATAGCACCCTTTACACTCATTCTAGGACACTACTGATCCCATCTCTAACGAGTCATTCCCATTGGATACTACTAATCCAATCTCTGATGAATTCTTTTGTTTGGTTCTAACGTGTCTCGAGCTCTGTAAACCAAAGCTCTGATACCAAATTTAACGACCCAAACTTTCCCGTAAAGGAAAGCCCGAATTGAGTTGAGAATACGACAATTCAGAACACAAACAGAAGAACATTTCATTGCTTATTACAACGATTTACATCTGAGTGCAAGAATATACAGAGTATGAACAAATAATATACATTTGATAAATATCAGAGATTTACAAATTACAATGCAACGAAAAATAATACAAAACACAATTGAAAGAGATACACGGATATAGATCTTTCCAAATATCATTCCAGTTGTAAACCAGGATCCTGTGAATATAATATCTGCAAAACCAAATTACTAGCTGCCCGTGTGGAAAATATGGCCACCCAGAGTTTAGGTTAAAACAATAAACTCTAGGTCAGTCATATGACTAGTGTGAGAACTAAAATAGTTATTAATTTGATTTCAAAGTTAGGTAAATCAAGGGACCACGCCATATAACACGGAACGGGTTTCCTCCCAAGAATACCGGTGCACAAAACAAACATCGCAATGCTAATTAAAGATAATGAGGCTATTATAAGACCCAGGTCCCATCAAACAATGCAACGCAAGCCGGAGGATAGGATTTTACCTTATAATAGCCAAATAATGCTTGATACGCGAAATTTAATCTTTTATTATTACTATAAGTGAAGAAAACAACTTCAAATATAAGTGTATCAATCATAGACGGCATGAGCCCCCCATCTCACTAAGTCGCCATATATAGGATTACAACTAAAACCGAAATGTCGCATTGGAAATTTGGATTCCATCATGAGTCAAGGCAAGGGATGTACTCCTCGCTGTCTTCGAGACACTCTAGCAAATGCCTCAGAGCTCGGACGCTGGCGAGCCCCTGGATACTGCAGGGTCTGTCCACACATAGCGGATTAGTTATACCTGAACACACGTTTCTCGGTCCTATAGAACCTATATCCATCGGCTTCGTAGTAACCGATATATCCGAGGCGCCTCGCATTCCAACAACCATATAGGTAAAAATATAAAAATGTCTGGGCTTGCAAAACCCCGACACCACCCATAGCTAGAAAGAAATGTCATGCACTCCCTACGTTCCCTTATCTCGTTTTTGGCTCATACCGAGGTGTGAGACTCACAAATTAACGCTATACAAAAAGTTATGCCCTTCAAGGTCGTGCTTTGATCATCAACCACAAGACTGCTTTTCAACAGAAGCTTTGATCATTTGCCACTCAGGCATGTCACACAAGCAATTCACGCCATGCGACTGATGTCTATCGATATATAACCTCTGAGCTCGTACGTCTTAGAGAAGCGTGTTAAGCAAGAGAATAAATTCTCCGCCACCAAATAGATATATATTTAATTGAGATCAATCAGCATAGAATAAATTCCAATGTCAGACACAAAGTCCATTTATAAGTTCGTTCAGGGTCTGAACGAAACCGGAGGCACCTTATTCCTCGTCCCATGTGTCCAATACAGGAGAGAGGCCCTTGCATATCCGTCGACCACCAAGTACGTTTGGATGATCACCACTTATTACCTTGTCTTGGGTGTATTGCCCAATCAAGACACCAGTAATCATCCAAACAATGTGAAGACCTCCGGTCTTCAACCACCGTCTTCATCGTCGACTTATCATCGAATCGGTTATTCAGAATGGGTATAAACCCGGCCTTTCCGAATAACCCGCGTACATTATAATCAAGTGATATAAACACATAACATGCACCTCATTCCAATCCAGAATATTCTTTTATTCAAATATTCACATCATTAGGGAAAAGTTCCCATTAATTTTAACAAAGATAAATTCTTTAAATTTATTCTTTAATCTTTCTTTGGATATTCAAACCATATTATGGTTTATCCAAACTAGTCGGGATTAGCGAACCACACCGAGGTAATCATTTATTTTATTTCTCAATGCCAACCTATTCATCCCATGGAGTAAAACTAGTAATACTCCATATCTAACACCACGGTGTTATCGGTACATATTAATTAATATTAATTACCGTTTCACGTTCAAATCTAATTAAAGATTTAACTATCGCTTGGAGCAAAACTGGTGATACTCCATTCTCGATCATTTTCTCAAATTTGATAATTTAAATTATCACATTCACATTTCAATCTAATTAAAGATTCATTAAAACACCACTTAGTTTTAATCTTCCCAAAAATCAATATTAATGATTATTTAACTTTGGGACATAAATCCCGTCTTTAACTGGATTAAATAACCAATGTCATTTTAAAACACAATCCATGATAAACCCAATCACATTCCATTAATTATGGAATCTTCACGAAAAAGAAATCAATATATAATCGATACCAATTTCTGTATCCGACTAATAATATAAATGGAATAACGACAAAGCCTTTTAAATTCCATATATAGTAACAGTCTTCCTCCACAGAAGTTCATTTCGATTATCATCAAATCGAATTCCATTCCATTTTCAACTCCAATTAAATGTTAATTAATTGGTAATTTTTCTTTAAATCTTAATTAAAAGATTTATTCTTTTCACAACTGGGTTTAAGAATAGTGTTAATGAAGACACCATTCATGACAAACCCAAAATCCAATTCGATATAAAATACAAGGCTCTGAATAGAAATTATATCGTCTTATATTCAATATCAAATTCTGAAACCAACAAATATCGTATTGGAAATAACGATATATATATATATATATATATATATTCCAAATTTCCATAACAATATTTGTATAATCACGGAATCTAATATCGAAATAAGCCGAAGAGAATTTCGATTCAAATCCATTCCAATTCATATATTGGAAATTCTGGTTATATTAAAACCCATTCTCAATCCAATTTATTTATTTAAAAATAATTGTATTATAATCCTAGTTAATAACTAGTTTATTTCGATAAAAATATATTTTTATCTTTCCAAATATGGAATTTTTCACCCAAATTCTTTCCAAATCATTTATTATGATTTTACCCAAATTAATAATATTTTTAATAATTTTATCAAGGCCCGTACAGTCGATTTCCATAAACGGTCATCGAACTGCACTTACAACGACCTTTTCCAAATTTGATTTGGACATAATTCCAAACCCAACTGTTAGATTTCAAATCTCTCATATTCATTGGAAAGATCTTTCCGATACGAACCCAACGGTCCCAGTTTTAGGAGAATCCGACGGTCCGATCTCCCGTAATATCAATTCGAAGTCGATGGTCGAAATTCGCGAACGGTCGCTGCGCGGCGCGTTCTATTAAGGCCATTATATATATAATATATATATATGTTATATATATTTGGTCGATTTACCTTTTAAAACGTATTTTATAATTCGTTTTAAAAACGATTCTAACTTCATTTTCAATTTTAAACCAAAATTGATTATTCCTTATCATTATAATATAAATGATAATAATTTCAAAACATTAGATTCTGAAATCATTTCCCTTTTAACATTCATTACAAAAATGAATATAATCAATATAAATATCATTCGCGTCAAAATGGCGCATATCTAATCAATACGGCTTCGCGTATTTCAATATTTTCGTGTCCATCCAAAATCGAACTTCAAAATCATATTTTAATCTTTTACTGAATACTATTTTGAAATATTCGTTATTTTATTTTATTCAACACATGAATATATTTTATAATATCCGTTATTTATTTTATTCAAGACACGAATATATTTTATAATATTCGTTATTTATTTTATTCAACACATGAATATTATTTTATTCAACACATGAATATATTTTATAATATTCGTTATTTATTTTATTCAACACATGAATATTATTTCATTCAACACATGAATATATTTTATTCAACACATGAATATATTTTATTCAACATATGAATTTATTTTATTCAACACATGAATATATTTAATCATTTTCTGAATATTATTTTAAAATATTCTTTATTTTCCAAATTGGAATGAGACCCAATCAATTACCATATAATGTTATTTATATCGATTTTATACAACACATGTATATAATAATCACGATATAATCAACCATCATCCTGAGTGCATTACACAACTGCATAAGCATTAAATATAAATAATTAACGCTTACAACAGTCTGTCAACCAATCAATCGACATAGCACTAAAAAATTGGGATTAGTGCACGTCAAATATCATCCCAATACCTGCGTGGGGTTACAATCAACAAACACAGATTTTTATTTGTGCAGCTAAGCGATGTGTAAAATTTATCATCCCAGTTAATATCAGATAAATGGGTGATAAGCAAATCGCCTGATTTGTAAATGAATATTTATTTTATTCATGTACACATTAAAAATTATATTTTTAACGATAAAATAATTATTTCAACACATGAATATTGTTTAAATATTTTATTCAACGCATGAATGTTTATTTTATTCAACATATGAATATTCTATTTTCAATTTCACATAACAATCACGATCAAATTCCATAACACAATACAATCAAATAAGTCGTCCATGGTTTGTGGACGACGGTGTGAGGAGCTACTAAGCCCCGTCTGCAACCTAGTATATATTTAACTAGAAACAAGATTAGACTGAGAAGTTCTCACCTTTGGGATCCACTCCACAGTTTTATTTCTGAATTTCTGAACCATTAGGATTTGCCCGAAATTCCAACGCAATCCTTTCTATGCTGTTCGTAGTAAAAATCACACTTTAATATGATGTTTATATATTTAAAATTGCATTTTTATATCGCTATATATATATATATATATATATATATATATATATATAAGATCACATTTTTATCTCCCTACATATATTATAAAAATCGAATTTTTATCTAATTAAAAATTGAATTTTATCTAACTAAAAACATTATGATTCATACGATAAAAATCTCATTTTTATATTTCTAAAAATCTCATCTTTATATTTTAAAAAATCTCATCTTTATATTTTTGAAAATTTCATCTTTATATTTTAAAAAATCTCATCTTTATATTTTTAAAAATCTCATCTTTATCATATTAAAAATCAAATCTTTTTCGTATTAAAAATCAAATCTCTTTCATATTAAAAATCAAATCTTTATTAACATAAAAATCTAATCTTTCATATGATTCAATGCTTTCATATATATATAAAAAATCATATCTTTATATATATATATAAAAAATCATATCTTTATATATATATAAATCATCCTTTTCCATACTTAAAAATCAATGATAATTTCAGTTTTTTAAAAAAAAACATGTTATTACATAATAATAAATAAATAAATAAGGAAAAAGGGAAGGGTTAAACTCATTGATTTGGTCGAAGGAGGAGGTGCCGGTGATGGGGGAGGCGCGCCGCTGGTTCAGGCGGACCTCGGGTGGCGCGGTAGTTGTGCAAAGGAGGAAGCTGAGGAGGGGGGTTTTGGCGCAGCTAGTGGGTTCGATTGGGGAGGCTGCTGGTCTGGGGCGAACTGGTGAAGGAGGAGGGGAGGCAGAGCTGAGGAAAGAGGAGGCGGAGGGAGAAGGCGGGGGTGTAAAGCGGTAGGTGAATCGCGATGGAGGAGGGCGCGATGGGAAGGGTTTCATTGCTCTTTGTAATTTTATTTATTATCATGCGTTGACCGATTCAGAAGAAAGGGGGGAAAGAGAATGGTTATATAATATATTTTTAATTATTTTATTATCCAAAAAGTTAGTTTTTCGTTCGAATTCCGAATCGAACCCAACGGCTGTTGTCTCTAGCGTAATACCCCCATTCCGTACACAATGGGATATGTCCCGTAAGTCAATTCCATAGTTTCGATTGGTTTTCCTTCAAATTAAAATATAAATCAATATTACTGTCAATATTGATTTTAACATACATTCTAATTTACCGGGGCCACATACTGACTCCAAAAATTCCAGAAAAAATAAATCTAGCTATATTTTGATGATACGGTCCTAAAAAAACTAATTTCATCGAATTTGGAGACTGTTTGAAAAATGGCTATTTTCTGGTCGATCCCAATTGACTAAAATTGTTAAAACACGTTTTCTTTTGCCGCGCTCACATATTAATTCCAAAAATTATGAAAATTGGAATCTATCAATAATTTGACATTCCGGATCCAACAAAAATGGTTTTATCGAAAACATGGGTCGTTTGCAAAATGGCTATTTTTAAGGGCCATATATTATATAAAATATATATAAATTCCACAGCGACTTTTCCAAATTTTAATCTGGACATAACTTAGAATTTATAAAGCGAAATCTCAGTTTCTTACATTCGTTAGACAGATATTGTTCATTAGATTCAAATATTTCTTGTTTCGTCCAATTCTGACTTATATTGAATTCTGTATATTCATTTGAAATTAGAAATCGAATTTTCGAACTGTCGCGCCATTTCAGACTCGTTTTATATTTAAAATAAATTTATACGTTCTAACTTCATCAAAAATAAATTTTTAGTCGTTATTATTTGAAATAATTCATTTTAAATATTCAAAATCCGTTAAAATTGCCAAAATAAAAATTTTAAATTAGTTTTAATTTTTCCGGTTGTTACATTTAAGAAACAAAAAATAGGTTGTATGCTCATAGATAAACAATCAAATCGGTTGAAGATCATAAAGAATTACGATTCAAATATTTCTTGGATGTCATTAATGCAAAAGATCCACTTACGTTAATGATAATATCACTACAACAAAAACACCGTTTCACAACTGCCAAAAACAGTTTTAATAAGTTTATTACAACAGACGTCCACCCATCCTAATATCCACAATTGTAATAGCATTCGACATTTTTGCAACTATTTTTGACAGTTGTAATACTTTTTACACCTGTTTTTATTGTGCTAAATTCTACTACAACTGTTTTTGCACGTTGTTAAACAAATGCAAAATTATTATAAAAAAATGACTGAACACAATTTTCAGAACAGATAAGCATGAACAATATGATAAAATGAACAATACACTATCAGCAAATCATATCACAAATCATTGCACCCTCTAAATTTCTCCTTCAAGCTACAAGAACAAAAACTCAAGCTGAACAGCATTCTTTGCTACAAAATTACGAGAACAAAAATCATTTCCCATACTCAACCTCAACATCATACATTCAAGGACATGCTAAAAATAAAAATAAAAAGCAGCAAAATGCAAACCACTCACAATATTTGATCTCGTCAGTGCTGTTTCAAACAAGAATCAACACATAAACACAAATACAGCAGTAAGATACTATATGACTACGCTTAAATTAGTTTAAATGTACCTATAATTATCTAGTAACATATCTTTCAAATGATCCAGGAATCCAAAGTTACCCACTGGCAGAAATCCAAATGTACGTGTACAGACACTGTGCACTAAAAACACCATGACAGAAATCTGAAGTTATCCGCTGCAAAGATCAAGACAATAAAATCAAAATGTCATTGCTGCTAACTCTGGAATACATGCTACATGTTACACAACGAGCGGCTTTGAAAACTATGAAGGGTAAACAAAATGTTACACAAAGCCAAAGCTGCTAAATCTGAAAATAAGATAGATACGTTCCTGCATTGACTATCTAGCTATGCAAACTAGCAGGTAAAGGAATCAAAACAAGGGCAGGCGCAAAGGGCAGCATATAAAATCCCCAATATGCAGTTAACTTTTGGATTAATGGTTTAGAATAGTCAAAAACTTTGCGAGTGTTCTGTGCAGACAGAACTTTAAGAGATTTGTTGTATAAATGTACCCATTTACTAAAGAAACCAATGACACTACCGCTTCAAAAGATTAAATCAAAGCATATATGATTTACTATTCTAAATACTCACCTGTTTCGACTTCCTATTGTGGGGTCGACTATAAGGACTGCAAAAATAATCACTTGAGCATCAGCAGCGACGATATCAATTGCAATACAAAATCGAAATAATTTCTAATTGTCGGCGAGAGGCGCAGTCCCTAAACAAAGGAAACAAAACTAAATTATTTGGGGTATTGGAAAAAGAATTTCGGAGGAAGATGAATGAACACGAAATTGAAACTGTATATTTGGGGAAAATGAACTTTTGGTCACCGGGGGAGAGAAAGCGGTGAATATACATTGATTTTGGAGCCAAAATTTGGCTTTGGAGCCAAAAATTTAGCGGTGGAAAATGGAAGTTTGTCATATGTGTTAACAGCTGATAAAGTAAATTATTAAAAACGAGTTTATTACAACTCCCTAAACAGAATAGCTGTATTACAGTTGTAAAATTGTGTTTTTGTTGTAGTTTATAGAGTGGAACTATATAAGGAAAGTGTCATGCAAACACTTATAGCTTCCAGTGCTATGGAAATATTACAAGACATCCAACTATGGAAGATAATTGTAAAATTATGTCACAGGACTATGGGTTATTGATAAAGAACCGAAAGACCATTAAAGTAACATTGTGACAGTAAAGCATATATTATTTTCCAATAAGGAAAGAGAGCAAAATATATTGTAATTCATAGAACACATTTTGACAAACTCCATTATAGCGGACCCGCTTACCAAAAGATTATCATATATGGTCTTTCATGAGCGTGTAGCTCAGTCGGTGTAATTTTTTTATGTAAGGATATTTTGGTTTAGGTGGAGTTTGTATTTGGTATTGTCGTATGACTCATTGCTCTATACTTCCTTTATATGTATATATATATATATATATATATATATATATCAAGTTTTTTCTGATCAGAAACAAAGTTATAAAGTATTATTTGCATTCTAAGTTGCTCAAATATTGAACATTTTGATCTCACTAAAATTGGACCAGTTGGGAATAGACATGTAATGATCACATCTCATGTAATTTCCATGCTATGCATCCATGATTGATCTATGTCATTTGATTGTGTTGGTATATGTGACCATTGATGGGTTTAGTTACATTAAAGATAACGAAAACAGCTTTGATCCTTTGTCAGTATAGTTAATGGACGAGATTTTTTATGAAAACACCTTATGGCATAAATAGAAGAATTTGGAGCTCATAAAGTAAACAATTTAAGGTTATTAAATATGTGGTACAGGAGGAGATTGTTAGAATATTTCAATTATGTGGGCCACACATTTAAATATAATGTGTAACGCTATTTAGTTGTGAATGCCAATTAAAGTGGTCAAATAGGGTAATAATATTTATTGGCATAAATATTCAGTTGCTATGGAAAGAATGCGTAGAAATCAGAATATTCTTTTAGTTTGTTGAAGGGCCAAACTGAAAATATTACACTGTTATAAATTAGAAGTTGTGTTCCCCAAATTACATAAGGGTTTCAGTGTATTCTCTTTATCCCCTATGAAGAAATACATTTACATCTGAACTTGTGTCAATTTGGAAGATCCAAAACCAAGTCGATCCTCTTTAAAAAAATTGTTCATGGATTAAGTTAATGAAAGTAGAAACTATCAATTCAGATTTAAAGCTTATGTCAGGTACGACAGTAAATTAATTCAGTTTACTTTCCCTGATTTCTTCTCAATTGAATCAATATGGGTCTTTTATTCAAATATGGAATTTCATGATTTGTCAATCATAAAATATATATAGAAATTCCAACAAGATCGTCACTAATTAAGCCGCTACGTTGTCATTTCCAAGGAAATTTTCAACTTTTGTCCAAAGAAAACAAAATTTCTTTCATGTACTTCTAGGTTTTATCAGTGTTTTTTTTTACTAGCAAAAATATTTCATAAATGACTCCTAGATCCTTTCTTAGGAATCCTAACATGGAATCTGAACCGTGTTCTTTTACTTATAACCAAAGTGATCATATATTGGAATATGGTTTATGATAAGGACAAAATAGCTCAACTATAATCAGCGATGTTACTGAACAGATGCCTTCAATACAAATTTTTACTTCATTTAACAAAAAGAAAACAACTCAATAAGTACCATCCACTTGATTAAATTATGCATTTTCCAGGTTTAATTTGTACTTGAGCTATAAGCACCATATCTTTATCATTAATTTTGTAGATGCCTATTTTTTGGACAAAAAAGTGAACTTTTTAAGAATATTAAAAGCAGGCATGTGCGTTTTATACTAACGTTATACTTATCCCCCATAGGGAAACACTAAGTAGTGACAATATTCGGATTAGAATCTTAGCAGTCTCTTATGCCCATTAAGGAGAGTTATTAATATAATAGTAAATTTTATTGTTTTTGACATTATAAGCGTGTTGTTAAGTTGCATTATGAGGTGCAGGCCCGACCCAGAGGGCAGCCCATTATGCTGGGATAACCAATTATAATTTTTTATTCTTTGTGGGTGCTATATTTTCTTTGAAACTATATATTGTTGTAGGGATTTGTAGTGCAGTGGTAAGTGTAGTAGGTTGTTCTTGATAGCATGGGTTCAAAGCCTGACGTTGTTGCATATAGTTTATAGTTTTTTATTTTGTGCATACTTCTTCAAAAAAAATGTAGGACTTCTACACTTTTATAGTTTTTTTAATTTGTATACTTCATTAACAGCATCTACTGCCGGTCTTGGGCAGCAAATTTGCTGGGCCGGCTCTGATGAGGTATAGTAGATTAAATACGTTATCCATTCTTCCAGTTCACACAAATTTTCTTCAATCTATAGTAACAAGTTACATTTAGTTTAAACACATAATATTTACATATTTTAGCATGCAACATCCAATGCCACTACCGTTAACATTTTTGGCTAAAATACTTTGCAGGGACATGAAAAAGAACATGACGAAGACAACAAATCAAGGGAGTGAGTTTGGATTTTATGCTACATTTGTTTACATATTTTATCTTTCATTGACCTAATAACGAACTACTCCTTACATTCAACTCTCTTTGTTTTAATTTGATTCACTAAAGCTTTATTTTGATAAACTATGTTAAACGCGTGATTTGTTTGTAATAGATGGATTTTGTGTTACCACATAGATTTTAAGATATTATTTGTATTGACCATTGCGTCCAAAGTGATGTTTGATATTACATGAGTTTTAATATGGTTTATACTTGTAATTTACTACAAATTGACTGATCCATATATGTTGGGAGAGTATTAATCGTACGGTATTATTTTGCAAATCCATCACCAAAATATGGAAATATTATTACTTCATCACTTCTATATTTGCATAATAGTGCTATAACATTTTTATCAATGGACCATGCACAAAGCATAGGTTCCCTGGACATTAATTCAACTTTAAAAAATTTCACTTTGCCCATTCAATTTATACATGACTTTTCAACTTTAAGGTTTATAACTTCGCCTATTCAATTTATACATGACTGTTGCATTATACAATACTTAATTTTTTGTTAACAGGTGCGCACCTGTTCTTTGTACACGGGCATACGAGAATAATGTTGCCTCATTTGTATTTATATGTAGATATGGAAGGGCGTGCTACAATAAAACTAACTATTGGAAAGGTTGAAAATATGTTTGGTTGTGTTGAAAATATGTTTGTTTGTGGGGTATAACCCTTTTATAAAAACAATTGTTAACCCTTCCATAACATATACTTAGTTTAGTATAACCCGAATTTCATGATCTAAATCATGTAGATAAGTGTCATAACAAGCAACATATTAATCTAAATCTTTAATAAGTATCAAGTGTATCAGATATTAGACAAGATAGATTAGGTCAATTAAAACAAAATCAAGTCAGGATATATATTTAGTTTAGTATAATATAACAAGAGTAAGCAAGATCTAATCAGAAAGAGAAAATATTTCTAGAAGTACATATAAAAGATTTTGTTGGGAAAAATCTTGGGAACAAAATCAAAATCTTGGCAATTGAAAATATTAGGATATGAGAAGATCTGAAAACTAAGTACAAGACAAGATAGCCTCCAAATGTTTTTGTGACAAGCAATAAATTAGAAACTAGCTCATAAAAGAAATCAAAGCCTGGACACTTAGCATTAAGTACAAAAGAAAGCAAATCGGCCTTCAAATAAAAATAAGCCTGAAAATTGATACAAAGTGGACCAAAGGAAATCTTAACCACGTGAATACATGTGCCAGTCCAGGCAAATGAAAACAACATATGCTTAGTCGTAATACAAAATATTTAGGCCCACTAAGCATAAGATTACTGTATCAAATCTTAAGCAATATAATGAGTGTACAATACAAATCTATCGACGTCTAATTGTGTAATATTCTGATATTTTCCCTATTCACTAAAGACATATTCGAACTAACATAAATTCATCTATATATAAACCAGAAGGATTTTCTATGATCAAAACTTAAAATAGAGCAGTGAAAAAAGAACATAAGTTAACTTCGAGTAAACACCTCATATTTCTCTTTTTACCTAGTTTCATGTTATTTATCTCTTGTGATTCATATATATATACATATATATATATATATATGCAATTATATATTATTATATGTATAAAATGGCGAATGGGGAAGGGGATTGTCTCCCTTTTATCGAATGCCTAAGCAAATCTTTAATTCTCATTGTCTAATCCAAATCTATCATTTCATATATGTATCGAGATAGTGATTAGGTTCTTTCTCTATCTATGGATGAAGAAGATATGGATCTGAAGTTTTTCCAACCGGAGGAGGATCGTTTTTTTTCTTTCTACTGAAACTCTCAACTTATCTGTTGATTCATGGCAAAGCACAGTTGTTCTACAACCTGTGGATTTTAGATTATCGGTCATCAAATTAAGAGATTACATATCTAGGGTTTGGAGGCCTAAAGGTAAATTTCTTATCCATATTGCGCCAGGGTTTTATTATACATTTAAATTTGAAGAAGCTGAGGATTGTTCTCGTGTACTAAAATCTTCCACATACTCTTATTTTGGTAAATTGCTGATAGTTTTTAAATGGTGTCCTGGATATGAATTTGATAAAGTCAGAGCTACTAGAGTACAAATCTGGGTTAAATTGTTTAATTTAGAAACGGAAATGTGGTCTAATGAAGGATTCTCTAGAATAGCTAGTTACTTGAACAGCAAATAAAACTGTGACTCGATTTGCTAGGGTTCTAATTAGTGTGGACATTAACTATAAAATCATTTCTCAAGTTCCTATTGTCCTTCATAATGGTTCCAACAAAGTTATACGTGTTGAGTATGAATTTATTCCCCCTTGTTGTGAAATTTGTCAAAGGTTTGGCCACAAAAGATCTATACATGATAAGTCTACAGGTCCTATTTGGATAACTAAGGATAAGGGTAAAGAAGCTGGACCTTCTAATTTAGGAACTGAGAATTTTGGTGAAGCTGATGGTTCTGGTTCAAATGCAGGATCTGATAATGGACATATAAGAAACACAGGAATGGATAATGATTCTAATAATGCAACTGATGGATTGGATTTTTTAAATTCTAAATTACCTGATAAAATTATTCCAGATATTATAAATCATGTTGCAGACAATATTAAGGACCCTGTAATGACTGAGGAAATAAATGATTTCTCTAAAGGTATTGAGAAAAATGAAGATTATTTGAGGGTTTTGAAGGGTAAGGATAAGGTGATTACACATGTTTATGTTACTCCTCCTAAAAGAGCTACAAGGAGTAAGGCTGCTATTAAATGACTCTTATGACATGGAATGTTAGAGGAATTAATACACCTCATCGTATGGGTGATGTATTAACTCTTCTAACAAAATTCAAGCCAACTTTTGTTGGTTTGGTAGAAAATAAGATTAATATGGAGAATTTAAAGGTTTTTGAAAGATACATCCCTAAGTCTTGGAATTTTCTTCCTAAAACTAGCTTTGATTATTTTGGTAGAATTTTGTTACTATGGAATACTGAAGTATGGGATATTTCTGTTTTATCTTCTTCGAATCAACATGTTACAGTACAGATTACAAATAAGGGAGGTTTGATATTATTTGTTTCTGTCATATATGCTAGTAATAATTTTTATGAGAGACAAAATCTTTGGCAGCATATTATACAAGAGGCAGCAAACATACATGGGTTCTGGATTTTGATGGGTGACTTCAACAATGCTACATCTCATCTTGATAAAAAGGGAGGCTTACGTGTTCCTTTTCAGTACATTAGAGCTTTTAATAATTGCTTGGATCAAGCAGGTTTGATGGAAATTAAAGCCTCTGGATTTAATTATACTTGGAGACGCAAAGGTATTGCTAATAACATAGATAAAATTTTTGTAAATCATTATACTTTACAAAAAATTTCAGATTTGAAAGCTATATCTTTGTCACAAATGTCAAGTGATCATAATCCCCTGCTTTTAGAGATAGCTTCTTCTTCTTGTTCTAAAGGTTTTCCTTTCAGATATGTAAATGATTGGTTCTCTAAAGATGGTTATACTGATTGTTTTTAAAAAGGATTTTCTTTAGCTATTTTGGGATTTCCAAGCTATATATTTTTGCACAAGCTTCATGCATATAAAGAAGAGTTCAAGAAATGGAACAAGACTAGAATAAAGGATAATGAAGCACTTTTAGCTGCAGAAAATCACTTCAAAGACAAAGAATTAGAATCTGATTTAGATCCTGTAAATCTGGTTAAATATGAAGAATTACTTGAGGCAAAAAATGCATAGTACATACAAAAGCACTTGAAGTTTTGGAGTTTAAAGCAGAAATCTAAAGTATCATGGTTACAAGATGGTGATACAAACACTAAATTCTTTCATTCCAAGATGTCTATGAGAAGGTATCACAACAATCTTAAGGCTTTAAGAAATATTAATGGTGACTTGTAATTTAAGCAGGAGGAGTTAGCTGAGGAAGCTATTGCATTTTTTGATAAGATGTATAATGGGGCAGTCTGCAATGAAGTTCCTGCATTCCAATCCAGATTTAATATCAATTCAAAAGGTCAGGAAGCACTATTGAGACCAATTATTATGGAAGAAGTTAAAACTGCAGTTTTTTCTGTACATGATGATTCTAGTCCAGGCCCTGATGGTATGAATTCTAAATTTTATAAGCTTCATTGGGATGATTTGGAGACTGATTTGTTAGCTGCTATGAATGATATGCTTAGCTCAGCTAAAATTCCTAAGGGTAGTAATCATACATTTCATTACATTGATTCCTAAGGTAGACAGACCAACTGAAATTTCTCAATATAGACCTATTGCATGTTGCAACATGTATTATAAAAATTTTAGCAAAATTTTATGTAATAGGTTAAAATGGTACCTACCTCATTTAGTGTCTCCAAATCAATGTGCATTTATCCCCTCTATGTATATTGGTGATAATATTCTCCTTGGACATGAATTGTTAAGAGATTTTAAAAAATCAGGAGTGAACAAGTTTTGTGTAAAAGTTGATCTCCATAAGGCCTTTGATATGCTGAACAGAGAATTCATATGTAACATTATGGCTAAAATGGGATTCCCTGTTCATTTTATAAATGTCATATATGAATGCATATCTATCCCTTCTTTTTCAATTTTAATTCAAGGTGTTTCTACTGGGAATATTTTTTAAATAGGGGATTAAGACAAGGTGATCCATTATCACCTTTTTTGTTTTCTATTGCCTTGGAATATTTCTTATATTGTATGAATGTAGTTGTGGGTCAAGACAGAATTTATCCAGTGCATAAATTTGAACCCATAGTCTCACAACTACTATATGCCGATGACTTAATGGTATTTGGGAAAAGTTTTGTTGTTTGTGCTGAGGCTTCAAGGGAAGTATTTGATAAACTGCAGAAATATAGTGGCCTTACTATGAGTAATATGAAAACAAAGATATATTTTAGTGAACATTCCAGAAATATTAAAGAGATTATTGCTGTTTTGGATTTTCAAAGAGGTAATTTGCCAGTCAAATACTTAGGTGTTCCCATTTCTTTAAATTACATTGATTATAATGACTGTCAAGCTTTGTTGGATAAAGTTAAGTCTAAAATTCAAGGATGGGATGTCAATTTTTTAAGCTTTGCTGGTAGGGCTGAATTAATACAATCTGTGATAACTCCTATAGTGTTATACTGGCTATTTATTTATCAACTTCTAGAACACTTAATTGACAAATTACACATGATGTGTGCTGATTTTTTCTGGGGCAATTCTTCTCATAAGATAAGCTGGATCAAAATGTGTTTACCTAAGAATGAAGGTGGTGTTGGGTTTAAATCCTTTTATGACTTAAAAAAAAGCCTCTGGTATAAAACTTATGTGGAAAATTTTAACCTCTGATTCTTTATGGAGCTCATGGATGAGGCAAAAATACTGTGTTAACAAATTCTTTTGGAAAATGGATATTGACAACAATGCTTCTAGTACATGGAAAACTATTCTTAGACTTAGAAATCCTGGTAAACAATTATTTAAAAAGGTAATTGCCTCTGGAAAGGAGACTCTGTTATGGTATGAGCCATGGATAACTAGTAAGTGTTTGGTTGATATTGTGGTTTGTCCAGAATTCAAATTTTGGGAAATAATGTGGAGTTGGTTTCATGCATTGTTCAGAATGGGAAGATTAATGCAGACTTACATGCAGCCACCAAGGAAATACATAATGAGGTTAATAGTATCAAAACTGCTATTAAATATAACATTGATTTTTATGAGTGGACAGATGGAGGTCAATTTTCATTCCATAAGGCCTGGCAATTTGTAAGGATGAAACAACAAGTCAATGATCTTTATAAAGTGATATGGCACAACTCTAATGCAAAAAGGATGTCTATGATTGCATTTTTGGCTTTCAATGAGAAGCTTGGCACTAAGGACAGATTGAAAACATTTGAAATTCTTGAAGATGCTACCTGTTTGCTATGCAATTCTGAAGATGAAAGTGTAAGTCACCTATTCTTTTCATGTGTCTATTCTAAATTCATTTGGGAATACTTTCTTCAGAAGCTTGGTTATGATTCTGTTGCATGTCGCTATTTGGAGGAAGAAGCTGGTAAATTGTTGAGGAGATTCAAAGAAAAAGACCAACTTCTGGATGTGGCTTGTGGTGCTTTTACATGTGTGATCTATCATCTTTAGATGGAAAGAAATCTATGGCAATTCAACAACAAATCAGTGATAAAAGAGATTAAAATCAAAATGATAGAGAGAGAAGTGTTTTACTTGATTAATGGTAATGGAAGGAAAACTAGAAGAAATGATGCTAACTTGAATTTTCTGGGAAGATGGTGAATTGAGCTCGTAGATACAGGATGATTTTGTTATGATCTGTTTGTTACGTTGAGTTTGTTATATGTTTTGGTTTTTGGTTGTAAGAATTTCAGTGTGTGTTTTCTGTGGTTAAGGTTCAGTCTTATTAGAAGAGGTTTTGTGAGTGATTGTGAGAGTTTTCTTGAGTGTTATATGTAATTTTGAGACTTTTGATTGTATGTTGATATATGGCGTATATATGTACTCTTTTCCCTTATGTGGTACCCAGTAGGGGGACATAAGGTTTTGATGAGGCATATATACAAAGTATATGATTGGTTTTGCAATAAAGTAACCAATTTTCAAAAATATATATATAAGCTTCTGGTTGTGTTTCTATCATATATGGACCAATTATCGTGATGTTTATGCCTAAAATAAATCATTGTTAGTATTTAAATATGCCCGTATCATTAAACTTATGCAATATCATCATCTTCACTAGTTTCATAAATCTACAGCTCTAATTCTAACATGTTTTAGGATCTGAGTCTAACATGAAAGTTGTTTGTTTATGTTTCTAGAAAATTTTAAAAATACTTTTAACTCAAATTATAATTCATATCTCCAAAAATGTCTTAATTATAGTATAGAAATATATAAACTGAAAAAGTCGAACATCACTGTTCTATGATTGGATTATATGGGTGTGTTTCTATTGAAAATCCATGATTTTTAATAGTCTTATCATGATTTCTAGTGGTGTGAGTGAAGAGAATTTTGAGATAATTAGAAAATGGAGTTTTGGTCAAATTCCGGCGGCGGTGATGATGGTGAACCGTGGCGTTGAAGCTGGCGGAGCATGAGGGGTCATGTACTTATGAAAAATACTAAAAGAATTTCTAATGGGTTGTTTTTAAAGGAAGAGCTCGAAGTAGTTTTTATTTAGTTGGTTTATGTGGCCTTTGATTGAGGACGAGCTATTCGTCGTCAAGCTTTTCTCGAAGTTTGGTGGCGACTGGTGGGGTATGGTGGTGTGCGAGGTGAATCAATGGAAGGAGTATAGCCTAGAGGTTCGGCTTGAAGCTTAAGATTTTGAGTCGGATGGTTGGAACAATTTCAGATGGTGGGATTATATTCAGGTATGGAGGTGTGGTTTGTAGCGATGGCGATGGTGGCAAGAAGACCACGACAACGGTCGTGCAAGTGCTCTTGTATACATTGTGCCCTGAATGGTGTAAGAAAGAACAAAAGAAGAAGGCTGGAACCATGGAACGAGATGGATTGGGTGAGTGTATCTGGCTTGGTACTTTGGAACAGAAAGGTCAAAGCATCAATAATGTGCTCAAAATTTCGTATGTGAGTTCATGGACTCACACAAGATCTGGGAACAAGGAATGGAAGAAGGTTCATGGTTTTTGGATACAGGAAATGGAACTGGACCTCAGGTATGCGCACGGCCTTATGCTGTGTTGGGCCTAGGAAGGCTATAAGGAGAAAACCATGTTTGTTTTTAAAAATCTAAAGTGACCTTTGGAAATCAAAACAATTTACACATATATAAAAAGAAAGAAAAAAGAGAGAAAGAAGGTGATATGTCTAAGTAGTCTTCAGGGTGTGAAATTGCGTCATGAAGTTTGTGTGTGAGTTTGGGCCGTATTGGGCCTATAAAGTTTGTTTTTACTTTAATCAATTTCAGTAAATTTGATTTTATTAGAAAATTAAAAACAGAAGGAAGGGTCGGAAAGCTATTATATTATTTCGTAATGGCAGAATAGATGTTCAAGTAGATACCGACGCGTAAAATAATGATTAAATTTTCACTATATATTTATATATGTATAGGTTATTTAAACAAAGTCTTCTAAATTAAAAGTTAAATAAATAAATCATTTTATTTTCGAAGAAATTTAGATAAGTATAATATGAAGTTAGTTAGCCCAGGATCAAATGTTCCGACCCATAATTAGTTAAAAATTAAATTTGTAAAATAATTGTTCATAAATCTTGTTGTGATGAATGAATGTTGTTGATAAAATTATCTGTTATACTATAAAGTGATCAGATCAATTTAAAATAGTTAAAATAAAACGTTGACATGTTATATTGAAATTAAATCGACTTGTATCGATCATGATTCTAAATCATAAAAAGTTATTTGTAAAACTAATTTAATTTCGGAGGACATATCATGATAATTAAATGTGAAATAAATTTCCACATAAAATAATTATATTCTGATTTCTTTAAGTACGACTTGGCCCTAAAGGATATTAATGTTCATCGATTTAAAGAGACCATGATCGGTTTTACTTAGACACTCGATTAAATTGAAGTCAAGTTGAAGACATTGAAAATCAAGGGCTACTGCTACTAATCGTGAGGATGATTCCAAAATGGATGTAGTAAGATTGTGCCTTCGTTTTCATTCAATCCCATAACAAGCTTGTATGGACGAATGTATGATAGTGTATTTCTAATAATCACGTACGTTAGTTTTTACAATATACCGAGAATGGTGGCGGAGAAGGCAATTTCTTTTAGCTTAACATCTAGAGTATCTTTGTGCGAATCAATTAGTGATGGACGGATCTGACAATGTGGCATTCTAAGTTGAACATGAACTTGTAAAAAGATAATCGTAGTCTCAAGCCTCATCAATCAGGAAATGACTGAAATCGGGCAGGCAACAAGGTTATGTGGATCATTCCCATTAAGGTATAATCATCAAATGATATAGAGAAATTGGTTGTCCTTAATGTATGTTTTGGAACAAATACGATTGATTCATGAACAACTGCTGTGGTGATATATTTGGTACACTCAAGTTGAATGAGTGATCGGTTCTGTGTGGCCGAGTTGCAAGATGTTGTTGTTGAACCCTGTGTTTTTTCTCCAAAGGACACTGGTCAAAAGGTGGTTCCAAGCCTAGTCATGTTGGAAAATCCAAACTCCAACACGAGTCGTACGCTTTTAGATGTAATCCAACTATGTCAAAAAGTAAGATACAAGCTTTTGGCTATATTCTTATTTTATTTGTGGACTGATAGACATTATTATAATATCACATAAAAAGTGATTTGGCTACCGTAAAGGAAAAATATGTGCCATGTTTATGTGTGGTCGAGTCTTGCGAGAATTCCATTTTTTTAAAAGTATTTCTTAAATTTAAACAAGTCGTTTATGTGTCAAACAGGATTACGAGAAACTCTTGATTTCTCAACTATATTTTTAAATGTTTACTCACACCGGGCTTATATCTGACTCAGAGTTTATTTTTCTGTTGTTTTTCATAAATTTTTGGGTACTGATAATAATTATTATAAGTAGTCAAGTGGACCAGGTGTACCACTACAAGAAAAATGATTTTTTTGTTGTAAAAAACTATGGCGTTTATTATCAAGTGCAAGCAAAAGTCTTTTCAGTACCAATGTAAGCACGATAAAAAAAATTCACATTCCCGTCTCTTTGTAAATACTAGTCCGTGTATCCAAGGAAAACGTGACTGACCTATTCTCTTTTCCTATTCCCTCATACTTAAAAACTTTTAAACCTCGTTCACTTTTCTTCCTTCTTTCGAAAAAAAACCCTAGCTTTTTACCCCTTTCAATCTACCGCTTAGTATTTCTCAGTTTAATTCAATTTTTTAAAAACTATCTCCTTCAATGTTGGTATGGATACCCATAGAGGCGGTTCATCTCAGCGACACTACAAAGCGATTTCCTAATCATATGCAAGATCGTGAAATCGGTAAAGCTAGAAAGGTATAAAATCAAACTTTATTTATCTAATTTTGTTTGGATCCTATCGTTTAGGGTTTTGAACAGTTAAAATCCACTGAGTGTTGATTTCTGTAACCACAAACCAAAATAATTGATTTATGCAAACAATGTTTTTAAATGGGATTTATATCTGGGTTTTTAGGTTACTTTTTAGCTCTAGGTTTTGAAAGTATGCCAGATTGAATTACTTCTGAATCAAATGGGTTTTGAACTCTGGGTTTTGACAGTATACCAGATTAAATTACCAAACAGTGTTGATTTCGGGTGTTTTCATCTGAATCGAATGGGTTTTGAACCTGTTTTGTATATATATGTTGATTGCCTGAACTATACTGATTGGAATTTAATATGGACATTGATTTTAAATGTTAACATATTCATTTAAATTGCTTGATTGAGTACATGCAGCAAACATATTATGATGATATATATGTATATATATGTGTGTGTATATGCATATGTGTATATGTATGTATATGTATATGTTAATTGAGACGACCCGAACTTCCTCATGAAGGAAAGCCCGGATTGAATTGAGAACACGACAAATTAGAACACAAACGGAAGAATATTTCAGTGCTTATTACAACAATTTACATAAGAATACAAGAATATAACAGTGTTTGGATAAATACTACACATTTGATATTTATCAGAGATTTAAATTAAATTACATAGCAGCGGAAAAATAATACCAAACACATCTGAAAGAGATAAAAGGATACATAGCTTTCCGAATATCATTCCAGCTATAAAGCAGGATCCTGTGAATATAAATCTGCAAAACCAAAACTACTAGCTACCCGTATGGAAAATAGGGGCACCTAGAGTTTAGGTTAAAAAAATAAACTCCAGGTCAGTCATGTGACTGGTGTGAGAACTAAAACAATTATTAATCTGATTTTAATGTTAGGTAAATCAAGGGACCATGTCGTATAACACGGAACGGGTTTACCCCCAAGAACACTAGTGCATAAAACAAACAACGCAATGCTAAATAAAGAACAATGAAGCTATTATAAGACTCAGGTCTCATCACACAATGCAACGCAAGCTGGAGGATAGAGTTTTTACCTTATAATAGCCAAAAATGCTTGGTATGTGAAATTTCATATTTTATTATTACTATAAGTGTATAGTATCAAAACAATTTCAAATATAAATGTATCAACCATAGACGGCATGAGTGCCCCATCCCACTATGTCGCCATACTAGGCTCTACAATCAAAGCCACAAAATGTCGTATTGGAAGTTGGATTTCCATCCGTGAACCTAGGCAAGCGAGCGTCCTTACCGCTTCGAGACTGTCTAGCCCGAGCCTCAGGACCAAGACTCAGGTGGGCCCTTGGATCGTCAGGGCCAGTCCATACGAGTGGATTAAAATGCCTGAACAATGTGTTTCCCCGCCCTATGGGGCGTAAACTGGTCATATCCCGACCAAACTATCGGCCCCGGAATGATCGATATAACTGAGGCGCCTCGCTATCTATAATAACCCGGAAAATCCGAGCCAATTAAAATTTTTATTTTGGCAATTTTAATGAATTTTCATTATTTAAAATGAATTATTTTAAATAATAAAGGCGAGAAATTTATTTTGAATAGAATTAGAACGTATATATTTATTTGAATCGTCGTTAGAATATAAATATTTATTTTAATTTATAAAAGGAATTGAAAATGGCGCGGTAGTTTGAAAATTCGATTTCAAATTTCGAATGGACGTACAGGATTCAAAATAAACTGGATTTTAGCGAAACCAAAAATATTAGAATATATTTGAAAATATCTTTCCAAGGAATCCGAAAAATTGAAATTTCATAGCGGGAATAAAAAGTTATGCCCAATTGGAAATTCATAATAGTCGTCATGGAATTCTGGCCCTTAAAAATAGAAATTTTGCAAACGACCTTCGTTTTCAAAGAAACCACTTTTGTTGGATCCGATAAGTCGAATTATTGCTAGATTCCAAAATTCATAATTTTCTGAATCAATATGTGAGCTTAGCGAAGTTAAACGTGTTTTGTCAGTTTCAGTCAATTTCGATCGACTAGAAAACGACCATTTTTCAAACGGTCTCAGAATTTGACGAAATTAGTTCTATTAGGACCGTATCGTCAATACGAAGCTAGAAAATATTTTTCGGGAATTTTTAGAGTCCGTATGTGGCCCCGGTAAATTGAAATGCTCGTTCAAATTCAATAATAGATTTATATTTTGATTTTGATGAAAACTGATGGAAACAATCGAACGAGCTTACGAAACATATCCCATTGTATTTGAAATGGGGGTAATTAGTTATAAACGACAGGCGGTGGGTTCGTTTGGAGGTCGAAATAAAAAGTTGCTTTTTGGAGAAATAAAATAAATTAATTAAATAATATACTCACCCCTATCCTCCCTAAAAGTCGACCATCCCCTCATTCTCTTCCCCGTTTAATTTCAGATCGAGAATAATAAAAAAAACCAGCACCCTCGTCATCGCTCTGACGCCCCTCCGCCTGGCCGACTACCGCAGCCTCACCCCCATCTCCTCCGCTCTCCTCCTTCTTCCCCCTTCCACCTAAATCGAACCCGCGAGACCCGTAACCCTCCATCGAACCACGAATCGCATAGCCCCCCTCCCGAAGCACCCTAGGCCGCCGCCAGCGAGAGCAGCCCACCTCCGACCTTCGCTTCGCCCCCTCTGGCCTCCACCTACCCCGACTAGCTTCCTCCTTGAAAGCGGTGAGCTTTTCAGTTTATTTTATTTTATTTATGTTAAGTAATAAAGTTATGATTTTATATAAACAATGTTATGATTTTTAGAATTATAAAAATATAATCTCTATCGATATGAAGTCATTATAAAAATATAAACTTTATTTTATATGAAGCAATGGAAAAATATAAACTTCATTCTATATGTAGCAATAGATAAAAATATAATTTTTATATACATGGAGCATTCATAAAAATATGTTTTTTATAAGTGTAAAGATTTAATTTTTAAAAATGTAAAGACATGATTTTTTTTAAACGTGTAAAGGTATGATTTTTAGCTTTACAAAGGTATGATTTTTATGGTGTTGAAGGTTCAATTTTTATGATGAAAGTTTAGATTCTATTTATATGAATAGAAAATAAAAATAGGATTTTCATATCATAAAAAAATAAAAATATGATTTTTATATATGTATGGTATTAAAAATATAATCTTTATATGGAAATAGATAATAAAAAGATGAATTTTATATTAT
Source organism: Allium sativum (assembly GCA_030737875.1). Taxonomy (NCBI): domain Eukaryota; kingdom Viridiplantae; phylum Streptophyta; class Magnoliopsida; order Asparagales; family Amaryllidaceae; genus Allium; species Allium sativum. The sequence goes on along the minus strand of CM060912.1, from coordinate 968,878,209 downwards.
AAAAAGAATAAAAATATGATTTTTTATTATAGAAAGAATAAAAATATGATTTTTATATTATAGAAAGAATAAAAATATGACTTTTATATTATAGAAAGAATAAAAATATGACTTTTATATTATAGAAAGAATAGAAATATGATTTTTATATTATACAAAGGATAAAAATATGATTTTTATATTGGTAGAGTATTAAAAATATGATTTTTAATGTATAGAACATCATACTAAAAATGTGATTTTAATATGAACAGCGTGGAGACGACTGCATTGGAAGTACCGGCAGATCCAGACTGTTCTGAATTTCAGAAATAAAATGGAGGAGTGGAACCCTCGGTGAGAACTTCTCACTTTTAATTTATTTTCTAGTTGAAATATATGCTAGGATGCAGACGGTGCTTTGCAGCACCCGACACCTGTTGTCCACAGACCATGGACGACTTGTTTGTTTATTGTTTGTGGTGTGAATATTGATTGTGTGATGTGGAATGGAATAAATTATTTTATGGTTAAAAATATAATTTTTAATGTGTATGTAAAATAAATATTTATAAACAAATCAGACGGTTTGTTTATGTACACCCATTTGACTGATATTGGTTGGGACGATAAATTTTACACATCGCCCAACTGCACAAATAATATTCAGTGTTTGTTGATTTGAAACCCCACATGGGTGTTGGGATGATATTTGGCGTACACTAATCCCAATTATTTAGTTGTATGTCAATCGATAGGTTGACAGACATTTGTGTGGTGCACTCTGGATGATGGTTGATTATTTATCATTGCTATTATATATATGTTTTGCATAGAATCCATATAAATAACATTATATAGTAATTGAGTGGGTCCAATTCCAATTTAGAAAATAAATTATATTCATGTGTTGAATAAACAAAATAGTCATGTGTTAACAATACTCATGTATTGAGAATATTCATGTGTTGAAACCATTCATGTGTTGAAAATATTCATGTGTTGAGTAAAATCTTTAAACAATAAAATTTGCACCTTTATCATATATAAAATTAGAAACTAACTAGAAACGAGTTAAGGTGAATGGTTTCCTGGGTATTGATCTGATGTTGGTTTCGGCCTTCGAGGTTAATATTTAGGGAATCGTTCTCTTACTAATTTACGGTTAGAGTCTGATTAAGAATTAAACGATATAAAACACAATTTTATCAAATATATAAAATAAAAATAGTCATGTGTCACAATACTCATGTGTTGAGAATATTCATGTGTTGAAAATATTCATGTGTTGAATAAAATATTTATACGATAAAATTCACATTTTTATTGTAAGTAAGAATTAATAAATATCCATGTGTTGAATAAAGTATATATTCATGTGTTAAAGAAAATATTCATTTGTTGAATAGAATAACGAAGTTATTGAAATATACAAAGCCGTGTTGGTTAGATTGACGCCATTTTGACGTGAACGATATTTATATCGATTTTATTCATTTTTATAATGAATATCGAAAATTAATTGATTTCAAAATCTAATGTTTTGAAAATATTATCATTTATATATCAGTGACTATGTGGAGCCGATGGAGTCATTTGGCTCATTGATGCCCCAAAGGGCAGGGAAACGCAGTGTTCAGGCATTTTAATCCACATCGGTGGACCGGCCCTGACGATCCAAGGGACGTTGCGTTCTATTCCTGAGACACGGGCTAAAGCGTCTCGAATTTGGTAAGGACTATCTTTTGCCTTGGTTCACGGACGGAAATCCAACTTCCAATACGTGACGATTGCGGTTTTGATTGTAGAGCCTAGTATTGGCGACATGATATATGGTACTCATGCCGCCTAGGATTGATACATTTATATTTGAAGTTGTTTTATACACTATGCACTTATAATAGTATCAAATGATTTGTTTTAAACGTACCAAGCATGTTTGGCTACTATAAGGGAAAACGCTATCCTCGGGCTTGCGTTGCATTGTGTGATGTGACCTGGTGTTTATAATAGCTTCATTTTTCCAAAAAACATTGCGCTATTTTGTCATATGCACTGGTATTCTTGGGAGGAAACCCGTTCATGCTATACGGCATGGTCCCTTGATATCTGATTTAAAGTAAAGTTTTAAATAACCGTTTTAGTTCTCACACCAGTCACATGACTGACCTGGAGTTTATTGTTTTGACCTAAACTTTGGGTGCCCCTATTTTCCACACGGGCAGCTAGTAGTTTTGGTTTTGCAAATTTATATTCATAGGATCCTGGTTTACAGCTGGAATGATATTCGGAAAGCTCTGTATCCGTTTATCTCTTTTATTTGTGTTTTGTATTATTTTCCGCTGCTATGTAATGTATTGTAATCTCTGATATTTTTCTGATGTATTTTGTTCATTCATACTCTGTATATTCTTGTATTCTGATGGAATTATTGTAATTGACAATGCAATGTTCTTCTATTTGTGTTCCAATGTGTGTTGTTCTCAAAGCAATCCGGGCTTTCCTTACCGGGGAAGTTCGGGTCGTTTCAGCTGGTATCAGAGCTTTGGTTTACAAAGCTTGGAGAACAAGACATATTAGAACCAAACGAATGAATTCATCAGAAATTGTATTAGGAATATGCAATAAGAATGACTCGTTAGAGATGGGATCAGTAGTATCCTAGAACGAGTGTGAAGAGTAGTTTTAATAAAGATGAAAACAAAATTTGTTTTGAAAATTAAATCTTATTATACGTATTTGATTATTTATTTGTATTGAATTTAGACAATCAAGTATATAGAGATTTTAATATATGTCTGATCCACGTGTATTTAAAGCCTCGAATATACTAGATAGATATAGAATCACACTCTAGTCGCCTGGGGATAATCCTGGTGATGATGCATCATCATCAGCATTTGTGTTCGAGTTTCGAAAGTGAGATATCTATATATTTCCAATTGACTGGTGTGGGTACCAAAACTAGATAGGGCTTATTGTTGTGATTTGGCATCAAAAATCTGATTTTTGGACTATGTATCAAAATTATGAATTTGAAAAGCTAATCAACTAATTGATTGCTGGTGGCATTGTATGATTATTTGTTATCTAATTAAACCATTATGTGAAGGAATGGTATATATAACCAAATTGTATCAAATAGTGAATTGTATTGAAAATCGTTTGCAAATTCATGCATATACATGTTTATACATTGAACAGGTCATAGCACGGAAGCTAAGCAGAGGAATAAAATTGTTTGCCCAACAAATAGGTACATGTTTACTAATTTATTGGGTTTGGATGATTTTATGAGCCGATTGGCTAGCCCCTTGGCTTTTTCTTTTGGATTGGTGAGGGCCATGGGAGGCTATTTGAAATATCCCGATGCTCCCGGTGCAGGGGAGGTTATGGCGAAATTTTTCGAAAATTTAGGGTGTTAGCCAAATTTTTGAAAAATTTGAAAAGTTCTTAGAAACTGAAAAATTGAAGAACTTAAGCCATAATGAAAGTTGAGTTGATTTTTAAAACAACTTTCAGCTTCGTTCCTTTTTGGGGATGAAAAGTTTTAAGTGGGTGAGATTGTAATAACCCGAAAAATCCGAGCCAATTTAAAATTTTTATTTTGGCAATTTTGATTATTTATAATGAATTATTTTGAATAATAAAGGCGAGTAATTTATTTTGAATAGAATTAGAACGTATCTATTTATTTGAATCGTCGTTAGAATATAAATATTTATTTTATATTATAAAAGGAATTGAAAATGGCGGGGTAGTTTGAAAATTCGATTTCAAATTTCGAATGGACGTACATGATTCAAAAAAAACCGGATTTTAGTGAAACCAAAAATATTAGAATATATTTTAAAATATCTTTCCAACGAATCCGAAAAATTGAAATTTCATAGCGGGAATAAAAAGTTATTCCCAATTGAAAATTCAGAATAGTCGCTATGGAATTCTTGCCCTTAAAAATAGAAATTTTGCAAACGACCTTCGTTTTCGAAGAAACCACTTTTTTTGGATCCAGGAATTCAAATTATTGCTAGGTTCCAAAATTCATAATTTTCTGAATCAATATCTGAGCCTGGCGAAGTTAAACGTGTTTTGTCAGTTTCAGTCAATTTCGATTGACTAGAAAATAGCCATTTTTCAAACGGTCTCAGAATTTGACGAAATTAGTTTTGTTAGGGCAGTATCGTCAATACGAAGCTAGAAAATATTTTTCGAGAATTTTTAGAGTCCGTATGTGGCCCCGGTAAATTGAAATGCGCGTTCAAATATATAGATTTATATTTTGATTTTGACGAAAACTGATCGAAATGATCGAATGGGCTTATGAAACATATCCCATTGTGTTTGGAATGGGGGTAATTAGTTATAGACGACAGGCGGTGGGTTTCGTTTGGAGGTCGAAATAAAAAGTTGCTTTTTGGGGAAATAAAATAAATTAATTAAATAATATACTCACCCCCTATCCTCTCTAAAAGTCAACCATCCCCTCATTCTCTTCCCCGTTCAATTTCAGATCGAGAATAATAAAAAAAAAAATAGCACCCTCGTCGTCGCTCCGACGTCCCCTCCGCCTAACCGACCACCGCAGCCTCGCCCCCCTCTCCTCCTTCTTCCCCTTGCACCTAAATCAAACCCGCGAGACCCGTTATCTCCCCCCCCTCGAACCCTAAATCGCACAGCGCCCCCTGAAGCACCCCAGGCCGCCGCCGGCTAGAGCAGTCCACCTCCGACCTTCGCTTCGCCCCCTCTGGCCTCCACCTACCCCGACTGGCTTCCTCCTTGAAAGCGGTGAGCTTTTCAGTTTATTTTATTTTATTTATGTAGAGTAATAAAGTTATGATTTTATATAAACAAATTTATGATTTTTATAATTATAAAAATATAATCTTTATCGATATGAAGTCATTATAAAAATATAAACTTTATTTTATATGAAGCGATGGAAAAATATAAACTTCATTTTATATGTAGTGGTAGATAAAATATAATTTTTATATACATGGAGCTTTCATAAAAATATGATTTTTATAAGTGTAAAGATTTGATTTTTAAAAATGTAAAGACATAGTTTTTTTAAACATGTAAAGGTATGATTTTTAGCTTTACAAAGGTATGATTTTTATGGTGCTAAAGGTTCGATTTTTACGATGAAAGTTTAGATTTTATTTATACGAATAGAAAATAAAAATAGGATTTTTATATCATAAAAAAAATAAAAGTATGATTTTTATATACGTATGGTATTAAAAATATAATCTTTATATGGAAATAGATAATAAAAAGATGATTTTTATATTACAGAAAGAATAAAAATATGATTTTTATATTATAGAAAGAATAAAAATATGATTTTTATATTATAGAAAGGATAATAATATGATTTTTATATTGGTAGAGTATTAAAAAATATGATTTTTAATGTATAAAACATCATATTAAAAATGTGATTTTAATATGAACAACGTGGAGACGACTGCGTTGGAAGTACGGGCAGATCCAGACTGTTCTGAATTTCAGAAATAAAATAGAGGAGTGGAAACCTCGGTGAGAACTTCTCATTTTTAATTTGTTTTTTAGTTGAAATATATGCTAGGATGCAGAGGTGCTTAGAAGCACCCGACACCCGTTGTCCACAGACCATGTACGACTTGTTTGTTTGTTATTTGTGGTGTGAATATTGATTGTGTGATGTGGAATGGAATAAATTATTTTATGGTTAAAAATATAATTTTTAACGTGTTTGTAAAATAAATATTTATAAACAAATCGGACGGTTTGTTTATGTACACCCATTTGACTAATATTGGTTGGGACGATAAATTTTACACATCGCCCAACTACACAATTAATATTCAGTGTTTGTTGATTTGAAACCCCACACGGGTGTTGGGATGATATTTGGCGTACACTAATCCCAATTGTTTAGTTGTATGTCAATCGATAGGTTGACAGACAGTTGTGTGGTGCACTCTGGATGATGGTTGATTATTTATCATTGTTATTATACATATGTGTTGTATAGAATCCATATAAATAACATTATATAGTAATTGAGTGGGTCCCATTCTAGTTTAGAAAATAAATTATATTCCTGTGTTAAATAAACAAAATAGTCATGTGTTGACAATACTGATCATGTGTTGAGAATATTCATGTGGTGAAACCATTCATGTGTTGAAAATATTCATGTGTTGAGTAAAATCTTTAAACAATAAAATTTACACCTTTATCATATATAAAATTAGAAACTAACTGGAAACGAGTTAAGGTGAATGGTTTCCGGGGTATTGATCTGATGTTGGTTTCGGCCTTCGGGGTTAATATTTAGGGAGTCGTTCTCTTACTAATTTACGGTTAGAGTCTGATTAAGAATTAAACGATATAAAACACAATTTTTTCAAATATATAAAATAATAAAATAGTCATGTGTTGACAATACTCATGTGTTGAGGATATCCATGTGTTGAAAATATTCATGTGTTGAATAAAATATTTATACAATAAAATTCACATTTTTATTGTAAGTAAGAATTAAAAAATATCCATGTGTTGAATAAAGTATATATTCATGTGTTGAAGAAAATATTCAATTGTTGAATAGAATAACGAAATTATTGAAATATATAACGTGTTGGTTAGATTGTCGCCATTTTGATGTGAACGATATTTATATCGATTTTATTCATTTTTATAATGAATATCGAAAAGGAATTGATTTCAAAATCTAATGTTTTGAAAATATTATCATTTATATATCGGTGACTATGTGGAGCCGATGGAATCATTTGGCTCATTGACGCCCCAAAGGGCAGGGAAACGCAGTGTTCAGGCATTTTAATCCACATCGGTGGACCGACCCTGACAATCCAAGGGGTGATGCGTTCTGTTCCTGAGACACGGGCTAGAGCGTCTCGAATTCGTTAAGGACTATCTTTTGCCTTGGTTCACGGACGGAAATCCAACTTCCAATATGTGACAATTGCGGTTTTGATTGTAGAGCCTAGTATTGGCGAAATGATATATGGTACCCATGCCGCCAAGGATTGATACATTTTTATTTGAAGTTGTTTTATACACTATGCACTTATAATAGTATCAAATGATTTGTTTTAAACGTACCAATCATGTTTGGCTATTATACGGGAAAATCCTATCCTTCGGCTTGCGTTGCACTGTGTGATGGGACCTGGGTCTTATAATAGCTTCATTTTTCCGAAAAGCATAGCGCAGTTTTGTTATATGCACTGGTATTCTTGGGAGGAAACCCGTTCCTGCTATACGGCGTGGTCCCTTGAGTTTTAGATAACTGTTTTAGTTCTCACACCAGTCACATGACTGACATGGAGTTTATTTTTTGACCTAAACTCTGGGTGCCCCTATTTTCCACACGGGCAGCTAGTAGTTTTGGTTTTGCAGATTTATATTCACAAGATCCTAGTTTACAGCTGGAATGATATTCGGAAAGCTCTGTATCCGTTTATCTCTTTTAGTTTTGTTTTGTATTATTTTCCACTGCTATGTAATGTATTGTAATCTCTGATATTGTTATGATGTATTTTATTCATTCATACTCTGTATATTCTTGTATTCTGATGGAATTGTTGTAATTGACAATGCAATATTCTTCTGTTTGCGTTCCAATGTGTGTTGTTCTCAAAGCAATCCGGGCTTTCCTTACCGGGGAAGTTCGGGTCATTTCACTATCCATCATCCACATAAGTAAAACGTCAGGGCTTGCAAAACGCTGACACCACTCCTAGCTAGAAGGAAACGCCTGTCCTCCCTGATATCCTCTCCCGTTTTTGGTTCACGGGGTGCGAGGCTCGTGAATCAACGCTACACAAAGCTATGCTATATCAAAGTCATGCTTTGATCATCAACCACAAGACTCTGCTTTTCAATAAAAGTCTTGATAGTTTACATCTCAGCATACCACACAGGCAATTCACGTTATGCGACCGATGTCTATCAACCACACGGAATGAAATCCGATGTCAGAAACATATTCATTTACAAGTTCGTTCTGGGTCGAACGAAACCGGAGGCACCTTATTCCTCGTCCCATATATCCAATGCAGGAGAGAGGCCCTCGTACAGTCGATTTCCATAAATGACCATCGAACTGCACTTACAGCGACCTTTTCCAAATTTGATTCGGACATAATTCCAAATCCAACCATTAAATTTCAAATCTCTAATATTTCTTTTCGATACGAACCCTATGGTTCCGGTTTTAGGAGAATTCATCGCTCAGATCTTCCCTAATATCAATTCGAAGTCAATGGCCGAAATTCGCGAACTGCCGCAACGCAACGCGTTCTATTCAGGCCATTATATTATATATTTCATCGATTTCCGTTTAAAACATATTTTATAAATCGTTTTAAATTCGTTTTCAAAACGATTTCAACTTCATATTCAATTTCAAATCAAAATCGAATATTCCATATCATTAATATATTAATGATAATATTTTCAAGACATTAGATTTTTTAAATCAATTACTTTTTTTATCTTCACTATAGAAATGGATAAAATCGATATAAATATCGTTCACGTCAAAATGGCGTTAATCTAATCAACATGGCTTTATATATTTAAATAAATTCGTGTCTATCCCAAATCGGACATCAAAATCAAATTTTGATCTTTTACTGAATATTATTTTAAAATATTCACTATTTTAAAATAATCGTTATTTTAAAATATTCATTCTTTCTGAACTGGAATCAGACACAGTCAATTACCATATAATTTGATTTATATGGATTTCATACAACACACGTACACTACAACAATCAAAAGCATTCAACCATCACTCAGGGTGCATTCTATACTGGATAAGCATTAAATATAGATATTCAACGCTTACACAGCTTATCAACCAATCGATTGACATACAACTAAATATTGGGATTAGTATATGCCCAATATCATCCCAATACCCGTGTGGGGTTTTCAAACAACACATACAGATTTATTTGTGCAGTTAGGCAATGTGTAAAATTTATCGTCCCAATCAATATCAGTCAAATGGGTGTACATAAACAAATCGTTCGATTTGTAAATGAATATTTATTTAATTCATATACAAGTTAAAAATTATATTTTTAACTATAAAATATTTTATTTAACACATGAATATTTTATTCATTCCATTCTACATCACACAATCAATTTTCACTACACAATCAAACAAACAAGCAAGTCGTCCATGGTCTGTGGAAGACGGGTGTCGGGTGCTGCTAAGCACCGTTTGCATCCTAGTATATATTTCAACTAGAAAATAAAATAAAAGTGAGAAGTTCTCAACTTTAGGTTTTGCTTCGTCATTCTTTAATTCTGAACGGTTCAGATTTGGATTTGTTTTCCACCAATTCAATCGCAATTCTTTTCACGATGTGCATAGTAAAAATCATGTTTTTATCGCTTCATCCCAATAAATAAAAATTATATTTTTATTATCTCTATAATACAAAAATCATATTTTTACATCGCTACTTCATTATAAAAATTATATTTTTATAACGTTGCTTCTATGGAAAAGATTATATTTTTATTTCGCTACATGTATATAAAAGATTGTTCTATGTAAACATCATATTTTTATATTGAAATCATACATATAAAAATCAGATTTTTATTTTTTAATCAAACATATAAAGATCGGATTTTTATTTTCTATAAAAAATCTAACCTTTTCATGATTTAAAAATCTAGATCTTACTTCGGTTATAAAAATCACTTCTTCTTCTAATTAAAATTCAACTCTTTTTATGCATATAAATCATTTCTTTCATTACATAAAAATCTCGTCTTTATATGATAAAAATATAATAAAAAATCATATTTTTACTTCACTAAAATATATATAAAAATCATATTTTTATTTGCTACTTTACAAATAAAAATCAAAACTTTGTATATTTAAAAACCATAACTTTATATAGTCATAAACCTTCAATCAAAGAAATAATAACAAAACAGCAAACTCGCAATTTTTTTGGATATTTTAAAAGTGGAGGGGCCACGATCGGAGATAGTGGTGGGGGTTGGTGGCGCAGGGCACTGGTGGTCGGAGGGAAGGCGCCTGAGGCTAGTGGCGTGGTCTCAGGGGGTGCGGCGGTTTAATTTGGGCGTTCTCTTCTAATTGGGGACGGAGGAGTGGGGGGGAAGGCGAGGTAGCCGCGCAGGGGGGGGGGAGCATCGGAGGAGGGCGACGTTGTATAGGCGATGGCGGCGGCTTCTGGATGGGGGCGATGAGGGGTAGGGTTCTGTGCTATTTTCCTTTTTTTATTCGATCAGGGAGAGAGAAAGAAGAAAAGGAGGGGGTGTGTATATATAATATATTTTTAATTTATTTAATTTTCTCCATATAAGTGATTTTGTATACCAACCCCAAATGAGACCCACTGCCTGTCGCCCCTAGTTAATTACCCCCATTCCGAACACAATGGGATATGTTTCGTAAGCCAGTTCGGCTGTTTCAATCAGTTTCCGTCAAAATCAAACTATAAATCTATATATTGAATTTGAATGCACATTTTAATTTACCGGGGCCGTATACTAACTCTAAAATTCCTGAAAAATTATTTCTAACTTCGTATTAATGATACGGTCCTAACAAAACTAATTTCATCAAATTTGAATACCGTTTGAAAAATGGTCATTTTCTGGTCGATCCAAATTGACTGAAACTGTCAAAACACGTTTTACTTCGCCACACTCACATATTAATCCAAAAAATTATGAAAATTGGAATCTAGTAAAAACTTGACATTCCGGATCCGAAAAAAGTGGTTTCATCGAAAACGGAGGTCGTTTGCAAAATTTCCATTTTAAGGGCCAAAATTCCATAGCGACTATTCTGAATTTTCAATTGGACATAACTTTTTATTCTCGCTACGAAATTTTGATTTTTCAGATTCGTTGGAAAGATAGTTTCAAATAGATTCTAATATTTTTGGTTTCTCTAAAATCCAGTTTATTTTGAATCTTGTACATTTATTTGAAATTTGATATCGGATTTTCAAACTACCACGCCATTTCCAATTCCTTTTATAATTAAAATATATATTTATATTCTATCTTCGATTTATATAAATATATACATTCTAATTCTGTTCAAAATAAATTCTAGTCATTATTATTTAAAATAAATTATTTTAAATATTCAAAGTTCATTAAAATTGCCGAAATAAAAATTTTAAATTGGTTCTGATTTTCTGGGTTGTTACAATCTCCCCCACTTAAAATCTTTTCGTCCTCGAAAAGGAACGGAGCTGAAAGTTGTTTAGCTAATCCACTCAAATTTCATTATTTTAATTATGGCTTAAGTTCTTCAACTTTTCAGTTTCCAAGAACTTTTCAAATTTTTCAAAAATTTGGCTAACACCCTAAATTTTCGAAAAATTTCGCCATAACCTCCTTTGTAGGGAGCACCGGGAAAATCCCCAAACCGCCACACAGGCCCTCTCATCTCAAAAAGAAAAAGAAAAAACTAATCGGCTAGCCAATCGGCTCATAAAATCATCCAAACCCAAGAAATTAGTAAACATGCACCTATTTGTCGGGCATACAATTTTATTCCTCTGCTTAGCTTCCCTGCTATGACCTGTTCAATGTATATACATGTATATGCATGCAATTTCACTCAATTTTCAAGTTAGTTCAATATTTTGATTCAATTTGGCATAATTCACCTTTCATTCACATGTTGGTTTAAATGAATAACCATACAATACAAACATTAATCAATTAGCGGATTAATTTTCAAATTCATAACTTTGATATATATACACATAAAATCATGTTTTTAATGCCAAATCACAACAATAGACCTCATCTATTTTGGTTTTCACACCAGTCTAGTGGAAATATATAGATATCCCACTTTCGGAGTTCGAAATAAATACTGATGATGACATGTCAATCATCAAAACTATGCCCGGACAACTAGAGTGTGATTCCATATCTACCCGGTATATTTGAAGCTTCGAATACACGTTAATTACGCGTATTTTCAAAATCTCCACATACTCAATTGTCCAAATCAATCTAAAATAAAATATTCAAATATGTATGAAATGGTTTAAATTTTCAAAACAAAATTTGTTTTCATCTTTATTTGAAAGACAACAATCTTCCGACTTATTCTAGTATACTACTGATCCCATCTCTAACGAATCATTCCCATTGGATATTACTAATCCAATCTCTGATGAGTTTTTCGTTTGTTTCTAAGGTGTCTTTTCTCGAGCTCTGTAAACCAAAGCTCTGATACCAACTGAGACGACCAGAACTTCCCCGTGAGGGAAAGCCCGGATTGAATCGAGAACACGACAAATCAGAACACAAATAGAAGAACATTTCATTGCGTATTACAACAATTTACATTAGAATACAAGAATATAACAGAGTATGGATAAATACTACACATTTGATATTTATTAGAGATTTAAATTACATTACATAGCAGTGGACAAATAATACCAAACACAAATGAAAGAGATAAATGGATACAGAGCTTTCCGAATATCATTCCAGCTGTAAACCAGGATCCCGTGAATATAAATCTGCAAAACCAAAACTACTAGCTGTCCGTGTGGAAAATAGGGCATCCACAGTTTATGCTAAAACAATAAACTCCTGGTCAGTCATGTGACTGGTGTAAGAATTAAAAAAATTATTAATCTGATTTTAAAGTTAGGTAAATCAAGGGACCACGCCGTATAACACGGAACGAGTTTACCCCCAAGAATACCATTGCATAAAACAAACAACGCAATGCTGAATAAAGAACAATGAAGCTGTTATAAGACTTAGGTCCCATCACACAATGCAACACAAGCCAGAGGATAGAGTTTTTACCTTATAATAGCCAAAAATGCTTGGTATGTGAAATTTCATATTTTACTATTACTATAAGTGTATAGTGTCAAAACAATTTCAAATATAAATGTATCAATCATAGGCGGCAAGAGTGCCCCATCCACTATGTCGCCATACTAGGCTCTACAATCAAAACCGCAAAATGTCGTATTGGAAGTTGGATTTCCATCTGTGAACTAAGGAAAGGGATCGTCCTTACCGCTTCGAGACTGTCTAACCCGAGCCTCAGGACCCAGACTCAGGTGGGCCCTTGGATCGTCAGGGCCGGTCCACACGAAGTGGATTAAAATGCCTGAACAATGCGTTTCCCCGCCCTATGGGGCGTAAACTGGTCATATCCCAACCAAACTATCAGCCTTGGAACGACCGATATAACCGAGGCGTCTCGCTATCCATCATCCACATAAGTAAAATGTCATGGCTTGCAAAACGCTGACACCACTCCTAGCTAGAAGGACACGCATGTCCTCTTTGATGTCCTCTCCCGTTTCTAGTTCACACCGGGGTACGAGGCTCGCGAATCAATGCTACACAAAGCTATGTTATATCAAAGCCGTGCTTTAATCATCAACCACAAGACTCTGCTTTTAAACAGAAGTCTTGATTATTTGCATCTCAGCATGCCACACAGGAAATTCATGCTATGCAACCGATGTCTGTCAATCACACAGAATGAAATCTGATGTCAGACACCCATCCATTTACAAGTTCATTCTGGGTTTGAACGAAACCAGAGGCACCTTATTCCTCGTCCCATATATCCAATACAGGAGAGAGGTGGCCCTCGCATATCCGGTCGATCTCCAAGTACGTCTAGACGATCACAACTTATTACCTTGTCTTGGGTGTACAACCCAATCAAGACATCAGTAATCATCCAAACGATGTGAAGACCTCCAGTCTTCGTCCATCATCTTCATCCTTGACACATCGTCGAATCATTTATTTAGAATGGGATAAACCCTGTCTTTCTGAATAACTCGCGTATATAATAAACAAGTGCTATAAAAACACAACATACGCCTCATTCCAATCCAGAATACTTCTTCATTCAAATATTCTTATACTTTGGGAAAGGTTCTCATTAATTTTATCAAAGATAAATTCTTTAAATTTATTCTTTAATCTTCTTTTGGATTCAATTCAAACCAAATTGTGGTTTATCCAAACTAGTCAGGATTAGCGAACCTTACCGAAGTAATTATTTGTTTAATTTCCCGATCCCAACCTATTCATCCCATGAAGTAAAACTGGTAATACTTCATATCTAACATCACGGTGTTATTGGTAAATTTAATTACCATTTCATGTTCAAATCTAATTAAAGATTTAACTATTTCCAGGAGAAAAACTGGTGATACTCCATTATCAATCATTTCTTGAATTTGATAATTTTAGTTATCAAATTCACCTTTCAATCTATTTAAAGATTCATTAAAACTCTAATTCAGTTTTAATTTCCAAGAATCATTACTTAATGATTATTCAAAGTTAAGAAATAAATCTTATCTTTAACTGGGTTAAAGCCAGCTCATGATAAACCCAAAATCACATTCCATTAACAATGGAATCTTCACGGAAAACAGATCAATATATGTAATTGATATAAACTTCCATATCCAACTGATAATATAAATGGAATAATGACAATGCCTTTTAGATTCCATATATATTAACAGTCTTCCTCTACAGAAGCTCACTTCGATTATTACCAAATCGAATTCCATTCAATTCCAATTTAATATATTAAATTGGAAAACTTTACTTTGGAAAATCTCCTTTAAATCTTAACAAAAGATTTATAAATTCCAAATCACATTTCACTGTAAATCGGGTTAAAGAAAAAATGTCTTTAAAACACAGTTCACGATAAACCCATTTCACATTCCATTTTATTCCAATTATTAAATATAATTGGAAACTCTAACAATCTTAATTAAAAGATTTATCCTCTTCACGTGGGTTTCAAGAACAGTGTTACTGAAGACATCGTTCACGACAAACCCAAAATCCCATTTGATATTAAATACAAGGCTCTGAATAGAAAATATAACGTCTTATATTGAACATCAAATACTACAACCAACAAATATTGTATAGGAAATAACGATAAAAATATACCTTTTAAATTTCCATAACAATATCTGTATAATCACGAAATCCAACATCGAAACATTCCGAAGACAATTTCGATTCAAATCCATTCCAATCTATATATTGGAAATCTT
Organism: Allium sativum; assembly: GCA_030737875.1. NCBI lineage: Eukaryota > Viridiplantae > Streptophyta > Magnoliopsida > Asparagales > Amaryllidaceae > Allium > Allium sativum. Next base: position 968,863,111 of record CM060912.1, on the reverse strand, counting down.
GGTTATTTTTAAAACCATTTCAAATCCAATTTACTTATTTAAAAATATTGAATTATAATTCTAGTTAATAACTAGTTCATTTCGATAAAAATCTATTTTTATCTTTTCAAATATGGAATTTTTCATCCTAATTATTTCCAAATCATTTCTTATAATTTTACACTAATTGTTGATATTTTTAATAATTTTATCAAGGCCTGTACAGTCAATTTCCATAAACGGCCATCGAACTGCACTTACAACGACCTTTTCCAAATTTGATTCGGACATAATTCCAAATCCAACCGTTAGATTTCAAATCTCTAATCTTCGTTAGAAAGCTCTTTTCGATACAAACCCAATGGTTCCGGTTTTAGAAGAATCCGACGGCCGGGTCTCCCGTAATATCCATTCGAAGTCAATGGTCGAAATTCGCGAACTGCCGCAGCGCAGCGCGTTCTATTCAGGCCAATATATTATATATATAATATATATTTCGTCGATTTCCATTTAAAAAATATTTTATAAATCGTTTTAAATTCGTTTTCAAAACGATTTCAACTTCATATTCAATTTCAAATCAAAATTGAATATTCCATATCATTAATATATAAATGATAATATTTTCAATACATTAGATTTTTGAACTCAATTACTTTTTGGTATTCATTATAGAATGAATAAAATCGATATAAATATCGTTCACGTCAAATGGTGTTAATCTAATCAACACGGCTTTATATATTTAAATATATTCGTGTCCATCCCAAATCGGACATCAAAATCAAATTTTGATCTTTTATTAAATATTATTTTAAAATATTCACTATTTAAAAATAATCGTTATTTTAAAGTACTCATTCTTTCTGAACTGGAAATAGACACGGTTAATTACCATATAATTTGATTTATATGGATTTCATACAACACACGTACACCACAACAATCAAACGGTTACACAGCTTGTCAACCAATCGATTGACATACAACTAAATATTGGGATTAATGTATGTCCAATATCATCCCAATACCCATGTGGGGTTTTCAAACGACAAACACAGATTTATTTGTGCAATCGGGCGATGTGTAAAATTTATCATCCCAATCAATATCAGTCAAATGGGTGTTTATAAATAAATCATTCGATTTGTAAATGAATATTTATTTAATTCATAAACACGTTAAAGATTATATTTTTAACTATAAAATATTTTATTTAACACATGAATATTTTATTTATTCCATTCCAAATCACACAATCAATTTTCACTACACAATCAAACAAACAAGCAAGTCGTCCAAGGTCTGTGGACGACGGGTGTCGGGTGTTGCTAAGCACCGTCTGCATCCTAGTATGTATTTCAACTAGAAAATAAAACAAAAGTGAGAAGTTCTCATCTTTGGGTTCCACTTCGTGATTCTTTAATTCTGAACAGTTCAGAATTGGATTTGTTTTCCACAAGTTCCATCGCAATTCTTTTCACACTGTTCATAGTAAAAATCATATTTTTATCGCTTCATCCCAATAAATAAAAATTATATTTTTTTATCTCTATAATACAAGAATCATATTTTTACATCGCTACATCATTATAAAAATTATATTTTTATAACACTGCTTCTATGGAAAAGATTATATTTTTATTTCGCTACGTGAATATAAAAGATTATTCTATGTTAACATCATATTTTTATATTGAAATCATACATATAAAAATCGGATTTTTATTTTCTAATCAAACATATAAAGATCGGATTTTTATTTTCTATAAAAATCTAACCTTTACATGAATTAAAATTCTAGTTCTTACTTCGCTTATAAAAATCACTTCTTCTTCTAATTAATATTCAAATCTTTTTATGCATAAAAATCATTTCTTTCATTACATAAAAATCTCGTCTTTATATGATAAAAATATAATTAAAAATCATATTTTTACTTCACTAATATATATATATATATATATATATAAATCATATTTTTATTTGCTACTTTATAAATAAAAATCAAAACTTTATATATTTAAAAACCATAACTTTATATAGTCATAAACCTTCAATCAAAGAAATAATAACAAAACAGCAAGCTCACAATTTTTTTAGATATTTAGAAGGTGGAGGGGCCACGATCAGAGATGGTGGCGGGGGTTGGTGGCGCAGGGCACTGGTGGTCGGAGGGAAGGCGCCTAAGGCCGGTGGCATGGGCTCAGGGGGTGCGGCGGTTTAATTTGGGCTTTCTCTTCTAATTGGGGACGGAGGAGAGAGGGGGGAGGCGAGGTAGCTACCGGGGGGGAGCATCGTAGGAGGGGCGACACTATATAGGCGGCGGCGGCATCTGGATGGGGGCGACGAGGGGTAGGGTTCTGTGCATTTTACCCTTTTTTTTGATTCGATCAGGGAGAGTGAAAGAAGAAAAGGAGGGTGGTGTGTATATATAAGATATATTTAATTTATTTAATTTTCTCCATAAAATTGATTTTGTATACCAACCCCAAACAAGACCCACCGCCTGTCGTTCCTAGCTAATTACCGCCATTTCGAATATAATGGGATATGTTTTGTAAGCTAGTTTGGCTGTTTCGATCAGTTTCCGTCAAAATCAAAATATAAATCTATATATTGAATTTGAATGCACATTTTAATTTACCAGTGCCACATACTAACTCTAAAAATTCCCAAAAAAATATTTCTAGCTTCGTATTGACGATACGGTCCTAACAAACTAATTTCGTCAAATTTGAAGACCGTTTGAAAAATGTCCATTTTCTGGTCGATCCAAATTGACTGAAATTGTCAAAACATGTTTTACTTCGCCACGCTCACATATTAATCCTAAAAATTATGAAAATTGGAATCTAGCAATAACTTGACATCCCGGATCCAACAAAAGTGGTTTCGTTGGAAACGGAGGTCGTTTGCAAAATTTCCATTTTTAAGGGCTAAAATTCTATAGCGACTATTCTGAATTTTCAATTGGACATAACTTTTTATTCCCGCCATGAAATTTTGATTTTTTCAGATTCTTTGAAAGGTATTTTCAAATAGATTCTAATATTTTTGGTTTCGCTAAAATCCGGTTTATTTTGAATCTTGTACATTCATTTGAAAATTGAAATCGAATTTTCAAACTACCGCGCCATTTCCAATTCCTTTTATAATTAAAATAAATATCTATATTCTATCTTCGATTTATATAAATATATACATTCTGATTCTATTCAAAATAAATTCTATTCGTTATTATTTAAAATAAATCATTTTAAATATTCAAAATTTATTAAATTTGCCATAATAAAAATTTTAAATTGGTTATGATTTTCTGGGTTGTTACATTAATTTAATTTTTTTATTCCATCTAATTTGCATGTATAAGAGTACACATGAATACCGAAGTCGTGCAGTATAAAAGAGTGACACTTAACTGATACGTTTCATAAAAAATTCTCTGTAGGCTCAGGAGAAGCATTATGTTATATATCGGGTAACTCAGTTTCCTCTTAACAGAGAACCCAAGGGATGAAGACAATTTGTTTTACGGTCTTGTCCCATCAATATTAACAACCGGGATTGCAAAATTTGTGTTAGGCCATCAACGATCAAGTTGAACCTGAACCGTATTTGCAATCTCAATATTAATATTAATAAGGCTAGAGAAATGTGAATTGATATGGGAAACTGAACAGTGAAACAGGTTCAAAACAGGTATACCTACATTGCAATCAGAATGTGTTTATGTATGTTAATTTATTTTATTTTATTCCATCTGATTTGCATGTATAGGAGTATATATACATGAATACTAAAATATGCCATATGTATGTTGTGACTGAACATGTAATTCCCCCCACCCCATACACACATACGCACACACACACACACACACATACACACACACACAATGATATACATGAAAGATTAATGCTTTTAAATATAACTAAATACTGATAGGCTAAATTAATGGCACTTAATTATTATATCTACTTACCTTGTGTTGATATTAGGATAAATATATGTTTGACTTGCGAGTTACTAAACTACGTTAAGTGACTACAGTAATTTTATCTTAGGAGTTGCTAAATTAAGTGACTACATTCAATGGATTGACAGTTAATTTGAAACGTAACACTAACATGGTAGGATCTCCTATTAAAGTTCATTGTTAGTGTCCATTAGTGTTGTCAAGAGGTATATTTCAGATCCATGTCGGCAGATGTTTAGTATTTTTAGGATACTACGACTTATTTCCATGAAGGTGGAACATTCACGTGTTATTTAAAAACAAATCATGAGGTTTATGCGTATACGCGGAGGTAAAAGAGGTATTGATCTAGCTTTCTGTGGTCTGGTTGAGGAAACACCTCGAAATGATGAAAACTTTAAAATAAAGGTTTCAATCATTAAAGAGCTTCGAAATTTAGTAAATTAAGTTTAGAAAATCAATAAGTTTTAACAGGTCAATTTAGTAACTCCCAAGATAAGTCGAGTTTAGTTGGTTTGTTAACCAGACCAAATTATTAAATAGTAAGCGGCAAAAGTATGCGTCCATGTGATCAACTTTTTCATTTTGAATGGTTTTCTCAGCTAGTCCACGAAATACTTGTTCAATGACTCTTTTATCTTCAGGTGTACGCATATAACTCGTGATTTAGGACTTAATAAAACGTGAATGTTCCATCTTCATGGAATTTGGTTGTAGTATCTTAAAATTGCTGAACATCTTGTCGGCATGGTTCTGGAATATACTTTTTGGTCGTACTACTTAACAGTGTCAGGATCTTCAAAAGTTTGTGTTGGCTAATTAATGATCAAGGTAGGCCATCAATGATCAAGTTGAACCTGAACCGAAATCCGGTCAACTTGAATTGGTGTTATAGAAGAAATGGTTATACCGTACAAGGGGGGTTTGAAATCCGATCTTACATTCGTTCGGAGAATTATGTTTCTGCTTATCTGAATATACATGCAGTTCAAAAGGCTCTTCAAGTTTGTCGCATCGTTGGGTACTCTACAGGCATGCCTATTACTTACGAAAACTTAGTCTATTTTGTTAATTTACCATTGTTATATGTCTTAACAAATTTTGATTGCTTATAGTGCTCTTTGATTTTCTACTAGACAAACTGATTTGGTATGATTTCTTACTGCTGCATGTTAATACATTTTATCCTAAAGCTAATCCTAAGTTACTACTGTTTAAACTGGTTCGTGTTCTGTTATATTATGCATATTATTAAAGTGAAGAATATCTGCGAGAGCATGATTGCTTGTGCATGTTAGGCTATCAATGTAATTAATAGGTAGGAAAACAGGTAAACCTTAGGTATATCTAGGGTAACTTAAATCCCATATACATATACATACATGCGCACATGTGTATGTGTGTGTATATATGTGTGTGTATGTATGCATATGTTTCAGCTAAAATTGTAGATCATGGAGCGAAATAACATGGCTATTTACATGTACAGATGACATGCTGAAATTGATCAAGAAACATGGTTGTGTGATGCTGTACTTTATCGATTTGTGGATACCAGAAAACATGGATGAGTTCACCATTTCAATGGAAGTAAGTTATCACATAAACATTTGGTAGCCTATGCGTAATATAATGTCATTAATATGTCCTTATGTTAGATAATGTTAATCTAGGAACTTCCTGTGGAAGTACTTTCAGGTCTGTTGCCTTAGCATTATTGATCCAGGTTAATTTATATTACTTTACTATTTACACAAAAGAAACACATAAAATGTGGCTTTAGCTGAGTTTAGTATTTTATATTGTCACTTGTGTTCAGCTGCTGCTAAAGCTACACATTGGTTCGAAGATCGATGTACGAGTCACAACATCGAATCTGAAGGAAAAAAAATTAAGGATTTCTTCTACTTGCAAAAAATTCCTAGTTTGTTATCCTTTGCATTTTTACAGTTTTGAACTCTAGCCAAATGTTTTCTGATACTTTTATTTGCACTTGCATTGCCTGGTATATCCAGTCATGTTTTGCGATGACTCATAATCTGCTGGTCATGCTATACTTGGCAGCATTGATCATTCGCTAGCATTGTAATGCGGTTCTTGTCTTGCTGCATTTGCATTATACTATGGTGCTGGTCCATAACTTGTACACTTGAGTTCACCCTTGTTCTAGTTGATACTCATTCATTTGATCTCTGTTTATTGTCGCTGTGTCTTTGCATAGACCATACTTTGAAGTTGTACTGCTATACATTTGTCACTACCTATATAGATCTGAACTACACATGTAAGTACACCTAGTTTATTTTGCTTGTAGACTTATTCAAAACTTCAAAATACATAACTATATTTTTTTGGTCTTCATGCACCATAGCACGTACTAACAACTGTGGCTCCATTTTTTCAAATAGAAGGTTACACCATAACATTTGGTAAGTTGGGTTTCGATCTCTTATCTGAGATAATTTTATTAAATACAGCTTGTTAACATTTGTGTATCTTGCTGTGAAATCAGGGAGGAGCTGTCTGACTAGTTGCATCACTTCAAAGAGTATAATGGTTATTGTACTAGATGTGTAAATTATGGGTATAACATTTCCTTTGTATAAATTGTATAAATTTGTATATCATAGCGGTTGTTGTATGTGAGTTTGGTCATTTATACAGAAAACTATTGTATTGAAACGGTTATGCATATTTTTCTTGATCATATGGTTAATTATTTTTTTGATTGTTTGAACATTATGAGTATGTGAATGATTATTGACTGATATTGTAGGAGAAAAATAGACTATTAACTTGAAATAATTGCAGGGAAAATAAAGCAAATTAATTAATAATTTTTAGTAGCATTTTAAAAGGGGATATTATTCAGAAGGACAAATGATATTAAAATTTTATTCGTTAGGACACACGCCTAAATTTTTACTCAAAAGGACAAGCGATATTAATTTTTTCCGTCGTTCTTCATCTCGTCGCTAATTATCTCGCTCATCACCTCGTCGTTCATCATCTCGAACGATTTTCTATCCCGAAATCATTTTTAATATCAATCAAATCAAAATCCGCGGCATCTTGTACAATCGATACTCAAACATAAATCGACCAGCAAAATCTAGGGCACGAAATTGATCTCACGCGTATTCGATTGGTGAAATCGTTCATGAAATTAGGGTAAATTCGATTGCTATGATTCGTTTGGTAGTAAATATGATTTCGTGATTTTTTGATTTCGTGAATTCAGAGTAGAAATCGAACGAGAGAGATGAACGAGAAAAAAATCGCTGGAAAAAGTTTTTTTTTTAACGGTGAAGTTAGCAGCAGCTCGTAGGTATCATTTTTCTATTTTTTAGGTATCATTTTTTGTGTTTTAACAGTGTTATGCTTTTGTGATTATAACTTTGGTGCTATATCAGTTTTCTACATGTACTGTTGCATTAGCTTTGCAACTCAATCGAAATTATGTCATTTTAATCAATCAAAGTGGGATGTAAATATTTTTTGAACTAGTTTTCCTTCAAAATATCAAAGCAGTTTCTAGGTATCATTTTTATATTTTTTTAGGTATCATTTTTATATTTTCAACATGAATTTACATTATACCAGTTTCTAGGTATCATTTTTATATTTTTTTTAGGTATCACTTTTATAATTTCTAGTTGAATAAACATCATAGCAGTTTTTAGGTATCAGTTATATTATTTTTTAGGTATCACTTTTTTATTTTCTAGTTGAATTTACAGTATTATGTTGGTATAAGTTTTGATTGTGTATGGAATTCTTGCAGATACTGCATGCTGCTGGAGATTAATTGAATTCAAGACCGGAGTGCATACAAGTAAAAGTAAATGCATGAATGCATGCTTGGAATGGGGAGCAGTGTTCTATGTACGTAGATTGTGTAGGAAAAAAATGTATCATATTAAATCAGTTATGTATCATTGTAGGTATCATATGATACAAGTGGGTATTATTGTGTATTACAGAGAATAATCTCATTTTTGTGACAATTGAATTGAATTGATTGCTATTATTTTTTTAATCAGTAGGTATTATTGTGAATAAATATTATTTTTGTGAGATTTGAATTGAGTAGGTGGGTGTTATTTTTTTATCAGTGGTTATCAGTTAAAATTAATGTTGTGCATCAAAAAAGTCAATTGCCAAAGCGAACAACACAAATCTACCTACTTACCACAATTCTCATACACAAAGCCATAAAAATGATACCTAAAAAATATAAAAATGATACCTAAAAACTGCTTTAATATTTTAACGACAAAAGTAATACAGAAAATGTTTGAATCACAGTTTGATTGATTAAATGAAATAAATTCAACTGAATTACAAAGCTAGTGCAACAGTACAACAACAAAATTAATACAGCAACAAAAAGTAATTAAAAAAACATAGCACAGTAAATACAGTAAAAATGATACCCAAAAAAAATATAAAAATGATACCTAAAAACTGTTATGATGTAAATTCAAGTAGAAAATACAAAAATGATACCTAAAAATAAAATAAAAATGATACCTAAAAACTTCTTTGATAATTTAAAGGAAAACTAATACAAAAAAGTTTACATCCCACTTTGATTGATTAAAATGACATAATTTCCTAAAAAAACATAGCACAGTGAATACAGTAAAAATGATACCCAAAAAAAATATAAAAATGATGCCTAAAAACTGCTATGATGTAAATTCAACTAGAAAATACAAAAATGATACCTAAAAAAATATAAAAATGATACCTAAAAACTGCTTTGATAATTTAAAGGAAAACTAATACAAAAAAGTTTACATCCCACTTTGATTGATTAAAATGACATAATTTCGATTAAGTTGCAAAACTAATGCAACAGTACATGTAGAAAACTGATATAGCACCAAAATTATAAACAAAACAGCATAACACTGTTAAAACACGAAAAATGATACCTAAAAAAATAGAAAAATGATACCTAAAAACTGCTGATAACTTCACCGTAAAAAAAAGTATACAGCGACGAATTTTTTCTCCTTCATCTTTCTCGTTCGATTTTCTACGCTGAATTCGCAAAATCAAAAATAACGAAATCATCTTTACTGCCTATCAAATCAAAATCCACGGCATCTTCAATAATCGACGAAGTTTTCAGACAAAATTAGGGCAAATCGACAAAATTAGGGCAAATCTCTTGAACGAATTCCCAAATCAGTACGCGCATGATCGATTTTGGTACGGATTTGATTTCATGCGATTTTCAGTTGAGATGATTTCGTTATTTTTGATTTGCTGATTTCGTGGAAGAAGAAATCAGAGAAGAGAGAAAGGAGCGGAAGAAGAAATCAGAGAAGAGAGAAAGGGGCGACGGAAAATTGTCCTTCTGAGTAAAATTTTAAGCACGTGTCCTTATAGATAAAATATTAAGGTCAATTGTCCTTGTAAGTAGTTTCCTGATTTTAAAAACGCTACAGAAATACATTTAGTGGTGTTACATAAACACAATCACAAACCAGGGGTTAAATTGGAATTTTTATTAGTAGCATTAAAGCTTTTTTGTGGCATTTATAAAGTGCTATGAAAAAATATGGTGGTGTTTAATAAACGTTACGAAAAAATTATAGTGGCATTAAAAAAAGTGCAACCAATTTGCAATGACTTTTAGTAGCATGTTTTCTCGTAACGATTATCGAAACGCCACTAAAAATGATTGGTAGCATTTTTTTGGACGCTACAAAAGGCATTTTTCTTGTAGTGTAAATCACTATCTTCTGGAGGAGTTTAAGAAAGAGATCCCCATAGTAACTATCATATTAATATATCTATATGACACCTATGTTATCTTCTGGTTTGTATAATGGACATATCATGTGACCTTATGTGTGTAGTATCTGTACGCTGGTAACTCTGATGTATAATTATAAATCCTTATGTATAAATTATGTGATGTATTGTATTTTATCCAATTCCGCTGTGAGATTCTGATTTTTGTTGAATTCTATCTTTCCATCTCTTTCTTTTTCTTATTAATGACTCGACTTCCAAAGTGTTCGAAAGTCGGGTCGTTATAGTTGGAAATGTGAGTAATTTTTTTATAATAGCAAGCCTATTACCTTCCAGCCAATTTCAATTTCCATTCCATTTCCTCTCCATATCCAATCCATTCCACGCATATAACACACACACACACACACACACACACACACACACACACATATATATATATATGTCAATAACACTATGAACAACCAACATGTAACGACCCGGGAAAAGACGACCTTGATTATCCGATATACAACACATATCGAACATCAAGGGTCGACAATTTCCGAATAGTTAATGAAAGAATTTAGAGGGTGAGGATAGATAAGATAGAAAAATAGAATAGAAGAAGAAAAAGAAGAACACAACATCAGAGTCACACGAATCTCACAGCGGAACGAATAAAATATAATATATCACATAACTTGAAATCAAAAGCAGTATATGCATACAATACCATTATCAGAGTACAACTCTTGCATCACAGCGGAAATAAACAATAGCTATATAAGTCCTGAAGCCTCCTGCTCCAAGCTCTCCAAGTCTATCTGTAAAATCCTGACTACTTGACTGCCCGTACAAATTTGGGCACCCAAGAGTTTAGGGAAAACAAAACAAAATAAAACTCTGGGTCAGTCATGGGACTGGTGTGAGTAAACTCAAATCATTTGGTTTAACTTTCAAAATTCTTTTCAAAAGAAAAGATAATCATAAGACCAATCCTCACATAAATACGGATGACTTTTACCTTACGATAACCCAAAACACTTTGGAAATCATATATTATCTGATATTATAATAATGTCTAATCACAAGTAATTAAAATCTAGTAGAACGCTTGCATCTCATGCTCTACATATATAGTATACAAATCAAACTCGCGGGCACTTATTGGAGATTGGATTCCGACTTTGACAAGGTATGGGACCACCTGCCGATAGTGTATCTCTAGAGGCGAATACACTGGGTTCAATAAGAACATCTTGCAACCCGGCCCTCACATGACTGACCACTCATTTCGCTTGAGTGTATCGAATATATATCACCAACGGTTGGGATCAGCAACCGTCTCTCGAATGGGGCAGCATCGATAGATTTAAGAAGAAATTAGAATTTCTCTAGATAGGTGATTATACATCCTAATGGGTGCGACCCACATAGCCATGCTGCCTGCTTGATTTTTGTCATTTCCCGGTTGATGAGGCTAGATGCCACGCTTATCTCTGACAGATCATTCACTTTGAATGCCACATCATCATACTCGCCAAATCACAAATTGATTTCCCCAAAAACACCACGGGTATAAAGCTAAGAGAAACGAATTCCTCCGCCACCAAACGTAAGTATGTTTGAAGAGATCAACTTACGCGATCTATTGAATATACTCTGTCAGGCATTCTTCCATAAACGTTTGTCCTGGGACTGGACAAACCGAAGGCACTATTCTGTAAACAGGATAGCCCTTGCACTTTACTCCGTCTTTAATATATTTAGCATACTTGATTCGCAACGCTTATGCCAATACGGAGTGGTTCTGTGGATAATAATCCAACCGGTCTCTCCATATTAACAACGTAAAATGGTCAAAAACTTTGATAGTCGGTGATTTAACTATCAAATGAAAACATGTCTGTGTGCAAACAACGATATTATTTCCAGATGGAAATTCTATCGATCAATCATCAGTCATCATTAATTCTTAAATTAAATTATCATAATTTTATTCTTTTCCTTATTCCTGTTTCCTTATATTTTTTATTTACTATATTTAGAAAATATACGTTATTAACAATTGAAAACATTTCCGCTTCTTGTTTTCTATATTAGAAAATATCCTGATCTTATTTGGAAAACATTTCCAAAATTCCTTCATTGGGTTTAAACAGATGTTTGAATATACATCGCTATGTCAACACAGACCATTATGCTCATTAACTAAATTCACTTAACCACTTTTCACTATCGAACTTATCCACTTCTTAGTTAAAACTGAAGTCAATCAAGTTACCTCTCAGACCTTAACTGAACAACATTTCTAACTTCGAAACAGACAAAGTTCACCTTTTTACACTTTCAACCACTTACTTACGTAACTCTCGGATTCTATTTACGAATCCACTTCCTTTACGGAAGTCATTTGATTATAATAATGGTGTTATAATCCCCTGCGTCCGAAATATAATAACTTTAATATGAATTTTTATTTCTAGCTCAAATAAATACACGAACAACTAATTTATCAATTCTTATTCGGTTAACTATAATCTATAACCCTTATTCTATTAACTTTTACTGGATTGACTCTTATTTGGATAACTCGGTTTGATTAACTCATCTTGATTAACTCAACTCGACCAACATACTTGATCAGCTCAACTTGACTAACTTAACTTAATTAACTCGACTTATTTAACTCAACTTATTTAACTTAATTTGACTAACTATTATCGAATAACTAATATTCGATTAACTTATATTCGACTAACTATGTCTGTTTTTAACTTCATTTTGAATAGCTAGTATTTGATTTAACTTCATTCGCTTGACTCTAGATCGCAGCGATCACAATGGTTACGCCTGATTCCCTCAGGAAACATCTGACCACCTTAGGCTATCTGCAGCCCTGCGAACTTCGCTAGCAGTCGTGCTAAATGGCAATTTATACTGAATAACTACTTCTGTTTAACTCTATCTCAAATAACTAAGTTCGATCAACTCTAATTGAATAACTAATATTCAATTTAACCCTTATTTGGTTACTATATTCGAATAACTCTAGTCCGATTTGATTCAAACTGCTTAACTCTAACTGATTTACTCTACTGGTTAATTCTAACTAACTAACTCTAACTGTTTGACTCTAACAGCTTAACTCCAACGGTTTAATTCTAATAGATTAACTCCAACTGTTAGACTCTAATAGTTTAACTTTAACAGTTTCACTCTAATGGTTTAACTCTAACTGTTTAACTTTAATGGTTTAACTCTAACTGACTAACTTTTCTGATTAACTCTAATGGTTTAACTCTAACTGTTTAACTCTGACAGTTTAACTTTGGTTGATTAACTCTTTTGAATTAACCCCTTTTAATTTTCTCTTTTGAATAATTCCATTTGAATAACTCTTTTTGAATAACTCTTTTGAATAACTCTTTTGAATAACACTTTTTGAATAACTCTTTTGAATAATATTTTTTTCTATTTGTTTACTTAACAAATAACTATTCCCTTTTTACTTCTATTTATTTAACAAATAATTATTACTTTTAGCTTTTCCATTTATTCTCTACATAAATATCTCTTTTAACTTTCCTTTATTCCCTAAATGAATATTCGCTTTTCAATTCCATTTGTAATCGTTTTACAAATGATTCCCTTTTGATTTCTATTTGTAAAGGTTTCACAAATAGCTACTTTTTCCCTATTCTATTTGATTTGCAAATATTTTCCTTTACATTTGTTTTACAAATGTATTTCCTCTATGTTTGTTTTTCTTTTCACACCTTCTCCTTTATATTTGATTTCACAAATATTTTCCTTTACTCAATTTCTTTGATTCTATAATTATTTTCCTCTATGAAACTCTTTTCCTTTTATATATAAGATCTATTGATTTTATATAAATAATTTATTTTCAAAATATACTTTGAAAATTCCTTTTTACTTCCCGTTATCAATTATGGTATAAAAATACCAAATCAAAAGGTTTGATCATCATCCAAACACACGGGTTCAACGACAGATGATATAACACATCATATAACAGAATATATGAAAAACGGTAAATAAATGTTGAGGAATCCAGTTGGATCCCTCCGACCTGTTTCCCTGCATCCACAGATGTTACACAATATTATTCACATCAATTTCATTTCAATATGAGGTATTCTGATAAACAAAATCAACATTGGTTAACGATATATATAACTATATCGGTATTTTCAACCAGCTGGCTAGCAGTTTAACCAAACAATCAACACTCAGCAATTCAATCAATATTTATCAATTCTAAAAATACTTTATAAAAATATAAAGTGTTCAGAGTTAGTGAGATTTACTCACCTTGGACGGTTTATCGTTGAATAACGATAATCGGTCATTGATTTGGTTCAGACGTTAAATTTCACCATAAATCCAAACGAGCTCCAATCCACTTGCAGTCAGTTCCATTGCGTAGTGCTCGTCCATACGATCCCAACGGATCCTGTTTCGTTAAATTTCGTTAATGTATGCAAAAGTTATGCTATTTACAATATTTACCTAATTTAAATGAATATATATTTAATTAAATTAATTAAATTATTTTTATCTTAATTAATTTCTAATTGCGTTAGTAGCCAAATTACCATCCCTGCCCTTCTAAAAAATCATACTTTCCAATCTCTAGCCATATCCCATTTTTTTTTAAAATTGAAAAACCATTTTAATATTAATTAAATTTAATTTTCAAATAAAATATTTATAAATATTCATTTAATTATAACTTAAATTTTTTAACCCGGATCAAAAATCTGCTTCCACTCATTTTAAAGTACTTTTCGATAAGAATCCAACGGTTCTTGTTTCGTGGAAATCCGACTTGTTTTGAAAAAATTATAAGCTTTTAAAGTTTATGGTTAAAAATTACGAAAATGCCCCTGGTCTGTTTTAAATTCAAATTAGATTTTAAATTTAAATTTAAATTAATCATCCCATCCGTCGGATCAGTTAGGGATAGCCAGGGAGAGCAGGAAACTATATTTTCCAAACTCAAGCCTTAGACACTATCCTCTCTGTCACCCTTAAAATGTTCTGATATTTATTTTTACAAATTCTATTTTAATTATAATATATATATATATTACAAAAATAAATAAATAAATAAATCTTATTTAAAAACTTACCCCGCGAAGCCCAAGCCTTTGCCTAAGAGTCCCTAGCTCCCCGTCTTGCCCTCCTTTCTCCCTTCCTCCCTTTTCCCTATTTCCTATTATTTTATTATTATTTCTGCCATTGCCGAAGCTTGAAAGAGGAGGAGGAGGAGGAGTGAGTTTAAAATGAAAGGGGGGGGGGCTATTTATAGCCGAAGGAGTCACATGGATTGCTGAGGCGGCGCGAATCCAACGGTCGAAAATGGATGGCTAGGATTAATCCTTAAATTAATTAAATTACAAATAAATTTAACAATTTATGAATAGTAAAGTGTGTCTTCTCAACCCTATTCGGACGTTAATTTGACTTACTTATTGATACCTTATCCGAAATCTTTTTCAACCATGTTGTTCAATTTTTCTTGCTCTTCAATACTATATAAAAATATATCAAATTTTAATTTTTTCTGAACTTTCAAATAATTTAAATTCAAATTCAAAATAGTGTTTTGTGTTAGTTTCAACACCTTCCGGTCTCATGTTGGAGTATCAAACGATAACGGTTTTCAGAAATTCTTCCACCATCTGGTCCGGTTTTTAACGTACTTCAATCCTATGTATTCAAGTCAAAAATCGGAGTTCGTTTAGATTTTCAAATAATTTATTTAAATTATGTTTCCTTAATAACTTTCTATATCCGTTATACGATTTTCCCAGATTTCATATATAGCTAATATCCTATGTTTAGAATTTTCCTGGATAGGTCTCAGGTTCCAGTTTTGCCGTTAGCATTAGCAAATTCCAATTACCGTCAAAATTTAGTTCAAATTTTGGCCCTTTATTTTTTTTCTTTTCCACACACGGATGCCATTTTTGACGTAACTTGGTTGATTACCTAATTTCATCATTTCGGATTTAATGAAACTGATTTCATCGAAATCCGAGTTCGTTAGCTACTACATTCTTTGTAAACGTACTATTTTAAATTAAAAATTTATCCTTTTATACTGCCATTTCACATTATATTGCAGATCCACTAAATTTCTACCATTTCAGAATAAAATAAAATATTCAAAATTATTGAAATTAAACCATTTAAAATTCCAAAACAATAAAAACATTTTTAAATATTAAACTAAATGGTCAAAAAATCTGGGCCGTTACATTCTTTCCACCTTAAAATAATTTCATTCTCGAAATTGCAAAGGTAGAAAAATGAACTTTATAACTAGGTTAAAATTATTTGGTTACTCTGATTTCACTAAAACAATCTATTCTAATTAATTTATTTCTATAAACGAAAATTTTCAAAAATTTTGAAAATTTTCTTACACTCGAAATTTCTGAAAAATTTCGCCAGCACCTCCTTTGTACTGGTCAATAGCTCAAACTCCAACTCGCCTCCCTAGGCCTTCTTCAACCCAAAAGAAAATCAAACAGCCAAGTGGCTTGCCCAACAGGTTCACAAATCTCATCAAACTCATATGAATATATACGTGTACCTTTTTGTTGACATTCAATTCTGCTATCAATTTAGCATATACCACTATCATCCCAATCAAACTCCCAATCACTTTTATCTTCAACACGACCATCCGCTTATAACCAAGCCAAATTTCAATCAAACTGCAATTCCAATCTCAATTTAAATTTCTTGCTCGACCATCCATTTCTATCCCAGATTATCTCTAATCTAGTCCAATTCTACTTGATACCATTCTATTTCAATTCAACTCAATTTCCACTGAACTGCCTTCAATTCAATTTCAAATATTCTTTCACAAATTTCTAATTAATTTGTGTTTATTTCAATAATCTGTACCTGGGTGTTTCAAATAGCTTTGCCTTTTCCAAAAATCAAATATCCCTTTGGAATATCAAAACAACTCGGTTTCTCAAAACAATTCAAAAACAAAATCTTTGGTAGTAATCCGTCACTTACAAACTCGAAAATGAGCACCGATGATGTCCGGATCAACATCGGAATTTATTTTCCAGCTATCGAAGTGAGTACAAATACTATAGCACTTTCAAAACCCATTTTTAAACATTTTCATTTTGAAATTCATTTTAAAATATCCCTTTTCAATGCTTGTAACAAATTTAAAATCTCTCAGGATTTTAAAATTCACATATATTCAATTTAATTCCATTTACAACGCTTATTCAAATTTTAACAATTTTAATTCCAATTCTGAACTTAAATTTAGATTTAATTCATCTGATTTCATATATTTCACTTATATGAATTTTGATTTGTTATTTACATAACCATTTCACATTTTATAATCTTATTCGATTATAATCACAACCAACACATTCAATATACTATAATAATTTCAAATATCTATACTTTGCTTATATCAAAATATAATTTGGGTAAAATTATTTCGTTTACCATTTTTTTCAAAACATATCGTGTCGACCCATCGTATTCAAGTGTTTATAAACTCCTATCGATACAGTGGATCAAAATGATCGACTAGAACTCATAAACGACTCAACCAATAAATCTCCACGGTATAAAATCATTTTATATAAAATAACAAATACGTTCACTCTTATATATACACTCAAACTCAGTCTAGGGCATTACTAACCCCATCTCTACTGAGTCACGCCACAGAGCCAAGGTAAATCACCTAACCTTCAGCTCTGATACCAACTGTAACGACCCGGGAAAAGACGACCTTGATTATCCGATATACAAAACATATCGAACATCAAGGGTCGACAATTTCCGAATAGTTAATGAAAGAATTTAGAGGGTGAGGATAGATAAGATAGAAAAATAGAATAGAAGAAGAAAAAGAAGAACACAACATCAAAGTCACACGAATCTCACAGCGGAACGAATAAAATATAATATATCACATAACTTGAAATCAAAAGCAGTATATGCATACAATACCATTATCAGAGTACAACCCTTGCATCACAGCGGAAATAAACAATAGCTATATAAGTCCTGAAGCCTCCTGCTCCAAGCTCTCCAAGTCTATCTGTAAAATCCTGACTACTTGACTGCCCGTACAAATTTGGACACCCAAGAGTTTAGGGAAAACAAAACAAAATAAAACTCTGGGTCAGTCATGGGACTGGTGTGAGTAAACTCAAATCATTTGGTTTAACTTTTCAAAATTCTTTTCAAAAGAAAAGATAATCGTAAGACCAATCCACACATAAATACGGATGGCTTTTACCTTACGATAACCCAAAACACTTTGGAAATCATATATTATCTGATATTATAATAATGTCTAATCACAAGTAATTAAAATCTAGTAGAACGCTTGCGTCTCACGCTCTACATATATAGTATACAAATCAAACTCGCGGGCACTTATTGGAGATTGGATTCCGACTTTGACAAGGTATGGGACCACCTGCCGATAGTGTATCTCTAGAGGCGAATACACTGGGTTCAATAAGAACATCTTGCAACCCGGCCCTCACATGACTGACCACTCATTTCGCTTGAGTGTATCGAATATATATCACCAACGGTTGGGATCAGCAACCGTTTCCCGAATGAGGCAGCATCGATAGATTTAAGAAGAAATTGGAATTTCTCTAGATAGGTGATTATACATCCTAATGGGTGCGACCCACATAGCCATGCTGCCTGCCCGATTTTTGTCATTTCCCGGTTGATGAGGCTAGATGCCACGCTTATCTCTGACAGATCATTCACTTTGAATGCCACATCGTCATACTCGCCAAATCACAAATTGATTTCCCCAAAAACACCACGGGTATAAAGCTAAGAGAAACGAATTCCTCCGCCACCAAACGTAAGTATGTTTGAAGAGATCAACTTACACGATCTATTGAATATACTCTGTCAGGCATTCTTCCATACACGTTTGTCTTGGGACTGGACAAACCGAAGGCACTATTCTGTAAACAGGATAGCCATTGCACTTTACTCCGTCTTCAATATATTCAGCATACTTGATTCGCAACGCTTATGCCAATACGGAGTGGTTCTGTGGATAATAATCCAACCGGTCTCTCCATATTAACAACGTAAAATGGTCAAAAACTTTGATAGTCGGTGATTTAACTATCAAATGAAAACATGTCTGTGTGCGAACAACGATATTATTTCCAGATGGAAATTCTATCGATCAATCATCAGTCATCATTAATTCTTAAATTAAATTACCATAATTTTATTCTTTTCCTTATTCCTGTTTCCCTATATTTCTTATTTACTATATTTAGAAAATATACGTTATTAACAATGGAAAATATTTCCACTTCTTGTTTTCTATATTAGAAAATATCCTGATCTTATTTGGAAAACATTTCCAAAATTCCTTCATTGGATTTAAACAGATGTTTGAATAAACATCGCTATGTCAACACAGACCATTATGCTCATTAACTAAATTCACTTAACCACTTTTCACTATCGAACTTATCCACTTCTTAGTTAAAACTGAAGTCAATCAAGTTGGGGTATAATTACCTCTCAGACCTTAACTGAACAACATTTCTAACTTCGAAACAGACAAAGTTCACCTTTTTACACTTTCAACCACTTACTTACGTAACTCTCGGATTCTATTTACGAATCCACTTCCTTTACGGAAGTCATTTGATTATAATAATGGTGTTATAATCCCCTGCGTCCGAAATATAATGACTTTAATATGAATTTTTATTTCTAGCTCAAATAAATACACGAACAACTAATTTATCAATTCCTATTCAGTTAACTATAATCTATAACCCTTATTCTATTAACTTTTACTGGATTAACTCTTATTTGGATAACTCAGTTTGATTAACTCATCTTGATTAACTCAACTCGACTAACTTACTTGAT
This sequence comes from Allium sativum, assembly GCA_030737875.1. Taxonomy (NCBI): domain Eukaryota; kingdom Viridiplantae; phylum Streptophyta; class Magnoliopsida; order Asparagales; family Amaryllidaceae; genus Allium; species Allium sativum. The sequence continues at coordinate 968,843,442 of CM060912.1, read as the reverse complement.
CAGCTCAACTTGACTAACTTAACTTAATTAACTCGACTTATTTAACTCAACTTATTTAACTTAATTTGACTAACTATTATCGAATAACTAATATTCGATTAACTTATATTCGACTAACTATGTCTGTTTTTAACTTCATTTTGAATAGCTAATATTTGATTTAACTTCATTCGCTTGACTCTAGATCGCAGCGATCACAATGGTTACGTCTGATTCCCTCAGGAAACATCCGACCACCTTAGGCTATCTGCAGCCCTGCGAATTTCGCTAGCAGTCGTGCTAAATGGCAATTTATACTGAATAACTACTTCTGTTTAACTCTATCTCAAATAACTAAGTTCGATCAACTCTAATTGAATAACTAATATTCAATTTAACCCTTATTTGGTTACTATATTCAAATAACTCTAGTCCGATTTGATTCAAACCGCTTAACTCTAACTGATTTACTCTACTGGTTAATTCTAACTAACTAACTCTAACTGTTTGACTCTAACAGCTTAACTCCAATGGTTTAATTCTAATAGATTAATCCAACTGTTAGACTCTAATAGTTTAACTTTAACAGTTTAACCCTAATGGTTTAACTCTAACTATTTAACTTTAACGGTTTAACTCTAACTGACTAACTTTTCTGATTAACTCTAATGGTTTAACTCTAACTGTTTAACTCTGACAGTTTAACTTTGGTTGATTAACTCTTTTGAATTAACCCCTTTTAATTTTCTCTATTGAATAATTCCATTTGAATAACTCTTTTTGAATAACTCTTTTGAATAGCTCTTTTGAATAACACTTTTTGAATAACTCTTTTGAATAATATTTTTTTCTATTTGTTTACTTAACAAATAACTATTCCCTTTTTACTTCTATTTATTTAACAAATAATTATTACTTTTAGCTTTTCCACTTATTCTCTACATAAATATCTCTTTTAACTTTCCTTTATTCCCTAAATGAATATTCGCTTTTCAATTCCATTTGTAATCGTTTTACAAATGATTCCCTTTTGATTTCTATTTGTAAAGGTTTCACAAATAGCTACTTTTTCCCTATTCTATTTGATTTGCAAATATTTTCCTTTATATTTGTTTTACAAATGTATTTCCTCTATGTTTGTTTTTCTTTTCACACCTTCTCCTTTATATTTGATTTCACAAATATTTTCCTTTACTCAATTTCTTTGATTCTATAATTATTTTCCTCTATGAAACTCTTTTCCTTTTATATATAAAATCTATTGATTTTATATAAATAATTTATTTTCAAAATATACTTTGAAAATTCCTTTTCACTTCCCGTTATCAATTATGGTATAAAAATACCAAATCAAAAGGTTTGATCATCATCCAAACACACGGGTTCAACGACAGATGATATAACACATCATATAACAGAATATATGAAAAACAGTAAATAAATGTTGAGGAATCCAGTTGGATCCCTCCGACCTGTTTCCCTGCATCCACAGATGTTACACAATATAATTCACATCAATTTCATTTCAATATGAGGTATTCTGATAAACAAAATCAACATTGGTTAACGATATATATAACTATATCGGTATTTTCAACCAGCTGGCTAGCAGTTTAACCAAACAATCAACACTCAGCAATTCAATCAATATTTATCAATTCTAAAAATACTTTATAAAAATAGAAAGTGTTCAGAGTTAGTGAGATTTACTCACCTTGGACGGTTTATCGTTGAATAACGATAATTGGTCATTGATTTGGTTCAGACGTTAAATTTCACCATAAATCCAAACGAGCTCCAATCCACTTGTGGTCTGTTCCATTGCGTAGTGCCCGTCCATACGATCCCAAAGGATCCTGTTTCGTTAAATTTCGTTAATGTATGCAAAAGTTATGCTATTTACAATATTTACCTAATTTAAATGAATATATATTTAATTAAATTAATTAAATTATTTTTATCTTAATTAATTTCTAATTGCGTTATTAGCCAAATTACCTTCCCTGCCCTTCTAAAAAATCCTACTTTCCAATCTCTAGCCATATCCCATTTTTTTTTAAAATTGAAAAACCATTTTAATATTAATTAAATTTAATTTTCAAATAAAATATTTATAAATATTCATTTAATTATAACTTAAAATTTTTAACCCGGATCAAAAATCTGCTTCCACTCATTTTAAAGTATTTTTCGATAAGAATCCAACGGTTCTTGTTTCGTGGAAATCGACTTGTTTTGAAAAAATTATAAGCTTTTAAAGTTTATGATTAAAAATTACGAAAATGCCCCTGGTCTGTTTTAAATTCAAATTAAATTCAAATTAGATTTTAAATTTAAATTTAAATTAATCATCCCATCCGTCGGAACAGTTAGGGATAGTCAGGGAGAGCAGGAAACTATATTTTCCAAACTCAAGCCTTAGACACTATCCTCTCTGTCACCCTTAGAATGTTCTGATATTTATTTTTACAAATTCTATTTTAATTATAATATATATATATATATATTACAAAAATAAATAAATAAATAAATATTATTTATAAACTTACCCCGCGAAGCCCAAGCCTCTGCCTAAGAGTCCCTAGCTCCCCGTCTTGCCCTCCTTTCTCCCTTCCTCCCTTTTCCCTATTTCCTATTATTTTATTATTATTTCTGCCATTGCCGAAGCTTGAAAGAGGAGGAGGAGGAGTGAGTTTAAAATGAAAGGGGGGGGCTATTTATAGCCGAAGGAGTCACATGGATTGCTGAGGTGGCGCGAATCTAACGGTCGAAAATGGATGGCTAGGATTAATCCTTAAATTAATTAAATTATAAATAAATTTAACAATTTATGAATAGTAAAGTGGGTTTTCTCAACCCTATTCGGACGTTAATTTGACTTACTTATTGATACCTTATCCGAAATCTTTTTCAACCATGTTGTTCAATTTTTCTTGCTCTTCAATACTATATAAAAATATATCAAATTTTAAATTTTTTTGAACTTTAAAATAATTTAAATTCAAATTCAAAATAGTGTTTTGTGTTAGTTTCAACACCTTCCGGTCTCATGTTGGAGTATCAAACGATAACGGTTTTCAAAAATTCTTCCACCATCTGGTTCGGTTTTTAACGTACTTCAATCCTATGTATTCAAATCAAAAATCGGAGTTCGTTTAGATTTTCAAATAATTTATTTAAATTTTGTTTCCTTAATAACTTTCTATATCCGTTATAGGATTTTCCCAGATTTCATATATAGCTAATATCCTATGTTTAGAATTTTCCTGGATAGGTCTCAGGTTCCAGTTTTGCCGTTAGCATTAGCAAATTCCAATTACCGTGAAAATTTAGTTCAAATTTTGGCCTTTTATTTTTTTCTTTTCCACATACGGATGCCATTTTTGACGTAACTTGGTTGATTACCTAATTTCATCATTTCGGATTTAATGAAACTGATTTCATCGAAATCCGAGTTCGTTAGCTACTACATTCTTTATAAACGTACTATTTTAAATTAAAAATTTATCCTTTTATACTGCCATTTCACATTATATTGCAGATCCACTAAATTTCTACCATTTCAGAATAAAATAAAATATTCATAATTATTGAAATTAAACCATTTAAAATTCCAAAACAATAAAAATATTTTTAAATATTAAACTAAATCGTCAAAAAATCTGGGCCGTTACACAACATAAATCAAATAAACACCAATATTAACAAAATAAACCATCCAAACATCAAAAACCAACTCGTCAACCTTACATCTCAACAAATCAAGTACATACCATCAAAATATATCTAGAATATCATTCTCACCCACCTAAACCAACATATACCACATCAAAACACAATCCTCACCATTTCCAAGTCAATATATACATCATGCAAAAAAACATACCTTAAGCATCTTCGTCGCCTCCGGAAGACCCAGATGATGAAGGAAATGAACCATGTTGTTGCACATACTCCGCTAGCTTTTGCTTCAACTACTCCGTCTATATAGCTTGAAGACGATTCTCTTCCTGCAGCTTCTCGTTCATTGTTCTAAGCTCTTTTATTTTAGCTTTGTCCTAGGCTTTTTGGACTGCTCGAGCCTGCAAATAGAATGAATAGAAAAATGGTTGTCACTGCATGATAAATAGCACATGAAAAATAGTATCAAAATTTGAATCTTCAATCATGTTGACTCATTCTAATTAGTAAATTTCATGTATATATATACATATGAATCATGTATATATCTTATCTCATTAATTCTAATTCGGCTACCGACATATAATATATTATAACATTATATATCTACATGTTAATTTGTTGTATATATTCAAAAAGATTAAGTAATGCTTGGATCCAGTAGCCAAAACATCTATTCTTCTGCATTGGATCCGTAACAGCGTCAAATAATTATCTTCCTCATCATGTGTCAACTCATCGCGACCAGATTCCTCAAGCACATGAGCCCATGCCTCCTGAATCTTTGCTCATAATGCAAAAAACAATTACAATTGAAATATACTAAAATGTTATTTTTATTTACATAGCTAGTAATTGCTAAACTTATTGATGTAACCAATAGAATTTAAAATATGCATACATATGCACTTGTCGCCCTATCTTGATCATCCCATTGATATATGATATTGCCAGCCTCGCCTGCTTGCTTTGATGCGTGGGTGTGAGCTAATACATCCAGTGGGGCACGGGAAGTCCAAGAGCTCGTTCCTGCAATGGATAATTTATATAATTCAATTCCACAACTATTTACTGAAATGATCAATATATGAATATAATAACTGATAAATTTACCAAGTCTTCGCGGTGACGTTAGAAAGACTTGGATGTTCCACGATGAGTTACTGGGTTCCTGCTTCTATTTGTTGAGTTCCTAGCTGACTCCGCCTGCAAATTTACATTGAATAATAAATTAGTAATTACAAAATAATTAATAAGATATTTGGTATATTTACCTTGAATTCTCCACTGTTTCAGCTGTTAACCCACTTATTCCATACAGTCGCACTCATCTAGTTTATATCATACTTTGGGTTTTCTACTGTCATTTGGCTTCAATATGAAGCTCAAAACGATTACATATTTCTTCTATATCACGTCTTGGTTTCAAATCATCATTAGTCCTGTCCTTAACATTTAAAACTATACTAAACACATTATCAAATAAGTATTTCTCGTTATGCACCATGTCAATGTTATGATGGATTAAGACATTTTTCCAGTGAGGCAATTCCCAAAATATTCTCTGTTTGCACCAACTATGAACCGTCGATTTACCTTTAATTTCAGTTTGCTGTCTGGTTTCGTATATCTTTGGATAATCTTTATAAGTTCATATATATCATTGCTTGATCAAACTATCGGTGCTTGTAGAGTCTTATGTCTATTAGCCATGAAGAAAACAACAATGACAATCAAGCCATGAAATTTTCTTTCTATGCGATAACGAAAATGCTTGCGTTTCTTCCATGCAATAAGGACAGGAAAAACGAACAGTCGTACTCCAAATCGTAAGCATTGCATATGCAGAAAAATCGCTAATAGTCCATAACAAAGAAGTGAACATCTGAAAATTTTCTTTTTTGATGTCATATGTTTGAACTCGTTCATAACATAAGTTTTCAATTCTTTGATTAACGGTTGTAAGTAAACATCGATGCCCTATGTCGAATCATCATAGCCAATGACAATAATTATGAGAAATATATACAGAGTTTTCATACACATCCACGGGCGTAGATTGTAAGGTGTAATTATTATAGGTCAAGATGAATATTTAGAACCAAATTGAGAAAATGGTGAGAAGTCATCCACACATAACCTTAGTCTAATGTTGTGGTTCTCTACTCGAAATCGGGATATTTCTTATCAAAATATTTCCATGTTTCTCCATTGGATGGGCGTGTTAATGTACCTTCTTTAGGTGTTCTCACACCATGTTATCTTATATGATGAACTACTATAGATGATGCGTATAACCTTTGAAGTATAAGAGTGATAGGTAAATAATTCATATGCATTTTCACTTCTTTTTCCGTGGTTTGTATCTTTATTGATTACATATTTTACAATTATTAAGATTGACGTCTTCTTTCCAAAACAACATGCAACCCTTTAAATATGTATCTATTTGTTGATACAACAAACTCAAAGATGACATAAGTTTTTTCACTTTATAATAATTTCCATGCACTAAATTGTCGAACGATATATAGCGTTTAGCAGCTTAAACAACAACTGTAAATCCAGTTTCGATAAGGTTGTATTTTGATTTCATTACAACGTACCCTGCAGTTACCGATAATTGAGTGTTGCTTGTACATCCATTCCAAAGGGTTTTTTTAGCAGCATCCAATAAATCATATATTTTTTAACTTCAACATTTGGTTCCTCTTCAAGCTTAACATCGTTATTATTAATTTCAACAATAGAGAACAATGATCGAGCTGCATCTTTTACTATATTTTCTATAAGATTCGTCATACTAACTTCATCGTCAATGACCTTCACTGACTATTCTTGATTATGGACTATAAATTCTCCATGACAAACCCACACCAAAAAATTAGGTACGAAATTGTATTGACACAAATGAACATTAACCATATTTGTTATTAAATAGTTTAACAATTTGCACCTACAACATGATTAACGAATTCTACATCATTTCTAATATTACTTAAAGCAAATTCGATGAACACATGTACCTCGTTAAAAAAATGTTCACTTACTAAGCCGCCTATTTCCCTTCTTTGATACATCCAGCTTCGATCGATAAAATAATTGATCATTTTTTCTACTTTAAAACCTATGATGAAAAGTAAAAAAATTATTAATCGTTTGTTTTAAATTTTGTATATATTTTAATTACTACTTTAGTTAAGGTTTTTACAAATTAACTTTATCTCAAATAAACAACTAATGGTTCATTGGAATTTATTTGTCTTTTTGATGGTCGGTCATCCTACTTCCCATTACAAACACAAAAGTAATTACATTTAGTAAATTATATCATTTTAATTGATTTCTCAAAATTTCGGCTGCACTTCTCCCGTGTCCCTTGTATCTTACACGAATGCATGTACACAAAGAACGAAAAGCAGTGGTACACGTTTCAAAAGTTCAATGCATTATATGTTTTCTTTTGGACGATGAATTTTATTAGTTTTCCCATTTGTATTTATAAATAACATTTCCCTTCTTCTTTTTTCCCAACTTACTCATCAAACGTATACGTAATTGTTTCGTAGAGATGACCCAGCTTGATTAATAAGTAAACTATTGGATTAGCCAATGATTAATAATTTTGATGGCATGATTATACAATTTTAACATTATCTTTGTATTTTGTTGCACTTTCGCAGAGGTGATGCCCTCCACTTGAAGTGTTGCTCAAATTTGGAGCTTACAACAGTGCAAGAACAATCTCAAGCATGTATAGTTTGTTTTATCAAATGTTGCCCCACATTCAGGGAATTAGTGCGTACTAAAAAGAAATTCATCTGTTCTTACAAAATGAAGCAAACAACACCAGCATTGAAAACACAAATGAATTCCATTGCTCCAGAATTTTTCTTCAACTACCGTTGAACTCCTATTCCTTAGGTGCTGCCAATATCCAAGCCCACATTTTCTGCATGCAAATTGAACCAGAAAATCATATAAGAAACAATAAGAATGTCGTGCTATAAAACTACTACAAATAATACTTATATGATGTTCCTTTTATACGTGTTTTTTTTTTCAAAAATATATATTCCAAAGCATAGTAGTACTTGTAAATCACATGAGGATATTTATACAAAAATCAAGCAGTGATTTCCATTCACCTTAATTTCTTCAACATCTTTTTCAACCCATTTATTAAATTCCTCTGTTACTTTATCCATCGAGCAGGGGGCCATGCCTATATACCAGTGCTTCAATAACCTCCCTCTCGATAAGAGTAATTGGCCTTGATCTAAGATAGGCAACCGTAGAAGGATCATCTTTAATTTCTTTCCGTTTTGCCTATACACAAAATTATATGCAAGCCAAGTTTCAAGGTTACTTCAACTCTGCCTTCCATGATATAAACTATATATATTCGACATATTGTATATACTGAACGGTCTTATAATAAATCAACTGATACTACAAATCAACCTTAACCTCATTTTCAGACCGGGTGCCGCGAATTTCTTCAGTAATCCGGTCCCACCTCTCATAATAAGAAGCATATGCCAGCTTCAAAAGCTCAATCTCTTTCGGAGTCCAATCTGCATGAGGATTTTAAAGACGATGCATAACAAGTAAATATAAATTTATAAGCTATTGCTGATGGACCTAATTTTATGCATTACTGTTACAGATTTAATATAAAGTTTAGGATTAGCTTTAGCATTTTGATAAAATGACATGTGAGATTTTTATATTGGGTTTGTACACATTGTTTATGTGATTTATGGTTGATTAGTGTACATTGTTTATGTATGCCTGAAAATTTCTAAGAGGACTAGTGTGATCATCAATATATTTCTGGGGTAGAATACCACATTTTTTGAAGCAGATTGAAAATCCTTATGCATGATTTCAAACTATATTGGCACTGGGTACGAAAGCTCAATCAAATACATTTCGAGTAGGAACATATGCACCTTCCTCATGTTGAGTTTAATGACTTTGAACATAGGTGGAATTGAAAGAAAATCGTGAATTAGAATTGCTGAAGCTGTGCATCCCTCGTGTATACAGCAAAGAATTTACATCTTACTCAATTCTAATTAAACTAAATCGAATTGTACACAATTAATTGATTATTCCAATTTATTAAATCAAACAACTTAATTGATTATGTTTACCTTAACTTGTAATTAACTTTTCCTATCAATAAAATATTATCTTACTTAAAAACTAATCGTGCTTACCAAGTTTTGTTTGCTCTTTAACATGTTTAGTACCTATTTCACTTGCGTAATATCCTGGATCATTATCACATTCGGTAAATGTTTTCCTTTATTCCATCTAAATCATCTGCCATGCATTTTTAACAAGCAATCTCTATAACTCAAATTTAATTGTCGTTTTTATTTCCATTTTTTGATTGATTTTAAAAATTAGCATGATCTTTTTTCTGTAGCTTGACGACGGAAAGTTCCATCACATGACCGACTTCTGTAATCCAATCAAGTCTTCATCCACAAATACATCATTTTTACAAAAACCCAAATTATGTCATGTATAAGTCCACTGAACATACTAATCATGTATGATTTACCATATTTTTATGCGGATCAGAAATTAATATAATAATATTTAAGGTTATCTTATGATTAACTTTTACCCAAAGTAATTTATATCTTGGTTATATACTTAAGTAAATTGTTCTTAATGTATTTCATTTTTGTTTTAATTTGTCTACCTTCTACTTGTATCTCTTTTTCAAGATTTTTCTTCTTCTTACATTTGAACTATAAGATAGGTGTTGAAATTTATGATTTAATACATGACCACTTGGCCTTTCCTTATTTTTGGTAAAAGAAAAAAAGCATCGATATTTTTTTATGAATTTCCAAAAATACATCAGATTACTAACCAATTTGGAATGATTTCCCATTTTAAATAGTTAGGAGCTATATCAAAACGGTCCTAACATAAGCGTTTAAGGTGCTACTAATATATTGCATTTGATCTTGTTGCTATTGTCAAATTCCTATTTTTATTTCCATTATCTGGTCTATATTTATGGATTTTACTTATATAAAAAGTGTGGCATAGTTTATCTTTCACACCATAAGTAAGATTTTAACCTTTTACAACATTAGGAAAATTTTGTGGGTATTTTATATAGGAGGCATAATTCGCCTTCTTAAAGGAGGCTTTAGTTTTTTTTACATCACTAATGATTTGTGAATATTTTGATACATATGGAATGATCATATTTCATAAAGTAATCAACTGCATTGCATTCAGGTTACCTAATGAGTGGCCTTTTTCTGTTTTATTGTACAATGAAGAGGATCCTTGTTACTGCTTTGTCTATTTTAGATACATGTGTGTCACTTTTAATTTTATTTACATTATTCGATGTAATAAATTTTTAGTAATATGATAGGTACTAGACCCTTTTATTTTATATACAACGGGAAATAAATTGGAATTTTATTTTTTCAGATAGCAGGAAAAATTCATGGATGATATTTACATGTATGGCATGGTTAACATTTGAACAAAATATTGTATTACTTGCAATTGGATAATTACAAATTTTGTATAGTTTAAAGTTAAATTAAAATATGTGTATAAGTTTCTCTTACTCCCAGTAACATGCATTTATATTTCCCAATAAGCTATATTTTACCATACTTCAATTGCATTTGCTTGCTATTCTAATTTCTATTCCCGTTATTTCCTTTTTGGAATCTGGAAGACGCGCTGGGTATAATAGCTTAAGGTGTGTTCGGTTTCTAATTTTTAGTTTTAGATTTTCGTACGTACAAAATTAAGAACAACTTGCACATATTGTGGAAAACGATCATTTCACAAAATAGAGTTAACACACAAAACAAAAAAAACTTTTTATAATTTTCCGTATTTTAAGAAACAACGGAAGAACGACGACAAATTAATCCATCCATCATCCTTCCATCCCCTCCGCCTTTAGTCCGTCACCTTCGTTATCCTTCAAATCTTCGTACCTTTCGAAATTAAAGTTGAAAACTCAAAACTCAAAATAAACCAAATATTAACTTAGTTTTTTTTTGTTCTTATCTTCAATAAGAAACTGGATTTAAATTTTCATAGCGTTGTTTATTTGTGAATATTTATATGCGAAGCTTGATCGAATTTTAGAAACAAAATAACTGATTGTGTTTAAGTTATCTGTCGATCAGCTTTTTCCATGAAGAGAGGATAACAAATATCATCATTCCTCACTCCAAATTGATTACCTGTTGATTTTCTTATATTTCGGGAAACCTGATTGCAAGCTTTTTGTTCCCTAATTTTTGGAGGAAGTGAAATTTCTAGTTCACATCAATTTGTTTGGCGGTGTAAATGAATGTGCATGCATAATGTCAGAAGTGTGAACAAATCAAGAGGATTAAAAGTGTTAGAGGAAGAGAGACTAAAATAATTCAGTAAACTATTTTTGCTGCATCTAATTCAATCCCCACACACGCACACGCGCTCGCACACGCACGCGCACGCGTGCAGACACACACACGCGCACACACACACGCACACACATATATATGCTATGGTAATTATCCTTTTAATTGTTTTGAATTCAATGTTTCTTTTATATGTTCGTTTTCTTCTGATTTTAATACCGTAAATGACTATTTTAAGAAAAAAGGAAGAAAAGAAGGATATGGCATTCTCTGTTACAGTGAAAGCATTTACTTCCATCCTTTTTTTTTCCAGTTAGTTCACGCTTAAATAATGTTACTACTATATTTTCATTTCCGTTTCTGATATCCTTCATCATTTTTTTTAACCTTTAGATCGTGTAACAATTACTTTCATCGACCTATAATGATTCCTCGTATAAATACATAGATTTGTTTTTAAATAATTGATTTCAACTTTGAACTATTAGTCAACTGAGGTAATTGCTGCATTGTAATTTTTGTTTAGAAAAAGGTTATCTGTTCATTTTGTGAAGGAGGATGCATCATTCTAGCATGTCATCGGTAGTTTAAATGTTAACTGGTTGAATTCAAGTGCTGGAAAAAATTCGGACATCATAAGTCAAATCTCCCAAAAACTTCCACGATTGTTTAATGTAGATTTAGTTTTCCTATTAATAAGTCCATGAGTCTAAATTTTATGGATAAGACAATGTTGCATTATGCAAAACTTTCCTTTTGATAAATTCAGTTTTTTTATTCACATATATAAATGCTCACAAGGTTAGAATTCTATAATTTATGTTATTAGTATTTATTTGAAGTAGATACCTTAAAATGCTTGAAATATTCTGTATATTTTATTCTTTGTCAAGAATTGGAAATTTTAATGTATGCTTAAACCCCACTATTTGGTTTATCAACTGGTAGTGTCTTTTTGTAAGACGAAATTTCTTTGTCTGTATGCGATAGAATTTTTTTAATTTCAATGCAGATTACTACAAGTACATCAAAATACCGATATGGGTTCATGTTCTTGCAATTGGTGCAATTACAGCACAAGTTCACCATGAAGTTAATGTACTCCTGTTTTTAAGGTTGCATTGCAATACATTCCAACTATTTGATTCAATGGGCATCTGTTACAACCCGGAGAATCAGAATCAATTTAAAACTTTTATTTTAGCAATTTTAATGAAATTTGAATATTTAAAATGATTTATTTTAAAATAATTACGACTAGAAATTTATTTTGAATACAAGTAGAACGTATATATTTATTTAAATCGAAATTTGAATATAAAAATTTATTTTAATTATAAAAGGAATTGAAAATGGCGCGGTAGTTTGAAAATTCGATTTCAAATTTCAAATGTACAGGATTCAAAATAAACCGGAATTTAGTAAAACAAAAAACATTTGAATCTGTTTGAAAATATCTTTCCAAGAATCTGAAAAATTCAAATTTCATAGCGGAAATAAAAAGTTATGTCCAGTTGAAAATTCAGAATAGTCGCTATGGAAAAATAGCCCGTAAAAATAGCAATTTTGCAAACGACCTTCATTTTCGACGAGACCACTTTTGTCGGATCCGGAATGTCAAATTATTGCTAGATTCCAATTTTCATAATTTTTGGAATCAATATATGAGCGTGGCGGATTTATCAATATGTGAGCGTGGCGGATTTAAACGTGTTTGTTCAATTCAGTTTAAATTTAATCGACTGGAAAATGACCGTTTGAACCGGTCTTCAAATTTGACGAAATTAGTCTTGTTAGAACCGTATCGTCAAAACATAGCCATATTTATTTTTCTGGAATTTTTGGAGTCAGTATGTGGCCCCGGTAAATTAAAATGTACGTTTCAATTTAAAATATAATGATTTATATTTTAATTTTGATGAAAATTGATCATAACAGCCGAACTGGCTTGCTAAACATATTCCATTGTGTTCGGAATGGGGGTAATTAGCTGGGGGCGACAGTTGGTGGGTTCGATTTAGGATTTGGATAAAAAGTCAACTCTAAGAGAACTAAAAAAAAATATAATATATATTTTTACATATACCCCCTCTTTATCTCCTTCCTCCCCCGTTCGTATTCAAAGCAACGAAAATAAATAAATAAAAAAGAAACGCGACGAGGGGGCGAATCACCCGCGTCGCGGCCGCCAGGGCCGTTGCGCCTCCGGTGCCACCCACGCAGGGTCGCCGCCTCCCTCCGCATCCTCCTCCAGCCTCCATCCTCCCCTCCCCAAAACCCAAACCCGCCCTAACAGCCACCGCAACCCTGCCCCTACCCCACCATCGTCGGTGCTCCTCTTTTTCCTCCTCCTCAGCGACGTGAAACCCCCCTCCTCCTCCACTAATCAATGTAAGTTTTTATTTATAAAAATTACATTTTTATGCTAATAAAAATGATATTTTTATGCTAACAAAACTTGGATTTCTATGGCATCTCTCTTGATTTGGTGGAATTTTCTTCTGTAATGTATTTCACATGTTTAACCTTTTCCTATGCTCGCATCCATGTTAAATAAAAGTCATTTATTTAAACTTTTTTAAAAGACATCTTATATTTTCTTAAACTTATTTTCGTCTTTGATACAGATCGTTTAGAGCTTTAAATTTGATTGGAAGTTACTAGAACCAATACTGTGTTAGATGATAAATCTATACATATGATTTTTCGCAACAGCCTTGTCTGTGCCTACATAAACATTCTTTGTCACTATTTGAACTTGTCATATGGTTGATATTGAACATTTGCTTGTGATGGTATATCTCGAATTTATTACCATCCTATGTAGCTACGATGTGTATCATAATAGGAAACAATTTTATATGCTTATGATGTTTGTACTGCATAATTCACTGCAAATGTGTAAAACGTATATCATCTCTTTTCAATTTTCCCTTTATTCTTTACTATAAAGATATTCTTATATTTCTACTTCCTTATATTTGCTAATTCCTTATACGTTAGATGCTATGCTACCATGATTTGAAATGAATAAAATAACAAATATTAGATTGAATATTATTGTACAAAATAAAAAATTCACAACTTTCATGAAGTGATCGATGGTGACGGAGTGGCAGTAAATCAATTCTGATGCCCAAATCAAAACTCGAAATCAAAATTAAAAGGAAGGTTTCCTTCCTCATGTAACATTCAAGATTTCTGACCATTCAAATCGACAATGATCCTTAATGTCGACATAAATAGATCAAAAATACAAATAGTTATTGGGATTAAAATAAGAAAAAGAAGAAAGAAGAAAACAAATACATAATCTTGCATCGGAAGGACAAAATATAATAAATAAATAATAGTTCATTAAGCTATTAAAACTTACATTTTATTATATTTTACGACGATTATCAGAGTAAATTTACATACAACATACCAATGCATTTGCAGCGGAATAATAATAATTCGTCTGTTGAGCTCCATCTTTATCTTCATAATGGTATCTTCAAAGCAACTAAAACTTCGCTAACTGCAACTCGGTCTGACTCGAGCGTATTGCAAAAACAGAAACACAATAAACACTTGGATCAGAACTAAATTATTCTTATATTAGTTAAATCAAATTTCATGTAATAATATGAGTGCAATAACTTAAGAGATGATACGGGAATTTCCATCTCTTAAGGATCCGTCAAACTAATACTATATAATATAATACGTTATTATAATAATGTATATGGTTAAATATAACATAATAAAATAATGTAAGCGGGATTACCATTATTACCCTTACACCGTTCATACCGTTACCGTACAGTTTGCATATAACACACCAGTACGTCGTCGGATAGGGATGCGCCGTGATACGACAACATTAAATCAAAACCGTAGGGGGCTCGTTCAGGATAATATGACAAGGCACACGAGGAATGCCCAGGGTATGAATATACTAGTTGCACGCCCGGACTGGTGGTAACGCATAGCCGTGACTACTGCCCACCTCGGACAATACTCCCAAATCATGGATGCGCATCAAATCAATCTAACCGAGGGACTATAGTAATAAAGGAAGAAGTGTTGCCGATGGAGGTAGCTAACCCCACTTGGTCACGGTATAGCCCTGTTTTAGTCATTTTAATTATGACCCGACGGTCAAGGGTATCCATCATCGTTCTCTTTCTTCAAATCCAGTAATCGCCTCCAAATCCATCCAACACCATTTCTGCAACTCCACCGCGTACACAGTTGTTAAAGTGGTTTTCGGTATTGTCAGAGAGTATGACAATATCTGATTCCGGTCTCTTTAACAACCAAATGTTTACATTTTTCACACCGGTCGGTTCTTTTACATTTCGAAGAAGTTCATACTTCATATCAAAATATCATATTTTTAAAATCATTCAATATTCAAGATAGAATATTATTCATAGTAAAATCTCCATTTAAACCAATTAAAATTCTGAATCAATTCTAACTTTAATAATTTGAATATTAAAATAGTTAACAGTATATTTAAAATAATTTAGATATATGATTGAAATAGTTTGAAAATAAATAGTTTGTAATTAAAATAAAATTTATCAAATTTATTAAAATATATAGTTAAAACATTAAGTAATTTATAAAATAAATAGTTAATTATAAAATGATTATTTAAAATAATTTATAAAATGAAATAGTAATAAAGTAAAATAGTTTATAAAATTTTATTATTATTATTATTAAAATAGTTTATAAAATGATTTGAATAGTTGGAATTAGAATCGTTTCTCTAACATTTTCAATTAAACTTGAAGTTATATTTCAACTTCAATTCAACCAACTCAATTTTCAATAATTCCATCGATTAAACTTACAATTTATATTCATTTCAATTCGATCAAATTAATTCAAATAGTTACATTCCAAATCAGATTCTCATTTTCAATGATTTCAATTTATAACAAATATCGAATTCACAATGCATATATAATTCAAACCTATGTTGATTCATAATAAATTTCAAAGGTGGGTGAAACCATTCAATTTCAATAAACTCGATTTACATTATATTTCACTTTATTTAACTTCAGTTACAACACTAATTTATTTCCCCCTTTATTTATCATTCAAAATTCAAGTTCAAGTTCAAAGAAAAATAAATTATAAAACATTGCTTATATTGTCTTTAAAACAATATTTCAAAATTCATGGTTAAAAAAATTCTATTTAACCAACCGGTGTCCGAATAGAATTTTCTATCGTATGGCCAAGTGATACTTAATTTTAATTTTAGTATTTTGGGAAAGGATATATATCATTTCAATCCAAATAAGGGTCATAGGTATTTATCATTTCAACCTACGTTCTTAATTCATTTTAATGATTAATCTCTGGTTTATTCGATGCCCGTAACATCTAGGGTAATAATTAGGATTAATCGGAACAACAACGGTCATATACGAATAAATATGAATAACAGCTAAATTTACACAATTAACATCAATATGTCAACATATCAAATTCAAGCCACTCATTGCATCAATACATATAAAACAGTCCAATATCATATTGATTTACAAATTTCGGATGTCAGGTTTTAAATAGAAATGATATGTTAAAATTTAAGTTAACTGAAAATTTAAATTTAACAGTCAAATTTAACTACACAATCGATGCAAATCAATATAAATATGCAATTTAAACTATCAAACCTCGATCCATACAATCATATCATGATAGGATATTAATTTAACTAATATTAGAATAATTTAGTTACATCTGAGTGAGTTTAATCACTCATCTTTGGTCTTGAACGCGATTGATGTTCAAGTTTTAGCTCAAAAATCAGTTCAAATCAGCGTCATCGTGAAGAGCTCGTCGACACGATTCTAACGCAACAAAACCGCGCGTTAATTGGATCTCGTATGAAAAAGATATATGTTTTTAAACATATTTGAATTTAAAGGAATATAAAATAATTTAAAATTATATTATCCACTAACCCCTTGTCCATGTCATCCCTTCTCCTCCTATTCTTCATAACGCAAGCAATAGGAATGCATCTTCAATGGCAAAGAAAACTGCAAGTTTAATCATTCACCGCTCCTTGTCCTTTCAACGAAATCAACTACCGTTTGTACCGTTGCATTCCTCTCCTCGATCTCCATCCGACCATCTCCAAGTCTTCACACTTGCACCCTCCAACAAAAATCCGACCTCCAAGCTGTCCTTCACACAAGCACTGTACAGTGCGACAAAAATTGTTGCCAAAACTTCTCAAAATTTAAATGTTGATGCTAATTTCCACAACGATCTTGAATCTAAACTCCAATTCGTAAATCATTCCTTATTCTGAGCATAGATCCGAACCCTAACAAAGAAAACGTACGGCCTTTGCTGTGTCGAACCAAGCCCAAACCCATCGCAACCATAACCAAGCACACCATCATGAAGACCTTGTTAATACGAGTTCCATGAATCAGATCTCTGTTTGATTTCATGGAGAATTGGATTCAATTGAATAATATAAAATCGACATTTTTGGTGGCCATTTTTATTGCGGTTACAGTAAATGAATAAAGAATTCGGTGACACAGGAAAAGGGAAAGGATGTATTAGGGGATGAACAAAATTAAACGTGCATTTAGGCAATAAATTTCAAAGGTTTAATTATCCATTAAAGCATTCCATTTTCGTTTTCATCCTTAATTCAATACCTATTTTGAATTTAATTCCAAAGGTTATAAGTTTAAGTTCAAGTCTATCCTATAATTTTTACTAGTTACATGAATCATTTTCCTTATATGATAAATATTCAGATTTAATTATTCAACAAAATTTCAATTGAACGATAAACTTTAAAGTAATTTATTTGTTTTAAGTGTTAATAACTTAATAAATCAATTCTTCATTTACATTAAAATTTCCATTTTTATATTATCATCATAGATTTTCAATTTGAATTACAATTATAAATGAATTAAGTCAATTTCACACAAGTAACTTAATATCAAAATTTCAACTTCCAATTTTCATTAAAATAACTAACTCGATATTTTAATTGCGATCAATGTAAGTCATTATTGTTATGACAAGTTGAATTTCGTTACCTGAATAATTCAATTAAGTTTTTGTAACGACCCGCAAATCCGAGCTATCTGAGTTGACTAAATACAACACACGTCCAACCCAAATAACACAGAAATACGACTCATTATTAGAAAGAAGTTAGAAGATGAGAAATAGAAAGAAAGAAATATTAGAATAGAAGAAAAACGAAGATCACAACTCACAGCGGAACGAATAAAATATATTATATAACATAACTTTTTGAAATTCAAATCAGTAGCTTTATATACATACCATCATCAGAGCACAACAGTCATTCCTGGAACAGTTATAAACACCTGTTTCCAGATACAAACAAGGTCCACAGCGGAATATATGATAGTCTATAGCTAACTGGTGAAGCCTCCTGCTTCCAGCTCCTTCAAGTGAATCTGTGAAATCCCGACTACTTGACTGCCCGTACAAATTTGGGCACCCAAGAGTTTAGGGAAAACAAAACAAAATAAACTCTGGGTCAGTCATGGGACTGGTGTGAGTAAACTCCAACCACTTGTTTAACTCTCAAAACTCTTTTCGAAAGAAAAGATAATAGTAAGACCAGCCCACACATAAACATGGATGGTTTTTACCTTACTATAACCCAAAACACTTTGATACGAAAATCCAGTGATATTATAATAATGTCTACATCAAGTAAATAACCAAATAGCAGAACGCTTGCATCTCACGCTCCACATACATAGTATAAAATCAAAAATCGCGTGGCGCTTATTGGAGATTGGATTTCCAACATGACAAGGTATGGAACCACCTTCCGATGATGTATCTCTAGAGGCGAATACACCTGGGTTCAACAAGAATGTCTTATAACCCGGCCCACACATGACCGACCACTCATTTCGCTTGAGTGTATCGAATGTATATCACCAACGGTTGGACTCAAACCACCGTTTCCCGAATGGGCAGAATCGATAGATTTAGAAACAAAAGGAATTTCTCTAGATAGGTGATTATACACCCTAATGGGTGCGACCCACATAGCCATGCTGCCTGCCCGATTTTTGTCCTTTCCCGGTTGTTGAGGCCTGAGGCTACGATTTCTTACCATTCATTGATAACACAATCACTTTGAATGCCACATTGTCAGATCCGTTAATCACTAGTTGAGTTTGCACAAATATTCTGGATGTTATGCTAAGGGATAAATCCGTTGCAACCATATATATTCATACAGACCAACCCATTTGATCATTGGAAATACTCTGTCAGACATTCGTCCATTTACGTTCGTTCTGGGACTGAACAAAACCGAAGGCACTATTTCTATTAATAGAAAAAGCCCTTGCACTTCACTCCGTCTTCAATATATTCAGCATACTTGGTTCGCAACGCTTATGCCAATACGGAGTGGTTCTTCGGATAATAATCCAACCGGTCTCTCCATATTGACAACGATGGTCAAAACTTCGATAGTCTGTGATTTAACTATCGAATAAAACAAGTGTTCATCCAAACATATCAAACAAATCACCGGGCTCTTTAATTAATATTTCATTAATTAAATCACTTTTCCATTTCTCTATCAATATTTGTTACCAAATATTTTCAATAATCATCTCGGCCTCTTATGCCATTTGGAAAACGTTTCCAAATATCAACTTCTTTTATTTTCTATATATTAGAAAAATCTCTATTTGCAGTTGGAAACAATTCCAATCACTTATCTCTATCCCTTTTTGTTTACAACATTCGATTTTTTCTATTCACTTTACTATCGAATTCAATACGTCGATACAATGATTTCAAATTATCAAAATATCTTAAAAATATTCTAACTCCTTAAATTTCCGGAAAAATTCGCCATAACCTCCCCTGTATCGGGAGCATCGGGAAATTTCAAATAGCTTCCCGGTATCTTCCTCAATCAAAAAGAAAAAGGAAAAGCCAAGCGGCTTGCCGATACGGCGCATAAAACCCATATATGAATTTTAAACATGTACCTTATTGTCGAGCACCTAAACTTAAATCTTCATGTACTCCATCCCATATCTGTTTAACACTTGTTCACCTGTTTCTAATTCAATTCAACTCAATCCATTCGTTAGAATTCAGTTTCGCTCATTTATTCTTTAAATCGGCCATTTTGCCTATTTTACTCCTTTGTTGAACATAACATGTGCAAACAAAATATTTAATTAGCTTGCTCATAACCAAATTGAATTTCAATTTCAATTCTAGTTTCCTGTTTGATTTCGAATATAAATTTTCAAATCGAATTTGCTTATTCAAAGCTCAATATTAATTCGAAATTTCCTTAACTAATTTCTATTCAATTAAGTTAATTCTATTCAATAAATCAAAATCTGGTTTCTGTTCCAAAAATCATATTCATTTACACAACTCGAATTCGCATATATTTTACAACTCAACTCTGAAATTCTCTAAATAGAAACTTCGGATTTTATTTACTTAAAATCCTTTTATAAAATGAAATAAACCGTTATGGTTTTTAAATAGTTCTGGCGCTGTTTTTCTTAAAATTTGATTTTGACATATCTCAAAATCTATACGACGAAATCCAGATTTTTCTTCTTCATTAGAAAACTATTATCAAATCGGTCCTGACGTTTCTTGTTTCGAAGAATTCCGACTTCAATCGAGTTCTATATATTCAATTGAAGTTCAAATCGCCAATTTACGAACTGCAGCGCTGCGGCGAGTTCGTTCTAATTATATATATATATATATATATATATATATATAAACTTTTTAAACTTCAAAAAAATGAATTCAACTTTATTTAATTCTATTTGAATTCCTTGATTCAAATTCCAATCTCACTTTGAATTCCATATTCAAATTTCAATCCCTTTTAAATTCTATCATTCAAATCCTATTTAAATCCTCTTATTTGAATTCTATTTCAAATCTAGTTTCAAAACTTCATTTGAATTTCTATATTCAAAACTATTTTCAAAACTTCATTTGAATTTCTATATTCAAATCTCATAGATTAAATCCTATTTGAATTCAATTTGAATCTCTTATATTCAAATTTCATTTCCCATTTCCATTCGAATTCTAATGTTCAAATTCATTTCCAACACCATTTGAATTTCTAATATTCAAACTTATTTTTAACACCATTTGAATTTCTTTACTCAAATCCATTTGAATTCCCTTGAATCCAAATTCCATTTCAAAATCATTTGGATTTCCTATTTTGAAATCCTATTTGAAATTCTATTTCAAATTCTACTTTGAAAAATCCTATTTCCAAAGTTTATTTCAAATTCTATTTTGAAATCTCATATTCAAATTTCTATTTGAATTTCTGTATTCAATTCCATGTTCAAATTCAATACTCGAATTTCTATTTCAAATCTCTATTCAAATTTCATATTTAAATTCCATTCAAATCTCTATTCAAATTTCACATTTGAATTCTTCTTTGAAATTCTATATTTCAAATTCTATTCAAATTCTTCTTTGAAATTCTATATTTCAAATTCTATTTTCCATTTGAACTCTTATATCCAATTTCTTTTAACCTAGTCTCGACTTCAATTCCTTTTGAAATCGATATTTCTATTTTTCTTTTGACGATAGATTTCTCATTCAAATTTCACACTTGTATTTCTATTTCTGAATTATCAAACGATAATCCTTTTCTCTTCATTTTATAACTTCGTTATAAAAGAACTATTTATAAGCTTCGTTTATAAAGGAACTACTTGTTATATTTTTCAAAAACAAGTTTTATATTTTTATTCCATTTAAAAATTCAAATTCTATTTAAAAATAGAAATTTCCCTTTTTAAATCTCAAATATCCTTCCACGATATTTTTATAAATCAATATTCAAGCCCAGTGATATTTAAAACAATCAAACCATTCAAATTTCAATCATTTGATTTATAACACGTCATATATGAATATATATATGAAATCAAACAAACGACAAACAAACAGATAATATATTTTTGAGGAATCCAGTTGGATTCCTCCAACCTGTTTTCCTGCATTCACAGATGTTAGCACATAAATAATACCCATTCTGCTTCGTGGCAGAATATCGCGGTATAGAAGGTCATCCACTAATCATAGCGTGGGGCGTATAGGGTAATCATCCGCTATGAAACTGCGGGCATCCGCTAATGAGACTGCGGGAAACCAACCAATCAATCAACCCAATATATATATATAGCCTAAATAACTAATATATATAAAACAACCAGAAAATATTCACACAAGCAACAAACAATTATTTTTAATGAAATAAAAATAATTCTAAAGGTGAGTGAGATTTACTCACCAGGATTTCATTTGTCGAATATTCCGCTTAGTATCATCTCATCGCGGCTACAGATCGTCTCAGATAAATTTATCTATCACATATAATTATTTATTTAATTATCGATTAAACGATTTACTAATTTAAATTAAACACTAAAATAAATAAACAAGTTATTAGATTTATATTTCTAAAAGGTGTATACCTTATTGCCATTCCAATTATCCGACCCATCGCGAACCAACTCAACCATCGCTGATCGAAACAGCTCCAAAACTGCACTGTTTCATTTTGACATTTCAGCGAACAGTTTGCAGTCAGTACATCCTCCTTTTTCTATCATCTCAGCCCATGCCTGCTGCTGTATATTTCACCACCGCCATGTTCGATCTTGCACCCTCAACCATTTGAACCCCACCAGTCCAGCAACCAACGACAATCAAAAACCCCTTCAGACATCGCACTCCACCAGACGCAACAACCCAACGTCGATCTCCCTCCTAATATCGCAGCACCCAGATTTCACTAACGAACCGACATCACACCACCACATCCGTTACACTCGAACAACCCCAATGTCACAGCCTCTCATTCATCTCGCTCTGGAACCCTAAGTTCTCCGTTGCCCTAAATACCTGGAGAGCCACGACATTCCCATCGCGATGATGGTCAAGACCCCCTCTCGCGAGTCCCTAGCTGTCGTCGCCCCATAGGGAATTTCCCGATTCGAACTCGCGATTCCTGATTCAAAAATTTATTTTTCTTTTCGAAGAAATCGGTTTTCATTTGCAGAAGAATTAAAGAACGAAGGGAAAAGGATCGGAATGTTTATGTTGATTTTTAGAAGGGGAAAGATATGAAGGCACGGCTCATTATATAGTTGCGAAGGGAAAACAGGGAGTACGCATCATCAATTCTTCTGTCTCCTTGATATCAAGTTGGGAGGCCATTTTTACTGCTCGAGAAAAATAGGCTGAGCGTTTGTACAAAAAAAGGTCGGCAATTCAAATCAATAGGTTGGCTGAAAAGAATGTCTGATTTGAAATTTGTTTTTAATTAAAAACTAAATTATAACACAGTCCCTTATTTAAAATTCTGAACCGTTATTCTAACTTAACGACCGATGTTTTCAGATTATAACGTTATTTTGAATTCAACGAAATATACTGTATAATTTAATTCGAACATTAAAAATAACGTATTAAATTGATATAATATGATTTTAAATTTAAAACAAATAAATTCCAAAAAAATAAATAATTTACTATTATTATCTTTCAAATTCAATAAAAATTCATATTAACCATTTGAATCACTCAGAATCCATTATAAATTCAAATGGGATGATTTCAGTTCTCGTATTTCGAACATTATATATATATACGAAATAAATCATATATTGATCACTAATTGGTAATTCAGTATAAAAACTCTTTTATATTACTAATTCAATATTTAAAACTATATTAAATATTTAAAATTAATCGACGAAAAATCTGGGTCGTTACATTCTTCCCCCCTTAAAATAATTTCGTCCTCGAAATTGCTAAGGTAGGAAAAAGGGTACAAATCTATTTCTTTTCAACATCTCACTTATGTTGAAACTCAACTCCTCATATTTTTATGACTTTATTTTCAACCAAAGCTTTTGGTTTCCATTCATATGCATTCTAATTCATATTCCTTTCAATTTTATTTCAAATTGATTCAAGTCAATTTATTCACCTCGAACCATTTAACTTGCTTCAGTTAAATTTTTAATTCCAGAATCCAGATCCCAGGATTTTCATTTCAAATCCTTTTGAAATCACTTAAATATATACATATATTTAAAATCTTTTCACATTCAAAATACTTGAATTTTCCTACTGAATTTGTTTTCGCTCAAACCAATTTTCATCAAAAATTTTCCAAGGTAGCAATTCATCACTTAGAAACTCGGAAATGAACACTGATGATGTTGCAATCATCATCAGAATAATTTCCCAGCCACTGAAGTGAGTTCAGTGCTTTATTATTCCAAAATTCATCTAAAACGATTTTCTTTCAAATCTTTCTAAAACAAACCTATATTGCTTTGAAAAATATTTGTCAACTTCCCAGGATTTTTGAATTCTTAATTCTGGTTTGAATTTAATTCTAATTCATCTCATTTGTATATTTAATTCATATACAAATTCTATTTGGTTATAAATATAACCATTCCAATTTTATAATCTTATCTGATTATAATGATATCAATCAACACATCCATATAACATAATAATTTCAAAAATTTCTCTTTATATATCAAAAATAGAAATTTTGGGTAAAATTATTTCATTTACCCATTTAAAACAATATCGTGTTCAATCCTCTGTTCAAGTGTTTAGAAATTCCTATCGACGTCGTGGCGTCCCACGATTCGACCAGAATTCATAAACCACTCAACAGACAAGTCAACACAATATAAAATAATTTTTATATCAACTAACAAATACGCTCTCTCGTATATATACACTCAACTCATTCTAGGGTACTACTGACCCTATCTCTAATGAGCACAACCCTATCAAGCCTAGGTATTCGCTCAACCTAAGCTCTGATACCAACTGTAACGACCACAGGATTCGAGTAGGCTTTTCAACCATCCTCTCCTCCCTCGGCACTGGGCTAACCTCCCAGCGTGGCTTACAGAGATACCTCAGAACTGCTTTTACGACCAGCCTCTCGACTCGACCAACCCACATTGTCGGGAGATGTAGGGGTAAGAGTCTCCCGTTCGCCACCAAACGCGAAGCGAGAACCCCCTATCATCCGTACCAATTAAGCAACCAGCTCTGATACCAACTGTAACGACCCGCAAATCCGAGCTATCTGAGTTGACTAAATACAACACACGTCCAACCCAAATAACACAGAAATACGACTCATTATTAGAAAGAAGTTAGAAGATGAGAAATAGAAAGAAAGAAATATTAGAATAGAAGAAAAACGAAGATCACAACTCACAGCGGAACGAATAAAATATATTATATAACATAACTTTTTGAAATTCAAATCAGTAGCTTTATATACATACCATCATCAGAGCACAACAGTCATTCCTGGAACAGTTATAAACACCTGTTTCCAGATACAAACAAGGTCCACAGCGGAATATATGATAGTCTATAGCTAACTGGTGAAGCCTCCTGCTTCCAGCTCCTTCAAGTGAATCTGTGAAATCCCGACTACTTGACTGCCCGTACAAATTTGGGCACCCAAGAGTTTAGGGAAAACAAAACAAAATAAACTCTGGGTCAGTCATGGGACTAGTGTGAGTAAACTCCAACCACTTGTTTAACTCTCAAAACTCTTTTCGAAAGAAAAGATAATAGTAAGACCAGCCCACACATAAACATGGATGGTTTTTACCTTACTATAACCCAAAACACTTTGATACGAAAATCCAGTGATATTATAATAATGTCTACATCAAGTAAATAACCAAATAGCAGAACGCTTGCCTCTCACGCTCCACATACATAGTATAAAATCAAAAATCGCATGGCGCTTATTGGAGATTGGATTTCCAACATGACAAGGTATGGAACCACCTTCCGATGATGTATCTCTAGAGGCGAATACACCTGGGTTCAACAAGAATGTCTTGTAACCCGGCCCACACATGACCGACCACTCATTTCGCTTGAGTGTATCGAATGTATATCACCAACGGTTGGACTCAAACCACCGTTTCCCGAATGGGCAGAATCTATAGATTTAGAAACAAAAGGAATTTCTCTAGATAGGTGATTATGCACCCTAATGGGTGCGACCCACATAGCCATGCTGCCTGCCCGATTTTTGTCCTTTCCCGGTTGTTGAGGCCTGAGGCTACGATTTCTTTCCATTCATTGATAACACAATCACTTTGAATGCCACATTGTCAGATCCGTTAATCACTAGTTGAGTTTGCACAAATATTCTGTATGTTATGCTAAGGGATAAATCCGTTGCAACCATATATATTCATACAGACCAACCCATTTGATCATTGGAAATACTCTGTCAGACATTCGTCCATTTACGTTCGTTCTAGGACTGAACGAAACCGAAGGCACTATTTCTATTAATAGAAAAAGCCCTTGCACTTCACTCCGTCTTCAATATATTCAGCATACTTGGTTCGCAACGCTTATGCCAATACGGAGTGGTTCTTCGGATAATAATCCAACCGGTCTCTCCATATTGACAACGATGGTCAAAACTTCGATAGTCTGTGATTTAACTATCGAATAAAACAAGTGTTCATCCAAACATATCAAACAAATCACCGGGCTCTTTAATTAATATTTCATTAATTAAATCACTTTTCCATTTCTCTATCAATATTTGTTACCAAATATTTTCAATAATCATCTCGGCCTCTT
Organism: Allium sativum; assembly: GCA_030737875.1. Classification (NCBI taxonomy): domain Eukaryota; kingdom Viridiplantae; phylum Streptophyta; class Magnoliopsida; order Asparagales; family Amaryllidaceae; genus Allium; species Allium sativum. The sequence continues at coordinate 968,816,644 of CM060912.1, read as the reverse complement.
ATGCCATTTGGAAAACGTTTCCAAATATCAACTTCTTTTATTTTCTATATATTAGAAAAATCTCTATTTGCAGTTGGAAACAATTCCAATCACTTATCTCTATCCCTTTTTGTTTACAACATTCGATTTTTTCTATTCACTTTACTATCGAATTCAATACGTCGATACAATGATTTCAAATTATCAAAATATCTTAAAAATATTCTAACTCCTTAAATTTCCGGAAAAATTCGCCATAACCTCCCCTGTATCGGGAGCATCGGGAAATTTCAAATAGCTTCCCGGTATCTTCCTCAATCAAAAAGAAAAAGGAAAAGCCAAGCGGCTTGCCGATACGGCGCATAAAACCCATATATGAATTTTAAACATGTACCTTATTGTCGAGCACCTAAACTTAAATCTTCATGTACTCCATCCCATATTTGTTTAACACCTGTTCACCTGTTTCTAATTCAATTCAACTCAATCCATTCGTTAGAATTCAGTTTCGCTCATTTATTCTTTAAATCGGCCATTTTGCCTATTTTACTCCTTTGTTGAACATAACATGAGCAAACAAAATATTTAATTAGCTTGCTCATAACCAAATTGAATTTCAATTTCAATTCTAGTTTCCTGTTTGATTTCGAATATAAATTTTCAAATCGAATTTGCTTATTCAAAGCTCAATATTAATTCGAAATTTCCTTAACTAATTTCTATTCAATTTAGTTAATTCTATTCAATAAATCAAAATCTGGTTTCTGTTCCAAAAATCATATTCATTTACACAACTCGAATTCGCATATATTTTACAACTCAACTCTGAAATTCTCTAAATAGAAACTTCGGATTTTATTTACTTAAAATCCTTTTATAAAATGAAATAAACCGTTATGGTTTTTAAATAGTTCTGGCGCTGTTTTTCTTAAAATTTGATTTTGACATATCTCAAAATCTATACGACGAAATCCAGATTTTTCTTCTTCATTAGAAAACTATTATCAAATCGGTCCTGACGTTTCTTGTTTCGAAGAATTCCGACTTCAATCGAGTTATATATATTCAATTGAAGTTCGAATCGCCAATTTACGAACTGCAGCGCTGCGGCGAGTTCGTTCTAATTATATATATATATATAAAAACTTTTTAAACTTCAAAAAAATGAATTCAACTTTATTTAATTCTATTTGAATTCCTTAATTCAAATTCCAATCTCACTTTGAATTCCATATTCAAATTTCAATCCCTTTTAAATTCTATCATTCAAATCCTATTTAAATCCTCTTATTTGAATTCTATTTCAAATCTAGTTTCAAAACTTCATTTGAATTTCTATATTCAAAACTATTTTCAAAACTTCATTTGAATTTCTACATTCAAATCTCATAGATTAAATCCTTTTTGAATTCAATTTGAATCTCTTATATTCAAATTTCATTTCCCATTTCCATTCGAATTCTAATGTTCAAATTCATTTCCAACACCATTTGAATTTCTAATATTCAAACTTATTTTTAACACCATTTGAATTTCTTTACTCAAATCCATTTGAATTCCCTTGAATCCAAATTCCATTTCAAAATCATTTGGATTTCCTATTTTGAAATCCTATTTGAAATTCTATTTCAAATTCTACTTTGAAAAATCCTATTTCCAAAGTTTATTTCAAATTCTATTTTGAAATCTCATATTCAAATTTCTATTTGAATTTCTGTATTCAATTCCATGTTCAAATTCAATACTCAAATTTCTATTTCAAATCTCTATTCAAATTTCATATTTAAATTCCATTCAAATCTCTATTCAAATTTCACATTTGAATTCTTCTTTGAAATTCTATATTTCAAATTCTATTCAAATTCTTCTTTGAAATTCTATATTTCAAATTCTATTTTCCATTTGAACTCTTATATCCAATTTCTTTTAACCAAGTCTCGACTTCAATTCCTTTTGAAATCGATATTTCTATTTTTCTTTTGACGATAGATTTCTCATTCAAATTTCACACTTGTATTTCTATTTCTGAATTATCAAACGATAATCCTTTTCTCTTCATTTTATAACTTCGTTATAAAAGAACTATTTATAAGCTTCGTTTATAAAGGAACTACTTGTTATATTTTTCAAAAACAAGTTTTATATTTTTATTCCATTTAAAAATTCAAATTCTATTTAAAAATAGAAATTTCCCTTTTTAAATCTCAAATATCCTTCCACGATATTTTTATAAATCAATATTCAAGCCCAGTGATATTTAAAACAATCAAACCATTCAAATTTCAATCATTTGATTTATAACACGTCATATATGAATATATATATGAAATCAAACAAACGACAAACAAACAGATAATATATTTTTGAGGAATCCAGTTGGATTCCTCCAACCTGTTTTCCTGCATTCACAGATGTTAGCACATAAATAATACCCATTCTGCTTCGTGGCAGAATATCGCGGTATAGAAGGTCATCCACTAATCATAGCGTGGGGCGTATAGGGTAATCATCCGCTATGAAACTGCGGGCATCCGCTAATGAGACTGCGGGAAACCAACCAATCAATCAACCCAATATATATATATATATATAGCCTAAATAACTAATATATATAAAACAACCAGAAAATATTCACACAAGCAACAAACAATTATTTTTAATGAAATAAAAATAATTCTAAAGGTGAGTGAGATTTACTCACCAGGATTTCATTTGTCGAATATTCCGCTTAGTATCATCTCATCGCGGCTACAGATCGTCTCGGATAAATTTATCTATCACATATAATTATTTATTTAATTATCGATTAAACGATTTACTAATTTAAATTAAACACTAAAATAAATAAACAAGTTATTAGATTTATATTTCTAAAAGGTGTATACCTTATTGCCATTCCAATTATCCGACCCATCGCGAACCAACTCAACCATCGCTGATCGAAACAGCTCCAAAACTGCACTGTTTCATTTTGACATTTCAGCGAACAGTTTGCAGTCAGTACATCCTCCTTTTTCTATCATCTCAGCCCATGCCTGCTGCTGTATATTTCACCACCGCCATGTTCGATCTTGCACCCTCAACCATTTGAACCCCACCAGTCCAGCAACCAACGACAATCAAAAACCCCTTCAGACATCGCACTCCACCAGACGCAACAACCCAACGTCGATCTCCCTCCTAATATCGCAGCACCCATATTTCACTAACGAACCGACATCGCACCACCACATCCGTTACACTCGAACAACCCCAATGTCACAGCCTCTCATTCATCTCGCTCTGGAACCCTAAGTTCTCCGTTGCCCTAAATACCTGGAGAGCCACGACATTCCCATCGCGATGATGGTCAAGACCCCCTCTCGCGAGTCCCTAGCTGTCGTCGCCCCATAGGGAATTTCCCGATTCGAACTCGCGATTCCTGATTCAAAAATTTATTTTTCTTTTCGAAGAAATCGGTTTTCATTTGCAGAAGAATTAAAGAACGAAGGGAAAAGGATCGGAATGTTTATGTTGATTTTTAGAAGGGGAAAGATATGAAGGCACGGCTCATTATATAGTTGCGAAGGGAAAACAGGGAGTACGCATCATCAATTCTTCTGTCTCCTTGATATCAAGTTGGGAGGCCATTTTTACTGCTCGAGAAAAATAGGCTGAGCGTTTGTACAAAAAAAGGTCGGCAATTCAAATCAATAGGTTGGCTGAAAAGAATGTCTGATTTGAAATTTGTTTTTAATTAAAAACTAAATTATAACACAGTCCCTTATTTAAAATTCTGAACCGTTATTCTAACTTAACGACCGATGTTTTCAGATTATAACGTTATTTTGAATTCAACGAAATATACTGTATAATTTAATTCGAACATTAAAAATAACGTATTAAATTGATATAATATGATTTTAAATTTAAAACAAATAAATTCCAAAAAAATAAATAATTTACTATTATTATCTTTCAAATTCAATAAAAATTCATATTAACCATTTGAATCACTCAGAATCCATTATAAATTCAAATGGGATGATTTCAGTTCTCGTATTTCGAACATTATATATATACGAAATAAATCATATATTGATCACTAATTGGTAATTCAGTATAAAAACTCTTTTATATTACTAATTCAATATTTAAAACTATATTAAATATTTAAAATTAATCGACGAAAAATCTGGGTCGTTACATTCTTCCCCCCTTAAAATAATTTCGTCCTCGAAATTGCTAAGGTAGGAAAAAGGGTACAAATCTATTTCTTTTCAACATCTCACTTATGTTGAAACTCAACTCCTCATATTTTTATGACTTTATTTTCAACCAAAGCTTTTGGTTTCCATTCATATGCATTCTAATTCATATTCCTTTCAATTTTATTTCAAATTGATTCAAGTCAATTTATTCACCTCGAACCATTTAACTTGCTTCAGTTAAATTTTTAATTCCAGAATCCAGATCCCAGGATTTTCATTTCAAATCCTTTTGAAATCACTTAAATATATACATATATTTAAAATCTTTTCACATTCAAAATACTTGAATTTTCCTACTGAATTTGTTTTCGCTCAAACCAATTTTCATCAAAATTTTTCCAAGGTAGCAATTCATCACTTAGAAACTCGGAAATGAACACTGATGATGTTGCAATCATCATCAGAATAATTTCCCAGCCACTGAAGTGAGTTCAGTGCTTTATTATTCCAAAATTCATCTAAAACGATTTTCTTTCAAATCTTTCTAAAACAAACCTATATTGCTTTGAAAAATATTTGTCAACTTCCCAGGATTTTTGAATTCTTAATTCTGGTTTGAATTTAATTCTAATTCATCTCATTTGTATATTTAATTCATATACAAATTCTATTTGGTTATAAATATAACCATTCCAATTTTATAATCTTATCTGATTATAATGATATCAATCAACACATCCATATAACATAATAATTTCAAAAATTTCTCTTTATATATCAAAAATAGAAATTTTGGGTAAAATTATTTCATTTACCCATTTAAAACAATATCGTGTTCAATCCTCTGTTCAAGTGTTTAGAAATTCCTATCGACGTCGTGGCGTCCCACGATTCGACCAGAATTCATAAACCACTCAACAGACAAGTCAACACAATATAAAATAATTTTTATATCAACTAACAAATACGCTCTCTCGTATATATACACTCAACTCATTCTAGGGTACTACTGACCCTATCTCTAATGAGCACAACCCTATCAAGCCTAGGTATTCGCTCAACCTAAGCTCTGATACCAACTGTAACGACCACAGGATTCGAGTAGGCTTTTCAACCATCCTCTCCTCCCTCGGCACTGGGCTAACCTCCCAGCGTGGCTTACAGAGATACCTCAGAACTGCTTTTACGACCAGCCTCTCGACTCGACCAACCCACATTGTCGGGAGATGTAGGGGTAAGAGTCTCCCGTTCGCCACCAAACGCGAAGCGAGAACCCCCTATCATCCGTACCAATTAAGCAACCAGCTCTGATACCAACTGTAACGACCCGCAAATCCGAGCTATCTGAGTTGACTAAATACAACACACGTCCAACCCAAATAACACAGAAATACGACTCATTATTAGAAAGAAGTTAGAAGATGAGAAATAGAAAGAAAGAAATATTAGAATAGAAGAAAAACGAAGATCACAACTCACAGCGGAACGAATAAAATATATTATATAACATAACTTTTTGAAATTCAAATCAGTAGCTTTATATACATACCATCATCAGAGCACAACAGTCATTCCTGGAACAGTTATAAACACCTGTTTCCAGATACAAACAAGGTCCACAGCGGAATATATGATAGTCTATAGCTAACTGGTGAAGCCTCCTGCTTCCAGCTCCTTCAAGTGAATCTGTGAAATCCCGACTACTTGACTGCCCGTACAAATTTGGGCACCCAAGAGTTTAGGGAAAACAAAACAAAATAAACTCTGGGTCAGTCATGGGACTGGTGTGAGTAAACTCCAACCACTTGTTTAACTCTCAAAACTCTTTTCGAAAGAAAAGATAATAGTAAGACCAGCCCACACATAAACATGGATGGTTTTTACCTTACTATAACCCAAAACACTTTGATACGAAAATCCAGTGATATTATAATAATGTCTACATCAAGTAAATAACCAAATAGCAGAACGCTTCCATCTCACGCTCCACATACATAGTATAAAATCAAAAATCGCATGGCGCTTATTGGAGATTGGATTTCCAACATGACAAGGTATGGAACCACCTTCCGATGATGTATCTCTAGAGGCGAATACACCTGGGTTCAACAAGAATGTCTTGTAACCCGGCCCACACATGACCGACCACTCATTTCGCTTGAGTGTATCGAATGTATATCACCAACGGTTGGACTCAAACCACCGTTTCCCGAATGGGCAGAATCGATAGATTTAGAAACAAAAGGAATTTCTCTAGATAGGTGATTATACACCCTAATGGGTGCGACCCACATAGCCATGCTGCCTGCCCGATTTTTGTCCTTTCCCGGTTGTTGAGGCCTGAGGCTACGATTTCTTACCATTCATTGATAACACAATCACTTTGAATGCCACATTGTCAGATCCGTTAATCACTAGTTGAGTTTGCACAAATATTCTGGATGTTATGCTAAGGGATAAATCCGTTGCAACCATATATATTCATACAGACCAACCCATTTGATCATTGGAAATACTCTGTCAGACATTCGTCCATTTACGTTCGTTCTGGGACTGAACAAAACCGAAGGCACTATTTCTATTAATAGAAAAAGCCCTTGCACTTCACTCCGTCTTCAATATATTCAGCATACTTGGTTCGCAACGCTTATGCCAATACGGAGTGGTTCTTCGGATAATAATCCAACCGGTCTCTCCATATTGACAACGATGGTCAAAACTTCGATAGTCTGTGATTTAACTATCGAATAAAACAAGTGTTCATCCAAACATATCAAACAAATCACCGGGCTCTTTAATTAATATTTCATTAATTAAATCACTTTTCCATTTCTCTATCAATATTTGTTACCAAATATTTTCAATAATCATCTCGGCCTCTTATGCCATTTGGAAAACGTTTCCAAATATCAACTTCTTTTATTTTCTATATATTAGAAAAATCTCTATTTGCAGTTGGAAACAATTCCAATCACTTATCTCTATCCCTTTTTGTTTACAACATTCGATTTTTTCTATTCACTTTACTATCGAATTCAATACGTCGATACAATGATTTCAAATTATCAAAATATCTTAAAAATATTCTAACTCCTTAAATTTCCGGAAAAATTCGCCATAACCTCCCCTGTATCGGGAGCATCGGGAAATTTCAAATAGCTTCCCGGTATCTTCCTCAATCAAAAAGAAAAAGGAAAAGCCAAGCGGCTTGCCGATACGGCGCATAAAACCCATATATGAATTTTAAACATGTACCTTATTGTCGAGCACCTAAACTTAAATCTTCATGTACTCCATCCCATATCTGTTTAACACTTGTTCACCTGTTTCTAATTCAATTCAACTCAATCCATTCGTTAGAATTCAGTTTCGCTCATTTATTCTTTAAATCGGCCATTTTGCCTATTTTACTCCTTTGTTGAACATAACATGTGCAAACAAAATATTTAATTAGCTTGCTCATAACCAAATTGAATTTCAATTTCAATTCTAGTTTCCTGTTTGATTTCGAATATAAATTTTCAAATCGAATTTGCTTATTCAAAGCTCAATATTAATTCGAAATTTCCTTAACTAATTTCTATTCAATTAAGTTAATTCTATTCAATAAATCAAAATCTGGTTTCTGTTCCAAAAATCATATTCATTTACACAACTCGAATTCGCATATATTTTACAACTCAACTCTGAAATTCTCTAAATAGAAACTTCGGATTTTATTTACTTAAAATCCTTTTATAAAATGAAATAAACCGTTATGGTTTTTAAATAGTTCTGGCGCTGTTTTTCTTAAAATTTGATTTTGACATATCTCAAAATCTATACGACGAAATCCAGATTTTTCTTCTTCATTAGAAAACTATTATCAAATCGGTCCTGACGTTTCTTGTTTCGAAGAATTCCGACTTCAATCGAGTTCTATATATTCAATTGAAGTTCGAATCGCCAATTTACGAACTGCAGCGCTGCGGCGAGTTCGTTCTAATTATATATATATATATATATATATATAAACTTTTTAAACTTCAAAAAAATGAATTCAACTTTATTTAATTCTATTTGAATTCCTTGATTCAAATTCCAATCTCACTTTGAATTCCATATTCAAATTTCAATCCCTTTTAAATTCTATCATTCAAATCCTATTTAAATCCTCTTATTTGAATTCTATTTCAAATCTAGTTTCAAAACTTCATTTGAATTTCTATATTCAAAACTATTTTCAAAACTTCATTTGAATTTCTATATTCAAATCTCATAGATTAAATCCTATTTGAATTCAATTTGAATCTCTTATATTCAAATTTCATTTCCCATTTCCATTCGAATTCTAATGTTCAAATTCATTTCCAACACCATTTGAATTTCTAATATTCAAACTTATTTTTAACACCATTTGAATTTCTTTACTCAAATCCATTTGAATTCCCTTGAATCCAAATTCCATTTCAAAATCATTTGGATTTCCTATTTTGAAATCCTATTTGAAATTCTATTTCAAATTCTACTTTGAAAAATCCTATTTCCAAAGTTTATTTCAAATTCTATTTTGAAATCTCATATTCAAATTTCTATTTGAATTTCTGTATTCAATTCCATGTTCAAATTCAATACTCGAATTTCTATTTCAAATCTCTATTCAAATTTCATATTTAAATTCCATTCAAATCTCTATTCAAATTTCACATTTGAATTCTTCTTTGAAATTCTATATTTCAAATTCTATTCAAATTCTTCTTTGAAATTCTATATTTCAAATTCTATTTTCCATTTGAACTCTTATATCCAATTTCTTTTAACCTAGTCTCGACTTCAATTCCTTTTGAAATCGATATTTCTATTTTTCTTTTGACGATAGATTTCTCATTCAAATTTCACACTTGTATTTCTATTTCTGAATTATCAAACGATAATCCTTTTCTCTTCATTTTATAACTTCGTTATAAAAGAACTATTTATAAGCTTCGTTTATAAAGGAACTACTTGTTATATTTTTCAAAAACAAGTTTTATATTTTTATTCCATTTAAAAATTCAAATTCTATTTAAAAATAGAAATTTCCCTTTTTAAATCTCAAATATCCTTCCACGATATTTTTATAAATCAATATTCAAGCCCAGTGATATTTAAAACAATCAAACCATTCAAATTTCAATCATTTGATTTATAACACGTCATATATGAATATATATATGAAATCAAACAAACGACAAACAAACAGATAATATATTTTTGAGGAATCCAGTTGGATTCCTCCAACCTGTTTTCCTGCATTCACAGATGTTAGCACATAAATAATACCCATTCTGCTTCGTGGCAGAATATCGCGGTATAGAAGGTCATCCACTAATCATAGCGTGGGGCGTATAGGGTAATCATCCGCTATGAAACTGCGGGCATCCGCTAATGAGACTGCGGGAAACCAACCAATCAATCAACCCAATATATATATATAGCCTAAATAACTAATATATATAAAACAACCAGAAAATATTCACACAAGCAACAAACAATTATTTTTAATGAAATAAAAATAATTCTAAAGGTGAGTGAGATTTACTCACCAGGATTTCATTTGTCGAATATTCCGCTTAGTATCATCTCATCGCGGCTACAGATCGTCTCAGATAAATTTATCTATCACATATAATTATTTATTTAATTATCGATTAAACGATTTACTAATTTAAATTAAACACTAAAATAAATAAACAAGTTATTAGATTTATATTTCTAAAAGGTGTATACCTTATTGCCATTCCAATTATCCGACCCATCGCGAACCAACTCAACCATCGCTGATCGAAACAGCTCCAAAACTGCACTGTTTCATTTTGACATTTCAGCGAACAGTTTGCAGTCAGTACATCCTCCTTTTTCTATCATCTCAGCCCATGCCTGCTGCTGTATATTTCACCACCGCCATGTTCGATCTTGCACCCTCAACCATTTGAACCCCACCAGTCCAGCAACCAACGACAATCAAAAACCCCTTCAGACATCGCACTCCACCAGACGCAACAACCCAACGTCGATCTCCCTCCTAATATCGCAGCACCCATATTTCACTAACGAACCGACATCACACCACCACATCCGTTACACTCGAACAACCCCAATGTCACAGCCTCTCATTCATCTCGCTCTGGAACCCTAAGTTCTCCGTTGCCCTAAATACCTGGAGAGCCACGACATTCCCATCGCGATGATGGTCAAGACCCCCTCTCGCGAGTCCCTAGCTGTCGTCGCCCCATAGGGAATTTCCCGATTCGAACTCGCGATTCCTGATTCAAAAATTTATTTTTCTTTTCGAAGAAATCGGTTTTCATTTGCAGAAGAATTAAAGAACGAAGGGAAAAGGATCGGAATGTTTATGTTGATTTTTAGAAGGGGAAAGATATGAAGGCACGGCTCATTATATAGTTGCGAAGGGAAAACAGGGAGTACGCATCATCAATTCTTCTGTCTCCTTGATATCAAGTTGGGAGGCCATTTTTACTGCTCGAGAAAAATAGGCTGAGCGTTTGTACAAAAAAAGGTCGGCAATTCAAATCAATAGGTTGGCTGAAAAGAATGTCTGATTTGAAATTTGTTTTTAATTAAAAACTAAATTATAACACAGTCCCTTATTTAAAATTCTGAACCGTTATTCTAACTTAACGACCGATGTTTTCAGATTATAACGTTATTTTGAATTCAACGAAATATACTGTATAATTTAATTCGAACATTAAAAATAACGTATTAAATTGATATAATATGATTTTAAATTTAAAACAAATAAATTCCAAAAAAATAAATAATTTACTATTATTATCTTTCAAATTCAATAAAAATTCATATTAACCATTTGAATCACTCAGAATCCATTATAAATTCAAATGGGATGATTTCAGTTCTCGTATTTCGAACATTATATATATACGAAATAAATCATATATTGATCACTAATTGGTAATTCAGTATAAAAACTCTTTTATATTACTAATTCAATATTTAAAACTATATTAAATATTTAAAATTAATCGACGAAAAATCTGGGTCGTTACATTCTTCCCCCCTTAAAATAATTTCGTCCTCGAAATTGCTAAGGTAGGAAAAAGGGTACAAATCTATTTCTTTTCAACATCTCACTTATGTTGAAACTCAACTCCTCATATTTTTATGACTTTATTTTCAACCAAAGCTTTTGGTTTCCATTCATATGCATTCTAATTCATATTCCTTTCAATTTTATTTCAAATTGATTCAAGTCAATTTATTCACCTCGAACCATTTAACTTGCTTCAGTTAAATTTTTAATTCCAGAATCCAGATCCCAGGATTTTCATTTCAAATCCTTTTGAAATCACTTAAATATATACATATATTTAAAATCTTTTCACATTCAAAATACTTGAATTTTCCTACTGAATTTGTTTTCGCTCAAACCAATTTTCATCAAAATTTTTCCAAGGTAGCAATTCATCACTTAGAAACTCGGAAATGAACACTGATGATGTTGCAATCATCATCAGAATAATTTCCCAGCCACTGAAGTGAGTTCAGTGCTTTATTATTCCAAAATTCATCTAAAACGATTTTCTTTCAAATCTTTCTAAAACAAACCTATATTGCTTTGAAAAATATTTGTCAACTTCCCAGGATTTTTGAATTCTTAATTCTGGTTTGAATTTAATTCTAATTCATCTCATTTGTATATTTAATTCATATACAAATTCTATTTGGTTATAAATATAACCATTCCAATTTTATAATCTTATCTGATTATAATGATATCAATCAACACATCCATATAACATAATAATTTCAAAAATTTCTCTTTATATATCAAAAATAGAAATTTTGGGTAAAATTATTTCATTTACCCATTTAAAACAATATCGTGTTCAATCCTCTGTTCAAGTGTTTAGAAATTCCTATCGACGTCGTGGCGTCCCACGATTCGACCAGAATTCATAAACCACTCAACAGACAAGTCAACACAATATAAAATAATTTTTATATCAACTAACAAATACGCTCTCTCGTATATATACACTCAACTCATTCTAGGGTACTACTGACCCTATCTCTAATGAGCACAACCCTATCAAGCCTAGGTATTCGCTCAACCTAAGCTCTGATACCAACTGTAACGACCACAGGATTCGAGTAGGCTTTTCAACCATCCTCTCCTCCCTCGGCACTGGGCTAACCTCCCAGCGTGGCTTACAGAGATACCTCAGAACTGCTTTTACGACCAGCCTCTCGACTCGACCAACCCACATTGTCGGGAGATGTAGGGGTAAGAGTCTCCCGTTCGCCACCAAACGCGAAGCGAGAACCCCTTATCATCCGTACCAATTAAGCAACCAGCTCTGATACCAACTGTAACGACCCGCAAATCCGAGCTATCTGAGTTGACTAAATACAACACACGTCCAACCCAAATAACACAGAAATACGACTCATTATTAGAAAGAAGTTAGAAGATGAGAAATAGAAAGAAAGAAATATTAGAATAGAAGAAAAACGAAGATCACAACTCACAGCGGAACGAATAAAATATATTATATAACATAACTTTTTGAAATTCAAATCAGTAGCTTTATATACATACCATCATCAGAGCACAACAGTCATTCCTGGAACAGTTATAAACACCTGTTTCCAGATACAAACAAGGTCCACAGCGGAATATATGATAGTCTATAGCTAACTGGTGAAGCCTCCTGCTTCCAGCTCCTTCAAGTGAATCTGTGAAATCCCGACTACTTGACTGCCCGTACAAATTTGGGCACCCAAGAGTTTAGGGAAAACAAAACAAAATAAACTCTGGGTCAGTCATGGGACTGGTGTGAGTAAACTCCAACCACTTGTTTAACTCTCAAAACTCTTTTCGAAAGAAAAGATAATAGTAAGACCAGCCCACACATAAACATGGATGGTTTTTACCTTACTATAACCCAAAACACTTTGATACGAAAATCCAGTGATATTATAATAATGTCTACATCAAGTAAATAACCAAATAGCAGAACGCTTGCCTCTCACGCTCCACATACATAGTATAAAATCAAAAATCGCATGGCGCTTATTGGAGATTGGATTTCCAACATGACAAGGTATGGAACCACCTTCCGATGATGTATCTCTAGAGGCGAATACACCTGGGTTCAACAAGAATGTCTTGTAACCCGGCCCACACATGACCGACCACTCATTTCGCTTGAGTGTATCGAATGTATATCACCAACGGTTGGACTCAAACCACCGTTTCCCGAATGGGCAGAATCGATAGATTTAGAAACAAAAGGAATTTCTCTAGATAGGTGATTATGCACCCTAATGGGTGCGACCCACATAGCCATGCTGCCTGCCCGATTTTTGTCCTTTCCCGGTTGTTGAGGCCTGAGGCTACGATTTCTTTCCATTCATTGATAACACAATCACTTTGAATGCCACATTGTCAGATCCGTTAATCACTAGTTGAGTTTGCACAAATATTCTGGATGTTATGCTAAGGGATAAATCCGTTGCAACCATATATATTCATACAGACCAACCCATTTGATCATTGGAAATACTCTGTCAGACATTCGTCCATTTACGTTCGTTCTAGGACTGAACGAAACCGAAGGCACTATTTCTATTAATAGAAAAAGCCCTTGCACTTCACTCCGTCTTCAATATATTCAGCATACTTGGTTCGCAACGCTTATGCCAATACGGAGTGGTTCTTCGGATAATAATCCAACCGGTCTCTCCATATTGACAACGATGGTCAAAACTTCGATAGTCTGTGATTTAGCTATCGAATAAAACAAGTGTTCATCCAAACATATCAAACAAATCACCGGGCTCTTTAATTAATATTTCATTAATTAAATCACTTTTCCATTTCTCTATCAATATTTGTTACCAAATATTTTCAATAATCATCTCGGCCTCTTATGCCATTTGGAAAACGTTTCCAAATATCAACTTCTTTTATTTTCTATATATTAGAAAAATCTCTATTTGCAGTTGGAAACAATTCCAATCACTTATCTCTATCCCTTTTTGTTTACAACATTCGATTTTTTCTATTCACTTTACTATCGAATTCAATACGTCGATACAATGATTTCAAATTATCAAAATATCTTAAAAATATTCTAACTCCTTAAATTTACGGAAAAATTCGCCATAACCTCCCCTGTATCGGGAGCATCGGGAAATTTCAAATAGCTTCCCGGTATCTTCCTCAATCAAAAAGAAAAAGGAAAAGCCAAGCGGCTTGCCGATACGGCGCATAAAACCCATATATGAATTTTAAACATGTACCTTATTGTCGAGCACCTAAACTTAAATCTTCATGTACTCCATCCCATATTTGTTTAACACCTGTTCACCTGTTTCTAATTCAATTCAACTCAACTCAATCCATTCGTTAGAATTCAGTTTCGCTCATTTATTCTTTAAATCGGCCATTTTGCCTATTTTACTCCTTTGTTGAACATAACATGAGCAAACAAAATATTTAATTAGCTTGCTCATAACCAAATTGAATTTCAATTTCAATTCTAGTTTCCTGTTTGATTTCGAATATAAATTTTCAAATCGAATTTGCTTATTCAAAGCTCAATATTAATTCGAAATTTCCTTAACTAATTTCTATTCAATTTAGTTAATTCTATTCAATAAATCAAAATCTGGTTTCTGTTCCAAAAATCATATTCATTTACACAACTCGAATTCGCATATATTTTACAACTCAACTCTGAAATTCTCTAAATAGAAACTTCGGATTTTATTTACTTAAAATCCTTTTATAAAATGAAATAAACCGTTATGGTTTTTAAATAGTTCTGGCGCTGTTTTTCTTAAAATTTGATTTTGACATATCTCAAAATCTATATGACGAAATCCAGATTTTTCTTCTTCATTAGAAAACTATTATCAAATCGGTCCTGACGTTTCTTGTTTCGAAGAATTCCGACTTCAATCGAGTTATATATATTCAATTGAAGTTCGAATCGCCAATTTACGAACTGCAGCGCTGCGGCGAGTTCGTTCTAATTATATATATATATAAAAAAAAACTTTTTAAACTTCAAAAAAATGAATTCAACTTTATTTAATTCTATTTGAATTCCTTAATTCAAATTCCAATCTCACTTTGAATTCCATATTCAAATTTCAATCCCTTTTAAATTCTATCATTCAAATCCTATTTAAATCCTCTTATTTGAATTCTATTTCAAATCTAGTTTCAAAACTTCATTTGAATTTCTATATTCAAAACTATTTTCAAAACTTCATTTGAATTTCTACATTCAAATCTCATAGATTAAATCCTTTTTGAATTCAATTTGAATCTCTTATATTCAAATTTCATTTCCCATTTCCATTCGAATTCTAATGTTCAAATTCATTTCCAACACCATTTGAATTTCTAATATTCAAACTTATTTTTAACACCATTTGAATTTCTTTACTCAAATCCATTTGAATTCCCTTGAATCCAAATTCCATTTCAAAATCATTTGGATTTCCTATTTTGAAATCCTATTTGAAATTCTATTTCAAATTCTACTTTGAAAAATCCTATTCCCAAAGTTTATTTCAAATTCTATTTTGAAATCTCATATTCAAATTTCTATTTGAATTTCTGTATTCAATTCCATGTTCAAATTCAATACTCAAATTTCTATTTCAAATCTCTATTCAAATTTCATATTTAAATTCCATTCAAATCTCTATTCAAATTTCACATTTGAATTCTTCTTTGAAATTCTATATTTCAAATTCTATTCAAATTCTTCTTTGAAATTCTATATTTCAAATTCTATTTTCCATTTGAACTCTTATATCCAATTTCTTTTAACCAAGTCTCGACTTCAATTCCTTTTGAAATCGATATTTCTATTTTTCTTTTGACGATAGATTTCTCATTCAAATTTCACACTTGTATTTCTATTTCTGAATTATCAAACGATAATCCTTTTCTCTTCATTTTATAACTTCGTTATAAAAGAACTATTTATAAGCTTCGTTTATAAAGGAACTACTTGTTATATTTTTCAAAAACAAGTTTTATATTTTTATTCCATTTAAAAATTCAAATTCTATTTAAAAATAGAAATTTCCCTTTTTAAATCTCAAATATCCTTCCACGATATTTTTATAAATCAATATTCAAGCCCAGTGATATTTAAAACAATCAAACCATTCAAATTTCAATCATTTGATTTATAACACGTCATATATGAATATATATATGAAATCAAACAAACGACAAACAAACAGATAATATATTTTTGAGGAATCCAGTTGGATTCCTCCAACCTGTTTTCCTGCATTCACAGATGTTAGCACATAAATAATACCCATTCTGCTTCGTGGCAGAATATCGCGGTATAGAAGGTCATCCACTAATCATAGCGTGGGGCGTATAGGGTAATCATCCGCTATGAAACTGCGGGCATCCGCTAATGAGACTGCGGGAAACCAACCAATCAATCAACCCAATATATATATATATAGCCTAAATAACTAATATATATAAAACAACCAGAAAATATTCACACAAGCAACAAACAATTATTTTTAATGAAATAAAAATAATTCTAAAGGTGAGTGAGATTTACTCACCAGGATTTCATTTGTCGAATATTCCGCTTAGTATCATCTCATCGCGGCTACAGATCGTCTCGGATAAATTTATCTATCACATATAATTATTTATTTAATTATCGATTAAACGATTTACTAATTTAAATTAAACACTAAAATAAATAAACAAGTTATTAGATTTATATTTCTAAAAGGTGTATACCTTATTGCCATTCCAATTATCCGACCCATCGCGAACCAACTCAACCATCGCTGATCGAAACAGCTCCAAAACTGCACTGTTTCATTTTGACATTTCAGCGAACAGTTTGCAGTCAGTACATCCTCCTTTTTCTATCATCTCAGCCCATGCCTGCTGCTGTATATTTCACCACCGCCATGTTCGATCTTGCACCCTCAACCATTTGAACCCCACCAGTCCAGCAACCAACGACAATCAAAAACCCCTTCAGACATCGCACTCCACCAGACGCAACAACCCAACGTCGATCTCCCTCCTAATATCGCAGCACCCATATTTCACTAACGAACCGACATCGCACCACCACATCCGTTACACTCGAACAACCCCAATGTCACAGCCTCTCATTCATCTCGCTCTGGAACCCTAAGTTCTCCGTTGCCCTAAATACCTGGAGAGCCACGACATTCCCATCGCGATGATGGTCAAGACCCCCTCTCGCGAGTCCCTAGCTGTCGTCGCCCCATAGGGAATTTCCCGATTCGAACTCGCGATTCCTGATTCAAAAATTTATTTTTCTTTTCGAAGAAATCGGTTTTCATTTGCAGAAGAATTAAAGAACGAAGGGAAAAGGATCGGAATGTTTATGTTGATTTTTAGAAGGGGAAAGATATGAAGGCACGGCTCATTATATAGTTGCGAAGGGAAAACAGGGAGTACGCATCATCAATTCTTCTGTCTCCTTGATATCAAGTTGGGAGGCCATTTTTACTGCTCGAGAAAAATAGGCTGAGCGTTTGTACAAAAAAAGGTCGGCAATTCAAATCAATAGGTTGGCTGAAAAGAATGTCTGATTTGAAATTTGTTTTTAATTAAAAACTAAATTATAACACAGTCCCTTATTTAAAATTCTGAACCGTTATTCTAACTTAACGACCGATGTTTTCAGATTATAACGTTATTTTGAATTCAACGAAATATACTGTATAATTTAATTCGAACATTAAAAATAACGTATTAAATTGATATAATATGATTTTAAATTTAAAACAAATAAATTCCAAAAAAATAAATAATTTACTATTATTATCTTTCAAATTCAATAAAAATTCATATTAACCATTTGAATCACTCAGAATCCATTATAAATTCAAATGGGATGATTTCAGTTCTCGTATTTCGAACATTATATATATACGAAATAAATCATATATTGATCACTAATTGGTAATTCAGTATAAAAACTCTTTTATATTACTAATTCAATATTTAAAACTATATTAAATATTTAAAATTAATCGACGAAAAATCTGGGTCGTTACATTCTTCCCCCCTTAAAATAATTTCGTCCTCGAAATTGCTAAGGTAGGAAAAAGGGTACAAATCTATTTCTTTTCAACATCTCACTTATGTTGAAACTCAACTCCTCATATTTTTATGACTTTATTTTCAACCAAAGCTTTTGGTTTCCATTCATATGCATTCTAATTCATATTCCTTTCAATTTTATTTCAAATTGATTCAAGTCAATTTATTCACCTCGAACCATTTAACTTGCTTCAGTTAAATTTTTAATTCCAGAATCCAGATCCCAGGATTTTCATTTCAAATCCTTTTGAAATCACTTAAATATATACATATATTTAAAATCTTTTCACATTCAAAATACTTGAATTTTCCTACTGAATTTGTTTTCGCTCAAACCAATTTTCATCAAAATTTTTCCAAGGTAGCAATTCATCACTTAGAAACTCGGAAATGAACACTGATGATGTTGCAATCATCATCAGAATAATTTCCCAGCCACTGAAGTGAGTTCAGTGCTTTATTATTCCAAAATTCATCTAAAACGATTTTCTTTCAAATCTTTCTAAAACAAACCTATATTGCTTTGAAAAATATTTGTCAACTTCCCAGGATTTTTGAATTCTTAATTCTGGTTTGAATTTAATTCTAATTCATCTCATTTGTATATTTAATTCATATACAAATTCTATTTGGTTATAAATATAACCATTCCAATTTTATAATCTTATCTGATTATAATGATATCAATCAACACATCCATATAACATAATAATTTCAAAAATTTCTCTTTATATATCAAAAATAGAAATTTTGGGTAAAATTATTTCATTTACCCATTTAAAACAATATCGTGTTCAATCCTCTGTTCAAGTGTTTAGAAATTCCTATCGACGTCGTGGCGTCCCACGATTCGACCAGAATTCATAAACCACTCAACAGACAAGTCAACACAATATAAAATAATTTTTATATCAACTAACAAATACGCTCTCTCGTATATATACACTCAACTCATTCTAGGGTACTACTGACCCTATCTCTAATGAGCACAACCCTATCAAGCCTAGGTATTCGCTCAACCTAAGCTCTGATACCAACTGTAACGACCACAGGATTCGAGTAGGCTTTTCAACCATCCTCTCCTCCCTCGGCACTGGGCTAACCTCCCAGCGTGGCTTACAGAGATACCTCAGAACTGCTTTTACGACCAGCCTCTCGACTCGACCAACCCACATTGTCGGGAGATGTAGGGGTAAGAGTCTCCCGTTCGCCACCAAACGCGAAGCGAGAACCCCCTATCATCCGTACCAATTAAGCAACCAGCTCTGATACCAACTGTAACGACCCGCAAATCCGAGCTATCTGAGTTGACTAAATACAACACACGTCCAACCCAAATAACACAGAAATACGACTCATTATTAGAAAGAAGTTAGAAGATGAGAAATAGAAAGAAAGAAATATTAGAATAGAAGAAAAACGAAGATCACAACTCACAGCGGAACGAATAAAATATATTATATAACATAACTTTTTGAAATTCAAATCAGTAGCTTTATATACATACCATCATCAGAGCACAACAGTCATTCCTGGAACAGTTATAAACACCTGTTTCCAGATACAAACAAGGTCCACAGCGGAATATATGATAGTCTATAGCTAACTGGTGAAGCCTCCTGCTTCCAGCTCCTTCAAGTGAATCTGTGAAATCCCGACTACTTGACTGCCCGTACAAATTTGGGCACCCAAGAGTTTAGGGAAAACAAAACAAAATAAACTCTGGGTCAGTCATGGGACTGGTGTGAGTAAACTCCAACCACTTGTTTAACTCTCAAAACTCTTTTCGAAAGAAAAGATAATAGTAAGACCAGCCCACACATAAACATGGATGGTTTTTACCTTACTATAACCCAAAACACTTTGATACGAAAATCCAGTGATATTATAATAATGTCTACATCAAGTAAATAACCAAATAGCAGAACGCTTGCATCTCACGCTCCACATACATAGTATAAAATCAAAAATCGCATGGCGCTTATTGGAGATTGGATTTCCAACATGACAAGGTATGGAACCACCTTCCGATGATGTATCTCTAGAGGCGAATACACCTGGGTTCAACAAGAATGTCTTGTAACCCGGCCCACACATGACCGACCACTCATTTCGCTTGAGTGTATCGAATGTATATCACCAACGGTTGGACTCAAACCACCGTTTCCCGAATGGGCAGAATCGATAGATTTAGAAACAAAAGGAATTTCTCTAGATAGGTGATTATACACCCTAATGGGTGCGACCCACATAGCCATGCTGCCTGCCCGATTTTTGTCCTTTCCCGGTTGTTGAGGCCTGAGGCTACGATTTCTTACCATTCATTGATAACACAATCACTTTGAATGCCACATTGTCAGATCCGTTAATCACTAGTTGAGTTTGCACAAATATTCTGGATGTTATGCTAAGGGATAAATCCGTTGCAACCATATATATTCATACAGACCAACCCATTTGATCATTGGAAATACTCTGTCAGACATTCGTCCATTTACGTTCGTTCTGGGACTGAACAAAACCGAAGGCACTATTTCTATTAATAGAAAAAGCCCTTGCACTTCACTCCGTCTTCAATATATTCAGCATACTTGGTTCGCAACGCTTATGCCAATACGGAGTGGTTCTTCGGATAATAATCCAACCGGTCTCTCCATATTGACAACGATGGTCAAAACTTCGATAGTCTGTGATTTAACTATCGAATAAAACAAGTGTTCATCCAAACATATCAAACAAATCACCGGGCTCTTTAATTAATATTTCATTAATTAAATCACTTTTCCATTTCTCTATCAATATTTGTTACCAAATATTTTCAATAATCATCTCGGCCTCTTATGCCATTTGGAAAACGTTTCCAAATATCAACTTCTTTTATTTTCTATATATTAGAAAAATCTCTATTTGCAGTTGGAAACAATTCCAATCACTTATCTCTATCCCTTTTTGTTTACAACATTCGATTTTTTCTATTCACTTTACTATCGAATTCAATACGTCGATACAATGATTTCAAATTATCAAAATATCTTAAAAATATTCTAACTCCTTAAATTTCCGGAAAAATTCGCCATAACCTCCCCTGTATCGGGAGCATCGGGAAATTTCAAATAGCTTCCCGGTATCTTCCTCAATCAAAAAGAAAAAGGAAAAGCCAAGCGGCTTGCCGATACGGCGCATAAAACCCATATATGAATTTTAAACATGTACCTTATTGTCGAGCACCTAAACTTAAATCTTCATGTACTCCATCCCATATCTGTTTAACACCTGTTCACCTGTTTCTAATTCAATTCAACTCAATCCATTCGTTAGAATTCAGTTTCGCTCATTTATTCTTTAAATCGGCCATTTTGCCTATTTTACTCCTTTGTTGAACATAACATGTGCAAACAAAATATTTAATTAGCTTGCTCATAACCAAATTGAATTTCAATTTCAATTCTAGTTTCCTGTTTGATTTCGAATATAAATTTTCAAATCGAATTTGCTTATTCAAAGCTCAATATTAATTCGAAATTTCCTTAACTAATTTCTATTCAATTTAGTTAATTCTATTCAATAAATCAAAATCTGGTTTCTGTTCCAAAAATCATATTCATTTACACAACTCGAATTCGCATATATTTTACAACTCAACTCTGAAATTCTCTAAATAGAAACTTCGGATTTTATTTACTTAAAATCCTTTTATAAAATGAAATAAACCGTTATGGTTTTTAAATAGTTCTGGCGCTGTTTTTCTTAAAATTTGATTTTGACATATCTCAAAATCTATACGACGAAATCCAGATTTTTCTTCTTCATTAGAAAACTATTATCAAATCGGTCCTGACGTTTCTTGTTTCGAAGAATTCCGACTTCAATCGAGTTCTATATATTCAATTGAAGTTCGAATCGCCAATTTACGAACTGCAGCGCTGCGGCGAGTTCGTTCTAATTATATATATATATAAAAAAACTTTTTAAACTTCAAAAAAATGAATTCAACTTTATTTAATTCTATTTGAATTCCTTGATTCAAATTCCAATCTCACTTTGAATTCCATATTCAAATTTCAATCCCTTTTAAATTCTATCATTCAAATCCTATTTAAATCCTCTTATTTGAATTCTATTTCAAATCTAGTTTCAAAACTTCATTTGAATTTCTATATTCAAAACTATTTTCAAAACTTCATTTGAATTTCTATATTCAAATCTCATAGATTAAATCCTATTTGAATTCAATTTGAATCTCTTATATTCAAATTTCATTTCCCATTTCCATTCGAATTCTAATGTTCAAATTCATTTCCAACACCATTTGAATTTCTAATATTCAAACTTATTTTTAACACCATTTGAATTTCTTTACTCAAATCCATTTGAATTCCCTTGAATCCAAATTCCATTTCAAAATCATTTGGATTTCCTATTTTGAAATCCTATTTGAAATTCTATTTCAAATTCTACTTTGAAAAATCCTATTTCCAAAGTTTATTTCAAATTCTATTTTGAAATCTCATATTCAAATTTCTATTTGAATTTCTGTATTCAATTCCATGTTCAAATTCAATACTCGAATTTCTATTTCAAATCTCTATTCAAATTTCATATTTAAATTCCATTCAAATCTCTATTCAAATTTCACATTTGAATTCTTCTTTGAAATTCTATATTTCAAATTCTATTCAAATTCTTCTTTGAAATTCTATATTTCAAATTCTATTTTCCATTTGAACTCTTATATCCAATTTCTTTTAACCAAGTCTCGACTTCAATTCCTTTTGAAATCGATATTTCTATTTTTCTTTTGACGATAGATTTCTCATTCAAATTTCACACTTGTATTTCTATTTCTGAATTATCAAACGATAATCCTTTTCTCTTCATTTTATAACTTCGTTATAAAAGAACTATTTATAAGCTTCGTTTATAAAGGAACTACTTGTTATATTTTTCAAAAACAAGTTTTATATTTTTATTCCATTTAAAAATTCAAATTCTATTTAAAAATAGAAATTTCCCTTTTTAAATCTCAAATATCCTTCCACGATATTTTTATAAATCAATATTCAAGCCCAGTGATATTTAAAACAATCAAACCATTCAAATTTCAATCATTTGATTTATAACACGTCATATATGAATATATATATGAAATCAAACAAACGACAAACAAACAGATAATATATTTTTGAGGAATCCAGTTGGATTCCTCCAACCTGTTTTCTGCATTCACAGATGTTAGCACATAAATTATACCCATTCTGCTTCGTGGCAGAATATCGCAGTATAGAAGGTCATCCACTAATCATAGCGTGGGGCGTATAGGGTAATCATCCGCTATGAAACTGCGGGCATCCGCTAATGAGACTGCGGGAAACCAACCAATCAATCAACCCAATATATATATATAGCCTAAATAACTAATATATATAAAACAACCAGAAAATATTCACACAAGCAACAAACAATTATTTTTAATGAAATAAAAATAATTCTAAAGGTGAGTGAGATTTACTCACCAGGATTTCATTTGTCGAATATTCCGCTTAGTATCATCTCATCGCGGCTACAGATCGTCTCGGATAAATTTATCTATCACATATAATTATTTATTTAATTATCGATTAAACGATTTACTAATTTAAATTAAACACTAAAATAAATAAACAAGTTATTAGATTTATATTTCTAAAAGGTGTATACCTTATTGCCATTCCAATTATCCGACCCATCGCGAACCAACTCAACCATCGCTGATCGAAACAGCTCCAAAACTGCACTGTTTCATTTTGACATTTCAGCGAACAGTTTGCAGTCAGTACATTCTCCTTTTTCTATCATCTCAGCCCATGCCTGCTGCTGTATATTTCACCACCGCCATGTTCGATCTTGCACCCTCAACCATTTGAACCCCACCAGTCCAGCAACCAACGACAATCAAAAACCCCTTCAGACATCGCACTCCACCAGACGCAACAACCCAACGTCGATCTCCCTCCTAATATCGTAGCACCCATATTTCACTAACGAACCGACATCGCACCACCACATCCGTTACACTCGAACAACCCCAATGTCACAGCCTCTCATTCATCTCGCTCTGGAACCCTAAGTTCTCCGTTGCCCTAAATACCTGGAGAGCCACGACATTCCCATCGCGATGATGGTCAAGACCCCCTCTCGCGAGTCCCTAGCTGTCGTCGCCCCATAGGGAATTTCCCGATTCGAATTCGCGATTCCTGATTCAAAAATTTATTTTTCTTTTCGAAGAAATCGGTTTTCATTTGGAGAAGAATTAAAGAACGAAGGGAAAAGGATCGGAATGTTTATGTTGATTTTTAGAAGGGGAAAGATATGAAGGCACGGCTCATTATATAGTTGCGAAGGGAAAACAGGGAGTACGCATCATCAATTCTTCTGTCTCCTTGATATCAAGTTGGGAGGCCATTTTTACTGCTCGAGAAAAATAGGCTGAGCGTTTGTACAAAAAAAGGTCGGCAATTCAAATCAATAGGTTGGCTGAAAAGAATGTCTGATTTGAAATTTGTTTTTAATTAAAAACTAAATTATAACACAGTCCCTTATTTAAAATTCTGAACCGTTATTCTAACTTAACGACCGATGTTTTCAGATTATAACGTTATTTTGAATTCAACGAAATATACTGTATAATTTAATTCGAACATTAAAAATAACGTATTAAATTGATATAATATGATTTTAAATTTAAAACAAATAAATTCCAAAAAAATAAATAATTTACTATTATTATCTTTCAAATTCAATAAAAATTCATATTAACCATTTGAATCACTCAGAATCCATTATAAATTCAAATGGGATGATTTCAGTTCTCGTATTTCGAACATTATATATATACGAAATAAATCATATATTGATCACTAATTGGTAATTCAGTATAAAAACTCTTTTATATTACTAATTCAATATTTAAAACTATATTAAATATTTAAAATTAATCGACGAAAAATCTGGGTCGTTACAGTTTTCATCATAGAATTACACAATTAAATCATATATTTCCATTCTCAATAATTACATACTAACCAAATTTATAGCAATATTTACAATCAATGGAAATTATTCCATTTATAAGAAGTTAAGATTCATTATATACACAAAATGAATTATATTCCTTGTATTCGCAAATCTAAATTTTCAATATATAAATTGAGTTTCAAAATTAGTTTATCCCTTTCATATATTGTTATTTGTATGAACATTGATTTAACCCCTGAAATATTATCTCAGTATCAATGTAATAGCCAAACATATCAAGCAATGTAAAGCTAATTGACAAAGGATAAATGCTGGTCCGCTCAATTAAATACAGGAAATTAAAGAATTTTTATTTGTCCTTTTATTTGTTACGTTACATTCAATGTCAACATTAATTAGCCCATCATAAAGGAAGTATAAGATTTGTTGTTCTTTCATTGAAATTTGAAATAATAATGTGCATGACTATGCAACCATTTACAACAATGAATGATAATAAAAGAAACTATCTATATATGAAAACGTAAGTAAAAGATATATCATTAAATCATACCAAAAATCAAAGATCATATTAAATTGGATATACAAATTAATTGAGCAATTAAATTTTAAAAATAATCAATTCATTTTAAGTCTTAATAACTTTCTATAAATTTTCAATTACATTTCTAAACAATTTAAACTGCTTTCTACCAGATAAACATTTATTTTCAATTTAATTCCAAAACATGTTAATTTTACCCAAATCAACATAAATTCAAACTAACTTTGCAAATCAATTTTATTTGTATTTAATTCCAGCATTGATTATTTACCAAATCAATTGAATTTCAATCGTAAATTAAATAAATCAATTTCACCCAAACATTTTAATATTAATTACAAATTTCAGTATTTATAATTACAAACCAATTGTAATTTCATTTACAATAACTACAAGTTATTATTATTGTATACAACCAAAATACATTACTTAATCAAACTAATTAAGTTTACAAATAAATTTACATAATTAAGTCATCAAATTTTATTTATAACCATAAATACTAAAAAATCATAATAAATTCAAAAATTAAATAATAGAAAATTACGGGTTGTTACACTCTCCCCCACTTAAAATTTTTCATCCTCGAAAAGGTATAGTAAGGGAGTTGTCAATTCACATATATTTAGCCATATAATTTCTTATTCAAATTGTCTCATTTGTTAGTTTACATAACCAATTTCATAATATTTTAGTTCAAAATCGTGAATTACCAAACCGTGATTTTTTCGAAAATTTGTTTTGCAGATATCTTAAAATCTACAAGTCAAAATCTAAATTTTCTCTTACATTAGAAAATTATATTCCAATAGATCCAAAAGATTATTTTTTCAAAGAATTCCGACTTATTTTAGACTCTATACATTCATTTAAACTTTAATTCGGAAAAATTCGAACTATCGCTACGCAATGAGCTCGTTTTTAATTAATTTACTTAATTTGTTCAACCATCGATAAGTTTATAATTATAAGCCTTTTCACTTATATTTTCGCAAAACCAATCATTAATATCAATACATTTAGTGTATTGCTAAATAATTTTCTTAATTGATATTTCATTGATTCGGTTAATCCATGTTACTTAGTTAAATTGAATTTCACAACGTAACTAAATATATCTTGTTTTATTACATAACTTAAATTTTATTTATAACCAATCAAAATTTTCTACTTTGATTTTCCATTCTTATACTTGTGCATTAATTAATTGCTTATTATTATAACATTCAACTTCTCTGTTAATTGGTAAGTTATTCATGTTATAGAACCGAATTGATTATTACATAAGTTCAATGGTTACCATTCGTTTCAATTTATTATCCAATTCTTATGATTTTTATTTTTTTTACTCTCTTAATATTCAGAAGTTTCAATTCATTACTTATTCAAGATTTCAAGAATTAAATTTTGGGTTCTTTTTTTCCATATAATATATCGTTTACATAAAACCATACTGTAAAAGATTTAAATAAAGTTCAATTTCATAAAACAAAGTAGAAAAGTATCAAATGTCTCCCTACTTAGACTCTTGAAAATAAACATCGATGATGCGTGCACTCATCACCGAAATCATTTCCAAGGACAAGAGGGTATACACTTTTTTCTTTCTAATAATTCACTTAAAACAATTTCAATATGAAACCCCTTTTAAAATATAAATATATTATTTCAAAACTATTTGCAAATCAATGTTAGATAATCACCTGAAATCAAATTCTCAAATTCATATTTTACTTCTTATTTTATTATCAATAAATTTCAATATTTGATTTTCTTAAACCAATCAACAACCAATGGTTTTAATTATTAATTAATAGAGTAATAAATGATGAAAATTTAATATTATCAACAACAAAATCAAAATTAACATATTTCAAATAATTCTATATATTAATAAAATACAATTCAAAACAATATTATGTCAGCGAATCCTATTCAAGTGTTTAGAAATCCCTATCGATGCCTTGGCGTCCCAAATACCGACCAGAATTCACAAATACTCAATAGAACAAATTAACACAATTCAAAACCATTTTTATTTCAAATTACAAGTACGCTCTCTCATATACACTCCAACTCATTCTAGGGCATTTTATCCCTATCTCTAATGAGTTTCCCAAATAGAGCCAAGGTTTTTGCTAAACCAAAGCTCTGATACCAAATGTAACATCCAAGATTTTTTGACCGTTCAAATTGGCAATGATCCTTAATGTCTACATAAATAGATCAAAAATACAGATAGTTATTGGGATTAAAATAAGAAAAAGAAGAAAGAAGAAAACAAATACAGATTCTTGTAGCGGAAGGACAAAATATAATAAATAAATAATGGTTCATTAAGCTATTAAAACATACATTTTATTATATTTTACGACGATTATCAGAGTAAATTTACATACAACATACCAATGCATTTGCAGCGGAATAATAATAATACGTCTGTTGAGCCCCATCTTCATCTTCATAATGGTATCTTCAAAGCAAGTGAAACTTCGCTAACTGCAACTTGGTCTGACCCGAGCTTATTGCAAAAACGGAAACACAACAAACACTCGGATCAGAACTAAATCATTCTTATATTAGTTAAATCAAATTTCATGTAATAATATGAGTGCAATAACTTAAGAGATGTTACGGGAATTTCCGTCTCTTAAGGATCCGTCAAACTAATACTATATAATATAATACGTTATTATAATAATGTCTATGGTTGAATATAACATAATAAAATAATATAAGCGGGATTACCATTATTACCCTTACACCGTTTATACTGTTGCCGTACAGTTTGCATATAACACACTAGTACGTCGTCGGATTGGGATGCGCCATGATACGACAATGTTAAATCAAAATCGTAGTGGGCTTGATTAGGATAATATGATAAGGCACACGAGGATTGCCCAGAGTATGAATATACTAGTTGCACGCCCGGACTAGTGGCAACGCATAGCCGCGACTACCGCCCACCTCGGACAACAATCCCAAATCACAGATGCGCATCAAATCAATCAAACTGAGGGACTATAGTAATAAAGGAAGAACTGTTGCCGATGGAGGTTGCTAACCCCACTTGGTCACGGTATAGCCCTGTTTTAGTCATTTTAATTATGACCTAAAGGTCAAAGATATCCAGTAATCGCCTCCAAATCCATCCAATACCATTTCTGGAACTCCACCGCGTACACAGTTGTTAAAGTGGTTTTCGGTATTGGTAGAGAGTATGACAATATCTGATCCCGGTCTCTTTAATAACCAAACGTTTACATTTTTCATACCGGTCGGTTCTTTTACATTTCGAAGAGGTTCATACTTCATATCAAAATTTCAAAATTTTAAAATCATTCAATATTCAAGATAGAATATTATTCATAGTAAAATCTCCATTTAAACCAATTAAAATCCTGAATCAATTCCAACTTTAATAATTTGAATATTAAAATAGTTAACTGTATATTTAAAATAATTTAGATATATGATTGAAATAGTTTGAAAATAAATAGTTTGTAATTAAAATAGAATTTATCAAATTTATTAAAATATATAGTTAAAACATTAAGTAATTTATAAAATAAACAGTTAATTATAAAATGATTATTTAAAATAATTTATAAAATAAAATAGTAATAAAGTAAAATAGTTTATAAAAAATTTATTATTATTAAAATAGTTTATAGAATGATTTGAAATACTATAGTTGGAATTAGAATCGTTTCTCTAACGTTTTCAATTAAACTTGAAGTTATATTTCAACTTCAATTCAACCAACACAATTTTCAATAATTCCATCGATTAAACTTCCAATTTATATTCATTTCAATTCGATCAATTTAATTCAAATGGTTACATTCCCAATCAGATTCTCATTTTCAATGATTTCAATTTATAACAAATATCGAATTAACAATGCATATATAATTCAAACCAATGTTGATTCATAATAAATTTCAAAGGTCGGAGAAACCATTCAATTTCAATAAATTCGATCTACATTATATTTCACTTTATTTAGCTTCAGTTACAACACTAATTTATTTCCCCCTTTATTTATCATTCAAAATTCAAGTTCAAGTTCAAAGAAAAATAAATTATAAAACATCACTTATATTGTCTTTAAAACAATATTTCAAAATTCATGGTTAAAACAAATTTTATTTTAACTAATTGGTGTCCGTATATAATTTTCTATCCTATGACCAAGTGATAGTTAAATTTTAATTTTAGTATTTTGGGAAAGGATATATATCATTTCAATCCAAATCAGGGTCACAGGTATTTATCATTTCAACCTATGTTTTTAATTCATTTTAATGATTAATCCCGGGTTTATTCGATGCCCATAAAATCTAGCGTAATGATTGGGATTAATTGGCACAACAACGGTTATATACGAATAAATATGAATAACAGGTAAATTTACAAAATTAACATCAATATGTCAACATATCAAATTCAAGCCACTCATCGCATCAATACATACAAAACAGTCCAATATCATATTAATTTACAAGTTTCAGATGTCAGGTTTTAAATAGAAATGATATGTCAAATTTTTAAGTTAACTGAAAATTTATATTTAACAGTCAAATTTAACTACATAATCAATGAAAATCAATATAAATATGTAATTTAAACTGTCAAACATCGATCCATACAATCATATCATGACAGCATATTAATTTAACTAATATTAGAGTAATTTAGTTATGCGTGAGTGAGTTTAATCACTCACCTTTGGTCTTGAACGCGATTGATGTTCAAATTTTAGCTCAAAAATCAATAGTCTTGGAATCAGTTCAAATCAGCGCCATCGCGAAGAGCTCATCGACACGATTCTAACGCAACAAAACCGCATGTCAATTGGATCTCGTATGAAAAAGATATACGTTTTTAAACATATTTGAATTTAAAGGAATATAAAATAATTTAAAATTACGTTATCCACTAACCCCTTGTCCACGTCATCCCTTCTCCTCCTATTCTTCATAACGCAAGCAACAGGAATGCATCTTCAATGGCATAGAAAATTGCAAGTTTGATCATTCACCGCTCCTTGTCCTTTCAACGAAATCAACTACCGTTTGTACCGTTGCATTCCTCTCCTCGATCTCCATCCGACCATCTCCAAGTCTTCACACTCGCACCCTCCAACAAAAATCCGACCTCCAGGCTATCCTTCACGCAAGCACTGTACAGTGCGACAAAATTGTTGACAAAACTTCTCAAAATTTAAATGCTGATGCTAATTTCCACAACGATCTTGAATCTAAACTCCAATTCGTAAATCATTCCTTATTCTGAGCATAGATCCGGACCCTAGCAAAGAAAACGTACGGCCTTTGCTGTGCCGAACCAAGCCCAAACCCATCGCAACCGTAACCAAGCACACCATCATGAAGACCTTGTTAATACGAGTTCCATGAATCAGATCTCTGTTTGATTTCATGGAGAATTGGATTTCAATTGAATAATATAAAATCGACATTTTTGGTGGCCATTTTTATTGCGGTTACAGTAAATGAATAAAGAATTCGGTGACACAGGAAAAGGGAAAGGATGTATTAGGGGATGAAGAAAATTAAAAGTGTATTTAGGCAATAAATTTCAAAGGTTTAATTATCCATTAAAGCATTCCATTTTCGTTTTCATCGTTAATTCAATAGCTATTTTGAATTTAATTCCAAAGGTTATAAGTTTAAGTTCAAGTCTATCCTATATTTTGTGCTAGTTACATGAATCCTTTTCCTTACATGATAAATATTCAGATTTAATTATTCAACAAAATTTCAATTGAACGATAAACTTTAAAATAATTTATTTGTTTTAAGTCTTAATAACTTAATAAATCAATTCTTCATTTACATTAAAATTTCCATTTTTATATTATCATCATAGATTTTCAATTTGAATTACAATTATAAATGAATTAAGTCAATTTCACACAAGTAATTTAGTGTTAAATTTCAACTTCCAATTTTCATCAAAATAACTAACTCGATATTTTAGTTGCGATCAATGTAAGTCATTATTGTTATGACAAGTTGAATTTCGTTACCTGAATAATACAATTAAGTTTTCATCATAGAATTACACAATTAAATCATTAAAGTTAAATCATATATTTCCATTCTTAATAATTACATACTAACCAAATTTATAGCAATATTTACAATCAATGGAGATTATTCCATTTATAAGAAGTTAAGATTCATTATATACACAAAATGATTATATTCCTTGTATTCACAAATCTAAATTTTCAATATATAAACGGAGTTTCAAAATTAGTTTATCCCTTTCATATATTGTTATTTGTATGAACATTGATTTAGCCCCTGAAATATTATCTTAGTATCAATGTAATAGCCAAACATATTAAGCAACGTAATGCAAGTTGACAAAGGATAAATGCTGGTCTGCTCAATTAATTACAGGAAATTAAAGAATTTTTATTTGTCCTTTTATTTGTTACATTACATTCAATGTCAACACTAATTAGCCCATCGTAAAAGGAAGTACAAGATTTGTTGTTCTTTCATTGAAATTTGAAATAATAATGTGCATGACTATGCAACCATTTACAACAATGAATGATAATTAAATAAAAACTATCTATATATGAAAACGTAAGTAAAGGATATATCATTAAATCATACCAAAAATCAAAGATCATATCAAATTGGATATACAAATTAATTGAGCAGTTACATTTTAAAAATAATCAATTCATTTTAAGTCTTAATAACTTTTTATAAATTTCAAATTACATTTCTAAACAATTTAAACTGCTTTCTACCAGATAAACATTTATTTTCAGTTTAATTTCAAAACATGTTAATTTTACTCAAATCGACATAAATTCAAACTAACTTTGCAAATCAATTTTATTTGTATTTAATTCCAGCATTGATTATTTACCAAATCAATTGAATTTCAATCGTAAATTAAATAAATCAATTTCACCCAAACATTTTAATATTAATTACAAATTTCAATATTTATAATTACAAACCAATTGTAATTTCATTTACAATAACTACAGGTTATTATTATTGTAAACAACCAAAATACATTACTTAATCAAACTAATTAAGTTTACAAATAAATTTACATAATTAAGTGATCAAATTTTATTTATAACCATAAATACTCAACAATCATAATAAATTCAAAAATTAAATAATAGAAAATTAAGGGTTGTTACACCTTACCCCTAGCAGCGGCCGATGAAGACATCAGTGGTTGAGACGTTGCTAGCGTAACAGATGGAGTTCGGTGTCTGGGAAGTGCGGCTATTGAATGACGCATGTCAGAAGCATTAGATAGACAAGTTATGAGCATCAAACGGTGCAAATAAACTTACGAGCATCTAATGGTCCATGGTGCAAGCAGATAAGTTGCACACATTAATTAACTAGTGGAAATTAAAGGTAGAATCGAGAGGAAATGCATTAAATAAATTAAAGGGTTTTTTGTATTGAACAACTAAGAGGTTTTGGGCAATGGAGAACAGTTAATTTTTTTTTTCGTATTGCGGTTAAAATAAATTAAATGTTCGGTTTGAATTAGTATGGAAACAAATTCTGTAGAAATGTACATCTTGTTACGTTATTTAGAATTCATGCTGTGTTTATTTGTAGAATATTTTAGTATGCGGTTATTAATGAGCATTGATGTAATAGACCAATTTTTCATTTTTACATGTACCAGCATATTGTTCCTCCAAAAAAAATTGTAAGCTTTAAAAGATTGTGGAATTTTCATGAAACTATGAAGTTGTATATTGATAATTTGAAATTGTTACATGTTTAAATAACTGCATCTATGCCATGAACATACTTACTTGATTTTATGATAACAGTGGAAAAGTCTAGAGCCTCACATGGCACGCCTTTTGTTTCGAATATGATACGCTCATTCACCCTTTGTAGCTTGGGAAAATAATTTATGTAAGGAAACAGATTATTTTAGATATGATATAAATTTGAATGTCTAAATACAGAAGGGCAGCCTTAATAGGCACAGCTTTTGAGTTTTGACATTCATTTCGGAATATTATTGTGCACCTAAATGTTATAAAATGGCCTTCTCACTCGAAATAGGAGAGTTATTAATACCAAATCGAGATAATCAATTGAAAAGAACTGAAAGCAGCAGGAGATAAATCATATATATTATGCTCCTAGACAAATGAACTCTGTGTTTCATTTGAATTAACTATTCCTGCAAATAAAATGAAATTTATGTAGGAAAAGGGCTATTCGTGTGAAGTCCATATAATGCAACATTTTTAAAGTGCGTCAAGGCTTGCATAATGTTGAAAACTCTATAGACGTTTGCGCAAAGTAAGGTGTCGCTCGCAGCAAGAAGTTTTGGTGTTATCATTGCGGTGGCGCCCAAAATGTTAAAACCAAAACTTAACCGTTGAGTTGAACGATCCAAAATGTAGCATTGACGTCCGATAAGTACATACGCAATGGTTATTCGTGTTGCTTTTTTACTATCGGCATCGGGAATAGAGGTTATTGCTGCCTACTGACTACGTATTTGTAATTTAGGTATGATTTGTTATTTCTGTTGCTATTCATAATACTGTTTAATCTGATTGTTGTTCATGTTGCTTCTGGCTGTTGACAATATATTTTAGATGGTAAGTTCCTATCAACTTGTATATTGTTTTTCAAAGATGGTTTTTCATTATTCCCAATTTTTCGCCACTGCCGACCTTCATTCTTCATTAGCGTCGTTGAACAATTTTAGATACAATTATCATGAGGGATCATGTAACGACCCGGAAAACTCGATGCTCGAATTTTCGACAATAATACTTAATCCTGTATTAATTGCCAAAAACCCAAGT
The DNA here is from genome assembly GCA_030737875.1 of Allium sativum. Lineage (NCBI taxonomy): Eukaryota > Viridiplantae > Streptophyta > Magnoliopsida > Asparagales > Amaryllidaceae > Allium > Allium sativum. The sequence continues at coordinate 968,781,908 of CM060912.1, read as the reverse complement.
ATCAAATATCAGATTTTTAATAGAAAGAAGTTAGATGGTGAGAAAAGAAAGATATATTAGGATAAAAGAAAGAAGAAGAACATCAGAATCTCACAGTGGAACGAATAAAGATAAGATATCAAATCTCTTTATAAAACAAAAACTGTATATACATACATATCAATCATCAGAGTTCAACATATATCTGTAATTGTAATAACCCGAAAATCTGGGCCAGTTTAAAATTTTTATTTTGGCAATTTTAGCGAATTTTGAATATTTAAAATAGATTATTTTAAATAATATCGATGATAAATTTATTTTGAATTGAAATTCGACCTTTATATTATATACGTCGTCTTTAGAATATAAATTTTTATATATAATTATAAATAGAATTGAAAATGGCGCGATAGTTCGATAATTCGATTTCAAACTTCAATTGAATGTACCGGGTGCAAAACAAACCGGATTTTAACGAAACCAAAAATAATAGGATCTATTTGGGAATATCTTTCCAACGAATCCGAAAAATCAAGATTTCATAGCGGGAATCAAAAGATATGTCCAGTTGAAAATTCTGAATAGTCGCTATGGAATTCAGGCCCTTAAAAATGGGAATTTTGCAAACGACCTAGGATTTCGACGAAACCACTTTTGTTGGGTCCGTGATGTCAAGTTATTGCTAGATTCCAAATTTCATAATTTTTCGAATCAACATGTGAGCGTGGCAGAGGAAAACGCGTTTGACCAGTTTTAGTTGATTTTAATCGACTAGAAAATGGCCATTTTTCCAACGGTCTCGGAATTCGACGAAACTTGTTTTGTTAGGACCGTATCGTCAATACGAAGCTGGAAAATATTTTCGAGAATTTTTAAAGTTAGTATGTGACCCCGGTAAAATGAAATGCGCGTTCAAATTCAATATATATAGAGTTATATGTTGATTTTGACGGAAACTGATCGAAACGGCCGAATCAGCCTACGATACATATCCCATTGTGTTCAGAATAAGGGTAAAACGCTATGGGCGACAGGCGGTGGGCCTCCTTTTGAGGTCAAAAATAAAAGTTGCTTTTTGGTGGAAAATTAAATAAATTAAATAATCAAACCCTCTCCTCCCTTAACCAGGTCCCCCCCCGATCTCATCACAAAACAGAAACGAAAAGGAAAAAAAAAAGAATCGAAATCGAAATCGCGCCGCCCCACCACCCCTCACCCTGACGGCCGCGCCACCACCCCGCACCCTCTCTCTTCTCCTCCGCTCCTCCACCCACCTCCTGCAGGACCATCGAAAACCCCAAAGCCCCCCCGAACTGACGCAGCCACCTAAGCCACCTTGCACCCCTCCCTGATGCGAGAAAACCTCCTGCGCCGCTACCCAGGGCCCGCTACCACCACCGTCGAGCGCCAAGCTTCCAGGCCGCCGCCCCTAACTCCTGTCAGACTCCGATGCTTCAAAAAAAAAAAAAAAAACAGTGAGAGTTCTTTTTATTTTTAGTAATTATTTTATTTAATCCTATTTTATGGTTTGGTATGAATTGACATTCATGAAATCATCTTTATTTAGGTAAAGCCATGATTTTTATTTAGTTAAAAATATGATTTTTATTTTTTTAAAGCAATAAAAATTTGATTTTTATATTTTTAAAGTAGTAAAAATATAATCTTTACTATATGGAAGATGTAAAAATATGATTTTTGTTTATGTAGAAAAGTAAAAATATAATTTTTACATGATAGGAATATTAAAAATAGCATCTTTATATGTGTAGCAAAATAAAGACTAATATGAAAAGACGATATTTTTAAAGTGAAAAGATTAGATTTTTAAAATAGGAAAGATTAGATTTTTAAAATAGAAAAGATTAGATTTTTAAAGGAAGAAAGACGATATTTTTAAATGGAGAAAGATGTGATTTTTACATATGTTGTGGGTTAAAAATATGATTTTTACATAGTAGGAACTATAAAAATGTAATCTTTATGAGATAGAGAATATAAAAATATCATCTTTGTATATGTAGTGAAATAAAAATCTGATTTTTATTATATATAGTTGAAATAAAGTGGTGATTTTTATAAAGGCGAAATCTTTATTTTTATAAAGGCGAAATCTTTATTTTTATAAAGGCAAAATCTATATTTTTATAAAGGCGAAATCTATATTTTTGAAATGGAATTTTTATCTATATGACATCGTAGTATAAAAATTCGATTTTTATATATTGAATAGCGTAGTATAAAAATTCGATTTTTATATATTGAATAGCATAGTAAAAATTCGATTTTTATATATTGAATAGCATAGTAAAAATTCGATTTTTATATATTGAATAGCAAAGTAAAACTTCGATTTTTATATATTGAATAGCGAAGTAAAAATTAGATTTTTACACACGTAGAGAATACGGGCAACGAAGATGACAAAAGTGCGATAGCGACGAAGATTTCTATAAAATGAAGAGTCGTGGGATTGGGATAGCTATTGGTGAGAATTTCTCACTCTTTAATTTCTTTTCTAGTTATATATATATACTAGGATGCAGACGGTGTTTAGTAGCACCGACACCCGTCATCCACAGACCATGGATGCCTTGTTTGTTAAATTGTTTGGTTGTGTAGTTGGTTAGTTTATTTGGTTTAAATTGAATTGTTTGGTGAAATGGAATTGATTGGATTGATTTGTGAATGGCGTGGGCCTTCACTAGACCGAGGATAAGGCTAGGCCTCGTCCCGTTTCTAGTATCGTGCCGTTATGCCGCCGAAATTTTCTAAAATAAGTTAGAAAAATAAAAATATCATTTTATTGTGTAAATGAACGAAATAGAAATTAATGTGTTGAAAGGAAATAAAATATTTATATAGTTAAAAATATTTTATCGTTAAAAATATAATTTTTAACATGAATGTGAATAAATAAATATCCATTTACAAACCGGACGGTTTGTTTATGTACACCTATTTGAAGGACATTGATTGGGACGATAAATTTCACACATCGCCCAACTGCACAACTAAAATATGAGTTTGATTGTTTGAAACCCCACACGGGTGTTGGGATGAAATTTGAAGTTCACTCATCCTGATTGATTAAATATGTCGATCGATTGATTGACAGACTGTTATAAGCGTTAGATATCTATATCTGATGCTTATACAGTGTAGTGCACTTTGGTTGATGGTTGATTATTTTTCAATGCTATTATATACGTGTGATGTATGAAAATCCATATAATTAACATTATATGGTGATTGATTGGGCCTCATTCCAATTTAGAAGATAAAGAATATTATAAAGTAAAGGTTCATGTGTTGACTGTACTCATCCGTTGAGATTAGTCATGCGTTGAACGAAATATTTTAATAATAAAATTTATATCTTTATCAATATAAAATAAAGGTTCATGTGTTGACTGTACTCATCCGTTGAGATTAGTCATGTGTTGAACGAAATATTTTAATAATAAAATTTATATCTTTATCAATATAAAATAAAGGTTCATGTGTTGACTGTACTCATCCGTAGAGATTAGTCATGTGTTGAACGAAATATTTGAAATAGAATATTTGAAAAGGAAATATTTGAAATAGAATATTTGAAAATAGAAATACATGATGCCGTGTTGATTAGATTAACGCCATTTTGACGTGAACGATATTTATATCGATTTTATTCATTTTAAAATGAATATTGAAAAACGATTTCGAAATGAATTGAATATAAAACGATTTCGAAATGAATTGAATTGTAACACCCCGTGTATTCTATAACAGTGAAATTCACAAATTAAAGTATAATTAATTTCAAATCAAAGAATTAAGGGAAACAGGATACGCCATTGTGTTCGTCTCGGAAAAATACGCGAAATAGAGTCTGAGTTTTCGAAAATCGGAGTCCATATGACCAAGATATGGCCCCCGGAAGTTTCAGAATTCAGTTTAAAATTCAAACAGACGAAAGCAGCTCAGAAAAACAAGTTTAAAATTCAAAATCGGGCCCAATTGGCCAGGGCGGGAAAATTCCCGCCTAAGGCACCCAGGTCGACTTGGCAGTCGACCTGGGCTAGAAGTCGACAGGGCTGTCGACACCCGTGTCGACTGCCAAGTCGACACAGTGTCGACTGGGCTGTCGACCTGGCCCCAGAGCCAGGTCGAACCCAGCCCACCCTGGCTGGCCTGGTCTATGTTTAGTCGATTTTCTGAGTCTTGCCTTGTCACTAGGGCTAGGTGTCAGCTCCGGATTGGCCTCTCCTTCAAACGAACGGCTATTATTGAATCCAGCTCCATCGACGGTCTAAAACAACTCACAAACATTATAAAAAGGACCTAAGACCTAGCCTAAATCATACTATCTCATTTTAACCTCAGGCCGCCGCCATTAAACCTAGAGCTCTGAATTAAAAATACAAAGAATAAAATTATAGAAGATAGAGGACGATTCTTGAAGGCTACAACTAGAAGCTACAACAACTACGACGCCTTAGACAACGAATTTGGGACTATTTGATTTGGGATTTTTATTTGGGTTATTTGCTTCATATTGTAAGTTCTATGTTACTTTTTAGGCAAAAACGCTAAAACAATATGGACATGCCATGAATTTAAACCGGATTTAGGAACTATTGTTAATCCATTGTTTATATTGTTTATCTTTGAATTATAATTTGGGGATATTGCTATGGCAACGTTGCAAGTTAAACTTGTCATGATTTTGATGTTGTTATGAATCACTTGGGCTTAATTGTTTGGCAAGTTGGACTAATACATGTCCATGGAATCGCTATGTTTATTGAAATCTTTATGTTGATTAAACCATGCCTATGGTACTAATTAAACCATGGCTATGACTATTGATGGAATTATGCCTGTGATGTTAATATACCCATCATGATTAATGAAAAATTGGGTATTGCTAGGTTATGATGAAAAGTTGGAATTATTATGTTTATAATGTTAGATATGTTAAAAATGCTAAATTGGAATCATTATGTCTATAACGTTAGTTGAGAATCATTATGTTAAAAATACTAAATTGGAATCATTATGTCTATTATGTTAGTTGAGAATCATTATGTTAAAAATGCTAAATTGGAACCATTATGTTTATAATGTTAGTTGAGAATCATTATGTTAAAAATACTAAATTGAATCATTATGTCTATAATGTTAGTTGAGAATCATTATGTTAAAAATACTAAGTTGGAACCATTATGTTTATAATGTTAGATGAGAATCATTATGATAAAGTGGAATCATTATGTCTATGAGAATTATTATGTTAAAAATGCTAAATTGGAATCCACTATGCCTATTAGGATTTCTATACCTTTAATGTTTCATGTTTATAATAAAATTATTATTATGCCCGCAATGATTATTATGCCTATGATGTAAAGTTGAAATCATCATGTTAAATTAAGTTGGAATCATTACTATGCCAAGTTATCATCATACTAGTATTGCAACCATGTGATATGTTATAGCCTGTTTATTATGCAAGTGATGTTGGAATTGTCACATATGCCTATCACATGTTTGGTGTTATTCCCCTTTATCTCTTGAATTGTTTATGCTTGTGAATGAAGTGTGTTTATATACGTTGGGGATACGATTGGGTAGAATAGGCAAAACTCAATTTAATTATAAGCATAAACTGTGAAATTTGGCATAAGTAGAACATGAAATATGGCACGAAAACTTGACTTGAACATGCCATAACTTGACTTTAAACATGCCTTAGTTGGGCACGAAGTTGACATATGAACATGATGTGGAAATAGCAAAATATGATAAGAACATGGGCATAACTTTAGAAAACAAGAAGGTGGCCAACTCGAGGTTGGGTTGAGTTTGTAGTGTAAATCTGCCCGGAACCGCCCGGCAAATCCAGTTGCTACAAACAATAGGATCCAATGTGGGTAGTTGGTCACATCGCGCTTGAAACCCGAGGTTGGGTTGAGTTCGTAGCGTAAACCTGCCCGGAACCGCCCGGCAAATCCAGTGGCTACGAACAACAGGATCCAATGTGAGTGGTTCGGTGCATTAACGAATCAATTAATGCCAATTAGGGTTAATTCATGAACATGAAAAGACAACTTAACCAACTTGAACACGGTTTGTAGGGCTAAGTCATGAACTTGAAAACGACAACACTTAGCCAACTTGACATGACACGTAGGCGGGTTAAGTCGCGAACTGAAATGACATACTTAACCATCTTGACATGACTAGACTAGAAAAGGATCAAGTCACGAATTACATGACTTAATCTGTTAGGTGGGTTAGGTCACGAATTACATGACCTAATCTATTAGGCGAAACCCTAGACACGACCCCTTTCAGCAGTAACCCTCTAGAAGTATCAAGGTACCCTGGGGCTAGGCCGGGTGGGGCACGATTACTGGGCTGATTGTAAGAGGTGAACGACGACAGTAGGGTACGCCAGTGTAGGTTCGGCGGACTACGATCGTGCACGTATCCGGGGCAGACACTGGGTATCCGTAGATTTATCTGTGCATCTTGAATCGTGTCAGGGGTTGACACCCTAGGGCTGATACACCCGAAGGTGGACCCAGCACAGGTGACTACATTCGTGATTAGCCGTATGACACGGACACTTGACGAGCTAGAACTTGTAGGGAGCCGATCGACTAGATAATCGCTCCGTAGGACCCCGTACTTGGGTCAGACCCCGTTTCAGGGTCATTTCATGATATTGGGCCGTGGGATTTATTTCGTGATTAACTTGTGATATGGGCTTAGTATACTAGTACAGTCGATGCAATGAATCTCGAACATGTGATGCTTTACTTGACTTGTCTTGACTTATCCTGATCACCTTAGTCTATCTTGTTCACCTTGACACCATTCTTAAGTTTAGTTCCAGTTCATACATGACAGGTTGTTTTAACCGTTTCTACACTGAAAGCCACTAGAACTTACTCAGTCTTTATGACTGACCCTTTTCCTTTCGCCTCTTTTTCTTTCGTTTCCCCCCCAGGTTCTCAGGGAGGGAATACCGCAGCTTGATCAGTTTTCACATCCAGCTTGAAGAGAAAGAATGTATTGCTTGGATCTTTTCCGTTTTGGACTATGGCTTTGGACAGCAATTAGGGGACTTTTGCAGTTTATTTATGTTTTCTTCATGCTTCTTTAAATAATGTAATCAAGACAGTTTTGATTTTGGGAAGTATTATGGCATGGTTTGTGTAACACGTATTTTGAAGAAATAAAAGTTGTTGTTTTCCGCTGTTCAATAATATGTGTTATTATATCTGTCTTGTATATCTGTGACTTATACTTATAAACCTCCACCAAAATTAGGGCATTCCCTTTGAGAGTGACCCTAACGGAGGTGGGGTGTTTCATGAATATAAAACGATTTCGAAATGAATTGAATATAAAATGATTTCGAAATGAATTGAATATAAAACGATTTCGAATTGAATTGAATATAAAGCGAATTTGATTTCAATTGAATATATGACGAATTTGATTTGAATAGAAAACGAATTTGATTTCAATTGAATATATAACGAATTTGAATCAAATAGAAAACCAATTTGAATTGAATCGAATAGAAAACCACTTTGAATTGAATCGAATTGAAAACGAATTCGAATTGAATTTAAAACAAATTGAAATCAATTCAAATTGAATTGAATAGAAATGAATTTTAAAACGAATTTATAAGGAAGAATTCAATTTTGATTTGAAATGAAATGGAAGTTGAAATTGTTTTTGAAACGAAATTAAAACGATTTATAAAATTCGTTTTAAATAGAAATCGACGAAATATATATTATATATATTATATATATAATATAATGGCTTGAATAGAACGCGCCACGCCGCGGCAGTTCGTGAATTTCGACCATTTATTTCAAACGGACATTACGGGAGATCCGACCGTCGGATTCTCCTAAAACCGGAACCGTTGGGTTTGTATCGAAAAGGGCTTTCTAACGAATATTTGAAATTCAAAATCTAACGGTTGGATTTGGAGATACATCAAAATCATATTTGAAAAAGGTCGCTGTAAGTGCAACTCGATGGCCATTGTTGGAAATCGACTGTACGGGCCTTGATAAAATTATTAAAAATAGTAATAATTTGTGTAAAATCATAAGAAATAATTTGGGAAAAATTGGGACGAAAATCTCCACATTTAAAAAGATAAAAATAGATTTTTATCGAAATGAACTAGTTTTGAACTAAATTTAAAACCCAATTATTTTTAAATAAATAAATTAGATTTAAAAAGGGGTTTTAAATAATCAGAATTTCTAATATATTTGATTGGATTTGAAATGGGTTTATCGTGAACGGTGTTTTAAATAACATTAGTTCTTTAACCCGATAATAAATAGAATGTGATTTGGGTTTGTCGTGAACTGTGTTTTAAATAACACTAGTTCTTTAACCCAGTAAAAGGAGTTTTAATGAATCTGCAATGTGATTTGGGAAAAATTGGGACTGCAGGGAGAGCACGGCGTTTCTTCCTAGCTTTGGTGGTGTCAGTGACTTACCAGCCCTGACATTTATATACTTTTCACCTATGTGGTTGTTGGATGAGGCGCCTCGATTTTAGGTCTGTAAGGACCGGGAAACGTGTGTTCAGGAATTGCCAATCCTCTAACGTAAGTGAGGACCGGCCCTGAAGATCCAGGGGTTGCCCAGAGTGCGTAGCCCTGAGGCATTTGCTAGAGTGTCTCGAACGCGGAGAGGAGCTTGCCCCTTGCCTCGACTCATGACGGAAATCCAATTTCCAATACGTGTATTGCGGTTTTAATTGTAGAACTAGTATGGCGACATGATATATGGTACCCATGCCGTCTATGATTTATATTTATGATTGAAATTGTTTTGACACTATACACTTATTATAGTATCAAATGATTTGTTTTAAACGTACCAAGCATATTTGGCTATTATAAGGGAAAACCCTATCCTCCGGCTTGCGTTGCATTGTATGATGGGACCTGGGTCTTATAATAGCTTCATTTTTCGAAAAAGCATTGCGCTGTTTATTCTATGCACTGGTATTCTTGGGAGGAAACCCGTTCCGTGTTATACGGCGTGGTCCCTTGAATTACTCTCTTTTAAAGTAAAGTTTTAAATAACTGTTTTAGTTCTCACACCAGTCACATGACTGATCCGGAGTTTATTGTTTTAACCTAAACTCTGGGTGCCCCTATTTTCCACACGGGCAGCTAGTAGTTTTGGTTTTGCAGATTTATATTCATAGGATCCTGGTTTACAGCTGGAATGATATCCGGAAAGCTCTGTATCCGTATATCACCTTCAGTTGTGCTTTGTATTATTTTTCCGCTGCTATGTAATTTATTGTAATCTCTGATATTTATCGAATGTAATTTATTCATTCATACTCTGTATATTCTTGTATCTGATGGAATTGTTGTAATATACAATGAAATGTTCTTCTGTTTGTGTTCTGATTTGTCTTGTTCTCAAACGATCAGGGGTTTCGAACGGTCTAGATCGGTTTAACGACTGATTCGGATCGAGCGAAATTCCCGACCCTTACAGTAATAGCGGAAAATAATTTTAAATAACTAACGGTGAAGCCTCCTGTTTCCAACTCCTGAATCCCAAGCGAAACCTAACCTGGAAATATACTCGTCCTGAGCCGAGCCCATTTGAAGCAAATCAATATTCAACCGGATCAGTCTGGAATACTTTTCAGTGATAAATTCACATGACAAACAACTTGTTTAACCTTAAAATCCTTTTTGTGAAAGAAAATGATAATAGTAAGACCAATCTGCACATAAACACAGACAGTTTTTACCTTACTATAACCCAAAACATTTTCGATATATCAAAATTCAGTGATATTATAATAGTGTCTATCAAACCATAAATAAATAACCGTCTAGCAGAACGCTTGCATCTCACGCTCTACATATTCATTATATAATCAAAAACCGCAAGGTGTTTATTGGAGAATGGATTCCAACTATGACAAGGTATGGGATCGTCTTTCGATCAGTGTACTTTAGAGGGTATACACTGGGGTTCAATAAGAACACCTTGCAACCCGGCCACATATGACCGCCCGCTCATTTAGCTTGAGTGTAGCGGATGTATTATCACCCGATGGTTTTAAGGCCCCACCATCTATCCGCGGAGATACATAATCAAAAGAAGAACAAATACGGAATTTCCCTGGATCGGTGATAATGCACCCTACTTGGGTATGACCTAACTAGCCATGTTGCCTGCCTAATTTTTTTCATTTCCCGGTTGTGAGGCTTGAGGTCGCGTTAACTTTCAGAACATCTGGCTATCATTCACTTTGAATGCCACATCGTTAGATCCTCCAGAACATCACTAATTGACGTCTACAAAAATACCTAGGTGTTAAGCTAAGAGAATTTCTCCGCCACCAACAGGAATACGTTTGAAGAAATCAACGTACATGACTCCTTTAGAAATACTCTGTCATACATTCGTCCATACAAGTCATCCAGGAACAGGATGAACCGAAGGCACCCTCCGACCGTATCCTATATGGGAATCAACCTAAGGATCAGTAGCGAGAAGTCCTAGCAAATCCATGGATTCCAATCACGACAGAATCACAATCCAAATAACTCTGGTCGCAATACAAAAAATTTGTTAAGTAGTTCTTCCGCTCATGAAGATCAACAGTCTTTAGTGCTCCATTTTAAGCCTGCAAGTTAGTCGCGTCCGCGCAGTTGATTCGAAGTGGTTTTTGGTCTAGTCCCCATCCCGGTCTCTTCGAAACAACACGTCAAAATGGCCAATAGAATAATTCATTTGATAGTCAGTTATTTAACTATCAAATCATAACAGTAATATGTAAATTGGCAGATTTGGTCCTTTGTATAAAATATTTCATTAAAAACATTTTATTGATAAAATCAATTCTATATTCTTATTCTGACACATCTATTTTGTTCCATTACTTCGAAACGTAACTATAAACTTATATTTTTAATAATGGCATATTTGCCAAATCCCTTCTCTATTTCCTTTACTTCGGAAATATAATATAAATTACTAAATCTCTTTTTCTTTTCCCTTTTCTTTTGGAATCACTTAACTGATCGATGTCATTTTAGTACCAGATCTTATATAGGCAAAAGTATCGTCAAATAATGTATTGTTCTTATAAAACCAAACGGTTTTACTAAATTCCAAACTTCTTTGCAAAACAATGTTGCAACATTATTCTTATAATAAATCGTTTCTAACATCTTTACCATTACAAACTAGTATCATCTCTCGATAATAGTGAAGTTGTTTAAGTTGGGGTATTTTAATTACCTCTCAGATCTTGATCGACAACGTTCTTATCTTAATTTAGATAAAAGCTTGTAATTTAAACACCAATATTAAACTATCTACAAAAAAAAACTTATTTTCCCTTTTGATTTCAAGTACGGGTTTGTGCACCATTCTTACATTTGCAATCTCTTTACTTCCATTTGAAAACATCATTTCAATTGCAATGTTTGCTTACTCCAATAATCAAGTAAAAATCCTCCATATTAATATTACTATATTTCATACCCTTGTTTATCATATTTGGGTTCATTATTACGTAAATACTTATACCATCCTTTTCCACAATTTTAATAAAATCTTATTACAATTCAATTATTTCCTGCAATAACCCACATTCTATGTATCGAAGGATCGTAGAATATTTATTTCATTTTCATACAAGGTCGTATAGTCGTGTAACTTTGGGGAACAACTATTGTGGTCATTTCCCAAGTTCACGATTTTTGCTGATTTTTAAATAACCGTTTTGCCCCTACTTGATCTTGTTTCAGCCATAACTTTTGATTGCTAAGGAGTTTTGACCTGAAACCACTTCCATTGGATTCGAATGATGGTTTACAATTCCGTAAAGTGGCCACATTAGCCAAATGGACTAACCGTTTGGGAGATATGGCTGAAATAAGGCTTAGAAGGTGAAAAACAGCTTAACTAGGCCTAATTAGGGTGATTAGCAGCTAGGCCCATAACCCATTTTAGGATTAGGGTTATGGGGAGGCTGAAATCAGTTAGGAAATGATCTATTTTCATTTTCTTAGCCCTAAAACATCTCTCTAACCCTAACAATGGCCTCCATCTTCAAATTTCATCCCAAATCGCTCTCTAATCAAGGATTAAGCTAATCTATGTCAAATCAAGGAGAAATAGCACCAAATCATAGTTGGAGTTGCTGTGTTGTATAGAGATTCGACCCAAATCAGAGATAGTTTCAAATCTAAGTTTTATTTGTGGCCAAGGTGAGTGGTTTGCATTGTTTTTCACTAATTACGGCTAATTAGGGGTGATTAGCGTTAATTAGCGAATCTATGCATGTTAAAATTCTAGAAAAATTTGTAAAATTCTTAAACATTACTTTAGGGCTCTGATAGAAATTTAGGCTAATTTGGACAAGTTTTGCTAATTGTATGCTTAAACATGGTTAAGGGGGATTAAGGGAAAAACATGGGTTTTTGGGTATGTTTGATACATTTTAACATATCATATTGTTGTTTTAATGTTTGTGGTTGATTATATATGTTGCTGTGACTGTATGGTATGATTTGTGATTGATTAGAAAAGTTAGAATGGTCGAAAACGTCATCGTATGGCATAAAACAGTCGCTGGAAGAGTTGCACGAAATTGTGTAGGAACCGGATCGGATCGCCCCACCCTTCTCCAAACCGAATCATTCGTGATTCACGAAGATGATACGAATCGACCTCCAGGAGCTCACAAGCCGATCCACTTACATCTGAAGTTCTCCGACCCGCTCGCGTAAAGAAGTTCCCCAACCCGAACCACCTGTGAGGCACACCCCATTACGAGCAGATCTGCTGCTTCGAACCCAAACCGCACAGCATCCATGAGCCGATGCCACGAGCTGGAGATCACGACCCGACCTGGAGCATATATCTCAAACCGACCTGCTCACTTGGAGTGTGCCACGAACCGCTTGAGGGAGCAAGTCACGACTCGAAGCTTGAAAGGGAAGACCAAACTGGTGGAGCCACGAAGCCTAGAGCGCGCGATCCGAACCAAGTGGGGTATCGCGGCCCGACCCAATGGGGTATCACGACCCGACCCGAGGGGTGATCACGATCGAACCGAACCAAGGATGAAAAGGAAGACTGGACCGATCCGGAGGAGACCAAAACCCGAGATGCAAACGTAGTCCAAATAAGAAGTAGAACTCATGATCCAGTTGGGAATCAACGAGTTAACTTCATGAGTTGGGCTTTGCTGCGGGACGTATGCAAAGGGGATATCGACGTCCATAACTTTGATTCACCACTAAGACGGATGTTAGGCTACGGATCAGTGCAGTGGGGTAGTTATTACTCCATGGGGCAGAGTGATCGTAGCATGGCTATGAGCCAATGCAGTGGAGTCATCATGACTTCATGGGGCAGAGTGGACATAGCAAAGGACTAGTGGCTATGGATCAGTGCAGTGGTGTCATCATGACTCCATGGGACAGAGTGATCATAGCAAAGGATTTGGGTGGTCAAAGTAGTGGATATCGTATGCTTTACATACTGAGTGAGATATGTGAGGATGGTTGTTATGCTTGATTGTTTGACATCAGTATGACATGCACACCCCCACCCCCGTATCTTTACACCATGTGTTAGTGTCACCTTAGAGTATTGTACACCCTGTTGTGCTAACTCTTTGGTTGCAGGTCCAGGTTCAGGTATGGTTTAGTATACCTGTTATTGTTCTGTTTTGTTGCTTATCACTCATATCAGACTTTTGTCTGACCCAGATTTTTATGTCTCTTCTTATTACTCTGGGTGCTCCTAAACGAGCAGACTAGAGACATGTTCGCTGGTTATGTGCGAGTAGCTGATCCGGAGACGAGTAGGAGGCTCCCACATATGATATATATATATGTATTCTCCCTGTGTCGCTGATGGTCACTACTTTGGGCATTAGTAGTGTACCTTCCTTATCTTGCTTTAGAGACAGTTTTTAAAAGTTGTAATAATGATGATGTGGAACATAAGCTGTATTTGAATTTTCTGCTGCTATGATGGTTTAGTTTTCAGCTTATGCACTGTCTCGCTTGTTTTATGTCAAGTATGTTATTATTATATTTTACCCTATGCGCTATGAGACATTCTACAGGTTCCTTGTTAGTTCAAATTCCTTTCTGTTCCTTTTTTGACTACCGTCCCGTGCTGGTTGGACATCGGCACAACGCACTTTCATTGGAAATGTTGGCTGGTGTGGGGCAGACCGTCACACTTGGTATCAGAGCTGTAGGATGTGTAGTTAACCTAGGGAAAGACACCAGGAAGAGATAGTACGTATATGAGAGCGTGTATTTGTGATATATTGGTTTTCAAAAGCTATATATATATACTATTAGTATATCTAAGGATGAAGTTGCACTGCACTGGCACCACTGAATAGATGGTTAATCATTTTCTCCTAACAGATTGAACGATGAGCCGATATACTAGGGGTACTGGTAGAGGAGCTAATAATGGGAATGCTCCTGATATGAGGATGATGTTCACTGACTTCATGAGAGAGATGCCTAGGGATGTTCAGAGGGCAGTTCTTAATGCTGCAAATGGTGGTGGTGCAGCGGTGCAGGCGCCTAGGGCCGATTTCGCCAAGCTCTGCAAGGACTACACTAGTTTTAGTGGGAAGTTGTTCCACAGAACGGAATTGGCTACAGAAATTCAGGATTGGCTCGATAGTTGCAAGCGCATCTTCGAGGACTTAGGGGTCGTTGATTGTGTAGGAAAAAAATGTATCATATTAAATCAGTGTTCTATGTACTTAGATTGTGTAGGGAAAAAATGTATCATATTAAATCAGTTATGTATCATTGTAGGTATCATATGATACAAGTGGGTATTATTGTGTATTACAGAGAATAACCTCATTTTTGTGACAATTGAATTGAATTGATTGCTATTATTTTTTTAATCAGTAGGTATTATTGTGAATAAATATTATTTTTGTGAGATTTGAATTGAGTAGGTGGGTGTTATTTTTTTATCAGTGGTTATCAGTTAAAATTAATGTTGTGCATCAAAAAAAGTCAATTGCCAAAGCGAACAACACAAATCTACCTACTTACCACAATTCTCATACACAAAGCCATAAAAATGATACCTAAAAAATATAAAAATGATACCTAAAAACTGCTTTAATATTTTAACGACAAAAGTAATACAGAAAATGTTTGAATCACAGTTTGATTGATTAAATGAAATAAATTCAACTGAATTACAAAGCTAGTACAACAGTACAACAACAAAATTAATACAGCAACAAAAAGTAATTAAAAAAACATAGCACAGTAAATACAGTAAAAATGATACCCAAAAAAATATAAAAATGATACCTAAAAACTGTTATGATGTAAATTCAAGTAGAAAATACAAAAATGATACCTAAAAAAAAATAAAAATGATACCTAAAAACTTCTTTGATAATTTAAAGGAAAACTAATACAAAAAAGTTTACATCCCACTTTGATTGATTAAAATGACATAATTTCCTAAAAAAACATAGCACAGTGAATACAGTAAAAATGATACCCAAAAAAAATATAAAAATGATGCCTAAAAACTGCTATGATGTAAATTCAACTAGAAAATACAAAAATGATACCTAAAAAAATATAAAAATGATACCTAAAAACTGCTTTGATAATTTAAAGGAAAACTAATACAAAAAAGTTTACATCCCACTTTGATTGATTAAAATGACATAATTTCGATTAAGTTGCAAAACTAATGCAACAGTACATGTAGAAAACTGATATAGCACCAAAATTATAAACAAAACAGCATAACACTGTTAAAACACGAAAAATGATACCTAAAAAAATAGAAAAATGATACCTAAAAACTGCTGATAACTTCACTGTAAAAAAAAGTATACAGCGACGAATTTTTTCTCCTTCATCTTTCTCGTTCGATTTTCTACGCTGAATTCGCAAAATCAAAAATAACGAAATCATCTTTACTGCCTATCAAATCAAAATCCACGGCATCTTCAATAATCGACGAAGTTTTCAGACAAAATTAGGGCAAATCGACAAAATTAGGGCAAATCTCTTGAACGAATTCCCAAATCAGTACGCGCATGATCGATTTTGGTACGGATTTGATTTCATGCGATTTTCAGTTGAGATGATTTCGTTATTTTTGATTTGCTGATTTCGTGGAAGAAGAAATCAGAGAAGAGAGAAAGGAGCGGAAGAAGAAATCAGAGAAGAGAGAAAGGGGCGACGGAAAATTGTCCTTCTGAGTAAAATTTTAAGCACGTGTCCTTATAGATAAAATATTAAGGTCAATTGTCCTTGTAAGTAGTTTCCTGATTTTAAAAACGCTACAGAAATACATTTAGTGGTGTTACATAAACGCAATCACAAACCAGGGGTTAAATTGGAATTTTTATTAGTAGCATTAAAGCTTTTTTGTGGCATTTATAAAGTGCTATGAAAAAATATGGTGGTGTTTAATAAACGTTACGAAAAAATTATAGTGGCATTAAAAAAAGTGCAACCAATTTGCAATGACTTTTAGTAGCATGTTTTCTCGTAACGATTATCGAAACGCCACTAAAAATGATTGGTAGCGTTTTTTTGGACGCTACAAAAGGCATTTTTCTTGTAGTGTAAATCACTATCTTCTGGAGGAGTTTAAGAAAGAGATCCCCATAGTAACTATCATATTAATATATCTATATGACACCTATGTTATCTTCTGGTTTGTATAATGGACATATCATGTGACCTTATGTGTGTAGTATCTGTACGCTGGTAACTCTGATGTATAATTATAAATCCTTATGTATAAATTATGTGATGTATTGTATTTTATCCAATTCCGCTGTGAGATTCTGATTTTTGTTGAATTCTATCTTTCCATCTCTTTCTTTTTCTTATTAATGACTCGACTTCCAAAGTGTTCGAAAGTCGGGTCGTTATAGTTGGAAATGTGTGTAATTTTTTTATAATAGCAAGCCTATTACCTTCCAGCCAACTTCAATTTCCATTCCATTTCCTCTCCATATCCAATCCATTCCACGCATATAACACACACACACACACACATATATATATATATCAATAACACTATGAACAACCAACATGTAACGACCCGGGAAAAGACGACCTTGATTATTAGATATACAACACATATCGAACATCAAGGGTCGACAATTTCCGAATAGTTAATGAAAGAATTTAGAGGGTGAGGATAGATAAGATAGAAAAATAGAATAGAAGAAGAAAAAGAAGAACACAACATCAGAGTCACACGAATCTCACAGCGGAACGAATAAAATATTATATATCACATAACTTGAAATCAAAAGCAGTATATGCATACAATACCATTATCAGAGTACAACCCTTGCATCACAGCGGAAATAAACAATAGCTATATAAGTCCTGAAGCCTCCTGCTCCAAGCTCTCCAAGTCTATCTGTAAAATCCTGACTACTTGACTGCCCGTACAAATTTGGGCACCCAAGAGTTTAGGGAAAACAAAACAAAATAAAACTCTGGGTCAGTCATGGGACTGGTGTGAGTAAACTCAAATCATTTGGTTTAACTTTCAAAATTCTTTTCAAAAGAAAAGATAATCATAAGACCAATCCTCACATAAATACGGATGACTTTTACCTTACGATAACCCAAAACACTTTGGAAATCATATATTATCTGATATAATAATAATGTCTAATCACAAGTAATTAAAATCTAGTAGAACGCTTGCATCTCACGCTCTACATATATAGTATACAAATCAAACTCGCGGGCACTTATTGGAGATTGGATTCCGACTTTGACAAGGTATGGGACCACCTGCCGATAGTGTATCTCTAGAGGCGAATACACTGGGTTCAATAAGAACATCTTGCAACCCGGCCCTGACATGATTGACCACTCATTTCGCTTGAGTGTATCGAATATATATCACCAACGGTTGGGATCAGCAACCGTCTCTCGAATGGGGCAGCATCGATAGATTTAAGAAGAAATTGGAATTTCTCTAGATAGGTGATTATACATCCTAATGGGTGCGACCCACATAGCCATGCTGCCTGCCTGATTTTTGTCATTTCCCGGTTGATGAGGCTAGATGCCACGCTTATCTCTGACAGATCATTCACTTTGAATGCCACATCATCATACTCGCCAAATCACAAATTGATTTCCCCAAAAACACCACGGGTATAAAGCTAAGAGAAACGAATTCCTCCGCCACCAAACGTAAGTATGTTTGAAGAGATCAACTTACGCGATCTATTGAATATACTCTGTCAGGAATTCTTCCATAAACGTTTGTCCTGGGACTGGACAAACCGAAGGCACTATTATGTAAACAGGATAGCCCTTGCACTTTACTCCGTCTTCAATATATTTAGCATACTTGATTCGCAACGCTTATGCCAATACGGAGTGGTTCTGTGGATAATAATCCAACCGGTCTCTCCATATTAACAACGTAAAATGGTCAAAAACTTTGATAGTCGGTGATTTAACTATCAAATGAAAACATGTCTGTGTGCAAACAACGATATTATTTCCAGATGGAAATTCTATCGATCAATCATCAGTCATCATTAATTCTTAAATTAAATTATCATAATTTTATTCTTTTCCTTATTCCTGTTTCCTTATATTTTTTATTTACTATATTTAGAAAATATACGTTATCAACAATTGAAAACATTTCCGCTTCTTGTTTTCTATATTAGAAAATATCCTGATCTTATTTGGAAAACATTTCCAAAATTCCTTCATTGGGTTTAAACAGATGTTTGAATATACATCGCTATGTCAACACAGACCATTATGCTCATTAACTAAATTCACTTAACCACTTTTCACTATCGAACTTATCCACTTCTTAGTTAAAACTGAAGTCAATCAAGTTACCTCTCAGACCTTAACTGAACAACATTTCTAACTTCGAAACAGACAAAGTTCACCTTTTTACACTTTCAACCACTTACTTACGTAACTCTCGGATTCTATTTACGAATCCACTTCCTTTACGGAAGTCATTTGATTATAATAATGGTGTTATAATCCCCTGCGTCCGAAATATAATAACTTTAATATGAATTTTTATTTCTAGCTCAAATAAATACACGAACAACTAATTTATCAATTCCTATTCGGTTAACTATAATCTATAACCCTTATTCTATTAACTTTTACTGGATTAACTCTTATTTGGATAACTCGGTTTGATTAACTCATCTTGATTAACTCAACTCGACCAACTTACTTGATCAGCTCAACTTGACTAACTTAACTTAATTAACTCGACTTATTTAACTCAACTTATTTAACTTAATTTGACTAACTATTATCGAATAACTAATATTCGATTAACTTATATTCGACTAACTATGTCTGTTTTTAACTTCATTTTGAATAGCTAATATTTGATTTAACTTCATTCGCTTGACTCTAGATCGCAGCGATCACAATGGTTACGCCTGATTCCCTCAGGAAACATCTGACCACCTTAGGCTATCTGCAGCCCTGCGAATTTCGCTAGCAGTCGTGCTAAATGGCAATTTATACTGAATAACTACTTCTGTTTAACTCTATCTCAAATAACTAAGTTCGATCAACTCTAATTGAATAACTAATATTCAATTTAACCCTAATTTGGTTACTATATTCGAATAACTCTAGTCCGATTTGATTCAAACTGCTTAACTCTAACTGATTTACTCTACTGGTTAATTCTAACTAACTAACTCTAACTGTTTGACTCTAACAGCTTAACTCCAACGGTTTAATTCTAATAGATTAACTCCAACTGTTAGACTCTAATAGTTTAACTTTAACAGTTTCACTCTAATGGTTTAACTCTAACTGTTTAACTTTAATGGTTTAACTCTAACTGACTAACTTTTCTGATTAACTCTAATGGTTTAACTCTAACTGTTTAACTCTGACAGTTTAACTTTGGTTGATTAACTCTTTTGAATTAACCCCTTTTAATTTTCTCTTTTGAATAATTCCATTTGAATAACTCTTTTTGAATAACACTTTTGAATAACTCTTTTGAATAACACTTTTTGAATAACTCTTTTGAATAATATTTTTTTTCTATTTGTTTACTTAACAAATAACTATTCCCTTTTTACTTCTATTTATTTAACAAATAATTATTACTTTTAGCTTTTCCATTTATTCTCTACATAAATATCTCTTTTAACTTTCCTTTATTCCCTAAATGAATATTCTCTTTTCAATTCCATTTGTAATTGTTTTACAAATGATTCCCTTTTGATTTCTATTTGTAAAGGTTTCACAAATAGCTACTTTTTCCCTATTCTATTTGATTTGCAAATATTTTCCTTTACATTTGTTTTACAAATGTATTTCCTCTATGTTTGTTTTTCTTTTCACACCTTCTCCTTTATATTTGATTTCACAAATATTTTCCTTTACTCAATTTCTTTGATTCTATAATTATTTTCCTCTATGAAACTCTTTTCCTTTTATATATAAGATCTATTGATTTTATATAAATAATTTATTTTCAAAATATACTTTGAAAATTCCTTTTCACTTCCCGTTATCAATTATGGTATAAAAATACCAAATCAAAAGGTTTGATCATCATCCAAACACACGGGTTCAACGACAGATGATATAACACATCATATAACAGAATATATGAAAAACGGTAAATAAATGTTGAGGAATCCAGTTGGATCCCTCCGACCTGTTTCCCTGCATCCACAGATGTTACACAATATAATTCACATCAATTTCATTTCAATATGAGGTATTCTGATAAACAAAATCAACATTGGTTAACGATATATATAACTATATCGGTATTTTCAACCAGCTGGCTAGCAGTTTAACCAAACAATCAACACTCAGCAATTCAATCAATATTTATCAATTCTAAAAATACTTTATAAAAATATAAAGTGTTCAGAGTTAGTGAGATTTACTCACCTTGGACGGTTTATCGTTGAATAACGATAATCGGTCATTGATTTGGTTCAGACGTTAAATTTCACCATAAATCCAAACAAGCTCCAATCCACTTGCAGTCAGTTCCATTGCGTAGTGCTCGTCCATACGATCCCAACGGATCCTGTTTCGTTAAATTTCGTTAATGTATGCAAAAGTTATGCTATTTACAATATTTACCTAATTTAAATGAATATATATTTAATTAAATTAATTAAATTATTTTTATCTTAATTAATTTCTAATTGCGTTATTAGCCAAATTACCATCCCTGCCCTTCTAAAAAATCATACTTTCCAATCTCTAGCCATATCCCATTTTTTTTTAAAATTGAAAAACCATTTTAATATTAATTAAATTTAATTTTCAAATAAAATATTTATAAATATTCATTTAATTATAACTTAAAATTTTTAACCCGGATCAAAAATCTGCTTCCACTCATTTTAAAGTACTTTTCGATAAGAATCCAACGGTTCTTGTTTCGTGGAAATCCGACTTGTTTTGAAAAAATTATAAGCTTTTAAAGTTTATGGTTAAAAATTACGAAAATGCCCCTGGTCTGTTTTAAATTCAAATTAGATTTTAAATTTAAATTTAAATTAATCATCCCATCCGTCGGATCAGTTAGGGATAGCCAGGGAGAGCAGAAAACTATATTTTCCAAACTCAAGCCTTAGACACTATCCTCTCTGTCACCCTTAGAATGTTCTGATATTTATTTTTACAAATTCTATTTTAATTATAATATATATATATATTACAAAAATAAATAAATAAATAAATCTTATTTAAAAACTTACCCCGCGAAGCCCAAGCCTCTGCCTAAGAGTCCCTAGCTCCCCGTCTTGCCCTCCTTTCTCCCTTCCTCCCTTTTCCCTATTTCCTATTATTTTATTATTATTTCTGCCATTGCCGAAGCTTGAAAGAGGAGGAGGAGGAGTGAGTTTAAAATGAAAGGGGGGGGGGGCTATTTATAGCCGAAGGAGTCACATGGATTGCTGAGGTGGCGCGAATCCAACGGTCGAAAATGGATGGCTAGGATTAATCCTTAAATTAATTAAATTACAAATAAATTTAACAATTTATGAATAGTAAAGTGTGTTTTCTCAACCCTATTCGGACGTTAATTTGACTTACTTATTGATACCTTATCCGAAATCTTTTTCAACCATGTTGTTCAATTTTTCTTGCTCTTCAATACTATATAAAAATATATCAAATTTTAATTTTTTCTGAACTTTCAAATAATTTAAATTCAAATTCAAAATAGTGTTTTGTGTTAGTTTCAACACCTTCCGGTCTCATGTTGGAGTATCAAACGATAACGGTTTTCAGAAATTCTTCCACCATCTGGTCCGGTTTTTAACGTACTTCAATCCTATGTATTCAAATCAAAAATCGGAGTTCGTTTAGATTTTCAAATAATTTATTTAAATTATGTTTCCTTAATAACTTTCTATATCCGTTATACGATTTTCCCAGATTTCATATATAGCTAATATCCTATGTTTAGAATTTTCCTGGATAGGTCTCAGGTTCCAGTTTTGCCGTTAGCATTAGCAAATTCCAATTACCGTCAAAATTTAGTTCAAATTTTGGCCTTTTATTTTTTTTCTTTTCCACACACGGATGCCATTTTTGACGTAACTTGGTTGGTTACCTAATTTCATCATTTCGGATTTAATGAAACTGATTTCATCGAAATCCGAGTTCGTTAGCTACTACATTCTTTGTAAACGTACTATTTTAAATTAAAAATTTATCCTTTTATACTGCCATTTCACATTATATTGCAGATCCACTAAATTTCTACCATTTCAGAATAAAATAAAATATTCAAAATTATTGAAATTAAACCATTTAAAATTCCAAAACAATAAAAATATTTTTAAATATTAAACTAAATGGTCAAAAAATCTGGGCCGTTACATTCTTTCCACCTTAAAATAATTTCATTCTCGAAATTGCAAAGGTAGAAAAATGAACTTTATAACTAGGTTAAAATTATTTGGTTACTCTGATTTCACTAAAACAATCTATTCTAATTAATTTATTTCTATAAACGAAAATTTTCAAAAATTTTGAAAATTTTCTTACACTCGAAATTTCTGAAAAATTTCGCCAGCACCTCCTTTGTACTGGTCAATAGCTCAAACTCCAACTCGCCTCCCTAGGCCTTCTTCAACCCAAAAGAAAATCAAACAGCCAAGTGGCTTGCCCAACAGGTTCACAAATCTCATCAAACTCATATGAATATATACGTGTACCTTTTTGTTGACATTCAATTCTGCTATCAATTTAGCATATACCACTATCATCCCAATCAAACTCCCAATCACTTTTATCTTCAACACGACCATCCGCTTATAACCAAGCCAAATTTCAATCAAACTGCAATTCCAATCTCAATTTAAATTTCTTGCTCGACCATCCATTTCTATCCCAGATTATCTCTAATCTAGTCCAATTCTACTTGATACCATTCTATTTCAATTCAACTCAATTTCCACTGAACTGCCTTCAATTCAATTTCAAATTTTCTTTCACAAATTTCTAATTAATTTGTGTTTATTTCAATAATCTGTACCTGGGTGTTTCAAATAGCTTTGCCTTTTCCAAAAATCAAATATCCCTTTGGAATATCAAAACAACTCGGTTTCTCAAAACAATTCAAAAACAAAATCTTTGGTAGTAATCCGTCACTTACAAACTCGAAAATGAGCACCGATGATGTCCGGATCAACATCGGAATTTATTTTCCAGCTATCGAAGTGAGTACAAATACTATAGCACTTTCAAAACCCATTTTTAAACATTTTCATTTTGAAATTCATTTTAAAATATCCCTTTTCAATGCTTGTAACAAATTTAAAATCTCTCAGGATTTTAAAATTCACATATATTCAATTTAATTCCATTTACAACGCTTATTCAAATTTTAACAATTTTAATTCCAATTCTGAACTTAAATTTAGATTTAATTCATCTGATTTCATATATTTCACTTATATGAATTTTGATTTGTTATTTACATAACCATTTCACATTTTATAATCTTATTCGATTATAATCACAACCAACACATTCAATATACTATAATAATTTCAAATATCTATACTTTGCTTATATCAAAATATAATTTGGGTAAAATTATTTCATTTACCATTTTTTTCAAAACATATCGTGTCGACCCATCGTATTCAAGTGTTTATAAACTCCTATCGATACAGTGGATCAAACTGATCGACTAGAACTCATAAACGACTCAACCAATAAATCTCCATGGTATAAAATCATTTTATATAAAATAACAAATACGTTCACTCTTATATATACACTCAAACTCAGTCTAGGGCATTACTAACCCCATCTCTACTGAGTCACGCCACAGAGCCAAGGTAAATCACTTAACCTTCAGCTCTGATACCAACTGTAACGACCCGGGAAAAGACGACCTTGATTATCCGATATACAAAACATATCGAACATCAAGGGTCGACAATTTCCGAATAGTTAATGAAAGAATTTAGAGGGTGAGGATAGATAAGATAGAAAAATAGAATAGAAGAAGAAAAAGAAGAACACAACATCAGAGTCACACGAATCTCACAGCGGAACGAATAAAATATAATATATCACATAACTTGAAATCAAAAGCAGTATATGCATACAATACCATTATCAGAGTACAACCCTTGCATCACAGCGGAAATAAACAATAGCTATATAAGTCCTGAAGCCTCCTGCTCCAAGCTCTCCAAGTCTATCTGTAAAATCCTGACTACTTGACTGCCCGTACAAATTTGGACACCCAAGAGTTTAGGGAAAACAAAACAAAATAAAACTCTGGGTCAGTCATGGGACTGGTGTGAGTAAACTCAAATCATTTGGTTTAACTTTTCAAAATACTTTTCAAAAGAAAAGATAATCGTAAGACCAATCCACACATAAATACGGATGGCTTTTACCTTACGATAACCCAAAACACTTTGGAAATCATATATTATCTGATATTATAATAATGTCTAATCACAAGTAATTAAAATCTAGTAGAACGCTTGCATCTCACGCTCTACATATATAGTATACAAATCAAACTCGCGGGCACTTATTGGAGATTGGATTCCGACTTTGACAAGGTATGGGACCACCTGCCGATAGTGTATCTCTAGAGGCGAATACACTGGGTTCAATAAGAACATCTTGCAACCCGGCCCTCACATGACTGACCACTCATTTCGCTTGAGTGTATCGAATATATATCACCAACGGTTGGGATCAGCAACCGTTTCCCGAATGGGGCAGCATCGATAGATTTAAGAAGAAATTGGAATTTCTCTAGATAGGTGATTATACATCCTAATGGGTGCGACCCACATAGCCATGCTGCCTGCCCGATTTTTGTCATTTCCCGGTTGATGAGGCTAGATGCCACGCTTATCTCTGACAGATCATTCACTTTGAATGCCACATCGTCATACTCGCCAAATCACAAATTGATTTCCCCAAAAACACCACGGGTATAAAGCTAAGAGAAACGAATTCCTCCGCCACCAAACGTAAGTATGTTTGAAGAGATCAACTTACACGTTCTATTGAATATACTCTGTCAGGCATTCTTCCATACACGTTTGTCTTGGGACTGGACAAACCGAAGGCACTATTCTGTAAACAGGATAGCCATTGCACTTTACTCCGTCTTCAATATATTCAGCATACTTGATTCGCAACGCTTATGCCAATACGGAGTGGTTCTGTGGATAATAATCCAACCGGTCTCTCCATATTAACAACGTAAAATGGTCAAAAACTTTGATAGTCGGTGATTTAACTATCAAATGAAAACATGTCTGTGTGCGAACAACGATATTATTTCCAGATGGAAATTCTATCGATCAATCATCAGTCATCATTAATTCTTAAATTAAATTATCATAATTTTATTCTTTTCCTTATTCCTGTTTCCCTATATTTCTTATTTACTATATTTAGAAAATATACGTTATTAACAATGGAAAACATTTCCACTTCTTGTTTTCTATATTAGAAAATATCCTGATCTTATTTGGAAAACATTTCCAAAATTCCTTCATTGGATTTAAACAGATGTTTGAATAAACATCGCTATGTCAACACAGACCATTATGCTCATTAACTAAATTCACTTAACCACTTTTCACTATCGAACTTATCCACTTCTTAGTTAAAACTGAAGTCAATCAAGTTGGGGTATAATTACCTCTCAGACCTTAACTGAACAACATTTCTAACTTCGAAACAGACAAAGTTCACCTTTTTACACTTTCAACCACTTACTTACGTAACTCTCGGATTCTATTTACGAATCCACTTCCTTTACGGAAGTCATTTGATTATAATAATGGTGTTATAATCCCCTGCGTCCGAAATATAATGACTTTAATATGAATTTTTATTTCTAGCTCAAATAAATACACGAACAACTAATTTATCAATTCCTATTCGGTTAACTATAATCTATAACCCTTATTCTATTAACTTTTACTGGATTAACTCTTATTTGGATATCTCAGTTTGATTAACTCATCTTGATTAACTCAACTCGACTAACTTACTTGATCAGCTCAACTTGACTAACTTAACTTAATTAACTCGACTTATTTAACTCAACTTATTTAACTTAATTTGACTAACTATTATCAAATAACTAATATTCGATTAACTTATATTCGACTAACTATGTCTGTTTTTAACTTCATTTTGAATAGCTAATATTTGATTTAACTTCATTCGCTTGACTCTAGATCGCAGCGATCACAATGGTTACGTCTGATTCCCTCAGGAAACATCCGACCACCTTAGGCTAGCAGTCGTGCTAAATGGCAATTTATACTGAATAACTACTTCTGTTTAACTCTATCTCAAATAACTATGTTCGATCAACTCTAATTGAATAACTAATATTCAATTTAACCCTAATTTGGTTACTATATTCAAATAACTCTAGTCCGATTTGATTCAAACCGCTTAACTCTAACTGATTTACTCTACTGGTTAATTCTAACTAACTAACTCTAACTGTTTGACTCTAACAGCTTAACTCCAACGGTTTAATTCTAATAGATTAACTCCAACTGTTAGACTCTAATAGTTTAACTTTAACAGTTTAACCCTAATGGTTTAACTCTAACTATTTAACTTTAACGGTTTAACTCTAACTGACTAACTTTTCTGATTAACTCTAATGGTTTAACTCTAACTGTTTAACTCTGACAGTTTAACTTTGGTTGATTAACTCTTTTAAATTAACCCCTTTTAATTTTCTCTATTGAATAATTCCATTTGAATAACTCTTTTTGAATAACTCTTTTGAATAGCTCTTTTGAATAACACTTTTTGAATAACTCTTTTGAATAATATTTTTTTCTATTTGTTTACTTAACAAATAAC
This sequence comes from Allium sativum, assembly GCA_030737875.1. NCBI lineage: Eukaryota > Viridiplantae > Streptophyta > Magnoliopsida > Asparagales > Amaryllidaceae > Allium > Allium sativum. The sequence goes on along the minus strand of CM060912.1, from coordinate 968,754,477 downwards.
TATTCCCTTTTTACTTCTATTTATTTAACAAATAATTATTACTTTTAGCTTTTCCACTTATTCTCTACATAAATATCTCTTTTAACTTTCCTTTATTCCCTAAATGAATATTCGCTTTTCAATTCCATTTGTAATCGTTTTACAAATGATTCCCTTTTGATTTCTATTTGTAAAGGTTTCACAAATAGCTACTTTTTCCCTATTCTATTTGATTTGCAAATATTTTCCTTTATATTTGTTTTACAAATGTATTTCCTCTATGTTTGTTTTTCTTTTCACACCTTCTCCTTTATATTTGATTTCACAAATATTTTCCTTTACTCAGTTTCTTTGATTCTATAATTATTTTCCTCTATGAAACTCTTTTCCTTTTATATATAAAATCTATTGATTTTATGTAAATAATTTATTTTCAAAATATACTTTGAAAATTCCTTTTCACTTCCCGTTATCAATTATGGTATAAAAATACCAAATCAAAAGGTTTGATCATCATCCAAACACACGGGTTCAACGACAGATGATATAACACATCATATAACAGAATATATGAAAAACAGTAAATAAATGTTGAGGAATCCAGTTGGATCCCTCCGACCTGTTTCCCTGCATCCACAGATGTTACACAATATAATTCACATCAATTTCATTTCAATATGAGGTATTCTGATAAACAAAATCAACATTGGTTAACGATATATATAACTATATCGGTATTTTCAACCAGCTGGCTAGCAGTTTAACCAAACAATCAACACTCAGCAATTCAATCAATATTTATCAATTCTAAAAATACTTTATAAAAATAGAAAGTGTTCAGAGTTAGTGAGATTTACTCACCTTGGACGGTTTATCGTTGAATAACGATAATTGGTCATTGATTTGGTTCAGACGTTAAATTTCACCATAAATCCAAACGAGCTCCAATCCACTTGTGGTCTGTTCCATTGCGTAGTGCCCGTCCATACGATCCCAAAGGATCCTGTTTCGTTAAATTTCGTTAATGTATGCAAAAGTTATGCTATTTACAATATTTACCTAATTTAAATGAATATATATTTAATTAAATTAATTAAATTATTTTTATCTTAATTAATTTCTAATTGCGTTATTAGCCAAATTACCTTCCCTGCCCTTCTAAAAAATCCTACTTTCCAATCTCTAGCCATATCCCATTTTTTTTTAAAATTGAAAAACCATTTTAATATTAATTAAATTTAATTTTCAAATAAAATATTTATAAATATTCATTTAATTATAACTTAAAATTTTTAACCCGGATCAAAAATCTGCTTCCACTCATTTTAAAGTATTTTTCGATAAGAATCCAACGGTTCTTGTTTCGTGGAAATCGACTTGTTTTGAAAAAATTATAAGCTTTTAAAGTTTATGATTAAAAATTACGAAAATGCCCCTGGTCTGTTTTAAATTCAAATTAAATTCAAATTAGATTTTAAATTTAAATTTAAATTAATCATCCCATCCGTCGGAACAGTTAGGGATAGTCAAGGAGAGCAGGAAACTATATTTTCCAAACTCAAGCCTTAGACACTATCCTCTCTGTCACCCTTAGAATGTTCTGATATTTATTTTTACAAATTCTATTTTAATTATAATATATATATATTACAAAAATAAATAAATAAATAAATATTATTTAAAAACTTACCCCGCGAAGCCCAAGCCTCTGCCTAAGAGTCCCTAGCTCCCCGTCTTGCCCTCCTTTCTCCCTTCCTCCCTTTTCCCTATTTCCTATTATTTTATTATTATTTCTGCCATTGCCGAAGCTTGAAAGAGGAGGAGGAGGAGCGGGTTTAAAATGAAAGGGGGGGGGGGCTATTTATAGCCGAAGGAGTCACATGGATTGCTGAGGTGGCGCGAATCCAACGGTCGAAAATGGATGGCTAGGATTAATCCTTAAATTAATTAAATTATAAATAAATTTAACAATTTATGAATAGTAAAGTGTGTTTTCTCAACCCTATTCGGACGTTAATTTGACTTACTTATTGATACCTTATCCGAAATCTTTTTCAACCATGTTGTTCAATTTTTCTTGCTCTTCAATACTATATAAAAATATATCAAATTTTAAATTTTTTTGAACTTTAAAATAATTTAAATTCAAATTCAAAATAGTGTTTTGTGTTAGTTTCAACACCTTCCGGTCTCATGTTGGAGTATCAAACGATAACGGTTTTCAAAAATTCTTCCACCATCTGGTCCGGTTTTTAACGTACTTCAATCCTATGTATTCAAATCAAAAATCGGAGTTCGTTTAGATTTTCAAATAATTTATTTAAATTTTGTTTCCTTAATAACTTTCTATATCCGTTATAGGATTTTCCCAGATTTCATATATAGCTAATATCCTATGTTTAGAATTTTCCTGGATAGGTCTCAGGTTCCAGTTTTGCCGTTAGCATTAGCAAATTCCAATTACCGTGAAAATTTAGTTCAAATTTTGGCCTTTTATTTTTTTCTTTTCCACATACGGATGCCATTTTTGACGTAACTTGGTTGATTACCTAATTTCATCATTTCGGATTTAATGAAACTGATTTCATCGAAATCCGAGTTCGTTAGCTACTACATTCTTTATAAACGTACTATTTTAAATTAAAAATTTATCCTTTTATACTGCCATTTCACATTATATTGCAGATCCACTAAATTTCTACCATTTCAGAATAAAATAAAATATTCATAATTATTGAAATTAAACCATTTAAAATTCCAAAACAATAAAAATATTTTTAAATATTAAACTAAATCGTCAAAAAATCTGGGCCGTTACACAACATAAATCAAATAAACACCAATATTAACAAAATAAACCATCCAAACATCAAAAACCAACTCGTCAACCTTACATCTCAACAAATCAAGTACATACCATCAAAATATATCTAGAATATCATTCTCACCCACCTAAACCAACATATACCACATCAAAACACAATCCTCACCATTTCCAAGTCAATATATACATCATGCAAAAAAACATACCTTAAGCATCTTCGTCGCCTCCGGAAGACCCAGATGATGAAGGAAATGAACCATGTTGTTGCACATACTCCGCTAGCTTTTGCTTCAACTACTCCGTCTATATAGCTTGAAGACGATTCTCTTCCTGTAGCTTCTCGTTCATTGTTCTAAGCTCTTTTATTTTAGCTTTGTCCTAGGCTTTTTGGACTGCTCGAGCCTGCAAATAGAATGAATAGAAAAATGGTTGTCACTGCATGATAAATAGCACATGAAAAATAGTATCAAAATTTGAATCTTCAATCATGTTGACTCATTCTAATTAGTAAATTTCATGTATATATATACATATGAATCATGTATATATCTTATCTCATTAATTCTAATTCGGCTACCGACATATAATATATTATAACAATATATATCTACATGTTAATTTGTTGTATATATTCAAAAAGATTAAGTAATGCTTGGATCCAGTAGCCAAAACATCTATTCTTCTGCATTGGATCCGTAACAGCGTCAAATAATTATCTTCCTCATCATGTGTCAACTCATCGCGACCAGATTCCTCAAGCACATGAGCCCATGCCTCCTGAATCTTTGCTCATAATGCAAAAAACAATTACAATTGAAATATACTAAAATGTTATTTTTATTTACATAGCTAGTAATTGCTAAACTTATTGATGTAACCAATAGAATTTAAAATATGCATACATATGCACTTGTCGCCCTATCTTGATCATCCCATTGATATATGATATTGCCAGCCTCGCCTGCTTGCTTTGATGCGTGGGTGTGAGCTAATACATCCAGTGGGGCACGGGAAGTCCAAGAGCTCGTTCCTGCAATGGATAATTTATATAATTCAATTCCACAACTATTTACTGAAATGATCAATATATGAATATAATAACTGATAAATTTACCAAGTCTTCGCGGTGACGTTAGAAAGACTTGGATGTTCCACGATGAGTTACTGGGTTCCTGCTTCTATTTGTTGAGTTCCTAGCTGACTCCGCCTGCAAATTTACATTGAATAATAAATTAGTAATTACAAAATAATTAATAAGATATTTGGTATATTTACCTTGAATTCTCCACTGTTTCAGCTGTTAACCCACTTATTCCATATAGTCGCACTCATCTAGTTTATATCATACTTTGGGTTTTCTACTGTCATTTGGCTTCAATATGAAGCTCAAAACGATTACATATTTCTTCTATATCACGTCTTGGTTTCAGATCATCATTAGTCCTGTCCTTAACATTTAAAACTATACTAAACACATTATCAAATAAGTATTTCTCGTTATGCACCATGTCAATGTTATGATGGATTAAGACATTTTTCCAGTGAGGCAATTCCCAAAATATTCTCTGTTTGCACCAACTATGAACCGTCGATTTACCTTTAATTTCAGTTTGCTGTCTGGTTTCGTATATCTTTGGATAATCTTTATAAGTTCATATATATCATTGCTTGATCAAACTATCGGTGCTTGTAGAGTCTTATGTCTATTAGCCATGAAGAAAACAACAATGACAATCAAGCCATGAAATTTTCTTTCTATGCGATAATGAAAATGCTTGCGTTTCTTCCATGCAATAAGGACAGGAAAAACGAACAGTCGTACTCCAAATCGTAAGCATTGCATATGCAGAAAAATCGCTAATAGTCCATAACAAAGAAGTGAACATCTGAAAATTTTCTTTTTTGATGTCATATGTTTGAACTCGTTCATAACATAAGTTTTCAATTCTTTGATTAACGGTTGTAAGTAAACATCGATGCCCTATGTCGAATCATCATAGCCAATGACAATAATTATGAGAAATATATACAGAGTTTTCATACACATCCACGGGCGTAGATTGTAAGGTGTAATTATTATAGGTCAAGATGAATATTTAGAACCAAATTGAGAAAATGGTGAGAAGTCATCCACACATAACCTTAGTCTAATGTTGTGGTTCTCTACTCGAAATCGGGATATTTCTTATCAAAATATTTCCATGTTTCTCCATTGGATGGGCGTGTTAATGTACCTTCTTTAGGTGTTCTCACACCATGTTATCTTATATGATGAACTACTATAGATGATGCGTATAACCTTTGAAGTATAAGAGTGATAGGTAAATAATTCATATGCATTTTCACTTCTTTTTCCGTGGTTTGTATCTTTATTGATTACATATTTTACAATTATTAAGATTGACGTCTTCTTTCCAAAACAACATGCAACCCTTTAAATATGTATCTATTTGTTGATACAACAAACTCAAAGATGACATAAGTTTTTTCACTTTATAATAATTTCCATGCACTAAATTGTCGAACGATATATAGCGTTTAGCAGCTTAAACAACAACTGTAAATCCAGTTTCGATAAGGTTGTATTTTGATTTCATTACAACGTACCCTGCAGTTACCGATAATTGAGTGTTGCTTGTACATCCATTCCAAAGGGGTTTTTTAGCAGCATCCAATAAATCATATATTTTTTAACTTCAACATTTGGTTCCTCTTCAAGCTTAACATCGTTATTATTAATTTCAACAATAGAGAACAATGATCGAGCTGCATCTTTTACTATATTTTCTATAAGATTCGTCATACTAACTTCATCGTCAATGACCTTCACTGACTATTCTTGATTATGGACTATAAATTCTCCATGACAAACCCACACCAAAAAATTAGGTACGAAATTGTATTGACACAAATGAACATTAACCATATTTGTTATTAAATAGTTTAACAATTTGCACCTACAACATGATTAACGAATTCTACATCATTTCTAATATTACTTAAAGCAAATTCGATGAACACATGTATCTCGTTAAAAAAATGTTCACTTACTAAGCCGCCTATTTCCCTTCTTTGATACATCCAGCTTCGATCGATAAAATAATTGATCATTTTTTCTACTTTAAAACCTATGATGAAAAGTAAAAAAATTATTAATCGTTTGTTTTAAATTTTGTATATATTTTAATTACTACTTTAGTTAAGGTTTTTACAAATTAACTTTATCTCAAATAAACAACTAATGGTTCATTGGAATTTATTTGTCTTTTTGATGGTCGGTCATCCTACTTCCCATTACAAACACAAAAGTAATTACATTTAGTAAATTATATCATTTTAATTGATTTCTCAAAATTTCGGCTGCACTTCTCCCGTGTCCCTTGTATCTTACACGAATGCATGTACACAAAGAACGAAAAGCAGTGGTACACGTTTCAAAAGTTCAATGCATTATATGTTTTCTTTTGGACGATGAATTTTATTAGTTTTCCCATTTGTATTTATAAATAACATTTCCCTTCTTCTTTTTTCCCAACTTACTCATCAAACGTATACGTAATTGTTTCGTAGAGATGACCCAGCTTGATTAATAAGTAAACTATTGGATTAGCCAATGATTAATAATTTTGATGGCATGATTATACAATTTTAACATTATCTTTGTATTTTGTTGCACTTTCGCAGAGGTGATGCCCTCCACTTGAAGTGTTGCTCAAATTTGGAGCTTACAACAGTGCAAGAACAATCTCAAGCATGTATAGTTTGTTTTATCAAATGTTGCCCCACATTCAGGGAATTAGTGCGTACTAAAAAGAAATTCATCTGTTCTTACAAAATGAAGCAAACAACACCAGCATTGAAAACACAAATGAATTCCATTGCTCCAGAATTTTTCTTCAACTACCGTTGAACTCCTATTCCTTAGGTGCTGCCAATATCCAAGCCCACATTTTCTGCATGCAAATTGAACCAGAAAATCATATAAGAAACAATAAGAATGTCGTGCTATAAAACTACTACAAATAATACTTATATGATGTTCCTTTTATATGTGTTTTTTTTTTCAAAAATATATATTCCAAAGCATAGTAGCACTTGTAAATCACATGAGGATATTTATACAAAAATCAAGCAGTGATTTCCATTCACCTTAATTTCTTCAACATCTTTTTCAACCCATTTATTAAATTCCTCTGTTACTTTTTCCATCGAGCAGGGGGCCATGCCTATATACCAGTGCTTCAATAACCTCCCTCTCGATAAGAGTAATTGGCCTTGATCTAAGATAGGCAACCGTAGAAGGATCATCTTCAATTTCTTTCCATTTTGCCTATACACAAAATTATATGCAAGCCAAGTTTCAAGGTTACTTCAACTCTGCCTTCCATGATATAAACTATATATATTCGACATATTGTATATACTGAACGGTCTTATAATAAATCAACTGATACTACAAATCAACCTTAACCTCATTTTCAGACCGGGTGCCGCGAATTTCTTCAGTAATCCGGTCCCACCTCTCATAATAAGAAGCATATGCCAGCTTCAAAAGCTCAATCTCTTTCGGAGTCCAATCTGCATGAGGATTTTAAAGACGATGCATAACAAGTAAATATAAATTTATAAGCTATTGCTGATGGACCTAATTTTATGCATTACTGTTACAGATTTAATATAAAGTTTAGGATTAGCTTTAGCATTTTGATAAAATGACATGTGAGATTTTTATATTGGGTTTGTACACATTGTTTATGTGATTTATGGTTGATTAGTGTACATTGTTTATGTATGCCTGAAAATTTCTAAGAGGACTAGTGTGATCATCAATATATTTCTGGGGTAGAATACCACATTTTTTGAAGCAGATTGAAAATCCTTATGCATGATTTCAAACTATATTGGCACTGAGTACGAAAGCTCAATCAAATACATTTCGAGTAGGAACATATGCACCTTCCTCATGTTGAGTTTAATGACTTTGAACATAGGTGGAATTGAAAGAAAATCGTGAATTAGAATTGCTGAAGCTGTGCATCCCTCGTGTATACAGCAAAGAATTTACATCTTACTCAATTCTAATTAAACTAAATCGAATTGTACACAATTAATTGATTATTCCAATTTATTAAATCAAACAACTTAATTGATTATGTTTACCTTAACTTGTAATTAACTTTTCCTATCAATAAAATATTATCTTACTTAAAAACTAATCGTGCTTACCAAGTTTTGTTTGCTCTTTAACATGTTTAGTACCTATTTCACTTGCGTAATATCCTGGATCATTATCACATTCGGTAAATGTTTTCCTTTATTCCATCTAAATCATCTGCCATGCATTTTTAACAAGCAATCTCTATAACTCAAATTTAATTGTCGTTTTTATTTCCATTTTTTGATTGATTTTAAAAATTAGCATGATCTTTTTTCTGTAGCTTGACGACGGAAAGTTCCATCACATGACCGACTTCTGTAATCCAATCAAGTCTTCATCCACAAATACATCATTTTTACAAAAACCCAAATTATGTCATGTATAAGTCCACTGAACATACTAATCATGTATGATTTACCATATTTTTATGCGGATCAGAAATTAATATAATAATATTTAAGGTTATCTTATGATTAACTTTTACCCAAAGTAATTTATATCTTGGTTATATACTTAAGTAAATTGTTCTTAATGTATTTCATTTTTGTTTTAATTTGTCTACCTTCTACTTGTATCTCTTTTTCAAGATTTTTCTTCTTCTTACATTTGAACTATAAGATAGGTGTTGAAATTTATGATTTAATACATGACCACTTGGCCTTTCCTTATTTTTGGTAAAAGAAAAAAAGCATCGATATTTTTTTATGAATTTCCAAAAATACATCAGATTACTAACCAATTTGGAATGATTTCCCATTTTAAATAGTTAGGAGCTATATCAAAACGGTCCTAACATAAGCGTTTAAGGTGCTACTAATATATTGCATTTGATCTTGTTGCTATTGTCAAATTCCTATTTTTATTTCCATTATCTGGTCTATATTTATGGATTTTACTTATATAAAAAGTGTGGCATAGTTTATCTTTCGCACCATAAGTAAGATTTTAACCTTTTACAACATTAGGAAAATTTTGTGGGTATTTTATATAGGAGGCATAATTCGCCTTCTTAAGGAGGCTTTAGTTTTTTTTACATCACTAATGATTTGTGAATATTTTGATACATATGGAATGATCATATTTCATAAAGTAATCAACTGCATTGCATTCAGGTTACCTAATGAGTGGCCTTTTTCTGTTTTATTGTACAATGAAGAGGATCCTTGTTACTGCTTTGTCTATTTTAGATACATGTGTGTCACTTTTAATTTTATTTACATTATTCGATGTAATAAATTTTCAGTAATATGATAGGTACTAGACCCTTTTATTTTATATACAACGGGAAATAAATTGGAATTTTATTTTTTCAGATAGCAGGAAAAATTCATGGATGATATTTACATGTATGGCATGGTTAACATTTGAACAAAATATTGTATTACTTGCAATTGGATAATTACAAATTTTGTATAGTTTAAAGTTAAATTAAAATATGTGTATAAGTTTCTCTTACTCCTAGTAACATGCATTTATATTTCCCAATAAGCTATATTTTACCATACTTCAATTGCATTTGCTTGCTATTCTAATTTCTATTCCCGTTATTTCCTTTTTGGAATCTGGAAGACGCGCTGGGTATAATAGCTTAAGGTGTGTTCGGTTTCTAATTTTTAGTTTTAGATTTTCGTACGTACAAAATTAAGAACAACTTGCACATATTGTGGAAAACGATCATTTCACAAAATAGAGTTAACACACAAAACAAAAAAAAAACTTTTTATAATTTTCCGTATTTTAAGAAACAACGGAAGAACGACGACAAATTAATCCATCCATTATTCTTCCATCCCCTCCGCCTTTAGTCCGTCACCTTCGTTATCCTTCAAATCTTCGTACCTTTCGAAATTAAAGTTGAAAACTCAAAACTCAAAATAAACCAAATATTACCTTAGTTTTTTTTTGTTCTTATCTTCAATAAGAAACTGGATTTAAATTTTCATAGCGTTGTTTATTTGTGAATATTTATATGCGAAGCTTGATCGAATTTTAGAAACAAAATAACTGATTGTGTTTAAGTTATCTGTCGATCAGCTTTTTCCATGAAGAGAGGATAACAAATATCATCATTCCTCACTCCAAATTGATTACCTGTTGATTTTCTTATATTTCAGGAAACCTGATTGCAAGCTTTTTGTTCCCTAATTTTTGGAGGAAGTGAAATTTCTAGTTCACATCAATTTGTTTGGCGGTGTAAATGAATGTGCATGCATAATGTCAGAAGTGTGAACAAATCAAGAGGATTAAAAGTGTTAGAGGAAGAGAGACTAAAATAATTCAGTAAACTATTTTTGCTGCATCTAATTCAATCCCCACACACGCACACGCGCTCGCACACGCACGCGTGCAGACACACACACGCGCACACACACACACGCACACACATATATATGCTATGGTAATTATCCTTTTAATTGTTTTGAATTCAATGTTTCTTTTATATGTTCCTTTTCTTCTGATTTTAATACCGTAAATGACTATTTTAAGAAAAAAGGAAGAAAAGAAGGATATGGCATTCTCTGTTACAGTGAAAGCATTTACTTCCATCCTTTTTTTTTCCAGTTAGTTCACGCTTAAATAATGTTACTACTATATTTTCATTTCCGTTTCTGATATCCTTCATCATTTTTTTTAACCTTTAGATCGTGTAACAATTACTTTCATCGACCTATAATGATTCCTCGTATAAATACATAGATTTGTTTTTAAATAATTGATTTCAACTTTGAACTATTAGTCAACTGAGGTAATTGTTGCATTGTAATTTTTGTTTAGAAAAAGGTTATCTGTTCATTTTGTGAAGGAGGATGCATCATTCTAGCATGTCATCGGTAGTTTAAATGTTAACTGGTTGAATTCAAGTGCTGGAAAAAATTCGGACATCATAAGTCAAATCTCCCAAAAACTTCCACGATCGTTTAATGTAGATTTAGTTTTCCTATTAATAAGTCCATGAGTCTAAATTTTATGGATAAGACAATGTTGCATTATGCAAAACTTTCCTTTTGATAAATTCAGTTTTTTTATTCACATATATAAATGCTCACAAGGTTAGAATTCTATAATTTATGTTATTAGTATTTATTTGAAGTAGATACCTTAAAATGCTTGAAATATTCTGTATATTTTATTCTTTGTCAAGAATTGGAAATTTTAATGTATGCTTAAACCCCACTATTTGGTTTATCAACTGGTAGTGTCTTTTTGTAAGACGAAATTTCTTTGTCTGTATGCGATAGAATTTTTTTTAATTTCAATGCAGATTACTACAAGTACATCAAAATACCGATATGGGTTCATGTTCTTGCAATTGGTGCAATTACAGCACAAGTTCACCATGAAGTTAATGTACTCCTGTTTTTAAGGTTGCATTGCAATACATTCCAACTATTTGATTCAATGGGCATCTGTTACAACCCGGAAAATCAGAATCAATTTAAAACTTTTATTTTAGCAATTTTAATGAAATTTGAATATTTAAAATGATTTATTTTAAAATAATTACGACTAGAAATTTATTTTGAATACAAGTAGAACGTATATATTTATTTAAATCGAAATTTGAATATAAAAATTTATTTTAATTATAAAAGGAATTGAAAATGGCGCGGTAGTTTGAAAATTCGATTTCAAATGTACAGGATTCAAAATAAACCGGAATTTAGTAAAACAAAAAACATTTGAATCTGTTTGAAAATATCTTTCCAAGAATCTGAAAAATTCAAATTTCATAGCGGAAATAAAAAGTTATGTCCAGTTGAAAATTCAGAATAGTCGCTATGGAAAAATAGCCCGTAAAAATAGCAATTTTGCAAACGACCTTCATTTTCGACGAGACCACTTTTGTCGGATCCGGAATGTCAAATTATTGCTAGATTCCAATTTTCATAATTTTTGGAATCAATATATGAGCGTGGCGGATTTATCAATATGTGAGCGTGGCGGATTTAAACGTGTTTGTTCAATTCAGTTTAAATTTAATCGACTGGAAAATGACCGTTTGAACCGGTCTTCAAATTTGACGAAATTAGTCTTGTTAGAACTGTATCGTCAAAACATAGCCATATTTATTTTTCTGGAATTTTTGGAGTCAGTATGTGGCCCCGGTAAATTAAAATGTACGTTTCAATTTAAAATATAATGATTTATATTTTAATTTTGATGAAAATTGATCATAACAGCCGAACTGGCTTGCTAAACATATTCCATTGTGTTCGGAATGGGGGTAATTAGCTGGGGGCGACAGTTGGTGGGTTCGATTTAGGATTTGGATAAAAAGTCAACTCTAAGAGAACTAAAAAAAAATATAATATATATTTTTACATATACCCCCCCTTTATCTCCTTCCTCCCCCGTTCGTATTCAAAGCAACGAAAATAAATAAATAAAAAAGAAATGCGACGAGGGGGCGAATCACCAGCGTCGCGGCCGCCAGGGCCGTTGCGCCTCCGGTGCCACCCACGCAGGGTCGCCGCCTCCCTCCGCATCCTCCTCCAACCTCCATCCTCCCCTCCCCAAAACCCAAACCCGCCCTAACAGCCACCGCAACCCTGCCCCTACCCCACCATCGTCGGTGCTCCTCTTTTTCCTCCTCCTCAGCGACGTGAAACCCCCCTCCTCCTCCACTAATCAATGTAAGTTTTTATTTATAAAAATTACATTTTTATGCTAATAAAAATGATATTTTTATGCTAACAAAACTTGGATTTCTATGGCATCTCTCTTGATTTGGTGGAATTTTCTTCTGTAATGTATTTCACATGTTTAACCTTTTCCTATGCTCGCATCCATGTTAAATAAAAGTCATTTATTTAAACTTTTTTAAAAGACATCTTATATTTTCTTAAACTTATTTTCGTCTTTGATACAGATCGTTTAGAGCTTTAAATTTGATTGGAAGTTACTAGAACCAATACTGTGTTAGATGATAAATCTATACATATGATTTTTCGCAACAGCCTTGTCTGTGCCTACATAAACATTCTTTGTCACTATTTGAACTTGTCATATGGTTGATATTGAACATTTGCTTGTGATGGTATATCTCGAATTTATTACCATCCTATGTAGCTACAATGTGTATCATAATAGGAAACAATTTTATATGCTTATGATGTTTGTACTGCATAATTCACTGCAAATGTGTAAAACGTATATCATCTCTTTTCAATTATCCCTTTATTCTTTACTATAAAGATATTCTTATATTTCTACTTCCTTATATTTGCTAATTCCTTATACGTTAGATGCTATGCTACCATGATTTGAAATGAATAAAATAACAAATATTAGATTGAATATTATTGTACAAAATAAAAAATTCACAACTTTCATGAAGTGATCGATGGTGACGGAGTGGCAGTAAATCAATTCTGATGCCCAAATCAAAACTCGAAATCAAAATTAAAAGGAAGGTTTCCTTCCTCATGTAACATTCAAGATTTCTGACCATTCAAATCGACAATGATCCTTAATGTCGACATAAATAGATCAAAAATACAAATAGTTATTGGGATTAAAATAAGAAAAAGAAGAAAGAAGAAAACAAATACATAATCTTGCATCGGAAGGACAAAATATAATAAATAAATAATAGTTCATTAAGCTATTAAAACTTACATTTTATTATATTTTACGACGATTATCAGAGTAAATTTACATACAACATACCAATGCATTTGCAGCGGAATAATAATAATTCGTCTGTTGAGCTCCATCTTTATCTTCATAATGGTATCTTCAAAGCAACTAAAACTTCGCTAACTGCAACTCGGTCTGACTCGAGCGTATTGCAAAAACAGAAACACAACAAACACTTGGATCAGAACTAAATTATTCTTATATTAGTTAAATCAAATTTCATGTAATAATATGAGTGCAATAACTTAAGAGATGATACGGGAATTTCCATCTCTTAAGGATCCGTCAAACTAATACTATATAATATAATACGTTATTATAATAATGTATATGGTTAAATATAACATAATAAAATAATGTAAGCGGGATTACCATTATTACCCTTACACCGTTCATACCGTTACCGTACAGTTTGCATATAACACACCAGTACGTCGTCGGATAGGGATGCGCCGTGATACGACAACATTAAATCAAAACCGTAGGGGGCTCGTTCAGGATAATATGACAAGGCACACGAGGAATGCCCAGGGTATGAATATACTAGTTGCACGCCCGGACTGGTGGTAACGCATAGCCGTGACTACTGCCCACCTCGGACAATACTCCCAAATCATGGATGCGCATCAAATCAATCTAACCGAGGGACTATAGTAATAAAGGAAGAAGTGTTGCCGATGGAGGTAGCTAACCCCACTTGGTCACGGTATAGCCCTGTTTTAGTCATTTTAATTATGACCCGACGGTCAAGGGTATCCATCATCGTTCTCTTTCTTCAAATCCAGTAATCGCCTCCAAATCCATCCAACACCATTTCTGCAACTCCACCGCGTACACAGTTGTTAAAGTGGTTTTCGGTATTGTCAGAGAGTATGACAATATCTGATTCCGGTCTCTTTAACAACCAAATGTTTACATTTTTCACACCGGTCGGTTCTTTTACATTTCGAAGAAGTTCATACTTCATATCAAAATATCATATTTTTAAAATCATTCAATATTCAAGATAGAATATTATTCATAGTAAAATCTCCATTTAAACCAATTAAAATTCTGAATCAATTCTAACTTTAATAATTTGAATATTAAAATAGTTAACAGTATATTTAAAATAATTTAGATATATGATTGAAATAGTTTGAAAATAAATAGTTTGTAATTAAAATAAAATTTATCAAATTTATTAAAATATATAGTTAAAACATTAAGTAATTTATAAAATAAATAGTTAATTATAAAATGATTATTTAAAATAATTTATAAAATGAAATAGTAATAAAGTAAAATAGTTTATAAAATTTTATTATTATTATTATTAAAATAGTTTATAAAATGATTTGAATAGTTGGAATTAGAATCGTTTCTCTAACATTTTCAATTAAACTTGAAGTTATATTTCAACTTCAATTCAACCAACTCAATTTTCAATAATTCCATCGATTAAACTTACAATTTATATTCATTTCAATTCGATCAAATTAATTCAAATAGTTACATTCCAAATCAGATTCTCATTTTCAATGATTTCAATTTATAACAAATATCGAATTCACAATGCATATATAATTCAAACCTATGTTGATTCATAATAAATTTCAAAGGTGGGTGAAACCATTCAATTTCAATAAACTCGATTTACATTATATTTCACTTTATTTAACTTCAGTTACAACACTAATTTATTTCCCCCTTTATTTATCATTCAAAATTCAAGTTCAAGTTCAAAGAAAAATAAATTATAAAACATTGCTTATATTGTCTTTAAAACAATATTTCAAAATTCATGGTTAAAAAAATTCTATTTAACCAACCGGTGTCCGAATAGAATTTTCTATCGTATGGCCAAGTGATACTTAATTTTAATTTTAGTATTTTGGGAAAGGATATATATCATTTCAATCCAAATAAGGGTCATAGGTATTTATCATTTCAACCTACGTTCTTAATTCATTTTAATGATTAATCTCTGGTTTATTCGATGCCCGTAACATCTAGGGTAATAATTAGGATTAATCGGAACAACAACGGTCATATACGAATAAATATGAATAACAGCTAAATTTACACAATTAACATCAATATGTCAACATATCAAATTCAAGCCACTCATTGCATCAATACATATAAAACAGTCCAATATCATATTGATTTACAAATTTCGGATGTCAGGTTTTAAATAGAAATGATATGTTAAAATTTAAGTTAACTGAAAATTTAAATTTAACAGTCAAATTTAACTACACAATCGATGCAAATCAATATAAATATGCAATTTAAACTGTCAAACATCGATCCATACAATCATATCATGATAGGATATTAATTTAACTAATATTAGAATAATTTAGTTACATCTGAGTGAGTTTAATCACTCATCTTTGGTCTTGAACGCGATTGATGTTCAAGTTTTAGCTCAAAAATCAGTTCAAATCAGCGTCATCGTGAAGAGCTCGTCGACACGATTCTAACGCAACAAAACCGCGCGTTAATTGGATCTCGTATGAAAAAGATATAAGTTTTTAAACATATTTGAATTTAAAGGAATATAAAATAATTTAAAATTATATTATCCACTAACCCCTTGTCCATGTCATCCCTTCTCCTCCTATTCTTCATAACGCAAGCAATAGGAATGCATCTTCAATGGCAAAGAAAACTGCAAGTTTGATCATTCACCGCTCCTTGTCCTTTCAACGAAATCAACTACCGTTTGTACCGTTGCATTCCTCTCCTCGATCTCCATCCGACCATCTCCAAGTCTTCACACTTGCACCCTCCAACAAAAATCCGACCTCCAAGCTGTCCTTCACACAAGCACTGTACAGTGCGACAAAAATTGTTGCCAAAACTTCTCAAAATTTAAATGTTGATGCTAATTTCCACAACGATCTTGAATCTAAACTCCAATTCGTAAATCATTCCTTATTCTGAGCATAGATCCGAACCCTAGCAAAGAAAACGTACGGCCTTTGCTGTGTCGAACCAAGCCCAAACCCATTGCAACCATAACCAAGCACACCATCATGAAGACCTTGTTAATACGAGTTCCATGAATCAGATCTCTGTTTGATTTCATGGAGAATTGGATTCAATTGAATAATATAAAATCGACATTTTTGGTGGCCATTTTTATTGCGGTTACAGTAAATGAATAAAGAATTCGGTGACACAGGAAAAGGGAAAGGATGTATTAGGGGATGAACAAAATTAAACGTGCATTTAGGCAATAAATTTCAAAGGTTTAATTATCCATTAAAGCATTCCATTTTCGTTTTCATCCTTAATTCAATACCTATTTTGAATTTAATTCCAAAGGTTATAAGTTTAAGTTCAAGTCTATCCTATAATTTTTACTAGTTACATGAATCATTTTCTTTATATGATAAATATTCAGATTTAATTATTCAACAAAATTTCAATTGAACGATAAACTTTAAAGTAATTTATTTGTTTTAAGTGTTAATAACTTAATAAATCAATTCTTCATTTACATTAAAATTTCCATTTTTATATTATCATCATAGATTTTCAATTTGAATTACAATTATAAATGAATTAAGTCAATTTCACACAAGTAACTTAATATCAAAATTTCAACTTCCAATTTTCATTAAAATAACTAACTCGATATTTTAATTGCGATCAATGTAAGTCATTATTGTTATGACAAGTTGAATTTCGTTACCTGAATAATTCAATTAAGTTTTCATCATAGAATTACACAATTAAATCATATATTTCCATTCTCAATAATTACATACTAACCAAATTTATAGCAATATTTACAATCAATGGAAATTATTCCATTTATAAGAAGTTAAGATTCATTATATACACAAAATGAATTATATTCCTTGTATTCGCAAATCTAAATTTTCAATATATAAATTGAGTTTCAAAATTAGTTTATCCCTTTCATATATTGTTATTTGTATGAACATTGATTTAACCCCTGAATATTATCTCAGTATCAATGTAATAGCCAAACATATCAAGCAATGTAAAGCTAATTGACAAAGGATAAATGCTGGTCCGCTCAATTAATTACAGGAAATTAAAGAATTTTTATTTGTCCTTTTATTTGTTACATTACATTCAATGTCAACATTAATTAGCCCATCATAAAGGAAGTATAAGATTTGTTGTTCTTTCATTGAAATTTGAAATAATAATGTGCATGACTATGCAACCATTTACAACAATGAATGATAATAAAAGAAACTATCTATATATGAAAACGTAAGTAAAAGATATATCATTAAATCATACCAAAAATCAAAGATCATATTAAATTGGATATACAAATTAATTGAGCAATTAAATTTTAAAAATAATCAATTCATTTTAAGTCTTAATAACTTTCTACAAATTTTCAATTACATTTCTAAACAATTTAAACTGCTTTCTACCAGATAAACATTTATTTTCAATTTAATTCCAAAACATGTTAATTTTACCCAAATCAACATAAATTCAAACTAACTTTGCAAATCAATTTTATTTGTATTTAATTCCAGCATTGATTATTTACCAAATCAATTGAATTTCAATCGTAAATTAAATAAATCAATTTCACCCAAACATTTTAATATTAATTACAAATTTCAGTATTTATAATTACAAACCAATTGTAATTTCATTTACAATAACTACAAGTTATTATTATTGTATACAACCAAAATACATTACTTAATCAAACTAATTAAGTTTACAAATAAATTTACATAATTAAGTCATCAAATTTTATTTATAACCATAAATACTAAAAAATCATAATAAATTCAAAAATTAAATAATAGAAAATTACGGGTTGTTACACTCTCCCCCACTTAAAATTTTTCATCCTCGAAAAGGTATAGTAAGGGAGTTGTCAATTCACATATATTTAGCCATATAATTTCTTATTCAAATTGTCTCATTTGTTAGTTTACATAACCAATTTCATAATATTTTAGTTCAAAATCGTGAATTACCAAACCGTGATTTTTTCGAAAATTTGTTTTGCAGATATCTTAAAATCTACAAGTCAAAATCTAAATTTTCTCTTACATTAGAAAATTATATTCCAATAGATCCAAAAGATTATTTTTTCAAAGAATTCCGACTTATTTTAGACTCTATACATTCATTTAAACTTTAATTCGGAAAATTTCGAACTGTCACTACGCAATGAGCTCGTTTTTAATTAATTTACTTAATTTGTTCAACCATCGATAAGTTTATAATTATAAGCCTTTTCACTTATATTTTCGCAAAACCAATCATTAATATCAATACATTTAGTGTATTACTAAATAATTTTCTTAATTGATATTTCATTGATTCGGTTAATCCATGTTACTTAGTTAAATTGAATTTCACAACGTAACTAAATATATCTTGTTTTATTACATAACTTAAATTTTATTTATAACCAATCAAATTTTTCTATTTTGATTTTCCATTCTTATACTTGTGCATTAATTAATTGCTTATTCTTATAACATTCAACTTCTCTGTTAATTGGTAAGTTATTCATGTTATAGAACCGAATTGATTATTACATAAGTTCAATGGTTACCATTCGTTTCAATTTATTATCCAATTCTTATGATTTTTATTTTTTTTACTCTCTTAATATTTAGAAGTTTCAATTCATTACTTATTCAAGATTTCAAGAATTAAATTTTGGGTTCTTTTTTTCCATATAATATATCGTTTACATAAAACCATACTGTAAAAGATTTAAATAAAGTTCAATTTCATAAAACAAAGTAGAAAAGTATCAAATGTCTCCCTACTTAGACTCTTGAAAATAAACATCGATGATGCGTGCACTCATCACCGAAATCATTTCCAAGGACAAGAGGGTATACACTTTTTTCTTTCTAATAATTCACTTAAAACAATTTCAATATGAAACCCCTTTTAAAATATAAATATATTATTTCAAAACTATTTGCAAATCAATGTTAGATAATCACCTGAAATCAAATTCTCAAATTCATATTTTACTTCTTATTTTATTATCAATAAATTTCAATATTTGATTTTCTTAAACCAATCAACAACCAATGGTTTTAATTATTAATTAATAGAGTAATAAATGATGAAAATTTAATATTATCAACAACAAAATCAAAATTAACATATTTCAAATAATTCTATATATTAATAAAATACAATTCAAAACAATATTATGTCAGCGAATCCTATTCAAGTGTTTAGAAATCCCTATCGATGCCTTGGCGTCCCAAATACTGACCAGAATTCACAAATACTCAATAGAACAAATTAACACAATTCAAAACCATTTTTATTTCAAATTACAAGTACGCTCTCTCATATACACTCCAACTCATTCTAGGGCATTTTATCCCTATCTCTAATGAGTTTCCCAAATAGAGCCAAGGTTTTTGCTAAACCAAAGCTCTGATACCAAATGTAACATCCAAGATTTTTTGACCGTTCAAATTGGCAATGATCCTTAATGTCTACATAAATAGATCAAAAATACAGATAGTTATTGGGATTAAAATAAGAAAAAGAAGAAAGAAGAAAACAAATACAGATTCTTGTAGCGGAAGGACAAAATATAATAAATAAATAATGGTTCATTAAGCTATTAAAACATACATTTTATTATATTTTACGACGATTATCAGAGTAAATTTACATACAACATACCAATGCATTTGCAGCGGAATAATAATAATACGTCTGTTGAGCCCCATCTTCATCTTCATAATGGTATCTTCAAAGCAAGTGAAACTTCGCTAACTGCAACTTGGTCTGACCCGAGCTTATTGCAAAAACGGAAACACAACAAACACTCGGATCAGAACTAAATCATTCTTATATTAGTTAAATCAAATTTCATGTAATAATATGAGTGCAATAACTTAAGAGATGTTACGGGAATTTCCGTCTCTTAAGGATCCGTCAAACTAATACTATATAATATAATACGTTATTATAATAATGTCTATGGTTGAATATAACATAATAAAATAATATAAGCGGGATTACCATTATTACCCTTACACCGTTTATACTGTTGCCGTACAGTTTGCATATAACACACTAGTACGTCGTCGGATTGGGATGCGCCATGATACGACAACGTTAAATCAAAATCGTAGTGGGCTTGATTAGGATAATATGATAAGGCACACGAGGATTGCCCAGAGTATGAATATACTAGTTGCACGCCCGGACTAGTGGCAACGCATAGCCGCGACTACCGCCCACCTCGGACAACAATCCCAAATCACAGATGCGCATCAAATCAATCAAACTGAGGGACTATAGTAATAAAGGAAGAACTGTTGCCGATGGAGGTTGCTAACCCCACTTGGTCACGGTATAGCCCTGTTTTAGTCATTTTAATTATGACCTAAAGGTCAAAGATATCCAGTAATCGCCTCCAAATCCATCCAATACCATTTCTGGAACTCCACCGCGTACACAGTTGTTAAAGTGGTTTTCGGTATTGGTAGAGAGTATGACAATATCTGATCCCGGTCTCTTTAATAACCAAACGTTTACATTTTTCATACCGGTCGGTTCTTTTACATTTCGAAGAGGTTCATACTTCATATCAAAATATCAAAATTTCAAAATCATTCAATATTCAAGATAGAATATTATTCATAGTAAAATCTCCATTTAAACCAATTAAAATCTTGAGTCAATTCCAACTTTAATAATTTGAATATTAAAATAGTTAACTGTATATTTAAAATAATTTAGATATATGATTGAAATAGTTTGAAAATAAATAGTTTGTAATTAAAATAGAATTTATCAAATTTATTAAAATATATAGTTAAAACATTAAGTAATTTATAAAATAAACAGTTAATTATAAAATGATTATTTAAAATAATTTATAAAATAAAATAGTAATAAAGTAAAATAGTTTATAAAAAATTTATTATTATTAAAATAGTTTATAGAATGATTTGAAATACTATAGTTGGAATTAGAATCGTTTCTCTAACGTTTTCAATTAAACTTGAAGTTATATTTCAACTTTAATTCAACCAACACAATTTTCAATAATTCCATCGATTAAACTTCCAATTTATATTCATTTCAATTCGATCAATTTAATTCAAATGGTTACATTCCCAATCAGATTCTCATTTTCAATGATTTCAATTTATAACAAATATCGAATTAACAATGCATATATAATTCAAACCAATGTTGATTCATAATAAATTTCAAAGGTGGGAGAAACCATTCAATTTCAATAAATTCGATCTACATTATATTTCACTTTATTTAGCTTCAGTTACAACACTAATTTATTTCCCCCTTTATGTATCATTCAAAATTCAAGTTCAAGTTCAAAGAAAAATAAATTATAAAACATCACTTATATTGTCTTTAAAACAATATTTCAAAATTCATGGTTAAAACAAATTTTATTTTAACTAATTGGTGTCCGTATATAATTTTCTATCCTATGACCAAGTGATAGTTAAATTTTAATTTTAGTATTTTGGGAAAGGATATATATCATTTCAATCCAAATCAGGGTCACAGGTATTTATCATTTCAACCTATGTTTTTAATTCATTTTAATGATTAATCCCGGGTTTATTCGATGCCCATAACATCTAGCGTAATGATTGGGATTAATTGGCACAACAACGGTTATATACGAATAAATATGAATAACAGGTAAATTTACAAAATTAACATCAATATGTCAACATATCAAATTCAAGCCACTCATCGCATCAATACATACAAAACAGTCCAATATCATATTAATTTACAAGTTTCAGATGTCAGGTTTTAAATAGAAATGATATGTCAAAATTTTAAGTTAACTGAAAATTTATATTTAACAGTCAAATTTAACTACATAATCAATGAAAATCAATATAAATATGTAATTTAAACTGTCAAACATCGATCCATACAATCATATCATGACAGCATATTAATTTAACTAATATTAGAGTAATTTAGTTATGCGTGAGTGAGTTTAATCACTCACCTTTGGTCTTGAACGCGATTGATGTTCAAATTTTAGCTCAAAAATCAATAGTCTTGGAATCAGTTCAAATCAGCGCCATCGCGAAGAGCTCATCGACACGATTCTAACGCAACAAAACCGCATGTCAATTGGATCTCGTATGAAAAAGATATACGTTTTTAAACATATTTGAATTTAAAGGAATATAAAATAATTTAAAATTACGTTATCCACTAACCCCTTGTCCACGTCATCCCTTCTCCTCCTATTCTTCATAACGCAAGCAACAGGAATGCATCTTCAATGGCATAGAAAATTGCAAGTTTGATCATTCACCGCTCCTTGTCCTTTCAACGAAATCAACTACCGTTTGTACCGTTGCATTCCTCTCCTCGATCTCCATCCGACCATCTCCAAGTCTTCACACTCGCACCCTCCAACAAAAATCCGACCTCCAGGCTATCCTTCACGCAAGCACTGTACAGTGCGACAAAATTGTTGACAAAACTTCTCAAAATTTAAATGCTGATGCTAATTTCCACAACGATCTTGAATCTAAACTCCAATTCGTAAATCATTCCTTATTCTGAGCATAGATCCGGACCCTAGCAAAGAAAACGTACGGCCTTTGCTGTGTCGAACCAAGCCCAAACCCATCGCAACCGTAACCAAGCACACCATCATGAAGACCTTGTTAATACGAGTTCCATGAATCAGATCTCTGTTTGATTTCACGGAGAATTGGATTTCAATTGAATAATATAAAATCGACATTTTTGGTGGCCATTTTTATTGCGGTTACAGTAAATGAATAAAGAATTCGGTGACACAGGAAAAGGGAAAGGATGTATTAGGGGATGAAGAAAATTAAAAGTGTATTTAGGCAATAAATTTCAAAGGTTTAATTATCCATTAAAGCATTCCATTTTCGTTTTCATCGTTAATTCAATAGCTATTTTGAATTTAATTCCAAAGGTTATAAGTTTAAGTTCAAGTCTATCCTATATTTTGTGCTAGTTACATGAATCCTTTTCCTTACATGATAAATATTCAGATTTAATTATCCAACAAAATTTCAATTGAACGATAAACTTTAAAATAATTTATTTGTTTTAAGTCTTAATAACTTAATAAATCAATTCTTCATTTACATTAAAATTTCCATTTTTATATTATCATCATAGATTTTCAATTTGAATTACAATTATAAATGAATTAAGCCAATTTCACACAAGTAATTTAGTGTTAAATTTCAACTTCCAATTTTCATCAAAATAACTAACTCGATATTTTAGTTGCGATCAATGTAAGTCATTATTGTTATGACAAGTTGAATTTCGTTACCTGAATAATACAATTAAGTTTTCATCATAGAATTACACAATTAAATCATTAAAGTTAAATCATATATTTCCATTCTTAATAATTACATACTAACCAAATTTATAGCAATATTTACAATCAATGGAGATTATTCCATTTATAAGAAGTTAAGATTCATTATATACACAAAATGATTATATTCCTTGTATTCACAAATCTAAATTTTCAATATATAAACGGAGTTTCAAAATTAGTTTATCCCTTTCATATATTGTTATTTGTATGAACATTGATTTAGCCCCTGAAATATTATCTTAGTATCAATGTAATAGCCAAACATATTAAGCAACGTAATGCAAGTTGACAAAGGATAAATGCTGGTCCGCTCAATTAATTACAGGAAATTAAAGAATTTTTATTTGTCCTTTTATTTGTTACATTACATTCAATGTCAACACTAATTAGCCCATCGTAAAAGGAAGTACAAGATTTGTTGTTCTTTCATTGAAATTTGAAATAATAATGTGCATGACTATGCAACCATTTACAACAATGAATGATAATTAAATAAAAACTATCTATATATGAAAATGTAAGTAAAGGATATATCATTAAATCATACCAAAAATCAAAGATCATATCAAATTGGATATACAAATTAATTGAGCAGTTACATTTTAAAAATAATCAATTCATTTTAAGTCTTAATAACTTTTTATAAATTTCAAATTACATTTCTAAACAATTTAAACTGCTTTCTACCAGATAAACATTTATTTTCAGTTTAATTTCAAAACATGTTAATTTTACTCAAATCGACATAAATTCAAACTAACTTTGCAAATCAATTTTATTTGTATTTAATTCTAGCATTGATTATTTACCAAATCAATTGAATTTCAATCGTAAATTAAATAAATCAATTTCACCCAAACATTTTAATATTAATTACAAATTTCAATATTTATAATTACAAACCAATTGTAATTTCATTTACAATAACTACAAGTTATTATTATTGTAAACAACCAAAATACATTACTTAATCAAACTAATTAAGTTTACAAATAAATTTACATAATTAAGTGATCAAATTTTATTTATAACCATAAATACTCAACAATCATAATAAATTCAAAAATTAAATAATAGAAAATTAAGGGTTGTTACACCTTACCCCTAGCAGCGGCCGATGAAGACATCAGTGGTTGAGACGTTGCTAGCGTAACAGATGGAGTTCGGTGTCTGGGAAGTGCGGCTATTGAATGACGCATGTCAGAAGCATTAAATAGACAAGTTATGAGCATCAAACGGTGCAAATAAACTTATGAGCATCTAATGGTCCATGGTGCAAGCAGATAAGTTGCACACATTAATTAACTAGTGGAAATTAAAGGTAGAATCGAGAGGAAATGCATTAAATAAATTAAAGGGTTTTTTGTATTGAACAACTAAGAGGTTTTGGGCAATGGAGAACAGTTAATTATTTTTTTTCGTATTGCGGTTAAAATAAATTAAATGTTCGGTTTGAATTAGTATGGAAACAAATTCTGTAAAAATGTACATCTTGTTACGTTATTTAGAATTCATGCTGTGTTTATTTGTAGAATATTTTAGTATGCGGTTATTAATGAGCATTGATGTAATAGACCAATTTTTCATTTTTACATGTACCAGCATATTGTTCCTCCAAAAAAAATTGTAAGCTTTAAAAGATTGTGGAATTTTCATGAAACTATGAAGTTGTATATTGATAATTTGAAATTGTTACATGTTTAAATAACTGCATCTATGCCATGAACATACTTACTTGATTTTATGATAACAGTGGAAAAGTCTAGAGCCTCACATGGCACGCCTTTTGTTTCGAATATGATACGCTCATTCACCCTTTGTAGCTTGGGAAAATAATTTATGTAAGGAAACAGATTATTTTAGATATGATATAAATTTGAATGTCTAAATACAGAAGGGCAGCCTTAATAGGCACAACTTTTGAGTTTTGACATTCATTTCGGAATATTATTGTGCACCTAAATGTTATAAAATGGCCTTCTCACTCGAAATAGGAGAGTTATTAATACCAAATCGAGATAATCAATTGAAAAGAACTGAAAGCAGCAGGAGATAAATCATATATATTATGCTCCTAGACAAATGAACTCTGTGTTTCATTTGAATTAACTATTCCTGCAAATAAAATGAAATTTATGTAGGAAAAGGGCTATTCGTGTGAAGTCCATATAATGCAACATTTTTAAAGTGCGTCAAGGCTTGCATAATGTTGAAAACTCTATAGACGTTTGCGCAAAGTAAGGTGTCGCTCGCAGCAAGAAGTTTTGGTGTTATCATTGCGGTGGCGCCCAAAATGTTAAAACCAAAATTTAACCGTTGAGTTGAACGATCCAAAATGTAGCATTGACGTCCGATAAGTACATACGCAATGGTTATTCGTGTTGCTTTTTTACTATCGGCATCGGGAATAGAGGTTATTGCTGCCTACTGACTACGTATTTGTAATTTAGGTATGATTTGTTATTTCTGTTGCTATTCATAATACTGTTTAATCTGATTGTTGTTCATGTTGCTTCTGGCTGTTGACAATATATTTTAGATGGTAAGTTCCTATCAACTTGTATATTGTTTTTCAAAGATGGTTTTTCATTATTCCCAATTTTTCGCCACTGCCGACCTTCATTCTTCATTAGCGTCGCTGAACAATTTTAGATACAATTATCATGAGGCATCATGTAACGACCCGGAAAACTCGATGCTCGAATTTTCAACAATAATACTTAATCCTGTATTAATTGCCAAAAACCTAAGTATCAAATATCAGATTTTTAATAGAAAGAAGTTAGATGGTGAGAAAAGAAAGATATATTAGGATAAAAGAAAGAAGAAGAACATCAGAATCTCACAGTGGAACGAATAAAGATAATATATCAAATCTCTTTATAAAACAAAAACTGTATATACATACATATCAATCATCAGAGTTCAACATATATCTGTAATTGTAATAACCCGAAAATCTGGGCCAGTTTAAAATTTTTATTTTGGCAATTTTAGCGAATTTTGAATATTTAAAATAGATTATTTTAAATAATATCGATGATAAATTTATTTTGAATTGAAATTCGACCTTTATATTATATACGTCGTCTTTAGAATATAAATTTTTATATATAATTATAAATAGAATTGAAAATGGCGCGATAGTTCGATAATTCGATTTCAAACTTCAATTGAATGTACCGGGTGCAAAACAAACCGGATTTTAACGAAACCAAAAATAATAGGATCTATTTGGGAATATCTTTCCAACGAATCCGAAAAATCAAGATTTCATAGCGGGAATCAAAAGATATGTCCAGTTGAAAATTCTGAATAGTCGCTATGGAATTCAGGCCCTTAAAAATGGGAATTTTGCAAACGACCTAGGATTTCGACGAAACCACTTTTGTTGGGTCCGTGATGTCAAGTTATTGCTAGATTCCAAATTTCATAATTTTTCGAATCAACATGTGAGCGTGGCAGAGGAAAACGCGTTTGACCAGTTTTAGTTGATTTTAATCGACTGGAAAATGACCATTTTTCCAACGGTCTCGGAATTCGACGAAACTTGTTTTGTTAGGACCGTATCGTCAATACGAAGCTGGAAAATATTTTAGAGAATTTTTAAAGTTAGTATGTGACCCCGGTAAAATGAAATGCGCGTTCAAATTCAATATATATAGAGTTATATGTTGATTTTGACGGAAACTGATCGAAACGGCCGAATCAGCCTACGATACATATCCCATTGTGTTCAGAATAAGGGTAAAACGCTATGGGCGACAGGCGGTGGGCCTCCTTTTGAGTTCAAAAATAAAAGTTGCTTTTTGGTGGAAAATTAAATAAATTAAATAATCAAACCCTCTCCTCCCTTAACCAGGCCCCCCCGATCTCATCACAAAACAGAAACGAAAAGGAAAAAAAAAGAATCGAAATCGAAATCGCGCCGCCCCACCACCCCTCACCCTGACGGCCGCGCCACCACCCCGCACCCTCTCTCTTCTCCTCCGCTCCTCCACCCACCTCCTGCAGGACCGTCGAAAACCCCAAAGCCCCCCCCGAACTGACGCAGCCACCTAAGCCACCTTGCACCCCTCCCTGATGCGAGAAAACCTCCTGCGCCGCTACCCAGGGCCCGCTACCACCACCGTCGAGCGCCAAGCTTCCAGGCCGCCGCCCCCAACTCCTGTCAGACTCCGATGCTTCAAAAAAAAAAAAACAGTGAGAGTTCTTTTTATTTTTAGTAATTATTTTATTTAATCCTATTTTATGGTTTGGTATGAATTGACATTCATGAAATCATCTTTATTTAGGTAAAGCCATGATTTTTATTTAGTTAAAAATATGATTTTTATTTTTTTAAAGCAATAAAAATTTGATTTTTATATTTTTAAAGTAGTAAAAATATAATCTTTACTATATGGAAGATGTAAAAATATGATTTTTGTTTATGTAGAAAAGTAAAAATATAATTTTTACATGATAGGAATATTAAAAATAGCATCTTTATATGTGTAGCAAAATAAAGACTAATATGAAAAGACGATATTTTTAAAGTGAAAAGATTAGATTTTTAAAATAGGAAAGATTAGATTTTTAAAATAGAAAAGATTAGATTTTTAAAGGAAGAAAGACGATATTTTTAAATGGAGAAAGATGTGATTTTTACATATGTTGTGGGTTAAAAATATGATTTTTACATAGTAGGAACTATAAAAATGTAATCTTTATGAGATAGAGAATATAAAAATATCATCTTTGTATATGTAGTGAAATAAAAATCTGATTTTTATTATATATAGTTGAAATAAAGTGGTGATTTTTATAAAGGCAAAATCTTTATTTTTATAAAGGCGAAATCTTTATTTTTATAAAGGCAAAATCTATATTTTTATAAAGGCGAAATCTATATTTTTGAAATGGAATTTTTATCTATATGACATCGTAGTATAAAAATTCGATTTTTATATATTGAATAGCGTAGTATAAAAATTCGATTTTTATATATTGAATAGCATAGTAAAAATTCGATTTTTATATATTGAATAGCATAGTAAAAATTCGATTTTTATATATTGAATAGCGAAGTAAAACTTCGATTTTTATATATTGAATAGCGAAGTAAAAATTCGATTTTTACACACGTAGAGAATACGGGCAACGAAGATGACAAAAGTGCGATAGCGACGAAGATTTCTATAAAATGAAGAGTCGTGGGATTAGGATAGCTATTGGTGAGAATTTCTCACTCTTTAATTTCTTTTCTAGTTATATATATATACTAGGATGCAGACGGTGTTTAGTAGCACCGACACCCGTCATCCACAGACCATGGATGCCTTGTTTGTTAAATTGTTTGGTTGTGTAGTTGGTTAGTTTATTTGGTTTAAATTGAATTGTTTGGTGAAATGGAATTGATTGGATTGATTTGTGAATGGCGTGGGCCTTCACTAGACCGGGGATAAGGCTAGGCCTCGTCCCGTTTCTAGTATCGTGCCGTTATGCCGCCGAAATTTTCTAAAATAAGTTAGAAAAATAAAAATATCATTTTATTGTGTAAATGAACGAAATAGAAATTAATGTGTTGAAAGGAAATAAAATATTTATATAGTTAAAAATATTTTATCGTTAAAAATATAATTTTTAACAAGAATGTGAATAAATAAATATCCATTTACAAACCAGACGGTTTGTTTATGTACACCTATTTGAAGGACATTGATTGGGACGATAAATTTCACACATCGCCCAACTGCACAACTAAAATATGCGTTTGATTGTTTGAAACCCCACACGGGTGTTGGGATGAAATTTGAAGTTCACTCATCCTGATTGATTAAATATGTCGATCGATTGATTGACAGACTGTTATAAGCGTTAGATATCTATATCTGATGCTTATACAGTGTAGTGCACTTTGGTTGATGGTTGATTATTTTTCAATGCTATTATATACGTGTGATGTATGAAAATCCATATAATTAACATTATATGGTGATTGATTGGGCCTCATTCCAATTTAGAAGATAAAGAATATTATAAAGTAAAGGTTCATGTGTTGACTGTACTCATCCGTTGAGATTAGTCATGTGTTGAACGAAATATTTTAATAATAAAATTTATATCCTTATCAATATAAAATAAAGGTTCATGTGTTGACTGTACTCATCCGTTGAGATTAGTCATGTGTTGAACGAAATATTTTAATAATAAAATTTATATCTTTATCAATATAAAATAAAGGTTCATGTGTTGACTGTACTCATCCGTAGAGATTAGTCATGTGTTGAACGAAATATTTGAAATAGAATATTTGAAAAGGAAATATTTGAAATAGAATATTTGAAAATAGAAATACATGATGCCGTGTTGATTAGATTAACGCCATTTTGACGTGAACGATATTTATATCGATTTTATTCATTTTAAAATGAATATTGAAAAACGATTTCGAAATGAATTGAATATAAAACGATTTCGAAATGAATTGAATATAAAACGATTTCGAAATGAATTGAATTGTAACACCCCGTGTATTCTATAACAGTGAAATTCACAAATTAAAGTATAATTAATTTCAAATCAAAGAATTAAGGGAAACGGGATACGCCATTGTGTTCGTCTCGGAAAAATACGCGAAATAGAGTCTGAGTTTTCGAAAATCGAAGTCCGTATGACCAAGATATGGCCCCCGGAAGTTTCAGAATTCAGTTTAAAATTCAAACAGACGAAAGCAGCTCAGAAAAACAAGTTTAAAATTCAAAATCGGGCCCAATTGGCCAGGGCGGGAAAATTCCCGCCTAAGGCACCCAGGTCGACTTGGCAGTCGACCTGGGCTAGAAGTCGACAGGGCTGTCGACACCCGTGTCGACTGCCAAGTCGACACGGTGTCGACTGGGCTGTCGACCTGGCCCCAGAGCCAGGTCGAACCCAGCCCACCCTGGCTGGCCTGGTCTATGTTTAGTCGATTTCTGAGTCTTGCCTTGTCACTAGGGCTAGGTGTCAGCTCCGGATTGGCCTCTCCTTCAAACGAACGGCTATTATTGAATCCAGCTCCATCGACGGTCTAAAACAACTCACAAACATTATAAAAAGGACCTAAGACCTAGCCTAAATCATACTATCTCATTTTAACCTCAGGCCGCCGCCATTAAACCTAGAGCTCTGAATTAAAAATACAAAGAATAAAATTATAGAAGATAGAGGACGATTCTTGAAGGCTACAACTAGAAGCTACAACAACTACGACGCCTTAGACAACGAATTTGGGACTATTTGATTTGGGATTTTTATTTGGGTTATTTGCTTCATATTGTAAGTTCTATGTTACTTTTTAGGCAAAAACGCTAAAACAATATGGACATGCCATGAATTGAAACCGGATTTAGGAACTATTGTTAATCCATTGTTTATATTGTTTATCTTTGAATTATAATTTGGGGATATTGCTATGGCAACGTTGCAAGTTAAACTTGTCATGATTTTGATGTTGTTATGAATCACTTGAGCTTAATTGTTTGGCAAGTTGGACTAATACATGTCCATGGAATCGCTATGTTTATTGAAATCTTTATGTTGATTAAACCATGCCTATGGTACTAATTAAACCATGGCTATGACTATTGATGGAATTATGCCTGTGATGTTAATATACCCATCATGATTAATGAAAAATTGGGTATTGCTAGGTTATGATGAAAAGTTGGAATTATTATGTTTATAATGTTAGATATGTTAAAAACGCTAAATTGGAATCATTATGTCTATAACGTTAGTTGAGAATCATTATGTTAAAAATACTAAATTGGAATCATTATGTCTATTATGTTAGTTGAGAATCATTATGTTAAAAATGCTAAATTGGAACCATTATGTTTATAATGTTAGTTGAGAATCATTATGTTAAAAATACTAAATTGAATCATTATGTCTATAATGTTAGTTGAGAATCATTATGTTAAAAATACTAAGTTGGAACCATTATGTTTATAATGTTAGATGGGAATCATTATGATAAATTGGAATCATTATGTCTATGAGAATTATTATGTTAAAAATGCTAAATTGGAATCCACTATGCCTATTAGGATTTCTATGCCTTTAATGTTTCATGTTTATAATAAAATTATTATTATGCCCGCAATGATTATTATGCCTATGATGTAAAGTTGAAATCATCATGTTAAATTAAGTTGGAATCATTACTATGCCAAGTTATCATCATACTAGTATTGCAACCATGTGATATGTTATAGCCTGTTTATTATGCAAGTGATGTTGGAATTGTCACATATGCCTATCACATGTTTGGTGTTATTCCCATTTATCTCTTGAATTGTTTATGCTTGTGAATGAAGTGTGTTTATATACGTTGGGGATACGATTGGGTAGAATAGGCAAAACTCAATTTAATTATAAGCATAAACTGTGAAATTTGGCATAAGTAGAACATGAAATATGGCACGAAAACTTGACTTGAACATGCCATAACTTGACTTTAAACATGCCTTAGTTGGGCACGAAGTTGACATATGAACATGATGTGGAAATAGCAAAATCTGATAAGAACATGGGCATAACTTTAGAAAACAAGAAGGTGGCCAACTCGAGGTTGGGTTGAGTTTGTAGTGTAAATCTGCCCGGAACCGCCCGGCAAATCCAGTTGCTACAAACAATAGGATCCAATGTGGGTAGTTGGTCACATCGCGCTTGAAACCCGAGGTTGGGTTGAGTTCGTAGCGTAAACCTGCCCGGAACCGCCCGGCAAATCCAGTGGCTACGAACAACAGGATCCAATGTGAGTGGTTCGGTGCATTAACGAATCAATTAATGCCAATTAGGGTTAAGTCATGAACATGAAAAGACAACTTAACCAACTTGAACACGGTTTGTAGGGCTAAGTCATGAACTTGAAAACGACAACACTTAGCCAACTTGACATGACACGTAGGCGGGTTAAGTCGCGAACTGAAATGACATACTTAACCATCTTGATATGACTAGACTAGAAAAGGATTAAGTCACGAATTACATGACTTAATCTGTTAGGTGGGTTAGGTCACGAATTACATGACCTAATCTATTAGGCGAAACCCTAGACACGACCCCTTTCAGCAGTAACCCTCTAGAAGTATCAAGGTACCCTGGGGCTAGGCCGGGTGGGGCACGATTACTGGGCTGATTGTAAGAGGTGAACGACGGCAGTAGGGTACGCCAGTGTAGGTTCGGCGGACTACGATCGTGCACGTATCCGGGGCAGACACTGGATATCCGTAGATTTATCTGTGCATCTTGAATCGTGTCAGGGGTTGACACCCTACGGCTGATACACCCAAAGGTGGACCCAGCACAGGTGACTACGTTCGTGATTAGCCGTATGACACGGACACTTGACGAGCTAGAACTTGTAGGGAGCCGATCGACTAGATAATCGCTCCGTAGGACCCCGTACTTGGGTCAGACCCCGTTTCAGGGTCATTTCATGATATTGGGCCGTGGGATTTATTTCGTGATTAACTTGTGATATGGGCTTAGTATACTAGTACAGTCGATGCAACGAATCTCGAACATATGATGCTTTACTTGACTTGTCTTGACTTATCTTGATCACCTTAGTCTATCTTGTTCACCTTGACACCATTCTTAAGTTTAGTTCCAGTTCATACATGACAGGTTGTTTTAACCGTTTCTACACTGAAAGCCACTAGAACTTACTCAGTCTTTATGACTGACCCTTTTCCTTTCGCCTCTTTTTCTTTCGTTTCCCCCCCCCCCCCCAGGTTCTCAGGGAGGGAATACCGCAGCTTGATCAGTTTTCACATCCAGCTTGAAGAGAAAGAATGTATTGCTTGGATCTTTTCCGTTTTGGACTATGGCTTTGGACAGCAATTAGGGGACTTTTGCAGTTTATTTATGTTTTCTTCATGCTTCTTTAAATAATGTAATCAAGACAGTTATGATTTTGGGAAGTATTATGGCATGGTTTGTGTAACACGTATTTTGAAGAAATAAAAGTTGTTGTTTTCCGCTGTTCAATAATATGTGTTATTATATCTGTCTTGTATATCTGTGACTTATACTTATAAACCTCCACCAAAATTAGGGCATTCCCTTTGAGAGTGACCCTAACGGAGGTGGGGTGTTTCATGAATATAAAACGATTTCGAAATGAATTGAATATAAAACGATTTCGAAATGAATTGAATATAAAACGATTTCGAATTGAATTGAATATAAAGCGAATTTGATTTCAATTGAATATATGACGAATTTGATTTGAATAGAAAACAAATTTGATTTCAATTGAATATATAACGAATTTGAATCAAATAGAAAACCAATTTGGATTGAATCGAATAGAAAACCACTTTGAATTGAATCGAATTGAAAACGAATTCGAATTGAATTTAAAACAAATTGAAATCAATTCAAATTGAATTGAATAGAAATGAATTTTAAAACGAATTTATAAGGAAGAATTCAATTTTGATTTGAAATGAAATGGAAGTTGAAATTGTTTTTGAAACGAAATTAAAACGATTTATAAAATTCATTTTAAATAGAAATCGACGAAATATATATTATATATATTATATATATATAATATAATGGCTTGAATAGAACGCGCCACGCCGCGGCAGTTCGTGAATTTCGACCATTTATTTCAAACGGACATTACGGGAGATCCGACCGTCGGATTCTCCTAAAACCGGAACCGTTGGGTTTGTATCGAAAAGGGCTTTCTAACGAATATTTGAAATTCAAAATCTAACGGTTGGATTTGGAGATACGTCAAAATCAAATTTGAAAAAGGTCGCTGTAAGTGCAATTCGATGGCCATTGTTGGAAATCGACTGTACGGGCCTTGATAAAATTATTAAAAATAGTAATAATTTGTGTAAAATCATAAGAAATAATTTGGGAAAAATTGGGACGAAAATCTCCACATTTAAAAAGATAAAAATAGATTTTTATCGAAATGAACTAGTTTTGAACTAAATTTAAAACCCAATTATTTTTAAATAAATAAATTAGATTTAAAAAGGGGTTTTAAATAATCGGAATTTCTAATATATTTGATTGGATTTGAAATGGGTTTATCGTGAATGGTGTTTTAAATAACATTAGTTCTTTAACCCGATAATAAATAGAATGTGATTTGGGTTTGTCGTGAACTGTGTTTTAAATAACACTAGTTCTTTAACCCAGTAAAAGGAGTTTTAATGAATCTGCAATGTGATTTGGGAAAAATTGGGACTGCAGGGAGAGCACGGCGTTTCTTCCTAGCTTTGGTGGTGTCAGTGACTTACCATCCCTAACATTTATATACTTTTCACCTATGTGGTTGTTGGATGAGGCGCCTCGATTTTAGGTCTGTAAGGACCGGGAAACGTGTGTTCAGGAATTGCCAATCCTCTAACGTAAGTGAGGACCGGCCCTGAAGATCCAGGGGTTGCCCAGAGTGCGTAGCCCTGAGGCATTTGCTAGAGTGTCTCGAACGCGGAGAGGAGCTTGCCCCTTGCCTCGACTCATGACGGAAATCCAATTTCCAATACGTGTATTGCGGTTTTAATTGTAGAACTAGTATGGCGACATGATATATGGTACCCATGCCGTCTATGATTTATATTTATGATTGAAATTGTTTTGACACTATACACTTATTATAATATCAAATGATTTGTTTTAAACGTACCAAGCATATTTGGCTATTATAAGGGAAAACCCTATCCTCCGGCTTGCGTTGCATTGTATGATGGGACCTGGGTCTTATAATAGCTTCATTTTTCGAAAAAGCATTGCGCTGTTTATTCTATGCACTGGTATTCTTGGGAGGAAACCCGTTCCGTGTTATACGGCGTGGTCCCTTGAATTACTCTCTTTTAAAGTAAAGTTTTAAATAACTGTTTTAGTTCTCACACCAGTCACATGACTGATCCAGAGTTTATTGTTTTAACCTAAACTCTGGGTGCCCCTATTTTCCGCACGGGCAGCTAGTAGTTTTGGTTTTGCAGATTTATATTCATAGGATCCTGGTTTACAGCTGGAATGATATCCGGAAAGCTCTGTATCCGTATATCACCTTCAGTTGTGCTTTGTATTATTTTTCCGCTGCTATGTAATTTATTGTAATCTCTGATATTTATCGAATGTAATTTATTCATTCATACTCTGTATATTCTTGTATCTGATGGAATTGTTGTAATATACAATGAAATGTTCTTCTGTTTGTGTTCTGATTTGTCTTGTTCTCAAACGATCAGGGGTTTCGAACGGTCTAGATCGGTTTAACGACTGATTCGGATCGAGCGAAATTCCCGACCCTTACAGTAATAGCGGAAAATAATTTTAAATAACTAACGGTGAAGCCTCCTGCTTCCAACTCCTGAATCCCAAGCGAAACCTAACCTGGAAATATACTCGTCCTGAGCCGAGCCCATTTGAAGCAAATCAATATTCAACCGGATCAGTCTGGAATACTTTTCAGTGATAAATTCACATGACAAACAACTTGTTTAACCTTAAAATCCTTTTTGTGAAAGAAAATGATAATAGTAAGACCAATCTGCACATAAACACAGACAGTTTTTACCTTACTATAACCCAAAACATTTTCGATATATCAAAATTCAGTGATATTATAATAGTGTCTATCAAACCATAAATAAATAACCGTCTAGCAGAACGCTTGCATCTCACGCTCTACATATTCATTATATAATCAAAAACCGCAAGGTGCTTATTGGAGAATGGATTCCAACTATGACAAGGTATGGGATCGTCTTTCGATCAGTGTACTTTAGAGGGTATACACTGGGGTTCAATAAGAACACCTTGCAACCCGGCCACATATGACCGCCCGCTCATTTAGCTTGAGTGTAGCGGATGTATTATCACCCGATGGTTTTAAGGCCCCACCATCTATCCGCGGAGATACATAATCAAAAGAAGAACAAATACGGAATTTCCCTGGATCGGTGATAATGCACCCTACTTGGGTATGACCCAACTAGCCATGTTGCCTGCCTAATTTTTTTCATTTCCCGGTTGTGAGGCTTGAGGTCGCGTTAACTTTCAGAACATCTGGCTATCATTCACTTTGAATGCCACATCGTTAGATCCTCTAGAACATCACTAATTGACGTCTACAAAAATACCTAGGTGTTAAGCTAAGAGAATTTCTCCGCCACCAACAGGAATACGTTTGAAGAAATCAACGTACATGACTCCTTTGGAAATACTCTGTCATACATTCGTCCATACAAGTCATCCAGGAACAGGATGAACCGAAGGCACCCTCCGACCGTATCCTATATGGGAATCAACCTAAGGATCAGTAGCGAGAAGTCCTAGCAAATCCATGGATTCCAATCACGACAGAATCACAATCCAAATAACTCTGGTCGCAATACAAAAAATTTGTTAAGTAGTTCTTCCGCTCATGAAGATCAACAGTCTTCAGTGCTCCATTTTAAGCCTGCAAGTTAGTCGCGTCCGCGCAGTTGATTCGAAGTGGTTTTTGGTCTAGTCCCCATCCCGATCTCTTCGAAACAACACGTCAAAATGGCCAATAGAATAATTCATTTGATAGTCAGTTATTTAACTATCAAATCATAACAGTAATATGTAAATTGGCAGATTTGGTCCTTTGTATAAAATATTTCATTAAAAACATTTTATTGATAAAATCAATTCTATATTCTTATTCTGACACATCTATTTTGTTCCATTACTTCGAAACGTAACTATAAACTTATATTTTTAATAATGGCATATTTGCCAAATCCCTTCTCTATTTCCTTTACTTCGGAAATATAATATAAATTACTAAATCTCTTTTTCTTTCCCCTTTTCTTTTGGAATCACTTAACTGATCGATGTCATTTTAGTACCAGATCTTATATAGGCAAAAGTATCGTCAAATAATGTATTGTTCTTATAAAACCAAACGGTTTTACTAAATTCCAAACTTCTTTGCAAAACAATGTTGCAACATTATTCTTATAATAAATCGTTTCTAACATCTTTACCATTACAAACTAGTATCATCTCTCGATAATAGTGAAGTCGTTTAAGTTGGGGTATTTTAATTACCTCTCAGATCTTGATCGACAACGTTCTTATCTTAATTTAGATAAAAGCTTGTAATTTAAACACCAATATTAAACTATCTACAAAAAAAAAACTTATTTTCCCTTTTGATTTCAAGTACGGGTTTGTGCACCATTCTTACATTTGCAATCTCTTTACTTCCATTTGAAAACATCATTTCAATTGCAATGTTTGCTTACTCCAATAATCAAGTAAAAATCCTCCATATTAATATTACTATATTTCATACCCTTGTTTATCATATTTGGGTTCATTATTACGTAAATACTTATACCATCCTTTTCCACAATTTTAATAAAATCTTATTACAATTCAATTATTTCCTGCAATGACCCACATTCTATGTATCGAAGGATCGTAGAATATTTATTTCATTTTCATACAAGGTCGTATAGTCGTGTAACTTTGGGGAACAACTAATGTGGTCATTTCTCATGTTCACGATTTTTGCTGATTTTTAAATAACCGTTTTGCCCCTACTTGATCTTGTTTCGGCCATAACTTTTGATTGCTAAGGAGTTTTGACCTGAAACCACTTCCATTGGATTCGAATGATGGTTTACAATTCCGTAGAGTGGCCACATTAGCCAAATGGACTAACCGTTTGGGAGATATGGCTGAAACAAGGCTTAGAAGGTGAAAAACAGCTTAACTAGGCCTAATTAGGGTGATTAGCAGCTAGGCCCATAACCCATTTTAGGATTAGGGTTATGGGGAGGCTGAAATCAGTTAGGAAATGATCTATTTTCATTTTCTTAGCCCTAAAACATCTCTCTAACCCTAACAATGGCCTCCATCTTCAAATTTCATCCCAAATCGCTCTCTAATCAAGGATTAAGCTAATCTATGTCAAATCAAGGAGAAATAGCACCAAATCATAGTTGGAGCTGCTGTGTTGTATAGAGATTCGACCCAAATCAGAGATAGTTTCAAATCTAAGTTTTATTTGTGGCCAAGGTGAGTGGTTTGCATTGTTTTTCACTAATTACGGCTAATTAGGGGTGATTAGCGTTAATTAGCGAATCTATGCATGTTAAAATTCTAGAAAAATTTGTAAAATTCTTAAACATTACTTTAGGGCTCTGATAGAAATTTAGGCTAATTTGGACAAGTTTTGCTAATTGTATGCTTAAACATGGTTAAGGGGGATTAAGGGAAAAACATGGGTTTTTGGGTATGTTTGATACATTTTAACATATCATATTGTTGTTTTAATGTTTGTGGTTGATTATATATGTTGCTGTGACTGTATGGTATGATTTGTGATTGATTAGAAAAGTTAGAATGGTCGGAAACGTCATCGTATGGCATAAAACAGTCGCTGGAAGAGTTGCACGAAATTGTGTAGGAACCGGATCGGATCGCCCCACCCTTCTCCAAACCGAATCATTCGTGATTCACGAAGATGATACGAATCGACCTCCAGGAGCTCACAAGACGATCCACTTACATCTGAAGTTCTCTGACCCGCTCGCGTAAAGAAGTTCCCCAACCCGAACCACCTGTGAGGCACACCCCATTACGAGCAGATCTGCTGCTTCGAACCCAAACCGCACAGCATCCATGAGCCGATGCCACGAGCTGGAGATCACGACCCGACCTGGAGCATATATCTCGAACCGACCTGCTCACTTGGAGTGTGCCACGAACCGCTTGAGGGAGCAAGTCACGACTCGAAGCTTGAAAGGGAAGACCAAACTGGTGGAGCCACGAAGCCTAGAGCGCGCGATCCGAACCAAGTGGGGTATCGCGGCCCGACCCAATGGGGTATCACGACCCGACCCGAGGGGTGATCACGATCGAACCGAACCAAGGATGAAAAGGAAGACTGGACCGATCCGGAGGAGACCAAAACCCGAGATGCAAACGTAGTCCAAATAAGAAGTAGAACTCATGATCCAGTTGGGAATCAACGAGTTAACTTCATGAGTTGGGCTATGCTGCGGGACGTGTGCAAAGGGGATATCGACGTCCATAACTTTGATTCACCACTAAGACGGATGTTAGGCTACGGATCAGTGCAGTGGGGTAGTTATTACTCCATGGGGCAGAGTGATCGTAGCATGGCTATGAGCCAATGCAGTGGAGTCATCATGACTTCATGGGGCAGAGTGGACATAGCAAAGGACTAGTGGCTATGGATCAGTGCAGTGGTGTCATCATGACTCCATGGGACAGAGTGATCATAGCAAAGGATTTGGGTGGTCAAAGTAGTGGATATCGTATGCTTTACATACTGAGTGAGAGATGTGAGGATGGTTGTTATGCTTGATTGTTTGACATCAGTATGACATGCACACCCCCACCCCCGTATCTTTACACCATGTGTTAGTGTCACCTTAGAGTATTGTACACCCTGTTGTGCTAACTCTTTGGTTGCAGGTCCAGGTTCAGGTATGGTTTAGTATACCTGTTATTGTTCTGTTTTGTTGCTTATCACTCATATCAGACTTTTGTCTGACCCAGATTTTTATGTCTCTTCTTATTACTCTGGGTGCTCCTAAACGAGCAAACTAGAGACATGTTCGCTGGTTATGTGCGAGTAGCTGATCCGGAGACGAGTAGGAGGCTCCCACATATGATATATATATGTATTCTCCCTGTGTCGCTGATGGTCACTACTTTGGGCATTAGTAGTGTACCTTCCTTATCTTGCTTTAGAGACAGTTTTTAAAAGTTGTAATAATGATGATGTGGAACATAAGCTGTATTTGAATTTTCTGCTGCTATGATGTTTTAGTTTTCAGCTTATGCACTGTCTCGCTTGTTTTATGTCAAGTATGTTATTATTATATTTTACCCTATGCGCTATGAGACATTCTACAGGTTCCTTGTTAGTTCAAATTCCTTTCTGTTCCTTTTTTGACTACCGTCCCGTGCTGGTTGGACATCGGCACAACGCACTTTCATTGGAAATGTTGGCTGGTGTGGGGCAGACCGTCACACTTGGTATCAGAGCTGTAGGATGTGTAGTTAACCTAGGGAAAGACACCAGGAAGAGATAGTACGTATATGAGAGCGTGTATTTGTGATATATTGGTTTTCAAAAGCTATATATATATACTATTAGTATATCTAAGGATGAAGTTGCACTGCACTGGCACCACTGAATAGATGGTTAATCATTTTCTCCTAACAGATTGAACGATGAGCCGATATACTAGGGGTACTGGTAGAGGAGCTAATAATGGGAATGCTCCTGATATGAGGATGATGTTCACTGACTTCATGAGAGAGATGCCTAGGGATGTTCAGAGGGCAGTTCTTAATGCTGCAAATGGTGGTGGTGCAGCGGTGCAGGCGCCTAGGGCCGATTTCGCCAAGCTCTGCAAGGACTACACTAGTCTTAGTGGGAAGTCGTTCCACAGAACGGAATTGGCTACAGAAATTCAGGATTGGCTCGATAGTTGCAAGCGCATCTTCGAGGACTTAGGGGTCGTTGATGCAATGAAGACGAAGCTAGCATCCCGTCAGCTGCACGGACGGGCTATGAATTGGTGGAATGCTATTAAGGCAGCTACCCCTGAGGATCAAGTTACTTGGAATTAGTTTAAGGCTCGACTCAATGATAAGTCTATCCCAGCTGCTCAGAAATCAGAGTTGTAGGAAAGTTCTTGGAGCTTAAGCAGAATGATAGGGCAGTCTCGGAATATATTGATGAGTTCGATACTTTATCGAAGTATGGATTATCCCTTATTGACACTCTCGAGAAGAAGAATGAGAAGTTCATAACTAGTTTAGATCAGTACTTGGGAGAAAGGCTTATAAATCATATTGATGAGACTTTTGAATCAATTGTTGGAAAAACATTGAGACCAGAGAGCCTTTATCCTAAGCCCAAGACTGAAGTCGTTGTTGCATCTGCAAAGGGGCCAAAGCCG
Organism: Allium sativum; assembly: GCA_030737875.1. NCBI lineage: Eukaryota > Viridiplantae > Streptophyta > Magnoliopsida > Asparagales > Amaryllidaceae > Allium > Allium sativum. Next base: position 968,712,532 of record CM060912.1, on the reverse strand, counting down.
CAGACAAGCGATGGAGACATGAATAATTCTCAGAATAAGAGGAAGCAGAACCAAGCTAAGGATGGTCAAAAAAAGAGCAACAAAGATGTTGAGTGCTTTAGCTGTGGCAAGAAGGGCCATTATGCTAAAGAATGTCGAGCAAAGCCCACAGACAGGAAGTGCTTCAACTGTAGCCAAGTGAGACATCACAAGGATAAATGTCCGCAACCCCCTAAAGAGAAGCAGATTGTGAAAGCATATGCTCTTAATGTTGTTCCTTCTTCGTTGAATGCCCCAATTGCGGCGGAGAAAAGAAAGAATGTCGTTATCCAGGGTATGCTTTCTGTTTATGATGTTCCTGTTCGAGTACTATTTGATACCGGAGCTTCCCGTTCCTTCATATATAGTGACCTGGTAGATAGGTTGGGATTGAAACCCGAGATAGTCGATAGACCTTTAGCGGTGACGAACCCGATTAGTGGTTCGACTAGCCTTAGTATGATTTGTCGTAATGTGGTCTTATCGAGTCATGGATGTATGTTTGCTTGTGATTGCTTTGTTTTGGGCTTTACTGGGTTTGGCATTATTTTGGGAGTCGATTGGCTTCAAATGTACGGGGTGGTGATAGACTGTGAGGGCCTTTTGGTGACAGTTAGAGCGGATGATGGACGGAGGGTAGTGTTTGGTGGTCTACCTAGTAATGGGGTATGGCTAGTTTTCTAAATTCCCTTGACATCCCGCATGATGAGTTGCCAGATGTGCCCGTGGCTGGCCAGTATCCGGATGTCTTCGAGGAAGTGATCGGACTTCCACCACACCGAGAGATTGAGTTTCATATTGATTTAGTGAAAGATGCCAGACCTATAGTGATGCCACTTCGTCGTATGGCACCAAGGGGGCAGCGAGAGCTCGGGGTGCAAGCAAGCGATCTTTTAAAGAAGGGATTTATCAGAAGAAGTGTCTCCGTGTGGAGAGCACCAGTTGTATTTGCTACCAAGGCAGATGGTTCCCTTCGATTGTGTGTGGACTATCGTGAATTGAATAAGGTGACAAGGAAGAATAAGTATCCTCTACCGTGGATAGATGATTTATTTGATCAGTTGAGTGACGCGAGAGTGTTCTCCCAGTTGGATCTCGCGACAAGTTTTTATCAGCTTAGGGTGGTAGCTGAAAGTATAGCTAAAACGGCCTTCCGGATGCCGTCTGGATTCTATGAGTGGTTGGTCATGCCATTCGGTTGACCAATGCACTAGCATATTTTGTGGATCTTATGAATAGGTATTCAGGGATCAATTGAATAAGTTTGTTCTTTTGTTTGTAGATGATATCTTGGTTTATTCAAGGACAGAGGAAGAACACAAGGAACATTTGAGAGTAGTGATGGAGGTGTTGAGAAAACACCAATTGAAAGCAAAGTTTTCTAAATGTCACTTCTGGAGGAGATAAGTGAGATTCTTGGGCCATGTTGTTTCAGAGAATGGTATTGCCGTGGATCTTGTGAAGGTGGCTACGGTATAAGATTGGTCTACGCCAAGAATGCAACAGACGTAGGAAGTTTCTTGGGATTAGCTGGATATTATCGGAAGTTTATCCAAGACTTCTCCAAGATAGCGGCACCGTTAACTCAGTTGACCAAGAAGAATCAAGCTTTCGTCTGGGACGAAAAATGCGAGAATGCATTCAAGAATCTAAAGGAAAAGCTGACATGTGCGCCAATGTTAATCATTCCTAAAGGGAACGAAGAGATGGCAGTATATAGAGATACATGTGGTATTAGACTAGGTGTTGTATTGAAGCAAGGAGGTAGGGTTGTAGCTTATGCAAGTCGGCAACTGAAACCGCATGAGAAAAGATATCCTACCCATGATTTAGAATTGGCAGCGATCGAATTTGCGTTGAAGATGTGGAGACATTATCTCTTGGGAAAAAGATTCGAGTTGTTTACTGATCATAAATCGTTAAAGTATCTTTTCTCTCAGAAGGATTTAAATCTCCGTCAGCAGAGATGGTTAGAATTCTTGGCTTCCTATGATTTTGGTATCGCATATACACCAGGAAAGGGAAATGCGGTAGTTGATGCATTGAGTAGAAGACATGTCAGTTTAGGGGCTTTGTTTCTTGAATGGAAGCAACTGGAGTATATCGCAGGGTACGATTTCAGACCAAAGTGCGAATTGGATCCAGAGATGTTGGCAAGTTTAACGATCAGACCCACTTTGATTGAGCGGGTTGGTTCTAGTCAGAAGGACGATCCTAACCTATTTGAAATCATCTCCAAGTTAGAGATAGGTATCGATGAGGAGATGAACAAGTATGGGCTTGATCGAGATGGATGGCTCAGAAAGAATTGTAGACTGGTTGTACCCACTGTCAATGGATTGAGAGATGAAGTGCTTAGAGAATGTCATCACTCAAAACTGACTATACATCCCGGTGGTAATAAAATGTATCGAGACATGAAGCAGACCTACTACTGGGATGGGATGCAAAGAGACGTTGGGAAGTTTATATCTAAGTGCATGAATTGACAGTTAGTTAAAGCTGAGCAAAAAAAACCTAGTGGGTTGTTGCAACCATTAGAAATTCCAGAATGGAAATGGGAACAAGTCTTAATGGATTTCATTGATGGGTTACCAAGAACTAGATCGGGCCATGATAGCATTTTGGTAATTGTGGACCAATTGACCAAGAGTGCAAGGTTTATACCCGTCAAGTCTAGGAGAACTGTATATGAAGTGGGTAGTGAGATTTCATGGGGAACCCAAAGGCATTGTGAGCGACCGAGATCCGTTGGTTACTAGTGGATTTTGGAAGAGCTTATAAGAGGCGTTAGGATCAGAAATACATCTCAGTACCGCGTATCAACCTTAAACCGAGGTCAGACAGAGAGGGTGAATCGATTATTAGAAGATCTCTTGAGAGCTTGCATAACGGACTTTGGAGGGTCATGGGATGACCATTTGCATCTGGTTGAATTCACATATAATAATAGTTATCATTTCAGTATTGGTATGGCTCCATTTGAAGCTTTTTACGGGAGACCGTGCAACTCATCATCATGTTGGTTAGAAACCGGTGAGAAATTTGTGCTTGGACCGGATTTGGTAAGAGAAACCTCAGATAAGATCAAGGTTATATGACAACGAATGAAGGCTGCCCAAGACAGGCAGAAGAGTTATGCTGATAAGAGGAGAAAAGATTTAAAATTCTCCATTGGCGACTTGGTGTTTGTCAAGATTTCTTCGTTAAAGAGCGTGATACGATTTGGTAGGAGAGGCAAGTTAACACCAAGATTTGTTGGTTCATTCCCAGTTCTCGAGTAAGTTGGGAATTTGGCATATAAAGTTGAGTTACCTGACAAGATGGGGGGAGTTCATAACGTATTTCATGTTTTCCAATTAAGGAAATTCGTGCATGACCCCGATGTGGCTATTTCACCTGATCAGTTGGATGATACCGAAGTAGAACCCGAGGCGGTTGGGAACCGCAAGCCGATTCGTATTGTTGAGCACAATACAAAGAAACTTCGAAGGAAAGCGGTGAATCTAGTCAAGGTTCAGTGAGGCAGGGATGAGAATGACTGTACTTGGGAGACAGAGGAGAGCATTAAGGAGATATATCCAGAACTCTTTGCCTGGTAAGGTTTTCATTTCAATTTAGTCTTTCCGCATGCTAGGATAGGTTTGTTTTGTCTGTTTGATTATTTGTGAATGGCTGATAGGCATGCGGAACATCTTTGTATGTTTTTGGTTATGGAATTTCGGGGGAGAAATTTCTTGGGGGGGGGGGGGGGGTGTAACGACCCGCACTCTACGTATCGAAGGATTGTAGAATATTTGTTTCATTTTCAAATGAGTTCGTATAGTCGTGTAACTTTGGGGAATAATTATTGGGGTCATTTCCCATGTTCACGATTTTTGCCGATTTTTAAATGACCGTTTTGCCCCTAATTGATCTTGTTTCGGCCATAACTTTTGATTGGTAATGAGTTTTGACTGAAACCACTTCCATTGGATTCAGATGATGGTTTACAATTCCGTAGAGTGGTCACATTTGCCAAACGGACTCACCATTTGGGAGATATGGCTGAAACAAGGTTTAGAAGATGAAAAACAGCTTAAACGGGCCTAATTAGGGTGACTAGCAGCTAGGCCTATAACCCATTTCAGGATTAGGGTTATGGGGAGGCTGAAATCAGTTAGGAAACGATCTATTTTCATTTTTTCAGCCGCCTAAAACATTTCTCTAACCCTAACAATGGCCTCCATCTTCTAATTTCATCCCAAATCGCTCTCTGGTCAAGGATTAAGCTAATCTACGTCAAATCAAGGAGAAATAGCACCAAATCAGAGTTGGAGCTGCTGTGTTGCATAGATATTCGACCCAAATCAGAGATTGTTTCGGATCTAAGTTTTATTTGTGGCCAAGATGAGTGATTTGCATTGTTTTTCACTAATTACGGCTAATTAGGGGTGATTAGTGTTAATTAGCGAATCTACGCATGTTAAAATTCTGGAAAAATTTGCAAAATTCTGAAATATTATTTTAGGGCTCTGATAGAAATTTGGGCTAATTTGGATAAGTTTTGCTAATTATATGATTAAACATGGTTAAGGGGGGTTAAGGGAAAAACATGGGTTTTTGGGTATGTTTAATCCATTTTAACATATCATATTGTTGTTTTGATGTTTGTGGTTGATTATACATGTTTCTATGACTATATCGTATGCTTTGTGATTGATTAGAAAAGTTAGAATGGCCGAAAATGCCATCGTATGGCGTAAAACAGTCGTTGGAAGAGTTACAGGAAATTGTGTAGGAACCGGATCGGATCGCCCCTTCTCCAAACCGAACCATTCGTGATTCACGAAGATGATATGAACCGACCTCCAGGAGCTCACAAGCCGATCAACTTACATCTGAAGTTCTCCAACCCACTTGCGTAAAGAAGTTCCCCGACCTGAACCGCCTGTGAGGCGCACCCTATCACGAGCTGATCTGCTGCTTCAAACCGAAAACGCACAACATCCACGAGCCGATGCCATGAGCTGGAGATCACGACCCGACCTGGAGCATATATCTCAAACCGACCCGCTTTCCTGGAGTGTACCACGAAACGCCTAAGGGAGCAAGTCACGACCTGAAACTTGAAGGGGAAGACCAAACTGGTGGAGCCACAAAGCCTAGAGCGCGTGATCCGAACCAAGTTGGGTATCACGACCCGACCTGTTGGGATATCATGACCGAACCGAACCAAGGATGAAAAGGAAGACTAGACCGATCCAGAGGAGACCAAAACCCGAGATGCAAAGGTAGTCCAAATAGGAAGTAGAACTCAGGATCCAGTTGGGAACCAACAAGTTAACTTCATGAGTTGGGCTTTGCTGCGGGACGTGCTCAAAGGGGTTATCGACGTCCATAACTTTGATTCACCACTAAGACGGATGTTAGGCTACGGATCAGTGCAGTGGGGTAGTTATTACTCCATGAGGCAGAGTCATCGTAGCATGGCTATGAGCCGGTGCAGTGGAGTCGTCATGACTTCATGGGGCAGACTGGACATAGCAAAGGACTAGTGGCTATGGATCAGTGCAGTGGTATCATCATGACTCCATGGGCAGAGTGATCATAGCAAATGATATGGGAGGTTAAAGTAGTGGATATCGTATGCTTTACGCACTGAGTGAGAGATGTGAGGATGGTTGCTATGTTTGATTGTTTGACATCATTATGACATGCACACCCCCACCCCTGTATCTTTACTCCATGTGTTAGTGTCACATTAGAGTATTGTACACCCTGTTGTGCTAACTCTTTGGTTGCAGGTCCAGGTTCAGGTATGGTTTAGTATACTTGTTATTGTTCTACTTTGTTGCTTATCGCTCATACCAGACTTCTGTCTAACCTAGAGTTTTATGTCTCTTCTTATTACTCTGGGTGCTCCTAAACGAGCAGACTAGAAACAGGTTAGTTGGTTATGCATAAGTAGCTGATCCGGAGATGAGCGGAAGGCTCCCACATATGATATATATATATATATATATATAAATATGTATTCTCCTTGTGTCGCTCATGGTCACTACTTTGGGATTAGTAGTGTACCTTCCTTGTTTTGTTTAGAGACAGTTTTTAAAAGTTGTAATAATGATGATGTGGAACATAAGCTGTATTTGAAATTTCCGCTGATGATGGTTTAGTTTTCAGCTTATGCACTGTCTCGCCTGTTTTATGTCAAGTATGTTATTATTATATTTTATCCCATGCGCTGTGAAACATTCTACAGATTCCTCGTTAGTTCAATTTCCTTTCTTTTCCTTTATTTGACGACCATCCTGTACTGGTTGGACATCGGCACAGCGCATTTTCATTGGAAATGTCGGCCGCGGCGGGGCGGGCCATCACATTTCTAGTTGAATTCCATTAAAAGATCATCACTTTAATAATTCATTCCAATATTTATAGTAAAGATAATATATTTGATTTTGGTCTAAAATAGTATAATCAATCCATTTTAAAGGATTATTAAATAGTAAGTAACTTTGTTAACGATAAACAACTCGATATTCACTTAAGAACACAGTTAATTAAGAACTAATTAACTTTTAAGAACATTTGTTGGGTTTAACATTTATTTGGAAAAATTATTCGCATTAGATTAATTAAATCAATTAATCTAATCATCAATACAAACAATTGACTTCGTTAACTTATAAACGTCAGTTACATTGTTAACTGATTTTCATTAATCCTGCTCCTTAAAGAAAATTAATAATAAAATTAATTTATATAATCCCATGTAATTGTTATAAAAACAATTATCCAAATTTTCTATTCTGTAGGAAATTTTTGGGTTCTGTTCATAAGAACTTCTTAAAAACATAAGAATTCGCTAAATATATCGTCAATAGTTTCTTTTGTAAAAAAAGATTATAAATATAAAAATATAATGATTAACACATATCATGATAACATTGGTAATAGTATATGAATTGAATTTCAATAATATAATGCGCTTAAATAACAAAATATAAATAATGTCAACAATCAACAATAAACAACCAATAGCATCCAACCATCTAATTTTATACTATCAATCATAAGCTATAATTATATGAATTTAGCACATCACTGTAATCCAGAAAAGTGTGAGAGTTAATGTAATGCCCCGCCCCGAGACCCACCCTAATAAAGAGCATTAGCAAGTAATGCCGTCTATTAGAGCGGAGAATAAGTTTGGTTAGGAGCGACCATCCGTAATTTCATATCAAACGGGTATTAAGTACGTCAATTGGGCGAATAAAATTTCTTTCGTTAACTCAAGAGGATCGACATACCCAAAACCCCTAATATGACATTACGATGAATGCAGATCATTTCCGAACAATATACAACATATTACAGTCACAGATCACAGAATAGTTACATACATATACAATCACAGAGTTATAACATATGCATGTGCTACACCTCAACAAAATGTACAATATGAGTACATCATGAGAAACTGGAACCACTCTGCAATGTTAAAAATATACTAATGTGCAACACAAAGAGGGTCTTCAAAAATAGTTCAGGCTATATCCAGCAAATCACAAAGTTAAAGCATCAGAACCTGAAACAACTCGGTCTGACCCAAGCATTAACACACATGGATTAGTCTAGTTTACAAGATAGTACTAATAAAAGGTGAGATAAAAGATCAACCAGAAACTAATCCATATCCACACGAAATGGAATTTCGACATATGAGTCTGAACGGGATCACAGATGCAAAATTTCCCTCTTCATACAAAAAGGAAAGTCATAAACAGAGGTCAACAAAACACATACTCACAAGGTTAATGTATAGGCACAAATTACCCAAACTTTTCGGTTAGGGTAATTACTTTCTTTTACATGATACGATTAAAAGACTCCAAGAATCACAAAAATCACAATCTAAAACCACAAACCATGTAATTCAATAATCCATAAAACAATAAATCCCAAAAATCCAAATACTCTTTGCAAATGTACGATCATCCCGATCGAGTTAAAATCATCGAACCCAAATCATAAAAGAAATCATAAGAAATGTACATATGCCATAATAAAGCCCATCCCAAGCTATAATGTTGCTCATCCGGAGCAATAGCCATGTATTATCAATTGAAAATCATCAAAATCATCGTATAACTCAAGTGAGTCAAATATCACGGAAGGAGCATCACACTCCAACATAAAAAATCACAAAATATCTATGTAAATTTAAACTCCAATAATCTTCAATGTACGATCATATAGATCAAATCACAAATATCATCATATTATGGATCCATTAGAAATAAATATGCACGTGCAACGACATGATAATATATCTCCCCTCGAGCTTAGCTCAGTACTTATACGTATTCAAGTTAGGCGCCTATCACTACGACCCCCTCGGCCGAGTGTATCTTGACCCCCCAGTCAAGTAAATACGTATACATGACTCCCCCCGAGTCTGGCTTCCCCTCGAAGCAAAGTACTGGCTTAACAAACACAATATGCGTCACTGACTCATAGTCAGTAACACAAATAGTGGTAATAATGCGTCCCATACCACACGTTCTCACTACTGGTTTACTAGTTGCTTATCAGCTTCGTGATTGAAAACATCGAAAGCACCAAATCGTCGAAAACACCAAATCATCAGATTCAATCTAACTTTACTGGAATTAACCGACTTCGTATACTTCCATGTCCCATACCACAGAGTGTACGATGTCGTTTAAAATCCAATATGTTATCTTGGAGGGTGCAAGATTGTGTAGTTTACATATATAAAAAATACTTGATTTCGATACAAATTGTGAAATATTTTACGAAACCGCTAGTTTTGTTTCATGGAAAGCTATAGATTTGAAGATAGATTTTTCTACTATTATTTTGAGGCTATTTATATTCTAAAACTAAAACCATAACTCTTTTGCTTCAAAACTATAAAGAAATTGATATCTATTCATATATTTTCAAAATTAGTCTAAAACGTGCGAAGTGTGCTCAATCACCTTAAGATGTCAACCATGAATCATCACAAATTTCCCCAAAATATGGAGTTTGGGATATACAAAATATAAACTTGGTTTATTAAATCAATATGATGATAAAACAAATCATAAACCCACAGAAAATCACGAAAAACACATATCACGGCTCAAAAATGCACCAAGAAACCATTTTTGGTTGCAACTTTGAGGCTAGTTCGGCATGGCTAAATGATGTCTGATTGGTCTAAAATTCGACATGCACAAACTAGGATATTATGTCTTTCAATAAAAAAGAATCCCTAAATTCCGACGTCATACGGAGAAGATACAGAGCCTCAAACATGGAATCATACTCTAGTATTGATCTGATCTAAACTCGCTTCTGGTTACGACTTTGAGGCTAGTTCGGAATGACCAAACGATGTCCGATTGGTCTAAAATTCAACATGCATAACCTAAGATAGTACGTCTTCAAAAAAAAAAGAATCACTGAAAAAGACTAAGTAGATTGTAAGATATAGCAGCTCGAGTTAGAGCATTGCTTGTGTTTTCAAAACTCAGAAAAAGATGATTTCAGAACCATTGTGATACTAATATTTATGTATTGGGTTTAAAAAACAATGGGAACACATGAATTCAGTAAACAAATATTTTTTGGCACAATACAAATATACTCAAGGAAAATTAGAACCAAATTAAACAGCTGCATACTATTACTCATGGCAAACAAGTTTAAGTGGAGCAATATATGCAGCAAAGTGGCCAATGTCTCTTCCAACAACAAACGTATATATAACAGGGCTGACAACATTTAATGATAGGGGTAAAATATAGTACTCAAGTCCTAATGCAAGACACACAAAGTCACCATATGGCAGTAGGAAACGTATGTACCAAGACTCTCGGAAGCACAAAAATCAACAAGCACGAGCCAATGCAAGGAGAAGACGGTCTACAGGATGAGTTTGCAACGCACAGGTGCATATAGACTTGGTGATAACACTCGAAGGCACAAGGAATTAGCTTACGAAGTATGCAATATAGCTGATATAACAGGAAGCAACAAGATAAAACCTAATGGCACAAGGACATGGCCTCAGTGCTCACATTAACCATGCACCATCACTTAGAGGGTTGGAGTAACTCAAAATAGCAAGTAACCTTCGTGCCAAAACACTTGAATATATACTCAAACAATTAAGAGGTGTTAGGATGGAGTTCGGCAGGCAACATACACCAAACACAGCAATAAGAAAATAAAGGTGGTGAAGGTCAAATGGTAACCAACATGATAGCAGGAATGCAGAGTATCAATTATAACAAAGTATGTACCAAGCTTCACTGCACAAGTGTAGATCAAACCGAATAAAGTTCAAAGGAGGATGAGAAGGAAAGTAAGAGATAGCTATAGCCTCATCACTGAACGCAACATTCATGCAAGCAAACGCCCGCAAAGAAGACGTTGCATGGATCGCAATTAGCAGCAGATGTTGCGGCTGCTACGAACTCAACTTTGCACTACATTTCGGCGCTCAAAACTTTCTTTGATTGCACCTGAAGCTTGCATGCTCCAAAAAGAGTTACCGGACTTTAAAACAAAATAAGAATCGGATAATTTCATCAAGGTATGAGAGAGAGAGAGGGAGAGTTCCTGGCTATAAAAATGGGTTGAGACTAGTTTTACCATTAAAGAAAATGCTGAAGTATGGGCGTGTAACAGTAACTGCAGCTATGGATATTTCTACGACGTTAAGCATAAAATTCTTATAAACTTGAAAATGTGAGCATTAACTCACCTGAAATTGGATTTGAGATGGTTCTAAAGCTGCTCAAGATGATCAAATACCTTCAGCTAACGGGGAAAAACAAACCAACATAATTTACATGACTTGGCCAACAACAAATAGTGTCACCAAGCAGGGTGCGACAGCACAAATGTCCCAACATGCATCAAAAGAGCAAGGCTTTAAGGCCACGGAACAATGACCAACAAGGTCCAACGTTCAAAGCTCCACATACAGTGCTCAACAAGACTCGAGACGGCGCACAACACAAGGCATAAAAGTATGAGGTACTCCAGACAACAAGTTGTAACATGCATGTTACTTGGCTGGATAAGAAAGGATTTAACACCTTTAACATGTAGATTGAAGGAACCTTTGCATGCATAGAATCAAAACCCACTGTTACTTTTCGTGAATCAGCACATTGGGTTCCTGCTGGAGTTGGCTTCTCATAAAGAATCATGCTAGCGTCCATCTCTTCAAATTTTAGGAAAACTTTGATTTAGAGAGAAGGATAAGGGACCGTAGATTTACTCTCTTTCTACTTCCAAAGAGAAAAGAGGAAAATAATTTTACACGTGAACGCCCCTCCCCCTCCCGCAAATAAAAGAAGCAGAAGGGTCGAGACAATACTGCGCAGAAGGAAAGGAACAAGTGGACTAATTGATGTGCATGCTTGGACAAGTGTATTAGTTTGAATTAAGTTCAATTGTCCAAATTTTACATTTCTATACAAATATACTTTCTTTTACATTTTAAGCCCAATGCACAATTAACTATTTACTGTATTACAACATTGTTAATAAATCCTTATTTCATTCACATGCTCCCCCTCAATACACTTTTTTAATTTATGTTTAAATTATAAAACACCATTTCACACACTATCATAATCTCTAAACAATTTAGATAATGTTGTAAATATCAGTTTTGACATATCTTGCAAGTATAAATATATTTGTTCTATGGTTATTCAATCCTGCAAACATATTTATATTTAAGCTACAAGTTTGCATTCCTCATTGATTTGATAAATTGAATCAATTAATTCTAATAAATATTTAACAACCACGGTATTAATTTACAATCAATATTCATAATATTGAAACATAATCAATTTGAAACATCAATGTAATCGTTAATACAATCAATAAAACAAAATCCATAAATTTATTTATTAAGACAATCAACAAATTCAACATTATATTATCACTTTAAATCTGCAGGCTAATTTAAAACACAATTTAATAGATTAATGATTATTTCAACCAACAACTTGTTACTAATATTGAAAACATACTTTTTTCCTAACTTATAAATTATGAGAACTCAATTTCTTGTTTTACTTTTCTATTTTAAAACAGTATACGAGTTGGACTTCTCAAACATGTATTTTATTCTCTAAAAATTTAAAATGCAGAAAACACCCACTAGTTTGTTTAACACCAGATGCTCAAAAATTTGGGTTGTTATAGACTCCTCCTCTTAAATGAATTGCGTCCCCGCAATTCACTAAAAGCAACACAAAATATCTTCCTTGTACAAGTTATTTCGATAGTTTTACCGCTATTTATCAACTTCGGAAAATTTTAGTTTACATATAAAGCCACAAAATTCTTATTTTCTTAAACTTAAACGACACCCAACAAATTTCAGATTGGAAATTTTAGAAACTAGGTCCTTACAAGAGTTTAGTTTTCAATTTAGTACCAAATCATCACAACATTAGGTTTAACTATTTAAAAAAATTCGGATTTAATTCACTAACCCACCAAAATATTTATAACAACCAACATAAACACCAAAGGACATGTTCTAAAGTTTCTCAAATATTGAAACCCGGATTAAGCTCCAAGAAGGATGAGGGATAAAATTCCATCAAGATAAGATACAACAAATTGGACACCACACATGGAGTACAATGGAATAAGATATATTCCTGCTGTACCACAGAAGCTGAGACTAAACATAACACGACAAACAGAAATCTGTGGACCAAAGTAACAAATGGAAGGAAATGGTAAACACAAGTGTTATCCTTAAGCGTTGCAACACATGTACTCCTCTGGTTAAGTTCTGTGTTTTATTGTATTTGGTCCTGAACCTTCGCTCTGATACCAATTGTAACGCCCCGCCCGGAGACCAACCCTAATAAAGAGCATTAGAAAGTAATGTCGTCTATTAGAGAGGAGAATAGGGTTGGTTAGGAGCGACCATCCGTAATTTCATTTCAAACGGGTATTAAGTACGTCGATTAGGCAAATAAAATTTCTTTTCTTAACCCAAGAGGATCGACGTACCCAACACTCCTAATATGACATTACGATGGATACGGATCATTCCAAACAATATACAATATATTACAGTCACAGATCATAGAACAGTTACATACATGTACAATCACAGAATAACAACATATGCTTGTGCTACGCCTCAACAGAGTATACAATATGAGTACATCATGAGAAACTGGAACCACTCTGCAATGTTAAGAAAATACTAATGTGCAACACAGAGAGGGTCTTCAAAAATAGTTCCGGTTATACCCAGCAAATCACAAACTTAAAGCATCCGAACCTGAAACAACTCGGTCTAACCCGAGCATTAACACACAAGGATCAGTCTAGTTTACAAGACAGTACTAATAAAAGGTGATATAAAATATCAACTAGAAACAAATCCCTATTCATACGAAATGGTATTTCGACACATGAGTCTGAACGGGATCACAGATGCAAAATTTTCCTCTTCATACAAAAAGGAAAGTCATAAACAGAGGTCAACAAAACACATACTCACAAGTTCACAAGGTTAATGTATAGGCACGAACTACCCAGACTTACCGGTTAGGGTAATTACTTTCTTTTACATGATACGATTAAAAGGCTCCAAGAATCACAAAAATCACAATCTAAAACCACAAACCATGTAATTCAATAATCCACAAAACAATAAATCCCAAAAATCCAAATACTCTTTGCAAATGTACGATCATTCCGATCGAGTTAAAATCATCGAACCCAAATCATAAAATAAATCATAAGAAATATACACATGCCATAATAAAGCCCATCCCAAGCTATAATGTTGCTCATCCCGAGCAATAGCCATGTATTATCAAATGAAAATCATCAAAATCATTGTATAACTAGAGTGAGTCAAATATCACGGAAGGAGCATCACACTCCAACATAGAAAATCACAAAATATCTATGTAAATTTAAACTCCAATAATCTTCAATATATGATCGTGTAGATCAAATCAAAAATATCATCATAATATGGATCCATTAGAAATAAATATGCATGTGCAACCACATGATAATATAGCTCCCCCTGAGCTTAGCTCAGTACTTATACGTATTCAAGTTAGGCGCCTATCACTGCGACCCCCCCTCGGCCGAGTGTATCTTGACCCTCCCCCTCGGTCAAGTGAATACGTATACATATACATGACTCCCCCCCCCCGAGTCTGGCTTTCCCCCGAAGCAAAGTACTGGCTTAACAAACACAATATGCGTCACTGACTCACAGTCAGTAACCCGAGTAGTGGTAACAATGCATACCATACCACACGTTCTCACTACTGGTTCACTATCTGCTTATCAGCTGCGCAATTGAAAACATTGAAAGCACCAAATCATCGAAAGCACCAAATCATCGAAAACATCAAATCATCATATTCAATCTAACCTTACTGGAATTAACCAACTTCGTATACTTCCGTGTCCCATACCGCAGAGTGTACGATGTCATTTAAAATCCAATATGTTATCTTGAAGGGTGCAAGATTGTGTAGTTTTTATATATATATATATATATATAATACTTGATTTCGATACAAATTATGAAATATTTTACGAAATCACTAGTTTTGTTTCTTGGAAAGCTATAGATTTGAAGATAGATTTTTCTACTATTATTTTGAGGCTATTTATATTCTAAAACTAAAACCATAACTCTTTAGCTTCAAAACTATGAAGAAATTGATATCTTTTCATATATTTTCAAAATTTGTCTAAAATGTGTGAAGTGTGCTCAATCACCTTAAGCTGTCAACCATGGGTCTTCACAAATTTCCCCAAAATATGGAGTTTGGGATATACAAAATATAAACATGATTTATTAAATCAATATGATGATAAAACAAATCACAAACCCACATAATATCACGAAAAGCACATATCACGGCTCAAAAATGCACCAAGAAACCAATTCTTGTTGCAACTTTGAGGTTAGTTCGGCATGATTAAACGATGTCCGATTGGTCTAAAATTCAATAAAAAAAGAATCACTAAATTCCGATGTCATACGGAGAAGATACAAAGCCTCAAACATGGAATCATACTCTAGTTTTGATCTGATCTAAACTCCCTTTTGGTTACGACTTTGAGGCTAGTTCCGAATGACCAAATGATGTCTGATTGGTGTAAAATTCGACATGCATAAACTAAGATAGTACGTCTTCTAATCAAAAAATCACTGAAAAAGACTGAGTAGATTGTAAGATACAGCAACTCGAGGTAGAGCATTTCCTATGTTTTCAGAACTCATAAAAAAATGACTTCAGAACCATTGTGATACTAATATTTATGTATTGTGTTGTTTAAGAAACAATGGGAACACTTGCATTCAGTAAACAAATATTTGTTGGCACAATACAAATATACTCAAGGAAAATTAGAACCAAATTAAATAGCTGCATACTATTACTCGTGGCAAACAAGCTTAAGTGGAGCAATATATGCAGCAAAGTGGCCAATGTCTCTTCCAACAACAAATGTATATATAGCAGGGCTGACAACACTTAATGTTAGGGTAAAATATAGTACTTAAGTCCTAATGCAAGACACGCAAAGTCACCATATGGCGGTAGGAAATGTATGTACCAAGACTCTTGGAAGCACAAAAATCAACAAGCACGAGCCAATGCAAGGAGAAGACGGTCTATAGGATGATTTGGCAACGCACAGGTGCATATAGACTTGGTGATAACACTCGAAGGCACAAAGAATTAGCTTACGAAGTATGCAATATAGCTAATACAGCAGGAAGCAGCAAGATAAAAACTAATGGCACAAGGACATGGCCTCAGTGCTCACATTAACCATGCACCACCACTTGGAGAGTTGGAGTAACTCAAAACAGCAAGCAACCTTCATGCCAAAACACTTGAATATATACTCAAACAATTATGAGGTGTTAGGATGGAGTTTGGCAGGAAACATACACCAAACACAGCAATAAGAAAATAAAGGCGGTGAAGGTCAATGGTAATCAACATGATAATAGGAATGCAAAGTATCAATTATAACAAAGTATGTACTGAGCTTCACTACACAAGTGCATATCAAACTGAAAATAGTTCAAAGAAGGATGAGAAGGAAAGTAAGAGATAGCTATAGCCTCATCACTGAATGCCGCATTCATGCAAGCAAACGGCCGAAAAGAAGACGGTCCATGGATCGCAATTAGCAGCAGATGTTGCTCCTGCTACGAACTCAACTTTGCACTACATTTCGGTGCTCAAAACTTTCTTCGATTGCACCCGAAGCTTGCATGCTCCAAAAAGAGTTATCGGACTTTAAAAAAAATAAGAATCGGATAATTTCATCAGGGTATGAGAGAGAGAGGGAGATTTCCTGGTTGTAAAAATGGGTTGACAGTAGTTTTGCCATTAAAGAAAATGCCGAAGTATGGGCGTGTAGCAGTAACAACAGCTATGGATATTTCTATGACGTTAAGCATAAAATTCTTATAAACCAGAAAATATGAGCATAAATTCACCTGAGATTGGATTTGAGATGGTTCTAAAGCTGCTCAAGATGATCAAATACCATCAGCTAACAGGGAAAAAGAGCCCAACAACAATTGCATAACTTGGCCAACAGCAAATAATGTTACCAAGCATGGTGCGACAACACAAATGTTCCAACATGCATCAAAAGAGTAAGGCTTCAAGGCTACGTAACAATGAACAACAAGGTCCAACGTCCAAAGCTCCACACACAGTGCTCAACAAGACTCGAGATGGCGCACAACAAAAGGCATAAAAGCAGGAGGTACTCCAGATAACAAGTTGTAGCATGCATGTTACTTGGCTGGATTAGAAAGGATTCAGCACCTTTAACATGTATATCGGAGGAACCTTGGCATGCATAGAACCAAAACCCACTGCTACTTCTCGTGAATCAGCACAATGGGTTCCTGCTGGAGTTGGTTTCTCATAAAGAATCATGCTAGCGTCCATCTCTTCAAATTTTAGGAAAACTTTGATTTAGGGAGAAGGAGAAGGGACCATAGATTTACTCTCTTTCTACTGCCAAAGAGAAAAGAGGAAAATAGTTTTACATGTGAACATAGTTTTCATGACCATGCCGTGCCACGAACCGTGATAGCTCAAGGTCGGAGGTTTTGAAGGTCGGATCGGTCGAACCGTAAGAACCGTGCGGACATGAATTTTAACTAAAACTAGTATATTAATGCATGATATTAGGAGTTTGGCACAAAAAACAAAAAATTACTGTCACTCATATAAAACAGTGTCTCAGTGGGGCATTTAATCATAACAAAACAGGCATATGTTCCTTTAGTTAATTTGCAATTATTACAATTTACAGTTGTCTCGCTTTCTTCCTTCTCCAAAGCAATCTTCCACCTTCCCAGACTCTCTTCTATCTCTTTTTCTTTCGCATCTTCTCCCTCGCTCAAATGGAACCAATCTTTACAGGATTACAACCCTAAGAACCGCAATTTTCCAACCCTAAGAACCGCGATTCTTAAGGTCGAACCGCGGCTAGCCGTGGTTCGCGACTAAACACGGCTATTCCATTTTCCGGGCCGTCGTAGGTGATGGCTCGAGGTTTTTATGGTCGGACCGAAGGTTGGGTCCGGTCATCAAAACTAGGCATGTGAATGCCCTCCCCTCCCCTTCCCCAGAAAAAATAATAATAAAAGAAGCAGAAAGGTCGAGACAATACTGTGCAGAAGGAAAGGAACAAGTGGACTAATTGATGTGCATGCTTGGACAACTGTATTAGTTTGAATTAAGTTCAATTGTCCAAATTTTACATTTCTATATAAATATACTTTCTTTTACATTTTAATCCCAATGCACAATTAACTATTATTGCATTACGACATTGTTAATAAATCCTTATTTCATTCACATGTCCCCCCCCCCCCCAATACACTATTTTAATTTATGTTTAAATTATAAAACACAATTTCACACACTATCATGATCTCTAAACAATTTAGATAATGTTGTAAATATCAATTTTGACATATCTTGCAAGTATAAATATGTTTGTTCTATGGTTATTCAATCCTGCAAACATATTTATATTTAAGCTACAAGTTTGCATTCCTCATTGATTTAATAAATAGAATCAATTAATTCTAATAAATATTTAACAACCACAATACTAATTTACAATCAATATTCATAATACTGAAACATAATCAATTTGAAACATCAATGTAATCATTAATACAATCAATAAAACAAAAGCCATAAATTTATTTATTAAGACAATCAACAAATTCAACATTATATTATCACTTTAAATATGCAGGCTAATTTAAAACACAATTTAATAGTTTAATGATTATTTCATCCAACAACATGTTACTAATATTGAAAATATACCTTTTTTCCCAAAAATTATAAATTATGAGAATTCAATTTCTTGTTTTCTGTTTTAAAACAGTATACGAGTTGGACTTCTCAAACACGCATTTTATTCTCTAAAAAATTAAAGTACATACAACACCTAATAGTTTGTTTAACACTAGATGCTCAAAATTTTGGGTTGTTACAGTTAAATCATCAATTTATCTTGATCGACGAATGTCCTGTTGTTTATATAATTTCAAACAAGCTTTTGAAATTAGACAAAAATCCAATAGCTTCTGTTCCTAACCATCTCTGGTCAATGCGTAGCCCTGTCGCCATGATTCTAATGAACCCTGTTTCATTGGATTTCATTATCATATGAATAACTTATTGTATTTACAAGATTAAATAAATATTTATAAACTAATTTAAATAATCAATTCCTAATTACCTTAATTATCCTATTAAACCGATCAAATAATTTATCCACGTCAGCAACTACTTAACGCGTTTTCTTCTCCCTTTCATCCTGAAGCCCGATCGATCCCGATAATTGATGTGTCCTCCACCAACAACACGCAACAACATTCCACCCATTTCGCCACGGATGATCCAGCTGGGCCTACCAACGACAGACCTCTGGCTCCCCCTGACTGACCGCCACCTTCGCCCAGAATCCCTGATGCCCACATGCCTCCGACCACCCAGAAGCCAAGCATGAGCGAAAATGAAAAGTGAGCAAAAATGAATGCCTCCGATAGCCTATCGCCACCAAACTTCGCCAACATCACCGCCTTCGAACGCTCCACCTTCCATCTTTAGACTCCCCGCCCTCTAGATCATCCATGGCGCCGCAAAACGATGAAATCCGATCGATGCTTCACCATATGCCCAGAAATCACATTCTCCGATCATTCTTGGTATTTACATTTGATCAGGGTCCTTGACTTCTGAAGTTGTTACTCTCACTAACGCTCTAGATCAATCCACCGTCGTTGCCATCAAGAGGCTGGCCGAATAAACCGTTGAGCTATAGGCTAAAAGACTAAAGCATAATTCATTTGTTGATCAAGAGTCTCTTGTCTCTGCAGCCTTTGTTGTCGATTCTACCTTGGTGGCTATCACTGGCAATCCCGAAGGTAACGTTGGTCGAGAACGCAAGGGTCGTGTTCTACCGTCAACCTTTCCAAGTACGCCAGAAGTGGACAAGCGCACCTTGAGCCAAACCTCCACTTCTTAGCATGTCGAGTCCCCGAGGCTTCCCACACCTCCAATGAGCTTTGATGATTTTGTGAAGCTTGCCGTTTCTTGTCCTGAAACTATGAACATTTCGCCACCTTCCGTTTTTTTCGGACGGGAAGGATTTTTATCAACATTTAATCAATCAGCAACTCTCAGTATATATTTTTCTTTCTTAGCCCTTCCTTTGTCTTTAAATTGTTATGCTGGCTTACTGGATTTTATTTCTTTCTCAGTTTACTAAAAGATGGCTTTTGTCTAAAGCAACTCCTTCTTCATCTTCTCCCCAGGTTTCTCGACTCTGGGAAGCTAATGAGGCTTTAAGTGATAAATGTGAGAGGTTGAAATCCTCCCTTGAACATTCCGGAGCAGCTCTCGAAAAATAAAGGCAAACAAAGAATTCTATACCTGACCAAGTTTTGGCCTAAGAGCACCAAATAGTAGAATATGTGGTTATTCATAACGATGAACTTAAGAAGAAGGATGAGAAGCTTTCCCATGCGACGCGGATAATTTATGAGGCCAGGGGCAGAATTTCAAACTTTCTGCAAGTTCATCTTCCCCAGATCAAAACTGAATATTACGAGGATGTCTTATTTCATATTTTTTATAATAACCTTCAGATTCTTCCAGAGATTCAAACTACTATTGGCCCTCCTTTCATCAGAGATAAAGCCATGGAAAGGATTGTATTGAACAAGCAAGGAGTCGAGTTGTCGGAGAAGGACAAACTCGAAGCTGAAGATCTTTTATACATTAATGACCTTTTTGACAACTCTGGTGATGAAAAGGAGTATTTAACTTTTGCTGATGATGATAAAGGTGACGATGGTAGTGAACCTGGCGGTGATGACCGTCGAGATGAGCATGACAAGGATGGGAATGATCCTTCGGTAGCTGCTAGGATTCCACCTGATTCCAAAAGAACCAGTTCTGATGCTAGAGATGCTCGTGCTCCTTGAGGCTCCGACATTCCCTTGCCTGAAAAAGGTGGTACTCCTAAGGCTTTATGAGAAAAACAGTTTACCTAACTTGAGATTTCTCCTTAACAGGTACAACTTTTGCTTCCTTTCTATTATGCTTTTCATTTGTTTGCATATGGTGGTAACTAGTTTTCTAGCATTGCATTATATAGACCGAATGATATATCGTCTCATGGTTTAGAGTAGAATTAGATAAAAACAGAAAGAAACAACTCGATCTTATATAGAGCAAGAAAGGTTGTTAAAAGAGTATAATGCTTTATCTCAAAAATATCATGATCTCGAGAAGAATACGTCTAAACTCATGTCATATAAGGAGCATGAAGCGGCGCCCAGATTAAAGAGAGCTCGCATGCACAGGGAAACCCTTTGAGAGGAGAACAAAGAGATGATGACCTTATTTTGGATGTTACTCGAGGATAGGGATATATTAGTTAACTTTCTGTATGAAGTTTATAAACGATTCACAACAGTGGGCTTTTCTTTTCTAGGGGAGCATAGTGGAGGTATAATACGTCGTCTTTATAGGCTTTACTTAGATGAGTTTGGAGTTCACACCTCCGGCTTTTTGGAACCTCGAAAGGGTTCTTTCAATTCCCAGGGATCTTCCCCCAGAAAATCTTGAGTATAACAACGATAGGTTTATCACTGAACTATTTAAAAGGTCAATTTTGTATGAGCAAGAGGAATATTTGTAAACTTGACATTTTGATTGTGTACAACAAGTATGGAGTCCTATTCATTATGTGTGGTTGCTAATTCTCTTATTTATGTTATGACAGAATCTTGTTCACGAAGGTACATTACGTTTGACTTATAAATTGAGAAAGGAGTTTTTGTCAACATCATCACATGTTTTTGGGAGAAAACGCTTTCGAAGAGAATTAAGTGCATTTATACGAAATTCCCTCGGCTTCCTCTTATCATTTTGGGTGAAGACTATGAGGTGATTTTAAAAAGATTTAGGATTGAGCATGTTGAGCTGATATGTAAGCAATAAATATGTCGATGAGTGTATGTAAACCCTTGTAACTCTTTCTGGTTCGTGTGTTTACCAAAGCCATGGAAGAATTGGTTTTGAGCAATATTTACACAAATCTTACATATAGAAACATGACACTATTCTTGTGAATAAAGATTTATGCATAACCACTCTTTATTCTGGTGAGTAAGTGGATTGTCGTGAAACTTTCCCTCCTCAACATGATGTGCTATTAGAATAACAGGTCCCTTCTACATCACTAGAGAGAACAATCTTATTTCAAATTTTATCCATCAAGCATTTGAACGAGAAGATAAATGTCTTAAAAAATCAGTTAGAAGGGAAGGACAGAATTATTCTTAGACTGAAGATGTATATAAAGACCAAACCCTCTATCGAGTTTGAGGATGATTTAAGAGGTCTACGCCAACGCGTCATCAACTTGGAAATTGAGTTAGGCAATATTAAAGCAAAATGTAAGACATGGGAATGTTCCTTTGAAAATATCTCTATCATAATGGGATCTCAGCCTTCCTACGTCGCGACTGCTCCTAGGTCATCAGTCTCTCAAAAGTATTTTTACTTGAGGAACCTCCCTCTAGGGTTAGAAGAGTCAGTTGTATCTGAATGGTGTAAAAGAGTGATAGCCGAGATGGAGAGCCTTTGTGACATCAAACTGATTAAGTATTCATTCGACCGTGTTAGCGGGTATGTTGATCAAATCAGACATTTACAAGGGGAAAAGCATTATCTAAGCATAAATATTTTCGAGTTAGAGAAGGAAAACAAGTTTTTGAGGGTTATATGTAAAGCTTATGATAGGGCTTTGAAGTTACAGCACAAAAATACTGACAACCCAAGTGAAGTCATCAGGAAGGTGTGTAAACTTAACGAGCTTCTGGGCATCGTGCTCTATCATGCTATCAATCCCCCGTTGATTGAGGATGGGGAGGAACTAGATACTTGATTGCGTTTGCAACCGTGATGTATGTGTATTCATGTACTGATAATCAATGATGTGATCTTTATAAATGAATTTGTAAATTGTGTGTGCATCATTCTATACGTGACATTTGTTTGTATTCCATATGAATAACGGCAACTTGTATATAATAAGTTTAAGAAATCTCCCTGAGCTGGATGGAAGATCACGATCTTCGTTTTGAAGGATTTTGAATGGTAGTCTTTGAATTTTTCCTAAGTCTAATTTCGTCGGTCCCTTTTCGGGAGTGAAACTCAAGTCTTTGAGATGTAAATGAGAGCATCAACAACAAGCGATCAGAGCACCTTTTCTGATAATATCTGGAAACTAGATTCAAGCTGCTTAATAGAGGACAAAGAACTCATTTTTGGTGTTTTAATAGAAATCCCAAGCTATCCCAGATTCAGGTATTTAATAGAAGTCCCGAACTAACCCAGATTCGGGTATTTAGTAGAAGTCCCGAACTAACCTAGATTCTGGTATTTAATAGAAGTCCTGAAATAACCCAGATTCAGGTATTTAATAGAAGTCTATTTCTGGTAATTAGTTTTGTTTCCCCTTCCAAGTTTGATTTTAGAAGCAGAGGATGTACGTGCATGTTGAGCCACTCTCTGGCTTTTGATTATCAAAGCAGAGGATGTACGTGCTTTGTTGGCCACTCTCTGGGCCTGTCCATCCAGTGCGGTTGGCTAGCTTATCCCTAAGAAGGGCCCAAGTACTTACCCGACCTCCCTCTAGGAGGTTCCTTATCCTATCCATTGTAGGCGATGATAAGTTCTTATATGCTTAAATCGGGCCATTGTAGATGCAGAATTAAGGCTTGCTCTTTTGATGCTCAATCCTGGCCATCGTATGCGGTGACAGAGGCTTAACTCCACCCCCTCCAAGGGTTTCTCTATCTTGACCATTATAAGCGATGATAGGGGTTTTTCTTCCCTTCTGCCGGTAACGCGGAACATAAGCAGAGATAGGACGTGCTCTTCTACGAGTAGAGATAGGATGTGCTTAGTTCATAGCGCAGGCAGGGCGTACTCTTCTTTGAGCAGAGGAAGGGCATGCTAATTAGATGCTCCATCACGACCATTTCTGGTGTGGGTCGGAGGCTTACGTTTTTTATGTTTTAACCTAGCCCTTTCTGCTTTCGGTGCGGAGAAAGGCTTACACTCCACCCCCCTCCGGGGGGTGCCTTATCCTGGCCAACTCGGCGGTGAAAAGGGTTTTTATCCATTTGTGATTTAACCCATCCTTGGGTATTTCGAGTTTCAAGGGGATTTCCATTCCCGTAATCATTTAGATAATTCTTTTCTCAAAGAATCTATTATTGTAGTTAGCTATACTTTCTTTACATATTTGTGTAGCTTTTATTGACTTAAGAAGTTGATAATCATTCCCTCTAAGACACTGCAATGGTTGGTTTCATGCCCATTCATCATATGATAGTAGAAATAGGGCCCTCCCAACTTAGCTTCATTCTTGGTTCCTTCCTTAATGATGGCAAAAAAATTCAAATCATGTTTAGCCATAAAATAGATACTCTCAATCGATGTAGTAAGCTCGCAACCTTTTGGTAGTCTGGATTTGAAGGCCTTCTTTCGATGCTGAAGTTAAGCCTTTTTACCACCCGATTTGGTCATCTCCTTTTCATCCTCAAACTTTCTTTTAGCTGCGTTTTGGTATAGGAGTACATCTCTTTTAAGCTTTTCCGTAGTAAGATAAGTGGAAAACTTCTCAATTTCTTTCTCAAATATTGTTCCCTTGGCTTGTGTTTGGCTCTTTGATACGAAGAAAAGGGTTATACTCTTTTATTGTGGAATTACTTAGGGCATAGATTAGGGTTGGTTCCAAATGGAAAGGATTAATACTCCAATGGTCACGATTATAAGGCTTTACATCTCTTTCCTTTTCTCAAGTATGCAAGGTTTCTAACTTAAACTTCTAGACCACCCATGGCTCATTAATACTTGATGAATCCACGGGAAACTCATTAGTAACTCATAGAGACATTTTATTCATGATTTCTGCTTATTCAAAGCTTAGACCAATCAGGGATGGAACAACACAACTAGATATGTGGTAAAGTTAACCGCAGGGTCGGAGGTTCAAGCCCTCCTTCTAGTGCCAAAATTTTAACGATATTTTTCGTCAACACCAGATATAGGTCTATGGAAGTGGACCTAAGGAAAAAATGGGTTGTTCATCTTTCACGAGTCTATGTTAGTTCATCATTTCCTAGATATCAAGGTTTAAATCCCAACAGATTAGTTACTTTTCCCTCAATGGGGCGAGCATCACGCTTAAGCGACTCAAGAACCAATAATTATCTTGGGACAAGGTTTCCCTAAGCATAACCCTCGATGAAGGGCTAAACGGCTTGTGGAAAGGGTTTCCACACTAACTTTGCGGAAGGGTCTAACCTTGAATAGGAACTCGTATGTATGAAGGAAGCATATGATATGTTGCACTAGAGATAACTAGGGAATCATATGAAAAAATCATAATGAAATATGCTAAGTGTTGATCCACTTTTTATTGATCTTTGATTTGGAGTACATAAGTGACTACAAATGAAATCTCCAAATTGATTTAGAAATTAGGGTTTACTTTAGAGAAAAAGAGTACAAGAATGAGAAATGAGAAATGAGAAAAATCGCCCAGAAAATGAGACCCCTGGGGTCTTATTTATAGACAAATTGGGCCCTCTTTTGCTATAGGGCCAATACAAGCCCCTATCGGCCGCTTTTCCCTATGGTTTCGAAAACGGTGGCTCTCGACCGCATTTTAGGCTTCGCTTGGTGCTCTTTAAGGTGCCGGTGCTGGCTCATGGACAAATGGTCCCGATCTCCGGATTTCCTTTTTATTATCATGTTAATCTTCTTTGTATCAACACCAAGCCTGTTGGTATAGATAGCTTTAGAAAGGCTTCTGGCTTCCGAATATAAGTTCACAAATGTAAGCTTCTAGATGGGGCTTACAGATGTGGGCTTCCGACTTTGCTATCATTTCTTCGTGGTACTTGCCTTCATGATTCAAATGAATGGATGCCGGATCCGCCACCCCTGTTGGTATCATCACTAAGTAGATTATTGTGGATAATCTGTCTTTCTTCGAGATTTCGGCTTGCCCTTCGGTAGATTCCGGAAGTGTGTCTCGGTTTCTTGGAAGGTTACTCCCGATGCTATATTAGTTTCTTACTAAAGTGGCCTCTCGGTGACCATCTGATTGAGGTTTCGGTAGAATGACTCTTGGATAATTTTCTTATGCTTTTGTTCTTCGATGTATTGGTGTTAAGAAAATTAACACCTATAGCCCTTTCGCTTTTCCAGGTCTCGGGTTGCGATGTCATTTTCTTTCTTCTTAATCTGCTCCCTGTTTTAAATAACTTCTGGTCAGTTATCCTTCCAGCCGGGATAACCCTGCTGGTAATTTTCTCTTGTACTGGGCTTAAAGGTTCCTCCTCTGTTGAGGGTGTCGGTTTCTTATCCTTCCGGAGATTTCCTTTAGGCTTTCGGCTCTATCATGTTCTTGGTTATCGCTTAAGGACCATTCTTTTATGCTTGTGACGATCCAAAGCCCTTCACCGTCAGCATGTTCCGGTGTCAATTATAGGAATAACAGGTAATCTGTAGCATATTCCTCATGAAAGTGTTAAATATGACTTTCAATTTGGGGTTAGCTGCCCCTTAACTATTTCCTTCTTCAGCCCCAAATTGGGATTCCTTGCGACACTCCTCATATGGTGACTCATCCTTCAAATCAGGGATAAAGATGATTAGTCGCCTTGCAAGAGATCATACTTGACAAGTGCTCACGTGCACTACGACTTATAATATAATATATAGTTTTGAAAGCCAAAATATATGATAAGTATAAGCTCTCGTATATATACTCTCAATTCATCCCTTAGGTTAAACAACGCGACCCTAGCTCTGATACCAAATGAGACAACCACCCTACATTTCTAATACTCGAGATACCTGAAGAGTGCACTACTATGTTGCGTGGACAGTGTAAGGTGAACATCTTGGTAAGAAAAAATTAAAATAACATAGACCTATCGTATATCTCACAATGCATGAGATAATATACAATAATAAAAAATACTGATATAAATAAGACAGGACAGTAAATAACTAAAATGAATCCCAAGAATAGAGCAACAGATCCAAAACAGTTAACTGCAATGCAATAGAATTATACATCTCCAAAATAACATAAAATAAATCTTGTCTCCCATGTAAAAAGCACTAGTAAGCCCCATAGTGTTGGACAATAGAAACATAATAATATGAGAATATCTGCCTGCTTGCCACCTGAATAGCTCCACATGATCACCTAACATGTCTCTAAACTACTTATTTAAGAGTACTCAGAGTAACAAGAAGCAAAAAAAATTCAAGTCAGACAAAGTACAGTGTAAGCTATAGTTATCTCAAGTACTAAAATAACTAGGACGCGTAGCATGGTAAACCATTCCTGACTCATCCCTCCATCGACATAGTTAGCACATCAAAGTACATACTATTATACAGTATTAACATCATGAGTGTACCCTACGTCAAAGTACGAGGTGTCTAAATGTCTGCATCAACACTACATATTTTTGCGCTAATGCTACCTACATATGATGACATGCCTAAGAGTGATAAATGACTAAGAAAACATACCATATATCATCTATCCTTGCATTCATTTATACAATGCGTTGGATATAATACGTTTGGTTCCTTTGAATTCATGCTCACCTCGAAGAGCTCTGATCTGGAATAGTCTACAGCTAGTCGACAACCTATATTTTCTTGAAAATGAGTGTAAATAATTACCATAATTCCCCTGTAGACATACAACCTATAGCCCAGTTGGATACCTGATAGACAGTCTAAAAAACTAGCATACAACCCACATGTAGGTGAAGCTCGATCTACAATCAAGCCTCAACTCACCAAGTACCTATTTGAACCTATATACTAACGATCTTTTTATATACGAATCTCCAATACATAGCTTATTCTAGAACTGTCTTCATAACTCCTATTTAAAGTCTCCAGGCCAGGAACTTTCTAAACAAATAACATCTTTTGTCAAACTCTGCTTTATGAACCTCTACTGGTAGCTCCTCCATCTCGACTAATAGTCTTTCCATTCTGACTCATAGTCTCTTACTCTTCTACTAGGTATTCAATCGGGTGTTATTGGAATCATTCTTCTTGAGTTATAACGGTCATTAAGCTACACAATTAAAGAGACTTCAAGTCGACATTGCTGTGAAGTAGAACTCGCACGAACTACCATAATTCCTTTAATAAGCCGCGCCAATCCCGTTCTCCACCCCCTAAGGATTACATGACCCCAAACTCAACAAGCTCGAATCATTGTTGATCCCAATACTAGGAATCGGTTATCGATTCGATCCGGATTGGTGTGCACACATTGATCAGAGATCCACCCTCTCCTAGATAATCCGAGTCCATAAAGCCTCCCCCAACCTGAAAAGCAACCACCTATACTTATCCAAAGCCATCCATCACTTACACTGATATGAAGCTAACTGATCCAAAGAACATATGCAGATCGATCTGAGCTTCTTTCCTCTATAATTCCCTCAGATTAACTCCAGTTGGCCGATAATTTGAGATGTAACATATAGGGACCTCCTGTACTATGCACTTAAAGTCCCGCAAGATCTCCACTATTGCTCGTAGCAGCCTTCAACCGCTATGTTATTTCTATTTAGCACCGATTAACAGTAGATCCACTTTAAGCCCCGCTATTTTCCGCTGCACCTGCTAACTCAACGCTTTTTATCACCGCATTAGCAATGTTAATATACGAAGCTTGATTTGACTAGTTCTCTTTTAAAATAAATCAATAAAGTTAGTGTAAAGAGATAATTTTGACACATAAGTACCTAATATATTGTAGAATTCCATTATAGTCATTAGTTCTAACGTGTGTAATTGTGACACCCCACATCCGTTACTGCCACTCACTAAGGGAATGCATTAAGTTTCGTGAAGCGCAATAGGTAAACAGGAACAGAAATACACATGAGAAAACTAAAAATAAGCAGTGGAATTAAAACATTTTATTTCAAGAATGTTAAAATACCAAAGTATTGTTTCCAATCAGTTACATCAAATACGAACTATATCATAAAACCAAGTACATTGAAAGCAATCTGTCATATAACGTAAACAATCAAAATGCCAAAATATAAAGTCATTTCCCTCAAAATTAGCCATGCAAGAGTAGATAAGTAGTCAAAGCGGTACATCCGAGCTAATCCAAATCCAAAGATGAAAAGAGAGAGAGAATCCTATCACTGCGGAACACTATCACCTCAAGGACCTGAGGGGGGAAAGGTAGAGAAATAGGCGAAAAAGGGTCAAACATAAAGTCTGGCAAGTCCAGTGACTTTCAGCATATGAAGAAATAAGAGCAACATGATAGGTAAATAAGACTGGATGAGAGAATATAACAACAGCAGGAATAAACAGGATCAAGTAAAGCTTCTCATTTATATCCTTAACTCAAGATTATCTCACCAATACTAGTATAACAGGATAACAGGATTAGGTGTTCAACCTAATTACTTAACAACAGGATTACTTATCAGCAGGATTAGGTGTACCCTAATTATATAACAGGATTACATAACAACAGGATTAGGTGTACCCTAATTACTACTCGAGCGATCAGCTCTTTACTACGTAAATACCAGGGTGTATCACTCCTTAAAGTAGCCACTTAGGACAAAGACCTAATTACTAGTGTTACAGCAGCTTATCTTCCCTAGTTAGACCCATGCATGCTCATGACTCCACCGGAAGGCGTCAGTACCCACCCCTCATTTGAACCTGTTACTATCCAGTTCAGTAAAGCGTGCCCTAGCCCCTACCTAGTGCGAGGCCCTCTGACAAATACCAACAGGGATGCTGACTAATACGAGTTACACACAGTAAGATTGACACAAGCCAAACCCCCTAAGCTTGTGTCTTCAAGTAAATTTGGATTTAAGAGTCTCGAAAACCGGATATAAACAACAAGACTTGATACCTCTTAGCTTACTAATAATCAGGTTCTAACTTAGCAGGTTTAAGTTCATTAATAAGCATGGTTGTGATATGTCATATTATTTGCACAACCCCTTTCCCACAAAGACCTGCCCAAATACACATATATAAATTATCCATGTTCGTATTACTTACCTACATCTGATACTTACAATTCATAACATGTTTTACTTAATCTTTCTAATTAAGCCTATCAGGTTTTAACATGTTAATATACCTGTTGGCTAGCTTTTTGACCAAGCCACCAAGGTTCACATACGAAGAAAATATGAAGCTTCACACCTTTAGCTCCTGAAGACCCGATTGCGATCGCCCTACCTTAATCGAATCGTGGTACCCTCCCCCAATTGTGGAACGCCTACGCGATCCGATCCGACTCCAGAAACCCAAAGGCGGTGACCACGACTCGGTCTACCACGAGCCGAAGAGATTGGTTCTCACGACACCTGTCCCCATCTTTCATATTGACTATTTCTCCATCAAGCTACGAACCCGTCCGAGATTATCGGGATTTGTGACACGTATGACCATGATCCGTCTGCAAATACCACTTATAAATAGCCCCAGACTTGGCATTTTTGGGGATCTTTTGGCAATTCAGAGCTCTGATTCCACCATTATCATATCTCCATTATTTCTACTCAGAGTTATCTTGAATTTACTGAGTAAATCAATATTATAAAAGTGACGTTGAGAGGTAAATCATTGGCTGCATTCGAACCTTATGCATAATCATTGATATAAAGTGGACGTAGGCTCTTTAACGCCGAACGACTATAAACCCTGTGTCTTTTCTGCTTTTTCTTGCAATTATTCTGATATTAATCTCCCCCAAATCATAACAATTCGGGTGTTAGACCCAATTTTGGATCTAACATTTTGGTGCTTTCACTGAGAACGAAGTCTTAGCATTTTGGATTGTAGTTCTATTGTTTGGATAGTCAAGTCTGAAGAAAACAGTCCAAAACTCCACTGTTTCGATTTTTGAAGATTTCAGTAAATCTCAGATATCATGGCTGGAAAGAAGTCTAAGGAAGTACGAACTTCGTAGGCGAATGAAGCTACGAACGAAGCAATTGAAGAAAGCGTGCACGAACAGGTCGAAGAAGAGCTCTCAGATCGTGGTAATATGGGGGGTTCCGATCCGGTGATGGAGCAACGAACTAGACAGTTGAAGGAGTTACTACCCGATCGCAGGACCATGCTGTGATCCCTCTTGCACCTATCACCAAGACCCGATGTCAAGGGGGTACCACGAGCCACAAGCCTAGGAGGACCACGATCCGTACTGACAATCAGACTACTACCTGACCTGGAAAGGAAATTATGGCTCATTCCGCTCGTGCTGGTACTTCTGCTTAACCATGTTCAAGTTCCTTGCATATAAGAGAAGATGAAGATGGCCAGTTTGACCCTTCTTCTCCATTTACCGAAGAACATCTGACTTGAATACTTGAAGCATTGGACAAGCAAACTGATGAATTAGCCGCTCAGAGGAAGGAGAGCTCGTTGTTGCGTCAGAATATTACTGCCCTAGGAAGACGAATTGATGATATTCAAAGGTAGGTTTCGCCACCTCCAGCTTACCCTTTATCCCCGGAACATACATCCTCATCTGAAGAACCTCGGAGAAACCGGCGATGGCCTCCATTGGAAAGGGCTGAGAATATAGAAGTGCTAAATCAGGAAACCAATAACCGTAATTTAAATGGGCTCATCCTGCTGCCTAGGAACGGAGGCGTTATTGATCCTGCTCAGAATTGACATGTTCCTCCTGCTCGTCGTGCGACTGATTGCGGCAATAGGAGGCAAAGGAGTTCTGTCCATGACCCAGACCTTGCAGCAACACTCAAAGAAATGCTGGAGGGGCTCGCCGGGCAAGAAGTGCTGATCCCGAATCCACTCTGACCCATGCGGATGTCGAAGACATAATCAGGCAAATGATGGTGGAAAGTCGCGGACAAAGAACCAAAGATTGGGGCGTAGGTCGTAGTCATTCGCCTTTTACATATGATATTTTAGAGGTCCGATTCCCGAGGAAATTTAACATGCCATCCATGAACCGTTATATGAGAAAGGCTGATCCAGTTTAGCACCTGATGAGATATTCATGGTACATGAATGCAGCTGCCGCTTCCGATGCTGTGAAGTGTAAGGCGTTCCCGATATTCCTGGAGGACGCGGCGTTAATGTGGTTCACTCGGTTGCCAGCACGATCGATCTCCAGCTTCAGGGAATTAAGTTAACAGTTTGTAAATCAGTTCCGATTACATACCCAGAGATCTACGAATGTCATTGAGTTGTCCCTCATTAAACAACGTCCAGACGAATCCTTGAGGTCCTATTTAGATCGCTTCAATTTAGCGGTCACAGAGGTTAGAGATCCCCATGAACAAACTGTTTTGATGGCTCTGATTGACGAAGTGGATAAGGATACTGAGTTTGGAAGATACCTGGCCGGTAAACAACCGTTAACCAGAGAGATATTCTATGAAAAGGCCAACATCCGTATGCGTCAGGAGGAAATTTACGCCATCCGAAAGAGGAAGGCAGCTGATAAGGAGGAGATCCCAACTAACGTGGCCATTAAGCAGATGGGAGATATCTCGGGAAAAGTTGAAGTTAATGTCGGGAACAAGAATCAAGGCAGTGGTCGCCAATCGGGGAATAGTAATAATAATAATCGGAAAAGAAATTGAGGAAATGACTCTCAGAGAAGATCCCGGCCCAGACCATTTGAGAGCTTCATACCATTAAATGATGCGTTGGAAAACATCTTCCTGGATACATATAATGTCCTCCAATACAAAAGGCCTCCTCCGACAGATTCTACAGAAAAAGAGCGTGAAACTGGGAAATTCTGTCTTTTTGTAACAACCCGTATTTTTGAATAACATGTTATAACATAAATGGAGGCAGAATTAAACTGTAAAATCTGAATCAAGGGAAACGGGCTATGCCATTGCGTTCGTCTCGGAAAAATACGCGAAATAGAGTCCGTGTTTTCGAAAATCGGAGTCCGTATGACCAAGATATGGCCTCGTGAAGTTTCACGAAAAATTCCCAAATTAAAGTATCCTTAATTAAGTGAAATGGGTTGCGCAGAGAAATATATATATATTGATATATATATATATTTGAAAATTAAATAAATAAATATGCAAAAATGTTCAAAACAGCGAATTGGGAGAGGGGAATAACCGAACCGGCTGATTTTTGAGGTCGACCCGAGCTCGTTGGGTCGACTAGGGGTTAATCCAGGGTGTTTGGCTGTCAACCCGTGGGCCGATTCGCTCAAATGCAGATTTTGCATTTGGATGGTTCTCATGGTTCATCTTTAATCTAAAGGCCCTAGATGGTTCCTACACTTGACTTCTTCCCCAAGACATGCTTTGATGGCTTGGATTGAATCTAAGTTTAATCCTATGGCCTAAAACACTTGCCTACTCTATAAATAAGACCCTAACCTACCCTAAATCATCATTATTCATTCATACAACTAAACTATGGCAAAATCAATCCTCTCATGGCCTCCACTCTCTTCATAAAATTCCTAAATCAAATTTCTAAGAGATTTCCATGCATACAAGTGTATTTAGGCTTGTATGATCCTCTTTAGCTTGCATTAAAGTCTTGTTTCTCTATTGGCATCATAAAGGAGGAGTCTTGATCAAGTTTGCTTGCATTTTGGGGTTTTAATTTGTTGCATAAGGGGTTTCTTACATTTGCTATACTCA
Source organism: Allium sativum (assembly GCA_030737875.1). Taxonomy (NCBI): domain Eukaryota; kingdom Viridiplantae; phylum Streptophyta; class Magnoliopsida; order Asparagales; family Amaryllidaceae; genus Allium; species Allium sativum. Next base: position 968,679,150 of record CM060912.1, on the reverse strand, counting down.
TTTGAGTCCACATAAGCATTGTAAGCCTATTTCTACTCTTGTATTTTAACTATGAAGTTAATATGTTATGTTGCAAGTTGAGTTTGGGGTTAATCATGATATGTGCTTTGATCTTATGATTTTATGCATAAGCTTACTCTATGCATGTTAGTAAAGTCATTACCTTGGCTTTATGCATAGAAAGATGTGATCTTTGGTTGGAAATGTTGCATGATGCAACTTTGAAACTCTCATAAACCTTGTATTAACATGCATATAATGTTATATGCATGTTACTAGTCCTTATCTCATGCTATCTATGGCCATGTTCCGCCTATTTGCCAAGCTTGATGTTATGCATGCATATGAACCTTATGCAAGTTGAAACCATGTTATGCATGCATATGAACACTATGCAAGTTAAAATGATGTTATGCATGCTTAGGAATATTTTGCAAGTTGATAACATGATATGCAAGTTTGTGATCACATCTTTGTCTCATATGCCACCATGTGTAACACCCCGCCTCCGCTAGGGTCACTCGCAAAGGAATGCACTAGCTTTAGAGGGGCATTATTGGTAAACATGCACAGAAATGTCACAAGACAGAACATATAAAATGGCGGAAGTAAAATCGAACTTTCATAAACATTAATAATTAAGGTCTAAAGCCTTTTACATCAGAGTACATCAAAACCTGTCTTGTAATAATAAAGAAGCATTAAGACTTTTCCATAAATTATTCCCCAAATAAAACAGTAAAGTAGCCATAGCCAAGAAAAGTCCAAGCCATCCATGATGACCTTCAAGCAGAAGAAGTCTGAACTAAACAACAGTATTTCCTCCCTGTAACCTGGGGGGGAAACGGAAGACAAGAAGCGAAAGAAAACGGGGTCAGTCATAAAGACTGGTAAGCCCTATCTACTATCAGCATATAAACTAGTAAAGTTAACTGGCATGAGGAACTGAGATGAACATAAGCATGATAACAAGATAGATAAGCTAAATCAGAATAACAGGATAACTACTGAACTAAGGTATCATGATAAACTACGGTGTCATGATAAATCAAGGTATCATATCGTCAGACTTCTATCAAGTATACTATCCCAAGGTATCTACCCCGTCTAACATTCCACGGTATCTATTCCGTATATTCTTCCTGGTTCTAACATGTATATTTGCTCTGCACCCTCCGTACTATTATCCCAGCCTTGTTATGTGTTAACCATGAATGTCCCTTACTCAAAATCGTGTAATGGTCCATGTCAACCTAACATATCGCATATATAGGTTACTCAAATCATATGTTTCTTTCCATGTATATAAGTTCAGTCCTTTGCCGTACCTCGTACGGGCTTCCTCATGTCGTATTATCCTTGAAATCGTTTGGACTGTCACCCTTGTTCTAGCTAGGCTCTTCCATATGAATCATCGTTTGAACTACTAGGACTTACGCCACCTAGCACCACTAGGGATTTCGCTTGCCTATTGCACGCTTTCGTATTTTGGTTTGGGTTAAACCACCTAGGCCACTAGGGATTACGCTAACCCTCAACCGCGCCCTTTTTCCCACGCATTCATCGTGAATCGTTTTTCTATAACTGTATGCACATGTATCACATCGTGCCATCCGAGTCCTGTCACAGGGCAAAACAAGAAATACAGGACTCGGTCGGGAGCTTTAGATTTATCTGCCGATGCAGATACTAAGGTCTGCTTTTCTACACGTGGCTATGGTCCCACGAGACCCCTCCCTCAACTAGTGAAAGGCAACACAAGAGAAAATCTTGCATGAGAACTACACTCCGGCCAGCCCACATCCTACGGCCTACCTCACCCATAATTAGATAGCAATTATGGTCTGTTGGGTGTTCCCTGCCTTTCCGTACGTACACGCTTGACTCAAGATGGTAGATGATCGACGAACTTGCTATCTCGGGCACCTTATGTATTCGTCGACTCACTGCTATCCACCCCGGTCTTTAGGTCGCTCGCATAGCAACCAAGGCATATTCTTGGTTCTTCTACCGCAGACCTCAACCTCTCGTGAGCCTAGTATAATGACCTGGCAGCTCACAGAGGGATCCCAAGAATATCCTCACGTTCCCCGAAGCCGCTGCTTCGTTACCCAGTTCGTTGGAGCCTTTATCTAAATCAGATAGCCTGCTCCTACACGCATACTTAAACGTTGACCTAACGTATCGGGTTACTAATCTATCTAAGAAATGGTCCAAATTTCCTTGACTAAGAATTATTACTTAGTCTCCCTTAACTAAGGTTTACCGCTTAGCCTTATTTCCATAATCCTTGTTAACTATGGTTATTTACCTAATCCTCCGAATTAGGGTTTATCTAATGGGTTAAGTGTCACTTAAGTTCATAACTTAGCCCGTCTACAAACCATGTCAAAATTGGCTAAGTATCCAAGTCCAAGACTTAACCCTACAAACCATGTGTCAAGTTGGCTAAGTATATTAAGCAATCCATAACTTAACCTCGTCTAATTATCATTTTAGATTGGTTAATTATATAAATTAACTTGACCTTGTCAAATTACCGAGTCAAATCGGTCAAGCGTATTCAAGTGATTCGTGACTTAGCCTTATCATGTTTTCACGTTAGATTAGTTAAGTATAGGTCACTTAACCACATCAAACTAACGAGTTGGATTAGTTAAGTGTAAATTAACTTAACCCCGTCCAATTACCATGTTTAGATTAGTTAGGTCTGAGTTGACTTAACCCCATCCATTAACTGTATTAAACGGTTAAGTGTTACTAAGAAAATTTACTTCACCTTATCAAGTTATCGTGTTGGATTGATTAAGTGTTGGTTAACTTAATCCCGTTCCCTCGTCGTATAAAAATGGTCAAGTGTCGTTAGGCAAATCAAGTTACTTAACCTACCCAACCCTGTCATGTCGGTTAAGTGTCATTAGTCAAATTAAATTACTTAACCCATTTGTCCATGTCATATTTGGTTAAGCCTCATTAATCAAATTAACTTAACCCTATTATGTGGCATTAATTACTTAATGCACCCCAACCTCTCACATTAGACTTTGTTGTGGTTACTAGTTAAGCCGGTCGGTTCCGGGTAGCTTTACACCACAACTTGGTCTAACCTCGGGTTCAAGCACAACATGACCAACTTCTCACATTGGGTCCTATTGTTTGCAACTACTAGTTAGGCCGGTCGGTTCCGGGTAGTTTTACGTTGCAAACTCAACCCAACCTCGAGTTGGCCACTTTCATGTTTAGTCTAGTGTCATGTTCATAGTCAAGTTTTCAAGCAATTGGGTAGACCTAACTTAATAGGTAAATTCCCAATGGGTAGACCTAACTTAATAGGTAAATTCCCAAGCTTATGTTTTTATGCATACTTACATGTCAACTTCCATGTTATATTTCAAATCATGTTTTCAAGTATAAACACATGTCATATTTAACGTTACATGTTGTCATGTTTATACCCATTTACCCAAGTCATATTCATGTCATTATGTTTCCCCATAATGTGACCCCAACGCTTTTTTTTAAACTAGCATATACGTTCGCAACAACGTGATGGATTAAAAGAAGAGACTTGGCAAAGGAATGACAAAAATGGGTATTAAGCCACAAGTTAATCATGGTGGCAAATGAGGCACAAATGTGTTCATTAGCTTGCATGTTACATTCTTAAGCCTCAAAAACATGCATAAACCCAAACTTGGTACATAAGCGAATCATGGTGACAAAAGACATGGAATGATGGCTAGAAACTCGCATATATCATCAAATAAGGATTATGACTTCATATGCAAGGTGACATAATGATTATGAAGATTCTCATGTTGCATAATGCAACATTTCAACATAAAGGTCAAAGCTTTATGACCACAAGACTAAGGTAATGACTTTATAAGCTTGCATAAGATGATAGCATGCTACATACTAATGTTTAAACCCACTTACAACATGTCATATTAAGTTTAAAGTTCATATCTAATAGTAGGAGAAGGGCTTACATTGCTATGAAGGCCTAAATCGATTAAACTAAAGCTTGTGATGAAGCCTATGCATGCCATCACCCAAAAACCCAAAGATGGATGCTCCAAACCCACCAAAACACCATCTTTATGAACAAAGATCAAAGCTTTTGCCTTGAAATCAACTTGAGAAGCTCTCATACTAACATAGGGACTCTCTAACACTCTCATGATCATGAAACCTCTCATAGAAATGAAGTGGAGGCTAGGATAGTTGAGTGGAGGCCATGAGAGTAGAAATTTGGCCATAGTTTAGTTACATGAATGAATAATGAGGATTTAGGAGAGGGTTAGGGGCTTATTTATAGATTAGGCAAGTGTTTTAGGCCATAGGATTAAACCTAGATTCAATCCAAGCCATCAAAGCATGTCTTGGGGAAGAAGTCAAGTGTAGGAACCATCTAGGGCCTTTAGATTAAAGATGAACCATGAGAACCATTCAAATGCAAAATCTGCATTTGAGCGAATCGGCCCACGGGTTGACAGCCAAACACCCTGGATTAACCCCTAGTCGACCCAGCGGGCTCGGGTCGACCTCAAAAATCGGCCGGTTCGGTTATTCCCCTCGCCCAATTCGCTGTTTTGAACATTTTTGCATATTTATTTATTTAATTTTCAATTATATATATATATATATCAATATATATATATTTCTCTGCGCAACCCATTTCACTTAATTAAGTATACTTTAATTTGGGAATTTTTCGTGAAACTTCGCGAGGCCATATCTTGGTCATACGGACTCCGATTTTCGAAAACTCGGACTCTATTTCGCGTATTTTTCCGAGACGAACGCAATGGCATAGCCCGTTTCCCTTGATTCAGATTTTACAGTTTAATTCTGCCTCCATTTATGTTATAACATGTTATTCAAAAATACGGGTTGTTACATTCTCCCCACCTTTTAGGATTTCGTCCCCGAAATCTCCAAGTTAGGAAGAACCTATCCTACCATCCATCATTCATCTACTCAAAACATCATCCATAAGCAACCATTGTCCTTAGATGATTTCTAATGCTGTATGAATATATGCAAAACGTGTGTGTACATGTTCCTTAGCTAATGCTAATGATCAGGCCTGAATAATCTTTCTAATGCAAAAATATGTATAGTGCCATGAATCCAACATGTATGCAAATAGTCCTAGTCATATAGATACTATATGCGAGCACAATCATTCATTCATATGCAACAACCGCATGATAATACATTCGATTTCAACCATAAACAAGTATAAATACTCGTGCATATGCAATATGAAATGTGATCGAGTCGAGCTAGTATCTAATGTGTATTCGCGCATCCACGAGCAACCACTTGCAACCACTTGCAACCATATCAATCATAACATGTTTCAAATACATGTTTACATCCATAGGGTTCTACCTAGGATTCCCTGAAACAGGGTCGAGAAGATAAACAAGACAAATTCCTTACGGGGTTTGTAACAGAAGATAGGACCGAGAGGATATTCACAAAAGATAGCCTACAAGCAAGCTCTACAGGAAAACAGGGATGAAGGATATACTCTCAAAAAGAGATATCATGCGCGTATCTAGTCTTTGACCATCAAAGTCGTATCTCCTTGAGCTTAATTCCATTGTGCCTTGACCGTCCTTTAACTTCGCGATTTCGTATCTTCTTATTTCCTGTTTCCATAACATGAGTTGGAACTCATTTCCTCGTCGCCTCTCGTTCCACTTGCACACTTAGCGCAAACATGACTGCGTACTCATGATCTCATGCAAGCTTTCCAAAATTCACTAGTGAATCTCGGACCTCGTACCATAAGGTATTCCACGTAGTAGAACTTTCCCTTGAAAGTAAACAGATGCCAACCGGGTTATCAAGTGCACTTACTAGGGTGATTTCCATAACCCATGCATAAGTGAAATAAACCATCCGTCTTATCGGCGAACACCATCCGATCGGGCTTCAAATTTCCAATAAAGGCATCTAGGGATTCTAAGTAACTAATCATGACAGAACCCAAAAGGTCACGCGATACTTCAAGGGTATTACCAAAGCAAGCCAAGAGTCTAACTACCCTCCTTCTAAAACCGAGAGTGGCACCCCTTACTGGATAACCACTTCATCCCTAGAATCCATCCACAACTTATAAACATGAGCATTATTTCCAAGCTCAACACTTGATATAGACATTCTCAAATCCAAACAAGCCATGAGTAAATGGACCAATCTTCCAATAGGACTTGAGACAAAAACGGGATCCTCTACTACGCTAGTACTAAGGTGCAGAGACTCAACTATCGAAGCGGACTTAAAAGATGCGGTGATCAAAACAAAGTCCCGACAGGATGATAGAGAAGAAAAGCTAAACCTTTAACAAGATCGTTACCCTCCTTCTGAGGTACCCTAGAAATGAGAGCATACTATTGCCCTCCGAATGATCTTGTCCCTGTTCCATGATACTTAACTATCCGTCCCGTTTCACCATGCCAAAGGTACTCTCTCGTCATGGGTTTCATTGTTCATCTTTCTCCCTCCTTTTAGGACTCAGCCATACCAACATGTTGCTTATCCCTGAGCTCGTATCCTTTATCCTTGTTCTTACTATCCTTTCATGCATAACTCTGCAACGGTCTCTCGAGAACCACCTCCATCGTACGGGAAACACTTACGCAGCTAGAAAGACTAGTCGCAGTCAAAACCACTGTGACTACAGATGGAGGAAAGAAAGGAAAAGAGATTCAATCAAGGAAACAAGGATAATGCTAATGGCCTTTGGGGAATAGCCTTTTTCTTTTTAAAAGAAAATTTTCTTGAAAAATGCTTCTTTGTAAACGGTTTTTCAAATAATTTTCAGAAGGTCTTTAAAAACTTTTGCCCAGTCTAGTAACCTTCTGCTCTGATACCAAATGTAACACCCCGCCTCCGCTAGGGTCACTCGCAAAGGAATGCACTAGCTTTAGAGGGGCATTATTGGTAAACATGCACAGAAATGTCACAAGACAGAACATATAAAATGGCGGAAGTAAAATCGAACTTTCATAAACATTAATAATTAAGGTCTAAAGCCTTTTACATCAGAGTACATCAAAACCTGTCTTGTAATAATAAAGAAGCATTAAGACTTTTCCATAAATTATTCCCCAAATAAAACAGTAAAGTAGCCATAGCCAAGAAAAGTCCAAGCCATCCATGATGACCTTCAAGCAGAAGAAGTCTGAACTAAACAACAGTATTTCCTCCCTGTAACCTGGGGGGGAAACGGAAGACAAGAAGCGAAAGAAAACGGGGTCAGTCATAAAGACTGGTAAGCCCTATCTACTATCAGCATATAAACTAGTAAAGTTAACTGGCATGAGGAACTGAGATGAACATAAGCATGATAACAAGATAGATAAGCTAAATCAGAATAACAGGATAACTACTGAACTAAGGTATCATGATAAACTACGGTGTCATGATAAATCAAGGTATCATATCGTCAGACTTCTATCAAGTATACTATCCCAAGGTATCTACCCCGTCTAACATTCCACGGTATCTATTCCGTATATTCTTCCTGGTTCTAACATGTATATTTGCTCTGCACCCTCCGTACTAGTATCCCAGCCTTGTTATGTGTTAACCATGAATGTCCCTTACTCAAAATCGTGTAATGGTCCATGTCAACCTAACATATCGCATATATAGGTTACTCAAATCATATGTTTCTTTCCATGTATATAAGTTCAGTCCTTTGCCGTACCTCGTACGGGCTTCCTCATGTCGTATTATCCTTGAAATCGTTTGGACTGTCACCCTTGTTCTAGCTAGGCTCTTCCATATGAATCATCGTTTGAACTACTAGGACTTACGCCACCTAGCACCACTAGGGATTTCGCTTGCCTATTGCACGCTTTCGTATTTTGGTTTGGGTTAAACCACCTAGGCCACTAGGGATTACGCTAACCCTCAACCGCGCCCTTTTTCCCACGCATTCATCGTGAATCGTTTTTCTATAACTGTATGCACATGTATCACATCGTGCCATCCGAGTCCTGTCACAGGGCAAAACAAGAAATACAGGACTCGGTCGGGAGCTTTAGATTTATCTGCCGATGCAGATACTAAGGTCTGCTTTTCTACACGTGGCTATGGTCCCACGAGACCCCTCCCTCAACTAGTGAAAGGCAACACAAGAGAAAATCTTGCATGAGAACTACACTCCGGCCAGCCCACATCCTACGGCCTACCTCACCCATAATTAGATAGCAATTATGGTCTGTTGGGTGTTCCCTGCCTTTCCGTACGTACACGCTTGACTCAAGATGGTAGATGATCGACGAACTTGCTATCTCGGGCACCTTATGTATTCGTCGACTCACTGCTATCCACCCCGGTCTTTAGGTCGCTCGCATAGCAACCAAGGCATATTCTTGGTTCTTCTACCGCAGACCTCAACCTCTCGTGAGCCTAGTATAATGACCTGGCAGCTCACAGAGGGATCCCAAGAATATCCTCACGTTCCCCGAAGCCGCTGCTTCGTTACCCAGTTCGTTGGAGCCTTTATCTAAATCAGATAGCCTGCTCCTACACGCATACTTAAACGTTGACCTAACGTATCGGGTTACTAATCTATCTAAGAAATGGTCCAAATTTCCTTGACTAAGAATTATTACTTAGTCTCCCTTAACTAAGGTTTACCGCTTAGCCTTATTTCCATAATCCTTGTTAACTATGGTTATTTACCTAATCCTCCGAATTAGGGTTTATCTAATGGGTTAAGTGTCACTTAAGTTCATAACTTAGCCCGTCTACAAACCATGTCAAAATTGGCTAAGTATCCAAGTCCAAGACTTAACCCTACAAACCATGTGTCAAGTTGGCTAAGTATATTAAGCAATCCATAACTTAACCTCGTCTAATTATCATTTTAGATTGGTTAATTATATAAATTAACTTGACCTTGTCAAATTACCGAGTCAAATCGGTCAAGCGTATTCAAGTGATTCGTGACTTAGCCTTATCATGTTTTCACGTTAGATTAGTTAAGTATAGGTCACTTAACCACATCAAACTAACGAGTTGGATTAGTTAAGTGTAAATTAACTTAACCCCGTCCAATTACCATGTTTAGATTAGTTAGGTCTGAGTTGACTTAACCCCATCCATTAACTGTATTAAACGGTTAAGTGTTACTAAGAAAATTTACTTCACCTTATCAAGTTATCGTGTTGGATTGATTAAGTGTTGGTTAACTTAATCCCGTTCCCTCGTCGTATAAAAATGGTCAAGTGTCGTTAGGCAAATCAAGTTACTTAACCTACCCAACCCTGTCATGTCGGTTAAGTGTCATTAGTCAAATTAAATTACTTAACCCATTTGTCCATGTCATATTTGGTTAAGCCTCATTAATCAAATTAACTTAACCCTATTATGTGGCATTAATTACTTAATGCACCCCAACCTCTCACATTAGACTTTGTTGTGGTTACTAGTTAAGCCGGTCGGTTCCGGGTAGCTTTACACCACAACTTGGTCTAACCTCGGGTTCAAGCACAACATGACCAACTTCTCACATTGGGTCCTATTGTTTGCAACTACTAGTTAGGCCGGTCGGTTCCGGGTAGTTTTACGTTGCAAACTCAACCCAACCTCGAGTTGGCCACTTTCATGTTTAGTCTAGTGTCATGTTCATAGTCAAGTTTTCAAGCAATTGGGTAGACCTAACTTAATAGGTAAATTCCCAATGGGTAGACCTAACTTAATAGGTAAATTCCCAAGCTTATGTTTTTATGCATACTTACATGTCAACTTCCATGTTATATTTCAAATCATGTTTTCAAGTATAAACACATGTCATATTTAACGTTACATGTTGTCATGTTTATACCCATTTACCCAAGTCATATTCATGTCATTATGTTTCCCCATAATGTGACCCCAACGCTTTTTTTTAAACTAGCATATACGTTCGCAACAACGTGATGGATTAAAAGAAGAGACTTGGCAAAGGAATGACAAAAATGGGTATTAAGCCACAAGTTAATCATGGTGGCAAATGAGGCACAAATGTGTTCATTAGCTTGCATGTTACATTCTTAAGCCTCAAAAACATGCATAAACCCAAACTTGGTACATAAGCGAATCATGGTGACAAAAGACATGGAATGATGGCTAGAAACTCGCATATATCATCAAATAAGGATTATGACTTCATATGCAAGGTGACATAATGATTATGAAGATTCTCATGTTGCATAATGCAACATTTCAACATAAAGGTCAAAGCTTTATGACCACAAGACCAAGGTAATGACTTTATAAGCTTGCATAAGATGATAGCATGCTACATACTAATGTTTAAACCCACTTACAACATGTCATATTAAGTTTAAAGTTCATATCTAATAGTAGGAGAAGGGCTTACATTGCTATGAAGGCCTAAATCGATTAAACTAAAGCTTGTGATGAAGCCTATGCATGCCATCACCCAAAAACCCAAAGATGGATGCTCCAAACCCACCAAAACACCATCTTTATGAACAAAGATCAAAGCTTTTGCCTTGAAATCAACTTGAGAAGCTCTCATACTAACATAGGGACTCTCTAACACTCTCATGATCATGAAACCTCTCATAGAAATGAAGTGGAGGCTAGGATAGTTGAGTGGAGGCCATGAGAGTAGAAATTTGGCCATAGTTTAGTTACATGAATGAATAATGAGGATTTAGGAGAGGGTTAGGGGCTTATTTATAGATTAGGCAAGTGTTTTAGGCCATAGGATTAAACCTAGATTCAATCCAAGCCATCAAAGCATGTCTTGGGGAAGAAGTCAAGTGTAGGAACCATCTAGGGCCTTTAGATTAAAGATGAACCATGAGAACCATTCAAATGCAAAATCTGCATTTGAGCGAATCGGCCCACGGGTTGACAGCCAAACACCCTGGATTAACCCCTAGTCGACCCAGCGGGCTCGGGTCGACCTCAAAAATCGGCCGGTTCGGTTATTCCCCTCTCCCAATTCGCTGTTTTGAACATTTTTGCATATTTATTTATTTAATTTTCAATTATATATATATATATATATATCAATATATATATATATTTCTCTGCGCAACCCATTTCACTTAATTAAGTATACTTTAATTTGGGAATTTTTCGTGAAACTTCGCGAGGCCATATCTTGGTCATACGGACTCCGATTTTCGAAAACTCGGACTCTATTTCGCGTATTTTTCCGAGACGAACGCAATGGCATAGCCCGTTTCCCTTGATTCAGATTTTACAGTTTAATTCTGCCTCCATTTATGTTATAACATGTTATTCAAAAATACGGGTTGTTACACCATGTTTAACTTGTGGCTCCAACACCTTTATGTCATGATTTTGCCAAGTTCCCTCTTTCTATCCTTTATGCGCTATTGCGATATGTAAGCGAGGGGATTGCGTTTGGGGTTGGGTAAACTTAAAAGATATAAAAACGTAAGCTTGGGAATTTACCTGTTAAGTTAGGTCTACCCATTGGGAATTTACCTATTAAGTTAGGTCTACCCAATTGCTTGAAAATTTGTGATGTGTTTTGGAAACATGATGGACATGACACTAAGAAAACATGAGGATGGCCAACTCGAGGTTGGGTTGAGCTTGTAGCATAAACCTACCCGGAACCGACCGGCTTAACTAGTGGCTACAAGCAATAGGACCCAATGTGAGTAGTTGGTCATGTTGCACGTGAAACCCGAGGTTAGACTAAGTTGTGGTGTAAACCTACCCGGACCCGCCCGGCCTAACTAGTAACCACAACAAGGTCTAATGTGAGAGGTTGGGTGCATTAAATTAATTAATGCCACATGGTAGGGTTATGTCATGGACCGCTTGAATACTTAACCAATTAAACACGATGGGTTGATAGGGTTAAGTCATGAACCTTGGGTACACTTAACCAACTTGGTACTTGGATGAGTTGGGTTAACCACGTTTAACCCATTAAGAAAACCCTAGTTACGTGGTCCTTTGCACCAGTAACCCTCTTAGTTGTATCATGATACCCTAGGGACTAGGCTAGGGTGGGGCACGATTACTGGGATGACATGTAAGCGACCAAGACGACGGCTGTGTAGGTGCGCCGGTGTAGGTTCAGGCGGGCCATGGTCGTGCACATGGTCCGGAGTTGAAAAAGCAGGCACGGGCACCAGAAGGTTTAAACTGTGCGTGCTTGGTTTGTGTCAGTGGTTGACACCCTTGGACTTGATACACCCTAGGGTGGACCTAGCACAGTTTAGCTACACTTCATAGTTGGGCCGTATGACACCGACACTTGACGAGTTAGGCTTTAGGAGAGCCGATCGACTAGACCGTGCTAGTTGGACCTTGGTTTAGGTCATTCATGATGTTGGGCCAAACTTGGGCCTGGGGATCACTTCTTGTTTACACTTGACATGACTTGTGATACTAGTACACTTGGTGCAAACCTCAACCTTGTATATGCGGTGCCACACTTGATCTATCTTGTTGACTTTTTCCATGCCAGTTATCATCCTATGACTCATCCTTGTTTACATATACAGTTAACTTTATTAGTTGTTGTACAATAGTAGGTAGGACTTACCAGTCTTTTGACTGACCCATTTTCTTTCGCCTCTTTTCTTTCGTTCCCCCCCCCCCCACCCCCCAGGTTTACAGGGCGGGAATACCAGTACTTAGCTTGGATCTTAGCTGCTTTTCCTGGATAGCTCATGTATGCTTTGGACTTGAGCTGTCTATGGTTTTCTACCTTGGGGATAGCTACTTTATGTTTTCCTTTCCAGTTTCCAGTTTTATGTTTCTAGACTTTGTTTATGGAAAATAATGATCAAGTACTGTGTTGTAACTTAACTTATGGTTTTGATATGCTAGTTTTTATCCGCTGCTATATTTACTCTGTTTTTTTTACTTATATGTTCTGTCTTGTGATATCTGCATGCATGTTTACCTTGTTTAAACGCCCCTCCAAAGTCAGTGCCCTTGCAAGAGTGGCACTGGCGGAGGTGGGGTGTTACATTTGGTATCAGAGCATAAGGTTTACAAGATTGGAGCAAAAAGGGTTCTAAAGTTACTTTTAAAAGCTATTTTCAAAACCAATTAAGTATTTTCCAAAGAAAAGTCTAGTTTATTTTGAAAGGCTATCCCCCAAGAGCCATAAGCACTATCCTTCGTTTCCTCGTTCTAAATCTATCTTTTCCTTTTTTTCAGCATGGCCGATCTCAATCTTCCTGAGGGAGTCACCATTCCCGGATGGTTCCGGAGGTACTTGGAAGCTAGGGCCAACAATGCAGGTCCAGCAACCACTCCCACTATCACTGAGGTTCCACCCCCTCCTCCTCCTCCTCCTCAGCAACCACAAGCCGATTTCGCCAAGGTTTGCAAGGACTTCAAGGCAATGGGTGGCAAAAAAATTATTGGGACGGAGACTTTTGTGGAAGCAAGAAATTAGTTGAAGGAGACCGAAGATCTCTTTGCCATCTTTGATATAGAGGACCGTAGAAAGGTTCTGTTGGCGGTTTGGCTACTAAAGGAGGAAGCTTCTTATTGGTGGGAGGTCACCAGTGCTACTAGGCCCGTAGAAACCTGGGCCGACTTTAGGGCAAAGTTTGGGCTTAAGTTTTTATCGTCTACGGAGGCAAATTTGCAACTAGAGAAGTTCATAGCCTTGAAGCAAGGAGACATGACGGTGAGAGAATATGTGAATAAGTTCAACCAGCTTGCCCGATTCGGTTTGGACATGGTCAATACTCCCGAGAAGAAGGCTCTACGTTTTGCACGAGGGTTAAATGAGCCATTACAAGGTCTAGCCATGTCACACATACCCATGGGGGCCACTTTCGAGAGCCTAGTAGACATGGCATTGCTGCAGGGAGAGGATAAGAATGGGAAGAAAGAAGTCAAGCCCAATGAGACTCAGCCTAAGAAGGCAGACTCCAAGTGGGGAGGGAATCAGAGTAATCAGAACAACAAGAACAACAAGGGCAACAAGAACAAGGCAAAGGACACAAGAAAGTGCCACTTCTGTGGGATTGTTGGGCACGTGGCCAAGGATTGTAGGAAGAAGAGAATGAAATTGGGTGGATGCTTTCATTGTGGAGAGACGGGACATTTTAGCAAGGATTGCCCTAAGAAGCAGGGGCATGGACAAACTCAGCGCGCAGGTTCATCTGGAGGGCAAGTGCATGCTCTCAACACCACTCCAGTTCAAGACCGAGGTACTATTTCTGTGGAAAGTCTTGTTTATATTTATGGTTTTCCTGTTCGCACTTTGTTTGATTCTGGCGCATCGCATACCTTTATTTCTTCTGATGTTGTTGGAAGTTTGCACCTAAGTACTAGTCTTGTTGAGGATCCCGTTAGTGTTTCAAATCCGATTGGGGGTTCAGCCCATTTATCTATGATCTGTATGGATTTGAGGATTTCTATCTTGACCGTAGAATTCTCATGTGATGCTTATGTTCTCGGGTTCACGGGATACGGGTTGATCTTGGGCATGGATTGGTTGTCCCGCTATGGAGCCATTCTCGATTGTGAGCATAGGGTGGTGAGACTCATGACTCACTTGGGTAATACCCTAGAGATTTCTTGCAACCCGCTAGATCCCGTCATGCTATGTTATCTTGAATCTCTTGACTCGTCCATCGATGATCTGCAATCTGTAAGGGTGGTTCGAGAATACCCTGATGTCTTTGAAGAAGTTAAGGGGTTACCCCCTAAGCGAGAGATAGATTTCCGCATTTATCTGGTTGATAATGCTAAGCCAGTCTCCTTACCAGTTAGGCACATGGCCCCGCGTGAAAGGAGAGAGCTCAGTAAGCAAATCAAGGAGCTACTTGAGAAGAATTTTATTAGGCGAAGCATTTCTGAATGGGGTGCTCCTGTAGTGTTCGCTACTAAGGCGGACGGCTCGCTTCGTCTATGTGTTGATTATCGAGAGTTGAACAAGCTGACCAAGAAGAATAGGCATCCATTACCGAGGATAGATGACCTCTTCGACCAGCTTGTTGGTGCTTCTGTTTTCTCTCAGCTTGATTTAGCCACCGGATTTCATCAGCTTAGAGTGGCCGAAAACAGCATTGATAAGACTGCATTTAGGACTCCAGACGGATTCTTTGAATGGCTTGTTATGCCATTCGGCTTGACTAATGCACCCGCCTACTTCGTAGATTTGATGAGTAGGGTGTTCAGGGAGTTCCTTAACAAGTTTGTTGTTGTCTTCGTGGATGATATTCTGATCTTTTCAAAAGACGAGGAAGAACATGCTAGACACCTCAAGGAAGTGATGGATACGCTTAGAGGCCATCAGTTGAAAGCCATGTTCTCCAAATGCCACTTTTGGAGAAAGGAAGTCCGATTTCTTGGGCATATAGTTTCTAAGCAGGGTATAGCTGTGGATCCCGCGAAAGTGGTTGCAGTTCAAGACTGGAAGGCTCCTAGGAATGCAACCGAAGTGCGAAGCTTTCTCGGTCTGGCAGGCTACTATAGGAAGTTCATTAGAGACTTCGCTAAGATTTCGGCCCCTCTCACTAGATTGACGAAGAAGAACTTAGTCTTTGCATGGGACTTAGAGTGTGAGCTTGCTTTTCAAAGGCTCAAAAGGGCCCTTACCACAGCTCCAGTTTTGGCATTACCCGATGGCGGTAAAATGTTTACCGTGTATAGCGATGCATGTGGCACGGGGTTAGGCGCTGTTCTGATGCAAGAGAGAAGAGTGATATGTTATGGGGGTAGGCAACTTAAAGTTCATGAGAAGAACTACCCCACTCATGACTTGGAGTTAGCGGCGATTGTCTTTGCACTCAAGTCCTGGCGCCACTATCTTTTAGGCGAAAGGTTTGAGTTGTATACTGATCACAAATCACTCAAGTATCTCTTCTCGCAAAAAGATCTGAATCTTAGGCAGCAAAGGTGGATGGAATTCTTGGCATCATATGACTTCGAGATAGCTTATACCCCTGGCAAGGGTAATGTTGTGGCTGATGCACTAAGCAGAAAGAGGTTGACCCTAAGTCCTCTATTCGTTGAGATGAAGAATTTAGAGTATGTGGCAACCTTTGATTTCTCTTTGGCAATTGAGTCGATGACCGGTTCATTAGCATCTCTGGAATTCAGACCTACCCTTCTTGATCAAGTTGGGGCTTCGCAGAAAGAAGACCCTCAGATAGTTGAGATTATGGATAAGCTGATTCGAGGAGAGATGTCTAGTCATCTCGCTCGATATTCTATTGATGACAAGGGTTGGCTGAGGAGAGATGGAAGGTTATGTGTTCCAGTGGTAGGAGATCTAGTAAGAAAAATTCTTGAGGAAGCGCATCGCTCTAAGTTGACTATACATCCAGGCGGAGATAAGATGTATAAAGATATGAAGCGTATTTTCTTTTGGCCTGGGATGAAGAAGGATGTGGCAGAGTTTGTTTCTAGATGTATCATTTGCCAGCAAGTTAAGGCCGAGTCGAAGAAGCCCAGTGGGCTATTGCATCCTCTAGACGTTCCACTTTGGAAGTGGGAGAGTATTTCCATGGATTTTATTGATGGGCTACCAAGGTCAAGGAAAGGGAATACGAGCATTTGGGTTATTGTGGACAGACTTACGAAGAGTGCTCATTTCATTCCGGTAAAGAGCAAGAGGACCGCATCTTGGCTAGCCTCTGTATATCTTCGTGAGATTGTGAGACTTCATGGAGTCCCTTCTAGTATAGTCAGTGACCGTGACCCAATCTTTACAAGTCAGTTCTGGAATAGCTTGCAAGAAGCCATGGGCACGAGGTTGAATCTAAGTACTGCTTATCACCCACAGACGGACGGTCAAACCGAAAGGGTGAATAGGGTACTCGAGGATCTGTTAAGGCTTTGTATTCTGGATTTTGGTGGTACTTGGGAAGACCATCTTCCTCTTGTTGAGTTTGCATATAATAACAGTTATCAAGCAAGCATAGGGATGGCACCATTTGAAGCTTTATATGGGAGGCCGTGCAAGTCGCCTACATGTTGGTGGGAGACTACAGATAAGCTTATACTTGGGCCTGATATGATCAGAGATGCATCCGAGAAGATCAAGTTGATTCGAAGACGGATGAAAGCGGCCCAAGATCGACAGAAATCCTATGCTGATAAGCGAAGATCTGATTTGGAGTTTGATGTTGGAGATATGGTTTTCGTGAAGGTTTCTCCTTTGCGGAATGTGGTCCGATTTGGAGCCGTTGGGAAGTTAGCACCGAGATTTGTTGGACCCTTCCCTATTATAGAGAGGATCGGGCAGATGGCTTATAGAGTGAAATTGCCCGAGAAGCTTGCCGGAGTACACGATGTTTTTCATGTCTCACATCTCCGGAAGTGTTTACATGAGTCAGCAGAGGTTGTTGAGCCAAGTGTTCTGGAAGATGTGGAAGTGGAGAAAGAAGCTACTTTGAGGAGAGCTCCGATTCGTATCTTGGGGACGGAGACCAAGAAGCTAAGGAATCGAGAGGTCAAGTTGGTGAAGTTTCAATGGGGTGAAGCCGAAGAAGACGCAACTTGGGAAACCGAGGAGAAGATGCGTGGGCTTTATCCATTCCTTTTTGAGGGTACACTCTCAATCTCTTTTCTTTGTTAGCATATCTTTCTCTTTGCTATCCATGTTTATCTAGTTATCGTGCTAACCTTGTCATGAGAACCTTAGGTAGAAACCCTTTGGATGAAACATGTATTTGAAACATGTTATGCTTGATGGTTGCAAGTGGTTGCAAGTGGTTGCAAGTGGTTGCAAGTGGATACTCGTGGATGCATGATACACATTAGGCACTAAGATCGGCTCACACACTCTCATATTGCATATGCATGAGTGTTTATGCTTATTCATGGATGAAAATTTTTGTGTTATCACATGGATGTTGCATATGGATGTATGTGATGTGCACACATATAGATGTTATACATTATGTTAGGAATTGCATACATATGGATTCATTTCACTAACATAATCTGCATTGATGATATTTGCATTAGATAAGTACATATACACACACCTTTGCATATGATCATACAGCATTTAGAACCTTTTAAGGACAATGATTGCTCGTGGATGATGTTTTGAGTAGATGGATGATGGATGGTAGGATACGTTCTTCCTAACTTGGATATTTCGGGGACGAAATCCTTTAAGGAGGGGAGAATGTAACAACCCGTATTTTTGAATAACATGTTATAACATAAATGGAGGCAGAATTAAACTGTAAAATCTGAATCAAGGGAAACGGGCTATGCCATTGCGTTCGTCTCGGAAAAATACGCGAAATAGAGTCCGAGTTTTTGAAAATCGGAGTCCGTATGACCAAGATATGGCCTCGCGAAGTTTCACGAAAAATTTCCAAATTAAAGTATACTTAATTAAGTGAAATGGGTTGCGCAGAGAAATATATATATATTGATATATATATATATATATAATTGAAAATTAAATAAATAAATATGCAAAAATGTTCAAAACAGCGAATTGGGAGAGGGGAATAACCGAACCGGCTAATTTTTGAGGTCGACCCGAGCCTACTGGGTCGACTAGGGGTTAATCCAGGGTGTTTGGCTGTCAACCCGTGGGCCGATTCGCTCAAATGCAGATTTTGCATTTGGATGGTTCTCATGGTTCATCTTTAATCTAATGGCCCTAGATGGTTCCTACACTTGACTTCTTCCCCAAGACATGCTTTGATGGCTTGGATTGAATCTAGGTTTAATCCTATGGCCTAAAACACTTGCCTACTCTATAAATAAGACCCTAACCTACCCTAAATCATCATTATTCATTCATACAACTAAACTATGGCAAAATCAATCCTCTCATGGCCTCCACTCTCTTCATAAAATTCCTAAATCAAATTTCTAAGAGATTTCCATGCATACAAGTGTATTTAGGCTTGTATGATCCTCTTTAGCTTGCATTAAAGTCTTGTTTCTCTATTGGCATCATAAAGGAGGAGTCTTGATCAAGTTTGCTTGCATTTTGGGGTTTTAATTTGTTGCATAAGGGGTTTCTTACATTTGCTATACTCATTTGAGTCCACATAAGCATTGTAAGCCTATTTCTACTCTTGTATTTTAACTATGAAGTTAATATGTTATGTTGCAAGTTGAGTTTGGGGTTAATCATGATATGTGCTTTGATCTTATGATTTTATGCATAAGCTTACTCTATGCATGTTAGTAAAGTCATTACCTTGGCTTTATGCATAGAAAGATGTGATCTTTGGTTGGAAATGTTGCATGATGCAACTTTGAAACTCTCATAAACCTTGTATTAACATGCATATAATGTTATATGCATGTTACTAGTCCTTATCTCATGCTATCTATGGCCATGTTCCGCCTATTTGCCAAGTTTGATGTTATGCATGCATATGAACCTTATGCAAGTTGAAACCATGTTATGCATGCATATGAACACTATGCAAGTTAAAATGATGTTATGCATGCTTAGGAATATTTTGCAAGTTGATAACATGATATGCAAGTTTGTGATCACATCTTTGTCTCATATGCCACCATGTTTTACTTGTGGCTACAACACCTTTATGTCATGATTTTGCCAAGTTCCCTCTTTCTATCCTTTATGCGCTATTGCGATATGTAAGCGAGGGGATTGCGTTTGGGGTTGGGTAAACTTAAAAGACATAAAAACGTAAGCTTGGAAATTTACCTATTAAGTTAGGTCTACCCATTGGGAATTTACCTATTAAGTTAGGTCTACCCAATTGCTTGAAAATTTGTAATGTGTTTTGGAAACATGATGGACATGACACTTAGAAAACATGAGGATGGCCAACTCGAGGTTGGGTTGAGCTTGTAGCATAAACCTACCCGGAACCGACCGGCTTAACTAGTGGCTACAAGCAATAGGACCCAATGTGAGTAGTTGGTCATGTTGCACGTGAAACCCGAGGTTAGACTAAGTTGTGGTGTAAACCTACCCGGACCCGCCCGGCCTAACTAGTAACCACAACAAGGGCTAATGTGAGAGGTTGGGTGCATTATATTAATTAATGCCACATGGTAGGGTTAAGTCATGGACCGCTTGAATACTTAACCAATTAAACACGATGGGTTGATAGGGTTAAGTCATGAACCTTGGGTACACTTAACCAACTTGGTACTTGGATGAGTTGGGTTAACCACGTTTAACCCATTAAGAAAACCCTAGTTACGTGGTCCTTTGCACCAGTAACCCTCTTAGTTGTATCATGATACCCTAGGGACTAGGCTAGGGTGGGGCATGATTACTGGGATGACATGTAGGCGACCAAGACGACGGCTGTGTAGGTGCGCCGGTGTAGGTTCAGGCGGGCCATGGTCGTGCACATGGTCCGGAGTTGAAAAAGCAGGCACGGGCACCAGTAGGTTTAAACTGTGCGTGCTTGGTTTGTGTCAGTGGTTGACACCCTAGGACTTGATACACCCTAGGGTGGACCTAGCACAGTTTAGCTACACTTCGTAGTTGGGCCGTATGACACCGACACTTGACGAGTTAGGCTTTAGGAGAGCCGATCGACTAGACCGTGCTAGTTGGACCTTGGTTTAGGTCATTCATGATGTTGGGCCAAACTTGGGCCTGGGGATCACTTCTTGTTTACACTTGACATGACTTGTGATACTAGTACACTTGGTGCAAACCTCAACCTTGTATATGCGGTGCCACACTTGATCTATCTTGTTGACTTTTTCCATGCCAGTTATCATCCTATGACTCATCCTTGTTTACATATACAGTTAACTTTATTAGTTGTTGTACAATAGTAGGTAGGACTTACCAGTCTTTTGACTGACCCATTTTCTTTCGCCTCTTTTCTTTCGTTCCCCCCCCCCCAGGTTTACAGGGCGGGAATACCAGTACTTAGCTTGGATCTTAGCTGCTTTTCCTGGATAGCTCATGTATGCTTTGGACTTGAGCTCGCTATGGTTTTCTACCTTGGGGATAGCTACTTTATGTTTTCCTTTCCAGTTTCCAGTTTTATGTTTCTAGACTTTGTTTATGGAAAATAATGATCAATTACTGTGTTGTAACTTAACTTATGGTTTTGATATGCTAGTTTTTATCCGCTGCTATATTTACTCTGTTTTTTTTACTTATATGTTCTGTCTTGTGATATCTGCATGCATGTTTACCTTGTTTAAACGCCCCTCCAAAGTCAGTGCCCTTGCAAGAGTGGCACTGGCGGAGGTGGGGTGTTACACTTTTTCATCAGGTCCATGACCATTCCACAAACGAATGTCGTCATTTGAGAGATGTGATTGAAAAACTGCTCCGAGAAGGGAAGCTTGATGAATATAAGGTGACTCCTAGGGACAAGGGGCAAGCCATACAATCCCCGAACCAAAGCCAACCTGCTACCAAACCAACGGCTTAGCAAAAAGGAAAAAACATCGTTATCAATACCATAGTTGGTAGGCTTCACCTGGCAGGGCACAGTTTCAGAGCTATGGATCAATACGTGAATGCAGCTAAACAACATTTCGAAGTAGGGAAATGTAGCAACCCCGAGGATAACCCTCCGGTTAAGCAACAAAAGACGATGTCTGATGACGTCATATTTCGTGAGCGAGAGAGTATTGGGGTTCACTCCCCAACTGAAGACCCATTAGTGATCACCGTCACCATTGGTCCAGCTATAGTTCGTAAAGTCTTAGTAGATACGGGAGTTCGATCGACATTCTATTCAAGAAAATATTTGACCAAATGAAACTCGAGCCGAAGGATCTGAAACCATGCGAGGGTTGGATACGTGGATTTAATGGGGCCTCGACCGCTCCAATGGGATATGTGGAATTGTCAGTAACCCTTGGGGAAGGAGAACGCCAAAGAGTGGGAATTCTCCCCTTTGTAGCCCTGGACATCGAGTCGTCGTACAATGTCTTCTTAGACCGACCAGCCCTATCCAAATTCAGGGCCTGCATTGCACCCTGGTTCCTGTTGTTGAAGTTCCCGACGGATGCCGGCATAGGCATAGTCAGAGGAAATCAAGCTGTTACACGAGCATGCTACATTGCAGAGTTAAAATTGCTCCGCAAAGGGAAAGATGTAGAAACAAAAGGTGGTTCTTCCCCTCCGAGGGAGGAATCATCGTAGCAACTAAAGAAAATGCCTCCGGAAGGATTGCCCAGAGAGTTTCCCAAGGACATAGATCCCAGAGAGGATGAAGAGCCTGGGGGCAGAATGGGACTCCCAATGAAGCGACTGTGGATGTACCAATCGATGATAGTGATCCAGAGAAGGTCCTGAAGATTGGATCCCAGTTGGATCCTGTTAGCGCCAAAGAATTAACAAATTTCCTGAAAGCTAACTTGGATGTATTCGCCTGGACCCATGCGGACATGTGTGGGATATCTCCCTCGATTATGAGTCATTCATTAAGCATCAACCCGAAACATCCTCCTGTCAAACAGAAAAGGCGAATGCTTGGCTTAGAGTGGTCTGCCGCCTTGAAGGAAGAAGTCGAAAAGCAGAGGAGTAATGGACTTATTAAAGATTCAACATACCCTGATTGGATTTCAAACCCGGTTTTGGTAAAAAAAAAAAGGCCAATGGAAAGTGGCATACATGCATCGACTTTTCAGATCTTAACAAAGCCTACTCAAAGGACAACTTTCTGTTACCTCGAATCGATCAGTTGGTAGATTCAACCGCGGGTCATGAGCTTCTTTCTGTGATGGATGCATACTCGGGGTACAATCAAATCCATATGCATGTCCCAGACCAAGATCATACCAGTTTCAATACAGATTTGGGGTTATACTGCTATTTGGTGATGCCTTTCGATTTGAAGAATGTCGGCGCTACATATCAGCGATTGGTGAATAGAATGTTCTACAACCAAATCGGGAAAACGATAGAGGTATACGTTGACGACATGTTGGTATAGTCCAGACAATCGTCAGAACATACTACCGATTTAGCAGAGATATTTGGGATTCTCCGAAAGTATGGAATGAAACTGAATCCTTTGAAATGTTCATTTAGGGTAGCATCTGGAAAATTCCTAGGATTCATCGTCAACTCGCGTGGAATCGAAATCAATCCGGATCAAATTACAGCAATCCGTAATATCCAAGAACCAAAGAAAATTAAGGATGTCTAAAACCTCGCTGGAAAGGTGGCGGCGCTGAGTAGGTTCATCTCCAAAGCTACAGATAAATGCATCCCATTTTTCGAGCTGATAAAGCGAGGCAAGCGCAACTTTAAATGGACTCCTGATTGTATAGAAGCATTCCAGAATCTGTTGAACCATTTGGAAAGTTCCCCAGTACTGTCTAAGCCTGTGGATCACGAGGATTTATTTGTGTACCTGGCAGTGTCATCTCACGCAATCAGTTCAGCTTTGGTAAGAGAAGAGGATAAGGTACAAAGACCGGTGTACTATGTGAGTAAAAAATTGGCGGCCGCAGAATGGAATTACCCAAAAATAGAAAAACTAGCGTATAGCTTACTAATTGCATCTAGAAAACTTTGTCACTACTTCCAGGCTCATCCCATTACTGTGTACAACGATCACCCACTAAGGAAAGTTCTGCAAAGGCCAGAAGCATCAGGAAGACAGCTCAAATGGAACATCGAGTTGAGTCAATTCGACCTGAACTTCCAACTCCGAAGGTCGATAAGAGGGTAGGCACTTGCAGATTTTATAGCAGAGTTCGCCATCCCAGAGGATGATGTAGTAACCGAAGAGGATATTCCGCCAAAGCTACTCCTTGATCCTAATGCCTTGAAACTATACACTATTGGAGCTAAAAATGACATACGATCTGGCGCGGGAGTGGTTCTCGAAACTCCAGAGAAATGGTTAATTTATTACGCTATTATACTGGAGTTCCACGCCACTAATAACGACTCCGAGTACGAAGCTCTAATTGTCGGGCTGGAACTCACAAAGGAATTGGATATCACAAAGCTAGACATCTTTTGCGATTCCAAGATAGTCGTAAACCAGGTCACTAGAAAGTTTCAGGCCAAGAGTCCAAGGCTGATATCGTACTTGGAAAAATTAAAGAATTTGCTAGGTGGTTTTGACCACCACAGCATATCTCATATTCCCCGAACGGAGAATCAAAAGGTAGACAAGTTAGCAAAAATGGCTAGTTCAGATAATCCTCAGGATATAGAGCTGGTCCCAATTGAAGTACTACAGTCTCCTAGCATATATCAGATGGAAGTTGATCTAGTACCAGAGATTGATCCTGAGAGAGAGTCATGGATGACTCCTCTAAAGAAATTTTTGATAAATGGAACGCTTTCAACGAAGAAAAGTGAGAGGCGTGCAGTTTTATGAAAAGCTTCCCGATATGTGTTGCAAGGCAATGTCCTATACAGACAAGGTTTCTCGATGCCCCTCCTCTGGTGTATCGCCCATGTTGACATCAAGCGTGTGCTGAAAGAGGTCCACGAAGGAGAATATGGTGATCACACTGGAGGGCAAACGCTGGCGAAGAAGATATTGCGATATGGCTATTTCTGGCCTACCATAAACAAGGATGCAGCCAAGTATGCAAGATGTTGTGGCGCTTGTCAGAAATTCTCCAAGATTCCTAGGACGCCGCCTAGCCAGTTGAAGACAATGACAAGCCCATGGCCTTTTGCTATGTGGGGGATTGACATTATTGGGAGCCTTCCCTTAGCAAAGGGCGGAGCAAAGTTCACTATTGTGGCCGTGGATTATTTCACTAATTGAGTAGAAGCAGAACCTTTGACCACGATCATAACCAAGCGAGTGATCACTTTTGTTGTTAAGAACATTATATGTCGGTTTGGGATTCCAAAAGTCATCGTAACCGATAATGGGACCCAATTCGACAGTACTGAGTTTCAAGATTTCTGTCAGAAGTATCGTATTGAGAAAAGATACACCTCTGTGGCACATCCGCAATCGAACGGACAAGTCGAAGCAGCGAACAATGTTATCAAATCCATTCTAAAGAAAAGATTGAAGAGGGCCAAAGCTATGTGGGTTGATGAATTACCCTTGGCACTATGGGCCTATAGGACAACATACAAGTCGGCGACGGGTCATACCCCGTTTTCCGTTGCTTTTGGAGCTGAAGCGGTCATTCCGGTCGAATTGGAAGTACCATCCCATCGAACCACTTATTATGATCCGATGACCAACAATGAGCTGCTCCTTGAGTCTTTAAACATGGTTGAAGAAAAGAGGCATGAAGCCGATCTACGCACTTTGAGGCACAAGCAACAAGTTGCTTAGTATTACAACAAGAAAGTCCAAGCTCGAACATTTGAACCCAGAGACTTGGTTCTGAAGCGCATCTTTCCACCCCCAGTACATATGGGCCCGAAATGGGAAATACCGTACTCCATTTTACGAAGGCTTGATAATGGAACCTTCAAGCTAGCAACCGTGGATGGAGATGAAATCCCCAGAGTGTGGAATGCCCAGCATTTGCGGCCTTATCTGACATAAAATTGTCAGTTTTACTTTTTTGTTTTTAGGACCATGTATGAAGGCTCGACTTGCCTAGAACAGTTTGGTTACTTGAACAGGAGATTATAAAGTGGACGTAGGTCATGATTCGACCGAACTACTATAAAAATAGCGTTTGTCATTTACTTTTTCTGCATTGTTTCATGTCCGCTCTTTTATTTTAATTAACATAGATCATTACCAATTTGAGATTTATTTTAAACTAGGCAGCGATCACATTATACCTAATTCAAAACGCCATCTATCAGATCAGAAGATAATGGTAACTAAAGCTCCAAAAGGTGCAGAGAGGTAAATCCCACTACTGCTTGCACTCTAACTCTCGAGATTAGGGATAGAGTATAAAGGACATAAAAATAACGTCCCCAAGGCGTTTAGGTGCACCGCGATAAAACCGCCTTGATAACACTCTATCCCGCTGAAGGATTGGGAGAGTATAAAGGCGCTAGAGGCTTAGTGCCCCCGCAACTTCTGCCCTGCTAAAGGATCGGTGAGAAGACGAAGAATCGAGCTCGAACTCTAACCCACTGAAGGATCGAGAGAGTATAAAGGTGCTAGAGACTTAGCGCCACTCGAACTCTAACCCGCTGAAGGATCGGGAGAGTATAAAGGTGCTGGAGACTTAGCGCCACTCGAACTCTAACCCGCTGAAGGATCGGGAGAGTATAAAGGTGCTAGAGATTTAGCGCCACTCGAACTCTTACCCTGCCGAAGAATCGGGAGAGTATAAAGGCACAGTGACATATGCCACTTAAGGGCTCCCATCCCACCACACGAGTGGGGACAAGAATGAAAAAGGGGGCCCAAACCCCTCATTTTCGGGAATGGCGGGCATCGCATATATGACTCTGATCAATCCTCAATGAGCCCTGGCCAGACACTATATTAATGATTGATTGGGGGCATGTGCATACGACACTTCGCATTCGTGAACACTACACGTTTACTTAGTACACGAACTTTTCAATGATTATTACTCATGACTTCAGTATTTAGTTATGATTGTTTCGGTTATGATTATTTAAACTCTGCAAACATGATGAACTTGCAGGAACACAATGGCGCAAAAGAAATAGATTTTCATCTACTAAAAGCAGATTTACAAGAACAAGAAGCTAAACATAAGCAAGGGCCACTCTCACAACTACATTTTTGGCCAATGGAAAGCCTAAAAGCAAAAATATGAGCCAATAAGTGCATTCTATTTATGTCTGGGAGACGACTTTGATTTCTTTTCCTTCTTCTGTTTCTCCAACTCCTCTTTTCTAGCCCCAGAGCAGTCACTTTTCTTCCTCTTTATCTTATCAACAAGAGACTTCGGGGGAGAGCTAGAATGTTGGGAGCCAAGCCGAGTAGTTATTGATTTGGAAGAGAATCTTATAACCAACCCAGTTTTAGGGTCGATTATAGAGATAGGGGGCACGTATACAGGGTCCTGTTCCCCCTTCTTAAGAACCAACTGCTTTTATTTCCTAGCCTTCATGTCAGCCAAGGTTTCACTATCATCATCCTTGGCCTCATTTGTGATGACAACCTCCTCTTCCTCGTCTCTGTGACCACCATCTGTGTCTTGCAAAGCTGCAATAACCTCAGCGTCCGCAGGAGTGCCAGTGTCGGATTCCACGGGTGCCACAGTGACTTTCTCACTTGTTGTACCCTCGGCTTGCTTTGGAATCTCAGAAAATTCAACATCAGTACCCGAGGGGACGTCAACTTTCTCCGCCACTACCTTCTCCTCTTCATCTTTCTCGACCGGTTCGATACCTACACCATGAGAAGCAAATGTTAGTGAATCGGGAGGAGATGTGGCCATATCAGTTGTTTGTCTCGTGAGACGACGACAAGCTATGACTACTTTGATGAACTGTGGAGAGAATACGGAGATACCTTCAGTAGATTCATCGCCCAGATTTGTAATGGTGGCTCCGACAACTGGAGGGGTTGGAGCCAAGGGAATCAACAGATCATCAGGGTTATATTCCTCAACTTCAGAGGTTTTGGGCTCCACCACCGAGCTCGAGCCTTCATCAATCTTATCCTTGCCCTTGAGCTTAACCTTCTCCTTCTCGATCTCTTCATGGATTAGGCGTCTGCCTATGTCCAAAGCCTCAGGTTCTTCACCTCTGAGGAAGGGCTGCATCAGCTGGTTTTCATCAATCTCATCGACCATCAATCGCTGCTTCTCGCCTTCGACAATTGCATCCCATAGATTGGCTAGAGTAACATGATAGTCCAGAATCCAAGAGATGTCTCGAGTCTTGATGACTTGACCAAAGAAGTCAAACAATAGTTCCTCAAAGCCAGCCATCTCTTTCTCAGCGAGCTTATCAGCAACAGCAGTGGCCGATTCAAGAGCATTATTGGCGTTACTTTCAACAAGAGCTGCACGCTCCTCAGCTTGGACAAGTTGATCATTTAAAACTTCGTTTTCTTTTTTGGTAAGAGCGAGGTCGTCTTTTAAGCCCGCCCTCTCTTTCTCCCAGGCAGCTTTCTCAGCAGCAAACTGTTCCTGTGCTGTTTTCAGTTCATCGTTAATTGCCCTAAGATCTTCCACTTCCTTCCTCAGAGCCACCCATTCCTGGCTGTTTGAATCAAGCTCACCGCGAAAACGCTCCCTAGCATTTTCTAGCTCAGACTTGTAATTCTCTGTGTCTCGCCGAGCTAAAGCCAGTTGGGCCTGTGCATCCTATAGTTCTTTTTCCATTTTACTCCTAGCCCTGGCATCATTATCAATCTTTACTCTAGCTCTAACTGCTTCCGTCTCCAGGTGGCGGATGGAAGTAGAAAGTGTGGCAGCATGCTTCTTCATTACCCTATCACCTCTGTGTCCCAATCCTCGGGGACCGGTTCAAGATACGGGACGAACATCATCCTCTCATAGAAAATATCAGGGAATTGTTTTCGCAAGCACTCCAGCCTGGCCTGAATTTCAGAATTAGGAACAATATTCTGTGCAGTGGTGGTATCCAAGTCGTGCTCACTAGAGGAAACGTGAGATGTCTTTCTCTTCTCCATGATTTTGCCCTTATCTCTGTTTTTTCCCTGCGGCTCATGGTGTATTTTAGAAGACTGGACATGAGAAGGCGTACTCTTCGGAGGGGTCAAATCTCTAGGAAGTTGCTTACCCCCAGCCGGCAGCGATGGACGACTGTGAGGCTTTTCAGAACCTTGCTTTGATGGAGATCGAGATCGTGTAGAATAATATTGATAAGAATCCCGGGACCGATGACTATCTCTTCCTGGACTATCACTACGAACACGCTCGGGATCTGGAAGGAGGCTTGGTGTGCGCTCACGAAGGGAACGATAAGAATAAGACCGTTTGCAAGACATTTTCCCTACAAAAGAAACAGTTGCATGTTAAAACTATGAATGACAGTGGTATAAGAGTGTTATGATAAATGGTGCATGTGATTTGTGCACCCGTGAAATCCCCCTTTAATGGACCAGGGCCCAGAGTTAGGTTCGTTTGGATGAGTCCTTTTTCTCCAACTGGGGCATTCGTCTCCTCAGAGATGGGAAAAATAGGTTCTCCTCCGAAGTCTTCCTGAGTATAGATATCGTCTGGTAAAGGAATCTTATTCAATTCCCCAAGTATTTGTTCCTCCGTTAACTCTTCCTAAGCGACAGACTCAACCGGTGATGAAGTTCTTAAGGGAGACTGCCCCTCAGAGGTCGGGACCTCCTTCGGCTCATCAGCTTGCCCCTCGTATCCTTTGTATACGTTTAAATCCTCATCATACAGATTAATCATCGGCGAAGGACTCTTGCGAAGGTTAGTTGTCTCTACGGCTTGAGAAGTTCCTTCTTCCTCAGTCGGAGGTATATACTTGTAAGGTTTGCCGCCGCTCTAAGTCCGAATCTTATATCTAAAAGACGGTGTTTGTGAAGGTTCTTGTCGGCGATACATTTCTTAATCCTTAAGAAATCCGAGTTACTCTTGAGAAGGCGGGACATTCAGTCTTCATATATCAATCCTTCCGTTCTCTCAAAGTTGTGATCTGTATGGAACAAAATGATTCATTAGCACTGAGATTATGCATTCGAAGTAAATGCGGGAAAGTTGAAAACATACTTGCTTGTAGACACTTCCTAACACATCCAGCTTGATGTTTTATATAAAACCAGTCAGATTTGATATCCCCTATATTACTATAACCATTCGTCACAACTTTTCTGTTGGCAACCGATTCGAAGAATGAAAATTTGGGAGCCCCTGCGGAACGATGCTTGAAATGGTAATAAAATTTCAGATCTTTAAGGGTAAATTCGGTCTGTAGAACCTCTGAATAAGCAATATACAGAGTATACAGAGCCGCGTAGGCATTCGGATGGAGTTGCATATGGGCAATGTGTAATTGTCTTAAGAGATCGACAACAAGTGGAGAGAAGGAAGGAATAGCTCATACCAAGCACATGAGTAGACTAACGGTCATGTACCCCTCTGGGAAGAATTAGGTCTATCTCCGCTTTCTGGAAATTTCACATCGTCGCAGGGAATTCTGTGTCTTAAGCACATCTTCTTAAGTTTTATATCGTCTAGCTTGGAAGGTAGAGAATCGGTGAGCTTCTCTATTTCCTTAACACCCGGAATTTCATCAGGAGCTCGATCATCCTCATCTTCAAGGGATGTGCTCTCAGAATTTGTTGACTCTATATCAGTATCCGTCTCATAATCAAGGTCGGATTTTTCCCCATCTGAATCTAAGGAAAGCACATCGGGGCCGTGCTTTACTGATGTCTCTGATTCGGTACCTTCGTTTGATGTCTCAGTCACTTGTTTATCAGACATAGCTGTATTGGCAAGTAAAAATTAGAACACAAGTTACCCGTTCCCCGTGTGTGCAAGTGCAAGTGTGTGTCTGTGCGTACATATAAGAAAAGCATGAAGTTAGTTAAATGAACAGGATATTGGTCGTGATATGCCATCAAGTTAAGTTGCTCAGTCCAGAAAGTTCATTTCGAAGGCTCTAACCTAACTGTCCACTGGTTTATTAGAGGTACGTTGTATGCCATTATGTGCATTGGATCACTCATCAAACCCGATCGTGATGCATCACTGGTTCGTGAAGTAGGAGCATACTCGTGAAAAAGCACCAGCTCATGGAAGAACAACGGATCGTGGAATGCTGAACCTCTTGACCAATTGTCCTTTACTTGAACGGATCGCGACAGACCTCCATGATCCATCCCCATCACCACGGTCCGATCTCAGTCAGCGACCCGATCCGCTGTCCAGAACCACGCTTTTATTCTTCCTTTGCTCCCTAGTCCCCTGCTTCCACTACCTGAGCCAGGACCTCACTTACGAACCGACCTGGCCTGTTCCTTCTCCTTTCTCGCTTCTCCTCTCCATCCACTAACCAACGCAATTGAACCCATCTCGCGCAATTCATTTTTCAATTTCCAATCACAGCCGTAGCAAGATAAATCCTACACTCTAATTGAAAATAATAGTTAAATCTCCAGTTTTCTTTTACCTAATTGAATTAAGTCGAAGGTTGGAGAGCAAATCAATTAGAGAAGTTAGGGTTTCGGTTGTATAGAATGGAGGCGGCAGTGAAAACAGACGAAGAAAGAAAGGGTAGTGGAGGAGAAGACGCGGCTTATATAGGCAAAACAATGGCCATTCATATTCCCCTTTTTGTTTTATTTGAAGCAAATGGGCCGCGAACAGGAGCCCACTTCGGCTCGTGATATGGTCCTCTCTGCTAGAAGCCCAGGGCTGAAACCAACAAGCTCGTCGCAATTCGAAAGGAAGTCCGCTCTGTTACGGATTCATGATGGATGTAGTATCCACGAACTGCAGTAAAGTCCAATGATCTGAAATCAAGAAATCAAACAAAAGGAGAAAAATCCCTTCCTTGTCCTATATGGTCTGCCAGGCCATCATGGGCCACGAGCAGGCGGAAAGCCCACTGGGGGTCGTGCATGGGCCCTCCAAACCACGGTCTGAAGCTTATTGGATAACTTTAATTGAAGTTGTGGGATAGTCCACCATGGTCCGAGACTTGAAGTGACGATCCAAGCACTAGTGTGACTAATGGATCGAAAATGACAAAGTTCCATAATTGCAGAAATACTAAAGTTATTAAATGTTACTTCTTACAGGTAGTTTTGAGACTTACTTGGCGATTTGATAGTAATACCTCTAGGAATCCAAAAGATGAAAGTCACTCGATGAACAAAGAAATGACTGATGACACAGCCCAATATTTATACCATTCAAGGAACACAACTTCTTGGAGCAGTATGATGTTTCAGACAGACCCAACCATTGATTTACGTCATTCCATGAAAAGGTAATTCGGTATTTTCGAAGCATATTTGATCCTTGATAAAACATACTTTGAGGGGGCAAAATGTTGGCTAGCTTTTTGACCAAGCCACCAAGGTTCACATACAAAGAAAATATGAAGCTTCACACCTTTAGCCCCTGAAGACCCGATCGCGATCATCCTACCTTAATCGGATCGTGGTGCACTCCCACGATCGCGGAATGCTTACGCGATATGATCCGACTCCAGAAATCCAAAGGCGCTGACCACGACTCGGTCTACCACGAGCCGAAAAGATTGGATCTCACGACACCTATCCCCAACTGTCATATTGACTATTTCTCCATCAAGCTACGAACCCATCCGAGATCATCGGGATTTGTGACACGTATGACCACGATCAATCTGCAAATACCACCTATAAATAGCCCCAGACTTGGCATTATTGGGGATCTTTTGGCAATTCAGAGCTCTGATTCCACCATTATCGTATCTCCATTATTTCTACTCAGAGTTATCTTGAATTTACTAAGTGAATCAATATTATAAAAGTGAGGTTGAGAGATAAATCATTGGTTGTATTCAAATCTTAAGCATAATCATTGATATAAAGTGGACGTAGGCTCTTTAACGTCGAACCGCTATAAACCCTGTGTCTTTTCTGCTTTTACTTGCATTTATTCTGATATTAATCTCCCCCAAATCGTAAAAATTCGGTGTTAGACCCAATTTTGGATCTAATAATACCCCCAAATTTACAGTAAATGTCCTCAGTATATGATTTTCCCCCAAATCCCTTTTTTATTATCATGTCAGGTTATTCCTAATTATATGCAAACTCATATCGGAAATGGCCTAGGCTCTCAATGGCCTAGGCTCAGCGTAATATAAAAGGGGAAAAGAGAAGGAGAAGAAAAGAACCAAATCAAACTGTATACATGGGCATATAATCAAGACTATAACTAAAACTGAACAACAGAATAAGTATAACTTGATATACATGTAATAACTAAAAAACTATATAGATCTGGATCTGGTAAATAAACAGGCATAATCTTAGATTCGGGTTTATTACTATCAACAGGTTAACAGGTATAGGTATAATCTAAGATTCAGGTTATTTACCTGTCAGGTTTGCTGTTTAAACTTCATATCTAAAAGTAACTTGACTCACAGAGATTGGATCGGTATACAAGTAATGTCACATATGTATATATGCCGATGTTGCAGAAGATAATCTATCGTCCGATTCAATCTAAATTTGGGAAACATTCCATCATCTCCATTATTTTATTTAGAATAGGGGTTTAGAGGAAGAAGCGTGAAAAAGAGTTTAGGTGTGAAAAAAAATAGAAATGCATGCCTTTATATAAACTATCAACCCAATGAACCCGGTTAAAAAAACAGGTTAGGTACAGAAAAACTCATCCGCCCAGATCAAGAGTGGGTCGACCCACCTGCCACCTGGGTCAACCCATGGGTCCACCCACCTGCCCTTGGACCCGTAGGTTGACCCAGACCAGGTGTGGGTCGTCCTACAACGGGTCTAGTTCCCACCCTTGCCGCCTTCCCTCTTCGTCTCCTTCTGAATATTTTGAATTGTTTTGAATTATATTAACATATATCCTACTTATATGTATACAAGCTTCTATGCTTCATAACTTCTTCATACATTATCCCTTTTACGAAAACTTCGAGTCTATCCGAACCAGAATTCCGATACGAACACAATGGTGAGACCAGTTTCACTTAATTCTGAATATTTAATCAAGTATTATCTATTTTTTTATCCTTACCTTATAATTAGTGTGTATAAAATTACAGGGTGTTACATTCTCCCTTACTTAAAGGATTTCGTCCCTAAAATCTCCAAGTCTAGAAGAATGTTATAACCTATACAACCATCTACTCATCCATCAATCACAGACATCCATTATCCTTAAGAATTTCTAATGCTTGTATGAACATATGCAAAGGTGTCTGTATATATGTCCCTATACTAACGTGAAAATCAGGAGGTCTACTGATTCGATTGACCTCCTTAATGCAATTTATGTCTATATCATGTATCCATTATGTCTGCGAAAGAATCCCGATATAGCATATAAGATTTATATGTGTGCACAAACATTCACCAGAATGCAACATTCATACAATGATTCATCCATTTGCATCCATTAAATAAAATGAACACACATCCACATGCGGTATGAAAGTGCTTTGACCCGATCTAGTGCTTAGTGTGTATATGCATCCACGAGCAACCACTAGGAAACACTTTCATCCACTTGCAACCATCAATAATAACATGTATCAAACACATGTTTACATCTATTGGTTTTCTTACGTAAGGATCGAACGTTCGGATGATAGGATAAACATACTCGAATGATATAAGTAAAGCGAATAAAAGCTCGGAAAAGAAATAAAAAACGTACTCGCGAAATGAAAAGGGTAAGAAGCGTGAATCTAGTCTTTGGATTCCCACGTTGCGTCTTCATGGTCTTCTCCCCACTGTACTTCTACTAGTCTGATATCTTTGTTACGTAGCTTCTTTATCTCTGATCCAAGAATATGAGTAAGAACTCTTCTCACTGTTGCTTCCTTCTCAACCTCTACATCTTCAAGTATGCTCGGATCTACTACCTCTACCAAGTCATTAAGACATTTCCTCAAATGGGAAACGTGAAATACATCGTGTACGCCCGCCAGTCTGTTTGGTAGTCAGATCTTATAGGCCATCTAACATGTCCTCTCCACTATGGGGAGTGGTCCTACGAACCTAGGTGCTAGCTTCCCCATTGAACCAAAGCAAACTACAATCCTCAGAGGTGATACTTTAGTGAAAACCATGTCTCCCACTTCAAATTCCAATTCAGTCCTCCTCTTATCAACATATGACTTTTACCGATCTTGAGCCTTCTTCAGACGTCAACGAATAAGATCAATCTTCTCTGAAGTCTCTCTAATCGTGCCAAACCCAAGTAGAAGTCTGTCCATAGACTCCCACCAACAAGTCGGTGATGGCATGGTCGTCCTACAGTGACTCAAAAGGTGTCATGCCTATACTGGACTGATAGTTGTTATTGCAGGCAAACTCAACCAATGGGAGATGCTCCTCCCAAGACCCTCCAAAATCTAGAATACACTTTTTCAAAAGATCCTCAAGAACCCTATTCACCCGCTCATTCTATCCAAAATCTCTGCTATCTGCGAATCATCCTTCTGTGTAGATCCAATGCACTCCATAAGAATAGGCTGTACTATTAACGATGCTAAAAAAATCAGGCATAAAATCCATAGAAGGCCTAAAATCGAAGGTCAATATGAAATCCAAGCTCCGTCTCTCTACGAATAGAGGACTCAAGGTCATCCTTTGCCTACTCTACCCTTGCCAAGGGTATAAGTTATCTCAAGTTTGTAGGACGCTAGGAACTCCATCCACCGTTGCTGCCTAAGGTTGAGATCACTTTGTGAAATAAATATTTGAGCGACTTATGAACCGTGTATAGCTTAATCTCTCCTCAAGAAGATAATGTCGTCATGCCTTCAATGCGAACACTATAGTAGCCAACTCTAGGTCATGGGTAGGGCAGTTCTTCTCATGAATTATCAACTGTCTACTACCAAAGCATACTACCCTTCCCTCTTGCATCAACACGGCACCTAACCCTGTACCGCAAGCATTTGTGCGAACCGTGAACACCTTGCTTCCATCAGGTAAAGTTAGAACTGGGGTTGTTGTCAGAGCCCTCTTCAATCTCTGAAAGGCATGTTAACAATCGATGCTTTAAGAAAAATCCAAATTCTTCTTCATCGACTGGTGAGTGGGATTGATATTCTCGCAAAGTCCTTGATAAAATTTCTATAGTAGCCCACCAACCCTAGAAAACTCCTCACCTTCCTTGCACTCTTTGGAGCCTTCCAATCTTGAAATGGAACGACCTTAATGGGGTCTACTGCTATCCTATGCTTGGAGACGATATGCCCTAGGAACCATCCATTCTCCAAAAGTGACACTTAGAGAATTTAGCCTTGAGCTGATGCAATCTGAGATCCCATAAAACCTCTTCTAAGTATAGGGCATGTTCTTCCTCATTCCTTAAGAAGATCAAGATGTCATCCATGAAGACCACCACAAACTTGTTCAAAAACTCCCTAAACACCCTACTCATCAAGTCTACAAAGTATCTTGATGTATCAGTCAACCCAAAAGGCATGACTAGCCACTCAAAGAAACCGTCTGGAGTTATGAAAGCAGTCTTATATATACCGTCCTCTACCACTTCTCAACTGATGAAAACCTGTGGCCAAATCGATATGCAAGAAAACGGATGCGTCTACTAGCTGATTAAACAAGTCATCGATCCTCGGGAGTGGGTGCCTATTCTTCTTGGTGAGCTTATTTAACTCCTATAATCCACACATAGACGAAGTGAGCTGTCTGCCTTCGTCGCAAAAACGAATGGAGCGCCTATCCTGATATACTCCGTCTAATGAACCCCTTCGCAAGTAGCTCCCTTACTTGCTTGTTAAGCTCCCTCCTTTCCATAAGAGTCGTGTGGCGCACATGCAATGTGACTGGCTTCGCATTATCCATTAAGTAGATCCGGAAGTTTATTTCATGTCTCGAAGTTAATCCCTTAACTTCATCAAACACATCCGGAAAGTCTCTGATTATGGGAACCGATCGCATATCGTCAATAGAAATATCAAGGGAGTCTAGGAAACTGAGCATAACTGACCCCTTAGGATTACATGAAATCTCAAGAGTCCTCCCTCGACATGTCAATAACCTCACAACTCTCCTCTCATAGTCTAGGATGGCACCATAAATGGCTAGCCAATCCATTCTTAGAATCAAACCATAGCCCATGAAGCCCAAAACATATGCATCGCACTCAAACTCGACGCCCAAAATAGAAGTTCTCAAACCCGGACATATCATAGAAAGATAAGTTGTACCTCATATGGGTTAGAGACTATTACGAGATCACAAAAAATATTAGTATTATGGTGCAGAGTATCAACTACAGAATCAGATATAAATAAATGAGAAGCACCAAAATCAAAGAGAGTCCTAACAGGATAGTCAAAAAGTTAAATCAAACCTTCGACGGTGAATTTCCTACCTCTATCTGGTCCACTAGCCTCGAGAGAATTCACATGTCCTCTACCAGAAGATCATGTCCCTTGCCCTTATCCTTGCTTGCTAGGGCATTGTTTAGTAAATTGTCCCACTTGAACACAATTGAAGCATGATTTCTTTGTCTTCCTACATTCTCTCACGAAATGACCCAAAGCTCCACATTCATGACACTCGATCTCTTTCTTGATCTAAGCCTTGTCAGGCTTGCCTCCTTTCTTTTGTGCTCCCTTCTTTGGCCAAAACTTCTTTTTTTTCATCCTTAGCATGTGTCTCTTTAGCCTTGCACCCTTTATTTCCATTCTTTTCATCCTCATTCATCATAGCCATGTCAACAATCCTCTCAAATGTCGCCCCCATCAGTATATGTGATAATGCAAGTCCTTGGAGAGGTTGATTCAACCCTCTTGCAAACCTCAGAGCCTTCCTATGGGGAGTATTAACCAATTCCAAACTAAATGTTGCCATCTGATTAAACTTGTTAACATATTCCTTAATAGACATCTCTCCTTCCTTCAAAGAAAGAATTTTTCCATCTGCATACCCTCTTCTGCCCTCGATAAAAACTTCATCTCAAATCTCTGTTTAAAATCATCCCAAGTAGTTACTGATCATTCCTCCTGTGTCACTTCCCAATAGTAGGAAGCCTCATCCTTCAGTTGCCATGCGATCAACTGTACCTTCCTCCTATCATCAAGCTTAAAATGACCGAACACACTCTCTGTATCTCATAGCCAATTGCGTTCCTCGAAAAAACTCTCAGAACCAGGAAACTGCTTGTTGCTCATTGTACAGAAATCTTTGGAAAGATTAGAAAGGTTAACTACGCGAGGAGGTTGAGCTATTTCGACTGCAGCTGGGGACGGAGCATTTTCTTGGCCTCCGGCAGGTACCGTAGCCTCTAAATACCTATGGAACCATGCTGGTATAGGAATGCCCTATGGAAGATTAGGTGCCCCAGACATGCTGAAAAGAGAAGAAACAAGGATTTAAAAAGAAACCGATAGAATATCGAATATGGCTTGAGGGGATACTCTTTGCAAAAATAGGTTTTTATTTGAAAATACTTTGCTTTCGAAAACAATTTTCCAAAACTTTTCTTTGATCTTGTAACCTTCAGCTCGATACCAAATGTGACACCCCACATCCGTTAATGTCACTCACTAAGGGAATGCATTAAGTTTCGTGAAGGGCAATTGGTAAACGGGAACATAAATACACAAGACAGATCTAAAAATAAGTAGTGGAATTAAAACATTTTATTTCAAGATAGTCAAAATACCAAAGTAATATTTCCAATCGGTTACATCAAATACCAAATATATCATAAAACCAAGTACATCGAAAGCAGTCTATCTCATAACATAAACAATCAAAATGCCAAAGTATAAAGTCATATCCCTCAAAGTAAGCTATGCAAGAGTAGATAAGTAGTCAAAGCAGTACATCAGAGCTAATCCAAATCCAAAGCTGAAAAGAAAGAGAGAATCCTATGACTTCGGAACACTATCACCTCGAGGACCTTATGGGGGAAAGGAAGAGAAAGAGATGAAACAAAAAAGGTCTGACATAAAGTCTAGCGAGTTCAGTGACTTTTAGCATATGAAGAAATAAAGGCATCATGACAAGTAAATAAGACTAGATGAGAGAGTATAACAACAGCAGAAATAAATAGGATCAAGTAAAGCTTCTCATTTATATTCTTAACTCAAGATTATCTTAACTCAGTCTCTACACCAATACTAGTATAACAGGGTAACAGGATTAGGTGTTCAACCTAATTACTTAACAACATGATTACTTATCAGCAGGATTACATCAGATTATATAACAACAGGATTAGGTGTACCCTAATTACATAACAGGATTATATAACAACAGGATTAGGTGTACCTTAATTACTACCTAAGCAATCGGCTCCCTGCTATGTAAATATCCTGTGTCAGCCCTACAGCAGGGTGTATCACTCCCTAAAGTAGCCATTTAGGACACAGGCCTATTTACTGGTGTTGCAGCAACTTATCTTCCCTAGTCGGACCCATGCACGTTCACGACTCCGTCAGAACGCGTCCGTACCCACCCCTCATTTGAACCTCTTACTATCCAGTTCAATAAAGCGTGCTCTGGCCCCTACCTAGTGTGAGGCCCTCTAGCAAATACAACAGGGATACTGATTAATACGGGTTCCACACAGCAAGATTGACACAAGCCAAACTCTCTAAGCTTGTGCCCTTAAGTAAACTAGGATTTAAGAGTCTTAAAAACCAGATACAAACAGCATGACGTGAGACCTCTTAGCTTCTTAATAATTAGGTTCTAACTTAGCAGGTTTAAGTTCATTAATAAGCATGGTTGTGATATGTCATATTATGTGTACAACCCTTTTCTCCAAACACTTGCCTAGATGTATACATATATAACTTATCCATGTTCATATTACTTATCTACATCTGATACTTACAATTCATAACATGTTTTACTTAATCTTTCAAATTAAGCCTATCAGGTTTTAACATGTTAATATACCCCCAAATTTACAGTCATATTCCTTAATATATGATATGACCCAATTTCCCTTTTTTCATTATCATGTCAGGTTATTCCCAACTATACGCAAACTCATATCGGAAATGGCCTAGGCTCAACGTAAAAAAAAGGGAAAAACAGAAGGAGAAGAGATGAACCATAACAAACTTTATATATAGGCATTTAATCAAGACTGTAAATAAAATTGGATAGCAGGATAGGTATAGCATGATATACATGTAATAACTGGAAAAAAATATAGATCTAGATCTAGTAAATAAACAAGCATAATCTTATATTCAGGTTTATTACTATCAACAGGTGAATAGGTACAGGTATAATCATAGATTCAAATTATTTACATGCCCGGTTTATTATTTAAGTTTCATGTCTAAAAGTAACTTGACTCACGGAGAATGGATCGATATACAGGAAATGTCTCTTATATGTATATATGCTTATGTTGTAGAAGATAGTATATCGTCTGATTCAATCTAGATTAAGGCTTCATTCCATTATCTCCACTATTTTATTTAGAATTAGGGTTTAGAGGAAGAGGCATGAAGAAGAGTTTAGGTGTGAAAAAACAATAGAAATGCATGCCTTTATATAGACTATCAACCCAATGAACCTGGTTAACAAAAACAGGTCAGGTACAGAAAAACTCATCCGTCCAGATCAAGAGTGGGTCGACCCAGACCATGTGTGGGTCATCCCACAAAGGGTTTGGTTCCCGCCCTTGTCGCCTACGTTTCTCGCTTTGTCTCCTTCCGAATATTTTGGATTGTTTTGAATTATATTTACATGTATCCTACTTATATGTATACAAAGTTCTAAAGTTCATAACTTCTTCATACATTATTCGTTTTACATAAACTTCTTCATACATTATCCATCTTAGTTTTTGGACTTTTCCACAAAAAACTAATTCTATGTCGCCAATAGTAGGAATTTTCAAACATTCAAGCAACAAATTCATGTGTAAAATCATCCAAAGAAATATATATAACAACCTATCATTTCAACTAATTTATAGAGTTCAAATCAAAAATAAGCACATGGGTTTATGTAGACCCACTAGTGATTTCATATAAAAAATGTCATAATATAATGCCTTATTGAATTCATAGTTGTAATTTAAAATTACATGATTCCTAATATGTTTATCCTTTTAAAAAAAATTAGGATTAGGACGTGTAAAAGTCGGTAAATGAGAATAAAATCACACTCCTTTGCCTATAAAAGTAGTAGATCTAAAATAAATCTCTTAGATCCATAGTAGAATTTCTAAATAAAGATATAGATCTTTTCTCCTAGCAGTCACAAATATGTTTCTCTGATGCAGATCTACTAAATTCTCTATTGTAATATTAACTATAGTGGTGAAATCTAGGTTTTGGATGAAAAATAATTTTTTCTGGAGGTAAGAGCTTTGTAAAGGAGAGAAACATAAAATGAAAGAAATGAATTACAACAACTCATTTCAGTCGTTTTCTCTTTAATCCCGAAATTAAAGTTGGGACACTCTAATTATGGGCCTTAATTGCTAAAATCAAGTTGTTTGAATTTTAATAAAGCTTTTGTCCAAATGGTTAACTCGTTTTAATCATATAACCACTTTATGGAAATTGAAACCATCACTTTGATCAAATGGAAGTGTTTTCAAGTCCAAATTCCACTTCAGTCAAAAGTTATCAACGAAATAAGATTTCTTGAGGGGTAAAATGGTCATTAAAAAATTAACAAAAATTTTAAATGTAAGAAATGCCCCTAGTAGTCATTTCCCAAAATTATAGAGCCATATAACCTCATATAAAAATAATTTCTTATTTACATGCTAAAAACACGTAAAATTATGGATTGTTACAAGACTGCTTGCTTTGATACACCTTCTCATTGATTACTTATTGCCAAGCTATTTTGCATAGTTAATAGCCCACCGCGTGGTCCAAATGAGGGATTTACGAAAGAATGGAGTTACTGTAACGACCTAGAAAATCTGAACCAATTTAAAAATTTTAAATTGGCTAAAATAATGGATTTTAGCTATTTAAAATGAATATTTTAAATTATAGCAATGAAAAGTGAGTTTGAATTGACATTTGAAAACGAATATAATTAATTATAATTATAAACAGGGCCTGAAATGGCGCTGTAGTTTCAAAATTTGAATTCAAACTTTGTCGGGCTGTACCGGGTGCAAAACAAAACGGATTTGAGTGAAACCAAAAATATTTAAATCTGTTAGTGAATACCTTTCTAACGAATCTGGAAAATCGAATTTTCATAGCGGAAAGCAAAAGTTATGGCCAAATGAAATTTCAGAAAGGTCGCTATGGAATTTATATAGCCCGTGAAATTGGCCATTTTGCATACGATCTCGAAATTTGACAAAACCACTTTTGTTGGATCCGGGATGTGAAGTTATTGTTAGGTTTCAAAGTTCATAATTTTTGAAGCTAGTATGTGAGCGTGGCAAAAGAAAACGTGTTTTGGTCAATTACAGTTAAATTGGATCGACTAGAAATGGGCCTTTTTGCAAACGGTCTCAGAATTTGACGAAACTAGTTTTGTTGGGACCGTAACGTCAAAACATAGCCAGATTTATTTTTCTGGAATTTTTCGAATCAGTTTGTGGCGCAGGCAAATTGAAATGTACGTTCAAATCAAATATTGAATGTTATATATTTTAATTTGAAGGAAAACTGACTGAAACAGTCGAATGGGCCTACGAAACATATCCCATTGTGTTCGGAATGGGGGTAAAACGCTAGGGACGATAGTCGTTGGGTTTAGATTGGTGGTCGTGTCAGAAAACCCCTTTAAAACCCACCGGCCAATCATAATTTTTTTTTTTAAAAAAAAAAGAAAAATCCTTTTTTCTCTCTCTCCGATCGAAGGCGAAAACCGCTCGAAACCTTCCCCCTCGTTTTCCGATAAATCTACGCCAAATTAGCTCGTGCCACAGTTGAACTTTTTGAAGATCTTTTCGAGATCTTCAAATCCATATAAAGTTTGGAATTTTTTGTGGCCTGTTGAGAAAGAACCACCTCCCTGAAGTCGACGACTTCAATTCGCCGCCGCCACCGCCTGGCACCACCGAGTGGGCCCCCACCACCACGCGCAGGCGCGCGCCTCCCCCCTCTTCGTCGCTGCACCGGCCGATCCTCCTATCGATTCACGGTTTGATCGAAAATCGCAAACCTAGTTTTGAACGTTTTATTGAAGGTACAGCTGATTTTATTTAATCTGATTTTAACACCCTTAAACCATTGCAAACTTTGAAAAATCATATCTTTTTGCTGTGTTATCGAAATTCAGTGAAACAAGAGACAGTGGACTCGTGTGGACGTCTTCTACCTTCCAGAAGAGACCGCATATTTTTCTGAGCCTTCTGCTATTTTTGGTGGAGTGGAACCCAATGTGAGATTTCTAATTTATAAACGA
Source organism: Allium sativum (assembly GCA_030737875.1). Taxonomy (NCBI): domain Eukaryota; kingdom Viridiplantae; phylum Streptophyta; class Magnoliopsida; order Asparagales; family Amaryllidaceae; genus Allium; species Allium sativum. Next base: position 968,636,311 of record CM060912.1, on the reverse strand, counting down.
TATGGAAAACGATGATGCATAAATTATATAGTCGATGTATGAGTTATATAAGCGTTGTACACCTCTTGTATAAGCGTTGTATAAATTGTACGTTCGATGTATAAGTTATATATGCGTTGTAAAAATTATATATGTGTGAAATAGAAGTGAATTGCTATATATAAATATATATATATATATATACACGCCCCTCGTCCACAAACTATGGACGATATTTATTGGTTGTGATTGGTATGAAAATTGATTGATAGCGAATGGTTGATTGGAATTGTTTGTGGTTGATATTGATTGATTGTGGTTGAAAAATACCCATTTGTGGTTGAGAAATATTTGGTTGAAACCACATAGGATTAGTTTGTGGAAATGAAATAAATATATACATGCCGCCTGCGTGTGAACTAGATGCATGATCCCCATTGTCAAAAACCGCTAGGTTTTAAGGTAGAGCGAGGAGCCGTACTAGGGACGGTCCCGGTTTTAACTACCCTGTCGTTATGCTACCGAAATTTTGAATAATATTCATGTGTTTGAATTATTTTCATTTGCTGAAACTATATTTATTCGTTGAATAGAAAACCTTCATGTGTTTAATCGATATTCATTCGTTGAATTGAAATTCATGTGTTGAATGGTGTTCGTATTTTAAATATAAAAATCACATTTTTATCTATATATATAAACTATAGAAAACCTTCATGTGTTGAATCGATATTCATTCGTTGAATTGAAATTCATATGTTGAATGGTGTTCATGTTTTAAATATAAAAATCACATTTTTATCTAAATATATAAACTATAGAAAACCTTCATGTGTTGAATCGAAATTCATTCGTTGATTTGAAATTCATGTGTTGAATGGTATTCATATTTTGAAATAAATTGTTTTATAATAAAAATCACATTTTTATCATCTATATGAAATGTATAAAATAATCCCGTTTTGAAAGAAATTGTTTTATAATAAAAATCCTATTTTTATTACCTATATAAACTATATAAAATAATAGAGTTTTGAAATGAATTGTTTTACAATAAAAATCACATTTTTATTATATAAATGAATTGTTAAAAATAGTGAAGTGTTGAAATAGAAGACAGTTAGATAAAAATATCATTTTTATCAAATGTATGAAAAGAATATAGCTTTGAAATCGAAGAATCAATATATTTATATAAATAGAATTAAAATATATCGAATAACGACGCTGCAGTTCGTATTTTGAAACCGTGATTTCAAACGATTATACCGGGAGATCCGACCATCAGATTTTCCTGAAATCGCAACCGTTGGGTTCGCTTTGGAAAAATCTTTCCAACGGCACCAACTTCGTAAAAATCCAACGGTTGGATTGTCTGGAATGTTTAATTCAAATCTGAAGAAAAACAGCGCCAGAATCGATTATATATATATATATATATATATATATATATATATATATATATAATTATATTTAATCGAATAACGACGCTGCAGTTCGTATTTTGAAATCGAAACTTCAAACTATAACACCGGGAGATCCGACCGTCGGATTTTCCCGAAACTGGAACCGTTGGATTCGTTTTGAAAAGATCTTTCTAATGATATAAATTTTGTGAAGATCCAACGGTTAGATTTTCAGATATGTGCAAATCAAATCTGAAGAAAAATAGCGCCACAGTCGCGTTATGGCCGAAGCGTCGTTTTGAATAAATTGGCTATTTTAAAATAAATAAAAATAGCGATAAATCGTTATAGAATATTATAAACGATATGGATGTAAATTTAGAAATTAACTTAAGGTTGGCTAAGTCGAATGGTTTCTTGGGTATTGATCTGATGTTGGTTTCGGCCTTCGGGGTTAATATTTGGGAAATCGTTCTCTTACTGATTGACGGTTAGTGACTAATGAATTGAAATGATGCGTGTGTATGTTAGTGTTGCACTTGTTTATTTTATACGCGAGTTGCTCAGAAAGACCGGGTTTATCCCATTCTGAATAACTGAATCGACGATAAGAAATCGAAGATAAAGACGGTGGTCGAAGACCGGAGATCTTCACCTCGTATGGATGGTAACCGAGGTCCTGATTGGGAGGCATCCCGAAATATGGATAATGAGTGGTGATCGTCCAGACGTACGTGGTGATCGATGGGTTTGCGAGGTATATAGTGCCTCCGGTTTCGTTCAGACCCAGAACGGACTTGCAAATGGACAGTGTGTCTGACATTGGAATTTATTCTGTGTGATTGATAACCATCAGTTGCACAGTGTGAATTGCCTGTGTGGCATGCTAAGATGCAGTGATCAGGGCTTCTGTTGAAAAGCAAAGTCTTGTGGTGATGATCAAAGCACCGCCTGTGTAGCGTAGCTTTGTGTATAACGTAAATTCGTGAGCCTCACACCCCGGTACGAACCAGAAACGGGAGAGGACATCAGGGAGGGTCTGCGTTTCTTCCTAGCTAGAAGTGGCGTCAGTGGTTTTACACGCCCTGACGAGTTTGACTTATGTGGTTGTTGTTGTTGCGAGGCGCCTCGGTTAGATCGGACGATCCGGGTCCGATGGAGTCATTTGTTGGCTCGTTTACACCCCAAAGGGCGGGGAAACGCAGTGTCCAGGAATTTTAATCCACATCGGTGGACCGGCCCTGACGATCCAAGGGTCACTCGAGCTCTGATCCTGAGACTCGGGCTAGGCAGTCTCGAATTCGGTAAGGACTATCTTTTGCCTTGGTTCATGACGGAAATCCAATTTCCAAATACGTGACTGTGCGGTTTTGATTGTATACCTATATATGGCGACATAGTGGTATGGGGCATTAATGCCGTCTATGATTGATAGTTATGATTTGAAATTGTTTTTTTGAAACATATAAACACTAGTAGTAATATCAAATGCTTCTGTTTTATTCGTATCAAGCATATCTTGGCCATTATCAGGTAAAAACTCTATCCTCCGGTTTGCGTTGCATTGTGTGATGGGAACTGAGTCTTATAATGGCTTCATTTTTATAAAAAGCATTGCGAAGTTTTAAAAGAAAGATTTGTTTTTAAAGCACTGGCAATCCAATGGAGTAAACCCGTTCCACGAAAGTGGCGTGGTCCTGTGATTAGCCATATACCTAAATGTGTTGAGTAGATTTCTCATACCAGCCCCATGACTGACTCGTAGTTTGTTTCACTTTCAAACTCGGGTGCCCCTTTTTCTACACGGGCAACCTTGTATTCAGGTTTAGCTGGCTCTTTCTGATATAGCTGGAGCTGAAGATGAATTCTATTATATATCTCTTTTTATGTTGTTCAGCTCCTATTGTACATATTTTGTTTGTTTCCGCTGTAGACATTTATGTATAGCTGAACTGTATTTGTACTAAGTATGATCCTGTATACTGTGTAACTCTGATGATTACGTTTATCCGGTGTATTCTATTGTGCATTATCTGGTGTATTTATTTAATTTTTTTCTGCTATTATCTGTTTCTGTGTTATATTCCAAAGATTACCCTTGTCTCCGTCTGTACAGGAAATGGGGTCGTCACAGTTACTAACTCTAGTGATCATGATTATCGATAGAGAATTGCATAGAATCATTGGGTGGAACTTGAAATAGGCTTTAGGCATCATTAATGGTAAGAGGAAAGAGTGGCTGCCAATATGGATGAAAATTTAGGGATCGGTACATATCTTCTAAGGAAGCGATTGATACCCATCCCATACTTAATGGGATATAAAATATGGGAATGATATCGATCTTCATGTCACAGATCGATACATATCACATGCTTTGTGATTTTCTGAATTTGGAGTTTTAGGATGGTTTGCCTCCACTTTATGGTGTGGATTATACTTGATTTTTCGGATTTGCAATTATCTCTATGGGTTTCTTGTCTTGATAACTTTGAAGTTTACCTGGTAATTTCATCTGTGCATCGCTTGGTCAAAAGGCAGGTTAATAACATGTTTTTTTTGTTATAAGCATTTATTGCTTTCATCTTAAATAATTCTCCACTTTGATCATTTTCCTTTACTGAGTCATTAGAAAAGTGAAAGTAGATTATGCAAAGATCTTTATTTTCTTTGTTGTTTCATGCAAGAGACAAATGTAAGTTAATGAAGGAGCACTGCGAAAGAGAGCACATTGACCAAGTTGTAAGTCAAATTCTCAATTACCTCTATTCAAAGCTTCATTATACGACTGGGACGAAAAAGGCATACTTTTGTGCTTTGTATAATCGAATGGTTAGACTTTGGAAGACTCAATTCAAACTATAGTTGTTTATTTTCATTGAAATGAAGTAAAAATTTGGAATTTGATTGTTTATAGCCATTTCTAAACTCTCTTCATTCGAAAAATAGCGATTGGGAGCGACATGCGATTGAAAATTGGTCATTGAAGGGCGTTAGGACTATGACCCCTACTTAACGAACGTCCAAACTTAGGAACCCATTAATGGGCACCCAAGTCCAATTAAATTATGTAAATTCCAAGTTGAAAATTCAGCTTAATATTAAGGGTGAGCTAGGATATCAACGCGATCCCCCTATTTATTTGAGCTGAACATGCTCTATTGGAGATGCTCTAAGTGTTAAATTATGTAATAAGTTTACATAATTATCTCTGAGGAACACCCTTAATTCTATTATATACTTTGGCGCTTTAGTTGCTTCCATTATTGTTGAAGAGAAGCTCTAAACAACTTTTGCTTCTTCTTTGACCATATCTGGACAAAACTCTATTTGAATTTTGATGTAATGTGCTCAAAAGGAATTTATGAATATGAGTTTGAGCTATTATTATTAAGTTAGGTTGTGTATACTATACCATTGTTCCAAACTGCTACTTTTACATTTCTATTTTATCCATGGCATTCATTCATTCATTTAGATGCTACATGACACCCTTAATGGAAGTATAAGTATGATTGTCTTATAAGTATATAATTTATTTATACAAAATGTCCTTTGAAATTAGATTTGTAATGATATATTAAATGTAACATGTTGCCAAAAGCATATCACTTTCTCCTTATAACGTCTTTGCCAAAGCATACATTAAAATATGGTTCTTACGGAAAAATTAACAGCAGAACGGGGCTTTTAGTGTTTTCTTAATTATATGAGTCTTTTTTGACTTTTAAGAGAAATATACTTTAATTGATGCAAGTAATAATCACATAATCAAGATGCAGATAAAAGAAAATAAAGTAAAATAAAAAGGAATACGACAGGATTTTTATACTGGTTTGGGGTATTATACATCTAGTCTTACATATAACCTGTACATATTTATTTTCAATATAATGTAGATGTACAATTTCAGTATCAAGGCTACCAAGCACACCCTCCATAATTTCTGACCTTTGTTTAGTGTCATTTTTTTATTTTCGAGCCTGGTAAGTTTGCCCAATTGATTTCTAGACCCAACCACACTCAATTGATTTACATGTCATAATCACACCTATTTCAATAGCGGTTCTGATTTGAAAGAGTTTGTAGACTCATATCTTCTAAACTATATTACAATTGATCTTATAACTCTGTATTGAACTTTGACCTTGAGGGATTGATGATAGAATGGTAGAGAATCAAGTTAGAGATAAAAAGATTTGATTTTGGTTAAATTTCGATAGAGTTTGGTTAAAGATATTTTTAGAAATGAAAGAAGATAAAAAAGAGAGATGAAATAAAGAAAGTAGTTATATAATTCATTTGGAAAGTTTGTTGCATATATTGGAACAACAGTCATGTCTATTCACGGAATCTTGGCGATGAGTAGACGCTTCATTTGAAAATTTAATTTGTGGAAAAGTTAGCTAGTTTGTTGAAATATTTATCAAGGAATTGTCGGCGTATCTTTTATATTATTGAAAATTGATTTACTTCAAATCATCTTGAAAACATGTTGCTTTATAAAATAATCTGAAACTTCATAAAATCATTTAAACATAGTTTGTAAATTACTTCGGTGATCCTCATCCCCTTTTTCAAAACGTAGCAACATACCTTTTGTTTTTTTTTATTTCCTTCTATGGAAATATAACATGAACGATTTTTGCCTTTGTAACGTAATAAAAAAATGTTATTTATTTTATTTCAAACTTTTTGGGATTTGAGTTCCACGTTTTAAAATTTCAATTTCTACATTAAGGATATACTTAACAAAGTGGTTTAGTTTGTTAATTGTTACTAACCCTAGATTCACCCCTCCCCCTCTACCGACAAATGAATTTATACATTTTTCTCGAGCTCCATCGTGTATTTTAATCATAATAAGACTATAGAAAATAACTTTTTTTAAAATATTTAATAAAATATTAAAAATTATGTAAATTATATATAATACTATTTTAAAACAAAGTATAAAGAATTTTCCAAAATACAAACATATAAGAATTATAGAAACAAAGTATAAACTATTTCAAAGGTTAGAAATCGAAAAAGGATGTTTGAAAAATAATATTTCAAAAACAAGGCTTGTTTCAAAATAATTTTTGAAAAAAAGATCAACTGCCAAAAGAATTTTAACATATGTACCAAGACTCTAAACTTGTCTGGAACATCTTGAAATCTTGAAGACTCATGAGTCTTCATTCTCAAACTTTTGAATCGTGTTGATAACCTTGATGTTGTACAGTCTTTGTAACGACCCTGATTTTTGATCGATTTATTTTAAATATCTAAAATGGTTTTAAATATTGAGTTTATAATATAAATGGATTTTTATATTGAGTTATCGATTTAATAATCGATTATGGTGTAATTTCAAGAATATTGAATTATCGTAATCTGAAAACGAGAATGAATTTGAAGTTAAAATATAATCAAAACAGTTCAGATGATCAATACAAAATTATATTTGAATTAGAATAATAATATTTATTTATTATCAAGGAATTCATTTGTTTTGAATTTAAAATATATCGATTTAAATTTATATCTTCTCCATATGACCAGATTAGACTTCGTAGCTTATTCCACTGTGTCCAAAATAGTGGTTAAACCCTACAAACGTCAGTCATTATGTTAAAATAGCAGTTCGTGAATTTATATAATGGACCCCGAGATATTTGATTGTGGATAGATTCGAAATAAAATCAATATCTAATTAAAAAAAACAAAATCTCTTTAAACTCAAATCACATTAAATATACCGTACTTTGCGCAGAAGAATTCCTTCGTGTCTAAGTAATTATCATTTACAAATACGCATATCATTTCCCCTTTGTTTCTTCTGAAAATCGGGAAAGAATATCGAAGCTTCAAAATATAAAATGGCGTGAGTTATACCAATTTGAACTGGAAGCTTTGAATCCTTGGACCTTTCCATTTCTATCATTTTCGCTCTCACCAAATTAAAATCGAAGTCGTTTTCTTTCCCAGATTCTTCAAGAATTAATCAAAAATCCAAATCTCCACGAAATCAAATAAAATTAGATTCGTTAGCTTCCTTATCTTATGAGCTTTAATCCTATACATTGTTTGGAAGGTTCGCATCATCTATCTAGTGATCGAATTGGTCACAATGGGTTAGGGTTTCAATTTTTTGGGGCTTACGGTCATCGACAATTGTGGGTTCTGTTTTGATTTTAGTATTGAGTTTCTGGATAGCGGGCGAGCGTGTAGGTGAAGTAGTGGATGTTGCGATGACCTGTTGGAGACTGTGATTTTTGGGAAATCCAGTATCGGCTGTCGCGATTTTTATCGATTTCAAAAGCAACGTCGATGTTGTGTGTGTTCGAATTGATGGAGAGGTAGTGGTGTGCGATGAATTGATGATGACATTGGTGAACTGTGGGCGAATATAGTTGGATTGGAAAGCATATTTAGGTTTGCATTATCGAGGAGATTGGATGGGGTTTCTTTGTAAGGGAGCGGTGAACAAAAATTGTCGATCCACTGTAGCTTTGGAAAATTAATGTTGCGATTGAAATTAAGGGGTTTTCAAAGCAAATTGGGTCGGTGCTTTACTGTGACAGTGGAGAAAGGAAGCGATGGGTTTCAGAAGGGTGGTAGATGGAGTAACGTATTTTTGAATTGTGAGGTGAGCTTGCGGTGACAAGGAAGGGCACGAGTTGAAAATTAGAGCAAATGTTAAAGTCAGATTTGTGCATTGATAAGTATTGGTGGATTATAGGATGAATGAATATCATTCGTTCACTGTGCTTTGTTGTTGCGAAGTAGCGTTGAGGACGGGTTTCTGACAAAGAGATTTTTGTGTATAAGGGAAGTTTGGTCTGGATATTTGAATGATGATGGTCATTAGATAATAAGATTAAGAGTGGTGATTGTTGTTTGTTTCAACCAGGGATGGAGCTTTAGTGATTGTGGAGGATTGAGTACTGGGTGTATGCAAGCCAAAATGGTAGGAGCAACATGCATAATTTGAGAGGAAAGAAATGGGATTAAGGTATTTTCAATAATTTAATTAATATATATTAGTCAAACTGAATTCGTATACTGCTAAGAGGAATATAAAATGGCTCTAAAATGTTATTTAGAATTTGTACAAATTGGAAAAGGGAGATTTATTAAATCATTATGAAAATTTATAAATTTGATGAGTGAACAAATTAAACTTGAAATCGTTAGCTTTGCAAAACCGTGAAGTTTAGAAAATTAAAAAGAACCTTGTTATGGAAATTCATTAGTTACTTATAGAATTCGAATTTTTCTTAGGCAAGTGTAAGTCGAATGGAATCATTCGTGTAAAGTTCGAAGACTTGGAAATCGATGAATATAAACTGAAATTGACCCAAGTGGGAACTAAACCCTGGTGAGTAAATCTCACTCAAATTTATTTAGAATTATTTTTATTAGTTAAAAATAATTGTTTGTTGGTTGTTGGTTGCTGGTTGCATTTAAATATTTTTGTGCCTATTTAAAATATATTAGTTTATAGGATTCGTGATTGTGGTTACTATATATATATATATATATATATATTGGTGGTTGGATAGTTCCCGCAGTACCATTAGCGGATGCCCGCAATATCATTAGCAGATGACCATATATGCCTCACGCTATGATAGTGGATGACCTTCTATACAGCGATATCCTGCCTCGAAGCAGGATGGGTATTATTTATGTTGGCTAAGGTCTGTGGATGCAGAAAAAACAGGTTGGAGGGATCCAACTGGATTCCTCAAAAATATTATTATTTGTTTGTTTCACATATATTATGGTATGTGATGTGTTGATTGATCATTGAGTGGTTTGATTATTTAAATATCATTGGGGCCAAAATGTTGATATATAAAAATACCGTGAAAATGATATTGAGATTTGAAAGGACAAATCTATTTTCAAAAAATAGTAATTTGAATTTTTAATGAGCTATAAAAATATTAACTTGTTTTAAACAAGTATTGAATTTATAAACGATGTTTATAAATTAAACAACCAGGAAATAGAAGTAAATTTATAAGCAGTGTTTATAAATAAAATGGAATGATTTTCATTAGATAATCAGGAACTGAAGTGAATTTATAAACGTTGTTTATAAATGAAGAGAAATGAATTATCATTAGATAATTGGGAAAATGTAAATACAAGTGTGAATTATAAAAGGGAAATTTATTTTTCCAAAGTAGAAATCATAATTTCAAAAGGGCTTTGAAATGAGAACTTGTTTTGGTATATATAGAACAGGGAAAGGAAATTTATAAATGATGTTTATAAATAAGGGAGATAATTGTAATTAGATAATCTGAAGTTTTAAATTCAAGATTGAGTTTATAAATAGAGAGTTGGAATCATTTTGAAAAGGAAACAACGGTTTTTATTCTGGAATTCAGAATATAAAAGGAATTGGATTTCAAAGGGAATTTGAAATGGAAAATTTGTTTTAATATATAAAACAAGAAAGATGAATTTACAAGCGATGTTATAAATCTAGCAAAATAAATTATCATTAGATAATTTAGGCGTTTAAATTCAAATATGAATTTAAAAGTGAATTGGGAAGTGTTTTGAAACAAAATGATTGATTATATTTCGGAATCCGAAATATAAGCTGAATTGAGAAAATCCAACGGGTTTATAATTGAAATTCGATTATATCGAATTTTATAAATAATTTATTAATAAAAGAAATTGGAATTAAATACAGAAGATCGAAGTATAAATAAATTTATTACCGAGTAAGGAAAAATCGACAATTATAGATAATCGAAAATATTAAGTTGAATTGGGAAAACTAGTTTAATATATATATATATATATATTAAAATATATTAGAATAGAGTTGGAATTTATATATAAACGAAGTTCAAAACGTTTATATATTAAATATAATTAAAACGAACTCGCTGCAGCGCTGTAGTTCGTAAATTGGCGTTTCGAACTTCAATTGAGTATACGGAACTCAATTTAAGTCGGAATTCTTTGAAACAAGAACCGTCAGAACCGATTTGATAATGGTTTTCTAATGGAAGAGAAAAATCTGGATTTCGTCTTATAGATTTTGAGTTATGTCAAAATTCAAATTTTCAGAAAAGTAGTGCCGGAACCATTATAAAACCATAACGGTTTATTTAAATAAATAAAAGGATTTTAAGTAAATAAAATCCGAATTTCATTTAGGAAAAATCCAGATTTGAGTTATAAATAATATCTGAACTTGAGTGGAGTAATGAAATGATTCTTGAAACAAAATCAAATCAGATGTTTAATTGTTGAGTAGAATTAACTAATTTGAAGAAAATTAGTTAATGGAATTTTGAATCGAAATTGGACTTTGGATCAGAAAAAGGGTTTATAAATTCATATTCGAAATCGAATATGAAACTTGAATTAGAAATGGCATTCGATTGTTTTATAAATAAACTAATTTATATTTGAACATGATATGTTCAAATAAAAGGTGAAATAGACAAAAGAGTTAACTAAAGAATAAATTAGGGAATTGAGTTAAAATGACCAGATTGAGTTCGAATAAATTAGGAATGGACATATATAGATTAGACAGGGTTGGAGTGAAGTGTATGAAGATTATAATTCGTGTGCTCGACAATAAGGTACATTTTAAATTCCGTATGAGGTTTTATGCGTCGAATCGGCCAACCACTTGGCTTTTTTATTTTCTTTTTGAATGGAAAGGGCCTAGAGAGGCGAGTTGAGGTTTGAACTGTTGACCGATACAAAGGGAGTTATGGCGAAATTTTCCGAAAATTTAAGGAGTTAGAATATTTTTAAGAAAATTTGATAGTTAGAAATCAGTGTATCGATATATATAGAATTCGATAAGGAAATGAACTTAAAAATAGAATATTATAAACAAAAAGGAAATCTGTGAATTAGATTTGTTAAAAATAGAAAGAGAAGCATATACGTGTTTTAGAAATGGAAAATTGGTTTAATATGGTGTTGATTATTCGATTTAGCGGTCTTGTCTGTTTTGAAGTTAATAATATTTTCAGTCAAGGTCTGAGAGGTAATTATACCCCAACTCAATTGATTTCATTATTAGTTGATAAATAGTAAGATTCAGCCTCGAACAGACATGTTTAAAGAAATTTAGTCGAATGCAGTATTTTGGGTTGTTGTAACGATGTTTTACATAACATTCGTTTTAACCCAAGTAAGTGGAATTTTGGGAATATAATAATAACTATTTCCTAAGTATAGAAATGAATTGTCGTGAAATAGAGAAGTAATTGGAATATTTTCCTATTATTAATAGAAGATATTTTCTAAGTATAGAAAATAAAAGATGGCGAAATATGGAAATGTTTTCCAAACAGCGTAAGAGACCAAGATGATTATTGAAAATATTTGGTTAACAAATATCGGTAAGGAAATGAAGAAGTGATTTAATTAATGAAATATTAATTAAGAGGCCTAGTGATTTGTTTGATGGTTGGAATGTTTGTTTATTTTTCTTCGATAGTTAAATAACCGACTATTGAAGTATTTGCCAATATGATTGTCAATATGGAGAGATCGGTTCGATTATTATCCGACTTCGTATTGGCAATAGCGTTGCGAATCAGAATATATGAAGATAATCGAAGACGGAGTAAAGTGCAAGGGCTTTTTCTATTAATGGAAATTGTGCCTTCGGTTTCGTTCAATCCCAGAACGAATGTATATGGACGACTGTATATGGACGAATGTTTGACAAAGTATTTCCAATGATCGAATATGTTGATCTGTATAGATATATATGGTGGCGGAGAATTTATTCTCTTAGGATAATATCCATAATATATTTGTGCAAATCAATTAATGATTTATGGATCTGACAATGTGGCATTCAAAGTAATTGTGCTATCAGTGAATGATAAGAAATCGTAGCCTTAGGCTTCAACAACCGGGAAATGACAAAAATCGGGTAGGCAGCATGGCTATGTGGGTCGCTCCCATTAGGGTGTATTATCACCTATCTAGAGAAATTCATTTAATTCCTTGTTCTATTCGATGTTGTCCCATTCGCGAAAACGGTTGCTGATCCCAACCGTTGGTGATATACATTCAATACACTCAAGCAAAATGAGTGGTCGGTCATGTGTGGGCCGGGTTACAAGACGTTCTTGTTGAACCCAGTGTATTCCCCTCTAGAGATACACTATCGGAAGGTGGTTCCATACCTTGCCATGTTGGAAATCTAATCTCCAATAAGCGCCCTGCTGTTTTCGATTTTATATTATGTATGTGGAGCGTGAGATGCAAGCGTTCTGCTATTTGGTTATTTATTTGATTAGACATTATTATAATACCGTTGGATTTTCATATCAAAGTGTTTTGGGTTATAGTAAGGTAAAAACCAACCATGTTTGTGTGTGGGATGATCTTACTATTATCCTTTCTTTCAAAAGGTCTTTGATACGTGATTGTGCCTATTTAAAATATATTAGTTATATAAGATTCGTGATTGTGGTTACTATATATATATATATATATATATATATATATATATATATATATTGGTGGTTGGATAGTTCCCGCAGTACCATTAGCGGATGCCCGCAGTATCATTAGCGGATGACCCTATATGCCCCACGCTATGATAGTGGATGACCTTCTATACCGCGATACCCTGCCTCGAAGCAGGATGGGTATTATTTATGTTGGATAACATCTGTGGATGCAGGAAAAACAGATTGGAGGGATCCAACTGGATTCCTCAAAAATATTATTATTTGTTTGTTTCACATATATTATGGTATGTGATGTGTTGATTGATCATTGAGTGGTTTGATTGTTTAAATATCATTGGGGCCAAAATTTTGATATATAAAAATATCGTGAAAATGATATTTGAGATTTGAAAGGAGAAATCTATTTTTAAAAAATTGAAATTTGAATTTTATTGAGCTATAGAAATATTAACTTGTTTTAAACAAGTATTGAATTTATAAACGATATTTATAAATTAAATAACCAGGAAATTGAAGTAAATTTATAAACAGTGTTTACAAATTAAATGGAATGATTTTCATTAGATAATCAGGGAACTGAAGTGAATTTATAAACGTTGTTTATAAATGAATTGAAATGAATTATCATTGGATAATTGGGAAAATGTAAATACAAGTATGAATTATAAAAGGGAAAATAATTTTTCTAAAGTAGAAATCATAATTTCAAAAGGGTTTTGAAATGAGAACTTGTTTTAGTATATATAGAACAGGGAAAGGAAATTTATAAATGATGTTTATAAATAAGGGAGATAATTGTAATTAGATAATTTGAAGTTTTAAATTCAAGTTTGAATTTATAAATAGAGAGTTGAAATCATAACGGTTTTTATTCTGGAATTCAGAATATAAAAGGAATTGGATTTTAAAGGGAATTTGAAATGGAAAACTTGTTTTAATATATAACACAAGAAAGATGAATTTACAAACGAAGTTATAAATCTAGCAAAATAAATTATCATTAGATAATTTAGACGTTAAAATTCAAATATGAATTTAAAAGTGAATTGGGAAGTGTTTTAAAACAAAATGATTGATTATATTTCGTAATCCGAAATATAAGCTTAATTGAGAAAATCCAACGGGTTTATAATTGAAATTCGATTATATCGAATTTTATAAATAATTTATTTATAAAAGAAATTGGAATTAAATATAGAAGATCGAAGTATAAATAAATTTATCATCGAGTAAGGAAAAATCGACAATTATAGATAATCGGAAATATTAAGTTGAATTCGAATTTTTTTAATATATATATTAAAAAATATTAGAATAGAGTTGGAATTTATATATAAACGAAGTTCAAAACGTTTATATATTAAATATAATTAAAACGAACTCGCCGCAATGCGGTAGTTCATAAATTGGCGTTTCGAACTTCAATTGAGTATAGAGAACTCAATTTAAGTCGGAATTCTTTGAAACAAGAACCGTCAGGACCGATTCGATAATGGTTTTCTAATGGAAGAGAAAAATCTGGATTTCGTCTTATAGATTTTGAGTTATATCAAAAATCAAATTTTCAGAAAAGCAGCGCCAGAACCATTATAAAACCACATCGGTTTATTTAAATAAATAAAAGGATTTTTAAGTAAATAAAATCCGAATTTCATTTAGGAAAAATCCAGATTTGAGTAATAAATAATATCTGAACTTGAGTGGAGTAATGAAATGATTCTTGAAACAAAATCAAATCAGATGTTTAATTGTTGAGTAGAATTAACTAATTTGAAGAAAATTAGTTAATGGAATTTTAAATCGAAATTGGACTTTGGATCAGAAAAAGGGGTTTGCAAATTCATATTCGAAATCGAATATGAAATTTGAATTAGAAATGGCATTCGATTGTTTTATAAATAAATTAATTTATATTTGAACGTGATATGCTCAAATAAAAGGTGGAATAGACAAAAGAGTTAATTAAAGAATAAATTAGCGAATTGAGTTAAAAATGACCAGATTGAGTTGGGATAAATTAGGAATGGATGTATATAGATTAGACAGGTTTGGAGTGAAGTGTATGAAGATTATAATTCGTGTGCTCGACAATAAGTTACATGTTTAAATTCCATATGAGGTTTTATGCGCCGAATCGGCAAGCCACTTGGCTTTTTAATTTTCTTTTTGAATGGAAAGGGACTAGAGAGGCGAGTTGAGGTTTGAACTGTTGACAGGTACAAAGGAGGTTATGGCGAAATTTTCCGAAAATTTAAGGAGTTAGAATATTTTTAAGAAAATTTGATAGTTAGAAATCAGTGTATCGATATATATAGAATCCGATAAGGAAACAAACTTAAAAATATAATATCATAAACAAAAAGGAAATCTATAAATCAGATTTGTTAAAAATAGAAAGAGAAGCGTATATGTGTTTTAGAAATGGAAAATTGGTTTAATATGGTGTTGATTATTCGAGTTAGCGGTCTTGTCTGTTTTGAAGTTAATAATATTTTCAGTCAAGGTCTAAGAGGTAATTATACCCCAACTCGATTGATTTCATTATTAGCTGATAAATAGCAAGATTCAGTCTCGAAGAGAAGTGTTTAAAGAAATTTAGTCAAATGCAGTATTTTGGATTGTTGTAACGATGTTTTACATAACATTCGTTTTAACCCAAGTAAGTTGAATTTTGGAAATATAATAATAAATATCTAAGTATAGAAATGAATTGTCGTGAAACGAAGAAGTAATTGGAATATTTTCCTATTATTAATAGAAGATATTTTCTAAGTATAGAAAATAAAAGATGGCGAAATATGGAAATGTTATCCAAACTGCGTAAGAGACCAAGATGATTATTGAAAATATTTGGTTAAAAAATATCGGTAAGGAAATGAAGAAGTGATTTAATTAATGAAATATTAATTAAGAGGCCTAGTGATTTGTTTGATGGTTGGAATGTTTGTTTATTTTTCTTCGATAGTTAAATAACCGACTATCGAAATATTTGCCAGTATCGTTGTCAATATGGAGAGATAGCATTGGATTATTATCCGAGAACCACTTCGTATTGGCAGGAAGCGTTGTGAATCAGAATATATGAAGATAATCGAAGACGGAGTAAAGTGCAAGGGCTTTTTCTATTAATAGAAATTGTGCCATCGGTTTGGTTCAATCCCAGAATGAACGTATATGGACAAGTGTCTGACAGAGTATTTCCAATGATCGAATATGTTGATCTGTATAGATATATATGGTGGCAGAGAATTTATTCTCTTAGCATAATATCCAAAAAATATTTGTGCAAATCAATTAATGATTTACGGATCTGACAATGTGGCATTCAAAGTAATTGTGCTATCAATGAATGATAAGAAATCGTAGCCTCAGGCCTTAACAACCGAGAAATGACAAAAATCGGGCAGGCAGCATGGCTATGTGGGTAACTCCCATTAGGGTGTATTATCACCTATCTAGAGAAATTCCATTAATTCCTTATTCTATTCGATGTTGTCCCATTAGGGAAAACGGTTGCTGATCCCAACCGTTGGTGATATACATTCGATACACTCAACCGAAATGAGTGGTCGGTCATGTGTGGGCCGGGTTGCAAGACGTTCTTGTTGAACCCAGTGTATTCCTTTCTAGAGGTACACTATCAGAAGGTGGTTCCATACCTTGTCATGTTGGAAATCCAATCTCCAATAAGCACCCTGCGGTTTTTGATTTTATACTATGTATGTGGAGCGTGAGATGCAAGCGTTCTGCTATTTGGTTATTTATTTGATTAGACATTATTATAATACCACTGGATTTTTGTATCAAAGTGTTTTGGGTTATTGTAAGGTAAAAACCAACCATGTTTATGTGTGGGCTGGTCTTACTATTATCCTTTCTTTCAAAAGGTCTTTGAAAGTTAAACAAATGGTTGGAGTTTACTCACACCAGTCCCATGACCGACCCAGAGTTTATTTTGTTTTTGTTTTCCCTAAACTCTTGGGTGGCCGAATTTGTACGGGCAGTTAAGTAGTCGGGATTTTTATAGATTCACTTGGAGGAGTTTGAAGCAGGAGGCTTCACCAGTTAGCTATAGACTATCATATATTCCGCTATATACCATGTTTGTATTTGGAAACAGGTGTTTATGACTGTTCCAGAAATAGTTGTTGTGCTCTGATGATGGTATGTATATAAAGTTACCGAATTGTATTTCAAAAGTTATGTTATTTAATATATTTTATTCGTTCCACTGTGAGATTTTTGTTCTTCGTTTTTCTTCTATTCTAACTTTTCTTTCTTTCTATTCCTCATCCTCTAACTTCTTTCTACTAATGATTCGTATTTCTGTGTCATTTGGGTTGGACGTGTGGTGTTATTAGTCAACTCAAAGGATACGGAAATTCGGGCCATTACAGTTAGTATTACAGCTTAGGTTGAGCGAAAACCTAGGCTGTGGGGGGTTGTGCTCATTAGACATAGGATCAGTAGTACCCTAAAATGAGTTGAGTGTATATATACGAGAGAGCGTATTTGTTAATTGATATAAGAAAAACAAAATTATATTGTGTTGGCTAGTCTGTTGAGTGAATTATGAATTCGGGTCGAATCGTGGGACGCCACGACGTCGATAAGAGTTTGTAAATACTTGAACATAAGATTGAACACGATATTGTTTTAAAGTGGGTAAATGAAATAATTTTGCCCAAAATTCTATTTTTATAGAAAAGGAATAATTTTCTAGAACTATTATATTATATGGATGTGTTGACTGTTATTATTATAATCCAATGAGATTATAAAATTGAAATGGTTATAGATAACCAAATATAATTTTTATATGAATAAGATATACAATTGAGACGAATTAAAATTAAATTCAAAGTAGAATTTGGAATTTAAATCCTGGGAAGTCAGAAAATATTTTATGAAAGTATATTAGAACAATATAGCTTTGATTTAAAAGGATTCTGAATGGATTTTGAAATTGTTTAAGCATTGAACTCACTTCAGTGGCTGGAAAATAATTTTGATAATGACTGCAGCATCATCAGTGTTCATTTTTGAGTTTCTAAGTGATGGATTGCTACCTTAGAAAAGTTTTTGATGGAAATATGTTTGAATGAAAACAAGCTGGTTTGAAAATTCAAATGTTTTGAATTTGAAATGGAAATAAATATATGTATATATTTACGGGATTTCAAAAGGATTCAAAATAAAAACCCAGGAATTTGAATTCTGGAATTTAAATTTAACTCTAGCAAGTTAAATCGATTGAAGTGAATAAGTTGACTATAATCAATTTAAATAGATTAATGGAATACAGATTGAATGTAAATGTATTGATTGTAGATCGTTCGAATTAAATGAATGAAAACCAAAATTTTGGTGGAATTAAATTTGTTGAAATATGAAAATTTGAGTTCAACATAATTAAGTTTTGAAAAGTTAATGGGATGGTAGCACTTTTCCTACATTAGTAATTTTGGGGATGAAATTTTTTAAGGGGAAAGAACGCAACGACCCTGATTTTTGATTGATTTATTTTAAATATCTAAAATGGTTTTAAATATTGAGTTTATAATATAAATGGATTTTTATATTGAGTTATCGATTTAATAATCGATCACGGTTTAATTTCAAGAATGTTGAATTATCGTAATCTGAAAATGAGAATGAATTTGAAGTTAAAATATAATCAAAACAGTTCAGATGATCAATACAAAATTCTGTTTGAATTAGAATAATAATATTTATTTATTATCAAGGAATTCATTTGTTTTGAATTTAAAATATATCGATTTAAATTTATATCTTCTCGATATGACCAGATTAGACTTCGTAGCTTATTCCACTGTGTCCAGAATAGTGGTTAAACCCTACAAACGTCAGTCATTATGTTGAAATAGCAGTTCGTGAATTTATATAATGGACCCCGAGATATTTGATTGTGGATAGATTCGAAATAAAATCAATATCTAATTAAAAAAACAAAATCTCTTTAAACTCAAATCACATTAAATATACCGTACTTTGCGCAGAAGAATTCCTTCGTGTCTAAGTAATTATCATTTACAAATACGCATATCATTTCCCCTTTGTTTCTTCTGAAAATCGGGAAAGAATATCGAAGCTTCAAAATATAAAATGGTGTGAGTTATACCAATTTGAACTGGAGGCTTTGAATCCTTGGACCTTTCCATTTCTATCATTTTCGCTCTCAGCAAATTAAAATCGAAGTCGTTTTCTTTCCCAGATTCTTCAAGAATTAATCAAAAATCCAAATCTCCACGAAATCAAATAAAATTAGATTCGTTAGCTTCCTTATCTTATGAGCTTTAATCCTATACATTGTTTGGAAGATGCGCATCATCTTTCTGGTGATCGAATTGGTCACAACGGGTTAGGCTTTCAAATTTTTGGGGCTTACGGTCATTGGCAGTCGTGGGTTCTGCTTCGATTTTAGTATTGAGTTTCTAGATAGTAGGCGAGCGCGTAAGTGAAGCAGTGGATGTTGCGATGACCTGTTGGAGACTGCGATTTTTGGGAAAGCAAGTATCGGCTGTCGCGATTTTTAGTGACTTCAAAAGCAATGTTGATGTTGTGTGTGTTCGAATTGATGGAGAGGTAGTGGTGTGCGATGAATTGATGATGACATTGGTGAACTGTGGGTGACTATAGTTGGATTGGAAAGCATATTCAGGTTTGCATTATCGAGGAGATTGGATGGGTTTCTTTGTAAGGGTGCGATGAACAAAAACTGTCGGTCCACTGTAGCTTTGGAAAATCAATGTTGCGATTGAAATTAAGGGGTTTTCAAAGCAAATTGGATCGGTGCTTTAATGTGACAGTGGAGAAAGGCAACGATGGGTTTCAGAAAGGTGGTAGATGGAGTAACGTATTTTTGAATTGAGAGGTTAGCATGCGGTGACAAAGAAGGCACGAGTTGAAAATTTGAGCAAATGGTAAAGTCAGATTTGTGCGTTGATAAGTATTGGTGGATTATAGGATGAATGAATATCATTCGTTCACTGTGCTTTGTTGTTGCGAAGTAGCGTTGAGGACGGGTTTCTGACAAAGAGATTTTTGTGTACAAGGAAAGTTTGGTCTGGATATTTGAATGATGATGGTCATTAGATGATAAGGTCAAGAGTGGTGATTGTTGTTGGTTTCAACTAGGGATGGAGCTTTAGTGATTGTGGAGGATTGAGTACTGGGTGTATGCAAGGCAAAATGGTAGGAGCAACATGCATAATTTGAGAGGAAAGAAATGGGATTAAGATATTTTTAATAATTTAATTAATATATATTAGTTAAATTGAATTCGTATACTGCTAAAAGGAATACAAAATGGCTCTAAAATGTTATTTAGAATTTGTACAAATTGGAAAAGGGAGATTTATTAAATCATTCTGAAAATTTATAAATTTGATGAGTGAACAAATTAAACTTGAAATCGTTAGCTTTGCAAAACCGTGAAGTTTAGAAAATTAAAAAGAACCTTGTTATGGAAATTCATTAGTTATTTATAGAATTCGAATTTTTCTTAGGCAAGGTTAAGTCGAATGGAATCATTCGTGTAAAGTTCAAAGACTTGGAAATCGATGAATATAAACTGAAATTGACGCAGGTGGAAACTAAACCCTTGTGAGTAATTCTCACTCAAATTTATTTAAAATTATTTTTATTAGTTAAAAATAATTGTTTGTTGGTTGTTGGTTATTGGTTGCATTTAAATATTTTTGTGCCTATTTAAAATATATTAGTTATATAGGATTCGTGATTGTGGTTACTATATATATATATATATATATATATATATATTGGTGGTTGGATAGTTCCCGCAGTACGATTAGCGGATGCCCGCAATATCATTAGCGGATGACCATATATGCCCCACCCTATGATAGTGGATGACCTTCTATACCGCGGTATCCTGCCTCGAAGCAGGATGGGTATTATTTATGTTGGCTAAGGTCTGTGGATGCAGGAAAAACAGGTTGGAGGGATCCAACGGATTCCTCAAAAATATTATTATTTGTTTATTTCACATATATTATGCTATGTGGTGTATTGATTGATCATTGAGTGGTTTGATTATTTAAATATCATTGGGGCCAAAATGTTGATATATAAAAATACCGTGAAAATGAATTGAGATTTGAAAGGAGAAATCTATTTTTAAAAGATAGTAATTTGAATTTTTATTGAGCTATAGAAATATTAACTTGTTTTAAACAAGTATTGAATTTATAAACGATGATTATAAATTAAATAACCAGGAAATTGAAGTAAATTTATAAACAGTGTTTATAAATAAAATGGAATGATTTTCATTAGATTATCAGGGAATTGAAGTGAATTTATAAACGTTGTTTATAAATGAAGAGAAATGAATTATCATTGGATAATTGGAAAATGTAAATACAAGTGTGAATTATAAAAGGGAAATTTATTTTTCTAAAGTAGAAATCATAATTTCAAAAGGGTTTTGAAATGAGAACTTGTTTTAGTATATATAGAACAGGTGATATACACGTAAATGTGTATATTTTATCCGCTTATTTATCTAGTTTTCTATTTAAAATAATTAATATTGTGTATTTATAGCTGTGTTTTCATATTGTTGATAAAAAGCTTGGTTTAGAGCATTTGATGGATAAAGCATGAAGAATTTGCTTAAAAAGAGTGAAGTTGAAATTACTAAAGCTTGAAGAGTTTAAAGCTTGAAGAACGGCTGCAAATAGAGTTCAGTTGGGAAGATTTAGTTCACTAAAGACTCATATTGCGTTCACATTGGCTCATTTGCAAGACCCCTCACTCTACAGCTGTGTTCACACTAGCTTATGTGTTAGTTAGGCTAATTCTTTAGTCCTACATTATGGAATTTGCCAAGTAGCCTTTGTCATATCAGCTATAAATACACTTTATCTCATTCATTGTAAAACACACTTAGTTTTATTATATAATCTTTCTCTTGGAATAAAACTCTTCTTCCCTATTCTCTTTAGTTGTAGTTTTTATTTACATGTTATTTTCTTTTCTGCAACTAGATTAGATTTATTTTATGCAAATAGAATAGGTTGTCCTTTATTTTTATTTTTATTTTTCTCTTGATTTTTGTTCTATGTTGCAATTTACGTTCGTTGTTAGAATAATAAACATGAGAGGCTAATCCCTTTCAACTTAGGGGTAATGAAACTCTCTTAATCATGTAGTTGCAACATAATTTATCTTTTTATTCTCTCTTTGTGTTTCATGTTATGTTGATGTCATGGTGATTAAGTGGAGGTTGAAACCAAAAATTTGATGGTCTATAGTTCTAATTAATAGTTCATAGGCCATGCTTAAAGTATATTTCAATTTCAACTTGTTCATTTTTCATTAGATTTGGTAAGGTGATTTAGTGGATATGATATAGTTTGATAGTTTATGTTATGCTAGTTAATAGCATGAATACGCTATACTTATAATAATCATATCAACTAAATTCACAAACGACCAAAAGAAAAGAGAGAAAGTAATTTCATAACTTGTTGTACTACATAATCTAGAATGTGAATTTATTCCTAAGTTGCCATTTATCTCATAGTTTTTTATTAATTTTAATTTACTAGTTTAGTTGTAGTTAAATCATCACTCGAATTTGGTCTAATTTGATTGAGTAATTTTAGAATTAATTCTTTCCCTGTGGATTGACCCGTATTCGCCACGTACTAACAATTGTACGCCGTGCGCTTGCGGTTTATTTCAATATTCACGACGATTTTCTAATTCATAGAATATTCATCGTCGAACAAGTTTTTGGCGCCGTTACCGGGGAACTGAATTTAATTTTGATTTATTCTTCGAATAATTTTCTTGTTTGTTGTTCATATTTCTTTATAAAAAATTGTGTTTTTTTCAGTGTGTGGTTTGTTAGCTTCTTTTTGTTCACTTGCATTTGTGTGTTTGTTGTTTGTGTTCTTTGTTCTTATTTTCTTTTACTATTATTAAAAAAAACATTGTTTGTGTGTGTTTTGTGTACTTGCTTTAGTCTTCATGTAAAAAAAACTTGTGTTTATTTTGTTTTCTTGTGTTTGTGTGTACTCAATTGTGCATCATTTGTTTTTAGGGTTTCCAATTGTGATTTTCTTCCTTTTTAAAAAAAAACAAAAAATAAATAATTATCCCTTTCCTTTTACTCCCTCTTTAGTTTTCTTTCCCTTATTTGCCTTACATTCCCTCATTGCAACCCTCTTTTTCTTTCCAGTAATTAACCAATTTATTGCTTTCCAATTCTTCCTTTCTTTCCTCTCTCTCTAATATCTTTCCCAAATTCTCTTCTTAATTACTTTCATTTTTCCCAACACAAAACAAAATAAAAAAATTATCTTTCTAAGTTCTTCCTCCTTGCTATAATTCTTCCCACTTTTGTGTTTTCAATTTCATTTATTTCTTTCCTTCTCTTTCTCCCAGTTACTTCTTTCCTCTTTACAATTCTTGTGAAATAAAAAAAAACATCAATTTATTGCATTCCTTTCTTTTTGTCTCCCTCATTAATTGTCTTCCCGATTTCTGCCTTAATACCTCAAACAAAGGCCAAAAAGAGAAAGAGAAAGAGAGAACTCAAACAAAGGCCAAAGCAGAAATAATTCAAGGCTCAAGCAAACAAATTAAGGAATCGAAGTTAAGCAAAGAAATCAGAACTCAGAGGTCAAACAATTGGCAAACACAGTTGACTTTGAATCACAAGCATCGCTCATTTTCTCTGAATGGACAGCCATACCCCACTGTAAAATTTCTAAACTTTACAGGGTGCTGCAGTTGCTTAAATAAATATAGACATTGCTTGTAAAGATTTTTCTACATGTGCTGTGGCTCGCTTGTAAAAAAATTCATTTCTGCGATTTATCATTCTGTGATTGTTCTGTGGTTGATTATTTTGCCTGTTGATGTGTGGGTGGGATTTTTTTTATTTTTTTAAAATGAACGTAGGATAAATTGGAAAGTTTTGTTTTTGAAATAAATTATTTTTGAAATCAAATCAAGGATTCTCCAAAGCTCATATGACAAAATATTTGTTAAATTGACAATTAGGATTGATACTCTCTGAGGTGTCTAAGGAACGGTAGAGTCTCGAACTCAAACAGGTTCTTAAACATTCAGTTGTGTTTCTACGGTGATTCGTGGCACACTGATAACCCCTGTCCGAACCTGGCCTAGACTTGTATTCATATAATCCGAAGTTGTTAATTTTAACATACTATTTTTTAAAGAGCTTTCTTGATAATGTCTCAATTCCCTTATTCCTACGGATTTTACGATAGTTGTGAAAATCAATATAATCCATATAATTTTACACCAAATTCATGCGGATATTTTAATAACAACTATTGTACAAACAATTTGGATTTTACGCCATTAACTTTTCAGAATTTTCAAAATAATCCTGATTGTACACCACCAAATGTTCAAAATGATGATCAACCCTCAAGTCTTGAAATAAGTCTTCAAGCTCTACGTGAAGAAAGTCAAAGATTTAATGAACAAGTCAAAGATTAATTGAATTGATGTCCAACAATTCAAGTCAAAATTTTCAAAATAATCAAAATTTGAATTCGCTTCCAAATTCAAATGATTTTGATTATAACCTGTGCCAATTAAATTTTGAACTCCAAAATGAATTTCAAATTCAAAGTGGAAATGTGAATGAATTTTCAAATGGTTTTGGCAATGGGAATAATTTCAATGATGGTGCGATTAACGATTCTTGTTCTCAGCAAATTCAAATTGAAAATTCTCATGTAAATAATTATAAATTTGATTTTGTTGAGCAAGTGAATGAAATTCACGATAATCACACGAATTTGTTGCTTCAAGACTACTTGAACTTTCGTGAAAAAACAAAACAATCAAAATCGAACGTGTGATGATTCAAATGATAATCCACCTTTGCCCACAATTGATGATTTTCAACTAAAAACTTTTGAAATTGAGAAAAATCTTAATGAAGTTGTTGAAAACTCTGTGATTGATGTGAATTTAAATTCTCTTGAAAACAAAAACGTCAATCTTCAATTTGATCTTCCTCTCTTAGATTCTGAAAATTTTGAAAATTTAGCAACTTTAGATTGTCATCCTGACAAAAATGATGAAGTTGTTAACAACTGTTTAAGTGAGGACGACTTTGATGAGCGAAAACTTCTTAAACTGATTGACGATGATATTGTTGGATCTGAAACTGAAATCGAAACATTTGAAAACTTCGAAATTCTTGAGGATGAAAACAACAAAACTGCTGAATGTGATCTTAAACACAATAACGATTTTTCTGACATTGTTGAAACCCCTTGCGACTTGATCGTTTCAACTAAAGCTCACTATGATCACTTATTTTTCAATGATAAATTCCTTCAGTATATGAACTCTTTTTGGAATAACACTGTTTTTGAGAAAACACGATTTCGAAATTTACTGAAAATTCATTTGTTTGGTTTTAACTTTAGGTTTACGAATGAACCTTTAGTTAACAAAATTTCAAATATCAAAGCAAAACTAAACAATTTTTCTCAAAACAAGTGTGGGGGTGAAAATGACGCACATTTCTCTCAATTTATACATCATTTGAACAAGTCAAACTTTGTTTTTGAAAGTTTTTCTGAACCCCGGTTCATTGACCTCTCTGTAGTTGCTATAGAAATTCAATTCGATTTTTGGATCAATTGTAAGCTCAAAATTTTAAAATTAGCAACTCAAACTTTTGAAAAAACAAATTTTTTTTTCCAAATCTGAAATATGATACAAAATTCTTTATGATTTGGTATTCTGTGCTTAAGCTGTGTCTCATAATCTTAATGAGGCTGATCCATTGGTCCATCGTGGACCGGTTCATCTATTCGATGACTACATATTTTCTACACGCACATTTGGTAAGTCGCACTAACCCTTTTTGTACATATTTCTCTTCCATTCACTCATTGTGTCATGCATTGACTGTGGGGACACAGTCAAAATCAAGTATGGGGGGAGTCTCATTTTCATTCTTTTTTGCATAGTTTAAGTTAGCATTTGTTTTTTTCCTCTCTCTTTTTGCATTTTTTTTTCTTTTTCTAAAAAAAAAGAGAAAAAGTTTCGCACTTCTATTTACTTTTAAATAAGACATGATGAAGTTAGCATATAATTTTGGTCGTTCGATTTAAATATTTGGAAATTTACTTCTCTTAGCGGATAACGAAATAAAAGTTTGAATTATGAGCAAATTTGGTGTAACTGGTATATTGGGAAATTCGTAGGTGATGAGTATGAAATGTTTTCTGAATTGTAATACGATTAAATGAATGGTTGATTTAGACTACTTGCGATAACATTTTAGATCGTTTAAGTAAAGTTGTGCTAAGAAATTCTTGCTTAACTCTCTCTCTTATGTAAAAAAAAAAGAGTGTATATATATTTATAATTATCCAAGGGTATCCAACATTGCTGGTACATCTGGCGTTGGTGTGCAAACCCGCCAAGCTCTTTCCAACACCTGTTGACAAAGTCAGCGTCGGTATATCTTGGTCTCATTTTATGAGTTGGACACCTAAGGATTACCGACATCTTGTTGACAAAGTCAGCGTCGGTCTCAATCCGCCAAGCTCTGTCCCAAACTCTCACGGGTGGTATACCTTGGTCTTTTCGGTTAGGTGTTTGTAAATACTAATAATGTAAATATTTTGTAATAAAGAGAGAGTAAGCACTTGAAATCCAAGCACACTCTTCACTTATTCGACCTAACGTGTTATCAAAAAGGAAGCTGAGATGTCGTTTTACGATTGTCGATATCGATTATAGAATTCATTTCATATTTGCACTATGTTCCTACCAAAACAACTGGCCAAGCTGGAGGGGTTTGTGATGATAACATGACTTTTGTTTGAAGTTTTGATTAGTAATGGACTTAAATTTCATAGTGACGACCCAAATTTGTGTAACTCATTCGTGAAATATTTAAAAAGTAAATTGTCCAATTGTAAATATTCCTTTAAAAACATGCGTTCATATTGTAAATATTTTCTAATTTTGCATTTTGTTCATACCTTATTGCTTTTGGATTTTGTGGGTAGTATCCGCTGAAAACCCTCACGAGACAACACTCGTCCTACTGGGGACACCCAGAGGTTTAACGGCTTGTTGCATACGCTAAATGCAATCGTGTTTCCTACGAAAGTGTGACATATCTTAGTTTAGTTTATTCGAGGACGAATAAAAAGATAAGTGTGGGGGTATTTGATATACACGTAAATGTGTATATTTTATCCGCTTATTTATCTAGTTTTCTATTTAAAATAATTAATATTGTGTATTTATAGCTGTGTTTTCAGATTGTTGATAAAAAGCTTGGTTTAGAGCATTTGATGGATAAAGCATGAAGAATTTGCTTAAAAAGAGTGAAGTTGAAATTACTAAATCTTGAAGAGTTTAAAGCTTGAAGAACGGTTGCAAATAGAGTTTAGTTGGAAAGATTTGGTTCACTAAAGACTCATATTGCGTTCACATTGGCTCATTTGCAAGACCCCTCACTCTACAGCTGCGTTCACACTAGCTTATGTGTTAGTTGGGCTAATTCTTTAGTCCCACATTATGGAATTTGCCAAGTAGCCTTTGTCATATCAGCTATAAATACAATTTATCTCATTCATTGTAAAACACACTTAGTTTTATTCTATAATCTTTCTCTTGGAATAAAACTCTTCTTCCCTATTCTCTTTAGTTGTAGTTTTTATTTACATGTTATTTTCTTTTCTACAACTAGATTAGATTTATTTTATGCAAATAGAATAGGTTGTCCTTTATTTTTATTTTTATTTTTCTCTTGATTTTTGTTCTATGTTGCAATTTACGTTCGTTGTTAGAATAATAAACATGAGAGGCTAATCCTTTTCAACTTAGGGGTAATGAAACTCTCTTAATCATGTAGTTGCAACATAATTTATCTTTTCATTCTCTCTTTGTGTTTCATGTCATGATGATTAAGTGGAGGTTGAAACCAAAAATTTGATGGTCTATAGTTCTAGTTAATAGTTAGGCCATGCTTAAAGTATATTTCAATTTCAACTTGTTCATTTTTCATTAGATCTGGTAAGGTGATTTAGTGGATATGATATAGTTTGATAGTTTATGTTATGCTAGTTAATAGCATGAATAAGCTATACTTATAATAATCATATCAACTAAATTCACAAATGACCAAAAGAAAAGAGAGATAGTAATTTCATAACTTGTTGTACTACATGATCTAGAATGTGAATTTATTCCTAAGTTGCCATTTATCTCATAGTTTTTTATTAATTTTAATTTACTAGTTTAGTTGTAGTTAAATCATCACTCGAATTTGGTCTAATTTGGTTGAGTAATTTTAGAATTAATTCTTTCCCTGTGGATCGACTCGTATTCGCCACGTACTAACAATTGTACATCGTGCGCTTACGGTTTATTTCAATATTCGCGATGATTTTCTAATTCATAGAATATTCATCGTCGAACAACAGGGAAAGGAAATTTATAAATGATGTTTATAAATAAGGGAGATAATTGTAATTAGATAATCTAAAGTTTTAAATTCAAGTTTGAATTTATAAATAGAGAGTTGAAATAATTTTGAAAAGGAAACAACGGTTTTATTTTGGAATTCAGAATATAAAAGGAATTGGATTTCAAAGGAATTGGAAATGAATATTTTGTTTTAATATATAAAACAAGAAAGATGAATTTACAAACGATGTTATAAATCTAGCAAAATAAATTATCATTAGATAATTTAGGCGTTTAAATTCAAATATGAATTTAAAAGTGAATTGGGAAGTGTTTTGAAACAGAATGATTGATAATATTTCGGAATACGAAATATAAGCTGAATTGAGAAAATCCAACGGGTTTATAATTGAAATTCGATTATATCGAATTTTATAAATAATTTATTTATAAAAGAAATTGGAATTAAATATAGAAGATCGAAGTATAAATAAATTTATTACCGAGTAAGGAAAAATCGACAATTATAGATAATCGAAAATATTAAGTTGAATTGGGAAAACTAGTTTAATATATATATTAAGATATATTAGAATAGAGTTGGAATTTATATATAAACGAAGTTCAAAATGTTTATATATTAAATATAATTAAAACGAACTCGCCGCAGCACGGTAGTTCGTAAATTGGCGTTTCGAACTTCAATTGAGTATACGGAACTCAATTTAAGTCGGAATTCTTTGAAACAAGAACCATCAGGACCGATTTGATAATGGTTTTCTAATGGAAGAGAAAAATCTGGATTTCATCTTATAGATTCTGAGTTATGTCAAAATTTGAATTTTCAGAAAAGCAGTGCCAGAACCATTATAAAACCATAACGGTTTATTTAAATAAATAAAAGGATTTTAAGTAAATAAAATCCGAATTTCATTTAGGAAAAATCCAGATTTGAGTTATAAATAATATCTGAACTTGAGTGGAGTAACGAAATGATTCTTGAAACAAAATCAAATCATATGTTTAATTGTTGAGTAGAATTAACTAATTTGAAGAAAATTAGTTAATGGAATTTTAAATCGAAATTGGACTTTGGATCAGAAAAAGGGGTTTGTAAATTCATATTCGAAATCGAATATGAAACTTGAATTAGAAATGGCATTCGATTGTTTTATAAATAAACTAATTTATAGTTGAACATGGTATGTTCAAATAAAAGGTGAAAAAGACAAAAGAGTTAACTAAAGAATAAATTAGCAAATTGAGTTAAAATGACCAAATTGAGTTGGAATAAATTAGGAATGGACATATATAGATTAGACAGGGTTGGAGTGAAGTGTATGAAGATTATAATTCGTGTGCTCGACAATAAGGTACATGTTTAAATTCCGTATGAGGTTTTATGCGCCGAATCGGCCAGCCGCTTGGCTTTTTTATTTTATTTTTGAATGGAAAGGGCCTAGAGAGGCGAGTTGAGGTTTGAACTGTTGACCGGTACAAAGGGAGTTATGGCGAAATTTTCCGGAAATTTAAGGAGTTAAAATATTTTTAAGAAAATTTGATAGTTAGAAATCAATGTATCGATATATATATAGAATTCAATAAGGAAATGAACTTAAAAATAGAATATTATAAACAAAAAGGAAATCTGTAAATTAGATTTGTAAAAAATAGAAAGAGAAGCGTATACGTGTTTTAGAAATGGAAAATTGGTTTAATATGGTGTTGATTATTCGATTTAGCGATCTTGTCTGTTTTGAAGTTAATAATATTTTCAGTCAAGGTCTGAGAGGTAATTATACCCCAACTCGATTGATTTCATTATTAGTTGATAAATAGCAAGATTCAGCCTCGAAGAGACATGTTTAAAGAAATTTAGTCAAATGCAGTATTTTGGGTTGTTGTAACGATGTTTTACATAACATTCGTTTTAACCCAAGTAAGTGAAATTTTGGGAATATAATAATAAATATTTCCAAAGTATAGAAAATGTAACACCCCACCTCCGCCAGGGCGGCTCTTGCAAGCAACTCTGACTTTGGTGGGGCGTTTTAAAACAAGGTAAACATGCATAATGATATAACAAGGCAGGACATGACATATATATATGTAAATAAACAGAGTAAGTAGATAAAACAGCGGAAGAATTTTAAACCATTTCAAAAACAAGTCTGCTACATCATAATGTCAATTTCCCAAATAAACAAGTCTAGTACATACAATAACATCATCTGAAACTGAAAAGGAAAAAACATAAAAGTAGCTATCCCCAAAGTGGAAAAAAAACCATAGCGAGCTCAAGTCCAAAGCATACGTGAGCTATCCAAGAAAGCAGCTAAGATCCAAGCTAGGCTCCTGTATTCCCTCCCTGAGAACCTGGGGGGGGGGGGGAAACGGAAGAAAAGAGGCGAAAGAAAACAGGTCAGTCAAAAAGACTGAGTAAGCCCTGCTACGATCAGTCTATAAACTAATAAAGTTAACAGCATGATGGAAACTGAGATGATCATAGATAACAACATACTGGCATGATAAATTAACTACAAGATAGATAGAGGTGTCATCGCATAAACAAGGTTAAGTTTTGCACCACGGTGTACTAGCAAACCAACATAACAGGTATTGATCCCTTGGCCCAAGCTTTGACCTAATAACATGAAGTGACCTTAATATAAGGTCCAACCAAACGGTCTAGTCGATCGGCTCCCTATAAGCCTAACACGTCAAGTGTTGGTGTCCATACGGCCCACATATGGATGTAGTCAGACTGTACTGGGTCCACCTTCGGGTGTATCAAGCCTTCGGGTGTCAACCCCAGACACTGAAGCAATAATGCACAGTCTAAACCTACTGGTACCCGTGCCTCGAGTTTGTCCAATACCGGACTACGTGCACGTCCGTAGCCCGCCTGGACCCGCACCGCTGTACCACTCAGCCGTCGCTTTGGTCGCTTACATCAGTCCAGTAATCGTGCCCCGCCCTAGCCCAGCCTCTAGGGTTGTGATGATACCAAACTGGGATTACTGCTGGAACAGACCACGTTGCTAGGGTTTCCTAAGAGGGTTAAGTGCGATTTAACCCTTCACTAATCATGGATTAAATTGGTTAAGTGTAACCAACAGTTCACAACTTAACCCCATTTCAATCCCTCAAACCCCCAAATGGATTAAATTGGTTAAGTGTAACCGACAGTTCACAACTTAACCCCATTTCAATCCCTCGAACCCCCAAATTGGTTAAGTATTAGTGGACCCTGACTTAACCCTAATCATGAGGCATTAATTAGTTTAATGCACCTTAACCTCTCACATTAGACCTTGTTGTGGTTACCTAGTTAAGCCGGTGGGTTCCGAGTAGATTTACACCACAACTTGGTCTAACCTCGGGTCTTGGCACCACATGACCAACTTCTCACATTGGGTCCTATTGTTTGTAGCCACTAGTTAAGCCGGTGGGTTCCGGGTAGAATTACGCTACAAACTCAACCCAACCTCGAGTTGGCCACACTTATGTTTTCTAAGTGTCGTGTCCACTTTATTTCAAAACATAATTACAAGTCAACAAATACTTGGGCAGACCTAACTTAATAGGTAAATTCCCAAGGGGTAGACCTAACTTAATAGGTAAATTCCCAATCTTTATTTTCATGTATTTTAAGTTTACCCAAACCCCCCAACGTCATTCTATCGCTTACATATTCGTAATAACGCATAAAGGATAGGAAGAGGGAACTTGGCATAACATACATGATGAACTTGCATATCACAACAAACATGCATAACATGTTAGACTTGCATAACTTAGCATAGTGAACTTGCATATTACCATAAATATGCATAACATGTTAAACTTGCCTACCATAGCATATGGAACTTGCATAAACATGCATAACTTGTCAAACATGCATAACATGGCATAGTGAACTTGCATAAACATGCATAGCCCAATAAACTTGCAAATCATGGCATAGTGAACTTGCATAAACATGCATAACTCAATAATCTTGCAAATCATGGCATAGTGAACTTGCATAAACATGCCTAACTCAATAAACTTGCAAATCATGGTATAGTGAACTTGCATAAACATGCATAACTCAATAATCTTGCAAATCATGGCATAGTGAACTTGCATAAACATGCCTAACTCAATAAACTTGCAAATCATGGTATAGTGAACTTGCATAAACATGCATAACTTGTTAAACTTGCAAATCATGGCTTAGTGAACTTGCATAAACATGCATAACTTGTTAAACTTGCAAATCAAGGCTTAGTGAACTTGCATAAACATGCATAACTTGTCAAACATGTGTAACATAGCATAGTGAACTCGCATAAGCATGCATAACTTATTAAACATGCATAACATAGCATAGCGAACTCGCCTAAGCATGCATAACCTATTAATCATGCATAAATCCCAACTTTCATCACATATTAACTTTAGAGTTTCTAAAATGAAGGTAAGAGGGCTTACAATGCTTATGCGGACTCAAATGAGTATAGCAAATGTAAGAAACCCCTTATGCAACAAAATAAGACCCCAAAATGCAAGCAAACTTGATCAAGACTCCTCCTTTATGATGACAATAGAGAAACAAGACTTTAATGCAAGTTAAGGAGGATCATACAAGCCTAAATACACTTGTATGCATGGAAATCTCTTAGGAATTTGTTTAGGAATTGTATGAAGAGAGTGGAGGCCATGAGAGGTTTGATTTTGACATAGTTTAGTTGCTAGAATGAATAATGAGTGATTTAGGGTAGGTTAGGGTCTTATTTATAGATTAGGCTAGTGATTTAGACCATAGGATTAAACCCTAGTTGAATTAGGTCCATCAGATTTCGGAATTCTCTAGAACCAAGCCACAAGACCAGACCAAACCCAAAATGGTGCGCCAGGCAAAACTGCCCGGCCACCCTTTGTCGACAGGGATGTCGACAGGGCTGTCGACACCCTAAGGACCCTGTCGACATGCCTGTCGACATGGGGGTCCTGGCGGGAGTTTTCCCGCCTGCGCCAGTTTGCCCCAAATCCCCAATTTTGAACTTGAAATTCAAATCTATTTTTACTTAGGAATTTTCTGAAAACTTCGTTGGGCCTTAATCGGGTCATACGGACTCCGATTTTCGAAAACTCGGACTCTATTTCGCGTATTTTTCCGAGACGAACGCAATGGCATAGCCCGTTTCCCTTGATTCACATTTTATAATTAAATTCTGCCTCGATTTATGTTATAACAGGTTATTGAAAATACGGGTTGTTACATTCTCCCCTCCTTAAAGGATTTCGTCCCCGAAATCTTCAAGTTAGGAAGAACATATCCTACCATCCAATCATCCATCTACTCAAAGCATCATCCACGAGCAATCATTGTCCTTACAAGATTCTAAATGCTGGATGAACATATGCAGAGGTGTGTGTATATGTACTTATCTAATGCAAATATCATCAATGCGAATTATGTTGGTGAAATGAATCCATATGTATGCAATCCCAAACATAATGTATATCATCTATATGTGTGCACATAACATACACCCATATGCAACATCCATGTGATAACACACAATTTTCATCCATGAATAAACACTCATGCATATGCAATATGAGGAGTGTGCGAGCCGATCTAGTGCCTAATTGTGTATAATGCATCCACGAGCAACCACTTGCAAACACTTGCAACCACTTGCAACCATCAAACATAACATGTCTCAAACACATGTTTCATCCAAAGGATTCTACCTAAGGTTCTCATGACAAGATAAACACGATAAACAAGATAAACATGGATAGAGAGATATGCTAAAAAGAGATCTTAAAAGATAAGCAAGATAAACTCCTTTTTGGATTACAAGAAATCCATTCAAACTTTGACCTATAGTACTAACCGATGAGTCATAACCCCCTTATGGAGTTTACAACAGAAATAAGATCGAGAATGGGACCGAGAGGATATATACAAAAGATAACTTGCAAGCAAGCTCCCCAGGAAAACAAGTATCAAGGATGCACTCTTAAAAAGAGATATGACGCGCGTATCTAGTCTTCACTCTTCTTAGTCACGTTTCCTTGAGCTTAACTCCACTGTGCTTTGACCGTCTTTTACTTCATGATTTCTTGGCTTCCTAACTCCTATTTACCAAATTCGAGTTAGAACTCATTTCATTATCGCCTCTCGTCTTCCTTTTTCCCCTTATTCTTCTTTCTGTATACTTGGCTTAAACATAACTGTAACCTCATGATTTCATGCAAGCTCTCCAAAATTCACTAGTGAATCCTGGATCTCGTCTACTTACTATAAAGTATTCCACGCAGCAGAATTTTTCTTGAAAATACCAATCCACGTTGCCAATTGCCCTTATAAACGTGATTTTCTATAACTCATGCTTAATCGAAATGAACCATCCGCCTATGAGTGATAGGCCATACCTAGATTCAGTTGCCTACCCATGGCTTCCTGTAGGCTATTTCAGGACTGGCCAACTTCTTGAGGGTAAACCGTTGCTAACCATGATGCAGTCCTCTCGCTCTTCACCGGACTGAAATGAGCACTCTTCGTGAGTCTACCTATTATGACCCACATACCCGTATTCCCTTTCTTTGATCTAGGTAATCTATCCACATAATCTATCGAGATGTTTTCACACTTCCCTTGCGGAACCCCTAATGGAGGTAATGGCCCGCCGGGCTTCTATGACTTGGCCTTAACCTGGTGGCACAACATGCATCCTGAGACCAACTCGGCCACCTCCTCGAGTGATGCGCATCTTCAAGAACCTTATTTACCAAGTCTTCCACTCGAGGAACACATAATCTCTCAATGCGCCTTAGTCATCCCTTGTCATCTATAATATATCTTAGCGAGGTGACTTAACATCTCGCCTCGAATCAACTGGTCCATGTTTTTGACTAACTGCGGGTCTTCTTCCTGTGAAACCCCCTTCTTGGTCCAGAAGAGTAAGTCTAAGCTCAGGGAATGCTAACTAACTAGCCAAACGGAGAAAGCTTCTTACTTCAATTGCCCTCATTAGAGTTTTCAGGTCTTAAACCGCAACCACTTTAGCGGAATCCACTGCTAAGCCTTACTTAGGAACTATGTGCCCAAGAAATCCAACTTCTTCCTCCAAAGTGACATTTGGAGAACTTGACCTTCAACTGGTGGCTCTAAGCGTATCCATCACCTCCTTGAGATGTCTAGCATGCTCTCCCTCGTTCTTTTAAGGAGATCAAAATATCGTCTACGACGACCACGACAAACTTGTTCAAGGACTCCCTAAACACCCTACCCATCAAGTTCACGTAATATGCTGGTGCATTAGTCAAACCAAATAGCATGACTAGCCATTCCAAAAACCCATCTAGAGTCCTAAACTCAGTCTTGTCAATTCCATCCTCAGCCATCCTAAGCTGATGGAATCCGGTAGCTGGATCAAAAGAAAACAGATGCTCCTACAAGCTGATCAAACAAACCATCGACCCTTGATAACGGTTGTCTATTCTTCTCACGATAATCAACACATAAGCGAAGCAAACTGTCCACATTAGTAACGAATACTACTGGAGCACCTTACTCGAAAATGCTTCGTCTCAGGAAGTTCTTCTCAAGCAACTCCTTGACTTGCTTTCTTAACTCTCATCTCGTGAGGTCATGTGCCTAACCGGCCACGAAACTGGCTTGGTATTACCAACCAGATAATGCGGAAATCTATCCCACGTCTAGGGGTAACCCCTTTACTTCCCCCAAGATATCAGGATATTCTCGGACCACCCTCACAGGTTGCAAACTATCGATAGACGAGTTGAGGGATTCAAGATAACATAACATGACGGGACCCATAGGGTTGCTAGAAATTTCTAGGGTATTACCGAGGCGAGTCATGAGCCTCACAACCCTATATACAAAAACCAAGAATGGCTCCAAAACAGGACAACCATTCCATGCCCAAAACCAACCCATATCCCCTGAAACCGAGAATATAAACATCCCACGAGAATTCTATACTCAAGATAGAAATTTTCAAATCCACTCAGACCACAGACAAACGGGCAGAACCCCCAATTGGATTTGAAACACATACGGGATCATCAACTAGACTAGTACTTAGGTGCAAACTTTCAACTAGATCAGATGAAATAAAACTATGCGATGTGCCAGAATCAAACAAAGTACGAACAGGGAAAGTCAGAAAATATAAACAAGACTTTCAACAGAAACACTACCTCTATCATGAGCTGGAAGAACGGTGTTGAGGGGATGAACTCGCCCTGCCGATAGTCCTGCATACTGAGTCTGACCTTGCCCTTGTTTCCTCGGGCAATTCTTGCTGAGATGTCCAAACTCACTACACTGAAAGCATTCGCCCCGCTTTCTCTTCTTCTTCCTACATTCCCTGGATATATGTCCAACTTTACCACAGAAGTTGCATTTCCTATTCTCTCTTGGCTTGTCCTTGCGGTTGTTGTTATTCTTGCCTCGTTTCCCGGAATTTACCCTCTTGACTTGAGACTCATTCGCCCGGACCTCTTTCTTGTCATTGTTATCTTCTTCTTGAAGTAGGGCCGTATTCACCAAATTCTCGAAAGTCGCCCCCAAGGGTATATGAGACATGGCCAAACCATGTAATGGCTTGTTTAATCCTAGAGCAAAGTGTAGGGCCTTCTTCTGAGCTGTATTAACCAAGTCTAAATCAACCCGAGCCAGTTGATTAAACTTATCTATGTATTCCTTAATAGTCATGTCCCCTTGCTTCAGGGATAAGAACCTTAGTCCAAACCTTCCTCTAAAATCATCCCAAGTCTCAATTGGCCTAGTAGCGGTGGTGACTACCCACCAACGTGCAGCTTCCTCCTTTTGCAACCATACTGCTAATAAAACCTTCCAGCGGTCACCTATATCAAAGGTGGCTAAAAGATCTTCGGTCTCTTTCAACCAATTCTTTGCCTCTACAAAAGTCTCTGTTCCACCAAAATTCTTGCCACCCATCATCTTAAAGTTCTTACAAGTTTCCGCAAAATCCGCTTGTGGAGGCTGAGGGAGAAGAGGAACATCAGCTACGGAAGGAGGAGGAGGAACAGCGGCCTTGACTGGAAGGACAACATTAGAGACACCCGGGACTGGTACCGTGACTTCCAAGTACCGACGAAACCAATCGGGTATCGTTACTCCTTCGGGCAAGATGAGATTATCAGACATGCTGGAAACGAAAAGAAAAGAGTTCAAACGAGGGGTCAAAGGATAGTGCTAATGGCTTTTGGGGAATAGCCTTTAAAAATAACTAGACTTTTCTTCGGAAAATACTTTATACTTGGTTTTGAAAATAGTTTTTCAAAAGTTTTAAAAACCTTTTTATCCCTTCTCGTAAACCATATGCTCTGATACCAAATGTAACACCCCACCTCCGCCAGGGCGGCTCTTGCAAGCAACTCTGACTTTGGTGGGGCGTTTTAAAACAAGGTAAACATGCATAATGATATAACAAGGCAGGACATGACATATATATATATATGTAAATAAACAGAGTAAGTAGATAAAACAGCGGAAGAATTTTAAACCATTTCAAAAACAAGTCTGCTACATCATAATGTCAATTTCCCAAATAAACAAGTCTAGTACATACAATAACATCATCTGAAACTGAAAAGGAAAAAACATAAAAGTAGCTATCCCCAAAGTGGAAAAAAAACCATAGCGAGCTCAAGTCCAAAGCATACGTGAGCTATCCAAGAAAGCAGCTAAGATCCAAGCTAGGCTCCTGTATTCCCTCCCTGAGAACCTGGGGGGGGGAAACGGAAGAAAAGAGGCGAAAGAAAACAGGTCAGTCAAAAAGACTGAGTAAGCCCTGCTACGATCAGTCTATAAACTAATAAAGTTAACAGCATGATGGAAACTGAGATGATCATAGATAACAACATACTGGCATGATAAATTAACTACAAGATAGATAGAGGTGTCATCGCATAAACAAGGTTAAGTTTTGCACCACGGTGTACTAGCAAACCAACATAACAGGTATTGATCCCTTGGCCCAAGCTTTGACCTAATAACATGAAGTGACCTTAATATAAGGTCCAACCAAACGGTCTAGTCGATCGGCTCCCTATAAGCCTAACACGTCAAGTGTTGGTGTCCATACGGCCCACATATGGATGTAGTCAGACTGTACTGGGTCCACCTTCGGGTGTATCAAGCCTTCGGGTGTCAACCCCAGACACTGAAGCAATAATGCACAGTCTAAACCTACTGGTACCCGTGCCTCGAGTTTGTCCAATACCGGACTACGTGCACGTCCGTAGCCCACCTGGACCCGCACCGCTGTACCACTCAGCCGTCGCTTTGGTCGCTTACATCAGTCCAGTAATCGTGCCCCGCCC
Source organism: Allium sativum (assembly GCA_030737875.1). Lineage (NCBI taxonomy): Eukaryota > Viridiplantae > Streptophyta > Magnoliopsida > Asparagales > Amaryllidaceae > Allium > Allium sativum. The sequence goes on along the minus strand of CM060912.1, from coordinate 968,597,607 downwards.
TAGCCCAGCCTCTAGGGTTGTGATGATACCAAACTGGGATTACTGCTGGAACAGACCACGTTGCTAGGGTTTCCTAAGAGGGTTAAGTGCGATTTAACCCTTCACTAATCATGGATTAAATTGGTTAAGTGTAACCAACAGTTCACAACTTAACCCCATTTCAATCCCTCAAACCCCCAAATGGATTAAATTGGTTAAGTGTAACCGACAGTTCACAACTTAACCCCATTTCAATCCCTCGAACCCCCAAATTGGTTAAGTATTAGTGGACCCTGACTTAACCCTAATCATGAGGCATTAATTAGTTTAATGCACCTTAACCTCTCACATTAGACCTTGTTGTGGTTACCTAGTTAAGCCGGTGGGTTCCGGGTAGATTTACACCACAACTTGGTCTAAGCTCGGGTCTTGGCACCACATGACCAACTTCTCACATTGGGTCCTATTGTTTGTAGCCACTAGTTAAGCCGGTGGGTTCCGGGTAGAATTACGCTACAAACTCAACCCAACCTCGAGTTGGCCACACTTATGTTTTCTAAGTGTCGTGTCCACTTTATTTCAAAACATAATTACAAGTCAACAAATACTTGGGTAGACCTAACTTAATAGGTAAATTCCCAAGGGGTAGACCTAACTTAATAGGTAAATTCCCAATCTTTATTTTCATGTATTTTAAGTTTACCCAAACCCCCCAACGTCATTCTATCGCTTACATATTCGTAATAACGCATAAAGGATAGGAAGAGGGAACTTGGCATAACATACATGATGAACTTGCATATCACAACAAACATGCATAACATGTTAGACTTGCATAACTTAGCATAGTAAACTTGCATATTACCATAAATATGCATAACATGTTAAACTTGCCTACCATAGCATATGGAACTTGCATAAACATGCATAACTTGTCAAACATGCATAACATGGCATAGTGAACTTGCATAAACATGCATAGCCCAATAAACTTGCAAATCATGGCATAGTGAACTTGCATAAACATGCATAACTCAATAATCTTGCAAATCATGGCATAGTGAACTTGCATAAACATGCCTAACTCAATAAACTTGCACATCATGGTATAGTGAACTTGCATAAACATGCATAACTCAATAATCTTGTAAATCATGGCATAGTGAACTTGCATAAACATGCCTAACTCAATAAACTTGCAAATCATGGTATAGTGAACTTGCATAAACATGCATAACTTGTTAAACTTGCAAATCATGGCTTAGTGAACTTGCATAAACATGCATAACTTGTTAAACTTGCAAATCATGGCTTAGTGAACTTGCATAAACATGCATAACTTGTTAAACTTGCAAATCAAGGCTTAGTGAACTTGCATAAACATGCATAACTTGTCAAACATGTGTAACATAGCATAGTGAACTCGCATAAGCATGCATAACTTATTAAACATGCATAACATAGCATAGCGAACTCGCCTAAGCATGCATAACCTATTAATCATGCATAAATCCCAACTTTCATCACATATTAACTTTAGAGTTTCTAAAATGAAGGTAAGAGGGCTTACAATGCTTATGCGGACTCAAATGAGTATAGCAAATGTAAGAAACCCCTTATGCAACAAAATAAGACCCCAAAATGCAAGCAAACTTGATCAAGACTCATCCTTTATGATGACAATAGAGAAACAAGACTTTAATGCAAGTTAAGGAGGATCATACAAGCCTAAATACACTTGTATGCATGGAAATCTCTTAGGAATTTGTTTAGGAATTGTATGAAGAGAGTGGAGGCCATGAGAGGTTTGATTTTGACATAGTTTAGTTGCTAGAATGAATAATGAGTGATTTAGGGTAGGTTAGGGTCTTATTTATAGATTAGGCTAGTGATTTAGACCATAGGATTAAACCCTAGTTGAATTAGGTCCATCAGATTTCGGAATTCTCTAGAACCAAGCCACAAGACCAGACCAAACCCAAAATGGTGCGCCAGGCAAAACTGCCCGGCCACCCTGTGTCGACAGGGCTGTCGACAGGGCTGTCGACACCCTAAGGACCCTGTCGACATGCCTGTCGACATGGGGGTCCTAGCGGGAATTTTCCCGCCTGCGCCAGTTTGCCCCAAATCCCCAATTTTGAACTTGAAATTCAAATCTGTTTTTACTTAGGAATTTTCTGAAAACTTCGTTGGGCCTTAATCGGGTCATACGGACTCCGATTTTCGAAAACTCGGACTCTATTTCGCGTATTTTTCCGAGACGAACGCAATGGCATAGCCCGTTTCCCTTGATTCACATTTTAGAATTAAATTCTGCCTCGATTTATGTTATAACAGGTTATTGAAAATACGGTTTGTTACAGAAATGAATTGTCATGAAACAGAGAAGTAATTGGAATATTTTCCTATCAGAATTTGTCTAGAGGTACACTATCAGAAGGTGGTTCCATACCTTGTCATGTAGGAAATCCAATCTCTAATAAGCGCCCTGCGGTTTTTGATTTTATACTATGTATGTGGAGCGTGAGATGCAAGCGTTCTGCTATTTGGTTATTTATTTGGTTAGACATTATTATAATACCACTGGATTTTCGTATCAAAGTGTTTTGGGTTATTGTAAGGTAAAAACCAACCATGTTTATGTGTGGGCTGGTCTTACTATTATCCTTTCTTTCAAAAGGTCTTTGAAAGTTAAACAAATGGTTGGAGTTTACTCACACCAGTCCCATGACCGACCCAGAGTTTATTTTGTTTTTGTTTTCCCTAAACTCTTGGGTGCCCGAATTTGTACGGGCAGTTAAGTAGTCGGGATTTTTATAGATTCACTTGGAGGAGTTTGAAGCAGGAGGCTTCACCAGTTAGCTATAGACTATCATATATTCCGCTATATACCATGTTTGTATTTGGAAACAGGTGTTTATGACTGTTCCAGAAATAGTTGTTGTGCTCTGATGATGGTATGTATATAAAGTTACCGAATTGTATTTCAAAAGTTATGTTATTTAATATATTTTATTCGTTCCGCTGTGAGATTTGTGTTCTTCTTTTTTCTTCTATTCTAACTTTTCTTTCTTTCTATTCCTCATCCTCTAACTTCTTTCTACTAATGATTCGAAATTCTGTGTCATTTGGATTGGACGTGTGGTGTTATTTGTCAATTCAAAGGGTATGGAAATTCGGGCCATTACAGTCTTCATAATTAATGTTTGTTTGTATCCTACAATATACTACATATATCAAGATAAATGTTAGCAAAAATTTAGTATTTATACTTTATATTGTTTTCTATGGTTATTGTCATCAAAACCATTATTCACGGTAGTAACAATCTCCTTCTTTTGATGAAGACAACCTTATCTAAAGTATAACTCAACTCCCCTTGAATTATAAAATTCCTAATAATTTATGCTCATCTATCCTATTTTATATTTCTCCCCTTTTCATTAATGAAAACTAACAAATTTATTCTTAATTGATTAATTCCGACTCTAATCCAAATCTTAATACCAATCCTAGTTCAAATACTATTTCAAAACTCCCCCTAACTAAAATAATATAGGTTAATCATGAAAGAGATAATCATATAAAGAGAATATAAACATAAGAATGGTATAGTGATAGAGTAAACCCATTATCAACAATTAATTATTTAATCAAACCACACAAATCATTATACAATCAACCAGTCCAATCTAATCCAAATAAATCTAATCAAACATAACCCAAAATAATTCAAATATTTCTTATTTGGACTAGCAAACCTATTTAGCTAAACTTTACGTGACACTTCAACCCTACCATCTTCACCAAAGATAGGATATGCTTTTTTAGCCTCCCAATTCATTGTCCATATTTATGGTGCATTCCAGAATAGCCACTTGTTTTTCTTTGATAAGAGATAAAACCATCGATCGAATTGCGTCGAAATACCTCTCCCGTTCCTTGATCACCTCCATTTGACTCAATTCTAAGTGCTTCTGGTTTCGAAGAATGAAAGAGAGAATGTTTTTAAAGGATTCTATCGTTTTTTAAGGTTTTTTTTATTAAATCATGGATCGGAGAAGCCATTATTTTTATTCAGAGTTTAAAGAAGTAAAGAATGAAGAAAGATAATGGTTATTCTTGTTTTTTTGGTCTAAAGAGGTATCTATATGGGTAGAAAGTTGTTTGGAACGAATAGACCCTAGAAAGCTATTTAAATTTCAAATTAAAAAAATGAAACTACCCATTATATGTCGACATACATAGTACAAGTATGTCGACATATCCCCTATTATTTTCAAAATTGACTTACTTTGATGTTTTTATGTTATCAACTTATAGTTTTGTGTTTGTCTTGATTTTCAAAGATGATTTATGGTGTTTAGTAGAAAACGCAGATTTTCATTAATGATTAAAGCAATGATTACATCCAATATATGAAATTTAAACAATATGTTGTTTTATACCAAACTAAAACATAAATTATTACAACACTCATTATCAAATACTAGAAACTAAACTAGAAGAATGTAGAGGAAGATGATGATGATGATAATCCAAGCTTACGACTTAGTTTTCCAAAGAATTTATCCATTTTGTTTGAAACTCTTTCCTATTTCTTCCTATGGGACCTCTTAATAATCTTTTGGTTTTCAATGATATTCTTTTTGTTTTTGAGAAGATCCTTGTTGGTAAGGCGAGCCAAGAGAACGATACTTTCCAAGGAAGTTTCTCCTTCTTCCACTTCTTCTCCAATTTTCTTCCCTTCTCCTTCTTCCACCTCTTCTTGAATCTCTTCCTCCTCTTTACATGCAAGCCTCTCTTCCTTTCGGCAAGAGTATTATAGGGCTCGAAAAATTAATGGAATTTCCATAAGAGCAAGATTGGCTTGATTAAAACTTTTTTTAGAAATAAATTATCCTACTTTGAAATCAACTCCAAAATAGTTAAAGATATTAGTAACATAAACTCCATAAAAAAGAGTGTTTTCATTGTTCAAAAGATTTTTAAGATAGAATTCATCCTAATAACTTGCGCCCAATTTATGTCATAATGACCATAAAGGGAAAAATAAGCTTTACACGCTTTTAAGATTGAGTTATTGAAATTTCCTAATCTTGCAATAATAATGTGTTGTAAAAGAAGATTCAAAATCCTTGCTTTTGACCGAAAATTGCAGCTTTTAAATTCAAAGTTATCATCTACTTTAAAAATGCGATGAAAGGTTTTTCATGATCATTTTCATTAATTTTAGAAGTATAGAGATCAATTCCAGTGGATTTGTATCCAAGTATGTTACCCAAAAGTTCGCAAGCTAAAACAATTTACATTCCTTTAGCGCTACTCCGAACTACTTTTTTATTTCTTTCATAAAACTTTCCTTTTAAATTTGCATAAAACATTTTGACAAAAGATGATAACATACAAACACCACAAGAAAAGCTGTATATAGCGACATATTTCTAGCAGTGGAAAATTCCATCGTAAATTAGCGATGGATTTTCGTGGACTTAAGGGATAATATTTTGGATTTTATATGTCAACTTATTTTGAATTATTACCATCCAATCTAATTTTTGTCTCTAAATCATTGGAAATTGTAGCACTTTACCATCATCAAAAATTTAGCGCTAAATTTCGTTGCAAATAGAGGCTGTTTACCGTCGTCAATATTTTGACGCTATTTTTGCAGCATTTTTCAAGAGATTTGAAAAAGACTTTAATATTTATTATTTATAAAATGTTTTACATTTGTGTTTTTATTTAGTAATTAATAAGTAAATATAAACTTTAAATAATTTATGTTAATAATATATTAATAATAAATAATTACTATTAATAGTAAATATTATTCAATAGTTAGTATTATTAATTACTATAAAATATAAATAAGAGGTAATAATTATTAACAAAATAGAATAATATTCAATGTTTAATTAAATTTATTTTGGTAATCAATGGTTAATAAGTAATCTTTAATACGACTAAAGAAATTACTATCAAGAAATTATTAATAAATATTTACTTTTATGAAATTGATTAGTACGTGTTAATTAATAAATAATTTGTAATTAAGAAAAACAAAATAGTCAAAGTTTAAAAATAAGAAATTGAATAAATATTAAAGAATTCTGAAATTAAAAAAATTCAAACATTACCATACAAGTTATTATTTTCGTGCATTTTAATGTACTATTACATAATTAATAATTTATATGTGATAGTTAATATTAAATATATAATAGTTAGTAATTAATTTGTATTAGTTCAAAAAATTAAACTCTCATATTTTCTAAAATAAATATAAACTTTTGCAGTTTTCATAATTTTGAAATAAATATAAAATTTTGTAAAACGTTAAAAATTTAAAGTTTTAAAAATAAGAAATTTTATAAATATTAAAGAATTTCGAACTATAAAACAGTACAAATATTACCATACAAGGTTCACTACAAGAAAATCTGAATAAGGTTGCTGTCCTTGGCTGCGTTTTTGTGTGACTACAGCCAATTTTTTATTTCTTTCTTCTTTTCAGTGGTTTGGTTGCGTTTTATGTTTCCCCCCTTTATTTCGTTTTCCCCCCAAAACCTAGATTTACTTTCCTCGTTCTCATCATATTTCCTTCCTTCCGGCTTCAGTTCCAATACAAATCCCTAGCGTCTCCTTCGATCGAACAATTTCCTTAATTGTCTAGTCGCGCGTTTCCTCCTCTTCGATCTACGCCACACGTTTGCTCCTTCTCCTTTAGCCGACAGATCCACGTACGTATTCGAATGCCTTGAGTAGATCCATGTACATTTTGTAGTTGTTTTCTAACTATTTATTGTTTTTGAATCACACATCTACAACTCTGCGTTCAAATCGTGATTCTTGTTCGAGCGATTCAGATTAAGGTAAAAATCGCTTTATTAAAATTTCGTATTTTTTATAGCATTTTGCAATATTACCAAGTAAATACTGTGAAATCGTCGATTCAAGCATGGTGCCTCTATAAATTGATTTGTCGTCGACTTAGCGTGGACTCATGAAATTCTTTTTGCTGCCTGTAAACTTTTTGGACTAAGTAAGACTACTGTTTCCATTTGGCATATATTAATTAATTATTGGGAAAATGCGGCAAAATGCTTGGCACGTTGCTGCATCATAAAACATCTAGAAAGCGTATAGTCTATTGATTTGTTACAGCAAGGATGGGTTTGGAGATGATATTTTAAGAGCGAGTCAAAAGTCAACTCTATTTTTTAACTAAATAAGGATGGGTTTGGAGATGATTTTTGTTACAGCAAGGATGGGTTTGGCGAAATACATCTCCCTTGTATGATCCAGTTATACACTGTAACACCCCGAAAATTCTATAACTATGAAATCCACAAATTAAAGTATAATTAATTTGAAATCAAAGAACTAAGGGAAAAGGGATACGCCATTGTGTTTGTCTCGGAAAAATACGCGAAATAGAGTCCGAGTTTTCGAAAAACGGAGTCCGTATGAAGAAGATATGGCCTTCGGAAGTTTTGAATTAAATTTTAAAATTCAAACAGAATAAAATAATTAAAAATGGGGCCCAATGGGCCAGGGCGGATAAACACCCGCCTAGGCCACCTAGGTCGACTGGGCTGTCGACCTGGGCTACCCATGTCGACAGGGCTGTCGACAGCCCTGTCGACAGGGGTATCGACCTGGTCGAGCCCAGTCAACCTGGCTGGCCAGGTCTGTGTTTGGCCGATTTTCTGTGGTCTGCTTTGTCACTGGGGCTAGGTGGCAAGTTTTTATTGGTCTCTCTATCTAATGAATGGCTACGATCTAACCTAGCAACATCAAGGGTCCTAATCAATTCCTAACCTCTATATAAACAACCCTAGACTAAACCCTAATCTATTCATTCAAATTAAGAACATAGCCGCCATGTTGCTGGGGAACGACTAAGAGTAGCCGCCAACTAGAGAGGGAATTAGGAAGAAAGTTCTAAAGCCTAAAGCAATTCAAGCAACCTAAAGCCAATCAATTCAACAAAGGAATCATATCCCTTAATTAGAGAATTCGCCGCAACCATTGTAAGTAGAGTATTACTTTGGTATGAATAAACAACTGTATTGATGTGTATGCTTGAATTGTGGCAATAAAAGTAATTCATATTTGTGCAAAATTATGTTATTCATTATAAAGAACTACATGCGGTAGTTCTATGCAAGTATACGTTTGGAATATTGCGCAAATTATGTAATCTATGTTGAAGCTACATGTATGTAGTTGATTGAAATTCATGCAAGTTTGGGGCTTTGTTATTATGCCATCATGATGTATATTTTGTGCATAAATCATTTTGCAAGTAATTGAAACAAGTTTGGTTGTTATAGTTCATATGAAACTATGTTGGAATTTTGACACCATAATCCATGTATTAAGTCATGCTTTTGCAAACTTATGAATATGGCTAGGCTATGAATGATATTTGGCATAATTGAAATCCATGATTAAGTCTATCTTGTTTACAAGAATTATATGATGACATATGTGAGACATGGCTAGGTTAGACTCAAAAATCCCCTTTTGCAAGTTTAAAGCAAACACCATGTTTAGGAATATTTATGCATAAGTATATTTATACCATCGTTACGTGATTAGACTTAAACCATGAATAAGTTGAACTATGCTTTTGTGTTAGTAACAAAGTATCCCCTTTGTAAACGTGTAGAAACCTTACGAACATGACTTGTTTATGTTTATGCCATGAACAAATTTAACTTTATTTATGACATGCTTATGTTTGACATTATGCCTAAATAAGAATATAGGTTCATGTTGTAGTTAAACCTATGCAAGTTCACATGCTTTGATTCATGTCACCTATGTTACCACTATGCAAGTACACCAATTTCTATTTTGTATGTCCAACGTCGTATTGCAAGTTCATGCGCTCACCTTCCCCTCTTTGTGTATGTGATTACGCCATAAGCCTCCCCTTTTCGCATGGCTAAATTGGGCTTCAAAAGGCTAAGCCCAATATATATAAACGGACGTGTAAAACGGGGGAAAATAACGTTGGGTTAAAATTAATTAATGAATGAAAATATAAAAAGGGCCCAAATTCAAGTATGGGTTGGGCCCGTGGTTGGTGTAACCTTTACACCATTAACTTAATAATGGGCCGCAAATATTTACATATAAGAAATAAAGAAGAATGACAAAATATGTAAATGTAGAAAATACGATGTGTTTAACCTGAGGTTGGATTGAGTTGTGATGTAAACCTGCCCGGAACCGCCCGGCTGTCCAGTAGTCACAACAATACCTATCCAATGTGGGAGGTTAAACATGGAGCCCAGCAAGGACCCGAGGTTAGACTGAGTTGTGGCGTAAGACTGCCCGGAACCAACCGGCAACAGGCAGCCACAACAATACCTGTCTAATGTGAGAGGTCAGGGCCTTAATAAGACAATTAAGGCTGAGTCAGGATTGTTAGGATTAAGTGAACTAAAGACTTAATCAAAATGGAACATGATAAACTAAACAGACTGGTGGGGTTAGGTAGGGAACACTTAACCAACTTAGCATGTTGGCTAGAGATAGAAAACCTAGTAACGGGGGACCCTTTTCAGCAGTAACCCTAAAAGGTGTATCAGGATACCCTGAAACTAGGCAGGGTGGGGCACGATTACTGGGCTGATTGTAAGAGGTCAAAGCGACGGCGGTGGTGTAGCAGTGTAGGTTCTAACGGAGTGCGGGCGTGCACACACTCCGGAGCAGAAAAATAAGGCACTGGACACCAGTAGCATACCTGTGCACTCTAAGGTTGTGTCGGGTTGCCACTATGGGACTTGATACACCCCATGGTGGGACCAGCATAGGTAACTACAGACATCGGGGGCCGTAAGACACATGTAACTTTGCGAGTAGGAGCCGATCATCATAGAATGGATCACTTCACCCTGATTATGGGGTGCAAATTGGAAACTAGTTTATATGGGTTCAGAGATTAACATGGGGTACGATAGTATATTCGACCCTAGACAACTTAACCAAGTTCATAGTGCTTGCCCACTTCTTGTTTATACTTATCATACCCAGTTCTTTATTCATAGACAAAATAGTACTAGACTTACTCAGGCTTTATGTCTGACTCTATTTTTCTTTCGTCTTCTTTCTTCCGTTTCCCCCCCTCCCCCCCCCCCCCCCCCAGGTCCACAGGGAGGGAACACAGCAGCTTGACCAACCTTAACATCCAGCTTGAAGAAGAGAAATGTATTGCTTGGACTTTCCTGTTTTGAACTATGGCTTTGGACAATCCACTATGGGGCTTTTGCAGTTTATCTATGTTTTATTTATGCTTCTTTAAATAATGTACTCAAGACAGATTATGAAAGTGTTATGTTATGTTTTTGGAAAGGATGTTGTTGTAACACGTATTTGACTTTATGAAATAAAAGTTTGTTGTTCTTCCGCTGTTTACAAATATGTGTTCTTATATCTGTCTTGTATATCTGTGACTTGTACTTATAAACCTCCACCAAAATTAGGGCATTCCCTTTGAGAGTGACCCTAACGGAGGTGGGGTGTTTCACTTGGTATCAGAGCATAGGTTTACTAGATAAGATAAAAAGTTTTGAAAAATTATTTTCAAAAAGGAAATTTAAAGAAGCATTTTTAAAAGAAAAATATTATTTTATTTTAAAAGGCAAAGTCCACACCCCTAAGCCATAGGTACTATCTCTTATCCTTCGTTTTGAATCTATCCTTTTTGTTTTAGCATGTCCTAAGAACTTAACTTGCCGGAAGGGGTGCCAATACCTGGTTGGTTTAGACGGTTCTTAGAAGCAAGAGCCACTCAGCCAGGTCCTACCGTTCCTCCTCCCCCAGCGGAAGGAAATCATCCAGCTGCAGCAGCACCTTTTCCTCCACCTCCTCCTCAGGGAAACACGTTTGCTAAGATATGTAAAGATTTTAAAGCTATGGGAGGAAGGGATTTCCATGGAACTGAGTCCTTCGTGGCAGCTAGAAATTGGCTGAAAGAAACGGAGGACCTATTCATCATCTTTGAGGTAGAAGATAGACAAAAAGTACATTTGGCAGTGTGGCTATTGAAGGGCGAGGCTTCCTACTGGTGGGAAGTCACTAATGCTGAAAGACCAGTGGAGACATGGGAGGACTTTAGGGCAAGGTTTGAGACTAAATTTCTCTCAGATGCGGAAAGAAGTTTGCAGTTGGAGAAATTCTTATTTCTTAAGCAAGGGGACAAGACAGTCAGAGAGTATGTGAATCAGTTCGATGAGCTGGCTAGGTTTGGGCTTGACCTAGTCAACACCCCGCACAAGAAGACTCTCCATTTCGTCAAAGGGTTGAATGAGCCATTACACAGTTTGGCCATGACCCATATACCCATGGGAGCCACGTATGAAAGATTGGTGCAAATGGCATTGCTGAATGAAGAGGATAAGGGCAAGAAGAAAGAGGGTTTGCAACCCAAGAAGACAGACTTTAAGAAAGGCGGGAAAGGCAACAAAGAGAAGAGGAAGTGCAATTTCTGTGGCAAAGTGGGGCACTTAGTAAAGGACTGCCGGAAAAAGAAGGCCAAGGAGAATGGTGGGTGCTTTTCTTGCGGTGAGACAGGCCATAGGGCTAAGGACTGCCCAAAGAAACGAGGACAGGGGCAGAGGGCTGGATCCACCCCAGGGGCACAGGTCCATGTGCTAGAAGCGCCACCTCTGCAACAGCGAGGTATAAATACTTCTGTAGAAAGTGTAGTTTATCTTTATGATCACCCCGTTCGCACTTTATTTGATTCTGGCGCATCACACTCCTTTATCTCGTCTGCTTTAGTAGAATCTCTGCACCTAAAAACTAGTATGGTAGAGGACCCCTTAATTGTTTCAAACCCAATTGGGGGCCCAGCTCATTTGTCTATGATCTGTGTGGGATTGAAAATTTCTATTCTAAGTGTAGAATTTCAATGTAGTGCCTTTGTTTTGGGATTTTCGGGTTATGGTTTGATTTTGGGTATGGATTGGCTATCCAGTAATGGGGCCATCCTTGATTGTGAGAAAAGGGTTGTTAGGCTCCTAACCCAGCTCGGTAATACTTTGGAAATTTCTTGTAATCCCTCGTATGCGGTTATGCTTAGTTATCTTGAATCGCTAGATGCCTCTGTTGAAAATTTGCAATCAGTTAGAGTGGTCCGGGAATATCCGGATGTCTTCGAAGAGGTGAAGGGCTTGCCTCCGAAGCGGGAAATAGACTTCCGCATATATCTTGTAGATAATGCAAAGCCTGTTGCGTTGCCCGTTAGACATATGGCTCCACGAGAAAGGAAAGAGCTCAGTAAACAGATTAAAGAGCTTCTAGAAAAGGGGTTCATTAGGAGGAGCATTTCAGAATGGGGCGCTCCAGTGGTGTTCGCTACAAAGGCGGATGGTTCACTCCGTCTATGTGTTGACTATAGGGAGCTCAACAAACTAACGAAAAAGAATAGGCACCCTCTCCCTAGAATTGACGATTTGTTTGACCAGCTTGTAGGGGCGTCTGTTTTCTCCCAACTCGATTTAGCAACCGGTTTTCATCAGCTAAGGGTGGCTGAAGATAGCATCGATAAAACGGCGTTCAGAACCCCAGACGGTTTCTTTGAATGGCTTGTCATGCCTTTCGGCTTGACAAATGCACCTGCTTACTTCGTGGACCTAATGAGTAGGGTGTTTAGAGATTTCCTCAACAAATTCGTAGTGGTCTTCGTAGATGATATCCTTATCTTCTCAAAGAGTGAAGAGGAACATGCTCAGCACTTAAGGGCAATCATGGAAACTTTGCGAGTCCATCAACTAAAAGCCAAGTTCTCCAAATGCCACTTTTGGAGAGAAGAGGTGAGGTTCCTTGGGCACATAGTATCCAAACAAGGGCTAGCAGTGGACCCTGCGAAGGTAGTGGCGGTACAGGATTGGAAGACACCAAGGAATGCAACTGAGGTTCGAAGCTTTCTAGGACTAGCAGGTTTCTATCGAAAATTTATAAAGGATTTTGCGAAAATCTCAGCTCCGCTCACGAAATTAACTAAGAAGAATCTAGTGTTCAATTGGGACTTGGATTGCGAGTTTGCTTTCCAACGACTGAAAAGGGCTCTCACAACAGCCCCAGTTTTGACGCTGCCAGATGGGAGCAAGATGTTCACTGTTTATACGGATGCATGTGGGACAGGGCTAGGCGCCGTCTTAATGCAAGAAGGAAGGGTAGTAGCTTATGGCGGGAGGCAATTGAAGGTGCACGAAAAGAACTACCCAACCCACGATCTTGAGTTAGCCGCCATCGTCTTTGCACTCAAGTCTTGGCGACACTATCTCCTAGGTGAGAAGTTCGAACTTTACACTGACCATAAATCGTTGAAATATCTTTTCTCGCAGAAGGATCTTAACTTGAGGCAACAAAGATGGATGGAGTTTCTTGCCTCGTACGATTTCGAAATCTCCTATACTCCGGGCAAAGGCAACGTAGTGGCAGACGCGTTGAGCCGAAAGAAATTGACCCTAAGCCCGTTGTTTGTTGAAAGACAAAGCCTAGAGTTTATAGCCAGCTTTGACTTTAGGCCTTCCTCCGATTTCGTACCGGGCCTGCTAGCATCTCTCGAAGTGCGCCCAACTTTAGTGGATTCAGTAGGGGCAGCACAACGCGAAGACCCTCAGCTTGTGGAAATAATTGATAGGCTAATTAGGGGTGAGACTTCAAGTCACCTCAACCGATACTCCATCGACGATAGGGGTTTGCTAAGGCGAGACGGAAGACTATGCGTCCCACAGACAAAAGATTTAGTAAAGAAGGTTCTCGAGGAAGCGCATCATTCCAAGATGACGATACACCCAGGCGGAGATAAAATGTACAAAGATATAAAGAGGACTTTCTTCTGGAACGGCATGAAAAAGGACGTGGCAGAATTCGTTTCTAAGTGTAAAGTGTGCCAACAGGTTAAAGCGGAACAGAAAAAGCCTGGCGGACTACTACATCCTTTGGAGGTCCCGCAGTGGAAGTGGGATAGCATCTCAATGGACTTCATCGATGGGCTGCCTAGGTCTAGGAGAGGCAACACTAGTATTTGGGTAATAGTGGATAGGCTTACTAAAAGCGCCCACTTTTTACCTGTCAAAAGTAGAAGAACTGCCTCATCCCTAGCATCACTTTACCTCAAGGAAATCGTTCGACTCCATGGAATACCATCTAGCATCGTTAGTGACCGAGACCCCATCTTCACCAGTGAGTTTTGGCGGAGTCTGCAAGAAGCAGTGGGAACGCAGTTATGCTTGAGCACAGCCTATCACCCCCAAACCGACGGCCAAACAGAGAGAGTGAACAGAGTTTTGGAAGACCTTTTAAGGCTATGCGTCCTTGACTTCGGAGGGACATGGGAAGACCACCTTCCTTTGGTAGAATTCGCCTACAACAACAGCTATCAAGCAACCATTGGAATGGCGCCCTTCGAAGCTTTATATGGAAGACCGTGCCGATCGCCCACTTGTTGGTGGGAGTCCACGGATAAGCTCATACTTGGACCAGACATGATCCGAGAGACCTCAGAGAAAGTAGACTTAATACGAAGAAGGATGAAGACGGCCCAAGACAGACAAAAGTCCTATGCCGACAAGAGAAGGACCGACCTTGAATTCGAAGTTGGAGACAGAGTTTTTCTCAAGGTATCACCGCTAAGGAAAGTTGTTCGTTTTGGAACCACAGGAAAGCTTGCACCAAGGTTCGTAGGGCCATTCCCTATCATCGAGAAAGTTGGGAAAATGGCCTATAGATTAGAGCTACCCGAGAAGTTGGCTGGAGTTCACAACGTTTTTCACGTTTCACATCTCCGAAAATGTCTACATGAGTCTGCTGAAGTGGTAGAGCCAAATATACTTGAAGAGGCCGAAGTGGAACGCGAAGCAACCATAAGAAAAGTTCCAACCCGCATATTAGGAACGGAAGTGAAGAAGCTATGCAACCGCGAAGTCAAGCTCGTCAAAGTTCAGTGGAGCGACGCCGAGGAAGACGCGACTTGGGAAACTGAAGCTAGAATCCGTACAGCCTACCCTTTTCTGTTCGAGGGTACATCCTTGATCTTTCCTTTTCCTTAAGTTGCGCTTTTATCTATCTTTTTAGGTATATTTCCTCGACCGTATCTTTTAGGTAGAAACCCTTTGGATGGAAACATGTAGTTGAAACATGTTATGGATGATGGTTACAAGTGGTTGCAAGTGATTGCTAGTGGTTGCTCGTGGTTGCATATACACACACAATCTAGGTTTTAGATCGGCTCAGTCACTTCATATTGCATATGCATATCTGTTTGCATTCGTATATGGTTGAACTTTAATGTGTTGTCATGTGGATGTTGCATTTGTATTGAATGATTGTGCACTCATGTAGAATCATGAATAGGAAAATTTGCATACATAATGGATTCATGGCACTTACATAATTCGCATTAAGGAGGTCAACTGAATCAGTAGACTGCCTGATTTTGCATTAGATAAGTTCATGTACACACACACTTCGCATATGATCATGAAGCATTAGAAGTCTTTTAAGGACAATGGATGCTCGTGTTTGATGGATGAGTAGATGGATGATTGGATGTTAGGATATACATTCCTCCTAACTTGAAGATTTCGGGGACGAAATCCTTTTAAGTGGGGGAGAATGTAACACCCCGAAAATTCTATAACTATGAAATCCACTAATTAAAGTATAATTAATTTGAAATCAAAGAACTAAGGGAAAAGGGATACGCCATTGCGTTCGTCTCGAAAAAATACGCGAAATAGAGTCCGAGTTTTCGAAAAACGGAGTCCGTATGAAGAAGATATGGCCTTCGGAAGTTTTGAATTAAATTTTAAAATTCAAACAGAATAAAATAATTAAAAATGGGGCCCAATGGGCCAGGGCGGATAAACACCCGCCTAGGCCACCCAGGTCGACTGGGCTGTCGACCTGGGCTACCCATGTCGACAGGGCTGTCGACAGCCCTGTCGACAGGGGTATCGACCTGGTCGAGCCCAGTCAACCTGGCTGGCCAGGTCTGTGTTTGGCCGATTTTCTGTGGTCTGCTTTTTCACTAGGGCTAGGTGGCAAGTTTTTATTGGTCTCTCTATCTAATGAATGGCTACGATCTAACCTAGCAACATCAAGGGTCCTAATCAATTCCTAACCTCTATATAAACAACCCTAGACTAAACCCTAATCTATTCATTCAAATTAAGAACATAGCCGCCATGTTGCTGAGGAACGACTAAGAGTAGCCGCCAACTAGAGAGGGAATTAGGAAGAAAGTTCTAAAGCCTAAAGCAATTCAAGCAACCTAAAGCCAATCAATTCAACAAAGGAATCATATCCCTTAATTAGAGAATTCGCCGCAACCATTGTAAGTAGAGTATTACTTTGGTATGAATAAACAACTGTATTGATGTGTATGCTTGAATTGTGGCAATAAAAGTAATTCATATTTGTGCAAAATTATGTTATTCATTATAAAGAACTACATGCGGTAGTTCTATGCAAGTATACGTTTGGAATATTGCGCAAATTATGTAATCTATGTTGAAGCTACATGTATGTAGTTGATTGAAATTCATGCAAGTTTGGGGCTTTGTTATTATGCCATCATGATGTATATTTTGTGCATAAATCATTTTGCAAGTAATTGAAACAAGTTTGGTTGTTATAGTTCATATGAAACTATGTTGGAATTTTGACACCATAATCCATGTATTAAGTCATGCTTTTGCAAACTTATGAATATGGCTAGGCTATGAATGATATTTGGCATAATTGAAATCCATGATTAAGTCTATCTTGTTTACAAGAATTATATGATGACATATGTGAGACATGGCTAGGTTAGACTCAAAAATCCCCTTTTGCAAGTTTAAAGCAAACACCATGTTTAGGAATATTTATGCATAAGTATATTTATACCATCGTTATGTGATTAGACTTAAACCATGAATAAGTTGAACTATGCTTTTGTGTTAGTAACAAAGTATCCCCTTTGTAAACGTGTAGAAACCTTACGAACATGACTTGTTTATGTTTATGCCATGAACAAATTTAACTTTATTTATGACATGCTTATGTTTGACATTATGCCTAAATAAGAATATAGGTTCATGTTGTAGTTAAACCTATGCAAGTTCACATGCTTTGATTCATGTCACCTATGTTACCACTATGCAAGTACACCAATTTCTATTTTGTATGTCCAACGTCGTATTGCAAGTTCATGCGCTCACCTTCCCCTCTTTGTGTATGTGATTACGCCATAAGCCTCCCCTTTTCGCATGGCTAAATTGGGCTTTAAAAGGCTAAGCCCAATATATATAAACGGACGTGTAAAACGGGGGAAAATAACGTTGGGTTAAAATTAATTAATGAATGAAAATATAAAAAGGGCCCAAATTCAAGTATGGGTTGGGCCCGTGGTTGGTGTAACCTTTACACCATTAACTTAATAATGGGCCGCAAATATTTACATATAAGAAATAAAGAAGAATGACAAAATATGTAAATGTAGAAAATACGATGTGTTTAACCCGAGGTTGGATTGAGTTGTGATGTAAACCTGCCCGGAACCGCCCGGCTGTCCAGTAGTCACAACAATACCTATCCAATGTGGGAGGTTAAACATGGAGCCCAGCAAGGACCCGAGGTTAGACTGAGTTGTGGCGTAAGACTGCCCGGAACCAACCGGCAACAGGCAGCCACAACAATACCTGTCTAATGTGAGAGGTCAGGGCCTTAATAAGACAATTAAGGCTGAGTCAGGATTGTTAGGATTAAGTGAACTAAAGACTTAATCAAAATGGAACATGATAAACTAAACAGACTGGTGGGGTTAGGTAGGGAACACTTAACCAACTTAGCATGTTGGCTAGAGATAGAAAACCTAGTAACGGGGGACCCTTTTCAGCAGTAACCCTAAAAGGTGTATCAGGATACCCTGAAACTAGGCAGGGTGGGGCACGATTACTGGGCTGATTGTAAGAGGTCAAAGCGACGGCGGTGGTGTAGCAGTGTAGGTTCTAACGGAGTGCAGGCGTGCACACACTCCGGAGCAGAAAAATAAGGCACTGGACACCAGTAGCATACCTGTGCACTCTAAGGTTGTGTCGGGTTGCCACTATGGGACTTGATACACCCCATGGTGGGACCAGCATAGGTAACTACAGACATCGGGGGCCGTAAGACACATGTAACTTTGCGAGTAGGAGCCGATCATCATAGAATGGATCACTTCACCCTGATTATGGGGTGCAAATTGGAAACTAGTTTATATGGGTTCAGAGATTAACATGGGGTACGATAGTATATTCGACCCTAGACAACTTAACCAAGTTCATAGTGCTTGCCCACTTCTTGTTTATACTTATCATACCCAGTTCTTTATTCATAGACAAAATAGTACTAGGCTTACTCAGGCTTTATGTCTGACTCTATTTTTCTTTCGTCTTCTTTCTTCCGTTCCCCCCCCCCCCCCCCCAGGTCCACAGGGAGGGAACACAGCAGCTTGACCAACCTTAACATCCAGCTTGAAGAAGAGAAATGTATTGCTTGGACTTTCCTGTTTTGAACTATGGCTTTGGACAATCCACTATGGGGCTTTTGCAGTTTATCTATGTTTTATTTATGCTTCTTTAAATAATGTACTCAAGACAGATTATGAAAGTGTTATGTTATGTTTTTGGAAAGGATGTTGTTGTAACACGTATTTGACTTTATGAAATAAAAGTTTGTTGTTCTTCCGCTGTTTACAAATATGTGTTCTTATATCTGTCTTGTATATCTGTGACTTGTACTTATAAACCTCCACCAAAATTAGGGCATTCCCTTTGAGAGTGACCCTAACGGAGGTGGTGGTGTTTCATACACTAAATAAGGGCTAAGGGGTTTAGTTCGGAGAATTACTATCTTCTTTTGGGAATTTTTGAACTGCTGTGCATTTTGATGGTTATGTTACTATTTTTTAACTGGATATTGATTCAGCGCTTTTCTGTTCGCTGAAGTTTTGGAGTTAGTGTGGTGAATAATTGGTTCTCGTGCATAAAATTCGGCTGAAGCAATTTGAAGCTGTTCTTGTTTGGATATTAGATGGCGTGCAGTGTTGAGTTTTTTCAATGTTTCACTTGTATAATTGGGTTTGTTTTTTTCTCAATACTGCATTGTCATGAGTCATGTGAGTGATGTAATATTGTATGCGGTGACATTGTGTTAGTATTGTAATGTTTAACAGTGTGAATAAAAGATAAATTGTCTTGCAAAAGGAAAAAAAATTATAGGTTAAACAAAGAAATGAAGTCATACTTCACTAGTAGAGCATCAGTTCTAAAGTTCTACAGCAATTCCACATAGGTAGAAGGCATGAACGGGGAATTTTCCATGTGAAAATGCAACACAGTTAGAGCATTTATTACATGTCAACAAAATTCGTTGTACTGTAATTTACCATGTGATATTTTGATGGTTTAAATTACTTAACAAAGCTTTGTAAACGTGACTACTGACTGCATGAGCATTGACGTTAAATGTTGGTAATTAGAACTTTCCTTAGCGTTTCAAAATCTTCAAAATCGGAGATGTCTTTCTTGTGTAAATTAGGAGAGATGCCTTTCTTGTGTAAACTATGATCAGAAATGCTCTAACTATTTTGCATTTTAACATGAAAAATTCCCAGTTTATGCCTTCTACCTATGTGGCATTGCTGTAGAACTTTAGAACTGATACTCTACCAGTGAAGTATGACTTCTTCATTTCTTTGTTTAATCTATAATAATTTTTAATAAATATGAAAGAAGAAAAAACCATCCAACTCTTCGCGCCTTGTTAAAAAATTTATAGGACCACTCAAATCAGCAGTAGTGTACTTCATATACGTTTTAACCAAGGCTTCTAGATATGGGTGTGGAATGGATAAAATTTATTGTTAGCAAATTAACAAATCAGCAGTAGTATACCTCATATATGTTTGAAATGCAATTATAGGAATATATTAACAAATCAGCAGTAGTATACCTCATATATGGGTGTGGATACAATTTATCGTTAGCAAATTAATAAATTAGCAGCAGTATACCACATATATGTTTGAAATTTCAAACAGTAGCAAATTAACTTTTATAATGTGCTCTCCCTTGATTCAACAGTAATATACCTCATACATGTTTGAAATGCAAATTAACAATAATGTTTTCCTATAAAATTGTTGGAGAAATTAATGTTTATTGTTAATTTGGTGAAAGTAAGAAACTGGGTTTGTAAAGTTGGCATAAAAGAGAGGTTACGTTTGTAGGTAAGGGTGTGGATACAATTTATTGTTAGCAGTCATTTTGGAAGATGTCGGTCTCAGCTTGCACGATGTTACAAATAACTAAATATCTACAAGTGTAATGTATTAGGGGATGGAAAATGTGGTCTAAGACAGTCGTTTAAAGTTTCTTAATGTCATCTTCAAGTGAGGTCCCAAAAATATTAAGTGGTATAACAATTCTTCATCTATCAGGTGATGCTTCGTAGTATTGAGATCATGCATTTGATCAACCAAGGCTGCAAAAGTTCATGACATATATGAGTAAAGGTAGCCAAAAATAGTTAGAAATAAATGTAGTTATTGTCTTCTTTAGTTGACATAGGTTGTGCATTAGCTAAAAAGAAAGATGATTACACTAATGAAGGGTTAGTACTATTGAAGGTACCGATAGTAAAAATTATAAAACTGACATATATTATGCATGTTTATTATTTGCAGCTAGTTCGCTAAGACTACATATAATGTTAAATTTCTATTAATAGATTGAACATGTAAAAAATAGTCAATAGTTCAACCTTTAAAATGATTGGACCACACTAAAGTAGCATGCAGAGGCAGGCAGTGACGAACCTATAGCAAGGGCTGGGTGGGCGGTTGCCCACCCCAAGATTTACTTGGAAAATTAGGAGGAAGCAAAAGTCCAGAAAGAAAAAGAAGAAAAGACCGTAAAGAAAAAAAAGAAAAAGTATGCGCTTGAGAATCTGAGATATCAACATTCTTCCGCTCACCTCTCTCAAGCCATAGTAGGTAACCTTGATGGTTTCGTCGCAGGAGGTTGGTCAACATATGTATATAAGTTGTCCTTGATGGATAGTATAGTTAGTTAATATTGGTTTCCACCTTTAAGGTCAAGAGTTCAATACGCATTGACGATGTATACTTCCTTTGAGTATACCGGTAAAATCGTAGTTCTTTGGGACTACTATATATATATGTGTGTGTGTGTGTGTGTGTGTGTGTGTGTGTGTATGTGTGTGTGTGTGCGCGCGCGGGGCGGCGTGTGTGCATGTAAATTTTGTTTTGCTTTTGTCTAAGGTATATGATCCTTTTGATTCACTATAACGTTGACATTGCAAAATTGCATATTTATCTTTCCCATCACTTAGTTTTAACTAAAAACAACGATAATGCTAATTATGTTAAGGATAATAAGGTAATTAGCATTTGGTATATGAATCATAACCATCATCCCGTCTTGATTTTCTCTCCATGGATATTTTCTTTGTAAATCACATTCAAACTTTTCATAAATTTCTTTTGAAAGTTATGGGGACATAGTTGAAAATTTGAAATATGCATGCAATACACCAGCTTTTATCAAATGTTCATATGAAAAAACAGATTAAAATTTTCTAGTGAGCATAACGCCAGGCAATTTGAAATAGAAGTGGCCTATATCAGGAAATAAATTGGTTTTTCAAGCAGCAAGTAAATTGGTTTAAAAAAAACAACGACACTTCCACAGTATTCAATGGAAAATAATTTGATGCTTCAACACAAAAAATTAACTGCCACAACCCCGAAAATTTAGCTGAATATGTACTAATACGTAGTGCAGCTTGTCAAGAAACATGGTTAAAATCGATAATGAGAGAGATGGGTTCTACTTAATTGTTTACGTTCTATGAAATCACCCTTCATTTTTGCAGTACGTTATCTTCATTTATTTGGATGTGCATACGTTGTCTTCGATTATTTGGATGTGCCTACTAGTTTGGATTGCTTTTGCAATGAGTCTAACATGCATTAGTCTTCATTTTTGCAGTTAGTTTGGAAACTATAAATTAAATTTCAGCAAATGAAATGATGAACATTACATATGTGAAAGAAACAACATATGGGTATTCTGGTTAATGTAATCCAGTTAAGTTTGGCGACTGATGTCTACCACATCATAAGAAATGCACAGACTTTTATGTAAAATTGTATCAACTGGCATCTATAGTTATTTGAATACCAATTTAAATCACAAAACTGATTGATTTTACTATTTTAGGATATTGTAAAATAGCAAATTCTTGATATGTTGGTGTACATTTGTGTGCTTTAAATTACTATTTTATGTTGTGTGGAAGATTTACCAACAAAATCTTCCAGTCCACGGTAATAAACCGCAATTTGAACCATGGATAACCAATTAATTTTCAAGTTCATCTCCAGCAGGGATTTACTGAACGTTAGAAAAGCTGCCAGTACAAGCATATGAATTTTTAGAAGATGTTTAAATATGAGGTCACATAGTACATTTGGTAATGAGAGCAACTGTACTTTCTATACTTGCTGTATAAAAGCTTAAATCCTGTGTATGTATGAGGTGATGGTATGTTGACAAAATTTTGGGTTGATTTTTGCGGCGACTGAGCAAAGTTCAATCTCATACCTTATTTAGTCGAACCATGGTTGACTGAACCAAATAGAACTGTTATGAATGCGCTTGGTTTATACTTTGTACAACGTTTGTTTATTTCATTGGGACATGCATATTTCAAAAATGAACTGTGAACAAGGTGTTTGATTTTGATGTTGTTTCAAGAAAAATTCCTGGAACAACGAGTATGTAAATTAGACCTTTTGATTTCTAAAATCAGAAACTGTAAACTGGTACTGGTCTGTGGTTTCCTAGTATATCTAAAGTTTCAAATTTGTCAAAAGGAAATTTTGAATCAATAAACTACAAGTTACCTTGGACTTTTTATCAGAGAAGTGCAAGACATCCTGCGTTTCTATTTCTAAAAATGCCAAGTCACTGTCAAATATCGGTATGTTCTAGAATAAGAATCCAAAATCTAATAGCATTTTCAAACTCGGATATTTTGAGTTCTACATGAACTGAACTGGATACACAAAACTTATTGATAGATTACTAACTATAATGAAGTTTATTAATATGATAGTAACCAAACAATAAAAAACAACATTACCAGTTACAAAAATACAAATATCTAATGATAGTCATAAAACATTTAGGGTTCCACATTTTGTGTAAATGCAGACTTCACAAAAAACCCTCTTAAACTTTAAATCTCATCACAATGTATTTATATATACCTAAATATACACCCTAAACTATAGTATTTTTGTAATTTAGAGTGTATTTTATGAAGTCTGTTCAAAAATTAAAATTAGTGTATTTTTTGAATGCTCTATTTTGTCAGGCATTTTTAGAATACATGCTCCATTTTGCTGCATTAGTGCTTTTTTGTCAGGCATTTGCTGTGGACTTGAACATTTGAACTTGTAATTATTCATATGCACGTGACTTTAACTTGCTGCTTCACTTATCGTCTTGAGTTGAGCCTAAAATTCATTAGGCTTGATTTTGTGCATTTATGTGGAATTGATATGTTTAGCTTAATCTCGCATTTTTTCATGCAACTGAATCGGCACAAGTAGGTTTTGTGCATGACCTTATGACATCTACAGCGGTATACCATGCATGGTATTGATTGCTCGTGCACCCCTGATTTTTAATATACTATTACAACCGTTTAAATTCATAATTAAGTAAAAGAATATTTATTGCATATTATTCTTTAAAGCTAGTTCTTACAAATTAGAATAATAACTGAGGTTTCCATAAGCATTTAAAGGCAAAGAGCGTAATGGATAATCCTATGTTTGATAGCATCAGCGGGTAAATTTCGTACATAGACAGCTATCAAACCTCCTTAGCTCATGCTTAATTTAGTTCAGTTTAGATATAAACTTAGTCAATTATAGTTTATGACTTCATATTTATTTCAGTCACTAATTTTGTTCAGTTTAGATATTTAATTTCTTTTAAAATGAAATTGCTTGCTTATTTCAGTCACTAATAGTCACTAAACTGAAAATAATGCATGTTATCAAATTGCTTGCTCATTTTTCTTCTTATTTTTTACTTGTAGGCTAGATTCAAAGTGGAAGAATGGCAAAAAAAATTCCATATTTCAACAAATGGGAACTATTTGGAGATCATCAAAAAGAAAATTGGTCCGAAAATTAGTTAATGCAACGACAGAAGAGGAAAGACTTAGCTTGAAATCTTACAATATAAAAACATGAACGAGTGGAGATCGTTTGTAAAGGAGAAATTAAGCTTGGAGTTTAAGGTATGCTTATATATTTTGTCACAATCAAGCAAAATTAATGGTGTAATACTTATTTTGTCGAATATAAGCAGATAATATATTCATGATAGAGCTTACCTGGTCATCCTAGATATTTGTTAACAATTTTTTTTCTTCCTTTTTTAATAAAAGTGAGAATAATTACCCTCTGAAACTTCCGTATTTGAGACGGCCTGAATCCAGTTTAGCACTGAATAAAATTAAAACTACAGGTAAGTAAGAATATGAGGCTCGTTCAATTAAGTAGGAATAGTAAGAATCCTTCCAACTTTTGATCACTTTTCCAACTAAAGATAACCGTAATTGGCTATAGAAAAGCTTGCTGCATTTTATTATGCGTGAACAAGGTATTTGCATTTTTCTTAGTCAACGACATGGGTCTATGATTGGGGTGGGGATGGCGGATTGGAAATAAAATAAGATTCTTAGTGATTATGCGTGAACAAGCTATTTGCATTTTACTTTTGATAGTACATACCTAAAATATACCAAGACAAATTTAAAAGATTCTTAGTGATTCATATTAAAAATAAAAAAATAATGTCAGTCTGTTTCTTTTTTTGTTTTGCCTTATATAATCATGCACTCTTATATCACATGTTATAAGTTCTTATGTAGTTAGGCAGCTTTTTATGGTTTAATTTGTCGTTCAATATGTTAATGCATTGAATTTTTTTATTGCATGCGTCTAAAACTTAACTCATTTAGACTATTTTTTATTATTTATTAGATTAATAGTACTGTTTAGTTACTGTGAAGTAACTAAATATGTTATAAATTCTTATATAACTGAATCTTACTGTTTTTCTTATTTCTCGCACTTAGAAGCAAACAATATGATGCTATCATGTATTATAGAAGATATGCATAGTTCTTCAAGATTCCAATTAGTTGAATAATATTATCCGGTGATTGGTCTACTAATATTAAATTGATTGAGACAGTTCCAGTAGTTAACAAATATGAACAAGTTACTAAATAAAATAGACTGAAAGAGAGAGTATACGATTAAATTAAACCCACGGTTTTAAATTTATATATTGTGACAACAATTAAGTATGCTAATTTTTAGATCCCTATGCATTGAAAAATTAGTCAATCCACTGCTTTCTACGATTCAATTTGGCTTTGTCCGCTATTGATGTTCATTTTCAATTTTTGTGTTCTAGTCCCAGACTTACCGAGGAAATTGAAATTAGATGAAATGTTAGCAATACAGTCAAAATGGCATTTTCCATACTTTTTTCTATTCTTTTTTGTTTGGAAGAAAAATGTTGATATGTTCTATATTTCTTTCTGTATACAAAATCAATTGTTACTGCACCCTCGATAAATTCCAAAAAGAGCACTACAGCACCCCTGTATCTGTAACCCTAACTTTCCAGTCCTTGCTTTTGTTGTTAACTCATCTCCACTTACATGAACAGTGTAGTCTCCTTTGCATGTCTCCTCTAGCACCTTCATCAGCACTAGTTGCGCCTTCCTCTCCAACTTTGACACCTTTTTTTCTTTCTTTCTTCCATTTTCCGATGTGATTGCGCCCTTTTTTGCGTCTGTCTCACTGCCCCTTTCTATGATTTCGTCCTTCTCTTGTCTTCCTTCAGTTTGTTCCAGCAGCAAGCTTTGTCCATCTTCCATTGGGAAGTCGTCCTTGGTAAACAAGGAATCAAAATATTCAACTTCATTTCTTAATGGAGAAAGTCCGTCAAATATGGTATCATCTAATTCCATGTTTGTGATCTCCTCTTCTGCTACCATCGGAAATTTTCCCACATTTCTATTTCCCTGCGCATCCACGACAATATTTAGGTTAACAAGTGAATACTTAGTTTAAAATAAAAATTGTTGTTGGTTAAGTACTATTTGTAACCTGAACCCGATATATATTACTTAATTACCTCCTATTTTTCTTAATATATATCAGTGTGTTTATAACCTGGAACTGTAAATGTTACTTAATTACCTCATATTTTTCTTAATATATATCCGCCTCTTTGTACTGGCACACAAAATGAATTTTTGTTTCATCTGACTATTTCCACCCTTAACAATAAACTCTACATTTTACTCGTTTTTTGAAATATGTCATCAGAAGCATTCAATATTTGCAACTAAGGTTAAACATTTCAAATGATCATTGATCTGTGTGTTATGTAAAATGACATTATTTTTCCGCCTGAGATATCCATGTAGCTCTCGAACTGAATATTCATGACTGTTATTTTTCACAACAATATAGTAAATAAGCAAATACATATGCTAACCGTTCAAACTATATGGACTAAGTCAAATATAGTAATAAAATCATATTCATAATCGTTTAATTATTAACAGTAACTAGACAATGAAACCAGTTGTTTTCTTAGTCTATACCTGCTACTGATCCCTTCGTCTGCTGCTATATTCTCATTTTCTTTGTCTAAACTGTTATTCACGCCCTTCCTAAAAGATCTTTCCTTTGGCGATGACGGAATTAATGCAAATCGTAAGTCTTCGATGAATTGTTCGGGCCTCCTATACAACGACTTATTTGCAGGCTTCGTATTTTTAAATAACCTTGCTCTTCTGCATGGTACAAGATAACTACAGGTAATAAAATTGCTATACTACGTATTGGGGAAAATTGTTGTTAAACTAGATACAAAACTGAAAACACAAACTGCAAGATTAATTTTGTGTATGCGTATTTATTTTTTATACCTTGGCGGTGACCACTGTTGTACAATTTGTATAACGCCGTTTTTAGTTACTACTATACCACTGCTTACATTTTTGGACTTTTAAATACCGTTGTTTAGGTCCAGCTCCTCTACTCATGTGCACTTACTAACATCCATCAACTAAATAGATGATGAACAAATATTTCAATTTCGACCTTGTTAATACATTTTTTTCAACCTTGGACCAGACCTTTGGGATGCACAAACATATGTTTGTATTTCTTTCAGTTGCAACTACTTTTTCAGTTAACTGAAAGTCTTGATTTTCTTTGCAGGCAACAATTTTATTTGACCTGCTTGCGCGTGTGTAAGCAACTGTTTAATTCATTTGCTCATTGTTGCTTCCTGATAGCAGGCCCGGTTCCTGTATGCAGTTCTTATATGCATTTATGGTATCATAGTTATAAAGTGAGTTCATGACCATAATATTGTTCCTTGAAGCTTGTGATCCAGTCAGGTCGTGGGCACGACCAACGAAGGAGGTCAAAATTTTAACATATTGTGGACTTCTGTTTCGTACTCTACGAAAGTATGTAACGAACTACTAACATGTGATCAAGGATGAAATTGGAAAACAGTAAGGTTCTTTAATTCTCTTCTTTTTCCCCCTCATTTATTAAGCCATAATAATACTTTTCTTAATCCGAAAGCTTGTTCCGTACTAACCTGTGTCGGTTTGGGAAGTTACAGGAGGGAGGAAGTGTTAGCAATTTCTCTGTTTGGGGAAATGTAAAGTTGAAGGTACAGATTTTTCTGATAGGTTTCATTTGGGAAGAAGTCCAAACTCTTGCTTTGGTGTAGGGGTGAATATCAACTGGGGAACTTAAGGTAATTTTTTTTTCTTTCCTGTTTCCTTCCTCTTAATGGTTTGGTAGCCATTTTTACTTGATTTTCTTGTCTTTAATTTTTTTTAATCTTTCATTACAGGACTGTAAATGATTTTTTTTTAAGGCCGATTAAGAAAAATATAGTTCTATAGCGCTCGGTTAGCTTAAAATCTTGCTGTAGCTGCTACAAAAACTTGGGTAACAAAATATTCTTATAGATATACATATTGTGTATATATATTCTGTTGTTTTATTATTTGAAGCTTGTGATGATCAGATTGAAGCTTTGAATGAAGTTGGAGTTACTAAAGTATGCCCATTCAAAATATTTAGAGAAGGATGTTTAATTATCATTAGGTCTTGTTGCGATTTACGCTAGTATACTAAATTATAATTAAAATTGCATGTTTATAAAGGAAAATAAATTTACATACCTTTCCATAGTTAGTTCTTGAAGTTTATCTTAAGGATATACTCAATGTTTGCAGGATCCCACGTGTAAATCTGCCTGTTAAAGGGATCGAGCAGCCTGAAGGCCCTGTACTTGAGACATAAATTGATACTAAAGCCGTGCAGCCGCTTGAAGTCGAGAAGCTGATGAAGTATCGGTCCTGCTACCAGAGGATACTTCCTTTTCTTTTTGTTGCCAATTTTCCAGGCATAGACACAAAATGCTACTGCTACAAGAGAGCGATCACAGGAAAAAAATGATGCTGTGTAAAAGTATGCAGAATCCATGAAGATTTAACTTGCATTTGATGATAACCGAGTGCAGGTATGTTTTGCTGTGTAAAAGTAGGCTGAATCGTAATCATATTGAAATAGTTAGCATATCATTCATCAGTGACATTGAACATTTGAGGATTTGAATCTATTTTGACTACTGGAGTTTATTCCAGTTTTTCTAGTTGGTGCTGAAGGAAACCAAAATAGATAGAACAATATTGTGGAATTGTTTACATGTTTGATCGATTCTGCCTTCGTTTCCTTCGTGCCATTATTGTCTGAGTTATGAAGTTTTTTTAGGATTAGTGCATTTTATTTGTTGCAGTTTTCTGCTATTGGGTTGATAGTAAATTTAACCATACATTACAGTATTTACAAGAAAACTTGCATTGCTTGTCAGGAAATCCAAAGTGTGGAAGAACATCATTCTGCTTCACATGTGTTGAGGGTATGTGCAGTTTACTGAACTGTAGGTTAGTTCTCTACTATTTTCTTTTTCTTTTTTCTTTTTGATGTATCTTTTTTTTGTTAAACTATTTTAAATGCACCCATATCTATCGTCATAATGTACAATATTGTCCGAATGTTATTTGATATTCTGCTTAATTATATGTATTTGTTTTAATAACAGTCAGTTACATTATTTGAATGTTATTTGATAATTCATGACAAATACTTATTGATGATTATCGAATGTGCTTAAAGGTAATTAGCTTTTCTGGAGTAAAGACCATCATCAACAATGGACATGACTTCAATTGTTATATGTATTATGATATTAGTCGGTACTTAAGTAAAACTCTTTGAGAATGCTTGTGGTATGTGAACTTGTTTATTTTGTCAAACAACTATTATCTAAATGGTTATGGATAGTACTTATGTAATTAACGTGTTATCAATTATTTGAATATGTTGACTTTATGTTTGGTTGATTGTTGGTTTGAATATGATAATTATATGATTGTTGCTGATTTTGGCATGACTATTACAAAGCTGGTTGCTGGAAACAATGTAAGCCATTAACAGTATATAGTAGCATTTAAAAGTTGCTACAAAACAATCAATACACTTCAGCAGCGTTTCTGAAATGCTACTGAAACAAACCTAAAATAGTATCTGAATTTATAGTGGCATAAAATAAATGCAACGAAAAGTTTTTAGTTGCATAAAATAAACGCTACAGAAAATCAAAGAAATGGACCAAGCAAAAACGCAACAAAAAAATGTTAGTTTTGGTTGGATTTTTTAAACGCTATAGAAAAATTTTGGTTGCTTTAGTTTGGCAGCGTTTATGGAAACGCAACAAAAAAACAGACTTTTAGTTACGGGACCTGTAGTAGCGTTTTAGAAAACGCTGCCAAAGGATTTGGTAGCGTTTTTTAAACGCTGCTAAAGGCATTTTCTGGTGTAGTGGTTATAACTAGTTATTTATGCATATATCATTGACCGTTGTTGATACATATAACTAGTTATACGTGTTTCACATCTGTGGATCACTAAAGATTAAAAGATCCATGCTTTGATAAGTTAGGATGGTAGCAGCATTGAGCCTCTATGAGGTTGGTCATATTTCATATTTGTATGCTTTTGGTGATAGCAGGAGTGGAAAGCTGAACTTGAGCAAATCCATGCCAACTCACTGAGACTGTTGCGAGGTATTCAGATGCACCCTTACCTTAGTTCTCAAGTTAAAATACATATGAGAAATGTAGTTTAGTGTATTTGTGTTATAGTTCTTATATAGCGGTATCATTTTACTGCAAGAGATATAGTTTTCTTCCCTGTTTTTATCCTTCTGTTTTACAGGCCACATAATACATATTTGAGTTTTTAAAATCGTATCACAGAATACACTCATAAATATAAACTAATCTGCAATGAGAAATCATCTACAACATTATTTTATTAACCAGACAGAAATAAATATTCGTAAACAAGTTAAGAGTAAAGCACTACTCTTACTGTGTCGAAATCTAAGCATCGTTACAAATTAAACAGCAAACTTCAACTACAGTTTTTGATTCTAAACTTAAGTTAGGACTATCCTATAGTACTAACTGCTGGAGTTTCGAGCTTGCATGGATTTACATTGTAATTTTAGATAGCCAAATTTTCATGTAGCTATAGACAAATCTTTGAAAATAAAAGAAAGATAACAGGCGGCATGATACCTTTGCTCTCTCTGTATATCAAAATTAACATTTAATAAATATGTGTTTTTAGGGTCAGAGTTTTACACTTGATAGCTTATATACGCAATATTTTAAATATTCACCTCCATTATTTCCTTGCTGCTTTGAACAGAGTTTCTACAAAAACTAACCAGTAGTTGTGTATATACCCCCAACTTGTGCAATGGCCCAAGTATAGGATCTGAAATTATCATACATCTTATGCACATCTATTCAAAGTTTTTAATGACATTTTAATGGAAGTCCTAACAATTAAACTGATAATATTGTAGTATTATTTACTAAAGGTTTCTTTTCTATATATGCATTTTGACTATTTTTATTGTTGCACAAGTTACCTAGATGAAAAAGTTTAAATCAAAAGGAATATTTATTGAATTATTTTCTAACTGTCAAGTAGACCCCTCCTTTTGTTTGTAAAGATTATTGATTTGAAGATTTATTTGTAATTACATGCACCTTATGAACCCTAAATGTTGGATAAACACCTACTGATTTGAAATTTTGAATATCCATTTTGTAAGACTTACACATTACTTAAGCTATTTCCAGTGCTTGACTTTTTTCTGTTGAACCTTACGAATACAAGGCCATTTACTAATCCTTGGATTGGCAATACATATTGTATATTTTTTCCTTACCTGCCCCAACATCTGCACTCATCTCTGCCAAAATCTAGAAGGTCTAGAAAACATGATACTAGCAAACAGTTTGTGCATATTAAAGTTATTGCCTCTTTGAAAGAAGCACTACATACTAAGGGATCTGCAAGTGCACTTTTCCGTTTGTTGTATTTTCTACTGCAGATGCATGTGAGGGTAAATCCTACCTATTAAATGTTGAATCAAAAATCTGAGTAATATAAGCTAATAATATAACAGTTGAAATTAATACCAATCTGAGTAATATAAGCTAATAATATAACAGTTGAAATTAATATCAAATTCTAGCATCACTAATGTAGTTGTATTGCTATGAGATGTATAAATGACAATGATTTTAGGGATAAATTATTATATTTTAGAATTGTATAATACCATTACCGTTCACTAACGTATTTGTTTATTTCATATGACATGCGCATATATAGTTTAATACGTCAACAATCCTCCTATAACTAACTGCATGACTTGACCAGTAATTAACTTACTTTATTTTTTACGCTCAAGATCCATGCAGATGTAGCTGCAATCTTGGCAAAGGTTGAACATGGGGCTTAAGCCTTTGAAGAAATGGATTTAATTCAGTTGTTGATCAACCCTTCTAACCAAAAATTGACATGATGCTTTTGTACACTTTGTTTTCCACATTAGTACGTTCTTTATATTGTTCAATGGCAATGTTGTGACTAGCTCAAGTAATTGACTGTTGTAAGGAAGTACAAATTATCCTCAGTAATACTTTGATAGGCTGTGTACAGCTTGTAAGACAATTTGGTTAGATAAACTACTACATGTTACATATGTCGTTCCTGTAAAAAGAATGGTTGAATTAGTGGAAAAATTAGGTTTGAGGACGCTCTTTCTTGCTGCAATGGATGTGAGGTTTCACCCATATGAAGTACTGGGCCATTGATATCATTAGAAAAACAGTCGGTTGGAAGGAATGTGGACAGGTGCTGGCTATGGTTGCAATTTTCAAACAATGACTTTGATGCTTCCATTGATGCCGAGTGAGTTTCAAGGTTTATTTAAAGGGACTGACCCAGGAATGGAGATGATTTGACTAAATTTAACAAGTGTTTGTGGTGACATTTTATGCATATAAAGCAATGTAATTGCTTTTCACGTCCATTATTTGTTCATTTGTAGTTTAAGAGTTGGAAAAAATTACATAAACGGTTAAATGGAATGAGTTTGAAAACGTTTACGCGGTTTAACTGGCCTTTTAATTATGAAAAGTTAAATCCCAAAAAATATATGAATATAAAGAAAGCCTTCATTAATTACTTTCATACATATTGTGACACCGCTGGATGAGATCCAACTAAATTTTTATATTATTAATATGAGTTCTGTTTTTTTTCTATTTCTTAGTAATATCCTAATTGATATGAAAGACATAACTGTTGTTTTATGCATATAGTTATATACATAACTAATGAACAAAAATAGCGTCTGCTCATACTTCCAAATTTAAGTACTAAACGTTATTCAAACCGTTGTTGTAATATGTTAGAAGTTTGAGTGTAATTTTAACGAGCATTTATAAATATGTTAGAAATTTGTGTATGTAATTTTATTTTGCTTAGATTTTAAGCATGTGTTTTTAGTTATTACATTGTGGTTTTGTTTTCAGCAATGGATTATCGCATATATATATATATATATATATATATATATACACACACACACACACACACACACACACACACACACAGAGAGAGAGAGATCAGAAGGAGAATAGCGGCGGTTTACCAACAAAAAAAGTGAGGTTAAGTTTACCTGAATTTAATTTCCGTCGCTAATCCGTTAGCAATCAGTAAGGGTTTACCAACGCCTTTTATAAATAATTATAAATTACTTATCCGTCGGTAAATAGTTGGTAAATAAATTAAAATTAAGTTAATAAATAAAATTATATTTTTATTATATAAATAGTGTAATGACGGAAAACTCAAGCTAAATTCAATCGCTAAAATTTGACACAATTACCGTCATGGTTTTTACCAACAACTGTGTTATACAGGAAATCCGTCGCTAAAACCAATATATCGATAGATTGGAAACGGATTTTACCGCTGCAAAATCAGCTTCTTCTTGTAGTGAAAGTCATTTTAAGGAGCATTTATTAAACTAAGAATGCTATTTTTGGAACAAAAGAATCGATTTCATAAGTTAGAAAATCACTAAAAATTGCAAACTTTCCCGTATGAAATTTTCTAAAGCTTATGTAGCTTATATAGGCTTAGATAGCCTCCAAATCATTAAAAAATAATTTTTGATAGTTTTTGAGAGCCTCTTGGAAGTAGGAGTGCTTGAGGGAGCCACTAATTAAGTGCTTTCGGAAGATAAGAGTTTGAAGAAAGATTGAATTTTGAAATGAAAGTGAAATGAATGAATATATATAGATAAAATAAATAAAAATAAATGGTCATGTTCTTTAGTCGACAGATGCTTTTTGATGACTTACGGTTGGTAAAGGGGTGGATGGAAATTCAAATTTTGAATTCGGTTGGATTTCAAAGTTCTGACTTGTATGTTGGCATACGTAAGATGGGTAGTTCGACATATAAGTATTGATAAGGGAAATTTAGATTCTCCTAACTATTTATTTATATTAATATTACCAATTTATTTTTGCACATTATAAATTAATAATAATAAAATTTAATTTTTAAATATATTTTGTATTATTATTTTATTAATTAAAAATTGAATAATCATAATTTATTATTAAATATAGTTTACGTTTAACCCGCCGTTCATAGTTCGAGTGGTTCGGAGTTGGGAGATGGGGATCTAAGCAGTGTGTGGGCAGGTTCGAATCCCGTTGTGAACCACTTTGGGAGCTAGGACATTACACATCCGTGTGCGACGACTAAACAAAAGCGTGCTAAACACACGGCATGAGGTTTACTTAAGTGAGTATCAATGTATGTTGTGATCTTAAGGTTCCCCATGATATCAAAAAAAAAAAAAAATGGTTTACATTTAACATTTAGCAAGCAATCAATAATCAACTAAAAATTAAAGGAAACCAAAAATCAAAGCAATTAAATGATCAAAGCAACCAAAAAATTAATTTAAAAGCATAGCTATTTTACATTCAATTTCTATCTTTTATATTGTTCTAAAGCACATGTTGGGGAGTTCCATATTCCAATTATTATCCCTTGAGGATGTATCTAAATCATCTAATGTTGTAGTTTTTTTCGTTTTTCGGATGAATTGATATTTGGTGTGATTTTTTGTTTATGGGGATATGGGCAATGTCGTTTAAGTCTTTTGCTTTCATCGCAGTTGTAACATCTACAATCATTTCAAATATTACTTCCATCTTCGGAATTTTTATTATCATTTTTTTAATTGTTCATCTTAATATACTTCGGAAATTTTCTAAAACTCCTTGTTATAAGCGCAACATCTTCATGATCATCACTTTTTGAATCAGATGTGTTTATTAGTGCATCAAAGGCTATTGATTTCTTCTCTATTACTTTGCTTTCTCTTGCCCTCCATTTTTGCTTCAAAAGAAATTAAATTGTCAATTAACTCTTTAGTTTTAGAGTATCAATATCATTAGCCTCTTCAATTGTTAGAATCGTTGATCTCATTTAGGAGTAAGTGAATTTAAATTTTATTTAACTTGATCCTCTTTAGGAAACTTTTATCCAATGCAATAAGTGTATATACTATATCTTGAAATATACTATGCATGTCATATATAAACTCATTTTATAAAAATTGATTTTTTAACATATAAATCTTAGATAGCTTAACTTTACTTACGTCTTCATGCATAGCTCGCAAACAGGTCTGATCCAAGGCATAGGCAACCTAGGTCTGGGCCAAGGGCAACACATGAGCTGGGGAAACAATTTGAACATTTTATCTATATTTATGAACTTAGTGTTGAACTTCTATTGATTAAAAGCTTAGCCTACCTGTTTCTCATCAGAAATAAGATGGCTAGCACCCAAATTCAATTCCTGTAGTGGCACAAAAATATACATGCTTGCTTATTTTATTTTATGATTGTTTGGATTGGGCTTAGGCAGCATAAGTCAACGGGCCAGTCCTACTTGCAAAGTTCTCCAAATATCAAATGCAAACCTACAAACTGGAAATTCATTCTTTTAATGAACAAAATAATATATTCATGACTTAGAGTTATTTCGTGCAATTGTCTTCTTATCAGGAGTCTGCCATGCAAAATTTACCTTGAGTTTAGTATACTTAGTTTATGTGATATCCCAGATGTTTAATTCCATTGAGTGCAGATAAATTTTACTCTACATGACCAATATGCATGATTATTGTCACTAACAGTGGTGGTCTAGCAGTGGGCAGGCCTTTTGCAAATGAATTAGTAACTGTGTTACTAATAATAACATTACTGGTGCTAGTAATCATTTTAAAACTTTTTAAAAAACGGATTATGAACAATTTGGGAAACTTCTGCCTTGATCTTATATGAGAGAATGCGAATTATAGATATTGAGGCTAAATTAACACTAGAGAGGAGATGAATAGTATTTTTTAATTATACGAATCATTTTAAACTTTTAACATAATTAAACTTAAATTGATGCAATCAACAATGACGAAAATAAGATGCAGATAAAGATAAATGTAGAAAAGTAAAAGGAAAGAACATGTCAGAATTTATATACCGATTTGGAATTATCCTACATCATGTCCTCTACAGCCCTTGTACGGATCTATGGACAACTCACTTAGGTATCTGAGACTACTAAGCATACCCAATTGATTTACGGGCTTAATTGCATCCAATTAATTTATAGACCATAGTCATAGCTTTTCCAATAGTGGATTTTGATTTGAAAAGTTTATAAACTCATATCTTTAGAACTTTGATTACAATAGATCTTATATTTCTGAATTGCATTTTGAATTTGAGAGATTGGTGACAGAATGATAGAGGATCAAATCGAAGACAAACAGATTTGATTTTTTTGGAATTTCGACAAAGTTTGGTAAAAGATTTCTTCGAAAAATGAGAGAAGATACATAGGAGAGATAAAATGAAGAAAGCAGTTATAAAATTTGTTTAAAAAAATCTGTTATATATAATGGAACAATTGCCATGTCCATTCACAAAAGGTTGCAACGAGTATCCTCTTCTTTAGAAAAATTAATTTTTAAAAATTTCAATTTTGGAAATACTGGCTACTATGTCAACATATTTATGATGGTTACGTTGACATATCCTTTATATTTTCGTAAACCATTTTAAAGTATTTTGAAAATATGCATTATAAAACAATTGGAAATTTTGTAAAATCATTTAAACATTGTTTACACATAATCTAACCACAATAAAACTTTAGAAAATGATTTTTTGAAATATTAAATATAATGTGAACAATACATATACACACATACACACACACACGAGGGAGGTTATATGACACCACTTTTGCACCCGAACCATGACCAATTATAATTATTATTAAATAAGTTAGTGGGGAGAGAAAAAGTTAGTGGAAGGAGAAAGAAATGGGAATGTGTGATGGAAATCAGAGGGACAAAAAGGGGTGTTGCACTATTTGGGGTGCTCTTGAACGCTCCTCTCTCTCTCTCTTTATATATATATATATATATATATATATATATATATATATATACACATACATACATACATACATACATATATGGGGAAATCTATTTATACACAAAATGAGAACAAAAAATTGCACAGAATAAATCTCAACCATTGGATCCACCCATGAATTCCACTCTCCACATAAAGACAAACAAATCCAACGCTGTAGGTTTTCTCTCTTTCTTTGTGTTTAATTTTGTGTCCAAATAGCCGAACCATATATATATACACACACGCACACATACACACACATAACTATTTTAAAAAACTAAACATAAAGAAATTGTCAAAATACAAACATATAAGAAATATAAACAAAAATATAAACAATGTAAAAGGTTAGCAACCAAAAAAAGGACTATATCATTTTGAAAACAAAACTTATTTGAAAATTATTTTGTAAAAGAGATCAAGTGATCTTAGAATTTTAACATATATTCTAATATTTTAAACTTATCAACAACATCTTGAAATCTCGGATACTCATAAATCTTCACTCCCTAACTTCTAAATCGTCTTGATAATCTTAATATTGTACAGTTTTCATAATCAATATCTGTTTATATCCTGCAATATCCTATGTACATTTAAATAAACCTTAGTATTTATATTTTATATTATTTTCTAATATTTTTTCTCATCAAAATCACTATCTATGATACTAACAAATACAAGCATGAAAATCGAAAATGGTCCACTTTGAAGCTAAAAATGAATTGGGACTAGTGAAATAAACAAGTAGATAAAGATGACTCTTTTTGTTGACATGTAAACTGTAATAATCCGGAAATTCTGAGCCAATTTAAAATTTTTATTTTGGCAATTTTGATGAATTTTGATTATTTAAAATGAATTATTTTAAATAATATCGACGAGAAATTTATTTTGAATAGAATTAGAACGTATATATTTATATACGTCGTCGTTAGAATATAATATTTTATTTTAATTATAAAAGGAATTGAAAATGGCGCAGTAGTTCGATAATTCGATTTCAAATTTCAAATGAATGTACCGGGTGTAAAATAAACCGGATTTTGGTGAAACCAAAAATATTAGAATCTATTTGAGAATATCTCTCCAATGAATCCGAAAAATCGAAATTTCAAAGCGGGGATAAAAAGATATGCCCAGTTGAAAATTCAGAATAGTCGTTATGGAATTCTGGCCCTTAAAAATGGGAATTTTGCAAACGACCTCGGTTTTCGACGAAACCACTTTTGTTGGATCCATGATTTCAAATTATTGCTAGGTCTCAAAATTCGTAATTTTCTGAATCAATATGTGAGCGTGGCGAAGGAAAACGCATTTGACCAGTTTCAATTGATTTTAATCGACTGGAAAATGGTCATCTTTCAAATGATCTCAGAATTCGACGAAATTAGTTTTGCTAGGACCGTATCGTTAATACGAAGCTAGAAAATATTTTTCGGGAATTTTTCGAGTTAGTATGTGGCCCCGATAAATTGAAATGCGCGTTCGAATTCAATATATAGAGTTATATTTTGATTTTGATGAAAACTGATCGAAACGGCCGAATTAGCTTACGATGCATATCCCATTGTGCTCGGAATAGGGGTAATTAGCTAGGGACGACAGGCGGTGGGTCTCGTTTCGAGGTCGAGTAAAAAGTCAACTATATGGAATAAAAAAAATTTAAATATATTTATTTACATAAACCCCCCCCCCCACACACATATTTTCCCTCTACCCCCGTTCCCTCTTTCTTCAGATCGACATTTAGAAAAAAAAATTGAAGGCGCAATGGGGAGGAGCAGCTCCGGCCACCACCGACGACGGCGCCTCTGCCTCCCCAGGCCGCGCCACCACCCCACGACTCCCCCCTTCCTCCCAAATCCCCAAATTTCCGAGCCCTGGCCCCCCTTCGATTTGAAGAGCCGCGACCCTCCCCCCCAACCCCCCTCTCCCCCTCTTACCTCTGGCCTCTTCCTTCTTCAAACCCGCGAGCCCGAGCCTCCTCCGACGACCAACAGCGATGAAGAACCCTCTTCCCCCTCTGAACAGCGAATGTAAGTTTTTAAATTAATTTATGTAAATAATAAAGTTATTTATTTAGATTAGTTTAATTTAAAATAAAAAATTAGATTTTTATCATGAACAGGATTATGTTTTTAATGGAAAGATTATATTTTTCTAAACAAAAGGATATGATTTTTATAATGTAGAAAGATAAAAATATGATTTTTATATTATAGAAAGAATAAAAATATGATTTTTATATAGTTAATCGAATAGAAAAGAGTCGGATTTTTATATAGTTAATTGAATAGAAAAGGTCGGATTTTTATATAGTTAATTGAATAGAAAAGGTCGGATTTTTACATAGTTAATCGAATAGAAAAGGTCGGATTTTTATATTAGAAAAGTTTGAATCTTTATATAGTTGAAATGGTGAAGTAAAAATGAGATTTTTATATATGAAGACATAGAGAATAAAAATATAATTTTTATATAGTGAGAAGAATAAAAATAGAATTTTTATCGATATAGTAGCTATGTAAAAATAGAATTTTTATCGATATAGTAGCTATATAAAAATAGAATTTTTATCTATATAATAGCGGTGTAAAAATGTGATTTTTATATACATAGCAACAATATAAAATTGTGATTTTTATATACATAGCAACAATATAAAAATGTGATTTTTTATATATGTAGTGGCTGCGGACGGTGAAATTGGCAAAAGACGAACACGACGAAGATTTCTACATAAAAAGAGTCGTGGCGTTTGGTTTAGCTAGTAGTGAGAACTCCTCACTTTTAATTTATTTCTAGTTTGAAATATATACTAGGATGCAAACGGTGTTTAGTAGCACCCGACACCCGTCGTCCACAGACCATGGATGACTTGTTTGTTTGGTTACTATGTTGTGAAATTTGATTGTGTGATGTGAAATGAAATAAAATATTTTATAGTTAAAAATATAATTTTTAACGTGTATATAAAATAAATATTTATAAACAAATCGGACGATTTGTTTATATACACTGCTTTGACTGAGATTGATTGGGACGATAAATTTTACACATCGCCCGACTGCACAAATAAAATCTGTGTTTGATTGTTTGAAACCTCACACGGGTGTTGGGATGAAATTGGACATACACTAATCCCAATAATTAGCTGTATGTCGATCGATTGATTGACAGACTGTTATAAGCGTTGAATATTTATATTTGATGCTTATACAGTGTAGAATGCACTCTGGATGATGGTTGATGATTTATCGTTGCTATTATATACATGTGTTGTAGGGAATTCATATAATTAACGTTATATGGTAATTGATTGGGCCTCATTCCAATTTGGGAAACAGAAATAAAATTCATTTGTTGAATTGTAAATAAAATTCATTTGTTGAATTGTAAAGAAAATTCATTTGTTGAATTGTAAAGAAAATTCATTTGTTGAATTGTAAAGAAAATTCATGTGTTGAATAGAAAAAATATTCATTTGTTAAATAGAATAACGAAGTTATTGAAATATATGAAGTCGTGTTGATTAGATTGACGTCATTTTGACGTGAACGATATTTATATCGATTTTATTCATTTTTATAATGAATATAGAAAAGAAAGTCATTTCAAAATATAACGTTTTGAAAATATTATCATTTGTATATCGATAATGTGGAATATTCAATTTTGATTAGAAATTGAATATGAAGTTGAAATCGTTTTGAAAACGAATTTAAAACGATTTATAAAATACGTTTTAAAAGGAAATCGACGAAGTATATTATATATATATATATATATATATATATATATATGTATGTATATGTATATAGAATGGCCTGAATAGAACGCGCCGCGCTGCTGCAGTTCATGAATTTCGACCATCAATTTCGAATGGATATTGCGGGAGATCCGACCGTCGGATTCTCCTAAAACCGGAACCGTTGGGTTCGTATCGAAAAGGGCTTTCTAATGAATATTAGAGATTTGAAATCTAAAGGTTGAATTTGGAATTATGTCAAAATCAAATTTGGAAAAGGTCGCTGTAAGTGCAGTTCGATGGCCGTTGATGGAAATCGACTGTACGGGCCTTGATAAAATTATTAAAAATAGTAATAATTTGTGTAAAATCATCAGAAATGATTTGTGAAGAATTGGGATGAAAAATTCCATATTTGAAAAGACAAAAATAGATTTTTATCGAAATGAACTAGTTTTGAACTAGAATAATAATTTGTTTATTTTTAAAATAAATAAATTGGATTTGAAATGGTTTTAAAAATAACCAGAATTTCCAATAAGTGAATTGGAATGGATTTGAATCGAAATCATCTTCGGAATAGTTCGATGTTGAATTTCGTGATTATACAGATGTTGTTATGGAAATTTGAAAGATATATATATATCGTTATTTCCAATACGATATTTGTTGGTCGTAGAATTTGATATTGAATATAAGCTGATATATTTTCTATTCAGAGCCTTGTATTTAATACCAAATGTGATTTGGGTTTGTCGTGAATGGTGTCTTTATTAACACTGTTCTTAAGCCCAGTTGAGAAAAAGATTAAATCTTTTTGTTTAGATTTAATGAAGTGTACCAATTAAATGGTATTTAACTGGAATTGAATTTGAATTGATTTTTGTGTTTATCGTGAACGGTGTTTTAAATAACACTTGTTCTTTAACCCGATAATTAATGGAATGTGATTTTGGGTTGTCGTGAACGGTATCTTCAATAATACTGTTCTTAGACCCAAATGAGTTAAGAAAATCAGAAACTAACTGGAGATTAGTTAAGTTGAATGGTTTCTTGGGTATTGATCTGATGTTGATTTCGGCCTTCGGGGTTAATACTTAGGGAATTGCTCACTTGCTAATTTACGGTTAGGGACTGATTGAAATGTGATGTGATTTTGGGGTTTATCGTGAACCGTGTTTTAAATGGCATCGGTTCTTTAACCCAGTTAAAGATTAAAACTAAGTGGAGTTTTAATGAATCTTTAATTAGATTGAAAAGATCGAGAATGGAGTATCACCAGTTTTGCTCCAGACGATAGTTAAATCTTTAATTAGATTTGAACGTGAAATGGTAATTGAATTTACCGATAACACCGTGGTATTAGATATGAAGTATGACCAGTTTTACTTAATGGGATGAATAGGCTGGGATTCGGAAATAAAATAAATGATTACTTCGGTGTGGTTCGCTAACCCCGACTAGTTGAATCGATATTCAAAAGAAGATCAAAGAATAAATTTAAAGAATTTATCTTTGATAAAATTAATGGGAACCTTTCCCTAAGAATATGAAATTTAGAAACTAACTGTAGGTTAGCTAAGAAGAATGGTTTCCTGGGTATTGATCTGATGTTGGTTTCGGCCTTCGAGGTTAATGTTTGGGGAATTGTTCTCTTGCTAATTTACAGTTAGTGACTGATGAATTGGAATGGGGCATATGTTGTGTTTGTGTAACACTTGTTTATTATATACGCGAGTTATTCGGAAAGACCGGGTTTATTCCATTCTGAATAACTGATTCGACGATAAGTCAAAGATGAAGACAGCGGTTGAAGACCGGAGGTCTTCACGTCGTTTGGGTGATTGCTGATGATCTTGATTGGGCCGTACACCCAAGAGGAGGGAATCAGTTAGTGGTCGTCCAGACGTACTTGGAGATCGATGGATATGCGAGGTACAAGGTGCCTCCGGTTTCGTTCAGACCCAGAACGGACTTGTAAATGGACTGTGTGTCTGACATTGGATATCATTATGTGTGATTGATGGATATCGGTTGCATGGAGTGGTTTGCCTGTGTGGCATGCTAAGATGCAAATGATCAGGGCTTCTGTTGAAAAGCGAAGTCTTGTGGTTGATGATCAAAGCACGGCCTGTGTGGCATAGCTTTGTGTAGTGTTGATTCGTGAGCCTCGCACCCCGGTTGTGAACCAAAAACGGGAGAAGGACCTCAGGGAGGACATGCGTTTCTTTCTACTTAGAAGTGGCGTCAGTGGTTTGACACGCCCTGACGAGTTTGACTTATGTGGTTGTTGGTTTGCGAGGCGCCTTGGATATATCCGTGACTATGTGAAGCCGATGGAGT
This sequence comes from Allium sativum, assembly GCA_030737875.1. Classification (NCBI taxonomy): domain Eukaryota; kingdom Viridiplantae; phylum Streptophyta; class Magnoliopsida; order Asparagales; family Amaryllidaceae; genus Allium; species Allium sativum. Next base: position 968,554,379 of record CM060912.1, on the reverse strand, counting down.
CGTTCGTTGGCTCATTTACGCCCCAAAGGACGGGGAAACGCAGTGTTCAGGCATTTTAATGCACATCGGTGGACCGACCCTGACGATCCAAGGGCCCACCTGAGTCTGGGTCCTGAGGCTCGGGCTAGAGAGTCTCGAATCGGTGAAGACTATCTTTTGCCTCGGTTCGCAGATGGAAATCCAATTTCCAAATACGTGACTTTGCGATTTTGATTGTAAACCTATATATGGCGACATAGTGGCATGAAACGCTCATATCGCTTATGATTAATATTTATGATTGTGTATAAAATCAGAAACTAACTGGAAACGAGCTAAGATGAGTGGTTTCCTGGGTATTAGTCTGATGTTGGTTTCGGCCTTCGGGGTTAATACTTAGGGAATCGTTCTCTTACTAATTTACGGTTGGAGTCTGATTAAGAATTAAAACATGAAATTTAGCATATCAAGCATTTTTTGGCTATTATAAGGTAAAAACTCTATCCCCCGGCTTGCGTTGCATTGTGTGATGGGACATGGGTCTTATAATAGCTTCATTGTTCTTTATTTAACATTGCGCTGTTTGTTTTATGCACTGATATCCTTGGGAGGAAACCCGTTCCATGCTATACGGCGTGATCCCTTGATTTACCTAACTTTAAAATAAAGATTATTAACTGTTTTAGTTCTCACAACAGTCACATGACTGAACTTGAGTTTATTGTTTTAAACTAAACTCTGGGTGCCCCTATTTTCCGCACGGACAGCTAGTAGTTTTGGTTTTGCAGATTTATATTCACAGGATCCTGGTTTACAGCTGGAATGACATCCGGAAAGCTTTGTATATATCTCCTTCAGTTGTGTATTATATTATTTTCCGCTGCTATGTAATTTATTGTAATCTCTGATATTTGGTAAATGTATATTATTTGTTTATACTCTGTATATCCTTGTATTCTGATGAATTGTTATAATAAACAATGAAATGTCCTTCTGTCTATGTTCTGATTTGTCGTGTTCTCAAAGCAATCCGTGCTTCCCTTACCGAGGAAATTCGGGTCGTTTCATAAACGAGTGTTTAACCAATCATACTGCAATTGTGAAAGTTAGTAACGAACTAATAGTTACTAAAAAATAGCAGTCAAGTAGTAACATTTAAGGTTGCTTTTATCACTTCAAATGAAGCAAGTGAGGCGTTGGATTAGATTTAAGTAGTATGATAAGACTGGCTAGCCTTGCGTAAATAGTACTGTACGGTCAAGGTAACGGGTACTTGGCATGAAATGAACGAAAACAAAGGCTGAAGATATATGCAAATAGAGCTTGCATTTTGCCTTGAATAAAGTATGTTACAAATCAATAATGCATACACGCAAACCCACATTCTCCAAACCTGCATTTTCTAGGTTTCTTTCATGAAGCAAGCAAAAATCCCTTTCTACAAAATGCGTTGTTTAGTTTGTGGATGCAGGCCCAACGCTTTTTTCCTTCATTGCCATTCTGCATTTATCAGTTTTCTACATCCATTGCTTTTATGACATAGACCTGTTGAAATATAACAGAACAGTAACAGTTCATGTTTTTACTACGGAGAACTCAAGGAAGTTGCATAATAAAAATGAAAGCAAACGTGCACGGTACCTTAAACCTTGCAGGGGCTACGAGTTGGAATATCAAGGCATCTCCGTCTTCCAGATCATGAGCCATTGAAAATCCTCGCCATCCGCCACTGAGCCCACTTTTCCTTGCCAGATATTTCGATTCGTATTCCCTGCCTTCTTCGTCTTCTAATACCATTTGCAGTTCCCCTTCTTCGGGTAGGTGATTCTTGCAGAATTGTTTTGGCATGTTCTAAGCTCATTAAAACAAAAAAACACTTCAAAAATATGTACTTGTATTTGTTATACATCAACATGTATTTATTAATGATAACCCTTGAACTTCGAGCAATTTTAAAGGAAAAGTCTATTTAAACACAAAATGTTGACACAAATTAAGACACAAGCAATCTCAACCATAAGATTTCCCCCCTGAATTCCACCACACGTAAAGACAAACAAATCCTATGTTTCAGATTGTGTCTCTAATTCTGTGTTTAATTTTGTGTCCCAATAGCCGCTCCCATTTTTAAATCTTTCTTTGAATGTTATAAACTCAATGATCGAAATCACTTTGATTCCTAAAGCTTCCCTGTACATTGCATAAATCTAAATGGACACGTTACTTTATGCAGTTTGATTCAAACTAAATTGCATATTCAAAAAATGAATTACCTATGAGAAGAGGATGATTATATATATATATATATATATATATATATATATATATATATATATATATATATATAAGGAAGGATCAAGAGCACCCCAAATAGTGCAGCACCTCTTTAGCCCCCTAATTTCCACCACACATTTCTGTTTCTCTCTCCCCCACTAATTATCTCTCCCCCCACTAACTTATTTAATTATAAATGGATGATTCTGATTCAGGTGCAAAAGGGGTGCCAAGAATTTAGGGTGCCATATAACCCCCTATATATATATATATATATATATATATGTATGTATGTATATATATATATATATATATATATATATATATAGTTAGATATCAACTTAAGTTTGATGCCTTATATAAGCATCAAATATTTGTTTCTAACGATTTTATTTGCATGATTACTTCCAAATCCAACCAAGTCTACATGGCAGTTAACTGCATACTTTGATATCTAATTACCATCTCTATTATACAAATTATTCCGACCTTTCGTCTAAGCGCTAGACTTATCTTACCGTCTAGGTTTTGTCCAGTCCGCCTAGATGAGATTTACTACATTATCTAAGCATATAAGCAAGTTTATAGGCACTATTATCTGTACCAACTTAAGTTTGATGCCAAGCATCAAATGTATGTTTCTAACGATTTTATTCGCATGATTACTTCCAAATCTAACCAAGTCCATGATATCCTATTGTGAATCAGTTAATACTAAACAAAATAGCAAAACTTTATTCAAAATGCATGAGTTTATAAAAAACACATAACTTCAATTAATCTTCGCTTAAACGATTAATCTTTAGTCTATGCTTGTCGCCTATCATCCTCCTAGCAATATTTAAAACCTTGAATATATAATATTAGATAAAAAAAATTGAAATAAAAATGTGTGATCTTCTATAAAGAAGATAGCACACAATAATATTAGATAATCATACTATTATCACAAATTTTGATTCTTATATTATGGTTAATTAGCGTCGATGGGATTTGTTGAGACAAGTCCCAAATTGGGGAATTTGTAAAATAATTCCCATACAAACATTAAAAGTCTACCCTTCACATTGCCAATTGGTTTTGTGATAATTCGGGTTTCTCTAACATGGTATCAGAGCGGGTTTAATTCGTGTGCACATAACTTTCACACTTGTCCCCGTCATCCAATAATATCCACGTGTTAGGCTCAAAATATGCCACATGCGGAGGCGTGTTGAGACAAGTCGGACATCGGGGAATTTGTAAAATAATTTCAGTATAAACATTAAGAGTCCACTTTTCACATTGTCAATTGGTTTTTTGATAATCCGGGTTTCTCTAACAGGATTTGACCCAAGTACCTCTAGTAAATAATCTAAATACATACCACTATCACATAGCAACGTCCTAAATTTTGATAGCATAGCTAGTTCTCTCTGATTATATACACTTGCCAAATGTCTTAACAATATTCCAACATGAGGTGCATCAAGAGCCAAACACATAAACTTCGGATCACATGTAACCAAGTATGGTGTATCATCCCAAATATATTGACATTTAATGATGCATGCGTGAATAATAGGTATAAACATGGATGGAACATACATTGATTGGATGCCCTATAACATAACCACTTTGTTTCAAAATATGCTGAAAATGTAGAGTGTGATATTTTACAATTAATACATGATCCATTATATAAATTATTCACTGTGGCGTCATACACTATGCTAGTTGATGTTTTCTTAAAACCTTCTAATTCATCAAATGTGGGAACAGAGTCCACATATCAGTTAAACTAGACTTATTTTTATTTTATTTTCTACGAAAAAGATCTGAGACAATTACGAAGAGCTTTGAGGGTATCACTGATTCACACATGATAAATTGGTGCAAAAAGGATATGACTTACAAGCCAAAAGCAACCAGACACATGGGACCGAACCATTGGCTTGATGAAAGAAGGATGGCAGTCCTTTAAATTGCACTGAAATCTCTCTGCACGTCTGATGGCATCAAATCTTTGATCATCGGTAGCAATTCGTCCATTATATGATCTTCCATCATTATTGTTTGTAGAGCTTTTTCTAAAAAGTAGGATTACAAATAATTTATAGAACATAGCATTAGCTTTTAAAGTTAAAAACTTGCAGTAATTATTTTCATGAGGGTATCATACCTTTTGTACAGTGAGTTGTATGTTGCTTTATTACCCTGATGTCAAATGAACATTTTGTAAATTTATTGCTTAGGTAAATGATGAGTATAACAGGTTTTATATAAAAATCTTATACTATGCGTGCTACATTCCTCCGTGATTCGAGTACTGGCTGTAGAAACAAGGAAGAGTTCGAAGGGGCTGCATGCGGAACCCACACGCAGGCTCATAGCAAAGTCTTCCCTGTTTGAACAACCAGTGCCCAAGTTTGCCGGGAAAAATAGCTTTATTGGGGCATAAAATGTGTACCATACAATAAGGTGTAACAATTCAGAATTAATATGTATGGAAAACAGATAAATTGTAGAGGAAAAAACAGGTAAGTAGCTCTAATTTAAAAAATAGTACCAAATGAAAGAAATGATCGTTAGCTTACCATCAGTTTATATTCCATCTGCGCAAACTCCAACATTTGTTTTGAAATTCCTATTTTCTGGATGAACAAAAATAAAAATAAAATTGCTAGTTGTCAAGATATGTTGGGTATATATACACAAGGTCTCTAAGTGTGTGTATCATGTGTGTGAGCACATGTTGTCACATGCGCACACACGTGTGTGTGTGTGTGTGTGTGACAACTCCGCACTTTATCCTAGATTTTTGTTTAACTCAATTTTCAATATTTACAAATATGATATTAATTTTGTAGGTAGGATCTTCACATCATCAACATCAACTCCATAAATGATTATTTTAATCTATACTTGCAGCCAATCAAAATTATTAGTGAGAAATGTACTTAAAACTCTTATTATACAATCATTAATCCAAAGTATAAAAAATTTGTGGCCAAGAGATATCTCATATCAGAATAGGACAATTTTTGCATAGTAATTGTTGATTATGTGAAGGTCATGCATGCACAGAATTACCAAATTATAGTGATGCTAGATAACAAATATAAATAGGCCACAAGTCCAGGGTACCAAAGCTAAGATGCAGATTTTTCCTACATATAAATGAAGCAATGCCATGGCCACGTATAGTCATCTGCAATGCCGAGGAAGTAACACCAAATAATAACTAGTGTGTAACATGTGCATTGCACACGATAATATAATTAAAAATAGTTATTATTTTAAGATCTAAATGAAAACTTTATTAAGTAATATATGATAAATTTTGATATAAAATTTATAAACTATTAACTAAATTTTTTATTATTGTTAATATGTAATTTATGTTCTATAGCTTACACGAACAATATGTATGTGTGTGTATTAAAGTTTTTTTTTTAATGATTCATGTTTATGTGAATGTACCGTACATGTTGAAATAAAGTATGTTAGTAATTTATTCAATTAATTAGCATATATTATTTAATGGAATTTGTTTAAATAAATTAAATGTAAAATTATGAACTTAGTTTAATTACATGGTATAGTAGTAAGAATTGAAAAGAAATCTATAAAAAAAATTGTATAGATTTGTTATGGATTATTGACGTTAAAAAAAATTGTGACATAATATATGGTAAATTCTTGATATAAACGAACTACAACAAATTTACTAGTTAACTTTTTTATATTGTTGTTATACATAATTTTATGTGATTTATACATTTTTATAGTTGAATGAAAAATAATCATTTTTTTAGTATGAATTATATATAGTAAAATCGGCATGCTTTTTTAAGAGCTATTAAAAAAATGGACTAAATATTCACTAAGATAGTTTAAATGATTAAAATTTAAAATTTTATGTGTAGTTGAGACAAATGAATTTGAATATAAAATACCACAAAAAAATTGAGATGGCTCAGTAAATAGTTATAGAAATGTTAAAATGCACATATTCGAAATTGAAATTATTTTCTTTAATTTATGATAAATTTAATAAGATTATTGTATAATATATTAAATCTGCTAGTATTGTTTACTTATATTATTTAAATTGTACGACTTATTTAACTTCATATTTGAAACGAAACTAATTTTGCTTTCTTTATTGATATGAACATGGTAAACATATTAACCCATCATATTTAACGTCAATTAAATGAACTAACAGCAATCTTTCGGTTGAATTTATTTGTTACATTGAAAATCACATAATTACTTCAAACATATTAACTTAAGTGCACAATGTTTAGTGATACCATGGAGTGTTTTGTAAATAAATATATATATACTTTTTGAAATTGGGCGCTTGACGTTAAATATTACAACATGACATAAGATAAATATATTGATGTTGTTGGAAATGTTTTGTTTATGAAGTGAATTTATTAAAAAACACGTTAATAGTAATTTATTTATGAACCGTTATTGTAATTGAGTTGTCGCAAGATTATAACGGTAATATATTTATGAATCATTAGTATAATTGAGCCGTTATGCTTGAATAACGGTAATATATTTATGAATCATTATTATAATTGAGCTGTTACACTTGCACAACGGTAATATTTTTATATAATGTTATTTTTGAGCTGTTACGAAAGTTAATAGTATTACAATATTGTTTTAAATAAGAATAAATTAATATTAGCATTCCATCAGTTCAGCAATGTATATAATTTTCAATCTGCATATTTAAATGATAGATAGACAGAAGAGAAAACACAAAAATAACAAAAACACTTTTTCTTTTCTTCTACCTTAAACAAAACTAAAAACTTTTTAAGCAGCATTTTAGAGGTGCATAGCAGTTCTCAAAATTCCACCGCCGCCTCTGGGATAAAATAGCATCTCTAATCTAAAAAAATATTGATCTTATTTATACTGACAAAGTCAATTTTGAATTACACTCTAAAATATTGCTTAAGGAGTTTTTAGTTTTGTTGAAGGAAGAAAAAAATGCTTTGTTATTCTTGTGTTTTCTCTCTTCTGTCTATATATCATTTTAACAGGCAGAATGAAAATTGTATATGTTGTTAAACTGATGAAATGCTAATGAATTTTAATTTATTTTTATTTAAAACAATATTGTGATACCATTAACTTTTTTAACGATTTAGTAATAATGTCACATAAAAATATTACCGTTGTGCAAGTATAACAACTCAATTATAATAATGATTCATAAATATATTACTATTGTGCAAACATAACGGTTCAATTATAATAATGATTCATAAATATATTACAGATATAAACTTCAACAACGGCTCAATTACAATAATTTTTTATAATAATAACTAAAATACCTTTGGTGTCACATTTTTTTGGTATAAATGTGAACTGCCAAAAATGCTCTTATATATTGTAAACTAATTATTACAAGCATGTAAGGTCTTAGAAATAAATTCTACTTGCTAATTCAATATACCAATTTACAAATATTAGTAGATCATAATATCACTTAAAAATAGGATCTTACGTAATAAAATTATTTACAAATTCAAAACATTCATTTATAATATTAACAAGTCTTAATATCGCTTAAAATTTGAATCTAACAAATAATCTTTATCCATAATTTTGTTATGTATAAATGAATAATAGAAATGAAGATTTACAGTTAAAAATCACAAGATATTGCATTAAAAAAATTAAAAAATTTAACGTCAAAATGTGCATGCAAATAATTCAATTTCGAATTAGTTAAACACATAAGATTTGTTAAAAAAAATAACTCACGCGTGAAGCGCTTGCAGTAACGATCGTTATTCATAAATAAATTACGATTAACGTGTTTTTTAATAAATTCACTTCATAAACAAAACATTTCCAATAATCCCCCACTTGAATTTTTTTTAAATATTTTTCGAGCAGTTTTAAAAAATATAAGATTGTGCATAAAGAAAGGTGTTTTTCAACTTGAACCTTCACATAGTGAATATGACTCAGTTTTAACTAGATTGACACGTGGTCTTGAACATTAATCCTGACATAAGACTGCACACAACCTTTCTAGAATGCAATGAAATAAGCCCATGCGTTTATGACTATACACATCTATCCAGGTTTAGTGAATGCTCTAGGAATTTTGCCTAAAACTCCATAGGAAGCGGCCTTATTTCCACTTCCGCATAGATGAGTCTATCTAGAGTACTCCTAAAGGTAGGTGCTCTACTCCGAATAAAGTATAGATCTCAAAGAGTTTCTATTAACTCATTCTCTAATCACTTCAGGAATACATTCTTAATATAAAAATAATATGTTCAACTAATTTCACTTCACAACTTGTTTTTACCCATTGAACATAGTCCTTGAGATATCCAGTCATTAGGTCGGTTTATCATTATGCATGACTCAATAATCTATGAGCAACCGTCTCATTCTTTTATAAGTATTAAGGATTTACTCTCTGGCTGGTCCTTTCGTCACAGAATCTGTCAAATTATCATCACTGCGTATATGATCTATTCTAACAGTACCTGAGGAGGATAACTCTTTAATAGTATTGTGCTTACGATGTATCTGTCGCCTTTTACCATCGTAATATCAATTCTGTATTTTTGCAATAGCCGTGGTACTATCACAATAGATCAACACAGTTGGTATCGGTTTTTCCCATAAATGAATCTCAGTTAGCAAATTTCTTAAGTACTTTGCTTCTTCGATAGTTGTGGCTAGTGCTATCATCTCAAATTCCATAGTAAACTGAGCCAGAATAGTCAGTTTCTTGGATTTTCAAGAAACAACTCTCCTAGCAATGCTACAGATATAACCATTTGTTGCTTTTGAATCATCAAATAAAATATTTCTATCTGCATCGAAGTAAACCTTCAAGAACAGCTGAAAATTTTCCATAATGTAACCCAAACTTCATCGTTCGTTTTAGATATCTCATGACCCTCGCAATAGCGTGTTAGCGCTCTATACTATGTCTACTGGTAAAACTACATAATAATCTCATGACATAAACAATGTCGGGTCTAGTACAATCAGTGACATACCGAAGACTGTCAATAATGCTCGCATAATCAAACTATCTTACACCTTCATCAGTGTTAGTAAATAGCTTTACACTAGATCATACAGTGTGCATGCAGACTTACAGTCAAAGTAATTGTGTTTCTTTTGAATCTTCTCAATATAAAGAGATTGATCCAAAGAAAATCCCTTTTCGGACCTAATAATTTTAATACCAAGGATTACGCTTGTCTCGCCAAGATCTTTCATATTGAAATTGGCACTTAGTAAGGATTTAACCGTATTTATGACATGAATGTTTGACCCAAAAATAAGTCTTCATCTTCATATAGACATATGATAATATAAATGTCATTCTCAGATTTATAATAAATGCATTTGTCACTTTCATTAACTTTTAAATCGTGTGAAATTATTAAATTATCAAAATTTTCATGTCATTGCTTATGTGCTTATTTTAAATCATATAATGATTTATCTAATTTGCAAATTTTATGTTCTTAACCATAAACTACAAATCCTTCTAGTTGGTCCATATGAATTTCTTCTTCTAATTCACCATTTAAAAATGCAGTTTTAACATCCATTAGGTGAATTATTAAGTTATAAATAGATGTAAGCAAAACTAGTACTCGAATGGATGTAATACTAGTTACAGATGAAAATTGTCGAAAAATGTACATTTCCTCTTTGTTTAAATCCTTTAACTACTCAACGGACTTTATATATATTAATTGTGTCATCGGATTTTAATTTCTTTTTAAATACCCATTTACAACCTATAGACTTACAGCAAGTAGTAAGCCCACTACGTGCCAAGTCTTATTGGACTCCAAGAATCCAACTCATAATTTACAGTCTCTTGCCAAAAATCGACATCTAAGGAAGATAAGGTCCCTTGGAGCTTAAGGGATTATCCTCTATAGTAAAAGCACAAAAATCTAAACCAAAATCTTTTGATGTTCTAACTCTTTTACTTCTTCTAGATTCATTTTCAGAATATTCATTAAGTTCTGTTCTAATAGGCATAGAGTTACTTGATGTGCTCCCACCATTCCTTAATTTAAAAGGAAAATTTGGTTCATAAAAAGCAACATCATTAGAATTAATTATATACGTGTATTGAGTACCTAAAATCTGTATGTTTTGCCATTAATAGCATAGCCAACAAATACACATTCATAGGCTCTACTTGCTAATTTTATTCTCTTAGAGTCTGGAATACGTACATATGCCAAACATCCCCAAGTTCTAAAATAGGACACATTGGATTCATAATTTTTTAGAATTTCAAAAGGTAAAATTTTACTTTTTGATTTAGAGATTCTATTTGACACATAACATACAGTTAATAATATAACCCCACCAATGGCTTACTGCATTCAAATTTAGTAAATGGCTACAACTAATTCAGTAAAGGTTCTATTTTTTCTTTCAGCTTTTCAGTTCATTTCAGGTGAATAAGGAGCAGTTCTCTCATGAATTATACCGTATAGTTTACAGAAGTCAAGAAAGGAATTAGAATCATATTATGTTCCTTTATCACTATGAAGTCTTTTAATTTGCTTACTAGATTGATTCTCAATTTCAATTTTAAATGATTTAAACATGTAAAATGCATTACTTCTATTTTTTATAATATATACATAAGTGAAATCAGAACAATCACTAATAAAAGTGATTAAATAGTGGTGTCTGTTTCTAGTCAAGATGTCATCAAGTTCACATATATCAGAATGAATCAAATTTAGAGACTCAAAAACTCTATCAACTGCTTTGTGTGGTTTTTTAGTGATCTTAGTGTTGACATACACACCTTCTACTAAGACCGTCACAACTCGGATTTCTATCAAGTTAAGCGCTCAGGATTTGAGTATAATCTCTCGCCAACTCAATTCACTTGGATGAAATGCTAAAGCTTTCATAAACTTGGATATGACATTATTAAAGCCTCGGGTCGACTTAGGTCGGTTCGAACGAAATTAGCACTACTAGGCTTCAAATCGAAGCCCACATTGGATCGAAATACCCCGGGTCAGCATGACTCTCCAGGCTCCTCCACTGTATATGTTTCGAGTCGAAGCTTCTCGGGTCGGTCAAGCCGAGCAGATCCATACCCTATGTAGTCAAGGCCTGCGCCTTGGACTTTTTGCGCTTTGCGCCTTTTAGTGCGTCTTTTTCCTGCTGCCAAAAAACTGAAGCTGCTGCATTTTTTATGCAGTTTTCCGCATTTTCATACAGTTTTCTGCGCGATCATGGAGGATCAGTTTTAAAATTTCAAAAACTGCCCTAAAACAAATCTAAGTAAATCAGTTTTAAAATTTCAAACTTATTTAACATAAATCAGTTTACCTATTATTAAACTACAAATTTAACGGTTAAATTAATACTAAAGGACAAAATCATACCACTAAAAAGCCAAAGCTTCTCAGCAGCTGAGAAGATGAAGCTCACGTGGTGGTTGGAGCGGCAGCCTGCAGGCGACGACAGGGAGAAAAGTCGACAGTCGAGTCGATGTTCGAGAGCAGCGGGAAAAAGTTAGGTTTTTTTACGTGTTTTTGGTTTTACGTTTGGTCTTCTGCTCGATATTTGAAATAGATAGGTCAAGTGTCGATTTACAGATGTTGGGCCGGGCTAAAAAAACAAATATTTCATTTTGCACAAACAAGCGCGCTTTTATGCGCCTTGGGCTTTTTTGCGCTTCAGGGCTATTTTGCGTCTTTTTTGCGCCTCGCTCACAGCTGCGCCTTAAGACCTAAAAAACCCACATAGTGCGCCTTGCGCCTTTATGCGCCTAGGCGCGCGCCTTGACTACAGAGCCCATACCGACCCAAAACCTGAAGACATTCAAAAGCTGCAAAATCGGTCAACTCTGGCCTACTCTATCTCCTTAAAATCTGGATCGGATGACAAATATGCTACATGATACGAGGAGGATTGTTTCTCACGTGAAGGCTAGGCCTAGCAGCCTACCCTGATTTTCTGCATTGCATGACACGTGGCACGACCCGGGATGGTTGCCATGTGGCATACCGACCTGACCCAGATGCTTCTATAAATACCTGTTTTTAAGGCTGAAGAAAGGATTTTTTTTTTGTCTCCTTACTTCCCATGCAAGGATATTGCAGCATGGGAGATCGAACACCATTACACTGAAACACAAGGATTTTGTGTATAATTCACTTCTTTCTCCACTTTCTTATAAATCAAACAACTGTAACATGTAATCGATAGTATAAACAAAGATTATAAGTGGACGTAGGCTTGGATTGAACCGAACCACTATAAAAACTCTTGCGTGTTACTTGTGTTTGTTTTAATTCTAGCATTCTGTGATTGAAATTCTGAGAATATTATGCGATTTTTAAGTGGATTATGCACTTCGGAAGTTGATTGTCAAGAGTGCCACTTTTTGACGTCAACATTTAGCTTGAATACAAAATTCACATCTGTCAAAAACAGTTTCTAACATTCTAGAAATTAGATCTAAGATGCTAAGTTATGAATTATACGTTTATTAACATGACATAATTTAGAGTGTCAGATATTAAAAAACGCACAACATATAAGTAGAAGTAGTCACTTTATTAATTCAAGAACTGCTTTGAACCTCCGAGCAGGACCTAGTACACGACTCAGCGATTGTTTTTCCAACAGATGTATATGAGTTAAACAATGAACTTGTGATTGTTATTCAAGAATATAGTATATGTTATGTGATTGATGTATTTATATATTTGAATTATTATTTTTCTTATTTTTTATATGAATATGGTTAATCTTGATAAAGATTTATTAGGAATCAATGAATAATAGTGTGTTAAAGATATCTGAAAAGTTTTAATATTATGTAATTGATCATAAAATATGGTATTAAATGCAAAATATTAAAAAAGAATTAAAAGAGACTTAAATGATTATATAAAAGTTGAAATGCAAGTAAAAACATAATTTTGTCATTATTTAGTATTTATAAGAAATATTACTTAATTAAATTTATTTAAGTTACTTAAATTTTGGGTCTTGTGATTAATTTAAATATAGGGAGACCTAACTGTTAAACCATACATAAATAATTGTGCAAGTTTTAAAATGTTCATACCAAAATACAAAATTACGAAAGAGGTAAAACAGTGGAAGATAGTTAGTAGATAAGCATAAGATGATAAATTAATTTGAAAATAAAATATCTAGATAATTAAAGAGAAGGAGATAACTCCTAAAATTAATGAAAGAGCTTTAAATTCTTCAACTTTATTATTATTTAATAGATTTAACAATATGGCAATAAAACTAATTATCTAAAATAAAACTAATTAAAAGAAAGCAAGCTTCTATCAGTGTAGTATTTCAGTATATATTTAAACAAAAAAAACCAGACATGGGATTTTATGTAACTTCAAGATGTCACTTTATAATCAGACTACGGAAGAAAATCAAAGAATTTGATTAACTGTAGACCAAAAGCATATTAAGGATTATATATGAATATGGGGTCATTTTGTCGATACAGTGAAATGAGTTTTAGTAGACTTACTGAAAGCATATCGTTGAGTAGAATATTAACACAGCACCCCAATATTAGTATTAAAAAACAAATTAAAGAAACATAGAATGACGAAAATAAAGAGAAAGATGGGACAAAATCTCCGGACTATGACCACTTAATCTTTTTTTATTATTGAATTCACTTCGGAATGCAATAATTGATAATTAATTTCCAACTGCAATCTTATAAATCTCAAATTTCTCAAGGTTGTATAAATTAGAGGAGGAGGTAAATTTCGTATCCAAAATGTCAATCCCATTTATAGTTAAAGGTTTCTTGGTGTTTACATGCAAATCACAGCACAAATTCCATGATTTCAAGCTTGAAAGCATGTTTTTCTTTATATTCAAACTTCCAGAACGAAGAACAAATTTTTGTACATGTTTCCCAAAGACACTAAATTGACAGGTATATGATTGGTGCCGTTCTTCAAGTTCCAGAATTTCAAGCCTTCTTCATGGATGAAGCTCACAAGTCTCGCGCATGCAAATCTATGCAATATATTATGGTTGGTATGGATTACACAATTCGGTATCGTATTGTTTCGTTTGAACCAATTTTGATCAATTTCCTTACATTTTTTCATTGTCTTCCATGTCTACAGACCCATTCTTTTGTCAATTCGTCCATTGGTCCATCTGTTTGGGTCTGTTTCAAAACTGTGAAAAATTTGTGGGAAACACATGTAGCATTACATGTGGTAACGATTCTTAAAAGCTACCTGGGTGTGTATAATATAACACAATTTGTGTGTGCATGCACACATGGAAACCCGTCCAATAACAACACTAGCACAGACTCATGGTGGGTTGCAATGTCATAGGAATTTAAGACATCTTTATCTAGATAGAGCCCAAACAAAGCCTTTAATAGCACGGCCGAAAGTCTCTGTAAAACTGCACATATACCAAAGACCAAAGTATGGGTTCATCACTTGTGTGTCAGATAATTGTACACACAGCGTTTCTGTAGAAAAACTGGACTAGTTGGATAACATTAGTTGATCTACTAGGATGGAATTTATACAGTTGTAAATTGAGCTTTTAAAGAGACGCAAAGTTGCAAACAGAAGAACCCGTCCCTAGGATGCGGGGGGTGAATCTAGGTGTAGCTGAGGTGGATCATATACCAAGTCTATAAAATTATCAACGAAAATTTATGCATTTCTACCTAATACCGTTGTGTATCATATACCAACTTAAATAATTATTACAGAATCATGTTATTATGAAGCATAATTTCGGTAGCTGTACCCTTAAAGGTGTGCTCAGAATTTAAAGATTTAGAACATACTAGATAGGGAGTAGGAACCTTTCAGAACGCTTGAGATTCTCCCTTAGACATTGAAAAGAAAAAAAAATAAACTAGCAAGCACCAAAAAAAAAAAAAAAAAAAAAAAAAAAAAAAAAAAAATCATATAAAACAATCTTCCAGTTGCATAATACGAAATATGAAGTCGATTTTAATCAAAAAGAAAATAAAAGAAGAATGCAAAAGGAAATTAACCTCTAAATGCTTGAGGTTTTCTCTAATTCTTTCTCGTAGGGTTTCATCATCTGTGATTGTTGCGCAGGCAGCCGCCATTCCTCCTTCTTCCTTTTTTCCCTTCAAACTTACTTCACAATGGTATAGCGACAGAAATTATCACATACAAATGCGCGTATCCAAAATTTGAAGACTGAACTCAGAGGAGGGGAGGGTGGAAAAAACAAAAAAAAAAGTTTAGGTAGCGTTTGGTTTAGATTTTTCAATTTTGAGTTTTCACACATACAAAAATACCGACAATGCACATATATCGTGAAAAATGACCGTTTTACAAAACGGAGTTAACACACAAAACCGAAAACAACTTTTTATTATTTTTCATATTTTAAGAAACAAGGGAATGACAATAACAAATCCGTCTATCCACCATTCCCGCGGTCCCCTCCGTCACAACCTTTTTCTTTGATCCATCACCACCACTACACTTCAAATCTTCACAACTTTCATAATTAACGCCGAAAACTAAAAATGCAAAACACAAAATAAACCAAACGCTACCTTAGATTCTTTTCGAAGAAAATGACAAATGAAATTAACACAATGGTATTTTGGTAAATTTACAAGTCGAGTTGAAAAGAAAGCACCTTTTGAAATTCAAAAATTAAATACATGGAGCTAGAAAACACCTTTTGAAATTCAAAAAATAAATAAATGGAGCTAATCTATTAAATAATAGTAAAGTAGAAGAATTTCTAGCTCTTTCCTTGATACTCTTCATTATCTCAATTCTCCTTGCTTCTCTCAGTTATCTCAACTCTTCTTAATTCTTTCAGTTCTCCTAAATCTCCTTAATTCTCCAATGATACTTACATTAAATTAAATCAAAATAATACAAAAACATAAATCTATTCAGTTTAAAACTTCCAAGATATTTTGTATTAAAATTAAAATTCAATACATAGTTTAAGAAAGAGACCTAATCCACAGCTTATTAAAAGTGAGTACGAAATAGTCGAAGCTACCATTCTCTCTCATTCTCTCTCTTTCGCTTTCTTCCCTCTCATCAGTATGCGTTTACTCGAGCGATTTTCTCCAAAAATAAAATGGGGTAAACGGTTGATCTCGCAATAACGGCACAGTGCCTTTTCGCACTCTGGCTTTTCCGCTATGTCCCTCTTCTCACCGCCGTTTTCATACCCGTAGTACGGTAGATTGGGCCCTTCATCCGCCTCTTTCTCTGTGCCTAAGGTAGTTGTTTTTCTTCTGACTGCTGTGTATTTCAATTTACAATTTCATTTCTTCAACCTTTTGGCCGCTCTCAATAAGCTACGAAAATATCATCTGTTTCTGTCGTACTTTGTTCAGCTTATGCCTAGATTGACTATTGTTCGATTGCTTGCCCCCTTCGTCTGCATGTCTTTCTGCCTATGCTTATTGTTCCCCTCTTTCTACTACATCTTTTAATTTGAAATTTGCTTGCTTTGTTCAATTTTCAACTTCTCTGATAAAGCAAAAACCATGATCATTCTATTCATCGTTTGTACAGCTTTTGGTTTCAAAATAGGGGAATTTTAGTTTTAATATTAATTTATGCTTTATTGTATGGCCTAGAATTCCTTTCCATAGCAAATTGTTAAAGAAGGAACATTTATTCATCTTAATTCTTTTACAGTTATATTCCCATATTAGTCAAATGACAACTATAACACACTACTCTGATTCTTATGAAGTTTTGATATGTATCTATTTCTTTTATTTTATTTTGTATTTTTTTAATTTGCAAAATTGGGTTTCTTCACTGTTTTCCATGCTACCAGAATTTGGGGTCCTCAATAGGAATAAGGCATCAATATCTGAATGCTTCATGTATGGTATTATTACTGCATAATCATGATAATTTGTGCTCATAATCATGCTAACTTTTGACTGATTTTTGTTACTTTGAATCCCTTAATAATCAAAGTTGCTTGATTATATAGTAAAGCTTTTTCCCACTGAGTTATCTGTTATTTATGTCCATATAAATGGGTAGCATATATTGATTCTATATTGTTTTGTATGTTCTTTTCTCAAAACTATAGAAAGATACAAGGTCGTTAACTGATTGGTTGCTCAATTTTTAATAACTCAAAAATGCATCTAATGAAACATTGGAAAGGAACAGCAATATAAAATGGAATCTTTATCAACTAACAAGTAAAGGCATGTTTATTGTGTAGTGCATATATTGAAGGTTTGTTTGTAATATTCGTCACTGATGATGATTGGTTTGAAAATTAAATTTTTGGTAAGGTATTAAAACTATGGGTGTGTCACTGTGTGTTAGTAAATAGGGGTGAGCATTATTCAGTTAAACCAAATAAACCAACCGAACCAATCTATTTTGGTTGGTTTGGTTCGGTTTTGAACTTAAATAGGTTTGTAATCGGCCCAGAAAATTATTAAGTTCGGTTATTGGTTTAAACAGATTAACCGAACTTTTACTATATTTTCAAAATTACCATTATTATAATAAATTTGTTTATGTTAGTTTGGTTGTTTAAGTAAATTTTAACCATCATATATGCGTCAAAATTAATATTACAAAACATTGGAATCTATTAAATAATAGTAAAGCAAAAGAATTTCAAGCTCTATCCTTAATTCTCTCCATTCTCTCTATTCTCTTTAATTTTCTCCATTCTCTCAATTCTCCTTAAAACTCTAACGATACTTTTATTAAATCAAAATAATACAACAATATCTTTATTAATAATTCTGAAAATATATCTTCATTTGAAATTGAATATTTCTACTTTTATCTAAGCACAAATGATTTATTTAATCTTTGATTTTTACCGAGTATGTTTTATTTAATGTTGCAGAACTTGCGCATTGCAGTTAACATCATTGATTTTGATTAATTATAATCTTCCTTCAGTTTAATATAGAACGGGTTTGTAGGCTATTCTTTTGGTATTCCAGAGAATACCGTGTTACCTGTGAATGCCAGTTGCTTTTTATCTCAACGCAGCTTTTCTTCACAAATCCCTCCTTCCTCAGATCTAATTCTTTCTTCCACAATTTTTTTGCAACTTTTCAAAACCTGACAATCAAATTGGTTCGACTGAGCAACCCCTAAGTCACTGCCGCCCACCTATCTTATTTCGCCGCCACCCGAAAACCCATGTCCCTTCTGTCCGAACCCTGTAGCGCCTCCTTCCCAGTACCGAGCAGCAGCCTGCTTCACACACCGGCTCCATCAGCACAGTAGCTCAGCCTGAGGTTCGAACCACTAGAGCGAGGTAAATTCACTTCCTTTCCATCGATTTCTTCACTGTTCTGCTTTTACTAAGGGTCAGCCTTTCACTAATCTGATAAGCTTATTTTTCAGAACAGTTTTTTTTAGTAACTATTGACTTAATATTTCACGTTTATGTTGCAATTCTATAAAAAAAAGTTGTACTGAGCTGGATGCATGTACTACCATGGGAGAGAACAACTTTGTTTCTCCTGTTTGCAAATTACAATAAATATGAATCAGGTTTCTACTTTTTTTTTTTTGTAGTACTAATAATATTCCAGAATTATAATATCATGCATGTGAAGTCTGTTTCCCATAATTTCCACATCAAACGTGACCACTTACTTTCTTACCACATTTAACATAAAATCAGTCTTCTTCTTTTTGTGAACGAAATTTATCAAGAATTAAAAGATACTGATTAAGAAAAGAGAAGAAGAAAAAATAGAATAAAAATGGGAAGAGGAAGAGTACAACTAAAAAGAATAGAGAACAAAATTAATAGGCAAGTGACCTTCTCTAAAAGAAGAAACGGTTTGATGAAGAAAGCTCACGAGATTTCTGTTCTTTGTGATGCCGAAGTTGCCTTCATTATTTTCCCTTCTAAAGGGAAGCTCTATGAATATTCGACTGATTCAAGGTATATAATATTTTTAGTTTTTTTTTATTTGTTTTCTATCATAAAACATGCATAAAGATGTACTACCATGGGAGATTTTGAACAACATGTGGAAGGAGAGGTGAAACTAAACCGAGCTTTTTTCAGCAAAAGACCATAACAACTAAAATGAGAGACATCAAACCAAGGTAAATATGGTAAGAACAAGAAAGACTACATCCATTTTAGAACTGATTTTTTTTCTTAAATTAAATAAAAAAATAATTAAACCAGATTACTCTAATACTTGATCAAATTTAAACAAGTAAACTTTTACATAGCATAATACCATGGTTCCATCGTCTGACTCAACTTTTTTACTTCCAATGATTATAGTTTTGGTTTATGTCATAAGTGCATCCAATTTACTATTATCTAACGTAGCTTAAAATTTCTCTTTTACTATGGGTAATAAGGCTTGGGAACCTTTTGAATCCAAATATGCTAGACTCACAAAAGAAATATGTTAAGTGCTTATAATATTGATATGGCATAATATTAGCAACCTACTCTTTCTATCGGTTCTTCACATTGGTGGTTGATTTACTTATTTTTTTCTTATACAGGCTGTTCAACTTTTCTAGTATTATTCTTCTAGATTTGCAGTCCAACATTCAAACTTTTCATTTCTCCTTTCCAGGCAAGTGAGTAACATATATTTTCTTGAAGATATGTTCCTACCTTTTAGATCATATTCTAGAATCATGATCTAAGAAAGTGAGTTAAGTTATTAAATGATAATTTCAACTAAAATTGAGCAACAGGAGTGTATATGAAAATAAGTTCTCAATAACCTGTCTAGATAAAACATGAGTTTGAGAAATTGCACAATGAATTGGTTAATAGAAAGCAGTTTTGTCAATGTAGAGTTTGTACTGTTATAGATAAAGATATACATAAAAATTTACTCAAATTAAAGTATACACAACATAAAAATATATATCTATTTTTGTTTTGGCTTTCTGTTTGCTAGCATTGTATTTTGCTAGATCGAAAATCTTACCATGCATTATGTATAGTTTGACTTGACTACTCCGGGAATAGACCACTTCATTCGGGGTAGTTGGAACATCCAAATCTTTCAAATAGTCTAGCTTAGTTTACAAGTAGGCATCATCACCATTGTAGATTTACTCTCGAATTTCAATATTATCTTCCATGTCTTAGTTTTAATCTTATAGTACAATTACATTATTTATAACAAATTTACGCATAAGAAAAATGATACATGACGATTACTTTATGCCAGTGTATGTTAAATATTTCTTTTGTCTTTCATAGAAATTTTCTAAAATTCGATAATGAGAATAAAATATAATGGAATTATAAAAAAAATGATTTAGTGGGTTCTTTTGTCAAAATATCTAAAGAGCAGAATTAATCGTTGTTTTCTTAATTGGTCACATGGTTAAAGCTCACTGACAATAGTTCTCTATATTAGTCATCATAAATGTCTGTCTCGGTATATAACAATAAAGAATATTCAAATTATTGTTTTGTTATCATCTTAAATATTATTATACTGTATTCCCTGGACTTGGAAAATATTTGAATGTTATATTTACTGCCATATTTTGATAAATGATTTAAATTGGTCTTAAAAGTGTTTATATTTAAATTGGTCTTAAATGATTTAAATTGTTATATTTAAAATTTGAATATTATGAAGACAGATTGAGATGTAGCTTATCGATGTTAAAAGCATATAAATATCAAAATTTGAACTTCTTTATGAATAGTTTTAAATTCTGTGTTAGTCCATTCCAAAAATTTTGGTGTGAGATATGATGCTTAGATTTTGGATTTTTAAATTTCAAACTTCTCACTTTTGAGTCATGACATTTTTGGACATATAAAAACCCTTACAAAATTTGAGTCTATTCATATTGAAATTCAAAATTTGAAATTTATATGCATTTAAAATTGATAAAATAAATTTTGAACTACTAAAATCATAAACGATTTTTTTTCCATATTTTATGTTTGACCGCTTTTAAAATTAATTAATATCAAGAATAATGATTCTTTGTTAACAAATACCATATTTCTAAAATACAAAAGTTTGACATGTTCAATTTCTATGAGTTCGATATTCTTACAATTTAAGTGGTTGGAAAAGGAATTTTAATAAATTTTTGTGTATTGAAAAAAATTAAGATTTTTGAATACAAAATTTATTAACTTAAAAAGAACGATTATATATTTTGAACATAAATTTACAATAAAGTTTTGGGACAATTAGAATGCTAGATGGTTTAATGCTCTAGATTGGCTAATTATCAACATTTGTAATGATTTGGGTGCTTATATTCCCCAAAAAAAAAAAAAAAATCCATGGCTCAAATTTTGAAGACTCGAATTCAAAATTCTACAAGTTAAACAAAGATACCTAATAAAACATAGAATATGAAACCATTTCGAAAGGAAATTTCGATTTTTTATTTTGACCTTTCAAGATCGTTAAAACTATATTTTGAACCTTTTGATTTATAACTACATATCAATGTGCTATAGAGTAATATTATACTTTACAACTTTTGGATTTAATATAATTAATCCACATTCAATATTTGGATGCATTCAGGTGTTCATGCTCGACTATAATATCAGGTTTGACCATTTCCCCCTTACTGTCAACTTTTATTTTGGATTTTTTGTATTAATTCTATCTTTTTTGGGTGCATACGACCGGTCTTATATATTTCCATTTGTTTTTGTTTATAGCTAATTGGTATGAAATTTGTATCACCTAATTGGTACATATGATTCTGTTAATATAACAATGTATATTTTGAGTCTTCTTTATATTATTGGTCTAGACCTAGAGAGCAATTAGCAATTCTTATAATGCAAAAGGCCAATGTGGAAAGAAGATATCCATTATTAGGTGACGAATTTTCCTATTTAAAAATTCATACAATTTAACTCTATTTGAGCTTTCATTGTTTACAGTCTGTTGTGAGCTACAGTACTACAGTTTTAATTTGCTTAGGATTATTTTTAATTTACATTACTGTGTCCATCATCTTTATATTGACAATGTTTTCCAAAAAGATGATAACCTTCCTCCTCAGTCAGACTCAACATGCAACAGGTTGTTGGACAAGCAAACAGAAGAAAGAAATTTCACTGGTTTAGTATGTTGATATCCATCACTGCTTTTTTACTCTGTGTGCTACAGCTTAACTTTAGGAATTGTGTGCTTAATTTCAAGGTTTTTGCTTTCCATTATTTTACGAACCCCTTTGTACACTTTAGTATCAGATGTATGCTATGTTCTTTTTGTACTTATTTTTGTCTTATCGGCTTTGTCCATCTTTTGTTCCACTGCTATTTACAAACTGAGTTTATACATAGAGAATGCTTGCTTCATAATTTTGCTAGCCTATTCAATTATGTTGATCCATTTTGTTGAAGTCATGTTGATGTGTCCAAATAAATCGCCAATAGTCATATGGAATCAAAAATCATATATATGTTATATTTTATTGGTAACCAAGTTTAATCTTCGTAGTTTTGCCTCTTTCAACAAAACTCAACTGAATAATGAGATAAAAGAGTAACAACTAACAATTAAATCAACTTTCCCTTGTAAGGTACATATTTAATTTCGTAAATACACATATATGCTATTTGTTAATGCATTTCAATGTTTAAAAAGTAAAAAATCTAATCCAAACTTAATTCCCCACTTTTTGGTGTCCAGCCCATTGTCGTTTTTCATGCATGAGAATTTTAAAAATATTAATATTTTTAACCACGATGCATTGATAGTGGTTTTATTTTATTAGAAAAATTTAATTAATAAATATTCATTAATTCATCTAATAAATCCGCAAATGTGATGTTTCAATTTGTATGTCATATTCATGCTAAGAAAAGCAATTAAATAGAGTTTTCATTTAAATATAAAGATATATAATTCAGATATCATGAATATTTTATATGAATAACATTAGAAAAATAATTTATTATTCTTTTGTCTCAATAAATTTATCTGCATTTTTGAATTATGTTTTTAACTTTAAATATCGATATTTTTATATTTCTATAGTTACTGTTTACCAATCTTTCATGTTTGGATACATATATTTAAATTGCATATGAAATTGTAAATTTAAAATATTTTAATAATCTGTATATCTATCGTATATGTATACACATATGTACTAAAAAAAACAATGAAAAATCTGTGTTTAACTACATAATATATAGATCACACACATAAATTTATGTACTTAAACAATAATAACAAAGTTAATTTGTAAATTAACTATAATCGTATATGTACATAAACAATAAATTTATCATACACAACATCCAAAAGTTCTATTTTTAACTTCAAATAACTCTGCATTAAAATCTCAGCAATCTTTTACAAAATCCTTCTCAATCTATTCATATTATTTACTCTTAAGTCAGTATACTTTAACTAATTACATGTTTTCAAATTTAACATATATAAAAGAAATAAGTTAAATAATATTTGATAACTTATCTAAAAAAATTATAATATGTCGATTTCAACAAAAATACTTGGTCAGAGTAGTAAGAACAATAAAATTATTGTTTTACTTCAAAGAAATATAAGTTACGTAACACTATAAACAACAACAATAATGTATATTAAATTTGATTTGTCGATTTTATCGTGTGTTGTATAATAAAGTTCCAATTTTAATATTAAAATTTTAAAATCCATACTTTATAATATTATCGTGTGCAACGCACGGGTTACACACTAGTTAAATAATAGTAAAGCAAAAGAATTTCAAGCTCTATCCTTAATTCTCTCCCTTCTCTCTATTCTCCTTAATTTTCTTCATTATCTCAATTCTCCTTAAAACTCTAAAGATACTTTTATTAAATCAAAATAATACAACAATATCTTTATTAATAATTCTAAAAATATATCTTCATTTGAAATTGAATATTTCTACTTTTATCTAAGCACAAATGATTTATTTAATCTTTGATTTTTACCGAGTATGTTTTATTTAATGTTGCAGAACTTGCGCATTGCAGTTAACAGCATTGATTTTGACTAATTATAATCTTCCTTCAGTTTAATATAGAACAGGTTTGTAGGCTATTCTTTTGATATTCCAGAGAATACCGCGTTACCTATGAATGCCAGTTGCTTTTTATCTCAACGCAGCTTTTCTTCACAAATCCCTCCTTCCTCAGATCTAATTCTTTCTTCCACAATTTTTGTGCAACTTTTCAAAACCTGACAATCAAATTGGTATGACTGAGCAACCCCTAAGTCACTGCCGCCCACGTATCTTATTTCGCCGCCACCCGAAAACCCATGTCCCTTCTGTCCGAACCCTGCAGCGCCTCCTTCCCAGTACCGAGCAGCAGCCTGCTTCACACACCGGCTCCATCAGCACAGTAGCTCAGCCTGAGGTTCGAACCACTGAAGCGAGGTAAATTCACTTCCTTTCCATCGATTTCTTCACTGTTCTGCTTTTACTAAGGGTCGACTTTTCACTAATCTGATAAGCTTATTTTTCAGAACAGTTTTTTTAGTAACTATTGACTTAATATTTCACGTTTATGTTGCAAATCTATAAAAAAAAATTGTACTGAGCTGGATGCATGTACTACCATGGGAGAAAACAACTTTGTTTCTCCTGTTTGCAAATTACAATAAATATGAATTAGGTTTCTACTTTGTTTTTGTTTTTACTAATAATATTCCAGAATTATAATACCATGCATGTGAAGTCTGTTTCCCATAATTTCCACATCAAACGTGACCGCTTGCTTTCTTACCTCATTTAACGTAAAATCAGTCTTCTTCTTTTTATGAACGAAATTTATCAAGAATTAAAAGATACTGATTAAGAAAAGAGAAGAAGAAAAAATAGAATAAAAATGGGAAGAGGAAGAGTACAACTGAAAAGAATAGAGAACAAGATTAATAGGCAAATGACCTTCTCTAAAAGAAGAAATGGTTTGATGAAGAAAGCTCACGAGATTTCTGTTCTTTGTGATGCCGAAGTTGCCCTCATTATTTTCCCTTCTAAAGGGAAGCTCTATGAATATTCGACTGATTCAAGGTATATAATATTTTTAGTTTTTTTTTATTTGTTTTCTATCATAAAACATGCAAAAAGATGTACTACCATGGGAGATTTTGAACATGTGGTAGGAGAGGTGAAACTAAACCGAGCTTTTTTCAGCAAAAGACCATAACAACTAAAATGAGAGACATCAAACCAAGGTAAATATGGTAAGAACAAGAAAGACTACATCCATTTTAGAACTGATTTTTTTTCTTAAATTAAATAAAAAAATAATTAAACCAGATTACTCTAATACTTGATCAAATTTGAACAAGTAAACTTTTACATAGCATAGTACCATGGTTCCATTGTCTGACTCAACTTTTTTACTACCAATGATTATAGTTTTGGTTTATGTCATAAGTGCATCCAATTTACTATTATCTAACGTAGCTTAAAATTTCTCTTTTACTATGGGTAATAAGGCTTGGGAACCTTTTAAATCCAAATATGCTAGACTCACAAAAGAAATATGTTAAGTGCTTATAATATTGATATGGCATAGTATTAGTGACCTACTCTTTCTATCGGTTCTTCACATTGGTGGTTGATTTACTTATTTTTTTCTTATACAGGTTGTTCAACTTTTCTACTATTATTCTTCTGGATTTGCAGTCCAACATTCAAACTTTTCATTTCTCCTTTCCAGGCAACTGAGTAACATATATTTTCTTGAAGATATGTTTCTACCTTTTAGATCATATTCTAGAATCATGATCTAAGAAAGTGAGTTAAGTTATTAAATGATAATTTCAACTAAAATTGAGCAACAGGAGTGTATATGAAAATAAGTTCTCAATAACCTGTCTAGATAAAACATGAGTTTGAGAAATTGCACAATGAATTGGTTAATAGAAAGCTGTTTTGTCAATGTAGAGTTTGTACTGTTATAGATAAAGATATACATAAAAATTTACTCGATTTAAAGTACAAAACATAAAAATATATATCTATTTTTGTTTTGGCTTTGTGTTTGCTAGTATTGTATTTTGCTAGATCGAAAATCTTACCATGCATTATGTATAGTTTGACTTGACTACTCCGGGAAAAGACCACTTCATTCGGCGTAGTTGGAACATCCAAATCTTTCAAATGGTCTAGCTTAGTTTACAAGTAGGCATCATCACCATTGTAGATTTACCCTCGAATTTCAATATTATCTTCCATGTCTTAGTTTTAATCTTATAGTACAATTACATTATTTATAACAAATTTACGCATAAGAAAAATGATACATGACGATTACTTTATGCCAGTGTAAGTTAAATATTTCTTTTGTCTTTTATAGAAATTTTCTAAAATTCGATAATGAGAATAAAATATAATGGAATTATAAAAAAAAGCGATTTAGTGGATTCTTTTGTCAAAATATGTAAAGAGCAGAATTAATCGTTGTTTTCTTAATTGGTCACATGGTTAAAGCTCAATGACAATAGTTCTCTATATTAATCATCATAAATGTCTGTCTCGGTATCTAACAATAAAGAATATTCAAATTATTGTTTTGTTGTCGTCTTAAATATTATTATACTATTTTCCCTAGACTTGGAAAATATTTGAACGTTATGTTTACTGCCATATTTTGATAAATGATTTAAATTGGTCTTAAAAGTGTTTATATTTAAATTGGTCTTAAATGATTTAAATTGTTATATTTAAAATTTGAATATTATGAAGACAGTTTGAGATGTAGCTTATCAATGTTAAAAGCATATAAATATCAAAATTTGAACTTCTTTATGAATAGTTTAATTTTTGTGTTAGTCCATTCCAAAAATTTTGGTGTGAAATATGATGCTTAAATTTTGGATTTTTAAATTTGAAACTTCTCACTTTTGAGTCATGACATTTTTGGACATATAAAAACCCTTACAAAATTTGAGTCTACTTGAAATTCAAATTTTGAAATTTATATGCATTAAAAATTGATAAAATAAATTTTGAACTACTAAAATCATAAACGATTTTTTTTCATATTTTATGTTTGACCGCTTTTCAAATTAATTAATATCAAGAACAATGATTCTTTGTTAACAGATACCATATTTCTAAAATACAGAAGTTTGACATGTTCAATTTCTATAAGTTCGATATTCTTACAATTTAAGTGGTTGGAAAAGGAATTTTAAGCAATCAATAAATATGCTGAAACTTAAATTTTTGTTTATTGAAAAAAATTAAGATTTTTGAATACAAAATTTATTAACTTAAAAAGAATGATTATATATTTTGAACATAAATTTACAATAAAGTTTTGGGACAATTAGAATGCTAGATGGTTTAATGCTCTAGATTGGCTAATTATCAACATTTGTAATGATTTGGGTGCTTATATTCCCCAAAACAAAAAAAATCCATGGCTCAAATTTTGAAGACTCGAATTCAAAATTCTACAAGTTAAACAAAGATACCTAATAAAACATAGAATATGAAACCATTTCGAAAGGAAATTTCGATTTTTTATTTTGACCTTTCAAGATCGTTAAAACTATATTTTGAACCGTTTGATTCATAACTACATATCAATGTGCTATAGATTAATATTATATTTTACAACTTTTGGATTTAATATCATTCATCCACATTCAATATTTGGATGCATTCAGGTGTTCATGCTCGACTATAATATCAGGTTTGACCATTTCCCCCTTTACTGTCAACTTTTATTTTGGATTTTTTGTATTAATTCTATCTTTTTTGGGTGCATACGACCGGTCTTCTATATTTCCATTTGTTTTTGTTTATAGCTAATTGGTGAAATTTGTATCACCTAATTGGTACATATGATTCTGTTAATATAGCAATGTATATTTTGAGTCTTCTCTATATGTTGGTCTAGACTTAGAGAGCAATTAGCAATTCTTCTAATGCAAAAGGCCAATGTGGAAAGAAGATATCCATTATTAGATGACGAATTTTCCTATTTAAAAATTCATACAATTTAACTCTATTTGAGCTTTCATTGTTTACAGTCTGTTGTAAGCTGCAGTTCTACAGTTTTAATTTGCTTAGGATTATTTTTAATTTACATTATTGTGTCCATCATCTTTATATTGACAATGTTTTCCAAAAAGATGATAACCTTCCTCCTCGGTCAGACTCAACATGCAACAGGTTGTTGGACAAGCAAACATAAGAAAGAAATTTCACTGGTTTAGTATGTTGATATCCACCACTGCTTTTTTACTTCGTGCGTTGCAGCTTAACTTTAGGAATTGTGTGCTTAATTTCAAGGTTTTTGCTTTCCATTTTTTTACGAACCCCTTTGTACACATCAGTATCAGATGTATGCTATGTTCTTTTTGTACTTATTTTTGTCTTATCAGCTTTGTCCATCTTTTTTCCACTGCTATCTACAAACTGAGCTTATACATAGAGAATGCTTGCTTCATAATTTTGCTAGCCTATTCAATTATGTTGATCCATTTTGTTGTAGTCATGTTGATGTGTCCAAATAAATCGCAAATAGTCATGTGGAATCAAAAATCATATGTATGTTATATTTTATTGGTAACCAAGTTTAATCTTCGTAGTTTTGCCTCTTTCAACAAAATTCAACAGAATAATGAGATAAAAGAGTAACAACTAACAATTAAATCAACTTTCCCATGTAAGGTACATACTTAATTTCGTAAATACACATATATGCTATTTGTTAATGCATTTCAATGTTTAAAAAGTAAAAAAATCTAATCCAAACTTAATTCCTCACTTTTTGGTGTCCAGCCCATTGTCGTTTTTCATGCATGAGAATTTTAAAAATATTAATATTTTTAACAACGATGCATTGATAGTGGTTTTATTTTATTAGAATAAATTTAATTAATAAATATTCATTAATTCATCTAATAAATCCGCGAGTGTGATGTTTCAATTTGTATGTCATATTCATATTAAGAAAAGCAATTAAATAGAGTTTTCATTTAAATATAAAGATATATAATTCAGATATCATAAATATTTTATATGAATAACATTAGAAAAAATCATTTATTATTTTTTTGTCTCAATAAATTTATCTGCATTTTTGAATTATGTTTTTAACTTTAAATATCGATATTTTTTATATTTCTATAGTTACTGTTTACCAATCTTTCATGTTTGGATACATATATTTAAATTGCTTATGAAATTGTAAATTTAAAATATTTTAATAATCTGTATATCAGTCGTATATGTATACACACATGTACTGATAAAACAATGAAAAATTTGCGTTTAACTACATAAATATATAGATAACACACATAAATTTATGTACTTAAACAATAATAACAAAGTTAATTTGTAAATTAACTATAACCGTATATGTACATAAACAATAAATTTATCATACACAACATCCAAAAGTTCTAATTTTAACTTTAAATAACTCTGCATTAAAATCTCAGTAATCTTTTACAAAATCCTTCTCAATCTATTCATATTATTTACTCTTAAGTCAATATACTTTAACTAATTACATGTTTTCAAATTTAACATATATAAAAGAAATAAGTTAAATAATATTTGATAACTTATCTAAAAAAATTATAATATGTCGATTTCAACAAAAACACTTGGTCATAGTAGTAAGAACAATAAAATTATTGTTTTACTTCAAAGAAATATAAGTTACATAACACTATAAACAACAACAATAATGTATATTATATTTGATTTGTCAACTTTATTATGTGTTGTATAATAAAGTTCCAATTTTAATATTAAAATTTTAAAATCTATACTTTATAATATTATCGTGTGCAATGCACGGGTTACACACTAATAGACATGATGAAAGAAGCCCAAAGTGGGGCATGTGTGAAAGTGCTGTTTTTCGAAGAATTCATGGTCGCGGCTCTATTCGTTCATTTTTTAATTTATCTTTGGTAATTTATTTTCATTTTAACCATTTTTTTGTAATTTATAACAAAACTAGATCAGTTTTTAAATTCATTACAAAATAAACAACTTTTGATCATATGGATTGTTTGCAGCATCGGGATGTCGTTGGTTATTTTTTTATTCTGTTTTAACGAAGGCGACATCCTTGATGCCACCTACATTTTATTATGATGTTGGCGGCGTCTAAAATAATGTCAACAGACGCTATTTCAGAAACCGTCCAAATCTATTTATTTTTCAGCCAGTCCTCTTTCTGTTTACAATTCAATTTTTAAATAAATAAAAAAACACATTCCATACAAATCATAAATTGAGATCAAATTCTTATTTGGTTCGTAATAAACACCTTGAGTCATGTGTACAAAATTATATGTGTATTTGCCACACTCTATACTCATCTCGCTTAAACATGCATGGCATTTGCATGCGTATGTAAATAATGTTGATATTAATATATATTTTTAAAAGAAAAAAAAATTAATAAGGAAGAGTAACTGAGTAAGAAATTGAAACTCAAGCATCGTCTTAACTCTACTGATTTAACTTGGCACATGAAAAGAAATAAAGACACCACATTGCAAAATTTTGATAGTTAATTAAAAAATTGTTTCATATATGCAATATGAACGAGGGGTGGGTGCAGTTCGGTCTGGTGCGGTTTGGAGCTCAAACCGCTTTCGCACTGCATCAAACGGTTGATCAAAAATACAAACCACTATACTAACCATTCAAACGGATCGGTTTCGGCTCGGTTTTAGTGCAATACGGTCCGGTTTTGGTTCGGACCAGTTTGAATCCATATTAAATATGAAATAAAAGAATGACTTCCACCAACAATCAATTTACAATTGTATGACATTGTGTCACCTAAAGGTTAAAACACATAGAACTATATTGAATTGAAAGATTGATTTCTAACTATATGAATATTTCAATTTCACAATTAATGAGAAGCGAAATTGTTTTAATACATAAGCAAACATCAATATTTATCAGTGTATAAACATTAAGTAAGATAACTTAAATAAGATTATAATTAGCATTATCCAAAAAAATGATATGGAAACTAAAATACTTGAACTATAATTTTTTTCTTTGTGGTAACGATCATTATTAATTAACTGCACTGAAAATAGAATATATATCATCAAAATAAAAAATTAGATAGGAATTTGTTAAATTTTTATCACAATATACCGGCGTAGGTATGCGGTTAGGTCCAATTTAATATAGTTTGGTCAACAGCTCAAACCGCAGTCAAACCTTATCGTTGCGAGTCGGTTCGATTTGGGCTGTTTGCTATAGAGAGAGAATCCAGTGCGGTTTTCCACACCGTTTTTGTTGTCCGGTCTGAGCGGTTTTCCGTATTACGGTGCGGTTTATGCCCACCCTTAATATGAACCAACTGAAACAACTAACCAGACTAGAGTCGAAATATAATGAAAGCTTTTTTGTTTGAAGTTTTGGTTTGTAAAGAATCAAAGTTTCCCGCTAACGATCAAAACTTGTACTTTACTATTTCGTGCCAGTTTAAAGGTAAAATTTTACTTTGGAAATAAAAAATTGCATTCATATTTTTATAAATAACTTTTATGTAGAATTTTTGCATTTTACATATGGATTTTGTGGGTAGTATCAGCTGAAAACCCTCACAGAATAACACTCATGCTACAGGTGATACTAACTGGTTTAACGACTTATCGCATGTGCTCAATGCAATCGTGATACCTATGAAACTGAATCTATCTTTGTTTTCGGTCATTCGAGGATAAATAAAAAGATAATCGTTGGGGGTATTTGATGTATACGTAAAAATACATACTTTTATATACATATTTATTCTAATTTTTAATAAACACATGTCATTAGGATGTTTTTACATGTCTTAAACCTAAATATAAAGATATTTTCAAATCATCAGTCACTCATTTGTACAAAGACAAAATGGTCATTTTGTGTGTAAATTAATTTAGAGAAATTTTACTTGAACATTCTTATTATATTTTATAGGAAAACGAGATAAAACTGAAGAGATTTCATGGATATATACATACATAAGTGTTCAAGGCCGAAAGCATGAAAAATAAAAGAATTCATGCAACATGGAGAATCTCATTTATCCACTATTTAGCATTAGACAAATCAAAAGAAGAAACACAATTTAATGGAGGACTAATTAAGGCTAATAATGACTTGGGCTACACTATCTCAATGGCATTTTGGGTAGCACACCAAAAATAGATAAGGGTTTTTCGACATATAACAACCCTGGTTTTGCAATTACCTGTTAATAACAACAATAATAAATTATAATAACAGTGTAATTCATTGATCAAGAGATAATTTAAATTGGGATAGATAATTTAAATAATTACCTAAGATTGAGTAGAATTGGTGTTTTGAAATCAACTTGGGAAAATTTGATAAAGTGGCTATATAATCATTAAAAATGATTAAATATTGAATTTGTGGAAAATATATTTAGGTTGGAATAAACTTGAGGAAAATAAGTTTGAATAATGTGTTTTGGTGAAGAATAAAAAATATTAATGAATTTTTATTGTTAAATTGTGCTAAATCAAAATTTGCGAATAAATTGAGTTTAAAACTTTGTATTTGAGTGCAAATAAATTGAAAATTCATAAATATAGTTTCTAGAAAACTTCATAATGTCATATTGTATTATTTTGCAATATGAGTGAAGACGGTGTTTTCTATAAATAACTGAGTAAAAAATAAATAATAAACATGTAAATATCATTGAAAAATATTTATATGTGTATTAAAATAAATTTTGTGTGTTTATAGATTTATTTATGTCAAATATTATAGGTTGAATAATTTTAATATTTAGAACTGTAAATTTTGTACAAAAGATGTTTAAAATGTGCATTTTTTGCAATTTGTAGACTTTTGTATAATTAAGCCCAGAATAATGTTTAAAATTGTTAAAAATGTTTTTAAACTTGTTATTGTATTTTTAGTAAAATGGTTAAGTGTTAAAGTATCAAGGTGAAATCTTAGAACATCAAATTTGTGAAGAAAAGGCTTAGAACAATGTAAATAGGGTGTCATTGCTTAACAAAAGCCTAACATACTCACTAATCATCCTAATTAGGCCTGAATGAACCGATTAACAATTAGAATATGGGGGAGAATGCCCTGGACTATGTGTGTCATTTACCTATAGGCATTCTGCTTCTTCTTAAAAAATACCGTAAAAGAGATAATGGTGAAACCTCATGCAAATTGAATTCTCAAGCTTCTAAAACTCAATCTAAAGTGAATATTGAGAGCTAGATCAAAATCTTAACACATGTAATATGTCAAAACCATAAACTTTTCCTCATTCATCTATGATTTGTGAGATTATTATACTGTATGTTGAAAACTTCTTGCATGTATGTCTAATAACTTCTACAAGCGATGGAACATCCAACTAAGCCTTCAGCTAAAGCTATTGCTCCAAATTTCTTGTTATCTATCTCTAAATTGCTTGTTGAAAATCTAAGGTGAGTCTATCTCGCTCATACTAACTTGTACAAGTCTGTATATGTTTGAATCTGTGAACTTTTTTGAATAATTCATAGTTATAGTAACTTATTTTGATCATTATGAGTTGCTACAAATCAGTGCTTGGGTTCATGTTTAAGGCATTGTAACTTCTTTTTTACATGGCGAAATCTTTATAAATTTCTTTTGTTTTATTATATAAATGTTTGTTTGTGTGCATGCTTGAATTTGAGCAAAAATATCATTGTATATTGATCGGAATTTCCTCATAGCACGAGAGAAGCGAACGTTGCTTGGGAAAATTCATTAGGTGTCGACCTAGACCTCTAGGGTTTGGCCCTAAGGTCGACCCATGTCCAAGCTAGGTCGACCCTGGGCAGACAATTTTTTTACCCAAGTCGCACCATGTTTTATATTGTTTTTTGTGATTTTCATGAATTTAGTGCTAAAAATCAGTTGAGTTTTTTAAGTGTTATCATGCCATTTCTAAGTGATTTCAAAGTCATGATTCTTGTGTCCGTTTTGGCTTGCTTCTAAAATGAAGAAGCCTAGGTTATCATAAATCCATAGTTTTAATTTAACGAGTTTTAGGATGAATATAAGTGTTGTTTCCATTGGGATTTCAAAGTAAACATGCACGCATTTTTAAACCATTTTAAAAAGCATTATATATATAAACATTGTTTAAGGAAACTTATTTTACAATGCGAATATGTATAGAGTATAATATATATAAATAATTTTAATTATAAAGGGATTTTCAAATTGATGTTTTTTCAATATTTTCGAAATTGATTTAAACCCTAATTTTTTTCCAAAGTATATTTTCCTATATAAAACCACACTTTTTTGCACCCTTTGAGAAGGTGAGTTTGTTAATTAAATGATTTAGTAAACAGTGTGGTATGGGTCACACAGCTTTATTATGTTACTTGATTATAGACTTGTCTGTTTAAAGCTATAGTTTTCTAATATTTTCTGGTATGGAAATTAACTTGCGAGGAGTAAACCAATAGTGAGAACGTGTGATATGGGACACACAGTTATCAGTATTCGAGTTACTGTCTGAGAGTTTGTGACATATTCAGAGGTTTCTCTAGTGCTAGACCTTCGGTTAATCTGAGGCATTATGATTTTCGATTCATTTGGGAAACTTGGGACATTAATGACCTTTGGGTCATCTGAGGCATTTTATGACCATTTGGTCATCCGAGGAAGGTACCTATTATGTGGTACTAACATAGCTTTGAGCCATCTGAGGATTGCACGTGCGACATAGCTTCGGCTTGCCAATTTGAGTTTTGGATCCAAATTTGAGTCATTTTCTAAATTTCGAGTTTTTGTTATATTTCAGCATTCTTAGAGATCACTTTTATTATATATACATACATACATACATATATATATATATATATATATATATATAGCTTAGCGCTATGTGAGAATTCGTGTATATATATATATATAGTGATTTCATTTCTGATTTTTTGAACTCTTAACCGAGTTCTTGAGTTTCTGTGATTTTTAGGATTTTTGTGGTTTTCTTCCCAAGATTTCATATGATTTATATTCCATGTAGATTTTTTTGAAGGAAACATTTGTGCTAGTGCAGTGGCTTTTCATGAGTAAAATCTTAACATGTTTATGTGCATTCACCACATGCAATCCTAGGAAATTTATGTTTATATAATTCCTTTAAGATTTAAAGGAATGTCTCCTCTTAGTGAATTTATATATTTTGCATCATATACTGATCATCTTATCCAAGTTAGAATGACCCATGTATTTATTACTTGGCCCAGACCGAGTTGCAGGTTAAGTAATTTTGCTTGCTTAGTCGTTCTTATACGCACTTCCCTATCGACGCTTTTAAATCATACACATAATATTTGGGTTGTAAATCTTGTAGTTATATTGTGACTTGGTTTTATATATATTCTTTCATGGGACTTGATGTGCGTGTGTATATATGCAGTGGTTTACATAACCACTTATGTGTAGCACTTTGTGTTGTACACTCTGTGTGCGTCTGTGTGCGTGTGTGTGTGTGTGTGTGGTCACTCCTAACCAACCATATTCTCCATATTAAATGACGACATTACTTCCTAATGATCTTTATTAATATGGGTCTTGGGATGGAGTGTTACATGACACGTATAAATAACCCTCTTATGTTCTGGTGATGAGACTTTCATCTTTTTACGCAAATTATAAATCAACTTGAGAATAAAAGTTAGTTTGTTCTTTAGTGGCTTTCTAAGCACCCTCTTTTGCTTCCGTGTTTTTCACTTTCATGTCTTTACTCTTATGTTCTCTTTTATATTTTCTAACTTATGTTCTTTTATGTTCACTTTTCTTCTAATGCAAATAGCTTAGTTTCATTTTAAGCACTAGTTATATCTTGCTAGTTGGTTTACGCCTTCTTTTATCTTTTTGTCAAAATCTTCTTTTGTTAATATGTATTCAATTATGACTAGATAAACCCTTCAATTGTGATGAAGCTCTAATGAATCATAAAAAAATATCATAAATGATTTTTTACGACTCTCCCATTTAGCTTTATGGAAAGTTTAATGTTTATGTAAATGTGCTTTTTGATATTGAGTTTGATAGTCTGCATTGTTCAAACCAAGTAAGTTATGCTGTATCAAACATAAACACAAATTGCTTGTTCATCAACATATGATTATGCTAAGTAAATTGAGAATATAATATAAATTTGATGCTCTATGTTACTAATGCAATAGTAAATAGAGCATTCTTAAAGTAAATTTTATTTTCAATTTTTTATTTTTTTTCATGGGAGTATTCAAGTTGATTAAAGAGTGTTATAATTTGTGGTTTAAGTTGTTAGTTAATAACACAGTTTGACAATAGTTATGATAAACACACCTATTATTTACACAAAAAATTTAAAAAAAAATCATAAAATCATTGTATTTTGAATTTTGTGATCATGAAAGTGAATCTGTCTCTAAATTTCTCTCCAATATCATAGTTTAAATCAAACTCTTTTTTAGTTTTAGCATTTTTAATTAACAAAATTTCAAAATTTGGCATTAATTTGATTTAGTAATTTTAATATTTAATGCTTTCCAAGTGCATCGACTCATAGTCGCATACATACTGTGATTATATGTTGTGCGCTTGCGGTATAATTCAGAGGATTTTTTATTCATTAGGAAACCTATTGCGAGTCATCCACCAAAATCATCAATCGTAAGGAGGTTTATGCCCGATAAATGGGTCAAGGAACATATAGCTTTTAAGGCCTTCCATATGTCTCGCTCATGCTCTTTTTGATCCCACCCTTAACTTATGTCCTCCACCCTATTAGGTAATCAAGGTAGGTGCACAAATTTAACTCATTAATATCCTAAATTATAACTTCCTTGTCCGTCTTTCCAAGTTACGGTCACAACTACTTCTATAGTTAAAAGACGTAGCATTTGGTGTATAACATATATATAATTATAGTGAAAATTAAATTGCATTCATGCAATATATTCTAATTTTTATCATCGACTCGTTTATGCTCTAATACAAATGCAGTAATTGCACATTAAGAGGTCGATATTTGGATCAAATTAGAAACTAAGTCCACCAGGGTACGGAATGTTGGTTTTGGTACCTATAATAAAAATAAATATATTCTAGAACGAATCTCAGTGGCATAGTAAACTAAAGTAGAACATTTGCACATACAAATGTTATTACCTCAAAATCAATGTTGTCCCTTGGGTATTTGGTTACCTTATTAGTGCTAAGCAACAGTGATAGGACTCATCATTATATCATTCTCATCTTGCTCCAGTAGCATGTCCCTTTAAATTTATCATGTTGGTTGTAATGAGAAAAGGGCGTGAATAATGCTCCAATGACTGAAAATTTACACACTTTATCTATAACACTAATTTAAGCCAACAAATTTCTAGTCATGTTTTATTACAATATTAATTCCAAAATGTACAAATTACGAATATTCAAGAAGAAAGTTTCTCGGCTTGTAATTAGAGACACATTGTTTAGTTTCCATGAGAAGTTAAGCAATGGACATAGTTTCTGAGAGTATGTAGTTCGAAAACATGAGTCAAAGTGCCAACTAAGATCAAGGCCATTACCCAATTAGGACAAGAAGCATAGCCAAAATCAAAAATGTTTCAACAAGTCTCAATAGTAAGCTGCTTAGATAGGCATGACTAATATGAATATTTAGGATAAATAAACCATGTATAAAAGCACCATGTCATCAATTTGCTCATAATACTTTAACTAGATGATGAAAAATGTTTGAATCTAAGCCGCTCGCGGCAAGACAAGTCAGAAATTCAAGAGAATGTACTTATACCAGTGGAAGAAACTTAAAAGTGCTATAAATTGAGGGCCATGAGCTGTTGAAAAAGGGTTGGTTAGATTATTTTTTTTTTGACATAATATAATCATCTAATGTATTCCTTGCTTAAATAGCTTCAATTTCAAGGATCACTAATGGATCATTTTGTCACTAAATGTACTTCTGGTCAAATTGATAAATAAAAAAAAAGGCAGAATTTTCAAAGTGGTCACAGGAATCTAGATTCAAAACAGCTACACACCTCGCGTCTCATTTTAATTTTTCAGCATCTATTTCCTATATAGTTTCTGTAATCTCTCAATTAATCCATATCCTTTTGAATTAATTTTCAAAATCTTGGGGTGTTAGTTAAAAAAAATCTACTTGACGTTTTTGATGCTAGAAGGAGGGAACTCGAACCTCTGCTTTCTTCTAATCAAACAAATTGGATAAGTAGTAACATTCAATGAAGCATGAAGCCAAAATCAACCTCTAGAAAAACTCCACATTCCCTTACCCGGAAGGAGGGAATCTATAACAATTCGGGTTCTTGTACCTAACCTAAAAAGATTATAGTGTTTTCCATGCATTTTAAAAATAAGAAATGAAACACAAGTTTAAATTTCGACTTGTATAATAATAATAATAATAATTTAGAAGGAGTCTATGATTTTCAGAATTGTGGGTATCGGAGTAAATTATGTACCTTGGGCATAATAAGGAATTTATTTTAATCCCTTTTGTAAAATATTTTTTGATGACTTAAATTATTATTTAAAATATAATATATTGATTAGTAATCAGCATTTAAAAAAAGTATATTTTTAATATAAAATGTTAAATTGTTTAATGAATAATTAATAAATTGTGAGTTTTTGGTTACAAGATATGATTTGTTATATTATGGATAAAAGTAAGGTTATGATTTAAAAGTTGGCATTTTGCATTTTATTATGTGAATGAACTTTAATCAATAAGAAATGATTTAAATAATAATCTTGTATAAATTTGTGCAAATTGAATGAAAATACATTATATTTGGTTTTAGGGAACAAAAATGTGGTTGGAAGCTGAATTTGTTTCTAATAAAATATTTGAAAGTAATAATGTGATTTTAAATGAAAATAAATTTTAGAAACATTAGAATAAATGGATTTTGATAAAAGAAAATGTTTCCAAGGTTTTGTTGTAATAAGTTTCAAAAACATATAAAACATTGGTTTGTGAAGTAAATGGTGTATGGTTGAAAAGTGGATTTTGTGTGTTATTATAAAGAGGTGTTTACATTGTGTTAAACAAAATGTTTAAACTTGTGATTATTTAAGAATATTAATCTAAGAATTTTTCAGTAATAAATTGGTACAAAGTTTGTATATTTCTACAAGTAGAAATGTGTAAATATATGAATAAGAAGGACCAAAGTGTGCTAATTAATTTAATTAATCCCAACAATATAATTAGGGGCTTAAATGAAGTTTTATTTGTTTTATTCCCTAATTTGTTGGGGAGAATTTTAGAAAGTGAGGTAAAGGAAAAAGTGTACACTCATATTCATTTTATTTGTAGAAACACTTCTTCCTCCTCCTTAGCGCCTATTTACTGTAAACACAAAAATCTTATTCTAAATTTCATTTTCAAACCACCAAGAATTAGTGGAATCGTGGGGATCCTGGTTGTAAGTCTTCCTACAGTAAATCTCACTGAAATTCAAAGGTTATTACATCTATGTTTTTTGTTTGTGTTTAGTTTCCTAAATCTTTTGAATTGCATGTTACAATGATTTTTTCCACATGCAAAAACTAAGCTGTAAAGACTAAAAGCTACAATTTTCCTCTAATCCTTCG
Source organism: Allium sativum (assembly GCA_030737875.1). Taxonomy (NCBI): domain Eukaryota; kingdom Viridiplantae; phylum Streptophyta; class Magnoliopsida; order Asparagales; family Amaryllidaceae; genus Allium; species Allium sativum. The sequence goes on along the minus strand of CM060912.1, from coordinate 968,514,483 downwards.
CTATAGCTTGCTAAATCTGAGATTCAAGGTGAATGGAATCTACAGTGGTTTAGTGTCTATCTGAGTTGAATCAAGTCATTGTTTGTTGTAATCTTTGTGCTTCTGCCATGTTTAGTCACTATGGTATAAAGTAGTCCTAAGTCCTACTTTGGACTGTAATATCTTGCTCAATTTTTAATGAATTCATGTAATTCCCTTTCTAAATTAGAGTAGAATTATTAGTCATTGATCACAAGAAGTTTTAGGTCAAGCTGACCTTATTTGAGAATCGAAATATAGGCACAAAAATGCACTTTGGGCAAATTGATCGCTTTCGCAAAGTCTCGACGCGTAAGTTGACTGCCAGGTCGGCCGTGGCTCTGAATATGGCACAAGCAACAAATTTTGCTTTCTCCTTGTGTCGTTGTTGATTTCTTATTAGTATTGCCTACTTTCTTGATGCAAATTTGAGTATGTTCAATGTGGTTTTGCTTATGTCTTTGGTCAAGGGCAACCAATGTTGGAAGGTTGGAACCTATGTTGGAAGGCAGTAGGGAGCTTAGAGCCACTCTAAATGGATCATTGGTTCCTAAAAAGATACACAAAGCAGTTTAAATGAAAAATCAAAATCTCACACAAATGGAAGGGATATAATATAATAGCATAATATAGATGTACCATTATTAAAAACCATAAATTCTGATACAATAAGTTTTACAGATGATAATAGGTACACCATTCATTATCCTAATTACATAACAACGACAACAACAATAAAGCTACAGCCATAATAAATAAATCTTTAAGAGGCTCCTCCTACAAGCAATCGTTCTTCAACCTAAATCAACAGTCTCACCTACTAACCTAATGTAAGAGGAGGGAGGTTAGAACATAAAGTATTGGTGAATGAAATACATATAAGATTAGAAATAACTATTTCCTATATTTGGCAATATAAACTCTTCATGTTATGTCTACGTGAAAAACATACACAAAATTAAACATACGAGGCGAACACTCTAAGAATCACTTAAGACCTATATGTAAATCTAAGGGCGGATGTGCTTACAGTTACTTCATACCCCCCAAGGTAAATTTATGGAAGCACATTCTTATCGTCGCTTAATACCCTAAAACGTAAATTTAAGGGCAGACATTCTTATGGCAACTTAATGCCCCCACGAGGTGGGTAAATTTAAAGGCGGACATTCTTACGGTCAAGGACAACCTATGTTGGAAGGTATAATTTGTATATCTGTTATGGATAACCTTAGGGTAGTGGAACAGGTCCCTACTGCCAATCCTGCCCCAGTAGAACCAGCAGCTCATCCGCCTGAAGGGGACCTCAACTTCCCTCACCTCTGCAAAGATTTTGTGAGTTTAGGAATAAACTCATTTTTAGGGACTGAGAACTTCGTTGAAGCTAAAACATGGATATCCGAGTGTGAAAGGATCTTTGAAGCTACCTGATGGGATGATTAACTTAAGCATAGGGGTAGCGGCTTAGCATTTGAAGGAAGAGGCCCTTAAATGATGGAACCTAATTTCATAAGAGAATGTAGGCATAGTAGTTACTTGGGGAGAGTTTAGGACCCGTTTTGAGCCAAGTTGTTAACCAATGCTGAGAAGAGTCTACAACTAGAGAAGTTTATCTAGTTGAAGCAAGGGGGGTTTGATCTAAAAGAGTATATGGCGAAGTTTATAGAATTATCTAAGTTTAGAAGAGGGTTAGTGGATACCGTAATGGATAAAGCCTTTATGTTCATTAGAGGATTGAATTCTCCGTTGAGGGAGATGCTTTTGGTCCAAGTGACGTTTAGAGCTACGTATGAAGCCTGGTTGAGGCACCTATCTTATATTAAACTGAAAATGTTAAAAAGACTGGTAAGGGAAAAATACCTCTAATTTTGAGAAGAAGAAGAAGAAAAATTTCTGTCTTAAGAAGAAGAAGGGAGGCAAATTCAAGAAGGAAGCTAAGACATGTTCTAGATGCCACAAGAAAGGACATGAAGCGAAGGACTGCGGAGTAAACTTAGCAAAGTCAGAATTCAAAGGAAAAATCTTTCGCTGTCACGAAGATGGGCATTGGCAAAAACTTCCCTTAGCCGAAGGTTTTGTAAAGTGGTCAAAACTACGCCTTGAAGGAAGCACCAATTTGTAGTCAGCACCTTAGAGATCAAGGACAACCTATGTTGGAAGGTATAATTTGTATCATATGGATTTCTTTTTGTACCCTATTTGATTCGGGAGCCACCCACTCCTTCATTGCTAGGAAGACTATTGATTCTTTGAAACATCCTTTATTCCTTGCTAGCCATCCGATAGAGGTGTCTAACCCTATCGAAGGGATTATGCAACTTTCTTTTGTGTGTAAAGAGCTAGTATTGGACATCAGTGATGCCAACTTCTTTTGTGATGTGTATGTACTTAAATTCAAGGGATATGGCCTTATTTTAGGAGTGAACTGGCTATCATTTTATAGGGTCGCTCTTAACTATGATAGGAGGATAGTTTGTTTGAGAAACCGTGGAGGGCGCAACTTAGTAATCCCTTGTAGGATAGGGAATAGGGATTCGACCTTGTTTTCCTTGTCTTTTGATTTAGAACAACAATCCTCGGTGCCAATTATAGGTGAGTTTCCTGATGTTTTTGAGGAGGCTGTAGGACTGCCACCCCGCTTAGAAATATCATCTAGGATAGACCTCGAAAAGGATGTGAGGCATGCAGCATTGCCTTCGAGGCATATGGCTCCTAAGGAAATGGGAGAGCTTGATAAACAAATCTCGGAATTATTGTAGAGAGTGTTTATTCATAGGAGTACCTCTAAATAGAGTGCATCAATAGTTTTTGCCACAAAATCTGATGGATCTTTAAGATTATGTGCGGATTATAGAGAACTTAACAAGTTGACTAAAAACTAAAAATAATAGATACCCCTTACCAAGGTTGATGACTTGTTTGACAATTTGGAGGAGCCCAAATATTTTCCTAGTTAGATTTGGTTGCTATAATTCACCAATTAAGGATTTCAGAAGGGAGTGAGCCCAAAACAACATTTAGGACGCCAGATAGACTGTGCGAGTGTGTGACACTCCACGTCCGTTAATGTCACTCATTAAGAGAATGCATTAAGTTTCGGGAAGCGTTTTAGGTAAACATAAATAGAAACATTACAAGATAGATATAAAAGATAGCAGCGGAATTCAAAATTTTATTTAAAACATAATTCATAACATCGTGGTCCAAAATATTACAAGTCTGGAACTATATAAAACCCATTATAACAATATAAAGCTTCTGCCTTGTACCATCAGAGTACAGAAATACATAAAAAGCATAATTCCCCAATAGAGACAAAGCCATAGTAATAAGGATAAGAACTTGAGCAATACTTCAAAAGTAGCTCCTAGCAAGACGATAAACGAGTCCTGATTAAGCTTGAGTATTCCCACCCCGAGAACCTCGGGGGAGGGGGGGGGGGACGGAAGAAAGAAGAGGAAACAAAAAGGATCAGACATAAAGTCTGGCGAGTCCAGTTACTTTTAGCAAGTAAATAAGTAAAAGTATCACGATAGGCATATAAGATGGATAAGAAAGATAACATCATAAAAGGTAAACATGATAGAGTGTATATGCTTCCTTAATGATTAATCTGCACTAATACCAGTATAACTAAAATGAGATGATCCCCAACATGTATAAGATGGTAGACTTAGGCGTATTTCTAGTGAGAGGTTTTAGCCCCATATAATCCACAGGCAGCCCAACCTAACAGGCTCCTAAACTTTACTAGAGTCTAGATGTACCCTAAGTGCTACCCTAATTGATCGGCTCCTTACTCTGTAGATACCATGTGCCGGCCCCACAGTATAAGGTATCACTTCCTAAACTGGCAACCCTTCATGATGTGCACAACCATATCTACAGGTGTCACAATCATCTTATCCCCCTCTGCCCGGCCCATGCACGCATATGTCCCCGGTCAGTTTGCGCTGCCCACACCGTCCTCCACATTTGGATCTCTTACAATCAGCCCAGTAAGCATGCCCCAACTTCGACCTAGTTCGGAGTACTCGTTTGATACCTAAATAAGGGACATTGACTGAAACAGGCCCCATACAGATGATGCAAGCTTTCCCCTTTATCTTGCATCCCCACTACTAGGATTTCCCCAGGTTATGCTTACATAACGGTGTCTTTAATTACATAACCCCAATCGGTTAAGTTTGTGGGCCAATATATATATAAATATTACCCACTCCTCTTAGATATACTTAACCCTCCCACTTTTTCAACTAAGTTCACTTAACCCTATTAAGGTTAATACAATCCATATGGATTCAACTAGGTTAAGTGTTCATTTTCATAGCTATATTCATTTATGGTTATAATGTACTAGACCTCCTACATTAAGCCTACAACTTGTGGACGCTGGATATGCCAGTCAGTTCCGGGCAGACCTCTTCCACAAGTCGAGCTTAACCTCATGTCTTAGCACGTCTCGTGTTTATGCACTTAGACCCCTCACATTAGATTCAACACTTGCGGTCGCTGGATATGACAGGCAGTTCCAGGACCACAAGTGCAATCTAACCTCGTGTCTAAATGCGGTTATAGTTTCTAATTACTATAATCCTAGGCATTTCAATTGTTATCCAATTATTCCTATGTCATTATAGGTTTTCATGTCCCTTTTTCCCAGTTGTGTTCATAATGAATTATATGCCCAAATTCATGTTCATACACATTATTCAAGTTATGCCAAATTTCCCTTTTCAAGTTATGTCCAATTTTAACCTTTTTCCCCTCGTTTCCAATCTAATGCATTCGCATATTTCTAGCGGCATGCCTAGGCTTGAAAGTAGCCTACCTATATAAAATAAAAGGGAATGGATGAAGGGAAGATGACAAAAATGATTATTCTAACAAAATTGACATAAACATGTAATGGCATAATCGTAAGATGGACATATAAGAACAGATCTGGTGAACTTATGATAATAAAACTAGTTCTAACATAGTAGGGATGTCATAGTAGGCATGATTAGATCTAAATAAGGATTTAGATGTCCAACTAAAGACAGATCCAAATTAATCCCAAACATGATAAGTACAAGATGATATAAATAGGGAATTAGACCTATAATCAAAAGTAGATCCAACATAATAAAGGTTGAGATCCAAGTCATAGTTATGTCAGAATATCATAGATTCACAAATTACAATAGATTTATATGATTCAGTCACAGGTATAGATCCAAATTACAGTCATATCATGATTTACTTTTAATTATTTAATTCTAAATTTAACTTAAACTCACAGTGTTTATATCTAGAAAAATAGAAAGAGAAAAGCGGAGGTTGAATCACATATCTACACTTGAATCTCTAAACTTGATTGCAGAAGAAGAAAAAGATTTGATTCAGTCCAGGTACCAACAGCATCTAGGCCTCCATTAATTTCAGTGTGAGAAAACTAGAGAAATGAGGGTATATTTATTGTTGCCATCCCCCAGAACCGATCTGCCACGTGTGCCCTGGGGGGTCGACCCACGGGTCGACACCCCATGGGCCCCATTAGTGGGTCGACCCAAGGGTCAACACCCCTCTTGAGGGGTCGGTACCCCTAGACGGGATTTTTGCCACTCACTCTATTTTAGAATTTTGAACTGTTTTTTGGATAGGTTTGAACTGTTATGTATATATATATATATATATATATATATTTATATTTATCTTGCGCATATACAAACTTCAAACCTTAATAACTTCTTAATACGGTGTCCATTTTGCGTAAACCAAGTGTCTATCTTGACCAGAATTTCGAGACGGACGCAATGGCGTAGTCCGCTTCCCTTAATTCTGAATATTAAATTAGTTATTCTTTAATTTATCCTCTTTAGTGTTGTTAAAATACAGGGTGTTACATTCTCCCCTGCTTAAAGGATTTCATCCCCAAAATCTTTCAGTTAAGAAGAATGTATAACTTACCATCCACATCCATCTACCCATCCATCAATCACAAGCATCTATTGTCCTTAAAGATTTATATTGCTTATATGAACATATGCAAGGGTGTGTGTGTATATGTCCTAATACTAATGCAAAAATCAGGCGATCTACTAATTCAGTTGATCTCCTTAATGCAATGTATGTTAGTGCCATGAATCTAATATGTATGCAAATAATCCTACTATACATTGTAAGTTCTATATGTGTGCACAATCGTCCGTCCAAGTGCAACATCCATATGATAATACATCCATTTTCATCCTTTAAAAGAAAAAAATGCACACACATTTGTATGCAGTATGTATGTGATTGAGCCGATCTAGTGCCTAATGTGTGTGTATATGCATCCACGAGCAACCATTAGCAAACACTTGCATCCATCAAACATAACATATTTCAAACACATGTTTACAATCATGGGACTTCTACCTAAAGGTCGAAGATTCGATCGATAGGAGATACTTAAATGATAGAAACAAGCATAGATAAAAGCTTTGGTAAAGGAGTTAAAAACATACCTTAAAAAGGAAAGGGTACGAACCACGAATCTTGTCTTCGGTCTCCCAAGTCGCATCCTCTGGGTTATTTGCCCACTGAACCTTCATCAACTTGACTTCTTTATTGCATAGCTTCTTAACTTCTGATCCAAGAATACGGGTGGGAACTCGTCTAACTGTCGCCTCTCGTTCCATTTCTACTTCCTCTAATATACTTGGCTCAACAACTTTTGCGGTATCATGTAGGCACTTCCGTAGATAAGAAACATGGAAAACATCAAGAACGCCGGATAGTCTCTCGGGTAGCTTTACTCTGTAGGCCATTTGGCCAATCCTTTCTGTTATGGAAAATGGCCCTACAAATCTTGGTGCTAGTTTCCCTACAGATCCAAACCGAACCACATTTCTCAATGGAGATACCTTTATGAAAACCATATCTCCCACTTCAAATTCGATTTCAGACCTTCTCTTGTCTGCATAGGATTTTTTCCTATCCTAAGCGGTCTTCATTCGTCACCTAATAAGATCAATCTTCTTGGACGTTTCTCTAACCATATCTGATCCAAGTAATAGTCTTTCTGTAGATTCCCACCAACAAGTCGGTGATTTACAGGGTCGTCCATTTAAGGCTTCAAAAGGTGCCATGCCAATGCTAGCTTGGTAACTGTTATTGTAGGCGAACTCCACTAAAGTAAGATGCTCTTCCCAAGTCCCTTCGAAATCTAGGATACACAGCCTCAAAAGATCCTCTAGAACTCTGTATACCCTCTCCATCTATCCATCGGTCTGAGGATGATAAGCGGTGCTCAAACATAACCATGTACCTAATGCTTCTTGCATGCTTCTCCAAAATTCATTGGTGAAGATGGGGTCACGATCGCTTATGATTCTGGAAGGTATTCCATGAAGACGGACTATCTCACGAACGTAAACTGCTGCCAACCATGCTATCGTCCTCTGGCTCTTGGCCGGAATGAAATAAGCGCTCTTTGTAAGTCTATCCACTACAACCCAAATACTGGTGTTGCCTTTGTTCGATCTAGGCAAACCATCTATAAAATCCATAGAGACGCTCTCCCATTTTCACTGCGGAACTTCCAAAGGCTGAAGTAAACCACCGGGCTTCTTTTTCTCAGCTTTAACTTGTTGTAAAATCAAACATTGAGAAACAAACTCCGCCACATCTCTCTTCATCTCAGCCCAAAAGAAAACCCTCTTCATATCCTATACATCTTATCACCTCCTGGATGAATGGTCATTTTAGAATGATGGGCTTCTTCTAGGACTGTTTTTATCAGGCTCCCAATTCGGGGAACAAAGAGCCTTCCATCTCGTCACAACCACCCTTTGTCTTCTGTGGAGTATCTACTGAGGTGACTAGAAGTCTCCCCTTTGCTGAGCCTATCCAAGATGTCTAAAATCTGTGGGTTCTCTTGCTGCAAAGTTCCTATTTGATCCATAAGAGCAGGCCGCATTTCCAGTGATGCAAACAAGCCAGGTAACATCTCAATGGAGGGTCTAAAGTCAAAAGCCAATATAAACTCCAAGCTTTTCCTTTCTATAAATAAAGGACTTAAGACCATCCTTTGTCTACTCGGTGCGTCTGCCACTACATTACCTTTGCCAGGGGTATAAGCGATCTCAAAGTCATAAGATGCTAAGAATTCCATCCACCTTTGTTGTCTTAAATTAAGATCCTTTTGCAAAAACAAGTACTTGAGAGATTTATGATCAGTTTACAACTCGAACTTCTCTCTAAGCAAATAATGGCGCCATGTCTTAAGCGTGAATACTATGGCAGCTAGCTCTAAGTCATGGGTAGGTTAGCTCTTTTCACGAACCTTTAACTATCTTCCTCCATAACATACTACCCTTCCCTCTTGCATCAGAACCGCCCCAAGCCCTGTACCATATGCGCTAGTGTATACTGTAAACACGTTGTTCCTATCGGGCAAGGTCAAGATCGAGGTTGTTGTCAGAGCCCTCTTCAATCATTGAAAAGCAACATCACAATATATATCCCATGAAAACATTAGATTTTTCTTCGCCAGCTTGGTGAGTGGGGATGATATCTTTGCGAAGTCCTTAATAAACTTCCTATAATAGCCTACTAACCGCAAAAAGCTTCTCACCTCCATTGCATTCTTTGGGATCTTCCCATCTTGAACTGTAATTACCTTTGCGGGATCTACCGTTATCCCATCTTTAGAAACCACATGCCCTAAGAATCTCACCTCTTTTCTCCAAAAATGGCATTTAGAGAACTTTGCCTTAAGCTGATGCGCATGCAGAGTTTTCAAAACCTCCCTTATATATGAGGCATGCTCTTCCTTGCTCTTCAAGAAGATCAAGATATCATCAACAAAGACCATGAAAAATTTATTTTGAAACTCTCGAAACACCCTATTCATCAGATCAACAAAATAGGCGGGTGCATTCGTTAACCCAAAAGGCATTACAAGCCATTCAAAGAAACCATCTTGATTCCTAAAAGCGGTCTTATCTATACTGTCTTTGGCCACCCTCAACTGATGGAACCCCGTGGCCATGTTCAGCTAAGAGAATACTGATGCTCCAACAAGCTAGTCAAATAAATCATCTATCCTTGGGAGTGGGTGCCTGTTCTTCTTAATGAGTTTATTCAACTCTCTATAGTCTAGACATAAGCGAAGCGAACCATCCGCCTTAGTTGTGAATACCACCGGAGCACCCCATTCAGATATGCTTCGCCTAGTAAACCCTTTTTCAAGTAGCTCCCCTACTTGTTTGCTAAGCTCCCTCCTTTCCCTTGGAGCCATATGGCGCATAGGTAACGCAACTGGCTTTGCATTGTCCACCGAATATATGCGAAAATTGATCTTGCGCCTTAGGGGTAAACCCCGAACCTCATCAAAGACATCAGGATACTCACGGACTACTGGTACTGATCGCAGATCATCGATAGAAGCATCAAGAGACTCTAGGAAACTAAGCATGACGGACGCTTTTGGGTCACAAGAAATCTCGAGGGCCTTCCCAAGACAGGTCAGAAGCCTAACAATCCTCCTCTCACAATCTAGGATGGCACCATAGTGGCTAGCCAATCCATCCCTAGAATCAACCCATAGCCCATAAACCCGAGCACATATATGTCGCATTCAAATTCGACGCCTAACACAGATATTCTCAAACCCCGACAAATCATAGACAAATGAGCTGAACCACTAATGGGGTTTGAGACAACAACGGGATCCACTATCATACTAGTATTTAAGTGCAGAGATTCAACCATAGAACTAGATATAAATGAATGTGAAGCATCAGAATCAAAAAGGGTTCTAATAGGGTAACTAGAAAGAGAAATCAAACCTTCCACAGAAACTTTCCTACCTCTATCTGGAGCACTGGTTGCGAGAGCATTCACTTGCCCTCAAAAGGTTCATGCCCTTTGACCTTGTCCTTGCCTCTTCGGGACTCCCTAGCAAAGTGTCTGCCTTCCCCACAACTGAAGCAAATAATCTTCCTTCTTTTACAGTCTTTGACCAAGTGACCCTCACGCCCACAAATGTGACACTTCCTCTTATCCTTAGCCGTGTCATTCTTTCCGCCTTTTTTTTGTTGTTGCTGTTGTTATTGTCCTTTCTTGGGCCATACCTTCTTGTTTTGCGTTGTTTCCTCAGCCTTAACTTCCTTCTTTTCTCCTTTGTCTTCCTCATGCATCAAGGTCATATCAACAACCCATTCAAAAGTTGTTCCCATTGGAATATGGGACATAGCTAACCCATGAAGGGGTTCATTCAGTTCTTTAACAAACTGCAAAGCTTTCTTATGCAGAGTATCTACTAGGTCTAATCCAAATCTCACCAGTTGGTTAAATTTGTTAACATATTCTTTAACCGTCATGCTCCCCTGTTTGTGTGCCAAGAACCTTTCCATTTTCATGCTTTTCTCAGCTTGAGAAAGAAACTTCATTTTAAACCTCTTCCTAAAGTCATCCCATGTCTCCACCAGACATCCTTCTTGGGTTACTTCCCACCAGAACGAAGCTTCATCTTTTAGTAGCCAAACAGCTAACTGAATCTTCCTTCGATATTCCACTTCGAAAATTCCAAACAAGTCCTCAGTCTCCTTGAGCCAATTCTTTTCCTCTACGAATGTTTCGGTTCCACGAAATGGCTTCCCTCTCATAGCATAGAAAGCTTTGTAGATCTTAGCGAAATTATCTGCACTTGGAGGAGGAGGAGGAACGATGGGTGAAGCAGGGGGAGGAACATCAGCTTGGCCAACGGCAGGTGTCGTGGCCTCTGGATACCTTCGGAACCAGCCTGATATCGTAACACCCTCAGGGATATTATGTTCCCTAGACATGCTGAAATGAAAAGGAAAGAGATTTAGACAAAGGAATGAAGGATATTACATATGGCTTTGAGGAATATGTTTTTCAAAATAGACTTTTCTTTTTGAAAAATGCTTTCTTAAAACTTTTTTGAAAATAATTTTAAAAAACTTTTATCTAATCTGGTAACCTTCAGCTCTGATACCAAGTGTGACACCCCACGTCCGTTAATGTCACTCATTAAGAGAATGCATTAAGTTTCGGGAAGTGTTTTAGGTAAACAGAAACATTACAAGATAGATATAAAAGATAGCAGCGGAATTCAAAATTTTATTTAAAACATAATTCTTTACATCGTGGTCCAAAATATCACAAGTTGGAACTACAAAAAACCCATTACAATAATATAAAGCTTATGTCTTGTATCATCAGAGTACAAAAATACATAAAAAGCATAATTCCCCAAAAGAGAAAAAGCTATAGTAGTAAGGATAAGAACTTGAGCAATACTTCAAACGCAGCTCCTAGCAAGACAATAACCGAGTCCTGATTAAGCCTGAGTATTCCCACCCAGAGAACCTAAAGGGAGGAGACGGAAGAAAGAAGAGGAAACAAAAAGGGTCAGACATAAAGGCTGGCGAGTCCAGTTACTTTTAACAAGTAAGTAAAAGTATCACGACAGGCATATAAAATGGATAAGAAAGATAACATCATAAAAGGTAAGTATGACAAGGTAAACAAGATAGAGTGTATACACTTCCTTAATGATTACTCTGCACTAGTACTAGTATAACCAAAATGAGATGATCCCCAATATGTATAAGATGATAGACTTAGGCGTACTTCTGGTGAGTGGTTTTGACCCCATACAATCCACAGGCAGCCCAACCAAACAGGCTCCTAAACTTTACTAGAGTCTAGATGTTCCCTAATTACTACCTTAATCGATCGGCTCCCTACTCCGTAGATACCCTATGCCGGTCCCATAGTAGGAGGTATCAATTCCTAAAGTGGCAACCCTTCGTGATGTGCACAACCATATCTACAGGTGTCACGTTCGTCTTATTCCCCTCTGCCCGACCCATACACGCATATGTCCCCGGCCGGTTTGCGCCGCCCACACCGTCCTCCACATTTGGATCTCTTACAATCAGCCCAGTTAGCGTGCCCCAACTCCGACCTACTTCGGAGTACTCGTTTGATACCTAATTAAGGGTTACTGACTGAAACGGATCCCATATAGATGATGCAAGCTCTCCCCTTTATATTGCATCCCCACTACTAGGATTTCCCCACGTTATGCTTATCTAACGGTGTCTTTAATTACATAACCCCAACTGGTTAAGTTTGTGGGCCTATATATATAAATATTACCTACCCCTCTTAGATATACTTAACCCTCCCACAATTTCAGTCAATTTTACTTAACCCTATTCAGATTAATAAAATCCCTATGGATTAAACTAGGTTAATTATTTGTTTTCATAGCCATATTCGTTTGTGATTATAATGTACTAGACCTCGCACATTGAGCCTACAACTTGTGGACGTTGGATATGCCGGTCGGTTCTAGGCAGACTTCTTCTACAAGTCGAGCTTAACCTCATGTCTTAGCACGTCTCGTGTTTATGCACTTAGACCCCTCACATTAGATTCAACACTTGCGGTCGCTGGATATGTCGGGCGGTTCCGGGCAGACTTCCACCACAAGTGCAATCTAACCTCGTGTCTAAGTGCGGTTATAGTTTCTAATTACTGTAATCCTAGGCATTTCAATTGTTATCCAATTGTTCCTATGTCGTTATAGGTTTTCATGCCCCTTTTTCCCAATTATGTTCATAATGAATTGTATGCCCAAATTCATGTTCATAATGAATTGTATGCCCAAATTCATGTTCATACACATTATTCAAGTTATGCCAAATATTCCCTTTTCAAGTTATGTCCAATTTTAACCTTTTTCCCCTCGTTCCCAATCCAACGCATTCGCAAATTTTTAGCGGCATGCTTAGGCTCAAAAGTAGCCTGGCTATATAAAATAAAAGGGAAAGGATGAAGGGAAGATGACATAAATGATTATTCTAACAAAAGTGACATAAACATATAATGGCATAATTGTAAGATGGACATATAAGAACAGATCCGGTGAACATGTGATAATAAAACTAGTTCTAACATAGTAGGGATGTCATAGTAGGCATGATTAGATATAAACAAGGATTTAGATGACCAACTAAAGACAGATACAAATTAATCCCAAACATGATAGGTACAAGGTGATATAAATAGTGAATTAGGTCTATAATCAAAAGTTGATCTGACATAATAAAGGTTGAGATCTGAGTCATAGTTATGTCAGAATATCATAGATTCACAAATTACAATAGATCCGATATGATCAGTCACATGTATAGATCCAAATTATAGTTATATCATGTTTTACTTTTAATTATTTAATTCTGAAGGTAACTTAAACTCACAGTTTTTAGATCTAGAAAAATAGAAGGAGAAAAGCGGAGGTTGAATCATAGATCTACACTTGAATCTCTAAAATTGATTGGAGAAGAAGAAAAGGTTTTGATTCAGTCCAGGCACCGACAACATCTAGGCCACCATTAATTTCATTATGAGAAAACTAGAGAAATGAGGCTATATTTATAGCTGCCAGCCCCTAGAACCGATCTGCCATGTATGCCCTAGGGGGATCGACACCCCCCTAGTGGTCGACACCCCCTTGAGGGGTCCACACCCCTAGGCGGGATTTTTGCCACTCACTCTATTTTCAAATTTTGAACTATTTTCTGGATAGGTTTGAACTGTTATGTATATATATATATATATATATATATATATATATATATATATATGTTTATCTCACGCATATACAAACTTCAAACCTTAATAACTTCTTCATACGGTGTCTGTTTTACGCAAACCAAGTGTCTATCTTGACCAGAATTTCGAGATGGACGCAATGGCACAGTCCATTTTTCTTTATTCTGAATATTAAATTAATTATTCTTTAATTTTTCCTCTTTAGTGTTGTTAAAATACGGGGTGTTACATAGTGGGAGGTTATGCCTTTTGCTTTGACAAATTCCCCGCTTTCTTTGTAGACCTTATAAGGAGGGTATTTAGGGGCATACTCAATAAGATTGTTGTAGTATTTGCAGATGATGTTCTTATTTTTCCAAGGACTATAAGGATCATTAGAATCATTTGAGAAGAGTCCTCAGAATTCTAAGGGGAACCAGCTCAGAGCCAAATTCTTGAAATGTCACTTTTGGAAGAAATAAGTCAAGTTTCTAAGGCATATTGTTTTGAGTAAAGGATAAGCTTTAGACCCCGCTAAGGTAGGAGCTGTACAAGAGTGGAAGATACCCCGCAATGCGATGGAGGTTAGGAGTTTCACTGGGTTAGCAGGATACTACTGGAAATTTATCGTAATACCCCAAAATTTTAACGACGCAAAAGATGATGAATTAAAGAATAATCAATGTGAAATACACTATTAATAATGAATTAAGGAAAACTTAATGTAATATTCAAAATTAAGTAAAACGGACTACACCATTGCAACCATCTCGAAATTCTGGTCAAAATAGAGACATGGTTCGCGTAAACCGGACACTATATGAAGAAGTTATTAAGGCTTGAAGTTTGTATACGCACAGGAAGAATATATATATATATATATAATAAGTTCAGAAATTCAAAAATGGGTCCAGAAATTCGAAATTCGGTTCAAAATTCGAAATTTGGGAATGCGACAAATTTCCCGCCTAGGTGGGTCTACCCACTCAAAGGGGGGGTCAACCCATAGGTCGACCTACCCAAAGGGGGGGTCGACCATAGGTCGACCCACTCAAAGGGGGGTCGACCCACCCCTGACATATCTAGGCAAAATACTTCGTTTTGTATCTGGACAAATTTCTGAGCAAGATTCATTGAACCCTAGGTTATATAAAGGACCCTAGACCAAGGTTTTATTTATCTAAAAATAATGCTGACGGCAAAGCCCTACTGCAACGAAAATTAAAATGGCCTTTCTTCTTCTAAATCAACTCAAAGAAGATTATACATATTCGAAGATTTTTATCACAAATTCAGCGATGTCTACAACAACTTATTCAACATGTTCTTCGCAGTAATTTGGATCCATTTCCTTAGATCTTTTCACTGTAAGTTCATGTTATTTTTAGATCTAAATATTTAAATAGTAATCTTGATATGTATGTAAAAATTGGACCTTGAATCGATGCCTAATCAGTTCTATTATGACATAACTATCATATTTGCTTTTATATGTTCATACCGCCGCCATGTTAAATCTTGTCATAATATGCCTATTCAGTTTATGCCTATTTCTATCAGTTTATTATTGATTTGTTATTATGCTTGTTCTCGTTTCTCTTCTCTCCCTCTTTTCCCTTTTTATTTTTATATAGCCCGGCTTCCTTCGAGCTTAGGCCTAACGCTGAAAAATGCGAACGTGCGAAATTGGGAATAATGGGGAAAGACATACTTTGGGGCATAATTGATATTAGAAAATATGGATCTAAATTTGGGCATAAATTTGGAAATATACGAACATGGGTTTGGGGGCCATATATCTTGTTGGATAACATGAATTTAGGCATACGTTGGAAAATATAATTTGAGCATAAATTGGGACATGTGTAAGTACTGATTTGGGACATAAATTGGGACGTATGTGAATATGAATTTTAGGTATCCATTGGAAAATATGCGAATATGGATTTGGGTATAATTTGTATTGAAATGGGTGAATATGGACTAGGGACATAAATTGGAAAATATGTAGATTTGGGTCTGTGTATAACATATATATATATGTATGTATATGCCTTGACTTATAACTTGGGAAAAAGAGCATATGGTGCATAATTAAAAGGTGAACTGAAAAGGGGTGTAAAAGTCTATGTAGTGAATTAGGATATAATTAAATATGGGGAAAAAGAGAAATAATCACCTATAATGACATAGGTTGATTTGGATAAAAATGGAATGTCTAGTAATTACAATTAGGAACTGTAATTGCAGTTATGACACAAGGTTTGGTTGCATTAGTGGTGGAAGTCTGCCCGGACCCGACCGGCATATCCAACCACCACTAATGTAACTTAATGTGAGAGGTCTAAATGTGCAAACACAAATCGGGCAAAGTTAGACACACTGTGGAATAAGACTGTCCGGACTCGACCGTCATATTCAGCATCCACACGTTGTAGGCCTAATGTGGGAGGTCTAGCCCATTATAATCATAACTGGACAAGGTAATGAATTGGACGGCTTAACCTAATTTAATCCATAAGGATTGTATGATTATGAACTTAAGTTAGGTTAAGTTAAATTGGATGGGTAGTGGGTGGGTTAAGTAAAATAGAGTGGGTAATATTTACATATAGGCTCACGAACTTAACCCAATATGGGTATGTAATTAGAGACACCTAGTGGTATACATAACCAGTGGAAAATATAATAAAGTTATGTAATGAAAGACACCTTGTAGGGTAAGCATAACTTGTAGAAATGATAGAACTAGATATGCGTAATAATCTGCTAAGAAAACAATGATAAGTTGTAGTGACAGTGTAAATTGAATTTATGATTAATTGAGAAATAATAAGGAAAACTTGTAAAATAAATACGCTATATTTAATCATAAATGGTAAGTGACATGTTAATTAGGAAACATGGGAATTGAGAAATACTTAATAACGTATTAAGGAGAACATGTTATTGTATTGTAACCAAGCAAGAATATAAAAAAGATTATGGATTACAGATCTTGGGCCACAATCTAGAGAATAACATGTTGTGGGCTTATTAATAAACTTAAATGGATTAAGTTATATGATTGAAATTAATAAGCAAGAGAAACTTGGTAAATTGGAATAAGAATTCAATATGAATGGAATAACCAAGTAAACGGGAACCGGGTGAGGTATGGCAAGCACATAAAAGAATGTTTAGACATAGGGTCTAACAACATATTAAAGAAAGGCGCTTGGACCACTCCGTACGTTTGAGGGTGAATAACCCAACGAGGTAGATCATCGAGATGTTATAAGACACGAGGGGAACGCAAATTCATCTAATCGTTATGACGGCTCTAAAGGACTGGAAGGGGAAGCACGCTACGTAAGGTGCTCGTAGTAGTCCTCTGTGCGGTGATAGATGTCTTCGGCTGTACTCGCAGAGGTTGGGTCTGCGCGTAACTACTAGGTGGGTGGGCTTTGACTGCAGATGTAGCTATGCAGTCAGAATGTTGTGATGAGGTGACATCAGGGTGATTTTACGGTTGCCTCACGAGGAGGTAGAGAGGGTCACGACCAACAAGGATAGTAGACTGTCGGATATCCGTCATCGACAGCCAGCGGGATGCGAAAGACTAAAGCTAAACCCAAGATACCATTTCACCTTTCACTATCGAGGTACGGGGTTGAGGGTAGATGCCACATGGATGTTTAGATTGGTTGTTATTAGGGGCGGTCGCTTAGCTCTTGTTGTCTTTACTAGTTGAGGGAGGGGCCGAGGTAGGGCCATAGCCACTACAAAAACAGACCCTAGGTATATCTGTATATAGAGGCTCTTTAAAGATGGGCCTGTACAGATATGGAAAAGCTCCCGACTGAGTTCTGTGTTTCTTGTATCGCCCTGCCGCGGAACTCGGTGCACATTACAAGACGTGCGATTGAGGCATCGAGCTACAATTACAGTACATACGTGGGACAGTCTAGATACATGCATATCTGCTCTGGGTGGTGTATCGTAGACTAGAGGGCATTATTCCGATAAGGAATCTCATTCGATCGATGGTGGCAGTTCATACGCTTATGTTGCATAGTAATGATAGATATATGCAGAACGTAACATTTTATATAGAGATCCATACGTCACTTCGGCGTAGGATGAGGGACTACATTCATTACGGTGGAGACCGTGCGAGTGGGGTACCATGGGGTGTATCTCAATATTGAGATATATCTGCATATATTGTATTAGGTGAATCCATGGGAAAGTAAATGGGTACGATGCGCGTATAAGTCTTGAGCGCTATTAACCCAAGTAACCTAATAATCAAGAAAATGTAGTGGAACGATATTAGTAGGGATCATTCTACTTCTGATATACTAGTATCTGCGCTGTGCAGAGAAATGTATTTAAGAAGCGCAGTATGTCCCGTTCATCTTATCTTGCTCAGTTCATACTTGTTATTGTTACTATTATCTTGTTCTTCCAGTTTTATATATCCTTACTATGATACTTTTATTTATTTATATTTAAAAGTAACTGGACTCGTCAGACTTTATGTTTGACCCTTTTTGTTTCCTCTTCTCTCTCTTTTGTTTCCCCCCTCCTCAGGTTCTCAGGGTCGAAGTGATTAGAGTTGATTTGGATTCTTTCAGCTTAGCTTGGATTTTGGATATAGATATATCGCTTTGACTTCTGGTCAACTCTCTTATGGCTTCACAGGGAAATATGGTTTTATGCTTTTGTACTCTGATATTTTTGGCAAGACATATTATTAATGTAATTAGTTACTTATGATGTAAAATCAGTGTTTGGGACCATGATGTTTTGATTTAAATAAAGTTTTTTTAAAAGTTTTTAATTCCGCTGCTATTTTACATATTTTTCTTGTGCTATTATGTTCTTATTTACCTATAACGCTTCACGGAACTTAATGCATTCCCTTGGTGAGTGACATTAACGGGCGTGGGGTGTCATATTTGGTATTAGAGCATATGGTTATAAGATTAGATAAAGTATTTTGAAAATGGTTTTCAAAAAGGTCTGAAAACGAAGTATATTAAAATAAAAAATCTGTTTTTGAAAAGCATATTTCCTAAAGCCATAAGTATCTCTCGATTCTCCGCTTGTGTAACAACCCGTATTTTTGAATAACATGTTATAACATAAATCGAGGCAGAATTAAACTGTAAAATCTGAATCAAGGGAAACGGGCTGTGCCATTGCGTTCGTCTCGGAAAAATACGCGAAATAGAGTCCGAGTTTTCGAAAATCGGAGTCCGTATGACCAAGATATGGCCTCGCGAAGTTTCACGAAAAATTCAAATTCAAAACAGACTCAAATTTCAGAAAATCAGAAGTGGCGGGAAAATTCCCGCCAGACCCAGGGGGGTCAACCTGGGGGTTGACTGGGGAGTCGACCTCCCCCCCAGGTCGACTGGGGAGTCGACCCCAGGGTCGACCTGGGAGTCGACCTGCCTGGTCGGACCCAGGCAACCTAGTGCACCATTTTGGCTGTTTGGACCTGCTTTGGAGGCTAGTGACGGGATTTGATGACTCTGATTGAATCTAGGGTTAATCCTATGGCTAATACTATCCTAAAACTCTATAAAAAGACCCCTAAGCCCTAGCCTAAATCATCATTATTCATTCCTACAACTAAACTATGCCAAATTTGTTCCTCTCATGGCCTCCACTCTCATGCTAAAATTCCTAAGTTTATTCATATGAGAGATTTTGAGTTCATACAAGTGTTTCCAAGCTTGTATGAGTGTTCTTAGTTTGCATTCAAGTCAAGTTGCAACATTTCTATTTCAAAGCAAGGGTTTTTATTGATTTGGCTCAAGGGTTTTCATTTGGAGATTGCATATTTGGGTTTTTGGTGCTTACATAAGGGCTTCATCTCAATCTTTATAATAAATATTTATTTGTGTCTTCATAGCATTGTAAGCCCTTTTCTACTTTCTTTTTATTGAACTCTAAAGTTAAATGAATGATGCAAGTTTGGGGTTGATCATTATGATATGCAAGTTTGGTTGATCATTATGATATGCAAGTTTGGTTGATCATTATGATATGCAAGTTTGGTTGATCATTATGCTATGCAAGTTGGTTTAATCATTATGTATGACACATGTTGCTATGTTATGCAAGTTTGGGTTGATCATTATACACATGATATCATGTTATGCAAGTTAAACTTGAGGTTGTGAGCATAAAGCTCCAAGCTTTATATTAAAGGTTGCATTTTGGCAACATGGAAGTTATCATATCCCTTATGATAACTCGCATGTGAGGCTAAATGCGAACTTCTAGCAACTTCTACATGTCATTTATCACCATGTATCACTCATATGCTAAGTTTGGTTTTATGCATGCTTTTGAAGCCTAATAATGCAATATGCAAGTATATGAACATATGTACATTTCATATGCCACCATGATAAACTTGTGGCTTCAACACCTTTTTGTCATGATTATGCCAAGTTCCCTATTTTATCCTTTATGCGTTGTTGCGAGTATGTAAACGATGGGATTACGTTGGGGTTGGGTAAAATTATGACATGAACATGATTTTTATAACATGACGTGATATGTTAACTTGTAATTATGTTTTGGAAACATAATGGACATGACACTTAGAAAATATGAGTGTGGCCAACTCGAGGTTGGGTTGAGTTTGTAGCATAAATCTACCCGGACCCGCCCGACTTAACTAGTGGCTACAAACAATAGGACCCAATGTGAGAAGTTGGTCATGTTGTGCTCGAACCCGAGGTTAGACCTAGTTGTGGTGTGAAGCTACCCGGACCCGCCCAGCTTAACTCGTAACTACAACAAAGTCTAATGTGAGAGGTTAATGCGCATTAAGTTAATTAATGCCTCCTGATTAGGGTTAAGTCATGGTCCACTTAATACTTAACCAATTTGGGCTTGATGGGTTAATCGGGGTTAAGTCAGGAACCTTGGGTACTCTTAACCAATTTAATCCACGTTTGGATCGGGTTAACCACATTTAACCTGTTAAGAAACCCTAGTTGTGTGGTCCTTTTCAGCAGTAACCTTCTAGATAGTATCATAAGACCCTAGGACGAGGCTAGGGTAGGGCACGATTACTGGGCTGATTGTAAGAGACCAAAAGAGACGGCTGAATGATGCCCCGGTTGTTCAGGCGGACCATGGTCGTGCACATCAAGTCCGGAGTTGAACACGGGCATCGGTAGGTTTAGACTGTGCATCCTGGAATGGTGTCTGAGGGTTACACCGTAGGGCCAGATACACCCTAGGGTGGACCCTGCACAGTCAACTACATTACATGATTAAGCCGTATGACACCGACACTTGACGAGTTAGGCTTATAGGGAGCCGATCGACTAGACCGAGTAGTTGGACCTTGATTTAGGTCACCTCATGATGTTGGGCCAAGCTTGGGCCAAGGGATCAATCCTTGTTTTTACTTGACATGTTAGAATGCTAGTACACCCGTGGTGCAAAACTTAACCTTGATTATGCGATGACACCTTTATCTATCTTGTTAGTTAATCATCATGCCAGTATGTTGTTATCCTTATCTCAGCTTCTCATGCCAGTTAACTTTACTAGTTCATAGACAGATAGTAGTAGGGCTTACCAGTCTTTTTGACTGACCTGTTTTCTTTCGCCTCTTTTCTTCCGTTTCCCCCCCCTCAGGTTCTCAGGGTGGGAACATTGGAGCTTAGCTTGGATCTTTATAGCTTGCTTAGAGGATTTGCTCATGTACGGTTCTGGACATTGAGCTTGCTATGGTTTATCACTTCACTTTGGGGATAGTACTTTATGTATTTCAGTTTTTTCAGTTTATGCTAGACTTTGTTTGTTGGAAAATAATGATCAAGTACTTTGTTTGTAACATGACTATGGTTTTGAAATGCTAGTTTGATCCGCTGCTTTATTTACTCTGTTTTACTTATATGTTCTGTCTTGTGATATCTGCATGCATGTTTACCTTGCTCAACGCCCCTCCAAAGCCAGTGTGCTTGCAAGAGTTACCCTGGCGGAGGTGGGGTGTTACATTTGGTATCAGAGCGAGGTTTACAAGATTTGGGCAAAAGTGTTTTTTTTTTTTAAAAAAAACTTACCTTTTGAAAAACTATTTTCAAAACCAATTAAGTATTTTCCAAGAAAAATGCGGCTTAGAAGACTGAAGACTAGATACGCGCATTAAATCTCCTTCTAAGAGTATATCCTTGATCCCTATTGTTCCGTAGAGCTTACTCGCATGCTATCTTTTGAGTATATCCTCTCGGTCCTATCCTCAATCTTAGTTCTGTTGCAAACTCCATAAGGAGTATGACTCGCCTGTTTGTGATATATGGTTGGGGTGAAGATGTTAGTCACCAAACTATTTGGGCTTTATGGGATATGGGTAATAATTGATAGACTTACAAAGAGAGCCCATTTTATCCCGGTGAAAAGCAAGAGGACCGTATCATGGCTAGCATCTATTTATCTTCGAGAGATAGTGCGGTTGCATGGAGTTCCTTCTAGCATAGTTAGCGATCGTGACCCAATTTTCACTAGCCAGTTCTGGAATAGTTTGCAAGAAGCGATGGGCATGCAATTGAATTTGAGTACTGCCTATCACCCCCAGACGGATGGCCGAACCGAAAGGGTGAATAGAGTGCTAGAAGATCTCTTGAGGCTCTGTGTTCTCGACTTCGGTGGTACTTGGGAAGACCACCTTCCTCTTGTAGAGTTTGCTTATAATAATAGCTATCAAGCCATCATAGGGATGACACCATTTGAAGCTTTGTATGGGAGGCTGTGTAGGTCACCATCTTGTTGGTGGGAGACAACAGATAGGCTTATACTTGGGCCCGATATGATACGAGACACCTCCGAGAAAATTGAATTGGTGAGAAGACGGATGAAAGCAGCCCAAGATAGACAGAAATCCTATGCTGACAAGCGAAGGGCAGAGTTGGAATTCGAAGTGGGAGACATGGTTTTCGTGAAGGTTTCTCCTTTGCGTAATGTGGTACGTTTTGGAGCAGTGGGGATGCTGGCACCAAGGTTTGTAGGACCCTTCCCTATCATAGAAAGGATTAGAAAGATGGCCTATAAGGTGGAATTGCCCGAGAAGCTAGCCGGAGTGCATAATGTCTTTCATGTCTCGCATCTCCGAAAGTGCCTGCATGAGTCGGCTGAGGTGGTTGAACCAAGCATTCTTGAAGACATTGAGGTAGAGAAGGAGGCAACCTTGAGAAGAGCTCCGATTCGTATTTTGGGAACAAAGATCAAGAAGTTAAGGAATCGAGAAGTCAAATTGGTGAAAGTTCAGTGGGGTGAAGCCGATGAAGACGCAACTTGGGAAACCGAGGAGAAGATGCGTGGGCTTTATCCATTCCTTTTTGAGGGTACATTCTCGACCTCTTTCCTAATTAGCATATCTTTCTTTTTATCCGTGTTTATCCTGTTTATTTTATTATCTCGTTAAACTTGTCATGAGGACCTTAGGTAGAAACCCTTTGGATGAAACATGTATTTGAAACATGTTATGCTTGATGGTTGCAAGTGGTTGCAAGTGTTTGCAAGTGGATACTCGTGGATGCATGATACACATTAGGCACTAAGATCGGCTCACACACTTTCATGTTGCATATGCATGAGTGCTTATACTTATTCATGGATGAAACTTGTTATGCTATCACATGGATGTTGCATATGGATGGATGTTATGTGCACTCATGTAGAGATTATAAATTATGTTAGGAATTTGCATACATATGGACTCATTTCACTAACATATTTTGCATTAAGGGGGTTTACTGAATCAGTAACCTCCTGATTTTCGCATTAGATAAGTACATATACACACACCTTTGCATATGATCATACAGCATTTAGAACCTTTTAAGGACAATGATTGCTCGTGGATGATGTTTTGAGTAGATGGATGATGGATGGTAGGATACGTTCTTCCTAACTTGGAGATTTCGGGGACGAAATCCTTTAAGGATGGAAGAATGTAACAACCCGTATTTTTGAATAACATGTTATAACATAAATGGAGGCAGAATTAAACTGTAAAATCTGAATCAAGGGAAACGGGCGATGCCATTGCGTTCGTCTCGGAAAAATACGCGAAATAGAGTCCGAGTTTTCGAAAATCGGAGTCCGTATGACCAAGATATGGCCTCGCGAAGTTTCACGAAAAATTCAAATTCAAAACAGACTCAAATTTCTGAAAATCAGAAGTGGCGGGAAAATTCCCGCCAGACCCAGGGGGGTCGACCTGGGGGTCGACTGGGGAGTCGACCTCCCCCCCAGGTCGACTGGGGAGTCGACCCCAGGGTCGACCTGGGAATCGACCTGCCTGGTCGAACCCAGGCAACCTGGTGCACCATTTTGGCTGTTTGGACCTGCTTTGGAGGCTAGTGACGGGATTTGATGGCTCTGATTGAATCTAGGGTTAATCCTATGGCTAATACTGTCCTAAAACTCTATAAAAAGACCCCTAAGCCCTAGCCTAAATCATCATTATTCATTCCTACAACTAAACTATGCCAAATTTGTTCCTCTCATGGCCTCCACTCTTATGCTAAAATTCCTAAGTTTATTCATATGAGAGATTTTGAGTTCATACAAGTGTTTCCAAGCTTGTATGAGTGTTCTTAGTTTGCATTCAAGTCAAGTTGCAACATTTCTATTTCAAAGCAAAGGTTTTTATTGATTTGGCTCAAGGGTTTTCATTTGGAGATTGCATATTTGGGTTTTTGGTGCTTGCATAAGGGCTTCGTCTCAATCTTTATAATAAATATTTATTTGTGTCTTCATAGCATTGTAAGCCCTTTTCTACTTTCTTTTTATTGAACTCTAAAGTTAAATGAATGATGCAAGTTTGGGGTTGATCATTATGATATGCAAGTTTGGTTGATCATTATGATATGCAAGTTTGGTTGATCATTATGATATGCAAGTTTGGTTGATCATTATGATATGCAAGTTTGGTTGATCATTATGCTATGCAAGTTGGTTTAATCATTATGTATGACACATGTTGCTATGTTATGCAAGTTTGGGTTGATCATTATACACATGATATCATGTTATGCAAGTTAAACTTGAGGTTGTGAGCATAAAGCTCCAAGCTTTATATTAAAGGTTCATTTTGGAAACATGGAAGTTATCATATCCCTTATGATAACTCGCATGTGAGGCGAAATGCGAACTTCTAGCAACTTCTACATGTCATTTATCACCATGTATCACTCATATGCTAAGTTTGGTTTTATGCATGCTTTTGAAGCCTAATAATGCAATATGCAAGTATATGAACATATGTACATTTCATATGCCACCATGATAAACTTGTGGCTTCAACACCTTTTGTCATGATTAAGCCAAGTTCCCTATTTTATCCTTTATGCGTTGTTGCGAGTATGTAAACGATGGGATTACGTTGGGGTTGGGTAAAATTATGACATGAACATAATTTTTATAACATGACATGATATGTTAACTTGTAATTATGTTTTGGAAACATAATGGACATGACACTTAGAAAATATGAGTGTGGCCAACTCGAGGTTGGGTTGAGTTTGTAGCATAAATCTACCCGGACCCGCCCGGCTTAACTAGTGGCTACAAACAATAGGACCCAATGTGAGAAGTTGGTCATGTTGTGCTCGAACCCGAGGTTAGACCTAGTTGTGGTGTAAAGCTACCCGGACCCGCCCGGCTTAACTAGTAACCACAACAAAGTCTAATGTGAGAGGTTAAAGCGCATTAAGTTAATTAATGCCTCCTGATTAGGGTTAAGTCATGGTCCACTTAATATTTAACCAATTTGGGCTTGATGGGTTAATCGGGGTTAAGTCAGGAACCTTGGGTACTCTTAACCAATTTAATCCACGTTTGGATCGGGTTAACCACATTTAACCCGTTAAGAAATCCTAGTTGCGTGGTCCTTTTCAGCAATAACCTTCTAGATAGTATCATAAGACCCTAGGACTAGGCTAGGGTGGGGCACGATTACTGGGCTGATTGTAAGAGACCAAAAGAGATGGCTGAATGATGCCCCGGTTGTTTAGGCGGACCATGGTCGTGCACATCAAGTCCGGAGTTGAACACGGGCACTGGTAGGTTTAGACTGTGCATCCTGGAATGGTGTCTGAGGGTTACACCGTAGGGCCAGATACACCCTAGGATGGACCCTACACAGTCAACTACATTACATGATTAAGCCGTATGACACCGACACTTGACGAGTTAGGCTTATAGGGAGCCGATCGACTAGACCGAGTAGTTGGACCTTGATTTAGGTCACCTCATGATGTTGGGCCAAGCTTGGGCCAAGGGATCAATCCTTGTTTTTACTTGACATGTTAGAATGCTAGTACACCCGTGGTGCAAAACTTAACCTTGATTATGCGATGACACCTTTATCTATCTTGTTAGTTAATCATCATGCCAGTATGTTGTTATCCTTATCTCAGCTTCTCATGCCAGTTAACTTTACTAGTTCATAGATAGATAGTAGTAGGGCTTACCAGTCTTTTTGACTGACCTGTTTTCTTTCGCCTCTTTTCTTCCATTCCCCCCCTTCAGGTTCTCAGGGTGGGAACATTGGAGCTTAGCTTGGATCTTTATAGCTTGCTTACAGGATTTGCTCATGTACGGTTATGGACATTGAGCTTGCTATGGTTTATCACTTCACTTTGGGGATAGTACTTTATGTATTTCAGTTTTTCAGTTTATGCTAGACTTTGTTTGTTGGAAAATAATGATCAAGTACTTTGTTTGTAACATGACTATGGTTTTGAAATGCTAGTTTGATCCGCTGCTTTATTTACTCTGTTTTACTTATATGTTCTATCTTGTGATATCTGCATGCATGTTTACCTTGTTCAACGCCCCTCCAAAGCCAGTGTGCTTGCAAGAGTTACCCTGGCGGAGGTGGGGTGTTACAGCTTGATTCCTTTTCCTTTTTTTTCGCGGAACCGTTTCTTCCTGAAACGGTATCCCTATTTTGGCATGGTTTCGTAGGCATGTTAAAACTACATTCGAATGGCAAAGAAGTGCCCAACCTCCATCTTTAGCCGCAGTGGTTTCACCTGCGGCCTATTTTCTCTCAAGCCTTGTAAGGATTTCCGTGCGATGGAGGCAGCTTTCAAGAGACATGTTGCAAAAGGATGGTAAAAAGTAGAATATGGGAGTTGGGGCTAAGGAGCACAGCCCAAAGAAGAAAAGAGGAAATACCATAATTTTGGAATGGTGGGTCATTTGGAAAAGGATTGCAGAAAGAGACAAAGGAAAGGCCATAGGACAGGAACTTCTAGGGGGCAAGCTAATGTTCTCATAGCTGGCGGACAGGATAGGGTAGGAAAGTTTCCATCGAAGGATTGATTTCTATTTCTGATCATCCTATTAGGATTCTTTTCGTGGCGCTTCGAATTCCTTTACATCTGATCCTTTAGTTGAATCTCTGCACCTAGATACTTGTATGGTTTTGGATCTCGTTAGTGCCTCAAAACCTAGTGGAGGTACAACTCATTTATCGATGATTTGTCTGGGTTTGAGAATCTCTGTGTTAGGTGTCGAGTTTGATTGCGATGCATATGTTCTTGATTTTATAAGATACGGTTTGATTTTAGGATGGATGGGTTAGCCATATATGGAGCCATTCTAGGTTGTGAGAGGAGGGTCGTTAGACTTCTGACTTGCCATAGAAAGACTCTTGAGATTTCTTATGAACCCAAAAGGGTCTGTCATGCTTAGTCTCCTAGAACGTCTTGATATATCTATCGATGATTTGCGACATGTGACTCCTAAAAGAAAAGAGGGAACTTGATAAGCAAGTAGGGGAGCTACTTAAGAAGAGGTTTGATAGGTGAATCATATGGGGATGGGAAACCTATTGAAGACGGTCCTTGAGGAAGCCATCATTCTAAGATGACTAGTCATCCAAGCGGCGATAAAATGTATAGAGTTCGAGGTAGTGGAGCCAAACTTGCGAGAGCAAAATGAAAGTAGAGAAGGAAGCAATGATAGGACGAGTTCCGACTTGCATACTTGGATCAGAGGTTGAGAAATTATGCAATAAAGAAGTGAAGCTAGTATGTGTGCAATGAGGAAAGGGCCGCGAGAACGCTACTTGGACGCTGAAGACAAGATTCGTGCTTCATATCCTTTCCTTTTCTAGAATATGTCCTTAACTTCTTTTTCCAAGCTTCGAATTAATACCTGTATCTATCATTTGAATATCTCAGGTAGAAAACTAATGAATGTAAACATGTGTTTGAGACATGTTATGTTTGATGGATGCAAGTGGTTGCTAGTGATTGCTCGTGGATGCATATACACACATAATAGGCACTAGATCGGCTCAATCACTTACATATTGCATATTGATGTGTGTACATTTTACATTTTTATGGAGTATCATTACATTGATGTTGCATTTGGATGGATGATTGTGCAAATATAGAACTTACATGGATTAGGATGATTTGAATACATTTTTGGTTACATGGCACAAACATACATTGCATTAAGGAGGTCAACTGAATCAGTAGACCGCCTGATCTTTCGCATTAGTTTACGGACATATACACACACTATTACGTATGTTCATAAAAGCATTAGAAATTCCTTAAGGACAATGGATGCCTGTGATTGCTAAATGAATGAATGATTGTTGGATGTTAGGATATATGTTCTTATTAACTTAGAGATTTCGGGGACGAAATCCTTTGAGTAGGGGAGAATGTAACACTCGAAATTTTAACGACGCTAAAGATGATGAATTAAAAAATAATCAATGTGAAATACACTATAAACAATGAATTAAGGAAAACTTAATTTAATATTTAGAATTAAGTAAAACGGACTACGCCATTGTTTCCATCTCGAAATTCTGGTCAAAATAGACACCTGGTTTGCGTAAATCGGACACCGTATGAAGAAGTTATTAAGGTTTGAAGTTTGTATACGCACAGGAAAAATATATATATATATATATATAGTAAGTTCAGAAATTAAAAAATGGGTCCAGAAATTCGAAATTCGGTTCAAAATTCAAAATTTGGGACGACGGCAGATTTCCCATCCAGGTGGGTCTGCCCACTCAAAGGGGGGTCGACTCACCCCTGACAGATCTGGGCAAAATATTTTCGTTTTGTATCTGGACACCTTTCTGAGCAATATTCATTGAACCTAAAATTCATTTCCTTAGATCTGTTCACTAAGAGTTCATGTTATTTTTAGATCTAAATGTTTAAATAGTAATCTTGATATGTATGTACAAATTGGATCTTGAATCGGTGCCTAATCAGTTTATTATGACATAACTATCAAATCTGCTTTTATATGTTCATACCGCCGCCATGTTAAATCTTGTCATAATATGCCTATTCAGTTTATGCCTATTTCTATCAGTTTATTATTGATTCGTTATTATGGCTGTTCTCGATTCTCTTCTCTCCCTCTTTTCCCTTTTTATTTTTATATAGCCAGGCTACTTTCGAACCTAGTCTTAATGGTAAAAATTGCAAACGTGCGAAATTGGGAATAATTGGGAATGACATAATTTGGGGCATAATTCATATTGGAAAATATGGATCTAAATTTGGGCATAAATTGTTAAATATACGAATATGGGTTTGGGGGCATATGTCTTGTTGGACAATATGAATTTAGGCATATGTTGGAAAATATAATTCGAGCATAAGTTGGGACATGCGTAAGTACTAATTTGGGACATAAATTGGGACGTATGTGAATATGAATTTAAGGCATACGTTGGAAAATATGCGAATATGGATTTAGGTATAACTTGTATTGAAATAGGTGAATATGGACAAGGGACATAAGTTGGAAAATATGTAGATTTGGGTTTGTGCATAACATATATATATATATATATATATATATATATATATATATGTGTGTGTGTGTGTGTGTGTGTGTGTATGCCTTGACTTATAACTTGGGAAAAGGAGCATATGGTGCATAATTAAAAGGTGAATTGAAAAGAGTGTAAACGTCTATGATTTGAATAGTGAATTGGGCATATAATTAAATATGGGGAAAAAGATAAATAATCACCTATAATAACATAGGTAGTTTGGGATAAAAATGGAATGTCTAGTAGTTACAATTAGGAACTATAATTGCAGTTATGATACAAGGTTAGGTTGCATTAGTGGTGGAAGTCTGCCCGTACCCGATAGGCATATCCAGCAGCCACTAATATTGAACCTAATGTGAGAGGTCTAAGTGTGCAAATACAAATCGGGCTAAGACACGAGGTTAGACCCAACTGTGGAATAAGACTGCCTGGACCCGACCGGCATATCCAGCATCCAAACATTGTAGGCCTAATGTGGGAGGTCTAGCCCATTATAACCATAATTGGACATGGCAATGAATTGGACTACTTAACCTAATTTAATCCATAAGGATTGTATGATTATGAACTTAAGTTAGGTTTAAGTAAAATTGGATGGGTAGTGCGTGGGTTAAATAAAACAGAGGGGGTGGGTAATATTTACATATAGGCCCGCGAACTTAACCCAACAAGGTTATGTACTTCGAGATACCTAGTGGTATACATAACCGGTGTAATAAAGTTACGTAATTAAAGACACCTTGTAGGTGAGCATAACTTGTAGAAATGATAGAATTAGATATGCATAATAATCTGCTAAGTAAACAACGATAAGTTGTAGTGACAGCGTAAATTGAATTTATGATTAAATGGGAAAGAATGAGGAAAACTTGTAAAATAAATAAGATATATTTAATCATAAATGGCAAGTGACATGTTAATTAGGAAACATGTGAATTGAGATATGCTTAATAACGTATTAAGGAGAACATGTTATTGTAATGATGTAACTAAGCAAGAATATAAAATAGATTGTGGATTACAGACCTTGGGCCACAATCTAGAGAATAACAAGTTGTGGGCTTATTAATAAACTTAAATGGATTAAGTTATATGATTGAAATTAATAAGCAAGAGAAACTTGGTAATTTGGAATAAGAATTCAATATGAACGGAAATAACCAAGTTAAATGGGAACTGGGTGAGATAAGGCAAGCTCGTAAAAGAATGTTTAGACATAGGGTCTAACAACATATTAAAGAAAGGCGCTTGGACTAGTCCGTACATTTGAGGGTGAATAACCCAACAGTGTAGATCATCGAGATGTTATAAGATACAAGTGGAGCGCACATTCATCTAATTGTTATGATAGCTCCAAAGGACTGGAAGGGGAAGCACACGGTTTCCTGAAGTACATAAGGTGCTCGTAGTAGTCCTCTGTACGGTGACAGATGTCTTAAGCTGTACTCGTAGAGGTTGGGTCTGCGCGTAACTACTAGGTGGGTGGGCCTTGACTACAGATGTAGCTATGCAGTCAGAATGTTGTGACGAGGTGACACCAGGGTGATTCGATGGTTGCCTCAAGAGGAGGTAGAGAGGGTCACGATCAATAAGGTTAGTAGACCGTCGGATATCCGTCATCGACAGCCAGCGGGATATGAAAGACTAGAGCTAAACCCAAGATACCATTTCACCTTTCACTATCGAGGTACGGGGTTAAGGGTAGATGCCACATGGATGTTTAGATTGGTTGTTATTAGGGGCGGTCGCTTAGCTCTTGTAGTCTTTACTAGTTGAGGGAGGGGCTGAGGTGGGGCCATAGCCACCACGAAAGCATACCCTAGGTATATCTGTATATAGAGGCTTTTTAAAGACAAGCCTGTACAGATATGGAAAAGCTCTCGACCGAGTTCCATGTTTCTTGTATCGCCCTGCTGCGGAACTCGGTGCATGTTACAGGACGTGCAATTGAGGCATCAAGCTACAATTATAGTACATACATGGGATAGTCTAGATACATGAATATCTGCTCTGGGCGGTGTATCGTAGACTAGAGGGCATTATTCCGATAAGGAATCTGATTCGATCGATGGTGGCAGTCCATATGCTTACGTAGCATAGTAATGATAGATATATGCGGAACGTAACATTTTATATAGAGATCCGTACGTCACTCTGGCGTAGGATGAGGGGCTGCGTTCATTACGGTGGAGACCGTGCGAGTGAGGTACCATGGGATGTATCTCAATATTGAGAAGTAGCTACATATATTGTATTAGGTGAATCCATGGGAAAGTAAATGGGTACGATACGCGTATAAGTCTTGAGTGCTATTAACCCAAGTAACCTAATAATCAAGAAAATGTAATGGAACGGTATTAGTAGGGATCATTCTACTTCTGATATACTAGTACATGCGCAGTGCAGAGAAATGTATTTAAGAAGCACAATATATCCTGTTCATCTTATCTTTCTCAGTTCACACTTGTTATTGTTATTGTTACCTTGTTCTTCCAGTTTTATATATATCTGCCATGATACTTTTATTTATTTGTATTTAAAAGTAACTGGACTTGCCATACTCAATGTCTGACCCATTTTGTTCCATTTCTCTCTCTTCCGTTCCCCCACAGGTTCTCGGGGTGGAAGTGCTTAGAGTTGATTTGGATTCTTTCAGCTTAGCTTGGATTTTGGATATGAATGTATCGCTTTGACTTCGGGTCAACTCTCTTATAGCTTCACAGGGAAATATGGTTTTATGATTTTATACTCTGATATTTTCGGCAAGACGGATTATTAATGTAATTAGTTAATTATTAATGTAATTACTTTGATTTAAATAAAGTTTTTTTTTAAGTTTTTAATTTTGCTGCTATTTTACATGTCTGTCTTGTGCTATTATGTTCTTATTTACCTGTAACGCTTCATGGAATTTAATGCATTCCCTTAGTAAGTGACATTAACGGACGTGGGGTGTCACATTTATCAAAACTTCACAAAGATTGGAAACCCTCCAATGAAATTGATGAAAAGGATCATAAGTTTGTGTGGACTGAGAAATGTGGAATTACCTTTAAAAGGTTGAAGAATTTTCTCACAAGTGCACCTATCATTATTATCCCAGATGGAACCAAGATGCCTACAGTTTTTACCAATGCATGTGGGGCAGGTTTGGGAGCGGTAGTCATGCAGGAGGTTAGAGTAGTTTCTTACCCAAGCAGACAACTGAAGAACCACAAAAAAACGTACCTCGTCCATGACTTAGAGTTAGCAGTAGTGATCTTCATCCTTAAGATGTGGAGACATTATCTTCTTGGAAAAAATTTGAGTTATTCACTAATCATAAATCTCTTAGATATTTGTTTTTTTAGCAAGGTCTAAACCTTCGACAACAGAGATGGATTGAATATCTTGCATCTCTTGATTTTTCCATTCAGTGTACTCCTGGTAAGGGTAACATCATAGCGACGCCTTGAGTCGGAAGCACAATGTCCTTAGTGCTATCACTAAATGAACACAGTTAGAGCTTCTCTCTAGTTTCAATTTACAACTACCATATGAGGAAGCTCAAGGATTTCTTAGATCTATAGAGATAAGGATCAAGAATAAGCAAGACCTTGATGACGAATTAAGATTATTAAAGGAAAAAGTTTCTAAGTGGTAATCTTTCCCTCATTCAGGTAGATATTCTACCGGATGGTTGTGGTAGCTTAAGGAGAGATCGCCGGATTTATGTCCCTAGGAGTATGTATTTTAGGAAAGATATTCTTGAGGCATGTCATAGGTCAAGGATGAACATACACCCTGGAGGTGACAAAATGTTTAGGGACATGAAGAGGAGCTTTTATTGGGAAGGAATGAAAAGAGACGTGGCAAACTTTGTTTCTAGATGCTTAACTTATCAAAAGTGAAGGCAGAGCAAGGGAAGTCTGGAGGACTATTGTTACTCTTAAAGATTCCCACTTGGAAATGGGAACACATTTGTATCGATTTTATTGATGGGATTCCTAGGAGTAGGAAGGGGAATGAAGTTATTTGGGTAATACTGGACCGATTAACCAAGAGCTCCCATCTTATTCTAATCGAGAAGAGTAGAAATGCCAATTTGTTAACTCAGTTGTATGTTAAGGAGATTATTAGGCTACATGAGATTTTGACTACTATAGTCAATGACAGAGACCAGTTATTTACTAGCGAATTTTGGAAGAATCTTAAAGAAACTTTGGGAATGACACTGAGTTTAAATACAGCCTATCATCCCCAAATAGATGGTCAGATAGAGAGAGTTAACGAGTCTTGGAAGATCTACTCAAAGCCTATGTAATTGACTTCATAGAAGCATAGGAGCAACACTTGGCTTTGGTAGAGTTCTCGTACAATAACAGTTACTAAGTGATGATTGGTATGTCCCCTTACGAAGCTTTGTATGGGCGGCCGTGCAAATCGCCAACTTGTTCGTTGTAAACTACCGAAAAGATTTGCCTCGGAACAGACCTTATCCATGAGTCCACAGAAATTATCTCTTTGATTCAGTAGAGAATGAAGGCTGCCCAAGACCAACAAAAGTCATATGCAAATAGGAGGAGGAATTTACTAGAATTCGATGTTGGAGATTTGGTGTTTGTTAAGGTTTACCCTCTAAAGAAGACGGTTCAGACTAGGAAGTTGGATCCTAGATTTATTGAGCCTTTTAAGGTTTTGGATTGGGTAGATGGTTTACCGAGTAAGTCTTCTCGAGCGTTTGGTGGAAGTCCACAATATTTTTCATATTTCTCATCTTCGCAAATGCCTCTATGATTCAGCCAACAAACTCGGGCTTAATGATATTGGGGACATATGGAGCTTTGAGTTAGAGTCCAGGGTGCCCTGTGCTACCACAAGGATCGTGGAGCACAGAATCAAATGACTCCGCAACAAATCTATTCGCCTAATCTGAGTTTAATAGGGTATAACCCTATGAAAAGCACCTGGGAAACTGAGAAGAAGATTAGACTAACTTGTACAGATCTTTTCTAGAGTAATTAATTTCTCCCAATTTCTCGTTTTTGTTGAATTATGGTTTCAATATTGGGTGGTAGGAGATTGATGCAACACAGATGCACTGTACACTCATACGGAATTATATACATATTAGGATGCTTGCATACATAATGCATCACTTATTACACATATATGTATAGCCTGAGCTCATTGTTATCAAGTCTGCAGTTCATAATCACTATAAGTTATGGATTTTTATTGAAATAACATGGGTGTACAACATGGTTGTTTAGAGCAAGTTGTGTTCTTTGCCCCTTCAAAAGATTTTAGGACCAAATCTCGAATAAGGGGAGGGGGAGAATGTAACATCCTATAAAATAAACATATATGAACATATGATAGTATAATTTAAAATAACAAGGAAAAACGATAATAAGCTAATAGGATGAAAAATTAAATTTTGAATTGGATCATAAGAGTATTGTAGTTGCGTTCTGTAACACCCACACCCGCTACGGTCACTCACTAAGGGAATGCCATAGCATCGGTGGAGTATTTTAAGTGAATATAGAACAGAAAAATTACAACAAGACAGATATGAGTAATACTTGAGAATTTAAAACATCATTTCATTGCAGCGGAAAGTAAAACATGTTTGGTTACACCAAAACCATAAACAAGAGTCAAGTACATAATATCCATCCTGATAAAACAAAAGTACATAATCATACTACATAACTTAATAGCCATAATAGAAAAGATAAACCGAGCTTTACATCCACGGTCCAAGCTCCAAAAGATAGATAAAGCAGTCTGATCAAAGCCCACTAGTGCTAGGCCCACTCTGAAAACCTGAGGGTTGGGAAAAAAGATAAAAAAACAACGGGGTCAGACATAAGTCTGAGCGAGTCCTATAACCTTAACAATACAATCATTAAAGTAATTAGGGTATGATATATACAAGGTACGGTACCTCTGTGGATAATGACTACCCTAAGTAGCCAACTAAACACAGGATGTACTAAGATAACCGAAAAGACGCGCCTATCCACCCAAGGATAATTACTAGATTGCACCACCCCAGATCTACCCGCCCAAGGGTAATTCCTACACTGCACCACACCAGTTCTACCCACCAAGGGTAATTCCTACTTAAAGGTTGATCCCACTAAGTGTACTTAGTAATTTTACCCAGTAGTTTCTTGTACCCCTAGCTGACTACATAGGTGCCGTCTGCCCCTATCTCCACTAGGTGTACCCACTACTCCCCAAGCGATCGGCTCCCTAACGTAGATACCCGTGCTGGCCCCACAGTGGGGTGTATCATTCCCCAAAGTGGTAACCTGATAATATCAATGGTGCACGGCTTATACCTACACGATGCAACAACGTCTTACTTACCAGCCCGAGTCCACACACGCATATGAAACCCGTTGGACTTGCGTTGCCACCGCTAACCCGTTTTGGCCTCTTACAGTCAAGCCCAATATGCGTGTCCCGTCCTCGACTTGGGTCGAGCCCCCAAAGATACGTTTGGGATATTGGTTGAAATGGGCCCCCACAAGCTACTACTTAAGCTTGTCATTTTATCTAGTGCATCCCACTTAACCCTTTAACCATGTCCACTTACATCTTATAAATTTTGGTTAAGTCTTTTAATCATATTTTAATTGCCACTCAAGGCCCCCCACAAGCTACTACTTAAGCTTGTCATTTAATCATATTTCAATTGCCACTTAAGACCCCCACAAGCTACTACTTAAGCTTGTCATTTAATCATATTTCAATTTCCACTTAAGGCACTCACAAGCTACTACTTAAGCTTGTCATTTAATCATATTTCAATTGCCACTTAAGGCCCCCACAAGCTACTACTTAAGCTTGTTATTTAATTAATTGCCACTTAAGGCACCTACTAGATTTCCACATGCCACCCAAGGCACTTACTTGATTCCCACATGCCACCCAAGGCACTTACTTAACCCTTTAATCATGTTTAATTACATGTTCCACTTTGGTTAAGTATTCTAATCGTATTTTCTATTGCCACCCCAGGCGACCCTCTAGTTTCCTCATGCCACCCAAGGCACCCCCACTAGTTACTACATGCCACCCAAGGCACCCACTTAACCCCTCATGCCTCACTACATGCTAATTTGGTTAAGTGTTTCTTAATTAATTAAGATCGTAACCTTTGTAAAGACCTCTCACATTAGACTGTCTTTTTTGGCAGCTGGATATGCCGGTTGGTTCCGGGCAGCCGTACACCATAACAGAGTCTAACCTCGTGTCTTTACACTTGTCACGTATTTAGTTTATGACTAAGACCTCTCACATTGGGCCAATCATTTGTAGCCGCTGGATTTGCCGGTCGGTTCCGGGCAGTCTTATGCTACAAAAGGGTCCAACCTCGTGTCTTAGTAGATTAATTACACCTAATTAATCACCCCCATAATTTGTATTAATTATCCCTAATTAATTGCAAATATTTAAGAATATGGGTAGACCTAACTCAATAGGTAAATTCCCAATTCCATAATATGGGTAGACCTAACTTAATAGGTAAATTCCCAATTATGTCCATCCACTTTATGGTATGTTTAATCATACCCACTTCACACAATTTTATGTGTTCATTAATTTTTACCCCATCGTCCCCACGTAAATACGTTAACATGACATACTTCAAAAGAGAAGATTCATCATACACACAATGGGTTCAACTTAGCATATCATTAGCATTATCATGGGTTTAAAAGGTGTCAACTTGTATATATGACCATAAACCCAACTTGCATAAATAACCAACCCAAACTTGCATGAATCACGTATGTCATAAAGATGGTAACTTGCTTAAATGTTCATGTCATAGACCTATCATAAAGGTGTCAACTTGCATACATGTCATAGGTCTAAAAGGGATGAACTTGCACATGTACTTATGTCATACATAGAGGCAAACTTGCATATATTATGCATATCATAAAAAGAGACAAACTTGCATATGAACTTGCATCATAACTTGCATATGAACTTGCATCATAACTTGCATATGAACTTGCATCATAACTTGCATATGAACTTGCATCATAACTTGCATATGAACTTGCATCATAACTTGCATATGAACTTGCATCATAACTTGCATAAAACCAAACACTTAGCATGCATAAAACCAAATACTTAGCATGCATAAAACCAAATACTTAGCATGCATAAAACCAAATACATAATTTGCATAACATGTTACATATAAACTTGCATATAATCTCACATATAGCTTGCATAACATGTTACATATGAATCAATGTTCAACATAGTGTTTTGCATAATGAGCATCATAAAACATAGCATTAAACTTGCATATAGCCTAAAATTTGCGAAACACACAACATACACTATACTAAGCTTGCATAAACACATTGATCCACAAACATAGCCATATCTTATCATATCCTATCATAATCAATTTAACAATTGATTATTAAGTCTATAGAAACTCACCACTAAACTCCAATAAGCAAACCCTTGCCAAAAATCACCCAAAAACTCTAGCCTTGAACATAAAGCTTGCAACTTGATGATGAATGCAAGCTAATGATCACTCATACAACTCAAAGATGCTTGTATGAACATGAAAGCCTTCATAGAAATAGTATTAGAAAGAGGATGGAGGCTAGGGTTTTGAGTGGAGGCCATGATCATAGAAAATTTTGGCATAGTTTAGTTAGAGGATAGGATTATGATCATTTAGGGCTAGCTTAGGGTCTTATTTATA
This sequence comes from Allium sativum, assembly GCA_030737875.1. Classification (NCBI taxonomy): domain Eukaryota; kingdom Viridiplantae; phylum Streptophyta; class Magnoliopsida; order Asparagales; family Amaryllidaceae; genus Allium; species Allium sativum. Next base: position 968,476,276 of record CM060912.1, on the reverse strand, counting down.
GGATTAGGCAAGTGTTTTAGGCCATTAGATTAACCCTAAATTAGATTAGGACCATCAGATCTCGGAAGCTTCCAGAAACCAGCCCCAAAACACAGCCCAAACCCTGAAATGGTGCACCAGGCCAAACTGGCCGAGCACCCTCTATCGACACCCAAGTCGACAGGGCTGTCGACTTGGTCCTAGCCAAGTCGACTGCCCAGTCGACAGGGCTGTCGACTTGGGTAGCTAGGCGAGAATTTTCCCCCCTGCGCCCAATGGCCCCAATTTTGAAATTTGAACCTGAATTTTAAATCTGTTTTGAACTTTGAATTTTCTGTAAACTTCATTGGGCCATAACCGGGCCATACGGACTCCGATTCTCGAAAACTCGTACTCTATTTCGCGTATTTTTCCGAGACGAACGCAATGACACAGCCCGTTTCCCCCAATTCTCACATCTGAGGTTATTTATTCTGCAATTAGTGAATTTTAGCATTAACCGAAATTCGGGGTGTTACACGTTCATGACGAAATTATAATCCGTTTTCATATCTTATTTACTGAAAACAGAGTTCGTATCCAAAAGATATTAATAAATTAAGTTATGCATATATATCAACGTACAAAGTTTGAATTTCAAACAAATAAATATACAAACTTGAAACATATTAATTTGGATAATCATGAAAAGAATATCCCTTTTGAATTAAACTTGTGTGTATATATTTATATACAATGGGGACAAGATTAATTAATATAGGGCAACAAATGAATCATAATAAATCAAGGAATTAATAAAAAAAAGTAACGCACATGAGATGCTATCTTCTGGGCTCGACCCCACAAGGGGTCAACCGCCCTCCTATAGGAGCAAGAGACCGCCCTCTTGAAAGGTACCCAGTGAGGGTGTTTTCTAAAAGGAGAACTTGTTTATAATTTCATCAAATGGACTGCTTATATTAAATATATTGAATCTAATAGTCCATATACATGATGTCAACTATAAATAAGACCCCAAACCCTCACTCAAAACCCTACAACCATTCTTCTTCACACCTCCATTATGCCTTTATTTCCGTTACTAATTCCAGAAAAGAAAAAGGGTTTAGGTTCTTCTTTTATCTTGCTAACCTATTCTATCTCTTCTATTCTATTCTAATATAAATTATGATCTATTCTGAAATTAAGATATATATATATAATGTTCTAATATTTGATTCTTATATATATTTGAAAGGTTGGAGCATGATTATTTACGAAGACTAAATCCAAAACTTATTCTACTCAATCCTGTTGTTACTCATTCTAACAGCACTGTGTGTGGAATTCATTTAAGATACTATTTTCTATGATTTGTTAGTTTAAAGTTAGATTATTGTGACTAGGAAGATTTGAGTTATTATGGAAAGAAAACAACACAATATCCCTTAAATCTTCCATTTGCTTATTGTTTGTATAAAGAAATTGTCAATCAATTTGTATATGTAGTTTTGGTTATTGAAATAATGAAAAAGAAGCATGATTAGTGTTGTATAATTCTCTATATTTGTTAGATTCGTCTTATTTTATTTTGCATGATTTCATATGTATGGTCTTGTGCAAAAGGTTAAGATTTGGATGGAATTATAAATTTGAATTGGTTTAAATCTTTATTATAAAGTATTTGAATGTATTGTTTACCAAATGTCCAAGTATTAAGGTTTTGCATGTAAATATACATAAAAGTGAATCCGTTAAAAATAAGAATTATATATATTGGATATATGACACTTTGTTTATCTTTTATTATTTATATAATCAAGTCAAAACTAGTTGCAAGTTCTATGTTGCTATTACTGTTTTCCAATTTTGATTGTTACATGTTAATATGTACTTTTATGCCATGATCGAAGGGAATATGGAAAATAAATTATGCACCTTTAATTTGAAATAGGGATTGACATTTCAAAACGTGGTAAGGACGGTAATTTCATTTCTTAATTCATGTTTATATATATATATATATATATATATATATATATATATATATTACGTAAGCAACATAATATTAATATGTATTAAGTGCATAATAAATACAGTCAAATTAGGAATTTGAATTCCTATAGAAATTTGTATGTTTGTGTATGTTATTGGATTTAAATATATTAATGACACATAGGCACGCGGTTAATCGTTACTTATAGTTGAAGCCTGCCCGGAATGATACAACATATCAACTATCTACAAGTAGTCTCGGTTAATGTAAGAGGTCTAAGCGTTATGGGCCATTATAATTAGCACACTATGATATGAGGTTAGGCCCAACTTGCAATAGAAGCCTACCCGGAACTACCCGACAAATCCAACATCTATAAGGGAACGTTCTGATGTGAAATGTCTAGTGCATGTGTGTGTGTGTGTGTATATATATATTTGTGTGTAAAGTAGGCTTGCCTTGGAGAAAAGGTATTAGGTGGCAGACCTACCTTGATTTGGGAATTAAGTAGTTAGGACTAGGTCAATTCCTAAGGTTCGCTCCTTGGTTTTGAACCTAAGTCATAGGACTCTCCCTTACAATGGTCTTAAGTGGTCATTAGGTCCGTCTTCCTCCTATATGGTATTAATGGTCCTATTAGACAATTATGTGAGTAAGGTAATTCTCCAAGTAATGTATGTTTCTTATCTAGGGGATAGTGATGGCTGACCTAAGGACGGATTACATATATGGCCTAAAGGAACCAGCATCTAAGGGAAGTATTACGTGGCTAGAAGTTCAACTATAGGGGCAGCTATATAGTAACAAGAGGGTCCGTCGGGAGGGTTCCCTTAAAACGAAGTTGAGTTTCTGATCCAAACCTAGTAGTAAGTGACCGTTACTATTTTTCGACTTATAAGATAAATTATTTATGACATTGATTCTAGAGACAAGGTCTTAATTGGATGGGGTCCGCCATAGCGTACTAAGTGGTTGTTGGGAGGTCCACCTTTAATAGAACTAGTAAATGGCCTTAAGTGACTAGGAGTAGCCTGCCTCGTAGGGAATTAAATGACCACAAGAATGTTCGCCCTTAAAATTACCTTGTGGGGGGTATTAAGTGACCATAAGAATGTTCTCCCTTAAATTTACCATGTGGGTGTACCAAGTGACTGTAAGCACATCCGCCCTTAGATTCACATATAAGTCTTAAGGACTGTTAGAGTGTCTGCCTCATATGTTTAATTTTGTGTATGTTTGTCGCGTAGACATAAATTGAAGAGTTTATACTGCCAAATATAGGAAATAGTTATTTCTAGTCTTATCTGTATTTCATTCAACAAAACTTTATGTTATGATCTCCCTCCTCCTAACATTAACATGTTAGTAGGTGAGACTATTGATTGATGATGAGGAACAATTGCTTGGAGGAGGAGCCTCTCAAAGATTTAGTTATTATGGCTGTTGCTTTATTGTTATTGTTATTATGTAATTGAGATAATGAATGATGTACCTGTTATCATTTGCGAGACTTATTGTATCAAAATTTGTGGTTTTTAATAATGGTACACTATTTTATGCTATTATATTTTATCCCTTGCTATGTGAGTTTCTGATTTTTCGTTTAAACTACTATGTATATATCTGTTTAGTGTATATGAACCAACGATCCATTTAAAGTTTCTCTATGTTCCGATGGGCCTTTTCTAGGTCGGAATCTAGGCCCATTTCTATCGGGTTGATACATTAACAATCCAACATTCAAAGTCAATCTAACCCCCTTCCTGGCGTGCCAAAATGTTGACATGGGCAATTGGTCACTTGCACATGTCAACACCTGATGGGTTAATATTAAACAAATTGTCCATGTAAACTAAGCAACCTAGATGCTGAGTTCAGATGCCGACTTCATAGTAACTAATAGTTGTTACAATTACAAAAGTGATCCAAGTTTCAACACTTTGAGTTTACAAAGTTGTAAGTGAGTGAAGTTATGTCCTTGCTAATTCCTTAGTTTGCCATAATTTTCTAGTGTGCTCCAATGTCCAAGTAGAAGTCAAAAGTCAATCCAAATGCCAAAATATTGTAAGTAAACTTCTATGTGAACTTTATAAATCCAAAAGCCCTTCTAGAACCATAGGAAACAAGTGGAAAGCCATTAAAATGCTTTAAGGAGAAGCTTCTCGCATGCAGTAAATGAACAACTAATAGGTCCCCTCAAATATCCCATCGATGCGGTGTTTATAGGTGTATTGGGTGCTCAAAGCCAAAATTTACTATCACGGGATCGGTACGTATCCCGAAAGTTAGCAAAATCAACTTGTTTTCCTCCAAGTGAAAATGCCAATCCAAAAACCACACATTGATCTAGTGGATATCAGTGATCACCCCATGCCTAACACGATTATTAAATTTGTCAAATTCAAGTGCAAACTTTGTATCTGAAGTATATGCCGATCCAAATGGAAATTTTGTATACCCGAAGTTAGTTGAACGACTCGATGTGATCAAACCTTTCGAAGTGATTACTTCATATCTGAAGCACACCGATCGTGGGATCAGTGATCTCAAACCCATGATGCGTAACCGCCTTTTGAAGTGATCACTCCAAAGCGATTAGTTGTTTTGTAGTTTGCTAAGTCCATCCACGAAACTCGTATCCCCAATACCAATCCAGAGATCGGGGCTCCAAGAAATGCGCAAATCCTGAATGTGCGCAACCTTTTTGAGGTGATCCGCCTAGCCTAGGAAGAATTTTCGAAGAGATCGAAGCTGGTCCAATCCAAATTTATACGTGTCAAATAGTCAAATGACGGTAAAATCGTCGTATGACTGCTTTGCTAAAAAACGGATCAACAATACTAAAGCATAAGACTTGATTTTTAGTAGATTTAATAGGTTTAAGCATCTATTTTTGAAATAGATCGTTTGAATGTATTATTCACAAAATTAGTAAAGTCTTAAGTTTTGTGTGTAAAAATATATAAAAGTGAACATTACCAAAAAAGGAAGTTTTACATATATAACTGGATTATGCAGCTTGTCTATTTTTTGTTATTGAAATAACTATTCAAATCTTGGCTACAAGTTTTATGTTTATGATCTTATTTCCCTTTTGTTATTGAATGAGAATATGCATATCTATGCCATATGATTAAGTAAGTATACTGTGATTATGTTGTTAGGATTAACACTTCAAACTGATTAGGATATTTATTCCTGTGCACTTAATTTACGTTTATTTACTATTATTTATTAGCATAATTAATGTTTTATTAATGCGTATTAAATTTATATTAGATAGCATATTAAATACATTTAGTTTAGGAAAGTAGAAATTAAATATCCCTATAGGAAATTTATTTGTGTATGAGTTAATTGTTTAATTAATATAAATGACGTACATACATGAGGTTAACCATCACTTGTAGTAAAAGCCTGCCCAGAACCGACTGACAAATCTAGCATCTACTAGTAAGGCTGGTTAATGTAGGAGGTCTAAGTGTCATGGGCTATTATGATAATTACATAAAGGCATGAGGTTAAGCCGAACTTGTAGTAAAAGTCTACCCGGAACTGCCTGAAAAATCTAGAATTTACAAGTGGATGGTTTAATGTAAGATGTCTTGTGTGTATATATGTATATATAATAATATGTGTGAAGTGGGCCTGCCTTAAGAAGGTATTAAGTGGCTGACCTACCTGGTTTGGGTACTAAGTGGTTAGGACATTAGGTCTCTTCTAGTATTTATTCTTTAGAAGGGCTGAAGTCATTGTGCCCGCCCTCATTAGGTCTTAAATGGTCATTGGGTCTGCCTTTCTCTTATATAGTATTAAATAGTCTGTAAAACGACGACATATGAGTATGATAGTTCTCCGGAAGTTGTCGCTTCTTATCTAAAGGCTTAGCGAGGGCTAACCTAAGGATGGGTTACTGAGAGTTCCACCAATCATGTACGGAGAACTGTCCGTCTAAGGGAAGTATTAAGTGACTCGGAGTCCACCCATAATACAAGTTAAATAGTAATGCATGGGTTCACCGGATGGGTCTTAAATGCTAATGAGTGTGCACTTTAGCCCTATATTGAGTGGAAGAATACTTTTCTACTATTATAATGGAGATAATATTTAGTATCATTGACGATTATAAGATGGGGTTTTAAGTGAATAGGGTCTGCCATAGAATATTAAGTGATAGTGGGAATCCTCCTAAGAATAAATATTAAATAATGGCCTTAAGTGACCAACGGTAGTCATCTCGAACGGTACTAAGTGATCGTAAAGAATCTGCCTTTAAATAAGCAGAGTAGGACTTAAGTGACTATAGGGTAGTTCGCCTCATAAATAAATATGATTGATTATGTGTTGAATTGCATAGACATAGTTCAGTGAATTAAAGCCGCTAGGTATAGGAAATAGTTATTCCTTAAACTTATGTGATTTTCATTCACCAGAACGTGTTGTCCTGACCCCCTCTTCATAATAATTAAACAAGTTCATAGGTAGAATGCTTGACCGGTGATCATCCAGAAGAGTGGAGCCTATGGAGTAGGATTCATAGCTACTAGTTATTATTTATGGTAGTGTTAAGATTGTTGTTATATTATTGGGATAATTATTATTAATGTACCTCTTAATGATAGTTGACATTCCTTGTAACTAACATTTATATGGTTTTTAATTTATAGTACATCTATTTCAGAATATTATATTTTATTCCTGTTACTGTGTGAGATTCTGATTTCGATTTTGGTCTGCTCTGTTATGTCCGTTAAAGTATTTTATTATAGGAACCAACAATTCATTTAGAATGACTCTAAGTTTTGATGGGCCTTTTCTAGGTTAGAATGTAGGCCTATTCTGGGAGTGTTGTTACATTTGATATCAGAGCCTAGGTTACCCAATTATGGGGAAACTATGCGTATGAGAGATGTACTTGTTACTTTGAAAAAGAATTTTCAAAAATTTAATTATATATAAGTATACAGACATATATACAAGCATATCTCTAGAAAGTAGTATAAGTAGGTCCTTTTAGGAAAGAATTGACTTTAATTCCTAGAAAACCATGTAGTAATTTAATAGCTTCTTTGTCAATTTAGAAGCCAATAAGCATATAAGGACTGCAAGAACCACAAAGTTAGAAATGTAGGAAGGATTAAAACTCCCTATTTAATAGGTAATCAATAGTAATTAATTTTGCGGCTTATTTATCATTTATGGGAAGATAAAGAAACAAATTAATAGGAAGGATTTGAAACAGGTATCTATTAAGATAACTGTTAATAATGACAAATTAATGACCATAACATAAGGATATGTTAAGGTTTCAGGAAAATAAGAGAATATCTTCTGTTAAATGGAATAAACTTCCATATTAGTAAATATAGAGATTCAAATTTTAAAAAGAACACAAAATGTTCAAGAAGTAAAAAAGTGTTAGAGACAAAAAATATAAATGAGACAATTAAGACCATTTATACGAAGGTATGCATATTCAATTTTGAATAAGGAACTAAATGTGTAAGAATGAGCGTTATTTAATGGATAAGATGGACATAAAGGACATTTATAGAGTCAACTACTAGGAATGTCAAGAAATGGAAAAATAAGAACACAAAAGAAGGGATTTAATAAAGGAGATAGAATTCCGTAGAAAAGTGAGACAGAAATATAAAAGGCATAATAATAAATTTAAGTGAAAATATCAAAGATGTTAAGAAACCTATAAAAATTAAATTTTATATAAAATGTTAAATATTTTTATAGAAAAGCTTAACTTGTGAGACTTTTCCTATTTTAGGAGTTGAAAATAAGATTTTTAGAAATAAAGATATTTCTTGAAGGCCTTGGAAAATTTACCATTATCTTTGATAAATAAATTAGAATTTTTTTGAGTTAAACGGTCATGTAGTGTCGGACCATACAACCGATTAATAGTAATATAATGTAAAGATAAAGTCAGTCAATAGGCCTAACCAATGGCCGCAAAATAAATAGTACACTAGTGAATTATTAATACTTAAGGGGAGCCTACATAATACAAAGTCAGAGGTACACAAATAGTATACACAAGCATGAGTCCAAAGTATTGACCCAAAATAAACATAGTCAGATCCGATCTAAGTAGGAACCAAAGAACAAGATAAGGAGCATGAGCAGTCGATTGAGCTCGTCACCATAGCCTTGGGAAGGTCCTTCTGGAGCTAGCAGCAGCGGAATCTGAGCTCCCCACCAACTCCTCGTAATTTTTGTTCCATTCCCTAAAGCAGAGAAGGAATTGTTGCTAGCCATAGGAACCTATCCAAAGAGAGAAGAGGTGAGCAATTTTGTGGCACATTGTGGATTAGAACGGCCTCTTAAGCATCTGATATTCCTTTGTAGCCACACATACTAGCAGAAAGCGGTGATGAAGGAGTCTAGATCTGGTTTGGGATTCGAATATTGCTAATAGTCAAAGGGGTGAGATCTGATACAGATATAGCCAAGAATGTGTGCTGTCATTAAGGTCCAAATATAGAAACTGAAATCGCAATCAAGGAATATGTGGTTAACAGATTCGTCGATGTGAAGGAAAAGGACACATCTAGGATCAATATGAATGTTATTACAGGTTAGTCTATCTCTGATATTGATCTTCTCGTAAGCCAGGCACCAAAGGAAAAAGCAGACGCAAGGGGGGCTTGAATTTTGCAAAGCCTGGGTTAGGAGAAGAATCGTCCAGAGTAAGTAAGAAAGTGATAGCAAGTTTGGATAGAGAAACCAAAGCTAAGGGATAGGCTCCAGGTTATCTTATCCAAGTCAGGGGTAAGGGTAGTGGAATGGAGAATGTGGATAACTTCCATAAGATCAAAGATCACGCTGCCAAAAAAATAAGACACAGAGAGCCACAACAAATAGCTTCTTAGACGACAATTATGGGGTTTAGATATGACATGAAAAGTACCAAATAGAAGTAGGTGAGAGGATATTCGAAGAACTAGGGTCTTGCCGGAAAGGGCATGATGGACATTACCGAGATGAATGGAAACATATGCTTAGTATGGGGAAGAGTACGGAGAAAACCTCGCCAGAAATGTAACAATCCAAAATGTTGGAAATATAAATTTTTTGTTAGAATTTCAAAAATAGGAATAATTTCTGCAAACGATGGAATTAGGCCACGAAACTTTAACCGATATGTTCATCTTGGAATTCTAGCCAACTTTCACGTCTGGATTTTGGCGAACGGAGTCCATATGAAAATGTTACGGACAAAATACGAAAATGGAAAGAAAATAAATAAATCAGAATTAATAATTATAATTTACCTTATTTGACCAAGCCGGCCTGGGCAATCTGAGGCCTAGGCGGTTGACCATAAGGGTCGATCGGCGGTTGGCCTACTGGGCGTTAGATCGCCCAGTGATGGCTAGGTTTTTAGGGTTTGGTTTATTATTTTTATTAAAACAGATGTACTGATATAAGTTAAAAATAATACGATGGTTCTAGGTCATTTCCACCCTTATAAATAAAGGGGAAATGCCTCATTCTTTTTTACATAAATCTGCAGGGGCAGTAGAGCTCTATCGTTTTCCTCCTTCTCCACACCTATTTTCTAAAATAAATATATATATTCATACATAACAAATCAAATCTAGTTCATATGAAATTGAGAATGTAAGCAGATCTATTGGAAAAGAATGCAAAGTGACACTCCAAATCAGATTCTCCCTTTTCTCCCTATTTTCCTACATTTCTTCAGATCTGGAATTTTCCCTTTTCCAGATAAATTGTAGACTTATAAGAATTTGGGGAATGTAGGCCTAAAGGGTTCAAACTTTGGATTTGGATGCTATAAGGTGAGTGGGAAATTTATGAATATAGTTATAATAAATTATCTATTTCACTTGAATTAGATCTATGTTTTTATGCCAATTCGCTATCTGTAACGACCCGAAAATCCGGTAGAATTTGAGCTGACCAAAAACACAAGTCCAACCCCAAATATCACGGAAATTCGAACCATTAATAGAAAGAAGTCAGAGGGTGAGGATAGATAAGATAGAAACTTAGAATAGAAGAAGAAGAAGAACACAACATCAGAGTAACACGAATCTCACAGCGGAATGAATAACATATAATATATATAACATAACTTGGAATATACATTCGTACTTGAATATACATCAATATCAAAGTACATCACTTACAACACAGCAGAAATAACTATAGCTATATGATCCTGAAGCCTCCTGCTCCAAGCTCTTCCAGTATATCTGTAAATTCCCGACTACTTGACTGCCCGTACAAATTTAGGCACCCAAGAGTTTAGGGAAAACAACAAAGTAAACTCCGGTTCAGTCATGGGACTGGTATGAGTAAACAGTTTAAAACAGTTTCAGAAAACTAAATGGTATCTCATAAGACCACGCCGTATAACACGGAACGGGTTTTTCCCTTATGAGAATCCAAACACTTGATTTATCTTTATATCAAAACTCTTTTGATATTATAATAATGTCCAAATCAAGTAGATAACAATCTAGTGGAATGCTTGCATCTCACGTTCCACATATATAATATACAATCAAAACCGCAAGCACGTATTGGGTAATGGATTTCCAACTATGACAAGGTATGGAATCACCTTCCGCTGGTATATCTCTAGAGGAGAATACACCGAGTTCAACAAGAACATCTTGCAACTCAGCCACACATGGCCGACCACTCATTTCGCTTGAGTGTATCGAATGTATATCACCAACGATTGGGATCAGCAACCGTTTCCCGAATGGGTCAACATCGACAATAGATTTTTAGAAGTAAATGAAACTCTAGATCAGGTGATTATACACCCTAATAGGTGCGACCTACATAGCTATGCTGCTTGCCCGATTTCTGTCATTTACTGGTTGTTGAGGCTAGAAGCTACGCTTTATCGTCACACCAGATTCACTTCGAATGTCGCATCGTCAGATCCATCGAAAATCACTAATTGACGTCTACAACAGTACATTACGTGTCAGCTAAAAGAAGTTTCCTCCTCCGCTTCCACTCTTGGTACAGTTGAAGAAATCAATGTACGTGACCTTTCTGGAAATACTCTGTCAGACATTCATCCATAAAAGTCACCCAGGAACAGGATGAACTGAAGGCACTATTTCTATTTATAGAAAAAGTCCTTGCACTCTACTCCGTCTTCGATTATCTTTATATAATCTGATTCGCACGCTACTGCCAATACGGAGTGGTTCTTCGGATAATAATCCAACCGGTCTCTCCATATTGACAACGATGGTCAAAACTTCGATAGTCTGTGATTTAACTATCGAAAAAAAAACAAGTGTTTCGATAGTCGATGATTTAACTATCGAATAAAACAAGTGTTCATCCAAACATCCAACAATCACTGAACCTTTAATTAATATTCCATTAATTAAATCTCTTCTCTATTTCTTATCAATATTTGTTAACCAAATATTTTCAATAACCATATTGGCCTTTTACGTTCTTTGGAAAACATTTCCATATATCGCCTTCTTTTATTTTCTAAACTTTAGAAAATATTCATTATTCTATTTCCAAGCTTTGCACATATTTGGGTTAAAACAGATGTCGTGTAAAACATAGTTACGACACCCCAAATACAGTATTTAACGAATTCTAATTCCACATTGATCTTCGAGCCTGAATCTTGCTACTTATCGGTATATCATGAAATCAACCAAGTTGGGGTATAATTACCTCTCAGACCTTGACTGAATAACATTTAACGTCAAAACATACAAGACTACTTACTCGAATAATCAATACCATACCACTACTTCTTCACTTTTAAACACATATACTTTCTCTTTTATCCTTACGAGGTTTTATTCTTATACTTCCTTTTTGATTATACTATTATATTTCTACGTTCGTTTTCTTATCGACTTCTATATATTTTGATATGTAAATTTCTAACTATCAAATTATCTTAAAAATATTCTATCTCCTTAAATTCCCGGAAAAATTCGCCATAACCTCCTTTGTACCGGGAGCATCGGGAAATTTCAAATAGCTTTCCCGGTCCTTCTCATCTCAAAAAGAAAAAGAAAAGCCAAGCGGCTAGCCGATACGGCGCATAAAATCTCATATGGAAATTAAATACGTACCTTTTTGTCGGGCATTCTATTTATTTCACTTCTATACTTTATTCCATACCTGTCTCTTGTATATATACCTGCCCAATCTATTTAACTATACCAAATCGTTTTAACTCAATTTGTTAATTATCTCTTTAGTCCATTTCTCTTTTAATATTTGAATTCTATATTCAAACTCCAATTCGCTTCTATTATTCAAATTCCATAGTTTAAAGTCCATTTGAATTTCTATATTCAAATCTATAGTTTAAAGTCCATTTGAATTTCTATATTCAAATCTATAGTTTAAAGTCTATTTGAATTTCTATATTCAAATCTATAGTTTAAAGTCTATTTGAATTTCTCTTTTCAAATTCCATATTCAAAGTCTATTTGAATTTCTCTTTTCGAATTCCATATTCAAAGTCTATTTAAATTTTTCTTTTCAAATTCCATATTCAAAGTCTATTTGAATTTCTCTTTTCAAATTCCATATTCAAAGTCTATTTAAATTTCTCTTTTCAAATTCCATATTCAAAGTCTATTTGAATTTCTCTTTTCAAATTCCATATTCAAAGTCTATTTGAATTTCTCTTTTTTTATTTATAAACAACGTTTATAACTTCAATTCAAATCCCACCTTTCCATTTATAAACAACGTTTATAAATTCAATTACTTGTTTATATATATATTCAAAACAAGTTAATGTTTCTATACTTCATTTAAAATTCAAATTCAATTTAAAAAAATAGAATTCCCTTTTTAAATATCAAATACCCTTTTCGATATTTTTATAAATCAATATTCAAGCCCCATTGATATTTTAAACAATCAATCAACCAATTTTAAATCATTTGATTTTCTACACATCATATATGAAATCAAACAAACAACAAACAGATAATATATTTTTGAGGAATCCAGTTGGATTCCTCCAACCTATTTTCCTGCATCCACAGACGTTAGTCAACATAGTAATACCCATCCTGCTTCGAGGCAGGATATCGCGGTATAGAAGGTCATCCACTAATCATAGCGTGGGGCGTATAGGGTAATCATCCGCTATGGTACCGCGGGCATCCGCTAATGAGACTGCGGGAATCCAACCAATCAATCAACCCAATATATATATAATAGTCCTAAATAACTAATATATTTAAATCAACCAAACAATTTTCAAACAAGCACAGACAATTATTTTTAACTATAAAAAAAATAAGTTCTAAATAAAAGGTGAGATTTACTCACCGAGATTTCTTCGTCGAAACAACGATTATTTCCCCATTTAATTAAACAAGTGTTTAATTAAATCGAAAGTTCCAGTTAACCCCAAAGGCTTCGATTTCAACTTGGATTGCTTTGCCTTATCCATACAATTTCAATGTAAAGTGTTTCATTTCCTGATAGCGTATAAGGTAGTTATAGATTTCACCAAACTTATAACTAAATTTGGGTAAATTAAAATATCATTAATTTTATAAAATAAATAAATAAATATTACCTTCTCCATATTGAAATCATCTTTCGCTACAACAACTCGATGACCAGGCCTCGAGTCCATCACCGAACACCACACCATACTCTCGAGCCCCAACACTACACCAGAATTCTCCCAACTTCTCAACTTAACACTTCCACTTGCCATCAAAGACAGCATTGTCCTCAAGCAACAGCCATCAAACTCCACCATCTTCCCCTTCGAGCTTCTCCAGAGACTGTAATAACCTAGCAGTGTCGCGAAATGATAAATTGACGGAACTCCCAAATTCTCATCATCATAAATCATCACTCGACCTCATTCCTGGAATGCGTCGCAACCACTTCGAAAGCACCAGATCACCTCGAGTTTCTAATAGAAACCACGAGCCAAAATCTAAGCTCGCCTTTCGCCAAATCGAAGTTCAGAATCAAAGTTCGATGCTCTGCTCGTCACTAGTTCGATTTCGAGCTCCACTGTCTTGGCGGTTCTGATTTCTGTATAGGGCAAAGTCGCGTCTTTTTTTTAGGGGACTTTGATTTCGAGAGGAAAAGGGAATAACTGTGGGTTTTGATTTGTGAGGACTCGCGGTTTTCGTTTTGAAGCAAAAGAACAAAGAAAGGGAATTAGGGGAGCTTGCGATTTTATAGAAGGAAGGTGTGGCTTTAAATTCGAACAGCGAGGCCATTTATTTTGTGGAGTTGAAGAGGAACGTGTTTTCAATTTCTAGCCGTGAGGAGTTTGTGGAAGACCAAGGAAGATGTGGCCATATAAGAGTCAAGTATTTTTATTTTAATTTGTTTTAAATTTAAAACTTTATCCTTAAAACTTTAAATAGCCGTTGATATAAGAGTCAAGTATTTTTATTTTAATTTGTTTTAAATTTAAAACTTTATCCTTAAAACTTTAAATAGCCGTTGATTTCGAACTCCTTTCTAAATATAGTAACTAACATTTCTAGGGTAAAACCCCTATTCCGGACACACTGGGATAGGTCACGAAGTCCAATTTGATCATCTGTAGAGGATATTTATTTAAATTGATATAATTTAAATTTCAAACTATTTATTCTCCTTGATAATATTCAAATATTATCACCGTTAAAATTTCATATTAATTACTTGAACTGTTTTCAATTCAAATAAAAATTTGAATTCAACTAAATCCATTTTCTTATTCTGATAATTTAATATTTTCAATATTAAATTGAAATTGATTTTTAAATCGATAACTCCCTATAAAAATATTCACTTAATTTATCAAATTAATATTTAAAACCGTATTAAATATTCAAACTCTACCGACGGAATATCCGGGTCATTACACTATCTGATCTGTTCATTTAAGTTGTATTGAGAATTTATTGATAACCCTCAGATCAGATTATAAACACTGTTAAAGTTGTGAATTATAAGGTGTAGTTATGATTAATATCAATTGTAGGATTCTCAAACTTGTTTATACATGTTCCTATAGTTATGTCATGAAATATGTTGTGTATGTTGCATAACACTGTGGATCTGTACATCAGTCCCATTTAACACCAACTAGATGTAGTTACGTTCCAGATCTTTAGTTTGGTGTTGAAACATAAAATATTTGAATTTGGGTAAAAAGATGAAATTGGTAAATTATGCGATTATAATGTTTAAACAAATACGCCTGTTTATATTCAATATTGTTGGGTTTTTGCTTAATTGTTGTAAATGTGCCGTTTTCTCCTTTTGCATAAAAGACATTATTTTGGAATCACAAGAGGTGTGATAAAAAGATCAAAAGGGGAAAATTGGTACAAATGTATGTGTGTGTGTGTGTGTATATATATATATATATATATATATATATATATATATATATTTGTGCGTAATTTGCATCAACTATTCCAAATTTTATATTTACATATATTTCTTGTGATTTTAAAATAGGCCAATTTCATTAATTAGGCATGATTTACAATGGTTACAGCTAAAAGTCTTTTTGTAAGATTTGAACCTTTTAGCAAGATTGGATATAAAAAGGAATGCCTTGTTGTTGATTAAACCAAATCATTTAATCTAAAATAATAATAATAAAAACAATAACTACGTTGACCGCATGAAAGCATAAAAATAAATATGTATATGTTATCCATCCAAATCAGTGTAAAACAGAAAATATACATTGTATGGAGTGTTGAATGTTTGGATAAGGTTCAATTATGGAATTATAGGTAAATATAATCCATTTTGAATTAATACATTTGTGGCAACCATTTGTAGCAATACATATAATTAACTGCTATAAATAGGATCACAAACCAATAAGTAGCAATCGTAACCAATATTCATTGGGGAAGATAAATGTGATAGGAAAATGGTTACAATTCCTAAAATCAAAGTTGGATAAATGTTATAAACCCCAATTAGAAAATTTGAATTATAACCGCATTCAGACATGAGGTTAAGCTCAACTTGTGATATATGCCTACCCGGATTCGACCGGCAAATCCAGCAATCACAGGTAGTCAGCTTAATATGAGGGGTCTAATGCATAGATATAATAGTATCAAGGCACGAGGTTAAGTTTAATTTGGGGGTAGGTGTCTGCCCGGAACCGACTGGCAAATCCAACATCCAAGAGTTGTCAACTTAATGTGAGCGGCCTGGTATGTAACTAAATAAATACATATAACAGTTAACCAATAAATAAATAAATGAATAAGAATAGAAATTGTTAGTAGGGGCACAACAAATAAACAACTTGGGACTGAACAATAGTTTCCTTAAGAAAATATGACCGTTATGGTCATAAAGGGCAATAAAGATAGAAAAAAGGAAATGGGTGTCATAAGGGAATTTATGGATGTCATAAGGAAATGAGCGTCATAAGCGAATTCATGAATGTCATAAGGAAAATCTCGATATAGTAACCAGCCAAGATAAAAATTTGGTCACAGAAATGTGTGGGGTGTTACAAGAAAGGCGTGGGTCTAACCTAGGTGGGAAGTGCAGAATGAACGAGGGGTTGTTGCAATAGGATCCAAGTTTTCTAAATGAAATCGCTATGAGTAAGACATCGCCAGATCAATTTAAATAGTAGGGCAAGGTGCAGCGAACATAAATGTAGTGTCCCAAAATTCCGATACCATTTGAGCTGACCAAATAACACAAGTCCAACCCAAATTGCACTGGAAACCAGAAAACTAATAAAAAGAAAACAGAGGGTGAGAATAGATAAGATAGATACTTAGAATAGAAGAAGAAGAAAAACATACAACATCAGGGTAACACGAATCTCACAGCGGAACGAACAACATATAATAGATAACATATCCTTGAAATAAAATCAGTATATGTATACAGTAACATTTTCAGAGTACAACACTTACAACACAGCGGAATAAACAATAGCTATATAATCCTGAAGCCTCTGCTCCAGCTCTTCAAGTATCTGTATATCCCGACTACTTGACTGCCTGTACAAAATTGGGCACCCAAGAGTTTAGGGAAAACAAAAACAAAATAAATTCTGGGTCGGTCATGGGACTAGTGTGAGTAAAACAATTTAAAATAGTTTGAGCAATAAAATGATATCTCATAAGACCACGCCGTATAACGGAACGGGTTTTTCCCTTATGAGAATCCAAAAAAATCTTTATATCAAAATTCTTTTGATATTATATTAGTGTCTATCAACCACAATATAATAACCATCTAGCAGAACGCTTTCATCTCACGTTCCACATATATAGTGTACAATCAAAACCGCAAGCACTTATTGGGGAATGGATTCCAATTATGACAAGGTATGGATCCACCTTCCGATCAGTGTACTCTAGAAGCGATACACTGGAGTTCAACAAGAACATCTTGTAACTCGGCCACACATGACCGACCATTCATTTCGCTTCAATGTTCCGAATATATTGTCACCTTATGGTTGGTATACCAACGTAACCGTTCCCGGGAGATACATAATCGAAAGAAGTAACAAGTATGAATATTCTCTAGATGGTGATAATATACCCTACTTGGGTGTGGCCCACTTAGCTATGCTGCCTGCCCGATTTCTGTCATTTCCCAGTTGATGAGGCTGGAGGTCATAACGTATCTTTTAATAGATCACTCTTTCAATTACTTTGAATCCCACATCGTCATACCCGCCAAATCACAAATTGATTCCCCCAAAAATACCACGGGTATAAGCTAAGAGAAACGAATTCCTCCGCCACCAACGTAAATACGTTTGAAACGATCAACTTACGTGATTTACCAGATATACTCTGTCAGACGTTCGTCCATTCAAGTTGTCCTGTGATTGGACAATCCAAAGGCACTATTCTGTAAACAGGACAGCCCTTGCATAACTCCGTCTTCAATTATCTTCATCATATTTGATCACAACGCTAACGCCATACGAAGTGGTTTTCAGATAATATATCTGATCCCGGACTCTCCGTATTGACAACGAAAATGGCCAAAATCTTCGATAGTCGGTGATTTAACTATCAAAGGAAAACATGTGTGCAAACAACGATATTATTTCCAGATGGAAATTCTATTGATCAATCATCAATCATCATTTATCTCTTAAATTTATTTGTCATTCAATTATCCATTTCCCTATTCTCGTTTCCATATAATCGAAAATTCTTATTTTCTAGATTTAGAAAATATACGTTTTTACCATTGGAAAACATTTGCATTTCTTATTTTCTATATTAGAAAACATTTCTGATTCCTATTTGGAAAACATTTCCAAAACTCCTACATTTGGATTTAAACAAATGTTTAAATAAAACATCGCTATGCCAACTCAAAACATTACACTCATTAATTAAATTCACTTTACCAAACTACTCCCAAACCTTAACCATTCCTTAGTTAAAAATGGAGTCAATCAAGTTGGGGTATAACTACCTCTCAGACCTTAACTGAACAACAGTTCTAACTTCGAAATAGACAAAGTTCACCTTCTAAATCTTTAACAAACTTCCTTACGTAACTCTCGGATTCTATTTACGAATCCACTTCTTTTACAGAAGTCATTTGATTATAACAATAGTGTTATAATCCCTACTTCCTAAATATCTAATTTTAAACAAAAACTTTTATACCTTAATTTAAATAAATAAATAATCGATTTATTTAATAAATAAATCTTGATTTAAAAATCGGAAAGTAAATAGTACTTCCTACATTCGATATAATCGAACCCCAATGTATAATTCTCTTTCGAATAAACTATATTCGATTTAACTCTATTTCGAATAACTAATTCGATTAACTCTTTTCAAATAACTAATTCGATTAATTCCTTTCGAATAACTAATATTCGATTAACTCTTTTCGAATAACTAATTCGATTAACTCCTTTCGAATAACTAATATTCGATTAACTCCTTTTGAATAACTAATTTTTGATTAACTCCTTTTGAATAACTAATATTCGATTAACTCTTTTCGAATAACTGATTCGATTAACTCCTTTCGAATAACTAATTTGATTGACTCTTTTCGAATAACTAATTCGATTAACTCTTTTCGAATAACTAATTTGATTAGCTCCTTTCGAATAACTAATATTCGATTAACTCCTTTCGAATAACTAATATTCGATTAACTCCTTTCGAATAACTAATTCGATCAACTCCTTTCGAATAACTGATTCGACTAACTCCTTTCCAATTAACTCTAACTCTAATCAATTAACTCTAACTCTAACCGATTAACTCTAACTCTAATCGATTAACTCTATGTCTAACCGATTAACTCTAACTCTAATCAATTAACTCTATCTCTAACAGATTAACTCTAACTCTAGCCGACTAACTCTTACTCTAACCGATTAACTCAAACTCCAATCGATTAACTCTAATTCGATTAACTCCTCTAACTCATTTTGTCTAACACATTTTGATTAACTCCTTTGATTAACCCTACGTCCATATTCAGTTTCAAATATCGATGTTGAAATCGATTCTTACTTCTCTATATAAGTCCTGACTTACATATTCTATTTATCCAATGATAAACATTTTATTTAATTCATAAAATATTATTTATAAATTAATCTTCTCAATCTATCGGTTAGAACAGATTCTATTTAAAATCTTTGCTTTAAATCCATATCATGTTATACCTGTGTGCGAAGCACGGGTCTAAACCTTTCAATTATAAAATTCTCTTTTTATACTATTCTATTCCTTTTTCAAGTATTTCCTTTTTTAATCTATTTATTTACCAAATAAATCCCTTTTGATAATTCTATTTATTTTATAAATATTCCCTTTTCAATTCTATTTGTAAATGTTTTACAAATATTTCCTTTTCTATTCTATTTGTAAATGTTTTACAAATATTTCCTTTTCTATTCTATATCCACTTTGATATTCCTTTTTATAAAATCATTTGATTTTATATAAATATATTTTATTTTCAACATACACATTAAAAATTCCCATTTTAATTCCAGTATTATATATGGTATTTAAAATACCAAATAACAATGATCGATATCATTCAAACACACATAATCAACAACAGATTTTATATCACATCATATATTACAATATATGAAAAATAGTAAAATAAATGTTGATGAATCCAGTTGGATTTCTCCGACCTGTTTCCCTGCATCCATAGATGTTAAACGATATAATTAACATCGATTTCATTTCAATATGAAATATTCTGATAAACAGAATCAATATTTGATTAACGATTTATATATATATCGTTATCTATAATTTCAACAACACATCAGCAATTCAACCAACCAATCAACACACAACAATCAATTATCATTTATCATTTCTTGATTATATTTATAAAAATATAAATTGATCAGAGTTAGTGAGATTTACTTACATTGGATGATCATCGTTAAATAACGATAACCATTGGTTGATTCAGACCAACAATTTATTTTGCTATAAATTGTAACGAGCTTTTATTCACTCCTAGTCAGTTCCATTGTGGAGCTCTCGTCCATACGATCCCAACGGATATTGTTTTGTCAAATTCCGATAACGTATGAGCAAGATACGATTATATAAAATTAATACATTATTATATATTAATTCAAACCTAATTAAATTCTAGATTTGGGCTTTACCATGTCTTTCAACGGCCCAATCAAATTCACTCCAGAACCATCGCTACAGTAATCTATCTCCCCATTTTTGTATGTAATTCTATTCGTCATCTTCCAGAAATACACCTGCCATTTCCATTTCTTCCTTGATCCATTCCATCTCAATCCATCATTAAAAAGAAGTGTTTAAAAGAAGTGAATGTGGAGTTAAAGTCCATAAAAAAGTGCTTATTTTTCAAAATAAAAAGTGCTATAGTAATCTATCTCCCCATTTTCGTATGTAATTCTTTTCGCCATCTTCCAGAAATACACCTGCCATTTCCATTTCTTCCTTGATCCGTTCCCTCTCAATCCATCGTTAAAAATCAAATCAAAAATATCAAACAAATTCTCTTTGACTTCTCCGTCTCCTCATACCAATTACACAAAACTCCATTATCCCCTGAAGTTGCGTTCGATAGCAATGATGACTAGTCACGTCACTTTTGCCCTCAACAAAAATCAACACCGGACTCACCATCTCGCTTGCCACATCCACACCACCGTTTGCCAGTTCCTCACGCCATGTATATTGCCTCACCAGAGAAACCCGCCCTAGCCAAGACTTTAACTCCACATTCACTTCTTTTAAACACTTCACTTCCTCTGTTTTATACCACGGAAACTACTCCCCCTTTAAATCCTCCTGATGTTGCGTTTCCAAGCAAAACTCCTCCTTCTCATTCATGCGCATGTCCCACTCCTATTCTCCATTAACGTACCTTATCTACAACCTCCTAGATCTCCTTATCGAAGCAAGTTCGAGCTTCACAAACACAGGTTTCAGGGAGTATTGACTTTTATAAAAAGGATATGAGCTGAAGTATTGTTTGATCTCTCTCAGTTTTGGGTTTTAGGAGCCAAAAGGAAACGGTGAACACTTTCGTCATTTATAGAGGAGGAAATACTTCGGCGTTAAGTAAGGAACAAGGTGTAGGCATGTGGTTTAGGGTACAAAGTAGATTAGTTTAAGTTAGAAAAAGAAGACGTTGCTATTAAGTTTTTACCTAGGTAGCTGCGCCTGATTAGAACATACATGGTAGCATTTTCTTCTGCATTAAGTAATAGGTACAGGCGAATTAAATTTCTAGGATCTACGCATAGAAAGGACGGTTTATGAAGACTTGGTTGCAAAGTAAGGGAATTATATTTTGTCTTACTGTAAATGTTGGAAACAGCTTACGCATATGAAACATGAATTTACAACAAGAATTATGTATTGAACCCTTAGACTTGATTGATATTAGTGCATGTCACGTAGAGGTTAGGAAGATATGTGTTGCTATATTAACCCATGGCATTTACGGTTCACCTCCCCTTTTCACCACTTAACGTTTAAACCTAAATATCCTTAGTGTATCTGTTCAAGATAAATCGCAACCTCTTTATCCCCTTTATTTATAAAGTTATGAAATCCTTACAGTTTATTAAACTCCTCTTCCATGCATATATATTTAATGAAAGAAATGGCAGTAACATATAGTTTATGTTAAAGAAAATAGATACTCCATTACATCCTGCTCCATTCCCACTCGACCCACGAACGATAAAAGTAAAAACACCGTTGAGACGAGCAATGCGACACGATCCCAAAAGTATAATAATATAGGTCCGTTAACTTATTTTGTGAAATCTGAAAATGCTGATATGGGGTGTAAAATACTTCAAAATAAAAGTGCTTATTTTTCAAAATAAAAATTATAGAAAAATTCTATAAATTAAAATAAGTATACGTCTCAAAAATCTCGTTCAAATTCGAAATAAATAATTTAGTAAAATTAAATTATCGTTATGGCTTATAAACGAATTCATAGCGACTATTTTAAAAATTTGATTTGGACATAACTCACAATCTACACGACGAAATCTCAATTTTTCTCTTCCATTAGAAAAATACAGTTCAACAGATTCAGACGTTTCTTGTTTCACAGAAATTCGACCTAAAACGGATTTTGTATATTCAATTGAAGTTCGAATCGTCAAATTACGAACTGCCGCGCCATTACGAGCTCGTTTATAATTATAATACAATTTATACATTCAACTGACATTTATAAATAAATTTGTTTATATAATTCAACTCTAAACTAAATTATGGGGATTCTAAATTGTCCAATTCACACAATATTGTGAATTCTACTATTTTTTATTATTTCAGAAATTAAATATATTATTCTATTATTTATATTAATTAAATATCCAATATTATTTAATTAAACAACCATTTAAATTTCTTAATCACTATTTAAATAATTAAATAAATTAATTATAATACCATAAAAATATGGGACGTTACAATAAATCATGGATACCAAGTTCGCCAGATTGGACATCTTTGCAGACCATCCTCCAGTTGATCAATGATTTGGATGGTCCTCCATGCTAGAGAAATGAACGTCTAATGTAGTCAATCTTTTCAATGACTCATGATGGGGGTGGAATCGACCGAGAACTAGTACAACAATATTATAAATTAATGTAGTCTAATAAATTAATTCAAATGACTCATGATAGGGCCGAAAAGCTTTCAAGTAAGTGAGCCTGGATTCAGTTTTGGTATTGAGGGGAAGCCAGTCACTACGAATCATCTTGGTTGGGAGAATGGGAATTTAAAATAGGAAATAAGGAAGTTTCCAAGGTGATAGTTGTGGATGTTAACAATCGATGGACCAAGTGAATCTGCTCTACCAAGCATTTTAACCGAACTTTTAGAGAAAATGATGGAAAGGGCAGAGATGAGTTTGAAGGTGTGAAGCAGAATTTTCAGGCAGTCGATGTTATTGGGTGTTGGGGGTGGTAAAGAGGATTGTGTCATAAGTGAATTGGATGTTGATCGTGGTGAGGCCATCAAGGTTTGGCCGGATTCCACTAAGAAGGATATTCTTGGAGGCGAGCCTGACCATGTGGTTAAAAACGTCAATCACCAACACAAAAGGAGAGGAGAAAGGGGGTCGACCTTACGGAGCCTCCATCTGGACTTAATAAGCGCTCAGCTGATGCTATTGGAGGAAACGGTCGAGTGGCTAGAGTTTAGAATGCAAGTGAACCAGCTACATTAGCTTGATGGGAAACGTCTGTTGTTAAGAATTTTGAGCTAAAAAATCCAATTAACCGTATCAAAGGCCTTACGGAAATAAATCTTGAGCAAAGAATTAGGAGTTAACCATATTTCCAAGCCTACCCTGAGCACTTCGCGACTTCGACCAAATCACTCCGTATTTATCCGAGTCCGTATTCAAGTCTCGATTACTCTGTTGATTGTAAAACCATCATGTACTGCTTTGCCAAAAAGTGAGTCAACAATACTAAAGCATAAGACTTGAGTTTTGGTAGATTTAATAGGTTCAAGCATCAATTCTTGAAATAGCATTCATTAGATTGTAAAGTCTTAAGTTTTGTATGTAAAATTATATAAAAGTGAAGAAGTACCGAAAGGGATGTTTTACATATGTAACTGGGTTATTGCGCCTTGTATATTTTTTGTTATTGAAATAACTATTCAAGTCTTGGTTAGAAATTTTATGCTTATGTTGTTATTTCCCTTTTATTATTAAATGAGAATATGCATATCTATGCCATGTGATGAAGTAGGGAAACAAACTTGTATGTCGTGATTGTTTTCTCTTATTGACATTTCAAACAAATTTGGATATTTTATTCTCCTGCGCTTAATTTATGTTTATTTACTATTATTTTCAGCTTAATTAACGTATTATTAATGCTTACTAAATTCGTACTAGGTAGAGTACTAAATACATTTAAATTAGGAAAGTGTGTATCTGAGTTAATGGCTTTAACTTGTATAAATGACACACAGACATGAGGTTAACAATTACTTGCAGTAGAAGCCTACATGGAGCCGACCGACATATCCAACATCTACAAGTAAGACTAGTTAATGCTGGAGGTTTTGGTGTTATGGAACATTACGATAATTACACAAAGGCACGAGGTTAAGCCCAACTTATAGTAAAAATTTGTCCGGAACCGCCTGACAAATCCAGCATCTACAAGTGAATGGTTTAATGTGAGATATCTTGCGTGTATATATAATAATTATGTGTGAAGTAGTCCTGGCTTGAGAAGGTATTAAGTGACTGACCTACCTGATTTGGGTATTAAGTGGTTAAGACATTAGGCCTTTTCTAATGTTTATTCTTTAGATGGGCCGAAGTCATCGGTTCCGCCCTTATTAGATCTTAAATGGTCATTGGGTTCGCCTTTCTCTTATATGGCATTAAACAGTCTTAGTAAAACGATGGTGTATGAGTAAGGTAGTTTTCCGTAAGTTGTATGCTTCTTATCTAGGGGGTAAGTGAGGGATGACCTAGGGATAGGCTGCTAACAATCCACGAATCATGTACAGGGAACCGCCCGTCTAAGGGAAGTATTAAATCTCTAGGAGTTCACCTATAATACCAGTTAAATAGTAACGCATGGGTCCATCAGAGTGGTCTTAAATGATGATGGGTGTCTACCTTACCCCTTTATCAAGTGGCAGATTACTATTTCTTCTATTACAATGGGGAGAATATTTAATAGCGTTGACGATTATAAGACGGAATCTTAAATGATTAGGGTCCTCCATATAGTATTAAGTGATAGTAGGAATCCGCCCAAGAATAAATACAAAATGACAGTCTTAAGTGGCCAACTACAGTCCACCTCGAAGGGTACTATGTGATCACAGAGAATCCGCCCTTAAAAAAGCATCTTAGGCCTTAAGTGACTATAGGGTAGTCCGCCATATAAATAAATATGATTGATTGTGTGTTGAATTGCATAAACATAATTCGATGGATTAAAACTGCCAAGTATATAAAAGGAATAGTTATTCCTTAAACTTATGTGATTTTTATTCACCAGAACTTATGTTCTAACCTCCTTCCTCATAATAATTAAACAAATTAATAGGTGGGAATTCTTGATCAGTGATGTCATGAAGAATGGAGCCTATAGAGGAGGATTCATAGCTATTAGTTATTATTTATGGCAGTATTATGATTATTGTTATGTTACCGGATAATTATTATTGTTGTACCAATTAATGATAGTTGACATTCATTGTAACCGACATTTGTATGGTTTTCAATTATGGTGCATTTATTTCAGATTATTATATTTTATCCCTTCCACTATGTGAGATTCCGATTTCGGTTTAGTCTGCTCTGTAATGTCTATTATAGTATTTCCTTATAGGAACCGACGATCCATTAAGGATGACTCTAAGTTCCGATAGGCCATTTCTGATTCGGAATTTTGGCTTGTTCCTGATGGATTGTTACAGTATATGACGTCAATTAATTCCAGACTCATTGATCGAAGTAAATTTTTGTTCTTCCCATGTTTTTATGTTTTTCGATGTTCTTGGATTTTCCCCATATGGAATTGACGAGCAGTTAGTAAACCCATAGTGAGAAATTATGGTATGGGATGCATAGTTACAACTACATGGGGTTACTGTCAGCGAATCAGTGACACGTCCTAGTGTTAATGCCAGTACTTAGGGGTATTAGTTCCCTACGTATGTAGATACAAGTACAAAGTTATTTGGTGTTTTTTGTTTGGTGAAGTCTGGTGGGCCAGATTAACGGCTTTTTGGTCACTTATTTGATAACTAAGTTGTTAGGTTTCAATAGAGAGAAGATGAATCTTTCAAATTTTGTTATTGTCGGGCTGACGGTCACGACAGAGGGCTGATGGTCACTCAATATAAAGTGCTTGGTAGGCTTCAGCCACTTATTTGTTGATGCACGTGCAGTGTTACATTTTTTCAGATCTAAATTGTTGCTTTGATAAACTTGTTGTTTGGATCCAACCTTTTTTATTAAATTTGACCTTAGGGTCATATATACTGGTGATTTGTTGATATTGGATGTAACGACCCGACTAATCTGTACTATTTGAGCTGACATTTAACTACTTACGTCCAACTCAAAAGGCACAGGAAAGGGGATTATTAATAGTAAGAAGTTAGAGGTTGAGAAAAGAACGAAAGATATATTAGAATAGAAAAATAAGAAGATCAAAGTCTCACAGCGAAACAAGTAAAATATAATATATCAAACTCTTTACACAAAAAGAAACTATATACACACACATATATATATGATTACAACATCAGAGTACATATACATTTCAATACAAGGTACACAACAGACTATAAATCAATACCAGAAAATACGAGTACACGTGCCAACTCCAACTCCTCTCCTGGAGCTCCAAGTGAAAACTAACCTGATAATATACTCGGTCTGACCCGAGCACATTTGAAACAAAGAAAAATCAACCTACATCAGTCTGGAATACTTTCAGTGACAAATTCATATTACAAACAACTTGCTTTACTTTAGAAAATCCTTTGAAAAATTGGAACTCTCACAAGACATGGCCACACATAAACATGGCACGTGTTTTTACCTTACGATATCCAAATCACTTTTTATATCAAAATCCGGTGATATTATGATAGTGTCTATTAATCACGAATAAATAGGAATATAGCCAGAAAGCTTACATCTCACTTTCCGAAATAGTTGGTTTAAAACTAATAACGTACGACTCGTATTGGAGTTTGCATTTCCAACATGATAAGGTATGGGACCACCTCCCGATCAGTGTACTCTAGAGAGGATACACTGGGGTTCAACAAGAACATCTTGCAACTGGCCACACAAGACCAATCTCTCATTTAACTTGAATGTATTGAATACATTATCACCTTACGGTTTCGCAACCGCCATAATCAGGAAGATACATAAGAGATAGAAGAAACCAAAGATTTTTTTCTCTAGATAGTGACAATACATCCTAATGGGAATGACCCACATAGCCATGTTGCCTGCCTTTTTTTATCATTTTCTAGCTGAAGAGGCTTGAGGTCACGATTTACCTTTCAGAGAACATCACATTAATTCTTTGAATGCCACATCATCAGTTCTATCAAATAACTAGTTGACGTCCACAAATATATTTTAGATGCTAACCTAAGAGAAGTTTCCTTCTTCGCCATCAAACATGGTATATTTGTAAAAATCAACGTACGGGATTCTTAGGAAATACCCTGTCAGACATTCATCCATACAAGTTACCCATGAATAGAATGAACCGAAGGCACCCTCCTACTGCATCATATATAGGAATCACCCGAAGGATCAGTAGCGAGTAGTCCTTGCATTCCAATGGTTTTAATCATGATAGAATCGCAAGTTACGATAACTTTGGGAGCTTATTAGAGAAATTTAATAAGTAGTTCTTCCGCTCATGAAAATCCATGGTCTTCAATGCTCCATCTTTATAAGTATCCCTGTAAGTCAATTTCGAATGCACAATTGGTTTGAAGTAGTTTTTGGTCTAATTCTCATGCCGATCTCCTCGAACTTACTCGTCAAAGATCCAAACAATATTCATTGATAGTCGGGTTTTAACTATCAATTTCAACAGTACTGTTAGTACATTAGAAGCTCTGGTCCTTTTTATTAGAGTCATTCATTAAGAACATTTTATCGATTTAAAATCAATTCCATAACTTAACAAACCTTTTTTGTTTTCCATTACTGAAAACAAAATCAACACATATCCTTTTTAGCATAAACATATTCCAAAATTTATCATTTATTCCCTTTATCTCAGAATATCGCTATATTTCACACAAAAACCTTCCTTTATTCCCTTCATCTTGGAAATATTGTATATGCATGCCTAACCAATAAGTATAGGTTAAATTATCAACCTTATACTGCCAAAATAACGTCCAGCGACATACTCTTTATAATATAACCCTAAACGGTTTCATTAACTTTAAAATTTACCAATTAAGGTTTACAATCTTAATTATGAATTTTTTATTCTATTTCCAATATCCAATTCCAAATGTAACCTCTTATTCTCAATTTCTCGAAAACCAAAACTATATCTTATACCTTCATAATAAGCGTATTCCAAGATCCCCTTTTTATATGTCTTTACTAGGAAAATATTACTGTATTCAAAAAACTCAGTTATACTTCCTTACTTTGGAAATATCACATTTTTATATGAAATCTCCCTTTTTATTTCCTTTACCATTACAAACCAATACCATCTCTCGGTAATAGTGAAGTCATTCAAGTTGGTGTATTTTATTTAACTATCAGACCTTGATCGACAACGTTCTTATTTTGAGATAAATAAAATTTTGTAACTTCAAAATTGATGCCAATTATAATCTTAGTTTCATTCATTATCCCAATTTAGGTATGGTTTTATAACCCATTTCTCATACGCTCTTCAAATTTTAATTAAATGTCTTCCTTGTATTTTTAAAATCTCCTTTCACTATAATCATTCAATTAAGTAAATATTTACTTAAAATCGTCGCATTTGCTTTAAATTCATATACTTCATTTGTAAAACTTGGAAAATCCTTTCATAACTCTTCCGTTAAGATTTCATTATAAGTCGATTTCATTTTGAAAGGTAATTCCAATTAAAAAGCAATAACTTCAATTATTATTAATTAGAATAATTAGCTTCATTGTCAACTAAAATAAAAGTAGTTAACTTCGTTATTAACTCAAAATTGAACAATTATTTTCCTTTAAAAGGCTATTTAAAGTAATAATTAATTTTTATTAATAATAAATTTTTCAACAATTATCTTAAAATATGGTTAATTAAAAAATTAGTTAACTTCTAGGAACATTCGTTAACTTTAACGATTGTTCGTAAGAACTATTTCTATTAAATTAATTAAAAACAAATTAATCTAAAAATCAATTTTAATTGAAATGGTTGACTTAGTCAACTAGTAAACATCAGTTGACCTGTTAACTGATTTCTATTAATTCTTTCTATTAAATTAATTAATAACTCAATTAATTTAATAATGCCACTTAATTATTTTTCTCAAGACAATTATTTCAAATCATTAATCCATAGGTTAATTCCTAGCTTATCTACTTATAAAACTTATATAAACATAGAAAACTTATTATACAACCATTTTATAATACTTTATAAAAACAAGATATAGACATCGATTTATTCGTAAAAATATAACTAAAAATCATGTTTTAATTATAAAAATATTTTTTATAACTTCATTGCGTCGATTCGCCTATGACAAATCAACATCTAAAAAGATGGTTTTTAGGCCATTCGCTGCCAACCACTTAATCAATACTGTTTATTGATTAAAACCACAACAATCATTGAATTTCAATTCAACGATCTATATCCAACTAATAACCAGCTAGGGGTGAGCATTATTTGGTTAAACCAAATAAACCAACCAAACCAATTTATTTTGGTCGGTTTGGTTCGGTTTTGAAATTAGATCGGTTTGTAATCGGTTCAGAAAAATATTTAGTTTGGTTATCGGTTTAACCAAATTAACCAAACTTTTGTTATATTTTCAAATTTATCGACGTTATAATAAATATTTTAGGTTAGATTAGTTATCCTAGTAAATTTTAATCATCATGTATATGTTAAAATTACTTTTAAAAAGCATAAGAATCATAAATAATAATACTCTAGTTATATATTTATGATTCATTTTAAATTATAGTTAATATTACAAACATAAGGTCTAAATTATTTTTAGTTCGGTTAAATCGGATAACCAACCGAACCAACCAAACTTAATTTGGTCGGTTTGGTTTTCATTTTTATCAGTTTTAGTTTGGTTTGACAATTTTCATCATCGTATAAACCAAACCAACCAAACGCTCACCCCTATAACCAGCTTCCAATCAGGATATAACGTTATTTGGGATAAACAATTCATATATAAATAATGTGAAAAACAATTAACATACATTTTATTTGAGGAACCCAGTTGGAACCCTCCAACCTGTTCTTTCCTGTAAAACAACTCATATTATCATATTATTATAACATATGAAATAAATTAGTTGACGGAATTATAAATATTGACAAACAACGATCAAACAATAAACAATATTTGTCCATAGCATCCAGTCATCCAGTTTAAATTACCAATGATAAATTTTAGTTATATGAATTAAATCACTTCATGAATTCTAGAAAGCGTGAGAGTTAACTCACCCTTTCTTTTTAATCGACGGATAACGTAGTTTCATTTAATTTTAAACAAGTGTTTAAAATTAAACGAAATTCCAATCGCTTCCAATTCCAACCAAACCAGATCGATTGCGTAGCCTTCGTCTCTGTGATTCCAATGTCCCTTATTTCGTTCAATTCTGATAATATACGAACAAGATATCGTATAAACATGTTATAACATATATTAAACTAATTAACGTCACTAACCTTTTTAATTAATTAATTATAATCCTTTGGTTATACCTTAATTACAATGATTGACTGTCCCTAATCTTTGTTCCATCTGAAAACAAACCCGACACCCTCATCTTAAAGAAACTCGACCTCTACAATTCCTTACCGCGCCTCCTCTAGTGATCAAGGCTCCCCAACTTCCTCACCAACGCCACCGCCCTTCCGAGGGCCTACATCACCAGCAGTCCTAAGCCACATGGTCAACCGAAACCGCTAAGAACCCGCTCGAATAGAAATCACTCATACTCTTATTTCTTGCTTCACACCCGCCTGACACCACAAACCCACCGTTGTCAGGACCTCTAAGCCTCCTTTTTCCATTCTCCTTCAGGTGCCTGACCCCAGGATTCTCCGTTTGCCCAGAAATCACCAAAATTCAAACCAATTACCCAAAACCAATCATCTCCTATCATCTAAACACCACAGCCACCACAGCCACACTATACCACTAGATCACCGCCAATAGGACCCCTTCCTCCCCTATATCATCGCCTTTTAGGCCATATTATCCGAAGCGTCCCCTAGCTCCGCCAATAACCAAAAACACAAACTGCCTTTCCTTACTGTTCTTGGTGATTTTCAGCCACCATATGTAACCGTTGGTTACCAAATTTTACCAGTAGGTCGAGTACTCCATTCTTAATAACTTTCCAGTTAACGAATTTTGCCAGTTCCATACGGATTGAGAGATAAAAATTAAAGTTTGAAACTAAAATAAAATGTAAAATAAAGGCTATTGATTTGGGAATTCGGGGTTGTGGTTAGGGTGTTTATCTAGAGGAAATTTATATTTTTATTCCGAAGCGACTAACGATATTTTTATTGAAAACGACTAACGAATATTTAGATTTATTATATTTTAATTCATTCGTGCCTATCGCTATTTCTGTTTGACGTTTATTCATTTATATGATCACATACGAACTCTGATTGCGATGGAAATGGACATCCACTATGGTTTGACATTCAGGACCCAATGAAACTTGTTTCATCGAAATTTGAGTCCGTTTGTACAAATAGCACTAGTCTGAGTTCAAATTATCGACTTATTCACATTTTAATTTGCGTACGCTCAAAAAATAACTTCGATTGGTGCGAAACTAAAAATCTGGCAATAATTAGTCATTGCTGATTTAATAAATTTTGTCTCATTGAAATCCGAGGTCGTTTCAATAAGAGCTCTTTTTAAAGGTCTAAATTATAGTGAATATTTGCTGTGCATCCTTATTTTCAAACATAATGCAAAGCGACTTCTTGTCTAAGTTCTGTTGTAAAGCAGGTCCTTGACTATTGCAACATGGTTTTATGTTTTTTCCGTTTCTTTATAAAAAAATTCAAAAAATTGGAAATATTCATGGAAGTATTTTGTACATAAAAAAACGCTGAAATATCAGCAATTTTAATGAACAATTGCTGATATTTGATACATTATTCACCTCGAATTTAGTTGAAAGGAGGACGAATAATTGCTGATATATCAGCAATCATACATATATAGTTTCTGATATATCAACAACTATTTTTACAGTAGATGCAAATAAATGAAAATTTTGCTGAAATAACAGCAATTTTAGTGAATTACTGCTGATATTTCTGCAATCATTCACACAATATATGGTTGAAAGGCAGATAAATAATTGTTGAAATATTAGCAAATTTGCGAATAGTTTCAACATTTGTAGTATTTTACTACAGATGAATTATTTTCATTCAGAAAAATTTGCATGAAACTCTGTAAATTTTGAATAAACTGCCCCAATGTCAACAATTATATGGAATGTGCATTAAAAAACTTTGTGTGCATTTTTTCTTTGGTTTTGAATCCTTTTTTAGTAGTTTTAATGCATAAATACGATGATGATTATGTGTTGGATTTAATTTTGAAGTTTGATATATTTTTAAGTTGTTTTTTTTGTTGATTTTCGAAAAATAGGGACCTAATTTATAAACTTTTTAGACATGGAGTTTCCTTTGTATTTTGAAACTTAATAGGGGCCTGAGCTAAACTTACCCTAAATTAAATCGATATAAATCGATTTCAAAACAATCCAATATAACAATAATAAGTTATTATTATTGTACATATTCAAATATGATTTCATATAGCTTCAAAATAAACTACTTCCGATTTCAAATATTTAAACAAGTTAAAACGATATTAAATTCATAATAAATATCCTTTTATTGTATAATAAACCGTTATGGTTTATAAATGATTCCATATTGACTTTCTAGAAATTTAATTTGGAAATTACTCAAAATCTATAAGATGAAATCTTCATTTTTCTCTTTCGTTAGAATTTTTTTATCTAATAGATCCGAAAGGTTCTTGTTCCAAAGAATTCTGACTTATATTGGATCTTGTATATTCATTTAAAGTTCAAAATGTAAAACTACGAAATACCGCGAAGTTGTAGCTCGTTTTAAATTAAATTATAAATTATACGTTCAAACATTGTTTAATAAACGAATTCGTTATTATAATTCAAAATCAACTTAATTAAATTCTTTTATATTGCCAATTCACATAGTATTGCAATTTCAATCAATTCCAACTATTTCAAAATTAAATTTATTATTATATTATTTATATTAATAAAATATTCAAAACCATTGAATTCGAGTTATCTAAAATTCCAAATCAACATTAAAAACAAAATTTAAATGTTTAAATTTAACGGTAAAAATCCAGGTCATTACGTTGGATATTAACGATCTATTATGTTAATTTATGTTGTTCGTTGTTGGTGAATATTTTAGAACTATCCAAACTCTTTTGAGTTGTACATGTTGTATTTTGGTGAATATGGAGTATAATGTTTTTGTGATTATTCCATAATAATGCTTTATACCAAGCCTAAGGCTTTGTACATACTTCAATGAAATTGCTTTATTGGTGTTAAGCCGATCATGTAACCTTATTATATGCTTCACTTACTCTTCGTGTAACGAAGAGTTTTCCTTCTTATGTTCCTAAGCTATTATCATATATGTATACTCATTGTTAAACTAGACTAACCCATTTGTATTAATGCTTGGGTCAGTCTGAGATTCTACAGGTTAATGTTTTCCCTGATGTTAGTCGCCGCATTCAGCATCAGGGTCATTCTATCATTTCGGAATCTTTGTTATTTTGTTGAAAAGTTGTGTAATGTTGATCCTTGTATTTAGGTCTATGTACTTATTCATATTAGTTTGATGTATGTATTTACGTATATCGTGGTTGGTGTAACTTCTATCCAGAGACGCAACGTATTGTATGATGGACTAGATCTGTATCTATTGTTGCATTACTATGTTATTATCTTTATTTATCTGAGATAATCATATTTTATTTTTTGGATTGAATATATAGCCATCGTAGTCTTACACTAGATGTATTGCATACGTCGATCTATATGAGGTAGAAAATATTGAAACGTCGATCTATATGAGGTAGACAATATTGAACTGTAGCCCAATAGACATATTTGATACTCATCTAATACAAAATTATGGATGGTCGCTCTTAACCAGTTCTATTCTTCGCTCTAATTGATGCCATTGCTTGTTAATGCTATTTATTAGGGTGGGTCTCAGATTGAGGCATTACATTTTGGTATCAGAGCCAGGTTAGAACAAAAAGTGTTGAGCACAGAACAGTAGATGAGCAAATACTGTACATTAACATATAATATGTGTGTTGAATTTTGTCCTTGATATCCTTACCTTTGATCATGGTTGAACCCAACCATAACCATTAGTCTTACCATTATCCTTTTAGGTAGCTACATTTGGGAATACGTATAGGAGAGCAATTTAAATCCATACTATTCCTTATAAGTTGTATTCAGTGAATGTCATCTTGTGCTTGTGAGGGCTCCACTCTTATCTTATTTTATCTTATATTTTCAGTTGTTGGCTGGATGTGATAGCGAGCGCCCATCATATGTTGAGCTATCCAAAGGATTATGCCCTGAAGGTGTTTATATGTCTTACGATAAGAATTTTGAGCTTGTTCAAAGCACTAAACCACCAGGTTCAACCCGATCTTCTTCGCCGTGCAAATCTATTTTTATGCATATGTGTAGCGTCTTCACCCACTTAGGAGGAAAGCCTTTCAAATGCTCAAGGTCTATTCTTGAGATTCAATCGTGGCTCCATACATGCGAGTGTATCTTTAATTACATGGAGATATCTAATCACCACCTCGTTCTTGTAGCATCGAGTATGAAGCAAGAATGTGCTTTGGATTGGTATGAGCTTCTTATTACTGAGATTGATGAAGCCACCCTTAGGAGGAAGCAGTTTGAAAGAATGTTTTGAGCTTAAATTTATTCTCAAGTCTGAGAAAGTTACCCTATCCCGAAGTATTCCTTGAATTAAAACAAAGAAAGTCTTCAGTAATCGGTATGTATCTCACTTTGAGGCTTTATCTAAATCTATTCTCTAGTATACTAGCACTCCCTATAAGAAAAACCTGAAATTTGTCACAGGTTTGAAGAAATACCCGACGAAGGTATTAATTCTCCAGTTTAAGTTATTTATTGAAGATTTAGTGGATGCAACCAACCATCTCGAGGCAATCGAGAGGGAGAAAGACAGTGATGATGACACTGTTGTTCAAGGTAATCCAAACAAGAAGCACTCTCCTTTCTCCAAATCCAAGCCTCTCATTCATGACAAAAAGAAGAAGCAGATCGATTCAGAATCACGTTCTGGTGTTGTAACATCCTACACTTTTTTGACCCCGAATTTGGAAAAAATCGAAACTCAAACCCATCCAAGAAAGGAAAGTATAAATCTAGTAACTGCAAATAATGAGCATGAGCATAATCAAAGTAAAATAAATCCAACGCACAGTGGAAACAAGATAAGATAACAATACTGACTAAGATGAGTATCTTAAAGCACATCATCTCATCGATATTGAGCATGAGAGAACGATAACCAAAAACCAAATTGAACACTTGCTAAGACCTGTCTTCCTCGTGCTAAACCTGAGAGTTGTTATGAGGAGGGGGACAGAACAATAAGTCTTGGTGAGTAGAAAATGTATAACACAGTCTACAATACACAAGTGTAACTCGTTTAGTTAGAACCAAAACATATGTCTAACAAGGCTAGTAAATCTAACCTAACCTTGTAAAGGTTTACACACAATGACAAACTTTCATACCCGAGGTAGTATCCCAAATCAACGATATTGATACTAAGAACGTTTATTCATAATTATGAAGCCTTTAAACCACCATTCAACCAATTTTTAAAACCAAGAGGTGGGATCTCAACTACTCTCTATACCATAAGGAGGTTAATTATTTCTATATAGCCACTTAAGACCTCACTACCCATGATAGGTAAGGGTGTATTCTTTCGATCACTTAAGACCCAAGGCGGTCCCATCGGCCACTTAATACCTTACTCAGTGGTTTACTTTACACTAGTATAAGTTAAAGGACACTAGCTACAAGTCCTACTAGTTTAAGGCTTCCGTCATTCACACATATACCCATGCCCCCATATAAGGCAAGAGATAGTAAGCAGCCACTTAGTTCCAGGTTTAGGTAGGAGTGCAACACCATCTAAGACCCCCTGGCAGACCCACATGTTACAATCTAACTGACCTTATAGATAATTCCCGAGCCACTTATACTTTCGTAAGATAGGCAGATCTATGGTACCTCCGTAGCAGTCATTTAATACCTAATCTCAAGGTGGACCCTCGACCGAGTCACCTAATACCTAAAGGAAGCGGGCCTTTGTAGGAATTACCAATCTCGAACCCAATAGAAATTTAATACTTCTTATTCATGAGGGGGAGAGATACGTGATCCCTTAATACCCTTTTAAGAGCAGATCTAACTACGTAATATCTTTACCCTGAAGCATGCTACACTTATAAATTATTTCCATTCTAAGGTTTTCTCTTTTAGGAGGGGAGGTGGGTCCTATAAGCACTTAATACCTCACACTTGAGATAAAACTTGTTTTAGGAAATAATCCTTGCTATGCAATTAACTATTGTCGTGGGTTTCTATGGTTAATGATATCTTACATCAGTTGCACATATACCCAACTATTGGAAAGTGCATACTTCTGTTGGATAAGGTAACTGATCTCACATCATTAGCTTACTAAGTCCAAGTCTTGATTCTTAATTATACTAATTCTAGATTAACTAGAAATAAATAAGGAAAACTTATAACTTTTTACCCTAGGATGTTTATTTATTAATTTCCTTATTGTACTTAGCAGTTCTACACCAATCAACCCCCATTAATTCTCCTTTTCTATTGTTCTTATTGTTATTAATTAGGTTACCTACCACTAATGACCCAAACAATCATATTCCTCAAGGTATCAATTAACCAATTCAATAATATTTATGACACTAACGGTCATATTTTCCTAGGGCATTCATCATCCTATTAAATGCCATTTATATCAGTCCCTTTTTAATTTTAATACTATAACTCCGTCTTATTACTATAATTTACTTCCATTTATTTCTTATTTATGTATTTACATAATTTTTTTATTATTCATTAGATTCCCTAATAGGAGTTACATTTCCTATTCGTAACACAATTCAAATCGTAACCACTTAGGCATGCTTATATTATTGAATTCATTTCCCCAAATCAAATATAGTTATAATATTTATTACTTAACTTATGACCATTTATTCATTTGTGGCAAATCAATTATATATATTGCTATAAAGGTAATAACATTCATTTCCATTTAATATGGGTTATAATTCCGTAAATGTATTCCCATAAAACAGAAACTATTCAGATACACAATTATGTCAACAAACATTTATTATAACATAATATATTTGCGTAAACTATGTAAATTTGGATGGATAAGGTTTATAAATATTTGTAATTATATTTTAAGCATGATTAACGTAATTGCTAAATTTTATTTATTATCATTCACCGTTTACAATTTAATCTAAACTAACGACCAAAACAAACCATTTTGTGTTTAATATTGTTTAAGATTCAAAATCTTAAAAAAGGTAAATAACTGTAGTTATTGTGAATATTTACCCAAAATAGTTGAAAGAGGAACAAGCATATTCCAAATCACAAGAAACATGAAATGTGTATATGTTTTGGAATTACTATTATAAACCATATACAAATAAATATGAATTTACACATCCCTTCCTATTTGATTTGTACAAATTTCTTGCTGATTCCAAATATTTCCTTTTTATTAAAAAGAACAAAAAGGAATATTTACAATAACCAAGTAAAACCCCAAATAATATTAAACACAAACAAGCATTTCTTTTTCATCAAAAAATTTTAAACCACAAATCACCACAAAATCTAAGAATCTGGAATAAAACTAAAATTTGACAACAGTTTTGAGACTGATTTCCAGATCCAAGATGCATAAAATAACTACAAACAAATCTATGAACAATTGTAGGAAATATAATTTAATTTACCAAAAGACCTACAAACTCAATATTCAAACCACAACCTATTTTTTCATATTTTAAAAAAACAATAAACAAATCTGATAAACTCTCAGGCATGTAATTCAGATCTAACAAACCAATTAAATAAGTTATTATAAACAATGATTATAATTTCCCACTCACCTGAAAGTTATCCAAATCTAAATCTGAACAAAACTTTTAGGTCTACAATTCCCAAATCTTACATATCTAAAATTATTTCAAAAATGGGATTCTTTTGGATTTGTATATATGTAAGAAAAGGAAAGAGGGAGGAAATCTGAATGGAAGAACGCCTATTCATAGCACCATCTCTTTTGCACAAGAATCTGATTTCAATCTTCTTAAGTATATTTATTTAATTTGTATATGTTTAGATTTGTTTTAGAATGGGTTTGGAAGAAGAGAAAATGGTAGAGCCTCGCTATTGCTTTCAGAATTATGCGCAAAAGAATGGGGTCTAACTCTTTATTTATAGGGGTTAAATGACCCTAGACCATTAGATTTGATTTAATAAATATTCATTTGTATATATAAGTTTTATATTATAAATTAAGCACACCAACCCTTGCCGCCCCCATTTGGCACGACCAGTGTAACAACCCTGAATTTTGGGGTAAATTTAAAAATTTATTTTAAGTAATTTTAATGAGTTTATGATATTTAAAATAATTTATTTAGAATAGTAATGATTAAAAATTGATTTAAATCGAAGTTAGAATGAATAATTTAATTTTAATTATAAAAGGAGTTAGAAATAACGCGGTAGTTTGAAAAGTCTTGAACTTTGACTAACCGTACAAGATGCAAAAATTTAACGGATTTTAGTGAAACCAAAAATATTGGAATCTATTTAAAAATATCTTTTCAACGAATCCGAAAAATCGAAATTTCATAGCGGGAATCAAAAGTTATGCCCAAATTAAGATTTAGAAAGGTCGCTATGAAATATATAAAGGTCAAAAATGCTACTTTTTGCATACGAAGGAATTTGAACTCGAAACCACTTCCATTGAGTTCAGAATGATGTTTCTGCATTGAAAAACAGTAAACACTTATATATTTTGAGTTTCAGAAATTATTTGTTTAAAAAAGTATTTTTAATATTAAATATGTAGCCCTTAAAAATAGCCATTTTACAAACGACCTCTGTTTTCGGCGAAACCACTTTTGTTGGAACCGGAATGTCGAATTATGGCTAAGTTTAATTTTCCAGAATTTTTCGAGTGAGTATGTAAGCATGGCAGAAGATAATACGTTTTGTCCGTTTATAGTTAAAACTGATCGACTGAAAAAGGACAGGTTTCGAACAGTCTCAGAATTCAACAAACATAGTGTCGTTGGAACCGTATCGTCAATGCGAAAGCAAAAATATTTTTTTTTGAATTTTCGGAGTCCGTATGTGACCGTGGTGTATTTAAATGTACGATAAATATTTAATTAATTATTTTTTAATGTAAATTTAAATAATTTTATTTTACAAATTTTGGAATTGGGCCACGAGACATGTCCCATTGCGTTCAGAAGGCATCAAAACCTTAAGAACGACAGTAAGCAGGCCCAATTTGGAGACAGTTTGAAATTCCACCTTTAAAGCACGAAAATCGAGATTAATTATTAAAATAATAAAATAAAACCCTAATTTGTTTCTACAGCCGCCGTTTTCATTCGATGGCCACGAACGTTCAAAAATTCCCGACTTAATAACTTTTGATCCACTCAATGAAATTCAACATATTATATACCAAATCGAAGCTCTTGGAGAGATCTACAGATCCATACGGTTAAGATCGGGTTTTAGTTCACGGATTTCGCAGATTCTCAGCACAAAGTGCCGGTGCTTGGAGGGATTTTCGAGGCACAGGGGGGCGGCGAGTGGCGCCCACTTCTGGGCGCAAGGGGAGGTCGGCGCGGGCTTTGAGGTGAGGGTCTCCGATCGTCTGCAGGTGGTCGGATGGAGGTGCGATGAGATGCACTAGACTTTGAGAAGTGGGTTGTGCGTTACTGTAACGACCACGAGATTTTCGACTCCGAAAATCGACACAAAACCCAGCGTCGACTGTTCAGACGTCGAAAATACCGTATCATTAATAGAAGAAATTAGAGGGTGAGGTAGAAAAGATAGAACTAATAGAATAGAAGAAGAAGAACACAACTGAGCATAATCAAAGTAAACACGAATCTCACAGCGGAACGAATAAAATATATTATATAACATAACTTTTGAAATACAAATCAGTAACTTTATATACATACCATCATCAGAGCACAACAGTCATTTCTGGAACAGTTATAAACACCTGTTTCCAGATACAAATAAGGTCCACAGCGGAATATATGATAGCCTATAGCTAACCGGTGAAGCCTCCTGCTTCCAGCTCCTTCAAATAAATCTGTGAAATCCCGACTACTTGACTGCCCGTACAAATTTGGGCACCCAAGAGTTTAGGGAAAACAAAACAAAATAAACTCTGGGTCAGTCATGGGACTGGTGTGAGTAAACTCCAACCACTTGTTTAACTTTAAAAATCCTTTCAAAAGAAAAGGTAATAGTAAGACCAGCCCACACATAAACACGGACGGTTTTTACCTTACTATAACCCAAAACACTTTGATACGAAAATCTAGTGATATTATAATAATGTCTACATCAAGTAAATAACCAAATAGCAGAACGCTTGCATCTCACGCTCCACATACATAGTATAAAATCAAAAAACCGCATGGCGCTTATTGGAGATTGGATTTCCAACATGACAAGGTATGGAACCACCTTCCGCTAGTGTATCTCTAGAGAGGAATACACTGGGTTCAACAAGAACATCTTGTAACCCGGCCCACACATGACCGACCACTCATTTCGCTTGAGTGTATCGAATGTATATCACCAACGGTTAGGATCAGCAACCGCCTCCCGACCGGGACAGCATCGAATAGAATAAGAAATTATATGAACCTCTAGATAGGTGATTATACATCCTAACGGGTGCGACCCACATAGCCATGCTGCCTGCCCGATTTTTGTCCTTTCCCGGTTGTTGAGGCCTGAGGCTACGATTACTTATCATTTTCTGATAGCACAATCACTTTGAATGCCACATCATCATATCCATTAATCACTAATTGATTTGCACAAATATTCTGGATATTATGCTAAGGGAATAAATCCGTTGCAACCATATATATTTATACATACCAACTTCTGCGATCATTGGAAATACTCTGTCTGACATTCGTCCATTTACGTTCGTTCTGGGATTGAACGAAACCGAAGGCACAATTTCTATTTATAGAAAAAGCCCTTGCACTTCACTTGATCTTCAATTATCTTCATATAATCTGATTCGCAACGCTACTGCCAATACAGAGTGGTTCACGAATAATAATCCAACCGGTCTCTCCATATTGACAACGATGGTCAAAATCTTCGATAGTCTGTGATTTAACTATCGAATAAAAACAAGTGTTCATCCAAACATATCAAACAAATCACCGGGCTCTTTAATTAATATTTCATTAATTAAATCTCTTCTCCGGTTCTTTATCAATATTTGTTAACCAAATATTTTCAATAACCATATTGGCCTTATACGTTATTTGGAAAACATTTCCATGCATCGCCTTCTTTTATTTTCTGCACTTAGAAAATATATTCTATTTGAAATTGAAAACAATTCCAATCACCTATCTCTTTCCCGACTACTTTAATTATACTCAGGAAATATTTACTCTTATACTTCCAAAATTTCACCACTTGGGTTAAAACGAATGCTGTGTAAAACATCGTCACAACAACCCAAAATACTTCCTTCAACTGATTCTCTTTAAACATTGATTTTCGAGACCGAGTCTTGCCATTTATCAGCCAATAATAATAATCCATCAAGTTGGGGTATAATTACCTCTCAGACCTTGACTGAAAATATTATTAACTTCAAAACAGACCAGACTGCTACTCGAATAATCAATACCATATTAAACAAATTTTCCATTTCTAAAATGTATATATATTTCCCATTTTGTTTATACTGTTTTATTTTTAAGTTCATCTCCTTATCGAATTCTATATATATCGATACACTGATTCTAATTATCAAATTTTCTTAAAAATATTCTAACTTCTTAAATTTTCGGAAAAATTCGCCATAACCTCCCTAAACCGGGAGCATCGGGAAATTGCAAATAGCCTTCCCGGTCCTTCTTATCTCGAAAAGAAAAAGAAAAAGCCAAGCGGCTTGCCGATACGGCGCATAAAACCCATAAATGAATTAAACATGTACCTTATTGTCGAGCACTATATTTATAAACTTCATATACTTCATATCAACCCTGCTTACACATGTTCACCTGTTTTGCAATTCAATTCAACTCAATCCAATTGTTTGAATTCAGTTTCGCCCATTTATTCTTTAATTAGCTCCTTAACCCATTTCACTTGTTGTTTGAACATATCACGTTCAAATATATATTAATTTGTTTATACAACAATCGAATGTCATTTCTAATTCAAGTTCATATTTGATTTTGAGTATGAATTTACAATCCCCCTTTTCTGATTCAAAGTCCAATTTCCATTTCGATTTCCATTAACCAATTCTTCTCAAATTTAGTTAGTTCAATTCAACAACTAAAAATCTGATTTTTTTTTTGTTTCAAAAATCAGTTCACTTACTTCACTGGAGTTCATGTTTATTTTGTATCTCTAGTCTGGATTCATCAAATGAAATTCTGGATTTTTATTTCTTTAAAAATCCCTTTTATTTCCTTAAATAAACCCTTATGGTTTATAAAGGATTCTGGCGCTATTTTTCTGAAAATTTGATTTTGACATAACTCAAAATCCATACGACGAAATTCAGATTTTTCTCTTCCATTAGAAAACTATTATCAAATGGGTCCTGACGTTTCTTATTTCACAGAATTCCGACTTCAATTGAGTCCTGTATACTTAATTGAAGTTCGAAACGCCGATTTACGAACTACAGCGCTGCGATGAGCTCGTTTTAATTATATTTAATATACATATATATATATATATATATATGTTTAAACTTCGTTTGAATGAAATTCAACTCCATTCTGATATATATTAATATATTCAAGTCCATAGTTTAAATTCCATTTGAATTCCATATTCAAATCCCATAGTTTAAATTCTATTTGAATCTCCTATATTCAAATTTCATTTTCCATCTCCATTTGAATTCTAATATTCAAATTCATTTCCAACGCCATTTGAATTCTAATATTCAAACTCATTTTTAACACCATTTGAATTCTAATATTCAAATTTAATTCTCTTGAATTCACATACCATATTTTATTTCCTTGATTTCAAATACCACATTTTAATCTCCTTGAATTCAAATACCAGATTAATTTCTATAATCAACTCCCTTTTGAATTGTTATATTTGAAATTCATACTTGAATTTAAATAATCAAACTCCATTTTGAATTTCTATTTTAAATTCAAATATCCAAAACTCCATTCTAATACTATTTGAATTTCAAATACCACCTTTTAATTCTCTTTGAATTCCTCTTATTCAAATTCTTTTTGGATTCTATTTGAATCCTATATTTAAACTCCATTTGAGTTTTATTTAAATTCTTATATTTAAACTCCATTCAAATTCTATTTAAATTCTTATATTTGAATCCTCTTTATTTAAAACCCATTATTTAAATCCCATTTGAATTTCTTCACTCAAATCCATTTGAATTCCCTTGAAT
This sequence comes from Allium sativum, assembly GCA_030737875.1. Lineage (NCBI taxonomy): Eukaryota > Viridiplantae > Streptophyta > Magnoliopsida > Asparagales > Amaryllidaceae > Allium > Allium sativum. The sequence goes on along the minus strand of CM060912.1, from coordinate 968,432,150 downwards.
TCAAATTCCATTTCAAAACCATTTGGATTTCCTATTTTGAAATCCTATTTGAAATTCTATTTCCAATTCTACTTTGAAAATCCTATTTTCAAAGTTTATTTCAAATTCTATTTTGAAATTCTACTTTCAAATCTCTATTTGAATTTCTTTATTCAAATTTTATATCAAAATCTCTATTTGAATTTTCTTTATTTGAATTCCTTTGAATTCAAATTTTATTTTAATTCCTTTGAATTCAAATATTAAAATTTCATTCTAATTTCTCATATTCAAATTCTATTTGTATTATTTAATTTATAAACAACGTTTATAACTTCCTGTAACGAACCGAGATTTTCGACTCTGAAAATCAACATCAAACTACCATGTTGACCATTCAGACATCGAACATTCCAGATCATTAATAGAAAGAAGTTAGAGGGTGAGAATAGATAAGATAGAAATAATAGAATAGAAGAAGAAGAAGAAACACCACACACAGAGTCTCACATCGCAGCGGAACAAAATATAATACAGAAGTAAATCTTTATTGAGAATTTTGAAAATACTTACAATATCAGAGTACATCAACATCTGGACAGTGATAATCTGTCCTCATACAACACACAGCGGAATACTAGTAATATCATACGTCCGAACAACTCCAGCTCGTCTCTTCATAGTAGTCGATAACCTGAACCTGTACAACCCGGTCTAACCCGAGCATTTACAAAACACCGGGTCAGTCTGGTGAACCAGAGTGAGATAAACTCGCACAGTATTAAGGGTAAATCATCCAATCTTGATTTTTAAGTTCAAAACCTTTTCAAAAGAAAAGGATAATCGTAAGACCAAATCCACACATAAACACGGACGGTTTTTACCTTACGATAACCCAAAACAGTTTTGAAGCCAATATCTTTTCTGATATTATGATAATGTCTAAATACAAGTAAATAGAATCTAGTGGAACGCTTGCATCTCACGCTCCACATATATAGTATACAATCAAAAACCACGGGCGCTTATTGGAGATTGGATTCAAACTTGACAAGGTATGGGTCCACCTTCCGATAGTGTATCTCTAGAGACAAATACACTGGGATCAACAAGAACATCTTGCAACCCGGCCCTCACATGACCGACCACCCATTTCGCTTGAGTGTATCGAATGTATATCACCGACGGTTGGGATCAGCAACCGTCTCCCGACAAGGGACAGCATCGAAACATAGATTAAGAAACAAATAGGATTTCCTCTAGATAGGTGATCATACACCCTAATGGGAGCGACCCACATAGCCATGTTGCCTGCCCGATTTTTGTCATTTCCCGGTTGATGAGGCTTGAGGCCAGAATTAACTTCCGATCATCTGGTCGTCATTCACTTTGAATGCCACATCGTCAGATCCGTCAGATATCACTAATTGACGTCCACAAAAATACTCTAGCTGAAAGCTAGAGAATGGCAATTCCCTGCCAACAACTATAGCACGTTTGAAGAAATCAACGTACGTGATCCTTTGGAAATACTCTATCAGACATTCGTCCATATACGTCATCCAGGAACAGGATGAACCGAAGGCACCCTCCTACCGCATCCATATAGGAATCACCCCATGGATCAGTAGCGAGAAGTCCTTGCAACCCGTAGATTACAACTACGACAGAATCACAGTTTATCTCTGCTTGCCAGGCAGAGAACATTAGTGGTCCTTCCGTTTATGAAGATCCACGGTCTTCAATGTTCCATCTCGATCATCTCCTGATATCTTCACGTATTTGTTGGACAGAATGGTTTTCGAATATAAATTCGATCCCGGTCTTTCCGTACCAACACTCGTATTGGTCAGATTTGATAGTCGGCGTTTTAACTATCAAAATATACAGTGTTTCAAACATGACACTCCAACGAGTTCACTGGTTCAGTATTCAGCATCACCTGGCCTTTTAACACTTGATTTACTTTTAAAAACTTCTAATTTCAATCTTTGAAAGTACGATAATTGAATAACTCTTATTTGAGTTAACTCTAATCGATTAACTAATATTCGACTTCACTCCATTCGCTTGACTCTAGATCACAGCGATCACAATGGTTACGCCTGATTCCCTCAGGAAACATCCGACCGCCGTAGGCTATCTGCAGCCCTGCGAATTACGCTAGCAGTCGTACGACATGGCAACTTAGCCGAATAATTATGTTTGGCTAATTCTATCTCGAATAAATATATTCAATTTCCCATTTTGAAATTTCATTAAAAATTCTCCTTTTTACTAGATCTCATTTTCAAATAACGTTAATGTAAAATTAACGTCTTAACACTTTGAATCTTATTTATATGTTTTGGTTTATCTTAAACCCTTTTATCGAAATCTCCTTCGACTTAATTCAAATAATTGAGTACGTTTATTTCCTTTCCCCCTTCAATTGGCTTGCATCTCACATTCGGTAACCTTTTTACATGAATTCCCATTTAAAAATATATTCCTAACTTTATCATTAAATTAAATAATAACTTATTTCAACATTTACTACTTTAGTAGTTAATCCCTTTATTATCTAAATTAAATATTAAATCCCTTTTAAATCCTTATTTAAATTCAAACAATATTCATTTAACTATTTTAGTCAAAACACATTAACTTGATAAACAATTCTAATTCCAAACGGTCGATTTCATTAACTCAAAAACTTGATTATCTCATTAACCGATTTCAACAAATCCTCGCTTTAATTTAATTAAAAATATAATTAATTTAGATAGATTCTAATTATTTGTTTTCCTTACAAAACAAATTTTCAAGGTTTAGCCATTTAATTCATTTCTTATTCTTCCACTGGTAAATCTGATCAACATTTTTGCAAAATAACTTCATAACAAATCAAAGTCTTAAATAAAAATATTTATTTATTTCTCTTAAATAACTTTTATTCAAATAATATAATTTAAATCTAACTCTGGTTATAAAACAAATTTTATAACCTCAACTCTATCGATTCACCTGACGGTGAATCAATATCTATAACTCGATTGGTTTTAAAGGCCATACTCTGCCAAACACTTAACCAATATCGCCCATTGGTTTAAACTAACAGATGTCGAACATTCAATAATCAACCATCAAATCAATCAACCCAAACAGGACAGTTCATATATGGTAATATGAAAATAAATAATATATTTGAGGAATCCGGTTGGATCCCTCCAACCTGTTCTTCCCTGTATTCAAAACGGTTATCACACACCAGATTATTCAGTTTTGTTTAACTGATAACACTAAATAGCAACCATTCAACATCAAATGCAAGCAATTCAAACAGTTCAACAATTTAAAACACGTTTATAAAATAAACGTGACCAACCAAGGTGAGTCACCTCTATTGCAACAAATCGTTAAAAATAGCGATTTGATATTCACTGAAATTAAACACAGTTTAATTTCATCAGTTAAATCAACAGATAAATAGATGACTAGCAAAGCAGTCAACCATTGGCAAGAAGAGCACACAAAATAAAAACACCCAATTTATATAAAATATAAAAAGGGTAACTGAGTGAGTTTAACTCACCTTTGATCTGATTCGCTGTTTAGACAGTTCGTTTCAGTTGATTCTGATCGCGTTTATTTCTGTTCCATGACGTAGACCTCGTCGAGCTCAATGCGTCATGTTTCATCGAGTTATTTGTTAAGAATAACCAGCGCTGAACCCTGTATTTTTGTTCGTTGCACTGCTTCCTTGTTTAACCATAGCTTTTCGTTTGTCTCTGAAAACACCAGACCAAAATTTTCGGTTCCCTTTCCAGCGTCGACCCTTCTCGTTTTGTTTGGTGGAATATCTTGGCCGATACTGGTTTACATCCTCCTGGGTTCTTCGTTACTCAACCCTTCATCACGTTGGACCAACTTTGCCACCTGCTCCCTTTAATTTCTTCAGAAATCCCATCTTCCTCGTGTTAGATGCCGAACCCACTCCCACCGTTTTTTTCTCTTCTTCTCCCACGTTCGGTTTTGGCTATCCCCTTCGCGACGAACAGCACATCACCGTACCAACCAAGAACAACATTCCCACTACAAGCCTCGGTCCCACGTTTCTTCCGTCCATTCCTTGTTCAACAACACGCCAGACCCCCTCCCATGCATGAACACTGTACCACGCTCCCATCCCATTCTCACCCTATCCCTTCTCTTTATCATCAAGAACCCACACATCCTGTTTACACGCAAAGAACCCCAGTACTCCCATCACCACATTCCCCTATCTGACGCCCTTGAAGACTCCTGCTTCTACCCTAAAACAATGAACTCCATCCCCTTTTGCCAAACTACCCTCCATGCGTTCATTCCTCTTCCATGCGCCATGAAGCTGCCACCATTTTTTTTTTTTTTGTTTGCTTAGTGAGTATTACTGAGGGATGGAAATGAGCTGCTAGATATTTATAGACCGCAAATCCTTGGCAAGCAAGGCGTGGAGGGAGGGAGTATCTCGACGGGTTGATAAATGCTTAGCTGTGTGATGTAGGAGATAGCTGTATGATTTGAAAGCACAACACGTGAAATGGTTCGGTGTAGGATAGCATAGCTGTGGCATTTTGGTTTTAGAAAAATGGTTCAGTGTATCCTATTACTTTCTCATGAAGGATGTCACGGTGTGGTATTTTCTTGTCAACTATAGGCGGCTTGTCTTAGTCTGTTGTGTACTTCACTGGACATGCCCATGTGTGGATCTCTTCATGCGAAAGGAAGCTTAAATTTATATATATATTATCAGCGAAACTATGTCACGAAGTAGTCGATCAAAACGTTACAAACGATTTTGGTTTACTGATAAAAACTAATCTTGGTGTAAAAAGGTATTCCGAACCCAATGGGACAGGTTTTGTCGCAATCCGAGGTCATATGAAAATTTTTCCTTTATGAAACCAGAAATGAACACGCGTTTAATTTTTCCACGGTCACCAGATAAATCAAATCCACTTGAAACTGCGAACATCGACAATAACTTTTCGATACGAACCCAATGGCACTAATTTCGTCGCATTCTGAGACTGTTGCCCCGGTAGGCTATTTTTACCTCGAACCGCCCTACCCTTTTTGCGTCAAATTTCTCGATCTCTAAAAATAACAAACTATATACATATCCTGACTCTAATCGACGATACGAACTCAACGGAACTGGTTTCGTGGCCTAATTCGATCGTCTGCTCAATCTACACTCAAATATCCTTTTATTTATTTAAATACGCGCTATAGAAATTGAACGGGCGTTTTCGGCTACCATGGTCACATACGATATCGGTTTTCCACGCAATTCACCACCGTACAACAATTTAGCGATACAGTTCTAATGAAACTGATTTCGTCGAAATCTGAGTCCGTTTGCAAAACGGCCATTTTAAAGGCCTATAATTTAATAACGATTTTCCATAGCGACTATTTCAAAATTTGATTTGGCCATAACTATCAAACTATAACACGAAATCTGGATTTTTCTCTTTTATATGAAAGCTATTGCCAATACGGCTCCAACGTGTCTTGTTTCACAGAAATCCGCCTTATATCGAATCCTGTATTCTCAGTTGAAGTTCAAAACTCCAATTCTCGAACTGCACGCCATTTTCAAGCTCGATTTTATAATATATATAAATATATAACGTTCAACTTTGTTTTTAATAACGAATTAAATATTAAATTTCATTAATATTCCCAATATGATATTTAAAATAAATAAATTAAATTAAATATTTGACGGCCAAAAATGCGGGTCGTTACATTCTTCCCCCCTTAAAATAATTTCGTCCTCGAAATTGCTAAGGTAAGAAAGAACGTTATAACTCATTAATTTCAAATCTAATTTTATACTGAATTAGAAACCAATTCAATACTATAAATAAATATTTTCAAAAATATCGAAAATTTTATAACACTTTAAATTTCAAAAAAAAAAAAATAATTTCGCCAGCACCTCCTCTGTACGGCTCAATCGGTACAACCACAATTCGCCTTTCTAGGCCTTCTCCAATCCAAAAGAAAACAAAACAGCCAAATGGCTTGCCAAATGGCTTGCCAAATCGGCTCATAAATCACCAAACCCATATAAAAATAAACGTGTACCTTTTTGTCGGGCATATCATTATATCCCTCCGTCTGCTACTCTGTCAGCATATACAACTGCATTCCCAAACAAAATTCCAGCTTTATCCTCAAACCAAATTCTTCATACGTCCAAGCCAAATCCCATTCTTAACTCAGTTTCCATCCATTATCAATTCCAACCAACACTATTTCAGATCCTTGTCTCGTAATTCAAAATCTGGTTCTGCTCGAGATAATATGTCTCGATTCCATTTCCAGTTAATTGGTTCCAATTCAATTCATATTCGCTTTCACAATTTCTATTTAATTTTGCCTTGTTCAAACAATTTCCCTGGGAGTTTCAAACAGTTCAGCTTTTTCAAAAATCAAATATTCCCTTTCAGGGTTCAAAACAACTTGTCCTTCCCAAAGCAATTCAAAACAAGATTTTTGGTAGTAATCCGTCACTTAAAACTCGGAAATGAACACTGATGATGTGGCCAGCATCCTCAGAGTTATTCCCCAGCGATCAAAGTGAGTTCAATACTATACCACTTATCAAACCATATTTAAACAATTTCATTTTGAAAACTTTTTCAAAATACCAAACACAATGCTCGTAAACAAATTTAAAATCTCCCAGGATCTTAAAATTCTCTTATATTCAATCCAAGTTCATTTGCAAACACCTTTCCCACTTTTATGAATTTTAATTCTAATTCTGATTTTAATTTCAGATTTAATTCATTTGATTCCATATATTATACTTATATAAATTCTGATTGGTTAAATATATAATCATTTCACAATTTATAATTTTATTGGATTATAATCACAACCAACACATCCAATATATTCTAATACTTCAAATATATATCATTCTTTTATATTTGGGTAAAATTATTTCATTTATCCTCTTTCAAAAACATACTGTGTCGAATTATTCTGTTCAAGAGTTTAGAAACACTTATCGACACAGTTTGCATTACTGTATCGACCAGAATTCATAAACTACTCGACAAACCAATCAACACAATATAAACAGTTTTTATATCAATTTACAAATACGCGCTCATATATATACACTCAAACTCAATCTAGGGTATTACTAACCCCATCATTACTGAGTCACGCCACAGAGCCAAGGCAATTACTTAACCTTCAGCTCTGATACCACTGTAACGAACCGAGATTTTCGACTCCGAAAATCAACATCAAACTACCATGTTGACCATTCAGACATCGAACATTCCAGATCATTAATAGAAAGAAGTTAGAGGGTGAGAATAGATAAGATAGAAATAATAGAATAGAAGAAGAAGAAGAAACACCACACACAGAGTCTCACATCGCAGCGGAACAAAATATAATACAGAAGTAAATCTTTATTGAGAATTTTGAAAATACTTACAATATCAGAGTACATCAACATCTGGACAGTGATAATCTGTCCTCATACAACACACAGCGGAATACTAGTAATATCATACGTCCGAACAACTCTAGCTCGTCTCTTCATAGTAGTCGATAACCTGAACCTGTACAACCCGGTCTAACCCGAGCATTTACAAAACACCGGGTCAGTCTGGTGAACCAGAGTGAGATAAACTCGCACAGTATTAAGGGTAAATCATCCAATCTTGATTTTTAAGTTCAAAACCTTTTCAAAAGAAAAGGATAATCATAAGACCAAATCCACACATAAACACGGACGGTTTTTACCTTACGATAACCCAAAACAGTTTTGAAGCCAATATCTTTTCTGATATTATGATAATGTCTAAATACAAGTAAATAGAATCTAGTGGAACGCTTGCATCTCACGCTCCACATATATAGTATACAATCAAAAACCACGGGCGCTTATTGGAGATTGGATTCAAACTTGACAAGGTATGGGTCCACCTTCCGATAGTGTATCTCTAGAGACAAATACACTGGGATCAACAAGAACATCTTGCAACCCGGCCCTCACATGACCGACCACCCATTTCGCTTGAGTGTATCGAATGTATATCACCGACGGTTGGGATCAGCAACCGTCTCCCGACAAGGGACAGCATCGAAACATAGATTAAGAAACAAATAGGATTTCCTCTAGATAGGTGATCATACACCCTAATGGGAGCGACCCACATAGCCATGCTGCCTGCCCGATTTTTGTCATTTCCCGGTTGATGAGGCTTGAGGCCAGAATTAACTTCCGATCATCTGGTCGTCATTCACTTTGAATGCCACATCGTCAGATCCGTCAGATATCACTAATTGACGTCCACAAAAATACTCTAGCTGAAAGCTAGAGAATGGCAATTCCCTGCCAACAACTATAGCACGTTTGAAGAAATCAACGTACGTGATCCTTTGGAAATACTCTATCAGACATTCGTCCATATACGTCATCCAGGAACAGGATGAACCGAAGGCACCCTCCTACCGCATCCATATAGGAATCACCCCATGGATCAGTAGCGAGAAGTCCTTGCAACCCGTAGATTACAACTACGACAGAATCACAGTTTATCTCTGCTTGCCAGGCAGAGAACATTAGTGGTCCTTCCGTTTATGAAGATCCACGGTCTTCAATGTTCCATCTCGATCATCTCCTGATATCTTCACGTATTTGTTGGACAGAATGGTTTTCGAATATAAATTCGATCCCGGTCTTTCCGTACCAACACTCGTATTGGTCAGATTTGATAGTCGGCGTTTTAACTATCAAAATATACAGTGTTTCAAACATGACACTCCAACGAGTTCACTGGTTCAGTATTCAGCATCACCTGGCCTTTTAACACTTGATTTACTTTTAAAAACTCCTAATTTCAATCTTTGAAAGTACGATAATTGAATAACTCTAATTTGAGTTAACTCTAATCGATTAACTAATATTCGACTTCACTCCATTCGCTTGACTCTAGATCACAGCGATCACAATGGTTACGCCTGATTCCCTCAGGAAACATCCGACCGCCGTAGGCTATCTGCAGCCCTGCGAATTACGCTAGCAGTCGTACGACATGGCAACTTAGCCGAATAATTATGTTTGGCTAATTCTATCTCGAATAAATATATTCAATTTCCCATTTTGAAATTTCATTAAAAATTCTCCTTTTTACTAGATCTCATTTTCAAATAACGTTAATGTAAAATTAACGTCTTAACACTTTGAATCTTATTTATATGTTTTGGTTTATCTTAAACCCTTTTATCGAAATCTCCTTCGACTTAATTCAAATAATTGAGTACGTTTATTTCCTTTCCCCCTTCAATTGGCTTGCATCTCACATTCGGTAACCTTTTTACATGAATTCCCATTTAAAAATATATTCCTAACTTTATCATTAAATTAAATAATAACTTATTTCAACATTTACTACTTTAGTAGTTAATCCCTTTATTATCTAAATTAAATATTAAATCCCTTTTAAATCCTTATTTAAATTCAAACAATATTCATTTAACTATTTTAGTCAAAACACATTAACTTGATAAACAATTCTAATTCCAAACGGTCGATTTCATTAACTCAAAAACTTGATTATCTCATTAACCGATTTCAACAAATCCTCGCTTTAATTTAATTAAAAATATAATTAATTTAGATAGATTCTAATTATTTGTTTTCCTTACAAAACAAATTTTCAAGGTTTAGCCATTTAATTCATTTCTTATTCTTCCACTGGTAAATCTGATCAACATTTTTGCAAAATAACTTCATAACAAATCAAAGTCTTAAATAAAAATATTTATTTATTTCTCTTAAATAACTTTTATTCAAATAATATAATTTAAATCTAACTCTGGTTATAAAACAAATTTTATAACCTCAACTCTATCGATTCACCTGACGGTGAATCAATATCTATAACTCGATTGGTTTTAAAGGCCATACTCTGCCAAACACTTAACCAATATCGCCCATTGGTTTAAACTAACAGATGTCGAACATTCAATAATCAACCATCAAATCAATCAACCCAAACAGGACAGTTCATATATGGTAATATGAAAATAAATAATATATTTGAGGAATCCGGTTGGATCCCTCCAACCTGTTCTTCCCTGTATTCAAAACGGTTATCACACACCAGATTATTCAGTTTTGTTTAACTGATAACACTAAATAGCAACCATTCAACATCAAATGCAAGCAATTCAAACAGTTCAACAATTTAAAACACGTTTATAAAATAAACGTGACCAACCAAGGTGAGTCACCTCTATTGCAACAAATCGTTAAAAATAGCGATTTGATATTCACTGAAATTAAACACAGTTTAATTTCATCAGTTAAATCAACAGATAAATAGATGACTAGCAAAGCAGTCAACCATTGGCAAGCAGAGCACACAAAATAAAAACACCCAATTTATATAAAATATAAAAAGGGTAACTGAGTGAGTTTAACTCACCTTTGATCTGATTCGCTGTTTAGACAGTTCGTTTCAGTTGATTCTGATCGCGTTTATTTCTGTTCCATGACGTAGACCTCGTCGAGCTCAATGCGTCATGTTTCATCGAGTTATTTGTTAAGAATAACCAGCGCTGAACCCTGTATTTTTGTTCGTTGCACTGCTTCCTTGTTTAACCATAGCTTTTCGTTTGTCTCTGAAAACACCAGACCAAAATTTTCGGTTCCCTTTCCAGCGTCGACCCTTCTCGTTTTGTTTGGTGGAATATCTTGGCCGATACTGGTTTACATCCTCCTGGGTTCTTCGTTACTCAACCCTTCATCACGTTGGACCAACTTTGCCACCTGCTCCCTTTAATTTCTTCAGAAATCCCATCTTCCTCGTGTTAGATGCCGAACCCACTCCCACCGTTTTTTTTCTCTTCTTCTCCCACGTTCGGTTTTGGCTATCCCCTTCGCGACGAACAGCACATCACCGTACCAACCAAGAACAACATTCCCACTACAAGCCTCGGTCCCACGTTTCTTCCGTCCATTCCTTGTTCAACAACACGCCAGACCCCCTCCCATGCATGAACACTGTACCACGCTCCCATCCCATTCTCACCCTATCCCTTCTCTTTATCATCAAGAACCCACACATCCTGTTTACATGCAAAGAACCCCAGTACTCCCATCACCACATTCCCCTATCTGACGCCCTTGAAGACTCCTGCTTCTACCCTAAAACAATGAACTCCATCCCCTTTTGCCAAACTACCCTCCATGCGTTCATTCCTCTTCCATGCGCCATGAAGCTGCCACCATTTTTTTTTTTTTTTTTTTTGTTTGCTTAGTGAGTATTACTGAGGGATGGAAATGAGCTGCTAGATATTTATAGACCGCAAATCCTTGGCAAGCAAGGCGTGGAGGGAGGGAGTATCTCGACGGGTTGATAAATGCTTAGCTGTGTGATGTAGGAGATAGCTGTATGATTTGAAAGCACAACACGTGAAATGGTTCGGTGTAGGATAGCATAGCTGTGGCATTTTGGTTTTAGAAAAATGGTTCAGTGTATCCTATTACTTTCTCATGAAGGATGTCACGGTGTGGTATTTTCTTGTCAACTATAGGCGGCTTGTCTTAGTCTGTTGTGTACTTCACTGGACATGCCCATGTGTGGATCTCTTCATGCGAAAGGAAGCTTAAATTTATATATATATTATCAGCGAAACTATGTCACGAAGTAGTCGATCAAAACGTTACAAACGATTTTGGTTTACTGATAAAAACTAATCTTGGTGTAAAAAGGTATTCCGAACCCAATGGGACAGGTTTTGTCGCAATCCGAGGTCATATGAAAATTTTTCCTTTATGAAACCAGAAATGAACACGCGTTTAATTTTTCCACGGTCACCAGATAAATCAAATCCACTTGAAACTGCGAACATCGACAATAACTTTTCGATACGAACCCAATGGCACTAATTTCGTCGCATTCTGAGACTGTTGCCCCGGTAGGCTATTTTTACCTCGAACCGCCCTACCCTTTTTGCGTCAAATTTCTCGATCTCTAAAAATAACAAACTATATACATATCCTGACTCTAATCGACGATACGAACTCAACGGAACTGGTTTCGTGGCCTAATTCGATCGTCTGCTCAATCTACACTCAAATATCCTTTTATTTATTTAAATACGCGCTATAGAAATTGAACGGGCGTTTTCGGCTACCATGGTCACATACGATATCGGTTTTCCACGCAATTCACCACCGTACAACAATTTAGCGATACAGTTCTAATGAAACTGATTTCGTCGAAATCTGAGTCCGTTTGCAAAACGGCCATTTTAAAGGCCTATAATTTAATAACGATTTTCCATAGCGACTATTTCAAAATTTGATTTGGCCATAACTATCAAACTATAACACGAAATCTGGATTTTTCTCTTTTATATGAAAGCTATTGCCAATACGGCTCCAACGTGTCTTGTTTCACAGAAATCCGCCTTATATCGAATCCTGTATTCTCAGTTGAAGTTCAAAACTCCAATTCTCGAACTGCACGCCATTTTCAAGCTCGATTTTATAATATATATAAATATATAACGTTCAACTTTGTTTTTAATAACGAATTAAATATTAAATTTCATTAATATTCCCAATATGATATTTAAAATAAATAAATTAAATTAAATATTTGACGGCCAAAAATGCGGGTCGTTACACTTCCCTTAAATTTTCACATTATAAACTTATAAATAAAGTTTATAAATCCAATTCAAATCCCGTATTTTTATTTATAAACCAAGTTTATAAATTCACTTGTTTTATATATTTAAAACAGTTAATATTTTCTATACTTCATTAAAAATTCAAATTCTATTTATAAAAATAGAATTCCATTTTCAAATCTCTATTATCCTTTTTCGATATTTTTATAAATCAATATTCGAGCCCCAGTGATATTTAAACACCCCAAAACAATCAGTTATCAATCATGGGATTTTTAACACATCATATATGAGAATATATATGAAACCGACAAACAAACATATAATATATTTTTGAGGAATCCAGTTGGATTCCTCCAACCAGTTTACCTGCATCCACAGATGTTAGCACATAAATAATACCCATTCTGCTTCGTGGCAGAATATCGTGGTATAGAAGGTCATCCACTAATCATAGCGTGGGGCGTATAGGGTAATCATCCGCTATGAAACTGCGGGCATCCGCTAATGAGACTGCGGGAATCCAACCAATCAATCAACCCAATATATATATATATATATAGCCTAAATAACTAATATATATAAAACAAGCAGAAAAATCCAAACAAGCAACAACAATTATTTTTACGAAGTAAAAATAATTATAATAAAAGGTGAGTGTGATTTACTCACCGGGATTGTAATTCTCGATATCCTGTTTAAAATTCCAAACGTTGCAACTGCGAATCTACTCCAGTGGAAAATATATGTACCTATGATCATTTGATTTTATTAATCGACTATACTATCATTATTTTAGATTAACTTAACACATTAATAAATTGATTATAAATTAAATAACAACTAACAAATTAAACAAATTCTTCTATGTATATATTTAAATTCCGGTAAAAGCGTTTACCTTACTGCTCAGTTAATAACTCGATTAGTTCCCGAAATAAATCTTCGAACAGTTCTATGCTGAAATCAGCCCTAAAATACTGCTTCATTCCTTCTCGACATTCCAGCAAACACTTGGTAGACAGTTCCATTTCCTTCCTGTCACAAATTACTGAAACTCGACAGCCTCTCCAAAAATCCAAACCCACCAATTTTTTTCGACTTACTCCCTATCTTCGTTCACACCCCAAAAATAGTACTGACCTTTTCCCAAACTTCCCCATTCATATACTACTCTTCTTTTCAACTCAACCACTTGGTATCACTACAGCACCGAGCCCCAAATGAACGCAATAATCCGTCCTTCCAATTTCAGCCTCGTACACCCTTATTCCCACTGTCGAACTCCACTAAATACCGTACTGTTGCCACCCAAATCACCATCATCAAGTTCGACTTCACCGTCGACTTCATCAACATCGCCCCCCCACATCAAAACGAGAAACCCCATCAAAGTCGAAAACCCCATCTCCAGTTCGATGTCGAGCTACCTGCGATGGCGATTTCTTTTTTTCAATTTCTGATAGGAGGAATCGATTTTACAGATGATAAAAAAAAGAAAAAGAAGAAGGAAACGAATGAATTGATCTGTGGATGGGCAAATAAATCAGAGGCTCTGCCACTTATATACACGCGAAAGGGGAACAATACAGACTGGTCATAAAAATCTTGTTTGCTTGATATTGAGGATATAAAGCAGTTTTTACAGCTCGAGGAAGAAATGTAGTTGTGTGATTTCACTTTTTAGGTCGGCTTGGTAGAAATAGGGTGGCTGATGAAACGTTGATATGAAATTTTATTTGAAATTTATTTTAATTAATTAATTAAAATATCTAACAGTCCCTATCTTGCAGTCCCGAACCGCTATTCTAACTTAACGACTGATGTTATAAGGTCATAACGCTATTTTGGACTTAACGGGACCAATACTGAAATTTTTATTCGACTATAGACAATAAATAGCAATTTACATTAACGATTCGATCTAAAATATAAATTGATTTCAAACAATTTAAATTCATCGATAAAAATCTATTATTATCGTTCTATTCGATATTAAATCATATAATGATTTTTAAACCGATAAATTCCATAATAAAAATCCATTTATATTCGAATCAATATTTAAAATAATTTAAATATTTAATATTCAACGATCAAAAATCCGGGATGTTACAGTTACAGACAGTATACGAAGAAGGAGATGATGAGGTAAGGGGATTAGTGAGTTAAACCATTAATTAATTAAGTTAATTATTTATTTAAATGTTCAAACCTATAAACGATCGTAACTTGTTCGTACAGCAACGAAATTAGATGATTTTCGAAGCGTTGGAATCAGAAAAATAAGATCTACAACATGAAGCTAACTAGAACCATTTCTGAGCCGATCAAAATTTGACCAAAATTCAGATCTGAATTATTCGGTGAGATTTCTATATTTTTAAAATTTAAAATTTATTATCTATTCTACTGTGTAATTTATATTTATTCTATATGAAAATCATGTTGATGTTGTGTATATATTATTTCAGTGTTAATTGTTGTATGATTGCGATGTATCGTTGGATGGATTTGTGTGTCTCATGTCTGTTAAATTTAGTTTATAAATAAAATCTATTTTGTATGTCATATTAGAATAAAGAAATTGTTTTGATAAATAAAATCTCTTTTATTTGTCATATTAGAGTATAGAAATTGGTCTACAAATAAAAATCCCTTTTATTTGTTATTGAAATACTTAGAAAATATTGAAATTGGAAATATTCTTTTATATGACATTGAAACACATAGAAAAGTGTAAACCAATAAAATAATCTTTTATATGTTGTTAGTGTACATAGAAAATGTACACACATGAAATACCTCTTTTATGTTATAAGTATATGTAGAAAAATGTAATCACATAAATTATTCATTTGTGTCAAAATATGTTATTGAAACAAGTTTTACACATCTCGTTGAAATAGAATTAGAAATTCATTGCTAAGTTAGCTTAGAAATTTTGACAAATAGATTGTTCTTTTATTTGTTATAAAAGAAAATGTTTACATATAAATTATTCTTTTATATGTTATTTAATAAAATATTCTTTTATTAGTCATTAGAATACATAGGAAATTGTCGTCAAATTAATGTCCCACCTAGTTATGAATTGTTATGTCTAAAATTTGGATTTCAATAAAAAGTTCGTTTTTATTGTTTTCTTTAAAACATGGTTTTGTCCAAATATAGTTATCAAAATAAAAACATTCATTTTTGTCACTTTAAATGAACGAACTAAAAATGTTTCATTTTTGTCATTGGAAGAAAATGAATAGCTAAACATTCCTTTTTATCATATAAGTCAAATTAGACAAAAATACTCATTTTTGTTTAAATTAAAAGAATGAAACAAGATATAGTACTTTTATATTATCTTAGTATTGAAATACAAAATTAGCACTTTTGTTAATTTACGCTAGTTGAAAAAAATTATGCAAATTTTGTCAAATATATTGGTTGAAACAAAAAGGACAAAAATATTTATTTTGTCAAATGCCAAAAATGTATACAAACAAAATTCACTTTTTGTTTGTCATCCGAAATGTAGAATTTGTTATACAAATAAAAATTTACTTTTATTTGTTATGTTAACATCAAGAATGCATGCAAATAAAATGTTCTTCTATTTGCCATGTTAAACATTAAAATATGTTATGTGAACAAATATTTCTTTATTTATAATTCATAGGAAATTGTCAACATATAAATATTCATTTATATGATATTAGATACATAGTGAATTGTCAACACATAAAATGTTAGAGTAGAGAAAAATAACATTTTAAGTATAAAATGTTAAAGTAAAGAGAAATAACATTGTAGTTATAAAATGTTAAGATGTATAAAAAAATACATTTTAGTATAAAATGTCGAGTTGACAAAATATCACTTATATTTGTTTTGTTGAAATGTTAGATTCAATTTAACATAAAAATATTCTTTTTGTGTTAATATGAAGTGTTAGAAATGATGTAACATAAAAACATTATTTTATGTTAATATGAATGGTTAGAATTGTTAAACATTAAGAATATTCTTTTCCTTGTTTACATGTAATGTTAGAAAAGTTTCATATGTTGAAAACATTATTTTCAACATGCTTATATAGAAAGGAAAGTTGTTAGAAAAGGATAAGTATGTTAAAAACATTATTTTTAACATTGCTAGAAGAACATGTTAGAAAATATAAAAGGTTAAAAACCATATTCTTAACATGATAGAAAATACATGTTAGAAAATATTATATGTTAAAAACATTAATTTTAACATGCTGAAAAGCGGTAAAGGAAACACATATAAAAATATGTGAATACATTAAAATATTCTTTTTAATGTAAATATAACTTAGGAAAATAAACGGTCTTTTATTTGTGTTCTCTAACACAAATACAACATAGAAAATAAAATTCCCTTTTTTATTTTGCGTTTCACAATGAAATTATGACATAAAAGAATATGTACATCTTTTATTTATTGTAACAACCCAGATTTTTGACCATTTCAATCGACAATAAACCACACATGTCGATCCAAACAAATCGCCAACCCGGATAGTTATTGGGGAAAAGAAGAAGAAAAAGAAGAAAGGAAGAAAACAATCACAGAATCTCACAGCGGAAGGATCACATATAATAGACAAATAAATAGTCAAAAGCATTTAAACATATACATTCGAGTTACAACATTTAAATCATCAGAGTTATACACTTACATACAGTAATGCAGCGGAAATAAAATGTAGTGGTTACGTATACCAAACTCCGTCTTCGATCTCCAAGGCCAAACAATCTTCATTAACTGCAACATCTGCTGACCCGAGCATATTGCATAAAAGAAAACACAACAAACACTCGGATCAGCACTAAATCATCTCATATTAGTCGAATTAAAATACAGAATAAATCGGTGTCATGGTGCAGTAACTCAAGAGATGTTACGGGATTTTCCATCTCTCAAGGGTCCGTTAAACTAATACATACATAGTATAATACGCTATTACAATAGTGTTTATTCAGTAAAGTATAATATCGAAAATAGCGTAAGCAGGATTCCATGGTCCCCTTACACCGTTTATACCATTGCCGTACAGTTTGCATATAACACACCAGTACGTCGGTGGATAGGGATGCACCGTGATACGACAACGTTAAATCATAATCGTAGGGGCTCGATAAGGATAATATGACAAGGCACTGAGGAATACCCCGGTAGGATTCTACCGAATTCGCGGGCCCCAGGCCGGTGGTAACGCATAGCCGCAACTACCGCCCACCTCGAACGACATTCCCATATTCAAAGGTGCACCCAAATCGATCATAATAGTAATAGAGATGGTTTCGAAGGAGTGCGTTCGATCAGAGATGTGATCTCATTAACCCGGGGATGGCTCCTGTTTTAGTCATTTCAATTTTTGACCCGAAGGTCAAGGCTAATCCATCATCGTTCTCTTTCTTCAAATCCAGTAATCGCCTCCATACCATCCGACTTCGGTTCTGGAACTTCCACCGCGTACACAGTTGTCAAAGTGGTATCGACACTGACAGAGAGTATGCCTTATGTCGACTCCGGTCTCCTTGACAACCCATCGTTTACATTTTTCACACCGGTCAGTGTTTTTACCTTTCAAAGGAGTTCGTGTTTCATATCAAAATATCATGTTTCGAAATTCATTTTCATATTCTAAATAGAATATTATTCAAATGGGACTTTCCATTTACGCACAACATCTCGAACTCATTCCAACTTAAATAATTTTTGAATATCAAAATAGTTAACAATATATTTGAATAGTTCAAATGCATAATTAAAATGGTTTGAAATAGTAGTTTGTAATAAAAGTAGAGTTTGACGAATTTATTAAAATATATAATTAAACAAATAAAAAAATTAATTTATTATAAAAGAATTACTTATTCAAAATAATTTATAAAATAAATAGTTATAAAGGAAATAATATATAAATAAATAGTTTGAAAAATGGTTTGACATACTATTGTTGGAATTAGAATCGTTCGCTCGATTCGATTACACTTGAAATTCCATTTCAACTTCTAGTACATAAATTCAAATTCACAATTTTGATCGACTTCATTTCAAATTTATATTCATTTCAAATTCGTCAATTCAATTCAGATGGTTAACTCTAACCCGTGTTCCCATTCCAACAATTTCAATTTATTACAAATAAACCGAATTCGATTTCAATCCATATTCCCATTCAAGATTCGATTTATAACATATATCGAAATTTACAAATTCATTTCATTGTTTCAAAGATTTTCACATGTATAACGAGTGTCGAATTCCAATTCATATTTTAATTCAAAATCAAGACCGACTTACAGAAAATTTCAACTGCCGGCAAAACAATTCAATCTCGATGAATTCGATTAAATACAATTATACCCCTTTATTTGTAATCATTTTGACACAGATTTATTTCCCTTTTTACTTAAAATTCCAAATTCAAATTCAAAGGAAAAATAAACTTTAAAACATCACTTATATTGTTGTTAACAAAAATTTCAAAGTCCATGGTTGAACAAGATTTTTATTTAACCGACCGGTGTCCGTATATAATTTGCTATCCTACGGCCAAGTGATTTTATATTTAATTTCTCGATATTCGGGATGGATCTATCATTTCAATCCAAATCGGGGTCACAGAGATTTATCATTTCACTCTGTGTTCTTAATTCATTTTACCGATAAATCCCGGGTTCATTCGATGCCCGTAACATCAAGGGTAAATTGGGATTTATCGTCACATGGGCACACAACATCATATACTGCATAACAGAACAGTCCGAGCAATATTCATCCAGAAATCAAATCAATCAAGGCAGCTATCACATCGTTTATTCAACAGTAAATTGAATCATTTTACTAGTTATCAAGTGTCGGAATTCTAACTAGAAATTTAAATTAAATTTAAATAACTAATTTATCGATTTCAATGCATGTTAACACTTGC
This sequence comes from Allium sativum, assembly GCA_030737875.1. Classification (NCBI taxonomy): domain Eukaryota; kingdom Viridiplantae; phylum Streptophyta; class Magnoliopsida; order Asparagales; family Amaryllidaceae; genus Allium; species Allium sativum. The sequence goes on along the minus strand of CM060912.1, from coordinate 968,412,508 downwards.
ATGTCAAATTTCAAGCAATCATTCACCAAATCAATCACAACCATACATCCAATTCATTTCATACATTAATTTGATAAATATGGGATGGATTCAGAATTTCGTGAGTGAAGGAACACTCACCTTCGGGTTTCAATTTGAATCGAGCGTTCAGAAAGGCCCAAAATTTGACAGTCTCAGATCGCAACCAAACCAGTGCCAAAACGTCCGCAACTCCGCCACGATCCCAACGCAACAAACCGCGTCCAAATCTGACTTAAAATGAGAGAGTTGTCAGTGTTTTAGCGTTTGAAATTAAAAATATATAAATTAAATAAATGAAAATCCTCACCCACTCAAAACCCGCCACGTCAGCACCAGCATCATCTCCTTCCCGCTCGTCCTCTACCCGCGTTGACCGAAATGAACCCAAAACCCGCCATGTTTGACCGCCCGATTCTCCCTGCTCCGGCCATCAGAGGATGCGAGACCACCTCCATCGTGACCTGCGTTGGAAGCCGCGCCCCTGGGTCCCCAAGCCACCACCTCCGGTGGTCCTTCTTGCCGCCGGCAGAATCAACTAGCGTGACGGGTTTTAAACCCTTAACCGAGAAATTCGAGCACCTCAGGCCGAATTACGACCAGCGAACACCATTTCCGAACTCGTATGACTCCCCTCTACAAAACCCATATCTCCAATTTCGCGATTGAAGCCCAGATCGGAAAACCCCAATTTCAAGCTTAGGGGTCCGAAAACTGAAAGCTTTGACCGCGATTTCTGGCCACATCGGTCGTTGCATGTCAGATCTGAGGGTACCCGCGGGTTCGTATCGTCGAGATCTACGTTTTGATATATAATTCGATATAGTTTGGAGAGTTTTGATTTTCAGCTTGTATTTGATTTTGGATCTAGGGTTTGGATCTTATTTTCAGCCATTAAAGCAAATTTTTGAGGAGGAAATAGAGAATGGGCTGATTTGGTGTTAGTGGCCTTAATATATATATATAAATATAAGGTCCAAACTGATTAACACACACACAGTTACTGTATATCAGATTTTAACGTACATTTTACATTACCGGGGCCACATACTGACCCCGAAAAATCCAGAAAAATTATTTTTGGTTATGTTTTGACGATACGATTCCAACGAAACTAATTTCGTTGAATTTCGAGACCGTTGGAAAAATGGCCTTTTTCGGGTCGATCTAATTTAACTGTCAACTGACAAAATGTGTTTTTCACTTGCCACTCTCACAGATTTATTCGAAAAATTCTGAAAATTGAAACCTAGCAATAATTCGACATTCCGGATCCAACAGAAGTGGTTTCGTCGAAAACCGAGGTCGTTTGAAAAAAGGCTATTTTACAGGCCTTTAAATATTCTATAGCGACTATTCTGAATTTTCATTTGACCATAACTTTTGATTTCCATTACGGAATTTCGATTTTTCGGATTCGTTGGAAAGATATTATCAAGCAGGTTCAAATATTTCTTGTTTCGCTAAAATCCGATTTGTTTTGAGTCCTGTGCAGTCGATTGAAATTAAAAATCGAATTTTCAAACTGCCGCGCCATTTCAGGCTCATTATATAATTAAAATAAATTTATTCGTTTTTTTTCTTCGATTAAAATAATTTTTCCGTCGTTATTATTTGAAATAAATCACTTTAAATATTCGAAATTCTTTAAATTAGCCAAAATGACATTTTCAAATTGGTTCGGATTTTCAGGTCGTTACATTCTCCCCCACTTAAAATCTTTTCGTCCTCGAAAAGAGAACGAACCGATATTAAGTGCATATTTATTTCAAATTCGTATTTAAAATTAATATTTCCAAAACAAGTATAGTTATAAAACTCGTAAATTTTTCTAACTCCCGAAATCACGGAAAATTTCGGCAGCATCTCCTCTGTACGGAGAGGTCCGGAAAGAATCCCAAAACATATATATACTCAATATACATCTCATCCAACTATGAGGCATCCCAAAAGTGGGGAAAACAAAATATAAAACCACAAAACCATATACCACAAGTACGTACCTCGTTTAGCGTTATTTTGCATTTTTATTTACCTTTGCATTTAGTATTTGCGCAAGCGAGCTCCAAAGCGTAGCGCACACTCCTTACACCTGTTACAACTTGCATACACATGAGATTCAAGCATATATACAATATATGGCAACTTACCCAACATACATTAATCATTTAACCCCAAAACCAATATATCTATGCCAGGCCAGCAAACCAAATGAAGTTTATCCTTTGTCGCTTAAGTATACTCCCGTTCATATCACTTGTATTAAGCAAATTTTTATTTTACCTATTCATATTATGCCATTGTCTATCTTACTCAAGTTCATTTCAATTTATTCATTTCAGTTGTTATTATCTCTTTACTCGGAAAAAGAGGATTTGAATTAAATTTGTTTACTCAATTCCGATACATTTCTATATTTTTCCCATTTAAGTTACATGAAATATTATTCCATTAACATGCTTATTTACTCGACCCACCCTCTCATGATTGGAATTAAGGAAATGTTCACCCTCTAAATTTTTTCAAAATTAGTTCTCAAATCATTTTATTAAATTTCCTGAGTTAAACTCCATTTGACTCGATTCCTCTACTAAATTTAGGTTATACACCATTCGACAAGATGACTTACATTCCATTTCATTGTTCATACTTAGGTTCATATTCGATGTATCGTCCAAATGAGTTTTAACCCATCTAGAGTTTTATACTTTCATCCCAATTCTTCCCAAATCTCTTATTATGTTTTTCCATCAATTATAAATATTTTTGATAATTTTATTTTCGATATTTCGGTCGGTTTCCAACAATGGCCACCGAACTGCGGCCATAGCGACCTTTTCCAAATTTGATTTGGCCATATTTCCAAATCCAACCGTTAGATTTTAAAACTCTTATATTCGTTGGAAAGCTCTTTTTCGATACGAACCCAACGGTTCCGGTTTTAGGAGAATCCGATGGTCGGATCTCCCGCTACGTCCATTCAAAGTCAATGGTCAAAATTCGCGAACGGTCATTTCGCGGCGCGTTCTATTTAAACCATTTATATATAATACCAAACTTGGGGTTAGTTTAACTTATTATCGCTCATGCATAACATTTTGACGACCCTTTCCTTTATCTTAATACTCAGATCTATTTCCTTGTTTCAAAATCTAAGACGCCAATAAATCGAGTTACTTTAGTTCTTTAAAACAATGTTATTAGTCAAAATGAACTCAAATACTTCGATTCCAGGTTTATAAACTAGGTTTTAAAAAATATATGTACCTAAACCATTTTTCAAAAAACCATACCATATAAACTTAAATCCAAAACCATGAATTAATACAGTACATATAAAATTTCAATTCTACGCTAAATTTAAACTCAACTTACATATCATTGGTAATTAAATAAAAATCCTTTTCAAACAAGTTATGAAAGTACGAAGGGGTCTCCCCACTTAGACGCTTCATAATGAACGTTGATAATGCGTGCACTCATTATCAAAGTCATTACTGATGTCCGAGGAGGGATTCCACTTATTTCTTTTTGAACCATTTCCAAACCATTTTTTTTTTCATACGATATTATTTTAAACTTTAGCAAACTATCTCCGAAAACACCCAGGATCAAGTTTCAAGTTCATTTCCATTTCAATCACAAACCTTCTTATCCCTTATACTTAAAGGTATCATATCGTTTTCATATATTTTCTTCGACCATTTTAAATTCCTTATTAAATTTATTATCGAATCAACCATAATAGGTATAAATTTAATATTATTACCTACCAACGATCGATGCTTATACACTTAAGACCAAAAATAATATACATAATATATAAAAAATATAATCGAAACCATATTATGTCGATTCATTCCATTCGATTACTTAGGAATCCCTATCGATTCTATGGCGTCCCATATACCGACCAGAACCCATAAATATTCAACAGAACCAATCAACACAATAAAAATCACTTTATATCAAAATACAAGTACGCTCTCTCATATCACTCAAACTCATTCTAGGGCGTTTCTAACCCCATCTCTAATGAGTTAATTCCCAACAGAGCCAAGGTTATCGATAACCATTGCTCTGATACCAAATGTAACAACCCAGATTTTTGACCATTTCAATCGACAATAAACCACACATGTCGATCCAAACAAATCGCCAACCCGGATAGTTATTGGGGAAAAGAAGAAGAAAAAGAAGAAAGGAAGAAAACAATCACAGAATCTCACAGCGGAAGGATCACATATAATAGACAAATAAATAGTCAAAAGCATTTAAACATATACATTCGAGTTACAACATTTAAATCATCAGAGTTATACACTTACATACAGTAATGCAGCGGAAATAAAATGTAGTGGTTACGTATACCAAACTCCGTCTTCGATCTCCAAGGCCAAACAATCTTCATTAACTGCAACATCTGCTGACCCGAGCGTATTGCATAAAAGAAAACACAACAAACACTCGGATCAGCACTAAATCATCTCATATTAGTCGAATTAAAATACAGAATAAATCGGTGTCATGGTGCAGTAACTCAAGAGATGTTACGGGATTTTCCATCTCTCAAGGGTCCGTTAAACTAATACATACATAGTATAATACGCTATTACAATAGTGTTTATTCAGTAAAGTATAATATCGAAAATAGCGTAAGCAGGATTCCATGGTCCCCTTACACCGTTTATACCATTGCCGTACAGTTTGCATATAACACACCAGTACGTCGGTGGATAGGGATGCGCCGTGATACGACAACGTTAAATCATAATCGTAGGGGCTCGATAAGGATAATATGACAAGGCACTGAGGAATACCCCGGTAGGATTCTACCGAATTCGCGGGCCCCAGGCCGGTGGTAACGCATAGCCGCAACTACCGCCCACCTCGAACGACATTCCCATATTCAAAGGTGCACCCAAATCGATCATAATAGTAATAGAGATGGTTTCGAAGGAGTGCGTTCGATCAGAGATGCGATCTCATTAACCCGGGGATGGCTCCTGTTTTAGTCATTTCAATTTTTGACCCGAAGGTCAAGGCTAATCCATCATCGTTCTCTTTCTTCAAATCCAGTAATCGCCTCCATACCATCCGACTTCGGTTCTGGAACTTCCACCGCGTACACAGTTGTCAAAGTGGTATCGACACTGACAGAGAGTATGCCTTATGTCGACTCCGGTCTCCTTGACAACCCATCGTTTACATTTTTCACACTGGTCAGTGTTTTTACCTTTCAAAGGAGTTCGTGTTTCATATCAAAATATCATGTTTCGAAATTCATTTTCATATTCTAAATAGAATATTATTCAAATGGGACTTTCCATTTACGCACAACATCTCGAACTCATTCCAACTTAAATAATTTTTGAATATCAAAATAGTTAACAATATATTTGAATAGTTCAAATGCATAATTAAAATGGTTTGAAATAGTAGTTTGTAATAAAAGTAGAGTTTGACGAATTTATTAAAATATATAATTAAACAAATAAAAAAATTAATTTATTATAAAAGAATTACTTATTCAAAATAATTTATAAAATAAATAGTTATAAAGGAAATAATATATAAATAAATAGTTTGAAAAATGGTTTGACATACTATTGTTGGAATTAGAATCGTTCGCTCGATTCGATTACACTTGAAATTCCATTTCAACTTCTAGTACATAAATTCAAATTCACAATTTCGATCGACTTCATTTCAAATTTATATTCATTTCAAATTCGTCAATTCAATTCAGATGGTTAACTCTAACCCGTGTTCCCATTCCAACAATTTCAATTTATTACAAATAAACCGAATTCGATTTCAATCCATATTCCCATTCAAGATTCGATTTATAACATATATCGAAATTTACAAATTCATTTCATTGTTTCAAAGATTTTCACATGTATAACGAGTGTCGAATTCCAATTCATATTTTAATTCAAACTCAAGACCGACTTACAGAAAATTTCAACTGCCGGCAAAACAATTCAATCTCGATGAATTCGATTAAATACAATTATACCCCTTTATTTGTTATCATTTTGACACAGATTTATTTCCCTTTTTACTTAAAATTCCAAATTCAAATTCAAAGGAAAAATAAACTTTAAAACATCACTTATATTGTTGTTAACAAAAATTTCAAAGTCCATGGTTGAACAAGATTTTTATTTAACCGACCGGTGTCCGTATATAATTTGCTATCCTACGGCCAAGTGATTTTATATTTAATTTCTCGATATTCGGGATGGATCTATCATTTCAATCCAAATCGGGGTCACAGAGATTTATCATTTCACTCTGTGTTCTTAATTCATTTTACCGATAAATCCCGGGTTCATTCGATGCCCGTAACATCAAGGGTAAATTGGGATTTATCGTCACATGGGCACACAACATCATATACTGCATAACAGAACAGTCCGAGCAATATTCATCCAGAAATCAAATCAATCAAGGCAGCTATCACATCGTTTATTCAACAGTAAATTGAATCATTTTACTAGTTATCAAGTGTCGGAATTCTAACTAGAAATTTAAATTAAATTTAAATAACTAATTTATCGATTTCAATGCATGTTAACACTTGCATGTCAAATTTCAAGCAATCATTCACCAAATCAATCACAACCATACATCCAATTCATTTCATACATTAATTTGATAAATATGGGATGGATTCAGAATTTCGTGAGTGAAGGAACACTCACCTTCGGGTTTCAATTTGAATCGAGCGTTCAGAAAGGCCCAAAATTTGACAGTCTCAGATCGCAACCAAACCAGTGCCAAAACGTCCGCAACTCCGCCACGATCCCAACGCAACAAACCGCGTCCAAATCCGACTTAAAATGAGAGAGTTATCAGTGTTTTAGCGTTTGAAATTAAAAATATATAAATTAAATAAATGAAAATCCTCACCCACTCAAAACCCGCCACGTCAGCACCAGCATCATCTCCTTCCCGCTCGTCCTCTACCCGCGTTGACCGAAATGAACCCAAAACCCGCCATGTTTGACCGCCCGATTCTCCCTGCTCCGGCCATCAGAGGATGCGAGACCACCTCCATCGTGACCTGCGTTGGAAGCCGCGCCCCTGGGTCCCCAAGCCACCACCTCCGGTGGTCCTTCTTGCCGCCGGCAGAATCAACGAGCGTGACGGGTTTTAAACCCTTAACCGAGAAATTCGAGCACCTCAGGCCGAATTACGACCAGCGAACACCATTTCCGAACTCGTATGACTCCCCTCTACAAAACCCATATCTCCAATTTCGCGATTGAAGCCCAGATCGGAAAACCCCAATTTCAAGCTTAGGGTTCCGAAAACTGAAAGCTTTGACCGCGATTTCTGGCCACATCGGTCGTTGCATGTCAGATCTGAGGGTACCCGCGGGTTCGTATCGTCGAGATCTACGTTTTGATATATAATTCGATATAGTTTGGAGAGTTTTGATTTTCAGCTAGTATTTGATTTTGGATCTAGGGTTTGGATCTTATTTTCAGCCATTAAAGCAAATTTTTGAGGAGGAAATAGAGAATGGGCTGATTTGGTGTTAGTGGCCTTAATATATATATATATAAATATAAGGTCCAAACTGATTAACACACACACAGTTACTGTATATCAGATTTTAACGTACATTTTACATTACCGGGGCCACATACTGACCCCGAAAAATCCAGAAAAATTATTTTTGGTTATGTTTTGACGATACGATTCCAACGAAACTAATTTCGTTGAATTTCGAGACCGTTGGAAAAATGGCCTTTTTCGGGTCGATCTAATTTAACTGTCAACTGACAAAACGCGTTTTTCACTTGCCACTCTCACAGATTTATTCGAAAAATTCTGAAAATTGAAACCTAGCAATAATTCGACATTCCGGATCCAACAGAAGTGGTTTCGTCGAAAACCGAGGTCGTTTGAAAAAAGGCTATTTTACAGGCCTTTAAATATTCTATAGCGACTATTCTGAATTTTCATTTGACCATAACTTTTGATTTCCATTACGGAATTTCGATTTTTCGGATTCGTTGGAAAGATATTATCAAGCAGGTTCAAATATTTCTTGTTTCGCTAAAATCCGATTTGTTTTGAGTCCTGTGCAGTCGATTGAAATTAAAAATCGAATTTTCAAACTGCCGCGCCATTTCAGGCTCATTATATAATTAAAATAAATTTATTCGTTTTTTTTCTTCGATTAAAATAATTTTTCCGTCGTTATTATTTGAAATAAATCACTTTAAATATTCGAAATTCTTTAAATTAGCCAAAATGACATTTTCAAATTGGTTCGGATTTTCAGGTCGTTACATTTATGTTCTCCAATGTAAATAAAAAAGGAATTAAAGAATTTATGTTTTTCAATGTAAATAAAAGAAATAAAGGAATTTACATTTTATATGTAAATAAAAAGGTTTGATAGGAATGCACATTTTATATGTAAATGAAAGGTTAAATAGAAATTTACATTTTATATGTAAATAAAGGATGAAATAAAAGTTACACTTTTATATGTAAATAAAATGTGAAATAGACATTTACATTCTCAATATAAAATAAAAGAATGATTAGAAATAAAGTGTCCATTTTTAATGTAAATAGGATTAAAAAGATGAAAGTTACATTTTTAATGTAAAAAGAAAAGTAAACATTTTAATGTGAATAAGAGAAGGAGAACTTTACATTTTTTAGAACTTAAAGAAGAAGATTACATTGTTGTGTAATTTAGAATCTAAAGAAGGAAAATTACATTTTCATGTAAATAGAACTTAAAGAAGAAGATTTACATTTTAATCAATTGAATTTTTATTAAAAAGGATAATGGTATGAAATTTACATATTCATGTAAAAGAATTTCAGTAAAGATTATAACGATGAAATTCATATTTCAATGAATTAGATTTTCCTTAAAAGATTAAAGACATGAAATTTATATTTTCATGGGTAAAGATTAAAGCAAGAATATCATTTTGCTTGTAGAGAAAAGAATGACACAAAATAATCATTTTTGTTGAATTAGGAATGACGCACCAGAAATTGCATGTTTGTGTAGTTTGAAAATAATAAAAATATACATTGCATGTATAGGTTGTGTATGTGAATTAAAATAAACATTATTGTGTGTTATGTCATATATCTTTACTTGTCATGATTATCACAATAATGAAATGGCCGAAGAAATTGTATGTATATATATAATCATATATATAAACAAATTTCAATTGAACGAATCGAGCATGGTAGTTCACTTTATAGAATTTTACTTTTAGTTGATTATACCGAAATATCCGACCGTCGGATTTTCCCAAATCTGTAACCATTAGGTTCACCTTGGGAAGATCTTTCCAACGTTACAAATTAAGTTAAAATCCAACGGTTAGATTTAGAGAAATGTGTAAAACAAATTTGGGTGAAAACAGCGCCAAGGTCGCCCTTTGACTTGGAGCGTCGTTAAAAGGAATTTAAATATTTTGATAAACAAATAAAAATAAAGGTTGATGGTTATAAATTAATATCAGCGACATGAAATGATTTTTAAATATATATATGTGAGGATCATTTGAAAAGTCCGAGTTCAATCTCATTTCAAAGGATCATACGACGAATGAAAGTCGAAGAGTTGAAGATGGTGATTGAAGACCGGCGATCTCCACATCGAATGGACGACAACTTCTGATGCCCGTGATTGGAGTAGCCCCTTAGTAGCTACCTTGAAGGGGCTACAGTGGTGGCCGTCCGGACGTAGTGTTGATTAGTACGGATTTGGCTTTCGCTCAGACCCAGAGCATAAGCTTATAAATGGAATGTGTGTCTGACATTGTACTCCTTTATATTGTATTTATTGATTTTCTGTCGAATGTTTGGTGGTGGAGAATTTATTCTCTTGCTTAACACCCTTTCATATATTTCGGCAAAGGATTGGTAGTGTGATACGGAGTGATGATGTGGCATGCTAAGATGCATATGATCAAGGCTTTGTTGAAAAGCAGGCCTTGTTGGATGATCAAAGCATAGCCTGTTTAGGCATAGCTTTGTGTATAGCGTGACTTCGCGAGCCTCACACACCGGCGGAGTCTAAAACGGGAGAAGGGAACGCAGGGAGAGCAACACGTTTCTTTCTAGCTAGAAGTGGTGTTTGGGTTTTAACATGGCCCGACATTTTACTTATGTGGATGATGGAATGAGGCGCCTTGGATGATAGGTCCTATAGGTCCGGGAAACATGTGTTCAGGAATAACTAATCCGCAACTCGTATGGTGGACCGGCCCTGCAGCTTTCCAAGGGTTCACTGCGGGGGATCCTGAGACATGAGCTAGAGTGTCTCAAATCGGTAAGGAGCTCCTCCCTAGCCTTGGCTCATGATGGAAACCAAAATCCAAATACGACCCTATCGACTTGATTGTATTACTAGTATGGAGGCATAGTAGTATGAGATACTATTCTTCCTAGGATTGATGCATTTACTTTGAAATGTTTTTGAAACGTATATACACTAATAATAATATCAAATTCGTTTTTATCGTACCAAGCATGTTTGACCATTATAAGGTAAAACCCTATCCTCCAGTTTGCGATGCATTGTGTGATGGGACTTGGGTCTTATGATGGTTTCATTTTTTTAAAAAGCATGGCGTTGTTTTATGATTTACCTTTAATTATGCACTGGTAATCCCTTGGAATAAAACCCGTTCCGCGTTAGCGGCGTGGTCCTTGGATTTGCCCTATTATTGTTAGATTAGTTAAGTTAGATTTCTCATACGAGTCCCATGAATGACTCGTAGTTTGTTTCATTTTGCAAACTCGGGTGTCTTCCTTTCCACACGGGCAGTTGAGTAGCTTTTTGCAGATATTTATCTTTTGAGCAGGATGCTGGATTGAAACTTAAAGCTGTGTCCAGAGCATAGTTATCTTCCGCTGTATCTATTTTATTGTTTCCGCTGCAATGTATTAAAATATTGTAATTTATCTTCCGTTGTAATATATCGATGTACTCAGATATTCTGTACTCTGATGTTGCGTTATTGTGATGTAATAAAAGTCTGTTGTTGTTGTTCTGATGTGTTGTATTCCCAAAGTTAAAGTATTCGTGGATTTCCAACTTTTGGGTCAGACTTGTGTGGTTTATGGTCGATCCAAAGAGCGGGAATTTACGGGTCTTTACAGTTGGTATCAGAGCTTTGGTTAGCTCAAATCTTTGGGATGCAACTCGTTAGAACTGAACAAAAGACTCATTAGAGATTGGATTAGTAATATCCAATAAGAATACTCATTAGAGATAGGATCAACAGTATCCTAGAATGAGAAAACTCATTAGAGATAGGGTTAGTAATGCCCTAGAATGAGTTGAGAGTGCCCAGTTTATAATTAATGTATTTTGATTATATATATAATCCGATCTTTGAAAATATGATTTTTGAATATATAAAAGTTATAAATATTTAAAAACCTAATCAACCAATTGATTGATGATTGTTTAGTGTAATTATTAGTCACCTATAAAATTATTTAAACTTAAGAATGAATAATAAAGAATGAAAAACTGAGTTAAGTAATAACACACTTTTTAGCTTCGTTTCTTTTCGAGGACGAAAAGTTCTTAAGTGGGGGAGTTGTAACAACCCTGAATTTTGGGGTAAATTCAAAACTTTATTTTAAGTAATTTTAATGAGTTTATGATATTTAAAATAATTTATTTAGAATAGTAATAATTAAAAATTGATTTAAATCGAAGTTAGAATGAATAATTTAATTTTAATTATAAAAGGAGTTAGAAATAACGCGGTAGTTTGAAAAGTCAAACTTGAAATTTGACTAACCGTACAAGATGCAAAAATTTAACGGATTTTAGTGAAACCAAAAATATTGGAATCTATTTAAAAATATCTTTCCAACGAATCCGAAAAATCGAAATTTCATAGCGGGAATCAAAAGTTATGCCCAAATTAAGATTTAGAAAGGTCGCTATGAAATATATAAAGGTCAAAAATGCTACTTTTTGCATACGAAGGAATTTGAACTCGAAATCACTTCCACTGAGTTCAGAATGACGTTTCTGCATTGAAAAACAGTAAACACTTATATATTTCGAATTTCGGAAATTATTTGTTTAAAAAAGTATTTTTAATATTAAATATGTAGCCCTTAAAAATAGCCATTTTACAAACGACCTCTGTTTTCGACGAAACCACTTTTGTTGGAACCAGAATGTCGAATTATGGCTAAGTTTAATTTTCCAGAATTTTTCGAATTAGTATGTAAGCGTGGCAGAAGATAATACGTTTTGTCAGTTTATAGTTAAAACTGATAGACCTGAAAAAGGCCATTTTTCGAACAATCTCAGAATTCAACGAAAATAGTCTCGTTGGAACCGTATCGTCAATGCGAAGCCAAAAATATTTTTTTTGGAATTTTCGGAGTCCGTATGTGACCTCGGTGTATTTAAATGTACAGTAAATATTTAATTAATTAATTTTTAATGTAAATTTAAATATTTTTTTTTACAGATTTCGGAATTGGGCCACGAGACATGTCCCATTGCGTTCAGAAGGCGTCAAAACCTTAAGAACGACAGTAAGCAGGCCCAATTTGGAGACAGTCCGAAATTCCACCTTCAAAGCACGAAAATCGAGATTTATTATTAAAATAATAAAATAAAACCCTAATTTGTTTCTGCAGCCGCCATTTTCATTCGATGGCCACGAACGTTCAAAACTTCCCGACTCAATAACTTTTGATCCACTAAATGAAATTCAACATATTATATACCAAATCGAAGCTCTTGGAGAGATCTACAGATCCATACGGTTAAGATCTGGTTTTAATTCACAGATTTCGCAAATTCTCAGCACAAAGTGCCGGCGCTTGGAGGGATTTTCGAGGCATAGGGGGGTGGCGAGTGGGGCCCACTTCTGGGCGCAAGGGGAGGTCGGCGCGGGCTTCAAGGTGAGGGTCTCCGATCGTCTGCAGGTGGTCGGATGGAGGTGCGATGAGATGCCCTAGACTTTGAGAAGTGGGTTGTGCGTTACAGACAGTATACGAAGAAGGAGATGATGAGGCAAGGGGATTAGTGAGTTAAACCATTAATTAATTAAGTTAATTATTTATTTAAATGTTCAAACCTATAAACGATCGTAACTTGTTCGTACAACAACGAAATTAGATGATTTTCGAAGCGTTGGAATCAGAAAAATAAGATCTACAACATGAAGCTAACTAGAACCATTTCTGAGCCAATCAAAATTTGACCAAAATTCAGATCTGAATTATTCTATGAGATTTCTATATTTTTAAAATTTAAAATTTATTATCTATTCTATTGTGTAATTTATATTTATTCTATATGAAAATCATGTTGTTGTTGTGTATATATTATTTCAGTGTTAATTGTTGTATGATTGCGATGTATCATTGGATGGATTTGTGTGTCTCATGTCTGTTAAATTTAGTTTATAAATAAAATCTATTTTGTATGTCATATTAGAATAAAGAAATTGTTTTGATAAATAAAATCTCTTTTATTTGTCATATTAGAGTATAGAAATTGGTCTACAAATAAAAATCCCTTTTATTTGTTATTGAAATACTTAGAAAATATTGACATTGGAAATATTCTTTTATATGACATTGAAACACATAGAAAAGTGTAAACCAATAAAATACTCTTTTATATGTTGTTAGTGTACATAGAAAATGTACACACATGAAATACCTCTTTTATGTTATAAGTATATTTAGAAAAATGTAATCACATAAATTATTCATTTGTGTCAAAATATGTTATTGAAACAAGTTTTACACATCTCGTTGAAATAGAATTAGCATTTTCATTGCTAAGTTAGCTTAGAAATTTTGACAAATAGATTGTTCTTTTATTTGTTATAAAAGAAAATGTTTACATATAAATTATTCTTTTATATGTTATTCAATACATAGAGGAATGTATACATATGAAATATTCTTTTATATGTTATTAGGATACATAGAAAGATGTAAACATATGAAATTCTCTTTATATGTTATTAGAACACATGGAAAAATGTAAACAAATAAAATATTCTTTTATTTGTCATTAGAATACATAGGAAATTGTCGTCATATTAATGTGCCACCTAGTTATGAATTGTTATGTCTAAAATTTGGATTTCAATAAAAAGTTCGCTTTTATTGTTTTCATTAAAACATGGTTTTTGTCAAATATAGTTATCAAAATAAAAACATTCATTTTTGTCACTTTAAATGAACGAATTGAAAATGTTTCATTTTTGTCATTGGAAGAAAATGAATAGCTAAACATTCCTTTTTATCATATAAGTCAAAGTAGACAAAAATACTCATTTTTGTCTAAATTAAAAGAATGAAACAAGATATAGTACTTTTATATTATCTTAGAATTGAAATACAAAATAAGCACTTTTGTTAATTTACGCTAGTTGAAACAAATTATGCAAATTTTGTCAAATATATTGGTTGAAACAAAAAGGACAAAAATATTTATTTTGTCAAATGCCAAAAATGTATACAAACAAAATTCACTTTTTGTTTGTCATCCGAAATGTAGAATTTGTTATACAAATAAAAATTTACTTTTATTTGTTATGTTAACATCAAGAATGCATGCAAATAAAATGTTCTTCTATTTGCCATGTTAAACATTAAAATATGTTATGTGAACAAATATTTCTTTATTTATAATTCATAGGAAATTGTCAACATATAAATATTCATTTATATGATATTAGATACATAGTGAATTGTCAACACATAAAATGTTAGAGTAGAGAAAAATAACATTTTAAGTATAAAATGTTAAAGTAAAGAGAAATAACATTGTAGTTATAAAATGTTAAGATGTATAAAAAAATACATTTTAGTATAAAATGTCGAGTTGACAAAATATCACTTATATTTGTTTTGTTGAAATGTTAGATTCAATTTAACATAAAAATATTCTTTTTGTGTTAATATGAAGTGTTAGAAATGATGTAACATAAAAACATTATTTTATGTTAATATGAATGGTTAGAATTGTTAAACATTAAGAATATTCTTTTCATTGTTTACAAGTAATGTTAGAAAAGTTTCATATGTTGAAAACATTATTTTCAACATGCTTATATAGAAAGGAAAGAAAATTTGTTAGAAAAGGATAAGTATGTTAAAAACATTATTTTTAACATTGCTAGAAGAACATGTTAGAAAATATAAAAGGTTAAAAACCATATTCTTAACATGATAGAAAATACATGTTAGAAAATATTATATGTTAAAAACATTAATTTTAACATGCTGAAAAAAGGAAAAGGAAACACATATAAAAATATGTGAATACACTAAAATATTCTTTTTAATGTAAATATAACTTAGGAAAATAAACGGTCTTTTATTTGTGTTCTCTAACACAAATACAACATAGAAAATAAAATTCCCTTTTTTATTTTGCGTTTCACAATGAAATTATGACACAGAAGAATATGTACATCTTTTATTTATGTTCTCCAATATAAATAAAAAAGGAATTAAAGAATTTATGTTTTTCAATGTAAATAAAAGAAATAAAGGAATTTACATTTTATATGTAAATAAAAAGGTTTGATAGGAATGCACATTTTATATGTAAATGAAAGGTTAAATAGAAATTTACATTTTATATGTAAATAAAGGATGAAATAAAGTTACACTTTTATATGTAAATAAAATGTGAAATAGACATTTACATTCTCAATATAAAATAAAAGAATGATTAGAAATAAAGTTTACATTTTTAATGTAAATAGGACTAAGAAATGAAAGTTACATTTTTAATGTAAAAAGAAAAGCATACATTTTAATGTGAATAAGACAAGGAGAACTTTACATTTTTTAGAACTTAAAGAAGAAGATTACATTTTTGTGTAATTTAGAATCTAAAGAAGGAAAATTACATTTTCATGCAAATAGAACTTAAAGAAGAAGATTTACATTTTAATCAATTGAATTTTTATTAAAAAGGATAACGGTATGAAATTTACATATTCATGTAAAAGAATTTCAGTAAAGATTATAATGATGAAATTCATATTTCAATGAATTAGATTTTCCTTAAAAGATTAAAGACATGAAATTTATATTTTCATGTGTAAAGATTAAAGCAAGAATATCATTTTTCTTGTAGAGAAAAGAATGACGCAAAATAATCATTTTTGTTGAATTAGGAATGACGCACAAGAAATTGCATGTTTGTGTAGATTGAAAATAATAAAAATATACATTGCATGTATAGGTTGTGTATGTGAATTAAAATAAACATTATTATGTGTTATATCATATATCCTTACTTGTCATGATTATCACAATAATGAAATGACCGAAGAAATTGTATGTATATATATAATCATATATATAAACAAATTTCAATTGATCGAATCGAGCATGGTAGTTCACTTTATAGAATTGTACTTTTAGTTTATTATACCGAAATATCTGAACGTCGGATTTTCTCAAATCTGTAACCGTTAGGTTCGCATTGGGAAGATCTTTCCAACGTTATAAATTATGCTAAAATCCAATGGTTAGATTTAGAGAAATGTGTAAAACAAATTTGGGTGAAAACAGCGCCAAGGTCGCCCTTTGACTTGGAGCATCGTTAAATGGAATTTAAATATTTTTATAAATAAATAAAAATAAAGGTTGATGGTTATAAATTAATATCAACGACGTGAAATGATTTTTAAATATATATATGCGAGGATCATTTGAAAAGTCCGAGTTCAATCTCATTTCAAAGGATCATACGACGAATGAAAGTTGAAGAGGTTAAGACGGTGATTGAAGACCGGCGATCTCCACATCGAATGGACGACAACTGCTGATGCATGTGATTGGATTAGCTACCTTGAAGGGGCTACAGTGGTGGTCGTCCGGACGTAGTGTTGATTAGTACGGATTTGACTTTCGCTCAGACCTAGAGCATAAGCTTATAAATGGAACGTGTGTCTGACATTGTACTCCACTATATTGTATTTATTGATTTTCTGTCGAATGTATGAATGTTTGGTGGTGGAGAATTTATTCTCTTGCTTAACAACATTTCATATATTTCGGCAAAGGATTGGTAGTGTGATATGGAGTGATGATGTGGCATGCTAAGATGCATATGATCAAGGCTTTGTTGAAAAGCAGGCCTTGTTGGATGATCAAAGCATAGCCTGTTTAGGCATAGCTTTGTGTATAGCGTGACTTCGCGAGCCTCACACACCGGCGGGGTCTAAAACGGGAGAAGGGAACGCAGGGAGAGCAGCACGTTTCTTTCTAGCTAGAAGTGGTGTTTGGGTTTTAACATGGCCCGACATTTTACTTATGTGGATGATGGAATGTGGCGCCTCGGATGATAGGTCATATAAGACCGGGAAACGTGTGTTCAGGAATAAATAATCCGCAACTCGTATAGTGGACCGACCCTGCAGCTTTCCAAGGGTTCACTGCGGGGGATCCTGAGACATTAGCTAGAGTGTCTCGAATCGGTAAGGAGCTCCTCCCTAGCCTTGGCCCATGATGGAAACCAAATTCCAAATACGACCCTACGGACTTGATTGTATTACTAGTATGGAGGCATAGTAGTATGGGATACTATTCTTCCTAGGATTGATACATTTACTTTAAAATGTTTTTGAAACGTATATACACTAATAATAATATCAAATTCGTTTTTATCGTACCAAGCATGTTTGACCATTATAAGGTAAAATCCTATCCTCCGGTTTGCGATGCATTATGTGATGAGACTTGGGTCTTATGATGGTTTCATTTTTCTAAAAAGCATGGCGTTGTTTTACGATTTACCTTTAATTATGCACCGGCAATCCCTTGGAATAAGACCCGTTCCGCGTTTGCGGCGTGGTCCTTGGATTTGCCCTATTATTGTTAGATTAGTTAAGTTATATTTCTCATACCAGTCTCATGACTGACTCGTAGTTTGTTTCACTTTGCAAACTCGGGTGCCCTCTTTTCCAAACGGGCAGTCGAGTAGCTTTTTGCAGATATTTATCTTTTGAGTAGGATGCTGGATTGAAGCTTGAATCTGTGTCCAGAGCATAGTTATCTTCTGCTTTATCTATTTTATTGTTTCCGCTGTAATGTATTAAAATATTGTAATTTATCTTCCGCTGTAAAATATCGATGTACTCTGATATTCTGTACTCTGATGTTGCGTTATTGTGATGTAATAAAAGTCTGTTGTTGTTGTTCTGGTGTGTTGTATTCCCAAAGTTAAAGTATTCGTGGATTTCCAACTTTTGGTTCAGAATTGTGTGGTTTATGGTCGATCCAAAGAGCGGGAATTTACGGGTCTTTACAACCAGGCAGGTCGCACCAATGGTCAACCGCTCTGGTCTACCGGGCAGTAGTGGAGGAGGAAGTTATTAATTTCCATAAATAAATTATTCCAATTTATTTATTTTCCGTTCATTTTCATATTTCGTTCGTAACTTTTCATATAGACTCCGTTTTCAATTTTCCAAACATGAAAGATGATTAGAATTCTGTAATGAACGCAATGGTGCAAGTCCTGTGATCAGATTCCATTATTTGTAGAAATTCCATTTTTGGAACTAACTAAATAACTAATTTAATTGTCGTCGAAATTACAGATTGTTACGTTCTTCCCTCCTTAAAGAAAATTCATTTTGAAATTTTTACCAATGACGAAGTCACGATGCTGGCGCATAAGTTTCCTAAACTACACAACCAATTAGTATACATCCAATTTTTGCAACCAACGTGCACATGTGCATAGTGTGCATAATGAATTGCAACCAAAAAAGTGTGCATAATGATTCTAAATCGGATCCTCCTATATGTGTGCCCTTCATTTTCGAAAACATGATGCAAACATCCTTAAATATACCGATAGTTCTACCTGAATGCAAGCTTTTGAAAATATTTTTTTCATCCATAACCCTCACATGGCTACCAATTGAAGTGTGAAGAAACCACTTTTGCATCTAAACCCTAACATCCATCACGTTAACAATTCCAATCCTACAGTGGAGAATTTTAACCTTCTTTCTGCTTATAAATGTTCCAATTCTCATCCTACAGTGGAATTTTACCCCCAAAATCCAGAGAAAATTCCTCATTGACTGCAAAGGAGGCTTAGGTGAAGTTCAATGTGTGAAACGAGTTGATTAATAACTTGCTACATCATCAACAAGGTATGGAAACAACATTTCCATGGTTAAAATAGACTTTTCCCTTTGTTACCGTTAACGTCTTTTCGCATCATTTTCCCTAATGTACCGCTAAAACGCGCAAACAAAACATCCAAAATCTTCCTTACGCTTTACATGTAACTATAAAAATCAAAATATTCCATAAAAGTAAATTTTCGCTTTAAAAAATCTTATGTAAATATATGAAATTCCTTTTTAATGTTGTTTTACTTTCTTTGTCGGATTTGCCTAAAAACAAAATTTTGGTAACGTGCACTTTACTATACTTAAACCATTTATTATATATATATATATATATAAACATACGAAAATCTATGTTTTTACATAAATCAAATTAAAAGAAAGTAAATTAGAGAAATCTAAGATTTAAAAGGATTATTATTATTTTCAAACAACATTTGCAAAAAGTTTCAAAAATATACTTTCGGAAACTTAAACGATTCAAGTCACATGTCGGCATCGAAGAAAGACAGCCATGGATAAGTGCGAAAATCGAAACCATACATAAAACTCAAAAAATAAAATTTATCTCAAAAAGGAATAGGTGACAAATAATTATTATACCCATGATAGAACAACACGAAAAACCTATCCTACGCTAAAAATTTTCCACTACATAATTCTATACTTTCCAGCTATAAAACAACTGTTAGTTAGATACGAAAACGAGATTTATTTTCAAATTCAAATACAACGAAGCATGAAAGGGAAACACATATGAAATCATATTACATCGTCGTGCAATTCACAGGAACAACAACACAAACAGTTACAAGCATGAACTACCACAGAACGAGAGAAAATTGCTAGAAAGAGAAAAATAACAAAGACAACAACAAAACAACAACATCAAGACTATAAAACATTGCCTATAAACAACGAGAGTCTTGCTCCATGGCTGGAGCTCAACCCCGTATTACATACATTGCTAGTGTTGTTGGCAGTTCCCACATCACCATCTCTTCTAAATGAGAATTTTGCAATGACAAAAGAAACCGACCACAGAATTGGCATTCACGGAGATTCACCTAACACTGCCAAAAGACAAAAGTGGATAGGTGAAAATACAGAAAGAAACTCCGCGAAATAGCACAAAAGGACAACAAGCTGAATCAAAAATGATGTGTACTAAATGACGTTACGCCATCGATCAACGAAAGGATTGATTCTCGCATCATACGACAAACTTAGTTGCAACTTCCCATCTTTGGATTAATGTGCTAAATGAATCACGCATCTATATGGGTAGTCCGAACTTACATTTCCCAATCAAAATCCAACATTTAGAAAGAGGAGATTTGCTGCAAAATCTGGCCAACCGGTCGAACCAATGACCATTCAAGTCCGTGTATAACATGGAGCTTCAAAATCTAATCGAGATCCTCCTCCAAAAGATAGATCAACCTTCACCTCCGAAACGATGATTGCCTTCATCAAAAACCCATTCCAATAAGATATGACAATGACAATGCAGCACAAATAACATCCCTATACAAAAAGATTTTGAAGCAAAAGACTGGTGCATGTCCAACTGCTACGACTAATTCTCTTAGCCCTAAAGCGAAGAAACCTTATACTCAATCAGAAACAACCAAATTCTCTCTCTTTTCCCAAGAATGAGACTTAAATGGAACAAGAAAGACCTGATAGTGAAAATAGGTATTATGGGCTAAGAAATGATTGGAGAGAATAAATTGGGGCTAGATCTTGGAGTCATAGTGAGTAAAGATCTAGTGCGCAAACTAGCACAGAAAAGAAAGAGGCGAGGTGACAACATAGAAAGAGAATAATTGTAATGGTATGGTTCAGCTGGATGAGGAAGGAAGGAAAAAAAGAAAGAAGTTTATGGAAGGAAATTTGAATGCAACTTTTACGGCTGAGTCTAGGTTCAAGTTGTACCAAAACTCATCAACTAGTTGACTCTCTAGGTTTACCGCTAAACGATCAATTATTAAATGGGCTTGGAACAAAGATTGAACCTTAACACTATAGGTGTCGGATTAAAATATTAAACATCCCGCATCATCTTTTAAGATTTGACGAGAATCCGATAAATACTTGTCCTCATCGCAACTGTATTATAGATCACAGTCAAATTCCAAATTGTCTCCAAAGATTCAAAGTAGTACCAAGGAAAGGTTGCGACCACACAACAACGAATTCTTGAAAAGAAAACTTAGCTAGAAATACAAAATAAATAAAATGGACTTTCTCCTTACCTAGTTGACAAACAACCCAAATTTTTATATTCCACTTTATACTACAGACTGGAATAATCTTTCCACATTTTGGATTTTTGAGGATTTTAAATTTCTAAAAAGGTTATTTTTTATTGTTTCTATAGATCATCCAAAATATTTGGAAAGAAGAATATTAAAAATTACAAGGAACGGGTTAATTATAGTTTCTTTATTTTAAGGCTTATTCAATGTCACTTACAAATTCCTTCTTTTTACCAAAACGAATTATTTATTTAAATTATACAAAACCCAATGATGCAAATCACAGTTAGATTTAAGTTTATATTATCATTTTGCTTAAATCTCTATTCATAAAACAATTTCTCGAAAACCATAATTTAAATTTTTGGAAAACCTCTTTAATTTCGAAATTAGTTTTAAATCTAAATTCTCTCCGAACACAGGACTAAGGGTTCAAATGAATACTTCTATCAATGGAATATCCAGATTTACGAATGAATATGTTTCGTAGTTGTATTTTTGGATTATAATGACATACTAACATGAATTTCCCATTTTAAGAACAAAATAAGGCCATCGACTGGAACTCTGCAAACGAAACAAAAAACAAGAAGTGACTATCTCACTAGTAGCTAGCTTTTCATACAATCACCAAGCTCAAATCCACGTTATTCACCATATGTCGTCCTCATGCTCTCCAAAATAAAATTACCAAATGCACCATAAGATAAACCGGGTTAGCTGAATACTTGAACTCAAAATACTCCCAACTCATAGTCATTTAAAACCTATCTTTACTAAATAGGCTTACGACTATCTCATCGTCGAAATAATTTGAAGTCGAGCAAGAAAGACAGAAGAAAATAGAAAAGAATTTCAAATACTTTCTCTCACTTTTCCTAAATGATTAATTCCTCTGATCATCTAAACCAAAGCTCTGATACCAAATGTAATACCCCACAATTTTCTGAGCCTGAATTTGGACAAAAATCTGAACTCAAACCCGTCCAAGAACAGAGAGCATAAATACGGTACCTGCAAATAATGAGCATGTGCATAATCATAGTAAAATAAAACTAACTCACAGTGGAAACAATATAAGATAACTAATACGGACTAAGATGACTACCTTAAAGCACATCATCACATTGATATTGAGCATGAGAGAATGAGAATCGAAAACCAAATTGAACATATGCTAAGACTCGTCTTCCCCGAGCTAAACCTAGGAGTTGTTATGAGGAGGGCGTCGGGACAAAAAGTCGTGGTGAGTAGTAAATGTACAACGCTGTTCATAATACACAAATGTATCCCCTTTGGTCAGAACCAAAACATATGTCTAATAAGGCTAGTAATTCTAACCTAAACATGTAAAGATTTACCCACAACGACAAACTACCATACCTGAGATAGTATCCTAAACACAACGATATGATACTGAGATAGAACATTTACACATAATTATGAAGCCTTTAAACCACTATTCATTCAATTACAAAAACTTTCACTATACCATAAGGAGTTAATTATTTTTATGTAGCCATTTAAGACCTTACTACCCATGATAGGTAAGGGTGGATCCTTCCTATCACTTAAGAACCAAGGTGGTCCATTAGCCACTTAATACCTTTCTCGGTGGTTTACTCTACACTTACATAAATTAGAGGACACTAGCTACAAATCCTACTAATTTAAGGCTTCCGTCATTCATGCATATACCCTTTCCCCACATAAGGTTAGAGATAGTAAGTAGCCACTTAATACCAGGTTTATGTAGGAGCGTGACACCATTTAAGACCCTCCTTGTGGATCCCCATGTTACTATCTAGATGACTTTGTTAGAAATTCTATAACCACTTAATATTTTCGATAGTATAGGTAAACTTATGGTACCTACATAGCGGCTATTTAATACCTAATCCCAAAATGGACCCTCGACCCAGTCACTTATTACCTAGAGGAAACAGACCTTCGCAGTGATTACCAATCTCATACCCAACAACTATTTAATACTTCTTATTCATGAGGAGGCGAGCTACGTGATCACTTAATACCCTTTTATGGGTGACCTAACTACTTAATACCTTTACCTGAAGCAGGCTATGCTTATAAATTATTTCGTTTCTAAGGTTTCCTCTTTTAGGATGGAAGGGGGGGTCCTACAACCACTTAATACCTCACACTTAAGATAAACCTTATTTTAGGAAATTATCCTTTCTATGCAATTAAATACCGTTACGGGTTCCTTTGGTTAATGATATCTCACATTAGTTGTACATATACCCGACTGTTGGAAAGTACAAACTTCTGTCGGATAAGGCAACTGATCTTGCATCATTAACTTAATAATTCCAAATCTTGATTCTTAATTATGCTAATTTAGATTAATACAAATAAATAAGGAAAATTTATGACCTCCTATCCTAGGATGTTTATTTATTAATTTCCTTATTGGACTTAGCATTTACTATGCCAAATAACCCCCCATTAATTCCGCTTTTCTATTCCATTTATTATTATTTAGGTTACATTCCACTAATGACCCTAACGGTCATATTCCCTAAGGAATCCATTAATCTATTCAATGCCATTGATGACACTAATAACCATATTTGGCTAAGGCATTCATCATCTTGGTAAACGCCATTTATATCAGTACCTTTTTAATTCTCATCTAAATATTGTATCTCCCACTTATTACTTTAATTTAATTCTATTTATTTCCTATTTGTGTATATTTTTTTTTATTATTCATTAGATTCCCTAGTTTAAGTTATAATGCATATTCTTAACACAATTCAAATTGTAACCATTTAGGCACGCTTTGTAACAGCACTCATTTTACATATCGGAAGATCGTAAAATATTTTTATTTTATTCCCTAAGGGTTGGATCATTATCATCTTTTAATATGTTGCTTATGGGGATGTGAGACATATCCATATTTTTTTACCGATTTTGTTTGTGACCATTTTTCCCCTGTCAGTCTTGAACAGGGAATAACTTTCGACTCTGGCCGAATCAGACGGTGAGATCTATGACATTAGAAAGAAATTGATGTTTGCCTTTCCGTAGAATGGTTACATTAAAGATTTGGCTTAGCGGTTTGGGAGGAATCGTTGTTTTAAGGTTTTCCAGTTAACCGTCCAGGTTTGTTAAGCCATAATGGGCTGCATTGTAGAGGCCCATTAGTGGGCTGATGGGAGGGTATAAATAGGGGGTGAGGGATAAGGGAAATGGTTTAGTTTTTCATTTCCTCATTGGGTGGCATTGTGCTCCTCCTTCCTCTAACACCTTTCCACCATTAAAAATCCAAATCCAAGGAGGGAAATCATAGATCTACACCCTTAGAGGCTAGATCTACATCATTTCAAGGGCGAATTCATCGGATCAAGGAGTTCGGTTTGAATTGCTCGCTGTCCGGATTCATAATTCTATCATTTTAGTTTGTTTTGGAGACTCGGTGAGTGATTTACGTCTCTCACATGGATTCAATGAAGTGTATTAGTGTTTGATTGTGTTTTCATCACATTCAATCATTTTCCCACAGATCCATGCCACATTAAGTCCATTTTCATATAAATCACCCTATGATATGATTTTGTAAGTTTAGATAGGTAATTTCCATGATATTTCATGCTTATGCAAGTTGATCTATAGTTTTGTTCATATGATCATTTTTCATGATTTGGAGTGATTTGCATAATTTTGGTGAAAATCATTGTATTCATGTTGATGATGGTTTCATAATATGCTTGTGGTCACATTGGATGAATTAGATGAGTTGGTTTCATCGATTCTATCGTTTCGTGAAGTTTTGGTCGAAATCAGAGTTGAATTGCAATATACAGGTTTTGGGTCGACCATAATTGCGTCGGTCGGTCTCAAATCATGTCTTGGGAACAAGTTAAGTTAGGTCGGCACAAACTTAGGTCAGCACTAAGTGGGTCAGCACTAAGTTGGGTCAGCATAAAGTTGGATTAGCATAAATTTGGGTCGGCCTAAAGTTGGGTCGGCTTATTCTGGTCAGCCATTTTTGGTCGGCTATTTCTGGTCAGACATTTCCGGTGATGATGTGACTTCAAAGAGAATTCAATTGGGAAGTTTGGAAGTGTTTAAAAGTTTTCGTTGATTGGAGTGGAACAACAAATAGTATGACCACTCAAAGGTGTCCTGAGTGGGGTGATAATGCTATAGACTATATTGAACCTTATATTAAATTTGTTTGGTTCGATGGTGATGGTGGCTTCGACGAGAGTCCAGATGAGGATGTTCGAAGTGATGTGATTTGTTTGTTGTTTGTTATATACAATGAATGTGAGAATGACTCAAGAATGTATTGAGTTCATGTGAAAGAATGACACAAGGATGTATTGAGTTCATGGGAAAGAACGACTCAAGGATGTATTGAGTTCGTGGGTAATGGCTGCTCTAATGTAACGACCCAGTTTCTGGACTAATTTTTATAATCTATAATGAATAGATTATATTGGTAATGGAATTCAAATAGAAAAATTTAGATTTGAATATTATTGAAATTCAGGATAATAAATAATTATATAAGTGTATATTCAAATTAATTTTCTACATCAGTGTCTGAGTACATAAACAAGTAAGACTTGGATTGGTTTTATATGAAAAGTAAGCTGGATAAAATCCAACAATTTTCATAAATCTGTAGTAATGGATATATATATATATAAGAAAAACTAATATTTTTTATATATCTTCCCTTGTAATTGTAGTTATTGTAGAGTTCTGTTAACAGATAAAGGTAAAATTTCTTAAACAATCTTCCTGTAGTCATTTTAGAATTCATTATTTTACTTAAAAACAAATCAAACAAGGAACAAATCAAAAGGGAAACATAAATAAGATTTTATCTAGAAAGTAAATAATAGAAGATATGAACAGATGCAAATCAAGATAGAAAGGGGCAAATCATAGGCTATATATATATATATATATATATATATATATATATATGTGTGTGTGTGTGTGTGCAGCCTAAACGTCATTTGGAAGGGGAAATGGAAAGAAGTTAAAGCCTGTAAATGTACATATGTTGAAAAAGGACATTAGAGATTAAATTAGAAAGGAAAGATTTTGACAACTAGCATTGGAAAGGCAAAAAGGAAGCAAATCTAGCGTGTGCAAAACCTAAGCATAACTTTTGGATTGAAGGGAAATGGTCAGATAAATATAAGGTGCATACATCCAGCACATGAAACCCTGCATAAAATCTTAGGAATGTGTAAACTGTGAAAGAAAAACAACCTAGCATTTTGATGTGAAGACTAACCAAGTGATAAGAATAGATAGGAAGAAGCTAAACATAGACGGTACATATAGCTTGGTCAAATCCATTGAATAGTGTGCAGGGGTAACATGTGTGTATGGGTTGCTTAAAAGCAAAGCCTGAAGTCGGTAAGGAAATATTAAATTCAAAACATTAAATTCACATCACCTCACTTGCTATAGGTTGCCCGATGCATGTGTTTTTCTTCCTTAAACACCTATCCAATGTAAAGCCTTGAAATTTCAGCTATAAATACACTGTTGGAACCCCAACAAAACATAATGAATTTCTCCTGAAAACCGTTGTACACAAATGAATGCACTGAAAACAAATGGAAAAGAAAAACAGAGATTGAATGAGTAAAGAAAACTGTGTAGAAACTGTGAGGAAAAGATGGCAAGGACTGGAACATGAACCCAACTGTGAACACAACCTAAGAAAATGGCAAGACAAGTGAAGAGTAATGGCAGTAGCAAGCCGGGAATTCAATTGCAAAAGACAGTGGACTCTACACAGTAGTATAACTGTGAGTAAACATCATAATTCCTTAAATGTTTATATTTAATCCTAGTAAGTTTTTAACTATATGTGTGCTTATATATACATATATATACTCATTACATTTGTGTCAACTATTGATGTTGTTTAGAAATTTATCTCTGGAATATAGATTAGCTTAAGACAAATGTTTAAACCAGTTAAAATAAAAACATGAGAAGAAAACAAAAGATAGAGATCAGAAATTATATTAGTAAGTAAACATTTCACATTTTTTTCTACTGTTTTATGTTTAATTCTAATAAGAATTAAAATGTATGTGTATAGAGATGTATATCCAGCAGCTATAATTTAAGTATTGATGTTTGAAATCTTGGGAAAACAATTGGATTAAGTCATGGGATATTGAACAAACCTGAGAGACAAAGCATAAATAGCAGTAATGATTGTGAGTAAACACCTCACATTTTACTAATGTTTTATATTTAACTCTTGTTGATTCAAACTACATATATGATGATATGTACCCATCATTTTGAATGCAAATATTGAAGTTGTTTATGGCAGTTAGAAAATGACCAGAGAGGATGAAATCCGAGAATGAGAATATAACAAAAGGTAGTAAATAGAATATTGTGAGTAAATACTTAATCCCCCTACTGTTTGTATAAATCTTGATTTGGATTCAAACTATATGTATGTTATTATGTATCCATCCTATGTAATTAAATGTTTGAAGCTGTTTAAGGGTAGTTAAACCATGGCTTAATGGTTAAATAGATCCGAAATACAAAATACAGTATAAAACATTTGAGTAAACTATAAATCTTCTCTCATCAAAAATCTATTTCATGATTTTATATATATAGATATATTGATTCAAATAAAGGTCCTCGTATAGTTGCTAATAACTCATATAACATCATGTATAACTGATTCTTTCTTGGTTGATTCACTGGAAAACAGTGGAGGTCTGTCTGTTGGTTTAACAGAAGAGAATATATGCATATCCAAGAATTTAAAAATCAAGTGCATGGATTCTAGTTTGTTTAGCAGTGAAGATCATAATGAAAGTCCTTATCTGGGTCTTGAGTATATTTTAAAATTGGTTTCCATCCAAACAATAAAACAAATCACTCGAACTCATTCAATCACAGTAAACAGGTTAAAAATCTTAAATTTTCAAACATCATTATGAAAGGATTCATGCGTGTGAGTGGTATTAAAATGAAAAACCATGATTTTTAATAACAAAATCATAATTTTTAATGCCCTGGGGAGTGAGGATTGCTCTATTGATCAAAAATGGAACTCTGATCAAACTACGGCGGAGGAGGAAGTCGTAGGTGACGGCAGTGGAATTAGAGGAGAGGGGTAGGTCTGGGATCATAGGAAAAATATAAATAAACTTTTTTAGTACGTAATCTAGGAGAATTGATTTAAATAGGGTTGATCGGTTGTTTTGGGTAGGCGCGGATTGCAGGCGAAATTGCACCCTCGATGTAACACCCCACATCCGTTAGTGTCACTCACAAAGGGAATGCACTAAGTTCTATGGAGCATTTAGGGTAAAAGATGCAGATAAATTACAAGACAGACAGAAATTAAAACATCGGAAAATAAAACTTTGCTTTATTGATAAAATAGTTTATACAATGATTTCTTTACAATATCAGAGTGTCATCTGTCTTACAAAATAAAGAAGCATAAAACAACATTTATATTCCCCAATTTTAGCAAGAGCCAGCCATAGCATCTGAAAAGAGAATCCAAGTAAACTTCGACAAATCTTCAAGCTGGGAAAGAGTGACAGTCCAACTTAACCTGAGCTATACTATTCCCTCCTTTACTACCTGGGGGGGGGGAATGGAAGAAAAGAAGACGAAAGGAAAACAGAGTCAGACATAAAGCCTGAGTAAGTTCAGTAACTTCTAGCATGTGAACATGGAAAAACAAAACGACATGAATTAACTGAATACAAGATAACGCCATGATGATAGGGTCAGCAAGATTAGACAAGATAATCACAAGATATGCTAAGATAAGATAAACTGGATATGCTCTAGTACTTTCGCCGCTTCGCTATTTCTTTGTTATACTAGTTTCTATATCTCTGCACCACCTAACTAGTGTCCCAACTAGTAACAATAACGTGATCCCAGTCCCTGTATTTTCCATTGCCTTCAGGCATACATTTATTATTTATTACCTTGATCTAATCTAGGGTTTTCTATCAAGTGCTTTCTAGATTCAACTAGAGTTTCCGCTATCTGCTAAACGCTTCTCGGATTCAGGGTTTATGCCACCTAGTCCAACTAGGGATTATGCTACCTGTCGAACGATGCCCCCAAGTCTAGGACACACTACCTAGAGTGGTATATGTTCCTATACTTCCCCACGCATGTATCGCGAATCGTTATCGCTTGTCTAGATGCACATGTCCTGTAATGTGCGGCCCGAGTCCTGTGGCAGGGCAAATCAAGGAATACAGAACTCGGTCGGGAGCTTTCAGATATCTGCCGATGCAGATGCTAAGGTCTGTTTTTGTTCCAGTGGCTATGGTCCCACTTGACCCCTCCCTCAACTAATGAAAGGCACACCTTGAAAAATGAGAACTATACGCAGGCCCCCGGTGCCCCACTATCCTATGGCCATCCTCACCCATAAGTAGATAGCAAGTATATGGTCTTTTGGAGTTCTCCGCCTTTCCGCTTCACGTATCTCGATTGACTTAAGATGGATGGTAGACGACGAGTTTCTATCACAGGGCTACCGTTTTCTCGCCGAATCACGCTGATCCATCCTAGTCTTTAGGTTGCCATATATTGCAACCAAGGCATACCCCTGGTTCTTCCACGCAGACCTTAACCTCTGTGAGCCCAGGAGGATCATCTGCAGCCTCACAGAGGGATACCAAGAGTACCCTCACGTCCCCTCGAAGCCTCGGGCTTCGTAACCCAATTCGTTGGAGCCTTCTTTTTACTCAGACGGACATTCGCTCCTTCCCGTGTTATACTAAGAATTACTACTTAGTTCTACTAACTAAGGTTTACCACTTAGTTTCCAGAATCGTTGTTTTCTTAACCAAGGTTTACTACTTAGCTCCTTTTAACTAAGGTTTACTACTTAGTTCTCTTTCCCGTCAATTTGGATTGGTTTAGTGTCATTTGTCAATTCAAGCTAACTTAACCCTCTTCATTTATCCTGATAAACAGGTTAAGTGTTATTAGCACTTCACGTTGACTTAACCCTACCACAAACCAAGTTGTATTGGTTAAGTATTTCTTATTACTTAACCCTACCTATTCATCCTGTATTGGTTAAGTGTTCCTTTTTAACTTAACCTTGCACGTCTGTTTTAACTAACATGTTATTAATGGTTAAGTATTATCCCTTCATGCTCTAGACTTAACCCTATTCCTTCATCACAATCTGATGGTTAAGTGTTCAAGTTTACTTAACCCTACGGTCTAGCCCAGCTAACATATCAAATTGGCTAATTTTACTTAACCCCAACCTCTAGTCTAGTTAACATGTTAATTTGGCTAAGTGTATTAACTTTACTTAACCCCACCTTCAAGTCTAGTTAACATGTTAATTTGGCTAAGTGTTTTCTTAGTTACTTAACCCCTACAAATCTTGTCTTGTTACCATGAGTTTGGTTAAGTGTCCCTATGGACTTAGCCCTCCATTCTAGCTTAACTGTGCTAAGTTGGTTAAGTGTTCCTATGGACTTAACCCTCCCATTCTAGCTTAACTGTATGAACCTAACCCCACCCACCAGTCTGGTTATCATGTTGAATCGGTTAAGTGTCTTAGTTAACTTAACCCTACCATTCTTGTTCTAGCTTTAACTAAATAAATTAAAGCCACGACCACTAACATTAGACAGATATTGTTGCGAATACTGGATATGCCGGTTGGTTCCGGGCAGGTTTACATCGCAACTCAGTCTAACCTCGGGTTAGGCATATTCGTGTTTTCTAAGTTCAAAAGGGTTTTGATTAATTTTCAAATCAGGTTTTGAAAGTAACCATCCCGTCCGACGGATCAGTTAGGGATAGCCAGGGAGAGCAGGAAACTTGTTTTTTCCAAACCTAAGCCTAGACACTATCCTCTCTGTCACCCTAGAACTTTCTGGTGTATTATTAAAAGAGATGTCGTTAACAAACCTTTAATTTGTCTAAATTTACATTTTCTCATTTAGGACAAACTCTATAAGTAAATTATTCCTAATTTACTTATTTCCTAATTACTCTTTTAATGTAAATTGTCATTCTTATGGCCCATTTCCCTCTCTAAATCATATTTATGCTTTTTGGTATGTAAACTATACCAAATTAAGTGTCACTAACCATGATTTTGCTAAACATGACAATTACTCCCAATTATGGCCAATTTCAAATTTATACCAATATACTTATCATGCCAAATTAGCTAATCTAATTCTGGTTTAACATTCTAATTACAGTTCATGTCAAACTAGACTTATCATTCTAGTTCACAATTCATGTAAATGCTAGATTTACAAGTCAATACTAGATTCAAATTACACATCCTATAATTCATGTCAAATTTACCCAATTTGCATTCTTATAAACATGCCCTAATACATGTTCCCAATTTATGCCAATTTCCAAGTTAAAAACTACGTTTTAGTAAATTTCATATTTTGCCCAAATCGTATTCCCACCGCTCGTATAATCGTGATTCAATCTAGATTATAGATAAATCCAGATTCGTAGAAAATAGGGGATAAACCAAAGATGCTATGAAAAAGATAGGCATAATAACTGGCATAAGATGACAATTCACAGGCATGGTAATATTCCGACATGAAAAGGGTTGAATAGTATAGGTTCAAGAACATGGGTAGACCTAACTCAATAGGTAAATTCCCAAGGTCTAAAACCAAAGAAAACCAAGAATAGACAGAATAGATAAACATGGGTAGACCTAACTTAATAGGTAAATTCCCAAGATCTAAAACCAGAGAAAACCAAGAATAGACAGAATAGATAATTGGGTTTAGACCCAATTTCATAGTCACAAAACTTAAGCAACACTTTCCTAGTCATGAATCATAGGTGTTTAATCACAGTTGTCCTTGTTATGTCATAGGCAATAGTTTATGTTTCCTAATCAAAGGCCTAGGCTTAGTCAAGGAAATAATTCTCATAGTCACAGTCACAGTCATAGGAAATGTTCATAGTCATAGGCAATGTTCATAGTCATAGGCAATGTTCATAGTCATAGGCAATGTTCATAATCATAGGCAAGGCCTAATTGGTCATCGAATCATATCAGTTCTTAATTAGGTCCAAAGATATAAGCACATATTCGAATAGAGAGATTTGGCATATTCTTTTATTCCTTTAATTTCATGTCACGAACAGAGAAAAATGTTCAAATCTAAAAATAACTGACTTACAGAGATTAGATTAGAATAGAAAGATGGCGTTGCTATGATTCGTGCGACGTTGCTCGAAACCGTTTGAGTTAGCCTTTGATTCTTATCTTGAAGCTTTAATCTTGATTCAAATCTCTTCTTGACAAACTTGAGCAGCATAACCTTGTCTTGGATCCTCGTATTATTTTCTTATATTTATTTATTTATACATTTTCTCAGAGGCAACATAAGGATAGAAAAGAATTGTGAATAGAGAAGGAGACTAAGGCTGTTTATATAGTGTAGAAGTCAACGAATCTGGTCAGAATGGCGTCTAGATACAGAAGAACGAACCAGGTTCAGAAAACTGGAAAAAGCGGGGGGGGGGGGGGGGGGTCGACCCCCAGGTCGACGTGGGTACCCCAGGTCGACTACCCAGTCGACCTGGGTCTTTGGGCGGGAAAATTCCCGCCCAGCCCAATCTGGGTCTGATTTTCGAATTTGAACTCGTTTTCTGAGCTGTTCGAATTTTAAATCGAATTCTGAAACTTCCAAAGACCATAACTCCTTCATACGGAGTCCGATTAACGCAAACTCAGACTCTATCTCATGCAGAATTCCGAGACGAACGCAATGGCGCAGCCCGTTTCCCTTGATTTTGATTTTAAAATTTAATTTTGCCTTGATTTGTGAATCTTAGTGTTACAGAATTATGGGGTGTTACACTCGACATGATGATATACGATTGTGCACCAGGGGAAAGTAGAAGATAAATTCATCGACAAGTTCATGGTGAAGTTTGAGAATAAACGGAGGGGTGTGGTGGCGATATGAGGCATTTCATTGGAGGTTGTCCTTTTTTAGGAGCTTCTGATTGAACACCAGTTTTCGACTGAATGGGGGGAAACAATTTCTGATGGTGTAGTTTGATTCGGTTGAGACGATGGCGGTTGTGGCGATTATAGAGGAGGTGGGATCATCGGTGGTCCGGTGGTGCACATGTACGGGGCAGGGTAGTGCATGGTGCAATGAAACAGCAGGAGGTACAGGAGAGAAGAAAGAGAAAAGGGATCACTCAGGTCGATTCATGTTTTTTCTTGTTACCACACACGAGTTTTTCCTGGATTTTTTTTATATTTTGGCATAGCAAACAAACAAAGGAAAGTCGGGCAGGGTAGTATGTTGATCAAAGCATTTTTATTGTTTAAAAAAAATCGCTGTAGAACCAGAGGAAACAGAAATGTGAAATGGGCCTTTCGGATGGGCTTTATATTGGGCCTATAAATAAATAGAAGAAATATTGTGTCAAAATCCTAGGGACTAAAATAAAACCATTTAATTTAGAAATATATAAATTAAGAAGAACTAAAGGGGGGACTTGTTGAGAAAGTCAATGGTGCAAAGTTGGTTATGTGAGTTTTGGGCTTCTTTGAATCTATTAAGCTATCTTATTCAAATTTAATTTGATTTAATTCAAATAGGAGAATATATATATGTATATATATAATGAATAAGAAGAAATACCGGGAAACTACTGAGTTAATTCGAAATTGAAAAATAGACGTTCTTGGATAAACTTAAGTTCAAATTATATATATATATATATATATATATATATATATATTACCTATTAAAAATAGAATAAAGGTTGTTAAACAAATGCACTTGATTTATTTCCAAGGGATTGGAATTAATATGATGTGGAATAAGTCGTCATCCCAGTTAAATACTTTCAAACTATTATCAGTTTGAAATTAAAAACCATTGTTGTTTGATAATGTGTTATGAATGATGATTGTTAATTATTTGTCATGCTACGAAGTGATAAATCGACACTGAATTAGTTAAGATAAACCTTTGACATGTTTTATTATATTTAAAAATCGTCTTATGACTTAGAAATGATATAGTATAAGTTAATTAAACTAAACCGGCATGTTATGAGGACTTTATATGAAATAGATTTAAATAAATAGTTTATCACACCGTTTAAATTTGATAGTTAAAACACCGAATATCAAATAAATATTCCTTACGCATTAGTTCGAAGAGACCGGGATGGGAACTAGACCCAAAACCACTTCGAACCGACTTTACGTAAACTAATTTGCTGAGACGACCCGAACTTCCCCGGTCTCCGAAGAGAAGAGAAAGAACGGATTTCTTTGAGAACAAGACTAATCAGAACACAAACAGAAGAACATTTCATTGCTTATTACAACAATTTTATCAGAATACAAGAATATACAGAGTATGAACAAGTAATATACATTTGATAAATATCATAGATTACAATACATTACATAGGAGTGGAAAATAATACAAAACACAACTGGAAAGAATATACGGATACAGAGCTTTCGGAATATCATTTCAGCTAAAAACCAGGATCTTGTGAATATAAATCTGCAAAACCAAAACTATTAGCTGCCCGTATAGAAAATAGGGGCACCCAGAGTTTAGGTTAAAACAATAAACTCCAGGTCAGTCATGTGACTGGTGTGAGAACTAAAACAATTATTAATTTGCTTTTAAAGTTAGGTAAATCAAGGGACCATGCCGTATAACATGGAACGGGTTTACCCCCAAGAAAACCAGTGTATAAAACAAATAGCGCAATGCTAAATAAAGAACAATGAAGCTATTATAAGACCCAGGTCCCATCACACAATGCAACGCAAGCCGGAGGATAGGGTTTTACCTTATAATAGCCAAATAATGCTTAATACGTAAAATTTCATATTTTATTATTGCTATAAGTGTATAGTGTCAAAACAATTTCAATCAAAAGTATCAATCATAGACGGCATAAGTGCCCCATACCACTACGTCGCCATATATAGGTTTACAATTAAAACCGCAAAATGTCGTATTGGAAATTGGATTTCCATCTATGAAACAAGGCAAGGGATCGTCCTTACCGCTTCGAGACGCTCTAGCCCGGGTCTCAGGATCAGAACGCATCAACCCTTGGATCTTCAGGGCCGGTCCACATGGAGTGGATTAAAATTCCTGAACAATGCGTTTCCCCGCCCTATGGGGAGTCAATGAGCCAAATGACTCCATCGTTCCCGGATCGACCGATATAACAGAGGCGCCTTGCTATCCATCATCCATACAAGTAAAAGGTCAGGGCGTGTATAACGCTGACACCACTCCTAGCTAGAAGGAAATACATGCCCTCCCCGCAGTCCTCTCCCGTTTTTGGTTCACACCGGGCTGTGAGGCTCGCGAATTAATGCTACACAAAGCTACGCTATATTAAAGTCGTGCTTTGATCATCAACCACAAGACTCTGCTTTTCAACAACAGCCTTGATCATTTGCATCTCAGCATGCCACACAGGCAATTCACTCAATGCTACCGATATATATCAATCACACAGAATGAAATCCGATGTCAGACACACATCCATTTACAAGTTCGTTCTGGGTCTGAACGAAACTGGAGGCACCTTATTCCTCCCCTATATGTCCAATACAAGGGAGAGGCCCTCACATATCCGGTCAATCTTTAAGTACGTCTGGAAGATCACCACTTATTACCATGCCTTGGGTGTACAGCCCAATCAAGACATCAATAATCATCCAAATGATGTGAAGACCTACGGTCTTCAACCACCATCTTCATCATCGATACATCGTCGAATCTGTTATTTAGAATGGGATAAACCCGTTCTTTCTGAATAACTCGCGTATATAATAAACAAGTGCTATAAAAACACAACATTTGCCTCATTCGAATCCAGAATATTCCTTTATTCAAATATTCATAAACTTTGGGAAAGGTTCCTATTAATTTTATCAAAGATAAATTCTTTAAATTTATTCTTTAATCTTCCTTTGGATATCATTTCAATCTAATTAAAGATGCTTTAAAACATCATTTGCTTTTAATCTTCCCAAAAATCAATATTAACGATTGTTTAACTTGGGAAATCATATTCTGTCTTTAACTGGGTTAAAGAACCAATTTCATTTAAAACTCTGTTCACGATAAACCCATAATACATTCCATTCCATCAGCCTTTAACCGTAAATTAGCAAGTGAAAAATTCCTTAAGTATTAACCCCAAAGGCCGGAACCAACATCAGATCAATAACCAGGAAACCATTCAACTTAATTAATCTCCAGTTAGTTTCCGATTTTCTTAACTCCATTTGGTCTAAGAACAGTATTATTAAAGATACCATTCACGACAACCCAAAATCGCATTCCATTAACAATGGAATCTTCACGGAAAAACAAATCAATATATAATCGATATCAATTTCCATATCCGACCAATAATATAAATGGAATAACGGCAACGCCTCTTAAATTCCATATGTATTAACAGTCTTCCTCCACAGAAGTTCACTTTGATTATTATCAAATCGAATTCCATTCAATTCCAATTTAATATATGAAATTGGAAAACGTTACCTTGGAAAATTCCTGTTAAATCTAAATAAAAAGATTTATAAATCACATTTCACTATAAATCGGGTTAAAGAACGAATGTCGTTAAAAACAAAGTTCACAATAAACCCAATTCACATTAGCCTCTAACCGTAAATTAGTAAGAGAACAATCCCCTAAGTATTAACCCCGAAGGCCATAACCAACAACAGATCAATACCCAGGAAACCATTCAACTTAACTAATCTCCAGTTAGTTTCTAATTTTCTTAACTCCATTTGGTTCAAGAACAGTATTATTAAAGATACCATTCACGACAAACCCAAAATAAAATTTGATATTAAATACAAGGCTCTGAATAGAAAATATATCGGCTTATATTCAATATCAAATTTTGAAACCAACAAATATCGTATTGGAATAACGATATATATATCTTCCAAATTCCTCAACAATCTCCGTATAATCACGAAATCCAATATCGAAATATTCCGAGCACAATTTCGATTCAAATCCATTCCAATTCGTATATTGGAAATCCTAGTTATTTTTAAAACCATTTCAAATCCAATTTATTTATTTTCAAAAATAACTGAATTATAATTCTAGTTCAAAACTAGTTCATTTTGATAAAAATATATTTTTATCTTTTCAAACATGGAATTTTTCATCCCAATTCTTTCCAAATCATTTATTATGATTTTACACAAATTATTGATATTTTTGATAATTTTATTCAGGCCCGTACAGTCGATTTCCATAAACGGCCATCGAACTGCACTTACAACGACCTTTCCAAATTTGATTTGGATATAATTCCAAATCCAACCGTTAGATTTAAAATATCTCATATTCATTGGAAAGCTCTTTTCGATACGAACCCAATTGTTCCGGTTTTAGGAGAATCCGACGGTCGGATCTCCAGTACTGTCCATTCGAAGTCAATGGTCGAAATTCACGAACTGTCACAGCGCAGCGCGTACTATTCGGGCCATTATATATATAATATTATATATATATTTCATCGATTTCCATTTATAACGTATTTTATAAATCATTTTAAATTCGTTTTCAAAACGATTTCAACTTCATATTCAATTCCAAATCAAAATTGAATTTTCCATTATAAATTCGTCTTAAATTCATTTCAAATTGATTTCAATTCAATTTCAATTCGTTTTGAATTCATCTTAAATCGATTTCGATTCAATTTTAGTTCGTTTTGAATCCATTTTAAATCGATTTCAATCCAATTTCAGTTCGTTTTGAATTCATTTTAAATCGATTTCAATTCAATTTCCAATTCAAATCAAAATTGAATATTCTATATCATTTCAATATTTTCAAAACGCTGACACCACTCCTAGCTAGAAGGAAATACATGCCCTCCACGCAGTCCTCTCCCGTTTCTGGTTCACACCGGGCTGTGAGGCTCGCGAATTAATGCTACACAAAGCTACGCTATATTAAAGCCGTGCTTTGATCATCAACCATAAGACTCTGCTTTTCAACAGCAGTCTTGATCATTTGCATCTCAGCATGCCATACAGGCAATTCACGCTATGCAACCGATGTATAAGAATCACACAGAATGAAATCCGATGTCAGACACACATCCATTTACAAGTTCGTTCTGGGTCTGAACGAAACTGGAGGCACCTTATTCCTCCCCCACATGCCCAATACAGGGGAGAGGCCCTCACATATCCGGTCGATCTCCAAGTACGTCTGGACGATCACCACTTATTAACTTGCCTTGGGTGTACAGCCCAATCAAGACATCAGTAATCATCCAAACGATGTGAAGTCCTCCGATCTTCAACCACCATCTTCATCCTCGACACATCGTCGAATCAGTTATTCAGAATGGGATAAACCCGGTCTTTCTGAATAACTCGCGTATATAATAAACAAGTGCTATAAAAACACAACATACAGCTCATTCCAATCCAGAATATTCCTTTATTGAAATATTCATATACTGTGGGAAAGGTTCCCATTAATTTTATCAAAGATAAATTCTTTAAATTTATTCTTTAATCTTCCTTTGGATATCATTTCAATCTAATTAAAGAAGCATTAAAACTCCACTTGGTTTTAATCTTTCCAAAAATCAATATTAACGATTGTTTAACTTGGGAAATCGTATCTTGTCTTTAACTGGGTTAAAGAACCAATGTCATTTAAAACACGGTTCATGATAAAGCCAAAATCACATTCCATTCCATCAGCCTTTAACCGTAAATTAGCAAGTGAACAATTCCCTAAGTATTAACCCTGAAGGCCGAAATAAACATCAGATCAATACCCAAGAAACCATTCAACTTAACTAATTTCCTGTTAGTTTCTGATTTTCTTAACTCCATTGGGTCTAAGAACAGTATTATTAAAGATACCATTCACGACAACCCAAAATCGCATTCCATTAACAATGGAATCTTCACGGAAAAACAAATCAATATACAATCGATATCAGTTTCCATATCCGACCAATAAAATAAATGGAATAACGACAACGCCTCTTAAATTCCATATGTGTTAACAGTCTTCCTCCACAGAAGTTCACTTCGATTATTATCAAATCGAATTCCATTCAATTCCAATTTAATATATTAAATTGGAAAACGTTACCTTGGAAAATTCCCATTAAATCTAAATAAAAAGATTTATAAATCCCAAATCACATTTCACTGTAAATAGGGTTAAAGAACGAATGTCGTTAAAAACACAGTTCATAATAAACCCAATTCACATTAGCCTCTAACCGTAAATTAGTAAGAGAACATTCCCCTAAGTATTAACCCCGAAGGCCAAAACCAACATCAGATCAATACCCCGGAAACCATTCAACTTAACTAATCTCCAGTTAGTTTCTAATTTTCTTAATTTCATTCGGTTCAAGAACAGTATTATTAAAGATACCATTCACGACAAACCCAAAATCCAATTTGATATTAAATACAAGGCTTTGAATAGAAAATATATCAGCTTATATTCAATATCAAATTCTGAAACCAACAAATATCATATTGGAATAACGATATATATATCTTCCAAATTCCTCAACAATCTCCGTATAATCACAAAATCCAATATCGAAATATTCCGCCCACAATTTCGATTCAAATCCATTCCAATTCATATATTGGAAATCCTAGTTATTTTTAAAACCATTTCAAATCCAATTTATTTATTTTCAAAAATAATTGAATTATAATTCTAGTTCAAAACTAGTTCATTTCGATAAAAATATATTTTTATCTTTTCAAATATGGAATTTTTCATCCTAATTCTTTCCAAATCATTTATTATGATTTTACACAAATTATTGATATTTTTGATAATTTTATCCAGGCCCGTACAGTCGATTTCCATAAATGGCCATCGAACTGCACTTACAACGACCTTTCCAAATTTGATTTGGATATAATTCCAAATCCAACCGTTAGATTTCAAATATCTCATATTCATTGGAAAGCTCTTTTCGATACGAACCCAAGGGTTCCGGTTTTAGGAGAATCCGACTGTCGGATCTCCCGTAATGTCCATTCGAAGTTAATGGTCGAAATTCGCGAACTGCCGCAGCGCAGCGCGTTCTATTCAGGCCATTATATATAATATATATATATATATTATATTTCGTCGATTTCCATTCATAATGTATTTTATAAATCATTTTAAATTCGTTTTCAAAACGATTTCAACTTCATATTCAATTCCAAATCAAAATTGAATTTTCCATTATAAATTCATCTCAAATTGATTTCAATTCAATTTCAATTCGTTTTGAATTCATTTTAAATCGATTTCAATTCAATTTCAGTTCGTTTTGAATTCATTTTAAATCGATTTCAATTCAGTTTCCAATTCAAATCAAAATTGAATATTCTATATCATTTCAATAATTTCAAAACATCAGATTTTGAAATCACTTTTCGATATTCATTATAAAATGAATAAAATTGACCAAATTCTCGTTCGTTTTAAAATTGTGTTTAACTACTTAACACGGCTTCACATTTCAATATTCACTGAATATTATTTTAAAATATTCGTTAATTCTGAACTGGAATCAGACTCAATCAATTACCATATTATTTCAGTTATATGGATTTCAACATCACGTGTATACAACAATGATGATAAACCATCATTAAAAATCCAAACAACATCCAGAGTGCATTCTACAAACGTATAAGCATTAAAATAAATAAATAATGCTTATACAGTCTGTCAACCCGTCGATTGACATATCACTAATTATTGGGATCAGTTTATGTCAAATATTATCCTAATACCCGTGTGGGGTTTTCAAACGACAAATTCTGTTTATTATTTGTGCAGTTGGGCGATGTGTATAATTTATCGTCCCAATCAATATCAAATAAATTAATGTACATAAACAAATTGCTCGATTTATTTATAAATATTTATCTCAACTCATAAATATTTTATTCAGTCCATATATATAATAAAAATGATATTTTTATTATTTAAATATTTTATTCAACTTGAATATTTTATTTACTTCATATATACAATAAAAATGTGATTTTTATTGTTCAAACTGTTTATTCACATATGAATATTTTTAACACTTCATTCCACATCACAAAAATCAATTTTCACAACACATCAATCAAACAAACAAGCCATCCATGTTCTGTGGACGACGCGTGTCGGGTGCTGCTAAGCACCGTCTGCATCCTAGTATATATTTTAACTAGAAAATAAAATAAAAGTGAGAAGTTCTCACCGTTGGGATCCACTCCTCCATTCTATATTTCTGAGCGGTTCAGATTTCTATTTGTTTTCCATCAGTTCCATCACACAATGTTTCACGCTGTTCATAATAAAATTCGCATTTTTAATATGATATTTATTTTAAAAATCACATTTTTATAATGGCACTTCATATAACAAAATCGTATATTTTTACAACGCTAAAATACATATATAAGAATCATACTTTTACTTCAATAAAATATATATATATATATATCATATTTTTACATCCTCTACATAATAAAAATCATATTTTTATTCGCTAGAATTATAAATAAAAATCCTATCTTTTCATACATACATAAAATCGAATTTTTACCGCTACTTCTTATTTTTATACCGCTTTCAAACAAATAAAAATCACATTTTTAATTTGCTTCACATATAAAAATTCTACTTTTATCGAAGTAAAAATCATATTTTTTCAAGGTTAAAAATCGTATCTTTTCAATGTTAAAAATCATATCTTTTCAGTGTTAAAAATCATATCTTTTCAATGTTAAAATTATATCTTTTCAGTGTTAAAAATCATATCTTTTTAATGTTAAAAATCATATCTAGATATAAATAAAAAACATGACTTTTTATAAACTAAAAATCATATTTTTATTCACAATAAAAAATTTCATTTTTATCTAGCTAAAAAACATGATTTCTCATATGTGATGTAATCCCATTTTTAATAATCTAAATAAAATTAACACAAAAACTCACCTTTTATTCAAAACGGAGGAGGGGGTCGGAGTTGGTGGTTGAGGGTGGTGCGCCAGGGTCTGTAGGTGGCGAGGAAGAGGACGAAGGCGGCCCGCGGCGTCGGAAGAGGGCGGTGGCCATCGATGGGGGGGTTTAGATGGGCTAGGGTTTTCTGTTTTAGGGGAGAAAGAGGAGAGAGGAGGGAGGGGGTGGTTGTGCCGTCATCGTAAGTAGGGGAGGGGTCGAAGTGGAAGGCGCGGCGGGGGGAGGTGAGGGGCGACGGGGAACACGACTGTGTTTTTTAATTTGTTTTCTTTCTAAATGAATCCGATGGGGAGAGAATGCAACACCCCGTATTTTCTGTGAACATAAGTAACAAAACAAAGTACACTTAATTTTTAAGGGAAGAGTCAGGGAAAACAGGTTACGTCATTGCGTTCGTCTCAGAATTCTGCTTGAGATAAAGTCCGAGTTTGCATAAATCAGACTCAGTATGAAGAAGTTATGGAACTTAGAAGTTTGAGGAATTTAAAATAAAAACCAGCCCGAATTCAAATTCAAAGTTTCAAAATTTAAATCACACATCTGTGCTGGGCGGGAAAATTCCCGCCCAGGACCCAGGTCGACCAGGGGGTCGACCTGGGGGTTGACCTGGATAGAACAGGTCGACCATTGGGTCGACCTCCCCCCTTTTCCGGATCCGATGACAGATCCATTTTTCTGCATTTAGACACCCGTTTTGACCAGATTCGTTGCTCCTAAGCTATTTTAACACCCCCAAACCTCACTTTCTCTCCACACAACTTCATTTCGCCTATACCCTGCCCTAATTCATGTTAAAATAAATCAATGGCGTCGCCACTCTGCTGAAAC
Source organism: Allium sativum (assembly GCA_030737875.1). Lineage (NCBI taxonomy): Eukaryota > Viridiplantae > Streptophyta > Magnoliopsida > Asparagales > Amaryllidaceae > Allium > Allium sativum. Next base: position 968,369,146 of record CM060912.1, on the reverse strand, counting down.
CTAAGCTAGAACTAGTGCTTCTTCTTCTTCCAATCTGAATAGAAATAAAAGATAACAAATCAACGCCTACATCAACGGAAAGCAAAATCAACTCCAGAAAATCAGATCCCAGAATTGTTCTACTCTTTCATAAACCACGAATTGTGAGTACAATTATTTCCAGATATGAAATTTAATTATGATCCTGATATGGTTATAAATCTGAATTGGAGATTATGCATATTCTTGTTTATCAGATCTATTTTCCTGTGTATATCTATCTTATTCTTGTTTATCAGATCTGTTTTTCTGTGTAGATCTATCTTATTATTGTAACTATTATGTATCTCTTCCTTCCTTCTGTTCTATAACCAGGCTACCACGAGCCTGAGCCAAATCTCATAAGAGATTGACGCATGAACGCTAAATTTGGGGAAAATAATGAATGACGCATAATTGGACATGATTGATTTGTGACTGATTTAAGAAAAGGGCTTATGTTGTAATTTAAAGATCTAGATCTAGGCATACTATATATGACGGTCTATGATTTGGAAGAAGGAGAATTATTGTTTGAAAAAATATGACTTGTAATTTGGGAACATAATGCATGTTATAAATCAAGATATGATTTTGAGGACATAATACATGTTGTAATTTAAGATCTAGATTTGGGGGCATATTTTATATGACAATCTATGACTTGGAAGAAAAAGGATATATGATTTAGGCGTAAAAGATCTATATTAAAATAGGATCACTATTAATTGTGAATACGCCTAAATGGGGATTTTGGATATTTGACATACGCTGAAACCAAAGGCTATTGTTTGGCATAATTCATATTATATATCATGATTTGGGGGTTTTGAAGAATATTATGTACTATGTAAATTTAACTAGGAATTTGGGGCATAGGTTAAGTTGTGAATTATGACCATAATTTGAGCATGTAAAATTAGGCTTAATTTTATGATTAATCGAATTATGTCAATGGAATTTTAAGGGATGATTAAATCTGTTAAATTGCCTAATCTGCTACATCTGTTGAAACTGAATACAGTAATTTGGGTATGAAAATCTGTAGGCTCGATCTAAAATTGAGCAAAACATGTTAATAGAACTTTGGATAATCTGCTATAACTTGTAAAGAAGTTAATTTGTTTAATTGGCATAATTAGTCTGATATTGGCATAATCTGTGAACGAATACTTAATTAGCTAAAATAAAAATGCTGAGACACGAGGTTAGACTCTGTTTACGCTAGAAGCCTGCCCGATCTCAACCGGCATAACCAGCAACCGCAAACTGTCAGTCTAATGTGAGAGGTGGTAGGCATAAAGATGCTTAGACACGAGGTTAGGTCTGGCTTGTGGCAGAAGTCTGCCCGGAACCGCCCGACACATCCAGCGGCCACAAGCTACCGACCTAATGTGAGAGGTCTGTGCATTAATATTTAATTAATGCAAATCTAAGACAAATATGATGCCTAAAACGTATTGGGTAGATAAGGTTAAATCAACTGGACTGATGAATCTAATAAACCCGTTTGAAAATCTGTAGGCCCAATATAAGGTTAGGTGAAACAATCTGTAAGTCTGTATATCCGATCCGTTAGTCTAAAAACTTGCTAATCTGTATATTTGATATGTTAGTCTGAAAACTTGTTAACTTATATGTCTGATCTGAGAACTAGTTAATCTGAACTTTGTACATCTGAAATCTGTAAGCAAGCTAATCTCAAATCTGTTAGTCTGGGGACACAAGGTTAGGAGGGGTAATAACTTGTGTCATCGGTTGTTTGGGGTGGTAAATCCTGTTTGTTTCTGTGTGGTACCGTCTGTTGGGGTGGTAAAGGCCTATTACTAGTGTACACCTAATTCTAACATTCTGTTTTCGTAGGGAATATTTTGTTTCCGTTTCTGCTTCTGTTTCTATACCGTGTGTCTTTGTTCGGGTGGTAAAAGCCCATTACTAGCATTCTGTTTCTTAAACCGTCTGTCTCTGTTTGGGTGGTAAAGGCCCATTACTAGCATCGTGTTTCTGAAGAGATCGTTCTGTTTTCGGTTAGACATTATGACAGCACCTAATTCTGTTATACTGGTATTAGTGCAGAGAAGTGAAAACCACGTAAGAAGCTTAGTTTAGTCTATATCATTCTGTCTTTTGTTAACCTGCTACTCCTGTTATGGTTATCTTTCATCCAGTTTTATTTGCATGTCATCATACTGTTATCTGTTTATATGCTGAAAGTCACTGGACTCACTAGACTTATGTCTGACCTAGTTTGTTTCGCCTCTTTTCTTCCGTTCCCCCCAGGTTCTCAGGGTGGAAACATAGGAGCTTGATTCAGGTTCCATCTGCTTGAAGTGCTTGAAATATTGCTTGCCTTTGACTCTACCTATTTATGGTATTATCTGTTTGGGATTATGGCTTTAAAAAATTATGCATTCTGAAGGATTTTGTATAAGACTGATATTTGTGTACTTGGGTTTTGGTATTGTGATGTAACCAAACTTATTTCTATTTCTGCTGTAATAAAGTTATAAATTTTTTAAGTGCTACTTTACATATCTGTCTTGTAAATTTCTATTCTGTTTACTTATAACGTTCCACCCAAGTTAAGGCATTCCCTTTGTGAGTGACCTTAACGGAAGTGAGGTGTTACACTTGGTATCAGAGCTGAAGGTTACCAGATTTGATAAAAAGTTTTTGGAAACTATTTTCAAAAAGGTTTTAAAAAGGAAGTATTTTCAAAAGTAAAGTTTATTTTGAAAAACATAATCCCCAAAAGCCATATATCTGTCTTTCGAATTCTCCATTTTGAATCTCTTCATTTTCTTTTCAGCATGTCTGGGTTACCCGAGATACCCAAGGGCATACCGATACCAACTTGGTTCAGAAGATATCTGGAGGCTAGGGCCGCCGCCGTAGGCCCAGCAGACGTTCCTCCTCCTCCTCTTCCTCTTCCCCGCATTGATACTTTTTCGAAGATATGCAGGGACTTTCGGGCAATGGGCAGGAAACCTTTTCATGGATCAGAGATATTTGTTGAAGCTCGGAATTGGCTTAAGGAGGTGGAAGATTTGTTTGGTATCTTCGAGATAGGAGATGGAAGGAAGGTCCAATTAGCTGTTTGGTTAATGAAGGACGAAGCCTAGTTTTGGTGGGAGGCCACGAATGGAGAGCGCCCGGTAGAGACATGGGTGGATTTCAGGCATAGGTTCGAGATGAAATTCCTCTCACGAGAGGAAGAGAAACTATACATGGAGAGGTTCTTAGCATTGAAGCAAGGGAATTCATCAGTGAAGGAGTACATCAACAAGTTCAATCAGTTGGCGAGATTCGACTTAGACTTGGTGAACACACCTGAGAAGAAGGCCCTGAGATTCGTTAAAGGTTTGAATGAGTCGCTACATGGATTGGCTATGACCCACATTCCTATGGGGGCTACCTTCGAGAAATTGGTTGACATGGCGTTAATGCATGAAGAGGAAGCCAAAAGTGAGAAGAAAGAAGAAAAGCTCGAAGGACCACAAAACAAGAAAGAGTGGCCCAAAAAGGAAACACAAAAGAGGAATGATGAAAGGTCGGGTGTGTACGCGACTTGTGTAGGATCTTTAATATGGCTATGCGGAATATGATAACAAACTTTAAATGCAGTAAAGTAAAGTAAAGTAGAGTAACGACACCAGGATTTTTATACTGGTTCGGACCTCCAGTCCTACGTCCAGTCCCGAAGCTTCTCTTCGGCTTTTCACTAAACAACACCCTCGCTTCACCCGGAGGAACAGGTTCACAACTACTTGATTTACGGGCTACAAGTTTACCCACTTGATTTCACGGGCTACAAGCTTACCTACTTGATTTACGGGCCACAAGCTTACCCACTTGATTTCACGGGCTACAAGCTTACCCACACAGGACAATTACAAGAGTTTGACTTCTGATTGTGTTCTTCTTTCAACACTGATTTGCCAACGATTGAGTACACCCTTCCTATAATCTTATCCTCAAGTATATGATTTGAATGCAAAGATTTAAGGAAGAAAGATTGCTTGTTGAATCAAATGATATAAAATTGATTCAAGGATTCAACAAGTATTGAATATTTGAGAGAGCTTTTAGAATGCAAGAGAGTATGGAGTTAAGATCAGAAAATAGAAAAAGATTCGGTGATTTGAAAGTATGATTTCAAGTCTATTTATAGTGTAGAAAAGTTGCATTCCTTCATGAAGAGTTTCTATAAAGAGTTGTGTCCATTTCTCTTGAAATTGAATAGAAATCTCTTCACAAAAAGAAGCATCCTTTCAGAAAAATTTACAGCAAGAAAAAAGGTCGACAGGTCGAAATTAACAGGTCGACAGGAATTTTAAAAAATAGCCGTTATGCACAGAAGACAATAGGACCGGTCGACAGGTCCTTTTTGGGCGGTCGACCGTTTTCTTGCTGTGGACCAGAGGACCTCGGTCCACAGTCTATATCACTCTGCACTCTTTCCCGGTCGAAGCCTGGACCGTTTGGGCTTTTTCTGTGACTTTTCAATTCCTCAAATATACAGATTTCAGCCCCAGCTAATTTCAGTTTCTAAATTGTTTTGTGCATTCGTGTTATACTTTGAGGATAGATTTTAACATAAATCTAACACGACTCCATACCTACATATATATAATCTTAGCTCCATGTCATGATTTCCATTGATCTTCACTATGATCTTTATTGATTTCCACTTTGATAAATGTGAATTCAGCTCGTCAATGATCTCTATTTCTATGTTGTCATTAATCAAAATCTTGTGTATCAACAAATGAAAGGTCTGAAGATAAGAAGGAGAAAAAGTGCTTTACTTGTGGAAGCTTGGCTCATCTGAATAAGGATTGTAAAAAGAGGAAGGGCGCTTGCTTCAACTGTGGAGAAATGGGACACTTCACTAGGGACTACCCGAAGAAACGTGGGCAAGGGCAGAGGGAAGAACCTACTTCTGGAGGGCAGGCGAATGCTCACGTGACTGGTAGTTAGGGTAGAGATAGGAAAATTTCTATAGAAGGTTTAATTTCCTTATCTGATTATTGAGATAAAACTCTTTTTTTGATTCTAGCATTTTGATTTTGTAATTGAGACTCTGCACTTTAATACTAGTCTTGTTTCTGATCCCGCTATAGTCTCAAACTCCATAAGGGTTACGACTCATCTGTTTGTGATATGTTAGGGTTTGAGAGTATCTGTGTTAGGCATTAAGTTGACAATGATGCATACATTCTGGTTTTGTGGGATATGGTGGGGTTTTATCATACTTAGTTTCCTAAGAATCGTTTGATAATCTGATTTGTACCAGTAGTCTGTAAGTATCTGAATATTTCTAAAAAGGATAGGGGTTTTTACTCGAAGTGTGAAGTATATTTCCAGTTTTGACATTGTTTAATAGGAGTAATTCTCTGAGTGTCAATCTGACGTTGATTTTGGTCTTCGGGGTTGATACTTGGGGATTTATTCTCTTAACCGATGTCTAATGGGAACATAACTTTTGTACTTGCTTCTATCACTCGGCTGTATCCTATCGATCGATTCTTCGACCTTTAGGTAGAAACGAATGGGTGTAAACATGTGTTTGAGACATGTTATGTTTGGTGGTTGCAAGTGGATGCAAGTGGTTGCTAGTGGTTGCTCATGGATGCATATACACACACTAGGCACTAGATCGGCTCAAAAACACTCTCATACGGCATATGGATGTGTTTGCATTTTTCGATTTTGGTGGATGCAAGATGATTGTCTCATCACATGGATGTTGCATTTGGATGAATGGTTGTGCACTCATATAAAAATGATGTGTACCAAATAGGATTTCTTGCATACATAAGTGGACTCATGGCACTAACATAATTCGAATTAAAGAGGTCAATTGAATCAGTAGACCGCCTGATCTTTGCATTCGATAAGAGACATATACACACACTTTTGCATATGTTTATACAACATTAGAAGTTTTCTAAGGACAATGGATGCTTGTGGATGATGGTTGGGTAGATGGGTGATTGGATGGTAGGACACATTCTTCTTAACTTGAAGATTTCGAGGACGAAATCCTTTAAGAGGGGAGAATGTAACACCCCGTATTTTTTGTGAACATAAAGTAACAAAACAAAGTATACATAATTTTTAAGAAAAGAATTAGGGAAAGCGGGTTACGCCATTGCATTCATTTCAGAATTCTGCTTGAGATAGAGTCTGAGTTTGCGTAAATCAGACTCCGTATGAAGAAGTTATGGCACTTAGAAGTTTCAGGAATTTAAAATAAATACCAACCCGAATACAAATTCAAAATTTCAAAATTCAAATCACACATCTGGGCTGGGCGGGAAAATTCCCACCCGGGACCCAGGTCGACCAGGGGGTCGACCTAGGTAGAACAGGTCGACCATGGGGTCGACCTAGGTAGAACAGGTCGACCATGAGGTCGACCTCCCCCTTTTCCAGATCCAAGGACATATCCATTTCTCTGCATTTAGACGCCCGTTCTGACCAGATTCGTTGCTCCTAAGCTATTTAAACACCCCCAAACCTCACTTTCTCTACACACAACTTCATTTCGCCTATACTCTGCTATAATTCATATTAAAATAAATCAATGGCGTCGCTACTCTGCTGAAACCTAAGCTAGAACTAGTGCTTCTTCATCTTCTAATCTAAATAGAATTAAAAGATAACAAATCAACGCCTACATCAACGGAAAGCTAAATCAACTCCAGAAAATCAGATCCTAGAATTGTTCTTCTCTTTCTTAAACCACAAATTGTGAATATAGTTATTTTCAGATATGAAATTTAATTATGATCTTGACATGGTTATAAATCTGAATTGGAGATTATGCATGTTCTTATTTATCAGATCTGTTTTCCTGTGTAGATCTATCTTATCCCTGTTTATCAGATCTGTTTTTTTGTGTAGATCTATCTTATTATTGTAACTATTCTGTATCTCTTCCTTCCTTCTGTTCTATAGCCAGGCTACCACGAGCCTGAGCCAAATCTCATAAGAGATTGACGTACGAACGCTAAATTTGGGGAAAATAATGAATGACGCATAATTGGACATGACTGATTTTTGACTGATTTAAGAAAAGGGCAAATGTTGTAATTTAAAGATCTAAATCTAGGCATACTATATATGACGGTTCATGATTTGTAAGAAGGAGAATTATTGTACGACAACATATGACTTGTAATTTGGGAACATAATGCATGTTATAATTCAAGGTCTGATTTTGAAGACATAATACATGTTGTAATTTAAGATATAGATTTTGGGGCATATTTTATATGACGATCTATGACTTGGAAGAAAAAGGATATATGATTTAGGCGTAAAAGATCTATATTAAAATAGGATAACTATTAATTGTGAATACGCCTAAATGGGGATTTTGGATATTTGACATACGCTGAAACCAAAGGCTATGATTGGGCATAATTCATATTGTATATCATGATTTGGGGTTTTTGAAGAATATTTTGTATTATGTAAATTTAACTAGGAATTTGAGGCATATGTTATGTTGTGAATTATGACCATAATTTGAGCATGTAATATTAGGCTAAATTTTATGATTAAGCGAGGTATGTTAATGAAATTTTAAGGGATGATTAAATCTATTAAATCGCATAATTTGCTACATCTGTTGAAACAGAATACAGTAATTTGTGTATGAAAATCTGTAGGCTCGATCTAAAATTGAGCAAAACATGTTAATAGAACTTTGCATAATCTGCTGTAACTTGTAAAGAAGTTAATTTGATGAATTGGCATAACTAGTCTGATATTGGCATAATCTGTGAATGATTACTTGATTAGCTAAAATAAAAATGCTGAGACACGAGGTTAGACTCTGTTTACGGTAGAAGCCTGCCCGAACTCAACCGGCTTAACCAGCAACCGCAAACTGTAAGTCTAATGTGAGAGGTCGTAGGCATAAAGATGCTTAGACACGAGGTTAGGTCTGGCTTGTGGCAGAAGTCTGCTCGGAACCGCCCAGCACATCTAGCGGCCACAAGCTACCGACCTAATGTGAGAGGTCTGTGCATTAATATTTAATTAATGCAAATCTAAGACAAATATGATGCCTAAAACGTATTGGGTAGATAAGGTTAAATCAACTGGACTGATGAATCTAATAAACCCGTTTGAAAATCTGTAGGCCCAATACAAGGTAAGGTGAAACAATCTGTAAGTCTGATAGTCTGTATACCTGATCTGTTAGTCTGAAAACTTGCTAATCTGTATATCTGATCTGTTAGTCTGAAAACTTGTTAACTTGTATGTCTGATCTGAGAACTAGTTAATCTGAACTTTGTACATCTGAAATCCGTAAGCAAGTTAATCTGAAATCTGTTAGTCTAGGGACACAAGGTTAGGAGGGGTAATTACTTGTGTCATATGTTGTTTGGGACCCATATTAGTCAGTAACCCTTCCTGGTATCAAAACTACGACCCAACACTAGGTAGGGGTCTAGGGCACACTTACTGAACTAATTGTAAGAGGTTCATTCTGATAATGGCGAGAGGTGTTAATGGTGCATTCCAACCGGGTCATGTGCGTGCATGGATCCGGTCTGCTCTGAGGATGTAAGACACTGTGACATCTGTAAATAGGTTTGTGTCTATAGGTTGCCACTTTAAGGAGTGATACACCCTTCTGTGGGGCCAGCACAGGGTATTTATGTATTAGGGAGCCGATCGCTTGGGGTAGAATTTAGGGTACACTTAGTTCTTTCTGTTTCTTTTGGGGTTCCGTCTGTTTTTGTTAGGGTGGTAACACCTGTCTGTTTCTGTGTGGCTGTTGGGGTGGTAAAGACCCATTACTAGTGTACAACTAATTCTAACATTCTTTTTCCATAGGGGATATTCTGTTTCCGTCTCTGATTCTGTTTCTGCTTTTGTTTCTATATCGTCTGTCTCTGTTCGGGTGGTAAAAGCCCATTACTAGCATTCTGTTTCTTAAACCGTCTATCTCTATTCGGGTGGTAAAGGCCCATTACTAGCATCGTGTTTCTGAAGGGATCGTTCTGTTTTCTGTTTAGACATTAGGACAACACCTAATTCTGTTATACTAGTATTAGTGCAGAGAAGTGAAAACCAAGTAAGAAGCTTAGTTTAGTCTATATCATTCTGTCTCTTTTGTTACCTGCTACTCCTGTTATGGTTATCTCTCATCTACTTTTATTTGCATGTCATGATACTGTTATCTGTTTATATGCTGAAAGTCACTGGACTCACCAGACTTATGTCTGACTTAGTTTGTTTCGCCTCTTTTCTTCCGGTCCCCTCCCTAGGTTCTCAGGGTGGAAACATAGGAGCTTGATTCAGGTTCCATCTGGTTGAAGTGCTAGAAGTGCTTGAAATATTGCTTGGCTTTGATTCTACCTATTTATAGCATTCTCAGTTGGGGATTATGGATTTAAAAAATTATGCATTCTGAAGGATTTTGTATAAGACTGATATTTGTGTACTTGGGTTTTGGTATTGTGATGTAACCAAACTTATTTCTGTTTCTGCTGTAATAAAGTTATAAATTTTTCAAGTACTACTTTACATATCTGTCTTGTAAATTTCTGTTCTGTTTACTTATAATGTTCCACTGAAGTTAAGGCATTCCCTTTGCGAGTGACTGTAACGGAAGTGGGGTGTTACAGAGAAGGTATAAGGGGGGGGAGAAAAAGTTAAGTATATAATTATATATTTTATTATTTCAAAAAGCAACTTTTTATTTCGAACTTGAAATCAAACCCACCGACTGTCGTCCATAGCTAATTACCCCCATTCCGAACCCAATGTGATATGTCCGGTAAGCTAATTCGACTGTTTCGATCAGTTTTCGTCAAAATCAAAATATAAATCTATATATTGAATTTGAACGCACATTTCAATTTACCGAGGCCACATACAAACTCTAAAAATTCCCAAAAATAAATCTGTCTATGTTTTGATGATAAGGTCCTACCAAAACTAATTTTGTCGAATTTGAAGACCGTTTGAAAAATGGCCATTTTCTGGTCGATCCAAATTGACGGAAACTGTCAAAACATGTTTTACTTCGCCACGCTCACATATTAACCCCAAAAATTATGAATTTTGGGATCTAGCAATAACTTGATATCCCGGATCCAAAAAAAGTGGTTTCGTCGAAAACGGAGGTCATTTGCAAAATTTCCATTTTTAAGGGCTTTATTTTCATAGCGACTATTATGAATTTTCTACTGGGCGTAACTTTTTTTATTCCCGCTATGAAATTTAAATTTTTCGAATTCGCTGGAAAGATATTTTCAAATAGATTCAAATATTTTTGGTTTCACTAAAATTCGGTTTATTTTGAATCATGCACATTCATTTGAAATTTGAAATCGAATTTACGAACTACCGCGCCATTTCCAATTCCTTTTATAAAAAAAAATATTTATATTCTAACGTCGATTCAAATAATTATATATGTTCTAATTCTATTCAATATAAATTTCTTGTCGTTACTATCTAAAATAAATCATTTTAAATATTCAAAATTCGCTAAAATTGCCAAAATAAAAATTTTAAATTGGTTCGGATTTCCTGGTTATTACAATCTCCCCCACTTAATATCTTTTCGTCCTCGAAAAGGAACATAATTGAAAGTTGTTTTACAAACCAACTCAACTTTCATTATTTTCATTATGGCTTAAGTTCTTCAACTTTTTAGTTTCTAAGAACTTTTCAATTTTTTTCAAAAATTTGGCTAACACCCTAAATTTTCGAAAAGTTTTGCCATAACCTCCTCTGCACGGGAGCACCGGGAAAATCCGGAAATCGCCATACAGGCCTCTCCAATCAGAAAAGAAAAAGAAACAGCCAAGCGGCTAGCCATTCGGCTCATAAAATCATCCAAACCCAATAAATTTGTAAACATGTACTTATTTGTCGGGCATATAATTTTATTCCTCTGCTCTGGCCTCCTTGCAATGACCTGTCCAATGTATACACATGTATATGCATGCAATTCTAACAAATTTCAATTCGGTTCAATATTGTATTCAAACTGGCTAAATTTACCTTACATTCACATAATGGTTTAAATGAATAATCACACCACACAACCATCAATCAATTAGTGGATTAAAGTTTCAACTTCATAATTTTGATATATGGTCAAAAATCACATTTTTGGTGCCAATTCACAATAATATATCCTATCTAGTTTTGGTTTGCACACCAATTAATTGGAAATCATATAGATATCCCACTTTTGAAGCTCGAACACAAATTCTGATGATGATTGATCAATCATCAGAACCATCTCCGGGCGACAAAAGTGTGATTCTATATCTATCCACTATATGAAAATTTCGAATATACATTTGCAAGGCGTATATGCGAATTATTTATATATTAGATTGTCTAAATTCAATACAAATAAAATATTCAAATACGTTGAATAAGGTTTAAATTTTCAAAACAAAAATTGTTTTCATTTTAAAAGCATACTCTTCACACTCGTTCTAGGATACTACTGATCCCATCTCTAACGAGTCATTCTCATTGGATATTACTAATCTAATCTCTGATGAATTATTTCGTTCGGTTCTAATGTGTCTTGTTCTCGAGCTCTATAAACCAGAGCTCTGATACAAAATGAGACGATTCGAACTTCACCGGTCTCCGAAGAGAAGAGAAAGAACGGATTTCTTTGAGAACAAGACCAATCAGAACACAAACAGAAGAACATTTCATTGCTTATTACAACAATTTCATCAGAATACAAGAATATACAGAGTATGAACAAGTAATATACATTTGATAAATTTCAAAGATTACAATACATTACATAGCAGTGGAAAATAATACAAAACACAACTGAAAAGAATATATGGATACAGAGCTTTCCGAATATCATTCCAGCTGTAAACTATAATCCTGTGAATATAAATCTACAAAACCAAAACTACTAGCTGCTCGTATGGAAAATAGGGGAACCCAGAGTTTAGGTTAAAACAATAAACTCTAGGTTAGTCATGTGACTAGTGTGAGAACTAAAACAGTTATTAATTTGCTTTTAAAGTTAGGTAAATCAAGAGACCACGCCGTATAATACGGAACGGGTTTACCCCCAAGAAAACCAGTGCATAAAACAAATAGCGCAATGCTAAATAAAGAACAATGAAGCTATTATAAGACCCAGGTCCCATCACACAATGCAACGCAAGTCGTAGGATAGGGTTTTACCTTATAATAGCCAAATAATGCTTAATACGTAAAATTTCATATTTTATTATTGCTATAAGTGTATAGTGTCAAAACAATTTCAATCAAAAGTATCAATCATAGACGACATAAGTGCCCCATACCACTACGTTGCCATATGTAGGTTTACAATTAAAACCACAAAATGTCGTATTGGAAATTAGATTTCCATCTATGAACCAAGGCAAGGGATCGTCCTTACCGCTTCAAGACACTCTAGCCCGTGTCTCAGGATCAGAACGCATCAAACCTTGGATCTTCAGGGCCGGTCCACATGGAGTGGATTAAAATTCCTGAACAATGCGTTTCCCCGCCCTATGGGGAGTCAATGAGCCAAATGACTCCATCGGTCCCGGATCGACCGATATAACAGAGGCGCCTTGCTATCCATCATCCACACAAGTAAAAGGTCAGGGCGTGTAAAACGCTGACACCACTCCTAGCTAGAAGGAAATACATGCCCTCCCTGCAGTCCTCTCCCGTTTCTGGTTCACACCGGGCTGTGAGGCTCGCGAATTAATGCTACACAAAGCTACGCTATATTAAAGCCGTGCTTTGATCATCAACCACAAGACTCTGCTTTTCAACAACAGCCTTGATCATTTGCATCTCAGCATGCCACATAGGCAATTCACTCAATGCAACCGATATATATCAATCACACAGAATGAAATCCGATGTCAGACACACATCCATTTACAAGTTCGTTCTGGGTCTGAACAAAACTGGAGGCACCTTATTACTCCCCTATATGTCCAATACAGGGGAGAGGCCCTCACATATCTGGTCAATCTTTAAGTACGTCTGGAAGATCACCACTTATTACCATGCCTTGGGTGTACAACCCAATCAAGACATCAATAATCATCCAAATGATGTGAAGACCTACGGTCTTCAACCACCATCTTCATCATCGACACATCGTCGAATCAGTTATTTAGAATGGGATAAACCCAGTCTTTCTGAATAACTCGCGTATATAATAAACAAGTGCTATAAAAACACAACATTTGCCTCATTCGAATCTAGAATATTCCTTTATTCAAATATTCATAAACTTTGGGAAAGGTTCCCATTAATTTTATCAAAGATAAATTCTTTAAATTTATTCTTTAATCTTCCTTTGGATATCATTTCAATCTAATTAAAGATGCTTTAAAACATCATTTGCTTTTAATCTTCCCAAAAATCAATATTAACGATTGTTTAACTTGGGAAATCATATTCTGTCTTTAACTGGGTTAAAGAACCAATTTCATTTAAAACTCTGTTCACGATAAACCCAAAATACATTCCATTCCATCAGCCTTTAGCCGTAAATTAGCAAGTGAAAAATTCCCTAAGTATTAACCCCAAAGGCCGGAACCAACATCAGATCAATAACCAGGAAACCATTCAGCTTAATTAATCTCCAGTTAGTTTCCGATTTTCTTAACTCCATTTGGTCTAAGAACAGTATTATTAAAGATACCATTCACGACAACCCAAAATCGCATTCCATTAACAATGGAATCTTCACGGAAAAACAAATCAATATATAATCGATATCAATTTCCATATCCGGCCAATAATATAAATGGAATAACGGCAACGCCTCTTAAATTCCATATGTATTAACAGTCTTCCTCCACAGAAGTTCACTTTGATTATTATCAAATCGAATTCCATTCAATTCCAATTTAATATATGAAATTGGAAAACGTTACCTTGGAAAATTCCCGTTAAATCTAAATAAAAAGATTTATAAATCACATTTCACTGTAAATCGAGTTAAAGAACGAATGTCATTAAAAACACAGTTCAAAATAAACCCAATTCACATTAGCCTCTAACTGTAAATTAGTAAGAGAACAATCCCCTAAGTATTAACCCCGAAGGCCATAACCAACAACAGATCAATACCCAGGAAACCATTCAACTTAACTAATCTCCAGTTAGTTTCTAATTTTCTTAACTCCATTTGGTTCAAGAACGATATTATTAAAGATACCACTCACGACAAACCCAAAATAAAATTTGATATTAAATACAAGGCTATGAATAGAAAATATATCGGCTTATATTCAATATCAAATTTTGAAACCAACAAATACGTATTGGAATAATGATATATATATCTTCCAAATTTCTCAACAATCTCCGTATAATCACGAAATCCAATATCGAAATATTCCGAGCACAATTTCGATTCAAATCCATTCCAATTCATATATTGGAAATCCTAGTTATTTTTAAAACCATTTCAAATCCAATTTATTTATTTTCAAAAATAACTGAATTATAATTCTAGTTCAAAACTAGTTCATTTCGATAAAAATATATTTTTATCTTTTCAAACATGGAATTTTTCATCCCAATTCTTTCCAAATCATTTATTATTATTTTACACAAATTATTGATATTTTTGATAATTTTATCCAGGCCCGTACAGTCGATTTCCATAAACGGCCATCGAACTGCACTTACAACAACCTTTCCAAATTTGATTTGGATATAATTCCAAATCCAACCGTTAGATTTAAAATATCTCATATTCATTGGAAAGCTCTTTTCGATACGAACCCAATTGTTCCGGTTTTAGGAGAATCCAACGGTCGGATCTCCCGTAATGTTCATTCGAAGTCAATGGTCGAAATTCACGAACTGTCGCAGCGCGGCGCGTTCTATTCGGGCCATTATATATATATAATATTATATATATATATATACTTCATCGATTTCCATTTATAACGTATTTTATAAATCATTTTAAATTCGTTTTCAAAACGATTTCAACTTCATATTCAATTCCAAATCAAAATTGAATTTTCCATTATGAATTCGTCTTAAATTCATTTCAAATTGATTTCAATTCAATTTCAATTTCAATTCGTTTTGAATTCATCTTAAATCGATTTCGATTCAATTTTAGTTCGTTTTGAATCCATTTTAAATCGATTTCAATTCAATTTCAGTTCGTTTTGAATTCATTTTAAATCGATTTCAATTCAATTTCCAATTCAAATCAAAATTGAATATTCTATATCATTTCAATATTTTCAAAACATCAGATTTTGAAATCACTTTTCGATATTCATTATAAAATGAATAAAATCGACCAAATTCCCGTTCGTTTTAAAACGACGTTTAGCTACCTAACACGACTTCACATTTCAATATTCACTGAATATTATTTTAAAATATTCATTAATTCTGAACTGGAATCAGACTTAATCAATTACCATGTAATTTCAATTATATGGATTTCAACATCACATGTATACAACAATGACGATAAACCATCATTTAAAATTCAAACAACATTCAGAGTGTATTCTACAATCGTATAAGCATTAAAATAAATAAATAACACTTATACAGTCTGTCAAGCCATCGATTGACATATCACTAATTATTGGGATCAGTGTATGTAAAATATTATCCCAATACCCGTGTGGGGTTTTCAAATGACAAACGCTGTTTATTATTTATACAGTTGGGCGATGTGTAAAATTTATCCTCCCAATCAATATCAAATAAATTGGTGTACATAAACAAATCGTCCGATTTGTTTATAATTATTTATCTCAACTCATGAATATTTTATTCAGTCCATATATATAATAAAAATGATATTTTTATTATTTAAATATTTTATTCAACTTGAATATTTTATTTACTTCATATACAGAATAAAAATGTGATTTTTATTGTTCAAACTATTTATTCACATATGAATATTTTTAACACTTCATTCCACATTACAAAAATCAATTTTCATAATACATCAATCAAACAAACAAGTCATTCATGGTCTGTGGACGACGGGTGTCGGGTGCTGCTAAGCACTGTCTGCATCCTTGTATATATTTTAACTAGAAAATAAAATAAAAGTGAGAAGTTCTCACCTTTGGGATCCACTCCTCCATTCTATATTTCTGAGCGGTTCAGATTTGTATTTGTTTTCCACCAGTTCCATCACACAATGTTCCACGCTGTTCATAATAAAAAATGCATTTTTAATATGATATTTATTTTAAAAATCACATTTTTATAATGGCACTTCATATAACAAAATCGTATATTTTTACAACGCTAATATATATATATATATATAAGAATCACCTTTTTACTTCGATAAAATATATATAAAAATCATATTTTTACATCCTCTACATAATAAAAATCATATTTTTATTCGCTAGAATTATAAATAAAAATCCTATCTTTTCATACATATATAAAATCGAATTTTTACCGCTACTTATTTTTATACCGCTTTCAAACAAATAAAAACCACATTTTTAATTTGCTTCACATATAAAAATTCTAGTTTTATCGAAGTAAAAGATCATATTCTTTCAAGGCTAAAAATCGTATCTTTTCAATGTTAAAAATCATATCTTTTCAATGTTAAAAATCATATCTTTTCAATGTTAAAAATCATATCTTTATATAATTAAAAATCATGACTTTTTACAAACTAAAAATCATATTTTTATTCACAATAAAATATTTCATTTTTATCTAACTAAAAAATGATTTCTCATATGCGATGTTATGCTATTTTTAATTATCTAAATAAAATTAACACAAAAACTCACCTTTTATTCAAAACGGAGGAGGGGGTTGGAGTTGGTGGCTGAGGGTGGTGCGCCAGGGTCTGGAGGTGGTGAGGAAGCTGTCGAAGGCGGCTGGCGGCGCCGGAAGAGGGCGGTGGCCGTCGATTGGGGGGGGAGGTTAGATGGGCTAGGGTTTTCGGTTTTAGGGGCGAAAGAGGAGAGAGGAGGGAGGGGTGGCTGCGCCGTCGTCGTAAGTAGGGGAGGGGTCGAAGTGGAAAGCATGGCAGGGGGAGGCGAGGGGCGACGGGGAACGCGACTGTGTTTTTTTATTTGTTTCTTTCTAAATGAATCTGATGGGGAGAGAAGGTATAAGGGGAGTGGGGAGAAAAAGTTAAGTATATAATTATATATTTTATTATTTCAAAAAGCAACTTTTTATTTTGAACTCGAAATCAAACCCACCGACTGTCGTCCATAGCTGATTGACCCCGATTCTGAACCCAATGGGATATGTCCGGTAAGTTGATTCGATTGTTTCGATATGTTTCTGTCAAAATCAAAATATAAATTTATATATTGAATTTGAACAAACATTTCAATTTACCGGGGCCACATACGGACTCTAAAAATTCCCAACAAATAAATCTGGCTATGTTTTGACGATACAGTCTTATCAAAACTAATTTCATCGAATTTGGAGACCGTTTGAAAGATGGCCATTTTCTGGTCGATCCAAATTGACTGAAACTGCCAAAACACGTTTTACTTCGCCACGCTCACATATTAACCCCAAAAATTATGAATTTTGGAATCTAGCAATAACTTGACATCCCAGATCCAACAAAAGTGTTTTGTCAAAAACGGAGGTCGTTTACAAAATTTCCATTTTTAAGGGCTATATTTCCATAGCGACTATTCTGAATTTTCTACTGGGCGTAACTTTTTATTCCCTCTATGAAATTTCAATTTTTCGGATTCGTTGGAAAGATATTTTCAAATAGATTCAAATATTTTTGGTTTCGCTAAAATCCAGTTTATTCTGAATCCTGTACGTTCATTTGAAATTTGAAATCGAATTTTTCGAACTACCGCGCTATTTCCAATTCTTTTTATAAATAAAAATAAATATTTATATTCTAATGTTGATTCAAATAAATATATACGTTCTAATTCTATTCAATATAAATTTCTCGTCGTTATTATCTAAAATTAATCATTTTAAATATTCAAAATTTGCTAAAATTGCCAAAGTAAAAATTTTAAATTAGTTCGGATTTCCGGGTTATTACACTTCCAGGAACGATTATACGATTGAAAGAAATTGAAGACCAGAGATCTTAATGACCGGAAGAATTACTTGTTTAAATTTCTCTGGTTTGGCCGCTGGTGTTATTACGACTTGTGATTCTATCGTAATTGAAATCTTCGGATTTGCAATGACTATTCACTACTGATCTATGGGATGATACCTATATTGGATGTTGTAGGGATGTACCTTCAGTTCATCATGTTCCTGGATGACTTGTATGGATGAATGTCTGACAGAGTATTTCCTAAAAATCATGTACGTTGATTTTTACAAATATATCTAGTTGATGGCAAAGAATGGACCTTCTTTTACATCTAGAGTATATTTGTGGACGTCAATCAGTAATTTGACGGATCTGACAATGTGGTATTCGAAGTAAATGGTGATCAGATGTTCTAAAGGTAAATTCCAACCTCAAGCCTCATCAACCAGGAAATGACAAAAATCGGGCAGGTAGCATGGCTATGTGGGTCGCTCCTATTAGGGTGTATAATCACCTATCTAGAGAAAATCCATTTCATTCTTTAATCTAATACGATGCTAACCCTTATCGGGAAACGGTGGTTTGAGCCCAACCGTTGGTGATATACATTCTATACACTCAAGCGAAATGAGTGGTCGTACATGTGTGGGTCGGGTTGCAAGACATTCTTGTTGAACTCACTGTATTCCTCTCTAAAGATACACTATCGGAAGATGGTTCCATGCCTTGTCATAGTTGGAATCCAATCTCGAATTAGCGCCCGCGGTTTTGATTGTATACTATATATGTGGAGCATGAGATGCAAGCGTTCCACTAGATTGATATTTATTTGTATTTAGACATTATCATAATATCAGAAGATATGTACATAATTTCAAAATGTTTTGGGTTATTGTAAGGTGAAAACCGTCCGTATTTGTGTGTGGGTTTGGTCTTACGATTATCCTTTCTTTCGAAAAGATTTGGAACTTTAAAATCAATCTGTTTTAAAATCATTTACTCATACCAGTCCCATGACTGACCCAGAGTTTATTTTTTTCCATGTTTTCCTTAAACTCTTGGGTACCCAAATTTGTATGGGCAGTCAAGTAGTTTCAGGATTTTATAGATTCACTTGAATGAGCTTAGAGCAGGAGGTTCCAACATTAGACATATAGAGTTATTTCCGATGTGTTGTACTCTGATGATGCAAGTTCAAATGAAATTTTGTATTTCATGATGGTATATATTATATTTTATTCAGTTCTACTGTGAGATTCGTGTTACTCTGATTCTGTTGTGTTATGTTCTTCTTTTTCTTCTATTCTAACTTTCATTCTTTCTATTTCTCACCCTCTAACTTCTTTCTATTAATGATCTGTTAATTTCTGGTGTTTGATTAGTCAATATAGTGGCACAAGATATGTATTAATATCGATAATCAGGATCAGAATTTTTGGGTCGTTACATCTAAGGTGTTATGAGCTAATGGATAGTTGCAAGGGATGATGACTAAAGATGTGAAGGCCGAGGGATTACGTGTCGTAGGTTCTAGTGGTCCCAAAACAGGGGTATAATAGGGGCACCTAAAAGACCGGATTCGAGTACCATCGGTATCGTTGAAAAGGCCTAGGTATGTATCGATGCAAATAGCACGGGGTTTTCCTAGGACCGAGGTTGCCGTTAGCTCTTGACGGATGGCGGTATGGCCAGTCATGCAATTACGATGGTTCCAAAGCAGAATTTACGGTGGTAGCCAGAGTCAGTCATGGATGATTGGTTGTTCTGTTTGTACCATCTCACGTGGATTATCCAGAGTCGAGGGAGATGTTCCTTGAGTGCTTGACTGATATTGGTTTAGGCCTCTGGGGAGAGTGCTTGAGGGACGATAAACTCGATTAGGATTGTCTACGTGAGACCTAAATAATCTGGATGCTATAGACGTTATCGATGGTTGTTCTGATTGCCATGGTTGAATTGTTGTTACCTTGGGTGTTATGGATTGTAAAGGCTACCACTGTCCGATGTGGGGGAAGATGAGAGTTGTGTTCTTCTCTGGCGTTTGGTAGATTGGTTTGTCAGTCTACCTATTCTCTTATACTTTATTGTTGAAGTTTGTTAGTTGTTTATTTCTTACTGAGACTGTTGTCTGACTCAAGGTTTTATGTCTCCTCCTATTACCTTTGGCTGTTCATCCGGTTGTGGATGGGCAGACTAAGTAGCAAGTGATGCTTTAGCAAGGAGATGATGCTGATCAATGGCGAGCAGAAGGCTAGCATACTATCTCTTACTATATAGTATTCAGGTTTCCACTATTGGTTATTCTACTCTGAGTGTTGTAGTGAGGCAAATTTGTACAGACATATGTTGCAATCCTGGTGTAAGGATATATTTTCTTGTTGTTTTGAAAATTTGAGACTTCTGCTCAAATGTGCTTCACTAATATTACATGTTTTATATGTTTTATTATATTTTATCCTTGCGCTGTGGAATTTGCAACAGGTTTCGCTTATGTACTATACCTTGATGATCGTCCATAGTTGCCTGGCACACCTTTCAGCGCATTATTTCTCTTGTATAGTGCACGGGCTGTGGGCGGTTGTCACATTTGGTATCAGAGCTTTGGTTAACGATTTTAGCCAAAGTTCAAAAAAGTAATTATGTATGAGAGGCATGTTTGTGGATTTCAGTTGGATATTTACTATATATATTAGCATATACAGTAGTAACATTTGTACTTCTTTATTAGTTTATCTTGTAAGCGGGCTAATCATTCTATTTTAGATTTAGAATGAGTCGTCAAACCTCTAGGAGTGAGTTTGGAACTGGAGGAGTAGGAGATGGAAGCCAATTGGGAGCTTTAGCAGTTGCATCGGAATACCTGGTTATGTTTGGGGCGGCCATGATGGCAACGGCTATGTTAAGGATACCCATTACAGAAGCAACAGTGGAGCGTGATGTTCCTGTGCAAGTACCCAGAAGGGATTCTGCCAAGAGACAGAAAGATTATTCTCCTACAGATGAAGAAGATGAGTTAAGAAGAAGTAGGGTTTGGAGCAACTTCGACGCTGTGTTAAGGAGCGAGAAGAAAGAATTAGTGCTGCCTTGGACGAGGCTTTTGGAACCAGACATGAGCCTCAGGAATAAACTTTTTCTGGCACCAAAGCTAGAAAGAAACTAAATAAGAAGAAGAAGGGGAATGTGACTTGCTTTGACTATTGGCAGAAGGGCCATTTTTCCAAGGATTGTAAGAACCTCAGAGCTGAGAAGAAGTGCTTCAAGTGTGAAAAGCCTGGGCATGAGAAAAAGGATTGCCCTAATTTTCTGAAGAATAAGCAACCTGGGAAAGCATGTGTTACGGAAGCAATTCCGATTTCCTATTACCTTCCTGATGAGAATTAGAAGAAGCTGTTGTTTTGGATATATACTTTCTACCAAGGGAGTTGTTGAGTTCTATTTGGTACTCGAACATCGCTTTCATTTACCTATAATATGATTGTATGTCGAATAAGTTTGGAACCTGAAGTTGTAATAGACCTTTAGTTGTAACTAATCTAGTATGGGTTCATCTGCTCTTGGAATACTTCGTGAATCTAGTATCGTTTGATCAAAGATGCTTATTTATGAATGGATGCTTAGTGTGATTTTCGCTGAGTTTACGATCATCTTGGACATGGATTGGCCCAAGAGATATGCGGCAAGTGTGAATTGTGAAAAGCTAGAGGTGAAAGTCGGGAATGTGGAAGGGCGAAAGGTGTTGGTTCGGAGTAAACCCGAGGATGGTGTCTTTATGAGTTGTTATATTCGCTTGTGATTCCACAACAAGACTTGTCATCTGTGCTGATCGCTAATGAGTATGAGGATGCCTTTGACAAAGTCAAAGAGATGTTGTCGCTTCCTGAGATCGAGTTTAGAATACAGTTGGTCGAGGGAGCTAGACCAATCATAACACTTCTTATGCGGGTGGAGCCTAAGAAACATCGAGAGTTGGAGGTGCAAGTTCGTGACCTCCTACGGAAGGGATTCATTCAGAGGATGGGTGTTAACATTAATAACATTCTTCTAGCCATGGAGATTTCGGGGACGAAATCCTTTAAGGAGGGGATAATGTAACAGCCCAATTTTTTTAACAAACAATAATTACTTGACGAATTAATTAACTAAGGAATAAACTGAGAAAATAAATATTAATCAGAAAAATATTGAGAATTGAGCAAAATGGATTTCATTGTTGCGTCTGTTACGAAATTCTGATTCAATAGAGTTTTGATTTGCGTAATTCAAACTAAATATAAATGAGATATAATCAATCAAAGTTGAGGGTAAATTAAATAATTTAACTAATTAAATAAAAATGGTGCAACAATTAATGGGCGACACAACCCTTAATTGGGTCGACCTATGTCTAAGGTGTTGGATCTAGATTAACCCTAGATGGGGGCGAATAGGGTTTATTAAAATAATTCCAGATATTAAAAATATCATAGAATAGATTGCAGTAGATAAAATAAATACGGAAAATAAATAACACAGAGATTTTACCCAGCTTTGGCAAACCCTACCTACTGCTGCATTCCCCAAGGTTATTACTTGAATTAAAAACAAACTCCCACATACAAAAACATATAAACTTGCGGCTCCCTCGCTAATCGCGTATACAGTCTTATACACTTGCAAACCCTGCTGTCGATCTAATTCTACACTCAAAACCCTGCACTGATTACTGTCCCCAAAACTAGATTTTCCCCTAGCTACAAACCCATAGCTAGTATACCCTGGTTATTACAAACACTAGAAAACTGATAGCTGGTTTATAAATGAAATTAAAAACAAATCGATAATGGAAATTAAAAATCCTTAAACAAAGTAAACAAAAAAAATCTTTTGATATATTAAAAAAGGCCGCCCTCTTTCTTCCTTTTAAACCCGATTGCCTTTTTCTCTCTAAGAAATGGTGGCCGACGAAGGAAAAAAATTAGGATTTCTCTGAAATCCATTTGCCTCTTAAATCATGACGCAATTTGTTCTTTAATTTTATTCTCAGTGGCTTCGGATTCTCGTGACTTGTTTGGCGTTTGTTCTTTTTATCAATCAATTCAAGGACTTCTCTCGATCGAAACCTAAATAGGTGAGCTCTTTAATTTTTTTGTTCTTTGCTTGAATTTGTTTTTGTGGTTTCAATAATTCCTTGCCTGTGATATTATTGGTTTATAAATAGGATTATAGAATCATGAAATTACTCTGATTTCATCAAATGGCTTGATTTAATTCCCTACGTGATTTTGTTGTGAGATTTATATCATGATAAATTATTTCCCATGGCTTTTATCTGCTTGCTTGATTTCTGAATTTTTTGCCTTGAATCTCCTATGATAAGATTGCCAAGAAAACTGGTTTAATTTTGGGAAGAAAAAAAGATTGTTTTTGCCCCAAATAAAAGATGCCTATTGCCTAAAAAAGTGATTGCAAAATTCTTTATAACAGATTGTCCACTTGCCAAAATAGGTAGCTCTATGATTTCCTGGAAATGAATTTTGTTGCCTAAAATTGATTGAGTAATTTTGTACTGCCTTAAAGTCCTTGTGTTGATTTCTGGAAGTATATTCTTGGCCTAAAACATAAAGAATAAATCTGGAATTCTTGCCAAATATATTGATTGATATTTTCCTGAACTGTTTATGAAAAACATTTTGAGCTTGCCAACTTTGAAATATGATATGCCAAAATAGTTTGCCAAAGTTATGATATCATGCCAATTTATTATTGTATGTATATGCATGATTTGCCCCTTTCCAAAATGACTTGCAGCTTGTATAGTCCTGGATCTGTCATGAGTTGTTTGACTTGTGTTACTTGAGTCAATTTTGTGCTGAACTGAAATGATCTTGTGTTGCCATTTGCGCGTACTTTGGCTCTATCATTTGTTGTTGCATTTTTAAGTGATACTTCCAATGTTTTGTACAGTTCCATTTCAAAACAATGATCTTAGAATTTTTGCTACTATGCTTTAGCCCGTGTGCATCTTTAAATTGTCTTCATACTTGCATGTTGAGTTGACATTTAACACTAGGCTTTGATCATGGATCCTTATCCATGCAGTTGTATCACAATGCCATGTTGAACCATTGTGTTGTGTGCACTTTCTCTATTTAGTTTTTTCACTTGAAAATGTGCTAACATGATCATTCTTGTTGTTTCATGCATTATGGCTTGTCTTTTCAAATTCAAAACAAAACTGTATTCATGAAACTTGACCCTGTTGCATTGGCTACATGTTTGCATTTGAAAAGTATGCACTGCTTCATCACCATGTGTACACTATCATTTCACACAAGCTTGAAAATTGGTTTTGCTGCTATTCATAAACTTGTCATATTTGGGCATTTACTTTGTCCATTTGATGTCGTACACTTTGGCTCCTAGTTTGACTTTGCCATGGATTTATTTTGATCCTTGTCTTGGGTTGGCCTTGTGGTTTGACTTGTTGCACATGTCACTTGAGTATTGACTTGCATTCGACTGTTGCACTGTCAATTTATCATTGCTACTCGACCACTTGTTTTGGTCCATGCTCATGCACTTGCACTGTGTTGAGCTTGGTTTCCATGGCCGCTCCTCAGTACATGTGTGTTCACGGATACCTGACCCATGCACTGTGCATGTATGCTGGCCTTCACCTAAACACACCCTGTTGATATATTTGTCCCTTTCTGACCATAATGCCCCTGCATAGAATTATATACATACATATGTATGTGTGCACATGTATAGTGCACGTCCAGAGAACATATATATGTGACCACTACAGGATTTGTCAACCTTGTGGTATTTACAGTGTATCACTATGAATATCACAAGCTGTCTAGAGACAGATGGATGTCCATTAAAAATCAGATCATGTCATGAAAAATGATAAGAAACGCACCAAAATTCTAAGGCAAATAAAATTTTAAAATAAAAATTAAATCTATTAGAATTTAAAATTATTTCCGTTCCAGATTACTGTGTGTATGTTTCTTTTTGTGATTGGTAAGCATAGGACTGGACTGACAGTGAAGATGACAAACAGAAAACAGTGACCATATCATGAATGTATAACAGAGAGTGAAGTGTTTGCGTAAAAAATTGTGTAACTGAAATGTAACTGAGTGTTTGAGAGCTGTAGTGAGGTAACAATGTATAGAAATGAAATTGAATGTGAATGTGTTGTATTTCAGTGAAATTTACAAATAGTGGAGTTATAAATTTGTACTGTTTAGAATGTTGAAATAAAATATTATATTTAAATAAAATATTATATTTAAATAAAATACTGTTTGAATATTTAAATTCTTATACAGTAGTATTCTATTTAAACATAAATATTATATTCTGTCTGTGGTGTAGTATAACAATATAATTACAAACACATTTGTAATGATAAATATATTAATGTTATCATCAAACAAAAATAATAGAATTGTTAGATACAACATAATGTGGGTCGACCCAACTTCGAACATTTCTGGATAATTCTTCTGATGTATTGCTGATGTGTAAAATACAATGAATCTAGACAATAAATCCAATGAACCTGGATATCTAGCTCTGTAATAAATAGACTACCAACCTTCATTATTTTCCCATATCTATTCTTCTTCTTATCCCTCCACAGTATAATGTCTTGAAAATAAAATTAGGGAAAAGTCTGGGTGCTGTCAAATTATTGATCTGCAAGGATGTTCTGCCTCAACTTCTTTTTCAAATACCTTTTACTGTATCTATAATAACTTTATGTGAGTATTACTATGATAATCGGATTTCTTCTAAGTTAATGTTAAAATAGATTACAGTGATCAGCGATCAAAATAAAAAGGATTTTGACAGTAAAATATATTGGATTTGTAAGTATCGGTGTTTATAAGTTTAATCCTTTATATGTTATTGTTCATTTTAATTACTATCAATTAAATGTTCCTTTTGTAGTTATTATTTGATTATATGTACATACTTCTTCCTTATCCCCTTTATGTCATTGTTTTATTTACAATCTTACTATTCCTATTTATTAATTTTGTTCTTTTCTAAGCATAGATCTATTTATCGTTTTCCTTTTTTTGCGCTGAGCCTAGGCCAATGAGAGCCTAGGCCTTTACAGTTTGAGTGGTGTAAAATTGGAATAATATGATAATGTTAAAAAGGGGAATTTGGCATACTAGAATTTGTGAATCATGGACTGTAAAGTGGGATTATTATAAAGGAAAAATATGCAAACGTGTGAATCCGAATAGGTTGAACTTAAATATATATTAAGCAGATATTTCATAGGAAAACATGTTATTTAACATTAATTTGTAAAGATGTTATTTGACATTAATTTTTAAATATGCCAACATGGCCTTGATTAGGAAAACATGTCATTTGACATTGATTTGTAAACATATCAATATGGCATTGATTTGGGAAAACATGTTACTTGACAATAATTTGTAAATATGTTAACATGGCCTTTGTGACGGCCCGCCCCGCACCAACCGACATTTACTCCAAAGGTGCGCTGTACACATATCCAGTTAGCACGGGATGGGTCGTCAGAAGGAAAGGGAAGAAGGAAATGAACTAACAAGGAACCTGTAATATGTCTCACAGCGCATGGAATAAAATATAATAACAACATACTTAACATAAAACAGGTGAGACAGTGCATAAGCTGAAAACAAACTAACATAGCAGCGGAAAATCCAAGTACAGCTTATGATCCAAAGCCAACATTATTACAACTTTTCAAACTGTCTCAAAAAGCAAAAGAAAGATAAGGGAGGTACACTACTAATGCCCAAGTAGCGACAACCAACGACACAGGGAGAATATCTATATATCATACGTGGAAGCCTCTTGCTCGCCTCCGAATCAGTTAATCGCGCACCACCAGCTAACCTGTCTCTAGTCTGCTCGTGTGAGCACCCAGAGTAATAAGAGGAGACATAAAACTCTGGGTCAGACATAAAGCCTGGTATGAGCGATAAGCATCTAAACAGAATAATAACAGGTATAATCCAATCATACCTGAACCTGGACCTGCAACCAAAGAGTTAGCACTACATACTGTACAACACTCTAAGGTGCCCTTTCAAATGGTATAAAGATAACGGGGGTGGGGGTGTGCATGTCATAGTGATGTCAACAATCAAGCATAGCAATCATCCTCACATCCCTCACTCAGTGCGTAAAGCATACGATATCCACTACTTTGGTCACCTAATACTTTGGGCCATGACGGAATCCAATCCCGTGTAACTATCACTACAAGCCCACTATCCATCTCTCAGTGGTGAACCAAAGTTATGAATACCGACAACCCCTTTGCACACGTCCCGCAGCAAAGCCCAACCATGAAGTGAACTCATTGGTTCCCAACTGGATCCTGAGCTCTAACTTCCATTTGGACTACCTTTGCATCTCGGGTTTTTGGTCATCATCTTCATCCGGGTCGGTCTTCACTTCACCTTGCTTCAGATCGTGGTCATCACCCTCGCTCGGGTCAGATCGTGGTCTTTACTTCAAGTCTAAGAATCTCGGATCGGGTCGGTCGTGCTCCCTCCATCGGATCGAGTCGCGCCATACGGATCGGGTCGTGCTCCTTCTAGCTCGTGGCGCTCCAGCTCCATCGGATCGTGGCCATGCTCCAGTCGTATCGTCCCATCGTTCACGATCGGATCGGTCAAAGAACTTCAGGTGAAAGGAGTCGGCTCGTGGTCACCTTCCATGGACGGATCGGGTCGGGGTCTTATGAACGGGTCGGGTCGGGCTATCTGATCCGCTCCGGTCTCCTGCACTTCTTCCAGCAAGCAACTTACGCCACTCGACGGCATTTTCGGCCATTCTACCTATTCTAATCAATCACAAAGCATACCATACAGTCATAGCAACAAGTAGAAGTGACCTCAAACACCAAAACAACAATATGATGGGTTAAAATGGATCAAACATAGCCAAAATCCCATATTTCCCCTTAAGCATGTTTAAGAACAACCAAGCATAGGATTAACAAAACTTAACCAAATTAACCCAAACTTCTAACAGAGGTCTAAAACAATACTTAGCAATTTATAAATATTTTTCCAGATTTTTAACATGCATAAATTCGCTAATTATCACTAATCACCCCCTTAATCCCCCAAATTCCGGGATTTGCAAAATTAGTCGAAACTAACCCAAATTCATGTTAGAGACATAAAATGATGTTTTAGAATTTTAGGAATTTTTCTAGATTTTTCTGAGCCATAATTTCGCTAATCTTCGCTAATTACCACAATTAGCCGTAATTAGTGAAAAACAATGCAAATCACTCACGTTAGCCACAAAAAAACTTTAGATCTGAAATAATCTCTGATTTGGATCCAATCCCTATGTGTTCCAGCAGCTCTCTCTCTGATTTGGTGGTGCCCTCCCTTGATTTGATGTAGTTTTGCTTAATCTTCGATTAGAAAGTGATTAGAGACGATTTGGGATGAAATTAGAAGGTGGAGGCCATTGCTAGAGCTTGAAGGAGGTAAGTGGCGACTGGAAAAATGAGTCTAAAACCGAAATCCTAACCCTAGCAGCCCTTAAATACCCCAAATCCCGAAATCCCCCATTGGGCCTACTTGCTAATCACCCAGTTTAGCCCAATTAAGCTGTTTTTCACCTTCTAAACCTTGTTT
Source organism: Allium sativum (assembly GCA_030737875.1). Taxonomy (NCBI): domain Eukaryota; kingdom Viridiplantae; phylum Streptophyta; class Magnoliopsida; order Asparagales; family Amaryllidaceae; genus Allium; species Allium sativum. Next base: position 968,340,409 of record CM060912.1, on the reverse strand, counting down.
CGGCCATATCTCCCAAACGGTAAGTCCGTTTGGCTAATGTAACCACTCTACGGAAAGAGAAACCCTCATTTGAATCCAATGGAAGTGGTTTTAGGTCAAAATTCCTTTCCAATCAAAAGTTATGGCCGAAACAGTACCAACTGGGGGTAAAACGGTCATTTAAAAATCGACAAAAATCATGAACATGGGAAATGACTCTAATGGTTGTTTCCCAAAGTTACATGACCATACGACTTCATATGAGAAAGAAAGAAATATTATACGATCCTTCGATGCGTAGAATGCGGGTTGTTACATTCTCCCCCCCTTAAGAAATTTCGCCCCCGAAATTCCCTAACCAAAACACACAAAGGGCCCCGCATGCCTACCAACCATAAAACAACAATCAACATGCAAAACAAGTCTATCCTAGCATGCGGTTTACTAACAAGGGAAGAAACTATCACTACCAAAACCTTACCAGGCAAAGAGTTCTGGATACTTCTTCCTTATATCTTTCTCTGTTTCCCAAGTACAATCTTTTTCATTCTTATCCCACTGGACTTTGACTAGTTTCACCGCCTTCCTTTGAAGCTGCTTTGTATCGTTCCCAACAATACGCATAGACTTGCGGTTCCCAACCGCCTCGAGTTCAACTTCGATGTTATCCAACTGATCAGGTGAAATAGCCACACTAGGGTCGTGCACGAAGTTCCTTAACTGGGAAACATGAAATACGTTGTGAACTCCCGACATCTTTTCAGGTAGCTCTACTTCATACGCCAAATTCCCAACTTGCTCGAGGACTGGGAATGGGCCAACAAATCTTGGTGCTAACTTACCTCTCCAACCAATCCGAATCACATTCTCTATGGAGAGATCTCGACGAACACCAAGTCGTTAACGAAGAATTCCAAATCTCTACGTCTCTTATTGAGATAAGCCTTCTGCCTATCTTTATCCCTTCCCAGTAGTAGATCTGCTCTATGTCTCAATACATCTTGTTACCACTGGGATGTATAGTCAATTTCGAGTGATGATATGCTCTAAGCACTTCACCTCTCAGTCCATCTACGTTGGGTACAACTAGTCCCTTATTCTTTCGAAGCCACCCTTCTCGATCAAATCCTTACTGATCATTCTCTTTCCATCGATACCCATCTCTACCCTAGAGATGGTTTCCAATAGGTTAGGATCGTCCTTCTAACTGGAACCAATCCACTCAATCAAAATCGATCTAATCGTCAAGCTTACTAGCGTTTCTAAATCCAATTCGCTCTTGGGTCTGAAATCATATCCTGTGACATACTCTAGTTGCTTCCATCCTAGAAACAAAACCCCTAAACTGGCATGTCTCCTACTCAATGCAACTAGTACTGCACCCAAATCCTTTACTATGATCACTCTGCCCCATGGAGTCATGGCGACTCCACTGCACTGATCCATAGCCACTAGTCCTTTGCTATGTTCACTCTGCCCCATGAAGTCATAACACCTCCACTGCACTGGCTCATAGCCTTACTAATCCTTTACTATGTCCACTTTTCCCCTCGAGACATGACGACTCTACTGCACTGGCTCATAGTCCTACTACAATCACTTTGTTCCCCATCGCTGGAACCCTACAGGTGATAGTCTACTCAAGAGAAGAAAGATAGGAACAAACATAGCAACCATAACATCCATCAAACAAATCCTATCTATCACCTGCTAAAGTCATAAACACATCGACACCTACATGACTGGTCTAACCAATCCCAGTATGTCGACTCTAGTATGTCTGGTCCAACCAACATCAATAACTAATGGAAGCCCAACCTCCATACATACACCGATGCCTACTTGACTGGTCCAACCAATCCCAGGCCAATGGAAGCCCCGCCTCCCTATGGACTACCGTACGTCCAACGTACGTTTATCCTCCAAGGATAATTAAACTAATGGAAGCCCAGCCTCCAATCGGACTACCGTATGTCCAACGTACGTTTATCCTCCAAGGATAACTAGATCACGTCCAACGGATCCAAGGTAACGGGTGTCCCCAGATACCCCTGCTTTTAGTCCTCCTAAAATACTTGAGTCCAACCCAAGTCTATCCATTATCTTGCCGCCCTCTCGAGTCCAACTCTAGTCACTCTATAACTCAGACCCAGTCTTGAGTACCGACAAACTCTAGTCCAACGTGAGTCGTCTCCCTATTCGTTGCATCTCCAAGATCAACGAACACCTATTTTCTTTTACGAGTTCAAGTCCAACTTGAATCGCTCTAATCTTCGTTGTATCTTCCATGATCAATGAACACATCTTATTCCTTCAAAGTTCTACTATCCAATAGAGAACATCAACATAGGGTCCTAAACAATCCATTACTCTGCATCTTTCCCGAGTCCCACTCGAGCAATCTCATAACCCTATCGAGTCTAACTCTGGGCAGTCTATACCATTGAACAGTCTCATCATGTTCCGTCTGCCCATCACTCCTCGAGTAAACTAAGATATCATCCAATGAAAAATCACAACAACTATTTACCCCTCACGCAAACCATCCTAGTCAAAATCAACATTCCCCAAGCACAAGCCCCAAAGGCCTAAACCAATATCAGACAAGCACCCAAGGAACGTCTCCTCCGAGTTCAGACAATCCACATGAGGTGATACTAGCAAAACAATCTAGCACTGGAGTACTCATTTGCCTCCCAGAGACAACTAGAACTTATTACAACGATAACCTCTTAGCTTCCTTAACTCCAGTTACTATCGCCATCACTAGGTAGGTACCTAATACCACCCTATTCTTTTAGAGTAAATCGACTCCCCAAAATAATGCTAAACCCAGTAAAGCCCAAAACAAAGTAATCACAAAGAAACATACATCCATGACTCGATAAGACCACATTACAACAAATCATGCCAAAACTAGTCGAACCACCAATTGGGTTCGTCACAACTAGAGGTCTATCGACTATCTCGGGTTTGTCAAACAATACCTGAACATAAACATCTTAAATAGAAAGCATACCTCGAATAACGACACCTTTTTCCTTCTGCGCCGCGGTTGGGGCATTCGATGAAGAAGGAACAACGTTGATAGCATACGCTTTCACAATCTGCTTCTCCCTAGGAGGTTGTGGGCAATCATCCTTGTGATGTCCCGCCTGGCCGTAGTTAAAGCACTTCCTTTCCCCAGGCTTTTCTCGACAATCTCTAGAGTAATGGCCCTTCTTGCCACAACTAAAGCATTCGCGATCTTTCTTATTTTTTTATTCTGACCATCCTTGGTCGGGTTCTGCTTCCTCTTGTTCTGAGAATTCTTCTTGTCTTCACCGCCTGCTTGCGGCTTTGGCTTCTCTGCAGATACCATAGCAACTTCGACCTTCGACTTAGGGAAAAGGCTCTCTGACCTTAATGCCTTTCCTACAATAGACTCGAACGTCTCATCGATATGGTTTATAAGTCTTTCCCCCAAGTACCCATCCAAGCCAGTTATGAACTTCTCGTTCTTCTTTTCGACTGTATCAATAAGGGACCATCCATATTTCGATAAAGTGTCGAATTCAGTGATATACTCCGAGACTGCTCTACCGTTCTGCTTAAGCTCCAAGAACTTCTTGAACAGTTCTGATTTATGAGCAGCTGGAATAAACTTATCACAAAAGCGAGTCTCAAACTGATTCCAAGTAACTTGATCTTCTGGAGTAGCTGTTCTAATGGCATTCCACCAATTCATCGCTCGCCCTTGCAGTTGACGAGACGCTAGCCTTCTCTTCATCGCATCCTCAAGACCCAAGTCGTCGAAGATACAATCACAGCTATCCAACCAGTCCTGAACATCTGTGGCCGACTCCGTCCCGTGGAACGACTTCCCACCAAGGTTAGTTTAATCCTTGCACAACTTGGCGAAATCGGCCCTAGGCGCCTGCACTACTGGACCACCACCATTTTCGGGATTGGGGACTGCCCCTTGAACATCCCTAAGCATCTCCCTCATGAAGTTAGTGAACATTGTCCTCATGTCAGGAGCATTCCCATGGTTGGTACCTCTACCAGCACCTCTAGGATATCGGCTCATCGTTAATCTGTAAAAGGGGAAACGATTAACGACCCCATAGTGGTGCTAGTGCAGTACGACTTCATTCTTAAACTACCAATAGTATATATATATATAGATTTTTTAAAAAACAAAGTAATCACAAATACGCGTTCTCGTATACGTACTATCTCTCCCTAGTGTCTTTCCCTAGGTTAACTACGCAACCTAGAGCTCTGATACCAAGTGTGACGGCCCGCCCCGCACCAACCGACATTTACTCCAAAGGTGCGCTGTACACATGTCTAGTTAGCACAGGACGGGTCGTCAGAAGGAAAGGGAAGAAGGAAATGAACTAACAAGGAACCTGTAATATGTCTCACAGCGCATGGAATAAAATATAATAACAATATACTTGACATAAAACAGGTGAGACAGTGCATAAGCTGAAAACAAACTAACATAGCAGCGGAAAATCCAAGTACAGCTTATGATCCAAAGCCAACATTATTACAACTTTTCAAACTGTCTCAAAAAGCAAAAGCAAGATAAGGGAGGTACACTACTAATGCCCAAGTAGCGACAACCAACGACACAAGGAGAATATCTATATATCATACGTGGAAGCCTCCTGCTCGCCTCCGAATCAGCTACTCGCGCACCACCAGCTAACCTGTCTCTAGTCTGCTCGTGTGAGCACCCAGAGTAATAAGAGGAGACATAAAACTCTGGGTCAGACATAAAGCCTGGTATGAGCGATAAGCATCTAAACATAATAATAACAGGTATAATCCAATCATACCTGAACCTGGACCTGCAACCAAAGAGTTAACACTACATACTGTACAACACTCTAAGGTGCCCTTTCAAATGGTATAAAGATAACGGGGGTGGGGGTGTGCATGTCATAGTAATGTCAACAATCAAGCATAGCAATCATCCTCACATCCCTCACTTAGTGCGTAAAACATACGATATCCACTACTTTGGTCACCTAATACTTTGGGCCATGACGGAATCCAATCCCGTGTAACTATCACTACAAGCCAACTATCCATCTCTTAGTGGTGAACCAAAGTTATGAATACTGACAACCCCTTTGCACACGTCCCGCAGCAAAGCCCAACCATGAAGTGAACTCATTGGTTCCCAACTGGATCCTGAGCTCTAACTTCCATTTGGACTACCTTTGCATCTCGGGTTTTTGGTCATCATCTTCATCCGGGTCGGTCTTCACTTCACCTTGCTTCAGATCGTGGTCATCACCCTCGCTCGGGTCGGATCGTGGTCTTCACTTCAAGTCCAAGCATCTCGGATCGGGTCGGTCGTGCTCCCACCATTGGATCGTGTCGCGCCATACGGATCGGGTCGTGCTCCTTCTAGCTCATGGCGCTCTAGCTCCATCGGATCGTGGCCATGCTCCGGTCGTATCGTCCCATCGTTCACGATCGGATCGGTCAAAGAACTTCAGGTGAAAGGAGTCGGCTCGTGGTCACCTTCCATGGACGGATCGGGTCGGGGTCTTATGAACGGGTCAGGTCGGGCTATCCGATCCGCTCCGGTCTCCTGCACTTCTTCCAGCAAGCAACTTACGCCACTCGACGGCGTTTTCGGCCATTCTACCTATTCTAATCAATCACAAAGCATACCATACAGTCATAGCAACAAGTAGAAGTGACCTCAAACACCAAAACAACAATATGATGGGTTAAAATGGATCAAACATAGCCAAAATCCCATATTTCCCCTTAAGCATGTTTAAGAACAACCAAGCATAGGATTAACAAAACTTAACCAAATTAACCCAAACTTCTAACAGAGGTCTAAAACAATACTTAGCAATTTATAAATATTTTTCCAGATTTTTAACATGCATAAATTCGCTAATTATCACTAATCACCCTTTAATCCCCCAAATTCCGGAATTTGCAAAATTAGTCGAAATTAACCCAAATTCATATCAGAGACATAAAATGATGTTTTAGAATTTTAGGAATTTTTCTAGATTTTTCTGAGCCATAATTTCGCTAATCTTCGCTAATTACCATAATTAGCCGTAATTAGTGAAAAACAATGCAAATCACTCACGTTAGCCACAAGCAAACTTTAGATCTGAAATAATCTCTGATTTGGATCCAATCCCTATGTGTTCCAGCAGCTCTCTCTCTGATTTGGTGCTACCCTCCCTTGATTTGATGTAGTTTTGCTTAATCTTCGATTAGAAAGTGATTAGAGACGATTTGGGATGAAATTAGAAGGTGGAGGCCATTGCTAGAGCTTGAAGGAGGTAAGTGGCGGCTGGAAAAATGAGTCTTAAACCGAAATCCTAACCCTAGCAGCCCTTAAATACCCCAAATCCCGAAATCCCCCATTGGGCCTAGTTGCTAATCACCCAGTTTAGCCCAATTAAGATGTTTTTCACCTTCTAAACCTTGTTTCAGCCATATCTTCCAAACGGTAAGTTCGTTTGGCTAATGTAACCACTCTACTGAAAGAGAAACCATCAATTGAATCCAATGAAAGTGGTTTCAGGTCAAAACTCCTTTCCAATCAAAAGTTATGGCCGAAACAGTACCAACTGGGGGTAAAACGGTCATTTAAAAATCGACAAAAATCATGAACATGGGAAATGACTCTAATGGTTGTTTCCCAAAGTTACATGACCATACGACTTCATATGAGAAAGAAATAAATATTCTACGATCCTTCGATGCGTAGAATGCAGGTTGTTACAGCCTTGATTAGGAAAAGATGATATTTGAAAACATGTTATTTGGCACTGATTTGTAAATATATTAATATGACACTGATTTGGGATACATGTTATTTGACATTAATTTGTAAATATTTTAATATGGCCTTGACTAGGAAAACGTGTTATTTGACATTAATTTATAAACATGTGACTTGACATTAATTTGTAAATATGTTAATATTGCATTGATTAGGACAACATTTTATTTGAAACATGATTATTTGGCATCGATTTGCAAACATGTTAATTGGTTATTTATGTTCATTTGACATTTATTTGGGGAAAACATGTTAATTTTTCATTTATGTTCATTTGACATTTATTTGGTAAAAGCATGTTAATTTTTCATTTATGTTCATTAGAATGAAGAATATATTCATTTGACATTAATTTTGGAAAACATGTTCATTTGACGTTAATTTGATGTTAAATCGGAAAACGTGTTAATCATACTTAATATGTCATTAAGTAATTCATGTTGGAGAACATGTTAATTGGAATTAATGGTATTTAATTGGACATTAACATAAAAATGTAAAACACGTGAATAGGGGTAAGATATACTTAATTACGTTAAGTAAAACATGTTATTATGGTTTGTAAACATGTAATTGAAAATTAAGTGACATGGGAATAAGAGGTGCTGCAAACTGCTTTCGTTAATTACAATCCGAGGATAAAAAGGGGTCGTAGATTACTTTCGTTAATTACAATATAAGAAATAACATGTTATGTCATTGGAAAACAAATTAAGTTAAGACACAAGATTAATAAGCGGGATAAAAAGGGTTATAGATTTCTTTCGTTATTTACAATCCAGGGGTATAAAGTTGTAGATTACTTTCGCTAATTACAATCTAAGAAAGAACATGTTATGTCACTGGTATTATTAATGAACTTAAAACGGGTTAAGTTAAAACATTGGACTAATAAGCGGAATAAACGGGGTTGTAGATACTTTCGCTAATTATAATCCGAGGGTGAAATGTTGTAGATTACTTTCATTAATTACAATCTAAGAAAGAACATGTTATGTCACTGGGATAATTAATGAAGTTAAAACGAGTTAAGTTCAAACACTGGATTAATAAGCAGAATAAAAGGGGTTGTAGATTACTTTAGTTAATTACAATCCGAGGATAAAAGGTTGTAGATTACTTTCATTAATTACAATCTAAGAAATAACACGTTATGGGATTATTGACGAATGTAAAACGGGTTAAGTTAAAACACTAGATTAATAAGTGGGGAAGGGTCCATTCCTTTGCCATATAAGGGGCTCTTAGAGATCCTAGTTAACTTGGGGACCAAGTCTCAGGGAGAGTTGTATGCATTTTTGTGTGCGATCCATATTAGTCAGTATTCCTTAGTGATCAACGGGGTGTCGCACTAGGTAGGGGTCAAGGCATGCTTATACTGAACTAGGTAGTAAGAGGTCCAAATGAGTGGTTAGTGCGGGTACGCTCCGACGGAGTGATGAGCGTGCATGAGTCCAAAAGTGGAAGATAGGACGCTGCAATGCCTGTTGTTAAGGCTATATTTCTAGTTGATGGGTTCGGGACTGATAACCCTGAATGCCATAGCTGGCACATGTTATTCACATCGGGAAAGCCGATCAATTGGTAGCATTAGGAAATTCCTTCCTAAATTACATGTTTCTGCCTGAATTTGTAGTAGTGAAAAATAGTCAATTAGTTTTAGCATGATCATTATTATCATCATTGTCTTTTGGATAAGAATAGTCAATCCTTATTGTCAATTCATTTCAGTTACTGTTCACCTTTAGATATGTATAAACACTTACCCTTTTATGACACTAGAACCACTATTTATCTTTTTTACTTAGCTCAATAAATTGAGTTGGTAATCATGACAACTCACCAGGCTTTATGTCTGACCCATTTCCTTTCTTCTTTTCCCTTTTCTTTTACACAAGCTTACAGGAAGAAAGTATATAATTTGGATTTCTTTGTTAATTTTGTTGTGATGGATTTATGCAAAAACAAATGTCTTCCTGTCCTCTTTCCAAGGTTAGGTCGTATCTTTTTGACTATATTTGGGCGATAATATTATTTTACTTTGATATTATTTTTGACTGAGATTTTTAAGACATGGCATTTTGTAACTATTTGGTTAAATGAAACAAAGATGGTTTTGTATTTGTAAAATGAATTTTTCTCCTTCCGTTATAAATTTACTATTTTATGTCTTGTGACATCTTAATCTTTGTGATGTTTTATGCCTTCATACCTACAATGCTCCATAATTTCTAAATGAAATCCTTATACAGGTCACATTAAGGAACGTCGGGTGTTATAGTGCAACTATCTCGACCTGAGATTTTAGAAGTGGGATTGGGGGAGTTAACCATGTAAATCGCCTGTGAAATAGGGCTTCAAGTTATGTGCTCTTACCTCAATTCGATGTATTCGATCCGAGGACTCTGTCGACCTGAAGTTGGTATGGTGGGATCGAGGTTGAGCTGACCATTTTCGAGCCAGATGATAGCTCGATCCGGGGCTTCATGTTATGAAGTCGAGTTGACCTATTCAACCCAGGGTGGTGTTCAAACCGAAACTCCAAGCATGCAAATTCCAAACTTCCAAGAGTTCTTCTGCCTTAGCCGAGCAAGTCCGGGCTCTCCTAAGCCTATATTAAAATCCTAAATATTCCAATAGAAGAAAATCCAAGATCTGCCGGCCTTGGCAAAAGGCATGTCAACTCTTTTCCCCCAGAGCACATCTTTCTTAAGACAAGAAGATGTGTTCTTGATTACCCAAAAATCCATAATCCATAAAATCCAATATTCGAAGTCCAGAAAACCACGGTCATGCCTGATCGTACTATGGAAAGTGCTAAAGCATATTGGGGAATCCCAATCTAAAAACCTTGCCTCGTCGGGCCTATCCAATTACAGGTATAATCCATACCTGCGAAGAAACCAGATAATTAGTTGTGTCAAATCTAACAATACCGCTGTAGCTTTCAAGCATAAACTTTGCTTAGAAATCCATTTTGAGTACAATCCATACTTGAGCGATGATTAAAGAACCATGTCGAGATCCAACAAGACAACACAATTCCCTTAGGTATATTCCATACATAGAAGTTCAAACTGACCATAATCCATACTTGAGTTTTAATTAAGCTATCTCGTCAAATCCTAATAAGAAGATCCGATTTTTCCAAGTATAATCCATATTTAGGAGTCAAATTTGAGAATAATCCATACTCACACCATAGTTGAACTATGCTTGCCACATCCTAACAAGATTGTCCGTCTCTAGGTATAATCGATACCTATAGTTCCGAGATGAGTATAGCCATACTCAAGTTGTGATTGAGCGATCTTACCACATCCTGGCAAGATACTAATGTCCATTAAACATAATCTGTGCTTGAAAATCCATTTCCAGAGTTATTACATAACGAACACCAATCCTGATTGGTTTACCATTGAATCCAGAGCACGTCGAGGGACTAAATCCTACTCCCATACATGTGTATTTTAACTAAACCATTTATTCGTCGCATAGTTTTATTGCCGATAACAGAGTATTTCCGAGGATTGAATCCTAATCCCCTTGCATGTGTGGGCTGATGTAGCTATCCGAAAATCACAAAACAAAAGGAGACCTGTCTTATTCCTAAGTAACGCAAAAATCCATAGTGATCTCATCCAGATCAGTTGATGATGATTTTGCATGTGCTTGGTCCTAGATCATTCCCTCTGGGGAATTAGGTGGTGGTAGTGCTGGTGTAGGCACCGTTGGTTGCTTTACATACTTGGGAAGCTCTCTACGTCTGAAATGTTCTTCGATAAGGTCACTCAAATTCCTGCAGTCATTTGTAGCATGATCTTCCATGTCATGGAATATGCAGTGCTTTCCATAATCCTGTTCCTTTTGTGTTGGCTATCTCCTAGGAGGATTAAGGAAAGGAAGAGTTCCTCCTACATCTAGTTAAATATCCAATAATGAGGAATTGAGCTTGGTATGCTTTTCGGATTTTGGCTCTCTTCAGAGCTGTGCATTCCTATCATTTTTTCCGGAGCCTTTCCCATGCCTTTATTCTTTCCAGAATTGGATGGTCCTCTATCCTTTGTCATGTAAATGTTGAGTTCATGCATCTCGACATTAGCATCTTCTTATCGCAAAAAGATGCCTGCCTCAGAGAAGAATTCATCGAGATCTCTTGGTGGATCACGTTGTATAGAGATTTTTAAGTCCATTTTATCCAAGATGCCGGACACAACAACCATGAGTGCTATGGATGGTTCTAATCGATCCACCGATGCCACCGACGCATAAAAACTTTTTAGAAATAAGCGTAGAGTTTCTCCAGACCTTTGCTTGATGAATGTAAAAGACATGGCATTTTTGGGTTGAGTGACCCTAAACTGCTCAATGAAGTGGAAGACTAACACGTTCCAACTATTGTTCGATTCCATTTCAAGCTTTCCAAAACCTCATAGCAGCGATATCAGTAAAGAATAGGGGAAGCACTTAGCCATGACATTATCAGACATTGATAACACTTCCATGTGGCGCATTTGGCGCATCAGATGTATGACATGATATATCGTTGTATGCCTCTAAGGTTAGTAATTTAATGTCCGAGGGATTACGAGAATTTCTGATGACCCTTGTGAAAGGGCTGCGATTGATGTTATCCACGTCATCTTGAGGTGTGTCGTCTTTAGTGAAGTGTCGAATTAAGTTAGAAATTTTATCCCCGTCTCCAAGAAGTTGTCACCAACTGTCTAATTGATCGTTGGTGTTGGTTCCCCTAGCATGAAATCCTAAAGAGGGTGGAAGCCTGCTCCGGGCTTCCTAGTTCATGTTGAAGGGTACTCGGCTCGAGATCAAGCTAGGTCGGTTCAATGTTTTAGACCCGAGTTCCCATGCCTTGAGGTACTCTAGTCTCCAACCATCCGGAGCAAATTAAGGCCTAGCCTGTCTTATATTTCCTGTGTTGCGAGTTGAAGCATCATGAAGCTGGTTTCCGAATAGAGGATGGTTGACTCCAGCCATGCCCTGGTCGATATGGAATTCTGTTCGACCCAGGGTTGATCCAATCTAAGCTGAGGAAGGTCTCCAGTTCGATCCCCTGGTTGAGCTATTGAGCCAATACGTTGCGCATTTCCTAGATACGTAGGGGTTGCAGCGCTGGTTCCTACTTCATGCCTAAGCTTTGGCCTCCTAGCCACTGTGATTCCTGGAATCATGCAAAAAAAGAGTTCATCTTTTCTTCTTATTTGCGGAGAAGTTCATTCTGTGCTCCATCCACATTCTGAATTCAACCAGAATGCCATTCATCTCTTCTCTAGTAAGGTAAATAAAAGGATAACCGTGGAAGGAAGCCTCTTGGCTTGCCTCGTTTCCTGCGCCTACATTCCGGGTAGCTTGAGTATGGGAAGACACTTCATCCTTCTTCCACTTTACCACCCTTAATCATAAGATAAGCTATCCAAATCCTCTCAAGCTAGAAGTTGATGCAGTTACATGTCCCTCTTCCTGGCGCGCTAAAATGTTGACGTCAAAATGTGGTCTTCTGATGATCAACACCCAAAGTAGGTCAATCACGACTAATACAAATGTAATATTTTCATAGACACATTCACAAAGGACACGAGTGTAATAAAAAACAAAGGAACACGCAAGAGTTTTTATAGTGGTTCGACTCAATCCGAGCCTACATCCACTTTTTAATCCTTATTCATATTGTAGATTACAAATTATAGTTGTTTTTTTGTATGAAAGTAGAGTAAGAAAATATTAGGGCAACACAAAATCCTTGCGTTGATGATGAAGTTTAGGCTCCCTGGTAGCAATGTCCTTGCATGGAGACTCCAAGGAGAACATATCCTTTTTCAGCCTCGAAATGGTGTACTTATAGGTAAGCACCTAGCTCGGCTCGAGATGCCATATAGTAGGGCTGTTAATGGATGCTTTCGGACACGGATAGTGCTATATCTTTATCCACATCCGAAATTATTTTCGAATATCGGATATTCGTATCCTTTTAATTTTTGGATATAGGATATCTGTATCTGCTTAATTTTCGAATACGGATGGATATTGGATATTTATCCCCTTCACTAGTAATTAATAAATTTAAGAGTATAAATAAAAAAGTTTGGATCAACATAACATAATTTTTATACTATTGTTTGTAAAAAAAAACCAGGAAATAAAAAAATTTAATGATGAAACATTGTTTTATACTAATATCCATAAGCATATCCAAAAATATTCCAAAATTAAACACTAAAACTACCATTTTTCACTAGTAATGAACACAAATTTATAACATAATAACATCCAACAGTTACAAAATAATTATTAACACTATTTTTCTATTTTGAGTAATATATATTACATTAGTTAGTCGAACGGATATTTTCCAAATACGGATACCACTATAACCATATCCGCATCCGAAAAGCTTCTCGGATATCGGATATCTGTATCCGCTTTTCAGCTAACGGATACCCATATCCGCTTTTCGGAAAACAGATATTTTTCATATTTTCAGTACGGATTTGGGCGGATATCGGATTTTTCGGGTATTCATTGACAACCCTACATATAGCAGCTATCCCGGGTCGACCTCCTTCCACGTGTCATTCGATGAAAGTGATCAGGAAGACATGAAGCAGGGCCTTAGTGTGTGCAGAAGCCCTCTCCGCCTTGGTCCATTGTGCAACTGTCTCGATCCGAGATTTTGGAAGCGGGAATGATGGAATTGACCATGTAAATCTCCTATGGTACACGGCTTCATGCTCTTATCTTAGTTTGATGTATTTGACTCAGGGCCTTGTCGATACGAAGTTGGTGCAGTGGGATCGAGGTCGAACCGACCATTCTCGAGTTGGAAAATAGATCTAGAGCTTCGTGTTATGAATCTAGGTCGAGCCGACCTAATCGACCCGAGGTGGTGTTCATAACGGAACTCTAAGCATGCAAATTCCAAGCTTCCAAGAGTTCTTGTGCCTTAAAAAAGCATGTTCTGGCTCTCCTGAGCCTATATTCGTATCCTAAACGTTCCCATAAAAGAAAAACCAAGATTTTAAGGCTTTTCCAAAAGGCACATCAACAATTGTGAGGAGTTATTTTAGGATCCATATGAATAACTGGTATGTGTTATCTTAGGGAAATAGCGGGGACACAATTTCTTTAAGGAGAGAGTTATAACAACCCAAGTTTTTGGTTCCCAGGCAAAACATAATATAACTTGTTATGTACATTTTAAAAGTAAGAAATAAAATACAAGTTAAAATTTTGACTTATATAATAATTTAGGAGGAATATATAATTTTCAGAATTGTGAGTAACAAAGTAAATTAAAAACCTTGGGTATAATAAGGAGTTTAATTCAATCCCTATTGTAAAATATATTTTGTTGACTTAAATTAATATTTAAAATTCAAGATATTAATTAGTAATCAATATTTAATAAAATTATATTTTCAATATAAAATGCAAAATTGTTTAATGAATAATTAATAAATTTTCAGTTGTGGTTGCAAGATATGATTTATTGAAATTATAGATAAAAGTAAGATTGTGATTTAAAAGTACGCATTTTAGATTTTATTATAAGAATGAACTTTTTTTGATAAGAAAGGGCTTAAATAATAATCTTGTAAAAATTTGTGTAATTTGAATGAAAATATTGTATGTTTGGTTTTAGGGAACAAAAATGTGATTGGAAGTTGAATTTGTTCCTAATAAAATATTTGAGAGTAATAATGTGATTTCGAAGTGAAAAATAAATCTGGAAAAATTAGAATAAGAGGATTTTGATAAAAGAATTTTTGTCAAGATTTTGTCGTAACAAGTTTCAAAAATATATGAAACGTTTGTTTTTGAAGTAAACAACGTTTGGTTGAAAAGTAGATTTTGTGTGTTGTTATATAGAGGTGTTTGAATTGTGATAAACAAAACGTTTAAACTTGTAATTATTTGAAAATATTAGTATAAGAAATTTTAATAAGAAATTAGTGTAAAATTTTTATATTTTTAAAATAGAAATGTGTAAATAGATGAGTAATAAGGACCAAAGTGCGCTATTTAGTTATTTCTTGGAAAAGCAGGTTGGATTATAGTGGTTGTAACCACTTTTATTAAAAAAGAATAGATGAACTAAGCATGTGCAGTTCAACTAAAACTGATAAAAAAGAGACCAGTCACAAAAGGAAAAACAAACGGGATAACACATTAAACAAATAGTGTGCTAATTACTTTAATTAAGCCTAACTATATAATTAAGGTTTAAATGAAATATTTTCTACCTTAGTCCCTAATTTGTTAGAAAGAATTCTGGAAAGTGGGGTAAAAGAAAAAGTGCATGCTCATTTTCATTTTCCTGTAGAATCACTTCTTCCTCCTCCTTAGCTATTTACTGTAAACACAAAAATTTTCTTCTAAAATTCATTTTCAAACCACCAAGAATGAGTGGAATCGTGTAGATTCAAGTTGTAAGCCTTCTTGTAGGTAATCACTTTGAAATTCATAGGTGATTACATCTCTAGTTCGTGTTTGTTGTCCTAAATCTTTTGAATTGCGTGTTACAGTAATTTCTTCCAAAGCAAAAACTAAGTTTCTGAGGCCAAAAGCTACAATCCCCCTCTAATCCTTTGTTGTAACTTGTTAAACCCGAGATTCAAGGTGAGTGGAATCTCATACCTTTTAGATTACAGTGGTTTAGTGTTTATCTAAGTTTAATCATTTCATTATTCGTTGTAATTTCCGTGCTTTTATTATGTCTGGTTTCTGTGGTGCCTAGCAATCCTAAGTCCTACTTTGGACTATAATATCTTGCTCAATTTTTAATGAATTCAATTAGTTACCTTTCTAAATCAGAGTAGAACTATTAGTCTTTGATAATGCCAAGTTTTAGGTCAACTAACATTATTTGATATTCGAAATAAAGACATAAAAGTGAACTTGGGCAAGTTGATTGCCGAGGTAGAGTCTCGATGCCCAGGTTGACCTCCAGGTCTATGACAATCCATAATTTCATCCTTCAAAAATTAGCACTTTAATACCTTCTTGTATTTAAAATGCCAGAGATTCAAGTACCAGATTCCTGGGTTTTTGGGGATATAACACATTAGAACAACCACAATAAAACAACTTCTCATTTATATAACATGATGTTGCATCAGAGTTTACAACGGATACAATATCAAAGTACAACATCATCCACAACTACAGGATAACAAAAGAACAGTTGAAACTGACAAACAAGTGAATCCAAAAACAGTCTCCCTCTTCATCTGAGTAGCTTCAGATCACTGATGCCCATAAAATACGATGATCTAAAGAAAATAGCTAAGATACTC
The DNA here is from genome assembly GCA_030737875.1 of Allium sativum. Classification (NCBI taxonomy): domain Eukaryota; kingdom Viridiplantae; phylum Streptophyta; class Magnoliopsida; order Asparagales; family Amaryllidaceae; genus Allium; species Allium sativum. Next base: position 968,324,299 of record CM060912.1, on the reverse strand, counting down.
CACAACAACTTCAACTCCAAGAAAGCAAAAGACACACTTGGAAAGGTTCCAAGACACAAGCTCCAAGTACTGATACTAAACCTGACACTAGGCAGCCCGTATCGAAAATTATGGGCACCTAGAGTTTTGTCGGAAACAAAATAACTCCAAATCAGTCATGGGACTAGTGTGAGAACTCATTACATTTGTCTGTGCAATAAAATTCGCAACGCTTTTTGGAAATGGAACTAATATAAGATCTTGTGGCACACACACAATGCAAACATACACATGGGCGAGGTTTCTCCTTATGAAAGTAAAAAATGCTTGATACGCGAAAACCATTTTGATATTATTATTAATGCATAGCGTGAAAATAAATTTCGCAAGTAAATGTATCAATCATAGCCAGCATAATGCCACATCCCATTATACTTGTTGACAACTTTTTGGTCCCATTCCCAAAGGTACATGAGACATGCTTGACTCGATGCATCATGTGAACCTAAGGCCGAGAGCGACACATAGGAGCGAGGGAAACAAGTTGAAGAAGGATCGCACTAACAGAAACCTCAAAGTTCCCCTAACCTATTTCTGAACCAAGACCTCAAACCTGTGGAAGTCACAAGCTCAGGTCTCGAACCCCCCGGCACGCGCTAGCACGACCTTCGTACCCCTCAGGGGATGAATTTCGTACCCTCTGGGGGTATGAAATTCGAACCCCTAAAGGATACGAATTTCGTGCCCCTCGTGGTATGAAATTCGAACCCGTCGGGGTACGAATTTCGTACCCCCACGGGGTACGAATTTTGAACCCCTAGGGGTACGAAATTCGTACCCCTAGGAGGGGTTCGAAATACCGACAGTGCACAGGGGTGGGGACTCGAAATTCCTAGGGTCGGCAGGAGGGACTCGAAATTCTATTTGTGGTCCCCTATTTTCACCTTCTCCTACTTAACCACTTCTCTACAAATACCCCTTGGCCTCACACTTGAAGGGGGTTGGACTTCTATCACTTGGGACCTCTAGAGAGCTTCGAAAGCTTCTTTAATAGCATCTATACTTTGAGGAAGAAGAAAGACCAAATTGTCTTTTTCCTAAATACTTTGGATATGATGATTATGAACTCATATGACTTGGAAAATGAATGTAATGGGATATCATGAGATAGTCTCAACCTTGTAATCCTTGGTAATAAATAGTATTCCAATGACTCTTCAAAGTGGACGTAGGCCTCTCCCGAGGCCGAACCACGATAAATCCCATGTGTTATTTACCGCTTTTTGCACCTGTCTACACGACCAAAATAATAATTCCTAGTAATTAGAATCTTGGGTTTTATGACATTTTTTGTCGTCAACATTTGGTGCTTTCACCGAGAAAACTCGGATTTGCGCCTTTGGCACACATTGTCATCTTGACTTCGGCGAGCTTTAGGTTCCTTTGCTAAACTTGCCGCTGAGTCTGCTCACGATGGCAAAGCGACCAAAGAACGCAATGGTCGACGCTTCAGCCGCAGCCGAAGCCGGAACATCCCAACAGCCTCAGCTGACGGGTATCCCAGCCACTACGGGAACCGCTCCTTCTACGGACCCTGAAGTGCCCCTGACTCAAGCACAGATCTACATGCTTAATGAAAAATATGAGAACACTGTGGTCGAGCTTAATCAAGCATTAAGGAATAACATCGACCTTATGCGAAAACTTCAAGAAAGTCAGTGCATTGTCACTCGACTTCATCTAGATCAGATCAACGCTCGACCTCGACCAGATGTCTCGGAGACTTCTTCATCCGAGTCGAGGGGCTGGCATTAACGAAGGAGGTTTAGTCTCATCAACAACGTTGCCGTCCGCACCAACGACCTGGACAACGGCAATGGCTACACTAGCGGCAATGGAAATGACAACGGCGACCGATCTACAGCCACATATAGTAAGGGAGCACAATACCGCGATCTCTCTTGCTTGATCATCAATAATGGACCGGGCCCAACCAACCAACCCCTTCCTCGACAAAACCCAACAGTCACTCATTAGGATGATGGGCCTAATATCCATACGGCCTGCGCTCATCTAGAGAAGAATTTACATCAACCCGCTTCGCCTCAGCGTCCATACCAAAACCCGATCATAGATGTCGAGGATATGGAAGAAGATGACCCGAACGTTCATCATAGAAGATGCCCTCGCAATACAACTCCCAAACCTCGCCAGAATACGTGGATCCCGACGGCGGACGCCCATCCAACTTATCTTCCCAACATGGTCCGGAGTATCATGACGGAAATGCGAGGGAACGTGCACGATTCATAGGAGACACACCTAAGGCGTAACCCCTTCACGAGAAGGGTAAACAAGGACGAATGGCCATGACGTTTCAACATGCCGCAGATGCCACTTTACGACGGCACCACTGATCCTTGTGTTTTCCTGAATCAATATGAATGGCAAATGGAGTCGAGCCAGGGTAATGACCTGGTCAAGTGCAAGTGCTTACTAGTCTTCTTATTAGGAAACGCTTTGTTATGGTTCTCTCGCCTCCCTCTTGATTCCATTAACAACTTCGGCTAGTTAGCGATAGATCTGGTCAATCAATTCAGGGTGCATATCCCGAATCCAAAGAACGCCCTCACTCTATCTAACTCATACCAAGGACCCTCTGAGTCACTCAAAATCTACCTTTCCCAGTTCAACACCCTCCTCGCCGAGTCGAAGACCCAGATCCCCGCACCGTACTTTTTCAACTAGCAAAAGACGTCCTCCCTACTTCTGAGTTCGGGGCATGGATCGACTAGAAACAACCCGAAAGCCTCGACGCTTTCTATGAAAAGGCGGGGCAGTACTTATGCCAAGAGGAAGCAAGACGAAACTGGCTCTCCAAAACAAGTCGCCCCAACGACCCTCAAGCATATGTCGCAAATAACAACCTCAGTGGAAAACAAGTCGAGGAGCCCTTCGATCAGAACAAGGGGGCAGGTCCCTACAGGCAGAGGCAAGGTAATGGTAGGCAGGGTGGCCGCAATAACGGTCAGGTCCCGACTGAGCCAAGAAAACCCGGTCCTTACCGCACTTTCGAGACCTACACCACGCTAAATGAAGACATAGAAACAACTTACTTGGAGCATGCAACACATTGCCATACAAGAAGCCACGCACTAGAGAATCAACCGCCCTCGAGAAAAATATCGGATGGTACTATCGATACCACGACGTGTATGGGCATAATACCAATGAATTTCGCCAGCTTAGGTACGTAATCGAGAAGCTTATCTGTGAGAAATGACTCTAGCAATATGTCCAAGAATCCTTTCCTCCCAAAGCAAATTCAAAACCTCCGTCGCCAGCACTCCCGACACCCGCCAAGGCATCCACGGGTCCATCTAACCAAAGGCGGGGAATCATGATCAATACTATTTGCGGTGGACCGTATCCCACACACGACAGTTTCCGAAAAATGGAAGAGTATGTGAGTTCCATAAAGCATGCTACTCATGGGGCTTACTCCACTACTGATGAATCCATCCTAGCCAAGCTTCAGAAATCCATGCAGGACGACGTTATCTTCCGCGAAAGAGATTCTAAGGGAATTGAAATTCCGACCACCGATCCTCTAGTTTTCACAACCCAAATTGATACTGCTTCCGTTCGAAGAATATTGGTTGACTCAGGAAGCTCGGTCAACATCATTTTCAAAGCTGCTTAAGACCAAATGAAATTAGAAACAAAGGACCTTAAACCATGTCGTGCCACAATAACGGCTTCAACGGTTCTTCCAGTTGTCCAGTAGGAATCATCGACCTACCCATCGAACTCGGGGAGGGGGACCGAAGCCGAGTCCGAGTCTGGATCCTCACCTTCGTGGTTATTGACATCGTCTCCCCATACAACGTCTTCTTTGGACACTCTTTCCTCACATGGTTTCAGATCTGCATGTCACAATAGTCTCTCCTAATGAAATTCCTGATAGAAAACGGGATCGAAATAGTTAGAGGTGACCAAGCTAATGCTAGAGAATGCTATGCGATAGAATGGAAGAATGCATGTAATAAGGACACGGGTAAGACCATACCCGCGCCTTCGTGCGCCAAGACTGTTTCTACATGTAAATCAATGGCGTCTGGGCCTTAGCCCAGGCACCATTGCCGTCTTTCCGACGACCTCGATCCAAGGAAGGATGAAGAGCCTGAGTACGAGAGGGCTACTCTGGTTGAACCCACAGTGGATATTCCAGTCAATCCCGACGATCCATCAAGGGTACTTAAGATAGGATCGCAACTCCATCCCGCAGTCAAAGAAGATCTTGTGAATATCTTGAAGGCTAACCTAGACGTATTTGCATGGACACACTCCGACATGAGAGGGATCGACCCCACGGTCGCTTGCCATTGTCTAAGCATCGACCCCACAATGCCTCCAGTCAAGCAGAAATGCCGCTTCCTGGGACCTGAGAGATCCAAAGAAATCAGGGAAGAGGTAGACCGTATACTCAACAACAACTTCATCCGTGAAGATGATTACCTCGAATGGGTCTCCAATCCATCTCTGGTCAAAAAGGACAATGGTAAATGGTGAAAATGCATCTACTTCTCTGACTTAAATAAGGCATGTCTCAAGGACAACTTCCCACTTCCTAAGATCGACCGACTTGTTGATTCAACCGCCAGATACCGACTTTTATCCTTCATGGACACCTATTCGGGTTATAATCAGATTCCAATGAATGTTCATGACCAGAATCATACCTCTTTCGTAACCGACCTTGGACTTTACTGCTATAATGTCATGCTCTTCGGCCTTTAAGAATGCCGGCGCCGCTTATCAGCGAATGGTTAATTGTCACTTTAAAAACCAAATTGGGAAATCCATGGAGGTATACGTGGATGATATGCTGGTAAAATCTAAAGCATCAAGCGATCATACCACGACCTCTCCGAAATGTTCGATGTTCTCCGCCAATACGACATGAAACTCAATCCCCTGAAGTGCTCCTTCGGAGTCGCCTCAGGAAATTTTTTGGGTTGATCGTCAACTCCCGAAGCATCGAACCAACCTAGAAAAAATCCAAGCCATCCCGGATATTCAAGTCCCTTAGAACATCAGGGATGTTCAGAGTCTAAACAGAAAGGTTGCCGCTCTAAGACAATTCATTTTCGAAGCTACAGACAAATGCATTTCCTTTTTCGATTTACTTAGAAAGGGTAAGCGTAACTTCAAATGGAACTCAAAGTGCGTCGTGACATTCGAGGACCTGTTAAATCACTTAGAGCAACCACCCATCCTATAAAAACCCATAGACCATGAGGACTTACATGTTTATTTGGCTGTTTCTACGCATGCGATCAACTCCGCATTAGTACGCCTCGAAAACTGCATCCAACGGCCCGTCTACTACATAAGAAAATGATATACGGGGGCAGAGATGAATTATCCGAAGCTGAAGAAACTGACATTTTGCTTATTAATTTCCCTTTCAGAAGCTTCGACCATACTTCCAGTCTCATCCCATAAAGGTTTTCACAGACCAGCCGCTATACCCAATCCTACAGCGACTCGAGGCGTTTGGACGGGTATTAAAATGGAGTATGGAGCTAAGCCAATTTGAGATAACATTCGTCCCCTGTCGAGCCATCATCAGACAAGCTCTCGCGGATTTCATAATAGAATTCACTACTCCCGAGGGGACTCCTACAGAGAACACCAAAGCTCCCGACACTCACTGGAAACTATTCACGGACGGTCCTCTAACAACAAATGTTCTGTGGCCGGAGTCATGCTCATCACTCCCGAAGAACGTCTGATATACTGTGTTAAAACTCAACTTCCCTGCTACCAACAACGACGCAGAGTATGAGGCCTTGATAGCCGGACTTAGAATCACGATTGAACTTAAACTAAAGACCATCCAAATCTTCTCCGATTCACGACTCATCGTGTGCCAGGTGCATGGAGAATATCAAGCTAAGGGGGAACAACTCGCACTATATCTAGCTCGGGTTCAAGAATTTATCACCAACCTTGACCACTTTGTCATCACGCACATTCCCCGAGAACAAAATGAAAAAGCTGATTCACTTGCCAAACTGGCAAGCTCCGAGGATTCGCAGCTCATGGGGTTCGTCCCAGTCGAAGAGCTCAACTCTCCAAGTATCACACAAACGCAAACCAAGATGGTCATGAACGCTGAATCCGAACTTGGATCTTGGATGATACCAATCAAGAATTACCTGCGACATGGGACACTTTCGGGAAGCTACAAAGAAAGACGAGCGCTCACCCACCAATCGGCTCGCTACCTTCTTATGGATGGGGTGCTTTACCGTAGGGGTTTCTGTGTCCCATTGCTCAGATGTGTAGCCCATCATGGCGCCATCAGAGTGCTAACAAGTGTACATGAAGGGGAATGAGGCGACCATACTAGAGGGTAAACCCTGGCAAGAAAGATATTCATACACAGTTATTATTGGCCTACGCTCGATCAAAACGCCGCAGACTATGCTCGCTATTGCGACAAGTGCCAGCGCTTCTCAAAGATTCCAAGGGCCCCGCATATAGAGTTAATGCAAATGATCAGCCTGTGGCCATTTTCCATGTGGGGGGTCGACATCATCGGAATCTTCCAATGGCCAGAGGTGGTGTACGCTATGTTGTCGTTGCTCTTGATTATTTCACTAAGTAGGCAGAGGCCGAAGCTCTTGCCACAATAACGACCAAGAAGATGATCAACTTCGTCGTCCATAACATCATCACCCACTACAGGGTCCCTCAAGTTATCATTTCCGACAACGGTACCCAGTTCGAGAGGGTTGAGTTCAAAACCTTCTGTCAGCGACACAACATCAAAAAAAGGTTCTCAGCTGTGGCTCATGCTCAAGCCAATGGGCAACTCAAAGCAGTTAACAAGGTCATTAAATCCATCATCAAGAAGCATCTAGAAAAAGCTAGGGGCATGTGGGCGGATGAACTTCCTCTAGCCCTATGGGCCTACCAGACCGCCCAAAAGAGAACAACCAGACACACTCCTTTTGCCCTGGCCTACGGATCCGAAGCCATCATTCCCATTGAGCTCAAGTTTCAATCTCATTGAGTTACTTATTTCGATCCAAAGACAAACCAAGATTTACTTTTGGAGTCACCCGACTTGCTAGAAGAAAAGAGGAATGAAGCTGACCTCAAGGCCATCGCCCAACAGCAATGAGTAGCCCGATACTTCAATTCCAGGGTCCATCATAAGGACCTCAACATCAGCGACCTCATCTTAAACGTGTCTTTCCTCCACCAACAGGCCTCGCCCCTCATTGGGAAGGCCCTTACTCCATACAACGGAAGCTCAGCGATGGCCCTTTCAAACTCGCAACTGTGGATGGAGCTGAACTCCCAAGGGCATGGAATAACAAACATCTCCATGGCTACTTCACATAACTTAGTACACAGTTGTTTGTGCTTTCCAACAATGTTTTGTTTTCTAGCAATTAGAGGCATTATAAAGGTTATTACTACCAAAGTTATTAGTAGAAATGATGTTCAACTTCCTATCTCTTTTTTGTTTACTCCGCGCATGACACATTTGATTAGTCTTGACAAGTAGCTTGCGTGCACCCAAGCACGAGAGCCGGTGCCGCCATCCAAACCTTGAACCAACATCGAGGCCAAACAACATTGGCTATGACCGGCACCCCAAGTACGGGAGCCGGTAATGCTACTCGAGTCGTCGGCCCATGGCGCGACCAAGTATAAGTCACTACTAACTCGAATCTTGGCCCCATGCCGAGAACAAGGATAAATCATTCCGCACTCAAGTCCCAAGCGACTTAGGGCCACCCAACAACCAAACAAAAGTGATGCAAATTTCTCCTTTGACTACGGGTGTCGGTCTAATCTTAGCACAACACCGAGACCGACCTTAAATGGTTTCTTCCCCGAAGCTCTCAAGGCTAAGGGGTAGCCAATTGTCACGATCAGACCATACGGGCTGATGATCCGGGCTTCTCTTCTCAGCGAGGACGCCTGCAGATCGCAACAACCCGATGAATGACGGGAGAGCCATGCACCGGACTACAAAACATCCTTTGCCTTCGCTCTTCCTGGGACTTACCTCGGGCAACCCAAAACAGCAAGTGACTAGCCTAGTTTCGCAAACTACAGGTTTCCTGAGCTAAGGGAAACTTACTAGAACCAGCGCTCTATCTCACCCCTCTGGAATAATTTACTCAAAGCACAGCCCCCAATCGCTTTTGTGTTAAGTGTAACAATAAGTACGCTTATGCATGTACAAGACGCTGGAAAACATGAGAAGAAAATCCGAACACTCGGCATAAATTGTGATCTTTACTAATTCATATTTTATTTTCACACACACACATTTAACGGACTACATGTCTAATATCTATCTTTTCTAATGATAGGTGTACATAAAAACCACAACATGTCTTGAAAAACCAAAAGCAAGGGCCGTACGCGCATAAACTATCGGCCTACACTACCAAAATAATAGTAACTTTTACTTAAATCACTAATGCTAATCATGTTTTTCTTCTTGTGCTTGCGCTTTTTCTTTGCAGATTCGGCACTCGATTGTTCTTCCCCACGCCAGGCCTCTTCTTACCCGATTCGCTCCTTCCTCCTCCTCAGCCCTTCTAAGTAGTGGTCGACATGAGAAACCGAGAGGCGTCTCTCGTCTGCCCCATCACTATTAGAGATATCTGTGATATCAGTAGGGATGTTATGCGACATGAGCCTGGGGTCTTTTCCGCCAGTAAACTACAACATCACTCTTCCCTGGGATCTCCTTGCCTTCCCGCTCAGCCTTCTCCTTGGCCTCTCTGGCAGCCCGTCGCTTAGCCAGCTTCTGAGACTTATGTGTCGTAACATCGTCAGCCTTGGGTTTCTCAGAGGTTTCGATGGCCCTCCGTCGAGCTTCGTCATCCTCCCTTTTCTTTTGGTCCTTATCAGCAATCCTCTTCTTGTCCGCCTCCTCATCGGCCTTTCTTCGCTCGACCTTCTCAGTGGCTCTCTCCTCAGCATCCTGTTTGGTCTTCATTAGGACCTCCTGCCTAGAAGGCTCGTCTTGCCTCTTCTTCTCCTCCATCTCCTCGCACTTGGCCATAATACAGCCCTTTGAATTCTCCACCAGGTCCTACATCAAAGGTACATCGGCTTCCACTGGGCCTCTGGCATGGGCACTTTGTCCGTCAACCACCTCTTCGTCCTCGATATGACCTTCATAAAGGCTGGGTGTTATCCTTATATCCAAGTAGGTGTCCAACTGATCACCGCCTTCTCTAAATTGCATTCCCGCAGGCATTGTCCCTAACTCGGTCGCTTGTGGTATCACAGGGGTAGAGCCTGATGTCATGGTCGATCTAGGAATGGCTGCAGAGTAAAAACACAGACTTTTAGTCCGCAAATTCGGTAATCACGTCATCCTCAGGGATACATGGTAAAGGGAATTTACCTCCGGTCAGGGATGGTGTAGAAAGGATGGGAAGGGTGCTTGTCATGACAGGTAATGTGAATCCGGTCTCTCTTATCTCTAGATGCACAGGGTCGTACTCAGTTGAAACCTGAGCCGAAGCTGCGGGATTGCTCACCATAATAGATTCAGGGGCCAGTAGCCGATAAGAGCTTCCTTCTCCAAATGTCTCTGCTACCACCACATTCTCAATCATGGCGGACTTCCCCTTTTCAGCGGCGATCTTCGCCAGCCTCTCTCTCTCAGTGTCATCTAGCAGTAACCTCCTCCCTTCCTCTAACTTTTCACGCTTCTCGGCAGTCAGGAGATCAATCATGAGTTGGCGCTCATTCAAAGTACCCATATCCACTTGGTGCAGATAGGCTTCATATGGAACCAACCTCTCCCAGATTCGAGCTAGTCACAGGAATAATTGCCAACCCACGAAAGTCCACAGAATCTCAGAACCTTAACATACATGTTTCAGATATCTTCCACCATGAACGGTTCTACCCAAAATTCTGTATCCTCTAATTGCACCCTCAATTGTTCCACCTCCCGCAGGTGTTCAGCCTTTAGTCCATCGACCGTGCTCAATACGTCCCTATTGCTGGCTTCAGCGTCTTCCTTCGCCTTCCTTGTCTCCTCAAGTTTCCTCTTTATGCTGTCATTCTCCACTCTCAAAGCAGTATTGTCATTTTTGAGCTGGGTGACCGTCGCGTTATCCCTTTCCAAGTCGGCACATGCTTTCTCCACCTTGGCCTTTTCCCTATTTAGAGTCGTGCTCTCGGTGGTTAGATCAGCTATGTTCTCCGCAAAAGAAGAATGGGAATGATCATCCTCCCTCTCGAGTGTCTCATACGCCTGCTTCATCTCCGCTGGAACGACATGTCCCACGAGTTAATATTCGAAGGCACAAGAATGAGCAACGATATGTATACAATACAAATAACAAACTCACCTATTTCAGTGTTCGAATTGCTGACGGTGGTCCGCTCAGCATCAATTGTCAGCCCCTATTTGAGGAACTCTAGGTTTTCTTCTTGACTAGCTCCGAGAGTTGGCGGAAGTACTTGAGAAGTTGATCACCTGATGATACTCAGGCCTTACACGCATCCAGATCTCCCCGGACTCCCTAACAGAGGACGGATGAAGATCAGGGAGGAACATTATCTTGTCAAAATAGTGCTGAGGAAAGTTTCGCTTCAGTAACGCTTTCCTTTCGTCAGTGGAAAGATCTCACCTCTCGGGCTCCGTGAGGTCTTTCCTCCCTAATACCGTCACTTCCGCCAATCTCGAATCGCTGAGCGCCGACTCCTAGCCTTAGCAGTTTGAGCAAGAACCAAAGGTGCTGTAGGTAAAGGGGTTGTCGAAGACGAAGGCCTGGAACTACCCAAGTCAAGATGAGAATCTCCCTCAGACACCCGAACTGGAGGAGGAGGAGGGGTCAGAGATCATCGAGATCGATCCCTACCTCGATGTTCACTACCACGATCCGGCGGGGGTGGAGTATCATACAAGATAGTCCCTCTTCAAAAGCCATCGAAGAAAGGGTTTCTAGGACATCGGCGGTCTCCGTATCCATAACCTAGCCCTCCGTGCCCTCTAGCCATATCAGCTGTCAGAGGAATGAATCAAAGTTAGTCAAGTCAAACACTCAAATGAGCCTCAATGTTATGCAGTGTGTATGAGTGTATGCCCTAAGTGTTCTCTCAACAAACCATATTATGGTCCGCTCGAAGGAAATAACTCCTCCATAGCAAGAGCTAGTTCTTTCATGCTAGTCGTAACTAGCTACGGGGATAATTCTAAGTTAAGTTGATTAAGGCCATCAAACTGGCCTTCCTCCTCGTGTGAGGCGGTGGTCTTGGTCGGCATCGCTGGAGACTGTGGTCTGTCTAACATTCCTCCCCCTGCCTCTTCGGTCAGAGGCGAGACTGGAACGCTCAACAAACCCTCATCCTCAATAGCTCTCTTCTGACCATGAGCCTCATCCCCGCGCACATATCCTTGGAACTTGACAACCTTTTTTGGCTTGGGCCTAGCAGAGGGCATCTTTCTCTTCTGACCAGGAGCTGTGGGTTCTTTCACCGCTTTTCCTTTTGCCCGCTACTCGTAACTGCATGCCTGATTATTACACGATTTTTGGGGAGAAACCCTGTGTGGCAAAGGTGCGCCTGACTTGTTACTATGGTAGTTTTGCAAGACTCCACTGGGATTGCCCATAGGGCATCAAGGCATTGCTGATACTCGATGCCGGTAGGCACCTGGGATTCACTGCCATGATTAAAAAAAAAGGGGCATAACATCCAAAAAGCTTTATAACAAGGATGGAAGTTCGAGAATACTTACTCCCTTCTATCCATCTCCTTGCAAATCTAGGATGGCAGCGCACGAAAAACCACTTATGCTTGAACTATGACAGCCTGGGCCACTCCCCGACAAAGAATTTGGTGGAAGGAGATGCCTTCAGGAACCACTAGGAAGGTGATATGTTGGCCCTCCTCTTAAGCTGAAAAAGGTACCAAATGACTTCTCTGTAGGCTCCAAATGCAAATACTCACGATAGAGAACATAGGTGCATAAAAGTGAAGAATATGCATTCAGATGAAGTTGCGATGGTGCAAGGCGAAAATAACATAACATGTCCCGAATAAAGTCATTGGCTGGGGGCACGCACCCAACAAAGCAAGCCTGTCTATTCCAAGCAGTAAGACCCTCAGGCGGCATGTGAGCCCTGCCACCCTCTCCCGGCGCACGGGCATCACCCAACAGTATGTTGAATCGCAATGCCATTTTCCTAACTGCTGTAGCATCCATGCGCGATTGTACCGAGTCTATCGGATTTTCCAAGATAACTGCATCGGGTAGCATATCTGGGACCACTGGAGCCGCCGGTGCGTCACCACTAATAATGTCCACGTTCTCGACCTCCTCGTGTATGATTGGAGAATGTTGTCTCTCCGTTTGTTCACCGTGTTCAGAAATTTCGGATAAACTGGCCGTTTAGGAAGGAGTGGACCCTTCGGTAGTCTCAAGCTCGCTGCCAGTCGAGCTATTGTTGTTAGTAGAATCAGACTTATATGGCAATAGCAGGGAAGACTCGACTTCTGGGGTCTTTCCTATTTTTGATCTTATCTGCATCGCTAGCTGTACTTTAACACACTAGTATTAGACGTCGCAGTAGAATAACCTGTACCCTTCGAGTTGGTAAAAACTAACATGTGCGTGTGGTGTTATACAAAATTAGGATACACAGAAGAAGTTCAAAACGGTCCAACAGTTCAGTCACAGTACAAATATATGCTTTAACCTATGTGGAAAGTCATGGTGTATGCAATAATACAGTTACTTAAGCGACGCGGGAGAACGAAGGATCGCAGCAGCAGGGCCAATCGCGAAAACGCACCCCGCTTGAGGCTTGGAAACTCGAAACCCCTCTTTGAGGTTCGAATGTTCGAACCCCTATGGGGTTAGAATGCTCGAACCCACCTGGGGTTCGAAGGCTCGAACCCTATCGGGGTTTGAAAGCTCGAACCCCGTCAGGGTACGAAGACTCGAGCTCAAACCCTATCGGGGTTCGAGTGCTCGAACCCCATCAGGGTTCGAATGATCAAATCTCATCATGGTTCGAATGCTCGAACCCTCGCGAGGTTCGAATACTCAAACCTCCGAGGTTCGAAAGTTAGAACCTCATCAGGGTTCGAATGCTTGAACCCTCGCGGAGTTCGAATGCTCGAACCCCTGAGGTTCGAAAGCTCGAACCCCCAAGGTTCGAAGGCTCGAGCCCAATCAGAGTTCGAAGGCTCAAGCCCCAGCAAGGCTCGAGAACTCGAACCATCGTTGTTCGAAGTTTCCCCTTGGCGCTCACCTCCTAGCACCGTCCTCTCCTCTGCACACGCCTCCAAGGACCTCGAAGACCCACCAATTTCGCATTCGAATTTCGAAATACAAGGGAATCGAAGCTTTTTAATGGCGGCCGTTCTCGTAAATTAGAAGAAGAAAGTGACATGAAAGGGGGGAGGGCTATTTATAAAGAAAAAGAGGGAGTCCCCTCGTATTCTCGTCGTTTCGAACCCCGTGGGCTCAAAATTTCGAACCCTTCGGTCTTGAAATTTCGAACCCCTTGGGCTCCAAATTTCGAACCCCTTTGTGTTCGTAATTTCGAACCCTTTGGGATCGAAATTTCTGACCTCCTGGGTATGAAATACTGAACCCCTCGGGTACGAAATTCCACGCCCAACCAAAAAAAAGAGGAGCGACAACATGCTCACAAATGTGTTTTCCGTACACATACATGTAAATCGCCACAAGCGCGCAAAGGCAAGGCGACGTGAATGCATGGCAACGTAAACACATCGCCATGCCTACAACACCTTATTGGCAATTTCACGGCGAACAAGCTAAACAACTAACGTCTGTTTTTCTTTAACTTATAGGACAACTCGACAACTTTACCACTACCTCAACCAACGCAAAGCACTCATGTCAAGATAAGACGTACTTGGGGGAGGGGGAAATGTTAACCGGCTTTTTGTTTCGGTTTCCAAAGGTACACAGACACGCTTGAGTCGATGCTTCACATGAAGCTAAGGCCGAGAGCGACGCACAGGAGCAATGGAAACAAGTTAAAGCAGGATCGCACCAACAGAAACCTCACATTTCCCTTAACCTATTTCCGAACCAAGGCCTCAAACCTTTGAAATTTGCAAGCCCAAGTCTGGAACCCCCCCAGTACGCGCTAGAACGACCTTCTTACCCCTAGGAGGACAAATTTTGCACCCCCTGGGGTATGAAATTCAAACCCCTAAGGGGTTCGAAACTCGTACCCCTTGGGGTACGAATTTCGTACCTCGAGGCATTCAAGATTCGTAACAACGGGGTACGAATTTTGTACCCCACTGGGGTATGAATTTCATACCCCCGCGGGGTACGAATCTCGAACCCCTAGGGGCACGAATTCGTACCCCAAAGAGGGGTTCAAAATACCGATAGCGTGCAAAGGGGACTCAAAATTCCTAGGGCCGGCATGAGGGACTCAAAATTCTTGTTGTGGTCCCCTATTTTCACCTACTCCTACCTAATCACTTCCCTATAAATACCCCTTGGCCTCACACTTCATGGGGGTTGGAATTCTATCACTTGGGACCTCTAGAGAGCTTCAAAAGCTTCTTTAATGGCATCTCCTCTTTGAGAAAGAAGAAGGACCAAATTGTCTTTTTCTTAGATACTTCGGATATGATGATTATGAACTCATACGACTTGGAAAATGAATGTAATGAGATATCATGAGATAGTCTGGACCTTGTAATCCTTGGTGATAAATAATATTCCAACGTTACTTCAAAGTGGATGTAGGCCTCTCCCGAGGCCGAACCACTATAAATCTCTTGTGTTATTTACCGCTTTTCGCACTTGTCTGCACGACCAAAATAATGATTCCTAGTAATTGGATTCTTGGGTGTTTACGACATTTTTTGCCATCAACAATACTGGCGTATTCATACCGGTAACCAGTAGGCTATACAATTGAAATCGTAAAGGCTCGTAGTGGAGATTAGGTTTCCAACAAATGACCAGGCAAAGGAACTTTCGTATCTACGATGGTACGCCTCTAGAGGGATGCCACGAGAACCAAACAGGCTTTCTGCCAACACGAGGCCGGTCTCTCCCTTACTGGATTGATTAGGATGCATCTAATTTAGTCATCCCTCGGTCGCTATGTAGTTAAAGCCCCGCTAAAGCCCAATAAAACAATGGCTATAGCTCGTAGTGCTCTTCAACCACTACACTATTTCTATTTAGCATTAATGAACATTAGATATGCATTTAACCCTCCTATTTCCCGCTACATCCGCTAAATCAAGGCCTTTTAGCATCCGCTTTAGAATATTAATACATAGAGTTTGATTTGACCATTTCTCTTTTTAGAGAAATCAATAAAGTTAGTATAAAGAGCTAAGTTTATGGCATAATGCTTAATATATTGTAGAAATCTATTGTAAATATCAAATCTAGCATGTAACCATGATATTCTTTGATTTTATTGCATAGGATTAATTAATAGTAGTTTCTTCTAGACATATAATGTGAGAACAATTATTAGTTAATTTTAAATATTTGGTTTCACATCTAATGTGCCCTTTTGTGCCTCCGCTATATCACGCTATTTCCCCACTTTATCCCCGCTACACCTTTTTGCAACTCCACCGCTATATAATCGCTAAGCGCTTTAACTTTCCAGGTCGGTCGTTACCAACCTTTAACCAGGCGCCCACATATCAACAACCACAAAAGCAAATGTTTCCATATAGGTAACACATGGGCTCCATATCATGGTATAACTTTTATCTGAAAGGAGATGACTACCTATGTCCTCGCCGCATCTTTCATGTTTTGGTCATGTCCGGTGTGCAAGGCTTCTCGAAGTCATGATATACACAAATATATGCTTCAACAAGCCATGCTTTGATAATCAATACTCATTACTTAAGTATGCCACACTGTCCATTCATCACATATAACTGATATCTACTAATATATAACCTCTAAGGTCATACTTCTCAGGGAAGGCTGCTAATCTAAGAGAATAAATTCTCCGCCACCAAACAGATATTAATTTAATAAAGATCAGTTGCTACACAGTCAATTACAATGTCAGACACACAATCCATGCAAGTCCATTATGAGTTTGAATGAAATCGAAGGTACCTTTAGAGGTCCTTGTACATCTGGAATTCCTCCAAATACATCCAGACTACTCCCACTAAACTGATATAAAATCCATCTTAAAATGGGAGCTACCCATTTGAGACATTCAGCAAGCAACCCTTTCGATGTGAATGGTTTTGGTCTTCAACACCTTCTCAAATATGCTTATTTGCTCCAAAATGACATTTCATTATTCAGAATGGTTTTCAGATCCAATTTCTAATCCCGGTCTTTCCGAACAATTAGTGCTATTTTAAAATCATGTGGATATACACGACCAAATCAAGTCTCAGCCTACACTCAGTGTTTGGAAATCAAATAATCATTTATAACACTTTATTATCCATTAGAAATCATTTACTAAGGTTTGGAAAAGATTTATATTGTTAAATTCCCTTAAAACTCAATATTGAAATAAACAACGTTAGAAAAGCGTTACTAAAAATGTTTCAAAATACCGATGTTAGCTAGTTTAAGTAAATGACTTTATATTACCTAAAAATTCATAACTTCAACATAAATCATTTTTAAATAATTAATTATGATTTAACAAAATTTCCCTTATGTTTAAATAAGTTATAACAACCGTTTATTGTTACGGTCAACGAACTGCACCTACATTGACCTTTCTCAAAACTATTTTGAACATAACTTGGAAATTATATATCGAAATATGCAAATTCTTTTTCCACTTTAAAGCTAATATGATTTGAAAACAAAATTTTCTACTTTCAGGAAAATCCGATTTAAATTGATTAATTTATAGCCATTTAAAGTTAGCGGTCGAACGTCGCGAGCTACCGCTGCACGACACGTCCTTTTCTGACCGTAATATAACTTAATATAAAAATTATTTTGAATTACTTCGAAATACTTTAGAAAACCATTATATACTTATATAAATTATTTTGAACCATTTTAAAACATTTTAAAGCAATATTTCAACTTTCAAATTTCACCTTATATTTAAATAAATAAAATATTCATTATATTACCGAATTGGTCCGAGACTTGACCTATACCCATATAAATCCACATCTCTGTGTGTAACATGTGTAGTGAACATATTATCACTATTAACAATCACGAAGCAACCATTCATCCATCAAACAAGCATGTATAACAATGTATATGTGTGTATGTATAAGTGATTACCAATGAATGCTTATACTGCAATTATCACTAATTCACCACATAATTAAAAACTGTTCACACAATATCAAAAGTGAACAAATATAAGTGTCAAGTTCTCACCTTGGGATTCCATTATGTCAATATTTATTGCAAGACTGCTAGATCGACTACAGCTATTCCGAACTGACTATTTGACGTCACCGACTTTTTCAGCATATATATATAATATACACTTAAACAATAATTTCTTTTTTTGTTGGAGGAGGAGGTGGAGGTCAAACTTGTGGAGGATGGTGGCCGAGGTGGGGGCCGTGAAGGAGGTTGACTTGTCCGAGGTCATGGGGTCGTAAGATGACGTGGCAAGGCCGAAGGGGAGGGGTGGTGATGGCATGAAAAGGGGAGGAGGAGGAGCTTTTGGACGTGGCAAGGAAGTGGAAAGAGGAGGCTAAGGGGCTCGAAAATTAAGGTGGAAGAGGGGAGAAAAAAATGGAAGAAGAGAGGGGAGAACTATGCCAAGGAAGCCATGTTTTACAAGCTTAAGAAGAAGGTGGAATAGGAGGAAAAGAAGTGAACCAAAATGAAGGAGAAGAGATGCTTATTTGTAGTAGTGAGGGGAAGGGCTAAATGAAGTTTTCTAGGGGGACAAAGTAAAATTTTCCAAGGTAAAATAATGGTCTAAGGAGAAAACCATTTGCCTTTGTATTTGAAAATCATGGACTAGTGTACATGATTTTGCCATAGAATTGGCAGTGCTTATTTGCAACATTTTGAAGTGCTACAGAATGGTTATTCTTATATATATATATATATATATATATATATATATATATATATATATATATATATATATATATATATATCACTATACTGAGTAGCCCATGCTATGCACATGGGCAGCGATATGAATTATATTTTGTGTTAAATTACACCATTGATATGTGTGTGTGTATATATATATTTCTTCTTATAGGTCGAGAGGTTTAATTTTAGAAAAAGGGTTGCACTAAAGCGATCAGATAGTACGTATGATGTATTCACTACAAGAAAAGCTAAAAACAGCAACACAAAATAGCGACATAATTTTTCATCGCTATATTGCGACAGATTTGCCAGTGATCTGCAAGGGATAATTTTAGGTTTTTTCTATTCTATTTTTTTTATATTATCACCGACAATTTTTATATCTACCACTTAACCGTTGCAAATTACGACAATTTACTGACGGATAAATTCTGACACTATCGCAAATTTAGGTAGATTACGGATGGAAACATTTTGAAGCTATTTTGTGTTGGATTTTCCTAGGAATTTACAAGGGATGCTTATTCATTTTAGAATTTTCTGAGGAGTTTTACAAGGATTTTTTTATTGATTAGTTAGAACTGGAGAGGGCTTATCGAATTTAGCCATAATGAATTTTGTAATATACATGTTCAATAATCATTAATTAATAACTAATAATTAAAAAATAACTTTTTAGATAATCAATTTTATTGATTAATAATTGTTCAGTAATAATTAATAATGTAAATTCTTATACTAGTAATTAATTAATAATAAATTTCTAGTGTTTAATATTTAATAATTAAAATTTATAGTCAAGTTTATCATTTAATATTTCAAAGAAATTATTACTTTCTCAAATAAACAAACAATAGTAAACCTTTATGAATAAAGTTTAGAAATTTTCAATAATATTATTCGAAAATAATAAAATTTCAATTTTAAAGAGATAGTGGAATTTTTTTAGCTTGTATATGGTATATAGTATTACAATTGTGTATAATGCAAAATATTTCCTTCAAAAGCATTTATAGAAATTCATATGCAACATTCTTCTTTCGTTTATAGAAGGTTTTATCCTAAGGGGTTTTACTTTACTCATAGGTTTACTTCAAAATTTTCGGATATGTTCAATATTGCTTAAAATATTATAATAATATAATCAATAATAAATATTGGATACTTATTAAAATAATTTATAAACAATAATCTATAATCTATGCAACAAAAAGACTCTATTACAAGTGCATTTATAAACAATAATTCTATAAACGTTGTTAAAGATCTTAGGTTTCACAACTCCAAATAAGTGTTGTTAATCGTAATGTTTTAACAATATTTTTGAAATTTTATTAAAATACGTTAGATAAATGTTCCTATTGGAACTTGTACTCAAGACTTCAAGTTCTAAAAAGTGTAAAACAATACATGTTGTAGAACTGAACAATAGTGAAGAAACCAACCAATATATTATACATTTTAAAAATAAAATATATATTTTAAGTTCTCATCGGTTTTAATAAACGGCTAATGATACTACGTTGGAGATAACGTTAAATATTACTATAAATAATATGAAAAAAAATCAAAAATGGAGAAATAACAATGTACGATGTCTACAATTTTATCCAATTTTACTTTTGTTACGTGCTTAGGATATTTAGCCATATTTGGATATCTAACTATGTTTTCAAAATATGATTAAATATTAATAAATCACAAATCCCTTTACTTCTTGCATGTATCATTTTCTATAAAATTATATTGTCTATTGGAATTAATGATGATGTACCATTTAAATTTTGTAATATGAGTTTAATCTGACACATCAGATTTCAATTCAATGGAGATAATCTTGTATGTAGTGCATTACATAAATTGCTAGAATTTTGTATATAGAGACCGTTGATGCAAAATATTTTTTCTATACATACTTAAAAGAATTTTATATGTAAGTTTCAATTTTAATTTATAAAAGTTTTTTTCAGGCTCCAACCCAGGCAATTTTGGCTCCAACCCTCGAAATTTTGGCAACTTGTTTTCTCACTAAAAACCGCTCTCCTTTCCCACCTAATTCCATTCTTAATGCGTAGATTAGAGCTGACTTTCAGAAGTGGCGACCTCTCGAGAATATGCCTGGAAAATTACTTCAATCCCTTACCCACGTTTCAGCCCTCATTTCTGCCACCTCCGACCCCGCCATCTCCACTCCCTCCAAAGCCTCCGGGCCATGGAGGAGTTCAACTGCACCCACTTCCTTCATCGATTATTGCTTCTAAAGATTTCGACGCAAACCCTAGCCTTGTTGTATTTGACAAAGAATGTTGGTCGCATCCGCCTACACCAGAAATGATAGATATTTCCCCATCTGATGAAGAGGCCGCACGTGCAATTATAATTAAAGAAGGAAGGAATATTGCGAACGATAATCTCACATCAGTGAAGTTAAAGGTGGTATCTACAGATCCTCTAGCTTTTATTCACACATAGGATCGGTGAAGTCTAAAAATTTTAAGTAATTTTTTTCATGATTAAAATGTTAATTATGGTTAATCTCATATTCCTGCATCCTTTTTGATTGCTTCAATTAGGTGCTATTTGTTTTTTTACCATTTTAATGAGGGTAACTATTTTAATGAGGTTCATAATGCACATTTGTGTTAAGAGTCCTTCAATGAGGGTAATCAGGTGCTATTTTTTCCCATTTCATGATATATTATCAAATAATTCATCTAAGGTTAATTGTAAGACATGTAGTGGATCAAATGAAGTTTCAACTTATTTGCAAAATTCATGATTAAAAAGTAAGACAACTACATTGGCTCCTCAAAAGAACAATCGAAGAAAATAGCCTTGATTGAGAAATTGGAATTAATGAAATCATGGATCCTATAGAAATAGGAAAATTTGCCAGTTTTGGCCTGTTTTGAGAACTTATAACGGAAATATGCCAGTATTAAAACTAATTACAAATTTAGATCAGTTTTTGTATACAAGTGTTATCTCTGATAATGCTAGTTCACATTTTCCTTTTTTTACGATAGCGTTTTTCTCAGATAACGCTATAAAGTAAGCATTACTTGAGACAACGCCCAGAAGTGTATAAACACTTCTAGACCTTTCTTTCTCTCATCATTTCCACATTAGTTCCAATTTTTCCACCGACGAAAAATTTCGCCCTCCTTTCAGATCTGGGTTAAAATTGAATTTTTCCTTTCAGTTTTACTTCCATAGCCTCCTCTTATTCTCTACCGCCTCCTATTTGTATGTTTTCCTTCCTTTATTGATTAAATTTTGTAAATTCTAAAATTTAGGGGTTTAATGCTTAGGGATTTGCACTCTGATCCCTTATTTTGCGCAGTAGATGTGTTTCTAAGTTCCTATGGTGTACAAGTTATAGTTTACATCAATAATTTCATGATTTTTGGTTCAGTATGTGTTTGTTTAGAGTTAAATTAGTGTTTACCTAACTTTCTAGGCCTAAAAATCAAAATTTTCTTTTACGTATGTGTGTTTAAAGATAAATTAGTGAATAAGGTTTAACTTTTAGTATGAGTTTGTGTATGTGCATGTGCATGTGTATGTGTATGTGCATGTTCATGTTTACATTTAGCATGTGACGGAAGAGAATGTGGTCGAAGGAATAATATGTGCAGTTTTCATGGTCTTGTACATTTTGTCCTTGACCAAGAGTAAACTTGGATGATTAATGATGTATCTAATGCTAGTGTATGTGTGTTGTATATGGCTCTGTGTATGCATGTGTGTTGTATATGTATATTCTGACTCATTATTGTTCAAAGGATAAATTTTTGATTTGGGCCACTTCTACTCATTATTGTTCAAATGCAGATTACGTGACAAGTATAGACGATGATCAATGCATGTGATCTTCTCTAGTTAAGAATTTACTAAGTGATCCACCAGTGAGGCATCACCAAGCTGAAAGCTTTAACTCTCTGAGTTCAAGCCTTCGCCTTGGTGACACTTCTAACTACGGATCGAAGTTGTAACAACCCGCACCTCCGTTCACGCAAGATATTGTCCCCAACTTAGCCACCATATAGGTGTGGGGTTTTGTTTCTCAAAAGGCCTCGGCGTTAGTAAGAGATGTGATCTATTATATAAGTACCCACTTCACATAGGCTTTCACAATGTGGGACTTAGGGGTGTTACATTCTCCCCTCCTACAGAGCCCAACGTCCCTATTGGCTCACAAACACCTCACTCAGGCGCTGTGGTCCACACAGGAGCCACAATTCCGGTTGGGTATTGGCTCTGATACCACTGTAACAACCCGCACCTCCGTTCACGCAAGATATTGTCCCCAACT
Source organism: Allium sativum (assembly GCA_030737875.1). Lineage (NCBI taxonomy): Eukaryota > Viridiplantae > Streptophyta > Magnoliopsida > Asparagales > Amaryllidaceae > Allium > Allium sativum. The sequence goes on along the minus strand of CM060912.1, from coordinate 968,301,911 downwards.
TAGCCACCATATAGGTGTGGGTTTTTTTTTTTCTCAAAAGGTCTCGGCGTTAGTAAGAGATGGGATCTACTATATAAGTACCCACTTCACATAGGCTTTCACGATGTGGGACTTAGGGGTGTTACAGAAGTGGTCGATCGTTGAAGATTTTATCTTACATTCTAGTTAAGAAGTACCGGGTGATCCACCAGGTGGATGCATTGTAGCTCACGCGTAGGTTCAGGTCCTCATGCTAATTTGGTCTAATAAATCTAATAATCATGAAGACCTGAACCAGGTGCGTGAACTACAACGAATCCACCTGATGGGTCACCCAGTACATTCTTAACTAGAGAGTAAGATAAAACCTTCAACTCATTATGTAATTTGGGTATGTTGTTGCTATGTTCGATATTTAATTCGGGTATGTTGTTGCTATGTTCGTCATGTAATTTGAAAATGTAATTTGGATATGTAATGTGAATCTGTAATTTGGATATGTTATTTGAATATGTTACTTTTTTGTAATTCAGACATGTTATTATCTTGTTGTTGATTGTGTAATTCGGATATGAAATGTATGCTCACTACCTCATTTTGGAGGCAGTGATCATTTTTACTAGCGTTATCTGGGATAACGCTGGTTATCGCTATCTAGATAATGCTATGAAAAATGCCAACTGCTTCTACTTAGGACAGTGACAATTTGACATAGCGTTTCTTGAGATACAGCTTTTGAGCTGTATCTGGGATAACGCTCTGTCATATTGGTTACTGCAGCTATTTTCATCTACTTTTCCACCCATTTTCATTATTTCCTTTCAATCTTGTGCTTTCCCGAAAGTTAAAAAATGGCAATCTAATTTTCTTCATCTACTGTATTTCAAAAACTAACTAATTTGTAGCTAAGTATTTACGATTGAGCCGTAAATCAGGTTAGATTTTACATTCTAGTTCTTTGATTTGATAGGTTAAAGATTTTTTTTTTGACTTTGCTATTCACTGTACTTCTACCACATAGCTATTGTACCTTTGTTGTAGGTTAAAAATGGATAATTGAGAAATTGATGATGAGACAATGATGAAAATTTTCGATGACTTTGAAAAAAATCATATTGGTGGGGAGGTGGAAGCTGGTTTAACGAACGACATTGATTTTTTTCCTGAGACACAACTTGAAGTTATGCAATAGGATCTGCAGATACAAAATTTAGACGATGCAGTGATTGAGGTTCGTCCAAGACGGGGGTTACCGGGTAGAGTGACAGATGCAATAATATCGTATCACAGCATACACGCGCTTAATAGTTTACAACCTCCTCGAGTGTATTGTAATTGTGGTGCAGAACGAGATATAGTTGTTTGCAGAAATGACAAGAACGCACAACGTCATTTCTACCGCTGCGAATATTATGAGGATAATTAAATTCGTCCTAAGCAAATTAAATGTTTCAATTTTTTCAAATGGTTGGATCTTGAGATGTGTCCTAGAGGGGTTGGATACGCTTTGGAGATGCAAGCGGAGAACAAACGATTGCAGAAACAAAATTTAAAGTATCAGAACGCGTTGATGAATCGAGAGTACAACTTTACAGTGTACCTTCCTAGTGGATTCGGCGCTGGGTCGAGTAATAGGAACTAATTGTATTATGCATGCATTGTAACTCTATTAATTATGAACTATATGTAGTATGCTGAAGAATTATGTATTGACTTATGCTGTTTGGTTATGAATGAAACTCAAATGTTCTATATTATACTGAAAAGTAGCAAGTACTTCAAAGATAATGCAAACACACGAATTTATATAGCTTAAGTATACCGAGTCTTCTTATTACCAATAACCTTGCATTTACAGCACCTGTTTCTTTTTGAAGTCCGACCTTCGTCATTGTATTGAACATCTTGTTGGCAGCTTGTACCTGGTCGAAATCCTAAGGATGTAATATTAAAGCTCGATGAACCAAAGCTCGATAATACATTTCAATGACCAATTCTATCATCCATATTTTGACATTAAATGATATCGTCAATGAGAGTTGTTTCTTTTGCTACTTGAACCCGTTTTCCTTTAAAACATAAAACTCTATGGATTTCGTTGTCCCTGAAAACATTACATCCACATCATCATCATCGACTATTTTAATGGCTTTCGATCCAGCATCTGTAAGCCAGTTGCAAACCAAATCAATGTCAAATCCATCGGAATTAATCTTCATCAATCTATAAACTGAATCTTTCAACTGAACCAAGTTACATCCGCGAAGTACTTTTGCAGGTTTATGCATTCCTCCAACGTATTTGCCAAAGTTATCATTGTCTACCACCAATTCACCGTCATAATAACATATGGCGGCAGATACATTTAGGAGTCATTCTACATACAAACCGGCAACGATTTAACTTTCTATAACGAACAAAAAATTCAAAGGTCGATACACATACCTTAAACACAGAATGAGATGTATAACTTGTCGATTGATGAAGAGATCTTAAAAAAAATTAGGAAAAAGTATGATTCTAATATTGTGCGCTTGTTATACGAAAGGGGGAAAACTTTTTTTCCACGGATGGAGTTGTGAAGTAATAAAGGAAGGAGGAAATGAGAGAGGAGGGAATGGGATTATTGACTTCTGGGCGTTATCCTAGATAACTCTTTAAAAAACTAGAATAATATGAAAAGGTCTCACGTGTTATTCTCCTAATAGCGTTATTGCTTTCAGAAAAAAGACAATTGTACTAGCGTTATCTTGGATAATGCTAATATGAATAAAATTGGCCTATTACTGTAATTAGTTTTCAAACTGGCCTATACTTGTTATAAGTTTTCAAAAGTGGCCCAAATCAAAAAAATTCCCATAAAAATAAACTGTCTTTGGAGGTAAATACTATTGCTTTGCTTTTTGTTGTTTCATGTGTCCCGGATTCGTTCTTATTTTCTTTACCTGTTTGTGTATTTTGTTGACTTCCACTCAGATTTTGATCCAGTTGTGTTTTTAATAGAAATGGAGTTTTGATTTTTGTTTTGGTCGATGCTAAAACCAAAACGACTCAGGATCTAAGTAGTATATGGTAGTATAACACTACTGCTAAGATATATAGGGGCATTTTTGTTTATACATAAGATTTTACTCATGCTTATTTTTAATAGTTGGAAGTTAGTGATGGCTATTTGATCTATTTCCACATGAGATGCAAAAACTCACTATCATCCAAAATAATTTATTTAAAAGATACTGTGATGATATGAATGTAGATTTAGAATAACAAGGTCAGGTGCTTTGGGGCAGAGGAAAAAAACATAAAGTACCGCGGAAATGTGTTCCAAATACATGGATATAGGTTATAATTTGGAAGGTAATGCATGATATAAGATTTAGCTAGAATCTTTGTAGCAGAACAAGTTGAGCTTGGTGAAACAGCTAGCGCTACATCAGTTTTCTACTTGGAGGTAATAACAATATGTTAGTGGAACAGCTAGCGCTACATCAGTTTCTACTTGCAGGTAATATTAATATATTGGTGGAACTGACCATATTTCAAGCTTTTATTTTATAGACGTCTTAAGATTTGCACAAAAAATATAAAAAATCGCATTATTATGCATTTACTTGTATTGAAGAATGAGAAGTATAGGGATTGAAGTGTCATTCACCCCAGTAATTTTTATGGTAGTTTTATAAAAGACTTTACAGTAAATTTACATCTGTTTGTATCTGGCTTGCACTGGCTGGCTCTTCCTTGCTTCTGGCTGTAATTACATTTTTTACTATATATTTATCTGTATATAATTTTCATTCTACTAGTATTTCCCTAACGATGCAAAATATATCTTTGCTATGTACTTGACAAAAGGTATTTTTAATGTATACAAATAAGTTATTTTCTATAGTCACCCATACCTACACCCATACCTACACCCCCTATACCTCTTGTCAGTATATTGTTTACAGTAACTTTGTTTAATGTGACATGTTCTAACGTTGAGCTGAGGGTATGGAGTCTACAATATGTCCCTTATTATTGGAAAGAATGAGCTTCCCCTTCGATATGCTGCTTAACTATTGACTTTCCAATAAATTATGCGTTCATATAATGCAATCTTAACGTGATCAGTTTTCATTCTTTGTAAACTATTTTGTAAATGTTATGGGTGCAACAAACATTTCGTACTGAAGTTATTCATTTATTTGACTGATTCGATTTTATTTATTAAACCCACCTTTAGAGAAGTTTTTCTACTTCTTTGTAAACTGTTTTGTAAAGGTTAACGTTGTATAATCATAACGTTAAAAGTTAATAAAAGAAGTTTTGCTGTTAAAAATATATATTATATACTGTTAACTTTTTGGTTATTTTATCATATCATTTATGTAATTAATTGAAAGATATTTAAACTGAGAACAGTTTTATTATATTTTTTCATAACATACATAACTCGATTACAAACTTGCTTATCTATTAAATAATAGTAAAGCAGAAGAATTTCTAATTCTCTCCTCAATTCTCTCAATTCTCCTTAATCCTCTCAGTTTTCTTAATTTTCCTTAAAACTCTAAAGATATTTTTATTAAAAAATCAAAATAATAGAACAAAATCTATATCTATACAGCTGTGTCTATTTATTTCTTCGTCTCTTTTAATTTTTGCCGCACGGTTCTTTTTATCTTTCTCCCATTTTCTCATAGTAACCCTAAATCCTCATTTCCTTATCTTCCTTTCTTTTCTTTGGCAGCTGCTTCCATTTTTGTTTTTGCTGGACGAGAGAGGTAAAACCTTTTATGCCTTTCATTACCACCTTTGTTTCTTCTTTATTTTGTATTTCCCTTTTTTTATCGTAATAATTTTCTTCAAAGTATCGCTTAGAATAAAGTTACCCATAGTTTTTGATTTAGTCTCCACTTCCTAAATGATAATTTATTCTTTTGCTTCATAAAGGTAGATTGGCACTTTTTTGCAGAATTGGAACCGTAAAGTGAATTTATCTGCTGAACTATGGCGGCTAACTGTGTTCTGAATACCGCTACAGGTTAATTTTTGTTTATTTTGGTATAAATTTGCAATTAGGTATGTACTGCTGGATGGATTTGTTCTAGCTGTTAGCTGTATTTCACACATTTAACCTAATTATTATAAAGTAACCATGAATGTGCTAGAATATGCAGCATCATGTTCTTTAACCATAAATGCAATTTTATAAAATCATAGTTCGCTTTCTATGTTCTTTGTTGTATAGATTATGAATCTTCAAAATATATATATTTACATTTTTATAGTTGTTCACTATGTTTTGTACATGAGCTGAGGATGAATTTTATTTCACTTGTGTTCTTAATTACAAAGTTATGAAAGCGAAAAACAAAAGCCACTTTTTTGTTTTCAGCATTCATAATTCAAAATTAAATCTAGCTTTTAGAATATTAAACAAAAGCAGTCTAAATCATGAATATAGTATATAATCACCATTAGAAATTGGATTTATATTTTGTTTATTTTTATTTTTTATTGAGGAAATAAGGAGCTTTAAATAACCTGTTATATCATTTTGAGGTATAAGGTAGTGTTCGGTTTATTTTGTGTTTTAAGTTTTTAGTTTTCAGTATTAATTATGAAAATTGCGAATATTTGATGTATAGCGGAGGTGATGGATCAAAGGTGAAGGGAGTGACGGACGGGACGGAAGGACGGTGGATTAGGGGTGAGCGTTTAGTTGATTTGGTTTATCCAATGATAAATTTGTCAAACTAAACTAAATCCAATAAAAATGAAAACCAAACTAAACCAACCAAATTAAGTTTGGTTGGTTATCCGATTAAACTGAACATGCTTTATACTTTGTGTTTGAAATATTTACTATAATTTGAAACAAATTATAAATATATGATTACAATATTATTATTTTTGATTTTTATGCTTTTTGATATTAATTTTGACACATAGGTGATGATTAATATATACTTAAATAGCTAAACTAACCTAAAATATTTATTATAATATCGATAATTTAAAAATATAGTAAAAATTCGGTTAATTTGGTTAAACCAATAACCGAACTTAATATTTTTTCGGACCGATTGCAAATCGATTTAATTTCAAATTCTGAACCAAACCGGCCAAAATAAATTGGTTTGGTTGGTTTATTTGGTTTAACCGAATAATGCTTACCCCTACGGTGGATGGATGAATTTGTTATCGTCCTTCCGTTGATTCTTAAAATATGGAAAATAATAAAAAGTTGTTTTTGGTTTTGTGTCTTAACTTCGATTTGTAAAACAATCGTTTTTCACGATGTGTGTGCGTCGTTTGTACTTTTGTATGTGCGAAAACTCAAAATTTAAAAATATAAACAAAACACACCCTTTTATCTTTTGCATTTTTTTAATACTTTTAATAAGTGTGAATCTGTAATTGCATATGATTGAAGAAATCTTATGTTTACTTATTAGGAACCTCTAATTAAAAAGTAAGAATAAAGTTACCCAAACATATATGGAACAAAGATTTATTTTCTATGTTCTAATCATTGATGAAATAATTTCAATAAGTTCCTAATGTTGAACAAATAATAGCCAATGAACACTTCATATCCGTATGTTCAACGATTTGTTACTATATACATTTCATGGAGCATGCATGGTTTTGGCATGAATAATGTTCTTTGAAGTGTGAAAGGAATCACATGGAGAAGTTGGTGAAACATCAAATGCACCCCAAAAAAGCATGATTATACGTAAACATATGATAATTTAGTTAAACAAATAAATTTTCCCTATCATAGTGAACGCTTACAAATAGTTAGAAGGATTAAATCATATTATTGTTGCAACCTTAAGGTCAGTTTAACGCATAATTCTACATCTATCATTTTTTTGGTTAGCAGCGTGCCTTTGATATGCTGCGCTTGATCCCAAAAGAGAAAAGACGAGAGTGCTACTTAGTTAATTGAATAATTGGAATAAGCTACTTATTTTTTTACCGACCAAAATCATATTTCTTTCTAAGAAAAGAACTTATGAATCAATTTTACTCATTAATCTTCTATGCTCAAGCAATGTCATTCATAGATTCATTTTTTAAATTATTCACTTATTTTTTTTTTCGGTTATGCACTTTAAGTCAGTAATTAATAACTATAAGAGAATGACCATAATATATAACATTTATTAACCTACTTTTTTGCAGTTTTTTTTTTCCATTTTCGGTTTTTAGCCCGCTCTTTTTAGTTGTTTTACATTGACTAGGAGTGCATATGATCCTCATAAATTTGCAATATATGTAATTGTTTATACATTTTTCTATATTGTAAGCCCTCTGGCATTTTTTCTAAATTTATCTTTGGTATTGCAGATTTGACATTTTTTTACCTACTCATTAATTCATAAGTTTGTAAGAAGCAAAATTTGTCATCATTTCAGCTCTTTTTTACCAACTCATTATCTTTAATATTTTTTCATTGCATGCATTTGCCCTAGGTTTCGTCATAGTCCCATGGAATCAAACTAAATGTGTTGCTTACCTTATGCAGTTGTACACATTCTTACTATATCAACCAATGGTGTTGTTACATATATTTTCTGTTCTTCAACTTAAGCAGCTAATTTTAGGGGAATATTACATTAATACGCGTTCATTTATTAGGATGGACAATTTTTAGATTCCTTTGTAAACCATAAGTGGGGTGATAGCTAAAAATGTAAAAAATGAGCCATTATTATATGAAAATGGGCATTAATGGACATAAATTAGTGGCTAGGTGCATTTTATAATCCTCTCATGATGAACTAAAGCGATTCATGGTTATTCGTATTGTTTTCCTTCAAAGGTTCTCTTCTAAAAGACAATAAGATATATTTGTGGGAATTATGGGGTTATGATGGACTATTCTACCATGAATATTGTCTTTCATCATAAATGCATGGAGAAAATGCAAGTTTTCACCCGTAAATGTTGCCTTTTAATCCACTTCAATTCATTTTTACTATGTTTAGTTTAAATTTTGAGCTTTTCTTAAGTCCTTTGTGCTTACAATTCCTGCGTATCACTGAAACTAATATCAAGGCATAATCCAATGCATATCAAGTTTATTGAGTCGTAGGAATGTAGTGTACATTTATTTGCATTTCTGTTTTTTCTCCACATTAATATTTGTTAAAAATGTTAAGCTTCTTTACCCTTTTATGGTTTCAAATTTTCATGAAATTTTACAGTTGATTTTAAATACAATTCACTGAGTTAATTTTTATTCCCATGCTTAGTGGACTTAAATTAGTGTGCACACGTGTCTTATAATCTTCCCATGCCTAATTAAAGTAATTCTTTCTTATTCACATTGTTTTCCTCCAAAAGATTCTCTTTTAATATATGTCAAGATATATTAGTTGAAAATATGGGGTTATGGTGTATTATTCAAGTATGAATGTTGCCTTTTATTTGTCATAAATACATAGATAAAATGCATGTTTTCAACCATGAATTATGTCTTTAATTTCACTTTCATCTTTAATTTTGTTGTTGTAGATTAACAAGGCATAATGTGCACAGTTCCAGTTGGTAATTACAAACACTATTGTATCATTGGACAAATTCTTAATGCTTCTTAGCCTTTTCTCAGTATGATCATATGCATAGTTTTTCAAATAAAAAAAAATTATGTTATCGAAATTTCTATTGAAAGACCAAAAGTCTGATTTACCTGTCTCTCATAAATTTTTAAGATCATCTAATATAATGTACAAATTAGTGAACTTTTAAAGTTGTTTGTAACCCTTCATCACGAGTTCATATATAATGCAAGCATGTGGTGACACCCTATAATTTATTATATTAAATCAAATCTAAATAAATGCATGGTACTATTGTATTGAAATTATTAGGACATTGGGTTTGAGGTAACTTCTCATGACATAGCCAATAACATGCCAATAAAGGCATGGTATTAATGCATCAATTTTTCGTGTATGGTCCCACTTTCGAAACTCTTCCACTTTGCTTTCCTAACATGGTAATATTTATTGGTGTATTTTAATTTCATTTTATTTTTGAACTGTTCATGTTTTCCCCTCTTTTTGTTTTGCTAGAAATCCGCAATCATGTCTAATGCTTATATAGCGCAAGGTATTCAATTTAGCATCACAAAAATGAAAGTATAGTTCTAATGCTTATATAACGTCGTTTTCTCTGTTTATGGATATACATATATAGAATGATTGAGTTCACATATACATTAATTTTGTATACAATACCCTGCAATTAACTTTTCCCCTAAACAAAATCATGTCACAAGACCTGCTTTCTTCTATATTATTATAAGTGAAACCATAAATGGAAACAGATGGATGGTTTTCTTTGTATGTGTTAATAAATTTGGCTTTTTTGTTGACTTGGATAAAGAAAGTTTTTGTGTTTTTATCAAAATTTAGACAAGAGGTAGCTAGGAATGTTGTGTTTTTATATGGTATTTCTTCTTATAAATTAGATAAAATTATTTTAAAGGATTGACTGTTATTTTAGCTTGGATATAGCATAGATTTATTGTTATCTATTTAAAAATTGCATTTCAACCAATGAATTTTTCATGTTAATCTATGATAAAAAACGCTTCAGTAATATCATAAATTAAAAAACATTAGTCTTATACTAGATTAGATTTTTTTTTTTAAAAAAAAATTCAATTCAAATATGAATATATAAGTATTAAAACAATGTACAAGTGACAGTTTGCATATCCTTGTATAACTTTAATTTGTGAACACTGATTGCATATGACAATATCTCTTATTGCTTTTAGAATTCAATGCTGCACTTTTCTCTTTTATTAGGTTCCGAATCAATATTTCTATTTAATCCTTCAAAGGCTCTTCTTATCAAATCATTATTTTTTGTAAGGAAATGATTTGCACAGGTAATTATTAGCGTTCTCACAGTCACCTTCTTTGAATAATTTTCATTCCATATTGAACTACTACGAAAAGAAATTCCATGCAATTTTTCTAAAATTAGTTTCATACGTGATTAGTTTTTTAATTACTCATTAATATTGCCAATTTGCTTCTGGCATTGATAAGCATGCTATATTTGATTGAGCTAAAAATAGGAAAAAGATAATTGCATTATTGTTGTCAATATGGTGGAAATTCTAACTAAAAGAATAGTTAATTCCAGGCTAATGTTTTAAGATCCACCGCCTAGTAAAACACAAAAAAGCACATCATGACCTGTGCTATAATGGAGAAATATTAGAAACTGTTTGACTGTCAAATTTTCTTTTTGAGGATAAGAGTTGACAGGAAAGGCATATGCTCATCGTTAGAGCACAATATGACTATAGAAGTTCTTCTGAATTAACTGCAATTAGCCAATGTAATTTGTCGCAATGATGATGTAGATGTTGAGCATATATTACTTTGGATGAATTATCAAATAGAACCTGGATAATCCATTGACTTGAATTTCACAATATTTCCCAGAAAAACACTTTGTTGATGTAATTTTTTCTATTTGTAATATCATCTGAATTTATATTATATTTATGCTATTTTAACCTCTAGATTTCACTTATTTTATTTTGTATTTAAAGACCAATACACACACACATATATATAATACATATACATACATAAACACACACACACACACACACACACACACACACACACACACACACACACATATATATATATATATATATATATATATATATATCATGATTGAAATCTGCAATGTGAATAATCATGTTAATATTTTCCCTCAACGGCATCCTCCATATGCATAGGTATTCATACATAAACATGAATACTTAGATATATATATATATATATATGTACATATATCCGTGCATGTATGTCTATTATACGTTCTTCATACGGTCATAATATATCCACACTTCATTTCTTTTTCCCCTTCAATTTTATGACCTTTTTTCATTTCCAGTGGTTCCATTTGAATAAATTAACTTTGCAAATGGCCTAAATTATTGGAATAACATGCGTATTATGCGTATGACGAAGAGTAAATCGAATAGCTGTCTAGAACGAAAAATAAGTGCATGTTTTGCATAACAATTAGAAGACTATATGTTCGCTTTTTTTGTGGTAGCATGTAGTATATAGACCGTATTATAAGTGAAAGCAATTTTGGGTATTATAGGCAAACACATTTCTTTATCGGGTAGGTATTTATAAAAAATATGGTACCAACACTCTATTTATAACCACAGCACATTCTTTGTCTCAAACTTAGCTAATAATTTTGGACCATGATGTTACAGGTGCTAACTTATACCCTTTAATTTCTTCCCTATTGTGAAAATTATTGTCCACTTTCAACACTAGGCTTTGTTTACAGTTAGTTTCATCATGGGATGCCAACAGGTTGAGCTTTATGGAAAAATCTACTCTTGCTTCCAAATCCTATTGGCAACTGTTCCAGTTTCACTCCCCTATGCCATGCTAAAAGGATTACATATGAAGATAAAAAGGTGATTATTCTTATGCTGCTACTTCTCTTTAAATGTTCCAAAGCGTTGTTTCATTTGTTAATCTACATCATACTACCACTGTTAAATTTTTTGACGATTGTCCCCTGTAGGAATAGGAAAAAGGCAAGCAGTTGAGTGAAGAGTTTTGATTTGTAGCCTAAAAACTTTAAGAACAATTCCAGCTATCCGACATCACTAATAAACTACATGCAGGTTTAAAGAGTAGTAATGAAAAATCAGCTTGGACTTTTACCTACATTTATTCACTTATTTTCTACCTTTTGAATGGCCTTTGTGACATGAAAGTATTCTAACCTGCTGCTTACTGTGTAGCCAAGTTTTATATTCATCTATCATGGTAATATCCAACTCAGATTTTCGTAGTTAAAATTCAACAGTGTTTATTTTAGTTTTGTTACGTCATGGATTAATGTTTCGGTCTTTTGTATGGTTATATTTCTCTATTTCACATGGGAATTGTTAGTATTGAGGACATTATATGGTATTTTTATTTTGTTTTAATGGTAATTTATAAGTCTATTATATTCAAATGTTTCGCATAATACAAGCTTAATCTTTTATTCATTTATCATTTAACATAAGATACCTATTTAAAATGGTGAAATATATTTATCATGCATGACATTATAAAATTCTACATTTAACTTAAAATACCTATTTTAAAATTACCATAATTATCTACAAAACTCACCCACTTTTTCGTATGTTTTACATTTCAGTTCATATGTTCAAATTAATTATGTAATCTTAAGTTTAAAATAATAAGATAATGTAATTAAGCGATATTCAATAGTTTGGATGACAATATGAAAAATTCAATAATATACGTCACACTCATATTAGTGAAATATGATAAAATTGCTTTTTGATTAAACTAAAACATGTAAGTCACGCGACATATAATATAACATAAACAATAGGGACACTCTTTAAATTTTGAAATACCCATACATTTTTCTCAAAAACATGCTTTAAAAACATTGTCACTTTTAGTTCCAACCAATCTATGAATAATTGCAGTCATTTTTGCCAAAACAAAAAAACATTTGTGCAAAGAAAATAATAATAATGTTTATAGAAATGTGTGACTAAGTACAAATTTAATTTTTGAAATAAAACAGAAAATAATAGCAAAAAATATCAGAAAGAGTATCGACAATTCTGTCATGCATTGCAAAAATATGGTTTTTTAAGCAAAAACCTTAATTTTAACTTTTTACCGAGCTATCTCAATTCTGTTATAATATTTTATATCTAACTTCATACATTAGAGTTAATCATAAATCTTAAAATTATAATTAAATTTAGTGAACTATTAGTTGTTGATGTGTCAAATAAATCGTTAAAATATGATTATTTATTTGTTTGCACAATATTCATATTAAATAAATGATATAAAATTCATTTGGATGTATAAGTACATCGGTCACATAACATAATTATATACGTAAACAATAATCATAAGTTTAATTTATGATTCATTTATATGTATACATGAATGCGTTACACTGTAAAAAAAATTATTTTAACTAACGCGCACCTTCTGAAAATTTTAAAGTTGCCCAAAAAACCATCTCAATATCACATAATTTTGTACAATTACATCCATATATTTTCAATTAATCATGTAAATGTTGGTTTTAAATTATTTGAATAAATTTAATTAATAATTATTCACTAATTTATCTAATAAATCCTTAAATGTGATGGTTTCAATATGTATATCATATTCATATTAAAATAAGGGAAAGTTCATCTAGACACAAAATTTTGGTATAATTGGTGACACGGTTAATCTCCACCATTAGAACACCATCTGAATTTTAACTCTTTATATAAGGATAAAAAGATCCAATGTCTCAGATCTTTTGTGCCACCAACTATGTCTAATTTTGTGTCCAAATAGGCGGTCTCTTAAAAAAATAGTCAAGTGAATTTTTTGTTCAAATATATAATATATAATTCAGGTATCATAAATAGTATACATGAGTAACATCAACAAAGATAATTTATTATTCATTTATCTTAATAAATTTATTTCTATTGTAAAATTCTATTTTTAACTTTAAATATCCATATTTCGATATTTCTGTACTTATAAGCACTTCATCGACGGTTTACTACTTTTTTATATTTACATCCTATGTATTTAAATTGCTTACGAAATTTCGAATTTAAAGCATTTTAATAATCTATGTATTAGTCACATATGTGTAGACCTACATATTAATAAAAACCATAATAAATTTTTTGTGTTTAACTACGTAGATGTATAGATCACATGCATACATTTATGTACATAAAAAAACAATAAGAAAGTTATTTTGTAAATAACTATGATCGTTTATGTACATAAACAATAAATTTATTGCACACTACATTAAAATAATATACTATTTTTAACTTCAATTAACTCTACAATAAGACCTATATAATTTTGTTATAAAATCCTTCTCAATTTATTCAGATTATTTACCCTTAAGATAATATATTTTAACCAATTACACAATTTCAAAGTTAACATATTTTTAAAAGAAGTAAATAATATTTTTTAATATATCTAAAATAATAAAAAATATGTTAGTTTTAACATAAACACTTGCTCATAGTAATAAGAACAATAAAATTATTTTTTTACTTCAAACAAATAAAAGTTAAATAAACAACAACAACAGTAATTTATAATTAATTTATTTTGTCAGATTCATCATATGTTATATAATAAAGTTTAATTTTTAACAATAAAATTCTAAATACTATATTTTATAATATTATCGTGTGCAACGCACAGGTTACACACTAGTTTATACTTAAAACTTGAACTGGAAACACTTGCTATTCAGGAAAGACTTAATCAAAAAAACTATAACTAAAAACTCGGTCAATCATTGACCTTTTATTTTGCAGCAACTAAATAGAAACTAAGACAAATTCCAACACTCCTCCTTGTCTTGGTTTCTGCAAACTCCCAATTTGTCCCTCAACTCTTCGAACCTTGTTCTTGGCAATGCCTTTGTGAATATGTCAGCTACTTGGTTTTTTGTAGTGCAATACACTAACTTGATCTCTCCATTCTTCTGTTATTCCCTCAAATGATAAATCTTAATAATGAATTGTTTGGTTCTTTCATGAAAAACTGAGTCGTTTGAAATAGCAGTAGCTGCTTGATTGTCGATAACGATCTCTGTTGGCTTCTTCTATTCTATGTTCAAATTGCTTAGTAACTTTCTAATCCAAATGGCTTGATTGACTGTATCATTGTTGCTATGAATTCTGCTTTTGCCGTGCTCTGTGCTACAACTTCTTGCTTCCTAGAGCACCAAGAAAACATTCCAGAGCCAAAACCAAAAAAGGAACCAGTGGTGCTTTTCATATCATCCTCAGACCCTGCCCAATTGCTGTTTGAAAAACCAATAAACTTGAAGTCTCGACTGCTTTCAAACTTGATACCATACTGAACTATACCTTTGATGTACCTAATGACTCTTTTTGCAGCCTGGAGATGTAACTCACTCCCGCAGTGCATGAACCTCGATAGAAGACTTACAGCGAACATAATATCAGGTCTTGTTGATGTCAAGTACACAGCGCACCCAATCAAGCTCCTATATTGCTTTTCATCCACTTTTCCAGTTCCATCTTCTTTAATGAACTTGTCTTTCATGTTCATTGGTGTGTCCATGCTTTTACAGTCTTCCATTTGAAACTTCTTTAGAATCTCTGTAGCATACTTCCTTTGGTGTACAAAGATCCCATCCTCATTTTGCTGAATTTCCATGCCAAAAAAATAGGTCATTAATCCGAGATCAGTCATCTCGATTTCTTTAAGAATCTCAGACTTGAATTCTGCTACCTTCATTTCATTGCTCCCTGTCACTAACAAATCATCAACATATATTGAAACAACCAACAACTCACCTATGGATTCCTTTACATAAAATGTAGCTTCACTTGGACTTTTTACAAACCCCATTTTTTTAAAGTGATCATCAATTCTGCTGTACCAAACGCGTGGCGCTTGCTTCAAGCCATATAAAGCTTTTTTCAATAAATAAACTTTCTCCTCCTGTCCCTCTATTATGAAACCATCCGGCTGCTCCACGTATATCTCCTCCTCAAGCTGCCCATTTAAGAACGCAGACTTCACATCTAAGTGATGAACCTTTCATTTATTTTGCGCAGCCAAAGCGAGGATCATCCTTATCGTATCCAGTCTTGCTACCAGGGCAAAAGTCTCCGAGAAATCCACTCCATAAACTTGGTTATAACCTTTTACTACCAACCGTGCTTTGTGTTTGTTTATAGAACCATCAACATTTAGTTTGGTTCTATAAACCCACTTAACACCTATTATCTTCCTCCCTGTTGGTTTGTCTACCAGCTCCCATGTTCCATTCTTCTCTATCATTTGAGTTCCTCTATCATTGCATCAACTCACTTTTAATACTTCTCAGCTTCCTCATAATTTTCAGGCTCGAAAACTGTTCATAAATCTCAGACAGTGATCTTGTAGGGTTCATCATCAACGTTTTCTTCTTCATTACGAGTGATTTTTGGCACAACATTTCCTTCTTCCACTTCCTCCCATCTCCATTGTTTTTCTTCCATGAATGTGACATCTCTGCTCACAAGAATTTTCCCATTTTGCGGTTGAAAAGTTCTGTAAGCTTTGCACGAAGAATTATAACTAATGAATACTCCAGGATCAACCATTTTATACAGCTTATCACGCTTCACATCTGGAACATGAGAAAAGCATAGACATCTGAAGGTTTTAATATTTTTCAAATTTGGTTTGTATCTATACTAGGCTTCGTAAGGAGTCTTCTTCTCAATTGCTTTGGTTGGCAACTTGTTGAGTAGAAACATTGCCATGTTTGCTACTTCTACCCACATTTTCTTTGGAAGATTCTTTTCGAAAATCTTACACCGAGCCATCTGCATAATTCTTCTATTTTTTCTTCCACTTACACCATTTTGCTGTGGTGTGTAAGGAGCTTTGAGTTGATGTTCTATTCCGAAATCATCACAATACTTTTCTAATGTTTTGTTTGTGTACTCTGTTCCATTATCCGATCTCAAAATCTGTAACCTGCAGCCACTTTGATGTTCCACCCAATTCTTGATTTCCAGAAAATGTCAGCTACTTCAATCTTTGATTTTAGAAAGTAAATCCAACAAAATCTGCTGAAGTCGTCAATAAAGGTGACATAATACTTACTGCCATTTAAGGAAGGTGTGCTTAGGGGTCCTCCAACATCCGTGTGAACCAGCTGCAGCCTTCTGGTGGCTCTCCAAGTCACTTGAGGGAATGACTTTCGAGCATTTTTACTGTACTGACAAACTGCGCAGTTTTCCTGATAGTTTTGTATCGATGGCACTCCTTTTACAAGATCATATTTCTGCATAAATTGAATTCCACTTTGATGGAAGTGCCCTAATCGCCTATGCCACAAGTTTCCCACATTTACGATTCCAGAACATGCTATGTGATCTTCTTCCATAAGATCCAAATATAAGCTCTTTGCTTGCATCTTTATTTTAAACAAATCGTGACCTGCAACATCTTTTATCAAGCACCATTTGTTCTCAAATATGACTTTAAAACCTTGTTCTACTAATTGGCCAACACTGAGTAGATTCTAATTGATTTGAGGAACATAAAGTACATCTTGAATATACCTTACACTAGTCACACTTTGAATGGCTATGGTTCCTTGTCCCTCAACTGTAAGAAACACGCCATTTCCAATTCTGATTTTCGATTTTACAGTTCTGTCAAGCACCTTGAACAATTCCACATCGTTTGTCATGTGATTTATACAGACACTATCAATCAACCATGCTTCATTTGATACCACATATGCACTAAAACGTGTAGCTACAAACAGCTGCTCTTGATTCTCTTTGATTGATGCATTTGCTTCTTTGTTTCGTGGTTCTTTGCACACCTTTTCAATGTGTCCTAACTTCCCACATTTTCTGCATTTTATGTAACACCCAACATTTTTAATATAATTAAAAATGTGTATATATATATGCATAGATAGGTAAATATGGTGATGTACAACGGAAATTTATTAATACATGAAACACAAAGGAAAGATTAATTCAATGACAGTGTACGTAACAAAGAAGATAATAAAATAAGGATACTTAATGTAAATATCAGGAATTAAGTAAAATGGACATCATCATTGCGTTCGTCTCGGAATTCTACATGAAATAGAGTCCAAGTTTTCAAAAATCGGACTCCATATGAAAGAGTTAGGGCCTTCCGAAGATTCAAAACAGTTTGAAATTCGACCCAGGCAGCTAGGCGGGAAATTTCCCACGCGGAATAGAGCAGGTCGACCTGGGGGTCAGGTCGACCAGGTGGTCGACCTGGAGGTCGACCTACCCCCTAAGAGGTTGACCTAGGGGTCGACCTACCCCAGATCTGGGTAGTTTTTGTGCCTACGACATGATTTGACATGCCGTACGGACCGGATGGCTTCTAGGTCAATCCTAGGGCCCTAAAACGCTCTCTACACCTATAAAATAGTGCCTAGACCTAACCTAATTCATAAACAATTCCTTTTGATGCCTCCATGCCGCCAAACTTCAACCAAACATGGCCGCCGCCCCAAAACCTTAAACTAAATTGCAAGTTCTTTAGCAACTTTGGAGTTTAATCAAATCAAGAAGCAAAATTCTTCATCAATGATTCAAGCTCTTCACCAATAATCAAATAAGAAGATTTAATCAGCATTCTACATCAATAACAAATCGTTTATTTCTCTAATCCAGTCAAGGTGAGTGGATTTGAACTATATTTGTTGTATACTGTTGCTTCTATCGTTTACCATTCCCCATAATGAATATGATGTTAATTTAATAAGATCAGTTATTTTATTTATGCCTACGTTTAAGTTATCTCCTTTTTATCCTTTCCCCTTTTTATTTTTGGATCTAGGTTATCTCGAATCTAGACGAAATCTTATTATACAATACGCACGATTGGAATATGGGGATATTGGAATATAATCTGTAAATTTGGGGTTTGTGGCATAACAATTGTTATTGCATATATTTGGCATAATCTATTTTATGCAATCAAAGAATATAATCTATAATGTTGAATTTATGTAAGTTTGACATAATTGTCATTGGATATGGAATTGGTATAATTTAAAATTAACAACATATAACTGGATAACATGGGTTGGTGAAATTTATTTGTGACTTGGAAAATAAGCCTAGAGGGTGAATTAGATTATATGTATGAACGTGGGCATGTTTGGGTATGAATAACATGGAATTAATGAACTTGGCTATAATTGGATAATTTGGGTAATATGAAAATTGGCTAACTATTATGTAATTGGTGTAGTGAATGGCAAATTGGAAATAGGCATAAAAATTAAATGTAATTAAATTGAATTTGGAACACATGACATGAATCTGGGATTTGGGTGAAAGACGATTGTTAAAGAACGCCTATGACACGAGGTTAGGCGCGTTTGTGGTGTAAGAATGCCCGGAACCGCCCGGCAAATCCAGCAACCACAAGCGGACGTCTAATGTGAGAGGTCAACGGCAAGAACTAGAGGCGTAATGGTTTATGACATGAGGTTAGGCGCGTTGTGGTATAAGTCTGCCCGGAACCGCCCGGCAAATCCAGCAGCCATGAACGGACGTCTAATATGAGAGGACATACATCGTTACGGCGTAACAAAATAAATTAAGAAATACTAACCATAATAAGACATGTGGATGACATGGTTATGGTTAGTGGGTTAAGTAGGTGATATAAATTGAAACACCCCACCTCCATCAAGGTCACTCACAAAGGGAATGCCTTAACTTTGGTGGAGGTTTATAAGTAAAAATCACAGATAAAACACAAGACAGATATAAACGCATATGTATAAGCAGTGGAAAACAAACAGACTTTTATTTCATAAATGCATGTTCATACAAAACATTTCCATAATTGTCTCATAATAACTTCCAAAACATTACATCACAATTTCTGTCTTGATTATTAAATAAAGAAGCATAAAACATAATAAAAGTTGCATAAATCCCCATAGAACGTGTCCAAAAGCCATAGCCAAGGAAAGAGAGTCCAAACCATACATCTACTATCATGAAGCTTGCAAAGAGTCTGACTAAGCTAGGTTGTTCCCTCCCTATGGACCTGGGGGGGAAATGGAAGGAAAGAA
Organism: Allium sativum; assembly: GCA_030737875.1. Taxonomy (NCBI): domain Eukaryota; kingdom Viridiplantae; phylum Streptophyta; class Magnoliopsida; order Asparagales; family Amaryllidaceae; genus Allium; species Allium sativum. The sequence continues at coordinate 968,282,228 of CM060912.1, read as the reverse complement.
GATGAAAGAAAAATAGAGTCAGACATAAAGCCTGGTAAGTCTAGTGACTCTTCAGTATGAGAATAAGAAAAAGGGCATGATAGGTATAAACTGGAAATAGGAAAGTATCATAAACTAAGATAAAGCAGTTTGAACCGAATATATTATCGCACCCTACACTATATCTCTGCACCTACTTGCATTGTCTCAACTGGCACCCCATGATCGGGGTGAAGTGATCCCCTTTCTAAAGATCGGCTCCTACTCGCAAAATCATATGTGTCACACGGCCCCCAATGATGTAGATACATATGCTGGTCCCACCATCGGGTGTATCAAGTCCCATGGTGGCATCCCGACACAATCCTAGAATGCATAGATTATACTACTGGTGCCCAGTGCCTTGTTTGTCTGATCCGAAGTGTGTGCACGCCCGCACTCCGTTAGAACCCACACTACTGCACCAACCGCCGTCGCTTTTGACCGCTTACAATCAGCCCATTAATCGTTCCCCACCCTGCCTAGTTTCAGGGTACCATGATACCTAATTGGGTTACTGCTGAAATGGGTCCCCGTTACTAGGGTTTTCTAGTCAAACATGTTAAGTGGTTAAGTGTCTGTATTTACCTAACCCCGCCCATCAGTTTAATTAACATGTTGAATTGGTTAAGTGTTTTAGTTAACTTAACCATACCATCCTGACCGGTCTGTCCTTAGCTTTTTAAAGCACCGACCACTCATATTAGATAGGTATTGTTACGGTTACTGGGTGTGCCGGTCGGTTCCGGGCAGATTTACACCGTAACTCAGTCTAACCTCGGGTCCTTATTGGGCTCAATGCTTAACCTCTCACATTGGATAGATATTGTTGTGATTACAGGACAGCCGGGCGGGTCTGGGCAGGTTTACATCACAACTCAATCCAACCTCGGGTTAACCTTACTCATATTTTCTAAATTTACATATTTGTCTCTATTACTTGTTATATGTAAATTTCTTAACAATTAAATATTGTGGCACACTTTCCATGTTCATCATTTCTGGTATAAGAATTTTATACCATTTAAGTGCCACCAATTATTGGCATGTGCCAAACATGCCAATACATATATTTTCACCAATTTATGTCAAGTTTCCTATAATTACCAATTTTTTCCCAACGTTACCCCATCTAAATATTAGGCTAACAATCTTAGCCTAATTTTTCGTCTGCATGATTTTTAACATATAATATTAGGCTAAAAACTTAGCCTAATTTAGCGTACACAAAATTGGCATAAAGAAATTCATTAACATAAACATGACATAGGTGTAAACTTGGCATTTTCGGCATAGTCAATATAAACATCATAGATGTGAACTTGCAAAATAGTCAACATGAATATCATAGGTGTGAACTTGCAATATAGGCTAAATCAACATACATATATGTGAATTTGGAACGTAGACTAAATCAACTTACATATATGTGAATTTGCATTGAAATAGGGATCTACCTAAATAGGTGTCACATGAATTAGCATATGATTTTGACAACATAAGCCTAAACATGTTTAGATCTAGGCATAACATCGAACATCACTAGCATATGACAAGAATATGACATGTCCATAAAGTATGTATAGTTTTATCACATGTGTGAGGTTAAGCATTCTAATGGATTAATCCACATCAACTAGTTTAATCCACAAACATTCTAATGGATCTTACATTAAGTCAATTATATCACAAACATCCAATACCATTCACAACACAATCATTGCAACACATAGATATGAATTAACATAGTCGTTATACAATAGCACAATTCCATTTCCATTTTACATCGAATCAAATCTTAATTTTATTCCCATTGGAAAAATCACTATACTTACAACAAACGATGAACTTGAATTCTGAGTTCTGAGTTCTGAATTTGCAATGCTTTCCTTTGGGTAGATAAATATTGTTTGAATCTTGTTTTTACTTTAGTTTTGCTCGTCTCTAATCTTTCTTCAAGTGGAGGCTATTCTTGGCTTCCTTCCAGCAGCATGACGGCTCTAGCTCTATTTTATTTGTGTGAATTTAGGTTGAAGACTAAGGTTGTTTATATAGAATTTCAAACAAATTAGAGCCGTCGATGAAGCTAGAGTTAATCAAGGCCATCCGTCTAAAGAGAACCTAATCAGAAAGTGACAAATCAGCCATAGTGACACAGCCAAGCCCCAGAAACCGAGCCAGGACCAGACCAAGCAGGTCAGGTCGACCAAGAGGTCGACCCCCAGGTCGACTACATAGTCGACCTGGGTACCCAGGTCGACTCCCAGGTCGACCCCCTGGTCGACCTGGGTCCTGGGCGGGAAAATTCCCGCCTAGCCCAGTTCTGGTCCAGTTTTGAATTTTGAACATGTTTTCGGGCTGTTTGAATTTTAAATTGAACTCTGAAACTTCCGTAGGTCATATCTCCTTCATACGGAGTCCGATTTACGCAAACTCGGATCTATCTCAAGCAAAATTCCGAGACGAACGCAATGACATAACCCGTTTCCCTTAATTCTTTCATTTAGAATTAATTATACTTTAATTTGTTAATTTACTGTTAAAAGAAAATTCGGGGTGTTACATTCTCCCCTCCTTAAAGGATTTCGTCCTCGAAATCTTCAAGTCTGAAAGGACGTATATCCTAACATCCAATCGTCCATCTACTCAACCAACAAACACAGGCGTCCATTTTCCTTAAAAGACTTCTAATGCTTCATGATCATATGCATAGTGTGTGTATATGTCCTTATCTAATGCCACTAGAACAAAAATACCCTATTACAACGTCCATTTTACAACGGGCGCTGGCTGCCCGTTGTAATAGAATGCTATTACAACGGTCACTTCCTGAACCGTTGTAATAGATGCATGTACAACACTCTTTTACAACGGGCACAGGCTGCTCGTTGTAATAGAATGCTATTACAACGGTCATTTGTGGACAGTTGTAATAGATATCATTTACAACCCTCTTTTTACAACAAGTAAAAACTGCACGTTGTAATAGAGTGCTATTACAACGGCCATTCCAGGCACATTGTAATATATGTCAATTGTAATATTATTACTAACTATTAACTATAATAGTATGTTACTTGTAACGAACCAAGATTTTTAACGTTAAAAATATGAAATGTATTTGAATTTAGTAATTAAGAATTTGATATTTGTTTATAATTTTGAAATTTAGTCTATTTCATTTTGGTTCAAATAAATTATGTATGTATAAATTAAAATTTTCTTTCGATTTAAATATTTTGTTAAATTAAACATTAGTGATATTTTAAACTAATCAATATATATAGTGTTTGAGAAATTATTTAAATCAATTTGCATATTTTAAAATTTTATTTGATTTGAATAGCTTTATTTGATTTAAGCATTAGCTATATTTTAAATTAATTGAAATATATCATTAGAGAAATGATAAATTTGATTTTCAATTTGACTTGAGTATTTATTTTATTTTGTTTAATTTTGAATTTTTGTTTTAAAATTTGCTTAAGATTATAATTGAATAAATTTGTTTGATTTGATTTGTTTAGCTATTGTATTTAAAAAAAATATTGATCTTTGGATTTAAACAATGTTAATATTTCAAACTAATTCAAATATATTATTGTGAAGAATAAATTTGTTTTCCATATTGGTTGAAAATTTATTTGAATAATTTAAAATTTTATTTGCATTTGAATAGCTTTATTAAATTAAACCGTTCATTGTAATTGTAAAATTTATTGATATATGGTTAGAGAATTTAAAATTTGATTTAAACTTGAGAACTTAGAATATAATCTATTTAATTTAAATTTAAAACTTGGTTTTGAATTAATGTTTATAAATGTGGATTTAAATTTTAATATTTGAAGCCAATTAGTTTTGTTAAATTAAACAATATTAATATTTTATATCAAATTGAAATATGTTGTTTGAGATATTATAAATTTTGAATTTCAATTTTTACTTGGGTATTTAAATTTAAATAATTTTGTTGGATTCAAATTTGGTTTTTATGGAATTAATTTAGATGCGTAATTGTAAAGATTAGAGATACCATTATTGGTTTGTATACTTAGGAATATAGGGAATCGTATACTCTTGAGATTTTAATACATAGTATACTTTTGTAAATGAATTGTTTATAAGTTTGCCACTAAGCCACTTTATTTATTTTGAAAAAAAAAACATTTTGTGTATCCTTATTAAAACATAGGTTTTCAATACAGGTTTTCAATACGTGTCCCTTTGGGTCTGAAATACACCACGCGTCTCTGTTTTAATCACCGTGCCCTTTTTTTCCCGTCCCTCCTTGCACTCACTCAGCAAAAATTCCTCTTCTCTGAATCCATTTTTCCCCGTCCATCTCTCATTTCCTTAGTAGCCGAAACAAACCAATTTTCCCCAAATTAAATTCTTTTTCTCCCAAATCGATTCATGGCCACCAAAATCGGTTAACCCCATTGTCTCCTCCTTCAATCTTGCCGACTGTTTCCACCGCTACCTCTATTGGTTCACCGCGTCACCATCGAAGAACACCGACTCTCTATCGCATCGCTCCTCTACATTTAACCCTGAATTCGCTCCAGCTCCGTCATATGCTGACGCCATTAAACCCGAAGTAGACCCAACTGAAACTCCTCTTCTCTCTGAAATTAGCATCAACAGTTCCCTGTAGCCGCGCACCGCCACTGACCGATGACCCTTTTCTGCAATACCGAAGCCCACTGCCACTTCCAGTCGAACCCGACTCATCGTACCTCCGTCAGTCAGGCCACTAGCAACCGACACCTCTTCTTTATGCCACGATTAAAAGTAAGTACCCTTACGATTAAACCTATTGCAAGTAGTTTACTTCGACTTTTCACTGGGTATGGTTCATTGTGGTTCGTTGTTCTATTTGCATTAGTTGCCTTGATTTAATTCGGTTGCAATTAAATATATGTATATATATATATACACACACACATACACACACATCTCTTGACCTGGTTCATGTGATAAACCTGACCTAAATTAAATATGGTTGTTTTGAAATTTAAGCTGCTTAGAATTCGCCTGTTGCAGTTCCCATTGTTCAGGCCCGTAGTGTAAATCTGAATGCATGTTGGGATAATTATTTGTTTTGATTATTTCTTAAGCTTGGTGATGCTTGCATTTTATTCTTGCCGGTACCATATCTTACCCGATTCCGCCGTTGCCATGTCTTGCCTGTACCCATCTGTCTCGAGTTTTACCATAGTTTGCCATTTTGATACACACCTTTGGGTACACAGAAGCTCTCACCAATTTTGCATGAGACACTGTTTTAGCCATTTAAGGTTACTGACCTGTTGAGTTTACGTATTTGTGTTATGCTACATTTGGATGTTGATACCACATCCTTTGCCGCCGCCATCCTATTCTTAACAAATGCAACAAATATGATCCACTTTGTATAGCCGACGTGTTGTATATATAAGGGACGTTGTTTGATTGTGTTATGGTTGCATGCGTTTCCTTCCTTAATAATCTACTGGTACACATTCTCACCATAACTAAGCTACTGCCTACTTGTGACTCATCCCAAAATGAATACAGTATGAACTCATGGATAGAAAACCGGACCGATATGCTATTGATTCAATTCAGAAATTTTGGCTCTGCTGCTTACGGTTGATGTCATTGTTTATAATGCAAGTCAACCGTATGCATAATATTGGTTATACATTATACCCACTGATAAGCTGCTTATAAATTAATTTTTGTGTCAATCTTACTGTTAGTTGTCTGTAGCATTTATTCTTGCGGATTCCATGAGGTAAATTTGCCTTATCTGAAAATAGTTGGTTAACCTTTTTTTTTTACGTTAACATTATCTGAAAATTAAATTCTTTTCTGCTCATTGTGCACATGTATGGTTACTGGCTTATCGTTTCCAATGAAAATCTATTTTAACAGAATATGTTGGTATTTGGTTTTATATTTTTTAGTAAATATTCATGGTCTATATTAAATAATATTTTAGTCTTTGGTTTTGTGTTTTTAAATAGTTATTTGTTGTCTGTTTTAAATTATCTGAGTTCTTGCCGCTTACCTGGTTAGTAACTGCCTATTAGCTATTCCTATTAACGTACATCTTATTTTCATCATTTTATTCAATTTTCCTAGTTATAAGATCCAAGTAGATGGTCGATAACAATTAACATAGATGGTAGTTGAGGGTTTTAGTCTAGGCTAGAAAAATGGATCATGTTCTATTCAGATTCTTGTTCTTGTACTCGTACAACATCACTATTTATAGCTCATATATGTTATTATTATATTATTGTTATTGTTATTACTAATTGAATAATATTATAGTATTATTATTTTTTTAGTTAACTTCAATTATGTTTTATATTTCAGGCCATAGTATTTGATTTCAACCATAAGATCCTGAGAATTTGTTTATAGTGCTGGCAGTTCTTTCTGGGAGGCAAGTGACCGGTGAAGTTTTATTCCTGTTTAATTATCGATGCAAAGTATACTTCTCATATGTTAGTTTGTGTTACAATTTTAGACTTGCATCTACTGGTTAGGTGTTGTTTTGAAGAGGAAACTGAGTAAACTGCTAAAGAACAAGTGTTGGTTTTTTTGGATATGCAGGTTCAAATAGTTTGGAAACTGCTAAAGAACAATTAACAAGTGTTGTTTTACTGTTCGATTTGAATTCGCTCTTTCGTGAACTTCGTGGTACTGTTGCGTTGAAGGACTGTCGCTGCCACTCTTCAATACCTCTCTTGTCGTCAAAGATTGTTCGTGCAGTCTATTTTAGTTCGAGAGGGGTGCAGATAATAGAATTACATGGTTTCGGCTACTAGAGCGACGAGGAAGAGAAAACTTGCGAGAATGGTTTGTATGAACTTCATAATTCATATTAGTGATTTTCGATTACAATTTACATAGTCCAAACGATTTACTGATGTTTACCTCACTTGCGTGTTTGATGTTTCTAAGAAATAGTCATATCTACAACAAAACGAAGATGCAAAGTAATATAGAAAGTAGAAACTAGGCTGACTGGAACAACCGATTCTCATTGAATTGTAGCAACATAAAGAAAACTGGTTTGCATTGAAAGAATTAGAGACTATTTTTTGTTACAGTATGATGGATATTGGATAATATGCATGGTGATTCCCCTTTCAATCATTATTCATCACGATTCACAGTAGCCTATTATGTACTAAAACTATGAGAATAGTTAGCCACCATTTTGATCTAAAACAAAATAAAAAAAATGATAGAAGTTCAACAGTGCTGGAATTATAAATTATTGTGTTGTGCTGTGTATATTCAATCTATGTTTAATCATAACAGAAAATGATTGTGATCTACTAGAAATTATAGAAAAACTAGTTCATATATAAGTTTAAAAAAGATTAAGTTTTACAGTATGAAGTCCTTTATATTTTCCCGTCAAACTTGAACATTATGTTGTATGTTTAGATGCTAATATGCTATGATAGGGTTGATGAGGCAACATTGTGTTTTGGAATCTTTTTATGAAAGTACATGGCTACGAATGTAAATAAGAATATTGTTGTCTGTCCTCTAAGGCAAGGAATGCTTTGTTATCAGCCATTGAGCCTACTTTGTTATCAGCCTACTTCTGGGTTCAATTCTTGTATTTTAATTATGGCTACGAATGTAAATAAGTTTAGTCATGTTTATTTATCTTTACTTTCAGTTGTTAGCGAATTAGCATTGGAGTTCAGACATGCTCGAAATGGCTACGAATGTATTAAACACCATGTCCGGTATGGCATCTTCAACTTCTTCTTTGTTATTACTGCTTTTGTTTTCTTTGCTTCTGTCTTGTACTTGTTTGGTGGTTGATGTGGTTGAAACGCCGAATCCTTGACCTTGTTCTTTGTATCTGCATTTCTTCTTGAGTTGGAATGATTATAATTATATGAATTTTTTCTTTAATGTTTGTTTAGCTGTTGAAAATAATTGGCCTTGCATTTTTCTCTTAATGTGCTTTTTTTAATACTTCCATGCTTATATGTACTCAGGTGTTGAAATTAATTGGTCTTGGATTTTATTTTTAATACGATCATGAATCAATCTTTTGTACATATATTACTTTAGGCGACACATTCAATTGGAGGATTAGAGTATTTGAGAGACATCTTTTTGGTTGATGTGTGTGCAGTATGCTGATGTGAAAATGCAAGATGTTCTTGATGAAGAGACTAAGGCCATTGACAAGTTGGTGGGGCTTGATGAACACAACATTTGTGCACTACCAGGAGTAGATTCTACGGTTGCAGCTATGCTTGTTCACAAGGCAATTGGAGGACAACTTCATTGTATTTTTTGTTGATAGTGGCTCACTAAGGTAACCCACCTGACTGAATTTTTGCTCACTCATGAGGAAAATAAAACATATAGCCTTAGAACAATGTTTCTTTTATAAAACCGCCAACTCGGCATGCATCAAAATGTTTATATTGATTATGCTTACATTAACTATGCACTACATTCATTTCTAGCTACTTGTTTTTTGGTTTGAGTACAAATTTGAAGAGCTTCATAGGCTTAGCAATTTGTTTTGGGTCAATCACTGAAGATGAAGACATTGAGAGTGAGAGTGAGTGTAACAAAGATAAACAGAACTTCATAGGCTTAGCAATTCATTTGTATAGTTATTCATTTGTATAGTTATTGTGTAACAAAGATAAACAGAACATTGTATTACTCAAAAGTATAATAAAATATTTATTTGCTTTGAATAGTTATTGTGTATGGTCGATGGTCTGTTGTAAAATAGGTTTACCAAGTAGTACAGTAGTATATTACAACGGTCAACGACCGTTGTAATATACTGTATTACAACGGGAAAACGCCGCTTGTAATTTATTAGCTATTACAACGGGTTTATAACCATTGTCATAGAGTCATTGCACGTGACAGAGCAAGTTATTACAATGGTCCTTTACAACAATCATTGCCCGTTGTCAAATAGTTAGGAGCTGTTACGACGACGCATATTAAGACGGGCATACGCCCGTTGTGAAATGCATATTACAACGGTGTTTGCCCGTTGTAAAAAGACTGTTTTGTTGTAGTGTGCAAAAATTAGGCGGTCTACTGATTCAGTTGACCCCCTTAATGCGAATCATGTAAGTGTCGTGAATCCATAATGTATGAAAATTTTCCCTACTCATAATTCTACATCAGTGCGCAATCATTCATACAAATGCGACATCCATATGACAACATATCAAGTTTCAACCACATACAAATATGAATACATATATGCATATGCAATATGAAGTGACTGAGCCGATCTAAAACCTAGGTTGTGTGTGTATATGCATCCACTAACAACCACTTGCAACCACCTGCAGCCATCAATCATAACATGTTTCAATTACATGTTTACATCCAAAGGGGTTTCTACCTAAGGATAAAGGATAATATCGAGGAGATATACCTAAAAAGATAGATACAAGCACAACTTAAGGAAAAAGAGAAATCAAAGATATACCCTAAAAAAGAAAAGGGTAGGCCGCGCGTATTCTGTCCTCAGTTTCCCAAGTCGTGTCTTCCTCGGCGTCGCTCCACTGGACTTTGACAAGCTTGACTTTGCAGTTGCGTAGCTTTTTCACTTCAGTTCCTAGGATGCGGGTTGGAACTCTCCTCACAGTTTCTTCGCGTTCCCCTTCGGTTTCTTCTAGAATGCTTGGCTCCTCCACTTCCGCAGATTCATGTAAACATTTCCTTAGATGAGAAACGTGAAAGACATTGTGAATTCCAGCCAACTTTTCGGGCAGCTCTACTCTATAAGCCATTTTCCCAGTCTTCTCGAAGATAGGGAACGGTCCTACAAATCTTGGTGCTAGCTTTCCTGCGGATCCAAAGCGAACGACGTTCCTTAAGGGAGATACCTTAAGGAAAACCCTGTCCCCAACCTCAAACTCAAGGTCGGTCCTTCTTTTGTCTGCGTAGGATTTCTGTCTATCTTGGGCAGTCTTCATTCTCCTTCGTATCAAGTCCACTTTTTCTGAAGTCTCTCTAATCATGTCTGTCCCAAGTATAATCTTGTCTTTAGACTCCCACCAACAAGTTGGTGATCGGCATGGTCTTCCATACAAAGCTTCGAAGGGCTCCATGCTGATGGTGTCTTGGTAGCTGTTGTTGTAGGCGAATTCCACTAAAGGAAGATGATCCTCCCATGTTCCTCCAAAGTCAAGAACGCACAGTCTCAGAAGATCTTCTAATACTCTGTTCATCCTTTCCGTCTGACCATCAGTTTGGGGGTGATAGGCCGTGCTCAAGCATAACTGTGTGCCTACAACTTCTTGCAGACTCCGCCAAAATTCACTTGTAAAGATAGGAACTCGGTCACTCACTATATTGAAGGGTATTCCGTGGAGTCGAACTATTTCCTTAAGATAAAGAGAAGCTAGAGACGAGGCAGTCCTTCTACTCTTGATAGGTATAAAGTGGGCGCTTTTTGTGAGCCTGTCCACTATTACCCAAATGCTAGTATTGCCCCTTTTCGACCTAGGCAACCCATCAATGAAGTCCATTGAAATGCTATCCCACTTCCATTGCGGGACTTCTAGAGGATGAAGCAGTCCTCCAGGCTTCTTTTGTTCCGCCTTGACCTGTTGGCATATCACGCACTTAGAAATGAAATCTGCAACATCCTTTTTCATGCCACTCCAATAGAAAACTCTCTTTACATCCTTGTATATCTTGTCTCCACCTGGGTGTATTGTCATCTTGGAATGGTGTGCTTCCTCGAGAACCATTTTTACTAAATCCCTTGCTTGTGGGACGCATTGCCTTCCATCTCGCCTCAGCCAACCCTTATCATCGATGGAGTACCTATTGAGGTGACTGGAAGTTTCACTCCTAACTAGTTTATCAATCACATCCATAAATTGAGGGTCATCACGTTGTGCGGCCCCTATTGAGTCTAAAAGAATGGGCCGTACTTCTAGTGATGCCAACAAACCAGGTACAAAATCAGATGAGGGCCTAAAGTCAAAAATGGCTATATACTCCAAGCTTTGCCTTTCTACAAAGAGAGGGCTTAAGGTCAGCTTCTTTCTACTCAAGGCGTCTACTACTACATTGCCCTTGCCAGGAGTATAAGAAATCTCAAAATCATACGAGGCAAGGAACTCCATCCACCTTTGCTACCTCAAGTTAAGATCTTTCTGCGAGAAAAGATACTTCAATGATTTATGGTCTGTATACAATCAGAACAACGCCTAGTCCCGTACCACAAGCATCCGTGTATACTGTGAACATCTTGCTTCCATCAGGCAAAGTCAGAACTAGGGCTGTTGTAAGAGCCCTTTTTAAGCGTTGGAAAGCAATATCACAATACAAATCCCAAGCGAATGCTAGAATCTTCTTTGTTAGCCTTATGAGTGGAGCTGAGATATTCGCGAAATCTCTAATGAACTTTCGGTAAAAACCGGCTAGCCCAAGAATGCTTCGGACTTCGGTTGCATTTCTTGGTGTCCTCCAATCTTGCACTGCGACCACTTTCACGGGGTCCACAGCTAACCCCTCTTTGGACACTACATGTCCAAGATACCTTACCTCTTCTCTCCAGAAGTGGCACTTGGGGAATTTTGCTTTTAGCTGATGTGTACGGAGAGTATCCACGATTTCCTTCAGATGCTGAGCATGTTCTTCCTCATTCTTTGAGAAGATCAAAATATCGTCTACGAAGACCACCAAGAACTTATTGATGAATTCTTTGAACACCCTGCTCATTAGGTCTATGAAATAAGCGGGTGCGTTTGTCAAGCCGAAAGGCATGACAAGCCACTTGAAGAAACCGTCTGGGGTACTGAACGTTGTCTTATCAATGCTATATTCAACTACCCTTAGTTGATGGAACCCAGTAGCCAGATTATGTTGGGAGAAGACCGACGCACCTACAAGCTGATCAAACAAATCGTCTATTCTGGGAAGCGGGTGCCTATTCTTCTTAGTTAGCTTGTTTAGCTCCCTATAGTCCACACAAAGACGTAGTGAGCCATATGCTTTAGTGGCAAACACCACTGGAGCACCCCATTCCGAGATACTCCGCCTTATAAACCCCTTCTCGAGAAGCTCCTTAACTTGCTTACTGAGCTCCTTTCTCTCCTTTGGAGCCATGTGTCTGACAGGTAAAGCTACCGGCTTTACATTATCAACAAGATATATGCGGAAGTCTATTTCCCGCTTCGGAGGTAAGCACTTTACCTCTTCAAAGACATCCGGATATTCACGGACCACTCTAACTGACTGCAAATTCTCAACAGAAGCATCAAGCGACTCTAGATAACTAAGCATAACAGCATTTAAGGGATTACAAGAAATTTCTAGAGTGTTACCGAGCCGAGTCAAGAGTCTAACCACTCTTTTCTCACAATCAAGAATGACACCATTACTGGATAACTAGTCCATGCCTAAGATCAGTCCATATCCCGAGAAGCCCAAAACAAAGGCACTACATCTAAACTCAACGCTTAGAATAGAGATTTTCAAATCCAAACAAATCATTGACAAATAAGATGAGCCCCAATTAGATTTGAAACAACCAAGGGATCTTCTATCATACTAGTGTCTAGGTGCATAGATTCTACTAAAGCAGATGAAATAAAGGAGTGTGATGCACCAGAATCAAAGAGAGTGCGAACTGGATGATCATAGAGATAAACTAAGCTTTCTACAGAAATATTTCTACCTCATTCCGGCGGAGGTGCCACCAGGGAATGAACCTGTCCCCCTGAAGTGGATCCAATTCTCTGTCCCTGCCCCCGCTTCTTTGGTAGTCCTTAGCCATGTGTCCAGTCTCGCCGCAATGGAAACAGCCACCATTCATCTTCGCCTTCTTCTTTCTGCAGTCTTTCACTATATATCCAACAATGCCACAGAAATTACACTTTCTTTTTTCATGGGGTTTGTTGTTCTTCCCTCCTTTCTTTGAATCAGCCTTCTTGTTCTGTGACCCTTCCCCCTTCTTGTCTTGAGGCACTTCTGCTTTTGCCCCTTTCTTGCCTTTACCTTCCTCGTGTAGCAGCGCCATGTCCACCAAGCTTTCATAAGTCGCTCCCATGGGTATATGGGTCAGCTGTGTAGAGGCTCATTCAGACCTTTGACAAAGCGAAGGGCCTTCTTGTGTTGGGTGTTTACTAAATCCAGCAAAAAATCTGGCCAGCTGATTAAACTGATTGACGTACCCCCTGATCGTCATACTCCCTTGTTTGAGAGTTAGGAACTTCTCCATCTGCAGGCTTCTTTCAGCTTGGGAGAGGAATTTCATCTCAAACCTCATCCTGAAATCTTCCCAAGTTTCCACTGGCCTCTCAGCATGGGTAACTTCCCACCAATAGGAAGCTTCATCTTTAAGCAACCACACTGCTAGCTGTATCTTTTGCTTGTCGTCAACTTCAAACATGACGAACAAACCTTCGGTCTCCTTCAGCCAGTTCCTTGCCACCACAAAGGATTCGGTTCCATAAAAGTCCTTTCCACCTATAGCCTTGAAGTCTCTACACGTCTTAGCGAAAGTATTTCCACGAGGAGGAGGAGGAATCGCTGCCACTGTGGGAGGAGGAATATCTACTGGGCCCGCACCATTGGCCCTAGCCTCTATATACCTTCGGAACCAGCCAGGTATCGGTACTCCTTCTGGAAGGTTAAGATCTCCAGACATGCTGGAACAAAAAGGAAAGTATTCAGGACAAAAGGATAGAGAGATAGTGCATATGGCTTTGGGGGACTATGCCTTTTAAAAACAATGTTTTTCCTTGAAAAATATGCTTCTTTAAACTTCTTTTTCGAAAATAGTTTCAAAAACCTTTATCTAATCTGGTAAACCTCGCTATGATACCAAGTGAAACACCCCACCTCCATCAAGGTCACTCACAAAAGGAATGCCTTAACTTCGGTGGAGGTTTATAAGTAAAAGTCAAAAATAAAACACAAGACGGATATAAACACATATGTATAAGCAGCGGAAAACAAACAGACTTTTATTTCATAAATACGTGTTCATACAAAACATTTCCATAATTGTCTCATAATAACTTCCAAAACATTACATCACCATTTCTGTCTTGATTATTAAATAAAGAAGCATAAAACATAATAAAAGCTGCATAAATCCCCATAGAACGTGTCCAAAAGCCATAGCCAAGGAAAGAGAGTCCAAACCATACATCTACTATCTTGAAGCTTGCAAAGAGTCTGACTAAGCTGGGTTGTTTCCTCCCTGTGGATCGGGGGGAGGGGGGAGGGACGGAAGAAAAGAAGACGAAAGAAAAATAGAGTCAGACATAAAGCCTAGTAAGTCTAATGACTCTTCAGTATGAGAATAAGAAAAAGGGCATGATAGGTATAAACTGGAAATAGGAAAGTATCATAAACTAAGATAAAGCAGTTTGAACCGAATATACTATCACACCCCACACTATATCTCTGCACCTACTTGCATTGTCTCAACTGGCACCCCATGATCGGGGTGAAGTGATCCCCTTTCTAAAGATCGACTCCTACTCGCAAAATCATATGTGTCATACGACCCCCAATGATTGTAGATACCTATGCTGGTCCCACCATGGGGTGTATCAAGTCCCATGGTGGTGGCCCGACACAATCCTAGAATGCATAGGTTATACTACTGGTGCCCAGTGCTTGGTTTGTCTGCTCCGAAGTGTGTGCACGTCCGCACTCCGTTAGAACCCACACTGCTGCACCAACCGCCGTCGCTTTTGACCGCTTACAATCAGCCCAGTAATCGTGCCCCACCCTGCCTAGTTTCAGGGTACCATGATACCTAATTGAGTTACTGCTGAAATGGGTCCCCATTACTAGGGTTTTCTAGTCAAACATGTTAAGTGGTTAAGTGTCTGTATTTAACTAACCCCACCCATCATTTTAATTAACTTGTTGAATTGGTTAAGTGTTTTAGTTAACTTAACCCTACCATCCTGACTGGTCTGTCGTTAGCTTTTTAAAGCACCGACCACTCACATTAGACAGGTATTGTTACGGTTATTGGATGTGCCGGTCGGTTCTGAGCATATTTACACCGTAACTCAGTCTAACCTCGGGTCCTTATTGGGCTCAATGCTTAACCTCTCACATTGGATAGGTATTGTTGTGATTACTGGACAGCCGTGCGGGTCCAGGCAGGTTTACATCACAACTCAATCGAACCTCGGGTTAAGCATACTCATGGTTTCTAAATTTACATATTTGTCTCTATTACTTGTTATATGTAAATTTGTTAACAATTAAATACTGCGGCCCACTTTCTAAGTTCATCATTTTTGGTATAAGAATTTTATACCATTTAAGTGCCACCAATTATTGACATGTGCCAAACATGCCAATACATATATTTTCACCAATTTATGTCAAGCTTCCTATAATTATCAAATTTTCCCAACGTTACCCCGTCTAAATATTAGGCTAACAATCTTAGCCTAATTTTTCGTCTGCATGATTTTTAACATATAATATTAGGCTAAAAACTTAGCTTAATTTAGCGTACACAAAATTGGCATAAAGAAATTCATTAACATAAACATGACATAGGTGTAAACTTGGCGTTTTCGGCATAGTCAATATGAACATCATAGGTGCGAACTTGCAAAATAGTCAACATGAATATCATAGGTGTGAACTTGCAACATAGGCTAAATCAACATACATATATGTGAATTTGGAACGTAGACTAAATCAACTTACATATATGTGAATTTGCATTGAAATAGGGATCTAACTAAATAGGTGTCACATGAATTAGCATATGATTTAGACAACATAAGCCTAAACATGTTTAGATCTAGGCATAACATCGAACATCACTAGCATATGACAAAAATATGACATGTCCATAAAGTATGTATAGTTTTATCGCATGTGTGAACTAGATCCAATCATATGTCCAATTATAACATGAAACATGTATTAAAGTGGATCTAGGCATGGATCCAATTATGAACTTGTAACTTTTGTATAAACATATGAGCATGTATATGAACTTAATCATTTAGGCATAGAGGTTTAGCATAAAGTATACACATGAGATCTTAATCACATACAACCTATATAATCATATAAACATATAGGTGTAGATACGAACCAAATAACTTGTATGTGAATTTGAATAGATCCAACATCAACTAGATTAATCCACAAACATTCTAATGGATCGAACATTAAGTCAATTATATCACAAACATCCAATACCATTCACAACACAATCATTGCAACACATAGATATGAATTAACATCGTCTTTATACAATAGCACAATTCCGTTTCCATTTTACATCGAATCAAATCTTAATTTTATTCCCATCAGAAAAATCACTATAATTACAACAAACGACGAACTTGAATTCTGGATTCTGAGTTCTGAATTTGCAATGCTTTCCTTTGGGTAGATAAACGTTGTTTGAATCTTGTTTTTACTTTAGTTTTGCACGTCTCTAATCTTTCTTCAAGTGGAGGCTACTCTTGGCTTCCTTCCAGCAGCATGACGGCTCTAGCTCTATTTTATTTGTGTGAATTTAGGTTGAAGACTAAGGTTGTTTATATAGAATTTCAAACTAATTAGAGCCGTCAATGAAGCTAGAGTTAATCAAGGCCATCCGTCTCAAGAGAAGCCAATCAGAAAATGACAATTCAGCCCTAGTGACATAGCCAAGCCCTAGAAACCGAGCCAGGACCAGACCAAGCAGGTCAGGTCGACCAAGCAGGTCGACCTGTAAGTCGACCCCCAGGTCAACTACATAGTTGACCTGGGTACCCAGGTCGACTCCCAGGTCGACCCCCTGGTCGACCTGGATCCCGGGTGGGAAAATTCCCGCCCAGCCCAGTTCTGGTCCAGTTTTGAATTTTGAACATGTTTTCAGGCTGTTTGAATTTTAAATCGAACTCTAAAACTTCTGGAGGTCATATCTCCTTCATACGGAGTCTGATTTGCGCAAACTCGGACTCTATCTCAAGCAGAATTCCAAGATGAATGCAATGGAATAACTCGCTTCCCATAATTCTTTCATTTAGAATTAATTATACTTTAATTTTTTAATTTACTGTTAATAGAAAATTCGCGGTGTTACATAAATGACATGTAAAGCATAACTAATGTGGACTTAACCGTTGTGAGACATGTGATGTAAAACATGACTAAGGTAGACTTAACCGTAGTAAGACATGTGTAAGACATGGAAACTATAATAAAAGAGGGAAACGTGTAACATGTGAAACAGAATTTAGATATGCTTAACCAAATAGGACCCGTAACGGTATCATAAATAAATTGAATTGGGTAAAGTTTAATTAATGGGTTAAGTAAAAGGAAGGGTTAAGTCAAATCTAAAATTAATGACATAGTAATGGGCGATTGATAACTACCTATTATAAACCGGATTTGCGGTAATGTAAAAATAAATAATAGGTAAACTTGTCCTAGGGACAAGGGATGGTTATGACTTAAGATGTAATACAAGACTTGAAGGGTGGGACGACTTATACTATGTAATAAGTTAATCTAAACTTTATGACAAGAAATGGGGGATGATGATACTAACCTATTGTGAATGAACTTAAGATATGGGAACGATAATAGGTAGGCTTGGACAAGTGGGGATTAAAACTTATGGAATGAGGTAAGTTGCAAGGAACGATTAGGGAAGATGAAATAACTTATGTGATAAGGAAAGTTGCACTTAATTGATGATTTAGTAATTTGTAAAGGCAAGAATAAATCTTCAAATAAGGATAAAATAAGTTATATGAATGACATAACATAAGATTGGTTGAGTAATTCTCTGAGTGTCAATCTGATGTAGATTTCGGTCTTCGGGGTTGATACTTAGGGTGTCATTCTCTTAACCAATGTAAATGTGAATTAAGATGTACTTAATTATAAATTAAGCAGAACATGTTATAATAACCATAAGAGAGATAATCATTAGATTATGAGAATAACATGTCGTATGATTATTAATGAACTTAAATGGGTTAAGTTATAAATGGAATCAATAAGAAAGGATAACTTGGTAAACTTGAAAAGGAAGAAAATGTGAATAACCAAGTTAAATGAGAAAACAGACGAAGTGGCGCAAGCGCGTAATTAACGATTAGACGTAGGGTCTAAAGATAGATAAAACTAAGGTGCTTGAAGCAGTCCATACGTTATAGGATGAATAGCCAAACGAGGTAGATCATCACGGTGTCATAAGGCACGAGTGGAATGCACGTTTATTATTTGGCGGCTCCAACGGACTGGAAGGGGAGGCAGGCGGCTTCCTGAGACGTTAAAGGTGCTCCTGGTAGTCCTTTGTGGCGGTTTAGCTTCGGGTTAGGATTACAGAGGTTGGGTCTGCGTGGAACTACCAGGTGGGTGGGCCTTGACTGCACAAATAGGTGGCAGTTAGAATGTTGTGCGCGGTGGCATTAAGGGTGGTTCGACGGTTGCCTCAGGCGGAGGTGGAGGGTGAAGACCAAACGATAGCAAGATCGTCGAACGCCTGTCACCAGCAGCCTAAGGAATACGAAAAGACAAGAGCTAACCCCTAGAGATCGTTAACCTTTGTTATCAAGGGACGGGTGCGGGGAGACCCCACTTGGATGTTTAAATTGTTTGCTTGTTAGGGGTGGTCGCTTAGCTCGTGTGGTCTTTACTAGTTGAGGGAGGGGCTGAGGTGGGGCCATAGCCACCATAAAAAAACTAGACCCGAGGGATATCTGTACATTGGACTCTCTTAGAGGCGAGCCCGTACAGATATAGAAAAGCTCCCGACCGAGTTCCGTGTTTTCTGGTGTAGCCCTGCCACGGAACTTGGGTACACAAGTAGAGGTTATGTGCACTAGAAACATCAAGTACGATTGATGATACGTACGTGGGAAAGCCTAGGTGCAACCATATCTACTCTGGGTGGTGTATCGTAGACTAGAGGGCATTATTCGGTAATGGAACCAAACTCGATCGAATAGTTCAAGGATAGCAGTCAGTATGCTTACGTAGCACAACGATAGTGGTTCTATGCGGATGTAGCGTTATACGTTACTATGGCATAGGATGAGGGACTGCGCATATTACTGTGGCGACACGGAGGAGACCGTGCGAGTGGGGTATCACAGGGTGTACCTCAGTTTGGGGGTAGCTACATATACACTATATTAGGTTAATCTACTGGGGGTAGATGGGTGTGACGTGTGTGTAAGCTTTGAGTGCTAATAAAATGTACAACCTATAAACAAGAAAGTGTAATTAAATGGTATATGTAGGATTATTCAAGAAGTGTTGTTTAAATTCATTCACACAGAACTTATGTTCTGACCCCTTCCTCACAACATTCGCATGTTAGACAGAGACTTGTAGCTTTGGGAATACTGATTTAGCAGTATTGTGATTAAGGTAAAGCTATGATTTAAATATATTATATTTTACTCCTTCCGCTGTGAGGTGTTTTCCGAACTCTAACATATCTCTTTTCTCTGTCTTTTTCTACAGGATACCAGAGCAACCAACTCGGGTTTCAGTGGATTGGATTTTTGAAAAGAAAATCGGTCTGTCGGAATCCTGGTTGTTACATCTGGTATCAGAGCTTCGGTTTAGTGATCTTAGGGAGATATTGAGTGAACGTATTAGTATTTTCTAAAATATAAATATGTTATATATATAAACCTAAATCCATAAAGCAGCCCACTAGGTATGGAAAGAGTTGGGATATTTTAGTTTGTACAATAAAGTAATAAACATAGAAATTTTTGAGACCCTTAGGTGGTTTGGTTGGAAAGTGTACAATATGATTTGATATTTGAGAAAGAAAGTATCCAATAGAATTAAACTGGAATGTTATTTCAGAGTAGTGGGTTCAGAAGTGAAACCTTATAGATTGGAAAAGGTTAAGATGTGGAAAATGGATTAGGAATATATATAGTCGAGAGAATTGAATTTGCATAAGTGCCTAGAAAAGCCTAGTCGAGTTGAAGACCCGCTTTGAGTCTAACCCAATGATAAGCTTTTAAGAACTTGAATCTGTAAGAGAGTTTGTGGTATTTTTCCAAATTTTGATCATAAAAGTATTTTAATGTTTTTAGTGCATGATGGGTTTTAAAGTAAAGTGAGGTATATTGGGTGAAACAATGATTTCTTGTTTTAAATGAATTCTCTTATGAAAAGGTGCATATTATGGAGCATAAATAGCTCGCTAGTTTTCATATATGAAAAGAAGTTTTGAAATCTCTATTCAGTTAACAATAAATTTTGATTGTTGTTTTAAAAAGAAATTTTGTTGGGTAAACAAAATAAGCGGTAGAGTGCAAGAATAGAGTAGATATTTGCGCCTTAGCAATCAAAGTTAACATTGTAAATAGGAACAGTGTAACTCATTAGTCATCCTTATCTACTGCAGTTTGTGATTTGAAAAAAAATATTGTAATTTTACTTTGTAACATGTTTTTATGGTTTGGCAAAAGAAAGTTTTTGAGAAAAGAATAAAAGTTTTACCACTTTAGTTTTTTTTTAAAGAAGAATGTAATAAAAAGAAAGAAGGCCAAACCATGTTTTAAAAATGGAGTAGTTAAGGATTAAGGCCTAGAAAGAACGAGATAAAGTTAAAGCTATTAGAACCAACAGGGAATTGGTTGAGATGAGAAATTCTTTGAGTATCAATTTGATGTTGATTTCAGTCTTCGCGGTTGATACTTAGAGAGTTATTTTCTTGCCAATTTATAGTTAGGGATTAGATAATATTAAACTAATGGAAAATTTCCCGTAGAATGCATAAGCATTGAGAACCTAGGTTTGTTGCTTGAGAAAAAGAAAAAGGATTGTTACTTGAAAGAGAAGTATAGGCTAGTAATACACAGCATTGGCTAGTGGTGACTACTAGGTAGTGAAGGTAAAGCAAGTGTATAGATCATGTTGAGTGGACTCGTGACATAAGTCTTAAGATTCTTGGCCCATTATAGTAGCTGTGTAGGATGCTATTTGGGTTGAAAACGAAAAGGCTTATTTGAAAATAATAAACTTAAGTAATTTGATTAAGTCAAATAAGCTAAGAAAGAAACTAGCCTAACTAAAAAGAAAACAACAGAATCAATCAAGCAGCAAAACGAGACGGGAAAAGGAACTAGAAATCTTAAGAAAAATATGAATAATGAAATTACTCCAAGATAAGATGAAATAGAAAAGAAATCTTTCTTATGTGGTTGTGCTTGGATAGGAAAATAGAAAATCTTTATAGAATAGTTATGTAAAATTCCAAGTGCAATTAGAAAAGAAAAACAGAGGATGTGAGTTTTTCTGTTTTCGTAACATAAGAAATTGAATTTGGAAAATTGAATTTTTCTAAATTTCGAATTTAATGATGGTTGGTAGGGTTTTGGATGCAAAAATTGGATGAACTATGCTCTTACTCTGTAAGAGTGTAGGAAAATTTGGATGAAAAACATTTTGATTTTTCAAAAATATTGCATTCATATTGAACTGCAAGTATATTTAGGATGTGAGCACCATGTTTTGAAAGAGTTTTTAAAGTTTGCATGCATATAGGTGGATCCAAATTAGGCATACATGATTTGCTATGATGTAATTCACTTTGTGCACAATGTTTGCAACAATTGGATGCACACTTGATGGATGGATGTTGTGAGGGATTATCAATTTTACTCTTATCGAATTTCGGGAACGAAATTCTTTAAGGGTGGGAGAATATAACACCACGCATTTTTAATATAATTATATATATATATATATGCATAGATAGGTAAATATGGTGATGTACAACGGAAATTAATTAATACATGAAACACAAAGGAAAGATTAATTCAATGACAATGTATGTAACGAAGAAGATAATAAAATAAGGATACTTAATTTAAATATCAGGAATTAAGTAAAATGGGCATCACCATTCCGTTCGTACTGGAATTCTACATGAAATAGAGTCCAAGTTTTCGAAAATCGAACTCCGTATGAATGAGTTATGGCCTTCGGAAGATTCAAAGCAGTTCGAAATTCGACCCAGGCAGCTAGGCGGGAAATTTCCCGCCCAGAACAGGGCAGGTCAACCTAGGGTTCAGGTCGACCAGGGGGTCGACCTACCCCCTAGAAGGTCGACCTGGGGATCGACCTACCCCAGATCTGGGCAGTTTTTGTGCCTGTGACGTGGTTTGACGTGCTGTACAGACCAGAAGGCTTCTAAGTCAATCCTAGGGCCCTAAAACGCTCTCTACACCTATAAAATAGTGCCTAGACCAAACCTAATTCATAAACAATTCCTTTTGACGCCTCCATGCTGCCAAACTTCAACCAAACATGGCCGCCGCCCCAAAACCTTAAACTAAATTGCAAGTTCTTTAGAAACTTTGGAGTTTAATCAAATCAAGAAGCAAAATTCTTCATCAACGATTCAAGCTCTTCACCAATAATCAAATAAGAAGATTAAATCAGCGTTCTACATCAACAACAAATCACTTATTTCTCTAATCCAGTCAAGGTGAGTGGATTTGAACTATATTTGTTGTATAATGTTGTTTCTATCATTTACCATTCCCTATAATGAATATGATGTTAATTTAATAAGATCTTTTATTTTATTTATGCCTACATTTGAGTTCTCTTCTTTTTATCCTTTCCCCTTTTTAGTTTTGGATCTAGGTTATCTCGAACCTAGACGAAATCTTATTATACAGTACGCACGATTGGAATATGGGGATATTGGAATATAATATGTAATTTTGGGGTTTGTGGCATAACAATTGTTATTGCATATATTGGGCATAATCTATTTTATGCAATCGAGGAATATAATCTATAATGTTGAATTTATGTAAGTTTGACATAATTTTCATTGGATATGGAATTGGTATAATTTAAAATTAACAACATATAACTGGATAACATGGGTTGGTGAAATTTATTTGTAACTTGGAAAATAAGCCTAGAGGGTGAATTAGATTATATGTATGAACGTGGGCATGTTTGGGTATGAATAACATGGAATTAGTGAATTTGGCTATAATTGGATAATTTGGGTAATATGAAAATTGGCTAACTATTAAGTAATTGGTGTAGTGAATGGAAAATTGGAAATAGGCATAATAATGAAATGTAATTAAGTTGAATTTAGAACACATGACATGAATCTGGGTTTGAGTGAAAGACGATTGTTAATGAATGCCTATGACATGAGGTTAGGTGCGTTTGTGGTGTAAGACTGAGTGGCAAATCTAGCAACCACAAGCGGACGTCTAATGTGAGAGGTCAACGGCAAGAAGTAGAGGCGTAATGGTTTATGACACGAGGTTAGGCGCGTTGTGGTATAAGTCTGCCCGGAACCGCCCGACAAATCCAACAGCCAAGAACAGACGTCTAATGTGAGAGATCATACATCGTTACGGCGTAACAAATAAATTAAGAAATACTAACCATAATAAGACATTTGGGTGACATAGGTATGGTTAGTGGGTTAAGTGGGTGATATAAATGACGTGTAAAGCATAACTAATGTGGACTTAACCGTTGTGAGACATGTGATGTAAAACATGACTAAGGTTGACTTAACCGTAGTAAGACATGTGTAAGACATGGAAACTATAATAAAGGGGGACACGTGTGACATGTGAAACAGAATTTAGATATGCTTAACCAAATGGGACCCGTAACAGTATCATAAATTAATTGAATTGGGTAAAGTTTAAGTAACGGGTAAAGTAAAAGGAAGGGTTAAGTCAAATCTAAAATTAATGACACAGTACTGGGGGAATGATAACTACCTATTATAAATCAGAGTTGCGGTAATGTAAAAATTAAATAATAGGTAAACTTGTCCTAGGGACAAGGGAAGGTTATGACTTAAGATGTAATACAAGACTTGAACGGTGGGACGACTTATACTATGTAATAAGTTAATCTAAACTTTATGACAAGAAATGGTGGATGATGATAATAACCTATTGTGAATGAACTTAAGATATGGGAATGATAATAGGTAGGCTTGTCCTAGAGACAAGTGGGGATTAAAACTTATGGAATGAGGTAAGTTGCAAGGAATGATAAGGGAAGATGAAATAACTTATGTAATAAGGAAAGTTGCACTTAATTGAAGATTTAGTAATCTGTAAAGGCAAGAATAAATCTTCAAATAAGGATAATATAAGTTATATGAATGACATAACATAAGATTGGTTGAGTTGAGTAATTCTCTGAGTGTCAATCTGATGTTGATTTCGGTCTTCGGGGTTGATACTTAGGGTGTTATTCTCTTAACCAATGTAAATATGAATTAAGATGTACTTAATTATAAATTAAGTAGAACATGTTATTATAACCATAAGATAGATAATCATTAGATTATGAGAATAACATGTCGTATGCTTATTAATGAACTTAAATGGGTTAAGTTATAAATGGAATTAATAAGAAAGGATAACTTGGTAAATTTGAAAAGGAAGAAAATGTGAATAACCAAGTTAAATGAGAAAACTAACGTGGTGGCGCAAGCGCGTAATTAATGATTAGACGTAGGGTCTAAAGACAGATAAAACTAAGGTCTTTGAAACAGTCCGTACGTTATAGAATGAATAGCCCAACGAGGTAGATCATCACAGTGTTATAAGGCACGAGTGGAACGCATGTTTATTATTTGGCGGCTCCAACGGATTGGAATGGGAGGCAGACGGCTTCCTGAGACGTTAAAGGTGCTCCTGGTAGTCATCTATGGTGGTTTAGCTTCGGGTTAGGATTACAGAGGTTGGGTCTGCACGGAACTACCTGGTGGGTAGGCCTTGACTGCACAAATAGGTGGCAGTCAGAATGCTGTACATGGTGGCATTAAGGATGGTTCGGCGGTTGCATCAGGCGGAGGTGGAGGGTCAAGACCAAACGATAGCAAGATCGTCGAATGCTTGTCACCAGTAGCCTAAGGAATGCGAAAAAACAAGAGCTAACCCCTAGAGATCGTTAACCTTTGCTATCAAGGGACGGGTGCGGGGAGACCCATATGGATGTTTAGATTGTTTTCTTGTTAGGGGTGGTCGCTTACCTCGTGTGGTCTTTACTAGTTGAGGGAGGGGCTAAGGTGGGGCCATAGCCACCATAGGAAAACCAGACCCGAGGGATATCCGTACATTGGAAACTCTTACAGGCGGGCCCGTACAGATGTAGAAAAGCTCCCGACCGAGTTCCTTGTTTTCTGGTGTAGCCCTGCCATGGAACTTGGGTGCACAAGTAGAGGTTATGTGCAGTAGAAACATCGAGTACGATTGATGATACGTACATGGGAAAGTCTAGGTACAACCATGTCTGCTCTGGGTGGTGTATCATAGACTAGATGGCATTATTCGGTAACAGAACCAAACTCGATCGAATAGTTCGAGGATAGAAGTCAGTACGCTTACGTAGCACAGCGATAGTGGTTCTATACGGATGTAGCGTTGTACGTTACTATGGCATAGGATGAGGGACTGCGCATATTACTGTGGCGATAAGGAGGAGACTGTGCGAGTGGGGTATCACGGGGTGTACCTCAGTTTGGGGGTAGCTACATATACACTATATTCGGTTAATCTACTAGGGGGTAGATGGGCGTGACGTGTGTGTAAGCTTTGAGTGCTAATAACACGTATAACCTAATAAATAAGAAAGTGTAATTGAACGGTATATGTAGGATTATTCAAGAAGTGTAGTTTAAATTCATTCACACAGAACTTATGTTCTGGCCCCCTCCTTATAACATTCGCAAGTTAGACAGAGACTTATAGCTTTGGGAATACTGATTTAGCAGTATTGTGATTAAGGTAAAGCTATGTGTTAAATATATTATATTTTACTCCTTCCGCTGTGAGGTGTTTTCCGAACTCTGACATATCTCTTTTCTCTGTCTTTTTCTGCAGGATACCAGAGCAACCAACTCGGGTTTCGGTGGATTGGATTTTTGAAAAGAAAATCGATTTGTCGGAATCCTGGTTGTTACATTTTATGTCTGGCCTCCACTAACATCTTCGTTCTAGATGTCGTGATTTTTTGCAATGTGGACAAAATTCCTCGTTGCCTGTTTTGTAAACTCGTTCTCTCGACTTATAGTTCCGTTTTTCATAGCCTCTTGAACTTCTAGTTTTTTCCTGAAAAGCCCCTTCCATGTTTCCTTCTTCCCGCATTGCTCTTCTTTGCTCTTGAGCATTCATCGCATTTACCAATTCCACCAAGGTAATTTTTGATAAATATTTTGGCTACTCAAGCGAAGAGATCTTAGCTTCATATCGTTCCGGTATAGACACAAGGATCTTCTCAACAATCCTTTCATCTGGGAAATCCCTGCCTAAGAGACGAATTTTGTTGACAATACCCAAGATCTTGTTTGAGTATTCTCTTATCGTTTCTGATTCCATCATCCTTTGCATCTCAAATTCCCTAATCAGATTTAGAATTTGCATACTTTTGGTTCTTTCGTTACCTTGATATTCCTTTTTGATACAATCCCAAATGTCTTTTGTTGATCCCAAATTCATGATTCGTGTGAAAATATGCTCAGACACTGCTGATAATAGTGTCTCTTTAGCCTTTGATTTCTTCGTCTTCCTCTCCTTATGATTCTTCAGCAGAGTAGGGGTTGGATTTGCGGGCAGCGGCTGAGTTTCATAGTCAACCTCCACAGCTTCCCATAAGTCGAGAGCCTCCAGGTGAACAGTTATTCGAACTTCCCAGGCCTGATAGTTTTCCCCATCGAAGATTGGTGGTGAGCTTGAGAAAATTATATCTGTTTCCATTCAAAAAAAAGAACTTTTTTCTAGATCCCTCAAGAAGATGGCTCTGATAACAATTTGAAATATATTTAAATTGAGAACAGTTTTATTTTATTTTTTCATAACATACATAACTCGATTACAAACTTGCTTATTTATACTTAAAAATTGAACTGGAAACACCTGCTATTCAAGAAAGACTTAATCAAAAAAACTATAACTAAAAACTCGGTCAAGCATTGACCTTTTATTTTGCAGCAACTAAATATAAACTAAGACAAATTCCAACATTAATTTTCAAGTAAATATTGTTTAATGTTTTATCGTCTAACCCTCTTACCCTTTCATAAGCAAACAACAAATTTTCTGTTGTATTTTTCATAAGAAAGCAATGAATTTTTTTTGTTGTGTTTCTCTATACAATGAATGCATAATGTTTTTCAGAGTTCAAGTTACCCATTATTGTTCCAACCTATTACACAAGGGAAAGAGCCGCATGGTGAGAAGACCAAGTAGGCGCTTATGGATATTATTGACTGTTAAGCTTGTTTTATGCACCACACAGGATGAGTTCCTATTACTTATGTTAGGTGCTTGTGGATATTATTGACTGTTAAACATGTTTTATTGCCAGAATAATGATGAAATGAAAATGAAGGCCTGACCCAGCGAGCTTGCTGAAATAAAGCTTCCAATTACCCAAGAAAAGATAGTTGCTAAATAAATTCACAATCGTCATCATCATCTGCGTAGCTTGATACTTATTTTGTAGTGATGTGGTTGTAGTACAATTATGGATGATATGTTTGTTATTTTGGTAGTTATGTGGTTTTAGTACTGTTGTGGATGGTATTTGTCTGTATGTGGTTTAACGTTCACACCAGCTGAATAATTTTATTCATAATTCATCTTGGTGCACAAAGTGAAGGACTATGGATGTTTCTTTATGTGATATATTAATATTATCCTTGTTGTGTTGTTGCTTATGATATAATGTTCTTTGTATGTGGACGACAAATTTATATTGTTTTTTGGCTAGCTTTTTATATCAGTATTTATAGTTGAATAATATTAGTTCGTAAAGCTGAAAGGAGAGGATGGTAAATACATTTGTTGCCATATCAGAAAGGAAATAGCGACATATTAATAGCAAAAAAGGAAAGCTAAATAAAAACATTGACAAAGTTTCATTGTTAATTCCTGGTTAATTTGAAAGCATTTAACGTCGAATTACTAACAAAAAAGTGTGGTTAAGTTTTTTTTCCAAAACTTTTTGTTGCTAATCCCTTGGCAATTAGTAAGGGTTTACCAACGCCTTTTATAAATATTAATTTATTATAAATTACTTATACGTCGATAAATAAATTAAATTAAATTAATAAATAAAATTATATTTTTATTATATAAAGAGTATAATGATGGACACTTAGGCTAAATTCCATCGTCAAAATTTGACATAATTAACATTATGATTTTTGCTGACTACGGTGTTATATAGGAAATCCATCGCTAAACCCAATATAGCGACGAATTGAAAACGAATTTCGCCACTGCAAAATCTGCTTTTTCTTGTAGTGATTGGACAAGAATTTCACCCGACTATCCTCAAATATAATGATATATAAAAGATATCATAAAGTATGTGGTGAAGGATTCATATATGATATTAACATTTACAACAATGCAGGCAACTATATACTAAATATTATTATCAAAATAAAAACCAAAAACAGGAAAATAGTGTGAAGGACAAAATGAACAAAAAATTGTTCAATAAGGACAAAGGGCTAAAAATTTATCCATAAGGACAAATTTTAGTGTAAAAGGAGGAATTATAGCGGTCCTCTGATTTCTTCCTTTTACATTAAAATTTGTCCTTACTGATTTTTTAGGCTATCCACTAGATCCAAAGTTCAATTCTTTATCAAGCAGTTTTAATATGTTGAAATATTTATTGTAATAAACATCGAGTTTTCATTAGTAAATAACAACTTAATCAATGATTTTATTACATATCGTCATGACAACACGTTATTAGACCCAAATTAAAAGGCCTTTGCACAAAGCAGCAAATGTACTCATTCGTGGATGGACAATAAATCCATAAAACATGAAATATAAGGTTTTGAAAAAATGATCAAAGAGTTGAGCAACATCAACTAAACTACATTTATCTAACTCTCAATAATGAAATGATAAACAACATGCACTTAAGAAAGTAAAATAGAATGTCAAACTCAATACACATAAATAGAAAGTCTTTATCATCATTTGGTATGTTTTAACACCTTTAGTGTATGTTATACATATAAATCCAGTATGGTCTTGTTGTGGACATTTTGCATCCGGCTACAGAAAATGTAAAGTTAGTTATTTTTTTAATGAATTCTATTAAAGCTGTAAAGTGCTGAGTAAACTTGAAATCTAAATTTTTTTCCAAAATAGCATATAAAGAACATTTGTGTACTATAAGTGACCTATAAGGTGATAATTCAACAGAAAAATTCAAAATTTAAGGATGCAAAATGTTGTATACATACATAACAGTGAGGTCCTGAGTATAATATTTTGATCTTTGTAAAAAAAAAAATCTTCATATCTGCTACATCGAACCCACTCATAAACGAATAAACATAACAAAATGACTATCCTTACTGTTGAGTGAAAAAAATTTGAGGCAAAAAGCAAAAAGTAAAGACATGGAGTAGTTTTAGTTCAAACAGCTAGTTAGTTCTATATAAACAAAAGCAGTTAATTCTACCATTACTATGGACATGATTCATGGTATCAAACAACGTATGCAACAGAAAGCTGAAATTTTGTTATCATTAAATACATGTATATGTCCAATGCGTGTTACCATTCAATGTTGAACTATAAAATTTGTAACGTGATGTATATAATAAAACATTATTGTTGTCAAACGAATATATTCTCCAATCTTTTTCTCTTCAATTGTTTCTGGAACATCTCCAGACACAATGCATTCAACTAACCCTTCAGCAGTGGCAGTTTTTCCAACCCAGCCTCTCCAATAAGACAAGTATTATTTTTGTTTGCCTGCCAAAAATTGTGGTCCAAGTTTTTTTTAAAGAAAAGAAAACCAAGTTCTATCCTTTCAGCTTTGGTGAATAATAAGCAGAACCAAGTTTTCTTTGGCGGAACTACAAACCTGTGTTAAATTTGGCAATGCTAAATCAGATTAAATGAAAGAAAATTTTTCTTAGGGAAAGAAATAGAAGATATTGCATTCCCAAATTAATGAGATTTAGGTAGATATTGTTTTCCTTAATTAATGAGATTTTGATATATATATTGCTTTCCCTCATTAGGTGGCATAACTGATAAGATCTTTTGGCATATATATAGTACTTTGATATAAAGTAATTGTTCTTATAAAAGGAGCCTGAAGGGGAGAGTGAAAGGTATTCATTCATTCGTCCCTCAAATCAAGATTTAGGGATCTCTAACCTAAATTTACATTCTTCAATTTTTTATCTCAACAAGTCTAATTCTTGAGTGAATTAAGTGACTATTGTAATCAATCTCTTGTAATCTTCATTGGTATTGATGAAAGGCTCTCTCTTAATTAGATGTAGACTAACAAATTGTTAGTGGAATCACTATGAATCCCTATGTAATTTACTTTTCATTATTGCTCTTTTATTTCTCTTGGGTAGCGACTGTGATTGGCTTTAGATTGGGTTGAAATTGTTTGAGATATTGATTAGTTGCTTTTACATGTTTACCACGAACTCGTCTTCTGCTGATTTAGTTTTTTTTTATTTGAGCGGTCTTGAATCAAAATTTCTCCACAACATTTGGTATCAGCACATTGGTGTTGATTGATAGTTGTAAAAATGCCAGAATTAGATTTAAATAGTGCCTCAATAGTTGGTTTAAGTGGTGTAGCTCCTTGTGTGCGTGGTTCGTATGTAGCTTCTAGATAACAATTGGTTATTGACAAATGGAATGGCGATAATGATTTTGAAAAGTGGCAATGGAAGATGGAAGCAGTTCTTAGGAAGAATCGGGTACATCGGGTAGAGTTCAATACACATTTACTGCCAGTGGACATCTCAGATGTGGAGAGAGAATAAATAGAAGAGTGAGCATTCACTACACTTCAACTTGCCATGGAGGGGAATGTTATTTCCGAAATTAGTGGTGAGATGACTTGTAACGCCCCACCTCCGCTAAGGTCACTCACAAAGGGAATGCACTAGTTTTGGAGGAGCGTTATCGAGATAAACAATCACAGAAATATTTTACAAGACAGACATAAAGAAAACAGTGGAAGAAGATAAATTTCATTACTTTCAAAATAGAAAAAGCCTTTTTCATCCAAAGTACCAAATAGTCAAAGTCATCATTTTCCATTACAACAAATTCTATCTTGCATAAATAAAGAAGCATAATAGCTTAAAACAACAAAAATTGCATAATTCCCCAAGATAGCAGAAATGCAGCCATAGCAGAGCTCAAGATCAAACCGTACATGAGCTGACCCGAAAGAAAGAGAAATCCAATCTAAGTGCTAAGTTTCCTCCCTGAGAACCTGGGGGGGAACGAAAGAAAAAGAGGCGAAAGAAAACGGGTCAGTCATAAAGACTGGTAAGTCCTAGTGACTTTTAGCATAAAAACAGGTAAAGTTAACATGACATGTATAAACTGAAAGTAAACATAAGGATGCTGTCAAGATGGGCAAGATAGACTAAGATAGCATGATAAATCCAGTATAAATCAAGTATAGTATCACATGTTCAAGATTCGCTGCACCAACTGTACTAGTATCTCAACCCATGTCATATATTAACCATGAAATGATCCCTTGGCCCAATATCATGAAATGACCCATTTCGGGGTCCTACGGAACGATCCATTAATCGATCGGCTCCCTACAAATTCTAGCTCGTCGTGTGTCTGTGTCATACGGCCCTATCACGAATGTAGTCACTTGTGCTAGGTCCACCATAGGGTGTATCAAGCCCTAGGATGCCAACCACCGACACGAATCAAGCACGCACAGTGTAAACCTATTGATGCCCAATGCCTGCTTTTTCAAATCCGGACTACGTGCACGACCATAGTCCGCCTGAACCTACACTGGCGCACCAACTCAGCCGTCGTTCTGGTCGCTTACAATCAGCCCAGTAATCGTGCCCCACCCTGCCTAGTTCTAGGGTACCATGATACATCTAAGTGCGTTATTGCTGAAATGGATCGCGTAAATAGGGTTTTCGTCCAACGGGTTAAGTGTTGTCATTTATATTCGTGACTTAACCCTTATCAGTATAGCATGTCAAGTTGGTTAAGTGTTGTCTTTCAATTTCATGACTTAACCCCACTAATCATGCGTCCAGTTGGTTAAGTGTTGTCTTTCATGTTCATGACTTAACCCTATTATGTGGCATTAATTCATTAATGCACCCCAACCTCTCACATCAGACCTGTTGTTGTGGTCACTGGATATGTCGGGCTGTTCTGGGCAGATTTACACCACAACACAGTCTGACCTCGGGTTTCAAGCATGATATGACCAACTACCCACATTGGATCCTATTGTTTGTAGTCATTGGATTTGCCGGGCGGTTCCGGGCAGAATTACACTGCAAACTCAACCCAATCTCGAGTTGGCCATTTTCAAGTTCATTCTAGTGTCATGTCCATGTTCAAGTTTCATGTCAAGTTTGTGTCAAGTATCATGTCAAGTTTCATGATTCATGTTCATAACCAATCCATGTTTTGACTAATCTACCCAAATCGTATTCCCATCGCACGTAAACGTGAATCGATCTAGATTACAAGTAAATCCAAATCCAAAATAAAAGGGAATAACATCAAAACTATGATAGGCAAAAGAACGAGCACAAGGTGATAAATCTAGCATGATATAGCTTGAGATAATTGGTTATAACATCACTGGCATATAGAATAATAGTCCCAAAACATTAGGATTACAAATCTGGCATAATAAGGTGATAGGCATGATAAAGGTGATAATCCAAACTTGTGAAAAGTAGATTGATTTAACATCACAGGCATGATAATACTATGGACATGAAGGAGTTTGATTTACAACATGAATAGGTCCAAACAGATTTCATAGCAATATTCCCAAATGTCAAGATCCAAGATGGAAACTAGAATAGATGTGAATCGATTATCATAATTAAGTCCAATTTCACTTTATCTCATGTCCAAATTACAATTAACAAGTTTAAATCTCAAAGTAACTAGAACTTACAGATCATGGACTAAGAAATTGAGATGCAGAAGTTGAATCTAGAAACTAGTCGTCGAATTGTTGAATCATTGAATCTCGATTTGGTTGTAGAAGAAAATCCCCAATTTGCGAATCTTATGTTGCTTGAAGAAGAAGGTAGAAGAATTCCCTTGATTTGATTAACTTTATTTTTAATTTAATTTTAAGAAGAAGAAGAAGCCATGTCCATCAAGAATTTGTGCAGCAAAAGTTTAGAGAAGAATGGTGTGAGAAGGAATGGGGATTATGTGGGTCTATATAGGATTAGGCTAACGAATCTAGACTGAAAACAAGACCAAAAACATCAGAATGAACCCAGGCTCAAAACTAGGTTTCTGCACCAGGTCGACTGTAGGGTCGACCTGGCCCCTGGGAGGTCGACCATAGTGTCGACCCCCAGGTCGACCTTGTCCTAAGCGGGAAAATTCTCGTCTAGTCTGCGCTGGGGTTTGAATTTGAATTTCAAATTCGAATTCGAGCTGTTTTTCGGTTCTGAAAATCCTTGAAACTTCGGAGGGTCATATCTCCCTCATACGAAATCCCTTTTTCGAAAACTCGGACTCGTTTCCAAGCTAAATTTCGAGACGAACGCAACGGCGCAACCCGTTTCCCTTGATTATTATTTTAAAAATTAATTCTACCTTGATTTATGGTTTTAACATGTTATTAAAGTACCGGGTATTACATTCTCCCCTCCTTAAAGGATTTCGTCCCCGAATTCTTCAAGTTAAGAAGAATGTGTCCTACCATCCAACATCCATCTACTCAACCATCATCCACAAGCAACCATTGTCCTTAAAAGATTTCTAATGCTGTATGAACTTATGCAAGAGTGTGTGTATATGTACTTATCTAATACAAAAGATCAGGCGGTTACTGATTCAGTAAACCTCCTTAATGCAAAATATGCTAGTGCAATGAATCCAATATGTATGCAATTTCCTAATATAATATTTACATGAGTGCACAACCATTCATCCATATGCAACATCCATATGATAACATATCAAGTTTCCATCCATATACAAGTATAAGCACCCATGCACATGCAATATGAACAATGTGACTAAGCCGATCTAGTTCCTAATGTGTGTTATGCAACCACGAGCAACCACTAGCAACCACTTGCAACCACTTGCAATCATCAACCATAACATGTTTCAATTACATGTTTACATCCATAGGGTTCTACCTAAGGTTCTCAAGATAGGATCGAGAAGATAACAAGATATACATGGATAGCAAAAGCATTTACATGATACAAAGGTATGTAAACTTATAGGAAAAAAGATCGAGAATGTACCCTAAAAAAGAATTGGGTATAGCGCACGTGTTTTCTCTTCGGTTTCCCAAGTTGCATCTTCTTGGGCTTCACTCCATTATACTTTAACTAGCTTGACTTCTCGATTCCTTAGCTTCTTGATCTCCATTCCTAAGATACGAATCGGAACTCGCCTCAATGTTGCTTCTCTTTCTACTTCTACGCCTTCAAGGATGCTTGGCTCAACTACTTCGGCAGACTCATGTAAGCACTTTCGGAGATGCGAAACATGAAAGACATTGTGTACTCCGGCCAACCTCTCGGGTAACGTTACCTTATAGGCCATCGTCTAATCCTCTCGATGGTAGGGAACGGTCCTATGAACCTCGGTACTAACTTTCCAACCGCTCCAAAGCAAACCACATTGCGTAAAGGAGAAACTTTTATAAAGACCATATCTCCGACTTCGAACTTTAGGACTGTCCTTCTCTTGTCCGCGTAGGATTTCTGTCTATCTTGGGTTGTTTTCATCCGTCTTTGTATCAACTCAACCTTCTCGGAGGTTTCCCTTATCATGTCGGGTCCAAGTATGAGCTTGTCTGTCGACTCCCACCAACAAGTTGGTGACTTGCATGGTCTTCCGTATAAATCTTCAAATGGTGCCATTCCTATGCTAGCTTGGTAACTATTATAACGAGAGGTAGATGATCTTCCTAAGTACCACGAAAGTCAAGAGTGCATAGTCTCAAAAGATCCTCTAGTACCCTATTTACCCTTTCGGTTTGTCTATCCGTCTATGGGTGATAGGCCGTGCTTAAACTTAGTCATGTACCCATTGCTTCTTGTAAACTATTCCAAAATTCTCTAATGAAAATCGGGTCACGATCGCTAACTATACTAGAAGGAACTCTGTGCAACCGTACTATTTCTCGAAGCTATATAGACGCTAGCCATGATGCGGTCCTCTTGCTCTTCACAGGAATGAAGTGAGCGCTCTTCGTGAGTCTATCTACTAAAACCCATATGCTAGTATTGCCCTTCCTTGACCTAGGCAATCCATCCACGAAATCCATCGAGACACTCTCCCATTTCCACTGCGGAACCTCCAAAGGATGCAATAGCCCACCGAGCTTTTTTGACTCGGCCTTTACTTGTTGGCACACCATGCACTTAGAAACGAATTTCGCCACGTCCTTTTTCATCCCGTTCCAAAAGAAAATGCGCTTCATATCCTTGTACATTTTATCCCCTCCGAGATGTATAGTCATCTTCGAGTGATGCGCCTCTTCGAGAACTCTCTTTACTAAGTCTCCCACTTGTAGGACACATAGTCTACCATCACACCTTAGCCATCCCATGTCATCTATGGCATACCTACTGAGGTGACTTGACATCTCACCTCTAATCATCTTGTCCATGATCTCGACTTTCTGTGGGTCTTCCTTCTGTGAAGTCCCTACTTGGTCTAGAAGCGTAGGCCTTAACTCAAGAAAGCTAACGTGTTAGCCAACGACTCAACAACAGGTGTGAAATCAAAGGTTGCTATAAACTCTAGACTTTTCCTTTCAACAAACAAATGACTCAAAGTCAACCTTTTCCTACTTAACGCATCTGCTACCACGTTACTCTTGCCAGGGGTATAAGCTTTATCGAAGTCATATGATGTCAAGAATTCCATCCACCTCTGTTGCCTTAGATTCAGATCTTTTGGCGAAAAGAGGTACTTAAGCGATTTGTGATCAGTATACAACTCGAACTTCTCACCTAGAAGATAGTGGCGCCAAGACTTAAGCGCAAAAACAATCGCGGCCAATTCCAAGTCATGTGTGGGATAGTTTTTCTCATGAACTTTAAGTTGTCTACCCCCGTAGCATATCACTTTCCCTTCTTGCATTAGGACAACGCCTAAGCCCGTGCCGCACGCATCTGTGTACACCGTAAACATCTTACCTCCGTCGGGTAATGCCAAAACTGGAGTTGTGGTAAGGGATCTCTTAAGCCTTTGAAAAGCAACGTCACACTCTATGTCCCATGCAAAAGTTAGGTTCTTCTTCATTAACCTAGTAAGAGGGTCTGAAATCATAGC
Organism: Allium sativum; assembly: GCA_030737875.1. Classification (NCBI taxonomy): domain Eukaryota; kingdom Viridiplantae; phylum Streptophyta; class Magnoliopsida; order Asparagales; family Amaryllidaceae; genus Allium; species Allium sativum. Next base: position 968,245,869 of record CM060912.1, on the reverse strand, counting down.
GAAGTCCTTAATGAACTTCCTATAGTAGCCCGCCAATCCGAGAAAGCTTCTCACTTCTGTTGCGTTCTTAGGAACTTTCCAGTCTTGCACCGCAACTACCTTTGTGTGGTCCACAGCTATACCTTGCTTAGAAACTACATGTCCAAGAAATCGAACTTCTTTTCTCCAAAAATGACACTTGGAGAACTTGGTCTTTAACTCGTGTGCTCTCAGCGTATCCATGACTTCCTTGAGATGTCTAGCATGTTCTTCCTCATCCTTTGAGAAGATAAAAAATATCGTCCATGAAGTCCACCACAAACTTGTTAAGGAACTCCCTAAACACCCTACTCATCAAGTCTACGAAGTATGCGGGTGCATTCGTCAAACCAAACGGCATGACGAGCCATTCGAAGAAACCATCCGGAGTCCTAAACGCAGTCTTGTCAATGCTATCCTCAGCCGCTCTAAGTTGTTGGAATCCTGTAGCTAGATCGAGTTGAGAGAAAATAGACACTCCTACAAGCTGGTCGAACAAGCCGTAGATTCTCGGTAGTGGGTGCCTATTCTTCTTAGTCAACTTATTTAACTCATGATAATCTACACATAGACGAAGCGAACCATCCGCTTAGTAGCGAATACCACCGGAGCAACCTATTCAGAAATGCTTCGCCTAATGAAATTTTTCCCAAGCAACTCCTTAACTTGCTTACTAAGCTCTTTTCTCTCTCGCAGGGCCATGTGTCTAACGGGCAATGCAACTGGCTTAGCATTATCAACAAGATATATACGGAAATCTATCTCGCGTTTAGGGGGTAACCCCTTAACCTCATTAAAGACATCGGGATATTCTCGGACTACCCTTACTGATTGCAAATCATCGATAGACGAGTCAAGAGATTCTAGATAACATAACATGACAGGACCCATAGGGTTACAAGAAATTTCAAGGGTATTACCAAGGCGAGTCACGAGTCTAACTACCATTCGTTCACAATCGAGAATGGCTCCATTATTGGACAGCCAATCCATGCCTAGAATCAAACCGTATCCCATAAATCCGAGAACATAAGCATTACACGTGAATTCTACGCTTAAGATAGAAATCCTCAAATCCACACAAATCGCAGATAAATGAGTGAAGCCACCAATTGGATTTGAAACAATAAACTAGTACTTAGGTGCAGAGTTTCAACAATATCAGAAGAAATAAAAGTATGCAATGTGCCAGAATCAAACAAGGTTCGAACAGGATGATCAAAAAGACAGACTAAACTTTCGATAGAAATATTTCTACCTCGTTCTTGCGGAGGCACCGTGAGAGCGTGGACTTGTCCTCCAGAAGAAGGTCCAGCTCCCTGCCCTTGCTTCCTTGGGCAGGCCCTAGCCATGTGTCCTGTCTCACCACCGTGGAAACATCTACCTATCTTCCTTTTCTTCTTCCTGCAGTCTTTGACCAGATGTCCAAGAATGCCATAGAAATTACACTTTCTCTTTTCATGGGGTTTGTTGTTCTTCCCGCCTTTCTTTGGATCAGCCTTCTTGTTCTGTGACCCTTCCCCCTTCTTATCTTGAGGCACTTATGTTTTTGCCTCATTCTTGCCCTTGTCTTCCTCATTTAAGAGTGCCATGTCTACTAACCTTTCGTAAGTAGTCCCCATAGGTATGTGGGTCATAGCCAAGCTGTAAAGTGGCTCATTTAATCCCTTGACAAAACGAAGAGCCTTCTTATGAGAAGTATTCACTAAGTCCAGTCCAAACTGGGCCAGCTGATTGAATTGATTGACGTACTCCTTGACCGTCATAATTTCTTGCTTATGAGATAAGAACTTTTCCAGCTGTAGACTTTGTTCAGCTTGTGAGAGGAATTTCATCTCAAACCTTATCCTGAAATCCATCCATGTGTCAACAGGTCTTTCAGAGTTAGTGACTTCCCACCAATGGTAAGCTTCGTCTTTGAGCAACCATACTGCCAACTGTACCTTTTGCCTATCGTCTACCTCGAAGATAAAAAACAGATCCTCAGTTTCTTTGAGCCAGTTCCTCGCTTCTACGAATGATTCAGTTCCCTTGAAATCTTTTCCACCCATGGCCCTAAAATCTCTACAGATCTTTGAGAAAGCATTTGCACGAGGAGGAGGAGGAGGAGGAGGAACAACTGTAGCTGGAGAAGGAATATCTGATGGGCCTGCATCGTTGACCCTCGCCTCTAAGTACCTCCTGAACCAGCTAGGTATTGGCACACCTTCTAGAAGGTTAAGATTCCCAGACATGCTGAAATGAAAAAGAAAAAGATTCAAACGAGGAAACAAAGGATAGTGCTAATGGCTTTGGGGGAATAGCCTTTAAATAAAACAAAACTTTTCTTGAAAAATGCTTCTTTGTAAACGGTTTTGAAAATAGTTATAGAAGGTTTTAAAAACTTTTTCCCAGTTTGGTAACCTTCTTCTCTGATACCAAGTGTAACACCCCACCTCCGCTCGGGTCACTCACAAAGGGAATGCACTAGTTTTGGAGGAGCGTTATCGAGGTAAACAATCACACAAATATTTTACAAGATGGACATAAAGAAAACAGCGGACGAAGATAAATTTAATTACTTTCAAAATAGTCAAAGCCTTTTTCATCCAAAGTACCAAATAGCTAAAGTCATCATTTTCCATTACAATAAATTCTGTCTTGCATAAATAAAGAAGCATAAAAGCTTAAAACAACAAAAATAGCATAATTCCACAAGATAGCAGAAATGCAGCCATAGTAGAGCTCAAGATCAAACCGTACATGAGCTGAATCGAAGCAAGAGAAATCCAAGCTAAGTGCTAGAGTTTCCTCCCTGAGAACCGGGGGGGGGGGAACGAAAGAAAAAGAGGCAAAAGAAAACGGGTTAGTCATAAAGACTGGTAAGTCCTAGTGACTTTCAGCATAAAAACAGGTAAAGGTAACATGACATGTATAAACTGAAAGTAAACATAAGGATGCTGTCAAGATGGGCAAGATAGACTAAGATAACATGATAAATCCAGTATAAATCAAGTATAGCATCGCATGTTCAAGATGCATTGCACCAACTGTACTAGTATCCCAAACCCATGTCATATATTAACCATGAAATGATCCCTTGGCCCAATATCATGAAATGACCCATTTCGGGGTCCTACGGAACGATCCATTAATCGATCGGCTCCCTACAAATTCTAGCTCGTCGTGTGTCTGTGTCATACGACCCTATCACGAATGTAGTCACTTGTGCTAGGTTCACCATAGGGTGTATCAAGCCCTAGGGAGCCAACAACCGACACGAATCAAGCACGCACAGTGTAAACCTACTGATGCCCGATTCCTGCTTTTTCAACTCCGGACTACGTGCACGACCATAGTTCGCCTGAACTTACACTGGCACACCAACTCAGCCGTCGTTATGGTCGCTTATAATCAGCCCAGTAATCGTGCCCCACCCTGCCTAGTTCCAGGGTACCATGATACATTTAAGTGGGTTACTGTTGAAATGGACCGCGTAACTAGGGTTTCCGTCCTACAGGTTAAGTGTTGTCATTTAAATTCGTGACTTAACCCTTACCAGTCTAGCATGTCAAGTTGGTCAAGTTTTGTCTTTCAATTTCATGACTTAACCCCAGTAATCATGTGTCCAGTTGGTTAAGTGTTGTCTTTCATGTTCATGACTTAACCCTATCATGTGGCATTAAGTCATTAATGCACCCCAACCTCTCACATTAGACCTGTTGTTGTGGTCACTGGATATGCCGGGTGGTTCCGGGTAGATTTACACCACAACTCAGTCTGACCTCGGGTTTCAAGCGCGATATGACCATCTACCCACATTGGATCCTATTGTTTGCAGTCACTGAATTTGTCGGGCGGTTTCGGGCAGAATTACACTGCAAACGCAACCCAACCTCAAGTTGGCTATTTTCAAGTTCATTCTAGTGTCATGTCCATGTTCAAGTTTTATGCCAAGTTCGTGTCAAGTTTCATGTCAAGTTTCATGATTCATGTTCATAACCAATCCATGTTTTTCCTTATCTACCCAAATCGTATTCCCATCGCACGTAAACTTGAATCGATCTAGATTACAAGTAAATCCAAATCCAAAATAAAAGGGAATAACATCAAAATTATGATAGGCAAAAGAACGAGCACAAGGTGATAAATCTAGCATGATATAGCTTGAGATAATTAGTTATAACATCATTGGAATATAGAATAATAGTCCCAAAACATTAGGATTACAGATCTAGCATAGTAAGCTGATAGTCATGATAAAGGTGATAATCCAAACTTGTGAAAAGTAGATTGATTTAATATCACAGGCATGATAATACCATGGACATGAAGGAGTTTGATTTACAACATGAATAGGTCCAAACTGATTTCATAGCAGTATTCCCAAATGTCAATATCCAAGATGGAAACTAGAATAGATGTGAATCGATTATCATACTTAAGTCCATTTTCACTTTATCTCATGTCCAAATTGCAATTAACAAGATTAAATCTCAAAGTAACCAGAACTTACAGATCATGGACTAAGAAATTGAGATGCAGAAGTTGAATCTAGAAACTAGTCGTCGAATTGTTGAATCGTTGAATCTCGATTTAATTATAGAATAAAATCCCCAATTTGCGAATCTTATGTTGCTTGAAGAAGAAGGTAGAATAATTCCCTTGATTTGATTAACTTTATTTTTAATTTAATTTTGAAGAAGAAGAAGAAGCCATGTCCATCAAAAATTTGTGCGCATAAGGTTAGAGAAGAATGGTGTAAGAAGGAATGGGGATTAGGTAGATTTATATAGGATTAGGTGGATTTATATAGGATTAGGCGAATGAATCTGGACTGAAAACGAGACCAAAAACATCAGAATGAACCCAGGCTCAAAACTGGGTTTCAGCACCAGGTCGACCCCTAGGTCGACCTGGCCCCTGGGAGGTCGACCATAGTGTCGACCCCTAGGTCGACCTGGTCCTGGGCGGGAAAATTCCCGCCCAGTCTGCGCTGGGGTTTGAATTCGAATTTCGAATTCGAATTCGAGTTGTTTTTCGGTTCTAAAAATCCTTGAAACTTCGGAGGGTCATATCTCCCTCATACGAAATCCGTTTTTCGAAAACTCGGACTCATTTCCAAGAAGAATTTCGAGTCGAACGCAGTGGCACAACTCGTTTCCCTTGATTCTTATTTTAAAAATTAATTCTACCTTGATTTATGGTTTTAACATATTATTAAAATACCAGGTATTACATGACTGCTAAAGGTATGTGGAACAAGCTGGAGGAGTTGTATATGGAGAAATCACTCACAAATCGACTGATCCTTTTGCGGACTTTTTTTACCTGCAAGATAAAGGAAGAAACTTCGCTAAAGGCACACTTAAATGTGTTTGATGATTTGTTAATGAATATGAAGGCGGTATATTTGTAGATTGAGGAAGAGAAGAAGGCGATGATATTGTTATGTTCACTGTCTGAACGCTATATTGGATTCTCAAATAGTTTGATCTATGGTGGAGATACATTAACTCTTGATGATGTCAAGACCGTTTTCTTAGTGAGGTGTTGCGAGGTCAGATGAAGGAGCTGAGTGATGAAAGTAGTGGTGCAGGAAGTTGTCACGGTTTATTTGTGGAGAAGGAGAAGTCTGAGAAGAATGGAAACCAGGGGCGTTATAAGTCTAGGAAACCCGGTTGGAGAGGAAAGTCAGAGGAAAGAAATGGCAAGTGCTTTATATGTAAGAAACCTGACCATTGGAAGAATGAATTTCCAGACAAGAGAAAGAAGGAAGTAGCATCTTCATCAGTTGCGGTGGAGAGGGATGTTGGTGAGGGAGAGATAGATGTTTTTTCGGCTGTAGCATCGAATGTTTCGAGTAGCAAATGGGTGCTTGATTCGGGGGCTTCATATTACATGATGCCTAATAGGAATTTTCTTCTTCTTATACTGACCGGGAAATATATTCAATTGTTATGAGAAATGGTGGAGTTTGCAGGTCGAAGGGAATTGGATCCGTGCAAATTCAGGTGTTTGATAGATTGATTCGTACTCTCACTAATGTGTGTTCTGGGACTATGGAAGTCACTTATCTCTTTGGGACAGCTAGATTCTTTGGGATGCAAGATCACTATGGAGAGTGGTAGTTTGAGGGTTTCGATGGGGTCGCTTGTGTTTATGAAGGGTGTTATGACTCATGGAATTTATTTGCTTTAAGGTGTGACCATGGATGGCGAAACTTGTGTTGGTGTTGATATTTCTCGTGGCTTAGATGTGGCACAATTGTGGCATTTGAGGTTGAGTCATGTCTCGTAGAAGAGTTTAGATGTTCTTCGTCGAAGGGAGATGATTAATGGTGAGAGTTTCAGCAAGTTGGAGTTTTACGAGGAATGTGTCATGGGGAAGAAAATTAGAGTGTCATTCGTTGAAGGTAAACATGATTCAAGAGGGATTCTTGAGTATGTGGACATGGATGTTTGGAGATCAGCACCAGTAGTTTCTTTGGGAGGATCAAGATATTATAATTCTTTCATTAATGACTTTTCTCGAAAAGTTTGGGTGTATGTAATAAAGGCCAAGTTGGAGGCATTTGCAAAGTTCTATGAATGGAAGGCTCTTGTTGAAAATGAGAGTGGAAAGTCTTTGAAGGTTCTTAGGTCCGGTAATGGCGGTAAGTATGCTACTAGAGATTTTCTGAAATTTTGCAAGAATCATGGTATTCAGAGGCATTTTACTACATCTTGGGATCCATAATCTAATGGAGTAGCGGAGAGAATGAACCAAACTCTACTGGAGAAAGCTCGATGCTTGAGATTGACATGGGGTCTATTTGAGGGATTTTAGGCCGAAGCTTTGTCAACCGTAGTGCATATTATTAATCAATTCCGTGCTCGGCTATTGATAACAAAATTCCGAGGGAAGTGTGGAAGGGCAAGAACACTGATTTGAGTTATCTTCGTGTATTTGGCAATTATGTTTATGTGCATGATACGACGAATGATAAGCTTTCACCTAGAGCTGTCAAGGGGATTTTGCTTGGCTATATGGATGGAGTTGAAGGCTACCGGATTTGGATTCCAGAGACGAAGAAGGCTATGGTTTCTCATCATGTTAATTTTAATGAGTCAGCTAAGTTTAAGGAGAATGAGGGCTCATCGGATGTTCCAGATTTGGTTCATGTTGAATCGAAGGAGAAAGAGGTAATTCCCACTTTCAGGCCTAAAGAGAGAGTAGAGTTGTTGGAGATGCTTGAGAAGAGGTAGCGGTTGATGTTTCACTAAATAGTCTGCAAGGTTCCTCTAGTAGTGTTGGTGATGTGCATGATTCTAGAGAAGATTCAATGCAAGATGGAGCTGAAGGAAAAACAGTTGATGGTATTGCTACTTGGGTTAGTCATCGTGCTATAAAGCCATATAGAAGATATGGTGATTGGAGCTATCTTAATTTTTGTAAGAATTTGGACTATGCTCTTCATGTAGTCCACGATGAGCCGATGGACCTTGATGACGTCTTGAGTTCGAGTGATAGCTCGAAATGGATTTGTGCCATGGAGGAAGAGATGCAATCATTGATGAAGAACCAGACTTGGGAGTTGGTTCCACTTCCTAAAGGAAACCGTGTTATTGGTTGCAAATGGATATACAAGGTGAAGAATGATCGAAGATACAAAACTAGGCTAGTGGCTAAGGGGTTTTCGCAAAGGAAGGGAAAACAGTATGATGAGATCTTCGCACCAGTTGTGAGACATACTTCTATCCGGATATTACTTACCATAGTTACTATTCACGACTTGGAGTTGGAGCAACTTGATGTGAAAACCACCTTCTTGCATGGTGATTTGGATAAAGACATTTACATGGAGCAATCAGAAGGGATTGTTGTAAATGGTAAGTCAAAATTGGTTTGCAAGTTGAAGAAATCACTATATGGTTTGAAGAAATCACCTAGGCAAAGGTACAATAGATTTGATCATTTTATGCTAGAAAATGGTTTTGAAAGAAGCATCAAGGATGCTTGTATTTATTTCAAAAAGTTGAATAATCATTGTTGGGTGTATATACTCTTGTGTGTGGATGATATGCTCATTGCTTTTAAGGACAAGGCTGAAATCAACAAGTTGAAATTGAAATTAAAGGCAGAATTTGAGATGAAAGACCTTGGAGAAGCACATAAGATTTTGGGTATGAAAATTGAAAAGGGCCGAAAGCGTTTTGAGTTGAAATTAACTCAAAAGAAATATATTAGAAAAGTGCTTTGCCGGTTAGCATGGAGGATGCAAATGCGTCAAATACACCTTTACCTTTGCATGTAAAGCTTTTGAGTAAGGGATCACCTATCGAGGAGAAAGACAAGGCTTATATGGAAAAAATGTCATATGTTAATGCGGTTGGTAGTTTGATGTATGTCATAGTGTGTATAAGGCCTGATATTGCAAGTGCCATTGGGGTGATTAGTTGGTTCATGGCTAATCCAGAGAAATCGTATTGGGAAGCAGTGAAGCCTATCTTGAGATACTTGAAAGGTACAACATCTCATGATATTGTTTTTGGGGCTAGTAAGGAGAAGAATTGCATGTTGGTTGGTTACTGTGATTCAGACTACGCTAGTGATATGGATCAAAGAAAATCAACTTCTGGATATGTATTCACTCTAGGTGGTACTGCCATAAGTTGGAGATCAGGATTGCAGGCTATAGTTGCTTTATCCACTATGGATGCGGAGTTGATAGCTGCGGTGGAGGTAGCAAAGGAAACACCCTATTTAAAGCAACTGCTGTGTGACTTGGGCTTTGAACATGACAATGTTGATGTTCAATGTGATAGCCAAAGCTATACATTTGGCGGAGAATTTGGCATTTAGCTCACAGACTAAGCATATTGAAGTGGGGGAGTCATCTCTAGTAGCCATGGACGAAGACATGCAGGTATGCCTTCGAAAAGTGCACACAAAGGATAATGTAGCAGATATGTTCACTAAGGCATTGCCGATTGGGAAGTTCGAGCATTGCTGGAACTTAGCTCGCTTGGAGAGGTGCTAAGTGCCACAGGGTGACACGGTTGGCAGAGAAGTTTGGACATGGATGAATAAGAGTATCGGTGAGAGGTTGAAGTTCTATCTTCTTGGCATGTTTGTCTTTTGGTGAGACAAGTTTTGGAGTTGGGTGTTTTCAGCACTTTATTAGCAGGTGGGGGGTTTGCCTGAGCTCGTTGATGAAGTGCAATAGGGGTGGCTTTGCCGGCACTCATTGGGAAAGCATTCAAGCTTGGTGAAGGTAGATATGGTGATAGTTGGAGCTATCAATTACAAGCGATGGTATGGATACCATTAGTTTATGGAGTTGGAGATAGGTAATTTTGCATCAAGGTGGATTGTTAAATTTGGTGATGCTAAATCAGATTAAATGGAAGGAAATTTTTCTTAAAGGAAGAAAGAGAAGATATTGCTTTCCCTAATTAATGGGATTTGGTTAGATATTGCATTCCCAAATTAATGGAATTTGGGTAGATATTGTTTTCCCTAATTAATGGGATTTGGATATATATTTCTTTCCCTTATTAGGTGGCATAATTTATAAGATCATTTGTCATATATATAAAACTTGGGTATGAAGTAATTGGTCTTATAAAAGGAGCCTAAAGGGGAGAGTAAAAGGTATTCATTCATCTCTCAAATCAAGATTTAAGGATCTCTAACCTAAATCTATTTTCTTCAATTCTTTATCTTGCCAAATCAAATTCTTGAGTGAATTGAGTGACCATTGTAATTAATCTCTTGTGCTCTTCATTGGTATTAATAAAAGGCTCTCTCTCAAGTGGATGTGCATTAAAAAATGGTTAGTGGAACCACTATAAATCCCTATGTGATTTAATTTTCATTATTTCTCTTTTATTTCTCTAGTGTGGTGATTGTGATTGGCATTTGGATTAGATTGAGATTGTTTAAGATATTGATTTGTTGTTTTTGCACGTTTATCACGATCTCATCTTCTGCTGATTTAGGGGGTTTTGATTTGAGCGAGGAATCAAAATTTCTCCCCAATAACCTGATATTTCAAAACAAAATTACTAACCTCTTAAACGAAACAAAATCAAGCTCAAAATCCCTAAAAAGATAAATAATACATGTTCAAAGCATTACATTATATATATATATATATATATGTATATAACAAAAGCGTCTCTTTGGACCTGGCCAACCCCTTCCTGAGTTGCTTGGCTGCTTGCACCATGTTGGTGAGAGCTGGGTTGACTTCACTGTACTCTCTAGTCTTCAATCGACAATATGGGTTCACCCACAAAATGTTATACTCGAGAACAACAAGCATTTTGTTGATGCGATCTGCAATTTCATCGGTCGATGGAATTCTTGGAGAGTGGATGTCGTACACACCTGGATCAATACCATCTTCATACCTTACTAATACAGAGTGGAGCTTCTCATTTGATATGGAGTTTTAAATTGTGATTACATCAGCATCCATGTAAATGATGGAGTGTATAATGTCGCTGAAGTTGGAGTAGCGCATGTTGGCATGAATCTAAGTAGTGTCCTTAATGTCGACATATGTAATACTGAGAGAGTGTACATCCCTGCCCAGATAGAATGCATGGTCCGACTTGCGAAGAGGCAACCCCTCTTTGAGAGCCGCTTCATCAATTCGAATAACATTAATTCCAGCAGCTTCCAAGTCCTCCACTTTTTTTATGATGGCTAGAGCAATCTAGTAGCATGTCTCAAATCTTGGCAGATCAATTCGGATAAAAGACCAGTTGTGGATTGTAAGTGGACCAGTAAGCATACCCTTCAGTGGGTAGGAGGTCATGGTTTGGGCCACTGATAACCAGGAAACAGTCATTTCCTTAGGGCTGCTGACATCACCAATAAAGAACTGGGGTCTTAACACACCATGACCATATGATTGCACCCAACCATTAGCAGTTATTACTAACCTAGATAGTTGCTCACCGACCATATCATTTCTCTCTGGTTCTCCATAGGACACATCAATATCAAGATCCTCTTGTAATTTCACAACTTTGCTAATTTCCTTTTCGATGCACTTGGCATACTTTTTTTCAAAGATTTTGTTTGCCTTGAATTCAAGGCATGCTCTCCTTAGTTCAACTGTTTATGGGAATGAACCAATAGTTGTGGTGGGGTGAATCAGAAGGTTCAGTTTCTTCTGTTGCATGTCTAATCTTGTGCTCACATTTTTAGCTCTGTGGTTCTCAGAGTCCTTCAAAGTAGCAGCCGCTTTCTGGATTTCCTCGTTGTTAACTTTAGGATATGACTACGTAGAAGCTTGAGAAACAGCATTTCCTGCAAAGAAGGCCTCATCTTTTTCACCAGACAATGCCTTGCCAAGAGAATTCACTTCTACCACCTTTTATGTAGTGAATGCCAACAAGCTGAATCGTGGTATGCTCTTAGTATGTGCCTGCCTCCCAAAAAAAAGGCCTTACTTACCCTATAATATTCATCTAATTGATCATTACAGCTTACAAATAATATATCAACAAAATTCAACATGTACCATTTTCTACAGAGAAATTAAAATAAAAGAGATTCAGAAATAGCTCCTGCCGCAATTATGACCCTCTGCTAATTTAACATGTATCATTTACTTTCCCTCTGCTAATTTTGTTAAGTTAATGTTATTTTCTTGCTTCAAGAGGTTCAGAAATAGCTCTTGCAACTAAATCTCAAACTAGACAGTAGTTAAATCTTTCATATCTAATCATTTACGCTTTTACTAAGGAAGCGTAAATTTGAAAACTTAAATCATATAAAAAGAGTAAGCAGTAATTAACAACTCTATACAAAATATAACATCAATTATCGAACCCCAAATTATAGTAGATTTTCTATACGATTGAAGCGAGAATGGTCTCTTATAGGATATATTAATTTAAAAAACTAATGAAAGAATTAACTGAGCACTGAAAAGGGTCATGGGCACAAAAATAATGTAGACATGAGATTTAAGAAAAGAGTAAGATATGATTTTAGTATATAAACTAGTCACGTCTTTTCCGAAAGGAACACAAACACGTGTTCATTCTGTATGAAGGCCTCATCCAGAATGCACATAATTTGAGTTTTACCGCACAACATGAATGTACTTAGATGTTTTGTATTAATGCTATCTACACTTTAGATCAATCCAAAGGCATGTATATATGTCATAAACATAGGACTTATCAAATTAGTAAGCATAAAAGGTTTCCATATATAGCAAATCTAAAAATAATAGCTGCTTAAAAGCTATTATGCAGCCATTATTTTAAATTTGCTATATATGGAAACCATTTCACTAAGATAAAGGGGAAGTAATGTGGAACATAATCAAATCAATTGCAGTAAACTACACTAAATACAGGATTATGATTTTCAAAGTGATTGAGCATAAATGGTATGCATATGAAATTAGTATTGGAAGTTAAAAATGAATAAATTGTGCAGTGAATTAGGGAGTCAATAACATTATAGGCATATAATTTACATACTGAGTAACACACGATTCAAATATATAAACCAATAATACCTACGTCTTAAATTTATTTAATTGTCTACCATAATATTGAATGTAACGTAAATCATCTAAGCACATAAATGGTATAAGCATTGGATTTTCAAAATTAGTAAGCAATAAAGACCGTCACATATACTAGATTAAAAAATGGTAACTAATGCTGATATGATTATTAAATCAATTGAAGGAAAAAAGTATGAATACATGATTTACCAAGTTGTCATGTCACAGATGGTTTATATATGAAATTAAGATAGTGGATTAAAAGGATAATTTATTATGCAATAAAACATATCATAGGCCGAAAAAAGGGTTGCTCGTGGCATACCGGCATTGTCAGTGACTCAATTGATGCAAAAAATCATTTCAAAATGTGGCATATTGAAGTAAAGGAATCTAATATAGGAGAGTTATGTATATTCTAGCATATTTTGATGTTTATGTACAAATGTAGTATATATAGTTATTTTCTTGGAGCAACCATTTGGAAACAAAATTAACACAATTAGTGACATAAAATCTAAATCATTGGATTTTCTTGTCCTTATACGAAATGTGAAATTAAAAAAGTTAATTTTGGCTTTACCAAGTAATTATTTATTTTGTATTCCGGTAGACATATTATTTTTTCATTGTACAGGAATTTCATATAAATTGATGTTATCAATTTTTTTTCCTTAAAACCCTTGTTTAAGATATGATATATGGATACAATAGCATAGTATGAAAATACTGAAACGTTAAATTACAATTAATATTTATGATGTTGAAAAAAGCTAAATTTGAATATATATATATATATATATATATACAGAAACACTGTTGAAGTATACGATACTATGTGTTAGATTGAGGAGGATATTTCGGGATATTTCGAATATTTAGGATCTGAAGGATATTTTTAGATTTGGAGAATATTTAGGATCTGGAGGATATTTAGGATCTGGAGGATATTTCGGATATAGAGGAAATTTTGGGAATTTCCATATACTTCCCTATGTCTATATAAGCTACATCGGATCCAAAAGGAGGAGGGACAACAAAATCAAGAGATTAGATCAAGGTTTATTCTAATTAGGGTTTAGGCAATCCTAATCTTCTTCAATTCCTTTCTCCACAAAATCAATTTTTTCTAGTAAATTTGATCATTGTAATCAATCTCTTGTACTCTTCTATTGATATTAATAAAGATTTCTCTCTCAAAGTGGACGTACACTGACAAGACGTCGGTGGAACCACTATAAATCCCCGTGTGATTTAGTTTCTCGTTATTGCTCTATTATTTCCATTGTTTAGTGATTGTGATTGGCTTGGATAAGATTGAGATTGTACGATTGGTTGTTTTTGCACTATTACCACGATCTCGTTTTCTGCGGCGTTGGGGATTTTTTTGATTTGAGCGGTCTTGAATCAAAATTTCTCCACAACATTTGGTATCAGAGCATTGGTGTTGGTAGATAGTTGTAGAAATGCCGGAATCAGGTTCAAATAATCCATCAACAGTTGGTCCAAGTGGTGTAGCTCCTTATGTACGTGGGTCGTATGCATCTGCTGGTTCACAATTGGTTATCGACAAGTGGAATGGCGATAATGATTTCGAAAAGTGGCAATGGAAGATGAAAGCGGTTCTTAAGCGGAATCAGGTACATCAGATGGTGTTTGATACACATTTATTGCCAAATGACATCTCAGATGTGGAGAGAGAAGAAATGGAAGAGTGGGCATTCACTACACTTCAACTTGCCATCAGGGAGAATGTTATTTCCGAAATTAGTGGTGAGACGACTGCTAAAGGTATTTAGAACAAGTTGTAGGAGTTGTATATGAAGAAATCACCCACAAATCGACTAATCTTGTTGCAGACTTTCTTTACCTACAAGATGAAGGAAGGAACTTCGCTAAAGGCGCACTTAAATGTGTTTGATGATTTGCTAATGAAGATGAACGCGGTAGATTTGAAGATTGAGGAGGAGCAGAAGGTGATGATATTGTTATGCTCATTGCCTGAGCGCTATACTGGGTTCTCAAACAGTTTGATCTATGGCCGGGATACATTGACTCTAAATGACGTCAAGACGGGTCTTCTTTGTGAGAAATTGCAAGATCAGATGAAGGAGCTGAGTGATGGTAGTAGTGCTGCTGGTAATGGTCAAGGTTTATTTGTGGAGAAAGAAAAGTCAGAGAATAAAGGAAACCAGGGGCGTTCTAAGTCTAAGAAGCCCGGTGGAAGAGGAAAGTCAAAGGAAAGAAATGGCAAGTGCTTTATATGCAAGAAACCTGGTCACTGGAAGAATGATTGTCCAGACAAGGGGAAGAAGGAAGTAGCATCTTCATAAGTTGCGGTGGAGAGAGAAGTTAGTGAGGGAGACGTAGATGTTTTGTCGGCAGTAGCATCAGATGTTTTAGTCAGCGATTGGGTGCTTGATTCGGGGGCTTCATATCACATGACGCCTAATAGGAATTTTTTTTCTTCTTATGTTGAATGGGAAGGAAAATCAATTGTTATGGGAAATGATGCAGTTTGCAAGTTGAAGGGCATTGGATCCGTGCAAATTCGGATGTTTGACCGGAGTGGTTCGTACTCTCACCAATGTGCGCTATGTTTCAGGACTACGGAAGTCGCTTATCTCTTTGGGATAGTTGGATTCTTTAGGTTGTAAGATCACCATTGAGAGTGATAGCTTGAGGGTTTTGAAGGGTGCGCTTGTGATTATGAAGGGTGCTAAAACTCATGGTATCTATTTGCTTCAAGGAGTGACCGTGGAAGGTGAAACTTGTGTCAGTGTTGATAGTTCTCGTGGCTTAGATGCTACATGGCTGTGGCATTTGAGATTGGTTCATGTCTCGGACAAGAGTTTAGATGTTCTTCGTCGAAGGGAGATGATTGATGGTGAGAGTTTCAGCAAGTTGGAGTTTTGCGAGGAATGTGTCATGGGGAAGCAAACTAGAGTATCATTCGGTGAAAGAAAACATGATTCAAGAGGGATTCTTGAGTATGTGCACACGGATGTTTGGGGACCATCTCCTGCAGCTTCTTTGGGAGGAGAAAGATATTATATTTCTTTCATTGATGATTTTTCTCGAAAGGTTTGGGTGTATGTAATGAAGGCCAAGTCGGAGGCATTTGCAAGTTTCAAAGAATGGAAGGCTCTTGTTGAGAATGAGAGTGGAAAGACTTTGAAGGTTCTTAGGTCCGATAATGGTGGCAAATATGTTTCCGTAGAATTTCTGAATTTTTGCAAGCATCATGGTATTAGGAGGCATTTTACTACACCAGGAGATCCGCAATCTAACGGAGTGGCGGAGAGAATGAACCAAACTCTACTAGAGAAAGCTCGATGCTTAAGATTGACATCGGGTTTGTCTAAGGGATTTTGGGCCGAAGCTTTGTCAACTGCGGTGCATATTATTAATCGAATTCCATGCTCAGCCATTGATAACAAAATTCTGGAGTAAGTGTGAAAGGGGAAGAGCATTGACTTGAGTTATCTTTGTGTATTTGGCAGTCCTGTTTATGTGCATGATCCGGGGAAGGATAAGCTCTCACCTAGAGCTTTTAAAGGGATTTTTCTCGGTTATATGGATGGTGTCAAAGGTTATCTGATTTGGAATCCGGAAATGAAGAAGTCTATGGTTTCTCATCATGTTACTTTTGATGAGTCAGCTATGTTCAAGGAGACCGAAGGCTCATCGGATGTTCCGGATTTGGTTCATGGTGAATCAAAGGAGAAGGAAGTTATTCCCACTTTCAGGCCTAGAGTGAGTAGAGTTGTTGGAGGATCTTGCGGGGTGAATGTGGTTCATCACATAGTCCACAAGATTCCTCTAGTAGTGTTGGTGATGTGCACGAGCCTAGAGAAGATCCAGTTCACGGTGGAGCTGAAGAAAGACCGGGTGATGGCATTGCTACTCGGGTTGGTCGTCGTGCTATAAGGCCACCCGAAAGATATGGTGATTGGAACTATCTTAGCTTTTGTGAGAATTTGGACTATGCTCTTCATATAGTCCAAGATGAGACGATGGACGTTGATGACGTCATGGATTCGAGTGATAGCTCGAAGTGGATTTGCGCAATGGAGGAAGAGAAGCAATCGTTAATGAAGAACCAGACTTGGGAGTTTGTTCCACTTCCTCAAGGAAACCGTGCTATTGGGTGCAAATGGATATATAAGGTGAAGGACGATGGAAGATACAAAGCTAGACTAGTGGCTAAGGGGTTTGCACAGAGGAAAGGAGTATGATGAGATCTTCGCATGGTTGTGAGGCATACTTCTATCCGGACATTACTTACATTAGTTGCTATTTACGACTTGGAGTTGGAGCAATTAGATGTGAAAATCGCCTTCTTGCATGGAGACTTGGATGAAGACATCTACATGGAGCAACCAGAAGGGTTTGTTGTAGAAGGTAAGTCAGAACTAGTTTGCAAGTTAAAGAAATCACTATATGGTTTGAAGTAATCACCTAGGCAATGGTACAAGAGATTTGATCATTTCATGCTTGAAAGTGTACAAGAGATTTGATCATTTCATGCTTGAAAGTGTCTTCCATAGAAGCATCAAGGATGCTTGCGTTTACTTCAAGAGGACAGGAAATGATTGTTAGGTGTATTTACTCTTGTATGTGGACGATATGCTCATTGCTTCTAAGTACAAGGCAGAAATCAACAAGTTGAAAGAAAAATTAAAGGTGGAGCTCGAAATGAAAGATCTTGGAGAAGCAAGGAAAATCTTGGGCATGGAAATTGAAATAGATCAAAAGCGTTTTGAGTTGAGATTGACTCAAAAGGAGTACATTAAGAAGGTGCTTTGCCGGTTTAGCATGGAGAATGCAAAGGCGTTAAATACACCTTTACCTTTGCAAATAAAGCTTTCGAGTAAGGGATCACCTATCGAGAAGAAAGACAAGGCTTATATGGCAAAGGTGCCTTATGCTAGTGTGGTTGGAAGTTTGATGTATGCCATGGTGTGTACAAGACCCGATATTGCAAATGTCGTCGGGGTGGTTAGTCGGTATATGGCTAAACCTGGGAAATCACATTGGGAAGCCGTGAAGGCTATATTGAGATACTTGAAAGGCACAACATCTCATGGTCTTGTTTTTTGTGGTAGTGATGGATTGAGTTGCAAGTTAATTGGTTATTGTGACTCGGACTACGCCGGTGATAGGGATCGGAGGAAATCAACTTCCGGGTATGTCTTCACACTTGGTGGTACGGCCATTAGTTGGAGATCAAGATTGCAAACCATAGTTGCTTTATCCACTACGGAGGCGGAGTTGATAGCCGCTGTGGAAGCGGCAAAGGAGGCACTCTATTTGAAGCGACTATTGTGTGACTTGGGTTTCGAACATGAGAGTATAGATGTTCGATGTGATAGCCAAAGTGCTATACATTTGGCAGAGAATTTGGCATTTAGCTCATGAACGAAGCATATTGAAGTGAGAGAGTCATTTCTAGTAGCCATGGACGAAGACAAGCAAGTATGCCTTCGGAAAGTGCACACAAAGGATAACGCGGCGGACATGTTCACTAAGGCATTGCCGATTGGAAAGTTCGAGCATTGCTCGAACTTAATTCGCTTGGAGAGATGCTAGGTGCCACGTGGTGGCACAGTTGAGAGAGAAACTTGGATGTAGAAGAGTATCGGTGAGAGGTTGATGTTCTGTCTTCATGGTAAGTACTCGTTTTCACTCCCAAGTACATTGTCTTTTGGTGAGACTGGTTTAGGAGTTGGATGTTTCAACACTTCATTGACGAGTGGGGGCTATGCCTGAACTCGTTAGTGAAGTGCAATGGGCGGTGGCTATGCCGGAGTTCATTGGGAAACATTCAAGCTTTCTTGATTGAAGATAGAAGGAAATGCTTGGGTGCATTGAAATTTATGATGTAGACGGATACAGTATCGAGGTGGAGTGTTGCAGTATGCGATACTATGTGTTAGATTGAGGAGGATAATTCGGGATATTTCAAATATTTAGGATCTGAAGGATATTTTCAGATCTGGAGAATATTTAGGATCTGGAGGATATTTCGGATCTAGAGGAAATTTTGGGAATTTCCATATACTTCCCTATGTCTATATAAGCTACATCGGATCCAAAAGGGGGAGGGACAACAAAATCAAGAGATTAGATCAAGGTTTATTCTAAGTAGGGTTTAGGAAATCCTAATCTTCTTCAATTCCTTTCTCCACAAAATCAAATTTTTCTAGTAAATTTGATCGTTGTAATCAATCTCTTGTACTCTTCTTTTGATATTAATAAAGGTTTCTCTCTCAAAGTGGACGTACACTGATAAGACGTCGGTGGAACCACTATAAATCCCTGTGTGATTTAGTTTCTCGTTATTGCTCTATTATTTCCATTGTTTGGTGATTGTGATTGGCTTGGATAAGATTGAGACGTTCGATTGGTTGTTTTTGCACTATTACCACGATCTCGTTTTCCGCGGCGTTGGGGATTTTTTTGATTTGAGCGGTCTTGAATCAAAATTTCTCCACAAAAAACACACACACACACATACACATCTGCCTTCTTGAAAGAGGGAGAGAAAAGAGAGATGAAAAAAACAAATAATACCAAAGTATGAGTATGCCTAGTACAAATATTATGTTTTTTGTTGGATAGCATTGAACTTAAAGGAAATGAAATGAATTAGTTTTATGTATATTTCTAAGCCATCAATTTGGTGCCACTAAAACGTGAATGACTGAAATAATGAAGATGAAAAAATGAGCCCTACATGAATCACATGCAACAGAAGAGGATGAAATTCTTGTTCTCTTTTCATGGATAATGAAGCTGACTTAATTTGTCCAATGAGATGCAACTAATGTTGAGTAATTTGGATAATACATGCATTAAACCTAGAAACACATGAAAAAAATGTCCAATATTGGAAACAAATTGGGTTTATCAAAAATGAAATTACAAATGCAGATGTATCCAGGCACAGTGCTACATATATGGAAAAAAAATATCATTTCACAATAACCACCAGTTACATAAGTTGAACACATTATGCAATCACTTGGCTATTATGAAGTTTCATGTCTCCTTCAATGGAAGTAGGTACCTCAATCTAAACCATTGTCATAGTTGTCATAGAAAATAAAATGTTCTAAAGCAATTTGGTAAGTGCATTCTCTTACACATCACTCGGTGTTGTGATAGTTGAACCAAGCACCTAATTTGACATTAATAGAACCTAGATTACCTGAATGTTTATGTAGTATGTCTTCTATAATTTATTTGGTGATCATATTTTCATTAGAATAGTTAAAGTAGGTTGCCTTCTGTGATGTGCAACAGTTTGACAAAGTAGTCATGTAAAACAATAGAAGAAAATCAAGCCTCGTCTCCTCCGGACTCATACTTGAATCCCACACACCCCTCGGGGTACAAATTTCATACCCTAAGGGGTATGAATTTCGTTCCCCATGGGATGCGAATTAGGGGTACTAATTTCCAAGCACGAAGAGAGGGGTATGAGCTTTCTATGGCTTGCATTTTGGGGTCCGAGATTCTCTGATGAGGTCCCCAATTTCCACATACTCCAACCAAACCACTCCACTATAAATACCTCTAAGCTCACAATTCAATGGGGTTGGAATTTAGTTGTTTTGACATCCCTTGAGAGATCAAAGAAACCTCTTTAATGACATCCATGCTTTGAGGAAGAAGGGTAAAAGTGTCTTTTTCCTAATGTTCATGTACGATAATTATGACCTCAAATTACTTGGAAATGTTTGTAAAGGGATGTCATGTAATAGTCTCAAGCTTGTAACCCTTTACTATCAATAAAATATCACCGATTCTTCCAAAGTGGACGTAGGCCCCTCACGGGACCGAATCACTATAAATCTCTTGTGTTATTTACTGCTTTCAGCACTTATATTTCCACGTGGAACTACAATTCTTAAGTAGTTAAGAATCTTGGGTGTTTATGGCATATTTTGTTGTCAATATTCTGGTGCTTTCACTGAGAATACTCGGATTTGTCGCACATCGCCGTCTCGACTCCGACGTGCTTTAGGTTTCTTGTCTAACCTGCCGCCAAGTTCGCTTACAATGGCAAAGCGACCTAAGAATGCATCGATCGACTCTTCTGCTGCAGCCGAAGCTGGAACATCTCAACAACCTCACCAGACGGTTATCCCGATGGAAACTGATACCCTTCCTCCTATGGACTCCGAAGCTCCCGCAACAAGC
The DNA here is from genome assembly GCA_030737875.1 of Allium sativum. Lineage (NCBI taxonomy): Eukaryota > Viridiplantae > Streptophyta > Magnoliopsida > Asparagales > Amaryllidaceae > Allium > Allium sativum. Next base: position 968,225,144 of record CM060912.1, on the reverse strand, counting down.
GCAGATCCACGCGCTTAACGAGAGATATGTGCAATGGCCCAAATTTCCATACCCTTTGAGTTCACTACTAACACCACATGTCCAACCCAAATTGTACAGAAATAAGAATCATTAATAGAAAGAAGTTGGAGGACGAGAAACAGAAAGAAAGAATAGTTAGAATAGAAGAAATCGATGAACACAATTCTCATAGCGGACCGAAAAATATATATTATATAACATAACTTTTAAAATACAAATCGATAACTGTATATACATATCATCATCATCAGAACACAACAGTTATTCCTGAAACAGTTATAAACACCTGTTTCCAAATACAACATAGTACACAGCGGAAAATATGGTAATCTATAGCTAACTGGTGAAGTCCCCTACTTCAAACTCCTCCAAGTGAATCTGTAAAATCCCGACTACTTGACTTCCCGTACAAAATTTGGGCACCCAAGAGTTTAGGGAAAACAAACAAAATAAACTCTGGGTCAGTCATGGGACTGTTGTGAGTAAACTCCAACCATTTGTTTAACTTTCAAAAATCCTTTCGAAAGAAATGATAATCGTAACACCAATCCACACATAAATACGGATGGTGTTTACCCTACGATAACCAAAATATCTTTAATATCAAAATCTGGTGATATTATAATAGTGTCTAAATCAAATAAATAGAAATCTAGTGGAACGCTTGCATCTCATGCTCCATGCATAATATAAAATCAAAAAAACCGCAGGGTGCTTATTGGAGATTGGATTTCCAACATGACAAGGTATGGAACCACCTTCCGGCAGTGTATCTTGAGGGGAATACACCGGGTTCAACAAGAACATCTTGCAACCTGGCCCACACATGGCTGACCACTCATTTAACTTGAGTGTATCGAGCATATTATCACCAACGGTTGTAATCAGCAACCGTTAGCAATAGCATACAACAACGAATAGAATAAGAAGCAAATGAAATTTCTCTAGATCAGGTGATAATATGCCTAACGGGAATGACCCACATGGCCATGCTGCCTGCACGATTTTTGTCATTTCCCGGGTGATGATGCTTGAGGTCACGATTATCTTCCAGAACATCTTGCCATCATTTACTTTGAATGTCACATCACCAAACATTCATCCATATACGTTGTCCTGGGACTGGACAAACCGAAGGCATTATTCTATCAATCCATCTTGGGCAATTTCTACCTAGGATTAACATAATAGACCTTGCACATTACTTCATCTTCAAATATATTCAACATAAGTTGATCGTAACGCTTATGCCAATATAGAGTGGTTTTCATATATTAAATCTGATCCCGGTCTCTCCATATTGACAATGGAGGCATAAAATAAAAGAAACTTTGATAGTCGGTGATTTAACTATCAAAGGAACATCCATTCAATCAACGACCTTATATTCCAAATGGAATTTCTATTGATCAACCATCAAGCAATACTGGCCCCTTTTTATTATCAACTCCAAATTTCCATCTTTCCCATCTTTTCAAAGCTAGATTGTCTCTCTCGATTTTTGGGAAAAACATTTCCAATATCCTAATTTCTTTATTCGAGAAAATATCTCTTATTCCAGTGAGAAAACATTTATAACTATTCACAAATCCTTATTTTCTATATTCAGAAAATATACCTTATTAATATTGAAAAATATTCTCATTTATTAATTCATCGTTGACCAACTCATTTCATTTTCTATCATTTTATTTGGGAAAAACATTTCAAAATCCTTTAAATTTACGTGATGTCATAAAACATCGTTATTATAACTCAAACTAGTAATCACTTATTAACTAATCATCTTACTAACCCATTTTCCCTATCGAACCCTAACCATTCCTCCATCATTCATGAAGTCAATCAAGTTGGGGTATAATTACCTCTCAGACCTTAATTGAACAACATTCTCAATTTTGGAATAGTCAAAGCTCACAATTTCAAACAAACCCTCGCTTACGCGACTCTCGGATTCAATCTAAGAATCCTCTTCTTTTACGGAAAAATGTTGATTATAACGGTAGCGTTATAATCGCTGTTTCAAAACATTAATTATAACTGAGGGTTAAAATCGCTGTTTAGATTTATAAAACAATATTTATTATAACATCAGCGTTGTAATCGCCGTTTAGATTTATAGCGGTAGCGTTATAATCGTTGTTCCCAAATAACTGGTATATAAAAATATAACTTGTACTTATTAATTCAATTAATAAGTAAATGAATAAATAAATAGATTTGATTCAAAACGGAAAGTAAAAATAACTACTTCCCTAAATTTGATATAATCAAATTCCAATAAACAACTCTTTCTCTAATAATCTATATTTGATTATATTCTGAACTTCGGAAATTATCTACCATTACAGGTTAATTCAAACTCGAAATTCGCTTTTGAATTTATCTTTTCCAAATCATTATCAAATTCCTTTATAATCATTATAGCCTACACTTTATTTTATATTCCAAATTTTGAAATAAAACTCATCATTTTCTTTTAAAATGATTACCCATTTCCCTTTTCACTCAATTTCCAATTTGGATTCATATTTCCAAATCTAAATTTCCTTTATAGATATTTCATTTGCAAAATATTTGCATTAACCCATTATCCACTTTAATCGTGAATATATTCCTATTATATACAGTTTGATTTCATACTTATAAATAATACCTTAAACCCAAATTTTATTCGTAAATTCTATTCAGAATTACTCATATAAGTCTCATTTATTTTTATTTTAATCATTTAAAATCTCGTTTCACAATTCCTTAATAATTTCTTAGTTTAAATCTTATTTCAGATACTAGTTTCAAAACCGACTTCCAACTTTCCATATAAATTCAAATTTCAATTTATCCAATGATAAATAATTCACTTGATTTATATTCTGTTTAAAATCAATTTCTTGTTTAAATAAAACAAGTTTCTACTCCATTCGAAATTACACTTCAATTTTTGGAAAATATATTTCCTTTTAAGATCTCAAATTTCAATTTCCTATATTCGATAATATTTTAGGTATTTAAATACCAAAATTCTAGGGCCCGGGATATTTAAACAGAACAAGATCAATCACAGTTAATATAGCACAGCATATGTCATAATGAAAGTAAACACAATAATATAAATGTTAAGGAATCCAGTTGGATTCCTCCAACCTGTTTCCCTACATCCACAGATGTTTATCAACATCAATAATCTTATTTTTCATGATGAAATATCAGAACTAATAATCGATCAATGATGTAATCATATCAACCATTTCAACCAATTTTATCAACTGTTCACCCAAATCAACCATTGCACATTATAAAATTACTATAAATAAATTAAAAATCGTTTATATAAAATATAAATGAGTCAGAGTTAGTGAGTTTACTCACCTTGTTTTGCAGTTGACGAATCTTCTTTTATGCACTAAAGTCAGACAGCGTTTGCTTCTATCACAAAATTCCAGTTGTCCCGATCTCAGTCGCCTCAATTCAACAAAGTAGATTTCTTCGTTACGATCCTAATGTGACTATTTACGTATGGATTACTTATGTTTAATACAAGTCAACATATTTTTTTATTTTGATATTAACCAACCTAAATTATATTATTTTATATTGGATCTTACCGTGATTCAAGTTCACCAATCTTTCGCGCACCGACCCGCTACAGTTACTGTAGCTCTTCTTTCTGCCTGCTGTTAAAACCGCTCCATACAGTGAAGAAACACTACTTTCCTTTACCATTTCCCAGTACTTTGACCATTCCATCTAAATGCGCCATTGTCTCAGTGCGGTTTGCCATTGCCATATCACTTCTTATATGCTGCATCAATTAGCTCAGCACGCCCTTGTCTCGATGAGGTAAGATTGGTTTGGGAGCCCAAATCACTAAATGCTTGAAAATGAAGTTTCAATGTACACAAGGGAATTACAAGGCTGAAACGCAACATGGTGTCTACAGGAGACGCTTCTCTTTTTGATACTATCAGTGATTCTATTTAAAACTCCTCCAGCCCATTATTTCTGAACCCACCTTTGTGTGTGTGTATATATATTATTATTTTCCTTTTTCTTTTTCTTCTTTCTTCTCTTTTTCCATTACTCATGCCCCCTTGAACACGGTTGTCTGCAATTACTTCTCTGATCAAAATAATTCAAAACTGTACTTCTTCTTCTCTTGTATACATCACATCCGTACATAACTACTTCACCAAAAGCCAATTCTGTGATTCCCTTCTTCCTTACCACTTACTCCACTGTTCAACCCTTTTATGATTCACTAAGTCGAACCTCATCTCGCACCTCACTTCCATTGAGACCACCAAACCCACACAGTACCACAATTTTCATTTGGACCAGACTCTTGTCAACCGCAACATCACCATTTCAAAACTCACCATCGTTCAGCCCTCGTCCTTGTGGCTTTAAATGTGCGCAACACACCCTTTCAGTTGTGAACTTCTCATGTCATTAGTAAATGGATTAGGCCACATAATTCTTCTTTCTTCCTCTGGAATACATTCTGATTCCTTTTTCATAAGCAAAACCGAACTTCTTGGCTCCTCATACATGAGCACCGCGCTACCCTTAAGAACGCCGAACTCGCTGATGCCACCTCGGCAATCACCGTGATGCCCTGCTGTGCTCACCCATGTCTGAATCACCACCAAATTGCCCCCAAAACTCGGCTATATCCCAAAATCGAACGCCTGAAGCTCGCTGGCCCCACCACCAACACCGCTGATTTGACCCTGACCTCCTCGGCGTGAAGCCTCCTTCATTAACAACCTCGAACTCGGCCTAGCCTCACACAGTGAAAGCAGCGATAGGATTTTCAACCTAGGTTTTCATCAAACTATCCTCAGTTGTTCGGCTCGCCTCTAGGAGCAACTCGCTCCCCTCGACTCGACCCCAGTACCAACCGTTGAACGACGACGATAAGCCCTAGGCTGCTGGTCAAAATCGAGCAACTGGAGATTGGCACCACACAAGACATAATGATAGAGATTAAAGCCTTTAACCTCCGGAATTCTCATACGTTATTTTGAGATTTTGGATTTTTTTACAATTTTATTTTGAATTTCCTAGATTGATATTAAGTACTGGAAAATGTACTGGGTTTGAGGAAAGAACAAGGAAGAAGGTGTTCAGTATTTAAAGAAGAAAGAGCGTGTGGGGCGCGGAACTGAAAATTGCTTGGGAAGCACGGTTTTCATTGGGTTGGCAAGCACGAAATTAAGCTTTCCACGCACAGTTTTTATTGGATTGGCAGGCACGAAATTTAGCTTGGAGGATATGGTATCAACTGGCTTGGGGTACGCAATTGCAACTTGGAGCTCACTCTTTTGTTTTAAGTTCGACATAACCAACTTATTGAATAATTTGTTTAGTCAAAGTAGTCAGTCACTGTAATGTAGATAGCCATACTTTTGAAGTTAAAGATCACACAGAAGAAAATATTAAACCATTTTCTTCTGACCGAGATTTCTTCCTGTGATCGGACAAGTTTTCCTGTATTGAAAACACTTACATACTTTGTTTGATAAGGACTGAATGGAGAGGAAAAAAAGATGTCGTAGTTTTTAGGTAGGATATGGCAAAGTTTAGATAAGTTTTTGTAAGGGTACTGTCAACGTAATCTTACCTTGGATGATCCACAAATACAATTATATTACTATTACTATAAGGAACTTGTTATTAAAAACTGAAAATCACATAACTGTTATAATTATATATCCATACAGCTGTATTTTAACCATCACTTTAAAATATTGGATGATGTATCTTACTGACATAACAATAATATATTAATATATGGGCAGTTATATGTTAAATTCATTTGGAAATTCGTTATTAAGCTCTAATGTGAATTCGATTAAATATTTATATTATTCAATTTACACAACAAATGCCAATTTCAGCTAATCCCGAATATTACAGGATTAAATTTTTATTACGCCACTGTCTATACTAATAAAATATTCAAAATATTTGAATTCAATTTAATTCAATTATAAAACCAACATATTTAAATTATTAAACCAACTAATTATTATATCGCTAAAATTCTAGGACGTTACATTCCTTCCTTCTTAAAATAATTTCGTCCTCGAAATTGCTAAGCAGTAAAAATACTATAACTCTAACTCCTCATAACATGCTTAGTTGAAATCTTATAATCCATATCTTCATAAACCAGTTTTTATCCGATTTTCAAATTCTCATACCAATACTCGACCATTCAAATTTCTTTCCAAATGATCTGTCCGCCATTTTTAGATAATCCATCATCACTTTCTTATCTTCAGTTCAAATGATCTTCTATATATGCACACCCATTCCAATTGATTTTAAATCCATTTATCAATTTCATTATTCCACATAAAATTTTATCAACCAATTGCGTTTTTTTTTCAATTACAATTAACAACTCGATTTTGAATTATCAAAAAAAATTCTTGAAAATTTTCTAACTCTTTAAATTTTCGAAAAATTTCGCCAGTCTCTCCTTTGCACGGCTCAATTGGTACAACCACAACTTGCCTTTCTAGGCCTTCTCCAATCCAATAGAAAATCAAAAAGCCAAGTGGCTTACCCTATGGGCTCATAAAACCATCAAACCCAAGTAATATTGTAAACATGTACCTTTTTGTTGTACATAAATTCTATCTCTTGCATTTGCTTCTATAGAATATCTTCTCAACATATGTATATATTTCCAATTGGTTCCAAATCAATTCAACCTTTGGTCTTTAATTTTTCTAATCAACTTTATGATTAGTTCACTTATATTCCTTAATCCAAACCGAGTTCTATTTCCAAAAATCAACCCTCTTATTCTGCTTGAGTTCAATTCCATCACAGTTTAATTCCAAACAACAACATCCAATATACATTCAACTTATTTGATTTTATTCTGGATTATCTCTAATCCAGTCCAATTTTATTTAACTTAAGTTAAATTTCAATTCATTTGATTCACTTCTACCATTTTAATCCATTCAACTTATACAAGTAAGATTTTAATTTCAGAATTCAATTTTTCTGGTTTTATTTCAAATTAGTTTGAAATCATATATATTTATATACATATATTTATAATCAACTCAATTCAGAACATTTGAATTTCTAAAACAACTTTATCCTTCTTAAATAATTTTTTCAGTAACGAATTATTATGATAGCAATCCATCACTTAGAAACTTGAAAATGAATACTGATAATGTCGCGATCCATTATCAGAATTATTTTCTCGCCATTGAAGTGATTTCAATGCTTAATCCCTTTCAAAATCCATCTTAACCGTTCTTATTCAAAAATACTTTAAAGTAATGTTATATTTCTTTATAATATTTCAGAAAATATTTTCTGAACACTCGGAATTTAAAGTTCAATTATCGTTTGAACTAAATCTAGGTTTACCTCATTTGTATCCGTATACAAATTATATAACCATTTCAATATTTCATAATTCCATTTGATTGTAATAATATCAACACATTCATATATATTAATTAAAAAATTGTTCCTTTTATATCAAAATAATTTTTTTGACAAATTTATTTCATTTACCCATTTTAAAACAATAATGTATCGAATTGCTTTGTTCGAGAGTTTAGAAACACCTATCGATACAGTTGTACATTTCTGTATCGACCAGAATTCATAAACCACTCAACAAACCAGCCTATACGATATAAAACATTTTTATATCAAATCTACAAATACGCGCTCATGTATATACACTCAACTCAATCTAGGGTATTACTAACCTCATCTCTATTGAGTTACGCCACAAAGCCAAGGTCACTACTCAACCTTCAGCTCTGATACCAAATGTAATAGCCCGAATTTCCATACCCTTTGAGTTGACTAATAGCACCACACGTCCAACCCAAATTGTACAAAAATACAAATCATTAATAGAAAGAAGTTAGAGGATGAGAAATAGAAAAAAAGAATAGTTAGAATAGAAGAAATTGAAGAACACAAATCTCACAGCGGACCGAAAAAATATATTATATAACATAACTTTTGAAATACAAATCGATAACTATATATATAGATATATCATCATCATCAGAACACAATAGTTATTCCTGAAACAGTTATAAACACCTGTTTCCAGATACAACATAGTACACAGCTGAAAATATGGTAATCTATAGCTAAGGCGAAGCCTCCTGCTTCAAACTCCTCCAAGCAAATCTGTAAAATCCCGACTACTTGACTACCCGTACAAAATTTGGGCACCCAAGAATTTAGGGAAAACAAACAAAATAAACTCTGGTTCAGTCATGGGACTGGTGTGAGCAAACTCCAACCATTTGTTTGACTTCCGAAAATCCTTTTGAAAGAAATGATAATCGTAAGATCAATCCACACATAAATACAGATGGTTTTTACCTTACGATAACCAAAATATCTTTGATATCAAAATCCGGTGATATTATAATAGTGTCTAAATAAAATAAATAGAAATCTAGCGGAACGCTTGCATCTCATGCTCCATACATAGTATAAAATCAAAAAAACCGCAGGGCGCTTATTGGAGATTGGATTTCCAACATGACAAACTATGGAACCACCTTTCGATAGTGTATCTCTAGAGGGGAATACACTGGGTTCAACAAGAACGTATTGCTTGCAACCCGGCCCACCCATGGCTGACCACTCATTTAACTTGGGTGTATCGAGCATATTATCACCAACGGTTGTAATCAGCAACAGTTACCGAAAGCATACAGCAGTGAATAGAATAAGAAGCAAATGAAATTTCTCTAGATCAAGTGATAATACCCCTAATAGGAATGACCCACATAGCCATTCTGCCTGCCCGATTTTTGTCATTTCGGGTGATGAGGCTTGAGGTCACGATAATCTTCCAGAACATCTTGCCATCATTTAGTTTGAATGTCACATCGCTAGACATGCGTCCATATACGTTGTCCTGGGACTAGACAAACCGAAGGCACTATTCTATCAATCCATCTTGGGCAATTTCTACCTAGGATTAACAGAATAGCCCTTGCACTTTATCTTCAAATATCTTCAGCATGAGTAGATCGTAATGCTTATGCCAATATAGAGTGGTTTTCTAATATTAAATATGATCCCGTTCTCTCCATATTGACAATGGAGGCATAAAATAAACAAAACTTTGATAATCAGTGATTTAACTATCAAAGGAACATCCATTCAATCAACGACCTTATATTCCAAATGGAATTTCTATCGATCAACCATCAAGCAATACTGGCCTCTTTTTATTATCAACTCCAAATTTCCATCTTTCCCATCTTTTCAAAGCTAGATTGTCTCTCTCGATTTTTAGGAAAAACATTTCCAATATCCTAATTTCTATATTCGAGAAAATATCTCTTATTCCAGTGAGAAAACATTTCTAACTATTCACGAATCCTAATTTTCTATATTCAGAAAATATACCTTATTAATATTGAAAAATATTCTCATTTATTAATTCCTCGTTGACCAATTCATTTCATTTTCTATCATTTTATTTAGGAAAAACATTTCAAAATCCTTTACATTTTCGCGATGTTATAAAACATCGTTATTATAACTTAAACCAGTAATCACTTATTAACTAATCATCTTGCTAACCCATTTTCCCTATCGAACCCTAACCATTCCTCCATCAATCATGAAGTCAATCAAGTTGGGGTATAATTTACCTCTCAGACCTTAATTAAACACCATTCTCAATTTTGGAATAGTCAAAGCTCACAACTTCAAACCAACCCTCGCTTATGTGACTCTCGGATTCAATCTAAGAATCCCCTTCTTTTAAGGAAAATTATTGATTATAATGATAGCGTTATAATCGCTGTTTCCAAACACCAATTATAAATATTGCGTTAAAATTACTATTTAGATTTATAAAACCTTAGTTATAACAGCAGCATTATAATCGCTGTTTAGATTTATAACGATAGCGTTATAATCGTTGTTCCCAAATAATTGGTATATAAAAATATAACTTGTGCCTATTAATTCAATTAATAAGTAAATAAGCAAATAATTAGACTTGATTCAAAACGGAAAGTAAAAATAACTACTTCCCTAAATTCGATATAATCGAATTCCAATAAACAACTCTTTCTCCAATAATCTATATTTGATTATATTCTGAACTTCAGAATTTATCTACCATTTCAGGTTAATTCAAACTCCAAATTCGCTTTTGAATTTATCTTTTCCAAATCATTATCAAATTCCTTTATAATCATTACAGTCTACACTTTATTTTATATTCCAAATTTTGAAATAAAACTCATCATTTTCTTTTAAAATGATTACCCATTTCCCTTTTCATTCAATTTCCAATTTGGATTCATATTTCCAAATCTAAATTTTCTTTATAGATATTTCATTTGCAAAATATTTGCTTTAACCCATTATTCACTTTAATCGTGAATATATTCCTATTATATACAGTTTGATTTCATACTTATAAATACTACCTTAAACCCAAATTTTATTTGTAACTGCTATCAGAATTATTCATATAAGTCTCATTTCTTTTTATTTTAATCATTTAAAATCTCGTTTAACAATTCCTTAATAATTTCTGAGTTAAAATCTTATTTTAAATATTGGTTTTAAAACCGACTTCCACCTTTCGATATAAATTCAAATTTGAATTTATATTTCAATTTATCCAATGATAAATAATTCACTTGATTTGTATTCTGTTTAAAATCAACTTCTTATTTAAATAAAACAAGTTTCTACTATTTAACCCCATTCTTAATTACACTTCAATTTTTGGAAAATATATTTCCTTTTTATATCTCAAATTTCAATTTCCTATATTCGAAATTATTTTAGGTATTTAAATACCAAAATTCTAGGGCCGTGGATATTTAAATACAACAAGATCAATCACAGTTAAAATAGCACAGCATATGTCATAATCAAAGCAAACACAATAATATAAATGTTGAGGAATCCAGTTGGATTCCTCCAACCTATTTCCCTGCATCCACAGATGTTTATCAACATCAATAATCTTATTTTCACATCAATATGAAATATCAGAACTAATAATCGATCAACGATGTAATCATATCAACCATTTCTACCAATTTTATCAACTATTCACCCAAATCAACCATTGCACATTATAAAACTACTATAAATAAATTAAAATTTGTTTATATAAAAATATAAACGAATCAAAGTTAGTGAGTTTACTCACCTTGTTTTGCAGTTGACGATTCTGCTTTTATGTTACGCTCTAAAGTCAGACAGGCGTTTGCTTCTATCACAAAATTCCAGTTGTCCCAGTCTTAGTCACCTCAATTCCACAAAGTAGATTTCTTCGTTACGATCCTAATGTGTCCGTTTACGTATGGATTACTTATGTTTAATACAAGTCAACATAATCTTTTTTATTTTAAAATTAACCAACCTAAATTCTATTATTTTATATTTGATCTTACCGTGATTCAAGCTCACCAACCTTTCGCACACCGACCCGCTACAGTTACTGTAGCTCTTCTTCCTGCCTGCTGTTAAAACCGCTCCATACAGTGAAGAAACACTACTTTCCATTACCATTTCCCAGTACTTTGACCATTCCATCTAAATGCGCCATTGTCTCGGTGTGGTTTGCCATCGCTATATCACTTCTTATATGCTGCATCAATTAGCTCAGCACGCCCTTGTCTCGATGAGGTAAGATTGGTTTGGGAGCCCAAATCACTAAATGCTTGAAAATGAAGTTTCAATGTACACAAGGGAATTACAAGGCTGAAACGCAACATGGTGTCTACAGGATTTTGATACTATTAGTGATTCTATTTAAAACTCCTCCAACCCATTATTTCCGAACCCACCTTTGTGTGTGTGTATACATATATATATATATATATATTCCCTTTTTCTTTTTCTTCTTTCTTTTCTTTTTCCATTACTCACGCCCCCTTGAACACAGTTATCTGCAATTACTTCTCTGATCAAAACAATTCAAAACCGTACTTCTTCTTCCCTTATATACTTCACATCCATACATAATTACTTCACCAAAAGCCATTTCTGTGATTCCCTTCTTCCTTACCACTTACTCCACTGTTCAACCCTTTTATGATTCACTAAGTCGAACCTCATCTCGCACCTCACTTCCATTGAGACCACCAAACCCACACAATATCACAATTTTCATTTGGACCAGACTCCTGTCAACCACAACATCACCGTTTCAAAACTCACCATCATTCAGCCCTCTTCCTCCTGGCTTTAAATGTGCACAACTCACCCTTTCAGCTGTGAAATTCTCATGTTATTAGTAAATGGATTAAGCCACATAATTCTTCTTTCTTCCTCAGGTATACATTCCAATTCCTTTTTCATAAGCAAAACCGAACTTATTGGCTCCTCATACATGAGCACCGCGCTACCCTTAAGAACGCCGGACTCGCTGATGCCACCTCGGCAATCACCGTGATGCCCTGCCCGTGCTCACCCATGTTTGAATCACCCCCAAATTGCCCTCAAAACTCAGCTATATCCCAAAATCGAACGCCTGAAGCTCGCTAGCCCCACCACCAACACCGGTTGACCCTGACCTCCTCGGCGTGAAGCCCCCTTCATCAACAACTTCGAACTCGGCCTAGCCTCACACAGTGAAAGCAGCGATAGGATTTTCAACCTAGGTTTTCATCAAACTATCCTAAGCTGTTTGCCTCGTCTCCAGGAGCAACTCGCTCCCCTCGACTCGATCCCAGTACTAATAGTTGAACGACGATGGTAAGCCCTAGGCTGTTGGTCAAAATTGAGCAACGAGAGATTGGCACCACACGAGACAAAATGATACGAGATTAAAGCCTTCAACCTCCGGAATTCTCATACGTTATTTTGAGATTTTAGATTTTGTTTACAATTTTATTTTGAATTTCCTAGATTGAGATTAATTACTGGAAAATGTACTGGGTTTGAGGAAAGAACAAGGAAGAAGGTATCCAGTATTTAAAGAAGAAAGAGCGTGTGGGGGCACAGAACTGAAAATTGCTTGGGAAGCACGGTTTTCATTGGATTGGAAAGCACGAAATTAAGCTTGCCACACACAGTTTTCATTGGATTGGCAGGAATGAAATTTAGCTTGGAGGGTATGGTATCAACCGGCTTGGGGTACGCAATTGCAACTTGAAGCTCACTCTTTTGTTTTAAGTTCGACATAACCAGCTTATTGAATAATTTGTTTAGTCAAAGTAGTCAGTCACTATAATGTAGATAGCCATACTTTGAAGTGAAAGATCACACAGAAGAAAATATTAAACCATTTCCTTCTGACTGAGATTTCTTCCTGTGATAGGACAAGTTTTCCCCTATTGAAAACACTTATATACTTTGTTTGATAAGGACTGAACGGAAAGGAAAAAAAAAGATGTCGTAGTTTTTAGGTAGGATATTGAAAAGTTTAGATAAGATTTTGTAAGGGTACGGTCAACGTAATCTTACCTTGGATGGTCCACAAATACAATTATATTACTAATACTATATGGAACTTGTTATTAAAAATCGACAATCACATAATTGTTATAATTATATATCCATACAACTGTATTTTAACCATCACTTTAAAATATTGGATCATGTATCTTACCGACCTAACAACAATATATTAATATATGGGAAGTTATATGTTAAGGTTATTTGGAAATTCGTTATTAAGCTCGAATGTGAATTCGATTAAATATTTATATTATCCAATTTACACAACAAATGCCAATTTCAGCTAATCCCGAATATTTCAGGATTAAATTTTTATTATGCCACTGTTTATACTAATAAAATATTCAAAATATTTGAATTCAATTTAATTCAATTATTAAACCAACTAATTATTATATTGCTAAAATTCTGGGATGTTACATTCCTTCCTTCTTAAAATTATTTCGTCCTTGAAATTGCTAAGCAGTAAAAATGCTATAACTCAAACTCTTTATAACATTCTTAGTTGAAATCTTATATTCCATATCTTCATAACCCAGTTTTTATCCGATTTGCGAATTCTCATACCAATACCCGACCATTCAAAATTCTTTCCAAATGATCTGTCCACTATTTTTAGATAATCCATCATCACTTTCTTATCTTCAGTTCATATGCTCTTCTACATATGCACACCCATTCCAATTGATTTTAAATTCATTTATCAATTTCATTATTCTACATAAAATTTTATTAACCAATTGTGTTTTCTTTCAATTACAATTAACAACTCGATTTTGAATTATCAAAAAAAATTATTGAAAATTTTCTCAAGAAATTTTCTAACTCTTTAAATTTTCGAAAAATTTCGCCAATCTCTCCTTTGCACGGCTCAATTGGTACAACCACAACATGCCTTTCTAGGCCTTCTCCAATCCAAAAGAAAATCAAAAAGCCAAGTGGCTTGCCCCATGGGCTCATAAAACCATCAAACCCAAGTAATATTGTAAACATATACCTTTTTGTCGGACATAAATTCTATCTCTTGCATTTGCTTCCATACAATATCTGCTCAACATATGTATATATTTCCAATCGGTTCCAAATCAATTCAACCTTTGGTCTTTAACTTTTCTAATTAACTTTATGATTAGTTCACTTATATTCCTTAATCCAAACCGAATTCTATTTCCAAAAATCAACCCTTTTATTCTGCTTGAGTTCAATTCCATCACAGTTTAATTCCAAACAACAACATCCAATATATATTCAGCTTGTTTGATTTTATTCTGGATTATCTCTAATCCAGTCCAATTTTATTTAACTTAAGTTAAATTTCAATTCATTTGATTCACTTCTACCATTTTAATCTATTCAACTTATACAAGTAAGATTTTAATTTCAGAATTCAATTTTTCTGGTTTTATTTCAAATTAGTTTGAAATCATATATATTTATATACATATATTTATAATCAACCCAATTCAGAACATTTGAATTTCTAAAACAACTTTATCCTTCTCAAATAATTTTTTCACTAACGAATTATTATGGTAGCAATCCATCACTTAGAAACTTGAAAATGAATACCGATAATGTCGCGATCCGTTATAAGAATTATTTTCTCGCCACTGAAGTGATTTCAGTGCTTAATCCCTTTCAAAATCCATCTAAACCATTCTTATTCAAAAATACTTTAATGTAATGTTATATTTCTTTATAATATTTTAGAAAATATTTTCTGAACACTCGGAATTTAAAATCCAATTCTGGTTTGAACTACATCTCGGTTTACCTAATTTGTATACATTATCCGTATACAAATTATATAACGATTTCAATTTTTCATAATTCCATTTGATTATGATAATTATTAACACATTCATATATATTAATTCATAAATTGTTCCTTTTATATCAAAATAATTTTTTTGGCAAAATTATTTCATTTACCCATTTTAAAACAATAATGTATCGGATTGCTTTGTTCGAGAGTTTAGAAACACCTATCGATACAGTTGCACATTTCTGTATCGACCAGAATTCGTAAACCACTCAACAAACCAGCCTATACGATATAAAATATTTTTAAATCAAATCTACAAATACCCGCTCATGTATATACACTCAACTCAATCTAGGGTATTACTAACCTCGTCTCTATTGAGTTATGCCACAAAGCCAAGGTCACTACTCAACCCTCAGCTCTGATACCAAACGTAATGGCCCGAATTTCCATACCCTTTGAGTTGACTAATAGCACCACACGTCCAACCCAAGTTGTACAGAAATACAAATCATTAATAGAAAGAAGTTATAGGATGAGAAATAGAAAGAATAGTTAGAATAGAAGAAATCGAAGAACACAAATCTCACAGCGGACCGAAAAATATATATTATATAACATAACTTTTGAAATACAAATTGATAACTGCATATATATATATATCATCATCAGAACACAACAGTTATTCCTGAAATAGTTATAAACACATGTTTCCAGATACAACATAGTACACAGCGGAAAATATGGTAATCTATAGCTAACTGTTGAAGCCTCCTGCTTCAAACTCCTCCAAGTGAATCTGCAAAGTCCTGACTACTTGACTGCCTATACAAAATTTGGGCACCCAAGAGCTTAGGGAAAACAAACAAAATAAACTCTGTGTCAGTCATGGGACTGGTGTGAGTAAACTCCAACCATTTGTTTAACTTTCAAAAATCCTTTTGAAAGAATTGATAACCGTAAGACCAATCCACACATAAAGACAGTTGGTTTTTACCTTATGATAACCAAAATATCTTTGATATCAAAATCCGGTGATATTATAATAGTGTCTAAATAAAATAAATAGAAATCTAGCGGAACGCTTGCATCTCACACTCCATACATAGTATAAAATCAAAAAAAACCACAGGGCGCTTATTGGAGATTGGATTTCCAACATGACAAAGTATGGAACCACCTTCCGATAGTGTATCACTAGAGGGGAATACACTGGGTTCAACAAGAACGTCTTGCTTGAAACCCGGCCCACACATGGCTGACCACTCATTTAACTTGAGTGTATCGAGCATATTATCACCAACGGTTGTGATCAGCAACAGCTACCGAAAGCATACAGCAGTGAATAGAATAAGAACCAAATGAAATTTCTCTAGATCAGGTGATAATACCCCTAATGGGAATGACCCATATAGCCATGTTGCCTGCCCGATTTTTGTCATTTCTGGGTGATGAGGCTTGAGGTCACGATAATCTTCCAGAACATCTTGCCATCATTTACTTTGAATGTCACATCGCCAGACAATCGTCCATATACGTTGTCCTTGGACTAGACAAACCGAAGGCACTATTCTATCAATCCATCTTGGGCAATTTCTACCTAGGATTAACAGAATAGCCCTTGCACTTTACTCTATCTTCAAATGTCTTCAGCATAAGCTGATCGTAATGCTTATGCCAATATAGAGTGGTTTTCTAATATTAAATATGATCCCGGTCTCTCCATATTGACAACGGAGGCATAAAATAAACGAAACTTTGATAATCGGTGATTTAACTATCAAAGGAACATCCATTCAATCAACGACCCTGTATTCCAAATGGAATTTCTATCGATCAACCATCAAGAAATACTGGCCACTTTTTATTATCAACTCCAAATTTCCATATTTTCCATCTTTTCAATGCTAGATTGTCTCTCTCGATTTTTGGGAAAACATTTCCAATATCCTAATTTCTTTATTCGAGAAAATATCTCTTATTCCAGTGAGAAAACATTTCTAACTATTCACCAATCCTTATTTTCTATATTCAGAAAATATACCTTATTAATATTGAAAAATATTCTCATTTATTAATTCCTCGTCGACCAATTCATTTCGTTTTCTATCATTTTATTTAGGAAAAACATTTCAAAATCCTTTAAATTTACGCGATGTTATAAAACATCGTTATTATAACTTAAACTAGTAATCACTTATTAACTAATCATCTTGCTAACCCATTTTCCCTATCGAACCCTAACCGTTCCTCCTTCAATCATGAAGTCAATCAAGTTGGGGTTTAATTTACCTCTCAGACCTTAATTGAACACCATTCTCAATTTTGGAATAGTCAAAGCTCACAACTTCAAACAAACCCTCGCTTATGCGACTCTCGGATTCAATCTAAGAATCCCCTTCTTTTACGGAAAAATATTGATTATAATGGTAGTGTTATAATCGCTGTTTCCAAACACCAATTATAACTACAGTGTTAAAATCACTGTTTAGATTTATAAAATATTTATTATAACAGCAGCGTTATAATCGTTGTTTAAATTTATAATGGTAGCGTTATAATCGTTGTTCCCAAATAATTGGTATATAAAAATATAATTTGTGCTTATTAATTCAATTAATAAGTAAATAAGTAAATAATTAGACTTGATTCAAAATGGAAAGTAAAAATAACTACTTCCCTAAATTCGATATAATCGAATTCCAATAAACAACTCTTTCTCCAATAATCTGTATTTGATTATATTCTGAACTTCAGAATTTATCCACCATTTCAGGTTAATTCAAACTCCAAATTCGCTTTTGAATTTATCTTTTCCAAATCATTATCAAATTCCTTTATAATCATTACAGTCTACACTTTATTTCATATTCCAAATTTTGAAATAAAACTCATCATTTTTTTTTAAAATGATTACCCATTTCCCTTTACATTCAATTTCCAATTTGGATTCATATTTCCAAATCTAAATTTCCTTTATGGATATTTCATTTGCAAAATATTTGCTTTAACCCATTATTCACTTTAATCGTGAATATATTCCTATTATATACAGTTTGATTTCATACTTATAAATACTACCTTAAACCCAAATTTTATTTGTAACTTCTATTCAGGATTATTCATATAAGTGTCATTTCTTTTTATTCTAATCATTTAAAATCTCGTTTAACAATTCCTTAATAATTTCTAAGTTTAAATATTATTTTAAATATTGATTTTAAAACCGACTTCCACCTTTCCATATAAATTCAAATTTGAATTTATATTTCAATTTATCCAATGATAAATAATTCACTTGATTTATATTGTGGAAAATAGGCATAAGGACAAACTTTGGAAAAAAAATTAGTCTGAAGGACGTCAAGTTTTATTTTTAGGCTGAAGGTCAAACTTTGAGAAAAATTAGGTTGAAGGACAATGCTAAATACAATTAGCATTTTCTGCAGTGTAAAACTGAATAATGCTAATTACATTTATCATTTTCGTATAGTGTAAAAAACAGAATATAATGCTAATTACATTTAGCATTTTCCTTTAGTTTAATTTTGGTTCAAAGTTTGTCCTTCAGACTAAAAATAAAACTTAGTGTCCTTCAGCCTAATTTTTTGGAAAAGTTTGTTCTTCTCCCTAATTACCTCATTTATATTCTGTTTAAAATCAACTTCTTGTTTAAATAAAACAAGTTTCTACTATTTAACTCCATTCGTAATTACACTTCAATTTTTGGAAAATATATTTCCTTTTTATATATCAAATTTCAACTTCTTATATTCGATATTATTTTAGGTATTTAAATACCAAAATTCTAGGGCCATGGGTATTTAAATACAACAAGATCAATCACAGTTAATATAGCACATCATATGTCATAATCAAAGCAAACACAATAATATAAATGTTGAGGAATCCAGTTGGATTCCTCCAACTTGTTTCCCTGCATCCACAGATGTTTATCAACATCAATAATCTTATTTTCACATCAATATGAAATATCAGAACTAATAATCGATCAACGATGTAATCATATCAACCATTTCTACCAATTTTATCAACTATTCACCCAAATCAACCATTGCACATTATCAAATTACTATAAATAAATTAAAATTTGTTTATATAAAAATATAAACGAATCAGAGTTAGTGAGTTTACTCACCTTGTTTTGCAGGTGATGATTCTGCTTTTTTGTTACGCTCTAAAGTCAGATAGGCGTTTGCTTCTATCACGAAATTCCAGTTGTCCCGGTCTCAGCCACCTCAATTCCATAAAGTGGATTTCTTCATTACGATCCTAATGTGACCATTTACGTATGGATTAGTTATGTTTAATACAAGTCAATATATTTTTTTATTTTAAAATTAACCAACCTAAAGTCTATTATTTTATATTGGATCTTACCGTGATTCAAGCTCACCAACCTTTCACGCTCCGACCCGCTACTGTTACTGTAGCTCTTCTTCCCTCCTACTGTTAAAACCGCTCCATATAGTGAAGAAACACTACTTTCCTTTACCATTTCCCAGTACTTTGACCATTCTATCTAAACGCGCCATTGTCTCAGTGCGGTTCGCCATCGCCATATCACTTCTTATATGCTGCATCAATTAGCTCAGCACTCCCTTGTCTCAGTGAGGTAAGATTGGTTTGGGAGCCCAATTCACTAAATGCTTGAAAATGAAGTTTCAGTGTACACAAGGAAATTACAAGGCTAAAACGCAAATTTGGTGTCTATAGGAGATGCCTTCTCTTTTTGATACTGTCAATGATTCTATTTAAAACTCCTCCAGCCCATTATTTCCGAACCCACCTTTGTATATATATATTTTTTTCCCTTTTTCTTTTTCTTTTTTTCCATTACTCATATCCCCTTGAACACGGTTGTCTACAATTACTTCTCTGATCAAAACATTCAAAACCGTCAAAACCGTACTTCTTCTTCCCTTGTATACTTCACGTCAGTACATAACTACTTCACCAAAAGCCATTTCTATGATTCTCTTCTTCCTTACCACTTACTCCACCGTTCAACCCTTTCATGATTCACTATGCCGAACCTCATCTCGCACCTCACTTCCATTGAGACCACTAAACCCACACAATACCACAATTTTCATTTGGACCAGACTCCTGTCAACCGCAACATCACCGTTCAAAACTCACCATCGTTCTGCCCTCTTCCTCCTGGCTTTAAATGTGCACAACTCACCCTTTCAGCTGTGAACTTCTCATGTCATTAGTAAATGGATTAGGCCACATAATTCTTCTTTCTTCCTCAGGTATACATTCCGATTCCTTTTTCATAAGCAAAATCTAACTTCTTGGCTCCTCATACATGAGCACCGCGCTACCCTTAAGAACAGCCGGACTCGCTGATGCCACCTCAGCAATCAATGTGGTGCCCTGTCGTGCTCACCCATGCTTGAATCACCACCAAACTTCCCTCAAAAATCCAGCTATATCTAGAAATTGAACGCTTGAAGCTCGCTAGCCCCACCACCAACATCGCCGAGTTGACCCTGACCTCCTCGTCGTGAAGTCCCCTTCATCGACAACCTCAAACTCGGCCCAGCCTCACACAGTGAAAGCAGCGACATGTTTTTCAAGCAAAGTTTTCATTAAACTATCCTCAGCTGTTTGCCTCACCTCCAGGAGCAACTCGCTCCCCTCGACTCAACCCTAGTACCAACAGTTGAACGAAGACGGTAAGCCCTAGGCTGCTGGTCAAAATCGAGCAACTGAAGATTGGCACCACACGAGGCAAAATGATACGAGATTAAAGCCTTCAACCTCCAAAATTCTCATATGTTATTTTGAGATTTTAGAATTTGTTTACAATTTTATTTTGAATTTCCTTAATTGAGATTAACTACTGGAAAATGTATTGGGTTTGAGGAAAGAACAAGCAAGAAGGTATTCAGTATTTAAAGAAGAAAGAGCGTGTGGGGAACGAAACTGAAAATTGTTTGGAAAGCACGTTTTTCATTGGATTGGCAAGCACGAAATTAAGCTTGCCACACACAGTTTTCATTGGATTGGCAGGAACGAAATTTAGCTTGGAGGGTACGGTATCAACGGGCTTGGGGTATGCAATTGCAACTTGGAGCTCACTCTTTTGTTTCAAGTTCGACATAACCGGCTTATTGAATAATTTGTTTAGTCAAAGTTGCCAGTCACTGTAATGTAGATAGCCATACTTTGAAGTGAAAGATCACACAGAAGAAAATATTAAACCATTTTCTTCTGACCGAGATTTCTTCCTGTGATCGGATAAGTTTTCCTGTATTGAAATCATTTACATACTGTGTTTGATAAGGACTGAATGGAGAAGAAAAGTATAAAAAAAATAAAAGATGCCATAGTTTTTGGGTAGGATATGACAAAGTTATGATAAGATTTTGTAAGGGTACGGTCAACGTAATCTTACCTTGGATAATCCACGAATACAATTATATTACTAATACCATATGGAACTTGTTATTAAAAACCCAACAATCAAATAATTGTTATAATTATATATCCATACAGCTGTATCTTAACCATCACTTTAAAATATTGGATCATATATCTTACCGACATAACAATAATATATTAATATATGGGCATTTATATGTTAAGGTCATTTGGAAATTCGTTATTAAGCTCGAATGTGAATTCGATTAAATATTTATATTATCCAATTTACGCAAAAAAAGCCAATTTCAGGTAATCCCGAATATTTCAGAAATAAATTTTCATTATGCCACTATCTATACTAATAAAATATTCAAAATATTTGAATTCAGTTCAATTAAATTATTAAACCAACATATTTAAATTATTAAACCAACATATTTAAATTATTAAACCAACTAACTATTATATCGCTAAAATTCTGGGATGTTACAATATGAGGGTACAACTCTCCAGCTTAACAAGGCGCTGAGAAATAATATGGCCTTATGCGCCAACTCCAATAAAGCCAATGCATTGTCGCTGGACTTCAGCTTGTTCAGAACAATGCTCGACCACGGCGTACTATCTCAGAAACCTCCTCTTCCAAGTCAAGGGGGCCACATTAAGGAATGAGGTTTAGCCTCATCAACAATGTGACTGCCTGTTCCAACGCTCATACCAATGGAAATGGAAACGACAATAGGAGTGGAAATGGCGACCGAACTACCGTCACATACATGGGAGAACATAGTACCACGACCGTTTCCTATTGATTATCAATGACGAATCGGGTCCGAGTAACCGACCCCCTCGTCGATAGAACCCAACTGTTACCACTTAGAATCAGGGACCTACTCTCCCAACTGCCCAGCAATCTCAAGTTCTTCCAGGTCAAGATACACACCAACTTGTTCAGCCTCACCACTAATACCAAAACCATACTATCGACATTGATGACATGGAAGAGGATGACCCGGACTTGCATCATAGAAGACGACCACGGAACAGAACTCCCAAAGCTCATCAAAACCAATGGATTCCACCGGAAGACCCACATCCAACATATCTTCCCAATATGGTTCAGAGGATCATGAGGGATCCACGAGGGAATGCCAACGACTCGTGGGAAACTCATTTAGGGCGTAATTCCTTCACTAGGAATGTACATGAAGCCGAGTGGCCCCAACGCTTCAACATGCCACAGATGGCACTCTACGACGGCATGACTAACCCCTGTGCTTTCCTGAACCGCCATGAATGGAAAACGAACTCCAGTCGGGCTATTGATGCGGTCAAATGCAAATGCTTCTCGGTCTTCTTTTCAGGCATAGCTTTGCTCTAGTTTGCTCGCCTTCCACTCCATTCCATCAACAACTTCGGTCAACTGGCCATGGAATTGGTTAAGCAATTCAGAATGCATGTCCCGACTCCGAAGAATGCCCTCACTCTGTCTAACCATTACCAAGGACCTGCAGAGTAACTTAAGAGCCACCTCTCACGGTTTAATACCACCCTTGTCGAGGTTGACGACCCAGAGCCTCATACCATAATTTTCCAGCTTTGCGAAAGGTATCCTTGCTACTTCTGAATTCGAGGCCTGGATCGGCAGGAAAACCTAAGAGTCTTGATGCTTGCTACAAAAAGGCCTAACAGTTCTTGTTCCATGAAGAAGAAAGACGTAATCGAACTTCTCAGACCAACCATTCCAACGATCCACATGCCGACACCATCGACGACAACATTAGAGAGAGACAAGTCATAGAACCCTCCGACAAGGGTAAAGGAGCAGTTTCCTACAAAACAAGACCGAATGGCGATAGACAGGGCGGCCGCAACAACAACCAAGTTCCAGTAGATCCCAAGAAGCCTAGTTGCTACCAAGCATACGGGACCTACACTCCAGTGGATGATGACTTGGGGACGATCTACTTGGAAACATGTAACTCTAGTATAAGAAACCAAATTCTAGGGAATCTACTGACCGTGAGAAGAACTCCGACAGATACTGCCGATACCACGACATGTATGGGTACAATTGTAATGATTGTCGCCAACCCAAGGACGCAACTGAAAAGCTCATCTGCGAGAAATGCCTAGAGCAATACATTTAAGACCCTGTTCCTCTCGAAAAAACCACGGGTCCTCCTACACCCACGCCTCTAGCACTCGTTAATATGGTCCTAGGTCCATCTAGCTAGAGGTGGGGCATCGTGATCAACACAATCTACGGCGGGCCTTAACCCACGCACGAAAGCTTCCGAAAAATGGAGGAGTACGTAAGTTCTATAAAGCACGCTACCTACGAAACTTGCTCCACTCTGGACAAGTTCATCCCCGCCAAACTTCAGAAAACGATGCGGTACGACATCGTCTTTCTCGAAAAGGGGTATACGGGAATAGAGATCCCAACTACAGACCCTCTTGTGATCACAACTCAGACCGGCCCTGCCTCCATCCAAAGGATGTTGATTGACTCGAGATGTTAGGTCAACATCATCTTCAAAGCTGCCTATGATCAGATGAGGTTCGAGACCAAGGACTTGAAACCTATCAATGCCACAATCCACGGCTTCAATGGATCCTCCAATCTCCCCGTAAGCATGGTCGACTAACCCGTAGAACTTGGAGATGGGTATCGAAGTCGGGTCCAAATCCTCACTTTCGTAGTTATCGACATCGTCTCTCCCTACAATGTCTTCTTTGGACATTAGTTCCTTTCAGAATTCCGAGTCTACATGTCACCACGGTTTCTCCTAATGAATTTCCTGACAAAGAACGGTGTTGGCACAGTCAAGGGAGACAAGGAAACAGCTCGAGATTGCTACGCAATAAAATGGAAGAACGCGCGCAATGACGACAAAGGCAAGGCCATGCCTCCGCCTTCTTACGCCAAAACTGTGTCCGCATAGCAATCAAAGGCATTTGAGCCTTGGCTCAAGCGCCACTGCTGTCTTTCCGATGATCATGATCCAAGGGAGGATGAAGAGCCCGACTCCGAAAGGGCTAAACCAGTCGACCTTACCATAGATATCCCAATCAGCCCTGATGACCCGTCAAAGGTCTTAAAAATTGGATCGCAACTCCACCCCGCGATAAAAGAAGATCTTGTGGA
Organism: Allium sativum; assembly: GCA_030737875.1. Classification (NCBI taxonomy): domain Eukaryota; kingdom Viridiplantae; phylum Streptophyta; class Magnoliopsida; order Asparagales; family Amaryllidaceae; genus Allium; species Allium sativum. The sequence continues at coordinate 968,200,356 of CM060912.1, read as the reverse complement.
ATTTTTAAGGGTCAACCTATATGTGTTCACTTAGACCCATTCTGACATGCCTAGCATCGACCCATGCGATCGCTTGTCACAATCTAGCTCTCGACCAATTACAACCACCAGTCAAACATAAACGCCATTTCTTGGGAACTGATAGGTCAAACGCACTAAATAAAGAAGTACAACAATGATTTCATCTAGGAAGCCTACTACCCCGAATGGATCTCCAACCCAGTCCTAGTCAAGAAAGAAAACGGCAAGTGGCGAACATGAGTCGATTTCTATAACTTGAACAAGGCATATACCAAAGATAACTTCCCTCTTTCGAAGATCGACCGACTTGTTGAATAAACCACATACCAACTTTTATCCTTCATGGATGCCTACTCAGGCCACAATCAAATCCTGGTGTATCTCCCCGACCAGGATCACACCTCTTTCATAACCGACCTCGGGCTCTATTTCTATCGCGTCATGCCTTTTGGTCTCAAGAACGGGGGAGCCACTTATCAACGAATAGTTAACTGCATCTTTAAGCACTAGATAGGAAAATTCATGGAGGTGTACGTGGACGACATGCTGGTAAAATCAAAAATATCGAGCAACCACATTCGCGACCTCTTCGAAATGTTCGATGTCCTCCGCCGACACGACATGAAACTCAATCCCTTGAAATGCTCTTTTGGAGTTGCTTCAGGAAAATTCTGGGTTTCAATGTCAACTCCCGATGCATCAAAGCCAATTCAGGTAAGATCAAAGCTATCCAGGACATTCAATCCCCTCAAAGCATTAAGGGTGTTTAATGTTTAAACGGAAAGTTCGTTGCTTTAAGTCGATTCATCTCTAAAGCCACCGACAAATGCATTCCCTTTTTTGATTTGCTTCGGAAAGGGAACCACAACTTCGCATGGACCTCGGAATTTGCTACAACATTCGAGGATCTTCTGAGTCACTTAAAGCGACCACCCATCTTATCCAATCCCATGGATCACGAAGACTCATATGTTTATTTGGTTATTTCTATGCAGGCAACTAGTTCAACGCTCATGCACATCAAAGATCGTATCTAATGACCCATTTACTACATCAACAAGAGAATTACAGGGGAAGAGAAGAACTACTCGAAGCTCGAGAAACTAGCCTACTGCTTGTTGATCTCCTCCCAGAAGCTGTGACCATACTTCCAATCTCACCCCATAAAAGTCTACACCAACCAGCCGCTACAACAGGTCCTACAACGTCCTCAGGCATCCGGACGACTACTGAAGTGGAATACAGAGCTGAGTCAGTTCAAGATAACATTCATCCCTCGTCGGGCCATCCTTGCGCAAACCCTTGCTGATTTCATAGTGGAGTTCACCGTCTTAGAGGAGCCACCTCCGGAGGATACTAAATCTCCAATCATTTAATGGAAACTATTTGTTGATAGGTCTTCTAACAATAAATGTTTTGGTGCCAGAGTCGTACTTATCACTCTAGAGGAGCGCCCAATATGTTACGCCTTAAAGATCAACTTCCCCGCTACCCACAACGACACAGAATATGAGGCCTTGATAGTCGGACTTAGAATCGCAATCGAACTTAACATCAAGTCTATCCAAATCTTCTCTGACTCGCAACTCATTGCGCGTCAGGTATAGGGGAATACCAAGACAAGGGGGCACGACTCGCTCCCTATCTTTCCCAAGTACGGGAATTGCTCACCAACTTCGTCCACTTTGTCATCGCGCATATCCCCCGAGAACAGAATGAAAAATCAGACCCATTAGCCAAGTTGACAAGCTCTGAGGATGCACAGCTTATGGGCTTGCCCCAGTCAAAGTACTCGATTAACCAAGCATTGACCGAATGCAGATTGATTCGGTAATGGATACCAAAGCCAAACCTGAGTCTTGGATGACGCCAATCAAGAGCTATTTGCAACATGGGACCCTCCCGGGGTATTACAAAGAAAGACGAGCACTCATTCGACAATCATCTCGCTGCAACATGGGACTTATGCCATCATTGTGGTTGATTACTTCACCAAATGGGCCGAAGCCGAAGCTCTCGCTACGATCACCACCAAGAAAGTAATCAATTTCGTCGTCCGCAATATCATTACCCGCTACGGAGTCCCTCGGGCCTTCATCTCAATCAATGGAACCCAATTTGAGAGCGCAGAGTTCAAGACTTTCTGTCAGTAGCATTACATCGAAAAGAGATTCTCGGGGATAGCTTACCCTCAAGCCAATGGGCAAATCAAGGCTGTCGATAAAGTGATTGAATCCATCATCAAGAAGCATCTAGAAAAGCCAGATGCTTATGGGCAGAAGAACTTCCTATGGCCCTATGGGCCTAGCGGACTTCCTATAAGTCAGCAACCGGCCACACTCCATTCGCCCTTGCCTATGGATTGGAAGTCATCATCCCCATTGAGCTAAAGCTTCAATCTCATCAAGTTACTTACTATGATACGAAAATCAATCAAGATTTACTTCTAGAATCGCTTGATTTGCTCGAGGAGAAAAGGAACGAGGCTGAGCTCAGGGTTGTCGCCTTGCATCAACGAGTAACCCAATACTTCAAATCTAGAGTCCGCCGCAAGGATCTCAATATTGGAGACCTCGTCCTAAAACGGGTCTTTCCCCCGCCGATTGGTCTCAGTCCTCACCGGGAAGGAACGTACGTCATACAATGGAAGCTCAAAGATAGAACTTTCGAGCAAGCAACCATAGACGAAGCCAAGCTCCCAAAGGCCTAGAACAGCTAACATATCCGCCGCTACTTCAAATAACTTAGCATACAGTTTTTCTGCTTTCCAACAATGTTTTGTTTTCTTGAAATTAAAAAAAATTATAAAGGTTGTTACTTCCAAAATTATTAGTAAAGATAATGTTCATTTTCCTGTGTCCCTGCTATGTTTGCTTCCTGCATGATATGTTTGATTGGCCAACGCTACTGGCTTGCCAACTCAATCAATAGAACACCGGATCAGCGCCCCAAGCACAGGAGCCGGTGCCGTCGTTTGAGACTCAAACCAACATCGAGGACAAACACAAATGGCCTCGATTCGGCACCTTGATCATGGGAGTCGTTACCGCTACTCGAGTCCCGAACCCATGATGCTACCGAGTATAAACAACTCTACTCGAATCTCGGCCTAGTACCGAAACCGAATACAAATCGTTCTGCTCCCAAGTCCATGGACTTGGGGGAAGCCCATCTGCCAACCTAGTGTGATACCAACCGCTCACACGACTCCATCCGACACATTGGGAAAGGATCCAGGTACCTCTCGAATCTCAGCCCAGAACTGAGACTAAGCTTAAACCATTTCCGCTCTGAAACCCCAGGGCTTGGGGGCAACCCCTCTGCCAAAATTCAACCCCCGGGTCTGGATCTGGGCACTCTCTAGCGAATAAACGACAACCTTGCGCTCTAAACCCGAATGAATGATGGGAGAGCCAAAAGTCGTACGAATCGCAACGTACATGCCTTCACTATACTTAGGACCAATGAACTCCGGGCGGTCCAAGGCACCTGGCCTGGATTCCACGCCCCTCAGGATTCCTGAACACGGGAAACCCCTCGAATGGAACTAGCGCACAGTCTCTGCATGATTGGAGACACACCAAAGCTGAGACTCCATGAAAGCTGAGATTCCCAATCACATTTCGGTAAGCGTAACAATAAGTGCGCTTGTGCAAGTACAGGGCGTTGGAAAACATGAGACGAACATTCGAACACTTAACACGAAATGCGATTCAGATAACTAATATTTCCTTTTCCACACACCCAATACAAACTACATATTTAATATCTTTTCCTTCTAATGGCAGGGTGTACATGAAAACCACACCGTGCCTTTAAGGACCAAAAGCGAGGACTGTACCCGCGTATACTATCGGCCTACATAACCAAAATACTGATAATATCTACTACAATTACTAATGCTAGTTGCTACTAATCTTTCTTCTTCCTTCTTTTTATGTACAGATTCAGCACTAGACAGTTCACTACCCGTGATGGATCTCTTCCTTCCTAAACCGCTTTCATCTTTTCCTCCTTTGTCCTTCGTAGAAGCAGCTGACTCATGAGTAACTGAGGTACGCGTTCCACTGTCATCCTCGCTACTCATAATCTTCGTAACATCCCCAGGGGCACTATAAAGGTTTAGGGGGGATGTCCGAAGAAAGAGCCAGCACAGCGCCACCTCCTCCTAGAGATTTCTTGGCCTCTGACTTAGCCTTCTTCTTAGCATCCCTGTCGCCCTTCCGATCAGCCAGTTTCTTGGACTTGAGTTTGAGTGCGTTTTCTGTAACGACCCGTATTCTACACATCATAGGATTGTAGAATATTTATTTCTTTCCCATGTGAAGTCGTATGGTCATGTAACTTTGGGAAACATCCATTAGAGTCATTTCCCATGTTCATGATTTTTGTCGATTTTTAAATGACCATTTTGCCCCTAGTTGGTACTGTTTTGGCCATAACTTTTGATTGGAAAGGAATTTTGACCTGAAACCACATCCATTAGATTCGTTTGATGGTTTACCTTTCCGTAGAGTGGTCATAATAGCCAAACGGACTTACCGTTTGGGAGATATGGCTGAAATAATGTTTGGAAGGTGAAAAACTGCTTAACCAGGACTTCTCCAAGATAGCAGCACCGTTGACTCAGTTGACTAAGAAGAACCAGTCCTTCGTCTGGGACAAAGTGTGTGAGGATGCCTTCAGGAGTCTAAAAGAGAAGTTGACGCGTGCGCCAGTGTTAGTCATTCCTAAAGGGAATGAAGAGATGACGGTATACACGGATGCTTGTGGTACCGGACTGGGTGCAGTATTGATGCAAGGAGGTAGGGTTGTAGCTTATGCTAGTCGACAGCTAAAGCCGCATGAGAAGAAGTATCCTACCCATGATTTGGAATTGGCAGCGATTGTATTTGCGCTGAAGATGTGGAGACACTATCTCTTGGGAGAAAGATTTGAGTTGTTTACCGATCATAAATCGTTAAAGTATCTCTTCTCTCAGAAAGATCTGAATCTCCGTCAGCAGAGATGGTTAGAGTTCTTGGCTTCGTATGATTTTGATATCGCATACACACCTGGAAAGGGTAATGCGGTAGCCGATGCCTTGAGTAGGAGACATGCCAGCTTAGGGGCAATGTTTCTTGAGTGGAAGCAACTGGAGTATATCGCGGGGTTTGATTTCAGACTAAAGTGCGAATTGGATCCAGTCATGCTAGCTAGTTTGACGATCAGACTCACTTTGATAGAGCGGATTGGTTCTAGCCAGAGGGAAGATCCTAATCTATTAGAAATCATCTCCAAGTTAGAGATGGACATCGACGGTGAGGAGATGAATGTGTATGGACTTGATCGAGATGGATGGCTTCGGAAGAATGGAAGACTAGCTGTGCCCAACATGAATGGTTTGAGAGATGAAGTGCTTAGAGAATGTCATCACTCAAAACTGACTATACACCCCGGTGGTAATAAGATGTATCGAGACATGAGACAGACTTACTACTGGGAAGGGATGAAAAGAGACGTTGGGAAGTTTATATCCAAATGCATGAATTGCCAGCTAGTTAAAGCCGAGCAAAAGAAGCCTAGTGGTTTGTTGCAACCATTAGAAATTCCCAAATGGAAATGGGAGCAAGTCTCGATGGATTTCATCGATGGTTAACCAAGGACTAGATCGGGATATGATAGCATTTGGGTAATTGTGGATCGATTGACTAAGAGCGCAAGATTTATACCAGTCAAATCGACCAGGACGGCAGCCAAGTTGGCAGAATTGTATATGAAGTGGGTAGTGAGATTTCATGGAGTACCCAAAAGCATTGTGAGTGACCGAGACCCGTTGTTCACTAGTGGGTTTTGGAAGAGCTTACAAGAGGCTCTAGGGTCAGGATTACATCTCAGTACCGCATATCATCCTCAGACCGACGGTCAGACGGAGAGGGTGAATCGTATATTGGAAGATCTCTTGAGAGCTTGTATATTGGATTTTGGTGGATCATGGGATGACCATTTGCATCTAGTAGAGTTTGCATATAATAATAGCTACCAATCCAGTATCGGTATGGCTCCATATGAAGCTTTGTATGGAAGACCGTGCAACTCACCATCATGTTGGGTAGAGACTGGCGAGAAGTTTGTGCTTGGACCAGATGTGGTGGGAGAAACTTCCGATAAGATCAAGATCATTCAGCAACGAATGAAAGCTGCCCAAGATAGGCAGAAGAGTTATGCTGATAAGAGGAGAAGAGACTTGAAATTCTCCGTTGGCGACTTGGTGTTTGTCAAGATCTCTCCGTTGAAAAGCGTGATACGATTTGGCAGGAGAGGCAAATTAGCACCAAGATTTGTTGGCCCATTCCCTGTTCTTGAACTAGTCGGGAATTTGGCTTATAGAGTTGGCTTACCAGAGAAGATGGCGGGAGTTCACAATGTATTTCATGTTTCCCAACTAAGGAAGTTCGTTCACGACTCAGATATGACTATTTCACCTGATCAGTTAGAGGACTTCGAAGTAGAACCCGAGGCGGTTGGGAACCGCAAGCCGATCCGTATTGTGGGGCACGATACGAAGCAACTTCGAAGGAAGGCGGTAAAGCTAGTCAAGGTTCAGTGGGGCGAGGACGAGAATGATTGTACTTGGGAAACAGAGGAGAGCATTAGGAAGGCATATCCAGAACTCTTTGCCTGGTAAGATTTACTTCGTAATTTAGTTTTTCCGCATGCTAGGGTAGATTTGCTTAGCTTGTTTTGCATGTTTGATTGTTGTTTTATGATTGATAGGCATGTGGGACCTTTGTGTGTGTTTGGATTAGGGAATTTCGGGGGCGAAATTTCTTAAGGGGGGGAGAGTGTAACGACCCGTATTCTACACATCATAGGATTGTAGAATATTTATTTCTTTCCCATATGAAGTCGTATGGTCATGTAACTTTGGGAAACATCCATTAGAGTCATTTCCCATGTTCATGATTTTTGTCGATTTTTAAATGACCATTTTGCCCCTAGTTGGTACTGTTTTGGCCATAACTTTTGATTGGAAAGGAATTTTGACCTGAAACCACTTCCATTAGATTCGTTTGATGGTTTACCTTTCCGTAGAGTGGTCATAATAGCCAAACGGACTTACCGTTTGGGAGATATGGCTGAAATAAGGTTTGGAAGGTGAAAAACTGCTTAACCGGGCCAAATCGGGTGATTAGTGGATAGGCCCATAACCCATTTCGGGATTAGGGTTATGGGGAGGCTGAAATGAGATAGAGAATCATTCCATTTCAGTTTTCTAGCCTCCACTTATCACCAAGGAACCCTAAAAATGGCCTCTAACCTCTAAATCACCTCTAAATCATCTTTTGGTCAAGGATTTGGCTTAGCAACCCCTAATCAAGGAAGATCTTCACCAAAGCAACATAGGAGCTGCTGTTTGGCATTGAGATTCACATCAAATCAGAGAATTATTTCAGATCTTAGTTTATTTGTGGCTAAGGTGAGTGATTTGCATAGTTTTGCACTAATTATGGCTAATTAGGGTTGATTAGTGTTAATTAGCGAATTTAAACATGATAAAATTCGGGAAAAATGTTCATAAATTCTTAAATGATGTTTTAGACCTCTGATATGAATTTGGGTTAATTTGGTTAAATTTTGTTAATCCTATCATTAGTTTCACCTAAACATGCTTAAGGGGAAATATGGGGTTTTGGGTATGTTTGATCCATTTTAACCTATCATGTTGATGTTTTGATGGTTGTGATTGATTATGCATGTTGCTATGACTGTATGAAATGCTTTGTGATTGATTTCAATAGTTAGAATGGTCGAAAACGTCGTCGAATGGCGTAAACACTTGCTGGAACAGTTTCAGAAAACAGTGCAGGGTTCGGATCGGATCGGATATGGGGCTCGGATCGGATATGTTGAACTGAGAAAGGAATTCGATCGGATCGGAACCCAACACTTGGGAAAAATGGCAAAAAGGAAGGCCACGCTAGCTTAACTGGGATCGGATCGGATTAGGGAGTAGGGATCGGAGCGGATAGAGGAGGATGGATCGGATCGAAACACGTAAAGGATGAGAAGGCAGATCGAAGCGGAAGCATGAACTGGAGGGGGAGTGACACCCGACCCGAACCGAGGAGAAACGCCCGACCCGAACCGATGGAGTGGCACCCGACCCGAACCGCACCAGAAGGAGACCCGACCCGAACAGATGAAGGATATCTGACCCGAACCAATGGCTTGAGAAGGAACCCGACCCGACCCAGTATTGACCAATAACCCGAGATGCAAAGGTAGTCCAATATGGGAAGTTAGAGCTCAGGATCCAGTTGGGAACCGGTGAGTTCACTTCATGGTTGGACTTTGCTGCGGGACGTGTGCTAAGAAGTTGTCGACGTTCATAACTTCGATTCACCACTAAGAATGAATGATGGGCTACTTATCAGTGCAGTAGGGTCATTACGACCTGAGGGGCAAGGTGATGGTAGCAAGACTACGTTATCAGTGCAGTAGGGTCATTATGACCTGAGGGGCAAGGTGATGCGTAGTAAGACTATGAGCCAGCGCAGATGGGTGAATAACTCCATGGGGCAAGTGGACATAGTAAGGATTGGTAAGGCTATGAGCTAGCGCAGATGGGGTGAATAACTCCATGGGGCAAGTGGACATAGCGAGGAATTAGTGGCTACGTTATCAGTGCAGTGAAGCCATTTATGACTTCATGGGGCAGAGTGATCGTAGCAAGGCATGTTGGGTGATCGAAGTGGTGAATATCGTATGCTTTACGCACTGAGTGAGAGATGTGAGGATGGATGCTATGTTGATTGTTTGCCATCCCTATGACATGCACACCTCCCCCACCTCTGTATCATTACACTGTTTGATATGGTACCTTAGAGTGTTGTACAGTATGTAGTGCTAACTCTTTGGTTGCAGGTCCAGGTTCAGGTATGTTTTAGTCTACCTGTTATTGTTCACTTTAGATGCTTATCGCTCATACCAGGCTTTATGTCTGACCCAGAGTTTTATGTCTCCTCTTATTACTCTGGGTGCTCACACGAGCAGACTAGAGACAGGTTAGCTGGTGATGCGCGAGTAGCTGATTCGGAGGCGGGCAGGAGGCTTCCACGTATGATATATATATATATATATATATATATATATATATATATATATATATATATATACATATACATTCTCCATGTGTCGTTGGTGGTCGCTACTTGGGCATTAGTAGTGTACCTCCTTTATCTTACTTTTGCTTTGAGACAGTTTGAAAGTTGTAATAAGTTGTATTTTGGATTTCCGCTGCTATGATGTTTAGTTCTGATTTTCAGCTTATGCACTGTCTCTCCTGATTTATGTCAAGTATGTTATTATTATATTTTGTTCTATGCGTTGTGAGACATTCTACAGGTTCTTTGTATGTTCATTTCCTTCTTCCTTTTCCTTCTGACGACCCGTTCCGTGCTAACTGGACATGTGTACAGCGCACCTTTGGAGTAAATGTCGGTTAGTGCGGGGCGGGCTGTCACATTTTCCGCCTTGAGCTTATTGAAGGCCTCCTCGGCTCTTTTGATGGCAACATCGTCGGCCTTCTTCTTGCTAGCCTCCTCATCGGCTATCTTCTTTTCAGCTTCGACGCCGGCTTTCTTCTTCACCACCACAGCGGCGACCTTCTCGTCAGGATCATGCCTAGCCTTCGCCTGAGCCTCCTTCCTAACAGCTTCGTCTTGCCTCCTCTTTTCTTCCTGCCCTTCAGACTTAGCCACCATCTGGGCCTTTTGGACCTCCACCATGGCTTGCATTGATGGTACGTTGGCTTCCACCGGACCTGTCACATGAGCACTTTGGCCGTCCAAAACCTCTCCTTCTTCTTAAAGGCCCTTATATATATTAGACCCTTGCTCGACATACAAGAACGTGTCAACCTAACCGCTCCCTTCTCCAAACTGTATCCCTTGCAGTCCTGATCCAGGTTCCATTGTTTGGGGGAGGCATGGGGCTAAAGTTCGGTGTCACAGAAGCTCTTGGAGGGGCTATACAGTAAAAACACAACCTTTTAGTCCATAAATTCAGTAATCACATCATCTTCGGATATTCAAGGTAACAAAAATTTCCTCTGAAAAGAAATGGGGTAGGTATGATGGGGAGTGTGCTCGCTGTAGCGGCCAAGGTTGATCTAGTCGCTCCTAATCCCAGATGCTCGGGATCATATTCAGCTGAGGCTTGGACTTGGAAAGTTGGACCACCTTTGTGGCAGATTCAGGGGCTAGTGGCCGATAGGAGCTTCTCTTCGCAAATGTCTCAACGATGACCATGCTTTCCGTAGGAATAAACTTTCCCATTTCGGCAGCATGCTTTGTCAGTCTCTCCCTCTCGGCATCCTCCCACAACAGTCTCTTCCCTTCCCCCAGTTTCTCAAGCTCCTCGCTAGTCAGGAGCTCTATCATTAGTTAATGTTCGTTTAAGGTTCCCATGTCCACCTGGTGCAGCCAAGCCTCATACAACACTAATCTTTCCTTAGTTTGGGCCAGCATCCGAGGGTAATCCCTGACCCATGAAATTCCGCGAAATCTAAGGGCCTTAACATACATGTTTCGAATGTGCTCCTCTAGGGATGCTTCCACTCGGATTTCTGCCTCCTCGATCTCCTCCCTCGACTTTTCCACTTCCCTAAGATGCTCAACCTTTAACCCGTCCACCGAGCTCAATACATCCTTACCACTGGCCTCGACTTCCTCCTTCTCCTTCCTAGCCATCTCCAGTTTCCTCTTCAACTCAGCAACTTCCTCCCGAAGCCTCTGAGTCCCCTCGTTCTCAGCCTTCAACTTCTCATTCTCCTCCCTCCGGGTCTCATTTTCCTTCTGGAAGATGGGATACCCGCTCGTTGTCTTTCTCTAGTTCAGCGTTTACTTTCTCAAGATCAGCCCTATCCCTTTTTTGGGTCATGTTCTTGGTTGTCAGCGAGGTCGCGGTGTCCTTGAAAGTTGAATTTTCGTGCTCTGCCTCCTTCTTCAGTTTCTCATGTGTCTCCTTCAGTTCCACTGCAGCAACAACGAAAAAAGATAACATCCGAGGATACAACAACAAACAAAGAAATAGTTATGCTGTTGGAAGCTGATTTACCTATCTTCTTTTCCTAATTTTGAACGGTTGTCCGTTCTGCATCAATTGTCAACCCCCGACTCTAGATTTCCACGTTCTTTTTTATGATCAATTCTGAGAGGTAAAAGGAATAATTGGTAAGCTCTCTGGCCTAGAAGTACGTGGCCTTCACCTACGTCTATACCTCTTTGGTGTCCGCGTGGGGAATCAGACCGATATTAGGAAGGAATACCAGTTCGTCAAAATAATGTTGTGGGAACTTTTGCTTTAGCAACGCTTTCCTCTCCTCACGGAAAGCTCTTGGGTCTTAGGCACCACAAGATCCTGCTTCTTCTTCTTCTTCACCAACTCTTTCTCCTTCTGGAGACTGGAACCCTGCTCCATCCCTCTGGATGTGTAGGTGGGAGCCAAAGCAATATCATGAGGAGGATCTATCGACGAGGAGTGACGGAAGCCCACTACATCAAATCGGGAGTCTGCTCAGATGCTCGAACAGGACGTGGGGGAGTCGGAGATTGCCGAGACCGGTCTCTATAGCGATGTTCACTGCTGCGATCATGCGGAGGTGGGGAGTCACCAAACAAGCTAGTCTCCCTTCTAAAGATATCAAGAAAAGTGCTTCTCGGGAATCAGCGACCTTCGCGTACATAACCTCGACTTCCTCGTCTCTTACCATGTCGACTGCCAAAGAAACAACTTAGAGTCAGATACCCTACACATACGAGCAAATGCTGTGTCATGCAGTGCTTAGAGTATGTGTCCTTAGTGTTCTCTCAACTGGGGTCCACCCAAAGGAGTGTTTTCCCCTGTAGGTAAAGCTAGTTCTTTCGTACTTGTTGTCCCCAACCAGGGAGACAAGTCTAGCAGGAGTTTATTAAGATCATCAAACTGGCCCTCTCTCTCTCGAGTGAGATGGCGGTCTCTGAAGGAATCGCTGGGGCCTGTGACCTTGTCAAAGCTCCTACTCCCGCCTCGTATGTCAAAGGCAGAACAGAGAAATTTGATGGGCCCTCGTCCCTAGAAATTACATCCTCACCGCCAGTCTCACCCCTGCTAGTTTCCTCCTAAGTCTTAGTAGCATTGTGCGGTTTATGTCCGGTAGGGGGCACTACTACAAAACAGGTCAGTTGCTTCGGTTGTATACCTCTTGTTGCTTTGGTTCAGCAACCAAAGCAAATGCAGACAACGCAGCAGTCCAAAATATGTTGCTTCGGCTGTTCAGCCGAAGCAATAATTACTTTTTTTTGCTTTGGTTGGTAGCACAATAGGAGAAAAAAAGTGCACCATCCTCCTAGAGAATGACATGCTTCATGCTCCGGCTATGGTTACAACTGAAGCAAAAAAAAACCTTTGACATTTTTTTACCTCACATGCAATTATATAAGCACACTAAATAACAATATAGTTGAAAACATACAATACACAAATAAATATAATATTTCATTTGTAGTGTTAATAATCAAAACATTTAAGAAAAACAATATGATTCATAAATTGCGTTAAAATAAAGCAAATACACATTTGAACATTACAACAAAACTATAAAGCCAAACAGTCCCTGCTTTTTGGAATTAGTGTAGTAACAAACTGATAACACAAGAGTACATTTTTTATGATCTTACTATACAAACGAACTATGTCAAACTTCTCATTGATGATTAAAACAAATAACTCACTGAGGAAGAAAAATGATCCAAATATTTGAATCCATGGGCCTGAACCTAAAGCAACTATCATCTGCATTATTCAAACTCCTAGTCACAGTGTATCAAACACTGCACCTTTTGCAGGTGAACGTCTACTTTCTTAGTTTAAGGGTAATTAAAAAATCCATCTGCACTTCCTTAGTTAAGGGTAATTAATTAAAAATTCATGTGTCAATAAGATTATTGGTTCAAATCTCAACCCAAACAAAAAACGTAAATGTTTTCCTTTTATATTCTCAAAGTTACATTTATGAGAACTACATACGCAACTAAATTTAACAGTTTAACATCATACTATGTATTGATAGTTGATACTCTTATAAGCAGGTAACAAGAGGTGGTAATTATTAACATAAAAGCTGACCCGGGGAACAACAATTGAGATGTTCTAGACACCAGTACATATCCCTTTAACACAAGCAAACTTCTACAGACTAATGAACATATATAATACAAAGGTTATTTTCTTCTAAAAAACATAAAATAAAAATGAATACCTTGCCCTCCTCCATAACTAGCAGCTAACGTTGTTGTGACAGCAAAAGGAACACTATACAGTACTTAAAAAAGACCAACCCAATATGTCAGTTGTTGACAATAATATTAAACAATGTTAATATGCGATTTAAAAATATTAGGAGATGATTCTTCATACTACCAACTGATTTTGTGACACTAAATGGTTATATAAGATGTTCATTAAGCAATAAAAGTTTTGTATTGTGTTACATAAGCTACATAAAGAGACTGTGAAACAAACTATAGTCATGTCCCGTCTCTACTGTTGGAATCATCCAAAAGCCAACATAATAAGAATTTAGAACTATCAAACACTACAACAAAAACACCATTTCACAACTGCCAAAAACAGCAGTAATAGATCTATTATAACAGGCATCCGCGAGTCCTTATATCCCAAGTTGTAATAGCATTAGAATTTTTTACAACTGTATTTTATAGTTGTAAAAGTTATGTTTACAACTGCTTCTAACACTTGCAAAACGCTTTTTTACAATTGTTTTTGGCGGTTGTAAAATTTTTGTTTATAACTATTGCATTTGCTATGCTAAATTCTACGGCTATTTTTGGTCATAGTTCAAAAAATGCTAAAACAAAATGAATTCTAAATACATCCGACAAAACAAATAAGCATTAACAATGCAATATAAATGAATCAAAAATTACACTATAAGAAACTTTTATAATACGCAATTGCACTTGACAAATTACTTATTTCAACTACAAAGAATTAATCTAAACAATATTCCCAACGATAAAACAATTCAAAACTACAACTCAAACAGTTTTACTATGACAACTAAGCTTTACTAAGCTCCATTCAATCGGGTTACATTCAACATCTCAAGATCACTATCTATTTTTCCATCATCAATTAGTTAGCAGCCGGAAGTGAATCATCATTAACATGGCACTCACGCTCATCATCTCATAACATCTTGTAACAGAGACCATCACCACAATTATAATTAGTTGAGGATTGAAGTTGAAAGCAGAGACAATCATCTAATAACAAAGGCCATCTCATAACAGATATCATCACCATAATTATGATATACAAGTGAGCACCCGTGCTTTGCACACGGGAGTTGCAAAATTACTATTGCTAGAACACTTATCAACCTTAGAAATACACGCGAATTTTGTATTATTTGGACCTTCGTGGATGAACAACAAAAAATTATTCAGCAAGGAGCAAGTCAGTTTTCTGCAAAATGATTATCATTTTTATAATGTCGATACATTTGGAAAGTTCAATATTGTTTATCCAGGTAAACTACCAACAATACAATCGATAAGATATTGCAGATTATATTAATGCTTGGTATTCAAGATAGTGCGACTGATATCATTATCCTCACTTCATTAAGAAAGAAAACAATTCTATATAACTATTTCCAGAACATAACAGGAAAAAAAAATTGGACGTTCAAATAAACTACTTATCCAAGATTGTCGTAAATTTACTGATGATCGTGCTAATAGAGAATTTCTGAATACAATAATAGCAATAACATTCTATTCCACTGGAGACGGATTGTAAAAATCATCTTGCATGAAATCAACTAAAAAAATCAAAGTACTCAGCATGCTAATGAAATTAAACGTCTAATTTTCATCAGCCTCTGTGGAAACTATTCAGGGAAATCTAACTCCATTTGTACTGTAGGAAAAAAGTCATTGTTTCACACCATTCACTGCCACAATAATAATAAAAGAAGTAGCTAGGTTCAAAAACAAAGTGCGCATGTAAAGATTGATTCCAGTAACAGATTACCATCATACAAAAATAAAATTGTTCTACTAAACTAGGATATATATATATATATACACACACACACACACACACACACACAGCAAAGATGATTTGTAAAGCAACATTCTGCCTGATTGCCATTGTCTGCACTGGAGCATTTACTAATGCTTGTACTTCTGAAACTGCCATTCTTTGTTATCTAATGGGCAGACTTGGCGGGTCTTGAGCCACCTGCTGATGAAATGAAAGTGGAATGCATGATTGCACACACCCCAAGCAACGGACGCTACACTAACCTGATTCACTAGACGCTCAATACAGAGATCCATGATATGATACCTGCAGATTGCACAATTATTGACAACGATATCCCAAGCCCAAAGCGCGACTCCGTTCCACTTCATGATCTCGAATTGTTTTGCCTTCTTTGTTATCGACGATGAAGGTGCTGCAGTAGTGCTGGATTCCCCTCCTGCAATGTAACAAATAATTATCCTACCATGCAAAAGTACAGTAACATAGCAACGAAGCATGCTATTGTAAAGTACCTGCAAAAATACATACTAACTGCCCAGTCACAGGAGATAAAACCTAAAATGAAGAAATTTCAAAGGAAATTTGTTTAGCCCATTCTTCAACCTAGTTTTCAGTTGTATAGTCATGTAACTCCAAACAGTTGCAAAAGTTTTATTATTACATCAACGATAATGTTAACTGCTAACCAAAAATTGGATAGACGTGGTAACTGATGCATGTTAATATTTCATCCAATGTAGTTAGGAGTTATTAACATTCGTTTGGTTTTGTAATAACTAATAACAACTCATTTTTAAGTGTTTAAATTTCATAAAATATTACTAACCTCATATTTACCAGAAATTTAATAAACAGTCCAAAACATTCGGTTTTGGCACTGAAATATACTTATTGTATTAGAAATTTTGACCACATCAATATTAATCATTAAGACAGTAGAATACTTAGTTATCGATACTTCTTGTACCACAACATTAAGATATTATTACTGCTATATTGATTTCAATGATCGATGCACATAACCTAATTTTTTGTTGTAGTGGAAATGGATCCAACACAAATGCAGGCAAATGAGGATTAAATGTCATTGTATGATGAAATGTACTACTGTTACATTGTTTAAGCAGATTCGATTTTCTCAAGTTCTATCACGGTCGAAATCCAAATTTGAAACCTGTACCAAGTATTCAAATAATAGTGATTTTGAAAAGTAAAACAGACTCATAAAATGTTAGAAATTTTCATCAAATTTGCAAAGAAAGCCCATTTCACGTGCAAAATTGAAGCTAGGCTTTTAATATTTAACTTGTGTTAGGCTATGAGAAATTTATAAATCATAATATAAGGATGATCTGTAGCAACATGTCAAATTTTGGGACTACGTTGTTAAATTTAGGTGAATAATACAACCAAAAGTAATTTAAGAGGACATTGGAGCCAAATTGTAAGGAATACACATAAATAAATATTTGATATGCACATACTGTAAGTTTTAATATAACCCCTTTTTTTAAATTGCATACGAAAAACAATCGAGTTGCTCCAATAAAAATTACTGATGTCGTAAGAATGAGTTCCTTGTAAATTTCAAGGATTGGCTGTATTAGTTGAAATCAATAGTTTGAAATATGGT
Source organism: Allium sativum (assembly GCA_030737875.1). Classification (NCBI taxonomy): domain Eukaryota; kingdom Viridiplantae; phylum Streptophyta; class Magnoliopsida; order Asparagales; family Amaryllidaceae; genus Allium; species Allium sativum. Next base: position 968,183,606 of record CM060912.1, on the reverse strand, counting down.
ACTGCAACTTTAAAATTAGATTGAGAAAGACTAAAATTCATGAAAACAGTTAAACTGCACACAATGTAAGTAAAAATTAATATATAAATAACTTTAAAATGTTATATACAATGTAATATGAATGGATAAGGATCTTTCCTATTCTGCCTTCTTAGTAAAAAAATTGGCTCTCTATACGATTTCAATCATATTCTTATTCGCAAACATACATCAAATACACTATTCTACATAGCAATGATAATGCGACTATAAATTACAAAGATTACAAATAATGATTGATACACACACACGGTCAAGCATAGCTGTGCAATTCTCATTATAAATATATGTGTATATATAGAATTAAATCAAAGTAAATCCATAGATTGGAAGCATTTTACTAATAATCACAATTCAGAAATTTATCGAAGAATATAAATATATTATAGGATATTGACATAGACATAAAGGTCATAAATGCTTCTATGCCATGAAAAGAGGTAGGAATCAAAATTCAGTGACATAACAATCGCATTTTTTTCTAGCGACACATAAATCATAAAAAAACATTTGATTTAGAGCCAAGCAATCCGTTATTCTTCATTACGAACTGAAAATGGCAATAATAGATTTTATACTGACATCTTCTACAGAAGATGAAGCAGTATAGTGTCGTATTTCATATATAATAAAATAGGGATGACTTTGAGAAAGCCTGTGTCATATTTCGGCATAAGTTCGCACGCATTTACATGTTTATGTGCCATGACTCCTTCAAAACATATTGAAATTTGATCTTGCCTGTAAAATGAGTAAATTTTGAAATGTTACATCTCATGGCAGGATCAATAAATTCATTTATTTTTGTGTTATAACTACTTTAAAAACTGTAGTCATCAGAGATAACCACTAAAGGTGTAAGGTTTTATTAGTTTTTCATTTTACTTTTCTCCTAGTTTTATAGCCAGTGAAAATTCAAACAGATCTCGTAAAGAACAATAAATTCTTATGGGTGATGGTTTTTTTTAAGCATTTAGGGCTACTAAAAAAAGATAATTAAGTAACTTAGCATTTTTTGGAAAAAAAAAGCATGCAAGATAATTTGGCTGTTGATATATGTTAGCTCGGCGTATTGTAGTTTGATGTACACACGCCCGCATGCACGCAAATTGAGCGTTGTACGGCTATACCTCTCTTGTGTTATGCACGCGGATACACACACACACACACACACACACATAAGAACTCTCTTGTGTGTGTGTGTATGTGTGTGTGAGAGAGAGAAAGAGAGAGTGTGTGTGTGAATACATACAAAGATGTGCATGTGTGTATCTATTACAACTATCTGAATAAAACAGTTAAAAAAATCCCTATCACAACTGACATTTTGTGACAGTTGTAAAATTAGTATGGTATTTTTGTTGCAGTGGAAAATTTCTGTCTCAGAAAACATCCAATTAACAAACAAACTTCTAAATAACAAAAAGAAGCTGAATTGCAAAAACACAAACCTTTTATAAAGTTGTACCTCTGCTGAACAATAACAGTTGAAAACATGCTAACCATTTGCAGGTGGATATTGTCTACATTTAATAGAGCTATAGCTTAAACTATAATATCCCATTAATATCATGTTGGCAAAACTGTAACTGTAACATTGATTATTAAATGTTGGCAAGGTAAATTAATTTTAATTTTTGACAAATATACATTTATTGTTTACAGATTCGAAGTTTGAATCTTGCTGACAATTACTATTATTAGATATTAATAGTGCATGCTCTTTTTGCAGCTTGTCATAATTATTTTTAACAGTCTTATGTTTACTACACCTCTATGATTATCAATTACACAGTAAAACTTCATCAAACTCAAACAACAAAGTGAAGCAACCCAAATTCGTCAAACTGAAACCCAAATTTATCAAACAAACTACACAATTTCACAAAAAAGAAAGGATTACTTACTATATTTACCAGAGTGTTTGATGCTTTAGGGATGAATTCTATGATAAATTTAGAGCTTGGAGCCAGTGATTTTGCATTTGTCTGCTCTGTCCCTACCAGCTCGCCACCACATGCGTGGCATCGCCATTTCATCCTCGCAGACCATCGTAAACAAACACAGATTAGTACCAGATTAACTTGAGAAAAATATGAGCAATGCAAGTATTAGAAATTGGATCGATTCACCTTTGAATAGTGATCGACGCTTTTTAATTGCAAGTGCACAGATCGTGTAATATACAGGTCGAACACAGGGAGGAATTATAAATTTTATTTTTTATATATTTCTTAGGAGAGCTAGACAATATTTGGAGATGATTTTGAATTAATATTATCGAATTTACTATGGATCTGAATCTATTCAGATCAATACCAAATTTAACAACTAAAATAAAAAGAACAAATTACTAGAAAAATAAAACAAATAGAAAATTAAAATTTGGATTACCGTTGAATCTAATCAAACGGTCAATCGCTAATAAGAAAAATAAATTGCAAAGACAACTTGTGCTCTAACAAATCTAATTGTATAGATGACACATGTTGCTTGAAAAATAAAATTACAGAGAAATAAAAGAAAAGTTTTATTAATGGAGAAGAACAGAATACAGAATAATTGACTTCGTTTAGAATGGATATCATGTGTATTTATAGAAGATGTAGGCACCTCTCAATATGAATAATGGGTCTAGAAAATACCTCATGAATATCTTTGTTTACAAATAAAAACTATATATGACATAATGGAGGAGATATTCCATGTAGATTTCCTTTCCTGATTAGTGACACGTGGCAGATTGATTTGCTTTTCCTTGGCAATAATTCGATCAAATACTCTTCTAAATGGCAGTTGAAAATGAATGATTTGAATTAATATCCTTGAGAAGAATATGTCTATTTCTGAAATGTTTATTAGTGTATATCATACACACATACATATGAATATATATATATATATATAATATAACACTAGTCCATAATTGTTTAGAGCAAAAGAGGCAGTGTGAATGTTTTTTTCTTCAACAAAAAGAGGGCTTGACGGGGATCGAGTTCAGGTCTCATTGTCTATATTTTCATGCCTTAACCAGTGTGCTACAGCTTCCTTTGTGATTGAAAACTTGTTGAGATGGGAAAGTAGCTTCTTTTTTTATCATGTGGTCTTTAATTGAATGAAGGAGATAATTATTGAACATGTGAAAACATACGAAAAAATACCCAAAGAAATATTTATTTATTTATAAAAGATAAGATATAAGAGCATAAAATAAACACACTTCTGTGCTAATCAAATACCCCCACACTTATCTTTTACTCGTCCTCGAGTAAAAAGAAAGGAAAATGAAAAATTGAAAGAAAAAAAAAACTAAAGTAGATAGGTCACACTTTCATAGAAACCACGTAGCATTGAGCGTATGCAACAAGCCGTTAAACCCCTAGGTGTCCCTAGTAGGACGAGTGGTGTCTCGTAAGGGTTTTTAGCGGATACTACCCCTAAAATTCAAATGCAGTATGTTGTGGTTCTAATGCTACTACATGAATGCAATGGACATATGCAAATGAAAACAAAAATTGAAAACACGACTTGTTTTAGGAAAGTGGTACAACAAATTAAGTTAACAAATTTTAATCAGTTGATTTTATTTTAGATACCTCAATTTGTCACAAATTTTCAATATAATTCAAGTTTTCAAATGTTATGTTCTAGTTTGGCCAGTTGGTTCAGTTGATAACATAGTGCTGCCATGAAATAAATTCTTAGTTTGCTTTTCACAGTTTGGCAAGTGGTATTCCAAATTCCTTGTGTATGGCTAGTCAAATCAATAAGGTCAAGAAGCGTTTGGGCATTATCGCTTATTCTCAATCTCTATAAAAATGGAGCTTTATAATTAATTACATACATCTAACTTAAGGACCAAGGTATACCATCAATGCACTGCTTTGCGGACTGACGGAGAGTTAGGACAGAGCTTGGTAGATTGTGCAGACTGACGCTGACTTTGTCAACAACATGTTGGTAATCCTTAGGTGTCCAATATCATAAAATGAGACCAAGATATACCGACGCTGACTTCGTCAACAACATGTCAGATAGAGCTTGGTTGGTTTGCACACCAACGCTAGATTTACAAGCAATGTTGGATACCCTTGGATTACTATTACTAATATTGAAAATATAAGAACAAGAGTTACGCGAATTCAGCTTAACACAACTTAGTTTTAAAGATTCGAAAAGCCAGTATAAGTATTTTAAGTCCTCCACTCATTAAACAAAGACTACAATTTAGAATAAACTTCATGGCCATCACCTAAGAATCTCCTTATGTACTGGTTACACTAATATCCCTTAAAATTATACTTTTCATTATATTTCTTATTCGATCTTAATAGAGAGAAAAAAAATACTATCAGCTGACTAACAATCATTAATTTATTTTATTGTATCAATCTAAAAGGAGTCATGTTTCAAAAAAAAGGCATGTTACTACGATCTAAATACATGATGGTCCTATATGAAAAGAAAGAAAGAAAATAAAGAAAAATAAAAGGATGTAATGCAGACTCCCTCCACACTAGAACTTAACAGTGTCCACACTGTAAATACATTTCTAAATTTGAAAGATAGAACCTAAAGATGAATCAAATGCAAAATGATTTATAAATTAAAGTGCAATTTAGCAACAATATGCATGTGAAAATCATATGCAAGATAAAATTTACGATGATGAATGTTTGAAGAATGAAATTTCCTTTTCCCTCCACACTTGCCTCTATCAAAAATGATGCACAATGATTTCTTATATGATTTATGAGGTGCAATAGGTATGTCAGTAAATTCTAAAATGAAAATCCTTCCTATGAAAAAAATGTCGTGCCAATGATTTATACAATATAAATGCAGATTATCCCATAAAATTTTCAAAGGTTTTTCTTCTTGGTCCTTGGTAATATTAGAGGCCATTACGGGAAAATTTTCTGTAGAGTCCAAGTAAGCATACTCAAGGTCTTGTGGCAGGGGTTTGAGGTCCAATTCAAGTGACGAGGGTTTTGAGTCAAGGAGTTCATTTAGTTCAGAAATGTATTCGAACTCATCGAAATCAGAGTTGAAATGTTCCAGACACATTTTCAAGGCTTCAGAAGTTTTATTAAAGGTTTCATGAAACACCCCACCTCCATTAAGGTCACTCACAAAGTGAATGCCTTAACCTTGGTGGAGGTTTATAAGTAAAAGCCACAGATAAACACAAGACAGGTATAAATACACATATTTTAAACAACGGAAACCAAATAGACTTTTATTTCATCAATATGTGTTCAAACAAAACATTTCCATAATTGTCTCAAAATACTTCCAACATTACAACCTCATTACTGTCTTGATTATTAAAGAAGCATAAAACATAAATAAAGTAACAAAAATCCCCATAGTGATATCCAAAGCCATAATCCGAGCAAAAGAGATCCAAACCATACATCTACGGTCTTGGAGCTTGCAAAGAGTCTGACTGAGCTAAGTTGTTTCCTCTCTGTGGATCGGGGGGGGGGGGGGGGGGAAGCGAAAGAAAAGAAGACGAAATGAAAATAGAGTCAGACATAAAGCCTGAGTAAATCTAGTGACTCTTCAGTATGTGAATAAGAAAAAGGGCATGATAGATATAAACTGAAAACAGGCAAGTATCACAAGCTAAGGAAGTGTAGTTTAGAATCGAATGTACTATCGCACCCACACTATATCTCTGCACCTACTTGAGCTTATTCTAACTGGCACCCCATGCTGAGGGTGAAGTGATCCCCATTTTCTAAAGATCAGGTCCTACTTGCGTAAACATGTGTCATACGGCCCCCAAGAATTATAGATACCTATGCTGGTCCCACCATGGGGGTGTATCAAGACCCATGGTGGCGACCCCGACACAATTCTAGAAGACATAGGTTATACTACTGGTGCCCCCAGTGCCCTGTTTGTCTGCTCCGGAGTGTGTGCACGCCCGCACCCCGTTAGAACCTACATTGTGCACCCATCGCCGTCGTTTTGACCGCTTACAATCAGCCCAGTAATCGTGCCCCACCATGCCTAGTTTCAGGGTACCATGATACCTAACTTGGGTTACTGCTGAAACGGGTCCCTCATTACTAGGGTTTTCTAGTCAAACATGTTAAGTGGTTAAGTGTCTGTATTTACCTAACCTCACCTATCAATTCTTGTTAACATGTTGAATTTGGTTAAGTATTTATAGTTGACTTAACCCTACCATCTGTCCTTAGCCTCTTAAAGCATCTGACCACTCACATTAGACATATATTGTTATGGTTACTGGATGTGCCGGTCGATTCCGGGCAGGTTTACACCGTAGCTCAGTCTAACCTCGGGTCCTTATTGGTCTCAATGCTTAACCACGTTGGATAGGTATTGTTGTGACTACTGGACAGCCGGGCGGGTCCGGGCAGGTTTACGTCACAACTCAATCCAACCTCGGGTTAAGCATACCGTGTTATCTAAATTTACATATTTTATCACTTCTCAATTATATGTAAATGTCATGTCCTTTATTCTTGGGTATAACAATTCATACCGCTTAAATGTCATTGTCGTTGGCATGTGCCAACCATGCCAACATATATTTTTCATGTTTTTACACCCAACGTTATTACCCCCATTTGTACGTTCACAACATTATAACAAGTGTTGGGTTCGACACAATTCAGCCCAACTTTATAAACGGGAGAAAAAGGGGAAATCAAGAACATGTAATATTTTACAATACATAAAGGTGTGTGGCGCATGAACTTGCAATTTATGGATTCAACTAACATAAATTATGGGTCATGTGAACTTGCATTCAAATCAAAGTATAACTAAGTAGGTGACATATGAAATGGCATAGTTTAGGGTTATACAAACTTGGGTTTAAACATGTTTAACTTGGCATAATGTCAACCACAAAACTTATTGTATATTCACCAAAATGTCCAATTTTAACATCTAATCATATAGCCTATTTCAACATGAACTTGCATAGTTTATGTAATCCAAACTGTACTTAGTATAGATCTAATTATACTTGCAAATAAACATAAGAATGTGTTCATAGGTTTTGGGTCATGTAGGCATAAAAGGTCTCAAATCTAGAATATGTTTACGTAAGCCTTAACTTAGACTTAGAGAATGTATATAGTCCATGCCATAGACATAAACATAAAGGGATCAAATTCTAGTTGAAAGCAGAGATAATCATCTCATAACAAATGCATCACCATAATTATGATATATTATTTACGGAAGTGAATCATCTCAGATCACTATTCAAGCTTTAAAGCTGCGGCTTGCAGCTCCTCAAGTAAAGGCATCAACCGAACCATATCTTCAGACCAAGCTTCTCTAATTAACTTTTCAATTTTATGATTAATGAAGTCATTCATAAGTTTCATTTCTTCAGCATATTTAGCATATCTATATAGACCTGAGAGAGCCCAACCGGTCTTACTATTGCTTCCATTTTCATTTTTGAAGCATATGGTCAAACGATTGAAGTTGAAAGCAGAGGGAATAACCGTAAATAATATACCCTTAGGCCCCATTATTTAAATAAGATACATGTCATCAGCATTCTATTTTGCAATTACCAACTTGTCCTTGCGCCCATTAGCATCACTTTTATTAAGCAAGACAAATTTCCATGACATCAACACCATTTTTGGATCACCCATTTCCAATAGAAAACGATTGCATCTTCACAAACTCAGCTCAACATCGCACACTTAACATCAGGCTAAAAATCAAGACAAAGCACTGTAAAATCAAAACACAAACAAATTTTAATCTACTCAGCCATTATTCCAAATAGGTGCCAAGTTGCAAGCATTTGAATAACGCAAAGAAGTTTCATTACAAGAATTTCAAGCCTTAAAGCGCAGTAGTAAGGATCTCGACATTGACCACCAGACCTAGACATTAAGCGATACTTTCCAAATCTATGGTCTGAGACACGGACGAACGGGACAGGTCCAGATCTGACAAAGAACATCGCGGTTCACACACGAAATCAAGAGGATGTGATTATTTTGAGTGATTTTATTTTTCAGTGCGAAGAAGTTCAATTTTAAGGGAGAAGTGGTTTTGATTCGGAGGCGGTGTACTATCACAGATTTGAACATAATAAAGAGGTAAACTGATTTGATTGGGTGATATATTACTATCCCAAATCTGAACATTAAAGGGAAAAAAGAAGTGGATGATATGAATAATTTTTGACATAAAAATGATAAGTGGAAAGAGCGGATGATAATAAGTTTGTTTTTAATCAAGTGGCTTTGGGAAGTGGAACCAGTAGATGATAATGAGGAATAAAAAATTCAAGCAGATGGGGGAAACACGAGGTTAGAGCCAGAAATTGTAGAAAAGAAGGCGCCATAAATTTTGGGTTGGAGGGAAATTTTGAATTGGAGCCAATTTTTGGGTAGGTGGGAAATTTTGAATTGGAGCCAATATACAAAACAAATTCAATTTGGAGGGAAAATGATAAAGTCCTAAGGCTTCTGCTACTTAAAATAAAAGAATACTTGTGTATACTAATAAAAATTATTACTAAAACAACCTCAAGATGCATAAAGAAGTAATAACTAACAAAAAACTTTTATATTTTTCAAATTTTTTTAACATTCATGAGTTTTCTGAAATTTGAATAATAAATAAGAAATTCAAATTAACAAGAAAAAAATAATCACTAGTTATTACTTATTTACAATTAATTATTACTTCTTAATTATTACTTGTTACAACCCAATTATGATTTAATATTTGTAATTGAAAGTTAATTATTATGTATGTATTACAAGTTATCAAATGTTAAATATTAAATAGCAATAATTAGGAGCTAATTACTATTTATTAGTTATTAACTATTAATTATTAATAATATAATAATCAATAGCAATTATTGATATGTATGGTTATTATTAAATATTAATTATTCTTAAACATAAATATTATTAATAATTAATAATTAAATATAAATATATAATATTTATTATTATTAGTATTACTTAAAAAAATCAATTATTGGTTCTTAAATATTTATAATGGATTGTCAAAAATTAAGTATAAAATAGTATTCTTAATTACTTGTTTTATCTTATAAAGTAAATTCATATTCATTAATAATAATTGTTATTTAACAATTATTGGTAATAATATTAATTATTGGTATGATTATTAATAGAATTTATATTCCATTATTTAATTAATAATTATTTAGTATTTTTTGCATCTGGCATAAAGAGTTGTAACAGACATCTATTACAACCGGCAAAAAGAAGAGTTGTTAAAAATAAAAACTTTTTACTACCGACAAAAAGAGTTGTTATAGATATCTATTACAACTGATAAAAAAAGAGTTGTCAAAAATTTGTATCTATTACAACTGGCCTAAAAGAACAGTTGTAACAGGCATCTATTACAACTGGCAAAATGAAAGGGTTGTTAAAAAATAATCTAATACAACTATCTGAATGAAACAGTTGAAAAAAATACCTATCACAACTGACTTTTTGTGACAGTTGTAAAATTAGTATGGTATTTTTGTTGCAGTGGAAAATTTCTATCCTAGAAAACATCCAATTAGCAAAAAAACTTCTAAATAACAAAAAGAAGCTGAATTGCAAAAACACAAACCTTTCATTAAGTTGTACCTCTGCTGAACAATAACAGTTGAAAACATGCTAACCATTTGCAGGTGGATATTGTCTACATTTAACAGAGCTATAGCTTAAACCATAATTTCCCATTAATATCATGTTGGCAAAACTGTAACTGTAACATTGCTTATTAAATGTTGGCAAGGTAAATTAATTTTAATTTTTGACAAATATACATTTATTGTTTACAGATTCGAAGTTTGAATCTTGCTGACAATTACTATTATTAGATATTAATAGTGCATGCTCTTTTTACAGCTTGTAATAATTATTTTTAACAGTCTTATGTTTACTACACCTCTATGATTATCCTCAAACAACAAAGTGAAGCAACCCAAATTCGTCAAACTGAAACCCAAATTCATCAAACAAACTACACAATTTCACAAAAAAAGAAAGGATTACTTACTATATTTACCAGAGAGTTCGATGCTTTAGGGTTGAATTCTACGACAAATTTAGAGCTTGGAGCCAGTGGCTTTGCGTTTGTCTGCTCTGTCCCTACCAGCTCGCCACCACACGTGTGGCATCGCCATTTCATCCTCACAGACCATCGTAAGCAAACACGGATTAGTACCAGATTAACTTGAGAAAAATATGAGCAATGCAAACATTAGAAATTGGATCGATTCACCTTTGAACAGTGATCGACGATTTTTAAGAACTAAAAAAGCGCGAATTTTAAAATAATAATTGCAAGTGCACAGATCGTGTAATATACAGGTCGAACACAGGGAGGAATTATAAATTTTATTATTTATATATTTCTTAGGCGAGCTAGACAATATTTGGAGATGATTTTGAATTAATATTATCGAATTTACTATGGATCTGAATCTATTCAAATCAATACCAAATTTAACAACTAAAATAAAAAGAACAAATTACTAGAAAAATAAAACAACAAACAGAAACAACAGAAAATTAAAATTAGGGTTGCCGTTGAATCTAATCAAACGGTCAATCGCTAATAAGAAAAATAAATTGCAAAGACAACTTGTGCTCTAACAAATCTAATTGTATAGACGACACATGTTGCTTGAAAAATTAAATTACAGAGAAATAAAAGAAAAGTTTTATTAATGGAGAAGAACAGAATACAGAATAATTGACTTCGTTTAGAATGGATATCATGTGTATTTATAGAAGATGTAGGCACCTCTCAAAATGAATAATGGGTCTAGAAATTATCTCATGAATATCTTTGTTTACAAATAAAAACTATATACGACATAATGGAGGAAATAAAATTAAAGAAAGGAAAAAATTAAGCAGTGTCCACACTGTAAACACATTTCCTAAATTAAAGAAAAAATTAAATTAAACAGTGTCCACACTGCATGATGGTCCTATATGAAAAGAAAGGAAAAAATTAAAGAAAAATAAAAGGATGTAATGCAAACTCCCTCCACACTAGAACTAAACAGTGTCCACACTGTAAACACATTTCCTAAATTTGAAAGATACAACCCAAAGATGAATCAAATGCAAAATGATTTATAAAATAAAGTGCAATTTAGCAACTATATGCATGTGAAAATCATATGCAAGATAAAATTTACGATGATGATGAATGTTTGAAGAATGAAATTTCCTTTTCCCTCCACAATTGCCTCTATAAAAAATGATGCACGATGATTTCTTATATGATTTGTGAGGTGCAATAGGTATGTCAGTAAATTCTAAAATGAAAATCCTTCCTATTAAAAAATTGTCGTGCCAATGATTTATACAATACAGATGCAGATTATCCAATAAAATTTCCAAAGGTTTTTCTTCTTGGTCCTTGGTAATATTAGAGGCCATTACGGGAAAATTTTCTGTAGAGTCCAAGTAAGCATACTCAAGGTCTTGTGGCAGGGGTTTGAGGTCCAATTCAAGTGACGAGGGTTTTGAGTCAAGGAGTTCATTTAGTTCAAAAATGTATTCGAACTCATCGAAATCAGAGTTGAAATGCTCCAGACATATTTTCAAGGCTTCAGAAGTTTTATTAAAGGTTTCATCAACTATTGTTTGAAACATGTCAATTTCCTCTATTTCAAAATCGTTGGGTCGATGGAAAATATTTAATTCAATAGTTAAATACCCAAGCGATAGTCGAAGTTGACCGCTCCTACAATTTATTATAGCGTTTGAGGTGGCTAAGAAGGAACGATCCAAAATTAATGAAATTTGACTACCAAGATTCGAAACATGCTCAGTCTCAAGAATGATGAAGTTGACAGGGAAATAAAATTGTTCAGTTTGAATCAAAATGTCATCAATTATACCCAATGGCTTTTTAAAAGATCGATCAACAAACTGAAGAGTGATATTTGTTGGTTTAATCTCCCCTAATCCAAGTTGACAATAAACAGTGTAAGGAAGAAGATTTACACTGGCACCAAGATCAAGTAAGGCATGAGTGATGTGAGTATTTCCTATTTTGCAATCAATTGTAGGGCAGCCAGGTTACTTATACTTGATGGGTGACGGATTTGATAAAACAGAGCTAGCGTTCGTAGTCAAGAAGGCAGTTTTAGGAACATTAGTGGCTCATTTTTGGATGCATAGCTCTTTGAGACACTTGGCATACTGAGGAATTTGTTCGATGGTGTCTAAGAGTGGGATATTGACACGAACTTGTTTGAAAATTTAAAGAATATTTTCAAAATTGGTATCCTTCTTCTTATTTTTAAGTTATGAGGATATGGAGCTACCTGTTTGTAGACTCTTTCAGAATTTTGGTCATTCGAAGGAGAAGGTTTCGATGTGGAAAGTGAAGGGGGTACATAAATAGAAGGTGAGAGGCTGGAATTGCCAACATTAGAGGAGGAGATATTGTCGGGGTTACCGATATTAGAAGAAGAGATGTTGGGATTGCCAATGTTCGAAGAAGATGGGGTTTAGAAGGTTCCAAGGAGTTGGCATTAGTTGCTATCGGGTGAGACTCAAGATGTTGATTTGGAATTGGGATCGAAGGATTATCGGGATTGCCGACATTATTGTCAAACGTTTTTCCAGACATAAGGGCGATGACAGCGTTAACTGAATTATTGTTTCCATTCTCCCAATAATTCACAGTAGAAGAGTTATATTTTGGATTCACCTCGGGTTGACTAGGCAACTTTCCTTCTCATTATTTTCATTAGTTCCTTCATCATATTCATCATTTTGTCAAGTTTAGCATCATGTGAGTTCATTTTATCTTCATGAGAGTTCATCTGTTTCTCTAAATGCACAATTTCTTGTGATGGTTGAGAAGATTGAGAGGATTGGGTTGATGATTGAATGTTGGGATGCCTATAAGGTTGTTTGGATTGAGGTGCAGCTTGAGAGGTTTTAGAATTGGGAGATGGAGCTTAGTAATTCGGATTGGGAATAAAGGGTTGCATGTGAGATGGGTTTGTCGAATTATTAGGATTTGACCAAGAAAAATTTGGGTGGTTCCTCTAACTAGGGTTGTACGTGGATGAGTAAGGATTATTTTGAGCTATAGCATTGGCTTGGGCTTGAGTATAATAGTGGGGTAGCCCTTATCCGACTTGAGGAGTTTGATTTTCTGAGGGAGGTGACTTAGGTCCATGACATGCACTCCTATAGTGGAAGTACGAATAGGGACACGAATTGATTCCCATTGCATGTCTTTTTCAGAATAATCTTCTAAGAATTGCTAAGCTTCATCGACCGTATTTGACATAAATTCTCCTCCACACATTGATTCTAGTTGAGTTCTAGTCTAATAGTTTAGCCCTTCACATGCAATTTGACATAAGTGATCTTTGAGAATTTCATGATGAGGACAACTATATAATAATTAGATGAATCTCTCAAAGAATTTTGAAAAAGTTTCCCCCTTATTTTGACAAAATGATTTATCTCGGTTCGGATTTTGAGAGTTTTATGGAAAGGGAAAAACTTTTTCAAGAATACAGTGACAAATTCATGCCAACTTCTTATGGAATGTTTTGGAAGAGAATTTAGCCATCTTTTAGCGCTTAATGCAAACAGAATTATCCTCAGCTTAATTGATTCGTTAGAATAATTGTTGAATTTTTGTTGTGGACGTATACAATTCAAATTCACATAGAAATGCATAAACATTTTCAGAACCAGAAAATTTTGGTACCCCTTGAATTAAAGAATGTTTAAGCTCAAAATTGTTTCCTTCAGCTGGTGGGAACACAATGACAGAGGGTTGAACGGTCCTAGTTGGATAACATCGACCTCGATGAGATAAGGGTCTATCCATTTCCAAATTGAGATTTTGCAAGTTTTGATTTATTCGATTTTGATCCATCTCATTTGGAAAGTTTTGGTTTATTCGAGAACCCCTAGGAGAATTATGTTGGCTAACACTTTTTTCACTCATTGTTGTTAAATGTAGAAAATCCAAACTTATGATTGACACAAGTAGTTGTTATTACAAAATAGATAACGTACTCGAGTATATCTTATTAGTTGATAGTCTCGATTTGAAGGGGGAAGAGGGTCTTATGGCCATTCACATATAGTATAAATACCAAGGGATACGACCAATGTTTTACGGGTAGTATGCAACCTCTTCTGCTAGAAGTTCAATAAATTGAACTAATATATATCTGTGATCAAACCCTTGAGAAAATCAATTTCACAAAATACACTCTTGTAGTTAGATATTTTGAAAATAAAATTTTATTGTTGAAAACGATGAGAATGATGACTTCAGTTATGGAAATTTCAACCAATCAGAACAAACAAACAATAATAACTGCAAAAATTAAAAAAAATGTACAAGCAAGCCGCTGCCCCCGTAGAGAATTTTTACAAGAAATTTCTATAATTTTTTCTTTGCAGCAGAGCACCTGTAGAGTTCAGAAAATTTTACAGTAGGGTATGGCTGTCTGTCCAGAAAATTTGAGTAGTGCTCACGCTTCAAACTCTACTGTTGAACTTTGAATCCTTAGTTGTTGCTTGAGTGTTTTTGCTTCAAGGTTGATCTTTGATTTTGAGCAGCATTTTTTTTTTGCTTTTTTCTTTTTAAATAAAAAACAAAAGAAAATACTAATTAGGAATCAAAAATAAAAATAGCTAAACTAAAGAAAATGAACTAAACAAACTAAAAGAGAGAACGAACTAACTAAAACCAAGTTTTTTTTTTTAAAAATAACAAACTAAATCAAACTAAGCTCAACTAAAATAATAGGAGGGAGAAAAATTACAAGACCCACGCACCAAGGAAGTTACTAAATTAAAACTCCCGCACCAAAGGTCAAGTCCCAAATTCCCAGAATAAATAACAATGTACTTTCGAAAACAAATCAACACAAAAGATCACACACGTAAGCTAATAAATACCAAATCATTTTTTTTGATGCAGATCTACTAGTTCAATCGGGTTTTGGGTTTAGAAATTGAAATCAAATGAGGCCCTTCTTTTTTTTTCTTTTATTCTCGGCGTCGAACTGGGGTTGTTATGTCAGTGATGATCAGAATTTGCGTTTGATTGGCGAAGGAGTTTTGGTTTCGAATCGATACTGGGAGTATGGGTGCGAAGTGGTGGTTTATACATTGTGATTGGTGGCTGGGATTTGGAATACCGAGGAAGGACGAGAATAGGTGAGAGGCAGAATTGTTTCAGGGTGATGATGTTTGTGGTTTGCTTGGAGGATGAGGCGGTAGTGTGGAATTCTGATGATGGCGGGGAGGTTTCGGGTTTGTACAGTGGAGATGTGTTGTTTATGGAATTTTTATTGCTGGAGTGTGTATTTATGGTATTGTTGACAATTGAACTATGAAGATGGAGTTGTGCAATCGAAGTATGGAGTATGGACGTTATGTACAGTGAAGATGGTGAGGTGAAACATGAGGTGGGTAGATGCCGTCTGTGGTTTTAAGTGATGATGAGTATATGGGGTGTGATGAATGTGGCAGATGTGCGAACTGTAATGGTGAGGAAGTTGGTACTTTTTGCAGTTAATGATTTTGGTTATGTTTTCTCTGTATTCGGATTTGAGAAGCAAGTGATAGCCTTTTGAATCCGGTTTCGGTGATTTATGGGTGGGAAGGTTTGGGCAATCGTATGGATTGGTTGTCGATGAGGATCCTATTGAGTAAAGGCAAAGGACGGTAGAAGTTTGGAACTTTGGTTAGTGGGGGATGATGGCACTTGTTTTGTAGTACTGCGTTATGAAAATAATGAAGTGGAGTGTGACGGGCCGCCCTGCACCAGCTGACATTTCCAATGAAAGTACGATGTGCCGATGTCCAACCAACACGGGACGGTCGCCAAAGAAAGGAAAGTTAAGGAATTTGAACTAACAAGGAACCTGTAGCATATCTCACAGCAGGCGTGACAGTGCATAAGCTGAAAACCAAACATCTCAGCAGTGGAAAATCCAAATACAGCTTATGTTCCCCTTTATCGTTATTATAACTTTAAAACTGTCTCTAAAGCAAAAGAAAGGAAAGACACACTACTAATGCCCAAAGTAGTGACCAGCAGCAGCACAGGGAAAAATATAAAGAATAGTACGTGTAAGCCTCCCGCTCGTCTCCAAACAGCTACTCATGCACAACCAGCTAACCTGTCTCTAGTACGCCCATTTAAGAGCACCCAGAGTAATAAGAAGAGACATAAAACTCTGGGTCAGACAAAAGCCTGGTATGAGCGATAAGCAACAGAACAGAACAATAACAGGTATACTAAACCATACCTGAAACTAGACCTGCAACCAAAGGGTTAGCACAACATACCGTACAATACTCTAAGGTGCCACTAAACATAGGGTGTAAAGAATAAGGGGGTGGGGGTGTGCATGTCATAATGATATCAAACAATCAAGCATAGCAACCATCCTCACATCTCTTACTCAGTGCGTAAAGCATACGATATCCACTACTTTGACCACCCAATTCCTTGCTACGATCACTCTGCCCCATGGAGTCGTAATGACACCACTGCACTGATCCATAGCCACTGGTCCTTTGCTATGTCCACTATGCCCCCATGGAGTCATGATGGCTCCACTGCACTGGCTCATGGCCTTGCTATGATCGCTCTGCCCCATGAGG
Source organism: Allium sativum (assembly GCA_030737875.1). NCBI lineage: Eukaryota > Viridiplantae > Streptophyta > Magnoliopsida > Asparagales > Amaryllidaceae > Allium > Allium sativum. The sequence continues at coordinate 968,166,897 of CM060912.1, read as the reverse complement.
TAATAACTACCCCACTGTATTGATCTGTAGCTAATATCCGTCTTTCCGTGGTGAATCAAAGTTATGGACATCGACAACTCCTTAGCACACGTCCCGCAGCAAAATCCAACTCATGAAGTTCACTCGTTGGTTCCCATCTGGATCCTGAGTGCAAACTTCCCATTTAGACTACCTTTGCATCTCGGGTTTTAGTCATCATCTCCGGATCGGTTCGGTTCCTGCTCTTCACTTCTATTTGTACTTCCAGTTCGGATCGTGATTCACGTCTCAAATCCAAGCATCTCGTTTCGGATAGCGAATAATCCATATGGGTCGGGTCGTGGTGATCATCTCCAGTTCGTGGTCCTCGTTTTCTGGTCGAGTCGTGGTGCTCTCCGGTTCGGATCGTGAGCAGCCACTGGACTCGGGTCGGTCCTTGGCTTCTACTTCGGATCGGTTCGTGGTCATCTTCAGAGCATCAGGTCCTGACTTCAGGTGAGCGGTTCAGATCGAAGTTCCTCCCCAGGTCAGTCAGTTCGAGTGTGCATACGGTTCGTGGTCCACCAAGCTGGAGCGATTCGAATCGTGACATCTTCATGCGAGTGGGTCGGTTCGTGCTCTCCTCCACCGATCCGATCCAGTTCTGGGTCATTTCCTGCATATTTTCCTGCGATAGTTTTTACTCTACATGACGGCGTTTTCGACCATTCTAACTGTTCTAAACAATCACAAAGCATATCATATAGTCATATTAACATGTATAATTGACCACAAACACATAAACAATAATTTGATAGGTTAAAACGGATCAAACATAGCCAAAATCCCATATTTTCCCTTAAGCGTGTTTAAGCAAAACTAATGATAGGATTAATAAAACTTAACCAGATTAGCCCAAATTTCTAACAGAGGCCTAAAACAATATTTCAAAATTTATAAATATTTTTTCCAGAATTTAATCATGTTTAAATTCTCTAATTAACACTAATTACCCTTAATTAACCATAATTAGTGAGGAACTATGCAAATCACTCACCTTAGCCACAAACAAAATACCAAATCTGAAATTATCCTCTGTTTGGCGCTGTCCCCAAGGCTATACAGCAGTTCCGACCTTGATTTGGTGCTATTTCCCTATGATTTGATGTTGCTAAGCTTAATCCTTGATTAAACGGTGATTAGAGATGATTCTAGATGTTGGAGGCCATTGTTAGGGTTCCTAGGAGGTAAATGACGGCTAGAAAACTAAAATGAAATGAAAACCTAACCCATTTCAGCCTCCCCATAAGCAAATCCCGAAATGGGTTATGGGCCCATTCACTAATCACCTCATTTTGCCCGGTTAAATAGTTTTTCACCTCCTAAATCTTGTTCCAGCCATATCTCACAAACGGTAAGTCCATTTTTCACATATGACCACTCTACGGAAAGGTAAACCATCATCCAGATCTAATGGAAGTGGTTTCAGGACAAAACTTCTTTCCAATCAAAAGTTATGGTCGAAACAAGATCAGCTAGAGGCAAAATGGTCATTTAAAAATTGGAAAAAATCATGAACATGGGAAATTACCCCAATAGTCGTCTCCCAAAGTTACATGGCTATAAGACTTCGTATGAGAAAGAAATAAATATTCTACGATCCTTGGATGCGTAGAACGCGGGTCGTTACATGGAGGTTTGGATCTGGTTTGTGACGAATATGGGGGAGTTTGAAGAAGTCTATTGAATCTGCAAGGGGGAATGATGTTGAAGTAGGAAGGATGGAGCTAGTTGTGTAAATAAAAGGATGTGGAGATGATATTAGAGTAGGAGAAGTAAAGGGAACCGAAGAAAAATAAAAATAAAAAAATGTAGAAGTTTCTTTTTTTATATTGTTGTAAGAGTAGAAGAGGGAAAAAAATGTAAAAGTAAAATAAATTGAAAAGCAGAAAGAAGTAAATGGAAAAAGGAAAAGAATCTGAAAACAAAATTGGGCTAGTATTTTTTCTCTTGTTAGGAGGATTATAGTATCATTGAACAATACCAAATCTAACCAATCAAGAATTTTTTGCTATATATAAAAGAATATAAAAGAAAAAAATAAAATAAAAACTAACATGAATCAGAAATTAAGTAAATAATAAAATTTAATTGTTACCTCCCTGGCAACGGCATCAAAATATTGATCGAGGCTTTTTAAGAACTAGAAAAGCACGAATTTTAGAATAATAACTGCAAGTGCACAGATTGTGTAATATACAGGTCAAACTCGGGGAGGAATTATAAATTTTATTATTGATATATTTCATAAGCGAGCTAGACAATATTTGGAGATGATTTTGAATTAGTATTATCAAATTTACTATGGATTTGAATCTAATCAGATTAATACCAAATTCAATAACTAAGATAAAAAGATCAAATTACTAGAAAAATAAAACAACAAACAGAAACAGCAGAAAATTAAAATTAGGATTGCCGTTGAATCTAATCAAATGGTCAATCGCTAACAAGAAAAATATATTGCAAATACAACTTGTGCTCTACCAAATATAATTGTATAGACGGCACAAGTTGCTTGAAATATAAAATTACAGAGAAATAAAAGAAAAGTTTTATTAATGGAGAAGAACAGAATACAGAATAATCGGGTTCGTTTAGAATGGATATCATGTGTATTTATAGAAGATGAAGGCACCTCTCAATATGAATATTAGGTCTAGAAAATATCTCATGAATATCTTTGTTTACAAATAAAAAAGATATGACATAATGGAGGAGATATTCCATGCAGATTTCCTCTCCTGATTAGTGACATGTGGCAGATTGATTGGCTTTTCCTTGGCAATAATTCAATCAAATATTCTTCTAAATGGCAGTTGAAAATGAATGATTTGAATTAATATCCTTGAGAAGAATATGTATGTTTCTGAAATGTTTATTAGTGTATATCACACACACATGCATATGAGTGTGTGTGTATATATATATGTATATATATAATATAACACTAGTCCATACTTGTTTAGAGCAAAAGAGGCAGTGTGAATGTTCTTTTCTTCAACAAAAAGAGGGCTTGACGAGGATCGAACTCAGGTCTCATTGTCCAGATTTCCATGCCTTAACCAGTGTGCTATAGCTTCCTTTGTGATTGAAAACTTGTTGAGATGGGAAAGTAGCTTCTTTTTCTTATCAAGTGTCTTTAATTGAATGAAGGAGACAATTATTGAACCTGTGAAAACACGCGAAAATATACCCAAAGTAATATTTATTTATTTACAAAATATAAGACATAAGAGCATAAAATAAACACATTTCTGTGCTAATCAGACAGCGATCTCAAAGTTCAGACATTTTCCGATGTTTCTAGATCTAGAGCGGGAATTGATAGATACAGAATTTCCTCTCTTTCAATGAAGTTCTGTGTTTGTGATTTGGTCAGTCTATTATTAAGAAGCAGGGCGACGAACCGAAGATTTTGAGAAATGAAGGGCACAAGCAGCATAGAATAAGGCCATTGGTTTGGAGAGAAGCAAAAAAAGCTTCAGGATACCAAATTTTTTGAGGGAAAAAGTTTACGGTTTATGTTGTGTATCAGCATGAAGTAATGATTTCGACTAACCTAGGGTTTGCAGGAGACGGTTCGGGTTTTAGTTCCATATTTCAATGTTGGGCCAACCGAATTGTTAAATGCTGAACATCAAGAAGGATTATTTAATTCTCATTTCTATACCTTATACCATGTAACAATGGTGTTATATGTTGTATGGTTTATCACCTTAATTTTTTTTCCAAAGCATCATGAAAAAAATAAAATATTATTTCTTTTTCAAAACAATTTACCTAAAAGTACAATTGTAATTTTATCTTAAATTTTATGGATATTTTATATTTAGCTTAGAAATTAAAAAATGATAATTAAATAGAATTATTGAATATTTCTATTTTACTAAAATTATTAAATCTTTCTATACTACATAAAGCTCATATTTGCAACTAGAGTTCTAGTGAATATTATTTACAATTAAATATCAACTATTAATCACTAATTATTTTACTTTGGACGTTAATGTTATTTATCAAATATTAACAATTAAATATGAATTATTAATTATTTTTGCAAGTTAGTATTTAAAAAGATTGTTAAATGTTAATTATGTTAACAGTATTATTTAATGTTAATTATTAATTATATAATATTACGGTGCACGTGAAGTGTTTTTCTATAAATAATATATGATTAACGTATCTTGAGAAAATAGTTTGCTCATAATTTTTTAAATTTGATAATTATTAAATGTTAGTAAATATTAACTCTAATTTACTAATAATTAACCATTATAAAATATTAAACATAAACAACATTCATTGGTTACATTAATTCAAAATTTACCTATAGTTATATTTTCCTTAAAGAGATATTTATAATGTATAAGTAAAACAAGTTTTATTATATAAATTTTACAACCTTTAGGAAAAAGTGTAAAAAAGCAATCGGTTGACACAAATCATTACTTATTTAAAATGACTAAATATGAACTATTAATTCTTATATAGAAATAATTGATGCATAAATTTTATTTTTTTAAATATTAAATATAAATATTTATTATAATTATAAAATATTAAATGATAAATGTTACCATTGAATTATTAATTATATTTCTTATTTATTTATGAGTTATTAAATATTAAATTATTACTTATGAGTTATTTAATTATTAAATATTTATCTCTTTTAATAATCTTTTTTAATTTATAACTATGAAAAAATAATTATTAAATAATAAACGTCACTTTACAAGTACTAAATTATCTAATTAATTACTAAACGTTAGCCTGAATTATTATATAATAATTATTTATTTTAATTATTCATAAATATTAATTTATAATTAATTATTAAATATTATTTCTAATTATTAAATGTTAATTATAAATTAAATATCAATGTTAAACATTAATTATTAAATATTGATTATACATTACTAATTTGTTTATTAATTATTAAATGTAATTAATAACACTATTAACCACAATTTACTAATTATTACTAGTTAAATATAATAGCATATATACTAAAATATTCATTGATTATTTATATTAACCAGTAATTATATATTATTCATTGATAATCATTAATTATAATAAATTATTAATAATAATATTTGTAAGGTGTCGTTTATGATTACTTATATTTTCATTTGCTCTGATTAAAATAATTGCTTCAGTTTCTAAAGAGTCTATGCGAATAACACTATTTGCTTCAATATATTTGCTTCGATTCCTAAGAAACAGATGCAAATAACGCTATTTGCTTCTGTTGTAAGGAGAGCAGAAGTAAATAATGTCATTTGCTTTGGTACATTTGTTTCGGTTTCAAACATAACCAGAGCAAATGTTATTATTTGCTTCGATTATAAACACAACAGAAGCAAGTAACATTATTTGATTCGATGTTTTTCTTCGGTTGTTAAAATAACTGAAGCAAGTGATACTATTTGCTTCAGTTGTGAGCACAACTGAAGCAAACGAGGCGATGCAACAAGCATATTTTGTAGTAGTGGGGCATCTTCCTTTTCTGATTCGGAGAACCCGCCCCCTTCCCGGTCTCCATTTCCCTTCCACCACCGGCGACGGCTGGTCTAATTACCACTCGATCATCTAGAAGTAACCCTGCGCGAGGAATTCGGTCCTGTTTTAGAATATTCGCAGTGGAACGTGCCTCAGCCGGGATGGCTAACAAGGATTCGAGACGCTCTTGGTACACGGTGTTTGTAGGTGCCTGTGGGTTTCCTATCATATAAGGGAGGAATTGAGAAACCTAAGCTATTAAAATCCACAAATCCCAAAATTGAAAATAAAATGAAATGTGTACTACCTTCCAACCATCTCCTGGCAAACCCAGGACAGAAACGCACGAAGAACCAATCACGCTTATATACAGTTATCTTAGACCATGTTCCATTAAAAAAACTTAGTGTTGGGCGAAGCCTCCAAGAAATAATGAGATGGCAAGATATTAGCTGTCCTCTTCAGTTGAACCAAATACCGGATGTCCTTTCCAGTGGGTTCTCACTGTAGATACTACCTATAGAGAATGTAGGTGCCTAAGAGGGAAGCGTACACATTCGGATGAAGCTGCGATGGTGCAAGGCGAAAGTGGTACATCATATCCCAAATAAGTTGTTGGTCGGGGGTAGGGATGTCAATTTCCTACACGACCCGAAACTCGACCCAAAACACACATGGAAATAAGCTTGTTAGCCCAACCCATTTAGTTGGTGGGTCATTCTCAATCAACCCGAATTTGACCCGTTTACAAACAGATGGGTTTGTTGACCCGGTAACCCAAATTTGACCCGCCAAACCTGATTATATGTTGTATCTCTTCCATACTGTTAGTCTTTATGTAGGGTGTTAGTGTTAGTCTTTTATGTATGTAATAATCAGTATGCTTAAATATTCTTGTGTAAGCTGTTATATTTTACTAATTTATTTTTATATGTTATTAGTTATATTTTACTTATAACAACTTTATCTCTTTCGAATTGTTAGTCTTCTATTTGTGCAGTATGCTCATATATTCCTATGTATGGAGAATGATTTTTGGATATGGCGATTTCATGCTTTATATATGTGCTAGTGGCATGTGGGTGATTTTATAACTTTATGTCTATTCATGATTATATAATAGTGGTGCATGTTAGTGATTTGGTTCTTCTGTTGTTTATATTGGTGGGAAAGATTTGCCAATGGGTCAAACGGGTAAACTCGACCCGAAACGACCTGGCCCATTTAGTTAAACGGGTTACAGAGGTCGGGTCGGCTCAACCAGTTTATAAACGGGTCGGGTTAGGGTTAGGGAAAAATGACCCATTTAATAAACGGGTTGACTTGATCCATTTATAAGTCAACCCAAACCGGAATTGACCCGACCCGACATGACTCATTGACAACCCTAGCCGGGCGCACGCACCCAGTGATATAGACCTGCTTATTTCACACAGTGTACCCCTTCGGTGGTGCATGGGCCCTGCCATCCGTCTCGGGAGCGAGGACATCTCCTTCGGGAATGTGGAACCGCAATTCCATGTGCCTTACCGCCGTCGCATCCATATCGATGACACCGAATCCAGCGGATTTTCGAGTATAACTGCATCCACAAAAGTATCCGGTGCCACCAACGCGTTTCTGTAACAACCTGTATTTTGATAACGTGTTATAACCATAAATCTAGGAAGAATTAAAATTTTAAAATAAGAACCAAGGAAAACGGGTTGCGCCATTGCGTTCGTCTTGGAATTCTGCATGAAATCGAGTCCGAGTTTTCGAAAATCGGAGTCCGTATGACCAAGTTATGGCTCCCCAAAGTTTCAGAAGTTTTCAGAGTTCAAAAAAGCTCGAATTCGAATTCAAAATTCGAATTTCAAACGCAGAACAGACTGGGCGGGAAATTTCCCGCCCAGACCCAGGTCGACTGGGCAGTCGACCCCCCAGACCAGGTCGACTGGGCAGTCGACCTGGGTGTCGACCTGGTCCCCGAGCCCATTTTTGGGCCAGTGTTTGTTCTGATGTTTCTAGTCCGATTTCTGTCCAGATTCATCTGCCTAAACCTATTTAAACAGCCCCAAACCTAGCCTTCTCTACACACAATTCTATTCTGCTTCTACTCTGCCTCTGTTCTAAATAAAAATAAAAATGGCGTCGCTACTCTGATGGAATCAAAACTAGAAGCTAATCAACATCAACCTAAGCAACTCAACTCAAACTAGAGATTAAAGCTTCTGCAACGATCCTACAACAATTTCTGTTCTTAGTTCTCAAAAACCACGATCTGTAAGCCCCAGTTACTCTTAGATCTAAACTCTAAAGTTAATATGGACATGTGTAAATTGAAGTTGAACATAAACATGATAACAACTTGAGACCTACTCTTGTATATCTTTGATCTATGACTATTCCTTTTTGATCTATTATTTTATATCTACTCTTGTTCACCCTAGATCTATTCACCTTGAACCTAGTACCGTTCATATTGAACCTTGATTTGTGGAATACTGACAAGAACTTGATTTAGGGGCATGTTCATGTCATAACCTAAACCCTATCATTATTTTAACATGCCTGCGATGTTGTGATGTTGAAACTATTGCTAGTCACAAGTTTAGGATTATCATCTTATGTCATTTATTGCTATGCTTATCACCCTATTTCATATGCCAGTGATGTTATGATCATATCTCAAGTTACACCATGCTTGCCTTGAAATCACCTTTGCCACTTTATACCCATCCTTGTTATGTTATTCCCTAGTTACATCTATTGCCTTGATTCGAATTCGCGAGCGTTGGGGATGCGATTTGGGTAGTTTAGGAAAACCTGAATTTAGTATGAACTTGAAAACATGAATATCATTATAACTTGAGCTTGGATAGGAACATGAACTCGACATGAAATTATACTTGAAAATATGAATTTGGGACATGACACTTAGATAACTTGAACGTGGCCAACTCGAGGTTGGGTTGAGTTTGCAGTATAAATCTGCCCGGAACCGCCCGGCGAATCCAGTAACTGCAAACAATAGGACCCAATGTGAGTAGTTGGTCATATCGCACTCGAAACCCGAGGTTAGACTAGGTTATGGTGTAAAACTGCCCGGACCCGCCCAACACATCCAGTAATCATAACCAAGTCTAATGTGAGAGGTTAGGGGTGCATTAAGTAAATTAATGCCACTGGATAGGGTTAAGTCATGGACCACTTGAATATACTTAACCAATTTGACACGTTGATTTGATAGGGTTAAGTCATGAACCGCTTGAACACACTTAACCAACCTGACACATGATTCGTAGGACTAAGTCTTGAACTAGAACGACACACTTAGTCAATTTGACATGACACGTAGATGGGGTTAAGTCTACGTCTACACGTAGATGGGCTTCAGTTTGTCATGGACCCCGAATTGGGTCACTTCACGATATTGGGCCAAGGGATTATTTCTTGATTTATAGTTGACACGGGATTAGTATACCAGTATAGTTGGTATGGCGAACCTTGAATACGCAATGTTAGACTTGAGTTATCTTGTTAGTTTAGTTATCATGTTAGACTTATCATCATTTATAGGTTTAATTCCAGTTTATTCATGTCTTGTTAACTTTACTAGTTTCTATGCTGATAGTCACTTGGGCTTACCAGTCTTTTTGACTGACCCGTTTTCTTTCTCCTCTTTGTCTTTCGTTTCCCCCTTCCCCCCAGGTTCTCAGGGAGGAAACTCTAGCTCTTAGCTTGGACTTTGCTTGCTTTCTGACAGCTCATGTACGGTTTGGTCTTGAGCTATGCTATGGCTGCACTCATGCACTGTTTGGGGAATAATATGTTACTTATGTTGTTTTAAGTACTTTGCTTCTTTAGAACTTGATGTAATGAAATAATGACTTGGCATTTTGATGTAAGAGGTTTTGACTCTATTTTTCAGTAATGAGATTTGGTTTTAAAGTTTAGATCTACTGCTTTATATACTCTATTTTATCTATGTTTTGTCTTGTGTTATTTCTGTGCTTGTTTACTAGATAATACCCCTCCAAAACGAGAGCATTCCCTTTGTGAGTGACCCTAGCGGAGGTGGGGTGTTACAGTTGGTGTCAAAGCAGAAGGTTACCAGACTGGGCAAAAGTTTTAAAAACCTTCTGAAACTATTTTCAAAACCGTTTATAAAGAAGCATTTTTCAAGAAAAGTTTTATTTTTAAGAAAAGGCTATTCCCCAAAAGCCATTAGCACTTTCCTTTGTTTCCTCGTTTGAATCTTTTTCCTTTTCGCTTTTCAGCATGTCTGATCTTAACCTTCCTGAGGGAGTACCCATACCTGGCTGGTTCCGAAGATACTTGGAAGCTAGGGCCAACGGCGCGGGCCCGGCAGATATCCCTCCTCCTCCTCCCTCGGTGGCCATGGTTCCTCCTCCTCCTCCGGGTACCGCCTTCGCCAAAATATGCATGGACTTTATAGGAATGGACGGTAAGAAGTTCGTTGGAACTGAAACCTTCGTTGAGGCGCGAAACTGGCTAAAAGAGACTGAAGACTTGTTTGTTATTTTCGATATGGAGGATCATAGGAAAGTTCAGTTGGCAGCATGGTTGTTGAAAGAGGAAGCTGCATTTTGGTGGGAAGTCACCAACGCTACCAAGCCAATTGAGACTTGGGCAGACTTTAGAGAGAGGTTTGGGCTTAAGTTTTTATCATCCGCAGAAGCGAGTCTTCAGATGGAGAGGTTCCTGGCACTCAAGCAAGGGGACATGTCAGTTAGGGAATACGTGAATAAGTTTAATCAACTTGCTCGGTTTGGTTTGGACTTAGTCAACACGGCTGAGAAGAAGGCTCCACGCTTTGCTTGAGGATTGAGCGAGCCACTCCACACTATGGCCATGACTCATGTACCCATGGGGGCGACCTTTGAAAGCTTGGTGAATATGGCCCTACTTCATGAAGAAGACGAGAATGGCAAGAAGAAGGTCAAGGCGAATGAGTCTCACGACAAGAAGGTAGACTCCTAGAAAGGAGGAAAGAACAACAACAAGAAGAATGACAAGTCACGTGAGAAAAGAAAATGAACCTTCTGTGGTATTGACGGGCATATATTCCAGGACTATAGGAAGAATAAGATGAAGATAGGAGCATGTTTTCAATGCGGTGAAACTGGACACATCAGCAAGAACTGCCCTAAGAAGCAGGAGCAAGCCCCGCAAGAAGGACCTTCTAGGGGTACATCTTTAACTTCTTTTCCCTAGATACTCTATTTTATCTTGTATATCCTTTTGATCCTGTCTTGAGAACCTTAGGTACAATCCTATGAATGTAAAAATGTATTTGAACATGTTATGCTTGATGTTTGCGAATGGTTGCAAGTGGTTGCACGTGATTGCTCGCGGTTGCATAACACACATTAGGCACTAGATCGGCTCAGACAAAATTTCATATTTCATATACATGAGTGTTTATACTTATTTATGGATGAAATTGAATGTGTTATCATATGAATGTTGCATATGGATGAATGTTTGTGCACACATATAGTGCTTACGTGACTAGGATTATTTGCATACATGTTGGATTCATGACGCTAAACATATTTTGCATTAGAAAGATCAATCAGGCCTGATCATTTGCATTAGATAAGGAACATATACACACACTTTCTGCATATGTTAATACAGCATTAGAAATCTCTTAAGGACAATGTTTGCTTGTGGATGATGTTTTGAGTAGATGGATGATGGATGGTAGGATACGTTCTTCCTAACTTAGAGATTTCGGGGACGAAATCCTTTAAGGAGGGGAGAATGTAACAACCCGTATTTTGATAACGTGTTATAACCATAAATTTAAGCAGAATTAAAATTTTAAAATAAGAACCAAGGGAAACGGGTTGCGCCATTGCGTTCGTCTCGGAATTCTGCATGAAATCGAGTCCGAGTTTTCGAAAATCGGAGTCCGTATGACCAAGTTATGGTTCCCCAAAGTTTCAGAAATTTTCTGAGTTCAAAACAGCTCGAATTCTAGTTCAAAATTCGAATTTCAAACGCAGAACAGACTGGGCGGGAAATTTCCCGCCCAGACCCAGGTCGACTCAGCAATCGACCCCCCAGACCAGGTCGACTGGGCAGTCGACCTGGGTGTCGACCTGGTCCCCGAGCCCATTTTTGGGCCAGTGTTTGTTCTGATGTTTCTAGTCCGATTTCTGTCCAGATTCATCTGCCTAAACCTATTTAAACAGCCCCAAACCTAGCCTTCTCTACACACAATTCTATTCTGCTTCTACTCTGCCTCTGTTCTAAATAAAAATAAAAATGGCGTCGCTACTCTGATGGAATCAAAACTAGAAGCTAATCAACATCAACCTAAGAAACTCAATTCAAACTAGAGATTAAAGCTTCTGCAACGATCCTACGACAATTTCTGTTCTTAGTTCTCAAAAACCTCGATCTGTAAGCCCCGGTTACTCTTAGATCTAAACTCTAAACTTAATACGGACATGTGTAAATTGAAGTTGAACATAAACATGATAACAACTTGAGACCTACTCTTGTATATCTTTGATCTATGACTATTCCTTTTTGATCTATTATTTTATATCTACTCTTGTTCACCCTAGATCTATTCACCTTGAACCTAGTATCGTTCATATTGAACCTTGATTTGTGGAATACTGATAAGAACTTGATTTAGGGGCATGTTCATGTCATAACCTAAACCCTATCATTATTTTAACATGCCTGCGATGTTGTGATGTTGAAACTATTGCTAGTCACAAGTTTAGGATTATCATCTTATGTCATTTATTACTATGTTTATCACCCTATTTCATATGCCAGTGATGTTATGATCATATCTCAAGTTACACCATGCTTGCCTTGAAATCACCTTTGCCACTTTATACCCATCCTTGTTATGTTATTCCCTAGTTACATCTATTGCCTTGATTCAAATTCGCGAGCGTTGGGGATGCGATTTGGGTAGTTTAGGAAAACCTGAATTTAGTATGAACTTGAAAACATGAATATCGTTATAACTTGAGCTTGGATAGGAACATGAACTTGACATGAAATTATACTTGAAAATATGAATTTGGGACATGACACTTAGATAACTTGAACGTGGCCAACTCGAGGTTGGGTTGAGTTTGCAGTATAAATCTGCCCGGAACCGCCCGGCGAATCCAGTAACTGCAAACAATAGGACCCAATGTGAGTAGTTGGTCATATCGCACTCGAAACCCGAAGTTAGACTAGGTTATGGTGTAAAACTGCCCGGACCCGCCCGACACATCCAGTAACCATAACCAAGTCTAATGTGAGAGGTTAGGGGTGCATTAAGTAAATTAATGCCACTGGATAGGGTTAAGTCATGGACCACTTGAATATACTTAACCAATTTGACACGTTGATTTGATAGTGTTAAGTCATGAACCGCTTGAACACACTTAACCAACCTGACACATGATTCGTAGGACTAAGTCTTGAACTAGAACGACACACTTAGTCAATTTGACATGACACGTAGATGGGGTTAAGTCTCGATTTTAAATGACAACTTAACCTGCCGAACGAAACCCTAGTTATGCGGTCCTTTTCAGCAGTAACCCACTAGATGTATCACGGTACCCTGGGACTAGGCAGGGTGGGGCACGATTGCTAGGCTGATTGTAAGCGACCAGAACGACGGCTGAGTTGGTGCGCCATTGTAGGTTCAGGGGGACTAGGGTCGTGCACTCAGTCCGGAGTTGAAAAAGCAGGCATTGGGCATCAGTAGGATTATCTGTGCATTCTTGATTCGTGTCAGTGGTTGGCACCCTAGGGCTTGATACACCCTATGGTGGACCTAGCACAGGTGACTACATTCGTGATAGGGCCGTATGACACAGACACACGACGAGCTAGACTTGTAGGGAGCTGATCAATTAGATCATACCGTTGGACCCCGAATTGGGTCACTTCACGATATTGGGCCAAGGGATTATTTCTTGATTTATAGTTGACACGGGATTAGTATACCAGTATAGTTGGTATGGCGAACCTTGAATACGCAATGTTAGACTTGAGTTATCTTGTTAGTTTAGTTATCATGTCAGACTTATCATCATTTCTATGTTTAATTCAAGTTTATTCATGTCTTGTTAACTTTACTAGTTTCTATGCTGATAGTCACTAGGGCTTACCAGTCTTTTTGACTGACCCGTTTTCTTTTGCCTCTTTGTCCTTCGTCCCCTCCCCCCTAAGGTTCTCAGGGAGGGAACTCTAGCTCTTAGCTTGGACTTTGCTTGCTTTCTGACAGCTCATGTACGATTTGGTCTTGAGCTATGCTATGGCTACACTCATGCACTTTTTGGGGAATAATATGTTACTTATGTTGTTTTAAGTACTTTGCTTCTTTAGAACTTGATGTAATGAAATAATGACTTGGCATTTTGATGTAAGAGGTTTTGACTCTATTTTTCAGTAATGAGATTTGGTTTTAAAGTTTATATCCGCTGCTTTATATACTGTATTTTATCTATGTTCTGTCTTGTGTTATTTCTGTGCCTGTTTACTAGATAATACCCCTCCAAAACTAGGGCATTCCCTTTGTGAGTGACCCTAGCGGAGGTGGGGTGTTACAGTTTCCCTCAACGATATCCACATTCTCTACCTCCTCATGCATGACTGGGGAGTGTAGTCCTTCCGGTTGCTCCCCACGACTAGACGCTTCTGGTAAACTTGTCATATGGGATGGAGTGGACCTCGTGGAAGTCTCAACCTCGCTGCCCGTCGAGCTATCGTTGCTAGTTGAATTAAATGTGTTCGACGAAGGTAAAGAAGTCTGCTCTGTCATAGATATTATCTTCATTGCTAGCTATACTTTTAACACACTAGCGTTAGACATCATAGTTGTATAATCTGTACCCCTTGTATTGGTGTAAGCTAATATGTGCGTGCACTGTTGTGCTAGCATAGTCCATAGCTAGAAGTCTCGGGACACAACGATGATCACAAGTCCCAAGAACTGTAACTATCGTCGTAGCCAACCAACGTTACTGGATTCGTATCAAATCGCAACTACATCACAATTAAAGTCAATGAAAGAGGCCTAATAATTTGACAGTTTGGTCATATTTCAAGTATATGCTATGATCTTATGTGTAAGGTCAAATCACCAACCACGTGGTCATCGACGTATACGTTAGTTCAGTCATACAAACAACACAGAAATGGTGTGAATCCAGAGGCGGATAGTCGGAGTCCTAAAGTTTCAGGAAAGAAAGACCACACAGTGGAGAAGGCCGAAGTTCCCAAGAAAATATGAAGACTTCGTACCCCAGTAGGAGTACAAAATTTCATACCCCACGAGGTACGAATTTCGTACCCTATGGGGTACGAGTCTCGTACCCCAGTAAGGGGTACGAGGTTTTGTACCCTTAAGACAATGGGGTATGAAATTTTGTACCCTCGGCGGATATGAGATTTCGTACCTCCTAGCCTGGAGGCACGAACTCCCCTTCCACTGTTCCCCAAAACGTTCTCTCCTCCTTTACCGTTGTGTGCCTCTTCGAGCCCTCGACTATCACCTTCTCCTTTCCTCTCCAAATTCTCTCTCCGCATAACTTCCTTTCTCCAATTTCAAGTCCATGCCTACAGGAGACTCGAAAACCGTTCACGGCCATGAGTTGAGATTCGACCCGCAGCCCAAAAGCACAATCGACCTTAACTCAATCGAGAACCGCCTCGACATCCCCCGCAGGCACCATGGCTGAGCTCGAGAGAGAAAACTGTCACCTTTAATCGCATTCGAACCCACCTGTTTTCAAATTGAATGTTCAAGAGAGTCGAGTTCTAGGGTTCGGAATCCCGAGTTCAATGGCGGTGAAAATAAAAACACGAAGAAGAGAGAGTGGGAGCAGGAGCTCATATTTATAGAAGGGAGAGGGGTCGAACCAGTGACCCATCGTGTTCCTTCATGGAACACTAATTCTCGAACCCCAGTGGGGTATAATTCGTACCTTACTGGAGTATGAGATTTCGTATTCCCATTCGGGGTACGAAATCCTCGTACCCCGAACGTGGGTACGAGTACCGAAAAAATAATAATGTGTACATGCATGTATTTCCGCGTGCATACGTATACATGTATAATTACATATGCATGAATTCAATATAGCATATGTACGTAACAACATAAGCACGATGTCATACCGACGACGACTCGTTTACGATTACTAAGAAAACGGGTTCAACCACTAACACTTGTTTTCATGAGTTTACAGGAGGATCGACGATTCAACAAATGTTTCCACCAACTCAAAGCCCATCATGTCAAGACAAGACGTACTTTGGGGTAAATGTTAATTGCTCTTTTGGTCTGATTTCCAAAAGTACACAAGACACACTCGACTCAACAAATTGCGTGATGTTAAATCCCGGAGTGTCGCCAATGATTTAACGAAACGAGCCGAGAAGGGGTCACGCAAATAGGAACCTCACCGCTCCTCAAAACATTGCCAAACCTAGGCTCTGAACGCCGAAAGTCTCGAGTCACCTTATCCTCGTCTCGTCCGGATTCATACTTGAATCCCACGTACCCCTAAGGGTACGAATTTCGTACCCAAAGGGATATGAAATTCGTACCCCATGGGGTACGAAATTCGTACCTTAGGTAGGGGTACGAATTTCCAAGCACGAAGGGAGGGGTCCGAGCTTTCTATGGCCTGTATTCTAAGGTCCGAGATTCCCTGATGTAATACCCAATTCCTACCTACTCCCACCTAAGTACTCCACTATAAATACCCCATAAGCTCACACTTCAAAGGGGTTGGAATTTAGTTGATTTGGCATCTCTTGAGAGCTCCAAGAGACCTTTTTAATGACATCCATACTTTGAGGAAGAAGAAGGGAAAAAGTGTCTTTTTCCTAATATTCATATATGACAATTATGACCTCAAATTACTTAGGAATGTGTTCAAAGGGATGTCATGTGATAGTGTTAAGCTTGTAACTCTTTATTGTCAATAAAATATCAGCGACTCTTCCAAAGTGTACATAGACCCCTTACGGACCGAACAACTATAAATATCTTGTGTTATTTACTTAAGAATGTTGGGTGTTTATGACATATTTTGCCTTCAACAATACTAATTAAAAGTAGTCAGCTTGACAAATATTATGTTAGGCTTATACTGAAATTTGTTATCGAAGCCATATCACGAAATTATAATACATTATAGTCGTGCAATGATTGAGCAGTTAATCAATCATTCGAATTTCCATAAGCATATTAAACTTGATGACATGTGTAAACAAAAGAATATAGTTTCCTAACTGATGGATTAAATCCTGCAAAGAAAACGTGAAAGTGGGGGCACATCTTTAATAATTGATCAATAAATTCTTCATTTTTTTTTTCAATTTCCTTAAATACTTATTGCCGAAATCGTGGAAAATAATAAACCCATTGGTATTTGATGAATACGAAGAATGATGTCAACTTCTCATTCGCATATAAATATTCCACAATAAAAGAAAATACAGAATGTTGAAGTTTAAAGCATATACCTACTGTTATCAAAATTTAAGAAAAAACATTCAGATTGAAGCACTAAACATGGATGAGATGCAATAATAGACTCAATCTTCCACCCAAAATGTACTTTGACCAAGAATAAATGATCACTGACATATACATGCATGATAACTAACCCTACACCCTATTTAATAACAATTAATTTTAGCAGTGATACAAAATATTTTGCAAGAAAACACTTTGTAACGAATCACATGCAACGGTATACAGCAGTAAAATACAGTTACCTAGCAGCATCCACTTCCAAAAATAGGTACTGGTATATGAATACAATGTTGTGAATGTACAAAGATTATTATATCCTAAATGAATTATATCCAAAATGAATCAACATTGAAATAAAAAGATAAGATAGTCGCTAAGCAGCTAGTGTAAGTAACAACGTAATTAAACAGTCTAGTTTTTCTTCAAAGGATTTTTTTTAAATTAATATATACCACACACGATATATATGATTAATAGATAAGAAAATAAACATGATACCAATAATAAAAGTAAAGGGAAAATGGGTAATACCAAAAATAGGAAACTACGACAATGGTTTGATAGATGTGAGTTTAAACGTCCAAAAAGGAAATAGTCATCTGTCCAGATCCGATCCGCTCTTACTTATGAATTCAAGTGGTATCACCAGGACACATCTTGGAATGTAAGTTGCATTTGATTCAGCTGTGTTGTTGCGGAGATGAAGTTAACAACTGATTTAACTAACTTTTTGGTACATGCGAAAGAAGATAAGGGGAAAAAGTAGACATTTAGTTCTGCATTAATTGGATTAGTCGCAAGTGAAGACAGAGAGGAAGTTTTTTCCCACTTTGAATCATAGAATGAAACCAGTTTATTGAAGGGATGGAACGAATAGGGAAGAAGTACGGAGAGAGGGAGTAACGAACATGATATATAGGAAATGGTTGGCAAGGAAAGTAGCATTAAGGGGTTTAGAAAATTAAAAATGGGGTGGATGAAAATGGAAGAAGAACAGGAGAGAAATCTAGAGAAATGTGGATTTAGGGGAGAGATGGGAATTTAATTGGGAATACGTGGGGGAGAAGGAAAGGTACAATTTTTTTTACTATAGATTGTGTTCTTTTGTTGCTATTACATGCAAATTAAGGAATGAACAATACACACATAGAATTGTTTTATTTTGAAAAAAGAAGACGGGAGATGTCCATGTAATCAATGCCATTTTCCTGTTTTACTATTTAAGTAATAGATTTCAACTTCTATTTAACTTTTTATAATTCTGATCGAACGACAAACAATATTAACACATCATGGCCTTATTTTTATTTGTTTAAACTACAAATAAGTCTATCCAATTTATTTTAAAAACTTAGATTTTTTAAATGGACAAAATTCTGGTTTACTACTTACAAAATTCAGGAATGTTGCATTCTCCCCCCTAAAAGAAGTTTCATCCTCGAAACTGGATAAGAAAGGAATACGAAAGGAAATAGACAATGATACGAGTTTACCGAGGGTTAGGCTAAGTCTCAATATCGATTCGATGGTCGGGGTAGAGTTTCTATATATTCTCTTTCGTTTCGCAGGTACAGTCATTCGGATCACCACTCTATCGTACTTTAGTAAGCTTCATAATCTTGTTCCTCAATCTTTTCTCATCCCGATCCACGATCTTTACAGGATCCCTTTTAACTGCTAAATTGGGTGTAATCTCCAAATCCTGTTGAGCAGCTTTTTTTATAATTTGGTCTGGTTCATGAACGTACTTCCTAAGATTAAACACAAGGAACACATCGTGCACACCATACAACCACTTTGGTAGCTTTACTCGATAAGATAATGGTCCATTTCTCTATAGAACAGGAAATGGTCTAATATACTGTGGATCTAACTTTCCTGTTTCCCAAACCTAATAACTCCTTTCAATGGGGATACTTTCAGAAATACGGAATATCCAACTGCAAATTCCAAAGCTCTTCTCCTTCGATCAACATAGCACTTTGGTCGATCCCGGGCCAGTTTTAGATTCTTCTTAATGAAATCCACTTTCCCTGTCGCTTCTCTGATAATGTTTGGTCACAGAACAAGTATATCTCTAGACTCAACCCGACGTATTGGTGATTTGCATAGACGGCCATAAAGTGCTTCAAAATGTGCCATCTTAATACTAGCATGGTAACTATTGTTATCTGAAAATCCAACCAATGGCAAATGATTTTCCCACGAACCTCCAAAATCAAGAACACACGCTCGCAACAAATCTTCCAAACTCCTGTTAACTATTTCTGTTTGTTCATCCGATTGTGGATGATAGGTAGTGTTAAATTTTAACTTAGTTCCCAAAGCATCTTGAAAAGCTTCCCAAAACCACCAGTGAAGATAGGGTCATGATCACTCATGATGCTACTTGAAATTCCATGTAACAAAACGATTTCCCTAGTATATAACCTTTGCTAAACTAGCAGCAATCCTAGTGGGTTTACTATAATGAAATGGGCACTTTTAGTTAGGCGATCTACAATAACCCATACCCCTTCATTTCCTTTACGAGCGCAGGGTAAACCATCGATGAAGTCCATCGAAACTTGATCTCACTTCCACTTTGGTATTAGCAAAGGCTGACGTAATCACAGAGTTTTCTGCTGATCATTCTTTATTTGCTGGCAAGTGGCAGATCGGCTGACATAAATAGATGTGTTCCTTTTAATTGTTTTCCCCAAAAAGTGTGATTAACATCACAGTACATTTTATTGATTTTTGGATGGATGCCAAATTTGGACTTGTGGCACTCATCCAATACCTCTTGCTTAAGCTTTTTAGTATTCGGGACATAGATTTTCACTTTAATCTTATGATACCTTTATGATCAATTTCAAAGCTAATCTTTTCACCTTATGAATTCTTCTACAATTCCTTGTAGGAGTTCGTCCTTTCTTTTCTTATGGGCAATTTTCTCTAGGAGAGCCAGAGTGATAACCAAATAGTATAGGACAGCATACTTTCGACTTTAGGAATTTGCAACAATGCTGGCTTTTCCAGGGGTATACTAGATATCTAGATCATAGGATGCTAGGAATTCTAACCATCTTTGATGTCTTAAACTCAAATCGTCCTGAGTAAACAAGTACTTCATAGGATTGTGGTTAGTGTACAACTCATATTTTTCTCCAATCAGACAGTGTCTCCAAATTTTCAAAGCGAATACCACCGCGAGAAGCACTAGATCATGAATCGGATAGTTCCTGTCATGGGTCTCAATAGTCCGCTTGCATAAGCGATTACTCTGCCTTTTTGCATCAAATCGGCACCAACCCCCTCTTTACATGCATCCATATAAATGCATAATCCTTTATTTCCTTTAATAATTGCTAAACTGGTGCGGTAATTAATCTTTTCTTCAGATCATTGAAAGCTTCACATTTAAGCGACCAAATAAATTTAGCATTCTTCATGGTTAACTTTGTCAAAGGAGGGGCTATTTTTGAGAAATCTTGGACAAACATTTAGTAGTATCTAGCCAATCCTAAGAAACTTCTGACTTCCTTCAGGGTCATAGGTTGCTTCCAATCTAAAATAGCGGAAATCTTTTCAGAATCCACTGAAATTCCTTTTTATATATAATATGCCCGAGAAATTTTACTTCTCTTTTCCAAAAGTGAAATTTGGAAAGTTTAGCTTTAAACACACTCATTCTTAATATCTCCAGGACAATCTTCAAATGCTCATTGTGCTCTTCCTTGGTTTTAGAATAAACCAGGATGTCATCAATGAAGACTAACACAAATTTATTCATCACGTCATGGAATATTCAAGTCATTAGGTCTACAAAATACACAGGGGCATTGGTCAATCCAAATGGCATTACTAACCTTTCGTAAAAGGTGTCGAGCCCATGAAAAGCAATCAAATGGATACAATCCTCTGCAATTCTCAATTAATGGAAACCACTAGCCAAGTCCATCTTCGAGAAGAATCAGGCTCCACTTAACTTGTCAAATAGGTCGTCTATATGAGGCAACTGGTCTTTATACTTGAAGGTTTGTTTATTAAGGTCTCTACAGTCAATGCACAACCTCAAGGAACCGTCTGATTTAGCTACAAATATTACTACTAGTCCATAACTTGAACGGGTAGGTCAAATGAATCCTTTCTTCAAAAGATCATAGATTTGCTTATTTAGATCTTCCCTCTCTTTCGGGTCCATTCTATGTCTAGGATGGACTACGGGTTTAGCATTAGGTAATAAATCGATTCTAAATTCAACTTCTCGGTAGGGAGGAATGCTATTGAATTCTTCAAGTACATCGGTAAAATCCCTAACGATGGGTATGGTTTCTAGGTCAGTGCTAAGGTAACCCAAAGTATACATTAAGATGTCTCTTTTTAGGCTAGGGCCTACACAATATATTTCATTAAAATTCCCAAAACTCGTTTTTATTAGTGTTTTTTTATTTACACAATCTAGTTTGGCTTCATACTTATTTAACCAATCCATTCCAAGTATAATCTCAAATTCGTCGAAATCAAGGATAAATATATTGGAAGGGAACTCATAACGTGAATAAGAGATAGGAATATCCTCATAATACAAACATAAGCTAGTGGGGCCTCTTACAGATTGCTTACACATAGGGGTTCATCAACAAATTTGGGTTTAAGTTTTAATTCTTCTACGAGTGGTTCTAAAATGAAATTATGTGAGGCACTAGTGTCGAACAGAACTTGAACTAATCTATCAAAAATAAAAATATTACTTTCCCTAAAATCTTTCCCTTTATCATCCCTAGAATCGAGTGCTCATCCTAGATAGCATAGACCTTTGCCACTTTAGCTCTTCTCATTATGAGGCTGTCTCTTATCATGTGTCCTGGTTTGTGGCAATAAAAACATTCTGGGGTTCGTTGGTTTAGCTTTCCTGACTCCTTCGGTTTCTTACAATCGCAACAATATTGACCTTTCTCTTGCCAATTGTAGCAGGCGACTTTCTTAATATAATCCTCCTTAGCTCCAGGCTTTGCCTTGTTCTGCCAAGGCTTCTTTTCTTCGAACTTTCTCTTTTCCCCGTTTCCGCCACTATTTACTTCCTTCACTTCCATACCCTTCTGCTTGTCAATGGTGACATACCTATATCCTATATCTACTAAGTCAATGAATGATTGCTTGATGTGCGCAGTCATCCTTTCGTGATACTTCAGATTCATCCCCTTAATAAATCTTTCATTTTTCTTCAACGGGGTGTCCATCAGTTCAGGTCCAAAGTGAGAAAGCTCGTTGAACTTATTCAGGTATTCCTCTAACTACGTATTACCTTGCTTAGGGTTCATAAATTCTTCGTACATTCGGGAAATTTCTACTGAAGGCATGTAACATTCTTAAAAAACTTCTTTCAAATATTTCCATGAAAATTCATCTTTCGATTTCCCTTGGACGATAGTCTCCCACCACGCAGCAACTCTTCCTGTAATTGCCATGTAGATAGAAGCCTCTTCTGGTTATCTTCCAAATTAAGTCCTTTGAAAATCTTCTCACATGAGTTAATCCAGGCTTGACCTTCGATAGCATCATCAGATCCCTTAAACAGTTTACTACCCAGTTTTGCATAATTCTTGTTCATAACTGGAAGGCTAGATTCAGTCAGGGTCTGAATCGTAGTCCCATTAACTGATGTAGCATCATGACCATTGGTGGGGGTACTGCTTCCTCCTCCATTTCTACCTCTACTGCTCATTTTCTACTATTCGAGTATAGCATGAAAATATTGTTAGACATGTGGACGAATTACCTAAGGAGTCATGAAACAGTTTGAACTCTTTTCATTAGATTCTACTCACTATGGGGTATTGCTAACCCCATCTCTAATGAGATGTCTAATGATTTATACCCCCAAAAGCTTTGTTTAAACCAAAGCTATGATATCAACTGTGACAACCTGGAATTTTGACCTTTGAAAATGGGCACTTTAATACCTTCTAGTATTTAATATGTCGGAGATTCAAGTGTCGGATTCCTGGTAGCCTGGGGATATAACACATTAGAATAATCACAATAATACAATTTCTCATTTATATAACATGAGGTTACATTCAAGTTTATTACGGATACGATATCAGAGTACGACATAATCCACAACTACAGGAAAACAAAAGAACAGCGGGAACTGACTAAACAAGATGAATCCCAAAACAGACTTCATCTTCTCCTGAGTAGCTTCAGATCACAGATGCCCACAAAATAAGAAGCTCCAAAGAAAATAGCCAAGATACTCCACAGCAACAGCAGCTCCATGAAAGCAAAAGACACACAAGGAAAGGTTCTAAGACACAAGCTCCGAATAGTGCTACTTAACCTGACAGTAGGCTGACCGTATGGAGAATTATGGGCACCCAAAGTTTTGTGTGAAACAAAATAACTCCAGTTCAGTCATGGGATTGGTGTGAGAACTCGTTATATTTGTTTGTGCAATAAAATTTGTAATTCTTTATGGAAAATGAAACTAACATAACGTCTCGCGGTGGGCAAGGCTTCTCTTATGATAGTAAAAAATGCATGATACGCGAAAACCATTTTGATATCATTATTAGTGCATAATATGAAAATCAATTTCGCAAGTAAATGTATCAATCTTAGCCAGCATAATGACCCATCCCATTATACTATCATATTTCTACCATTAACCAATAGGCTATACAACTGAAATCATAAAGGCTTGTAGTGGAGATTGTGTTTCCAAAAAATGACCAGACAAAGGAACTTCTTTATCCACGATGGGTATGCCTCTACAAAAACGCCCCTAGAACCAAACAAGCCCTCTATCATCATGAGGTTGGTCTCTCCCTTACTAGATTGACTAGATCGCGCATAAGTAAGTCATCCCCCGGTCGTTATCAACCTTTAATCGGGGGTTTGTCCATTAACAACCACAAAAGTAGATGTTGCCACATAGGTAATACCTAGGCTCCATACCATGGAGCATCTCTTATCTAGAAGGAGATGACTATCCATGTCCTCTCCGCATCTTTCCTGTTTTGGCCATTTCCGAGGTGTGAGGCTTGTCGAGGTCACAATATACACAAATCTACGCTTCAATAAGTCATGCTTTGATCATCAATAGCTCATTACTTAAGTATTGCACATTGCCGATTCATCGCAAATAACTGATATCTATCAATATATAACCTCTAAGCTCATACGTCTCAGAGCATGGTGTTAATTTAAGAGAATAAATTATCCGCCACCAAATAGATATTTATTTAACAGAGATCAGCTGCGTAGTGGTCGATTACAATGTCAGACACACAATTCATACAAGTTCGTTCTAGGTCTGAACGAAACCAAAGGCATCTTTAGAGGTCTTTATCCAAAATTTCCCTAAATATGTCTGGACTACTGCCACTATACTGATATAAAATCCATCTTCAAATGGGAGCTACCATTTTGAGACATTCAACAAGCAACCCTTTCAATGTGAAGGGTCTTGGTGTTCAATACAGTTTTCAATATGCTTATTTGTTCCAAAACATCATTACAGAATGGTTTTCAGATCCTATTTCTTGTCCTCGTGTGACGATCCCAAAACCCCATACGACGGTGTTAAGGATAATCATTGGAATATAACACATTAATCATCATTAGCATAGTACAGATAATAGCATAAGCAGCAAATGAAATAATTTACATAAATATGACAGCGGAATCATAATATGTCACAACATCAGAGAGCACAGTGTAGGATACAACTTAGTGTATAAAAGTACACGATCAGTCTACATCGCCATAAGCGGTACATATACATAGAGAGTACATAAAAGAAATATCAGTCTACATCTCCAGAAGCGGAATCATATACATAGATAATAATGGCGGAAAATCAATAGTCAACACTGAGAAGTCAAGCCTCGCCATGCTTTCGCGGAACGGGTTCACTCCAAAGTGCCAAAGCCAAAATATGTCCTGCTACCTGGTACTAGGCTGCCCGTGTGAAAATAATGGCACCCAAGTTTGCAAGGTGAAACAAACTATGAGTCAGTCATGGGACTGGTATGAGAAATCTACTTAACTAATTAAACAACAATAATAAGGCAAGTCATAGGACCACGCCACTTTCGCGGAACGGGTTCACTCCAATGATTGCCAGTGCATGAAATAAAGTAAAATATTAAATCATCGCAATGCTTTTTATAAAAATGAAGCCATTATAAGACTCAAGTCCCATCACACAATGCAACGCAAGCCAGAGGATAGAGTTTTACTTTATAATGGCCAAGAAATGCTTGATACGTATAAAACAAAAGTATTTGATATTATTACTAGTGCATATATGTTTCAAAAGCAAATTCAATCATAAATATCAATCATACGGCATAAGTGTCCCATGCCACTATGTCGCCATACTAGTAATACAATCAAATCCGCAATTTCGTATTGGAAATTGGATTCAATCATGAGTCGAGGCAAGGGGCAAGCTCCTCTACGTTCGAGACACTCTAGCAAATGTCTCAGGATCAGACACAGTGATCCTTGGAATAGGCTGGGCCGGTCCTCTCTTACTTTTGAGGATTGGAAATTCCTGAACACACGTTTCCCGGTCCTTACAGACCTATAATCAAGGCATCTCGCATTCCAACAACCACACAGGTGAAAATAATATCAATGTCAGGGCTAGTAAGTCACTGACACCACCGTAGCTAGAAAGAAACGCCGTGTTCTCCCAGCGGTCCTTATCCCGTTTTTGACTCATACCGAGGTGTGAGGCTCGCGAATCAACGCTATACTCAAAGCTACGCCACGTAGGCCATGCTTTGATCATCAACACAAGACTTTGCTTTTTAACAGAAGCCTTAATCATCTGCTACTTAGGCGTGCCACACAGGCAATTCACTCCATGCGACTGATTTCTATCAATATATAGCCTCTAAGCTCGTATGTCTCAGAGAAGGGCGTTAAGCAAGAGAATAAATTCTACGCCACCAAACAGATATATATTTAATAGAGATCAATCAACACAGAACAAAATCCAATGTCAGACACACAGTACATTTAGAAGTTCGTTCTAGGTCTGAACGAAGCCGGAGGCACCATATTCCTCGCATATCCGTACAATCAACAAATACTTCCGGACGGTTACCACTTCAACTCCTTCAAGGTAGCTACTCCAATCATGAGCATCAGTAGTGCCCATCCATCCGATGTGAAGATCGTCGGTCTTGAACCGTCTTCATTTCTTCGACTTCTAATCGTCGATCATCTATTTGAAATGAAAATTAACTCGGCCTTTTCAAATAATCCACGTATATTTAGATTTTCAAATCACTTCTTCCCAAGTTAAATTATTCGACATTCACATTTCAGTTCTTTAGTATAATTTTCATGTCAAACACATTCAACCATCAAATATCAAGCTAACCAAGTAGAATCAGTTTATTTCCATTCTATATCGTCTATAATATTTTATAACGATATCACCATTTTTATTTATTTAAAAATGGCCCTATTTAATTAAACGACGTTTCAGGTCGTGCCGAGGCACGGGTGCTGTTTTTCCCCAAATTTGTTTTACACATATCTGCAAATCTAACCGTTGGATCTCAGCAAAGTTTATATCGTTGGGAAGATATTCCCAAAGCGAACCCAACGGCTCCAGTTTCGTGAAAATCCGACGGTCGAATCTTTCGGTATAGTCGTTTGAAGTTATGATTTCAAAACGCGAACTGCAGGGGCTCGATTCGTTTTATTTAATTTATATTTAAATATATATATATATATATATATATATATAATTTATTCGATGATTTCAATATCGTTTTCACTTCAAATATTTCACTAATGCCTTTAAATTTCAGAAAATTTCGCCATAACCTCCTTTGTACGGGAAGGGGTTTGGAAATTTATTGGGCCGTATTAGGTACCCAATAAATCCTAATAAGCATGCACATATTTATAGTGATATATTCCGGTGACCACAGGGGAGTATGTATAGATCATAACTCCAGAGAATAAATTATCGTCACCCTATAAATGGTTTTTGTGCCTTAATGACCAGAGAGACGTGTTTATTGTCATCTCCAGACCCGTGTGGGATTTTTATTAATCTTGCAATTTACCGTTACAATTTATATAGTCCAGATTAGTCATCAGTTCAACCTGTAATGTATAATCATCGCCGTACAAGCCTCTCGCTCGTATGGTAAATCTTCAACCTCGTCACACAAGCTCCAAATGCTTATGTGGTACATGATGAAGTATGCCTATCTTCAAGAAGTATGCCATGTAGTGTAGTTCAAAATTAATTGTTACTATCCTATGGCGACGTTTATTATTACACACAGAACAACCAGCACTCTGCATCCAATGGCATTCACAGGAGTTGATATAATAATAATAAAATTGCGCATCCAACTCATTAAGGTTTACCTATTTGTCGGGCACGCAAATAAATTCTTTACTCAACAGCTAATCCATTTTCATGTTCAACACATGTATATATATATGCAAAACTAAGCTAAAAATAATATTTCTAGCGAGCAAAGGTTTATTTCCACACATGGTTATTTTATTTAGTTCACATACATGTTAAAAATAATATTCATAGCAAACAAATATTTATTTCAACACTTGTGTATTTTTAGCGAGTCATATACATGATAAAAATGATATTTTTATCATCAAAAATATTTATTCAACACATGAACATTTTTAGCACTTCATATTCACAATAAAAATGTAGATTTTATTGTTCAATCTATATATTCAACACATGAATATTAATGACTTCACACATACGATAAAAATATGATTTTTATCGTTTTAGTCCTTTATTCAACACATGAATATTTTCTATAGTTTATATATCTAATAAAAGTGTGGTTTTTATTGTTAAAACAATTTATTTAAAACACGAATATTTTATATAGTTTATATATGTGATAAAATGTTATTTTTATTTTTCAAAGAATTTTATTCATCACATGAATATCTATTCAACACATGAATATGGTTTCAACAAATGAATTTCTATTCAACACATGAATATGGTTTCAACACATGAATATAGTTTCAACACATGAAAATAATTCTAACACATGAATATTATTGAAAATTTCGGCAGCATAACGGCA
The DNA here is from genome assembly GCA_030737875.1 of Allium sativum. Lineage (NCBI taxonomy): Eukaryota > Viridiplantae > Streptophyta > Magnoliopsida > Asparagales > Amaryllidaceae > Allium > Allium sativum. The sequence continues at coordinate 968,138,742 of CM060912.1, read as the reverse complement.
GGGTATTTAAAACCGGCACCGTCCCGAGTACGGCTCCTCGCTCTACCTTAAAACCTCGCGGTTTTTGACAATGGGGATTTCATACATCTAGTTCGCACGCAGGCGAGTATGTTTTTCTTTTCCACAACCTATTCTAATTTTGTTTCAACCACAAACGGGTATTTTTCAACCACAGTGGTATTTTTCAACCACTATCCAAACAATATCAACCACAAACAATCCTATCAACCATTCGCATTATTCACTAAAATTTTCACGTCAATTCACAATCAATAAATATCGTCCATGGTTTGTGGACGAGGGGAGTATATATATATAAGTATATTTTATTTCCATTCCAACACACATATGATTTATACAATGCATGTATAGTTCATACATCGCTCATATAACTTATACAACGCACGTACATGAGGTATACAACACGTATATAATTTATATTTCGCTTATATAACTTATACAACACTTGTCCATTCACATTTCAATTTAGAAATCTCACATTGGTTTGTTGCTTTGCTAAAAATTGTAGCGAGCTTAGAAAAATCCACGGACTCTTATAGAATGTAGAGAGCGTCCTTACGAGTCCGATGTCTCCTGTTTCATCGAATTTCGTCAACATAGCAAAAAGATATGATTTTTCGAAGTTTGCAACACTTAAAAGTGTAAAAGTCAGTTCAAAATGGCCAAAGCCGTTACCTGCCTTGAAGCTTCAAAACTAGGTTTTGATTTTACTTCAAATCGGTGCAGCGATATGAAGATCAGCCAACACCACGTCGCAGCGCTTTGAGGGGCACGCAAAATGAGGGTGGAGTGGTTCAGTTCAGTGGCGAATCGAAGGGGTGGCAGGGGCTTGAAGTTCTGGCGTTTGAAGAGGTGATTCTCGAAGTAGAAGCGACGATAGGAGGAGCTCTTTATATGGCATTGAAGAGGGAGAAGAGAGCTTCAAAATGTTGTGAAGGGGGAGGGGTTGATTCGCCGTGGTTTCGCCGGAATCGGCCTGGGAAGGACGGAGCAGCTTTCCGCCGTCGAGCATGAATAACGGGGAGGGTTTCGTGAATTTTTTATATTTTTAAATAATGAATAGAATTTTTTTATTGGTCGGAATATATATATTTTCGAAAATTAGGTTTTTCCCAAACGAACACCAATCCAAACCCAACGACTATCGCCTCTAGCTAAATACCCCCATTCTGAACACAATGGGATATGTTTCGTAGGCCCATTCGACTGTTACAGTCAGTTCTTCTTCAAATTAAAATATAAAACATTAAATATTTGATTTGAACGTACATTTCAATTTGCCGGGGCCATAAACTGATCTAAAAAATTCCAAAATAAATAAATCTAGCTTTGTTTTGACAATACGGTCCCAACAAAACCAGTTTCATCTAATTCTGAGACCGTTTGAAAAATGGCCATTTTCTGGTCGATCCAATTCCACATAAATTGACCAAACACGTTTTCTTTTGCCACGCTTACATATTAGCTTCAAAAATTATGGAATTTGAAACTTAGCCATAATTTGGAATTCCGGATCCAACAAAAGTGGTTTCGTCGAATTCTGAGGTCATTTGCAAAATGTCTATTTTCAAGGGCTATATATTCTCTATAGCGACCTTTCTGAAAATTCATTTGGCCATAACTTTTGATTCCTGCTATGAAACTTCGATTTTTCAGATTCATTAGAAAGATATTCATAAACAAATTTAAATATTTTTTGGTTTCACTAAAATCCATTTCGTTTTGCACCCGGTACTGTCAGTTAAAGTTTGAATTCAAAATTTCAAACTGCTGCACCATTTCTAACCCTTTATTTTATTGAAATATTCTATTTCAATTGCCCTAATCTCTTTAAAATAACCAATTTAAAAATTTTTAATTGGCTCGTATTTTCTAGGTTGTTACAATCTCCCCCACTTAAAACTTTTCGTCCCCGAAAAGGAAACAGCGGTACAGTAGAAAACAAAAATGGAAATGCAAAGTATTGTAAAGGCACCTTGCACCGGAGTTAGTCAGAGATGTCCACTCTGCACTTGGGGTAAGGTTGCTTAATGCTTTCCTCAGTCTCCCAAGTACAATCTCTAGGATCACTACTCCACTGCACTTTAACTAAATGAACCTTCTTGTTCCTTAGCTCTTTAGTTTCTTTGCCAACAATTTTTAACGGCTCTCTTCTGACTGCTAATTCTGGAGTAATTTCCAAGTCCTGTTGCGCTGCTTCTTCTACAACAAGATCTGGATCATGCACATGTTTTCTAAGTTGAGATACGTGAAATACATTATGTACTCCAGGCAACCAATGAGGTAATTGAACCCTATAAGCTAGAGTTCCAATTCGTTCAAGTATAGGAAAGGGACCAATAAATCTGGGTGCCAACTTCCCAGTTTTACCGAATCAGGTTACTCCTCTCATCGGAGAAAATTTCAAATAAACATAATCACCGACAGCGAATGCTAAATCTATTCTTCTAGAATTCGCATAACTCTTCTGTCGGCTTTGAGCAGTTTTCAATCGTTTCTTGATGAAATCGACTTTGACTGATGCTTCTCGAATCATATCGGGTCCCAACACAAGTCTGTTGCTAGGTTATACACAACATGCGGGAGATCTGCACGGTCTACCGTATAATGCTTCAAGTGGCGAAATTTTCAAACTTGCTTGATAGCTGTTGTTATATGAGAAATCTGCAAGTGATATTCCCATGACCCGCCAAAATCAATAATAAAAGCCCACAGTAAATCTTCTAGAGTTCTGTTCACCCGCTCAGTTTGGCCATCTGTCTGAGGGTGATAAGCGGTGCTCAGGTTTAGTTTTGTTCCCAATTCTGTCTGGAATACCTCCCAGAGTTTGCTAGCAAATATTAGGTCCCTATCACTGACTATGCTGATGGGAACTCCATGCAGCTTAACAATTTCTTTGAAATAAATTTGTGCTAGACTTTGGGCGGTTCTATTGGATCTGATAGGTATGAAATGGGCGGTCTTCGTGAAGCGATTTACGATCACCCAAATACTATCATTACCTTTTTGGTTCGGGGCAAACCATCTATGAAATCCATGGAATTTTGTTCCTATTTCCAACCTGGGATCTCCAACGGTTGCAACAATCCCGTCAGCTTTTGTTGGTCGCTTTTGACTAGTTAGCAAGTAGGGCACCTGCTAACATATAAGGAAATATCTCTTTTCAACGACTTCCACCAGAATGTGCGCTTGAAGTCATTGTACATCTTACTCACTCCTGGATGAATGCAAAGCTTAGACTTATGACATTCATCAAGGACTTCTCTTCGGAGCTCAGGAATTTCTGGAACACAAATTCGCCCCTGTGATCGCAAAACCCCTTTGCTGTCTAGGCTGAAATCCGTAGTCTTACCTTCTCGAATTCTCTGGATAATCTTTTTAATAAATTTGTCATCTACCTGGAGAACAACGATTTTGTCGATTAATGAAGGCGCAATAATAAGATTGGCAATGATCGCAGTTTTTCTGCTAAGCGCATCCGCTACCACATTAGCTTTTCCCGGCGTATACATGATATCTAGATCATACACTGCAAGAAATTCTAGCCAACGCTGCTGTCTCAAGTTCAGATCTTTCTGGGTGAACAAATACTTCAATGATTGATGATCTGTAAATAGTTCGAATTTCTCACCCAATTAGTAATGTCTCCAGATTTTCAAAGCAAAAACAATGGCTGACAACTCAAGATCAATGGTTACATAATTCTTCTCATGCGGTTTCAGCTGACGGCTTGCATACGCGACTACTTGGCCTCTTTGCATTAATACTGCACCAAGACCTCTAATAGAAGCATCCGTCCATACCGTCAAATCCTGATTGCCATCGATAATGGTTAATACTGGAGCGGTTGTCAATTTTGATTTCAATTCCTGGAAAGCTTCCTCACAGTCAGAAGTCCACTTAAATCTCTCGTGCTTCTTTGTAAGCTTTGTTAATGGACCGGATATCTTCGAAAAATCCTTAAAGAATTTTCGATAATAACTGGCCAACCCCATGAAATTTCGGACCTCTGTGTGTGTAGTAGGTTGCTTCCACTCTTGAATTGCTGTAATTTTGCTCGGATCTACAGAAATTCCTTCCTTTGACATGACATGGCCAAGGAACTTCACCTCTTCCTACCAGAATATACATATAGAGAATTTGGCTTTGAAGACGTTCTTTCTCAGAATCCCCAACACTTGTTCTAAATGTTTTTCATGCTCGATTTTTGATTTGGAGTAGATTAAAATATCATCGATGAATACTAGGACAAATTTATTCAGAACTTCTCTCAACACTCTATTCATTAGATCGACGAAGTATGCTGGAGCGTTGCATAAGCCGAACGACATTACTAACCACTCGTAAAATATGTCTGGACCTCTGAAAGCTGTCAAAGGAACACACTCTTCGGTAATTCTCAGTTGATGGAAACCTATAGCTAGGTCCATTCTGGAAAATACTCTCGCTCCATTTAATTGGTCTAACAGATCATCGGCGCGGGGTAATGGATATTTGTTTTTGAGTGTCTGCTTGTTGAGGTCCCGGTAATCAACACGCAATCGGGGAGTACCGCCTGACTTAGGAACAAACACTACAGCTGCACCCCAACTAGAAAAGCTAGGTCTGATCAAACCTTCCATAGCAGTTGACGAGTTTGATCGCCTAATTCTTCTTTATCTTTTGGATTCATTCTTCGAATTGGATGTACCACTGGTCTGGCATTCAGAATTAGATCGATTCTGAATTCAATCTCTCTTTGCGGAGGTAAGTTCTTGACTTCTTCAAACACATCCGCATAGTTTTTAACAATAGGAATCTTTTCTAATGAAGTGGGAACAACTTCTATCGCAGACCAAAATTCTTTTCTATCCGGATCTGAACCATGGCATGGTACAATAATATATCCAAGTTTCTTTTTAATTTTTACTATTCTTTCCGCACAATTTACTTCGGCCTCATATTTCGTTAACCAATCTAGCCCGAGAATGATATCGAACTCAGGAAAATCCATAACGACTAGATCAAAAGGAAACCGGTATCAAGAAAAAGAAGCAGGTGCTTTAAAATATGAACTGAGAATAATAGAACCCCCTATTGGATTATGAACCTTAACAGATTCTTTAAGCTTTCTTTGTTTTAACTTTAACTTGTTAACAGTGTTACTTGCAATAAAACTACGTGATGCACCCATGTAAAATAGTACAGAACATGAATACTTTTAATTGTAAGGGTACCTCCCAGAACATCGGGTTTACCTGCTCCATCTGAAGCAGCCGGCGGGTTCGCCCCATCATAAACATGTGCAACTTCTACCTTCTTAAGCAATGGACAATCTTTGACGAGATGTCATGTTCGGTGGCAGTTGAAGCATGATCTAGAATTCTGAGAGTTCTGGCTCGAGCTCTGTGAGTTTGTCCTCTGCCGCTTTGGAGCTGTGCACACATTAGAGTAGTGTCCCATCTTACCATAATTAAAAAAGCTTCCCTTGGGTAGCTTGCTAGCTTGCTGATTTGTGGATGCTGCATTGCTGGACTTTGGTTGGTTCACAGAAGTCTTGCGTTTGTTTCCCACTTGACTCTTGGCGAGGTCTAGATCGAGGTTCCTCTAGTCCAAATCTTCGTAATTACAGGCCATTTCCACTAAGTCTGCAAATGGAAGTTTGATGTGGCTCATGGCTCTATCTTGATACTTGCGCTTAAGCCCATGTATGAACCTTTTGTTCTTTGCCTTTACAGTCGTGATAAGCTCCGGGGCATAACGAGATAGCTGCGTGAACTTATTGAGGTAGTCCTGCACGGAGAGGTCTCCTTGTTGGAGATTGGAAAATTCATCGTGCATACGCTCCATCGCTTGTTCTGGGATGAACTTATCCTTAAACAATGCCTTGAACTCATCCCAAGTTCTCACTACGTTTTGGTTCTCAGCGGTGATGGCTTCCCACCATAATTCTGCCTCATCCTGTAAAAGCCAGGCGCCCATAAATGCCTTGTCCTGATCTCCGAGTCTCAGGCCACCCAAGATCTTTTCACACGTTTTCAACCATGTTAAGGCCTCTATCACTGTGCCTGTTCCTGAAAAGGTTTTGCCCCTGAGATTCTTATATCTCTCCGCCGCTCGGTCTAGCTCGAATTGCTGAGCGGCTGGTGGTTGTATCAATGGCCCTTCTACAGCGGGGACATCCCCTCTTCCTCTACCTCGGCCTCCTTGGCCTCCTTGGCATCCTCTAGCTGCTGCTGCTCGGGTAGCCATCTATCAATTTCTGTATAAGCAAGAAAAGAGTCAGCCCTTAGAAACGATAATTTTAATGTATGGTACAACAGAAGAACTTAAGGAAAGACAACGATGTACATATCAGATTATTTTTGCTATTCTGCTTAGCTCATTCTAGGACATTACTAGTCCTATCTCTAATGAGCTACTCGTCTTAGAATACTACTGATTCTATTCTGACGAGGTGTTTAATGTGTTAAATTCCAGAACTAAGGTTAACCAAAGCTCTGATACCACCTGTGACGATCCCAAAACCCCGTACGACGGTGTTAAGGATAATCATTGGAATATAACACATTAATCATCATTAGCATAGTACAGATAATAGCATAAGCAGCAAATAAAATAATTTACATAAATATGACAGCGGAATCATAATATGTCACAACATCATAGAGCACAGTGTAGGATACAACGTAGTGCATAAAAGTACATGATCAGTCTACATCGCCATAAGCGGTACAAATACATAGAGAATACATAAAATAAATATCAGTCTACATCGCCAGAAGCGGAAACATATACATAGATAATAATGGCGGAAAATCAATAGTCAACACTGAGAAGTCAAGCCTCGCCATGAGCCAAAAGATGCACTCCCTGCTAAAGTGCCAAAGCCAAAATATGTCCTGCTACCTGGTACTAGGCTGCCCGTGTGAAAATAATGGCACCCAAGTTTGCAAGGTGAAACAAACTATGAGTCAGTCATGGGGCTGGTATGAGAATTCTACTTAACTAATTAAACAACAATAATAAGGCAAATCATAGGACCACGCCACTTTCGTGGAACGGGTTCACTCCAATGATTGCCAGTGCATGAAATAAAGTAAATTATTAAATCATTGCAATGCTTTTTATAAAAATGAAGCCATTATAAGACTCAAGTCGGAGGATAGAGTTTTACCTTATAATGGTCAAGAAATGCTTGATATGTATAAAACAAAAGTATTTGATATTATTACTAGTGCATATATGTTTCAAAAGCAAATTCAATCATAAATATCAAGCATAGATGGCATAAGTGTCCCATGCCACTATGTCGCCATACTAGTAATACAATCAAATCCGCAATTTCATATTGGAAATTGGATTACATCATGAGTTGAGGAAAGGGGCAAGCTCCTCTCCGTTCGAGACACTCTAGCAAATGTCTCAGGATCACACAAAGCGGTCCTTGGAATCGGCTGGGCAGGTCCTCTCTTACTTTTGAGGATTGGCAATTCCTGAACACACATTTCCCGGTCCTTACAGACCTATAATCGAGGCGCCTCGCATTCCAACAATGACACAGGTGAAAATAATATCAATGTCAGGGCTGGTAAGTCACTAACACCACCGTAGCTAGAAAAAAACGTCGTGTTCTCCCAGCGGTCCTTATCCCGTTTTTGACTCATACCGAGGTGTGAGGCTCGCGAATCAACGCTATGCACAAAGCTACGCCACGTAGGCCATGCTTTGATCATCAACCACAAGACTTTGCTTTTCAACAGAAGCCTTGATCATCTGCCACACAGGCGTGCCACACAGGCAATTCACTTCATGCGACTGATTTCTATCGATATATAGCCTCTGAGCTCGTACGTCTCAGAGAAGAGCGTTAAGCAAGAAAATAAATTCTCCACCGCCAAACAAATATATATTTAATAGAGATCAATCAGCACAGAACAAAATCCAATGTCAGACACACAGTCCATTTACAAGTTCGTTCTGGGTCTGAACGAAGCCGGAGGCACCATATTCCTCGCATATCCGTACAATCAACAAATACGTCCGGACGGTGACCACTTCAGCTCCTTCAAGGTAGCTACTCCAATCATGGGCATCAGTAGCGCCCATCCATCCGATGTGAAGATCATCGGTCTTGAACCGTCTTCATTTCTTCGACTTCTAATCGTCGATCAATTATTTGAAATGAGAATTAACTCGGCCTTTTCAAATAATCCACGTATATTTAGATTTTCAAATCACTTCTTCCCATGGTTAAATTATTCGACATTCACATTTCAGTTCTTTAGTATAATTTTCATGTCAAACACATTCAACCATCAAATATCAAGCAAACCAAGTAGAATCGGTTTATTTCCATTCTATATCGTCTATAATATTTTATAACGATATATCGCCATTTTTATTTATTTAAAAATGGCCCTATTTAATTAAACGACGTTTTAGGTCGTGCCGAGGCACTGGCGCTGTTTTTCCCCAAAATTGTTTTACACATACCTGAAAATCTAATCGTTGGATCTCAGCAAAGTTTATATCGTAAGATATTCCCAAAGCGAAACCAACGGCTCCAGTTTCGTGAAAATCCGATGGTCGGATCTTTCGGTATAATTGTTTGAAGTTACGATTTCAAAACACGAACTGTAGGGGCTCGATTCGTTTTATTTAATTTATATTTATATATATATATATATATAATTTATTCAATGATTTCAATATCGTTTTCACTTCAAATATTTCACTAACACCTTTAAATTTCAGAAAATTTCGCCATAACCTCCTTTATATGGGAAGGGGTTTGGAAATTTATTGGGCCGTATTAGGTACCCAATAAATCTTAATAAGCATGCACATATTTATAGTGATATATTTCGGTGTCCACAGGGGAGTGTGTATAGATTATAACTCCTGAGAATAAATTCCCGTCACCCTATAAATGGTTATTGTGCCTTAATGACCAGAGAGACGTGTTTATTGTCATCTCCAGACCCGTGTGGGGTTTTTATTAATCTTGCAATTTACCGTTACAATTTATATAGTACAGATCAGTCATCAGTTCAACCTGTAATATATAATCATCGTCATACAAGCCTCTCGCTCGTATGGTAAATCTTCAATCTCGTCATACAAGCTCCAAATGCTTATGTGGTATATGATGAAGCATGCCTATCTTTAAGAAGTATGCCATGTAGTGTAGTTCAAAATTAATTGTTACTATCCTATGGCGACGTTTATTATTACACACAGTACAACCAGCACTCCGCATCCAATGGCATTCACAGGAGTTGATATAATAATAATAAAATTGCGCATCCAACTCATTAAGGTTTACCTATTTGTCGGGCACGCAAATAAATTCTTTACTCAACAGCTAATCCATTTTCCTATTCAACACATGTATATATATATATGTGCAAAACTAAGCTAAAAATAATATTTCTAGCGAACAAAGGTTTATTTCCACACATGGTTATTTTATTTAGTTCACATACATGTTAAAAATAATATTCATAGCAAACAAATATTTATTTCAACACTTGTATATTTTTAGCGAGTCATATACATGATAAAAATGATATTTTTATCATCAAAAATATTTATTCAACACATGAACATTTTTATCACTTCATATTCACAATAAAAATGTAGATTTTATTGTTCAATCTATATATTCAACACATGAATATTATCGACTTCACAGATACGATAAAAATATGATTTTTATCGTTCTAGTCCTTTATTCAACACACGAAGATTTTCTATAGTTTATATATCTAATAAAAGTGTGGTTTTTATTGTCAAAACAATTTATTTAAAACAATAATATTTTATATAGTTTATATATGTGATAAAATGTTATTTTTATTTTTCAAAGAATTTTATTCATCACATGAATTTCTATTCAACACATGAATATGGTTTCAACACATGAATTTCTATTCAACACATGAATATGGTTTCAACACATGAATATAGTTTCAATACATGAAAATAATTCTAACACATGAATATAATTGAAAATTTCGACAGCATAACGGCAGGGTATTTAAAACCGGCACCGTCCCGAGTACGGCTACTCGCTCTACCTTGAAACCTCGCGGTTTTTTACAATGGGGATTTCATACAACTCGTTCGCATGCAGGCGAGTATGTTTTTCTTTTCCACAACCTATTCTAATTTTGTTTCAATAACAAACGGGTATTTTTCAACCGCAATGGTATTTTTCAACCACTATCCAAATAATATCAACCACGAACAATCTTATCAACCATTCGCATTATTCACCAAATTTTTCACACCAATTCACAATCAATAAATATCGTCCATGGCTTGTGAACGAAGGGAGTATATATATATATACAAGTATATTTTATTTCCATTCCAACACACATATGATTTATACAATGCATGTATAATTCATACATCGCTCATATAACTTATACAACGCATGTACATGAGGTATACAACACGTATATAATTTATATTTCTCTTATATAACTTATACAACACATGTCCATTCACAATTCAATTTAGAAATCTCACATTGGTTTGTTGCTTTGCTAAAAATAGTAGCGAGCTTAGAAAAATCCACGGACTCTTCTAGAATGTAGAGAGCGTCCTTACGAGTCCGATGTCTCCTGTTTCATTGAATTTCGTCAACATAGCAAAAAGATATGATTTTTCGAAGTTTGCAACACTTAAAAGTGTAAAAATCGGTTCAAAATGGCCAAAGCCGTTACCTGCCTTGAAGCTTCAAAACTAGGTTTTGATTTTACTTCAAATCGGTGCAGCGATATGAAGATCAGCCAACACCGCGTCGCAGCGCTTGGAGGGGCGTGCAAAACGAGGGTGGAGTCGTTCAGTTCGGTGGCGGATCGAAGGGGTGGCAGCGGCTTGAAGTTCCGACGTTTGAGGAGGTGATTCTCGAAGTAGAAGCGACGATAGGAGGAGCTCCTTATATGGATTTGAAGAGGGAAAAGAGAGCTTCAAAAAGTTGTGAAAGGGGAGGGGTTAATTCGCCGTGGTTTCGCGGGAATCGGCCTGGGAAGGACGGAGCAGCTTTCCGCCGTCGAGCGTGAATAACGGGGAGGGTTTCGTGAATTTTTATATTTTTAAATAATGAACAGAATTTTTTGATTGGTCGGAATATATATATTTTCGAAAATTAAGGTTTTCCCAAACGAACACCAATCCAAACCCAATGATTATCGCCCCTAGCTAAATACCCACATTCTGAACACAATGGGATATGTTTTGTAGGCCCATTCGACTGTTACAGTCAGTTATTCTTCAAATATAAACATAAAACATTAAATATTTGATTTGAACATACATTTCAATTTGCCGGGGCCACAAAATGATCTCAAAAATTCCATAAAAATAAATCTAGCTGTGTTTTGAAGATACGGTCCCAACAAAACCAGTTTTGTCTAATTCTGAGACCGTTTGAAAAATGGCCATTTTCTGGTCAATCCAATTCCACAGAAATTGACCAAACACGTTTTCATTTTCCACGCTCACATATTAGCTTCAAAAATTATGGAATTTGAAATTTAGCAATAATTTGACATCCCGGATGCAACAAAAGTGGTTTTGTCGAATTCCGGGGTCGTTTGCAAAATGTCTATTTTCAAGGGCTATATATTCCCTGTAGCGACCTTTTTGAAAATTCATTTGGCCATAACTTTTGATTTCAGCTATGAAACTTCGATTTTTCAGATTCGTTAGAAAGATATTCATAAACAGATTTAAATATTTTTTGGTTTTACTAAAATCCGTTTAATTTTGGACCCGGTACCGTCAGTTAAAGTTTGAATTCAAATTTTCAAACTTCCGCCCCATTTCTAACTCTTTATTTTATTGAAATACAATTGCCCTAATCTCTTTAAAATAACCAATTTAAAATTTTTAAATTGGCTCGTATTTTCTGGGTTGTTACACCTCATCTTTCCGAACAATAAGCACAATTTTAAAACCATGCGGATATACAGGACCAAATCAAGTCTCAACCCATACTCAATGTTTTGAAATTCAAATTGTCATTTAAAACTCTTTATTATCCATTAGAAATCATTTACTAAGGTTGGGAAAAGATTTATAAAGTTACATTCCCTTAAAACTCAATATTGAAATTAACAGCGTTACAAAAGCGTTACCAAAAGTGTTTCAAGATACCAATATTAGTTGGTTTAAGTAAAATGACTTTATGTTACCCAAAAATTCATAATTTTAACATAAATCACTTTTAAATTATTAACTATGACTGTACAAGTAATTTTCATATTCTTAAATAATTCATAATAGTTGTTTACCATTATGGTTAACGAACTACACTTACAACGAACTTTTCAAAACTGTTTTGAACTTAACTTGAAAATTATATATCAAAATCTAAAAATTCTTATTTTATATTTGAAAGCTAATATGATTTAAAAACAAAAGTTTTTCGTTTTAAGAATATCTGATTTAAGTTGCTCAAGCTATAGCCATTTAAAATTAGCGGTTGAAATTTACGAACTACCGCTGCGCGACACGTTATATTCTGACAGTAACATAAATTAATATAAATAATTACTTCAAAATAATTTAGAAAACCATTATATACTTATATAAACCATTTTAGATAAATATTTCAGGTTTTCAAGTTTCACCTTATATTTAAATGAATAAAATATTCGTTATATTACCGAATTAGTCCAAGACTTAGCCGATACCCATATAAATCAACATTTATGTGTGTAACATATGTAGTAAACATACTATCACTATAAACTACCACGAAGAAACCATTCACCCAACGCATAAGCATATATAACCGTGTATACATGTGTATGTATAAGCGTTTGCCAATGAATGCTTACACTGTAATTATTACTAATTAACCACATAATTAATCACACAACATCAAAAGTAGACAAATATAAGTGCCAAGTTCTCACCTTGGGGTTCCACTACACCAATCTCTATTGCTAGACCAAGTGCAACTATCTCGGACTGACTTTTTGACATCACTGACTTTTCAGCATATATATATGTATATTACAAACAATAATTTCTTTTTTTATTAGTGGAGGAGGTAGAGGTCGAGCTTGGGGAGGAGGGTGGCCAAGGTGGGGGCCATAGAGAAGGGGTGACGTGGTCGAGGTGGTTGGGCCTTTGGCTGATGTGGTAGGGACGAGGGGGAGGGGTGATGATGGCTTGAAAAGGGGAGGAGGAATGGGAGCTTTTGGGCATGGCAAGGAGGTGGAAAGGGGAGGCTAAGGGGGCCCGAAAATCAAGGAGGGAGCAGGAAGAAAAATGGGAGAAGAGAGGGGAGGAATTCTGTCATGGAAGCCATGGCTTGCAAGCTCAAGAAGAAGGTGGAAAAGGAGGAAAACAAGTAAATGAAAATGAAGGAGGAGTGGTGCTTATTTATAATATTGGGGGGGGGGGGGCTAAATGAAGCTTTCCAAGGGGCCTAAGTAAAATTTTCCAAGGAAAAACCATGGTATAAGGAGAAAACCATGTGCCTTTATATGTCAAAACCATGGACTAGTGTACATGGTTTTGCCATAGAATTGGCAGCTCTTATTTACAGCGTTTTGAAGCATTATAGAATGGTTATTCTTGTATATATCACTATATTTCAACTTCTATTCAACTTTTGATAATTCTGATCAAAACAACAAAGTATACTAAAACATCCTGACCTTATTTTTAACCATTTTAAACTACAAATAAGTCTATCTAGTTTATTTTAAAAACTCATATATTTATCAAACTTAGATGTTTTTAAATGGACAAAATCCTGGTTTACTACTGACATAATATAGGAATGTTACAAGGTCGACCGTGGATTTGAATATGGCACAAGCAACAAATGTTTTTTTGCTGCTTATGGCCTTTTGATTTCCTACTATACTTCCTTCTTTCTTGAGGTAATTCTGGTACATGTTCAAGGAGGTTTTGCTTATGGATTTTGTTGTTTTGGGCTACATCTATATCATATTTGTTTTTTCTTCCAAATTAGTCGATTTGTGATGACTTCGATGCTATATTTTATGATGAATTTTGGTGGGATAACACACATGCATGTTTATAAAGTTGGATTTTAAATAAGCTATATATATAGCATTAAAACAAACTTATTTCTTTGTTTCGAATTTTAAAGTTAAATCATCTCAAGGTAATACTATATATATTTAGAATTATAAGGGATTCTAAAGAATAAATTCAAATGGTTTTGAAATGGTTTTATAATCTCTTTTTCGTAAAACAAATATTTTATGTATATTAAAATACACAATTACGCACCCTTCGAGAAGATGTGATTAACGATATCATAAACCTCGTGGTATGGTACACGAAGGTATATGACATCGGTTAATTCCAGACTCATCGATAAAATTAAATTGTTGCTTTTCCCATGTTTATGTGTTTTCTAGTGTTCTTAGATTTTTCTATGTGGAATTGATGAGCAGTTAGTAAACCAGTAGTGAGAATGTGTGGTATGTGGCACATAGTTACCACTACATGGGTTAGTTTCTGGGAATTAGTGACCCATCTCGGTGTTATTGCCAGTACTTAGGATTATTGGGTTCCATATATGTATGAATACATATACAAGGTTGTTCGGTGTTTGTTCTTTAGTGAAGGATGGTGGGCCGGAATAAGGGCAGTTAGGCCACTTATTCAATTATTGAGTTATTGGATTTCGATAGAGAGAAGTTGAATCCCTCAATTTTTGTTATTGTCGGGCTGACAAGTCATGACTGAAGGCTGATAGGTCACCCAATATAAATTACTTGGTAGGCTTCCGTTACTTATGTGACGGCAAGGAATTTCGCTCGATCCGAATCAGTCGTTAAACCGATCTAGACCGTTCGAAACCCCTGATCGTTTGAGAACATGACAAGTCAGAACGCAGACGGAAGAACATTTCATTGTTATTACAACAATTCCATCAGATACAAGAATATACAGAGTATAAATGAATAAATTACATTCGATAAATATCAGAGATTACAATAAATTACATAGCAGCGGAAAAATAATACAAAGCACAACTGAAGGTGATATACGGATACAGAGCTTTCCGGATATCATTCCAGCTATAAACCAGGATCCTGTGAATATAAATCTGCAAAACCAAAACTACTAGCTGCCCGTGCGGAAAATGAGGGCACCCAGAGTTTAGGTTAAAACAATAAACTCCAGGTCAGTCATGTGACTGGTGTGAGAACTAAAATAGTTATTTAAAACTTTACTTTAAAAGAGAGTAATTCAAGGGGACCACGCCGTATAACACGGAACGAGTTTCCTCCCAAGAATACCAGTGCATAGAATAAACAGCGCAATGCTTTTTCGAAAAATGAAGCTATTATAAGACCCAGGTCCCATCACACAATGCAACGCAAGCCGGAGGATAGGGTTTTCCCTTATAATAGCCAAACATGCTTGGTACATTTTAAAAAAAATCATTTGATACTATAATAAGTGTATAGTGTCAAAACAATTTCAATCATAAATATAAATCATAGACGGCATGGGTACCATATATCATGTCGCCATAATAGTTCTACAATTAAAACCGCAATATCACGTATTGGAAATTGGATTTCCGTCATGAGTCGAGGCAAGGGGCAAGCTCCTCTCCGCTTCGAGACACTCAAGCAAATGCCTCAGGACTACACACTCTGGGTAACCCTGGGATCCTCCAAAACCGGTCCTCACTTACGTTAGAGGATTAGTTATTCCTGAACACACGTTTCCCGGCCCTATAGGACCTATAATCGAGGCGCCTCACATCCAAACCACAAGGTGAAAAGTATATAAATGTCAGCGCTGGTAGGTCACTGACACCACCCATAGCTAGAAAGAAACGTCGTGCACTCCTTGGGTCCTCATCCCGTTTTTGACTCATACCGAGGTGTGAGGCTCGCGTATCCACGCTATACACAAAGCTGCCACGTAGGTCATCAACCACAAGACTTTGCTTTTCAACAGAAGCCTTGATCCATTCAACTCAGCATGCCACACAGGCAATTCATGCCATGCGATTGATATCTATCGATATATAACCTCTAAGCTCGTACGTCTCAGAGAAGGGCGTTAAGCAAGAGAATAAATTCTCCGCCGCCAAACAGATATATATTTAATAGAAATCAATCAACATAGAATAAAATCCAATGTCAGACACACAATCCATTTTCAAGTTCGTTCTGGGTCTGAACGAAACCGGAGGCACTTTCCTCGCATATCCATCGATCTCCAAGTACGTCTGGACGACCACCAACTGATTCCCTCATCTTGGGTGTACAGCCCAATCAAGATCATCAGTAATCACCCAAACGATGTGAAGACTTCCGGTCTTCAACTACCGTCTTCATCTTCGACATATCGTCGAATCGGTTATTCAGAATGGGTATAAACCCGGCCTTTCCGAACAACCCGCGTATATTAAAAACAAATGTTACACAAACACAACATACGCCTCATTCCATTTCAATAGCTACTAACCGTAAATCAACAAGAGAACAACTTCCCAAATATTAACCCTGAAGGCCGAAACCAACGTCAGATCAATACCCAGGAACCCATTCTTCTTAGCTAACCTACAACTAGTTTCTAAATTTTATATTTTTAGGGAAAGGTTCCCATTAATTTTATCCAAGATAAATTCTTTAAATTTATTCTTTAATCTTCCTTTGGATGTCATTTCAAACCAAATTATGGTTTTTCAAACTAGTCGGGATTAGCGAACCACACCGAAGTAATTATTTATTTTATTTCCCAATCCCAACCTATTCATCCCATGAAGCAAAACTGGTAATACTCCATATCTAACACCACAGTGTTATCGGTAAAATTAATTACCATTTCACGTTCAAATCTAATTAAAGATTTAACTATCGCTTTGGAGCAAAACTGGTGATACTCCATTCTCGCTCATTTGCCAAATTTGATAATTTAAATTATCAATTCACATTTCAATCTAATTGCAGATTCATTAAAACTCCTTTTACCGGGTTAAAGAACTAGTGTCATTTAAAACACAGTTCACGATAAACCCAAATCACATTCTATTTATTATCGGGTTAAAGAACTAGTGTTATTTAAAACACAGTTCACGATAAACCCATGAATCAATTCTATTTAAATCCATTTCAAATCCAATTTATTTATTTAAAATAAATGGGTTTTTAATTTAGTTCTAAACTAGTTCATTTCGATAAAAATCTATTTTTATCTTTTCAAATATGGAGTTTTTCATCCCAATTTTTCCCAAATCATTTCTTATGATTTTACACAAATTATTACTATTTTTAATAATTTTATCAAGGCCCGTACAGTCGATTTCCAACAACGACCATCGAACTGCACTTACAGCGACCTTTTTCAAATTTGATTTGGACGTATCTCCAAATCCAACCATTAGATTTCAAATTTCTAATATTCATTAGAAAGCTCTTTTCGATACGAACCCAATGGTTCCGGTTTTAGGAGAATTCGACGGTCGGATCTCCCGTAATGTCCGTTTGAAATAAATGGTCGAAATTCACGAACTGCCGCGGCGCGGCGCATTCTATTCAGGCCATTATATTATATATATAATATATATAATAAATATTTCGTCGATTTCTATTTAAAACGAATTATATAAATAGTTTTAAATTCGTTTCAAAAACAATTTCAACTTCCATTTCAATTCAAATCAAAATTGAATTTTTCCTTATAAATTCGTTTTAAAATTCATTTCTATTCAATTCAAATTTCAATTCAATTCAAATCCGTTTTCTATTCGATTCAATTCAAATTCGTTTTCTATTCAATTCAATTCAAATTCCATTCAAATCAAATTCATTTTCTATTCAAATCAAATTCATTTCGTTTTCTATTTGAATCCAATTCACTTCGTTTTCTATTTGAATCCAATTCATTTCGTTTTCTATTTGAATCCAATTCATTTTGTTTTCTATTTGAATCAAATTCATTTCGTTTTCTATTTGAATCAAATTCATTTCGTTTTCTATTTGAATCAAATTCATTTCGTTTTCTATTTAATTTGAATTCAATTCGTTTTCTATTCAATTCGAATTCAAATTGGTTTTCTATTCAATTCAAATCAAATTCGTTATATATCCAATTGAAATCAAATTTGTTTTCTATTCAATTCAATTCGAAATCGTTTTATATTCAATTCATTTCGAAATTGTTTTATATTCAATTCATTTCGAAATCGTTTTATATTCAATTCATTTCGAAATCGTTTTATATTCAATTCATTTCGAAATCGTTTTATATTCAATTCATTTCGAAATCGTTTTATATTCAATTCATTTCGAAATCGTTTTATATTCAATTCATTTCGAAATCGTTTTATATTCAATTCATTTCAAAATATTCGATTTCGAAATCACTTTTCAATATTCATTTTAAAATGAATAAAATCGATATAAATATCGTTCACGTCAAAATGGTGTCAATCTAATCAACACGGCTTCATATATTTCTATTTTCAAATATTCTATTTCAAATATTTCTTTTTCAAATATTTCCTTTTCAAATATTTCTATTTCAAATATTCTATTTCAAATATTTCTTTTTCAATTATTTCCTTTTCAAATATTTCTATTTCAAATATTTCTATTATTAAAATATTTCGTTCAACACATGACTAATCTCAACGGATGAGTACTGTCAACACATGAACCTTTATTTTATATTATTCTTTATTTTCTAAATTGGAATGAGGCCCAATCAATCACCATATAATGTTAATTATATGGATTTTCACACAACACACGTATATAATAGCATTGAAAAATAATCAACCATCAACCAAAGTGCACTACACTGTATAAGCATAAAATATAGATATCTAACGCTTATAATAGCCTGTCAATCCATCGATCGACATATTTAATCAATCAGGATGAGTGAACTTCAAATTCCATCCCAACACCCGTGTGGGGTTTCAAACAATCAAACACAGATTTTAGTTGTGCAGTTGGGCGATGTGTAAAATTTATCGACCCAATCAATGCCTTTCAAATAGGTGTACATAAACAAACCGTCCGGTTTGTAAATGAATATTTTATTTTATTCACTTCCACGTTAAAAATTATATTTTTAATGATAAAACATTTTATTCAACCTATGAAAATATTCTATTCATTTCATTTATTAAATAAAATGATATCTTTATTTTTCTAACTTATTTTAGAAAATTTCGGCGGCATAACTGCACGATACTAGAAACGGGACAAGGCCTAGCCTTATCCCCGGTCTAGTGAAGGCCCACGCCATTCACACATCAATCAAATTCACCAAACAACCAAATTCAAATCAAATAATCTAACTAATTTTTGCTATCAAACAAACAAGTCCATGGTCTGTGGACGATTGTGTCGGGTGCTACTAAACACCGTCTGCATCCTAGTATATATATATAACTGGAAAAATGAAATTGAAAGGTGAGAAATTCTCACCAATAGCTATCCTAACTCCACGGCACTTCAAATGTAGAAGTCTTCGTCATTTTCGCCTTTTGTCGCTTTCGCTGCCCGTAGCCACTACATATATAAAAATCGGATTTTTACTTCGCTATTCAATATATAAAAATCGAATTTTTACTTTGCTATTCAATATATAAAAATCGAATTTTTTACTTCGCTATTCAATATATAAAAATAGAATTTTTATAATCACGCTATATGGATAAAAATTCTATTTGTATACTGCTACTATATAGATAAAATTTCTACTTTTCTATTATAAAGATTTTGCCTTTTCTACTTTAAAAATTTCGCCTTTTCAAATTTAAAGATTTCGCCCTTTCAAATTTAAAGATTTCGCCTTTTCAAATTTAAAGATTTCGCCTTTTCAAATTTAAAGATTTCGCCTTTTCTAATTTAAAAATTTCGCCTTTTCAAATTTAAAGATTTCGCCTTTTCAAATTTAAAGATTTCGCCTTTTCGAATTTAAAGATTTCGCCTTTTCGAATTCAAAGATTTCGCCTTTTCGAATTCAAAGATTTCGCCTTTTCGAATTCAAAGATTTCGCCTTTTCGAATTCAAAGATTTCGCCTTTTCAAATTCAAAGATGATATTTCTAATATTCCTATCATGTAAAAATTATATTTTTAATTCTCTACATAAACAAAAATCATATTTCTACATCTTCTATATAGTAAAGATTATATTTTTAATACTTTAAAAATATAAAAATCATATTTTTTATTATCCTACTTCAATGAAAATCCTATATTTTTTTATAGAAGTAAAAATCACTATTTATTTCAGTAAAGAAAACATATTTTACTTTGGCAAAAATCAAAATCAAAAGTAAAGAAATAGGATAAACTCACAGTTGAAGGATGGAAGACGAAATCGAACAAGAGACTGGGGAGAGGAAGACGCGGGTAGGGGTGTTGAACGAGGCGGAGCAGTGCTGGAGGGGGGGGGGGGGTCTAGGGCTCGCGGTTCTCGAACAGGGGGAGGGGGAGGTTCCTGCGACGGATCCGGCGAGGGGGGGGATGCCAGGCGCGAGCGGCGGCTGGTGGTGAGGCTTGGCGCAGCTCCGGTGGCGCCAGCGAGGGGGGGGGATTGGGCGTTCGATTTCCATCAGAAGATGAGGGAGCGAGAGAGGGATCGGCGAGGTGGTCATCGGAGGTGGAGGGGGGTGGGGGGTCTCGGGGTGGTCGGCGCCGCTGGGGGGGCTCGCGGTGGTCGGCGCCGCTGGGGGGCTCGCGGTTTCGATCGTTTTTTTTTTCTTTCTTAATCTGAACTATGAAAACGAGAAGGGGGGCCTGGGTAGTTAAGGAGAGGGGAGGGTATATTTTTTTTATTTAATTATTTAATTTCAAAAAGTTGACTTTTTCAAACGACCTCTAAACGAGGCCCACCGCCTGTCGTCCATAGCGTTTCACCCCCATTCCGAACACAATGGGATATGTATCGCAAGCTGATTCGATCGTTTCGATCAGTTTCCGTTGAATTTACATTTAAATCATTATATTGAATTTTACACGTACATTTCAAATTACCGGGGTCACATACGGACACGAAAAATTTCAGAAAAATATTTTCTAGCTTCGTATTGACGATACGGTCCTAATAAAACTAGTTTCATCGAATTCCGAGACCGTTGGAAAAATGGCCATTTTCCAGTCGATTAAAATCAACTGAAACTGGTCAAACGCGTTTTCCTTTGCCACACCCACATATTGAATTGAAAAATTATGAAATTTGGAATCTAGCAATAAATTTACATCACGGACCCAACAAAAGTGGTTTCGTCGAAATCCGAGGTAGTTTGCAAAATGTCAATTTTTAAGGGCCTGAATTCCATAGCGACTATTCAGAATTTTCAACTGGACATATCTTTTGATTCCCGCTATGAAATTTCGATTTGTCGGATTCGTTGGAAAGATATCATCAATTAGATCCTATTATTTTTGGTTTCACTAAAATCCGGATTGTTTTGCACCCGGTACATTCAATTGAAGTTTGAAATCGAATTATCGAACTACCGCGCCATTTTCAATTTTATTTATAATTATATATAATTATTTATATTCTAACGATGACGTATATAATATATACGTTCGAATTATATTCAAAATAAATTTATCGCCGATATTATTTAAAATAATCTATTTTAAATATGCAAAATTCATTAAAATTGCCAACATAAAAATTTTAAACTGGCCCAGATTTTCCAGGTTATTACAATCTCCCCCACTTAAAACTTTTCGTCCCCGAAAAGGAACGAAGCCGAAAGTGGTTTGATTAATCAACTCTACGCTCATTCTGGCTTCCATTCTCCAACTTTTCAGTTTCTGAGAATCTCCAAATTCTTCAAAAATTTGGCTAACACCCTAAATTTTCGAAAAATTTCGCCATAACCTCCCCTGCACCGGGAGCCACGGGAAAATCCCGAAATTGCCATATAGGCCTTCTGATCTCAAAAAGAAAAAAGAAAAGCCAATCGGCTCATAAAATCATCATCACCCAAACAAAACAGTAAATTATAGTAAACATGTACCTATTTGTCGGGCAAACAAATTTTATTCTTCGGCTCTAGCCTCCTTGCTATGACCTGTTCAATGTAAGTACATGTATATGCAAGCAAATGCGACCAATTTTCAATACAATTCAATATTTGATGCAATTAGGCTAAATGGTTCAAAATTATCCAACAAATAAACAAACAACACAAACATCAATCAATTAGTGAATTAGAGTTTTCAAATTCATAAATTTGATATATATGCAGAAATCATGTTTTTGATGCCAATTCACAACAAATAAATCTATCTATATAAGTTTTGGTTCTCACACCAGTCTAATGGAAATATATAGATATCACACCTTCGAAGCACGAACACCAATTCTGATGATGATATATCAATCATCAGAACCATCTCCGGGTGTCTAGTATGTGATCCTATATCTATCCAGTATATTAAAACTTCGAATATACGTTCATGACGCGTATAGGCAAAATCTTTATATATTGGATTGTCCATTATCAAAATAAATATTTATTCAAATACGTATAAAATGGTTTAAATTTTCAAAACAAAATTGTTTTCAATTGAAAAATATACTCTTCACACTCGTTCTAGGATACTAATGATCCTATCTCTAACGAGTCATTCTAATTGGATATTGCTAATCCAATATCTGATGAATTCTTTCGTATGGTTCTAATGTGTCTTGTTCTCGAGCTCTGTAAGCCAAAGCTCTGATACCAAATGTGACGGCCGGTGAAATCCGGTAGGCTTTGCAACCATCCCTTCATCCCCTAAGCAGCAGGTAATACCCACCGCGGCTCACACTGGTCCCACAATTCCTTGTTTTACGGCGACCCTCTCGAGTCTCGCGCCTACTGGCGAACCAACACCCTACCCAGCGACATGTAGGGGTAAGAGTCTCCCGTTCGCCACCAAACCGCGAAGCGAGAACCCCCTATCATGCGTACCCGGCCTACTCAGGGCCAGCAACAAGAACTGGTGATACTCCATTCTCGCTCATTTGCCAAATTTGATAATTTAAATTATCAATTCACATTTCAATCTAATTGCAGATTCATTAAAACTCATTTTACTGGGTTAAAGAACTAGTGTCATTTAAAACACAGTTCACAATAAACCCAAATCACATTCTATTTATTATCGGGTTAAAGAACTAGTGTTATTTAAAACACAGTTCACGATAAACCCATGAATCAGTTCTATTTAAATCCATTTCAAATCCAATTTATTTATTTAAAATAAACGGGTTTTTAATTTAGTTCTAAACTAGTTCATTTCGATAAAAATCTATTTTTATCTTTTCAAATATGGAGTTTTTCTTCCTAATTTTTCCCAAATAATTTCTTATGATTTTACACAAATTATTACTATTTTTAATAATTTTATCAAGGCCCGTACAGTCGATTTCCAACAACGGCCATCGAACTGCACTTATAGCGACCTTTTTCAAATTTGATTTGGACGTATCTCCAAATCCAACCATTAGATTTCAAATTTCTAATATTCGTTAGAAAGCTCTTTTCGATACGAACCCAACGGTTCTGGTTTTAGGAGAATCCGACGGTCGGATCTCCCGTAATGTCCGTTTGAAATAAATGGTCAAAATTCACGAACTGCCGCGGCGCGTCGCGTTCTATTCAGGACATTATATTATATATATATATATAATATATATAATAAATATTTCATCGATTTCTATTTAAAAAGAATTATATAAATAGTTTTAAATTCGTTTCAAAAACAATTTCAACTTCCATTTCAATTCAAATCAAAATTGAATTTTTCCTTATAAATTCATTTTAAAATTCATTTCTATTCAATTCAAATTTCAATTCAATTCAAATCCATTTTCTATTCGATTCAATTCAAATTCGTTTTCTATTCAATTCAATTCAAATTCCATTCAAATCAAATTCATTTTCTATTCAAATCAAATTCATTTCGTTTTCTATTTGAATCCAATTCATTTCGTTTTCTATTTGAATCCAATTCATTTCATTTTCTATTTGAATCCAATTCATTTCGTTTTCTATTTGAATCAAATTCATTTCGTTTTCTATTTGAATCGAATTCATTTCGTTTTCTATTTAATTTGAATTCAATTCGTTTTCTATTCAATTCGAATTCAAATTGGTTTTCTATTCAATTCAAATCAAATTCGTTATATATCCAATTGAAATCAAATTTGTTTTCTATTCAATTCAATTCGAAATCGTTTTATATTCAATTCATTTCGAAATCGTTTTATATTCAATTCATTTCGAAATCGTTTTATATTCAATTCATTTCGAAATCGTTTTATATTCAATTCATTTCGAAATCGTTTTATATTCAATTCATTTCGAAATCATTTTGTATTCAATTCATTTCAAAATCGTTTTATATTCAATTCATTTCAAAATATTCGATTTCGAAATCACTTTTTAATATTCATTTTAAAATGAATAAAATCGATATAAATATCGCTCACGTCAAAATGGCGTCAATCTAATCAACACGGCTTCATATATTTCTATTTTCAAATATTCTATTTCAAATATTTCTTTTTCAAATATTTCCTTTTCTAATATTTCTATTTCAAATATTCTATTTCAAATATTTCTTTTTCAAATATTTCCTTTTCAAATATTTCTATTTCAAATATTTCTATTATTAAAATATTTCGTTCAACACATGACTAATCTCAACGGATGAGTACTGTCAACACATGAACCTTTATTTTATATTATTCTTTATTTTCTAAATTGGAATGAGGCCCAATCAATCACCATATAATGTTAATTATATGGATTTTCATACATCACACGTATATAATAGCATTGAAAAATAATCAACCATCAACCAAAGTGCACTACACTGTATAAGCATCAAATATAGATATCTAACGCTTATAACAGTCTGTCAATCCATCGATCGACATATTTAATCAATCAGGATGAGTGAACTTCAAATTCCATCCCAACACCCGTGTGGGGTTTCAAACAATCAAACACATATTTTAGTTGTGCAGTTGGGCGATGTGTAAAATTTATCGACCCAATCAATGCCTTTCAAATAGGTGTACATAAACAAACCGTCCGGTTTGTAAATGAATATTTTATTTTATTCACTTCCACGTTAAAAATTATTTTTTTAACGATAAAACATTTTATTCAACCTATGAAAATATTCTATTCAGTTCATTTATTAAATAAAATGATTTCTTTATTTTTCTAACTTATTTTAGAAAATTTTGGCGGCATAACGGCACGATACTAGAAACGGGACAAGGCCTAGCCTTATCCCCGGTCTAGTGAAGGCCCACGCCATTCACACATCAATCAAATTCACCAAACAACCAAATTCAAATCAAATAATCTAACTAATTTTTGCAATCAAACAAACAAGTCCATGGTCTGTGGACGATTGTGTCGGGTGCTACTAAACACCGTCTGCATCCTAGTATATATATATAACTGGAAAAATGAAATTGAAAGGTGAGAAATTCTCATCAATAGCTATCCTAACTCCACGGCACTTCAAATGTAGAAGTCTTCGTCATTTTCGCCTTTTGTCGCTTTCGCTGCCCGTAGCCACTACATATATAAAACGGATTTTTACTTCGCTATTCAATATATAAAAATCGAATTTTTACTTCGCTATTCAATATATAAAAATCGAATTTTTTACTTCGCTATTCAATATATAAAAATCGAATTTTTATAATCACGCTATATGGATAAAAATTCTATTTGTATACTGCTACTATATAGATAAAATTTCTATTTTTCTATTATAAAGATTTCGCCTTTTCTACTTTAAAATTTTCGCCTTTTCAAATTTAAAGATTTCGCCCTTTCAAATTTAAAGATTTCGCCTTTTCAAATTTAAAGATTTCGCCTTTTCAAATTTAAATATTTCGTCTTTTCAAATTTAAAGATTTCGCCTTTTCTAATTTAAAAATTTCGCCTTTTCAAATTTAAAGATTTCGCCTTTTCAAATTTAAAGATTTCGCCTTTTCGAATTCAAAGATTTCGCCTTTTCGAATTCAAAGATTTCGCCTTTTCGAATTCAAAGATTTCGCCTTTTCAAATTCAAAGATGATATTTCTAATATTCCTATCATGTAAAAATTATACTTTTAATTCTCTACATAAACAAAAATCATATTTCTACATCTTCTATATAGTAAAGATTATATTTTTAATACTTTAAAAATATAAAAATCATATTTTTATTACTTTAAAAATATAAAAATCATAATTTTTATTATCCTACTTCAATGAAAATCCTATTTTTTTTTTATAGAAGTAAAAATCACTATTTATTTCAGCAAAGAAAACATATTTTACTTTGGCAAAAATCAAAATCTAAAGAAAAGAAATAGGATAAACTCACAGTTGAAGGATGGAAGACGAAATCGAACAAGAGACTGGGGAGAGGAAGACGCGGGTAGGGGTGCTGAACGGGGCGGAGCAGTGCTGGAGGGGGGGGGGGGGTCTAGGGCTCGCGGTTCTCGAACAGGGGGAGGGGGAGGTTCCTGCGACGGATCCGGCGAGGGGGGGAATGCCAGGCGCGAGCGGCGGCTGGTGGTGAGGCTTGGCGCAGCTCCGGTGGCGCCAGCGAGAGGGGGGGGGATTGGGCGTTCGATTTCCATCAGAAGATGTGGTAGCGAGAGAGGGATCGGCGAGGTGGTCATCGGAGGTGGAGGGGGGTCTCGTGGTGGTCGGCGCCGCTGGGGGGGGGGGGGGTTGGGGGGGGGGCTCGCGGTGGTCGGCGCCGCTGGGGGGGCTCGCGGTTTCGATCGTTTTTTTTCTAAATCTGAACTATGAAAACGAGAAGGGGGGCCTGGGTAATTAAGGAGAGGGGAGGGTATATTTTTTTTATTTAATTATTTAATTTCAAAAAGTTGACTTTTTCAAACGACCTCTAAACGAGGCCCACCGCCTGTCGTCCATAGCGTTTCACCCCCATTCCGAACACAATGGGATATGTTTCGCAAGCTGATTCGATCGTTTCGACCAGTTTCCGTTGAATTTACATTTAAATCATTATATTGAATTTTACACGTACATTTCAAATTACCGGGGTCACATACAGACTCGAAAAATTTCAAAAAAATATTTTCTAGCTTCGTATTGACGATACGGTCCTAACAAAACTAGTTTCGTCGAATTCCGAGACCGTTGGAAAAATGGCCATTTTCCAGTCGATTAAAATCAACTGAAACTGGTCAAACGCGTTTTCCTTTGCAACACCCACATATTGAATTGAAAAATTATGAAATTTGGAATCTAGCAATAACTTTACATCACGGACCCAACAAAAGTGGTTTCGTCGAAATCCGAGGTCGTTTGCAAAATGTCAATTTTTAAGGGCCTGAATTCCATAGCGACTATTCAGAATTTTCAACTGGACATATCTTTTGATTCCCGCTATGAAATTTCGATTTGTCGGATTCGTTGGAAAGATATCATCAATTAGATCCTATTATTTTTGGTTTCACTAAAATCCGGATTGTTTTGCACCCGGTACATTCAATTGAAGTTTGAAATCGAATTATCGAACTACCGCGCTATTTTCAATTCTATTTATAATTATATATAATTATTTATATTCTAACGACGACGTATATAATATATACGTTCGAATTATATTCAAAATAAATTTATCGCCGATATTATTTAAAATAATCTATTTTAAATATGCAAAATTCATTAAAATTGCCAACATAAAAATTTTAAACTTGCCCAGATTTTCCGGGTTATCACAACTTATTTATTGATGCACATGCAATATTACGTTGTTTCAGATTAGAGTTGTTTCTTTGATAAAATTATTGTTTGGATGCAATTTGTTTTGGTGAATTTGACCTTAAGGTCATATATATTGGTGATTTGTTGATACTGGATATTTATCCATCTATTATGTTAATATATGTTGTTCGTTATTGGTGAATACTTTAGAACTATCCAAACTCTTTTGAGTTTTGTATGTCGTTTTTGGTGAATAAAGAGTATTGGGTTTTTGTGGTTATTCCATGACGATCTCGTGTACCTAGCCTATGGCTTTGTACACACTTAGATGAAATTGCTTTATTGGTGTCTAGCTAATCTGTACTCTTTGTGTTATGAAGAGTTTTCCTTCTTATGCTCCTAAGATATTATCATATATGTATACTCATGTTAAACTGACTGACCAGTGTATGTTAATGCTTGGGTCAGTCCGAGATTTTACTGGTTGATGTTTATCCCTGATGTCAATTGCCTGCTTCAACAATTAGATCACTTTATCATTTGGGCATCTTTGTTATTCTGTTGAAAAGTCGTGTAATATTGATCCTTGTATTTAAGCCTATGTACTTATTCATTTTTGTTTGATGTATGTATTTATGTATATCGTGGTTGGTGTAACCACTATCTTGAGACAACGTATCGTATGATGGACTGGATTTGTCTTTATTGTTGTATTTATTATACCGTGATCTATATTTATCTGAGATTATAATATTTTGTTCTAATTGACTATATAGCCATCGTAGTCTTACATTAGATGTGTTGTGTATGTCGATCTACATGAGATAGAAAAAAATAAACTATAATCCCAATCAACATATTCGATACTCGTCTAGTATAAAATTATGGATGATTGCTCCTAGTCGGCCTTATTCTCTGCTCAAATAGACAACATTACTTGTTAATGCTCTTTATTAGGGTACATTTTAGGGTGGGGTGTTACATAATCGGAGAATTGCATGTCAATGATTGAAATCAATCAAACTAAGTAAATCAAATTGTTACTAAAGAAACTACTTCTTCAATGCTTTTCGAAAGTGAGTTTCGACAAATAATTCTAAAGTTTGAATCTTAAACAACATGGTGATTAGATAAATAGCCTATTGAAACTTAAGAACACTTAGTTGAACTAGAAATGAAGGTTAAAGTTATATTGGAGGTTCTCTCACCTTCAATCAAAACCTTGGAAAATTTCTGATAACTAATGAAGATTTAGAACATATGCTTATGATGGCTAAGCAAGAAGCTAAGAAAGCCAAAATTGCAAAGGAGGCAAGTGTAGGGCCTTCTAAGAGTCTCTTTACTCTGAGTATCGAAAGAATAAGCTTAGAAGAAATAAAAAAAATGGACCAGAAGCTCAGAATGTTAAAATTGATACCCTAAGACTTGGTAGGCATTAAGTAATAGAAGGTTTGTTAATGAAACTATTTGAGAAAGTATAGAAGTTGAAAGAGGAAAGATGTAGCCTTGGTGGCAAAATGAAGCTTCAAAAAGTTCAATCTTTCTCTAAAAATTATGAGAGCCCTAATGCCTTTGGATTTAGCATCAGAAAGTTTTCTTATAATGACACAATTGATATCGAGGATCATATCACTTTCTACAAGATTCCAATGCAAGAAATCTGGGATTTGGATTAGACAAAATGTAGATTCTTGCTCACAATGCTCAATGAGCCTGCTTTGATATGATTCCAAAAACTATCCACCAAACTATATTATCTCTAAAGGCACAGCTGACTACATAATCCTTGACATAATGCCATATTTTAAGGATACTTGAATAAGACCAAGTTTACATGCTGACTTTAGAAAGGAAGAGGATAATCTCTAAAGGATTATTGTAAAAGATTTAATGACATAGCGGCCCAATGACAAGGGCATGACAGGCGAGACCGATCTTGTCGACATTCCTTTAGAGATATGGAGGAATATACCATAGGGGATAATCTTTTAAGGTTGGATTCCAATGCTCTAAATGAGTACTTTTTGGATTCCAATGCTCTAAATGAGTATTTTTTACGAGATCAAGGGGAATTTGGAACTGAAGAATTTAATGCAGCGGCCAAAAAGAACACAACATGGAGTAATGACAATAAGAAGTTCACCTCGACCAAAAGATTTAAGGAGTAATTCAAGTTGCAAAAGCCTATCATTTAATCCATTCATGTGATCAAAATCTACGACATGACTTAAGACTGAATACCGGAACCTTCGAGTGGAGGAAATACCTTTAAGAGGTTATTGAAGAATGACTTTATCTGAACGCAATACCACCCGAGGTGGATCGCTGAACCAGTACTAGTAAAGAAACCAATGAAAATGGAGGAATTGCACTTACTCCATTGATTTAAATAAAGCTTGTCTAGAGGATTGCTTCTCTCTACCGAGAGTTGACCAAATAATTAAAGCTACTAGTGGGCATTAGTTACTTTCATTTGTAGAGTCTTATTCCAGTATATAATCAAATCCTAGCGTTTAAGTTTGATTAGGATCATATAAGTATTTCCACTAACATGGGCTTATTTTCCTAAAAGGTCTTAAGAATGCAGGGGCAACATATCAAATGTTAGTCAACCAAAAGGTTATAGTGAAAATAAGTCGAAACATAGAGGTATATGTTGTTAACATGTTTGTTGAATCTAAACAGTCAGGGAGTCATGTTTCAGATATAGCCAAAACATCCGAGGTTCTTCGAAAGTATCAAATGAAGCTAAACCCTTAGAAAAATATCTTTAGAATACAATTTGAGAAATTCTTAGGTTTTATAGCATGTGCTAGAAGGATGAGATAAAATCGAATCAGATAAATGTCATAATAGACATGAAGGATCTGGCTAATGGAAAGTGGTTAATGAAATTGAATAAAAAGCTTGCTGCTCTAAATAGGTTCATGAGTTGTTCAGCTAACAAGTGTGTTCCTTTCTTTAACCTTTCAAAGAATCATGCTACTTTCAAATGGAAAAACGAATGCCAAAAGACATTCAAAGAGCTACAAAAGCATTTAAGTTTTACCCTAGTATTGTCCAAGCTGATAGATAGAGAAACTATATTCCTTTGTTTGACTTCCTTAGACCAAGCCATAAATTTAGCTTTATAAGAGACGATGATGATGGGATCCAGTGACCCATGCATTGTGTAAGAAAAATTCTAGGCCCAACCAAGAAGCACTATTAGGAAATTGAAAAAATGGCCTTTGGTTAGTAGTTCACAGCAAGGAAGCTTTGTCCATTTTCCCAAACCCATTCTACTAAGGTCTTTATGTATCAATTACTTCGACAATTTTTTTGTAAAATCGAGACCATAGGAAGGTGAGTTAGATGGACAATAGAATTCAATATGAGATACTTATAAGCCTTGGACAACAATCAAGGGTCAAGAGCTAGCTGACTTACTCACCAAATGCATCTGTCCTAGAGCCAAAACTAAAAGAGAAGACAACAGGGAAAGCAATTTTCTTGGAATGTTATGTAGAGGGAGCATCGAATGAGCAAGGATTAGGTGCTGATTATATCTTGGTAACCTTAGATAATCATCAAATTTACAACGCAGTCAAGGTAACCTTCTTAGTAACCGAAAATGTAGTTGAATAAGAATCCTTGATCGTAGGGTTAAAAATGGATAGTTCTACCAAGATCTCAAAAATCATGATATACAGTGACTCTCAAGTAGCTGTTAATTAAGTTCTTTAACATTACTAGGTCAGAGACCAAGGGAAAGCTCTACGAGTTAAGCAAGTAAAGCACCAACTTGAAGCTTTCAAGATTTCTCATATAGCAAGCATCCTCAGAGACCGAAATGCTAGAGTTGATGCCTTAAAATATGCAAGCTTAAGGTATGTAAGGTAATTTATTCTCATCCCAGTCTAGATCTTAAAGAAACTATCATTCAAGTGCCATAGATAGTATTAGTAATAACGCAAGCTCAAGCTACCTAAAATGAAACCAAAACACTAGTGATGTTTGAAGAGAATTGGTTGTGGCCATATATCAATTATTTAATTAAGGATAATCTACCTTCAAATACTACCGGAGGAAGGCTAATCAAATATAATTCTATAAACTTTGATGTTATAGATTACTTACTCTATAGAATGCCTCCATACTCTCGGTATGTGACAGCTTAGAAAGGCATCAATTATTAAAAGATGATCATGATGGAATTTGCGAAGATCATTGTGGTAGACATGAACTAGCAGAGAAAATACTTGGACAATGATTTATTGGTCGACCCTAAATCAAGGTGCGTTAGAATATGAAAGAAGATGCGAAGGTGTCTAGATCTCCCCCAAGGGAGCTCACTCCAATGATGAGTCCATAACCCTTTGCTATCTGGGGCATTGATCTCATAGGACCCCTTTCGACTACTAAGAAGGGCAAGATATGCCATAATAATAAGTGATTACTATACATAATGGATCAAAATCGAACCCTTAACTACTACAGCTTCCAAACTACTATAACTTTCAAACAAAGGATAAATTTCATGATAAAAAACATTGTGTCCAGATTCGGTCACCTTTATAGAATCATTATAGATAATGGCACTAAATTCAAGATTTGAGAATTTATAAAGTACTACCAAGATAATGGTATAATCAAGAATTTTTCTTCGGTAACCCATCCACAAGAAAATGGGACTACAAAGGCAATCAACAAAACTATCAAGGTTTGCTTGAAGAGAAGGTTGACCAAGGTGAAATGTAATTTAGTAGAAGAACAACATTTTGTCTTATGGGCTTAACGATCATGGACTAGAGAAATAAAACTACTAAAGCGACCAACTTTTACTTGATTCGAATCGCATTTTGACTTGAGATTAGGGATTTCATATAGAAAAATATATGCAAAGAGAAAAGGATCTACAATTTACAAAGGTGAGAATAATCAATATTTAAGAATACTTTTTTTTAATATTGGGGTACCATGGGGTGTACCTTAATATTGTATATATATATATATATATATATATATATAATGTATTAGGTTAGTCCACTGAGAAGTAAATGGGTACAACGTGTGTGTAAGCCTCGGGTGCTGTTAACCTAAGTAACCTAATAAATAAGAAAATATGATTGAATGGTATATGTAGGGTTATCCAAAATGTATAGTTTAAATCCAGTCACCAGAACTTGTAGGTTAGATTTGTGGCAGAGATATGATAGCTTTGGATACTAGCTAGTCAGTATAATTAATACGGTAAGACTATACTTTGAATATATTATACTTTATCCATATTGCTGCGAGATATTTTCCGAGCTCTAATATATTTCATATCTCTATCTTTTCTACAGGATACCAGAGCAATCAACACGGTTTTCGATGGATTAGAATTTTGAAAAAGAAATCCGATCAGTCGAAATTCGGGTTGTTACAATAAATTTTACCAATTTTATTTATAACCATTTTTCCCCTGTCAGTTTTGTACAGGGCATAACTTTTGACTGGAATCAAATCAGGTGCTGAGATTGATTTCTTTGGAAAGGAAATGGTGTTGCCAATTCCATAGAGTGGTCAAATGTGGTTCAGCAGTTTGGAAGGAATCGTTGTTTTAGTGTTTCACAAATTCTGTTAATGTTTTGTGAGCTATTGATGGGCTGATTTGGGGTAGCCCATTAATGGGCTGGTGAGAGGCTATAAATAAGGAGGTAGAGGCAAGGAGAAATAATTTACTTTCTTCTTTCTCTCATTTGGTTGAGCTCGTGATCCTCCTTGCTCAATCAAATACACCTTTCCACCATTAAAATTCTAGAACTACATAAGAGTATCGAAGATCTACATTGTTTGAAGTTAGATTTACGTCAAGTGAAGAGAGGTCTCATCAAATTAGAAGGTTTGAAGAGTGTTCTTCACTGTCCGGATTTATGATCCATCGTTTTTAAACTTGTTTGAAGAATTGGTGAATAATACGCATATCTCACACGGATCCAATCAAAGATATGGGTTGTTTGTTCTTATTTTCATCATTTTGAATGTTTTCACCAAGATCTATATCATGGCAAGTATATTTTCATATGAATCACTATAGGATCTAATCTGGCAACTTAAAATCGGTAATTCTTATGTTAACTTGTATGTTTATGAAAGTCAGATCCATTGTTTTAGCTTATGTATTGATTTATCATGATTTGGTAAATTTTATATGATTATTGATGAATAATTGTCATTTTGATATTGTTGATGGTTTCATAAAGTGTTTATTACTGAATTAAATGATTTGGATGAGTTGTTTGAATCGATGTTGTCGTTTGGTGATGATTTGGTCATGATTGGAGCTATTTTGGTCAGGGATGGAGTCGGGTCGTTTGGAGATAGGTCGGGTCGTGGCTTATTCTCCAAGACAAGGTAGGTCATTGGAGCATAGCTCGAGTCATTGGAGCTTTGATGGCTTCAGGCTGTTGATAGCATGGGTCGCAGGTCGTTCGAGCTTAGGGTTGGTTTCTAACTTAGGTCATTCGATGACCTAAGAAGTTGGGTCAGCCTATGTTAATAGAAGACAAGGCAAAGCTTGTTGGGTTGTTGATGTCGGGTCGTTAACGACCTAACTAAGCCAGGTCTAGACAGTGGCACGAACGGGTCAGATCGTGTATCTATGGATCGTGGGCACTTGGATCTAGTCAGGTTGGTGACGACTTTGAGTTGGGTCGGATCGTGGTGGAACGACCTGGGGAAGTCAGGTCGTGGGACGACCTGACAAGCAAATAGAAAATGATCCAGTTGTGTTGGCCAAGGATTGATGATATTTTTGGTTCATTGATAAATGTGAATTCAAAATTAATTCAAGTGGAATGTTCGAAGTTATGCGATATGTTCGTTGATCGTTGGAATGTAACGAATGTGAAGACGACTCAAGGTGGTGAATTCGTGGATAATGGTTGCTCGAGAAGGCACTTGAGCTTGTGAATAGTCATCAAAGTGGATGGTTAGAGATATTGAAAGCCGAGAGATTTTCGTTGTCGTAGGTTCTAGCGAACTCAAATCAGGGGTACAATGGGGGCACCCAAAAGACTAGAAGGTCGCCGGTCGAGTACCCTAGGCAGTCATGATGGGCCTAGAGATACGAGTCACGATGACATATGGAGTTTTGCTAGAATCGGGGTTTACCATTAGTTCTTGACGGACAGTAAGGTACTGAGTCGGTCATACGATTAACGATGGTTTCAAAGTAGGATTGGCGGTGATAGTCAGAGTCATGGATGAATGATTCTTTGCTTGTATCATCTTGTGTAGGTTATTCGTGGTCGAAGGAGGTATCTCTTGGGTGCTTTTCTAATGTTGGTTTAGGCCTTCGGGTTTGTACTTGGGAGATGTCAATATCGATTTGAATGGTCTACGCTTGATAACTGGTTGCCATGAATGTACTGTTTGTTTCTATTGGATTGATGTAGAGGTAATCATTGTCAGGTGTGGGGAAGACCGGTGTGAGTTCTTCTCTAATGATATGATTGGTAGATTAGTTGATTAATCTGCCTATTCTCATATACTTTATTGATGATGTTAGATGTTTTTTTATCGCTCACTAATACTGTTGTCTGACTCAAGGTCTTATATCTCCCTCTTATTACCTTGGGCTGTTCATCCAGTTGTGGATGGGAAGATTGAGTATCAGGTAACAATGATAGCTTGGTGAGATGATGCTGATGTGCGATGATGAGCAGGAGGTTGGCGTATTATTTGCTACTATCTACTATTTCTGTTTTCGCTGTTATGATTTCTCTGAGAGTTGTAGTGAGGCATTTTGTACATAGTTTGTTGAAGTAATCCAAAGATTTTAGGGATATTCTATGATGATATGAAAGTTTAAAATTTTGTGCAAATATCCTTCACTATTATTGTCTATTGTATATGTTCTATTATACTTTATCCTTGCGTTGTGAGTTATACGACATGTTCCGCTTGTGTTTCGTATCTCGATGATCGTTCATAGCTGACTGACATGTCTTTCAACGCATTATTTCCCTTGCTTAGTGCAAAGTTGTGGGCGGTCGTCACAGTGCTTGTTTTATGCAAAGGTAACTAGATCTCCCCTAAGTGAGCTCACCCCAGTGATGGGTACATGACCCTTTGATATCTAGGGCATTGATCTCATAGGACCCCTTTAGGCTACTTAAAAGGGTAAGATATGCCATAATAATAAGTGATTACTATACGAAATGGATCAAAGTCGAACCCTTAACTATTATAACTTCCAAACAAAGGATAAATTTTATGATAAAAAACATTGTGTCTAGATTCGGTCACCTGTATAGAATCATTATAAATAATGGCACTAAATCCAAGATTTGAGAATTTGCAGAGTATTACCAAGATAATGGTATAATCAAGAGTTTTTCTTCGGTAGCCCATTCACAAGAAAATGAGATTACAAAGGCAATCAACAAAACTATCAAGGCTTGCTTGAAGAGAAGATTAAACAAGGTGAAATGTAATTCAGTAGAAGAACAACATTTTGTCTTATGGGCTTAATGGTCGTGGACTAAAGAAATAAAAATACTAAAGCGACCAACTTTTGCTTGATTTGAATTGCATTTTGACTTGAGATCAGGGATTTCATATAGAAAAATATATGCAAAGAGAAAAGGATCTACAATTTACGAAGATGAGGATAATCGTTGTTTACGAACATTTATAAGAAAAAAAAAATATGCCATGTTTTGTATAAGACTGAATATTAGTCATTTCCTAGGATGCATCGTACTAGATTTCTATCATTACCAAGCTTGGTTCATACAAAATCTCTATACTTTTCAAGTTTACTATTGGTTAGATTTCTATTAATCCCAAGCATTGTTACTCTCTCTCTCTCTCTCTCTCTCTCTCTCTCTATATATATATATATATATATATATATATATATATATATATATATATATATATCCCAAGTAGTGGACTAATTTTTTGTTATAACATAAGAGAACCATATGTGCAAAACTTTTTTTTTTCCGCAAGGCTAAAATGGTTATACAAAATAATATTTTTAATGGGGAGTTTACTGAAAACAACTGGGACTTAGTAGAAATGACTATAGAATAATATGACTTAATATAAAATTCTATTTGGATACAAATTGGTGATTCAAAATATAACTTGATAAATAATATCTTCATGATCCTGGCCTTCCATATAAAACAAATATTGATCATTGGATGTGATTTTTCCCAGTTATTAGAATCTGGTTGAATCCAAAAATCAGCTGGCCTCAATCAAGAGACTAGGAAGAAGAAGAAAAAAATGGTTGCCCACAAATCTACTTAACATGATTACATGATTAACCACTTAAACAAATTTACCTTATTTAACTATGGTAGGAGAATTAGAGTTCAATAATTTCTTATATTGTCATACAAATGCAAAAAATTACCAAATTTCAATACATTTAAACAAAAAAAAAAAAAAAAGTTTTTCAATACATAATTTATTACAAATATTTATTTTATTACTTGGTTTGAAGATATTAATATTTAGTGGACAATAAATTGGAATAATGTAGTTTTATATAGAGATGTTATTAATGTTGGGTAGAACATACTCAGTCCCTCCTTAGAAAGTTTCTTGATCCGTCCATCCTCTTGAAGTATGTTAACAATAAACAAACAGAATGGAATGTTAAGTAGAACACACCAGCAAGATATTATTGGATAAGATATGTGAATTTGGGTTGGGCACAAATCATGTATACGAAAAAATTGCAGGAACAATTTAGTAGCCTATATACTATGGAAGGAGAATTACTAACATGGTGATGCATGGATATATGCACAGAAAGCGAGCTCACTGAGAACTAAAGAAGTTCATCAAAGGATCATAAACAAGAGTGTTAGCATTGACACCCATTACAAAGTCAGCATGTGCATAATCTGCTTGGTAATTTACGGTTCTTCCTCCCTCGCCTTCATGGTAATTTAGCATGTTAAGAAGATGCAAAACGTCATTCACATCAGAAAGTGCATCTTTGCCCCCATAGCTGAAAAAGATAGGAAAATCTTCTGGTATTGTTGAAATATTGTAAGTTGGAGGAACTTTTGTTCCATAATGCTCCATGTTATCTTTGTTGTTGTTGTAGTCATACATCGTTATCGCACCACTCCTTACCACTGTTTATTGTCATGCACGATATTGTTTCAGTAATATTCAGCAATTATTTAGAAAACTATATATTTCCTCAATGCAAAATATATCCTAAAAAGAGACATAAGGAAAACATAAATGAAATTCACAAATGCATACTTTGAGCAATGTGAACCAAGTTTTTTGTTGACGTTGGTTGTGGTTCATGTTCCAGGAACACATCTGAAGCAGAAGAATTAAGGCAGCAATTTGGACCTTCATAATTCCGGTAAGAGCGTATAGTAAGTCAAATTGCAAATTTTAATTACAAATAAAGCCATACGGACAATATATTAATCATTATGTACAAAAAAAAAAAAAAAAAAGTAAAGAAAGAAAGAAAGAAACCTGTAAAGGATGTCATTTTATCAAGGCAATCAACTCCAGGTTCATTGCATATTGGCTCCAGCATTTTGTTTATCTTTTCGCTGTTTATAGAACATATCAGAGTCGCACCACCTCAGTTATGATTTTGCGCAGTTAATAAAGTCTTTTGTTTAAAATCATTTTTAGTAAAAAAAAAAATTTAAAAAAAAAAAAAAAAAAATCATCTATCAGCCTCATGTTGATCATTACCTTCTTGGGTCAAATTCAACAACACCTGCCTCATAGATACCCTGAAAAACAATCATTTAAACAAAAATATGTCAAGTTTATTCATGATTCTTGTTTACTTCTGCAAAATTCATACTTCTGCGAGATGAACTTTGACGCATGCTCGTGCAATTGGGGAGGCCACTTGATCCATGAAAGCTATAGGACTAAGCATTGCTGCAGATTTTACCATTGTCAGTATATCAAGCTCACTAAATGCTGCAAAACCAATTAAAGTTCCCTGAAAGAAAGAATAGGTTGGTCAAACTGTTGAAGTTATCCATTCGGATTACATGCTGTACATTTAAACAATGCAAACTTACCAGGGAATGCCCGACATAGTGAATTTTTTGGTTTCCAGACTGTTGATAGACGTAATTAAAATTAGCAGGTATATCATAAGCTACAAGTTCATCCCATGACCACTCCCAGTAGTCCTACAAATGCCAGTTAACACTGCCATAAGCATCACTGTTTATTGTTTTTTATATGAGTTGCGCATTCGTTAAAATGGTTAATAATAAAGAGGAGAGAATAATAAACCGAGTCAGTTGGAGAAAGTGAAGTGTGCCCTTGACTATAGATTGTTCCTCGAGTATTTGCAATCCATACATCATAACCATTGTCAGCCAAGATATAGGCTAATGATTCATCTGGTGAATTTAGAAGCCATGTTATACCATCCTGCATAATATCATATATTTCATGTTGTAAAGGATAGTATAAATATTTTTCTTGAAGAACATGAACTTAAGTGCAGTTTTAGTATTAATCCCAGAATTCGTCGGCTAATAGACCATTAGCATCCAAATTTTAGAATTTTATCAGTTCTTCAAACTATATGTGCAAGGTAATTACTACCTGGAGTTCACCAAAATTGGACCAAGAATACAATTTATGATTGCAAGCTGATCAAGTTAACAGTTTATATATTTTTGGACCAAGATACACTGCACATAGAGTAATATAAAGTTGAGAAATCAATAAAGTGTCATGATCAGAAACCAAATGGTTTTAGGATAAATAACAAATTCTTTAATGGTCAGATGTATATGTGAAATATGCTGAAAAAGTTGTCCAATCCATACCATGAAAAGTCCATGCTGCAATAAAACCGGGATCTTATTTGGTCCAGAAGATGCACTTGATCTGCCATTTGGAATTCTTTGTAAACTCAGTATATATCCATCTTTAGTTGTTACCTTAAAAACAAACAAAAATGTATTACGCAATTGAAAACATATCTAGAAATAAACAAATAAAGAAGAGATAAGTACAGTATGTTCTTCACATGGATAGCCAAAGATCTCCACCCTTGATTTGCAGGCACCATTGGCATTCGGTGAAGGAGCTTGCGCATCTTTTATTGAGCTCCAAATTCTATTGTTGGCCCCTCTTGCGCCAAGTGCTGCATCAAATGCAATGCATATGCAACATAAAACTGTAAGCACATTGGAAGAAGTGCTCACCATTTTTTTATGGTAATATTACAATTTTTAGCCATGATAACCTTGCCCTTATATATCAAGAGATAATGTAGACAATTGATAAGGATAATGATTCATAAATATTTTAGTTCGGCGTATGCTAAACGCTTCTGCTAAATGATTATTATAGCTCTCTTGTTGTGTTCATATTTTGATTTAATTATTCCCTTTATTTATCTTAGATGAATTAACTCTGCAAACATCTGCATACTCACGTATGCTAGCAGCTTGGGATGACAGTGACCATGATACATTTGAAGTTTCATTCAAAACTAAGACAACTGTGTAACCTTCTATGAAACTAACAAGATTGTAGACTAGTATATTAGAAGACAGATTGCAAACAACAAAAAGAACAAGACAAAAAAATATTTTTAAATTTTTTATTCTTGGCAACTACATAGAAACATTGCAATTCTATGATTGACTTCATACTAAACTGAATTTCCCAAGGATTTATAATGAATCTTTCTTGTGTTAAGGAGACCTATTTTAATTACAAAAATCAACAAAGCTGAGCTCGAAGGGAACTGTATTTTAGCCGCATGTATTTAGAAAATCATTTTTGTGATCATAAAAGTGTAATAATTAAGTATACCAGAAACTTTTCATTAGCTGGTCAATATTAATGTTTTAATTTGGATTTGATGAAAGAACTGTAATTGAAGACCGGTTGAAATGAAATTGCAGAGACAGAGAATCAGGGGCGGATCCAAGGCAGGGCCACTGCCCCACCTGAAAACCTGCGGATGTGGCAAAATTTCTTGAGTTTTGGTTGGCTGCCCTAGCTGGATGGACAGTTAGAAATGAATGGGTATCGTTTATTATCTGTTCATAAATAACTTCCCCGATAGGCTAAGGCCTTCTTTTCTTTTCTTTCTCATGGGCTTGGCCCATTTTACTGTTTCAACGTTACTGAATGTATTTATATAAAGAAGCATGTACAGCTCATGGTATGTAATAAAATGCAAATACAGTTTGTAAACTTTCTTCCAGAAATTAAAAAGACAATTCTCATTTTATCATTCCTCTCAAAATTCAACTTGGTATCAGAGCAAGAATTTGTGCTTAACAGCAATCTTTGCTCGATCCTGTGCAAATATAATCTCAGATTTACAGAGATTATTGTCCATCAGTTAATTTTCATCCTTTGGACCCTCTCATCAAAGGATTACCTTGTCATCTGAGAGTTGTTAGCCACAACATCAGAACTGTGCCTCGCCTTGTGTCATTTCAGGCTGCATCAGTTCTGTTATTGGAGCTTTTTTGGTGAAAGCATCTGAATTTTTTCAAGAAAGCCGATCAAGAAGGAAAAGAATCAAGATTAATTGATAAGTGAGCTGTCCAGAAAGGTTTGTCAGTATTGTTTCATCAAGCATCGCATATAAAATTTCATCATTCAAACCTTATAAGGTAGCAATCAAGAATCAATTAATAAAGTTTCTTATCTCCACAATTCAAAGGCTTTCTCAATTCAGAAAAACTTTTACCTGTGTTTGGGTCGGTCTATCTTTCTGTTTTCTGTCATGGCTGGTCCTGAAGATTCAGCCAGTGCCAATGCATCCAGTGCCAGAGTTTCAACTGGTCAGAATCAACCACCAGATCCCATCCAAGATTTGATGAAAACTATCATCAAACCGCAAAGTCAGCTGATCTCGATACAACTTGATGAATCTAACTACCTGTTATGGAAATTACAGGTAGAAACTGCTATTAGAGGATATGGTCTTGAAGACTACATACATGGAACAAAAATGGTTCCACCAAAGTATATTCGTGATCATGAAGACAAACTTGTTCAAAATACAGAATACTTGGCTCATCAAAGACAAGATAGTCTTATATGTGCATGGATGATGTCATCCATTGGAGCAACCATATTACCCCAGTTAATTGGTGTAAAGACTGCCAATGAAATTTGGTCAACTATTGAGAGGAATTTCTCTGCTCAGTCCTCAGCTCGTATCATGCATTATAAAAGACAACTCCATAGTGTTAGAAAAGGAGAAGCAAGTATGAATGAGTACTTGTTAAAAGTAAAGAACATTTGTGATCAATTGAATTCAGCAGGGCAGAAAATCCCAGAGTCTGAACAAGTGTTATCTATAATAAGTGGATTAGATGATGATTACGAGGCTGTGTCTGCAATAATCTTGTCAATGGAACCTACACCCACTCTACAATATGTATACTCAACCTTGCTGGCACATGAGGGAAGAATTGATCACAAAAAGAATGTGAATTCAGACCTTTCTATCAATTACACTACCTATGGAAGAGGTAAGACTCAGGTAAATATGCAAAGAAATCAACCTAATGCTCAGAGGGGTGGTCAGTCATATCGAGGCAGAGGCAGAGGCAGGAATAATAATTCAAAACCTAAATGTCAAATTTGTGAAAAAATTGGTCATACAGCAAATAAGTGCTATTTCAGATATAATTCAAGTATTAATCCAGGTCAATCTAGTAATAGTGCAGACGTTAATATGGTGAATGTACAAAAAGATGGTGGTAAAAGTCAGGCTGAAGGTAACAATGCAGACTCAACTTTGACAGATGAAGCAAATGATGACTGCTGGTATCCAGATTCAGGAGCCACTAATCATGTTACTAATAATCTGAGCAATCTTAATCTGGGAAATAAAGATTACAAAGGTACGCAAAATCTTTTAGTTGGCAATGGTAAGATTGCATATATTACACATACTGGAAATGCAAGTTTAAATGGACCCAAAGAACTTATATTAAAAAATTTGTTAAGGGTTCCTTCATTAAAAAGAATTTGATGAGTGTTTCCCAATTTGCAAAGGATAACAAAGTTTATTTTGAATTCTATCCAAATTCTTGTATTGTCAAAGATATACTAACTAAAGAAATCATTTTGCAGGGTAAGGAGTATAAGGGGTTATACAGATTTGATATAACCAGTCACAAGAATCCTAAGTATAATAGTAAAGAATGCTTGATGACTCATGTTAATGATTCTGAGTGTAGTAAAAAATTTGACCTTTGGCATTGTAAGTTGGGTCATCCCAGTATTAAAATTGTAAAACAAATTATGAATGAAATGATGATGAATACCAATTCTATTTCTGATTCATACATTTGTTCTTCTTGTCAATTGGGAAAATCTCACAAACTTGCATTTCCAGATTCTCAAACAAATTATGCTAAACCTCTTGAATTAGTTGCTACTGATCTATGGGGTCCAGTATCTACATGTTCTGTTTATGGCTATAAATATTATATTTCTTTCATCGATGCTTATTCTAGGTTTACCTGGATATACATGTTGAAATCAAAATTTGATGTTGGTAATGTGATTATTCAGTTTATAAATAAGGTTGAAAATATGATTGAGCATAAAGTAAAAACTTTACAAACAGATGGTGGTAGAGAATTCTTACCATTGAAAACATTTTTTGAGAAAAAGGGTATCAATCATAGAACCACATGTCCATACACTTCAGAACAGAATGGGTTAATTGAAAGAAAACACAGACATATTGTTGAAACTGGTCTAACATTACTTGCTCAAGCTTCAATGCCTCTAAAATATTGGCCTGAAGCTTTTGATACAGCTGTGCATTT
The DNA here is from genome assembly GCA_030737875.1 of Allium sativum. Taxonomy (NCBI): domain Eukaryota; kingdom Viridiplantae; phylum Streptophyta; class Magnoliopsida; order Asparagales; family Amaryllidaceae; genus Allium; species Allium sativum. The sequence goes on along the minus strand of CM060912.1, from coordinate 968,095,181 downwards.
AATAAATTTGTTACCCACAAAAGTTTTAAATTTTAAATGTCCACAAGAAATTCTTTATAAAATCAGACCAGATTATAGTCATTTGAAAGTGTTTGGGTGTGAGTGTTATCCTTGCTTAAGATCCTACAACACACATAAATTGGATTTTAGATCCATTCCTTGTACTTTTCTAGGATACTGTACCAAACAGAAAGGTTATAAGTGTCTGGATAAATCTGGTAGGATATATATTTCTAGACATGTAAAATTCAATGAACAGATATATCCTTTCTGTACTGAAAAAACAAAGGCAACTGAAAAAGTTGTTGAACCTAGAATTGTTATATCTGAATTACCTGAAGAAATTCAGGTAATAGTGCCACCTCAAAGAAAGATGAAAGATGCTACTACAGACTCTCAGCACACAATGCCTTCAAGAAGGCCAGGACAAGAGAATGAGTTTGAAGAAAACATGGACAATCAAAGTGCATCTGTTCAGGTATCTAATGAGAGAGGTGATCTGTCACCAATCAGTTGTTCACCACCTGTCAGTGAGCAACCTGGAAACAATAACCAAGACAATGATGTCAGAGACAATATTAACATGCATCCTATGCTAACTCGTGCAAAATGTGGTATTTTTAAACCAAAGCATATTAATATTGCTGTCTTACATGATGAACCAGGTTCTTTCAATGAAGCATCAAAGTGTGAGAACTGGAAACAAGCTATGAAAGAAGAGTATGATGCTTTACTTAATAAAGGAACATGGTCACTGGTTAAAAAACCAGAAAATAAAAATATAATTGGTTGCAGATGGGTGTACAAATTAAAGAAAAACTCTGATGGTTCAATTTCTAAATACAAGGCTAGATTAGTGGCTAAGGGTTATTCACAACAGCTGGGTTTTGATTTTTTAGAAACTTTTTCACCTGTTGTGAAGCCTTCATCCATTAGAATAATTTTAACAATAGCCTTAAGTAGAAATTGGAGCATCAGACAGTTAGATGTTAATAATGCTTTTCTTAATGGTGAATTGCAGGAAGAAGTGTTTATGCAACAGCCAGAGGGTTTTATTCAAGGCAACAGGTCTGAAAGGGTGGGCAAGCTCAACAAAGCAATCTACGGATTAAAGCAAGCTCCTAGGGTTTGGTTTGACAAATTAAAGTCAACACTTGTCAATTGTGGCTACAAATCCACAAAATCTGATAACTCTGTCTTTACAAAATTTTCTGAAACTGAAATAACCTATATACTGATTTATGTTGATGATTTTGTAATTACAGGAAGTAGCAAGTCTGAAATTGAAAGCATTACAAGAAGACTAAATACAGAATTTTCAATTAAAGACTTGGGAGAAATAAGCTATTTTTTTGGGAATAGAGGTTGTTAAAACATCAGGATCACAAATACATCTTAGTCAGAGAAAATATATTTTAGAGATTCTTCATAAAGCTAAAATGGATAAAGCCAATCCTGTGCCAACACCAATGATTGTTAACAGCCAACTCTCCAAACATAAGGGTGAAGCTTTTCATGATGCAACTTTTTATAGAAGCATAATTGGAGCTCTACAGTATGCTACAATAACAAGACCAGATATATCCTATTGTGTTAACAAGGCAAGTCAGTACATGCAAAATCCATTAGATACACATTGGAATGCTATTAAAAGAATTCTTAGGTATCTAAAAGGTACTCTAGATCATGGTCTTGTGTTCAAAGCAAGCAAGTCCTTAAACATCAACGCATACGCTGATGCTGATTGGGCAACAGATGTTGATGACAGAAAATCAACATCTGGATATTGTATCTATCTAGGAAAAAATCCAGTTTCATGGAGTGCTAAGAAACAGAGTACAGTTTCAAGATCAAGTACTGAAGCAGAATTTAGATGTGTAGCTAATACTGCAGCAGAAGTCATATGGATTGAGTCATTACTAAGTGAACTCAGAATTAAATCAGAAAAGAAGGCTGTGATTTGGTGTGATAATGTTAGTGCGATATCCTTAACTTCTAATCCAGTTTTGCACTCAAAAACAAAGCATATAGAACTCGATCAATATTTTATTCGTGAACATGTTATAAAAGGAAAATTGAGTGTAGGGTATATACCATCTCAGCACCAAAAGGCAGATATTCTTACCAAAGCTCTTTCCAGACAGAGTTTCATCAGATTAAAGGAAGAACTGAATGTCGAATCTGCAGATCCGCACAACAGATCCAACAGAATTGTTTATATACCTGATTGAAGTTGTGAACTTTCCAATTGATGTCAGCTCCGACTTGTTCAGCTAGGGTTTGAGCGGATCCAGATCAAATCCTTTCAGACACCAGTTTAACCTCTCTCAATGAGATTGATGCATACTTAAGCTTGTAATAAACTTAAGTAATTATCAAAAACATCTGTTTTGGAGGCCTGACAAGTCGATTCAGCCATCAATTAGAATTTCGAGCCGCCATTCTTTTCTCTGGAAACCTAATTAGGGTTTGGTTTCAGGGGGGGAGTTAGAAATGAATGGGTATCGTTTATTATCTGTTCATAAATAACTTCCCCGATAGGCTAAGGCCTTCTTTTCTTTTCTTTCTCATGGGCTTGGCCCATTTTACTGTTTCAACGTTACTGAATGTATTTATATAAAGAAGCATGTACAGCTCATGGTATGTAATAAAATGCAAATACAGTTTGTAAACTTTCTTCCAGAAATTAAAAAGACAATTCTCATTTTATCATTCCTCTCAAAATTCAACTTGGACCAAAAATGATGTGGCAAAATTTCTTGAGTTTTGGTTGGCTGCCCTAGCTGGATGGACCAAAAATGCCCTAGCTCATCTTTAGACGAGCCAACATTATCCAACTAAGACTCACTAAGTTACTTGATTTGCAAGGAGAGAATATGTGTTTGTTTTTATATACTAGCATTCAAAAAACTTTCATGGTGTGGAACAAAAGATTGAAATTGTTTTGCCCTACCTCAAATGGAAGGCTAGATCCGCCCCTGCAGAGAATGAAATGATATTGAGAATAATGATTTCGATAGGTACAATGTTGCAATACAACCCATATATATATATATATATATGTGTGTGTGTGTGTGTGTGTGTGTGTGTGTGTGTGTGTGTGTGTACCCTGTATTTGTTTTATTCTTAACATGCAATACAACCCATACATACAATACTGATATATATGGGCTTGAACAAAATAAAAGGGATTGGCCCATATGTTACAGAAGAACGAAAATAAGAGTAAACCGAGTAAACCCTGTATTCGTTTTATTCTTAACATGCCCCTCAAACGAAGGCTAAAGTTTACTTCTAAACTTCTCAAAAATGGAAACCGCTATAAAATTCATCAAAATTGCTTCGATTCAAAAAAAATCTGAGTTTTATCTTAAAACTTTATCACAGATCTGAGGATTGCCTTCATTTCTGATGAGAATTAAGAAAGGAATTTTTATGGTTCCAGAAAGCTCTAGTCTTTGACATCTTCTTTTTCAGCTCTTGCTGATCTAGACAGTTGCTTCCTTTTTTCTTTGACAAATAAAGGCAATTCATTGTTGTAGCTTGCTGATTTACTGGATCTATGAAGATCTGGTAGTTTGCGTTCATCAGGTTATATGACCTTTGTTTTTCATTCTGATGTTGTAAGTTGCCTTCAACTACTTCGAGTTCAGTCCTTAGTCTGATAAAACTCTTGGCTGATAAAGATTTGGTAAGTATGTCAGCTATCTGGTAAGTAGCAGGTACTAGTTTACACACAGCTTTCCATTGATAATTTGTTCACGTACAAAGTATATATCGATCTCCATATGTTTTGTTCTGAAATGTAATATTTAATTTGTTGTTAATGCTATTGTACTGAATTTATCACAACAAAGTGTTGGCTTTCTATCTGATGTCACTTGTAGTTCATTTAGTATAAACTGTATCCATAGAATCTCAGCAGTGGCATGAGCTACACTTCTATAATGTGCTTCTATGCTCGATTTGGGAACAGTTGATTGCTTTTTTGAGCACCAAAAGACCGGATTTATTCCCAAGTAAATACAATACCCTAATGTTGATCTTCTGTCATCAGGGTCTATTGCCCAATTAGCATCACTATAGCCTATTATACACAGTCGATTGCTTGCTTTAAAATGAAGACCATGGTTGATAGTTCCTTTTGGATAACTCAATAACCTTTTCATTGCTTTCTAATGCTCCTCTTTAGGTTTCTACATAAATTGAGAAAGATTATTAACATTGTATGTGATTTCATGCCTAGTGATGGTTGCATATTGCAATGCACCAATAAGGCCCCTGTTATCCTTGAAGTTAAGTATGGTTTCCCCCTGTATTTAGATAATTAATTATTGGTTATCATTGGAGTAGGCAAGGAATTAGCACCATCCATTTTTGCTTTGATCAAAATTTTATTTATGTACTTTTTCTGACATATGAACATTTCTGATTCTGAAAGTCATTTTACTTCATTTCCCAGAAAATAGTTGATTTATCCAAGGTCTTTGCTTGAAAAAGTTTTATCTAGGAGTTGAACAAGCTTCCTCATTTCAATCTCATCATTTCCTGTTATGATAAGATCATCAACATAAATCTGCACGTATATAGTTGTATTATTAGAAATTTTAATAAACAAAGATTGGTCTGATTTTGCCGATTGAAATCCTTGACTTGTCAAAGTGAAATTCAGTTTGTTAAACCAGACCTTTGGAGCCTTCTTAAGCCTATAAATTGATGTATTCAGTCTGCACACTAGTCCTTCTCTTTTATTGTATCCTTGTGGCTGACACATATACACTTCTTCTTTAAGATCATCATTTAAAAATGCATTGTTTACATCAAGTTGTCTTATTTTCCACTTTCTATGCAATGTTATAGTAAGGACTACCCCGATGGTTGTTGTTTTCACCACTAGTGAAAATATGTCCTCAAAGTCAAAACCATATTATTGTGTAAAACCTCTTGCAACAAGTTTGGCCTTATATCTAGCTATATATCCATCTACATTCTTCTTTAGTCTGAAAACCATTCACGGTCAACAATATTTTTGTTCTTTGGTGGTTTGACTAAGGTCTAGGTTTTGTTTGTTGTGAGAGCTTGATATTCTTCAATCATTGTTTTTTTTTTTTTCAATTTTCACTTTTAGCTGCTTGCTCATAGTTGCTTGGTTCTTCTAACTTGCATGCTGCAGCGTAAACCTTTAACTTGAAAATGCCACTTTTAAATTTAGTTACTGTTGGATGACTTGTTTGATGTCTATTTTGATTTTGATTTTTGATATTACTTTGTTCAATATTTTGCGATAGCTCTTCAGCAATTTGTGTGTGTTGTAAGGTCTTAAATAAGGATAACATAAACACCCAAAAGTTTTTTAGACTCTGATAGTCTGGTCTTACATTGTGCAAAGTTTGTATTGAACTTTTGTCTTTCAATACTGTAGTGGGTAATCTATTTATCAGATATACTGCAGTACTGAAAACATCTGGCCAGAATTTCATTGGAAGTGAGCTTTGTGACAACAATGTAAGACCAAATTCAACAATGTGTTTATGCTTCCTTTCTACTAGACCATTTTGTTTTGAAGTAAAAGGACAACTTAGTCCATGTGTAATTCCTTTCTTTTGAAAGAATTCACTTAGTGATTTAAATCCTGTACCACCATCAGTTGGCAAAAAAATAAGAGACTATCTGGTCAATCTTTCTATCTTATTAATGAAATACACAATAGCTTTACTAGTTTCAAATTAGTTCTTCATAAGGTATATCCATATGTACCTAGTACATGAGTCAACAAACGATATATAGTGATTAAAACTATAATATGAGTTTACTAGTTTGGACCCCATAAATCCAAAACAACTAATGCAAGGGGTTTGGTGAATGTGTCTGTGAATCAGAAAAGGATAACTTATGAATTTTACCTAACTTTTTTTAGAAAATAATATAATATAACAAAAAGGGATAATTTATTCATTCTCCAATAGCTCACAAAAACGGTTCCTACAGAATGTAGAAACCGTGCACGCACAAAAATAAAAAAATAGAGCAAAAATCCATCTAAAACAAAATGACAGATGAAAGTCATAAAGCAAGCACTGCAGCAGTCAAGGCAGAGGAATCCTCAGCAGTCGGACGCCAAAGCAAAAGGCGGCAATGAAAATCCCAAGCTCCACATAAGACATAGCAGAGCAACTGTCAAGTCATCCAAGTATGGCCACAGACACAGGTTCGGAAGTCCAAACTGGCGATCCAGAAACCCCTACACCTCTAGGTCCACAATCTCCATTAAATCCAAGGTGGAAAACGGAAACAGAGAAATGCCTCAAATCTCCTGCTTGACCAAAATCTCCGGCTTCACCTGCTTCAGCAATCCCACTTGGGAATAAGTAGCGAAAGTCCCTCCCAGCTCCAGTTAGACCAAATCCAACAACTTGTAATCCAGGATTTGCACAACTAGCAAATGACATAAAATCATTGGAGGGAGTGTGGGAAAGTGATAAAAGCAGCAGTGTACAAAAAACAAGAGCTACCATAAACAAAGAAGTAAATAATCAACCAGTATCTGCTTTGGGATTGGCCGATACTGATGAAACATCAAAGGTAACAGCCAACCTCCATGAGCGAGGACAGATGACTCCCTTGAAAGGCATACCATGAAACACAAGGAACACATCATTCCTTACTTTCCCGATAATGGTAGGAGGGTCCATAGTCACTTCGTCAAATACTGCCTTATTTCGTTAGCACCAGATGTGCCAGCGACAAGGCAAGGAATTAAATGAAGAAGAATCAAAAGAAAAGATTTACCTGAGATGCCGGACCACCAGAAGCTGAGTAAACCTTCAAGCGAGGCGTATTACCTTGGCAACCCATCCGATTCCCAAAGTAATTCCAAATAGGTTTGGCATAAGACCCAGAGAGCATTAAATGAAAAGAAGATTCGGAGCATCCAGAACGGCAGCACATGCACCTGGACACGAGATGAATGCCAGTTCTCTGAAGGTTCTCATCTATTGGTAAACCGTTGTGCAAGGTTTTCCACATAAACAGAGACACCTTCGGGGGAATAAGGACATTCCAAACGAAAGAGAAAAGAGGTAGACGTGGAACAGGAGTACGCACTAAATTCCACGCTGCCTTAAGAGAGAAGGGACTACCGTCCCAAGCGGTTCCACCCACATGCACATTGTGACGACCCAAACTTCCCAGTAAAGGAAAGGCTGGATTGCTTTGAGAACAACACACATCAGAACACAAACTGAAGGACATTTTATTGCTGATTACAACAATTACATCAGAGTACAAGAATGTAACAGAGTATGAATACTTATTACATAATAGGAATACAATAATAACAGAGTTTGAAATTACATTTAAATAGCAGTGGAAAATAATACAAATATGCAACTGGAAGAAATACACGGATACAGAGCTTTCCGAATACCGCTTCAGCTGTAAGCCAGGATCCTGTAAATATATCTGCAAAAAGCCACTCGACTGCTCGTGTGGAAAATATGGGCACCCGAGTTTGCCAGTGAAACAAACTACAGGTCAGTCATGGGACTGGTATGAGAAATCTTAACTTAACTTATCAAATAATAAGGCTAATCACAGGACCACGCCGCTACCGCAGAACGGGTTTACTCCATTGGATTGTCAGTGCATAAAATAAAGAAAATCGTTAAACAACGCAATGCTTTTTAGAAAAATGAAACCATTATAAGACCCAAGTCCCATCACACAATGCAACGCAAAACGGAGGATAGGGTTTTACCTTATAATGATCAAAAGATGCTTGATACGATAAAATGGATTTAATATTAGTGTGTATGTATCCTAATAAAAACATTTCAATCATAATGTATCAATCATAGACAGCATAGTACTCCATCCTACTATGTCGCCATACTAGTTCTACAATCAAAACCGCAAGGTCGTATTGGAAATTGGATTTCCATCATGAGTCGAGGCTAGGGGCAAGCTCCTCTCCGATTCGAGACACTCTAGCAAATGCCTCAGGATCCCCCCGCAGTGAACCCTTGGATCTTCAGGGTCGGTCCCCGCCTATCGGCAGTGGATTGGTTATGCCTGAACACACGCTTCCCGGTCCCTTTGGACCTATAATATGACCACTAACAGCCTATAAAAATCCGAGACGCCTCAAAATCCATCATCCACATAAGTAAAATGTCAGCCGTTTAAGCACCGACACCACTCCTAGCTAGAAAGAAACGTGTGCACTCCTTGCAGTCCTAATCCCGTTTTTGACTCATACCGGGATGTGAGGCTCCCGAAGTCACGATATACACAAAGTTATGCCGTAATAGGCTATACTTTGATCATCCCACAAGGCCCTGCTTTTCAATAAAAGCCTTGATCGTTTGCATCTTGGCGTGCCACATTGACAACTCACGCCATGCGATCAATCACTATTAATATATACCAGGGTGTTAAGTAGAGAATAAATCCTCCACCACCAAACATACATACATTAACAAAAATTGATTTAATTCACATGGAAAAAAATCCAATGTCAGACAAGCATCCATTTACTAGCTTATGCTCTGGGTCTGAGCGAAAACCAAATCCAAACAATCAACAATAGTCCGGACAGCCACCACTGAAGCCCCTTCAAGGTAGCTACTCCCATCAAGGGTCTCTGTAGCAACATATCCATTCGATGTGAAGATCATCGGTCTTCAACCACCGTCTTCATCTTCGACTCTTCATCGTCGTAGTAATTATTCGGAATGGATTAAACCCGGTCTTTCCGAATAACTAGCGTATTTTATAATTAAAAATCAAGTACTATAAAAGCACACCCAACGTCTCTTTCCAATTCAGGATATTCTTCTAATAATATATTCACATTATTATATCAAAGATAAATTCTTTAAACTATCCTTAAATCTTTTCTTTAAAGATTTATCAAAACTTCAATTGGGTTTTAAATACCAAAAATCATTATTCAATGATTGTTCAAATTTAAGAAATTAATCTTCTTCTTAACTGGGTTAAAGAACTAATGTCATTTAAAACACCGTTCACGATAAATCCAAAATCAACTTCCATAAAATAGGGAATCTTCACAGAAATCAAGTCAATATATAATCATTATAAATTTCTGTATCCGACCAATAATATAAATGGAATAACGGAAAAGCCTCTTAAATTCCATATGTAGTATCGATCTTCTTTTACGTAAGCTTATCTCGGTTATTATTAATTCGAATTCCATTCAATTCCAATTTAACATATTAAATTGGAAAACTTTACTTTTGGAAAATTCCCATTTAAATCTTAAATAAAGATTTATAAATTCCAAATCATATTCTCACTATCAATTGAGTTAAAGAACAGATGTCGTTTAAAAACATTGTTCACGATAAACTCAATTCACAGATCATTTTTATTCCAATTACAAAATATAGTTTGAAACTCTAGTAATCTTAATTAAAAGATTTATTCTTTTCAACTGGGTTTAAGAAAGGTGTTATTGAAGACATCATTCACGACAAACCCAAAATCCAATTTATTAAATTTAATTTCAATTAAATATTCACTAATTGGAAAACTTCATTAAATCTTAATTCAATGATTTATTCAAGTTAATAACTAGATCATTCAATAAATATATTTTTCTAAAATATATTCTTTTCTAAAATATTCTTTTTTTTTCTAAGACATTTTCTAAAATATTCTTTTTCTAGAATATCTTTTATTGGAATGTGACTCAATCAACAACCATATATTGTATGAAATCAACAAGCATAATAAATAATTATCAAACATCCAATAAATCAACCAAAGTGGATTCTACACTAAATATTGGGACTAGTGTAGATCAGATATCATCCCAACACCCGTGTTGGGTTTCATCCAACCAAAATAATAAATTATTTGTGCACTTGGGCGATGTGTAAAAATTATCGTCTCAATCACATAAACAAGTCGGACAACTTGTAAATGGAAGTGTAATATTCAGTTTTGGATACACTAAAATTATATTTAACACATCCAACATTTCAACATCACAAAATCTATGTTTCAATATTCTTTATTGTGAACAAATGGAAATCAAATTCTAATCTTTTATTTCAATCCCTTTTGCTGTTAACAAATGGCAATAAAAATCTTAACTCATATTTATTTACCAAAACATATATTTCTAGCCTCATTCACTTTAATGGCAAATGTGTATTTCTACTTTATACTTTTTAATGTGACAAAAATGTCTATTGCTAATTCATTCTTTTTAATGTATAAAAATATATATATATTTTAACTCATTCTTATTAATGTAAGAAACATACATTCTTAACTTCTTCTTTTTAATGTATAAAAAGTGTACATTTTCAATTCTTCTTTTTAATGTAACAAAAGTTTACAAAAGTGTCTCCTTTTATTCTAATTCCTTTAAGTGACAAAAGTGTCTCCTTTTATTCTAATTCCTTTAAGTGACAAAAGTGTCTCCTTTTATTCTAATTCTTTTAAGTGACAAAAGTGTCTCCTTTTATTCTAATTCTTTTAAATGACAAAAGTGACAAAATATGACAATTTTATCAAATTCCTTTTTAATGTACAAAATATTCGATTTTGTATAATTCCCTTTTAATGTATATAAATGTTCATCTTTATGTGTCTTTTTCCCAAATCAAGTTTTGACAAAAATTGTGTCTTTTATTTCTAAAAACATATTTTGACAAAAATGTGTCTTTTACTCTAATGTTCATTTTCTAGCAAAAATGTACCTTTTGTTCTAATATTCATTTCCTGGCAAAAATGTACTTTTTATTCTAATACTTTTTAATTTTAATACTTTTTTATGTATAAAAATAAACATTTCTAATTCATCTTTCTAAATGTATAAAAATATACAATTCTAATTCATTTTTCTTAATGTAAACAAATATGATGATTTTGTTTATTAACTTCCAATGCAAACAAAACGATGATTTTATTTGTAAACTTTTAATGTAAACAAAAATGAGAATTTAGTCTAATTAACTTCTAATGCAAACAAAATGATGATTTTGTTTGTAAACTTTTAATGTAAACAAAAATGATGATTTTGTCTAATTCTTTTCAAGGAAAAAAAATTGTTGTTTTTATTTTTCTAACCGATTTCTAATAAAAAATGTTAATTTTGATTTACATAACATATTTCAAATAAAATGTTGTTTTTATTTTAACACAAGTTCTCTTAACAAAAATGTGATTTTTATTCTCATAACAAGTTTCTGATAAAAATGTGATTTTTATTCTGATGCAGCATTTTTAAAGCAAAATGTTATAACAAAAATTCTCATACAACATTTTATAACAAAAGTGCTATTTTTCTCCAATGCAGCTTCTTAGAACAAAATGTTATTTATTTCTGATGCAACATTTTTAAAGCAAAAATGTTGTTATTTTTCTATGTAACATTTTATATCAAAAAGTTATTTTGTCTAACATAAATGACAAATCTATTTATTTAACATTAATGACAAATTTAATTCTCTAACATACATGATATTTTTAATTTACCTATCATGATTCTATCAAAGTGATGTTTTTAATTTACATAACTTATTTCTAATCAAAATGTTGTTTTTGTTCACACAACATATTTCTAATCAAAATGACCTTTGAAATTTAAAACAACATTTCTATAACATAATGGTATTTTTATCGAATAAACATTTCTTAACTAAAATGTTATTATTTTTCTAGCATAACATTTCTATAACATAATGGTATTTTTAAATATGACCCTAATCTAATTCAACAAAACATAAATAAATTATAATTTTATTTTTATTTTTTCTTATTTTTTTTACACAAAAATCAATCACCTTAACAGATCATTCTAACAACATCAAGCAAACCAAATCAAATTACATATACAACAACCTGAATTTAACAGCAGATCTAAAATGATTTCTAACATGATTATAATTAATAAATTTTAATTATTTTAAAAGAAAAGAATTCTCACATCGATTATATCTGAATTTCCAATTGTCCTCGTTTCAAATCCCGTCTTCTCTGAAATGTAGATCAGGCCCAGACGGTTCCAACGCTTCAGAAATCATTGAATTCCGTTGCTGTTTGCATAAGTTATAGACGTTCTAAAGATTAATTACTTAATATAATTAAATAAGTAATTTAATTGGTTCCATCTTTACCCCCTAGCCTTCTTCCCGTTTGTTCTTCTCTGTATACCGTAACCCAACAGCATTGACTCCTAGGTTTGGAAATCGCAGCCACCAGAAGCCCATTCCCATCGATCTGACTGCGCCTCGTCAAAGGCCGCTTCACCACCTTCCACCGCCCAGAAGGACGTTGAACTCGCCGCCCCCTGGTGATCTCAATCTACGTGCGAACGGCGGGCAATTGAGCGCGTAATACGAGAGAAATACGACGCCATTTTAGATCACCACCGTATGAATTTAACGATCAAAGAAGGCTCTTCGATTCGGCATATAGAAGTTTGAATTTCATTAAGTGGATTGGAAGATAAGTGGGATTGAAATTGGAAGAACGGTGGCCCTTCGCTGAATAGAAGGTGGCTGTAGAGAATGGAATTAGGGTTGAGCGTATTTGACCGTATTTATACGGTATATAGAGCGTATTTTATTTGATTTTAATTTATTTATTTTTCAAATTTATCTGTATGATGCTATAAACTCCAAATCAAACCCAACGAATGTCGCCCCTAGCTAATAACCCCCGTCCCAGACACAATGGAATAAGTTTCGTAACCCAGTTCGGCTGTTACGATATGTTTTTCTTTAAATTATATTATAAATCAATATATATTAAATTCAAACGTACATTTTAAATTACTGGGGCCACATACGGACTCTAAAAATTACAGAAAAATTATTTCCAGTTATGTTTTGACAATACAGTTCTAACAGGACTAATTTCGTCGAATTCTGAGACTGTCTGAAAAATGGCCATTTTCAAGCCGATTAAATTTGACTAAAATTGACAAAACACGTTTTCTTCTGCCACGCTCACATATTAATTCAAAAAATTATGAAAATTGAAACTTAGCAATAATTTGACATTCCGGTTCCAACAAAAGTGGTTTCATCGAAAACCGAGGTCGTTTGCAAAATGGCTATTTTTAAGGCCAATATATTATATTAAAATATATATAAATTCTACAGCGACTTTTCTGAATTTTAAACTGGACATAACTTTTGATTTGTAAAGTGAAATTTCAGTTTTTCAGATTCGTTAGAAAGATATGATTAAACAGATTAAAATATTTCTAGTTTGGCTCAATTCTGATTTAAAATGAATCCTGTACAGTCAGTTAAAGTTCAAATTCAAAATTTTAAACTGCAGCGCTGTTTTAAACTCCTTTTATAATTAAATTGAATTTATTCATTTTAATTTCGATTTAAATAAATGTTTGGTCGTTGTTATTTTAAAATAAATTATTTTAAATATTAGAATCCATTAAAGTTTCTAAAATAAAAAATTTAAATTGGCCACAAAATTCCGGGTCGTTGCGCACATCCGATAAGGCCTTCACTGATTGCATATGTTTTCACGTATCACTAGCATAGGAGGGGTCACCGGTGTAATTCGTACCAGCCAGCATGTGGTAGTTGATGTGAAAGAACGTCACCCAAAGGGAGTTGTTCACTCCAAACCTAGCCCAAAGCTTGCAAGCAAAAGTGAAACAGATGTCCTTGGAGTTACGGAGGCCCAGACCTCCCTCACTTTTGGGAAGACAAATGGAGTTCCAAGAAATCCAGTGGTGGCGAGAAGCGTTGTCCTTCGTTCCCCAAAAAAAGCAGAAACCAAGGAACGATAAGAGCGGAAGAACGAAGTAGTGGGAGTGATAACAGCGAAGATATGAGATCCAGTAGTGTTAAGGACCAACTTAATTAGAACCTATCTGCCAACTTGAGAGAGCAGAGTAGCATTCCACCGAATGATCTTACCCCTGACTTTGTCAGTTAAGGGATCAAAGATGGCGTTAAGCTTCCTGCCTCGATATAAAACAATACTAAGATACGGAAGAGGAAGCGAGGACGCCTTGAAACTAGTGGCCGTCTCGATCTAGGAAGATCTAGCCGAGGATTGGTCTTTCAGGGGCACAAAGTAACTTTTGGACGAGTTAATGAGTTTCCTCGAGCATCTCTCGTACTGGCGAATACTTATGAATTTTTCCCATTTGACAATAAGTACAAAGATATAGCAAGGTTATATCATCAAATGGAATATTAGTATCTAACAAAACTTGTTTGACTACATTGCATTAGGATGCCCAAACTTGGCATGGCATAAATCAAAAACTCCTTTTCTTTTTTGAGTTTTAGACAAATAATAGGTCTTACTACTCTTGCTAATTTTTTCATCAGTTATGTTTCTAGTGTTTATAATATTGAACTTGTATAGTCCTATATCATCTTGACCGTACAAAATTATTTCATTAGTGAGTTGTATGTCTTTGACTAAACAGTGACTAGGATGAAACTTAAAATAAAAACTATTGTTTTTAGCAAACTGAGATACACTTAGTAGATTCTTCTTGATTTGTGAAACTCTTAGCAAATTGTTGAAGTACATTTTTTAAACCTCTGATGCTTGCCAAAGCCAATGTGTGTGATATTAATACTCTCACTATTCCTAATGTGAACAGTTTCATTACCTCTTTACTCTTTCCGACCAAGATTTAAGTTGTCCATATTATTTGTAATATGAATTGTCGCTCCTAAATCAGGGTACCAATTGTCATCCCCTATGTCATCAGTTTTTGCTTGGCTACCTCTTGAACTTTCAATATTTGTGTTTACTTCCATCTATGCCAGATTTAGATTTGCATTTGCATTAGAATTTGAAGTTCTTTTATTGTTCTGACTCTGTCTAGGCATATAATTGGAATTGAACCAAAAATAACACTTTATTGCTGTGTGCTCTATTTTTTTAACATATTTGACACTTAGGTCTACCACCATTGTTGTTCCACCTTTCACTGCCTCTAAATCTGTTGGAATAACATTCCCTTTGTATTAGCTGACTAGTTCTGTTCCCTTGATTTTTATTTTTGCTGTAGTTTGCATAATTGACAGATAAATCTGAAATTTGCGATTTCTTCTCAATTTTTGCTTCAAGTGCAAGTAGAATTACATGTACATCTTGTACTGAACACACAACCTTTTTAGAGGAGATAACAACAACAACAGCTTCATATTCATCACTCAAACCATTTAAAATAGTAAGTACTTGTTTTGATTCATTTACTTTTTGAACTGCTACTTCAAGATAATCACAAGTATTTTTACTTTTGTTGGATAATTTCTCATGGACAAATTATCCTTTTTTAACTTTGTAACTGTCTTCTATAGAACATAATATTTGTTGCAGATTGGGTATTGAAAGATTGTTATATAGTTGACCAGATTTCATGTGATGTCTTGCATCCAGTTACTTCAGATAGTAGATTATCATTTATTGATGATAGTAGCCAAGAACCAATCAGCCTATCTTTCGTATGGTATTTAGTACACTCTTCATTGCTAACCACTCTATTTTGTTCATCGGTGATGAATAGGGAGGGTTCTGGCAGTGTTCCAAGAATGTAGCCTTCTAGCCTATATCCTTGGATTGTTGTTTCGATTTGCAGTTTTTAGAGAAGATAATTTTTCTCTTCAAGGTGTACAGTGACTAACTGGCTCATTGGGTTGATCACTGTTTTCAACAGACTTTCGGCAGTAGCATTGCTTTGAAGCTGAGTTATGTTGGCATTATTGGATGTTGCACAACTGTCTGCACACCCCATGATGAATCAACAATGATATAGGAAATAAAACTGGTAAGAATTTCTTATTTGAATGCTTTGAATTGAAATACTTTGAGCAACTATTTTCATATGAGGTTGCTGCAATCTTGGTAGGTAAAATGATGATATTTGATTATTTTTCTTCTTCCTCTTTCAATACGAAATCTGAATACCTACTTAGAATGACACTACTTTTGACTGATGTAGTTTCTTGAATTTCTTGATCGACGAAAGTCAGAAATACTTTCAGCAAGATTGTTGTAGCGTCTTTGATGCAACCACAATTAGTAGACATGACACAGAGACACTGTGATAATCAACAAATTTCAGATGAAGGGAGAGAAACCTCCCATGAGACAGATCCGAACGATGAAAACTTTCTGATGGATCAACCAACACTTAATACTCCACGAGATCTAGAATGATTAATGAGTGTCATTAAGCAATTACTTGCTCTGATACCATATTAATGTTTTAATATGGATCTGATGTATGAATTGTTATTGAAGAATAGTTGAAATGAAATTGCAGAGACAGAGAATGAAATGATATTGAGAATGGTGATTTCTATATGTACAACATTGCAATACAACCCAGATATATAATACTGCTATATATGGGCTTGAACAAAATAAAAGGGCTCGTCCCATATGTTACAGAAGAATGGAAATAAGAGTAAACCAAGTAAATCATGTATTCGTTTTATTCTTAACAGTCAAGCTGCATCATGGTAAAGAATATGCTATAAAAATTTAAGGCTTTAGCTGAAAATACATAAAGATCTATCTTATCCATTAGTTATCGGCAATCATTCAGTGAACAATAATCATCCAACAAAGAAAAATAAAAAGATGAAGAAGAAGCTGATTTAATGTTGTTCCATAAAATTCTATACAACCTCTCACATAACAATTAGTTTTTTTTGATTTCATTAAAGAAAAAGAATACAAATAAATTACAAAAACAGTAGGTAGGAAAGTGAGAAGTCTAACCTATATTTAAAAACTGAATAATCAGTTTCTTCAAAGACTTAACTATAGTCAAAACCTCTAATTAGTAACTGTGAATACCCTCCCATAATACAACAATAATCTTCTTCATTTTTGTTAATTAAATATGCTACTATTGGCACCGTGAAGATTGCTTTTAGCTTCCAGAACTAAAGTTCATCGTCCATAGTTTGGTTCCTTACTTCTTTGGTACCTACTCAAATATTTCAAATCACAAAATTCATTCCTACTGTTACCAAAACCAAATCCAGCTCTTGTCAAAACAAATCAGAAATACATAACATACATGAAAAATAAAAATAAAAATAGCTTAATGAAAATTATTTTTCGATCGTCATTGAGATGATTAAATTTAAAATAAATGCTAGGTTGATCAGCTGAAAACAATATGCATAAGTAACAAACATAAGATTGAGAACTATGATAATGGTTTCTGATCAATTCATTACTTCAAATGATATTTTACGAGTTCGAGTTTGTTCATCCTGTAGTAAGTATACTACATGATATGAACAATCGATTTCAGGGGGTCCATGCGGACCCCTTTTAAATCAACGATTTACACACTACATTATACTTATTGTGGTGTGAACAAAATTCTTACTCATATTTTACTAACTTTGATATTCTGACTTTTCATGTCCCATACCATATCTTAGAAATTTCTCCATTTAGGCATTTAGAGGTTGACAATACATAACAAATAGTGATGAGTAATGACACCAAGTCCCAACTAAAGTCATGTCTATGTGAGTCTCTAACTCAACAAAGTAAAAATGGAGTTTGAGTTTGTTTTCCCCGTAGTAAGTATACTGCGAGATATGAACCATTGATTTCAAGGGGGCCCATGTGGTCCCCGATGAAATCAACGGTTCACACACTGTAGTATACTTATTGCGGTGTAAATAAAATTCTACTAGTAAAAATGAGGGTAAAAACAGTATCACCCCTTTAGAGCCAGACAGAAGACCGATAGCATGCAGTCAGCTTTAGAGTCACAAAGACTCAACAACCTACAGTTGCCTCCATTGTCAACGTGACACCTATTATTTTCTAAAAAGAAAAATGTGACATCTGTCCATGATTACTCATCAATTCGAACTCTTAGTCACAATACTAATAAGAACAAAAGAAAGCTTTTGATAATAATTCAACTAGATGAATGATTTCGCTTTATTCAATGACAAGACTGGTTTAAATAGCCATGCAAAATACAAACTGAAAGACTAAATCAAAGCTAGGTGGATAATGACTGAAAGACTAAATCAAAACTGAATAATAAATCATAGCTAACAGATATCCCTAACTTTAAAGTAATCATTCAAACTGAAACACAAATAAGATTAAAGAACAATTCTCCTATCAATCAATCCCTTGAACTAAGCACCGTGCAAACACTCAGTTCATTTCAAATAACATGCAAACTCCTATATTCTTGTGAAGCTGTGACACCCCACATCCATTAATGTCACTCATAAGAGAATTAATTAAGTTTTGTGAAGCGTAATAGGTAAACAGTATATAAATTCACAAGACAAATAAAGAATAAGAAGAGGAAAATTTGATCTTCATTATTAAAAATAAAACATAGTCTCAAACAAGTTACATCAAAACTAGTTACATCAATACTAGTTACATCAAAATCAAGTATCTCAAATCTGTCTCATAAAACGTCTCATCAAATAAAATATCAGAGTACATAAAATCATATCCCACATAACAAGCCACAATAGAGTAGAGAGCAAGTCAAAATGGTACATCTCAGAAACTCTAGATCAAACCTGAAAGAGAAAGTCTTAATAACAAAGGAGTGCTAACACTTTGAGGACCTTGGAGGGAGGGGAAGGAAGAAAGAAGCGAAAACAAAAAGGGTCAGACATAAAGTTTGGTGAGTTCCGGTTTATGATGGGTATTATTAGCTAGAGAAACATAATGAAAGAAAATTATTTGATGTTTCTTCTTTAGCAATTGCATGTTTGAATTCTAAATATGTTTAGTGTATCTAGATTTGGAACTAGTCATTGTGTAAAGTAACACCTGACTTGTGAAACTTCTTTTATTTTTTTACTCGACCCTATGTTGTTTTTTGGAAACAAATAGCAATAAGAGACAAATGGCTTGTTGCAACTGATATTAATTTCCGCCTATATTAATTAACTGAAAACTTAATACAATTCCTTACGATAATGAATTTGTTCACCTTTTATGTGACTGAACTTTTTTTTTTTGTGAATTCAAAAATCAATACTCCATTTGAAGCATTGAATGTATATATACTTGTATATCTTTTGCTTCAAGGGACTTAAGCATACTTTGGATTTTTCTTTGTTTTGTTATAAAGATCCACTTCGTTGTGGGCCGTTGTCTCAGGTAGATAGGTAACATATAACTAATTATAAGATATTCATCTCCTCTATGTGAAAATTGAAGAATTAGTGTTTCTATCAATCAAAAGTTCTACGGTAAAACATATGAGAGTATGTATAAGATAAAGGCAAGTTATAGACAAAAGTGCTACGCAAATAAACTTTCATTCTTCACATCTGATTTGTCAGATGCTACGCAAATGGATTTTCATTCTTCACATTTGATTTTTAAGATGCTACGCAAATGGTTTTCATTCTTCACATCTGATTTTTCATATGCTACGCAAATGGATTGGGTGGCTGTTATATCCTTTCACGGGGCAGCTATCAATCCCTTTGTCGGATGCTTGACTTGGCAGGCTATTCCGGTTTAGGAACTGAGGCTTTAAACCTCTCACCTGGGGACGTGCCCCTTCGACAAAAGTTACTGTAACACCCCGCCTCCGCTAGGGTCACTCGCAAAGGAATGCACTAGCTTTAGAGGGGCATTATTGGTAAACATGCACAGAAATATCACAAGACAGAACATATAAAATAGCGGAAGTAAAATCAAACTTTCATAACATGAATAAATAAGGTCTAAAGCCTTTTACATCAGAGTACATCAAAATCTGTCTTGCAATAGTAAAGAAGCATAAAGACATTTTCATAAATTATTCCCCAAGTAAAAACAGTAAAGTAGCCATTAGCCAAGAAAAGTCCAAGCCATCCATGATGACCTTCAAGCAGAAGAAGTCCGAACTAAACAACAGTATTTCCTCCCTGTAACCTGGGGGGGAAACGGAAGAAAAGAGGCGAAACAAAATGGGTCAGTCAAAAAGACTGAGTAAGCCCTATCTACTATTAGCATAAAAACTAGTAAAGTTAACTGACATGAGAAACTGAGATGAACATAAGCATGATAACAAGATAGATAAGCTAAATCAAAATAACAGGATGAACTACTGAACTCAGATAAACTAAGGTGTCATGATAAATTACGATGTCAAGATAAAACAAGGTATCACATCGTCAGGTTTCTATCAAGTATAATATCCCCAAGATATCTGTCACGTATAACGCCCCGTGATATCTATCCTGTATTTTAGCTCTGCACCTACCGTACTAGTATCCCCACCGTGTCATGTGTTAACCAAGAATGACCCTCACTCAAAAGTCGTGTAATGGTCCATGTCAACCTAATATATCGCATATATAGGTTACTCAACTTGTATGTTTTATTCCATGTAAATGTTCAGTCCCTTGCCGTAGACCATACGGGCTTTCCCATGAGATTCTATATTACTTTAACATAGTTCCATGATCCTTAAGATCGGTTTGGACTGTTACCCTAAACCTAGCTAGGGTCTTCCAACATGAATTATTGTTTGTACAACTAGGACTTATGCTACCTAGGGCTGCTAGGGATTATGCTTACCTATTGCACGTTTTCGTATCTCGGTTTGGGTTCAACCACCTAGGGCCACTAGGGATTACGCTAACCGCCAACCGCGCCCTTTTTCCCACGCATTCATCGTGAATCGCTTTTCCATGACTGTATGCACATGTATCACATCGTGCCATCCGAGTCCTGTCACAGGGCAAATCAAGAAATACAGGACTCGGTCGGGAGCTTTCGATTTATCTGCCGATGCAGATGCTAAGGTATGTTTTTCTTATACGTGGCTATGGTCCCACGAGACCACTCCCTCAACTAGTGAAAGACAAGATAGGATAAATCCTGTATGAGAACACAACACTGGCCAACCCACATCCAAGCCTTACCGCAACCATAATTAGATAGCAATTATGGTCTTTTGGGTGTTCTCTGCCTTTCCGTACGTACACGCTTGACCAAAGATGGTAGGTAGCCTGACGAAATGCTATCTAGGGTACGACCGTGTATCGTCGACTATCCCCTATCCATCCCCGTCTTTAGGTCGCTCGTATAGCAACCAAGGCATACTCTTGGTTCTTCTAACGCAGACCTTAACCTCTCATGAGCCTAGTATAATCACCTGGCAGCTCATAGAGGGATACCAAGAATATCCTCACGTTCCCCGAAGCCGCTGCTTCGTTACCCAGTTCGCTGGAGCCTTTATCTAAATCAGATACTTGCTCCTACTCGTATACTTAAACGATGACCTACCGTATCAGGTTACTCATCTATCTATGAACTGGTCTAAATTTCCTTGACTAAGAATCATTACTTAGTTATTCTTCAACTAAGGTTTACCACTTAGCATTGTTCCCGTTATCCTTGGTAACTACGGTTGTCCACCTAATCCTCAAAACTAGGGTTTACATAATGGATTAAGTGTCACTTAAGTTCATGACTTAACCCGTCTACAAATCCTGTCAAAATTGGCTAAGTATCCAAGTTCAAGGCTTAACCCTACAAACCATGCTCAAGTTGGTTAAGTATATTAAGCAATTAACGACTTAACCTCGTCCAATTATCATTCTAGATTGGTTAAGTATATATTAACTTGACCCTATCAATTTACTTAGTCAAATCGATCAAGTGTATTCAAGCGATTCGTGACTTAGCCTTATCATGTTTTCACGTTATATTGGTTAAGTATTGGTTAACTTAACCACAATAAATTAACGAGTTAGATTGGATAAGTATAGGTCACTTAACCACATCAATTCATCATGTTTAGATTAGTTAAGTGTTTAACTTAACCCTATTAAACTACCAAGTGGGATTAATTAAGTCTAGGCTAACTTAACCCCATCCGATTTCCATGTTTAGACTAGTTGAGTCTAATCTTAACCCCATTCGTTAACTGTATTTTTCGGTTAAGCGTCATTAAGAAAACTTACTTAACCTTACCAAGTTATCGCATTGGATTGATTAAGTGTTGGTTAACTTAACCCCATCCACTAGTCATATAAAAATGGTTAAGTGTCATTAGGCAAATCAAGTTACTTAACCTACCCAACCTTGTCATGTTTTGTTAAGTATCATTAGCCTAATCCAATTACTTAACCCATTTGTCCATGTCATATTTGGTTAAGAGTCATTAATCAAATTAACTTAACCCTATCATGTGGCATTAATTACTTAATGCACCTTCACCTCTCACATTAGACTTTGTTGTGGTTACTAGTTAAGCCGGTCGGTTCCGGGTAGCTTTACACCACAACTTGGTCTAACCTCGGGTTCAAGCACAACATGACCAACTTCTCACATTGGGTCCTATTGTTTGCAACTACTAGTTAGGCCGGTCGGTTCCGGGTAGTTTTACGTTGCAAACTCAACCCAACCTCGAGTTGGCCACACTTATATTATCTAAGTGTCATGTCCATCATGTTTCCCAAAACATGTTACAAGTTTTCAAGCATTTGGGTAGACCTAACTTAATAGGTAAATTCTCAAAGGGTAGACCTAACTTAATAGGTAAATTCCCAAGCTTATGTTTTTATGCATACTTACATGTCAACTTCCATGTTATATTTCAAGTCATGTTTTCAAGTTGTATTTTCATATCATTAGAAATTACCCATAACATAACCCAACGCTTTTAAACTCGCATATACGTTCGCGACAACGTAATGGATTAAAAGAAGAGACTTGGCAAAGGCATGACAAAAATGGATATTAAGCCACAAGTTAATCATGGTGGCAAATGAGGCACAAATGTGTTCATTAACTTGCATGTTACATTCTTAAGCCTCAAAACATGCATAAACCCAAACTTGGCACATAAGCGAATCATGGTGACAAAAGATATGGAATGATGACTAGTAACTCGCATATATCATCATATAAGGTTTATGACTTCATATGCAAGTTGACATAAAGGTTATGAGGGTTCTCATGTTGCCTAATGCAACATTTCAACATAAAGGTTGTAGCTTTTAGCTCACAAGATCAAGATAATGACTTCATAAACTTGCATGACATGATAACATGTATCATACTCAATGATCAAACCCAAACTTGCAACATGAACATTTAACTTCATAGTTAATATCTAAGAGTAGGGAAATAGCTTACATTGCTATGAAGGCACAAAAGATATGACAAAGCCCTTATGCAATCAAATAGACCCAAAATGCAAGCTCTAACATAAAAACCCTTGAGCCAAAATGATCAAAACCCTTGCTTTATGATGCAAAGATAGAAATTTGACTTGAATGCAAGCTAATGACACTCATACAAGCTTGAAAACACTTGTATGCATGGAAAATCTCTCATAGAAACCATTTAGAAATTTTATGAAGAGAGTGGAGGCCATGAGAGGTAAAATTTTGCCATAGTTTAGTTGCATGAATGAATAATGAGGATTTATGATAGGTTAGGGTCTTATTTATAGATTAGGCAAGTGTTTTAGGCCATAGGATTAAACCTAGATTCAATCCAAGCCATCAAAGCATGTCTTGGGGGAAGAAGTCAAGTGTAGGAACCATCTAGGGCCTTTAGATTAAAGATGAACCATGAGAACCATCCAAATGCAAAATCTGCATTTGAGCGAATCGGCCCACGGGTTGACAGCCAAACACCCTGGATTAACCCCTAGTCGACCCAGCGTGCTCGGGTCGACCTCAAAAATCGGCCGGTTCGGTTATTCCCCTCTCCCAATTCGCTGTTTTGAACATTTTTGCATATTTATTTATTTAATTTTCAATTATATATATATCAATATATATATATTTCTCTGTGCAACCCATTTCACTTAATTAAGTATACTTTAATTTGGGAATTTTTCGTGAAACTTCGCGAGGCCATATCTTGGTCATACGGACTCCGATTTTCGAAAACTCGGACTCTATTTCGCGTATTTTTCCGAGGCGAACGCAATGGCATAGCCCGTTTCCCTTGACTCAGATTTTACAGTTTAATTCTGCCTCCATTTATGTTATAACAGGTTATTGAAAATACGGGTTGTTACATTCTCCCCACCTTTTAGGATTTCGTCCCCGAAATCTCCAAGTTAGGAAGAACATATCCTACCATCCATCATCCATCTACTCAAAACATCATCCACAAGCAACCATTGTCCTTAGATGTTTTCTAATGCTGTATGAATATATGCAAAACGTGTGTGTACATGTTCCTTAGCTAATGCTAATGATCAGGCCTGAATAATCTTTCTAATGCAAAATATGTATAGTGCCATGAATCCAACATGTATGCAAATAGTCCTAGTCATATAGATACTATATGCGTGCACAATCATTCATTCATATGCAACAACCGCATGATAATACATTCGATTTCATCCATAAACAAGTATAAATACTTGTGCATATGCAATATGAAATGTGACCGAGTCGAGCTAGTATCTAATGTGTATTCGCGCATCCACGAGCAACCACTTGCAACCATATCAATCATAACATGTTTCAAATACATGTTTACATCCATAGGATTCTACCTAGAATTCCCTGAAACAGGGTCGAGAAGATAAACAGGACAAACTCCTTACAGGGTTTGTAACGGAGAATAGGACCGAGAGGATGTCCACAAAAGATAGCCTACAAGTAAGCTCTACAGAAAACAGGGATCAAGGATATACTCCCAAAAAGAGATATCATGCGCGTATCTAGTCTTTGACCATCAAAGTCGTCTTTTAACTTCGCGATTTTGTAGCTTCTTATTCCTGTTTCCATAACATGAGCTTGAACTCATTTCTTCGTCGCCTCTCGTTCCACTTGCACTTATCCTTTTCCTAGAATACTTGACGCAAACATGACTGCGTACTCATGATCTCATGCAAGCTTTCCAAAATTCACTAGCGAATCTTGGATCTCGTTTATATACTATAAGGCATTCCATGTAGAAGAACTTTCTCTTGAAAGTAAACAGATGTCAATCAGGTTATCATGCGCACTTACTAGGGTGATCTCTATAACCCATGCATAAATGAAGTAAACCATCCGTCTTATTGGCGAACACCACTCGATCGGGCTTCAAATTTCCAATAAAGGCATCAAGGGATTCTAAGTAACTAGTCATGACAGAACCTCAAAAAGGTTACCCGATACTTCGAGGGCATTACCAAGGCTAGTCAAAAGGTCTAACTACCCTCCTATCAAAACCGAGAGTGGCACCCCCTACTGGATAACCACTTCATCCCTAGAATCCATCCATAGCTTATAAACATAAGCATTATTTCCAAACTCAACACTTGGCATAGACATTCCCAAATCCAAACAAGTCATGTATAAATGGACTGATTCTCCAATAGGACTTTGAGACAAAAATGGGATTCTCTATTACGCTAGTACTTAAGGTGCAGAGACTCAACTATCGAAGCAGACTTAAATGATACGAACAACGAAGTCCTAACGGGATGATAGAGAAGAAAAGCTAAACCTTTAACAAGATCGTTACCCTCCTTACGAGGTACTCTAGAAATGAGAGCATACTACTGCCCTCCCGATGATCTTGTCCTTGTCCCGTAATACTTAACTATCCGCCCCGTTTTACCATGCCAAAGGTACTCTCTCGTCATGGGTTTCATTGTTCATCTTTCTCCCTCCTTTGAGGACTAAGCCATACCAACAAGTTGCTCATCCTTAAGCTCGTATCCTTTATCCTTCTTTCTCACGATCCTTTCTTATAACGCGGCCACTAGTCTCTCGAGAACCACCTCCATCGTATGGAAAGCACTTTCGTAGGTAGAAAAGACTAGTCGCAGTTAAAACTACTGTGACTACAGATGGAGGAAAGAAAGGAAAAGAGACTCAATTAAGGAAACAAGGATAGTGCTAATGGCCTTTGGGGAATAGCCTTTTTCTTTTAAAAGAAAATTTTCTTGAAAAATGCTTCTTTGTAAACGGTTTTTTTTTTTTCAAATAGTTTTCAGAAGGTCTTTAAAAAACTTTTGCCCAGTCTGGTAACCTTCTGCTCTGATACCACGTGTAACACCCCACCTCCGCTAGGGTCACTCGCAAAAGAATGCACTAGCTTTAGAGGGGCATTATTGGTAAACATGCACAGAAATATCACAAGACAGAACATATAAAATAGCGGAAGTAAAATCAAACTTTCATAACATGAATAAATAAGGTCTAAAGCCTTTTACATCAGAGTACATCAAAACCTGTCTTGCAATAGTAAAGAAGCATAAAGACATTTTCATAAATTATTCCCCAAGTAAAAACAGTAAAGTAGCCATTAGCCAAGAAAAGTCCAAGCCATCCATGATGACCTTCAAGCAGAAGAAGTCCGAACTAAACAACAGTATTTCCTCCCTGTAACCTGGGGGGGGGGACGGAAGAAAAGAGGCGAAACAAAACGGGTCAGTCAAAAAGACTGAGTAAGCCCTATCTACTATTAGCATAAAAACTAGTAAAGTTAACTGACATGAGAAACTGAGATGAACATAAGCATGATAACAAGATAGATAAGCTAAATCAAAATAACAGGATGAACTACTGAACTCAGATAAACTAAGGTGTCATGATAAATTACGATGTCAAGATAAAACAAGGTATCACATCGTCAGGTTTCTATCAAGTATAATATCCCCAAGATATCTGTCACGTATAACGCCCCGTGATATCTATCCTATATTTTAGCTCTGCACCTACCGTACTAGTATCCCCACCGTGTCATGTGTTAACCAAGAATGACCCTCACTCAAAAGTCGTGTAATGGTCCATGTCAACCTAATATATCGCATATATAGGTTACTCAACTTGTATGTTTTATTCCATGTAAATGTTCAGTCCCTTGCCGTAGACCATACGGGCTTTCCCATGAGATTCTATATTACTTTAACATAGTTCCATGATCCTTAAGATCGGTTTGGACTGATACCCTAAACCTACCTAGGGTCTTCCAACATGAATTATTGTTTGTACAACTAGGACTTATGCTACCTAGGGCTGCTAGGGATTATGCTTACCTATTGCACGTTTTCGTATCTCGGTTTGGGTTCAACCACCTAGGGCCACTAGGGATTACGCTAACCGCCAACCGCGCCCTTTTTCCCACGCATTCATCGTGAATCGCTTTTCCATGACTGTATGCACATGTATCACATCGTGCCATCCGAGTCCTGTCAC
Source organism: Allium sativum (assembly GCA_030737875.1). Taxonomy (NCBI): domain Eukaryota; kingdom Viridiplantae; phylum Streptophyta; class Magnoliopsida; order Asparagales; family Amaryllidaceae; genus Allium; species Allium sativum. Next base: position 968,068,032 of record CM060912.1, on the reverse strand, counting down.
AGGGCAAATCAAGAAATACAGGACTCGGTCGGGAGCTTTCGATTTATCTGTCGATGCAGATGCTAAGGTCTGTTTTTCTTATACGTGGCTATGGTCCCACGAGACCACTCCCTCAACTAGTGAAAGACAAGACAGGATAAATCCTGTATGAGAACACAACACTGACCAACCCACATCCAAGCCTTACCGCAACCATAATTAGATAGCAATTATGGTCTTTTGGGTGTTCTCTGCCTTTCCGTACGTACACGCTTGACCAAAGATGGTAGGTAGCCTGACGAAATGCTATCTAGGGTACGACCGTGTATCGTCGACTATCCCCTATCCATCCCCGTCTTTAGGTCGCTCGTATAGCAACCAAGGCATACTCTTGGTTCTTCTAACGCAGACCTTAACCTCTCATGAGCCTAGTATAATCACCTGGCAGCTCATAGAGGGATACCAAGAATATCCTCACGTTCCCCGAAGCCGCTGCTTCGTTACCCAGTTCGCTGGAGCCTTTATCTAAATCAGATACTTGCTCCTACTCGTATACTTAAACGATGACCTACCGTATCAGGTTACTCATCTATCTATGAACTGGTCTAAATTTCCTTGACTAAGAATCATTACTTAGTTATTCTTCAACTAAGGTTTACCACTTAGCATTGTTCCCGTTATCCTTGTTAACTACGGTTATCCACCTAATCCTCAGAACTAGGGTTTACATAATGGATTAAGTGTCACTTAAGTTCATGACTTAACCCGTCTACAAATCCTGTCAAAATTGGCTAAGTATCCAAGTTCAAGGCTTAACCCTACAAACCATGCTCAAGTTGGTTAAGTATATTAAGCAATTCACGACTTAACCTCGTCCAATTATCATTCTAGATTGGTTAAGTATATATTAACTTGACCCTATCAATTTACTTAGTCAAATCGGTCAAGTGTATTCAAGCGATTCGTGACTTAGCCTTATCATGTTTTCACGTTATATTGGTTAAGTATTGGTTAACTTAACCATAATAAATTAACGAGTTAGATTGGATAAGTATAGGTCACTTAACCACATCAATTCATCATGTTTAGATTAGTTAAGTGTTTAACTTAACCCCATTAAACTACCAAGTGGGATTAATTAAGTCTAGGCTAACTTAACCCCATCCGATTTCCATGTTTAGACTAGTTGAGTCTAATCTTAACCCCATTGGTTAACCGTATTTTTCGGTTAAGCGTCATTAAGAAAACTTACTTAACCTTACCAAGTTATCGCATTGGATTGATTAAGTGTTGGTTAACTTAACCCCATCCACTAGTCATATAAAAATGGTTAAGTGTCATTAGGCAAATCAAGTTACTTAACCAACCCAACTGTGTCATGTTTTGTTAAGTATCATTAGCCTAATCAAATTACTTAACCCATTTGTCCATGTCATATTTGGTTAAGAGTCATTAATCAAATTAACTTAACCCTATCATGTGGCATTAATTACTTAATGCACCTTCACCTCTCACATTAGACTTTGTTGTGGTTACTAGTTAAGCCGGTCGGTTCCGGGTAGCTTTACACCACAACTTGGTCTAACCTCGGGTTCAAGCACAACATGACCAACTTCTCACATTGGGTCCTATTGTTTGCAACTACTAGTTAGGCCGGTCGGTTCCGGGTAGTTTTACGTTGCAAACTCAACACAACCTCGAGTTGGCCACACTTATATTATCTAAGTGTCATGTCCATCATGTTTCCCAAAACATGTTACAAGTTTTCAAGCATTTGGGTAGACCTAACTTAATAGGTAAATTCTCAAAGGGTAGACCTAACTTAATAGGTAAATTCCCAAGCTTATGTTTTTATGCATACTTACATGTCAACTTCCATGTTATATTTCAAGTCATGTTTTCAAGTTGTATTTTCATGTCATTAGAAATTACCCATAACATAACCCAACGCTTTTAAACTCGCATATACGTTCGCGACAACGTAATGGATTAAAAGAAGAGACTTGGCAAAGGCATGACAAAAATGGATATTAAGCCACAAGTTAATCATGGTGGCAAATGAGGCACAAATGTGTTCATTAACTTGCATGTTACATTCTTAAGCCTCAAAACATGCATAAACCCAAACTTGGCACATAAGCGAATCATGGTGACAAAAGATATGGAATGATGACTAGTAACTCACATATATCATCATATAAGGGTTATGACTTCATATGCAAGTTGACATAAAGGTTATGAGGGTTCTCATGTTGCCTAATACAACATTTCAACATAAAGGTTGTAGCTTTTAGCTCACAAGATCAAGATAATGACTTCATAAACTTGCATGACATGATAGCATGTATCATACTCAATGATCAAACCCAAACTTGCAACATGAACATTTAACTTTAGTTAATATCTAAGAGTAGGGAAATGGCTTACATTGCTATGAAGGCACAAAAGATATGACAAAGCCCTTATGCAATCAAATAGACCCAAAATGCAAGCTCTAACATAAAAACCCTTGAGCCAAAATGATCAAAACCCTTGCTTTATGATGCAAAGATAGAAACTTGACTTGAATGCAAGCTAATGACACTCATACAAGCTTGAAAACACTTGTATGCATGGAAAATCTCTCATAGAAACCATTTAGAAATTTTATGAAGAGAGTGGAGGCCATGAGAGGTAAAAATTTTCCATAGTTTAGTTGCATGAATGAATAATGAGGATTTAGGATAGGTTAGGGTCTTATTTATAGATTAGGCAAGAGTTTTAGGCCATAGGATTAAACCTAGATCAATCCAAGCCATCAAAGCATGTCTTGGGGAAGAAGTCAAGTGTAGGAACCATCTAGGGCCTTTAGATTAAAGATGAACCATGAGAACCATCCAAATGCAAAATCTGCATTTGAGCGAATCGGCCCACGGGTTGACAGCCAAACACCCTGGATTAACCCCTAGTCGACCCAGTGAGCTCGGGTCGACCTCAAATATCGGCCGGTTCGGTTATTCCCCTCTCCCAATTCGCTGTTTTGAACATTTTTGCATATTTATTTATTTATTTAATTTTCAATTATATATATATATATATCAATATATATATATTTCTCTGCGCAACCCATTTCACTTAATTAAGTATACTTTAATTTGGGAATTTTTCGTGAAACTTCGCGAGGCCATATCTTGGTCATACGGACTCCGATTTTCGAAAACTCGGACTCTATTTCGCGTATTTTTCCGAGACGAACGCAATGGCATAGCCCGTTTCCCTTGATTCAGATTTTACAGTTTAATTCTACCTCCATTTATGTTATAACAGGTTATTGAAAATACGGGTTGTTACAGTTACAGCTCTCACAATTTTTTGTCGTGGCGCTTGTTCGTTGTTTGGATCTTTGCGAATTTCCCATTCACTTCTCAAGCCGATGCTTTTCTATTTTTGCATTTGGCACTTGAACTAGCGTTGTTGGGGTTGCGATGTTACAGGAACAAGCGTTCGACAGATGGCCAACAATATGAAATCATCTTATAAGCAAGTTTTGATTTGACATATAATTTTGCAAGCAAGAAATTCATTTAGACAGATATGCTCTTAATCGTAGAGCTAATGTTCAGTGCATCACTTGCTGATTATTACAGACTGATTTCAAGAAGCTTTGAATATAACAAAAAGTAAAACATGAAGTAAAGTAGTGAACTAAAGCAGAAAATGGAGCATGAAGTAAAGCGGAGGAGACGTTGATCGCTTATTCTGAGCCATTGAGATTGGAGCACAATCCAAGGTTATCATTTGATAATATGCCTCAGACTGGTTTGACCAGGAGCTCCATTGCTTGGGCCAGACTGATCATTTGATGCCCCCTTGTCCCTAGGGAGTTCAGAAGGATTAACGGTCTGCGGATTCTTTACATAATGTTGCAGCCTATTTTTCCCGATCAATTCCTCGATGAGGTTCTTCAGGTGTCGGCACTCATTAGTGCTATGAACAGGCTGGTTATGAAATTTTTAGAATTTTCTTGATTTTGCTGCTTTGTCGCTTATCTTTAACGGATTTAGCTCTGCATACTCTTCAGAATTCTTTGTTGCAAGATAGATATTTTCAGGAGTGTCATTCAAAGGCGTCAGCTCTGATGAGTTGAAAAGGTGAGACTTCTTATAATCTTTATTACCCTTCCCATCATTGGCGTGCTTTTTCCCCTAAGTATTTTTCTGATTATATTGGATAGCATCATTTTTGGGAGCTTTAAGAAGCGGGTTAGCATCAATAATTTGAAGACGTACATGATTAGTGTCGACTCTCATGCACTCCTCGGCCTTTTTATAGAATTTCTCAAGCGTGTTCGTTTCTTTCATTTTAATCCATCTACCGAATTCGCTCTTCTCATCTATTGCGCCGATTAAAGACATGATGATAATGCGAGGTTCTGGATTTCTCACTTCGGACAAAGCTGTAACGGCACCGTAAATTCCCGCTCTTTGGATCGACCATAAACCACACAAGTCTGACCCAAAAGTTGGAAATCCACGAATACTTTAACTTTGGGAATACAGCAACATCAGAACAACAACAACAGACTTTTATAAACATTACAATAATGTTACATTAGAGTATAGAATATCAGAGTACATCGAATAAAATTACAGTGGAAGATAAATTACAATATTTTAATACATTGTAGCGGAAATAAAATAACTAAGGCAGCGGAAGACAACTATGCTCTGGACACAGCTTTAGGCTTCAATCCAGAATCCTGCTCGAGATAAGAACTTGTAGACAAACTACTCGACTGCCCGTGTGGAAAAGAGGGCACCCGAGTTTGTAAAGGTGGAAACAAACAACGGGTCAGTCATGGGACTGGTGTGAGAATTCTTAACTAATTTAACTAATAGTAATAAGGCAAATCCAAGGACACGCAGAACGGGTTTTATTCCAATGGATTGCCGTGCATAACCATAAGTAAATCGTTAAACAACGCAATGCTTTTTAGAAAAATGAAACCATTATAAGACCCAAGTCCCATCACACAATGCAATGCAAACCGGAGGATAGGGTTTTACCTTATAATGGTCAAAAGATGCTTAATACGATAAAAACGAATTTGATATTATTATTAGTGTATATAGGTTTAAAAAAACATTTTCAATCATAATGTATCAATCCTAGATGGCATAGTACCCCATCCTACTATGTCGCCATACTAGTTCTACAATCAAATCTGCATGAGGTCGTATTGGAAATTGGGTTTCCATCATGAGTCAAGGCTAGGGAGGAGCCCCTTACCGATTCGAGACACTCTAGCTAATGTCTCAGGATTCCCCACTGTTAACCCTTGGATCCTGCAGGGCCGGTCCACACATACAGCTTCGTGGATTAGTTATTCCTGAACACACGTTTCCCGATCCTATAGGACCTATCATCTGAGGCGCCTCATTCCATCATCCACATAAGTAAATATCAGCCAGTTTAAGCACCGACACCACTTCTAGCTAGAAAGAAAAGTGCTGCTCTCCCTGCATTCCCTTCTCCCGTTTTAGACTCCACCGGGTTGTGAGGCTCGCGAAGTCACGCTATACACAGAGTTACGCCTAAACAGGTTGTGCTTTGATCATCAACCACAAGGCCTGCTTTTCAACAAAAGCCTTGATCATTGCATCTTGGTATGCCACACTGTCAATCCATATCATACTATTAATCTTTGCCAAAATATACAAAAGGGTGTTAAGCAAGAGAATAAATTCTCCGCCACCAAGCATTCATACATTCAGCAGAAAATCAATAAGTACAATATATAAAGGAGTACGATGTCAGACACACATTCCATTTATAAGCTTATGCTCTAGGTCTGAGCGAAAGCCAAATCCGTACAAATCAACACTACGTCCGGACGGCCACCATTTTAGCCCTTTCAAGGTAGCTACTCCAATCATGGGCGTCAATGGTAACTCATCCCGTCGTCGTGAAGATCGTCGGTCTTGTACCGTCTTCAACTCTTCGACTATTAGTCGCCGTATTCATTATTCAGAATGGGTTAAACCCGGTCTTTCCGAATAACTCGCGTGATTTATAATTAGGTGCTATATATAAACCACATCGATGCTTCATTCCAATTCAGAATATCCTTTTAATAAAGTATTCGCGTTATTAGGGAAAGGTTCCCATAAATTTTATCAAAGATAAATCTTTCAACTTATTCTTTAATCTTCCTTTATTCACCTTCAATCTAATTAAAGATTTATTCAAAACTTTATTAAGTTTTAGTCTTCTAAAATCATTGTTAAATGACTAATCACTTTTCTGGAATTAATCTTATCTTTAATCCGGGTTTAAGAACTATGTTATTTAAAACATAGTTCATGAGAGACCCCATTTCATGTTTCATTAATTCCCAGTTTAATATATAATATTAAGCATCTCTTCTTTTAGAAAATTTCATTTAATCTTAATTAAAAGATTAATTAATAACAAATCAAAATTTCACTTTTGATTTGAGTTTCAAGAACTAATGCCCTTCAAAACATTGTTCACAACCAACCCATAATCAATTTCCTTTTTATTTCAATTATATTTAATAATTGGAAATCTCATTTAAATCTTAATAAAAATATTTTCCTTTACTCAAATGGATTTAAGAATAATGTTATTTAAGACACTATTCACGACAAACCCAAAATCTAACTTGATATTAAATATAAAGCTTTGAATGGGAATTATATCGATTATGTTCAATATCAAATTCTAAAACCAACGAATATCATATCAGAAATAACGATATTAAATATCTTCCAAATTCCCAAAATAATATCCGTATAATCACAGAATTAATATTGAAATAGTCCGTAGATAATTTCCATTTAAATCCAATTCAATATACTCTTTGGGAATTCTTAGTTGTATCAAAAACCATTTTAAATCCTTTTATTTATTTATAAAATAAATAAATCACTTATTTTGATAAAAATATCTTTCATCTTTATAAACCTGGAGATTTTCATCAAAACCCTTTTTGGATCATTTATTATGATTTCACATAATTTTTTCCTTATTTTTACGTATTTTAAAACGTTTATAACACTACAACATAAAAGACTTTTTATGGTGTTTCAAACACGCCATAAAAAGAATCCACAGCGTTTTTAATGACGCTGTTTATCGACATGCAGTTAAAAGTCAGTATCAAACCATGGCAGTGTATAAACGCCATGAAAAGTATAGTTCAATAGCGTTTTATCTGTGCTGTTACATCATTTCATGGCGTTTAGGCTAATTTTCTATAAATTTTTCTTAGCAGTTTTTGAATGCTATTAAAAGAATCTATAGCATTTATTTTTAGCTGTGATATATTTTTTACATCATGTATACATTGTTATGAGTGTTTTCAAGTCAAATTTTTAAAAAACTTTTTATGGTGTTTTAGAAACGCCGTAGAAGAAACGCCATGAAAAGTTTCAATATCGTTGAAAAAACGCCATAAAAAGTTACAAAATTAATCTACGTCCTGCTATCACTTTAAAATCTGCATATTATATAGATACCTCAATTCAAAATAACAATGTCATATTAATAACATATTTTATTTTGATCACATAATTCATAACCAACAAGTAAAATTTTATAACTATAACATGCAATATTCTTACATCAATAATACACAATAGGTCCATAATAGTTCATAAAATAGTGGTGTTATACCAAATATACACAAGCGACCAAAATATAGTACTACATATGTGATTAACTTCGACCAAAATATACGTGATTGCAACAATGCTTCCCATCGGCGTCTTCGTCTATGTACCTATAAAGCAAAAATCTTCAATATTGTTAGTACATTCAAAATCTTCAAAATTGTCACAACGCATCATAATTTTAAAGTATGAGAACACAACAGGTGCACTGACATGCACAAGAAGCTGCCGCGATGCACTAACAAAATACAGAATTTGTACAAGAAGTATGAGAACAAACGGCAGATCAAAATTTGCCTATTTATTGAACAAAGTGTTTTTGAAAATGATCAGAACAGGCAAAATACAGAATAAACAAAATAGAAAGGAAACAGAAACTTACTTTCGGGCATGAGCGAACATTGAGAAACTCCAAAATTTTACAATGAGATTTAGCAGTGGCTACTTCTTCCTTCGGTAGAATCATGCAAGTCTGTAAAAGGCAATAATGCACGTATTAATGAATTGTCATCGCTGAATTAAAATTAGTTTAATTGTTTAGCTTAAAGAGTAACAGGATAATAAAGAGACACCACCAAGACTGGCTATGGGTCCAACAAGGGTTAAAGGTATAGATCAGTCTACTCAATACCAAATAACATGCATGTAGCGAGCTGATTTACTCACCTGTGCATACATGCGCCAAATAAAGGGAAACTTGCACAATGAACCAGAGTAATTCACACGTATCAGTAATGACATGCAAGGCACAAATGATGCAGACAACATTTCAACTTAAATGTACAGCATGTAAGGGTATTCAAATTCTAGGCATTCATTATGATCTTAGGACCAAAGGAAAGCACATGTAAGAACGGTTTGTTTATCTCATTTCAACAGAAGAAGTTTTTAAGACATATTCCTCTTTTCCCGGCATGACACAGTTATTTGTTACATGTCGTTGATGTCAATCGGTGAAGATCCAGAAGTTATGAATGATTCAGAAAAAAGGTGATAAGTCATAATATCCATCATTTAAATACAAGTGTAAAATTTGTGATGGGAACATGTGAGAGCAATAATCAGTATCCAAGGCAAGCACATGTAAGAACCATGCTACAGCCATTACTAATGACACCATAAATTATGCAATACATTTTTATTTTCATCACTTGCATAAATGCAAGTACCCAAATCAACCCTGCAAGTAATGTTTTAGGCATTCCCACTAACTTAAAAAATGTAAGTAATACAAAATCAAATTTATGTAAGATACTGACAATCCGTTAATTGCCAAGCTACATTTGTTCATTCAGTTAATTGCCAAGCTACAGGGTTTCAAAGTTTCAACAGCCTACGACTAAAATAATCCATACATCGGCTTAACTGGGTTCAAGTTTCAAGTTCAAAAATGGAATCTCTAGCGAGATCTCAGGTGAGGTAGACGATATTGGAAGCAGTGCATTTGAATATAGTAAGAAAGGCCTTTGATATATGCTTTCCTATGAACACGTATCTAAATCTGCTGTTTGTTAACATTTATGTAAGATACTGACAATGTGTATGATCTGTGTTGCCATTATGATGGTTAGCCAGAAGGCAATAATGAGTTTTCAATAATTCTGGATTGGTAGAGTGTGTCTCTTAATTCTTTACTTATGTGTATCATCATCATCATAAACTAGTATTGGAGTGTAGTACTTGTTGTTAAATACAATATATTTTGTCGATTAAGTTATCCATTAGTCAAATGTAAGTTTCATTTTAATGAGCTGTGAGTAAAACGTGATACTTCCTTTTATTCTACATCTTTTACATTTTTGTATGGATAGTTGAGTTCAGATGTTACAAGTTTGAATATCTTTGAAACTATTTCACTTCATTTTTATTTTTCATTATTTATAAAGGTCAGAAGTCGCAGCTACAAGTCTCAACACGGCTATTTCATCATATTTTTATCTCCATATTTTTTCTGTATATTAAAGAATACTAAAGTAATAGTATGCTCTTCTTAGTTCTCCATTTATAATATTGAAGTGTTTTGTAGTTTTGAGTTCTCATTCAAATTAATCTATTTACATTGGTTTATATACGTCTCAATTAAAATTGTTTGATTTTAATTATAAAGTAAACAACATCAACATATTCGATATTTATTCGTAATCACAAAAATTATATTCTATGAAAACGATCTCCCCAGGCCTCATGTGACTTCTATCTACAGAGATCATTGTTACTGTTCCTTTTTTTTATTAATGTTATCAACGCGAAAGTTTCATGTACAATATTCAGGGCAATGTGATCAAGGAAGAAGTAGCCAAGGGATTGAATCCTGCCGTGATCGTGCTGCTTGTGGTGGTGGGACTTGTGGTAATCTTTCTCGGAGGGAACTATGCCCTTTACGTGTATGCACAGAGAACTCTCAGACCGAAAAAGAAGAAGCCTATTTCGAAGAAGAAACTGAAGAAAGAACGACGAAAGCAAGGTGTTTCTGCACCCGGAGAGTGATTAGGTTATTGCTAGCAGTAGCACTAGTACATTTCATGGTAGCAGGGAAAATACTTGATTGCCTTTCCTACTCCTCTCAGTTAAGGGGAAAAAAATTCGTACTTTGTGGTTATAAGAACTGTTGTGTTGGTTGAGAACTATACCGGTCTCTTATCGGTATTTTCATGGAATACTTTATATGCCTTCATGAATTGAGGTGTATTTATTTGCTTCACTATGCTGCTCTGTTTCATAACCTTAATGCTTTTTCACAATTTGGAACTTCATGCTAAGTGAAAGCAGCCGGAGTTATAGGAATCAGATTCTTGTTTCTTCCGATATTCCACTAAATTGAGAGCCAAATAAAGGTTCACTGCTGAACCATAACTTACACCAAAAGGACTATTGGTGATTAATTGGTTTAATTTGACAATATTTTATCGAAGATGTTGAAATATATTACATATCAATTGGTCTTTAGTTTTTGTTTTGGGGTGTGAACAATTGCTTTGGTTTTCTGATTTCGTTCTTATGTGCTCGTTCTTTTAGTGCAGCTTTTTATTTGGGATTGCATAAAATATCGATCAGCCTTTTTATCTATTTTTTTATTTTGAAAATGAAATTTAATCTGTTTTTAAAAGTAAATTATATAAGGTTTAAATACTTATTCAATAATCATGGATCGTCACATGTTGATGATCAGAACCTTATGAGAAAAATGAACTGAACAGGTCCGATTGCTGATAATGGTCCAACCAAGCCAGTTATCACACAATGATCAAAGTGCGCCACTTCTCTCTTTTTTTTTACTATGAAAATGAGTTCCAGATTTTGATGTAATTTTGTGTATGTATTCAACAATAATCATGAGAAATTCAATTGATTAGTCTATTTCTTGTCAGCAAATATATCTTGCATTGTATATATATACATATTAAGCTCAGCCTAATTAAAGCTTTTTTTGTACCCATAATTTCATAACACAGATATTTAGTTCTCTTTGGATTTGTATACTCGCAAATCAGCATTATTTGACCCAACAAAATAAAAGGGTAATGTGCGTTCAAGTTGATTGAGGCACCAAAGATCAGAGTGGTGATGTACAGATGGGTGAGGCTAAAGTTAGTGAGCAGAAAAATGAAGATAAATCAGAAATAGTTTAGCAAAATTTATATTTGGTCCGAAAACCAGGTTCTAACAGTCCGTATTAGCAAGCAAATTAGTATTACCTATAGTCTAATATTTTCTTTCAGCTAAAATAAAGCATAACCAAATATGCATCTCAGCATTTATGAAGAAAATATGAGCAAACGTTTTTCTTATCAAAATATTAATGTTAGGTTGCACTTACCGGAACTTGCATCTGGTATAACTTTCTCAGCAGGCCAAGCAATTGCAGTGCCGATGGCATCTTCAATGTTTTGTAAATCGGATGTTGGTCTCCATAGACGTGCATTTGGAGCATTAACAGCATCAACCCAAATTTTAACTGCATTATCCCTAGAGGAACAAAATGAACCAATGTGCTTGGATCGATTGAAGCGACACGTCCTTCAGCTACAATTTCTCCCCTTCGATCCAAATCAATCAGCTTGCACTTGTTATTTACTATTAAATTTGCACTCTATCAATTAAGAAAGAACAATTTTATCATATGATCAAATACTTGTAAGTCGAAAGAATTAATTAATTTTAAGTAAGTTAACCTTTCCAACAGTAGCGGTATTAATCGTATGAGTAGAAGATGACACAATATTAACCTCCTCAACAACTACCCTCGATTCGGGCCATGCCACTTTCATACCAATAGCTTCCCCAACTCGTGCCAAATCGTTGGTCGGTCTCCATAAATAAGCATGCTCATTTTTTGGTTTTTCTATCCAAACTGCCATTGCAGACGGTCCAAGAGGAAGATCGTTCACAATTTCTGTTGGATTACCCGAGTGCAGTCGTCCTTCAGCAACTATTTCTTCGGTTCCACGCCAATCATACAACTTGCATTTATGATTTGTGCTGCTAGTTTTACTCTAAGAAAAAAACGAGGCAACTTTTTTATGTATTCAGGATAAATATTTGTTGCTAAATAATTTAAAATTTACCCCATTGTCTCCTTTCTCAGTATGGTTTATGTTGTGCAAAACAACTCTGCTAGCTGGCCATGCTATTGTCTCGCCTTCAACTTCTCCAATGCGTGTCAAAGGAAATGAGGGCCTCCATAAAAAAGCATCTGGTCTCCTCGAAATGTCAACAATAATTTTCATGGCATCTGACCCTAAAGGGCTTAACTGAACAACCTCCTTCGGATCAGTCGATAGAACTCTCCCTTCTGCAACAATTTCATCTGTCCCGCACCAGTCCAATAAATCACACGTGTCAGGCATCTTGTTCTGATTGCCCTGCGACTGACCAAAAGCAAAATATAGTGGTTATGGAATTCATACTGCTGTATATGTTGAATTATATATATTGGTATGTACTATGTTATTAGATTGCATAAATTGATTTTAAGTTAGACTGGGACAATAAGTGCAGTCACTCAGAATATTTAATCCCTGTCCAACCTGGTGTATGGTCTGAACTGTCAACATTTAAAGTGAGACTGGGACAACTTTGGTTACTGATCTGTCAAAGCACAAGCAGAACTTGCAGACGCAACACGCGATTTCTTGACAAAAAAGTCAAGATTCCTACTAAATAGCATGCTACTTATGTTTTGCTTATATGCACTTTTCTGTCGTGCAATATAACACACAGATAATCACCAATGCAATATAACTGGATTAGAGGTTCAGTAAGAGTAATATTTTTTAAATGTTCCTAAGTAAATATGTGAGTTTGTATACGTATACAAAACCAAAAACTGTGCACTGTAAAGAATATGGCATAATGATTAATGAGAGGGCTCCTTCCAGTAATTTCTGATCCATTAATAGAAAATCCAAATTGAGATTTACATGTGTAGTGATATATCAACATGCATATCCAGGGAGTTATCCTTTTATTCCAACTATAATCTAAAAATTGATTATTCTATATGTTATCCTTTTATAATAATATTATTTTCCAAAATATTAATTTTGAAACTTCTCTTTTAATATTCATTATAAAATGGATAAAATAAATTGATAAACTCGTTCGGGTTTTTAAAATGCGTTGCTATTTTTAAAACGGATTAAATAGCCCAACTCATTTTCTTATCCATTTGTATTTTATAATGGACTAGACCTCTCACATTAAACCTACGACTTGTGGATGCTGGATGTGCCGGTCGGTTCCGGGCAGTCTTATTCCACAAGTAGGGCTTAACCTCGTGTCATGGTCCATTTCGTATTTGTGCACTTCGACATCTCACATTAGGTTCAACATTAGGGGCTGCTGGATATGCCGGTCGGGTCCGGGCAGACTTCCACCACAAATGTAACCTAACCTCGTGTTCAAGCACAATTATAATTTATAATTATAATTAATTTTTCCAAAACATATTATTTGAAATTATCCTTTCCATTAAGGAATCTTAATTTTAAGATATTCTTTATTTCTAAATATATGATTTCAAGTATCTTAATATAAATTGTAACTTTCCATATTCTTATATTATTAAAATAATATTGTAATAAAACTTTCAAAATGTGTAATTTTGAAATTAAAACTTGAAATATTAATTAGTCATTTATTGCTACATTTATTCTTATAATATTTAAAATAATATTATAATAATATTTTCAAAATGTATAATTTTTGAATTTCGAACTTCCAATATTAATTATTTATTTATTACTGCATTAGCCATTCTTGATAACTTTAGAAAATTCTACATTGGAATGAGACTCAAATCAAATACCATTAATTAATGGATTTCATACAACACATTTGTGAAATAATGATAGACATTCCTTTTATTACCCAAATTACATTCCAATCACAACATCCAAATAGCATTCATTTAACCATGTAATTGACATTCAAACAATATACATTCAATTGACAACATACAATAACTTTTCACAACAAAATTCAAATAACAATAGATTATTTGTGCACTTAGGCGATGTGTGAAAATATCGGCCCAATCAACATATACAAGTCAGGCAACTTGTATACGTCAGTGTAACATATTTGAATTATCATACATAATAAAATAACATTAATTGGTATGATACAAATTCTCAGATTTTAAACATCGCATCACGACCAAACATATATACACAACAATCATGCATAACATAGAAATAAACCACAAACATTTCATTACATACAATTAAATATATTTATTTATGAAAATAAATAATTACTGAAAATAAAGATTTAGTGAGAAAGAGTTCTCACAAGACATTATCCTCAACAAATGACATATTCATTATACTAATGTATGTGACATATCTAACTAAAATGACCATATCTTCTAACATGACATTCTTGTCTAAGATGACAATTTTAACTAAAATGACCATTTTATTCTTAGGTGACATTACTAACTAAAATGACACTGTTATCTTTGACATAAATGACCTTTTATTGTGGCAATCCTAGATGATCATAAATTATATTTATTTTGACATACATGACATTTTTTTATTTATTTTGACATACATGACATTTATTTATTTATTTATTTTATATTCACCAATTCTAATCTCAATAAAAATGACTTGTGTTGAATTTTATTAATGCATTCTCAAAATGACACGTTAAATAAAATGAATGCATTGTCAAAATGACATGTTAAATAAAATGAATGTCTTTTCAAAATGACACGTTAAATAAAATGAATGCATTCTCAAAATGACACATTAAATAAAATGAATGCATTCTCAACTAATATGATATTATTCTAAATAATGTATTTTTATTTCACTAAACATGTCCTAACTAAATAATATTTTTCCCTTTTTTTTTCCTTTTTTTCTCTCGCTAACAATGTTAAGTGACACTATTCTTAATGAATCAACACATGTTTCATAAAGGAATATCTTTTTCTATTCCTCTATCATATAAATGATAATGTTCTAATTAACAAAATAAATTAAAAAGTTGCATTTCATGTTTTATAAAAAAATGAATCAAAAAGTTGAAACTTTAAAATTCATCCTTTATAATATATTGCAAATGACATTAAGATGCAATGTCAAAAAAAGAAAAAAGAAAAGAAAAATCTAATCTTTTAATGTCAACAAAAATCCAATCTTTTATCGCATTGAAGATCCAATGTTTTATCGTGTTAAAAATCCCATCTTTTTTTTGTCATCAAAATTTGCATTGAAGTGCAAATAAAATTCTAACCTCTTTTATCTATATGAAAGTGCAATAAAAATCCCAATCTTTTTATTCATATGATAAATGCAATAAAAATGCATTGACCAAAATCCCATCTTTTGACATTCTAAATCTTTCCTTTCAACTTCCAATATAAATCAAATCTTTTTATATTGTCCATATTCTTATTTTCATTTCCAATAAAAATCTAAGAAGGTATAAGTATGATTCAATAACTAGAAAGATTTACGTCAACATCCATACATATGAACCCATTATGATTTCAGACTATAATTCAAACCATCCCAAACATCACAACATCAATGAAAAATCATAACACCGCAATTCAGACATAATAACATACATAACAAAGATTTATGAACAAGAAATTAATCAAAAATTAATTTTATAATTCGGAATTCTCACCTTGCTAATTCATTAGTTCTATGGAGGTGAAGGAGAGCCGCCATGATCCTATGAAGAAGGAGGCTAGGTTTCGTTAGGGTTGGGGGGTTGGGTCTAAGAGATATTATATAGACATTTGCAAATTGTTGTTTAATCCTATTATGTTTTAATTCTATTAATTTAACCCCCCTTATGTAAGTTATTTAATACAATTTGGTCCTTTTATTATAAACAAATCATACTTTTCTTTCAATCTTTTTAGTGTAATAAAAAAAATACATTTAGATGCAACTTTTTATTTGGATGCATAGTAGGTTAAGAAAAAGATACCATGTCTAATCACAGCAGGGATAAATTAATATCTTGTTTCTTAATATATTCGGGATATTTTTGCGTTTCTTTTCATTTAAATCAACATTTATTGAATCATAAATCCTGCAAATGTAGCATTATCAATTTTGTTCAAATTTCAAAAGTAAATATGAATGGGAGAGAGAGACTTGTAGGTGCATGCATTAAAATGTAGCATATGTTTTGTTAATTTGACTTAAAAGGTTGGAGAACAAAGAGGTAAAAAGAGGCAACCATGTTTTAAAATGCGGAAGAGATAAATGAATGCATGCACATTTATGTAAAATTAAAGAATGGATCTAAATTTGAATAATATAAATCATGTTAATACACAATTAAGACTTACAATAACAACCATTTAGTTCTCATTGCTAAATTTTCCTTACGCATGTGTATATACGATTTTTAATTAATTTGTTTCATTATTGCACAATTGCATATTTTAGATTCCAAATAAATACATTCTAATTTAGATTTATTGTTTAATTCTTAATTTTGCTATTGTGTCAAACTAATTTCACAAAAATGTAAACTTTGTGTGTCATGAATATTTTGTTTTGTAAACTTTTAATGCAACAAAAATAATACCTTTTATTTTTCCCACTACATATAATAATTTACTCTACATAATTGATACTACTTAAATCTTTTTATAAAACAAAGGAAAACGTAATCCTTTTATTTAAAATAAATTATTTTAAATATCAAAACTAATTAAAATAACTTAAAATAAAATTTTAAATTTACCCTAAAATTCAGGGTTGTTACAGTCACCCCCACTTAAAATCTTTTCGTCCTCGAAAAGGAACGAAGCTAAAGTGTTTAATTATCTAACTCATCTTTCATTCTTATTTCATTTAATAATTTCATTAGTTGAACTAATAATTACACTGCACAATCATCAATCAATTGGTTGATTAGCTTTATAAATATTTATAACTTTTATATATTCAAAAATCATATTTTCTAAAATAGATTATAATTACAAATATGTATATTGTGAACTTGTTACTCTCAACTCATTCCAGGGCATTACTAACCCCATCTCTAATGAGTTTTCTCATTTTAGGATACTGCTGATCCTATCTCTAATGAGTATTCTTATTGGATATTACTAATCCAATCTCTGATGAGTCTTTTGTTCAGTTCTAATGAGTCGTATCCCAAAGATTTGAGCTAACCAAAGCTCTGATACCAACTGTAACGGCACCGTAAATTCCCGCTCTTTGGATCGACCATAAACCACACAAGTCTGACCCAAAAGTTGGAAATCCACGAATACTTTAACTTTGGAAATACAACAACATCAGAACAACAACAACAACAGACTTTTATAAACATTACAATAATGTTACATCAGAGTACAGAATATCAGAGTACATCGAATAAAATTACAGCGGAAGATAAATTACAATATTTTAATACATTGTAGCGGAAATAAAATAACTAAGGCAGCGGAAGGAAACTATGCTCTGGAAACAACTTTAGGCTTCAATCCAGAATCCTGCTTGAGATAAGAACCTGTAGACAAACTACTCGACTGCCCGTGTGGAAAAGAAGGCACCCGAGTTTTAAAGGTGGAAACAAACAACGGGTCAGTCATGGGACTGGTGTGAGAATTCTTAACTAATTTAACTAATAGTAATAAGGCAAATCCAAGGACCACGCCGCTAACGCGGAACGGGTTTTATTCCAATGGATTGCCGCGCATAACCATAAAGTAAATCGTTAAACAACGCAATGCGTTTTAAAAAAATGAAACCATTATAAGAACCAAGTCCCATTACACAATGCAACGCAAACCAGAGGATAGGGTTTTACCTTATAAAGGTCAAAAGATGCTTAATACGATAAAAACGAATTTGATATTATTATTAGTGTATATAGGTTTTAAAAAAACATTTTCAATCATAATATATCAATCCTAGACAGCATAGTACCCCATCCTGCTATGTCGCCATACTAGTTCTACAATCAAATCCGCATGAGGTCGTATTGGAAATTGGGTTTCCATCATGAGTCAAGGCTAGGGAGGAGCTCCTTACCGATTCGAGACACTCTAGCTAATGTCTCAGGATTCCCCGTAGTTAACCCTTGGATCCTGCAGGGCCGGTCCACACATACAGTTTCGTGGATTAGTTATTCCTGAACACATGTTTCCCGATCCTATAGGACCTATCATCCGAGGCGCCTCATTCCATCATCCACATAAGTAAATATCAGCCAGTTTAAGCACCGACACAACTTCTAACTAGAAAGAAACATGCTGCTCTCCCTGCGTTCCCTTCTCCCGTTTTAGACTCCACCGGGTTGTGAGGCTCGCGAAGTCACGCTATACACAAAGCTACGCCTAAACAGGCCGTGCTTTGATCATCAACCATAAGGCCTGCTTTTCAACAAAAGCCTTGATCATTGCATCTTGGTATGCCACACTGTCAATCCATATCATACTATTAATATTTGCCAAAATATACAAAAGGGTGTTAAGCAAGAGAATAAATTCTCCGCCACCAAGCATTCATACATTCAGCAGAAAATCAATAAGTACAATATATAAAGGAGTACGATGTCAGACACACATTCCATTTATAAGCTTATGCTCTGGGTCTGAGCGAAAGCCAAATCCGTACAAATCAACACTACGTCCGGACGGCCACCATTTTAGCCCTTTCAAGGTAGCTACTCCAATCATGGGCGTCAATGGTAACTCATCCCTTCGTCGTGAAGATCGTCGGTCTTGTACCGTCTTCAACTCTTCGGCTGTTAGTCGCCGTATTCATTATTCAGAATGGGTTAAACCCGGTCTTTCCAAATAACTCGCGTGATTTACAATTAGGTGCTATATATAAACCGCATCAACGCCTCATTCCAATTTAGAATATCCTTTTAATAATGTATTTGCATTATTAGGGAAAGGTTCCCATAAATTTTATCAAAGATAAATCTTTCAACTTATTCTTTAATCTTCCTTTATTCACCTTCAATCTAATTAAAGATTTATTTAAAACTTTATTAAGTTTTAGTCTTCTAAAATCACTGTTAAATGACTAATCACTTTTCTGGAATTAAACTTATATTTAATCCGGGTTTAAGAACTGATGTTAATTAAAACATAGTTCACGAGAGACCCCATTTCATGTTTCATTAATTCCCAATTTAATATATAATATTAGGCATCTCTTCTTTTAGAAAATTTCATTTAATCTTAATTAAAAGATTAATTAATAAGAAATCAAAATTTCACTATTGATTTGAGTTTCAAGAACTAATGCCCTTCAAAACATTATTCACAACCAACCCATAATCAATTTCCTTTTTATTTCAATTACATTTAATAATTGGAAATCTCATTTAAATCTTAATAAAAAGATTTTCCTTTACTCAAATGGATTTAAGAATAATGTTATTTAAGACACTATTCACGACAAACCCAAAATCTAACTTGATATTAAATATAAAGCTTTGAATGGGAATTATATCGATTATATTCAATATCAAATTCTAAAACCAACGAATATCATATCAGAAATAACAATATTAAATATCTTCCAAATTCCCAAAATAATATCCGTATAATCACAGAATTAATATTGAGATAGTCCGTAGATAATTTCCATTTAAATCCAATTCAATATACTCATTGGGAATTCTTAGTTGTATCAAAAACCATTTTAAATCCTTTTATTTACTTATAAAATAAATAAATCACTTATTTTGATAAAAATATCTTTTATCTTTATAAACTTGGAGATTTTCATCAAACCCTTTTTGGATCATTTATTATGATTTCACATAAATTTTTCCTTATTTTTACGTATTTTAAAACGTTTATAAATTCGTTTCCAAGACGATTCCAACTTTTATTCCAACTATAATCTAAAAATTGATTATTCTATATGTTATCCTTTTATAATAATATTATTTTCCAAAATATTAATTTTGAAACTTCTCTTTTAATATTCATTATAAAATGGATAAAATAAATCGATAAACTCGTTCGGGATTTTAAAATGCGTTGCTATTTTTAAAACGGATTAAATAGCCCTACTCATTTTCTTATCCATTTGTATTTTATAATGGAATAGATTTCTCACATTAAACCTACAACTTGTGGATGCTGGATGTGCCGGTCAGTTTTGGGCAGACTTATTCCACAAGTTGGGCTTAACCTCGTGTCATGGTCCATTTCGTATTTGTGCACTTGGACATCTCACATTAGGTTCAACATTAGGGGCTGCTGGATATGTCGGTCGGGTCCGGGCAGACTTCCACCACAAATGTAACCTAACCTCGTGTTCAAGCACAATTATAATTTATAATTATAATTAATTTTTCCAAAACATATTATTTGAAATTATCCTTTCCATTAAGGAATCTTAATTTTAAGACATTCTTTATTTCTAAATATCTTGATTTCAAGTATCTTAATATAAATTGTAACTTCCGTATTCTTATAATACTAAAATAATATTATAATAATACTTTCAAAATGTGTAATTTTGAAATTCAAACTTGAAATATTAATTAATCATTTATTGCTACATTTATCCTTATAATATTTAAAATAATATTATAATAATATTTTCAAAATGTATAATTTTAAAATTTCGAACTTCCAATATTAATTAATTATTTATTACTGCATTAGCCATTCTTGATAACTTTAGAAAATTATGCATTGGAATGAGACTCAAATCAAATACCATCAATTAATGGATTTCATACAACGCATTTGTGAAATAATGATAGACATTCCTTTTATTACCCAAATTACATTCCAATCACAACATCCAAATAACATTCATTTAACCATGTAATTGACATTCAAACAATATACATTCAATTGACAACATACAATAACTTTTCACAACAAAATTCATATAACAATAGATTATTTGTGCACTTGGGCGATGTGTGAAAATATCAGCCAATCAACATATACAAGTCAGGCAACTTGTATATGGCAGTGTAACATATTTGAATTATCATACATAATAAAATAACATTAATTGGTATGTTACAATACTCAGATTTTAAACATCGCATCATAACCAAACATATACACACAACAATCATGCATAACATAGAAATAAACCACAAACATTTCATTATATACAATTAAATATATTTATTTATGAAAATAAATAATTACTGAAAATAAAGATTTAGTGAGAAAGAGTTCTCACAAGACATTATCCTCAACAAATGACATATTCATTATACTAATGTATGTGACATATCTAACTAAAATGACCATATCTTCTAACATGACATTCTTGTCTAAGATGACAATTTTAACTAAAATGTCTAATTTATTCTTAGGTGACATTACTAACTAAAATGACACTTTTCTCTTTGACATAAATGACCTTTTATTGTGGCAATCCTAGATGATCATAAATGATATTTATTTTGACTTACATGACATTTTTTATTTATTTTGACATACATGACATTTATTTATTTTATATTCACTAATTCTAATCTCAATAAAGATGACATGTGTTGAATTTTATTAATGCATTCTCAAAATGACACGTTAAATAAAATGAATGCATTCTCAAAATGACACGTTAAATAAAATGAATGCCTTCTCAAAATAACACGTTAAATAAAATGAATGCATTCTCAAAATGACACATTAAATAAAATGAATGCATTCTCAACTAATATGATATTATTCTAAATAATGTATTTTTATTTCACTAAACATGTCCTAACTAAATGTTTTTTCCCTTTTTTTTCTTTTTTTCTCTCGCTGACAATGTTAAGTGACACTATTTTTAATGAATCAACACATGTTTCATAAAGGAACATCTTTTTCTATTCCTCTATCATATAAATGATAATGTTCTAATTAACAAAATAAATTAAAAAGTTGCATTTCATGTTTTATAACAAAATGAACCAAAAAGTTGAAACTTTAAAATTCATCCTTTATAATATATTGCAAATGACATTAAGATGCAATGTCAAAAAAAGAAAAAAAGAAAAATCTAATCTTTTAATGTCAACAAAAATCCAATCTTTTATCGCATTGAAGATCCAATATTTTATCGTATTAAAAATCCTATCTTTTTTTTGTCATCAAAATTTGCATTGAAGTGCAAATAAAATTCTAACCTCTTTTATCTATATGAAAGTGCAATAAAAATCCCAATCTTTTTATTCATGTGAAAAATGCAATAAAAATGCATTGACCAAAATCCCATCTTTTGACATTCTAAATCTTTCCTTTCAACTTTCAATATAAATCAAATCTTTTTATATTGTCCATATTCTTGTTTTCATTTCCAATAAAAATCTAAGAAGGTATAAGTATGATTCAATAACTAGAAAGATTTAAGTCAACATCCATAGATATGAACCCATTATGATTTCAGACTATAATTCAAACCATCCCAAACATCACAACATCAATGAAAAATCATAACACCGCAATTCAGACATAATAACATACATAACAAAGATTTATGAACGAGAAATTAATTAAAAATTAATTTTATAATTAGGAATTCTCACCTTGCTAATTCATTAGTTCTATGGAGGTGAAGGAGAGCCGCCATGATCCTATGAAGAAGAAGGCTAGGTTTCATTAGGGTTGGGGGGTTGGGTCTAAGAGATATTATATAGACATTTGCAAATTGTTGTTTAATCCTATTATGTTTTAATTCTATTAATTTAACCCCCCTTATGTAAGTTATTTAATACAATTTGGTCCTTTTAATATAAACAAATCATACTTTTCTTTCAATCTTTTCAATGTATTAAAAAAAGTACGTTTAGATGCAACTTTTTATTTGGACGCATAGTAGGTTAAGAAAAAGATACCATGTCTAATCACAGCAGGGATAAATTAATATCTTGTTTTTTAATATATTCGAGATATTTTTGCGTTTCTTTTCATTTAAATCAACATTTATTGATCATAGATCCTGCAAATGTAGCATTATCAATTTTGTTCAAATTTCAAAAGTAAATATAAATGGGAGAGAGAGACTTGTAGGTGCATGCATTAAAATGTAGCATATGTTTTGTTAATTTGACTTAAAAGGTTGGAGAACAAAGAGGTAAAAAGATGCAACCATGTTTTAAAATGCGGAAGAGATAAATGAATGCATGCACATTTATGTAAAATTAAAGAATGGATCTAAATTTGAATAATATAAATCATGTTAATACACAATTAAGACTTACAATAACAACCATTTAGTTCTCATTGCTAAATTTTCCTTACGCATGTGTATATACGATTTTTAATTCATTTGTTTCATTATTACACAATTGCATATTTTAGATTCCAAATAAATACATTCTAATTTAGATTTATTGTTTAATTCTCAATTGTGCTATTGTGTCAAACTAATTTCACAAAAATGTAAACTTTGTGTGTCATGAATATTTTGTTTTGTAAACTTTTAATGCAACAAAAATAATACCTTTTATTTTTCCCACTACATATAATAATTTACCCTACATAATTGATACTACTTAAATCTTTTTATAAAACAAAGCAAAACGTAATCCTTTTATTTAAAATAAATTATTTTAAATATCAAAACTTATTAAAATAACTTAAAATAAAATTTTAAATTTACCCCAAAATTCAGGGTTGTTACAAAAGCAATGTTGAATCGAGTGAGAAAAGCCTTAACAGATTCCCTTGGATTCTACTTCATCGCTGAAAGTGTTATAGCATCCTTGGCTTTGGTAGCATACAATCAGAACTGGTCCTTGAACCTTTTGGTCAATTCAGAGAATCGGTCTACGGACTTAGGTGGTATCTTTGTGAACCATAACGACACATCACCTTCTAAGTAGAGAGGGAAATATAAGCATCTCATCTCGTCTGTTGCCTTTGTCGCACTCATATGTCACTCGTATTTAAACTGAAAGTGGTTTGAATCAACAAGGCCATTGTACGGAGGTAAGGTTGGAGGATTGAATTTCTTCGGACATTCGGTTTCTCGAATTCTCTTGGTAAACGGAGTCCTGTCATGAGAGAAATATCATTTCTTATCACCATCATTGAGAGTTTGATTCTGCTTCATGATTTGTTCTATCATATCCGAGATGTACTCATTAGTGGTATGTCGCTTCGCAGGGTTGATTTCGATCTCTTTTCCAAATGTTTGTCTAGGCATACGATCCTGGTTAGAGAGCTAAGTTCCTTTATCTTCCCAATGAGGAGGTGCCCCCTGATAGGACTGGTAACCCTTTGAGCTTTCATCTCGGAATGATTCTTAGCCTTTGGCTTCGAGTTTTCAACATTAGCCTCGTCTTTGTTGCTCAACCATTCGTTGTCATCTTCTATGTTGTCGTTGCGATCATGGTTAGAAGCGGATGAATTGGCATTTTCATCAAGATAAACATGGACCTTTCGAGGTGGTGGATTTGGTCGAGCGTTAAGGATGGCGTCAAGTTTTTCCATCATCACCTTAGTAGAAGCATCCATTGGTTCATGTTGGCAATAGCAGCATTCAACTCATTTTTAGTCACACCGGCTCTGCCTACCGAGTCTTCGCCAACTTCAAAATAGTTAGTAACTGGCGTTTCTTCGTTAGCAATATTATCGGTGTTTCCAACGGTCTTGCTTATGGCCTTCTTAGATTTATCCATGATTTCGGACAAGACTTTGAATTTGGAAGAGAGTTCGTCGATTGGTCTAGATCTTAAACTTGTAGAATCTATGGTAGAAGTAGACTTAGAATTTCAAGGCAATGCTCTTTGGATTAAGAGAAGTGTGGACGTGGTCCCATGGTGGGCACCAAATGTTAAAACCAAAATTTGATTTCAACACCAAAGGTGTTATGTGAACACTTCACCGAACGGTTAGAGTGAGACCACAATCACAAAATAAAAAGCAAAAATGAAGAACAAGAATTTTTATAGTGGTTCAATCTAAAATAGATCTACGTCCGCTTTTGAATCATTTCTCATTATGATATTTTGTTTTACAACATACATGAATTATCTCATATTGTTCATTTCTCACTTTTCCCTCTTTCTAAGATCTAAATTACTTGAATTGGCGAAGGAATTTGAGAGATCTCTTGCTTTGTGATGGTGGATATATGAAACTTCAATCACTTTGGCATATGGATGATCTTCACGGATTCCATAGCATTTTAGTGTTAGATCTAGGCTTTAGAGATGTTTAGCGGAGATTAGAGATCACCTGAATTGTGTTGGAGAGATTCCTAATGTAGTTTGAAGGAGATTTGATCCATTTGATATTGCATGAAGATTGACTGATCCTTGAAAGCCATTAATGAAGTTTGTAACGAAGCTTAGAAGGTTCAAGAAATGATTTGGCGGCCCTTCGAGATAGAAGGAATTGGTCCTTTGAATGGTGGTGAAAAGGGGTATTTATAGGAGAAGTTTGGAATGGGTGACAATGTTGTAAATATGGGTGTACAACTGTACACAGCTGTCTCACGGCTTAAAAGAGTAGAACGACCTAAATAGAAGTTGCGGCCTAAAAACTTGTGCGAGCTAACAGCATTTTCGGTCTACGACCTAACTGTTTTGCCAACATTATCACATAATTTCCTCCACGTCCCATTTTCCACTGCTATAGAGCTGTAACCAACCCAAAATATTGTATATATGTCTCATGAGCTCCAGAATATCCTAAAGATGCTCCACACGGCCCAAAAAATGTGGGAACGACACAAAAACTCTTTTTTCTGGAACGACTCAAATGCCATGCATTATATTGGAGAACGAATTGTCTACCAAATCTGGAACGAGCTTAGCATGGTGCCGATATGGCAATGGTCTAAGGAGATACCTTCATATGTGCTACAGAATATGCAGATGAGCCGCCATTTACAACTAACGATCTAAAATGCAGGTGACGACCTAAATGGTCTCAACGAGCTAAAAGGTGCCACAAGCTAGAGGTGTCAGCGAGCTAAGGCCAGCTACTGACGACCTAAAGCTCGTTGACGACCCAAAGGAGCGGCAACGACCCAAACTTTCTGGGGATGTACTGGCAGAGAATGAGCAACCTAAGGTGCTCTTTCTTATGAAAGACCTTCGACATGGATGTTGTGGCTCACAACCTAAAACGAGTGCTCGTCCAGATGGTCTTTAAATTAATGTAATGTCGGTGCCACGCGTTATGTCTAACCAATTCTCCATATGCATGTACTAAGCTTCGTAATATATCCAACGAGCTGATTGCTGGAGCGAGCTAAACTCTCTTAGCTGGAACGATCTAAAATATGTGGGAACAAGTAGATTTCATGCAGAACGTCCTGGCATAAATTTCCATCCAGTCTATTCAGTGCGAAGCATATATTTCGTATTATATATTTTGTTATCCATCTGCATGAGCTGACGTGTCCATAGCGAGCCAAGATTGGTGAGCAGTCTAAATGGCTTGCTTTAGCACTTTGTTGGCAATGAACTGGTTTCATATAGTATGTAATGTGGGATACCCAATCCATGTTGCTTCGAATGTTACACGCCAGGATGTTCCATATATTAACTATGATGCGGCACGTTATAGCCAGTTGTTGATCCGTTCCCAATACCTTGTCAGCAAGCTATTACTTTCATGTATGCATTCACGTTTGGGCGAGCTAAATGAAGAGGCGGGCTAGCTGAAGCAGCGGCCTTGGAGCCAGTTGAAGGAACAGGCTAAAAGAGTGCCAACGGTCCAAACTGTTGTGCGAGCTAAATGAAGCCACGTGCCAACGTTCGCGAATACTTCATAATTTTGAACCACATTTTCAAAACGGGGTTAACGGGCGTTGTTTCATTTTCTTTTCTATCTGACTTGTCTTTTTCTCCAGAAGACTTTTCATCGTCATTTGAAATACTTTCAGTCCGTTTATCTTGATCTGCATACTCATTATTCAAATCAATTTTAGTTTTTTCATGACTTTATACTTTGTCAACATTTGGTGAATCAATCAAAGTTGCTTCTGAATCACCTCTGTCATTTATTTTGTCATGTTCAAATCCTGTTTTCTGCTCTTTCAATTGCTATCTAAGTTTAAATAGCTCATCTTTCGCTATTCTCTTCAACTTTCTTTCTTCCTTCAACTTCTTTTTCAACTCTTTGTTTTACTCCTCAATCTCTAAGATGTGATAGTTTACTCTACTTTCCACTTCTTTTTCAACATTTTCCACTTTTTCTACCTGTTGATCACACTTTCTTTTTTTTGTTTACGTAGCTTTTCCTTTTGTTAAAGTTGAAGTTCTTCTTGCTAAACTTTCCTTTGTCTCCAAAAGAATAGCCTCGTATGGCTCAATATTTGTTATATCCTTAATCTGCATATGTTTAAACATTATATGAATCAATTTTTATATCGCTACACTACTGAGTTGGATGGAAAATTACTGAATTTATATCAAAAAAATTCAGTATTTTGTATTTGTACTGAAGTACTGTGAGCAAACTAAATAAAAACTGATACCTACAACAGTATAAAAATGATAACTAAAAATTGAACAATGAAAAAATAAAAAAAATGATACCTACAATGAATAAAAACTGATACCTAGAATCTGAAGTTAAAAATGTAACACAAAACTGATACCTATAATATTCAAAAATTGATACCCGTTAACTGTGAATATGAGAAAAACTTAAACTAACACCTATCAACTTATAAAACTGATAACTAAAAATTATAAACATGTAAATATCACAAAAGTAATACCTACAGAGACATATAACTGATAACCAATAGTTGAAACAGAAAGAATAACACATTAAATCGATACATGCAAGAGTTTAAAACTAACACATTGATTATTGTAACTGTCCATGCTTAAACTTGTTTAAAAACTCCTTGTTTGCTATGTTCTACAAATTCTTCAGATCCCACCTTGCAAATCATGGGAGTTTGTTGCCAAAGTTTCTTCGTTGCTTAATTAGAGATATCTTTTCGCACATCACATGCTACATATACGAAATAAACAAACTTATAACTGAAATCATTATCGTATGTTTACATTTAGAGTAAAGATATTGTAAAAAAAAAAAAAAAAAAAAAAACCAACAGAAGCATCGAACAACCAGACATATCCCTCGGGTTATGAATGTAACTTTTTACAAACTTTGTAAAAGTCGAATGAATTGTTTTTGGCCATGAAACTGAATTATCTTGTTCACATCCAAGATGAATGGAATAAAACCCCATTGTATTTTCTGCTGGTTATTAGCAAAGAAAAAGGTAAGTAGTATTAAATTATAAGAAGGAATGGCAAGTCTTCTTCAAATTGCTTCTTTTTCTTTCCTACATCTTCCTTATTTCTTTTTTCTATTAAATTCCTTGTAATGACCATTGCATTTCCAAAGTTTCTTGACACAAAATCCTTGAACTCTGTTGGTATAGTTTTATACGTCATTTTCGGTGTCTTTTCTATATCGGTGGCTTCCAAAGGCATATAGAATAATAAACTTATATCTTCCGGACATATTTTCATTCTATTTTCATCAAATACAAAAGAATCTTTCTCTATTGTGTAGCAAGAATACACTGCATCCAAATTCTGTTGATGTTTCTTGCACTCCTTCAATGAATTTTTTTTCTCATAAAACACACAAAAGAACTCATAAAATGGTGTTCGTTTCAACAACTCAATTTGTTTATTTGTTAAAGCTTTCTTCTCTTTTATCATGCTTATCATTCTATAAGACGCTTGCAAACCGCATCTATAAGCCATTTCCCGTTTCGTTTTATCATCTACAGCTAACTCTTCTCTACTCTCTGCTAATATACTCGACTTAACTTCTCTTGGCCTTGGATTAGCAAAATCATCATCCTAGTTAACAAATAAAAAACATTAATAAACAGAATTATAAGGTTTATGAGTGTCACAAGTAAATGTTATACATAACAAAAAACATTAATCTAATTAACAATTATATTTACAAAATTTAAGTATCATTTTTTCAATATTGTATGCAGCGGTTTTTAAGTTGTAAACTGAGTGGGTATCATTTTTATATCAACTTACACATCAGTATCTACAACATTTTAAAGTGCACAGTTTTTTAGTATCATTTTTATATATATATGTAGGTACCATTTTTTATTTTTTCATTTTTTTCCATAGTAAAGGTATCAGTTTTAATCATTGAAGGTATCAGTTTTATTAATTAACTCTATTACAATGCATAAGTATCATTTCTCTTAATGTACAATATCAGATTCATGAGTATCATTTTTTAACACAAGATCACTGCTTTACAGTTATAATGTTAACCTAGTTGTTTTATTTCAATGTGTCAAATGTACAAATGCTCCTTGATACACAGTATCATTTTTCAAACAAAAGTATATTCATTTTTAACTAATATAACAACAATATTTAACGTACAGAACTTCCTTCTATAGCTCTAGCATCCTTAACTTGAATTGTTTTTCCTTTTCCATTGTAAATACCCTGCTAAATGAGACCATTATTGTTAGACAATATAAACAAACAATACTACTTTTTCTTACTAATGATATCAATTACCTTATTTTTATCATCTCTTTTTTTCTTCTTTACCATTTCAGCTAAAATTTTTGGATCATTATACCTTTTCAACCGTCTCTCTTCAGTTACCACTCTACTACCACTACAACAAAACAGTCCTTTTACAACGGGCAAAAACCGTTGTAATATGCATTTCACAACGGGCATATGCCCGTCTTAATATGCCCCGTCGTAATAGCTCCTGACTATTTAACAACGAGCAATGACTGTTGTAAAAGACCGTTATAATATCTTGCTCTGTCACGTGCAATGACTCTATGACAATGGTTATTAACCCGTTGTAATAGCTTATAAATTACAAGCGGCCTTTGCCCGTTGTAATACAGTATATTACAACGGTTTTTGCCCATTGTAATAGAAAATTTAAATATAACTGTTGCGACATACATCCATAATAATAAGGAATATTTTAACATGCAATAAATACTGTAATGCAACAATCAAAATCACATAATAACACATACTAAAACACTGAAGCAAGAATCATATAATTCCAACACATTTCAAAAAGTTCGATAAGTTTACACTCCAAAAGACTAGATAAGTTTATATTCCAAAAGGTTAGAAGACATCGGTCTAACATAAATTACATAACTAGTTTCATAAGTACCAAAACTAGACCAAGGAAATGTAATCTTTGTGCCACGCGACGGCAGATCCAACGGCCTGTTGATCTTGAGTCTGCATATTTTTACTAGCACGGTGTGACTGCAAAAAAAGAAAAAAGTTACCAAATATAGAGAGAATATATTATTATACACCATTCAAAACTTATTATACAACATTTAAGTCTTTGCATTGCTGTAACCTTACAGCCTTTGGTTCCATAGTCTTCCTACTTCACTTTACCGCTATTTCGAATAATATGCATATTAATGTACATTTACCGCTATTTTGTCTCCACTTTGTTTTATCCTGAGCATGGATTAATTTTCATTCAACAAAGTAATATTCAGGTAACACTATTTATTTCCCACAGAGCGGAAAAATGGGAAACCTACAGCCTGCAATTTAAGATGAAAATCATTCAAGATGAAAAATATTTAAGATGAAAAATGGGTAACCTGCAGCCTACAATACACCAGTGTTCATATTAATGAAACTATTTTTTTGCATGTTCATATGGTTTTTAAATAGCAGATAACAACAACAAGATGCAACTTCAAGATACATATATGTTAAATAGCAGAACTAATATCAATTGTTTATGAACATTTTATAGCCATTTTACGTGCAAAATTACTAATATAATAGTTTCATATCCATTGTATCTTATTCAATCAATAAATGAAACAAACCATTCTTTTTAACATGCTGGAACAAAGATAACGCAATAAGCATGCACCATCTTAGACACAAAACCTGAATATATATTGTGAATTTATAGCTTAAACAATCAACATTATCAAAAGCAATTTTATGGAATCATACAAAATGTCAAAAAGATCAAACAATTCATTTTTATCTCAGTGTAATGAAATAAACAATAGTGCCTACAATTGCATGTTATCATGATGTTCAATCTTCTCTTTCAAACCATTTAGATACAAATTTTGCTTCTATGATATTAGAATTGAATGTACTGTAATCTAACCCAATGGGTAAAATAGTTAAAAAAAAAAATTGACAAACAGTATAGCCATAAACATATAAAAAGGACACAATGCAGCTGTTTATGCATGTATTTAAAGATTTTAAAAACAGTAAATGAGCTTTGGTTAAGCTCACCCCACATGAATACACCATCTGCAAGCATACTCTATTTTTTATTGAAAATCCTCATATTACTTTGAACAAGAAAATAAAATGAAAAGAAAAAGGAAAGCCTGTTACCTAACAAAATATTCCAGTTAACCACCATGCAGCAAACCCCCCATCCGACTGAATCCATACTTCATCTCCCATCACAAATCAGACCACTGTTATGCGTAGAACAATGTTTACATAGGAGTTTAAGTAGTCACGACCACATAAGCATGTATACACGACCGTAAGGTGTTGCACATGTAACCATCACCATTTATCAAAATCAACTGAACAAATGTTGATCGCTACTAGTAAAGGGTAAACAGACCATCTATGTCCATACATACGCAAGTGAGGAAAAAAAACCGCAAAGCTTAGTAAAACATTCAATATTCATTTAAACATTATATGGTAAGGCAACCTAATATAAGCATTACTGCACCCTCGTTCATTCTGCTCTTTAATCGTCCATAGTTTAAAGTTTTTGGGTTCATTAATATACTTATCAAGTTATAATAATTCACCAATTTCATGTGTGATCAACATACAGGTAGTGCACACTTAAATGAAATTGTAAAACAGGTAGAATCGGCAACCAATTACCCACATCCAATACAACCCAAACCAACAAAACAATATATACGCAAGAATAAATTTCAGAGTTGAAATACTTGAATTTTCATAGTGAGATAACTTACCTTGAAACGCTAGCGATAAAAAACAGGAATTGGCTGAAGGCGGTGAGTATTTGATTGATTTGCGGTGATGCGGCGGACTGTTGCTTGGACGCGGAGCCGGCCAGAGGAGTTCGATGCTTTGAAGTAGTTCGGACCTGATGGTGGAGACGACGAAACAGCGAAGGACAATTGGAGACGACGAAACAGCGAAGGACCTGATGGTGGAGACGACGAAATAGTATCCACATCCAGTGTCCTATGTCCAATGTATAACAAAGCCCGGAGTGACCAGAATATAAGTAACCAAACTCATAAAAATGTATTTAGTATTGTTATCCGACATTAATATTTGGCTTAAGATGTGGTCAGAATAGTTGAGTTTTAAATCTCCACAACAATATTTCCATCTCATGCGTCAAGTATTTCAGAAACACAGGAAATTTGGTACCAATAGTTGGAATAGAGCTTAAGCTACAGGGTCAAGGCAAATTGTGGTCATACTCATAGGGCAATGTCATTAACCAAAATAAGAGTAGAATTAAACATATAAGCAACCAAAAGTTGAACAGAAAATGTCATGAACAGCTAAATCCACTCAAGACAGCCAATGTGACAACGATTGGAAAGCAATAAAACACCCACAACTAATTATACTTAGTGTAAACCGAAGTTGGAAACTTGCAACCAGTTTTAATCGTATACCTGTATACTTGCTTTGAGTCGCGGTAACAGCGAGAAAGGTGCTCGCTTGGAGCTGAAGCGTTGGTGTCGGGATTGATATCAACCAAGTCTTAAGACAACAATTCCTGGTTTTATGCGAAGAATGCCTCGGATTTGAGTTGCTACTCACACTCAGCAGATAGGGATGTTGGCAAAGAAATCCTCACAGCAACTTGGTTTGGCTTACTGGAGATGTGCCAGGACTTAGTCGCGACGCCGACGGCTTGACTGGGGTAGCTCAGGTGCTGGCGAACGGTAGTGACTTGGTTGTGACGAGAGCTACAGGCTGGTGAAACTACGATGGTGGAGAAAATGGAGCAGCGGTGAACGACAGGGGTAGAGGCCAAGTTGCGAACGATGGTCTGGTGCTCGAGGCAAGGCGGCGGATTTTTGCGAGGAGGCGGTGAGGTTTCTGACTTTGAAACGAGGCGGACTACGGTATGAGAAAAAGGGAGACGCAGTTCGACAGAAGGAGGATGGGACGCCGAGGTCAGTGGAGGAGAAGCGCGACTTGGGGTGGTCGAACCAGCGGCGGCTCAGAACGTCGCGAAGAGGAGATGAATTTTTCACTGCTGCCACTATTTCAATTTTAGGGATTTTGATTTCTCAGATGGAACAAATGAAAAGGAAGGAAATGGGAAAAATAAAAAGGATAGGAAATACAAAAGGGACGGCTAAAGATAAAACGGGAACAGTGAGATATAAAAGGTAGGACACATGTAAGAAGAAAAATATGCAAAAGGGACAACTGGAATGTGTTTCAGCAAATTTTAACAAGTGTTTAAAATATTTATCAATAAAAACAAGATATTTTCTTAATTATATGAACCTATGTTATACTATGTATATTACCCAATACTAGTATATTTAATAATTTCAAATACAATCCCCAATAAATTTTTTTTAAAACCAAATTTAAACTCCAAATAAATTTATTTAAATTTAAATTATAATTCAATTAGTCTAAATTATCAAACTTAAATTATATTATTAAAAATAAATTTCAAATTTAAAATAAATTATAAATAAATCTTAAGTTAAATAAAGAAAAATCAAAATTTATAACTTCTCTAACAACATAATTTCAATTCGTTTTAAAATATCAACGTTGTTAAATTAACGAAATTATTTTGATTCAAACACTAAAATTTAAATTTACACTTACAAAATAAACTCAAAATCTAGTTAAATAGACTAGAATTCCAAAATTATGAACAAATATAAATTTCATAAATACCAATTCGAATAACTTTCGTATTTTACAACGTTAAAAATCTTGGTTCGTTACAGCAGCCAGGTGCCAGTATCAGATCCGCAACCGACAACAACATCCATAACAGCGGGTACGATAGGCTTAAGATTCTATGAGGCACTGACTCTAATACTTGCGGTTGACGGATTCGGAAACCGGACAAGGAAATGATTTTTGTTGTAGTGGGGATTTGAATTTTAGGGTTGAGGATGAAAGAATGAAAAAATACATTGGAGAAGAGGAGGGAAAACGAAATGTTAAGCGTGAAATGGAAAGCGAAGCGGAGGGGAAAATGGAAATTGGAGCGGGTAAGCGGAATCATGGCTTAATAATCATGTATTAGTTATAAAATATAGTTAGGGTAAACATGTATACATTATTAATTTTTAATTTTTAACATTAATTATTAATGATTAGTAATTAGTATAAGATTAATTATTAAATATTAATAAATAATATAATATTACTAATGATTAATAATTAGTATATTATTATAATTAATAATTAGTAACATATGATTAATATTATTAAAGATTAATTATGAAATATTAAAAAATAATAAGTATTAATTTTAAGAAAGCGTTGTAATTATCAATTATTGATTGTCACCTATTGCAAGGATATTTTCAGCACGTTGTAAAACTGGAAAACAAGTAGAGTATCTTGCTTATATATAATTGCTTTAACGTAATTTCATTTAAATTAACGAATCTACCATCGAGCATCAGTATACAATATTATTACTTTTGACAATAAAATTATGTATGTTACTTTTTAAATTTTAATAGTAATAATCATAAATTACTAATATTTATTGTTAATTATAAATTATTATATATTTGGTATTAATTACTCAATATTACTTACTAATAACTAGAAAATAAATTTAAGCCCGTCGGAATACTGATTATATATAATAACTAGTAATTAGTGATAATTAATTAATAATCACTAATTATTATAAGTAATAAACGATTGATATAATATTATTAATTATTAATGGTTAAATAATATAATATTATTAATGATTACTAATTAACAACATATGATTAATATAATGTTATTAATGATTAATTATTAAATAATAAAAAATAATCGATGTTAATTTTAAATAAGTATTGTAATTACTAATTATAGATTGTCGAAAATTGGAAATAAATATTTATTACAACGGGCACTTTGTGATAGTTGTAAAACATGCGTCTATTACAATGGGCATTCTCTAAACGTTGTAAAATTGACATCTATTACAACGGGCCTGCAATGACCGTTGTAATGGCTTTCTATTACAACGGACAACTATTGCTAGTTGTAAAAAGGACGCTGTATAGAACATCTATTACAAAGGTCCAGTAATGACCGTTGTAATATTATTCTATTACAACGGGCAGAATATGCCCGTTGTAAAAAGGACGTTGTAATAGAGTATTTTTGTTGTAGTGTACGTTTCCTCACTCTGATTTTTTTAACATTTTTGGCATACAAAATTAAGTATCAGTTTCTTTTCCAAGACGACTTTGTTCTTCATTTCCTGTATTAACATTATCATTTTTTTTCACTTGTACTTCTTTAGCATTTTGGCCACCAGCGATATCAGTTTGTTTTTCTACCACACTTTGTTCCTCGATTGGTGCATTAACAATATCAGTTTTTCTCTCAATTGCTCTTTGATCCTCAATTTGTCTATCAACAGTATCAGTTCTATTGTCTACTGCGATTTTCCACACTACTTGATCCTGAATTTGCTTCTGAGCTTCAATTATTTGTTGTTTATCACGACCTAGGGTTTCGACTCCAGATTGAAAATTTTGTGCAGAATCGACTACGGTTTCAGAATTTTTTTCGAATTTCTTTTCAATTTGATCGGAATCAGGTGCGATTAGGGTTTTCTTCCAAATTCGTGTCCTCCACAGCCGAAGATGGTGACGATCGTGATTTGCTTGCCATTATTGTTTATCATACGAATTAAAGCCTAATGCTGAAAATGTTTTTAACGACTGAGAAAAAAAGAACAAGAACAAACACGAAAAAATAAGCAAATAGAGGGGTTATGTTGGGCTGGACTACTAATTGTCCTCGATAAAATTGTAGTGTTTTGTCCTTATGGATAAAATATTTAATTTCAGTTATCCTTATAAATTTTTTCCCCTAAAATTAACATTGGAAGATAATTTTAGTTCTCTAATATGTAAAGTTGGTTATGCAACTTCTGTTACTATCAAATTTTAAGGCTCAAGAGTAAACAATTGCGTATTACAGACATTGCGTAAAAACGCAATCATATGTGTTCCTAATCAGATGGCAAAGAAGAATAACAGTTAAAAATGAACTTGAACCTAAATAATTCCTGTTATGCGCCAAACATTATGCATCAAAACAACATTTTGTGAATCATCAGGATATGATGACTTCAACCTTTGTCTAACAGACTCAATGCCTGCATTGTACTCTGTAGGGACCTGAATAGCATGAACCTCCTCAGTTGCTTTTACCACCCTTCCTAAAACGGCACATGAATCTCCAACATTAGCAACGTAGAGGGTCATTCCACATACAACGCTAGCTAAGTAGCAAGAACCTACCGTTGCTATTTGAGGGTTTAAAGGCCATTGTTTGGCAACCAAAGAGAAGAAGCCCTCTTCTATTGTCTGATGACCCTCTTCTATTGTTTGGCAACTAAAGAGAAGAGGCTATTTGAGGGTTTAAAGGCCATTGTTTTAAGGCCTTGTGTATCACTTCTGCAGACATTGAGTGCTGTTTTGATGCAAATCCCACAAACTGCAAATTCAGTTGGTTTCCTCATCATAATCAATTCAGACATCTGCAAATTCCGTTTCCTCACAACACGTACCACGGAAACACTTTTATTTAGATGAAAATATAAAACTAAAAGCAACGAAGTAAACGGGTTTTTGGTTTATTTTATGTTTCATGTTCTGAATTTTCAATATTAACTATAGAAATTCAAAAGAATGGAGGGACTATATATGAGATGAAAGATGGATGGAGTGGACAGTAGAAATGTCAAAACGACAACAAATTAAAGAATTTTCTCCCATCTTCTGTTATTTTATACTGTTTTTCATTGGTGTGTTAGCTTTTTCTAAAACGGATATATTTTAACTTCTTACACCATACACACGTTTGTATTGGATTATCCTCTTATTCTATTCGCTGTTGTATGCTTTCGGTAACGGTTGCTGATCACAACCGTTGGTGATAATAATGCTCGGTACACTCAAGTTAAATGAGTGGTCAGCCATGTGTGGCCAGGTTGCAAGATGTTCTTGTTGAACCCTAGTGTATCCCTTTGGAGTACACTGATCGGAAGATGGTTCCATATCTTGTCATATTTGGAGCTATCAATAAGGAAAGACGATGCAAAGAAACTCCAAGCAATTCCCAGGCGTACATGATAAGCTCTGTTTCTTCATTGAGACGGCCATGACCATTCATTTCAACTTTATGTTATTATGTTAAAAGACAAAAACTGGACTTAAAAAGACTTTGACGTCAATATTGATAGCTTCAGCGCTAAATTTCAGTGGTGAAATGCGGAAGTGGACAAATTCGACAATTTGTCAATATTGATAGCTGGAAGCAAGTTTGGATCAACAATTTGGATCAGTCACCATGTAAACAACAAATTCAATACAGCCAGCTTAATTCAAACCCTGAAAGAGTATCTGCAAAGGCAACGGCGTACTATTTGCGTCAACCGATGTTACTGACTGATGTACATTTGTTTTCTTTAAATTGTTCGGGCAGATTAAGACAGGGTGCAATGAATAACATGGATTACGCTGTGAATTGTAGGAAAAATTTAGATATTTTATTACTTGCTTATGAAAATATTTTGTGCTACCATCAATTTATTAGTTCAATTGCGTGCAAACAAATCTGACACTACCTAGACCAAGTTTGTAAAATTTCTAAGATATCAGTAAAAAAAAGTATGTTACTTGCAAATATCAGTAAAATTTCGATGGCTTGACAGTAATTAAGCTGCAAAGTAAAAGTAAAAGATCAAAGAGACTACTACCTTGTGACAACATTCTAAGGCTACCCCCATCATATACACGTTTGCAATGCACTCAAAGCTATAATCAGCACCACCATCGGTAAGATCAACAAGGACTTGCTGAATTGGTTTGTCATGCTCTTTCGGATTCACAAATTCAATAACTCCAAATTGCTTTGCTGCAAATTGTTCAAAAGAAAAATAGTATTAGTCCAAGTCTTAAATGCTTAATCCCAATTGAGGGAACATGATATTCTTTTAAATGTCGAAGTTTATACAATTAATTACCTAAGAGTTAGGATTTTTAAATTACATTACAACCTTATAACTAAAAGATTTAAGGTAGGTATGCCATGTCCCTCATGCTGCACGATGAAGTGCGATGCTCATGCATCGGTGTATGTAAAAGAAATCTTTAAGCAAAATGCATAAATCACAGCGTAATCGCCATGGTAACATGGTGATAACACATAAACATGTGGCACGGAAAGATCAAAACTGGCAGCAAAAATTTCATAGAACAAGAGGCATAGAAGCAAGATTTCAGCCATAAACTCTGCTGATTTAAAGAAAACAAAACATCTGCAAACAACAACATTGCATAGAAAGGGCATAGAAGCAAGATTTCAGCCATAAACTCTGCTGATTTAAAGAAAACAAAACATCTGCAAACAACAACATTGCATAGAAAGGGCATAGAAGCAAGATTTCAGCCATAAACTCTGCTGATTTAAAGAAAACAAAACATCTGCAAACAACAACATTGCATAGAAAGCGGGGAAGCACTTATAATACTCCGTAGGCAAACTACCCATTCATAAGCATAACGGCCAACAGTTTGAATGGCCCTAAACACCAACCAAATAAAACTTAGTTATCAACTATTTACACATATAAACCTCTATCTTTGGGAAAAAAGAACTTCAATCATAAGGGACATGGTAGCATAGTTCAACCTTTAGTGACTACATCCAACATGCACTTACCACTCCTCTTCCAGCACCACTCAAAGCAGCTTCAGATTCTTCATTAACTACTGAATATTCCTGCCTGATTTCCTGCTAGCTACACATAGCAATTCGTGAACTAGAGGGCAGCCGAAACAAGGAATAAGGGCCAGGGTTCCTCTAGAATACAAGGTAATTACATGAACTGTAGTGCAATCGTTTTTAAGTGAATCCCAGTAAAACAAGGTGTTCTTCTGCAACTAAACAATGACTACAACCCGCTTTGACTCTTTCATTATACTTATCACTTTTACTGCAACATCATTAACCCATTAACAATTATCTTTCACAGTTCATTATTTTCTAACTTTACGTCCGCTATAGACGCATACATGTTGGAATGCTGCATGTTCACGGCAGCCCCTCCTAGCCATCCATGTGTTAAATATGGGCTGCCACCAACCGCCACCTACCGTCTCACCAACCGCGCCACCAACCCCCCACCAACCATCTCCTCTCTATATATACATCCTTCCTCCTCATAAATCTCATCTCATCTCAATCTCATTCCAAATCCACTAAGAAGAAGAGGAGAGCAAGAAGAGAGTGAGATCGAGTGTTGAGTGTAAAGTGTTCTGTGTAATCACTTTGTAATATTCTCTGAAATAAAAGATCTGCAGCAGCCCGGAGACGTAGGTATAATTGGCCGAACTCCGTTATCAAATTTGTGTGTCTCTTACCATTCTACATTTAATTTCTTTTCTCCACAAATATAATCATAAGGAAATTTGCGTATGTTCCCAACAACTGGTATCAAAGCCATAATTTGTTAGAAAAGAAATTAAATTCGAGTGGGAGCGATGGCGGCAGATGAAGGAAAGGTGAAAATCGAGAAGTTTGATGGAGCCGACTTTGGCTTTTGGAAAATGCAGATTGAAGATTATCTGTACCAGAAAAGACTTTATCAACCTCTCTCAGAAAAGAAGCCAGAGAATATGAAGGATGAAGATTGGGCTCTTCTTGATAGACAAGCTCTTGGAGTTATTCGATTGACGTTATCTCGCAATGTTGCTTTCAACATATCAAAAGAAAAGACCACGGAGGGTCTTATGGCGGCTCTCTCCAGTACGAACGAGAAGCCATCGGCCTCTAACAAAGTTCATTTGATGAGGCAATTGTTCAATTTGCGGATGACAGAAGGTGCATCGGTAACTCAACATCTCAATGAACTGAATACAGTTACTACTCAGTTAAGTTCAGTTGAAATTGAGTTTGACGAAGAAGTACGTGCGTTGATACTTTTGTCTTCCCTGCCAGAAAGTTGGAATGCTACTGTCACAGCAGTGAGTAGCTCGTCGAGAAGCAATAAGTTAAAATTTGATGATATTCGTGATATGGTTCTCAGTGAAGAGATCCGGCGAAGGGATTCTGGTGAGTCATCAAAATTTTCAATTTTGCATACATAATCAAGAGGAAGAAATTCAACACAAGGAAATGGACGTAGCAAATCGAACTACCGTGGTAGGTCGAAGGACTGGAGATCTAAATCCAGAAATCCCAACAATTCTCACAGCTCAAAGACCGTTGAGTGTTGGAATTGTGGAAAGACCGGGCACTACAAAAACCAATGCAGAAGTGCACCAAAGGATCAGGAGGCGAAGGCAGAGGCAAATGTTACTTCTACCTCAGGAGGAGATGAAGCGTTGATATGCTCTTTGGAGAGCAAGGAATAGTCTTGGGTGCTAGACTCTGGAGCATCGTTTCATGCCACTTCGCAGAAAGAATTCTTCGAAAGGTACGCCTCTGGAAATCTTGGAAAGGTATATCTTGGTGACGATCAACCTTGTGATATCATTGGTAAAGGTGCTGTGAAGATTAAGCTGAATGCATCGGTTTGGGAGCTAAAGGATGTCAGACACATACCGGATTTGAGAAAGAATTTGATCTCCGTAGGACAATTAGCTAGTGAAGGTTATACTACGACTTTCCATGGTGATGATTGGAAAATTTCAAAGGGTGCAATGACGATTGCTCACGGTAAGAAGAGTGGTACTCTTTATATGACAGCAGGAGCACGATGTTCAATCACTGTTGCTGCTAGCAACGAAAATTCCAACATATGGCACCAGAGGCTAGGCCATATAAGTGAAAAGGGAATGAAGATTATGCACTCGAAGGGGAAACTTCCAAGCCTACAGTCAGTGGAAATAGGCATGTGCGAAAATTGCATATTTGGAAAGCAGAAGAGAGTCATCTTTCAAATAAGTGGTAAAACCCCGAAGAAGGAAAAGCTGGAGCTTGTTCATTCGAATGTTTGGGGGCCAACGACTGTCTCATCCATTGGTGGAAAGCATTACTTCGTTACTTTCATCGATGATCACTCGCGAAAGGTATGGGTAGTGACGGACCTAGCTTCCGAAGTGAGGTAGGACGAAAAAGAAAAAGAGATTTAGTCCCACATCTCAAAAATTCAAAATTCTGTTCTATATATGTATAAGTAATGTCTAAGCCTTGCAGGTTAATTATAAATAATGCTTTGTCAAAATGAAAGCTGTTTGTGACAGGTAAAAGTGGTAAATGGCCACAGCTGGTAGGCAAAAACAGAAAATTTTACCTGAATGTTTGCTGTCTTGTAGCCCAGGTAGGGCGGATCCCATTTTTCAGCTAAGGCCAAACACAAAATCTTTGATCTTTGTAGTTCAGTTTGCAATTTTGAGGTGTGACCTTTGCCCTACCTGGGCTCCAAGTGCGTCCGCCCCTGGGTATGGGTTTATTTTTTAAGGCATAAATCTGAAGTGTTCGAGACTTTCACGATATGAAAAGCTATGGTTGAAAACGAGACAAATCTAAAGATCAAAAAGTTTAGAACTGACAATGGAGGTGAATATGAAGACACCAGATTCAAGCAGTTCTGTTATGAGCACGGGATTCAAATGCAGAGAACCGTGCCGGGTACGCCTCAACACAATGGTGTAGCTGAGCATATGAATCGAACGTTGACAGAAAGAGCCAGAAGCATTCATATACAGTCAGATCTACCGAAGCAGTTCTGGGCAGAAGTAGTCAACACAGCAGCTTATTTGATCAACAGAGGTCCTTCGGTTCCATTAGAGCACAAAATACCAGAGGAGATATGGAGTGGAAAAGAGGTAAAATTATCACATTTAAAAGTTTTCGATTGCATAGCATATGTGCATATTAGTGATCAAGGTAGGAATAAACTTGATCCCAAATCCAAGAAATGCACTCTCATCGGCTATGGCGAAAACGAGTTTGGCTACCGCATTTGGGATGATGAAAACAAGAAGGTGATCCGTAGCCGAGATGTGATTTTTAACGAAAGAGTAATGTACAAAGATAGACAAAAAACAGAAGTCAACGATTCAAAGCAGAGTGAGTCAGTATTTGCAGATGCAAACGATATTCCAGATAGTCTCATCACAAAACCGACTATAGAAAGTGCTCAGCCTGATGAAATCATTAATCTGAGTAGTGTGGACCAGTCCGACACACTACAACATCCTACTCCAGATCCTGTTTTGAGAAGATCTTCTCGACCTCATGTACCTAACAAAAGATACATGAATTATTTGTTGCTGACTGATGCAGGGGAACCTGAATGCTATGATGAAGCATCTCAGACTGAAGATGCTAGCAAGTGGGAGTTTGCCATGGAAGATGAGATGAAGTCTCTTATCTCCAACCAGACATGGAAACTAGCTGAGTTACCCATAGGAAAGAAGACACTTCATAGTAAATGGATGTATCGGGTGAAAGAGGAGAATGATGGTTCCAAGAGATACAAAACTCGACTAGTTGTCAAAGGATTTCAACAGAATATCGAAGGAAGCAAGAATCCAGTAGATATATTGACAAAGACGGTAACTATCGATAAACTGAAGTTGTGTTCAACTTCAGTTGGTATGCTAGAGTAAAAAGAGCAGAATGACTGTTGCATCGATTAAGGTGTGAAGACGGATTGAAACCAGTCTTCAAGTGGGAGATTGTTGGAATGCTGCATGTTCACAGCAGCCCCTCCTAGCCACCCATGTGTTAAATATGGGCTGCCACCAACCGCCACCTACCGCCTCACCAACCGCGCCACCAACCCCCCACCAACCATCTCCTCTCTATATATACATCATTCCTCTTCATAAATCTCATCTCATCCCAATCTCATACCAAATCCACTAAGAAGAAGAGGAGAGCAAGAAGAGAGTGAGATCGAGTGTTGAGTGTAAAGTGTTCTGTGTAATCACTTTGTAATATTCTCTGAAATAAAAGATCTGCAGCAGCCCGGAGACGTAGGCATAATTGGCCGAACTCCGTTATCAAATTTGTGTGTCTCTTACCATTCTACATTTAATTTCTTTTCTCCACAAATATAATCATAAGGAAATTTGCGTAATTTTCCAACAATACAAGCCAATATGTCTTTAATAACCACATTTTAACAATTAAATATTTAAATAATTCAAACATTTAATCACTAATTAACCAAGGGTCAAAATGGCTATTGATAGAAACATAAATTATTGGAGGGTTGGTGAATCAGATAAGTATTTCTTCATTTTTGCATGAAACCCATATTGCTTATCCTACCGTAACAGGTGCAAATCGTATGGAATAAATAATGTGTTAAGAAGATGTTAACATGTACATACTAAGTGATAAACAAGTGGTTATCTACAATGGATCAACTATTGAATTTGGGAAATGGAATTACTGCATGAGGCCGTTGATCTTTAATGCTTGCTGGTATTTTCCATGAAAGTAAACCGTTTCATGGAAAATAAAGTTATTGAAATAAAGTTGATACAAACTTAAAGCCCTTTTCATGAAAATACTAGTGATACCAAAGGGATCAAACATGATAAACTATTCAGCCAACTTAAATCTTTACCAGGAAATCATTAGCTCCATCACCAATTGCTATAGTAGGTTTATCGGTCCCTTCATTAATCGAGCAACCTAAATTACAACATCTCATATGTTTAACTTATATGTATTGTAAAACATTAGATAAACAAAAAATAAGTGTTGATACTAACCAATGCTTTCTGTCTTGGAGAGACACAACAACATATAATAGAAGCATAAAGTACAGCTAAGCTTAAGAAGTGATGCTTCATATCATCCTCCAATGCATATGCTGAAGCGTTGCCATCAATAATCAAAGCAAAAGCTTTATGGAGATCCTTTTCATGCTTTACCAATTGAGAAGCATTTGTGATTTGCATCGACATGTTCAATGTAACGACCCGGATTTTTTATATAGGAATATTTAATTTATTTAAATATTTAAAACATTAATTTTAAGATTTAACGACTTGAAATCTATTAAAGTAAGAATTTGAACGTTAATTTTCTTAAAAATGGGAATGTCAAATTTAATATCCAACTAGTTTTTTTCGTAGTTATATAAAATTCTACTTGAATATATATATATATATATATCTCAAAATTTTCAAAATGGCATGAGTTGATATGTGTAGTGTTCCTACACATATCATTCTTTATTTTCGTTCCTTCTCTTGTAAACATCTATTCCAATAATTTGGCCTTTTCTTGAGAAGGATGAAGAAAAAGTAAACAATTTTAGACCACCAAATCAATATG
Organism: Allium sativum; assembly: GCA_030737875.1. Lineage (NCBI taxonomy): Eukaryota > Viridiplantae > Streptophyta > Magnoliopsida > Asparagales > Amaryllidaceae > Allium > Allium sativum. The sequence continues at coordinate 968,023,420 of CM060912.1, read as the reverse complement.
TTGATAAGCTTCCAAGAAAGGATATATAAGGCTTTGCCAAACCTCATCCTTTTCATCATTGAGTTCCAAGAAAGGTAACGACCAAGGTGAAAAGTTTGACAAGGATGAGGATCATAACAGGTCTTCTGCTATTATTCCTACTCTTTGAAGGAAGTCGAGTTGGGTTTGGTAAAACAGATCCTGGTGATGGTGAGTTTTTATGTTGATCATTTCATTTTTATGCTGATCACAAGTCTTCTTTCTACATGGTTTTAGATTGATAAGTTACAATCACGCTAATGTATATCGTTGCTAAACATAGTAAGCGAAAGCTTAATGTCAATGGAAAGTTTGAAGTGCATAGAATAGCCAACAAAGAGCTCAGCGTAGCCAACAAAGGACAACATCACTGTTTTTCGGCTATTTTGTGCATATTACATGTTTTTTTGACAATTATTTTATAACACAAAGAAAAGAGTATATTCATGGACTTAAATGATCAAATTCAGCTGTTGCATTAAGGTCCCTAATGAGCGAATGGCAAAATACACCACCAAAATGGGGAGATTCAAATGATCCATGTGGAGAACAATGGGTCGGAATTAAATGCAACAACGATTCTCGAATTATTTCAGTGTGAGGATAATTTCATATTTGATCTTCTTCCACAGTTTTAGCGGTACCTTTTAATTGACAATATATATTATATGTGTTAGGAAATTATTGAGTATGAATTTGAAAGGTGAATTGAACGGTGACATTGGACAGCTTGCTGAACTACAAATCTTGTAGGATTTCTCAACTTGCACATATTGTGCATGGATGAACAAATTATCTTACGCATGATGTTTAAATTATACGCCTAACAGGGATTTATCATCCAATGCTGAACTTGGTGGTCCGCTTACCACGAATATTGGGAATTTAGTACAGCTTAACACCCTGTAAGTTCAACTACTTACTACCCAATAAAACTTAATATTGACAATCATGAAACTTACCTCCGAGGTTGATGTGATTTGGAGTTATAATTAATTGCCCGTCAGGCTCATATATATCATGCCTGCAAGCACATAAAGACCTGAATTGAAAAGTATGTATGTATATATGTGCATGTCGGGCTAATAGAACAAAAAATGAAACATATTTGATGACACGGAAGATCTGAACCATTGAATTTATTAACCCTTATATGGAAGGTGGAAATCACCACAACTATATGCTTGGATATTTGTGGCATGTGACCGGGGAGAGAGAAACAACAAAATAGAACTTGTCCCTGATTTTATATTGGGCAAAGATCAGTTGCACTCCGTTGTTGCTACAACGGAAATGTAGCAAGAAAGAGATGTAGTATGTGTGTAGGACAAAGAACGACTGCATGTAGTTTTTGCTACAACGAAAATCCGGATCAAATCCACCTTTTCTGGCTATTTTCTATATTCTTTTGTATCCCAACAAATCTCAACCATTCATCGTAACAAATTAGATTAATTTGAGGGATCCCTACATTTGATGAATGTTTGACAAAAAACAAATGAATGACTGAGATTTCTGTGACATAGTAGACGGACATGAGGGGAAAGAGGAATTGATCTCCCTCAAATCCTCTGATTTCAACCACTTATATTATACAACTTAATAACTGATTTTAGTGTCCACAATTTACAGCATAAACTGACACAAAATACTTTACAGAATACTGTCAGGGTGCAACTTTTCTGGCAGCATTCCACAAGAATTAGGGAATTTGCAACTACTTTCATTTTTGTAAGTGCTTCCTTGTCATTCTTAGTTTAAGTAGTCTGAGAAACTAATGAAACTCTTCTGGAAACAAATTTCAGGGCTTTAAATTCAAACAAGCTTAGTGGTGAAATCCCTCCTTCATTTGGCAAGCTATCAAACCTGTACTGGTTTGACATAGCAGAGAATCAAATCAGTGGAACTATACCGGTCTCAAATAAAAAATCGCCAGGACTCGACCAACTCCATAATGCTAAGCATTTGTATGTACATTTTTTTTTTTTTTTAGCGGTGATGAAAATAATAAGTGGTTAGCTACATTTCTAGCTTATCTGACATCTACCATGTATCAATGAAAAGCCATTTCAACAAGAACCAGTTAACTGGTAGCATCCCGAGGAAACTATTCAGCTCGCGAATGCAACTTATCCATGTGTAAGATTTTTTAAAATCTCAACGCTTGTATACTTATAAGCCAAAGTCATACCCAAATGCCAATTTTGCATCCAATTTCTAGATTATTTGATGCAAATAACTTCTTCGGAGAGATTCCAATGTCACTGGGACTGGTCAAAAGTCTTGAGGTTCTGTAAGTAATTTTCACAAGGGAATACTGCTCCTCTTTTTCTTGTTCTATTCATATACCAAACTAGGCTAATTTATTTGCTCTGATAACAGGCGACTCGACAGAAATTCTTTCACTGGTTTAGTTCCTTCCAACATTAACAATCTTACGAGGATAAACGCACTGTAAGCATCTATTATGCAACAACTGCTTCACGGTTTTATATCAATGAATAAATAGTAGATATGTGTTATCTATGAGTATACCGTTCTTTCAGGAACTTAGCAAACAACAAACTTTCTGGACCAATGCCTGACCTAACAGGAATGAACAGCCTCAATTACGTGTAAGGTTTATCCAATTACTGACAGAGCATGTATCATGTAATGCAAGCATAAAGAAAAATATCAAATACCAAATATTTTCTTCAGAGATTTGAGCAATAACACATTTGAAGTTTCAGAGGCTCCATCTTGGTTCACCGCGTTAAATTCGTTAGCTGTTCTGTAAGCTTCGTCAACATTTTTTTTTCCTTCCAGAAATTTATATCTACCATCCATCTAAATGAACATTGTATCCAGCATTGTGGAATCTGGTGGACTTTACGGCAGCACCTCTGAATATATGTTCAGTCACTCTGGACTACAGCAAGTGTAAGCTGATGACCATCACAAAACATGAACTCATGCTGAAAATTATACTTATTCACTGCAACAATATGATTTACAGGACCTTGGATAATAATTTATTCAATGGCACTTTCGCCCTGGGGGATAGCTTCAGCCCACAACTAAAATTGGTCAATTTCCAAAACAATTCAATCACTTCATTCACGTATCCAGCCAAATATAATGAGACTCTCATGTAAGTACAATGGTCCTTCTTCTAATTATGTGAGTTTATCCAAATTTCAATGTGGCATGTGGATGTTTGCAGACTTGCTGATAACCCTGTATGCAAAATCCAACTTGCAAATACAGTGTACTGCAGGAGTCAACAGCTACAACCTACGTCTTATTCTACAAGCACAAGACAATGTGGAAACAAAACTTGCCCATCAGATCAAAGTTTGAAACCACAAAGTTGTGAGTGTGCTTATCCTTATGTTGGTGAGCTGACATTTAGAGCACCATTTTTCCGAGATTTGACGAATAGCTCACTTTTTCACCAACTCGAGATGTATCTATGGACAAACCTTACACTGACCCCAGGATCAGTTTTTCTGGGGAAGCCTTTCTTCAACAGTGACAAATATCTTAAGTTACAAATCAAACTCTTCCCATCAAGTGGCATGTCTTTTACCCATGAAGACATTACAAGAATTGGGAGTAACCTTAGCTCTCAAATTTTCAAACCTCCTCATGGATTTGGACCTTATTACTTTATCGCATCTCCATATCCCTTCCAAGGTATTATGGGAAAAGTCATCCTAAGTTGCACAAATTTGCTTGTTTCGAGCAGTAAGCATCCAGCTAAAAATTGTATATGTTAATAATATGCTAAACTCATCCAAACAGGCATTTCAAACGGAAGTGGTAAGCGAGGGGCGATGAGTAAAGGAACCATTATCGGAATAACCGCTGGATGCATTGTTCTAATTGCTGGACTAGCCATTCTTGGTATTTACGCTTTTAAACAAAAGAAGAAAGCTGATAATGCTACGTTATTGACTCAGCCATTTGGTACGTACATTATTTCAATACTGATGATATGTATTTCCTCGTGTAAATTGCTTGCCATGAAACATATAAACTTTAGAAAGATGAAGGAGATTAATATGAACCCTCCACCTCTTTACCTCGGTATTTTAAATTTCAATCTCAGCTTCTTGGGGATCTAGTGTTGAAGACATTGGTGGTGCCCCACAACTGAAGGGTTCAAGATGGTTTTCTTTCGATGAAGTTAAAAGGTGCACCAATAACTTTTCAAATGCTAACGAAATTGGGTCAGGAGGTTATGGGAAGGTAAGCAATATAATTGAATATCAAGAATTTGAATTCTTTTAGAGGAGTGGATGTTATTCTTTCTACCCTTGAACCTCTCGAGGTTGTACAAGAGTTTGAGTTTGAAATAATGATCCATGCGCACGAATGCAAACACTCAGTGTAGTCACAAGTGAGACATAGACTAAACAAACATACGAGCTTTTGTTTTTTAAAAGGTCCTAATGTTTTAAAAATGAAATGGTTTTATTCAAACAGTTACCAAGCCTACTCGGCACTGCTGACAAAACTTTCATGTTTTAATCGCTTCCAAGAGTTCTTCTCCACCTCCTTTCTCTTCCAGTCTTGCCCCTCCTCTTGATAAGGAGTTGGCTTCTGATACTGATCAAGATATGGATTTCAAACTGTTCGAAATCGGAAAAGATTTCAAATAGCAAAAATCAATTATTCTACACCAAATTCTGCATCAAATTCGAGATCCAAAGAGAATTCTTCCATGGAAAAGAAGAAGAAAAAAGGGGTATTCCTACAGTTGTAAATCCTGAAAATAATAAGCCTAAGACATTATTTCATTCTGGGCAAAATGGCAATCATAGATTCAGCAAGGGCTCTTCATCCACTTATGTGAATCTTACGAAGAATGGAGGTGTGCAAGTTTCTACATTTGACTTAGATTATGTTCCTTACATTAAATTGGGTGACAAGAAGTTAACTGCAATTAAAGAAGCAATTGGAAAGAGGACAGAACAAAAATGGAGTAATTCTGTGTTTGCCTATATCTTTGGTCCTATACCATACTACCACCATTTCAGGGCATTTGTTGTAAAAACTTGGAATCCTATAGGTAATTTCGACATTTTTACACGTGTTAATGGATTCTTCATCATTAGATTCTCTAATCCTAAGGAATGCAGTAATTTTATTAATGGAGGACCACAATTTATCAATGGAAAATTTGTAGTTTTAAAGAAATGGTTGAAGAAAATGAATTTTGCTATAGAATCTAGCCTATGTTACGCTAGATGTTCAGATTAATATGTATGAAGGAGAGAGTATCACATAAAAAATAGTGTATGAATGGATCCCTCCGAAATGTGTGAAATGTATATGTTTTGGGCACTCTACCAAGGCATGTCAATCAAAGCAAGTATGGAAAGAAAAGGTTCTGCAAAAACCAGTGGCTATGTACAGTTTTACAGCAAGCATTCTAAATCCAAAATCATTGGAAAAACAATCTAGAAATGCTGAAGTTTCTCATTTAGAATCCTTTAAAAATATTCCGACTCGAAGCAAGAAAGTGATAGCTTTAGAAAATAATTCGATTAAAGATGATAGTATTGCCCCAGACAAATAAGAAACGGAATTCAAGTAAAATACAGTTTTTTGAAAATATTCAAAATCGTTCAGTTAAGATCTCGTCAAAATATAGTCCAGTTTTAAATTCTATTGAAAATGACCAATAGAGTTCCCAAGAACAAGATATATCAACTCAAGAAAGAGTTAATATTGCCCTTGATAACATACAACTGGAAAAATCAAATTTTAACTGTTGATAACATGTTAAGTCAGGGCATAGAGAATATAATTCAAGAAACTGAAGATATGCAAGTGTGTGCAAAGGTTCAAAGTCTACAGTTCATGGCGCTTCCCCATCCGCAGGAGGAACAAAGTTTAATTACAGATACATTTACAAAGAATTTAAATTCTATTTCTTCTGACATTACAAAAATACACGGCAATTCCAACGGCTCATAGCCGTTGGCGGCTGTTTGAAGCCGTTGAAATAGAGTCAGCGGAGCCTAACGGCTTCAACGGACCATTTCCAACGGCCGTTCCAACGGCTTCAAACGGTCGGCAACCGTTGGAAATCGTTTCAAAGCAACGACCTATAAGCTGTTGGAAACCGTTTCAAAGCAACGACCTATAAGCCGTTGGATCTGGCTAAGCTTGGCTGTGATTCAACAAATTCTGAAGACCCTGCAAAGTTAACTGAAAGGGGTGTTCTTCTTCTTTCATCTTCTTCCTCACGCTTGGACACTGTTAAGAAAAAGAAAAGCAAAAAGAAGAGCATGCAAGATATCCTAGATTATAATTCTGAAGGTAGCAATAAAAGTTTTGAAAACAAATGTATCATCAAAAACCCAAACTGGGAGGATCATCTTAAAATTCATGACAAAACTACCACTAAAGAAGAGGGATGAAAAAGTCTAATAACATAGAGGCTGACTGTTCCAAGTATTCAATGGAACATGATTAAGTATCCTTTATTTTATATACTTTAAATATATAATTTTTAATGATAATCATCACTTGGAATGTTAGGGGTCTTAATTCTCCAGAGAGAAAATTGGATTTATCCAATATTCTAAATACATATAAGCCTAACATTGTCAGGCTTGTTGAGCATAAGCTTAGTAATTCTGCCATCCCCAAATTTACACATAAATATTCCAATAATTGGAATGTAGTTAATAATAGTTGCATGGGAGGGAATGACAGAATTATGGTTATATGGGATTTCAACATTTGGGAATTATCCCAATATTACTTAAACTTGCAATACATCCACTGTAAGTTTAATAATAAATGGGGGCCTATGCATAAGCATCAGTTTTGTACATGCATCTAACATAGAAAAGGTTAGATCCTCCCTTTGGTAGCACTTAGAATCAATTAGTGTTAACAACAAAAATCCCTGGGTAGTTCTAGGTGATTTCAGTCCTGTTATGAATGTTGTTGAGAAAAGGGAGGAGTTAATTTTTCTCTAATTTCTTGTATAAAGCTAGTTTATTTTTTTAGAAAATTAAAGCTGTTTTATTTGAACTTACTGTATGGGAATAAGTTTACTTGAAAGTCAGGGGAGTTTAGAAACATCCGTTGCAAATTTGACAGAATTCTAATCAATCAGTTATTTTCTGATCCGTTTCCTAATTTTATTTGTTGTACTTTACCACAGGGGACAAGTGATCATACTCCCATTTAATTGAATTTTGACTCTAACCTTAATATTAAAATAAATTTTCCTTTCAGATTCAAAAATGGTTGGGTTTTAGAAGAGAATTACAAAGATATTGTTAAGAACAGTATTACTTTCTCTCATTGGACAGTATTACTTTCTCTCATTGGACAGTATTATAATTATAATATCTGGTCACCTCTTCTTCATCCTACTGCTGCTATATTTAATTCTACTATAAGTAGAATAAATATAGACAGCAGACTGGACAAAGATTATTGGATGTGGAAGCTTACTTCTAAAGGAAAATTCTCTTTTAAACAAACTTGGTATTTTTTAAAGGAGGAGGAAGCAGAAGTGGATTGGTACAAAGTCATTTGGAATAGTTCTAACTGTCCTAAAATGGCCCATTGTGCCTATTTTGCAATATTAAATAAGCTCACTACTAGAGAGTTATGTTATAAATGGAATACCAATGGTAGTACTTCATGTCTTTTATGTAAAAAAATGGTTTGGAATCCATAGATCAATTATATTTGACTGTTTTTATACAAGACATATATGGTTTATAGCTAAGAGTAAGCTCAATTTTAACCGGTAGAAGTCCTTAAAAAATATAAGAGAGATTACTCATTATATTCAAAATGATTATTGTAATAACAAGCTTGATTTTAATAAAGCTTGTGTTACTCTCACTACTGTAATTTATCATATTTGGGGAGAAAGGAATAATAGACTCTACAACAATATTGAAGGCTCTTGCTTTCAACTTTGGAAAAACATTGAAACTGACATCAACGTTCTTCTTTTAAAAAAGCAGCAAGCATATACATGATTCTAATAACTGTCAGGATGATCCAGTGTATAATCAAGATAATTATGAAGACATAATCGAAGGCTACTTACAAAATGGCAGGAACTCTTTTGAAAATCCTACTTACAAGAATTGCAGATCCTACTCTAACAATAGTAGAAGATTTTTTGGTCCTCTTTCCCACAAAAGGAATCCTAGATTTGACTCCCTACTTGATGTTGTCCTGCCTATGAATAGAAATCATCCATATCAGGGACAAAACTCTAATTATGAATCTGAAAATTATATGGATAAGATAAAAAAGGTTCTTATCTTTTACCTTTAGGGAACATGACAGCAACAGTGTTGAAATTGGTGATACGCAAATCACAATTTTGGGCAACAAATAATTTTACATATTTTGTGGAGAGATTTGTTGCTAGATTTTATGGAGAGATTTGGTGTTAGATTTGATCAAGAGATTTGATGCTAGATTTGATGAAGAGATTTGGTGCTTGATTTTATGGAGAGATATTGGTTGCTATATTTGTGGACATTTATTACAAGGATATTTGTTGCTTATCCAAATAGTTTTATAACATATATAAAGATAATTTGGATGCCAAGTTTTCTTGGGCATGAAGCATTTCTCTCTATAAAAAGGGTTAGCTAACATCTTCATTAGGTGTGGGTGAGAGCCACCAAAAGTGATCTGTCTAGCTATTCCAAATTGAGTGTTCTCCTTCAAATTATTTAGCCATTAGATATTCTCTATCTATTTCTCAATAAGGTTATTGGCTCAAGTTGTAATTGTTTGTTACGATAGTTGAGATCGATTGTAAACAATTTTGTATTAGTGAATCAATAAAGAGGGTGGTTGGGTGGAATATCATGTGCACATATTTTCGATATTATTTGTGTTGTTTTTTGTTTTTCAATCAAATTCATCTTCAAGTGATTGGGTGATAAAGATCCTATTTTTCTTGGCGTTTTGTCAAACTTCCGCTGCGCACAAAACCCAAACAGTTTGGTATCAGAGCAATTTTTGCACAACAGATTGGTATCAGAGCCAGTTCATCGTCTAACTTGGAGTGATTTTGGATTGAAGATTGTAGATGTCGAAGATGGTGTTGCTTTCATGGATGGCTATTGTGGAGTAGGAGATTTTGAGAATTTGGAATGAAGAACCTAGTCCACAGCAAGGTGGAGAGGTTGGTTTTGATCACTGCTGAGAATCCATTGAGGATCTTGTTATCAATTGTTGTCTTCATAATGATAATTCTCGAGGGATCCATGTAGATGAAGAGGGATCAAGTGGTAGGCGTATATCGATAAAGATGAGGTGTGATTGAGTCTGGAAATCAATTAGGTAATCTTGTGGCCTGATGAAATCAAGAAGGTGTGATTGAGTCTGTAAATCAATTGAGCCTGGACTTGAAGAGAAGACAGGATGGTTTTATCTCGTAGCTGTTAAAATCGAGATGGTGTTAATTGAGAAAGAATAGGTTGAAAGTGAGAGCTAAAGGGCTATTGTTTAAGTGGAGGAGATGTTGTGATTTGGTATCAAGGTGGAGTGTTGAAATTGGTGATATCACAATTTTGAGCAACAAATAATCTTACATATTTCGTAGAGAGATTTGTTGCTAGATTTTATAAAGAGATTTGGTGCTAGATTTGATGAAGAGATTTGGTGCTAGATTTGATGAAGAGATTTGGTGTTAGATTTTATGGAGAGATATTGGTTGCTATATTTGTGGATATTTATTGCAAGGATATTTGGTGTTTATCCAAATAGTTTTATAACATATATGAAGATAATTTAGATGCCAAGTTTTCTTAGGCATGAAGCATTTCTCTTTATAAAAAGGGTCAGCTAACATCTTCATTAGGTGTGGGTGAGAGCCACCAAAAATGATCAGTCTAGCTATTCCAAATTGAGTGTTCTCCTTCAAATTATTTAGCCATTAGATATTCTCTACCTATTTCTCAATAAGGTTATTGGTTCAAGTTGTAGTTGTTTGTAACGATAGTTGAGATCGATTGTAAACAATTTTTTATTAGTGAATCAATAAAGAGGGTGGTTGGGTGGAATATCGTGTGCTCATATTTCCGATATTATTTGTGTTATTTTTTGTTTTTCAATCTAATTCATCTTCAAGTGATTGGGTGATAAAGATCCTATTTTTCTTGGCGTTTTGTCAAACTTCCGCTGCACACAAAACCCCAACAAACAGCAATGTTCTAGATGCTGTTGATAAAGATAAGCTGCATAATAAGGCTCATAGTAATGATCTTTGAGACACATTATCTTGCTTTCGTGCTAAAGAGAATCACCCTGCAAACAAAAATCATAATATTCAAGGAAGTAAACAAGTCATTTCATTTTAAAACGATTCTGTAAATGAAAAAAATAAATAATAAGGATTGCTATATACCTGTTTTTTAACAGAGTAAAGTCCATGATCCTTAGCAATGTTTAAGACATTAGCCATTTGTCATATCAAATTGCCATTATTCGGTTAGAAAGCAACAATCAAAGAATCGGAGCTTTCGACTACAAAAGCTTGTTGAATAACAAAGTATATCACTTATCTGAGTGGTGTTATAGAGATTCCAGCAACCCAAGTCACAAGGATCTGGAATTTATTTTAGATCCAAGCAACCTAAGTGTAACCAGCTCGAATCGAGAAGGCCTTAGCTCTTCTTCGACTCTACAAAGTAACAGTGAGTACTTTAGAAAGATTTCAAATTTTGAAATCGAGCATCTAGCTTATAGCAAACTCAAGGATCTTCACTGCAAAGCTTTAGGGGAACTCACTGCTTTCAACGGTAAATCTAGTGAAGAAATCGAAAAGGAGGAAGTTTTGAAGCATCCTTGAACGAAAGCTGGGAGAAATAAGATTTCGAAAGTTAATAGGAGCCGGCATATTTGCTCTGGAGAATTAGGGTTTGAAGTGAAGTATCGATGTCGGTTTCATGTAATGTTTTCGGGTGTGACCTGTTTTTGTTTTGCCCATTTCGTTTGTTGGGCTGAGCTTTGGCCTGCTTGTACTATTTTTACTAGTTTCGATTTTTTTTTTTGAAATGGTTAGTGTTATATGTCATGTTTGATGTTAATTGTCCAATTAGAGATATTTTCAAATGATGGCACAACCACCACCCTTTAGGAGTTCAACATATTTCTTGGCTAAGTCGCGAGAACACAATCCTTTCTTTCAGTCTTATATTTATAACTTCATGTAATTCTAGTATACTAACTTGTCAACCAGTATCTACTGCGCATTTGCCCATTTCTTCCTATTACGTGTAACAATCTGTAATTTAACTAGAACAAATTTTGATACATATGTAACAATCTATAAATAAAAATTTGTCACATTGAACAGGCCAAGCTCGATTTTTTTCAATTCCAAAAAGGACCTCAATTTTATCTGTTTCAAAGGGATTTGTATCTTTATACCTTCAGATGTCATTTACCATGACATGATTATTTTTTCACCCTAAGGTGTTATCGTTCGAACCATGTTAGCACCACTAAAATTGAGTTACAAAGTAATCTTCAAAGTAAAGTTTACTGTGAGAAATTAAAAATAACATCCAACATCAGTGTTTCAGGTCTATAGAGGTTCGCTTTTGAACGGGCAAATGGTTGCGGTTAAGAGAGCACAACAAATATCAAGGCAAGGCGGGCACGAATTCAAGACCGAGATTGAACTATTATCCAGGGTTCATCATAAAAATTTAGTAGATCTTGTGGGTTTTTGTTTTGAGCAGGGAGAACAAATGCTGGTGTATGAATTCATTCCTAAAGGCACACTCAGAGAAAATCTGATAGGTATGGACTAGAGTACATGTTAAATCTTGTAGGGTGTTACTTGGATTGTGTTTTGTGCTTTAAGTAACCACCACAACGTTCTAAAGTAATTTTTTAAGTACCTTATCATACTATTTGTTAAACAATAAAATAAGGACTGACAAAAGATATGATGATATAATGAGGCCACCTAGTCATGGTGTCGACACCTTTGTACTGAGTTTGTTAGAACAGAAAAATCTAAAGTAGCCTAACAAACAATTTACATGAGGTAGCATGTAACTTGTAGTCGTCATCGACTCTGTTAAGCTTCTATTGTTCCATATCTACATACAGTACCCAACTTTATGCATCCTGCTATTGAGCTAATTGTTTTCGAAGTACTTTGTTGTTCTATATTGAAGTAGTATTGAGCTATGGTTATTAGTTATAACTCATTTATTAAGTTCATATTCATAGGCAATTTAGCAATTCATATTGTTTATACTAATGTAATTGGAATCTTGAAATTACACAATTTATGTGGAAGTTGCATCCATTTCTTTATTTCCGAAGTTGTCTCAAAAACGCATCTATCTATCATCTCACTTGGCTGTTTAGCTCTGTCTAGTCCAAGACCGGTTTTTTTAATAAATAAATATATAAAAAAAGTAGTACTTACATCCAAACATGCAAAAAAAAAATCAATGCACTGCTAAATTTAGCTCACTATATGGAAACAAATTACAATATTACATATTGGAAATACAAGATATTTCCTATATTTTAATTTGATTTTTTTTCCTTTTTTCTTTTTGTAAACGTGTCAAGTGTTGGTAGTCATAAGTTAGCTATCAGTTTTTGTTATATAGTCAAGCATATTGGCTATTATTCGCTATCACTTCCGTGATACCATGGCTCAACTATTTTGTACCTTTTATTTATATATTTAATAAATTATATAGCTATATTGTTCCTTCAATCAATCATCATCCTCCTCTTAAAATTTGGGATTTTTTTAGTGTAGAATTAAATTGGAAATGGTAACATATATTAGAGGGGAAATTTTAATATAGCTAAAAATTTACACGGGAAAGTCACAACAGTTCATACTTCTTCCATCGTAAAATCATTAATTCCAATACAAAATATATTTCATTGTCTTCTCTCTCTTCCTTCTACATTACAATATTATTTTACGGAAATTTCGCCATACATCCTTATAAATATATAAATTAGCCTTGGATCTCTCCCAATTTTATTCTATAAATTACATCCCTACTTTGAAAGAAAAAAAATTGTAATTCAAGGGGGCACTTAGGTAGTTTAACTAACCTCTACATGTGCTCTTAGGATATATGTCCATAAATAGGTTGATTCTATTGTCACCCCTTATTTTGTCTTTCCCACCCTAGGGCTTCAAAAAATTACACTCACCTCAATTTTTTTTCCACACCCCACTATTTTTCAAAACTGCCCACGTCTTGTTCAACGTCTCTGCTTCTATTAAGCCAAAGGTTAAAACATTATTCTACATAAAACTAGGTTGTAAATGGTTTCTAGTGCAGTATACACTACGGATGCAACAATTCCAAGTTACACCTGAGCTAGGTTAGTATCATATTATAGTTATGATTATTAAAATCTAAGAAAAACAAACGTAAATTGTTTCTTGGCACGATGCACCAAAAAAGTAAAAGCTTAACGTTTTCTTCTTCGTGGTTTATTTACAATTTATTTACATCCGTTTGTTTACATCTTCAGAATTTTCAAATTTATTTACGTCCGTTTGTTTAGGATAATTTTTTTTTTTTGACAATAGGTAAAAATTGTCAAGAATTTAAGAACATAAATAAACATCAAATTCATTTTAATTTAATTCACGTGAGGGTAAACATGTCATGAAATGTTAAAATAAAGTACTAGGGTGGAAAAAGAAAAATATGGGTTGGAAATATGATTAGCCTAACTCATAACCGTTATAATACACTTCGTACTGACTGCTTTTAAATTCGAAAACACGATGTGTAAAAAAAAAAAAAAAAAAAAAAAAAATAATGAGAGGAATATAGAAAATAATTTGTAAAATGGAAGAATGTAAAACAAACAAATTCTTAAAAGATAAACGTGTCACTAATTTCCACGTTATCTTATCCCTCTTTGAAACCCAATCAATGATTGTAGCCACCACTAAAAATCTATTGCTCCCTATTCTTCCTCCAACACAGCTCCAATTTTCACTCCTCCTTATTCACTGCTGCTTTCTAAAACCCCTAAAACAAAACATCTTCAAAACCACAAGTTTGAAAACCCTAATATCTACTCTAATTTAGATAATAACTAGAACAGTGAACGTTGAATAGGAAAATCGGAGATCGGGAGGGGTTTGCTTTATGACCTTGATTTTAACATATACATTTTTAATTAAAGAATTAAGATTTATGGTTTAGAGATGAAGAAGAATATAGTTTTGGTAGATAAATGTACATGGAAAAGAATGAAAAATGACTATAGAAATGAAAACTTAGTAATATTGCATTGTTTTTTTAATAAAGAACCCATAACGCAAAATTTTACTTTAAATAAAACTTTTGTTTTCATTTATCTAATCCCCATTTATTCTCTTTGTAACAATTTCCTTTCGATTTACACTCCATATTATGTGTGAATACAAAATAATTTAAATTAAAATATTTCCCTCCCAGTATTTGTTGTTGACAACACTACAGGATTTATCGTAACATATAATTGTCTCCTAATAGAATCCAGTACTACACACTGTTAAGATACATATGAAAACGAAAGGTTTTCACATTAAAATACGGACAAGTAAAAGAACTGAGGCTGAAAACAGACATAAAGGCTTTGCTGCTATAAATGGTAAACCTCCTCTAAGCTCCATGAATATTCCCACAAGAAAGAAAGTGTAATTATATTAGTGGTTGTAGGAGAAAAAGGACGCCGGCCGCTAGATTGGAAGAGAAGACTAAGAATAGCCCTAGGTTCAGCAAGAGGGCTGTCGTATCTACACGAACATGCAAATCCTCCGATCATTCACAGAGATATCAAGTCAACAAATATTCTTCTTGACGAGAACTTAAATGCAAAGGTCGCAGACTTTGGCCTTTCGAAACTAGTAGCGGATGTAAATGAGGGTCAGGTTTCAAGTCAAGTTAAAGGAACACTGGTGCGTGTTAATTTTTATCATTGTACTATCCATACCTTTCTTCTCATATACCAAAAAGATATATACTTTGTTTGCTCAAAAAATGTACCTTGGGTAATTGTTCATGCATTCTCAGGGTTATCTAGATCCGGAGTATTACATGGCTCAACAGTTAACAGAGAAAAGCGATGTCTATAGCTTTGGTGTTGTGATGTTAGAGTTAATCACCGCAAAGCCACCAATTGAAAAGGGTAAATATGTAGTTCGAGAAGTTAGAACAGCAATGAATGAACTTGATCAAGAACACTATGGCCTAGAAGACATAATAGACCCCACTATTAGAAACACAAATCTCTTCTGTTTTAAAGCATTTGTTGATTTGGCTATGAAATGCGTGGAGGGATCGGCTTCAAGTCGTCCTACGATGAATGAAGTAGTGAAGGAAATAGAAATGATGCTGCAAAATGAAGGTTTGTCCACAAATTCAAATTCCACGATTAGTTCGGCGACTTCTTCAGCAACAGACTTTGGGAACACAAAGGG
Organism: Allium sativum; assembly: GCA_030737875.1. NCBI lineage: Eukaryota > Viridiplantae > Streptophyta > Magnoliopsida > Asparagales > Amaryllidaceae > Allium > Allium sativum. Next base: position 968,007,939 of record CM060912.1, on the reverse strand, counting down.
ATCTGCGGATCTTTATGGTGAAACTGTAGTGAGAAAGAATGAAAGCAGTGGTGAATTTGCATATATCGGTGGACAATCATTCCTACCACAGGTTGAACCAAAATAAAGCTTTAAAATGTGTATTTTTGTACGACTGTCAAGGTTTATGATATTAGATATGGTAGTTCTTGAGTAATTCAGAAGAACGTCATTCCTTCCTTTCGCTGTATTCTGATTGTGTTCGCAGGATGCCTTGTACCAAATGTCACTGTAAAACATGGCTACATGAGTATATATTGCAACAATCATTTATATTTTCCAAAGAAAAGCACAAATCCTGACTCTGTAGGTTGGCAATCTCCTTGCACTGAAACATCAATGGAGTCAATTTCGCTCTACGTTATAAATACTGGATATACATCACAAGACTTCCATTTAGTTTTGACTTTTGAGAAATTAAGAAAGAGTTTTGTTATTGTGTTAGAAATCCCTAAATTATCACAAAATCAATTGACAATGTGAAGCGTGAACTTTTATTATTTATACAAAATTTATTCTATAAATTTCAGGATGTGAGCCTTATTTCAACACATTGCTTTAGAAAAACATGTGTAAAAATCCAAAAGATGGTTTGTTCGACTGAAAATTGATATTTAAGGTTTAAACATGATTTCAAAATTGGTAATCCAAATACGTCCTACTTATTTGAAATTGATATTTAGGCTTTAAAATTATTGTGGAGAATTTTGATTCAAGACCGTTCAAATCAAAAACCCCAACTTAGCGGAAGACGAGATTGTGGTAAACGTGCGAAAACAACAAATCAATATCTCAAACAATCTCAAACCAATCCACAAGCTTATCATAATCAGCAAACAAGATAAATAGTAGAGCAATAACGATAAACTAAATCACATAGAGATTTATAGTGGTTTCACCGACGTTTTGTCAATGTACGTTCACTTTGAGAGAGAATCCTTTATTTTTATCAATAGAAGAATATAAAAGGTTGATTATAATGATCAAATTCACCAGGAAAAAACTGATTTTGTGGAGATAAGAATTAAAGAAGATCAGGCTTGTCTAAACTCTAATTTGAATAAACCTAGATCTAATCTTTTGATTAGTTACTTTTCTGGTACATGCCCTTTTGGATTTGATGTAGCTTATATAGGGAGAGAATAGAATGTAGCAATTGTCCAAATTGCCATTGGATCCTTCACACATCAACATCTAATGCCTCAACCTGAAACAACCCGAAACTGCCACAGACGTCTGTCATGGAGTCACAGACGTCTATCACGAAGTCGCAGATGTTTGTTCACAGTCATAGGATATTATTATATGACAACACAGACGTCTTCCACCATCCATTAGATGTCTATCAGGCCCCAAGCTTCAGCACAAACGTTGTCCGGGGTGACAAACTTCTATCAGAACTCTTGGGAAATTTCTTTTGTAAACTCAGGCGTATGTCACCCCTGGCTCAGACATCTATGCTGATACTGCTGAAGCACCCCGCACCATTTCACCTCTAACTCCTTCATGCAGCTCTGATTTGCGAACCGTATTCTCTGATCCAAAGCTACTTCCATCCGCTTCAATTCTACTATATAGTATCGCAAAATTTAACACTCCACCAAGATACTATATCCATCTCCATCACCAACACCGATAGTACGAAACCATCCTCTACCTTCTACCAACTAAGCTTAAATGTTTCCCAATGAGCTCCGGCATAGTCATCGCTTATTCCACTCCACCAACGAGTTCAGGCAAAGGCCGCACTCGTCAACGAAATGTTGAAAACACCAAACTCCAAGACTAGACTCACCAAAAGACAATCATAACAAGAAGATATATATAGAACTTTAATCTCTCACCGATACTCCTCCACATCCAAGTTTCTCTCTCAACGGTGCCACCCTGTGGCACCTAGCACCTCCCCAAGCGAATTAAGTTCGAGCAACACTCGAACTTCCCAACCGGTAAGCCTTAGTTAATATATCCGCCGCATTATCCTTTGTGTGCACTTTCCGAAGGCATACTTTGCTTGTTTTCGTCCATGACTACTAGAAATGACTCTCTCACTTCAATATGTTTGGTCTGTGAGCTAAAAGTCAAATTCTCCGTTAAATGGATAGCACTTTGGCTATCATATTGAACATCAACACTATCATGTTCAAACCCCAAGTCACAACAATTGCTTCAAATAGAGTGCTTCCTTTGCTGCCTCCACCGCAGCTATCAACTCCGCCTCCGTAGTGGATAAAGAAATTACGGTTTGCAATTTCGATCTCCAACTTATGGTTATACCACCAAGAGTGAAGACATATCCGGAAGTTGATTTCTTTCGATCCCTATCACCAGCGTAGGTTGAATCACAGTAACCAACATGCAATTTCTCTCCTTACTACCATTGAAAACAAGATCATGAGATGGCGCACCTTTCAAGTATCTCAAGATAAGCTTCACTGCTTCCCAATGTGATTTCTCCGGATTAGCCATGAACCGACTAACCACCCCGATGACATTTACAATATTGGGTCTTGTACACACCATGGCATACATCAAACTACCAACCGCGTTAGCACATGGCACATTTTCCGCATAAGCCTTGTCTTTCTCCTCAATAGGTAATCCCTTACTCGAAAGATTTACATGCAAAAGTAAAGGTGTATTTGATGCCTTTGCATTCTCTATGCTAAACCGGCAAAACGCTTTTCTAATATATTCCTTTTGAGTTAATTTCAACTCAAAATGCTTTTGATCCCTTTCAATCTCCATGCCCGAAATCTTCTTTACTTATCCAAGGTCTTTCATTTCGAATTCCGCCTTCAGGCTCAATTTCAACTTGTTGATTCTCTCCTTGTCCTTAGAAGCAATGAGCATATCATCCACATACAAGAGTAAATACACCCAACAATTGTTTTCCAACCTCTTGAAATAAGCACTAGCATCTTTCATATTTCAATGGAAGCCACTTTCAAGCATGAAATGATCAAATCTCTTATACCAATGCCTAGGTGATTGCTTCAAACCATATGGTGATTTATTCAACTTGCAAACCAATTTTTACTTACCATCTACAATAAAACCCTTACGATTGCTCTATGTAAATGTCTTCATCCAATTCACCATGCAAGAAGGAGGTTTTCACATCAAGTTGCTCCAACTCTAAGTCGTGAATTGCAACTAAAGCAAGTAATATCTAGATAGAACTATGTCTCACAACCGGTGCGAAGATCTTATCATACTCTTTTCCCATGCTACAAAATGAAGGTTTGGCGACAAATTTAAATTCCACGATTAGTTCGGCGACTTCTTCTGCAACTGAATTTGGGAACACAAAGGGATCTGCAGATCTTTATGGTGAAACTGTAGTGAGAAAGAATGAAAACAGTGGTGAATTTGCATATATCGATGGACAATCATTCCTACCACAAGTTGAACCAAAATAAAGCTTTAAAATGCGTATTTTTGTTCGACTGTCAAGGTTTATGATATTAGATATGGTAGTTCTTGAGTAATTCAGAAGAACATCATTCCTTCCTTTCACTGTATTCTGACTGTGTTCGCAGGATGCCTTGTACCAAACGTCAATGTAAAACATGGCTACATGAGTATATATTGCAACAATCATTTATGTTTTCCATAGAAAAGCACAAATCCTGACTCTGTACGTTGGCAATCTCTTTGCATTGAAACATCAATGGAGTTTATTTCGCTTTATGTTATAAATACTGGATATACATCACAAGACTTCCACTTTGAGAGAGAATCCTTTATTAATATCAATAGAAAAATACAAAAGGTTGATTACAATAATCAAATTCACCGGAAAAAAATTGATTTTGTAGAGATAAGAATTGAAGAAGATCAGGGTTGTCTAAACACTAATTTGAATAAACCTAGATCTAATCTCTTGATTAGTTACTTTTCTGGTACATGCCCATTTGAATTTGATATACCTTATATAGAAAGAGAATAGAATGTAGCAATTGCCCAAATTGTCACTGGATCCTTCACAAATCCACATACAATGCCCTCAACTCGAAACAGCCTGTAAAACGCCATAGACATCTGTCATGGAGTCACAGACGTCTGTTCAAAGTCACAGGAAATCATTCTTTGACAACACAGATGTCTGTCAGAATCCATGCTTCAGCACAGACGTCTGTCTGGGGTGACATACGTCTATCAGAGCTCTCCGTAAATTCCTCCTGTAAACTCAGATGTCTGTCTCCCCTGGCTCAGACGTCTGAGCTAATACTGCTAAAACACCCTGCTCCATTTCACCTTCAACACCTTCATGCTAGCTCCGATTTGCGAACTGTATTCTCTGATCCGTAGCTACTTCCATCCACTTCAATTTTACCATATAATATAACAAAATTTAATACTCCACCTAGATACTATATCCATCTCCATCACCAACACTGATGATACCAAACCATCCTCTACCTTCTACCAACTAAGCTTTAATGTTTCCCCAATGAGCTCGGGCATATCCACTGCCCATTGCACTCCACCAACGAGTTCAAGCAAAGCCCGCACCCGCCAATGAAATGTTGAAAACACCCAACCCCAAGACTAGTCTCTCCAAAAGACAGTCATAACAAGAAGATATATAGAACTTCAATCTTATACCGATACTCCTCTACATCCATGTTTCTCTCCCAACCGTGCCACCCCATGGCACCTAGAACCTCTCCAAGCAAATTAATTTCGAGCAATGCTCGAACATCCCAACCGACAATGCCTTAGTGAATACATCCGCCGCACTTTCCGAATATTTGTGTGCACTTTTCGAAAGCATACTTTGCTTGTCTTCGTCCATGACTACTAGAAATGACTCTCTCACATCAATATGCTTGGTCCGTGAGCTAAACGTCAAATTCTCCGCCAAATGGATAACACTTTAGCTATCGCATTGAGCATCAACACTGTCATGTTCAAAGCCCAAGTCACACAACAATCGCTTCAAATAGAGTGCTTTGTTTGCTGCCTCCACCGCAGCTATCAACTCCGCCTCCGTAGTAGATAAAGCAACCACGGTTTGCAATCTCGATCCCCAACTTATGGTTGTACCACAAAGAGTGAAGACATATCCAAAAGTTGATTTTCTTGGATTCCTATCACCAGCGTAGTCTGAATCACAGTAACCAACCAACATGCAATTTCTCTCCTTACTACCCTTGGAAACAAGACCATGAAATGTCATACCTTTCAAGTATCTCATGATAAGCTTCACTGCTTCCCAATGCGATTTCTCCGGATTAGCCATGAACCGATTAACCACCCCGACGACATTTGCAATATCCGGCCTTGTACACACCATGACATACATCAAACTACCAACCGCATTAGCACACGACACATTTACCATATAAGCCTTGTCTTTCTCCTCGATAGGCACTACAACAAAATATGATATTTATAACGATTTTTAATAACACGATATTCTAAAGTGTTATTAAGTACACTTAATTCTTTCTTTCAACCTTAATTTTTTTGATAATAAGGGTGTAATGCTGACTTCTATTCACGGCCACTTCATAAATAATTATTTTATCTCCCCCGCAAACCCTTCCTCCAAAACAACAGTTCACAAATCATCAAGAGATTGCTGAAAGCCTCTTCCATCTCCAATCTCCTCAACCATTATCCACGGTCTCCTTCCAAAACTCCTTCCATCTCCAATCTCTGTCGAAGCTAGGGAGGCGCGTTTTGGACCTAATATTCGATTTGGATTTTGGTAAGTGATCCCAATTCTTTGTTTGTGTATGTTGTAGATCTGAACCTACAATTATGGATTTGTAGATTCATTACGATTTTAGGGTTGCGGTATGAATTTACGATTACCTGATTCAATTTACGATCTGGGGATATAACGCTTATTAAATTGGTGTTGAATATTTGAGTGATTACTAAAATAAATGTCCAATTCTTGGGTTGCATCTTATATTCATGATTGAATATTCAACCTTGATGGTGTTGGTGATTTAAAATAAATCTCCACCTTCGTAAATTTGCTTCGTTAACTGCTGAAATGAACCTACTGCCATGGGTTATACCTACTAAAATGAACTCACTTATGATGATGCTGGTCATGTATTTTAAATACCATATGAAATACTGGAATGTAAAAAGGAAATTTTCAAAGTGAATATTGAAAATGAAATATTTATATATGAAATAAAAAGGATATTATAAAAGGTAATATTTGGAAAACAAATATTTGAAAATATAATAAAGGATTTATATAGAATGAATAGAATTATATAAAAGGATTTATATAGGATGAATATAATTATATAAAGGGAATTATAAATGAGATTTAAATGTTGGAAATGAAATAAGATTGTATGAATAATTCTACAAATAAAAATATAAACAGAATTTCGATATTTGGTTTTTAAATACGAAGTCAAACTATTTTGATTATATAAAGACATGTTATTCACATTCTGTGTGAAAAATAGATTAAGTAAATATTTTGCAAATAAAATATTATAAAGGAATTTGGGGTTTGAATTAGGAATTTAAATGGAATTACTGAAATTAGAAACTGATTGAAAATAGATTAAGCAAATGATTTATATGAGACAAAAAAAGTATTTTCATATACATCCTTCCATTTGCACTGTTCATTTCCCTTGGTATGACTGCCAACAAAATTATTTCAAATATACAATCTAAATAGTGTTTTACACTGAACCCGGAAAGCTATCACTGTGCAAAACTAACACACCCTGTATCTTCTACTTCAAACCAAAAAGCAATTTTACAATCTTTGATTTACTCTCTATCTTCATCACCCTCATCCTGTCTTGACCTTCTTTTGTGCCTCTCATTTAAGTTTGATTCATCATGTCTTGTAACCATCCGCGTAACATAACATGGCCATCTGACATGGTTTTATGTTTCTGTCAAACTCAGGAGACATATGGGTAAGTTTCAGCTTCTCCTCCTAAACCAGCAAAGCTACCATCTTCGTTAGCTTTCCAGAAAGTACTGCACATAAAGTTAATTTTCAGTAGGCAGACAATGGCATAATTACAATCCAAACATCAAGCGGAAAAAAGTGAAGTAAAAAAATGTAAAAGAAGTTACTTATTGGCATTTCCACAGAGTTGGTCCAAGATACACTGGACTTTCTTCTCACTTTTTACTGTTGGAGCAACTATAACAGACTGAAATTATGTCAAATACGTCAAATATTGTGGTATTTGTTTATAAAATGTGCTCATAGCTGTGGATATATCGCTGTTATATACCAAAAATATAGGTGGTAAACCATACCTAAGAATGCTCTCTGCAAAAACATGAACTGCACAAAAATGCATCCATGAACTGAAAACCTAACAATAACAACAAAAACAACTATTAGCAGAATGACACGACTATGTTGGACCAATCTAAAAACTCTTGTGCCGAAATCAATCCTGCAAATGCTATAGATGAAAACATACATACATCATACATAAATAAGCACATGGTCATAAATCATGTGAAGATATATACAGTATATATCACTTCTAGTAAATATCGTGCATTAAAGCCCATAAACATACATAAATAAGCATACGGTAAAAAATGATATAGTGAAGATTGTATATACCCCTCTTAGAAAAAGAATCCCTGATAAAAAAAAGTATGTGATCCTGAATCTAGTTACAAAACTTACTTGCATCAAATAGTATGACACGACATGAAAAATGAAAATTTCACTCATGCTACGGAATTTTAGCTCATGCTAGTGGGTATTCCAAGGCTCTGTGCAAAGTTGCTTATTCTTTCTTTCACTGCCTAAAAGAATTCGATCATCATGTTTAACTGCCAAATGAAATTTTAAAAGTTCAAAAACTAAACTACCAGTAAGAATGAGTGATGTACCAGTACACTCTTTTGATGTGCATCCTTGTATGCTTCGGCTACCAACAAAGACAACTTCTGCATAAAGAGACATGTACAGAGAAATTACGGTGAAACTAAATAAATGAATCGATGATAACATACAGTAAACTCAAGATACTATTCGGTGCGTGAAATTTTAATCTCGGAACCTAATTCCATTGCAACTTCAGTTATTTCTGTGCGTACAGGTTGCTGGTTCCCAAAAAGAGTGACCTATAACGACGCAAAGACCACAAGTCCAATAATATTAGGTTGTTAGAGTTTTTAGTTCAAACTCTTAGTAATGCATAATAGTCTTTTTTTCCTCCAAAAAGAAAAAAGAAAAATAGAAGCTCATGAAGGATCGTGTCATGAAAATATGCTAGCCATAGTGCATTGAACCATGAAAAAAATTCTACCAAAATTTAGAAAGGACCGAATAAGATTCTATTCCCTTTTTTTTTATTACTCAAAAAAAATGTGAAGATGATTTTAGCTACTATGAGTAGTCTTTTCAAATTTTCATGCCATTTAGAAGTAGCTCAAAATCAGGAAAGGTGCTAAAAGGAACCTAAAAAGGTAGTCTATGAATCCCTTTGCATATATGATCTCCCTGCATCCCCTTCCCCCATCTCTGAAATCCATACCAATCCTTGACCTTTTCACGTTTAGAAACTTTGGTTAGTCCAATTCATTTCACACATGATATTCTGCCTATGTAATGGGTGCAACCCCTTCAAATCTGTACCAAAATGCATTCATAAAATAAGATGGGTAACTTCAAAATTTACAAGTCACAATTACAGTTCAATTTTCAATAGGTTCAGGTTAGCCTTCATAGTATTGAAATCAATATTAGTAGTTGAAGTTTTAAGATGGCAAAAAACATGAACATAATCTTCGTAGAAATTAATTAATTTAATTAACAATAATATCATTCAACACTTTTATGTACAAAAATGGGAATGAAGAATTGGAGGGGTGAAAATTAAGGAGAATCTCATCCACATGAATATATGTACATATCAAGGTATAAAATACCAGCCAATACACCAAAATTTCAGCAGTATCAGACCAATACCCAATTCAGAACTGAACAACAATTCTGGTTCCAAACTGCTTGATTTAAAAAAGAACTCCTTTCAGATTCAACAATTCCTGGTGTTTACAAACTCATTATGGGAATTTTTTGGATTAGAGCCTCCAAATCAATATCTAGGGTAACCCACTAATTATTTTGATCTACAAATTAAAAGCAATGAAGCGACAGTAACCCAAAAAGGAACAGTGAGCGATTATGCAATGAAATTAAATTGGCTAATCCAAGGTAACAAATCTACTTGATTCTTCCTCACACAAATTTTTTTCCCAATATATATATATATATATATATATATATATATAATATTTAACCAAATTTATCGTCTATCCATCAAAAATTCATCCACACCGTCATCCGTTCATCATCATAATGGCTAAGAAATCCAATTCAATTCCTCTACTTTCTTGTATTGTGTAATGTATATTGAAAACACAAAACGTAAAACTCAAAATAAAACCAAAAGCGACTTAAATGTTTCGAAACCCTTTATAGAAATTTAAAGAATATTGAAAAAATGGTAGCATCCATCGAAAACTGGAGTTCATCTAATGACACCCTTCAAATTTAGTAAGCGTTGCTGCAAGCAAAATTGCTCTAATTTGTATGCTGAAAAAAGAAAAAGAAATGTGACTTGACAGGATTGTTGTGGTTAATTATAGCTTATTTTACGTCATTCGTGTTATAGAACCAAATGAAATAATCGAAAATTACTTTCTAAAAAGTGCCCAGTTTAGCTAGCTTTTAAAACAGACGGTTATTTAGAAAAATCGAGAGAAAGTAAAGATAAGATTCGATTCTTCCTAGACAGTCAGAGTCAAATGCATAGTTCGCATTTTGACTGTCAATTTGATTACCACGTGATATTAGAAATTAAAATAGGAGGGGAAATGGAAAAAAAATATGAATGCAATTGCAGTCAATCTTGGAAAAAAATGTTTAAAATGGAGGGAAAAAAACCTACCTACCTTCCAATATTTAATTGTTTTGTCATTTGGTTGAAAGAAGAAAAAGTGCACCATTTGCCATTTAAGTCCACGGAATCTTGTTAATTTTATCTTCTATTTTCAAACTTTTGAGATAGTCAAACTGCACATGTTAGCATTATCTGATAAAAATGATATTCTATGAAGCAAGACTGATTCAATGACTATGTGATAGTTAAATACCTCAGGTTCATGACTCCGAAATTCTGTTTTATACCAAAATTCAAGATGTCGACTAATTTGATATTCTGAGTTCTCCAGCTCCATTCGATAAGAATTCTGCATTGATCACATAAAAATATAAATGTCCTAAAAGGGACCAACGTTATACATAAAACTTAACATAGCAACCAATATACATTAAGATAGGGTTATAAACATACATCTCTCACATCGGTTATTTCAAAAAGAACCACACTTCCTCCTCTATCCCCAGTAGCAAGATGATCCCTTGATTATTCAAACTCAACTGTTGATATAATGTCAACTGTATTTTATAATATATGAAATGAATCCATAAAACATCAATAACTGAGGTTCAACAGTTAATCAAACTAGTCAGAAATTAGAAATCAGCCTATTTTCGAGGTACATGTAAGAAAGAGCAACAGCTCTGCATTTGATTCTTAATTTGTAAGTCATGTGTTTCATAAACAGTGCGGTGGACATATTTTGCAGGAGCAACAAGTATAAACTCCAAGACAGTCAGGTAGTTAGCTTTTAACAATCAGAAGACAATTAGAAATAACCTGCCTAAGAAGCCTCTAATATCCTTCGCACATAATCAAAACTAAGAACACAAAATTATTTGTGAGTGCTATATTGTTAAACATTAGAATTCATGTGTCAATCATCACAAAAAATAGCACAAAACTAAATGAACAATTTAAAACTTTTGATTGTTAAACCAATGTGTATTTGCAGTAAAATACTCAAATTCGATGAAATTTATAAAAAAAATTGATGTTATGTGGTAATATTGTACTATTAGGTAGAATTGGACAACGAGGGAAAATGAGTTTCTAATTGTACATTCAAAGATCTATATAATAGAACAAGTTGAAATGAACTTTGATGGAGATCTTCTAAGGCATGTTGACGCTGATGTTCTGTATAATAGGAAAAGAATATGATGTTCATCATTATATATTTTAGGATGTTCTTCAAGACTGCTGCTAAATACTTGGCCTAAATGTCATCTCCCAGTTATAATCCTCCAATCATCTTCTTCACTCAATAATACTATATACTACAGAGCGCCATCTTCCAATTCATATGTACAAGTAAGCAAATTCAAAAATTAACCAAAAAAAAGTATATGGTCCAATCATCAGTAACAACATTACTTCAGTGAGATGGTAATGACTATTATTTGCATCAGTAGATAATTAGGCGTTGGAGAAGGGAGATTGTAAATACATATGATGTTAGATTGTCTAACTTAGCAGTTCAAAAATAATTCCAGTGTTTAAAAGCTTCCCTTAGTCTTCTAGTTCATGTAATTTATAGCATATATGCATTGGACAACAGATCTCATTATGCTTTCATTCCAACAACAAAGCTTGCATCGACAACCAATAAATAAACAACTACATATGATATACCAAAATATTAAAGTGGAGTAGTTTCATCGAAAAACTTCAATCGTTGTTAAAATCGAAATAAAAATCCACCTGATTACCTAAAAGAACAACGAACATATAAAAACCAATCATCATCAACGACAGACACTCAATCGAACCACTAAAACCAATACCAAATCAGATCTAGTACATTACCTTCTTGAACTTCTTCTCTAGCAGTTCGTTAAATAAAAACCTGAGAAAATTTTCAGTCAAGCATAGGCGGCACGGGCGCTGCAGGTTCAGCTTCCTCCGATGATGTTCCGTTCATCTTTTGAAAAGTTATTAATCCAAATACTGGACAATAAAATGAATATTTCAGTTGTTAATACTGATACAATCTTCTGAAAAGTTATTAATCAACAAAAGAAAAAAAAGAAACTATACATTACCTCCTTTCAGCCGACATCCACAGTCTGCTCCTGCAGATCCCTGGACAACATAACTATCATCCACCACAAATCAAAATCGCGACTATGACTGTCGTCATAATCTCGTAGAGTGTGTCCTTCTTGATCTCCAACCTACACAAACGAGACTCTCCTTTTCCACTGCTCACCTCCTGGCCGCAGCATCCTAATAAGTGCTCGCTAAAATCGATTTGGAACTTTTTCTCTCCAGATTCCTTTTGAGGTTAGGGCGACATCGGTAATTTGGCGCTCAAGATTTGGGAAGGGTTTCGAGATTTGGGAAGGGTTCTGTAGGGTTTCGAGTTTGGGGAGGTTTCAAGATTTACAAAATGTTTAGCCTTGTAAATATAAAAATGAAGAAATAAAAAAGAAGTTCGTGGAGCGGGGGTTTATTGGATGAAAGACAACGGAAAGGATGGATGAGGTGGATATATTTACAGCCGTCCAAGTGGAATGAATTGAACGATTACAAATGATTTAGATGTTTCAACTGGTTAATTGTTTTTTTTTTCAACTTTAACTGGTTAAATGTTTTTTTTTCTTATCCCGGTTGAAGCAGAATTTTCCTTTCGTCTGAACGGATTAATATTTTCCAAAAAAATAGGGTTTTGTCGAACGGAAAAAGAAGAGTTAAGGAAAAGAACATTTAGACGGAGCCAGATTTTCACACAATTAAATTCTATAACATGAATATTTGTGGTAACAATTCAACAATACTATAAACCATTCTCATGCATATACATCAACACGTTGTTAAATTTTTATGACATCACGAAAACGTAAAGATTTCTCTATGCATTTACAACGTCTTCTTTAAAATTTAGAAACATTCGTGGCATCGCTAAAACATAGTTAATTACAAGCGCGATTGTGACATATCTATGATAATTTAGTGAAGGCTACAAATTTAGCGATGTCATGCCATCGCAAAGTCATTATGGCATCACAAAGTGACGTCAGAAATCAGCAGCTTTTCTAGTAGTGAGAATGTAGCAATTGCCCAAATTGTTACTGGATCCTTCACAAATCAACATACAATGCCCTCAACTTGAAACAGCCTGTAAAACGCCATAGACGTCTGTCATAAAGTCACAGACGTCTATTCAAAGTCACAGGAAATCACTCTGACAACACAGACGTCTGTCGAATCCATGCTTCAGCACAAACGTCTGTCCGGGGTGATAGACGTCTATCAGAGCTCATGGGAAATTGCTCCTATAAACTCAGACGTCTGTCTCCCCTGGCTCAGACGTCTGAGCTAATACTGCTAAAACACACTGCTCCATTTCACCTTCAACACCTTCGTGCGAGCTCCGATTTGCGAACTGTATTCTCTGATCCGTAGCTACTTCCATCCACTTCAATTCTACCATATAATATAACAAAATTTAATACTCTACCTCGATACTATATCCATCTCCATCACCAACACTGATGGTACCAAACCATCCTCTACCTTTTACCAACTAAGCTTTAATGTTTCCCCATTGAGCTTGGGCATATCCACCGTTCATTGCGCTCCACCAACGAGTTCAAGCAAAGCCCGCACCCGCCAATGAAATGTTGAAAACACCCAACACGAAGACTAGTCTCTCCAAAAGACAATCATAACAAGAAGATATATAGAACTTCAATCTATCACCGATACTACTCCACATTCATGTTTCTCTCTCAACCGTGCCACCCCATGGCACCTAACACCTCTCCAAGCAAATTAAGTTCGAGCAATGCTCGAACTTCCCAACCGGCAATGCCTTAGTGAATACATCCGCCGCACTTTCCGAATATTTGTGTGCACTTTCCGAAAGCATACTTTGCTTGTCTTCGTCCGTGGCTACTATAAATGACTCTCTCACTTCAATATGCTTGGTCCGTGAGTTAAACGTCAAATTCTCCGCCAAATGGATAACACTTAGCTATCACATTGAGCATCAACACTGTCATGTTCAAACCCCAAGTCACACAACAATCGCTTCAAATAGAGTGCTTCATTTGCTGCCTCCACCGCAGCTATCAACTCCGCCTCCGTAGTAGATAAAGCAACTACGGTTTGCAATCTCGATCCCCAACTTATGGTTGTACCACAAAGAGTGAAGACATATCCAGAAGTTGATTTTCTTGGATTCCTATCACCAGCTTAGTCTGAATCACAGTAACCAACCAACATGCAATTTCTCTCCTTACTATCCTTGGAAACAAGACCATGAGATGTCGTACCTTTCAAGTATCTCAAGGTAAGCTTCACTGCTTCCCAATGCGATTTCTCTGGATTAGCCATGAACTGATTAACCACCCCGACGACATTTTCAATATCAGGCCTTGTACACACCATGCCATACATCAAACTACCAACCGCATTAGCACACGACACATTTACCATATAAGCCTTGTCTTTCTCCTCGATAGGCACTACAACAAAATATGATATTTATAACGCTATTTAATAACACACGATATTCTAAAGTGTTATTAATTACACTTAATTCTTTCTTTCAACCTTAATTTTTTTGATAATAAGGGTGTAACGCTGGCTTCTATTCATGGCCCCTTCATAAATAATTATTCTATCTCCCCTACAAACCCTTCCTCCAAAACAACAGTTCACAAATCATCAAGCGATTGCCAAAAGCCTCTTCCATCCCCAATCTCCTCAACCATTATCCACGGTCTCCCTCCAAAACTCCTTCCATCTCCAATCTCTGTCGAAGCTAGGGAGGCGCTTTTTGGACCTAATATTCGATTTGAATTTTGGTAAGTGATCCCAATTCTTTGTTTGTGTATGTTGTAGTTCTGAACCTACAATTATGGATTTGTAGATTCATTACGATTTTAGGGTTGTAGTCTAAATTTACGATTACCTGATTCAATTTACGATATGGGGATATAACGCTTATTAAATAGGTGTTGAATAGTTGAGTGATTACTAAAATAAATGTCCAATTCTTGGGTTGCACCTTATATTCATGATTGAATATTCAACCTTGATGGTGTTGGTGATTTAAAATAAATCTCCACCTTCATAAATTTGCTTCATTAACTGCTGAAATGAACCTACTGCCATGGGTTATACCTAGTAAAATGAACTCACTTAATTTGCACCCATGCTCAAAAGAATTTGCTTCCACAGGTTAACTAATTATAGTTAATTTATCGTATTCACTGACAAATATGCGGAGTTAATATAATTTGCAGCCACTGGTTTCCTGATTGACATGCTTAAATAAATATACTGAATTTACTTTAAACAGTTGTGTTGAAATGAAAGAATTAACAAGTCTGATATGTGGTGTCATTTAACTTCCATCATGCGTTAATTTTTCCTTCCAGTATCACCGAATTGTTAGAACTTTGCCAACTTTGATATTATATTAACTTTGACATGTTTGTCAGATGTACACATGGTAGATTGGATTGTGCAAAGGTATTATTTTAGTCATGGTGTACATTATCTTTTGGTTGTTATAATCTTATTCTTATTGAAAAAATTGTGGAAATATTGTAGTTGCCTTCAAATCACCAACTCACAGCCTGGAATACAATGTATTTCTGATCTATGTGCTCAACTAAATTTTACAATTTGTTTTCATATTGTTATTTGAGTACTTGATAGCTTAAATATTACTCGGATGATTGACTTTATTTGCTAATTAGCACATTAATGTTTGAGGACTTCGAAATTTAGAGATCGGTTTCTCTTCAACAAAGTTTTCTGAAAACATATTTCTGATTCTAATTGATAATATGATTATTGACCATGAAGGTATTTTTTATCTTTTGCAAATATAATATTGGACATGTTAGTTACTCAATTTACTACTATATCATTTCAATTTACTACTATAACAAGCATATACAGTCTCTTTTAGCTATCCTATTTAACATTGGGGTAAATTTCTAGTGACAGTGCCCGGTAGTAGAACAAGCCAACAACAATATTCTACTAATTGTAGACTCCTAGATATTAAGGTGGAATTTAGGAACACATCCCTATTTTCTAAACTTGTTTGTTTTACCTCCTTTTTCAAATCTTATTTTCTACATTTTTCTTGAGTTTTTCTTTATTTCTTCCTATTTTCTAAACCTACTTGGTTTGCAGTGTACTTCTGATGCGTGCAGAGTATATACTATGAAATTTTTAATATGAAAGTAATACTGCGTGTTTTAAGTCTCGGTAACCACATTTTCCTAAATTTTATGTAATTCATTAGACTCGTAAACGTTATAATAAAAATTTAAAAATTCAGATCAAAAGGCTGGGTGAAGCAATGGTGTAATGTCCCGTATTTTTAGCGATATAATAATTAATTTATTTAATTATTTAAATACCGATTCAAAGAATTAAATGGTTAATATTGAATATTTAATTAAATATTTATAATATAATAATATATTATAATTACAAAATAGTCGGAAATAGCTGAATCCATAATACTGTGTGAATTGGATCATTTAAAATATTTAACTCAGTTTAGAATTGGATCAGAATAATGAATATATTAATTGAACGACGTTAGAACGTATAAATTATAATTTTATTAGAATCGAGCCCGTAACGTCACGGCAGTTCGTAATTTGGCGGTTCAAACTTTAAACGAATATACAGAATCCGTTTTAAGTCGCTATGGAACATTTATAAGTCATAATGATATATTTAATAATAATTAAATATTGCCTTCGAAATTGGACAAATCCTTTTAGGCGTAGTTATAATTTAATTTTTAGAAATTTTCTGTAGTTCTTATTTTGGAAAATAAGCACTTTTTATTTTGGAGTATTTTGCACCCTATATCAACATTTCGGGGTTTCACCGAGTAAGTTAACGGATCTATATTATTATATTTTTGGGATCGTGGTACGTTGGTTGCCGCAACGGTATTTTTAGTTTTGTCTATAGCTGTTCATAAACGAATGGAATTCTATGCAACATGGTACTCTATAAAACTAAGTTTTACAAACAAATGGAGAGCGGACTACACGCTGCAACGTTATACTCCCATCACCTTTTCTACTTTCCCACTCATGCTATGTACGCACTTTCCTTCGCAACTAAGGAAACAATCTATATTTATATAGGGGATTGTTAATGACACACCATTTTTTGTTAGGGGGGGTCATTTTAAAAAAAAAAGATTTGTGTTAAGGGGAGGTCAACCCAAGTAGTCCCCCCCTTAACAATATAAAATAAAATTCCCAAAATGCCCCTTTTTCTACTGTGGTAAAACAACGTAATTAGTGAGATGAAGATTAAACCCTACTTAGTTTCTAATCAACTTCTTAATTCAACAATGGATGATCCATCAAATCAAGATTCAAATATGATTCTTACGCAAGAAAGTGAACATCATGTAGAATATATGGAAGAAATCAAGCAGGTGAATATTTTTTTTACCCAATTTTTTTTAAAGGTTGAAGGGATACAGGCCGCGTATCATCATTGGGCAACAACCCGTCACCGTATAAAGGACATGCATACGACAGGACTACGTCGTATAACAATATACAATGATGAATATAAAGCTTTACTTATACGGTATGGATATGTCGTTCTGATTTACTTTATACGATAAATGTTTGTCGTATAAACTAAAACGGAGGCTTTATGTCGTATAATTTTAGTGTTGTAAATATTTTGATGTTCCAGCTGCTTTTGCAGAAAATAGCAGTCACCAATGTACAAACTGGTGATGGTGTCGACATTCAGCCTGACATTGCGAATGGCATCGAGAATGACAATGAGGATGGCAATGAGAACGGCAATTGGAACATGGAGGTTGCCATTGAGAATGGCAGTTGTAACGGTGAGGATGATAACAATCTGGATGCCAATGAGAATGACAATTCTGACAACGAGGATGACAAGGAGAATGGCAATTGTAACAACGAGGAATATCCCGATTTAACAGCTCATTTCACTACGGATATGGTAAGATAAACATATATTTCAATTAATTAATTGAAGCACGTTTGAGTTTTTGTTATTTGTTTTTTGCAGATGTTTGATTCTAAAGAAATAGTACGAGATTGGTGCGTAAAACGTGGCATCGCTGCAAACTGTGTTGTTGTGACAAAAAGAACTAGATTGCGAAATTTGCATGCAAATGGAAAAGGATCGTTGATGTATCTTGTTTGCGAAAGAAGCGGGGAGTATATTGATCATAAGGGAAAGAATTATGTTCCTATATCTGGGAAAAAACACAGACGGTCGGGAAGTAGAAAATGCGCATGTCCATTTAGTCTACATGCTCGATGTCAAGAAGATGGAAGATGGACATTGAAAGTTATTAATGGACAACATAATCATAGGATTCCAAACGTATCAACCAGACATCCTTTTGTGGCAAGGATAAAAGATGAAGAGTTTAAAACTGTTGAAACAATGACGATTAGCGGTGTTAGGCCTCAAAATATTTTAAGTGCTATAAGAATTGACAACCCGGAGAACAAGTCGACCATAAGAACTGTGTACAATGCTAAAGTCAAAATTAAACAAAATAATACAGAAGGTCGGACGGTTATGCATCAATTTATGAAATTGGCCTACAACCATTCTTATTCCATTCAACACAGAGTTGATGAGAAAAGTAATGAAGTTACAGATTTATTCTTCAGTCATCCAAGATGCGTCCTTCTAGCGCAGTGTTTTCCTCAAATATTGTTTTTAGATTGCACGTTCAAAACGAATCGATACAAGCTTCCGTGCTTCCATATGGTTTCTCAGACATCGACAGGGGCATCCTTTACCGTTGCACTTGCTTTTCTTAGCCGAGAAACCACAGAATCATATATATGGGCTCTTCAGTGCGTAAGACAGTGTTATAGAGAAAAAGATATTCCAAGTGTTATTATCACGGATGCTGAAATCGCACTAATAAATGCAGTAGCTAATGTATTTCCAGTAGCTCGACATATCCTATGTGCATGGCATATTTCGAAGAACGTTCAAGCAAACTGTAAACCCAACTTTGTGAAAAAGAAGCGAGTAATGATTCAACAAAAAGAGGTTGTACTTGACGATGATGAAGGTAAAAAGGAGTATGAACGTTTTTGGGAAGGTTGGACAAATATAATAAACTCACTTTCTGAAGAAGAGTATTGTCGCAATCTGAACTTGTTACGTCTTGAATGGGATGGGAAGCAAAAAAAATCCATCACGTATGTGATTAAAAATTGGTTAAATAAATATAAAGAAATGTTTGTTTTGGCTTGGACGAACAAAATAAAACACTATGATAACGTGTCTACGAGCATTGCAGAAAGTGCACATGCCCGTTTGAAATTGTACTTTGACACGGCTGCTGGAAGTTTTGTGCAATGTTGGAATAGTGCCCATCTGTGTTCTGAAAATGAATTTGTCGGAATGGAAAATGCATTCGAAATAAGCACATCGAAGGCAATGCATCGATTTCGAAAAGAACCGATGTTGAAGGAGTTAATTGGGTTTGTGTCGCATAAGGCATTGGACTTGTTACTAGATGAACTAGGAAGCATTTGAACTGTTGGTTTGACTGCTGACAATTGCGGTTGTGTTATGTGGCAAATTAATGGTTTACCCTGTGGTCATATGCTCGCGGACTTTAGACACACACACACGGTTTCATACCTCTAACCGCTATAGGTGCTTATTGGAAGCAATTATCATGTACTCCCCCTGTGTTACATCGATCAACTCTAGATTTTTATGACTTGCCTGAAATCAAGGCCTTGAAGAGCAGGTACGATGACTCCGCTGATAACGTTCGATTAGTTATGCAACAAGGTTTGAAAAAGCAAGTGTTTCCGCAGACAACCGATATTTTAGAACCTCCTGTGGCCATGATTCGAAAAGGAAGACCGTCCAAAAAATATAGATCAACTAAGCGAGATCCTTCTTATTACGAACATGTTGATGCTCAACTGTCATGTGGCTCGAATTTGACTCCGGTTAGTCGGTATCAAAAAATACTCGGTGTTTCTACTAAAAAGGGGTACGAGAACAAACCATTTCAGCACAAATATTTGTCGCAAATTCCAAAACATATGGAGCCATATATACTTGATATACAGGACATGCCAAGTGACGGAAATTGTGGATATTGGGTTGTTGTTGAACACATAAATCTTCATAATCGAAGACCAGATAATCCGTGTAAGTTTGTCCGCGAGTCAATGCTTGACAACTTATCACAAAATTCGGAGATGTATAAAAGAATGTGGGATGAATGTGGTTTCGACGAAATTAAAAATAGAATACAAGATACAGATTTTGTTGGGATTGATAAGTGGATGCAGATGCCAGAGTCAGGATTTATAATAGCAGAAACATTTGGCACCATGGTAGTGCTGATAAGTAAACAGATCTGCTGTACCTTTGTTCCGACTACAGTTCGTGTAAACCTTATGAATGAAAATAGAATGGTTGTTATGGGCTACGTAGACGATTCACATTTTGTTGGTTTAAAACTTACTTCAGCAAGTCCATTGCCTCCTCCACCGCAATTTCAATACTTTGAGCAATTCTACAACATTAATGCACAAGATTGGGTCCGACGAATCAGTGACCGAATCAGCATGTATCTCGCGATTGCTAGAGACTTCGAAGATGAGGACAATAGTAAACCAGTAGATTTGTCTTCCTGCTAGTATCATGTGGTAATTGAGTATTTTGTAATTATTGCTGCTTGTAATTGATGACTACGGTATTTGTGATTACGGTAGCTTCTAATTGACTACGGTATTTTGTGATTATGGTATGAATTTTATGACTTGTGAAACTTTGTGATTTGTTTGAATTTGTGAATGTTGTGATTTGAGAATGGTATGAAAATGATGAATTTTTGAGTTAAGAATGTTGTGATTTGAGAATGGTATGAAAATTTGAGTATATAGTAAATTTGTCAATGTTGTGAAAGAATTGAATGGTTTGAAAATTTGACAATTGTTACACGACAAAAACTTGCCGTATGGGCCAAAACGAAAGGAAGTTATCGTGTTGTAATATTTTATACGATGGGTCTTTGTCGTATAGTTGCAGGAAAAATATTACAGGGTTGGTATACCATAATACGACGATCATAGATCGCACGAAAAAAGTTTACACGAAAGCGCATTGTCGTATAGTTGCAGAAAAATATTACATGGTTGGCATAACATAATACGAAAGCCACGCTGTGTTTGAAAAAAATTTATCCGACAGGGATTTTTCGTACAGTATTTTTTTATACGATCCATCATTGTCATATAGTTGCAGGAAAAATATTACAGGGTTGGTATACAATAATACGACAGCAATAGATCGCATGAAACAAATTTACATGAAAGAGCGTTGTCGTATAGTTGCAGGAAAATATTACAGAGTTGGCACAACTTAACACGATGGCCACGCAGCATATGAAATTTTTTTATACGACAAGGATATGTCGTATGAAAATTTTTCATATGATTTGTGTCCATCGTATTAAGTTATGCCAACCCTGTAGTATTTTCCTGCAACCATATGACATTGCTCTTTCGTTTAAACTTATTTCATGCGATCTGTGACCGTCGTATTATGGTATACCAACCCTGTAATATTTTTCCTGCAACTATACGACAATGACAAGTCGTATAAAAATGCAATACGACAACATCCCTCCGTTTTGGCCCATACAGCAAGTTTTCGTCGTGTAACAATTGTCAAATTTTCAAACCATTCAATTCTTTCACAACATTGACAAGTTCACTATATTCTCAAATTTTCATACCATTCTCAAATCACAACATTCTCAACTCACAAAGTCAACATTTTCATACCATTCTCAAATCACAACATTCACAAATTCAAAAAAATCACAAAATTTGACAAGTCATAAAATTCATAACATTGACCAAAAAATCAGCAGTGATAACAAGTCACAAGTTCTTCACCATAATACCATACACAGAATTAATTTCATACCAAAACACAACAAGTCAACCCACCACAAAACAATACCACATACGACAAGTACATAATTAACAAGTACATATAAACAAGTACACAAAATAGTAATGCAACTACTTCCTCTTCTTCCCTGGTTTCTTTTTGGTTGCCACCTTCTGGGTTGCTTTCGTCTGCATCGCCTTGCTAACACTTTGTTCCCCACCTGCAATATCCTCTCCATATAATTCCATCGGCTCTGGCCCCTCTATCTGTGCAATCTTCTCTAGTGTTTGCTTCTTCATTGTTTCATCAGGAGCAGAAGAGCTTATGAACTCAGTAATGTGTCGCAACCTCTTTTGCTGCATGTTGACATATGAAAATGATTAACATCAAAGTGGAAAGTACATAATAAAAAATGAAAAAAATACAGCTTACAATACGACGAAGTAGTTCAGGTGCGTCACATTCATTCCTTTGTTCAGTTAATCTTTTTTTAGGATTAGCCACGAGAGGGTGGGAAGCAGAGCGATACCATTCCATGTAAGTGTCGGCACAATCCCAAGGACGAACAGCTTTTGTAGACAGTAATCTCTCGTTCAACAAATGATTCGGCCATTCTTCCCAACTACGATCTTGGATATTAGAGTATGTTGCTTTATAAAATGTAGTAGACAGCTTGAACTTCTTACTATTGACAAAGAAAGTAGTCGAAGGGATGGGTTGAAAGTAACCAAATTGACGAAGTGCCCTTTGCGGAAGATACAGCTCAACGGATTCAAAACAAACAATTGGGCCGTTGTAAAAGGAACATCGCTCTAATTTGTAGATGCCACGCTTGCCATGGTAACAGTCACACACTACATCACACTCTGTTAAATCATCAATCCTCTCTCTTAAATTAATTAAGTCGGACGACAGATTTTTAGCTTGATCAATTGCAAAGTAGAATGATGCTCTCACATCTCCCTCAACTGCCCCAACACATCTATTATATCGCCTTAAAACAGGAAAGTGCTCATAAATCCATACCTACAACATGTCATCATTATGCATTAGTAATTACACGTAACGGATAAACAAGACGAATTACAAACACATACCTGTAGCAACGTCATACAACCACATAATTGCTGCACATCTTTTCTGCTGCACTGACCTAAATTGTAGATCAACCAGCTCAAGCAAGCTGTGGCCCATGAATACGTATGCACCGAACTCAAATCATCAAGACACTGTAAATACTGAACGGATACTTTGTTGCCCGACTTATCACCACACACTAACAAACCAATGGTATACAAGAGATACGCAGTTGCACATTGTTTTTTCGAACATCAGAGTCATCCTCTTTCGAACCTACAAACGTCTTTCTCAACCATTCCAATCGTATCTTTTTTCCCCTCCCATTATCAAAATAGCCTCTGGCCTATCTATCCCTAGATATTTTTCCAACAGACCATAAACATGATCAGGACTTATAGTCCTAGAACCACCAAGAGATCCTGAAACAACTCGTCCTTCTGCTGGCAAACCGGTAATGTGAACAACTTCGTCGATAGTTATCATCATTTCACCGAATGGAAGATGAAATGTATTTGTTTCTGGATAATATCTTTCCACAAAAGCATTGATAAGCACTCTGTCGAGTTTGTCGTGAGAATGTAAAATTAGCTTATATGAACCTGACCCAATTACGACATCCTGTACAAACTTACATTCATCGTCTAGCACCCAATGTCGATGTGTTCCCACGTGATTGTGAATTCTTACAATTCTAGCTTCCCCTTTCGACGCCTTGCATAAGAATAAGTAAACTAATCAAGATATGCAAGTTATTTGTATCGTTTTACTCATTCGAAAGTAATATGTCCGTTATTTGTAATCAACATATGAAATGTATTTGTAATCGACATAATCAAGCTATGCAATATATCCATTATTTGAAATCATGAAAATCGTGCTACTAATCAAGATAACGAAGATATGCAAGTTATTTGTCGGCTTACCGTGGAATTCCATATTTTATGAGCAATATGTCCTTCGAAAGCAAAAAGGAGGGACGGTTGAATGTCTTTTCCTTTGTGTTGACTGGATGCTTGTTTACTTTTTCTCTTCGCAATTTTGAATTGTTTTGCTAACAGTTCCAAATCTCCGGCTTCTTCATGTTCTTCATCCTCGTTAGTTTCGTCCACGTCATCGTCGGGTTCTTGTTCCTTGCTACTCTCTTGTTCATTGTCATCGCTACTTTCGTCGTCACCGCTACCCTCTTCATCATCGTCACTGCTGCCCTCATCATCATCACCGCTACCCTCATCGTCACCGCTACCCTCATCATTACCCTCCTCATCATTTCCCTCCTCAGTACGCTCCTCATCACTACCCTCCTGATCATCATCACTTTCTTGATCATCGCTATCCTCCTCATCATCGGACTTAGTAGGTTCTTCTTCCGTCACAATTTTTTTCCTTTTTGCTTCTTCTTCTTTTTGTCGTTCGGTTTGAAGCCGTTTCCGGGCCGAAGCCGTCATCGGCTTACGAGATGAAGCCCCTGTCCCTTGTTTCCTGCACAAACAAAGCATGCATCAATTAAGTTCATCTCTTTTGCATAAAAATTAAACATAATATACTGTTTGTACGGAAAAGAGATACCGTATGGGTTAAAACGAGAGATAGAAATCGAATGAAAAATATTTATACGACGGCAAATTATCGTATAAAATTAGTGATAACAGGAATATTATGATATTTTATACGACATGAATACGTCGTATAGATTCATACGGCTGGTTAATGTCGTATAAATTGTACTTCTACGAAAGTTGTGCGCCGAATTATCTAATTGTGTAAATATAAAATCTTTACTACACCACGACATGTCTACGTTGTATTAGGCACACTAACACGACATACATGTGTCGTATAACTCCATACGACGGTCTTTTACCGACCGACAGTCTCAGACTACCTATAACCAAAATCTACGTAACACTACCCTCAACTCTCACCAATTATATACCATTCTTCTGAATCGCATTAGAACAAAAGTAGAAGGTTATTTCTTTCTTCTGAATCGCATAAGAAAAACGCAGAGATTAAAACATAAATTTGCTTACCCCTTCATCTTCTTCTGAATCGGATTAGGATCAACAAGTGTCTTTCTTCCCCGTTCTCTTAGCTCGTGGCATTGCTTGCGATTTTCGATTTGATGTTTAAATCTAAAATTTGAATGACGTGCGTGAGTTTGGGAACGACGTGCGAGAGTTTGGGAACGACGTGCGAGAGTTTGGGATCGAAAGACTAGGGTTTTGCTTCCTTTTGAACGACGTGCGTGAGTTTGGGAACGAACGAGAAGCGAACGAGAGAGAAAGGGTTTAGGCTGAATTGATTTGAGGGTAGTTTAGGAACGAGGCAAACAAATTTTATAATACTAAGACCTCCCCTTAACAATTTAACTATTGTTGGTGTGCCCTTAAAAAATGACCCTCCCTTAACATAAACTGGTGTATCAATAACAATCCCCTTTATATATTTATACACACTCTATAATTTATATCACGTAGTGTACATCGCATTGATGTGAAAACTCAATGCCTAAGGAAAACAAAAGTAAAACCCTATTACTTTGCGATGCAGAAATTAAAACCTATAAATACACATGCAATGGTCGCGGCTTGCTCTTCTCCTTCATGAAATGGATGTTCGAACCATGGTTTATAAATTCATTCCAAAACAAATACGTCTGAAACTCCTTAAATAATTCTCTTTGCTGGAATATTTGCCGTGGTTCGAATTGGCCCTTGGGTTCAAGCGAGAAAAGCAAGAAGAAACTGCGTAGGTTGGCCGAATGCAAATATTGGTTTGAAGGTTAGCTGTGTAAACGATGAAGTATGCGCGTCAACAGAATAGCTCATGGACATGAAATCTGCGTAGGGAAGAAACTGCTACAGTTCTTGCAGCGGGTGGGAAGATCAGAAATGGGCCGATAGGTTTTAAGTAAAGCCCAGATTACAATAGAAGAAAAAAAAAGATGGGGGATATAGTTTGGAGGACGGCTACAGTTCCTTGTGGATGCAGATGAGTATTTGGGCCGACGTTGGCATGGTAAGGCCCAGTTTTGGATAATAATAGTTTAAAATTTAATTTAAAAACCGTATAAACTTATCGGTATAATATGTTGTACGTACCGTATCAAAAATTCGAACAGTCAAATCCGTTGGGATCGTATGGAGGGGGGCTACGCAATGGAACTAGCTGAGAGTGAATTAGAGCTAGTTATACTTTCTAACATGGAAACGTTAGGATCGTTAGGCCCAGTTTTGTAAAATTAGTTGGGATCGATAGAATTTTCGTTGGGATCGTTAGGCCCAGTTTTGTAAAATTAGTTGAGTTGAATGGCTTTCTGGATATCGATCTGATGTTGGTTTCGGTCTTCGGGGTTAATATGTAGGGGGTTGTTCTCTTACTAGTTTACAGTTAGAGACTGATATATGTAAGAAGATAGTGATGCATGAATCAAACATGGAAACGTTTTCCAAAGTTAATAACATATATTTTCTAAAATTTAAAAAATAAGGATTTGATGAATATATGGAAACGAGAAATGGGGAAATGAATAAATGTTGATTGATGATTGATCGATAGAATTTCCTTCTGGAATAATATCGTTGATAGCACACGTTTTTCTTTGGTAGCTAAATCACCGACTTTCAAAGTTTTTGACCATTTTTTCGTCGTCAATACGGAGAGACCGGGATCAGATTGATTATCTAAAAGCCACTCTGTATGGGCGTTAGCGTTGCAATCAAATATGATGAAGTTAATTGAAGACGGAGTTATGCAAGGGCCATCCTGTTTACAGAATAGTTGTAACACCCTGTATTTCTATTAATACTAATATTCACAAATTTAAAAGAATTAATATTTAGAATTTGCACGAAATAGCCTTAAAAAGGCATATAACAAATTTGAGATATGTGAATTGCCTTAAAAGGCGAAAAATGGAATTAAGACATTAATTGGAAAATTAATGTGTAGAAATGGTCATAAGTTAATTATGGATTAATTTGAATTCATGAATAGGTGCGTGTGTGTATATATATATTTATATATATATGGGAAGTTAATGTAAACATGAATAGAAGTTTATTAATTTGCTGAGTGTTTGCTGAGTCACTTCTGACTCATTGCTGAGTCAATAAGATAAACCCCATCTTGTCTGAACGGCTGCGGTTATTTCTAGGTTAAATCTAATGGCCTAAATGAATCCTAAATTCTATAAATAAGTGGGTAGTCTCTCATTCTAATTCATATGAAAAATTGGAGAGCTACCGACATGCCGTTGCCATGGAGTTCAGCGTAGCCGTCACAAACTAAAGAAGAAGGAGAAAGCCTAGCCTACAACTAAATCTACTCAACAAACAAATTAAATCAAAGACTCTTTCTATTTCTCTTCTTTTTGTGAGTATGCTGATTCTCACAATGTTATTATAAAATAATTTGATTAAGTTATGAATGGATCACAAGAAAGTGATATGAATTGTTATGTATTTGTAAATTATGTTGTGGATCTCTTGTTATGCTATTATGTTGCTATGTTGTCGTGATTATGTTGTAAATAATCCTATGCTATGTCATATGTGATTAATCATGCTATGCTATGTTATAAATCATGTTATGCCATGTTGTAAATCATGCTATGCTATGTGGTAAATCATATCAAGCTATGTTGCAAATTATGATATGCTATGTTGTAAATCTTACATATGTTGTAGATCTCATATTATCACATATGTTGAAATACTTATGTTATATGATAATGATGTCATGTTAAGTTGTGTTGAATCATGCAAGTTGTAAAATCATGATGTTATTATTTATGCGAATTGGATCATGTTTAAAGTTTATGTTTTTTTTATAATAGATATTGATTATGGGAATTTGCCTATTGAGTTAGGTGTACCCATATGCATGAATCTACAAATTAATTGGATCTTGAATATGGGAATTTGCCTATTAAGTTAGGTGTACCCATATACATGAATCTACGATTAAATGAATTTTGATTTTTGGGAATTTGCCTATTGAGTTAGGTGTACCCATATAAAACCATATTGTTAATGATGTTGATTCACACATGTCCAATACAAGTTTATGGAACTTGATCAAAATCATATTATGTGAATTATGAATAAGTTGACACCCTTAGACCCATGACATATATAACCTTATGCAAGTTGTAATTTTGATATATGCAAGTTTCACCCCTTGTTAGGATTCATTTAGTCAAATATATATGTTGTTGTTGTGAATATTTTCTTTTATGCTATGAGTTAGACTAATCGGGTCTAGCATACATTTTGCGAATAAACGTTCAAACGTGGGGTAGGGGTAATATTAGGAAATTAATAAATTGGGGTGCAATTGATATGATTTTGCGTGCCTTAAATGGATGTCCATAATTGAGTCAATTATGGAAATTGCTAAATTTGGAATTAATTAAAAATTCAAATAGGGAATTATTAAAATTGGGGAAAGTGGATTATTAATAATAATCAATGCTTAGGACACGAGGTTGGACCCGTTTGTGATGTAAACCTGCCCGGACCCGCCCGGCAAATCCAGTAGTCACAAATGTCGGCCCAATGTGAGAGGTCCTAGGCCCAAACTAAAGCATAACAGTTGTAAAGACATGAGGTTAGACTCTTTTATGGTGTAAGACTGCCCGGACCCGCCCGGCAAATCCAGCTGCAATAAATGTCAGTCTAATGTGAGAGGTCTTTATGAGGTTATGGTCTTAATGAATTAAGAAATACTTAACCAGATAATCATGTAAGGTGGGACATGGGGGTTAAGTAGGTGCCTTGGGTGGCATGAGGAATCTAGTGGTTGCCTTTAGAGGCATTTGAAATACGATTAGACTTAACCAAACACACAGGTAACGAACATGAATAGTGGGTTAAGTGCGATTGACTAAGGGGACAAGCTTAGGTGGAATGCTTGTGGGAGATAATGGGGGCCCATTTCAACCAGTATCCCAAAACGTATCTTTGTGGGCTCGACCCAAGTCGAGTACGGGACACGCATACTGGGTTTGACTATAAGAGGCCAAAACAGGGAGCGGTGGCAACGCAAGTCCAATGGGTTTCATATGCGTGTGTGGACCCGGCCTGGTAGGTAAGACGTTGTTGCATCGTGTAGGTATAAGCCGTGCATCTCCGTTATATCGGGTTGCCACTTTAGGGGAATGATACACCCCACTGTGGGGCCAGCACGAGTATCTACGAGTAGGGAGCCGATCGAAAAATAGAAAGTGGGGTACACCTAGTGGAGATAGGGGCAGGCGGCACCTATGTAGTCAGCTAGGAGTACGTAAAGCCATTAAGAATGTTTCTAAGTGAAGCTAAGTGGGATCAATCTTTAGGGTGACTGGTGTGGTGCAGTATAGTGTTTATCCTTTAGTATTTAGGAGCACCTATAACGTTTCCTTTAGCGATTGTCTATGTCCTTAATCTGCTCTTTCATAGACATTTCCTCGTTTTGCCAGCTTATGCCTTAGTCCAGTTATTTTAATAATAGTATTGTAGAATTATCATACTCGCCAGACTTTATGTCTGACCCCCTCTTTTCCACATTTTTCTCCCTCCAGGTCCTCAAGTTGGACCCAGCTCTAGTGGAGCCTGATTGGATTGCTTGTCTCTTTTGGAAAGCTAGGTCTGCTGAAGTAAAGTCCAGCTCGTTATCTTCTTTAATGGCTATTTATGTAATGGGATTATGTATTTGCTTTATCAAGATGGATATTGTACTTGACTCTAATTTATGGTATTAAGATGTAATCAAACATGTTTTGACTTCTGCTTCAATGAAATAAAGTTTTTTTTTTTAATTTCCAAGTACTATCTTATATCTGTCTTGATGTAATTTTACTGTTCTATATTTACTTATAACCTCCATGGAAGTTAATGCATTCCCTTTGTGAGTGACATTAATGGACGTGGGGTGTTACATGTGGTATCAGAGCATAAGGTTACTAGAACAGATAAAATTTTTAGAAAAATATTTTTCTAAAGTATTTTTGGAAGAAGTGCTTTCAAAAACATGTTATTTAAAGAGAGTTTTTATGAAAAACATAATCCCAAATAGCCATATCCTTATCTTTATCTTTCGAATTCTCCATTTTGAATCTTTCCTTTTTCGTTTCAGCATGGCTGAAGATCTTAATCTCCCAGAAGGTGTGACGGTTCCAGGGTGGTTTAGGAGATATTTGGAGGCTAGGGCCACCACTGCAGGCCCAGCAGATGTTCCTCCACCCCCAGTTGCACCCATTCCTCCTCCTCCTCGTGTTGACACTTTTGCAAAGACGTGCAAGGAATTTAAGGCTATGGGAGGAAAACTTTTTCAAGGGACTGAGACGTTTGTGGAGGCCAGAGACTGGCTTAAGGAGACTGAGGAATTGTTGGATATCTTTGAAGTGGAAGATGGGAGGAAAGTCCGTTTAGCTGCTTGGTTAATGAAGGGAGAGGCCTCGTTTTGGTGGGAGGTCACTAACGGGGAACGTCCAGTTGATTCATGGGCGGATTTCAGACGAAGGTTTGAGGCAAGGTTTCTTTCAAGGGCAGAGGAGAATTTAAATATGGAAAAATTCCTGGCATTGAAGCAAGGGAGCTTATCAGTGAAGGAATATGTCAATAAATTTAATCAGTTAGCAAGGTTTGGCTTGGAGTTGGTGAACACGCCAGAGAAGAAAGCTTTGAGGTTCGTTAGAGGCTTGAATGAACCGTTGCAAGGGTTGGCTATGACCCACATCCCTATGGGAGCCACCTTTGAAAGGCTAGTAGAAATGGCACTTATGCATGAGGATAAGGCAGTTGAAAAGAAAGGGGATCAGAAGAAACCCCAACAGCAAAATAAGAAGGGTGGTAAAAACAATAATGGCAAAGGGAAGAAGAGATGCTTCAATTGTGGGACGCCTGGCCATCTCAGCAAAGATTGTAGAAAGAAAAAGAAGACTGGTTGTTTTCATTGTGGAGATGCGGGACATTTGGTGAAGGACTGCCCAAAGAAGGGGCAGAGGGCAGGGTCTACCTCGGGAGGACAGGTGCAGGCTCTTATGGCACCAGAGCAGGCAAGGGGGCAAGTTCAGGCTATTGCGGCCCCACCGCTGCAAGAAAGAGGTAGAACAATTTCTGTTGAAAGCTTAGTTTTTCTGTTTGATCATCCTGTCCGTACCTTATTCGATTCTGGCACATCTCATTCGTTTATCTCTGCATCATTAGTTGAATTATTGCACTTGAACACCAGTTTAGTAGAGGATCCCTTGGTTGTTTCAAATCCAATTGGGGGTTCGGCTCATTTGACCATGATATGTTTGGATTTGAAAATCTCTATACTTAGCGTTGAATTTAGATGTGATGCTTATGTATTGGGCTTCGCGGGCTATGGGCTAATTTTAGGAATGGATTGGTTATCTAGAAATGGGGCCATTCTTGATTGTGAAAGGAGAGTAGTTAGGCTTGTGACTCGCCTTGGTAATGCTCTCGACATCTTTTGTAATCCCATAAATTCCTTTATGCTAAGTTATCTTGAATCGCTTGACGCGTCTGTAGAGAATCTGCGATCGGTAGAGGTGGCCCGGGAATATCCGGATGTGTTTGAGGAGGTGAAGGGCTTACCTCCAAAGCGGGAGATAGACTTTCGAATTTATCTTGTGGATAATGCTAAACCCGTATCTTTTCCAGTGCGCCACATGGATCCTCGTGAAAGGAGGGAACTCAATAAGCAACTGAAGGAGTTGCTTGAGAAGGGGTTCATAAGACGTAGTATATCGGAGTGGGGGTGCTCCAGTAGTATTTGCTACAAAGGCGGATGGGTCCCTTAGACTTTGTGTGGACTATAGAGAACTAAACAAGCTTACTAAAAAGAACCGACACCCACTGCCGAGGATTGACGATCTCTTTGATCAGTTAGTTGGTGCCTCAGTGTTTTTGCAGTTGGACTTAGCCACTGGCTTTCATCAACTGAGAGTGGCTGAGGATAGTATAGATAAGACTGGTTTTAGGACTCCTGACGGATTCTATGAATGGCTAGTGATGCCCTTTGGTTTGACAAACGCCCCCGCATATTTTGTTGATTTGATGAGTAGGGTTTTTAGGGAGTACCTTAACAAATTCGTGGTAGTCTTTGTGGATGACATCTTAGTCTTTTCTAAGGATGAAGAAGAGAATGCCCAGCATCTTAGGGAAGTGTTGGAAACCCTTCGAGCGCATAACCTTAAGGCAAAATTTTCTAAGTGTCACTTCTGGAGGAAAGAAGTACGGTTCTTAGGGCACGTGGTTTCCAAAGAAGGGATAGCAGTGGATCCCGCAAAGGTGGTGGCCATCCAAGATTGGAAGGTCCCTAAAAATGCAACCGTAGTAAGAAGTTTCTTGGGGTTGGCTGGCTATTATAGGAAGTTTATCAAAGACTTCGCAAAAATATCAGCTCCATTAACACGGTTAACGAAGAAGAACCTGGTCTTTACGTGGGACGAAGATTGTGATGATGCGTTCCAACGTTTAAAGAGAGCCTTAACTTCAGCCCCACTCTTAGTGCTGCCAGACGGGAATAAACCGTTTACCGTCTATATTGATGCTTGTGGGACGGGACTTGGCGCGGTCCTCATGCAAGAGGGAAGAGTAATAGCCTATGGTGGAAGGCAGTTGAGGGTTCATGAAAAGAATTTCCCTACGCATGACCTTGAGTTAGCCGCAATTGTTTTCGCGCTTAAGTCCTGGCGTCACTATCTTCTTGGTGAGAAATTCGAACTGTTCACTGACCAAAAATCATTAAAATACTTATTCTCTCAGAAGGATTTGAATTTAAGGCAGCAACGGTGGATGGAATTCTTAGCCTCCTACGATTTTGAAATAGCATATACCCCGGGCAAGGGTAACGTGGTAGCAGACGCCTTAAGTAGGAAAAGGTTGTCCTTGAGTCCGTTGTTTGTTGAACGACGAAGCTTAGAATTCATCTCCATGTTTGACTTTAGACCCTCCGTTGACCGAGTACCTGGTTTGTTAGCATCCTTGGAGGTTAGACCTACACTTCTAGGATGAGTTGGTGAGGCACAACAAGACGACCCACAGTTGGTTGAGATAGTAGAAAAGCTCAAAGGAGGGGAGTCGTCTAGCCATCTTCGTAGGTATACCCTAGACGATAAGGGTTGGTTATGAAGGGATAATAGACTTTGTGTACCACAAGACGAAGACTTAAGGAAGGCCATTCTTGATGATGCTCATCGCTCAAAGGTGACCATTCATCCCGGCGGAGACAAGATGTACAAAGATATGAAGCGGGTTTTCTTTTGGGCCGGTATGAAGAAGGATGTGGCCGAGTACGTCGCTAGATGCTTGGTGTGCCAACGAGTAAAAGCGGAACAAAGGAAACCCGGTGGGTTGCTTCACCCATTGGAAGTTCCACTATGGAAATGGGAAAGCGTCTCAATGGATTTTGTGGATGGATTACCCAGATCAAGGAAGGGTAATACGGGGATTTAGGTTATAATAGATAGACTTACTAAGAGCGCCCATTTTATTCCCGTGAAAAGTAAGAGGACTGCTCCGTGGTTGGCTTCTGTATACATTAAAGAGATAGTTCGTTTGCACGGTATTCCTTCTAGTATAGTAAGCGACCGTGATCCCATCTTCACTAGCGAATTTTGGAAGAGTTTACAAGAGGCGGTAGGGACTCAGCTATGTTTGAGCACCGCATATCATCCTCAGACGGACGGCCAGACTGAGAGGGTGAATCGTATTCTAGAGGATCTTTTAAGGCTTTGTATCCTAGACTTTGGGGGTACATGGGAAGAGCACCTTCCGTTGGTAGAATTCACATATAATAATAGCTTTCAGTCTAGTATTGGCATGGCACCTTTCGAAGCTTTTTATGGAAGGCCTTGTCGTTCGCCTACATGTTGGTGGGAATCTACCGATAAAATCCTAATTGGGCCCGATATGGTTAGGGAAACCTCGGAGAAGATTGATTTGATTCGAAGGAGGATGAAAGCAGCACAAGATAGGCAGAAATCGTATGCTGATAAGAGGAGGACAGATCTTGAGTTTGACATTGGGGACATGGTTTTTATCAAAGTATCTCCGTTACGGAATGTTGTTCGCTTTGGGTCCGTTGGGAAATTAGCGCCAAGGTTTGTAGGGCCGTTTCCTATAAAAGACAGGATTGGGAAGATGGCGTATAGGGTGGAGTTGCCTGAGAAACTTAGTGGAGTACACGATGTATTCCATGTATCACATTTGAGGAAGTGTTTGCACAAGACCGCGGAGGTGGTAGAGCCGAGCTTGCTTAAAGAGGTGGAAATACAGCGTGATGCAACAATTAGACGAGCTCCTACATGCATTCTTGGGTCGGAGATCAAAAAGTTGAGGAATCGAGAGGTCAGACTAGTTAAGGTGCAATGGGGAGATGATGAGAGCAACGCTACTTGGGAGACAGAAGAGAAGATGCGTTCGTTGTACCCTTTTCTTTTTGAGGGTATGTCTTTTAATTTCTCCTTTATCACTTAGCTTATCTTATCTTATCTTTAGTATGTCCTCTCATTAGTATCTTTGACCTTTAGTTAGGATAATCCTATGGTTGAAACATGTGTTTGAGACATGTTATTATGATGGATGCAAAATGGATGCAAGTGTTTGCT
This sequence comes from Allium sativum, assembly GCA_030737875.1. NCBI lineage: Eukaryota > Viridiplantae > Streptophyta > Magnoliopsida > Asparagales > Amaryllidaceae > Allium > Allium sativum. The sequence continues at coordinate 967,973,382 of CM060912.1, read as the reverse complement.
AGTGGTTGCTCGTGGATGCATATATACACACACTTTAGGCACTAGATCGGCTCAGTCACTACATATTGCATATTGCATAAATGAATGTATTTAGTATAATGGATGTATAATGGTTGTACCATCATATAGATGCTGCATTCGGTTGAATGGATGTGCACGCATATAGAAGTAGTATGTAAGCAATTAGGATCTTTTGCATACATAATGGATGCATGGCACTATCATGAATTGCATCAAGGAGGTCAACTGAATCAGTGGACCGCCTGATTTTGCATTAGATACGGACATATACACACACTATACATTTAAACATAAAAGCATTAGAAGTCTACAAGGACAATGGATGCCAGTGTTTGTTGATTGAGTAGATGGTTGATGATAGGATATAAACTTGAAGATTTCGGGGTCGAAATCCCTTAAGGAGGGGAGAATGTAACACCCCGTATTTCTGTTAATACTAATATTCACAAATTTAAAAGAATTAATATTGAGAATTTGCACGAAATAGCCTTAAAAAGGCATATAACAAATTTGAGATATGTGAATTGCCTTAAAAGGCGAAAAATGGAATTAAGACATTAATTGGAAAATTAATGTGTAGAAATGGTCATAAGTTAATTATGGATTAATTTGAATTCATGAATAGGTGCGTGTGTATATATATATATTTATATATATATGGGCAGTTAATGTAAACATGAATAGAAGTTTATTAATTTGCTGAGTGTTTGCTGAGTCACTTCTGACTCATTGCTGAGTCAATAAGATAAACCCCATCTTGTCTGAACGGCTGCGGTTATTTCTAGGTTAAATCTAATGGCCTAAATGAATCCTAAATTCTATAAATAAGTGGGTAGTCTCTCATTCTAATTCATATGAAAAATTGGAGAGCTACCGACATGCCGTTGCCATGGAGTTCAGCGTAGCCGTCACAAACTAAAGAAGAAGGAGAAAGCCTAGCCTACAACTAAATCTACTCAACAAACAGATTAAATCAAAGACTCTTTCTATTTCTCTTCTTTTTGTGAGTATGCTGATTCTCACAATGTTATTATAAAATAATTTGATTAAGTTATGAATGGATCACAAGAAAGTGATATGAATTGTTATGTATTTGTAAATTATGTTGTGGATCTCTTGTTATGCTATTATGTTGCTATGTTGTAGTGATTATGTTGTAAATAATCCTATGCTATGTTATAAATCATGTTATGCCATGTTGTAAATTATGCTATGCTATGTTGTAAATCATATCAAGCTATGTTGCAAATTATGATATGCTATGTTGTAAATCTTACATATGTTGTAGATCTCATATTATCACATATGTTGAAATACTTATGTTATATGATAATGATGTCATGTTAAGTTGTGTTGAATCATGCAAGTTGTAAAATCATGATGTTATTATTTATGCGAATTGGATCATGTTTAACGTTTATGTTTTTTTATAATAGATCTTGATTATGAGAATTTGCCTATTGAGTTAGGTGTACCCATATGCATGAATCTACAAATTAATTGGATCTTGAATATGGGAATTTGCCTATTAAGTTAGGTGTACCCATATACATGAATCTACGATTAAATGAATTTTGATTTTTGGGAATTTTCCTATTGAGTTAGGTGTACCCATATAAAACCATATTGTTAATGATGTTGATTCACACATGTCCAATACAAGTTTATGGAACTTGATCAAAATCATATTATGTGAATTATGAATAAGTTGACACCCTTAGACCCATGACATGTATAACCTTATGCAAGTTGCAATTTTGATATATGCAAGTTTCACCCCTTGTTAGGATTCATTTAGTCACATATATATGTTGTTGCTGTGAATATTTTCTTTTATGCTATGAGTTAGACTAATCGGGTCTAGCATACATTTTGCGAATAAACGTTCAAACGTGGGGTAGGGGTAATATTAGGAAAATAATAAATTGGGGTGCAATTGATATGATTTTGCATGCTAAAATGGATGTCCATAATTGAGTCAATTATGGACATTGCTAAATTTGGAATTAATTAATAATTCAAATAGGGAATTATTAAAATTGGGGAAAGTGGATTATTAATAATAATCAATGCTTAGGACACGAGGTTGGACCCGTTTGTGACGTAAACCTGCCCGGACCCGCCCGGCAAATCCAGTAGTCACAAATGTCGACCCAATGTGAGAGGTCCTAGGCCCAAACTAAAGCATAACAGTTGTAAAGACACGAGGTTAGACTCTTTTATGGTGTAAGACTGCCCGGACCCGCCCGGCAAATCCAGCTGCCATAAATGCCAGTCTAATGTGAGAGGTCTTTATGAGGTTATGGTCTTAATGAATTAAGAAATACTTAACCAGATAATCATGTAAGGTGGGACATGGGGGTTAAGTAGGTGCCTTGGGTGGCATGAGGAATCTAGTGGTTGCCTTTAGAGGCATTTGAAATACGATTAGACTTAACCAAACACACAGGTAACGAACATGAATAGTGGGTTAAGTGCGATTGACTAAGGGGACAAGCTTAGGTGGAATGCTTGTGGGAGATAATGGGGACCCATTTCAACCAGTATCCCAAAACGTATCTTTGTGGGCTCGACCCAAGTCGAGGACGGGACATGCATACTGGGTTTGACTATAAGAGGCCAAAACAGGGAGCGGTGGCAACGCAAGTCCAATGGGTTTCATATGCGTGTGTGGACCCGGGCTGGTAGGTAAGACGTTGTTGCATCGTTTAGGTATAAGCCGTGCATCTCCGTTATATCGGGTTGCCACTTTAAGGGAATGATACACCCCACTGTGGGGCCAGCACGAGTATCTACGAGTAGGGAGCCGATCGAAAAATAGAAAGTGGGGTGCACCTAGTGGAGATAGGGGCAGGCGGCACCTATGTAGTCAGCTAGGAGTACGTAAAGCCATTAAGAATGTTTCTAAGTGAAGCTAAGTGGGATCAATCTTTAGGGTGACTGGTGTGGTGCAGTATAGTGTTTATCCTTTAGTATTTAGGAGCGCCTATAACGTTTCCTTTAGCGATTGTCTATGTCCTTAATCTGCTCTTTCATAGACATTTCCTTGTTTTGCCAGCTTATGCCTTAGTCCAGTTATTTTAATAATAGTATTGTAGAATTATCATACTCGCCAGACTTTATGTCTGACCCCCTCTTTTCCACATTTTTCTCCCTCCAGGTCCTCAGGTTGGACCAAGCTCTAGTGGAGCCTGATTGGATTGCTTGTCTCTTTTGGAAAGCTAGGACTGCTGAAGTAAAGTCCAGCTCGTTATCTTCTTTAATGGCTATTTATGTAATGGAATTATGTATTTGCTTTATCAAGATGGATATTATCTGTCTTGATGTAATTTTATTGTTCTATATTTACTTATAACCTCCATGGAAGTTAATGCATTCCCTTTGTGAGTGACATTAATGGACGTGGGGTGTTACAATAGTACCTTCGGTCTGTCCAATCCCAGGGCGATCTGTGTGGAAGAATGTCTGACGGAGTATATTTAATAGATCGCGTAAGTTGATCTCTTCAAACGTAATTACGTTTGGTGGCGAAGGAATTCGTTTCTCTTAGCTGTATACCCGTGGTATTTTTAGGGAAATCAATTTGTGATTTGGCGGGTATGATGATGTGACATTCAAAGTGAATAAATGTATGATCTGTCAGAGATAAGCGTGGCCTTTAGCCTCACAACCGAGAATGGTATAAAATCGGGTAGGTCGCATGGCTAAGTGGTTAGCTGCCAAGTAGGGTATATTGCCACCTGATCTAGAGTTTCATTTACTTCTTTAATCTATTTCGATGCTGTCTCCTTCGGGAAACGGTTGCTGATCTGAACCGTTGGTGGTAATACCTTTGGTACACTCAAGCGAAATGAGTGATCAGTCATGTTTAGCTTGGGTTGCAAGATGTAACAACCCGGAAAATCCGAGCCAATTTAAAATTTTTATTTTGGCAATTTTAATGAATTTTGATTATTTAAAATGAATTATTTTAAATAATAGAGACGAGATATTTATTTTGAATAGAATTAGAACGTATATGTTTATTTGAATCGTCGTTAGAATATAAATATTTATTTTAAATTATAAAAGGAACTGAAAATGGCGCGGTAGTTCGAAAATTCGATTTCAAAATTCAAATGAATGTACACGATTCAAAATAAACCAGATTTTAGTGAAACCAAAAATATTAGAATCTAATAGAGAATATCTTTCCAACGAATCCGAAAAATTGAAATTTCATAGCGGGAATCAAAAGTTATGTCCAGTTGAAAGTTCAGAATAGTCGCTATGGAATTCTGGCCCATAAAAATGGAAATTTTGCAAATGACCTCGGTTTTCGACGAAACCACTTTTGTTGGATCCGTGATGTCAAATTATATATTGCTAGGTTTAAAAATTTGTAATTTTTTGAATCAATATGTGAGCTGGCAAAGGAAAATGTGTTTGACCAGCTTCAGTTGATTTTAATCGACTGGAAAATGGCCATTTTTCAAACGATCTTCAAATTCGATGAATTTAGTTTTGTTAGGACCGTATCGTTAATACGAAGCTAGAAAATATTTTTTGGGAATTTTTCTAGTTAGTATGTAGCCCTGGTAAATTGAAATGTGCGTTCAAATTCAATATTGTAACACCCCACCTCCGTTAAGGTCACTCACAAAGGGAATGCCTTAACTTTGGTGGAGCATTTTAGTAAACAGAACAGAAACTTACAAGACAAATAAAACAGTACTTGAAAAATTTTAACTTTATTACAGCGGAAACAGAAATTAATATGGTTACATCCTTTCAAATTTCAGAATTCAAGTACAAAATATCGGTCTTGTACAAAAGCCTTCAAAATGCATGGTTTAAAATCATAATCCCCATGGAACGGAAGCTATACATAGCCAAGCCGTACTTTAAGCACTTCAAGCAAAGAGAAATCCGGATCAAGCTAAAGTATTCCCTCCTTGGATAACCTGGGGGGAAACGGAAGAAAGGAGGCGAAACAACAAGGGTCAGACAAAAAGTCTGGCAAGTCCAGTGACTTTCAGCATATGAACAGATAATAATAATATGATATGAACATAAAACTGGATGTGAGATAACTGTAACAGGTGTAGCAGATATAACAGAAAACCAGAATGATATAAACTATTGTTTTACACTTCTCTGCACTAATACTAGTATAGCAGAATCAGGTGTCACCCTAATGTCTAAATTGAAGCAAGAACGGGTACAGAATACTTAACAGAAACAGAATGCTAATAATGGGCCTTTACTACCCGATCAGAAACAAACAGAAGCAGAAACAGATTTATCCCTACGGAAACAGAATGTAGAATTAGGTGTACACTAGTAATGGGCCTTTACCACCCGAACAGACGGTACCACACAGAAACAGACAGGTGTTACCACCCAACAGAAACAGACGGTACCAACAGAAACAGACAGAACTAAGCGTACCCTAAAACCCTACCCCAAGCGATCGGCTCCCTAATACATAAATATCCTGTGTCGGCCCCACAGTAGTGTGTATCACTCCCTAAAGTGACAACCAATTGGCACAGACCTATTTACAGATGTCACGGCGTCTTACATCCTCAGAGGTAGACCGGGATCCATGCATGCACATGACCCGGTTGGAACGCACCATCAACACCCCTTGCCATTATCAGAATGAACCACTTATAATTAGTTCAGTAAGCGTGCCCGGACCCTACCTACTGTTGGGTCAAAGTTTTGATACCAGAAAGGGTTACTGACTAATATGGGTCCCAAACAACAGATGACACAAGTAATTCCCCTCCTAACCTTGTGTCCCCAGACTAACAGATCTCAGATTAACTTGTTTACAAGTTCAGACATACAGAAATCAGATTTACTAGTTCACAGATTAAGTTAACAAGTTTTCAGACTAACAGATCAGATGTACAGATTTTTCAGATTTGTCTAACTTTGTATTGGGCCTACAGATTCATGGACGGGTTTACTACACCTATTAATCCAGTTGGTTTAACCCTATTTTCCCCCAATACGTTTTAGACGTCATTCTTATCTTAGATTTGCATTAATTAATTATTAATGCCCAGACCTCTCACATTAGGTCGCTAGCTTGTGGCCGCTGGATGGGCCGGGCGGTTCCGGGCAGACTTCTGCCACAAGCCAGACCTAACCTCGTGTCTTAAGCAGGTTATGACTAACTTCTCACATTAGAACCTATTGTTTGCGGCCACTGGATGTGCCGGGCGGTTCCGGGCAGAATTACGCCGCAAACTCATTCTAACCTCGAGTTAGTCACGTTTATCTTTGCGGCCAATTAATTAATAATTTACCGTTTATGCGCACGCCCAATATATATGCCAATTCAGATTATATCAATAACAGGATGATTATATCAACATAGCAGATAACAGATTTTATATGACTTAACGGATTTAACAGATTTAGCAACTTAGCAGATTTTGGCATATAACAGGTTAGGCATTTCAACCAACAAATTTAACAGATTAGGCATTTCAATATAATTAGCAGTCTAGGCAATATAACAAAACTAGCAGTTTAGGCAACTTGGCAAATTAGCAGATTTAGCAAATTTAATATTTCTAAAGGTTCTATTTACATGCCTTGCCCAATCATAAATTGGCCTAAATTCATATGCCTACATAATTGTCATGATTCACAACATATACTCCATGTTTGCATAAGCGCAGAATATGGACATAATTTGCCATATAACATATGTTCCAATTTTTGTTAAACTAGCATTTTACAGCAGATTCACATATAAATTATACCAAATATAACCATTAATTTCAATGCATGCCATATATCCAAAAATCCCTATTTAGGTGTAATCACAATAATAGATATCCTAATGTAAATCTTTACACCTAAGTTTCCATATCTTCTTCTTTTTAAGTCATGAATCATTATGCAAACTATACCCAACAATATAAATCTTTAAATCATATCTTCTAAAAATCAGATCTTGACTTTTATATGCATTTTGTCCAAAGTCTCAAATCATATGTAATCTTACAGTGGTTCCTCTTCTTCTTTTATCACAGAATATGCATAGGTCTAAAACTAGTTTATAACAAATGCTTATTTTTCTAATTAATTACAGATCTAAATAACATATGTTCATTTCTCTAATTAGTTACAGATCTAGATTACAACGTACACTATGCATACAACATATATAAATTATATGTTTACAGTCAAATTCATGCATCAAATCCCAAGTCATATGTCAATATATTTTATGCCTCAGATCTAAAGTCATATGTTCAATTCAGTCTCGTCAAATTTCGCATCATTCATTATTTATCCCAAAATTTGCATTCATACGTTAATCTCTTATGAGATTAGGCACAGTCTCGTGGTAGCCTGGCTATAGAAACAGAAAGGAAGCAGAAAGGGATACAGAACAGTCACAGAAAAACAGATCTGACAGATATACAATCTCAGATTCAGATTTAAAAGCATATCAGAATTATAATTAATGTTTATAGCAGAAAATAACTGTACTTGCCTTGATTGGATTAAAGAAAGAACTTTAGTTGTTACAGAATTGTTGCAGAAGCTTTTATCTCAAATTTGAATTTAGGATGATGTTGATTGACTTCTAGTTTTGGTTCTAGCAGAGTAGCGACGCCATTTTTATTTTTAATTAGAAGAAGAGAGCAATGGAGGCTAGAGAATTGTGTAAGAGACTTAGGTTTAGGTTAGGGATGTATTTATAGGAGGATAGGGTGATTTAGAGCCTTCAGATCAGTCCAGAAGTCATCAGAATCGCACAGCTCGAATACACATCATCCAGCCACTCAAAAGAAGACACGTCACCTCAGAACACTCCAGAATTCGGTGCTGGATTTGTATGGGCGCACTTGGCAGGTGCGCCAGTGTATTTTTGTACTGGCGCACTTCACAAGTGCGCCAGTGTATTCTGGCCTGTTTCCGGTTTTTCTGCCTAACTTCGTTCGTCCATATCTTCTTCATACGGACTCCGATTTACGCAAATTCGGCTATTTCGCGTATTTTTCCGAGACGAACACAATGGCGCAACCCGTTTCCCTTATTTATTATCCTAAAAATTAATTATACCTTGATTTTTAACTCTTATGTTTACAGACAATACGGGGTGTTACAAATATATAGAGTTATATTTTGATTTTGACGAAAACTGATCGAAACGATCGAATCAGCATGCGATGCATATCCCATTGTGTTTGGAATGGGGGTAATTAGCTATGAACGACAGGCGGTGGGTCTCGTTTCGAGGTCGAAATTAAAAGTTGCTTTTTGAAATTAAATAATAAAAAAAAACCCTCTCTTCCTATACACCATTCAGCCCTCCCCCGTTTACTTTTCAAAAATCAAAAAAAAAAGAAGGGAAAGGGCAAGGGCATCGTGCCCTAACCCCGTCGCCACACCGACAGGGGGGCAACCGCCGCCGCCGTTGCATCGAAGCCCCCCTCCTCTCGCGTCTCCGCCCCTCCGCTCGTCCTTCTCCCTGTCCCCAGCCTCGAACTCGCACACAGACCCACAAAGCCATCGCCCCCTTTGTCCACCCTCGCCACCTCCATTGACCCGCCTCCCCTTCCCTCCAGCCTCCTCCTTAGGCCTCCACCACACTTCACAGCCCTCCCCCTCTCCAATGCGAGCGCAGCGAAGTAAACCCCCCCTCTCGGGTGGATAAACACCAATCGATGTAAGCCCATCTTTTCTGATTTTTGTTTCTAGAAGGTTAAGATCTTTGTTTGAATAAAAACAAGATTTTTATTTGTTTAAAGAACTAATTTTTATTTGTTTAAACCTATGATTTTTAAACGCAAAAGGTTCGATTTTTATTTATAGGAAATGTTCGATTTTTAATGTGAAGAAAGTTCATATTTTTAATATAGAAGAGTTTACATTTTTAAACAAAAAAAGATCAGATTTTAGAAGTGGAATGGATATATTTTTACATGTGAAAAGATTGGACTTTTATGAAAATAAAACTTAGTTTTTTATGTTGATAGAAATGGGATTTTTACTGGTAGGAAAGAATAGATTTTTCATAGATAAAAGGTTAGATTTTTTTTGAACGTGAAAAGATTAGATTTTTAGAAAGGAAAAGGTATAATTTTTATAACGTTTTCATTATGATAAAGAGGCGATCTTTATATGTTTATTATTAGAATAAAAACACGATTTCTATATATATGGATTTGAGATAAAGTATAATCTTTATTAGAAAAGAAGCGTTATAAAAATATATGAAGTAGAAATAAAAATATGATTTTTATTTATTGAAAAAAGTGATAAAAATATAAATTTTATTATGAACAACGTGAAAAGGACTGCATTGGAATTTCAAACAGATCCAGACGGTTCAGCAATTCAACAGTAAAGCACGGCGGAGTGGAACCCTCTGTGAGAACTCCTCACCTTCTATTTTAGTTTCTAGTTGAAATATATACTAGGATGCAGACGGTGTTTAGCAGCACCAGACACCTGTCGTCCACAGACCATGGATGACTTGTTTGTTTGATTTCTGTGTTGTGAAATTTGATTGTGTGATGTGGAATGAAATAAAATATTTTATAGTGGAAAATATTTTATAGATAAAAATATGATTTTTAACTTGTATATAAAATAAATAGTAATAAACAAATCGGACGATTTGTTTATATACACTGATTTGACTGATATTGATTGGGACGATAAATTTTACACATCGCCCAACTGCACAAATAAAAATCTGTGTTTATTGATTTGAAACCCCACACGGGTACTGGAATGATATTTGACGTACACTAATCCCGATTGTTTAGTTGTATGTCAATCGATGGGTTGACAAACTGTGTAAGCGTTAATTATTTATATTAAATGCTTATGCAGTTGTGTGGTGCACTCTGAATGATGGTTGATTATTTATCGTTGCTATTATATACATGTGTTGTAGAAAATCCATACAATTAACATTATATGGTAATTGATTGGGCCTCATTCCACTTTAGAAAATAAATCCATGTGTTGAATTGAAAATAAATTCATGTGTTGAACAGAAAATAAATTCATGTGTTGAACAGAATAAACATTCATGTGTTGAATAAAAGCCGTGTTGATTAGATTGACGCCACTTTGACGTGATCGATATTTATATCAATTTTATTCATTTTTATAATGAATATAGAAAAGGAAGTAATTTCAAAATATAATGTTTTGAAAATATTATCATTTGTATATCGATGATGTGGAATATTCAATTTTGATTAGAAACTGAATATGAAGTTGAAATCATTTCGAAAACCAATTTAAAACGATTTATAAAATATGTTTTGAAAGGAAATCGACGAAATATATATAATACATATTTTTTTATATATAATGGCCTGAATAGAACGCGCTGCGCCGCGACAGTTCGCGAATTTCGACCATTGACTTCGAATTGATATTGCGGGAGATCCGACCGTCAGATTCTCCTAAAACCGGAACCGTTGGGTTCGTATCGAAAAGTCCTTTCTAACGAATATTAGAAATTTGAAATCTTACGGTTGGATTTGGAATTATGTCCAAATCAAATTTGGAAAAGGTCGTTGTAAGTGCGGTTCGATGGCCGTTGATGGAAATCGACTGTATGGGCCTTGATAAAATTATTAAAAATAGTAATAATTTGTGTAAAATCGTAAGAAATGATTTGTGAAGAATTGGGATGAAAAATTCCAAATCTGAAAAGATAAAAATAGATTTTTATTGAAATGACCTGGTTTTGAACTAGAATTAAAATCCATTTATTTTTAAATAAATAAATTGGATTTGAAGTGGGTTTAAAAGTAACCAGAATTTCCAATAATTGAATTGGAATGGATTTGAATCGAAATTGTCTTTGGAATATTTCGATGTTGAATTTCATGATTATACAGATATTGTTATGGAAATTTGAAAGATATATTTATATCGGTATTTCCAATACGATATTTGTTGGTCGTAGAATTTGATATTGAATATAAGCCGATATATTTTCTATTCAGAGCCTTGTATTTAATATCAAATATGATTTGGGTTTGTCGTGAATGGTGTCTTCATTAACCCTGTTCTTAAACCCAGTTGAGAAAAAGATTAAATCTTTGTATTTAGATTTAATGAAGTGTACCAATTAAATGATATTTAATTGGAATTGAAATAGAATGTGATTTTGGGTTTAACGTGAGCCGTGTTATAAATAGCATTGGTTCTTTAACCCAGTTAAAGACAGGATGTGATTTCCCAAGATAAATAATCATGGATATTGATTTTTGGGAAGATTAAAACTAAGTGGAGTTTTAATGAATCTTTAATTAGATTGAAATAATCGAGAATGGAGTATCACCAGTTTTGCTCTAGGCGATAGTTAAATCTTTAATTAGATTTGAACGTGAAATGGTAATTGAATTTACAGATAACACCGTGGTGTTAGATATGAAGTATGACCAGTTTTACTTCATGGGATGAATAGGTTGGGATTAGGAAATAAAATAAATAATTACTTTGGTGTGGTTTGCTAATCCCGGCTAGTTTGAATTGATATTCAAATAAGATTAAAGAATAAATTTAAAGAATTTATCTTTGATAAAATTAATGGGAACCCTTCCCAAAGTATAAAAATATTTGAATAAAAGAATATTCCCGAATTGGAATGAGGCATATGTTGTGTTTGTGTAACACTTGTTTATTATATACGCGAGTTATTCAGAAAGACCGGGTTTATCCCATTTTGAATAACTGATTCGAAGTGGTGTCGAGGATGAAGATGGTGGTCGAAGACCGGAGGTCTTTACATCGTTTGGGTGATTACTGATGATCTTGATTGGGTTGTACACCCAAGAGGAGGGAATCAGTTGGTGATTATCCAGACGTACTTGCAGTTCGATGGATGTGCGAGGTACAAGGTGCCTCCAGTTTCGTTCAGACCCAGAACGAACTTGTAAATGTACTGTGTGTCTGACATTGGATTTTATTCTATGTGATTGATTTCTGTTAAATATATACTTGTTTGGCGGCGGAGAATTTATTCTCTTGCTTAACGCCCTTCTCTGAGACGTATGAGCTCATAGGTTATATATTGATGGATATCAATCGCAGGGAGTGAATTGCCTGTGTGGCATGCCTAAGTGGCAAATGATCAAGGCTTTTGTTGAAAAGCAAAGTCTTGTGGTTGATGGTCAAAGCACCGCCTGTGTAGCATAGCTTTTTGTAACGTGAATTCGCGAGCCTCACACCCTGGTTGTGAATCATAAACGGGAGAGGACCTCAGGGGGGACATGCGTTTCCTTCTAGCTAGGGTGGTGTCAGTGACCTACCAGCCCTGACATTTATATTATTTTCACCTGTGTGGTTGTTGTTGTTGCGAGGCGCCTCAGATATATCGGTGACTGTGTGGAGCCGATGGAGTCATTTGTCTCATTGACGCCCCAAAGGGCGGGGAAACGCAGTGTTCAGGCATTTTAATCCACATCGGTGGACTGACCCTGACGATCCAATGGCCCACCTGAGTCTGGGTCCTGAGACACGGGCTCGAGCATCTCGAATCGATAGAGGACTATCTTTTGCCTCGGTTCACAGATGGAAATCCAACTTCCAATACGTGACTTTACGGTTTTATTTGTAGAGCCTAGTATGGTGACATAGTGGTATGGGGGCACTTATGCCGTCTATGATTGATACTTATGATTTGAAGTTGTTTTGTACATTATGCACTTATAATAGTATCAAATGATTTGTTTTAAACGTATCAAGCATTCTTGGCTATTATAATGTAAATACCCTATCCTCCGGCTTGTGTTGCATTGTGTGATGGGACCTGGGTCTTATAATAGCTTCATTTTTCTTTATTTAGCATTGCGTTGTTGTTTTATGCACTGGTGTTCTTGGGAGGAAACCCGTTCCGTGTTATACGGCGTGGTCCCTTGATTTACCTAACTTTAAAATAAGAATTAATAGCTGTTTTAGTTCTCACACCAGTCACATGACTGACCTGCAGTTTATTGTTTTAACCTATACTCTGGGTGCCCCAATTTTTGACATGGGCAGCTAGTAGTTTTGGTTTTGCAGATTTATATTCATAGGATCCTGGTTTACGGCTGGAATGATATCCGGAAAGCTCTGTATCCGTATATTCTTTTCAGTTGCATTTTGTATTATTTTTCCGCTGCAGTAATGTATTGTAATCTCTGATATTTATCGAATGTATTTTATTTATTCATTACTCTGTATATTCTTGTAATCTGATGAAATTGTTGTAATAAGCAATGAAATGTTCTTCTATTTGCGTTCTGATTCGTCTTGTCCTCAACTCAATCCGGGCTCTCATGACCCGGGAAGTTCGGGTTGTTTCAGCTTGGTATCAGAGCTTTGGTTTACAGAGCTCGGAGAACAAGACACGTTAGAACCAAACGAAAGAATCCATCAGAGATTGGATTAGTAATATCCAATGAGATTGACTCGTTAGAGATAAGATCAGTAGTATCCTAGCACGAGTGTAAAGAGTGATGTTTTTAAAATAAAATTGAAAACAATTTTTGTTTCGAAAAATTTAAATCAATTATTCATTTTTGATTATTTATTTTATATTGATTTGGACAATCAAGTATATATAGATTTTGCATATACGTCTGATCCGCGTGTATTTGAAGTTTTAATATACTGGATAGATATAGAGTCACACTCTAGTCGCCCGGAGATGATTCTGATGATTGTAGCTACATCATCAGAATTAATGTTCGAGTTTCGAAGGTGTGATATTTATATATTTCCAATTGACTAGTGTGAGAACCAAAATTAGATAGAGATTATTGTTGTGATTTGGCATAAAAAATGTGACTTTTTTTGACTACGTATCAAAGTTATGAATTTGAAAAGATAATCAACTAATTGATTGTTGGTTGTGTTGTTTGATCAGTGTTTGATTAATTAAATGTTGAACCTTTAGCCAAATTGAATCAAATAGTGAATTGTATTGAAAATTTATCGCATTTGCATGCATACACATGTAGTTACACTGAACAGGTCGTAGTAAGGAGGCTAGAGCAGAAGAATAAAATTGTTTGCTCGACAAATAGGTACATGTTTAAAAATTTATTGGGTTTGGATGATTTTATGAGCCGATTGGCTAGCCGCTTGGCTGTTTCTTTTTCTTTTTTGGATTGATGAGGGCCATGGGAGGGTATCTGGAATATCCCGAAGTCCCCGGTGCAGGGTAGGTTATGGCGAAATTTTTCGAAAATTTAGGGTGTTAGCCAAATTTTTGAATTTTTTTAAAAGTTCTTAGAAACTGAAAAGTTGAAGAACTTAAGCCGTGGTGAAAATAATGAAAGTTGAGTTGATTAGTTAAACAACTTTCGGCTTCGTTCCTTTTCGGGGACGAAAAGTTTTAAGTGGGCGAGATTGTAACAACCCGGAAAATCCGAGCCAATTTAAAATTTTTATTTTGGCAATTTTAATGAATTTTGATTATTCAAAATGAATTATTTTAAATAATAGCGACGAGAAATTTATTTTGAATAGAATTAGAACATATATATTTATTTGAATCGTCGTTAGAATATAAATATTTATTTTAAATTATAAACGAATTGAAAATGGCGCGGTAGTTCGAAAATTCGATTTCAAAATTCAAACGAATGTACAGGATTCAAAATAAACCAGATTTTAGTGAAACTAAAAATATTAGAATCTAACTGAGAATATCTTTCCAACGAATCCGAAAAATTGAAATTTTATAGCGGGAATCAAAAGTTATGTCCAATTGAAAGTTCAGAATAGTCGCTATGGAATTCTGTCCCTTAAAAATGGAAATTTTGCAAACGACCTCAGTTTTCAACGAAACCACTTTTGATGGATCCATGATGTCAAATTATTGCTAGGTTTCAAAATTCGTAATTTTTCGAATCAATATGTGAGCGTGGCAAAGGAAAACGCGTTTGACCAGTTTTAGTTGATTTTAATCGACTGGAAAATGACCATTTTTCAAACGATCTTCAAATTCAAAGAATTTAGTTTTGTTAGGACCGTATCGTCAATACGAAGCTAGAAAATATTTTTCGGGAATTTTTCTAGTTAGTATGTAGCCCCGGTAAATTGAAATGTGCGTTCAAATTCAATATATAGAGTTATATTTTGATTTTGACGAAAACTGATCGAAACGATCGAATCAGCCTGCGATGCATATCCCATTGTGTTCGGAATGGTGGTAATTAGCTATGAACGACAGGCGATGGGTCTCGTTTCGAGGTCGAAATTAAAAGTTGCTTTTTGAAATTAAATAAATTAAAAAAAACCTCTCTTCCTATACACCGTTCAGCCCTCCCCCGTTTACTTTTCAAAAATCAAAAAAAAGGGAAAGGGCAAGGGCGTCATGCCCTAACCCCGTCGCCGCACCGACAGGGGGGCAACCCCCGCCGCCGTTGCACCGAAGCCCCCCTCCTTTCGCGTCTCGGCTCCTCCGCTCGTCCTTCTCCCTCTCCCCAGCCTCGAACCCGCACACAGACCCACAAAGCCACCGCCCCCTTTGTCCACCCTCGCCACCTCCATTGACCCACCTCCCCTCCAGCCTCCTCCTTAGCCCTCCCCCGCACTTCACAGCACCCCCATCTCCAATGCGAGCGCAGCGAAGTAAACCCCCTCCTCTCGGGTGGATAAACACCAATCGATGTAAGCCCATCGTTTCTGATTTTGGTTTCTAGAAGGTTAAGATCTTTATTTGATTAAAATCATGATTTTTATTTGTTTAAAGAACTGATTTTTATTTGTTTAAAGCTATGATTTTTAAACGCAAAAGGTTCGATTTTTATTTATAGGAAAGGTTCGATTTTTAATGTGAAGAAATTTCATATTTTCAATATAGAAGAGTTTACATTTTTAAATAAGAAAAGATCAGATTTCTAGAAGTGGAATGGATATATTTTTACATGTGAAAAGATTGGACTTTTATGAAAATAAAACTTAGATTTTTATGTTGATAGAAATGGGATTTTTACTGGTAGGTGTTAGACCAAAAATTGGCTCTAACACCCAAATTAGATATGAATTCAATGAAAGAGAATCAAAAAGCAATAAAGAACACTCAATTTAAAGTGGTTCGGCGTTAACGAGCTTATGTCCACTTTGTTTTCTTTTAGTTGATGATTTGAATACAAATACAGCAATGATTCTCACTCAACTTCACAATTACAATGCATAAACTCACTCAAATCTCTCAAAAATGGACTTTAAGATATGACTTTGATCTGAATATGATTGTAGAATTCGGTTATAGAGGAAGTAAGGACTGAGAATTTGCCAAAAGTTCTTTTCAAATGCCTCTAGATGGTGTATTTATAGATGAAAAATCTCCTCGAAGTGGCTCCGGTTCGGAATTGTGTGGCATCCATCCCTTGAGAGTCGGGTTCGGAGGCTCCAAGATGGCTACAACACATTGATTTAGTAGGAGAACGTGGGAGAAATGATCAGATATTGTCCGAGTCTTCAGGGGATATGCGCAACACCGACTACAGATTCAAAGGGAAAAAGGGGTTCGGATCGGGGCCTCCGATCCGATCGGGTGATGCAACTTGCTGTCCCTTGATGCTGCTGACGTACTCTTCTGATCCGAACCGATGGGATTGCTTGCTTTCTTCTGATGCCGCTGAAGTGTTCCTCCGATCCGAACCGCCGAAGCCACCTGCTTTATGATGTTGCCGTCATACTCTTCCGATCCGATCCGATGCAATCTTTGCATTCTTGATCGTTACTTATCTCCTGCGCTATCTTCCTCCGATCCGATCCGATTGGTGTCTTTTTTCACTGTGTAGCCTAGTTCACAAAGTAGGCTAACATTTTGCCCCCTCGAAGTACACTCTTATTTAAGATAAAGTGTGCTTCGAAGCAATTTACAGAACATCCTTTGAATTAGAATCATTGAATGATCGCCTCTATCTACTTGTAGTGTCACTTCATAAACTCGTGGCTTTTGCTGCTTATATATATCCATAATCCATATGAATTACTTTCTTCTTTTTCAAACAACTTTGAGAAATTTTATTCAACGTCCAGTGATTCTTCCAGGTAAGCTTTTTCTCTACTTTTCCTCAAATTCACCCCGCATGTCAAATCAGTGTATATAGCCCTTTTTGGTTCGGATTCCGATCCGAATGGATTTCCTTCAGTGGCACATCCGAACAGACACACGATATCGCTTCACCATGGATCAACAGGCCATAGGGCCGTTGTGGGCTTGACTCCCAGTCCGAACGGGTTAGGGGAAACTGGGAATACGAGTGGTCACTGCGATTTCATATAAGTACCCCCTTCGTCTCCTTCTTCCTTTTCCTCTTTTATTATCCTCTTTCAACGAAATTTGCATCAAAACCCTAGAATTTCAAAAACTCCGAAACTCTCTCGTTTTAATCCCCAAATCCAACACATAGGTAGTTTTATAATCCTGAATATTATCTTTATAATTGCTTTTAGCTTAGATTCACGGTTTCTTTGAACGATTCCATCGAGGTATTCAATGGATTTCGTCGCCATGACCTCCTCCACTCCGCCATCGTCGTTAATGGCGTTAAATCTCTCTCGAGGCAGCAGTGGAGGGGGTTAAGATTCTTCGTTGAGCGTTTGAATGCATCAGTACTCGATTTCAGTTGGGACTTTCAACATAGGATCGTGCTTGACCCCAAAGAGGAGGGAAAAAGGGAGAGGAGAAATGCAGGGGATCGGTTCAAGTGACAAGACAGAGACGAAAATGGGGTTCAACTGACCGGTTCGGGTCGGTCTTGCGAGCCAAGAGAAGAGCAAGATTCACTTGACTGGACCGGATCGGAATGTGAAACAAAGAAGGGGAGAAGCATGGCTGTTCAATTCGATCCGGACCGTCCAAGTACTCACCTCCGAACCGATCCGACTTTGGTCACTGGGCACCAACTCTTGTCCCAGGCTAGCACAAGGCTTTCTCCCCGATCCCACCCTAGTGCGTGTATCCGAACAAAACCAAAAAACATCCCATGATTGCACATAAGACCTTGCTTAGCTGGTTAAACCAATTCTTAATATATAATCTTCAACTTAATGGACAGTTAGGATAGTGCCTTGCGAACATAAACAAATATCAAGATCCGTTCTGAACAATATTACTTCTTTAAATCTTCATATCACGCTTTCATGTGTTTGCTTTGCATCTTTGTCACACGTAGCACGCACTTTAGTTCACATACACACACGGGGGACACAGGAAACTTTACTCTAATTATTGCTATTGTTTCTTCAATAGTCTAGTGATCATGGCCGAGAGACGTTCTTCTAGATTAGCAAAGAAGACGGAAATTGCGGAAACTTCTGAGAAATATACTCTCGATGACATATCTTCCTCTTCAGACCCTGAATGGGACGACGAGGGCCCATATTATGAAGCAGGAGCGCATAACAACGAAACTCCTTCTGATAGCGAAATTTCACTGGGCTATGAGGAGGAAGGAGGGATTAGAGATAGTCGAGCTCCTGACGAATTTGAGTTTGCCACTATCTTGGAATCACCTACAGACTCTATTGAATCGACGATTGACGACGACAGACTTGTCCACATATGCTTAAAGCATGGGATATTAAAAAGGGATACTCTGGTGCCATCGAAAACTGACCGTCCTCACAGTCTTCCAGAAGGATTTATGGCAATCACCCGATTGATGTGCAATCACCCGTTTTCTCCTTTTGTTGTTGACTTTCTAAGACAGATGCGGATTGCCCCCATGCAGCTGCATCCGAACTCCTATGCTTACCTATATACCTTATATGTAGCATACCGCGGGATTTTAGGTACAGAGCTCACTTTCGATGACGTTCATTTCTTTTATAACTTCAAGCATCGGACCCGAGAAACCCCTTCTTTCTCTTACTTCAAATCAGTCCCAAAAAGGAAAATAATGTCAGCGCCGTTCAGCAGCAAGGCCGGCGATTCCAAGCTGGAATGGTTTTATATAAGGCAACAGCCGGGATGTGCCAGGAGATGGACAAAATCAAGTAAAGCATTGGTTTTCTAAATCTCAACTCTGAATGTTCACGCCAACACATTAATCTGTTTTCTTTTTGTTTGCAGTTGATAATCCAAAACAAATATCGGGTCAAGTGTACTTTGATCGGATGCATCAGCTCCTTAATGGCGACCAAAAATTTCTAACCATCGATGAAGTCCTTAAGGATGAATACCTTCAACATCACTGGCTATTGTCCATTACCTGTAGCATAGGTCACGGGTCGGGTCCGTATGTATACATCCCCCCATTGGATGTAATTCCAGGAACGGGTGAGAGCTCGAAAAGCACCACAATGCCACTTCGAACTTCACCTTCGCCATCTTCGACTCAAGACGATGAGCTGACCAACATAGCCGAAAAACACCGAGAAGGATACATCGTCCCCTGGGATGTTATTTCTCCCGAGAAATCTTTATCTCCTAAAGAGCTGCCAACAGCTGCTTCCCAAGGAGATGCCCCTACTGCCGATGATCCTACATTTCAGGGCTTAGGAGATCTTCCCTTACATGAAACTATCTATACCTCCGAGGATTTTGGCACAAATCCTTTAGTTTTTACTTCTTCAGAGAAGACTACTCCTATTAAGTCCAAGGAGCCAACTTACACTGGTTTAGCTTCGGACTCGGGTTTGTCGGGGGGCACACCACTTAGGATGCACTTAACACAATAGCACCACACTTCACAGCACTTACTTCTCATGAGAATACTGATTCTGAATTCCACTTGCATTATTACGCAGGTACAATGTCTCGCCCTCATTATGACATCAGGAAAATTCGTTGCAGCATGACTAGACCCCCTTTTGATATTGAGCATGATCGCCGCGAAAGCCGGGGTAGAGAGGATAGAAGTCCTCATGACTCTTATCAGTCGCGGACCTCGCGCTCGCGCTCCCCCGTTTGGTCGGATCCAGAGCGATACAAAAGCTACCAAGGCCGTCGGGGAGAAGACACGTCGCAGTCAAAAGATCAAACCTCTCCTCAAGAAAAACGCAGTAGGTAAATGAGCCCGCCGAAAGATACCGACTCGCGAGGCAAGCATAAGGTTTCTGCTAAGCGGCCTAGGAAGGGTGAGGAGGCCATTGTGCCCGCTCATTATAAGGATGCTAAGCTAACATATAGCGCACCTCCACCATTGGACGTTGAAGCCAAAGTTAAGCGGGCATATCTGGAGAAACAATTCCCCGAACATTATTTTGAAAATCTGACTTTCTTACCTGCTCTTGAGCCTATTTCCTCGAGGTGGGCAGACGAGGCCAAAGCGAAGAATGATGCAGTCAAAACACAATATTCGGAGATGTTCAAGTATTCACGTAACCTCTACAGAATCATCCGAACTCTAATCACGAATACTAACTCGATGAAAAAGACTACAGAAGCTGACGCAAAAGCCTTGAAAAATTTGGGGAAGATCTTGAGGATACATAGGACCAACTTGCCATCGCTCAACGGGATGATGCCAACTTCAAGCATCAATTTGAAGAGCTACAAAAACGTTATCATGACTTGCTCGAGTCTCATAGTCAAGAGCGCTCGGAGCTGAAGAAGCAAGCAGAAGATGCTAAGTCGGATAACGCCAAAATGCAACTTGCTTACGCTGCTCTTGAGCGAGAAAAGGCCGAGTTAGCGAGGAAGAACACTGAATTGGAGAAGAAAAACGCTGACTTGGCTTCCAAGTTGATGGAAGCCGAAAACAGGGCTGCCTTATTGGAGGGTAATGTTGAAAGTGTCATTAAGTCGGCCGAAGAAACCCGCAAGCAGCTGTCAGAGGCCCCGGAGGATGTGCATGGTTTCGGCGAATTAATGATAGAATTTTTTGCGTATATAATTCTTCGCCGGAATATCTCTTGGATTGAAGATTATCTTGCTACCTTGGTTCATGTGTGGAGCCAAATTATTGAATGGGAGAAAGAGGAACTCAAGGTAGATTTCGTCGATGAAGACAAGCTCATGGAAAAATATTTAAGAGATGATAAGCCGACACGTCTGGCTGAGGGGCATCGCCTCATCACTGCTGCTATGGAGGAGGAAAAAAGGATGGCCAAACAAAAGTATATCTCCGAGGCTGGTTCGTCTTCTACTGCCGCTGAAACTTCTGAAGTTGAGGGATACGACCCTGAAAACCCGGAGATCCCTCAGGCATCTCTTTTATCCCCCATACCCGAGATGGTGTCAGAGATGGCAGTCACTGCAGATGAGAAATCTTCAGAAGGTATTTCTACCTTTTCACCCCAATTCATCAAAGCCGTCTCCACTTTTCATCACATAATCGGGCAATCGATGAAGGACCCTTTATTTTCTTCCAACTTGATAATTGTTGCTTCTCATTCTGTAGGTGTTGAACCGTCCAAGAAGACAGACGTGCCTTAGGGGACCACCACTGGACCGCGGAGAAGGCTGAAGGAGAAAAGGATAAGGATGATGCTCCTCATGATGACGAGATGATAGCCGCCTTGAAAGATGATGGCAGTAGCGAGGGGCATAAGGAAGACCCTGATGTGGCTATAGTCAGGGATCCAAAAAGCAATGATGACATCACTTTGGCTGAAATGAAAGCCGAGCAAGATAAACGTATGCAGCTAAAGGTTGAAGACCTGGACCCCGAAAGCCTTAAGCCTCTTGCGTTGGTGGACCCTGGATCAAGGTTAGTCGTTAAGCTTACAACTAGATCTATTATAGAAGAACTTGCTAAAAAGTCTTCTTTTGATTCCAGCATTCCATCTCCTGGGAACAAACCAACTGATTCTAGCACTTCGGCTACAAGGAAGAAAAAGTTGAAACGCGTTATGACCGAAGCTGAAAAGGAAGCTAAGGCTGCTCAGAAAGCTGCCAAAAAATCCAAGTCTGATCCGAAGCCCAAATGATGAAGTGCTTCGTCTTATTTTGACATTTAATTGGTTCGCAATTGTTGTAGCGAGTGCGTCCCTCGCATCTTCTTTTTTGCTTATTTTCCTTATACAAACTCATACATTTGTAAATAAAAATAGTTTATTTCCTGCAATGCCTGATAGTCGTTAGTTCAGCCTTTAATTAAAAATACAAAAGTATGTCATACTGAAGTTATGTAATGTGGTCATGGTGGAGGAGAGTATGTGTGCACATGTATGCCCCCAGTCAATCATAGATAACTGAGAAAATACTATTCAAGGTTAAATTAAATTAAAAAGTCCAAATGTCCCCGATTCTCTGACGGGGGCCATATTCCTTTCGTCATTGATGCCTGTTCTTTCTGGCATGTTTATATTCTCCTGTCTCATATCCAGGTTAGAGTTTTCGCTGAGGCGTTCTCTCATCTGGGTGCACCTTCATGACTTAGAGGACATCGTCTTCCCGTCCTTTATACTCTCTCTCGATTCTTGAGAGTTAGAGTTAAAAATGTCATCTTCCCATTCTTCTATGTCTTACTGTACAAACAGTCGTTTTGTTTGTTCCTGCATATAGGCCATCTCCAACTTTCCAGATTTTAATTTAACATTTTGTATTCCATAGTCATAATAGAATAATAGTTGAAGATATAAATAATGCAGGAAAGTAAATGACACACGATATTTTTATAGTGGTTCGGCTAAGTCGTATCCTACATCCACTTTACAATCTTTTGTTCACATAAACAGACTTTTTAAGGCAAGTCGTGCCTTTTTACATAGCTTATGAAAACAAAAGAAATGACATTTCATAGTTAGCTCAGATATCGTTGTAGGTGCTGAGCGTTCCAAGCTCCGGGAGTCTCCTCACCGTCCACGGTCGTTAGCTTGAACGCTCCTGTATCAAGCTTCCGTTGGATGGTGTATGGTCCTTCCCATTTTGGACTCAATTGGGTTGAAGGCGGGAAGACTCGCTTCAGTACCAAGTCTCCTGGTTCAAAGGTTTTGAGGCGAACCCTTCGGTCATAATAACGTGCTACCTGATGTCGATGTCTTGAGGCACGCAAGTCGGCTTCATCTCTTATTTCTTCAATCATATCAAGAGATTCTAGGAGGAGCGCTTTATTCGTCATCGGGTCATAGCACGTAACTCGATGAGAAGGGACTTCCAATTCTATTGGGATCACCGCTTCAGACCCAAAGGAAAGTGAATAGGGAGCATGGCCGGTAGCCATCTTAAAGGTCGTCCTGTAGGCCCATAAAGCTAACGGCAACTCATCTACCCATCTGGCTTTGGCCTGATTCAGCCACTTCTTTAGAATTGATTTAATGACTTTATTTATGGCTTCGACCTGCCCATTTGACTGCGGATGAGCTAATGCAGCATATCGTTTATCAATCTTATATTTCTGGCAGAAATTTTTGAACTCGATGCTGTCAAATTGTGTCCCATTATCGGTTATGATGGTCTTTGGAATCCCAAATCGACAAATAATGTTTCTGACCACAAAACTGATCACCTTCCTTGCCGTGATGGTTATTAGAGGCTCGGCTTCTACCCATTTTGTGAAGTAGTCCACGACAACAATCGCGTACTTAGCTCCTCCTCTGGCAATAGGTAGCACTCCAATAATGTCAATTCCCCACATGGCAAACGGCCACGGACTTACCATTGACTTGAGCTGAGTCGGAGGCGCTCTGGGAACTTTGGCATATCTTTGACATCTATCGCAGCGCCGTAAATAAGCAGCTGCATCTTTGTTCACGGTAGGCCAGAAATATCTGTACCGTAACACTTTCTTTGCTAGGGTTTGGCCCCCAGTGTGATCTCCACACTCACCTTCATGCACCTCTTGCAGTATACGTTTGATGTCATCGTGTACAATACACCGCAGCAGGGGCATTGAAAATCCTTGACGATAAAGGACGTCATCCTATAAAACATACCTTGTGGCCTTACGTCTTACAGCTCGCCTCTCGCTCTTTTTTACCGGGAGGGTTCCATTTTTGAGAAAATTCTTAATTGATGTCATACAGGATTCTCTTTCTGGTTCAATTTCCAAGGCTAGCTCTGTTTCCATTAGATCGAAACTTGGTGAATCCAACACCTCTATCAGAACCATTTCAGATTCTTTAAGACTCTCTGAGATTGCTAGCTTCGCCAATGGATCTGCTTTCTGATTTTCCGCTCGCGGAATGTGTGTTATGCTATAATGCTCCAAATCTTCCAACAAATCCTTTACCTTCTTGAGATAAGTGATGAGGGGCATTGAAAATCCTTGACGATAAAGGACGTCATCCTGTAAAACATACCTTGTGGCCTTACGTCTTACAGCTCGCCTCTCGCTCTTTTTTACCGGGAGGGTTCCATTTTTGAGAAAATTCTTAATTGATGTCATCCAGGATTCTCTTTCTGGTTCAATTTCCAAGGCTAGCTCTGTTTCCATTAGATCGAAACTTGGTGAATCCAACACCTCTATCAGAACCATTTCAGATTCTTTAAGACTCTCTGAGATTGCTAGCTTCGCCAATGGATCCGCTTTCTGATTTTCCGCTCGCGGAATGTGTGTTATGCTATAATGCTCCAAATCTTCCAACAAATCCTTTACCTTCTTGAGATAAGTGATGAGTCGAGGTCCTTTAGCAGTAAATTCTTCCCGAACTTGACATACAACTATCTTGGAATCGTAATATATATCTAGTGTCTTCACTCCCAAATCTTTGGCGAGTTTCAGCCTGGCAATCAGAGCTTCATACTCGGAGTCATTGTTCGTAACAGCAAACTCTAACCGCAACGCATAGTAGATAGATCGTCCTTCAGGAGTTATTAAAACAACTCTGGCGCCGAACTTTCTATCATTCTTGGCTCCGTCCGTATATAATTTCCACGGACTGAGCTCTAACTCTTGATCCAAAGTAACTATCTTGTCACCCACCGTTTCTTCTTCAGGAATTGTAAATTCAGCTATGAAGTCAGCCAAGGCCTGTCCCCTTATTGATCTTCGCGGCTAAAAGTTCAAATCAAACTGGCTCAGCTCGATATTCCATTTAAGTAGCCGCCCTGATGCTTCAGGTTTCTACAACACTTATCTCAAAGGTTGGTCGGTATACACAACTATTGGGTGTGCCTGAAAATAATGGCGGAGTTTGCGGGAAGCAATCAGGAGGCTATAAGCAAGCTTCTCTATCTTTGGGTAGTTACGTTCTGCAGCATCTAGTTTTTTGCTTACGTAATTCACAGGTTTCTGGACTTTATCCTCTTCACATACTAGTGCTGCACTGACGGCGTGGGATGATGCCGCCAAGTAGACGAACAAATCCTCATGTTGCACGGGCTTTGATAATATTAGAGGCTTTTCTAAGAAGTCTAACAGATTCTGGAATGCCTCCACACAGTCAGGAGTCCACTCAAAATTTTGCTTTCCCCATTTTATGTGATCGAAGAAAGGCACACACTTGTCTGTTGCTTTGGAGATGAATGTAACACCCCACCTCCGCTAGGGTCACTCACAAAGGGAATGCACTAGGTTTGGTGAAGTATTATCGAGGTAAACATGCACAGAAATATTACAAGATAGAACATATATAAAACAGCGAAAGTAAAACAAATTTCATTACCTTATAAAATAAGGTCTAAAGCCTTTTACATCAGAATACATCAAAACCTGTCTTGCAATAGTAAAGAAGCATAAAACCTTTTCATAAATTATTCCCCAAAATAAAACGGTGAAGCAGCCATAGCCATGAGAAGACCAAGCTATACATGATGACCTTCAAGCATAAGAGGTCCGAACTAAACAACAGCATTTCCTCCCTGAAAACCGGGAGGGGGGAACGGAAGACAAAGAGGCGAAAGAAAACGGGGTCAGTCATAAAGACTGGTAAGTCCTATCTACTTCCAACATAAAAACAGGTAAAGGTAACATGACATGCATAAACTGAAAGTAAACATAAGGATGATGACAAGATGGATAAACTAGACCAAGATAACAGGATGAACCACTGTATCAAGATAAACTAAGGTGTCACATTGTCAAGTTTCTATCAAGCATAAAATCCCGGGGTATCTATCATGTATATTTGCTCTGCACCTCCCGTACTAGTGTCCCAACCCGTGTCATGTGTTAACTATAAGATGTCCGTTGCCTAATGTCATGAAATGGTCCATGTCGACCTAATATATCGCATATATAGGTTTTCTCTACTCGTGTGTTTCTTTCCATGTATAAGTTCAGTCCTTTGCCGTACCTCATGCGGGCTTTCTCACTATTTCAATGTAGTACCATTTGATCCTTGAAATCATTTGGACTGTCATCTTTTATCTAACTATTTTTTCTTATCAAGAACTATCGCGTGTTCAACTAAGGTTTATGCCACCCAGGACCACTGGGGATTATGCTACCTAATGAACGTTTTCGTATCTCGGTTTGGGTTCAAACCACCTAGGGCCACTAGGGATTATGCTACCCGTCAACCACGCCCTTTTTCCCATGTATGTATCGTGAATCGTTTTTCCATGTCTAGGTGCACATGTATCTCAACGTGCCATCCGAGTTCCGTGACAGAATACAGGACTCGGTCGGGAGCTTTAGGTTATCTGCCGATGCAGATATTAAGGTCTGTTTTTCTACCGGTGGTTATGGTCCCACGTGACCCCTCCCTCAACTACTGAAAGGCAAAACAAGAAAAATCATGTATGAGAACTACACTACGGCCATCGATGCCCCACTCCCAGATGGCCTACCTCACCCATAACTAGATAGCAAGTATGGTCTGTTGGGTGTTCTCTGCCTTTCCGTACGTACACGATTGACTAAAGATGGTAGGTGGTCGACGATGTGCTATCTAGGGCTACCGTAAAAATATCGCCAACCTCACGCTAATCCACCCCGGTCTTTAGGTTGCTCGCACAGCAACCAAGGCATACCCTTGGTTCTTCTACCGCAGACCTTAACCTCTGTGAGCCCCGGGTTTCATGGACCATCCACAACCTCACAGAGGGATACCAAGAGTATCCTCACGTTCCCCGAAGCTACCGCATCGCCACCCAGTTCGTTGGAGCCTTTATCTAAATCAGATATTGCTCCACCTCGTGTATTTGCTGAAGCGACGACCTACCGAATCGGGTTACTAATCTATTATGAACTGGTCCAATTTCCTTGACTAAGAATTATTACTTAGTTATCCTTAACTAAGGTTTATCACTTAGCTTCCTTTCCCGTCATCCTTGTTAACTACCGTTTTCCACTTAGTCCCCCTGAACTAGGGTTTTATCTAATGGGTTAAGCGTTGTCATTCAAGCTCATGACTTAACCCGTCTAGAAGCATGTCAAAATTGGCTAAGTGATTAAGTTCAAGACTTAGCCCTACAAACCATATGTCAAGTTGGTTAAGTATATCCAGAAGTTCACGGCTTAACCTTATTGCGTTATCGTGGTTGGTTAAGTATAGATTATCCTTATCAAATTACCGAGTCGGGTTGGTTAAGTATATTCAAGCGGTTCGTGTCTTAACCCTATCCAATTACTATGTTAGATTGGTTAAGTGTAGGTTAACTTAACCCCATCAACTTACCGAGTCAAATTGGTTAAGTATTGGTTAACTTAACCTCATTAAATTATCATGTTAAATTGGTTAAGTATTGGTTACTTAACCTCATTGAATTATCATGTTTAGATTGTTTAAGTGTTTAACTTAACCCCATCGAATTACCGTGTTTAGATTAGTTAAGTCTAGGTTAACTTAACTCCATCTAATTACCGTGTTTAGATTAGTTGAGTGTAGGTTACTTAACTCCATCTAATTACCGTGTTTAGATTAGTTTAGTGTAGGTTACTTAACTCCATCTAATTACCGTGTTTAGATTAGTTAAGTGTAGGTTACTTAACCCCGTCTAATTACCGAGTCGGATTAGTTAAGTATGGATTAGCTTAACCCCATCCCCTAACTATATTTTACAGTTAAGTGTCATTAAGAAATCAAGTTCGGATTCACTTAACCTACCCATTCATGTCATATCGGTTAAGTGTCATTAGTCAGATTTACTTAACCTTATCATGTGGCATTAATTGAATTAATGCACTCTCAACCACTCACATTAGACGTTGTTGTGGTTACTGGTTTACGCCGGGCGGGTCCGGGCAGATTTACACCACAACCTAGTCTAACCTCGGGTTTCAAGCGCGATATGACCAACTACCCACATTTGGTCCTATTGTTTGTAGCCACTGGATTTGCCGGGCCGGTCCGGGAAGATTTATGCTACAAACTCAACCCAACCTCGAGTTGGCCACTTCCATGTTTTTCTACGTGTCATGTTCATGTCAAGTTTAGACCCCTTTTTAAGTCTATGTTTTCATGTAACCCCATGTAAAGTTTTCGTGTCCTATTCACGTTTATTATCATTGCGTGTTCCACGTAATTCCATGTCAAGTTCATAGCCCATTTTCAAGTTTGCCTAAACTACCCAAAACGTGTCCCCAACGCACATGAAAGCGAATCAACATATTTGGAATAATATGACAAAGATGGGTACAAGATGGCAAAGATGAATCACAAGTTAAACATGGTGAAAATTGAGGCAAAGGTGTTCACATAACTAGCATATCGCATATTGGCCTCAAAACATGCACGATGTCATAAAGGGATTGGCCACAAACATGCACAGTATCATAAGGGGTTTGGCCTCAAACATGCATAATATCAAAAGGGGTTTGGCCTCACATAAACATGAAATCATAAGGGGTTTTGGGTTCTTTTACATGCATAAGCCCCAAGTCAAATTCATGCACATATTTCACAAGTCAAAATGGTTCCAAGTGTTTATGCCAACATCTCACAAATAAAGGTTAAATCTTGCATGGCAAACTAAGTCCAATGCAACATGAGTAACTTGATTTAGTCACTAAACATAGCCTAAAGTCATAGGTTCAAGCAAAAGAGGCATGACAAGGTTCATATAGGCTAGCATACTTATATTCATCGCATTTTATTCCATGTCACATTAGAACTATCGTTTAGATCTACAAGTAGCTAGAACTTACATAGCGTGGATAAGGGATTATGAGCATGAATCGTCTTGTCGTAGAATCGTCATGAAATTTGCGTAGCAACGTTGATCCACTCCCTTGATTTGATGTAGCAAGCTAGTACCTTTGATTCAGATCCGATTTGAATGCATAAGCTCTTGGAGTTGGAGATGGAGGCCATGATCAAGAGGGATTTGGGCAGCACTTCATTGTTAGATTGATTTTGAGTGATTTAGGTTAGGTCCTAGGGTTTTTTTATAGAGATTAGGAGTAGTTTAGGCCATAGGATAAACCCTAGGATAGATCTGAGCCCTCAAAATCCGTCACATGCCCATAAAACCGAGCCAAGACAGCAGCAGGTGCACCCAGGCCCAAGTGGCTGGACCACCCAGGTCGACACCCGTGTCGACTGGGCAGTCGGCCTGCCCCTGGGCGTGTCGACTCCCCAGTCGACACCCCAGTCGACCTGGGGCATGGGCGGGAATTTTTCCGACCAGTCCGTTTGGCTCCAGATTTGAATTTCGAACTGTTTTTGAACTTCAATTTTTCTGAAAACTTTGACGGGCCATAACTTGGTCATACGGACTCCGATTTTCGAAAACTCGGACTCTATTTCACATATTTTTCCGAGACGAACGCAATGGCACAGCCCATTCCCCTTGATTCAGAATTTAACATTTAATTCTGCCTTGATTTATGTTATAACATGTTATTCAAAATGCGGGTTGTTACAATGAACCTGCCCAGTGCTGCAACCTTTCCAGCTAAGCTTTGAACATCTCTAATCTTTCACGGCTCCTTTATATTTCGGATTGCTGCTATTTGGTCCGGATTGATTTCGATTCCTCTGGAACTCACGATAAAGCCGAGGAACTTGCCTGATGCCACGCCAAAAGAACATTTCAAGGGGTTCAACTTCATCCCATACTTTCGTAGTATGCCTAACATTTCTGCTAAGTCCTTCGTATGATCGGGAGATTGCTTGGATTTCACTAGCATATCATTTACGTAAACTTCCATGGTCTTCACAATTTTATTGTAAAACATACTGTTGACCAAGAGCTGATATGTGGCTCCCACATTTTTTAATCCAAACGACATTACGACGTAACAATACAATCCCAAGTCTGTAATAAAGCTTGTATGCTCTTGATCTGGTACGTGCATGGGAATTTTATTGTACCCGGAATAAGCATCCATAAAGGGTAAAAGTTCATGCCCGGCGGTTGAATTTACTAGTTGATCAATTCTGGGAAGAGGAAAGCTATCTTTTGGGCAAGCCTTGTTTAAATCAGAAAAGTCGATGCACGTTCTCCAATTCCCGTTTGAATTTTTGACCACGACGGGATTCGATATCCAGTCGGGATATTTCGAATCCTTAATGAATCCGTTACCTTTTAACTTCTTTACTTCTTCTTTCAAAGCTGCTGACCGCTCTGGGCACAACATTCATCTTTTCTGCTTGATTGGTGGGTGTTTTGGATTAATACACAAAGAGTGGCTCATGATGGTAGGCGAAATCCCACACATGTCAGCGTGAGTCCAGGTAAACACATACAGATTTGCCTTTAAGAAATCAGCCAATTCCCTCGCTCTAACTGGATCCAGTTGCGTGCCGATCTTTAGTACTTTTATTGGATCTGTTTCATCAATAGGTATATCAACAGTTATTTCGTTGGGAGTTGCCTTCATGTCCCCGGGTTCTCTACCTCTTTGGGATCTATATCCTCGAGCACGTCTGAAGGCGACTCTCTTGGGGCCGGACCCCTTAGTTGCTATGCTGAGGCCCACTTTGAAGAGACAGAATCGTCTTTAGCATCTATATTCAACCCCTTCATTAGCATCTTTAATTCTGCCACGTAACAAGCTCGTCCTGTAGCTTGGTCGCCTCTCATCGTCCCAACTCCCGAGTCAGTCTTGGAATTTTAGCAACAAACACCAAGGTGCAATACATGCCCTAAATTTAGCAAGGGCTGGTCGGCCTAGGAAAGCATTATAAGGCGACTCCAAATCCAAAACTACAAACGGCAAGATCCTTACTCTCTGGCGGTCCCCCTGCCCCAATGTGACTGGTAATTCCACAAAACCCATTGGAGCAGTAGATACTCCGTTAAAACCGCGTTTCCATCCTTGACATGGCTTTAAGTCTTTTGCTTCGAGCCTCATTTGTTCGAAGGCTTTCTTGAAGAAGATATTGATCGAGCTTCCGTTGTCCACTAACACTTGTGGACCAGAGCGGGGCCAATTGTCGTGGTTATCACTAGCGGATCGTCGGTTGGAGATTGAACTCCAAACTCGTCTCTATTGCGGAATACGACATCATCGGACATCGTTTTTTGCTGTTTGATTGGAGTGACATCTTCAAGGCTGCTGCATTCTCCTACTTCATAATGCTTGGCGGCATTGACGTACTGGTCCATTGCTTTAAAGCTACGACCAACTAAGTGAGGTCCGCCTATGATAGAGTTAATGACGATCCTCTTACCTTTTTGCTGAGCTGTGGGTTTTGAAGCAGGCTGTTCTTGGTTCGGGACTTGTCCCCCTTGCCCCCGTCCCTTGGGGCGGTTTTGTACTCATCCAACTTCCCTTCTCGCAGCAATTTTCGACGATATCCCTCAAATGACGACACTCATTGGTGGAATGACCGTGTGTACCATGAAACAAGCAAAACTTTCCTGTTTCAATTTCCTTCTTAGTAGAATCTCTAGGTGGTGGTTTTTTGTATTGCAATATGCTGTATGTGTCCAGATAAATGTTCTCTAACGTATCATTTAACGGCTTGTAATTTTCAAAACTCTAGAATTGGGGTCTTTTATTAGAGCTAGTCCCACGGTTTCTGTTCCTTCTATTGCCATTCCCATTTCTTTTGCTATTACCACCACTCTGGTTGCCAACATTTACTTCCACTTTTCCTGAACTGTCGCCAGACTGTTTCACGGCGACATTGCTCTGGACACCTTCCTTCGAGGCCCCTTCGGACTTTCTCTTCCGATTTGCCTTAGCTTCTTCTCGCCTTAAACGGACATTAGCCTTTTCATAGAATAATTCTCTTGTAGGAGGTGGTTTTCCAGCCAAGTAATCCCCGAACTCTATGTTGGGATCTACTCCTTCTATCAAAGCCATCAGGATAGTGGGCTCATGGGGATCAGTGACTTCGGTGACGACCAGGTTGAAGCGATCCAAATATGACTTCAAAGATTCTCCTGGGCACTGTTTAATTCGTGACAATTCTATGACGGTCTTGGACTTTTGGGCATGGAGTCAGAACTGATTCATGAAACCCTCACTTAATTCTGTGAAATTTGACACCGACCGAGGAGGAAGTCGAGTGAACCACATTAGCGCTACATCTTCAAGATAAATGGGAAAAGCTTTGCATTTTATGGCATCTGGAGCTGCTGCCGCGTTCATGAACCATGCATATCTCATCGGATGTTGCCCTGGGTCTGTTCTTCCTGAATATCGATCCATCTGAGGCAAGTTGAATCGTCGGGGGAACTGGAAATTCAGAATGTCATCTGTGAAAGGGGTATGGCTTCGCTCAATGCCCCAATCTTCATTCGTATATCACCAGTTTTCAGACATAATCTGGCGCACCATTTCCCATACATCGGCGTTGGTTAATGTCTGCACAGGCTCTCTAGATCTGATGTTCGGATTACCCCTAGGTTCCTGATCAGGGGATAACCTTCTGTTTCTGGCGGCAACTACCCTACGTTGCTCTCTGTGCTCCAGGTCGATCTTTGGAGGTAGAGGTTGGAGAAGTTGTTGCTGTGTTGGATTAGTAATATTAGGATCCCTGGGTAAGACGTGTGATCCGCGCATGGGTAGCAACATAGGCTGTTGCAGACTCGGGTCATCAGGGCCTAATACACGAGCAGCATCTTCTCGGTATCCTAAAGATCCAAAAGTCAATTGATCGAGATTATGAGGTCGTTCAAGCGGCCTTCTCTCATGAGGACGTTCCTCCTCCGAAGAAGATGAATCATCTGTAGCAATATAGTGTGGTGGGGAAGGAGTCATCTTCCTCCGGAGCTCTTGTAGTTCTCTACCCATGGTGATCATGTTTTCCTGCATGCGAAGATTGTCACGCATTTGGGCCTCCAATGCTTCTTTAGTGCTCTGAAGCATGTCAAGAAAACGTGAAAAGGCTCCCCGTGTAATGGGTGTAGATGGATCAGGCTAGACATTAGTCATCGTGGCTGGAATTGGAGCATTGGAGGGAGCTCGAATAGAAATTCCAACTTCATTCTGATTCGGATCGGATCGGCCCACAACAGCATGTTCGGGGCGGTTCAGATGAAGAGAGTGAGAGCCCCCGACACCATCAGTTCAGATCGGATCATCAGGTCGGATCGGTGTTAACGCGATCCGGTTCGTTTCCTCTCGGTTCGGATCGGCCCCTCCAATCCAGTTCGGATCCTCCTGGTTAGAGTGATCTGCTCCAGAGCTTTGAGCGCGTGACCTTGTTAACACAATAGCTTGCTGATTTTCCCTGGCATCATTTCCCCTAGCACCTTGCACTTCCTTTCCTTTGGTCTTAGCCATGATATTTGGTTCTTCAATGGTTAGTCAACAGGTACTAAAAGATGTCAGAGAGAAGGGATTAACTCCTTTGAACTTGAAGGTCCAAATAGTAGAACAATAATCCCGAAAAGGTTGAGAATTCGAAGTTTCTCAGTGAAAGCACCAAAATGTTAGACCAAAAATTGGCTCTAACACCCAAATTAGATATGAATTCAATGAAAGAGAATCAAAAAGCAATAAAGAACACGCAATTTATAGTGGTTCGGCGTTAATGAGCCTACGTCCACTTTTTTTCTTTTAATTGATGATTTGAATACAAATACAGCAATGATTCTCACTCAACTTCACAATTACAATGCATAAACTCACTCAAATCTCTCAAAAATGGACATTAAGAGATGACTTTGATCTGAATATGATTGTAGAATTCGGTTATGGAGGAAGTAAGGACTGAGAATTTGCCAAAAGATCTTTTCAAATGCCTTTAGATGGTGTATTTATAGGTGAAAAATCTCCTCGAAGTGGCTCCGGTTCGGAATTGTGTGGCATCCATCCCTTGAGAGTCGGGTTCGGAGGCTCCAAGATGGCTACAACGCATTGATTTAGTAGGAGATCCTGGGAGAAATGGTCAGATCTTGTCCGAGTCTTCAGGGGATATGCACAGCAACAGCTATAGATTCAAAGGGAAAAAGGGGTTCGGATCGGGGCCTCCGATCCGATCCGGTGATGCAACTTGCTGTCCCATGATGCTGCTGACGTACTCATCCGATCCGAACCGATAGGATTGCTTGCTTTCTTATGATGCCGCTGAAGTGTTCCTATGATCCGAACCGCCGAAGCCACCTGCTTTATGATTTTGCCGCCATACTCATCCGATCCGATCCGATGCAATCTCTGCATTCTTGGTCGTTACTTACCTCTTGCGCTATCTTCCTCCGATCCGATCCGATTGGTGTATTTTTTCACTATTTTCTCTTTGTGTAGCCTAGTTCACAAAGTAGGCTAACAGTAGGAAAGAATAGATTTTTCATAGTTAAAAGGTTAGATTTTTTTTAGAACGTGAAAAGATTATATTTTTAGAAAGGAAAAGGTATAATTTTTATAACGTTTTCATTATGATAAAGAGGCGATCTTTATATGGTTATTATTAGAATAAAAACACGATTTCTATATATATGGATTTGAGATAAAAGTATATTCTTTATTAGAAAAGAAGCGTTATAAAAATATATGAAGTAAAAATAAAAATATGATTTTTATTTATTGAAATAAAGTGATAAAAATATATCTTTTATTATGAACCGTGTGAAAAGGACTGCATTGGAATTTCAAAAAAATCCAAACGGTTCAGCAGTTCAACAGTAAAGCACGGCGGAGTGGAACCCTCTGTGAGAACTCCTCACCTTCTATTTTAGTTTCTAGTTGAAATATATATTAGGATGCAGACGGTGCTTAGCAGCACCCGACTCCCGTCGTCCACAGACCATGGATGACTTGTTTGTTTTATTTCTGTGTTGTGAAATTTGATTGTGTGATGTGGAATGAAATAAAATATTTATTAGTGGAAAATATTTTATAGTTAAAAATATGATTTTTAACATGTATATAAAATAAATAGTAATAAACAAATCGGACGACTTGTTTATATACACTGATTTGACTGATATTGATTGGGACGATAAATTTTACACATCGCCCAACTGCACAAATAATAATCTGTGTTTGTTGATTTGAAACCCCACACGGGTATAAGAATGATATTTGACGTACACTAATCCCGATTGTTTAGTTATATGTCAATCGATGGGTTGACAAATTGTGTAAGCGTTAATTATTTATATTAAATGCTTATGCAGTTGTGTGGTGCACTCTGGATGATGGTTGATTATTTATCGTTGCTATTATATACATGTGTTGTAGAAAATCCATATAATTAACATTATATGGGAAAATCCATATAATTAACATTATATGGTAATTGATTAGGCCTCATTCCAATTTAGAAAATAAATTCATGTGTTGAATTGAAAATAAATTCATGTGTTGAATTGAAAATAAATTCATGTGTTGCATAGAAAATAAATTCATGTGTTGAATAGAATAAACATTCATGTGTTGAACAAAAGCCATGTTGATTAGATTGACGCCATTTTGACGTGAACGATATTTATATCGATTTTATTCATTTTTGTAATGAATATAGAAAAGGAAGTAATTTCAAAATATAACGTTTTAAAAATATTATCATTTGTATATCGATGATGTGGAATATTCAATTTTGATTAGAAATTGAATATGAAGTTGAAATCGTTTAGAAAACCAGTTTAAAACGATTTATAAAATACGTTTTGAAAGGAAATCGACGAAATATATATAATATATATTTTATATATAATGGCTTGAATGAAACGCGCCGCGCCGCGGTAGTTCGCGAATTTCGACCATTGACTTCGAATTTATATTGCGAGAGATCCGACCGTCGGATTCACCTAAAACCAAAACCGTTGGGTTCGTATCAAAAATAGCTTTCTAACAAATATTAGAAATTTGAAATCTAACGGTTCGATTTGGAATTATGTCCAAATCAAATTTGGGAAAGGTCGCTGTAAGTGCAGTTCGATGGCCGTTGATGGAAATCGACTGTACGGGCCTTGATAAAATTATTAAAAATAGTAATAATTTGTGTAAAATCATAAGAAATGATTTGTGAAGAATTGGAATGAAAAATTCCAAATCTGAAAAGATAAAAATAGTTTTTTTATTGAAATGAACTGGTTTTGAACTAGAATTAAAATCCATTTATTTTTAAATAAATAAATTGGATTTGAAATGGGTTTAAAAGTAACCAGAATTTCCAATAATTGAATTGGAATGGATTTGAATCGAAATTGTCTTTGGAATATTTCGATGTTGAATTTCGTGATTATACAGATATTGTTATGGAAATTTGAAAGATATATTTATATCGGTATTTCCAATACGATATTTGTTGGTCGTAGAATTTGATATTGAATATAAGCCGATATATTTTCTATTCGGAGCCTTGTATTTAATATCAAATGTGATTTGGGTTTGTCGTGATTGGTGTCTTCATTAACCCTATTCTTCAACCCAATTGAGAAAAAGATTAAGTCTTTGTATTTATATTTAATGAAGTGTACCAATTAAATGATATTTAATTGGAATTGAAATAGAATGTGATTTTGGGTTTATCGTGAACCGTGTTTTAAATAGCATTGGTTTTTTAACCCAGTTAAAGACAGGATGTGATTTCCCGAGTTAAATAATCATGGATATTTAGTTTTGGGAAGATTAAAACTAAGTGGAATTTTAATGAATCTTTAATTAGATTGAAATTATCGAGAATGGAGTATCACCAGTTTTGCTCTAGGAGATAGTTAAATCTTTAATTAGATTTGAACGTGAAACGGTAATTGAATTTACCGATAACACCGTGGTGTTAGATATGAAGTATGACCAGTTTTACTTCATGGGATGAATAGGTTGGGATTGGGAAATAAAATAAATAATTACTTCGGTGTGGTTCGCTAATCCCGGCTAGTTTGAATTGATATTCAAAGAAGATTAAAGAATAAATTTAAAGAATTTATCTTTGATAAAATTAATGGGAACCTTTCCCAAAGTATAAGAATATTTGAATAAAAGAATATTCTGAATTGGAATGAGGCGTATGTTGTGTTTGTGTAACACTTGTTTATTATATACGCGAGTTATTCAGAAAGACCGGGTTTATCCCATTCTGAATAACTGATTCGACGTGGTGTCGAGGATGAAGACGGTGGTCGAAGACCGGAGGTCTTCACATCGTTTGGGTGATTACTGATGATCTTGATTGGGCTGTACACCCAAGAGGAGGGAATCAGTTGGTGATCGTCCAGACGTACTTGGAGATCGATGGATGTGCATGGTACAAGGTGCCTCCGGTTTCGTTCAGACCCAGAATGAACTTGTAAATGGACTGTGTGTCTGACATTGGATTTTATTCTGTGTGATTGATTTCTATTAAATATATATCTGTTTGGCGGCGGAGAATTTATTCTCTTGCTTAACGCCCTTCTCTGAGACGTACGAGCTCAGAGGTTATATATTGATGGATATCAATCGCATGGAGTGAATTTCCTGTACGGCATGCCTAAGTGGCAAATGATCAAGGCTTTTGTTGAAAAGCAAAGTCTTGTGGTTGATGATCAAAGCACCGCATGTGTGGCATATCTTTGTGTAACATGAATTCGCGAGCCTCACACCCCGGTTGTGAATCAGAAACGGGAGAGGACCTCATGGAGGACATGCGTTTCCTTCTAGCTAGGGTGGTGTCAGTGACCTACCAGCCCTGACATTTATATTATTTTCACCTGTGTGATTGTTGCTGTTGCGAGGCGCCTCGGATATATCGGTGACTGTGTGGAGCCGATGGAGTCATTTGGCTCATTGACGCCCCAAAGGGTGGGGAAACTCAGTGTTCAGGCATTTTAATCCACATCGGTGGACCAGCCCTAACGATCCAAGGGCCCACCTGAGTTTGGGTCCAGAGACACGGGCTATAGCGTCTCGAATCGGTAGAGGACTATCTTTTGCCTCGGTTCACAGATGGAAATCCAACTTCCAATACGTGGCTTTGCGGTTTTATTTGTAGAGCCTAGTATGGCGATGTAGTGGTATGGGGCACTTATGTCGTCTATGATTGATACTTATGATTTGAAGTTGTTTCGTACACTATGCACTTATAATAGTATCAAATGATTTGATTTAAACGTATCAAGCATTATTGGCTATTATAAGGTAAAAACCCTATCCTCCGCCTTGTGTTGCATTGTGTAATGGGACCTGGGTCTTATAATAGCTTCATTTTTCTTTATTTAGCATTGCGCTGTTGCTTTATGCACTGGTGTTCTTGGGAGGAAACTCATTCCGTGTTATACGGCGTGGTCCCTTGATTTACCTAACTTTAAAATAAGGATTAATAACTGTTTTAGTTCTCACACCAGTCACATGACTGACCTAGAGTTTATTGTTTTAACATAAACTCTGGGTGCCCCTATTTTCGACACGGGAAGCTAGTAGTTTTGGTTTTGCAGATTTATATTCACAGGATCCTGGTTTACAGCTGGAATGATATCCGGAAAGCTCTGTATCCGTATATTCTTTTCATTTGTGTTTTGTATTATTTTTCCGCTGCAGTAATGTATTGTAATCTCTGATATTTATCGAATGTATTTTATTTATTCATTACTCTGTATATTCTTGTAATCTGATGAAATTGTTGTAATAAGCAATGAAATGTTCTTTTATTTGCGTTCTGATTCATCTTGTCTTCAACTCAATCCGGGCTTTCCTTACCCGGGAAGTTCGGGTCGTTTCACAAGATGTTCTTGTTGAACCCAGTGTATTTCCCTCTAGAGATACACTGTCGGAAGGTGGTCCCTTACCTTGCTTGTTGGAATTCATTAACCAATAAACGCCCGCAGTTTTTGATTGTATATCATATATGTGGAACGTAAGATGAAAGTATTCCACTAGATTGCTATTTATTTGATTTAGACATTATTATAATATCAGAAGAGTATGGATTTTAAAAGAATTTTAAAAGTTAAACAAATGGTTGGAGTTTACTCACACCAGTCCCTAAACTCTTGGGTGCCCAATTTTGTACGGGCAGTCAAGTAGTCGGGATTTTACAGATATACCGAGAGCTTGGAGCAGGAGGCTTCAGGATTATATAGCTATCGTTATTTCCGCTGTGTTGTAAGTGTTCTATTCTTATAATGTTACTGTACACATATACTAGTTTTATTTCAAAGTTATGTATCTATTATATATTGTTCGTTCCGCTGTGAGTTTCGTGTTACTCAGATGATGATGTATGTTCTTCTTATTCTTCTTCTATTCTAAGTTTCTATCTTATCTATTCTCACCCTCTAATTTCTTTCATGGACTATCCGGTGTTTCCAATGCTTGGATAGTCGACATTGAGTTTATGTCGATTACTCAGGATCGCGAAAACCTGGGTCGTTACAAATGGTATGGAAAATCAGTTCACTTTGAATAGCCATGACACTATTTTTCTTCGAACCTCCAGCATTTCTCATTTATTGTCACTTTTTTCGTTGCTAGCATGTTTTCTCTTCTCAAGTTGATTCTATGAGTTTTAGATGTTGCATTGTCTTAAATGTATTCAACGTAATTGCTTTTAATATTACATATTCAAACTGGACATTGAATTTCATAGCAATGTAATAAAGTTAATGGAATCAATAAATAAAGTTCTTATTGAAATTTTTGACGGAACTTTAAGGTCCTTCCATTAATTTTAATTTTATTTTAATTAGCTCTGTCTTCTTCAAAATTTTATTCTTAGCGATTGGTGCAATTAACACTTAGGAAACTCAAGAAGGCATGCCCTTTGAGTTTAAGAAGTGCGATGATACCTACAACGGACAAATTTTCATTTCTGGCCATTGAAAACAAACTTATTTTAAATTATGCCTTATTTTTAGTTTATTATGAAAATAACTTTCTTTTTCATAATACATCTGTATTTATCAATCTGACTGTTAAGGGGATTTACAAATCGATCGTTAAGGAGATTTACCTATTCGCGCTATGTTTTCTTCAAAAAGCACCTTTTCAAAGCTGAATTGAAAAGGCTTAAGGTATTAAGCAATTTTAAATCGTTTGGCTGGATGATTGATTCAGCGCTGAATCGTTAAAATAGCTGAATGGTGAAAAGCATACATTTTAAGCTTTTTGAGGTGCTGTTTTACAATGCTGTCGTTCTTTGTATATCGCAGCGCCAGATCTTCTATATTTACAAAAGCAGCAGCATATCTCTCTTACCACTGACCACAGCAGTATACTAAAGGAGGCAAATTCTTCAATTTCTTTTTGTTTACTTTGCATCTTTTCATGGAGTGTATGACTGCACCAATATTTGCATATTTTTATATACTTTTATGTTTGCTGGGTTAAAAATGACATTGCTGGGGAGAAAACAAAAACAACTTCGATGGGTTAAGAATGCAAGGCTTCTTTATTTATTGGTGGCGTAAAATTATATTAACTGGGTACCAATTTACTTCAGTCCAACTTTCAATTTTCTTTACATTTATTGGGTGCTATGTTTCATATATTATGTCTTGGCTTTCTCGTTTGTATTGCAGTAACTTAAATGGTTTTTCATGCTAGTTTTGCCTTTGCATATGAACTCTATCTAAGATGTTATTATCCAGTAATTCTGACATTTTTTCGAATGCATACTGAATATATAGTCCAAACCCCATTTATTTATGCAAAAATATCTCCCATCGAGTACTAAAATCCCACAGTTGATTAAAAAAAAATCTTCATGCGAATCTTGCAAAATTCATTATAATAGAACACGATAAATAACGAAGTCAAATCGGAAATATTGCTTACTATTCACTAAATGTGTTCTTTTTATTATTCTATAGTAAGTCAAATATCGCGGCTTTCGTAGCGTTGCTAATTTAGTACACTACCACTGTGTTGTACAAAAATAGTCAGTTTTCTCAGATTCCTGCACAGCAAAAATATACCAATGTGAGAACCTGAAAGTAGCATTAGATGAAGTCCACTTAAATAGCCAACTTAAAGATTTGTTGTATTGTCATACCAAAATATAGTTTATAGACTTAACAAATTTTAGCGGTGTAGGTACTTGAGTTTCAATTAATGGTATATTTTGATTACGGTTTAACTGAAAGCACATATGAAACTATGTTCAACGCGTATATACTTAGTGGCTGTGATAAAATAATAAATTATGTTTGGTATTTCATACAGTACTATATTATTTTCCATTTTTGTATCTAAGGAAAACATTAAATAGATTATCAAAAGTAACTAGTGGGGGGCGTGTGCTTCGCATACAAGCAGTTGGTACTATAGTGAATTGTACAGTGGGACATGGATGTGGATGATAAAATTTGGTTCGGTTTTGTT
This sequence comes from Allium sativum, assembly GCA_030737875.1. Lineage (NCBI taxonomy): Eukaryota > Viridiplantae > Streptophyta > Magnoliopsida > Asparagales > Amaryllidaceae > Allium > Allium sativum. Next base: position 967,931,965 of record CM060912.1, on the reverse strand, counting down.
CATTTGTGGTGGCAATATATTACGAGAAAGGATGAGAGTAGAAGTAGTGATGGTAGAGGTTGAAATTTAAGTTAGATGCATATGTTTGAAGTGCAGAAGTTGCTATTGTGTAATGTTAGGCATTGGAAATGAATATTATAGACGATGGTGGATAAAAATTGTGGATGGTGGTAGAGTCGAACACCAATGTATGAAAAGATATATAAACAGTGTCAGCTTTCATGGTAGTAGAGTAATAGCACTATACTGTTTGTTCAACTATTAAGGCAAAGGAGTACTTAGAGAAGTGTGCGTAACAAAATACATTTAATGTCAGCTGATGAATGCAAATTTGAGGTAGAGACATAATTGTAATTAAAAAGTATAAACAACTGTGTGGGAAAGCATGAAAAAGGAATTAAAAGCAGGCTAGTAAAAAGTAGGTGTAGTGGGGGCAAGTCAAAGCCCTGCAAATATATATCTTACATGAATTAGTATCCCAACAGAAGGCCGCTTCTTCCTTATTGGGGAAGCTATGACCTCGCATTTGAACAAAGATGAAAATTATTACCAGGACAGTTGTGATGCCGCATGCAACGAAAAATCAAAGAGGAGGGGGAGGGTGGTGCATGGCCTTTACTTCATCTCTCCTAGAAAGTGTTTACCACGATCACCGTCCTACAGAAGAACACAGTTTCTTAGTTAATCCACATATACAAATCTTAAAGTTTTCCGAAAACATATATGGGAAAACATAATTGTGTCTATTAATTCATGAAGCAGTTTATATTTAAATAATTTGTAGCTGAAATGCAAGACCCGAACAATGTAAAATTTGGTTTACGCCTAGGTCTCATTTGGTAGAAAATTAGCAGTATTGGCTCCAAAAAAAATGTGCAATTATGTTTTCATTGAAAAAGGAGTACAATATATTTAAAAATAATAGTAGGTTCTGGGATGTCAAAATGGTTTGACTAATTCAATAGCAGTATTGTACAAAGAAAAAGGAAAAAAACCATTAAGGATTTGCATATAGTAAACCATAAAGTAGCACATATATGAATCTTAAAGTTTATAGAAAACATATGCTGCTAACATAACCAATAATGTCATGTGGTTATAGTTAAAGTGTTGAATTTTAAAATATAAAAATCGATGTCTGCTCAAATATAAAAATTGATGCCTCATGCCTGCTTCAAATATGAAAATCGAATCGATGCCCTAAAAAAACAATCGCTTATCAGGGACGAAGGCAAGGAGGGACGAGGGCGAGGAGCGACGACGGCGATGGGCAAGGAGGGATGAGGGCGACAGTATTGAAGATGAGCAAAGAACGGATGGAGCTAAGCTAGGGCTTCTCAATCGAATAATTGAAGATGAGGGACGTGTTTTGTATTAATTGAAGATCGATCTGTAAGTATCGAAAGTCACTCAAGAATTTTAGCATGTAGGTTAAAGTCTGTTCTCCTAACGTAATGTATTATAATCTAGCATTTCTCCTTATTTTTGGAAATGTGTGTTCTGTTGAGGAAATGTTGATTCAAATTTGCCAATATTCACTAACAAATTTGTCTTTCTTAACAGACTAAGTACAAATTTAATGTACTTTATGTTGTAGCAATCTTTTTTCTATTTAGTTTTGGAGCTTGAGCACTCTTTCTTCCCATGTGTATCCTCAATTGTATGGTGATGGAAAAAGATTGGGTTTATTTACACAGGTAAATAGATAATTCAATATTCTCAACCTTGTTTAATTTCAAAAAAATAAAAATATTTGATGTTAAAACTCAGACACTATGTTGATTTTTTTTATTATAGAACTTCCAAGGAGTACTCGCAAGGGGCAAGAAGTTTCATAGATGTTACAAAGAGAAATATAATAAATGTAGAGAAGCTTTTATGCCCTTGTTTAGATTGTCGAAACCTTAGTCGACAACATGATGACGTTATTGTTGAGCATTTAATTATAAGGGGGATGGATCCTACGTACAAGAGCACTATTAAGTGATATCATCATGGTGAACAATTAAATGTGGATGTAGACATGAAGTAGGACAATACATTTGATCTACTTAAAGCTATTCATTTTGAAGATGAAGATTTTTTGAATCATGCTTTTTTTACCGATGTTAATGAAGACAAGGATGTTCAAAAACGTGAGGATGGTTTACTTAAGAATTTGGAGGATGTAGAAACCCCCTTATATCCTAATTGTGTAGATCAAACCAAACTATCCGCCATCACTGCTTTGTATAATCTTAAATGTGAGGTTGAATTATCCGATAATGGTTTTGATAAGCTTTTGAACGTACTACATTTTTTGTTTCAGGTGAATAATGTACTTCCTAAGACTTTGTATGATGTAAAAAAAAATTCTCAAAGTATTTGACATGGGGTTTGAAAAGATTCATGCTTGTAAGAATGATTGTTGTCTTTTTAGAAAAGAGTTTCAAGAATTAGAAAGTTGTCCGAAATGTAGCTCTTTGAGATGGAATATAAATGAGGACATTAAGGAGATTATATGAGGCGTTCCAGCTAAAGTGTTGAGGTGTTTTCCAATCATTCCAAGATTTAGGAGAATGTATAGGTCTCAACAGATGACAGAAGACCTAAGGTGACATTTCAGCAATAAAAGCAATGATGAAAAAATGTGACATCCTATATATTCTGTAACATGATAAATGCAACAGAGGAGAGGTGGAAATCATTTTCATACGATCCACGCAATCTCAGACTTGATCTTGCTACAGATGGTGTCAATCCATTTGCCTCGATGAGCTCCAAACATAGTTGTTGGCCAGTAATGCTTGTGACATATAATCTCTCGCCTATGTTATGTATGAAAAAAGAAAAATGATGCTAACATTAATAATTCCTGGTCCAAAGCAATCTGGAAATGATATTGATGTGTACTTGGCTCTATTCGTAGGACTTAAATTATTTATGGAATAATGGAATTGATATATATGATGCATTCAGTAAATCAATTTTTAATTTAAGAGCAATTTTACTATGGACAATAAACGACTTTCCAGCCTATGGAAATCTTGTAGGATGTTGTGTAAAAGGAGAAAAAGTTTGTTCATTATGCAGTGTTAACACTCATCATCGATGGTTGAAGCATTGTCGGAAAAGTGTTTATATGGGACATAGAAGGTTTCTAGACCCTTCACATCCATGGAGGAAACACAAAACTTGGTTTGATAACACTGTAGAGGATGGTGATAGACCTAGTTTTCCAAATGTTTTTGGAAAAGGTAAGAATGAAGCAACAAAAATATAACACCCCTCTCGAAAAGCTAACACAAATATCTTTTAGCACAGTTGTTAGTGCGTGGTGTTGCTTTCCGGGAGGTCGGGAGTTCAAATCCCGTGGTTATTACATTTGGTATCAGAGCCTATACCCAGTCAGAATTGTGTATGTAATGCTGCAGATGTCGGTCGATGTGGTACTGATGCGGGTTACATGCACAACGCCTGGGTGGTGAGTGATATGAGCCAACGAGGATGTTGGTCTCTTTAAGGAGGGTTATCTGTAACACCCCTCTCGAAAAACTAACACAAAGATCTTTTAGTACAATGGTTAGTGCGTGGTGTTGCTTTCTGCGAGGTTGGGGGTTCGAATCCTGTGGTTATTACAAAAAAGGAGGATGAGTAAGAAGAAGCTAAAGACGGAATTGAGTAAGAAGTTAAAAAGTAAAAAGAAGAAGAGTACTCATAGTAAAGAAGACGAAGATGATAGAAAAAAGAGCTATTAAGGTGGAAAAAAATATCAATCTTTGTTTATTTGCCATATTGGGAGGTTAGTATTAAAATTATATTTTGTTTAATAGACCTAACAATATAAAAGTTAATAAATTGTTGTACTATTGATATTTGTAGGAACTTCCTTTGCGACATAATTTAGATATGATGCATGTTGAGAAAATGTCGCTGAAAGCCTACTAAGCACGATGTTGCATGACAGTAAATCAAAATATGGAATTAATTCAAGGAAGGATTTGGGGGAATAGGGAATTCGACAAAGTCTTTATGCACAACCTCGTGGGTATAGAACATATCTACCACCGACTCCATATACGCTGTCATTGTCCAAAAAAAATTGTTTTTAAAAAGGTTACATGATTTTAAAGGTCCCGATGGTTATTGCTCAATTTTCAAAAGATTTGTATCATTAGAAGAGTGCAAAGTTAGTGGGTTGAAGTCGCATGATTATCATGTCCTAATGCAACAATTTTTCCTGTTGCGGTTAGAGATTTTTTTACCAAAAAAAGTTAGAACACTAGTAATTCGTTTATTTTTATTTTTCAATCAAATATGTCAACGTGTTCTTGAAAGAGAGACACTGAGTCGACTTAATGATGAGATTATTGAAATTTTGTGTGGACTCAAAAGATATTTTCCACCTTCCTTTTTCAATATAATGGTACATTTGACAATTCATCTTGGAAGAGAAGCGCAATTATGTGGTCCGGTTCATTTTCGTTGGATGTACCCTTTTGAAAGGTATATGAAAACGCATAAAGATTATATAAGGAATTATGCACGATTTGAAGGGTGTATTACAGAATCCTATCTTGCAGAAGAATCAATGAATTTTTTTAGTGAATTTCTACAACAGAAAGTACAAACGAAGGGGTAAGAAGTCCGAAATGAAGATTATGAAAACAAAGCGATACTTGAAGGACGTCCAATTTTAAAATCGAAGACAATTACGTTGTCATCGAATGAAAAAGATATTGCTCATTTGGCTGTGCTAATGAATATAGTTGTGGTGGAACCATATTTAGAGTAAGTACATAATATATTTTATTTATACCTTTTTAATAAATTTTTGATGTTGAATATAATTTGGGTAAAATTATTTAAACACCATTATGCATTTGGAGGAGTTACAAAATTTTGATAAGCGTTTGGAAAAAAAATGCGACATTGTTGTGGAAAAAACATACGGATAATTTCTTAGATTGGATTTAAAAGAATGTTAGTTTAATTTTAATTATCATTCCATGGACTTTTTTTTGGGCTTCAAAATTCAGGTGAAACGATTTGATTGCAGGTACCTTTTCAATCAACAAGTGACGAAATACTAAGATGGATTTCTTTTGGTCCAAGTAGTAGTGCATTATCCTATAAAGGTTATATAATTAACGGGCATCGTTTTCATACAAAAGACGTTGAAAGAGAAACCCAAAACTACGGAGTCACTTACGATGCGACTACCATGTGTAGGGCAGGTGCAAAAGATATTTCTCAAAGAGTTGATGTAGTCACTTATAATGGGGTAGTGACAGACATATTCTTGCTAGACTATCATGTTTTTTATATTCCCGTATTCAAGTGTCATTGGGCAAATATAGGAAATGGAGTGAAGGTCGAAAATGGATTCACTCTTGTCAATTTGCAACAAAATCAAGCATCATTTGTAAAAGATCCATATATCCTTGCATCTCAAGCAAAAAGGGTTTTTTATTCTAGAGAGAATGACCGTTCTAATTGGTATGTTGTAATGAAAGCACCACCAAGAGGCTATCATGAGTTTGAGACAAATGATCCTATTACGGAAATTAGCTTTGTTAGGAAAGATTGTGAAGAAACCGATATGGATATTGATTCGGTTGAGAATGTTAGCTATGTTAGAGAAGATTGTGAAGGCATATTTGAGTAGATTTCCATACTTATTTGCTTGTGAGGTTTTAAATTCCTACTTATTTGCTAGTATACGATATTAGTCCAGATGTAGGGCGTAATATTAACAAATAAACGGGTTTGTATGTATGAAAGTCTAAAGTAATATTTAATTTGTATGCCTTGTTTGAATTTGCAAATAATTTCTCTGAAAATACATTGGTTATGTCATAGTTGATGTCAAGTGAACAGTGTTTACTGTTATTAAAATCGCATCAATATTTCTGCAAATTGAGTGAACACAGTTTCAACATCATTACTATTTTTTTACATGTTTTCGATGTGGATTTGATATCACACACAGTCTGTAGTGTCTTGTTTTGACACGTTATCATGCAAACCTATCATATTTGAATATAATTGCATAATTTGTTTTGTAACCATTGTTCTGTTATTGTTTATTTAGTTTATTGCTTGTGGTATAGAAAATGAGCAACCGTGGGAATGTGAGAACTAGACACATGCAAAAAAAATTCGACGAGCATAAAAAGAAAAGCGCAACAAATAAGCAGCTTGAAGACAATCAAGCAGACAATGAGATTACCCTTTCTAAATTGGTAGGCTCATTCATGTTTTTCAAAGCTATTAGATGATTTGCTGATTTTTTTCCTACTAGATTGCATGCTGCTAGTAGTTTACATATGCATGCAATTTCTTGACAATGAATTTCACACATTTTGAGCAAATCTTTACACGGTTCGCGTCCTTCATCTGCCTGTTCTTATTACGTATTTGTCATGCAAGGAAACCAAAAACTGGCAATGACAGGACTATAAAGTTTGTGCCCTTCATCTGCCTGTTCATCTTATGTATTTTTTTCCGTGGTTTGCATTTCGATTTGTACGATGTGTTCTCGCCATTAATCAGGCTGTGGTGCTGACTATTTTTCTCCTTTTGTTATCTTAGTCTTTTTGGTTGTTTGTTCCCTTCTAGTTACTGCGTTTTTTAATTTTAAGTTTCCTTGGTTCAGTCGATCTTCAAAGTCTCTGAAAAAAGAAAAAAAGATAGAAAACGTGATCATTGTCTTCGTTGTCTATCAAGCTTTTGTTCGATGTGGCAGTTTTCTAATGTCTATAACTACATTTGGATTCTGTTAGGTTTTTTCCCTAATCAATACCCAATATGCACCCTAGCAGAAATCGAAATACAGCCTGTCTTTTTAGCATACACCTTAAAAGATAATAATGTCAATTTATGGTATTGTTATAATGTTATTCTATAGATAAAAAAAGTTTAAAATACAATTTGGAGAGTTGCCCTGAACATTTACAGCTTCCTTATCATCCTCAAGAGCAAGTTGGGATATTTGAATGGAGTTCAATGTTTATTTACAACTACCTCATACACATACACATACATATATGTATGAGATCAATGTTAAAGCTTTATTAAAATTTCGTTTCACACACACGCACACGCACACCCACACCCACACACACACACACACACACACACACACACACACATATATATATATATATATGTTAAATTTACGTGATACAAAATCACACATAGATGGGAAGTAAATATTTGTTTAATATGGAAATGCATGAAGTATTAATTGCATTTGCATGAGATAAAAAGATATAAATACAGGCATTAATTTCTTCCATCTATGGTAAAGAAATGGATTGATTTACTTCCTAAGTTTGCATATTTGTTGCTATGGTAATTTGCATCCATTATATTATTATTATCATATGTTGGTAATTTAATTGACGACTCACATAGATTTGCACTTGCTATATATTGAAGGGTAGACTTTAGTGTAGACTTATCCTGGCATGGAGCCAATAATCCCCAATGGTGTCTCTTCTTGTTAATCCTATTTGGTGTTTGGATATGTAAACTCTTAATTTTGTAATCTCTTGTAATTCTCTCATGTGGAATAAAATCTCTCTCCTTTGGATTGGACGTACACTATCTTGATGGTAGTGGAAATAGTACAAATATTGCGTGTCTCTTTATTTCTCTGTTATAGTCATTTACTATTTGTTTGATGTAATAGAAAATTTGCTATCAGTTTAGATTGATGTTCAATTGACAAATCTAGATCATGTTTATTTTGCTTTAGTATTCGCGCAATCTTTTTGCATAACAGATCGGTATCAGAGCAAGGTGATTTGTTTTAAATTGTGCATCAATTATTTCTATAAAGTTGGTAGATTCCGTGATGAATATGTTATTACTATTTTGGAAGAAAAAGAGACTTTGGTGGAGAAGATTATGTTGAGAGAGAAAAGCGTTCCAGGATTGGAATTTTAATGTAGCTTGAGCTTTGGATTCTCATTAAGTGGAGTTATATGTTTGTTCAAGATTGTGACTTCGTAGAAAACAGCTCAGAGGAACTGCTTATAGGTGGTAGCGACCAAAGACGAACAACTGAGCGACCTTTTCAAGTGTTTGACGACACTGTATAACTTCAAGTTCTATTGAGAAATGCTCGCATTGTATGAGATTTTGATGATAAAGAGTTTAATGTGTTAAAGGGACCATTGGATTTAGAAATTGTATCTAATGTAGCTGATTTTGATGATGGATTTGACGCCACTCAGACTTATCGACTTGTGATGCTATCTTGGAGAATTCAGTTCATAGAGCTGATTTGGGCGGATTTTGTGCCACTGTGATACATTGTTGATTTTGTGATGCCGTCTTAAAGGAGGTGCTACATACAGATATGTAGAAAGAGAGAGAATTATCTTGCTTACAGAGATTTGGATTTTGACTATGTTTTTTTGAATTGGTGTTGAGAGAGTTTTTTTTGGCCTTGATGGTGTTGAGATTATTTTGGAATTTGCTTTTTTTTATATGGATATTTACAACTTTTTATTGGCGTGCGGGAACGTAGTCCGAGCTCGTTAACAAGGTGTAATGGGGGGTAACTTTGTTGGAACCCATTAGGTAAATATTCATTTTTGGTTTCTATCTCTCTTTGAGATTTTGGTTTAAGGTGGATTTCTTTTTGAAGAGTTTTATGTTGTGAAGAGAATTTGATTCGAGATGGGGTGTTGCAGATATGTGATTTTGCATCAAGGTGGAGTGTTAAATTTAGGTGATACAAAATCACACATAGATGGGAAGCAAATATTTGTTTAATATGGAAATGCATGAAGTATTAATTGCATTTGCATGTGGTGGAAAGAAATTATGAAATAAATGCAAGCATTAATTTCTTACATATGTGGTAAAGAAACGGATTGATTTACTTCCTATGTTTGCACATTTGTTGCTATGGTAATTTGCCGCCATTATATTTTTATTACTATATGTTGGTAATTTAATTGATGACTCACATAGATTTGCACTGAAAATATACTGAGGGGTAGATTTTAGTGTAAACCCATCCTGGCATGGAGCCAGTGATCCCCAATTGTGTCTCTTCTGGTTAAGCCTATTTGAGGTTTGGATATGTAAACTCTTAATTTTGTAATCTGTTGTAATTCTCTCATGTGGAATAAAATCTCTCTCCTTTGGACTAGACGTACACTTTCTCAATGGTAGTGGAACCAATATAAATATTGTGTGTCTCTTTGTTTCTCTATTATAGTTATTTACTATTTGTTTGATGTAATATAACAATTGCTATCAGTTTAGATTGATGTTCAATTTGCAAATCTAGATCCTGTTTATTGTGCTTCCGCATCTGCGCAGTCTTTTCACACACACACACACACACACACACACACATATATATATATACATACATACATACATACATATATACATACATACATACATATATGAAGAAAATAAAAGTATTTGAAAAAGGCAATAAAAATCCATGAAGTTTGCTCAAAAAAAAAATGATCTTATTGGTTAGATTTGTAGAGTGTCTGGCTAGCTTTAGATCTGAGCATTAGAGTAGAATGAAATATCTTTAGTAGCATGTCGGTAAGTCCGTACAAGCAATGTCTTATTTCAGATTCTAAAAAATAGCAGCTAAGTAATTTCCCTATACAAACATTTAACATATATCAAAACATTCAAATCAGTTATTTGATTGCCTAATGTTTAAAATAAAACAAAGTGAATGCAACAACTATTTTACATGTTTAACATGAAATGTTTTCCTTTAAACTTTTTACGTAGTGACTATAAAAATTAACTATTTGATAGTTCAAACCTGCACTTTGTAGATATGAGAAGAATATCCAAGTTGATATCTCATATATGAGAATAGCAACAAAAATATTTACTTATCATACAACTGCCAATTTTACTTATCATACATGCATCACAAACTTGGATCAAGTCTGTATATCCAAAAGTCTGTATATGGTTATCTCTTTTGAATATTAAAGGACAAAGAAAACTGTATCATTTGTTTTATTAGGTCATTTTCCAATTTAATGAAAATAGCAAAAAAAAAAAAAAAATGCCTACTCATTTCATGTGTGCCTTCAATTTAAAGAAAGTGCAAACTCTATTTGTGTCTTTTCTTTCAATTTTAACAACTATGATACCGTGTTACATGCTCTTCATTTTTTTCATTTATAATAAGTGCAATGCTTATTGTGTTGAATATTAATTTCCTCTTGTATTTTTCAACTTGGTTAACCATTGAAGTTTTATTCTGAATTTTGGAATTTTAAATCAGCTACACATTTTATTTTTATCTCCTTGTGCTCTGTTTCCACTTAGTATATTTCATTAGAATTTATGTATTAATAGCCTCATTCATGACAGTTGTCCTTTTAATTTTTATAAACAAAAAATAGCAAAGAAGAGTATGGCCATGAAAAGGAAAAGTCATATGCAAAACGAAATCGACGAACAAAGGAAGAAACGTACAAGAGAAGAGCAATTTGAAGATAATCAAGTAGAAGACGAGGCTTATATTCAACCATAAAAGAATGCTGAAATACATGACAACCCTTATGATTTAGAAAATAATCAAGTTCAAATCGTGTAGAAAACAATGCTGAAATACAAGACAGTCCACAAACAGTTGACAACATAGTTCAGGCGGAAGGAAAACGGAGAAGAAAGCCTAGAGGGCCAGCCAAATTAAAAGACTTCCATTCAATTCTTCGGAGCTAATAGAAGTTGAATTTAATAGTACAGGCGAACCAATAGGACCGGGTTCAATCAAATTATCCTCTTATTTAGGTCCACTTGTACGAGAAATTGTTCCGGTTACACTAAGTGGATGGAAGCAAGTTAGTACCAAGTTGAAAGGTGTTTTATAGGAAAGCATCCAAGTGGCACTCTTTTTTTGCTTTAAGACTAATTCTTATATGTATTGATTTAAGATCAATTCTTATTTTTTGATCTTGGTTTCGACTGAGCAAGAGCACATCCTATTCATTAAATCAAGTTAATACATTTACGACATTGTTGAGGGGACTATAGAAATACAATTATACTTCAACTTATTCATTTCTAAAGTCCTATTAATACTGTCTTTTATAATTAGTATCTAAATTAATTCATTAATTTCATTTGAGGGTTGGTTAAGGTCAGTGGTTAAAAATACGTAGAAAAGGTTATTTGAGACAAAAATTTGTATCTCTAATTATGTTAATCTATTGTGAAGTTTAGAAACTATAACAACCCGAAATTTCTAAACCAATTTAAATTTTTTATTTTAGCTATTTTAATTGATTTTGAATATTTAAAATGATTTATTTTAAATAATAACGACTAAAAATTTATTTAAATCGAAGTTAGGACGTATAAATTTATTTTAATTATAAAACGAGCCCGAAATGGTGCGGTGGTTTGAAAATTCGATTTTAAATTTCAATTGAATGTACATAATTCAAAATAAATCGGATTTCAATAAAATAAGAAACATTAGAATCCGTTTAATTATATTTTTCTAACGAATGTAATAAATTGAGATTTAGTATATAAATTGTAAGTTATGGCCAGTTTAAAATTTAGAATAGTCGCTATGAAATTTATATATATTTAATATAATATATAACCCTTAAAAATAGTCATTTTGCGAACGACCTCCGTTTTCAGCGAAACCACTTTCTTTGGATCCAGAATGTCAAATTATTGTTAGGTTTCAAATTTCGTAATTTTTGGAATTAATATGTGAGCGTAGTAAATTTAAACGTGTTTTGCTAATTCAATTTAAATTTAATCGACTAGAAAAAGGGTCATTTTTCAAACGGTCTCCAAATTCGACGAAATTAGTTTTGTTAGAACCGCATCATCAAACATAGCTAGATTTATTTTTTTGTAATTTTTGGAGTCAGTTTGTGGCCCCGGTAAATTAAAATGTAAGTACAAATTCAATATTGACCATTATATTAATTTATATTTTAATTTTGATAAAAACCGACTAAAACAGTAGAATTGGCTTATGAAACATATCTCATTATGTCGGGAATGAGGGTATTTGGTTAGAAACGATAGTCTTTAGGGTTCGTTTAGAGTTAGAAGCGTTAAATTTCACAGTTAAGTAACATTTGGAATTTAAATAATAATATAATTCATGTATATATATTAACATTGGTCAACAACCCTAGAATATTCTCTGCGTGGTCAAAATTCAACCAGCCGCTTTCACGCTGCTCCATTTCTTCTTCAACGTGAAAAACCATAGTTTAAGAAAATTCAAACAATTCATACAAAGATCGATAAATCCTAAAATGAGTGTATTTGAACTACGGTGATCCTCCTCTTCAATTCTGTATTCATTTTACATGGTGCACATCAATTCACTGCTATTTGAAATTCATAGCTATAGACCAGGGGTTCTAGGGTTGATCTTTTTGGATAATTGAAACAAAAATTCGAGATTTGGTTATCATATTTGAGTCTAAAGGATCGAATAACATCTTGTGGTGATTTTTGAGTGAATTCCGCACCAAAAACTATCGTTAGTTTTTACTGTTGCCACTGAAGTACTATTCGACGTGAGCAGAGATGAAGGTTTCAAACTTGGTAAAATGGGTATGGGTTGATAGAGTTTCGAACGAGAGGAATTATGGTGATTTTTAATCAAATTTAAATGGAAAAAAGGGAGTTAAGGGTTGAAGAACGCATGGCATGATGGGTTTTATTTCACTGGAGCTTTCGTATAAAGGAGGAGTGGCTTTTGGAAAAAGGATGAAGGCGTGTATGATTTGTTATTAAGGGGTATAATTATTTATTTAATTAATTATTTAATAAAATGTTCAATGTTTAAATCCTTGTATCTTTTTCATACGGAAACAGAAATCGACGAACTCAGGTTCGTTGGAACCATCTTGAAGTTCTCTACAACATAGAATAGACTAGAACCAAAACGGAGCAAATTTAAATCCAAATGATACCAAAATCATCAGCTAAAGACTGGCGAAGTGGAAACCAATGTGAGAACTCCTTCTCATTCAAAATTATTTTATCATGTTATTGTATTCATGTAAAAAATATATAGAATTTCCAGTGTATATTTTTATCAGTTTGAATCATTATAAATTGTATACAATGCCTGTTAGCTCATCTCCCTCGTCTACAGACCATGGATGATTTAATTGATTGTATTGTGTTGTGATTGTGACGTGAAATGGAGTATATATATATATATATATATATATATATATATATATATATATATATATATATGTGTGTGTGTTGTATAATAAAATATATATATATGAGTTGTGGAAATTATGTATATATGCATTGTGAAAATTATATCTATGCGTTGTGAAAATTATATATATGCATTGTGAAATTATATATATATATATATATATATATATATATATATATATGCGTTGTGAAATAAAATATACATATGCATTGTATTTAAATGTAAATGTGTTGTGAAATTATATATATGCGTTGTAAAGTAAAATATACAAATGCATTAAATTATATATGCAATATATAAAATCGTCATGCTATAGAATAAATATTTGTTCGCTAAAAATATTATTTTTAGCTTATATATGCGATATATAAAATGGTCATGTAATGAAATAAATATTTGTTCGCTAAAAATATTATTTTTAGCTTATATATGCGATATATAAAATGGTCATGTAATGAAATAAGCATTTGTTCGCTAAAAATATTATTTTTAGCTTACATAGGTAATGAATAAAATTGTCATGCTATGGAAAAATTATTGGATTGTTAAAAATATAATTTTTAACATATATATGCACGGTATAAAATTGTCATGTAATGGAATATTCAAGTTTGATGTAAAATTGAAAAGGAAGTTGAAATCATTTTAAAATGAATTTATAATCGATTTATATAATACGTTTTAAATGGAAATCGATGATATATATATTTATGGCTTGAATAGAACGCGCCACGCAGCGACCGTTCGCGAATTTCAACCATTGTTTCAAATTGATGTAATGGAAGATCCGACCGTCGGATTCTCCTAAAAATGGAACCGTTGGGTTCGTATCGAAAAAATCTTTCCAATGAATATAAGAGATTTAAATTTGAACGGTTGGATTTCAAATTATGTCCAAATCAATTTCAGAAAAGGTCGCTATGAATGTTGTTCGGTGGTCGTTATTGGAAACCGATTGTAAGGGCCTTAATAAAATTATTAGAAATATAGAAAAATTATGTAAAATCATAATAAATGATTTGAAAAGATTTTGGATGAAAAATTCCAAGTTTGAAGAGATAAAAAATATTTTTATCTAGATGAACTAGTTATTAACTAGAATATTAATCCAGTGATTTTTGAAATTTTAAAGTGGATTGAGAAATGGTTTTAGAAATAACCAGAATTTTTCCAACGTATGAATTGGAATGTACTTTAATGGAAATAATCTTCGGGGTATTTTTGATATTGGATTCCGTGATTATACGGATATTGTTGAGGAATTTTGAAGATATAAATATCATTATTCCCAATACGATATTTGTTGGTTTCAGAATTTGATGTTGAATATAAACCGATATAATTTCTATGTAGAGCCTTGTATTTAATATCAAATTGGATTTTGTGTTTGTCGTGAATAATGTCTTCATTAACACTATTCTTAAACTCAGTTGAGAATAGAATAAATCTTTTAATTAAGATTCAGAGAAGTTTACCAATTAATTAATATTTAATTGGAATTGAATTGAAATTGGATTTTTGGTTTACCGTGAACTGTGTTTTAAATAAAATTAGTTCTTTAACCCAATTAACAGTGAAGATATGATTTGGAATTTATAAATCTTTTTATTAAGATTTAATGGAAATTTTCAAAAGTAAAGTTTTCCAATTTAATATATTAAATTGGAATTGAATGGAAAAACATGAGATGTGGTATAAACCAAATATACTTGGTTGTTGATATTGATTGTCTGGATTGTGCTCGACCAGTTTATGAGCAAAATATGCTTTTATATTTAGCATTAGGTTGGGTAGAAATATTTGTATGCTAACATCTTGTGAAACACTTCATGATTTGACTATGAGATGTTTAACGATGTTGTCGAGTTCATTTTAAATTTAATGAATGATTTTGAAATGATAGTTTTCTTAAGTGAAAAGAAATGTATTCCCGATTTTGGACAGGGAATGTTTCATAAAAATGTTTTCTAAAACAGAAAGGATTTCAAGGCCTAAACCCAATGATTTCAAAATGATTTCAAAACGTATTATGTTTTTGACATTGTAGTTCAACACATAACCGATTAGTTGCTATTGATGATGTATTTGTTTGGTGGCGGAGAATTTATTCTCTTTCTTAACACCCTTCTTTGAGACGTACGAGCTCAAAGGTTATGTGATTAATAGTGACTGATCATATGTGTGAACTGCTAATGTAAAGTACTATAGTTTGAAAGTACTTATGATTATTGTGTTGTGAAATGATTTTCTCTACTTCGGGATATGAAATGGTTTAGTATGTGGCTAAAGATTCAGGCAACCCTGGATGACTAAAAGTGTGAGGGCAGTGGATTTTCTCCGAGGGCTTGGGAGATGCATTGTCGGTGTAGCCTGCTCCATCGTGGGAGGTGCACATATATCGAGTTGGAGAGGCGCGTACAGCCTTGCTTGAGGGCTAAATACCTCCCGATATTTGGTTGCATATCTTTTTCTATGCATTGTGATGTTTTGGAATTCATATTTCCAAAGATTTTGGTTTGAGATCCCGAAGTGAAATCTACTTTGATATAAAGCTAGATATGTATTTCAAATGATTTGAAATAAGAAATCGGAAAATAAAGTCCAAAGGAATAATTTCTGTAAAGTGAATTTGATTTTGAAAATCTAAATTTGGGATTAAGCCTAAATGGGTAGATTGGGGAATTGCATGTTGTATGATGCATCGTAGATCCATATAACTATTATTGGTTATTGTTTATGCATTGTATTCATGGGGGTGAACCCGTTCCGTGACATGCGACATGGTCCCGTGATTTACCTTATTTTAAAGTAAAGTTTAATAACTGTTTTGAGTTCTCACACCAGTCCCATGATTGACTCGGAGTTTATTGTTTCTACCTAAACTCCGGGTGCCCATATTTTCCACACGGGTAGTCAGTTGTTTTCGTTTTGCAGATTATTTCATTTAGCAGGATTTTGGATTGAAGCTTAAAGCTGTGTCCAGAGCATTGATAGTCTTCTGCTGTGTTAGTTTATTTGTTTCTGCTGCATTGTATTACATTTATTGTAAATTTATTTTCCGCTGTATGTTATTTTCGATACTCTGATATTTTGTACTCTGATGTGACATTATTATGATGTTTATAAAAGTCTTCTGTTATTTGTTCTAATGTGTTGTGCGCCCAAAGTTAGCATATCCGCCTTTTTGGTTCGATTTAATTCAGTTTAATGATCAATTTGGATCGACCGAGAAGGAGGGTCACTGCAGAAACCTTCCAAAACCAACTAAAAACATTTTAATTTCATTATGCATGAATCAATGACTGATGCATGAAAATGTACACATGAGACCGTACTACTTCCACTACTACAAAATAGGTCAGTTGCATCGGTCATTTACCCTCTGTTGCATCAGTTCAGCAACCGATGCATATGCAGCCGATGCAAAAAGGAAAAAAATTGCATTGGTTTCAGAACCGATGCAATAAATGTATTTTGCATTGGTTATTAGCAATAACCGATGCTAAAGGAAGGCTTTCAGCTTAATACTAATTACTATGTTGCATCGATTATTGGAAATAACCGATGCAAAAAACATGTTTTTGTAACCACTTATTACTGGCAACCGATGCAATATATGTGACATTGTCTTCGATCCATCCTTATTTTGCATCGGTTGTTTCCAACCGTCGATGCAAAATATCACTATTACTTTAAACATCCATAAAAAAACTCTTATGCAATATTAAAATCACTTAAATCAAACTGATGGCCAACACAAACTGAATAAGATAATGCTAAAAAAAAATATTTGATTTATAGTGACCATAATCCATAACAAAAAGCAATTCATAAATTTATTTCAGTACTATAATTCAAACATTTCATACATACAATCATTAAGAAACAATATAGTCTACACTATCAAGTACCCTAATACAGCAACACTTCCGGTATCATTCTTCACTTTGCTCCAGTACAAGAACCTGAGTTGAGATAACAGATATAACATAAATAAATAAAACATACCTTTTGAATAGAGAAACAACAGCAAATAAGCAATAATATTTTTCAGCAAGTTTGTGAGTGTAGAAGTAAACCTCAGCATTTGGCTTTTCCTTCATCATTTACCATGCACAAAAATTTATATTTACCAAGAAAAAAGTGCAGTATTTAGACAGAAGTGATATTTTGTGTTCACCAATGTATTCGACAGTTGTAGCCCAAAGATTTCTTTTAACAGGTACAAATGTGACTTAATTTGGGCATAAATTGAACAGGCCGTTAAATTTTGAATAACCACTGTCACTAGCAACAAATGCAAAACAAAATTCAAAGGAGGTCAACTACTTTGTTGATAATTTTTGACATAAACTTAAAGAATCGATTTCATCAAAATACTGTATTGTACTAAGAACCCACATAATCATTGTACCAACCAAATCACAACTATATGTGCATGTTTTTGTTGAAAAATCAATTTTAAGATGAGTAATATAAAAACAAGGCCATTAGGAAATGAGCTTTCATATTACTGCATATCACATCTTTAAGTGGATAAAGGCAGTAAATTAATATATGAATTCATTTACTTATTACAAAGATATTTTAAATTTGATCATGGTTAATGCCTAGATGGAATATCTGAAAGAAAAAAAAGAATTCATGAAACAATTATATTGACTTACATGACCATCGAACACTCGATTCGCTCTACGACATCCACTTATTCGCAATAAGGCATAACTCAAATTTTCAACCTTAAAGATATCTAGCAGTTAAATAAAAATCCACTATGTGATAAAAACGACAACATATTAATTTAGACACTAACTTACCTTCATGTTTATCCAAAAATATAGGATAAAGTAAAAAAGTATAGGATTATTGAACTTAGAGGACAAAATATGCAAAATTATAGTGATGTGGTGAAATAGGAAAAATATAAACTAATTCGCAAATAGTGATGTAGGAGCTTACAGTTGTATATTCAACTTTTGCTGTTACATCAATCCCAAGAATATCTAAAACTAGTAAAATTGAGGTTAGGAGAAAAAATATTACAAGCCCAAGGGCTAGAGAAGATGTTCAGAAGAGTCTACAGTTCATATCCACTACTGATCATATTTTTTGGAATGATTTACTGCGCAGTATGCACATACTGCTGCCAGTCTGTACCTGTCCACTGCTACGTATGATGTATCTCAAATTCAAGAGGAGAATCAGATCAGGATCTATTTTATATCTCAACGTCATAACTGAATCATATCCACTCTATTATATTATTGCACATTATCGTAGTTTCATTGCGTAGCTTGTTGGCAGTGACTCCTTTTCATATTTCATTTTATTACAAGGGTATCTGCCCTGTACTATAGAAAAAATGTTCAAAGATACTTCTGCGTGAATAAAAAAGAAGAACCAGTGACTGCTTTTCAATGCAATTTACCAACTACATCAGGGCCAGTGGCAGAACTTCTTTTTATATCAAATGAACATAGCATTACGAAGTGATTGGTCTGTCAAATATAATTTGACTAAAAGAGAGATAACGAGACTTCCTTACAAAGTCTTGATTCCACTGAGTAAGATTCAATTTAAAATATACTAGTCCGTGTAACTGGGATATATTAATATGTGCAGCCTGGATTCTTCTAACTTGATTTGTTTTGTTTTTATTGAAAATATTAATTGCGTTGCACGCATATCATTATGCAATATAGCTCAAGCAAATGGAACTTCCTATAACGACCCGAACTTCCCCGTAGAGGAAAGCCCGGATTGCTTTGAGGATAAGACGAATCAGAACACAAACAGAAGAACATTTCATTGCTTATTACAACAATTTACATCAGAGTATAAGAATATACAGAGAATGAAGAAAAAAATATACATTTGAAACAATATCAGAGATTTAGATTACATTTAAATACATAGCAGCGGGAAAATAATACAAAACACAACTGAAAGGAATATACGGATACAGAGCTTTCCGAATATCATTCCATCTGTAAACCAGGATCCTATGAATATAAATATGCAAAACCAAAACTCCTAGCTGCCTGTGTTGAAAATAAGGGCACCCAGAGTTTAGGTTAAAACAATAAACTCCAAGTCAGTTATGTGACTGGTGTGAGAACTAAAACAGTTATTAATCTTTATTTTAAAGTTCAGTAAATCAAGGGACCACGCATATAACACGAAACGGGTTTCCTCCCAAGAATACCAGTGCATAAAACAAACAGCGCGATGCCAAATAAGGAACAATGAAGCTATTATAAGACTCAGGTCCCATCACACAATGCAACGAAAGCCGGAGGATAAAGTTTTACCTTATAATAGCCAAATATGTTGGTACATGAAATTTCATCTCTTATTATTACTATGAGTGAAGAAATCAACTTCAAACATAAATGTATCAATCATAGACGGCATAGTGCCCCATCCCACTATGTCGCCATACTAGGCTCTACAATCAAAACCGCAAAGTCACGTATTGGAAATTGGATTTCCGTCTGTGAACCAAGACAAGGGATCGCCTGAAACACCCCACCTCCGTTAGGGTCACTCTCAAAGAGAATGCCCTAATTTTGGTGGAGGTTTATAAGTATAAGTCACAGATATACAAGACAGATATAAGAACACATATTTGTAAACAGCGGAAAAACAACAACTTTTATTTCATAAAAGCAAATATGTGTTACAACAACATCACCATGATTGTCTTACATCCTTTCCAAAAACATAACATAACACTTTCATAATCCGTCTTGATTACATTATTTAAAGAAGCATAAAGAAAACATAGATAAACTGCAAAAGCCCCATAGTGGTTGTCCAAAGCCATAGTTCAAAACGAAAAGGTCCAAGCAATACATTTCTCCTCTTCAAGCTGGATGTTAAGGCTGGTCAAGCTGCAGAGTTCCCTCCCTGTGGACCTGGGGGGGGGGGGGAACGGAATAAAAGAAGACGAAAGAAAAGCAGAGTAAGACATAAAGCCTGAGTAAGTCTAGGACTATTCTGTCTATGAATAAAGAACTGGGTATGATAAGTATAAACAAGAAGTGGGAAAGCACTATAAACTTGGTTAAGTTGTCTAGGGTCGAATATACTATCGTACCCCATGTTAATCTCTGAACCCATATAAACTAGTTCCCAACTGGCACCCCATAATCAGGGTGATGTGATCCATTCTATGATGATCGGCTCCTACTCGCATAATTACATGTGTCTTAAGGCCCCCGATGTTGTAGTTACCTATGCTGGTCCCACCATGGGGTGTATCAAGTCCCATGGCAGCGGCCCGACACAACCTTAGAATGCACAGGTATGCTACTGGTGCCCAGTGCTTTATTTTTCTGCGCCGAAGTGTGTGCACGCCCGCACCCCGTTAGAACCTACACTGCTACACCACCGCCGTCGATTTGACCTCTTACAATCAGCCCAGTAATTGTGCCCCACCCTGCCTAGTTTCAGGGTATCATGATACACCTTCTAGGGTTACTGCTGAAAAGGGTCCCCCGTTACTAGGTTTTCTATCTCTAGCCAACATGCTAAGTTGGTTAAGTGTTTTCTAACCTAACCCCCACCAATCCGTTTAGTTTAGCATGTTCCATTTTGATTAAGTCTTTAGTTCACTTAATCCTAACAATCCTGACTCAGCCTTAATTGTCTTATTAAAGCCTTGACCTCTCACATTAGACAGGTATTGTTGTGGCTGCCTGTTGCCGGTTGGTTCCGGGCAGTCTTACGCCACAACTCAGTCTAACCTCGGGTCCTTATTGGGCTCCATGTTTAACCTCCCACATTGGATAGGTATTGTTGTGACTACTGGACAGCCGGGCGGTTCCGGGCAGGTTTACATCACAACTCAATCCAACCTCGGGTTAAACACATCGTATGTTCTACATTTACATATTTTGTCTTTCTTCTTTATTTTCTTATATGTAAATATTTGCGGCCCATTATTAAGTTAATGGTGTAAAGGTTACACCAATCATGGGCCCAACCCATACTTGAATTTGGGCCCTTCTACTTTATATTTTCATTTATTAATAAACTTAACCCAACGTTATTTTCCCCCGTTTAACACGTCCGTTTATTATATATATGTTGGGCTTAGCCCTTTTTAAGCCCAACTTAGCCATGAGAAAAAGGGGAGGCTTAAAGCGTGATTACATACACAAAAAGGGGAATGTGAACGCATGAACTTGCAACATAACGTTGGAACTACAAAACAGAAACTGGTGTACTTGCATAGTAGCATAAGTGACATGAATCAAAGCATGTAAACTTGTAGTTAAGTTAAGAATCTAAATTGGATATCATTATTGACACCAAGTCTTAACTACAACATAAACCTATATTTTTATTTAGGCCTAATGTCAAACATAAGCAAATCATGTTCATAAGATTACTACATGTTTACAAAGGTGTTTACTTTTGTTACTAACACAAAAGTATAGTTCAAACTAATCATGATTTTAAATCTATTCACATGGCATAAATATTTCTAACATGAAATCATGATTTTTACTTTAGTCATGCAACTTGCAAAAGGGATTTTTGAATCTAACCTAGCTATGTACCACATATGTCATCATATAATTCTTGTTAACAATATGGATTTCAATTATGCAAAATATCAATCATAGCCTAGTCATATTCATAAGTTTGCAATTAGGTTTTCTAGTACAAAAGCATGGCTTAATACGTAGATCATGGTGCCAAAATTTCAACATAGTTTCATATGAACTATAATAACCCAAATTTGTTCCAATTACGCACAAAATGATTTATGTACAAAAATATACATTATGATGGCATAGTAGCAAAACCCCAAACTTGCATGAATTTCAATTAATCAACTACATACATGTAGCTTCAACATGGATTACATAATTTGCGAATATTCCAAACGTATACTTGCATAAAACTACCGCAAATATGTAGTTTTTATAATAAATAACATGCTTTGCGAATATCCAAACGTATACAATATTCCAAATCGATAAGAATCATAGTAACGCACAAATATGAATTGCTTTATCACCACAATCAAGTATACAAACCAACACAATTATTTGTTCATACCAAAATAATACTCTACTTACAATTGTATGGCGAATTCTCCAATTTAGGGATTTGGAGATGCGATTCCTTGTTGATTTGATTTGTTTAGGTTGCTTTATGCTTTAGAATTTCCCTCCTAATCCTCTCTCCAATTGGCGGCTACTCTTAGTCGTTCCTCAACAACATGACGGCTTTGTTCTTATTTTTGAATGAATAGATTAGGTTGAGTCTAGGGTCATTTTTATAGAGTTTATGAACTGATTAGAACGATCGATGTTGCTTGGATTGATCGTAGCCATTCATTCGAAAGAGAGACCAATTAGAGCCTGCCACCTAGCCCTAATGACAAAGCAAGCTTCTGAAAATCGGCCAAACACAGACCTGGCCAGCCAGGGCTAGACCAGACCTGGCCAGCAGGTCATTTTTGACCTGGGCGCACTTGGCAGGTGCGCCAGGTCAAAAATGTACTGGCGCACTTCACAAGTGCGCCAGTGCATTTTTGTTCTGGCGCACTTCCCAAGTGCGCCAGTGCATTCTGACCCTTTTCCGGTTTTTCGCCCAAATTCGTTCGTCCATAACTTCTTCATACGATATCCGTTTCACGCAAACTCAGACTCTATCTCAAGTAGAATTCCGAGACGAACGCAATGGCGTATCCCGTTTCCCTTAGTTCTTTGATTTCAAATTAATTATACTTTAATTTGTGAATTTCACAGTTATAGAATACACGGGGTGTTACATTCTCCCCCACTTAAAAGGATTTCGTCCCCGAAATCTTCAAGTTAGGAGGAATGTATATCCTAACATCCAATCATCAATCTACTCATCCATCAAACACGAGCATCCATTGTCCTTAAAAGACTTCTAATGCTTCATGATCATATGCGAAGTGTGTGTGTACATGAACTTATCTAATGCAAAATCAGGCGGTCTACTGATTCAGTTGACCTCCTTAATGCGCGAATTATGTAAGTGCCATGAATCCATTATGTATGCAAATTTTCCCTATTCATGATTTTACATGGATGCACAATCATTCAATACAAATGCAACATCCACATGACAACACATTAAAGTTCAACCACATACGAATGCAAACATATATGCATATGCAATATGAAGTGACTGAGCCGATCTAAAACCTAGATTGTGTGTGTATATGCAACCACGAGCAACCACTAGCAATCACTTGCAACCACTTGCAACCATCATCCATAACATGTTTCAATTACATGTTTTCATCCAAAATGTTTCTACCTAAAAGATAAGGTCGAGGAAATATACCTAAAAAGATAGATAAAAGCGCAACTTAAGGAAAAAGAAAGATCAAGGATGTACCCTCGAAAAGAAAAGGGTAGGCAGTGCGTATTCTAGCTTTAGTTTCCCAAGTCGCGTCTCCCTCGGCGTCGCTCCACTGAACTTTGACGAGCTTGACTTCGCGGTTGCGTAGCTTCTTCACTTCCGTTCCTATTATGCGGGTTGGAACTTTTCTTATGGTTGCTTCGCGTTCCACTTCGGCCTCTTCGAGGATATTTGGCTCTACCACTTCAGCAGACTCATGTAGACATTTTCGGAGATGTGAAACGTGAAAAACGTTGTGGACTCCGGCCAACTTCTCGGGTAGCTCTAATCTATAGGCCATTTTCCCAATTTTCTCGATGATAGGGAATGGCCCTACGAACCTTGGTGCTAGCTTTCCTGTGGTTCCAAAACGGACAACGTTTCTTAGTGGTGATACCTTGAGAAAAACTCTGTCTCCAACCTCAAATTCAAGGTCGGTTCTCCTCTTGTCGGCATAGGACTTTTGTCTGTCTTGGGCCGTCTTCATCCTTCTTCGTATTAAGTCTACTTTCTATGAAGTCTCTCGGATCATATCTGGTCCAAGTATGAGCTTATCCGTAGACTCCCACCAACAAGTGGGCGATCGGCACGGTCTTCCATATAAAGCTTCGAAGGGCGCCATTCCGATGGTTGCTTGATAACTGTTGTTGTAGGAAAATTCCACCAAAGGAAGGTGGTCTTCCCATGTCCCTCCGAAGTCAAGGACGCACAGTCTTAAAAGGTCTTCCAAAACTCTGTTCACTCTCTCTGTTTGGCCATCGGTTTGGGGATGATAGGCTGTGCTCAGGCATAACTGCGTTCCTACTGCTTCTTGCAGACTCCGCCAAAACTCACTGGTGAAGATGGGGTCTCGGTCACTAACAATGCTAGATGGTATTCCATGGAGTCGAACGATTTCCTTGAGGTAAAGTGATGCTAGGGATGAGGCAGTTCTTTTACTTTTGACAGGTAAAAGTGGGCGCTTTTAGTAAGCCTATCCACTATTACCCAAATGCTAGTGTTGCCTCTCCTAGACCTAGGCAGCCCATCGATGAAGTCCATTGAGATGCTATCCCACTTCCACTGCGGGACCTCCAGAGGATGTAGCAGTCCGCCAGGCTTTTTCTGTTCCGCCTTAACCTGTTGGCACACCATACACTTAGAAACAAACTCTGCCACGTCCTTTTTCATGCCGTTCCAGAAGAAAGTCCTTTTTATATCTTTGTACATTTTATCTCCGCCTGGGTGTATCGTCATCTTGGAGTGATGTGCTTCCTCGAGAACCTTCTTTACTAAATCTTTTGTTTGTGGGACGCATAGTCTTCCGTCTCGCCTTAGCAAACCCTTATCGTCGATGGAGTATCTGTTGAGGTGACTTGAAGTCTCACCCCTAATTAGCCTATCAATTGTTTCCACAAGCTGAGGGTCTTCGCGTTGTGCTGTCCCTACTGAATCCACTAAAATTGGGCGCACTTCGAGAGATGCTAGCAAGCCTGGTACGAAATCGGAGGAAGGCCTAAAGTCGAAGCTGGCTATAAACTCTAGGCTTTGTCTTTCAACAAACAACGGGCTTAGGGTCAATTTATTTCGGCTCAACGCGTCTGCCACTACGTTGCCTTTGCCCGGAGTGTAGGAGATTTCGAAATCGTACGAGGCAAGAAACTCCATCCATCTTTGTTGCCTCAAGTTAAGATCCTTCTGTGAGAAAAGATATTTCAACGATTTATGGTCAGTGTAAAGTTCGAACTTCTCACCTAGGAGATAGTGTCGCCAAGACTTGAGTGCAAAGACGATGGCGGCTAACTCAAGATCGTGGGTTGGGTAGTTCTTTTCGTGCACTTTCAACTGCCTCCCGCCATAAGCTACTACCCTTCCTTCTTGCATTAAGACGGCGCCTAGCCCTGTCCCACATGCATCCGTATAAACAGTGAACATCTTGCTCCCATCTGGTAGCGTCAAAACTGGGGCTATTGTAAGAGCCCTTTTCAGTCGTTGGAAAGCAAACTCGCAATCCAAGTCCCAATTGAACACTAGATTCTTCCTGGTTAATTTCGTGAGCGGGGCTGCGATTTTCGCAAAATCCCTTATGAACTTTCGATAGAAACCTGCTAGTCCTAGAAAACTTCGGACCTCAGTTGCATTCCTTAGTGTCTTCCAATCCTGTACCGCCACTACCTTAGCAGGGTCCACTGCTAACCCTTGTTTGGATACTATGTGCCCAAGGAACCTCACCTCTTCTCTCCAAAAGTGGCATTTGGAGAATTTGGCTTTTAGTTGATGGACTCGCAAAGTTTCCATGATTGCCCTTAAGTGCTGAACATGTTCCTCTTCACTCTTTGAGAAGATAAGGATATCATCTACGAAGACCACTACGAATTTGTTGAGGAAATCTCTAAATACCCTACTCATCAGGTCCACGAAGTAAGCAGGTGCATTTGTCAAGCCGAAAGGCATGACAAGCCATTCAAAGAAGCCGTCTTGGGTTCTGAATGCCGTTTTATCGATGCTATCTTCAGCCACCCTTAGCTGATGAAAACCGGTCGCTAAATCGAGTTGGGAGAAAACAGACGCTCCTACAAGCTGGTCAAACAAATCGTCAATTCTAGGGAGAGGGTGCCTATTCTTTTTCGTTAGCTTGTTGAGCTCCCTATAGTCAACACATAGACGGAGTGAACCATCCGCCTTTGTAGCGAACACCACTGGAGCGCCCCATTCTGAAATGCTCCTCCTAATGAACCCCTTTTCTAGAAGCTCTTTAATCTGTTTACTGAGCTCTTTCCTTTCTCGTGGAGCCATGTGTCTAACGGGTAACGCAACGGGCTTTGCATTATCTACAAGATATATGCGGAAGTCTATTTCCCGCTTCGGAGGCAAGCCCTTCACCTCTTCGAAGACATCCGGATATTCCTGGACCACTTTAACCGATTGCAAATTTTCAACAGAGGCATCTAGCGATTCAAGATAACTAAGCATAACCGCATACGAGGGATTACAAGAAATTTCCAAAGTATTACCGAGCTGGGTTAGGAGCCTAACAACCCTTTTCTCACAATCAAGGATGGCCCCATTACTGGATAGCCAATCCATACCCAAAATCAAACCATACCCCGAAAAGCCCAAAACAAAGGCACTACATTGAAATTCTACACTTAGAATAGAAATTTTCAATCCCAAACAGATCATAGACAAATGAGCTGGGCCCCCAATTGGGTTTGAAACAATTAAGGGGTCCTCTACCATACTAGTTTTTAGGTGCAGAGATTCTACTAAAGCAGACGAGATAAAGGAGTGTGATGCGCCAGAATCAAATAAAGTGCGAACGGGGTGATCATAAAGATAAACTACACTTTCTACAGAAGTATTTATACCTCGCTGTTGCAGAGGTGGCGCTTCGAGCACATGAACCTGTGCCCCTGGGGTGGATCCAGCCCTCTGCCCCTGTCCTCGTTTCTTTGGGCAGTCCTTAGCCCTGTGGCCTGTCTCACCGCAAGAAAAGCACCCACCATTCTCCTTGGCCTTCTTTTTCCGGCAGTCCTTTACTAAGTTCCCCACTTTGCCACAGAAATTGCACTTCCTCTTCTCTTTGTTGCCTTTTCCGCCCTTCTTAAAGTCTGTCTTCTTAGGCTGCAAACCCTCTTTCTTCCCTTGAGAGCTTTCTGCCTTTGTCTCCTTCTTGCCCTTATCCTCTTCATTCAGCAATGCCATTTGCACCAATCTTTCATACGTGGCTCCCATGGGTATATGGGTCATGGCCAAACTGTGTAATGGCTCATTCAATCCTTTGACGAAACGGAGAGCCTTCTTGTGCGGGGTGTTGACTAGGTCAAGCCCAAACCTAGCCAGCTCATCGAACTGATTCACATACTCTCTGACTGTCTTGTCCCCTTGCTTAAGAAATAAGAATTTTTCCAACTGCAAACTTCTTTCCGCATCTGAGAGAAATTTAGTCTCAAACCTTGCCCTAAAGTCCTCCCATGTCTCCACTGGTCTTTCAGCATTAGTGACTTCCCACCAGTAGGAAGCCTCGCCCTTCAATAGCCATACTGCCAGTTGTACTTTTTGTCTATCTTCAACCTCAAAGATGATGAATAGGTCCTCTGTTTCTTTCAGCCAATTCCTAGCTGCTACGAAGGACTCAGTTCCATGGAAATCCTTTCCTCCCATAGCTTTAAAATCTTTACATATCTTAGCAAACGTGTTTCCCCATGGAGGAGGTGGAGGAAAAGGTGCTGCTGCAGCTGGATGATTTCCTGCAGCTGGGGGAGGAGGAACGGTAGGACCTGGCTGAGTGGCTCTTGCTTCTAAGAACCGTCTAAACCAACCAGGTATTGGCACCCCTTCTGGCAAGTTAAGTTCTTCGGACATGCTGAAACAAAAAGGATAGATTCAAAACGAAGGATAAGATATAGTACCTATGGCTTTGGAGGGACTTTGCCTTTTAAAGCAAAATAATATTTTATCTTTTAAAAATGCTTCTTTAAATTTCCTTTTTGAAAATAAATTTTCCAAAACTTTTTATCTTATCAGGTAAACCTGTGCTCTGATACCAAGTGAAACACCCCACCTCCGTTAGGGTCACTCTCAAAGGGAATGCCCTAATTTTGGTGGAGGTTTATAAGTATAAGTCACAGATATACAAGACAGATATAAGAACACATATTTGTAAACAGCGGAAAAACAACAACTTTTATTTCATAAAAGCAAATACGTGTTACAACAACATCACCATGATTGTCTTACATCCTTTCCAAAAACATAACATAACACTTTCATAATCTGTCTTGATTACATTATTTAAAGAAGCATAAAGAAAACATAGATAAACTGCAAAAGCCCCATAGTGGTTGTCCAAAGCCATAGTTCAAAACGAAAAGGTCCAAGCAATACATTTCTCCTCTTCAAGCTGGATGTTAAGGCTGGTCAAGCTGCAGAGTTCCCTCCCTGTGGACCTGGGGGGGGGGGGGAAACGGAAGAAAAGAAGACGAAAGAAAAGTAGAGTAAGACATAAAGCCTGAGTAAGTCTAGGACTATTCTGTCTATGAATAAAGAACTGGGTATGATAAGTATAAACAAGAAGTGGGAAAGCACTATAAACTTGGTTAAGTTGTCTAGGGTCGAATATACTATCGTACCCCATGTTAATCTCTGAACCCATATAAACTAGTTCCCAACTGGCACCCCATAATCAGGGTGATGTGATCCATTCTATGATGATCGGCTCCTACTCGCATAATTACATGTGTCTTACGGCCCCCGATGTTGTAGTTACCTATGCTGGTCCCACCATGGGGTGTATCAAGTCCCATGGCAGCGGCCCGACACAACCTTAGAATGCACAGGTATGCTACTGGTGCCCAGTGCTTTATTTTTCTGCGCCGGAGTGTGTGCATGCCCGCACCCCGTTAGAACCTACACTGCTACACCACCGCCGTCGATTTGACCTCTTACAATCAGCCCAGTAATCGTGCCCCACCCTGCCTAGTTTCAGGGTATCATGATACACCTTCTAGGGTTACTGCTGAAAAGGGTCCCCCGTTACTAGGTTTTCTATCTCTAGCCAACATGCTAAGTTGGTTAAGTGTTTTCTAACCTAACCCCCACCAATCCGTTTAGTTTAGCATGTTCCATTTTGATTAAGTCTTTAGTTCACTTAATCCTAACAATCCTGATTCAGCCTTAATTGTCTTATTAAAGCCTTGACCTCTCACATTAGACAGGTATTGTTGTGGCTGCCTGTTGCCGGTTGGTTCCGGGCAGTCTTACGCCACAACTCAGTCTAACCTCGGGTCATTATTGGGCTCCATGTTTAACCTCCCACATTGGATAGGTATTGTTGTGACTACTGGACAACCGGGCGGTTCCGGGCAGGTTTACATCACAACTCAATCCAACCTCGGGTTAAACACATCGTATGTTCTACATTTACATATTTTGTCTTTCTTCTTTATTTTCTTATATGTAAATATTTGTGGCCCATTATTAAGTTAATGGTGTAAAGGTTACACCAATCATGGGCCCAACCCATACTTGAATTTGGGCCCTTCTACTTTATATTTTCATTTATTAATAAACTTAACCCAACGTTATTTTCCCCCGTTTAACACGTCCGTTTATTATATATATGTTGGGCTTAGCCCTTTTTAAGCCCAACTTAGCCATGAGAAAAAGGGGGGCTTAAAGCGTGATTACATACACAAAAAGGGGAATGTGAACGCATGAACTTGCAACATAACGTTGGAACTACAAAACAGAAACTGGTGTACTTGCATAGTAGCATAAGTGACATGAATCAAAGCATGTAAACTTGTAGTTAAGTTAAGAATCTAAATTGGATATCATTATTGACACCAAGTCTTAACTACAACATAAACCTATATTTTTATTTAGGCATAATGTCAAACATAAGCAAATCATGTTCATAAGATTACAACATGTTTACAAAGGTGTTTACTTTTGTTACTAAAACAAAAGTATAGTTCAAACTAATCATGATTTTAAATCTATTCACATGGCATAAATATTTCTAACATGAAATCATGATTTTTACTTTAGTCATGCAACTTGCAAAAGGGATTTTTGAATCTAACCTAGCTATGTACCACATATGTCATCATATAATTCTTGTTAACAATATGGATTTCAATTATGCAAAATATCAATCATAGCCTAGTCATATTCATAAGTTTGCAATTAGGTTTTCTAGTACAAAAGCATGGCTTAATACGTAGATCATGGTGCCAAAATTTCAACATAGTTTCATATGAACTATAATAACCCAAATTTGTTCCAATTACGCACAAAATGATTTATGTACAAAAATATACATTATGATGGCATAGTAGCAAAACCCCAAACTTGCATGAATTTCAATTAATCAACTACATACATGTAGCTTCAACATGGATTACATAATTTGCGAATATTCCAAACGTATACTTGCATAAAACTACCGCAAATATGTAGTTTTTATAATAAATAACATGCTTTGCGAATATCCAAACGTATACAATATTCCAAATCGATAAGAATCATAGTAACGCACAAATATGAATTGCTTTATCACCACAATCAAGTATACAAACCAACACAATTATTTGTTCATACCAAAATAATACTCTACTTACAATTGTATGGAGAATTCTCCAATTTAGGGATTTGGAGATGCGATTCCTTGTTGATTTGATTTGTTTAGGTTGCTTTATGCTTTAGAATTTGCCTCCTAATCCTCTCTCCAATTGGCGGCTACTCTTAGTCGTTCCTCAGCAACATGAAGGCTTTGTTCTTATTTTTGAATGAATAGATTAGGTTGAGTCTAGGGTCATTTTTATAGAGTTTATGAACGGATTAGGACCATCGATGTTGCTTGGATTGATCGTAGCCATTCATTCGAAAGAGAGACCAATTAGAGCCTGCCACCTAGCCCTAATGACAAAGCAAGCTTCTGAAAATCAGCCAAACACAGACCTGGCCAGCCAGGGCTAGACCAGACCTGGCCAGCAGGTCATTTTTGACCTGGGCGCATTTGGCAGGTGCGCCAGGTCAAAAATGTACTGGCGCACTTCACAAGTGCGCCAGTGCATTTTTGTTCTGGCGCACTTCCCAAGTGCGCCAGTGCATTCTGACCCTTTTCCGGTTTTTCGCCCAATTTCGTTCGTCCATAACTTCTTCATACGATATCTGTTTCACGCAAACTCAGACTCCATCTCAAGTAGAATTCCGAGACGAACGCAATGGCGTATCCCGTTTCCCTTAGTTCTTTGATTTCAAATTAATTATACTTTAATTTGTGAATTTCACAGTTATAGAATACACGGGGTGTTACATCGCCCTTACCGCTTCGAGACTCTCTAGCCCGAGCCTCAGACAAGTACTCTTTCAGGCCTTTAGATCATTAGGGCCGGTCCACACAGAGTGGATTAAAATGCCTGAACACTGCATTTCCCCGCCCTATGGGGCATAAATCTGGTCTGTATAAAGACCATCCATTGGCTCCGTAGAGACCAAAATAACCGAGGCGCCTCACTATCCATCATCCACATAAGTAAAACGTCAGGGCTTGCAAAACGCTGACACCACTCTTAGCTAGAAGGAAACGCATGCCCTACCTGAGGTTCTCTCCCGCTTCTGGTTCACAACGGGGTGTGAGGCTCACGAATTAACGCTGCACAAAGCTATGCTATATTAAAGTCGTGCTCTGATCATCAACCACAAGACTCTGCTTTTCAATAGAAGCCTTGATCATTTGCATCTCAGCATGCCACATAGGTAATTCACGCTATGCAACCGATGTCTATCAATCACACAGAATGAAATCCGATGCCAGACACACATCCATTTACAAGTTCGTTCCGAGTCTGAACGAAACCGGAGGCACCTTATTCCTCGTCCCATATGTCCAATACATGAGAGAGGTCCTCGCATATCCGATCGATCTCCAAGTACGTCTGGAATGATCACCACTTATTACCTCGTCTTGGGTGTACAGCCCAATCAAGACATCAGTAATCATCCAAATGATGTGAAGACCTCCGATCTTCAACCACCGTCTTCATCCTTGACATATCATCGAATCAGTTATTCAGAATGGGTTATCCCGATCTTTCTGAATAACTCACGTAAATAATAAACAAGTGCTATAAAAACACAACATACACCTCATTCCAATCCAGAATATTCCTTTATTCAAATATTTTTATACTTTGGGAAAGGTTCCCATTAATTTTATCAAAGATAATTCTTTAAATTTATTCTTTAATCTTCTTTTGAATATCAATTCAAACCAAATTATGGTTTATACAAACTAGTCGGGATTAGCGATCCTTACCGAAGTAATCATTTGTTTAATTTCCAAATCCAAACCTATTCATCCCATGAAGTAAAACTGGTTATACTTCATATCTAACACCACGGTGTTATCGGTAAAATTAATTACCATTTCACATCCAAATCTAATTAATGATTCAACTATCGCTTGGAGAAAAACTGGTGATACTCCATTCTCAATCATTTCTTGAATTTGAAAATTTTAGTTATCACATTCACCTTTCAATCTAATTAAAGATTCATTAAAATTCTAATTCGGTTTTAATTTCCAAAAGTCACTACTTAATGATTATTCAAAGTTAAGAAATTAATCTTATCTTTAACTGGGTTAAAGAACTAATGTCATTTAAAACACAGCTCACAATAAACCCAAAATCACATTCCATTAATAATGGAATCTTCATGGAAAACAGATCAATATATATAATCGATATAAACTTCCATATCCAACCGATAATATAAATGGAATAACGACAAAGCCTTTTAAATTCCATATATATTAATTGTCTTCCTCAACAGAAGCTCACTTCGATTATTACCAAATCGAATTCCATTCAATTCCAATTTAATATGTTAAATTGGAAAAATTTACTTTAGAAAACCTCCTTTAAATCTTGACAAAAGACTTATAAATTCCAAATCACATTTCACTGTAAATCGAGTTAAAGAACAAATGTCCTAAAAATACACAGTTCACGATAAACCCGTTTCGTATTTAATTTTATTACAATTATTAAATATAATTGGAAATTCTAACAATCTTAATTAAAAGATTTATTATCCTCACATGGGGTTCAAGAACAGTGTTACTGAAGACACCATTCACGACAAACCCAAAATCCCATTTGATATTAAATACAAGGCTCTGAATAGATAATATATCGGCTTATATTCAATATCAAATTCTGAAAACAACAAATATCATATTGGAAATAACGATATAGATATATCTTTCAAATTTCCATAACAATATATGTATAATCACGAAATCCAACATCGAAATATTCCGAAGACAATTTCGATTTCAAACCCATCCCAATCCATATATTGGAAATCCTGATTATTTTTAAAACCATTTCAAAAATCCAATTTATTTATTTAAAAATATTGGATTATAATTCTAGTTCATAACTAGTTCATTTCGACAAAAATATATTTTTATCTTTTCAAATATGTAATTTTTCATCCTAATTCTTTCCAAATCATTTCTTATGATTTTACACTAATTATTGATATTTTTAATTATTTTATCAAGGCCCGTACAGTCGATTTCCATAAACGGCCATCGAACTGCACTTACAACGACCTTTTCCAAATTTGATTTGGACATAATTCCAAATCCAACCATTAGATTTCTAATTTCTTGTATTCTTTAGAAAGCTCTTTTCGATATGAACCCAAACGATTCCAGTTTTAGGACAATCCAACAGTCAGATCTCCCATAATGTCCATTCGAAGTCAATGGTCGAAATTCGTGAACTACCGCGGCACGGTACGTTCTATTCAGGCCATTATATTATATATATATAATATATTTCGTCGATTTCCTTTTTAAAACATACATTATAAACCGTTTTCAAAACTATTTCAACTTCATATTCAATTTCAAATCAAAATTGAATATTCCCTATCATCGATATATAAATGATAATATTTTCAAAATATTAGATTTTGAAATCAATTCCTTTTCAATATTCATTATAAAAATGAATAAAATCGTTATAAATATCGTTCACGTCAAAATGGCGTTAAATTAATCGACACGGCTTTATATATTTAAATATATTCGTGTCCATCCCAAATCGGACATCAAAATCATATTTTGATCTTTTCTGAATATTATTTTAAAATATTCCTCATTTTAAAATATTCGTTATTTTAAAATATTCATTCTTTCTGAACTGGAATCAGACATAGTCAATTACCATATAATGTGATTTGTATGGATTTCATACAACACAAGTATACAACAGCCACGATAAACAATCAACCATCATCCAAAGTGCATTCTACACTGTATAAGCATTAAATATAAATATTTAACGCTTACAACAGTCTGTCAACCTAATGACTGACATACAACTAAGCAAATGGGATTAGTGTACGTCAAATATCATCCCAACACCGTGTGGGGTTTCAACCAACAAATACTGAATATTATTTGTGTAGTTGGGCGATGTGTAAAATTTATTGGTCCAATCAATTTCAATAAAATTGGTGTATATAAACAAATCGTTTGATTTGTAAATGAATATTTATTTTATTCATATCAACGTTAAAAATTATATTTTTAACAATAAAATATTCTATTCAACATATGAATATTCTATTCAGTTCATTTATACAATAAAAATGATATTTTTATTGTTCTAACATATTTTAGAAAATTTTGGCAGCATAACGGCGTGATACTAGAACCGGGATAAGCTTTAGCCTTATCTTTTGCCTAATAATGGCTCATGCCATACACAAACCAAATCATATCAATTCATTATTCCTAAACAACCAAATTCAGCCAAATAATCTAATCAACCAAACCAAACAATCAAACAAGTCGTCCATGGTCTGTGGACGACGGGGGACAATTCATATATGTAGTAATGAAATAAATAACTGTACAAATAAAATTATAGTGAGGAGTTCTCATCTTTGGGATCCACTCCTCCCTTCTTTATTTCTGAACGGCTTGGATTCATCCAACATTCCGACTCAACCTTTTCACGCTGTTCATAGTAAAAATCACATTTTTATTTCAATTCTATATGGATAAAATTCACATTTTTATACCTCTACTATATAGATAAAAATATTATTTTTACTTCGCTATTCCATATGTAAAAATTATATTTTTAGTGCGCTACTCATATAAAAATAATATTCTCTATTATATAAAAATTCTATTTTTATATTTTCGCTTTCAACATAAAAATCTTATTTTTATATGATTAAAAATCATATCTTTACATTATAAAAATATCATCTTTGTATTTATAAAGATGTCACCTTTACATTTATAAAAATATAAACTTTTCGATTTAAAAATCTAATATTTTTCTTTCGAAAATTCTTATCTTTTTGTTTTAATAATCACATTTTTTGTTTTAAAAATCAAATCTTTTTGTTTTAAAAATCAAATCTTTTTTTAAAAAAATTCTAATCGTTTTCTTTTAAAAATATAACCTTTTTCTTTTAAAAATTTAATTTTTTTCTTTTAAAAATCTAATCTTTAACATCTCTTTATACATATAAAAAAATTGATTATTATCATCTCTTCATATATAAAAATTCAGTTTTTAAACCGCTACATAAATAAGAATTCAGTTTTTAATCCTATATATAAATGAAAATTCAGTTTTTTTTAT
Source organism: Allium sativum (assembly GCA_030737875.1). Classification (NCBI taxonomy): domain Eukaryota; kingdom Viridiplantae; phylum Streptophyta; class Magnoliopsida; order Asparagales; family Amaryllidaceae; genus Allium; species Allium sativum. Next base: position 967,896,205 of record CM060912.1, on the reverse strand, counting down.
CCTAAGCTATTTTTAAAAATAATTACTTTGAAAACAAATAAATAAATAAAATAGAATAAATAAGCTCACCGTTGTTTTTCCAGTGAGGGTGTAGTTCGCGTTCAAGGAGGAGGAGGGGGTTTCTTGCATCGCATTAGAGGTGGAGGGGGTCAACGCTGAATAGTGGCGGTTTTGGGTGGGGTTTGGGCGCAGGTTACAATGGAGGAAAGGGGGAAAATCGCCTGAGGCGGATCGGAGGAGAGGAGGGGGTGCAGACGGCAGCAACACGATCGATCAACGGGGAGGAAGGGCGGCGGTTTTCTAGGGCGACGGGCTCGAGAAATTTGGGGCTGAGGGATTTAATTCGATTGGAGAAATAATGGACGGGGAAGGGGTTACATATAAAAGGGATTTTATATTTTTAATATTGTTTATTTTCTGATAATTAGGGTTTTACGTCCGAACTCTCAATCTACCCCCAATGACTGTCTCCCCTAGCTAATTACCCCCATTCCGAACACAATGGGATATGTTTCGCAACCCAATTCGGCTATTACGACCAGTTTCCGCTAAATTTAAAATGCAAATCATTATATTTCAAATTCAAATGCACATTCTAATTTACTGGGATCTTCGTATTGATGATACGATCCTAACAAAACTAATTTCGTCAAATTTGAACACCGTTTGAAAAATGGTCATTTTCTGGTCGATCCAAATTGACTAAAACTGCTTAAACACGTTTTCTTTTGCCACGCTCACATATTGATTCCAAAAATTATGAAAATTGGAATCTAGCAATGACTTTACATCCCGGATCCAACAAAAGTGGCTTCGTCGAAAATGGAGGTCGTTTGCAAAATTGCCATTTTTAAGGGCTATATTTCCATAGCGACTATTCTGAATTTTCATTTAGACATAACTTTTAATTCCTGCTATGAAATTTCAATTTTTTGGATTCATTGGAAAGATATTTTCAAATAGATTCTAATATTTTTGGTATCGCCAAAATCCGGTTTATTTTGAATCTTGTACATTCACTTGAAATTTAAAATCGAATTTTCAAACTAACACGCCATTTCCAATTCCTTTTATAATTAAAATAGATATTTATATTCTAACTTCGATTCATATAAATATATACATTCTAATTTCGTCGAAAATAAATTTCTGGTCGTAATTATTAAAAATAAATCATTTTAAATATTTTAAATTCATTAAAATTGCCAAAATAAAAATTTTAAATTGGTTCTGATTTTCCAGGTTGTTACAATCTCCCCCACTTAAAATTTTTTCGTCCTCGGAAAGGAACAGAGCTGAAAGTTGTTTGACTAATCAACTCAACTTTCATTCTTCAACTTTTCAGTTTCTAAGAATTTTCAAATTTTTCAAAAATTTGTCTAACACCCTAAATTTTCGAAAAATTTCGCCATAACCTCCTTTGTACGGGGAGCACCGGGAAAATCCCTAAACCATCACACAGGCCCTCTCATCTCACAGATAAAAAGAAAAAGCCAAGCGGCTAGCCAAGCGGCTAGCCAATCGGCTCACAAAATCATCCAAACCCAAGAAATATAGTAAACATGTACCTATTTGTAAGGCATACAATTTTATTCCTCTTCTCTAGCCTCCTTGCTATGACCTGTTCAATATATATGCATGTACATGCATGCAATTTCAATCAATTTTTAAGTCAGTTCAATATTTGATACAATTTGGCTTAATGGTTCAAAATTTTAATTAATCAACCAATAATATAATAACACAACCATCATTCCATTAGTTGGTTAAATTTTCAAATTCATAACTTTGATATACATATATGCAAAATCATGTTTTTGATGTCAATTAACAACAATAAATCATATCTAGTTTTGGTTCTCACACCAGTCAATTGGAAACATATAGCTATCTCACTTTCGAAACTTGAACATGAATGCTGATGATGATGCATCATCATCAGATTATCTCCGGGCGAATAGAGCGTGATTCTATATCTATCCACTATATCAAAACTTCGAATATAACGCATATAAGCAAAATCTCATATACTCGATTGTCCAAATTCAAACTAAAATAAATATTCAAATATGAATAATTGAATTTAATTTTCAAAAAAAAAAAAATGTTTTCATAGTTATTTTCTAAACACTAATCTTCACACTCGTTCTTGGATACTACTGATCCTATCTCTAACGAGTCATTCTTATTGGATATTACTAATCCAATCTCTGATGAATTCTTTCGTTCGGTTCTAATGTGTCTTGTTCTCCGAGCTCTGTAAACCAAAGCTCTGATACCAGCTATAACGACCCGTACTTTCCCTTAGAGGAAAGCTCGGATTGCTTTGAGGACAAGACGAATCAGAACACAAATAAAAGAACATTTCATTGCTTATTACAACAATTTACATCAGAGTACAAGAACATACAGAGTATGAAGAAATAATATACATTCGAACAATATCAGAGATTTAGACTACATTTAAATACATAGCAGCAGAAAAATATTACAAAACATAACTGAAAAGAATATACGGATACAGAGCTTTCCGAATATCATTCCAGCTGTAAACCAGGATCCTATGAATATAAATCTACAAAACCAAAACTCCTAGTTGCACGTGTGGAAAATAGGGGCACCCAGAGTTTAGGTTAAAACAATAAACTCCAGTTCAATCATGTGACTAGTGTGAGAACTAAATCAATTATCAATCGTTATTTTAAAGTTCGGTAAACCAGGGGACTACGCCGTATAACACGGAACGGGTTTCCTCCCAAGAATACCAGTGCATAAAACAAATAGCGCGATGCTAAATAAGGAACAATGAAGCTATTATAAGACTCAGGTCCCATCACATAATGCAACGCAAGCTGGAGGAAAAGTTTTACCTTATAATAGCCAAATATGCTTGATACGTGAAATTTCATCTTTTATTATTACTATGAGTGAAGAAATCAACTTCAAATATAAATATATCAATCATAGATGACATAGTGGCCCATCCCACTATGTCGCCATACTAGGCTCTACAATCAAAACCGCAAAGTCATGTATTGGAAGTTGGATTTCCATCTGTGAAACAAGGCAAGGGATCATCCTAACAGCTTCGAGACTCTCAAGCCCGAGCCTCATGCAAGTACTCTGTCAAGCCTTTGGATCGTCAGGGCCGGTCCACACGGAGTGGATTAAAATGCCTGAACACTGCGTTTCCCCGCCCTATGGGGCGTAAATATGGTCTGTATAAAGACCATCCATTGGCTTCGCAGAGACTGAAATAACCGAGGCGCCTCGCTATCCATAATCCACATAAGTAAAACGTCAGAGCTTGCAAAAACCTGACACCACTCCTAGCTAGAAGGAAATGCATGCCCTCCCTGAGGTCCTCTCTTATTTTTGGTTCACACCGGGGTGCGAGGCTCGCGAATTAACGCTACACCAAGCTATGCTATATTAAAGTCGTGCTTTGATCATCAACCACAAAACTCTGCTTTTCAACATAAGTCTTGATCATTTGCATCTCAGCATGCCACAAAGGCAATTCACCTATGCAACCGATGTCTACCAATCTCACAGAATGAAATCCGATGTCAGACACACATCCATTTACAAGTCCGTTCTAGGTCTGAACGAAACCAGAGGCACCTTATTGCTTGTCCCATATGTCCAATACAGGAGAGACATCCTCAAATCCGGTCGATCTCCAAGTACGTCTGGAATGATCACCACTTATTACCTCGTCTTGGGTGTACAGCCCAATCAAGACATCAGTAATCATCCAAACGATGGGAAGACCTTCGGTCTTCAACCACCGTCTTCATCCTTGACATATCGTCGAATCAATTATTCAGAATGGGATAAACCCGGTATTTCTGAATAACTCGCGTAAATAATAAACAAGTGCTATAAAAACACAACATACGCCTCATTCCAGTCCAGAATATTCCTTTATTCAAATATTCTTATACTTTAGGAAAGGTTCCCATTAATTTTATCAAAAATAAATTCTTTAAATTTATTCTTTAATCTTCTTTTGGATATCAATTCAAACCAAATTATGGTTTATCCAAACTAGTCAGGATTAGCGATCTAAACCAAAGTAATCGTTTGTTTAATTTCCCAATCCCAACCTATTCATCCCATGAAGTAAAACTGGTAATACTTCATATCTTACACCACAGTGTTATCAGTAAAATTAATTACCATTTCATGTTCAAATCTAATTAAAGATTCAACTATTGCTTGGAGCAAAACTGGTGATACTCCATTCTCGATCTTTTCTTGAATTTGATAATTTTAGTTATCACATTCACTTTTCATTATAATCAAAGATTCATTAAAACTCTAATTCGGTTTTAATTTCCAAAAATCATTACTTAATGATTATTCAAAGTTAAGAAATTAATCTTATCTTTAACCGGGTTAAAGAACTAATGTCATTTAAAACATAGCTCACGATAAACCCAAAATCACATTCAATTAACAATGGAATCTTCACGGAAAACAGATCAATATATATAATCGATATAAACTTCCATATCCAACCGATAATATAAATGGAATAACGGCAAAGCCTTCTAAATTCCATATATATTAACAGTCTTCCTCAACGGAAGCTCACTTCGATTATTACCAAATCTAATGCCATTCAATACCTATTTAATATGTTAAATTGGAAAACTTTACTTTGGAAAACCTCTTTTAAATCTTGACAAAAGATTTATAAATTACAAATCACATTTCACTATAAATCGGGTTAAAGAACAAATGTCATAAAAAAACACAGTTCACGATAAACCCATTTCGCATTTCATTTTATTCCAATTATTAAATATAATTGGAAACTCTAACAATCTTAATTAAAAGATTTATTCCCCTCACATGGGGTTCAAGAACAGTGTTACTGAAGAAACCATTCACGACAAACCCAAAATCCCATTTGATATTAAATACAAGGCTCTGAATACAAAATATATCGGCTTATATTCAATATCGAATTCTAAAACCAAAAAATATCATATTGGAAATAACGCTATAGATATATCTTTCAAATTTCCATTACGATATCTGTATAATCACAAAATCCAACATCCAAATATTCTAAAGACAACTTCGATTTCAAATCCATATATTGGAAATCCTGGTTATTTTTAAAACCATTTCAAAAATCCAGTTTATTTATTTAGAAATATTGGATTATAATTCTAGTTCATAACTAGTTCATTTCGGTAAAAATATATTTTTATCATTTCAAATACGGAAATTTTCATCCCAATTATTTCCAAATCATTTTTTATGATTTTACACTAATTATTGATATTTTTAATAATTTTATCAAGGCCCGTACAGTCGATTTCCATAAACGACCATCGAACTGCACTTACAACGACCTTTTCCAAATTTATTTGGACATAATTCCTAATCCAACCGTTAGATTTATAATTTCTTGTATTCGTTAGAAAGCTCATTTCGATACGAACCCAACGGTTCCGGTTTTAGGAGAATCCGACAGTCGGATCTCCCCTAATGTCCATTCGAATTCAATGGTCAAAATTCGCGAACTGTCGTGGCACGGCGCGTTCTATTCAGGCCATTATATTATATATATATATATATATAATATATATTTTGTCGATTTCCTTTTTAAAACGTATTTTATAAACCGTTTTAAATTCGTTTTCGAAACGATTTCAACTTCATATTCAACCTCAAATCAAAATTGAATATTCCTTACCATCGATATGTAAATGATAATATTTCAAAACATTAGATTTTGAAATCAATTCCTTTTCAATATTCATTATAAAAATGAATAAAATCGATATAAATAACGTTCATGTCAAAATGGCGTTAAATTAATCAACACGGCTTTATATATTTAAATATATTCGTTGTCCATCCCAAATCGGACATCAAAATCATATTTTGATCTTTTCTGAATATTATTTTAAAATATTCCTCATTTTAAAATATTCTTTATTTTAAAATATTCATTGTTTCTGAACTGGAATCAGACACAGTCAATTACCATATAATGTGATTTATATGAATTCTATACAACATAGGTACACAACAGCCACGATAAACAATCAACCATCATCCAAAGTGCATTCTACACTATATAAGCATTAAATATAAATATTTAACGCTTGCAACAGTCTATCGACCTAACGACTGACATACAACTAAGCAATTTGGATTAGTGTACGTCAAATATCATCCCAACACCCATGCGGGGTTTCAACCAACAAATACTGAATATTATTTGTGCAGTTGGGCGATGTGTAAAATTAATTGTCCCAATCAATATCAATAAAATGGGTGTACATAAACAAATCGTCCAATTTGTAAATAAATATTTATTTTATTCATATCAACGTTAAAAATTATATTTTTAACGATAAAATATTCTATTCAACATATGAATATTCTATTCAGTTCATTTATACAATAAAAATGATATTTTTATTGTTCTAACATACTTTAGAAAATTTTGGCGGCATAATGGTGCGATACTAGAACCGGGATAAGTTCTAGCCGTATCCCTCGCCTAATAATGGCTCACGCCATACACAAACCAAATCATATCAATTCATTATTCCCAAACAACCAAATTCAACCAAATAATCTAATCAACCAAACATTCAAATAAGTCGTCAATGGTCTGTGGACGACGGGGGACAGTTCATATATGCAGTTATAAAATAAATAACTATACAAAGAAAATTATAGTGTGGAGTTCTCACCTTTGGGATCTACTCCTCCCTTCTTTATTTCTGAAAAGTTTGGATTCATCCGACATTCCGACTCAACCTTTTCACGTTGTTCATAGTAAAAATCACATTTTTATTTCAATTCTATATAGATAAAAACCACATTTTTATACCTCTACTATATAGATAAAAAATTCTATTTTTACTTCGCTATTCCATATGTAAAAATTCTATTTTTAATGCACTACTCATATAAAAATAATATTCTCTACTATATAAAAATTCTATTTTTATATTTTCGCTTTCAACATAGAAATCTTATTTTTATTTGATTAAAAATCATATCTTTACATTATGAAAATCTCATCTTTATATTTATGAAGATCTCACCTTTTCATTTATAAAAATCTAAACTTTTCGATTTAAAAATCTAATCTTTTTCTTTCGAAAAATCTTATCTTTTTGTTTTAAAAATCAAATCCTTTTGTTTTAAAAATAAAATCTTTTTGTTTTAAAAATCAATTTTTTTTAATATAATCTTTAAAAATCTAATCTTTTTCTTTTAAAAAATCTAATCTTTAACATCTCCTTATACATATAAAAAAAATTGATTTTTATCAGCTCTTCATATATAAAAATTCAGTTTTTAAACCGTTACATAAATAAAAATTCAGTTTTTAATCCTATATATAAATAAAAATTCAGTTTTATTAATCTTAAGCTATTTTTAAAATTTTAAAACTAATTACTTAGAAAACAAATAAATAAATAAAATAGAATAAATAAGCTCACAGTTGTTTTTCTAGTGAGAGTGGAGTTCGCGTTCAAGGAGGAGGAGGGGGTTTCTTGTGTCGTATCAGAGGTGGAGGGAGTCAACGCTGAACAGTGGTGGTTTTGGGTGGGGTTTGGGTGCAGGTTAAAATGGAAGAAAGAGGGGAAATCGCCTGAGGCGGATCGGAGGAGGGAAGGTGGTGCAGGCGGCGGCGACACGGTCGATCAACGAGGAGGAGGGGCGGCAGTTTTCTAGGGCGACGGGCTCGAGAAATTTGGGCTGAGGAATTTAATTCGATTGGATAAATAATGGATGGGGGAGGGGGTTACATATAAAAGGGATTTTATATTTTTAATATTATTTATTTTCTTATAATTAGGGTTTTACGTTCGAACTCCCAATCTACCCCCAACGACTGTCGCCCTAGCTAATTGCCCTCATTTCGAACACAATGGAATATGTTTCGCAACCTAGTTCGGCTGTTACGACCAGTTTCCGCTAAATTTAAAATATAAATCATTATATTTTAAATTCAAACGCACATTCTAATTTACTGGGGTCACATACTGACTCTGAAAATTTCAGAAAAAATATTTCTAGCTTCGTATTGACGATACGGTCCTAACAAAACTAATTTCATCAAATTTGAAGACCGTTTGAAAAATGGTCATTTTCTGGTTGATCCTAATTGACTGAAACTGCTCAAACACGTTTTCTTTTGCCACGCTCATATATTGATTCCAAAAATTATGAAAATTGGAATTTAGCAATAACTTGACATCCCGGATCCAATAAAAGTGGTTTCATCGAAAACAGAGGTCGTTTGCAAAATCGCCATTTTTAAGGGCTGTATTTCCATAGCGGCTATTCTGAATTTTCAATTGGACATAACTTTTAATTCCCGCTATGAAATTTCAATTTCTCGGATTCGTTGGAAAGATATTTTCAAATAGATTCTAATATTTTTTGTTTTGCCAAAATACAGTTTATTTTGAATCCTGTACATTTATTTGAAATTTGAAATCGAATTTTCAAACTACCACGCCATTTCCAATTCCTTTTGTAATTAAAATAAATATTTATATTTTAACTTCGATTCATATAAATATATACGTTCTAATTTCGTCGAAAATAAATTTCTTGTCGTAATTATTTAAAATAAATCATTTTAAATATTCAAAATTCATTAAAATTGCCAAAATAAAAATTTTTAATTGGTTCTGATTTTCCGGGTTGTTACACTTCCGTTCTACTCCCTGTGCATTGTATTCATTCAAACTAAAACATCAGTTTTATTAATTGCATTTAATTTTTGTTTTCTTTTTCTTCCATTACAATGTGTTCTGTTCCCCGTTGGTTGTTCCTTACATTTTTTTCATTCCATTGTATTTTATTTATTATGCACTGTCTTCAAGCAGTCGACCTTCATTTTGTTTTTAGCTCCTTTACATTTGATATTCAAATCTATTTTCAAGTATCATTTCGAAAAAATAACTGCCATTTAATAAAAACTCTTTCGTTCTATTTTTATTCTGATTACAGTGCACCTATTTTACAATTTCTTTACGACTTTTGTCTTCTTGCATACATTTAAATCTCTCTTTGCACCCTCTTACATTTCTATGCACCCTCTTACAATTCTATGCACCAACCAACCTTGTAATGGATTTACACTTCATTATCAGAACATTCAACTACTTGCCACCGCACCACTTTCAATCTTTTGAACAAAAATTGTTTTCTAGCTGCATTGGAAGGCAAACTTTAAAAAGAAGATAAATTATGTGATTGCTTTAAAGGAATATTTAGAGGAATAAATTGACATCAAAGCGAAGAAAGAGAAGGCATAAAAATTTCAATAAACAATTTTATAATCCCGGATGTTAAGTGGGTAACAATGAAAATTTTCAAAACTGTTGCGAAAACATAATTGGCAAAAATCTAAGTCGAGCAATCGGATAAAAATCGAAAGGGAATAAATTGTAGCAAAATTAGTTGAAGAATTCAGCTATAAATAGCCACTAAATTGTAGTTTGCAAGCATCAAAAATAGAAAAACACAGTTAGATCGACATACCTAAGGACATCATAGCAGGGAAGAACCAAGGCAGCGATTGTCCGAATTGGGAGATAACCATCTTGATTGCATCTTGACTATATGATTTGGGAGATAAGCATCGTCGTGAATTTCAAATCATTGTCTATCTCCATCTTGATTATCAAGCGTCTACCATAACCGTCAAGTTTATTGGCATATTGCCGTTGGTAGGGGATGGCGGAAATCGAGAAGCGAGGATTAATGAAAGATCTAGATTGTACTTAGTAGTAGCAAGCTATTTTATGAAGTTAAAACAAGGCAGAGTTAGGGTTGAGAGGTTAACTGTGTTCGCCCCCATGGCAACTGTGGATGAAGAAAGAACGAAGTTAAAAGAAGAAAACGAATGAAGTTAGGTTAAACGAAGGGTAGAGGAATTTAGATAAGGGATGCGGTATTGGGTTTATACTCTATCCAGTATCGGTATTGGGTTAGACGAAGGTTAGAAGCATTTGTAAATTTAACAAATTTCAGAAACTTAGCTCGTGTTTATTTTCTTTCATTTTCATTTTTTCAAATCCATTTTCAATTTTTCATTTTTCATTTTTTAATATTTTAAAAAATTCATTTGGTTCTATTGTTTTGGAAATCAGCTTTTAAATTGAAAATCAAAAATAAAATTATTATTTTTGTTTTTTTGTAAAATGTGACTGCAAAATATACAAAAAAGGTGAGATCTTATCATTTTGAGCAGGTATTCACAGTTGAATATTTCAGTTAATAAGTGCGTGAACTACGACCCGCTCTTGAGCAAGCATAGTTATCCAAATACCCAGCCAAGTTTAATGTGCAGATCCATCAAAATTGAAACTAAGATAGCGTTATTTTATCGATAAATTTTGTTGTTTCAACTAAAGCAACACAATAACCTATGTAAAAAAATTACCTCAAGCTGAAAAAAGGTAAAAAGATTGTCGTATTAGCAACTCTAATTTTCTTTTTTTCCTTCAAGTAACGACTTATTTCAATGTGATTAGTTCTCATCAGATATCGTTGGAGTATCTTTATCCACATACATAACTGTGACTTTAGATGACGACGCATAATTTTTAACCAAAGTTCTAAGAAGTAGAATGGTACTCATTTGAGATTCAAACTCTACAACAAATGCACATGAGGACCGATGATCCCAACAGCAATAACATCCTAGAAGTATCATTAATAATCACTATTCATTAATTATAAAAAAATTACTTATCTAATTAAATTCGATCATAAATTATTAATTTTTAATAATCTTTATTAATTAGTAATTATTTAAAAGATTATTAAATACTAATTATCACTTAATAAGCATTACATTTAAAAATAAATTATTAAAGACTATTAATCATCAATCTAAATTGTTAAATAAATTGTTTAGTATTAATTATTAATTGATGATTATTGAAAATTAATTGTTTAATACTAAATACTACCTATTAATTGTCAAATATAAATTATTTTTTAAGCATTAATGTTGCCTATATATTAATTAAATATTCAATATTTACTATTAGTTATTCGATATTAACTATTAAAAATTAATTATTTAACACAATTGATAAAGTTTAACTATAACTACATTAGTTATTAATATTAAGCTTATTAAATAAAATTAATAATTACTGATAATTCATAATTGTTAGTAATTATATATTATTTATTAATGATCACTCATTGTAATACACTATAAAATATATGTTAATTATTAATTGCTTTGTTGCATTTGCATTACTATTAATTAAGGGGATTGTTAAAGGGACTCCATATTTGGTTAAAGGGAGGATAATTTTAAGGGGACTCCAACTTATTTTTTTGTTAAGGGGGGTCTAGTTTATTATATTTTCGTTTTAAAAAAGAGATCTAACTACCCCTAGCTCATCACTTATGTTAAATCCTAGTTTAAACGTGTGAATTACTAAATATTTCAATTACACAAATTCGACACAGCATATTAGATCAAAATTTTCATTTCTGCATTTATTTTAAATTATTCATACCAATTCCAATATGAAATTACAATTAGTTACCTAATTCGATGTCTTCTAATCACCGACGAAACTTTCTTATGTCTCCATTACATTAACTATATCCATTTTTTTATTTTTATATGTAACATTAAATTGTAAGCATTAATTAAGGTTTATGTTTAATGGTTTATATTAATAAAAATTAAGGAGGGTTAATATCGGAATTTTAATTTATATGTGTAAGGGGAGGCTAATTTATTTTGTCCTCCCCATAACAATTATACAATAAATAAAAATTGGTCCACCCCTTAACCAAATATGGAGTTCCTTTAAAAATCCCCTTAATTAATTATTTAGCAGTAATTATGAAAAGTTAATTATTAAATCTTGCTTCTTCTTGAGTATTAAATATGGGATTGTTAAAGGGACTCCAAATTTGGTTAAGGGAGGGATAATTTTAAGGGGACTCTAGCTTAATTTTTTTGTTAAGGGGAATCTAGAATATTTTAAAAGAAAACGAGACCTAAATGCCCCTAGCTCGTCACTTGTGTTAAAACCTGATGTACTAAATTCAGCCTTAAATACAAACACATGCTTTCAGTATTTAAAAAACAACTGAAAACAAAAAAATCCTTAACAAAATAAACAACAATATAAAATACACAACATGTTAAATCAAAATTTTATTTTTTGCATTTAATTTAAATTTAACATATAATTCCAGTATGAAATTATAATTAATTACCGGATTCGATGCCTACGAAACTTTCTTGTGTCTCCATTACTTTAATTATATCCTTTTTTTATTTTTGCGTATAATGTTAAATTGTAAGTATTAATTAAGATTTAGATTTCTATGGCTTATATTAATGAGGATTATTAGGGGTTAATATCGGAATTTTTATTTATATGTTTAAGGGGAGACTAACTTATTTTGTACTCCCCATAACAGTTATATACTAAATTAAAATTGATCCTCCCCTTATCCAAATATGGAGTCCCTTTAACAATGCTCATTAAATATTACTTGCTTAAGTATTAAATTTTAAACATTACTTATTAAATATTGATAATTAATATTTAATTACATATCAGTAATTATTAATTTATTTAATAAGTATTAAATTTATTTATTAATAATTACTTTTTAAATACTACCTAATTACTTAATAGTATTTATTAAAATTTAATAATCGATTATTTATTATTATTTATTTAATGGTGTTGTCAAATAATAATTTTTAATTATTAAATATTATTTAGTAGAAATTATATATTTAATATTTAATAAGTTTATTAGCTATTATTTACTAATTTGTTGTTTATTAACTATGATCAACTAGCTAGTTTACTTCCACTTTGTAAACTATTATTTATTTCTAGTTTATTAAATAAAATTTACTAGTTTATTTATTGTTACATGTACTTTTTTTATTTATTAAATATTATTTTCAACATTCATTATCAATTAATAATTACTTAAAACTAATTAACAAGTACTAAATATCACTTCATAAGTATTAAACTTTATTATTAGGTACTAATTATTATACAATAATCTTGATTATTATCTAATTATTATATATTATTAACTATTAGATAATACTTGTTAAAAATAATAATTAACTATTACTTACTAACTAAATATTAAAAATTAATTATTAAAAATCGATTATTAATTATCTAATATTAATTATTTATTTTAATTAATAAATGCAATTAATAAGTTTACACTAAAATTTACTATATATTTATTAAAAGTTAACCCTAATATTAAAAATATAAGAATAATTTTTGACTTTTTATAATAACTACTAACTAAAAATTATTTATTAGTAATCCTTAATTTTAATAAATTACAAACAATGACATATGTGAGCTATATTATTTATAATTATCAATATGTGCATTTGCTCTCATTAAAATAATTTACATTTGCTTCAGTTCCTAAGAAACTGATGCAGATAATATTATATGCTTCGGGGCAGTTGCATTGGTTCTTAAACAATGATGCATATAATATTATTTGCTTCGGTGTATTTGCATCGATTCCTAAGAGATGATGCGAATAACACTATTTGCATCGGTTTCTAGAAATTGATGCAAATAATGTTATTTGCATCGGCTTTAAAAACAACCAATGCAAATAATGTTATTCGCTTCGGTCCATTCGCATCGATTGCTCAAAGACCGATGCAAATAATATTACTTGCATCGGTTGTTGGGACAACTGATGCAAATGAGGTGATACAACAGGCATATTTTGTACTAGTGTTCGAGGATAAAGAAGTTCATTCCTTATGCGTTCACTTCACATATCAACTCCAACAGACGCATCATATATAATTAATGACATACATGAAAAATGCAGTTCATTATTCCTACACCCTTCATAACAAGTTTTTAAATTTAAACCGTAGCATATAATTTTCAAATCTGAAGAAGTATTGCATCGATGACTGATGTATAGACCGTAGCATCAAATCTATAGAAATATTTCATTAATTGTCTATTGCTATATATAGACCAGACAAAAGAAACCTTCCCCCTATATGTTCATTTTTAAGTATAATTGTACTTGTGATGTTGATTGTTTCATTGCTTAGTATTGTTTAATTGGTTTGTCAAGTGAAAATTTTATTTATTGATTACCTCAAACACTTTATGCCGAATTTTGATTGTCGTAGGCAAGGTTTAAATTGGATTTAGGTTGGCACAAAACACTAGTTTTTCAATAAATAGGTGGTATTTGGCAAGCATCAAAATGTAGATTAGCTCGGCAGGTGTTACAAGCAAAGTCCATAGAAGAAAGACTTCAGTTAAAACCATCCAACATTAGATGTACTAATGAGTGGAAGAAATTTATCAAGTTGAAAACAAGTTCAGAATTCAAGGTACGAGAAATTTTATTATATACTGGTTTTTCAACTCCATATGATACTTTTCTTATTGCTTCAGTACCTGTCAAACAAGTTTTAGTGGTAAGAAGTAAATAAGAAACTCTTATTTGCACAATATTATAAGAGTGCTAGTATAATAAGAAAAATTTATCAATACCATTATCATAAACATCAATCATAAATTTGAGTTTTTTCAGTGCAGTTTAGTAACTTGTTAGTACTGTTAGCTCAGAGTTTGGTGCTCAGGGCCTTCTACTAAAGCTTATACGTTTTGAATTTTAATTAACATGTGCTCTTAGATTCGTCCTTTGTTCATTTAGGAATAAACATTTAGTCACTTCAAATTTTACTCTTCATCCTGACATTAAGGTTCAAATTTATGTGCACATGAATTAACTATTTTTATTTAATTTTACAATTTCGGATCAGAATTGACTTTTTCCTAATTATTCATTATTGTGAAAATGCTTACACACTAAGTAGAAACAGATCACAAATAGATAAAAAACAGAGCATATAAACCTTATTATCGGCTCATGAATGTATTTTCATTTTTCTTTATCTATAATGACTAGTTGAATATCATACTACCATACGATATAGGCTGTGAGCGAGAAGAACAGAGCTATTAGATAGAGGCAGTTGCCACACACGTCCAGTCATAAAGGAATGACATGACTAGCTAAAGATTTGGTAACAAAATTGTAGTTATAATTTACTGCAATATTTATGAAACTTTTAAGTTAATTGCTTTTGTTATTTGGTGTTTTTTGTATGTTGAAAAGCGAAAGTTGCGATCGCTTTGCCATCTCTAGAAGTGTAGTCTGGATCAAATCTCGCACTAAGAAAAATGGTGAATTAGTGAATATGATTGCTGCAGATGCTATAGTAAGTTCATATTTTTTAAATACGTATGATAGATATATAAATACTATGTTTTAATGAGTTTTGAAAAAAATAAAAGATGTCATATATGTGGTATTTAAATTTGCAAGCTTCTATGTGTGTTTCCTATTTTAATTTAAATATTATGTTTTAGTTTAAACTGCAGTAATATGAAATTAATCATGTTTTATAGGAAAAGATTAAAAGATTAAACAAATTGAAAGTGTTTCACAATTGAGCTCACCAATTAATTATAGAGAAGATGCACTTGCATAAGTGTTAGGGCAAGAAAGACCAGGTCAACTTAGAGCAATAGGAAGAGGAATGAGTCTTAGTAGAGCGGCTTTATCGCAAGTTAAGGATAAGCATACACTTCTACTTGAAAGTATAGTGTCAGACTTAGAGAAGAGATTTCTACAACTAGAGAAAAATCAAGTGCATTTGAATAGTGATTTTTTGGTTCATGCAACCACTATTTCTTGTAGAATCGTGTGTCTTCATTTGAATAGTGATTTTTGATCTCGATTAAAATTTAAAATAAGGTCAATATTCTCGATTTTCTTGTCTTAAATAGTACATTTGGTGCTTAAGCCCTTATGGAAAACCAAATTGTTTGTGTTTGACCATCAAACTAATTGTTTTTCAGATATCTCCGTCACGTGGCTGATTCTATTCCAATTTGATGTAGAATCTTTTGCCTTATATCTTGTCTTACCATCTTGCTTCTATTTCACATAATCCTAAATATCAGTTTAATGCATCTTTGCTTGTATGTTCGATGCATTGCATTGCTACACTGATTTTAAGCTATAACACCAATACACCATACTTCACTGTTTACAGTCGAGTATCATTAGGTCATAAATTAGACAACTACTCAAAATTTGTTAAAACCACCAGCTGTCTTTGATGTTTAGTTTACTTCCATAAGCTTAGCACTGCTCCAAACTACAATCACAATATGCAATTTAGCATGGATATCGGAATTTGCTTGTAAAAATTTCAGGCTAGGTTACTTAGGTTAATTATCATCATGGAACGAACAAATTGGTGTAAAAAATTAAATTGTTAAAAAAGTTTACTGTCCTATTTATAATTGTAAAATGGGGTATAATAAAATAGACACATAAAAAATTAGACTTTGTTGAGAAATATAATGATCAAATGCTTACAATAGTTTCTTTTGAATTTGGTTGCGCTACAGATTGATGCAAACTTTTAATACCAAGATCCTAATTTTTTTTCATAATCTAGGTGTAAGAGACTATAATCCTACCATATAGTTATATTGCAACTGAGTGTAGTGGATATTGAGTCAATGGAGCCAAAATCTGTCATTTAGAAGCATAGATTTTAGTTATTACAGGCTAACCATTATAATTTAGTGAATGTGAGAAAATATGAAAATATCTTTCTATTATGATTACATTTATCCATAATTAATCTAGCAACAAAAATGATAATGGACTGTGAGCTAATTTTTAAAATTATTTTTTAGCAAGGTTTCCAAATTCAGTAACCGTTATCAAAATTCAAATTCACTACAAATATAGCCTTTTGTTCTAACTAACAAATATTACCTTCTTATATATCTTAAATATTACATTTGTATATAATTCTTACCAACTTTATACTTTCTAAGATTTTGCAGAGTAGACCCAGTGGGACAAAAGTAAACAAACCTCAAGTAATTTTTTTTATTGCTTTCGCATCGTTTGTATTTTAACTTTTTATTCAATTAGTATCATAATTTTCCTATGTTTAAATGTAGTGTAACTTTAATGAAAATATGAAGAAGTGTGATTTATGGATTAGTGAGGGAATGAAGAGATCATTGCTGAAGGAAGATTCGTGTCAGACAATCCAAACCAGCTTGTCAATGATGTTCCTTTAGGATCGGATGCGATGATAATTTTAGTTGAAAATTTAATCAAGTTGGATGCTTTTGCATGGAGGCCTACAACTTCTTTCTCACTTATTGGGGAAGAAAGGTAATATTGTGGCATGGCCGAAGAATAATGTTTTTCTACATTCAACCGATCACAATGAAGGAGGAGAAGATAAGGTAAACATTTTTATTCATAATGAACATGCAATTTTATTATATACATTTTTTACTAAATAAATATTTTTACATCTAATAGAGTAGAAGTAGCAGCTTGGAATGCAAATGCAAGATTTTTGATTGAGGAAGGGGCAAGCAATTAGTGGCTTTAGGATGATTACATTGGAGCATCTCGGAGGAAATTGTTAACGATGTTCTGCTTGGACCAGCAGCTATGATTGTTTGGGTAGATGAACCACTAAATCTAGAAGCTTTTTTGTGGAGGCCATCCCCTGGTTTGTTCTGAATTGGGGATGCTGCTGGTAAGAAGGTTGCAAGGCCTGAATCGCAAGTAGCAGTTGAGATAAGTGATACTACAGTTAATACTATGCTAAGGATGTGGTGAAAACATTTATGGTACTTGATTTTTATGTTTTCTTTTTATTTTTTCAAGGATTAGCAACTTCATTTTTTTCTTTTTTCAAATTGCAGACTGCAAATTCAAAAACAAACAATAAATGCAAGATAATGAGTTTATCGGAAAATGGGAAAGTAGTAGCTTTAGGACGGATGGAGTCAACCGATCCAAATGAAAGGGTACATATCAGACCATTAGGAAACAATGCAGTTAAAGCTTGGATAGACACCGTAAAAGAGCCAGAAGTAGAGCTATGGAGGCAGACATCCGAATTCCAGTACATGGAAGATGCCCTCTTTTCTACTATAGCTTGGTTTATTGAGCACGTCATAATGGAATGAATTTTGAGTAAGTCTTTACCGTTTAATTTTTATGTTAATCACTTGTGAATTGTAGAAAGGTTATGCTTTATTAATACTATTACCTAGATTTCGCTTTTCTGCAATATAGATTGCATATCACCGATTGATTATAATAAACCCAGTTTGTATAACTTGTTATGAACTGTTTTATCTAGCAGTAATTTGTCTAGTAGGTTTGGGCTAGCAGGTTTGGGTTGTTTGTATAACTAGTTATGATTGGTAACAGACCTAGTTTGTATAACTTGTTATGATTGGTAACAGACCTAGTTTTGTGGGAATTCACTACTGATTGAGAATATACTATTGATAGAGAGTTCTTATTTTTGCAAACATTTACTAAATATCAAGTTTTATAATATAAATGTTAAATAGTAACTAATATGTTAAGTCCGTTTAATTAACGTCATCTAGTCTGGTATTGCCATTGAATCTAGATAAAACTATCAGTAATATGCCTTGATTGTAATATCAGTATCCTACTTATTTTATGCTATAATAAATATGATTTGGTTTAGTACAGCTGCAGCCGTTTTACTCCTATATGTCAGCTGCCAATATATTCTTATATGCTGGCTACAATTTTACATAACGGGTGAAAAATACAAGTAATCTAATATATAATATAGTATTATGAAGAATATGGCATTAAAAATGTTGCCATATTTACTCTCTTCACTGGCATTCATTATTTAGCTTTACATAAACTATGATAGAAACGAACATAAATAATTTACAAATTTTAAAAGTAAAAAAAGCCAAGTAATTACTAAAGGATATAAAGAATAAAAAATGTCATATATGGTAAAATTTCGTGGTAACTATGGCACAATTTTCTCATTTACGGCAATTAATATTTTATCAATCTTTGTTAAGTAATTGTTAATTGATCAGCTTACACTTTTTGGCAAGAAAGCTTTAATTGATCAGCCTTAAGCGTTTTTTTTTTCTTATCACCTTTTTGAAATATGGGAGAGATGTTATTTTATAACTTTTGTTCGATTGGATTTTTTCTATGTTTTAATTACTGATAAAGGATTTTCATTTAATTCACTTCTATCAAATTATATTGTAAACTTTACTCACTAAACAGCCACATGTACATCTATATGGATAACGCTCTCTCAAAATAAGAGACAATACCACTTTAACTGAGTAAAGAATTAGGTATACATTGAGAGAATGTCAAAGGTAGTTTGTCCTTTGAGCCAGGTTCTTCAACTTTTGCATTATAAAAAAAATTGGGCAACATACTGTTCATCTGTTTCATCATTTTATTTTGGATAAAATCAAAATTTTTACTCTAAATATATTAATGGGGTATGAATTATCATCATTGTTTTATTTAGCTTGGGTGGATTAGCATTTTGCAGTAAAACTAATACATGCACATGGACAAAAATTGTGGAGGAATTCATGACGTACCAAAAATCTCTTTTCTATGTAGATTCAATGATCAAAATTCATTTTAACACCAACTGTCTTAATGATGTGTCCGAATAACCCGTGCATGCAAACTTGATAAAACAATGAATTTTGACCATTGTATTGTTAGGGTTTCCGCAAGATCACTACACAATTAGATTTTGAAAAAGGGAAGAAGATAAATAACAAGCAAATTCCACCAAACAAACCTTTATTATTCCACCAATTAATTACAAAGAAAGACCTAAAATTGAGAAGATATCTCAATCCCTAAAAAAACAAAAACAAATTTTTCTCTCTCAAAAGTACAAAATAAATCTCTCTCTAATGAGATGCTTATATAGACAAATGGAAAGACTAGATCTATCCCAATTGGGCCCTAAAATATCTCAGAAATAAAACTCCTTAAAAATTGTTCAAAATAAAACTTTCCCTAGAATATCTCAACAAATCCATAAAACTCGGTCAACAGATCCTAAAATCCCACAAACTTCCAATATCTTCACTTTAATATCTATGTGATAAATATCACAAACCATAACACTCTACCTAGATATGAAATCACTCCAAGGCTCAGCAAATCTAAAAACCACCCCAAACTATGCGTTTTCCTAATGAGATACACCAGGTAAAAGATCTCAAAATTGCTTGTAATACCACAATGGCCTCCATGCAGACTTTGTGGCTTTACGTTGATTGCTCCACCTTAATTCAGATGAACTTGCCTCTCCTAATCCAATTTGAGAACTCATAACATTCTTCACCGTTTTTCCAAGCAATTTATATATGTTATCGTTTCCCCTTTTTGTGCGCAGAAGCTCCCTGTTACCCCTCCAAACCCTTGTAACTCCACCTCTAGTCGAGAAATTGCAATCTTTTTGTTCCAGCTGTCCAATTGAAGCAGGATTCTTCTTAATTTCTGGGATGTACCTAACTCCCGTTAACTTCACCACCTTTCCATCATTCATCTTCAATCGAACTGAACCTATGCCTTTAACATGCAAATCTCGATCGTTGGCGGATACAACTTTACTACTTTGTTCTTCATAATCAATAAATGCTTCCTTTTGATGGCACATGTGGAAACAAGCTCCTGAATCAAGTACTCAATCTTTGCTTTTGCCTTCATTAACACATAAAACATTTCCTTCAATCTCCTCACCAAAATTCACCTCATTACCGTTGTTATTTTGTTCATCAGTCTCTTCTTCCAATGCCTTCATCTTCTCCTTATCCCTTTTAAGCTTGTGAAAAAATCTCAGTTGATGACTGGGTTTGTCACAGTAAAAACAAATGTATTCCTTTCTCATGTCTGATCTATTCGATTGCCTTTCCATATTTCGTTGACTAACCCTCCTTGCAATAAAAGATTTTTCAATTGGAGTTTCAATTTTCGTTGCCTCCTTGAAATTCATGGCACTCAATTGATTTAAAAATTCTTGAAAATCATTAAGATGCTCTCCAATTAATCCACCTTCCTTAAGCTTTAGATTAACCAGTAAGAGCCTTATTTGTTGTGGAGTTCTTTGCATAAACCCATTCCAATTTCTTCTATATTGCATAAGAAGATGTTTCATTAGCAACAATATGAAACACTAAATTATCCAAAAAAACATCGAATAGACGCAGCAGCCTTTCTATCCAAAGTCTCCCAAAAAACATAGAATAGACGCAGCAGCCTTTCTATCCAAAGTCCCCCATTTTGCTTTGGATCGATTGCTAGGTTTTTCCCCGTTATTCTCTAGTGGCTGATGAAGATCATTAAGATAAAGGAAATCTTTCATCTTTGACCTCCATAATCCCCAATTTCTTCCATTAATCTTTTCAATAATTATTTTATCCATATTCAAACCCTCTCCAAAAAATTTGTGTAAAAGGCTCTGATACCAATTGTTAGGGTTTCCGCAAGATCACTACACAATTAGATTTTGAAAAAGGGAAGAAGATAACAAAAACAAGAAAATTCCAACAAACAAACCTTTATTAATCCACCAATTAATTATAAAAAAGTACCTAAAATTGAGAAGATATCTCAATTGCTAAAAAACAAAAATAAGTTTTTCTCCCTCAAAAGTACAAAATAAATCTCTCTAATGAGACGCTTATATAGACAAATGGAAAGACTAGATCTATACCCAATTGGACCCTAAAATATCTCAGAAATAAATACTCCTTAAAACTTGTTCAAAATAAAATTTTCCCTAGAATATCTCAACAAATCCATAAAACTCGGTCAACAGATCCTAAAATCCCATAACTTGCAATATCTCCACTTTAATATTTATGTGATAAATATCATAAACCATAACACGTATCTCATTGAATTCAAACAGCTCGCTCATTTTGATATCATTAAAGGAATCTATCTTTAATTCAAAAAATACCATATAAAATTTGGATTACCTTAGGCTTATACTATGTTGACTATGATTCGTACACAAAAAAGAATTAATGTGCAATAACTTCCATTATTAATCTGTTTTTCTTTTTCCTTTTTTGCAAGTAAAAGGATGTTTGATTCTTGTAAAAACCCGTAACTTCCCCGTAAAAGAAAGTGTCGGATAGTTCGAGAACAAGCCACAACAGAACGCATATAAAAGAACATTTCATTGTATATCCTAACAATGCATCAGATTACAAGAATATACATAGTATAAATGAATATTACACAGAAATATCAGAGATTTAAATTACATTTAAATACATAGCAGCGGAAAATAATACAATACACAACTAGAAGGAGATATACGGATACAAAGCTTTCCGGATATCGTTCCAGCTGTAAACCAGGATCCTGTGAATATAAATCTGCAAAACCAAAACTACTAGCTGCCCGTGCGAAAAATAGGGGCACCCAGAGTTTAGGTTAAAACAATAAACTCCAGGTCAGTCATGTGACTGGTGTGAGAACTAAAACAGTTATTAATCTTTATTTTTAAAGCTAGGTAAATCAAGGGACCACGCCGTATAACACGGAACGGGTTTCGTCCCAAGAATACAAGTGCATAAAACAAACAGCGCAATGCTAAATAAAGAAAAATGAAGCGGTTATAAGACCCAGGTCCCATCACACAATGCAACGCAGCCGAGGATAGGGTTTTCCCTTATAACAGCCAAAGAATGCTTGATACGTTTAAAACAAATCGTTTGATACTATTATAAGTGCATAGTGTATAAAACAACTTCAAATCATAAGTATCAATCATAGACGGCATAAGTGCCCCATCCCATTATGTCGCCATACTAGGCTCTACAAATAAAACCGCAGAATCACGTATTTGGAAATTGGGTTTCCATCTATGGACTGAGGCCAGGGATCGTCCTCTACCGATTTGAGACAATCTAGCCTACCATGTCTCAGGAACAGCCGCAACTGCCCCCTGGATCGTCAGGGCCGGTCCACCGATGTGGATTATTATGCCTGAACAATACGTTTCCCCGCCCTTTGGGGCGCAAATGAGCCATCAAATGACTCCATCGGTTCGAGAACGACCGATCAATCCGAGGCGCCTCGCAACAGCAACAACCACATAAGTCAAACTCGTCAGGGCGTGTAAAACCACTGACGCCACTTTTAGCTAGAAAGAAACGCAAGTCCTCCCTGAGGTCCATCTCCCGTTTTTGGTTCATACCGGGTGTGAAACTCGCGAAGTAAACGTTACACAAAGCTACGCCACAAAGGCCGTGCTTTGATCATCACCACAAGACTTTGCTTTTCAACAGAAGCCTTGATCATTTGCCACTTAGGCATGCCACACGGGCAATTCACTCCATGCGTTTGATATCCATCAATATATAACCTCTGAGCTCGTACGTCTCAGAGAAGGGCGTTAAGCAAGAGAATAAATTCTCCGCCGCCAAACAGATATATATTTAATAGAGATCAATCACACGGACTAAAATCCAATGTCAGACATACAGTCCATTTACAAGTCCGTTCTGGGTCTGAACGAAACCGGAGGCACCTAGTACCCCGCATATCCATCGATCTCCAAGTACGTCTGGACGATCACTAACTGTTTCCATCTTCTTGGGTGTACAGGCCAATCAAGATCATCAGTAATTACCCAAACGACGTGAAGACCTCCGGTCTTCGACCATCGTCTTCATCTTCGACTTATCGTCATATCAGTTATTCAAAATGGGATAAACCCGGTCTTTCCGAATAACTCGCGTATATTTTAAATAAGTGTTACACAAACACAACATACGCCTCATTCCAATTCATCAGTCACTAACCGTAAATTAATCAAGAGAATAGTTCCCCAAATATTAACCCCGAAGGCCGAAACCAACATCAGATCAATATCCAGAAAACCATTCTGCTTGGCTAACCGACAGTTAGTTTCTAATTTTCACATTCATAGGGAGAGGTTCCCATTAATTTTATCCAAGGTAAATTCCTTGAATTTATTCTCTAATCTTCTTTTGAATTTTGATTCAACTAGTCGGGATTAACGAAACGTACCGAAGTAATCATTTGTTTTAATTTCCCAATCCCAACCTATTTATCCCATGAAGTAAAACTGGTAATACTTCATATCTAACACCACAGTGTTATCGGTAAATTCAATTACCATTTCACGTTCAAATCTAATTAAAGATTTAACTATCGCCTGGAGCAAAACTGGTGATACTCCATTTCGATTATTTCAATCTAATTAAAGATTCATTAAAACTCCACTTAGTTTTAATATTTGACTGGGTTAAAGAATCAGTGTCATTTAAAACACGGTTCACGGTAAACCCAAAATCACATTCCATTAATTGTCGGGTTAAAGAACGAGTGTTATTTAAAACACTGTCCACGATAAACCCACAAATCAATATCGATTCAATTCCAATTAAATATTATTCAATTGGTACACTTCATAAAATCTAAATAAAAAGATTTAATCTTTTCTTAACTGGGTTCAAGAACAGTGTTAGTGAAGACACCATTCACAACAAGCCCAAATCACATTTGATATTAAATACAAGGCTCTGAATAGAAAATATCCCGGCTTATATTCAATATCAAATTCTACGACCAACAGATATCATATTGGAAATAACGATATATAAATATCTTTCAAATTTCCATAACAACATCTGTATAATCACGAAATTCGACATCGAAATATTCCGAAGACAATTTCGATTCAAATCCATTCCAATGCAATTATTGGAAATTCTGGTTATTTTCAAAACCATTTCAAATCCAATTTATTTATTTTAAAAATAAATAAATTACTATTCTAGTTCAAAACTTGTTCATTTCGATAAAAATCTATTTTTATCTTTTCAAATATGGAGTTTTTCATCCCAATTATTCACAAATCATTTCTTATGATTCTACATAAATTATTACTATTTTTAATAATTTTATCAAGGCCCGTACAGTCGATTTCCATCAATGGCCATCGAACTGCACTTACAGCGACCTTTTTCAAATTTGATTTGGACATAATTCCAAATCCAACCGTTAGATTTCTAATTTCTAATATTCGTTAGAAAGCTCTTTTCGATACGAACCCAACGGTTCCGGTTTTAGGAGAATCCGACGGTCGGATCTCCCGTAATGTCCGTTTGAAATCAATGGTCGAAATTCGCGAACTGCCGCGGCGCGGCGCGTTCTATTCAGGCCATTATATTATATATATAATATATATTTCGTCGATTTCTATTTAAAACGAATTATATAAATAGTTTTAAAATTCGTTTCAAAAGCAATTTCAACTTCCATTTCAATTCAAATCAAAATTGAATTCTTCTTTATAAATTCGTTTTAAAATTCATTTCTATTCAATTCAAATTTCAATTCAATTTGAATTCATTTCGATTCGCTTTCAATTCCATTTGAATTCGTTTTCAATTCAATTCATTTCGAAATCGTTTTCAATTCAATTCATTTCGAAATCGTTTTCAATTCAATTCATTTCAAAATGAATAAAATCGATATAAATATCGTTCACGTCTAAATGGCGTCAATCTAATCAACACGGCTTCATAAATTTTTATTTTCAAATATTCTATTTCAATTATTTCTTTTTCAAAATAGTTGTTATTATCAAAATATTTCGTTCAACACATGACCAATCTCAATGGATGAGTACTATCAACACATGAACCTTTATTTTATACTGATAAAGATGTAAATTTTATTACTAAAATATTTCGTTCAACACATGACCAATCTCAATGGATGAGTACTGTCAACACATGAACCTTTATTTTATATTGATAAAGATGTAAATTTTATTACTAAAATATTTCGTTCAACACATGACCAATCTCAATGGATGAGTACTGTCAACACATGAACCTTTATTTTATATTGATAAAGATGTAAATTTTATTACTAAAATATTTCGTTCAACACATGACCAATCTCAATGGATGAGTACTGTCAACACATGAACCTTTATTTTATATTGATAAAGATGTAAATTTTATTACTAAAATATTTCGTTCAACACATGACCAATCTCAATGGATGAGTACTGTCAACACATGAACCTTTATTTTATATTGATAAAGATGTAAATTTTATTACTAAAATATTTCGTTCAACACATGACCAATCTCAATGGAAGAGTACTGTCAACACATGAACCTTTATTTTATAATATTCTTTATTTTCTAAATTGGAATGAGGCCCAATCAATCACCATATAATGTTAATTATATGGATTTTCATACATCACACGTATATAATAGCATTGAAAAATAATCAACCATCAACCAAAGTGCACTACACTGTATAAGCACCAGATATAGATATCTAACGCTTATAACAGCCTGTCAATCAATCGATCGACATATTCAATCAATCAGGATGAGTGAACTTCAAATTTCATCCCAACACCCGTGTGGGGTTTCAAACAATCAAACACAGATTTTATTTGTGCAGTTGGGCGATGTGTAAAATTTATCGTCCCAATCAATGTCATTCAAATAGGTGTACATACACAAACAGTCCGGTTTGTAAATGAATATTTTATTTTATTCACATCACGTTAAAAATTATATTTTTAACGATAAAACATCTTATTTTAACACATGAATTTCTATTCAGTTCATTCTTTAAATAAAATGATATTTTTATTTTTCTAACATATTTTAGAAAATTTCGGCGGTATAACGGCACGATACTAGAAACGGGACGAGGCCTAGCCTTATCCTCGGTCTAGTGAAGGCCCACGCCATTCACACATCAATCAAATTCACCAAACCATTCAATTCAAACCAAATAATTTAACCAACTACACAACCAAACAATTTAACAAACAAGCCATCCATGGTCTGTGGATGACGGGTGTCAGGTGCTACTAAGCACCGTCTGCATCCTAGTATATATATATAACTAGAAAAAGAAATTGAAAGGTGAGAAATTCTCACAAATAGCTATCCAAACATCTTGACTCTTCTTTTAGAGAAATCTTCATTGTTATCGCATCTTCGTCATCTTCGTTGCCCGTAGCCACTACATATGTAAAAATCGAATTTTTACTTCGCTATTCAATATATAAAAATCGAATTTTTAGTATGCTGTT
Organism: Allium sativum; assembly: GCA_030737875.1. Taxonomy (NCBI): domain Eukaryota; kingdom Viridiplantae; phylum Streptophyta; class Magnoliopsida; order Asparagales; family Amaryllidaceae; genus Allium; species Allium sativum. Next base: position 967,869,129 of record CM060912.1, on the reverse strand, counting down.
CAATATATAAAAATCGAATTTTTAGTATGCTATTCAATATATAAAAATCGAATTTTTAGTATGCTATTCAATATATAAAAATCGAATTTTTTGTATGCGAGTCAATATATAAAAATCGAATTTTTAGTATGCTATTCAATATATAAAAATCGAATTTTTAGTATGCTATTCAATATATAAAAATCGAATTTTTAGTATGCTATTCAATATATAAAAATCATACTTTTCCTTTGTCATACAAATTAAAAATCACTTTTCTTCTTTATAAAAATTTGACTTTTCTCATTGTAAAAATTTCACCTTTCACGTTAAAAATCTCATATTTTTCTACGAATAAAAATCTTACCTTTTACAAACAAAGATCTAATCTCTTCATGTTATATATATAATAAGAAAAATCCTATTTCTTTTCATGGCATAATGTAAAATAACAATAATAATAAAAACTGATCTTTATCGTAATTACATTAAATAAACAAACACAATTAATAAATAAAATACTCACAGTCAAAAAGGGAGAGAGGGGGTGCTTCACGTCGGGCTTGGTCGAATGAGGAGCTGCGTTCGTCGGGTTTCAGGAGGGCGGAGGGGAGCTCAGCTAGGATTTTTGTGATGGGTGTTGGGGCTTCGAGGGGGTTCGTCGTTAACTGGAAAAAAAAGGGGGGAAAGGGACAGAAGGTGGCGCGATGCGCGAGGAGGGGGAGATGGTGGGACGCTGCCTGCGCGCGATGAACGTAGGGGGGGGGGGAAGAGGCCGCGACGGAGGCACAGGCGGAGGACGAGATGCGCGATCGTTTTTTTTCCCCATTTTTTTTTGTTTTGATTCGGAATCGAATGAAGAAAAGGGGGGGCCAGCGTGATTTAAGGGGGAGAAGGGTTGACTTTTTCTTTTTATTATTTAATTTCAATATTTATTCTCATAAAGTAACTTTTTCTATTGACCTCGAAACGAAGCCCACCGCCTGTCGTCCATGGCGTTTTACCCCCATTCCAAACACAATGGGATATGTATCGCAAGCTGATTTGATCGTTTCGATCAGTTTCCGTTTAATTTACATTTAAATCACTATATTGAATTTTAAACGTACATTTCAAATTACCGGGGTCACATACTAACTCGAAAAATTCCAGAAAAATATTTTCTAGCTTCGTATTGACGATACGGTCCTAACAAAACTAGTTTCGTCGGATTCTGAGACCGTTGGAAAAATGGCCATTTTCTAGTCGATTAAAATCAACTGAAACTGGTCAAACGCGTTTTCCTATGCCACGCTCACATATTGATTCAGAAAATTATGAAAATTGAAACCTAGCAATAATTTGACACTGCGGGTCCAACAAAAGTGGTTTCGTCGAAATCCGAGGTCGTTTGCAAAATGTCCATTTTTAAGGGCCTAAATTCCATAGCGACTATTCAGAATTTTCAACTGGACATATCTTTTTATTCCCGTTATGAAATTTCGATTTTTCGGATTCATTGGAAAGATATTATCAATTAGATCCTAATGTTTTTGGTTTCACTAAAATCCGGATTGTTTTGCACCTGGTACATTCAATTGAAGTTTGAAATCGAATTATCGAACTACCGCGCCATTTTCAATTCTATTTATAATTATATATAAATATTTATATTCTAACGACGACGTATAAATATATACGTTCGAATTATATTCAAAATAAATTTCTCGTCGATATTATTTAAAATAATTCATTTTAAATAATCAAAATTCGCTAGAATTGCCAAAATAAAAATTTTAAACTGGCCTAGATTTTCGGGTTGTTACAATCTCCCCCACTTAAAACTTTTCGTCCCCGAAAAGGAACAAAGTCGAAAGTGGTTTGATTAATCAACTCTACGTTCGATCTGGCTTCCATTCTCCAACTCTTTAGTTTTTGAGAATTTTCAAAATTTCAAAAATTTGGCTAATACCCTAAATTTTCGAAAATTTTCGCCATAACCTCCCCTGCACCGGGAGCATCGGGGAATTTCAAATAGCTTCCCCGGTCCTTCTAATCTCAAAAAGAAAAAGAAAAAGCCAAGCGGCTAGCCAATAGGCTCATAAAATCATCATCACCCAAACAAAACAGTAAATTATGTAGTAAACATGTACCTATTTGTCGGGCAAACAAATTTTATTCTCTGCTCTAGCCTCCTTGCTATGACCTGTTCAATGTAAGTATATGTATATGCAAGCAAATGCGACCAATTATCAATACCGTCCAATATTTGGTTCAATTAGGCATAATGGTTCAAAATTATCAAACAAATGAACAAACAACACAAACATCAATCAATTAGTGAATTAGAGTATCAAATTCATAATTTTGATACATATACAGAAAATCATGTTTTTGATGCCAATTCACAACAATGGACCCTATCTAATTTTGGTTCTCACACCAGTCTAATGGAAATATATAGATATCACACCTTCGACACTCGAATATAAATGCTGATGATGATGCACCATCATCAGGATCATCCCCGGGTGACTAGAGTGTGGTTCTATATCTATCCAGTATATTAAAACTTCGAATATACGTTTGCAAGGCGCATATGCAAAATCTTTATATACTGGACTGTCCAACTCAATTTAAATAGATAATCAAATACGAATAATTGATTTAGATTTTCAAAACAAAAATTTGTTTTCACTTTCAAAAATATACTCTTCACACTCGTTTTAGGATACTACTGATCCCATCTCTAACGAGTCATTCCCATTGGATATTACTAACCCAATCTCTGATGAATTCTTTCGTATGGTTCTAATGTGCCTTGTTCTCTGAGCTTGGTAAACCAAAGCTCTGATACCAACTGTAAAAACCCGTAACTTCCCCGTAAAGGAAAGTGTCGGATAGTTCGAGAACAAGCCACAACAGAACGCATATAAAAGAACATTTCATTGTATATCACAACAATGCATCAGATTACAAGAATATACAGAGTATAAATGAATATTACACAGAAATATCAGAGATTTAAATTACATTTAAATACATAGTAGCGGAAAATAATACAATACACAACTAGAAGGAGATATACGGATACAAAGCTTTCCGGATATCGTTCCAGCTGTAAACCAGGATCCTGTGAATATAAATCTGCAAAACCAAAACTACTAGCTGCCCGTGCGAAAAATAGGGGCACCCAGAGTTTAGGTTAAAACAATAAACTCCAGGTCAGTCATGTGACTGGTGTGAGAACTAAAACAGTTATTAATCTTTATTTTTAAAGCTAGGTAAATCAAGGGACCACGCCGTATAACACGGAACGGGTTTCCTCCCAAGAATACCAGTGCATAAAACAAATAGCGCAATGCTAAATAAAGAAAAATGAAGCTGTTATAAGACCCAGGTCCCATCACACAATGCAACGCAGCCGAGGATAGGGTTTTCCCTTATAACAACCAAAGAATGCTTGATACGTTTAAAACAAATCGTTTGATACTATTATAAGTGCATAGTGTATAAAACAACTTCAAATCATAAGTATCAATCATAGACGGCATAAGTGCCCCATCCCACTATGTCGCCATACTAGGCTCTACAAATAAAACCGCAGAATCACGTATTTGGAAATTGGGTTTCCATCTATGGACCGAGGCCAGGGATCGTCCTCTACCGATTCGAGATAATCTAGCCTACCATGTCTCAGGAACAGCCGCAACTGCCCCCTGGATCGTCAGGGCCGGTCCACCGATGTGGATTATTATGCCTGAACAATACGTTTCCCCGCCCTTTGGGGCGCAAATGAGCCATCAAATGACTCCATCGGTTCGAGAACGACCGATCAGTCCGAGGCGCCTCGCAACAACAACAACCACATAAGTCAAACTCGTCAGGGAGTGTAAAACCACTGACGCCACTTTTAGCTAGAAAGAAACGCAAGTCCTCCCTGAGGTCCATCTCCCGTTTTTGATTCATACCGGGTGTGAAACTCGCGAAGTAAACGTTACACAAAGCTACGCCACAAAGGCCGTGCTTTGATCATCACCACAAGACTTTGCTTTTCAACAGAAGCCTTGATCATTTGCCACTTAGGCATGCCACACAGGCAATTCACTCCATGCGTTTGATATCCATCAATATATAACCTCTGAGCTCGTACGTCTCAGAGAAGGGCGTTAAGCAAGAGAATAAATTCTCCACCGCCAAACAGATATATATTTAATAGAGATCAATCACACGGACTAAAATCCAATGTCAGACATACAGTCCATTTACAAGTCCGTTCTGGGTCTGAACGAAACCGGAGGCACCTAGTACCCCACATATCCATCGATCTCCAAGTACGTCTGGACGATCACTAACTGTTTCCATCTTCTTGGGTGTACAGCCCAATCAAGATCATCAGTAATTACCCAAACGACGTGAAGATCTCCGGTCTTCGACCATCGTCTTCATCTTCGACTTATCGTCGTATCAGTTATTCAGAATGGGATAAACCCGGTCTTTCCGAATAACTCGCGTATATTTTAAATAAGTGTTACACAAAGACAACATACACCTCATTCCAATTCATCAGTCACTAACTGTAAATTAATCTAGAGAATAGTTCCCCAAATATTAACCCCGAAGGCCGAAACCAACATCAGATCAATATCCAGAAAACCATTCTGCTTGGCTAACCGACAGTTAGTTTCTAATTTTCACATTCATAGGGAGAGGTTCCCATTAATTTTATCCAAGGTAAATTCCTTGAATTTATTCTCTAATCTTCTTTTGAATTTTGATTCAACTAGTCGGGATTAACGAAACGTACCGAAGTAATCATTTGTTTTAATTTCCCAATCCCAACCTATTTATCCCATGAAGTAAAACTGGTAATACTTCATATCTAACACCACAGTGTTATCGGTAAATTCAATTACCATTTCACGTTCAAATCTAATTAAAGATTTAACTATCGCCTGGAGCAAAACTGGTGATACTCCATTTCGATTATTTCAATCTAATTAAAGATTCATTAAAACTCCACTTAGTTTTAATATTTGACTGGGTTAAAGAATCAGTGTCATTTAAAACACGGTTCACGGTAAACCCAAAATCACATTCCATTAATTGTCGGGTTAAAGAACGAGTGTTATTTAAAACACTGTCCACGATAAACCCACAAATCAATATCGATTCAATTCCAATTAAATATTATTCAATTGGTACACTTCATAAAATCTAAATAAAAAGATTTAATCTTTTCTTAACTGGGTTCAAGAACAGTGTTAGTGAAGACACCATTCACAACAAGCCCAAATCACATTTGATATTAAATACAAGGCTCTGAATAGAAAATATCCCGGCTTATATTCAATATCAAATTCTACGACCAACAGATATCATATTGGAAATAACGATATATAAATATCTTTCAAATTTCCATAACAACATCTGTATAATCACGAAATTCGACATCGAAATATTCCGAAGACAATTTCGATTCAAATCCATTCCAATGCAATTATTGGAAATTCTGGTTATTTTCAAAACCATTTCAAATCCAATTTATTTATTTTAAAAATAAATAAATTACTATTCTAGTTCAAAACTTGTTCATTTCGATAAAAATCTATTTTTATCTTTTCAAATATGGAGTTTTTCATCCCAATTATTCACAAATCATTTCTTATGATTCTACATAAATTATTACTATTTTTAATAATTTTATCAAGGCCCGTACAGTCGATTTCCATCAATGGCCATCGAACTGCACTTACAGCGACCTTTTTCAAATTTGATTTGGACATAATTCCAAATCCAACCGTTAGATTTCTAATTTCTAATATTCGTTAGAAAGCTCTTTTCGATACGAACCCAACGGTTCCGGTTTTAGGAGAATCCGACGGTCGGATCTCCCGTAATGTCCGTTTGAAATCAATGGTCGAAATTCGCGAACTGCCGCGGCGCGGCGCGTTCTATTCAGGCCATTATATTATATATATAATATATATAATATATATTTCGTCGATTTCTATTTAAAACGAATTATATAAATAGTTTTAAAATTCGTTTCAAAAGCAATTTCAACTTCCATTTCAATTCAAATCAAAATTGAATTCTTCTTTATAAATTCGTTTTAAAATTCATTTCTATTCAATTCAAATTTCAATTCAATTTGAATTCATTTCGATTCGCTTTCAATTCCATTTGAATTCGTTTTCAATTCAATTCATTTCGAAATCGTTTTCAATTCAATTCATTTCGAAATCGTTTTCAATTCAATTCATTTCAAAATGAATAAAATCGATATAAATATCGTTCACGTCTAAATGGCGTCAATCAAATCAACACGGCTTCATAAATTTTTATTTTCAAATATTCTATTTCAATTATTTCTTTTTCAAAATAGTTGTTATTATCAAAATATTTCGTTCAACACATGACCAATCTCAATGGATGAGTACTATCAACACATGAACCTTTATTTTATACTGATAAAGATGTAAATTTTATTACTAAAATATTTCGTTCAACACATGACCAATCTCAATGGATGAGTACTGTCAACACATGAACCTTTATTTTATATTGATAAAGATGTAAATTTTATTACTAAAATATTTCGTTCAACACATGACCAATCTCAATGGATGAGTACTGTCAACACATGAACCTTTATTTTATATTGATAAAGATGTAAATTTTATTACTAAAATATTTCGTTCAACACATGACCAATCTCAATGGATGAGTACTGTCAACACATGAACCTTTATTTTATATTGATAAAGATGTAAATTTTATTACTAAAATATTTCGTTCAACACATGACCAATCTCAATGGATGAGTACTGTCAACACATGAACCTTTATTTTATATTGATAAAGATGTAAATTTTATTACTAAAATATTTCGTTCAACACATGACCAATCTCAATGGAAGAGTACTGTCAACACATGAACCTTTATTTTATAATATTCTTTATTTTCTAAATTGGAATGAGGCCCAATCAATCACCATATAATGTTAATTATATGGATTTTCATACATCACACGTATATAATAGCATTGAAAAATAATCAACCATCAACCAAAGTGCACTACACTGTATAAGCATCAAATATAGATATCTAACGCTTATAACAGCCTGTCAATCAATCGATCGACATATTCAATCAATCAGGATGAGTGAACTTCAAATTTCATCCCAACACCCATGTGGGGTTTCAAACAATCAAACACAGATTTTATTTGTGCAGTTGGGCGATGTGTAAAATTTATCGTCCCAATCAATGTCATTCAAATAGGTGTACATACACAAACCGTCCGGTTTGTAAATGAATATTTTATTTTATTCACATCACGTTAAAAATTATATTTTTAACGATAAAACATCTTATTTTAACACATGTATTTCTATTCAATTCATTCTTTAAATAAAATGATATTTTTATTTTTCTAACATATTTTAGAAAATTTCGACGGTATAACGGCACGATACTAGAAACGGGACGAGGCCTAGCCTTATCCCCGGTCTAGTGAAGGCCCACGCCATTCACACATCAATCAAATTCACCAAACCATTCAATTCAAACCAAATAATTTAACCAACTACACAACCAAACAATTTAACAAACAAGCCATCCATGGTCTGTGGATGACGGGTGTCAGGTGCTACTAAGCACCGTCTGCATCCTAGTATATATAACTAGAAAAAGAAATTGAAAGGTGAAAAATTCTCACAAATAGCTATCCAAACATCTTGACTCTTCTTTTAGAGAAATCTTCATTGTTATCGCATCTTCGTCATCTTCGTTGCCCGTAGCCACTACATATGTAAAAATCGAATTTTTACTTCGCTATTCAATATATAAAAATCGAATTTTTAGTATGCTATTCAATATATAAAAATCGAATTTTTAGTATGTTATTCAATATATAAAAATCGAATTTTTTGTATGCTATTCAATATATAAAAATCGAATTTTTAGTATGCTATTCAATATATAAAAATCGAATTTTTAGTATGCTATTTAATATATAAAAATCGAATTTTTAGTATGCTTTTCAATATATAAAAATCATATTTTTCCTTTGTCATACAAATTAAAAATCACTTTTCTTCTTTATAAAAATTTGACTTTTCTCATTGTAAAAATTTCACCTTTCACGTTAAAAATCTCATATTTTTCTACGAATAAAAATCTTACCTTTTACAAACAAATATCTAATCTCTTCATGTTATATATATAATAAGAAAAATCCTATTTCTTTTCATGGCATAATGTAAAATAACAATAATAATAAAAACTGATTTTTATCGTATTTTCATTAAATAAACAAACACAATTAATAAATAAAATACTCACAGTCAAAAAGGGAGAGAGGGGGTGCTTCACGTCGGGCTTGGTCGAATGGGGAGGAGCTGCATTCGTCGGGTTTCAGGAGGGCGGAGGGGAGCTCAGCTAGGGTTTTTGTGATGGGTGTTGGGGCTTCGAGGGGGTTCGTCGTTAACTGGAAAAAAAAGGTGGGGAAAGGGACAGCAGGTGGCGCGATGCGCGAGGAGGGGGAGATGGTGGGACGCTGCCTGCGCGCGATGAACGGAGGGGGAGGGGGAAGAGGCCGCGACGGAGGCACAGGCGGAGGACGAGATGCGCGATCGTTTTTTTTTTCCCATTTTTTTTTGTTTTGATTCGGAATCGAATGAAGAAAAGGGGGGGGGGGCAGCGTGATTTAAGGGGGAGAAGGGTTGACTTTTTCTTTTTATTATTTAATTTCAATATTTATTCTCATAAAGTAACTTTTTCTATTGACCTCGAAACGAAGCCCACCGCCTGTCGTCCATAGCGTTTTACCCCCATTCCAAACACAATGGGATATGTATCGCAAGCTGATTTGATCGTTTCGATCAGTTTCTGTTTAATTTACATTTAAATCACTATATTGAATTTTAAACGTACATTTCAAATTACCGGGGTCACATACTAACTCGAAAAATTCCAGAAAAATATTTTCTAGCTTCGTATTGACGATACGGTCCTAACAAAACTAGTTTCGTAGGATTCTGAGACCGTTGGAAAAATGGCCATTTTCCAGTCGATTAAAATCAACTGAAACTGGTCAAACGCGTTTTCCTATGCCACGCTCACATATTGATTCAGAAAATTATGAAAATTGAAACCTAGCAATAATTTGACACTGCGGATCCAACAAAAGTGGTTTCGTCGAAATCCGAGGTCGTTTGCAAAATGTCCATTTTTAAGGGCCTGAATTCCATAGCGACTATTCAGAATTTTCAACTGGACATATCTTTTTATTCCCGTTATGAAATTTCGATTTTTCGGATTCATTGGAAAGATATTATCAATTAGATCCTAATGTTTTTGGTTTCACTAAAATCCGGATTGTTTTGCACCTGGTACATTCAATTGAAGTTTGAAATCGAATTATCGAACTACCGCGCCATTTTCAATTCTATTTATAATTATATATAAATATTTATATTCTAACGACGACGTATAAATATATACATTCGAATTATATTCAAAATAAATTTCTCGTCGATATTATTTAAAATAATTCATTTTAAATAATCAAAATTCGCTAGAATTGCCAAAATAAAAATTTTAAACTGGCCCAGATTTTCGGGTTGTTACAATTCTTAATTTTTATTGAAATTTGATGCAAATAATTCTGTAATTATGTAGTAATAAAATACGCCCTCTAAATAACAAACGGCAATTCTAACTAGTAGGTAGAATAAATTTACGGAAACATGATTAAGCCTCCCTCTGCATTAAAACTAGTAATAACAGTGAAATTTTCCATATAATTCTGAAAATCAAATGATAAAACTATGCATATGTTATTAGTTATATAGAAGCTAAGTAGATAAAAAAAGTAAAGAAAAGAAAGTGTAAAATCCAAATGGAAGAGAGTCATGTTTGTGAAAAGGAGAGGTGAGCTGTACTATCTCTAAAGATTGGACCATTCAACCTTTAAGCTGCAAAGGATAAGAAGTGTTTTTGTATATAAATATATATGATACTCATGTATGTTTATCAGCTTTATATGTTTATATACTAGTATAATATTTGTATTTCATATACTTTTATATAAAAAAGTCAGTATTATGTTGATGTTTGTGAAGTAGTGGAAGTGGTGGTTTTTCCTGAAGTTTCAAATGGTATGAAAATTTGTTGGATTGGAGTTGTCTAATGATTAGATTTTCATATTCCTGATATTTAAAGTTAGTGCATATGGGCATTTAGCTTAAGCATCTTGAGTTTAGCAATATTCTAGACGTTGCTTCTTCCGGTGTTTGTGCCAGCGACTTTGAGTTAGTCAATTGTTTAAATTGTTAGAACCACCAGGCATGATAAGTAGATGGTAGGGAATGGTACGGTGATGCACTGTAGATTGACGCTTGATGTTGTGATTCATGGGTTGCATTGAGGTATAATCTTGATTGATGAGGATAGGTATTGTAGAAGTGGTGTGGTCACGAACAGAGAATGGTTGTATCTGTGATCAGAAATGGATTTGGAGATTGCTGATAATGAAAATAATAATAATATAATATACATGCGATGCCTCATATTTCTCTGTGTAACCCTTTAGTACGTTGCTCACATTTAGTTAACACACCAAGCATCTGTTATCACTTAACAAGTGCTGCAATGACAATTCCCAATTTCCTTGAAAAATCTTTGTCGTAGTCACCAAATTACTGCTATGCCCCGACGCACTTTAGTACCGCCCTCCTTAACGTGCACTGGTGGTAATAACGGGCCAGTTCCTAACGTGTGCTTGAAACACCCCACCTCCATTAAGGTCACTCACAAAGGGAATGCCTTAATTTTGGTGGAGGTTTATAAGTAAAAGACACAGATAAAACACAAGACAGATATAACACATATAAATAGGCAGCGGAAAAACCAACAGACTTTTATCATCATAAATACGTGTTCATACAGAACATTGCCAACATTGTCTCAAAATAAACTTCCAATTATTACAACCATAATACTGTCTTGATTTTAAAAGTTAAAAAAGCATGAAACATAAATAAAGCTGCATAATCCCCATAAATGATATCCAAATCCATGGTCCAAATGAAAGAAATCCAAGCAATACATTCTCTCTCTTCAAGCTGGATGAAAAACTGACTAAGCTGCGGTGTTTGCTCCCTGTGGACCTTGGGGGGGGGGGGGACGGAAGAAAAGAAGACGAAAGGAAAATGGGTCAAACATAAGTCTGGTAAGTCTAGCTATATTCCTAGAATGTTAATAATAAAAAGATCATGACTTGCATAAAGTGAGAACATGACGATATCAGGATAATAGACTATCCTAGAACTAGATAAGGTGTCCTAAAACGAACATCCCTTCGCACCCTATTTTAGATCTCTATCTCTGCACCTACTAATTCTTATACCAACAAGCACCCCGTGATTGGGGTGAAGTGATCCCTTTCTCTTTCTTTAAAAGATCGGCTCCTACTCGTATATTCACATGTGTCCTACGGCCCTATATGGTAGATACCTATGCTGGTCCCACCATGGGGTGTATCAAGTCCCATGGTGGTGGCCCCGACACAATTCTAGCATGCATAGGGTATTCGACTGCTGCTCCAGTGCCCTAACTTGTCTACTCCAGAGTGTGTGCACGCCCGCACTCTGTTAGAACCCACACTGTGCACCAACCGCCGTCGCTTTTGACCGCTTACAATCAGCCCAGTAATCGTGCCCCACCCTGCCTAGTTCAGGGTACCATGATACCTAATTGGGTTATTGCTGAAACGGGTCCTCGTTACTAGGTTTTCTAGTCAAACATGTTAAGTGGTTAAGTGTCTGAATGAACCTAACCCCCACCCATCCAAATTATTTAACATGTTGAATTTGGTTAAGTATTTATTAAATTTACTTAACCCTATCAGTCCTAACTCAGCTCTAATTGTCTTATTAGAGCACCAACCTCTCAGATTAGACAGATATTGTTGTGGTTGCCTGTATGCCGGTTGGGTCCGGGCAGTCTTACGCCATAACTCAGTTTAACCTCGGGTCTTTATTAGGCCCCATGCCTTAACCTCTCACATTGGATAGCTATTGTTGTGACAACTGGATAGCCGGGCGGGTCCGGGCAGGTTTACGTCACAACTCAATCCAACCTCGGGTTAAGCGCGTTCATATTTTCTAATTTACATTTTAATTATGTAAATTATTCAAATTCAAATTCCTGTCACATTTATTTCCAATTAATATCATTAATTAAGGTAATTAATGCCATTTTATGCCATAAATCACTTATGTGATTAATGACCAATTTATGGCAAGTTTTCCTAAAATTTTCATTTTAACCCAACGTTACCCCGTCCAATATTAGGCTAACCATCTCAGCCTAATTTACGTTTGCATGATTTTTGGTGTAAAGTATTAGGCTAAAAACTTAGCCTAATTTAATATACGCAAATTGGCATAAATTAGCATAAACATGACAAGGGTATAACTTTAGTATTGATGGCATAATCAATATGAACATAATAGGGTGTACTTGCAAAATAACTAATATGACGGGTGAACTTGCAAAATAACTAACATGAACATTATAATGTCATAGGTATGAACTTGCACTTATAGGCTAACTTAACATATATGTGTTTTTAACATAGGCCATATTAACAACATACATGAGAATTAGCAATATGAACTAATCCATATACATATGTTAATTTGCAACATAGTCAAATCAACATACGTATATGTGAGTTAGCAACATAGGCTAATCAACATACACATGTGTTAATTAGTAACATAGATTTAAACATACTTGCAAATTAATCCTAATATATGATAAGTGTGAACATGGTATAAATTTTGCATAAACATGAACATATAGATTTGACAATTGGTCGCATAACTTCACTACATAAACTTGCATAATAAACTACACAATTCTCATAAGATGTTACAATCCAAGTCCATGCTTATACAAATAATCTAATCCAATAATCCCAAATTTAACATGATAATAGAATCAAGTCACTGGCATAGATTAATATTATAAAACATAATAAACATCATACTTAATAATTCTCAATTCAACATGATAATAGAATCAAATCACAAACGTATATTAATAACATAACGAGTATCGTACTGTTATCATTTCATCGCAACACATGATATTCATATTAATTCGCATTCTAAAAATGTAGCTAAACTTACAATCGTAGACGGTCTTGTTTTCTGAGTTCTGAAATTCTGAATTTGCAAAGCTTTCCTTTGGGAAGACGTTGCTTTGATTCTAATTTGTTGTTGCTTTTTAATCTTTTAGTTTGTATTCGCTATGTTGTTCATCTCTTTCAAGTAGAGGCTCCCTCTAGTTCTCAGCAGACAGCATGGTGGCTCCAATTCTTTTTTTTTTTTGTGAATTTTTAGTTTGAGACCTAGGGTCTTTTTATAGAGTTGCAAGTTAATTTGAGCCGTCGATGTAGCTAGGGTTAACCAGAGCCGTCCGTTGTAAAGAGAAGCCAATTATGTTCTCCATTTCTTTCTTAATGTACATTTACTATTATTTGTCAATCCATATAAATACGTACGCATTAGATACATCTCCCCTTTACACATTTATTATTATTTTTGTATGCACATTAGATACATCTCCCCTTTACACATTTATTATTATTCTTGTATGCACATTAGATACATCTCCCCTTTACACATTTATTTTTGTATTAGCAACTTTAGTGTTAACATAAATACGGGGTGTTACATTCTCCCCTCCTTAAAGGATTTCGTCCCCGAAATCTCCAAGTCTAGGAGAACATATATCCTACCATCCAAATGTCCATCTACTCAATCATCAAACACGAGCGTCCATTGTCCTTAAAAGACTTCTAATGCTTCATGATCATATGCATCGTGTGTGTACATGTCCTTATCTAATGCAAAACTCAGGCGGTCTGCTGATTCAGTTGACCTCCTTAATGCAAATTATGTAAGTGTCATGAATCCATTATGTATGCAAACTTTTTCCTATTCATAATTCTACATGAGTGCGCAATCATTCAAACAAATGCGACATCCATATGACAACATATTAAGCTTCAACCATATACAAACATAAACACATATATACATATGCAATATGAAGTGACTGAGCCGATCTAAAACCCTAGATTGTGTGTGTATATGCATCCACAAGCAACCACTAGCAAACATTTGCAACCACTTGCAACCATCATCCATAACATGTTTCAATTACATGTTTACATCCAAAGGGGTTTCCACCTAAGGATAAAAGGGTAAGGTCGGGGAGATATACCTAAAAAGATAGATACTAACATGACTTTAAGGAAAAAGAGAGATCAAAAATGTACCCTCAAAAAGAAAAGGGTAGGCTGCGCGTATTCTATCCTCAGTTTCCCAAGTCGCGTCTTCCTCGGCGTCACTCCACTAAACTTTGACGAGTTTGACTTCGCGGTTGCGTAGCTTTTTCACTTCAGTTCCTAAGATGCGAGTTGGAACTTTTCTCACAGTTGCTTCGCGTTCTACTTCAGCTTCTTCTAGAATGTTTGGCTCTACCACTTCCGCTGACTCATGTAGATACTTCCGGAGGTGAGAAACATGAAAGACGTTGTGAACTCCGGCCAGTCTCTTGGGTAACTCTAACCTGTAGGCCATCTTCCCAATCTTCTCGATGATAGGAAATGGCCCTACAAATCTTGGTGCTAGCTTCCCTGTGGATCCAAAGCGAACCACGTTCCTTAAAGGAGATACCTTAAGGAAAACCCTGTCCCCAACCTCAAATTCAAGGTCGGTCCTTCTCTTGTCTGCGTAGGATTTTTGTCTGTCTTGGGCTGTCTTCATTCTTCTCCGTATTAAGTCTACTTTCTCTGAAGTCTCTCGGATCATATCTGGTCCAAGTATGAGCTTGTCAGTAGACTCCCACCAACAAGTGGGCGATCGGCACGGTCTTCCATATAAAGCTTCGAAGGGCGCCATTCCGATGGTGGCTTGGTAGTTGTTGTTGTAGGCAAATTCCACCAAAGGAAGATGGTCCTCCCAAGTCCCTCCAAAGTCAAGGACGCAAAGTCTCAAAAGGTCTTCCAAAATCCTGTTCACCCTTTCCGTCTGACCATCGGTTTGGGGGTGATAAGCCGTGCTCAAACATAACTGCGTGCCTACAGCTTCTTGCAGACTCCGCCAAAACTCGCTTGTGAAGATAGGATCTCTATCGCTAATAATGCTGGAAGGTATTCCATGGAGTCGAACTATCTCCTTAAGATATAGAGATGCTAGAGACGAGGCAGTCCTTCTACTCTTGACAGGTAAAAAGTGGGCGCTTTTAGTAAGCCTATCCACTATTACCCAAATGCTAGTGTTGCCTTTTCTAGACCTAGGCAGCCCATCAATGAAGTCCATTGAAATGCTATCCTACTTCCACTGTGGGACCTCTAGAGGATGGAGCAGACCGCCAGGCTTCTTCTGCTCCGCCTTGACTTGTTGGCAAATCATGCACTTAGAAACAAAATCTGCCACGTCCTTCTTCATGCCACTCCAAAAGAAAACTCTCTTTAAGTCCTTGTACATTTTGTCCCCGCCTGGATGTATTATCATCTTGGAATGATGTGTCTCCTCAAGAACTTTCTTCACCAACTCCTTTGCATGTGGGACGCATAGTCTTCCATCCCGTCTTAACCACCCTTTGTCGTCGATGGTGTATCTATCGAGGTGACTAGAAGTCTCACCCCTAACGAGGTTATCAACCACTTCTACAACCTGAGGGTCTTCTCGTTGTGCGGTCCCTATTGAGTCTAAGATAGTGGGCCGCACTTCTAGCGATGCTAACAGACCGGGTACAAAATCAGAGGAGGGCCTAAAGTCAAAACCGGCTATAAACTCTAGGCTTCGCCTTTCAACAAATAACGGGCTCAACGTTAACTTCTTTCTACTCAAGGCATTTGCGACTACGTCGCCCTTGCCAGGAGTGTAGGAAATCTTGTAATCATACGAGGCAAGAAACTCCATCCACCTTTGTTGCCTTAAGTTAAGGTCCTTCTGCGAGAAGAGATACTTCAAAGATTTATGGTCATTATATAGTTCAAATTTCTCACCTAGGAGATAGTGGCGCCAAGACTTAAGCGCAAAGACGATGGCGGCTAACTCAAGGTCGTGGGTTGGGTAGTTCCTTTCATGAACTTTCAACTGTCTTCCGCCATAAGCTACTACTCTTCCTTCTTGCATTAGGACAGTGCCTAGTCCTGTCCCGCATGCATCCGTGTATACTGTAAACATTTTGCTTCCATCCGGCAAGGTAAGAACTGGGGCTATTGTAAGAGCCCTTTTTAAGCGTTGGAAAGCAAACTCGCAATCCAAATCCCAAGAGAAAACTAGATTCTTCTTTGTTAGACTTGTAAGAGGAGCTGAGATTTTTGCAAAATCTTTGATGAACTTCCGATAAAAGCCTGCAAGCCCGAGGAAGCTTCGGACCTCGGTTGCATTCCTTGGTGCCTTCCAATCTTGCACCGCTACTAATTTTGCGGGGTCTACAGCTAACCCCTCTTTGGACACTATATGCCCAAGAAATCTCACTTCTCCCCAAAAGTGGCACTTGGAGAATTTAGCTTTTAACTGATGTGTTCTAAGAGTCTCCATGATTTCCTCTAGGTGCTGAGCATGCTCTTCCTCATTTTTTGAGAAGATCAAAATATCGTCTACGAAGACCACCACGAATTTATTGAGGAAATCTCTGAACACCCCACTCATTAGGTCCACGAAGTAAGAGGGTGCGTTTGTCAAGCCAAAAGGCATGACAAGCCACTCAAAAAATCCGTTTGGGGTTCTGAAAGCTGTCTTATCGATGCTATCATCAGCTACCCTTAGCTGATGAAATCCGGTCGCCAAATCAAGTTGGGAGAAAACCGACGCTCCTACAAGCTGGTCAAACAAATCGTCAATTCTGGGGAGAGGGTGCCTATTCTTTTCAGTCACCTTGTTTAGCTCCCTATAGTCAACACATAGACGGAGTGAACAATCCGCCTTTGTAGCGAACACCACTGGAGCGCCCCATTCTGAAATGCTCCGCCTAATGAACCCCTTTTCTAAAAGCTCTTTAATCTGCTTACTGAGCTCTTTCCTTTCCCTAGGAGCCATGTGCCTAACAGGCAAAGTAACGGGCTTCGCATTGTCAACAAGATAGATGCGGAAGTCTATTTCCTGTTTTGGAGGTAAGCCCTTCACCTCATCAAAGACATCCGAATATTCTCAGACCACCTTAACTAACTGCAAATCCTCAACAGAAGCGTCAAGCGATTCAAGATAACTAAGCATAACCACATTCGAGGGACTACAAGTAATTTCCAGAGTGTTACCGAGTTGGGTTAAGAGCCTAACCACTCTTTTCTCACAATCAAGGATGGCACCATTACTGGATAGCCAGTCCATGCCCAAAATCAATCCATACCCCGAGAAGCCCAAAACAAAGGTACTACATCTAAATTCTACACTTAGAATAGAGATTTTCAAATTCATACAGATCATTGACAAATAAGCTGGGCCTCCAATTGGATTGGAGACAACTAAGGGTTCCTCTACCATACTAGTTTCTAGGTGCAGAGATTATACAAAAGCAGATGAAATAAAGGAGTGTGATGCATCAGAATCAAATAAAGTGTGAACTGGGTGATCATAAAGATAAACTACACTTTCTACAGAAGTGTTTCTACCTCGCTGTTGCAGAGGAGGTGCCTCCAGTGCATGAACTTGTCCACCCGAAGTGGATGCAGCTTTCTGCGCCTGCCCTCGCCTCTTAGGGCTGTCCTAAGCTATGTGTCATGTTTCTCCACAATGAAAGAAACCACCATTCATCTTTGCCTTCTTCTTCCTCCAGTCTTTCACCACATGTCCAACCACACCACAGAAATTACACTTTCTTGTTTCGCGAGCTTTGTTATTTTTCCCGCCCTTCTTAAAGTCTGTTTTCTTAGATTGTAAAGCTTCTTTCTTTCCCTGAGACCCTTCTGCCTTTGTCTCCTTCTTGCCTTTATCCCACTCATGTAGTAACGCCATCTGTACCAGCCTTTCATATGTAGCTCCTATAGGTATATAGGTCATGGCCAGGCTATGAAGCGGCTCATTCAGTCCCTTGACAAAGCGGAGAGCCTTCTTGTGTTGGGTGTTGACAAGGTCCAGTCCGAACCTAGCCAGCTGATCAAACTGGTTGACGTACTCTTTGACGGTCATACTTCCTTGCTTAAGGGATAGGAACCTCTCCATTTGAAGACTTCTCTTAGCTTCTGAAAGGAACTTCAGCTCAAATCTAAATCTGAAATCTTCCCACGTTTCTACTGGTCTTTCTGCATTGGTGACTTCCCACCAGTAGGAAGCCTCTCCTTTGAGCAACCACACTGCCAGTCTTACCTTCTGCCTGTCTTCTACCTTGAAGACAACGAAAAGATCTTCGTTCTCTTTCAGCCAGTTCCTGGCTGCTACGAAGGACTCGGTTCCATGAAAATCTTTCCCATCCATAGATTTAAAATCTCTACAAGTCTTAGCAAAAGCATTTCCTCTTGGAGGAGGAGGAGGAGGGGGGGGGAATTTCAGCAACTGGGGGAGGAGGAGGAGGAGGAATTTCTACAGTTGGGGGAGGAAGACTCGCTGGGTCCGCCTCATTGGCCCTAGCTTCCATGTACCTTCTAAACCAACCAGGTACAGTCACACCTTCTGGAAGGTTAAATTCTCCCGACATGCTGAAACGAAAAAAGGAAAGATTCAAAACGAAGGATAGATAATCCACATGGCTTTGGGGGATTATGCCTTTCTAAAACTATAAAACAATTCTTTTTCTTGAAAAATGCTTCTTTAAATTTTAATTTGAATATAGTTTCAAAAACTTTTTATCTGGTCTGGTAAACCTATGCTCTGATACCAAGTGAAACACCCCACCTCCGTTAAGGTCACTCACAAAGGGAATGCCTTAATTTTGGTGGAGGTTTATAAGTAAAAGACACAGATAAAACACAAGACAGATATAAACACATATAAATAGGCAGCGGAAAAACCAACAGACTTTTATTATCATAAATACGTGTTCATACAGAACATTTCCAACATTGTCTCAAAACAAACTTCCAATTATTACAACCATAATACTGTCTTGATTTTAAAAGTTAAAGAAGCATGAAACATAAATAAAGTTGCATAATCCCCATAAATGATATCCAAGCCATGGTCCAAATGAAAGAAATCCAAGCAATACATTCTCTCTCTTCAAGCTGGATGAAAAACTGACCAAGCTGCGGTATTTCCTCCCTGTGGACCGGGGGGGGGGGGGGGGACGGAAGAAAAGAAGACGAAAGGAAAATGGGTCAGACATAAGTCTGGTAAGTCTAGCTATATTCCTAGAATGCTAATAATAAAAAGATCATGACTTGCATAAAGTGTGAACAGGACGATATTAGGATAATAGACTATCCTAAAACTAGATAAGGTGTCCTAAAACGAACATCCCTTCGCACCCTATTTTAGATCTCTATCTCTACACCTACTAATTCTTATACCAACAGGCACCCCGTGATTGGGGTGAAGTGATCCCTTTCTCTTTCTTTAAAAGATCGGCTCCTACTCGTATATTCACATGTGTCCTACGGCCCTATATGGTAGATACTTATGCTGGTCCCACCATGGGGTGTATCAAGTCCCATGGTAGCGACCCCGACACAATTCTAGCATGCATAGGGTATACTACTGATGCTTCAGTGCCCTGACATGTCTGCTTCAGAGTGTGTGCACGCCCGCACTCTGTTAGAACCCACACTGTGCACTAACCGCCTTCGCTTTTGACCGCTTACAATCAGCCCAGTAATCGTGCCCCACCCTGCCTAGTTCAGGGTGCCATGATAACTAATTGGGTTACTGCTGAAACGGGTCCGCGTTACTAGGTTTTCTAGTCAAACATGTTAAGTGGTTAAGTGTCTGAATGAACCTAACCCCCACCCATCCAAATTATTTAACATGTTGAATTTGGTTAAGTATTTATTAAATTGACTTAACCCTATCATTCCTAACTCAGCTCTAATTGTCTTATTAGAGCACCAACCTCTCAGATTAGACAGATATTGTTGTGGTTGCCTGTATGCCGGTTGGGTCCGGGCAGTCTTACGCCACAACTCAGTTTATCCTCGGGTCTTTATTGGGCCCCATGCCTTAACCTCTCTCATTGGATAGCTATTGTTGTGACAACTGGACAGCCGGGCGGTTCCGGGCAGGTTTACGTCACAACTCAATCCAACCTCGGGTTAAGCGCGTTCGTATTTTCTAATTTACATTTTAATTATATAAATTATTCAAATTCAAATTACTGTCACATTCATTTCCAATTAATCTCATTAATTAAGGTAATTAATGCCTTTTTATGCCATAAATCACTTATGTGGTTAATGACCAATTTATGGCAAGTTTTCCTAAAATTTTCATTTTAACCCAACGTTACCCCGTCCAATATTAGGCTAACCGTCTCAGCCTAATTTACGTTCGCATGATTTTTGGTGTAAAGTATTAGGCTAAAAACTTACCTAATTTAATATACGCAAATTGGCATAAATTAGCATAAACATGACAAGGGTATAACTTTGGTATTGATGGCATAATCAATATGAACATAATAGGGTGTACTTGCAAAATAACTAACATGAACATTTTAGGGGTGAACTTGCAAAATAACTAACATGAACATTATATTGTCATAGGTATGAACTTGCACTTATAGGCTAACTCAACATATATGTGTTTTTAACATAGGCCATATTAACAACATACATGAGAATTAGAAATATGAACTAATCTATATACATATGTTAATTTGCAACATAGGCAAATCAACATACGTATATTTGAGTTAGCAACATAGGCTAATCAACATACACATGTGTTAATTAGTAACATAGATTTAAACATACTTGCAAATTAATCCCAATATATGATAAGTGTGAACATGGCATAAGTATTGCATAAACATGAACATATAGATTTGACAATTGGTCGCATAACTTCACTACATAAACTTGCATAATAAACTACACAATTCTCATAAGATGTTACAATCCAAGTCCATGCTTATACAAATAATCTAATCCAATAATCCCAAATTTAACATGATAATAGAATCAAGTCACTGGCATAGATTAATATTATAAAACATCTTAATAATTCTCAATTCAACATGATAACAGAATCAAATCACAAACGTATATTAATAACATAACGAGTATCGTACTATTATCATTTCATCGCAACACATGATATTCATATTAATTCGCATTCTAAAAATGTAGCTAAACTTACAATCGTAGATGGTCTTGTTTTCTAAGTTCTGAAATTCTGAATTTGCAAAGCTTTCCTTTGGGAAGATGTTGCTTTGATTCTAATTTGTTGTTGCTTTTTAATCATTTAGTTTGTATTCGCTATGTTGTTCGTCTCTTTCAAGTGGAGGCTCCCTCTAGTTCTCAGCAGACAGCATGGTGGCTCCAATTCTTATTCTTTTTTTTTGTGAATTTTTAGTTTGAGACCTAGGGTCTTTTTATAGAGTTGCAAGTTAATTTGAGCCGTCGATGAAGCTAGGGTTAACCAGAGTCGTCCGTTGTAAAGAGAAGCCAATTATGTTCACCATTTATTTCTTAATGTACATTTACTATTATTTGTCAATCCATATAAATACGTATGCATTAGATACATCTCCCATTTACACATTTATTATTATTTTTGTATGCACATTAGATACATCTCCCTTTTACACATTTATTATTATTCTTGTATGCACATTAGATACATCTCCCCTTTACACATTTATTTTTGTATTAGCAACTTTAGTGTTAATAGAAATACGGGGTGTTACAGTGCTCGCTCCAGCAACGAACACGATTTCTTCAGCGCCGTTAAAATAGGATACTTACGGTCAGTTGTATCTATACTTTTAAATAAGCCTCGGATGCTTCGGAAAACCACTTTTTATGCTTCGGGCACTTTAGAACCACTATTTACTTGCATGTGGCAGCTTAGTTAGTGGTTGTTTATTGTTATGGTTGTAGCGGGTTTATCTTATTTTGTAGGACAAATTTTCCAATGGGGCTTGTTTTCAAAACAATTTCACGTTTAAGGTTGATTTGCAAACTTATTACCAAAAAGGGCCGGTTTCGGTCTACTCAGCAGCCACGCCAACGATTTTGTAACTGTTGGAATTAGGCGCAACCCATAGTTGCGCCTTCTTTTTTTTACATTTTTTTGGGTGCAACTTTGAGTTTCTCCCGTATACCTGGCAAAGTTTACAAGGCAACAGCCTTGTTTTTTTTTCTATTATATGGGCGCAACTCAAAGTTGTGCCCATATAACTTGCAAAAATTAAAATGCTGCTAGCCTGTGTTGTTTTCTTTATTATTGTATGGGAGTAACTTTGAGTTGCGCTTTTTTTTAAAATATGGGGCGCAACTGTGAGTTGCGCCCAGACGAGGCGGTTACATTTTTGCTGACTGTGCACAACCATCCCTGTTTGGTAATAAGTTTGAAAATCAGTCCTAAACGTAAAACTGTTTCGAAAACAAGTTCCGAAAGAAAATTTTTCCTATTTTGTATAACTGAAATGGTTAGAACCACCAAGCATGATAAGTATGACCTATGACGTATAAAACAATGAAAACACAACAGGTAAGCTAAACCTAATATGATAACAGGAATGCTTTACCTGCTTTGCCTTTTGGTATATATTGTGAAATACGGAAGATGGCTACAATTCATTTCTCAATATCTAATAGTTTGTGGCTCCAATTATGTTTTACTATAGTGTAAGCTAAACCTGTTATATTGCCAATTTTGCAGTAAAACATAGCATTGTGCAATGTGGCTAAACAAAATATTTTTCCTTACATATTACTTAAGATCTTGCTCATATATGGATAGATATTGTGACAGACACAATGAACATGTCCTGCACCTGAGCCTATAAATAGGTCACTATGTTCCTCATTATATCATGACAGATAGAAAGTATTTCAAAAAATTTTGCAACTTTTTGTTTGTTTGTTTTAAAGATAATGATATTCTTTATGAATGTTTGTTTTGAATTTTTATATTTGCAGGTGCTAAATTTTTTTTCATGAGGAAATAGGACATGACTTTAGTGATGATGGTGCTGCAGTTACCAATGGAAGGGGGAGTTATTCAACAATATTGCTACGATTATAACAGACCCAGTTTGTATAACTTGTTATGATTGGTGTTTTATCTAGCAGGTTTGGGATTTTTTGTCTAGCATGATCGTTGTTTTGTCTTGTGTCTTTTCTGCGTTAACTGAACAATTATGAACTATGTTTTGTATTTTGTGTACCCAAGTTGACATCAATGGGAATTGAAAACATATGTATTGAATTAGGTGCTAACTTATGGATTGAATTTCTTTTGTTAGTTGATACTTTATTTGCTATTAGTATATTTTGTGTGTTCATCTTTAACTTTTTATGAAGATTCATTTTTTTTTTTTTTATTATTATTAAAATATATGAGCTGTAGAGAGATTTTTACTATAACATGTTAATTTAATAGCGTCCTATGGAAGCTATCAAAGATATATGTTATAGTAGTAAAACTGCGTTATGAATAATCTCAAATTTATTAAGATTTGGATGTATAACATCGATAAATATGAGCTATTGTATTGATGTAGCATAGCGGCAAAATTGAGCTATTGTATGGATGTAGCATAGTGGCACAAATGAGCTGTCAAAGGGTTTAGTAAAACTATAACACGTTTAATTAATAGCGTTGCATATTTGATATTGAACACTTATTTTATAGCGGCAATAATGTGTTATAAATATTTTCGGTTTGAATGAGATTTTGATATATTATAGCGATCAAAATGAGCTACTGTAATAAAATAACATAGTGGCAAGACATCGTTATCAAACTGGATCTTTAATAACGTCATACAAAGTGTTAACTAACCAAAAAGCTCATTCAAACATTCTACGAACACTATAAGTGCACTGCATCAAACCTTGGTCAAGCACCATCATCCATCTAGGTCGATCGAGCAGCATCACCAGTGGTCATCACAAGTGGTCGGTCGAACAGCTGAAGCCTCCGTCAGGTCGGTCACCAACCATGCTTGAGTGGTCGAGCACAACTCTGC
The DNA here is from genome assembly GCA_030737875.1 of Allium sativum. Taxonomy (NCBI): domain Eukaryota; kingdom Viridiplantae; phylum Streptophyta; class Magnoliopsida; order Asparagales; family Amaryllidaceae; genus Allium; species Allium sativum. The sequence continues at coordinate 967,845,008 of CM060912.1, read as the reverse complement.
GTATCGGGTCAAGCATGCCACATCACTTCAGCATGGTCGAGCACAACAGTTCAAGCACTTCATCATGAATACCCGGGTCGAGCAGTGCACTTGCGAGGAGGTCGTGCAACGACATGCTCGAGCTCAACAGGTCGAGCAGCCCAGTTCAGCATGGCAGTGATCAACCAGAGAATCACCCCATCACTGGCTCGAGCAGTAGTGGTCGATCACTAGCAGCAGCACTCGGTCGAGCGTCAAGCACGGTCGAGTAGCAACTGGCGGGAGAGGTCGAGCAGCTTTGAATTGAACAAACGTATGGAATTGGCAAAAATATAAAAGGGAGGGATGGCAATCCTGTAATTATTATTCCCCTTTTTGAATAGTGCCAAGCTGCACAGATATAATATGGAGGAATTGGCATTCTGATTATTTTTGTTCCCACTTTTCAATAGTGCAAAGCATATATAATACAAGAGCTCGGTCGTCACATGTTCTTTCAAGGCTCGCTCGCGAAAGGAATTTCGGGGTCGGTTGTTCGAGAAATCCTGGTCGCTCATGTAGTATATGTATGGCCGGTCTGACAGCTGTTCCAACTAGCTCCAGCTATCCAGTGGAATTTTCATAAATAACCCAAAGAGCGATCCCTACCCTATACACCATAATTATAGCTCTACCATCACCTCCCAACTTCTCTTATAAATACCGCATTTCACCACCATTCAAGGGACCGATCTAAGCCACCCCGAAGGGTTGTCATTTCGGTTTTCCACTATTCTCAAGCTTCCCAAGCTCCATTAATGGCTTCTTAAGCTCACTCCATCCTCCTCGAACATCAAGTGGATCACATCTTCTCCAAACACCATTAATTCTCACTCAAGTTCAATCCACGTGATCTCCAACTGCCATTACTCCTCTTTAAAGCTCGAATCTAACGCTAATTTCATGATGAAATCAAGGAAGATCATCTAATCAAGAGATCTAATCCATTCCTTCCCGAATTCAAGTGAGATCTAAAGCGAAAAGAGAGTAAAAAGTGGAAAATCATTACAAAGAGAGAGGACAAGTGATATAAGTGAGTGTATGAGATGATGAATTTTGTAAATCTCTCCATGATAATGAAATTGCCTCCAAAATGGATGTAGATCTATTCTAGATTGAACCACTATAAAAATTCTTGTGTTTTCATTTACTTTTTGCGATTGTGGTCTCATTTTCTATTACTTACCATTTGGTGAAGTACGATTTACATACCTTTGGTGTTTGGACCATTTTTGGTTTAAACATTTGGCGCCCACCATAGGGCCACATTCCTCTTTCTCTCAAATTTAAGAGCCTTGCATTGAAGTTCTAAGCCTACTTCTATCATAGATTCTACAGTCTAAGATCTAGCCCAATCGACGAGTTCTCTTCAAGATTCAAAGCGTTGTCCGAAATAACGGCTAAATCTAAGAAAACCTCAAGTAAAGCCATCGGAGAAAACGAAAATGTTGCTAACAATGAAACTACTCCACTTACCAACCGCTCTGAAGTTGGAGAAAACTCATTAACCGGAGCCGGAGTGACTAGAGCCGAACTAGATGTCATCGTCGCCAATTTAAATCAACGCATGGAAACTTCAAGCTTTGATGGATGCTAATGATGCTTTAATGGAGAAGATGAATGATCTTCTAAACGCTCAAGCAAATCCCGCTCCTCCTCAAAAGGTTCATGTCAACCTCAAATAGAACACAAATTCGGTAGCTTTTGATCATCATCGCAATGATAATATGGAAGGCCTCGATGGATGGGAAAGCGATAGGAATGAAGCTGAGATTCAGGATTCAAATCCAAAATCTAAAAGCCATTCCAATTGAAATACCAGACGAGTTGCAAGTCCCGCCAAGGGGGAACCTCCCCATAGTGGAGGTAAAAGGTCTAGACACTCAAATCGCAATCGCTCGCCAAGACGACCATCCGAAAAAGAGATCGAAGACCGCTCTCCGGAATGACACAACTCGAAGGAATATCTCGCGGATATGGTAAAGAAAATCATGAAAGATAGCATGGCTCGCAATGAGAGTGAAAGAGAATCGGACTTCTCCCCCAGCAAAAATCCGTTCACAAAGAGGATCCACAAAGCTGAGTTCCCTAAAAAGTTCACTCATCCAACTCTGCCTCCGTACAACGGGACTATTGATCCGAATCACTTCCTGTATAGATATGAATGGTACATGAATGCAGCCAAAGAAATGGACGAGATCAAATGCTTGTGCTTCCCTCTCTATCTAGAAGGTGTCGCATCTTTATGATTCACAAGGCTGTCGCCCAAATCCGTTGACCAATTTGATGATGTGGTTCTGAATTTCAAGGAGCAATCAGGCTGCAAGGTACAAAGGCTAAGGATGTTATTTCTCTGACATCAATGAAGCAGAATCCGGGAGAATGTGTTAAATCCTTCCTCAAGGGATTCCACGTTGCTTTGTCCGAAGTGGGAAATTTTAAGCCCCGCATGATCTTAGTGTCTCTAATTGGCGCCATAGATGAGAAGAGAAACTTTGGTAGATGGATCAAAATGAAAGAGCCAAACACGCTTGAAAAGTTCTATAAAAAAGCAGAGGAGTATATGAGAGTGGACAATAATCATATGCCTCTTTAGATTATTGATGCTAACCCAGGAGGTCAGAAAAGAGGAAACGACGGGAAAGATAATCGAGATGGCAAGAAAACTCGCTTCTTTACTCCTGCTGAATTCACCCCTCTGAATAATACTCCGGAAAACTTCTACCTCGCTACCAAAGATGCAGAACACTATCCAGAACCGCCATCGCTGAATATTTCTAAGAAAGCAGCGATTCTGGAGAATTCTGTCGCTTTCATAATCAACCTTGGCATGACACGAATGAAAGCCGACACTTGAAGAACCTCATCGAGGAGCTGATAAGGAAAAACAGGCTACAGCAGTACGTAAAGGATCCGCAAGCCTCAAATTCTACTCCAACGCTTCAAGGGAAAAATGCACCCACGAATCAAACCTGTCCAAGTAATGAAACTCCAGCACGAGTTAATACAAGGCCGATCATTAACTTACTACCGTTGATTGGCACTTCAATCTAAATGGCTCAAAATAAGCGATCATCATCGCCACCACTTTATTCCATGCTTTACTTCATGTTGTATTTGAATTTCATATAATAGTCTGTAATATTTTACAAATGTTGTTCTGAACAATTAGCTCTGTGATCAAGAGCATATCTGCCTGAATAAATTTCTTGCTTGCAAAATTTCATGTCAAATCAAAACTTGCTTAAAAGATGATTTCATATTGCAGGCTGTCTGTCGAGCGCTTATTCCTTTAAAATCTGACGAAACATAGAAACCTTAACAACACTAATTCAAACGTCGAATGTTGTAAGTATCAACACACACAAATGCGGAAATATAAAAGCACCTCCTTGAAAAGTGAATGGGAAGAGTCGCAAAGATTCAAATAGCGAGAAAGCGCCACGATAAGAAAATAAGATGGTTGTAACTTTTGTCGAAAGGGCATTCTCCCAAATTAGAGATCCAAAGCCTCAGTTCCTAAATTGAGATAGCCAGCCAAGTCAAGCGTCCGACACAGGAACTGGCGCTAGCCCCATGATACGATATAACGAGAAAAACCCTCCACAATAAAGTGAACACTTACCTAGTGAAGCGCAAAGACCTACCCGAGCGCGGGCACAAAATCCAAAGACCTCCCCAAGCGGGGGCACTAAATCCAAAGACCTCCTCGAGCGGTGGCACTAAATCCAAAGACCTCCCCGAGCAGGGGTGCTAAATCCAAAGACCTCCCCGAGCGGGGGTGCTAAATCCAAAGTCCTCCCCTAGTGGGGGCACAAGGATATAAAAACTTCTCCAAGGATAAGTTACCAAACTAGTTAGTAAAGTCAAAATTCCTATTGAGTTAACAAGTTCATAGGTTCTACTCATGATTGGCAAGTTTAAATAACTTTAATCAACAAAGTAGAAGCTTCTAGCGTGTCAACCACAATCAAGGAAACTCGACAAACTGATTACATTGGGCTCTTGAGATTCGTGACGACCAATGGTACTAAGGCAACACACCCACGTAAGAGTTGAATAATGCCCAAAAAAATACCATGGGTCCGTCACAACATTGCAACAAGCCAAAAACCAGTATACTCTCATTGAGAAAGCCAATACACTTGGCTTGATCTTGCCTTCGAAATGGGGCATTTGAAGAATTCGGAAAAATCGATATGCTCGATATGCCGATAAAACTCACTGCACAGATAAAGATCAACTTGAGAAACCCAATTAGAGTCTCTTAACGCGAAGGCTTCCTCGTCTACAAATCTCCAACCATGAATATTTCACCAAAAATATGATGATATCTTGCTTCAAATCTAAGGATAAGCGATGCTTAAAAGGGGCAACCGTGCGAATATGGCATAGTTTGGATTTGATAGAGCAATAACGCTTCTCAAGGAGTTGAAACTAATATCCATCAATAGTTTCAATGTGAGATATAAAAAGGAGGCTGAGCAATAATCACGCACTGAGGCAAGCCGCTGTGAAACAGAGATCCAAAATTTCATACATCCTAGGATGATCCATGGTGTCAAAATGAATTCAAATTCGAATATCTAAATCCAACCAAGCTACCGCAATGGGTCCAAAGACGAACAGTCAGCAGCCCGTAACAATTGTACGCCAAAATTCAGGAATGCCAAAATAAGTGCATGCTTGATTAAAACTATATTGAGTTAGCATAGAATGACATCTTTCCGGCAAATTGTCAAGAGGACAAGAAATAACCAAAGACTGGTCCTTTTACAATCCAAAAGTTGCAGTCGCTCTAGCCTCAAGAACTCAAATCGAAGCTCCAATTTGAACAGGTGCACGTTTCATAAAATCTAAACCGTCATACAAAGATCATATAAGTCATTAGAAGAGTGAGGCTTGGAATCTGCATTCGATATATATATCGATTAGCAGAACTCAAATGTCATTGTGAATTCGTATTAGAGTATTGTATTTATGCAGACAATCTTAAATGAATTATAAACAGTTAAACCAAATAGTTATGTATAAGTACACTATCATATTCCATTCATAAAACTCGCTATAATTCATTTTTAAATGATTAACTAATTTGTTATTGATGTGGTCAATCAAGGACAAAGTATAAGTCCAAAATCGTGCAAGTGTTTGTTTTAACTACAGGACAAGTGCCATGAAGCATATAAATTCAATTAACAAATTATACGATTGAATCATTTGGAATCAACGAGTCAAAGGATCAAATCATGATTTTTTGTAGCAAACAAAAATCTACGACTGAATCTCAATGCAAAACGCATTAACAATGTTCAGTTCGAAGCCTGCATTTATCGCTAGCAAAAAATACAAGCTTTGAGGGGAAATGTTAACTAACCAGAAAGCTCATTCAAACATTCCGACGAACACTATAAGTGCACTGTATCAAACCTTGGTCAAGCACCATTATCCCTCTAAGTCGGTCGAGCAGCATCACCACTGGTTATCACCACTGGTCGGTCGAGCAGCTCCAGCCTCCGTCAGGTCGATCACCAACCATGCTTGAGTGGTCGAGCACAACTCCGCGTATCGGGTCGAGCATGCCATATGACTTCAGCAAGGTCGAGCACAGCAGTTCGAGCACTTCATCTCGAATGCCCGGGTCGAGCAATGCACTTGCAAGGAGGTCGTGCAGCGCCATGCTCGAGATCAACAGGTCGAGCAATCCAATTCAGCATGGCAGTGATCAAGCAGAGCATCACCTCATCATTGGATCGAGCACTGGTGGTCGATCATTAGCAGCATCACTCAGTCGACCGTCAAACACGGTCGAGCAATAACTGACGAGAGAGGTCGAGTAGCTTTGAATCGGACAAACGTATGGAATTAGCAAAAATTTAAAAGGGAGGGATGGCATTCCTATAATTATTATTCCCCTTTTTGAATTGTGTCAAGCTGCACAAATATAATATAAAGGCAGTGGCATCCTCATTATTTTTATTCCCACTTTTCAATAATGCAAAGCATATATAATACAGGAGCTCGGTCGTCACATGTTATATTAAGGCTCGCTCGCGCATGGAATTGCAGGGTCGGTTGTTCGAGAAATCCTGGTCACTCTTGTAGTATATGTCAGGCCGGTCTGACAGTTGTTCCAACTGGCTACAACTGGCTCCATCTGTCCAGTGGCATTTCTGTAAATACGCCAATGAGCGATCCCTACCCTTTACACCATAATTACCGCTCTACCATCACCTCCCAACTTCTCCTATAAATACCCCATTTCATCACCATTCAAGGGACCGATCTAAGACACCCCGAAGGGCTGTCATTTCGGTTTTCCACCATTCTCAAGCTTCCTAAGCTCCATTAGTGGCTTCCTATGCTCACTCCATCTTCCTCCAACATCAAGTGGATCTCATCTTCTCCAAACACCATTAATTCTCACTCAAGTTTAATCCAAGTGATCTCCAACCGCCGTTACTCCTCTTTAAAGCTCGGGTCTAACAATAATTTCATGATGAAATAAAGGAAGATCATTTAATCACGAGATCTAATCCATTCCTTCCCGAATTCAAGTGAGATCTAGAGCGGAAAGAGAGTAAAAAGTGGAAAAATCATTATAAAGAGAGAGATGAAGTGATATAAGTTAGATGTATGAGATGATGAATTTTGTAAATCTCTCCATGATAATGAAATCATCTCCAAATTGGACGTAGATCTATTTTAGATTGAATCACTATAAAAATTCTTGTGTTTTTATTTACTTTTTGCGATTGCGGTCTCATTTTCTATTACTTACCATTTGGTGAAATACAGTTTACGTCCTTTGGTGTTTGGACCATTTTTGGTTTAAACACAAAGCGTTATAAATGTTTAGCAATTTTTTATAACATGTTCGTATAAATAGTTATGAAACCGCTATCGTTCCTATTCATAGCGGCTGTAGGCTACTATAAAATAGCAGTTTTGTTGTTGTGAGATGATCCTTTACTCGAAAGCTTTACATGAAAAGGTAAAGGTGCATTTGATGCCTTTGCATTCTCTGTGCTAAACCGGCAAGACACTTTTCTAATATATTCCTTTTGATTTAATTTCAACTCAAAATGCTTTCAATCCCTTTTAGTCTCCATGCCCAAAGTCTTCTTTGCTTCTCCAAGGTTTTCATTTCGAATTCTGCCTTTAGTCTCAATTTCAACTTGTTGATTTCTTCTTGTCCTTAGAAGCAATGAGCATATCTCCACATACAAGAGTAAATACACCCAACAATCATTCCCCAACCTCTTGAAATATACATAAGCATCTTTCATACTTTGATGGAAGACACTTTCAAGCATGAAATGACACTACAACAAAAGGGGCATTTTATAGATGTAATAGATAGCGTGTCCGCCAATCTCCTTTCAACACCTTAACAATGTAGGTATCTAATGCTATTTGACCAACAAACCCGTGTGCTCAACGCTATACAGCCATACAGGGAAAAAGCCGGGAAACTGAATTGGTTTGTGCGGGAACTAAAAATTTTCTCTCATTGCCTTTCTTTCGAAAAACAGCCGCTCCATTTCACTTCATCTCCTCCAAATAGACAACCAAAATCCCTAAATCGTCAAATCACTCCTCTCATCAACAATTGATCATGATCCTCTCTCCTATTCAGATGGGTATGACAGGTACAACTAACTTTATTATAAAATTTTCACTAATTTATTAGTTACTAATATGAATTAACGTATTATTTAATGGAAAACACTAATTTACCCTAAACAGTGAAAGCCTGGATTATTCGCAACAATCCTAATCGTCTACCAACCGTATGGAGACATCGATACCATATTTTTCATTATCGAATCCACCAAACTGAACCTCGTCAGATCCACTTTCGGATCTACTTTGATTGTCTAGTTTAGAGTGAATTCCATTTCCAGACCTACTTTGATTGTTCCACAAGAAGCAAGAACCAGATAATGGAATTTTGGTAAGATTAGCTTCAATAATGGCATGATTAAGATGGGAAATATCCCTTAACATTGATGGATTACCACTTGATTTTTCAGTAAATAAGTACATTTTATTGAAATATCCATGGAAAGGACATGGAAGAAGAGCAGTTTGAAAGGAAAGCAAGTTGTCATAAAAAAGATTATCAGCCACATTTGGAATTATCAGGATAATCTGCAGTGATGTTGAAGGATAAGGTAGATTGAAGATGGGTTACAGTACAATTGGTAAACTGCCTATGGGGAATATGATAGTTGACTTAATAGAATCATGGATTCCATATAATGAGGATACAGCCGTATGAATCTTTTTTGTTCATGCAACTTTCTTCAGAGGTTAATGTAGTATTTCCTCTTCACAGTATGATCATTTCTGTTCCCAAAAAAGAACTAAACCCTAGATTCGACCCTAGATTCGACCACAGATCCGTGGTGAACTGTCCTCGATTTTCATCCAAATTCCTTTCAACGGTGAACGTCGGTTACCATTCCAGATCCTTTGCTCAAACTATCGTGATTATCATCCCAAATCCGTTGCCTCTAGCCTCAGTCTCTTCTTGTCTATTGTTGCTGATCTAATACCAGCAAATGTAATGGACTCGAGGAAGAACAAAGAGGCAGAGTTAGTGTATGGTGTGGGCCGCATAATTCCAATCAAGGCACTTGACCCAGATCTAGTATTTAATGCATCCGACACATACTGTATGGACTTCTTTTGTTCTCAAGGTTATGACATAGAAGATCATTTAACTATTCTAACTGGCAATAATGCAACTACTTGTGCCAACATTAGGGTATCAGATGATTATGCATGTAATCTTTGTAGTGCAAAATCAGAGATTTGGGCAGCAGAAAACGAATAAACCTAATGATCTAGTCTGTCAACAATTTCAACAACGCCAAAAATAAAAACAAGTGGCACAAATTATAGAGAGAACAAAAATAGAAAATAAAGGAAAGAGCACACCAATTTTTAACGTGGTTCGGCTTTGCCTACGTCCATGGAGACCCAACAACTTTTATTTCTTAATGAAGAAATAAGTACAAAAGATTACAATAGAGAGAAGACTAATGGTGGATTGCTTGCTTCATACAATAACATGACCCTTGTATATATAGAGGGATTTCTTGGGGATAAAGAAGAGAAGTTTCTAGATTACTTGGACATGAAGGAAAGATAAATATAATATCTTCCTTGATTTGATTGGAGCATAAATGGATGACACAATTATGGTCTCAATCTCTTTCCCTAAGTAAATTGATTCTTCATTAATTGCTTAATTGATCTTTTATTTTATTATTTTCTTTCAAAAAAAACTTCCTCTTATATCTTTCCGTATGCAAGCCAATTAATTGATTAACAATCAATCAATTTCTTTCCTTCTCCACTAATATTTGAATCACTAATTTCAACACTCCACCTTGATTGAAATATGACAATCTTTCTTTATTATCTCATCTTCAACATTCAACATAGAAGTTGTTGGGCCCAGCGCCCCATGGCGCTCAAGTAATAGGAAGCAAACTGATCAAGTTTGAGCAATGCTCAAACTTGTCCTTTGGAAGTGACTTGGTCATCATATCTGAAGGATTATCTGAAGTACCCACTTTCAACAATTTGATCTTGCTTCGTTCTTCCTCAAGCATGAGAAAGAAGCCTCTAACATCAATGTGCTTCGTCCGTGAACTATAAGCCTTGTTCTCAACAAGATGAATCGCACTCTGACTGTCTGAAAATAGCTCCACTGTTTGCTGCGCCATTGAAAGATCATCCAACAACTGAAGTAAGTACAATCCTTCCTTTGTTGCTTCCACAATCGATATCAACTCTGCTTCGGTAGTCGACAAAGCTATGATAGACTGCAATTTTGATCTCCACGAAATCGGGCCTATGCCAAGTGTAAAAACATAGCCCGACACCGACTTCCGTCCATCTCTATCCCCAGCGTAATCTGAATCACAGTATCCTCTAAGAGAGATGTCTCCATCTACTCCACCATATAACAAGGCAACTGAAGAAGTGCCACGAAGATATATGAGTATCCACTTCACTGCTTGCCAATGCTCTTCACCTGGGTTAGACATATATCGACTGACAAATCCAACTGCATGAGCTAAATCAGGCCTTGTGCATACCATAGCATACATAAGGCTTCCAACCGCACAAGAATAAGGAATATTACGCATGTTCCTTTTGTCTTCATCCGATGTGGGACACATATCTTTGGATAGCTTGAATTGAGAGCCTAATGGAGTAGCCACCGGTTTAGCATTCTCCATACCAAATCGAGATAGGACTTTCTCGATGTATTAAGTTTGAGTGAGCCTCAAAGCTCTTTTCTTTCTATCCCTCTGAATCTCCATCCCCAAAATTCTTTGTGCATTTCCCAAATCTTTCATCTCAAATTCCTTACTGAGCTCCATCTTCAACTCCAAAATTTTAGACATGCTCTTAGAAGCTATCAACATATCATTAACATAAAGTAACAAATAGATGATGTCATCATTACATTTTTTAAAATAGACACACTGGTCCTTAAAGCTTCTAGAGTAACCATGTGAGATCATAAACTTATCAAATTTCTTATACCACTGTCTAGGAGACTGTTTTAAGCCATAAAGAGATTTGTTAAGTTTACAAACATGACCTGGCCTGCTGCTATCAATGAACCCCTCTGGCTGCTGTAGGTAAATGTCCTCCTCAAGGTCACCATGCAAGAATGTTGTCTTGACATCTAGTTGTTCCAACTCCATTTCGAAGTGAGCAACTAATGCCAAAAGAATGCGAATGGAAGTGTGTTTAACAACTGGAGAAAAAATATCATGAAACTCCACATCTTTCTTCTGAACATATCCCTTCGCCACAAATCTTGCTTTATACCTCAAGTCACCATTGCCGCCATCTTTCACCTTATAGATCCATTTACATCCAATTGCTCTCTTGCTGGAAGGAAGTGGCACTAAATCCCAAGTGTGATTTTTGTGCAAAGACTCAATCTCCTCCTCCATTGCTACTAGCCAACTGGAGCTATCGACTGACCTAATGGCATCTTTGTAGTCTCTTGGTTCATCATGAAATATGCTTAATGCATAAGCTGCCATGTCATCAAAGTAAATATCTTCAATGCTTAATCCAACAAAATCATCGATCCATGTAGGTCTTTTCTTCTCTCTCGTTGGTCGAGTTTGAATTTGAGCTCCATCTTGAGGTTGATCTTCTGTCTCTTCCCTATCAACCACGGTGTCATCGGAATCACCATTTTTACTCGTATGGAAGTCTGATGATATGCCTTGTGTTTGGTCTTCTGAAGTTGTCCTATCAACATCATCATCAACTGAAGAAGGCTCCACCTTCAACATAGACTTCTCATCAAATGTAACATGCCTGCTAGTAACGATCTTCTGGGTAGTAGGACACCACATCCTATACCCCTTAATTCCTTTCTTATATCCAAGAAAAATACACTTGTGCGATCTTGGATCCAACTTCCCTTTGCTCTCATGCACATATGTTGGACAACCAAACACTCTGAGAAAGGAATATGATACAGGCCCTCCCTTCCATACTTATTCAGGAATCTTCATATCTATGGCGGTAGAAGGTGCGTGGTTGATAAGGAAAACCGCCGTAGATAATGCTTCTGCCCAAAATCTCTTATTTAATCTCGCAGTCAGCCGTACGCAACGAGTTCTTTCCAATAAAGTCCGATTCATTCTCTCTGCAACCCCATTTGACTGAGGGTCTCCTGGTGTAGTGTAAAGTCTTTTAATTCCCTTGAACTCACAAAATTTGATGAATTTTTGAGAAGTGAATTCACCACCATTATCTGAATGAACAACCTTCACTTTCTTTCCAGACTGCTTCTCAACAAGAGATTTCCGACTTTGAAACCTATCAAAAGTTTCATCTTTGGACTTCATAAAGTAAACCCATACTTTTCTAGAAAAATCATCAACAAATGAAACGTAATACCTGGCTCTTCCATAAGATAGGCATGGTGCGGGGCCCCAAACATCAGTATGAACATACTCTAAGATATCTTTAGACTTATGCTCTGCAATGCCAAAAGAAACCTTCGTCTGCTTTCGAAGTACACATCCTTCACAAAAGTCAAGTTTTGAATGATGAACACCGTCAATCAAGCCTCGCTTTCTCAATACTTCTAAACTGTGCTCTCCAATGTGGCCGATACGAAAATGCCACAATCTGGTAGAATCGGAATAAACTGAATCAATAACTGAAGCCGACTCCGCAACAGTAGTTGTAACCTTCAGCAAATATAGATTTCCAGCTTTTACCTCTTTCATTACTATCAATGAGCCATTTGTAATTTTTAATGAATCTTTTTCTATTACACACTTTAAGCCAGAATTGCACAATGCTCCAACTGAGATCAAACTATGCCTTAAATCAGGCACATGCCTGACATCACATAAAGTACGAACAACACCATCAAACATCCTGATTTTTACTGTTCCAATACCAATCATGCGACAGGAAGCATTATTTCCCATAAGAACCTCTCCACCATCAAGCTGACGATAAGTGGAAAAGGAAGGCCTATCAGGCGTCATGTGATAGGATGCTTCCGAGTCAATAATCCACAAAGTACTCTTCATAGGAGAGGTGGAAACTGTAAAAATGCCAGGATTATTATCTGAATCTGATGACTCCGCTGTAGATGCTGAAGCCTTCTGGGGAACAACTTTGTTTTTATTCTCCAACATGGGGCAGCTTGCAATATAATGTCTAGGTTTTCTGCAGTAATGACAAACTCCCTTCCGAGCTCCTCTTGACTGAGATCTGGACTTTGCTCTATCTCCACCATGATTGGGTCTACTTTTACTTCTTCCTCTCTGTGCAACAAGGCTTTTAGAATCATTCTCCGTGCTCATGCTTTCTAACTTTCCTCTCAACATCTCGTTATGCAAATTTGTCTTCACATCCTCCAAGCAAATAGACGAACGTCCATAGATCATAGAGTTAACAAAAGGGTTATACTCTGCAGGTAAAGAACATAAAAGAATAACAGCTTGCGCCTCATCCTCAATCTTTACATCAGCTGCTCGAAGATTCATGACAAGTGTGTTGAGGGCATCTATATGAGCAAATACATCTGTTCCGGGCCTCATTTTGAAAGAATAAAGTTGTTGTTGTAAGATGATGCGGTTGGTGAGAGACTTGTCGTAGAACTTTCTCTGAAGAGCATCCCACAATTCCTTAGCAGTTTTCACATGAGAAAACTCTCTAAATACTTCATCAGAAAGGCTAAGCTGGATTGTAGTAAGAGCATCCTCTTCCAATTCTTCTAACTCTTCAGGTGCTAATTTCTCCAATTTCTCTGGATATGAGACAACTTTAAATGTCCTCTCTTTCTTCAACACCGCTTCCATCTTCATCTTCCATGTGCCAAAATCTCCCTTCCCATCAAACCTAGTGACTCCATGATTTGTAGCGCTTCTACCACCGTTATTCTTTGTGGAATTTGACATGGTTGAAAAAGTCTTTGAACATGACAACTAGCTCTGATACCAATCTGTAGTGCAAAATCAGAGATTTGGGCAGCGTAAAACGAATAAACCCAATGATCTAGTCTGTAAACAATTTCAACAACGCCAAAAATAAAAAAAGTGGCACAAATTATAGAGAGAACAAAAATAGAAAATAGAGGAAAGAGCACACCAATTTTTAACGTGGTTCGGCTTTGCCTACGTCCACGGAGACCCAACAACTTTTATTTCTTAATGAAGAAATGAGTACAAAAGATTACAATAGAGAGAAGACTAATGGTGGATTGCTTGCTTTATACAATAACATGACCCCTGTTTATATAGAGGGATTTCTTGGGGATAAAGAAGAGAAGTTTCTAGATTACTTGGACATGAAGGAAAGATAAATATAATATCTTCCTTGATTTGATTGGAGCATAAATGGATGACACAATTATGGCCTCAATCTCTTTCCCTAAGTAAATTGATTCTTCATTAATTGCTTGATTGATCTTTTACTTTATTATTTTCTTTCAAAAAAAAACTTCCTCTTATATCTTTCCATATGCAAGCCAATTAATTGATTGACAATCAATCAATTTCTTTCCTTCTCCACTAATATTTGAATCATTAATTTCAACAACCTTAAGTATCCATCTTTTGCACTTGCTGCTGTGGATGGGTAATAGATAAATGGAGTGTTTCATCGAACTTTAAGTAACATGGCCAAGTGACTCGACTTACAATGTGATAGTGTATGAAGCTACATATTTTGTGGAGGCGGTGGATCCACCGGAGCTTTAGTGTTTGGAGCAAATGGGAAGGAAATCCTTGTGAGTAATTGGAGGTATTATATCGCATAGGACCACCATATCTGGGTCTACTGTGTGGGAGATGATGCACATATGTTTGCAAAAGAATGTGTCGATGCCAGTGAACAAACTGCTGATTGTAAGGTGCAAAAGGTTGGAAGGAGGATTAGATCTATTAGCTGTTACAATGGAAGGAGTTGATGTGGAACCTTTAGAGATCATAGATAGTAATCTTTATTTTGTGTTTGAGGATCAAACTACTTCCATTCTTCTCATTAGGTACAATCTCATATCTAACTGATTGTTCACAATGTAGGGAATAAATTTGAGAGGAAGAGATGAAGAAGATTTTTGTTGAGGAAGACATTTTTTTTTTCATAGATTGTTCACAATGTAGAGAATAAATTTGAGAGGAAGAGATGAAGAAGATTTTTGTTGAGGAAGACAATTTTTTTATTTTCATATATTTCTCTCAATTTCTTGACTTACTTGACATTACAAGATATGCTTCTTTTATACATGCATTTTCTAATCCAAAGGAAAAATTTAGATAAGATACATTAAAACAATACCAAATAAAACCGATATATGAAAACAAGAAATCCAATCAACGCATGCAATTTAATGCAATATTTAATGCAGTTTTAATTTATTCCAACACTGTCTCCCCTAAATTAAAACTTGCTTCTCAGTTCAAATCTTTCTGCATTTCTCCTGAAACTTTGTCCACTAAGTGGCTTCTTGAAGATATCCGCCATTTGTTCTCCTGTTTTGCAATATTTAATATTAATGTAACCATTTTTCTCAAGCTCCATTAAAACCAAATTTTTTTAATCATTTTGAATCTTTCTTCAAACTTCAAAGCTTCTGAGAACATCTAGACTTTGATTGATTTATATCTCACGTGCTTCGGCAATAAAAAAAGTGATATCCCTACTCTTGATTCAAGTTCAAGTTTTCTTCGATTGAACAAGCATAACAATCCACCACATTGCATTTCTTTGGCATCTTCAACATCCTGCATATTCTCGTCTTCATTGCCATAAACAAATGTCTTGTTATCATTGTAAAATTCCCTTCCATAAAAAATTAGCTGAGTCACTTTCAGTGGATTAAAGAACAACGAATGATTAGACCTTGGAGAAGGCCTTGCCACATTTTCTTCAACAAGAACTTCCTTTTTCTTTGCTTCTGCAATTTCGTCAATCTTGCAAAATCCATGGATAAGAGCTTTATAAGTGAATTCGTCAAGCTTCAAACCCAACTTCCACATTTTATTCCTCACATTACATTCAAAGTGCATATTCCCTTTCTTACTGTAAAAAGTGTTGCAAGTGAAATTATAAAGCTCAATATTTCTTTTATCCATCTCATTCACGATAGCATTAGCAGCCCTCATTTTACCCTCTTCGCATAACTTACGAATTATTGAGTTATATGTCACTACTCCAGGATACAAACCTTTTGCCTCTATTTCTTTATGAAGTTTCAATGCTTCGTCAAGCTCATCTTCTTTGCAAAAACCATGAACCAATGAGTTATAAGTTACGATATCGGGTTTGTTCCCAGCATCCCTTCTATGTTCTTCCTCCTCTTTTCTCAATCTTTCCTCTTCTTCCATTTCCTTTCTCTCTTCTTCTTTCTTCTTCCTTTTTTGATTCTTTGAATCCATCTCGCTCTCTTTTGGTTCTTCAGTTGCAGGAGCTTTTTCTTCAGCTTATTTTGATTCTC
The DNA here is from genome assembly GCA_030737875.1 of Allium sativum. Taxonomy (NCBI): domain Eukaryota; kingdom Viridiplantae; phylum Streptophyta; class Magnoliopsida; order Asparagales; family Amaryllidaceae; genus Allium; species Allium sativum. The sequence continues at coordinate 967,828,978 of CM060912.1, read as the reverse complement.
CATTTATATCCTTCTCCTTCTTTGTAATATGGTCTTCTTTGTCTTCTGGATTGTCCTCTGCTTGAGCGTCGTCAACTTCAGTCATTCCGGGATCCATGTTTTCATTCTCGCATCTGTCTTCTCTTTTCATATCCATTTTTACTTCACTTTCTCTTTCTTTCTTCTCTTCCTCTTTGCCTTCATCTTCTTCATTCTTGTACTTCTTTTCTTCCCTATTTTTCTTGTCTTTCTTCTCCTTTTTTGTATCACCACTGTTGTCCTCTTTTATTTTAAGACAGCTTTCTTCTACATCTTCCATCTTCATGTCATCCTTTACTTCACCTTCTGCTCCCATCAGCTCCTCTTCTTTTCTCGCCTTCTCTTCATCTTCTTCTTCTGCTTTTGTGTTATCCATTGCATACACCTCTTTCAATAAATTCCACTAATCTTTTGCGAATTTTTCTCCATAAATATGTCCCCATGCTTCTCCATCAACGTTCTCACTCATCAAATTACGAGCTTGAAGATATTTCCGTCTCATGCTTATAAATGCTTTACTTTCTTTCTCCGTCTTATCTTTTGGCCATTCGTAGCCATACTCAACAATCTCCCATAATTCTTTGGAGATCAACTCTTCTTTCTTTTTATTTCTCCACTCTTTGAAATTTTCTTTTGTGAGAACAAATAGAAAAGCCATAGTTTCAACCAGGCTCTGATACCAATTTGTAGAGAATAAATTTGAGAGGAAGAGATGAAGAAGATTTTTGTTGAGGAAGACAAATTTTTATTTCATGTATTTCTCATAATTTCTTGACTTACTTGACATTACAAGATATGCTTCTTTTCTACTTGCATTTTCTAATTCAAAGGAAAAATCTAGATAAGATACATTAAAACAATACCAAATAAAACCGATATATGAAAACATGAAATCCAATCAACGCATGCAATTTAATGCAATATTTAATGCAGTTTTAATTTATTCTAACACACAATTACTACTAGCTTCTTCTATTTCTAGTTTTTCCGCTACGTTGCTGCTTATTGTTTACAACATCATTCCATTTGGTAGTTGTTCCATTAACCATATCTTTATGTTTATAATTGCACAAATTCCATTTTTGTCTACTGTGACCATTAGCATTAATTGTCCCATTTGTTCGAGCTGTTCCTAGCATTACATTTTTTGCTATATATTATTCATTGGATCACTTTCCGGTTGTTTTGTTTGCTGTTACAATACTAGTGGTTTCTATAATTAGTAGATTTATTTCGTTGGTTCACACTTCTATTATTTTGTTTACTCTTGTTAGCATGCATGTTCTAGTTGTAAGAAAAACAAGCAAGCCAACTGAAGAATTACTTATGACCTCATAATAAATCATGCTTTAGTTTATCATTATAATATCTGACCATAATACTATAATAAATCATGATATAGTTAGTGTGGGAAAACGCATGCCCATGCAGGTTGCTTGATATTTGTATTCCATTTCATAATAATGTGCTTGGTGTGAATTCAAATGACCTATGGTTGCTTTGTTTAAGTCATTATTGGCGAATTTTTTTTCTAGAAAAGAATGTCTGGTATTATGGATGTGCTAAAATGAAATGTAACATCCATATACTTTTGTAGATATTTAATAACCTAAAGTTTAAGGCCATATACTAGCTTTCTAAAATCATGTAAAATCATGCACTAATAGCCACTTTTAATGTTTGTGTATATTTTGACATGCACTATTTTTAACCAACTCTGATGTTTGAATGAGTCAGGTTACTTGCAACTCTTATGTGAAGATAGAGAGGGCAATGCAAAGATGAGCATTACTTGAAGCTGGAGGTAGAGAGGGCAATGCAAAGCGAGCTTCCAATTTATTTCAAAAGCCACGACTTTTTAATATTATTCCCGCAATAAGGTCTGATTTTGTCCTTATTCAGCAAACATTTGGTCAGATATTAACTGGTCATTTTTAAAATCCCATCATTTTGTACCATTTACTGCAGTGTGCTTGATCGGTGTAAGAAATGTGGACATGTAGTGGATATCTGTTGGAATATACCTTATAATGTTGTTAAATAAACCGAGCATGTGGTATTGATATCATATGCTTTTTGAGTATATGATTTGATCGTTCTTTGAATATGCATTTGACTGAGTTAGTAATAGTACTCATCAATCTTAATCCGTGAACTAAATTGTCCGTTGGTGTAACTATGCATAATTGTGTAAGCATATGTTATACCAAGGTTTGTAATAATATTCTGGTTAGTTCAGAATTATGTTCTCAAATTTGACCCTTTTTGTCAGCTAGAAAGGTCCACTAATATTTAACCCTGCTTTTTACTTATCTCGGAATACCAACATGCTACTTCAAATTTACACCCTTTGATGTGAAAAATAAGACAAATAGAATATTTATTTAACGTAAGAACATATTTATTCAGTTTGCGTTGATGTGCGTTAGCTGCAAAGAAACCTTCAGTGGTAGCTATTGATGGTCTGGCTCTGGGCCGGGGATTAGAAATAGCAATGGTATGTGTTGCGACCTTGGATATTATCTAATATGGATTTTGTCATTTCGATGTTCATTCATTTGCTCACAAGGAAATATATTTTTCACATTGATATTGATAATTTACGTTGTGTTTATGTTGTGCAATCAGGCTTGCAATAGCCACATTTGTACCACTGACACTCAGCTTGGACTTCCTGAACTTTAGCTGGAGGTAATCCCTAGATTAGGAGGTGATATTTATTGTTTATTGTACTCCGCCTACTAGATCCTATTTTACAATATTAAAATCCTACTCTACAATATATAACTGAAAATAATTTCGGATTTTGTGAGAATCTTCAGTATTTAATGTTTACTAAATCGTACTCTAAAAAATCTGAATTTGTTGTGGCAGTTCTTTTTTCCGAATTTTGAATTTTCAGTATTTCAATTTTTATCTGGGTAGTTATGCTACTTTTCAACAAAGGTATGATACTAACTGGAAGTGTTGGGGTGATGCTAAAAACAGCTCTCGGATTTTTCTCTGCACTAGCAATAGATCTGAAATAGAGGGAGAGTTAAGTGTTGGGTTCACGCTTGACAATGTTGCACATATTCACGCACTATTAGTAGTCACTGATGTTATCTTTTACCTTTTACCATTATTTCAAGCTAGCCTGTGAATGCACTCTCCTCCATAATTGGTGGAGCAGCAGAAGGAGCCATAGTTCTTGAAAGGATGTATGAAGGTGTTCTAAAAGAATTTACACTTTGATTTTTTTTGATTTGATTTTACAGAACAATGTTTTGATCAAAATGACCGGAGATGAAATGCAAAGCAAGATTTGTAATTGATAAAACAAAGTACAGACAATAGTGTTACAACCTTGTATTTATAAGCCATGCGACTGATTTGGGCCTTTTATCTTTCATGACCTATCTTGTTTATAACTTGATGTTGGGCTTGGGCTTTGGCCTTTCGTGAAACTGCTTTATACTTAGCGGTTGAGATCTGTTGTATTCATTAATCCCCCCCCCCCCCCCCCCACAAATTAGTGCTAGGGTTAGGTTTCTCATGTCTGCCTCTAGAGCGATTTAGTGATTTAGTCTTCAATTCATCCACTTTCTTGCTTATAAGTTAGTAGATTTATTTGTCTTTGTGGTTTCTAAGCAAGTGGATCTGCTTAATTGTAGGGCGCCTGGGCTCTCTGCATCTCTGGTATGTCGGTTTTCTTCAATCTCCTTGTTTTTCTCTTCAAGCTTGTTATTTTTCTTCAAAACTGAACTTTTAACATTGGCTCCATCTTGTTTGTTATAAATCTTCGTGATATTCAGCATCTCTCTGAGATTGACGAAATTAGTGTGAGAGAGAGGCTCGGTTAGTGTGTCAGCTCTCTGGTAAGTCGCAGGTAAGTGTCTGACTTCTAAGTTGCCTTTAGCTACTTGCTCTCTTACAAAGTAAAGATCAGTTTCGACATGTTTGGTTCTTGAGTGTAAGATAGGGTTATATGACATGAACACAACACTCTGATTGTCACACCATAATATAGACTGTCGTTGCTTTATGTTTAATTCTGAAAGTAAGGATCTTAACCACATTATTTCTGATGTTGCATTAGCAATACTTCGGTATTCAGCTTCAGTGCTTGATCTTGAGACTATTGACTGTTTCTTAGAACACCAGGATACAATGTTATCACCCAAATATATGCAGTATCTTGTAGTTGATTTTCTGTCATCTAGGTCTGAAGCCCAATCTGCATCAGTGTATCATGTAATATTGTTATTGTTGCATGCTTTAAAAATGAGTCCATAGTCCATAGTTGCCTTTAGATATCTTAATATTCTTTTGACAGCTTTCCAGTGTATGTCCATAGGGTCCTGCATGAATTGACAAACTTTGTTAACACTGTATGATATATCAGGCCTGGTAATTGTTGCATATTGTAATGCACCAACTACACTTCTGTATTGTTTTATGTTAGGTATAGGTTCCCCCATGTGTCTGGATAGAGTCTGACTGCTGACCATAGTTGTTGGTTGTCCTTTTGCTTCTTCCATTTGAGTCTTTGCTAGAAGCTCACCAATATATTTCTTTTGTAACAATGTTATCTCTGTTGATGATTTGTAGTTTACCTCTATTCCCCGAAAATAATTAAGGTTTCCCAGATCCTTGATAGAGAATTGATTGTCTAGATATTGAACAAGTTTGTTTACTTCAGTGCTGTCATTATTTGTAATTATTAGGTCATCAACATAGATAAGAATATAAATGGTGTAGTTTTTATCAGACTTTGTAAAGAGAGAATTATCATATTTGGTAAATTGAAATCCCATGTTGCTTAATGTGGATTTCAACTATCAAACCATACCCTAGGAGCTTGTTTTAGACCATAAATTGCCTTGTTAAGTTTGCACACAAGTCCAGTGCCCTTAGTATATCCTTGAGGTTGTTCCATGTACACATCCTCATTAAGAATCCCATTTAGGAATGCATTATTGACATCAAGTTGCCTCAATTTCCATCCTCTGCTAATAGCTATTGACAGAATTACTCTGATTGTTGAAGGTTTGACTACAGGAGAAAAAGTTTCTTTGTAGTCAAAGTCTTGTTGCTGTGTGAACCCCTTTGCAACTAATCTGGCCTTGTATCTTTTTATAGACCCATCTGACTTTCTTTTAATTTTATAAGTCCATTTACTACCTATGATGTTCTTGTTTTGAGGGGGGTTCAACCAATTTCCATGTCTTGTTTTGTATCAGTGCTTGATATTCAGTATCCATGGCTTTAATCCATCTGCTATTAGTTTTTGCTTGATCATAGTTGTATGGTTCTTCATAACTCATGAGAGCATTATATATTTTGGGCTTGAATATACCACTTTTGGCCCTAGTAATCGTCGGATGAGTGGATTTTCCTTGAGTTTGAGTGTTAGGTGATTCTTCTTCATTAGTTTTCGGTTCATTGTTGCTCTCATTTTCCTATTATTCATTGTTCCTGTTATCCTCATTGTCATATGGTACAGGTGACATACTGGGCTGTGTTGATGATTGAACAGTATCGCTGTTAGGTGATGCTGTTTCATCATGCATCATTTCAGGTTTACCTGCACTAATGAATTCAAAATATACAGGTATAGGAGGTATGGATGCAGATGCATTATGAAGTTTTCTAGTTGTTTTGATTGTATTATCATTATATGGAAATATTCTTTCATTGAACATTACATGTCTACTAATGTATACGTGACCACTATCATCTAAACACTTATATCCTTTTTGATTGTCTGCATACCCTAGGAAAGTACATGGTTTAGACCTGTAGTCAAATTTATGTTTGTTGTATGGTCTTAAGTAAGGGTAGCAGAGACAACCAAAGGTTTTCAGATAATTATAATCATGTTTTCTGTTAAATAGAGCCTCAAATGGACTTATGCCTTTAAGGACTTTAGTTGGTAACCTGTTTATAAGATAGACAGCAGTTTTAAAAGAATCAAGCCAAAATTTTAATGGAAGTTTAGCTTGAGCAAGTAGGGTCAAACCTGTTTCCACAATGTGTCTATGCTTCCTTTCCACAAGCCCATTTTGTTCTGATGTATGAGGGCATGTAATTCTATGAATTATTCCTCTTTTTAGGAAATAATTTTTCAGAGGTTTGTACTCTGCACCACCATCTGACTGAAACACTTTTACTTGAGAATTTGTTTGCTTCTCAGCTTGTGTAATAAAGTGTATAACAGTTTGATATGTATCTGATTTAGACTTTAGTAAGTATAACCATGAAAACCTACTATATGCATCTACAAAAGAAATGTAGTAGTTATACCCATAGTCTGAATTGATTGGAGCTGGACCCCATAGATCAGTAGCAATTAATTCAAGTGGTTTTGTGTACTCAGTGTTTGATAGTGTGAAGAGTAATCTGTGTGACTTTCCCATTTGACAATATGTACACAGATAAGGCAGATAAATTTCATTACACTTGATGTTGTTTTCAGTAATAACTTGCTGTGTGATACTAGCACTAGGATGACCTAGTTTATTGTGCCAAACATCAAAGACACTAATCTCTTTTTCAGAGACATTTTGACTGAAATTGCAACTTAAAGTCTTTCTTCCATCACTGCCACAAGAATTTTGGTTGAACTTGTATAGTCCCTTGACTTCATTGCCCTGTAATAAGAATTTCTTAGTCAGGATGTCTCTGATTAAGCAGTAATCAGGAAAAAAATTCAAAAATTACATGATTATCATGTGCAAACTGAGATACACTTATCAGATTTTTCTTTATGTCAGGAACTCTTAATAAATTTTTTAAGAGTAGGTTTTCATTACCATTTAGAGTTCCACAACCAGTATGAGTGATGCAAATAGACTTACCATTGCCCATGCTAACTGACTGATTACCTCTGTACTCTTTGCATCCCAGATTAAGATTCTCCAGATTATTTGTTAGATGATTTGTTGCCCCTAAATCTGGGTACCAGCTCTCATCACTTATGTGTTCTGGTCTAGTTGTTTCATCACTGCTGATAGATTTTCCCTCATTCTGACTAGTTTGATCACTTTGCATTTGAGGAACATTAGCACTAGCATTATTTCTTTGGTTGCTTGATGACTGATTAGGAGTAAAATTTGGATTAAACCTGAAATAACACTTTAGTGTTGTATTACCAATTCTGACACAAATCTGACATTTAGGTCTATTGCTGTTATTGTTCCTGCCTCTACCTCTTCCTCTATTGTTAAAACCACCTCTCTGTGGGTTTTGACCAGACCTTTGATCTCTGTATCTGACACTGTTAGCATAATTGATAGATAGGTCTGTTTCTTGAGTCTTCTTGCTCTCCAATCTTGCCTCATGTGACAAGAGAATCCCATGTACTTCATCTAAGGCAGGTGTAGTTCTTTGAGATGAAATGATGGCTTCAACAGCCTCATATTCATAACTCAATCCATTCAAGATATTCAATACCTGTTCTGACTCAGTCACTTTATGACCTGCTGCCTCAAGCTGATCAGACAGAGTTTTCATTTTTGAAAGAAACTCTCTCATAGTACTGTTTCCTTTCTTGGTATTCTGAATTTGTCTTCTATAGTGCATTATCTTTGCAGATGATTGAGCATTAAAATTCTTTTCAACATTTGTCCATATTCATTTGATGTTTTGCATCCAACAATTTGAGAGATTAGATTATTGCTTATTGATGATAGTAGCCATACACTTATTAATCTGTCTTGCCTATGGTATTTTATGTACTCATCATTTAGGACAACAATATTCTCTGCATTTGTGATGTATGCAGCTGGAACAGGTAAAGTGCCATAAATGTATCCTTCAAGGCCATATCCTTGAATGGTTGTTTCAACTTGATATTTCCAATTCAGATAATTTGTTTCATCAAGTTTTATTGACACTAGTGTAGTGTTTTATGCGGAATTTTGATGAGGATCTAGTATTGTTTATTTAGATACCAATGGAGTATAATAAAAGTAATTATGAAATCTCACAAAAAACAAAGAACAAAAAAGGACACAGAAGATTTAATGTGGTTCGGATATGAATATCCTACGTCCATGGAGACCCAACAACTTTTATTTCTCAATGAAGAAATGAGTACATAAGAGAGGAGGAAGATTACAATAGAGACAAGATTAATGGTGGATTGCCTTCTTCATACAATAACATGACCTCTATTTATATAGAGGGATTTCTTGACCTCCAAGTAAACTTGGCACCCAAGTTTTGTTGACTTCCAAGTAAAATTGGCACCCAAGTTTTCTTGACCTCCAAGTAAACTTGGCACCCAAGTTATTCCATATAGGAGCCAATTACATGATTGACAATTAATCTTTCCTTCTCTACAAATATTTGAATCATCAATTTCAACACTCCACCTTGATTCAAATATGACAGTCTTTCTTCATCATTTCATCTTCAACAATCAACATAGAAGTCATTGGGCCCAACGCCCCATGGCGCTCAAGTAACAGGAAGCAAACTGATCAAGTTTGAGATTTGCTCAAACTTGTCCTTTGGAAGTGACTTGGTCATCATATCTGAAGGATTATCCGAAGTACCCACCTTCAATAATTTGATCTTGCTCCGTTCTTCCTCAAGCGTAAGAAAGAAACCTCTAACATCAATGTGCTTTGTCCGTGAACTATATTCTTGATTCTCAACAAGATGAATAACACTCTGACTGTTTGAAAATAGCTCCACTGTCCGCTGCACCATTGAAAGATCATCCAATAACTGAAGTAAGTACAATCCTTCCTTTGTTGCTTCCACAATCGATATCAACTCTGCTTCGGTAGTCGACAAAGCTACGATAGATTGCAGCTTTGATCTCCATGAAATCGAGCATATGCCAAGTGTAAAAACATAGCCCGACACTGACCTTCTAGCATCTCTATCCCCAGCATAATCAGAATCACAGTATCCTCTAAGAAGGATGTCACCATCTACTCCACCATATAGCAAACCCACCGAAGAAGTGCCTCGAAGATATCTAAGAATCCACTTCACTGCTTGCCAATGTTCTTTGCCTGGGTTAGACATATATCGACTGACAACACCAACTGCATGGGCCAAATCTGGTCTCGTGCACACCATCGCATACATGAGACTACCAACAACACTAGAATAAGGTATATTAGCCATATACCTTTTATCTTCTTCCGATGTAGGAGAATGGTCTTTCGACAACTTAAAATGAGAGCCTAAAGGAGTGCTTACCGGTTTGGCTTTCTCCATCCCAAACCGAGCGAGGACTTTATCGATGTACTGTGCCTGAGTGAGCCTTAGCTCTCTCCGCTTCCTATCCCTGCTTATCTCCATACCTAATATTCTTTGTGCCTTTCCCAAATCCTTCATATCAAACTCTCTACTGAGCTCCGCTTTCAACTCCTTAATTTTGACCATACTCTGGGATGCAATCAACATATCATCAACATATAACAACAAATAAATCATGTCATCATCACATCTCCTAAAATAAACACACTGGTCTTTGAAGCTTCTGGAGTATCCCTGTGAAAGCATAAACTTATCAAATATCTTGTACCATAGTCTAGGAGACTGCTTCAGTCGATAAAGAGATTTGTTAAGTTTACAAACATAGTCTGGCCTACTGCTATCAGTGAACCCTTCCAGCTGCCGCAAATAAATCTCTTCATCCAGATCACCATGTAAGAAAGCAGTTTTGACAACTAGTTACTCTAACTCCATGTCATAATGAGCAGCTAATGCCAAGAGAATACGAATGGAAGTATGTCTAACAACTGGAGCAAAGATGTCATGATACTCTACCCCTTTCTTCTAAACATACCCCTTTGCTACTAGTCTTGCTTTATATCTAAAATCTCCGCTGCCACCGTCTTTTACTCTATAGATCCACTTACATCCAGTAGCTCTCTTGTTGGTAGGAAGTTGCACCAAATCCCAAGTGTGATTTTTCCGTAAAGATTCGATCTCCTCTTCCATTGCTACTAACCAACTGGAACTGTCAACTGATACAATAGCGTCTCTATAATCTCTGGGCTCATCATGGACAACATTTAATGCATATGTTGCCATATCATCAAAGTCAATGTCTTTGATGCTCAAACCAACAAACTCATCAAGCCATCTGGGCTTTCTTCTTTCTTTAACAGGTCTGGTCTCTATATGAGCTCCACCTTGAGTTTGATCTTCTGTGCCAGTATCCATACTATCCTCATCAACCACGGCATCATCGGAAATGCCATTTGAATGTCTATGGAAAGAATTAACAAATGATTTGCTTTGTGATTGGTGTTCTTCACATGTCCTCTCATCATCATCCGATGAGGAAGGCTTCACCTTCAACATAGCCTTCTCATCAAAAGTTACATGCCTTCTTATAATAAGTTTCTTGCTAATAGGACACCACAACCAATATCCTTTTACTCCTCTTCTATAACCTAGAAAGATATACTTGCGAGCTCTAGGTTCGAGCTTTCCTCGACTCTCATGCACATAAGCTGGAAAACCAAACACCTTGAGGAATGAATAGCTAACAGGCTCTCCTTTCCATACTTCTTCAGGGATCTTCATATCTATGGCAGTAGAAGGTGTGCGGTTGATGACGAAAGCCGCCATAGATAAAGCTTCAGCCCAAAATCCCTTCTTTAACTTAGCAGTCAATCTGAGGCACCTAGTTCTCTCCAACAATGTCCGATCCATCCTTTCTGCAACTCCATTGGACTGGGGGTCGCCTGGTGTGGTGTAATGCCTCTTAATGCCTTCTAACTCATAATAATCGATGAATTCCTGTGATATGAATTCACCACCATTATCTGAACGGAGAACTTTCAACTTCTTCCCTGACTGCTTCTCCACCATGGATTTCCATTTATGAAATCTAGTAAAGGTTTCACTTTTGGACTTCAGAAAGTATACCCATACTTTACGAAAGAAATCATCTATAAATGAAACAAAATAACTGGCTCCACCTAAGGATGGGCAAGGGAAAGGTCCCCAAACATCAGTGTGAACATAATCCAAAACAGCTTTTGCCTTATGCTCACCAACACCAAAAGAAATCTTCGTCTGCTTACCAAGAACACACTCTTCACAAAAACCAAGCTTTGAATGCCAAACTCCGTCAATCAAACCTCGCTTTCTTAGCTCATCCATGCTGCGCTCGCCAATGTGGCCCATCCGCAAGTGCCATAATCTAAAAGAATCTGAATCAGCTGAAGTAACTGAAGCTAATTCACCAACTACAGTAGTGCCCTTTAGTAAATAGAGATTTCCTGCCCTCACTCCTATCATAACGATCATGGAACCCTTAGATATTTTCATCTTCTCTTCTTTAACTACAATCTTTAGTCCAAGTCTACTCAACGCCCCAACAGAAATCAAGCTCCTCCTTAAATCAGGTACATGCCTAACATCAGTAATGGTTCGAATAACACCGTCAAACATCCTGATCTTTACACTACCAACACCAACCTTATGACAAGAAGCATCATTTCCCATCAGAACTTCTCCTCCATCAATCTCATGGTAAGTGGAAAAAGAGTTCCTATCAGGTGTAATATGATAGGATGCGCCAGAATCAATCAACCATAGGGTTCTCTTCCCAGAAGAACTAGAAGCTGTAAACACATCAGTGTCACTCTCTGTATCTGATTTCTCCGCTGTAGAGGCTGAAGCTTGCTTTGGGTCTTTTCTTTTTCCTTCAAGCTTGGGACATTATGCAATAAAGTGCCCGGGCTTCTTACAATAATGGAAAGTCAATTTCTTAGGCCTCCTAGACTGGGACCTCGAAGAATTCCGTTCTTCACCTTTCTTTGACTTGCTTTGACTTCTACCTCTCTGTACAGATAAGCCTTCGGTATCACTATCAATGCTAGTGCTCGCCAATCTACCTCTTAACACGTCATTATGAAGGCTAGCCTTTAGATCAAAAAGGCTAATTTTACTGCGGCCATAAATCATAGAATTGACAAAAGCAGTATATTCTTTGGGCAAGGAACAAAGGAGGATCACAGCTTGAGCCTCATCAGTAATATCAACATCTGCTGCCTTCAGATTCATAACTAAAGTGGTCAAGGCATCTACATGCTCCATAAGATCGGCTCCAAGCTTCATCTTAAACGAATAAAGTTGTTGTTGTAGAATAATCCGATTTGTGAGAGACTTGTCTTGATATGCATCTGATAATGCATCCCATAGTTCCTTCGCCGTCTTCTTCTGAGAAAAATCTCTAAGGACTTCATCTGAAAGACTCAACTGAATTGTTGTGAGAGCTTCGTCTTCCATTTCCTCCAATTCAGCTGCATCAACATCTTTCAATTTCTCAGGCGCAAAAACAACTTTAAAAGTCTTCTCCTTTTTCAATACGACCTCCATCTTTATCTTCCAAGTACCAAAATCTCCTTTTCCGTCAAAATGTGTTACTCTATAATTGATGCCAGATCTTCCAACAGACTTACTAGAAGTAGCCATTAATATCCAAATAGAAACAATAACACTAGCTCTGATACCAAACTGTAGTGTTTTATGCGGAATTTTGATGAGGATCTAGTATTGTTTATTTAGATACCAGTGGAGTATAACAAAAATAATTATGAAATCTCACGAAAAACAAAGAACCAAAATGGACACAGAAGATTTAACGTGGTTCGGATATGAATATCCTACGTCCACGGAGACCCAACAACTTTTATTTCTCAATGAAGAAATGAGTACATAAGAGAGGAGGAAGATTATAATAAAGAGAAGATTAATGGTGGATTGCCTTCTTCATACAATAACATGACCTCTATTTATATAGAGGGATTTCTTGACCTCCAAGTAAACTTGGCACCTAAGTTTTCTTGACTTCCAAGTAAACTTGGCACCCATGTTTTCTTGACCTCCAAGTAAACTTGGCACCCAAGTTATTCCATATAGGAGCCAATTACATGATTGACAATTAATCTTTCCTTCTCTACAAATATTTGAATCATCAATTTCAACAACTAGTTGAGGGCTAATTGATGTTTTAACTAATTGATCAACAGGTGATGTGAAAATAGTTGGCTGATTTTGAGATGAGACAGAAGCTGATGGTGATTTATCAACCATAATGACAGGAAAATCCAATCAAGAATTGGTTAGACGGGGAAGGATACTTACTTGATCAAATCTTGAATGCTAAAACAAGTTGATTTCTTGATTTTCTGGTCATCTTGATTTGATCTTTCTGATGATTTCCTTTCTGTTTTGTCTCAAAACTACTGATCTTCAGGGTTGGTTGCAGCCAGTGGTTGTTGCTGACGAGGTCTTGGTCTTGTGCAGCCAGTAGAAATACTTGGCATGACAAAGATCTGATGCAGTCAGCAGCTACTGCTTGGCGAGGCACTGATCAGGTCGATCACAACAACTCTCAAATGAGGAGTGGATAACACTCTGGTGAGAGGGATCCCCAAATGATGATATTACTCTGATGGGGATAATGAATCTTGATCTTTCAAATATTCAGCGATGATTTGCTGTTAAGCAATAGCTCTGATACCATAAAAGAATTTATACTTTGATTTTCTCTGATTTGATTTTACAGAACAATGTTTTGATCAAAATGATCGGAGATGAAATGCAAAGCAAGATTTGTAATTGATAAAACTAAGTACAGACAATAGTGTTACAACCTTGTATTCATAAGACATGAGACTGATTTGGGTGTTTTATCTTTCACGGCCTATCTTGTTTATAACTTGATGTTGGGCTTGGGCTTTGGCCTTTCGTGAAACTGCTTTATACTTGGCGGCTGAAATCTGTTGTATTCATTAATCAATCAACAAACAATTCATGCATGGAACTTTAAGATGACGCTAACCCCCACTATTGAAACAACTTTTGGATGGTTTTAGCTGCAAGGTGAATTGGTGTTCATCACAGGTTTTTTCTTCTTTGATTTCTTTTAGCTGGTGAATTTTACTGGCAACGTAGTGGATACGCCGCCTCTAGTTATGGAGGTAAATTAGTATTTGAATCTTACATTCAAACCTCCTCCTTATTTAAGTGTATCAGATAAATACCAGAGTTATGGAAGGTTTTCTGCCACTTTTCAATTGTTTACCTTCATAACTACAACTTTAAATTTCGGAAGTTTTTGGAAAATTTTAAAATACATCTTTATGACCGCGAAAAAGTAGTACTAAGTCCTTTCAAAATTTTCTTTGTAAATTACATTAGTATTATTTTTTTGTTATTTTTATTTATGGAAAGAAGATGAGATTCACAAGTTATTTAGGTAATTTTAATAACCTCAATATACAATATTAGAATATACGTTTATAATTTTAACTGATTTCAACAACAAAATTAAAAAAATAAGAATGTAAAAAATAGATTCTAAAGATAAGGATGTAAAACAAGTAAGTTTAGCAAAAAAGTATGTGTCAAGTTTGCAAATTAACAATATAGACCACCAATTCATCTTGCAGGAGTGGTGTATAGTGTTTTATGCGGAATTTTGATGAGGATCTAGTATTGTTTATTTAGATACCAATGGAGTATAACAAAAATAATTATGAAATCTCACGAAAAACAAAGAACAAAAAAGGACACAGAAGATTTAACGTGGTTCGGATATGAATATCCTACGTCCACGGAGACCCAACAACTTTTATTTCTCAATGAAGAAATGAGTACATAAGAGACGAGGAAGATTCCAATAGAGAGAAGATTAATGGTGGATTGCCTACTTCATACAATAACATGACCTCTATTTATATAGAGGGTTTTCTTGACCTCCAAGTAAACTTGGCACCTAAGTTTTCTTGACTTCCAAGTAAACTTGGCACCTAAGTTTTCTTGACCTCCAAGTAAACTTGACGCTCAAGTTATTCCATATAGGAGCCAATTACATGATTGACAATTAATCTTTCCTTTTCTACAATATTTGAATCATCAGTTTCAACGTGGTGCAGGATGTTCTACTGGCAATGTGGTCATTTTTGTTGAAAATGCAATACAAGCTCAAAACATGCATTGACTTTTGAGTGTTAATTTAATGTGATAGCTTGCCAGCTACTTGTCTTAAATCTTCTTTAGAGATTTGTTTAATAATACTTTTTAACTTGCTTCGATTATCAACTAAGAGGTTCAATGCCTTCGGACATTCAAAAATCAAAACAAGCTAATTATGTAAGACAAATTTTACTTATAAACACAATAAATAAACCTATTTCAGATTTTGAGCCTAGCCTAAAGCTTATTAAAAAAATATGTATTTTTTCCAAGTATGTAACAACATTTTATACTTGTGCAATCCAAATTGTGCATGCGTTCATTGCATTTTATATTTTCTCAAAAATCTTTACATACATATAGACTTCCTGCATGTACTTAACAGTCAATTTAGGTGATGCAGCCTATGATGTGTTTTGTTATGTGCACATCCATGTATATATATAGACCTCATGCATGTAATTCACAGTCAAGTTTTCATCTTCTTCCATATTTCAACTTGTGTGGTACAATGCTCCATTCTTATAACATTTCAGGGTTTTTTGATGAACCCATACCAGGTTTATTCATGATACCATTCATATAGTTTACTTAATAAAGTCGGCGCCTACTATACCAATATCATCACAGTAGGTGTACTTACTTGAAATATTAACCAGTAAACCAATTGGGTGCTTGTTGCATAGTTAATATGTGGTGCCCTCTTCATTCTTGTACATGCCATATACTGATCGTTGTGTTGCTGAAATTATCTAAAAACTTGATGATGACAAACCAAGTAAATTTGAAAACCTCGCTTCTATTGGGCATACAACTAGTAATGACTCCATATGTTCTGCCTAATGCATCCTGGATTATGCATAAGATATTGTTTATCTCTATTTGAATTTTGCACATGTTTCAGATTTCAATTAGCACTACTAGTTTGAGTATGTTCCCTCCTTCGCCTGCTCTAATTTATAGCTCAACTAATGTGATGGAACATGGTGGTGGCAATCCAGACATACTGCATTTGCAAGAGGTATGTAATGTTCATTTTTTCTTATGACTTTTTGTTATCATTTTTTACAGAGAAATTATCCCTATTGAATTCCTGATTTCTCAGGTTCTATTTTATTTATATCTATAAAGCAATAAAGAGTAACTCAGCTTTAAAATAATAGATCTTTATGTTTCAAAGTTTCTGGTTGCTGCAGCTTCCTCAAGTTGCTACTAGTTTATTATCTCTTGCAACATTAGTTCTCTCCCTTTCCCTTGAGCCATCCATCAAGAGCAAGGTAAATATTAGTTAAGATTGCAAGTATGAATTAAACCACTGTATCATATATTATTTTAACAGAATTTTTTTCTCTATATAAACACTTTTTTATAGAAGAAAAATGTGCACATTTTGATTCATATGAACCATATGATCTCATGTCTTAATGCTGAATCTTTTCTCCTAGTTTTGCAACAAAAGGAGATGTGATACCAACTACCTACTTTTCTTGAATATCGTCTTGTTGATTGGTTTGTTTTATGTTTTATTTAGTAAAATGCAGAAATATTCATATATTCATAAATTACAGCTTTTAAGTTACTTGTTGCTGCAGCAATCGATGGCTAGTTTCATGTTGAATGATAATTTATCTAGTAGCCAAGGTTATCACAGACTCACGATTGGGTATGCTCCTCTTTTTCATTTTTGGAACATGGTTATAATATATGTGCGTAGAGTTTGTTTCAGCTTATTTCATTATTTTCAGCTTATTTTATGAAGTTTTTACCACTATTTTCAGTTTTTCCCTCTAGCTGCGATATGTGATTTCAGCTGCAACTCTATTAACATCGTTAATCATTGTTACTTATTAAATAACCTATTTCAGAAGATATGTTTCAAGTTTACTAGTTTTATGGTTTGGTTTCTACGGATCTGTTAAATTGTTAAAGGATTACATCCACTCGATTGATGAGTATTTGTAATTTGAGGTAGGTTTTATAAATTAAACATAGATGTATAAGACAAGTGACAACTGTACCTAGATCTAGATAACCTCAGATAGGGTTGATGCATGGCAATGAGTACTTAAATTAGTAATTTTTATGCAGGCTACAAACAAAATGTTTCACAGATGTGGAAATACAATTATGATGCCTTTTTCCCCTATTTTTTCTAGGCTTTGTTTTTGCCTAAAGGACATTCAAACATAGTTTAATATGTTTGGGCTAGTTTACATATCGAAGATCACATCTTCCATTTTGAATATGTATTTTTGATGCTTGGACTTGCATGGTTTAACTGTGCAGACACAAGTTCCACATTTTTTTGAAGAAGCATATTTTATATGCTTATATAATTTCCCGAACATAACTCTCAGCTGTGATTTTTAACAAAAGGTCCGACTGATAGGACTATATGTGTTTGGGATGTTGATCGCGGCCATTGTTTTGGAGAATGGAATGTTGGTGAAGCTATAAAACATGGCGCAAGGAATTCATTGCCTCAATTCTCTATTTTAGCTATATGCACGTAAACTTTTTCACCCTTTTCCCATTTATTCTTAAACTTGTGTTGATCAATTACGTTTATTGATCTAACGATTAGCCTCCATTAAAGTGGGCGTGATTATTATTTTGAGTACTGAACTTGGTGATTCAGAAGAGGACCAAATAATTCAAAAGTTTTTTAACATTACACTCAATAAACATGCTGGTTGGTTAGTTTCTTATTTATTTACTTTGCATTTCATGTTTACCTTCTATCGGTTTTGACCTTAAAAATGCCAGAGCAGATAAATCTCCTGTAAGCTGGGTCAAACACTCCGAGCTTGATTGATGCCCTCAGTTTACAACATTTTAAGGTAAATTGAGTGTGCCTCTAAAGTTCATATTCAAAGTTAATAAGTTACTCTGGAACTCATAATGTTTTATTTTCTACAGGCTGTGTCGACGGTGGAGTGGCATAAGAGCAGATATTATTTTACCATAGATGTATATGATAAGGTGGTATTGAGTAGTTCTTTGTTAATTTTCAGGAGTAGATCATGAATTTGTTAAATAATTTACAATTGCATGAGCCAGGTGATGGAATGTGAAATTCAATTATTTTCAATAGTTATTTCATTTCTTCTTTATGTTTTGATCAATGCATCACACCTCTGCAGGCTAGCAAACAGATGTGCCTCCCCAAGCTACCATCCCAGAGGATGAGATAGTTACTATTTTTGCTCTTAATTAGAACATTGTTCAAGTTATTTGTATGCTTGCTGAGCTCCAGTATAACTATCTAGAACAATTGGGTATTAGAATGATTTTCTAGGCATTCCTTATAAGATGACTAAGCTTGTTGCTTTAATTCTTTTTTTCTTAGCTGCATTCATTTATGTTAATGATCTTCTTTTAGCTACTTTCATTTGTTGAATGCATCTCTAGTCGAAGATCGTTCTGCTTTACAAAGGAATGTGAGGATTGGATTGGAGTTTGTTACTTACATTGGATAGAGAAATTTTCTCAAAACTGGGTTAAAAGAGCAAGTATGATCCAAGGCAGAATTGTGTGATGAGGTGCTCTTAGCAGCATGCACAGGTGGCTGGTTAGCTAAATTATCAAATATTAACTAAGTTCACATAAAATTAACTAAATTTTTACAAAAGATTAGTTTTTTAATTTAGAATTTGTCGCATGTTTAAATGCTAATTTGCTGCATTGCCTTTAATGCCTTGTATAAATATCTCATATTTAATGTCCTAGTTTTATTTTTGCTTCTCCTTTAGATTTCTTTTACTCTGAGAATATATGATACAATAATTACTATTTCATTCTCTGTTTATTTGATATTAACAGGACCAGGATCGCTATTGTTGATGTTAAAGAGAAAACACCATAAACAAAACAAAATTAGATCTACCATTTGTCCATTTTGTAAGTAATTTGCTGATGGCAAAATTATATGATATATTAACATGGAAAAACTTAAAAAGCAATATGTATGAAATATTAAGTTTGAATATGTTAAGAGTTGTTTGAATGATGAATATGGAGTACTATGTTTTGGTATATGAGAGTTATTTGAATGATATGTATAAAATATTATGTTGTAATTTAAATATTTGTTGTTCGTGAAAGTATGCTGTGTGAATGCATACACACACATATACATATATATATGTATGTATGTATGTATATATATATGGGAGCGGTTATTGGGACACAAAATTAAACACAGAATTAGAGACACAAAATCTAGACCGTAGGATTTGTTTGTCTGTATGTGTGAGGTGGAATTCAGGGGGAGATCTTATGGTTGAGGTTGCTTGTGCCTAAATTTGTGTCAACTTTTTGTGTCTAAATAGACTTTCCCTATATATATATATATATATATATATATATATATATGTGTGTGTGTGTGTGTGTGTGTGTGTGTGTGTGTATAGGAAAGCGTTTCGTTGCACCCCCAAAAATGAAGCACCCCAAAAGACCCTTGATTTCTACCTCTCATTTATATTAAAGAAAGTGAATGGGAAGTGAGAGAGTCAGTGGAAGGAGTGTGTGTGTAATAAGTTAAAACAGTAACAAATAAAATCTTCAAATTAATATTCTAAATAATAGCGTTTCATAAACACTATTAAATACAAACCATAGTATAACTAAACAAACGCAAAAAAATACAAATAAAACGCTATTGAAACATACAGACAAATGCTATAGAAAGTAAGTATCAGATGTTATTCTATAGCTTTTTTATTCGATAGCAAGCCTAAAACGCTATAAAAACTCTCTTTTCATATCGTTTCATGCATGCTATTTAAAGCATAAGGCCTAAAATAGCATGTCGTTACATGGCGTTCTCTGAAACGCTATGTTAGGATACAATAGCGTTTTTCAAATGCTATAAATTGCCTATATTGTTGTAGTGTGATCAAATCTCTTGTACCATTGCCTAGGCGATTGCTTCAAACCATATAGTGATTTCTTCAAGTTGCAAACCAATTTTGACTTACCATCTACAACAAACCCTTCAGGTTGCTTCATGTAAATGTCTTCATCCAAGTCACTATGCAAGAAGGTGGTTTTTGCATCAAATTGCTCCGATTATAAGTCGTGAATATCAACTAAAGCAAGTAATATTCAGGTAGAAGTATGTCTCAACCAGTGCGAAGTTCTCATCATACTCCTTTCCCATCCTCTGTGCAAACCCCTTAGCGACTAACCTAGCTTTGTATCTTCCATCGTCCTTCACCTTGTATATCCATTTGCACCCAATAGCACGGTTTCCTTTAGGAAGTGGAACCAACTCCCAAGTTTGGTTCTTCATCAGTGATTGCATGTCTTCTTTCATGGCACAAATTCACTTTGAGCTATCACTCGAACTCATGATGTCATCAAGGTTCATCGGCTCATCTTGGACTACATGAAGAGTGTAGTCCAAATTCTCACAAAAGCTAAGATAGTTCCAATCACCATATCTTTCGGGTGGCCTTATAGCACGACGACCAACTCGAGTAGCAATACCATCACTCGGTCTTCCTTCAGCTCCATCTTGAACTGAATCGTCTCTATAATCATGCACATCACCAACACCACTAGAGGAACCCTATGGACTATGTGATGTAACATCAACCGCATTTATCTTGCAAGCACCTCCAACAACTCCACTCACTATAGGTTTGAAAGTGGGAATAACTTCCTTCTCCTCTGATTCACCATGAACCAAATCCGGAACATCTGATGATCCCTCATTCACCTTGAACATAGCCGACTCATCAAAAGTAACATGATGAGAAACCACAACCTTCTTTGTTTATGGATTCCAAATCGGATAGCCCTTAACACCATCCATATAGCCAAGAAAAATCCCCTTGAAAGCTCTAGGCGCAAGCTTATCACTCCCCGGATCATGCACATAAACAAAACTGCCAAATATATGAAGATAACTCAGCTCAATGCTCTTTCCCTTCCATACTTCCTCCGGAATTTTGTTATCAATAACCGAGCATGGAATTTGATTAATAATATGCACTGTGGTTGACAAAGCTTTGGTCCAAAATCCCTTAGACAAACCCGATGTCAATCTCAAGCATCGAACTTTCTCTAGCAGAGTCCGGTTCATTCTTTCCGCTACTCCATTAGATTATGGATCCCCAGGTATATTAAAATGCCTCCGAATACCATGTTGCTTGCAAAATTTCAAAAAATATCCGGAAACATACTCACCGCCATTGTAGGACTTAAGAACCATCAAAGACTTTCCACTCTCATTCTCAACAAGAGCTTTCCATTCATTGAACTTTGCAAATGCCTCCGACTTGGCCTTTATTACATACACCCAAACCTTTTGAGAAAAATCACTAATGAAAGAAATATAATATCTTGCTCCTCCCAAACAAGCTACTGGTGCCAGTCCCAAACATTTGTGTGCACATACTCAAGAATGCCCCTTGAATCATGTTTTCCTTCACCGAATGAAACTCTAGTTTGCTTCCCCATAACACATTCCTCGTAAAACTCCAACTTGTTGAAATTCTGACCATCAACCATCTCCCTTCGACGAAGAACATTTAAACTCTTCTTTGAGACATGACCCAATCTCAAATTCCACAACCGTGTCGCATCTAAGCCACGAGAACTGTCAACACCAACACAAGTTTCGCTATCCACAGTCACTCCTTGAAGCAAATAAACATCATGAGTCCTAGCACTCTTCATGACAACAAGTGCACCCTTCAAAAGCCTCAAGCTATAACTCTCAATAGTGATCTTGCAACCTAAAGAATCCAACTGTCTCAAAGAAATAAGTGACTTCCGTAGTCTCGAAACATAGCGCACATTAGTGAGAGTATGAACCACTCCGTCAAACATCCGAAATTGCACGGATCCAGTGCCCTTCGACTTGCAAACTACACCATTTCCCATAACAATTGAATTTCCTTCTCGATCAACATAAGAAGAAAAACAATTCCTATTAGGCATCATTTAATATGAGCCCCCGAATAAAGCACCCATTCGCTGCTCGAAACATATGATGCTACAACCGACAAAACATCTATGTCTCCCTCATCAACATCTCTCTCCATCGCAACTGATGAAGATGTTACTTCCTTCTTCCCCTTGTCTGGACAATCATTCTTCCAATGACCATGTTTCTTACATATAAAGCACTTGCCATTTCTTTCCTTCGACTTTCCTCTCCAACCAGGCTTCCTAGACTTAGAATGCCCCCAATTTCCCTTCTTCTCATATTTCTCCTTCCCTACAAACAAACCTTAACCATTACCTACACCACTGCTTCCATCACTCAGATCCTTCATCTGATCTCGCAGCTCCTCACTAAGAAGACTCATCTTGACATCATCAAGAGTCAATATATCTCGTCCATAGGACAAACAGTTTGATAATCTCGTATATCACTTAGGCAACGAACATAACTATATCTTCGCCTTCTGCTCCTGCTCAATCTTCAAATCTACCGTCTTTATCTTCATTAGCAAATCATCAAACGCATTCAAGTGTGTCTTTAGCGAAGTTACTTCCTTCATTTTGTAGGTAAAGAAAGTCCGAAACAAGATCAGTCGATTTGTGAGTGACTTTTTCAAATACAACTCCTCCAACTTGTTACAAATTCCCTTTGCAGTCGTCTCACCACTAATTTCAGAGATAACATTCTCCCCCATAGCAAGTTGAAGTGTAGTGAATGCCCACTCTTCCATTTCTTCTCTCTCTACATCTGAGATGCCCGTTGGAAATAAATGTGTATCAAACACTACCAGATTCCACCGAAGAACCGCTTTCATCTTCCATTTCCATTTTTCAAAAGCATTATCGCCATTCCACTTATCAATAACCAGTTTTGAGCCAGAAGTTGGGTACGACCCACATACATATGGAGCTACACCACTTGGACCAACTGTTGAGGTACATTTGAACCTGATTCCGGCATTTCTACAACTATCTACCAACACCAAAGCTCTGATACCAAATTTTGTAGAGAAGTTCGACTAAAGACCGCTCAAATCAAAACCCCCAACTCAGCGGAAGATGAGATCATGGTAAATGTGAAAAAACAACCAATCAATATCTCAAACAATCTTTACTCAATCCACAAGCCTATCGCAATCACCAAACAAATGAAATAATAGAGAAATAACGACGAACTAAATTACACAGGGATTTATAGTGGTTCCACCGATGTCTTGTCAGTGTACGTCCACTTTGAGAGAGAATCCTTTATTAATATCAATAGAAGAGTACAAGAGATTAATTGCAATGATCAAATTCACATGAAGCAATTGATTTTATGGAGATGAGAATTGAAGAATATTAGGGTTTTCTAAACCCTAATTTGAATAAACCTAGATCTAATCCCTTGATTAGTTACTTTTCTGGTACATGCCCTTTTGGATCTGATGTAGCTTACATAGGGAGAGAATATAATGTAGCAATTGCCCAAATTACCCCTATATCCTTCACAAATCAATATATAATGGCCTCAGCCCGAAAAAGCCCATAAGCCGCCATAAATGTCTATCATGGAGTGAAAGACGTCTGTTCATAGTCACGGGAAATCATTCCCTGACAACATAGACGTCTACCACCATCCATCAGACTTTTGTCAGGCTCCATGCTTCAGCACATACATCTGTCCGGGGTGACAAACGTCTGTCAAAAATCATGGGAAATTCCTCCTGTAAACTTAGACATTTGTCAAGCCTAGCGTAGACGACTGAGCTGGAACTACTGAAACACCCTGCTCCATTTCGCTTCTAACTCCTTCATGCGAGCTCCGATTTGCGAACGGTTTTCTCCAATGCGAGTCTACTTCCATCCACTTCAATTCTACCATATAGTATTGCAAAACTTAACAATTTCATAATTGTTAGGAAAGGAATTCCAAGTTTTGCAGGTCAATTAGAGTTCCAAAACCGATTTTAGAAAGCATGATGGTCAATGAAATCAATTTCAGAAGCAAACTACAACAGCACAAGAATCATATTATTATAAAAAATAAAATAACATAAATTAGTAGCTATGAGATTATTTACACTCCCTAAAAGTCCACCGATTACTCAGATTAACTTGCTTCTTCTTTGCAATAGTATACTGAATTTCCCTAAAAGTCACAAAAATACAGTAGCCTAGGTAGTCTGGAAAGTAACTTCAGAAGCTTCCATTACCAAATCTTCATCTTATCCAAAAGGAATTACAGCTTTAGAGAAGGTATATTATTGTGCATTGCATTTGCAACCCCTTCCGTACTACCTGTCTTTCCAATGAGAATTCATGTACTGACACAGCGGATACAACAACAAAACAAATATAGAAGAAATCATGATAATTTTCAATACCATTGATTAAAGTTGATACATGAAAGATACTCGATTCCATGGATCTCAAAGAAATCGAGATGAGCAGAGAAACACCATTTTTCCGTTGATCCAATAATGCCGGAAATTTGGTCACCAAATTTCTATTGATTCGATTATGCCAAAAAGATGATCTTCCAAATGGTTGATTCACAAAGAATACCGAAAATAGGGATAATTGTTGGAGCTCCCAACAATGGCGGAATGCCAAATTTTATACAGAAATCAACAAACTATTACATAGCTGCAACCACCTATTTATAGTGTGCTAAAAGTTGGTATCGACACTACAACACAAGTAAACGATACCAAAAAAAATACAAACAAACCACAAAGCCAAAATATAAAGCTAAATGATATTGATACAAACTACAAATCTAAAATAGAACTGTAACAAAGTTACTCCAGAACCACAAAGCCGATGCCATAAAGTTTGACTTGACACCGGAAGTAAATCCACTGATTTGAAGATGAAACTGGAACCGATGAAACAAAACACCACTAATATAGCGATACCACTGAGTTATTGATGAAACCAGATCTAATGAGAACAACTTAACTTCCACAGGAACCAAGAGTAAATCCACGGAGTTGAGACAAAAAACTAATGAGGCCGATACCGATACTGAACAAATATATGTAGAATCGAAACCAATCAACCCGATGCTAAATCATCCTTAGTATCGGTTCGTGCTGCATCGTCCTTCCCTGGTTAAAAAGAATTTGTCCATGAATTCAAACCAACCTCTTCAACCAAATCATTCTCATAGTATGTTAACAAATACTTAACATTGAAAACATTAGCAGTGCGAATATGACTTGGTAGTCTCAATCGATAAGCATTAGGGTTGATTTTCTCAATAATTTCCCAAGATCCAATCTTTTTGGAAGCTAGTTTACTATATGTACTAGCAGGAAATCGGACTTTTGTGAACACAACCCACACAAAATCACCTCCCTAAAATTCAACATGTCGAAGCTTTGAATCAGCAGCTTGTTTGCACTTATGACTTGTTTCAACTAACCGTTCTTGTTCTGTACGATGGAGCTCCTGTAATCCTGAGACAAGTTCAATAGCTTTTCCCTGCATTATATCTTGTCGTAACAATGGAATCAGATCCAAGGGTCCCTTTGTTACTACTGAATATATAATCTTGAAAGGACTGAATCCAGTATTGCGATTGACAGCATGATTATGTGCAAATTCAGCATGACACAACTTCGAATCCCAGCTTTTCAGGTTGTCACTAACAAAACTTCTCAACAAATTTCCCAATGATTTATTCACCACCTCGGTTTTTCCATCTGTTTGCGGATGATATGCACTACTAAATTTCAATTCCATACCCACCATTTTCCACATTCATTCAGAAATGACTCAAGAACCGGGTACCAAGATCTGAAACAACCAAATCTAGTAATCCATGAAGACGATATATGTAACGACCCGCATTCTACGCATCATAAGATCGTAGAATATTTATTTCTTTCACATACGAAGTCGTATAGTCATGTAACTTTGGGGGACGACTATTGGGGTCATTTCCCATGTTCATGATTTTTCCCGATTTTTAAATGACCATTTTACCCCTAGTTGGCACTGTTTTGGCCATAACTTTTGACTGGAAAGGAATTTTGACCTGAAACCACTTCCATTGGCTCCGGATGATGGTTTCTCTTTCCGTAGAGTGGTCACACTAGTCAAACGGACTCACCGTTTGGGAGATATGGCTGAACAAGTTTCAGATGGTGAAAAACAGCTTAATTGGGCTTAACCGGGTGATTAGCAGCTAGGCCCAGAGGGGGAATTTCGGGTTTAGGAGTATATAGGGGCTGATTAGGGTTAGAAAACATTTCTTTAGACATTTTCCAGCCGCCACTTTCATTCCTCTTAACCTAGTCATGGCCTCCACTCTCTAAATCTCTCTAAAACACCCAAAAATCACCTTCTAATTGAAGATTAGGCTTAGCAAACATTAAATTAAGAATAAAAAGCACCAAAGCAAGGTTGGAGCTGCTGTATAAGATTGGGAACAGCGCCAAATCAGAGAATATTTCAGTTTTGGGGTTCTAGTTGTGGCAAAGGTGAGTGATTTGCATAGTTTTTGCACTAATTACGGTGATTAAGGGTAATTAGTGAAGATTAGCGAATTTATGCGTAAATAAATTCTGGAAAATTCTTAAAATTCTAAAATAATGTTTTAGGGCTCTGTTAGAAATTTGGGTTAATTTCGATGTGTTTTGCTAATTGTATGCTTGAACATGATTAAGAGTGATTAGGGGGAAATGAGGAGTTCTAGCTATGTTTGATCCATTTTAAATCTATCAAATTGTTGTTATGGTGTTTGCAATTGATGTTACTTGTTGTTATGACTCTATGGTATGTTTCATGATTGATTAGAATAGTTAAATTGGTCGAAACATCGTCGAATGGCGTAGAAAGCTCGCTGGAAAGTTGCAGAAATGTGCAGGTCCCGAACCGGTTCGGATCAGAGCAGGGGTCAGATCGGACTAGTGAACTGGCCAAGGGAATCTGAACTGGATTGGGACTTGTCACTGGAAGGAGTTTGGCAGGAAGGAAGGCCATTGCTTAGAGTTGGAGTTGGACAGAAGATCGGATCGGAGCAATAGAGCAGAACAGATCGGAGAAAGGGAACAGGACGGATCGGAGCAGGCAAACAAGTCAAACAGAAGGAATCAGATCGGATGAACTACCTCTGAACCGAACTCAAGCAGAGACACCCGAACCGAACCGATATCTGAAGGGGGAGAATCACTGAACCGACCCGACCCGGAGGAAGACACCGACCCGACCCGAAGTGGACTACCGACCCGAACCGATGAAGGTGATGACTACCGAACCGAACAGAATCCTAGAGCTGCTGCTGCACGACAACTCTTCTGAAGACCCACTCCAATTCGACCAAACCCGAGATGCAAAGGAAGTCCAAATGAGGAGTTAGAGCTCAGGATTCAGATGGGAATCAACGAGTTCGCTTCATGGTTGGGCTTTGCTGCGGGACGCGTGCCAAGGAGTTATCGACGTCTATAGCTTTGGACCACTATGGTAGGGGGGTATGGAGACGGATTCAGGGCCATTATGGCATTGGTAGAACCAAGGACTACGACCAATGAAGTGGGTCATTGAAATGTTTGGTCATGACTCCAAGTGTTTGGCTTGGTCACAGCAGGGTTTCTACAAGTCGGGATTCGTCGTTACCTCAGTTTGTCTAGTGTTCCAAAGTGGTAGATGTCGTACGCTTTACGCACTGAGTGAGAGATGTGAGGATGGTTGCTATGGATGATTTGTTTGCTATCATTGTGACATGCACACCCCACCCCCGTCTTCTTACACTATTTATTATGGCACCTTGGAGTATTGTACGGTATGTGGTACTAACTCTTTGGTTGCAGGTCCAGGTTCAGGTATAGTTTAGTATACCTGTTATTATTCTGTTTAGATGCTTATCGCTCATACCAGGCTTTATGTCTGACCCAGAGTTTTATGTCTCCTCTTATTACTCTGGGTGCTCGCACGAGCAGACTAGAGACAGGTTAGCTGGTGATGCACGGGTAGATGATCCGGAGACGAGCAGGAGGCTTCCATGTAATATACATATATAGTATTCTCCCTGTGTTGTTGAAGATCACTGCTTGGGCATTGGTGGTGCATCTTCTACTTTAGCTTTTTTTTGTTTATAGACAGTAAATTTGGAAAATTGTAATAAGCTGTATTTGGATTTCCGTTGCTCTGATGATTGATGTTGATTTTAGTTATCAGCTTATGCACTGTCTCACCTGTTTTATGTCAAGTATGTTGTTAATATATTTTATTCCATGCGCTATGAGACATTCTACAGGTTCCTCATTTAGTTCATTCCCTTCTTCCTTTTCCTTCTAACGACCCGTTCCGTGCTAACTGGACATGTGTACAGCGCACTTTTGGAGTAAATGTCGGTTCGTGCGGGGCGGGCCGTCACACTTGGTATCAGAGCTCTAGGTTGCGTAGTTAACCTAGGGAAGCTATCGGGGAGAGATAATATACGTATACGAGAGAGCGTATTTGTGATTACTTTGGTTTTTAAAAGCTATATATATATACTATTAGTAGTATAAGGATGAAGTCGTACTGCACTAGCACCACTATGGAGTCGTTAATCATTTCCTTTTTCAGATTGACGATGAGCCGATATGTTAGAGGAACCGGTAGGGGAGCCAATAATGGGAATGCTGCTGACATGAGAACGATGTTTACTGACCTCATGAGAGAGATGCTTAGAGATGTACAGAGGGCAGCTCCCAATGGTGGAAATGGTGGTGGTCCAATAGTGCAGGCGCCGAGGGTCGACTTCGCCAAGTTGAATAAGGATTATACTAGCCTTGGTGGGAAGCCGTTCCACGGAACGGAGTCGGCCACGGATGTTCAAGATTGGTTGGATAGTTGCGAACGTATCTTCGAGGATTTGGGTATCGACGATGCGATGAAGAGAAAGCTAGCGTCCCATCAGCTGCAAGGACGGGCAATGAATTGGTGGAATGCTATAAAGGCAGCTACTCCCAAAGATCAGATTACTTGGGAGCAGTTTAAAGCTCGCTTCAGTGAGAAGTTCATTCCAGCTGCTTAGAAGTCAATGCTGTTTAAGAAATTCTTGGAGCTCAAGCAGAATGGCAGAGCTGTCTCGGAATATATTGCTGAATTTGACACTTTGTCAAAATATGGGTTATCTCTTATTGATACTGCCGAGAAAAAGAATGAGAAATTCATAACTGGTTTGGATCAGTACTTGGGGGAAAAACTTATTAACCACATCGATGAGACGTTTGAATCGATTGTGGGGAAAGCATTAAGATCAGAAAGTCTCTACCATAAGTCGAAGGCTGAGGTTGCATCTGCAGATGAGCCAAAGCCACAAGCAAGTGGTGGAGGCAAGGGTGGTTCCCAGAATAAGAGAAAGCAGAACCAGGCTAAGGATGGCCAGAAGAAAAAGAATAAGCAAGATGTTGAGTGCTTCAGCTGTGGTAAGAAGGGCCATTATGCTAGTAATTGTCGAGCCAAGCCAGCGGATAGGAAGTGCTTCAACTGTGGCCAAATGGGACATCACAAGGACAAGTGTCCACAGCCCCCTAAGGAAAAACAAATGGTGAAAGCATACGCCCTTAATGCTATTCCTTCTTCGTCGAATGCCCCAACAGCGGCGGAGAAGGGAAAGAATGTCGTCATTCAAGGTATGCTTTCTGTTTACGATGTTCCTGTTAGAGTTTTGTTTGATACCGGAGCTTCCAGTTCTTTCATATCTAGTGACCTGGTAGATAGGTTGGGATTGGAGCCCGAGATTGTCGATAGACCTTTAGTAGTGACGAACCCGATTGGTGGTTCGACTAGCCTTAGCATGATTTGTCGTAATGTGGTCTTATCGAGTCATGGATGCATGTTTGTTTGTGATTGCTTTGTTTTGGGCTTTACTGGGTTTGGCATTATTTTGGGAGTAGATTGGCTCCAAAGATACAGAGTGGTGGTAGACTGTGAGGGCTTGTTGGTGACAGCTAGAGCGGATGATGGGCGGAGGATAGTGTTTGGTGGTCTACCCAGTAAGGGGGTATTGGCTAGTTTTCTAAACTCCCTCGACATTCCGCATAGTGAGTTGTCAGGTTTGCCCGTGGTTGGCCAGTATCCGGATGTTTTCGAAGAAGTGACCGGACTTCCACCACACCGAGAGATTGAGTTTCGTATTGATTTGGTAAAAGATTCCAGACCTATAGTGATGCCACTTCGTCGTATGGCACCAAGGGAGCAGCGAGAGCTCGAGGTGCAAGTCAGCGATCTTTTGAAGAAGGGATTTATCAGAAGGAGTGTTTCTGAATGGGGAGCACCAGTTGTGTTTGCTACCAAGGCGGATGGTTCCCTTCGTTTGTGTGTAGACTACCGCGAGTTGAATAAAGTGACAAGGAAGAACAAGTATCCTCTACCGCGGATAGATGATTTGTTCGATCAGTTGAGTGGCGCGAGAGTATTTTCTCAGTTGGATCTCGCGACAGGTTTTCATCAGCTTAGAGTGGAAGCTGAGAGTATAGCTAAAACGGCATTTCGGACACCGTCTGGGTTTTATGAGTGGTTGGTCATGCCATTCGGGCTGACCAATGCCCCAGCATATTTTGTGGATCTTATGAATAGGGTATTCAGAGATCAGTTGAATAAGTTTGTCCTTGTGTTCGTTGATGATATTTTGGTCTATTCGAGGACAGAGGAAGAACACAAGGAACATTTAAGAGTAGTGATGGAAGTGTTGAGAAAACACCAATTGAAAGCAAAATTTTCTAAGTGTCACTTCTAGAAGAGGGAAGTGAGGTTCTTGGGCCATGTTGTATCAGAGAATGGTATTGTCGTGGACCCGGCAAAGGTGGCTACGGTACAGGATTGGCCTACGCCCAAGAATGCAACAGATGTAAGAAGTTTCTTGGGGTTAGCGGGATATTATCGTAAGTTTATCCAAGGTTTCTCCAAGATAGCAGCACCATTGACCCAGTTGACCAAAAAGAATCAAGCTTTTGTCTGGGATGAAAGGTGCGAGAATGCATTTAAAAGTCTAAAGGACAAGTTGACAAGCGCACCAGTATTAGTCATTCCTAAGGGGGATGAAGAGATGACGGTATACACGGACCTGTGTACAGCGCACTTTTGGAGTAAATGTCGGTTCGTGCGGGGCGGGCCGTCACAATATATCTCCTGAAAGAATAATTGAGCCACATTCACTGCATCGACAGATTTCTTGCAAGCAATAAAATGAACCATCTTCGAAAATTGATCTACGACTACATAAGTAGAATCATTGCCTCGTTATGTTCTTGGTAAACCAAAATAAAATCCATGCTCAGATCAACTCATGGTTGCGAAGGAACTGGCAATGGCATGTACAACCCTGCATTAGTTGTCATCCCCTTGGACACTTAACAAATGTGACACCTCTGCATGAACTTTTCCACTTCTTTACGCATCATAAGCCAATAATACGAATCCAAGATTAGCTGTAGTGTATGGTCTCTACAAATATGACCTTCAGTGGGAAGTTATTTTATTATCTTCATTCGAAGACTACAATTTGAAATACACAAATGATTTCCTTTGAATAGAAACCCTTCCACCACAGAATAATCTGTTGCTTCACCTTTCTTGACTTGGTTAAAAATCTTTAAAAAATTAGGATTTGGGAAATAGTTCTGCAAGTGAGTCAAATCCCAACACTTCAAGTCTCATTGTTGTCAAAAGATTACCCCTTCGGCTTAATGCATCAGCCACTTTGTCTGTAATTCTCGACTTATGCTTAACCGCAAACGCGAACAGTTGTAGATAGGCAATCTATGACGCATGTCTCGCTACCACTTTGTCCTGACCCTAGAGATGTTTCAATGCTTCATGATCCATGTACAAAACGAATTCTTTATGAAATAGATAATGCCTCCAATGCTTTATAGCTTGAACCAAAGCATAAAATTCAACAACATAAGTTTTGTATCTCATTTTTGCCCCGGATAATTTCTCGGCGAAATAAGCAATAGGCCTTCCATTCTAACTCAACACTCCTCTAATCCCAACCTTTAAAGCATCAGTATGAAGTTCGAATGGTTGATGGAAATTTGGCAATACTAGAATAGGCATTGTAGTTAACAGACTCTTGATGTGCTCAAAAGCATGCTTTGCCTTCTCAGCACAAACGAGTTGTCCCCCCTTCATGCAATTTGTCGCTGGATCCATAATGCCACTGAAATGTGGAATGAATCGCTTGTAAAAAGATGCCAAACCATGAAAACTACGAACTTATGTAATATTTTTCGGTAGAGGCCAATCTCTGATTGTCGTAACTTAATTCTGGTCAACCTGCAAACCTTCTTTCGAAACAACATATTCCAAAAATAGCACACTCGGAGTCAAGAATGTACATTTCTCTATCACCTCATAAAACAGTTCTTGACGTAGGAAGATTAAAACTGCTTGCAAGCGTTGTAGATGCTCACTCGGACTAGCACTGTAAATGAGAATATCATCAAAGTAAACAACCACAAACTTTCCAATATAAGGCCTGAAAATCTAATTCATTACCCACATGAAAGTACTTGACGCATTTGACAACCAAAGGGAATAACAAGCCATTCATACAACCCCTCTCTAGTCTTGAAAGTATTTTTCCATTCATCGCCTAACCTAATTCTGATCTGATGATATACACTCTTCAAATTAATCTTTAAGAAAATAACCAATCCACCAATATGATCTAATAAATCATCAAGACATGGAATAGGAAAGTGATATCTCATAGTAATCTTGTTAAGAGCTCGTATGTCTGTGGACATCCTTCATGAACCATCCTTCTTCGAGACGAGCAATGCAAGCACAACACAAGGACTAAGGCTTTCTTGGACATGCCTCTGACTTAACAAATCTGGCACTTGTTGTCGGAACTCTTTATATTCTCTGAGACTCATTCTATAATGTGGTCTATGTGGTAAAACAACACCTAGTTTAAAATCAATTTGATGTTGGATGTCACACAGTGCGGTATACCATCTGGTAGCTCTTTTGGAAACACATCTTCAAATTCACTCAATAATGGCTTTACTGCTTATTTCTTCACTTGCTATCGCATCGAATCCCACTAGCAGATACGTCTCGCAACATTCTTTCACCTCATCCACAAAATCATTCAACGTTAACAAACTGATGGTCTCCGGCTTCTTGCCAAATTTTTCTCCACTTCGATAACACCTCTTTGGAACTAAAGTAATTTTAGTGCATTGAAACATGAAGCTATAGCAGTTTGTATGCCCATCATGTTGCACATCCCTTTCATATTGCCATGGCTTCCCTAACAAAAGATAACATACATCCTTATTCAAAATGTCACACCAAATGTCATCTATATACTTTAATCAAATGGAAAATGAAATAGATGCTCGTTTAGAGATGATTACCTCTCTTCCTTTCTTTAACCATGCTAGCCTGTAAGGTCATGAATGATTTTCTGTCTTAATTCCAAGATTTTTAATAGCCTCCTCTGAAATGATGTTGTCACAGCTCCCCACATCAATCACAAATCGACAAACTTTCCCCAAAATAGTACATGTAGATTGGAAAATATTGCTTCATGACTATTCAGATTCACCGTTTCTTTTTGGAGTTAGACAAGACCACCTCATCATAATCCTTCATCACTAGTTACGATTTCTTCTGGTTCTTCATCAAACTTTAGTGGATTTAAAGGATCATACTCTACCTCTCTGTTGCAAACTCCATTATTGTCTGCCACCATATTTCTTCTCTTCTTAGGCTTGGTACATTCAGAACTTTTATGACCCATTTCTTAGCAATTGGAACACTTCAAATTACTTCCTCCTTTTTCCTTTGTCAAATATGGTATAGTCGGTTTACTAGTTGGAGCACTACCACCTACATTTTTGGTCTAACTGTTCGAGGTCATGTAACTAGTCCCTTGTCTACTCTGCTTCTCCTATGCAAGAGCTCTCTGATGTGCCTAGGCAACTGACTTTGGATCAAACATATTGACCATTTCTTGAATTTGATTCCAAAGTCCTCCAATATACCATGCACCTAACTTCTCTTCGGTCTCCGATGTATCATTACGGGAAATTAATTGAAAAAAATCTTCTATATAATCATCAACTGAACGAGTTCCTTACCGTAAATTATGCAATCGTTGATACATTAACGACTGATAGTTGTAAGGAAAAAATGTAGCCTTCATCAGTTTCTTCATTTTCTCCCAAGTAACCACATTTGATTTTCCCATCCTTGCTTGAGTCAATTTAGTTTGCTTCCACAATGTCGTAGCTCTTCCCCTCAATATTGTAGCAACCAATCTAAGTCGGTGTTCCTTCGGAACTCCTTTGTACTTTAAAATTTCATCGACTGCGGAAATCCAATAAAAAATTCTTCGGCTTGCATTCCTCCCTTGAATTCTGGAATTTCTGTTCTCATACCCAATTCCCATCGCCTATCCATCACTAGTGTTTGAATTTGAGATCTCGTGTCCTCGTAATGCTGAAATCGTGAACTTCCATTACTGACATCTTTACCATACATATTCTGTAATACCAATGGAGTTCTATGTCGCTGATTCCAATTCATTTTTATAATCATTCTTGCCAAACGTATGATACCA
The DNA here is from genome assembly GCA_030737875.1 of Allium sativum. NCBI lineage: Eukaryota > Viridiplantae > Streptophyta > Magnoliopsida > Asparagales > Amaryllidaceae > Allium > Allium sativum. The sequence goes on along the minus strand of CM060912.1, from coordinate 967,794,507 downwards.
TCATCAATTCTAGCATTAAGATGATCCTCCATTTGAGTTGCTTCTTCCTGCCTATACACATGCTTAACATTTTGATTTCTATTTGCTTGTCTTGGCGGCATTCTTCTAGTTTGAGATGATAACAAACTCTTGGACTTTGATTATGAATTAAACTTCACATCAGTGGAAACAATCAGCCTCGTCACAACGAAACAACTTCGGTTGATCCTTAAACAATGAACAACAAAATCTAATCCTCAAAGCAATGACAAATGATGAACCATCCTCGCAACCATTATCGACGTTGATCTAACTCTCAAACCAATGTAATCGATCTTCGAATTGCTTTGGATCTGATACCAATTGACGTAGTGGATACAACAACAAAATCAAATATAGAAGAAATCTTGATAATTCCCAATTCTGTTGATCAAAGTCAATACCGAAAAGGTACTCCATTCCATGGATCTCAAAGAAATCGAGAAAAACAGAGAAATTCCCATTTCTATTGATCCAATGATGTCGAAAATGTGGTCCCCAACTTTTCGTTGATCCAATAATGCTGGAAAGATGATCTTCCAAATCATTGAATCTCATAGGATACCGAAAATGGGGTTAATTGTTAGAGCTCATAACAACGGCGGAATGCCAAGTTTTATAATAGATATCAACAAACTATTACATAGCTGCAGCCACCTATTTATAGTGTGCTAAAAGTCGATATAGCCACTACAACACAAGTAAACGATATTGAAACAAATACAAACAAATAGCAAAGTCGAAATATAAAGCTAAACGATACTGATACAAATGACAAAGCCAAAACAGAACTGAAATGAAGTTACTCCAAAACCACATAACCGATGCCACAAAGCTTAACCCGATACCGGAAGTAAATCCAATGAATCGATGACGAAGCTGGAAATGATGAAACAAAACACCATTGGTATATAAATAGAATTGAGTTATTGACGAAACCAAATCTAATGAGAACAACTTAACTTCCATAAGAACCAAGAGTAAATTCACAGAGGTGAGGCAGAAAACTAATGAGGTCGACACTGATACTGAACAAATAGACGTAGTATCAAAACCAATCAACCCAATGCAAAATCATTCTTAACATCGGTTTGTGCTGTACCATGAACATTGTAAGATAACAAATTTTTTGTTTCCATTATGATCCACTAGAATTCATTTGATAAATGACAAAACGTTAAGCGCATTATGATTTTGTTAACGATATTTTCCGTCAACACCTGAGATGAGTCATACAAAACACATATTTAAACAGATTGGTATGTCCATGATTTGAGGTCACTGATGGGAAATTTGAATTTAGTGTTTCCTAGCTAAATTAACCATTTCCCCGAAGGAAGATTCATTTAACTTAATACCACTGAAGCTTTGTGTAATCATCTTTCCCTTATATCATGGGCAAGATGATATACACTGTGATAAGAAGAAAACAGGTTAATGCTTCCTGATACTGGGATGATAGGGATACTGCAACGCTTATAGACTTAAACGTTCCTTTCGCAACAAAATAGCCTGGTGGAGCTCTGATTGCTTCAGCGATCAAGCTATAAATTTGCGGTTATCCTTTACTCCGGGATTGAGCTTTATTGGCTCAGTATGAAAGGATTGATTCACATCATCCATTCCTGAGATGAAAAGAGGGAGATCTCGTGTTTCCACGAAGCCTCTCCCCTTTTTATGAGGGTCTTGTGATCAATACTTCTATAGAAAAAGGGTTAGTGTTAACTCCCTGTTCCATCATAAACGACACAATATGATTATCAAATCGCGAAAATATTTAAGCCTTCGATTTCTTCATTCATCAATTGCTGATATATATTACAAGATTTGTAGAAATTCCTAGTCGGATTCGGAAATTAAAATTTTGTTCTCTTCAAGAAGGAAGAATGAGACTGAAAAGAGGAAATAAATTAGGAAAATATAAGAATCCTCCATTAACTGGCTCCTGGGGTCCTATTTATAGGGAAATAGGGTCCCCTTCTGCTGTTAGGTTATTAGGCATGTACAGGCCTTTGTTGGCCGCTTTTTCTTAATCTCGGATCTTTTGGTTCTGGCCGACTTTGTGGTGCCAATTATAGTCCTCAATAGTGAAGGTCTCGGTCAATTGGGGCTCCTTTGAGATTGATATAGGCTTGTTGACATGATAGTTTCCGGTAGAAGCTCTCGGGTGTAGGCTTACGGACGTAAGCTTCTAGCTGTAGGCTTCCGGCTTTCCCGTGAATACTTAGAGGATCTTGTCCTCATGATGTATGTAGACAGCTTCCGGTTCGAAACTGCTGTTGGTCTTTGTACTGGGTAGATTAGTACGAATGAGTTGTATCTCCGCTAGGGTTCTGGTTAGCCTTTCGGTAGAGTTTTTGGGATAGTCTGGTTTTCCAGAAGGTGATCCCCGTTGATGCTTCTGTTATCTATCAATGTATCCTTTCTTCACTTATGCATTGATGTTTTGGAAGCTGGTTTCGAATAATCCTTATGCATTTCTAGCTTGGTTTTCTTGATGCCTTTGCCTGTTGACGTATCAGTATCAAGTAGATTAATACCGATGACATTTTCGTTGGTGGAGCTCTTTCCTCTTTTTCTCTTTCCTTCTGATTTAGGTGACCTTTCACCATAAAATTTTTCTTCTGGGGTTGACCATGTCGAATGGACCCTGTCGGATAGGCCCTGTCGGAATTTTATATTTTCTAAGTTCCTTTCTTCCTGGGAGGCATCGGTTTATGTTGCTTTCAGATCGTTCTCCCCTACTCCTGGTTCTTTCTTTGATTTGGCTCTTTGCTTCTGGGAGATTGTTCTGTGCTTGTGTTCCACCTATACCCCTTCACTATTGGCCTGCATTAAGGTTAATTTTAGTAGTAACATTTTCTCTCCTATTGAAGGGGTGTTTTCGACTTTCCAAGTCAAACTTTCTTTTCAGATTTTTCTATTTATTTGTGAATGGTTTCTTAATGTTGCATTTTGTTATGGAACCAATCATGCACTGCTCTTGGGCCAGCCCTTGCTCGGATAATTTGAAGATTGAAGATCAAAAGTCTTCTTCCGGTATTTGTGAAGAATTGAATCATCCCATATTCAGGCGTTAATCATAGATGGAGGACTGGAAACCCCTCCAGCATTTGCGAAGAGCTCAATCATCCCAGATTCGGGCGTAAACATAGATGAAGGACCGGAAACCCCTTCCGGTATTTGCGAAGAGCTGAATCAACCCAGATCCGGGTATTAATGTAAATAGAAGACCAGAAACCCCTTCCGGCATTTGCGAAGTGCCGAATCAACCCGAAAATGTAGATAAAGGACCGAAAACCCATTCCGGCATTTGTGAAGAGCCGAATCAACCTAGATTATGTTATGAATATGAATAAAAGACCGAAAACCCTTTGCGGCATTTGCGAAGAGCCGAATCAACCCAGATTCAGGTATTAATGTAGATAGAAACCCGGAAGCCCTTTCCGGCATTTATGAAGAGCCGAATCAACCAAGATTCGGGTATTAATGTAGATAGAAGACCGAAAACCCTTTCCAGCATTTGTGAATAGTCAAATCAACCCAGATTTGGGTATTAATGTAGATAGAAGACCAAAAACCCCTTCCGGCATTAATCATTTTGGAATCCCTTTCGGATTTGATTTGTGAAGCAGAGGTTGTACGTGGTTTCTGAGCCACTCCTTGGGCTTTTGATGTTAAAATAGAGGATGCACATGATTTGCTGGCCACTCACTGGGCCTGTGCGTTCGGTGCGCTTAGCTAGCTTATCCATAAGCAGGGCCCAAGGACTTACCCGACCTCCCTCTAGGAGGTGCCTTATCGTGACCATCATAGGCGATGATAAGGTCATAGAAGCTTATACAGGGCCATCATAGGCACAGAGCTAAGGTTTACTCTTTTGATGCTCTATACTGATCATCATAGGTTCTGATAGAGGCTTATACGCCACCCCCCTCTTAGGGGTGCCCTATCGTAAGCGATTATAGAGGTTTGTGTTCCCTTCTGCAGGTAACGCAGAACATAAGCAGAGGTAGGACGTGCTTAGTTATAGCAGAGGCAGGGTGTACACTAATGCGAGCAGAGGCAGGGAGTGTTAATTTTAGATGCATCGCCACTACCATTTCTGGTGTGAAACGAAGGCTTACGCTTTTGATGCTTTAACCTAGCCCCCTCTGAGTTAGGCATGGATAAAGACTAACACATCATCCCCCTCCGAGGGATGCCTCGTCCTGACCAATTTTGGGGATGACAAGGGATTTGATCCTTTTTTCAGTTCGACCCCTTTTAGGTCTCTCTTGAGCTACTGGAAGGGTTTCTGTTCCCTTAGTTACGTGATCATCTTTGGAGGAAAGTCTTTTTCTTCATTCCTTTGTAGTTGAGAAATATTGTCTTAAATGTTCCGAGTTCCATTTTCTCGGAACAAGATCACCATTGGGTCTGCGCAGTCGATATGTTCCGGGCATAACTTCTTGATGGATGATCAAGGGTCCTTCCCAATTTGGCCCGAGAGGGCCATCCGCTGGGTTCTTCGTGATATCTATTACTCTTCGTAAAACTAACTCTCATTTTGTGAAGGTTCTAGTCGTGACCTTTGAGTTGTAGTATTTCCTAACCCTCCTTTGATATTCAATTATTCTAATTGCATCCTCATCTCTTAATCCTTTTATTAAATCTAGGGATTCCTTTCTCAACTCTTGATTGGGGTGAAACAAATATGCTATCCTTCTATGCGATGGGATTTCGACCTCAACCAGAAGCATGGCTTTGCATCCATATGTCAAGGAAAAAGGGGTGTGTCCCGTGGCTATTTTAGTAGAGGTTCTGCATGCCCAAAGTACTAAAGTCAAATCTTCGGCCCGTTTACCTTTGGCTTGATTTAGGCCTTTTTTTAAGAATTGTCTTTATTGTCTTTTTGGCGGCTTCCAAAGCTCCATTAGCTTTCGGATGGGCTACTAAGGAGAAAATTTTGATGATTCCATTTTTCTCACAAAATCAGGTGAATTCTTCACTTTCGAATTGAGTTCCATTATCTAATATGATTTTATGAGGGATTCCAAAGCGGGTAACAATATTCTTTATTACGAATCTCAACACCTTTTTAGACGTGAATGTCAGAAGGGGTTCTGCCTCTACCCACTTGGTGAAGTAGTCGATAGTTACTACGGCATACTTTGCTCTACCTTTGGAGATTGGTAAGGGTCCGATTAAATCTATTCCCCATACATCGAATGGCCAGGGACTTGATATAGTGGTTAGTTCGTTTGGAGGAAGTCGGGGAACCTTAGAGTACTTTTGACACTTAACACATTTTTTGATGTACTCAACTGCTTGATTAACCATCTGTGGTCTATAATAACCTTTTCTCATGACTCTTTTGGCCAGTTTAATTGCACTGGAATGGTCTCCACACTACCCTCTATGAGCTTCCTCCAATAGGATAAACCCATCTTCGAAACTTACACATCTTAAGTAAGAGAGCGAATGTCCCTTTTTACAGAGTATATTATCTGTAATCACAAATGTAGGAGCTTGGTGCTTTTTCCTTCTCGCATCTTTCTTACTAAGGGGCAAAGTCCTATTTAGGAGGTAATCTACTATGGGAGTCATCCATGTAATTTTATGATGACAACCTGTTTCCGCTGAGGGATGTTCTTCATTGGAGTTTCCCTCATTGTTTCCTTCGTCTCCCTTCTCAAGGCTTGGGATCTAGTTAAGATTAATAACTCTTTCCCGATTTCTGATTCCTCCTGTTTGACACTAGGCCTTTCCTAATATTCCACGGGAATTATTCGAGTTTCGGAAGCCCCCCGGGAACTGGCTAACTCGGCTAGTGAATCCGCTTGAGTATTCTCCCCGGGGTATTAGACGAACTGAGAAATCCTCAAATTAGGAAAGCATCTTTAATATCCTTTTTATATATAAGATTAGCCGCTTATCCTTGGTTTGATATGTTTGTTTTATTTGATTTACCATTAGTGGTTAATTACTAAAGATTTCTATCCGAGGTATCTTCAACAGTAGTGCCAAATTCAAACCAGCTATCATCGATTCATACTCGGCCACGTCGTTAGTTGTCGGGAACTCTAATTTCATGGCATAGTGCAAGCAGTGTTCGTCAGGGGTAATTTAACATAACCTGCCCCTGTTCCATGTTCATTAGAAGCTCCATCTACAAAGAGCCGCCACTTGGTCTTTAAGTCATTTTCTTTAACTGATTGTTCTGAAATGAAGCTCTTGCATTCATTCACGAAATCTATGAGAGCTTATCCTTTAATTGCTACTCAAGGATGGAACTCGGTCTCGTATTGGCAAAGCTCGACACTCCATTTGATTAGCCTCCCTAAGGTTTCCAGTTTGCTGAACACTTGCTTGAGCCAAAACTAGTTAAAACCCTAACGGGGTGAGCTTGAAAGTAACCTCTGAGCTTTCGTGTGGTAAGGATCAGGCAATACCCTAGTTTCTCTATTACAGGGTATCACGTTTTTGCATCCTTTAGCCTTCGGCTAACATAGTAAATGAGGTGCTGAGTACCATTACTCTCTCTTATCAGGAATGGTCTTACCGCATGTTCTGAAACAGCCATATATAGGTATAGCTCTTCTCCCTTCTTGGGACTGGATAAAACCGGAGGCGTTCCCAAATAAACTTTTAATTCATGAAATGCTTTCCTAGACTCTTAATTCCATTTGAAATTCTTCTTTTTCTTTATAACATCGAAGAAATGGACAAATTTGTCAATGGCTTTGGAAATGAGCCTACCGAGGGCTGCTACTTTCCCGTTCAGACTCATGACCTCTTTGCTTGTCCTAGGTTCTTTCATGTCTCTTATGGCTTGGATTTGGTCAAGGCTAGCTTCAATCCCTTGCTCACTTACTACATATCCTAGAAACTTTCCGGATTGAACTCCAAATGAACACTTCTGAGGGTTTAGCTTCATTTGGTAACTCCTTAAGACAACAAACATTTCCTTCAAATCCTTTAGATGGTTCTCCATTTTGGTGAACTTCACTAGCATGTCATCCACATATACCTCCATATTGCACCCTGTTTATTCTTGGAACATCCTGTTTACCAGTCTTTGGTATGTTTCTCCCGCGTTCTTCAACCCATAGGGCATCATTTTATAGCAAAACGTTCCCCAACCAGCGATAAAGCTTGTATGCTCCTCGTCGGTTTATGCATCAGAATTTGGTTGTACCCCGAGTAAGCATCCATAAGGGATAGTATCTTTTGACCACTCACCACATCAACTAATTGGTCAATCCGCGGAAGGGGATAGCAATCTTTCGGGCAAGCCTTATTTAAATCCGTGTAATCAACACACGTCCTCCACTTACCATTGGACTTCTGTACTAGTACGAATTGGCTAACCATTTTGGGTAAAGGACTTCCTGGATAAACCCATTAGTTTCTAGCCTCTTGATTTCCTCCTTCAAGGCTCCTAATCGGTCTCTATTATATTGTCTTTTCTTTTGCCGGACCGGGGTTACCGAAGGGTCAATGTTCAAGGCATGACTCATAACAGAAGGGCTGATACAGATCATGTCTGAATGGGTCTACGCGATAACATCTTTGTTGAGTTATAGGAACTGGATTAGGTCGCTTCTGAGGGGTTCTGTCAGCCTTTTACCTATATTGACGACCTTTGATTTATCTTCTGAATCAACGTTTGCCTCTTCTACGTCTTCTATTGGCTTTATTCTTTCAATGCCCCTCTAGAATCCAAGTCCATGACGATTTCTCCCTCTTCAGTCAGATTTTCATCATTGGACCTTTTCCTTTTTCTTCTCAAAGAAATGTACTTACCATTTGCACATTTGTTAGCCCAATTAATTTTTATCTTAGTTTCGAATGTGGGATGTAAGGATTCCTTATCCAAAGGTATAAAAAGAGTAGAAGAATCAATGTATGAAGAACACTCCCTTTTGTATTTGTCAATCGTTGCGAAGTACAATTCGCGAGAACTAAACTGTTCTCCCCTGATGGTACCCCATCCCTGTTTGGTTAGGAATTTTAACATAAGATACTTGGAAGAAACAAAAGCATCCATCTCTTCCAAAGTTGGTCGCCCAAAGAAGGCATTGTAATAGGATGGTTGATCGATCACAACAAGGAGAGTCTCGAAGGTCCTATGGAGCGGAGAAAGTCCAACTTTAACCAGAAGGTTGATTTGCCCAAACGGAGTCAACCCTTTGTTATTGAAGCCAAAGATTGGTTCATTGCTTGGCTCTTACTTTTTCTTAGAAATTCCCATCTGATCGAAAGCATGCTTAATGATGACATTGACGGCACTCCCTGTATCTACAAGGACCTTTGAAACAATAGAGAGCGATATTTGTGTTGTTATCATAAGGGGATCATTATGTGGGTGGCAGACTCCTTTTTTCATTTATTTTGGGGAAACCACTAGGTTATGCATTTTTAGAGCATAATGTTCGTTCTTCAGCGATGGTTCTTCCTGAATGGAGAATATTCCTTCATGTATTGGTTCCTTGCTCTCGGATAGGTTTCGGCAGGGTGTGGCCCTCTGTAGATCACATTGATTCGATTTATGGGCGGACCCAAGTCTAGGTCGCCCTCTTCCGTAGTAGTCCCCATCGTATTCACCGAAACCTTCTGTTGTCTATTTGTATGCTGGGCCGATGTCATTTTGTTCAAAACAGATTCTTTCAGATGGCCCTCTCGGAATAGCATCTGAATAATCCCATCCAATACCTTGCACTTGTCAGTCTTATGTCCATTGGTTTTGTGGAATTCACAATACTTACTGCCAGAATAAGGTTCAAGGCAGTTCTTGGCTTTGAATGAGACAGGGAAGTTGTTAACCCTTCCTCTTGTGACAGCATACACAAATGAGATAGGTTTGTTTGGAGTAACCGAGTTGGCATTAGAATCTTCCCACCTAGATCTTTTCTAGTTTCCTTCCGGAGGCTTTTGTCCAAAGTTCGGCCTTCCTCCTTCCCCTTGAGGCTCGAACTTCCTCTTTGTGAAATACAATTCATCCATGCGAATGAACTTGTTGGCTTGGAAGTGAAAGTCTTGTGAGTCTTTACAGCCGCGGATATATAATTCTTTCTAAAAGGGGGTATTTTCGATTAACCCTGAGTGTACGACAATCAACTTGTCACAGTCGTTCATATCCTTGGCCTTCAATGGCTTGATTTTGAACCTTTTCAGATAATCTCCCTGAGACTCCCCTTGTCTCTGTTTGATGTTAGCAATGACTGTGTAGTCAACTGTAGGAACTTTGTAGATGCAGAACTACGTGGAAAATTCGTAGGAGAACTGTTTCCATGAGTAAATGGTATTTTCTCTGCACTGACGATACCACTTTGTTGCCGCCCCTTGAAAGGTTACCAGAAAAAGGCGACATATGATGGCTCCAGAAGTGTTGTAGAGATCCATCTGGTTGTCGAAAGCCATCAGATGATCATCGGGGTTAGTTGTCCCCAGGTACTTTATGGTTGGAACCTTCACTCTCGACGATAAATGGGGCTACTCTATCGTTGTTGTTAACCCTGTCATCTTGGTCCCCTTGCTTCCCAACAAGTCTTTGACGGTCTTCTATGTGAGGTCTTTAATATAAGCTTCTGTGTTGTCATAGTTTACTCTCTTGGGATCATAACCTTTAGAGGTGGAACTCTTGGACTGTTCTTGCTCGCATTGATTCCCTTGATGGTCTACTCCTGTCAGATTGGGCTTCTTCTTCGAGGAAGTTGCCTTAGGCTTCTCCTTTGCTTCTGAGTGCTGAATGAGAGCCTTTCTTTTCGAAGATTCATTCGTCTCTCTCTGACTAGATCTGGTGAGCCTTGAGGACCTCTATACCTGAACAACATTTACCTGAGCGTGCATTTCATGGAGTTGCTTCTCCAAGACCAATATTCGTGCGACATTATCTTCCATAGGGTTTGAGTTTGGTGGTTGTTATGGACTGGATATGGCTCCTCTTTCATTGTTGTCTGGATAGAGCGTTATATCCATATTTCCTTCAAGGGTTGTATTAGGGTCTGGTTCCTGGTTTCGGTCTTCTAATCTCTTTGATTTCATCTTTCCTGCCATAGAGCAATAAATTCACCAAATTAATTTTTGATAGGTTAACCACAAGGTCGGAGGTTCAGGGCCCTCCTTCTAGCGTTAAAATGTTAACGATATTTTCCGTCAACACCCGGGATGAGACATATGAAGCATATGTTTAAACAGATTGGTACGACCACGATTTGAGGTCACTGATGGACAATTTGAAGTCAGTGTTTCTTAGCTAAATCAACCATTTCCCCGAAGGAAGATTCATTTTAACTTGTATCACTAGAGCTTTGCGTAATTAGCATTCCCTTAGATCGCGGGCAAGATGATATGCATTGTGATAAGAAGAAAACAGGCTAATGCTTCCCGATACTTAGATGATAGGGATATCGCAACGCTTATAGATTTAAACGACCCTTTCGCACCAAACCGGCATGGTGGAGCTCTGATTGCATTAGTGATCAAGCTATAAGTTTGTGCTTATCCTTTACTCTGGAATTGAGCTGCATTAGGCTCAGTATAAAAGGATTGATTCACATCATCCATTCCCGAGATGAAAAGAGGGAGATCTCGTGTTTCCACGAAGTCTCTCCCTTTTTATGAGGGTTTCATGATCAGTCCTTCTCTAAAAAAAGGGTTAGAATTAACTCCCTTTTCCATCATAAATGACACAATATGATTATCAAATCGCGAAAATGTTTAAGCCTTCGATTTCTTTATTCATCACATGTGGATATATATTACAAGATTTGTAGAAATTCCCAGTAGGATTCAGAAATTAGGATTTTGTTCTCTTCGAGAAGGAAGAATGGGACTGAAAAGAGGAAATAAATGAGGAAAATGGAAGAATCCTCCATTAACTGGCTCCTGTGACCTATTTATAGGGAAATAGGGACCCCTTCTGCTGTTAGGTTATTGGGCCTGTATGGGACTTTGCCGACCGCTTTTTCTTGGTCTTAGATTTTTTGCTTCCGGACGACTTTGTAGTGCCAATTATAGTCTTCAATAGTGAAGGTCTCAGTCAATTGGGGCTTCTTTAAGATTGATATGGACTTGTCAATGTGGTAGTTTGCAGATGGTATTTGAGCTTCCGGCGGAAGTTCCCGGGTGTAGGCTTTCGGACGTAAGCTTCTATAAGTAGACTTCCGAATTTCTCGTGAATACTTAGAGGAGTTTGTCCTAATGATGTATGTAGACGGTTGCCGGTTAGAAACCGTTGTTGGTATCTGTACTAGTAGATTAGTACAAATGGCCTGTATCTCTGCTAGGGTTCTAGTTAGCCTTTCGGTAGATCTTTTGGGATAGTCTGGTTTTTTGGAAGGTGACCCCCGATAATGCTTCTGTTGTCTATCAATGTATCCTTTCATCATTTATGCAGTTGATGTTTTGGAAGCTGGTTCCGGATAATCCTTAAGCATTTCTAGCTTGGTTTTCTTGATGCCTTTGCCTGCCGATGTATCGGTATCAAGTAGATTAATATCGATGACCTTTCCGTTGGTGGAGCTCTTTCCTCTTTTTCTCTTTCCTTCTGATTTAGGTGACCTTTCGCCATAAAATTATTCTTTTGGGGTTGACATTGAAAGTTTGCGTGTACGTGCTAAGTATAATACACACAAGGATCGTGTAATATGACAAACAATGTTCAAGAATGAAGTAATAGTTAATCAAAGAACTATATAATAGTAAATGCAGTAAAAAGGAAAAATCACACCAGAGATTTTTATACTAGTTCGGAGCACCGTCCTACGTCCAGTCCCAGTTTTCTATCTGGATTTTCACTAATCAACTACCTCACTTCACCTGGAGGAACAGGTTCACAATACCTGAGAAGCCAAACGGGATTTCACGCCTCTTACTCCTCGAGGACTTCACAACTTTGCCTCTCACAACACGGAGGACTTCACACAAGATGAGTAGACTTCTAATTTGACAATGTGTGTTCTTAATAACACGAATTTGTCAATTCTTGTACAACCTTCCTATAATCTCACCCTCTAATAGAATTTGAATTCATGAAGAATTGGAAGATGATATCGTGTTTGAATCAAAAGAATAGTATGTAGATTTTAGGATTCAACAGCGATATAAGAAGATTATGAACTTTTGAGTGCTTTGAATGATCAAGAATGAAATCAGCAATAGATAGAATAGATAGAAGGAATTTGTTTTTTGAATTGATGATTTCATGTTGTATTTATAGAAGATAAAGAGTTGTAAACATTGGTGAAGAGAAGTATTGAATAGAAATGATTTTATATGAAAGGAAAAGGAAGCAACCATTGATGAATGAAGATGTCTATACGAAGAGTTGCTTTTAGTTCGAAGACCAGTCGACAGGTAAAAAATAACCAGTAGACTGGTATTTGAATATATATACGTTATATACATGTGTGCACATTCATTGTGCATTTCTGCCAAGAAATGGTCGACCGGATGTATTGAAACCGGTCGACCGGTTTCTGGCATTATGCACAATGAATGTGCATTCATATATATACATATATATATATATACATATATATATATATATATACATATATATATATTCAAACTGCTGAGGTATGTGATTATTTAAGGATAGATTTTAACATTTTTAACACAACTAAATCACTAAATAATCAAATCTAACTTTCAATACCATTGAATCTCTTCTTTTTTGTCGATCTTGAAACTTCTCCCTGTCATTAATCAAAATGCCATGAATTCCTTGATTTAACATTCTCCCCCTTTTTGATTGATGAGAACTTGCTCTGAAAGTGTTTCTAACTCCCCCTGAATATGTAATCCCCCTGAAATATATATTAAACAAATCTGCAAAACATATTGTTAGTAACATTTTTCTCCCCCTTTGTCATCGACAAAAAGGAGTAGATATCATACAAATACCATAACTTAAGCATGAAATGCACAAGGATTGTAGCATACAATACACACCAGACATAGCCAAACAATTCATGTATCTAAGAGTTAATACGTACAAACCCAAAATGAAATACAACACTATTTATGTACAAGTGCTGAGTTAAGTCTTGTTAAAATAAAATAAAATATAATACCAAAAGACGTGGATGAAAAGAACTACTGAGGTGGAGAATCGGATTCAGTTGTGTCCCAATTGATTTCTTTGTTTCCTTCTTCTTCCTTGTCTCCTTCGTCTTGAATGTCTTCTTCCTCAGTCTCGGTTCCCCACGACCACGTCCAACAGTCGCTCCAGAACTTGTGCCTTCCTCTGAAGATGACCATGTAAAAGTAGGAGGCATTGGACGTTTGCCTGGGTCTTGTATGTGCGTAGAGGAGGATGACGATGCACATGAAATTGCATCCCAAAGAGTACCAAAGAAAGACTAAAGTTTTGAGAATCATTTGTCAAGCTTTGTATCTAAACGTTCGATTTTGTTGTCGGTACGCTTAAGTCTTGCTTCAAGAAGGAATTGATTCCGTGCAATTTGTTCAAGTGAATCTTTAGTTGACGAGGATGGTTGAAGGAGTTTAACCTCTTCCGGTTTAGGTTTGGAGGCCTTAGACGAAGTGCTTTCTTGGCGACCTTGTTGTTGATATTGGTCGAAAGGTATGACATTCAAACAAGGTTCAGGAAGTTTCATTCTCTTTCTTGATGCTTTGTCGATACATTTTGGTTTGGAGACTTTTGATTCGGGAGATTTGAGACCACAATCGAGTAGAAGACGCATGATATATTCATTGTAGAATAAATGTGGTCTTGTACGATCGTTTACAAGCAAAATCTCATCAAAGATCATGCTTATCCAGTTAATTTCTATGTCTCCATATATCGTGTACAAAGCCTTAAAATTCTCTTTATAGACGGCATTGAAATTACCAACTCTCGGTAATAAATAGTGCATAATAGCATGATGTAAAATTCAAGCAGTAGGTCGTAGGTTAATAGCTTTTGTACTAACTTTATGATCTTCAATAAATAGATGACTCACCTTGTCTCTAGTATGAACCGTACAGAAATCGCTAGAGAAATTTCTTCCATTATTAGGCAAACCAAGAACCGTAGCCATTCGTTCCTTTGAAATGAATATGTGCTCACCACAAACAATGGACAATAGACAATGAGCAGCATTCTCAGGTTTAAACTTCTCTAAGTTTAGATTAGCATAGAACAACTTAATCATGAGATGATTGATTTCCACGTTGTTCTTATCAATATTTAGGAGATTTTGAATATGAGCTTGGTTTGCTAATTCTTGAACATCGTAGAGAATAAAATCAGAGAAATTGATGAAATAACCTTCATGGATTGTATAGTCTTTCATAGCATTCCATCTCTTCACTGATATTTGATCCATTAACCATTGTTTGATGTTGGAATCAATGGGTCGGAGTTGAGTAGAACTTGATTTCCTTAATCTCCTTTGTGGTGGAGCCATTGATTTTGTAGGAGAAAGAAATTTGGGATTTTTTTTTGTTTTTGTTTTCAAAGTGTTTGAGAGTATGAGAGAAATAAAATGAAGTGAATGGGTGAGTTGATAGAACCGACGTGTGGATTGGGATTTTTTAAAAACAGAAAAACACGTAACCGGTCAACCGCGTGGATTTCACCGGTCGACTGTTTTCAAATAGAAACTTTTCCGGTCGACTGGTGAAATTCCAACTGGTCGACTGGTTGATGAAAAAAAATCATATTTTTCCAGAAAGGTAAACGGTCGACCAGTAAATGAAAAGTATGATTTCCAGAGACTTTTCCAGTCGACTGGTGGATTTTTGGCGGTTGACCGTTTTTCCTGAGCTTTTTTTTTCCTGTTTTATGAGATTTTTAGGAACTCTACAACATTGTACAAAAAGAATTTATTTCAAAAACATGAAAGATTCAACCAAAATACATGAAAAAACAAACAAAAGAAATCTTTTAAGATATTGAAAACAATCATTATCCAACAAAGTAAAAAGTAATATAAGATCAATGGGAGGTGGATGACTTGTCTTTGGAAATTTCTTTGATATTGGTAACTCTTGGTGTCCATGTCGACCAAGTTTCCTTTGCTCCTTCATTTCTCATGTAGTTACGATCCCAGGAATTAGGACTCCTGGAAGAAGAAGGAGCATGTGGCATTGTTTCATGAACTCCATGTTTGTCCGTGCTACAGAAAAATGACGCCATGCGTTCTAAGAGAGTTAAGCGATCGGATGTGAGTTTTTGTTCGTAATGTAGTTAACGTTGGAGATCCATCTGATGTTTCTGGTAGTGGTGAATCTCACTTATCTTCTCTCTAGTCCGTGGGGAACAAAATAAAGCTTTCTTAGCACGTTTGGACTTTGGTGTATATCTGGGGGTATGCGAACATTCTGGTCTACTTTTAGGTGTCTTCGGAGAGTAGTATTCCTCCGGTTCAGAACTAGTGACCGAGATATGTGATCTCTCAGCACATTTGTCGCAGATGTGTACCATTTTGGATATAACTAAACTCGTTTAAAAATGGACTCAAAGGAAGTAGATGCATAAAGGAGAAGGAAGGAACATATATATATATATATAGGGTTTTCTAAATAAAAAAATGGTTAAAAACATTAAGAGCATATATACCATTAGAAAAATGTAAAGCTCATAATTGTTTACTAATAATAACAAAAGCTACTTAATAGCTAAGATATATAAAGAAAATGAAAGTACCGTTTAGAAAATAACTTGACAATGTATTTTTATCGTTTAGCCTTTATATATCAAGTTCAGTTCTAGAGATCAATCCAAGCTCTCTACGCAGAGAAATAAAACTTGATTCCAGTAGAGGCTTAGTAAAAACGTCCGCTAGTTGATGTTCAGTCTGGACATATTCGAGACATACTGTTCCTTTTTCAATATTATCTCTTAAGAAATGTTGTCAAATATCAATGTGCTTTGTTCGAGAACGATTGACAGGGTTTTTCGATAAGTTGATCGCACTTGTGTTATCACAGTATATGATGGAGTTTGATAAATGAATATCAAAATCACGAAGTGTTTGTTGCATATATAGTACTTAAGTACAAGCTAGAGCTGCTGATATATACTCAGCTTCACATGTCGAGAGTGAAACACAATTTTGTTTTTTTACTAAACCAAGAGACAAGTGATTTTCCAATAAAATGGCACGTACCACGTGTACTCTTTCTATCCGTACGAGAGCCGCCGAAATCAGCATCACTATAAGAGACTAGTTCGAATGGACAATCTTTTGCATAGAAAAGACCAAAGTCGTTGGTTTTATTAAGATACCGTATTGTACGTTTTACAGCTCGTAAATGTGATTCTTTAGGATTTACTTGAAACCTTGCACACAAACAAACACTCATCATTATATCAGGACGACTTGCGGTAAGATAAAGAAGAGAACCAATCATGCTTCGATATAACTTCTGATCAACATTCTTACCATGTTCATCTTTTTCAAGATGTGTAGTCGTACTCATAGGAGTCGGTTTACCAGATGTATTTTCTAAACCGAAGCGTTTGATAAGATTTCCACAGTATTTTTCTTGATTAATAAAAATACCATTAGAAAGCTGTTTGATTTGTAGAACAAGAAAATACGATAGTTCTCCCATATGAGATATTTCAAACTCTTTGGTCATAATATTTGCAAACTCTTTGCAGAGTTTATCGTTTGTTGAGCCAAAGATAATATCATTTACATATATTTGGATAACTGATATATCTTTTTGAGAATGTTTGATGAATAAAGTCTGATTGATTTTACCAATTTGAAATCCAGAATCAATGAGATAGCTTCGTAAACGTCCATACCAAGCACGAGGTGCTGGTTTTAGTCCATATAAAGCTTTCTTAAGTTTGTATACGTAATCTGGATGTTTCTCATGTACGAACAAGGGAGGTTGTTCGACATATACATTCTCTTTGATAAACCCATTTAGAAAAGCACTTTTGACATCCATTTGATAAAATTTGAAATTATGATGACAAGCAAAGGACAATAAGATTCTAATAGCTTCTAGTCGAGCAACGGGCGCAAAAGTTTCTTCGTAATCGATACCTTCTTCCTGATTGTATCCTTGTGCTACAAATCTTGCTTTATTTTTGGTTATATTTCCTTGTTCGTCGGCCTAATTTTTATATACCCATTTCTTTACCAATAACTGACTGATCAGTTGGTCTTGGAACAAGTTCCCAGACATCATTGCGCTCGAACTGATTTAGTTCTTCCTGCATGGCAATGATCCAGTAATCATTAGTAGCAGCTTCTTTTGGATTCTTAGGTTTGATATTTGAAAGAAACGCGACATGACTCATTTGACTGAGTTGACTCCTTGTTCTTATTTGTGATGTTACTTCTCCAATAACATTTTGAACCGGATGATCTCTTAGAATTCTCGGAGGAGATCGAAATCTTGGTGGAGAAGGTATCACAACAGACTGAGGAATATCCTCAACAATTTCGGAGTCAGAGTCATTATTTGTGATGAGAGGATTATCAGTGACTATAGTTTCTTCGTCATCTGATATAATATAAGACGGTTTATAGAATTCATCAAAAGATGCATGAAGTGATTCTTCAATAGTTTTAGCTCTCTTATTAAATATACGATAGGCCTTGCTTCGTTCCGAATATCCGACAGATATATCTTCATCGGATTTTGGATCAAATTTTCCAAGATGGTCTTTCGTATTTAAAATAAAGCATTAAGAACTGAAAACTTTGAAGTATGAGATATTTGGCTTTCTTTGATTAAATAACTCATAAGGTGTATTCTTGGTAAGAGGTCGAATGGATACACGATTCAAAACATAACACGCAGTTGCAACAGCTTTTGCCCAAAAATGTTTTGGTAAGGTGGATCCATTTAATAATGGTCTTTATCATTCTTGTAAAGTCCGATTTTTTCATTCTACAACTCCGTTTTGTTGTGGAGTTCTAGGAAACGAAAAATTATGATTTATACCTTTTTTGTACAAAAATGTACAAATTCATTATTTTCGAACTCTCCGCCGTGATCACTTCTTATGTTCTTAACCTTAAGCCCTTTTGATTTTTGAATTCTCTTGACGAAGGATTTGAAATGATTAAAAGTGTCATTTTTGTTTTTCAAGAAAATCACCCATGTATAACGAGAGTGATCATCAACAATGATAAACACATATCGACTATGATTTATTGACTGAACCTGTGTTGGTCCGAATAAATTATATGTAATAGTTCAAGTGGTTGTAATGTTGATATGACTTTCTTGGATTTAAATGATGATTTAGTCAATTTTCCTAATTGACATGCATCACAAATATTATCAACCATAAAGCTCATTTTGGGTAGTCCTCCAACTAGATCATTTTTAGCTAACTTGTCGATAGTTTTGAAGTTTATATGACAGAAACGTTTGTGACATAGCTATAGATCATTATCATTTGCTACAAGACACATATCTGAATTATGATTAATATTCATATTCAGAATATAAATATTTCTGTCTCTATAACCTTCGAAAACAAAATTACAATCTTTATCTAAAATACTACATTTGTTATCCGAAAAGGAAATGGTAAAACCTTTGTCGCATAGTTGACTGATACTAAGTAAATTGTGTTTTAAATTTTTAACTAGCATGACATTTGTAATAAGAGGCAAATTAGATGTACCGCAATTGCTCACATCACCTTTGCCGATGATACAGCCTTTTGAATTATCTCCAAAAGTGACGGAGCCACCATCAGAATAAATGATATTTGTCAATAAGCTCTTGTCTCCCGTCATATGCTTTGAGCAACCACTGTCCAGTGTCCACTTTCCTCTTTTCTTAAGTGGGACCTGCAAAAAATAAAATTAAGTTCATGGTACCCACCTTTTCATGGGGTCCTAAGAGTTAGGTCTTAGGAGTCCAAACCCATACGGGTCAGGTATCCCCTTTATATAAATAATTGAAATTACGATGCATAGTATTCAAAAAATTCTGAATGTATTTGTTCCTAATCAAATTGTTATTTGTTTTAGGAACCCATATTTTGATAGTCTTGACAATTTTCTTTTGAAATTTCACAACCGGTTTTGGTTTGGAATATAACAAACTAAGTTTTTTCTTAGCTTCAATTTCTTGTACTACTTTATTTTTCCTTTTTCTTTTACTACCAAGATTTTTCTTGATAGTTTGTTTCTTATATCCCAAACCATGATTATTTGTAGCAGATTGTAAACTTTCAATAATTTTTGTCAAATTTTCTTGACCTTTTTAAAGTTAGAAACATTTTGAGTAATGTCGTCTAACTTTGTTTATAATCTAGCTTTTTCTAGATCTAAAATTTTGACTTTTGCCTTAAGCTCATGATATTTAGTAGTAAGAGCATCATTTTTCTCTTTTTGAGTTTCAATCTCTTGACTCAAAAGAGATAGCTGAGAATCAATATTAGATGATGATTCTTGAGCTTTTTCAAGTTCCTCTTCTGATACCTTCTTCTCATCTTTTAACATATCTCATTCAAATTCTGCTCTACTTAAATCTGCTTGAGCTTGCTTACATTGTCATTTCATATCTTTAAATTTAAATATTAATTCAGCATTTATATCAAGAACTTCTTCAAAAGAAGGAATTTGTACCTCATTTTTGATGCCATGAAACATAAATTAGCTTGTTCATTGTCTGAGTCACTTTCACTATCAGATGAAGATGAGTCTGAATCATCCTATGTCATTGAGAATGCTTGTTTCTTTGACTTGTCCTTCTTGTGTTTGAATTTTTCATTTTCTGATTTCTTCTTTTGTTTCGGACAATCCTTTTGCATATGTCCCTTTTTGTGACAATTGAAGCATTCTATATTTGATGATGATAGTTTATTCGATCCGAACTTCTTTATGTTGTATCGACTAGCTTTTCGTTGCTTTAAGAATTTCTTGAATCCTTTTGCAATGAACGCTAGATCTTCATCTTCGGAATCTGAGATGTCTTCATCCTTTTCAGCATGAAAAGCTACATTTTTCTTTTCTTCTTTTTGTTCTTTTCTAGCCTGCAAGTTAGCTTCACAGGACATAAGATTTCCTATCAATTCATCTGGCTTCATGGTGGAAAGATCATTAGCTTCTTCAATTGCTAATACTTTTCATTCCCATTCATTAGTCAGAGAATGTAGGACTGTTGAAACTACATCAAAACCAGAATATTTTTGCCCTAATCCGATAAGTGCATGATGAATGGTTTGAAACCGTGAATACATCTCATTAATTGTTTCATTCGGCTTCATTTTAAAATTTTGAAATTGACTTTTCAACAATGCTATTTTTGCTTGTTTAAACTTGTTAGTACCTTCATGAGTGGTTTTTAGCGTTTTCCAAATTTGATATGCAGTGGTACAGATACTAACACAGTTATATTCGTTTTGATCTAATGCACAAAACAACATATTTATTGCTTTTGTATTTACAGCTACTGCTGATTTCTCAGCAGGTGTCCATTCTGAATACTAAGTTGTTGGATTCACTATTTCTTTTGGAGTAGCATTCCAAGCATCATAGCTAGTTGATTGCATGTAAAAAGCCATACGTGTTGCCCAATAGCTATAGTTAAGACCATTGAAGAAAGGAGGTCTTTGTGTTGATTGTCCTTCAGTGTAAGTGGTGTTAGTGCTACTACTTGGGTTATTTGCCATATTACTAAAATATATCAAATAACTATGTTACGGGTATGAGATAACCTTGCTCTGATACCAATTGAAAGTTTGCGTGTACGTGCGAAGTATAATACACACAAAGATCGTGTAATATGACAAACAATATTCAAGAATGAAGTAATAGCTAATCACAGAACTATATAACAATAAATGCAGTAAAAAGGAAAAATCACACCAAAGATTTTTATACTGGTTCGGAGTACCGTCCTACGTCCAGTCCCAGACTTCTATCTGGATTTTCACTAATCAACTATGTCACTTCACCCGGAGGAATAGGTTCACAATACCTGAGCAGCCGAACGGGATTTCATGCCTCTTATAACTCGACTTCACAACTTTGCCTCTCACAACACGGAGGACTTCACACAAGATGAGTAGACTTCTAATTTGACAATATGTGTTCTTAATAACACGAATTTGTCAATTCTTGTACAACCTTCCTATAATCTTATCCTCAAATAGAATTTGAATTCGTGAAGATTTGGAAGATGATATCGTGTTTGAATCAAAAGAATAGTATGTAGATTCTAGGATTCAACATCGATATAAGAAGATTATGAACTTTTGAGTTCTTTGAATGATCAAGAATGAAATCAGCAATAGATAGAATAGATAGAAAGAATTTGATTTTTGAATTGATGATTTCATGTTGTATTTATAGAAGATAAAGAGTTGTAAACATTGGTGAAGAGAAGTATTGAATAGAAATGATTTTAGATGAAAGGAAAAGGATGCAACCATTAATGAATGAAGATGTCTGTACGAAGAGTTGCTTTCAGTTCGAAGACCAGTCGACAAGTAAAAAATAACCAGTAGACTGGTATTTGAATATATATACGTTATATACATGTATGCATGTTCATTGTGCATTTCTGCGCAGAAACGGTCGATCGCATGTATTGAAACCGGTCGACCGGTTTCTGGCATTATGCACAATGAATGTGCATTCATATATATACATATATATTCAAACTACTGAGGTATATGATTATTTGAGGATAGATTTTAACATTTTTAACATAACTAAATCACTAAATAATCAACCTCTAACTTTCAATACCATTGAATCTCTTCTTTTTTGTTGATCTTGAAACTTCTCCTTGTCATTAATCAAAATGCCATGAATTCCTTGATCCAATAGACATTGCCGTATGGACCCTGTCGGATAGGCCCTGTCAGAATTTTATATTTTCTGAGTTCCTTTCTTCCTAGAAGGCATCCATTTATGATGCTTTTAGATCGTTCTCCCCTGCTCCCGGTTCTTTCTTTCATTTGGATCTTTGCTTCCGGGAGATTATTTTGTGCTTTTGTTCCTCCGATACCCCTTCATTGTTAGCCTACATTAAGGGTAAATTTTAGTAGTAACAAATTTCAGTAAATAGCTTTTTTTCGCTTTGAAAAGAAATTCGAAATAGGTTGCCAAGCAGTATATAGATAAACAAGTAATCGAAAATAAACTTATAGTAAAAAGTCAGGTATTTTAAATATTAAGAAAAGGTAAGGCAACAGGCATGACCCATTCCCTCCTCATATATTAGCTAAGTTGCCTAGGCATGAATAAGGGATACACAGGTTTTAAAATAAAACATTTCAATATTTCCGAAGAAAATATGAATTTTAAACTATACATAATAAAAACGTAATTAGTTGTATTTTACACTACAAATGTTCATATTGCAAATGTTTACTATAAATTGAAACTCACACTCTACACTGAAAGAATGTGCATTCTGTGACATCCCACGTCCGTTAATGTCACTCTTTATCAGAATGCATTAAGTTTCATAAAGCGTTATAGGTAAACAGTAACAGAATCTCACAAGAAAGATATAAAAATAGCAGCGGAATCTAAAACTTCATTACTTAGAAGAAAAACATCGTAGTCTCAAAACATCAGGCTAAAATATTAAAACCAAAACATATGCCTTGCGCTAAAGCCATCAGAGTACAGAAATGTAAAATCATAATCCCCAGTAATAGCCATAATAAAGTAGATAAATAATCGAAGTGAAACATAAAATCAGATCCAAATCCAAGCAGAAATAGAAGAGAGAATCCTAATCAAGCCTGAGCGTTCCTACCCCGAGAACCTGGGGGGAAGGAAGAGAGAAAAGGAAACAAAACGAGCCAGATGCAAAGTATGACGATTCCATTGACTATTAGCACATAAAGAAGTAAAAGTATCATGACAGACATATAAACTGGATGAGAGGTAGCAGTATCATATAACAGGTATAAACAGACTGAACATGATAAGCCGAATAAACAGAGTAGATTATGCTTCTCAAATACATTTATTTCTTCCAATACTAGTATAACAGAGATGTGACAAAATTAGGTATCCCCTAATTACTTAGCAGAAACAGAATAATCCCCACAGAAATATAATGGTAGGATTAGGTATACTCTAGTAACGGGTTTTACTCAGACAGAAATAACAGGCACCTCAATAGAAATAACGGGTGTTACCCAAAACAGAAATAACAGGTACCTTAACAGAAATAGACAGGACTAGATGTACCCAAATTACTACCCCCAAGCGATCAGCTTCCTATTGTGTAAATATCCTGTGTCAGCCCCACAAAAGGGTGTATTACTTCCTAAAATGGCAACCTACAGAAGGACACATACCTATTTACTGGTGCTACAACGGCTTATTTTCTCCTTATAAACCGGACTCATGCATGCACATGACTCCGTTGGAATGCGCCCGTACACCCCCTTTCAGATGAACCTCTTATAATCGGTTCAATATGTGTACCCTGAGCCTTACCTAGTGCGGGGTCCCCACTTAATACCATAATGGTTTACTGACTAATATGGGTCCCACACAGCATATGACATAAGTCAAATCCCTAAACTTGTGTCCCTCAATTAACTAGGATTTTTAACAGGTTAAGCCTACAGATTAATAGGTTCGCCTACCCCCGCAGATTAACATGTTAAGTTTCACAGGTTAACAGGTTTATCTAACCCCATCAGTTAAACAAGTTTACTTAAACCCAACAGATTAAACGGGTTTACTTAACCCCAATAGGTCAAACAATTTTCACATGTTACTTACACTTTCATTAACATGCTCTGCTTAATCTTTAAATTAAACCTACAGATTTATATGCCCCTAAATCCTTATCATAATTCACAGTATAAAATATGCCCCCAAATTTTTGTCATATTTCATAGTATAGGTTATACCCCCCAAATTCCAGTCATGATTCATAGTACAAGCTATGCCCCTAATTTATCATTCCCAGTTTATCCCAATTTCAATCATACGCATATTTCAGCGATATTGGCCTAGGCTCGAAGGTAGCTAGGCTATAAAAATAAAAAGGGAATAAGAGGGGGAGAAGAACAGAAATAGGCATATAATAACAGAAATAGGCATGTAATAACAGAATTAGGCATATGAAAACTGAACAGCAGAACAGGTGTATAGAAGAATACATGTAGTAATAACAGAACTATTTAGGTATCAATTAGATTCTTAACAGGCATAGGTTCAGATCCAGGTTTATAAACATGTCAATGTTACTGTTGAATTCTTATATCTAAAAGTAACATGAACTCATAGAGATTGGATTGATGTACAAGAAATGTTTTTGATGTATGTATAGACTGATGTTTGAAGAAAATAATCTGATTCAATCCAAGCTAGAGTAGCATCTCATTGTCTCCACTGTTTAGGTGTAGGAAAATAATAGAAATGTTGTTCTTAATATATCTTATCCTCAATGAACACAATTAACTAATGCATCCAGAAACACTCAGAAAAATTTGACCAGATCATGGTTGGGTCGACCCACTCCAACTTGGGTCGACCCATAGGTAGACCCACGTTACCTTGGGTCGACCCAAACCAGGCGTGGGTCAAACCCCAACGGGTCTGGTTCCCGTCTGCTTTTGCCACTCGTTTCGTTTGATTTTATTTGAACTTTTTTGAATTTTCTGAGCTGTTTTGTTCAAGTATATTCCTCTTATATGTATATAAACTTCTAACCTTTATATCTTCCTCATTTGATGTCCGTTTTGCGCAAACTCGGAGTCTATCTTAAGCAAAATCCCGAGATGAACATAATGGTACATTCCATTTTACTTAATTCTTAATATTTAATTAACTATCCTTTAGTTTATTGTTAATAATATCCCTTAAAATTACGGGGTGTTACACATTCTACACTTAAATATTTTCGATCCATATTGCACATATTTACTGAACAAATATATGCATATTAAATTGCATATATTGGCATTTTACACTACACACGGTTTAAAATGCATAATTTTGTTAGTTTAAATGCATATTTTTGTTGTAAATATTAAAAGGTGTATTTCTTTCATTTTAGAAGAGTTTATGGATATTAAGTTTGTAAGTAAAGGACAAATCCTGATATTCATGTACAATATTCAAGGCTTGACCAAAATTCTGTGATTCTATTTCAATAAGTGTTAACCAGGTTTTTAACCCAAAAGGAAGATCTTGGAAAATTGAAAGTGGAGACGAAGTCAAATCTACTTTAAATTCATTGAATAGGCTCAAGAGAGGATGAGAAAGGAGTATACAAAGTTTAAACTCAAAAAGTACTAAGTTTATGGATCGACATTGATCCATACTTATAGGTTGGTATCATTCCATACAGATGTCTTAGAACCTATCAAGGACCACATCATGATGATCTTAGACCTCCTATTAGTCTATACGTCAAATTTGGTAGTAAACCGATGTTTTGAACTTAGAATATGTGATGGACAGTACAATTTGAAGACAATAAACATAGTTTGATTCGCAAGAATACAAAAACAAAGTCTAAATCCTACGGAATCTGACATGTAACATTGCAATGATATAAGACCAAAAAAGAAGATGTGGTCCAAAATACGCTAAGTATATGGATCGGTTCTTAGTGATGCTTGATTATCACAGGGAATGCATATAGCTGTTGGTACATATTTGGATCAAAATAGAATATCTCCTAAAAAAAATGATAAAAACATTTTGCTTTTTCATCTATTCATCTAAAATGATGAACTTTGATTCCATTATAGATCGAGCTATGCATGTTCGTTTAGTATATTCACATGACATTACTGATCATGCGTGGGTATAAACATAAAAATTTGTTGATTTAGATTCCTCTAAATCAAAAATCCAATTTGCATCACTATTCTAGGATAACAAATATTTTTTGTAGTGTACGAAAAAGTTTGTGGTATTCTTTAAATATACAAAAAAATTCACTAGTACTTTCCAGTGTTCATCTCTAGATTACTTGTATATATACTTAATCGACTTACTACATAAGCTATATCCGGTTTTATGCAATTCAAGATCTATATTAAACATAATATTGCACGAGAGTAATACAATTGCATTATACTATCATTATTTTTTCTATACAGTACTTCTAGTGGATTAAAAAGTTCTTCAACCGCTTTGGTTTTATTGACATGGGGAAATGGCTATTTGTGCACGCCAACGCCCGAGTGTACATTTTGCAGAAAAACGATGATCCAAATCCAAAGTACGAGAACGTAAAGGGAGAGCACAACTTTTTATGGTGGTTCGGCACTAACGGCTATGTCCACTTTATAGTAATCATTCATCATGTAATAGCTGATTACAAAAGTTATACAAGTTTGGACAATTTATATGAACAAAGCTGTGTAATAAAACAACAAAACATTTGTTAATTCTAAAAACTGACCAAAATGTCCTTCTTCTTCCCCATTGAACTAAAGTATGAAGCAATGTCCAAAAAGTATCTTCAATGTCCGAGAAATTCCAAAGATATCCAAAAATGTCCAAAGGCAGTGTAAATGTCCAAGAAAATCTCCAGATGTTGTAGGCAAACATTTTTGTAATGTTTACAAGTCCAAAATCCATGAAGATGATGAAGTAGCCATTAATGGTGATTAAGAGCTTCAATCTCGTATGTCAAAATGTAGGAAGAGTGAAAATGAGCTAACCCCTTTGAATGCCCAGCTTAGGGTATTTATAGGTGAGTTTTGAGAGTGTCTGTCCGAATTTCGTATCATTGGGGGATGCGAAATTTGAATCCCAAAAACGGATTCGAAAACCAAGGCAATGTCAAAAAATCGCATCCCTAAGCTCAGAAAACTCGAATCTAAAAAATGAGTTGAATACACATGCAGATTAGGCTAAAAAAAGTGATCCGCACGGTGAAATCATTTGCCAAGATGATCTTCCACTTTACATCCCAAAAATCTCGGCAAACACACGCTGCTCAGCCAAAAAGCCATTACCCACAAATATAAATCATTGTGCCAGATCTCTTTTGCACTTTCCACATTTCGAATCCATGCCAAAATACCAAATTTCGACTCCAAGATCTCGCACTGCGGTGCTGGGAAAATTTCGAAACCCACAGTGTTCCTCAATCCAATTTCCAGATTTTTGTATCCCTTCTTTGCCTTTTTTCATATCCCAGAACTGTGAAACCCTTACCAGGGGAGAGGCATGAGTAGGGATTTCGTATCCCTCCTAGGATATGAATTGTTGGGATTCGAAACCCAACTTTGCCAAGCTAATGTTCTGAGCCGCTTTTTTCCCTTGATCGGACCAATGCTCACACATGATTTCCTACATTTTTACCGTGCTAATCACTCCATTTTTTCATGCCAAGCTAGATGATTGACCACTTTACTAGTTGTAATCAGCCAAGCACGAACACGTGATTTTTGATGATTTTCACGTGTCGATCACCAGTTTTTGAACGTACCAAACCAGAAATATTCCAAGTGCCAGATTTTGATGCTGTGAGTGGCGTAAAACATTTTTTATGATTTTTCCATGCCGATTAGCTGTTTTTCAGTGCATGACACTGCTTCTCACCAGTATCCATATATTTTTCCATGACGAGTTTTGCTATGTGGTTAGACCGACATGCTCAAGCATTTTGCGCTAATCGTACGAAGTTGATCACGTATTTTTACCATGTTAGTTTTTCCAAGTCCATTAACGATGATTTTGCAAATAGACGCTTTTCCAACCTTTTTAGAACACATCGCGACTTCGATCAAATTGTTTTGCGTTTTCTTATGACGCTCTTGAGACTATATCACGTCGCTAACTAATTGTTTTGCGTTTTCTTATAACGCTCTTGAGACTATATCCCGTCGCTAACTAAAATCTTGACATGTGACATCTTTGACCATAAAGCGCGTCAACACTTTACCCACCAAAACATGTCTTGCTTGATTGAATGAATATGTGTTTTGCGAGAAAGCCAGAAATCCAGAAACCAAAGCCAGGAGAAGTCTGAAGCAAACTTTTATAACCAGAAAACCAAACAGCCACGATTGCGCTAGATCGGATTAACCAGAAATCCAAAGCCAATAAACCAGAAATCCATAATCACTCTGGATCGTATTATCCATGAACCAGAAAACCTAAAATCCATTGAGAGACGACGCTTGCTACAGAACGTTTTGAGAGTTAATTAGAATAAATAGAATACCATAATAACCCAGATAGCCAAATAACTAAAGGGTTGCAAGAGCCTAATAACTTGAGAAACCAAAGAATCCATAGCCAAGAAATCGGGAAAACTCAAAATTCATAAAATTCATAATAACCAATAACCATATATCCTGATGAGTCCAAGGCGTCCTTGCCTAGGCAAGACGGCCAAGAATAAGCCAGTGAGGTCCAAGATGGCCTTGCAAAGCAAGATGACCAAGGACAAGCCAGAAGAGGTCCAAGATGACCTTACGAACCAAGACGACCAAGGACAAGCCAAATGAGGTCCAAGACGGCCTTGCGAAGCAAGATGACCAAGGATAAGTCATATGAGGTCAAAGATGGCCTTACGAGGCAAGATAACCAAGGACAAGCCAAATACGGTCCAAGACGGCCTTGCAAAGCAAGACGACCAAGGATAAGCCAAATGAGATCCAAGACGGCCTTGCGCAGCAAGACGGCAAGGACAAGCCAGAGATAGAAGTCCTTAGAGTTTGTAATCCAATTTTAGATTTTATACTCCATAAGGAAGCATACTTACTTTGCGAAGTAATCTTATTAAAGTTATAAAATTGTGGAGTTTTTAGTGAAACCAAACAGAAAACTTAATAGTTCAACATCCGTAAAGAGCATGCCCAGGGGCTCGCCTATCCCCATACATGGGTATGTGGACTTAGCTGTTTATGTTTTAAAATTCATTTGTGAAGGAGACTAAAGGATTTATTGTCCACCAAAAGCATGCCTAGGATCTCGCTGGTTCCTATGCATGGGTAAGTAGACTTAGCCATTTGAGTTACAAAATCAGAGTTATCTTAAGACAGCCTTGTCGAAGCAAGATGACCAAGAGTAGCCAGAAAGGTTCAAAGCGGCCTTACTAGAGTAAGACGACCAAGAATAAGCCGAAGTGTCCAAGGAGACCTTACCTGAGTAAGACGACCAAGGAATGCTAGAATAGTTCCAAGACGACCTTACCAGACTAAGACAACCAAGAAGAGCCAGAACATATCCATTTTATTAATAACCAAGGGGTTCAGGTGTGGTGTCGAGATAACAACATTCCTTGTGATTATAACAGTTCCCAAACATGGGTAAGTTGACTCAACGATCTATAATCCAGAAAGACAAAAGATAAATCTAAAGGGTCGGGTCGTACAAAGCCAAATCCATAGGCTGGAGCCTGAATAACCAAAGTTCGAAGAAAGCCAAGGGAACAAAGCCATAGGCTCGGGAAATCCAAAAGTCGGAAAACCAGAAGTGAGATAGCCATGAGTAGGAAGCCCATTATCCAAGAGCCACAAATCCAGAGACCAAGAAACCAAAAAAATCCAAAAGCCAAAATCCAAAGCACCGAAGGCTTAGAAATCCAAAATCCAAGAAATCAAAGAAGACCAAAACTAAGAATCCAAATGACCAAAACCGAGATACCAAAAAGCCAAGACCAATATCTGGAAGACTAAGCAGAACCAAGACCAAGTAACCGAATTATCCATAATGCCAAAAGACCAGAAGCCACAAGACACAAGATACTAATACCGGGAGGCTTACATCTGAGATATCAGATCCAGTAAGGGATTTAGTTGATAACAATGCCATCGGGATGAGTGCTGGTCCTGGGTCTATCCTGATTAGTATGGGGGGGTTGTGCCTATTCTGACACTATATCCCAAGTCCGAACAAACTGTGTCCACTCTCCATGTCTTATATACTCTTCTATCATGTCCCTGAGATGTGAAAATTGTTTGTATTATGACCATCGAAATCATGAAATAAGCAACGCCGACAGTATCCTTTTCACTATAAGTCGACTCCCGCACGGGAGGCTTCTTGAAAGGAGTAGTGGGATGAACTTCCAAGTAAACCACTTTAGGGAAGTGAGTAAATTACGAATAAGATGGGAACTTAGGTTTCTTCTAAGCCATGTTGCGATCATTCCCCGGAGAAGGTTTACTAGCATCAGAATCCTTTAGCATTACCAGAATTGTACGGTTTCCTACCCTTAACTACATTAGCCTCAAGAACCTTTTTATCAGTTCACGCATCCTCTTCCTGAAGGAATCTTTAAGCTTCAAAATGTAACTCACCAAGATCTCTCAGCGGGTCCTGATGCAAAGAGGACTTAAAGTTAGATTTATCCGAGGCACAAAAAACTACAGCTATCAAAACCATAAATGGATTGGGTCTGTCGACCGAAGCCACTGTAACATTAAACCATTTCAAGAATTTAAGTCTTACCAGACTTTTGCTTAATGCCAGTGTAAGCCATAACGCTTTTTGAACGAGCGATATGAACTCTGAACTGTTCCACAACCTGCTAACTAAAGCATTCCAAGAAGTGATAGATCCATCTCCAACTGCCTGAACCACATAACAGCTATATCTGTCAAGTAAAGCGGAAAACACTTCGCCATGACACTTTTCGAAGTAGAGTGGACTTCCATATGCCAAACATAACGCATCAAGTGAGCAGTCGGATCCTTTCGACCATAATAATCTTCCAATACCGGTAGTTTGAAATCCGTTGAGTTGCAAGAATTCCTGATATCCAAAGAGAATGGACTACGAGTTACACAATCCACATCCGAAGAAGAGGCACTGCCTCGAGTAAATCAATGAATAACATCCACGATTTGAGATCCATTACCGAAAGTATTCAAGTTATCCAAAGCGAAACTGGTGCCCCCAGCGTTAAGTCCAAATTGAGAATCAATTTATTAGCAAGAAGAATATCAAGTTCAATTCCAACCCGAGGAGATGCATCGAGCACAAGCCCTACTTCCAGAACTGTGGGAGCACTACCATCTAAATCTACATGCACCGGCGCTTGAAACACATTACCAATAGTGGAGCCCGCAACCTGACCAACCTAAGCGTCACGGGATGGAGCAATGTTGGGATTAGGGGTGCCCCCGAGTATAGCGGGACTGCCATTGGTATGAGGATCGACGTCGGCCTACTGATTAGTTTGCGGGGTTGTCCCCAAATCTCGAGTTGCAACTTGAGGAACGTTGGTACTTGTTCCAATAATGTATGCCTGGTCAATCGGCCTTTCAGTACTTTCAATCCTAGCCTCAATCCGTGCGAGAAAGATCGTAAAAGCTTCTTTCTGTCACTCTAGTCGAGCGTTCAAATCCATAGCCAAATTCGTAAGCATCCTATCGACGTCGTCATGAGTGATGTAATTTGAGGGAACTCCAGTTTAAGAAAGTTCTTGACTTCCTTCACATCCTCCACCTTGAGCTTCATCAATAGCGTCGAGCTTCTCGCGCTTAACCATGATGAAAAGCAAGTAACAAAGTCGAGAACTGAAACCAAAATCGAAAAGAAAACCAAATCCAATAATCCAATCCAAAATAGAAGTGAAAGTTGTGCGCCCCCTTCCTAGCACGCTAAAATGATGACGTGATCAAATGGATATTCACGCACGTCAACACCCGAGTGTACGTTGTGAAGAGAAACGATGATCCAAATCCAAAGTTTGAGAATATAAAGGGAGAGCACAACGTTTTATAGTGGTTCGGCACTAACGCCTACGTCCACTTTATAGTAATCATTCATGATGCAATAGCTGATTACAAAAGTTGTACAAGTTCAGACAATTTATGTGTACAAAGTTGTGTAATAGAACAACTATTTGTTAATTCTAAACTTTGACCAAAATGCCTTTCTTCTTGCCCGTTTAGCCAAAGTGTTCAGTGTAAATGTCTAAGAAAATGTCCAAATGTTGTAAGCAAACATTTGTGTAACGTTTAGAAGTACAAAAGAAGTCCAAAATCCAAGAAGATGATGAAGACAGTCGTTAATGGTGCTTGAGATCTTCAATCCTGTATGCCAAAGTGTAGGAAGAGTGTAAATAAGCTAACTTCTTTGAATGCTAAGCTTAGTAGTATTTATAGGTGAGTTTTGAGAGTGTCAGCCCGAATTTTGTATCCTGGGGGATGCGAAATTCGCATCCCAAAAATGGAGTCGAAAAACCAAGGCAATTCAAAAAATAGCATCCTTGATCTCAAAAAACTCGAATGCCGAAAATCCACTGAAATTACGTGCAGATTAGGCCAAAAGAAGTGATTCGCGTGGTGAAATCGTTTGTTAAGATGATCTGCCACTTCGCATCCCAAAAAACCTTGGCAAACACGCATTGCTCAGCCAAAAAGCCATGATCCGCACGTATAAATCATTGTGCCAAAACCCTTTGACGTTTTCCACTTTTCGAATCCATGCCAGAATATCAAATTTCGACTCCCAGATCTCGTGGTGCGGTGCTGGGGAAATTTCAAATCCCGCCATGTTGCTCATGTATTTTCGAATTGCCAGATTTTTGCATCCCTGCTCTGCCCATTTTTTGTATCCCAAAACCATGAGTCAAGCTCTCAAAAACCCTTGCCGCGGCAGAGGAAAGAGTGGGGATTTTGTATCCCTTCTTGGATGTGAACTGTTGGGACTCGAAACCCAACTTTGCCAAGCCAATGCTTTGAGCCGCCTTTTTCCCTTGCTCGGACCGATGCGCACAAGTGGTTTTCCATGTTTTTACCATGTCGATCACTCCATTTTTCCGTTCTAAACCAGATGATCGACCACTTTACCAGATGTGATCAACCAAGCATGAACACGTGATTTTTACTGATTTTTAACTGATTTTCACATGTTGATCACCTGTTTTTGAACGTAGAAAGCCATGCCAGATTTTGATGTCGTGAGTCGCATAAGTCATTTTTCGTAATTGTACTATGCCGATCAGCTATTTTTGAGTGTGCGACACTGTTTATATTTTTCCACGATGAGTTTTTCCATGTGATCAGACCGACAAGCTCAAGCATTTTGAGTAGATCGGACCGAGTCGATCACGTATTTTTACCATATCGGGTTTTCCAAGTCCATTAAAGATAAATTTACGAATCAACGCTATTTCCAACCTTTTCCAAACTCGTCACAACTTCAACCAAATCACTTTAAATTTTCTTATGACTCTTTTGAGACTTGGGCGTGCTGCTAACAAAAATCTTGACGTGTGACAGCTTTGACCAAAATGCGTGTCAACATATTTCGTAATTTTTGAAATTTTCAATTACTCTTCCTACATGTGTGACTTGGATAATTCCATTCCATTATGTGTTTTTATTATTTTAATTTTTAAAGTAACATCCACAATTCCTAAATCTTTGATGTTGAAATCGTTGATTAACATTTTCTTTATGGTCTTTATAACTTTAACGTTGGAGCTAAAGATTAGCATATCGTATACACATATGGACAAATCATCACATATGATTAGTGGATATATTGGTAATAAACACACTTACCACATTCATTTATACAAAAAATATTTTTCATCATGGTCCTGTGCAGTTAAAGCGCTCAGCAGATCCAATGCTGCAGAGATATATAAAGTTGTTGCAGGGATAATGCAAGGAAAAAGCAGGATATAGAGGATGAGTCTAAAATAGCGTATAAAACTCGTATTTATTACTTCTACAATATATAAATGATAAATAAGTGGATAGTTAATGTTCAACTTAATTATAACTAATACATTCTTAATTTTAAATAAAAGCATGTGCAGACTTATGTAAATAAATGTAAACTATAAATTTGCTTGATTAAATTTAACATAATATTATATTATTTTCTATTTTGAAAAATGTTTGTTGAAATATTCTATTATAAAATAATTATTATAAATTTTATAATGTATACATTTATTTATTTTTTAATTTATTTCTTTTGTAGAAGATATAGCGGAAATAACGGAATATAAGCGAACTAATGGATATACTTGGAATATCGGAATATAACGGGATTTAAAGCGGAAAGGGTATTTGAAAATAGCGTAGCGGTAAAAATCTGCCACACTGTATAGCGGAAATATGGCAAGGTACTATTGTCGATACACAATTATATTACAAATAGACAGTGATAACAATCAATATTACTCAATTATGCCATAATTGTCACGTCAAACTGTGTTTACAGCAACAACAGAAAGCGTGATGGATTGTGCACTAGATTAAAGCGATACTGAAAATATTATGTTTCAGTAATGGTTGAGTCCGGAAATATTCGTGTTTCCTTGAAACAATATTGTCGTTGTATGCGCTAATTGATGTAACAACAATTTGTTTCCCAGGATAAAATGGACCGACCCCATAATGCAGTGCCAGCCAACAGAGCTCAACTGAAGTATGTTATACAAAATAGATCAGAGGATTACTTTGGAGAAGAAGCAGTAATACAAGAAGATAAAAAGTGAAGTCTGACTCGTTTTGTGCTATGTATTTACAGGCTGGAGGAGGTGGTTATCTGGGCATTAATAACCGTTGGAATTGGAAAGGTTGCGACTCTTTAACCACACAATGCATTAATGTGAGTGCGCATCGGAATTCAAACGGTTGCACCCATTCAGCTGAATGGGCATGCCGGTCAAATTCTGAGAAAAAAATTCTCATTTCAGCGCACTGGCCCAAGCAGCAACCGTCAGCCCATTCTATCAAGAGACCCCAAGAGCCCCAGGCCCAATCTTTGACACTTTAATATATTATTGTGTCAAGGCCTATCCCACATTCCTCTACAAGTCCTCTTCTTTTTATTTTATATAAGCCTATTGGCTTGTAATATATAAGAGGGGTGTGTATTCATATTTTGATGATGTGGGACTTTGGTTTGCTATATCTTCTCCTTCCCGGGTTCCTCTTTCTCTTGCTCATTCATTTCCAATAATCCCCCACATGAATGAGCAGTCGTTCTTAGTTTCGCGAACCATTTATCATATCAGTTAAAGTAGCACATGGGCCATTAACTTTCCCAGTGATTACCTATTTAAATCAAAGGTGAATCAGTAGACATAGAGTGCCCTTGAACTGTAAGCCTTTTTGTGTAATTCTAAAGTAGATAACACACGATAAATATTTCTTATAACCCTTTGTTCTCTGTATGCGTTCGTTTTTGCCTTGAACACTTGCCTAATCTCATAAGTGCTTAGAGAATTTGTCCTCATGATTCTCTTTGAAGTGGCGCCTTCGCACTTACGTAGGTGATTCTATAATGGATATTCTCTAATTCCTCAAATACACACATCATTAAAAGTAATAATATTTATCCTTATTCAACATATAATGCACTGACATATCATAGGAATGGTTTGTGTATAACAGTGTCATCAAGACTCTTTAAACTTCGTTGTCCCTTTAAACCTAGATCTAGGGATCTTCAGTCAACTAGGTGGGGTTTCCATTTTAGAGAAGCCTTTATTATATAGGTCTTAGTCCCATTTCCATCGATAAAGTTTGAACTCTCTCTCTTGGAAAGCCTTTTGTAAGTGGATCTGCTATATTATCTTTAGATCGAATGTAATTTATTGTGATAACCCTATTTGAGAGAAGTTGTCTTATTGTTTTATGTCTATGACGAATATGTCCAGTTTTACCATTGTATAATATACTATTAGCTCTTCCAATAATTGATTGACTATCACAATGTATACATATTGGAGGCATAGGTTTTCTCCAAATAGGAATGTCTTCCAAAAAGCTTCGAATCCATTCGTCTTCTTCTATAGTCTTATCTAGTGCAATAAATTCACTACAACAAAAAAGGGCTTTCATAGCGTTTGAAAAACGCTATCATATCCTAACATAGCGATTCATAGAACGCCATGTAACGACATGCTATGTTAGACTTTCTACTTTAAATAGCGGAGTTAAAAACGCTATGAAAAGTAAATTTTGCATAGCGTTTTTGTTTGCTATCAAACAAAAACGCTATACAATATATTATTTAATGTATGCCTTCTATGGCGTTTGTCTGAATGATTCTATAGCGTTTGTATGAATGATTCTATAGTGTTTGCTTTGATATTTGTTTCCATAGCGTTTGTATTCAATAGCGTTTTTGAAACGCTATTGCCTATGATATTAATTTATAAATTTTATTTATCGTCCATTCAGCTTTTTTTTCATGTATAACCACACATTTAAAGATTAACATTTCTTATATGCATAAATTTAACAAACTTTTACAAACAACAAATATATAAATTACTACATAATATTTCATGTATATTATTCAAACAAATTTTCATATATCCATACTTGGTATTTTATGCACATCATTCAAATAAATTCTCACATATTCAAACTTAGTATTTCATACAAATTGTTTTATTAACTGTTCCGTATCCACATGTAATATACTATATATAATAACACATTTTTGTATCAACAAGTTACTTACAAAACAGACAAACAAAAGATTTAATCCTATTTGGCTTCTGACATTTTCTCCTCATCTGCAACAATAGCGGTC
The DNA here is from genome assembly GCA_030737875.1 of Allium sativum. Taxonomy (NCBI): domain Eukaryota; kingdom Viridiplantae; phylum Streptophyta; class Magnoliopsida; order Asparagales; family Amaryllidaceae; genus Allium; species Allium sativum. The sequence goes on along the minus strand of CM060912.1, from coordinate 967,758,097 downwards.
CTGCTAAAGTTAAATAAAACCGTCAAGATGTTAGTAATTATTATGTCGTATATTTGACAAAGTAAAAGAAACAAAAGGAAAAAAGAAAAAGTGCAGCTATGACAAAAAATATAATGCACTTAGCGATCCGAACAAGTCCGAGTAATTCCAGAAGTGCAACTATGACAAAGTCACCAAATTTTTCTTCCTATATGACCAATGGATTTGGATTTTTCATCGACTGGCCCAGTTCGAATTAAGAACAACAAATTCCAAAATGTGAGTTGTTAAATAAAACTCTTATTCATTTTTAGCAAAAATAGAAGACAATAACTATAATGGAAAACTCTACAAAATTCTAAATAATTTTCCCATCCAGTTTCAGGATTGTCCTAACAATAACTGCCAACATATATAAAACAGTTATATTGAAAATTGGAACATTCAAAAATATGCCAATAAGTACAAAATATCATTATTTAGGACATAAATCAAGCAATAATGCTTGGTTTGCTAGCAGGTAGAACTCACCCAGACAACCTATTGTATGACAAAACAGGAAGTTAAATGTCAAAACATGCTCCAGTTACAACATAACAGATAAAGCATGCTCTAATTCATAGGTATTATGTATGACAACACTTACCTGTTAGAAGACCCTTTAGCCGCAATAATGATTTTGATGTTTCTGAATGCACTTTCGCTAGCACCAATAGTTAGAAGATATAGAGCTTGATTCACACACCTCAAAGGAGAAATATCAACTGCCTGATGCCTCAGAACACCAGCTGAACCAATTCCAATCGCATCTTCTCTTGGTCCAATTAACATAATAACAACAAAATCTACTTAGTTCAAGAATCAAAAAACTTGAAAGTTTATTCGCAGTTAACATAAGCACTTTCTTTTTCTTTTTTCTTTTTTTTGAAAATGCAGCAACCAGCGCTGAGAATTCAACCATTTAAGTAAAAACCGCATAATTTTCTGCTTAATAGTTGGAATGTACAAAAAAGATTTAGTTCAAACATGAAATTTCCAAAAAAAAAAAAAAAAAAAAAAACTCATATACATAAAAAGATCACGAGTTTGAATGCACATACAAATTAAAAAAAAAATCAGTTTATTCCTAAAAGATCTGTCAAAGAAGGGTTTCCTTCTTCTTCAAATGACTTTGACTCATTGTCAGATGGACTGTTTTCTAGTTGTATTACTTCCTCAAAATTTTCTGCAACGTGAACCTCCTGTTGTTCAATGGTATTTTCTTTTGATTCTTGCGTTGATTCTGGTTGATTTTGCTTAATCTCAACTGAAGGGTTTGTTGATTCTGAATATTTAGCTCCACCAGAGAATGGATAAAATGGAAAGAACGGTGATGGTTTAATCTGCTCCAGCTTGCTCACATTGTTTTCCTTCTCCTTAATACTGGCTCCAAGCGATTTCCCAGAAGATGAATTCCCCAGCAGCACTCCAAAAGCACTTATCTGTTTCTTGGCTATCTTCACTGAATCGATGCTGGCCTTTTTATTTGGAAGCAAATTATCAGTACTATCAGAAATTCCTGTCGAACAGCAAAGTTCAGCCGTAGAGATGACTTGGATTTTCTCCCCAATTTTGCATTTATCAACTGACATATTCTCCAAATATTCGGTATTCTCATGCTTTATGCCTACATCCATGGCGGCATCAACACTATCGGTATTCACAGTAATATCAGCAACATCATCCTCAGGGATTGAACGAACCAAATCATTTACCATTTTTTCAATACGTTCCTCCTTTAGTTGTGTGCTGCAATGGATTCGAAATAGGGAGCATTCCTTATTGCTCGTTTAATTAGATCAAAGACATCATTAAGATGACGCTCAACCATCGAATGTTTGGACTTTACAAGGCGACGTAGTTTAGCAGGAGTATCAGGCATCTCCTTGGCAATCTCAAGTAATGTTATGTTAGGAAAATATAGCCAGTACTCTCATCTACTTCTCGAGCAAGCTTGTCTCTCCATGCATATAGTTCCGAAACAACAGAAAGCTGTGCAACATAAAAATCGGCTTCGTGTAACCCATAAATACGCCGAAATGATGAATCGTTCATATATATGCAGTCTCTAAGAGAAGATCATTTTCTATGATGATCTGGAAAATAAGTTGTTGCTTCATCAGATCATATATATGCAACAGATAATGTGTGTTCTCTCTCCCATACTTGAGCATTTCTTCCGGCGGTGTCCGCAACCTCCAATCTGCATTTTGATATTCTTTGTATGCGGTAATTTCACAGAAGTGATGTGAAATATACTCAAGACTATTTCTCTCTAGTTGCAATACCCTTGATGTTTGTCCAGCGTCAAAAAGATTGCAGATGTAAATGCCAAAGTCGCGTTGAAGCCATTCAATGTCACGATCTGCACCATGCATTACCTTTCTTTTGGAAGGATCTTTAAATATTTCTCTCAAGTATGGACCAACTTGAACACGAAGCTTAAGCGTGTCGATTATAAAATCCTATGTTCTATTTGAAATTTGCATCAAACAAGTTAGTCCTTGGAGTGACCCGTATTAATTGTGCTCCAAATCAACCGCAAATTCCTTGACACCATTCAACTTTGCAGCAAGTTCTTTCATCTTTGTTACAGTACTCACAAGTTCAAATGGAGTGATTTCCAAAGGAAGGGGTTTAGTTTTCTCAACTTCCACCGTGCTTCTATCAATGAAAGTCCAAAACTGAGAGCTTCTCCAATGGATGGACCAACCGAGTCCCGTCCACACTCCTGTCCAACCAAGGATGTTCAAAAGGTGTATTTGCATTATTAACAAAAAAACTTATGCTCATCCTACGGCCTCCTAATACTTCTTATATGAAACGAAACCTTTGATTTTCCCCGATCATCTTCTCTTTCATGCCAATTTTTACCCCTAGACTTTCTTCCTTGTTACAATTGAACCCTCCAAATTCATTCTCTTTCCTTTTCTTATTCTTAATTATCTCAAATCCACCTTCTTCCAATTTTCAATTATCAGCTTTTCCCTCATCCATTTTCTCTCGCTCTCTTAATCATCAAGCGACACGTTAAACTTCTCGATCAAATCATCATTAAAATTCACTTGCCAATCATCGACCCAATCAAATTCAAACAATACTCAACTTTCGATAGTTTCTTTATTTGGAACTTTGAATTTGGGAAAATTGTTGTAGAAATGGAAATCTTTGTCAAATGGGACGGTTCTTATTTTATTGGATAGTCTGAAGACTAAGGAAGAGAGAGGGGAAATTAGAGATTGGAGGAGATCGGATTTTTGGGATAGAACCGAGGAGGGATCAATTTCTTCTCAAAAATTCAGTTTATTTCTAGCAATCTATGTAGAAATTTTAGATTAATGATTTTATAAAAAGGTTTTTACATGCACTACGCTGTAATGTAGAAGATGGATACCTGAATCCGACTTTTCTAAGCTTTCTGAACCCATCCGGCAACTCTCTAATGGTAATATAAACCCCAGGCTCATCCTGCTCCACCCACTCACTAACTTCCAGATTGCTTGCAATTACTCACCAATACCAAACCTACTTTTTCTCTGCTCGATCTGGCAGTCCTCGAAGCATCATTCATGTTGTTACCATTCTCAACTCTCATTCCAGTAGCAACAGCAGCAATGGAATGATGAAATAGGTGATGTGGCAGAATGTGCTCCGTTGGATCAGGAACAGATGGATCCGCTCGTTCTGCTCGATGAAGTTGAAGGTGCTCTGTATGTATTGCTGTTGTTTCAGTACATCATTGTGTCTCTTCCATATGATTGTGTTGTCGGTCTCTCCCTTGTCGATCCCAGTTCACTTAGCTCCAGACCATACCAGTAATGTCGAAGTGGAATACTCGTGAACACTTGAAATATGTGTGAACTGCAGGGTGTTTGACCATACCATGTAAAGTGAAGTGAAGGGAAAATTCAATAATGAGCAAAGTGATCCCCAGTAAAATAAAGTGCCATTAATCAGAAAAGCAGAAGATGCTTCGTTCATTGCTACTAGATTAAAGCATAAAGCTTATGTAAAACCCTCTTTCCATATGAAAAAAAATCATGTATTTAACAAAAAATCTTCTGCAATTAATCCCACTTCCTCCTCTACTATCACGCATCGATACCATCTATCTCCATTAGATTCAATAACTACGGTTTACATGTGTCCTTCAAGACTCTCAACCCCATTAATCCAACTGCCATCAGACCCCACGTGTCCTTACATGTCTCCTGCTAACTCCATCATTTTTCAATCATTAAAGGTCCACCAACTCCTAAACACCTAAAACAACCTGTCAATCCTCCATATAAAGCAATTAAAATTGAAACACAGGCCATGAAAAACATGCACATGAGAAATATCTTCGATATTTTATCCACTTTGGCCAACACACTAATAATCGTTCAATTATCATCTTGTTAATAATGCCGCCTCGGACATTAACATTGCTCACCATAATTTGCATATGACTCCAAGCTTGACAAAACATTGAGAATCCTTTCCCTAAAAATACTAAAGTTGATTTCCTGTAACTCTATGATTGACAGTTTAGCCCAAAACACTATGGCCTTAGAGATAATTTTTTTTGAAGGTGAGATGTAATCGGTTTTGTAACAAAACATAGAGCAGTTGGTTGGAAAGCAAGAAGGGAACTTTTAGTACATACACTTCTGTTTTATTTTGATTTTACAGTAAAGAATTTCAATTTAACGGAAAGAACAACTGATTTATGATCCCAAACAACAGTTTAAACATGAAAATCAAATACCATTTTGCAACCATGATAATCAAAACAATTATTATTTTCATAAAATTATAAATCAAGTTTGAAGTGCCTCACCGTTATTAGTGCTTTATGCATCATAGGTATTCAAGCCACTGTGACATCCTATATCCATCCACCTACCATCCAACAAGTTTGCTTCAACATTATATTTCTGCATTAAATTTTACGTGACCTGAGAAACCTAATAATAAGTCAATGGAACAGGCAAATTTTCTACAAGAGTAGACTAGCACATCAATCTTTCTTAGCACATTCATGTCTTAGCACATTCATGTAATTTGCTAAGTGGATAATTGTGGTTTGTGGCCTCTGTAAACTGAATATCCAATATAACAAGTATAAAGAACAGAACTCTGATACACCCCTATGTGAAAACATCTACCTCATACCTCTACTTACTGGTAAATATACCACCTTAATACAATAAGGTTTTTGCACATCATGAAGTTTACACTGACAGCAACAAATGTGTGCATATGCAAAGTGAAATTCAGCTTGACAAATCTTCATAAATGGGGAGCAGACTCTAAATATTAATGTTATAGGAAATCCACTTTTTATTTTGATAGGCGAACTCAAAGCACTTAAATCTAGGAACAAATCAAAAGAAAGCATGCAGCAGCTATGTGAAAGAATCAATAGTGAAGTTGACCACTTTATAAGAAATTGATTCAAAATCCACACAACAAGGACTTAATCACTCAATATAGGCCAGAAAAACCGAGCACTTATCTAACCTATTAAACAAAGCCATCATTGAAAACACCTAGAGAACGAAAATCGATTGGTTAAATCAAGATGATAGGACTTATAGTTTTCTTTGTAGAAAAAGGTCCATTCCAAAAATATAAACAGGTGGATATTTTTTTTTGGTTGTAGATGGTGATCTTAAGTCACAAAATGAAAGAAAGCAATACCTCAAGTGTCCAAATGGTCGTGGGATGAAGACATTAATATCAAAAGTTGGAATAACATTTGTCAGAATTGTGTCAACCAATTTCCATAAGTTAGAATAGTTCTTGTTATGATGCCCTTTACTCCACCATCGTCTAAACTCAAAACATTTACGTGTTTCCCATGAACAGTTAGAAGACTTGCTATCATTTCTTTCAAAGTAATATCACTCATCATTTACGAATTTGTTGAAAATTTTAAAATCCAAATTTCAAGTACTGACTGTTATAAGCTTGTTAATGGTATTCGAATATATAAGAGAAAATAAGACTTGGTATAGCCAGTTGTTACATTAGACTTTGTTCTTGTGTTGATATTGTTGCACGTGCCGACGTTGTACTTCCTGTACGCTTTCTATCTCTATATACCTATGTAATATAAATCCTAAAAAAATTCATCTACACATACATATTATGCAATTGTTCCGTTGGAAATCATATGGAAAGAAATGGGATTATAAAAGCATTAAAAACTGCACTGATCATGCAGCTACTGGACCAAGCAACACAAAAACTAAAGAACACAATTAACTGCACCAATTTAAATCATGTAGAGACATCAGTACTTACAAAAGCGACCATCTAGGTATGTCTCCACCCCAGTCTTATATCTTGTTTTTGCATGAAGTAGCCACCAATTCCGACTGCACAGCGTCTTCAATCAATTCTCAATGCTACCACCTATCGATTACTCAGGTTTGGACTCTAGATCATCCAAACTCTTCTGTATCCTCCAGGCCACCGCTGCAGATGTTGTGTACGTGGCTTCAGTTTAAGTCGCAGAGAAGAGTGTCTCTAATCCTCAGGTAACTTGTCCCTAGACCTTTCAGACCCACTACAGCCATCAGCACTCTCTATGTCAACTGAAACTACAATGTACAGATCACAGTACATGGGATGTATTTTTGAAATTGTTCAGATGTGTATAGACTGTCAAATTGTGCTCTCTAAAAATGACTATTGCAGGGTGGATTCAAACTGGTGACAAAATGATAAACATTAATCAATGGACAATAATAGAGGCTATATCATACCTTGCAACGTCCATCGACAAAAACCAAATTTGATCGACCGGGTAATTTTGTGACTCTAGAGACTACATACACACTATTCCAATTTGTAACTGGGTGATACATATTTGCATACTCAATCCATGCTACTAGTATTGTTGATTGCTTGACCCACTGTAAATATATAAGTAAATAATAAGAGCATATTAAAGCATAATATCCCAAACACAACAGAGGATTTAGCCATCTCTGAAAAGGACACTCTTAGATGTTTACACTTCATACGCATAACTAAAAATCAGTACGAATCAAATTGAATATACATGCAGTTAATTAAATCCTTATTTTGAATACAACTGGCACAAAAGGAATGTGTAAACATGCCAACTCAAGTCAACCATAAATGAGCATAAGGCAATTTTGGGCAATACAGCTAAACCCTCAAACTATTCATAAATGTTAAAGCCAGAATTCATACAAAACAGTTAAGTTGCCTAAGAAGATAACATTTTGCATCGTTATCATGAATGAACCACAAGCATAAAAAACATTCAAAATTTCACATTACTATAAATGAAATTCAGGCCTACGCCATTTCCATAGAAAAATGTTGAAGTTATAAAATAGAAAAGATCAGATTTTTAAAATAGAAAAGACAGAATTTTTATTGAGTAGAAGAAGTAAAAATATGATTTTTATATTTTTAAAGTAATAAAAATATGACTTTTATATTTTTAAAGTATTAAAAATATAGTCTTTACTATATAGATGATATAAAAATATGATTTTTTGGTTAGGTAGAGAATTAAAAATATAATTTTTGTATCTAGTAACGATATTCTGAAATGTCAAATAAATAACAGATCTACACAATCAAGTAAATTTTCATGACACTAGTGTTTTCATTTAACTAATACACAGATTAGTCAACTAATACATTTCGAAACATGTTGATTTCATGCCAATTTTCGTCTGAATAAATAATAAATAAATAAAGATCCATAACCATGAGTAGTGAAAAATATATAATAAAGCATGCAGTACCTCTCATGCCCATTTAAATCTAAGAGATGAGAGATCGGCTTCTGCAATTGACGATTTCGCATTTTGGGGATTTTTAATTTAAACTTAAGATTAGAGATAGTTGTGTTCTAGAGGCGAAAGAGTGAAAGTGAAGAGCCGTATTTCTGAAAGTAATTGGAAAAAGCATTTATTTTTAGTTCCCGCACAAATTTCATTATCCCGCGCCCCCTTTTGTTGTATAGCGTTGGTCACGTAAGACTTTTTTCCTCCAATAGCGTTAGCCACCCCGCATGCCTCATCGTTTAACGAGAAGAAACACAAACGCTATTTGTAATTGCTGTCAAATCCCCATTTTGTTGTAGTGATTCCGATTTCATCGTAGATCTAGCGATACAAGTCTGTTTGGATGATTTCCATGAAATTGATTTATTTCCTACTGTGAACACATATCCACTTGTAGACTTTGTATCATGTGACCCGGTATTCCAATTTGCATCACTATATCCTTCCACTATTAAAGGATAGTTTGTATAGTATAGAACATATCTTACGTATACTTTAGATATCCTAGAACTCTATTTATCGCTTTCCAATGATGTTTACCAGGATTGCTAATAAATCTACTTAGTTTGCTTATAGCATATGCGATATCAAGCCTAGTATAGTTCATAACATACATGATACTTCCTAGTATATGAGAGTATTCTAATTGGTAGATATCATCACTAGTGTTCTTTATCTAATTTTGTTTCATATCTACAGGTGATTTTGCAATAGTTACATTATATTGCTTGAAATTTTCAATTATTTTGGTGATGTAATGCGATTAGGATAATGCATATCCCTGTGGTGTTCTCAGAATTTTTACACCAAATATCTTATCAGTCAGTCCTAGGTCTTTCATATCGAATCTACAGGATAACTTATCCTTTATAGATGTTATTATGGCCTTGTTATTGCCTAGGATCAATAGGTCATCAACGTAGTGACAAATAATGACATATCTAATATGTGTGTGTGTGTTTTATGTACACACGATTATCTGATTCATTTATCGTTAATCCATTTCATAACATAGTGTTATCGAACTTCTCATGCAACTTTTTTGGAGCTTACATAAGGCCATAAAGTGATTTTACCAGTTTGCAAACTTTATTCTCATTTTCTGAGCTCAGAAATCCTTCAGGTTGTTTCATATAGATATCTTCCTCTAGTTCACCATTCAAGAATGTAGTTTTGACATCCATTTGATGTATTTCTAAGTCATGTATAGTTGCAATTGCAATAATCATTCTAATTGACGTTATCCTCATTACTGGAGAAAATGTATCAAAATAGTCCACGTCTTCCTTTTGTCTAAATCCTTGGAATACCAGACGAGCTTTGACTTGTCTATTGAACCATCAGGTTTCAATTTCATTTTAAAAATCCATTTATTACCTAAGGTCTTACATCCTTGAGGTAAATCAACTAATTCCCATGTATGATTGGATATAATGGATTCAATCTCATTGTTAATTGCCTCTTTCCAATAATGGGCATCACTGGAAGACATAGCTTGTTTGAATGTCAATGGATCATCTTCTAACATAAAGGTATAGAAGTCTGGTCCAAAGGTTTTTATAGTCCTTGACCTTTTACTTTTCCTTGGTTCCTCCACTTGCTGCTCTGTACTACTTTGCTGAGTGCTATTTTGTTCAGCATCCTCAAGAGAATAAGGAACTTCATCTTCCCTTGATCTCTTAGGTGTAAGATTTTTAGTGCCCAGTTTCAAGGGGAATATATGTTCAAAAAATATAGCTTTCTCGACTCAGTGATGGTATTTTCATGAATATCATCAGTTTCATATTTGTGTACAAGAATCGATATGCAGCACAGTTTTGTGCATATCCAATGAATACACAATCAATTGTTTTAGTCCAATTTTGACCTTCTTTACCTCTACTTTGGCAAGACAACCCATACTTTTAGGTATTTGTAGGATGGTGGTATGTTTTTCCATAGCTCATGAAGAGATTTAGATGTTTTCTTTTGGGGTATTTTATTCAAAATATGATTTGCCGAAAGAATAGTTTCTCCCCAAAAGTTATTTGTCAATCCAGAACCTAAAAATAAAGCATCCACCGTTTCTTTAAGAGTTTTATTTTTCCTTCGGCTATACCGTTGGATTGAGATGAATATGCTGCAGTAGTTTGGTGTATAATACTATATTCAGTGCAAAATGCTTCAAAAGGGGATTCATATTCTCCTCCTTTATCACTTCTTAAAGCTTTGATTTTCTTATTGAGTTGATTCTCAACTTCCGCTTTGTATTGTTTAAACACATCGAATGCTTCATCCTTGCTTCTGAGAAGATAAACATAACAGCACCTAATACAGTCGTTAATAAAGGTAATGAAATACCTTTTTGCACCTCCAGTTTGACACATTTTCAAATCACATACATCTCTATGTATTAGATCTAGAGGTTCAATTTCTCGTTCAACATAATGAAACGATGTTCTTGTCAATTTTTCTTCTGCACAAATTTGACATTTATACTAGGAATTTATAATATATTTAGGTATAAATTCTAGATTAATTAATTTCTGCAATATATCAAAATTTACATGCCCTAATCTAGAATGCCATAAGTTAGAAGAGTCAACAATATAAGGAGAAGATTCACTTTTATTCATATCAGTGTGGTACAATAGTGGTTACATTTGCTTTAAATAAACCATCACACACATATCCTCTTCCCACATACACTCCATTCTTGAATAATACAAATTTATCAGCTTCAAAGGTCAACTTGAAACCAAGCTTGCTCGGAAATGATCCTGAAATCAGGTTCTTGAGAATTTCCGGAACGTGGTGAACATCATTTAAAGTTAGTTCCTTTTCAGAAGTCAGTTTCAACACAACTTTTCCTTTTCCTTCGACCTTTGAAGTAGATGAATTGCCCATACAAATTTGTTCATTAGCAATTGTAGTTTTATAGGTTGTAAACATCCACTTATTAGCACATATGTGTCGAGTGGCTCCAGTGTCTACAAATCACTCCTTTGAGTTACCGACAAGGTTGCATTTTGATATTACTGCACATAAATCAAGCTCAGCAATGCCTTTCGAAAAGTCAATCGTATTTGCTTCCGACTTCTTTTTAGGTGCGCAATATTCGACTGCTTTGTGCCCTTCTTTCCACAGATGTGGTAAGAACCCAGAAATTTCTTTGACTTCTTAGGAGCATTCTCCCGTTTTATCTTGTTTGTCTTATCTGGCTCAACTACATTTGCTTTGGCAGCAATATTCTAAGAAATCTTTTTCTCATAATTTCTGTTATCTTACTCAATGCGCAACCGAACTATGAGCTCTTCCATTGTCATTTCCTTACGCTTGTGTTTAAGGTAATTCTTGAAGTCCATCCAAGAAGGAGGCAGTTTCTCAATAGTTGCGCAATTTGAAAAGTTTCGCTAAGAGTCATTTTTCATCTTATAGTTGCAGATCTTGAGTTTGACTAGTTACCATCTTTGAGTCAACCATTTTGAAGTCAAGAAAGTTTCCAGTAATGAATTTCTTCATGCCTGCATCTTCAGTTTCATACTTCTTTTCCAGAGCCAACCAGAGTTGTTTGGACGTTGCGATAGTACAATAGGCATTGTAGAGGCTATCATCCAGACCATTCAGAATATAGTTTTTACCCATGAAATTTGAGTTTTGCAGATAGTAAAAGCCTCTACTTTGGTAGCATCAGGTTCGAGTTCGGCTACCATAGGATCATCCTCAGTCAGAAACTTAGCGAGGCTCAATGTTGTTAAATAAAACAACATTTTCTGTTGTCAATGCTTGAAATCAATTCCGTTGAACTTCTTTGGCCTTTCTCCATGGGACAGAGCCATTGTTGGATGCACAGGCGCTGGCTGAGCGTTTGTCACCTTTTGAACCGGTGCAGAATCATTGTTCCTGTTTTGCGTCATCTGCAACAAATATTGTTTCAAGATTGTTAGAACTATTATCAATGCACAATTGTATTACAAATAGGCAGTAACAACAATCAATGTTACTCAATTATGCCACAATTATCACGTCAAACTGTGTTTACAGCAATGACAGAAAGCGTGACTGATTGTGCACTAGATTGAAGCGGTACATAAAATATTCTGTTTCAGTAATGTCCGAGCCCAGAAATATTCTGTTTTCTTGAAACAATATTGCCACCGTATGCACTGATTGACGGAACATCAATTTGTTTCCAAGGATAAAACGGATAACCCAGTAGGGTAGTGCCAGCAAACGGAGCTTCGGCGAACGGAAGTAAGTTATATAAACTAGATCAAAGGATTACTAATTTGGAGAAGAAGCAATAATATGAGAAGATAAAATGTGAATTCTGACTCGTTTCGGGCTATGTATTTATAGGTTGAAGGAGGTGCCTATCCGCGCATTAATAACCGTTGGAATTGGAAAGATTGCGACCCTTTAACCACACAGTGTATTAATGTGCATGCACATAGGAATTCAAATGGTTTCACCCATTTAATTGAATGGACATGCCAGTCAAATTCCGAGAAAAAATTCTCGTTTCAACTCCCTGGCCCAATCAGCAACCACTGGCCCATTCAATTAAGAAACACCAAGATCCCGTAGGCCCAATCTTTGACACTTGTAATATATTATTGTGTCAAGGCCTAGCCCACGTTCCTCTACAAGTCCTCTTCTTTTTATTTTATATAAGCATATTGGCTTGTAATATATAAGAGGGGTGTGTATTCATATTTTGATGATGTGGGACTTTGGTTTGCTATATCTTCTCCTTCCTAAATTCCTCTTTCTCTTTCTCATTCATTTACAATAGGTAATAGCAGGGTATTAACCGCATAGATCCTGTCAAATTTTACATGTTATTGTTTTGGAATATATTTAAGTACAAATAATGATTTTACTAATCAATAGACTTTGTTCTCGTTTCCCTTGAAAATAAATCCATTAGGTTGCTCTTTATATATCTTCTCATCGAGATCTCTAGTTAAATATATGGTTTTTATATTCATTTGATGAATCTGTAGATTATAAATGGATATAATTGATATTGATATTCATATAGAGATTATTAGTGTAACTGTTGAATAAGTATCAAAAAGTTTATATCTTCTTTTTGATGATATCCTTTGGTTACCAGTCGGGCTTTTATATTTTTCAATAGATCCATCTAGTTTCATCTTTATCGTGATGATTCTTTTACAATTAATTGGTTTTATTCCAACTAAGCCATCAACTATTTCCTAAGTTCTGTTATTTAAAATTGAATCAATATCGTTTTTTATTCCCTTTTTTCAATAGGAATACTTAGAAGATAACACTGTTTTTTGTATGTTTGAGACTCACATTCTAATACATAAGTCAAGAAGTTTGAACCAAAAGATTTGGGAATTCTTGCTCTTACACTTTTTCTTAGTTCAGTTTCAATTTTTTATGATGAGTTCCATCTCTATCTTCTCTTACCCTCTTAGGACAAATGTTCCATCATTCTTTTTGTATGGAAAGACATCTTATAATATTGAGTTATCTCTTGACTCCATAATTATATTATATTAGTGTCATTTATATCAGTCTTGGAAGACTAAAAATTTATAGCTTATAGGCATCACTACTTTCGGCGGGTCATAGATGGTAACAACCTACAGTTTTTTGTCCGAAATTTACTTTCTTAGGAGATAGAATAGAAACTTTTGCTAAGCACCCCATACTTTTAGGTATTTAAAGTTTGCCTAGCGTCCTTTCCATGTCTCATATTGAATTATTCTTGTTTTGATGTGTGAAACTCCATTTAGTATGGAAAATAAGGGGCTTTTTTTGATGAATTATACTATTTTCTGCATAAAATTGTTCAAATGGTGCTCCGTATTTTCCATTACAATTAGATCTCAATAAATTGATTATTTTTATTAAGCTGATTATCTACTTCAACTCTGTATTTTATAAATGATGCAATTGCTTCATTTTGCTATTTAGAAGATATACACAGCAATGTCATGTATAGTCATCAATAAATATGATAATATATATTTTTCCACCTCATGTAGGTAATGACTTGAAATCACGTAAGTCATCATGAACTATCCCTAAAGATTGAATGCTTCCATCAATAGTTTGAAATGGTTTCTTCACCATTTTTCATTCTACAAATTTCTCATATTTGTAATTTTTATATAACTGAAAATTTTGAATTAATACCTTACATCTATAAAAGGAATTGAATGAAAGATAGGTCGAAATTCTCATTTTTCTTAAATTTTCATTTGGTATAATAAATTTGTTATTTTTGTGTACCTTTCCATAATAAATTGACAGTTAGAGAGAAATGGTGAAGTACTTAATAGTCCAGGCTTCTAAACTGAATTTTAGTTCCCCTTCAAAACAAATTTCGATTTCCCATTCAAAACTAAATTCATTTTGCCATAAAGACTCTCGCAACACTTAGCCACCATCGCAATATTTGTTCATAAACCCATAATTTGTATCCCTTGGTTTCTTGAGAATCAAAAATATTTTGAGTTATGTGCATCATAAGGTCAATAGGCTAGTGTCATTACCTCAATTAAAATTGAAATCCTTGAGTTCAATTAGCAGCGCGCCTATGTAAAATTTTGTTTGTTGTTTATTGCATAATTTAACTTTCACAAAATGCTGATCCATACAAAAATCTTCATATTGGATGATATATTAGAAGTTGATATCGTTTGATATACCACTCGAGACACGAGGATTACAACCAATATATAAAATACGAGATTTCAATAAAATTTTCTGTTTTCATTTTGCTAATTGTCCACATTAAGATATCGACTGAGATGACCGTGATTTGAAATGCTGATCTTGATTAACATTCCATCTCTGATTCCCATTGTCATAGCCATGTACATTGTCTCATACCACCATCATTCATTTTCTTGTTGTAATACATTTCAACATTCATTTATGCTCTTTTGGTTGTCATCTATAGATGGCCAAGCTATTCTCGGTCAAAACTACCATTTTCAATCACCAGATATTGTGTGTGTGCAAGAGTTTTTATGTATGTATGTGCGCGCGTGTGCACGTGCGTGATTATGTGAAGGAAATAGAAATGATGTGTTGGAAGTTTTCCAAAACCTTTGTCAAATATGATCCCCTATGGAGGGGGGGTCCGGGGGGGTGGCAACCCCCCTAGGTGGGGGTGCGGGGGCAACGCCCCCGCTAACGGGGTTCGACCTACCCGGTCAGGTCGCGAGGGTCCAGGGGGCAGCGCCCCCGGCGGGGTGCGGGGCAGCGCCCCGTCCGAAACGGTACATTTTGTGTACTGTTGAATTCGAATTCAACAGACAACGGTAATAACCATTGGAAAAGGTACCGTTCAAACTCAAAAGACACACCCGTAAACGAATAGATGTTTCGTTGTCTATATATAATGCAGTGTTCCCTCATCACGTATTCACCTTTTTTTTCTTTCTCGAATTCCTTAATCATCTGCATCATCAAAATAACTTTAAGTGCTTCCTCTGATCTGTGCAAGTAATCACAACTTGCATAGATATCCTCCATTGTATCCTGAAAGAAGGTTTTCAATCAACCCATTGTGATTTAGAAAGGGGAAAACATTCTTGAAAGACAGCGAATCTTTCGTGCCTTGAGCGAATCTTACTCAATTTCTAACAACATGATGATCATTCCACAATCAAAAACATCAATTAAAGATCGTCAAAGTGTACAAGAGTTTGCATTATTTCAACATAGGGGACAGTTTGTAGTGCAAATGTTTTCCCAATAGTTTTTACAGAAATACAAGTGTTGTTGCCCAGTAACACTTTACTATTTTGTTTAGCTAGTGTTCTTTATATATTTGCAATGCAATATAAAAAATGCACTTATTTTGTAATATTGTTCAATAACAAATTTTGGCAATGCAAAGCCAAATATTGCTTGCAAAATTCTTCTATGATAAATATTTGATCAGCTAATATTTTTTGCATTGCATAATAATTATTATGCATGACAAATATTTGCATTGCAAACTAACAACCGTTTAGATGTACACATAACAGTATCCGTGCACCATTCCATTCACATTTTAACAATAAAAAAACATTCAGAAAACATTGAATCAAATAATAGTGGAGAAAGATCGAAACTAAAATTGAGATTTTGAGACTAACACACAAAAGCTTACAAGCAAATCCAACATCAACAAATGCAGTTTTAGCCTAAACACGTGAAGTGCCAGCTTTAAAAGCCAAAGCATTTTGAATCCCTAAAGCTACATTGGCAAGGGTCAAGATAACCACCAACAAAATAATCGCTTTTCAATTACGGTTTAAGTTTGCATTTAGGAAGAAAAGTTCAAGCTAGCATACTATGTAAAACGTTTGAATGTGGCATTTTGACTGAAAATAATAGCTTACAACTAAAATGAATGCTTGAATTAAAGAAAAAGGAAAAAAATCTCATCAATATAAGGAAGTAGCCAACATTATTAAGCTTAAGCTATCACGTATTAACGAATTGAATAACAGTATGTATGAACACAAAGTTCTATCAACTATTAACACGTGGGGTGTTTCTATGATGTTCGTTGGTTGCTTAGCTGCCATTTCCTAATTTTATTGTCTAGTTTCAGAAAATTGATAATTAATTTCTTTCTAGGAGTGACACTTAGATCATCTCCAACCCTAGGAGAGCTCAATTCTTAAATTTCCTACACTATGAAAATTCAAGTTGGGGTTTTCTGGATGAATTTGGAATCAAATGCTTATTCAATAGGCACATGAATCTCAGACATCTGTTGAAAAAGCCATATAATATTATGAGAAGCCTGATTAATAGACTCTTGAGAATTAAACAATATATATTATTGATATTCGGTGTCTGTTGAATACACATCTGAACCTCAATCAACGGATGCTTATGCTATTATCAAACCGAGGCATTTGTTGAACAAACACCTGATTTTCAGGTGTTTTCTCAACCAACGCTTCAGTAAATCCACACTATACGATAGTGTGCACTCTGTTGGCGACATATTTGGACGTAGAAATCACATCTTCAGATTTGTCATCGTCTATTGGATATGCTCTTAGGGTGTAACATGACATTTGAGGTGAGTAGAATAGCGGTTGAAAGGGAATGTACGAAGATCGGTTTTGTTTGGTTTTGAAATTATATTGGTTTAACATCAATTAGCAAAGAAAAGTTAGTTTGATTATTGGTTTAACCAACCAAACTTTTATTATATTTTCAAATTACTAATGTTATAATATTTTTATTTTAATTTAGTCAGTTGATGTAAGTATATTTACTTATCATATATAAGTCAAAATTGCTATTAAAAAGCATAAGAATACTTAAATCATGTATTTATATTTTATTTTATATACTAATGGATATTCCAAACATAAATTAGAACAGTTTTTAGTTCGCTCAAATCGAATAACCAAACAGATCAACTAGGTTGACTTGGTTTTCATTTCTTTTAATTTTGATTGATTTAGTTTGGTTTAATCATTTTCGTCAAACCAACCAAACGATCACCCTACACGCTAAGAATAAGACGTAGTTAAGCAAGTATGTATATTATGATTTTTAATATAATTGATTTATAGTTTATTAATTATTAATTTCTATTGTGTGATATGGCTTTATTAATAGTAAATAATAATAAAATAAATTTGTTTGGTTTCATTCAAACAAACGAACACATTTTCAAATTCAAAATACATGCAGAAAAACAAACGAAAACTACATACGATTGGAGTAATAATCTATATTGGCAGCAGTGAAAGAACGAGCAGGTGGAGTTATTTGACAACTGCAAGTGTCATTTTCTATGCAACCTTCACAAAGCTGTTCAAACTCCCTGAACTTGAAGTGAGAATTTTTATAGGAGTATATCACTTATATTTTTGTGCAATATTATCCCACCACTTCTCAACACCGTCCAACTAACCTCATTTAAAATCCCTCCTTATAGCTGCAGAAGTCTGTCATAATCAGTACAAGAAGACTTTAAGTTGTCTCGTTTGTTCTTCATTTGCATGTAGGATCAATCGAAGTTTAATTTGTTGTTAAAGATATCTATCTCTGATGCTTAAAATCCGCCAACTGAATTCCTTATGTCTGGCAAAGAATTCACGCAAAAATATATGAAAAATCACTACCTTTTAGTTTTTCATAAAGCAACAGGCTGTGAGGAAGCCAAAAACAGGGAAAATTCCTTCTTTCTGGCAAAAAATATGACATTTTCTAATTATGAACGATCCCTTAGATGAAGCATTATTCTTGTTTCTTGAGAATTACAAAATAATGTCGAGCCTAATCTAGGAATGTTGATTCCAAAAGATACATATGATGTCAGGAAAACCTATTTGCATTCAAAATTCTTTTGCCTGCTCTCGCCCTAGGAAAACTTATGACTGCACATACCCTTTCCTTTTCATTTTTCATACCCTAACTTTACCATTTTACCCATGTTTTCTATTTTTTTATTTTACTAGTTTTACATCAAGCTAGATGTGGCTTAAGTCCTAAGTGTATCTCATGCATGAGCCAGATATGTTGTGACGACTTGGAATTTCGAACACTTTGTATTTAAATAATTAAATTATTCAAATATTTAAATCTTGAATTAAATGTTATTAAAATGATTTAATATTATTTTAAACCTCTTTAAATCATAAGCGGGGATGGTGAAATTATTTTGAGAAAATGCTTATAAAATATATTCTTAGAAAAAAATGTGGATAATGACTGAAAATCGTCTTATCCAAAAACCACTTTTTTAAACCATTAGAAGTTGTTTAGATCTATTTTATATACACATGTTAGCATAGGAAATGGATAAAATGAAATATTTTTTTTTTCTCCATTTGTGCAAATATGTGATGAACGCCCCATAACCCTGCATTAAACTAAGAAAAAAGTGTCTTATATGAAATGCCAGGTTGATTTGGGATTATCATCAAGGAAGGCTATATCGAAAACACTCCTATAATTTTACTTAAGACATGAAACTTTTTACACAGGTAACTATATATATGGTATAAATAAATAAACAACAAACAACATTTTTGTTGTGGTATGCGATACTATATGTTGGATTGAAGAGGTCGAAGATAGCTTCGCATAGGAGAAAACCGTTCGCAAATCGGAGTTCGCACGAGGAAGATATGAGCTGAAATGAGTAAGCTGTTCTGTGTACAGTGCGACAGAAGTCTGTCGTATGGGACGACAGACGTCTGCCACTACAGGGGGAATTTCCCGAAAGTTTCCACAGACGTCTGTCATCCCCACAACAGACGTCTGAGAGAGGGACAGACGTCTGTCGTGGATGCGACAGACGTCTGAGCTGAGAGCTGGAGCCTAATAAATTTCTGTAAGTGGACAGACGTCTGTCAGGAGGTTCGACAAACGTCTGAGCGGATTCTGAGCTATTGTCGGGCTGGAAATTAGCAAGCTGATTTGTGACTAATTCGGGGGCAATTTGGGTAATTGGTCAACCTCTATATAAGCTATTTTCTGAAGTGAATTAGGAAGAGCTTGAAGACTTGATTTGGGATCAAGGGTTTATTCTCAAGGGAGAATTAGGGTTTATAGCATAATTCCAATTTTTCAATTCTATTCTCCTCAAACTCTTTTCTATATTGAAATATAGTGATTATTGGATCAATCTCTTGTATTCCTTTCATCGTGGTAATAAAATACTCTCTTCAAAGTGGATGTACACTAACAAGATGTTAGTGGAACCACTATAAATCCTTGTGTGATTTATTTTTGCTACTTTATCATTAGTTTCTTGCTTGTGATTGAGATTTGGATTGTTCGTGATTGGTTGATATTGATTTTGTGACTAGAGTTATTGTTTTGGTTGTTTTTGCAAGTCTAACAACGATCTCGTCTTCCGCTAGCGCTTTGTGGTTTAGATATCGGATTCGAGTGGTCTTGAATCGGATTAATCACAACGGTTACAAGAGTTGTTATACTTCAAAATTAAACCTGATGCAAACTAGAGCACTAGCATTGATATGAAAATGCCTAAGGTATAAGAAATGTCCATATATATACATATAGAGGATCTATACCCATTGTGTGGTGATTATTACTTGGTTATATACTGTAAGTTTTAAAACTTTGTTCTACCTGGAAATTAATAGAAGTCATATATGGTCGCCATATATGCACCAAGCATGCATCTTCGTCCTCCCCACACTGAAAAACAGATATCCAGACTTTGTCACCCAAAGTTTTGCATGTACTGATGTACACCTGTGCACACTGTGTCAAACAAGTACTTTTTATCATAGTTTTAAAGACTGGATCGTGGATCGAACAATAATGGCTTAAGGTTGAAGGTTGAAGGTTTTCAAGGTTCGATCGGTCGAACCGTAAAAACCGTGCAAATTGTTGATGTTAGCCAGATACATTAAAGCCTTATTAAAATTAGTGTAAAAAAACAAAGTTTATAACAATTTTACAACCTGAGATGGAATTAATTAATAAAGCTCGGCCATTACAGGAATCTGGCAATTATTGGTACATCTTTACTAGAGTATTGTTATAAGGACACCAGTTTTGGATAAGGGGGGGTCAAAAAATTAATTACAATAAAATTACTATTGGGGGGATTATGGCTTGTTGTCCCCCCTTAAAACATTAACAGACATTGACTTTAATACCCTTTGTCTTCTAATTCTAATTAACTACAGCTAAAACAATGGTTAAACCCTAAATTAGTTTCCAATTTAATCAAGTAATATGCAATGGTGGAATCAAGTATAAACTGTATAAACGAAAGTGAAAACAATATGATTTTAACCCAAGTAAGTGAACGACACATGGAATTTGACGATAGGGTCGACGAAGAGGTAATTTTTTTTTTAAATCAGATTTCGTATGTTTACTTGGGGAAGAGCATGTCGTGCATAGTGTACGGTGGAAGGTGGCCGTATTTTTCAATGCAATGGCGTGCGTGCGATGGGGGAACAGCTAAAGTATTAGTACGGCCAGTGCATGTCATGTAATATACAATGATACGGCAGCGTTCCACCGTTTATATGGTTTGGCTGCTCCGCCCCTCCTGTTGTTGACATATAGACTAATAGTTTAGCTATTTTTGGTGCCATAGAAATTGAATAATGGTCTTGGCACTACTGATTCCATCGATAGTAATAATGCATCGGAGAGTGAGAATAAATTGGACTACGCTAACGATGAGTTGGAAAACGATAACAATGAGTTTGAAAATGATAACGGTGTTGACAACATTAATGATTTTGACAATATGAACGATGTTGACTATGACGGAGATAGAGAACATCAAAATAATGAACTGGAAATGTCTCCATCCAAGTACCCGGATCAAACTTTGGAATTTACTACTGATACGGTACGAATAATTATTTCTATTATATATGGTTTTCATTTTACTCACTTGCGAATTTTTTTTCGCTGCAGATTTTTGAGTCGAAAGAGCAAGTACGAGATTGGTGTATGAAGCGCGGGATAAGTGTTAAATGTGTTATTGTTACAAGAAGGACGAGGATGAGGAATGAAAATGATCATGGGAAAGGATCGTGGATGGATCTAGTTTGCGAACGAAGTGGGAAGTATAGTGATCATAAGTCGAAGAATTATATTCCGAAAACTACAACAAAAAGAAGAAGGTGTGGTAGTAGAAAATGTGGTTGTCCATTTAAGTTACATGCCCGTTGTAGGTATGACGGAACGTGGTTATTAACTGTGAAAAATGGACGTCATAACCATATGCTTCCGACTGTACTTACCGGTCATTCATATGTTGCAAGACTGAAAGATCATGAATTGAAGACCGTCGAAACAATGACAAATAGCGGAGTTAAACCTCGAAATATTTTAACCGCTATCCAAATAGACAACCCTGAGAACCATTCAACTATACGAAATGTGTACAATGCCAAAACGAAGCTAAAACTACGTAACACAGAAGGTAGGTCCGTAATGCAACAGTTTATGAAATTGGCAACAACTCATCATTATACCGTCTACCATAGAGTTGATGAAAGAACTAATGAGATTACCGACTTATTCTTTAGCCATCCAAGATGTGCAGTGCTTGCTCAATGTTTTTATCAAATTCTGTTTTTGGATTGTACGTTCAAGACCAATAGATACAAGTTACCATGTTTTCATATGGTGTCACAAATATCAACGGGAGCTACTTTTACAGTTGCACTAGCATTTCTAAGTCATGAGACGACAGAATTGTATACGTGGGCGCTTGAATGTGTCAAAAAATGCTACAGGGACAAAGAATTACCAAGCGTCATTATCACCGATGCTGAAATTGCTCTTATTAATGCTGTAGCCAAAGTATTCCCCGCGGCACATCATATCTTATGTGCATGGCATATTTCAAAGAACGTTCAGGCGAATTGTAAACCTAATTTTATCCACAAGAAACGAGTACTAATCAAGGATAAAGAGGTTGTTTTGGAGGATGATGCTGGGAAAAAGGAGTACGAGCGTTTTTATGAAGGATGGTCTAATGTAATAAACTCGCTTTCTGTGGAAGAGTACCACCGGAATCTAAATTCATTATGTGACACATGGACAATGACGCAAAAAAAATTCATCAATTATGTCGTAAAACATTGGCTTACAAAGTATAAGGAAATGTTTGTGTTGGCCTGGACCAACAAAATCAAACACTATGATAATGTGTCAACCAGCCTAGTTGAAAGTGCGCACTATCGACTCAAATTATATTTCGATTCAGCCGCAGGTAGTTTTGTGCAATGTTGGACTAGTGCACATCTTTGTTGTGAGAATGAACTTGTTGCGATCGAGAATGCATTCGAAACTAGTACGTCCAGGACAATGCATCGATTTCGAACAGAACCCATGTTCAAAGAAATATGGGGGTTTGTATCGCACAAAGCATTAGATTTGCTTTTAACAGAACTAAAAAGTGTTTCAACAGTTGGGTTAACAGTCAACAATTGTGGTTGTGTTTTATGGCAAGTAAATGGATTACCGTGTGGACACATGCTTGTGGACTTTAGACACACACATGGTTTCATCCCCCTCAGCGTTATTGATCCTTACTGGAAGCAATTATCATGTACTCCACCAACTGTTCATCGATCCACTCTACCTCTTTTAGAGTTGCCTGAATTCATAGCAATGAAAGCTAGGTACGATGATTCACCTGATAATGTTCGCCTTGTTATCCAGCAGCAGTTAAAATCTATAGCATTTCCTCAAACAACTACCGTCTTAGAACCCCCTGTTGCTACTATTAAAAAAGGTAGACCTTCCAAAAAGGACAAGTCCACCAAGCGAGAACCTTCGTACTACGAGCATGTTGAAGCATCACTCTCTTGTAGCTCAAACTTAACACCTTGTGGTCGGTATTTGAATAAACTTGGCATAAAAACTAAGGACTCTCCTGTCAACCAATTCAATGTTGACTTCTTGTGGCAGATGCCCAAACATATTAGAGCGTACGTAGTAAATATCGATGACATGCCTAAGGATGGTAACTGTGGATATTGGGTTGTCGTTAACCAATTGAATCTTCAAAATAGACGATCGGAAAATCCATGTAAGTTTGTTCGCGAGTCTATGCTTGACAACATGGTGTTACATGTGAACATGTATCGAGCTATGTGGGATGAATGTGGGGTTGAATAAATGATGAATATAATTCAGAATCCAGAGTGGATGCAGATGCCAGAATCAGGATTTATAATAGATGAAACTTTTGGTGTCGTTGTCGTGTTGATAAGAAAGCATTTGTCTTGTACGTTTGTTCCGACCACTGTCCGTATGAATATGATGAATGAAAATAGAATTGTGGTTATGGGACACGTAGATGACTCACATTATGTTGGACTTACATTGACACCGGACTCACCGTTGCCACCAACTCCTCAGTTTGCATATTTTCAGCGGTTATACAATATCAACGCACGAGACTAGGTCAAACAGTATAATGGTAGAATCAATAAATGGTTAGCTCTTTCGAACGACGGTGAACAAGCAGACAAATCCACGACAATTGAATTAAGCTAGTTGTTACTTTGAGTATTACTCGAAATTGTATTTTGGCTTATTTGTAATGGGTTGACATCAGTTTTTTGGCTTATTGGCTATTGTTAGTTTAGACAAACTTGTATTTTGAATGCTAATTGGCGATTGTTACTTATTGGAGTATTGCTAATTATTGGATCACTGTAGTGCGATTTAATGGCTTATTACAATTGTGGGATTTGTATTACAAATTATTGACTAATTGCTTAATGTTAATTCTGAGAGTGTGATACTGTTATTGGCGTATATGCCTTCTCACGATAACAATTTGTCGTGAAAATAAAAAATCACGATAAAACATTGCCGTCTGGTTGTAAAAAAAACTTCCTGAAAGTTCACGATAAAAGGCTGGCGCAATAATAATAAAAATACGGTAAGGTGGTACCGCAACTAAGAACAAGTAAAAGTGTTTCGTGCTTTGCGACTGGTCCAGGCCGTAATATAGTTGTTACACGACAAGTTGTTATCGTCTGATAAAATTTAGTTGTACAAAATTTTCCTGAAAGATCACGGTTGGACCCAGACGAGCATAACGATATTCAACGATAAGGTATTACTGTAACAAAATTTTTGTGTTTTTTACATTTTTTTTTCACGATGACATCGTACCGTGAAAATTCATAATTTACGGCCCAGTCTTACCGTCTGAATATGAAATAATAAATTTTCTCAATGCCGCAACTTTGCGGTCAAAGGTCATCGTAGAAACGAAAATTCACGGTTTAGTGCTATCATGAAAGGAAATATGAGTTGTACAACCAACAGTTTTTAACTCTACGGCCGCTATAAACTGTATAATTGAATTATTTACGACGTAACGTTACCGTAAAGCCTTTTTCACCTTCAATACAATCAAACTGTGACCATCAATTTCATGAACCAAAAACCATTACCAAACATAATGTGACCATCACAATCTGACCATCAACTTCATGACCAAAAACCATTACCAAGAACAGTAGTATTACCAAATCAAAATAACAATCATCACCTGCATGACCATAATTTCGTGCACCATAAACAATAGTATATCAAAATAACAATAAACCATATACCATTACCAATAACAACCAATCATATACCAACATAACAACCATCCATACACCATTGTCAAAATACCATACAGCATTGTACCACTACCATACAACTCCAAAATGATACCATCTCCATCTGTTCAAAATAACAACCAACCAAGTAACAATCATACAACCCATTAGACACTAACACATAATGACAACGGTTCAAAACAACACCAAAATTACCGAAGTCGACATGTTCTACTAACTAAAATTATTTCTTGCGACCTGCACGCTTTTCCCTGCCAGTGTTGCTCTTCTTTGGTGCGAATGCTTTAGATTGCTGCTTGCTCCCTCCACGGCCTGTTGTTTTTGCTGGCTGCTTGGATGATCCAACATCTTTCTCCACTGTCATCGTCTCCCCATATAAATGCGATGGTTCCGGGTCGTCTATATGCTTTACCTTCTCCATAATTTGATTGCGATAAGTGCTAGGAGGACAGGACTTTACGAAATCAGCAAGATGCCGCAATCTCCTCTTCTGCAAGATTAAAAGGGTAGACATTTGTATAAAACATTAAAAGAGGGGGTAATAAATTTGTTTCACACTTACGATTCGTATGAGTTCGGCTATTGTATGGCTTGAAGAGACTGGTGTGGTAATTCTTTTACTTGGATTTGCCACTAGCGGATGAGAAGCGGTACGGTACCATTGCTCGTAATTATCGGCGCAGTCTGTAGGATTTGCAGCTACGTTCGAAGTTAAGCTTTCGCTCAGAAGGTGATTGGACCACTCCGACCACAACAAATCGCCGATGTGTTGGTATATTGCTTTGAACAACCGATTTGTCGATTTAGACCTCTTTTTATCCAGCGTAAAAGAAGCAGTAGGAATCGGCTGGACATAGCCAAATTGTCGCAAGGTCCTCTGTGGCAAGTACAACTCAACGCAATCGAAGCACACAATGGGACCATTATACAACGCACATTGCTGAAACTTGTACGAATCTCTCTTATCCTTGTACGGGTCCCAAACAACATCAGAACTCTGCAGATCGTCGATTCTTTCTCTCAAAGTAATCAATTCCGATGTCAATTTGGTGCCTTGGTCCATTGCAAAATAAAATGATGCTCTCACATCTCCTTCTTGCGCTCCTACACAATGCTTATGACACCTTAACACAGGAAAGTGTTCGAAAATCCACACCTATTTGCATTACGTAGATTAGTAAGCTATGTACAAGGAAACTTTATATTATAAACATAACGCATACCTGCAACAACGTCATACATCTAGAGATTTGTTGAACATCTTTCCTTGTTGTCTGACCTAGATTATACACTAACCAACTAAGACACGCTGTCGCCCAGGAATAAGTATGCACCTGATTGAGATCACCAAGAGACTGTAGAAAATGAACTCCCACTTTATTCCCTGACTTATCTCCACACACAATACAACCTATGGTGTAGAGCAAATATGCGGTTGCACAACGATTTTTCCGCTCTTGAGTATCTGAATCTTTTGATCCTGCAAACTTACTTCTCAACCACTCAAGTCTAATCTTTTTCCCCTCCCAATGCCTGAATTGCATCAGGCATGTCAACCCCAAGATGTTTCTCTAGAAGCGCATACATATTATTACAAGAGATTGACCTTGATCCACCCATACTTCCTGTAACAGCATGCCCTTCAGCTGGCAACCCGGTTATGTGAACAACTTCGTCTATAGTGATCATCATTTCACCAAAAGGAAGGTGAAACGTATTTGTTTCGGGGTAGAACCTTTCTATGAATGCATTTATGAGGACTTTGTCTAATTTGTCATGCACGTGTAATATTAATTGATAGAAACCAGACCCCATTACTACATCCTTCACAAATTGACATTCTCCATCCAATTCCCACAAACGTTGGGTTCCGACATGAGTATGAATTTTAACAATTCTACCTTCCCCCATAGTTGCCTAATTTCAAAAAAAAATTAACTGTAAATATCAAAGCATTGAATATTATATATGAATACGTTATCAATTTATATAAATACTAACCTTTGAATGCCAAATTTTATGCGCAATATGATCTTTGTATGCAAATAGGAGAGATGGTTGATCTTCATCGTCTTCTTGCGTTTGAACGGGTTGATCTTTCTTCCTCTTCCTTGACTTTTTCTGTCTAGATACCGGTTTCTCTTGTATTACTAATGGAAGAATTTCTTCGTCGACATTAGCTTCGTCTACAAGCTGCTGGTCTTCCACATTTGTATGTACATCCTTCTCAGCAGTTGGTTCTTCTTCTTCCGGTTTATTTTGTTCTTCTTCATCGTCACTTCCGTCACCCGTACTAACTTCATCCTGCTTATCGTGGTCCTCGTCAGCACTGTCTTCGTCGTCATTACTCTCTTCTCCTTCACTCTCTTTGCCTTCACTCTCTTCTCCTACACTCTCAGATCCTTCACTCACTTCTCCAACACTCTCAGATCCTTCACTCTCTTCTCCAACACTCTCCTTTTCTTGATTCTCGTCATGTTGACTTTCTTCTCCTTGACTCTCTTCAACTTGACCTTGATCCTTATTCCTTTTCTTTTCACCCAATTCCTTTTCCCTTTCAGTTTGCAATCTCTTACGATTGGATGCAGTCATTGGCTTACGAGAAGATGTACCCATTATCGATTTCCTACAGAAAACGTACCATATAAAATAATGAGACTATATCGTATGAAAGAAAAATTAGTACAAGTACATAGGCAAAAACAAGGTAAGTCATATGACCAGGGACGTAAACAAAGCGCTAAATTTCAGCTCAAACCCACAAAACATGCACAGACCGCAGTTTGATTGCAATTTAAAACTAGATTTAATTAAAAGTAAGCATTAATCTATTCTCCCAGATTTAACTGATGATGAAATTGTCTCCAAAGTAACAACAAACAACATCACATAATAGGATGCATGATGATTTTTTTAGAGGGGAAAAGCAGCATGTATAAAATTAAAATTGCTAAAAAAAAAAGTACACATGAGGATAAAAACGACGAGGACAAACCGCAAAAAAAAAAAAAAAAACCCCCACGACAGATTCAGGTCGCAAAGCACTAAATTTTACGATATTGGGTTATCGTAGTAAACAATATGACAATATGTTGCCGCAGTTTCCAAAAAGACCTTCATCCCCTACCTATCCTCTGCGATGGTATGATGTCGTGTCTATGTGCGGTAATAGTCCCATTTCACTATCCTATTCGACAAAACCCCATCGCCCAATTCATCTTCAACAAATTCCCCAAACCCAAACGTTCAACCATTAATAGCGCTAAAACCAAAAGAACGTACCCCTTCATTCTCTCGTCCGACGGAGGTGGTGGATCTTTAAACTGCTTGATGGACGTGGTCTTCCTTCGTGGCATTTCTTTTGAGCTCGATTAGGGTTTTCTGTAGATTGATGGCAGAACGATTGGGGTTTTAGGTGGAGTGGAGTACTGAAATAACGATTAGGGTTTGGAGTGATATTGGAGGGAAAATTAGGGATGAACGTTGCGTTATACCGTTTGAGTATAGGGGTATATTAGTAATTCAAGTTATATTGGGTAGTCCGCCCCTTAGCAAGATTTTAAGACATGGTGTCCACTTATAAATTGAACCCCCTCCCCCCTTAACCAAAACTGGTGTCCTTATAACAATGCTCCTTTACTATCCTACCTTTCACTTTCTTACATATATCATTCACAAATTATTGACCGTAAAAAAACAAAAAGAAAAAAGTATTATTGTACGTGAGATTAAAGGGTGTCCCTGTTGATGCTGCAAATCAATACATGTGCAAAAAAACCAATCGCCATTTGCATTTAATCATGTAGGAACGTTCTCTTTTAGTTGATTTGGACAATTATAGCATACAACCTCTACATCATCCATTACATACAACTACGAAACATAATACTTGATAACCATAGCATAAACGCTACATGCTCAACTGACCTGATGAAGCCTCTTTCTAATTCTGTATTCTATATTCCCATTTGTTCAGAATTCCAAAAAAAAAAAAAAAAAAGGGTTCATTTACTGTTAAATTGTATGTCTTAAACAGTATTGATATATTGGTAATGACAACAAAACAAAGATGCAAAATATCACAAGATTTGTAATTTTGTGTAATAACACTTAATTAGGGGTCAACGCTTAACAACCATACTTTTTATATAAAGAAAATAGAATCAAGTAAGAATCAAAGTTATTTAAAATCAAATACCGTTTATGAATCTACATCAGAATATTTTCGACACTTGTGCAATTTAGCTACCTATGTTGCAATGCTAAAAGAAGAGGAAGAAGAAATAACTTGAAGTACTGATTGTTGGAAGAAGCCGATTGAGTGGGTGGCGAATTTTAGCCTAAAATAATGATTTGCGGATGAGGCGGCTTCATAGGGTAGGAGTGGTTTAAGATTCCAATACAGACAGGGTTGTTGGTAGAGTATGCAGCCGAAATAACCATTATAAGAGAATAAATGTCGAGAAGGAAGCGATGGTTTTAGAGTGAGAAGGATGATTGGAATTTTTTAAGCTAGAGAATGGGGCATGCAAGATTTCAATTTTAGGGATTATTTTAGGGATTGATGCATCTTTTGAGGAAGCGGGGTCGGAATTAATGCGTGTTTGAAGTCAAAATATTTGCTTTCAAGCCAATTCCCTTAATTATGGAAATGGCGTGGTTAAGGATGTGATAATTAAATCTAATTTAATTTTAATTTTTGAAAACTTCTAGAATTAATAGCTTTTACAAATGAGTTTAGTCTGAAACATAATTTTTGAAAATTTCTAAAATGATTGTATGAAAGTGCTATACATTATGGATGTAGGGCATTATATAAATTTATCGGTGATGACTAAGTAAAAAATGACAAGCATCTTTTGGTTTTAACTATCATATTCGTTTGCGGTTTGAATTCAAAATTGAATAGTAAAACAGACATGTTGTTCATCGAAGGGGTTGCCACCCAATTTGTACTTTCCTTCGTAGTGACAATCATTTTAGATAGTTTTATGCAAAAACTTACAACATGGAGTTGTTTTGAACTAAATCAAGTTATAAAATATTTTACAAATTTTTTATCTAAAATAATTTTTACTTTAATGAAATCTTATAATTTGTTTCATGTTATTCGAAATTGTTCGCAATTATTACAATTTTTCTAGAATAAAGTTGTTAAAAGAATTTTTATTACAATGTTTCATAAAAATAGTTGTAAAACAACAATGTTTTTACAATCTTCTCTCACTAAAGTTGTAAAATCCTTGGTTATTACAATGTTTTTCATAAGAATGTTGTAAAAACATGCTTTTTACAACCTTTTATGCAAATAAGTTGTAAAAAGAAAGCTTTTACAACCTTTTCACTAAAAAATAAAAACAAACAATAAATATCACTTCTTAATTATTAAAAAATATTCAAAAATTATTAAAAATAAATTATTAAGTACATAGTAATATTAATTATTAACTCTTTAGTACTTAGTAGAAATTATCATTTTTTTCAAATAATATATATAGCAAGGATAAAAACCGTCTTTCTCCGATTGCTCACAAAAAGGTAGCTTGAGGTGAACAAACACACCGAATATACTGTACAAAAATGAGCACGAAATGAAAAGGCAAAAAGAAAGTACAAGCATAAAAACCCCCACAAGATCAAGGGGAGCAAATCCAAAACAAGCTAATCAATACAGATAAAGATCCTGCACTAATCACCATTAACCTCCAAACCCAACCAGTCACTACAAGGGAGGGCAGTGCAATCCAAAGCAAGCAGAAATCCATCCCACCATCAAGACGGAGAGAACCCAAGCTAAATAAGAGCCAACCAACTAAGAAAAGAAAATCCACGAGGAAGAATAACCACCA
Organism: Allium sativum; assembly: GCA_030737875.1. NCBI lineage: Eukaryota > Viridiplantae > Streptophyta > Magnoliopsida > Asparagales > Amaryllidaceae > Allium > Allium sativum. The sequence goes on along the minus strand of CM060912.1, from coordinate 967,727,329 downwards.
GTCGCAATACAAAGTTTGCAAGCAACACATAAAAATGAAAATGCCAATGAGTTGAACAGACGAAAGAAGGAAGAAGTCGGTCATGGCAACAAATGCATAACTGCCAATCGTGTCAAGAACCGAAATGATAAGGACCAACCTACGAACATGAGATAGAAGAGAAGCGTTCCATCTCAAGAACTTCCCTCTTGCCTTATCGGTGATGGGGTCGAAAATGGCATTCAGTTTTCGTTCACGATAGAGGATAACTCCCAGGTAAGGAAGAGGAAGAGAGATAGCTCTAAAACCCAAACAAGATTCGATCCTCGAAATCTTCGTTGAGTTCATATGCTTAGACGGGACAAAACAACTCTTGGAAGCATTGACTAGCTTGCCGGAGCACTATCCGTAAAGATGAAGGAAGGAAATAAGATGGCGGACAGTGCAACACCCCGTAATTCTGTAACACTAAGATTCACAAATCAAGGTTTAATTAATTCAAAATGAAGGAATTAAGGGAAACGGGTGGTGCCATTGCGTTCGTCTCGAAATTCTTCTTGAAAACGAGTCCGAGTTTGTGAGAATCGGAGTCCGTATGAGGTAGATATGACCCTCCGAAGTTTCAGGGATTTTCAGAACAGAAAACAGCTTGAAATTCGAATTCGAAATTCGAATTCAAACCCAGAAGCGGGCTGGGCGGGAAAATTCCCGCCCCGGACCCAGGTCGACTGGGGAGTCGACTGGGTAGTCGACCCCCCTGACCAGGTCGACTGCCAGTCGACCTGGGTGCAAAAACCCACTTTTGGGCCTGGGTGCATTCTGATGTACCTGGTCTCGTTTTCTGCCTAGATTCGTCCGCCTAATCCTATATAAACAGCCTCCTAGCCTCCTCCACTCTACACCATTTCATTCTATCCTTATGCTGCCTCTGAGAAAATGTATAAATAAATAGAATAATATATAAAATAAATCAAGATGAGGAAATGCTGCTCAAGACTTTCAAGAGGAGATTCAAAACAAGCTAGGATTCAAGTGAAGATTCAAACGACTTCAACGACTGTTTTTCTACGAATCAAATATAATCTCTGTAAGTCGGTTACTTTTTAGATTTGAACGTTTTCTCTATTCGTGACATGAAATTAAAGGAATAAAAGAATATGCCAAATCTTTCTATTCGAATCAGTGCTTATATCTTTGGACCTAATTAAGAACTGTTATGATTCGAGGACCAATAAGACTGTGACTATGAAACTATGGACCTTAAAACCATATGCCTCTTTGACTATGAACATTGCCTATGAATATGAACATTGCCTATGACTGTGACTCATGACTATGAGAGTTATTTCCTTTGACTATGAACACAAGCCTATGCCTTTGATTAGGAAACATAAACTATTGCCTATGACATAACAAGGACAACAGTGACTAAACACCTATGATTCATGACTAGGAAAGTGTTGCTTAAGTTTTGTGACTGTGAAATTGGGTCTAAACCTGATTATCTATTTTGTCTATTCTTGATTTTCTTTGGTTTTTGATCTTGGGAATTTACCTATTAAGTTAGGTCTACCCATGTTCTTGAACCTACATCGTTGTTCAACCCTTTTTATGTCATAACATTTTCAGATCTATAGGCCTTCGATGTTTTAGATCAATTTATTTCAGTGTAATTCGTTAGGTTTGTAACTAGTAAATTATCATTTTATGCCAATTATTATGTTTATCTTTTTCATAGCATCTTAGGTTCATTCCCTATTTTCTATAAATCTAGATTTATCTATAATCTAGATTGAATCACGATTATACGAACGATGGGAATACGATTTGGGCAAAATATGAAATTTACTAAAACGTAGTTATAAACTTGGAAATTGGCATAAATTGGGAACATGTATTATGGCATGTTTATGAAAATGCAAATTGGATAAATTTGACGTGAATTATAGGATGTGTAGTTTGAATCTAGTATTGACTTGTAAATCTAGCATTTACATGAACTGTGAACTAGAATAATAAGTCTAGTTTGACATGAACTGTGATTAGAATTAAATCAGAATTGGATTAGCTAATTTGGCATAATAAGTATATTGGCATAAATTTGAAATTGGCCATTATTGTGAGTAATTGTCATGTTTAGCAAAATCATGGTTAGTGACACTTAATTTGGTATAGTTTACATACCAAAAAGCATAAATATGATATAGATGGGAAAATAGGCCATAATAATAAACGTTGACAATTTACATTAAAAGAGTAATTATGAAATAAGTAAATTAGGAATAATTTACTTATAGAATTTGTCCTAAATGAGAAAATGTAAATTTAGACAAATTAAAGGTTTATTAACGACATCTCTTTTAATAATAGATACACCAGAAAGTTCTAGGGTGACAGAGAGGATAATGTTTAGGCTTGGGTTTGGAAAATATAAGTTTCCTGCTCTCCCTGGCTATCCCTAACTGATCCGACGGACGGGATGGTTACTTTCAAAACCTGATTTGAAAATTAATCAAAACCCTTTGAACTTGGAAAACACGAATATGCCTAACCCGAGGTTAGACTGAGTTGCGATGTAAACCTGCCCGGAACCAAACGGCACATCCAGTAATCGCAACAATATCTGTCTAATGTGAGTGGTCGCGGCTTTAATTTATTTAGTTAAAGCTAGAACAAGAATGGTAGGGTTAAGTTAACTAAGACACTTAACCAATTCAACATAATAACCAAACCGATGGGTGGGGTTAGGTTCATACAGTCACTTAACACAGTTAAGCTAGAATGGGAGGGTTAAGTCCATAGGAACACTTAACCAACTTAACACAGTTAAGCTAGAATGGGAGGGTTAAGTCCATAGGAACACTTAACCAGCTTAACACAGTTAATATAGAATGGGAGGGTTAAGTCCATAGGAACACTTAACCAAACTTAACATCATAACAAGACAAGATTTGAAGGGGTTAAGTAACTAAGAAAACACTTATCCCAAATTAACATGTTAACTAGACTAGAAGGTGGGGTTAAGCAAAGTTAATACACTTAGCCAAATTAACATGTTAACTAGACTAGAGGTTGGGGTTAAGTAAAATTTAATACACTTAGCCAATTTGACATGTTAGCTGGACTAGACCGTAGGGTTAAGTAAACTTGAACACTTAACCATCAGAGTGTGATAAATGAATAGGGTTAAGTTTAAAACATGAAGGGATAGTACTTAACCATTAATAACATGTTAGTTAAAACAGATGGGCAAGGTTAAGTTAAAAAAAAGAACACTTAACCAATACAGAGTGAATGAATAGGGTTAAGTAATAAGAAATACTTAACCAATATAACTTGGTTTGTGGTAGGGTTAAGTCAACATGAATTACTGATAACACTTAACCAGTCTAACAGGATAAATGAAGAGGGTTAAGTTAGCTTGAATGGACTAATGACACTTAACCAATCCAAATTGACGAGAAAGAGAACTAAGTAGTAAACCTTAGTTAAAAGGAGCTAAGTAGTAAACCTTAGTTAAGAAAACAACGATTCTGGAAACTAAGTGGTAAACCTTAGTTAGCAAAACTAAGTAGTAATTCTTAGTATAACACAGGGAGGAGCGAACGTCCGTCTGATTAAAAAGAAGGCTCCAACGAATTGGGTTACGAAGCCCGAGGCTTCGAGGGGACGTGAGGGTACTCTTGGTATCCCTCTGTGAGGCTGCAGATGATCCTCCTGGGCTCACATAGGTTAAGGCCAGCGTTAGAAGAACCAGGGGTATGCCTTGGTTGCAATATATGGCAACCTAAAGACTAGGATGGACCAGCGTGATTCGGCGAGAAAACGGTGGCCCTGCGATAGCAACTCGTCGTCTACCATCCATCTTGAGTCAATCGAGATACGTGAAGCGGGAAGGCGGAGAGCTCCAAAAGACCATATACTTGCTATCTAGTTATGGGTGAGGATGGCCATAGGTTAGTGGGGCATAGGGGGCCTGCGTATAGTTCTCATTTTTTCAAGGTGTTCCTTTCATTAGTTGAAGGAGGGGTCGAGTGGGACCATAGCCACTGGAATAAAAACAGACCTTAGCATCTGCGTCGGCAAATATCTGAAAGCTCCAGACCGAGTTCTGTGTTTCTTGATTTGCCCTGCCACAGGACTTGGGCCGCACAATACAGGACATGTGCATCTAGACAAGCGATAACGATTCATGATACATGCGTGGGGAAGTCTAGGAACGTATACCACTCTAGGTAGTGTGTCCTAGACTTGGGGGCATCGTTCGACAGGTAGCATAATCCCTAGTTGGACTAGGTGGCATAAACCCTGAATCCGAGAAGCGTTCAGCAGATAGCGTAAACTCTAGTTGAATCTAGAAAGCACTTGATAGAAAACCCTAGATTAGATCTAGGTAATAAATAATAAATGTATGCCTGAAGGCAACGGAAACTACAGGGATTGGGATTACATTATCGTTACTAGTTGGGAACTAGTTAGGTGGTGCAGAGATATAGAAACTAGTATAACAAGGAAATAGCGAAGCGGCGAAAGTAGTAGAGCATATCCAGTTTATCGTATCTTAGCATATCTTGTGTCTAATCTTGCTGACCCTATCATCATGGTGTTATCTTGTATTCAATTAATTCATGTCGTTTTGTTTTTCCATGTTCACATGCTAGAAGTAACTGAACTTACTCAGGCTTTATGTCTGACTCTGTTTTTCTTTCGTCTTCTTTTCTTCCATTCCCCCCCCCCAGGTAGTAAAGGAGGGAATAGTATAGCTCAGGTTATGTTGGACTGTCACTCTTTCCCAGCTTGAAGGTTTGTCGAAGTTTTGCTTGGATTCTCTTTTCAGATGCTATGGCTGGCTCTTGCTACATTGGGGAATATAAATATATTTTTATGGTTCTTTATTTTGTAAGACAGATGATACTCTGATATTGGAAAACAATTGTTGTACAAACTATCTTATCAATAAAGTAAAGTTTTATTTTCCGCTGCTTAATTTCTGTCTGTCTTGTAATTTATCTGCATCTTTTACCCTAAATGCTCCACAGAACTTAGTGCATTCCCTTTGTGAGTGACACTAACGGATGTGGGGTGTTACACGTAGTATCAGAACTGAAGGTTACCAGATCAGATAAAGGATTTGAAAAATTATTTTCAAAACGGTTTTAAAAGAAGCATTTTCAAGAGAAAAGATTTGTTTTAAAGGCATATTCCCCAAAGCCATACGCACTATCTTCTCTTCCTCTACTTGAATTCTTGTCTCCTTCTTTCTTGAGTCTCTGGGGCTCCTGGCTTTCTGGGAGGTAACCTCATCGATGGGCGAAGTAGTGCCAGGCTTCCATCCATAGCCGTAGTTGTTTCACCTACGGCCGGTTTTCTTTCAAAGCTAATAGGGTTTTCCGTACGATGGAGGCAGCTTTCGAGAGATTTGTCAACATGGTTACACACGGAAGGGGATGAGGAGTTTGGCTAAGGAGCACAACCCTAGGATGAGGAATTCATGGATGTAGATTTAGCTCACGAAGGAGGAAGGAATTATAAAACCTAAGACAAGAGGAAGTATCTTTACTATGGTGTAATAGGGCATGTAATTAAGGGCAAAGGACAAGATTTTCAGAAGGGCAAGTACCTACTTTTGCCACCAAGCGTACCTAGGAGAAAGGTAGTAAGGTTCTGTTGGAAGAGTCTATTTTTGTTGTTCGTACTCTTTCCTTTGGTTTTAGCGCTTCACATTTGTTCATATCCACTTCCATAGTTCAGTCTCTGCACCATAGTACTTGTATAGTAGAAAGATCCCACTAGAGTCTCAAATCCAACTGGTGGTCCGACCAGTTTATTTTTGGTTAGTAGGGATTTGAGAATAGCTATCGAGTTTGCTTATATCATCTCACATAGATCGTCTAAATTCGGAGGAGATATCCCTTGGGTGCTTGTCTGATATTGGTTTAGGCCTTTGGGGCTTGTACTTGAGGAATGTCGATTTCGACTAGGATGGTTTGCGTGAGAGATGAATAGTTGTGGCAGGCACTCTAAAAAGCACGTAGTGACCTTTCGACCCTTATAGTTATGGCATGGTGGATAAGAGGGAGACCTCTAATCATCTTACTACATACACTTGGTACCGTGATTGACATCTGTTTATTTTGGAAATGGAGGTCAGAGACTTCACAATCGTGAAGTTAAATTAGTTAAGATACAGTGGAGTAAAGCTCAAGAAGGCTAGATACTAACATCATACCCTTTTCCTTAAGGGTGCATCCTCGATTTCTTTTTTTTTTGTAGGAGCTTTACGCATAATTGTTTCTCTCTTTCCAAAGTATATCCTCTAGGTCGTATCTTCGATCCTTAGGGAAAAACTCTTTTGGATGTAAACATGCATTTGAAACATGTTATGGTTGATGGTTGCGAGTGGTTGCTAAATGGTTGCTCGTGAATGCATATACATACGTATTAGGCCCTAGATCAGTTCGGACGCTTTCATATTGCATTTACAGATATGTATTTGTTTGTAAGTTGAACTTGATATGTTATCATATGGATGTTGCATATGGATGAATGACTATGCACACATGTAGTATTTACATAACTAGGGATGTTTGCATACATGATTGGATACATGGCACAGACATAATTCGCATTAAGGAGGTCAACTAAATCAGTAGACCGCTTGATTTTGCATTAGATAAAGACATATACACACACTATGCATATGAACATGAAAGCATTAGAAATCTTTTAAGGACAATGAATTCCTGCGATTGAATGGTTGAGTAGATGGGTGATTGGATGGTAGGACACATTCTTCCTAACTTGAAGATTTCGGGGACGAAATCCTTTTAAGTGGGGGAGAATGTAAAACCCCGTAATTCTGTAACACTAAGATTCACAAATCAAATTTTAATTAATTCAAAATGAAAGAATTAAGGGATACGGGTGGCGCCATTGCGTTCGTCTCGAAATTCTGCTTGAAAATGAGTCCGAATTTGCAAGAATCGGAGTCCGTATGAGGGAGATATGACCCTCCGAAGTTTCAGGGATTTTCAGAATAGAAAACAGCTCGAAATTCGAATTCGAAATTCGAATTCAAACCCAGAAGCGGGCTGGGCGGGAAAATTATGGTTGCGAGTGGTTGCTAAATGGTTGCTCGTGAATGCATATACATACGTATTAGGCCCTAGATCAGTTCGGACGCTTTCATATTGCATTTACAGATATGTATTTGTTTGTAAGTTGAACTTGATATGTTATCATATGGATGTTGCATATGGATGAATGACTATGCACACATGTAGTATTTACATAACTAGGGATGTTTGCATACATGATTGGATGCATGGCACAGACATAATTCGCATTAAGGAGGTCAACTAAATCAGTAGACCGCCTGATTTTGCATTAGATAAAGACATATACACACACTATGCATATGAACATGAAAGCATTAGAAATCTTTTAAGGACAATGAATTCCTGCGATTGAATGGTTGAGTAGATGGGTGATTGGATGGTAGGACACATTCTTCCTAACTTGAAGATTTCGGGGACGAAATCCTTTTAAGTGGGGGAGAATGTAAAACCCCGTAATTCTGTAACACTAAGATTCACAAATCAAATTTTAATTAATCCAAAATGTAAGAATTAAGGGATACGGGTGGCGCCATTGCGTTCGTCTCGAAATTCTGCTTGAAAATGAGTCCGAATTTGCAAGAATCGGAGTCCGTATGAGGGAGATATGACCCTCCGAAGTTTCAGGGATTTTCAGAATAGAAAACAGCTCGAAATTCGAATTCGAAATTCGAATTCAAACTCAGAAGCGGGCTAGGCGGGAAAATTCCTGCCCAGGACCCAGATCGACTGGGTAGTCGACCCCCCTGACCAGGTCGACTGCCCAGTCGACCTGGGTGTCGACCTGGGTGCAAAAACCCACTTTTGGGCCTGGGTGCATTCTGATGTACCTGGTCTCGTTTTCTGCCTAGATTCGTCCACCTAATCCTATATAAACAGCCTCCTAGCCTCCTCCTCTCTACACCATTTCATTCTATCCTTATGCTGCCTCTGAGAAAATGTATAAATAAATAGAATAATATATAAAATAAATCAAGACGAGGAAATGCTGCTCAAGACTTTCAAGAGGAGATTCAAAACAAGCTAGGATTCAAGTGAAGATTCAAACGACTTCAACGACTGTTTTTCAACGAATCAAATATAATCTTTGTAAGTCGGTTACTTTTTAGATTTGAACATTTTCTCTATTCGTGACATGAAATTAAAGGAATAAAAGAATATGCCAATTCTTTCTATTCGAATCAGTGCTTATAACTTTGGACCTAATTAAGAACTGTTATGATTCGAGGACCAATAAGACTGTGACTATGAAACTATGGACCTTAAAACCATATGCCTCTTTGACTATGAACATTGCCTATGACTATGACTCATGACTATGAAAGTTATTTCCTTTGACTATGAACACAAGCCTATGCCTTTGATTAGGAAACATAAACTATTGCCTATGACATAACAAGGACAACTGTGACTAAACACCTATGATTCATGACTAGGAAAGTGTTTCTTAAGTTTTGTGACTGTGAAATTGGGTCTAAACCTGATTATCTATTCTGTCTATTCTTGATTTTATTTGGTTTTTGATCTTGGGAATTTATCTATTAAGTTAGGTCTACCCATGTTCTTGAACCTACATCGTTGTTCAACCCTTTTTATGTCATAACATTTTCAGATCTATAGGCCTTCGATGTTTTAGATCAATTTATTTCAGTGTAATTCGTTAGGTCTGTAATTAGTAAATTATCATTTTATGCCAGTTATTATGTTTATCTTTTTCATAGCATCTTTTGTTCATTCCCTATTTTCTACGAATCTATATTTATCTATAATCTAGATTGAATCACGATTATACGAATGATGGGAATACGATTTGGGCAAAATATGAAATTTACTAAAACGTAGTTTTAAACTTGGAAATTGGCATAAATTGGGAACATGTATTATGGCATGTTTATAAAACTGCAAATTGGATAAATTTGACATGAATTATAGGATGTGTAATTTGAATCTAGTATTGACTTGTAAATCTAGCATTTACATGAACTGTGAACTAGAATAATAAGTCTAGTTTGACATGAACTGTGATTAGAATGTTAAATCAGAATTGGATTAGCTAATTTGGCATAATAAGTATATTGGCATAAATTTGAAATTGGCCATAATTGTGAGTAATTGTCATGTTTAGCAAAATCATGGTTAGTGACACTTAATTTGGTATAGTTTACATACCAAAAAGCATAAATATGATATAGAGGGGAAAATGGGCCATAATAATAAATGTTGACAATTTACATTAAAAGAGTAATTGTGAAATAAGTAAATTAGGAATAATTTACTTATAGAATTTGTCCTAAATGAGAAAATGTAAATTTAGACAAATTAAAGGTTTATTAATGACATCTCTTTTAATAATAGATACACCAGAAAGTTCTAGGGTGATAGAGAGGATAGTGTCTAGGCTTGGGTTTGGAAAATATAAGTTTCCTGCTCTCCCTGGCTATCCCTAACTGATCCGACAGACGGGATGGTTACTTTCAAAACCTGATTTGAAAATTAATCAAAACCCTTTGAACTTGGAAAACACGAATATGCCTAACCTGAGGTTAGACTGAGTTGCGATGTAAACCTGCCCGGAACCAACCGGCACATCCAGTAATCACAACAATATCTGTCTAATGTGAGTGGTCGCGGCTTTAATTTATTTAGTTAAAGATAGAACAAGAATGGTAGGGTTAAGTTAACTAAGACACTTAACCAATTCAACATAATAACCAAACCGATGGGTGGGGTTAGGTTCATGCAGACACTTAACACAGTTAAGCTAGAATGGAAGGGTTAAGTCCATAGGAACACTTAACCAACTTAACACAGTTAAGCTAGAATGGGAGGGTTAAGTCCATAGGAACACTTAACCAACTTAACATAGTTAAGCTAGAATGTGAGGGTTAAGTACATAGGAACACTTAACCAAACTTAACATCGTAACAAGACAAGATTTGTAGGGGTTAAGTAACTAAGAAAACACTTATCCCAAATTAACATGTTAACTAGACTAGAAGGTGGGGTTAAGCAAAGTTAATACACTTAGCCAAATTAACATGTTAACTAGACTAGAGGTTAGGGTTAAGTAAAATTTAATACACTTAGCCAATTTGACATGTTAGCTGGACTAGACCATAGGGTTAAGTAAACTTGAACACTTAACCATCAGAGTGTGATAAATGAATAGGGTTAAGTTTAAAACATGAAGGGATAGTACTTAACCATTAATAACATGTTAGTTAAAACAGATGGGCAAGGTTAAGTTAAAAAAAAGAACACTTAACCAATACAGGGTGAATGAATAGGGTTAAGTAATAAGAAATACTTAACCAATATAACTTGGTTTGTGGTAGGGTTAAGTCAACATGAATTACTGATAACACTTAACCAGTTTAACAGGATAAATGAAGAGGGTTAAGTTAGCTTGAATGGACTAATGACACTTAACCAATCCAAATTGACGAGAAAGAGAATTAAGTAGTAAACCTTAGTTAAAAGGAGCTAAGTAGTAAACCTTAGTTAAGAAAACAACGATTCTGGAAACTAAGTGGTAAACCTTAGTTAGCAAAACTAAGTAGTAATTCTTAGTATACCACGGGGAGGAGCGAACGTCCGTCTGATTAAAAAGAAGGCTCCAACGAATTGGATTACGAAGCCCGAGGCTTCGAGGGGACGTGAGGGTACTCTTGGTATCCCTCTGTGAGGCTGCAGATGATCCTTCTGGGCTCACAGAGGTTAAGGTCTGCGTTAGAAGAACCAGGGGTATGCCTTGGTTGCAATATATGGCAACCTAAAGACTAGGATGGACCAGCGTGATTCGGCGAGAAAACGGTAGCCCTGTGATAGCAACTTGTCGTCTACCATCCATCTTGAGTCAATCGAGATACGTGAAGCGGAAAGGCGGAGAACTCCAAAAGACCATATACTTGCTATCTAGTTATGGGTGAGGATGGCCATAGGTTAGTGGGGCATAGGGGGCCTGCGTATAGTTCTCATTTTTTTAAGGTGTTCCTTTCATTAGTTGAGGGAGGGGTCGAGTGGGACCATAGCCAATGGAATAAAAACAGACCTTAGCATCTGCATCGGCAGATATCTGAAAGCTCCCGACCGAGTTTTGTGTTTCTTGATTTGCCCTGCCACAGGACTCGGGCCACACATTACAGGATATGTGCATCTAGACAAGCGATAACGATTCGCGATACATGCGTGGGGAAGTCTAGGAATGTATACCACTCTAGGTAATGTGTCCTAGACTTGGGGGCATCGTTCGACAGGTAGCATAATCCCTAGTTAGACTAGGTGGCATAAACCCTGAATCCGAGAAGCGTTCAACAGATAGCGTAAACTCTAGTTGAATCTAGAAAGCACTTGATAGAAAACCCTAGATTAGATCTAGGTAATAAATAATAAATGTATGCCTGAAGGCAACGGAAACTACAGGGATTGGGATTACGTTATCGTTACTAGTTGGGACACTAGTTAGGTGGTGCAGAGATATAGAAACCAGTATAACAAGGAAATAGCGAAGCGGCGAAAGTATTAGAGCATATCCAGTTTATCTTATCTTAGCATATCTTGTGTCTAATCTTGCTGACCCTATCATCATGGTGTTATCTTGTATTCAGTTAATTCAAGTCGTTTTGTTTTTCCATGTTCACATGCTAGAAGTAACTGAACTTACTCAGGCTTTATGTCTGACTCTGTTTTTCTTTCGTCTTCTTTTCTTTCGTCCCCCCCCCCCCGGTAGTAAAGGAGGGAATAGTATAGCTCAGGTTAAGTCGGACTGTCACTCTTTCCCAGCTTGAAGGTTTGCCAAAGTTTTGCTTGGATTCTCTTTTCAGATGCTATGGCTGGCTCTTGCTACATTGGGGAATATAAATATATTTTTATGCTTCTTTATTTTTAAGACAGATGATACTCTGATATTGGAAAACAATTGTTGTACGAACTATCTTATCAATAAAGTAAAGTTTTATTTTCCGCTGCTTAATTTCTGTCTGTCTTGTAATTTATCTACATCTTTTACCCTAAATGCTCCACAGAACTTAGTGCATTCCCTTTGTGAGTGACACTAATGGATGTGGGGTGTTATAGACAGGCTGACAATGACCATCCGAAAATATAATGATATCATCGACGAAAGAGAGGGAGGAAATTATAAGACAACAGGGAGGGGCACCAATGAGATGGATTTGACCGATGATTGTGAAAGCGTGAACCTCACGAACCAGTGCCACCAGTACAAAGACGAAAAGGGAAAGGAAAAGGGGATCCCCTTGCCGTAGACCCCTACTAGTGGGGAACAGACCATTGGCTGCTCCATCAATAAGGATGGAGAACCAACAATTAGAATTAAGATGCCAGACAAGATCAATGAATTCTTCGGGAAAACCAAAAGAGCGAAGAATACAGATGATAAAAAAACGAAGACAAGCAGTCATAAGCTTTTGCAATATCAAGCTTAACCACCACAACTATGGATGTTGCGATCAAATTATGAGATGAGTTCCTGAGCTAGCATGACATTACCCATGATAAGATGACCTTTGAAAAGTCTTTCTTGGGAAGAGGAGATAATACGATCCAGAATGAGAGTGAGTCTAACAAAAAGAATCTTGAAAATAAAATTAATTGAAAAGTTGCAGAGGAAAATTGGTTGAAATTCAGAGCAAGAGCAAGGACGATTGACTTAGGTGATTAGCATAAGGTTAGCGGAAGTTCAACTCTTAGGAAGACTTTGACCAGCGAAAAAGGATTGGATTTCCAGAGAAAAATCATAACGAATGATATCCCAAGCACAATGGTATAAAGCTCCAATGAAGCCATCTAGGCCACATGCACTCTCAATGCTAAGGGAGAAAACACAATCACGAATCTACTCAATCAAAGGCGAAAAGAAAAGATGAGATTTCGCAGTTGGTATAACCAACCTGGAAATCTGAGTTTCGACTAGCGGAACAGTGTAACAACCCAACTTTTCCATACCATTTAAGTTCACATTTAACAGCATGTCTCCAACTCAAAAGATACAGGAAAGTGGAGAGTTAGGGGAAAAAGTTAGAGGGTGGGAAAAGATAGAAAGAAATGTTAAATTAGAAGGAGAAGAAGACCAACAACGCAGAATCATAGTAGAATAGAATCTCACATCGGAACGAATAAAATATATTATCTCGACAATCTTTACACAAAGAAAAAAATGTATATATATGATTACACAATGAGAATATGCAGCTAGATCAGCCTATATCGATCAATACAACACACATAGCGGAACTCGAATCCGGCTCCTTCCGTAAAGCACCAAGCAAAACCTAATGAAACTTGGAAATATATTCGGTCTGACCCGAGCACATTTTGAGGAAAGCAAAATCACTGGATCGGTTTGGAATACTTACATTGATAATACTTACATCACAAACAACTTCTTTAAATTTTAAAAAACCTTTGAAATAATGGAACTCTCGTAAGACATACCAACACATAAACATGGCATGTGTTTTTACGTTACGATAACCAAAAAACCTTTTATATCAAAATCCAATGATATTATTATTATTATTATTATTATGTCCATCAATCCACAAATAAAATAGGAATATAGCCAAAAAGCCTACATCTCACTTTTTCGACATAGTTGGTTTACAACTAAAAATGTACGACTCGTATTAGATGTTGGATTTCCAACATGACTAGGTATGGAACCACCTTTTTGTTCTCTAGAGATAAAACTCTAGAGTCCAACAAGAACATCTTGCAACCCGACCACTCATTCAACTTGAATGTACAGAATATATCATCGCCATAGTGGAGATCAACGACTGTAACATTGTGAAGCATACAATAAATGGAAAATTGATTTCTCTAGATCAGGTGATGATATACCCTAATGGATATGGCCCACATATCCCTGCTGCCTGCCCATTTAAGTCATTTCTCGGTTGACGAGGCTTTAGGCCACGATTACCTTTTCAGAAAAACATCAAACTTCGAGTCCCACATTGTCAGAACCGCCAATCACTAATTGATTTGCACAAAAATACTCTGGGTATTAAGCTAAAAGAAGTTACCTTCTCCGTCACCATACTTGGTTGATTTGTAAATACCAATGTATATGATTATAGGAAATACTCTATCAAACATTCGTCTATACAAGTTCGTTTTAGGACTGAACGAAACATAAGATACCCCAGAACGTAGGGATTACTTCTATCAGTTTAATCCTGGTGGTTAACCAGAGACATCAACTAGCATGCCTCTCGCTCTAAAGATCCATGCCTTCAAATTGTCTTATAAGCATCCCTACAAGTTATTTTTTGAATGCAAAGCCGGTTCAAAGTGGTTTTTGGTCTAGTTCCCTTCCCGATCTCCTCGAACAAACAAATCCAAAGTCAAAAGGGAATTTATTGATAGTATGTTCTTTAACTATCAAATCACAATAGTACAGTTAAGTACATCGGCAGCTCAGGCTCTTTTTATTAAATCGTTTACTAAAATCATTTCATCAATTCTTAAAAATTGAATTCCATAAACTTATCTTAATGAAATAATTATATTCCAAAATCTCTCTTTTTCGTTACTTTGAAAACCGTAACCAAACTCTTACCTTTTCAGAATAACCATATTCATAAAAACCTTTTTTATTTTCTTTACTTCGAAAATATCACTACATATACATAGACAATTGGTATGGATCTAATAACCAAATCTTATATAGGCTAAAAAAATGTCAAGCAACATTTCTTTATTATATAACCCCAAACCATTTTATTTAACTTCATAACTTTGCAAAATTGAAGTTTTAAACTTCACTTATGGAAATAATAATTAAATTTCCATATCCAATTCCATTCCCAGCCTAATATAGCCTCTTATTTCATTTCCTTCATAAAAAACTCAACCATTTACATATTTCTAGGAATAAGTGTATTTCCAAAACAATGTTATTTTCATTATTTAGAAAATAGTGCTATATATTTAACCGAATGTTATAAGTATAGTCACACTTCATAACTGGTCGACAATGTCAAGTAATACGTTTTACTATAAAACCCGATGGTTTCATTTAAATTTCTAAAATTTTGCAAATTAAAGTTGCACTACTTCTCTTATGGAAATAATAAATTATTTTCACTCTCATTACGATTTCAAACTAATATCATTCCTTAGATAATAATGAAGTCATTCAAGTTGGGGTATTTTATTTATCTCTCAGACCTTGATTCGATAACATTCATTTTTGAAAAGCTAATTCTGTTTTTATAGTGACCGCAATGACTTTCATTGTAACAAATAATGAACACATAAAGAAATAGGAGTTAGACATTTTGTCTAACTGCTACAGACTAGTTTGAAGCGCCAGGACACTAAAATAAAAAAACAGGAGTAAAGTAAGGCGCTTCATCTACAAAACAAGCATAATTAGTCCTCATGAAGGAGGGACAGCTTGAGCTACCACTCGATCCTTACACATTAATATAGTCAGAAAAAGATACACAAGGTTAGGAATGAAACACAGATTAGGACTACGAAATTCATAATCCCGATCCCATGTAGTATCATAGAACAGAGACCTATTATGATCACCTAGCTCTCCCTCCACAATGAGCTCAAACGCTTTGTCTTCAACCTTGTATTCCAATCTTCTACGAAATTTGATATTAACTATAATATCATATCTTAAGATAGATAAGAGTTTATAATACAAAAGATGATATTAACTATAATATCATATCAATTTTATTTACTATTTCATTTAAATATGGTTTTATAAACCATTCCTAACATTTGGAAATTCTCCTTTAAATTATAACCCTTTTTACTTAATTTGTTTGTTAAGTAAGCTCTTGTAAAAACACAAACCTTTTGCTTTAAAATCACTTATACAATTTGTTTACACTTGGATTTATTAGAAAAAAATCCATTACCAAACCCTTTACCAAATTTTTTACCCAATCATTTAAACAACCTTCCCTTTGCATAATTGAAAATTCCTTTTCAATTAAAATCATTTTACTTTATAATTAAATAAATGCTTATCTAGATTCCTCATATTAGCTTAAATCACTTTTATAAACTTTGTTTATAAAGCTTGGATTTGTTATCAATTCCTTTGCAAAATCCTTTATAACATTCTATTAAAATCTCATTACAACATTGATTACTTTCATAAATGAATTCACATAGAAAAGTAATCACTTTATTTATTATTAATTAAAATAATAATTAACTTCATCATTAACTAAAGCAGAAAACGTTAATTTTTTTATTAGTTAAAAATAGGATAATTAATCTGCTTTTAAAAGGTTATTAAAATAATAATTAACTTTATTAATAATAAACAACTTGATAATTATCTTATATATAATTAACTTAAATATTAATTAACTTTTGTAAACATTCACTAAGTTTAAATAACTATTTGTCAAAACCATTTCTATTGGATTAATTGAAAACAAATTAATCAAAAACTGGTCAACTTGGAAACATCAGTTAACTTGTTAACTGATTTCAACTAATGCTTTCCCATAAAGTAATTAATAATATTAATTAAATATAATCCTACTTAATTGTTTCTTAAAAACAATTATTCCAAACTGTTAACTCTTAGGTAAATTTTTGACTTACTTGCTTAATAAAAACCTATTTAAAATACAAAATTTTTGCTATATAAGTCATTGCTATTTATCTTATAAAAACTAATTTTTGAGTATTGATATATTTCTAAGAACCTCTATTTTATATAAAAACAGAATTTTAAAACCTTACTTCAATTATAAAAATAATTTTTATAAATTCAACTTCGTCATTCGCCTGACGGCAAATCGACGTCTTAAAAAGATGGATTTTAGGTCATCCACTTCCAATCACTAAATCAATACTGTCTATTGACCAATAACGCATCAAATGTTGAGTTTAAATTAAACAATCAACATCCAAACAACTTAGTGTCATCCTGGAGGTCGCCGGTTCGAGCCCTACCATGTTCGTTGTGCTCTCCCTTAAAGCTTGGAGCAGTTACCCCTATAAATCCTATTAATTGGTTGGGATAGATGCTCCTTGCTGGGCTGGCAATAAAAGAGCAACCCATGTGGCGGACAGTGGAGTTACCCTAACTGCCTTCGATTTCATCAGGCATTTTTGAGAAAAAGAAGATAAAAATAAGTAACATACAAAATATTTGAGGAATCCAGTTGGATCCCTCCAACCTGTTCTACTTTGCATCACAGCTCATAATATCAATATATAATTGCATAGGAAATGGTAGTTTTAATCTAACGCATTTAAGATACCAGAAATATAAATATCGACAAATATCAACCAAACAACGATCAATCAATGCATCCAAAGCATCCGAACATCCAATTTTTACCAACAACAATAAATTATAAAAAATATGCTTTTAATCACATCTATTATTTTAGAAAGCGTGAGAGTTATCTGACATTTTGTTTTCTACCGACAATTTTAGGTTGATTTATGTAATTTCAAATGAGCGTTTGAAATTATATAAAAAATCCAATTGGCTCCAATTCCTTCCAAACCAATTCCAATGTATTTACTTTGCCAATACGATTCCAATGAATATTGTTTCGTGCAACTCTGATAAAGTATGAAATAAATATTAACGTTACAAATTCTGATTGAACTAAAATATTTAATTAACCCTAACCTCAATTATTTTTATTTCCTTAATCCACCATACTTATGTTAATTATCTTCCTCCAGCTAAAACAAAATGTGCCTCCTCCTGAAGCTCACACCATGGCCAAACTTCTCCCAACACTTTCTTCTTTCATACTTTATGAAAACCCATACGACCGTTGGCATTCTTCATGCCTACACGAGCTCCTTCATTCCATCCCCATCTCGTAACACTTGAACTCCCTAATGAAAGTCTGTCCTCGAGCCTCCTTCGTGACTTATAGCAACAGTGTGCCACTTTTCTGTATCAAATACCCCTAAACTCCACAGGTACATGCACCTAGGCCCCCTGAATGGCATGCCACCATACATTTAACCCCCGGTATCCTCCAAATCTAACATGAGCCAGCCCTAAACAGGAGCGAACTCAAATTCTGAAACTGGTACTAAGAATTTGAAGTATAGGTGCACACGATCTCAATGCATCAAACGTCGTTTGATTTCATCTTGTTTATTATTTTATATTAATTCCTAAAAATTAAGAAAGATGCGGATTTTTGGTTTTTTTGGGTTTCAAATGGAATAAAAAGACAGTGCTTACGTTTAAAGCTAGAGAGTATCAGGAAATGTTTCATCCAGGACAGACATGATTTTTTCTTTTGAGATTTATACGAGATTTTTGACTCATGTACACATCGTCTCCTACCAAGATTCTGAAAAAAAAATTGCAAGATTTTGGCCAGATTTTATAAAGAGTTTCCTTTGATTTTTTCGAAAGCGACCCTTATTTTATAAAATTATTTAACGTGTAATTACGTTTGACGTTTACAGCTCGTACGAGCACATACAACTTCCCATCGAAACGAAACTCGAAATCCTATAATAATTTAATATCCGGATCTGATGGAATAGTTTCTTTGAATTCCGAGGCCTTTTAAAAAACTCCTATTTTAATTTCAAAATGTAAATCTATATGCATTTATATCATGCACGATCACATAATAACTGCAAT
Organism: Allium sativum; assembly: GCA_030737875.1. Lineage (NCBI taxonomy): Eukaryota > Viridiplantae > Streptophyta > Magnoliopsida > Asparagales > Amaryllidaceae > Allium > Allium sativum. Next base: position 967,708,600 of record CM060912.1, on the reverse strand, counting down.
TTACTTGAAACTTGAATTCTTACAATAATTCACCATTGCGAATTCCATAAAATTAGTTTCGTTGATATACGAGATCGTTTGTAAATTGGCTATTTTAATGTGTTAAATAAAATCGATAAAATATAAATCAATATCAAAACGATCAAATCCATTAAAAATAAATTCTTATTATTGTGTATATCCACATAGAATTTATATTAATTGTTGGAATCGTTTTTGTCCCACTTTTAACTTAGAATTCAGTTATTACTTGTTCTCGTACCACGATAACTTGATATACTCGAAATTAAATCGTATTTTGTTTATTAAATCGATAAATTCTATATAAAATTCTATTTATTTTTCCAATTCAACATTTAAAACGAACCTAATTGTCCAAAATTAAATGGCTAAAAATATGGGTCGTTACATTCCTCCCTCCTTAAAAGAATTTCGTCCTTGAAATTTCTATGGTAGGAAAAATGCTTTTAACTCATTAATCTTTCAAAAATCTACTTAATTGAAACACGACACTTTACATTTCCACAACTTTAGTTTCTATGCAAATAATTAATTCTCATTTCAAATTCAAAACCCTTCAAATTGTACCAAATTTAAAAATCATCCCTTTTTACTAATAAAAAATTTGAAAAATTTTCTAACTCCCTAAATTTTGGCAGTCTCCCCTGTATGGAGGGACTTTGGCAATATAACAAGAGATATATATGTATGCATCGACCCACACGGTTAGAAAACACAATATATAACAGTTCCTATATTCTATTTTGTATTTTTGGCATATGCTTACCTTATATAAGCTTTAATAAACAAACTTGCTTCATATATATGCAATAAAATGCAACCAAACCCAAGCCAATTGCTCCATGTATCTATACTTTCTTAGTTCAAACATGTGGGTTTCAACACATGAAGTTTTAACAATATTCAATTTATATCCATATTCATCCAAAATGATCAATTTATTCACTTTCGTTTACAACAAATGAAGATAGTCACTAATATTTCTAGCTTGTTTTCTTAGTTCACTTTTAATTTACAATCTACGCAATTTAAATTCCTTAAAAAATCCATCCATTTTATTTTATAAATCGTTATTTATGAATGACCATGCATGATTTTTATGAAATTTTGATTTTTTTTCATAACTCAAAATCTACAATATGAAATCTTGATTTTTCTCTTCCATTAGAAACCTATAATCTTATCGATCTGGAAGATTCTTGTTTAAAAGAATTCCGACTTGTATTGGATCGTATACATCCATTTAAAATTCAAAACATAAAATTACGAACTACAGCAACACGACGAGCTCTTTTTAATTAAATTTAATTAATACGTTCGAACTTCATTTAATTAATAAATTGCAACCCCATCCCCTTATATTTCAACATAAATTAAGTTATATTTTCAAGTCTAACTTGAAAGTTTTGACTATCCAAAATCATCAAATATTCCATTCAAAATTCATAACCAAGTTATAAAATTATTTACTACTCAATTTTTCTATATTCGGTTCCACTCGATATTATTTCTAATCCAATCCAATTTTATTTGTATTAACTTAAGTTAAATTTTAATCCATTTGATTCTATTATCATTTCAATCTATTTAACATGCACAAGTTGAATTTAATTTTCAGAACTTAAACTCCCAGCTTTTGTTTCAAATTATATTAAAATAATATAAATATATACAGGTATTTATACCCATTTGCAAATTCAAAACATTTGAATTTTTAAAACTTGTTTTCTAAATCAAAATTCAATTAGTAATTCTTATTATGTAGCAATCCATCACTTGGACACTCGAAAATGAATAACGATGATGTTGCAATCATCATTAGAACAATTTTCCAGTGACTAAAGTGAGTACAGTGTTTTATTACTTTAAATATTCATATAAAATAATTCTTAATCAAAAATTTCTTCAAAGAATATTACATTACTTCATAATACTTCAACAAATATTTTCTAAACATTCGGGATTTAAATTCTTAATTTTGATCTGAATCCAAATTTAATTTAGCTCATTTGTATATTCCATTCTTATCTAAATTCTATTTACTTATATATAACCATCTCAATATATATTCTCATTTGATTGAAACAATAGCAACCAACCACATCAATAATTTCTGAAAATTATTCTTTATACCAAAATATAATTCGAAGTAAAATTATTTCATTTACCCACTTAAAAAAAATATTGTAACAGCCCAAAAATCCCTGCCTTTCGAATCGACTATAAACCACACAAGTATGATCCAAAATGGCAGAAATCCTCGAGACATTAACTTTGGGCATACAACACATCAGACGAAAACAAAGAACTTTTCATTAACATCATTAAAATGTTACATCAAAGTACGAGAATATCAGAGTGCATTAATTGATACATTGTACAACGAAAATATAAATACATAACTCTCAGCGGAAGACTTATATTGCTCTAGACATAGCTCTAACTTCAATACAGAATCTTGCTTTATAAAATATCTGCAAAACCAAAACCACTAGTTGTAGGTATGGAAAATTATAGGCATCCAGAGTTTAGGTGGGAAACAATAAACTCTGAATCATTCATAGGACTGGTGTAAGAACTATAATCAGTAATTATTAACTTATCTAAAAGTAAGGCATATCACGGGACCACGTCGTATAACACGGAATGGGTTTCCTCCACATGAATAATGGTCCATAAAACTCAATACTAAAATGGTTTCATCTTCATATTTAGACTTATTAAATCAAATCAACTTCCTTAAGATTAAGAACTAGATAACAAATCATAATCGATATCATACAATCATCAACCAAGATTCAAACTTTGAAATTCGTGCTTTTGAAAAATGAGTCTTTTATAAACTCATGTACCATCATACAATTCAATGCAACCAAGAGGATAGAGTTTTACCTTATAATAGCCAAACATTCTTGATATTATTAAAAACGAATATTTTGATATTATTATTAATGTCTAGGTGTGAAAATCTACTTTCGAAAGTAAATGTTTCAATCTTAGCTTGCATAATTCCCTATCCCATTATGTTGGCTATATAATATAGAACTAAAAACATGAAGTCTCGTATTGGAAATTGGATTTCAACTATGATCCAAGGAAAAGGACCTTCCTTAATCGTATTCAGAACAATCTAGCAAATGTCCCAGGAGTCAACTATTGATTCCTCATATCAGTAAAGCTGGCCAGCACTAAACGCGGCAGATTAGAATCTTACCTAAACATAATGTTCGCCGGTCATATTTGTCCGTCATCTTGGTCTCATTTGACAACTATTTGAGATGCCTCAACTATCATTGATATAAGTAAACTTTTCTGGGCTCTATACAATGGCTATATTATTCAGTAAGAAGGGAACGTTATCCCATATCTTTGTTGTACAATATCCTAGTTTTGGCTCATTACGGGGCGTGAGGCTCTAGAGTCTACGTCCACAAAGCTTTGCATTTCAACAAAAGCCTTAATATATATACCAATAGCACTCAGCATGCCACATTGTCAATCCAGAACATATGATCGGTGTCTATTAGTATATATTCCTTCGAGTATGTAAGTCTCAGATGAGGGTGTTAAGCTAAGAGAATAAATCCTCTGCCACCAACCAATCGGCTATGTTATAAAATACAACATAAGACACACTATCCATTTACTAGTCAATTCTAGGTTTGAACAAAACCGAAGGCACTTTATTCCTTATCCAACTTAGGAGAGAGGCCCTTGCATATCCAGACAATTAACAAGTGCATCCGGACTATTGCCACTATAGCCCTATAATGGGAGCTACCTAAGGCATCAGCAAGCAGTCCATTCGATGCGAAGATTTCTGGTCTTCCACCATCTTTGATTTTTAATCGTCGTATAATTATTCGAAATGGGTTAAACTCGACCTTTTCGAAATAATTAGCGCTAAAATTAAATCATTTTTGGATAATTAACCAACCAACTAAGTCTCCTTTAATTGGAAATTATTTCATAAGATTAAATCTTATTTTTCACATTTAGTTAAGCTATTTAGACTTCTAAAATCATCTATTCAATTCTATTAAATTCTTTTAAGCTATCAGGCTTCCGAAACCATAGTAACTATCACATCTTTCAAATCAATTAATGTTCTAAGTCTTATTCCATTATGGGAATATTTTTATAATTTTCAAATCAATTAATATATAGTAGACGTTCTAAGTCTATTCCATTTTTGGAATATTCTTCTATTCAAACCCTTATAATCAAATTTGATAAAGATTTCTTTTCAACTAATCTTGAAAAATTATCTTCTCTTTTAACTGGGTTAAAGAACAGGCGTTATTTAAAGCATCGTTCACGATAAACCCCTAACTAATTGATATTAAATATAAGAATTCAGACAGAATTATATCGACATATATTCAACCCCAATTTCCGTAATTAACAAATACTATAAGTGGAATAACGACGTAAAACATCTTCCAAATTCCTCGTAATAATAAATGTCTACATAACGGTGATCAATACTAAATATCCAAAGCTCATTTCCATCCAAATCCAATTTTTATTCAAATTGGAAATATTTTCTAAATCAAAGTATTTATCTAAACACTTCTTTCTAATAATGGTTACAGTTCACAAATCGAATAATTTAAGTTTATTCCACTTAAATTTACTAAATACCATTTTATCCTTTTCAGCCAGTTGGGTTCAAAACGCAAATACCCTAAAATATAGTTCGAAAGTTCCTATTTCTTTTTCAAATCACTTTGACATATTTTATTACGATTTATCATAAATTTTTCCTATTTTTAATAATTTAAAAATAGCTTATTTTACTAAAATCCATTTTCAACCCACTAATGGTTCTGGAGCTGTTTTTATTCAAAATACATATATTTGAACATATTTAACTGTAACGACCTATAATTTTCACAGTTTATTTGGATATTTAAAAATGGTTTTAAATGTCGATTTGGAATATAAATAACTGTTATACACTCTGATGAATCAGGCAGGTAAATAATATGGGTCGGCCGTCACAAATAAGGGACAGTCCAAAGATTTCACCATGGGTCGGTCCCGTTCACTTTACATTGGGTCAGTATCAACATGGAAGAACAGGTCGGTCAGTTCTAATAGAAGACGGGTCGGTCCTATCTATCTAATAGCGGAACGGTCAGTACTAAGTCAACCTGGTCGGTCTGATTAACAAAGAAATGGGTCGGCATCAAGCTGGACATACAGGTCGATTGGGTTAAAGAGTAAGGCAAGAACCGTCTAGACAGACAAAGCCTGGGTCGATCAGGACCAATTTGGGTCGGCCAATGATGTTTGGGTCAGCCTGGATCATCTTGGTCGGTCAAGGACGTGACAACTGGCAACAACTGGCAGTGGCATTTTCGTAAATACCTTTAAGGCCAACCCAAATCCTGCACGCTATATCTAGGTCATTCCTTACGTCTATAAATAGGGGATGAGCTCCACATTAATGGGGATCGAGTTCTAAGACCCCGAAGGGCAGCCAAATTGCTTCCTCCACTATTCCAAGTGATTCTAGCATCATCAAGCATCTCCAAGCAAAGATCTATAACCTAATCCGCTATGAATTCATCCAAAATCGTCCAAGTGTCTTAGAGCTTGAAGATCTACCTCCATATTCCTTGCATTTAGAGGGATTCAATCTTGTCTCCGCTGATTTGTAAAGATTGAAGTGCAACTTTTATGTAAAAGGAAAAATGACTGTACTTAGTAATGATTCTACCTTGTAACTCTTGAATTGCTAATGAAAATCCTTGCTTAAGTGGACGTTGATCTATTTTAGATCGAATCACTATAAAATCCTCATGTTTTTACTTTCTTTATTGTGATTGTGGTCTCATTCTCATATTCCAAACCATTTGGTGAAATACTTTTTAGTACCTTTAGTGTTAGGTCAATTTTTGACTTAAACATTTAGCGCCCATCGTGGGGCCCATTCGCACTTCTTTCCTCTTAGTCATTTGTGGATACGAAGTTTAGAGCTCGTTCCTCCTATAGATTTTCAAAATCTAAAGTTCGAGCTAATTAACAAACTCTCTTCAAAGATTAAAACCTTGTTTGTAATTATGGGTAGACCGAAGAAAGTCACTAGTAAGACCGTCGAAGAGACCAATAATCTCGCCAATGATACTACATCACCCTCCAACCACTTTGAAGTTGGTGAAACTACTAGGGCTAGATCGGTTGTCACATGGAAATAATTGGATAAGGTTGTTACAAGACTAACAAGTCAAATAGATATCTCGACCAATGCTAGTTTGAAGAAGCTTGAAGCCATGTTCGCTATTTAGGCCGCTACAACGAAAGTTGCTGTTAATGTCACCCGTCCTCAAACTGCTTGTACGGAGAACGCAGGTTCTTCTTTTTCAAGCCCGAGCTGGGGCAAATCCGTGGAAGAGGTTGCAGATCCTAACAATCCTCATCGTGGAGAGGCAAAACCTCCTACACGCAACCATTCTGAGAAAGCAACCTCTCGATAAGTGCATGGCTCAACAAAGGGGCACCTCCGAAAGAGGGAATCACATGTCCCCAGAATCCAAACCGTGACTATTTGCTTAAGCAAACATCCGGTAAGGAGGAATGCATATCAGAAATGGTTCGCAAAATCATGGAGAAAAGCTTAAAAAAAGAAGATGATGAGAAAAAGTGCGGGTTCGCTCCTACCAAGACCCCACTCACTGAGAGGATCAAGATGGCTGCGTATCCGAAGATGTTCAAGCCTCCGATGGTACATGCTTAAAACGTAATCCGTGACCCCAACGTATTCCTGTTCAAATACGACCAACATATGGACGGGTCATGCGCCACAGATGAGCTGAAATGTGTTTACTTCTTGACTTATCAGGAAAGGGTGGCTTCCCTTTGATTCACAAAGTTACTATTTTGCTACTTTAGCCAAGCTATTCATAGAACAGTCCAGGCTCCAATCTACTAAGGTACATGATGTCATGGAGTTAAACGATATAGAGCAGAGGCAAGGAGAATCAATAAAGGCCTTTCTCACTCGATTTAATGTCGCTGCGGCCGAGGTCAGAAATCACGAGCCTGTTTGGTATTAATGGCTTTAAAGGGAGCCATATGCAAAAAGACCAAATTTGGGCGATGGATCAAGAAGAAGAAGCCAACCACCTTCGAGCAGCTATTCGATAAAGCTGAGGAATATATGAGTGTCGAAGAAGATCCAGCCTATGCCCTAGATGTTCCTGAAAGTAGTGCACAGCTAGAAAAGAAAGATAATAATGTGCTGGGTGACCAAAAGAACCCTGGTGGTCAAAAAAGGGGGCAACGATGGAAAAGATAATCGGGCTAATAAGAAATTCCACTTCTTCAAGAATTCAGAGTTGACTCCTTTAAATGACACCGTAGAAAACATCTTCTTGGCGACTAAGGATACCGAGGAATATCCAACGCCAAAGCAAATAAAGGGCAATGATGCTGCAATAAAGTCAGGTTGGTTTCTGTCGGTTTCACAACCAACCAGACCAAAATACGAATGAATGTAGGCATTTATAGAACCTGGTTGAGGAGCTAATAAGGAAGAATAGACTCCAAAAATATACGAAGAACCCACAGAATACTCAAGTCGTCCAAGGGCAAGGGACATCTGAGGGACAACCTAGTCTAGGAGAGAATACTCCAGTTGCTGTTATTCCTAGACCAATCATCAACAAGATTTCAGGCGGACCCACCCAGCCAGAAGAAGCTGGGGTATACTAATGAGATGAAGAACCTTTCGAGAGAAGAAGAACTCCTGGTCATGAATAATACCTTTCCCGCAAAAATGTCGAAGACTTTATAGGACGATGTCGTTTTCAAAGACAAAGATTCGGACAGATTGCTAACACCAACAGTTGATCCTATGGTTGTTACCATCAGTTTGGGTCTAGCTATAGTCAGGAGTGTCTTAGTAGATAATGGGGCATCTATCAATGTTCTTTACTTTAATGCATTCAACAAAATGAATCTTTCTATGGATAATATGAAAGCTTACCAGAATAAAATCCATAGGTTCACGGGGTAACCCACTCAGCCAATCTGCGTCATCGATCTGCTTGTAGAGCTCGGAGAAGGAGAACAGAAAGTTGCTATAAAGAAAACCTTTGTTATAGTCGATGAGTTTTCGGCTTATAATGCCCTAATCGGGAGACCAGCCATAGCCGCATTCAGGATAGTAATGGCTCCATGGTGCTTGACCATGAAATTCTCCACAGTGAATGGAGTCGGTGTGATAAATGGCGACCAGAAGATGGCAAGGGAGTGCTACATGGAAGAGCTAGTTGAAGCTAAGAAAAAGGAGACGAAGAAGAATGTGGAGGCTCCGCTCTGCATTCCTAACTCCCCCTTATAGAAACTAGGGCGTGACCCTTACACTGGCGAGCACAGCGGAGCTCATAAGGAAATTAACCCAAGAAAAGCCAGTGTGGGGGAGATTAGAGAGGCCCCGGCTGAAGCCATAATCATAATTCCAGTACATGACAAAGATCCTGACAAAGTACTAAAAATAGGTTCTTAGCTAGGCCTAAAGTTACAAAAAGAATTAACTATGATTTTAAAAGCGAATTTGGATGTTTTTGCTTGGACACACTCTGATATGTGTGGAATTTCATTTGATGTAATAGTACACAAATTGAATATTAATCCAAGTATGACTCCAATAAAACAAAAAAGACGAATTCAAGGACCCGAAAGGTCTATGGCATTAAAAGAAAAAGTGGATAGGTTGCTTGAGAATGACTTTATAAGAGCATCTACATATCCTGATTGGGACTCCAATTCGGTCCTTGTAAAAAAGTCCAATGACTAATGCAGGGTATTCATTGATTATTCAGACCTCAATAAAGCGTGCCCTAAGGATAGTTTTCCTCTGCCCAGAATTGATCAGCTTGTTGATATAATAGCAGGGCATGAACTCTTATCCTTTATGGATAAGATATAATCATATAATGATGTATAAGCCAGATGAAGAAAACACGAGTTGCATAACACATAGGGGGTTATATTGCTACAAAGTCATGTCGTTCGGACTAAAAAACGCAGGAGCAACAAACCAACGCCTTGTAAATTCCACGTTCGAATCACAAATTGGGAAAACAATGGAAGTCTATGTGGACGATATGCTAGTAAAATCAAAGAAATCTGATGATCATTTAGAGAGCTTGGCAGAAATTTTCCATATCATTAAGAAGTATGGGATGAAGATAAATCCGCTTAAATGCTCGTTCGGGGTCGCATCAGGAAAATTTCTCTAATTCGTAGTCGACGCCAGAGGTATTGAAGCAAATCCTTCTCAAGTAATAGCTTTGCGAGAAATGTGTGCTCCTAGGACAAAGAAAGAGCTTCAGAGCCTAAATGGGAAAGTGGCTGCACTACCCCGATTTATCTCAAAGGCTACAGATCGATAAATTTCATTCTTTGATGCTTTGAAGAAAGGAAAGAAAGATTTCCAGTGGACTCCTGAATGCCAAGCATCCTTCAAAGAGTTAGTAAAGCACATGGAATCACCACCGATGCTATCAAAGCCTAAAGATGGAGAAGAATTATTCATGTACCTGGTAGTCTCATCTCATGCCTTAAGCTCTGCGCTAGTTCGAGAAGACGCAAAGATTCAATGGCTAGTATACTATATTAGCAAAAGGCTTGCTGGTGTAGAACTGAACTATCCCAATTTAGAAAAGCTTGCGTACTTTCTGCTTATTGCCTCAAAAAAGCTAAGGCCATATTTCCAAGCCCATCCCATAAAGGTTCTCACTGACCAACCGCTAAGGAAAGTTCTTTTCCGCCCAGAGACTTCGGGGAGATTGTTGAAGTGGAACATAGAACTTAGTCAATACGACATCACCTATCATCCTTGAAGAGCAATTAATGGGATGGCTTGAGTAGATTTTATCCCCGAATTCATGGATAAGGGGGAAGAAACATAGAAGCCAACAGAGGCGGTGAGTAGATGGAAGTTATTCGTTGATGGATGTAGGAATGATTACTGATCGGGGGCTGAAATAGTCCTGGAAACTCCTGATGGTCACTCCCTATGCTACGCCCTAAGATTAGAATTTCCTTCAACCAATAATGAAGCCGAGTATGAAGCATTGACCACAGGAGGAAATTGGCAAAAGAATTGAATTTGAAAATTAAACCTTGCAAATTCTCAGTGACTCCCAACTGGTAGTATGTCAGGTCCGTAAAGAATTCCAGACCAAAGTCGGAAACCTTCCCGCTTATCTTTCTAAAGCTTTGGAACTTCTCAACGATCTCGACTACTACTTGATATCTTATATTCCTATAGAAGAGAATAAAAATGCAAATTCTCTTGCTAAATATGCCAGTTCTGCAGACGCGCAGTTACATAGGTGAGGTTTCTCTATGCCTCTGCTGCGATGTGTACCTTACCCAAGATGAAAGGTTATGTAGGTAAGGCTTCCAGAGGAACGCTTAACGGAATGCTTCCAGAGGAACCAAAAAAGTTGAGGAAAATATTGCGCAAAGCTCCATTGTACCTTATCCAAGATGAAAGGTTATATAGATGAGGCTTCTCTATGCCTCTACTGCGATGTATAACCAAAGAGGAGTCTAGATAAATCTTGGCAGAATTATATGAAGGGGATTGTGGAGGTCACACAGGTAGTCAAACACTAGCTAAGAAAATTCTGCGATATGGCTACTTCTGGCCCGATGTGAATTTGGATGCAATGACCTATGCTAAGAAGTGTGATATATGCCAAAGATTTGCAAAGATTCCAAGAGCACCTCTCACAGAACTGACTCAAATGGTTAGCCCATGGCCTTTCGCTGTTTGAGGGATAGATTTAATCGGAGTTTGCCTACAATTAAATCAAGTATAAGTATGCAATAGTAGTTGTTGACTATATCAGTAAGTGGGCTGAATCTGAGCCACTGGCTACTATTACTTCGAAAAAGCTGATCAATTTTGTCCTGAAGAACATCATCTGCAGATTCGAAGTACCACAGAATATAATCACTGACAATGGAACTCAGTTCAAAAGCATTGAATTCTTAAATTTCTATGCTAAATACAAGATTAAGAAGAATTTTGCAGCCGTTGCTCATCCTTAGGACAACGGGCAAGTTGATGCAATCAATAAGATCTTAAAGTCAGCCATCAAGAAGTGTCTCGAAAAAGCAAAAGGTGGTTGGGTAGATGAGCTTCACCTTGCATTATGGGCATATCGGACAACTCATAAAACTGCCACTTGGCACACTCCATTCTCACTTGCATTTGAATCCGAAGCTATGATCCCGGTAGAGCTAGAAATTCCCACTCACTGCAAAGTCCACTTTAATCAAGAAGAGAATGAGAAGCTGCAACTCAAAGCACTTTATTTGCTCGAAGAAAAGAGGAAAGAAGCAGAACTCAGAATTTCTGTTTACCAGAGAAGAATAGCTAGCCATTTTAATTCTAAAGTCAAATGGAGAACCTTTGAAATTGGGGACCTTGTTCTGAAGAAAATCATGACAGGAAACGTAGTATTCGGACCCAATTAGGAAGGACCGCATATGATAAGCAAAAAATTCTTAGATGGCACCTTCCAACTGAAGACAACGGACGACATCCAACTTCGTAGAGCCTGGAATAGCATACACCTCCATCATTATTTTGCTTGATATTTCTTTCACATATCTTGAAAAGTTAAAAATGCAATGCATTGTAAGTACCATGCAAATGTTGTCATAAGCTTTGTACATGTGAATGAAAGAAACTGCCTTGCTTGCCTAAGTCGTAAATTTTTAAGTTCTTGTTTAAAATTTGCTAAAATTCGATTTTGATTGCAGGTCCCCTAAAAGAACGTTGACGCATCCATAACCAAGTAAAGCCTGGTGACAGTTATAGCACATCCCGATTGGGACAGCTCAAGCGCCCATTGCTCAAAACATCATTCGCCACACATACGAAGGTGTGGAGAACAACCTTGCAAATAAAGGACATCATGAGCTGAACGGTTGGATGATGCAACGTTTAGACTGCAAACAAAGATGTAAGTTTCACCGTAGGGGCACCTACTTAACTTTAAGGACCAGGGCCCTAGTTCTGGAAATCGTGATAAAACCCGATAAATGAACTAGCATCCGCCCCATAAAATGATGCAACCCCAAACCAAAAACCTCCCCGAGGGGAAGCCTGTCGATCGTCAATGCTATTAATACATGGCCCGATTGCGAAAAACACTAGGCTTCTAAAGACCTCTTCGAGGGCATCCGATTAAATGTCGAGTCTTCCAAATTCAGTTACTGACAGAATCTAAAGACCTCTTCGGAGGCATCCTCTCAGATGACGACTCCTCCAAATTCGGTTACTAATGAAATCTAAAGACTCTTCGGAGGAATCCGCTCAGATGCCGAGTCCTCCAAATTCGATTACTTATGGACTCTAAAGACCTCTTCGAAGGCATCTGACCATAACCTGGGTCTTCCAAATTCAGTTAGTGGCAGACTCAACAGAGACACAAAAACCAAAGACCACCTCGGGGGCTTGCATCCAAATCTAATCTCCAAAGGGCTTGGATGGCCAGGTTAGCGGGAAATATGATTGGAAATGCTAAAAATATAATACCTCTCAAGTATGGACACAAGAAACCGAAACACCTCTTTGTTAAAAGGCATGAGCCTGATTGACTAAACTGGAAATCTTTAGGTCATGAGCAAACCAAGAAATGCCAAATATGACTAGAAGATTCCAAATAAATTCGGTCACGCCTAACCTTTAAAGTTTATGACGAACTTTGGTATGGGGGCATCACCACCACATTAAGGTAAATCAATAATTCTTACTTAAGCATACCATAAGCTCGTCACAACTTTACATCAAACAAAAAGGCTTGGCACTTGCAAGGACTACTCCGATCAACAAAGTTGAATCCCTTGAAACGGCTAAGGCAAACTCAAGGACTTCAATACAGTGGTAAACACAAAAAGTGGTTATTTACGGAAAAGTAGTCTCAAGTGTTGCCCCAGTCAAAATCAAGAAAATTCAATAGAATTAACCAAGTAGATCCAGCTAGTAGTGATCCGTGGCTATAGTTAAAAAATCATTGTCTAGCAAAGACGTACAACAAAATCATTATAATACTAGGCATTGCAATAAATAATGACTTATAATATAGGAAACTTGTGTTGTAAGCATGTAAAGAAAACAGGTGTGGAATGCAAAACAAAAAGTATGATAAAGCTAAGGTGAAAAGCTTAAGTACAACAAGAAGAACACAGTTTTATTACAACAACAAAGAGTCAAATTAAAGAATTACAAGTCAAGTGCAAAAGTCTTAGACATAAATGTGCATAAAGTAACAGACATAAACTAGCAAGCGAGGGTCGTCACCCGCATATACAACCGGTCTGAGTACAGTAATCGGGAACTAAAGCAAAGTCATGAACACTACTTCTTCTTATTGCCAGTCCTCAGTGAAGGTTTAGTGGAAGGAGGAAGAGTACTAGCTGATTTTTTCCCACTCTCAACCGCTGGACCGCTGGGAATTTCTAGGGATGACAAAGTTGTAGTTCCTTTCTTCTAAGCAGTGCACTTTCTCCCTATGCGTTCAGAAGTTAATGAGGACTTGACCTTCTGCTTCTTTGGATCCTTCTCCTTATCTAGCGTCTCACCAGTATAATCAGAGTCCTCCTCACCGGGGATGTAGTCAATGTCATCACCCAAATTAGCAATTGCAGCAATCTGAGTATCCTGAGAACCCGGACTGGTAAAGGAAAAGGGATGCATCACCAGAAGGAGGAGTGATGGCTAAGGCAAGAGGAACTGACATCAAAGTTGAGTCAGTTATAATATGCTTCAGTTGTCGTTGTCTTTCCTGCAGTAGTAGAAGATGGCGGTGAGATTAGACCTAAAACAGATGAACAATGAGCATGAAATGCCGACGTTCCAGGTGAAGGGCATAGGCAGTCTAAGTATAGCATAGTTTGGATAATTTCAATTTTACCTACGGCTATAAGACTTGCTTTAAGATTTCTGTTCTCGTCAACCTCGAACCTATTTGCATAGTTGCTGCTATAAGACTTTCTTTAAGATCTCTATTCTCATCAACCTCAAACCTATTTGCATAGTTATGATCGTCATCCTCGTCATCTTTGCTATGCTCCTCTGTTAACCTTCCTCGACATTGTGATCCTCAATAACTGTGGTTTTGAAGGTAGAGGGAAGATTAGCTGGAGTCTGTGAACCAGAAGCTTCAACATTGGCGGTAGGAGTACGGGCATCAACATTTGTTGTATCCCGAGCTTTCTCTCCAGAAGGCCTGGCTTTATCACCTAGCCGTGCCCGTTTTCCCCTTAAAATCTTTCCCTCGGCTACGGCCTCGCGGGATTCTTCATTTAAGAGTTCTTCAATAAGGTCATCTTCACTGCGATCGCCCCCATCGATCTTATGTACCCTTCACAGACAAAAGCTAAAGTTTCAGCAAATTATTTTCCTAAATAATGCAAACTACCACGGCCTATGACGATGTAAACATAGAACTTGAATAAGATTTCTTCAGTCTTCGCCATAACTTTCTTGTAAGTAGTAACGGCTTTGGATTTATCCTCTTCAAAAAAACTTAACATTGGTAGTTAGCGCTTCAAGGGCTAGAATTTGCGAAGAAATACTGCGTTGGAGAGTTAGGTCCTCTTGTTGAAAAGTAGCAAAAGCACTCCTTTTTATAGCTATTTGGGATTTCGCAAGTTGCCAAGAAGATTGAGCCTCTTGGAATTGTGTCGCCTGCCTGCTTTCCTTCTATTTCATAGCGGCAAGCTCCTCTTTGAGCCTATTGATCTCAGCTTCTAAATCTGCTACCTCTGTATCCCTTTGAGGAGAAGATGCAATAATTTTCTCCTGCGACTTTATTACCCTGATCAGCTCAGCTTTATCATTCTCTAATGTGACAATTCGGTCATTGGTAATCCTATTAACTCTTTGAAGTTCATGTGCAAAGGCATGCCACTCACCCAATTGTTTCTCAGCACGACCCTTAATTTTATCCAACTTAACTTCAAATTGACTTTTAGCCGTGTCAAGCTGTGTGAACATACTACCCTTTAAGGCATTAAATTCCTCAAGAATATCTCGTTTATCAGAAGGATTACTTAATGGAATAAAGTAAAATAATTCTAATAAAAAGAAAAGGTCGAAAAGCGAAGAAGATGAATGTCAAATGGTTTTTTATAAAGAAATGAATAAATGGAGTTTAGCTATAAAATCCCAAAAGCTTAGTTTCGTAATATGATGCTTTGAATAAAGTATCTAGTCATTTATAAACGGAATGGTAATAAAAGAATTCAAGGCTAAAGGAAATGTTTTGGCAAAAATGATTTAATATACGAAATAAGGAGAAAGGGTTAGAATCAACTGAAGTTTCCTGAAGTCAGAATATGGTTTATAAAACCATATTATAAACGATAAATAAGATTTTGGGTTGATATTAAGTAATATGAATTTTTAAGTTATGAACACCTATCTATTCTGAGATAAGAACATTGTCGATCAAGGTCTGAGAGGTAAATAAAATATCCCAACTTAGACGACTTCACAATTATCGAGGAATGTTATTAGTTTGTAACGATAAGAAGATTGAAGTGAGTTTTGCAATTCAATTGCAAGATTTGAAATATTATTAAAGGATTGAGTATTTAAATTAAACAATGTACAAATTTACATTGTTTAGCCCATGATGAAATGTAAAATTTATTTATCCCATTTAGCTATGTATATAACGCTGTTTTCTAGATAATGGAAATGGTTTAGTTTAAAATACACTTATTCTAAACAATAAATGCTTTCCTAAATAAAGGGAAAAAATTATTTGAATTTGAAATGAAAGTAAATAGTTAAAATTAAATTATATATTCCCAAAAGCAGGAATATAAATGGGTTATGGTATGTGTTTCCAAAGTATTTGAAACAGAAGCGTTTGTTGAATATAGAAAACAATTTTTAAGAACCGATTAAAGGTATTAAAATGATTTTAAATGAAAAGGCCTGAGCTGTCAATATACTTGGTCGTACTATTTGATCAGTATCATTGGATGATTGTTTTGTTGCGATTGATTGTTAACACACTAAACTATCAATGAAATATACTATGGACATTTGACGTGTTGTTTCAAAGAGACCGGGATGAGAACTAGATCCAAAACCACTTTGAATCGACGTTACGACTGAAACTAACTTGCAGAGAAATAAAGATGGAGCAATTGAAGATTGTAGATCTTCATAAAGTGTGAGAACCGCTTATAATCTCTGGTTAGCTCCTAGGAATACACTGTGGTTCTGTTGTGGTTGGAATCTACAAATTTGCAAGAACTACTCACTACAAATCTATAAGGTGATTCCTAGGATGTGGTAGGAGAGTGTCTTTGGTTCATCATGTTCCTGGATGACTTGTGTGGATGAATGTCTGACAGAGTATTTCATTAAAAGTCACGTACGTTGATATTTACAAATATACCAAGTTTGGTGGAGGTGAAGTTTGCTTGCTTAACACCCAGAGTGTATTTGTGGATGTCAATTAGTGATTTGACGGATCTGATGATGTGACATTCAAAGATATTGAGATGTCCTCTGAAGATAAACGTGACCTCAAGCCTCATCAACCGGGAAATGACAGAAATCGGGCAGGCATCATATCTAGGTAGGCCATTCCCAAGTAAGATATATTGTCACTGATCTAGAGAAAATTCGTATTTGTTCTTCTTTCGTTTCTGTATCTCCCGGGAATTCATGGTGGTCGCGATAAAATGCCATAGGGTGACAATATATTCGGCGCACTCAAGCTAAATGAGTGGTCGGTCATGTGTGGCCAGGTTGCAAGAATTTCTTGTTGAAACCTAGTACATTTTCTCTCTAGAAGTGCACTTTCGGAAGGTGGCCCCATACCTTGTCATAGTTGGAACCCAGTCCCCAATAAGAACCATGTGGTTTTAGATTTATACTATATATGTAGAGCGTGAGATAGGTGGATATTTATTTGTGATGGACACTATTATAATATCACTGGATTTTTGATATATAGAAAATGTTTTTGGGTTATAGTAAGGTAAAAACCTTCCGTGCTTATGTGTGGGCTGATCTTACTATTATCCTTTCTTTCAAAAATATTTCTAAAGTTAAGCAAGTTGTTTTCTTGTGAATTAATCAGTGAAAGTATCCCAGACTGATCCGGGTGAATTTTGCTTTGCTTCAAGTGTGCTCGGGTCAGACCGAGTATATTATCAGGTTGGGTTTCGCTTGGAGTTCCAGAGAAGGAGTTGAAGTCGAGACGTATTCCATATATTTACTGGTACTAGTTTTTTTTTCACTATGTGTTGTATTGATCTGAATGTATACTCTGGTATTGTAATCATATACAGTTCATTGTACAAAGCATTTTATATATTATATTTTGTTCATTTCGTTGTGAGACTCTTGTCTTCTTATTCTTTTATTCTAATATTTCTTTCTTTCTCATTTCACTCTCTAACTTCTTCCTATTAACAATATGAGATTTGACACTTTGGTTTTGGCAAGTAATACGAAGTTATGTATTATTGTCGAAAATTCGAGCGTCGAAATTTGTGTGTCGTTACACTAACAATCTAACAGTTGGATTTCGTAACCCTAAATATCATATGAAGGCTCCTCTTGTTTCTAACTCAATGTTTTCCGTTTTGTGAAAACCCGATGGTCGGACTTCCCGGTATGTCAATTTGAAGTTACAGGTCAAAATTCATGAACTACCGCTGTGCGTCGAGTTCTATTCTGACCATATTACAATTTATATTATATATTATGTCTGACTATTTCTAAAATATTGTATAAAATACATACAATATTTTCGAAATCTATATTTTCTATTTTTCACTTTAAAACTCAATATCTCTTTTAAATGGCTATTATAATATTACTTTATTATTAAAATAGTATTATTTTTCAAACTTCATTATTTTAAACCCAAATTTTCCTGACATCCATTATAAAAATAAATAAGAATTTTTTTTGAAAAAATTCGTTTGTAACATTTCCTAGATATCCTAACCGAACTTCACTTTTTCTAATTACTATTCATTTTGAAATAAAAACTTGAATAGACCTTAACTTACTTTTAATTTTTCCAAAACCATTTCTATCTTTTGCAAATGTTAATGAATCATACTTTACGTCCATCCAAAACCGAACGTCAAATTTTGACTTTTATTTTCACCTATTATTATATTAATAAAATATTCATTAAAATCTATTTTTAATGAATGGAGACTTATCCAATGAGCTAATAATCATAATTTTTGGCCATATCAACTACGGTAATCACATACCATATTATCATAACCATGATAACATTCAATCACAACTACTGCGATATATTTTATACCATATAAGCCTTATAAGGCTTACATGGTTTTGTCAATCAACAAATTAACCGTAAAACAAATCATCAACTAACATATGTATTCAACATCAACTGGGTTCATAACCATATCTAGTAACCACAATCAAGTCAATTTCTATTTCAATGGACATTTAAGGTTCAATCCATTTCATTGTCCACAAATTCAGTTCTATAGGTCATATATGCAAGTGATTGTATATACTTCATATAAAAGTCCAACCTTTTCAAACCAAAGCATTTCCGTATCAAAATATGAACTCATACAAAACTATCATATTTAATTATATATTTCAAACAACATTACAAACATTAATCAATATATAGTTTATAATTAACTAATCTATTTCAGTTCAATGTTTCTCACTACTTAACATCAAATAATCCATCACATAACTATTTACCAAAACATCATTAACTATTTCTATCCAAATTAGTTTGCTAATATGCGCTAAGAGTTCTCACCTTGAGTTTTGATCGTTATTATAACAATCACTTTTTGGATTAAATATATGTGGGTTTAATTTTACCCAAAATTCCAAATTGCTCTGTTTCTGTCCAAATCAGTTTTGTTGTGAAGCTCTTGGCTCCATAATTCCAACGGATCCAGTTTTGCGCAATTCTGAGTTCGTACGACCAAGAAATTAACGTACGAACTTTGTATACATTTAATATTTAATTAGTAACATAATCACTGTTCACCTTCTTCTCAAAAACTTGCTCCCCCTCTATCATCCACGCCGTCATTGTTGCAGGCCCCACGAAACAGACCTGACCACCGACCAGCAACTCGTCAGCCTGTTGCCGCTTCGCCAGTCGTCCCACCTTGAATTGCGGCCACCACCTCATATTCCATGCATGAATGGAAATCACTTCACGGCCAATTTCACGAGCCACAATCCATCATTCTTTACCGAACTTGACATGCAACAAGGTCTCGCCACCGTGGATAACTTCATGTTGGCCAATTTCTCCAACGACGTCCCTATCGACCAGAATATGTAAAAATCGAATTACTGCTCAACAATACACGTTTTCTCCGATCATCTTCAATTTCCGACCACCATAGCCATTTTAGTCAAAAGAAAAACCAACTACAATGTTGTAGCCTGATCTCTTACCTTCAACTTCCTAGTTGGGAACTTCGCCTAACTCTTGACGGTTTAGTCGCTATACCAAAAATCTGAAACTAACCAGTTCGACTTCGTATCGGATCTATGACAAACCACAACTCCAAACACTCTTAAATACTCTACAACTTTCTTGTTGGGAGTTTCCTCCAATACTCAATCGTTTGGAAGATAAAAATTCAAAGAGAATGGGGGACTTATTTGCAAATTTTAGTGCAGGAAGAAATGGGTTGTGGGTTGGGGTTGGAGGGGTGTACTTATAGGGTAAAGGGTTGCTTTCCCATGAAGTTTCGTTCATTAGCCTCTAAATTTATATTGTAACAATACCTGTATTCATCGTTTAAAATTTTGCATGGGCACACACGAACTCCGTTTGGGGTGAAAATTGATACACACTATGGTTTGCCATTACGATCCTAATGAAACTTGTTTCGTCGAGTTCCAAGTCCGATTTCTCAAAAAGCACTAGTTCGAGCACGAATATTAATCGATTATCTACATCGTACGTTTATGTCTAGCACAACCACAAAACAACTCCGATGGATGCAAAATTTGGAATCTTACAATAATTTAGTATTCCAGATCCAACAAAATTGGTTTCATCAAAAGTGGAGGTCGTTTGCTAAATGGCTATTTTTAAAGCCTATGTAATATATTATAGTATTATTAAATTCCAAAACTATTCAATTTAATAATTATCTAATTATTATTATCATATATATTCCAATGGGATTGTATTTAACTTCTAATTCAATATTTACTAATTCTCAGTTAAACAACATTGATATTATATATAACAACCCTATTTATATATTTAATAAATCAATAAAATATTAATTAATTCCAAAGCGACTATTTGAAAATTTGAATTGGACATAACCTACAACCTATACGACAAAATCTAGATTTTTCACATTCGTTAGAAAGATATAGTTAAATAGATCCTAATGTTTCATGTTTCAACAAATTCTGACTTATATTAAATTACACACGATCGTTTAAAGTTCAAAAACGTAATATTACGAACAACCGTGACGTTACGAGCTCGTTTTTAATTATATTATAAATTATACGTTCAAACTCGTCTTAATTCGAGTTATATAAACTCTAAGTCGTTATTTCTTAAAATAAATCATTTTAAATATTTAATATCCATTAAATATTTCTTACTACAATATGGACCGTAACAAATATTGTATCAAATTGGTTTGTTCAAGTGTTTAGAAACACTTATCGGTACAGTTGTACATCCTCTATCGACCAGAATTTATAAACCAGTCAACAAATCAATCAACATAATATAGAACAAGTCTGAACTAGATTTTATTGTAATTTCAAACTAATTTTATTATAATTTCATTACTTTAACAAAACAAGTTTGAATTGGACTTTATTATAATTTCAAGTGATAAAACAAAGCTAGTTTTGTTATAAATTTGTAAAATCCGTTAATTAGAATCCTGTATCGACCAGAATTTTGTTTAATTAGATTTTTATATAATTTCAGATGCTCGTTTGAAATTATATAAATTGACCGAAAATCGCCTGTCGAAAAAAAAGTGAGTTAACACTCCCACTTTCTTAAATACTCAATGTGATTAAATTCATATTTATTAAATCCGTTAATCTGTTAACTATATTTTTTGAAATTATATTTATTATATTCATTAATCAATCAAATGTTTATTAACGATTAGTTAATTTAATATTAATTAAATCAAGTATTTATTAAATTCATAATCGTTAATTAAATCCGTTAATCCGTTGAAATTATAACAAGTCTGAACTGGATTTCATACTTTATCACTTGAATATTTATTATAATTAACGGATTTTATAAAAGGGGCATTTTACCATAAGGGCCTCCTTTCATCCGCTAATTAGTTTGTAGGATAGGCCGTAACAATAATTATTTTCAAGGAAAAAAATTAATTCGACTATTTGTTCCTTATATTCTTTATTTCTGTAAGCACTATCGAATCTCAGAAAAACCCGAAATCGATTTCAAATCCACATTCTTCTTCATCTTTATAGCTTCAAAATCAAATCTACGGCTAATTTACTGTAGAAACAAAATCGACTCATTTGATTTGTTGAAGGAATCAAACCGCATCACTTTTCTCAGATGAACAAGTAAGTAATTGTTTATTTCTACTGTTTTTATATGTCGATTGCTGATGTTAATCACCTCACCTTTATTCTGCTGAAGAAACTAACACGTAATTTCTTTTTACTATTTAAAAGACACGATTTTTGTTCAGTAATTGTTGAACAAGTAAGTACTTGTTTATCTTTGTTGTTTGTTGTTCCTCGATTTTTTTGTTAGCTGAAGTAAGTACACATTCACTTATTGATTTTATATGCTATGTAAAACTGTTCATACGTATATATTCAGTGGTAGAATTTATTTTGTTTGACAACTTAAAAAGATAAAGGTGTTTATCTTTTGATTTGAATCATTCAATTACGTATTGAAATTTAACAATATTTGAAAATTACCAATAAATGTAAACATATTTGTTGTTTTGTTAATCATATATATATATATATACACACACACAGTAGGTAAATAAAACGTAATATGAATCAATTTATGGTGATGATGAAATTGTTTATACGTATATATTCAGTGGGATATGTTAATTTGTTTTACAGCTTAAAAAGATAAAGGTTTTTATCTTTTTATTTTACATGTATCTTTCTTTCCAAAAATAAACTTTTTGTATCTAGCTAACATCTTAAGGTTTTTAAATTGTTCAAACGTATATATTCATATGGTTTTTACAGCTTAAAAAGATAGTTGTATCTATCTTTCCAAAACTAAACTTCATATTTTAAAAAGATATTTAAAAAAGATATTTTTTTAACAAAAATTGTTTTATCTTTTTCTCAGAAAACCATTTAATTTTATGCTTTTTAATAGAAAAAAGATAAACGGTTATATCTTTTTCTCAGAAAATCATATAACTTATACTTTTAACAGAAGAAAGACAAAACCATTTATCTTTTTTCTGTTAAAAACTGCGCCCTGAAATAAAAAATATAACACAGGTTTCTTTCAAAACCCTTACGAGCCATGTTGACGTTCAAAACCCTAATGGATAATTCAACAAACGCGATTAACAATCGAACATCTTCTTTCTTTAATCACGTTTCTTCTTCACAAGACGACAGGCAGAATAAAGACAAGGGTTCGTACAAGGAGGTTTTGATGAAGCCAGGTGTAAAGCATAACGTTTTTCCTCGGGATAATCAATAGAATTTTCATATTCGAAAAAATCATATTTCTCATTAGCCGCTTCGAAATACGAATCGTTATTTTGAAAAAAATTAAAACCATCAAATTCAGTAATGGTTGCTTCAGATGTGGATATTCAGATCACTGGGCAAAGAGCTGTCCAAATCCTGTTGTCTACTTCAGTTGCAATAAAACCAGGCACAAAGGATTTAATTGTAAAATTAATCTCAAAAACCCCAAAAATATGGCGAACCCTAAATTTCCTCCTAACATTTTAGCCGCTTCTTTTCCTGGCGATTTTAAATGGGCTAGATCAATGGTAGTTATTTCCATTGCATGTGGTGCTTTCTTTATCATTGAGATGGAAAACCTCTTGCGATCTAATTTTGGTAGAAGGGCACCCAGTTGGATCTGGATGGTTAGGAAATTTGGAGATGATTTTATTGTGAAATTTCCTCCTTCGTTGTTGATTGAGAATCTTTACGACTCTCTTTTTGATCCGAAAGGAGTAGTCAATTTGAAAAGGTGGAGTCCGCAATATGGAAGCATGGCTAAGAAAATAATCTATGTTTGGGTTGCTCTCAAGAATGTGCCTTTAGTATGTAGAAGCTTAAATTCCCTCAAGACGGCGTTGGATGATTTGGGAGAAGTGTCCAGACTTCAACGTGGAGTATTGCATGCACCAGATTTTTCTTCTTTAAGGGCGTTGTTGTTAATTGATGAGGCAATGGATCTACCACCGTCTATTATTGTCCCTGTTGAAGGCTTTTTTCATGAAGTGTCGATATCGAAGGTGGATGGAGAATTATCTGATGAAGTAGATAGAAGGGAGCTTCGTAGAAGCGTTTTTGTCAGAGATAACGATGGTAGAATGAAGATTTTGAATGCTAAGCATGATGTAGTGGTTCGGAAGTATGTGTATGTTGTGAAGGAGGTAGTGGGTGATCCCAGTGGTGCTTTTGAAGTAGGTGGAGAATATGATGACGAGGATATTGGGCTAGAGGGTGGTGAGAATGATGATGTTGGTGGTGAGGAATCTGGAGACAGCCTTATGTTTGAGGAGGGGAAGAACTATGATCTTAGTGGTGAAGATGATGATGTTGATCTTGGTGGTGGAGACAATGAATTGGCTATAACTAACTCTGATGAACGATCATGTACAGCTAGCAGGAGGAGAGGCAAAAGGCTCATTAAGTCGGGAGTGGTATTGCTAAGAAAAAGCGCAGGTGGCCTTCCACATCCATTGGAAGGCATGGCAAGGAGGAGGCATGTTGAGTGCATTGCAGACAGGGTTCGCAAACGGGTGAGACACATTAATGGATGCAATGCTTGAAGATGGGTACTACCGGCTTTAGTTTAATGTCATTTGTATTATGTAATATGTAATATAATGTTTATGATATTTTGTTGGCTAGGCTATATGTATTGATCGCTGATGTGTTGCGATAGCCTACTTTTTGTTTGTATATATGCTGTAAAAACACGAATGCTAGTTGCTTTATGGTACTTTATATATTCAGGCGTGAATAATGTAGATTCACTACCTTTTAGTATTGCTTGTTTGTTTACATTTTATAAAAATTCTATAATAACTTCTATAATAAATAGTTTACATTTCATCATCACTACAAACTAAATTAATAATTGCCATGAAAAAGATAAATAGTTTTATCATTTTGTAATTTAAGTTTGTTGTATGTAGCAAAGTTAATAGGTTCATGTTATCTGAGTATCTGTGTTCTGTAATGTATTTTTATTTCAGTACGTTATTATATAGTTGTATAATTATTTAAATATCAAATTAAAATCTTATGTTGTTTACAGGTTGAAAAAGATAAATAGTTTTATCTTTTTATATTCTATATTTCTATTAACAACAATGAATTACTAGTTGGAATAATTACAATTTTGACATCATTTAATCATACCCAATAAGAAAATACGACAATTAATCGTACACACTAACAAAATTCAGCAATTAATCATACACACTAACATAAAGATGGATTTTAAAGAAAGATATATATTTATATCTTTTGTCAATACGATAAATACAACAACAACATTAATAATTTTTTCGCACAGGAAATGATTACCTGTATTTGGAGAAATATTAAATTTTCTTCTTCTGTATGAAAAGTTCCGCATATTGCGTTTGTTTGCTATGTAAAAAAATGGAATTAGAAAACATATTACTAATGAAGTATAAATGGAATTAAATGTGAATTCCATTCATGCAGTTAAAATTCTGGGTAAATTTTGTGAATGACATTGTAAACAAAATAGTTGTAATTATATTTTACTAAATTAAAACCTTGTATATTATATTGCATGAAAACATATAACTTTTACAAAAAGATATATGTATTTCTATTTTTAAGATAATTAACATATCCAAATGATATGATTCTCTGAGTTTTTTAGTTGCAACATATGGTAAATTCATTTAATCATAATCATATAAAAACATATAATGTATATATTATATAGTGTGATAACGTGTAGTTGGAATATATTTATATTTTGAAAATGTATAAATTTTATGGGAAAAATATAAACTATTCAAAATAATAAATATATTTATCTTTTCTCTATATTAATACATAAATAATGTTGAAAATGATATATTCATTTAAAAAATAGATTTTTTTATATAAAAAATTACATTACAAGTATATACAAAAATATAATTTCACAATTAATATTGAAAAATTAATGTGTTTTTTTTTAAAATATATAATTTATTTAAAAAGGTAATTGTGTTCATCTTATTAAATATTATAAACATTAAAAAGACATATACATTTACCTTTATAAAACCATACATCAACTTTATATTGATAACGTAGTAAATAAGATAAATACATATATCTTTTTAAATAAGTTTTACTATTTACAATCAACAACATTTTGTAGACTATTTTTTTTAATTTCATATTTAAAAAAGATAGTTGCTTCCATCTTTTCAAAAATAAACTTCATATTTTAAAAAAAAAATTGTATATATATTCATATGTTAATTGTTTGTTGAAAATATACAATTTGTTTTTAGAAAACAGAACATTGAGTACATATTACAAAGTCAAGCTTAATTATGCGAATAACTTTATCATACAATAGATATTCATTATCAAATTCATTTTAAAGTTTTCGACATCCGCCATCACAATATAATTGCAAAATTCAGTTAAACTTAAATTATTCTCAAAAAAATAATAATCAGTTATCTTTCTTTTACATCAGGATAATCTTAGTACTTATAATGAAACACCATTCATATTTTCGTTTCAAAACATACAAAATTGCACATCAAATTTAATCAACTCCTAAAATATGAAACATGGAAAAATATATGAATAGAAACTGTACCTCACTACATTACATTGCCATAAGCATACACAAAATAATCCCAAACATGATCCATGACACGGCTAAAGCTCTTGCAAGGAATTTTTTTTTCCTTTCTCATGATTTCCACATTTAAAGCACATTAAAGCCATCTCTACCATCATATCAGCTACAATCTCATCAACTTTTTCCCTCTTTTTGCTTCTGCTTCAACAACTTTTCTTCAAGATTCTTCTTTTCCATGAGCAATTGTAATATATAATTTTTTTTCCATCAATTTAATATTATTATCTTCCATTTTAGCATCTTCCATTTTAGCATTGTTATTCATTTCAAGAACTTATTCATGCCACATAAAAAACCCACAATCATCATTCTGCACATATGTTAAATTCTCAACTTCAATGGCACTAAAAAATACATTAATCGACAAACCAACTAAAAATACTTAATTTATACTTACAGGCCACATGGAGAAACCATAAAACTTCTTCCCCACATTCAACTCTGCCTTCACAGTCCTCAACTTTGTGGGATTCTGTGGTGGCAAAGCTTAATTCCCGCTGCCACTGTAGAATTTGAAGTAGAAATTGACGAAGTCTTCATTGAACTGGATGATGGACAAATCAACTACATTATGCCATATAATAATCATTATAGAAAAATAAACATAATAAAACATAATACAGGGTACATAGCATTTTTTAAAAATAAATAAGCATTTATTATTTATGAATAACTGAAATCACCATGTTAAAAATAAAGGAAACATAAAATTGCTAGAGTCAATTCATCATTTCTTTCCTTCTATTGTTTAATTTTGTTACTTGAATATGTTTTATATGAAAGAAAAGTACAAATGTCAAAGATATCAAAATTAAATCATGCATAAAATACAAAAACTTAAATTCAAACATCTAAAACATATATGCTTTTATCTTTTCTATATGTTATTAAAATAATTTGTACACCTATTTTAAGAATTTCAAATCAAAAGAAATTTTATACATATTTTTAACATGTACTAGTAACTATGATATCTAAGAACGGCTTAATATTTTATTTCATTATTATTAAAAAAAGATAAATGCATGTATCTTTTAAAAATCATTTATACAGTAACATCCAGTACGTCAAATTAAATAACATTTAATCTTTTACAATATTTGTTTTGGATCAAATACACATAAACAATAAAAACTATGCAAAATGTTTTTCGGTTATCTTACATTAAGAAAGAGCATGGTTTTATATATAATATTTGTACCTATACATTTAAATGCAATATTCTTTTAATATAATAAGATTTTAGCTTCATTTGTAATTATACATTGAAATGCAGTTATAAGTGAAATCATATATCATTTTCCGTCCCAATTATAATTTTCTGTACAAAATCTCACCCATTTATCATTTCATGTTCTAATTTTATTAAAAAGATATAATCATTTATCTTTTGCGGATCATAAAACACCAAGAACTGAATTATAGGCTAACTGGTATGATTGCTCAAGAAAAAACTAAAGTTATAGTGTAAATACAGATATCATAATCTAAAGAAAATAATGCAATCAAGTTAAATACACAATTAATTTTTAATCAGAAGAATACATTTCAGAGTTCACTGATCGAACAAAACAAAATGAAAAATTCCTCTAATAGATCAATACTGCCTAACAAATAACATCGAATAGTTCAGTACAAAAAGTATACAAGAGCATGAAAAACGACATAAAACATCGTATTGATAGTAATAAATAACAAATTAAAAAAAAGACTAACCAAAAACAAGCAATCCAACAGAAGAAAATTGCCTCAAAATTTTCCACAATTAAACTCAAACTTGATCTCAGAACAAACTAACGACTTTTTTCCTACTTTGAGTTCAGAAGAAACAGCGGCTTAATTTTGACCAAATTTCCACTGGCATATATTTTCTTAAGATACGATAGCTATTTCAGAAGACGAAGACTCGCATTTTAATTTTTGTCCTGGAAAATAAATATTTAATTAGCGTGTCCTGCAAAATAATTGGGACCAAATGGTAGGCCCTTAAAGTAAATTTCTTTTGATTTCATACTTGAACTAGATTTCATACTTTATCACTTGAATATTAATTATAATTAATTGATTTTATAAATTTAGTTGTGTTGAAATCTGAAATCATTTGAAAATTGGCTATTTTATTGTGTTAAATAAAATTGATAGAATATAAATTGATTTCAAACTATCAAATCCATGGAATTTTTTTTCTTATTATTGTATATATCCACATAGAATTTATATTAATCGTTAGAATCATTTTCGATTCACTTATAACTTAGAATTCTATTATTTATTATTTCCATGTTATGATAATTCGATATATTCGAAACTAAATTGTATTCTATTTATTAAATCGATAAATTCCATATAAAAATCTATTTATTTTCCCAATTCAACATTTGAAACAAACTATTATGTCCAAAATTAAATGGCCAAAAATCCGGTTTGTTACAAACAGAATGGATGGCGGAAGGGCTTTGATGGAAAGAACGGAAATGTGACACAATGGTCATAGCGGCTTCGGTAGGAGTCGATGCCATTGTGTCATCAAGGCGCAGAATCTGGAAGATAGAAAGGATCTTGTTCTTTTTCCTAATGGACAGGTGAAAGAACCTCAAGTTAGTGTCGTCATCATTGACCCATTTGATGCGAGCTTTCTGCTTCAGAAAGTCAGTCTCTAGCTTAAGCAACGAAATGAACACAAGTTAAGCAAGGACCCAGGCATGTTTATGCTGAGGAGAAGGATCATCATCAAAGGCGCACTCCACCATAATAAGGGATTCCTCCACTGATCTGACCCTATTGAAAATATTCTTAAGCACTTGGACATTCCGGGATTTAAGACACGATTTAAGATGATTGAGATTAAGGAAGAAAGCCGCTATAGAGCGACCTAGGAATGGAGCATCTTAAGATTCCTTCATAGTAAGCCAGAAAGTAGTAAAGCAAACACCCTGTTAAGGCGAGAAAGTATGCAGTTTGGACCTCCTTGGTCATTACACCAAGTGAACCACGAACCGATAAAAGAGACCACGGACAAGCTCGATTGGATGATGAAGGAGTTGAATTCCTCCACCAATGCATGGTTAATAGAAGAGCCGCCATGTTTCTCTGCATGAGAAGAAACGACATTAAAGACTCTCCCTAAAACAAAAGCAGAAAAACCAAGATCAGATAGAGATAAGATGTCCTACCATAAAGTTTAACGGTCTACTCGATCACGACTTGCATAGACACCAGAGAACAGGAAAGACTCCAAAAAAGGAAGAGAAGTACACAAGTGTGACGGCTCGCAATTCCGTACTATCTGAGTTGACTAAAACAACACACGTCCAATCCAAATTGCACAGAAATATGAGTCATTACGGTTTAAAGAAATTGAAGAAGAACAAAAATAACAACACATAATCTCACAGCGGAACATATAAAATATATTATATAACATAAATTTTAGAATACAAAATTTTGTATCATATATACATACCATTATTAGAGTACAACACATATACATTACAGCGGAAATAACTCTAAATAACGAACGGTGAAGCCTCCTGCTTCAAACTTCTCCAACTGTATCTGTAAAAGCCTGAAACACTTGACTGTCCATATAAATTTGGGCACCCAAGAGTTTAGGTTAAAACAAACAAAATAAACTCTGGATCAGTCATGGGACTGGTGTGAGTAAACTCCAACCATATTGTTTAACTTTTAAAAAAATCCTTTTGAAAGAAAAGGATAATAGTAAGACCAACCTACATATAAACATGGATGGTTTTTACTTTAACTTAAAACATTTTGATATGAAAATCCGGTGATATTATAATAATGTCTAATCAAATAAATAACAAAATAGCAAAACATGTGCATCTCCGCTCCACATGCATAGTATAAAATCAAAAACCACAAGGCACTTACTGGAGATTGGATTCTATATATGACAAGGTATGGGACCACGTTCCGATCAGTGTAATCTAGAGGAGATACACTAGGCTACAACAAGAACATCTTGCAACCCGGCCACACATGACCGACCACTCATTCAGCTTAAGTGTATCGAATATATTGCCACCCACGGTTTTCGACCGTCCAACCGTAATCTATAACATACAGAGTCGAAAGAAGAACAAATAATGAATTTTATGTAGATGGTGACAAATATACCCAGCTTGGGTATGACCCAACTTGCCATGTTGCTTGCCCGATTTTTGTTATTTCCCAGTTGTGAGGCTTGAGGCTACGTTTACCTTTTTTGAACATCTGGCCATCATTCACTTTGAATGCCACATCGTCAAATCCGTCAAATCACTAGTTGAACTTTCCAAAAATATTACAGGTATAAAAAGCTAAGAGAAATGAATTCCTCTACCACCAAACGTAACACCTTGAAAACATTGTCTTATGTGATATGTTAGGTATACTCTGTCATGCATTCGTCCATACATGCTGTCCGGGGTCTGGACAAACAAAACAACCTTTGCATTTTACTCCATCTTCCATTATCTTCAACATAATCTAATTCACAACGCCTATGCCTATACGGAGTGGTTTTCGGATAATAAATCCAAACGGTCTCTCCGTATCGACAATGATGGTCCAGAAATCTTTGATAGCTGGTGATTTAACTATCAAAAGAAAATAAACATCCATCAAACAATCACTGGCCCTTTCTTATATTTCATTAAAATGATTATATCCATATCGCATTCTATATATATATATATATATCAATATATTGATTTCTTGTAATCAAAATTCCTTTTTAAAAAAAATTCTAACTCCTTAATTTTCTGGAAAATTTTGCCTATGTCTCCTTTGTTTGGCTCGGTCGGTACAACTACAACTCGCCTCTCTAGGCCCTTTGCATTCAAAAAGAAAATCAAAAAGCCAAGTGGCTTGTCCAATAGACTCATAAAATCTCATATGGAAATGTAAACATGTACTTTTTTGTAATGTCCCAGATTTTTTGGCCATTTAAATTAGAATATTTAAATTTGCTTATATATTATATTTGAAATATAATGGATTTTTAATCGAATTTATTTATTTAAAATAGAGTTCGAATATATATATTTATATATTAATTAAAACGAGCTCAAATCGTCGCGGTAATTCGAAATTTTCGATTTGAACTTTGATTGAATATACAGGATCCGATATAAGTCGGATTTCTATGAAACGAGACACGTTTGACCGTCTCGATTATATTTTTCTAATGAAAGAGAAAAATCGAGATTTCAACTTATAGATTTCAAGTTACGTCCAGTTCAAATTTTCAAATAGTCGCTGTGAAATCGTTTTTAGATTATAACTATTTATTAGTTAATATTAGTTTATATAATGGATGAGGTTTTACCGTAACCTGGTATTTGATTTTTGGCGGTCCATTTATTAACAGGTTAAATAATTTATGTTTGTGTTATATCGAAGATCCAAAACAGCGCTGATATTTATACTTTGTTTGGAATCATAATACAACGGTAATTAGTTATTAGATAATATAAAGGTTTTGTTTAAAATTTTAATTATATACATCTTGAAAATTTGTTAGTAACGTTTTGCGTGGCCTATAGTTTAGGATAGGAGCCTATAACTAATTAGACACTCGTTAGATTTGTCCGATTAAAGTTTTAGTAGTAGACCATGACATATATTATATGAGTTGCTTTAAGTACATTTAGTTGTTTAAAACACTTTGCCAATTAAAATAACAAACTAAATCCGCAACGTAAACATGTACATCAACAGCTAAAACAGGTTCAAATTCTTGCACAGTACAAGTTCAATCTGAACCAGAAAACAGTACATGAGATTATATATGAATAATAATAACAATAACTGGACATATTATGCACTCTTTAACATGTATTATATACACACAAATACAAAGGAAAACAAAATGTATACACATTTTTATTATTTTTGCATACATTCAAAACATAAAGTAAGAAAATCAACATTTGGAGATCCATTTCTGCACGGCTCGAGAACAAGTAAACCCCTATTGCCCCATCAGTTTGATCTGCAAGAACAAGAAGGAAACCCATTAAAAAGGGTATTTCATGACAGAAATGAATAGTATAAAAAGGAAAAGAAAAAATGGTTAAAACATGAAAATCTGCACATGCAATGTACAGCTAAAGTAAATAGCTAAGACATATAGATGTATTGATACATCTAGTCTGGCCTGTAAATGAAATAAAATAGATATGTATATATTTAAATCATCATATCTAAACGGCTAATAAAGAAAGATCATGGACAATAAAAACAGCTAAGAAAAACAGGAAATACACAGCTATGTAATAGACAATACATAGCTAAGCGGTTAGCTATGATCTAAAACAGCTAGAAACAGTACAGAAACAGCAAAGAGGATGAACAGCCAACAAGAAAAGTCAATACCACAGCCGAACTGAAAACAGTACATGTAAAACTAAGAAGAACAGATGTATACCAAATCTTTATCAAACAGTAAGTCACATGTATGTACAGTAATTCTCTGATGTAAGATTTACTGTTTACATGTATATAAAATGGAAATAAAATCAATGTTTCAGTTCAAAATCTCTGAGTTCGAATAGAAAATTCATAGCCATGAGCCTAGCCTAATTTAACACTGTAATATGTATATTTTCAAAATCGAATTCATATCAGGCCGTACACAATATCTACTACAAAACAACACAAATCTTTGAAATTTTCAATGCACCATTCACTGTCATTGATCAGTTCAATCAAAATCCATTTCAACTGATCTGAAATTCCAATGAATCCGAACCAAAATCTATAGATTTGAATGGTGATAGAAATAACAATTCATGGCCGATTGATAGACAGTAATCTTATCTAAGAGTGAACCGCAACTATAAATACAACAGTATTTCATTCATCCCAGGACCATTCGAACAACACAAAATAAACCAGAAAATCAAATACAAAAATAAATACGGTATAGGAAAATCAAGTAAGAAAACTTAGCTTAAATGGCTATGGAGGCCGCCTGAATTCTGGTGGCTTAGGGCTCGGTCCAGCGAAACAAAGGGTTTCGAGTTGGCTTGCGGTTCGATCCATGAAGCACTGAGGGGTGTTGTGGGTGCTGGCCGATCATTGGAAGAGGCTTGAAGGTGGATCGTAGGACGGAGAGAGGTTGCGATGCCATGATTTATGGTGGGAGGAAGACAAAGGGAATTAGGGTTTTTCTATTTCGGTTTTGGGGACAAATTTGTGGCGGCAGTGTGAAATGAAGATAAAGAACGATGGTGAGGGTTTTATGCTGAGGCGGGTCGGGTTTGAGATGTATGGGACAGGTGATTTTAAGGTGAAGCCCAATTTTAAATTCAAAGAAAATTTATGTTTGAATAATTTAATTAATTTATAACCTTCGTTATACGATTTCTCACTCATACAGTATCGGATTTACGCACGGTCAGTTGCGTTGGGACCGTGGAGACGAGTACTTCGAGATGGAGCAGTTCTGGTCGGGGTCTGAAGTAACTGGAATTTTTAGTTGAATTAAATGTCAGTTTAATTTGACTAAAACAAACAATTTATCGATGGATTCGAAACAAGGTGAGTTAAACTCACTCAGCTCTTCCCATTTATATTTTATATAAATTGGGTTTTAATTTTTCGTGTTTTGGTTGTTAGTGGTTGACTGCTTGCTAGTGATATATGTTTATTGTTGATTCAAATTCTGAAATTAAACGGTCGTTTAATTTCAGTAAAACACCAATTGTTATAATTTGACCCAAATAAAGTAATTTCCCTAAATTGGTCACGGTTATAAACATGTTTGAATTGTTTGAGTTGGTTGTTGATTGATTGTTGATCGTTATCGAAATTATCAGTCGAATAAATAATTGATTTTTGTTGATTGTTGAACCTTATTTCAACATTCGTTCTGATAGTAACCAATGGGTAGTATGGTTGAGTAATTGGCATCACCTGACTTATAAATCAATCGGTTTATAAAATATGGGTTTTATCGATATTGACTCGATAATATTTGAGTTATAAATAGATTTTTAAAGTTATTACGTTGAAAAGATTATTTAAAAAGGAAATATTTATTTATTTATTTATTTAAGGTTTATATAGAAATTATAAAATGGTTTTTAGAAAACAAATTTCTTATGTCGATAAGAAGTATAAACAATGAAATAACCTAGCAGTTAAGTGTTTTGATTAATCGTGAACGATTAAATAAAGTTTTTAAATTAATTATATTTTAATTAATTTAAAGAGGAATTAAATAGAGTTGGTTAAAAGAGGAACCATGGTTTGTGTCGACAATTTAAACTTAGTTAGACTTTAAATCAGCGAGATAACTTTATAAATAATTGGTAAATCTTAGTGGGAATTTAAAAAGGAAATTTATTATTTATCCTGGTGAATAAAGGAGTAAATTGTCTTGAAATGATTAATGTTGAATTGTTATAGTAAATTAATAAAAAATGGTCGAGTGATGGAAAGAGGCTAGGGATGAGTTTTATTATTTAAGCTCGAGTTTTATAATGAAGCTAATAAGATATTTAAAAGAATATATAACTAAAATGAAAAGTTTTACTTAACATTTGAGTTAAGGGAGGTGAAAAGGTTTATATTAATTTATAAACAAAGGTTGAAATGGAATGTGAGTTTAAATGTCGTTTTTGAATGTGAATGGAATTAAGTTAAACCAGAAGATGTAAAAGGGAATTTCCCGAGGGAGGGTTTTAAGTGTGAGCTTGGAAATAGGAATTGAAATAATAATATCGGGTTTTTGAATTACAACTTGTATTTATCTGAAGGTAAGAACGTTGTTGATCAAGGTCTGAGTGGTAATTAAAATACCCCAACTTGAATGACTTCGGGACTATCCAAGGATGATACTAGTTGGTAATGGCGAGAGTGTGTGATAAGATTTTCCAAAGTAACGGAAATGAGATGAGGTGATATTTCCCTAGTAACGAAATAGGAAGGAAATTGGGTGATTAATTTCAAAAGTCAAGTGATGCCGAGTACCAGACCAGTGAATGTATTTTTATGATTTCATGGATGTTTACTTGATAGTTAAATAACCGACTATCAAGTCTGACCTTTACGATTGTTGGTATGGAAAGACTGGGATCGAATGAATATTCGAAAACCATTCCGACCAACAAATACGAATATAAAGAAGAGATCAAGCAACGATCGAGATGGAGCATGTGAAGACCATAGATCTTCATAAAGCGGAAGAACCACTTACAATCTCTGATTCGACCCGGAGATATACTGGGGTTCTGTCGTGGTTGAGACTGTGGATTGCAAGGACGATCGCTACTGATCCATGGGGTGATTCCTATATTGGATGCAGTAGGAGAGTACCTTCGGTTCATCCTGTTCCTGGGTGACTTGTATGGACGAGTGTCTGACAAAGTATTTCTAAAGGGATTACGTATATTGATTTTCTACAAACGTATCTCTGTTGGTGGCGGAGAAGGCTGTACACCTTCTTTGGCTTAACGCTCAGAGTATTTTTGTGGAAATCAGTATTCAGTAATACCTGGCGGATCTGACGATGTGACATTCAAAGTGAATGGTGGCCAGGTGTTCAAAAGATTATAACCTCAAGCCTCACAGCCGGGAGATGACAAAAATCGGGCAGGCAGCATGGCTATATGGGTCGCTCCCATTAGGGTGTATAATCACCTATCTAGAGAAATTCCTTTTGTTTCTTAATCTATCGATTCTGCCCATTCGGGAAACGGTGGTTTGAGCCCAACCGTTGGTGATATACATTCGATACACTCAAGCGAAATGAGTGGTCGGTCATGTGAGGGCCAGGTTGCAAGACGTTCTTGTTGAACCCAGTGTATTCGTCTCTAGACATACATGAGCGGCAGGTGGTCCCATACCTTGTCAAGGTCGGAATCCAATTTCCAATAAGTGCCTACGGTTTTGTTTGTATATATATATATATACGTGGAGCGTGAGATGCAAGCGTTCCACTAGACTGATATTTACTTGTATTTAGACACTATTATAATATCAGAAAAAATATTGATTTGAAAACAGTTTTGGGTTATCGTAAGGTAAAAACCGTCCGTGTTTATGTGTGGATTTGGTCTTACGATTATCCTTTTCTTTCGAAAGGATTTTGAATTTAAAATCAAGTTGTCTGATACCTTAATGTTGTGCGAGTTTTTCTCACTCTGGTCCACCAGACTGACCCGGTGTTTTGTAAATGCTCGGGTTAGCCCGGAGTGTACAGGTTCAGGTCATCAGGTACTGCGAAGTCCAGAGACAAGCTGAAGATGTTCAGACGAATGATATTCCACTGTGTGATTATATATATGAGGACAGATTATCAAAAACTGTCCAGATATGTGTTGTACTCTGATATTGTAAGTATTTTCAAAAGTTCTTAATAAAGATTATTTCTGTATTATATTTTGTTCCGCTGCAATGTGAGACTCTGTGTTGGTTCTTCTTCTTCTATTCTAATATTTCTTTCTTTCTTATCTCACCCTCTAATTTCTTTCTAAACGTTCCAGTGTTTTCGGTGCTTGGAGGATCGGCATGAGATACGATAAAGGTATTTATGTCGTTTTTCGAAGCCGAAATCCGTTGGGTCGTTACAGTGGTATCAGAGCTATTGGTTGAGTAGTAACCTTGGCTCTGTGGCGTAACTCAATAGAGATGGGGTTAGTAACACCCTAGATTGAGTTCGAGTGTGTGTATATATATATATATATATGAGAGCGAATTTGTAAAATTTTATATGAAAATGTTTTGTATAGTGTTAATTGACTAGTTCGAGTGTTGAGAAGCAGTGAACTAGTGAATGGATACAATATTGTTTTTTTAGGTGGGTAAATGAAATAATTTTACCCAAGATATATTTTTATATAGAAAAAGGAATTTATTTTCTATATTATAGTAAGGTGGGTTGTTTGTTTGTTCTGATTGATTTGATTTGAAATCAAATTGAAATATGAAATAACGTTGAACTGATTAGAAAATCAATTTGTCAGCTGGATTGGATATGAAAGCAAAACTGAACTTGGTTAAGTAAAACCAATTTAAGAATGAATTCAAATAAATTGGTATTTAAAAATTTAATGGATAAATAAATTGGGATTCAAATTAAGTGGGTTGCCATTTGGATTTTGAATTTTCTTTTCGACGGAGTGGAGGCCCAGAGTGACAATTGTAGTCGTACCGATCGAGCTATGCAAAGAAGGTGCTGGCAAAATTCACGAAAATTTTAATTTTTGAAATTATTTTGATAATAATGCAAAGGTAATAATTTTAAAATAATATGGGTCGGAATATTCTTTTTACTTTGCAATTTCGAGGACGAAATTATTTTAAGGGGGGAAGAATGTAATGTCCCAGATTTTTCGGCCATTTAAATTAGAATACTTAATTTTGCTTATATATTATATTTGAAATATAATGGATTTTTAATCGAATTTATTTATTTAAAATAGAGTTCGAATATATATATTTACATATTAATTAAAACGAGCTAAAATCGTCGCGGTAATTTGAAATTTTCTATTTGAACTTTGATTGAATATACAGGATCCGATATAAGTCAAATTTCAATGAAACGAGACACGTTTAGACAGTCTCGATTATATTTTTCTAATGAAAGAGAATAATCAAGATTTCAGCTTGTAGATTTCAAGTTACGTCCAGTTCAAATTTTCAAATAGTCGTTCTGAAATCATTTTTAGATTATAACGATTTATTAGTTAATATTAGTTTATATGATGGATGAGGTTTTACCGTAACCTGGTATTTGATTTTTGGCGGTCCATTTATTAACAGGTTAAATAATTTATGTTTGTGTTATATCGAAGATCCAAAACAGCGCTGATATTTATACTTTGTTTGGAATCATAATACAATGGTAATTAGTTATTAGATAATATAAAGGTTTAGTTTAAATTTTTAATTATATACATCTTGAAAATTTGTTAGTAACGTTTTGTGTGGCCTGTAGTTTAGGATAGGAGCCTATAACTAATTAGACACTCGTTAGATTTGTCCGATCAAAGTTTTAGTAGTAGACAGTGACATATATTATATGAGTTGCTTTGAGTACATTTAGTTGTTTAAAACACTTTGCCAATTAAAATTACAAACTAAATCTGCAACGTAAACATGTACATCAACATCTAAAACAGGTTCAAATTCTTGCACAGTACAAGTTCAATCTGAACCAGAAAACAGTACATTAGATTATATATGAATAATAATAACAATAACTGGACATATTGTGCACTCTTTAACATGTATTATATAAACACAAATACAAAGGAAAACAAAATGTATATTCACATTTTTATTATTTTTGCATACATTCAAAACATAAAGTAAGAAAATCAACATTTGGAGATCCATTTCTGCACGGCTCGAGAACAAGTAAACCCATATTGCCCCCATCAGTTTGATCTGCAAGAACAAGAAGGAAACCCATTAAAAAGGGTATTTCATGACATAAATGAATAGTATAAAAAGGAAAAGAAAAAATGGTTAAAGCATGAAAATCTGCACATGCAATGTACAGCTAAAGTAAATAGCTAAGACATATAGATGTATTGATACATCTAGTCTGGCCTGTAAATGAAATAAAACAGATATGTATATATTTAAATCATCATATCTATACGACTAATAAAGAAAGATCATGGACAATGAAAACAGCTAAGAAAAACAGGAAATACACAGCTATGTAATAGACAATACATAGCTAAGCGGTTAGCTATGATCTAAAACAGCTAGAAACAGTATAGAAACAGCAAAGAAAAGGGGATGAAAAACCAACAAGAAAAGTCAATACCATAGCCGAACTGAAAACGGTACATGTACAACTAAGAAGAACAGATGTATACCAAATCTTTATCAAACAGTAAGTCACATGAATGTACAGTAATTCTCTGATGTAAGATTTATTGTTTACATGTATATAAAATGGAAATAAAATCAATGTTTCAGTTCAAAATCTCTGAGTTCGAATAGAAAATTCATAGCCATGAGCCTAGCCTAATTTAACACTGTAATATGTATATTTTCAAAATCGAATTCATATCAGGCCGTACACAATATCTACCACAAAACAACTCAAATCTTTGAAATTTTCAATGCACCATTCACTGTCATTGATTAGTTCAATCAAAATCCATTTCAACTGATCTGAAATTCCAATGAATCCGAACCAAAGTCTATAGATTTGAATAGTGATAGAAATAACAATTCATGGCCGATTGATAGACAGTAATCTTATCTAAGAGTGAACCGTAACTATAAATACAACAGTATTTCATTCATCCCAAGACCATTCGAATAACACAAAATAAACCAGAAAATCAAATACAAAAATAAATACGGTATAGGAAAATCAAGTAAGAAAACTTAGCTTAAATGGCTATGGAGGCCGCTTGAATTCTGGTGGCTTAG
Source organism: Allium sativum (assembly GCA_030737875.1). Taxonomy (NCBI): domain Eukaryota; kingdom Viridiplantae; phylum Streptophyta; class Magnoliopsida; order Asparagales; family Amaryllidaceae; genus Allium; species Allium sativum. The sequence goes on along the minus strand of CM060912.1, from coordinate 967,669,025 downwards.
GGCTCGGTCCAGCGAAACAAAGGGTTTCGAATTGGCTTGCGTTTCGATCGATGAAGCACTGAGGGTGTTGTGGGTGCTGGATGATCATTGGAAGAGGCTTGAAGGTGGATCGCAGGACAGAGAGAGGTTGCGACGCCATGATTTACGGTGGGAGGAAGACAAAGGGGATAAGGTTTTTTCTATTTCGGTTTTAGGGATTAATTTGTGGAGGCTGTGTGAAATGAAGATAAAGAACGATGGTGAGGGTTTTATGCTGAGGCGGGTCAGGTTTGAGATGTTTGGGCCAGGTGATTTTAAGGTGAAGCCCAATTTAAAATTCAAAGAAAATTTATGTTTGAATAATTTAATTAATTTATAACCTTCGTTATACGATTTCTCACTCATACAGTATCGGATTTACGCACGGTCAGTTGCGTTGGGACCGTGGAGACGAGTACTTCGAGATGGAGCAGTTCTGGTCGGGGTCTGAAGTAACTGGAATTTTTGGTCGAATTAAACGTCAGTTTAATTTGACTAAAACAGACAATTTATCGACGGATTCAAAACAAGGTGAGTTAAACTCACTCAGCTCTTCCCATTTATATTTTATATAAATTGGGTTTTAATTTTTCGTGTTCTGGTTGTTAGTGGTTGACTGGTTGCTAGTGATATATGTTTATTATTGATTCAAATTCTGAAATTAAACATTCGTTTAATTTCAGTAAAACACCAATCGTTATAATTTGACCCAAATAAAGTAATTTTCCTTGATTGGTCACGGTTATAAACATGTTTGAATTGTTTGAGTTGGCTGTTGATTGATTGTTGATCGTTATCGAAATTATCAGTCGAATAAATAATTGATTTTTGTTGATTGTTGAACCTTATTTCAACATTCGTTCTAATAGTAACCAATGGGTAGTATGGTTGAGTAATTGGCATCACCTGACTTATAAATCAATTGATTTATAAAATATGGGTATTATCGACAGTGACTCGATAATATTTGAGTTATAAATAGATTTATAAAGTTATTACATAAGAAATAAATATTTAATTATTTAATTATTTATTTAAGGTTTATATAGAAATTATAAAATGGTTTTTAGAAAACAAATTTCTTATGTTGATAAGAAGTATAAACAATGAAATAACCTAGCAGTTAAGTGTTTTGATTAATCGTGAGCGATTAAATAAAGTTTTTAAATTAATTATATTTTAATTAATTTAAAGAGGAATTAAATAGAGTTGGTAAAAGAGGAACCATGGTTTGTGTCGACAATTTAAACTTAGTTAGACTTTAAATCAGCGAGATAACTTTATAAATAATTGGTAAATCTTAGTAAGAATTTAAAAAGGAAATTTATTATTTATCCTAGTGAATAAAGGAGTAAATTGTCTTGAAATGATTAATGTTGAATTGTTATAGTAAACATTAATGAAAAATGGTCGAGTGATGGAAAGAGGCTAGGGAAGAGTTTTATTATTTAAGCTCGAGTTTTATAATGAAGCAAATAAGAGATTTAAACGAATATATAACTGAAATGAAAAGTTTTACTTAACATTTGAGTTAAGGGAGGTGAAAAGGTTTATATTAATTTATAAAAAAATGTTGAAATGGAATGTGAGTTTAAATGTCGTTTTTTAATGTGAATGGAATTAAGTTAAACCAAAAGAAGTAAAAGGGAATTTCCTGAGGGAGGGTTTTAAGTGTGAGCTTGGAAATAGGAATTGAAATAATAATATCAGATTTTTGAATTACAACTTGTATTTATCTGAAGGTAAGAACGTTGTTGATCAAGGTCTGAGAGGTAATTAAAATACCCCAACTTGAACGACTTCGGGACTATCCAAGGATGATACTAGTTGGCAATGGCGAGAGTGTGTGATAAGATTTTCCAAAGTAACGGAAATGAGATGAGGTGATATTTCCCTAGTAATGAAATAGGAAGGAAATTGGGTGATTAATTTCAAAAGTCAAGTGATGCCGAATACCAGACCAGTGAATGTATTTTTATGATTTCATGGATGTTAACTTGATAGTTAAATAACCGACTATCAAGTCTGGCCTTTACGATTGTTGGTATGGAAAGACCGGGATCTAATGAATATTCGAAAACCATTCCGACCAACAAATACGAATATAAAGAAGAGATCAAGTGACGATCGAGATGGAGCATGTGAAGACAATAGATCTTCATAAAGCGGAAGAACCACTTACAATCTCTGATTCGACCCGGAGATATACTGGGGTTCTGTCGTGGTTGAGACTGTGGATTGGAAGGACGATCTCTACTGATCCATGGGGTGATTCCTATATTGGATGCAGTAGGAGAGTACCTTCGGTTCATCCAGTTCCTGGGTGACTTGTATGGATGAGTGTCTGACAAAGTATTTCTAAAGGAATTACGTATATTGATTTTCTACAAACGTATCTCTGTTGGTGGCGGAGAAGGCTGTACACCTTCTTTGGCTTAACGCTCAGAGTATTTTTGTGGAAATCAGTATTCAGTAATACCTGGCGGATCTGACGATGTGGCATTCAAAGTGAATGGTGGCCAGGTGTTCAAAAGATTATAACCTCAAGCCTCACAGGCGGGAGATGACAAAAATCGGGCAGGCAGCATGGCTATGTGGGTCGCTCCCATTAGGGTGTATAATCACCTATCTAGTGAAATTCCTTTTGTTTCTTAATCTATCAATTCTGCCCATTCGGGAAACGGTGGTTTGAGCCCAACCGTTGGTGATATACATTCGATACACTCAAGCGAAATGAGTGGTCGGTCATGTGAGGGCCGGGTTGCAAGACGTTCTTGTTGAACCCAGTGTATTCGCCTCTAGAGATACACGAGCGGCAGGTGGTCCGATACCTTGTCAAGGTCGGAATCCAATTTCCAATAAGTGCCTACGGTTTTGTTTGTATATATATACGTGGAGCGTGAGATGCAAGTGTTCCACTAGATTGATATTTACTTGTATTTAGACACTATTATAATATCAGAAAAGATATTGATTTGAAAACAGTTTTGGGTTATCGTAAGGTAAAAACCGTCCTTGTTTATGTGTGGATTTGGTCTTACGATTATCCTTTTCTTTCGAAAGGATTTTGAATTTAAAATCAAGTTGTGTGATACCTTAATGCTGTGCGAGTTTTTCTCACTCTGGTCCACCAGACTGACCCGGTGTTTTGTAAATGCTCGGGTTAGCCCGGAGTGTACAGGTTCAGGTCATCAGGTACTGCGAAGTCCAGAGACAAGCTGAAGATGTTCAGACGAATGATATTCCGCTGTGTGATTATATATATGAGGACAGATTATCAAAAACTATCCAGATATGTGTTGTACTCTGATATTGTAAGTATTTTCAAAAGTTCTCAATAAAGACTATTTCTGTATTATATTTTGTTCCGCTGCAATGTGAGACTCTGTGTTGGTTCTTCTTCTTCTTCTATTCTAATATTTCTTTCTTTCTTATCTCACCCTCTAATTTCTTTCTAAACGTTCCAGTGTTTTCGGTTCTTGGAGGATCGGCATGAGATACGATAAAGGTATTAATGTCATTTTTCGAAGCCGTAATCCGCTGGGTCGTTACAGTGGTATCAGAGCTATTGGTTGAGTAGTAACCTTGGCTCTGTGGCGTAACTCAATAGAGATGGGGTTAGTAACACCCTAAATTGAGTTCGAGTATATATATATATGAGAGCGAATTTGTAAAATTTTATATAAAAATGTTTTGTACTGTGTTAACTGACTAGTTCGAGTTTTGAGAAGCAGTGAACTAGAGAATGGATACAATATTGTTTTTTTAGGTGGGTAGATGAAATAATTTTACCGAAGATATATTTTTATATAGAAAAAGGAATTTATTTTATATATTATAGTAAGGTGGGTTGTTTGTTTGTTCTGATTGATTTGATTTGAAATCAAATTGAAATATGAAATAACGTTGAACTAATTAGAAAATCAATTCATCAGCTGGATCGGATATGAAAGCGAATCTGAACTTGGTTAAGTAAAACCAATTTAAGAATGAATTCAAATAAATTTGTATTTAAAAATTTAATGGATAAATAAATTGGGATTCAAATTAAGTGGGTTGCCATTTGGATTTTGAATTTTCTTATCGACGGAGTGGAGGCCCAGAGTGACAGTTGTAGTCGTACCGATCGAGCCATGCAAAGAAGGTGCTCGCAAAATTCACGGAAAATTTTAATTTTTGAAATTATTTTGATAATAATGCAAAGCTAATAATTTTAAAATAATATGGGTCGGAATATTCTTCTTACTTTGCAATTTCGAGGACGAAATTATTTTAAGGGGGAAAGAATGTAATGTCCCAGATTTTTCGGCCATTTAAATTAGAATATTTAAATTTGCTTATATATTATATTTGAAAAATAATGGATTTTTAATCGAATTTATTTATTTAAAATAGAGTTCGAATATATATATTTATATATTAATTAAAACGAGCTCAAATCGTTGCGGTAATTCGAAATTTTCTATTTGAACTTTGATTGAATATACATGATCCGATATAAGTCAGATTTCTATGAAAGAGACACGTTTAGACCGTCTCGATTATATTTTTCTAATGAAAGAGAAAAATCGAGATTTCAGCTTATAGATTTCAAGTTACGTCCAGTTCAAATTTTCAAATAGTCGTTGTGAAATCGTTTTTAGATTATAACGATTTATTAGTTAATATTAGTTTATATGATGGATGAGGTTTTACCGTAACCTGGTATTTGATTTTTGGCGGTCCATTTATTAACAGGTTAAATAATTTATGTATGTGTTATATCGAAGACCCAAAACAACGCTGATATTTATACTTTGTTTGGAATCATAATACAACGGTAATTAGTTATTAGATAATATAAAGGTTTAGTTTAAATTTTTAATTATATACATCTTGAAAATTTGTGAGTAACGTTTTGCATGGCCTGTAGTTTAGGATAGGAGCCTATAACTAATTAGACACTCATTAGATTTGTCCGATCAAAGTTTTAGTAGTAGACTGTGACATATATTATATGAGTTGCTTTGAGTACATTTAGTTGTTTAAAACACTTTGCCAATTAAAATTAAAAACTAAATCCGCAACGTAAACATGTACATCAACAGCTAAAACAGGTTCAAATTCTTGCACAGTACAAGTTCAATCTGAACCAGAAAATAGTACATGAGATTATATATGAATAATAATAACAATAACTGGACATATTGTGCACTCTTTAACATGTATTATATACACACAAATACAAAGGAAAACAAAATGTATATTAATATTTTTATTATTTTTGCATACATTCAAAACATAAAGTAAGAAAATCAACATTTGGAGATCCATTTCTGCACGGCTCGAGAACAAGTAAACCCGTATTACCCCATCAGTTTGATCTGCAAGAACAAGAAGGAAACCCATTAAAAAGGGTATTTCATGACAGAAATGAATAGTATAAAAAGGAAAAGAAAAAATGGTTAAAGAATGAAAATCTGCACATGCAATGTACAGCTAAAGTAAATAGCTAAGACATATAGATGTATTGATACATCTAGTCTGGCCTGTAAATGAAATAAAACACATATGTATATATTTAAATCATCATATCTATACGGCTAATAAAGAAAGATCATGGACAATGAAAACAGCTAAGAAAAACAGGAAATACACAACTATGTAATAGACAATACATAGCTAAGCGGTTAGCTATGATCTAAAACAACTAGAAATAGTACAGAAACAACAAAGAAAAGGGGATGAACAACCAACAAGAAAATTCAATACCATAGCCGAACTGAAAATAGTACATGTACAACTAAGAAGAACAGATGTATACCAAATCTTTATCAAATAGTAAGTCACATGTATGTACAGTAATTCTCTGATGTAAGATTTACTGTTTACATGTATATAAAATGGAAATAAAATCAATGTTTCAGTTCAAAATCTCTAAGTTCGAATAGAAAATTCATAGCCATGAGCCTAGCCTAATTTAACACAGTAATATGTATATTCTCAAAATCGAATTCATATCAGGCCGTACACAATATCTACCGCAAAACAACACAAATCTTTGAAATTTTCAGTGCACCATTCACAGTCATTGATCAGTTCAATCAAAATCCATTTCAACTGATCTGAAATTCCAATGAATCCGAACCAAAATCTATAGATTTGAATAGTGATAGAAATAACAATTCATGGCCGATTGATAGACATTAATCTTATCTAAGAGTGAACCGCATCTATAAATACAACAGTATTTCATTCATCCCAGGACCATTCGAACAACACAAAATAAACCAGAAAATCAAATACAAAAATAAATACGGTATAGGAAAATCAAGTAAGAAAACTTAGCTTAAATGGCTATGGAGGCCGCTTGAATTCTGGTGGCTTAGGGCTCGGTCCATCGAAACAAAGGGTTTTGAGTTGGCCTGCGGTTCGATCCATGAAGCACTGAGGGGTGTTGTGGGTGGTGGCTGATCATTGGAAGAGGGTTGAAGGTGGATCACAGGAAGGAGAGAGGCTGCGATGCCATGATTTACGGTGGGAGGAAGACAAAGGGGATTAGGGTTTTTCTATTTCGGTTTTGGGGATTAATTTGTGGCGGCTGTGTGAAATGAAGATAAATAACGATGGTGAGGGTTTTATGCTGAGGTGGGTCGGGTTTGAGATGTTTTGGCCAGGTGATTTTAAGGTGAAGCCCAATTTTAAATTCAAAGAAAATTTATGTTTGAATAATTTAATTAATTTATAACCTTCGTTATACGATTTCTCACTCATACAGTATCGGATTTACGCATGGTTAGTTGTGTTGCGACCGTAGAGACGAGTACTTCGAGATGGAGCAGTTCTGGTCGAGGTCTGAAGTAACTGGAATTTTTAGTCGAATTAAACGTCAGTTTAATTTGACTAAAACAGACAATTTATCGACGGATTCAAAACAAGGTGAGTTAAACTCACCCAGCTCTTCCCATTTATATTTTATATAAATTGGGTTTTAATTTTTCGTGTTCTGGTTGTTAGTGGTTGACTGGTTGCTAGTGATATATGTTTATTGTCGATTCAAATTCTGAAATTAAACGGTCGTTTAATTTCAGTAAAACACCAATCGTTATAATTTGACCCAAATAATGTAATTTCCCTTGATTGGTCATGGTTATAAACATGTTTGAATTGTTTGAGTTGGTTGTTGATTGATTATTGATCGTTATCGAAATTATCAGTTGAATAAATAATTGATTTTTGTTGATTGTTGAACCTTATTTCAACATTCGTTCTGATAGTAACCAATGGGTAGTATGGTTTTGAGTAATTTGCATCACCTGACTTATAAATCAATCGATTTATAAAATATGGGTTTTATCGACAGTGACTCGATAATATTTGAGTTATAAATAGATTTTTAAAGTTATTACATTGAAAAGATTATTTAAAAAGGAAATAAATAAATAAATTTTTATTTATTTATTTATTTAAGGTTTATATAGAAATTATAAAATGGTTTTTAGAAAACAAATTTCTTATGTCGATAAGAAGTACAAACAATGAAATAACCTAGCAGTTAAGTGTTTTGATTAATCCTGAGCGATTAAATAAAGTTTTTAAATTAATTATATTTAAATTAATTTAAAGAGGAATTAAATAGAGTTGGTTAAAAGAGGAACCATGGTTTGTGTCGACAATTTAAACTTAGTTAGACTTTAAATCAGCGAGATAACTTTATAAATAATTGGTAAATCTTAGTAAGAATTTAAAAAGGAAATTTATTATTTATCCTAGTGAATAAAGGAGTAAATTGTCTTGAAATGATTAATGTTGAATTGTTATAGTAAACATTAATGAAAAATGGTCGAGTGATGGAAAGAGGCTAGGGATGAGTTTTATTATTTAAGCTCGAGTTTTATAATGAAGCAAATAAGAGATTTAAACGAATATATAACTGAAATGAAAAGTTTTACTTAGCATTTGAGTTAAGGGAGGTGAAAAGGTTTATAATAATTTATAAACAAAGGTAGAAATGGAATGTGAGTTTAAATGTCGTTTTTGAATGTGAATGGAATTAAGTTAAACCAAAAGAAGTAAAAGGGAATTTCCCGAGGGAGGGTTTTAAGTGTGAGCTTGGAAATAGGAATTGAAATAATAATATCGGGTTTTTGAATTACAACTTGTATTTATCTGAAGGTAAGAACGTTGTTGATCAAGGTCTGAGAGGTAATTAAAATACCCCAACTTGAACGACTTCGGGACTATCCAAGGATGATACTAGTTGGTAATGGCGAGAGTGTGTGATAAGATTTTCCAAAGTAACGGAAATGATATGAGGTGATATTTCCCTAGTAACGAAATAGGAAGGAAATTGGGTGATCAATTTCAAAAGTCAAGTGATGCCGAGTACCAGACCAGTGAATGTATTTTTATGATTTCATGGATGTTTACTTGATAGTTAAATAAGTGACTATCAAGTCTGACCTTTACGATTGATTGTAATAACCCGCAAAATCTGGGCCAGTTTAAAATTTTTATTTTGGCAATTTTAGTGAAGTTCGAATATTTAAAATAGATTATTTTAAATAAAATCGACGAGAAAATTTATTTTGAATAGAATTCGAACGTATATATTTATACGCGTCGTCGTTAGAATATAAATATTTATATATAATTATAAATAGAATTGAAAATGGCGCGGTAGTTCGATAATTCGATTTCAAACTTCAATTGAATGTACCGGGTGCAAAACAATCCGGATTTTAGTGAAACCAAAAACATTAGGATCTAATTGACGATATCTTTCTAACGGATCTAAGAAACTGAGATTTCACTTTAAAAATTGAGAGATATGTCCAGTTGAAAATTCTGAATAGTCGCTATGGAATTCAGGCTCTTAAAAATGGACATTTTGCAAATGACCTCGGATTTCGACGAAACCAGTTTTGTTAGGTCCGTGATGTCAAACTGTTGCTAGGTTTCAAATTTCATAATTTTTCGAATCAATATGTGAGCGTGGCAAAGGAAAACGTGTTTTGACCATTTCAGTTGATTTTAATCGACTGGAAATTGGCCATTTTTCCCACGGTCTCAGAATTCGACGAAACTAGTTTTGTTAGGACCGTATCGTCAATATGAAGCTAGAAAATATTTTTCTGGAATTTTTCTAGTTAGCATGTGACCCCAGTAATTTGAAATGTACGTTTAAAATTCAATAAAGTGATTTAAATGTAAATTTAACGGAAACTGATTGTAACAGCCGAATCAGCTTACGATACATATCCCATTGTGTTCGGAATGAGGGTGAAACGCTATGGACGACAGGCGGTGGACCTCGTTTAGAGGTCGTTTGAAAAAGTTGACTTTTTGAATTAAAATAAAATAATAAAATAATTAAATTAATAAAAAAATTTTTATCTCCCCCTTTTAACCCAGGCCCCCCCCCCCGATTAAAAATCATTTCAAAGAAAAAAAAAAGAAGAAAACGGAAATTGCGATCGCCCACCCCCCCCCCCCCCCCCCCCGTCGTTGCCTCGACCGCCGCCGTTTGCTGGCGAGCCCCCCCCCCCTCCTCCAGCTTCTCCCCTCTTTCTGCTTCTCCTCACGAGCGACCTCCGAACCCCAGCCGCTCCCCTCGAAACCCCCACCCCTGAAACGCGCCGCACTTCCACTCCTGGCACCCCAGGCGACCGACGACCCTCCCCCGCCCCTCCGGCCGTCCATCGTCGCAGCGGACCCCCCCCCCCCTCGAAGCCGCTGTAAGCCTTTGTTTTATTTTATCTTTTTTCTTTTATTTTATTTTGTTTATTTAAAGTATTTCATGATAATTTCGTTTTATTTATTTACTGTATTTATTTATTTTTCAAGGTTTAATTTTTAAAACATAAGGGTTTAATTTTTAAAACATAAAGGTTTAATTTTTAAAACATAAAGGTTTAATTTTTAAAACATAAAGGTTTAATTTTTAAAACATAAAAGTTTGATTTTTAAAAAAGTGAAAAGATGGTATTTTTAAGGGGGGAAAAGACGACATTTTGATATAAGTAGAGAAGTAAAAATATGATTTTTACCTCGATAAAAATATAATTTTTATAAAAGAGAGATAATCAAAATACAATTTTTATTATAGTAAAGTATTAAAAATATAATCTTTACTATGTAGAAATGTTAAAAATATGATTTTTATATTTTTAAAGTATTAAAAATATAATCTTTATAGGATAGAGAATATAAAAATATCATCTTTGTATATGTAGCAAAATAAAAATCTGATTTTTATTTTATATACGTTGAAATCAAGTGATGTCTTTAAATTTAAAAAGGTGAGATCTTTAAATTTAAAAAGGTGAAATCTTTAAATTTAAAAAGGTGAGATCTTTAAATTTAAAAAGGTGAAATCTTTAAATTCAAAAAGGCGAAATCTTTATATGGAAAATAGCGGGATAAAAATATAATTTTTATCTATATAACATAGAAGTAAAAATTCGATTTTTATATTGAATAGCAAAGTAAAAATTCGATTTTTATATTGAATAGCAAAGTAAAAATTCGATTTTTATATTGAATAGCAAAGTAAAATTTCGATTTTTATATATTGAATAGCATAGTAAAAATTCGATTTTTAAATATATGAAGTGATTATAAAAGTATGATTTTTAAATTGAAAGTGAATAAATAAAAATGTGATTTTTATTTTAAAGACATCGAAATATAAAAATGTGTGATTTCTATATGTAGTGGCTACGGGCAACAAAGAAGAAAAGGCGAGAACGACGAAGATCTCTACAATAGGAGTGTCGTGGTATTGGATAGCTTTCGGTGAGAACTTCTCACTCTTAATTCTCTTTTTCTAGATATATATATATACTAGGATGCAGACGGTGCTTATTAGAAGCACCCGACACCCGTCCACATACCATGGACTTGTTTGTTTGGATGTTTGGTGATTGATTGAGATATTGGTTTGAATGTGGTTTGTGGTGTGAAAAATCGAATCGATAAATTGGTTAGGATTAGACGTGCGCCGTTATAAGGCGAAGGAGTAAGACTAGGTTAGACTCTTACTCCGAATTTTGTGGTTTGCATAACGAAAGTGATTTGATTGATGTGTGAATGGCGTGGGCCTTCACTAGACCGGGGATAAGGCTAGGCCTTGTCCCGTTTCTAGTATCGTGCCGTTATGCCGCCGAAATTTTCTAAAATATGTTAGAAAAATAAAAATATCATTTTTATTGTGTAAATGAAATGAATAGAAATTCAAGTGTTGAAATAGAATATTTTATCGTTAAAAATAATTTTTAACGTGAAAGTGAATAAATAAAATATTTATAAACAAATCGGCCGATTTGTTTATATACACTGATTTGACTGATATTGATTGGGTTGATAAATTTTACACATCGCCCAACTGCACAAATAAAATCTGTGTTTGATTGTTTGAAACCCCACAAGGGTGTTGGGATGAAATTTGAAGTTCACTCATCCTGATTGATTAAATATGTCGATCGATTGATTGACAGGCTGTTATAAGCGTTAGATATCTATATTTGATGCTTATACAGCGTAGTGCACTTTGGTTGATGGTTGATTGTTTATTAATGCTGTTAAATACATGTGTTGTATGGAATCCATATAATTAACGTTATATGGTGATTGATTGGGCCTCATTCCAATCGGGAAACTAATGAATATTATAAAAGAAAATTCATGTGTTGAATATAAAAATAGTCATGTGTTGACGGTATTCATGTGTTGAATATAAAAATAGTCATGTGTTGACGATGTTCATGTGTTGAGTGAAATATTTTAAATAAAATAAATTACATCTTTATCATATTTAAAATTAGAACTACTTCCTAGTAGAAGTCTAATTAAAATCAAACGATAGATACCATAGTTTTATAAAATATTTTACATAACAAAAATAGTGATGTGTTGACAGTACTCATGTGTTGAGATTAGTCGTGTATTGAAAGAAATATAGATTCATGTGTTGAATGGGATAAATATTCATTTGTTGGATAGAATAAAGGAGTTTTGAAAAATATAAAGCCGTGTTGATTAGAGATGCGTTATTTCGACGTGAACGATATTTATATCGATTTGAAAACGATTTCGAAATGAATTGAATTGAAAACGATTTCGAAATGAATTGAATTGAAAACGATTTCGAAACGAATTGAATTGAAAACGATTTCGAAACGAATTGAATTGAAAACGATTACGAAATGAATTGAAGTGAAAACGAATTCAAATTGATTTGAAAGCGAATTGAAATGAATTCAAATTGAATTGAAATTTGAATTGAATAGAAATGAATTCTAAAACGAATTTATAGAGCAGAATTCAATTTTGATTTGAATTGAAATGGAAGTTGAAATTGCTTTTGAAACGAATTCAAAACTATTTTTAAAATTCGTTTTAAAAGGAAATCGACGAAATATATATTATATATATTATATATATAATATAATGGCCTGAATAGAACGCGCCGCGCCGCGGCAGTTCGTGAATTTCGACCATTTATTTCAAACGGACATTGCGGGAGATCCGACCGTCGGATTCTCCTAAAACCGGAACCGTTGGGTTCGTATCGAAAAGAGCTTTCCAATGAATATGAGAAATTTGAAATCTAACGGTTGGATTTGGAATTATGTCCAAATCAAATTGGAAAAAGGTCGCTGTAAGTGCAGTTCGATGGCCGTTGTTGGAAATCGACTGTACGGGCCTTGATAAAATTATTAAAAATATCTATAATTTGTGTAAAATTATAATATGTGAATTGGAAAGATTTGGGCTGGAAAATTCCACATTTGAAAAGATAAAAATAGATTTTTATCGAAACGAACTAGTTTTGAACTAGAATTGAAATCAATTTATTTTTAAAATAAATAGGTTGAATTCGAAAGTGATTTTGAAAATAATCGATAATTTTCAATACGTGGATTGGACTGGAGCTGAATCGAAATTATCTTCGGGATATTTCGATGTTGGATTTCGGGACTATACAAATATTGTTATGGGGATTTGAAAGATATTTTATATCGGTATTTCCAATACGATATTTGTTGGTTTCAGAATTTGATATTGAATATAAGTCGATATATTTTCTATTCAGAGCCTTGTATTTAATATCAAATGTGATTTGGGTTTGTCGTGAATCGTGTTTTGATGACATTGGTTCTTTAACCCAGTTAAAGGCAGGATATTGATTTTTGAAAAGATTAAAACTAAGTAGAGTTTTAATGAATCTTTAATTAGATTAAAATGTGAATTGATAATTTAAATTATCAAACCTGAAAGGTGATCGAGAGTGGAGTATCACCAGTTTTGCTCCAAAGCGATAGTTAAATCTTTAATTAGATTTGAACGTGAAATGGTAATTAATTTTACCGATAACACCGTGGTGTTAGATGTGGAGTATTACCAGTTTTCTCCATGGGATATATAGGTTGGGATTGGGAAATAAAATAAATAATTACTTCGGTGTGGTTCGTTAATCCCGACTAGTTGAAATGATATCCAAAGGAGGATTAAAGAATAAATTTAGAAGAATTTATCTTGGATAAAATTAATAGGAACCTTTCCCTAAGAATGTGATTTTGTGAATAAAAGAATATTCTGAATTGGAATGAGGCGTTTGTTGTGTTTGTGTAACATTCGTTTATTATATACGTGGGTTATTCAGAAAGGCCGGGTTTATACCCATTCTGAATAACCGATTCGACGAGATGTCGAAGATGAAGACGGTGGTTGAAGACCGGAAGTCTTCACATCGTTTGGGTGATTACTGAGGATCTTGATTGGGCTGTACACCCAAGATGAGGGAAACAGTCGGTGATCGTCCAGACGTACTTGGAGATCGATGGATATGCGAGGAAAGTGCCTCCGGTTTCGTTCAGACCCAGAACGGACTTGTAAATGGACTGTGTGTCTGACATTGGATTTTAGTCCGTGTGATTGATCTCTATTAAATATATATCTGTTTGGCGGCGGGGAATTTATTCTCTTGCTTAACGCCCTTCTCTGAGACGTACGAGCTCAGGGGTTATATATTGATGGATATCAAACGCATGGAGTGAATTGCCTGTGTGGCATTCGTAAGTGGCAATTGATCAAGGCTTCTGTTGAAAAGCAAAGTCTTGTGGTTGATGATCAAAGCACGGCCTGTGTGGCGTAGCTTTGTGTATAACGTGAATTCGTGAGCCTCACACCTCGGTATGAGTCAAAAACGGGATAGTGACTGCAGGGAGAGCACGACGTTTCTTTCTAGCTAGGGTGGTGTCAGTGACCTACCAGCCCTGACATTTATATACTTTTCACCTGTGTGGTTGTTGGAATGCGAGGCGCCTCGGATATAGGTCTGTAAGGACCGGGAAACGTGTGTTCAGGAATTGCCAATCCTCAAAAGTAAGAGAGGACCGGCCCTGAAGATCCAAGGATCATAGTGGGGTCCTGGGACATTTGCTAGAGTGTCTCGAACGCGGAGAGGAGCGTGCCCCTTGCCTCGGGTCATGACGGAATCCAATTTCCAATACGTGTGTTTCGGTTTTATTTGTAGAGCCTAGTATGGCGACATAGTAGATGGTAGCTATGCCGCCTATGATTGATACTTATGATTGAAATTGTTTTGACACTATACACCTATAATAGTATCAAATAATGTGTTTTAAACGTATCAAGCATGCTTTGGCTGTTATAAGGTAAAAACCCTATCCTCCGGCTTGCGTTGCATTGTGTGATGGGACCTGGGTCTTATAACAGCTTCATTTTTTTTATTTAGCATTGCGCTGTTTGTTTTACGCACTGGTATTCTTGGGAGGAAACCCGTTCCGTGTTATACGGCATGGTCCCTTGATTTACCTAACTTTAAAACCAATATTAATAACTGTTTTAGTTCTCACACCAGTCACATGACTGACCTGGAGTTTATTGTTTTAACCTAAACTCTGGGTGCCCTATTTTCCGCACGGGCAGCTAGTAGTTTTGGTTTTGCAGATTTATATTCACAGGGTCCTGATTTACAGCTGGAACGATGCTCGGAAAGCTCTGTATCCGTGTATCACTTCTAGTTGTGTTTTGTATATTTTTCCGCTGCTATGTAATTTATTGTAATCTCTGATATTTGTCAAATGTAATTTATTCATTTATACACTGTATATTCTTGTATCTAATGGAATTGTTGTAATAACAATGAAATGTTCTTCCGTATGCGTCCTTTTGTGTGTTGTTCTCAATTCTATCCGTGCTTTCCTTCACGGGGAAGTTCGGGTCATCTCATTTTGGTATCAGAGCTTTGGTTTACAGAGCTCGAGAACAAGACACATTAGAACCATACGAAAGAATTCATCAGATATTGGATTAGTAATATCCAATTAGAATGACTCGTTAGAGATAGGATCAGTAGTGTCCTAGAACGAGTGTGAAGAGTATATCTTTCAAATGAAAACAATTTTGTTTTGAAAATTTAAATCGTTCTATACGTATTTGAATATTTATTTATTTTGAATATGGACAATCGAGTATATATAGATTTCGCGTATACGCGTCATGAACGTATATTCGAAGTTTTAATATACTGGGTAGATATAGAATCACATTCTAGACACCCGGAGATGGTTCTGATGATTGATATATCATCATCAGAATTTATATTCGTGTTTCGAAGGTGTGATTTCTATATATTTCCATTAGACTGGTGTGAGAACCAAAACTAATATAGCTAGAACACATTGTTGTGAATTGGCATCAAAAATCTGATTTTTGACTATGTATCAAAGTTATGAATTTGAAAACTCTAATCCACTAATTGATTGATGTTTGTGTTGTTTGTTTATTTGTTTGATAATTTTGAACCATTATGCCTAATTGAATCAAATATTGAAAGATATTGAAAATTGGTCGCATTTGCTTGCATATACATATACTTACATTGAACAGGTCATAGCAAGGAGGCTAAAGCCGAAGAATAAAATTTGTTTGCCCGACAAATAGGTACATGTTTACTACATAATTTCCTGTTTTGTTTGGGTGATGATGATTTTGTGAGCCTATTGGCTAGCCGCTTGGCTTTTTCTTTTTCTTTTTGAGATCTGAAGGACCGGGGAAGCTATTTGAAATTCCCCGATGCTCCCGGTGCAGGGGAGGTTATGGCGAAATTTTTCGAAAATTTAGGGTGTTAGCCAAATTTTTGAAATTTTGAAAATTCTCAGAAACTAAAGAGTTGGAGAATGCAAGCCAGATCGAATGTAGAGCTTAATAATCAAACCACTTGCGACTTTGTTCCTTTTCGGGGACGAAAAGTTTTAAGTGGGGGAGATTGTAATAACCCGCAAAATCTGGGTCAGTTTAAAATTTTTATTTTGGCAATTTTAGTGAAGTTCGAATATTTAAAATAGATTATTTTAAATAAAATCGACGAGAAAATTTATTTTGAATAGAATTCGAACGTATATATTTATACGCGTCGTCGTTAGAATATAAATATTTATATATAATTATAAATAGAATTGAAAATGGCGCGGTAGTTCGATAATTCGATTTCAAACTTCAATTGAATGTACCGGGTGCAAAACAATCCGGATTTTAGTGAAACCAAAAACATTAGGATCTAATTGACGATATCTTTCTAACGGATGTAAGAAACTGAGATTTCACTTTAAAAATTGAGAGATATGTCCAGTTGAAAATTCTGAATAGTCGCTATGGAATTCAGGCTCTTAAAAATGGACATTTTGCAAATGACCTCGGATTTCGACGAAACCAGTTTTGTTAGGTCCGTGATGTCAAACTATTGCTAGGTTTCAAATTTCATAATTTTTCGAATCAATATGTGAGCGTGGCAAAGGAAAACGTGTTTTGACCATTTCAGTTGATTTTAATCGACTGGAAATTGGCCATTTTTCCCACGGTCTCAGAATTCGACGAAACTAGTTTTGTTAGGACCGTATCGTCAATACGAAGCTAGAAAATATTTTTCTGGAATTTTTCTAGTTAGCATGTGACCCCAGTAATTTGAAATGTACGTTTAAAATTCAATAAAGTGATTTAAATGTAAATTTAACGGAAACTGATTGTAACAGCCGAATCAGCTTACGATACATATCCCATTGTGTTCGGAATGAGGGTGAAACGCTATGGACGACAGGCGGTGGACCTCGTTTAGAGGTCGTTTGAAAAAGTTGACTTTTTGAATTAAAATAAAATAATTAAATAATTAAATTAATAAAAAAAATTTTATCTCCCCCTTTTAACCCAGGCCCCCCCCCCGATTAAAAATCATTTCAAAGAAAAAAAAAAGAAGAAAACGGAAATTGCGATCGCCCCCCCCCCCCCCCCCCCCCCCCGCCGTTGCCTCGACCGCCGCCGTTTGCTGGCGAGCCCCCCCCCCTCCTCCAGCTTCTCCCCTCTTTCTGCTTCTCCTCACGAGCGACCTCCGAACCCCAGCCGCTCCCCTCGAAACCCCCACCCCTGAAACGCGCCGCACTTCCACTCCTGGCACCCCAGGCGACCGACGACCCTCCCCCGCCCCTCCGGCCGTCCATCGTCGCAGCGGACCCCCCCCCCCCTCGAAGCCGCTGTAAGCCTTTGTTTTATTTTATCTTTTTTCTTTTATTTTATTTTGTTTATTTAAAGTATTTCATGATAATTTCGTTTTATTTATTTACTGTATTTATTTATTTTTCAAGGTTTAATTTTTAAAACATAAGGGTTTAATTTTTAAAACATAAAGGTTTAATTTTTAAAACATAAAGGTTTAATTTTTAAAACATAAAGGTTTAATTTTTAAAACATAAAAGTTTGATTTTTAAAAAAGTGAAAAGATGGTATTTTTAAGGGGGGAAAAGACGACATTTTGATATAAGTAGAGAAGTAAAAATATGATTTTTACCTCGATAAAAATATAATTTTTATAAAAGAGAGATAATCAAAATACAATTTTTATTATAGTAAAGTATTAAAAATATAATCTTTACTATGTAGAAATGTTAAAAATATGATTTTTATATTTTTAAAGTATTAAAAATATAATCTTTATAGGATAGAGAATATAAAAATATCATCTTTATATATGTAGCAAAATAAAAATCTGATTTTTATTTTATATACGTTGAAATCAAGTGATGTCTTTAAATTTAAAAAGGTGAGATCTTTAAATTTAAAAAGGTGAAATCTTTAAATTTAAAAAGGTGAGATCTTTAAATTTAAAAAGGTGAAATCTTTAAATTCAAAAAGGCGAAATCTTTATATGGAAAATAGCGGGATAAAAATATAATTTTTATCTATATAACATAGAAGTAAAAATTCGATTTTTATATTGAATAGCAAAGTAAAAATTCGATTTTTATATTGAATAGCAAAGTAAAAATTCGATTTTTATATTGAATAGCAAAGTAAAATTTCGATTTTTATATATTGAATAGCATAGTAAAAATTCGATTTTTAAATATATGAAGTGATTATAAAAGTATGATTTTTAAATTGAAAGTGAATAAATAAAAATGTGATTTTTATTTTAAAGACATCGAAATATAAAAATGTGTGATTTCTATATGTAGTGGCTACGGGCAACAAAGAAGAAAAGGCGAGAACGACGAAGATCTCTACAATAGGAGTGTCGTGGTATTGGATAGCTTTCGGTGAGAACTTCTCACTCTTAATTCTCTTTTTCTAGATATATATATATACTAGGATGCAGACGGTGCTTATTAGAAGCACCCGACACCCGTCCACATACCATGGACTTGTTTGTTTGGATGTTTGGTGATTGATTGAGATATTGGTTTGAATGTGGTTTGTGGTGTGAAAAATCGAATCGATAAATTGGTTAGGATTAGACGTGCGCCGTTATAAGGCGAAGGAGTAAGACTAGGTTAGACTCTTACTCCGAATTTTGTGGTTTGCATAACGAAAGTGATTTGATTGATGTGTGAATGGCGTGGGCCTTCACTAGACCGGGGATAAGGCTAGGCCTTGTCCCGTTTCTAGTATCGTGCCGTTATGCCGCCGAAATTTTCTAAAATATGTTAGAAAAATAAAAATATCATTTTTATTGTGTAAATGAAATGAATAGAAATTCAAGTGTTGAAATAGAATATTTTATCGTTAAAAATAATTTTTAACGTGAAAGTGAATAAATAAAATATTTATAAACAAATCGGCCGATTTGTTTATATACACTGATTTGACTGATATTGATTGGGTTGATAAATTTTACACATCGCCCAACTGCACAAATAAAATCTGTGTTTGATTGTTTGAAACCCCACAAGGGTGTTGGGATGAAATTTGAAGTTCACTCATCCTGATTGATTAAATATGTCGATCGATTGATTGACAGGCTGTTATAAGCGTTAGATATCTATATTTGATGCTTATACAGCGTAGTGCACTTTGGTTGATGGTTGATTGTTTATTAATGCTGTTAAATACATGTGTTGTATGGAATCCATATAATTAACGTTATATGGTGATTGATTGGGCCTCATTCCAATCGGGAAACTAATGAATATTATAAAAGAAAATTCATGTGTTGAATATAAAAATAGTCATGTGTTGACGGTATTCATGTGTTGAATATAAAAATAGTCATGTGTTGACGATGTTCATGTGTTGAGTGAAATATTTTAAATAAAATAAATTACATCTTTATCATATTTAAAATTAGAACTACTTCCTAGTAGAAGTCTAATTAAAATCAAACGATAGATACCATAGTTTTATAAAATATTTTACATAACAAAAATAGTGATGTGTTGACAGTACTCATGTGTTGAGATTAGTCGTGTATTGAAAGAAATATAGATTCATGTGTTGAATGGGATAAATATTCATTTGTTGGATAGAATAAAGGAGTTTTGAAAAATATAAAGCCGTGTTGATTAGAGATGCGTTATTTCGACGTGAACGATATTTATATCGATTTGAAAACGATTTCGAAATGAATTGAATTGAAAACGATTTCGAAATGAATTGAATTGAAAACGATTTCGAAATGAATTGAATTGAAAACGATTTCGAAACGAATTGAATTGAAAACGATTTCGAAATGAATTGAATTGAAAACGATTTCGAAATGAATTGAAGTGAAAACGAATTCAAATTGATTTGAAAGCGAATTGAAATGAATTCAAATTGAATTGAAATTTGAATTGAATAGAAATGAATTCTAAAACGAATTTATAGAGAAGAATTCAATTTTGATTTGAATTGAAATGGAAGTTGAAATTGCTTTTGAAACGAATTCAAAACTATTTTTAAAATTCGTTTTAAAAGGAAATCGACGAAATATATATTATATATATTATATATATAATATAATGGCCTGAATAGAACGCGCCGCGCCGCGGCAGTTCGTGAATTTCGACCATTTATTTCAAACGGACATTGCGGGAGATCCGACCGTCGGATTCTCCTAAAACCGGAACCGTTGGGTTCGTATCGAAAAGAGCTTTCCAATGAATATGAGAAATTTGAAATCTAACGGTTGGATTTGGAATTATGTCCAAATCAAATTGGAAAAAGGTCGCTGTAAGTGCAGTTCGATGGCCGTTGTTGGAAATCGACTGTACGGGCCTTGATAAAATTATTAAAAATATCTATAATTTGTGTAAAATTATAATATGTGAATTGGAAAGATTTGGGCTGGAAAATTCCACATTTGAAAAGATAAAAATAGATTTTTATCGAAACGAACTAGTTTTGAACTAGAATTGAAATCAATTTATTTTTAAAATAAATAGGTTGAATTCGAAAGTGATTCTGAAAATAATCGATAATTTTCAATACGTGGATTGGACTGGAGCTGAATCGAAATTATCTTCGGGATATTTCGATGTTGGATTTCGGGACTATACAAATATTGTTATGGGGATTTGAAAGATATTTTATATCGGTATTTCCAATACGATATTTGTTGGTTTCAGAATTTGATATTGAATATAAGTCGATATATTTTCTATTCAGAGCCTTGTATTTAATATCAAATGTGATTTGGGTTTGTCGTGAATCGTGTTTTGATGACATTGGTTCTTTAACCCAGTTAAAGGCAGGATATTGATTTTTGAAAAGATTAAAACTAAGTAGAGTTTTAATGAATCTTTAATTAGATTAAAATGTGAATTGATAATTTAAATTATCAAACCTGAAAGGTGATCGAGAGTGGAGTATCACCAGTTTTGCTCCAAAGCGATAGTTAAATCTTTAATTAGATTTGAACGTGAAATGGTAATTAATTTTACCGATAACACCGTGGTGTTAGATGTGGAGTATTACCAGTTTTCTCCATGGGATATATAGGTTGGGATTGGGAAATAAAATAAATAATTACTTCGGTGTGGTTCGTTAATCCCGACTAGTTGAAATGATATCCAAAGGAGGATTAAAGAATAAATTTAGAAGAATTTATCTTGGATAAAATTAATGGGAACCTTTCCCTAAGAATGTGATTTTGTGAATAAAAGAATATTCTGAATTGGAATGAGGCGTTTGTTGTGTTTGTGTAACATTCGTTTATTATATACGTGGGTTATTCAGAAAGGCCGGGTTTATACCCATTCTGAATAACCGATTCGACGAGATGTCGAAGATGAAGACGGTGGTTGAAGACCGGAAGTCTTCACATCGTTTGGGTGATTACTGAGGATCTTGATTGGGCTGTACACCCAAGATGAGGGAAACAGTCGGTGATCGTCCAGACGTACTTGGAGATCGATGGATATGCGAGGAAAGTGCCTCCGGTTTCGTTCAGACCCAGAACGGACTTGTAAATGGACTGTGTGTCTGACATTGGATTTTAGTCCGTGTGATTGATCTCTATTAAATATATATCTGTTTGGCGGCGGGGAATTTATTCTCTTGCTTAATGCCCTTCTCTGAGACGTACGAGCTCAGGGGTTATATATTGATGGATATCAAACGCATGGAGTGAATTGCCTGTGTGGCATTCGTAAGTGGCAATTGATCAAGGCTTCTGTTGAAAAGCAAAGTCTTGTGGTTGATGATCAAAGCACGGCCTGTGTGGCGTAGCTTTGTGTATAACGTGAATTCGTGAGCCTCACACCTCGGTATGAGTCAAAAACGGGATAGTGACTGCAGGGAGAGCACGACGTTTCTTTCTAGCTAGGGTGGTGTCAGTGACCTACCAGCCCTGACATTTATATACTTTTCACCTGTGTGGTTGTTGGAATGCGAGGCGCCTCGGATATAGGTCTGTAAGGACCGGGAAACGTGTGTTCAGGAATTGCCAATCCTCAAAAGTAAGAGAGGACCGGCCCTGAAGATCCAAGGATCATAGTGGGGTCCTGGGACATTTGCTAGAGTGTCTCGAACGCGGAGAGGAGCTTGCCCCTTGCCTCGGGTCATGACGGAATCCAATTTCCAATACGTGTGTTTCGGTTTTATTTGTAGAGCCTAGTATGGCGACATAGTAGATGGTAGCTATGCCGCCTATGATTGATACTTATGATTGAAATTGTTTTGACACTATACACCTATAATAGTATCAAATAATGTGTTTTAAACGTATCAAGCATGCTTTGGCTGTTATAAGGTAAAAACCCTATCCTCCGGCTTGCGTTGCATTGTGTGATGGGACCTGGGTCTTATAACAACTTCATTTTTTTTTATTTAGCATTGCGCTGTTTGTTTTACGCACTGGTATTCTTGGGAGGAAACCCGTTCCGTGTTATACGGCGTGGTCCCTTGATTTACCTAACTTTAAAACCAATATTAATAACTGTTTTAGTTCTCACACCAGTCACATGACTGACCTGGAGTTTATTGTTTTAACCTAAACTCTGGGTGCCCTATTTTCCGCACGGGCAGCTAGTAGTTTTGGTTTTGCAGATTTATATTCACAGGGTCCTGATTTACAGCTGGAACGATGCTCGGAAAGCTCTGTATCCGTGTATCACTTCTAGTTGTGTTTTGTATATTTTTCCGCTGCTATGTAATTTATTGTAATCTCTGATATTTGTCAAATGTAATTTATTCATTTATACACTGTATATTCTTGTATCTGATGGAATTGTTGTAATAACAATGAAATGTTCTTCCGTATGCGTCCTTTTGTGTGTTGTTCTCAATTCTATCCGTGCTTTCCTTCACGGGGAAGTTCGGGTCGTCTCATTGTTGGTATGGAAAGAACGGGATCGAATGAATATTCAAAAACCATTCCGACCAACAAATACGAATATAAAGAAGAGATCAAGCGACGATCGAGATGGAGCATGTGAAGACCACAGATCTTCATAAAGCGGAAGAACCACTTACAATCTCTGATTCGACCCGGAGATATACTGGGGTTCTGTCGTGGTAGAGACTGTGGATTGCAAGGACGATCGCTACTGATCCACAGGGTGATTCCTATATTGGATGCAGTAGGAGAGTACCTTCGGTTCATCCTGTTCCTGGGTGACTTGTATGGACGAGTGTCTGACAAAGTTTTTCTAAAGGGATTAGGTATATTGATTTTCTACAAACGTATCTCTGTTGGTGGCAGAGAAGGCTGTACACCTTCTTTGGCTTAACGCTCAGAGTATTTTTGTGGAAATCAGTATTCAGTAATACCTGGCGGATCTGACGATGTGGCATTCAAAGTGAATGGTGGCCAGGTGTACAAAAGATTATAACCTCAAGCCTCACAGGCGGGAGATGACAAAAATCGGGCAGGCAGCATGGCTATGTGGGTCGCTCCCATTAGGGTGTATAATCACCTATCTAGAGAAATTCCTTTTGTTTCTTAATCTATCGATTCTGCCCATTCGGGAAATGGTGGTTTGAGCCCAACCGTTGGTGATATACATTCGATACACTCAAGCGAAATGAGTGGTCGGTCATGTAAGGGCCGGGTTGCAAGACGTTCTTGTTGAACCCAGTGTATTCGCCTCTAGAGATACACGAGTGGCAGGTGGTCCCATACCTTGTTAAGGTCGGAATCCAATTTCCAATAAGTGCCTATGGTTTTGTTTGTATATATATACGTGGAGCGTGAGATGCAAGCGTTCCACTAGATTGATATTTACTTGTATTTAGACACTATTATAATATCAGAAAAGATATTGATTTGAAAACAGTTTTGGGTTATCGTAAGGTAAAAACCGTCCTTGTTTATGTGTGGATTTGGTCTTATGATTATCCTTTTCTTTCGAAAGGATTTTGAATTTAAAATCAAGTTGTGTGATACCTTAATGTTGTGCGAGTTTTTCTCACTCTGGTCCACCAGACTGACCCGGTGTTTTGTAAATGCTCGGGTTAGCCCGGAGTGTACAGGTTCAGGTCATCAGGTACTGCGAAGTCCAGAGACAAGCTGAAGATGTTCAGACGAATGATATTCCGCTGTGTGATTATATATATGAGGACAGATTATCAAAAACTGTCCAGATATGTGTTGTACTCTGATATTGTAAGTATTTTCAAAAGTTCTCAGTAAAGATTATTTCTGTATTATATTTTGTTCCGCTGCAATGTGAGACTCTGTGTTGGTTCTTCTTCTTCTTCTATTCTAATATATCTTTCTTTCTTATCTCACCTTCTAATTTCTTTCTAAACGTTCCAGTGTTTTCTGTGCTTGGAGGATCGGCATGAGATACAATAAAGGTATTTATGTCGTTTTTCGAAGCTGAAATCCGCTGGGTCATTAAATTTTTTGTCAGGCTCTCAACTTATAATCTTCTTTCGCTTCATCCTATACCTGTCTAATATATATACAACAGTACTTCCATTTATTTCAAAACCATACAACTATTTTGATTTTGACATAACTCAAAATCTATAAGATGAAATCAAGGCAGAAAACTATTGTTTAAAAATTTTCATTTATAATTAAATTTCAATTGCATTCTCTAATTTTTTAATATATTCAAATCAGTTTTCCTATTTTAACTTAACATCTCGATTTTCCAAAATCGTTGATTTCCTTATTCAAAATTCATAACTCGACTACAAATTATTCACAACTCAACTTCCATAATAAATTCCAATTTCTTTGGACATAAATTATTTTATAATGTTCGATATAATCGAATTTCAATTATAAATTTATTTTATGGGAATAATCAATCAATTCAACATTCTTTACCATTACAAAAAAATATCATCCCTTGATAATAGTGAATGCGCTCAAGTTGGGGTATTTTATCTACCTCTCAGACCTTGACCGACAACGTTCTTATCTTGACCGACAACGTTCTTATCTTGAGATTGATAAAATCTCGTAAAAAAAACTTGAATAAAACATCACCTTCTATTCCATTTCTTATATATGAAAATCTATTTCCAAATTACTCGATGAAAACTACTTCATCTTATTTGTAAACGTTATTTATAAATTAAACTTCCATTTTAATAATCTATTTGAAACTCGATTCCCATTTTGGAATATTTTATTTTTTTGCTTATAAATCTCAAATTCTCCTTTCATTTTACTTTCAGCAATATTTTATTACCATAAACTTTTATTGTAAGCATAGAATATATTTCCATATCTACAAATACTGGATATATTAATTTCTTAAAATGTTAAATTTTAAATTTAAGTTCTACTAAATAAAATTAAAATATCTTTCCTGAGAACAATTTATTTATTTATAAATTCGACATAGTCAAACTCTAATCATATATCCGAATGGATTTATTTCATTTCAATTTACATTCCGAACGTAGGAATAAAATTCATCGTTTCCTATTCCTGAAACGATTTCCCTTTTAAATTCATATTTAAATTTCCAACTTATCCAATGACAATTATTTTACTGCATTTCCAGACATTGTTTATAAATTCACGATTTATTTTTATTATTAAAAACAAGATAACATCTCCTAGCCCCTTAGAGATTAAAATTCTATTTTGGAAAAAAATGATTTTCCTTTCTAAAACCCAAATTATTTTTCCTTCCATTCGAATATATTTTTACGGTATTTTAAATACCCATATTCAGGGCCGGTGATATTTAAACATCCAAATACACAAACCATCAATTCAATTCAACACAACATATATATATATATATGTATATGTAAACAACAATAAATAAATTTATGGAATCTAGTTGGATCCCTCCAACCTGTTTTTCCTGCATCCACATATGTTAGCCAAATAAAAAATATCAATCCTCCTTCAAGGCAGGATATCGCGGTACAGAAGGTCATCCACTCAATATGTCATGGGGCAATAGGGTCATCCACTAACGATACTGCGGGATTCCACTAATGATACTGCGGGAAATATCCAATATATATAATAGCCAAAACTACCAAGCCTATATAACTAATATATATATAATAACCACAATTTTTCAATAACAACAATGAAACCAATCAACCGACAAAAAGCATATAAATATTTGTATTAAATAAAATTTGATTATAATAAATTATAAGCGAACGAGAGAGTGAATCTACTCACTGTGATTTTTGTCTACCGAATATCCTGTTAATTTCCATATCTCACGCTATGAATCTACTTGAATCGCCTACACCTATGATTTTTTGAATTTAATTTAACTATTAAACGACTATTAACTTAACATAAATAATTTAATTATTCTATGAATTTAAATTCGTTAAAAATATATACCTTATTGCTACTGCAAATACATGATCAATCCATAAAGTCTATACCCGAACAGTTCCAAGACTACAATAGCCCCAAAAATTCTGCTCCATCCTTTACAATATATAATCAAACCTCATACTGTCGCATCTAGTTCCATGTTCCATTAAATCAATAACTGAAACCACCCTTTACTTCTCCTTCTAACCACTAATACATCAAACCGGTATCCAATTATCGCTACAATGTTTCTACATCGCCTCAATCATCACCGCAATGCTTCCATAAACAATCAGTGTTCAAAACTGCCCTGCCAAACTCCCAAGATCAACAGTCCACCATCCAAAAATCAACACAGACCCTTCTCTGCAAACACCAACCATTGAACCCCACAACCCCAGAATGTTTGAACTCCAAACTTTCACCCAGCAACCAAATAAATCTAATTCATTTACAACACCCGATCCATTATCAGTACAACCCTCAAAATTTTGAACTCTATGGCAGAACTTTACCTCAATACTTTGCAGCCATCAAATTAAAAACCTCATTTACCATGAACTTCTCACCCACGCATCTATCACCTCATCACCATTCTACCTGACTCGAACAACCGTAGAGAATTTCGACCTCGCAGACCCCATAACCACGCTACAGTAAAGCGTAACTTCCAGTTTACCCAAACAAGATTGATTTTTCACAGACTTCCTCGAAGTAGTCGCCAGTTGCTCATTCATACCCTAAAGTCCCTAGTGACCCATTCCCTAAATCGAACACCCCAACACAGCTCGGAGGAAACCCATGACCGACGCCCCATTACTTCCACGTTTATGAGCGATTCAAACATGGTCTTGAGCTTCTGAGTCAATCACGGTTACCAAAGATTTCGGTCGAGCCCGTTGCTTGAACATGACATTGATTTCGTTTAGGGGTAGTTGGGTTTTTGAATTTGATTTGGTGGCCGACCCTTAAATTTCAAAGTATTGTGCTCTGCTAAATTTGGATTGAACTTTGGGACGAGGCAACTTTGGCTTTTCTTTTAAAATTGAAAAAGAACAAAATAGAAAATAGGGAGAAAAGGCTTGGTAAAGGGAGAGTGGCGTTGAATTTATATAAGCGAAGAGGAGATAGGACGTACTTCCCTATTAAATCTTTGTTTCTCTGATATTGAAGGTAGGGAGCAAAATTTCCTGCTCAATGCAAAATAGGTCTGGTGAATTAGTTTTTAGGGTGGCGATTATAGGTCGGTTGATGAGAAATGTGTTCATTTGATTTGAATTTTTTTAATTAAATAACTTAAAATATCTCGTGGTCCGCGAACCATTATTTTAACGTAATAGTTGACGTTACTAGATTATAATGCCATTCTTAACTCAATGGAACCAATCCTAAAACATAATTCGACAGTATATAAGAGATAGCAATTTTAATTAATGATTTAAATTAAACTGATTTAAAATATTAATTGATTTCAAACAATTAAATTCATCAATAATAAATAAATAAATATTATTGTTCAAATTAAATATAGAATTTATATCTATCGACCGAATCGTTTCAGTTCAGTTTTAAAACTGAATTCAATAGTTATGGTTTCATATTATGATAATCTGATGTGTTTAAGATTAAATTGCATATCGGTTATTAAATCGATAAATTCTGTATTAAAATTCATCTCTATTTCTAATTCACCATTTACAATTAATTTAAATATTCAAAATAAATTGATTAAAAATACGGGACGTTACATTCCTTCCCCTTTAAAAGAATTTCGTCCCCGGAATTACTAAGGCAGAAGAAATGCTACAAACTCGTTAACTTTTCAGAAGCCCCTTTTGTTATAACTTATCAATTAATATGCATCTAAACTCATTCAAATTGATCCAAATTAATTTATTTATCTCAATCCATTTAACTTGCTTAAGTTAAATTTAGATTCCAAAATTTAATTTCCCGGGTAGTTATTTCAAATTCCTTTGAAATCATATAAATATATCTATAGCCATTACAAATTCAAAACATTTGAATTTTCCAAAAATCTTTTTTCTAAAATAATTTTCCATTGTAAATTTTACCATAGTAGAAATCCGTCACTTAGAAACTCGAAAATGAACACCGATGATGCTGCAGTCATCATCATAATTATTTTCCAGCGATGGAAGTGAGTTTAGTACTTTAACACTTTCAAATTTCATTCAAAAAGATTTTTTAAAAAAAATCCTTCCAAAAAAAAGCTATATTATTTTAATATACTTTGAAAAAATATTTTCCGACTTCCGGGATTTAAATTCCAATTCTGGTTTGAATTTAATTTAATTTCATCCTACTTATATATATTACTCATATGCAAAATTTGTTTTGATTAAATATAACCATTCCAATTTATATAATCTCATAATAGCAACCAACTCATCCATATGATAAAAAATTTAGAAAATTGTTCCTTCTATCTCAAAATATAATTTTGGGAAAAATGATTTCATTTACCCATTTTAAAACAATATTATGTCAATTCCTCTGTTCAAGTGTTTAGATACTCCTATCGATGTCGTAGCGTCCCACGATTCGACCAGAATTCATGAACCGCTCAATAGACAAGCCAACACAATATAAAACAATCTTTTTATATCAACATACAAATACGCTCTCTTATATATATACACTTAACTCATTCTAGGGTACTATTGACCCTATCTCTAATGAGTAAACCCCTACCAAAGCCCAGGTGCTCGCACAACCTAAGCTCTGATACCAAATGTGATGACCTGTAAATCCGTACTATCTGAGTAAACTAAAAGAACAAACATCCTACCCAAATTGTACTGAAATACGAGTCATTATGGGTTAAAGAAATATAAGAAGAACAGAAATAAAAACACAGAATCTCATAGCAGAACGGATAAAATATATTACATAACATAATTTTTCAAATACAAAATTTTGTATCATATATACATACCATTATCAGAGTACAACACATATACATCAAAGCGTAAATAACTCTAAATAACTAATGGTGAAGCCTCCTGCTTCAAACTCCTCCAAGTGTATCCGTAAAAGCCTGGAACACTTGACTACCCGTACAAATTTGTGCACCCAAGAGTTTAGGTTAAAACGAACAAATAAACTCTGGTCAGTCATGAGACAGGTGTGAGTAAACTCCAACCATATTGTTTAACTTTTAATAAAATCCTTTTGAAAGAAAATGATTGCAGTAAAACCACCCAACGCATAAACATGGATGGTTTTTACCTTATTGTAACCCAAAACATTTTGATATGAAAATCCGGTGATATTATAGTAATGTCTAATCAAATAAATAACCAAATAATAGAACGCTTGCATTTCACGCTCCACATACATAGTATAAAATCAAAAACCACAAGGCGCTTATTGGAGAATGGATTCCATCTATGATAAGGTATGAGACCACCTTCCAATCAGTGTACTCTAGAGGAGATACACTGGGGTACAATAAGAACACCTTGCAACCCGGCCACACATGACCGACCACTCATTCAGCTTAAGTGCATCGAATATACTGTCACCCACGGTTGTCGGTCGTTCAACCCTAATCTGCAACATGTAGAATTGAAAGAAGAACAAATAATGAATTTTATCTAGATCAGTGACAAATATACCCAGCTTGGGTATGAATCAACTAGCTATGCTGCTCGTCCGATTTTTGTCATTTCCCAGTTGTGAGGCTTGAGACTACGTTTATCTTTTCAGAACATCTGGCCACCATTCACTTTGAATGCTACATCGTCAAACCTATCAAATCACTACTTTATCTTTCCAAAAATATTAAGGGTATAAAAAGCTAAGAGAAACGAATTCCTCCACCACCAAACGCAATACCTTGAAAAGATCATCTTATGTGATCTGTTAGGAATACTCTATCAGACATTCGTCCATACAAGTTGTCCTGGGTCTGGACAAACAAAACAGTCTTTGTACTTTACTCCGTCTTCCATTATCTTCAACATAATCTAATTCGCAACACCTATGCCTATACGGAGCGGTTTACGAATAATAAATCCAACCGTTCTCTCCGTATTGATGATGTGGTCCAGAAATCTTTGATAGCCGGTGATTTAACTATCAAAGGAAAATAAACATCCATCAAACAATCACTGGCCCTTTCTCATATTTCATTAATATGTTTGTTTCCTTATCGCATTATATATATTGATAAATTGATTTCTAGTTAAAAATATTCCTTAAAAATATTCTAACTCCTAAAATTTTCGAAAAATTTCGCTAGTGTCTCCTTTGTACGGCTCAATCAGTACAACTACAACTCGCCTCTTTAGCCAATTTCCATTCAGAAAGAAAATCAAAAAGCCAAGCGGCTTGCCCAATTGGCTCGTAAAATAACATATGGAAATGTAAACATGTACCTTTTTGTTGGTCACTCAACTTATAATCTTCATTCACTTCATCCCATACCTGTCTAAAATACGTACACCTGCACTTCCATTTATTTCAAAACTAACTATTTTGATTTCACCATATTCAATCCCATTAATTAATTCTTTAACTAATTCAACCACTTCATTCGCTTAAAGTTCGAATCAATAGTGTCCAACATATTTTAATTCACTTATAAACAATTCGAATTTCATTTATAACTCACGCCTCATATTTAATTTCAAATTCTAATTTACAAATCCAATTTACTGAACCCACGTCAAGTTCCATTCAAACCCCATCAACTAACTTCTTTTATTATTTATTTAATATCATTTCATAATTCAAAATCTGATCTTTATATCAAAAATCACTTTATTAATTTGCTTGAGTTTATATTTATTTTATAACTCAAATCTGGATTTTACTAATGGAAATTCAGATTTTTATTCACTCAAAATCTTTTTATTTTATTTAATAAATCATTATGGTTTTAAAAAGATTATAGCACTGTTTTTCTGAAAATTTGATTTTGACATAACTCAAGATCTATAAGACGAAATCAAGATTTTTCTCTTTCATTAGAAAACTATCATTCAGTAGGTCTGGGTGTTTCTTGTTTCATCGAATTCCGACTCATATTGAATTTTATATACTCAGTTGTAGTTCGAAACGCTAAAATACGAACTACCGCGCTGCAGCGAGTTCGTTTTAATTAAATTAAATATAAACGTTTAAAATTTCGTTTAAATTAAATTCCAACTCCATTCATTATAAATCAATTTTCCAATTTTAACTTAACATCTCGATTTTCCAAAATCGTTGATTTCTTTATTCAAAATCCATAACTTGGCCATAAATTATTCACAACTCTTGCATAATAAATTCCAATTTCCTTGGACATAAATTATTTTATGAAATTCGATATAATCGAGTTCCAATTATAAGTTTATTTTATGGGAATAATCAATTAATTCAACATTCTTTACCATTACAAACAAATATCATCCAATGATAATAGTAAAGTCGTTCAATTTGGGGTATTTTATTTACCTCTCAAACCTTGACCGACAACGTTCTTATCTTGAGATTGATTAAAGCTTGTAATACAAAACTCGACTAAAATATCACGTTCTATTCCATTTCTTATATATGAAAATCTATTTCCAAATAACTTGACGAAAATTACTTCATCACATTTATAAATGTTGTTTATAAATTAAACTTCCATTTTAATAATCTATTTGAAAATCGATTCCCATTTTAGAATAATTTATTTTTCCTTCAAATCTGAAATTCTCCTTTCATTTTACATTCGATAATATTTTATTACCATAAACTTCTATTATAAACATAGAATATACTTCCATATCTTTAAATACCGGAAATATTAACTTTTAAAATGTTAAAATTTAAGTTTTACTAAGTAAAATTCAATTTTTTTTTTGTGAGAATAATTTATTTATAAATTCGACGTAATCAATCTCTAATCATAAATCCGAATGGATTTATTTCAATTCAATTTACATTCTGAACGTCAGAATAAATTTCATCGTTTCCTATTCCTGAAACGATTGCCCTTTTAAATTCACATTTAATATAAATTTCCAACTTATCCAATGATAACTATTTTACAACATTTGCAAACATGTTTATAAATTCACGACTTGTTTTTATTATTAAAAACAAGATAACATCTCGTAGGCCATTAAAGATTAAAATTCTACTTTGGAAAAAATAAATTTCCTTTCTAAAACCCAAATTATTTTTCCTTTCATTCGAATATATTTTTACGGTATTTTAAATACCCATATTCAGGGCCAACGATATTTAAACATCCAAATACACAAACCATCAATTCAATTCAACACATCACACATATATAAATATATAAACAACAATAAATAAATTTAAGGGGTCCAGTTGGACTCCTCCAACCTGTTTTCCCTGCATCCACATATGTTAATCAACATTAAAAAATACCAATCCTGCTTCAAAGCTGGATATCGCGGTGTAGAAGGTCATCCACTTAATATATCATGGGGTGATAGGGTCATCCGCTAATGACACTGTGGGAAATATCCAATACATATATATATTAGCCACAACCACCAAGCCTATATAACTAATATATATATAATAACCACAATTTTTCAATAACAACAATGCAACCAATCAACCAACAAACAACATATAATTATTTGTATTATATAGAATTCGATTATAATAAGTTATAATCGAACGAGAGAGTGAGTTTACTCACCGTGATTTTTGTTTGCCGAATATCCTGTTAATTTCCATATCTTATGCTACGAATCTACTCGAATCTTCTACACCTATGATTATTTGATTTTAATTTAACTATTAAACGACTATTAACTTAACATAAATAATTTTATTATTCTATGAATTTAAATTCGGTAAAAATATATACCTTATTACTACTGAAGATACTCGATCAATTCACAAAGTCTATGCGCGAACAGTTCCAAGACTACAATAGCCCCAAAAAAAATTCTCTATCCATTATGGCATATTGCCGCATCCACCTCCATGTTCCATTAAATCAATAACCGAAACCACCCTTCACTTCTCCTTCTAACTACTAATACATCAAACCGATATCCAATTATCACTGCAATGTTACTGCATCGCCTCAATCAGCACTGCAATGCTTCCATAAACAATCAGCGTTCAAAACTGCCCTGCGAAACTCCCCAGATCGATAGTCCACCATCCAAAAATCAACACAGACCCTTCTATGTAAACACCAACCATCGAACCCCATAATTCCAACATGTTTGAACTCCAAACTTTCACCTAGCAACCAAATAAATCCAATTCATTTACAGCACCCGATCCATCATCAGTACAACCCTCAAAATTTCGAACTCTACAGAAGAACCTTACCTCAACACTTTGCAACCATCAAACCCAAAATTGCATTTACCATGAGCTCCTCACCCACGCATCTATCACCTCATCACCATTCTGCCTGACTCGAACAACCGAAGAGAATTTCGACCTCGCAGACCACATAACCACGCTACAGTAAAAAGAGACTTCCAATTTACCTAAACAAGATTGATTTTTCGTCCACTTCCTTGAAGTCGTCGCCAGTTTCTCATTCATACCCTAAAATCCACAGTGACCTATTCCCCAAATCGAACACGCCAACACAGCTTGGAGGAAACCCACGACCGATACCCCATCACTTCCATGTTTATGAGCGATTCAAACTTGACAATCGCGGTGACCAAAGATTTCAGTTGAGCCCATTGCTTTGAACACGACATTGATTTCGTTTAGGATAGTTTGGTTTTTGATTAGGAGGCCGACCCTTAAATTTCGAAGTATTGTGCTCAACTGAATTTGGATTGAACTTTAGGAGGAGGTGGCTTCAGTTTTTGTTTTAAAATTGATAAAGAACAAAATGGAAAAGAAAATGAGGAGAAGAGGCTTGGTAAAAGGAGACTGGCATTCTATTTATATAAACGAAGCGGAGACAGGACGCATTTCCCCATTAAATCTTTGTTTCTCTTATATTGAAGGCGGGGAGAAAAATTTCCTGCTTAACGCAAAATAGGTCTGGGTGAATTAGTTTTTAAGGTGGCGAATATAGTGTCGGCTGACGAGAAATGTATTCATTTGATTTGAATTTGTTTTTGATTAAGTAACTTAAAATATCTCACGGTCCCCGCACCGTTATTTTAACGTAACGACCGACGTTACCAGATTATAATGTCATTCTGAACTCAGTGGAACCGATCCTGAAATTTAGTTCGACTGTATATAAGAGATAACAATTTAAATTAAATTCGATTTAAAATATAAATCAATTTCAAACAATTAAATTCATAGATAATAAATAGTAATTATCATTCTAATTAATTATAGAATTTATATCAATTGACTGAATCATTTCAATTCAGTTTTAACTTTGAATTCAACTGTTATCGTTTCGTATTACGATATATTTAAGATTAAATTGTATATCGGTTATTAAATCGATAAATTCTGTATTAAAATTCATTTCTATTTCCGATTCACTATTTACAATTAATTTAAATATTCAAAATAAGTAGATTAAAAATCCGGTACGTTACAACAAGACAAAGACAAGTTGGGTAGAGTCGAAAACAAGCCACATTGAAGCAACTTTGGCCTAAAGAATCCAAATTTTGCTGGAGACGTTAAAAAGCCCCATCAAAATATAGAAGAAGAACAAGGCTAGTAAGCGTTTCCGACCCTATGAGAGGCTACAAAAGCGCTACTATCCGGATAGAGCATTTCTTAATGATACGCTAAAGATGGGAAGAGGAGGCATCATTAACAACACCTCTAATATTCCAAAATAAGCAATTAGCCATCACAAAAGAAAAAGAAGGCAGAAAATCAGATGGCTCAATAAAGAAGAAGAACGAGGAGATCAGATAAGATAGAGAGTACAACGAGTTGTCCTAACAATCTTCTCTTCGGCTGCAAGAGAACGAGTATGAATAGTCCGGCAAGTACAAGCCTGCGACCTCTAGCGAGAAGCATGCGACTGACAATCTCGATGAGGGGTCGCAAAAGGAGGGGAAGAAGAGGAGGACGAATGTAACAACCTGGAATTTTTGAACCAATTTAATTTTTTTTATTTTAGCTATTTTAATGGGTTTTGAATATTTAAAATGATTTATTTTAAATAATAACGACTAAAAATTTATTTAAATTGAAGTTAGAACGTATAAATTTATTTTAATTATAAAACGAGCCTAAAATGACGTGGTAGTTTGAAAATTCGATTTTAAACTTCAATTGAATATACATAATTCAATATAAGTCAGAATTTGATGAAACAAGAAACGTTAGAATCTATTTAATTATATCTTTCTAATGAATGTAGAAAAACTGAGATTTCATAATATAAATTGTAAGTTATGTCCAGTTTAAAATTCAAAATAATCGCTATAGAATTTATATATATTTTAATATAATATATAGTCCTTAAAAATAGTCATTTTGCAAATGACCTCCATTTTCGATGAAACCACTTTTGTTGGATCTGGAATGCCAAATTATTGTTAGGTTTAAAATTTCATAATTTTTGAAATTAATATGTGATTTCGGTAAATATAAACGTGTTTTGTCAATTCAGTTTAAATCGACTAGAAAAATGTAATTTTTCAAATGATCTCCAAATTTGATGAAACCAGTTTTGTTAGGACCGTATCGTCAGAACATAGATGGTTTATTTTTCTGTAATTTTTGGAGTCAGTATGTGGCCCAGTATATTAAAATGTACATTCAAATTCAATGTTGACCATTATATTAATTTATGTTTTAATTTTTATAAAAACTAATCGAAATAGTCGAATTGGCTTACGAAACATATCTCAGTGTGTTCAGAATGAGGGTATTTGGTTAGGAACAACAGTCATTGGATTTGGTTTGGAGTTCAAACAAAAATTGAGTTAATTAGAGAATTAAATAATATTGTAAAATTTATATGAATGCTCAAGTCAATAGTCAAAAACCCTAGTCAACTATCTTGCACAGTCAAATGCTCCTGACCCGCTGCATACGAATCAATGGCCACTTTGTTCCAATCTTTCTTTCAACTTTTCATGGAATCCAAACATATTTGGAAGAAATTTACTAATGCAGTTTTGTTCAAAATGTTGAGAACTTGAGGGTGTATGGTGGTGATAGTTTTGATATTAAAATAAAAAAAATTTGATATAAAAATGTTTTGATATTGGAATTTACATTTTTAATGTAAATAAAACATTTAAAAATAAACATTTTGAAATAAAAATGTATTGACATTGGAAATTTACATTTCTATTGTAAATGAAACATTAAAAATGCCCATTGTTATATAAAATGTGTTTTCTTTAAAATATACATTTTCAATGTAAATGAAATGAAAAGTTACATTTTTCAATGTAAATAAAGAATGAAATGAAAAGTTACATTTTTCAATGTAAATAAAAAATGAAATAAAAAGTTACATTTTCTAATGTAAATAAAAAATGAAATAAAAGATTACATTTTTAATGTAATAAAATAATGAATAAGGAGATTACATTTTATTTTATGTAAGATAGAATAATTAAAAGATTGAAGTTGCATAAAATTGTGCTTACATTAAAAATATTTCCTTTTTAATGTATAGATAAATCATGTATAAAAGAAATCAATGCTGAAAATGAAATTGTTTATGACATTAAAAATTACATTTTTAATGTAACGTATGATTTCACATAAAAGAAATCAATGTTGAAATGAAAATGGTGTTGAAATCATTGAGCGATTTATATTTATATATAAATATTAATTAAAATAAAACGAATAGCGCTGCTGCAGTTCGCGATTTAAAATCGTAACCTCAAACGATTATACTGAGAGATCCGACCGTCGGATTTTCCCAAAACTAGAACCGTTGGGTTCGCTTTGGAAAGATCTTTCCAGCGATATAAAATTTGCTAAGATCCAACGGTTAGATTTTGAGAAATGTGTAAATCAAATTTTGATAAAAACAGCGTCAGGGCCATGTAATGACCTGAAGCGTCGTTTAATTAAAAATGACTAATTTTAAATAAATAAAAAAAGCGATAAATCGTTATAAAATATTATAAACGATATGGAATGAAAAAAATTGATTTAAATTATATATATTCGAGAATTATTTGGAAAGGCCGAGTTAAATATCATTTCAAATAATTATACGACGATTGGAAGTCGAAGATTTGAAGACGATGATTGAAGACCGGCGATCTTCACATCGAATGGATGACTACTGATGCCTTTGATTGGAGTTGCTGCCTTGAGAGGGTCAAAGCGGTAGTTGTTCGGACGTACTTATTGATTGTCCGGATATGCGAGAGCCTCTCTTCCGTATTGGACATATGGGACGAGGAATAAGGTGTCTCCGGTTTCGTTCAGACCCAGAACGGACTTGTAAATGGATGTATGTCTGACATTGGATTTTATTCTGTGCTGATTGATTTCTATTTAATATATATCTATTTAGTGGCGGAGAATTTATTCTCTTGCTTAACACCCTTCTTTGAGAGTTCGAGCTCAGAGGTTATATATTGGTAGTTATCAATTGCATGACGTGAATTGTCAGTGTGGCATGCCAAGATGCAAATGATCAAGGCTTATTGTTGAAAAGCAGAGCATTGTGGTTGATGATCAAAGCACAGCTTTATTTTAGCATAGCTTTGTGTATATCGTTACTTCGCGAGCCTCATATCCTAGTATGAACCAGAAACTAGAGAAGGACCCCAGGGAGAACATGCTTTTCTTTCTAGCTAGAAGTGGTGTCATAGTATGGAGCCCAGACATTTTTACTTATGTGGATGATGGAAAGCGAGGTACCTCGGATTTAAGCCCCTAGTGACTCTTTATTTATACCCCATAGGGCGGGGCAACGTATTGTTCAGGCATTAACAATCCACTAACATATTTGTGGACCGGCCCTGGCGCTCCTAGGTGCAGTTGCGACCGATCCTGAGACATGGGCTAAATTGTCTCGAATTCGGTAAGGACGATCCCTTGCCTTGGTTCATGATTGAAATCCAACTTCCAATACAACCCATACGGTTTTGATTGTAAACCTATATTTGGTGACATAGTATATGGTAGCTATGTCGTCTATGATTGATACATCATGATTGAAATGTTTTTGAAACACATATACACTAACAATAATATCAAATCTGATTTATCATATCAAGCATTTTTGACCATTATAAGGTAAAACTTTATCCTTCGGTTTGCGTTGCATTGTATGATGGGACTTGAGTCTTATAATGGTTTCATTTTTCTAAAAAGCATTGCATTGTTTAACGATTTACTTTATTTATGCAATGGAAAATTAATGGAGTAAACCCGTTCCGCATTAGCGGGGTGGTCCTGTGATTAGCCTTATTATTAAATAGGTTAAATAAGATTTCTCATATCAGTCTCATGACTGACTCGTAGTTTGTTTCACTTTGCAAACTCGGGTGCCCTCTTTTCCACATAGGTAGCCTTGTATACAGGTTTTAACATACTCATTCTGGATAACTATGGAGCTGAAGATGGATCCTATCATTTCTATTATGCTGTTCAGACTTCATTTAGTATATTATGTTTGATTCCGCAGCAGACATTTTATATTAAGTTGAAAACTGTATTATGTACTAAGTATGATCTTATTATGATGTGTAACTCTGATGATATATTATTCCCAGTGTAATTTGATGTACTTTATCCGCTGTAATTCTATATTTCTGTTCTACTATTATTGTTTATGTGTTATATTCCAATGATTATCCTTGCTTTCGCACTACAGGAATTTGGGGTTATCACACAAATCGAGTCAAATATTGAACCAAATTGAAAATTGATTGGAATTACATACATGTACATATATATGTGTGAACAGGTCATAGCATGGAAGCTAAGAAGAAGAAGAAAATTGTATGCCCGACATAGGTGCATATTTACTGTATTTATTGGGTTTTGATGATTTTATTAGCCGCTTGGCTTTTTCTTTTTCTTTTTGATTGATGAGGGGCCTGTGAGGCAAGTTGTGGTTTTACTGATCAGCCCGTATAAGGGAGGTTACGCAGAAATTTTCTGAAAATTTAGGGTGTTAGCCAAATTTTTGAGAAATTGGAAAATTCTTAGAAACTGAAAAGTTGAAGAATGAAAGTTGAGTTGGTTAGTTAGACAACTTTCAGCTCCGTTCCTTTTCGAGGATGAAAAGATTTTAAGTGGAGGAAATTGTAACAACCCGGAATTTCTGAACCAATTAAAAATTTTATCTTAACTATTTTAATGGGTTTTGAATATTTACAATGATTTATTTTAAATAATAACGACTAAAAATTTATTTAAATCGAAGTTAGAATGTATAAATTTATTTTAATTATAAAACGAGCCTGAAATTGCATGGTAGTTTGAAAATTCGATTTTAAACTTCAACTGAATATACAGAATTCAATATAAGTAAGAATTTGATGAAACAAGAAACGTTAGAATATATTTAATTATGTCTTTCTATCGAATGTAAGAAAACCAAGATTTCGTAACATAAATTGTAAGTTATGTCCAGTTTAAAATTCAAAATAGTCGCTATGGAATTTATATATATTTTAATATAATATATAGCCCTTAAAAATAGCCATTTTGCAAATGACCTCCGTTTTCGATGAAATCACTTTCCTTGGATTTGGAATGTCAAATTATCGTTAGGTTAAAATTTCATAATTTCTGAAATTAATATGTGACCTTGGTAAATTTAAACGTGTTTTGTCAATTCAGTTTAAATTTAATCGACCAGAAAAATGTAATTTTTCAAATGATCTTCAAATTCGACGAAATTAGTTTTATTAGGACCGTATCATCAAAACATAGCTAGATTAATTTTTTGTAATTTTTGGAGTCAGTATGTGGCCCCGGTAAATTAAAATATACGTTCAAATTCAATATTGACCGTTATATTAATTTATATTTTAATTTTGACAAAAACCGATCGAAACAGTCGAATTGGCTTACGAAACATAACCCATTGTGTTCGGAATGAGGGTATTTGGCTAGGGACGACAGTCGTTGGGTTTGATTTGGAGTTCAAACAAAAATTGAGTTAATTAGAGAATTAAATAATATTATAAAATTTATATAAATGCTCAAGTCAATAGTCAAAAACCCTAGTCAATTATCTTGCGCAGTCAAATGCTCTTGAGCCGCCGCATACGAATCAATGGCCACTTTGTTCCAACCTTTCTTTCAATTTTTCATGGAATCCAAACATTTTTGGAAGAAATTTACTACTGCAATTTTGTTCAAAACGTTGAGAACTTGAGGGTGTACGGTGGTGATGGATTTTCATCACCTGGACTGTGTGATTTTTAAGCTCGAACTTGCTGCGTTCGAAGCCATTCCCAGGCATGATGGGGAGCTCGAGCTCGTCACGGATGGCGGTAGTGAGGGAGGGCGCGAATCTCGAGAGCGTGGAAGTGTTGGATCTTGCCCACGGCGTACGGTGGAGGAGCTAGGAGGAGCCCTAGGTGGCGACACGATTTTGAACCGTGACCTAGAGCGTGATTTGTAAAGGAAGAAGACGGGGTAGTAAAAAAAAAGAGGATTAAGAGAATGGTTAAGTAATTATTTATTTTAGTTAATTTTAATTATTCAATAATGTTATCAATGTATGTAATCCCGTATCTTTTCCATACGAGGTTCAAATCCGACAATTTTAATTGCGTTGGATCGAAGCTTAAAATTGTGTCCAGAGCATTGATAGTCTTCCGCTGTGTTAGTTTATTTGTTTCCGCTGCATTGTATTACATTTATTGTAAATTCATTTTCCGTTGTATATTTATTTGAACTCTGATATTCTGTACTCTGATGTAACATTATTATGATGTTTATAAAGTCTTCTGTTGTTTGTTCTGATGTGTTGTGCGCCCAAATTTAGCGTATCCGCCTTTTTGGTTTGATTTAAGTCGGTTTGACGATCGATTTGGATCGACATAGAGGGAGGGTCACTACAACGAAGGAACTGCACCCATAACCTGTAAAGCGCTAGAAGGAAAAGGATGCTCGATACTCTCAGACGAAGAAAGATCAGCCAAATTAATGAGAGGAATAGAAGTTCTCAAAGAGCCATGACAACCATAATGACCCTTATCTCGGCCTCTGAAAGAAGAGGGGAAGATCGAGAAAAACAAGAAGGGATAAAGACGGAAGAGGATGTTGTAACATCAAGATTTGACGTTGCAGCTTGTTTATTGGTCTCCATTTTGGCAGTATCGTCATAAGATTGACAATCCTGCATGATAATGGAAGGCGAACAACCCAAAACACCAAGCGAGCGAGGGAACTAGAAGCCGACTCCTTTAACCATAGTGACAGACCAACGATCGCTATAGTCAACCAACAAGGTGTGCGACGTATAGTCAAGTCCAAAGCACAAAACTATACATCGTCGACCAAAGAATGAAATAATGGGGAACCAAACCAAATGAAAAACCAACCAGCCAAATAACCAAATCAACGCGCACCACAGTTTTTCCACAACCACATCATCAAATGGCGTAAAGTGAATAACACAGTAAGGCAAACCAAAAAATAGCACCACCCGCAAAAAGCAAAGAGAACCACCCAGAAAGCTAAACCCAAAGAGACTAACAAGTAGTCGGAAAACAAAGGGATAAGCACTAGGCAAAAAGATTGGTGCCTCAAAATAGGCACATCAGCTATGCTCCGAAATGGAGAAGTAGCAATAAACCTTTAGTCACAACCGACAAACCAGACAAGAGTTAACTCCATAACACCACGAACAAACAACACCCTCACAGATGCAAAAACTATTACCTTCCGCAAAGACTGATCAAAACACTTAACCCCATCAACTGACCCAACAATCGAATCACTACAAGGTAAGGAAACAACACCCAACACACCCATAGAACAAGGATCATAAATCATAGGAAACTACAGAGAAGGAGCAACAATGCAAACACAAGATGTTTTAAGAAGAGGAACCTGCAATGCATTCCAACCAGGAGACAGAAGCCTCAGGAAAACTACAAGGAAATACCAAGCCAATTCCAACAACCCAGTTTTGGTTGCCATGCCCAATGCATTAAGCATTGGTTGCAACCGAGAAGCATCACCAACCCTACGATGAGAAAACGCCAAAGCACAGCACACAACAAATCCGAGACAACGAGCTTCGAATGCAATGCCAGTGAAAAGGACAACTGGTTGCATCCGCTGCAATGCCACATCCCACCGGGCCTTTTCTCCCATACGAGTGAAAGTCAAATGGCGACTGAATCAACTTCCCTTCAGCCAACCTCGCCTGGCCAGAGGAGGAGAAGTTGATGCAGGCACAACACAACGTGTTACCTCGTCCTCGATCTAGTCAAGCGGAGCAAAGGGGTTAAAAGTATCCAGCGATGGCAAAGCTCGGGCTAGACCACGCCCCTGACATAACGAGGAGAGAACACATCAACACCTGTAGGAGAAAAAGAAACAATGGGAATAATCGACTTAGTAGCAGCCGAGCGTCGACGAACTTTGGGTTGGTGACTGCGACAAAAACGACCAGCCAAAGAAACAACATTGTGTCTGCAAACGGTGGACGTTGAAGGAGAAAGCAAAGCCAAACTAGGAACGACAACCTTAATAACAGCAGGTTGCACAACACAATCAACAACGCCAATGCTGGAACATAGGGAAGGGAGTGCTTGAGATAGTGCACAGTCCTCACCCACACAAGGCTGAACGACACCCCCAGATCCAGATTGGGTCTTCGTTGGAGCAACCGTAGACTTGTTCAAAGACCGACGACTTTGATAACTCTTAGGTGCGCCAATAGACTTTCCAACCACAGGCCACGCTGAAATCGGACAAGAGAAACAAGGCAACAACCTAGGTAGGAAACATATGGGGGATCAAATCCCCTGATCCAGTCCTTACAAAAGAAGAAGCCCCTACCTCACTAAATGAACAACGATCTGAAAGAGATAAAGAATCAGGTCGCAAAAACGTCAAAACTGCAACCCCATAAATAGATTTCGAAAGGAACTGAATAGAGGGATCAAATCCCCAGTAAAAGTACAAGCAATATCCACAGTAGTAGAGGAACCACAACAAAGCACAGGATCACTCCTAACACGTTGCCTTACCAACGTGTGGGCCAATCCATCACCAGACCACCAAGAAGAAATCAGAGGTGCCCTAAAACTAGAAAAATAGGGAACCAACTCTAAAAATACATTACCAACTAGCACGAACAGAATACGAGCAATCACGTCAAAAAAGGAGAGGGATAACACCCAGATAAGCACAAATGATAACCCATAACCGACACGGCCACCGGAGCATTGATGGAGGCACTGACTGCATCAATAATCGAGGAAACAGCAAGGCACAATCCAACAAAGGAGCCCACTGCATAGAAATTAAAACCCTCTCCAATCATGGACAAGAAAGCCCAAATCGGAGAAATGATCTCAATACGAACGGAGATCCATAAAACAACACAACATAGCAGATGATAGAACACACGAACCAACAATAAGAGAAGGAAATCGCAAGCCTAGAAATCGTTGGGAGGAAGAAGAGAGAGAAATTAGGTAGCCATTTTTGGAGAAAAGGGACCGTTGTTTTTTCTCAAGAGAGGCAATAGAAATAATCAATTATTAATTACTAAATAATAAAAAATAATTATTACTATAAATAATCTAGTATTTATTTTTATTTATTCATCATATATAATTAGTTACTAAATATTGGTAACATATGATTAATATAATATTAATAATGATTAATAAATATTAGTAACATATGGTTACTATAATAAATATTATTAGTAATATAATATTATAGTTAGTAATTAGTAAGATATAATCAATATAATACTATTAATGATAAATTATTAAATATCAATTTTAAGAAAGCACTATAATTATTAATTCTCCATTATTGAAAATTCGCAGTATACATTTATTAGAATGGGCATTTTATGATCGCTGTAAAATTCACATTGGTTACAACAGGCATTTATTACCTGTTGTAAAATTGGCACCTATTACAAGGAGCATTTTTTGCCTGTTGTAAAATTATTACTTATTACAACGACATTATGACTGTCGTAAAATTAGCACCTCTTACAATGGGCGTTTTATGACCGTTGCAAAATTGATATCTATTACAACGAGCATTTTGTGAACTTTGTAAAATTGACATATATTACAATGGATTTAAACGGGTCGTTGTAATAGCATTCTATTACAAAGGACTTTCATTGCCCCCATAAAAAAGGCGTTGTATAGAGCATCTATTACAATGAACTGAATGAATCGTTGTAATATCACTATATTATAACGGATAACAAACGCCCGTTGTAAAAATGAGGTTGTAATGGGGTATTTTTGTTAGAAATGACACATAATGTCCGTAGTAGTAGCCTAGCGGCCAAGGACTTGTGCCATGATAATAGTGACGTGGGATCGAAATCCAGAATGACA
Source organism: Allium sativum (assembly GCA_030737875.1). Lineage (NCBI taxonomy): Eukaryota > Viridiplantae > Streptophyta > Magnoliopsida > Asparagales > Amaryllidaceae > Allium > Allium sativum. Next base: position 967,624,067 of record CM060912.1, on the reverse strand, counting down.
TGCTAAGAGCTAACCACGTGCATACGCTAATATCAGCCACATCTGTAGTGCTCGCGGATCAGACTAAGTGCATTAGGTTACGACTCCGGTTAGCTTTCCTTCTGAACAATTTTTTCTTTAAAAAAAAATGACACATAATGATGCTTTGTTCTGATTTTTGCACAAGTGTTATGTTGATGTTGTAATCTTTCAGAAAAGACCTAATTTTAATATATTTAGTTTTGTTCAAATCGCTTACATTCTAGCTGATCAAAAAGTTGACTACAGAAAATTAACGTTTTACCAAAAGCCATGCACATGTACTTAACAAGCACGAAATTCAACATTGGAGATGCCTAATTCAAAAGCCAAGAACAAAATATTATGAAAGACAACAAGAACCTAATAAAAGTAACGATCTTTTTTTTCAAAACTTCGTGTTGCAAAGGAAGTTCAGTGTGAGTTACAAAAATGAGACTGAGCTTAATCGAACAACATCAGAACTCCAACAACCTGTTAGCTGTAATATTAAAAATGAAAAGAAACATATATCCAGTCGCGGATAAAAGTTTCAGTAAATTCCCAAAAAAATCAGAGGATGAAGAAACAATCTACTACCTCAGTTTTTAACGATCAAGTCAAGCTCGCTTTCTCCGAACTGATCTAAAGGGCACTTGCAACGGTTCTGAAGTTCCAAATACCTTTCCAGATTAAAACTCCTCTTGTGATACAATTTCCTTTGTCTTGAAACGAAAAGCCTTTTCATCAGATCTTGGTAGGTTGGATCTTTTGATGTAAAGAGAAAATAAGAGTACCCAGCAAGAATACCAGCTGTAGTGCCGAAGAAGGCGATAGGCTCCATGACATCCCACGAAAATTCCCAAAATGTGAGTCGGAAGAAAAGGCTGATTTGAAGTACAGAAAAGCCTAAACCAGACCAAAGCAGACGGCGCACTTGCTTATGCGCAAGCAGGTCGAGTTCTTTCTTTGTCTGTTGTAGTTGTTTTAGTTCCTCTCTTCTTGGATCGTTTTCCGGTGTAAGTGCTAGGGGCACCGCTCTTCTTACAAGATCCACCACCTGAAATAACGTGCCATTGTTCTTACCATGAGAAAGCAATGCAATATTAAGCATTTCGATAAACACGGCAAAAGTGTTGGTTTATTTACCATCAAAATGAAGGCTTCATGTTCAACTGCTTATATAATAAGACAAACATTAAGAACTTCAACAAGCGTCATGAAATTGTTTAATGAATAGTTGTGATTAATTCAAATTCGTTCATGTACATGACATAAGTAAAGTTAATTCAAAAATCACTTATGTATATGACATAAGCACTTCTTAAGTGGGGGAAAAAGCATCAAACTAAATGTATGTTTTAATAAATAGGACTTGGTCTCTTATACATTACATAGTTGTCATAGCGAGCGCTATAGCGCAAAATAGCGCATAGCGCACAGGTTGCGTTATTTTGGTTCTTATAGCGCAGGGGTCCCGTGTAGCGCAAAAATAGCGCGCTATTTTATCATAGCGCAGCCATGAATAGCGCGCTATTTTGCTTTTTCTTTTTTGAACATGCATTTTCGTTTTTTTTCCTTTTTGGAGATTTTAAACATACAGTTTTTATAGTTTTTTCCTTTTGTGCCTTTTTCCTGTGTTTTTTTTTAAAGATCTTCTTTTCTATAAGCAAAAAAAAAAAAAAAAAAAAAAAAAAAAAAAAAAACATTATAGCGCATAGCGCAGGCCATGCGCTATTGACAACACTGATACATTATAAAGAAATTTATTTATCTGAAAGCAAAAACGATTATACTTTTGATCATTATTGTAAATTCAACAATCAAACACATAAAAAAGTAGAAATAGATATTTAAATTAACGTAATTTTGGAATGTTTCGTTAATAACCAAATTGCTGCAGAAGAAGATAATCAGTTACGGTACTATTTTTTTTTTTTTTTACAGTACACTAAAAACAAAATTTGATTCTATGTGCAGTGTTTCGACTTTCGATATTGTAATTTCATACCACTGTGCATTGCCAAAACGAAGTGGAAAACCTATCTTACCACAAGTTAGGCTAATTGCCAATGTTCTAGGATTTTATTTCCCCCTGTGATTTTGGCTTGCATTTCGATTTGTTATTTGACTTCAAATTTGATTTTGTTTTACCACAAATTGTAGAATTTTGTTGTTATATTGAAGATTTGAATGCAACTATGTTTTAATTGGACGTAAGGGCAGATTAAGTTTTGTTTTAAATTTAGATCATATGAATTTTATATAACATTCACCAAAATAATTTTGTTGTGTGGATTTGTTTTCGTTGTTTTATACTGTTTTTGAACACTAATGACATCGTGAAGAAAATGAATAGGACAGTTTTAGTTTTACTGCTATTATATAGTAGCATTACGATGCTACTGTCACGCTAGTAAGTTGATTCTTAGTATTTTTTATAATTGATACGCCATCAACTGAAACTAACATATATAATGTTTAAGTTTGTTTATAGATCTTTTCTGAAAATTATCGAGTTTGAACTGTTTTATTATATTATTCACCGGTACGAAATGCATGACACTTGTACGTGCAAAATGAAAGAAAACACGTGCTAACTTCTCTGTATTGCTAATTAGTATAAATAAATAGGATTAATTGACAAGAATAATCCAAAGTTTAACGTGTCTGCCCATATTAATCTCAAGTTTGCGTTATTTAAAAATAATCCCAAGTTTGGGGGTGTCTTCCCAAATTGATCTCATTTCCCTGATGACCTGTTATAGCAGGTTTCGATATCATGAACAATTGGTTTTTTTTTCTTCCTAACTTGTTACTGACTCTAACACGATTCATAGTTCGTTCTTCTCCCTTGTAATTTCACCCAATTCGTGAAATTTCCTCCTTTTCCCAAAATTGAATTTCGGTTTTCCTTCTTCGTGTAGATTCGCGAGCTCCTCTTTCTCTTCTGCAAATTGATCTATACGGAAGCTTTATTTGAGAATTCGAGCCTCGGATGGGCGTAGCAACTGGCGATGTTCGCCAGGATGGAGCAGGGTATCTCTGGTGGTGACTGGGGAAAACCCAGCAGCCCCCAAATTTTTTTTTTGGGATCGGGTTTGGCCTAAATCAGAGGAGAAGGGTCGCCAGGGCTAGTGGTCAATCAGTGTTGGCCAATGGAGCGGAGGCGTGGCCAGCGCTGCAGGTGGTAAGAGAGGCGATGTTCAGGTGGAAGGGGAGATAGGTTTTCACAATTTCAATCTCTCTCTTTTTAAACTCACGGCATGAATCTCTCTTTTATCGCCTCCTCACTGTATTGAAGCTAGAGTTTTAGGGGTAGATTTTTGATCGAATCTTACGTTCTTGGTCAGGTTCTAGTGTTCTGATGGTTCATTCTCTCCTTCGTTGCTAGCGGTTGTCTGTGTTTGTAAGCCACTGCAGTAGCTTGTTGCTGCGAGTAAGGGTACATTTTACCAACCTTAGGTGATGTTTAGAGTGATCTAGTCAGGTCCTGTTGTATTGTTAGTGCTACAGCTGCTTTGTACTCTTCTGGAGTCACACCCTACTTGAGACTCTTGTTTTGGAAGTGGTGTTGGTTGTAATCGAGTGTCAGGTTTTGCTGTTTTTTTGTGTGCCTTCAACTTATGTTGCAGCGCAGACGGGTTTGGATTTTAGAGGAGTATTGAAGGAGGAAGTGGAGATTGAAATTCATGGCTGAGTTGGGTTTGGAATAGCTATAGTTCGTGGTTTCTACTGGGGAGGAAGAAGATTATGAAGGGAATTAAGTTAACAAATGTTATTAATTGTTTAATGACTTGAACGACGGGTTTATTAAGTTAACAAAAGTTATTAATTAACAAAGATTATAAATTAGCAAACGATTAAATTTTGAAATCTGCTATAACAGGTCATCGGAATTGGGATCAATTTGGGAAGACACCCCCTAAACTTGGGATTATTTTTAAATAACGCAAATTTGGGATTAATATGGACGGACACGTTAAACTTTGGATTATTCTTGTCAGTTAATCCTAATAAATATGCATAAAAACTAAAATTAGAAAGATTTAAAATGCTTTAGTCTATGTTGTAAGTTTTATCACATATAAGGTTAGATACTTTAAAAATTATACATGGCACGGTGAGAGTATTAAATTATTTATGTTGTAGGAGTAAGTCAAAGCATGGGCAAGTAAGAATCATAAAAATGCCATTTGTGCAATCTATTCAAGTATGTTAATGGAAAAGGACAATTTTGTTAATGGAAAAACTGAATTCCTCCTACCTTGATGTAGAATTAATCAAGGTTCGAGAACTCGGTTTCGGTCTCGGTTTGAAATTTTCTTAGTTTCGGACGATTTCGGAAGTTTCGGTTTTGATTTCGGATTTAAATGGTTTTTAATGAAAATATAGCAAAAATCTTTGTAAATAAAAAAAATTAGTTAAATTTTACTAAATAATATTCAACTAAATTTTTCTGTAGATTCAATTTAATAAAAATTAGGCTTAATTAAACATAAAGTTAAGACCTAATGGCTAATAATAAAAAGTTAAAACATCCGCTCTCAAAATATAGCCCATTCTTCAACTTCGCGCTTCAAAACAGTCGCTCTCAAAACCTGCTCAGCAAGATCCCTCTTCAACATCGCGCTAAAAACAAAAATTTCCCGACCTTCTAAATAGCCGACGACGAAGCTTCTGCTCTCAAAATGGAGCCGAGATGCTAGGGCAAGAAAGAATTTTGAATCGACGACGCTAGAACTGAGATGAGTATGCTGATGTAGTTTGATTTTTGATTTTGATTTTTTTTTTTCTACAACCCTAACCAAAATCGATTTTTGTATTAGGTTTCGGCTCAATCGCCATCGATACCGGTACGGTACCACCAAAATTTCGGGGTACCGTCCGATACCTCAAACCATGGAATTAATACATTCAATAGAAAGAAATATAGCCTTTTCAGGCGTCCAATACCTCAAACCGTCCGATAGCCTTTTCATATTATGAGTTCATGGATCTTCTTATTTATAAAGCAAATACATGAAACAAAAACCTAATTTCTTTGTTATAAGCCTAAGAAAAAGTGACGGTAAAGACCGCGAGGGACCGCGACAGAATGAAAAGGAGAATGTAGATGAAGTTTTAAACAAGATAAATTCTGGTAAGAACAGCTTTTAAGACATGTCCCAAAAAAAAGTATTGCCAAGTGATTAAACAGTGTGTAGAATCATACTGGTAATCGATACTCACATACCATCTGTAGGTTTTCTTATCATATTTGCAATTAGACGTAATTCATGGTTTGCTGGTCGCTGGTTGTATTGACATAACACTTAGCAGCACAAGCATGGTTATCAACTGATGCCACTGAAACTCAACTAGTAATAAACAGTAACTTCGGTAAGACTAAAAAAACAAAGATTAAATATAATTTATACTAAAATCCACGGGCTGGTTCTATTCTCGCCCATGAATTTATTTTTTCCCATCCACTACTTTTAAAAACAGCTTCTCGTCTGATATTTTCATATATTTTTTTCCACCAATATATTTTCAAATAGTCCTTAACATTTTTAACTTTCTTTCTTACTTTTCACTTTACCTTTACTAGTTCTTATTTCCTTATCCTAGTAAAAGATTTGCAAAACCCTAGCAATACTTTTTTTTTTCACCATCCTATTATTTATTTTATTCTCTAGTTATACTTTATTTTTCCAGCATTTACCCCACTAGTATTGACTTTCTCCACAAATAACTTATGTTTGGACAAGGATTTAACCTCTACCGTCCTAATTACCCACATGGTTTTTTAGTTAACACTGGGAACAAAATATATATTTAACTACTACCGGTAAAATAGAAATTAAAGTTTTAGGGGCCGTTTGGTGGTCCAATTTAACCAATGGGGCACGACGCGTCCCACGCGTAGGACCCCAATGGCCATATTTCGGCTCCCCTCCCTCCCATATAAAAACTTCAGTCTCTCCTTCATTCCTTCATTCAATTTGCTCTCAATTCTCTTAATTCTCAATTTCTTTCCCAGCCAATTCGAGATTATTTTTAGGTAATTTTCTCCAATAAAAATTTTTTTGGCAAGGCATAATTAAAAATTAAGACCGGCAATATATTTTAAACGTTCGTACGTATAAAATACATTTTTTTGGTTAATCTTTATTGGTTGAATGACACTCTTCTACATCCGGTACTGCTGCATCTCTGTCCACGCCCACCGCTACCTGCAACGGCGAAAGAACGAAGGCGTTCATAAAAATCTGCCTCAATAATTTAAATGTCAAAGGCACCAGACGATATTTGACTGCTGTTCAAAGGGGATTTACTGAGCGATTAGATGATGATCTGATGCAGACCTAGATTAAGAATAAATGGGATTATCTAATGAGGGTCTGGATATCTTAAAACGAACTACTTCAAATTCCAGACGGTGAATGGAATGTTGTTCACGGCCGTCTTGACAGCTCAGATGAATGGTGAAGCAGTCCTACCTGCTTGTATTAGAGGTTCGGGAGAATCCACCTCTGAAGTTTAGATAGCATGATGAGGTTTTCGGGGATTGCGTAGAGAAAGACACCTGCAGGTATGAGATTCTCGCACCACCACAGCCTTTTACTGTGGTCGTTACAACTATGTATTATGATATTCTACGTGGAGAGAGTCCACTACCAGTTCAGTCTAAACGCAGACAGATGTCACGCGGTACTTCTAGTAGACAGACTACCGAACGCACGTTAGTCCAAACGGAGTGTTTCATAGACGCAGTGGACCATTGTTTCTCTACTATCTACTGCTACTATAGTTGAGAAATGAGAGATTATGAAGAATTTTCGCACTGATCCATCTAGGGCTGTCAACGGATGCTTTCACATACGGATAGTGTCATATCCGTATACGAAATTATTTTCAGATATCCGTATTCGTTTAGTTTTCGGATATCGGATATTCGTATCTGCTTAATTTTCCAATACAGACGGATATCGGATATTTATCCACTCTGTCTGTAATTAATAAATTTAAGAGTATAAATAAAAAAGTTTGAATCAACATAAAATAATTTTTATATCAGTGTTTATAAAAAATAAGGAAATAAAGAAGTATAATGAGAAAACTTTGTTTTATACTAATATCCATAACAATATAAAAAAATATTCCAAAATTAAACGCTAAAACTACGATTTTTCACTATAAATGGACAAAGAATTATATCATAGTAACATACAACAGTTACAAAATAATTATTAACTATATTTTTCTGTTTTGAGTTATATATATTACATCAATCAGTCGGATGGATATTTTTCGGATACGGATATCAATATAACCATATCCGTACCCGAAAAGCTTTTTGGATATCGGATATCCGTAACCGCTTTCGGATAATGCCGGATAACGAATATTTCAGATACGGATTTGAACGGACATCGGATTTTTCGGGTATTCATTGACAAGCCCTAGATCCATCAGTCTTGGATATGATAGATGTACTATCTGACCAAGACTTGCTTGGTGATATAAGTTATCAAGTGGGAAATTTCCATTCCCGCTAGTAGTGTATTGTATTTGTACATTTTATCAGTTTATGTATTATTTTTATTTAGTGGACTGTTATGTTTAGTTCAATGTGTTATTTTGTTTTAATGATACTGTTTTGCTTTAATGATACTGTTATGTTTTGAATATAAATTAATTAAATTAAAACACAAAATAAAATGATCCGCTTAAACACTTAAACACATTATTCGCTTAAAATTGTCCGCTTAAATGATCCGCCAAAATTCCCCGTTTAAATACCCTGCTTACCATCTTTAATATCTAAAAAGGTGTGTGCAAAGTAATTTACAGGGTGTTAATATAGACGTAGCCAAATCCCAATTCATTATGTTAACTAATGTATAAGTCAATTAAAGTCATTGTATTAAGAACAATAAGATACCAAATAAAAAAATACTAATGATGATCAAATAATATCTGACCAAATGATAAAATTAAAAATCGTAAAAGATAATAAGGATCTGACCTTATCAGGGTGCAAATAAACTTTATCCCGGAAAAGCAAAATTACGCCAGCTTCATCTAGCACCTTGGCGAAAGCAACCGCTTCTTCCTTGGTTCTGGCGACCCCGACCCCTTCACAAGCGTCAAGAAGCTCCGAATACTTAATGGCCTCTTGGGCCTCCGTACCCAGCTGCCTCTTCAACGCTTCCACGTTCACAAGCCTCATCAGCCTCTTGGCTTCGGAGAACGACATGGATTCCTTCGAGTCTGACGCCGATTTGGGTTTCGGCTCCGATGGCGCTGAGCAGAAGTGGTGGACCCCCCACAGTCGGCAAGAGATCCCCTTGTGAGCACGGCCGGTGATGTTAACGGCGGAGCGCAGCAGCAAGCGCGATGAAGAAGGAAAACGCCACATTTTTCTGTTCTTCTTTCGGTGATTGCAGCGATTAAAATTCAAAAAAAAAAAATGGGGAGAGAGGGAGAGAGAGAGGAAGAGGAAAGGAGTGGAAATATTCAACGACGGAATGGAATTAGATAGGAAGGAAGGGATTAGCTTGGTCTCGCTTCCTTGAATGTCGGGTTAATCATATTCGTTGCTTTTTTCCGCATTCCGGAACTTCGACGAGAAGAGCAGGAGAACTGAGCTTTAACAAAAGTAGCTCAAGAGTTTGCTTCTTCGTGGAATTATTTAACTCGTGTTAAATACTTTATAGGTGGTGTACTGGTGTATGGTTGATCATATCTGGGTACTTAAACTTGTAACTTACCTCTCTACGAAAGCTTGATTTTTTTTTATTTTTTAAAACCTTTTTCCAAAAAAATTGTTCTGTTCTACAAATAGATGCTCTTAGCAACCAGGCTCGTTAATTAATGTTATCCTTTTAATTGCTTTATAATTTTATCCTTGGTAGTCGCAGCTGCCCGCAAATCCAAATGGCATAGAGCAAAAAATGTTCAGAACTAATCACCTCAATGAATAAAATTGTGGAATGCTACTACATTCGTCCAAAAGCAAGTGCAAGTGATACTTGCCATATGATTGGGTGATATCCCATCTATACTGTTTAGCAATTAATTAAAAAACTTTAATGATACTGTTTTGACCAATCACATCGCGAGTTTTATTGATAACCGCGCATTTTGTTATCCAAGAAAAATATCGTGAATATGTATAAAACATACTCGGTTGGTATGCCCAGAGAAACACACTGGTCGGTATCAAACAGATCCACTAAGGAAAGGTAACATAGCCTAACCCAGTAAAGTGGCACCGGTCGGCTAGAACATGAGTATACCCGTCGGTACAGCAATGAGGATGTTGGTCGGACTGAACCCAAGCGCATCGGTCGGGTAGTCACAAATCCAGAGCAAGGCAACCCCGTGTGAAAGGAAAGGAAAGCTCACCCACCGGTCGGCTAGGACCCATGTGTACCGACCGGTCCCATTTGAGTAGCATGCCTTGTTCAAACATTTCCATATCGGTCGGCCTAGAGGGCAGACGACCGACCGACCATAATGCAAAGCCCACACCAGGTCGCTCGCGCAAGGAAGAAGAGCAACCGTACCAACCGGTCGGTCCTGTTCCAGACCAATAGGTCATCCAGAAAGCTGTTGACAGGTTGGCTTCTGAACAGTTGTTGCCAGGTTGGCTAGTGGCAATTCCGTAAATAAAGTCCGACCGTCCGGTGGCTTTGAAAGCTATATCACTCCATTTCTCCACTCCTATCATGACCGCAATAACTACATAGAAGACGATTATGATGGGGCAGGCGGCAGAGATGAAACTAATATCGAAGAATTGAGGCCAAAAGCTACAAATCATTCCAAAGTAAATGCTCGAAAGATCGCTAGTCCAATCACGGGGGGCATCCCCTCGTGGAGAAGCCAAAGCACCGAGACCCTCTAATCGAGATCACATGCCTAGACAAACATTTGGTAAAGAGCTCAGCTTCACAAAACACCATAACACAGAGGAATACATCTCGGATATGATAGAATGAGTCATGAAAAGGAATCAAGCTAGCAAAGATGATGAAAGAGAATGGGATTTCTCTCCAGATAGGGCTCCGTTCACCGAAAGAATCCTTGAAGCTGAATGTCCAAAGAAATTTAATCCTCCTACTTTGCCCCCATACAACGGCCTCGTAGATCCCAACTACTTCCTATTCAAATACGAGTGGCATATGATCGCAGCTAAAGCGAACAATGAAATGAGATGCACATATTTTCCTCTCTGCTTGGAAGGTGCTGCGTCGTTATGGTTCACAAATCTACCGCCTAAATCCATTGACCGTTTCTCTGATCTAACCAAGAAATTCGAAGAGCAGTTCCGCTTGTATACTACCAAGGCCAAGGATGCTATAACGCTCTCTGCCATGAAGCAGAAGCCCGGGAAACTGTTAAAGCCTTCCGCAGTCGATTCAATGTTGCCTTGTCGGAAGTGAGGAATCCAGTGCCATGCATAATTCTCATGGTTTTACTCAACGCTATAGACAAGACAAGCGAGTTCGGGAAGTGGATAAAAATGAAGGAACCAACTACACTTGACAAGTTCTATAAGAAAGCGGATGAGTACATGAGGATGGACGATAATCCTATACCTCTTCAGATCATTGATGGCAACCAACTCTTGGAAGCTCCTAAGGGTACAACGGGTCAATCCGATAAGAAAAGTACTCAGGGGCAGAAGCGAGCCAACAACGGAAACGACAATAAAGGTAATAAAAAGTTTCGTCCTTTTGACTCGTCTAGTCTGACACCTCTGAATGATACTCTTGAGAACATTTACCTTTCCACAAAGGATACAGAAGATTATCCAGAGTCTCGGCCAATGAAAATGAATGACCATCTAGCCAAATTGGGAAGTTTTGTCGGTTTCATAATCAACCAGGCCACAATACCAACGAGTGTAGGCAGTTGAAATCATTAATCGAAGAGCAGATTAAGAAGAATCGTTCGCAACTGTATGTAAAAACTTCTCAAGATGCAATCCCTTCTGCGGCGACCCAGGGGCCAGGAGCATCAAATGACCATTCCAATCCAAACAACATAGCTTCTGCTCACACTATGCCGAGGCTGATAATCAACTGAGGAACGTAGATGATCTAATATCTGTGGCTCAGAATAAACGATCATTATCACGTTTACTTTACTCTTTGCTGCGATTTACTTTCTTGTAAATATTCTGTAATGATTTACATATGTTGTACCAAACAATAGCACTACGAATGAAGTGTTACCTGTTTGTATAAATCTCTGACTTGCCAAAATTACATGAAAATTTACTAACAGACAATTTTTCATTACAGGCTATCCAACGAGCGCTAGCTTTCTCACAACCCGACTAAGTGAGACAACTCTAATAACTCCGATCCGATGGTAGATCTAGAAAGTCCCGAAGAATCAAACGCTTAATATAGTAGAAAGCAATCCCGAATTCAAAACCTCATCCCCTAAAGGTTCGCGGGAGTCCAGGGCACCTCAATCGGACAACGATTACTTGCCGAAGTTAAGTGATTCCAAAAAATGAACGAGGTTCACTCTACGGATCGATGCAACCTTAACCTTTACCTCATGGTTCATGGAGGTCCAGGATGCTTCAGCCAGGCAGCGATCACTTACCAAAGTTAAGTGACTCCGACCGAAGGTTGATGCCCGCTCCATGGATCAACCTTAACCCTTACCTCATGGTTCATGGAGTTCCAGGATGCTTCAGCCGGGTAGCGATCACTTACCAAAGTTAAGTGACTCCGACCGAAGGCTGATGCCCGCTCCGTGGATCAACCTTAACCTTTACCTCATGGTTCATAGAGGTCTAGGATATTTCAGTCGAGCAAAGAGCACTTACCAAAGTTAAGTGACTTCGACCGATGACTGACACCCGCTCCGTGAATCGATATAGTCTTAACCAAAGGTTCGCGGGAGTCCAGGGCACATCAGTCAGGCAGTAATCACTTACTAAGTTAAGTGACTTTGACTGAAGACTGATGTTCGCTCTGCGGATCAATGCAATCTCACCCAAACCTCACGGGAGTTCGCACTGGGAAGCAATGCAACAATCTAAAAATCCTCTTCATAAAGAAAATGACCTCTCCTCAGTAGAGGTTAACGATATTCAGTAAAGTTAATAATGACAAGTCAGTCAACTGAAGAAGACGAATGTTGGATTAAAGATGACCCCCTAAGATGGGGCACAAATATCAACGCTTCCCAGATAGGAAGCGAATAACAAATTACAGATACGTATTTCTCTATCATAAAATAATGTATGGCATTGTACGTGTCAGGTTATATCAACTAGCTAATTATCAAATACGAATTTAAACTAGAATAACGCATTTTGACAAACAGTGTTCGATAAGTTTTAAAATTGTCGAATAAAACGAGTTTGCAAAAATACTTTATTTGGTTCATGACAGAAATTCACCAGACCTAAATAGCTGATCTGTTGTAGATATGGGCAATTAATAACAAAATCATTAGTCTAGAAATATGCAGTGTTTTTGTTGTTACAAAACAGGTTGTGAGGACGAAAAGACCCGAGTTAAAGCTGGGGCAATCATACATCAGTACAACATTTTTAGCAATTAATTCTGGTATTTCAAGTCAAAAGTGTCATCGTACATGAGTGCTCAGTATGTTGCTAATAGATAGTTCATAGATATCAACGGACTGGTTTTAGATGCAAAGTGCAAGGCATGTCGAGTGAAAGCATATGAAAGAAAATGAGTTGTGAGCTAAGTAACCTAACTAATTAAAGCATTGATTGTTGTGACCAACATACCATTACCATCAAAATGAGTCAACAAGCACAGTCACAACAGTTATAATAGCCACAGAAGTCACAGTTTATCAATATAAACTAGCATAGAGATTAAAGATGAGGACTTGAACTCGCTTAAATACAACCGGTCTAAAGACAGAATTCATAAAGCTAAGAACTGTCAAGTACCAGAAGGGGAGAGCTACGCGTTTTGGTACTTTCGAGGCCTTCCCACCTTCCTTTTCATTGGAACAGAGCCCGATAGGGAAGCGTCAGAAGCTGGCCTCTTACCAGATGAACCCACCAGCTCGACATCTCCCTTGAGGAAGGCGGCAATGACAGCATCTCGGTCTCTCAAAGCATGGATCAATTTCGCCTTGTCATCTTCCAGAACCGCAATGCGCACAAGGTTCTCCCGATGGAATCTCTGCAGATCTCCAGCCAATGTGTGCCAGTCCTGAAGCTTTCTTGCAGTCTGATCTTTGAGCATGTCCATCTGTCTCTCAAACTGGCGCAGGGTACCCTCCATACGACTGAGCAGTCTAGACTTGGCGACAACTATGTCGCTGGATGTCACTTGACGATAAGAGGGAGACACATCCAAGTTGAAGGAAACCCCCTGTAGGTTCCAGCTCGGGGGTCATCTGGCAAGTTTGGCATTGCAGGCTCCTGGAGTGTAGCGAGGCCTGTTCACAATCGTCTGAAGCTCTGGATAGGAAGGGCTGACAAGTGAAGGAGAGTTCACCAAAGGTTGACCGGTTGTCTGACTGCCCAAATCAAAAAACCTCTTTGCCCTAAGCTCTTCAGGAGATGATTCCATCCTGCATAAAAAGGGAAATTCTTAAACACTTTTTATCATTTTCCTAATCATTAAAATGAACAAGGAAAAGAGATCAGCTGGACGACCTTCAGAAGCAACCAGTTGGAATTGATTTTAACCTAGGCCGGCCGGTAGCTCCGAAGAATCGGCCAGAGAAACAGGGATAACCAGTCGGTCGATATTAGTCACATATCAAAGGGTCGTAGAACTGTTTGGTACCTAAGACGAACTGGTCGGTACCATTAACTTCCCAGGAGAATGGAACCAACCGATCGGTATTCAATACAGATCGACCAGTGTCGTCACTTCCTCAGGGACTTAATACGGTCCGACCAGTATCCAGAGTCGATCGGGCAACACAATTGACTCCTTATGCAAAAGTCTGACCGACACTGATGTAATTTTGGAATCCTCGACTATTACTGAACCGTTCATGATGTCAATCATGGGCGTTGGCAATAGAAGAAGCGCAAAAATTAAACTGAGTCAGATCGATCAGGAGTTGAGTCAGATGCACCAAGCCCAATAATGATATACCGATCGGCTAACCTTAAGGGAGCCCGTTGATGCCTGTCTCGCTCGTGTCTGCACTGATGGACCGATTAGCCTATTAAAATCTCTTGTTCCAGTCTGCTCTATCCATTTACTGGTGTAACGGTCAAGATCCATCAATTCACAATAAGAATGTTTTTATCAAGGTCCACAATTTTATGAAAATAAAGATTGAGGACCTCGAGGGGCAAATGTTATCGACGAAAAATATCGTGAATATATTTAAAACTTACCCGGTCGGTATACCCAGAGAAACTCACCGGTCGGTACCAAACAGATCCACTAAGGAAAGATAACATAGCCTAACCCAGTAAAGTGGCACTAGTTGACTAGAACATGAGTATACCCGTCGGTACAGCAATGAGGATGTCGGTCGGTTCGAACCCAAATGCACCGGTTGGGTAGTCATAAATCCAGAGCAAGGTAACCCTATGTGAAAGGAAAGGAAAGCTCGCTCACCAGTCGGCTAGGACCCATGTGTACCGATCGGTCCCCTTGGAGTAGTCTGCCTTGTTTAGACATTTCCATACCAGTCGGTCTAGAGGGCGGATGACCGACCGGCCATAATGCAAAGCCGACACTAGGTCACCCGCGCAAGGAAGAAGAGAAACCGTACCGACCGGTCGGTCCTATTCCAGACCAATCGGTCATCCAAACAGCTGTTGACAGGTTGGCTTCTGGATAGTTGTTGCCTTGCTGGCCAGTGGCAATTCCATAAATAATGTCCGACCGACTGGTGGCTCTGAAAGCTATATCACTCCATTTCTCCACTCCTATAAATTGGGATCCAACCCCACTTTAATGGGGGAGGGGATTTTGGAGACCCCGAAGGGCTGCTAAATCCAATTCTCAACAGTTACTTAGTGATTTCATCATCTCTAATCATCTCAAAGTGAAGATCCAACACAAAATCCATCGTAAATATGCGGGAATTCATCAAAGCCCACATGGAAACCTAGATCCAATCTTCCATCTGCCATATTTAAAGATTCTCATTGATTTTTCTTTAATCAAGCTCTAAGAGAGTGTAATAAAGAATGTAATGAGGGAATTTGCTTATTTTGTAATTCTAAATGCAATAATGGAATAGATGTTCAAAATGGATGTAGAATCGAACAACTATAAAATGTTGTGTCTTCTTTTACTTGTATTTTTCCTCAATTGAAGTGGCTCCACATCTTTTTTTTTTTTACTATCTAGCAAAGTATTCTTAATACTCTTGGCGTTGATCCTAATTTTGAGATCAACGGTCTTCACGAATAAAATTTCCATGTCCATATCGACATCCGAGTATATTGTTGGATATTTGCATTCATGAATGCTAATGGATACTGAATAGTTGCCATATTAAGATAGATTTTTTTTAAATCTTATCGATGATTAGAGCGTTGAAGATACAAATATAACAAAAATGAATAGACTTAAGCAACCAATACAGATTTAGTGCATAAAATATATATTTTTAACTTAATAATACAAATATTTTCATGGTGATAAAATACATGCAACTTAAACTGTAATTTTGGACAAAACTTAGGGATAACTTTAGGATGTAGATGTATTCAATTTGCATAAGTTTTTTCGAATATCGGACGTTCATCCGTTTTTTTCGGATAAAAATAAGAATGAATTTCGGATTTTTGAGTATTCATTGACAGTCATAGTTGGAATGGAAATGCTAAACTACCCATATACCAATTTGTAAGAGCATTCCCAACATATGTCAAGGTTAGAAAATTAATGGGTCGATCACTCCATCTTGGGTTGGTTTGGCAATGTAAAGACTTATAGAATTAGTCGGCTTTGTCAAAGCCGAATAGTCCCCCTTATTTGGTTAATTGGCTAAACTCCTTACTAGGCAACAATCAATAATCTGACTGTTACTACATAGTCAGCTTTATTAAAGTCAGTTAAGGGCAATGCTTTTTTTTACTATTGTCATCTTTCCCTTTATATAATTTCATGATGAGCGTTTCGGGGTATCTCGGTTTTGCAGCACTCCTAACCTACCGTAAGCTACACTAATCCAAATCCAACAAGATTTTGTAAATGTTCAATCTCTCTCTCTCTATATATATACACATATACATATACATACATACATACATATATGTATATATATAATCACCTATCCAAAATTAGAGCTCATTCCGAAATTCGTAGAATAATATATTTGATGTTTAAATTTAATGGTTCGAATAAATGTCTGAACAGTGAATGATTAAGCTAAAATTTTCGAAATGTTACGAATGTCGGAACGAGCTCAAATTTTGATAGATGATAATATATATGTGGATTGAACATCTACAAAATCTTGCTGGAATTGGCTAGTGTAGCTCACAGTAAGGTAAAGGTGCTAAAGAGGTGCTGCAAAAAAGAGGTGCCCCGAAATGCTCCTCTAATTTCATATTTAACAAATTTATCTACATAAATTTCCTCAACATTTCTTAGTCTCTTCAAACAATTATCTATGCACAATTTTAATTATGTCAAAAGGTCATAAAGGAGAACCTCAAAAAAAAAATCATATTCCAATTGTTAATCACAACACTTACCCAATAATCAAAATCTATCTCAAATCAGTTCGAGTATGTTCAGTTCTCAATATGGTCGAACTCAATATCATTCTCAAAATTCTCACCAAAATAAAAATAAAAATTCTGGTTTTTCCCAAGCAAATTCGTATAATTCTTCGCAAAATCAAAATTCTTACATTTATAACAAAATTCAAATCATTATCAAAATTCCCAAAATTAGAATTATTCCCAAAATACCTCATTTCAACAAATCTATAACTATAATGCAAATTACGTATCTCCTAGTAGCTAACTTTGGTCAATATTTTCTTACCTCTCTTAAAATTTAACAGGAAATTTGATTAATCCATTTGGAGATAACAATTGATGTAACACCCCTTTGGAGAAGTTAACACAAAGATCATTTAGCACAGTGGTTAGTGCATGAAGTCGCTTTCCGTACTACAAGAAAACACGCTATTTCCGATGGTTGAAAACTGTCGGCCGAAATTGTATAAAGCCGTCGGAAATAGCCATCGCATTCATGGCTGTCAAAAATTTAAATTTCCGACGGCTTCCAACAGAGCCCATCGTTTAGTTTTCCTATGGATAGCGACATCTTGCAACGGTTTCCAACGGTTGATAGAAGATGTCGGAAACCGTTGCATATTACCGTCTTAAGCCGTCGAAAACCATCGTATACTTGAATGTCTATAAGCCATCGGAAACTGTCGAAAGAAGTCGAAAAATCTGCATATATTTATTTATATTTCAGCTGCTATTCATCCCTCAAACTACATTTACATCTCATATTCTCATTTCAGCTACAATCTGGGCACCCTACATATCATATACCAAACAGTTACCAACATAAAACCAATTATAAATCGAAGAAAACAACATAAATGAGACTACAAACCCAAACAACCAACCATACACTGCATAAATATGTACATATCACTGTCTAACATCACAATATCAGAAATACATCAACTCCAACACCATTTCCAGCAAGAACACTGCATGAAATACTTAAGTAAGGAGATGCATTGGTTCACGGTAAGGGAATCATTAATGGCGCAAGTCATCGACGTCAATAATATATGTTTTAGTGTCGTTAACAATGCTGAAGTTTATATATGTTGTCATTCCTTATTAATGTTGCAGCACTCCAATGTTGACACTAAGCCTATGTAGGCCATGTTGTATGTCACTGTGCTTTTATCTGGATATGTTTAAAGTAAGATAACCCATATTATGATTATGTTATCAACATAAGTTTTCGACATTAAAATTTATACTTAATGAATTAATTAAGTCCTACTTTTTAAGCCTTATGTAGAGTTTCGGTATGAGATTCACGTGCGATATTGCTATTGTATGTATTCTGATTCATCTTTTTAATTGAATAGAAGGTGGCAATGCAGACTATTTTGACATCGACATTGCGCAAATGAATTCTCAAACAAATTTTGTTGTCTTTAACTCATCTTCTAAATGAATTCGACGGATATAAAATGTTTGGTTAACCTAAATACTTAAATTGAAAGTTAATAGTGTAATATAATCAAAGTAATAAATGAAAATTTGTGTACCACTTGATTTCCAAAGCCGTAACGCCTGTTCCGCGTCATTGGATCCATCACTGACTGGAAGATAATGTCCTCCTCGTCAATCGTCAGTTGCTCATGTACTGTCTCAGCTAGACGCTTTTGACGTTGCTCTATAAACTTCTCCTGCATCACCATGAATATGTAATTAATTTTTTATTATAATTTATTTATTATAATTAACAGTTACTACGAAGACATATACATAAAATGAAATATTACATGGCTCTTTCTGGATTTGTCATCATGCCATGAATATGTGATGTTACCATCTGCATCAGTATGCTCGATGGCATGCGTGCAAGCGAATACGTCCATGTATGAGACCGGTCCCGACCTCTCAGCCTCGTGAAATTGATTATTATACATATAATTATTCAACATATAAACGTATATAACATACTAACTTTTTTTAAGTTGCATTTATAAAACATAACAACTCATGTCGATACTGCTGAAACGACTTAGATCCTCCTCGATGCGTGACTGGATTTTTATTCCTATTTTCAGAATTTCTTACTGCCCCTTCCTATACATTTTTGATCAAAAATTGTTACATTACTCATCAAATAAATATTTTTCTAAATTTATATAAAAAATTACACTTACCTTCGCCGCATCAATTTCCCAATGCCTAAGAAATCCGTTCCACACACTTTGCCCCATCCTGCTAGGTTTCTTCCTCGTTTTCTTCAATGTTGAAATGCAACCCTTATAATTCTTTCTCATCTTCATCATCCAGTAGGTCCGCACCAATGATAAGTCATGTGTCTCTATATCAATCTCAGCCTGTATTTCATGTTAAATAAACAATATCAGTAAAATATGTCCATTTTTTCAACAAATTAAAAAAAATTGAAAAAAGACTAAAAAAATACTTACAAGGACATCCTACCAAATAACCTCACGTATGTGAGGTGGGATCAAATCCCACTTCGGCCAACACGCCGACAACCGCGCCCTGTAAGCTGTTGTCGATGCGTTTAAAAGAACCTTAGAAGGCAGAAAGTCGAATACCCTGTATTCAATATGATATACATAAGTGTATTTATGGTTAAAAAAATGTAAATGCTAAGTAAACTTTTTTTTACCCTGTACTAGTAGGGACCAAGGTGACAACAAGACGCTTCGGGGATTGCAATGGAGCAGAACCATCGCCTAACGAATTTCCTCTGGATGACATACCTGTCACATAACAAATTATTTTAAATGATAACAATAATAAACTACGTTTATGTTGCACACAAAAAAATAATGACACAAAAGTTTCTATCGTAAATGACGTAGATGCGAACAATATTTTACAACACAATGACAAATTCTAGTCATTCACAGATAATTGTTTTATGTACACCATATTTTTTTAAGTACAATATTAGACAGAATTGCATAGTCCATTTGCATGCTTTCTATACATGGTTAGTTGGATTAAACTTAAATTCCTTTTAGGTATAAAATTCTATTTAAAACTTTTAGGGTATTCGCATATTCCATTTAACGTTTTTCAATTCAAATTATAATAGTATTCAATTTCAATTTTTTTACTCATATGATTACTAGAGTACTATATTCTTTTCTACCTTTTACTTAATATAAAAACAGTTTAAATCGACTATAAAAATTAAAATTGTTTAACATTTTATTATCCAAAAATTAAACTAAATTTGTTGCATACAAATCATTTTTATGTTATATTTTGCTACATACAAATCAAAAAATTAACTTATTTGGAATTGAAAATGCATGACATCTTTATGTTATACAACATAATAAAATGAATGACATTTTTATGTTATATTTTTATCCACATTCGAAGAAAAACACACACACACACACACACACACACACATATATATATATATATATGAAAGCAATTCTCTTGATTTCATAACACTAGTACGAGACCAGAAGCCTCCTACAGAAACTATCGCTGATTTACGACCAAATACTCGACACAAAAATTTCAATATCAATTAATCACATGAAATAAACATATAACGTAATACCTAACATACATCAACACCGTTGGAATCAATTACACTCAACGAATAACCCTAAATTTGTAATTTGAACAAATATAGCTTTAGTAAAAAATTGAATTTTTAAGCAAAAAAGGAATTTATACCTG
This sequence comes from Allium sativum, assembly GCA_030737875.1. Lineage (NCBI taxonomy): Eukaryota > Viridiplantae > Streptophyta > Magnoliopsida > Asparagales > Amaryllidaceae > Allium > Allium sativum. The sequence goes on along the minus strand of CM060912.1, from coordinate 967,603,690 downwards.
AATTTGATCTCGGTGGAGGTTTGAATTGAAACTAGGAATGAATTAGCATGAAGAAATCGGTGTTTGCAGGCAAGAAATCACGGATTTCAAGGGTTTTAGGTTTTGGAGGTGGACTTAATTGGGGAAGCTGAAGGTGAAATGAGGGAGAAAGCTCTAAGGCTTCTAGAAATACGTTTATAAATGATGTTTTCAATGGCCACAAATAGGCCATTGGAAACTGTCGATAAATAGCCGTCGGAAGCCATCGCAACCCTCTGTCGAAAATAGCAATGTTTCTTCTAATGTCGGGAGGTCGGGAGTTCTAGTTCCACGATTGTCACATTTGGTATCAGAGCTTACACCTAGCCAGAATTATGCGTTGTTACACCCCAAATTTTAATAAACAATAATTAAATGGAAAAGGGTAACAAACTAAATATGAATTAAAATAAACCTCAAAATTATAGAACAGGACTAGCACCATTGGGTCTATTGTAATTTTCTGATTAAAATGGACATTTGGTTTGCTGAAATTGGAGTTAAAATGAATTACTTATGAATTAAAGATGTTAACCAAAAATCAGAAATATATATAAGCAAACAAGTCAAATGAGTCTTTTGGGTCGATCTTGTGTCGACCCAGACCATGCATGGGTCGACCCTGTGTCAACCCAAGGGGCGGTTGGGGCGACTCAAGGTACCTGGGGTGCGTACCTTCCCTGGCACAAAAAGGCAACGACATTTTATTTTTTTTGAATGTTATTTCAGCTAATGTTGCCTTATTTTTTTGGTTTATTTTAAACCAAAGGCTAACATGGCACTTTCTGATTGCTCCAATGACATGGCTGGTCTAAATCTAATCCTAAAATTGGACTGTTGATGGCGTCCAGTAAACCCTATAAATAGACTATCAGAGTCTCTCTCATTTCTACGCATCCAGTCTTTCTCTCTTCTTCTTCTTCACTAGGCCTATCCCCAAAATTAGGAAGGGCAAAATAATTAAACTTTTATAGGGATAAATAACTTCTTGAATTTCAAATATTTATTTTTATAAATACTTCTAAAGGCGGAGGTTCTGCTAAAGTAAAGAAAGACCACAGGGGAAGCACTTTCCAGTAGATCTGTGAGTTTTATGTGATTTCTATACTATTAATTTATGTTGGAAAAGTTAGACAATTAAATAGTTTAGTTTTTGCAAGTTTAATGTTTACTGTTATTTACAGTTTTTATATGTTTAGTTTTCTGTAAAGGTATTGTAATTTATCTACTGTCTATGCCAATTTATTTCCAGTTATTTACTGCTTATGAGTAATTCTCCTTCTTTTATCCCCTTCTCTGTTGTGGTTTTATTTACAGATAGGATATGCCTATTTTATTTGTTTTGTTTCTTTTTGAGTCTAGGCCTTGCAGGTAGCCTAGACTATTTCTCTTTTTCTTTTAGCGCTGAGCCTAGGCCTATAGAGAGCTTATGACTTTATCGTTCATATTGCGTTAAAATTGGAATAATGTTGTATTAGATAAAAATGGATAATCGTGAAATTTAGAACTGATTAAATATTATAATCAGTATTGGACTGTAAATCGGGGATAAAACTCGATATGTAATTGGAGAACATGCAAAGATGTAAACTGGAATAGGATTAACTTAGTTAGATGCTAAGTAACGTCAGGTCGGGTTGTATAAAAAGATAAACATTATTAGGAGTGTTTAATACAACCTAGGATTATAACATGAGGTTATATTGGGCTTATTAATAAACTTAAATTGTGTTAAGTTAAGTTAAAGTTGAGATTAATAAGCTAAGATAGGGGAGTCCATTCCGGCAGCGTGTGGATGATTAGGGAAAATAAGTGACTCATAGGTCTGTTTCATTAGTGTGGGGCTGATTGGTGAAAATTAAGGGCCTAATAAAATGATAAGGTTATAGTTAGGTCCATTCCGACAGCGTGAGGCTGATTAGGGAAACTAAGTGGCTTAATAGAAATATAAATGGGAACCAAGTCTAGAGGGTGACTTGTGTCAAATTACATATTTGGTTGGGGACATGTATCAGATAGTATCCCTATTATCATCTATGGGAGGTCTCATGCTAGGCAGATGCGAGGGCATGCTTTACTACGCTGGATAGCAAGAGGTCCAAACGAGTTGGGTATGGGCACATTTCGGTAGGATGATGAACATTCATCTTGTTGATTGGGGGAAATTAGCCATTGTAATGCCTATGATTAATGATTATGCCCTTTTAGTTGATGGGTTCTAGACTGATAGCTCCAAGCTCCATAGTTGGCATAGGTTATCACATTGTGGTTATATGAGTCGATCGACATGTAGAATTTAGATAAAGCCTAATTATGATATATTGGTAAGTTGGTTTAGAAATCTTAGATATGAATGAGAAACCAATCTTTATTCATGTTTAACTTTGTTTACTGCCTCTATACTTGTATACCTTTATGTCTTGTGTCCTTAACAGTTGTTCATCTGTCTATTGCTTCCTTAATTTATGCTTATGCTAGAAATTACTAGAACTCACCAGACGTATGCTTGACCTAGTTTGTTTTCTCCATCTCTCTTCCCCCCCAGGTTCGTAGGGTGGATGTAGGGACCCGAACTTCCCCGTGAAGGAAAGTACAGATTGAGTTGAGAACACGATAAATCAGAACACAAATAGAAGAACATTTCATTGTTAATTACAACAATTCCATTAGAATACAAGAATATACAGAGTATGAATAAATATTACACATCATAAAATAGCAGAGATTAAAATACATTACATAGCAGCAAAAAATAATACAAAACACAACTGAAAGTAATATACGGATACAGAGCTTTCTGAATATCGCTTCCACTGTTAATCAGGATCATGTGAATATAAATCTGCAAAACCAAAACTACAAGCTGCCCGTGTGGAAAATAGGGGCACCCAGAGTTCAGGTTAAAACAATAAACTCCTGGTCAGTCATGTGACTGGTATGAAACTAAAACAGTTAGTAAATCTTTACTTTAAAATAAAGTAAATCAAGGGACCACGCCGTATAACACGGAACGGGTTTCCTCCCAAGAATACCAGTGCATAAAACAAAAAGCGCAATGCTTTTTGGAAAAATGAAGCTATTATAAGACTCAGGTCCCATCACACAATGCAACGCAAGCCGGAGTATAGAGTTTTACCTTATAATAGCCAAACATGCTTGGTACATTTAAAACAAATCATTTTGATACTATTATAGTGTAAAGTGTATGAAAACAACTTCAAATATAAATGTATCAATCATAGACGGCATGGTATCTCATGCTATTATGTCGCCATACTAGGCTCTACAATCAAAACCGAAATGTCACGTATTGGAAATTGGATTTCCGTCATGAGTTGAGGCAAGGGGCAAGCTCCTCACCGGCTTCGAGACACTCTAGCAAATGTCTCAGGATTCCCCGCAGAGAACCCTTGGAATCGGCTAGGCCGGTCCACACTTACGTTAGTGGATTGACAATTCCTGAACACACGTTGCCCGGTCCTATCGGACCTATCCATCAGCTCCTAAGAGACTGATATATCCGAGGCGCCTCACATTCCAACATCCACAAAGGTATAATAATCAATGATGTCAGGGCTAGTAAAACGCTGACACCACCCATAACTAGAAAGAAACGTCGTGTTCTCCCAGCGGTCCGTATCCCGTTTTTAACTTATACCGAGATGTGAGGCTCGCGAATCAACGCTATACACAAAGCTACGCTGTATTAAAGCCGTGCTTTGATCATCAACCACAAGACTCTGCTTTTCAATAGAAGCCTTGATCACTGCATCTCAGCATGCCACACTGGCAATTCACGCCATGCGACTGATATCTATCGATATATAACCTCTGAGCTTGTACGTCACAGAGAAGGGCGTTAAGAAAGAGAATAAATTCTCTGCCGCCAAACAGATATATATTTAATAGAAATCAGTCAACATAGAATAAAATCCAACGTCGGACACACAATCCATTTATAAGTTCGTTTTGGGTCTGAACTAAACCGGAGGAACCTTATAACTCGCATATCTATTGATCTCCAAATACGTCTGGACGATCACCAACTATTTCCCTCCTCTTGGATGTACAGCCCAATCAAGATCACAATTAATCGTCCAAATGATGTAAAAACCTCCGGTCTTCGACCACCGTTATCTATATGTTCAAGTTGACTTAACCCTGCCACGTGTTATGTTGTATTGGTTAAGTGTCATTAGTCTTGTCATATTACTTAACCCACCCATTAGACTGATTAACAGTTATGTTGGTTAAGCCCACATTTATAAGTTTTACACGTTCTTAACTCATACCGGTTAGGTCCACATTTTCATGTCAAATTTTCATATCTTCCCACCTAACCCTCTAACCATACCCACGTCTTGTTATGGTTAGTATTACTTAATTCATTCATTATGACGAACGAATCATGACCTCTCACATTAGGCCGTGCATTTTGTGGCCACTGGATTAGCCGAGCGGTTCCGGGCAGATTTACACCACAAATTGAGTCTAACCTCATGTCATAAATCGTTACCCCTACAATTTGACCTTCGACCTCTCACATTAGACTGACACTTTATGGCTACTAGATTTGTCGGGCGGTTCCGGGCAGATTTACACCACAAACCGCGTCTAACCTCGTGTCAAAGGTTCATTAATGGTCGTATTCCCCCCAAAACCCCAATATCAGTTCATGTGTTCAACATATAAAAATGTTCATGTCTCAACCACGTTCATATTTCCAGTTATATACCAATTATCAAGTTCATAATTCATGTTTTTGCCCCAAAACATATTCCCAAATTATTATCATAATTTACTATAAGGTTATGCCAAGTTATAGCCTTTTTATTTACAATACGTGCCAACTACTCAAAACCCAACTTAGGCGCATTCATATTAAACCTCTACCAAGTCATAAGTTATCATATATGTCTCAACTCCAAACTTTACATAATTAACATATGCCCAAGTTCTAGATTACATGTCAGTTTTTACATATGCCCAATTCATACCAAATTTACATATGTTCAATTCATGCCATTTTACATGTATGCCAATTTTATGCCAATTTACACACATACCAAGTTTCATGCCGTCTTACATATATCAATATCCTTGCCATTTTACATAGGTCAAGTTTCATACCAAACTACATGTATTCCATGTTTACACCAATTTACCCAAACTTACAAACTTTAATTATAACGATAATACTCAAATCCCAATTCATTGTTATGCCATCAATTTTACCAAATATATATATCCAATATAGACAATATTCCCATATTTCCCCATATTCAATCGTACGCAAATCGCGGTTTAGGCCTAGGTCCGAAATTGACTTAGGTTCATCAAAAGAAAATAAATAGGGGGAAGATAGAATTGTGCATAAAAATAAGATCAGAGAGAAAAACATCATTACAGGCAAAAAGATTACAACTTGATAATAAATTCAACATGAATCAAGAAATCTGATTTACAACAGGCTGAATAGATCATGAACTTGACATGAGAATAAAGATAGACAAGTCTCAAAAACCCAAGATTCAAGAAGCAACGGGAATGGGTCTGAATCGATAAACATACTTAAATCCAATTCTACTTTATTCCATGGCCATATTATAATTAACAAGTTTAAATATAAAAACAACTAGAACTTACAGATCGTGGCTAATGAATTAAGAACTGAATTTGTTGTAGAATGTTGATTTATTGTCTTGAGTCTTTGTAGAAGCCTTAATCTTCGAATTAAATTGTGTCTGAAAGCTTTGTCCTTAGAATTGATTTGAGTTTGAATGCTTAAGCTTTAATTTGGGGGCGGCGACCATGGTTCAAGATGGAGTTCAACAGCATTTTGGTGCAAGAATGATTTGTTGTGAATTAGGTTAGGTCTAAGGATGTTTCTATAGGTGTAGCTACTAGTTTAGGCCCTTAGATTAACTCTAGAATCAATCCTGACCTTCAGAAATCGTCCCAGCCTGCTGACTCAACCGGTGCACCCAACCAGGCCAACCTGGCCCAACCAGGGAGGCCAGGTCGACCTTATGGTCGACCTGGTCTGGCCAGGTCGACCCCCAAGTTGACCCTATGGTCGACCTGGTCTGGTCAGGTCGCCTATAGTCGACCTGGGCTCTGGGCGGGAATTTTCCCACCCAGCCCGCTATTGGGTCTTAAATTCGAATTTGAATTCGAATTTCTGAGCTGTTTTTGATTATGAAAATTCGTGAAACTTCTAGAGGTCATAACTCGGTCATATGGACTCCGATTTTTGAAAACTCGGACTCGATTTCATGTAGAATTCCGAGACGAATGCATTGGCATAACCCGTTTCCCTTGATTCTCATTTTAAAAATTAATTATACCTCGATTTCTAGTTTCAACATGTCATTAAAATTCGGGTTGTTACATTCTCTCGCTCCTTAAAGGTTTCGTCCTCGAAATCTTCAAGTTAAGAAGAACGTGTCCTACCATCCAATCATCCATCTACTCAATCATCAATCACATGCATTCATTGTCCTTAAGAGATTTCTAATGTTGTATGAACATATGCAGAAAGTGTGTGTATATGTTCCTTATCTAGTGCAAATGATCAGGCCTGATTGATCTTCTTAATGCAAAATATGTTTAGTGCCATGAGTCCAACATGTATGCAAATAGTCCTAGTCACATTAACACTATATGTGTGCACAAACATCCATCCATATGCAACATCCACATGATAGCACATTCAATTTCATCCATAAACAAGTATAAACACTCATGCATATGCAGTATGAAAGGTGACAGAGCCGATCTAGTGTCTAATGTGCGTGTCTATGCATCCACGAGCAACCACTAGCAACCACTTGCAACCATCAATCATAACATGTCTCAAACACATGTTTACACCCAATTGTTCCTACCTAAAGGTATAGTCGAATGATAGAATCAAGTAAAAACTTTGTGCCCATTAGGCAATGTCAATACTGGAAATCTACGTCACATATATACTGATTAGGAGAAGAACTCCCTAAGCATCAGCCCCGAAGACCGAAATCATCATCAGACTGACACCCAAAGAATTACTCAACCTAACCAATATATATGATCCTAGGAAACTAAGCATGATGGACTCCTTTTAGATCTCAAGAAATCCCTTCCTAAAATCAACCCGTATCCTATAGAACCCAAAAAGTTTAGTCAACCCAACAGACACCCTCAAGCCCCAACATGTATTACCAATAGATAAGTCATACCCCCTATGGGGTTTGCAACAGAAATAGGATTGGGAATAGGATCGAGAGGATATAATTAAAAGATATCATGCAAATAAGCTCTACAGGAAAAGAGGGATCAAGGATATACTCTTAAAAAGAGATATGATGCGCGTACCTAGTCTTCAATCTTCTGAGTCGCATTTCCTTGAGCTTAACTCCATTGTGCTTTCACCGTCTTTAACTTCACAATTTCGTAGCTTCTTAATTCTTATTTACAAAATATGAGTTGGAACTCATTCCACTGTTGCCTCTCGTTTCACTTTCACTTATTCTCCTTCTAGTATACTCGGCTCAAACATAACTGCGTACTCATGGTTTCATGCAAGCTCTCCAAATTTCACTAGTGAATCCTGGATCTCGTTTACTTACTAGAAGGTATTCCACATAAATGAATTATCTCTTGAAAATAAACGAATGCCAACCATGTTGCCAAGTGTACTTACTAAGGTGATTTTCTATAACTCATGCATAAGCGAGATGAACCATCCGCCTTAGTGGCGAACATTACTCGAGCGGACCAATAAATGTGTCAAGAGATTCTAGGTAACTAAGCATGGCAGAACCCTAAGGGATACACTAGACTTCAAGGGCATTACCGAGGCGAGTCAAGATCCTAACTACCCTCTTTTCATACTTGAGAATGGTACTGTGATGATCCCAAAACCCCATGGCACGGTGTTAAGGATAATCATTGGAATATAACACATTAATCATCATTAGCAGATCACAGATAATAGCATAAACGAGAAATAGAATAATTTACACACATATGACAGCGGAATCATATAGATATCACCACATCAGAGAGCACAGTGCAGGATACAACTTAGTGCATAATAATACATAATCATTGATCATCGCCAGAGGCGGAATCATACATAAAGAGTACACAAACTAAACATTAGTCTACATCGCCAGTGGCGGAATCATAATACATATACAATAATGGCGGAAAAGTCATATTCATCACGGTGTAGTCAAGCCTCGCGATGAGCCAAAAGTGCACCAGATACCTGTAACTAGGCTGCCCGTGTGAAAATGAGGGCACCCGAGTTTGCAAGGTGAAACAAACTACGAGTCAGTCATGGGACTGGTATGAGAAATCTACTTAACTTATTAAACAACGATAATAAGGCAAATCAAAGGACCACGCCACTTTCACGGAACGGGTTTACTTCAATGAGTGCTAGTGCATGAAATAAAGTAAATGATTAAATCATCGCAATGCTTTTTATAAAAATGAAGCCATTATAAGACTCAGGTCCCATCACATAATGCAACGCAAGCCAGAGGATAAAGTTTTACCTTATAATATCCAAAAATGCTTCATACGTATAAAACGAAAGTGTTTGATATTATTACTAGTGCATATATATTTCAAAAGAGATTTCAATCATAAATATCAATCCTAGGCGGCATAAATGACCCATACCACTATGTCGCCATACTAGTAATACAATCACATCCAGAATTTCGTATTGGAAATTGGATTCCATCATGAGTCGAGGCAAGGGGCAAGCTCCTCTCCGTTCGAGACACTCTAGCAAATGCCTCAGGATCGCACACAGCGGTCCTTGGAATCGGCTGGGCCGGTCCTCTCGTACTTTCGAGGATTGGCAATTCCTGAACACACGTTTCCCAGTCCTTACAGACCTATAATCGAGGTGCCTCGCATTCCAACAACCACACAGGTGAAAAGTAGATATAAATGTTAGGGCTGGTAGGTCACTGACACCACCATAGCTAGAAAGAAAAGTCGTGCTCTCCCAGCGGTCCGTCTCCCGTTTTTGACTCATACCGGGGTGTGAGGTTCGCGAATTCACGTTATACACAAAGCTAAGTCACACAGACCATGCTTTGATCATCAACCACAAGACTTTTCTTTGCAACAGAAGCCTTGATCCTATGCCACTTAGGTGTGCCACACAGGCAATCCACTCCATGCGACTGATTTCTATCGATATATAACCTCTGAGCTCGTACGTCTCAGAGAAGGGCGTTAAGCAAGAGAATAAATTCTCTGCCGCCAAACAGATATATATTTAACAGAGATCAATCAACACAGAACAAAATCCAATGTCATACACACAGTCCATTTACAAGTTTGTTCTGGGTTTGAACGAAACCGGAGGCACCAATTCCTCGCATATCCGCACGATCAACAATACGTTTGGATGGCTACTACTTCAGCTCCTTCAAGGTAGCTACTCCAATCACGAGCATCAGTAGCGCCCATCCATCCAATGTGAACATCGTCGTTCTTCAACCGTCTTCGACTCTTCAACTTCTCAACGTCAATCAATTATTTGAAATGAGAATGAACTCGGCCTTTTCAAATAACCCACGTATATTTAGATTTTCAAATCAGTTTTTCACATGGTTAAACTACTCAACATTCACATTTCAGTTCCTAAGTATAATTTTCATGTTAAACACATTCAACCATCACATATCAAGCAAACACAACAAAATTGGTTTATTTCCACTCTATATCGTTTATAGTATTTTATAACGATATATCGCCATTTTTATTTATTTAAAACGGCTATATTTAATTAAACGACGTTTCAGGTCGTGCCGAGGCACTGGCGCTGTTTTTCACTAAATTTGTTTTACACATATCTGAAAATATAACCGTTGGATCTTCACAAATTTTATATCATTAGAAAGATCATTTCAAAACAAATCCAACGGTTTCAGTTTTGGGAAAATCCGACGATCGAATCTTCCACACTAGTCATTTGAAGTTACGATTTCAAATTACGAACTGCAGCGTCGTTATTCAATTTAATTTAATTATATTTATATATATAGAAATATAATCGTTCCCAGTGCTGTTTTTCTTCAGATTTGAATTAAACATTCCAGACAATCCAACCGTCGGATCTTTACACAGTTGGTGCCGTTGGAAAGATATTTCCAAGCCGAACACAACGGTTGCAGTTTTGGGGAAATCCAATGGTCGGGTTTCCCGCACTAGTCGTTTGAAATCACGGTTTCAAAACACGAATTGCACGGCCATGATTCGTTTTAATTTTATTTATATTTATATATTTATATAAATATACTTCATTTGAAAATTCCTATATTGTTTTCACTTTAAATATTTCACTAACGCCTTTAAATTTTGGAAAATTTCTCCATAACCTCCTTTGTACGGGAGGGGCTGGGAAGATTCCCAAATAGCCACACGGGCGTCTCATCTCAAAAAGAAAAAGAAAAACCCAAGCGGCTAGCCAACAGGCTCATAAAATCATCACCCAAACAAAACAGTAAACATGTACCTATTTGTCGGGCACAAAATTTTATTCCTCTTCTCTAACCTCTTTGCTATAACCTGTTCAATAAATATGCATGTACATATATGCAATTTTTATCACTTATCATTTTCCATTCAAATTCATATTTGATTTAATTTGGTTTATAAACACCATTCATTCTAATGTTGCATACATAGGCAAAAACCATATCATTAGTTAATTAATGAATATTTCAACTCATGCATATTTATTTGAACAAGTGGTTATTTTTAACACTTCACATTTCAAAAATGATAATTTTGGTGAACTAAAATATATTTCAACACATGACTATTTTAACTAGTTCCTATGCATGTTAAAAATAATATTCCTTTCACAAATATTTATTTCAACGCTCGCATATCTTTAGCATATCACATATATGATAAAAATGGCATTTTCATCATCTAAAATATTTATTTAACACATGAATGTTTTTAACACTTCATAATTTCGATAAAAATGATATTTTTATTGTTTAATCTTTTTATTCAACACATGAACTTTTCCAACACACACACTTCTCAACACTTGAGCATTTCCTCACATGGATATTTCATATAGTTTGTTCATATAAGAAAGATGAAATTTTTATTGTTGAAACTATTTATAAAGGCGAATATTTTACATACTTCATATATATTATAAAAATGTGATTTTTATTGATTAAACACTTTATTCATTCACACATGAATTTAATTTTCATACATCACTTCTCAACACATGAGCATTTCCACACATGGATATGGTTTCAACACATGACTTTAGTTTCATCGCATGAAAATAATTTCAACATATGAAAATAATTCTAACACATGAATATTATTCAAAATTTCGACAGCATAACGGCAGGGTAGTTAAAACCGGCACCGTCCCGAGTACGGTTCCTCGCTCTACCTTAAAACCTCGCGGTTTTTGACAATGGGGATTCATGCATCTAATTCGCACGCAGGCGTCATGTTTTATTTTCATTTCCACAATTATTCCCAATTTATTTCAATCACCAATGGGTATTTTTCAACCACAACCAATCAATATCAACCACAAACAATTATTCAACCATTCGCATTTTTCATCCAATATTTCACACCAATTCACAACAATAAATAACGTCCATGGTTTGTGGACGGGGGGAGTATATATATATTATTTCTATATTTCACTTGCATTTCAACACACATATCATTTATACTATGCATGTATAATTCATACTTCGCTCATATAGCTTACACAACGCATGTACATGAGGTATACAACACGTGTATAATTTATACTTCGCTTGTATAATTTATACATGACATTTTCCATTCAATTTCATTTAATTTAGATTTCTCACATTGGTTTTCGGAGTGCTAAAAATCGTAGATGGCTCAGAAAAATCCGCGATCTCTTCTATGTGGTAGAGAGCCTCCTTGCGGTCCCGATGTTTCCTGTTTCATCGAATTTCGTCAATACACGAAAAAATATGATTTTTCAACATTTTGTAACACTAAAAAGTGTTATTTTCTATTCAAATTAATAAAACCGCTACCTTTTAGTATTGGTTCGAACTAGGGTTTGCAGTTTTCTTGGAATCCGTGAATCGAGGCTCCGATCAGAAGGTGCGACGTGAAAGAGGGGAGCGAGGCGAGTCCGTCGGTGGTGGAGATGGCGAACTCAGTGGTTTCTAGTGAGGGGGCGTCGACGTGAAGTCAGCGACTTTCAGGGCGTCGTTCTCGATGCTGGCGAAGGGAGAAAGGGCGGGGGTTGGTCGGGTTTGAAGAGGGAGGCGGGCGCCGTCGAGTCAGGGTGGCGGCGTTGGCTGGCGTTGAATGAGGCGGCGGAATTTCGGTCAGGAAGGTTGGAGCGCGAGCCACCTTCGAGAGCTGATAGGCGGCTAGGGTTTTGAGGGTTTTTTTTATTTTTAAATTATGAAATGAAATTTCCTACTGGCCGATGCTTTATAAAAAATTTTAAATAGTGTTACTCCATACGGACACCAATTCAAGCCCAATGACTGTCGCCCCAAGCTAAATACCCCCATCCCGGACACAATGGGATATGTTTCGTTGGCCAATTCGGCTATTACAGTCGGTTATTATTCAAATTAAAATATAAAACATTTTATATTCAATTTGAACGTACATTTCGATTTGCCAAGGCCACAAACTGATTCGAATTTTTTTTGAAAAATAAATCTAGCTATGTTTTGACACTATGGTCCCAACAAAACTAGTTTCGTCGAATTCTGAGATTGTTTGAAAAATGGCCATTTTCTGGTCGATCCAATTTAAAAGAAATTGATCGAACACATTTTCTTTTTCCACGCTCACATACTAGCTTCAAAAATTATGAAATTTGAAACTTAGCAATAGTTTGACATCCCGGACCCAACAAAAGTGGTTTCGTCGAATTCCAAGGTCATTTGCAAAATGTCTATTTTTAAGGGCTATATATTCTATATAGCGACCTTTCTGAAAATTCATTTGGCCATAACTTTTGATTCCCGCTATGAAACTTCGATTTTTCAGATTCGTTAGAAAGATATTCACTAACAGATTTAAATATTTTTGGTTTCACTAAAATCCGTTATATTTTGCAGCTGGTGCAGTCAGTCAAAGTTTGAGTTCAAATTTTCCAACCGACACACTATTTCTAATTCACTGTTTTATTGAAATATTCTATTTCAATTGTTCAAATTCCTTTGAAATAACCAATTTAAATTTTTTAAATTGGCTCGTATTTTCAGGGTTGTTATAGGTACCATTTCTGGATAACCTCTCCATCCCTAGAATCAACCCATAGCCCAAAGACATAAGCTTTACTTCTAAACTCAACACTTAACATAGACTTTCTCAAATCTAAATGAGTCATGAATAAATGAGCCGATTCCCCAACAAGATTTGAGACAAAAATGGGATCCTCTATTACAATAGTACTAAGGTGCAGAGACTCAACTATTGAAGCAGAGTTAAAAGGATGTGATGTACAAAAACGGAGTTCTAATGGGATGATAGAAAAAAAGCTAATCCTTTAATACAAACATTCCACCTCTCTAGGGTATGCTAGTAGTGAGAGCATACAATTGCCCTCTCGACGATCTTGTTCGTTGCCCTTGTCCTTGTCCTGTAATACTTAACTACATGCCTCTTTTTACCACACCAACGATGCTCTTTCTTGTCATGGGTTTTGTTATTCTTTCACTTTGACCTTTTTCCTTTCACCTTTTCCCTCCTTCATGGATTAAGCCATAATAACAAGTTTTTCATCCTTAGGCTTGTGTTCTTTATCCTTATTCTTACTATCCTTGTATAGTTTGTTGACAAGTTTCTCGAAAGCTACCTCCATCGCACGACAACTCCAAAAAGCTTGAAATAAGATTAGATGCAGATGGAACTACTGCGGCTACAGATGGAAATTGGGTGCTTCTTTGCCCTCCTACATGTGTCGTACACCTACAAAACTATGGTGAAAAAGAAAGGGAGAAAAGACATAAGGAGAGAATCAAGAGATAGTGCATATGGATTTGGGGAATATCCCTTTCGTAAAACAAAACTTTTCTTAGAAAATGCTTCTTTGTAAATGTTTTGAAAATAATTTCAGAAGGTTTTTAAAAGCTTTTGCCCAATCTGGTAACCTTCTTCTCTGATACCAAATGTAACACACCACATCCGTTAAGGTCACTCACAAAGGGAATGCCTTAACTTCAATGGAGCATTATGGGTGCTAGAACAGAAATATTACAAGACAGACATATATAAAACAGCGGAAAGCAAAGTAGAAGTATTTCAAATCATTTATTAAATATAATTGTTTACAATAAAAGCTCATCAACTTCCAATACCCAATTACATTGCTAAAATATCTGTGTTGCTCAAAAACAATGAAGCATAAAAATAAATTGCAGTATTCCCCAATAAAGCAAAGCAAGCCATAGCCAAGAGAGATCCAAGCCGCACATGAAAGAGCCTTGGAGCTTGGTAAGACCCGAACTAAGCTGTATTCCCACCCTGCGAACCTGTGGGGGGGGTGGGGAATGGAAGAAAAAGAGGCGAAACAAAACGGGTCAGTCATAAAGACCGAGTAAGTCCTAGCGGCATTCAGCATTAAAACAGATAAAGGTAACATGGCATGAATATACTGAAAGTAAACATAAGCATGATGACAAGATAAGCTACAGGCACGATGAATCAAGTATAACATCCCATACTTCCTATCAAGGGTAGCATCACAAGGTTCCTACCAAGTATCATATCGCACAGTTTCTATAACGTCGCATGATTTCTAAGTTTCACCATTACCCTATTTTCCTTGATTTCCTATATTCTCTGCACCACCTAACTAGCGTTCTAATTAGTTTGCTTAGTTGTAATTACCAGATAAGTGATCCCCCATACCCTACATGATAGTTTTATAGGTACATATCCCACGATGAGGGTCTCCCCCTCATATTGACAATTTCCTGTCCCCACCGCACCTACCTTAATTGATCGGCTCTTACTTACCATGTTTCCTATGTGTTATATATTAAGGTTATCCCAACCTCGTAGTTGTGGTAGCCCTCAGGACTACATCTAATATGAGGATTTTTCCTCAACCAGCCCAATTACCATGAATGTGTTAGATGTATCCTTACTACCCTTATCGATCGGCTCCTGCTCGACCTATTTCTTGCGGCCCCCTACTTGTAGATACCTGTGTTGGTCCCACCCTAGGGTGTATCAATCCCTAGGATGGCAACCCCGACACCCTTTTTGATGCACAACTTTATATCCACTGATGCCCACTGTCTAAATTTTCCACTCCGGAATGAGTGCATGCCCGTAATCCGTCGGAACCTACACTGCTGCATCCGCTATCGCCGTTTTGACCGCTTACAATCAGCCCAGTAATCATGCCCCACCCTGCCTAGCTCAGGGTACCGTTGATACCTAATGTGGGTTACTGCTGAAACGGGTCCCGCTACTAGGGTTTTCCTAGGGTCTATTCGTATACCCCACAGGTTGATTAAGTGTTATCTATTTAACTTAACCCCACCCCATCATGATACCGTGGTTAAGTGTTCTCTCTTGTGTTACTTAACCCTACCGCATGTCTTGTTATATTGGTTAAGCGTTCTCCCCTGTGTTAACTTAACCCTTTCCACACCTCACGTTACATTGGTTAAGTGTATGTTAACTCAACCTCATCCACTAGCCATTTTATAATGGTTAAGTGTTACCCTCGTGTATTTACTTAACTCTACCACATATCAGGTTATATCGGTTGGGTGTTATCAACCCATTCAAATTAAACCAACCCATTTAACTTAACCCTCCCATTCGTCAAATTGCATTGGTTAAGTTTTTCAAGTAATTCATGGTTTAACCCGCCCACGTATCATGCTAAGTTGGTTAAGCATTATCTATATGTTCAAGTTGACTTAACCCTGCCACGTGTTATGTTATATTGGTTAAGTGTCATTAGTCTAGTCATATTACTTAACCCACCTATTGGTTTGATTAACAATTATGTTGGTTAAGCCAACATTTATAAGTTTTACACGTTCTTAACTCATACCGGTTAGCTCCACATTTTCATGTCAAATTATCATATCATCCCACCTAACCCTCTAACCATACCCACGTCTTGTTATGGTTAGTATTCCTTAATTCATTCATTATGACGAATGAATCATGACCTCTCACATTAGACTATGCATTTTGTGGCCACTGGATTTGCCGGGCGGTTCCGGGCAGATTTACAGCACAAACCGAGTCTAACCTCATGTCGTAAATCGTTACGCCTACAATTTGACCTTCGACCTCTCACATTAGACCGACACTTTGTGGCTACTGGATTTACCGGGCAGTTCCGGGCAGATTTACACCACAAACAGAGTCTAACCTCGTGTCAAAGGTTCATTAATGGTCGTATTCCCCCCAAAACCCCAATATCAGTTCATGTATTCAACATATAAATATGTCCATGTTTCAACCACGTTCATATTTCCAGTTATATGCCAATTATCAAGTTCATAATTCACGTTTTTGCCCCAAAACATATTCCCAAATTATTATCATAATTTACTATAAGGTTATGCCAAGTTATATCCTTTTTATTTACAATACATGCCAACTACTCAAAACCCAACTTAGGCGCATTCATATTAAACCTCTACCAAGTCATAAATTATCATATATGTCTCAACTCCAAATTTTTCATAATTAACATATGCCTAAGTTCTATATTACATGTCAGTTTTTACATATGCCCAATTCATACCAAATTTACATATGTTCAATTCATGCCGTTTTACATGTATGCTAATTTTGTGCCAATTTACACACATACCATGTTTCATTTCGTCTTACATATATCAATATTCTTGCCATTTTACATAGGTCAAGTTTCATACCAAACTACATGTATTCCATGTTTACACCAATTTACCCAAACTTACAAACTTTAATTATAACGATAATACTCAAATCCCAATTTCATGTTATGCCATCAATTTTACCAAATGTATATATCCAATATAGAAAATATTCCCGTATTTCCCCGTATTCAATCGTACGCAAATCGCGGTTTAGGCCTAGGTCCGAAATTGACCTAGGCTCATCAAAAGAAAATAAATAGTGGGAAGATAAAATTTTGCATAAAAATAAGATCAGAGAGAAAAACATCATTACAGGCATAAAGATTACAACTTGATAATAAATTCAACATGAATCAAGAAAACTGATTTACAACAGGCTGAATAGATCATGAACTTGACATGAGAATAAAGATAGACAAGTCTCAAAAACCCAAGATTCAAGAAGCAACAAGAATGGGTCTGAATCGATAAACATACTTAATTCCAATTCCACTTTATTCCATGGCCATATTATAACTAACAAGTTTAAATCTAAAAACAACTAGAACTTATAGATCATGGCTAATGAATTAAGAATCGAATTTGTTGTAGAATGCTGATTTATTGTCTTGAATCTTTGTAGAATCCTTAATCTTCGAATTAATTGTGTATGAAAGCTTTGTCCTTAGAACTGATTTGAGTTTGAATGCTTAAGCTTTAATTTGGGGGCGGCGGCCATGGTTCAAGAGGGAGTTCAGCTGCATTTTGGTGTAAGAATGATTTGTTGTGAATTAGGTTAGGTCTAAGGTTTTTTTTATAGGTGTAGCAACTAGTTTAGGCCCTTAGATTAACCCTAGAATCAATCCTGACCTTCAGAAATTGTCCCAGCCCACTGACTCAACTGGTGCACCCAACCAGGCTAACCTAGCCCGACCAAGGAGGCCAGGTCGACCTGTTCTGGCCAGGTCTACCCCTAGGTCGACCCTATGGTCGACCCGGTCTGGTCAGGTCGACCCCCAGGTCGACCCTGTTGTCGACCTGGTCTGGTCAGGTTGACCCTGTGGTCGACCTGGGCTATAGGTGGGAATTTTCCCGCCCAGCCCGCTTCTGGGTCTTGAATTCGAATTTGAATTCGAATTTCTGAGCTGTTTTTTATTCTGAAAATTCGTGAAACTTCTAGAGGTCATAACTCGATCATATGGACTCCGATTTTCGAAAACTCGGACTCGATTTCATGTAGAATTCCGAGACGAACGCATTGGCGCAACCCGTTTCCCTTGATTCTCATTTTAAAAATTAATTATACCTCGATTTCTAGTTTCAACATGTTATTAAAATTCAGGTTGTTACACTTCTTAAGATTCGTTGGGGAGAGGACATCGATGACACGACTTGGGAAACAGTGGATGGGATTCTCTCTTCTTTTTCGTTTCTTTTGATAATATGCTCTTAATCCTTTCCTAAGATTTGAATTTGAATATATTTTTCCTATCGTTTGAATCATAAATCTTAGGTAGAAGCCTATGGATGGTTGGAAATGGTTTAAAACATGTTATGGTCGAATGGACTCACGTGGGTGTGAGTGTTTGCTAGTAGATACAATGGATGCAGATATACACACTAGGCACTAGTTAGTGATCGATAAACTATGACACTTACATAATCGCATATGAATGTGTGTGCATTTTTTATTTCAAATATGGATGAAAAATCGTGAATCATCACCTGGATATTGCATTTTGGTGAATGGTTGTTGTATGCATATATAATTACATGTATTATTAGGATTCCTTTGCATACATATTGGTCGCATGACACAGACATGAAATTGCATTAAGGGGGTCACCATGATCAGTGGACCGCCTGATTTTTGCATTATCTTTGAGACGTATACACTACACACTCTGCGCATGTCCATGAAAAGCATTAGAAACTCTAAAGACAGTGGATGCCAGTGGTTGATGGTTGAGTAGATGGGTGTAGATAACGGTTGGTAACAGGTATAACATTCTTTTAGTCTTAGAGATTTTGGGGACGAAGTCCTTTTAGGAGATGAGAATGTAACACCCTGAATTTTAATAAACAATTATCAAATAGAAAAGAGTAATAAACTAAATATTAATCACAATAAACTTCAAGATTAGACAACGGGACAAGAACCATTGGGTCCGTTGTAACTTTCTGATTAAAATGAACACTTGGTTTGTTGAAATCGTAGTTAAAATGAATTAGTTATGAATTAAAAATGTTAACATAAAATCAAAAATACATATATAAGAAAATGGGTCAAGTGGTTCGTTTGGTTCGACCTTATGTCGACCCAAACCATGCTTAGGTTAACCCTGTGTCGACGCAATGGCCAGTTGGGTTGACCCAAGACACTTGGGATGCATGCCTTTCTTGGTACGAAAAGGCAACAATTATTTGTTCTAAATGTTATTTTATCTAATGTGGCCTTGTTTATTAATTTATTTTGAACCAAAGGCCGATGTGGCTTTTTCTGATTGGCCCAATGACATGGTTGGTCAAGATCTAATACTAAATTTGGACTGTTTAGGGCATCCAATAAACCCTACAAATAAACTAGCGTAGCCTCCCTCATTTCTACACATTCATTCTTTCTCTCTTCTTCTTCCCCATGCCTATCCTCGAAGTTAGGAATGACCAAATAATTAAACTTTTATGGGGATAAAGAAGTTCTCAAATTTTAAATATTCATTTTTATAAGTACTTCTGGAGGTGAAGGTTCTGCTAGAGTAAAGAAAGGCCAATCGGGAAGCTCTTTTCGTTTGATCTGTGAGTTTTATGTGATTTTTAGATTAGTAATTTACGTAAGAAAAGTTAGACAGTTAAAGAGTTTGGTTTTTGAAAGTTTAATGTTTATGGTTATTTACAGTATTTATATGTTTAGTTTTGTGTAAAGTTACTGCAATTTGTCTACTGTCTATTGTAACAACCCGAATTTGCGAAACTGTCAGAATTGCCAAAATATCCGTCCGCTATAAAACTACTAATGAAAACTACTGGTTCACTACACAATATTTGATAAACATTCGAAACTTCTAAATGTGTAGGATATAATTTTTGATTAACAAACTATCAAAGATCTTTTAATACACATTTGGTGTGTTATAAAACCAGAAAAACTCAAATAAATAAATCTACCGTTGCGCTACTCTTATGAGACAGACAACAATTATTACTCTTCAAAACTCAACAAATAAGTCAAATCGTAATAATATAGTAAGCAAGTAAGAAGCCACATCGCAAGATAAATAAAAAACTGTAAATATAAAAGAGGTTATATTATTTTTGGGGCCACATCTCTTCCACTTGTGACTGCCTACGTACCCCTGTCTAAATGGGTGCCCAATTAGATGCAGGATCAAGCCAGCATAGTTCACCTATTTACAAATAGGACTCATCGAGCCTACATTCACTAACCAAAATGTAATTCCCAAACTACCCTTTAGCTTAATCTTCATATTTAGATTTATCGAATCCAATCAACTTCGTTTAATTACAAAATCCATTCTTTTGTAAATAATCTCTTCAAACTTGAAATCCCGGTTTCATTTCAAAAAAATGATATCTTTCATATCAAATCATAGTTCACTTCATGATTTAAAATAAAATCACTTATGAAAATCATAAATATTCTACTATAAAAGCATATCAACATATATATAACCCGATCAAGAGGTTTCTCCCGTTAACAAGGCCACTGGATACTAGCCACCTCCATAAATAATACCGTCTCTCTAACATTCCAGAGCACACCATCCCAATAAAATGCTTCAATGCCTCATAAACACCATACCTACTTTTTAGTCATAGGCTACCCAAATCTCCGGTAACATACAAATCATTTAGCATCCTGGAGTGATGAAATATTTCGCTATAATAGCAAATATCTTCAATTCATAGTGTTGTTATCTTCTAAACCATTTTAAACAATGGGATTTAAGTCGTCGAAATTCTATTCATTTATAAAACTTCTTTTATAAATCAATTATCATCTTCAAAATACATTTTCCAAATATTTTCTATTTCTTCAAAATCAATATTTCATTCAATATTCTTATATGAAATCATCATTCAAAACTATCCATTCAAATTTAGGTTGACAATTTAAATAAATCAATATTGTCAATAAGCACCTTTCAGTCAAATCGTGAAATAGATCACAAGGCGTTATCAAAAAAATATTTTCAACCCAACCCAGTGATAAATAGAAACATGTGTTTGCTCATAAACTAGTCGAGCAGAAATCACATAATCAATCAGAATAACTAATGATAAACAACAATAAATAAATAAAACAACATTTATCAATATTATTTAACTAACATATAAGCAATTGTCCAAATTATTATAATAGCAAAATAGTGTTTGATTCTGCTAATAGGTATCACTAATCAAATTTAATTATGTCAACCGTAATTAAATCCATAATTAATATTTTATCATTATTCGTATACTTAACCCGTTTCCGACATTATCAACTTAAATATTCCTCGTTAAAGAGGGAAGCTAGGTAAGTTGGAGCACTGGTTGCATCACCCCTTGCCTGGACACCCCATTCATGAATCTCACAAATAGATAAGCCTACTCGTCGGCTTATTAGAGTTATGCATTTTCGATTACTTTTTAGTTAAGTAATTAAAAAAGATAAGGTTTAGAACAAGGTATTCATAAGACTTCCATAAAACAAGGGATTAAGAAGTGCACTTATATGACTATTCTAGATTCTAACAATTCCAAACATACTTCAATTTAACACACAAGTTAAACAACCATTTAAACATTAAGTCAAGATCAAACACATTTTTGAGAGGGTAAAAGAAGCAGTGTTAAATAATATGAAGTTGTCATTTGCTTTCAAAAGCAAGAGGGGTCTAATGTTATTAGATCCATACCTAACCATGCACAAAGCGATAAGAACAAAAGAACCACCTCCTATCATTACACTAGCCTGACAATCCAATCTTTAGCTTTTCCAATCCAAGTCAATGCCAATCCTCCTCCTTCTACTCCACCATTACTCACTACCCCTCCTTGTAACCACTTCTTCCTCTCACCTTCCTCTACTTCTTACTTGCTAATCATGTCATCCATGATGTCTTATGCCCAAAGCCAAAGTTTAAAAGATATAGAGAAGATTTGATTAAGATATAAAGAAGTTAGAGAGTAATTAGTGGATTAGGACTTAAGCACTTCCACCATTTTTAACCCTCCTACCATACTTAAGAATAAGCCATTAGTATAGCTTAAGACGAAGAAGAAGACGAAGAAGAAAAAAGAAACCGTGTCTATATTCCTAGGGGCATGCCTCCCTTTTTATAGCCTTTAGAATGTGAATAGGAAAATACCAAAATGTCCCCAAAATACTAATGGCATTAATGAGTGGTGTGAGAGGTGTGTAAGGCGATGTGAGAGGTGCATATAAGGTGATGTGAAAGGTGTGTGTACTGTGAAGTGAAAGGTGTGCAAGTTAATGGTAAGTATGCTTTTACAAGACTTAAGAAGTAAGCATTCATTTATATACATATAAGTAACTTAGATGGATAAGTATGCTTTTACAAGACTTAAGAAGTAAGCATTCATTTATATACATATAAGTAACTTAGATGCATATACTTAGGATATTTTCTACTCCCTTGATGTGACTAATTATGAATATACATATATGTGAATAGGTATCTATGTGCATATATATAAAAATGTATCAAACAACATTGAGATGATATGAAACTACTTTTGTTCAATGATAGGTTGTAAATATGAAAGTTGAACCTCTATCATATCTTTAGTTCTTTATCAAATTATTTATTTAAGAAAAGAAAACTTGGAAATAAATTCCTTATCTTATTTAAATAATTAAAGCAAGTTTATTTAAATTATAAAACATTTATTTAAATATTTAAATACCCATAAAACAAAAAAGTTCCTTAAATGCTCATTTTTGAAATGATAACATCATAAATATAGTTAGCCATAAATTGAGAAAATATTTTTATTTGCTAAATATTTTCCTAATGATTAACTAGACATCCACTAAAATTTTCAACAACTTTTAATGAGAAAATAGACATTTATCGCTAAAACGATTTTTAGTCATTTTTTCAATAATTTTCCAAAAAATATATATTTTTGTAAACATGTTTCCAAAAATGTGTTTGCTATCATTAATTACTTGTTAAATGATATTTAACACAGTTATAAAATCATATTTATAGAATTTAATAATATTCCAAATAGTTACGATATTCGAAGATAAAATGTTCGACTTTCCAGGTCTTTACATCTAAGCCTATTTCTCTCCCGTTATTTACTGTTTATAAGTAATTCTACATCTTCTATCATCTTCTATGTTGTGGTTTTATTTACAGTCAGGCTATGTCTATTTAATTTGTTTTGTTCCTTTTTGAGTCTAGGCCTTGCAAGTAGCCTAGACCATTTCCCTTTTTTCTTTTAGTGCTAAGCATAGGCCTATAGAGTGCCTATGCTTTTAACGTTAATATTGCATTAAAATTGGGATAATGTTGAATTGAATAAAAAGGGATAACTGGGCATGTTAGAAATGGTTAAAGATTATAATCAGTATTGGACTGTAAATCGGGGATAAAGCTTTATGTGACACCCCACATCCGTTAATGTCATCCATATGAGGATGAATTAAGTTTCGTGAATTGTAAAAGGTAAACAATAACTAAAATTCACAAGATAGATGTAAAAATGCAGCGGAAAAATTAACTTTTATTATTAAAGAAAAACATTGTTTCAAACCAGTTACAATATCGTATTGTTTCAAATACCAAAAACCTCAATTAAAACCATCTGCCTCATAATAACAAACATCAGAGCACAAAATTGTAAAATTATATCTCACCTCAAAAGCCATATCAAGATAGAGCAATAATTAAAGCAATACAGGAATCATAAGAAGTCTAAGTCCAAGACTAAGATCATGATCACAGCTACTGTCCACTTCCACTCTAAGAACCTGATGGGGGAAAGGAAGAGAGAGAAAGGAAACAAAATATATCAGACATAAAATCAGGAGAGTTCCAGTTATTTTCAGCAATAGGATAAGATAGAAAGTATCAAGACAAGTAAATAATGTTAAACATGAAATTACAGTAAAATAAACAAGTACAAGATAACATGATAGCGAGATAATAAGATAACAAGTCAAGGTAAAGGTCACATACGCTTCTCATTCATATTCCAAGAATAAGTTTACTGACCCAATTACTAGAATTAACAAGATTAGGTGTTACCCTAATTACTACCCATGCAATCAGCTCCCTACTACACAAATATCATGTACCATCCCCGGCAGCAGGGTGTATCAGTCCCTAACCTGACGACTTATAGGACACAAACCTATTTGTTAGTGTTATAACAACTTAGTTTCCACTAATCGGAGATATGCACGCTCATGACTCCGCCAGAACGCGCCTGTACCCATCTTCCACCTTGAACCACTTACAATCTAGATCAGTAAGCTTGTCCTATCCCCTACCTAGTGCGAGGCCCCTCTCTAAGAATCTTACAGGGATACCGAATGATACGGGTTCCACACAATAGATTAACACAAGCCACCCCCTAGTCATGTGCTCCACCCTAGGATTTTAAGAGTCCTAAAAGTGGATACCAACAAAGAGACTGTAAGACCTCTTAGCTTATTAATCAACAAGTAATAACTTAGTAGGTTTAAGTTTATTAATAAGCATGGTTGTAAATGACATTTCCTATAAATGTTATTTTGTGTACAACCCCCTTCCCTAAATAAGTGCCTGCCCAAATGTATGTGTATATTAAGTTGCCTATTGTACTTAATTACATATGTTACCGCCAACATGTTCTACTTAATTATTAAATTAAGTTTATCCTAACATGTTTTGCATATTATGCCAAATTTTATAGTCAGTGGATTATATGTCCAATATGCCTAATTCTCCTTTTCACTATCATTTTAATTTATTTTAAGTTTTCCCCAATTTACGCAATTCTAATGTGAACAGCCTTGGCATTATATAACCTAGGTATAGCGCAAATATAAAAGGAAAAGGAGAAAAATAAAGATCTGATTCATAAACACATAAACTGAACAAAATACACATAAGACTGTAAATATATCTAAAACAAAAAAGGATAATAGGATATACATGTAATAGTAAAACAACTAAAACTGAATAGATATGCGAGGGTAAAATAATAACATATAAACGTATAAAATCTCAGATTCAGATTTATTTGCTATAAGAATACTGTTTAATTATCAAATCGAAAATAACTGAACTTACAGTGGTTGGATTGAAGTTAAGAAAATATTTCTTTTATATGTTTTGTTGAAGAAAGTCCTCTTTCAGGTTTGTTGTCGAAGAATAAGATTTGTCCTCCCTAGTCTGTGTTTAGGCAGCTTCTCAGCATCTTCATATTTTTATTTTAGAATAAGGCTTGGAGGAAGAAGAAATGAAGAATAGTTTGTGTGTAGAAAACAATGAGACTGTTAGCCTTTATATGGATAATGTTAGCCCACTTTGTGAACTGGGCAACACAAAGTCAAGACATGAAATATTGAAGAACTTGAAAAACTCTGAAGCGGGTCGGATCGGAGCAGGATAGCGGTTCGGATAGGGTAAAGTCTGCTGTTCGGATCGGTGAACTATTACTCTTGGAATTAAAGAAGCACAGCTATTCGGGTCGGAGGGGAATCTACTTCCAGTCGGATCGGAAAGCCACCAAATTGCTACGGAGATAGGTCGGAGCGGAGCGGAGCAGAGTAAAAAGAAGAGAGAATTGGTCCTCACTTAATCCTGTTCGGATCGGAGGTACCGATCCGAACCCCTGGAGACTACTCTTCCGATCCGAACCCAGTTTCCACATCACTCCCCTGCATGAGCGCCTGGATATCCGGATCGGCTATGACCAGTTCCTGCCCACAACGTCCATTACTCTGATGCGTTGTCAACATAGAAATCCATCCGAACCCGAGGCTGATGGGATGGGTGACACGTGGCTCCGATCCGGATCGGGTTCTGAGCAAATTTACACCTATAAATACCCCGTCTGGAGACAAAGAAAAGGATCTTTTTCTGGCACTTGGAGAGTTCATCCACCTTCATAACCCGAATTCCAGCAATCCCGGAAAATCCAAATCCTCTTTCATTATTTGTTTTCAGACAATTGAGTGATTGTAAGTGAGTTGTGAGAGAAATCAAGTGAATATTTCATTGTACTTGCAACTAAATCAGTAAAAATAGTGAAAGACAAGTGGACGTAGGCATTTCTTCGCCGAACCACTATAAATCCTGTGTGTTCATTTTTATTTTTATCTCATTACATTTGCTTTTAATCAATTTGGGTGTTAGAACCACTTTTTGGTCTAACATTTTGGTGCTTTCATTGAGAGATTTCATCTGAATTCTTTGTTTTTCGGAATTATCGTTCTACTTTTTGGACCGTTGAGTTCAAAGAAGTTAATCCTCAAGTTTCAACGCCCTTGGATATTTGTTGAAGTGATTGTCGAAGAATCATGGCCAAAGGAAAAGGCAAAGAAGTTCAATCTGGTCGAGGAAATGGAGCTGGCGAAGATCAACAAAATGCGGTTGTAACAAGGTCTCGTGGGCAGAGTTCAGCAGCAGGACGAACCAATGCAGGAAATCCGAACCGTCTTCAGGGGGAAAGCTCCGATCCGATCCGGGTAGGAGATTCTGAAGCAGTGCATTCCCCTAATCTGAACCGACCCGAGCAACTTGCCATGTACCGACCCGACCAGACTCCCCAGCTCTGAACCGACCCGACCCCCCATCTCCGATCCGATCCGACTCTTGGTGATGTTGGAACTTCTACTCGAGTCCCTACAAATGCTCCGATTCCAGCTGCCAGGGTCAGTGATCAGGCCAATCCATCTGCGCCCATTACTCAAGGAGATTTCTCGCGCCTACTTGATATGCTTGAAAGTACAAGGGAGGCTATGAAAGTCCACGAGCGCACTAATCTCATGATGCAGGAAAATATGAGGCTCATGAGCAGGGAGATTAGCGAACTCCATCGACAGAGAACTCCATCACCGGTTCGTCACACACCAGTGGATCAGTCTTCATCTTCCGAGGAAGAGCGGCCCCGTGAACAAAGGCCGCTCGAACGACCTCAGAATGTGGAGCAGCTGACATTCGGATCTTTGGGATCTCGTGAGGATATTGCACGAGCACTAGGAAACAATGACCCCACTCGGGGGCAAAGGCTCCAGTCCCCTCCTCCCGAGATCGACCGGGAGCGCAGGGAACGGAATAGAGCAGAAGCAGCTCGAAGAAGAAGGGCATCTCCTGAACAAGAGCCCAGAAGGAACTCGGATGATAGGGCCAGGGAACCTGAGCGGCCCCTAACTAATGCTGATGTACAGGCAATGGTTCGCCAGATCATGTCCGAGAGCCGGAACTATACAAATGAAGATTATGGCATTGAGCGAAGCCATACTCCTTTCACCAACGATATCCTCGACTTCCAGTTTCCCCGGCGCTTTAACTTGCCACAGATGGACAAGTACAACGGAAGGACTGATCCGAGACAGCATTTGAGGTGATACTCGTGGCTCATGAATGCTGCTGCTACCCCTGATGAAGTGAAGTGCAAAGCATTCCCAATCTATTTAGAAGATGTGGCGCTGTTCTGGTTTACCCGACTTCCCCCTCGTTCGATTTCGAATTACAGGGAACTGAGCGAACGTTTTATGAATCAGTTCCGACTCCATGCCCAAAAGTCCAAAAGTGTTATTGAATTATCAAGAATCAAGCAGGCACCAGGAGAGTCTTTGAGGGCATATCTTGATCGTTTTAACTTAGCTGTGGCTGAAGTTAGTGACCCGCATGAGCCCACCATTCTGATGGCATTAAAGGAAGGAGTCGATCCTGAATCTGAGTTCGGGGATTACCTTTCTGGGAAGACACCCTCCACAAGAGAGATATTCTATGAAAGAGCCGATATTTATTTAAGGCGAGAGGAGGCCAGGGCAAACCGAAAGAGAAAGTCTGAGGCGGCTTCAAAAGAAAATGTGCAGAGTAACGTCGCCGTGAAGCAGTCTGGGGAAAGTTCCGGCAAGGTTGAAGTAAATGTGGGAAACAAGGGTGGAAACAACAATGCTGGAAGCGGGGGTAACAACAATAATAACCGTAATCCGAACGGTAACAGAAGAAATAGAAGTAGGGGAAGTGATCCCAACAAAAGACCCCGATTCCAAACCTACGAGAATTATACACCATTGAACGACACCCTGGAAAATATTTACCTGGATACGTACAACGTTTTGCAGTATAAAAGACCGCCACCTCGTGATTCGACCGAGAAAGAGATGGCGACAGGGAAGTTTTGCTTGTTTCATGCAACTCATGGGCATTCAACCAATGAATGTCGGCATTTGAGAGATGTGATTGAGAAGCTGCTGCGTGAAGGGAAGTTGGATGAATACAAGGTTGCCCCGAGGGACAGGAGGCAAGGAGAGCAGGCTCCAAAACAGATTCTACCTGCTCCCAAGCCTACAGCGCAGCAGAAAGGAAAAGGAATTGTTATCAACTCCATAGTGGGCGGACCTCACCTGGCAATCTGGAGTTTTAGATCAATGGATCAATATGTAAATGCTGCCAAGCACCTAGATGTGAATGAAGGTGATGATTTGGAAGATATCACCCCCATGAAACAACAGAAGACCATGTTTGACGACGTGGTATTCCGCAGCCGAGATAATACTGGGATCCAATCACCCACTGATGATCCGTTGGTTATTACTACCACTATTGGGCCGGCCTTGGTCCATAAGGTATTAGTAGACAACGGAAGTTTTGTCAATATTTTATTTAAAAAGTCATTCAATCAGATGAAGCTTGAATCTGAAGATTTGAAGCCATGTGAAGGATGGATCAGAGGCTTCAACGGGGCGTCAACAGCTCCCATGGGATACCTTGGGGCAAGGAGAACGCAGAAGAGTGCGGATGCTTCAGTTCGTAGTATTGGACGTAGATTCGCCTTATAATGCATTTTTGGGGAGGCCTGCCCTTGCTGAATTCAGAGCTTGTATCGCCCCTTGGTGTTTATTGCTTAAGTTCCCGACCGAAGCCGGAACTGGAGTAATGAGAGGGGATCAAGTTTCCGGATGGGCCTGCTATGTGGCCGAATTAAAGATGTTGATGAAAGGACTTAACATCGAGAGTAAAGATGCCTTGTCTCCCTCAAAGGGGGGCTCGACATAGCAATTAGAGAGATTGACCCCGAAGGAGTTGCCCAAAGGAACGCCTGAAGACCTGGATCCCAGAAAAGACGAGGAACCAGAGGCTAGGAATGCAACTACTAATGAAGCGACAGTGGAAATTCCGATTGATGAAGCTGATCCGACAAAAGTTTTGAAGATTGGTTCTCAATTGGATCCACGTCGAGCCAAAGAACTAACGGGCTTCTTGAAGGCAAACTTGGACGTGTTTGCCTGGACCCACGCTGACATGTGTGGGATATCGCCATCCATTATAAGTCACAAATTGAATGTAAACCCGAAACATCCGCCTGTGAAGCAAAAGAGACGCATGCTGGGCCTAGAAAGGTCGGCTGCACTCAAAGAGGAAGTGGAGAAGCTGAAGCAGAATGGATTTATTCGAGATTCGACATATCCCGACTGGATATCGAATCCCGTCTTGGTAAAGAAGCCGAATGGAAAGTGGCGGACTTGCATTGATTTTTCAGATTTGAACAAAGCTTGCCCAAAAGATAGTTTCCCACTTCCCAGGATTGACCAGCTTGTAGATTCGACAGCAGGTCATGAACTTCTCTCTTTCATAGACGCATATTCTGGGTACAACCAAATTCCTATGCACGTGCCAGACCAAGAACATACGAGCTTCATTACGAATTTGGGATTATATTGTTATGTCATAATGCCATTTGGATTGAAAAACGCCGGAGCCACTTATCAGCGCTTGGTGAACAGAATGTTTTATAATCAAATAGGAAAGACTATGGAAGTTTATGTGGATGATATGCTTGCCAAATCGAAACAGTCCTCCAGCCATACGCAAGACTTGGCGGAAATGTTTGGTATCCTGCGAAAATATCAGATGAAGTTGAATCCTCTGAAATGCTCATTTGGAGTGGCATCGGGAAAGTTCCTAGGCTTCATTGTGAGTTCCCGAGGAATTGAAATCAATCCTAGCCAGATAGCAGCGATTAGAAACATTGAAGAGTCGAGGAGACCTAAAGACGTCCAAAGTCTTGCAGGGAAAGTAGCTGCGCTAAGTAGATTCATCTCCAAAGCCACAGACAAATGCGTTCCGTTTTTTGATTTGATTAAAAGAGGAAAGAAGAACTTCGAGTGGACTCCGGACTGTGTTGAGGCCTTTCGAAATTTATTGGAACTGCTAGAGAAACCGCCGATTTTGTCAAAGCCAGTGGATTACGAAGAATTGTTTGTTTACTTGGCAGTCTCGGCTCATGCCGTTAGCACAGCCCTGGTTCGAGAAGAAGACAAAGTACAAAGGCCAGTATATTATGTAAGTAAGAAATTAGCAGGACAGAGCACAACTACCCAAAGATTGAGAAGCTCGCTTACAGCCTCCTAATCGCATCTCGAAAGCTTCGTCACTATTTCCAAGCTCATCCAATAACCATATTCACCGACCAGCCCTTGAGGCAGGTGTTGCAGAGGCCCGAAGCATCGGGGAGGTTGATCAAATGGAATATAGAATTAAGCCAATTTGATTTAAATTTTCAACCACGAAAGTCGATCAGGGGGCAAGCTCTGGCAGACTTTATTGCGGAGTTCACCATCCCAGAGGAGGAAATAATCGATGACAGAGTGGTCAAGTCCGAGAATGAGTTGAAGATAGATCCATGGAAGCTATACACCGATGGAGCTAAGAACGACCGAAGGTCCGGAGCTGGAATCGTCTTAGTCACTCCCGAAGGACGGTCGTTATATTACGCTCTACGATTAGAGTTCTCGGCGACTAACAACGACTCTGAATACGAAGCCCTGATTGCTGGGCTAAAGCTTGCTAAAGACCTCGGAATAAAAATGTTGGACATATTCTATGACTCTAAAATCGTTGTTTGCCAAGTGCGAGAGGAATTTGTGGCTTGGGGACCTCGACTTATCGCCTACCTCAGGAAAGTGAGAGAGCTATTGAGTAGCTTGGAGCGGTACGATATAACACACATCCCAAGATCCGAAAACCAGAAGGCGGATAGGTTGGCAAAGCTGGCTAGTTCCGACAATCCAGAAGAGACTGAAATAATTCCAATTGAAACGTTGGAATCGCCAAGCTTTGAGTCAATGGAAATTGAGTTCGCTTTTGAAGCAGAACCGGAGAAAGAGTCGTGGATGACCCCAATTAAGAATTTCCTTAAGGATGGAACACTCCCGTCAAAGAAGAGTGAGAGAAGGGCTATAGTTCATAAGGCTACTAGATATGTAATACAAGATGATATTCTTTATAGGCAGGGATTTTCCGTGCCCCTGTTACGATGTATTGCACACGACGACATCAAACGTGTATTAAGAGAATTGCACGAAGGTGAGTGTGGAGATCATACAGGAGGTCAGACTTTAGCAAAAAAGATATTGCGATATGGATACTTCTTGCCCACAATTAATAAAGATGCAGCTGATTACTCACGACGCTGCGATAAGTGCCAGAGATTCGCCAAAATCCCCAGAGCACCGTCGACCCAACTTAAATCAATGGTGAGTCCTTGGCCATTTGCCACGTGGGGAATTGATATCATTGGAGTTCTACCGATTGCCAAAGGAGGAGCGAAATATGCAATAGTGGCCGTGGACTATTTTACGAAGTGGGTGGAAGCTGAACCTTTGACCAAAATCACGGCCAGAAAGGTGATAAGTTTCGTGGTCAGAAATATTATATGCCGATTCGGGATCCCAAGGACGATTATAACTGACAACGGAACCCAGTTTGATAGTACTAAATTCAGGAATTTCTGCCAGAAGTATAAGATTGACAAGCGATATACTGCAGTTGCCTATCCACAGTCAAACGGGCAAGTAGAGGCAATAAACAAAGTGATAAAATCCATCCTCAAGAAACGGTTAGAGCATGCAAAGGAAAAATGGGTTGACGAATTGCCCCTGGCTTTGTGGGCATATCGAACAACATTTAAGACGGCCATCGGTCACACCCCTTTCTCTCTCTCCTTTGGCTCAGAAGCAGTAATTCCAGTTGAACTGGAAGTCCCTTCCCACAGGGTGACATATTATGACCCGATGACGAATCGGGCGCTCCTACTTGAGTCTCTTGATGAAGTTGAAGAAAAAAGGGACGAAGCAGATTTGCGTGCGGCAAGACATCGACGTCAGATGGCACGCTATTACGACAAAAAAGTTCGCCTCAGGACTTTTGAACCAGGAGATTTGGTGCTAAAGAGAGTCTTTCTATCCCTTCCTCACCTCGGTCCAAAGTGGGAAGGACCCTTTGTCATCCAACGGAAACTTGAAAAAGGAACCTTCAAGTTAACGACCGTAGATGGCAAAGAAGTCCCTAGAGCATGGAATGCCCAACACTTAATGCGATATTTGGATTAGAAATGCTGTACTCTTTGTTATTTTTCTTATGAACTCTGTAATAAGGCACAACTTTCCTTGGGAAAATCTGACGATATGAATAAAGGACTATAAAGTGGATGTAGGCTACGACTTAGCCAAACCACTATAAAAATATTGTGTGTTATTTACTTTTATGCATTACATATATACATTCATCAATTATTCTGTTGTGATTATGGAATACAGAATGACTCAAAACCTGAAAAGGTTAAAGACAGTTTAAACATAAGAAAAAGCACAGCGACTATTTGTGCGACAAGACATAAAAGAATGAGAAAACGACATTCTTAACTCTAACTCTCCAGAGAGAGAGAGAGAGAGTATAAAAGCGTCTCCGACTGAGCGCTGAAAAAGAAATTCTTCCCCTAACTCTAACTCTCCAGAGAGAGAGAGAGAGAGTATAAAAGCGTCTCCGACTGAGCGCTGAGAAAGAAATCTTTCCCTGCTGAAAGACCGGGAAATGAATAGATTGCTGAGCTCGAACTCTAACTCTCAAGAGAAAGAGAGAGAGTATAAAAGAAATGCCAGAAAAAACGACAGGTACTGACGACACAGGAAGTGCTATCCCGTCAGAAAATCGGGAGCATTCAGATTGCTTGATTAAGCATTAAATAATTTATGGGAATTGACTGGGGGCATATATGTATACGCATATTTCCTCCCTCCGTAACTTCATTTCATAACTATAGTAAGACATGCATTTTTACATAAGTGCAGAACTACTGACAAACAGACATTGCAGAAAATGAGTTATTTTTTATTTACAAATGAATGAATTTGTACAGGAAAATAGCTAAAAAAGAAAGCGCAGAAGCCACTCTTGTAGCAGCAATTGTTGGTTCACTAAATGCTAAAATGATACAAGGCAATCCACTATTTAGGTTTTGAGTGAGCCTTGGATTTCTTGGCGGTTTTCTCCGCATCCTTTACTTCTTTCTCAGCCTCTGTCAAGATTCGTTTAGATTTCTTCTTTCCTGAAGATGCGGTGCTGGAACCGGTCGACTTCTTCCCAGAGGGCGGAGCGCTGGAATAAAGAGAAGATTTTTTAGCGAGTTCCTCTGTAATAGATCTAGTTGAGAGTTTAACAACTAACCTTGATCCCGCATCCACGACTGCGAGGGGCTTGAGGGCTTCAGGATCTAGTTCTTCGGCTTTTAATTGCAAGCGTTTGTCTTGATCAGCTTTCATCGCAGCCAAAGTAACATCATCAACATTTTTTGACTCCCCGACTATTGCAACTTCTGGTTCCTCTTCATGACCCCCGTCACCGCCATCATCCTTTAAAGCTGCTATCATTTCTTCATCATGGGGAGTGGCGGCCTTAGTTGGCTCACTTCCTTCTCCCAAGTCTATAGGAGCAGCCTTGTCCTCCCCTCTTTTGGCCTTTTCTGCGGGCTTTGCCCCGGCGGTGGCTCCCTGAGTCACATCTGTCTTTTCGGATGGCTCAACACCTACAGAATGAGAAGCAACAGTTATCAACTCAGGTGAAAACAATGGGTTTTTCATCGATTGCTCAATCACGTGGCGAAAGGTAGAAATAGCCTTGACAAATTGAGGAGTAAAGGTAGGGATACCTTCCGAAGACTTCTCGGCAGGGGTGATTACTACCTCTAATGCTGTTTCAGGAATAGGGGATAGCAGAGTTGTTCGGGGAATTCCCTGATTTTCAGGATCATACCCCTCAACTTCAGAATTCGCAGGGACAGAAGAAGAGGAACCAGCTTCGAGAACACTCTTCTGTTTAGACTTACGTCTCTCTTCTTCCATGGCCTCAGCAATGTGGCGGCGCCCTTCAGCTAGGCGCTCCGGCTCATCATCCCTCAAGTATTTCTCCATTAGCTTATCTTCATCGAGGGAATCGACCTTAAGTTTTTCTTTTTCCCACTCGACGATCTGATTCCATACTTGAACTAGAGTGGATGGATAATCCTCGATCCAAGAAATGTTTCGGCGACGGATGATATGTGCGAAGAATTCAATCATTAATTCGCCGAAACCCTGAATATCAGCCTCCGCCTCTGACAGTTGTTTGCGGGCTTCCTCCGCAGATTTAATAGCACACTACACATTGCCCTCAGCTAGGGCAGCTCTGTTCTCTGCCTCCAATAGCTTTGAAGCCAAGTCAGCATTCTTCTTTTCTAGTTCAGCACTCCTCTTTGCTAACTCGGTATTTTTCCGTTCGAGGTCAGCATAAGCAAGGCGTGTCTTAGCAGCTTCTGACTTAGCCTCATCAGCTTGCTTTTTTAACTCAGAACGCTCTTGAGTGTGAGATTCAAGCAAGTCATGATAACGTTTTTGCATGTCCTCAAATTGTTGTTTGAAGTTAGAAGCGTCCCTTTGAGCGACAGCTAGCTGAGCTTGAGTGTCTTCCAAATCTTTTCCTAGAGCTTTTAAGGCCTTGGCATCCTCCTCCGCGGTCTTTTGCATTGAGTCGGTATTTGTGATTAGAGTGCGGATGATTCTGGAAAGGTTGCGTGAATATTTAAACATCTCAGAATACTGTTTTTCCACCGCATCTATCTTTGCTTTGGCCTCATCTTCCCACTTAGAAGAAATAGGTTCAAGGGCAGGTAAAAAAGTCAAAGTCTCGAAGTAGTGTTCAGGAAATTGCTCCTCCAAATATGCCCGCTTTATTGTAGTTTCCGCATCTAGTGGGGGAGGAGCGGGGATTGTCAATTCGGTGTCCCTGTGTGAGGAGGATTCGGTAGTTTCTTTGTCTGTCCTAGGTCGTTTAGTAGCAGGGACCTTGTGCTTACTTCGAGACCCGGTTTCTTTTGGAGGACTTCTCTCTCTACTGCGCTTTTCATGGGAAGAAGTGGAGTCTTTAGATTGTGGTCTATCCTCTTCCCTACGGCTTTGATAACCTTTGTATTTCTCTTGTTCCGGCCGAACGGGTGAGCGAGAATGTGAGGGTCGAGAACGATAGAGATCATAAGGCCTTCTCTCCTCCCTACCACGATCATCACGGCGATCATATTCGATATCCTGAGGTGGATTAGACATGCTGCGGCAAAACTTCCTGATATCATAGTAGGATCGAGACATCGTACCTGCACAATAAGACAAACGAAATTTAGAATCAATGAATTCATGGAGAAAGAGGTGCAATGAATGCTAATGCTGTTGTATAAAGTGTGTCCTAAGTGGTGTGTTTCCCCCCAACCAACCCGAGTCTGAAGCTAGACTAGTACGGGCAGGCTCTTTGGCCTTGGCAGGAGTGGTCTCTTCAGAAGAGGTAAGGACTAAAGGATCCTTCCTAAAATCCTCTGAGGTGTATATAGTTTCAGGTAAGGGGAGATCCCCCAAACCCTGAAATATTTGGTCATCAGTACTAGGGACATCCCCCTCAGTAGCATTAAGTGGCGACTCTTGGGAGGATGTTGACTTTTCCAGAGAAGTAGCCTCCTCAGGGGCTGTATATCCTTCACGATGCTTTTCGGCTAGGTTAGCCAATTCATCATCCTGGGTAGAAAATGGAGAAGGTGAAGCTTGAAGAGCCACTGTAGGAACTCCTGAGCCTTCTCCTGTCTCTGGGACTACCTCCACTGGAGGGATGTATACGTATGGAGCCGTCCCATGACCGATGCTACGAAAAACGGATAACAGCCCATGAAAGTGAAGGTATTCGTCTTTAAGGACTTCATCGATAGTCAAGAATTTCTGATCGCCATTAAGAAGTTGGTGCATCCGGTCAAAGAACACCTGATCTGATATTTGTTTGGGATTGTCGACTGCAAACAAAAAGGAAAACAAGTTAAGGTGATGATTCAAGTGTATAGAGCCCGGATTTAGAAAATCAGTGCCTTACTTGATTTTGTCCACCTCCTGGCGCATCCAGGCTGTCGCTTCACGTAGAACCATTCTAGTCTGGAATCTCCAGCTTTACTGCTGAATGGTGCTGAGATTATCTTCCTTTTTGGAACTGACTCAAAATAGCAGAAAGATGGAGTCTCTCGAGTTCGATGCTTGAAGTTATAGAAGAAGTGAACGTCATCGAACGTGAGCTCTATGCCTAAGATCTCACGGTATGCTATGTACAAAGTGTGCAAGTAGGCATAAGAATTGGGATCCAGCTGCATGGGGGCAATCCGCATTTGTCTTAAAAAGTCAACGATGAAGGGAGAGAATGGAGGGATAGCGCCGACCATACACATCAACCGAGTGATCGCCATATATCCTTCTGGAGGGTTGTGAGGACGGTCAGAGCTTGAAGGCACTAGGGTGTCCCTTTTCATTATCTCGTACTTTAAGCAAATTCGGATAAGTCGATCGTTGTCGATTGTTGATTCAACGGAATCTGGAGGTGATTCCAATATAACGGCCGATTCAAATTCATCGGGGGCTCGATCGTCACCAATCCCTCCTTCCTCCTCAAAACCCAGAGAAACTTCATTCTCTGAAGACACCTCGTTGCTTTCCCGATTTCCAACCCCGTAGTCTGGACCCTCATTGTCCCATTCTGGATCCGACGGAGAAGATATGTCCTCGAGAGTGATTTTGTTAGAGGTTTCCGGGGCTTCTTTCCTCTCAGCTAGTCTGGAAGAACGTCTGGGTCTCATGGTCATAGAACTATTGAAGAAGCAATAGCACAAATTAGAGCAAATTAGCCCGTATCCCCCCGTGCGTGTGTGTAAACTAAAGTGTGAACAGTGTATACGGAAAGTGCAAAGTAAATGTTTAAAAGTGCGACGCAAAAGTTTGGCAAGATATAAAGAGTTGAAGTAATTCTGGATGTCCAGTCACGTTTACAAGGCACTATCCTAACTGTCCATCAAATTGAAGATCATGCCAAAAGTTGATTGGGCCAGTTAGACGAGTTTTTATGTGTTAAGATAGACTGTGCTTCGGTTCGGATCGGATCCATTCATTGGGATCGGATCGGGGGCGTGGCATTGGGCTTGAATATTACATTGAAACTCAGAAATCAAAGACGGATCGGATCGGAGGTAAAGTCCCCTAACGGTTCGGATCGGACTACGTAGTTGTACTTCTCCTCTGTCATTTTACGGTCCGACCCGATCCGATTAGGTAAGCTCCTTTTTCCCTTTTTCAAATATTTGCTCCGACCCGATCCGATCTCCTGAATTTCTTTTCTTTTCTTTTTTCTTTTTTGGCGTGCCCCGACCCGGTCCGAGTTCCTGAACTCCCTTCTTCTTCCCTTCATTTTTTCAACTTCCATGTTTCCCCAAACCGAACCGATTCTCCATCATCTTCTTCTCCTTCACCCTCTTTCTTCCCTATCCGACCCCAAGGCCAATCTCGTGCTATTCCCTCAAGTCAAAACCCTGCAATTACATGCTGGTGCATTCAACTACGGATCCTCGTTCCCTCCGTTCCAACCTCAAGACGGCGACGAGTATATTGACAACGATGACGAGGGGGAGGGTCACGACGGCAAGGTCATCGGAGTTTAATACCTAAATCATCCTAATCGCTCACGAATCCGACTCGAGAATGATTAAAGAAGGGATTGTTCAAAGTTTTATAACCTACCAGTGTGATTACTTCGAGAATTAAGAAGAATTTTGAAGTTTCACGAATTGAGTATTTTCTCTCTCGTTTTACAGAACTTCGCGAATGAAACAGTGAAAATGAAAAGAGGAAGAAGGCAGAGTTTATATAGGAGAGAAAAGTGTCTATTCGTCTCCCCGTTCGGATCGGCAACCCAGCAGAAGAATTCTCGTTCGGATCGGATGGACAGCCCAGAGGCGAAGCTTGGCCCAATAGTCCAGTAGAAAATAGAAAAGAGAAGGGGTCTGTTCGGATCGAAATCCGAACCGAACCGAGTTCTTTAGCTCAGCAACGAACCGAATTGAAATTTGAAGAAAAAGATAAAAACGCAAGGAAAATCAAAAGGGAAATTACCTCGAAGAGCGCTATGCATTGATGGTCAAAGCATGCTCCGTCTCCAACAGAAGCATCCTTTGAGGGGGCAAAATGTTAGCCCACTTTGTGAACTGGGCAACACAAAGTCAAGACATGAAATATTGAAGAACTTGAAAAACTCTGAAGCGGGTCAGATCGGAGCAGGATAGCGGTTCGGATAGGGTAAAGTCTGCTGTTCGGATCGGTGAACTATTACTCTTGGAATTAAAGAAGCACAGCTATTCGGGTCGGAGGGGAATCTACTTCCAGTCGGATCGGAAAGCCACCCAATTGCTACGGAGATAGGTCGGAGCGGAGCGGAGCAGAGTAAAAAGAAGAGAGAATTGGTCCTCACTTAATCCTGTTCGGATCGGAGGTACCGATCCGAACCCCTGGAGACTACTCTTCTGATCCGAACCCATTTTCCACATCACTCCCCTGCATGAGCGGCTGGATATCCGGATCGGCTATGACCAGTTCCTGCCCACAACGTCCATTACTCTGATGCGTTATCAACATAGAAATCCATCCGAACCCAAGGCTGATGGGATGGATGACACGTGGCTCCGATCCGGATCGGGTTCTGAGCAAATTCACACCTATAAATACCCCGTTTGGAGACAAAGAAAAAGATCTTTTTCTGGCACTTGGAGAGTTCATCCACCTTCATAACCCGAATTCCAGCAATCCCGGAAAATCCAAATCCTCTTTCATTATTTGTTTTTAGACAATTGAGTGATTGTAAGTGAGTTGTGAGAGAAATCAAGTGAATATTTCATTGTACTTGCAACTAAATCAGTAAAAATAGTGAAAGACAAGTGGACATAGGCATTTCTTCGCCGAACCACTATAAATCCTGTGTGTTCATTTTTATTTTTATCTCATTTCATTTGCTTTTAATCAATTTGGGTGTTAGAACCACTTTTTGGTCTAACAGATAACCTAGTATAATTCCATACCGCTAGATTTTAGGTTTTCTAATCCAACCGTACACCCAATGCTGGGTCAGCTCATGAATCAAGTGAAGAAATAAGTCTAAATACATTAACAGGAACCTTCCCCGTATGCAGGTAGGTCGATCCCTGGGTCGACCTGCCCTAAACAAGGCTCGAGCCATGAGTTGACCCAGGTATGGGCGGGTTGCCTATTAAACTTTGCTCTGTTGCTCTTTATTGTTTTATTTTATGTATAATCTGCATATATTTTCGTGAATTCTTCTTAAGTCCATTACTTATTCATATTAAATTTGATTTACGAAAACTAAGAGTCTTTCTAAACCAAAATTTCGTAACGGATGCAACGTCAGTTCAGTTTTACGTAATCCTAAATATTTTATTAACCAATATTCATTTTATCATCCTCATTATATAATTACTGTTTATTGAAATAAGGGATGTTACATTCTCCCCCTTAAAGGATTTCGTCCCTGAAATCTTTAAGTTAAGAAGAATGATACTATTTAAAACATACACCCATATACTCATTCATCATCCACAGGCATCCATTCTCCTTAAAAAAATTAATGCTTGTGCAAACATATGTAAAAGTATTGTGTGTATGTTCCTGAACTAATGCAAAAATCAGGCAGTCGACTGATTCAGTTGACCTCTGTAATGCAATATATGTCTGTGCCATGTATTCAATATGTATGCAAATAATTCTAATAACACATATAAATTCTGTATGTGTGCACAACCATTCATCAAAATGCAACATCCATGTGATTATTCAACCATTTTCATTCATTGAAAGTTTAAAATGCGCACATATCCATATGTAAAATGTAAGTACCTAAGCCGACCTAGTGCCTATTGTGTGTGTATGCATCAACGGGCATCCATTAGCAAAAACTTGCATCCACTTGCAATCATGAAATATAAAATGTCTCAAACACATGTTTCCAAACATACGTTTCTTCCTAAGGATTGATGATTCAAACGATGGAGATAAAAAAAATTCAAATTCAAAAGCCAAAAAGGAAATTAGGAACATACTCTCAAAGAGAAAAGGGTAAGAATCATGAATCTTGTCTTCGGGTTCCCATGTCGCGTCGTCTTGGCCTTCTCCCTATTGCACCTTTACTAACTTGATCTGTTTGTTGCAGATCCTCTTAACTTCCATTTCAACAATACGAGTAGGAAATTTCCAAATCGATGCCTCTTTCTCGATTTCAACCACCTCAGGCATATTTGGCTCCACTACCTCTGATGTATCATGTAGACATTTCCACAAATGAGAAACACAGAACACGTCGTGAACTCCCGCCAGTCTCTCTGGTAGTCTAACACTGTAAGCTGTTTGGCCTATCCTCTCAACTATGGGAAATGGTCCGACGAATCCTGGTCCCAATTTCCCTACTTAGCCAAATCAAATTGCGTTCCTTAAAGGCGATACTTTGATGAAGACTATAGAGACGCTCTCCCATATCCATTGTTGGATATCCAAGGGCCAAAGCAATCAGCTGGGTTTCTTTTTTTTTACCCATGAATTGTCGACAAGTCAAACATCGAGCCACGAATTTCGCCATATCTTTCTTCATGCCAGTCCAATAAAAAACTCGCTACATGTCTTGGTACATCTTGTCACCGCACTGATGGATAGTCATCCAAGACCGAGAATGATGAGCCTCCTCAAGAAATGAGCTTAGCAAATCTCCAATTTTGGGAACACAAAATCTATCATCTCGTCTTAGCCACCCTTTATCATCCGTCGATTATCTAGCTAGGTGACTGGAGGCTTCTCCATTACTGAGTCTATCCAAGATGTCCGTCAACTGTTGATCCTCTCGCTGTGTAGATCCAATACGCTCCGTAAGAGTAGGTCGCACCTCCAATGACGACAACAAACCAAACGTAAAATCCATAAGTGGCTTAAAATCAAAGTTCGAGATAAACTGTATGTTTTTCTCTCTATGAATAAAGGACTTAAGGTCATCCTTTTCCTACTCAATGCGTCCGCAACAACATTACCCTTGCTTGGGGTACAAGCTATCTCAAAATCGTAGAACGCAAGGAACTCCATTTGTCGTTGTTGCCTTAAGTTGATATCCATCTACGAGAACAAATATTTGAGCGACTTGTGAACCGTATAGAACTCAAATATGTCTCCAAGTAGATAATGTCACCAAGACTTAAGGGTGAACACTACTGGAGCTAACTCCAAGTCATGGGTGGGGTAGTTCTTCTCATGAACTCTCAATTGCCTACTTCCATAGCAGACCACCCTACCATCTTGCATCAACACAGCACCTAATCCCATGCCACAAGCATCCATGTAGACCATAAACAACTTGCACCATCAAGAAGAGTCAGAACATTGGATGTTGTTAGAGCCCTTTTCAATCTATGAAATGGGTCTTTGAAATCAATGTTCCAAGCGAAAGCCAAGTTCTTCTTTGTCAGACAGGTGAGCGAAGCTGAGATCCGTGCAAAGTCCTTAATGAGCTTTCTATAGTAATTCACCAATCCAAGGAAACTCCTTATTTTCGTTGCATTCTTAGGTGTTTTCAAATCCTGAATGGAGACAACTTTAGCGGGGTCCATCGTTATCCCATCCTTGGAGACTACAAGCTTTAGAAATCTTACTTACTTTCTCCAGAAATGACACTTAGAAAATCTTGTCTTAAGCTGATGCGATCTAAGAGTCCTGAAAACCTCCTCTAAGTGTATGCCATGTTCTTCCTCGCTCCTCGAGAAAATCG
Organism: Allium sativum; assembly: GCA_030737875.1. Taxonomy (NCBI): domain Eukaryota; kingdom Viridiplantae; phylum Streptophyta; class Magnoliopsida; order Asparagales; family Amaryllidaceae; genus Allium; species Allium sativum. The sequence continues at coordinate 967,561,638 of CM060912.1, read as the reverse complement.
GAATGTCATCCACGAAAACCACCACGAACTTGTTCAGATACTCCCTAAACACCCGACTCGTTAAGTCCACGAAATACGCAGGTGCATTGGTCAGCCCAAAAGGCATGACCATCCACTCAAAGAAACCATCCATAGTTTTGGAGGTTGTCTTGTCAATACTATCATCTGCTACCCTAAGCAGATGAAATCCCATGGCTAGATCCAATTGCGAGAAAATTGAAGCGCCTAGAAGTTATTCAAACAAGTCATCAATCCTCGGAAGTTGCTGCCTATTCTTCTTGGTGAGTTTACTTAATTCTCTATAGTCTACGCATAGACGGAGAGATTCTTCTACTTCGGTAGCAAAATCGACTGGAGCTCCCTATTAAGAGATGCTCCGTCTAATAAATCCCTTCTCTAATAACTCACCTACTTATTCGCTGAGCTCCCTCCATTCCTTAGGAGCCATATGGCGCACTGGCAAAGCGACTGGCTTCGCATTCTCCACCAAGTAAATCTGTAAATCTATCTCATGCCTCGGTGGTAACCCCCTAACCTCATCGAACATGTTCGGAAAACTATTAACTATAGGTACTGATCACAGATCATCAATGGAAGTATCAAGAGAACCTAGGAAACTGAGCATAACTGACCCCCGTGCATCATAAGAATTTTCGAGAGTTCTAACTTGGCACGTTAGAAGGCTACTACTCTCCTTTCACAATCAAGAATGGAACCATACATGGATAGCCAATCCACTCCTAGAATTAATCTGTAACCCATAAAGCTAAGAACATATGCATCACATTCAAATTCAACACCCAAAATGGAAATTCTCAAACCCTTACATATCATATACAAATGAGTCGTACCTCCTATGGGGTTTGAGACTATAACAGGATCAGAAGCAATACAAGTATCTAGGTGCAATTTTTTTACCATAGAGTTAGATATGAATGATTGAGAAGCACCATAATCAAAGAGATTCTAATAGAATAGTCTAAAAGATAAATCAAACCTTCCACAACGACTTTCCTTCCACGATCCTGTCCACCAGCCTCTGTAGCATTAACATATCATCTCAATGATCCAGCTTTCCGTCCTTACTTATTAGGGCATTGTACTTTATAATGTCCAAGTTGACCACATGTGAAGCAAGCATTCTTCATATTCTTACATTATATTACAAATTGCTTCAATGCCCCACGACCATGGCATTTTACCTCAGTCTTGATTTGAGTTTATTCAGGCTTTCCTCCTTTCTTTGTAGGTCCATCTTGGGCCACACTTCTTTTTCTCATCCTTGGGTTTCTCCTCCTTAGTCTTAACCTCTTTCTTTTCTTCTTTGCCATCCTTGTGCATCGAAGCCAAGTATATAAGCCACTCGAAAGTTGCTCTCATCGGTACATGAAACACCCCACCTCCGTTACGGTCACTCACAAAGGGATGCCTTAACTTCGGTGGAGCGTTTTAGGTAAAAAAATGCAGATAAATTACAAGATAGACAAATAAAGCAGCGGAAAATAAAGTCATTTTATAAACAATGTGGTTCAGTCAAGCTTTTACAACAATTGTGTCAATCATACTTAAAAGTAATACATAAAAATTCTGTCTTGATTCAAAACTTCCAAGTATAAAAGAAGCATAAAAATAACAATGATATTCCCCAATAAAGATAAGCCAGCCATAGCAGTGGAAAAGAGAGTCCAAAGCAATACATCGACTATCTTCGATCTTGGAAAGAAAACTGAGCTAAGTGGTAACATTTCCTCCCTGTGAACCTAGGTGGGGAGGGGCGGAAGAAAAGAGGCGAAACAAACTAGGTCAGACATAAGTCTAGTAAGTCCAGTGACTTTCAGCACGAAAATAGGCAAAAGCATCATGACATGAATAAACTAAATATAAGACAATACGTGATAACAAGGATAACAAGATAACATACGATTAGCATAGATATGATAAGGCAAGATAAACTGAATGCGCTTCTAATCTGATTTCTGCTTTGCTACTACCTTGCTATTCTGATTTTTATATCTCTGCACCACCTAACTAGTGTCCCAACTAGTAATCTGTGTAAAATGATAGTATTACAACGTGATCCCAATCCCCGCAATTGTGGTAGCCTCCAGGTGTACATCTAATATGAGGATCTTACCTCAATCAGCCTAATTGCGATGAAGATGTTAGATGTAACCTTACTACCTTATCGATTGGCTCCTTACTCGTATTAATTTTCCATGTGTTTGTTTCAATTCGGCCCTCTCTTGCGTGCAGATACACTGTGCTGGCCCCACCATAAGGTGTATCAATCCCTATGATAGCGACCCGACACGATTCAAGATGCACAGTGTATAACTACTGGTACCCAGTGCCTATTTTTCCCACTCATAACTCCGGAGTATGTGCATGCCCGTAATCCGTCGGAACCTACACTGACATACCCCCTGCCGCTATTTTGACTGCTTATAATCAGCCCAGTAATCATGCCCCACCCTGCCTAGTTTCAAGGTACCTTGATACATCTATGTGGGCTACTGTTGAAATGGGTCCCCGTTACTAGAGTTTCTTACTGGTTAAGTTTTTGGGCCTATATTCACTAATATTACCCACTAACACGATATGTACTTAACCCTCCCACTGATTCAAATATGTTTACTTAATGGTTAAGTTTGTGGGCCAATATTTACTAATATTACCCACCAAACCGATATGTACTTAACCCTCCCACACATTCTGTCATATTGGTTAAATGTTGTCCATTCATGTTAACTTAACCCACCCGTTCATCATGTCATGTTGGTTAAGTGTTTCTTATTAACCCTTCTCACTTGTCATGTTTGATTGGTTAAGTGTTTCCTATTAATTTAACCTCGTTCATTCATCGTGTTATATTGGTTAAGTATTTCCCATTAACTTAACCCCATTTGTTCATCAAATTACATTGGTTAAGTGTTTCTTATTAACTTAACCCCACGCGTTCATCATGCTGTATTGATTAAGTGTCATCAATCAATTCATGTTAACTTAACCCACCCACTTGTCATGTTACATTGCTTAAGTGTTGCCTTCTTGTGTTAACTTAACCCTTCCATGCATCCTGTTATATTGGTTAGGTCTTCCTCTCTTATTTTAACTTAACCCTACTTTTTCATCATGTCATATTGGTTAAGTGTTTCTTATTAACTTAACCCTTCTCATTCAACATGTTGTACTGGTTAACCTAACCCTGCTTACTTGTTCAATTAACATGTTATAACGGTTAAGTGTTCTAAATTTACTTAACCCCATCTTCTTGTCTAATTAACATGTTATAACAGTTAAGTGTTGCCTTGGTTAACTTAACCCTACCATTATTAACATGTCTTGTTCATTAGCATTAATTAATTCATTAACTTAGCCCTAAATTTACTTAACCTCTCACATTAGATCTATGTTGTTGCGGTTACTGGATGTGCCGGGCGGTTCTGGGCAGTTTTACAACACAACTCAATCTAACCTCGGGTTTTTCTTGGGCATGATGCACTAACCTCTCACATTAGATAGGTGTTGTTATGGTTACTGGATGTGCCGGGCGGTTCCAGGAAGTTTTACACCACAACTCAATCTAACCTCGGGTTAGGCAAGTTTATCTTTTAGCATATTTACCATACATGTCAAAGTCTAGATTTTATATGCTAATTATCCCAAATTCACAAAACTAGTCATGTTCCAATTCTCAAGTTATATCTCAACAAAGCTAATTTCAAGTTATGCCCCACAAATTTACTTTCAATAGATTTTAGCATATTAGTCAATTTAACAAATTAAACCTCACTTAAAGTTCCACTAACATATCTCGCCTAATAAATTAAGCCTATAAACTTACATGCCCAAAATCATGGTCATAATCCATAATACAACACATGACCTAAGGTTTAGTCATATTGCACCATACAAAATATTCTCCAAAAACCCCCAATCATGATTCATAGTATAAACTGTGCCAAATTATTGCCTTTAATTACAGTGCATGCCAATTTACCCAAAATCCCAATTTAGGCGTGTTCACATTTAACAGTTATCCCTATCTTACTATAGGTTTTCATGCATAATCTCCTTCGTCCAAGTCATAAACTATTATATATAATATTCACTAATTTTTAGGTCTTAAACCACAACATGTACTGTGCCTTACATGTTTACAGTTCAATTTATGCCCCAAATCCCAAGTCATATGTCCAATATACTTTATGTCTCAAATCTCAAGTCATATGTTCAATACACTTTATGTTTTAAATGCAACGTATGTTATGTCCTCAAATTAGTTACAATTCAGTTATGCCCAATTATACATAATTTAATACTTTTCCTAATTTTAGCACTGGTCATGTCCAAATCATATATTATGCCCAAATTTTATCATTGGTCATGTTCAAATCTTATATTATGCCCAATTTTATTTCCAACGTACATTCATCTCTTATGAGATTTGGCTCAGGCTCGCAGTAGCCTGGCTATAAAAAAAGGGAAGAAGGAAAGTAGAGATAAAGAATGGACATAATAATATCAAATGAGCTAGATCCAATGCATATAGAAAGATAGATAGAAATAGGCACAATCTCAGATTCAGATTTATTACAATGTTAGAATCACAATTGAATTTTACTTCTGAAAGTAACATGAACTTACAAATTACAGAACGGTTTGAATTCTGGGATCTGATTTCTGAATTTGATTAGCTACTCCTTTGATGTAGACTTTCAATTCTCAGATTTAAATTAGATTCGTAGCTTCTAGCTTGCTTTCTAGTTTGAGAAGAAATGGTGGCTAGGCTAGGTAGATCATAGACAACATGGTGGCTCCTTGGAATGAAATTGTGTGATTTAGGGTTGAGGAATAGGGTTGCTTTTATAGATGTTTAGACTTATGTGAGCAGTTAGATCAATCTAGGAGCAATCAGAACCATCCAGACTAGATAAAGCTATCCAGAAATTGCCATCTATGCCCTAGTGACTCAGCAACAGATCAGAAATCGTCACTGTTTGGATCTGGGAGAGGGGGTCGACATCCCAGTCGACACCCCTCTTGGGGGTCGACACCTATGTCGACCCCCTTCCTCCGGGGAGTCAACCCCTATGGGCAGGATTTTTCCCGCCCAGCTGATTTAAGTGATTTTTAAAATTTGAACGGTTTTTGTTTTATTTAATTAGTTATAAAATTTTCTGTTTAAACATGAAATCTTCTGAACTCCATAACTTACGAAGTCCGATTCATGCAAACTCGGACTCTATCTCAAGACGAATTCCGAGACGAACGCAATGGCATAACCCGTTTCCCTTAATTCTCACTTTTAAAATTAAGTATTCTTAAATCCGTTACTTTAATAAACAAAGAAATACGGGGTGTTACATTCTCCTCTCCTTAAAGGATTTCGTCCCTGAAATCTTCAAGTCACGAAGAATGTATATCCTACCATCCAATCATCCATCTACTCAACCATCAAACACCGGCATCCATTGTCCCTAAAAGATTTCTTATGCTTTCATGATTGTTTGCAGAGTGTGTGTATATGTCCTTTTCTAATGCAAAATCAGGAGGTCTACTGATTCAGTTGACCTCCTTAGTGCAAATTATGTCAGTGCGATGAGTCCATTATGCATGCAATTATTCCTAATCATACTTTCTACATGAATGCACAATCATTCATACAAATGCAACGTCCCTATGATAACATTCCAAGTTTCAATCCATACAAAAATACATATATTCATAAGCAATATGAAAGTGACTGAGCTGATCTAGTACCTAATGTATGTGTGTATATGCATCCACGAGCAACCACTAGCAACCACTTGCAGCCACTTGCAACCATCAACCATAACATAACATGTCTCAAACACATGTCTACACCCATTGGATTCTACCTAAGGATCGGATCAAGGATCGGATTGAGAGGATATACTTAAAAGATAAAGACTAGCAAATAAATTTTACAGAAAAAGAGAGATCAAGGATATACCCTCAAAAAGGGTATGATGCACATATCTAGTCTTCAGTCTTCTAAGTCGCATCTTCTTGAGCTTCATTCCATATTGCTCTGACTGTATTAACTTAACGATTTGCGTAGCTTCTTAATTTATGTTTTTGGAACTCATTTCATTGTCGCCTCTCATTCCACCTTTTCTTCTTATAGTATACTTGGCACTACCACTTCTGCCGTGTCATGCTGAAATTTCCAGAACTATCTCTTGAAAATAAACAGATGCTAACCATGTTACCAAGTGTATATACTAGGATGATTAGATTCTTCTCCGTCAATCTTGTAAGTGGGGCTAATACCATCACAAAGTCCTTAATTAACTTCCTATATTTGCCCGCTAGTCCAAGAAAGCTTCTTACTTCTGTTGCATTCCTTGGGACCTTCCAGTCTTGCACCGCAACTACTTTTTGCGGGATCTACTGCTATCCCTTCATTGGGCGCCACATGTCCTAGAAATCTTACTTCTTATCTCCAAAAATGATATTTTTGGAGAACTTCGCCTTAAGTTGATGCGCTTGAAGGGTACCTGAGACTTCCCTTAGATGCAAAGTATGTTCTTCCTCATTCCAAAATATTATATGCACAAGCGAAGTGAACCATCTGCCTTTGTAACGAAAACGACTGGAGCACCCCATTCAGAAATACTTCGCCTTATGAACCCTTTCTCAAGTAACTTTTTTACTTGTTTACTGAGCCTTTCCTTTCTCTTGGAGTCACATGTCGTACAGAAATTGCAACTGGCTTTGCATTGTCAACTGGATATATGCGGAAGTCTATCTCGCGTTTTAGGGGATAAATCCTCAACCAAATCGAAAACATCTGTGTACTCATGGAATACTCCAACGGATCGCAAATCGTCGATAGATGCATCAAGTGATTCTAGATAGCTAAGACAAACTGATCCATTAGGATCGCACGAAATCTCGAGGGTATTCCCGAGGCAAGTCGAAAGTCTAACTACCCTCCTTTCACAATTACTAGCTAACCAATCCATGCCTACAATCAACCCATAGCCCATGAAACCAAAGACATAAGCATTACACTTAAACTCAATACTTTACATAGCTATTCTCAAATCCTTACAAACCAAAGACAAATGAGCCGAACCACCAATTGGAATTAAGACAATAATGGGATCCTCTACTATACAAGCTCTAGGGTGTAGAGACTCAACTATGGAAGCATATATAAACGAATGTGAAGTGCTAAAATCAAAAGAGTACTAACAAGGTGATCAAAAAGAAAAATAAACTTTTTCAGCTGAAGCTTTACTACCTCTCTCTTAGGTACGCTGGCTGTGAGAGTATGCACTTGCCCTCCGGAAAATCCTGTCCTTTGTTCTTGTCCTTAATTATATGATACATTATATCATAATAACGATACTTCCACTTGTCTTAGATTTTTCTATTCTTTCCTCCTTCGTGAACCAAGTCCATATCCATGTGTTTCTCCTCCTTAGGTTGTGTTCCTTAGCCAAACTCCCTTATTCTCGTCTTTGCCTTCTTTGTGTAACTTGTTGACAAGTCTCTTGAAAGCCGCCTCCATCGCACAGAAAATCGTAAAAAGCTTGGAAGAGAATTAGCCGCAGGTGAAACTACAGTGACTATGGATGGAGGTTGGGCACTTCTTAGCCCTTTGGCAGGTGTCGTAGTCTCATCAAGCCTACGGAACCATGCCGCAATGAGGTTACCTCCCAGAAAGCCAGGAGCCCCGAAGACTCAGGAAAGAAGGAAACAAGGGTTCAAACAGAGGATGAAAAGATAGTGCATATGGCTTTGGGGAATATGCTTTTAAAACAAATCTTTTGGCTTCTTTTAAAACCGTTTTTAAAATAATTTTTCAAATCTTTTATCTGATCCGGTAACCTTTATCTCTGATACCAAGTGAAACACCCCACCTCCGTTAAGGTCACTCACAAAGGGAATGCCTTAACTTTGGTGGAGCGTTTTAGGTAAAAGATGCAGATAAATTACAAGACAGACAAATAAAGCGGTGGAAAATAAAGTCATTTTATAAACAATTTGGTTCAGTCAAGCTTTTACAACAATTGTCTTAATCATACTTAAAAGTAATACATAAAACTTCTGTCTTGATTCAAAACTTCCAAGTATAAAAAAGCATAAAAATAACAATGATATTCCCCAATAAAGCATGAGCCAGCCATAGCAGTGGAAAAGAGAGTCCAAAGCAATACATCGACTATCTTCGAGCTTGGAAAGAAAACTGAGCTAAGTGGTAACATTTCCTCTCTGTGAACCTGGGAGGGGGTGGGACAGAAGAAAAAGGCGAAACAAACTAGGTCAGACATAAGTCTGGTAAGTCCATTGACTTTCTGCATGAAAATAGGCAAAAGTATCATGACATGAATAAACTAAATATAAGACTACCGTGATAACAAGGATAACAAGATAACATACAATTAGCATAGATATAACAAGGCAAGATAAATTGAATGTGATTCTACTCTAATTTCTGCTTCGCTACTTCCTTGCTATTCTGATTTTTATATCTCTGCACCGCCTAACTAGTAATCTATGTAAAATGATAATATTACAACATGATCCCAATCCCCGCAATTGTGGTAGCCTCCATGTATACATCTAATATGAGGATCTTACCTCAATCAGCCTAATTTCCATGAAGATGTTAGATGTACCCTTACTACCTTATCAATCGGCTCCTTACTCATATTAATTTTCCATGTGTCTGTGTCAATTCGGCCCTCTCTTGCGTGTAGATACCCTAGGCTGGCCCCACCATAAGGTGTATCAATCCCTATGATAGCGACCCGACACGATTCAAGATGCACAGTGTATAACTATTGTTACCCAGTGCCTACTTTTTCCCGCTCCGGAGTATGTGCATGCTCGTAATCCGTCGGAACCTACACTGACGTACCCCCTGCCGCTATTTCGACCGCTTGTAATCAGCCCAGTAATCATGCCCCATCCTGCCTAGTTTCAGGGTACATCTATGTGGATTACTACTGAAATGGGTCCCCTTTACTAGATTTTCGTACCGGTTAAGTTTATAGGTCTATATTTACTAATATTACACACCAACCCGATATGTACTTAACCCTTTCACTGATTCAAACATGTTTACTTAACAGTTAAGTTTGTGGGCCTATATTTACTAATATTACCCACCAAACCAATATGTACTTAACCCTCCCACACATTCTGTCATATTGGTTAAGTGTTGTCCATTCATGTTAACTTAACCCACCCGCTCATCATGTCATGTTGGTTAAGTGTTTCTTATTAACCCTTCTCACTTGTCGTATTGGATTGGTTAAGTGTTTCCTGTTAATTTAACCCCGTTCATTCATCATGTTATATTGGTTAAGTATTTCCCATTAACTTTACCCCATTCGTTCATCAAGTTACATTGGTTAAGTGTTTCTTATTAACTTAACTCCACGCATTCATCATGCTGTATTGGTTAAGTGTCATCAATCAATTCAAGTTAACTTAATCCACCCACTTGTCGTGTTACATTGGTTAAGTGTTTCCTTCTTGTGTTAACTTAACCCTTCCACGCATCCTGTTATATTGATTAGGTGTTGCTTTCTTGTTTTAACTTAACCCTACCCATTCATCATGTCATATTGGTTAAATGTTTCTTATTAACTTAACCCTTCTCATTCATCATGTTGTACTTGTTAACCTAACCCTGCGTACTTGTTCAATTAACATGTTATAATGGTTAAGTGTACTAAATTTACTTAACCCTATCTTCTTGTCTAATTAACATGCTATAATGGTTAAGTGTTGCCTTAGTTAACTTAACCCTACCATTTTTAACATGTCTTGTTCATTAGCATTAATTGATTTATTAATTCACCAACCTCTCACATTAGAACTATGTTGTTGCGGTTACTGGATGTGCCGGGCGGTTCCAGGCAGTTTTGCACCATAACTTAATCTAACCTCGGGTTTTTCTTGGACATGATGCACTAAACTCTCACATTAGATAGGTGTTGTTGCGATTACTGGATGTGTCGGGAGGTTCCGGGCAGTTTTACACCGCAACTCAATCTAACCTTGGGTTAAGCATGTTTATCTTTTAGCATATTTACCATACATGTCCAAGTTTAGATTTTATACGCTAATTATCCCAATTTCACAAAACTAGTCATGTTCCAATTCTCAAGTTATATCTCAACAAAGCTAATTTCAAGTTATGCCCCACAAATTTGCTTTCACTAGATTTCAACATATTAGTCAGTTTAACAAATTAAACCTCACTTAAAGTTCCATTAACATATCTCGCCTAATAAATCAAGCCTATAAACTTACATGCCCAAAATCATGGTCGTACTCCATATTACAACACATGCCCTAAGGTTTAGTCATATTGCACCGTATAAAATATTCTCCAAAAACCCCCAATCATGATTCATAGTATAAACTACGCCAAATTATAGCCTTTAATTACAGTGCATGCCAATTTACCTAAAATCCCAATTTAGGTGTGTTCACATTTAACAGTTATCCCTATCTTACTATAGGTTTTCATGCATAATCTCCTTCCTCCAAGTCATAAACTATTATATATAATATGCCCTAATTTTTAAGTCTTAAACCTCAACATGTACTATGCCTTACATGTTTACAATTCAATTTACGCCCCAAATCCCATGTCATATGTCCAATATACTTTATGTATCAAATCTCAAGTCATATGTTCGATACACTTTATGTTTTAAATACAACGTATGTTATGTCCTCAAATCAATTACAATTCAGTTATGCCCAATTATACATTATTTAATACTTTTCCCAATTTTAGCACTGGTCATGTCCAAATCATATATTATGCCCAAATTTTAGCGCTGGTCATGTTCAAATCATATATTATGCCCAATTTTATTTCCAACGTACGTTCATCTCTTGTGAGATTTGGCTGAGGCTCGCAGTAGCCTGGCTATTAAAACAAAAAGGGAAGAAGGAAAGTATAGAGAAAGAATGGACATAATAATATCAAATGGATATAGAAAGACAGATAGAAATAGGGACAATCTCCGATTCAGATTTATTACAATGTCAGGATTGCAATTGAATTTTACTTCTGAAAGTAATATGAACTTCCAAATTATAGAATGGTTTTGAATTCTAGGATCTGATTTCTGAATTTGAGTAGCTACTCCTTTGATGTAGACTTTCGATTCTCAAATTTAAATTAGATTCGTAGCTTCTAACTTGCTTTCTAGTTTGAGAAGAAATGGTGGCTAGGCTAGGTCGATCATAGACAGCATTGTGGCTCCTTGGAATGAAATTGTGTGTTTTAAGGTTGAGGATTAGGGTTGCTTTTATAGAGGTTTAGACTTGTGTGAGTCGGTAGATCAACCTAGGACCAATCAGAATCATCCAGACTAGATAGAGCTATCCAGAAATTGCCACCTATGCCCTAGTGACTCAGCAACAGATCAGAAATCACCACTGTTTGGATCTGGGCGAGGGGGTCGACCCTTATGGGGGGGTCGACACCCCTCTTGGGGGGTCGACACCTATGTCGACCCCCCGGGGGGAGTCGACCCCTATGGGAAGGATTTTTCCCGCCCAGCTGATTTACATGATTTTTAAAATTTGAACGTTTTTGTTTTTATTTAATTAGTTATAAAATTTTCTGTTTAAACATGAAATCTTCTGAACTCCATAACTTCTTCATACGGTGTCCGATTTACGCAAACTCGGACTCCATCTCAAGCAGAATTCCGAGACGAACGCAATGACGTAACCCATTTCCTTAATTCTCACTTTTAAAATTTAGTATTCTTAAATTCGTTACTTTAATAAACACAGAAATACAGGGTGTTACAGTACACGTGTTAGTGCTAAATCTTGGAGCGGTTAATTCAATACCTTTGCGAACCTTAAAGCCTTCTTATATGGAGTGTTTACTCCAACCCAAATCTCGCTAGCTAATTAAACTGTTTACATATTCCTCTATTTTCATGCTTTGTTGCTTCAAATACAAGAACTTATCCATTTTCATTCCTTCCTTCGATTGCGTTAAATTTTTTGTCTTGAATCTAGTCTTAAATTCATACCAGGTAGCCACCATTTGTCCGGTCTGAACCATCCCCTACTAATACGATGCTTCATCCTTTAGTGCCTAGCGGCCAAATAAAATTTCCTCCTATCATTGAGCTCAAACAAGTTTAATACATTCTCAGTTTCTTCAGGCCAATTGTGCACCTTTACAAAACTCTCAGTACCATGAAACCGCTTGCCTCCCATCGTGCAGAAATCCTTACAAAGCGTAGTAATGCTGACTATAGGAGGAGGAGGAGCTACTGCCGCCGAAGCTGGGAAAGGGACTTTTTCTTGCACTCCAACATGTATTGTAGCTTCTACGTATCTACTAAGCCATGTAGGAATGGGGATTCCCTCAGGGAAGTTAGGATCCCTAGACAAGCTGAAAAAGTATGAAACAAGGATTCAGAAAGAGAACAAAAGAATAATTGTTAAACGATTTAAGGGGATATATTTTTCAAAAAATGTTTATATTTGAAAAATCTTTTGTTAGGAAAACACTTTTCAGAAAAAATTCCTCTAATCTTGTAACCTTAGGCTCCGATACCAAATGTGACACCCTATGTCCGTTAATGTCACCCATATGAGGATGCATTATGTTTCTTAAAGCGCAATAGGTAAGCAGTAACTAAAATTCACAAGACAAATGTAAGTATGCAGCAAAATACTAACTTTTATTACTGAAAAACACATTGTTACAAACCAGTTACAACATCATATTCTTTTGAATACCAAAAACTTCAATTAAAACCATCTTCATAATAACACCTAACATCAGAGTACAAGATTGTAAAATCATATCCCTCCTCAAAAGTCATAACAAGATAGAGCAATAATTAAAGTAATACATGAATTAGAAGAAGTCCAAGTCCAAGAATAGGATCACGATCACAACTATTGTCCACTCCCACTCTGAGAACCTAAAGGGGGAAAGGAAGAGAGAGAAAGGATAAAAAATAGGTCAGACATAAAGTCTGGCGAGTTCCAGTGATATTTAGCTATATGATAAGATAGAAAGTGTCAAGATAGGTAAATAATGTTGAACATGAAACTACAGTAAAATAAACAAGTACGAGATAAAATCGTAATGAGATAATAAGATAACAAGTCAAGGTAAAGGTCATATACGCTTCTCATTCATATCCCAAGTATAAGTTTACTCCACCAATTACTAGAATTAACAAGGTTAGGTGTTACCTTACTTACTACTCACACGATCAGCTCCCAACGACACAAATATCCTATGCTAAACCCGACAGTAGGGTGCATCAGTCCCTAACCGGCGACTTATGGGACACAGACCTATTTGCTGGTGTTACAACGACTTAGTTTCCCCCAATCGGACCCATGTACGCTCATGACTCCGCTGGAACGCACCTGTGCCCACCTTCCACCTTGAACCTCTTACAATCCAGATCAGTAAAGCGTGCCCTAACCCCTACTTAGTGCGAGTCCCTCTCTATGATTCTAACAGGGATACTGACTGGTACAGGTTCCACACAACAAATTGATGCAAGCCACCCGCTATGTTTGTGCCCCCACCATAGGATTTTAAGAATCCTAAAACTGAATACCAACAACAAGACTATGGGACCTCTAGCTTATTAGTCAACAAGTAAAAACTTAGCAGGTATAAGTTTATTAATAAGCACGGTTGTAAATGACATTTCCTATAAATATGATTCTTTTTACAACTCCCTTTCCCTAAAAAGTGTCTTCCCAGATATATGTATATATTAAGTTGCCTATTGTACTAAATTACATCAGTTCCACCAACGTGTTCTACTTAATTATTAAATTAGGCTTATTCTAACATGTTTTGCATAGTATCCCAAATTTTACAGTCATTGGATTATATGTTCAATGTGCCTAATTCTCCTTTTTACTGTCATTTTAAGTTATTCCAAGTTTTACCCAATTTACGCAATTCTAACGTGTATAGCCTAGGCATTAGGTAGCCTAGATATAGCGCAGGAAAAGGAGAAAAATATAGATCTGATTCATAAATACATAAACTGAACAAAATGCACATAAGATTGAAAATATATCTAAAACAAAAAAGGATAATAGGATATACATGTAATAGTAAAACAACTGAAATTAAATAGATATGTAAGGGTGAAATAATAACATATAAGCGTATAAAATCCCAAATTCAAATTTATTTACTATTAGAATACTGTTTAATTATCAAATCCGAAAATAAGCGAACTCACAGTGGTTGGATTGAAGTTAAGAAAATATTTCTTTTATATGTTGTTGTTGAAGAAAGTCCTCTTTCATTTTCATATTTGTTGTCGAAGAATAAGAATTTTCCTATGTAATCTATGTTTAGGCAGCGTCTTCATGTTTTTATTTTAGAATAAGGCTTAGAGGAAGAAGAAATGAAGAATAGTTTGTGTGTAAAAAACAATGAGACTACTAGCCTTTATGTAGATTACCTAGGAAAATTCCATACCGTTAGATTTTAAGTTTTCAAATCCAACTGTACACCCAATGCTCAGCGCACAAATCTGGTGAAGAAATTTGTCTAAATACGTTCGCAAGAACCCACCCAACATGCAGGTGGGTCGACCCCTGGGTCGACCAATGTATAGGTGCGTCGCTTAGTGAGCGTAGCTCTGTTGCGCTATATTATTTTATATTAATATATAGTTTGCATATATTTTTGTGCATTCTTCTTAAGTCTATAACTTCTTCATATTAAATACGATTTACGAAAAATAAGAGCCTATCTGAACCAAAATTTCATAACGGACCCAATGGTAAAGTTAGTTTTACCTAATTCTAAATATTTTATTAACTAATATTCATTTTATTATCCTCGTTATATAATTATTATGTATTGAAATATGGGGTGTTACATTGATATGTAATTGAAGAGCATGCAAGCATGTAAACTGGAAGAGGATTAACTTAGTAAGATGCTAAGTAACATGGTGTTGGGTTGTATAAAAAGACAAACATTATTAGGAATGTTTAATATAACTTAGGATTATAACATGAGTTCTTATTGGGATTATAAATAAACTTAAATTGTGTTAAGTCAAGCTGAAGATGAAACTAATAAGATAAGATAGGGGAGTCCATTCCGGCGGCGTGGGGCTGATAGAGGAAAATAAATGGCTCGTAGGTCCGTTTCGGTAGCGTGGGGCTGATTGGGGGTAAATAGGAGGCCTAATAAATGATAAGATTATAATCAGGGTCCATTCTGGTAGCATGAGGCTGATTGGGGAAACTAAGTGACCTAATAGAAAAATAAATGGGGACCAAGTCTGGGGGGTGACTTATGTCAAACTATATATTTGGATGGTGACCCGTATCAGGCAGTATCCCTATTATCATTTATGGGAGGTCTCGCACTAGATAGAGGCCAGGGTTCACTTTACTGCGCTGGATAGTAAGAGGTCCAAAGGAGGTGGGTACGGGCGCATTCCGGCGGGACGATGAGCGTGCACCATGCCGACTGGAGAGAATAAGCCGCTGTAACGCCTGTGATTAACGGTTATGTCCTTTTAGTTGATGGGTTCAAAATTGATAGTGTTGATTTGCATAGCTGGCATATGTTATCACATTGCGGTTATAGGAGCCGATCGACAAGTGAAGATTAGGTGAAGCCTAATTATGATATCTTGGTAAGTTGGTGCAGAAATCTTGGATATGAATGAGAATCCAATCTTCATTCATGCTTAACTTTGTATACTGTCTCTACACCTGTATACATTTATGTCTTATGTCCTTGATAAATATTCATCTGTCTAATTCTTCCTTAATTTATGATTATGCTAGAAATTACTAGAACCCACCAGACATATGTCTGACCTAGTTTGTTTTCTCCTTCTCTCTTTCTTTCACCTTTCCCCCAGGTTCATGGGGTGGAGGGTATCAGTAGTGGTTCTTGACTTTCCTGTTCATCTTGGATTCAGACTCATTTCATACTCGTGTATTGGTTCATTTCTCATTTTCTGGTTATTATATTGACATTTGAGAGGGATGGTTTTACTTATGTACTCTGATACTATGGTTTCCACGAGGCATTGTGTTTTTTTATGTTGATGACTATTTGTTATTTATGAAATGTAATAAGCAGTATGATTTGACTTGCTTTATTAAATATTGTTTTAAAATTTCCGTTGTATTTAATATTTCTATCATGTAAATTTTATTCTCTGTGTTGTTACTTTATACCTAAGAGATTTATAAACCTTAGCACACTCTCATACGGGTGATATTAAGCAGTGTGGGTTGTTTCATGCGTATAACGCGGTAGATATCAGTCAATGTGGTATTGATACGAACTACATGCATACCGCCTGGAAGATGAGTAATATGAGCCAACGATGACATTGGACTCTTTAAGGTAGGTAGTCTGTAACATCTCCTTCGAAAAGTTAGTACAAAGATAATTTAGCACATTGGTTGGTCCATGGTGTTGCTTTTTGAGAGGTTGGGGGTTCAAGTCTCGCAGTTGTCACGGTTGAGGAAATCATAATTTGAGTGCAACAAAATTGTCGAAGAAGCTGTTTACAAGAATTATAATTTTCTACCATTCAATCAGGAGAAAGAAAACAACCGAAATCGTTACTAATGAATCTCCTAATTCAAAAAAAGAAAATATGCTACCAAATGCCCTCAAAAGCAAGGAAATAGTCGTCGAACGAGCAAGCTAAATTAGCATTTTCTTATGTTGAATGTTCTAAAGAAATTAAGAAATGTATGAGCCAAAATGATGGTTCGTTTTGAAATTTCGGGTTCTATTTGTTCAGCTATCAATGTCTAAATAATCTTCCAATAACCACTAGTTTTTTGAAATAATCATGGAAAAATAAATTTTGGTTGTCAACGTTGAAAAGAAATAATGGTTGATGCATTCACGAGAACAAAATGGGGTAAACTACATGGATTTGGTAATTTTCATGTCTCATTTCTTAATAGTATTTCATCATCCACGACTTAATCAAATCAACGCATTGTATATGTCCAAATTCAATAATCAACTAGTCATCTGCAACATCGCTATTGCTTACTCCCATGCGAGGAAAATTGGAGCCAAGTGCGATAAAAACACTTGATATTACAGTCATCATACTACATGCCTCTTTTACCCACTTGTATTCTTATTTCTCCTAATCTTCCTTGCTTGATCCCTTTTTGACCTACATCTTCCTTTAATGCTTTTGGCATAATGCCTACCACAACTATTCCCTTACTAAGGCTAGTGATATCCACTTTTCTTAAGACGACATTCTTAAGTCATCTTGCCATCCGCAATCCTCAATGTTTTCTAAGCTCTATTATATAGTTGTTAAACAACAATTTATCTCCTGACTCCGGTCCAGTGAAGAATTTACCAACAATGAGCTAAATTGTTTTACCTAAAAATAAAAATTCCAACCTACAAAGATTTGGGGTCCCTATATTCGAGAGTAAGTTTAGGTAGGTTATTCTTTGTTCTATGAATAACTTAACGAAGGATGGAGAGTATAGGACAAGGAAAAGATATGGACTTAAGGGGATTTTTGAAAAACTTTTCAATTTAAAAATTCCATTTATTTTGAAAATCTGTGTTTTAATGGAAATATTGTACTTTTGAAACAAACTTTTAGGCATCCTATAACCATAGTCTCTAATAGTAAATGAAGCACCCCAAACTGCTTAGTATCCTCAAAATAGGCGCATTAGAAATGTGGAGCATATATAGGTATAACTAAAATTAATCACAGAGACTAAAGTTTACAATACATAAAAGATGAACAACGAAAATATTTGTTAAAAACATTTTTTCAAAACAGTATTTTACACCAAGATGAATTTTAGTACAAATCAAATTGTCTTACATAATCTCAGCCCAAATTAGAGTATACAATAAAACATTTCCCCTCGCAAATAAAAAACCAAGCCATGATAAAGTTTAGTACTATAAAATAGAAGAGAGTAGTAGATAAATTTGCAATAGAATCTTCTAAGAAGCAAGTATAAGTTTGTCTATGTCCTGTGGACCTACTAGGGGAAGAAAAAGGGAGAAAGAGAAGTGGGTTAGACAGAAAGTCTGGTAAGTGAAGCAATTAATAGTATGCTCTAGTAAGATAAAAGAAATAGACTTACTAATAGTTGTAGCATCACAAGGAATATGCAAGTGCACAACTTAGGGGAACATTTGAGGAACTTAGGTCACCTATCATGTAGCTGAAATATCTGTTTGATTGTTTGCACTTTATTGTTGTTCTAAATTTTCTGATTAGAATTAGTTTTTCGAGTTCTACCCTTTGGTCAGGTCTTACCCTATTCTATTTTCATCCTATGGCCTGCCAACCTATGTTAGCATGCTAGTAGTAAATCCTTCCAACTTGCATGTAAACTAGTGACTGACATAGTAGTCTAAGATCAAAATCTATATGCTCAGAAAATACCAAATGTCCTACTAATCAAACTCTATTGACCTATTATACCGCCAAGCCATTGAAGCATGTCCAGTCTTCCCGAGACTTTCGGATCCTGTTTGAAAGGGGAGATGGTTAGAAGGGTCCTTACGAACAATGGTTTAGCACCCCGAACCTTTTATTTTGAACACTTACAACCGTTGTTCCACCAAAGTGTGCTCGATCTTCCTGAGACCATTACATCCTATTTGAAAGGGGTGGTGGTCAGTATGGGTCCTAACTGCTAATCTGTGTTTTCTTATTCTTAGCCCAGTACTAGATATAGACCCAACCTATTAACCCAGTTCCTGACTGAATAATGATATTACTAAAATCATGATAGGTCTTATTATACCTCTTTTTATTATGATTTTCTGTCCTTTATTATCATAATAACCTGCTAATATTTTTGTTTCTAATGAATTACTATACTAGGCATAATTCACTACAAATTTATGTAAATATGCATAATTTATCTAATTCATTTTTATCGAAAATATGCAATTTTTACATGTAATTATTGTTAATTTAGTTCCTTCTTGTTTAATCCATATTTGCGAAGTTTTATGTTGTTAATAAATTTCACGTGCAAAAGGAGGATTAAAAACTACGTCTACAAACAGCTGGGATGCAAATTAAGAATATTATGAAAATTAAACACTAGAAGGGGGTGTATAGTGTTTAATAAATTTTAATAAATTTCTTGAATTCTTTTAGAATTAAACATAATGCTATGCAAATCACAGGTATCACAAATCATAGAATCAAACAAAGACACAAAAAATAATGTAAAAAACAGTAAAAGGAAAGAACACACTAGGATGTTATACTTGTTCGGGACTCCCCTACATCCAGTCCCACACAACACTCAGTTAACGTGGATTTTTATTCAACAAATCCAATTACAATCCTTGATTTCTGGGGTACAATGATACATCCCAACTGATTCCAAGTAAAGTGAGTCTTAATTGATTTGTGGGCCACAACTTTACGTCCAATCGATTTTGGGGACACAATCGCACCCAATCACTTTATAAGGGACAGGACCACACCCTTCTCTTATCAATTTTTGAATTATTGACTCAATCTTGATCTTGCAATCTTTGATCAGAAACATCATATATCACTTGAAATTCAGAGAGAGTTTGATTTAGAATTGAAAGAGAAGAAGAATGATAAGATTTCTATTGAAATTGACAGAGTATAAGTGCAGAAAGTTAGGAAATTATGAAGAATAAAGGTGGTATGATTAGAGAAGAAGAAGATGAAAAGTGATTAAAAAATTCGAATTCTGGAGCCTTTATATAGTTTCCAATAGCCATGATCTTTCAAAAAAGATATAAATTCATAATATACAACTTTTCAAAATTTAAAAAACAAGTCAACGGTAAGTATGTCGACATGCACAAAGTTGGATGTCGACATCCCTTAGTTATTTTTCAAAAAATATTTTTTTAACATAAATCAAATAATGTTTAAATAAATTATAGAAATTCCTAAGTTAAAAAAACTATTTTCCTTAGTATTAAAATAGAGTATATTGAGTAAAAATATATTAAGCACATATATTAAAATGCTTTAAGAAAATGAATAAAATATAAATATAAAATGATACAAAACTATAAATATAAAAATATAAATATATTAGAACTTAATATCAATAATGAAATTGAAAACATAAGTAACTATTATAAAACTAGTAATAAATTTAAAAATAAAACTAATTTAATTTAGGTGTTAAAATATATTAAGTATAATTTTAAAAATGGAGTTAAAATAAATTTTAGGATTTAAAATATTTCTAAGTATAAAGAATTATAAATTTAAAATAAGGAAGTAATTTTGAAATCATTTGAAAAATAGATTTAAAAACAAGGAACTAATTAAGAAATTTGAAATCAAAATTAAGTCTGAAATCAGAATTTAGTGCTATACAGAGTTTTAACAGAAAATCTAGACACAATTACTCTTTGTTTCTTGAACTCTTGAATTATTGATACCCATGAGTCTTGAAACTTGAACTCTTCTACTTTGAAATCTTGATTCTCTAAACTGTATAGTCTTAAGCAATCATTACCTGCATAGATTTCCTGTATGAATATATGTAACAACCCGAATTCCGACAGACCAATTTTTTTCAAAATTCTAATCCATTGAAACCCGTATTGGTTGCTCTGGTATCCGGCAGAAAAGACAGAGATATAAAATATATCAGAGCTCATAAAATATCTCACAGTGGAATGGATAAAGTAAAATATAGTCAAAGTGTAGCCTTATCGTATTAATAATACTTAGCCAGTATCCAAAGTTATCAAATCTCTGCAAGAAATCTAACCTGCGAGTATGTTATGAGGAGGGGGTCAGAACACAATTCTGGTGATTGGATTTAAACTATACATTTTGGATAACCCTATATACCATTCAATCACATTTTCTTATTTATTAGGTTACTTGGATTAACACCACTCGAGGCTTACGCACACGTCGTACCCATTTACTTCCCAGTGGATTATCCTAATAGAGTATATATGTAGCTACCCCCCAATATTGAGATACACCCCATGGTACCCCACTCACATGGTCTCCACCGTAATGCCATAGAAATGAACGCAGTCCTTCATCTTACGCTGAAGTGACGTATGGATCTCTACATAGCAATGTTATGTTCCGCATATATCTTCCATTACTATGCTATATAAGCGTATTGACTGCCACCTTCGACCGAATCAGATTCCATACCAGAGTAATGCCCTTAAGCCTACAGTACGCCACCCAGAGCAGACATGAATGTATCTAGACTTTCCCACATACATATCGTCAATCGTATTTGATGCCTTAACCGTACATAATGTGCACCGAGTTCCATGGCAGGTCTACACAAGAAACACGGAAAGCGGTCGGGAGCTTTTCCATATTTGTACAGGCCCGCCTTGAAGGGCGTCAATATACAGATATCCTTCGGGTTTTTTTCATGGTGGTTATGGCCCCACCTCGGCCCCTCCCTCAATTAGAAAAGATTACAAGAACTAAGCGACTTACCCGTAATAAACAATCTAAACAACCAGTTGGCATCTCCCTTCAACCGTTGTACCTTGATAGTGAAAGGTGAATGGTCTATTAGGTTTAGCTCAAGTATTTTTGCATCCCACTAGCTGCCGATGATGGGTACCTGACGATCTACTATCCTTGTTGGTCCTGACCTCTGCATCCCCATTGAGGCGACCGCTAAATCACCCTACTGTCACTTCATCACAACATTCTGACTGCAAAACAGCTTTTGCAGTCAAGGCCCACCCACCTGGTAGTAACGCATAGACCCAACCTCTGCGAGCACAGCCTAAACATCTGCCACCACACAGAGGACTACTAGGGGCAACTTACATATCCTAAGAAGCCACATGCTTCCCCTTCCAGTCCTTCGGAGATGATAGAATATGTAACACCTCAAATTTTCAATGACATTAAAGAGAATAAATTAAATAATAATTAATGTAATATACAGAATTAGAGGAAATGGATTGCACCATTGCGTCCGTCTCGAAATTCTGGTCAAGATAGACTTTTGGTTTGCGTTAAATGGAAACCGTATGAAGAAGTTATGAGGGTTTTAAATTTGTATACATGCAGAAATATTATGTATACACTTATGAGTCAGAGATGAGTCAGAATTTTATCCAGAACAGTTCAAAATTGAAAAATGAAAAATAATGGCAGAATTCCCGCTCTAGGGGGTCGACCCCCTTAGAGGGGTGCTGACACCGGGGTCGACCCCTCTTAAGGGGTGTCGACCTAGGGGTCGACTGACGAACATTGGTGTTGACACCCCTAGGGCTGACGTGGCACTCGGTTTCAGGGGGTCTGGCAGCTATATATGTGTCATATTCTACTATTTTCTTCATTGGAAATCATGGAGGCCATATGCTACCGGGGTGCGAACTGAGATGAAATCGTTTTCTACAACAACATACTTTGCAAATCAAATTCAGAAATTCAAAATATATTCTTTCTCAATTCTCTAAACCTAACACTGTGAATTTCTAGTTGCTTTTAGGTTTAGATAAATAAAGCAAATTGTGAAAGACTATGAATTAGATATGTTGTAAAGTATGATTATGTGCTAGTGTTAAATCCTATACCATGTCATGATAGATCTATTTCCCTAGATCTAATACAATTGTGGTTATTCTATTATGTTGCCTATGTGGATCTTCACTTGTAACTATATTGCGGTGAATGTGCATCTATTAATTGGACAGATGTAACATTGGCTAGATCTAGTTCTTTATGTAAATCCCCATTCACCTGTCATATTGGGATCAATCTAGATATGTTGCAAACTTGACATGTGAAGCCATCATTAGATCTAAACATGTTACTATATCACCCTAATTATGCTAGATCTAAATAGTTGGACACCTAAATGATTAATTTAGATCTCACTATGCTTGCTTTGACATCGTAATTGCCACAAGTTCATAAGTTTATGTCCACCTTGTTATGATGTTAATTACATGTCCATTCACCTTGTTATCATGCTAGTTTATGTTTATGCCAAAGTATGTTGAAACTATCACCTTTGTCATATTCCCTTTTCATTGTTATGGCTAGGCTACTTTATAGCCTAGATGCCGCCAAAATATGTGCGAATACGTTAGTTAGGAAATGGAGAAATGGGATTTATAATTAGCATAATTTATATAATATTTATATGAATTGGACATATAATTCAAATGGGGAAACATAGAAATAATCACCTATAAACACATAGACAGATTTGGATAAAAATGGAATGTCTAGTAATTACAGTTAGGAATTCTAATTGCACTTATGACACGAGGTTAGGTTGCATTAGTGGTGGAAGTCTGCCCGGACCCGACCGGCATATCCAGTAGTCACTAATGTTGAACCTAAACTGAGAGGTCTAAGTGTGCAAATACGAATCGGGCTAAGACACGAAGTTAGACCCAATTATGGAGTAAGACTGCCCGGACCCGATTGGCATATCCAACATACACACTTTGTAGACCTAATGTGGGAGGTCTAGCCCATTATAACCATAATTGGACATGGTAATGAATTGGACTACTTAACCTAATTTAATCCATAAGGGTTGTATGATTATGAACTTAAGTTAAGGTTAAGTAATTTTGGATGAGTAGTGGATGGGTTAAGTAAATTAGAGGGGGTGGAGAATATTTACATATAGGCCCACGAAATTAACCCAATAAAGTTATGTAATTAAAGACACCCTTTAGGGTAAGCATAACTGACATATGGCTATGTAATTAAAGACACCTAAGGGTATACATAGTCAATGAAAAACCTAATGGGGATACAAGACAAAGGGGAGAGCTAGTATCATATTGTGTGGGACCCATTTCAGTGACTAACCCGAAGTACGAATCAAATAAAGAACTCTGTACTAGGTGGAGAAGGGGCATACTTACTGATTGATTATAAGAGATCCAAACGAGACGGACAGTGTGGGCGACACAAACCGACCGGGCCATGTGCGTGCATAAGCCGGGCAGAGGGGGATAAGACGACCGTGACACCAATAGATATGGTTGTGCACATCTTTAGGGTTGCCACTTTAGGAAGTGATACATCCTACTGTGGGGCTAGCACAGGATATCTATGGAGTAGGGAGACGATCGATTAGGGTAGTGATTAGGGTACACTCTGACGTATGCCCTAAGTCTACCAACTTATAGTAGAAGGGATCATCTCATTTTAGTTATACTAGTAATAGTGCAGAGTAATCATTAGTGAAGCACATATACCTTACCCTGTCTACCTTGTCACACCTTCCATTTATGTAGTAATATCTCTTATCCACTTTATATGCCTATCATGTTACTTTTTATTTACAGGCCAAAAGTTACTAGACTCTCCATACTTTATGTCTGACCCTTTTGTTTCTCCTTCTTTCTTTCGTTCCTCCCTCCCCCAGGTCCTCGGGGAGGAAACACTCAGGCATAGTCAGGACTCAGCTACCATCTTGCTAGGATCTACTTCCGAAGTATGGCTCAATTTCTTGTCTCTACTATGGCTTAACTCCTTCAATTGGGGAATTATGTTTTTCATATTCTTATGTACTCTAATGATGCAAGACAGAAGTTATTTTATTGTAGTGGTTTTTGTGACTTATGGTATTGTGGACCTTGGCACTATGATTTATGTTTGAAATGAAAATTTAAAATTTCCGCTGCTATCTTATTTATATCTGTCTTCTAATTATTCTAAGTCTGTTTACCTATAACGCTTCACGAAATTTAATGCATTCCCTTAGTGAGTGACATTAACGGACATGATGTGTCACACTTAGTATCAGAGATGAAGGTTACCAGACTAGATAAAAGTTTTTGAAAATTATTTTTTAAAAAGGTTTTAAAAGAAAGCATTTTCAAAAAGAAAGGTCCGTTTTGAAAATTTCCCCCAAGAAGCCATATGTAATATCCTTCGGTCCTTTATCTAAATTTCTTCCTTTTTCCTTTTTCAGCATGTCTGGGGAACAAAACATTCCTAATATCCCAGAGTGCATCACAATGCCCGGATGGTTCCATAGGTATTTGGAGGCCACAGCGTTTGCCAAAGGCCAAAGAGACGTTCCTCCTCCAGTTGCACCCGTCATTCCTCCTTCTCCTCCGAGGGCAGATAACTTCGCCAAGATCTGCAAAGACTTCTGTGCTATGAAAGGGAAGCCATTCCATGGGAACGAGACATCCGTAGAAGCTCGGAATCAGCTTAATGAGACCGAGGGCTTATTCGTAATCTTTGATGTAGAGGATAGAAGGAAGGTTCAGTTAGCCGCCTGGCAACTGAAGGACGAAGTCTCATTTTGGTAGGAAGTCACTCAAGCTTGACGTCCGGTGGAAACTTGGGAAGATTTTAGATAGAGGTTCGAAATGAAATTTCTTTCCCAAGCTGAAAGAAGCATATAGATGGAGAGGTTCTTAGCACTCAAAAAAGTAAACTTGACAGTGAAGGAGTATGTGAACAAGTTCAACCAGTTGGCAAGCTTTGGGTTAGAGTTGGTGGGTACACCGCACAAAAAAGCTTTGCGGTTTGCTAGAGGGCTGAATGAGCCTCTGCATGGTTTAGCCATGTCCCATATTCCAATGGGGGACACTTTTGAAAAGCTTGTTGATAAGGACCTAATGCATGAGGAGGAGAAGGGAGAAAAGAAGGAAGCAAAAGCTGAGGGGACATCGCAGAATAGGAAGGTGTGGCCCAAGAAGGGGCAGCAACAACAGCAGAAGAAAGGACGGAAAGATGATAAAGGCAGGGATAAGAGAAAATGTCACAATTATGGAAAGGAGGGCCACTTGATCAAAGACTGTAAGAGAAGGAAGAGCAATTGCTTTAATTGCGGAGAGGTCGGACACTTCTCTAAAGAGTGCCCAAAGAAACAGGGATCGCAGGGACAAGGTCAAAGAGCAGAAACTTCTAGAGGGCAGATGCTTGCTCTCGCGATCAGTGCTCCTAAAAGAGGTAGAAAAATTTCCGTAGAAAGTTTAGTTTCTCTTCAAACCATCCAGTTAGAGCACTTTTTGATTCTGGTGCTTCACACTCGTTTATATCTAGGTCTGTGGTTGAATCTCTGCACTTAGTTACTAGTATGATAGTAGATCCCGTTGTTGTTTCAAACCTCATTAGTGGTTCGACTCATTTATCGATGATTTGTTGGGGTTTGAAAATATCTGTGTTAGGCTTCGAATTTGAATGCGACGCATATGTGCTCGGGTTTATGGCCTATGGGTTTATTCTAGGAATGTATTGACTTATCACGTATGGGGTCATTCTAGATTGAGAAAGGAGGGTTCTTAGACTCCTGACTTGTCATAGGAAGACCCTCGAAGTTTCTCGTGACCCCCAAGGGTCTGTTATGCTTAGCTTCCTAGAGTCTCTAGATGCATCCATAGATGATCTCCAATCTATTCCAGTGGTTCAAGATTATTTCGATGTTTTTAATGAGGTATGGGGTTTACCTCCAAGGCGCAAGATCAACTTCCGCATATATCTGGTGGACAATACAAAACCATTTGCATTACCAGTACGCCACATGGATCCAAGGGAAAGGTGGGAGCTGAGTAAGCAAGTAGGGGAGCTACTTGAGAAAGGGTTTATCAGACGAAGCATGTCTGAATAGGGTGCTCCGGTAGTATTCGCAATTAAGGCAGATGGTTCACTTCGTTTGTGTGTTGACTATAGAGAGTTGAATAAGCTAACCAAGAAGTATAGCACCCGCTTCCGAGGATCGATGATTTATTTGGTCAGCTTGTTGGTGCCTTGGTATTTTCTCGGTTGGACTTGGCTACGAGGTTCCATCATTGAGGGTGGCTGAGGACAACATAGATAAGACTGCTTTCAGAACTCCAAACGGTTTTTTTTGAATGGCTAGTTGTGCCTTTTGGGTTGACAAATGCACCAGCCTATTTTGTCGATCTGACGAGTAGGGTGTTTCGGGAGTTGGTAAGCAAATTTTTCGTAGTTTTTGTTGATGATATTTTGATCGTCTCCAAGAGTGAAGAAGAGCATGCCCAACATTTGGGGAGAAGTTTTGAAAACTCTCTGTGACCACCAGCTAAGGGCAAAGTTCTCCAAATGCCATTTTTGGAGAAAGGAGGTGAGATTCTTAGGGCATGTAATCTCCAAAGAAGGGATGACTGTATTTCCCGCGAAGGTGCTTGCAGTGCAAGATTGGCAGACTCCCAAAAATGCAACCGAGGTGTGAAGCTTTCTTGGGTCGGCAGGTTATAATAGAAAGTTCATTAAGGATTTCGCGAAGATATCATCCCTTCTCACCAGGCTGACAAAGATGAATTTTGCATTTTCATGGGACAATGACTGTGACGTTGCTTTCCAATGACTAAAGAGGACTCTGACAATAGCCCCAGTCTTGACCTTGCTTGATGGAAGTAAAGTGTTTACTGTTTACATTGATGCGTGCGATATAGGACTTGGTGCGGTCCTGATGCAAGAAGGGAAAGTAATATGTTATGGGGGTAGACAATTGAAAGTTCATGAGAAGAACTACCCTACCCATGATCTAGAGCTATCTGCCATAGTATTCGCGTAAAAGATCTAGCGTCATTATTTACTTGGAGAAAGGTTCGAGTTATACATCCATCATAAATCTCTCAAGTATCTATTCTCACAGAAGGATCTCAACTTAAGGCAACAATGTTGGATGGAATTCTTAGCTTCATATGATTTTGAGATTGCTTATACCCATGGCAAGGTTAATGTGGTGGCAGATGCACTACGTAGGCAGAGGGTAGCCCTGAGTCCTCTGTTCATGGAAAGAAAGAACTTGGAGTTCATATCAGCTTTTGATTTTAGACCCTTCATCGAGGTTTGCCTGATTTGTTTGCATCCTTAGAGATATAGCCGAACCTTATGGACCAGATAGGAGCTTTGCAACAAGGTGACCCACAGATTCTAGACATCATGGATAAGCTCAAAAGTGGTGAGACTTCTAGTCACCTCAGTAGATATGCCATAGATGAAAAGGGATGGTTGCGACGAGATGGAAAGCTTTGTGTTCCTCAATTTGGAAGCCTAATAAAGGAGGTCCTAGAAGAAGCCCGCCATTCTAAGATGACCATTCATCCAGGCAGTGATAAGATGTATATGGACATGAAGAGGGTTTTCTTTTGGGCTGGGATGAAGAAAGATGTGGTCGAATTTGTTTCTCAATGTTTAGTTTGCCAACAAGTCAAGGCTGAGCAAAAGAAGCCTGTAGGATTACATCATCAGTTGGAGATTTCGCAGTGGAAATGGGAGAGCATCTCTATGGATTTCGTAGATGGTTTGCCTAGATCGAAGAAAGGAAACACCAGTATTTGGCTTGTGGTGGATAGACTCACTAAGAGCTCTCACTTTATTACAGTTAAGAGCAAGAGGATGGCATTATGTTTAGCAGCAATTTAAGTTCGTGAGATAGTTTGTCTTCATGGAGTACGTTCTAGCATCGTGAGCGATCGTGACCCCATCTTTACGAGCGAATTTTGGAGGAGCTTGTAAGAAGCATTAGGTACACAGTTGTGTTTGAGCATCGCTTAACATCCTCAGACCGATGGACAGATGGAGAGGGTGAACATGATTCTTGAGGATCTTTTGAGGCTGTGTAACCTAGACTTCAGAGGGACTTGGGAAGAGCATCTTCCTTTAGTAGAGTTTGCCTATAATAACAGTTATCAAGCTAGCATCAGCATGACACCCTTCGAAGCATTGTACGAGTGACCCTGTAGATTGCCAACTTATTGGTGGGAATCTACAGAAAGATTATTACTTGGTCCAGATATGGTTAGAGAAATGTCCAAAAAGATTGACCTTATTCGACGGTGGATGAAGAGAGCTCAAGATAGGCAAAAGTCCTATGCAGACAAGAGAAGAACTGACATCGAATTTGAAGTGGGAGACTTATTTTTTATCAAAATATCACCTCTGAGGAATGTGGTTCGCTTCAGAGCTGTAGGGAAGTTGGCAACTAGGTTTATGGGACCATTTCCCATAACCGAGGATATTGGCCAAATGTCCTATAGATTGAAACTCCCAGAAAATCTATCCGGTATTCATGATGTTTTCCACGTCTCTCATCTGCGGAATGTCTGTATGACACCGCAGAAGTTGTTGAGCCGAGTATGTTGGAAGAAGTAGAAATGGAATAGGAGGCGACAGTTAGACGAGCCCCTACCCGTATTCTTGGGTCAGAAGTTAAAAAGTTGCGCAATAAGGAGATCAAGTTGCTAAAGGTTCAATGGGGAGATAGCCTAGAGGATGCGACTTGGGAGTCCAAAGACTAGATTCATGCTTCGTACCCTTTTCTTTTCGGGGGTATGTTCTTAACTCCTTTTTCAAAGTTTTATCAGTGCTTGTTTCTATCAATAGAGTAAATATTATCCATAGTATTTTTTGGCCTTTAGATAGAAATCCTATGGATGTAAATAGGTGTTTGAAACATGTTATGTTTGATGGATGCAAGTGGATGCAAGTATTTGCTAGTGGTTACCTGTGGACGCATATACACACACATTATGCACTAAGATCGGCTCAATCACTCTCATACTGCATATGGATGTGTCTGCATTTCCTTTTCTTTTATGGATGGAAATGGATGTGTTAGCATGTAGATGTTTCATTTGTACGAATGAATGTGCACACATATAGAACTCACATTATGTAATAGGATTATTTGCATATATATTGGATTCATGGCACTAACATACATTGCATTAATGAGGTCAACTGAATCAGTAGACCGACTGATCTTCGCATTAGTGTTGGGACATATACACACACCTTTGCATATATTCATATAAGTATTAGAAATCTTTAAGGACAATGGATGTCATTGATTGGTGGATGATTAGATGGATGATGGATGGTAGGATATGCATTCTTCTCAACTTAGAGATCTCGGGACGAAATCCTTTGAGTAGGGGAGAATGTAACACCCCAAATTTTTAACGATATTAAATAGAATAAATTAAATAATAATTAATTTAATATATTAGAGGAAAGGACTGCACCCGTCTCGAAATTCTGGTCAAGGTAGGCATTTGGTTTGCATAAAACGGACACTGTATGAAGAAGTTATGAGGGTTTTAAGTTTGTATACATGCAGAAATATAATTTATACACATATGAGTTAGAGATGAGTTAAAATTTTATCCAGAAAAGTTCAAATTCGAAAATTGAAAAATAGCAGCAGAACTCCCGCTCCAGGGGGTCGACCCCTAGCGATGACGTGGCACTCAGTTTCTGGGGGTCTGGCTGCAATATATGTGTCCTATTCTCCTATTTTATTCATTGGAAATCATGGAGGCCATATGCTGCTGGGGTGCGAACTGAGATGGAACCGTTTTCCACAACATCATACTTTGCAAATCAAATTCAGAAATTCAAGATCCATTCTTTCTCAATTCTCTAAACCTAACACTATGAGTTTCTAGTTGCTTTTAGGTTTGGATAAATAAAAGTAAATTGTGAAAGATTGTGAATTGGATATGTTGTAAAGTATGACTCTGTGCTAGTTTTAAATCCTATACTATGTCATGATAGATCTATTTCCCTAGATCTAACACAATTGTGGTTATTCTATTATGTTGCCTATGTGGATCTTGACTTGTAACTATGTTGCGGTGAATGTGCATCTATTAAATTGGACAGTTGTAACGTTGGCTAGATCTAGTTCTTTATGTAAATCCCCTTTCACCTGTCATATTGGGATCAATCTAGATATGTTGTAAACTTGACATGCGAAGCCATCTTTAGATCTAAACATTTTACTATGTCACCCTAATTATGCTAGTTCTAAATAATTGGACACCTAAATTGTTAATTTATATCTCATTATGCTTGCTTTGACATCGTAGTTGCACAAGTTCATCAGTATTATGTCCACCTTGTTATGATGTTAATTACATGTCCATTCACCTTGTTATCATGCTAGTTTATGTTTATGCCAAGATATGTTGAAACTATCACCTTTGTCATATTCCCTTTTCATTGTTATGGCTAGGCTATTTTATAGCCTAGATGCCGCCAAAATATGTGCGAATACATTAGTTAGGAAATGGGGAAAAGTGATTTATAGTTGGCATAATTTATGTAATATTTATATGAATTGGACATATAATTCACATGGGGAAACATAGAAATAATTACCTATAATAACGTAGGCAGATTTGGATAAAAATGGAATGTCTAGTAATTACAATTAGGAATTGTAATCGCACTTATGACATGAGGTTAGGTTGCATTAGTGGTGGAAGTCTGCCCGGACCCGACTGACATATCCAATAGCCAATAATGTGAGAGGTCTAAGTGTGCAAATACGAATCGGGCTAAGACAAAAGGTTAGACCCTACTGTGGAATAAGACTGCCTAGACCCGACTTACATATCCAGCATCCACACGTTGTAGGCCTAATGTGGGAGGTCTATCCCATTATAACCATAATTGGACATGGTAATGAATTGGACTACTTAACCTAATTTAATCCATAACGGTTGTATGATTATGAACTTAAATTAAGGTTAATTAAAAATTGGATGGGTAGTGGGTGAGTTAAGTAAATTAGAGGGGGTGGGCAATATTTACATATAGGCCCACGAACTTAACCCAATAAGGTTATGTAATTAAAGACCCCTAATGGTATACATAACCGGTGGAAAAATATAACAAAGTTATGTAGTTAAATTATGTAATTAAAGGCACCTAAGGGTATACATAGTCAGTGAAAAACCTATTGGGGATACAAGACAAAGGGGAGAGCTTGTATCATATTGTGTGGGACCCATTTCAGTCAATAACCCGGAGTAGGTATCAAATAAAGAACTCCGTACTAGGCAGAGAAGGGGCACGCTTACGGATTGATTATAAGATATCCAAACGAGACAGACGGTGTGGGCGGCGCAAACCGACCAAGCCATGTGCGTGCATGAGCCGGGCAGAGAGGGATAAGACGACCGTGACACCAATAGATATGATTGTGCACATCTTTAGGATTTCCACTTTAGGAAGTGATACCTCCTACTGTGGGGCCAGCACAGGATACCTAGGGAGTAGGCAGCCGATCGATTAGGGTAGTGATTAGGGTACACTCGGACGTTTGCCCTAAGTCTACCAACTTATAGTGGAAGGGATCATCTCATTTTAATTATACTATTAATAGTGCAGTGTAATTATTAGTGAAGCACATACACCTTACCCTGTCTACCTTGTCACACCTGTCATTTTTGTAGTAATCTCTCTTATCCACTTTATATGCCTATCATGTTACTTTTATTTATTTACTGGCTAAATGTAACTAGACTCGCCAGACTTTATGTCTGGCCCTTTTATTTCTCCTTCCTTCTTCCGTCCCCCCCCCCCCAAGGTTCTCAGTGAGGAAACACTCAGGCTTAGTCAGGACTCGACTATCATCTTGCAAGGAGCTACTTCCGAAGGACGGCTCAAGTTCTTTTCTCTACCATGGCTTAACTCTTTCAATTGGGGCATTATGTTTTTCGTTTTCTTATGTACTCTGATGATGCAAGACAGAAGTTATTTTATTGTAATAGTTTTTGTGACTTATGGTATTATGGACCACGATATTATGATTTATGTTTGAAATAAAAATTTAAAATTTCCATTGCTATCTTATTTATATTTGTCTTGTAATTATTCTGTGCCTGTTTACCTATAACGCTTCACGAAACTTAATGCATTCCCTTAGTGAGTGACATTAACGGACGTGGAGTGTCACAGAATAATCAGACGAACGTGTGCTCCCCTCGTGCCTCATGATACCACGATGATCTACCCCGTTGGGTTATTCACCGTCAAATGTGCAGACTGGTCCAAGCACCTTGTTTTAATATGTTATTAGACCCTATGTCTAAACATTCCTTTATGTGCTTGCTCTACCTCATCAGGTTTCCATTTAACTTGGTTATTCCCATTCACATTGACTTCTTATTTAAGTTACCAAGTCCCTCTTGCTTATTAATTTTAGTCATATAACTTAACCCATTTAAGGTTATTAATAAGCCCACAACATGTTATTCTCTAGATTGTGATCCAAGGTCTGTAATACACAATCCCTTCTTGTTTGATTTCAAGGTTACATTAACATGTTCTACTTAATATGTAATTAAGTATATCTTATTTCACATGTTTTCTGTTTAACATGTCAATCATTATTTGTATAACTTATTTCATTTCATAAGTTCACCACATTCTTTCTTATTTAATCATAATTCATCTTACACTGTCACTTCAACTTATCGTTGTTTACATATTAACTTAGTACTCTTAACTAAGGTTTACTAATAAGTTCCCTTTTCCATTTATTATAACCTATATTATAATTTCCTCTTGTCCCTAGAGCAAGCCTAAATATGTTATTCTTATCAGCAGATTTCAGACCTCCAAGTTTGCAGATTACTTAATTTATAATTAAGTACAACTTCCTACATTTCATAAATTTCCCCCCATTTACTGATTACTTAATTTACAATTAAGTACCGCTTATCTGATTACACATGTTAGCTCATTTTATCAGTAGTTTATTATAACCTAACTTATAATGCCTGCATGTCCCTAGGACAAGTCTACCTATTATATAACATTCTCATTAATGTAATTAATTATAACAGGTTATTATCATTCCCCGTTCATTTCATTCCCGTTACCATTATAATTATCTTTCGTTCAATTCCATTTGTTTCCATTAATTACAATTAATGTCATTTATCAGTCCAGCTATTTACATATATATATATATATATATATATTCATGCACTAGACCTTTCACATTAAGCCTATACTTGTGGTGCCGGGCGGTTCCGGGCAGACTTCTACCACAAGTAGGCTTATCCTCGTGTCTTAGCACCATTACATATTTTTTATTTATGAACTTAGACCCCTCACATTAGATTACCACTTGTGGATGCTGGATATGTCGGACGGTTCCGGGCAGACTTCTACCACAAGTGTAATCTTACCTCGTGTCTAAATGCAGTTACAGTTTCCTATTTACTGTAAATTTTTTATATAATTTAAGCATGTCCATTCTTTCAAGTCTATATTTTACATGTCATCATACTAAACCCATTTTATGTCGCATTTTCTTTCTATCATATAATAAATTCTAATTCTAACATGTAATCATTTTAATAATGTAATTGTTCAAATCAAACAAACTAAAACAAACTAACATGTAATTTTCTTAATTTCTACCGTTAATGGTCCAGGTACATAAATGTCACAAGTTAACATGTAATTGAAACAACAGTAATCGCTACACATTTTTTTGACATGTCTATATTTCAACATATGAATTTTCCAACATATTAATATCTTAGCATATTAATATTCCAACATGTCATGTTCGTCACTTTAATCTTTTTAACATATGTTTAGACATTTCAACATGTCATATATAATAGGGAATGTTAAATGATAATATACCATTATAAAAAATGATATAACTTAAATTCACTCACCTAATTTGCTTTCCAAATCTTAGATCTGGTCCAGATCGAGCATTCCATGGTTTCCCCCTAATTGTATTCAGAGCCTAACAACCATGGATCCATAATTTTTACTAAAAGAAAAAGGGAAGAAAGAGGAAGAAAATCAAATAGATCAGATCTAGAAAATTACTTCACTTCGAATATGATTCTGAACACCTTCTTATTAACATTTATTCTTTTCCTCCAGACCTTGATTTAGAATTTTTCTAAACTAATTATCTTATTTTTCTAAAGAGATTTGAGGATGAGAAAGAATAGCAGAGCTTAGACGTTGTCTCAGTGAATGCGAGGTTTAGGCTAAGCTCTGCTAGCATATTATAGGTGTTTAGGATCTTATCGTACACGCAGCGCTAAGTCAGCATTGAACGTTGTTAAGAAAACAGTCCAAATTCATCGATGAATCTAGCGGATCTGGGGGTGTCGACCCCAATGTCGACCCCTCTACATGGGTGTCGAATCCCTTACGGGTCTCGCGAGCTGTTTTGGCATAGAACTTTGAATTTGGATGTTTGAATTTCTGAATTTTGAATGTTTGTATTTTTTTAGAATTTATCTAACTGTTATATTCACATATAAATTTCTTATACGTATACAAATCTTCTAATAACCATTTTACATGTATATATAAGCACAACTTTCGTTTTGTTTTCAAAATTCAAACGGTGTTGCACCGTTATTTGATCCTTGCCATATTTCATTGACTATAGCCTTATCTTGAACTTTATCTCTTGCATATATATATATATATATATATATTTGCACATATATACATATATATATATATTCTCATATATATACATATATTTTCTTTACTTCCTTATATGTATATTTTTCTTATATGTGCGTTTATACATATTTCCTCTCATGAACATGCGTTATTTCAGCTGTTCCCTTAAAAAAAAATATGACGGCGGCGGGGATCGAACTCTGCACCTTTTGCATACAAGTCACATGCTCTAACCAATTGGGCTACTAAGGCTATTTTTAACAAGGCTTAGAACAATGGTAGTTATTTTTCTATTTTTTCTCTTTCATATTTGTTACAATATCTCATTTAAAGCATTGCATGAATCTTTTTCTTTTATTTCTTTTTTATTATTAATGCATAATCAGTGCGTGCAACATATTTACACCACATGAAACCAATCCCTTATTTCTTTTAATGCATGCATTACATTTTTATTTGGATTATCTTTATTTTATTCTTCATATATTCATTTATGTTTTTGTATATATATGTATTATTTAATTATTAAATTGTCATAAAATGCGGGTTGTTACATTCTCCCACCTTTAGGAAATTTTTTCGCCGAAATTTGATAAGGGAAAAAAAATCAATTAACCCCTCACATAATATATAGATCCATCATGTGTGCATCCAATTTTTGCAAACATTGTACACTTGTGCAAAGTGAAATACAACATAATAATGCATGTATGCCTAAGCAGTACCTCCTATGTATATGCAAAAAATTTCAAAAATCCTTTTAAAATATGATGGTCACATCCTAAATATACTACCTGTTCTACATGAATGCAATATTTTGAAAATTAAAATATATTTTCATCCAAATTTCCCACATTCTTGCCGCGCACGAGTGCAGTTCATCCAATTGTTGCATCCAAAATCCTATCAAACCACTTTATTTTATCGAATTTCAGAAAAATCTAATTTTCTAAATTTAATTTCTTATGTTACAAAAAGGTAGAAAACAGAAAAATTCACATCCTCCGTTTTTCTTTTTCGACCTTTTTCCAACCGTACTTGGATTTTATGAAACTATTTATAAAGACTCCCCTATTTTCCTATCCAAGCATAGCCCACATAAGAAAATTTTCTCTGTTGTAGCTTTTCTTTTTTGTCTTATCTTGGAATTTTTTACTCTTATTCATATTTTCTCATAATTTGTCAAGTTTGTCGCTTTGCTGAATTTTTTGTTTCCTTTTTACTTGTGCCTTTACTCTTTTTTTAGCTTATTTAATCATCTGATCTAAGTTTAGTTTCCAAATAAGCCTTCTAGTCTTTCAACTAAAACAGGAAAACAGACGCTCTACACAGCTACTACTAAGGGCCAAGAATCTCGAGACTATGTCCCCCTTAGACAACAAGCTTGGGCCAGGGGATCAATGACAGGTTTAGGTATTACCCTAACTACCCAATAGGAACAAAATAACAGAATGATCCCAATAGAAATGCAATAATGGGTTGTACTCCTAACATGAAAATTAACAACATGATCAAAATACTTACTTGCCCTTTTTATATCTAGTAGTCACCACTAGTCCTAGCTGTGTACAAACAATTTTTTTCAAGCATCACCCTAGGCTTTTCAATGCTTATGCATTCTATGAGAACTTACTATTATTCTAAGATAATTCTCGCTATTTTCTTCATATCCTCAAAACTTTCCTATCTTTCCTAGGCACTAATCCTTACTTACTCCACACTTTTAAAACACGCTTTGGCCTTTTCATTTAAATTTTCTTCCAAAAATTTAAAAGTGTCAAAACTTTATTTTCCTTATGAAAACTTACTTTTGCCAAACCATAAAACATGTCATATAAAAAAATGCAAATCATTTTTTTTTCAAATCACAAAAATTAGCGTAGATAAGGACAACTATTTCTCAGTCGGGTATAAGGTTGGTTCAGTAACATACTACAAGGTGCAAACATCCACTTTATTCTTAATTTCTACACTTATTTTGTCCACCCAACAAAATTTTCTCTTTTAAAGAATTTATCAAAAATTATTGTCAAAAGAATAGAGACTTCAAAAACTTTCTTTATTAAAAATTCTTGTATGAAACTTAACAAGAAAACCAGCGAGTTATACATGCTCTATAATATGCACCTTTTACTGAGAGGATTTTATTTTAGATAGAATTTTCATGAGAAATCATTGCTTCCAAAAATACCCTAATTTATATTAAAACCCAGTATGTACTTCTTTACATATTTTAAAGCTATAACTTTTTAGATTAAAACTTTTAAACACCATAAACCATCTCCCAAAAGCTTTTATAATTTCAAGTTCTTAAAAGTTAGACATGGGGTTAGACTCAAAGCGGCTTTCTAACTTTTTAGGCTTTCCTATACACTCCCCAAGGTCAGTTATCTCAAATATATATACATATATACATATATATATATATTCCTAATTCATTTCTCACTTTTTAACCTTTTCTAGTTTATAAGATTTTATTGCCAAACCCACTAATATGAACTACTAATCATATGGGATCCTCCTTTCTCTATTTCAAAATATATTGTGCACTTCCCACCCTAATTTCCTAAGGGTCTCAAATTTCCGTGTTCACTACTTTAGTGTACATAAAAGTCAACCCAATTCTTACCATATTGTACTCTTTCTATTTAGTGGGTTCCTCTATGGAACTAGGTATATATATATAATATTTATATTTTTGAAGAAAAATACAAATTTGTTCGCTCACTATTTATACAGGAATCCTGAACCTAAGCTCTGATACCAGATGTAACAACCCAAATTCCGATAGATCGAATTATTTTTGTCAAAATTCTAATCCAACGAAACCCATGTTGGTTAATCTGGTATTCTGTAGAAAAGACAGAGATATAAAATATACCAGAGCTCAGAAAATATTTCACAACGGAATGGATAAATTATAGTATAATCAAAGTATAGCCTTACTGTATTAATAATACTGCCTAGCCAGTATCCAAAGCTATCATATCTCTACCACAAATCTAACCTACGAGTATGCTATGAGGAGGGGGTCAGAACACAAGTTCTGGTGACTAGATTTAAACTATATATTTTGGATAACCCTACATATACCGTTCAATCACATTTTCTTATTTATTAGGTTACTTGGGTTAACAGCACTCGAGGCTTACACACATGTCATACCCATTTATTTCCCAATGGATTAACCTAATACAGTATATATGTAGCTACCCCCCAATATTGAGGTACACCCATGGTACCCCACTTGCACGGTCTCCACCGTAATGCCACAGAAATGAACGTAGTCCCTCATCCTACGTCGATGTGAAGTACGGATCTCAACATAACAATGTAACTTTCCGCATATATATGCCATTACTATGCTACGTAAGCGTACAAACTTCCACCTTCGACCAAATCAGATTCCATACCAGAGTAATGCCCTCAAGCCTACTATACACCACCCAGAGTAGTCATGCATGTATCTAGATTTTTCCATGTATGTATCGTCAATCATATTCGATGCCTTAACCACACATAATGTGCACCGAGTTCCGGGGCAAGGCTATACAAGAAACACAGAACTCGGTCGGGAGCCTTTCCATATCTGTATAGGCTCGCCTTTAAGGGCCTCAAATTACAAATACCCTTCGGGTCTTTTTTTTCATGATGGCTGTGGCCCCCTCTTGGCCCCTCCCTTAACTAGTAAAGACTACAAGAGCTAA
Organism: Allium sativum; assembly: GCA_030737875.1. NCBI lineage: Eukaryota > Viridiplantae > Streptophyta > Magnoliopsida > Asparagales > Amaryllidaceae > Allium > Allium sativum. The sequence goes on along the minus strand of CM060912.1, from coordinate 967,522,718 downwards.
GCGACTTTCCCCTAATAAACAATCTAAACATCTAGTTGGCGTCTCCCCTCAACCATCGTATCTCGATAGTGAAAGGTGAATGGTCTATTAGGTTTAGCACTAGTCTTTTTGCATCCGAATAGTTGCCAATGATGGGTATCCCACGATCTACTATCCTTGCAAAGCTACTTTTGCAGTCAAGGCCCACCCACCTGGTAGTAACGCGCAGATCCAACCTCTGTGAGCATAGCCTAAACTTCTTCCACCACACAGAGGACTACTAGGAGCACCTTACGTACCTCAGGAAGCCATGTGCTTCCCCTTCCAGTCCTTCGGAGCCAACAGAATAATCAGATGAACGTGTGCTCCCCTCGTGCCTCATGACACCATGATGATCTACCCCGTTGGGTTATTCACCCTCAAGCATGCGGACTACTCCAAGCGCCGCATTTTAATATGTTATTAGACCATATGTCTAAGCATTCCTTTATGCTATTGCTTTACCTCATTAGGTTTCCATTTAACTTGGTTACTTCCATTCACATTGACTTCTTATTCAAGATACCAAGTTGCTCTTGCTAATTAATTTCGGTCATATAACTTGTAACGACCCGGTTTTTCGGGATCCTGAGTAATTGACATATAACCCAATGTCGACTATCAAGCATCGAAAACATGGGATAGTCCATGAAAGAAATCAGTGGGTGAGAATAGATAAGATAGAAACTTAGAATAGAAGAAAAAGAACATATAACATCAGAGTGAACACGAATCTCACAGCGGAAAAAACAATATATAATAGATACATATCTTTGAAAATCAGTATATGTATACAGTAACATTATCAGAGTATAAAACTTAAACACAGCGGAAATAATAATAGCTATATAATCCTGAAGCCTCCTGCTCCAAGCTCTCCAAGTATATCTGTAAATCCTGACTACTTGACTGCCCGTACAAAATTAGGCACCCAAGAGTTTAGGAGAACAAAACAAATAAACTCTAGGTCAGTCATGGGATTGGTGTGAGTAAACAATTTAAAACAGTTTGAGAAAATAAACGATATCTCATAAGACCACGCTGCATAACAAGGGATGGGTTTTCCCTTTATGAGAATCCAAAACACTTGATTCAACATTCAAAAGTCCTTTTGAAAGAACAATAATCTTTATATCAAAACTCTTTTAATATTTTAATGTCTATCAACCACAATATAATAATCATCTAGTAGAATGCTTTCATCTCATGTTCCACATACATAATATATAATTAAAAACCGTAGGCGCTTATTGGTTAATGAATTCCAACAGGCAAGGTATGGAACCACCTTCCGACAGTGTATCTCTAGAGATGAATACACCGGGTTCAATTAAGAACATCTTTGAACCTAGGCTAAACATGACTGGTCACACATTTCGCAAAATGTATCATCACCAACAGTTGGGATCAGCAATTGTTTCCCGAAAGGGGCAACATCGAAATAGATTATAGAAATAAATGGTATTTCTCTAGATCAGGTGACAATACACCCTAATTGGAAGCTAACCACTTAGCCATGCGAACTACCCGATTTTATACCATTTCTAGTTGTGAGCCTAGAGGCCATAACATATCCTTTACAAACCACATCTTCATTCACTTTGAATGTCACATCGTCAAACCTGCTAAATCACAAATTGATTTCCCCAAACATGTCACAGGTAAACAGCTAAGAGAAACGAATTCCTCCGCCACCAAACGTAAATACGTTTGAAGAGATCAACTTACGCGATCTATTTAATGTACTCCGTCAGACATTCTTCCATACAGGTCGTCCTCGGACTGGACAAACCGAAGGCACTATTCTGTAAATCCGTCTTAGGAAATTTCTACCTAGGATTGCCAGAACATCCCTTGCATAACTCCGTCTTAAATTATCTTCATCATATATTCGCAACGCTAATGCCCATATAGAGTTATTTTCAGATAATGAATCCGATCCTGGTCTCTCCATATTGACAATGGAAATAGTCAAGAACTATGATAGTCAGTTATTTAACTATCAAAGAAAAATATGTGTACAAACAATGGTCGTATTTCCAAATGGAAATCTTACCGAGCAAATCATCAATCAACACTGATCCCCTTTAATTTAATTTGTCATTCAATTATCCATTTCCTTATTCCTGTTTCCATATATTCGTAAATTCTTATTTTCTAAATTTAGAAAATATACGTTATTAATTATTGGAAAACATTTCCATATTTACTCTCATTTCTTACTTTCAATATTATAAAACATTTCTGATTCTTATTTAGAAAATATTTCCAAAACTCCTTCATCAGATTTAAACAGATGTTTAAATAAAACATTGCTATGCCAACTCAACCCATTAAACTCATTAACTAAATCCTTTTAACCAACCTTCACTATCGAACCTTAACCATTCCTTAGTTGCAAATGGAGTCAATCAATTTGGGGTATAACTAACTCTCAGACCTTAACTGAACAACATTTCTAACCTCGAAATAGACAAAGTTCATATTTTAAATCTTTAACAAACTTCCTTCTGTAACTTTCGTATTCTATTTACGAATCCACTACTTTTACAGAAATCATTTGATTTTAACAATAGTGTTATAATCCCAAGCATCCGAACTATAATAACTTAAATATAACTTTTATTTATTAATTTGGATAAACAAACAAACAACTAATTTATTAATAAATAAATAAATAAATCTTGATTAAAACGGAATGCAAATGGTACTTTCCCAAATTTAATATAATCGAATTTTAATGTATAATTCTCTCTCGAATAATCTCCATTTGATAACTCTCTTTCGAATAAACTCTATTCGATAACTCTTTTCTTCAAATAAACTATATTCGATAATCTATCCTTCGAATAAACTATATTCGATAATCTTTCTTCGAATAATTATATTCGATTAACTCTATTCGAATAACTAATATTCGATTAACTCTAATTCGATTAACTCTAATCTATTAACTCTAATCGATTAACTCTAATTCGATTAACTCTATTTGAATAACTCTATTCGAATAACCTATCTCATTCAAATTCCCATTTGAATTCCTATTTCAAAACCCAATTTTCCTTATAAATGATTTAATTTATAAAATATTTATTTTAATCCATTATTCACATCGAATGTGAAAAATATTTCTTTTATATAATCCACCAAGTTTGATTTCGTATTTTAAAATAATATCAAATTTCCAAATTCTGTTTATACTTCTATTTATAGATTTATTCATAGAAAACTCCTTTTTCATTTCTAATACTTAAAATCTCAATTAAAATTCCCCTTTATAACTCAATTAATTTCATAAATAAATATTTCCCTTTTATAACTCTATTTATTTCATAAATAAATATTGCCTTTTATAATCTATTTATTTTCTAGGTAAATATTTCATTTTATAATCTATTTATTTTCTAAATAAATATTTCCTTTTATAATCTATTTTGATTTTATAAATAATTTCTTTTCAATATACACTTTGAAAATTCCTTTTTCTTTCCAGTATCACTTACTGTATTAAAAATACCAATGAAAAAGACCAGTGTCATCCAACCACGTTATAATCAATCATATATTATACGTAACACATCATATATCACAATATATGAAAAACAATAATATAAATATTGAGGAATCCAATTGGATCCCTTCAACCTGTTTCCCTGCATCCACAGATGTTACAAAATATAATTAACATCAATTTCATTTCAATATGAAATATTCTGATAACATAATCAATATTTGATCAACGATATATATATATATCTAACTATATTTATATTTTTAACCAATTAATTAGCGGTTCGTCTAAACAATCAACACATAGAAATCAATCTCAATTATCAGTTCTAAAAACACATTATAAAAATATAGCTCCTATACAAAAATTGGAAACCATCCCCAGTGTTATTTCCTCTTCACCCAATTTCAAACTAAAGACTCCAGCATGCTATCCTTCTTCCCATCACGAATATATAAACTCATGCCTAACAATATAACCCCCTCCCTCTTCAAAACAGTGTGATGCTCCTTTCCCCCTGCAAACAAATCATGCAACTCTACCTATGCTTCCCCCTTATGCCATCGTTCCTTATTCTGACACCATGATATTTCCATCAATCTTCACTTAGAAATCTCACCGGTAACTACCATTAACTAATGTTTCACGCATTCACTAAAATAACCCATCCGCTCCTTTAAATATTCCATTTCAAACTTCCAGGAAAATCCATGCAACCACCTATGTACGCAGCACCCATTCCATGCCATCCTTCCATCACCGAGTTCGACGCTGTCCAATCTTCCACTAATTGAAACCGCAAGTTTTTTAGTGCATGAGAACTCCATGCCGACTACCCCCTAACGTTTCTGCTCCACCCATGCTCATCTACCTACTGCCGAGATCTTGCCATTCGGTCTCAACGCTGCTGTAAGCATCACGCTATGCTATCCGAACATCCGTTTGCAATGTCTTGTGGATTATAGGATTTTTATTTTCTTATCTATATTTCCATGGGAATGCTCACACATTGAAAAGTTTTTATGCGAAAATGAAGTGCTGGGTGTTATAAATAGTTGGAGAAGCTTAGCGTGTAAGTATTAGGGTATGTAGTAGGGGTAGAATAGGGTGTCGGTTCATGCTGAAAAGAATGAACGTAGCATCAGTTTTTGGGGTTACATACTGTTGATTTGGTCTGCTGTATCATTCCTTTGCAAGTAAGCAAAAACTATTATACATATATAATGTTTTAACATGGTCTTATGTTTGGTAAGATGGGGTTTATTCATCAAACATGCGAAGGAAAAAGGAAACCGTACAAAGTATTCTAATATATATATATATATATATATATATATATATATATATACTTAAGAGCTAAGGCTTTTGGATGTTCAGAATTGATGTGCATTAACTCCCGATGTAAGGCGTGTACGTGTAGTAATGTACACAAGTAGAAAGTAGAACTTAGGTGTGTAGGGTTAACTATTTTCAAGGTTTTAGGACATGAGGGTCTTTGTATTCTTGCGCAGTGGGGATTTTCCATTAAAAGCAAGTGATCCCATTTCACACCCGTTTATCTAAATTATATTTTATGTTTTACAGTTTAAGTGTACCGCTTTACGTGAAATTGCATTCTTGTTCGAGCTGCTATGGACAGAAATAAATTATGGTCGTATCCAGCGAGGTTCCATGATCCGAAAAATATAATAATATCGGCAGGTTAACTCATATTGTGAAAACCCAAAATATTGATATAGGGTGTAAAATACTCCAAATAAAGAGCTTCATATTTATTTAATTAAAAATTATAGTAAAATTCTAAAAATTAAATTATAACTATGTCTCAAAAGAATCTTGTCTAAATTCGAAGCCAATATTTAATTAAAATTAAATATATCGTTATATGGTTTATAAACGATTCCATAGAGACTATTTGAAATTTTGATTTGAACATAACTCACAAATTACACGACGAAATCTCGATTTTTCTCTCCCATTAGAAAATTATACTCCATCAGCTCCCAACGTTTCTTGTTTAACAGAGATCCGACTTAAAACGGATTCTGTATATTCGTTTAAAGTTCGAATCGCCAAATTACGAACTGCTGCGCCATTTCAAGCTCTATTATAATTATAATATAAATTATACTTATTCTATTATTTATATTAATTAAATATAAATATTATTTAATTAAACGACCATTTAAATAATTAAATAAATTAATTATTATACCGTAAAAATACGGGATGTTACATTCTTCCCCCCTTAAAATCATTTTGTCCTCGAAATTGCTAAGGTAGAAAGCAAACCCTATTAACGGGGTTAATATTTATTTGTTTACCGATTTATTTAAATTAAAATATTAATTTATTCTTACCAATGAAAATTTTAAAAAATACTGAAAATTTTCAAACATCTTTAATTTTCGAATTTTTTTGCCAGCACCTCCTTTGTACGACACAATCAGTACAACTACAACTAGCCTCTTTGGGCCTTCTCCAATCCAAAAGAAAATCAAACAGCCAAGCGGCTTGCCAATTCGGCTCATAAATCTCATATCCAATAGAAATATAAACTTGTGCCTTTTTGTCGGGTATATCATTATATCCTTTGCATCTGTTACCAATTCAACATTTACCAATTCAACATATACCAATGTCATCTCAGTTAACTCCAATCACTTCATTCGCTTATATTCAAACCAGATCTCATTTCAACTCGAGTTTCATTCTCGATTCCAAATCCTTGACTCACCAATTCAATTTACTTAACCTCGTTAAGTTTCATCCATAAACTTCATTAATTAATTTCAATTTCAGTTTGCTTTCACAAGTATTATTTATCTTTTTTTTTTAATTTTAATGACCAGTCCATTATAATTCAACATTCTTTTTCCTGGGAGTTCTTAAATCACTTTGATTTTCTCAAAAAAAATCCTTTTCAAAATTCAAACAACTTGTTTTCGCAAAACATTTCCATAACAAAATTTTTGGTAGTAATCCATCACTTACAACTCGAAAATGAACACCGATGATATCATGATCATCATCGGAATCTATTTCCAGCTTTCGAAGTGAGTTCAATACTATATCACTTTCAAAACCATATCTAAACACTTCCATTTTGAAATTCATTCAAAATACCATTTGCAATGCTTTAAAAAAAAATTAAAATCTCCCAGGATTTTAAAATTCTCTTATATCCAATCCATATTCGTTTACAAACACTTATTCAAATTTTCAGAGTTTTAATTTCAATTTCGATTTAAATTCAGATTTAATTCACTTCGTAATACTTATACAAAATTTGATTGGTTATTTACATAACCGTTTCAATTATAATCTTATCTAATTATAATCACAACCAACACATTCAATATACGATAATACTTCAAATATTAATCATACTTTTATATCAAAAATATGATTTGGGTAAAATTATATCATTTGCCCTCTTTTCAAAACATATGATGTCGGTTCATCGTATTTGAGTGTTTATAAACTCCTACCGATACAGTGGATCAAACTGACCAACCAGAACCCATAAACAACTCAATCAATAAATCTCCACAATATAAAACCACTTTATATCAAATAACAAATACGTTCACTCATATATATACACTCAACTCAATCTAGGGTATTACTAACACCATCTCTACTGAGTTACGCCACAGAGCCAAGGTGATTACTTAACCTTTAGCTCTGATACCACTGTAATGACCCGGGTTTTCGCGATCCTGAGTAATTGGATATAACCCATGTCAACTATGAAGCATCGGAAACACCGGATGGTCCATGAAATAAATTATAGGGTGAGTATAAATAAGATAGAAACTTAGAATATAAGAAGAAGAAGAAGAAGAACATACAACATCAGAGTAAACACGAATCTCACAGTGGAATGAACAATATATAATAGATACATATCTTTGAAATAAAATCAGTATATGTATACAGTAACATTATCAAAGTATAAAATTTACAACACAGCGGAAATAACAATAGCTATATAATCCTGAAGCCTCATGCTCCAAGCTCTCCAAGTATATCTGTAAAATCCTGACTACTTGACTGCTCGTAAAAATTGGGCACCCAAGAGTTTAGGGAAACAAATAAACTCTAGGTCAGTCATGGGACTGGTGTGAGTAAACAATTTAAAACAGTTTGAGAAAATAAACGATATCTCATAAAACAACACGAAACTGGTTTTTCCCTTATGAGAATCCAAAACACTTGATTCAACGTTCAAAAATCCTTTTGAAAGAACGATAATCTTTATATCAAATCTCTTTAAATATTTTAATGTCTATCAACCACAATATAATAATCATCTAGTAGAACGCTTTCATCTCACGTTCCACATACATAATATATAATCAAAAACCGCAGGCGCTTATTGGTTAATGAATTCCAGCCGGCAAGTATGGGACCACCTTCCGACAGTGTATCTCTAGAGAGGAATACACCAGGATCAATCAAGAACATCTTGCAACCCAGGCTAAACATGATCAGTCAGTCATTTCGCTTGAGAGTACTGAATGTATCATCACCAATGGTTGGGATCAGCAAACATTTCCTGAAAGGGACAGCATCGAAATAGATTATAAAAGTAAATGGAATTTCTCTAGATCAGTTGACAATACACCCTAATTACAGCTAACCACTTAGCCAGGCGACCTACCCGATTTTATACCATTTTCGGTTGTAAGTCAAGAGGCCATAACGTATCCTTTACAAACCACATCTTCATTCACTTTGAATGTCACATCGTCATACCCGCTAAATCACAAATTGATTTCCCCAAACATACCATGGGTAAACAGCTAAGAGAAACGAATTCCTTCGCCACCAAACGCAAATACGTTTGAAGAGATCAACTTACGCGATCTATTAAATATACTCCATCAGACATTCTTCCATACAGGTCATCCTGGGACTGGACAAACCGAAGGCACTATTCTGTAAATCCATCTTAGGAAATTTCTACCTAGGATTGCCAGAACAGCCCTTGCATAACTCCGTCTTCAATAATCTTCATCATATTTGATTCGCAACGCTAATGCCCATATAGAGTAGTTTTTAGATAATGAATCTGATCCCAGTCTCTTCGTATTGACAACGAAAATGGTCAAAAACTTTGATAGTCCGTTATTTAACAATCAAAGGAAAATAAGTGTAGAAACAACGGTCGTATTTCCAAATGGAAATCTTACCGAGCAAATCATCAATCAACATTGATCCCCTTTAATTTAATTTTTCATTCAATTATCCATTTCCTTATTCCTGTTTCCATATATTCGTAAATTCTTATTTTCTAAATTTATAAAATATACGTTATTAATTATTGGAAAACATTTCCATATTTACTCTCATTTCTTATTTTCTATATTAGAAAACATTTCTGATTCCTATTTAGAAAATATTTCCGAAACTCCTTCTTCAGATTTAAATAGATGTTTAAATAAAACATTGCAATGCCAACTCAACCCATTACACTCATAACTAAATCCTTTTAACCAACCTTCACTATCGAACCTTAATCATTCCTTAGTTAAAAATGGAGTCAATCAAATTGGGGTATAACTACCTCTCAGACCTTAACTGAACAACATTTCTAACCTCGAAATAGACAAAGTTCACATTTTAAAACTTTAACAAACTTCCTTATGTAACTCTATTTACGAATCCACTTCTTTTACAGAAACCATTTGATTATAACAATAGTGGTATAATCCCATGCTGCCAAACTATAATAACTTAAATATAACTTTTATTTATTAATTTGGATAAACAAACAAAAAACTTATTTATTAATAAATAAATAAATCTTGATTAAAACGGAAAGTAAATGGTACTTTCTCGAATTCGATATAATCAAATTTCAACGTATATTTCTCTCTCAAATAATCTCCATTCGATAACTCTCTTTCGAATAAACTCTATTTGATAACTCTTTTCTTCGAATAAACTATATTCGATAATCTATCTTTCGAATAAACTATATTCGATAATCTTTCTTTGTATAAGTATATTCGATTAACTCTATTCGAATAACTAATATTCAATTAACACTATTTCGATTAACTCCTATTTGATTAACTCATATTCGATTAACTCTATTCGATTAACTCTAATCGACTAACTCTAATTCGATTAACTTTATTTGTGTAACTCTATTCGAATAACCTATCTCATTCAAATTCCCATTTGAATTCCTATTTCAAACCCAATTTTCCTTATAAATGATTTAATTTATAAAATATTTATTTTAATCCATTATTCACATCGAATGTGAAAAATATTTCTTTTATATAATCCATTAAGTTTGATTTCGTATTTTAAAATAATATCCAATTTCCAAATTCTATTTATACTTCTATCTATAGAATTATTCATATGAAATCTCCTTTTTTATTTCTAGCACTTAAATCTCATTTAAAATTACCTTTTATAACTCTATTTATTTCATAAATAAATATTTCCTTTTATAACTCTATTTATTTCATAAATAAACATTTCCTTTTATAATCTATTTATTTTCTAGGTAAACTGTAACACCCCACATCCGTTAGTGTCACTCACAAAGGAAATGCACTAAGTTCTGTGGAGCATTTAGGGTAAAAGATGCAAATAAATTACAAGACGGACAAAAATTACAACAGCGGAAAATAAAACTTTGCTTTATTAATAAAATAGTTTGTACAACGATTTCTTTATAATATCAGAGTACCATCTGTCTTATAAAATAAAGAAGCATAAAGCAACATTTATATTCCCCAATGTAGCAGAGTCAGCCATAGCATCTGAAAAGAGAATCCAAGCAAAACTTCAACAAATCTTCAAGCTGGGAAAAAGTGACAATCCAACTTAACCTGAGCTATATTATTCCCTTCTTTACTACCTGGGGGGGTGGGATGGAAGAAAAGAAGACGAAAGAAAAACAGAGTCGGACATAAAGCCTGAGTAAGTTCAGTAACTTCTAGCATGTGAACATGGAAAAACAAAATGACATGAATTAACTGAATACAAGATAACACCATGATGATAGGGTTGGCGAGATTAGACAAGGTTAACACAAGATATGCTAAGATAAGATAAACTGGATATGTTCTAATACTTTCGCCGCTTCACTATTTCCTTGTTATTCTGGTTTCTATATCTCTGCACCACCTAACTAGTGTCCCAACTAGTAACGATAACATGACCCCAATCCCTATAGTTTCCATTGCCTTCAGGCATACATTTATTATTTATTACCTAGATCTAATCTAGGTTTTTCTGTCAAGTGCTTTATAGATTCAACTAGAGTTTACGCTTTCTGCTTAACGCTTCTCGGATTCAGGGTTTATGCCACCTAGTCCAACTAGGGATTATGCTACCTGTCGAACGATGCCCCCAAGTCTAGGACACACTACCTAGAGTGGTATATATTCCTAGACTTCCCCACGCATGTATCGTGAATCGTTATTGCTTGTCTAAAAGCACATGTTCTGTAATGTGCGGCCCGAGTCCCGTGGCAGGGCAAATCAAGAAACACAGAACTCGGTCGGGAGCTTTTCAGATATCTGCCGATGCAGATGCTAAGGTCTGTTTTTATTCCAGTGGCTATGGTCCTACTTGACCCCTCCCTCAACTAATGAAAGGCACACCTTGAAAAATGAGAACTATACGCAGGCCCCCTATGCCCCACTAACCTATGGCCATCCTCACCCATAACTAGATAGCAAGTATATGGTCTTTTGGAGTTCTCCGCCTTTCTGCTTCACGTATCTCGACTGACTCAAGATGGATGGTAGACGACGAGTTGCTATCACAGGGCTACCGTTTTCTCGCCGAATCACGCCGGTCCATCCTAGTCTTTAGGTTGCCATATATTGCAACCAAGGCATACCCCTGGTTCTTCTAACGCAGACCTTAACCTCTGTGAGCCCAGGAGGATCATCTGCAGCCTCATAGAGGGATACCAAGAGTACCCTCACGTCCCCTCGAAGCCTCGGGCTTCGTAACCCAATTCGTCGGAGCCTTCTTTTTACTCAGACGGACATTCGCTCCTTCACGTGTTATACTAAGAATTACTACTTAGTTTTACTAACTAAGGTTTACCACTTAGTTTCCAGAATCGTTGTTTTCTTAACTAAGGTTTACTACTTAGCTCCTTTTAACTAAGGTTTACTACTTAGTTCTCTTTCCCGTCAATTTGGATTGGATAAGTGTCATTAGTCAATTCAAGCTAACTTAACCCTCTTCATTTATCCTGTTAAACTGGTTAAATGTTATCAGTAATTCATGTTGACTTAACCCTACCACAAACCAAGTTATATTGGTTAATTATTTCTTATTACTTAACCCTACCCATACATGCTATATTGGTTAAGTGTTCCTTTTAACTTAACCTTGCCCGTCTGTTTTAACTAACATGTTATTAATGGTTAAGTATTATCCCTTCATGTTTTAAACTTAACCCTATTCCTTTATCACAATCTGATGGTTAAGTGCTCAAGTTTACTTAACTCTATGGTCTAGTCCAGCTAACATATCAAATTGGCTAAGTGTATTAAATTTTACTTAACCCCAACCTCTAGTCTAGTGAACATGTTAATTTCGCTAAGTGTATTAACTTTACTTAACCCCACCTTCTAGTCTAGTTAATTTGGCTAAGTGTTTTCTTAGTTACTTAACCCCTACAAATCTTGTCTTGTTACCATGTTAAGTTGGTTAAGTGTCCCTATGGACTTAGCCCTCCCATTCTAGCTTAACTGTGTTAAGTTGGTTAAGTGTTCCTATGGACTTAACCCTCTCATTCTAGCTTAACTATGTTAAGTGTCTGTATGAAACTAACCCCACCCATCGGTTTGGTTATCATGTCGAACTGGTTAAGTGTCTTAGTTAACTTAACCCTACCATTCTTGTTCTAGCTTTAACTAAATAAATTAAAGCCACGACCACTCACATTAGACAGATATTGTTGCGATTACTGGATGTGCCGGTTTGTTCCGGGCAGGTTTACATCGCAACTCAGTCTAACCTCGGGTTAGGCATATTCGTGTTTTCTAAGTTCAAAGGGTTTTGATTAGTTTTCAAATCAGGTTTTGAAAGTAACCATACCTTCCGTCGGATTAGTTAGGGATAGCCAGGGACAGCAGGAAACTTGTATTTTCCAAACCCAAGCCTAGACACTATCCTCTCTGTCACCCTAGAACTTTCTGGTGTATTATTAAAAGAGATGTCGTTAATAAACCTTTAATTTGTCTAAATTTACATTTTCTCATTTAGGACAAATTCTATAAGTAAATCATTCCTAATTTACTTATTTCCTAATTACTCTTTTAATGCAAATTGTCAACATTTATTCTTATGGCCCATTTTCCCCTCTATATCATATTTATGCTTTTTGGTATGTAAACTATACCAAATTAAGTGTCACTAACCATGATTTTGCTAAACCTAACAAGTACTCCCAATTATGGACAATTTCAAATTTATGCCAATATACTTATCATGCAAAATTAGCTAATCTGATTCTGATTTAACATTCTAATTACAGTTCATGTCAAACTAGACTTATTATTCTAGTTCACATTTCTTGTAAATGCTAGATTTACAAGTCAATACTAGATTCAAATTACACATCCTATAATTCATGTCAAATTTATCCAATTTGCATTTCTATGAACATGCCATAATACATGTTCCCAACTTATGCCAATTTCCAAGTTTATAACTACGTTTTTAGTAAATTTCATATTTTGCCCAAATCGTATTCCCACCGTTGGTATAATCATGATTCAATCTAGATTATAGATAAATCTAGATTCGTAGATAATAGGGAATGAACCAAAGATGCTATGAAAAAGATAGACATAATAACTGGCATAAAATGATAATTTACTAATTACAGACCTAACGAATTTCACTGAAATTGATCTAAAACATCGAAGGCCTATAGGTCTGAAAATCTTATGACATAAAAAGGGTTGAATAACGACATAGGTTCAAGAGCATGGGTAGACCTAACTTAATAGGTAAATTCCCAAGATCTAAAACCAAACAAAACCAAGAATAGACAGAATATATAATCAGGTTTAGACCCAATTTCATAGTCACAAAACTTAAGCAACACTTTCCTAGTCATGAATCATAGGTGTTTAATCACAGCTGTCCTTGTTATGTCATAGGCAATAGTTTATGTTTCCTAATCAAAGGCATAGGCTTGTGTTCATAGTCATGGAAATAATTCTCACAGTCATGAGTCACAGTCATAGGCAGTGTTCATAGTCATAGGCAATGTTCATAGTCAAAGAGGCATATGGTTTTAAGGTCAATAGTTTCATAGTCACAGTCTTATTGGTCCTCGAATCATAACAGTTCTTAATTAGGTCCAAAGATATAAGCACTGATTCGAATAGAAAGAATTGGCATATTCTTTTATTCCTTTAATTTCATGTCACGAATATAGAAAACGTTCAAATCTAAAAAGTAACCAACTTACATTGATCGGTTTTTAGAATAGAAAGATGGTGTTGCTATGATTCGTGCGACGTTGCTCGAAACCGTTTGAGTTAGCCTTTGATTCTTATCTTGAAGCTTTAATCTTGATTCGAGTTTCTTCTTGACAAACTTGAACAGCATAACCTTGTCTTGGATTTTCGTATTATTTTATTTTAATTAGAATTAGAGCAGGGTATAGGCATAGAGAAGTTGTGAGGAGAAAATATGAGGCCAAGGGGTGTTTTTATAGTGTAGAAGTCAACGAATTTGGTCAGAATGGCGTCCGTATACAGAAAAACGAACCAGGCTGCAGATCTGGGAAAAAGCAGGGAGGTCGACACCCAGGTCGACCTATGGGGGGGAGGTCGACCTGGGTCCTGGGCGGGAAATTTCCCGCCCAGCCCGCTTCTGAGTCTGTTTTGAAATTTGAACTTCGCTGAAACTTCCGGAGGCCATATCTTCCTCATACGGACTCCGATTTATGCAAACTCGGACTCGTTTTCATGCAGAATTCCGAGATAAACGGAATGGCGTAGCCCGTTTCCCTTGATTTTGATTTTAAAATTTAATTCTGCCTTGATTTGTGAATCTTAGTGTTATAGAATTACGGGGTGTTACATTAATATTTCCTTTTATAATCTATTTATTTTCTAAATAAATATTTCCTTTTATAATCTATTTTGATTTTATAAATAATTTATTTTTAATATACACTTTAAAAATTCCTTTTTATTCCAGTATCACTTACGGTATTCAAAATACCAACGAAAAAGACCAGTGTCAATCAACCACATTATAATCAATCACACATTATATATAACACATCATATATCACAATATATGAAAAACAGTAATATAAATATTGAGGAATCCAGTTGGATCCCTACAACTTGTTTACCTGCATCCACAGATGTTACAAAATATAATTTACATCAATTTCATTTCAATATGAAATATTCTGATAACATAATCAATATTTGATCAATCATTTATATATATAACTATATTTATATTTTCAACCAATTAATTAACAGTTCGTCCAAACAATCAACACACAACAATCAATCATCATTTATCAGTTCTAAAAACACGTTACAAAAATATAACTGGCAGAGTTGGTGAGTTTTACTCACATTGGTCGGTTATCGTGAAATAACGATAACCGTCATTGATTCATATCAGACAATTTATTTCACTATAAATTGTAACGAGCTCCAATTCACCTCCAGTCATTTCCATTGCGTAGCCACTGTCCATACGATCCCAACGGATCTGACCATTCGAAATTCTTACTTACCCCAGGCCTAGCATACCTCAAACCCACCCTTACTGTTGCCTTCCTTTCCAACTTTTAGATTGCTTTCTCCAGACATTTCGTACCCACTTTATGGGCCGCCCTCTTATTTTATTTTGTTTTCTTTTATAAATGGGCCATACTTAGATTACTCGACCCATCTGCACTTTGATAAACCCATACCCGCTTCGTATCATCTTCCACAAGCAAAAGAATTCAAAGCCCCTGTACAAAAATTGGAAACCATTCCAAGCGTTATTTCCTCTCCAAGCAATTTCAAACTAAAGACTCCAGCATGCTATCCTCCTTCCCATCGCGAATATATAAACTCGTGCCTAACAATATCATCCCCTCCCTCTTCAAAACAGTGTGATGCTCCTTTCCCCTGCATACAAATCACGCAACACCACCTATGCTTCCCCCATATGCTACCGTTCCTTATTCCGACACCATGATATTTCCATAAATCTTCACTTAGAAATTTCACCGGTAACTACCATTAACTCCTGTTTCATTCATTCACTAAAATAACCCATCTGCTCCTTTAAATATTCCATTTCAAACTTCCAGGAAAATCCATGCAACCACCTATGTGAGCAGCAACTCTTCCGTGCCATCCTCCCATCACCTAGTTCGACACTGTCCAATCTTCCACTAATTGAAACCGCAAGTTTTTCAGTGCATGAGAACTCCATGCCAACTACCCCTTAACGTTTTTGCTCCATCCATGCTCATCTACCTACTGCCGAGCCCTTGCCATTCGGTCTCCACGCTGCTGTAAGCATCACGTTATGCTACCCAAACATTTGTTTGCATTGTTTTGTGGATTATAGGATTTTTATTTTCTTACCTATATTTCCATGGGAATGCTTACGCATGGAAAAGTTTTTATGCAAAAATGAAGTGCTGGGTGTTATAAATGGTTGGAGAAGCTTAGCATGTAAGTATTAGGGTATGTAGTAGGGGTAGAATAGGGTATGGGTTAATGCTAAAAAGAATGAACGTAGCATCAGTTTTTGGGTTTACAAACTATTGATTTGGTTTGTTGAATCATTCCTTTGCAGGTAAGTAAAGACTATTATACATATATAATGTTTTAACATGGTCCTACGTTTGGTAAGAGGGGGTCTATTCATCAAACATGTGGAGGAAAAAGGAAACCATACACATTATTCTAATATATATATATATATACATATATATATATATGTATATATATTCTTACTTAAGAGCTAAGGCATTTGGATGTTCAGAATTGATGTGCATTAACTCCCGATGTAAGACGTGTACGTGCAGTAATGTACGCAAGTAGAAAGTGGAACGTAGGTGTGTAGGGTTAACTATTTTCAAGGTTTTAGGACATGGGGGTCTTTGTATTCTTATGCAGTGGGGATTTTCCATTAAAAGCAAGTGATCCCATTTCACACCCATTTGTCTAAATTATATTTTATGTTTTACAATTTAGGTATACCTCTTTACGTAAAATTGCATTCATGTCCAAGCTGCTATGGGCAGAAATACGATTACGGTCCTGTCCAGCGAGGTTCCATGATCCCAAAAATATAATAATATTGGTAGGTTAACTCATATTGTGAAATCCCAAAATATTGATATAGGGTGCAAAATACTCCAAATAAAAAGCTTCATATTTAATTAATTAAAAATTACAGTAAAATTCTAATAATTAGATTATAACTATGTCTCAAAAGAATCTTGTCTAAATTCGAAGCCAATATTTAATTAAAATTAAATGTATCCTTATGGTTTATAAACGATTCCATAACGACTATTTGAAATTTTGATTTGAACATAACTCACAATCTACACGATGAAATCTCAATTTTTCTCTCCCATTAGAAAAACATACTCCACTAGCTCCGAATGTTTCTTTTTTCACAGAGATCCTACTTAAAATGGATTCTGTATATTCATTTAAAGTTTGAATCGCCAAATTATGAACTGCCGCGCCATTTCAAGCTCTGTTATAATTATAATATAAATTATACTTATTCTATTATTTATATTAATTAAATATAAATATTATTTAGTTAAATGACCATTTAAATCACTATTTAAATAATTAAATAAATTAATCATTATACTGTAAAAATATGGGATGTTACATAACTTAACCCATTTAAGTTTATTAATAAGCCCATAACATGTTATTCTCTAGATTGTGATCCAAGGTCTGTAATACACAATCCCTTCATGTTTGATTTCGAGGTTACAATAACATGTTCTCCTTAATATGTAATTAAGTATATCTCAATTCACATGTTTTCTGTAACATGTTAGTCGTTATTTATGATTAAATATAACTTATTTTATTTCATAAGTTCGCCTCATTCTTTCTTATTTAATCATAATTCATCTTATACTGTCACTACAACTTATCATTGTTTACTTATTAACTTAGTTCTCTTAACTAAGGTTTACTAATAAGTTCACCCTATGTTATAATTTCCTCTTGTCCCCAGGACAAGCCTAAACATGTTATTCTTATCAGCAGATTTCAGACTTCCAGGTTTACGGATTACTTAATTTATAACTAAGTATACCTTCTTACATTTCATAAATTTTCCCCCATTTACTAATTACTTAATTTGCAATTAAGTACCACTTATCTCATTACACATGTTTGCTCATTTTCTCACTAGTTTATTATAACCTAAGTTATAATACCCACATGTCCTAAGGACAAGTCTACCTATAATATAACATTCTCATTAATGTAATTAATTATAATAGGTTATTATCATTCCCCGTTTATTCCATTCCCTTTACAGTTGTAATTATCTTTCATTAAATTCCATTTATTTCCATTAATTACAAGTAATGTCGTTTATCAGTCCTGCTATTTACATATATTTATATATATGTATATATTCATGCACTAGACCTCTCACATTAAGCCCATACTTGTGGATGCTGGATTTGTCGGGCGGTTCCGGGCACACTTCTACCACAAGTTGGCTTATCCTCGTGTTTTAGCACCATTACATGTTTTTATTTATGCACTTAGACCCCTCACATTAGATTTACCACTTGTGGATGCTGGATATGTCGGGCGGTTCCTGGCAGACTTCAACCACAAGTGTAATCTAACCTCGTGTCTAAGCGTGGTTACAGTTTCCAATTTACTGTAAATTTTCTATATAATTTAGGCATGCCTGTTCTTTCAAGTCTATATTTTACATGTAATCATACTAAACCCATTTTATGTCGCATGTTCTTTCTAACATACAATAAATTCTATTCTAACATGTAATCATTATAATCATGTAATTGTTCAAATCAAACAAACTAACATGTAATTTTCTCAATTTCTACCGTTAATGGTCCGGTACATAAATGTCACAAGTTAACATGGAATTGAAACAACAGTAATCGCCACACATTTTTTTGACAAGTTTATATTTCAACATAAGAATTTTCCACCATATTAATATTTTAGCATATTAATATTCCAACATGTCATATTCGTCACTTAAATCATTTTAATATATGTTTAAACATTTCAACATATCATATTTCAATATATCATACATAACGGGGAATGTCAAACGATAGTATATCATTATCTAAAATGATATAACTTAAATCCGCTCACCTGATTTGCTTTCCAAATCTTGGATCTGGTCCAATTCTTGCATTCCATGGTTTTCCCTAATTGGATTCAGAACCTAACAACCATGGATTCATAATTTTTACTAAAAGAAAAAGGGAAGAAAGAGGAAGAAAATTGAATAGACCAGATCTAGAAAATTACCTCACTTCGAATATGATTCTAAACACCTTCTTATTAAAATTTATTCTTTTCCTCTAGATCTTGATTCAGAATTTTCCTAAACTAATTATCTTATTTTTCCGAAGAGATTTGAGGAGGAGAAAGAATGGCAGAGCTTAGACAATGTCTCATAGAATGTGAGATTTAGGCTAGGCTCTGCTTTCCTATTTATTTGTGTTCAGGATCTTATCGTACACGCAATGCTGAGTCAACATTGAACTTTGTTGAGAAAACAATCCAGGTTCATCGATGAATCAGGCTGGATCTGGGGGGTGTCGACCCCAGTGTCGACCCCCTATAGGGTTGTCAACCCCCCTGGGTCCCGTGAGCTGTTTTTGCGTGGAAGTTTGAATTTCTGAATTTCAAATGTATTTTCTGGAATTTATCTAACTGTTAAATTTTCTTATACGTATACAAATCTTCTAGTGACCATTTTGCACGTATATTTATACGCACAGCTTTATTTTCGTTTTCAAAATTCAAACGGTGTTGCATCGTTATTTAATCCTTGCCCTATTTTATTGACAATAGCCTTATCTTGGACTTTATCTCTTGTATATATATTGTTGCACATATATACATATATATTCTCATATATATCTATATTTTACTTCCTTATATGTATATTTTTTCTTATATGTGTGTTTATACATATTTCCTCTCATGAACATGTGTTATTTCATCCGTTCTCTTAAAACAAAAATATGACGGTGATGAGGATCAAACTCTGCACCTCTTGTATGCAAGTAACATGCTCTAGCCAACTGGGCTACTAAGGCTATTGTTAACAAGGCTTAGAACAATGGTAGTTATTGTTCTCTTCTTATTCCTTTTTTTCATACTTGTTACAATGTCTCATTTAAACCATTGCGTGAATCTTTTTCTTTTATTTCTCTTTTATTATTAATGCATAATCATTGCATGCAACATATTTACACCGCATGCAACCAATCCCTTCTTTATTTTAATGCATATATTACATTTTTATTTTCATTATCTTTATTTTTATTATTCATATATTCATTTTTGTCTATGTATATATATGCATTATTTAATTATTAAATCGTCATACAATGCAGGGTGTTACAATTTATATATTCAAGATAACAAGTGTTAGTATATATTTTATAATAATAATTGATACAAAGTTGAAACAAGGTTGTTGTCATAGAAAACATCACCATCAACATCTGAGTCCCTAACAATGACCCTTTTTGATGATAACAACCTTGGCTTATAAAATATTCATACATGATGTCTTGTTTCTCCAGTTACTCCCCCTTACCCCCTTATTAACCTTTAAAAACAACTAACTTTCCCTTAAACTAAGCCTTATTTTATAATTCTCCCACTTGGTCATTAACAAAAACTATAATCGTTA
This sequence comes from Allium sativum, assembly GCA_030737875.1. Taxonomy (NCBI): domain Eukaryota; kingdom Viridiplantae; phylum Streptophyta; class Magnoliopsida; order Asparagales; family Amaryllidaceae; genus Allium; species Allium sativum. The sequence continues at coordinate 967,502,251 of CM060912.1, read as the reverse complement.
CTGAGTTATAATACTCCCCCTAGAACTAAAGCATAATTCTAATATCTAAAACTAAGAATAACGAACCTATAACTATCCTATTACAGACTAAGTATAATATTCTAATAATATCCTTAGGTACAAATAATGCCATATAGACATTTAGAAAACTAAATACTAGAAAACTAAGGAACTTTCATACAAACATATAAATTCTTATTATGTATGTTCTTTTACAAGTACATAAGTATATTTAACAAACATATACAGGAACATTCACATACAATAGCGCATATATGAATACACAAATATACAAACTTAGTTATTAATGGTTTTTAACAATCAAGGATCTATGAATTGGACAATTTGGGTAATGGAGACAGAATTCCCCATTTTGTTCAATCACATTCTCATCTTCATCGAAACCGATTTCATCGACACATATTACTTGATTGTCTTCATCTATTTCTTCATTGTGATCCTTTATTTCCTCTTCTTCTTTAGCCTCTTCTTCTTCATCTTCCTCCTTAATATTATGGACTTAAATGTTGGAGGAATCATCTTCAATAATAATTGGATTTTCTAGGTTATCCATTATATATTTATGAAGATTCCTAATGATCTTCACTTCTTTTCTTGATCTTTTGCCATTTGAAGTTAAAGAAGTTGAATTTCAGCGAGCAATTATAGAGTATCTTTCATAGATTCTTCTAGCTTGATAACCCTTGCATGCGTAGAACGTTGAAATGGGTCATGGGTAGGCATAGAAAACGAAAAGGAGTTGCTATGGTTATTGTTTAAAGTGGAAGCCATTTTTTATAGTTTCATATTATAGACAAAATGAGTGAGAAGAGAAGGATTTTTGAAGTGGAGAGTTTAAATAGGAGTAATAACTAACTTTAGAGGGAATTTTAATTTTAAAATCTTTCTGGTATACATCGACATCATACTTTATATATATCGATATATATATTGTTCATTTTGAATTTTTTTTATTTTTGTTATAATTTATACTAATCTATTTAATTATTTTTACTTTATTTAGAGAAGGAATTTCTAGTTCTCTTCTTAATTTAGTAAACACTGCTTCGTTTAATGGTTTAGTTAATATATCAGCAATAATTTTCTATGTTAATAAATTCTAGTATAATATTTTTTTTATTTACGTTATCTCTTAGAAAATGATGTCTCACATCAATATGTTTTGTTCTATCGTGACATATAGAATTTTTAAATGTATTTGTAACACTTGTATTATCGTAGTAAATTAGTGATTTGGTTTATTTAAACCAAAATCTCTTAGAGTTTATTGCATATATATTACTTGAGAACAAGCCAAACCAATAGATATATATATTCTGCTTCAGTTATTGACAAAGAAATGGTATTTTGCATTTTACAAAACTAGGAAGCTGGGGAATAACCCAAAAAGTGACAAGTTCCACTTGTACTTTATCAGTCTGATTTATAACCAACATATTCAGCATCGCAGTATGAAATCAAATCAAATGAATCATTTTTATGATAGAATAAACCAAAATCTAATGTATGTTTGACATATCGTAGAATACGTTTTACGGATTTTAAGTGAGTTTCCTTAGGTTGTGATTGATACAAAGCGCAAAGACAAACGTAATGCATTATCTCTGGTTTACTTGCATTTATATATAGTAAGGATCCTATCATTCCTCAATATATTTTCTGATATACATCTTTTGAAGAATTATCTTTACTTAAGGCTTCATTGGTTGCCATAAGAGTGGGTTTTCTTTTAGTACATGCCATATTAAATTTATTAATAAAATCCCTACCATATTTTTCTTGATTAATAAATATTCCATTATCTTATTGTCTAATTTGTAATCCTAAGACGAAGGTAAGTTCTCCTATATAACTCATTTCAAATTCTTTTGTCATGATTTCTGAGAATTTTTGATTCATTTTATTATTAGTTGATCCAAAAATTATATCATCTACATAGATTTGTTCTAATTGAATATCATTTTCATTTCTTTTAATAAATTATGTATTATCTACTTTACCAATTTCAATTTTTGATTACAATAGATAAGTTCTTGATCGATCATACTAGGCTCTAGGGGTTGTTTTAAACCATGCAAGGCTTTCTTTAACTTATAAACATGATTAGGAAATTTTTCATCCTCGAATAATGGGGGTTGTTCAACATAAACATCTTCTTTAATGAACCCATTTAGAAAAGCACTCTTTACATCCATTTGAAATAATTTGAAATTATTATGATTATTGAAAGCAAGTAGAATTCTAATAGCTTCTATCCTTGCTACGGGTGCTGTAACAACCCGTATTTTTGAATAACATGTTATAACATAAATGGAGGCAGAATTAAACTGTAAAATCTGAATCAAGGGAAACAGGCTGTGCCATTGCGTTCGTCTCGGAAAAATACGCGAAATAGAGTCCGAGTTTTCGAAAATCGGAGTCCGTATGACCAAGATATGGCCTCGCGAAGTTTCACGAAAAATTCACAAATTAAAGTATACTTAATTAAGTGAAATGGGTTACGCAGAGAAATATATATATTGATATATATGTATGTATATATATAATTGAAAATTAAATAAATAAATATGCAAAAATGTTCAAAACAGCGAATTGGGAGAGGGGAATAACCGAACCGGCCGATTTTTGAGGTCGACCTGAGCTCGCTGGGTCGACTAGGGGTTAATCCAGGGTGTTTGGCTGTCAACCCGTGGGCCGATTCGCTCAAATGCAGATTTTGCATTTGAATGGTTCTCATGGTTCAGCTTTAATCTAAAGGCCCTAGATGGTTCCTACACTTGACTTCTTCCCCAAGACATGCTTTGATGGCTTGGATTGAATCTAGGGTTAATCCTATGGCTAATACTATCCTAAAACTCTATAAAAAGACCCCTAAGCCTAGCCTAAATCATCATTATTCATTCCTACAACTAAAATGCCAAAATTGTTCATCTCATGGCCTCCACTCTCATGATAAAATTCCTAAGTTTATTTCTATGAGAGATTTTGAGTGCATACAAGTATTTTCAAGCTTGTATGAGTGTTCTTAGTTTGCATTCAAGTCAAGTTGCAACATTTCTATTTCAAAGCAAGAGTTTTTATTGATTTGGCTCAAGGGTTTTCATTTGGAGCTTGCATATTTGGGTTTTTGGTGCTTGCATAAGGGCTTCGTCTCAATCTTTATAATAAATAATTATTTGTGTCTTCATAGCATTGTAAGCCTTTTTCTACTTTCTTTTTATTGAACTCTAAAGTTAAATGAATGATGCAAGTTTGGTTGATCATTATATGCAAGTTTGGTTGATCATTATATGCAAGTTTGGTTGATCATTATATGCAAGTTTGGTTGATCATTATGCAAGTTATGTATGACACATGTTGCCATGTTATGCAAGTTTGGGTTGATCATGTCATCATGTTATGCAAGTTTGGGTTGATCATGTTATCATGTTATGCAAGTTTGGGTTGATCATGTTAACATGTTATGCAAGTTTGGGTTGATCATTTTATCATGTTATGCGAGTTAAACTTGAGTTTATGACCTTAAAGCTTCAAGCTTTATGTTAAAGGTTGCATTTTGGCAACATGAAAGTTATCATATCTCTTATGATAACTTGCATGTGAGGCCAAATGCGAACTTCTAGCAACTTCTACATGTTATTTATCACCACGTATCACTCATATGCTAAGTTTGGTTTTATGCATGCTTTTGAAGCCTAATAATGCAATATGCAAGTATATGAACATATGTACATCTCATATGCCACCATGTTAAACTTGTGGCTTCAACACCTTTTTGTCATGATTATGCCAGGTTCCCTATTTTATCCTTTATGCGTTGTTGCGATTATGTAAACGATGGGATTACGTTGGGGTTGGGTAACATAATGACATGAACATAGTTTTTATAACATAACGTGATATGTTAACTTGTAATTATGTTTTGGAAACATAATGGACATGACACTTAGAAAATATGAGTGTGGCCAACTCGAGGTTGGGTTGAGTTTGTAGCATAAATCTACCCGGACCCGCCCGGCTTAACTAGTGGCTACAAACAATAGGACCCAATGTGAGAAGTTGGTCATGTTGTGCACGAACCCGAGGTTAGACCAGGTTGTGGTGTAAAGCTACCCGGACCCGCCCGGCTTAACTAGTAACCACAACAAGGTCTAATGTGAGAGGTTAAAGCACATTAAGTTAATGAATGCCTCCTGATTAGGGTTAAGTCATGGTCCACTTAATACTTAACTAATTTGGGCTTGATGGATTAATCGAGGTTAAGTCAGGAGCCTTGGGTACTCTTAACCAATTTAATCCACGTGTGGATCGGGTTAACCACATTTAACCCGTTAAGAAACCCTAGTTGCGTGGTCCTTTTCAGCAGTAACCTCCTTGGTAGTATCATAAGACCCTAGGACTAGGCTAGGGTGGGGCACGATTACTGGGCTGATTGTAAGAGACCAAAAGAGACGGCTGAATGATGCCCCGGTTGTTCAGGCGGACCATGGTAGTGCACATTAAGTCCGGAGTTGAACACGGGCACCGGTAGGTTTGGACTGTGCATCATCGTATGGTGTTAGAGGGTTACACCATAGGGCCTGATACACCCTAGGGTGGACCCTGCACATTCAACTACATTACATGATTAGGCCGTATGACACCGACACTTGACGAGTTAGGCTTATAGGGAGACGATCGACTAGACCGTGTAGTTGGACCTTAATTTAGGTCACCTCATGATGGTGGGCCAAGCTTGGGCCAAGGGATCAATTCTTGTTTTTACTTGACATGTTAGAATGCTAGTACACCCGTGGTGCAAAACTTAACCTTAATTATGCGATGACACCTTTATCTATCTTGTTAGTTAATCATCATGCCAGTATGTTGTTATCCTTATGTTCATCTCAGCTTCTCATGCCAGTTAACTTTACTAGTTCATAGACAGATAGTAGTAGGGCTTACCAGTCTTTTTGACTGACCTGTTTTCTTTCGCCTCTTTTCTTCCGTTCCCCCCCCCTTAGGTTCTCAGGGTGGGAACGTTGGAGCTTAGCTTGGATCTTTACAGCTTGCTTACTGGATTTGCTCATGTACGGTTTTGGACATTGAACTAGCTATGGTTTATCACTTCATTTTGGGGATAGTACTTTATGTATTTCAGTTTTTCAGTTAATGCTTTTATCTAGACTTTGTTGTTGGAAAATAATGACCAAGTACTTTGTTGTAACATGACTATGGTTTTGAAATGCTAAGTTTTATCCGCTGCTTTACTACTCTGTTTTACTTATATGTTCTGTCTTGTGATATCTGCATGCATGTTTACCTTGTTTAACGCCCCTCCAAAGCTAATGTCCTTGCAAAAGTGGCATTGGCGGAGGTGGGGTGTTACATTTGGTATCAGAGCGAGGTTTACCAGATTTGCGCAAAAGTGTTTTTGAAACTTACCTTTTGAAAAACTATTTTCAAAACCAATTAAGTATTTTCGAAGAAAAGTCTAGCTATTTTGAAAAGGCTATTCCCCAAAGCCATAGCACTATCCTTCGTTTCTTCGTTCTGAATCTATCTTTTTCCTTTTTCAGTATGGCCGATCTTAACCTTCCCGAGGGAGTGACCATTCCCGGATGGTTCCGGAGATACTTGGAAGCTAGGGCCAACGATGTGGGCCCAGCAAATACCCCCAATATAACTGAGTTTCCTCCTCCTCCTCCTCCTCAGAACCCGCAAGCAGATTTCGCTATGATTTTCAAAGACTTTAAGGCGATGGGTGGCAAGAACTTTATTGGGACGGAGACTTTTGTGGAGGCAAGAAATTGGTTGAAAGAAACTGAAGATCTCTTCGCCATCTTTGATGTGCAAGATCATAGAAGGGTTCTATTGGCAGCATGGTTATTGAAAGAAGAAGCTGCTTATTGGTGGGAGGTCACCAATGCTATGAGGCCTATAGAGACTTGGGCCGACTTTAGGACAAGATTTGGGCTTAAGTTTCTATCATCAGCTGAGGCGAATTTGCAATTGGAGAAGTTTATATCTTTGAAGCAAGGAGACATGACAGTGAGGGAGTACGTGAATGAGTTTAACAAGCTCGCCCGATTTGGTTTGGACATGATTAATACTCCCCAGAAGAAGGCCCTACACTTTGCTCTAGGGTTGAATGAGCCATTGCGCGGTTTGGCCATGTCTCATATACCCATGGGGGCGACTTTCGAGAGTTTAGTGAATATGGCCCTGCTTCAAGAGGGAGATAAGAGTGGCAAGAAGGAGGTCAAGGCAAATGAGTCTCAAGGCGAGAAGGTAGATTCCGGAAAAGGAGGCAAGAACAACAATAGCAAGAACAATAAGTCAAGAGAAAGGAGGAAGTGCAACTTCTGTGGGATTACTGGGCACATAGCCAAAGACTGTAGGAAGAAGAAGAGGAAGTTGGGCGAATGCTTTCACTATGGAGAGCCTGGACATCTTAGCAAGGATTGCCCCAAGAAGCAAGGACATGGGCAAGGACAAACTCGGCAAGTAAGACCCTCTGGAGGGCAATTGCAGGTTCTCCTCGCTCTTCCAGCTTTTGATCGAGGTAGAGTTTTTATAGAAATTCATGTTTACATTTCTGATTTTCCTGTTTGCACCTTATTTGATTCTGGCGCATCGCATAGTTTTATCTCTTCTGATATTTTTGAAAGTTTGCACCTAAGTACTAGCTTAGTTGAGGATCCCGTTTGTGTTTCAAATCCAATTGGGGGTTCCGCCCATCTACCTGTGGTTTGTATGGATTTGAAAATCTCTATCTTGAGCATAGAATTCATGTGTAATGTTTAGGTTCTCGGGTTTATGGGATACGGGTTGATTTTGGAGGTGGATTGGTTGTCCAGTTATGGAGCCATTCTTGACTGTGAGCATAGGGTAGTGAGGCTCATGACTCGCCTCGGTAATACCCTAGAAATTTCTTGTAACCCTGAGGTCCCGTCATGTTATGTTATCTTGAATCTCTCGACTCGTCCATCGTTGATCTGCAATCTGTAAGGGTGGTCCGAGAATATCCCGATGTCTTTGAAGAAGTTAAGGGGTTACCCCCTAAACGAGAGATAGATTTCCGCATTTATCTAGTCGATAATGCCAAGCCAGTATCATTGCCCGTTAGGCACATGGCCCCTCGAGAAAGAAGGGAGATCGGTAAGCAAATCAAGGAATTGCTTGAGAAGAATTTTATTAGGCGAAGCATTTCTGAATGGGGTGCTCCGATGGTATTCGGCACTAAGGCGGATGGTTCTCTTCGTCTATGTGTTGATTATCGAGAGTTGAACAAGCTGACAAAGAAGAATAGGCACCCGTTACCGAGAATTGATGATCTCTTTGACCAGTTGGTAGGTGCTTCTGTTTTCTCTCAGCTCGATCTAGCCACCGGATTCCATCAGCTTAAAGTGGCTGAGGATAGTATTGATAAGACTGCGTTTAGGACTCCAGATGGATTCTTTGAACGGCTTGTCATGCCATTCGGTTTGACTAATGCACCTGCCTACTTCGTAGATTTGATGAGTAGGGTGTTCAGAGAGTTCCTTAACAAGTTCGTGGTTGTCTTCGTGGATGATATTCTGATCTTCTCAAAGGATGAGGAAGAGCATGCTAGGCATCTCAAGGAAGTGATTGATACGCTTAGAGCGCATCAGTTGAAAGCCAAGTTCTCCAAATGTCATTTCTGGAGAAGGGAAGTTCGGTTTCTTGGACATATAGTTTCTAAGCAAGGCATAGCGGTGGATCCCGCGAAAGTGGTTGTGGTTCAAGACTGGAAGACTCCGAGGAATGCAACCGAAGTAAGGAGCTTTCTCGGTTTGGCGGGCTACTATAGGAAGTTCATCATGGACTTCGCTAAGATTTCGGCCCCTCTTACTAAGTTGACGAAGAAGAACTTAGTCTTTGCATGGGACTTGGAGTGTGAGCTTGCTTTTCAAAGGCTCAAGAGAGCCCTTACCTCAGCTCTAGTTTGGCAACGTGGATTGGCACTGTTTTCAAGAGATAGTTTTCTGCGTGGGATACCGTATAATATGTAAACGAGATCCAAGATTCACTAACGAATCTTGGAAAGCTTACACGAAACCATGAGCACGCAGTTATGTTTAAGCCAAGTATTTTAGGCAAAGAATAAGTGGAAGTGGAACGAGAGGCAACGGTGAAATGAGTTATAACTCATATTTTGGGAACAAGAATTAAGAACTATGGAATTGCGAAGTTAAAAGACGGTCAGGGCACGATGGGATTAAGCACAAGAAAATGCGGCTTAGAAGATCGAAGACTAGATACGCGCATTTAATCTCTTTCTAAGAGTATATCCTCGATCCCTATTGTTCCGTAGAGCTTACTCGCATGCTATCTTTTAAGTATATCCTCTCGGCCCTATCCTCAATCTTAGATCTGTTGCAAACCCCCTAAGGAGTATGACTAGCCTATTTGTGATATATGGTTGGGGTGAAGAAGTTCGTCACCAAACTATTTGGGCTTTATGGGATATGAGTAATAATTGATAGACTTACGAAGAGAACCCATTTTTTCGGTGAAAAGCAAGAGGACCGTATCATGGCTAGCATCTGTTTTTCTTCGAGAGATAGTATGGTTGCATAGAGTTTCTTCTAGCATAGTTAGCGATCGTGACCCAATTTTCACTAGCCAGTTCTGGAACAGTTTGCAAGAAGCGATGGGTACACGATTGAATCTGAGTACAGCCTATCACCCCCAGACAGATGGCCAAATCGAAAGGGTGAATAGAGTGCTAGAAGATCTCTTGAGGCTTTGTATTCTCGACTTCGGTGGTACTTGGGAAGACCACCTTCCTCTTGTAGAGTTTGCTTATAATAATAGCTATCAAGCCAGCATAGGGATGACACCATTTGAAGCTTTGTATGGGAGGCCGTGTAGGTCACCATCTTGTTGGTGGGAGACAACAGATAGACTTATACTTGGGCCCGATATGATACGGGACACATCCGGGAAAGTTGAATTAGTGAGAAGAAAGATGAAAGCGGCCCAAAACAGACAGAAATCCTATGTTGACAGACGAAGGGCAGATTTGGAAATCGAAGTGGGAGACATGGTTTTCGTGAAGGTTTCTCCTTTACGTAATGTGGTTCGTTTTGGAGCAGTGGGGAAGCTGGCACCAAGGTTCGTAGAACCCTTCCCTATCATAGAGAGAATTGGGAAGATGGCCTATAAGGTGGAATTGCCCGAGAAGCTAGCCGGAGTGCATAATGTCTTTCATGTCTCGCATCTCCGAAAGTGCCTTCATGAGTCCGCCAAAGTGGTTGAACCAAGCATTCTTGAAGATATTGAGGTAGAGAAAGAAGCAACCGTGAGAAAAGCTCCGATTCGTATCTTGGGAACGGAGATCAAGAAACTAAGGAATCGACAAGTCAAATTGGTGAAAGTTCAGTGGGGTGAAGCCGACGAAGATGCAACTTGGGAAACCAAGGAGAAGATGCGTGGGCTTTATCCATTTCCTTTTGAGGGTACATTCTCGATCTCTTTTCCTAATTAGCATATCTTTCTTTTTGCTATCCGTGTTTATCCTGTTTGTCTAATTATCTCGTTAATCATGTTATGAGGACCTTAGGTAGAAACCCTTTGGATGAAACATGTATTTGAAACATGTTATGCTTGATGGTTGCAAGTGGTTGCAAGTGTTTGCACGTGGATACTCGTGGATGCATGATACACATTAGGCACTAAGATCGGCTCACACACTTTCATACCGCATCTGCATGAGTGTTTATGCTTATTCATGGATGAAACTTGTTATGCTATCACGTGGATGTTGCATATGGATGAATGTTATGTGCACTCATGTAGAGACTATGAGTTATGTTAGGAATTTGCATACATATGGACTCGTTTCACTAACATGCTTTGCATTAAGGAGGTTTACTGAATCAGTAACCGCCTGATTTTTGCATTAGATAAGTACATATACACACCTTTGCATATGATCATACAGCATTTAGAATCCTTTAAGGACAATGACTGCACGTGGATGATGTTTTGAGTAGATGGGTGATGGATGGTAGGATACGTTCTTCCTAACTTGGGGATTTCGGGGACGAAATCCTTTAAGGAGGGGAGAATGTAACAACCCGTATTTTTGAATAACATGTTATAACATAAATGGAGGAAGAATTAAACTGTAAAATCTGAATCAAGGGAAACGGGCTGTGCCATTGCGTTCGTCTCGGAAAAATACGCGAAATAGAGTCCGAGTTTTCGAAAATCGGAGTCCGTATGACCAAGATATGGCCTCGCGAAGTTTCACAAAAAATTCACAAATTAAAGTATACTTAATTAAGTGAAATGGGTTGCGTAGAGAAATATATATATATATATATATATATATATTGATATATATATATATAATTGAAAATTAAATAAACAAATATGCAAAAATGTTCAAAACAACGAATTGGGAGAGGGGAATAACCGAACCAGCCGATTTTTGAGGTCGACCCAAGCCCGCTGGGTCGACTAGGGGTTAATCCAGGGTGTTCGGCTGTCAACCCGTGGGCCGATTCGCTCAAATGCAGATTTTGCATTTGAATGGTTCTCATGGTTCAGCTTTAATCTAAAGGCCCTAGATGGTTCCTACACTTGACTTCTTCCCCAAGACATGCTTTGATGGCTTGGATTGAATCTAGGGTTAATCCTATGGATAATACTATCCTAAAACTCTATAAAAAGACCCCTAAGCCTAGCCTAAATCATCATTATTCATTCCTACAACTAAACTATGCCAAAATTGTTCCTCTCATGGCCTCCACTCTCATGCTAAAATTCCTAAGTTTATTTCTATGAGAGATTTTGAGTGCATACAAGTATTTTCAAGCTTGTATGAGTGTTCTTAGTTTGCATTCAAGTCAAGTTGCAACATTTCTATTTCAAAGCAAGAGTTTTTATTGATTTGGCTCAAGGGTTTTCATTTGGAGCTTGCATATTTGGGTTTTTGGTGCTTGCATAAGGGCTTCATCTCAATCTTTATAATAAATAATTATTTGTGTCTTCATAGCATTGTAAGCCCTTTTCTACTTTCTTTTTATTGAACTCTAAAGTTAAATGAATGATGCAAGTTTGGTTGATCATTATATGCAAGTTTGGTTGATCATTATATGCAAGTTTGGTTGATCATTATATGCAAGTTTGGTTGATCATTATGCAAGTTATGTATGACACATGTTGCCATGTTATGCAAGTTTGGGTTGATCATGTCATCATGTTATGCAAGTTTGGGTTGATCATGTTATCATGTTATGCAAGTTTGGGTTGATCATGTTATCATGTTATGCAAGTTTGGGTTGATCATGTTATCATGTTATGCGAGTTAAACTTGAGTTTATGACCTTAAAGCTTCAAGCTTTATGTTAAAGGTTGCATTTTGACAACATGAAAGTTATCATATCCCTTATGATAACTTGCATGTGAGGCCAAATGCGAACTTCTAGCAACTTCTACATGTTATTTATCACCATGTATCACTCATATGCTAAGTTTGGTTTTATGCATGCTTTTGAAGCCTAATAATGGAATATGCAAGTATATGAACATATGTACATCTCATATGCCACCATGTTAAACTTGTGGCTTCAACACCTTTTTGTCATGATTATGCCAAGTTCCCCATTTTATCCTTTATGCGTTGTTGCGATTATGTAAACGATGGGATTACGTTGGGGTTGGGTAACATAATGACATGAACATGGTTTTTATAACATAACTTGATATGTTAACTTGTAATTATGTTTTGGAAACATAATGGACATGACACTTAGAAAATATGAGTGTGGCCAACTCGAGGTTGGGTTGAGTTTGTAGCATAAATCTACCCGGACCCGCCCGGCTTAACTAGTGGCTACAAACAATAGGACCCAATGTGAGAAGTTGGTCATGTTGTGCACGAACCCGAGGTTAGACCAGGTTGTGGTGTAAAGCTACCCGGACCCGCCCGGCTTAACTAGTAACCACAACAAGGTCTAATGTGAGAGGTTAAAGCACATTAAGTTAATGAATGCCTCCTGATTAGGGTTAAGTCATGGTCCACTTAATACTTAACTAATTTGGGCTTGATGGATTAATCGAGGTTAAGTCAGGAGCCTTGGGTACTCTTAACCAATTTAATCCACGTGTGGATCGGGTTAACCACATTTAACCCGTTAAGAAACCCTAGTTGCGTGGTCCTTTTCAGCAGTAACCTCCTTGGTAGTATCATAAGACCCTAGGACTAGGCTAGGGTGGGGCACGATTACTGGGCTGATTGTAAGAGACCAAAAGAGACGGCTGAATGATGCCCCGGTTGTTCAGGCGGACCATGGTCGTGCACATTAAGTCCGGAGTTGAACACGGGCACCGGTAGGTTTGGACTGTGCATCATGGTATGGTGTCAGAGGGTTACACCATAGGGCCTGATACACCCTAGGGTGGACCCTGCACAGTCAACTACATTACATGATTAGGCCGTATGACACCGACACTTGACGAGTTAGGCTTATAGGGAGCCGATCGACTAGACCGTGTAGTTGGACCTTAATTTAGGTCACCTCATGATGGTGGGCCAAGGGATCAATTCTTGTTTTTACTTGACATGTTAGAATGCTAGTACACCCGTGGTGCAAAACTTAACCTTAATTATGCGATGACACCTTTATCTATCTTGTTAGTTAATCATCATGCCAGTATGTTGTTATCCTTATATTCATCTCAGCTTCTCATGCCAGTTAACTTTACTAGTTCATAGACAGATAGTAGTAGGGCTTACCAGTCTTTTTGACTGATCCGTTTTCTTTCGCCTCTTTTCTTCCGTTCCCCCCCCCCCCAGGTTCTCAGGGTGGGAACGTTGGAGCTTAGCTTGGATCTTTACAGCTTGCTTACTGGATTTGCTCATGTACGGTTTTGGACATTGAACTAGCTATGGTTTATCACTTCATTTTGGGGATAGTACTTTATGTATTTCGGTTTTTCAGTTTATGCTTTTATCTAGACTTTGTTGTTGGAAAATAATGACCAAGTACTTTGTTGTAACATGACTATGGTTTTGAAATGCTAAGTTTTATCCGCTGCTTTACTACTCTGTTTTACTTATATGTTTTGTCTTGTGATATCTGCATGCATGTTTACCTTGTTTAACGCCCCTCCAAAGCTAATGTCCTTGCAAGAGTGGCATTGGCGGAGGTGGGGTGTTACAGGTGCAATGGTTTCATCGTAATCTATTCCTTCTTGACAATATTCTTGAGCAACTAATCGTGCTTTATTTCTAACTACTTCACCAAGTTCATTTATTTTATTTTTATACACTCATCTAGTTCCTATTATAGTTTTATCCTCTGAACTTGGAACAAGTTTTCATACATCATTTCTGGTGAATTGATTCAACTTGTCTTGCATAGCAAGTATCCATGGATCATCAGATGATCCTTCCTTTGGATTTTTAGGTTCAATAGTTGATACAACTGCTATATTACTCATATTATTTATGTAACGACCCACATTCTATGCATCAGAGGATCATAAAATATTTATTTTATTTTCACACGAAGTCAAATAGTCGCGTAACTTTGGGGAACGACTATTGGGGTCATTTCCCATGCTCACGATTTTTACCGATTTTTAAATGACCGTTTTGCCCTGGCGAATCTTGTTTCGCCTATAACTTTTGATTGGTAAGGATTTTTGACTAGAAACCACTTCCATTGAATTCCGATGATGATTTACCTTTCCGTAGAGTGGTCACTTAATCAAACGGAATTGACTGAAATAAGGTTTAGAAGGTGAAAAACAGCTTAACCGGGCTTAATAGGTAATTAGCAGCTAGGCCCATAACCCATTTCGGGATTAGGGTTATAGGAGGGCTGAAATGAGTTAGTGAATGGTTCCTTTTCATTTTCTCAGCTACCATAAAAATTTCTTCAAACCTAGCAATGGCCTCCAACTCCTAAATCACCTTTTCACCACTTTCGAATCATATATTAGCCAAATCTACATCAAATTAAGCGGATTAACATAGAAATCGAGATAGAACTAGTGGAATACATTGGGAACCGTGCCAAATCACTAAGAGTTTCAGATCTGAGATTTATTTGTGGCTAAGGTGAGTGATTTGCAATTTTATTCACTAATTATGGCTAATTAGGGGTAATTAGTGAAAATTAGCGAAATTATGACTCAGAAAATATGGAAAAAATTCTGAAATATTATTTTGTGGCTCTGGTTAAAAATTGCGTTAATTTGGATCAAGTTTGCTAATCCTATTGTTAGATATAGTTAAACATGGTTAAGGGGAAAATCATGGTTTTGGGCATGTTTGATCTAAAATAATCTATATGCTTGATGTTTTGACCTTGTTGATTGATTCTATATGTTGCTACTACTGATTGGAATGTTTTATGATTGATTAGTAAAGTTAGAATGGTTGAAAACGCCATTATATGGAGAAAATGGATGATACAAACTTGCTAGAAAGGTGCCAGGATTCTGGATCGGATCGGGATAGTGGATCAGATCGGACCTATCTGAACTGAACCGGATTAGTGGTAAGATCTTTAGCAGTAAGGCAACATGGAAGGCCATATGAATCGAGCTCGGGTTAGTACCGGATCGGAGGGGATGAGCCGGACCGGAGAGCCAAATCAAAGTGGAGAGTAAGGACCGAACCAAGGACCCCAAACTGAAACAAGTGCTTCAAACCGAATTGGTCAGGGAGCCACAAACCGAATGAAATCCGAACCGAGCCATGGCGTGAGAGGCCCAAATCGAACCGATGATGACTGGAGCACTATGCATGTTCAAACCGAACCTAGGCGTGGGCTATGAGCACAGAACCGAATTTGGAACTACTTCTACGCGATGACCCTTATGAAGACCAACTCCATCTCAACCAAAAACGGAGATGCAAAGGAAGTCCAAGTGAGAAGTTATTACTCAGGATCCAGATGGGAACCAACGAGTTCACTTCAGAGTTGGGCTTTGCTGCGGGACGTGTGCAAAGGGGTTATCGACATCTATAGCTTTAGTTCACCACTAAGAGAAGGATTAGTGGCTATGGATCAACGCAATGGGATTATTAGGACTCCCAAAGGCAAGTGATCGTAGTGTGGCTATGGATCAGTTCAATGGGGGCATTAGGACTCCCAAGGGAATTGATCATAGCAAGGGTTTAGTGGCTATGGACTAGTGCAATGGGGTCATTAAGACCCCAAGGGCAAAGTGGTTGTAGCAAAGGATTTGGTGATCAAAGTGGTGAATATTGTAACACCCCGAATTTTCTATTAAATGTAACTTAACAAATTAAAGTATAATTAATTCTAAATGATGGAATTAAGGGAAATGGGGTACGCCATTGCGTTCGTCTCGAAATTCTGCTTGAGATAGAGTCCAAGTTTGCGTAAAACGGATACCGTATGAAGAAGATATGGACGAACGAAGTTGGGCAAAAAACCAGAAATGGGTCATAATGCACTGGCGCACTTAAGTGCGCCAGAGCAAAATTGCACTTGCGCACTTGGGAAGTGCGCCAGTACAATTTTAGCACTGGCGCACCTGCCAAGTGCGCCCAAGCCTGAAACCCTATTTGGTCAGGCCCTGACTGGCCTGGTCGGGTTCTAGTCGATTTCTAAGGCTTGGCTGAGTCACTAGGGCTTACATGTCACTTTCTGATTGGCTTCTCTTAAGATGGATGGTCTGGATTCACTCTAGTTTCATCGACGGCTCTAATCAGATTAAAATTCTATAAATACAACTCAAGTCTAACCCTAAATTCATACAAATAATATAATACTAAAGTCGTCATGCTGCTGGAAAGAAACTAGGAGTGGCCGTCAGTTAGAAAGCTTAGAGACAAGCCAATACTAAAGTAAAACACGAATCAAAACAACGTTAGTCTACCCAAAGGAAAGCATATCAAATTCAGAATTCAGAATCCAGAATCCAGAATCCTAGTTCGTCGTTCTTTGTAAGTGTAGTGATTTTTCCGATGAGAATAAAACTAAGACTTGATTCGATGTAAATTGGAAGTGGAATTGTGCTATTATGTAACGACGATGTTAATTCATATCTATGTATTGAAATGATTGTGTTGCGAATGAAATTGGGATGTTTGTGGTATAATTAAGATTGATGTTGATCCTATTGTAGTTTTAGAATGACAACAACATCACAAGCAAGTTGTGTAGTTCATGTTTATGTGATTATATAGGTTGTTTGGGATTAGAACCTCATGTATATACTTTATGCAAGAATCTTTATGCCTAAATGGTTATGTTCATATACATGCCCCTATGTTTATACAAAAGTTGCAAGTTCCTAATTGGATCCATGTCAAGATCCACTTTAGTACATGTTTTATGTTGTAATTAGATATGCGATTGGATCTAGTTCACACCCTTGTCATAAAGATATACGAATTTATGAAAATGTCATATTCTTGTCATGTGCTAGTGATGTTCGATGTTATGCCTAGATCCAAAAACAAGTTTAGATTTATTTTGTCTAAATCATATGCTAATTCATGTGACACCTATCTGGTTAGACCATTATTTCAATGCAAATTCACATATATGTAAATTGATTTAGGCTATATTGCAAATTCACATATATGTATATTGACTATTTTGCAAGTTCACATATATGACATTCACGTTGGCTATTTTGCAAGTTCACACCTGTGATGTTCATATTGACTATGCCAAAAATGCCAAGTTTACACCTATGTCATGTATATGTTTATGAATTCCCTTATGCCTATTTGTGTGCGCTAAATTAGGCTAAGTTTTTAGCCTAATATTATATGCTAAAACTATGCGAACGAAAATTTGGCTAGGATTGTTAGCCTAATGTTTAAACGGGGTAACGTTGGGGATATTAGTAGAACTTGACATAAAAATATATGAAATTTGCATGTTTGTCACATGCCAAAATTGGTGGCATTTAAACGGTATAAATTCTTATACCAAAAATGTTAGACTTGGAATGTGGGCCATAACATTTAATTGTTGACAAATTTACATATATTCAGTAATAAAGACAAATATGTAAATTTAGAAAATACGATTATGCTTAACACGAGGTTGGATTGAGTTGTGATGTAAATCTGCCCGGACCCGCCCGGCTGTCCAGTGGTCACAACAATACCTATCCAATGTGGGTGGTTAAGCGTTGAGCCCAATAAGGACCCGAGGTTAGACTGAGTTACGGTGTAAATCTGCCCGGAACCGACCGGCACATCCAGTAACCGTAACAATGTAGTTTTAAAAGGCTAAGGACAGACAAGTCAGGATGGTAGGGTTGAGTTAGCTAAAACACTTAACCAATTCAACATGTTAATGAAATTGATGGGTGGGGGTTAGGTAAATACAGACACTTAACCGCTTAACATGTTTGACTAGAAAACCCTAGTAACGGGGACCCATTTCAGCAGTAACCCAATTAGGTATCATGGTACCCTGAAACTAGGCAGGGTGGGGCACAATCACTGGGATGATTGTAAGCGGTCAAAGCGACGGCGGTGGGTGCAACAGTGTGGGTTCTAATGGAGTGCGGGCGTGCACACACTTCGAAGCAGACAAACAGGGCACTGGGGGCACCAGTAGTATAACCTATGCATTCTAATTATTGTCTCGGGTCGCCACCATGGGACTTGATACACCCCATGTGGGGCCAGCATAGGTATCTACAATATTTGGGGGCCGTACGACACATGTAATTATGCGAGTAGGAGCCGATCGTTAAAATTAAGGGGATCACTTCACCCTCAGCATGGGGTGCCAGTTTAGAACTAATGCATGTTGGTGCAGAGTTATAGTGTGGGGTGCGATAGTATATTCGTTTCAAAACTGCTTTATCTTAGTTTATGATACTTTCTTGTTTCCAGTTTATACCTATCATGCCCTTATTCTTATTTTCATACTGAAGAGTCCCTGGACTTACCAGGCTTTATGTCTGACCCTATTTTCTTTTGTCTTCTTTTCTTCCGTTTCCTCCCCCCTCCCCCAGGTCCACAGGGAGGAAACAACCCAGCTTAGTAAGGTTCTTTAAAAGCTTCAAGTTAGTTGATGTACGGTTTGGAGCCTCTTTCCTTGGCTATGGCTGTTGGACACACTCTATGGGGATTTATGCAGTTTTAATCACGTTTTATGCTTCTTTATTTAAAAACCAAGACAGAAATGATGTTGTAATGTTTTGGAAGTTGTTATGAGACAATTATGGTAATGTGTTGTATGAACAAGTATTTTATGAAATAAAAGTCTAATGTTTTCCGCTGCTTATATATATGTGTTTATATCTGTCTTGAGTTTTATCTGTGACTTTTACTCACAAACCTCCACCAAAGTTAAGGCAGTCCCTTGTGAGTGACCTTAATGGAGGGTGGGGTGTTTCACTTGGTATCAGAGCACAGATTTATCAAACTAGATAAAAAAATTGAAACTATTTTCAAAAAGAAGTTTAAAGAAGCATCTTTTTTCAAGAAAAAGTGTTGTTTTTAAAAGGCATAATTCCCCAGAGCCATATGCACTATCCCTCTATCTCTTTATCTTGAATACTTTCCTTTTTGTTCCAGCATGTCTGGAGATCTTAACCTTCCAGAAGGAGTACCGATCCCTGACTGGTTCCGAAGGTACCTAGAGGCTAGGGCCAATGGTGCGGGCCAAACAGACATTCCTCCTCCTACGGTGGCAGCAGTTCCTCCTCCCCCCTCCTCCTCCTCGTGGGAACACTTTCGCTAACACATGTAGAGACTTCAAGGCTATGGTAGGAAAGGACTTCTATGGAACTGAATCATTTGTGGTAGCAAAACTGGCTGAAAGAGACTGAAGATTTATTCATTATCTTCAAAGTTGATGACAGGCAGAAGATACAGCTAGCAGTGTGGTTGCTCAAAGATGAAGCTTCCTATTGGTGGGAAGTTACACATGCAGAGAGGCCAGTGGAAACATGGGAAGATTTCAGGACAAGGTTTGAGATGAAATTCCTCTCCCAAGCTGAGAGAAGTCTGCAGATGGAGAAGTTCCTAACTCTTAAGCAAGGGAGTATGACGATTAGGGAGTACGTCAATCAGTTTAATCAACTGGCCAGATTTGGGCTTGATTTACCACACCCAACACAAGAAGGCCCTTCGCTTTGTCAAAGGCCTGAATGAGCCTCTACACAACCTTGCTATGACCCATATACCCATGGGGGCGACCTATGAAAGCATGGTGGACATGGCGCTGCTATACGAGGAAGATAAAGGCAAGAAAGAGGCAAAGGCGGAAGTGCCTCAAGAAAAGAAGGAGGGTTTACAGGCTAAGAAGACAGACTTCAAGAAAGCCGGGAAGAACAACAAATCCCGTGAAAAGAGAATGTGCAATTTCTATGGCATTGTGGGACATATAGCAAAAGACTGCAGAAAGAAGAAGGCAAAGATGAATGGTGGTTGCTTCAGTTGTGGCGAGACTGGACACTTGGCCAAGGACTGCCCAAAGAAGCGGGGGCAGGGACAGAGGACTGGATCCACCTCAGGCGGACAAGTTCACGCGCTGGAGGCACCTCCACAGGAACGAGGTAGAAATATTTCTGTAGAAAGCTTAGTTTATCTGTATGATAATCCAGTTCGCACTCTCTTTGATTCTGGTGCATAACACTCCTTTATTTCATTTGCTTTAGTAGAATCTCTGCACCTAGAAACTAGTATGGTAGAAGATCCCTTGGTTTTTTCAAATCCAATTGGGGGCTCGACTTATTTGTCAATGGTTTGCTTGGATTTGAAAATCTCTATTCCAAGTGTTGAATTTAGATGTAGTGCCGTTGTTTTGGGATTCTCAAGGTATGGACTGATCTTAGGCATGGACTGGTTATCCAGTAAAGGTGCCATTCTTGATTCTGAGAAAAGAGTGGTTAGGCTCTTGACTCAGCTCGGTAACACTCTAGAAATTTCTTGTAATCCCTTGAATGCTGTTACGCTTAGTTATCTAGAGTCTCTTGACGCTTCTGTTGAGAATTTGTAGTCGATTAGGGTGGTCCAGGAATATCCATATGCCTTTGAAGAGGTGAGAGGCTTACCTCCGAAGCGGGAAATAGACTTCCGCATATATCTTGTTGATAATGCAAAGCCCGTAGCTCTGCCTGTTAGACACATGGCTCCAAAGGAGAGAAAGGAGCTCAGTAAGCAAGTTAAGGAGCTTCTCGAGAAGGGGTTTATAAGAAGGAGTATCTCAGAATGGGGTGCTCCAGTGGTGTTCGCCACCAAAGCAGATGGTTCACTACGTCTTTGTGTGGACTATAGGGAGCTAAACAAGCTGACTAAAAAGAATAGACACCCGCTTCCCCGAATAGACGATTTGTTTGATCAGCTTATAGGTGTGTCGGTCTTCTCCCAACTTGATCTGGCTACTGGGTTCCATCAGTTAAGGGTATCTGAAGATAGCATTGATAAAACGGCGTTCAGAACCCCAGACGGTTTCTTCGAGTGGCTTGTCATGCGCACCCTCTTATTTCGTGGACCTAATGAGAAGGGTGTTCAGAGAATTCCTCAATAAGTTCGTGGTGGTCTTCGTAGGTGATATTTTGATCTTCTCAAAGAATGAGGAAGAACACGCTCAGTAACTGAAAGAGATCATGGATACTCTCTGTGCACATCAGCTAAAAGCAAAATTCTCCAAATGCCACTTTTGGAGAAAGGAAGTAAGATTTCTGGGGCATATAATGTCCAAAGAGGGGTTGGCTGTGGACCCCACGAAAGTGGTGGCAGTGCAAGATTGGAAGACACCAAGAAATGCAACCGAAGTTTGAAGCTTTCTTGGGCTAGCCACCGAAAGTTCATTAGGGATTTCGCAAAAATCTCAGCTCCACTCACAAGGCTAACAAAGAAGAATCTGGCGTTCACTTGGGATTTGGATTGTGAGTTTGCCTTCCAACGATTAAAAAGGGCTCTCACAACGACCCCAGTTCTGACTTTGCCGGATGGAAGCAAAATGTTCACAGTATATACGGATGCTTGTGGTACGGGGCTAGGCGTTGTTCTGATGCAAGGAGGGAGGGTAGTAGCTTATGGTGGAAGACAATTGAAAGTGCATGAAAAGAACTACCCAACCCACGATCTTGAGTTGGCCGCCATCGTCTTTGCGCTTAAGTCTTGGCGCCATTATCTCCTAGGTGAGAAGTTCAAATTATATACTGACCATAAATCATTGAAGTATCTTTTCTCGTGGAAAGATCTTAACTTGAGGCAGCAAAGGTGGATGGAGTTCCTTGCCTCGTATGACTTTGAAATTTCCTATACTCCTGGCAAAGGCAACGTAGTAGCAGACGCGTTGAGAAAAAAGAAACTGACCCTAAGCCCTCTCTTTGTAGAAAGGCAAAGCTTGGAGTATATAGCCAGTTTTGACTTTAGGCCCTCCTCAGATTTTATACCTGGTTTATTGGCATCCCTAGAAGTACGACCCACTCTTTTAGACTCGATAGGGGCCGCACAACGTGAAGACCCGCAGCTTGTGGATGTGATTGATAAACTAATTAGGGGTGAAACTTCCAGTCACCTCAATAGGTACTCCATCGATGATAAGGGTTGGCTGAGATGAGATGGAAGACTATGTGTCCCGCAAGCTAGGGATTTAGTGAAGAAGGTTCTCGAGGAGACCCATCATTCCAAGATGACAATACACCCAGGTGGAGACAAGATGTACAAGGACGTAAAGATATTTTTCTATTGGAGCGACATGAAGAAGGATGTGTCAGATTTCGTTTCTAAGTGCGTGACATGCCAACAGGTCAAGACGGAACAAAAGAAACCTGGAGGACTACTTCATCCTCTAGAAGTCCCACAATGGAAGTGGGATAGCATTTCAATGGACTTCATTGACGGGTTGCCTAGGTCAAGAAGAGGCAATACTAGCATTTGGGTAATAGTGGACACACTTACTAAAAGCGCCCACTTTATACCTATCATGAGTAGAAGAACTGCTTCGTCTCTAGCTTCTCTTTATCTCAAGGAAATAGTTCGACTCCATGGAATACCCTCCAGCATAGTGAGTGATAGAGACCCCATCTTCACGAGCGAATTTCGGCGGAGTCTGCAAGAAGCTGTCGGCACACAGTTATGCTTGAGCACGGCCTATCACCCCCAAACTGATGGTCAGACAGAAAGGGTGAATAGAGTACTAGAAGATCTTCTGAGACTGTGCGTTCTTGACTTCGGAGGGACTTGGGAGGATCACCTTCCTTTAGTGGAATTCGCCTACAACAACAGTTACCAAGCCACCATCGGTATGGTGCCCTTTGAAGCCTTATATGGAAGACCTTGCCGATCACCAACTTGTTGGTGGGAGTCCACTGACAAGATTATACTTGGGCCAGACATGATTAAAGAGACTTCAGAAAAAGTGGACTTGATACGAAGGAGAATGAAGAATGCCCAAGACAGACAGAAATCCTACGACGACAAAAGAAGGACCGACCTTGAGTTTGAGGTTGGGGACAGGGTTTTGCTTAAGGTATCCCTTTTAAGGAACGTCGTTCACTTTGGATCCGCAGGAAAGCTAGCACTAAGATTTGTATGACCGTTCCCTATCATCGAGAAGATAGGAAAAATGGCTTATAGAGTAGACCTACCTAAAAGATTGGCTGGAATTCACAATGTCTTTCATGTTTCTCATCTCCGGAAATGTCTACATGAATCAGTGGAAGTGGTGAAGCCAAGCATTCTAGAAGAAGCCGATGGAACGCGAAGCAACTGTGAGGAGAGTTCCAACTTGAATCATAGGAACTGAAATAAAAAAGCTACGCAACCGCGAAGTGAAGCTCGTTAAGGTTCAGTGGAGCGACGTCGAGGAAGATGCAACTTGGGAAACCGAGGACATAATACGCGCGGCCTACCCTTTTCTTTTTGAGGGTACATCTTTGACCTCTCATTTTCCTTAAGTTGTGCTTGTATCTATCTTTTTAGGTATATCTCCTCGATATTATCCTTTACCCTTAGGTAGAAACCCTTTTGGATGTAAACATGTATTTGAAACATGTTATGGTTGATGGCTGCAAGTGGTTGCAAGTGATTGCTAGTGGCTGCTCGTGGATGCATATACACACACAACCTAGGTTTTAGATCAGCTCAGTCACTTCATACTGCATATGCATATATGTATTCATATTTATATGTGGTTGAAACTTGATATCTTGTCATATGGATGTCGCATTTGTATTTATGGTTGCGCACTCATGTAGAATTATGAGTAAGGACAAATTTGCATACATAATGGATTCATGACACTTACATTATTTGCATTAAGGAGGTCAACTGGATCAGTAGACCGCTTGATTTTGCATTAGTTAAGGACATATACACACACTGTGCATATAATCATAAAGCATTAGAAGACTTTTAAGGATAGTGGACGCCTGTGTTTGTTAGTTGAGTAGATGGACGATTGGATGTTAGGACTTACGTTCTCCTAGACTTAAAGATTTCGGGGACGAAATCCTTTAAGGAGGGGAGAATGTAACACCCCGAATTTTCTGTTAACTGTAACTTAACAAATTAAAGTATAATTAATTCTAAATGACGGAATTAAGGGAAATGGGGTACGCTATTGCGTTCGTCTCGAAATTCTGCTTGAGATAGAGTCCAAGTTTGCGTAAAACGGGTACCGTATGAAGAAGATATGGACGAACGAAGTTGGGCAGAAAAACCAGAAATGGGTCAGAATGCACTGGCGCATTTGGGAAGTGCGCCAGAACAAAATTGCATTGGCGCACTTGGGACGTGCGCCAGTACAATTTTAGCACTGGCGCACCTGCCAAGTGCGCCTAGGCTTGAAACCCTGTTTGGTCAGGCCCTGGCTGGCCTGGTCGGGTTCTGCTCGAATTCTGAGGCTTGGCTGAGTCACTAGGGCTTACATGTCGCTTTCTGATTGGATTCTCTTGAGATGGATGGTCTGGATTCACTCTAGTTTCATCGACGGCTCTAATCAGATTCAAATTCTATAAATACAACTCAAGTCTAACCCTAAATTCACACAAATAATATTATACTAAAGCCGTCATGCTGCTGGAAAGAAACTAGGAATGGCCTCAGTTAGAAAGCTTAGAGACAATCCAATACTAAAGTAAAACACGAATCAAAACAACGTTAGTCTACCCAAAGGAAAGCATATCAAATTCAGAATTCATAATCCAGAATCCAAGTTCGTCGTTCTTTGTAAGTGTAGTGATTTTTCCGATGAGAATAAAATTAAGACTTGATTCGATGTAAATTGGAAGTGGAATTGTGCTATTATGTAACGACGATGTTAATTCATATCTATGTATTGAAATGATTGTGTTGCGAATGAAATTGGGATGTTTGTGGTATAATTAAGATTGATGTTGATCCTATTGTACTTTTAGAATGACAACAACATCACAAGCAAGTTGTATAGTTCATGTTTATGTGATTATATAGGTTGTTCGGGATTAGAACCTCATGTATATACTTTATGCAAGAATCTTTATGCCTAAATGGTTATGTTTATATACATGCCCCTATGTTTATGCAAAAGTTGCAAGTTCCTAATTGGATCCATGTCAAGATCCACTTTAGTACATGTTTTATGTTGTAATTAGACATGCGATTGGATCAAGTTCACACCCTTGTCATAAAGATATACGAATTTATGAAAATGTCATATTCTTGTCATGTGCTAGTGATGTTCGATGTTTTGCCTAGATCCAAAAACAAGTTTAGAATTATGTTGTCTAAATCATATGCTAATTCATGTGACACCTATCTGGTTAACCCTTATTTCAATGCAAATTCACATATATGTAATTTGATTTAGGCTATGTTGCAAATTCACATATATGTATATTGACTATTTTGTAAGTTCACATCTATGACATTCATGTTGGCTATTTTGCAAGTTCACACCTATGATGTTCATATTAACTATGCCAAAAATGCCAAGTTTACACCTATGTCATGTTTATGTTTATGAATTCCCTTATGCCTATTTGTGTGCGCTAAATTAGGCTAAGTTTTTAGCCTAATATTATATGCTAAAACTATGCAAACGAAAATTAGGCTAGGATTGTTAGCCTAATGTTTAAAAGGGGTAACGTTGGGGATATTAGTAAAACTTGGCATAAAAATATATGAAATAGGCATGTTTGTCACAAGCCAAAATTGGTGGCATTTAAACGGTATAAATTCTTATGCCAAAAATGTTAGACTTGGAATGTGGGCCATAACATTTAATTGTTGACAAATTTACATATATTCAGTAATAAAGACAAATGTGTAAATTTAGAAAATATGATTATGATTAACACGAGGTTGGATTGAATTGTGATGTAAATCTGCCCGGACCCGCCCGGCTGTCTAGTAGTCACAACAATACCTATCCAATGTGGGTGGTTAAGCATTGAGCCCAATAAGGACCCGAGGTTAGACTGAGTTACGGTGTAAATCTACCCGGAACCGACCAGCACATCCAGTAACCGTAACAATATCTGTCTAAAGTGAGTGGTCGGTGCTTTAAAAGGCTAAGGACAAACAAGTCAGGATGGTAGGGTTGAGTTAGCTAAAACACTTAAACCAATTCAACATGTTAATGAAATTGATGGGTGGGGGTTAGGTAAATGCAGACACTTAATCGCTTAACATGTTTAACTAGAAAACCCTAGTAACGGGGACCCATTTCAGCAGTAACCCAATTAGGTATCATGGTACCCTGAAACTAGGCAGGGTGGGGCACGATCACTGGGATGATTGTAAGCGGTCAAAGCGACGGCGGTGGGTGCAACAGTGTGGGTTCTAACGGAGTGCGGGCGTGCACACACTTCGAAGCAGACAAACAGGGCACTGGGGGCACCAGTAGTATAACCTATGCATTCTAAGTATTGTCTCGGGTCGCCACCATGGGACTTGATACACCCCATGTGGGGCCAGCATAGGTATCTACAATATTTAGGGGCCGTACGACACATGTAATTATGCGAGTAGGAGCCGATCGTTAAAATTAAGGGGATCACTTCACCCTCAGCATGGGGTGCCATTTTAGAACTAATGCATGTAGGTGCAAAGATATAGTGTGGGATGCGATAGTATATTCGTTTCAAAACTGCTTTATCTTATTTTATGATACTTTCCTGTTTCCAGTTTATACCTATCATGCCCTTATTATTATTCTCATACTGAAGAGTCACTAGACTTACCAGGCTTTATGTATGACCCTTTTTTCTTTCGTCTTCTTTTCTTCCGTCCCCCCCCCCCCCCCAAGGTCCACAGGGTGGAAACAACACAGCTTAGTACGGTTCTTTAAAAGCTTCAAGATAGTTGATGTGCGTTTGGAGCCTCTTTCCTTGGCTATGACTGTTGTACACACTCTATGGGGATTTATGCAGTTTTAATCACGTTTTATGCTTCTTTATTTAAAAACCAAGACAGAAATGATGTTGTAATGTTTTGGAAGTTGTTATGAGACAATTATGGAAATGTGTTGTATGAACAAGTATTTTATGAAATAAAAGTCTGATGTTTTCCGCTGCTTATATATATATATATATATATGTGTGTGTGTGTGTGTGTGTGTGTGTGTGTGTGTGTTTATATCTGTCTTGCGTTTTATCTGTGACTTTTACTTACAAACCTCCACCAAAGTTAAGGTAGTCCCTTGTGAGTGACGTTAATGGAGGGTGGGGTGTTTCAAATATCGTATACTTTACGCACTGAGTGAGAGATGTGAGGATGATTACTATGTTTGATGTTTTCTATCACCATGACATGCACACTTCCACCTTCCACTTTATGTTAGCATTACCTTAGTGTACTGTACATCTGGTTGTGCTAACTCTTTGGTTGCAGGTCCAGGTTCAGGTATGATTATTTATACCTGTTATTATTCTGTTTTGCTGCTATCGGTCATACCAGACTTTTGTTTGACCCAGAGTTTTATGTCTCTTCTTATTACTCTGGGTGCTCCTAAACGAGCAAACTAGAGGCAGGTTAGGTGGTATGCACGAGTAGTTGTCCGGAGACGAGCAGGAGGCTTCCACATACTATTTACATATATTCTCCCTGTGTGGTCACTGCTTTGGGCAGTAGCAGTGTACCTTTTTTATTTTGCATTAGAGACAATATTTTGAAGTTGTAATAATGATGATTTGGATCATAAGCTGTATTTTGGATTCCGCTGCTATGATGGTTTTGTTTTCAGCTTATGCACTATCTCGGCTGTTTTATATCAAGTTACGTTATTAATATATTTTATTCCATGCGCTGTGAGATATACTATAGGTTCTTTGGTGATTCATAGTTTCAAACCCTTTTCCTTTGACGACCGTCCTGTGCTAGTTGGGCATTGGCACAACGCACTTCAAGGGAAATGTCGGGTGGTGTGGAGCAGGCCATCACACTTGGTATCACTGCCTAGGTTGCATAGTTAACCTAGGGGAAAACATCAGGGAGAGATAGTATACGTATATGAGAGCGCGTATTTGTGATACTTTGGTTTTCAATAGCTATATATATATTATTAGTATATCTAAGGATAAAGTCGCGCTGCACTGGCACCGCTATGGAGATGGTTAATCATTTTCTCTTTACAGATTGAACGATGAGCCGATATACGTGGAGTAAGGGTTCAGGGGCCAATGATTGGAATTCCCCAGATATGAGGACGATGTTTACTACCTACAAGAGAGATATGCTTAGGGATGTTCAAGGAGCAGTTCCTAATGCTTCTAACGGCGGTGGTGCTGTTGTGAGGGCTCCTAAAGCCGATTTTGCCAAGCTTAACAAGGATTATACTAGTCTTGGTGGAAAGTTGTTCCATGGAACGGAATCGGCTACGGTGGTCCAAGATTGGATGAATAGTTGTGGGCGCGTCTTCGAGGATTTGGGTATCAATGATGCAATAAAGAGAAAGATAACATCACATCAATTTCAAAGACGGGTTATGAATTAGTGGAATTCTATTAAAGCAGCTACTCCCGAGGATCAAGTTACCTGGAATCAGTTTAAGACCCGATTCAGTGATAAGTTTATCCCAGCTGCTCAGAAATCAGAATTTTTTAGGAAATTTTTGGAGCTTAAGTAGAAAGGTAGGGCAGTCTCAGAATATGTTGCTGAGTTCGATGATTTATCGAAGTATGGATTATCTCTTATTGATACTACCGAGAAGAAGAACGAGATGTTCATAGCCTGCTTAGATGAGTACTTAGGGAAAAGACATATAAACCACATCGATGAGACCTTCGAATCTATAGTGAGAAAGGCATTGAGGTCGGAGAGCTTTTACCCTAAGTCAAAGGACGAGGTTCCTATTACATCTACATTGGAGCCAAAGCCATAGGCAAGGAGTGGAGGTAAGAATAACTCGCAGAATAAGAGAAAACAGAACCAAGCTAAGGATGGTGAAACAACCCGAACTTCCCCGTGAAGGAAATCCCGGATTGTACTGAGGACAAGACGAATCAGAACAAAAACAAAAGAACATTTCATTGTTAATTACAACAATTCCATCAAAATACAAGAATATACAGAGTATGAATACATATTATACATCAAAGAAATATCAGAGATTTAATTACATTACTGCAACGGAAAAATAATACAATACACAACTGAAAGAGATATACGGATACAGAGCTTTCCGGATATCGTTCCAGCTGCAAATCAGGATCCTGTGAATATAAATATGCAAAACCAAAACTACTAGCTGGCCGTTCGGAAAATAGGGGCACCTAGAGTTTAGGTTAAAACAATAAACTCCAGGTCAGTCATGTGACTGGTGTGAGAACTAAAACATTTATCTAAACTTTATTTAAATCAGATATATCAAGGGACCACGCCGTATAACACGGAATAGGTTTCCTCCCAAGAATACCAGTGCATAAATCAAAACAACGCAATGATTTTTGAAAAAATGAAGCTATTATAAGACCCAGGTCCTATCACACAATGCAACGCAAGCCGGGGGATAGAGTTTTCCCTTATAATAGTCAAACATGCTAGGTACGTTAAAAACAAATCATTTGATACTCTTATAAGTGCATAGTGTCAAAACAATTTTAATCATAAGTATCAATCATAGACGGCATAAGTGCCCCATACCATTATGTCGCCATATATAAGTTCTACAACCAAAACCGCAAAGTCACGTATTGGAAGCTGGATTCCCATCTGTGAACCGAGGCCAGGGATCGTCCTCACCGCTTCGAGACAATCTAGCCTACCATGTCTCAGGACCCAGACTCAGGTGGGCCCTTGGATCATCTGGGCCGGTCCACCGATGTGGATTAAAATGTCTGAACACTGCGTTTCCCTACCCCTCGGGGCGTAAATAAGCCAAATGACTCCATCAGCTCCACAAAGTCACTGATATATCCGAGGCACCTCGCAACAGCAACAACCACACAGGTGAAAATAATATAAATGTCAGGGCTGGTAGGTCACTGACACCACCCTAGCTAGAAAGA
Organism: Allium sativum; assembly: GCA_030737875.1. Classification (NCBI taxonomy): domain Eukaryota; kingdom Viridiplantae; phylum Streptophyta; class Magnoliopsida; order Asparagales; family Amaryllidaceae; genus Allium; species Allium sativum. Next base: position 967,472,818 of record CM060912.1, on the reverse strand, counting down.
AACGCATGCCCTCCCTGAGGTCCTCTCCCGTTTCTGGTTCACAACAGGGGTGTGAGGCTCACGAATTAACGTTACACAAAGCTATGCCACATAGGAGTTGCTTTGATCATCACCCACAAGACTTTGCTTCTCAACAAAAGCCTAGATCATTTGCCACTTAGGCATGCCACACAGGCAATTCACTCCATGCGATTGATATCCATCAATATATAACCCCTGAGCTCGTACGTCTCAGAGAAAGGCATTAAGCAAGAGAATAAATTCTCCGCCGCCAAAAAGATATATATTTAATAGAAATCAATCACACAGAAAAAATCCAATGTCAGACACACAGTCCATTTACAAGTTCATTCTGGGTCTGAACGAAACCGGAGGCACCTTGTACCTCGCATATCCATCGATCTCCAAGTACGTTTGGACGATCACCAACCGATTCCCTCCTTTTGGGTGTACAGCCCAATCAAAATCATCAGTAATCACCTAAACGATGTGAACACCTCCGGTCTTCGACCACTGCCTTCATCCTCGACACATCATCGAATCAGTTATTCAGAATGGGATAAACCCGGTCTTTTGTGAATAACCCGCGTATATAATAAACAAGTGTTATACAAACACAACATACGCCTCATTCCAATTCAGAATATTCTTTTATTCAAATATTCTTATACTTTAGGAAAGGTTTCCATTAATTTTATTAAAGATAAATTTTTTAAATTTATTCTTTAATCTTCTTTTGAATATCAATTTAAACCAAATTATGGTTTATCCAAACTAGTCGGGATTTACGAACCTTACCGAAGTAATCATTTGTTTTAAATTTCCCAATCCCAACCTATTCATCCCATGAAGTAAAACTGGTCATACTTCATATCTAACACCATGGTGTTATTGGTAAATTCAATTACCATTTCACGTTCAAATCTAATTAAAGATATAACTATCGCTTTGGAGCAAAATTGGTGATACTCTATTCTCGATCATTTCAATCTAATTAAAGATTCATTAAACCTCCACTTAGTTTTAATCTTCCCAAAAATCAATATCCTGTCTTTAACTGGGTTAAAGAACCAGTGTCATCTAAAACACGGTTCACGATATACCCAAAATCACATTCTATTCCATCAGCTTTTAACTGTAAATTAGCAAGTGAACAATTCCCTAAGTATTAACCCCGAAGGCCAAAACCAACATCAGATCAATACCCAAGAAACCATTCAACTTAATTAATCTTTAGTTAGTTTCTGATTTTCTTAACTCCGTTGGGTCTAAGAACAGTATTATTAAAGATACCATTCACGACAACCCAAAACCCATTTGATATTAAATACAAGGCTCTGAATAGAAAATATATCAGCTTATATTCAAAATCAAGTTCTACAACCAACAAATATCATATTGGAAATAATGATATCAATATATCTTTCAAATTTCCATAACAATATCTGCATAATCACGAAATCCAACATCGAAATATTCCAAAGACAATTTCGATTCAAATACATTCCAATCCATTCCAATTCAATTATTGGAACTTCTGGTTACTTTTAAAACCCTTTCAAATCCAATTTATTTATATAAAAAATAAATGGATTATAATTCTAGTTCAAAACTAGTTCATTTCGATAAAAATCCATTTTTATCTTTTCAAATATGGAATTTTTCATCCCAATCCTTTCCAAATCATTTGTTATGATTTTACACAAATTATTACTATTTTAAATAATTTTTTCAAGGCTCGTATAGTCGATTTCCATCAACGGCCATCGAACTGCACTTACAACGACCTTTTCCAAATTTGATTTGGACATAATTCCAAATCCAACTGTTAGATATCAAATCTCTAATATTCGTTAGAAAGCACTTTTCGATACAAACCTAACAGTTCCGGTTTTAGGTGAATCCGACGGTCATATCTCCCGTAACTTCTGTTCGAAGTCAATGGTCGAAATTCGCGAACTGCCGCAGCGCGATGCGTTCTATTCAGGCCATTATATATATATATATATGTATGTATGTATGTATAATATATATTATATATATTTCATCGATTTCCTTTCAAAACGTATTTTATAAATCGTTTTAAATTCGTTTTCAAAACGATTTCAACTTCATATTCAATTTCAAATCAAAATTGAATATTCCATATCATCGATATATATAAATGATAGTATTTCCAAAATATTATATTTTGAAATTAATTCCTTTTCGATATTCATTATAAAAATGAATAAAATCGATATAGATATCGTTCATGTCAAAATGACGCAAATCTAATCAACACGGCTTTATATATTTCAATAATTTCGTTATTCTATTCAACAAATGAATATTTTCTTCAACACACGAATATATATATTTTTAATCAACACATGAATATTTACTCTATTCAACACATGAATTTATATTTTTGTTCAACATATGAATTTACTCTATTCAACACATGAATTTATATTTTTATTCAACACATGAATTTATATTCTACTCAATACATGAATTTTCATTCTATTCAACACATGAATATTTTCTTCAACACATGAATGTACGTTTTATTCAACACATGAATATTTATTCTATTCAACACATGAATATATATTTTTATTCAACACATGAATATTTATTCTATTCAACACATGAAATTTCTTTTATTCAACACATGAAATATATTCTTTATTCAACACATGAAATATATTCTTTATTTTCTAAATTGGAATGAGACCCACTCAATTACCATATAATATTATTTATATGGATTCTATACAACACATGTGTATAACAACATTGATAAATAATCAACCATAATCCAAAGTGCACCACACAACTGCATAAGCATTAAATATAAATAATTAATGCTTACACAGTCTGTCAACCAATCGATCGACATACTACTAAACAATGTGGATTAGTGTACGTCAATATCATCCCAATACCCGTGTGTGGTTTCAAATCAACAAACACAGATTTTTATTTGTGTAGTTGGGAGATGTGTAAAATTTATCCTCCCAATCAATATCAGTCAAATCAGTGTATATAAACAAATCGTCCAATTTGTTTATTACTATTTATTTTATATACACGTTAAAAATTATATTTTTAACTATAAAATATTTTATACTATAAAATATTTTATTCCATTCCACATCACACAATCAACTTTCACAACACACCAATTAAACAAATAAGTCATCCATGGTCTATGGACAACAGGTGTCGGGTGCTGTTAAGCACCGTCTGCATCCTAGTATATATTTCAACTAGAAAATAAATTAAAAATGAGGAGTTCTCACCGATAAGCTTAACCAAACACCGCAACTCTTCATATGTAGAAAATTTTCGCCGTGCTTCCAACGAGATCTGTTACACGTGGTTTTACATTAAAAATCACATTTTTATGATACCACTTCATGTATAAAAATTAAATTTTTATAACGCTATACGTATAGAAAAGATTATATTTATATATTCTCGATCATATAAAATCCTATTTTTGATTCGCTACTCATATAAAAATCATATTTTTATTATTATGCATATATAAAAATTATATTCTTATTCTCTACATGCAATGAAAATTATATTTTCATACTCTATGTCTTCATATATAAAAATCGTATTTCTATAATTCTAATCATATAATAAAATTATATTTCTACTTCAAAGCCATATGTGTAACTATCACCTTTTTAACACAATGTTTACATTACAAAGATAATATTTTTATTCCGCTACTTTATATATAAAAATCTCATTTTTACCTCACCATTTCAACTAAAACTTTTCTAATATAAAACATTCGAATTTTATACTATAAAGATTCAATTCTTTTCTTATTTAAAAAATCAAACTTTTCAAATTAAAAATCTAGCCTTTCATGTTATAAAAATCCTTCCTTTCATATATGATAAAAATCTTATCTTTTCGCATTTAAAAATCTAATCTTTCTATAGATAAAAATCTATTATTTTTCGCTATTGTATATAAATAAAAATATGGCCTTTTCTGTAATAAAAATATGGTCTTTTCTATAATAAAAATTTCAGTTTTTCCTAATATAAAATTTAAAAACTCACCGGTTTTCGAATGAGTGAAGTCGCGAGTCATTGGTGCTCGTGCAAGGTTGGAGGAAGGAGGAGGGAAGATTCAGTGATCGGAGGTGGCACTGGCGGTGGAGGCTTCAACGGGTTTCAGGGTTTGAATGAAGAAAGAGGCGAGTAGAGGGAATGGGAGGGGTGTAGGACGTCGGAGGTGGTCGGGTGGTGCTGTGTTGGTCGGTGGTGGCACTGGAGTAGGCCACGATGGCTGAGGCGTCGAGTTTTAAGGCCTTCCGCTCGATTTAGGGTTTCAGGGGGGACAGTGGCATCGAACGGCGGCGTTGGCCAGAGGGGTTGGCTGGAGATCGGTGAAGCGGCACGCGAGGGGTTGGCTCCGGCGGCGGCTAGGGCTTCGAGATTGACGCTCTTTTTTTGTTTTTTTATTAGTCGGGGAGAGAGAACTAAAGAGAGGGGGTATAAGGAAATATATATATAATTTATTTTTAAATTCAAAAAGTTATCTTTTTAACTCGAATCCCAAATCGAACCCAACGACTGTCGCCCCTAGGGTAATACCCCCATTCCGAACACAATGGGATATGCATCGTAAGCTGATTCGATCGTTTCGATCAGTTTCCATCAAAATCAAATTATAAATCTATATACTGAATTTGAACGCGTATTTCAATTTACCGGGGCCACATACGGATTCTAAAAATTCCCGAAATATATTTTCTAACCTCGAATTGACGATATGGTTCTAACCTAAATAATTTCGTCAAATTTGAAGACCGTTTGAAAAATAGCCGTTTTCTGGTCGATCCAAATTGACTAAAATTGGCAAAACACGTTTAACTTCGCCACGCTCATATATTGATTCAAAAAATTATGAATTTTGAAACCTAGCAATAACTTGACATCACGGATCCAATAAAAGTGGTTTCGTCGAAAACCGAGACCGTTTGCAAAAAATATATTTTTAAGGGCCAAAATTCCATAGAGACTATTCTGAAATTTCAACTGGGTATATCTATTGATTCCCGCTATGAAATTTCAATTTTTCAGATTCATTGAAAAGATATTCTCACATAGATTCTATTATTTTTGGTTTCGGCAAAATACGATTTATTTTGAATCCTGTACAATCATTTGAAATCGAATTTTTGAACTACCGCGCCATTTTCAATTCCTTTTATATTTAAAATAAAATATTTATATTCTAACGAAGATTCAAATAAATATATATGTTCTAATTCTATTCAAAATAAATTTCTCGTCATTATTATTTAAAATAATTCATTGTAAATATTCAAAATTCATTAAAATTGCCAAAATAAAAATTTTAAATTGGCTCAGATTTCCGGGTTATTACAATCTCCCCCACTTAAAACTTTTCGTCCCCAAAAAGGAACGAAGCTGAAAGTTGTTTAACTAAACAACTCAAATTTCATTATTTTCATTATGGCTTAAGTTCTTCAACTTTTCAGTTTCTACGAACTTTCCAAATTTTTCAAAAATTTGGCTAACACCCTAAATTTTCAAAAAATTTCGCCATAATTTCCCCTGCACCAGGAGCTTCGGGATATTTCAAATAGCCTCCCATGGCCCTCAACAATCCAAAAAGAAAAAGGATCAGCCAAGCGGCTAGCTAATCCGCTCATAAAATCATCAAAAACCGAAGAAATACAATAAACATGTACCTATTTGTCAGGCATACAATTTTATTCCTCTTCTCTAGCCTCCTTGCTATGACCTGTTCAATGTAAGTACATGTATATGCATGCAATTTCAAACAATTTTCAATTCAGTCCAACATTTGATATAATTTGGTTAAATGGTTCAAATTCTAATTAATCACAACAATAATCAAACAACACAACCATCAATCAATTAGTGAATTAATGTTTCAAATTCATAATTTTGATACATACACAGAAAATCATGTTTTTGATGCCAATTCACAACAATAGCCCTATCTCGTTTTGGTTCTCACACCAGTCTAATGGAATTATATAGAAATCCCACTTTCGTCACATGAACTTAAATTCTGATGATGTTTCGAACTTCCATCAGAACATCCACAGGCGATTAGAGTGTGATTCTATATCTATCCAGTATATTAAAACTTCAAATACACGCGGATCAGACGTATACGCAAAATCTTTATATACTTGATTTTCCAAATTCAATTTAAAATAAATAATCAAATACGAGTAATTGATTTAAATTTTCAAAACAAAATTTGTTTCCATTTGAAAAATATACTCTTCACACTCGTCTTAGGATACTACTGATCCTATCTCTAACGAGCCATTCTAATTGGATATTACTAATCCAATATCTGATTAATCCTTTCATTTGGTTCTAATGTGTCTTGTTTTCCGAGCTCTGTAAACCAAAGCTCTGATACCACGATGAAACGACCCAAACTTCCCCGTGAAGGAAATCCCGGATTGTACTGAGGACAAGACAAATCAGAACACAAACAGAAGAACATTTCATTGTTAATTACAACAATTCCATCAAAATACAAGAATATACAGAGTATGAATAAATATTATACATCAAAGAAATATCAGAGATTTAATTACATTACTGCAGCAGATAAATAATACAATACACAACTGAAAGAGATATACGAATACAGAGCTTTCTGGATATCGTTCCAGCTTCAAATCAGAATCCTGTGAATATAAATCTGCAAAACCAAAACTACTAGCTGCCCGTGCGGAAAATAGGGGCACTCAGAGTTTAGGTTAAAATAATAAACTCCAGTTCAGTCATGTGACTGGTGTGAGAACTAAAACAGTTATTTAAAACTTTATTTTAAATTAGATATATCAAGGGACCACACCGTATAATACGGAATGGGTTTCCTCCCAAGAATACCAGTGCATATATCAAAACAGCGCTATGCTTTCTGGAAAAATGAAGCTATTATAAGACCCAGGTCCTATCACACAATGCAACGCAAGCCGAGGGATAGGGTTTTCCCTTATAATAGCCAAACATGCTTGGTACGTTAAAAACAAATCATTTGATACTATTATAAGTGCACAGTGTCAAAACAATTTCAATCATAAGTATCAATCATAGACGACATAAGTGCCCCCATACCACTATGTCGCCATATATAGGTTCTACATTCAAAACCGCAAAGTTAGGAATTGGAAGCTGGATTTTCATCTGTGAACCGAGGCCTGGGATCGTCTTCACCGCTTTGAGACAATATAGCCTACCATTTCTCAGGACCTAGACTCAGGTGGGCCTTTGGATCGTCAGGGCCGGTCCACCAATGTGGATTAAAATGCCTGAACACTGTGTTTCCCCGCCCCTTGGGGCGTAAATGAGCCAAATAACTCCATCGGCTCTACATAATCACCGATATATCTGAGGCGCCTCGCAACAGCAACAACCACACAGGTGAAAATAACATAAATGTCAGGGCCGGTAGGTCACTGACACCACCCTAGCTAGAAAGAAACGCATGCCCTTCCTGAGGTCCTCTCCCGTTTCTGGTTCACAACCGGGGTGTGAGGCTCGCGAATTAACGTTACACAAAGCTATGCCACACAGGCGGTGCTTTGATCATCACCCACAAGAATTTGCTTTTCAACAAAAGACTTGAACATTTACCACTTAGGCATGCCACACAGGCAATTCACTCCATGCGATTGATATCCATCAATATATAACCCCTGAGCTCGTACTTCTCAGAGAAGGGAATTAAGCAAGAGAATAAATTCTCCACCGCCAAACAGATATATATTTAATAGAAATCAATCACACAGAATAAAATCTAATGTCAGACACACAGTCCATTTACAAGTTCGTTCTGGGTCTGAACGAAACCGGAGGCACCTTGTACCTCGCATATCCATCGATCTCCAAGTACGTCTGGACGATCACCAACTGATTCCCTCCTCTTGGGTGTACAGCCCAATCAAGGTCATCAGTAATAACCCAAACGATGTGAAGACCTCCAGTCTTTAACCACCGTCTTCATCCTCGACACATCGTCGAATCAGTTATTCAGAATGGGATAAACCCGGTCTTTCTGAATAACCCGCGTATATAATAAACAAGTGTTACACAAACACAACATATGCCTTATTCCAATTCAGAATATTCTTTTATTCAAATATTCTTATACTTTGGGAAAGGTTCCCATTAATTTTTTCAAAGATAAATTCTTTAAATTTATTCTTTAATCTTCTTTTGAATATCAATTTAAACCAAATTATGGTTTATCCAAACTAGTCGGGATTTATGAACCTTACCGAAGTAATCATTTGTTTTCAATTTCCCAATCCCAACCTATTCATCCCATGAAGTAAAACTGGTCATACTTCGTATCTTACACCACGGTGTTATCGGTAAATTCAATTACCATTTCACGTTCAAATCTAATTAAAGATTTAACTATCGCTTTGGAGCAAAACTGGTGATACTCCATTCTCGATCATTTCAATCTAATTAAAGATTCATTAAAACTCCACTTAGTTTTAATCTTCCCAAAAATCAATATCCTGTCTTTAACTGGGTTAAAGAACCAGTGTTATCTAAAACACGGTTCACGATAAACCCAAAATCACATTCTATTCCATCAGCTTTTAACCGTAAATTAGCAAGTGAACGATTCGCTAAGTATTAACCCCGAAGGCCGAAACCAACATCAGATCAATACCCAAGAAACCATTCAACTTAACTAATCTTCAGTTAGTTTCTGATTTTCTTAACTCTGTTGGGTCTAAGAACAGTATTATTAAAGATACCATTCACGACAACCCAAAACCCATTTGATATTAAATACAAGGCTCTGAATAGAAAAAATATCGTCTTATATTCAATATCAAATTCTACGACCATCAAATATCGTATTGGAAATAACGATATCAATATATCTTTCAAATTTCCATAACAATATCTGTATAATCATGAAATCCAACATCGAAGTATTCCAAAGACAATTTCGATTCAAATCCATTCCAATTCAATTATTGGAAGTTCTGGTTACTTTTAAAACCCTTTCAAATCCAATTTATTTATATAAAAAATAAATGGATTATAATTCTAGTTCAAAACTAGTTCATTTCGATAAAAATCTATTTTCATCTTTTCAAATATGGAATTTTTCATCCAATCCTTTCCAAATCATTTCTTATGATTTTACACAAATTATTACTATTTTTAATAATTTTATCAAGGCCCGTACAATCGGTTTCCATCAACGGCCATCGAACAGCACTTACAGTGACCTTTTCCAAATTGATTTGGACATAATTCCAAATCCAACAGTTAGATTTAAAATCTTTTCGATACAAACCCAACAGTTTGGTTTTAGGAGAATCCGACAGTCAAATCTCCCGTAACTTCCGTTCGAAGTCAATGGTCGAAATTCGCGAACTGCCGCAGTGCGATGCGTTCTATTCAGGCCATTATATATATATAATATATATATTTCGTCGATTTCCATCCAAAATGTATTTTATAAATCGTTTTAAATTCGTTTACAAAACGATTTCAACTTCATATTCAATTTCAAATTAAAATTGAATATTCTATATCATCGATATATATAAACGATAGTATTTCCAAAATATTATATTTTGAAATTAATTCCTTTTCGATATTCATTATAAAAATGAATAAAATCGATATAGATATCGTTCACGTCAAAATGACGCAAATCTAATCAACACGGCTTTATATATTTCAATAATTTCGTTATTCTGTTCAACAAATGAATATTTTCTTCAACACATGAATATATATATATATATTTAATCAACACATGAATATTTACTCTATTCAACACATGAATTTACTCTATTCAACACATGAATTTATATTTTTATTCAACACATGAATTTATATTCTACTCAACACATGAATTTTCATTCTATTCAACACATGAATATTTTCTTCAACACATGAATATATATTTTATTCAACACATGAATATTTATTCTATTCAACACATGAATATATATTTTTATTCAACACATGAATATTTATTCTATTCAACACATGAAATTACTTTTATTCAACACATGAAATATATTCTTTATTCAACACATGAAATATATTCTTTATTTTCTAAATTGGAATGAGACCCACTCAATTACCATATAATATTATTTATATGGATTCTATACAACACATGTATATAACAACATTGATAAACAATCAACCATAATCCAAAGTGCACCACACAACTGCATAAGCATCAAATATAAATAATTAACGCTTACACAGCCTGTCAACCAATCGGTCGACATACTACTAAACAATTGGGATTAGTGTACGTCAATATCATCCCAACACCCGTGTGTGGTTTCAAATCAACAAACACAGATTTTTATTTGTGTAGTTGGGAGATGTGTAAAATTTATCCTCCCAATCAATATCAGTCAAATCAGTGTATATAAACAAATCGTCTGATTTGTTTATTACTATTTACTTTATATACACGTTAAAAATTATATTTTTAACTATAAAATATTTTCTACTATAAAATATTTTATTCCATTCCACATCACACAATCAACTTTCACAACGCACCAATTAAACAAACAAGTCATCCATGGTCTGTGGACAATGGGTGTCGGGTGCTGCTACGCACCGTCTGCATCCTAGTATATATTTCAACTAGAAAATAAATTAAAAGTGAGGAGTTCTCACCGATAAGCTTAACCAAACACCGCACTCTTCATGAAACACCCCACCTCCGTTAGGGTCACTCTCAAGGGGAATGCCCTAATTTTGGTGGAGGTTTATAAGTACAAGTCACAGATATACAAGACAGATATAAGAACACATATTTGTAAACAGCGGAAGAACAACAAACTTTATTTCATAAAGTCAAATACGTGTTACAACAACATCCTTTCCCAAAAACATAACATAACACTTTCATAATCTGTCTTGAGTACATTATTTAAAGAAGCATAAATAAAACATAGATAAACTGCAAAAGCCCCATAGTGGATTGTCCAAAGCCATAGTTCAAAACAGGAAAGTCCAAGCAATACATTTCTCTTCTTCAAGCTGGATGTTGAGGTTGGTCAAGCTGCAGTGTTCCCTCCCTGAGGACCTGGGGGGGGGGGGGGAAGGAAGAAAGAAGACGAAAGAAAAGTAGAGTCATACATAAAGCCTGAGTAAGTCTAGTACTATTTTGTCTATGAATACAGAACTGGGTATGATAAGTATAAACAAGAAGTGGGCATGCACTATAAACTTGGTTAAGTTGTCTAGGGTCGAATATACTACGGTACCCCATGTTGATCTCTGAACCCACATAAACTAGTTTCCAACTGGCACCCCATAATCAGGGTGATGTGATCCATTCTATGATGATCGGCTCCTACTCGCATAGTTACATGTGTCTTACGGCCCCCGATGTTGTAGTTACCTATGCTGGTCCCACCATGGGGTGTATCAAGTCCCATAGTGGCGGCCCGACACAACCTTAGAATGCACAGGTATGCTACTGGTGTCCAGTGCCTTATTTTTCTGCACCGGAGTGTGTGCACGCCCGCACTCCGTTAGAACCTACACTGCTACACCACCGCCGTCGATTTGACCTCTTACAATCAGCCCAGTAATCGTGCCCCACCCTGCCTAGTTTCAGGGTATCCTGATACACCTTTTAGGGTTACTGCTGAAAAGGGTCCCCCGTTACTAGGTTTTCTATCTCTAGCCAACATGCTAAGTTGGTTAAGTGTTTTCTAACCTAACCCCCACCAGTCTGTTTATTTTAGCATGTTCCATTTTGATTAAGTCTTTAGTTCACTTAATCCTATCAATCCTGACTCAGCCTTAATTGTCTTATTAAGGCCCTGACCTCTCACATTAGACAGGTATTGTTGTGGCTGCCTGTTGCCGGTTGGTTCCGGGCAGTCTTACGCCACAACTCAGTCTAACCTCGGGTCCTTGCTGGGCTCCATGTTTAACCTCCCACATTGGATAGGTATTGTTGTGACTACTGGACAGCCGGGCGGTTCCGGGCAGGTTTACATCACAACTCAATCCAACCTCGGGTTAAACACATCGTATGTTCTACATTTACATATTTTGTCATTCCTCTTTATTTCTTATATGTAAATATTTGCGGTCCATTATTAAGTTAATGGTGTAAAGGTTACACCAATCATGGGCCCAACCCATACTTGAACTTGGGCCCTTCTATTTTATATTTTCATTCATTAGTAATTTTAACCCAACGTTATTTTCCCCCGTTTAACACGTCCGTTTATATATTTTGGGCTTAGCCTTCTAAAGCCCAAATTAGCCATGCGAAAGGGGAGGCTTAAAGCGTGATTACATACACAAAGAGGGGAAGGTGAGCGCATGAACTTGCAATATGACGTTGGAAATACATAATAGAAACTGGTGTACTTGCATATATATATTTTGGTCATAAAGCATAGGTGACATGAACCAAACCATGTAAACTTAAGATAAGAATCTAAATTAGGTGTCACATAGTCTTAACTACAACATAGACCTATGTTCTCATTTAGGCATAAACATAAACAAGTCATGTTCATAAGGTTTCTACATGTTTACAAAGGGGATGCTTTGTTACTAACACAAAAGCATAGTTCAACTTAATCATGGTTTAAGTCTAATCACATAACGATGGTATAAAGATACTTATGCATAAATATTCCTAAACATGGTGTTTGCTTTAAACTTGCAAAAAGGGATTTTTTTTTTTTTTTTTGAGTCTAACCTAGCCATGTCTCACATATGTCATCATATAACTCTTGTAAACAAGATAGACTTAATCATGGATTTCAATTATGCCAAATATCATTCATAGCCTAACCATATTCATAAGTTTGCAAAAGCATGACTTAATACATGGATTATGGTGTCAAAATTCCAACATAGTTTCTTATGAACTATAACAACCAAACTTGTTTCAATTACTTGCAAAATGATTTATGCACAAAAATATACATCATGATGGCATAATAACAAAGCCCCAAACTTGCATGAATTTCAATCAACTACATACATGTAGCTTCAACATAGATTACATAATTTGCGAAATATTCCAAATGCATACTTGCATAGAACTACCGCATGTAGTTCTTTATAATGAATAACATAAATTTTGCACAAATATGAATTACTTTATTATCCCAATTCAAGCATACAAATCAGCACAGTTATTTGTTCATACCAAAGTAATACTCTACTTACAATGGTTGCGGCGAATTCTCTAATTAAGAGATATGATTCCTTTGTTGAATTGATTGGCTTTAGGTTGCTTGAATTGCTTTAGGCTTTAGAACTTTCCTCCTAATTCTCTCTCTAGTTGGCGGCTACTCTTAGTCGTTCCTCAGCAACATGGAGGCTATGTTCTTAATTTTGAATGAATAGATTAGGGTTTAGTCTAGGGTTGTTTATATAGAGGTTAGGAACTGATTAGGACCCTTGATGTTGCTTGGATTGATCATAGCCATTCATTAGATAGAGAGACCAATTAGAACCCGCCACCTAGCCCTAATGACAAAGCAGACCACAGAGAATCGGCCAAACACAGACCTGGCCAGCCAGGTTGACTGGGCTCGACCAGGTCGACACCCCTGTCGACAGCCCTGTCGACATGGGTAGCCCAGGTCGACAGCCCAGTCGACCTGGGTGGCCTAGGCGGGTGTTTATCCACCCTGGCCCATTGGGCCCCATTTTCGAATTCAAATTTGATTTTCTGAGCTTATTTTATTCTGTTTGAATTTTAAATTTAATTCAAAACATCCGAAGGCCATATCTTCTTCATACGGACTCCGTTTTTCGAAAACTCGGACTCTATTTCGCGTATTTTTCCGAGACGAACGCAATGGCGTATCCCGTTTCCCTTAGTTCTTTGATTTCAGATTAATTATGCTTTAATTTGTTAATTTCACAGTTATAGAATTTTCGGGGTGTTACATTCTCCCCCACTTAAAAGGATTTCGTCCCCGAAATCTTCAAGTTAGGAGGAATGTACATCCTAACATCCAATCATCCATCTACTCATCCATAAAACACGAGCATCCATTGTCCTTAAAAGACTTCTAATGCTTCATGATCATATGCGAAGTGTGTGTGTACATGTACTTATCTAATGCAAAATCAGGCGGTCTACTGATTCAGTTGACCTCCTTAATGCGAATTATGTAAGTGCCATGAATCCATTATGTATGCAAATTTTCCTATTTTTGATTTTACATGAGTGCACAATCATTCATTACAAATGCAACATCCATATGACAACACATTAAAGTTCAACCATATACGAATGCAAACATATATGCATATGCAATATGAAGTGACTGAGCCGATCTAAAACCTAGATTGTGTGTGTATATGCAACCACGAGCAACCACTAGCAATCACTTGCAACCACTTGCAACCATCATCCATAACATGTTTCAACTACATGTTTCAATCCAAAAAGATTCTACCTAAAAGATAGGGTCGAGGAAATATACCTAAAAAGATAGATAAAAGCGCAACTTAAGGAAAAAGAAAGATCAAGGATGTACCCTCGAACAGAAAAGGGTAGGCAGTACGTATTCTAGCTTCAGTTTCCCAAGTCGCGTCTCCCTCGGCGTCGCTCCACTGAACTTTGACGAGCTTGACTTCGCGGTTGCGTAGCTTCTTCACTTCCGTTCCTAAGATGCGGGTTGGAACTTTTCTTATGGTTGCTTTGCGTTCCACTTTGGCCTCTTCGAGGATATTTGGCTCTACCACTTCAGCGGACTCATGAAGACATTTTCGGAGATGTGAAACGTGAAAAACGTTGTGGACTCCAGCCAACTTCTCGGGTAGCTCTAATCTATAGGCCATTTTCCCAATTTTCTCGATAATAGGGAATGGCCCTACGAACCTTGGTGCTAGTTTTCCTGTGGTTCCAAAACGAACAACGTTCCTTAGCGGTGATACCTTGAGAAAAACTCTGTCTCCAACTTCAAATTCAAGGTCGGTCCTCCTCTTGTCGGCGTAGGACTTTTGTCTGTCTTGGGCCGTCTTCATCCTTCTTCGTATTAAATCTACTTTCTCTGAGGTCTCTCAGATCATGTCTGGTCCAAGTATGATCTTATCCGTGGACTCCCACCAACAAGTGGGCGATCGGCACGGTCTACCATATAAAGCTTCGAAGGGCGCCATTCCGATGGTTGCTTGATAGCTGTTGTTGTAGGCAAATTCCACCAAAGGAAGGTGGTCTTCCCATGTCCCTCCGAAGTCAAGGACGCATAGCCTTAAAAGGTCTTCCAAAACTCTGTTCACTCTCTCTGTTTGGCCGTCGGTTTGGGGATGATAGGCTGTGCTTAAGCATAACTGCGTTCCTACTGCTTCTTGCAGACTCCGCCAAAACTCGCTGGTGAAGATGGGGTCTCGGTCACTAACGATGCTAGATGGTATTCCATGGAGTCGAACGATTTCCTTAAGGTACAGTGATGCTAGGGATGAGGCAGTTCTTTTACTTTTGACAGGTAAAAAGTGGGCGCTTTTAGTAAGCCTATCCACTATTACCCAAATGCTAGTGTTGCCTCTCCTAGACCTAGGCAGCCCATCGATGAAGTCCATTGAGATGCTATCCCACTTCCACTGCGGGACCTCCAGAGGATGTAGCAGTCCGCCAGGCTTTTTCTGTTCCGCTTTAACCTGTAGGCACACCATACACTTAGAAACGAATTCTGCCACGTCCTTTTTCATGCCGTTCCAGAAGAAAGTCCTTTTTATATCTTTGTACATTTTATCTCCGCCTGGGTGTATCGTCATCTTGGAATGATGCGCTTCCTCGAGAACCTTCTTTACTAAATCTTTTGTCTGTGGGACGCATAGTCTTCCGTCTCGCCTTAGCAAACCCTTATCGTCGATGGAGTATCTGTTGAGGTGACTTGAAGTCTCACCCCTAATTAGCCTATCAATCATTTCCACAAGCTGAGGGTCTTCGCGTTGCGCTGTCCCTACTGAATCCACTAAAGTTGGGCGCACTTCGAGAGATGCTAGTAAGCCTGGTACGAAATCGGAGGAAGGCCTAAAGTCGAAGCTGGCTATAAACTCTAGGCTTTGTCTTTCAACAAACAACGGGCTTAGGGTCAATTTCTTTCGGCTCAACGCGTCTGCCACTACGTTGCCTTTGCCCGGAGTATAGGAGATTTCGAAATCGTACGAGGCAAGAAACTCCATCCATCTTTGTTGCCTCAAGTTAAGATCCTTCTGCGAGAAAAGATATTTCAACGATTTATGGTCAGTGTAAAGTTCGAACTTCTCACCTAGGAGATAGTGTCGCCAAGACTTGAGTGCAAAGACGATGGCGGCTAACTCAAGATCGTGGGTTGGGTAGTTCTTTTCGTGCACCTTCAATTGCCTTCCGCCATAAGCTACTACCCTTCCTTCTTGCATTAAGACGGCGCCTAGCCCTGTCCCACATGCATCCGTATAAACAGTGAACATTTTGCTCCCATCTGGCAGCGTCAAAACTGGGGCTGTTGTGAGAGCCCTTTTTAGTCGTTGGAAAGCAAACTCGCAATCCAAGTTCCAATTGAACGCTAGGTTCTTCTTAGTCAATTTCGTGAGCGGAGCTGAGATTTTCGCAAAATCCCTTATAAACTTTCGATAGAAACCCGCTAGCCCTAGAAAGCTTCGGACCTCAGTCGCATTCCTTGGTGTCTTCCAGCCCTGTACCGCCACTACCTTAGCAGGGTCCACTGCTAACCCTTGTTTGGATACTATGTGCCCAAGGAACCTCACCTCTTCTCTCCAAAAGTGGCATTTGGAGAACTTGGCTTTTAGTTGATGGACTCGCAAAGTTTCCATGATTGCCCTTAAGTGCTGAGCATGTTCCTCTTCACTCTTTGAGAAGATAAGGATATCATCTACGAAGACCACTACGAATTTGTTGAGGAAATCTCTAAATACCCTACTCATCAGGTCCACGAAGTAAGCAGGTGCATTTGTCAAGCTGAAAGGCATGACAAGCCATTCAAAGAAACCGTCTGGGGTTCTGAATGCCGTTTTATCGATGCTATCTTCAGCCACCCTTAGCTGATGAAAACCGGTTGCTAAATCGAGTTGGGAGAAAACAGACGCTCCTACAAGCTGGTCAAATAAATCGTCAATTCTAGGGAGAGGGTGCCTATTCTTTTTCGTTAGCTTGTTGAGCTCCCTATAGTCAATACATAGACGGAGTGAACCATCCGCCTTTGTAGCGAACACCACTGGAGCGCCCCATTCTGAAATGCTCCTCCTAATGAACCCCTTTTCTAGAAGCTCTTTAATCTGTTTACTGAGCTCTTTCCTTTCTCGTGGAGCCATATGTCTAACGGGCAACGCAACGGGCTTTGCATTATCTACAAGATATATGCGGAAGTCTATTTCCCGCTTCGGAGGCAAGCCCTTCACCTCTTCGAAGACATCCGGATATTCCCGGACTACTCTAACTGATTGCAAGTTTTCAACAGAGGCATCTAGCGATTCAAGATAACTAAGCATAACCGCATACGAGGGATTACAAGAAATTTCCAAAGTATTACTGAGCTGGGTTAGGAGCCTAACAACCCTTTTCTCGCAATCAAGGATGGCCCCATTACTGGATAGCCAATCCATACCCAAAATCAAACCATATCCCGAAAAGCCCAAAACAAAGGCACTACATTGAAATTATACACTTAGAATAGAAATTTTCAATCCCACACAGATCATAGACAAATGAGCTGGGCCCCCAATTGGGTTTGAAACAATTAAGGGGTCCTCTACCATACTAGTTTCTAGGTGCAGAGATTCTACTAAAGCAGACGAGATAAAGGAGTGTGATGCGCCAGAATCAAATAAAGTGCGAACGAGGTGATCATAAAGATAAACTACACTTTCTACAGAAGTATTTATACCTCGCTGTTGCAGAGGTGGCGCTTCCAGCACATGAACCTGTGCCCCTGGGGTGGATCCAGTCCTCTGCCCCTGTCCTCGTTTCTTTGGGCAGTCCTTAGCCCTGTGGCCTGTCTCGCCGCAAGAAAAGCACCCACCATTCTCCTTGGCCTTCTTTTTCCAGTAGTCCTTTACTAAGTGCCCCACTTTGCCACAGAAATTGCACTTCCTCTTCTCTTTGTTGCCTTTCCCGCCCTTCTTAAAGTCTGTCTTCTTGGGCTGCAAACCCTCTTTCTTCTTGCCCTTATCCTCTTCATTCAGAAATGCCATTTGCACCAATCTTTCATACGTAGCTCCCATGGGTATATGGGTCATGGCCAAGCTGTGTAATGGCTCATTCAACCCCTTTACGAAACGGAGAGCCTTCTTGTGCGGGGTGTTGACTAGGTCAAGCCCAAACCTAGCCAGCTCATCGAACTGATTCACATATTCTTTGACTGTCTTGTCCCCTTGCTTAAGAAATAAGAATTTTTCCAACTGCAAACTTCTTTCCGCATCTGAGAGAAATTTAGTCTCAAACCTTGCCCTAAAGTCCTCCCACGTCTCCACTGGTCTTTCAGCATTAGTGACTTCCCACCAGTAGGAAGCCTCGCCCTTCAATAGCCACACTGCCAACTGTACTTTTTGTCTATCTTCTACCTCAAAGATGATGAATAGGTCCTCCGTTTCTTTCAGCCAATTTCTAGCTGCTACGAAGGACTCAGTTCCATGGAAATCCCTTCCTCCCATAGCTTTAAAATCTTTACATATCTTAGCAAACGTGTTTCCCCGAGGAGGAGGAGGTGGAGGAAAAGGTGCCGCTGCAGCTGGATGATTTCCTGCAGCTGGGGGAGGAGGAACGGTAGGACCTGGCTGAGTGGCCCTAGCTTCTAAGAACCGTCTAAACCAACCAGGTATTGGCACCCCTTCCGGCAAGTTAAGTTCTTGGGACATGCTGAAACAAAAAGGATATATTCAAAACGAAGGATAAGAGATAGTACCTATGGCTTTGGGGAGTGGACTTTGCCCTTTTAAAATAAAATAATATTTTTCTTTTTTTAAAAATGCTTCTTTAAATTTCCTTTTTGAAAATAATTTTCAAAACTTTTATCTTATCTGGTAAACCTATGCTCTGATACCAAGTGAAACACCCCACCTCCGTTAGGGTCACTCTCAAGGGGAATGCCCTAATTTTGGTGGAGGTTTATAAGTACAAGTCACAGATATACAAGACAGATATAAGAACACATATTTGTAAACAGCGGAAGAACAACAAACTTTATTTCATAAAGTCAAATACGTGTTACAACAACATCCTTTCCCAAAAACATAACATAACACTTTCATAATCTGTCTTGAGTACATTATTTAAAGAAGCATAAATAAAACATAGATAAACTGCAAAAGCCCCATAGTGGATTGTCCAAAGCCATAGTTCAAAACAGGAAAGTCCAAGCAATACATTTCTCTTCTTCAAGCTGGATGTTGAGGTTGGTCAAGCTGCAGTGTTCCCTCCCTGAGGACCTAGGGGGGGGAGGAAGAAAGAAGACGAAAGAAAAGTAGAGTCAGACATAAAGCCCGAGTAAGTCTAGTACTATTTTGTCTATGAATAAAGAACTGGGTATGATAAGTATAAACAAGAAGTGGGCATGCACTATAAACTTGGTTAAGTTGTCTAGGGTCGAATATACTACCGTACCCCATGTTGATCTCTGAACCCACATAAACTAGTTTCCAACTGGCACCCCATAATCAGGGTGATGTGATCCATTCTATGATGATCGGCTCCTACTCGCATAGTTACATGTGTCTTAAGGCCCCCGATGTTGTAGTTACCTATGCTGGTCCCACCATGGGGTGTATCAAGTCCCATAGTGGCGGCCCGACACAACCTTAGAATGCACAGGTATGCTACTGGTGTCCAGTGCCTTATTTTTCTGCACCGGAGTGTGTGCACGCCCGCACTCCGTTAGAACCTACACTGCTACACCACCGCCGTCGATTTGACCTCTTACAATCAGCCCAGTAATCGTGCCCCACCCTGCCTAGTTTCAGGGTATCCTGATACACCTTTTAGGGTTACTGCTGAAAAGGGTCCCCCGTTACTAGGTTTTCTATCTCTAGCCAACATGCTAAGTTGGTTAAGTGTTTTCTAACCTAACCCCCACCAGTCTGTTTATTTTAGCATGTTCCATTTTGATTAAGTCTTTAGTTCAGTTAATCCTATCAATCCTGACTTAGCCTTAATTGTCTTATTAAGGCCCTGACCTCTCACATTAGACAGGTATTGTTGTGGCTGCCTGTTGCCGGTTGGTTCCGGGCAGTCTTACGCCACAACTCAGTCTAACCTCGGGTCCTTGCTGGGCTCCATGTTTAACCTCCCACATTGGATAGGTATTGTTGTGACTACTGGACAGCCGGGCGGTTCCGGGCAGGTTTACATCACAACTCAATCCAACCTCGGGTTAAACACATCGTATGTTCTACATTTACATATTTTGTCATTCCTCTTTATTTCTTATATGTAAATATTTGCGGCCCATTATTAAGTTAATGGTGTAAAGGTTACACCAATCATGGGCCCAACCCATACTTGAACTTGGGCCCTTCTATTTTATATTTTCATTCATTAGTAATTTTAACCCAACGTTATTTTCCCCCGTTTAACACGTCCGTTTATATATTTTGGGCTTAGCCTTCTAAAGCCCAAATTAGCCATGCGAAAGGGGAGGCTTAAAGCGTGATTACATACACAAAGAGGGGAAGGTGAGCGCATGAACTTGCAATATGACATTGGAAATACATAATAGAAACTGGTGTACTTGCATATATATATTTTGGTCATAAAGCATAGGTGACATGAACCAAACCATGTAAACTTAAGATAAGAATCTAAATTAGGTGTCACATAGTCTTAACTACAACATAGACCTATGTTCTCATTTAGGCATAAACATAAACAAGTCATGTTCATAAGGTTTCTACATGTTTACAAAGGGGATACTTTGTTACTAACACAAAAGCATAGTTCAACTTAATCATGGTTTAAGTCTAATCACATAACGATGGTATAAACATACTTATGCATAAATATTCCTAAACATGGTGTTTGCTTTAAACTTGCAAAAAGGGATTTTTTTTTTTGAGTCTAACCTAGCCATGTCTCACATATGTCATCATATAACTCTTGTAAACAAGATAGACTTAATCATGGATTTCAATTATGCCAAATATCATTCATAGCCTAACCATATTCATAAGTTTGCAAAAGCATGACTTAATACATGGATTATGGTGTCAAAATTCCAACATAGTTTCTTATGAACTATAACAACCAAACTTGTTTCAATTACTTGCAAAATGATTTATGCACAAAAATATACATCATGATGGCATAATAACAAAGCCCCAAACTTGCATGAATTTCAATCAACTACATACATGTAGCTTCAACATAGATTACATAATTTGCGAAATATTCCAAACGCATACTTGCATAGAACTACCGCATGTAGTTCTTTATAATGAATAACATAAATTTTGCACAAATATGAATTACTTTATTATCCCAATTCAAGCATACAAATCAGCACAGTTATTTGTTCATACCAAAGTAATACTCTACTTACAATGGTTGCGGCGAATTCTCTAATTAAGAGATATGATTCCTTTGTTGAATTGATTGGCTTTAGGTTGCTTGAATTGCTTTAGGCTTTAGAACTTTCCTCCTAATTCTCTCTCTAGTTGGCGGCTACTCTTAGTCGTTCCTCAGCAACATGGCGGCTATGTTCTTAATTTTGAATGAATAGATTAGGGTTTAGTCTAGGGTTGTTTATATAGAGGTTAGGAACTGATTAGGACCCTTGATGTTGCTTGGATTGATCATAGCCATTCATTAGATAGAGAGACCAATTAGAACCCGCCACCTAGCCCTAATGACAAAGCAGACCACAGAGAATCGGCCAAACACAGACCTGGCCAGCCAGGTTGACTGGGCTCGACCAGGTCGACACCCCTGTCGATAGGGCTGTCGACATGGGTAGCCCAGGTCGACAGCCCAGTCGACCTGGGTGGCCTAGGCGGGTGTTTATCCACCCTGGCCCATTGGGGCCCCATTTTCGAATTCAAATTTGATTTTCTGAGCTTATTTTATTCTGTTTGAATTTTAAATTTAATTCAAAACTTCCGAAGGCCATATCTTCTTCATACGGACTCCGTTTTTCGAAAACTCAGACTCTATTTCGCGTATTTTTCCGAGACGAACGCAATGGCGTATCCCGTTTCCCTTAGTTCTTTGATTTCAGATTAATTATGCTTTAATTTGTTAATTTCACAGTTATAGAATTTTCGGGGTGTTACACTTCATATGTAGAAAATCTTCGTCGTGCTTCCAACGAGATCTGTTACATGTGGTTTTAGGTTAAAAATCACATTTTTATGATACCACTTCATGCATAAAAATTATATTTTTATAACGCTATACATATAGAAAAGATTATATTTATATTTTCTCGATCATATAAAATCCTATTTTTGATTCGTTACTCATATAAAAATCATATTGTTATTATCATACATATAAAAAAATTCTATTCTTATTCTCTACATACAATGAAAATTATATTTTCATACTCAATGTCTTCATATATAAAAATCGTATTTCTATAATTATAATCATATAATAAAATTATATTTATACTTCAAAGCCATATGTGTAAAAAACACATCTTTAACAAAATGTTTACATTATAAAGATAATATTTTTATTTTGCTACTTCATATATAAAAATCTCATTTTTACCTCACCATTTCAACTATATAAAGATTCAAACTTTTCTAATATAAAAAATTCGATTTTTATACTATAAAGGTTCAATTCTTTTCTTATTTAAAAAAATCAAACTTTTCAAGTTAAAAATCCAACCTTTCATGTTATAAAAATCCTTCCTTTCATATATGATAAAAATCTTATCTTTTCGCATTTAAAAATCTAATCTTTCTATAGATAAAAATCTATTCTTTTTCGCTATTATATATAAATAAAAATATGGTCTTTTCTATAACAAAAATTTTAGTTTTTCCTAATATAAAATTTAAAAAATCACCGGTTTTCGAATGAGTGAAGTCGCGAGTCATTGGTGCTCGCGCGAGGCTAGAGGAAGGGGGAGGGAAGCCTCGGTGATCGGAGGTAGCACTGGCGGTGGAGGCTTCGACGGGTTTCAGGGTTTGAATGAGCAAAGAGGTGAGTAGAGGGAATGGGAGGGGTGTAGGACGTCGGAGGTGTTCGGGTGGTGCTGTGTTGGCCGTTGGTGGCACTGGGGTGGGCCACGATGGCTGAGGGTAGGGTTTTAAGGCCTTCCGCTCGATTTAGGGTTTCAGGGGGGGCAGTGGCTTCGAACGGCGGCGTTGGCTGGAGATCGGTGAGGCGGCGCGTGAGGGGTTGGCTCCGGTAGTGGCTTGGGCTTCGAGATCGATGCTCTTTTTTTATTAGTTGGAGAGAGAGTACCGAAGAGAGGGGGGTATAAGGAAATATATATATATATATATATATATATATATATTTAATATATTTTTAAATTCAAAAAGTTATCTTTTTAACTCGAATCCCAAATCGAACCCAACGACTGTTGCCCATAGGGTAATATCCCCATTCTGAACACAATGGGATATGTATCGTAAGCTGATTCGATCGTTTCGATCAGTTTTCATCAAAATTAAAATATAAATCTATATTTTGAATTTGAACGCGCATTTCAATTTACCGAGGCTACATACGGACTCTAAAAGTTCCCGAAAAATATTTTCTAACCTCGTATTGACGATACGGTTCTAACCAAACTAATTTCGTCAAATTTGAAGACCATTTGAAAAATGGCCATTCTCTAGTCGATCCAAATTGACTGAAACTGGCAAAACACGTTTAACTTCGCCACGCTCACATATTGATTTAGAAAATTATGAATTTTGAAACCTAGCAATAACTTGACATGCCGAATCCAACAAAAGTGGTTTCATCGAAAACTGAGGTCGTTTGCAAAATTTTCGTTTTTAAGGGCTAGAATTCCATAGCGACTATTCTGAAATTTCAAATGGGCATATCTTTTGATTCCCACTATGAAATTTCAATTTTTCGGATTCTTGAAAAGATATTCTCACGTAGATTCTACTATTTTTGGTTTCGCCAAAATCCGGTTTATTTTGAATCCTGTACAATCATTTGAAATTTGAAATTGAATTTTTGAACTACCGCGCTATTTTCAATTCCTTTTATATTCAAAATAAAATATTTATATTCTAACGAAGATTCAAATAAATATATACGTTCTAATTCTATTCAAAATAAATTTCTCGTCGTTATTATTTATAATAATTCATTTTAAATATTCAAAATTCATTAAAATTGCCAAAATAAATTTTTTAAATTGGCTCAGATTTTCGGGTTATTACAGATGGTCAGAAGAAGAATAAGAAAGATGTTGTGTGTTATAGTTGTGGCAAGAACGGACACTATGCCAAAGATTGTCGAGCAAAGCCAACGGATTGGAAGTGCTTCAATTACGGTCAAGTGGGACATCATAAGGATAAATGTCCACAACCCCTTAAAGAGAAGCAAATTGTGAAAGCATATGCTATCAACGCTATTCCTTCTTCGTCGAATTCCCCAACTGCAGCGCAGAAGGGAAAGGGTGTCGTTATTCAAGACGTGCTTTCTATTTATGATGTCCCTGTTTGAGTGTTGTTTGATACAGAGGCGTCTCATTCCTTCATATCTAGTTACCTAGTAGATAGGTTGGGATTTGAACCCGAGATTGTCGATAGACCTTTAGTCGTAACGAACCCGATCTGTGGTTCGACTAGCCTTAGTATGATTTGTCGTAATTTGGTCTTATCGAGTCGTGGATGCATGTTTGTTTGTGATTGCTTTGTTTTGGGCTTTACTGGGTTTGGCATTATTTTGGGAGTCAATTGGCTCCAAAGGTATGGGGTGGTGGTAGACTGTGAGGGGTCTTCGGTGACCATTAGAGCAGATGATGGGAGAAGGTTACTATTTGGTTGCCTACCTAGTGATGGGGTGATGACTAGTTTTCTAAATTCCCTCAACATCCCGCATGATGAGTTATTAGATGTGTCTATTGCTGGCGAGTATCCGGACATCTTCGGGGATGTGACTGGACTTCCACCACACCGAGAGATCGAGTTTCATATTGATTTAATGAAAGATACAAAGCCTATAGTGATGCCTCTTCGTCATATGACGCCAAAGGAGCAGCGAGAGCTCGAGGTGCAATTAAGTGATCTTTTGAGGAAGGGATTTATCCGAAGAAGTGTTTCCGAGTGGGGAACACCAATTGTATTTGCTACTAAGGCAGATTGTAACACCCCACGTCCATTAATGTCACTCACAAAGGGAATGCATTAACTTCCATGGAGGTTTTAAGTGAATATAGAACAGAAAAATTACAACAAGACAGATAATAAGTAGTACTTGGAAATCTAAAACTTTATTTTATTGCAGCGGAAATTAAACATGTTTGTTACATCATAAAACCATAAATCAGAGTCAAGTACAATATCCATCTTGATAATACAAAATACATAACCCCATTACATAAATAGCCATTAAATAAAATAACAAGATGGACTTTACTTCGGCGGTCCAAGCTTTCCAAAAGAGAGATAAAGCAATCCAATCAAACTCCGCTAGAGCTGGGCCCACCCTGAGAACCTGGTGGGGGAAAAAGATAGAAATGGAGGGGGTCAGACATAAAGTCTGGCGAGTATGATAATTCTAACAATACTATTATCAAAATAACTAGACAAAGGCATAAGCTGGAAAACAAGGAAATGTCTATGAACTATTGGGTATGGAAGAGCAGATAAAGATAACGTTAAAGGCACACCTAATTACTAACGAATAATTACTACACTGCACCACACCAGTCACTCTAAAGGTTGATCCCACTTGCTTCACTTAGAAATTATATAAATAGCTTCGTGTACCCCTAGCTGACTACATAGGTGCCGCCTGCCCCTATCTCCGCTAGGTGTACCCCACTACCCACTTTCGATCGGCTCCCTACTCGTAGATACCCGTGCTGGCCCCACAGTAGGGTGTATCACTCCCCTAAATTGGCAACCCAATACAACTTGAGAATGCATGGCTTATACCTATACGATGCAACAACGTCTTACCTACCAGCCCGGGTCCACACACGCATATGAAACCCGTTGGACTTGCGTTGCCACCACTAACCCGTTTGGCCTCTTATAGTCAAACCCAATATGCGTGTCCCATCCTCGACTTGGGTCGAGCCCACAAAGATACGTTTGGGTTACTGGTTGAAATGGGCCCCCACAAGCTATCCACCTAAGCTTGTCCCCACTAGTATATCCCACTTAACCCTCTTCTTAGTCATGTTCATTTACATGTGTGTTTGGTTAAGTCTTACTAATCGTATTTCAAATGCCGCTAAAGGCACCCACTAGATTCCTCATGCCACCGAAGGCACCTACTTAACCCCCATGTCCCACCTTACAAATTTATCTGGTTAAGTATTTCTTAATTCATTAAGGCCATAACCTTATAAAGACCTCTCACATTAGACTGACATTTATGGCAGCTGGATTTCCCGGGCGGGTCCGGGCAGTCTTACACCATAAAAGAGTCTAACCTCGTGTCTTTACAACTATTATGCTTTAGTTTAGGCCTATGACCTCTCACATTGGGCTGACATTTGTGACTACTGGATTTGCCGGGCGGGTCCGGGCAGTTTTACGTCACAAACGAGTCCAACCTCGTGTCCTAAGCATTGAACACTTATAATCTTTTACCCCAGTTTTAAATATATCCCTATTCAAATCATTAATTAATTCCAATTTTAATGATGTCCATAATTGACTCAATTATGGCCATCCACTTATGGTATGCAAAATCATATCAATTGCACCCCAATTTTTTAATATTAAATCCTTAATATTACCCCTACCCCACGTCATACGTTCACTTATTCAACGCAAAATATACATTAGACTCGAATAGTCTAACTCATAGCACAAAGATAAATTATCACAACATATAGACAAATAAAATAGATCTAATCATAATAGGGTTGAAACTTGCATAAAACTACACATGTCATGGATCTAAAGGTGTCAACTTGTTTGGTTAAATGTCACAACTTACATAATATGATCATAATCCAAATTCATGTATAAACTTGCATATGTGGTTTATGCAACATAATGATGGTGTGAACTAGCATCTAACACATAGAACTCACACATGTCATAGCATAATTCTAGATCTAAATAGATGTCATAGGATATGTGAGATTATACATACTAATCAATCTAAACTTGCATAGGTACATGTGATTTATCATGTGAATCATCATAGCCCCAAACATATATATAACCAACATCAGGATTTGATCAAGCATAAGCTAACTATAACATAAATAATAACATCATGACTTTGTAACATCACAACTTAGCATAGAAACTTGCAACAACATATATAATATCATCATAGCATGATTTACAACATATAGGATATCATCATCACATAACATAGGATTTACAACATACATGATAGCATAAGGTTTACAACAACATATGTGACAATTCACATCATTTTCTTATGATCCATATCACATCTGAATCTAATTAGTTTGCTAATAATCTTGTTAAGATTATCATACTCACCACTCAAAAGCAATTGAATTAGCGCTCCTTTGATGAAGAATTGCTGTTAGGGTTGGGTAGTTCTGATTTGGTTGTTGTTCTTTATCTCTAATTTGGTGGTGGCTGCTCTAGGGCTCAAAATAACAGCATGACGGCCATGATCTTTGTTTTTTTTCTGATTTAGGGTTTGTGTATAGGGGTCTTTTTATAGAGTTATAAATTAATTTAAGCCGTCGGATGTTCTTAGGGTTAATCAAAACCATTCAATTATGATAGGGTGATGAGTCAGCCCTAATGACTCAGCAAGGAGTCAGAATGGACTCAACAACACGGGTCAGCCTGAACCAGAAAGCTGTGCAGGCTCCAGCCTCGGCCTGGGCGCACTTGGCAGGTGCGCCAGTGTAAATATGTACTGGCGCACTTCCCAAGTGCGCCAGTGCATTTATATTTTTTTCTTTACTTTGCCACCAAACTTCGTTCGTCCATAACTCTTCCATCCGGTACGTGTTTCCCGCAAACTCGGACTCTATCTCCACTAGAATTCCAAGACGAACACAATGGAGCAACCCAATCCCCATAATTCTCATGTCTGTGATTTATTATTCTTTAATTTTTTTAAATCGATTATTCAAAAATAATCCAGGGTGTTACACAGATGGTTCCCTTCACTTATGTGTATACTACCGCAAGTTGAACAAGATGACGAGGAAGAATAAATATCCTCTTTCGTGGATAGACGATTTGTTTGATCAGTTGAATGGATCAAGAGTGTTCTTCCAGGTAGATCTCGCAATAGGTTTTCATCTCCTACGAGTAGCAGCTGAGAGTATGCCTAAAATGGCATTTTGGACGCCATTTGGATTCTATAAGTGGTTGGCCATTCCATTCAGGTTGACCAATGCACCAGCATACTTTGTGGATCTTTTGAATAGGGTATTCAGGGATCAATTAAATAATTTTGTTCTTGTGTTCGTGGGTGATATCTTGATTTATTCGAGGACAAAGGAAGAACACAAGGAACATTTGAGGACAGTGATGGAGGTGTTGAGGAAACATCAACTGAAAGCAAATTTTTCTATGTCACTTCTGGAGGAGGGAAGTGAGGTTCTTGGGCCATGTTGTTTTAGAGAACGGTATTGCCAATGACCCTGCGATGGTGGCTACGGTGCAAGATTGGTATATACCCAAGAATGCAACAGACCTGAGAAGTTTATTGGGGTTAGCTGGATATTACCGTAAGTTTATCCAAGACTTTGCCAAAATAGTGGCTTCGTTAACTAAGTTGACCAAGAAGAATCAAGCTTTTTCTTGGGATAAAAAGTGTGAGAATGCATTCAAGAGTCTAAAGGAAAAGTTGAAGTGTGCACTAGTGTTAGTTATTCCTAAGGGGAACGAAGATATGACGGTATACACGGATGCCTGTGGTACTGAATTAAGTGCTGTACTGATGCAGGGGGGTAGGGTTGTAGCTTATGTTAGTTGGCAACTGAAACCGCATGAGAAATAATATCCTACCCATGACTTGGAATTGGAAGCGATCATATTCGCGTTGAAGATGTGGAGACATTATCTCTTTGGAGAAAGATTCGAGTTGTTTACCGATCATAAGTCATTTAAGTACCTTTTCTCCTAGAAGGATTTAAATCTTCAGTAGCAGAGATGGTTAGAGTTCTTGGCTTCATATGATTTCAATATCGCATACACACCTAGGAAGGGCAATGCGGTAGCTGATGCATTGAGTAGGAGACATGCCAGTTTAGGGGCTATGTTTCTGGAATGGAAGCAACTGGAGTATACTGCGGGATACGATTTCAGACCTAAGTGCGAATTGGATTCAGAGATGTTAGCAAGTTTGATGATCAGACCCACCTTGATTGATCGGATCGACTCCAGCCAGAGGGACAATCCTAATCTATTGGAAATCATCTCAAAGTAGAGATGGGTATAGACGGTGAGGAACTGAACAAGTATGGTCATGATCAAGAAGGATGGCTTCAAAAGAATGGAAGGCTAGTTGTACCCAACGTTAATGGATTGAGAGATGGAGTGCTTAGGGAATGTCATCACTCGAAACTGGCTATACATCCCGGTGGCTACAAGATGTATCAAGACATGAAGCAGACCTACTACTGGGAAGGGATGAAGAGAGACGTTGGGAAGTTTATATCCAAGTGCATGAATTGCCAACTGGTTAAAGACGAGCAAAAGAACCCTAGTGGTTTGTTACAACCATTGGAAATTCCCAAGTGGAAATAGGAACAAGTATCAACGGATTTCTTTGATGGTTTACCAAGGACTAGATCCGGTCATGATAGTATTTGGGTGATTGTGAATCGATTGACTAGAAGCGCAAGGTTTATACCGGTCAAGTTGAATAGAACGACCGCTAAGTTAGTAGAACTGTATATAAAGCAGGTATTGAGATTTCATGGAGTACCAAAAGGTATTGTGGGTGACCGAGATCCATTACTTACTAATGGGTTTTGGAAGAGCTTACAAGAGGCTTTAGGGATAGAGTTACATCTCAGTGCCGTATACCATCCTCAAACCGATGGTCAAACGGAGAGGGTAAATCATGTATTAGAGGACCTCTTGAGGGCTTGTATATTGGATTTTGGTCGAACATGGGATGACTATTTGCATTCGTTGAGTTCAAATATAATAATAGTTATCAGTCCAGTATTGGTATGTCCATTTGAAGCTTTGTATGGAAGACTGTGCAACTCACCATCATGTTGGTTGGAGACCGATGAGAAATTTGTGCTTAGGTCAGATGCAATAAGAAAAACTTCAGATAAAATCAAGGTTATTCAACAATGAATGAAGTCTGCCCAAGATAGGCCGAAGAGCTATGCTGATAAAATGAGAAGAGATTTGAAATTCTCTGTTGGCGACTTGGTATTCGTTAAGGTTTCTCCATTAAAGCATGTAATTCGTTTTGGTAGGAGAGGTAAGTTGGCATCAAGGTTTGTTGGTCCATTCCCAATTCTCGAACAAGCTGGGAATTTGGCATATAAAGTTTGATTACCTGACAAGATGGCGGGAGTTCATAACGTATTTCATGTTTCCCAGTTGAGGAAGTTCGTGCACGATGCTTGTATGACTATTTCACCGGATCAGTTGGATGGTATCAAGGTAGAATCCGAGGCAATTAGGAGCCACAGGGCGATTCGTATTGTCGGACACGATACGAAACAACTTCGAAGAAAGACGGTAAAACTAGTCAAGGTCCAGTGGGGTGATAATGAGCACGACTGCACTTGGGAAACAGAGGAGAACATAAGGCAGTCGTATCCAGGACTCTTTGCCTGGTAAGATTTTAATCGTGGTATAGTTATTCCTTTGTTAGTAAACTGCATGCTAGGATAGACTTGTTGTGTGTGACACCCCACATCCATTAATGCCACTCACTAAGGGAATGCATTAAGTTTCGTGAAGCATTATAGGTAAATTGGAACATAATAGCACAAGACAGATAAGTAAAATAGCAGTGGAATTAAAAACTTTATTTAAATCAAAACATCATGGTCCCAAATATTGAGTTTACATCATAAATAACTAATTACATTAATAATCTGTCTTGCCAAAAATATCAAAGTACAAAACCATAAACCATATTTCCCTTGCAAAACCAGAAGAGAGTTGACAAGCAGTCAAAGTGATACATCTATATCCAAAATCCAAGCTAAGCTGAAAGAATCCAAATAAACTCTAAGCACTTCCACACTGAGAACCTTGGGGGGATCGGAAGAGAGAGAAGAAGAAACAAAAAGGGTAAGACATAAAGTCTGGCGAGTCCAATTACTTTTAAATATAAATAAATAAAAGTATCCTGGCAGATATATAAAACTGGAAGAACAAGATAATAGGAACAATAACAAGTGTGAACTGAGCAAGATAAGATGAACATGATATATTACGCTTCTTAAATACATTTCTCTGCACCGCGCAGATACTAGTATATCAGAAATAGAATGATCCCTACTAATACTGTTCCATTACATTTTCTTGGTTATTAGGTTACTTGGGTTAATAGAACTCAAGACTTATACGCGCATCGTACCCAGTTACTTTCCCATGGATTCACCTAATATAATATATGTAGCTATCTCTCAATATTGAGATACACCCTATGGCACCACACTCGCATGGTCTCCACCGTAATGAACGCAGTCCCTTATCCTATGCCGGAGTGACATACAGATCTCTATATAAAATGTTACATTCCACATACGTCTATCATTACTATGCTACGAAAGCGTATGGACTGCCACCATCGATCAAATCAGATTCCTAATCGGAATAATGTCCTCTAGTCTATGATACACCACCCAGAGCAGATATGCATGTATCAAGACTGTCCCACGTATGTACTGCAATTCTAGCTCGATGCCTCAATCTCACGTCCTCTAATGTGCACTGAGTTTCGTGGCAGGGCTAAACAAGAAACACGGAACTCGCCCGGGAGCTTTTCCATATCTGTACAGGCTGCCTCTATGTGCTTTCAAATACAGATATTCCTCGGGTTTATTTTTCATGGTGGCTATGGCTTCACCTCAGCCCCTCCCTTAACTAGTAAAGACTACAGAGATAAACAACCGCCCCTAATAACAACCAATCTAAACATCCATGTGGCGTCTACCCTTAACCCCGTACCTCAACAGTGAAAGGTGAAATGATATCTTGGATTTAGCTCTAGTCTTTTCGCATCCCGCTGGCTATCGATGACAGATATCCGATGGTCTACTATCCTTGTTGGTCGTGACCCTCTCTACCTCCTCGTGAGGCAACCGTTGAATCACCCTGGTGTCACCTCGTCACAGCATTCTGACTGCATAGCTACATCTGCAGTCAAGGCCCACCAACCTAGTAGTTACGCGCAGACCCAACCTCTGCGAGTACATCCTAAGACAACTGTCACCGCACAGAGGACTACTAGGAGCACCTTACGTACTTCAGGAAGCCGTGTGCTTCCCCTTCCTATTCCTTTGGAGCCGTCATAACAATCATATGAATGTGCGCTCCCCTCGTGTCTTATAACACCTCGATGATCTACCCCGTTGGGTTATTCATCCTCAAACGTACGGATTGGTCCCAACGCCTTTCTATAATAGGTTGTTAGACCCTATGTCTAAACATTATTTTACGTACTTGCCTTACCTCACCGGGTTTCCATTTATCTTGGTTTTTCCCTTGAATTCTTATTCTAATTATCAAGTTTCTCTTCCTTACTAATTTCAGTCATATAACTTAATCCATTTAAGTTTATTAATATGCCCAAACATGTTATTTTCTATATTATGGCCCAAGGTCTGTAATCCACAATCTATTTTATATTCTTGCTTGGTTACATCAATACAATAACATGTTCTCCTTAATACGTTGTTAAGTATGTCTCAATTCACATGTTTTCTATTTAACCTGACACTTACCATTTATGATTAAATATAAATTATTTATTTTATAAGTTTTCCTCATTCTCTCTCATTTAATCATAAATTAAATTTACACCGTCACTTCAACTTATCATTGTTTACTTAGCAGATTATTACACATATCTAATTCTATCATTTCTACAAGTTATGCTTTCCATACAAGGACGTCTTTAATTACATAACTTTATTATATTTTCCACCGGTTATGTATACCACTAGGTGTCTTTAATTATATAACCTTATTGGGTTAAGCTCGTGGGCCTATATGTAAATATTACCCACCCCCTCTATTTTACTTAACCCACCACTACCCTTCCAGTTTTACTTAACCCTAACTCAAGTTCACAATCCTACAATCCTTATGGATTAAATTAGGTTAAGTGGTCCTATTCGTTACCATGTCCAATTATGGTTATAATGGGCTAGACCTCCCATATTAGGCCTACAACATGTGAATGCTAGATATGCTGGTCGGGTCCGGGTAGTCTTATTCCACAGTTGGGTCTAACCTCGTGTCTTAGCCTGATTCATATTTGCACACTTAGACCTCTCACATTAGGTTCAACATTAGTGGCTGCTGGATATGTCAGTCGAATCCGAACGGACTTCCACCATTAATGCAACCTAACCTCGTGTCATAAGTACAATTACAATTCCTAATTGTAATTACTAGACATTCCATTTTTATCCAAATCTACCTATGTCATTATAGGTGATTATTTCTCTTTTTCCCCATATTTAATTATATGCCCAATTCACTATTCAAATCATACACTTTTACACCCCTTTTCAATTAACCTTTTAATTATGCACCATATGCTCTTTTTCCCAAGTTATAAGTCAAGGCATATGCATATGTATGTATGTATGTATGTATGTATGTATGTATGTATGTATGTACGTGTGCGTGTGTGTGTGATCCAAAATTGCCCGATAGAACTTTTCCACTTTATTTTGTCGGATGCGTTGAAATTGTAAATTTTCTTGGACTACAACCCAATTTTCCCTCCAAACCTGAAAAAGCACTTGCTCCTCTCGCGATATAGTCTGAAAACCGTAATAGCCAATGGCATACATAGCTAGACTCAGAGGAACAACAACCGTGCTTCCAAATTCTGCAATCGTCAAACAGGCAAGAAAACGAACCTTCGATTTTTTTCAAGATGGCTTGTAGAGCTCTACCGTCAGTGATGGAGATTTACAATTTACATGATGTCATCACGATTTCTCAGCTCAGATCTACCGTTTCTTCCATGATTCGTAAGAACGCCTAAATCACAAACCCTAAGGTAACTGACATGCTTCTGTTCAAAGGAATGGAAGATCTAACAAACATTTTTGACCATGCCAAGCAAAGACAACATATTCTGGGTCAATACATTCTTGGACGTAAGGTTAAGTATGCGGGGAATAAAGACGAAGGAAATTCCGATTTTCTCAAGAAGTTCTATGAGAGAAACTATTTCTAATCAGCTTTCAATTGTTCACCTGGGATTTTGCATGAATTTATACTCTTTCTATTTGTAGTTTGTCATTTTGCTGAACTCTACATCAATATGGTTTATGCTGAATTATTCATCTCGTCGGTTGGAGATGATTCCTAAAGGCTTCATAACATCTAACAGGGGTATTGGACAGGGAGACCCTTTGTCCCCTTATCTGTTTTCTATTGCTATGCAATATTTTTCTTCTATGATGGATGAAGCAACTCATCAAAAGACTCTTCAACCCAGTAGTGCAGTCCAACCTATAGTTTCTCACCTATTGTATGATGCTGATCTTATGATTTTTGGTAAA
Organism: Allium sativum; assembly: GCA_030737875.1. Lineage (NCBI taxonomy): Eukaryota > Viridiplantae > Streptophyta > Magnoliopsida > Asparagales > Amaryllidaceae > Allium > Allium sativum. The sequence continues at coordinate 967,437,966 of CM060912.1, read as the reverse complement.
TCATCTACTTCAAATGCTCAAGCCCTTAAGAATATTTTTCAGAATTTAAGCATTTATGTTGGACTTAATGTTAATGCTACTAAGACAAAAGTATTTTTTAGTTATTCAGTAATAAATGCAGATCAGATTCTTCAAATATTGGGTTTTCAACAAGGATATTTGGCAATCAAATATTTGAGGGTACCTCTATCAGCCAACTATCTACATTATTCAGAGTGTAACTCTCTCATACAAAAAATACAAAGCAAAATAAATGGTTGGGAAACTAAACTGCTTAGTTTTGCAGGAAGGGCTGAATTGTTTAATTCTGTCATCACTCCCATTATTTTATATTGGATTTATATTTACCAAATCCTAGAATATACAATAGATAAGCTCCAATCTATTTGTGCTAAAAAAATTTTTGGGGGGTGCATCTCATAAAGTATCATGGCAAAAACTGTGTAGACCAAAATCTGAAGGAGGAGTTGGTTTGAAATTGTTATCTGACCTTAAAAAAGCAGCTTGTGTGAAATTGCTTTGGAAATTTCTATCTAATTCATCATTGTGGAGTAATTGGATGCATCATAAATATTGCAAAAAAGAATTTTTTTGGTCAATGGCTCAGGATAACAATGCATCTTCAACCTGGAAGGCTTTCTTAAGGTTGAGAACTAGATCTAAACAGTTATTTAACAAAACAATCGCTACAGGGGAAGACACATATTTGTGGTATGAACCTTGGATCAATTGTAAGAGTCTGGTGGACATTATTGGGTTCGACAGATTAAATTTAATTGGCAATGCAGATCAGAAAGTAAGCTATATAATAAGAAATGAAAATTTTATTCCTGAAATTCACCCAGTTACAAGAGAATTGACTGAAGAGATAAGCTCCATTCTATTTTTCCAAACAAATGTCACAATGTCTACGAATGGTGTGAAGGAGGCCAGCTTTCATTCCATAAAGCTTGGGATTTTCTATGAAATCATGAACACCAGGATAAAGCTTTTTCTATAATTTGGCATGGAAAAAATAGTAAAAAATGACTTTTATTTCTTACCTTCCTTTTCTTGGTAGATTAAACACGAAGACCAAAATCCAGCACAACAGCAACATCTCAGATCCTTTATGCCCTCTATGCAACAATCATCCCGAGTCTATACAACATATTTTCTTTTCATGTGACTATTCATCTTTTATATGGCTATCCCTGAAGCAAAAATTGAATCTTTCGTTGAATTTGGGAGATTTGAAAGAAGAAGTGCTACTGATTCATGACAATTTTAAGGAAATTGATCAATTGAAGGATTTGGCATGTGCTACTTTATCTACTGCGATCTATTTCATCTGGAAAGAAAGAAATTTGAGGACTTTTCATGGTAGAAGATTGGAAGCATCAGTTTGCCTCTGGAAAATTGAAAGAGAAATCAAATATTTAGTGAGCAACAATGGCAGCCGAACTAAACGAGATGGGAGAAGTGAAATGTTGCTTGGCAGATGGGGTGTAGTGTTGAAAGATACCGGTTGACCTAGTGAAGCGGTAGACGAAGACTTTAGTTTTGGTTTTGGGCCTGGTTAAGCTATTTGGATTGTTTGGACTTTTATTTTGCTTTTGTTTTATGTTGTATTTCATGTATTAGTTAAGTTGACTTCCATATGTTGTATACCTATTTTATGAGTACTCTTTTTCCTTATAAGGTACCCACTAGGGGGATTATAAGGTTTTAACGAGGCTTATAAAATTGGTTTGATTGGTTTTAGTAATAAAGTGAACCAATTTTCAAAATATATATATATATATATATATGTATGTATGTATATATGTATATATATATGTGTGTGTGTGTGTTATGCACAAACCCAAATCCACATATTTTCCAATTTATGTCCCTAGCCCATATTCACCCATTTCAATACAAGATATACCCAAGTCCATATTCGCATATTTTCCAATGTATGACTAAAAATCATATTCACATATGTCCCAATTTATGTCCAAAATCAGTATTTGACATGTCCTATTTTATACCCAATTCCATACTTACATTTATTCCAATGCGTGCCTAAATTCATATTATGAACAAGACATATGCCCTCAAACCCATATTTTCCAATATCAATTATTCCCTAAATCATGTCTTTCCCAATCATTCCCAATTTCGCATGTTCACATTTTTCAGCATTAGGCCTAGGCTCGAAGGTAGCCTGGCTGTATAAAAATAAAAAGGAAAAAGAGGGAGGGAAGAGAATCAAGAATAGGAATAATAACGAATCAATAATAAACTGATAGAAATAGGCATAAACTGAATAGGCATATTATGACAAGATTTAACATGATGGCAATATGAACATATAAAAGCAGATATGATAATTATGTCATAATAGAACTGATTAGGCACCGATTCAAAATCCAATTTTTATATACATATCAAGATTACTATTTAAATATTCATATCCAAAAATAACATGAAATCACAGTGAATAGATCTAAGGAAATGGATCCAATTAACTACGAAGAACATGTTGAATGAGTTATTGTAGCCATCACTAAATTTGTTGTAGCAATCTTCGAATATGTATAATCTTCTTTGAATTGATTTAGAAGAAGAAAGGTCATTTTAATTTTCATTGCAGCAGAGCTTCGTCGTCGGTATTTAAATAAATAAAACCTAGGTCTAGGGTCCTTTATATAGCGTAGGGTTCATGAGTCTAGCTCCAAAATCGTCCAAGTTCAGAAAAGAAATTTCCAGAGCCACGGGTAGGTTGTCCCCCCCTTCAGGTGGGTTGACCCAAGTTCGACCCCCTTCATGGGTGTTGACCCCTAGGTCGACCCCGGGGTCGACCCCCATGTGCCTGAGTGGACCCATAGGTCGATCCAACATGGTCTCGGGTCGACTTCAAAATGTCGGCCCTTTCGCGATTTGCGCGCCGGAATTCTGTTTTGCTGATTTTTTTTTTAATATTTTTGAATTTATATGTATATATATCTTCCTTATATGCATGCAAACTTCAAACCTTAAAAACTTCTTTATACGGTGTCCGATTTATGCAAACCAGGTGTTTATCTTGACCAGAATTTTGAGACAGATGCAATGGAATGGTCTGTTTTACCTAATTTTGAATATTTAATTAAGTTTTTCTTAATTCATTTTTAATAGTGTAATTCATACTAATTATTCTTTAGTTCATCATCTTTAGTGTCGTTAAAATTCCAGGGTGTTACATTCTCCCATACTCAAAGGATTTCATCCCCGAAATCTTCAAGTTAAGAAGAACGGATATCCTAACATTCAACAATCATACATCCATCTAGCAATCACAGGCATCCATTGTCCTTAAGGAATTTCCAATGCTTTTATGAACAAACGTAATAGTGTGAGTATATGTCCGTAAACTAATGCAAAAGGTCAAGCGGTCTACTGATTCAGTTGACCTCCTTAATGCAACGTATGTTTGTGCTATGCAACCAAAATGTATGCAAGTCATCCTAGTATAACATGTAAGCTCTATATGTGTGCACACTCATCCATCCACATGCAACATCAATGTAACGATAATCCCTAAAAATTTAAAAATGTACACACATCAATATGCGATATGTAAGTGATTAAGCCGATCTAGTGCCTATTGTGTGTGTATATGCATCCACGAGCAATCACTAGCAACCACTTGCATCCATCAAACATAACATGTCTCAAACACATGTTTACATTCATTAGTTTTCTGCATAAAGACTCGATTGATAGGAGATATTCAAACGATAGATACAAGTATTAATTTGAAGCTTGGAAAAGAAGTTAAGAACATATTCTCAAAAAGGAAAGGATACAAAGCGCGAATCTTGTATTTAGCCTCCCAAGTAGCGTTCTTGCGGTCCTCTCCCCATTGCAATTTTACTAGTTTCACTTCTTTATTGCACAATTTCTTAACCTCCGATCCAAGTATGCAAGTCGGAACTCATCCTATCATTGCTTCCTTCTATACTTCCACTTCCTCTCGCAAGTTTGGTTTCACTACCTCGAACTCTATTCATTTTATCACCTCTTTAATGAATAGTCATCTTAGAATGATGGGCTTTCTCAAGGACTGTCTTCAATAGGTTTCCCATTCCAATATAATTTACCTATAAAACCTCTTCTCAAATAGCTCCCTACTTGCTTAAAAGTTCCCTCTTTTCTTTTAGAAGTCATATGTCGCACAGGAAATGCAACTGGCTTTGCATTATCTACCAAGTGTATGCGGAAACCAATCTCTTGTCTCGAAGGTAAACCCCGAACCTCATCAAAACGTCAGGATACTCACAACTATCAGTACAAATCGCAAATCATCGATAGATATATCAAGAGGTTCTAGAAAACTAAGCATGACAGACCCTTTTGGGGTCATAAGAAATCTCTCGAGTCTTTCTATAGCAAGTCATAAGTCTAACGACCCTCCTCTCACAATCTAGAATGGTCCATATATGGTTAACCCATCCATCCTAGAATCAAACCGTATCTTATGAAATCAAGAACATATGCGTCGCAACCAAACTCGATGCCTAACACAGAGATTCTCAAACCCTCGACAATTCCTCGATAAATGAGTCGTACCTCTACTGGGGTTTAAGGCAATAACAGGATCCAAAACCATACTAGTATCTAGGTGTCGAGACTCAACTAAAGGATTAGATATAAAAGAATGCGAAGCGCCAAAAAAAAATCCTAACAAGATGATCAGAAATAGAAATCAATCCTTCAATGGAAACTTTCCTACCCCATCCTGTCCACCAGCTATGAGAACATTAGCTTGCCCCCTAGAAATTCCTGCCTTCTGGCCTTGTCCTTGTCTCTTTAGGCACTCCTTAATAAGGCGTCCCGCCTTACCAAAGTGGTAACAAATGCCTTTCCTCTTTCTACAATCCTTTTCCAGATGACCCACCATTCTGAAGTTATAGTATTTCCTCTTTTCTTCTTTTATCTATATTCCCTTCTTAAGCCACCATTTTCTTTTAACTTTGGGTTGTGCTCCTTAGCCCCAATTCCCTTATTCTTCTTTTTACCATCCTTGTGCAACATGCTAACAAGTCTCTTGAAAGCGGCCTCCATCGCACGGAAATCCTTTCGAGGCTTGAGAGAAAATAAGACGCAGGTGAAACCACTGCGACTAAAGATGGAGGTAGGCCACTTCTTTGCTTTTCGACACGTATCGTAGTTTTAACATGCCTATGGAGCCATGTCGAAATAGGAATACCCGTTCAAGAGAAAATGGTTCCCCGATCAAAAGGAAAAGAAGTCAAGCAGAGAATCGAGAAGATATTTATGGCTTTGGGAAATATGCTTTTCAAAAACAGACTTTTTAAAAAAAAAATATTTTGTTTTTGAGACCTTTTTGAAAACCATTTCCAAAATAATTTATCCGATCTTATAACCATATGCTTTGACACCAAATGTGACACCCCACGTCCATTCATGTCACTCTATAAGGGAATGCATTAAGTTTCATGAAGCGTTATAGGTAAATTAGAACATAATAGCACAAGACAGACATGTAAAATAGCAGCGGAATTAAAAAAAATACTTAAATCAAAACATCATGGTCCCAAATACTGAGTTTACATCATAAGTAACTAATTACATTAATAATTTGTCTTGCCAAAAATATCAGAGTACAAAAGCATAAACCATATTTCCCTTGCAAAGCCATAAGAGAGTTGACAAGCAATCAAAGTGATACATCTATATCCAAAATCCAAGCTAAGCTGAAAGAATCCAAATCAACTCTAAGCACTTCCAGCCTGAGAACCTGAGGGGGGGCAGGGATGGAAGAGAGAGAAGAGGAAACAAAAAGGGTCACACATAAAGTTTGGAGAGTCCAGTTACTTTTAAATATAAATAAAAGTATCATGGAAGGTATATAAAACTGGAAGAACAAGATAATGGTAACAATAACAAGTGTGAACTGAGCAAGATAAGATGAACGTGATATATTGTGCTTCTTAAATACATTTCTCTGCACCGCGCAAATACTAGTATATCAGAAATAGAATGATCCCAACTAATACTGTTCCATGACATTTTCTTGGTTATTAGGTTACTTGGGTTAATAGCACTCAAGACTTATACGCGCATCGTACCCGGTTACTTTCTCATGGATTCACCTAATACAATATATGTAGCTGTCTCTCAATATTGAGATACACCCCATGGTACCCTACTCGCACGGTCTCTGTGATAACCCCAAACTTCCATGGAATGAAAGTAAGGAATAATCATTAGGAATACAACATAAATACAATAATACAAATCACAGATACAACATAGCATAGGAAATTCATAGAGTAACAACATCATAGCAGCGGAAATATAATGTCATCAACCACAGAAAGTCCACAGTCACAGAATTCTAAATTATTACATCAAGTTTGCAGAAAAAGAAATAAGTTCCAACTCCAATTTAACAATGTGAAATGAAGCAAGTTTGATGTTTGGAAATAAAAAGAGAAAAATGCAATAGCAGCAAATGATAGATGTCTTCAAGCTCCAAGTCATCACCTCTCCACGAAAGCAAATCCAAGGAAGATAATAAGCAGCTCCAAAGAAAAAAACTCCAAGCAAAGAATGAACATGTTTACTTGGCTGCCCATGTAGAAAGGACGGCACCCGAGTTTGCAAAAAGGTGGAAACAAACAATGGGTTAGTCATGGGACTGGTGTGATAATTCTTAATTAATCAATCACTATTAATAAGGCAAATCCAAAGACCACGCCGCTAACGCGGAACGGGTTTACTCTAACAGATTGTCGAGCATAATTTAAAGTGTCAGAACAAATAATAAGTAAATCGCAAAACAATGCTATGCCTTTGAGAAAAATGGAATCACCATAAGACCCAGGTCCCATCACAAAATGCAACACAAACCAGAGGATAGAGTTTTACCTTATGGTGATTAAATATGTTAAATACGGCAAATACGAGTTTAATATTATTATAGTATATATGGAAAACATTTCAAAATAAATGTATCAATTCTAGGACACATAAATACCATAATACTATGCTTCCATACTAGTAATACAATCAAATCCGTAGGTTCGTATTGGAAGTTTGGATTTCCATTATGAGTCAAGGCTAGGGAGGAGCTCCTTACTGATTCGAGACACTCTAGCTAGTGCCTCAGGATCCCCCGCAGTGAACCCTTGGATAGCTGCAGGGCCAGTCCACCATACGAGTTGCGGATTAGTTATTCCTGAACACACGTTTCCCGGTCCTATAGGACCTATCATCCGAAGCGCCTTATCCCATCATCCACATAAGTAAAATGTCGGGCCGTGTTAAAGCCCAATCACCACTTCTAGCTAGAAAGAAACGTGCTGCTCTCCTTGCGTTCCCTTCTCCCGTTTTAGACTCCGCCGGTGCGTGAGGCTCGCGAATTCACGCTATACACAAAGCTATGTCTAAACAGGCTATGGTTTGATCATCCCACAAGGCCTGCTTTTCAACAAAGCCTTGATCATATGCATCTTAGCATGCCACATCAGCACTCCATATCACACTACTAATCCTTTGCCAAAATGTATGAAAGGGTGTTAAGCAAGAGAATAAATTCTCCACCACCAAACATCCATACATTCGACAGAAGATTAATAATAAGATATTTAATGGAGTACGACGTCAGACACACAATCCATTTATTAGCTTATGCTCTGGGCCTTAGCGAAAAACAAATCCGTGAAATCAACATGTACGTTTGGGCAATGACTATGACCCTTGAATTGGGAGCAAGTCAAATCAGAGCCTTGATCGTTGTCCATTCGAGGGAAGATTTACGGTCTTCATATGCCATCTTTATACTTCAATTAATGTCGTTTGATTATTTGGAATGAGAGAACTCAGACTTTCCAAATAATCCTCATATATATATATATATATATATATATATATATATATATATATTTTAAAATCCTTTGTACTTGCTGTTATCATTTTATAATGATTACTTCCTATTTAAAATAATTAAAATAATTAAATTTTTATATAACGAAGCCTTAAGTCAATGGGCGACTATGGCGCTGCTGTAACGACCCGTATTCCACACATCATAGGAATGTAGAATATTTATTTCTTTCCCATGTGAAGTCGTATGGTAATGTACCTTTGGGAAACATCCATTAGAGTCATTTCCCATGTTCATGATTTTTATCGATTTTTAAATGACCATTTTACCCCTAGTTGGTACTGTTTTGGCCATAACTTTTGATTGGAAAGGAATTTTGACCTGAAACCACTTCCATTAGATTCGTTTGATGGTTTACCTTTCCGTAGAGTGGTCATAATAGCCAAACGGACTTACCGTTTGGGAGATATGGCTGAAATAAGGTTTGGAGGGTGAAAAACTGCTTAACCGGGCCAAATCGGGTGATTAGTGGATAGGCCCATAACCCATTTCGGGATTATGGTTATGGGAAGGCTGAAATGAGATAGAGGATCATTCCATTTCAGTTTTCTAGCCTCCACTTATCACCAAGGAACCCTAAAAATGGCCTCCAACCTCTTAAATCACCTCCAAATCATCTTTTGGACAAGGATTAAGCTTAGCAACCCCTAATCAAGGAAGATCTTCACCAAAGCAGCATAGGAGCTGCTGTTTGGCATTGAGATTCACATCAAATCAGAGAATTATTTCAGATCTTAGTTTATTTGTGGCTAAGGTGAGTGATTTGCATAGTTTTGCACTAATTATGGCTAATTAGGGGTGATTAGTGTTAATTAGCGAATTTAAACGTGATAAAATTCTGGAAAAATGTTTATAAAATTCGGAATGATGTTTTGGACCTCTGATATGAATTTGGGTTAATTTGGTTAAGTTTTGCTAATCCTATCATTGGTTTCACCTAAACATGCTTAAGGGGAAATATAGGATTTTGGGTATGTTTGATCCACTTTAACCTATCATGTTGATGTTTTGATGTTTGTGGTTGATTATGCATGTTGCTATGACTGTATGAAATGCTTTGTGATTGATTTCAATAGTTAGAATGGTCGAAAACGCCGTCAAGGGGCGTAAATTGTTCACTGGAAGGACTGCAGGAAACTACCCGAACCGGACCGGATCGGTGGGCATAGGGGGCGATCCGATCCGAAGATAGCGATCCGTATGGCCGCCCCCGATCGAGAATCCTCTCCACGATCCGATCCAGCTGGATGAAGCGCCACGATCCGACTGGGTGACTACGACCCGATCTGAATGGATGCCACGACTCGATCCGACTGGGTGACCACGACCCGATCCGAATGGATGCCACGACCCGATCCGAAAGGGTGAGCATGACCCGATCCGACTGGGTGACCACGAGCTGATGGCGTGACTCGATCCGAACCGTGGTAACGAGGAAATGGGACTCCGAACCGATCCGATCTGAAGGTTACGATCCGATCCAATTCGATGGTGATGACCAATAACCCGAGATGCAAAGGTAGTCCAAATGGAAGTTAGAGTTCAGGATACTGGAACCAGTTAGGAACCAATGAGTTCACTTCATGGTTGGACTTTGTTGCGGGACGCATGCTAAGGAGTTGTCGACGTTCATAACTTCGATTCACCACTAAGAATGAATGATGGGCTACTTATCAGTGCAGTATGGTCATTTTGACCTGAGGGGCAAGTTGATGGTAGCAAGACTACGTTATCAGTGCAGTAGGGTCATTATGACCTGAGGGGCAAGGTGATGCGTAGTAGGACTATGAGCCAGTGCAGTGGGGTTCTTGTGACTCCATGGGGCAAAGTGGACATAGTAAGGATTGGTAAGGCTATGAGCCAGTGCAGTGGGGTTCTTGTGACTCCATGGGGGCAAAGTGGACATAGCAAATGATTAGTGGCTACGTTATCAGTGCAATGAAGCCATTTATGACTTCATGGGGCAAAGTGATCGTAGCAAGGTATGTTGGGTGATCGAAGTGGTGAATATCGTATACTTTACGCACTGAGTGAGAGATGTGAGGATGGATGCTATGCTTGATTGTTTGCCATCATTATGACATGCACACCTCCCCCACCTCCGTATCTATACATTGTTTTATATGGCACCTTAGAGTGTTGTACAGTATGTAGTGCTAACTCTTTGGTTGCAGGTCCAGGTTCAGGTATGTTTTAGTCTACTTGTTATTGTTCACTTTAGATGCTTATCTCTCATACCAGGCTTTATGTCTGACCTAGAGTTTTATGTCTCCTCTTATTACTCTGGGTGCTCACACGAGCAGACTAGAGACCAGTTAGCTGGTGATGCGTGAGTAGCTGATTCGGAGGCGGGCAGGAGGCTTCCACGTATGATATATATATACACATTCTCCCTGTGTCGTTGGTGGTCGCTACTTGGGCATTAGTAGTGTACCTCCTATTATCTTACTTTTGCTTTGAGACAGTTTGAAAGTTGTAATAAGCTGTATTTTGGATTTCCGCTGCTATGATGTTTAGTTCTGATTTTCAGCTTATGCACTGTCTCTCCTGTTTTATATCAAGTATGTTATTATTATATTTGTTCTATGCGCTGTGAGACATTCTACAGGTTCTTTGTATGTTCATTTCCTTCTTCCCTTTCTTTCTGACGACCCGTTCCGTGCTAACTGGACATGTGTACGGCTCACTTTTGGAGTAAATGTCGGTTGGTGCGGGGCGGGCCGTCACACTTGGTATCAGAGCTCTAGGTTGCGTAGTTAACATAGGGAAAGACAACAGGGAGAGATAGTACGTATATGAGAGCACGTATTTGTGATTACTTTGGTTTTCAAAAGCTATGCATATATATATACTATTAGTAGTATAAAGATGAAGTCGCACTGCACTAGCACCATTATGGGGTCGTTAATCGTTTCCCTTTTTCAGATTGACGATGAGCCGAGACACGAGAGGTGCTGGTAGAGGGACCAACCAAGGGAATGCCGCTGACATGAGGGCAATGTTTACTAACCTCATGAGAGATATGCTTAGAGAAGTGCAAGGGGCAGTTCCCAATCCCGGAGTTGGTGTTGGCCCAGTAGTGTAGGCGCTTAGGGTCGATTTCGCCAAGTTGTGCAAGGATTACACTAATCTTGGTGGGAAGCCGTTTCACGGAACGGAGTCGGCCACAGATGTTCAAGACTGGATGGATAGCTGTGACCGTATCTTCGATGACTTGGGTCTTGAGGATGCGATGAAGAGAAGGCTAGCATCTCGTCAGCTGCAAGGGTGAGCGATGAATTGGTGGAATGCCATTAGAATAGCTACTCCAGAGGATCAGGTTACTTGGGATCAGTTCAAGGCTCGCTTTAGCGAGAAGTTCATTCTAGCTGCCCAGAAGTCAGTGTTGTTCAAGAGGTTCTTGGAACTCAAGAAGAACGGAAGGGCAGTTTCTGATTATATTGCTGAGTTCGATACTTTGTCGAAGTATGGACTGTCTCTCATTGATACTCCTGAGAAGAAAAATGAGAAGTTCATCACTGGTTTGGATGGATACTTGGGGGAAAGGCTTATCAACCACATCGATGAGACTTTTGAATCGATTGTAGGGAAAGCTTTGAGATCAGAGAGTCTTTACCCTAAGTCAAAGACTGAGGCTGCATCTGCAGAAGGGCCAAAGCCGCAAGCAGGCAGTAGAGGTAAGAATAACTCTCAGAATAAGAGGAAGCAGGACCAATCAAAAGGTGGCCAGAAAAAGAGCAAGAAGGATGTTGAGTGCTTCAGCTTTGGAAAGAAGGGCCATTATGCTAAAGAATGTCGGGCCAAGCCAGCGGAAAGGAAGTGCTACAACTGTGGTCAAGTGGGACATCATAAGGATAAGTGTCCGCAACCTCTTAAGGAGAAGCAGATTGTGAAAGCATATGCTATTGATGTTGTTCCTTCTTCGTCGAATGCCCCAAATGCGGCGGAGAAAGGAAAGAATGTTGTTAGTCAAGGTATGCTTTCTATTTATGATATACCAGTTCGAGTTTTGTTTGATACTGAGGCTTCCCGTTCCTTCATATCTAGTGACCTGGTAGATAGGTTGGGACTGGAACCCGAGATAGTCGATAGACCATTGGTTGTGACAAACCCGATTGGTGGTTCGACTAGCCTGAGTATGATTTGCAGGAATTTGGTCTTATCGAGTCATGGATGTATGTTTGTATGCAATTGCTTTGTTTTGAGCTTTACTGGATATGGCATTATATTGGGAGTCGATTGGCTCCGAAGATACGGGGTGGTGGTAGACTGTGAGGGCTTTTTGGTGACAGTGAGGGCGGATGATGGGCGGAGGGTAGTGTTTGGTAGTCTACCTAGTGATGGGGTTATGGCTAGTTTTGTAAATTCCCTCGACATCCCGCAGGATGAGTTGTCAGATGTGCCCGTGGTTGGCCAGTATCCGGACGTCTTCGAGGAGGTGACTGGGCTTCCACCACACCGAGAGATTGAGTTCCGTATTGATTTAGTGAAAGATGTCAGACCTATAGTGATGCCACTTCGACGTATGGCACCAAGGGAGCAGCGAGAGCTCGGGGTGCAAGTCAGCAATCTTTTGAAGAAGGGATTTATTAGAAGGAGTGTCTCCGAGTGGGGAGCACCAGTTGTGTTTGCCACTAAGGCAGATGGTTCCCTTCGTTTGTGTGTGGACTATCGCGAGTTGAATAAGGTAACGAGGAAGAATAAGTATCCTCTACTGCGGATAGATGATTTGTTTGATCAGCTGGAAGGAGCTAGAGTGTTCTCCCAGTTGGACCTCGCGACAGGATTTCATCAGCTTCGAGTAGCAGATGAGAGTGTTCCGAAAACGGCCTTTAGGACCCCGTCTGGATTTTATGAGTGGTTGGTCATGCCGTTTGGGTTGACCAATGCACCAGCCTATTTTGTGGATCTTATGAATCAAGTATTCAGAGATCAGTTGAATAAGTTTGTTCTTGTGTTCGTGGATGATATCCTTGTTTACTCAAGGACAGAGGAGGAACACAAGGGGCACTTGAGGATAGTGATGGAGGTGTTGAGGAAACACCAATTGAAAGCGAAATTCTCTAAGTGTCATTTTTGGAGAAGGGAAGTAAGATTCTTGGGTCATGTTGTTTCAGAGAGTGGTATTGCCGTGGACCCTGCGAAGGTGGCTACGGTACAGGATTGGCCTACGCCCAAGAATGCTACAGATGTAAGAAGTTTTTTGGGATTAGCTGGATATTATCGTAAGTTTATCCAGGACTTCTCCAAGATAGCAGCACCGTTGACTCAGTTGACTAAGAAGAATCAGTCCTTCGTCTGGGACGGAGTGTGTGAGGATGCCTTCAAGAGTCTAAAGGAGAAGTTGACGCATGTGCCAGTGTTAGTCATTCCTAAAGGGAATGAAGAGATGACGGTATACACGGATGCTTGTGGTACCGGACTAGGTGCAGTATTGATGCAAGAAGGTAGGGTTGTAGCTTATGCTAGTCGACAGCTAAAGCCACATGAGAAGAAGTATCCTACCCATGATTTGGAATTGGCAGCGATTGTATTTGCGCTGAAGATGTGGAGACACTATCTCTTGGGAGAAAGATTTGAGTTGTTTACCGATCATAAATCGTTGAAGTATCTCTTCTCTCAGAAAGATCTCCGTCAGCAGAGATGGTTAGAGTTCTTGGCTTCGTATGATTTTGATATCGCATACACACCTGGGAAGGGTAATGCGGTAGCTGATGCCTTGAGTAGGAGACATGCCAACTTAGGAGCAATGTTTCTTGAGTGGAAGCAACTGGAGTATATCGCGGGGTTTGATTTCAGACCAAAGTGCGAATTTGATCCAGTCATGCTAGCTAGTTTGACGATCAGACCCACTTTGATAGAGCGGATTGGTTCTAGCCAGAGGGACGATCCTAATCTATTAGAAATCATATCCTGGTTAGAGATGAACATCGACGGTGAGGAGATGAATGTGTATGGGCTTGGTCGAGATGGATGGCTTAGAAGGAATGGAAGGCTAGTTGTGCCCAACGTGAATGGATTGAGAGATGAAGTGCTTAGAGAATGTCATCACTCAAAACTGACTATACATCCCGGTGGTAATAAGATGTATCGAGACATGAAGCGAACCTACTACTGGGAAGGAATGAAAAGAGACGTTGGGAAGTTTATATCCAAATGCATGAATTGCCAGCTAGTTAAAGCCGAACAAAAGAAGCCTAGTGGGTTGTTGCAACCATTAGAAATTCCCGAATGGAAATGGGAGCAAGTCTCGATGGATTTCATCGATGGTTTACCAAGGACTAGATCGAGATATGATAGCATTTGGGTAATAGTGGATCGATTGACTAAGAGTGCAAGATTTATACCAGTCAAATCGACCAGAACGGCAGCCAAGTTGGCAGAATTGTATATGAAGTGGGTAGTGAGATTTCATGGGGTACCCAAAAGCATTGTGAGTGACCGAGACCCGTTGTTCACTAGTGGGTTTTGGAAGAGCTTACAAGAGGCTCTAGGGTCAGGATTACATCTCAGTACCGCATATCATCCTTAGACCGACGGTCAGACGGAGAGGGCGAATCGTATATTGGAAGATCTTTTGAGAGCTTGTATATTGGATTTTGGTGGATCATGGGATGACCATTTGCATCTAGTAGAGTTTGCATATAATAATAGCTACCAATCCAGTATTGTTATGGCTCCATATGAAGCTTTGTACGGAAGACCGTGTAACTCACCATCATGTTGGATATAGACTGGCGAGAAGTTTGTGCTTGGACCAGATGTGGTGAGAGAAACTTCCGAAAAGATCAAGATCATTCAGCAATGAATGAAAGCTGCCCAAGATAGGCAGAAGAGTTATGCCGATAAGAGGAGAAGAGACTTGAAATTCTCCGTTGGAGACTTGGTGTTTGTCAAGATCTCTCCGTTGAAGAGCGTGATACGATTTGGCAGGAGAGGCAAGTTAGCACCAAGATTTGTTGGCCCATTCCCTGTTCTTGAACTAGTCTGGAATTTGGCTTATAGAGTTGGCTTACCAGAGAAGATGGCTGGAGTTCACAATGTATTTCATGTTTCCCAACTAAGGAAGTTCGTTCACGACTCAGATATGACTATTTCACCTGATCAGTTAGAGGACTTCGAAGTAGAACCTGAGTCGGTTGGGAACCCCAAGCCGATTGGTATTGTGGGGCACGATACGAAGCAACTTCGAAGGAAGGCGGTGAAGCTAGTCAAGGTTCAGTGGGGCGAGGACGAGAATGATTGTACTTGGGAGACAGAGGAGAGCATTAGGAAGGCATATCCAGAACTCTTTGTCTGGTAAGACTTACTTTGCGATTTAGATATTCCGCATGCTAGGATAGATTTATTTTGCTTGTTTTGCATGTTTGATGGTTGTTTTATGGTTGATAGGCATGCGGGACCTTTGTGTGTGTTTGGACTAGGGAATTTCGGGGGAGAAATTTCTTAAGGGGGGGAGGGGGGGAGAGTGTAACGACCCGTATTCTACACATCATAGGATTGTAGAATATTTATTTCTTTCCCATGTGAAGTCGTATGGTAATGTAACTTTGGGAAACATCCATTAGAGTCATTTCCCATGTTCATGATTTTTATCGATTTTTAAATGACCATTTTGCCCCTAGTTGGTACTGTTTTGGCCATAACTTTTTATTGGAAAGGAATTTTGACCTGAAACAACTTCCATTAGATTCATTTGATGGTTCACCTTTCCGTAGAGTGGTCATAATAGCCAAACGGACTTACCGTTTGGGAGATATGGCTGAAATAAGGTTTGGAGGGTGAAAAACTGCTTAACCGGGCCAAATCGGGTGATTAGTTGATAGGCCCATAACCCATTTCGGGATTAGGGTTATGGGAAGGCTGAAATGAGATAGAGGATCATTCCATTTCAGTTTTCTAGCCTCCACTTATCACCAAGGAACCCTAAAAATGGCCTCCAACCTCTAAATCACCTCCAAATCATCTTTTGGACAAGGATTAAGCTTAGCAACCCCTAATCAAGGAAGATCTTCACCAAAGCAACATAGGAGCTGCTGTTTGGCATTGAGATTCACATCAAATCAGAGAATTATTTCAGATCTTAGTTTATTTGTGGCTAAGGTGAGTGATTTGCATAGTTTTGCACTAATTATAGCTAATTAGGGGTGATTAGTGTTAATTAGCGAATTTAAACGTGATAAAATTCTGGAAAAATGTTTATAAAATTCGGAATGATGTTTTAGACCTCTGATATGAATTTGGGTTAATTTGGTTAAGTTTTGCTAATCCTATCATTGGTTTCACCTAAACATGCTTAAGGGGAAATATAGGATTTTGGGTATGTTTGATCCACTTTAACCTATCATGTTGATGTTTTGATGTTTGTGGTTGATTATGCATGTTGCTATGACTGTATAAAATGCTTTGTGATTGATTTCAATAGTTAGAATGGTCGAAAACGCCGTCGAGGGGCGTAAATTGTTCGCTGGAAGGACTGCAGGAAACTACCCGAACCGGACCGGATCGGTGGGCATAGGGGGCGATCCGATCCGAAGATAGCGATCCGTATGGCTGCCCCCGCTCGCGAATCCTCTCCACGATCCGATCCAGCTGGATGAAGCGCCACGATCCGACTGGGTGACCACGACCCGATCCGAATGGATGCCACGACTCGATCCGACTGGGTGACCACGACCCGATCCGAATGGATGCCACGACCCGATCCGAAAGGGTGAGCACGACCCGATCCGACTGAGTGACCACGAGCTGATGGCGTGACTCGATCCGAACCGTGGTGACGAGGAAATGGGACTCCGAACCGATCCGATCTGAAGGTTACGATCCGATCCGATTCGATGGTGATGACCAATAACCCGAGATGCAAAGGTAGTCCAAATGGAAGTTAGAGTTCAGGATCCCTGAACCAGTTGGGAACCAATGAGTTCACTTCATGGTTGGACTTTGTTGCGGGACGCGTGCTAAGGAGTTGTCGACGTTCATAACTTCGATTCACCACTAAGAATGAATGATGGGCTACTTATCAGTGCAGTAGGGTCATTATGACCTGAGGGGCAAGGTAATGGTAGCAAGACTACGTTATCAGTGCAGT
Organism: Allium sativum; assembly: GCA_030737875.1. Lineage (NCBI taxonomy): Eukaryota > Viridiplantae > Streptophyta > Magnoliopsida > Asparagales > Amaryllidaceae > Allium > Allium sativum. Next base: position 967,420,957 of record CM060912.1, on the reverse strand, counting down.
AGGGTCATTATGACCTGATGGGCAAGGTGATGCGTAGTAGGACTATGAGCCAGTGCAGTGGGGTTCTTGTGACTCCATGGGGCAAAGTGGACATAGTAAGGATTGGTAAGGCTATGAGCCAGTGCAGTGGGGTTCTTGTAACTCCATGGGGCAAAGTGGACATAGCAAATGATTAGTGGCTACGTTATCAGTGCAATGAAGCCATTTATGACTTCATGGGGCAAAGTGATCGTAGCAAGGTATGTTGGGTGATCGAAGTGGTGAATATCGTATACTTTACGCACTGAGTGAGAGATGTGAGGATGGATGCTATGCTTGATTGTTTGCCATCATTATGACATGCACACCTCCCCCACCTCCGTATCTATACATTGTTTTATATGGCACCTTAGAGTGTTGTACAGTATGTAGTACTAACTCTTTGGTTGCAGGTCCAGGTTCAGGTATGTTTTAGTCTACCTGTTATTGTTCACTTTAGATGCTTATCGCTCATACTAGGCTTTATGTCTGACCCAGAGTTTTATGTCTCCTCTTATTACTCTGGGTGCTCACACGAGCAGACTAGAGACAGGTTAGCTGGTGATGCGCGAGTAGCTGATTCGGAGGCGGGCAGGAGGCTTCCACGTATGATATATATATATACACATTCTCCCCGTGTCATTGGTGGTCGCTACTTGGGCATTAGTAGTGTACCTCCTATTATCTTACTTTTGCTTTGAGACAGTTTGAAAGTTGTAATAAGCTGTATTTTGGATTTCCGCTGCTATGATGTTTAGCTCTGATTTTCAGCTTATGCACTGTCTCTCCTGTTTTATGTCAAGTATGTTATTATTATATTTTGTTCTATGCGCTGTGAGACATTCTACAGGTTCTTTGTATGTTCATTTCCTTCTTCCCTTTCCTTCTGACGACCCGTTCCGTGCTAACTGGACATGTGTACGGCTCACTTTTGGAGTAAATGTCGGTTGGTGCGGGGCGGGCCGTCACAGCTGCATTCAACCAATTTTGATTTTTACATTTCTCGGAATCTAACCATTGGATCTTAACGTAAAATATATCGTTGGAAAGATTTTTCCAAGACGGCTCTAACGGGTTCAGTTTCAAGAAAATTTGACGGTCGGATCTTCTTGTATAGTCATTTAAAGGTACGATTTCAAAACGCGAACTACCACGCTCCATTCGTTTAATTTTAATTATATATATATATAATCGTAATAACGTCGTTTGATTTACACAACGCTCTTAAACCACTACCGGTCCTTATTAGATTTTAGTTCATTTGTAAATGAAGATCATATCACAACATCGTAAATTCATTCTTTACTTACATTAAAAATGTGAATTCCATTCCTTTCATTTACAAAAAAAAATTTTTTGTAAATTTTGATACATTGCAAAATCCTATTTTTAAATTACATATAAAATGTAAATTTCAACCTCAATGTATTTTCTCATCTTAATTACATAAATAAAATGTAACTTATATTTGCATTGTGAATCATATTCTAAATTACATAAAAAATGTAAATTTAATTACAATGCAAACTCTACTTCTAATTTACATTGTAAAAATATGATTTTTAATTACAATGTAACTCTACTTCTAATTATATTGTAAAATGTGATTTTTAATTACAATGCAACTCTACTTCTAATTTACATCGTAAAATGTGATTTTTAATTACAATGCAACTCTACTTCTAATTTACATTGTAAAAATATGATTTTTAATTACAATGCAAACTCTACTTCTAATTTATATTGTAAAAATATGATTTTTAATTACAATGCAAACTCTACTTCTAATTTACATTGTAAAAATATGATTTTCAATTACAATGTAACTCTACTTCTAATTTATATTGTAAAATGTGATTTTTAATAACAATGCAACTCTACTTCTAATTTACATTGTAAAAATATGATTTTTAATTACAATGCAACTCTACTTCTAATTTACATTATAAAAATATGATTTTTAATTACAATGCAAACTCTACTTCTAATTTACATTGTAAAAATATGATTTTTAATTACAATGCAACTCTACTTCTAATTTACATTGTAAAAATATGATTTTTAATTACAATGCAAACTCTACTTCTAATTTACATTGTAAAAAGGTAGTTTTTATCATACGGTGTAGTTTCCTATATAATTTACATATAAAAATGTAAATTTTAACATACGATGTAAATTCACATTTAAATTACATAGAAAAATGTAATTTTTGACATACGGTGTAATTTTCTATATAATTTACATATAAAAATGTAAATTTTAACATATGATGTAAATTTACATTTTAATTAGATAGAAAAATGTAATTTTTATCATATGGAGTAATTTCCTATATAATTTACATATAAAAATGTAAATTTTAACATATGATGTAAATTCACATTTTAATTACATAGAAAAATGTAATTTTTATCATACGGTGTAATTTCCTATATAATTTACATATAAAAATGTAAATTTTAACATACGATGTAAATTCACATTTTAATTACATAGAAAAATGTAATTTTTGTCATACGGTGTAATTTCCTATATAATTTACATATAAAAATGTAAATTTTAACATACGATGTAAATTCACATTTTAATTACATAGAAAAATGTAATTTTTATCATACGGTATAATTTCCTTTATAATTTACATACAAAAATGTAAATTTTAACATACGATGTAAATTCACATTTAAATTACATAGAAAAATGTAATTTTTATCATACGGAGTAATTTCCTATATAATTTACATATAAAAATGTAAATTTTAACATACGATGTAAATGCACATTTTAATTACATAGAAAAATGTAATTTTTATCATACGGGGTAATTTCCTATATAATTTACATATAAAAATGTAAATTTTAACATACGATGTAAATTCACATTTTAATTACATAGAAAAACGTATTTTTTATCATACGGAGTTATTCACATTTCAATCGTGTATAAAAGATCATTTTCATTTTACCGTTTTAATTTACATCTAAACTACACATAAAAATGTAATTTTTTTATTTCAATCCAATTTCATGTCTAAATTTACAAAAAAAAAAAATGTAAATTTCATTTCACTACAATTTCTTGACTTTTATTTACATTAAAAAAAGTAAATTTATATACATACAACATTCCTACTTTTATTTACACCATAAAAAAAATGTAAACTTTTTTTACAAATGTTGAATTGATAATCTAGATCAATTCAATTAAAAAGACAAAACTTTATTTTCTATGTTGAATTGATAATCTAGATCAATTCAAATAAACAAAAGCACTAACATAACGATGGCAAACCATGTCTATTTTATTATGAATCGATAAGCTTGATTAATTCAAAAACATACAAAAGGGATAACATAAGAATGTGACAATCATATTTCTATTATTTTGAATTGATAAATTAGATCAATCCAAATCAACACAAGTGATTACATAAGAGGTGATAATCATACAGATCTAAACTATCCATCACAAACACATACCAACCATCATCAAATATGACAAGCCAAAATAGATCGGTATCACAAGCATGATATTTACCATCCAAACTTGACATAACGCTAGGATAATAATTAAATTAATTAAATTTAATTAAAAATAAATTCTCACCTTGTTTAGATTTGAAAAGAAGGATCGAACTCGATCAGATCTCGTGTTCAAAGTCACGGCGGTTTAGGGTCTGAAAGATTTCAATTTGAAATTCATATGCAAAAATTAGAAAACTAAATTATTACAACTGTCACTGTAACGATTAAAAGCGTCGTAAAACTGAGTTGAATTTTACCTTTAAAATTTCAGTTTGTTCAAAACTTTGAATCACGAATTCGCGAGCTGTAGTTGATGTTTTCAGGAACCGATTGCTGGAGGTCGAAGGGGGAGGAGAGGCACCTGAACACCGAAAAAGGGGGGAGGTGCGGCGGCTCATGGGTGGGGCGGCGGGGCTGCGTTCGGCAGGACTTCGAGGAGGTGGTGGAGGCGGCTCGGGCGACAAGGAGGGGCGGGGTTTGTCTGAGATCGAAGAGCATTCAAAGATCTTCAAAAAAGTCCAAATGGGCATATGTTAATTCGCCATGGATTGGGAGAAATCGGAGCTCAAAAATCTTAGCTGTTCATGGGTTTGGCGCTGTGTATTTGGTGAAGAACGACGCACTCTTCATCCCGTATTTATACGGTATTTCTAGGGTATTTTATTTTATTTTATTTTAATTAATTATAGAAATTAGGGTTTTTCCGTCCGATCTCCAAACGGAGGCCAACGACTGTCAAACAATAGGTTTTGACGTCTTCTGAACGCAATGGCGCTAGTGCCGAGGTCTAAATCTGAAGTTTACAGTATGTTTCCTTTATTTTCAAATTAATTCTTTAATATTAAATTCAAACGTACTTTCTAATTTTACCGGGGTCACATACGAAGTCAGAAAAATCTAGAAAAAAATATTTTTGGCTTTCTTATGACGATACGGTCCTAACAAAATTTATTTCGTCGAATTCTGAGACTGTTTGAAAAATGGCTATTTTTCAGTCAATTAATTTTGACCGAAATTGACAAAACACAGTTTCTTTTGCCACGCTCACATACTAGCTTCACAAATCATGAAATTTGAAACCTAACAATAATTTTACATCCCGGATCCAACAAAAGTGGTTTCGTCGAATTCTGAGGTCGTATGCAAAATGTCTATTTTTAAGGGCGATATATTCTCTATAGCGACCTTTCTGAAAATTCATTTGTCCATAACTTTTGATTCCCGTTATGAAACTTCAATTTTTTTGATTCGTTAGGAAGATATTCATTAACAGATCTAAATATTTTTCGTTTCACCAAAATCCGGTTTATTCTGCATCCTGTGTGGTCAGTCAAATTTCAGGTTTGACTTTTCCAACTACCGTCCTTTTTCTAATTCCTTTTGTAATTAAATGAAATATATTCGCATTAAATTCAGACAAAATAAATTTCTAGTCATTTTTATTTAAAATTATTCATTTCAACTATTTAAACACCTTTAAAATCTCTAAAATGAAAATTATAAATTGGCCCCAAATTCCGGGTTATCTCCCCCGCTTAAGAACTTTTCGTCCTCGAAAAGGAAAAAGGGGAGAATAGAAGGGTAGGAACCAACATAAAGAATGGAAAATATTTTAAGCGTACCTCAAAATAAAAACTAATCGGAGATATCCACTCTGCATTTGGGATAGGCTTGTTTGATACTCTCCTCGGTTTCCCAAGTGCAGTCTCTAGGATCACCGCTCCATTGCACCTTGACTAGGTTGATACTTTTATTTCTCAGCTTCCTAGTCTCCTTGCCAATAATTTTCAGTGGTTCCCTTCTCACTGCAAGGCTTGGGGTAATCTCCAAATCTTGCCGTGCTGCTTCCTCCACAATCAGATCTGGATCATGGACATGCCTTCGAAGTTGAGACATATGGAATACATCGTGCACTCCAGGCAACCAGTCGGGCATCTGAATTATGTATGCTAGGGTGCCAATCTTTTCAAGAATAGGGAAGGGGCCGATTAATTTAAGTGCTAATTTTCCCGTCTTTCCAAAACGGATTACACCTCGCATTGGAGCAACTTTCAGATAGACATAGTCACCCACTTCAAAAGCCAACTCTCTCCTTCTTACATCTGCATAGCTCTTTTGTCTACTTTGGACAGTCAATAATCGCTTCTTAATAAAATCAACTTTGTACGAAGCTTCTCGGATCATGTATGGACCCAATATAAGCCGATTTCCTTTTTCAACCCAACATGCTGGTGATCTACATGGCCTACCATATAAGGCTTCAAATGGAGACATTTTCAGACTTGCTTGATAGCTATTGTTATATGAGAATTCAACTAAATGCAAGTGATCATCCCAAGAACCTCCAAAATCGAGTATGCAAGCTCGCAATAGATCTTCCAGAATGCGATTCACCCGCTCAGTCTGGCCTTCAGTCTGAGGGTGATATGCGGTACTGAGATTTAACTTCGTTCCCAACTCATTTTGGAATGCTTCCCAAAATTTGCTAGCAAAGATAGGATCTCGGTCGCTAACAATGCTACTAGGAACTCTGTTTAAAACAAAAGATTATTATTTAATTTGAAAAAGAAAATTCCATTCAGATTATGATGAAAAGGAAAGATATTACCCATTTAGCCTGACGATTTCTTTGAAATAGATTTGCGCCAGACTTTGAGCAGTTCTAGTGGACTTGACAGGTATGAAATAAGCGGATTTTGTGAAGCGATCCACGATCACCCATATGCTGTCATTTCCTTTCCTAGTACGAGGTAGACCATCTATAAAATCCATGGAGATTTGGTCCCACTTCCAATCTGGAACTTCCAATGGCTGCAACAACCCCGCAAGCTTTTGTTAATCACTTTTTACTTGTTGGCATGTAGGACATCTACTCACATAAATGGATATATCCCTCTTCATAGATCTCCACCAAAATGTGCGCTTTAACTCTTGATACATCTTGCTCACACCGGGGTGGATGCAAAGCTTTGATTTGTGACCCTCATCCAAAACTTCCCTTATGAGGTCTTTGATATATGGAACACAAATCCGCCCTTGAAATCTAAGAATTCCCTTGCCATCTATTTGGAAGTTCGTGTTTTCACCTGCTTCAATTCTCTTGATCATTCTATGAATGAATTCATCATCCTTTTGAAGAGCGGAAATTTTATCAATCAAGGAAGGGGTAAGGATGAGGCTTGCGACAATGACGTCCTTTCTACTAAGCGCGTCCGCCACAACATTGGCTTTCCCTGGCGTATACAAGATGTTAAGATCGTATGCCGCCAGAAATTCTAGCCATCGTTGCTGCCTTAAATTCAGATCCTTTTGATCGAAGAGGTATTTCAAAGATTGATGGTCTGTGAATAATTCAAATTTTTTTCCCAAAAGATAATGCCTCCAAATTTTTAAAGCAAAGACTACGGCCAACAACTCTAAGTCGTGGACACGATAGTTTTTCTCATGCTGCTTTAATTAACGACTTGCATATGCGACAACTTTGCCTCTTTGCATCAGTACCGCACCAAGACCACCACTTTGAGAAGCATCGGTGTAGACCTTTAAATCTTGGTTGTCATCGATGATGGTAAGTACGAGAGCTGTGGTCAAACTCACTTTTAGCTTTTGGAATGCCTCCTCACAATCCGATGTCCAATTGAACTTGGCATGCTTCTTGGTGAGCTTTGTTAATGGGCTAGACATCTTGGCGAAGTCTTTGAGAAATTTCCTGTAATATCCGACCAATCCAAGGAAGCTTCTTACTTCAGTAGGTGTACTGGGCTGCTTCCAATCTCGAATGGCAGTAATTTTACTTGGGTCAACAGCAATTCCTTCTTTTGACACAATATGGCCCAAGAATTTTACTTCCTCTTGCCAAAATGTGCATTTGGAAAACTTTGCTTTTAAAACATTTCTTCGCAGAATTTCCAACACTTCCCTTAAATGCCCTTCATGCTCCTCCTTAGTTTTAGAATAGATTATAATATCATCAATGAAGACTAGGACGAATTTATTTAGGACCTCACGGAAGACCCTATTCATCAAGTCAACAAAGTAGACGAGAGCAGTGCATAGACAGAACGACATCACTAACCATTCGTAGAATATGTCAGGACCTCTGAAGGCGGTCAAAGGTATGCATTTTTCGGCTATGCGGAGTTGGTGGAAACCTATGGCTAGGTCCATCTTCGAAAACACCTTGGCTCCATTCAATTGGTCCATCAAATCATCTATGCGAGGCAAGGGGTATTTGTTCTTCAACGTTTGCTTGTTAAGATCGCGGTAATCAACACAGAGTCTTAGAGTACCGTCGGATTTGGGGACAAACACCACAGCTGCACCCCAATTAGAAAAGCTAGGTCGGATGAGTCCTTTCCACAAGAGCTGCTTAGTTTGGGTTTGCAATTCTTCCTTTTCTTTAGGAGTCATCCTTCTGATAGCATGAACTACAGGTCTTGCATTTGGAATGAGATCAATCCTGAAATCGATTTCCCTTCGCAGGGGTAGGCTGTCTACTTCTTCAAATACATCCGCGTAATTTTTGACCATGGGATTATTTTCTAAAGAAATAGGAGTGATCTCCAAAGAAGACCAAAATGCCTTTCTAACAGATTTTGGCCCATGGCAAGGTATAGTAACAGTGTTCCCGAATCCTGTTTTCACCTTAACCACTCTTTCTGAACATAGCACTTCAGCATCATATTTGGTTAGCCAATAAAGACCGAGGATGATATCAAACTCGGAAAAATTCATAATGATCAAGTTAAATGGAAATTGGAAATAGGAGTAAGATACGAGCACTTTACAAAATAAATCTAGAGTGGTAGAACCTCCTACATGGTTATGAACATTTATTGGTTCTTTAAGACTTCTTTGTTTCAGTTTCAATTTCTGGACCGTGTTGCTAGAGACAAAACTTCTTGATGCACCCGTATCAAACAGAACAGTGACAGGATTGTTTTTAACCGAAATGGTACCATCTAAAACATCAGGCTTACCTGCTCCTTCAGAAGAAGTAGGTGCGGAAGAAGATGGTGCACTTGCCCCCTCATACACATGTGCAACCTGCGCTCCTTTCAACAGCGGACAATTTGGCTTGATATGACCCTTCTTGTGGCAGTTATAGCATTACTTGGTGTCGTCGCTTCGGTCCTTCTTTGGATTTCTGTAGTCCTTACTGTAGTGTCCAAACTTCTGGAAGTTGTAGCATTGCACCTTTGACTTATCGTAGGTTTTAGCAGCTCCAAAACTGCTTCCTTTAGTCTTCTTCTCGGATTGTTTCCTTTTATTGTTGGCCAAGCTCCTTTCTCTGTCTTGTTGGGAATTCTTCTTATCATTTTCCTCATATCGACAAGCAAACTCCACCAGCCTATTGAAAGAGAGGTCGATGTGGGCACTGGCTCTATTAATATATTTCCTCGCAAGCCCATTTATGAACCTCTTATTCTTATGAAAGTCATCCTGAATCAATTCAGGGGCATAGCAGGAGAGGTCTTCAAATCTTCCTACATATTCTGAGATGGTCTTGTCGCCTTGCTTCAGATTGGGGAACTCGTCATGTAGTCTTTCTACCTCCTACCTTGGAATGTATTTGTCAATGAAAAGCTCCTTAAACCTTGTCCAAGTCATATTATCTGCAATCCCTCCAGTCGTGATTGTGTCCCACCAGTTTTGAGCTTCCTCTTGTAGCATCCATGAAGCCACTAATCTTTTCCTCTGATCCTCCAGCTCTAATCCTCCAAAAATCTTTTCGCAGTTCCTCAGCCAAGCTTGAGCTTGTGTCACAATTTCAGTACCCTTGAATGGCACTCCTCCCAGGTTTTTGTACTTCTTCGCCACCTTATCCAAATCAAAGGGCTGCGGTGGTGGTGGTGGCTGTTGAACTGTGGCCTCCTCGGTTTCAGCAATATTTTGCCTCCTTGCTCTAGCTCTAGCGGCTCTAGCGGCGGCGGTACACATTTCTAGTTAGTTCTGTACAATCAAGGAAAGAGTCAGAATTAACTATAATGGGGATTTGAAGAATTGATACAGATAAAAAGGACGGATGATAAGATGATGATGGAATGACTGACTATTATGTATTCACATGAAATGTTCGCCATAGAATATTGGGATTCTATGTAAACGAATTATCATAAATATGTTATATTCCAAAGCTAAGTTTAACCAAAGCTCTGATACCAACTGTGATAACCCCAAACTTACATGGAATGAAAGTAAGGAATAATCATTAGGAATACAACATAAATACAATAATACAAATCATAGATACAACATAGCATAGGAAATTCATAGAGTAACAACATCATAGCAGCGGAAATATAATGTCATCAACCACAGAAAGTCCACAGTCACATAATTCTAAATTATTACATCAAGTTTGCAGAAAAAGAAATAAGTTCCAACTCCAATTTAATAACGTGAAATGAAACAAGTTTGATATCTGGAATTAAAAAGAGAAAAATGCAATAGCAGCAAATGATAGATGTATTCAAGCTCCAAGTCATCACCTCTCCACGAAAGCAAATCCAAGGAAGATAATAAGCAGCTCCAAAGAAAAAAACTCCAAGCAAAGAATAAACCTGTTTACTTGGCTGCCCGTGTAGAAAGGAGGGCACCCGAGTTTGCAAAAAGGTGGAAACAAACAATGGGTCAGTCGTGGGACTGGTGTGAGAATTCTTAATTAATCAATCACTATTAATAAGGCAAATCCAAAGACCACGCCGCTAACGCGGAACGGGTTTACTCTAATGGATTGCCGTGCATAATTTAAAGTGTCAGAACAAATAATAAGTAAATCGCAAAACAACGCTATGCCTTTGAGAAAAAAAGAATCACCATAAGACCCAGGTCCCATCACACAATGCAACACAAACCAGAGGATAGGGTTTCACCTTATGGTGATTAAACATGCTAAATACGGCAAATACGAGTTTAATATTATTATTAGTATATATGGAAAACATTTCAAAATAAATGTATCAATCTTAGGACACATAGATACCATAATACTATGCTTCCATACTAGTAATACAATCAAATCCGTAGGTTCGTATTGGAAGTTAGGATTTCCATCATGAGTCAAGGCTAGGGAGGAGCTCCTTACCGATTCGAGACACTCTAGCTAGTGCCTCAGGATCCCCCGTAGTGAACCCTTAGATAGCTGCAGGGCCGGTCCACCATACGAGTTGCGGATTAGTTATTCCTGAACACACGTTTCCCGGTCCTATAGGACCTATCATCCGAGGCGCCTCATCCCATCATCCACATAAGTAAAACGTCGGGCCGTGTTAAAGCCCAATCACCACTTCTAGCTAGAAAGAAATGTGCTGCTCTCCCTGCGTTCCCTTCTCCCGTTTTAGATTCCGCCGGTGCGTGAGGCTCGCCAAGTCACGCTACGCACAAAGTTATGCCTAAATAGGCTATGCTTTGATCATCCCACAAGGCCTGCTTTTCAACAAAGTCTTGATCATATGCATCTTAGCATGCCACATCATCACTCCATATTGCACTACCAATCCTTTGCCAAAATATATGAAAGGGTGTTAAGCAAGAGAATAAATTCTCCACCACCAAACATCCATACGTTCGACAGAAGATTAATAATAAGATATTTAATGGAGTACGACGTCAGACACACAATCCATTTATTAGCTTATGCTCTGGGTCTGAGCGAAAACCAAATCCGTGAAATCAACACGTACGTTTAGGCAATGACCATGACCCTTGAATTGGGAGCGAGTCAAATCAAGGCCTCGATCGTTGTCCATTCGAGGGAAGATTTACGGTCTTCATACGCCATCTTTATACTTCAATTAACGTCGTTTGATTATTTGGAATGAGAGAACTCGGACTTTCCAAATAATCCTCGTATATATATATATATATATATATATTTAAAATCCTTCGTACTTGCTGACATCATTTTATAATGATTACTTCCTATTTTAATTATTTATTTATATAACAACGCCTTAAGTCAATGGGCGACTATGGCGCTGTATTCAACCAATTTTGATTTTTACATTTTTTAGAATCTAACCGTTGGATCTTAACGTAATATAAATCATTTGAAAGATTTTTCCAAGATGGTTCTAATGGTTTCAGTTTCAAGAAAATCCGACGGTCGGATCTTCTTGTATAGTCATTTAAAGGTATGATTTCAAAATGTGAACTACCGTGCTCCATTCGTTTAATTTTAATTATATATATATATATATAATCGCTTAATTGTAATAACGTCGTTTGATTTAAACGACGCTCTAAAACCACTACCAATCCTTATTAAATTTTAGTTCATTTGAAAATGAAGATCATATCACAACATCCTAATTTCATTCTTTACTTACATTAAAAATGTGAATTCCATTCCTTTCATTTACAAAAAAAAATGTAAATTTTGATACATTGCAAAATCCTATTTTTAAATTACATATAAAATGTAAATTTCAACCTCAATGTATTTTCTCATCTTAATTACATAAATAAAATGTAACTTATATTTGCATTATGAATCATATTCTAAATTACATAAAAAATGTAAATTTAATTACAATGCAAACTCTACTTCTAATTTACATTGTAAAAATATGATTTTTAATTACAATGTAACTCTACTTCTAATTTATATTGTAAAATGAGATTTTTAATTATAATGCAACTCTACTTCTAATTTACATTCTAAAATGTGCTTTTTAATTACAATGCAACTCTACTTCTAATTTACATTGTAAAAATATGTTTTTTAATTACAATGCAAACTCTACTTCTAATTTACATTGTAAAAATACGATTTTTAATTATAATGCAAACACTACTTCTAATTTACATTGTAAAAATATGATTTTTAATTACAATGCAAACTCTACTTCTAATTTACATTGTAAAAATATGATTTTTAATTACAATGTAACTCTGCTTCTAATTTATACTGTAAAATGTGATTTTTAATTACAATGCAGCTCTACTTCTAATTTACATTGTAAAAATATGATTTTTAATTACAATGCAACTCTACTTCTAATTTACATTGTAAAAATATGATTTTTAATTACAATGCAAACTCTACTTCTAATTTACATTGCAAAAATATGATTTTTAATTACAATGCAACTCTACTTCTAATTTACATTGTAAAAATATGATTTTTAATAACAATGCAAACTCTACTTCTAATTTACATTGTAAAAATATGATTTTTAATTACAATGCAACTCTACTTCTAATTTTCATTGTAAAAATATGATTTTTAATTACAATGCAAACTCTACTTCTAATTTACATTGTAAAAAGGTAGTTTTTATCATACGGCATAATTTCCTATATAATTTACATATAAAAATGTAAATTTTAACATACGATGTAAATTCACATTTTAATTACATAGAAAAATGTAATTTTTATCATACGGTGTAATTTCCTATATAATTTACATATAAAAATGATGTAAATTCACATTTTAATTACATAGAAAAATGTAATTTTTATCATACGGTGTAATTTCCTATATAATTTACATAAAAAAATGTAAATTTTAACATACGATGTAAATTCACATTTTAATTACATAGAAAAATGTAACTTTTATCATACGGTGTAATTTCCTATATAATTTACATATAAAAATGTAAATTTTAATATACGATGTAAATTCACATTTTAATTACATAGAAAAATGTAATTTTTATCATACGGTGTAATTTCCTATATAATTTACATATAAAAATGTAAATTTTAACATACGACGTAAATTCACATTTTAATTACGTAGAAAATTGTAATTTTTATCATACGGTGTAATTTCCTATATAATTTACGTACAAAAATGAAAATTTTAACATACGATGTAAATTCACATTTTAATTACATAGAAAAATGTAATTTTTATCATACGGAGTAATTTCCTATATAATTTACGTATAAAAATGTAAATTTTAACATACTATGTAAATTCACATTTTAATTATATAGAAAAATGTAATTTTTATCATACAGAGTAATTTCCTATATAATTTACATATAAAAATGTAAATTTTAACATACGATGTAAATTCACATTTTAATTGTATAGAAAAATGTAATTTTTATCATACGGAGTAATTCACATTTCAATTGTATATAAAGATCATTTTCATTTTACCGTTTTAATTTACATCTAAACTACACATAAAAATGTAACTTTTTTTTATTTCTGTCCAATTTCATGTCTAAATTTACAAAAAAAATGTAAATTTCATTTCTCTACAATTTCTTGACTTTTATTTACATAAAAAAAAAGTAAATTTATATACATACAACATTCATACTTTTATTTACACCATAAAAAAATGTAAACTTTATTTACAATGTTGAATTGATAATCTAGATCAATTCAATTAAAAAGACAAATCTTTATTTACTATGTTGAATTGATAATCTAGATCAATTCAAATAAACAAAAGCACTAACATAACGACGGCAAACCATGTCTCTTTTATTATGAATCGATAAGTTTGATTAATTCAAAAACATACAAAAGGGATAATATAAGAATGTGACAATCATATTTCTATTATTTTGAATTGATAAATTAGATCAATCCAAATCAATACAAGTGATTACATAAGAGGTGATAATCATACGGATCTAAACTATCCATCACAAACACATACCAACCATCATCAAATATGACAAGCCAAAATAGATCGGTATCGCAAGCATGATATTTACCATTCAAACTTCACATAACGCTAGGATAATAATTAAATTAATTAAATTTAATTAAAAATAAATTCTCACCTTGTTTAGATTTGAAAAGAAGGTTCGAACTCGATCAGATCTCGTGTTCAAAGTCACGGCGGTTTCGGATCTGAAAGATTTCAATTTGAAATTCATATGTAAAAATTAGAAAACTGACTTATTACAATTGTCACTGTAACTATTAAAAGTGTCACAAAACTAATTTGAATTTTACCTTTAAAATTTCAGTTTGTTCAAAACTTTGAATCACGAATTCGCGAGCTGTAGTTGATGTTTTCAGGAACCGATTGCTGGAGGTCGAAGGGGGAGGAGAGGCGCCTGAACGCAGGAAAAGGGGGGAGATGCGGCGGCTCGTGGGTGGCGCGGCGGGGCTGCGTTCGGCCGGACTTCGGGGAGGTGGTGGAGGCGGCTCAGGCAACGAGGAGGGGCGGGGTTTGTCTGAGATCGAAGAGCGTTCAAAGATCTTCAAAAAAGTCCAAATGGGCATATGTTAATTCGCCATGGATTGGGAGAAATCGGAGCTCAGAAATCTTAGTTGTTTATGGGTTTGGCGCTGTGTATTTGGTGAAGAACGACACACTCTTCATCCCGTATTTATACGGTATTTCTAGGGTATTTTATTTTATTTTATTTTAATTAATTATAGAAATTAGGGTTTTTCCGTCCGATCTCCAACCAGAGCCCAACGACTGTCGAACAATAGGTTTTGACGTCTTCTGAACGCAATGGCGCTAGTGCCGAGGTCTAAATCTGAAGTTTACAGTATGTTTCCTTTATTTTCAAATTAATTCTTTAATATTAAATTCAAACGTACTTTCTAATTTTACCGGGGTCACATACGAAGTCAGAAAAATCTGGAAAAAAATATTTTTGGCTTTCTTATGACGATACGGTCCTAACAAAATTTATTTCGTCGAATTCTGAGACTGTTTGAAAAATTGCTATTTTTCAGTCAATTAATTTTGACCGAAATTGACAAAACACAGTTTCTTTTGCCACGCTCACATACTAGCTTCACAAATCATGAAATTTGAAACCTAACAATAATTTTACATCCCGGATCCAACAAAAGTGGTTTCGTCGAATTCTGAGGTCGTATGCAAAATGTCTATTTTCAAGGGCGATATATTCTCTATAGCGACCTTTCTGAAAATTCATTTGGCCGTAACTTTTGATTCCCGCTATGAAACTTCGATTTTTCAGATCCGTTAGACAGATATTCATTAACATATCTAAAATTTTTTGTTTCACCAAAATCCGGTTTATTCTGCATCCTGTGTGGTCAGTCAAAGTTCAGGTTTGACTTTTCCAACTACCATCCTTTTTCTAATTCCTTTTGTAATTAAATTAAATATATTCGCATTAAATTCAAACAAAATAAATTTCTAGTCATTTTTATTTAAAATAATTCATTTCAAGTACTTAAAAACCTTTAAAATCTCTAAAATGAAAATTTTAAATTGGCCCTAAATTCCGGGTTGTTATAGTCTCTAACGTAATGGACGCAGTCCCTCATCCTACGCCGGAGTGACGTACGGATCTCTATATAAAATGTTACGTTCCGCATATGTCTGTCATTACTATGCTACGTAAGCGTAAGGACTGACACCATCGATCGAATCAGATTCCTTATCGGAATAATGCCCTCTAGTCTATGATAAACCACCCAGAGTAGATATGCATGTGTCCTACGTATGTACTGTAATTATAGCTCGATGCCTCAATCACCCGTCCTCTAATGTGCATCGAGTTATGTGGCAGGGCAAAACAAGAAACATGGGACTCAGTCGAGAGCTTTTCCATATCTGTACAGGGTGCCATTAAGTGCCTTCAAATACAGATATTCCTCGGGTCTATTTTTCATGATGGCTATAGCCCCACCTCGGCCCCTCCCTCAACTAGTAAAGACTACAGAGCTAAGAGACCGCCCCTAATAACAACCAATCTAAACATCCAGGTAGTGTCTACCCTCAAACCCGTACCTTGATAGTGAAAGGTGAAATGATATCATGGGTTTAGCTCTAGTCTTTTCGCATCACGCTGACTGTCGATGACGGATATCCGACGGTCTACTATCCTTGTTTGTCGTGACCCTCTCTACCTCCTCGTGAGGCAACTGTTGAATTACCCTGGTGTCACCTCGTCACAACATTCTGACTGGATAGCTACATCTGCAGTCAAGGCCCACCCAGCTAGTAGTTACGCGCAGACCCAACCTCTGCGAGTACAGCCTAAGACATCTGTCACCGCACAGAGGACAACTAGGAAAACCTTACGTACTTCAGGAAGCCATGTGGTTCCCCTTTCCATTCCTTTAAACCCGTCATAATAATCAGATGAATGTGCGCTCCCCTCATATCTTATAACACCTCGATGATCTACCCCGTTGGGTTATTCATCCTCAAACGTAGGGACTGGTCCAAGCACCTTTCTTTAATATGTTGTTAGACCCTATGTCTAAACATTCTTTTACGCGCTTTCCTTACCTCACCAGGTTTCCATTTAACTTGGTTGTTTCCATTCATATTGAATTCTTATTCAAATTACCAAGTTTCTCTTCCTTATTAATTTCATTCATATAACTTAATCCATTTAAGTTTATTAATAAGCCCACAACATGTTATTTTATAAATTGTGGCCCAAGGTCTGTAATCCACAATCTATTTTATATTCTTGCTAGGTTACATCATTACAATAACATGTTCTCCTTACTACGTTGTTAAGTATATCTCAATTCATCTGTTTCCTAATTAACATGTCACTTACCATTTATGATTAAATATAACTTATTTATTTTATAAGTTTTCCTCATTCTTTCTCATTTAATCATAAATTCAATTGGCACCGTCAGTACAACTTATCGTTGTTTACTTAGCAGATTATTACGCATATCTAATTCTATCATTTCTACAAGTTATGCTTACCCTACAGGGATGTCTTTAATGACATAACTTTATTATAGTTTCCCCCGGTTATTTATACCACTAGGTGGCCTTAATTACATAACCTTATTGGGTTAAGCTCGTGGGCCTATATGTAAATATTACCCACCCCCTCTATTTTACTTAACCCACCCACTACCCATCCAGTTTTACTTAACCCTGCCTCAAGTTCATGATCCTACAATCCTTATGGATTAAATTAGGTTAAGTAGTCCCATTCATTACCATGTCCAATTATGGTTATAATGGGCTAGACCTCCCACATTAGGCCTACAACATGTGGATGCCGGATATGCTGCTCGGGTCTGGGAAGTCTTATTCCATAGTTGGTTCAAACCTCGTGTCTTAGCCTGATTCGTATTTCCACACTTAGACCTCTCACGTTAGGTTAAACATTAGTGGCTGCTGGATATGTCGATCTGGTCCGGGAAGACTTCCACCACTAATGCAACCTAACCTCGTGTCATAAGTGTAATTACAATTCCTAATCGTAATTACTAGACATTCCATTTTTATCCAAATCTACCTATGTCATTATAGGTGATTATTTCTCTTTTTCCCATATTTAATTATATGCCCAATTCACTATTCAAACATACACTTTTACACCTCTTTTCAATTAGCCTTTTAATTAGGCACCATATGCTCTTTTTCCCAAGTTATAAGTCAAGGCATATATATATATATATATATATATATATATATATATATATATTATGCACAAACCCAAATCTACATATTTTCCAATATATGTCCCTAGTCCATATTCACCCATTTTAATACAAGTTATACCCTAATTCATGTTCGCATAATTTCTATGCATGCCTAAAATTCATATTCACATACATCCCAATTTATGTCCGAAATCGGGACATAGACATGTCCCAATTTATAACCAATTCCATACTTACATTTATTCCAATGCATGCCTAAATTCATATTATCCAACAAGCTATATGCCCCCAAACCCATATTTTCCAATATCAATTATGCCTAAATTATGTCTTTCCCAATCGTTCCGAATTTCGCATGTTCGCATATTTTTCAGCGTTAGGCCTAGGCTCGAAGGTAGCCTAGCTATATAAAAATAAAAAGGGAAAAGAGGGAGAGAAGAGAATCAAGAATAGGCATAATAACGAATCAATAATAAACTGATAGAAATAGGCATAAACGAAATAGTCATATTATGACAAGATTAGCATGGTGGCAATGTGAACATATAAAAGCAGATCTGATAATTATGTCATAATGGAACTGATTAGGCACCGATTCAAGATCCAATTTTTATATACATATCAAGATCACTATTTAAATATTCAGATCTAAAAATAACATGAACTCACAGTGAATAGATGTAAGGAAATGGATCCAATTTACTGTGAAAAACGTATTGAATAAGTTGTTGCAGCCATCGCTGAATTTGTTGTAGCAATCTTCAAATATGTAAAAATCTTCTTTGAATTGATTTAGAAGAAGAAAGGCCATTTTAATTTTCATTGCAGCAGAGCTTCGCCGTCAGTAATTAGATAAATAAAACCTAGGTCTAGGGTCCTTTATATAGCCTAGGGTTCATGAAACTAGCTTCAAAATCGTCCAGGTTCAGAAAAGAAGTTTCCAGAGCCATGGGTAGGTCGACCCCCCTTCATAGGTGTCGACCCCTAGGTCGACCCCTATGTGCCTAAGTCGACCCCTAGGTCGACCCAATAGGGTCTCGGGTCAACTTCAAAATGTCGGCCTTCCTCGATTTGTGCGCCGAATTTTTGGTTTTGTTGATTTTTGAATATTTTTGAATTTATATGTATATATATCTTCCTTATATGCATACAAACTTCAAACGTTAATAACTTCTTCGTACGGTGTCCTATTTACGCAAACCAGATGTCTATCTTGACCAGAATTTTGAGATGGACGTAATGGTACAGATCCTTTTACTTAATTCTGAATATTTAATTAAGTTTTTCTTAATTCATTGTTAACAAAGTATTTCGCACTAATTATTCTTTAATTCATCATCTTTAGTGTCGTTAAAATTCCGGGGTGTTACTGTTAAAGTTTATGCCCTAGAGGCAATCCATTTGATGAAATTGATAACAATGTTGATGTTATTATTTTATTTGGAATAAAATAACATTATATTTGCGTAACATAAATATTAATATAATAGAAGTCCTTGGAATAATAATATGGAATTATATAGTTCGAGTAAGACTGAACTTGAGATTATATAATGTGATAAGTATTCTAATCCTTAAAAGTCCCTAGTCGAGTTTTATTATTTATACAGGACACCAATAAAGCGTTGAGACTAGTATATTGATTGACTGATGATCACATCTCATTGATCATTAATATATGTGATATTAAAGTCAAGATATAACTACGTATTAGAGAATAGCGTATTGGGCTGACCCACCATGAGATAACTACATGGAATATAATCAACAGTATCATAAGTTGTTCTCATAGTGACAGTGATGTAATGGTCCTCAGACCTGAAATCATTATAATTTTATTCGAGGATATTTATATTTTGATATCATCTAAAGTTATTTCGTAACAGAGTAATGATAACGGTGATTATTGGATATATCTCGAATCGAATGAAAATTATGAATGATCTAGATGGAATTTAACCCTACGATATATTCGTAGTGATATCCATGGGACTCTTGATTGAGTGAGGCTGTGAAATGCATGGTTGTGCTCAAATATTGATTTGTTTTAAACAGTTTACTCATCGATCAATAAAAACGGATTAAATTATAAAGAGGATGATAAGATCCATGCCTCCAGTTTAATCTTCGATATATCGGTTAAAAGGATTAAAATTATATTGATACACTGGTCACAGAAAAGTTGTATCGAATCGATGATCTTATTATAACTTGGTTAGCAGCGATGTATTACTAGATGTCGCTCACTGTTTATAATTTAAATATGATTTAAATTATTGCCAATGTTGTAATAACCTATAGGGTCACACATTAGAACATTCGACGGAAGATGACTATTTCAAATAAATAATTAAATGTGTTAATACATTGTTTGAAATGGTACGTAACGTTTTAACCGGCTATTTTATTTTGTTTGGTTTTATAAAAGAAGGACAAAACCCCTTTTTTTGGAGATAACGATTTGAATTCATGAGATCAGATCTCATAAAACAAAATCATAAACAAAATAAAAATGGCAGCTTCAACATGGCTATTTGGCTAGTACCGTCGTCTTCCACCTCTGATTCGTTCGACGATGGTGAGGCGACATTCGTGAACACCAATAGAGACCCGACGTCTGTCGAGTTCTCGATTCGATCCATCAGGTTCCATCGTTCTTCAAGATCTAGGAAATTAGGGATTTACGATTTAGTAAAGCCCTACAAAGCTATGGTTCTCTGGTTTACCAATTTTACATAGATCCTTTGATTTTAAAGAGTTAAAATTGTTAATCATTGGTTGCAATTAGATCGATTAGAACCTTCACTGGTATCAGAGCTACGGCTTTGTAAAATTGGTATTTTGAGGATTTATTTGGTTGCTGGATTGAACGATGTGAATCATGAACACAATAGGAACTAGCTAGCAGATATGATACACAATTTTCAAATGAAAACATTTCATCATAAACAAAATTTTGTTCTGTTAAATAATCTGAATGAATTATAAACTAATAATGATATATGGATTGCCAGTTTTACTCGTTAAATCATGGAATTATATTGATTAGTTATAATCTCTGTGTGTTTTGTACTAATATACATAATTGGTTTTAGGACCGATATAAAAGATTGTTTGACAGTAAATTTGGGTATTTAAATTCAATGATTTTGAATTTGTATTTTATCTGTATAAAAATTAAACTTGGATATTTTAGTATGCTAAGCCCATTATCAAAATGTTTGATACATATTATAACCTGATCTTGTTAAGCATGCCCTTCTATCGTTCTTGAGAATTTTAACTAATTAACAAATCAGCAAGACAGTTTCTGATCAAATTGTGATTTGATGAAATCATTTACATGGAGTTTTTGAATCTGATTCTTTTCCATGATTATAAAACCAGATATAGTCTATTTACTACAGGAAGTTTGAAATTCTTAAATAAATCCAGTAGTTTAACATTTACTTTTAAAGACAATGTAAAGGTTAACCTCAAATCATAATATACAGTTTATGATTTGTTAATTCTGTAAAATATATATGAATGTTTTATATGTGACTATATAATAAATGTACAGCGACATATATATACATACCTGAAATGTCAGTTATAACAACATTTAGATTTAAACATATTGATGATATATATATATATATATATATATATGATGATAAATATATAGTATAATCAGATTTCAAATCCTACTAGAAATATGTTTTCCAGTTCAATTTTATTTTCTATACTATTGGTATAGATGGTTGAGTCAAGATACTATAATGATTAAATATCATTTTGATACGCTGCAAGTACCCAAGTGTATTTGTAATTGACCTGTTTACAAGTGTAACTTGTAAATGGATCCATAAGTGTTACTCTGTCTCAAACTATAAAATATAGTACTTGATGTATATTATTAGTTGCTCATTGATATTATTTGGTTTAATGAATGATTAGAGTATTTTCATTAATTCAATGAATTTCGTATAGGTGATTAATAATTGTTATTACATTAACCTTATTAATTACATACCAAAGCAAGTAGATTTGCTAATTAATTTAATATGCAGGAATAAAAACAGAGCACATTTTTTGTATTACATGTTAATGTAATTTTAAAATTTAAAATGCTGAATGATTTTATCTATTTGTATAAACACACAGACTGATATTAACAATATGTTTTGATTAATAATTGTGAGCTGAATTCATATGTTAATAAATAATCATTGGATGATTGTTACAACTCAGTATTAGTGTTGACAAAAATATAATGGATTGAATTTGAGTATAATAACTGTACACAAAAACTTATTTAGTATTTTGTGATGATGATCATAATGTCTACACTGAACACTATGAATGGCTTAAACATAATGACTTAAGAACATAATTTTTAACTAGAAATTGGTTTGTTGTTAATCTGTGAAAATGTTTCACTGAAATAAGGTAATTTGTATTTGATACATAATATAAAATTGTTTTATAATAAATAAGTTTTATATATGATATAAAATTATGAAATAATTTTAGATTAGAAGTATTAACTTAGTTGATATTTCTTATTGATGAACCAAGGAACCTGGTAAAACAATCAAAATTCAGTTTTGATTAATCCAGATAATCTAGTCCTATTAGATCAGATTTAATAAAATATTTTAAATCTGTCAGTTTGTATAATTATATTTTAATGACATCATGAATCTATGTACCCGGCTATTGCTAATATTATAGGAACAATGAGTCATATGGAAATGTTCTTGTATGCATTCTTGCATAATAAATGACCTAGCATATAATATTATATGTGAGTACCTTTAATAGATTGTGTATACAAAATTTCAAAAGGTGGCATTTTGTGTTTACATTAAAATTAATGATGCTTGTTCACAGAATATGAATAATGTGCAATTGTTTATGAAACGTTCTACATATAAATACATGTATGTTTTATCCTTTAATATATTTGCAAACCGTCTAAACATAAGATCATGTCTTCTTTAGTAACATGCCATGTTTATAATGAATACATGCAAGCTGTTGACAGTTTGAAATCTCATGCAAATTTGTATAGAGTTTCTTTATATGCCAACAAAATGTTCGATTTCATTACCGTGTATCACTATAAAATGCTGCAATATTAAATCAGCAACTTGATTTACTGTTGGATATTAAATTAAATAGCATATATTTCAGTATCAGATACTATTTGAAAATATTTTTCATCTTATATGCTATTATATAGATGTTCACATGGTTTTATTCAGTGGCGATTTGCATAAATGGGTATGTGTGTGTAACCTGGACAAATAAAACCATTATGGCTGTAATATGCAGCTAGAATTATGCATACTTATGAATAATGTTATAATTGTAAGCTGTATATATGTTTGACACTCCTTGCAAGTATATTCATGCATGAAATATGATTTGCATACCGACCCTTCTACCTTTTAACACCCTTTATTACCAATACAACTAGTTGCAACATCTAACATAATAATAAATACATCTCATTAAAAAAAAATATTGAGGAAACCATAATGAAATGAACATTATAAGATAATGCTTGTTAGCTAATGGACTTTAGTTTTGACTAATTTAGGCATTTGATGTTTACTGCCAAGAGCTTATGGCAGAATTTGCATTTGTCAAGATGGATACACTCTTGCAACACTAGTGAGACCAGGATTATATGCTGAAAGTTTGGAAATTTGTTTTCAGATTTTACTTGTGCAAGAATGAATTGTTTTATTATATTCTTAATGTCTATGAATAATCTTGTCAGTGCCTGAAATGAATGTGATTCAAAACAATAATGTATTGTATATGTTGGATGTATTTGAAATGATAATGTATAAGACATTGTTGTGGGATTATGTGGTTACATTAAATTTGATATGGCTGTTATGTAATGATATATATTTGTATATGGAAAGTGTTTATAAGTTTCTTCCTGAAATGATTATATAGATGCTTTGCTTGATTACTCATGCATGGATAATATGGGATACATAATCCATATACATAATCATGAGGTTATCTGCATGTCTATATTTTATTATGGTAAATAAAGGGTCTGGTTTAGTAATAGTTACATATAATTCTTTTATAACTTCTAGAAAGCTATGATAAAATTAATCAGTGTAGAGAAATTTATGGCAATACAAAAGTTGGACGACATTTTATGTTTTGAAATGTTCAAAATTAGCATAGGCACGTTACCTATGAAATATTGAATTTAAATACACATATATACTGAATATGTTCTATTTAAATCCAATTGATATTATGAATATAAAACACATGTTTTAATGAGTGTAAATAACTCTAATATTGCTTTCCATTACGAGTTATAAATTCCCTTTAAAGCAAATTTTGTTATATTAAATCATGGTGAAGTCTTCCAATAGTACACCCATCAATGTCAAATCTCATTGGATGTAGGTAACGCCAAAGCGTTGTGCATCCTCTTAGTTTGGTTATATGAGGTAGGAGTAATTGTGGTGCTTCGACTGTATTATTGGGTTTGATTTAACTAAGGTTGCATAATAGGATTATGGCCTTAGAGACAATAGCATGAATTATTCTATATCTTGAGCAAATGAATAATATTGAACAAAATGTTCATCATGTGATCCAAGAATTATATACACGATATAATTGACATAAGATGTCTACCTAAAAGGTTGTGTTTTGGGGATTAGATAAAGCTAGGTCAAGGCATGACTAGATATGGATCTTGGAACACCATTATATATATATATACACACACCGATATGTATAATAAATAGTGGGATGTTAATTTGAGTGGGAGCGTATTTTAGTTTAAATTTCACTTTTATGTTAATATAAATTTTTGATTGTCAAAAATTATATTAAGTAAATATTAAAGAATCAGATATTATTATCTACTGCAGATATTAAATTATAGATAACTCCAATAATTTAAATTTGTTATTGGGAAGGTTAAATTGAATTAAATCAAATTTCTTGACTAACATTGAAATTTGAGGATTGTCCTCAAACAAATTAAAACGTAATTGTTCTAACAAATATAGAGGATCTAAAATAAAAGTTAAAGTGAGACTTCAGCTGAATAAGATACAAATGTTATAAAATCTACTTATATATCTCTAGTATTAGATACTAGATACGAATCACATAGATGTATGTGAATTTACTGAAATTGCAAAATAAGTATAAATTTGATAAAAGGACAAGTGGACTTACTATTGGAAATGAAGCAAATGTTGCTAAATTATCCATAGGAAGTTGATTCTTGTTATAAATACTAGCTTAATTAAATAAATAAAATAATTGTTATTATGAAATTCCACTTAAAATAAATGTTATGAAAGATCTTGTTCAAACAAGTTTGTATTTCATTTGTAATAAAAGGAACAATTGTCATTCATTTTATTTAAATGAAATGTCATCTGGAATTTCACAAATAATTAATGATCTTTGAAAATCCTTAACTATATTGTACTTGACATTAATAATGAGTGGATTAAATTTAGTGTTTTAAATCCAATATACCTTTAGTATTACTAGTTAGCACTATAAACAAGAAAGCATATCAAAACTCCATAATGATGGAATTTTGAGATCATTTGATTTTGAATTGTATGAAGAATACAAATCTTGTTTATTAGGAAAAGTAACTGGATCCACTTTCACTTGACACAGTGGTTGAATGATAAGTGTTGGGTATCATACATAATGATGTATATGGAGCAATGAATACATAAACTAGAGGCGGGTTTTATTACTTCACTTACTGATGATATCAGTAGATACAGATCTGTGTATCTTATGAAACACATACCAGAATCCTTTGAAAAGTTCAAAGAATTCAAAGTGAAGTTAGAAACCAATTTTGATAGAAAATAAATTCTCTTTGAAAGGATCAAAGAGAATATTTAAGCCAATTAATTAATGACTGTCCATATGAGTTTGAAATTGTTTCATAACTTACTCCATCTAGAAGACCATATTGAAATGGTATATCTGGAAGGAGATATCGTACCCTATAAGATAAAATACGATTAATGATAAGTCATATAGATCTTCCAATAAATTAAGTTTAGAAAAATTGTATTAAATTCCACTAAAACAACCTAAAGACGCCATATGAGATATGGACTAGGAAATGTCCTAGTGTGTCTAATGCGAAGATTTGGGATGTAAGGCGTTTATTAAACGTCCTTCCTCTGATAAGATCGGACCCAAATCAGATAACTATTTTGTGTAATATCCACAAGAAATAAATGGATATTATTTTTGTAAATCCTCAGAGAATAAAACATTTATTGCTCAAATTAGTATCCATTTAAAGGAGAGTCAGTCTCTAAGATACCAATGGGAATGAAATAGAAATTGAAATGTTTCGAAAACCACATAATGCCATTGAATCTTGTATAGACAAGAAGTTGAGTGGGAGTGTCACAATAGTTCTAATTTTATTTGATAACACATTAATTATTGTAAATAATGTTAGCTTTAAAGCAAGAAATAAATACTGATCCTAAGAAAGAAAATGTTTGGATTAAGAAGTTCATAATTGAACTTAAGTCATTATTGATTCAGTGATTTACATTGCGATAACAATATGGCTATGGCTCAGGCCTAAAACCTTAAACTCACTATAAATCCAAACATATGTTTAATAAATATATTTCTTATGTGAAGTTGTTCACAGAAGAAATAAACATATCTGCAAAGTTACAAAAATTGTTGTTGCAGACCTACTGAATTAAACTCTGTCGCAACAGAAGTTTAATAACCACACTAGTTTTATGAGTATACGATACATAAATTATTGACCCTAGTGCAAGTGGGAGATTGTTAGAGTTTATGCCCTAGAGGAAATCCATTTGATGAAATTGATAACAATGTTGTTGTTATTATTTTATTTGGAATAAAATAATATTCTATTATATTATATTTACTGCGTAACATAAATATTAATATAATAGAAGTCCTTCGAATAATAACACGGAATTATATAATTCGAGTAAGACTGAAGTTGAGATTGTATAATGTGATAAGTATTATAATCCTTGAAAGTCCCTAGTCGAGTTTTATCGTTTATACAGGACACCAATAAAGCGTTGAGACTAGTATATTGATTGACTGATGATCACATCTCATTGATCATTAATATACGTGATATTAAAATCAAGATATAAATAGATATTAGAGAATAGCGTATTGAGCTGACCCACCATGAGATAACAACATGGAATATAATCAACAGTATCACAAGTTGTTCTCATAGTGACAGTGATGTAATGGTCCTCAGACCTGAAATCATTATAATTTTATTCGAGGATATTTATATTTTGATATCATCTAAAGTTGTTTCGTAGCAGAGTAATGATAACAGTGATTATTGGATATATCTCGAATCGAATGAAAATTATGAGTGATCTAGATGGAATTTAACCCTACGATATATTCGTAGTGATATCCATGGGCCTCTTGATTGAGTGAGACTGTGAAATGCATGGCCGTGCTCAAATATTGATTTGTTTTAAACAGTCTACTCATCGATCAAGAAAAACGTATTAAATTAT
The DNA here is from genome assembly GCA_030737875.1 of Allium sativum. Classification (NCBI taxonomy): domain Eukaryota; kingdom Viridiplantae; phylum Streptophyta; class Magnoliopsida; order Asparagales; family Amaryllidaceae; genus Allium; species Allium sativum. Next base: position 967,393,513 of record CM060912.1, on the reverse strand, counting down.
AAAGAAGATGATATGATCCATGCCTCCAGTTTAATCTTTGATATATCAGTTAAAAGGATTAAAATTATATTGATACACTGGTCACAGAAAGGTTGTATCGAATCGATGATCTTATTATAACTTGGGTAGCAGCGATGTATTACTAGATGCCACTCACTGTTTATAATTTAAATATGATTTAAATTATTGCTAACGTTGTAATAACCTATAGGGTCACACATTAGAACGTTCGACGGAAGATGACTATTTCAAATAAATAATTAAACGTGTTAATACATTGTTTGAAATGGTACGTAATGTTTTAACTGGCTATTTTATTTCGTTTGGTTTTATAAAAGAAGGGAAAAAACCTTTTTTTTTTGGAGATAGCGATTTGAATTCACGAGATTAGATCTCATAAAACAAAATCAAAAACGAAATAAAAATGGCGGCTTCAGCGTAGCGATTTGGCTAGTACCATCGTCTTCCACCTCTTATTCGTTTGACGATGGTGAGGCGAGCATTCGTGGACACCAATAGAGACCCGACGTCTGTTGAGTTCTCGATTCGATCCTTCAGGTTCCATCGTTCTTCAAGATCTAGGAAATTAGGGCTTTAACGATTTAGTAAAACCCTACAAAGGTACGATTCTTTGATTTACCAATTTTACATTGATCCTTTGATTTTAAAGAGTTAAAATTGTTAATCATTGGTTGCGAGTAGATCGATTAGAACCTTCAGTTACATTGTGTTATTGTGTATGTTTCATTGTTTGCAAATGGTTGATAGGCATGCAGAAAGCTTTGTTGTTTTCTCAGTAAGGAATTTTGGGGACAAAATTTCTTAAGGGGGGAGAGAGTAACGACCAACATTCTATGCATCGGAGGATCGTAGAATATTTATTTTATTTTCACACGAAGTCGTATGGTCATGTAACTTTGGGGAACAACTGTTGGGGTCAATTTCCATGCTTACGATTTTTACCAGATTTTTAAATGATCGTTTTGCCCCAGGCGAATCTTGTTTCCCCTATAACTTTTGATTGGTAAGGAATTTTGACGCGAAACATCTTCTATTTGATTCGGATGATGGTTTACCTTTATGTAGAGTGGTCATATTGATCAAACGGACTTACTATTTGGGAGTTATGATTGAAATAAGGTTTGGAAGATGAAAAACAGCTTAATCGGGCTTAATAGGTTAATTAGCAGCTAGGCCCATAACCTATTTCGAGATTACGGTTATCAAGGGATGAAATGAGTTAGAGGATGGTTCCTTTTCATTTTCTCAGCCGCCATAAACATTTCTTTAAATCTAATAATGGCCTCCAACTCTTAAATCACTTTTAACCACTTTCTAATCACATATTAGCCATAAGGCGGATTAACATAGAAATTGAGATAGAGCTGCTGGAATACATTAGGAACCATGCCAAATCAGTTAGAGTTTCAGATCTGAGATTTATTTGTGGCTAAGGTGAGTGATTTGCAATTTTATTCACTAATTATGGATAATTAGGAGTGATTAGTGATAATTAGCGAAATTATGACTTAGAAAAATATGGAAAAATTCTGAAATATTAATTTATGGCTCTAGTTAAAAATTGGGTTAATCTGGATTAAGTTTTCTAATCCTATTGTTAGATATAGTTAAACATGGTTAAGGGAAAAATCATGGTTTTGGGCATGTTTGATCTAAAATAATCTATATGCTTGATGTTTTGACCTTGTTGATTGATCCTATATGTTGCTACTGCTGTTTGGAATGATTTATGATTGATTGGTAAAGTTAGAATGGTTGAAAACGCTGTCGTATGGCGAGAATGGACGATACACACTTGCTGGAAAGGTGCCAGGATACCGGATCGAATTGGGATAGGGGTACGGATCAGACATATCCAAATCGAACCGGATTAGTGGTAAGATCTTCAGCACTAAGGCTACAAGGAAGGCCATTCGAATCGAGCTGGGGTTGGAATCGGATCAGAGGGGATAAGCCGAACCAGAGAGCCAAATCAAAGTGGAGAGTACGGACCGAACCAAGGACCCCAAACCAAACCGAGTGCTCCGAACCAAACCAGTCAGGGAGCCACAAACCAAATTAAACCCGAACCGAGCCAAGGCGTGAGAGGCCCGAAGCGAACCGATGATGACTGGAGCACTATGCATATTCAAACCGAACCTAGGCATGGGCCATGAGAACCTAATCGGATTTGGAACTACTTCTACGCGATGACTCTTATGAAGACCAACTCCAATTCAATCAAAACCCAAGATGCAAAGGAAGCCCAAGTGAGAAGTTATTACTCGGGATCCAGGTGGGAATCACTGAGTTGACTTCATGAGTTGGGCTTTGCTGTGGGACGTGTGCAAAGGGGTTATCGATATCTATAGCTTTAGTTCACCACTGAGAGACAGATTAGTGGTTATGGATCATCTCAATGGGATCATTAGAACTTCCAAGGGTAAGTGATCGTAGCATTACTATGGAGCAGTGCAATGGGGCCGTTAGTAATCCCAAGGGCAAGGTGATTGTAGATAGGGATTAGTGGCTATAGACCAGTGCAATTGGTTCATTAAGACCCCAAGGGCAAAGTGGTCGGAGCAAAGGATTTGGTGATCAAAGTGGTGAATATCGTATACTTTACGCATCGTGTGAGAGATGTGAGGATGATTACTATGTTTGATGCTTTCTATCACCATGACATGCACACTTCTACCTTACACTTTATGTTAGCGTTACCTTAGAGTACTGTACATCTTACTGTGCTAACTCTTTTCTTGCAGGTCCAGGTTCAGGTATGATTATTTATACCTGTTATTATTATGTTTTGCTGCTATCGCTCATACCAGACTTTTGTCTGACCTAGAGTTTTATGTCTCTTCTTATTACTCTGGGTGCGCCTAAACGAGCAGACTAGAAAGAGGTTAGGTAGTATGCACGAGTAGCTGTCCGAAGACGAGCAGGAGGATTCCATGTACTATTACATATATTCTCCCTGTTTTGTTGCTAGTCACTGCTTTGGGCACTAGTAGTGTACCTTTTCTATTTTGCTTTAGAGATAGTATTTTGAAGTTGTAATAATGATGATTTAGATCGTAAGCTATATTTTGGATTCCGCTGCTATGATGGTTTAATTTTCAGCTTATGCACTGTTTCGCCTGTTTTATGTCAAGTTATGTTATTAACATATTTTATTCCATGCGCTATGAGATATACTACAGGTTCTTTGGTGATTCATAGTTTCAAATCCTTTTCCTTTGACGATCATCCCGGGCTAGTTGGGCATTGGCACAACGCGTTTCAAGGGAAATGTCGGCAGGTGCGGGGCGGGCCGCCACAATTTAATTGATTTTTTGTCCTAACTACATATTCAATATCTCCTAGTATATCCTCTACATGAGGATCTCTTAAAAGCCTAATTCTTGTATTGGGTTGATTAATTTCATTATGTATTTCATATGATTCATTATCATATTCATCTTTATTTTGATTTAAATCTTTATAATTTTCATCAAACGATACATTTAGAGTTTCTCCAATAGTATTATTTTTTTAAATTGAAAACTCTATATGTTTTACTTCTATTTGAATATCCAATAAATATTCCTTTATCTGATTTAGGATCAACTTATCTAGATTTTCTTTTGTATTTAAGATAAAGCATTTACTCACAAAATTTTTGAAGTAAGATACCTTTGATTTCTTATTATACATAATTTCATAAGGACTTTTTTTAGTTAATGGTCAAACTAGGATTCTATTTAGAATATAACAACTCATAGCAACTGCTTCAGCCCAAAAAAATTGTTAAACTACTATCAAATAACATAGTTCGCGCACACTCTTGTATTGTCCTATTTTCATGCTTAACTGCTCCGTTTTGCTGTGATGTTCTCGAACAAGAAAAGTTATGTGTAATTCCCTTTTTATTACAAATTTCTCATAATTTTCATTTTCAAATTCTCCATCATGATCACTACGTATACTTTTAATAGATTTTGAATTCTCTTAGCAAAGGTTTTAAATAATTCAAAAGCATCACTTTTATGTTTAAGAAACAACATCCACGTAAATCTAGAGAAATCATTGATAATTACAAAAACATATTTACTACGGTTTATTGATTGTGTTTGAGATGGACCAAATAAATCCATATGAAGTAATTTAAATGGATTTGAAGTAGTAATCTCATCTTTTGACTTGAATGAACTTTTTCTTAATTTCCATAATTAGCAAGTGTCGCATAAATTATCTAATTTAAAATTTATTTCGGGTAATCCTCTAACTAAATCTAATGAGATTTTAGATAGATGTTTGAAATTCAAATGACCAAATCTCTTATGTTAAATCCAATGGTCACTTTTATTGGCCAAAAGACACAAATGAAATTTTCATACTTAAGATGTAAATATTTATCTTTCTAATTCCTTTATAAATCATGTTTGAATTATTATCTTCAATAAAGCACTTATCTTTTTCAATTTAATTTTATAACCTTTTATTTCATAATTGACTTATACTAAGCAAGTTATATTTCAAAATTTCTAACTAGTAAAGAAAAGAAATAGTAGGAGTTTTAGAATTACTGACATTATCGATACCAATCACATATACTTTTGAGTTATCATCAAATTTGACCATTCCACCATCTTCTAGATTATACTATTTAGTAATTCTGGATTTCCCGTCATATGCCTCGAACAAACAATATCCAATATCCATTTTATCTCTTTTGATTTGCACTAGTTGACCGTTAAGTTTCAAATCATCAATAGCCATGAAACACCTCTGATCCTATACAATACACTGATTCGATAAACAACTTGACCTTTTACAATAATTAAATGAATACTTATGAAACAATAACGAAATGTATACTTTTGAACTAATGTTAGAAAAATCTTCAAAAATTACCATTCAAAATTTTTAAATTATGAAATTCTTTAAAACCAATTATTATGGATGCAGATTAAGGATCTTTTTGCAAATTAAACACTAGAGGGAGGGTGAATAGTAATAGATTTTAATAAATTTATTGAATTCATTTGGAATTAAACAGAATGCAAATCATAGAATCAAATACAGATTCAGAAAATAAAGTAAAAATCAACAAAAGGAAAGCACATACCAGGATTTTATACTAGTACGGGACTCCCCTACATCTAGTCCTATACAACGCCGGGTTGATGTGGATTTTTATTCAATGAATCCAATCACAATCCTTGATTTCAGGGCCAGAAGGGCACACCTCAACCGATTCTAAGTACAGTGAGACTTAGTTGATTTCCGGGCCATAACTTTACACCCAATCGATTTTTGAGATACAATCACACATTGACACTTTATATGGGACAGAACCACACCCTTCTCTTATCAGGTTTTATAGTATTAACTCGATAGGACTTGATTTTGCGATCTTTGATCACAAACGGCCTATAACTCTTGAGTAGTACTTGAATTTCGGAGATATTTTGATTTAGAATTGAAAGAGAAGAAAAATGATATGATTTCTATTGAAATCGGCAAAGTATAAGTGCAGAAAGTTAAGAAATTAATAAGAATAATGGTGGTATGATTAGAGAAGAAGAAGATGAAAAGTGATTAAAAAAATCAAATTCTGAAGCCTTTACATAGTTTTCCAATAGTCGTGACCTTTCATAAAAGATTTGAATTCAAAAGACACAACTTTTCAAAATTTTAAAAAAAGTCATCAGTAAGTATGCGGACATGCACAATGTGGGATGTCGACATCCTTAGTTATTTAAAAAAAAAAAATTAAAGCTAAATCAAATAATGTTTAAATAAATTATATAAATTCTTGAGTTAAAGCAAACCATTTTTCTTTGTATTAAAATAGAGTATATTAAGTAAAAATATATTAAAAACATATATTAAAATGACTTTAAGAAAATGATTAAAGTTTAATTATAAAATGATATAAAAGTATAAATATATTAAAACACAGTATCAATAATGAAATTGATAACATAGATTACTACAATAAAACTAGTAATAAATTTGTAAGTAAAACTAACTTGAGTTAGGAGTTAAAATATATTAAGTATAATTTTAAAAAACATGAGTTAAAATATATTACATATAATTTTAAAAACAATAGTCAAAATAAATTTCAAGTGTTAAAATAAATTTCAAGAATTAAAATATTTCTGAAAAGAAAGAAGTATAAATTTAAAATAAGGAAGTAATTTTGGAATCATTTGAAAAATAGATTTGAAAACAATGAAATAATTTTGAAATTATTTGAAAAGAAATTTGAAATCAGAATTAAGTTTAATACCAGAATTCGGTGCTAACCAGAGTTTTAACAAAATACCTAGACATATTTACTCTATATTTCTTGAAGTATTGAATCCTTGATGCTCACGAGTCTTGAAACTTGAACCCTTATACTTTGAAATCTTGATTCTCTGAACTGTACAGTCTTCAATAATCATTACCTACATAGATTTCCTATATGTGTATATATATATATATTCTAGATAATAGTGTTTATATATTTTATAATAATAATTAAAACAAAGTTGAAACAAGGTTGTTGTCATCAAAACTATCACCATCAACATCTCAATCTCTAATATAAACTAACGTTTACAACTCTAAAAAATGTGAATAATTGTAGAAAAACTGAAATAAGTGATAGAAATAAGTACTAAGAAAAAAGACTAGAAAAATAAAATTACAGAAAGAAACTATAATAAGAATAAAAAAGTGCTTATAGAAATGAAGAAAAGTATTTACTAAAAAGACATTACAGAAAAGCACTAAAAACATTTGAAAACTGTAAGTAAAAATCTAAGGAAAACTACAAATAAAAATATTAAAAGCCCTATATTGTCAAATTATTTAAAACCTAAATAATTACTGCACTCACCCATGGTCCAAAGATCTTCTCTATAGCTGCTGCATCCCGCCTCTAGGTGGATTATAAATATATTTTATTTTATAAACCTTTTCACTAGAATTTTTCTACCTCAAGTGTAACAACTCGGATTTTCAGTCAATTTAAAATGTAATTTTAAATGAGTATGAAAGGGTTATAAATGATTTGAATAAGAGATTTGAACCCAGAAGCAATTAAAAATTAATTTTAATGTCGAATTATGTGTCAATAAAGTTAAAATGAGACTGTTGGGTTTTTAAAATTGGTAATTAACAAATATTAGTTGAAAACCGATAAAAACACGATATTTCGGTTACCTTAAAAATAGGCATTTTTCCAAAAATCATGGATTTCGACAATTTTAGTGTAACAACTCAGAAAATCCGAACCAATCTAAAATTTTTATTTTGGCAATTTTAGTGAATTTTGAATATTTAAAATGAATTATTTTAAAGAATAACGACGAGAAATTTATTTTGAATAGAATCAGAACGTGTATATTTGTAACATCCCGAATTTTAATAACACGTTAAAATAAGAAATAAAGGCAGAATTAAATTTTCAAATAAGAATCAGGGAAAACGCATTGCGCCATTGCGTTCGTCTCGGAATTCTACATGAAATAGAGTCCAAGTTTTCGAAAATCGGAGTCCGTATGACCAAGATATGGCCTAAACAAGATTCAGCAGACTGACCCCAGGTCGACTGTAGTGTCGGCTGCGTAGTCGACCTCCCCCCCCCCCCCCCCCAGGTCGACAGTAGTGCCGACCTCCCCCTGTACAAGTCGACCTGGTGTGGCCCGGAACCCATTTTTGAGGCCCGGGATGAGTTTTGATGGTCTGGATTGATTCTAGGGTTAATCCTATGGCCTAAAATAGTTTCCTACACCTATATAAACACCCTAAGACCCTAGCTAATCCACAACAAATCATTCTAACACCATTATGCTGTTGAGTCTCCTCTTGAACCATGGCCGCCGTCTCCAAACTTGAAGCTTAAACATTTAAGCTAGATCCAAATCAAAGACCAACGTTCCTACATCAATTCAAGGGAATAGATCAACGTCTCTACAACAATCCTACGTCAATTTCTGTTCTTAGTTCTCAAAAACCACGATCTGTAAGCCCCAGTTACTCTTAGATCTAAACTTTAAACTTAATATGGACATGTGTAAATTGAAATTGAATATAAACATGATAACTACTTGAGACCTATTCTTGTAAATCTTTGATCTATGACTATTCTTTTTGATCTATTATGTTAAATCTACTCTTGTTCACTGTAACAACCCGAATTTTTACAACACGTTAAATCAAGAATCAAGACAGAATTAAATTATAAATTCTGAATCAAGTGAAACGTTCTGTGCCATTGCGTTCGTCTCGGAAAAATACGCGAAATAGAGTCCGAGTTTTCGAGAATCGGAGTCCGTATGACCCGTTAAAGGCCCAAAGAAGATTTCTGGAAATTTGAACTTCGGAAATAGCTTTGAAAATCAGATCTGGGGCTAGGCGGGAAGTTTCCCGCCTAGGCCACGTCGACAGGGCTGTCGACAGGCCTGTCGACTTGGGCCCAGACCAAGTCGACAGCGCTGTCGACTTGCCTGTCGACAGGGGGTGGCCGGGGCAAGCTGCCTGGCGCACCTGTTAGTCTCACCTGGTCTTGTTCTTGGGCTGGTTCTAGAAGCTTCCGAGATCTGATGGTCCTGATCTATCCTAGGGTTAATCTAAGGGCCTAAAACTATCCTAATCTCTATAAAAAGACCCTAAACCTAACCTAAATCCCTAAAAATCAAACCTAGCAACTAAGTGCTGCCAAAATCTTCATTGATCATGGCCTCCATCTCCAATCCTTAGAGCCTATGCATTCAAATCGGGTTCAAATCAAAAGGTGCAAGCTTGCTACACCAAATAGAGGCCAAATCAACGTTGCTATGCGAGTTTCATGACGGATCTTCATCAAAGGAGCCACCTTTCTTCGTCAAAACGATTCATGCTCCTAGTCCTCTTGCCACGCTATTTAAGTTCTAGCTACTTTTGGATCAAAACGGTATTTTTAATGTTGACATGGGATAAAATGAGATAAAGCATAAGTATGCATGTATGTGAACCTAACTTTGTCCCTTTTCTATGATCTATGACCTTAGACTAAGATGTAGCAACTTAATCATGTCACTCATGTTATGTTTAGCCTAGTTTATCTTGCAAGTTTGGATCTTTGTCTATGGAAGATTTGTATGAACCTTTGGGAACCATTTGACTTGTGAAACATAGGAAAATACTTGACCTTGGGGCTTATGCATGCATATGAACACAAACCCCTTATGTTTCATGCATGATTGTGGCAAAACCTCCTTATGATACTATGCAAGTTGGTGGCCAAATTCTATATGATAGTATGCATGCTTATGGTCAATCCCTATATGACTCTATCATGCATGTTTTAAGGCCAAACCCCCTTATGACGCCATGCATGTTTGGAGCCAATCCCTTTTGTGGCATCGTGCATGTTTTGGGGTCTACATGTAGCCATAGTATACCTACTATGTTGACTCGCTTTGCTTGCGTTGGGAAAACACGATTTTGGGTAGTTGGATAAACATGAACATGTCGCGAAATCTTAACTTGATTATGACATGTGTTCATACTTGAAAATATGACTTGAAAGATAACATGGAAGTTGGCATGTAAGTATGCATAAAAACACGAGCTTGGGAATTTACCTATTAAGTTAGGTCTACCCTTTGGGAATTTACCTATTAAGTTAGGTCTACCCAAATGCTTGAAAAACTTGTAACATGTTTTGGAAACATGATGAACTTAGATAATATAAGTGTGGCCAACTCGAGGTTGGGTTGAGTTTGCAACGTAAAACTACCCGGAACCGACCGGCCTAACTAGTAGTTGCAAACAATAGGACCCAATGTGAGAAGTTGGTCATGTCGCGCTTAAGACCCGAGGTTAGACTAGGTTGTGGTGTAAATCTACCCGGACCCGCCCGGCTTAACTAGTAACCCCAACAAGGTCTAATGTGAGAGGTTAAGAGTGCATTAATTAAATTAATGCCACATGATAAGGTTAAGTAAATTTGACTAATGACACTTAACCGATATGACACGAATGGGTAGGTTAAGTGGGACAGGGCTTGATTTCCTTAATGACACTTAACCATGCAAGATGATTAGGAGATGGGGTTAAGTAATTTACACTTAACTAATCCGACTGGGTAATTAGATGGGGTTAAGTAATCCACACTTAACTAATCTAAACACGGTAATTCGATGGGGTTAAGTTAAACACTTAACCAATTTAAACTTGGTAATTCAATGAGGTTAAGTAACCAATACTTAACCAACTTAACGTGATAATTTAATGGGGTTAAGCAGCTTATACTTAACCAATTATACATGAAGATTTGATGTGGTTAAGTGACCTAAACTTAACTAATCTAACTCGTTAATTTGATATGGTTAAGAGAACTAAACTTAACCAATCTAACTCGTTACTTGGATGTGGTTAAGTGACCTACACTTAGCCAATCTAACTCGTGAATTTATGGGGGTTAAGTTAACCCATACTTAACCAATCTAACGTGAAAACATGATAAGGCTAAGTCACGAATCACTTGAATACGCTTGACCGATTTGATTCGGTAATTTGACAAGGTCAAGTTAATTTATATAATTAACCAATCTAAAATGATAATTAGACGAGGTTAAGTTATGGATTGCTTAATATACTTAGCCAACTTGACACATGGTTTGTAGGGTTAAGTCTTGGACTTGGATACTTAGCCAATTTTGACATGGTTTGTAGACGGGCTAAGTTATGAACTTAAGTGACACTTAACCCATTAGATAAACCCTAATTCGGAGGATTAGGTAAATAACCATAGTTAACAAGGATTATGGAAATAAGGCTAAGTGGTAAACCTTAGTTAAGGGAAACTAAGTAATAATTCTTAGTCAAGGAAATTTGGACCATTTCTTAGATAGATTAGTAACCCGATACGTTAGGTCAACGTTTAAGTATGCGTGTAGGAGCAGGCTATCTGATTTAGATAAAGGCTCCAACGAACTGGGTAACGAAGCAGCGGCTTCGGGGAACGTGAGGATATTCTTGGGATCCCTCTGTGAGCTGCCAGGTCATTATACTAGGCTCACGAGAGGTTGAGGTCTGCGGTAGAAGAACCAAGAATATGCCTTGGTTGCTATGCGAGCGACCTAAAGACTGGGGTGGATAGCAGTGAGTCGACGAATACATAAGGTGCCCGAGATAGCAAGTTCGTCGATCATCTACCATCTTGAGTCAAGCGTGTACGTACGGAAAGGCAGGGAACACCCAACAGACCATAATTGCTATCTAATTATGGGTGAGGTAGGCCGTAGGATGTGGGCTGGCCGGAGTGTAGTTCTCATGCAAGATTTTCTCTTGTGTTTCCTTTCACTAGTTGAGGGAGGGGTCTCGTGGGACCATAGCCACGTGTAGAAAAGCAGACCTTAGTATCTGCATCGGCAGATAAATCTAAAGCTCCCGACCGAGTCCTGTATTTCTTGTTTTGCCCTGTGACAGGACTCGGATGGCACGATGTGATACATGTGCATACAGTTATAGAAAAACGATTCACGATGAATGCGTGGGAAAAAGGGTGCGGTTGAGGGTTAGCGTAATCCCTAGTGGCCTAGGTGGTTTAACCCAAACCGAAATACGAAAGCGTGCAATAGGTAAGCATAATCCCTAGTGGTGCTAGGTGGCGTAAGTCCTAGTAGTTCAAACGATGATTCATATAGAAGAGCCTAGCTAGAACAAGGGTGGCAGTCCAAACGATTTCAAGGATAATACGACATGAGGAAGCCCGTACGAGGTACGTCAAAGGACTGAACTTATATACATGGAAAGAAACATATGATTTGAGTAACCTATATATGCGATATATTAGGTTGACATGGACCATTACACGACTTTGAGTAAGGGACATTCATGGTTAACACATAACAAGGCTGGGATACTAGTACGGAGGGTGCAGAGCAAATATACATGTTAGAACCAGGAAGAATATACATAATAGATACCGTGGGATGTTAGACGGGGTAGATACCTTGGAATAGTATACTTGATAGAAACCTGACGATGTGATACCTTGATTTATCATGACACCGTAGTTTACCATGATATCTTAGTTTACCTTGCTACAGTAGTTCAGTCTGTTACCCTGGTTTAGTTTATCTATCTTGTAGTCATCCTTATATTTACTTTCAGTTTATGCATGTCATGTTACCTTTACCTGTTTTTATACTGGAAGTAGATAGGACTTACCAGTCTTTATGACTGACCCCGTTTCTTTCGCTTCTTGTCTTCCGTTTCCCCCCCAGGTTACAGGGAGGAAATACTATTGTTTAGTTCAGACTTCTTCGGCTTGAAGGTCATCTTGGATGGCTTGGACTTTCCTTGGCTATGGCTACTTTACTGTTTTAATTGGGGAATAATTTATGAAAAAGGTTTCATGCTTCTTTATTTCAGCAAGACAGGTTTTGATGTACTCTGATGTAAAAAGGCTTTTGACCTCATTTATTAATGTTATGAAAGTTTGTTTTTACTTCCGCTATTTTTATATGTTCTGTCTTGTGATATTTCTGTGGATGTTTACCAATAATGCCCCTCTAAAGCTAGTGCATTCCCTTGCGAGTGACCCTAGCGGAGGCGGGGTGTTACATTCACCCTAGATCTACTCACCTTGAACCTAGTACCGTTCATATTGAACCTTGATTTGTGGAATACTGATAAGAACTTGATTTAGGGGCCTGTTCATGTCATAACCAAACCCTATCATGTCCATTATTTTAACATGCCTGTGATGTTGTGATGTTGAAACTATTGCTAGTCACAAGTTTAGGATTATCATCTTATGTCATCTATTGCTATGTTTATCACCCTATTTCATATGCCAGTGATGTTATGATCATATCTCAAGTTACACCATGCTCGCCTTGAAATCACCTTTGCCACTTTATACCCATCCTTGTTATGTTATTCCCTAGTTACATCTATTACCTTGATTCGAATTCATGAGCGTTGGGGATGCGATTTGGGTAGTTTAGGAAAACCTGAATTTAGTATGAACTTGAAAACATGAATATTGTTATAACTTGAGCTTGGATATGAACATGAACTTGACATGAAATTATACTTGAAAATATGACTTTGGGACATGACACTTAGATAACTTGAACGTGGCCAACTCGAGGTTGGGTTGAGTTTGTAGTATAAATCTGCCCGGAACCGCCCGGCGAATCCAGTAACTGCAAACAATAGGACCCAATGTGAGTAGTTGGTCATATCGCACTCGAAACCCGAGGTTAGAGTAGGTTATGGTGTAAAACTGCCCGGACCCGCCCGGCACATCCAGTAACCATAACCAAGTCTAATGTGAGAGGTTAGGGGTGCATTAAGTAAATTAATGCCACAGGATAGGGTTAAGTCATGGACCACTTGAATATACTTAACCAATTTGACACGTTGATTTGATAGGGTTAAGTCATGAACCGCTTGAACATACTTAACCAACTTGACACATGATTCGTAGGGCTAAGTCTTGAACTAGAATGACACAATTAGTCAATTTGACATGACACATAGATGGGGTTAAGTCTCGATTTTATATGACAACTTAACTTGCTGGACGAAACCCTAGTTACGCGGTCCTTTTCAGCAGTAACCTACTAGATGTATCATGGTACCCTAGGACTAGGCAGGGTGGGGCACGATTGCTGGGCTGATTGTAAGCGACCATAACGATGACTGAGTTGGTGCACCATTGTAGGTTCAGGCGGACTAGGGTCGTGCACTTAGTCCGGAGTTGAAAAAGCAGGCACTGGGCATCAGTAGGATTATCTGTGCATTCTTGATTCGTGTCGGTGGTTGGCACCATAGGGCTTGATACACCCTATGGTGGACCTAGCACAGGTGGCTACATTCGTGATAGGGCCGTATGACACAGACACACGACGAGCTAGACTTGTAGGGAGCCGATCGATTAGATCGTACCATTGGACCCCGAATTGGGTCACTTCACGATATTGGGCCAAGGGATTATTTCTTGATTTATAGTTGACACGGGATTAGTATACCATTATAGTTGGTACGGCGAATCTTGAATACGCAATGTTAGACTTGAGTTATCTTGTTAGCTTAGTTATCATGCCAGACTTATCATCATTCATATGTTTAGTTCCAGTTTATTCATGTCTTTACTAGTTTCTATGCTGATAGTCACTAGGGCTTACCAGTCTTTTTGACTGACCCGTTTTCTTTCGCCTCTTTGTCTTTCGTTCCCCCCCAGGTTCTCATGGAGGAAACTCTAGCTCTTAGCTTGGACTTTGCTTGCTTTCTGACAGCTCATGTACAGTTTGGTCTTGAGCTATGCTATGGCTGCACTCATGCTCTTTTTGGGGAATAATATTTTACTTATGTTGTTTTAAGTACTTTGCTTCTTTAGAACTTGATGTAATGAAATAATGACTTGGTATTTTGATGTAAGAGGTTTTGAATCTATCTTCGAAATAATGAAATTTGGTTTTTGTTCTTCCGCTATTTTATTTTGTGTTCTGTCTTGTGATGTTTCTGTACCTGTTTACTAGATATTACCCCTCCAAAACTAGGGCATTCCCTTTGTGAGTGACCCTAGCGAAGGTGGGGTGTTACATTTGGTATCAGAGCAGAAGGTTACCAGATTAGGCAAAAGCTTTTAAAAACCTTCTGAAACTATTTTCAAAACCATTTATAAAGAAGCATTTTCCAAAAAATGTTTATTTTGAAAAGGGCTATTCCCCAAAAGCCATTAGCACTATCCTTTGTTTCCTTGTTCGAATCTCTTTTCCTTTCTTTTCTCCATCTGTAGTCGCAGTAGTTTTACCTGCGGCTAATCTTCTTTCTAGCTTTGTAGAGGGGTTTTCCGTACGATGGAGATAGTTTTCGTGAGACTTGTTAACATGTCCGATGAATTCTCCAGGCGAAAAAACATTAGACATTCCGTCTTCTGAAACTAACACTTTTGATGTTACTTGTCGTACAATAATTTCTAGATGTCTATTATGAATCTGCACCCCTTGAGATCGATAAACCTTTTGGATCTTATTAACCAAAGAGATATGGCTTTGGGCTATAGTTAGCTCAGCTCCAATTAAGAATCCCCAAGGAATTCCAAGAATTGAGTGATAAGAATGAAGTTAAGGCGGATGAGTCTGCCGAAGTGGTTGAGCCAAGCATCCTTGAAGGCGTAAAAGTGGAAACATTGAGGCGAGTTCCGATTCGTGTCATAGGAACGGAGATATAGGAGCTAAGGAATCGAGAAGTCAAGCTAGTTAAGTACAGTGGAGTGAAGCCCAAGAAGACGCAACTTGGGAAACCGAAGAAAAGATATGCGCGCTATACCCATTTCTTTTTTAGGGTACATTCTCGATCTCTTTTCCTATAAGTTTGCATACCTTTCTTTTGCTATCCATGTTTGTCTTGTTATCTTCTCGATCCTATTTTGAGAACCTTAGGTAGAATCCAATGGATGTAAACATGTAATTGAAACATGTTATGGTTGATGTTTGCGAATGGTTGCAAGTGGTTGCAAGTGATCGCTCGTGGTTGCATAACTCACATTAGGCACTAGATCGGCTCAGACACATTTTCATATTGCATATGCATGAGTGTTTATACTTATTATGGATGAAATTGAATGTGTTATCATATGAATGTTGCATATGGATGAATGTTTGTGCACACATATAGTGCTTACGTGACTAGGATTATTTGCATACATGTTGGATTCATGACACTAAACATATTTTGCATTAGAAAGATCAATCAGGCCTGATCATTTGCATTAGACAAGGAACATATACACACACTTTCTGCATATGTTCATACAGCATTAGAAATCTCTTAAGGACAATGTTTGCTTGTGGGTGATGTTTTGAGTAGATGGATAATGGATGGTAGGATACGTTCTTCCTAACTTGAAGATTTCGGGGACGTAATCCTTTAAGGAGGGGAGAATGTAACAACCCGAATTTTAATAACACGTTAAAACAAGAAATCAAGGCAGAATTAAATTTTAAAATAAGAATCAGGGAAAACGGGTTGCGCCATTGCGTTCGTCTCGGAATTCTACATGAAATAGAGTCCAAGTTTTCGAAAATCAGAGTCCGTATGACCAAGATATGGCCTATACAAGATTCCGCAGACTTTCAGGCAGACTGACCCCAGGTCGAATGTAGTGTCGACTGCGTAGTCGACCTCCCCCCCCCCCCCCCCAGGTCGACTGTAGTGTCGACCTTCCCCCGTACAGGTCGACCTGG
Organism: Allium sativum; assembly: GCA_030737875.1. Classification (NCBI taxonomy): domain Eukaryota; kingdom Viridiplantae; phylum Streptophyta; class Magnoliopsida; order Asparagales; family Amaryllidaceae; genus Allium; species Allium sativum. The sequence goes on along the minus strand of CM060912.1, from coordinate 967,377,284 downwards.
TCGGCCGGGTGTGGCCCAGAACCCATTTTTGAGGCCCGGGATGAGTTTTAATGGTTCAGATTGATTCTAGGGTTAATCCTATGGCCTAAACTAATTTCCTACACCTATATAAACACCCTAAGACCCTAGCTAATCCACAACAAATCATTCTAACACCATTATGCTGTTGAGTCTCCTCTTGAACCATGGCCGCCGTCTCCAAACTTGAAGCTTAAACATTCAAGCTAGATCCAAATCAAAGACCAACGTTCCTACATCAATTCAAGGGAATAGATCAACGTCTCTACAACAATCCTACGACAATTTCTGTTCTTAGTTCTCAAAAACAACGATCTGTAAGCCCCAGTTACTCTTAGATCTAAACTCTAAACTTAATATGGACATGTGTAAATTGAAATTGAATATAAACATGATAACTACTTGAGACCTATTCTTGTAAATCTTTGATCTATGACTATTCTTTTTGATCTATTATGTTAGATCTACTCTTGTTCACCCTAGATCTATTCACCTTGAACCTAGTACCGTTCATATTGAACCTTGATTTGTGGAATACTGATAAGAACTTGATTTAGGGGCCTGTTCATGTCATAACCTAAACACTATCATGTCCATTATTTTAACATGCATGTGATGTTGTGATGTTGAAACTATTGCTAGTCACAAGTTTAGGATTATCATCTTATGTCATCTATTGCTATGTTTATCACCCTATTTCATATGCCATTGATGTTATGATCATATCTCAAGTTACACCATGCTCGCTTTGAAATCACCTTTGCCACTTTATACCCATCCTTGTTATGTTATTCCCTAGTTACATCTATTGCCTTGATTCAAATTCACGAGCGTTGGGGATGCGATTTGGGTAGTTTAGGGAAACCTGAATTTAGTATGAACTTGAAAACATGAATATTGTTATAACTTGAGCTTGGATATGAACATGAACTTGACATGAAATTATACTTGAAAATATGAATTTGGGACATGACACTTAGATAACTTGAACGTGGCCAACTCGAGGTTGGGTTGAGTTTGCAGTATAAATCTGCCCAGAACCGCTCGGCGAATCCAGTAACTACAAAAAATAGGACCCAATGTGAGTAGTTGGTCATATCGCACTCGAAACCCGAGGTTAGACTAGGTTATGGTGTAAAACTGCCCGGACCCGCCCGGCACATCCAGTAACCATAACCAAGTCTAATGTGAGAGGTTAGGGGTGCATTAAGTAAATTAATGCCACAGGATAGGGTTAAGTCATGGACCACTTGAATATACTTAACCAATTTGACACGTTGATTTGATAGGGTTAAGTCATGAACCGCTTGAACACACTTAACCAACTTGACACATGATTCGTAGGGCTAAGTCTTGAACTAGAACGACACACTTAGTCAATTTGACATGACACATAGATGGGGTTAAGTCTCGATTTTAAATGACAACTTAACCTGCTGGACGAAACCCTAGTTACGCGGTCCTTTTCAGCAGTAACCCACTAGATGTATCACGGTACCCTGGGACTAGGCAGGGTGGGGCACGATTGCTGAGCTGATTGTAAGCGACCTGAACGATGGCTGAGTTAGTGCGCCATTGTAGGTTCAGGCGGACTAGGGTCGTGCACTTAGTCCGGAGTTGAAAAAGCAGGCATTGGGCATCAGTAGGATTATCTGTGCATTCTTGATTCGTGTTGGTGGTTGGCGCCATAGGGCTTGATACACCCTATGGTGGACCTAGCACAGGTGACTACATTCGTGATAGGGCCGTATGACACAGACACACGACGAGCTAGACTTGTAGGGAGCCGATCGATTAGATCGTACTGTTGGACCCCGAATTGGGTCACTTCACGATATTGGGCCAAGGGATTATTTCTTGATTTATAGTTGACACGGGATTAGTATACCAGTATAGTTGGTACGGCGAATCTTGAATACGCAATGTTAGACTTGAGTTATCTTGTTAGCTTAGTTATCATGCCAGACTTATCATCATTCCTATGTTTAGTTCCAGTTTATTCATGTCTTGTTAACTATACTAGTTTCTATGCTGATAGTCACTAGGGCTTACCAGTCATTTTGACTGACCCGTTTTCTTTCGCCTCTTTGTCTTTCGTCCCCCCCCCCTCAGGTTCTCAGGGAGGAAACTCTAGCTCTTAGCTTGGACTTTGCTTGCTTTCTGATAGCTCATGTACGGTTTGGTCTTGAGCTATGCTATGGCTGCACTCATGCTCTTTTTGGGGAATAATATTTTACTTATGTTGTTTTAAGTACTTTGCTTCTTTAGAACTTGATGTAATGAAATAATGACTTGGTATTTTGATGTAAGAGGTTTTGAGTCTATCTTTGAAATAATGAAATTTGGTTTTTGTTCTTCCGCTATTTTATTTATGTTCTGTCCTGTGATGTTTCTGTACTTGTTTACTAGATAATACCCCTCCAAAACTAGGGCATTCCCTTTGTGAGTGACCCTAGCGGAGGTGGGGTGTTACAATATTTATTTGAATCATCGTTAGAATATAAATATATTTTTTATTTATAAAAGGGAATAGAAAATGGCGTGGTAGTTTGAAATTTCGATTTCAGATTTCAAATGAATGTACAGGATTCAAAATAAACCGGATTTAATTGAAACCAAAAATATTAGAATCTATTTGAGAATATCTTTCCAACGAATTCGAAAAAAAATTCATAGCGGGAATAAAAAGTTATGTCCAGTTGAAAATTCAGAATAATCGCTATAGAATTTTGGCTCTTAAAAATGGGAATTTTGCAAACAACCTCCGTTTTCGACAAAACCACTTTTTTGTGATCCGGGATGTATAATTATTGCTAAATTCCATAATTCATAATTTTTGGCATTGATATGTGAGTGTGGAGCAGGAAAACGTGTTTAGACAGTTTTTGTCAATTTGGATCGACCAGAAAATGCCATTTTTCAAATGATCTCCAAATTTGACGAGATTAGTTTTGTTAGAACCATATCTCCAATACGAAGCTGGAAAATATTTTTTGGGAATTTTTAGAGCCCGTTTGTGGCCTCGATAAATTGAAATGTGCGTTCAAATTCCATATATAGATTTATATTTTGATTTTGACGGGAACCGATCGAAACTGCCAAACTGGTTTGCGGGACATATCCCATTGTGTTCGAAATGGGGGTAATTGGCTAGGGGCGACAGACGGTGGGTCTCGTTTGGAGATCGAAATTTAAAGTTACTTTTTGGGATTTAAAATAATATAAAATTATATTGATATATATGGCCCCCCTTTTTACACACTCTCTCTCTCCCCTGTTCTTCATTCAGAAAAGAAGAAAAGAAAAAAATGCAAGACGCGATGGGTGGAGGGAGCAGCTGCCGCACGCCTCCAGCGGCGGCGCCACCAACGACGCCCCCTCCAGCTCTCCTTCTTCCTCTCCTCCTCTTCTCCTTCCTGCTTCCCCCCTTTTGCTCGGCGTGAACCCCCAAACACCCCCCATACTCAATTCATGCAACCTCCCACCCCCTGAACCACCGTGGACCGCCTCTTCCACCACCCTCTGACACAGAGGCCAGCAGCACCCAGACCCCTCCCCTGCTCCACTGATTTGGATTTGCTCCTCCGAATGATTATCCGTAAGTGTTCAGATTTTTATTTTTATGAAAGTGAATTTTTTTTTATTAATAAGAAATATCAGATTTTTGTTTATATAAAAATTGTATTTATATATATATATATATATATATATAGCGAAGGGATGAAAGGTTTGATTTTTAATCATTGAAAGAAGAGATCTTTATACATGTAGCGATATAGTAAAAATGTGATTTTTATATTATATAGATAATAAAAATATAATTTTTAGCCTATTTATGTCATTTATAAAATAATCATACAATGAAATAATTATTGATTGGTTAAAAATATAATTTTTAACATAGTTATACTACGTAGATTGACAATCAAAGCATGGCGGAGTGGAACTCAAAGGTGAGAACTCCTCACTTTAATTTATTTTCTAGTTAGATATATATACTAGGATGCAGACGGTGCTTAGCAGCACCCGACACCCGTCGTCCATAGACCATGGGCAACTTGTTTGTTTATTTAATTGTGTAGTGAAAATTGTTTGTGATGTGAAATGGACTGAATAAAATACTCATGTATTGAAATAAATATTTTATAATTAAAAATATAATTTTTAACGTGTATATGAATAAAATAAATATTCATAAACAAATCGAACGATTTGTTTATGTACACACATTTGACTGATATTGATTGGGACAAAAAAAATTACACATCGCCTAACTGTACAAATAAAATTCATTATTTGTTGATTGAAACCCCACACGGGTATTGGGATGATATATGACATACACTAGTCCCAATAATTAGTTGTATGTCAATCAATTGGTTGACAGACTGTTATAAGCATTGAATATTTATGTTTAATGCTTATACAGTGTAGTATACACTTTGGATGATGGTTGACTATGTTTGATTATTGTTGTGTACATGTGTATATGAAATCCATATAATGACATTATATGGTGATTGATTGTGTCTGATTCCAGTTCAGAAAGAAGAAATATTTTAAAATAATGAATATTTTAAAATAATATTCAGTAATGGATCAAAATGTGATTTTGATGTCCGATTTGGGTTGGACACGAATATATTCAAATATATAAAGCCATGTTGATTAGATCGACGCCATTTTGACGTAAACGATATTTATATCGATTTTATTCATTTTTATAATGAATATCGTAAAGGAAATGATTTTGAAATCTAATGTTTTGAAAATACTAACATTCATATATCGATGATATAGATTATTCAATTTTGATTTGAAATTGAATATGAAGTTGAAATCGTATTGAAAACGAATTTAAAACGATTTATAAAATATGTTTTAAATAGAAATCGATGAAATATATATAATATATACTATATATATAATGGCCTGAATAGAACGCGCCGCGCCGCGGCAGTTTGCGAATTTCGACCGTTGACTTCGAACGGACATTACGGGAGATCCGACCGTCGGATTCTCCTAAAACTAGAAACCTTGGGTTCGTATCGAAAAGAGCTTTCTAATGAATATTAGAGATCTGAAATCTAATGGTTGGATTTGGAATTATGTCCAAATCAAATTTGGAAAAGGTCGCTGTAAGTGCAGTTCGATGACCGTTTCTGGAAATCGACTGTATGGGCCTTCATAAAATTATTAAAAATATCAATAATTTGTATAAAATCATAATAAATGATTTAGAAAGAATTGGGATGAAAAATTCCCTATTTGAAAGGATAAAAATATATTTTATCGAAATGAACTAGTTATGAACTAGAATTAAAAATCCAATATTTTTAAAATAAATAAATTGGATTTTGGGTTTGTCGTGAATGGTATCTTTAATAATACTGTTTTAAACCAAATGGAGTTAAGAAAATTAGAATCTGACTGGAGATTAGCGAGGTTGAATGGTTTCTTGGGTATTGATCTGATGTTGGTTTCGGCCTTCGGGGTTAATACTCAGGGAATTGTTCTCTTACTAATTTACGGTTAGAGACTAATGGGATTTTGGGTTTGTCGTGAACTATGTTTTAAATGGCACTGTTCTTAAACCCAGGGTGAAAAGAATAAATATTTTAATTAAGATTTGAAGAAGAATTACCTATTAATTAACATTTAATTGGAGCTGAAAATAGAATGTGAAATAGGTTTATTGTGAACTGTGTTTTTAACGACATTCGTTCTTTAACCCGATTTACGGTGAAATGTGATTTGGAATTTGTAAATCTTTTGATTAAGATTTAACGGGAATTTTCCAAAGTAACGGTTCTCCAATTTAACATATTAAATTTGAATTGAATGGAATTCAATTTGATAATAATCAAAATGAAATTCTGTGGAGGAAGACTGTTAACACATATGGAATTTAAAACGCTTTGCCTTTATTCCATTTATATTATTAGTCGGATACGGAAATTGATATCGATTATATATTGGTTTGTTTTTCCATGAAGATTCCATAATTAATGGAAGGTGATTTGGGTTTATCGTTAAGGGTGTTTTAAATTACACTTGTTCTTTAACCCGATTAACAATGGAATGAGATTTTGGGTTGTCGTGAATGGTATCTTTAATAATACTGTTCTTAGACCCAATGGAGTTAAGAAAATCAGAAACTAACTGGAAATTAGTTAAGTTGAATGGTTTCATGGATATTGATCTGATGTTGGTTTCAGCCTTCAGGGTTAATACTTAGGGAATTGTTCACTTGCTAATTTACGGTTAAAGGCTGATGGAATGGAATGTGATTTTGGGTTTATAGTGAACCGTGTTTTAAATGACATTGGTTCTTCAACCCAGTTAAAGATAGGATATGATTTACCAAGTTAAACAATCATTAATATTGATTTTTGTGAAGATTAAAACCAAGTGGAGATTTAATGAATCTTTAATTAGATTGAAATGATCGAGAATGGAGTATTACCAGTTTTGCTCCAGGCGATAGTTAAATCTTTAATTAGATTTGAACGTGAAATGGTAATTGAATTTACCGATAACACCGTGGTGTTAGATATGAAATATTACCAGTTTTGCTTCATGGGATGAATAGGTTGGGATTGGGAAATTAAACAAATGATTACTTCGGTAAGGTTCGCTAATCCCGACTAGTTAGGATAAACCATAATTTGGTTTGAATTGAAATCCAAAAGAGAATTAAAGAATAAATTTAAGGGATTTATCTTTGATAAAATTAATGGGAATCTTTCCTAAAGGATTTGAATATTTGAATAAAGGAATATTCTGGATTGGAATGAGGTGTATGTTGTGTTTTTATAGCACTTGTTTACGATATACGCGAGGTATTCAAAAAGACCGGGTTTATCCCATTTTGAATAACTGATTCGATGATGTGTCGAGGATGAACACGGTGGTTGAAGACCGGAGGTCTTTACATCGTTTGGATGATTAGTGATGTCTTGATTGGGCTGTACACCCAAGACGAGGTAATAAGTGGTGATCGTCCAAATGTACTTGGAGATCGACCGGATATGCGAAGACCTCTCTCTTGTATTGGACATACGGGACGAGGAATAAGGTGCCGCCGGTTTTGTTCAAACCCAGAATGAACTTGTAAATAGATGTGTGTCTGACATCGGATTTCATTCTGTGTGATTGATAGACATCGGTTGCATAGCGTGAATTGCTTATGTGACATGCTGAGATGCAAATGATCAAGGCTTCTATTGAAAAGCAGGGTCTTGTAGTTGATTATCAAAGCACGGCTTTGATATAGCGTAGCTTTGTGTAGCGTTGATTCGCGAGCCTCACACCCCGGTGTGAAGCAGAAACGGGAAAGGACCTTAGGGAGGACATGTGTTTCCTTCTAGCTAGAAGTGGTGTCAGCGTTTTGCAAGCCTTGACGTTTTACTTATGTGGATGATGGATAGCGAGGTGCTTCGGTTATATCGGTCGTTCCGAGGCCGATAGTTTGGTCGGGATATGACCAATTTACGCCCCATACGGCGGGGAAATGCTTGTTCAGGCATTTTAATCCACTCCGTGTGGACCGGCCCTGACGATCCAAGGCTTGTCTAAGGGGCGGGCTAGAGCGTCTCGAAGCAGTAAGGAGAATCCCTTACCTTGGTTCACAGATGGAAATCCAACTTCCAATACGTGACATTTGTGGGTTTGATTGTAGAGCCTAATATTGGCGACATGATATATGGTACCCATGCCGTCTAGAATTGATACATTTATATTTGAAGTTGTTTTATACACTATGCACTTATAATAGTATCAAATGATTTGTTTTAAGTACCAAGCATTTTTGGCTACTATAAGGGAAAACCCTATCCTCCGGCTTGCGTTGCATTGTGTGATGGGACCTGGGTCTTATAATAGCCTCATTTTTTCCAAAAAGCATTGCATTGTTTTGTTATATGCACTTGTATTCTTTGGAGGAAACCCGTTCCATGTTATATGGCGTGGTCCCTTGATATACCTGATTTTAAAGTGAAGTTTTAAATAACTGATTTAGTTCTCACACCAGTCACATGACTGACCTAGAGTTTATTGTTCTAACCTAAACTCTGGGTGCCCCTATTTCCACACGGACAACTTGTAGTTTTGGGTTTTGCAGATTTATATTCACAGGATCCTGGTTTACACCTGGAATGATATTCGGAAAGCTCTGTATCCGTGTATTCCTTTCAGTTGTGCTTTTTATTATTTTTTTCCGCTGCAATGTAGTTAAATGTAATTTAAATCTCTGATACTGTTTGAAGGTGTAATATTTATTCATACTCCGTTATATTCTTGTATTCTGATGAAATTGTTGTAATGAGCAATGAAATATTCTTCTGTTTGTGTTATGATTTGTCATGTTCTCAAAGCAATCTGTTCTTCCTCTTCTCTTCGGAGATCGGGGAAGTTTCGGGTCCTTACATTTAGTTTATTGGGATCTGTTACGTTAAAATATAGTAGTGGGTGAAGTTTTAAGTCAATCTGTGTCAGTATGTGACTGTGCGATAAGAAAACATGCCAAAAAGAGTGAAATTTTAGCTAAAAATAACTTGTTTTTGAAATTAACTTATCTATATGGATGAATTACTCTTTGAAACCTATTCTATTGAGTCTAGAATAGGGGGTAATTAGGTGGTTACACTTTTCGTTGGTTCCAATTCTGAGTTCTGGATATTAAGATAGGTAGAAAACACTATTTTGAATCAAATTTAAATTATTTGAAAATTCAAATGAATTCGAATTTAAAATATTTTTACATATTATTGAAGAGCAAGAAAAATTAAACAATATGGTGGAAAAAACTTTTTAATAAGATATCAATAACAAAGTCAAATTAACGTCCGAATAGAGCTGAGAAAACACACTTGTGTTTTAGTACATGCATGGTCAGTGACCCGCGCCTTAAATTCCTTTATAAATATCCCCTCATCCTTATCACTTCCTTCCCTTCATTCTTATCTTCAATATCAATCCTCCTCCCTCTCAAACTCACAGCCATGTCAGCTACAGAAAAAAAAAAATATAGACAAATTAAATAAAAAGAAAAAGAAGAAAAATTGAGCTCTTTCACCTCTCCTCTTCCTCCTCCTTCTTTCTCCATGGTCGAATCCTCCACCACCAGCCCCACCGCACCACCTTTGTTCCATACATAGCTCCCCTTTCCTCAAAAATGTTTGATCTACATAGATCCATGGCCAATCCGTCCATCTATCCAAACTATTTACACCTCTGGCTGAAAATTACGCACCATGATCTTTAATCGGCCATAACTTCCTCATACTAAGACAAAATTGCGCATTCTTGGATGCGTTGGAATCATGAGAACGAGTACTTCAATCTAGATAAGTATTTGGTATCCCAAGAGCAGTAGAAAGTTCAGATTTTATAAAGAAGATTTTGGTTGCTATATAAATAGGAGAAAAGTTGGATCTTGGAGCATCTGACCTTATAACGAGAGCTAAGACATCTTGGGGGTAAGGAAACTATACTTTAAAGGGTTTAATTAGTGATTATATATCTATTTTAATGGATTGTTGGTGAGAAATTTAAAAGTTGGAAAATGATAATTTATATGCACATAAGATGTTCGATGAAATGCCTAAATGAAAAATATTGAGTAAATGGTGGGAAAATGGTTGCTAATGGTTTCTAAGTAAATTCATGAAGTAGATATAAAATCTCGCCTTTATGGGATATTAGGTTTATACATGCTTTAGTTGGTTTTTGGTGGTTTGTTAGTGGTAAAAGATGATGAACCCCTAGGTTTTGATCTTCATGTGTAACCATACGTAAAGATGAAGTTTGTATATGAAATCAGTTTGTTAAAAGGGCTTTTAAGTTTGATTTAAAACAAGCACATAACATGTTTGTTAAAATTTCTCAAAGAAATCTAAAAGGATTTTGTGATGAAATCTTCACGGATTAGGATCAAATCTACTTACTTAGCACCCTTATGTAGTATACATGTCACCATGTTTAGATTATGAGCCTAATTTTGAAAGCTAGTAAGCTAATTCCTTGTTTTGTGATTAGCAAAATTTGTCGGTAATATAGGTTGGTTTGGTGAAGGTTAGGAAAGTAAAACATGGTCTAAATTTGGTTAAAGACATAAAGAAACATTCTTTATGTTTGGATTCATTTGAAATTTAGAGATCCTGGTCTCATGAATGTGTATATGTGTGAAACCTTAGCCAATGGACATGAAATCATCTTTTGTGATTATCACTTAAGCATTATTTATGTGTGGATATTATTGGTTTGAGATATCCATGTTTGGATATTTTTGTTTGAATGTTTGGTGGCTAGATTCGTTGTATTGGGAATGGTTATGAATACCGTTTGGTTGTTAATTAATAAAATGGAACCCAATCAAGACACCGACATCTGATCTTAAATGACTAATGAGTTTGGTTACAACTCGTTAGACAGATGACATCTTGTTTATGTTTATAAAATGCTTGTATATACCCATATTCTCGGATATACAGGAGTTGAATGAGTCTCATTCCAAAAATTGGCTTTTAAATGATTTTTTAATAATAAGATAATCGAAGAGAATAAAAGTTTGAATTTAAGTTCCAATACTTTTGGGAAATGAAATTGAGTTAATAACGATGAACTTTTACAAAATAAAGAATTAGATATGAAGAAGTTAAGACAAGTTATGGCTTATTGAACATTGAGATGGAAAGTAAATCGGTTTTATGATGAATAGTAAATTGAAGTTGCGTTTGCATAGCAAACGGACTCGAATTTGCATTATTATTGTTTCAATGTTCTTATTTATTTTTATAATGGGCGTCAACCAACTTTGGGACTTTAATAATCATTTTTGAAGAATAATATTATTTTAATGGTTTAAATATTAATTTAGAAATTTAAATGTGGAATAACTAATATAAAAATTCTTAAAAAATGGAAAAATTATGATAAATACTTAATAAATGATTTAAAGGGGTTTTGGAAGGAAAATATCAAGTTTTGGAAATGTGTAAACCCTTCGGGAAATCCGATTTAATATCTAATAGAACCTTTATTTAAATATAAAGGAATTTGGACTTTTAATCATTAATTGGATTATTGATAATGATTAACGAGAATCAGAATCTTCAAATTAATTTAATTAATTTGGAATAGAATGGAAACCAAATTGGATATTAACTGAGGTAAGTCTCTATAGATGATGACTTTGAATACTCGAGGGATTTAAAAGGTTGTGACGTTATCCCGCTTATAGTGTTTGTTGGATATAGAGGTTTATATTGATTATAAACCAATATGATTTCTGTAGAGATTCCCATATAAAAGGAAATACGATTTTGGGTTTGTTGTGAATGATGTCTTCAATAACATTGTTCTTTGGCCCATGAAAAGGTAAGATAATTTTCCAAGTTAAGCAAATGAAATCTGTATTTATAAAGATTTTTGGGAAAGGAATGAACATGTTTTTACATGAGGCAAATGGCGAATAGTCGATAAGGATTATTGGAATATTTAACTTGGAATTTGAAGTAAAGAAATCAGAATATTTGATTTAGAGTTTCCTGAAATCTTTCAACAAAATTCGAAGGAATGGAATTTGAAAGGTAATGGAAATTACTGAAACATAAGATGGTTAAAATGGAGTATTACCAGTTTTTCTCCATGAGATAGAAATGAAGGATTTAGATATATTAAAACTTAAAATAGTTTTAATAAATCATTGAATAAAAGATTGGAATGGATAAATGCACTGGAATAAACGTGTATTCACAGATAGAGGTGACCAAATAGTCATAAAGTTTGATTGGATAATCTGAAATTGGATTTCAAGTTAAGTAATCATTGGTGAATGATTTTGACATATTAAAGCTCAATACAGTTTTAATAAATGGAATGAGTAACATTCCAAAATGGAATGAGGTTCATGAGATCCTATATACCTATTGGTTTTAAAGATGCGTTTATTATTTGGAAAGGCCGGATTTTTACCCATTCTGACTAATTATACAACATGAAAAGATTAAATTTTCGATGACGATGATGAAGACCCAAATTTCTTCACATCGGATGGATGGCTCGTTGATGCCTTGGGCGGCCATCCAGGTTAAAGTAGCGGCCAATCTGACGTACTTGAAGCGATTTGGTTTGCAAGGACTTGCACTCCCAGGCGGGGACGTGGAATCAAGTGCCATCGGTTTCATTCCTATTCCTGAAACGGACTTGTTGATGAAAATCATGTTTGACATGGAATGATGATAGGGAATGCTAAGTGCTGAGCAATGATCAGGACTTTTGTTGAAAAGTAAGGCTTTATGGTGATGATCAAAGCATGTCTTAAATGCGTAGCATTGTGTATGACGGGACCTCATGATAGCCTCACACCCAGGTATGATGGTATGTCGATTGTCAGATTAGCATGACTTTATGTTTTTGTGTTGATTCCATCGACCGACGGTATGATAGGTTGTGAGATTAAGTTAATCAACCTGAGAGAATGGGTGCAGTGTTGTATACAAACAAGGTATCCACTGAATGCCTGAGCGGTCATTCGATCAGAAACCATCAAAATGGAATCCAAACCTCAATACGAACCGTTTACGATTTTCAGTTTTATACATATATAGCCAACACAGTGGTATGGGACACTATGCAAGCTAAATTTTTAAGTTTACATTCGAAGAGTTTTACACACCCTAGATATTATCATAATATCAAATGATTTGATTTTAAACTATATCAAGCATGTTTTGCGATTATAAGGCAAACCACTATCCTTTTGTAACGACCCGGGGATTTCGCGATCCTGGATATTGGCATACAACACTATGTCGACTATCCAAGCATCTGAAACACCGGATAGTCCATAAAAGAAATTAGAGGGTGAGAATAGATAAGACAGAAAATTAGAATAGAAGAAGACGAAGAACATACAACATAGAGTAACACGAATCTCACAACAGAACGAACAACATATAATAGATAACATATCCTTGAAATAAAATCAGTATATGTATACAGTAACATTATCAGAGTATAATACTTACAACACAGCGAAATAAACAATAGTTATAAAATCTTGAAGCATCCTGCTCCAAGCTCTCTAAGTATATCTGAAAAATCCTAACTACTTGACTGCACACACAAAATTGGGCACCCAAGAGTTTAGGGAAAACAAAACAAAATAAACTTTGGGTCAGTCATGTGACTGGTGTGAGTAAAACAATTTAAAACAGCTTGAGCAATTAAACGATATCTTATAAGACCATGCTGTATAACGGAACGGGTTTTTCCCTTATGAGAATCCAAAGCATTTGATTTAACATTAAAAATCCTTTTGAACGAAATAATAAACTTTATATCAAACTCTTTTGATATTATAATAGTGTCTACCAATCATAACTAAATAATCATATAGTAGAAATGCTTTCATCTCACGTTCTACATATATAGTATACAATCAAAACCGCTAGCACTTATTGGATAATGGATTTCCAACTATGACAAGGTATGGAACCACCGTCCGATAGTGTACCTCTAGAGAGGAATACACTGGGTTCAACAAGAACATCTTGCAACCCAGCCACACATGACCGACCACTCATTTCGCTTGAGTGTATCGAATGCATATCACCAGCGGTTGGGATCAGAAATCGTTCCCGATTGGGATAGCATCAAATAGATTTAAGGATGAAATGAATATCTCTAGATAGGTGATAATACACCCTAATTGGAATCCAACCACTTAGCTATGTTGCCTGCCTGATTTTTGTTATTTCCCAGTTGTGAGGCTAGAGGCCACGCTTATCTCTTACAGATCACACATTTATTCACTTTGAATGTCACATCGTCATACACACCAAATCACAAATTGAATTCCCAAAAAATACAACGGGTATACAGCTAAGAGAAACGAATTCCTCCGCCACTAAACGTAAATACGTTTGAAGATATCAACTTACGCGATCCATTAAATATATTCTATCAGACATTCTTTCATACGGGTTGTCCTTGGGCTAGACAAACCGAAGGCACTATTCTGTAAACAGGACAGCCCTTGCATAACTCCGTCTTCAATTATCTTCATCATATTTGATTCGCAACGCTAATGCCATACGGAGTGGTTTTCAGATAATATCTCTGATCCCGGTCTCTCCGTATTGACAACAGAAAGGGTCAAAAACTTCGATAGTCAGTGATTTAACTATCAAAGAAAAACACATGTGCAAATAATGATATTATTTCCAGAAGGAAATTATATCGATCAATCATAATTGAACATTTCTTATTTTCTATATTAGAAAACATTTCTTATTCTTATTTGGAATACATTTCCAAAACTCCTACATTTGTATTTAAATGGATGTTTAAATAAAACATCGCTATGCCAACTCAAAACATTACACTCATTAACAAATTTCACTTAACCAACCTTCACTATCGAACCTTAACCATTCCTTAGTTAAAAATAGAGTCTATCAAGTTGGGGGTATAACTACCTCTCAGAACTTAACTGAGCAACATTTCTGACCTTGAAATAGACAAAGTTCACCTTTTAAATCTTTAACAAACTTCCTTAAGTAACTCTCTTTCGAATAATCTTTATTCGATATATCTTTCCTTTCAAAAAACTATATTCGATAATCTCACTTTTGAATAACTATATTTGATAACCTCTTTTCGAATGACTAATATTCGATTAACTCTAATTCGATTAACTCTATTTAATTTACTCTACTTAATTAACTCTATTTGATTAACTCTAATTAATTAACTCTATTCGATAACTCCTTTCGATTTAACTATATTCGATAAATCCTTTTCGAATTAACTATAATCGATAACTCCTTTTCGAATAACTCTATTCGATTAACTCCTTTCGAATAAACCATATTCGATTAACTCATTTTCGGATAAACTATATTCGATTAACTCCTTTCGAATAAACTATATTCGATTATCTCCTTTAACTCTATTCAAATAAACTATATTCGATTAACTCCTTTCGAATAACTAATATTTGATAACTCCTTTCGAATAACTAATATTCGATAACTCCTTTCGAATAACTAATATTCGATAACCTCTTTTCGAACAACTAATATTTGATAATCTCTCTTCGAATAACTAATATTCATAACCTCTCTTCGAATAAGTAATATTCGATAATCTCTCTTAGAACAACTAATATTCGATAACCTCTTTTCGAATAAACTATATTCGATTAATTCTCTTCTTCGAATAACCTTATTCAATAACTCCTTTTGAATAACTCTATTCAATTAACTCTAATTTGATTAACTCTAATTCGATTAACTGTAACTGATTAACTCTAACTCGATTAACTCTAATCGATTAACTCTAACTCGATTAACTCTAATCGATTAACTCCATTAAGTTTGACTTCATATTTCAAAATAGTATCCCATTTCCAAATTCTATTTATACTTCTATTTATAGAATTATTCATTCGAAATCCCCTTTTAATTTCTAACACTTAAATCTCATTTAAAATTTCCTTTTATAACTCTATTTATTTCATAAATGAATATTTCCTTTTATAACTCTATTTATTTTTCTAAAAAAATATTTCCTTTTCAATTCTATTTATTTTCTAACTATAACCTTTTTTATTCTATTTTTTTCACAAATATTTCCATTCCTTTTTGTTTCACAAATATTTTCCTTTTATATTTGTTTCACAAATATTTTCCTTTTATAAAATCCTTTTCCTTTTATATATAAAATCCATTAATTTTATATAAATACTTTATTTTCAAAATACACTTTTGAAAATCCCTTTTTCTACATTCCAGTATTTCTTATGGTATTTAAAATACCCAAATAACAATGATCGATATCATTCAACACACGTAATCAACACAAATTATATACCACATCATATATTACAATATATGAAAAACAGTAAAATAAATGTTGAAGAATCCATTTGGATTCCTCCGACCTGTTTCCCTGCATCCACAGATGTTATACAATGTCAGATCCAAAACTGGGTCTAACACCCAAATTATTTCAGTGCAGAGATTAATATCGGAAAAATGCAAGAAAAGCAGAAAAGACACAAGATTTATAGTGGTTCAGTGTTAACAAGCCTAAGTCCACTTTATATTTATAGTTATACGAAGGATTTAAGTACAATTAGTGATTTCGCCCTTAATCTCACTTTTACAATGTTGATTCACTCAATGATTTCGAATTAACACTGATAAGAAATAATGCAGAGACAGTAATGGTAGGAACAACACTCAGAACTGCCAAAAGATCTTGAAAAATGCCAAGTCTAGAGCTATTTATAGGTGATTTCTGCAAGCGGATCGTGGTAACGCGTGGCACAAATCTCGAAGATCTCAGACTGGTTCGTAGCTCGTTGGAGAAATGGTCAAAATGGAAGTTATGGACAGGTTGCACAAGATCCTTCATCTTTGGATCGTGAATGACTTAGTCATGGCCTTCATCTCTCAGCTTCAGGGATTGGATCAGATCGAGCTGATGTGATCGGATCGGATCGAGCTGGTGTGAGCGGATCAGATCGAGCTGGTGTGAGCGGATCGGATTGAGCTAGTGTAAGCGGATCAGATCGGATCGTGGTCATAGGGGGCAATTGCGAACTGTGGAAGGTGCAACTTCATGAACAAGACTTCGTATTAGACTTGTGTTTGAATCTTTGTGGCTTGGTCCAAAAGTTATCCAACATTTTGCCCCCCCTCGAAATATGTTTTGTTAAAGATGAAACATGCTTCGGAACTCTTGAACAAACCTTCTCATGAAACAACGCAAATCATTGGTCGTGTCTGTCTGAAATGTTGTACTACTTCGGGAGGTTGTGTCTTTTGACTGGTATAAATGTTGGGTTGTATCATCAGTCATTTCTCTGTTCATCGAGTGATTTTCATCTTTTGAATTCCTAGAGATATTGCTATCAAATTGCCCGGTAAGTCTCAAAACCCATTGTAAAAAGTAGCATTTAATAACTCTCGTATTTCTACAAATTTGGAGTTCCATCCTCCATTTGCAAATCACGTTGGGCCTCAGATCGTCGCTTTACACCGCGGACCGTGGTGAATTGTGCAACATGCCTGGATGGGATCGCCTTATGTGCCATGGACCGTTACCCAGAAAAGTTCATATTCGGACCACAGCGCGCTCTTTAGACATTCCGTGGCCCATCAAGCCCATCAGATTGAATGGTACAAAATAGGGGATACCAAGGGTTTCCTCTTTAGCTATATAAGTTGATTTACCCCTCCCTTTCTTTACCTTTTACCTTTCTTTTTACCAGCCGCCATTCTTCTTCCCTTTTGCCATCAAAAACCCTAATTCGATAGATCGAGATTTTTTGATTTTTTTTTAAAAGGTAATTATAATGATAATCTTGCTTGTATCTCTTCTCTTCTTTTTTTAGCATCTCGATTTCCGTAGGGTTTTTCTTCAATGGCTCGGGATTATGCGGTGGTTCTAAGATCTTTAATGAGTTTGTTGTTGCATGGTTGAGCTAGAAAAGTTAAGTCAGATAGGAGAGTCAATGAAGAAGAAGAGGAGCAGGTCAGGTCGGATCGTAGATGAGGGTCAGGTTCGGTTCGTGGAGACAGCAAAAAATGGAGGAAAGCAAGATAGAGGTGCAAACAACGGATCAGACTGCAATATATTGGGGGAGCACTGGTTAGTGGAGAGGTGGAGTGGCACGGACCAGTGGTTCCTTTCACGATCAGTTCGGGTAAGAGAGAGGTGGCATGGGCTAGATCGTTCTACGATCCGCAGCTTGCATCACGAGTCGATGTTGCCTTATTAGCATAGCTTGCCAGCGATTTGATGCCCACGATCTGATCCCAGTTCCATGCATTGGCATTTGTACCACGATCCGATCCCCCAGACTTCAACGAACCATCTTGGTTAATGATCCCAGACAAACATTAACTTAAGCAATGCAATAAATAAATAAATAAAAATGGACAGTTAGGCTAGACCCTTCAAGATGAACTTCCTGGACTAAACAACAGCATAACTTAACAGCATATAACGGACATTATCTGCTTATCTGATTAACTTCATGCTTTCCTTATTGTATGCACATGCACGCTTGCACTTACACACATGGGGAATCGGGTAATCGTATTCTAATCTTTATTCGACAACACAGCTATGTCTGATAAACAAGTGACCGAGACACCAGAGGAAGGTACCGAACTAGAGACATTAGTACAACATGATCCTGATGTGCTTCCTTCAGATAAAAATGGGGAGAAATCTGACCCCGATTACGAGACGGATACCAATATAGAGTCAAAGACTTTTGAGAGAACATCTCTTGAAGATAAGGATGATCGAGCCCCTGATGAGATTCCGGGTGTTAAAGAAATTGAGGAAGAAAAAATCACTGATTCTCTAGCCTCCAAATTGGATGATGTAAAACTTAAGAAGATATGTTTGAAACATGGGATTCCTTGGGATGATGTGAAAACTACAAAAAACGAAGATAGACCTCATTCTGCCCCAAAGGGGTACATGACTGTCAGTTGAATCATGTGCTGGGAAGGAGCTATTCCTCCCTTTCCTCCACTCGTCATCGATCTCTTAAGACAATTACACATTGCCACTATGCAACTCCATTTTAATGCCTACGTGGCTCTGTATACTCTGTACATTGCTTATAAGGAGGTGCTACAAACTGAGCTTACTTTCAAGGATCTGACATTCTACTACCATTTTAAGCACCGATCCACAGGAGCTCCAAACTTTTCTTTCTTCGAATCAGTTGCCGGCAGAAAAGTTTTATCAGACAGTCATAGCAATATAGGGGATGTTAAATCTAATTGGTTTTACATCAAGCATCAAGTCGGGTGCGCGAGGAAATGGTTACAATCAATTAAGGTTTAAATTTCTCAATGCATGCCCTACTTGCATAATTGAAATGCTAATGTACTCTTTTATTCTGTGCAGATCACAATTTCACAGGAACAGAAGGTCTGATATATGAAGACCGACTGTCTCGTCTTCTCCAAAGTAACTCGGATTTCTTAAGAATAAAGAAATGCATCACTGACGAGAATCTTCACAAGCACCATCTTCTGGATATAAGATTCGGACTTGGCACGGGTGGTAAGCCTTACAAATATGCATCCCCGATTGAAGGAGAAGGAACCTCTCAGGTTATAGAGACAACCAACCTTCGCAAGAGTCCTTCACCAATGATTGATCAAGACGATGAAGATTTAAATGTATATAAAGGAGATGAGGTCCAAACCAATGAGACCAAAGAAATCCCGGCCTCTAAGGGGCAGTCTCCCTTAAGAATTTCACCACTGGTTGAGTCTGTTGCTCACGATGAGTTAACAGAGGAGCAGATACTCAGGGAATTAGACAAGTTCCTCTGCCAGACGATATCTATATGCATGAAGACTTCGGAGGGGGACCACTCTTTCCTCTTTCTGAGGAAGTTAATGCCCCGATCAGGGACAAAGACAACACACAGAAGAGCCTAGCTCTGGACCCTAGTCTGTTAAGGGGGAATTACACGGGATGCACGAATCATATACACCACTTGACACTACACTCTTTCACCATCGATGTTCATGATTTTAACATATGTTTGTTTCCTTTGCAGGGGGGATGTCTCTTAAACGGTCTTACTCTTATCGCTCCTTACGTGAGGGTACACCAAGTCTTTATTCAAATCCCGAGCATGTTTGTAGTGATAGCCGGGGAAGAGATAGTCATCAGCCCCGGAACTCTCATCAGTTTTATTCTGCATGATCTCGATCTCCGTCAAAGCAAGGCTCTGGAAAGCCTCACAATCGTCCATTGCCACTGGCTGTGGTAAGCAACTTCCTAGAGATTTGATTCCTCCAAAAAGTACGCCTTCTCATCTCCAGTCTTCTAAAAAAACACCACGAGCCAGAGGATAGAACAAAGATGAAGGCAAGATCGTGAAGAAGGGGAGGGCAACTCTTGTTTCCTCTAGTGAGTACGGTTTGGATACTACCGCTGCACAGGATGTTGCCCCCAATTATGAGGTCATGGCCAGGCTGGAGCGCTTATGAAAGCAATTCCCTAATATTTTCTTTGAGAGGATGATGTTCGTTCCGGATCTTGAATCGGTCCCCGAGGATTGGGACACAGAGGTGATAGGGTACGTGTGCCATGTGGCCAAACAATATGGGGTGATGAAGAGGCATGCCATTCATCTTTTAGATGCCATCCGTTGCCTAGAAACAGACGCGGCTAGGTCCAAAGTGAAAATTGAAAACGATGCTAGGGCCAGGAGCAAAATGGAAAAAGAACTAGAGAATGCACAGGCCTAACTGGCTTAAGCTCGGCGAGATGCAGAAAATTATAAATCAGAGCTGGAAAGTGCTAGGAAGCGTTTTTCGCAGTGAGCTTGATTCAAACAACCAGGAATGGGTGGCTCTGAAGAAGGAAGCGGAAGATCTTAAGGCAATTGACACTGAACTGAAAACAGCATAGGAACATTTTTCTGTTGAGAAAGCTGCTTAGGAGAAAGAGAGGGTGAGCTTAAAAGATGGTCTCGCTCTTGCCAAAAAAGAAAAAGAAGTTTTAAATGATCAAATTGTCCAAGCTGAGGAGCGTGCGACTCTCGCTGAAAGTAATGCTAATAATGCTCTTGAATCAGCCACTGCTGCTGCTGATCAGCTCGCTGAAAAAGAGAAGAGATTGCTCGTTTTGAGGAACTGTTGTTCGACTTCTTTGGTAAAGTCATCAAGGCTCGAGACATGTCTTGGGTTCCGGACTATCATGTTACTCTGGCCAATGTATGGGAGGCAATTGTCGAAGGCGAGAAGCGGCAGTTGATGGTCGATGAGACTGATGAAAACCAGCTGATACAGACCTTTCTCAGAGGTGAAGAACCTGAGGCTTTGGAGAAAGGTAGACGCTTAATCCAAGAAAAGATCGAAAGGGAGAAGACTAAGCTTAAGGGCAAGAATAAGATTGACGAAGGCTCGAGCTCGGTGATGGAGCCCAAAACCTCTGAAGTTGAGGAATATAACCCTGATGATCCGTTGATTCCCTTGGCTCCAACCCCTCTAGTTGTCGGAGCTACCACTAGGTGTCGGCTGAAGGTATCTCCATATTCTCTCCATAATTCGTCAAGGCAGTCGTAACTAGTCGTCATCAAACGGGTCAGACAACTGAGATGGCCACATCCTCTCTCGATTCTCTAACATTTGCTTCTCATGATATAGATGTCAAACTGGTCGAGAAAGGCGCAGAGGAAAAGGCAGTGGAAGAGAAAGTTGATGTCCCCTTGGGAACTGATGTTGAAGTTTCTGAGATTCTAAAGCAAACCAAGGGTACGACAAGTGAGAAGGTCATTGTGGCACCCGTGGTATCCGACATTGATGCTCCTGCGGATGCTGAGGTTATTGCGGCTTTGCAAGACACCGAGGGTGGTAATGGAGATGAAGAAGATGATGTGGTCATCACAGATGAAATCAAGAATGATGATAACGAGACCTTGGCCAACATGCAGGCTAGGAAAGAGAAACAATTGGCCTTGAAGAAGGAGGAGTAGGACACTTTGTATGTTCCTCCAATCTCGGAGGTTGACCCCAAAACTGGGTTGATCATAAAATTCTCCTCCAGATCAATAACTTCGCAACTTTCCTCCCAGCCTTCTAGTTCTCCCTCGGAGTCTCTTGTTGATAAGAGGAAGAGGAAGAAGAGTGACCTCTTTGATGATGACAAAGAGGAGTTGGAGAGACAGAAGAAGGAAAAGAAATCAAAGTCATCTCCCAAGCGTAAATAGAATGCACTTATTAGCTCATATTTTTTGCTTTTAGGCTTTCCACTGGCCAAAAATGTATTTGTGAGAGTGGCCCTCACTTTTGTTTAGCTTCTGGTTCTTGTAAACCTGCTTTTAGTGGATGAAAATCTATTTCTTTTGCACCATTGTGTACCTGCAAGTTTACCATGTTTGCAGAGTTTACTATCCTAAATCACAAAACTTAAAAAATAATCATAACTGAAACAATCGTAATTGAATACTGAAGTCATGAATGATAATCATTGAAAAGTTCGTGTGCTAAGTAAACACATAGTATTATTAAATGCAAAGTGTTGTATGTGTATGCCCCCAATCAATCGTCAATATAATGCCTGGCCAGGGCTTATTGACGATTGACTAGGGTCACGTTCATGCTGCCCCCATGCCCGGAAATGGGAGGTTTATGCCATTTAGCGGCGTACATCACTGCGCCTTTATACTTTCCCGACCCTTTGGTTGGGATAAGAATTCTTGTGGCGCTAAGTCTCTAGCGCCTTTATACTCTCCCGATCCTTCAGCGGGTTAGAGTTCGAGCTCAATTCTTGGTCTGCTCACCGATCCTTTAGCGGGGCAGAAATTCTGGGGGCGCTAAGTCTCTAGTGCCTTTATACTCTCCCGATCCTTCAGCGGGTTAGAATGTTATCAAGGTGATTTTATCATGGTGCACCTTCACGCATTGGGGACGTTATCTTCGCGTCCTTTATACTCTCTCCCTAATCTCGAGAGTTAGAGTGCAAGCAGCAATGTGATTTACCTCGTTGCACCTTTTGGAGCTTTAGTTACCATTAGCCTTCCGATCTGATAGATGGCATCTTGAATTAGTTGTTTTGAGATAGCTGCATAGTTTGAAACAAACTTCAAAATGGTAATGATTTTTGTTAATTAAAATAAAAAGGGCAGACAAAAAACAGTGCAGTAAAGGTTAATGTCACGCGATATTTTTATAGTGGTTCGGTCGAATCATGACCTACGTCCACTTTATAATCTTTTGTTTAAGTAACCAGATTGTTCTAGGCAAGTCGAGCCTTTTTACATGGTCCTGGGAACAAAAGAGTAAAACTGACAATTTTCATGTCAGATAATGTAACGGCCCGGATTTCGCCCGACCCGATCGATCGCAAAATCGACCAAGACCATTCAAAACCTGAACACATTAACTTTGGGAATACAACAACATCAGAACAATAACAGCAGACTTTTATAACATTACAATAATGTTACATCAGAGTACAGAACATATCAGAGTACATTGAATAAAATTACAGTAAATTAATACAATACACAGCGGAAGACTTTCTATGCTCTGGACACAACTTTAGGCTTCGATCCAGAATCCTACTCAAGAGACAAATATCTACAAAAAGCTACTCGATTGCCCATGTGGAAAAGAGGGCAACCGAGTTTGCAAGTGAAACAAACTACGAGTCAGACATGGGACTGGTGTGAGAATTCTTAACTAATATAACTAATAGCAATAAGGCAAATCCAAGGACCACGCCACTAACACGGAACGGGTTTTATTCCAATGGATTGTCGGTGCATAAATTAAAGTAAATCGTTAAACAACGCAATGCTTTTTAGAAAAATGAAACCATTATAAGAACCAAGTCCCATCACATAATGCAACGCAAACCGGAGGATAGGGTTTTACCTTATAATGGTCAAAAATGCTTAGTACGATAAAATGGATTTGATATTATTGTTAGTGTATATATGTTTCAAAAACATTTCAATCATAATGTATCAATCATAGACGACATAGTAACCCATCCTGCTATGTCGCCATACTAGTTCTACAATCAAAACCGCATGAGATTGTATTGGAAATTGGGTTTCCATCATGAGTCAGGGCTAGGTAGGAGCTCCTTACCAATTCGAGACACTCTAGCTAATGTCTCAAGATCCCCTGTAGTGAACCTTTGGAAAGCTGCAGGGCCGGTCCACACATACATCTTTGTGGATTAGTTATTCCTGAACACACGTTTCCCGGTCCTATAGGACCTAACATCCGAGGCGCCTCATTCCATCATCCACATAAGTAAAATATCAGCCAATTTAAGCACTGACACTACTTCTAAATAGAAAGAAACGTGTTTCTCTCCCTACGTTCCCTTCTCCCGTTTTAGACTCCACCGGGGTGTGAGGCTCGTGAAGCTACGTAATACACAAAGCTATGCTTATTCAAGCTGTGCTTTGATCGTGACCACAAGGTTCTGCTTTTCAATAAGAAACCTTGATCAATGCATCTTAGTATGCCACACTGTCACTCCATATCATACTACCATTCCTTTACCGAAATATATGAAAGGGTGTTAATCATGATAATAAATTCTCCGCCACCAAACATTCATACATTCGACAGAAAATCAATAAATACAATATAAAGGAATACAATGTTGGACACACATTCCATTTATAAGCTTATGCTCTAGGTATGAGCGAAAGCTAAATCCGTACAGATCAACACTACGTCCGAATAACTACCATCTTAGCCACGTCTTGGGAGCAAATCAATCCCGGGCCTCAACACTAGTTACCCATTCGATGTGAAGATCGTCGGTCTTCAATCGCCGTCTTCAATTCTTCGAACGTCGTATCATTATTTGGAATGAGAGTAAACTCGGACTTTCCAAATAATTCTCGCATACTAAATTTGAAAACAATTTCATATCGTTATTTATATTTTATAACGATTTATTCCTATTTTTATTTCATTAAAAATAGCTCATTTTATAAAAACGACGTTACAGGTCATATATGGTTATGGCGCTGTTTTTATGGAATTTTGAATTTCACATATCTCAAAATCTAACCGTTGAATCTTAACGTAGTTTCTATCGTTGGAAAGATCTTTCCAAGACGTCCTAATATTTTCAATTTTGGGAAAATCCAACGGGCGGATCTTTTAGTATAGTCGTTTTAAAGGTACGAATCCAAAACGCGAACTACCGCGCTCGATTCGTTTAATTTTAATTATATTTATATGTAAATATATAAAACGTTCACCCATAATAACGTCATTCGATTTAACAATGAGCTAAACAACTACCGATCTCCATTAAATTTTTAATTCATTTAAAAATGAAGATAAGATTCCAACATTTAAAAATATTCTTCTATTCCTTTTATCCCTTTATTTACATTAAATTATAATTCAACGATGAATCCTTCCTTTTCTTTCTTTCCTTTACATAAAAATGTAAATTCTAATTCAAAGTTACATTTCATTTTTTCTTCTTCTTATATTTACAAGAAAAAAATAAATTCTATTTCAATATTGAATTCATTCTTTTTTGTTACACTGTAAAATCTCCTTTCTAATTACATTGAAAATGTGATTAACAATACGGTGAAAATTCTATCTTTTTAGTATTACAACAAAAATGTAATTTACATTACAACGTCAAATCCTTCTTTTTAATTACATTAAAAATGTAATTATCATTACATGAAAACTTCTATCATTCAACTACAGTGTAAAATCTCCTTTTTAGTTACATTAAGAATGTAATTAACATTATAATGCAAAATTTCTCTTTTTAATTACATAATAAAGATGTAACTTTTATTACAATGCAAATTCTCATTCTTTAACTTTTATTTACATTAAAAATGTAAATTCCATTCCTCAAATTTCACTGTAAAATCCTCTTTGTAATTACATTAAAATGTAATTAGCATTCCATGTTAAATTTTCTATCTTTTAATTTACCATGCAAAAATGTAATTTACATTCCAATGCAAAATTATTATTTTTATGACTAATAAAAGAGGGGATTTATTTATGTACATGTTCTAATGAAAAATAAAGAGGAATTTATTTGTGTACATTTCCTAATTCGACTTGACAAATGAAAGATGATGATTTATTTGTTTAGATCGGATTAGAAATTTGTAAACAAATAAATCCGGTGTCGTTAAAGATAAGGCCGCAAATGCTGGGAATTCCACAATATGGGGATTTCATCTCCATCCATGATTGCTAGCTTGAAGGTTCCATTATCAAGCCATCGTAAAATGGAGTGCGGTCCTTCCCATTTTGGGCCCATATGTACTGGGGGTGGAAGGACGCGCTTCAGAACCAAGTCTCCGGGTTCAAATGTTCAAGCTCAGAATTTCTTGTTGTAATACCGAGCAACCTGTTGCTTGTGCCTCAAGGCGCGTAGATTGGCTTATCCCTCTTTTCTTCAACCATATCCAGAGACTCAAGGAGCAGCTCATTGTTGGTCATCAGATCATAATAAGTGGTTCGATGAGATTGTACTTCTAACTCGACTGGAATGACTACTTCAGCTCCAAAAGCAAGGGAAAATGGAGTGTGACCCGACGCCGACTTCTATGTTGTCCTGTAGGCCCACAGAGCCAACGGTAATTCATCGACCCACATGGCTTTGACCCTCTTCAACCTTTTCTTCGGAATATATTTGATTACTTTGTTCACCGCTTCGACCTGTCCGTTCGATTGCGGATGTGCCACAGAGCTATATCTTTTCTCGATACGATACTTCTGGTAGAAATCTCGGAACTTGGTGCTATCAAACTGGGTTCCATTGTCGGTTATGATGTCTTTTGGTATCCCAAATCGGCATATAATATTTCTGACGACAAAGTTAATCACTCGCTTGGTTGTGACCGTGGTCAATGGCTCATCCTCGACCCATTTGGTGAAGTAATCCACGACCACTATGGCGAATTTTGCTCCACCCTTAGCTATGGGGAGGCTTCCAATAATATCGATTCCCCAAACAGCAAAGGGCTACGGGCTCATCATCATCTTCAACTATCTATGAGGTGCCTTAGGGATCTTGGAAAACTTCTGACATGCATCACAACGTCGCACATACTTGGCTGCATCCTTGTTTATAGTGGGCCAGAAATAGTCGTATCGTAATATCTTCTTTGCCAATGTTTGCCCTCCAGTGTGATCTCCACACTCACCTTCGTGGACTTCTTTCAGCACACGTTTGACGTCGTCATGGGCGATGCACCGAAGGAGGGGCATCGAGAAACCTTGTCTGTACAGGACTTTGCCTTGCAACACATATCGAGAAGCCTATCGAATAACTGCACGCCTCTCACTTTTCTTTGTTGGAAGCATTCCACTCATCAAAAAGTTCTTTAGAGGGGTCATCCATGACTCCCTCTCAGTTTCAATCTCTAGTACCGGATCAACTTCCATTTGATCTACACTGGGAGACTATAGTACTTCAATTGGAACTAGCTCCATATCTTGAGGATTATCAGAACTAGCCATTTTCGCTTACTTTTCTTCCTTTTGATTCTCCATTCGAGGAATATGAGATATGCTGTGGTGGTCAAAACCATTCAGCAACTTCTTCACTTTTTCCAAGTATGATATCAGCCTTGGACTCTTGGCCTGAAACTCTCCAGTGACCCAGTTCACGACTATCTTGGAATCGCAAAAGATGTCTAGTTTCATGATCGCTAACTCCTTTATGAGCTTCAATCTAGCAATTAGAGCTTCGTATTCGGAGTCGTTATTAGTGGCATGGAACTCCAATCTAAGAGTGTAGTATATTAGCCGTTTCTCTAGAGTTTCAAGTACCACTCCGGCATCAGATCATTTGTCATTCTTAGCTCCGTCAGTATACAATTTCCAGGCACTGGGGTCAAGGAGTAGTCTTGGTGGATCGACTTCTTCACTTACTTCATCATCTTCTAGGATGGTAAACTCCGCTATAAAGTCTGCAAGTGCCTGCCCTCTTATCGACCTTTGGAGTTGGAAGTTCAGGTCGAATTGACTCAGCTCAATGTTCCATTTGAGCAACCTTCCTGATGCTTCTGGCCTTTGCAGAACTTACTTCAGTGGATGATCGGTGTACACAGTGATGGGATGAGCCTGGAAGTAGTGGCGAAGTTTTCTAGATGCGATTAGTAAGCCATACGCTAGCTTTTCTATTTTTGGATAATTCCGTTCTACGGTCGCCAATTTCTTAATCACATAGTACACCAGTCTTTGCACCTTATCTTCCTCTCTTACCAAAGACAAACTATTCGCGTGAGATGACACCGCCAAGTACACAAACAAATCCTCGTGATCCGCAGGTTCAGACAGTATCGGGGATCTTTCTAGGTGATTCAACAGATTCTGGAACGCTTCTATACAATCAGGAGTCCATTTAAAGTTGCGCTTGCCTTGCTTTATCAGTTGAAAAAATGGGATGCATTTATCAGTAGCTTTGGAGATAAATCTTCTCAACGCTGCCACTTTTCCAGCAAGCTTTTGCACATTTTTAATCTGCTTTAGGTCTTGAATCCGGATTGCCGTAATTTGATCGGGATTGATTTCAATTCCACGCGAGCTGACGATGAACCCTAAGAATTTTCCGGATGCTACCCCAAATGAGCATTTCAAAGGATTTAGCTTCATCCCGTATTTCCGAAGATTTCGAAAATTTCTGCTAAATTGGCAGTGTGGTCGGATGACTGTCTGGATTTCACCAACATGTCGTCAATGTATACCTCCATTGTTTTTCCCGATTTGGTTGTAGAACATCTTGTTCACCAGCCGTTGACACGTAGCACCAGCATTCTTTAGACCGAAAGGCATCACTACATAACAGTATAATCCCAGATCTGTAATGAAGTTGGTATGCTCCTGGTCCAGGACGTACATGGGGATTTGGTTTTACCCTGAGTAGGCATCCATAAAAGAAAGAAGCTCAAGACCCACTGTCAAATCTACCAACTGATCAATTCTAGGCAACGGAAAGCTATCCTTTGGGCGGGCTTTGTTTAGATCTGAGAAGTCGATGCACGTACGCCACTTTCCATTGGCCTTTTTTTTACCAAAACCGGGTTTGTGATCCAGTCAGGGTATGTTGAATCTTTAATGAACCCATTGCTTCTCAGCTTTTCGACTTCTTTCGTCAAAGCGGCCGACCTCTCTGGGCCAAGCATTCGCCTTTTCTGTTTGACGGGAGGATGCTTTGGGTTGATACTTAATGAATGACTCATAATTGTGGGAGATATTCCACACATGTCTGCATGGGTCCAGGCAAACACATCCAAGTTAGCTTTCAAGAAATTTGTTAATTCTTTGGCTCGAATAGGATCCAACTAGGATCCAACCTTCATGACCTTCTCTGGGTCACTATCATCGATTGGTACGTCCACAGTCGCTTCATTGGGAGTCGTCATTCTACCCCCATGCTCTTTATCCTCTCTGGGATCTATATCCTCAGGCAACTCTCTGGGCGACCCTCCCAGAGTTACTTTCTTTAATTGCTATGACGTTTCCTCCCTTGGAGGGGAAGAAGCACGCTTTGTTTCCACATCTCTTCCTTTGCGGAGCAACTTCAGCTCCGCTATGTAGCATGCTCGTGCAACAACTTGATGTCCTCTGACTATACCAACACCAGCATCCATCGGGAACTTCAACAACAAGCACCAGGGTGTGACGTAGGCCCTGAATTCAGCAAGGGCCGATCGACCCAAGAAGGCATTGTACGGCGACTCAATATCCAGAACCACAAAGGGGACGATCCTCACTTTCTGGCATTCTCCTTCCCCAAGGGTTACTGACAGTTCCACGTATCCTATCGGAGCGATCGTGGCTCCATTAAATCCACATGTCCAACCCTCGCATGGTTTCAAATCCTCCGGCTCAAGTTTCATTTAATCAAGTGTTTTATTAAACAGAATGTTAGCCGAACTTCCGTTATCCACTAGAACTTTATGGACTATAGCTGGGCCGATGGTAACGGTGATGACTAATGGGTCTTCAGTTGGGGAGTGGACCCCAATACTTTCTCGAGTGTGAAATATGACGTCATCAGACATCGTCTTTTGTTGCTTAATCGGGGCATTATCCTCGGGATTGCTACATTCCCCTACTTCAAAATGTTGTTTAGCTGCGTTCACATACTAATCCATAGCTCTGAAACTATGCCCTGCCAGATGAAGCCCACCAACTATGGTATTGGTAACGATATTTTTTCCTTTTTGCTGAGCCGTTGGTTTGGCAGTAGGTTGGCTTTGGTTTGGGGCTTGTGCAGCTTGCCCCTATCCCTAGGAGTCACCTTATATTCATTAAGCTTTCCTTCTCGGAGTAGCTTTTCGACCACATCTCTTAGGTGACGACATTCATTTGTGGTGTGACCATGAGTTTGGTGAAAAAGGCAAAATTTCCCAGTCTCACGTTCCTTCTCCGTCGAATCTCTTGGAGGAGGCCTTCTATACAGGAGAAAATTGTACGTATCCAGAAAGATATTCTCCAGAGTATCGTTTGATGGTGTAAAACTTTCAAATGGCCTAGGTTGGGATCTTCTCTGAGAGTCATTTCCTCGGTTTCTCTTTCGATTATTGTTACTATTATTCCCCGATTGGTGACTATTGGCTTGATTCTTGTTCCCGACATTAACTTCAACTTTTCCTGAGCTATCTCCCGTCTGCTTGATGGCCACATTACCTTGGATATCCTCCTTATCATTAGCCTTCCTCTTTCGGTTGGTGTAAATTTCCTCTCGACGTAGGCGGATGTTGGCCTTCTCGTAAAATATTTCTCTGGTTAACGGTGGTTTACCAGCTAGGTATCTTCCAAACTCAGTGTCCTTATCCACTCCGTCGATCAAGGCCATCAAAACAGTTTGTTCATGGGATCTCTAACCTCCATGACTGCTAAATTGAAGTGATCTAGATAGGACCTTAAAGGTTCACCCGGACGTTGCTTAACGAGGGATAACTCAATGACATACTTAGATCTCTAGGTATGTAGCCGGAACTGATTTACAAACTGTTCACTTAATTCCCTAAAACTGGAGATCGATCGCGCTGGAAAATGGGTGAACCACATTAACGCTGTATCCTCCAGGAATATCGGGAATGCCTTACACTTCAAAGTGTCGGAAGCAGCAACTGCATTCATGTACCATGAATGTCTCTTCAGGTGCCGGACTGGATCAGCCCTTCCCGCATAACGGTTCATAGGTGGCATGTTAAATTTCCTTAAGAACCGAACCTCTAAAATATCATCGGTAAAGGGCGAATGACTGTGGCCTATACCCTAATCTTCGGCTCTTTGTCTGCAACTTTCCACCATCACTTGCCTAATCATGGCTTCGACATCTACATGGGTCAAGGTAGACTCGGGGTCAGCACTTCTTGCCCTGCGAGCTCCCCGACATTTCTTTGACTGTTGCTGCAAGGTCTGAGTCCTGAGCAGAACTCACCTGCCCCCTATTGCCGCGTTCAATTGCGCGGCGGGCAGGAGGAATGGGTCGATTCTGAGCAGGATCAACAACGTCTCCATCCTAGGGGGTAGGATAGGCTCATTTAAGTTACGGTTATTGATTTCCTGATTAAGCCCCTCTATATTCTCAGCCCTTTCCAATGGAGGCCATCGTCGGTTTCTGCGAGGTTCTTCAAACGAGGATGTATGTTCCGGGGACAAAGGGTGAGCTGGTGGTGGTGAAACCTGCCTTTGAATATCGTCAATTCATCTGCCTAGGGCAGTAATATTTTTACGCAGCAATGAGCTCTCCTGCTTTTGAGCGGCCAATTCATCAGTTTGCCTGTCCAACGCTTCAAGTATGCGAGTCAAATGCCCTTTGGTAACTGGAGCAGAAGGTCGAACTGGTCATCTTCATCTTCTCTTATACGCAAGGAACTTGAACCAGGTTGAGCAGATGTACCATCATGAGCGGAACGAGCCATAATTTCCTTCCCAGGTCGGGTAGTAGTACGACTGTCAGTTCAGATCGTGGTCCTCCTAGGCTGATGGCTCGTGGTACCCACTTGACGTCGGTTCGTGGTGGTTCCCTAGGATCAGATCACGGAAGGATTAGCAGGAGGGATGGTGACGTTATCTTAAGATCGGGTCGCAACGCCTTCAATGGATCAGATCGCCCCCTCCTATCCGCGATCCGGGGATAGAACTTCGACCTGCTCCTGCGCGCTCTCTTCCATAGCTTCGTTTGCAGCTTCATTTGCTTGCAAAACACGCACTTCTTTTGACTTCTTTCCAGCCATGATATCTGGGCTTTACTATAATCTTCAAAAATCAAAACAGTGGATTTTTGGACTGTTTTCTTCGGACTTGAATATCCAAACAATAGAGCAACAATCCAATATGCTCAGACTTCGGTTCTCAGTGAAAGCACCAAAATGTTAGATCCAAAATTGGGTCTAACACCCAAATTATTTCAGTATGCAGAGATTAATATCGGAAAAATGCGAGAAAAGCAAAAAAGACACAAGATTTATAGTGGTTCGGCATTAACGAACCTACATCCACTTTATATCTATGGTTATACGAAGGATTTGAGTACAATCAGTGATTTCTCTCTTAATCTCACTTTTACAATGTTGATTCACTCAATGATTTCGAATTAACACTGATAAGAAATAATGCGGAGATAGTAAATGTAGGAACAACACTCAGAACTACCAAAAGATCTTGAAAAATGCCAAGTCTAGAGCTACTTATAGGTGATTTCTACAAGAGGATTGTGGTAACGCGTGGCACAAATCCCGAAGATCTCAGACTGGTTCGTAGATCGATGGAGAAATGGTCAAAATGGCAGTTATGGACAGGTGCCACAAGATCCTTCATCTTCGGATCGTTAATGACTTAGTCATGGCCTTCATCTCTCAACTGTAGGGATTGGATCAGATCGAGTTGATGTGAACGGATCGGATCGAGCTGATGTGAATGGATCGGATCGAGCTGGTGTGAGCGGATCTAATCGGATCGAGCAGGTGTGAGCAGATCGGATCGTGGTCATGGGGGGAGGGGCGATTGCGAACTGTGGAAGGTGCAACTTCATGAACAAGACTCGTATTAGACTTGTGTTTGAATCTTTGTGGCTTGGTCCAAAAGCTAGCCAACATACAATATAAATAACATCGATTTCATTTCGATATGAAATATTCTGATAAACAGAATCAATATTTGATTAACAATTTATATATATCGTTATACAAAATTTCAACTAATACATAAGCAATTCAACCCAACAATCATCATACATCAGTCAATCAACATTTATCATTACCAGATTATATTAATAAAAATACAAACTGATAGAGTTAGTGAGTTTTTCTCACACTGGACGATCATCATTAATAACGATAACCATCGCTTGATTCGGACGGACAATTTATTTCATTATAAATTGTAACGAGCTCCAATTCACTTCCAGTCAGTTCCATTTTGTAGACGTTGTCCACACGATCCCAACGAATCTTATTTCATCTGATTCTAATGCCATATGAAAAAGTTATACATTTTTATGGATTGGTAAACATTTAAAAGATCATTAATTTAAATAATTCATTAATTATAACCTTGTAACGACCCGCCTTTTTGCCCGGTTCTCGCTGGTAATTAAACCAACTTAAACCGCTCAGAAAGACGAATTGTTATGGGTACATACATACATTGAACAAAATAACAGAACTTTTCATTGCTCAAAAACAATATTACATCAGAGTTACATGAATATCAGAGTTACGACATACATATATAAACAACGGAAGAAAGAATTATACTCTCAAATGGAAGAACATAGGACTCAGCGGAAGCTTCAAACTCTAGCGTGAACTCCAACTCTAAAAGCGCTCTGACTCCTGCTCCAGTGATTTATAACTGCAAAACGAAACTACTAGCTGCCCGTGTGAAAATTAATGGGCACCCAGAGTTTAGGAAGGAACAATAAACTCCAGGTCAGTCATGGGACTGGTGTGAGAACATAAAAATGGTTGCCTTTAGGGTTCATTTTAAAGTTGGGAATTTCACCGGACCACGCCGCTAATGCGGAACGGGTTTACTCCATGTGAATGCCCGTGCACATAAATTCGCAATGACCTTTGGAAAATGAAGCTATCATAAGCTCGTCCCACATCACACAATGCAAGCGCACACCAAATGGGCGAGTTTTATCTTATGATAACCTAACATGCTTTCATACGAGAAAATCCTCTTTCAATACTATAATATAGTGTGGAAACCATTTCGCAGATAAATGTATTAATCCTAGACGGCATGATACCCCATAATATATGTCGCCATATATATATACACAATAAAATCGTCTGGCTCGTATTGGAGATTTGGATTTCCAACTTGATGATTCCTGGCACGAAAGATCAATCGGAACTCAAGCGAAATGTAATCACGGGTTTTTCATCCAGACGCGGACACCAATACAAATCGCGAGGCAGATCAACGGTTTTCGACCAGACACGGCCCCCCGAACATACCCTATTCCATAAGTCATAAGTGGTTTCCCACTGCTGCAGCGGTCATCATCAATTCATATATATATACACAACCTAACCGCCAGTTTCTCATCATCCGGGGTGTGAGGTTTGTCGATGTCACGTCATACACAAAGCATGCCTAGAGAAGCAATGCCTTGATCATCACTAGCTCTTTCATAACTCGGGTATGCCACATTAACAATTCACAACATGTCACTGATTTCAATCAATGCATACCCTCTAAGTTCATATGACTTAGAGATAAGGATAAAACATTTGCCACAAATCCGATATATTAACGGAGATCAGTGCTATGCGGTCAAATTTCAATGTCAGACATACCATCCATACAAGTCCGTTCTGGGTCTGAACGGAACAAAAATCCGAAAGTTCTCCCCATACGTTCGGACTTCCTGCCACTCCGGAAATAGGGGCATCTCTCTACTGTAGCTATCAGTAAAGAAACCGATCGGAAAATCAGTCCGTTCGATGTGAAGAATCGCGGTCTTCAATTGTCATCTTCATATATTACGTCGTATGGTTATTTCGAATGGGTTTCGGAAAATAAGTTCCGATCCCGGTCTTTCCAATTAACCAGCGCTTCATATTTGAAAACAAGTGTTTTCCATCATATATATCTACACATACATCTCTTAATCTTTTCTAAATCTAGAAATGATTGTTTAAGAGATGATCGTTTATAGATAGTCTTTTCTTAATGTCTTACTTTCGAACAGTCAATATAAGCCAAGGATCACGATTTCAATATTTTCTTAATTCAAATTCTTTGAAATCATTCAACGGATTCATTATATTCAAATCAAAGGATTCAAGACTGAAACAAATTTCAATTTAATAAAATACATACTTTAAAATAATACATCTGTTGTAAATTGATTATATAAATATGTACTAACTTTAAAAATAGAAAATAGTTAAAATAATTACTTAACATATATTTAACTTTGAAGAAGTATACTAATATAATATTTTAAGCATATACATATCTTTAAATCAAAGAAGTTTTTATTTAAATTTTTTTTTTTTTTTATTAACAAATCATGTTTAAATAGTTGGAAACCTATATAAATATACAAATACTTTACTAGAATTGTTTCCTTCTCATGCCGATGATTTGCATTCATATTTATACTCGAAGAGTATAACTAATTCAGAAAATCTTGCGTAAATCAAATCAGTTCGAAGACATTCAACTTTTCTTTTTATTTAAACTTCAAATTCAAATTTTATTCAAGCATTTTATAATATATTATTATAGATACCTATCTAAACTTATATCAAATTCCATGACAGAATAATTCAAGCTTAAATATCTTTCAAATACTTTTACAATGTTCTTCCAAACTATTATCTAAAGTCATATTAGATTTCACAAATCCAATAGTTCGAGTTTGCCAAATAAAATAGTAATTAAGTTTAAAATCAGCAATTTTAATTCGGGGTACCTTTAAAATAAATGTTAACATCAATTTATATTGATATCAACATGTTGATTAGTTTTCAACATCAACTTTTTCAGATTATTAAATCAAATTAACAATTTTCCAAAGTTTAACCAAAACACTATTTCATTCAATACTTAACATGTTCTTAACATATCTTAGTCACTAAAACATTGTAATAATTCCATATCATTGAATCAACCTTATCTAATTAATTCCATATCATTAAATAAATTATTAGTTAGAAAATTTATCTCAATAGCCAAATATTATTAGTTAACCAAAATATTCAAATCAAAGGATATTAACAACATTGATAAATCAATAAACGTTATTAAATCAATATTTTGGTTGATAAAATACTGCATACTCATTCAATTGTCATTTACCCATAAATCGCTCTCTTATTAAATTTAGGGAAGCACTAAAATTCCACCGAAAATTCGTACATATTGTTTATTCGCACATCCAACAATTATTTGCATCCATTTCTCAACGGCGCACAATGAACACGCGTTATAATACTAACGCGCTTTGACATACATTTATATCAACAACCATCACAACAATAGCCACACTATCATCAAATTACCGCCTTCCTATTTATGTAACCAATAAATTTCACGTTACAAAAATAACGCGTGTCCATATGCGTTTTACTAAATATGCATTATCTCGATGATTATCAATTGACATGCATGCAACCAATTACTGCTAGCTATCAATTATACGGTAGTCAACCATATTTACCATATAATTCAAGTTTTACCATACTAATTAAATTTAAATATTTAATTTAGATGTTCTCACCTTTATTGCTTTCCAAAATTTTGCAAGGTCTAGTACGCGCTGCATCTTTCTTCTCTTGCTCTCTCTTCTCTACGTCCCTCTTACTGTTCTCTCTCCTTTTTTTTCTTCTTTGCGTTTTTTTTTCTCTCTCTCTCTGTTTTTTTTTTTTTTCAACCAAACTTACTGCAAACAAAATATGCATGCATGCATGCAAATTGGGAGGAGGTGAGTGCAATAACGGGTTTCAGTCGAGTGGAGAATTTTCGGTGGGAGGCTGAGTGCATGCAACGGTTTCACGTTTAGAATCTTAAGTGAGAGAGGAGAGAGTAGCAAAATGGTTACTGGGAGCTTGGGTGCGGGTGGCTTGGAGTTGGGAAGAAGGAGCTTTGCTACGGGAGGCTCCAATGGAAGAGCATGCGGGTTCTCAATGCATTTGTTTTTTTTTTTTTTTTTCAAAGTGGCGGAATGTTGCTGAGTGGAGTGGAAGAGGGTGCAGTGGAAGGATAAATGACAGGTGGAGTTGTAGGCTTACTGTGTTCGGTGGTGAGGGCAACTGGATTTCTAGTAGTGAGGATAGTCGGTGGAAGGAGAAAACACGAGTGGAATTGTGGAGGAAGGCTGAGCTGGTCTTTTTTTTTTTTTTTTTTTTTTTTTTTACTGATCGGTCAAAGGTGAATGGAGGAAGACGAAGTGGGAGAAAAGAAGTAACGAAGAGCAGAGATGTTCATAAAGGTGAACTGAGAAAAGCACGTGTAAACAATCATGTGCACTTGTCCTACTTCGTTTTTGCATGCGTGCCACCTTAAGTTGTTTTTTTTTTCCGCATGTCTCAAGTAGCATGTAATATAGTTTTAAAGTAGTCCCATAAACCGTGTAGCGCGTGGGGATAAAATTTGATCAAATCAGTTCATGCGTTGTTGGCAAAGTTCTACTCCCTTCATTGTCATTATACGTTTATATCTTATGATCATTCATACTTCGTGCGTGAAAGTGAAACTCATCCTATACTTCTTGCGTGTCTTTGCCTATAAACCGTTTCCTTTTAAAATATGTACGCCGATTTTTTTTTTCCTTTACTTCTAAATACCGCTAACCATCGACAACAAACTAACTTTACAATCGTGTACATTAATGTGTCATGATCCCAAACCAGTAATAAAATAGACCGATTGATTAGTTTTATAAAGTGTTAATAGGGACCACAGTTACCCTAAAATACGTTAGAAAAATATATGCTTATTTTCCAAAATAAAAATTACAGTAAAATTTTATAAAATATTTTGAGACTACGCGAACTGAAACTGAACAAAAGTTTGTAACGGATATTTAATTATAATTAAATTTCAAATCTTGGTCGTTTGCATAACTCGATTACAGCTCGTTTCGATATTTCAACTTACGACGAATCGTTTCTCTAAAACAAACATTGTTATAACTGTTTTCACAATAAAATTAATTTTTTTTTCTTTTAAAATACTATTATCACCTTAAAATTTTATTCAACAATTAAGACATTCCAAGCTTTATTTAAAATTCATATTAAATTCAAATTTGATTTTCAAAAATCTTGGATCATTACAAACCTTAACTATACTCATTCTTAATTAGGCTGTCTGTATTCTTCTTCACCGTTATACTCAGGCGTCTGCCCCTCACGAAGGCCATAGCTGCAACTTTGAACATCTTTTTCTCCAATTATATCCCATAAACTGCAAGCCACTTTCACCATTTAGTCCTTCGTTGAATTTTCCTTCATCAAAACATCCAACTCGGAAACAAAATGCTCATCCCAAATTTCAGCCATATCGGCTATCATCAAAACATACGCGAGCCAGTTTTAACCCAAATCCATATATATTCTTCACGCAAGAGTTAAAACAAACCAAAAAACCCCCAAACTCCCTTTCATTGAAATCTAAAGGAAAATTACCATAATTTAATTAACTCGTTAGTTAACCTTAACACCCATTTTAAATCCTTCTTCTCCCAGTACATACTCACCACGCTGCTCTGTAGCCATTTCCAAATCCTCACTCCAACCTCACCACTTCATTCCTTCACGAAATCAAACCCCAAGACCACTGGAGTTTTTCTCCTCAGCATCTCCATCCTCCTACCCCATTAACAAACAACTTGCAGCTAGCCCTCCAAGTGCATTCATCTGCATTGCTTCACGTGATAACCACCTAGGCATCGACATTTTTTAAATTTATAAATTCCCAAAAATTCACACAACCTACTACTTTCCCTACTTAATACAGTTGTCAGATCGAAACAAATCCAAGCTCACTCAAATTCAAGCATTTCTGAACCAATAGATGGTGATGATGTAAATACAGCGACAAGAAATTTCGTTGAACTCAGAAATACACACATACGATTGACAAAATCACCTTACGAATTGAATTATACTAGTGTAGTGATTTAAAGAATTTTGTTTGAATTCTTTTTTTTGATTTTTTTTAAGTGGTTGTTCTTCACGTTTTCTAAAAGATGGAGCGGCGAAAATATTTTTGACTGAAGAGAAAAAGTCTAGGGTTTAAGAAGTGTAAATGGGTATTTATAGGATGTGTATATATTTTTTTAATCGATTTTATATTAATTTCTATTGAACCGTTACTTGTATTTGTATTCTAAAAATCTGTATGTCCACATACGATACCCAAAAATCACGAAAATGGACATACATAATCGATTCAACATTACGGACCCAACGAAACTGGTTTCGTCAAATTCCGACTCCGTTTGCTCACACAACGTACTTTTAAAGGTCAAATTATCGACTGGATTTCACATTAAAATCCCATACAACCACATATTAACTTCAAAAATCATGGAATTTGACATCTAACAATAATTTAACATTGCGGATCCAACAAAATCAGTTTCGTCGAAAACAGAGGTCATTTGCAAAATTGGCAATTTTTAAAGCTCTAAATAAACCCCTTTAAATATTAATATATATAAAAATAATTAAATCTAATATTTATATATAATATTATCATATATATTAACAATAGAATATCATGCAGCTCCAAAATAAATATATGGATTTACAACTTGATATTTCAAAATCAGAATTATATCGATATTCGATTTATATTTAAATCCTTTTATAAATCGTTATAAATTATAAAGGAATTCCATAGCGACTATTTTAAAAATTTATTTGGACATAAATCAAAATCTACACAATGAAATATCGATTTTTCTCTTCCATTAGAGAAATATATTTTACCAGCTCCGAACGTTTCTTGTTTTATAGAAATCCAATTTAAAATGGCTTCTGTATATTCATTTAAAGTTCGAATCACCAAATTGCGAACTATCGCGCCGTTTCGAGCTCAATTATAATTATATTATAATTCTACGTTCAAACTTCGTTTAAATAATATATTCATTATTCAAATTCAATTCCAATCTGAATTATATATTTTAAATTTCCCAATTCACACAATACTGTGAATTCTGTTATTTCCGATTATTGTGGAATTAAATATGTTATTCAATTATTTATTTTAATTAAATAAATCTAAATATATAAATTCTACTCGTTTTAAATTACCGAACCAATATTCAAATAATTAAATAAATTAATTATTATATCGTAAAAATACGGGACATTACATTCTTCCCCCTTAAAATAATTCCATCCTCCAAATTGCTAAGGTAGAAAACAAACCCCACTGACTGGGTTAAAATTTATTTGTTTATTTATTATCTTCGGTTTCAACTGAACAAATTTAATTTTAATTAAATAATTGATTCATTCCTTCTAACAGAAATTTTCAAAAATCCTGAAAATTTTCTAACACCCGAAATTTTCGAAAAATTTCGCTAACACCTCCTTTGTACTGGTCGATCGGTATAACTACAACTCGCCTCTCTGGGCCTTCTCCAACCCAAAAGAAAATCAAACAGCCAAGCGACTTGCCAAATAGGCTCATAAATCTCATGCTTATACCAAATATAAACTTGTACCTTTTTGTCAGGGATATCAACTTTATCACTTTCACCTGTTATCAATCCAACATATACGAATGTCATCTCAACTAATTTCCAATCAATATCTATTCAACACAGCTATTCGCTTATATCCAAACAAAATTCCTTTTCAACTCAAGTTTCATTCTTGATTCCAACTCATGATCCATTAATCGAGTTCCATTTTAAATTCCTGTCTCCCAATACAATTGTATTCGATATCATTCTAATCTAACTCAATTTCAATTACCACTTAACTAATTTCAATTTAGTTCCAGCTCGGTTTCACAAA
Source organism: Allium sativum (assembly GCA_030737875.1). Taxonomy (NCBI): domain Eukaryota; kingdom Viridiplantae; phylum Streptophyta; class Magnoliopsida; order Asparagales; family Amaryllidaceae; genus Allium; species Allium sativum. The sequence goes on along the minus strand of CM060912.1, from coordinate 967,336,732 downwards.
TTTCTATTTAAATTTGTTTTAAATTTGAACCATCTCTTCCTAGGAGTTTTAAACAACTACGCTTTTCCAAAACAAAAATCAAATATTCGCTTTTGAAATCAAAACAACTTGTTTTCTCAAAACAATTCGAAAACAATCTCTTTGGTAGTAATCCGTCACTTACCACTCGAAAATGAAAGATGCTGCGCAGTCATCTTCGGAATTTATTTTCCAGCAATTGAAGTGGGTTCAATACTATTTCACTTTCAAAATCATTTAAAATACCTCGACTTTGAAATCATTTCAAAACTAACAAGTTTAAAATCTCCTAGGATTTTAAAATTCACATATATTCAATTCAATTCCATTTACAAACACTTTTCATGTTTTCAGAATTTCGAATTCCCAATTCTGATTTAAATTTCAGATTTTATTCATGTCGTAACACTTATACGAATTTTGATTTGTTATTTACATAACCGTTTCAATTATAATCTTATCTGATTATAATCACAACCAACACATCCAATATAATAATTCCAATATATATTTTCTTTATATCAAAATATAATTTGGGTAAATTTATTCCATTTACCCTCTTTTCAAACCATACTGTGTCTGTTCATCATATTCAAGTGTTTATAAACCCTTACCGATACATTTGATCAAACTGATCGACCAGAACCCATAAACAACTCAACCAATAAATCACCACAATATAAAACATTTTTTATAAAATCTACAAATACGTTCACTCGTATATACACACTCAACTCAATCTGGAGTATTACTAATCCCATCTCTACTGAGTCACGCCACAGAGCCAAGGTAATTACTTAACCTTCAGCTCTGATACCACTGTAACGACCCGGGGATTTCACGATCCTGGATGTCGGCATACAACACTATGTCGATTATCCAAGCATCGAAAACACCAGATAGTCCATGAAAGAAATTAGAGGGTGAGAATAGATAAGATAGAAACTTAGAATAGAAGAAGATGAAGAATATACAACATCAGAGTAACACGAATATCACAGCGAAATGAACAACATATAATAGATAACATATCCTTGAAATAGAATCAGTATATGTATACAGTAACATTATCAGAGTATAACACTTACAATACAACAGAATAAACAATAGTTATAAAATCCTGAAGCCTCCTACTCTAAGATCTCCAAGTATATCTGAAAAACCCTGACTACTTGACTGGCCATACAAAATTGGGTACCCAAGAGTTTAGGGAAAACAAAACAAAATAAACTCTGGGTTAGTCATGTGACTGTGTGTGAGTAAAACAGTTTAAAATAGTTTGAGTAATTAAATGATATCTCATAAGACCACGCCGTTTAATGGAATGGGTTTTTCCATTATGAGAATCCAAAGCATTTGATTTAACATCAAAAATCCTTTTGAACGAAATGATAAAATTTATATCAAACTCTTTTGATATTATAATAGTGTCTATCAATCACAACTAAATAATCGTCTAGCAGATACGCTTTCATCTCACGTTCTACATATATAGTATACAATCAAAACCGCTAGCACTTATTGGATAATAGATTACCAACTATGACAAGGTATGGAATCACCTTCCAATAGTGTACCTCTAGAGAGGAATACACTGGGTTCAATAAGAACATCTTGTAACCCGGCCACACATGACCGACCACTCATTTCGCAAGAGTGTATCAAATGTATATCACCAACTGTTGGGATCACCAACTGTTTCCCAAATGGGACAACATCAAATAAATTTAAAGATGTAATGAATATCTCTAGATATGTGATAATACACCCTAATTGGCAGCCAACTACTTAGCTATGCTGCCTGCCCGATTTTTGTCATTTCTCGGTTGTGAGGCTAGAGGCCACGCTTATCTTTTACAGATCACACATTTATTCACTTTGAATGTCACATCGTCAAACCCGCCAAATCACAAATTGATTTCCCCAAAAATACAATGGGTATAAAGCTAAGAGAAACGAATTCCTCTGCCACCAAACATAAATACGTTTGAAGAGATCAACTTACGCGATCCATTAAATATACTCTGTCAGACATTCTTCCATACGGGTCGTCCCGGGACTGGATAAACTGAAGGCACTATTCTGTAAACAGGATAGCCCTTGCATAACTCCGTCTTCAATTATCTTCATCATATTTGATTTGCAACGCTAATGCCATACGTAGTGGTTTTCAGATAATATCTCTGATCCCAGTCTCTCTGTATTGACAACGGAAAGGGTCAAAAACTTTGATAGTCGGTGAGTAACTATAAAAAAAACACGTATGCAAACAATGATATTATTTCCAGATGGAAATTATATCGATCAATCATCATTGAATATTTCTTATTTTCTATATTAGAAAACATTTCCGATTCTTATTTGGAAAATATTTCCAAAACTCCTAAATTTTAATTTTAATGGATGTTTAAATAAAACATTGCTATGCCAACTCAAAACATTACACACATTAACTAATTTCACTTAACCAACCTTCACTATCGAACCTGAACCATTCCTTAATTAAAAATGGAGTCAATCAAGTTGGGGTATAACTATCTCTCAGACCTTAACTGAACAACATTTCTAACCTCGAAATAGACAAAGTTCACCTTTTAAATCTTTAACAAACTTCCTTAAGTAACTCTCTTTCGAATAATCTCTATTCGATAACTCTTTCCTTCGAATAAACTATATTCGATAATCTCTCTTTCAAATAATTATATTTGATAACCTCTATTTGAATGACTAATATTCGATTAACTCTAATTTGATTAACTCTAATTCGATTAACTCTATTCAATTAACTCTATTTGATTAACTCCTTTCGAATAAACCATATTCGATTAACTCCTTTTCGAATAAACTGTATTCAATTAACTTCTTTTCGAATAAACTATATTCAATTAACTCCTTTAACTCTATTCGAATAAACTATATTCGATTAACTCCTTTCGAATAACTAATATTTGATAACTCCTTTCGAATAACTAATATTCGATAAATCCTTTAGAATAACTAATATTCGATAACCTCTTTTCGAACAACTAATATTTGATAATCTCTCTTCGAATAACTAATATTCGGTAATCTCTCTTCGAATAACTAATATTTGATAATCTCTCTTCGAATAACTAATATTCGATTACCTCTTTTCAAATAAACTGTATTCGATTAGTTCTCTTCTTTGAATAACCTTATTCAATAACCCCTTTTGAATAACTATATTCAATTAACTCTAATTCGATTAACTCTAATCGATTAAGTCTAATTCGATTAACTCTAATCGATTAACTCTAACTCAATTAGCTCAAATCGATTAACTCTAACTCGATTAACTCTAATCGATTAACTCCAGTAAGTTTGACTTTGTATTTCAAAATAGTATCCCATTTCCAAATTCTATTTATACTTCTATTTATAGAATTATTCGTAGGAAATCCCCTTTTTATTCTAACACTTAAATCTCATTTAAAAATTCCTTTTATAACTCTATTTATTTCATAAATAAATATGTCCTTTTATAACTCTATTTATTTTTCTAAATAAATATTTCCTTTTTGATTCTATTTATTTTCTAACTATCTCCTTTTATATTCTATTTGTTTCACAAATATTTTCCTTTTATATTTGTTTCACAAATATTTTCCTTTTATATTTGTTTCACAAACATTTTCCTTTTATAAAATCCTTTCCCTTTTATATATAAAATCCATTGATTTTATATAAATACATTATTTTCAAAATACACTTTGAAAATCCCTTTTTCTACATTCCAGTATTTCTTACGGTGTTTAAAATACCCAAATAACAATGATCGATATCATTCAACACATGTAATCAACAAAGATTATATATCACATCGTATATTACAATATATGAAAAACAGTAAAATAAATGTTGAGGAATCCATTTGGATTCCTCCGACCTGTTTCCCTACATCCACAAATGTTATACAATATAAATAACATTAATTTCATTTTGATATGAAATATTCTGATAAACAGAATCAATATTTGATTAACAATTTATATATATATATATATATATATAATTTCAACCAATATATAAGCAATTCAACCAAACAATCATCACACATCAGTCAATCAGCATTTATCATTACTAGATTATATTTATAAAAATACAAACTGATAGAGTTGATGAGTTTTACTCACATTGGATGGTCATCGTTAATAAAGATAACCATGGATTGATTCAGACGGACAATTTATTTCGTTATAAATTGTAACGAGCTCCAATTCACTTCCAGTCAGTTCCACGTTGTCCACACGATCCCAACGGATCTTATTTCATCAGATTCTGATGCCATATGAAAAAGTTATACATTTTTATGGCTTGGTAAACATTTAAAAGATCATTAACTTATATAATTCATTAATTATAACCTTAATTATACTCATTCATAAATAGGCCGCCTGTATTCTTCTTCACCGTTATACTCAGGCATCTGCCCCTCACGAAGGCCATAGCTGCAACTTCGAACATCTTTTTCTCCCGTTATATCCCATAAACAACAAGCCACTTTCACCATTTAGTCCTCCTTTGAATTCTCCTTCATCAAAACATCCAACTCGGAAACAAAATGCTCATCCCAAATTTTAGCCACATCGGTTATCATCGGAACAGACGCGAGCAAGTTTTAACCCAAATCCTCATATACTCTTCACGCCAGAGTTAAAACAAACCAAAAAACCCTAAACTCCCTTTCATTGAAATCCAAAGGAAAATTACCATAATTTAATTAACTCATTAGTTAACCTTAACACCCATTTTAAATCCTTCTTCTCCTAGTACATACTAACCACGCTGCTCTGTGGCCATTTCAGAATCCTCAATCTAACCTCACCACTTCATTCCTTCATGAAATCGAACCCCAAGACCATCGGAGTTTATCTCCTCAGCATCTCCATCCTCCTACCCCGTCAACAAACAACTCGCAGCTACCCCTCCAAGCACGTTCATCCACATTGCTTCACGCGATAACCACCCAGGCATCGACGGTTTTAAAATTTGTAAATTCCCAAAAATTCACACAAGCTACTACTTTCCCTCCTTAATACAGATATCAGATTGAAACAAACCCAAGCTCACTCAAATTCAAGCATTTCCGAACCAATAGATGGTGATGATGTAAATACAGCGACATGAAATTTCGTTGAACGTAGAAATACACACATACGATTGACCAGAATCACCTAGCAATTCGAATTATACTAGTGTGGTGATTTAAAGAATTTTGTTTGAATTCTTTTTTTTTTTTAAGTGGATGTTCTTCACGTTTTCTAAGTGATGGAGCGGCGGAAATGTTTTTGACTGAAGAGAAAAAGTCTACGGTTAAAGAAGTGTAAAGGGGTATTTATAGGATGGGTATATATTTTTTTAATCGATTTTATATCAATTTCTATTGAACCGTTACTTGTATTTGTATTCTAAAAATCCGTATGTTCACATACGATATCTAGAAATAACGAAAATGGAAATACATCTTCAGTTCGACATTACGAACCCAACGAAAATGGTTTCATCGAATTCCGACTCTGTTTGCTCAAGCAACGTATTTTTAAAGGTTAAATTATCAACTGTGTTTCACATTAAAATCCCATACGGCCACATAGTGACTTCAAAAATCATGAAACTTGACATCTAACAATAATTTAACATTGCGGATCCAACAAAATTAGTTTCATCAAAAACGGAGGTCATTTGCAAAACTGACTATTTTTAAAGCTCTAAATAAACCCTTTTAAATATTAATATATTTAAAAATAATTAAGTTTAATATTTATAAATAAATATTATCATATATATTCACAATAGAATATCATACAGCTCCGAAATAAATATATATGGATTTACAACTCGATATTTCAAAATCAGAGTTATATCGATATTCGATTTATATTTAAACCGTTTTATAAATCATTATAAATTATAAAGGAATTCCATAGCAACTATTTTAAAATTTGATTTGGACATAATTCAAAATCTACGTGACGAATTCTTTTTCATTAGAAAAATATACTTTACCAGCTCCTAACGTTTCTTGTTTCATAGAAATCCGATTTAAAATGGCTTCTGTATATTCGTTTAAAGTTCGAATCGCCAAATTGCGAACTGGCGCGCCATTTTGAGCTCGATTATAATTATATTATAATTCTACATTCAAACTTCGTTTAAATAATATATTCGTTATTCAAATTCAATTCCAAACTGAATTATATATTTTAAGTAGCCCAATTCACACATTACTGTAAATTCTGTTATTTCCGATTATTGTGGAATTAAATATGTTATTCAATTATTTATTTTAATTAAATAAATCTAAATATTTAAATTCACTCGTTTTAAATTACCAAACCAATATTCAAATAATTAAATAAATTAATTATTATACTGTAAAAATACGGGACATTACACCTTCGGTGTGCGCTTGCATTTTGTGATGGGACCTAGGGCTTATAATTTTTCATTTTTCTAAAGATCATGTTTTCAAAATTTGGTTTATGGTTGCTATGTTTGGTTCTAGTTGCTATGGTTGTGCAGTATCCTTAGGAGAAAACCCATTCCGTTACATGCAGCGTGGTCCCGAGATACCTTATTCAACTTAAGCTTAAGTATTAGATTAGTAATAAATGTTTTCTCACACCAGTCCCATGACTGATTCATAGTTTGTTTTTCTCTTGCAAACTTTAGGTGCCCACAATTTCCACACGGGCACGCTGTTAGTTTGTTTTTCAGTTATCGGGCTCAAGCTTGAAGACTTGGAGTTTCAGAGAGAGCTAGAGTTTTCATACAAAGGCCAGGCATACTCTATTATCAACAAATTATTTTAAGTCTACATAGAGTAATGGTACGTAAAATCAGATTTGTATTCAAAAATATTTCCGCTACAATGATATATTCTGATTATATTTTATCTGTTCCGCTGTGAGTTTTGTATTCCGCTATGTTTGCTCTGATAAAACCAAATGAAACGTACTTTTACTTGATTTGAATCGACATGGGTTTGGTTTTGGTCGGTTTGAAGTGTGTGGAAGTGCGGGTCGTTACATCAAGTCCATCTAATAACAGAGAACCCAAAAAGGGAAAAGATTGTGTTGTAAGTTAATAGCTAGGTCTAAGGGTCTACTTATAGTATAGCCTAGGTATCTCAGACCACTGGATTTCTAGATTTAATCGAAGCCTGCCACGTCACTGATAGATTTAGGACCATTAAATGCTCAAATCAACGCACCAAAATGGGCCATATTGATTGAAATTAGAACAATCTCAGAAGCTGAACATACCTAGATGCATTTGTGCCTAGGTTTATTTGTGGTTCGACCCGCCCCTAGCATATCCATGTGTGGGCCGACCTAAGGGTCGACTGTTACACTATATTTTATTTATTTGTTCTCTTTTTTATTCATTCAACTTGTTTGTTTTATAACTTCTATATACTAGCTCAGATGTTGACAAGTTATATATGAAAATTGACTAGAAAATTGCTATAGACATAATAGAAAATTTTCATATCCAAATTAAAATATCTATAAAAATTATCGTTGTAGCCTCTTTCTACATTCATAGTTAATCTCTTTCTATTAAACTCATATCGCACTCCTCTTCTTATTTAACTTCCAATAAATTCCATTAATGGCTGACTTAATTGTTGTTTTATTATGCGCATTACTTTCTCAAATTCAAGCGTGCATTTTAGCATTTTTGAATTAATTCTTTTATCAACATTCAATGTTATGGTTATAATGTTAGTATTTGATTCCTCCCTTTATTCTTTTATAGTGTTGCTGCGAATGTTTCCATTAATTCTATTTATTATCTTATAAAGTTATATTTACATAACATTAACTTTTAATATTCAAATTTCTTAATTAATTATTCTTAAAATTTAAGTTTCTATAATAGGCATGGCATCTTATGAGACATTATAAGAAAGACCTTATAACGCACCTTCATGTTGGTAGGAAGCATGAGAGAAGGCGATACTTGGCCTTGAGATGATTCGAGAGTCTTCGGATAAGATAAAGATCAACGAATGAAAACAACTCATGATGTAGATAAAAGAAGAAGAGATTTAGAATTCTTTGTTGGAGGTATGGTATTTGTTAAGGTTTATTCGCTAAGGAATGCAGTCCAGTTTGGAAAGAACGGTAAGTTGGCGTTGAGGTTTATCGGATAATTTCTTTTTAATGAGAGGGATGGGAGTTTAACATATAGGGTGGATCTACCTTAAAAGATGACAGGTACGCACAACATTTTTCATGTATCTTGTCTACGGAAGTTTGTGCATTACTCAAATATTATAGTGGCATCGGATCAGGTTGAAGACGTTGAGTTTGTGATAGAAGCTTTAAAACCTCATATGGCGCTTCAGATCGTGGAGGACTACACGAAAAAGCATAGGAGGACGATATTTTTAAGCGAGTTAAGGTACAATCGGTGAGGATGATGAAGATTGTACATGAAAAAACGGAGGAGAATATGAAGTAGGTGTATCCATAATTCTTCATAAGATATGCCTCATTTTCGCGTCTACTTCCATCATTGTATCTTATATTATTTGAATTATGCATGTTTGGTTAGGACATTGCTTGCACAGATTGCTGGATTCTAGATCGCATATTAGATTGATTGCTCATGGATGGTAGGCATGTAGGATATTGTGCTTGCTCATGTTTATTTTAGGATTTTGGGGTCGAAATTCATAAAGGGAGAGAATGTAAAGACCCTTATTTTTTGTATCAAATAATCGTAAAATAATACTATTTAATTCACATGAGGTTTTATCATTCTCATATTTTGAAATATGCTTAGCTAGGACGTTTTACACACCAATGACTATTTCCAAATTGTTTTGTGATCATTTTACCATTGAGTTTGTTGAATTGGTTGTACTTTTGATTGATGTAGGATAAAACACTCAAACCTATATCATTGAAAAGATTTGATGGTTGGTCATTCCACAGAGTGGTTATATTAATTACAGGAAAATCGGCTAGGGGAAAAACTTTGTGCACTTGAAGGACGATGTTATTTTTCATACATTTCAAGGGAATATATTTTAATTTTTCAATTTATAAAATTATTCTCAAAATAATTAGATGGCTCAAATCTTCATTCCAAATCAACCGTACAGAAGGTGGCTTCACTCTAATAGGCGGCAACACATTAGACGAACGGGCGATGGCAGCGCAACCACAAGCATCGACGGTGCTCGTTCATACAAAGGCAGCGATCGTTCCTTTGACGAAGATAATAAGCTGTAGGGGGTGGCGACTACTTTGGAGGTCGATGGCAACTTGAGCGATGACATTGATGGCCGATTTCAGATTAACAACGGCAATGGAGTGGAGGTTAAGGTCGATGGTGGTGGTGCTAAAATTAACAATGACGATTAACTATGTTGTATTGAAATGAACTAAGAAATAAATGCTATATGAACTTATCTTTTGGATTCTATATGTAAAATGTATAAATGAACATTATATTCAGTTTTGTTGTTGTTGCATCACTTGTGTCACTGGTGCATCATGTTGTTTTTTGATGATTTTGCTCTTTTGTTATGTGTACATTTGATATAGATGTAATAAGATTGCTTATATGTTTCACAAGATGATAAATTGTGCATAAAATGTAATGCGTTAGTTGTTTGTTTATTTATTCACTGAATTACTTTATTTTAGCATTATGTATATCATAAATAAAATGATAATGTACTTCATAACTAAAATGCTAAATTAAACTATCATTTTAAATATTCTAAACATACTAGTGCACTTTGTTAAAAATGCTTCACTAAACTATTTTTTTTAATATCATACACATGATGGTGAACTTCATAAATAAAATGTTACATTAAATTATAGATTTGCATATTATAAACATGATAATGGACTTGTTAATTTATATGCCATATTAAAATATCATTTTGAATATATAAAGCATGATAGTGAACTTCATAACCAAAACACTACATCAAACTATTTTAATTATCATTCGCCGCATTCAATACATTCTAATGCACTTTAAAAATAGTAATGATATTTTTACTTGTCATTAGGAACATTTGGTATACTGTAATGCACTCCAAAACTACAAATGAAATTTTAAACTATCCTTCCACACATTCCATTCAATTTGATATATGTAATGCATTAGTTCAATTCTTCAAATGATAGGTTGATTATTGTATGGTACATTCGATGCATTTAATGCAATTAAAAGTGTAAATGATATTTTTGACTATCATTCATTAAATTTCATTCATTCCAAGAATTCTTTTAACTATCGTTCATTCATTGTAATGATGGTTGAATATATCATTGTATTTGTAAAGTAAACTAGCACTTTATATAGAATATGATACCCTTATGCCTTTTACATTCCATAAGTACCCACTTAGGCTTGAGTCCGGTCGTCCTTTGTTAGAGTTTATGCCCTTGAAGCAATCCATTTGATGAGATTGATAACAATGTTGTTGTTATTATTTTATTTGGAATAAATTAATATTCTATTATACTGTATTTACTGCGTAATATAAATATTAATATAATAGAAGTCCTTAGAACTATAATACGAAATTATATAATTCGAGTAAGACTTGAATTTGAGATTATATAATATGATAAGTATTATAATTCTTAAATATCCCTAGTCGAGTTTTATTGTTTATATAGGACAACAATAAAGCATTGAGACTAGTATATTGATTGACTGATGATCACATCTCACTGATCATTAATATATGTGATATTAAAGTCAAGATATAAGTATGTATTGCAGAATAGCGTATTGAGCTGACCCACTGTGAGATAACTACATGGAATATAATTAACAGTATCATAAGTTGTTCTCATAGTGACAGTGATGTAATGGTCCTCAGACCTGAAATCATTACAATTTTATTCGAGGATATTTGTGTTTTGATATCATCTAAAGTTATTCGTAATAGAGTAACGATAACGGTGATTATTAGATATATCTCAAATCGAATGAAAATTACGAATGATCCAGATGGAAATTAACCCTACGATATATTCATAGTGATATCCATGGGCCTCTTAATTGAGTTAGACTATTAAATGCATGGCCATGCTCAAATATTGATTTGTTTTAAACAGTCTACTCATTGATCAAGATAAACGGATTAAATTATAAAGAGGAAGATACGATCCATGCCTTGAGTTTAACTTAGGATATGTTGGTTAAAAGGATTATATTACATTGATACACTGGTCATGAAAGGTTATATCGAATCGTCAATATCATTATTATAACTTGGGTGGCAGCGACGTATTGCTAGATGCCAATCACTGTTTATGATTATAAACATGGCTTAAAATCATTGCCAACGTTATAATAACCTACAGGGTCACACAATATAGAACATTATAAAGTAGAAAATATTTTAGACAAGTAAAATATCGATTTGTTGACATTTTATTCAAAGTTGGAACAAGTTTTCGGTTCGTTCCTATTTCTTTGGTTAACATGTTACTAAAAGGGTATTTTATTCCTTTTATAAAACGTGGCTAACAAAGGAAATAGGGTTCGATCAGATCAAAAATATCGAGCCGCATATTTTTCTTTTTCCAAAAAACCTAAAATATATATGGCGGCTAGCATCGTCTTCTTCCTTAGTCTTCTTATTCGATTTTATCAGAAAAAGGAGCTTGTTCTCGTGGATTACTTGTAGAGGTTCTACACTTAGAGGGCTCCTGATTCGATTCTTCCGCATCGTCTCTGCTTCGAATTCGACTTAGCTTTCATCTGGAATCGACGTTTCAGGTATAAAGTTTTAATCCCAGTTCGTACAAGTTTTGATTTAATTTCTGGCTAAGATCCTTATTTTAAATTGTTAAAACACGGAATTGGAACTCGATTAGATCGATTTTTTTTAACATCCTTTTCATCCCATAAGTACAGCTTAGGTTTGAGTCCCTCTGTCCTTTGTATTTTTCTAGTTTGTTCGGTTAACCTATAGGTTTTGGATATAGATTGGTTTTCAAAGGTACCCACTTAGGCTTGAATCCGGCCGTCCTTTGCATCTCATAAGTACCCGCTTAGGTTTGAGTTTGGTCATCCTTAACATCTTATAAATACCCACTTACGTTTGAGCCTGGTTGTCCTTGACATTCTTTTAGTTCGTTCGGTTAACCAATATGTTTTGGGTATATATTGATTTTCAAAGGTACCCGCTTAGGCTTGAGTTCTACCGTCCTTTGCATCTCGTAAGTACCCTCTTAGGTTTGAGTTCGATGTCCTTTACATTCTTTTAGTTTGTCCGGTTAACCAATATGTTTTGGGTATAAAATGGTTTTCAAAGGAACTTGCTTACGCTTGAGTCTTGTAATCATATGCATCCCGTAAGTACTCGCTTAGGTTTGAGTTCCTTCATCCTTTACATCTCATAAGTACATTCTTAGATTTAAGTCCAGTTGTCCTTAACATTATTTTAGTTCGTTTGGTTAACCAATATGTTTTGAGTATAGACTGGTTTTCAAAGATACCCGCTTAGGCTTGAGTCCGGCCGTCCTTTGCTTCTCATAATTACCCGTTTTGGTTTGAGTCTGGTCATCCTTTACATCTCATAAGCACTTGCTAGGTTTGAGTCCGGTCGTCCTTAACATTCTTTTAGTTCGTTCAGTTAACCATGTTTATAGATTAGTTTTTAAAGGTACTCATTTAGGCTTGAGTCTTGTTGTCCTTTGCATCTCGTAAGTACCTGCTTAGGTTGAAGCCCACCCGTCCTTTGCATTTTTCTGATTTGTTCGGTCAACCAATATATTTTGGGTGTAGATTGGTTTCAAAGGTACCCACTTATGCATTAGTCCGACCATCCTTTGCATCTCATAAGCCCCCGCTTAGGTTTGAGTTCAGCCGTCCTTTACATCTTATAAGTACCCGCTTAGGTTTGAGTCCGAATATCGTTAATATTCTTTTAGTTCGTTTAGTTAACTAATATATTTTGGGTATAGATTAGTTTTCAAAGGTACTCGCTTAGGCTTGAGTCCAACCGTCATTTGCATCTCGTAAGTACCCGCTTAGGTTTGAATCTGGTCGTCCTTTACATTCTTTTAGTTTGTTCGGTTAACCGACATGTTTTGGGTATGGAATGGTTTTCAAAGGTGTTGATTCACAGTGTTATCGATTCATGACAATAAAGAAATGAAGATTAATGAAGATCGTATCGAAGAGCTAAGTTCATATATATATATATATATATATATATATATATATATATATATATATATATATATATATATATATATATATGGTTATTTAGTTGTCTTAGAAATATGTTAAAATCTATCCTTATAGTATAACACAAATGCATGTATATATATATGAATATAGGATCAGAAAATAGCATTACTGGACTGATTTCACCTAACCAGTCGACTGGTCAGGGATTCAAAGCACAATAACGGCTAGTTTCTTTTCATATTTAAATATATATATATATATATATATATATATATATATATATATGATTTTCTCTTTTGACCAGTCGACTAGTGATTGTTATACCAGTCGACTGATCAGGAAATAACAAACATTTTACGAAGAGTTGCTTTCTTTCATGAAGGGATTCCTCTTCATTTATGAACAGAAATAGATGTAATTCTTCGCTGAAACTCTTCATGAAAGATTACTACTCTTTTACAGTTATAAATACACTTCAAACATGATTTCCAAATCACTGATTTTCACTTATTCTATTCTAATTTCTGATTTACATCTCTATACTCACTGCATTCTAAAATCTCTCTAAAATTCAAATTACTTGTTAAATCTTTTAAGTTATTTCATATCTCTTGATTCAACAAGAAACATATTTCCTTCAGTCTTCACATACACGTCAAATACTTGTGGATAAGATTATAGGAATGGTGTACTTAATCATTGGTTATTCAGTGTTGATACAAGAACACATTCAAAAGTCAAAACTGTTTTGTAATTTGTGAAGTCCTGTATGGGTGCTCAGGCGGGGACATCCTTGCTAGTGCTTGGGTGTATTGTGACCTATTCCTTCAGGACAAGAAAGGGCGTGTTAGTGAATTCCGAAGAGGAGCTTCAGGACTGGACGTAGGACAGGAAGTCTGAACCTGTATAAAATTCCTGGTGTCTTTACTTACAACTTTTACTTGTTTGTGATTTGTCTATGTTGCTTAGACTTACCTGCATAACTATTGTAGCTTACAAGTTATCTTGTCATATACAATTCTGCTATATCCATATAAAGGTCCTACTTAAGTCACACACCGACTTTTTAATTGGTATCAGAGCTTGGCGTTCTAGAGATTGTAATAACATCCTAGAACAAATGACAATAAAGAAGTCTAGACAAGGGATTAGAAAATGGAAAAGCAATAAAGTAGAATCAGGAGAGCAATGAAGCAAATGTCTCATGGCTAAAGTCAGATCACAATCGGTATGTATAGTTTCATTATATAAAGATCTTCTGTTAGACCATGAAAAATTGTTGAATGATTTTAAAACTTTGGGTAAACTCAATACAGCCATTTTATCTAAGTCTGAAAATTGTGAGCAAAAAAATTCCAAATAAAAAGAAGAAAACATTTTTTCGTAAAACAAGCCAAATGTTTCGAAAATACCTTAGAAGAGCTTGTTTCTCAAAAAGATTTCCTTCAAATGAAATTGAGTGACTAAAAGATAAAACAATGGTATTTTAAAGGAAATTGATCTTTTTCAAAATAAAAATAAATCATTAGAAGATTCTTTAAATAATTCTAGTTCTTTAGTTTCATCTCTTGAATAAGAGAATGGATCTTTAACTAAAAAGAAATTAGAATTATCTGAAGAATATGAGTTTTTAAAGGTGAATAATAATATTTTGCAAAATGAATTTCCTAACTCAAATTTTTTTTTTGAAAATTTACAATCTTCTTTAGATAATTCAGAATCTCAAATTTTTGGTCTTAAAACTGAAAATGGTACTTTAAAGAGGAAGAAATCTGAATTAAATAAGGAAACTGATGATTTAAAAAATAACAAAAGTTCTTTTGAAAATATCAATCGCGGCATTGGAATCAAATTTGATAAATGTACAAGTGAGTTTGCAAAATTTAATAAAGGTCAAAATGATATAATACGATTTTATCTAGATCTCGACCTTTACATGACAAACATGGTTTAGGAAATAATAAAATAAATCATAGAAATAGTACTAGATGTGCTTTTATGTACAATAAGAATATCACTTTTAGTACTAATATACAACCAAGATCCAATTATTTTAGAAATTCGAATACTTCTGTGACTAGAGATATTCATAATAACTCTAGAAGTACGAAATGAAATATCAATAGAGATTACTGAAGTATTTGGGTTCCTGTAAATTGGAGAAACGAAGAAAAATATATCGATGATTATTTTGATTCTGTAGTTAATAGTGAAAATTTTATCTTTAAATGTTCCATTAAACCCTCTTGGGTATGGTTACCTTCCATCTAACCCCTGGACCTAAACGAAGCAAGTGGGTACCAAAGTATATATACATATATCATATTTTTGTATGTACACCCCAACAAAAATAAAGCTATTTTCGGTATCTCTAAATATATGTAAAAATCAAATTTAGCTTATCGAAATACACATAATCCAAAATCTCCTAAAGGTGCTTTAATTATTTTTGTTTTATGATCGATACTATCTATTCTCATGGCATTTATTCTTTTTTATCGATGACAAAGGGGGATAATAGTGTATCAGTATATCAATTATATGATCATATATAAAATATGTATGATATATGCTAACATTTGTTATAGGAAGTCACACGGTAAGTATATGTTATATTATGAACTAGCAAAATGTTGCAGAAATTTAGGTGGGGCTAAATATATATACAAGCATACATTCACGGGGAGCAATTCAATGTTTCAACAGAATGCAAGATGTTGTCATCAATCAAAAACGGAGGAGAATGTTGATTCATGGCATTTTCGATTCATGACAACAAAGAAATGAAGATCATATCGAACATCTAAGTTCATATATATATATATATATATATATATATATATATGGTTATTTAGTTGTGTTAGAAATATGTTAAAATATATCCTCATAGTATAACACAAATGCATGTATTTTTAAATATATATATATAATAAGAAAATAGCATTGCTGGATAGGTTTCATCGACCCAGTCGACTGATGGAAAACAGACCAGCCGACTGGTCATGGATCCAAAGCCCAGTAATGGCTAGTTTCTTTTCATATTTAAATATATATATAAAAGATTTTCTCTATTGACCAGTTGACTAGTGATATTTATACCTGTCGACTGATCTTAAATAACATATATTTTATGAAGAGTTGCTTTCTTTCATCAAGAGATTCCTCTTCATTTATGAACAGAAATAGATGTAATTCTTCGCTGAAACTCTTCGTGAAAGGTTACTACTCTTCTATAATTATAAATACACTTCAAACATGATTTCCAAATAACCGATTCTCACTTATTCTAATTTTTTATTTACTTCTCTGTACTCACCGCATTCTAAAAGCTCTCTAAAATTCAAGTTACTTGTTGAATCTTTGAAGTTATTTCATATCTCTTGATTCAACAAGTAACATACTTCTTTTAATCTTCATATACACATCAAATACTTGAGGAAAAGATTATAGAAAGGGTGTGCTTAATCGTTGGCTATTCAGTGTTGATAAAAGAACACATTTAGAAGTCAAAACTCTTTTGTAATTTGTGAAGTCCTATGTGGGTGCTCAGGCGGGGACATCCTTGTTTGTGCTTGGGTGTATTGTGATATATTCCTCCGGGTTAAGAGAGGGTGTATTATTGAATTCTAAAGAGAAGCTTCGAGACTGGACATAAGATGGGAAGTCTGAACCAGTATAAAATTCCTGGTGTCTTTACTTACTACTTTTACTTGTTTATGATATATCTATATTGCTTAGATTTACCTGGATAACTATTGTAGCTTACAAGTTAGCTTGTCATATAAAATTCCGCTATATCCATATAAAGATCCTACTTAAGTCACACACCGACTTTTCAAAATGTACCCACTTAGGCTTGAGTCCAGCCATCCTTTACATCTCATAAGTACCCACTTAGGTTTGAGTCTAGTCGTCTTTTACATCTCATAAGTACTCGCTTAAGTTTGAACCCGATTGTCCTTAACATTCTTTTAGTTCGTTCGGTCAACCAATATATTTTGGTTATAGATTGGTTTTCAAAGGTACCCGCTTAGGATTGAGTCCGGCCGTCCTTTGCATCTCATAAGTACTCGCTTTGGTTTGATTCCGGCCATCCTTTACATCTCATAAGTCACTACACCATAAAATGCCTAACACAATGCAAAAACATTGTTGGCACATGCCCAAAAAATGTTGGCATAGGTCTTTGGTAACATTTTTGGGGTGATGCAATTTTCACCGTTGCCTTAGACCTCAAAGGAAACATTTTGGCCATTTATGGCAACATGACAAATATTGTTACAACAGACCCCTATTTAGGTCTATAGCAACATCCTTAGGTTTTTGTAGCAACATTCCAAAATGTTGCTATAGATATTTATATTAATTTTTTAAATATACATATATATAATATGTAACAAAAAGGAGAATTAAATGCTACTACACAGAATTAAATATTCAAATAAAAATTTTTGTTCAAATAAATATTTTATTTCAAAATTTGAAATAGTACATATTTCTAACTTCACTATTTACAATTCACTGTTAATAACATAGTCAATCACATATACGGATATTCCTCACTACATCGCTCAGTTCACTCATTACGTATGCAGTTTCAATTTATACAGACACTAACACTGACAAATATATGACGAGCGGAAGGCGAGCCTGGGCACAGTGCCGGTGGGGGTCCGGGGTCCCACAGTCCCGGCGACGATCAGCTTGAAACAACATTTGATTCATCCAATTTTGGAGGACAAAACCTTCTTTGAAATGACATTCTTTTGTTTCAAACTTCCACTTCTGTAGTAAGTCTGTTACTCACAATTGCTACTAGAAACAACATAATTTAAGATTAAACAAAATATGTTGTACATATATCAGACCTCTCCGTTACAAGAAGATAGACAAGTGTTGAGACCATATGATCACTAAACCGCATTATTAACTGTATTGTGTCATGTACCTATAACTTTGTTAGATTGCATAACATACTATAATGAGTTCTGATCTCCTGAAAACAACATGATGTATGGATTACAACAGAATAAGCGAATGATAAATAATCTAATAACCATATCAACATTAACAAAAATACAATCACCATTTACTGATTCATGGCCAGTTTTATTCCGAGGCCTTTTAGCATGAAGAATCTCAGTCTATCTCTGCTAGCACAGCTCCATAGTGCAAGAATCCTAGTTTGGCATAATCATCCTCTCACTTCTCTAACATTTTATTTAGCGAATTGCCTTAGACAAGCATCTTCTAAAAACTGAAGACCAACATATCAGGTTACAACATAAATCAAAAATCATAACCAAATTGGATTTCATCTCAACAATTCACAACCAAATCGGAGCTACAAATCACAATCAAATTGGTGCTACAAATCTGATTCCGGACATTTATTTCTAGAAAATTTAATTTCAGCCAAGTCATTCATCACAAAATTAAATTCTAGAAGTTTAAATATTTCAGATTCGACAAAATTGGATCTACAAATCAAACCAAGTCAAATGTTGAAATCAGATATTATTTAGGGATTCAAAACCCTATAAAATCACATGAATTCATCACAAGGTGGGATTGAAATCGAACAACAAAACAATAATCAAAACTCAAAAGTAAAAGGGGTAAAAACACATAATAATTTCAGAGATCGATTTCATCTCAAGAAGAACAAGATCGAAGATTATCGGAGCACCAGTAGCATTCGAGAAATTGATGATGGGAGGAGAAGTTGTAATTCGAAGAAATCAGAGCTGAAGTCGCGATTAGTTGAGGAGGGCAAAATCCTAGTTTTCGACCAGCCATTAAAGTGGAAGCCAACTGTATTTTTTCTCAAGTGAAAATAGCATAAATTATTTCCAGCAGGAAAATCAAAATTTAGGGAAAAGAAGTCGAGGAGATGAAGGAAAATCAGAATGACGCAGATCAGTAACGTGGACCGTTGGATCGTGTTGATGCGGATCGCCACGTAGGACATGGAAAGGTTACTATAGCAACACTGTATAAAATGTTCCATTGTGTTACACTTGTTTATCTAGAGCAACAAATTTTTATGGCTAAGGCAACATCAAAAATAGAACGTTGCTGTAGGACCAAAATAGTATAGCTATCATTACATTTTGGCTGGCAACACCTTGCAAATTCGTTGCATTAGGCCATTTATGGCGTAGTGAGTACCGGTTTAGTTTTGAGTCTGTCTGTCCTTAAAATTCTTTTTGTTCATTCGGTTAACCAATATATTTTGGATATAGATTGGTTTTGAAAGGTACCCACTTAGGCTAGAGTCCGGTTGTCCTATGCATCTCGTAAGTACCCACTTAGGTTTGAGTCTGGCCGTCCATTGTATTTTTCTAGTTTGTTTGGTTAACCAATATGTTTTGGGTATAGATTGGATTTCAAAGGTGCCCGCTTAGGCTGGAGTCCGGCTATCCTTTGCATCTCATAAGTACCCGCTTAGGTTTGAATTCAGTCGTCCTTTACATCTCATAAGTACCTGCTTATATTTAAGTCCGACTGTCCTCAACATATTTTAGTTCGTTTGGTTAACCGGTATGTTTTGGGTATAGATTGGCTTTAAAAAGGTACCTGCTTAGGCTTGAGTCTGACCATCCTTTGCATCTCGTAAGTACTCGCTTAGGTTTGAGTCTGTCTGTCCTTTACATTCTTTCAGTTTGTTTGGTTAACCAATATGTTTTGGATATAGATTGATTTTCATAGGTACCCGCTTAGGGTTGAGTCCGGTCGTCCTTTGCATCTCGTAGTACTCTCTTAGGTTTGAGTTCGGTCGTTCTTAACTTTCTTTTAGTTCGTTCGGTTAACGAATATGTTTTGGGTATATTGGTTTTTATAGGTACCCGCTTAGGCGTGATTTCAACCGTCCTTTGCATGTCATAAGTACCCTCTTAGGATTGAGTCAAACCGTCCTTTACATCTTATAAGTACCCTCTTTGGTTTGAGTTCGACCGTCCTGAACATTCTTTTAGTTCGTTCGGTTAACTGCTGGGCTTTTGCTGCGGACTTATGTTTGTTTATCAGTTTTTCTCAATGTTATATTTGTCTATTATTCTATAGCTATTCATCTTTCTTTTGCCTATCATCCATTAAATAATGAATGCTATTTTTCTCTATCATTTATCATTGCAACATCATACATTAAACAAACAAAGTTACATGTTTAACTGTAATTTTGTCATGCTACGTTTGTTGTTTTTTCCTATCATTTTATCAATGATATGTATGTCTTTCATTACTCAAATGCTACATTAAAAATAAGTTTGGACTTCATTACTCAAATTCAATTTTAAACTATCATTTTGTACTTTCAATATATTGTAATGCAATTAAAAATATAACTGATATTCATATTTCATTCTTTCTTAAAATATTTTTAACTATCATTCATTCATTCATTGTAATGATAGTTGGATATAACATTATATTCATAAATTAAAATAGTATGTTATATAGAATATAAATAACGATAGTTGAATTTAGCATTGTATCTTTTAAATTGAACTAGCATTATAATAGTTGAACATGACTATATGAAAAAAGAACTAGCATGTATATAGCATTTTATTATAAAATCGAATAGAGCATCATGTGTAGTGTGCTAAATAATGGTTGAATATAGAATTATATTAAAAAAATGAACTAACATGTATAAAGTACAACAAATGATAGTTGAATTTAGCATTGTATTAAACTAGCACGTGTAGAATACGTTACATGACAGTTAAATATAGCATTATATTTTTAAAGTGAATTACATGTATAAAATATGCAAAATGATAGTTGTATATAACATTATATTTGAAAAGTGAACTAGCATGTACAAAATATGATAAATGATAGTTGAATTTAGCATTAAATTGTTTAAAGTGAAATAACATGTGTACAATATGCTGAATGATAGATGAATATATCATTGTATTTTTAAAGTGAGCTATGATGTATAAAATATAATAAACGACAGTTGCATTTTGTCATTTGTATTTTTGAAGAGAGTTACCATGTGCAGAGTTTGCAAAATAATGTTTGAATATAACACTGTATTAGTAAAATGAACTAGCATGTACAGAATATAATAAATATAGCTGAATTTAGCATTGTATTTTTTTTCAAGTGGATTAGAGTTTGTAAAATATTTCAAATAATAGTTATATATAGCATTTTCATTTTTGTCAAATACAAGTGCATTTGTTGCAAATGAAAATTGTTAAATGAATATAGCGTTATAATTGTTGAAATATTGCAACATGCATTGTATATGAAGAGAGATAAATGCATATACCATTTTAGGTTTTGAATTACAAACGCATGCATTTCATATGAAGAATTATAACTGATTATATTATTTGAAAACTTAAATAGTATACATTTCATACATAGAATGATACCTGAATATTGCATTTGAAAATTTTGAAATATATTAGGATGCATTGCATAGGCAGAATACAAAATGATAGGAGAATGTAACATAAAAAAAATTAAAAAAATAAACAGCTACAACGTGTTGAACGACTTGAACGACGACGGTTAGGGCATGTGGACAGCGATGATAGATACAAGTTGGATGGCGCCAGCTAAGGCACGTGGACGGAAATGGCGGCCCAGAGCAGCTAGGGCATAAGGTCAGCGACGGAAGTGGAGGTTAAGGCGAAGGCGGCGACTTGGGGAGGCGGCGATGACATGGAAGGCGACAACTAGGCTTGAGGTGACGATGGCTTGGGGTGACAGCTACAAAAGGAATGACGACTACGAAGGCGTTGGTGGAGACGATTGAGATGGCTTGGAAAAACTGCACTGTCCTTCCACTAATTTCTAAAATTTTCGTCCTTAATTTAAAATCAATATAAAGATTTTCCTTTAAACTAATTTCATCTATTTATTATTTGGATAAGGGGTTAGGGAGATACAATAGTTTTAAGTTAATGGAACTGGTAGGAAGATTTAATTTGCAGCAAATGTGTGACACTCCATGTCCCATAATGTCAACCATATGAGGATGTGTTAGGTTCTGTGAAGCGCAGTAGGTAAAAGAGAACTAAAATTCACAAGACAGAATGTAAATATGCGGCGGAAAAACTTCTGTTATTATAAAATCTTCATTACATTGTTACAATTTCAAGTACCAAAAACAATAACAATAACTATTTGTCTCATAACACAAAACATCAGAATACAAAACTATAAAATCATACCCCTCCTCGAAAGATATAACAAGGTAGAACAAAAGTCAAAGCAATACATAGAGTCAGAAGAAATCCAAGTCCAAGAATAGAATCACGGTCACAGCTACTGTACACCACCACTCTGAGAACCTAAGGGGGGAAAGGAAGAGAGAGAAGGAAAACAAAATAGGTCATACATAAAGTCCGGCGAGTTCTAATAATTTTCAGCATAAGATAAGATGGAAAGTATCAAGACAGATAAATAATATTGAATATGAAACTATAGTAAAATGCTAAGTGAATGAGATAACATGATAACAAGTCGAGGTAAAGATCATGTACATTACTCATTCAAATCCTAAGAACAAGTTTTCTGCACCACTTACTAGAATATCATGATTAGGTGTTACCCTAATTACTACCTATGCAATCGGGTCTCTGCTACACAAATATCTTGTGCTACCTACGGCAGTATAGGGTATCATTCCCTAACCCATCAACTTATAAGACGCAGACCTATTCGTGGTGTTACATCATCCTAGTTTCCCCAGTCGGACTCATGCATGCTCATGACTTCGCTAGAATGCGCCCATACCCACCTTCCACCTTTGAACCTCTTACAATGCAGATCAGTAAAGAGTTCCCTAGACCCTAGCTAGTGCAAGCCCCCTCTCTATGATACTGACAAGGATACTGATTGACACGGATTCCACACAGCAAGGTTGACACAAGCCACCCCCTTGGGTTGTGCCCCCAAACTAGAATCTTAAATCCCAAAACTGGATACAAACAACAAGACGTTGGAACTCTTAGCTTATTAATTAACAAGTTTAACTTAGCATGTTAAAGTTCATTAATAAGCATGGTTGTAAATGACCTTTCCTATAAATGTTATTCTGTGTACAACCCCTTCCCTAAAACAATTGCTCAGATATATATATATATATATATATATATATATATATATATATATATATATAAAGTTGCCTATTTTACTTAATTTCATCTGATTCTCATAACATGATCTACTTAATGATTAAATTAATTTAAACCAATTTAGATTAATATGTTTTACACATTACCCCAGTATACAGTCATTGGATTCCATGTTTCAATATGCCTAATGCTCCTTTTTACTGTCACTATAATTGTTCCAATTTTACCCACTTTTACGCAATACTAATGTGTATAACCTAGGCATTTGATGGCGTAGGTATAGCGCAAAATGAAGACGAAAATGAGAAAATTTAGATTCAACTCAGAAATACATATACTAGATAAACAGGCATAAGACTGTAAATAAAACTAAGATAGAAATAGGGGTATACATGTAATAGTAAAACAACTGAAAACTAGATAAACAACTAAAAATAACTAGAACTCACAATGGTTTGATTGAAATCCAAAAAAAGATCTCTTTATTATGTTGTTGTAGAAAAACTATAATTGTCCTCCTTAATCTATGTTTAGGTAGCACCTCGGCATCTTCTTATTTTTATTTAGAAATAGTTTGAAGGAAGAAGAATGAAGAATGTTTATTTCTAGCAAAACAATAAGGCTGCTAGCCTATTTATAGGTTAGCTAGGATAATCCTAAACTGTTAGATTTTAGGTTTACAAATCCAACCGTATGCCTCAAACTGAGTCTGCGAATGAATATAGAGAAGAAAGTACAAAAGTAGAAATTCTGCCTACATGCAGGTGGGTCAACCCACCTTAACCTGTGTCGACCCTAGGGTCGACCTGCCTTAGACAAGGGTCGACCCCCTGAGTGGATACGGTTTGGCTGGATCGCCCAGTGACAGTTGCTTTCTGCGCTGTTTATTTTTATATTATGATTATATTATATTTATATTCTTATTCAATCTTCTTAAGCCTGTAACTTCTTCTTATTTAATCTGATTTACGAAAACTAAGAGTCTGTCTAAACCAAAACTTCATTACGGATGCAAGATAAAGTCTATTTTACGTAATTCGAAATTTTATTTAATTAATATTCATTTTATTATCCTTTTAATATAATTATTATTTAGTAAAATATGGGGTGTTACATTCTCCCCTCCTTAAACGATTTCTTCCCCGAATCTTTAAGTTATGGAGAATGTTATTACTTAAAACCTACACCCATCTACTCATCCATCGTCCATAGGATTCGTTGTCCTTATAATTTATAATGCTTGTTATGATCATACAAAAAGGTGTTGTGTATATGTACCTAAACTAATGCGAAATTTAGGCAGTCCGCTGATTCAATTGACCTCCTTAATGCAATATATGTCTGTGCCATGAATCCAATATGTATGCAAAAGAGTCATAATGATACATTTAAGTTCTATATGTGTGCACAACCATTCACTAAAATGCAACATTCATGTGATGATTCAACCATTTTCATCCATTGAAATTTAAAATGCACACACATCTGTATGCAATATGTAAGTGCTTGAGCCGATCTAGTGCCTAATGTGTGTGTATATACATCCACTGGCAACTAGTTTCATCCACTTGCAACCATCAAACATAACAAGTCTTAAACACAAGTTTTCAAACATAGGTTTCTACCTAAGGATAAATGATTCAAACGATATGGATAAATAAATTCAAACTCAAAAGTTTAGAAAGGAAATTAAGAACATACTTTCAAAGAGAAAGGGTTAGAAGCATGAAGCTTGTCTTCAGGTTCTTGTGTTGAGTCATCTCAATCTTCTCCCCATTGCACCTTTACTAACTTGTTCTCTTTGTTGCGTAGTTTCTTAACCTTCGATCTAAGAATATGGGTAGGAACATTCCTAACTGTCGCCACCTTTTCAACTTCGACATCCTCAAGCGTATTAGGATTAAATTCGACATCCTCTTTCTCTTGATTGGAATAAAATGAGCACTTTTAGTAAGTCTATCCACTATAACCCATGTACTAGTGTTGCCCTTCCTCGATCTGGGCAGTCCATCAATAAAATCCAAAGAGATGCTCTCCTATTTCCATTGTGGGATATCTAAGGGCTAAAGCAATCCATTAGGTTTCCCTTGTTCAGCCTTGACTTGTTGACAAGTTAAATATCGATCCACGAACTCTGCCACATCCTTATTTACGTCAGTCCAATGAAAAACTCGCTTCATGTCTCAGTACATCTTGTCACCACCTAGATGTATAGTCATCCGAGAGTGATCAGCCTCCTCAAGAACCGATCTTAGCAAATCTCCTACTCCGGGAACACACAATCTCCTATCTCATCTTAGCCTCCCTTTCTCGTCCACCAAATATCTAGCTAGGTGACTAGAGGCTTCTCATCTACCGAGTATTTTCAGGATGCCCACTAACTGTCGATCCTCTCGCTATGTGGATCCAATGTGCTCCATAAGAATAGGTCGCACCTCCAACGATGCCAATAAACCAAGTGTAAAATCCATGGATGGCCTAAAATCAAATGTCGAGATAAATTCCAAGATCTGCCTCTCTACGAGTAAAGGATTCAAGGTCGTGCTTTGCCTACTCAATGCGTCTGCAACCACATTACCCTTGCCTGGGGTATAAGCTATCTCAAAATTGTATGACACAAGAACTCCATCCATCATTGATGACTTAAATTGAGATCCTTTTACGATAATAAATATTTAAGCAACTTATGATCCGTGTACAACTCAAAACTCTCTCCAAGTAGAAAGGGTTGCCAAGACTTATGTGCGAACACTATTGCGGCCAACACCAAGTCATGGGTGGGGGCAGTTATTCTCATGAACTCTTGATGGCCTACTTCTATAGTTGACCACCCTACCCTTTTGCATCAACACATCACCTAATCTCGTTCCACAAGCATCCGTATAGACCGTAAACACCTAGCTACCATCGGGAAGAGTCGGAATATGGGCTGATTTCAGAGCCCTCTTTAACCTATGAAATGCATTCTCGCAAATAATGCTCTAAGCGAAATCGAAGTCCTTCTTCGTCCGATGGGTGAGCGGAGCTGATATCCGTGTAAAGTCCTTAATGAACTTTCTGTAGTAACCCGCTAATTCAAGGAAAGTCCTAACCTCTATAGCATTCTTAGGGGATTTCCAATCTTGAACTGCAACAACTTTATCGAGGGCCACCACTATTCCATCCTTGGAGACTACATGCCCTAGGAATCTTACTTCCTTTCTCTAGAAAGGACACATAGAAATTTGTGAATTAAGCTGATGCGATTTGAGAGTGTTGAGAACCTCCTCTAAGTGTTTGGAATATTCTTCCTCACTCCTTGAGAAAACCAGAATATCATCCACGAAAACCACCATGAACTTGTTCAGATACTCCCTAAACAACCGACTCGTTAAATCCACGAAGTACGCGGGTGCATTGGTCAACCCAAAAGGCATGACCAACCACTCATAGAAACCATATGGAGTTATGAAATTTGTCTTATCGATACTATCATACGCTACTCTCAGATGATGAAATCTCGTGGTTAGATCCAATTGTGAGAAAACTGAAGCACCTCCTAGATGGTCAAACAAGTCAGCAATCCTCGAAAGTGGGTGTCTATTCTTCTTGGTGAGTTAATTTAACTCCCTTTAGTCGACGCATATATGGAGTGAGCCATCTACCCTGGTCGCAAAGATGACTAGAGCTCCCAACTCAGTTATGCTCTGTCAAATGAATCCTTTCTTCAATAACTCACATACTTGTTTGCTGAGCTCCCTCCTCTCCTTAAGTGTCGTGTGACGCACTGGTACAGCGACTGGTTTCGCATTCTCCACTAAATGAATTCAGAATTATATATCTCGCCTGGGAGGTAATCCTCTAACCTCGTCGAACACATCAGAAGAACCACTAACTATAGGTATTGATCGAAGATCGACAATGAAAGCATCAAGAGGTTCTAGGAAACTTAGCATAATTGGCCCCTAGGGGTCACAAGAAATTTTGAGAGTTCTAACTTAGCACTTTAGAAGTCTAACAACTCTCCTCTCACAATCAAGGATGGTATTCAAATTCAACGCCCAAAACTGAAATTCTCAAACCCTAACATATTATAGATAAATGATTCGTTCCTTCTATGGGGTTTGAGAATACAACAAAATCAGAAACAATACTAGTGTCTAGGTGCAGATTATCTACCATAGAGTTGGATGTGCGTAACAACCCACATTTTACGTATCGGAAGATCGTAAAATATATTTGTTTTATTCTCTAAGGGTTGGATCATTCTCATCTTTTAATATGTTGTTTATGGGGATGTGAGACATGTCCATAATTTTTACCAATTTTGTTTGTGACCATTTTGCCCCTATCAGCCTTGTACAGGGCAAAACTTTTGACTCAGGTCAAATCAGAGGGTGAGACCTGTGTCATTGGAAAGGAATTAACGATTGCCTTTCCATAGAGTAGTTACATTAAGGATTTGGCTCAGCGGTTTGGGAGAAATTGCTTTTTTAAGGTCTTTC
The DNA here is from genome assembly GCA_030737875.1 of Allium sativum. Lineage (NCBI taxonomy): Eukaryota > Viridiplantae > Streptophyta > Magnoliopsida > Asparagales > Amaryllidaceae > Allium > Allium sativum. The sequence goes on along the minus strand of CM060912.1, from coordinate 967,308,921 downwards.
AGTTGGTTATTCAGGTTTTGGAGCCTTAGTGGAATCCTATAAATATGGGGTGAGAGTGGAGGGAAAAGGTTTACTTTCCCATTCTCTCATTTGGAGGCATTTATCTCCTTTTTCCTCCTACACCTTTTCACCATTAAAAATCCAAATCTAAGGGAGGAAATCAAAGATCTACACCATCTAAGGCAAGATCTACATCATTTCAAAGGAGAATTCATCGGATCGAGGGGTTTGATTCAGAGAGCTCGCTGTCCGGATTCTTATTTCTATTGTTTTGAATTGTTTCGGAAAATCGGTGAGTGATCTACATCTCTCACATGAATGCAATGAAGTATATGAGTGTTTGTGCATGTTTCTCATCAAATTGGGATGTTTTATCATAGATTTACACCATTATAAGTTCATTTTCATATGCGCCACCCTATGATCTAATCTAACAAGTTTTACTCGTTAATTTCTTGTCATTTTACATGTTTATGTTAGTTAGATCTCTTATTTTGATCATATGTTCATTTTAATGGTTTTTGGGTGAGATTTGCATTATTTTTGTGGTAATTGTCATATTCATGTGGTTAGTAATGTTATGATATGTTTATGATTGTGTTTGGTGAATTTAGTTGAGTTGGTTTCGTCAGATTCGTCGTTTGGCAAAGTTTTGGTCGAAATAGGAGTTGAATTGCAATATGCAGAAATTTGGATTTGGTGGTAGAGTCAAATTTGGATCTGGTGGTAGAGTCAAATTTGGATGTGGTGGTAGAGTCAAATTTGGATCTGGTGGTAGAGTCAAATTTGGATCTGATGGTAGAGTCAAATTTGGATCTGGTGGTTGAGTCCAATTTGGATTGGGTGGTAGAGTCAAATTTGGATCGGGTGACTTCGAAGTAAATTCGAGTACGAAGGTTCGAAGTGTTAGATGTGTTCGTTGATCAAGGTGAACAACGAATGAGGTGGCAACTCAAAGGTTGTGAGTTGGTGGATAATGGTTTCTCGAGAAGGTCGCTTGAGCAGTAAATAGTCGTTAAGGTTGGACGACTAGAGATATTGAAGGCCGAGAGATTATCATTGTCGTAAGTTCTAGCAGGCTCAAAGTAGGGGTACGATGGGGGCACCCAATACACCGGAAGGTTGCTGGTCGAGTACCTTGGGTATCGTTGAAAGGCCTAGTTGTCAAGGTTGGACATATGGAGTTTATGCTAGAACTGGGGTTACCATTAGCCCTTGACATATGGCAAGGTTGGTCGTCATACGATTAACGGTGGTTTCAAAGCAGGACTGGCGGTGATAGCCAGAGTCAGTCATGGATGATTGGTTGTTCTGTATGAGATTTATATAATCTGGATGTTATGAATGCTTTTCCATGATTGAATGGTTTCTCTGGTTTCCATGTATGAATTGTTGTTCCTTTGATTGAATGGATTATGAAGGCTATCACTGTCCGATGTGGGGAAGATAAGGTTGAGTTCTTCTCTAGTGTCTTGGGTAGATTAGTATGTTTATCTATCCTTTCTCACACACTTTATTGTTGAAGTTTGTTAGCTGTTTTATCGCTCACTAAGACTGTAGTCTGACTCAAGGTTTTATGTTTACACTTATTACCTTGGGCTGTTCATCCGGTTGTGGATGGGCAGACTAAGTAGCAGGTGACAGGTGATGCTTTAGTGAGGACGATGGTGCTGATCGGTGGCGAGCAGGAGGCTCACGTACCAGTTTTACTACTATCTAATAATTGGGTTTCCGTTGTTTGCTTTTCTCAATAATGAAGTGAGCCAACTTTGTATAAACACTATTTCCAAGTTTGTGGATATTACTTTCTGGTTTATGAAAGTCTTGTGTTTCTGCTTCACTATTACTACCTGTTGTATATGTTCTATTATATTTTATCCTTGCGTTGTGAGTTTACAACAGGTTCCGCTTGTGTTTACCTACCCTGATGATCGTCCGTGACTGCCTTACACACCTTTCACCGCATTATTTCTTTTGTATAGTGTGGGGGTTATGGGCGGTCGTCACATTTGGTATCAGAGCTCTGGTCAACGTTTTTTGGCCAAAGTTCAAGGACGTAATCACGTATGAGAGACGTACTTGTAGATTTCAGTTGGATGCTTACTATATATGTTAGCATATGTGGTAGTAACCATTGTTTTCCTTTAGCAGTTTTTCTTGAAGTGACTAATTATTCTAAATTGCAGATTTAGAATGTGTAGACAAGAAACAAGACACGCTGCTAGGGAAGCCAATACTGGAGGGGGAAATGGTGTTGAACCTAATTACCCGGCCAAGTTTGAAGCCATGGCAGAAGCAGTTATGTGAAGGGTACCCGATCCAGTGACAGCAACGGAAGATGTTGGTGTGCGAGTTCCTAGAGTAGTAGATTTTGCAAAGCTGTGCAAGGACTTTACATCTCTAGGGGAAAACCATTCAAGGGAACTGAACCAGCTGAAGAGGTTCAGGGGTGGATGGACTCATGTGTCCGAATATTTGGAGACTTGGGTATTGAGGATGCAATAAAGAGAAAGCTTGCATCAAGGCAACTGCAGGACAGGGCCATGGAGTGGTGGAATTATGTTACACTCGAGACTCCAGAAGAAGAAATTTCATGGGAGCTATTCCTAGCTAAGTTTGATGCAAAGTTTATCTCCACAACTCAGAAATCTGCTCTATTCAAGAAGTTCGTAGAGCTGAAACAGAATGGTCGTTCTGTGCTTGACTATATATCTGATTTCGAAGCTTTGTCTAGATATGCTCGTTCGTACATTGATACACCATATCAGAAGAATGAGAAGTTTGTCTTGGGTTTGGATGCTTATATCGGAAAACCGTTAGTGGACCATCTTGATGATTCATTTGAGAAGATTGTGGAAAAAGCTATTCGTCATGAAAGCTTGTTTCCTAAGGAAGCAAATGTTGTTGCTACCACCAAAGAGGCTCAGAAACCACAACAAGGTGGTAATAATAAGAAGAGGAAGCAACAACAACAAAAGGGAAAAGATGGCCAAAAGAAACCCAAGAGTGAGGTGGTTTGATTTAACTGCCAGCAGAAACGTCATTTTACTAATGAGTGCAAGAATCATAAAGATGAGAAGAAGTGCTTCAAATGTGGGAAGCTGGGCATGAGAAGAAAGATTGTCCAGAATCATCTAAGGGCAAGCAGGTTGTGAGGGCATATGCTTTGGATTTTGTGCCAACTTCTTCAAGGGCTCCTACTGCAGAGGAGAAGGGAAAGGGTGTCATGGTGCAAGGTACTCTTTAGTTAATGGTGTTTCAGTTCGTGTGCTTTTCGATACTGGAGCATTGCATTCCTTCATTTGCAATGAGCTTTTGTGTCTCTTGGGTTTGGAACCAGAGATTTGTGATAGACCCTTCATAGTGACTAATCCAATTCGGGGTTCGTCAAATCTTTACATGATATGTCGTGGTCTAGTGTCGTCGAGTCATGGTTTCTCTTTTGTGTGTGATTGCTTTTTTCTTAACTTCGCTGGGTTTGGGATCATCTTGGGCATGGATTGGCTCAAGAGGTATGCAGCAAGCGTGAATTGCGAGAAGCTAGAGGTGAGGGTCGGGGATGTGAAAAGGCAAAAGGTGTTGATTAGATGTAAGCGCGAAGACAGGGTCTTTGTAAGTTATCTATATTCGCTTGGGATTCCACAAGAAGACCTGTCATTAGTGCTGATCACAAATGAGTATGTAGATATCTTTGACGAGGTCAAAGAGTTTCTGCTGCATCGTGAGATTGAGTTTAGGATCGATTTGGTCGAAGGTGCTAGAGCAATCGTTATGCCACTTAGGTGGATGGCGCCTAGGGAACAGTGAGAGTTAGAGGTACAAGTTCGTGACCTTTTGGGAAAAGGATTCATTCGGAGGAGTGTTTTCGAGTGGGGTGCACCAGTCATATTTGCAACTAAGGCGGATGGATCGTTAAGATTGTGTGTGGACTATCATGAGCTGAACAAGGTGATAAAGAAAAATAAGTATATGTTGCCAAGGTTAGATGAATTGTTCAATCAGCTTCACGAAGCCAAAGTGTTTTCTCAAATGGATTTGGAAACGGGATTTCACCAGTTGAGGGTGGCTAAGGATAGTGTGCCAGAGACTACTTTTAGGACGCCATCTGGTTTCTTCGAATGGTTGGTGATGCCATTCGGGTTGACTAACGCACCAGCGTATTTTGTGGATCTTATGAATAGAGTATTCATAGATCAGTTGAACAAGTTCATGCTTGTATTCATGGATGATATTCTGGTTTAATCCAGAAATGAGGAAGAACATAAGACACACTTAAGAGTTGTGTTAGAGATCTTGTTGAAGCATCAGCTTAAGGCTAAGTTCTCAAAGTGTCACTTCTGGAAGGATGAAGTGAGGTTCTTAGGTCATGTAGTTTCTGGAAAAGGGATAGCGGTTGACCCCGCTAAAGTTGCAGCAATCCATTACTGGGATCGACCTAAGAATGCGATGGATGTTCAGAGTTTCCTTGGGTTGGCAGGATATTACCGACGGTTTATCAAGGATTTCTCCAAGGTGGCTGCACCGTTGACAGGATTGACGAAGAAGAACCAAGTATTCACATGGGATGAAAAGTGTGAACAAGCATTCGGATTCCTGAAGGAGAGATTAACGAGTGCACCTATGTTGACCATTCTAAGTAGGAATGAAGAGATGGTGGTATATACCAATGAATGTGGTACTAGAGTTAGAGAAGTACTAATGCAGATGGAGAAGGTTGTGGCCTACGCAAGTCGATAGCTAAAGTCGCATGAGAAGAATTACCCAACTCATAAATTGGAGTTGGCGGCGATTGCATTTGCTCTGAAGATGTGGAGACATTACCTGCTGGGAGTTCGATTCGAGTTGTTTACGGATCACAAGTCGTTGAAGTATCTTTACTCCCAAAAGGTTTTGAACCTTCAGCAGCAAAGATGGTTAGAGTTTCTGGCATCATATGATTTTGACATAGCCTATACTCCGGGCAAGGGTAATGCAGTTGCAGATGCGTTAAGTCGAAGACACACAAGTTTGGGAGCGATGTTTTCGGAACAGAAGAGCCTCGAGTACTTGCAAGGTTCGATTTCAGGCCAAGGTGTGAGTTGGAACCTGAAATGTTGGCGAGCTTGTCGATAAGACCTACTCTTATCGAAAGGATTGGCGAGAGCCAAAAAAAGGATGCGAAGCTTGTCGAGTTCATTCAGAAACTAGAACCAGAAGATAAAGAGTTCAAGGTCGATCAAGAGGGTTGGCTTCGAAAGCAAGGGCGATTAGTTGTTCCGGATATTGACGGATTGAGGGATGAGGTTCTGAGAGAATGTCATCACTCGAAGCTGACGACTCATCCCGGTGGAAATAAGATGTATCAGGACATGAGGAGAATCTATTACTGGGAAGGGATGAAGCGAGATATTGGAAAGTTCATTTCCAAGTGTATGAACTATCAGTTAGTGAAGGCTGATGTAACAACCCGTATTTTTCGATAACGTGTTAAGACGAGAATCAAGGCAGAATTTAATTTTAAATTCTGAATCAAGTAAAACGGGCTATGCCATTGCGTTCGTCTCGGAAAAATACGCGAAATAGAGTCTGAGTTTTCGAGAATCGGAGTCCGTATGACCAAGATATGGCCTCGCGAAGTTTCACGAAAAATTCCCAAATTAAAGTATACTTAATTAAGTGAAATGGGTTGCGCAGAGAAATATATATATATTGATATATATATATATATATATAAAATTGAAAATTAAATAAATAAATATGCAAAAATGTTCAAAACAGCGAATTGGGAGAGGGGAATAACCGAACCGGCCGATTTTTGAGGTCGACCCGAGCTCGCTGGGTCGACTAGGGGTTAATCCAGAGTGTTTGGCTGTCAACCCGTGGGCCGATTCGCTCAAATGCAGATTTTGCATTTGGATGGTTCTCATGGTTCATCTTTAATCTAAAGGCCCTAGATGGTTCCTACACTTGACTTCTTCCCCAAGACATGCTTTGATGGCTTGGATTGAATCTAGGTTTAATCCTATGGCCTAAAACACTTGCCTAATCTATAAATAAGACCCTAGCCTATCCTAAATCCTCATTATTCATTCATGCAACTAAACTATGGCAAAATTTTACCTCTCATGGCCTCCACTCTCTTCATAAAATTTCTAAATGGTTTCTATGAGAGATTTTCCATGCATACAAGTGTTTTCAAGCTTGTATGAGTGTCATTAGCTTGCATTCAAGTCAAGTTTCTATCTTTGCATCATAAAGAAAGGGTTTTGATCATTTTGGCTCAAGGGTTTTTATGTTAGAGCTTGCATTTTGGGTCTATTTGATTGCATAAGGGCTTTGTCATGTCTTTTGTGCCTTCATAGCAATGTAAGCCCTTTCCCTACTCTTAGATATTAACTATGAAGTTAAATGTTCATGTTGCAAGTTTGGGTTTGATCATTGAGTATGATACATGCTATCATGTCATGCAAGTTTATGAAGTCATTATCTTGATCTTGTGAGCTAAAAGCTACAACCTTTATGTTGAAATGTTGCATTAGGCAACATGAGAACCCTCATAACCTTTATGTCAACTTGCATATGAAGTCATAACCCTTATATGATGATATATGCGAGTTACTAGTCATCATTCCATATCTTTTGTCACCATGATTCGCTTATGTGCCAAGTTTGGGTTTATGCATGTTTTGAGGCTTAAGAATGTAACATGCAAGTTAATGAACACATTTGTGCCTCATTTGCCACCATGATTAACTTGTGGCTTAATATCCATTTTTGTCATGCCTTTGCCAAGTCTCTTCTTTTAATCCGTTACGTTGTCGCGAACGTATATGCGAGTTTAAAAGCGTTAGGTTATGTTATGGGTAATTTCTAATGACATGAAAATACAACTTGAAAACATGACTTGAAATATAACATGGAAGTTGACATGTAAGTATGCATAAAAACATAAGCTTGGGAATTTACCTATTAAGTTAGGTCTACCCTTTGGGAATTTACCTATTAAGTTAGGTCTACCCAAATGCTTGAAAACTTGTAACATGTTTTGGGAAACATGATGGACATGACACTTAGATAATATAAGTGTGGCCAACTCAAGGTTGGGTTGAGTTTGCAACGTAAAACTACCCGGAACCGACCGACCTAACTAGTAGTTGCAAACAATAGGACCCAATGTGAGAAGTTGGTCATGTTGTGCTTGAACCCGAGGTTAGACCAAGTTGTGGTGTAAAGCTACCCGGAACCGACCGGCTTAACTAGTAACCACAACAAAGTCTAATGTGAGAGGTGAAGGTGCATTAAGTAATTAATGCCACATGATAGGGTTAAGTTAATTTGATTAATGACTCTTAACCAAATATGACATGGACAAATGGGTTAAGTAATTTGATTAGGCTAATGATACTTAACAAAACATGACAAGGTTGGGTAGGTTAAGTAACTTGATTTGCCTAATGACACTTAACCATTTTTATATGACTAGTGGATGGGGTTAAGTTAACCAACACTTAATCAATCGAACGCGATAACTTGGTAAGGTTAAGTAAGTTTTCTTAATGACGCTTAACCGAAAAATACGGTTAACGAATGGGGTTAAGATTAGACTCAACTAGTCTAAACATGGAAATCGGATGGGGTTAAGTTAGCCTAGACTTAATTAATCCCACTTGGTAGTTTAATGGGGTTAAGTTAAACACTTAACTAATCTAAACATGATGAATTGATGTGGTTAAGTGACCTATACTTAACCAATCTAACTCGTGAATTTATTGAGGTTAAGTTAACCTATACTTAACCGATCTAACGTGAAAACATGATAAGGCTAAGTCACGAATCGCTTGAATACACTTGACCGATTTGACTAAGTAAATTGATAGGGTCAAGTTAATATATACTTAACCAATCTAGAATGATAATTGGACGAGGTTAAGTCGTGAATTGCTTAATACATACTTAACTAACGTGAGCATGGTTTGTAGGGTTAAGTCTTGGACTTGGATACTTAGCCAATTTTGACATGATTTGAAGACGGGTTAAGTCTTGGACTTGGATACTTAGCCAATTTTGACATGATTGGTAGACGGGTTAAGTCATGAACTTAAGTGACACTTAATCCATTATGTAAACCCTAGTTCTGAGGATAGGGGATAACCGTAGTTAACAAGGATAACGGGAATAAGGCTAAGTGGTAAACCTTAGTTGAGGAATAACTAAGTAATGATTCTTAGTCAAGGAAATTTAGACCAGTTCATAGATAGATGAGTAACCTGATACGGTAGGTCATCGTTTAAGTATACGAGTAGGAGCAAGTATCTGATTTAGATAAAGGCTCTAGCGAACTGGGTAACGAAGCAGCGGCTTCGGGGAACGTGAGGGTATTCTTGGTATCCCTCTATGAGCTGCCAGGTGATTATACTAGGCTCATGAGAGGTTAAGGTCTGCGTTAGAAGAACCAAGAGTATGCCTTGGTTGCTATGCGAGCGACCTAAAGACGGGGATGGATAGGGGATAGTCGACGATACACGGTCGTACCCTAGATAGCATTTCGTCAGACTACCTACCATCTTTGGTCAAGCGTGTACGTACGGAAAGGCAGAGAACACCCAATAGACCATAATTGCTATCTAATTATGGTTGCGGTAAGGCTAGGATTGTGGGTTGGCCAGTAGTGTGTTCTCATACAGGATTTATCCTGTCTTGTCTTTCACTAGTTGAGGGAGGGGTCGCGTGGGACCATAGCCACGTATAGAAAAACAGACCTTAGCATCTGCATCGGCAGATAAATCGAAAGCTCCCGACCGAGTCCTGTATTTCTCGATCTACCCTGTGACAGGACTCGGATGGCACGATGTGATACATGTGCATACAGTCATGGAAAACGATTCACGATGGATGCGTGGGAAAAAGGGCGCGGTTGACGGTTAGCGTAAATCCCAGTGGCCCTGGGTGGTTGAACCAAAACCGAGATACGAAAACGTGCAATAGGTAAGCGTAATCCCTAGTGGCCCTAGGTAGCATAAGTCCTAGTTGTACAAACGATAATTCATGTTGGAAGACCCTAGCTAGGTTTAGGGTAACAGTCCAAACCGATCTTAAGGATCATGGAACTATGTTAAAGTAATGTAGAATCTCATGGGAAAGCCCGTATGGTCTACGGCAAGGGACTGAACATTTACATGGAATAAAACATACAAGTTGAGTAACCTATATATGCGATATATTAGGTTGACATGGACCATTACACGACTTTTGAGTGAGGGTCATTCTTGGTTAACACATGATACGGTGGGGATACTAGTACGGTAGGTGCAGAGCTAAAATGCAGGATAGATATCATGGGACGTTATACGTGATAGATATCTTGGGGATATTATACTTGATAGAAAACTGACGATGTGATACCTTGTTTTATCTTGACATCGTAATTTATCATGACACCTTAGTTTATCTGAGTTCAGTAGTTCATCCTGTTGTTTTGATTTAGCTTATCTATCTTGTCATCATGCTTATGTTCATCTCAGTTTCTCATGTCAGTTAACTTTACTAGTTTTTATGCTAATAGTAGATAGGGCTTACTCAGTCTTTTTGACTGACCCGTTTTGTTTCGCCTCTTTTCTTCCGTTTCCCCCCCAGGTTACAGGGAGGAAATACTGTTGTTTAGTTCGGACTTCTTCTGCTTGAAGGTCATCATGGATGGCTTGGACTTTTCTTGGCTAATGGCTACTTTACTGTTTTTACTTGGGGAATAATTTATGAAAATGTCTTTATGCTTCTTTACTATTGCAAGACAGGTTTTGATGTACTCTGATGTAAAAGGCTTTAGACCTTATTTATTCATGTTATGAAAGTTTGATATTACTTCCGCTATTTTTATATGTTTTGTCTTGTGATATTTCTGTGCATGTTTACCAATAATGCCCCTCTAAAGCTAGTGCATTCCTTTGCGAGTGACCCTAGCGGAGGCGGGGTGTTACAGCTGAACAGAAGAAGCCGAGTGGTTTGCTTCAACCATTGGAAGTTCCTACGTGGAAGTGGAAACAAGTATCAATGGATTTTATCGATGGAATACCTAGAACCAGGGCAGGAAATGAGGGGATTTGGATCATCGTGGATCGTTCGATCAAAAGTGCGAGATTCATTCCTGTCAAGTCAACTAGGACGGCATCGAAATTGGCTGAACTTTATGTGAAATGGATAGTTCGATTCCATGGTGTCCCAAAGAGTATAGTAAGTGACCGAGATCCATTATTTACGAGTGGATTTTGGAAAAGTTTGCAAGAATCTTTGGGAACCGAGTTGTTCTTGAGTACGTCATATCATCCCCAAACTGATGGCTAGACCGAGACAGTCAATCGAGTTTTAGGAGATCTCCTGAGGGCTTGTGTGTTGGACTTCGGAGGATCATGGGAAGACCATCTACATCTAGTTGAATTTGCGCATAATAATAGCTACCAGTCTAGCATTGGGATGACACCATACGAAGCATTGTATGGAAGGCCGTTCAATTCTCCAGCATGTTGGCTAGAAACTAGAGATAAGTTGGTACTTGGGCCTGAGATGATTAGAGAAACTTTGGATTGTATCGAGACAGTTCGGCAACGAATGAAGGTAGCCCAGGACCATCAGAAGAGTTATGCCGACAAGCGTCGTAAGGACTTGGAATTCGACGTGGGCGATATGGTTTTTGTGAAAGCTTCGTCATTGAAGCACATGGTTAGATTTGGTAAGAAAGGAAAGTTAGCCCCAAGGTTTGTTGGACCATTTCCGATAGTCGAGCGAATTGGAAAGCTTGCATATAGATTGGAGTTACCCGAGAAGATGTCAAGTGTGCATAATGTGTTCCATGTGTCATTTCTACGGAAATTCATGCATGATTCGAATATAGTGGTATCTCCAGAGAAGTACCAAGACTTAGAGACTATAGTTTCGAGACCTAGTAAGTCACTTCGTGTTGTGGGGAATGACACAAAACAGCTTAGGAGGAAGACGTTTAAGCTAGTCAAGGTGCAATGGAGTGAGGATGGAGACAATTGTACATGGGAGACGGAAGAGAGCATGAGAGCGGCTCATTCAGAACTCTTCGTCGGTAGGACCCTTTGGTATCGTATCTTCGTTATATCGTTGTATCTTGTTGTAGATTGTTAGAACTCCACGTGCTAGGATAAGGCTATGGATGCATGGCTTGATGGATGCTAGTTTGGATGATAGAGTTGGCTTTTCATGGATGATAGGCATGCGAAATCGTTGTGATTGCTTGGGTTTGTTTGGAATTTCGGGGGCGAAATTCTTAAGTGGGGGAGAATGTAACAGCCTGCATTTTACGTATCAGGAGATCGTAAAATATATTTGTTTTATTCTCTAAGGGTTGGACCATTCTCATCTTTTAATATGTTGTTTATAGGGATGTGAGACATGTCCATAATTTTTACCGATTTTGTTTGTGACCATTTTGCCCTATCAGCCTTGTATAGGGCATAACTTTTGACTCAGGTCAAATCAGAGGGTGAGACCTGTGCCATTGGAAAGGAATTAATGATTGTCTTTCCGTAGAGTGGTTACATTAAGGATTTGGCTCAGCGGTTTGGGAGAAATCGAAGTTTTAAGGTTTTTCAGTTGGCTATTTATGCTTTGGAGCCTTAGTGGAATCCTATACATAGGGGGTGAGAGTGGAAGGAAAAGGTTTACTTTCCCATTCCCCCATTTGGAGGCACTGATCTCCTTCTTCCTTATACATCTTTCCACCATTAAAAATCCAAATCTAAGGGAGGAAATCGAAGATCTACACCATCCAAGGCAAGATCTACATCATTTCAAAGGCGAATTCATCGGATCGAGGGGTTTGATTCGGAGTGCTCGCTGTCCGGATTCTTATTTCTATTGTTTTGGATTGTTTCGGCAAATCGGTGAGTGATTTAGATCTCTCACATGAATGCAATGAAGTATATGAGTGTTTGTGCAAGTTTCTCATCAAATTTGGATGTTTTATCATAGATTTACACCATTATAAGTACATTTTCATCAAATTGGTGAATTTAGTTGAGTTCGTTTTGTCGGATTTCGTCGTTTGACGAAGTTTAGGTCGAAATAGGAGTTGAATTGCAATATGCAGAAATTTGTATCTAGAGGTAGAGTCAAATATGGATCTGGTGGTAGAGTCAAATTTGGATCTGGTGGTAGAGTCAAATTTGGATCGGGTGGTAGAGTCAAATTTGGATCTGGTGGTAGAGTCAAATTTGGATCGGGTGGTAGAGTCAAATTTGGATCTAGTGGTAGAGTCAAATTTGGATCTGGTGGTAGAGTCAAATTTGGATCGGGTGACTTCAAACTAAATTCGAGTAGGAAGGTTCGAAGTGTTGGTTGTGTTTGTTGATCAAGGTGGAATAACGAATGAGGTGGAAACTCAAAGGTTGTGAGTTGGTGGATAATGGTTACTCAAGAAGGTCGCTTGAGCAGTAAATATCTGTCAAGGTTGGACGACTAGAGATATTGAAGGCCGAGAGATTATCATTGTCATAAGTTCTAGCAAGCTCAAAACAAGGGTATGATGCGGGCACCCAATAGACCGAAAGGTTGCTGGTCGAGTACCTTGGGTATCGTTGAAAGACCTACTTGTCAAGGTTGGACATATGGAGTTTATGCTAGAACCGGAGTTACCATTAGTCCTTGACATATGGCAAGGTTGGCCGTCATACGATTAACGGTGGTTTCAAAGCAGGATTGGCGGTGATAGACAGAGTCAGTCATGGATTATTGGTTGTTCTGTGTGAGACTTATATAATTTGGATGTTATGAGTGTTTTTCCATGATTGAATGGTTGCTATGGTTTCCATGTATGAATTGTTGTTCCTTTGGTTGAATGGATTGTAAAGGCTATCACTGTCTGATGTGCGGAAGATAAGGTTGAGTTCTTCTCTGGTGTCGTGGGTAGTTTAGTTTGTTTATCTATCCTTTCTCATACACTTTATTGTTGAAGTTAGTCAGCAGTTTTTTCGCTAACTAAGACTGTTGTCTGACTCAAGGTTTTATGTTTCCTCTTATTACCTTGGGCGGTTCATTCGGTTGTGGATGGGCAGACTAAGTAGCAGGTGACAGGTTGATGCTTTAGTGAGGATGATGGTGCTGATCAGTGGCGAGCATGAGGCTTACATACCACTTTTACTACTATCTAATAATTGGGTTTCCGCTATTTGCTTTTCTGAATAATGTAATGAGGTAACTTTTTATAAACGCTATTTCCAAGTTTGTGGATATTACTATCTGGTTGTATGAAAGTCATGTGTTTCTGCTTCACTATTACTACCTGTTGTATATGTTCTATTATATTTTTATCCTTGCACTATGAGTTTACGATAGGTTCCGCTTGTGTTTACCTACCCTGGTGTTCGTCCATGACTGCCTTGCACACCTTTTAGTGCATTATTTCTTTTGTATAGTGTGGGGGTTATGGGCGGTCGTCATAATATGAATGAATGAGAAGCATCAGAATCAAAGAGAGTCCTAGTATGATAGTTAAAAAGAGAAATCAAACCTTCCACAGTGACTTTCCTACCACAATCCGGTCCATAGACCTGGAGCGCATGCATATTCCCTCCAGATGATTTAGCCTTTTATCCTTGCTTGTTAGGGCATTGCCTTGTAAAACGTCCAAATTGACCAAAACTGAAACAAGTGTTCTTCATCTTCTTACAGTCTCTTACGATGTGCCCCAAATTCCCACAACCCTGGCACTTAAACTCTGACTTGATCTCAGCCTGCCTCCCTTCTTTACTTCCCCTTCTTGGACCACCATTTCTTTTTCTTAGCCTTAGATTTTTCCTCCTCGGTCTTAAATTCTTTCTTCTCTTTACCGTCCTCATGCATCAAATCCATGTCAACTAGCCTCTTGAAAGTCACTCCCGTTGGTATATGCAGCAATTTTAGCACTTGCCATGGTTGGTTTAATCCTTTCGTGAACCTTGAAGCCTTCTTATGGGGAGTGTTCACCAAATCCAAACCAAATCTTGCTAGTTGATTAAAATATTGGCATATTCCTTTACTGACATTTCTCCTTGTTTCAAATTCAAAAATTGTCCATTCGCATTCCCTCCTCGGCTTGCGACAAGAATTACAATTCGAATCTGCGTCTAAACTCATCCCAAGTGGGTACCGCCTGCCCCGCCTAGGTCACCGCCCAACAGTATGAAGCTTCCTCTTTCAGTTGCCAAGTGGCCAATAGAATCTTTCTCCAATCATCGAGCTCCAATAAGTCAAACATATTCTCCATTTCCCTAAGCCAATTGTGCGCCTCCATAAAACTCTCAGTACCATGAAACAACTTGCCTCCCATCGCGCAGAAGTCCTTACAAAGCTTAGAAAAGTTGGTTATAGGATTGGGTGGAGCTACTATGACTGCAGCTGAGGGTGGGACACTGCCTTGTACTTCGACAGGTTCCATAGCCTCTAAGACCTACAGAACCATGTCAGAAGTGGAATTCCCTCGGGAAGGTTAGGACCCCCAGAAATGTTGAAAATGACGAAACAAAGATTTAGAAAGAGAACAAAGGAACATTTCCAATGAATTAATGGGATTTTTTTTTAAAAAAAGGTATTATTTGAAAATCTTTTGCTTTGAAAATACATTTTCAAAAAAATTCTCTTATCTTGTAACCTTAGGCTCTTATACTAAATGTGACACCAAACGTCCCTTAATGTCACCCATATGAGGATGCATTAAGTACTGTGAAGTGCGATAGGAAACTATAACTAAAATCCATAAGACAGAATCTGAATATATAGCGGAAGAACTTTTATTATTATAAAATCACCATTACATCATTACAATTTCAAGTACCAAAAACAATAGTCGTAACCATCTGTCTCATAACAATAAACATCAGAATACAAAAATGTGAAATCATATCCCTCCTCAAAAGCCATAACAAGGTAGAACAAAAGTCAAAGCAATACATAAAGTCAGAAGAAATCCAAGTCCTAGAATAGAATCATAGTCATAGCTACTGTCCACCACCACTTTGAGAACCTGAGGGGGGAAAGGAAGAGAGAGAAGGAAAACAAAATAGGTCAGACATAAAGTCTGGCGAGATCCAGTGATTTTCAGCAATAAGGTAAGATGGAAAGTATCAAGATAGATAAATAATGCTGAACATGAAACTATAGTAAAATGCGAAGTAAACGAGATAATATGATAACAAGATAACAAGTCGAGGTAAAAGATCATGTATGTTTCTCATTTATATCCTAAGAACAAGTTTTCTGCACCACTTACTAGAATATCTTGCTTAGGTGTTACCCTAATTACTACCCATGCGATTGACTCCTTACTACGCAAACATCCTGTGCCAGCTACGACAGTAGGGATATTTGTCCCTAACATGTCAATTTATAATACACAGACCTATTCGTTAGTGTTACAACGTCTTAATTATCCCCATCATACCCATACACACTCATGACTCCGCCGGAACGCGCCCGTACCTTCCATCTTTGAACCTCTTATGGTCTAGACTAGTAAAGCGTGCCTCGCCCCTACCTAGTTCGAGGCCCCTCTCTAAGATACTAACAGGGATACTGACTGATACGAGTTCCACACAGCAAGATTGACACAAGCCACCCCTAGGCTTATGCCCCTAAACTAGGATTTTAAGAGTCCTAAATCCGGATGAAAACAACTGGAGGTGGGAATTAAGTTCATTAAAAATCATGGTTGTAAATGACATTTCCTATAAATTTTATTCTATGTACAACCCCTTCCCTAAAATAAAATCCTTCTCAGACGTATGTATATTAAGTTGCCTATTTTACTTAATTACATCTGATTCTGACAACATGTTCTACTTAATGATTAAATTAAGATTAACCTATTTAGATTAACATGTTTTGCATATTACCCTAATTATACAGTCATTAGATTCCATGTTTTAATATGCATGATTTCCCTTTTTACTATCACTATTTATTCCAAGTTTACCCAATTTTACAAAATTCTAACGTGAATAACCTAGGAATTTGACGGTCTAGGTATAGCGCAAAATGAAGAGGAAAAGGAGAAAATACAGATTCAACTCAGAAATACATAAACTGAATAAATAGGCATAAGACTATAAATAAACTAAGATAGAAGTAGGGATAATAAGGATAACATGTAACAGTGAAACAACTAAAAACTAAATAGATGACTGACAGTAAAAAATAACATATAAATTGTATAATTTCATATTTAGAATATCAACTATCAGAATACTTTTTAATTATCAAATTTAAAAATAACTAGAACTCACAGTGGTTTGATTGAAATCCAGAAAAAGGCCTCTTTATATTGTTGTTGTAGAAAAACTAGAATTGTCCTCTACATTTAGGCAACACCTCAGTGGCGTAGCTCCAGGATCAAACTCCACATGAATTGTTGGATTCATGGAAACAAGATCAAGGACGAGGTAAATGCACAATTCTGTTGATCTTTCGATGCCGGAATCTTATTATCTTCAACACGTTAATCTCGCAAGATACCGTATTGTCGATCTACGGTTCTTTGAACGTTGATCACTCGAAAGCGATACCGTGAATCGGCTTCAAATTCGTTGATTCAAGCGCACTTGAATATCCGAAAATGGAGAAAGGAGATAAAACTCAACTTCCAATTTTAATGGTGGCACAAAGCTCGCATACAAGTTTTAATCAAAAGTCAACAACCTTTACAACTCACACCACACCCTATTTATAGGATTTACAACACGCTTTGTCCAAACAGATGACCCGAGAATAAGAGAACGTCCCAATAAAAGCTGTCGACCTATTACGATGCGCGATCCTTTAATGCAATACAAATAAAGATCGAACGACTCAAAATATGAAAATACAACAATGAAACGAGCGGCCCCTATATGATCTTACCTTTTAAAAACTCTTATTATCTTCATCCCGTAGCGGCCTAAGGGTGATCGACTCAATAGCAAACGATTCTAAAATGAACGACTTAGGTGCGGATAATATGGAAGCGAGCGAGCCACTAGCGAACGATCCAGGAGTGATCG
The DNA here is from genome assembly GCA_030737875.1 of Allium sativum. Taxonomy (NCBI): domain Eukaryota; kingdom Viridiplantae; phylum Streptophyta; class Magnoliopsida; order Asparagales; family Amaryllidaceae; genus Allium; species Allium sativum. The sequence continues at coordinate 967,291,912 of CM060912.1, read as the reverse complement.
ATTCTAGAGTGAGTGGCTCAATGGTGAACGACCCATTCCTCGCACGATCTACCAATGCTTTCTCAAACCTGTCCTTTTTATTCAAACTGGAGAATGACCTTGTTGGATCGTTGGGGTTCTCTCCCTGATTCATGCCTCACTAAGCGACCTTGTTATGTCGTTGAATGACCGGTTCTCCACTTCTTCCAGCTTTAGCCTTACTGACGATCGGCTCTTCCTTCCTTTTTGTTCTAGGTTATTGAACAACTGCCTTAGGTCGGTCGACGACTGATAGCTCGCATATAAGCATCTTCCATAGTGCACTGCATCACCCTTCCCTGGTTGACAAGAATTCGACTTCGAATTCACACATTCTTTTTTGCTGATAAGCTCATCTTCATAGTATGGAATTAGATATTTGACATTGAATACATCCGAAGTATACACACCTTCTGGCAGCTTCAACTGATAAGCATTATCATCGATTTTCTTCACAATTTTTATAGTATCAATCTTTCGAGCCTTCAATTTGTTGTAAGTTCCAATAGGAAAACGATCTTTTGTCAACACTGCGTAAACGAAATCTCCCTCTTCGAAATTAACATTTCTTCGCTTCAAATCTGCAAATTGCTTATATTTCATATTTGACTGAAGTAATCTCTCATGCACAACTTTGTGACATTCCTCAATTCATTGACAAAATCACGGGCTCATTTAACAATTCCTTTTTACGGTGGAACCATAGACAAGTCTAACGGTCCTCTTAGTACAATTGAATAGACGGTTTGAAATGGACTAAACCCTGTACTTCGGTTAATAGCATGATTGTGTGCAAAGTCAACTTGACATAATTTCGCATCCCAACTCTTTAGATTACGTTTCACAAGGCATCTCAACAAGTTTCCCAAAGATTTGTTCAGTACTTCTGTTTATCCATCTGTTTGCGGGTGATAAGCACTGCTAAATTTCAGCTTCGTTCCAATCATTTTCCACAAACTGATCTAGAAATGACTTAGAAAGCGGGTGTCTTTGTCTGAGACAATGGATTCAGGTAATCCAAGAAGTCGATAGATCTCTTTGAAGAATAACTGAGCAACATTCTCAGAGTCTGACGTCTTTCTACAAGCAATAAAATGAACCATTTTCGAAAATATGATCTACTACTACGTAGATAGAATCATTGCCTCATTGTGTCCTCAGCAATCCAAAGACAAAATCCATACTAATGTCTATCCATGGCTTAGTAGGTATAGGAAACGGCATGTATAATCCAGCATTAGTTGCAGTTCCCATAGATACTTGGCATACGTGGCATCTTTGCACAAATTTCTCAACCTCTTTCCTCATAGATGGCCAAAATTAAGAATCAGCAATCAGTCTTAAAGTACGGTCACGGCCCACATGTCCTTCCTCATGCAATTTTTTGACAATCTTCATTCTCAAACTGCAATCTGGAATACACAATTGGTTTCCTTTAAACAGAAATCCATTGATTAGCACATACTCTTTTATATTCCCCTCCTTGACTTGGTCTAGGACCTGCGAGAAATATGAATCTGTTGTTAGCAATTCTGGAAGTACATCAAAACTGACTACTTCAACTCGCATAGTCATAAGCAAATGATTCTTTCGACTCAAAGCGTCAGCTACGCGATTAGTTACTCTTGATTTATGCTTTACGACAAAGGTAAACTGTTGTAGATAAGCGATCCACGATTCATGTCTTGTAGCAATTTTGTCTTGACCTTGTAAATGTTTCAATGCTTCATGGTCAGTATATATAGGACAAATACTTTGTGAAACAAGTAGTGTCTCCAATGCTTTATGGCTTGTACAATAGCATAAAACTCCACATCATACGTATTGTATCTCATATTAGCTCCAGATAATTTCTCACTAAAATAGGCAATAGGAAGACCTTTCTGACTCAACACTCCCCCAATTACAATCTTCGATTCATCTGTATGCAACTCGAATAGCAACTGAAACTCTAGTAACACGAGAACTGGTGTTGTCGTCAAAAGTTCCTTGATTTTTTTCAAATGATAGTTGTGCTTCGTTCGTCCACACGAATTATTTCCCTTTCATGCAATCCGTAACATGAGCAATCACACTACTAAAGTGTGGAATAAACCTTCGATAGAATGACGCCAAACCATGAAAGCTTTTAACTTCAATTATGGTCCTTGGTCGAGGCCATTCTCTGGTTGCAGCAACTTTATTCTGATCTACCTGGATTCCTTCCTCAGAAACAATGTATCCCAAAAATAAAACTCTCTATGCCATGAACGTGCACTTCTTTGTTGTAACATAGAATTGTTCTTGACGAAGAATCACTAATACAGCTTTCAAGTGTTGTGTATGCTCTTCTATGCTGGCACTATAAATCAGGACATTATCAAAACATACCACAACGAACTTTCCAATGTATGGTCTATTAACTTGATTCATCACTCTCATGAAAGTACCTGGTGCATTTGATAGACCAAATGGCAAAACCAACCATTCTTACAACCCATCACGAGTCTTAAATGCGGTCATCCATTCATCTCCTGGTTTAATTCGAATCTGATGATAATCACTTTTCAAATCAATCTTCGAAAAGATAACAGATCCACTAATTTGATCTAATAGGTCATCAAGTCTAGGCATAGGAAATCTGTATCTGACAGTGATCTTGTTGAGAGCTCTACTATCCAAACACATCCTCCATGAACCATCTTTCTTTGGGACTAACAAAGCAGGTACGGCAAAAGGGCTCCCTTGTTCAAGTAGCTCTTCAATCTGTGTCCTTAGCTCTTCATGCTCCTTCGGACTCATTCGATAATGTGGCCGATGTGGTAATGCTGCACCTGGCACCAATTCAATCTGATGTTGTATGTTTCGTAGCAGCGGTAGTTCCTTTGTCAACTAGTCAGGAAATACGTCTTCAAACTTATTCAGCAAAGACTTAGCTTCGGCAGGAATTTCAGACTCTCCCTGTGATTCAGACCCAATCAGCATGAACATTTCTCGACTCTCTTCTACTTCTTCATAAATTTCTTCAAAGATAAAAATCTAGTCGAGTTCAACTTCTTCTCTGCTTGAACGTCACTTTGCTCACGCTTCTTAGGAACCAAAGTAATTTTAGTACCTTTAAACATGAAGCTATAGCTGTTGGTTCGACCATCGTGATGAACTGACCAATTATACTGCCATGGTCTTCCCAAGAGCAAATGGCATACGTCCATATGAACTATGTTGCACCAAATATTATCTTTGTATTTCAACCCAATGGAAAATGATACAAAGGCTCTTTTTCCAACTATAACTTCTTCTCCCTTCTTTAACCAAGAAAGCTTGTAAAGTCTAGGTTGTTTCTAAGTCTTCAACCCCAACTTCTTAACAACTTCTTCAGAAATCATGTTGTCACAACTCCTAGCATCAATAACAAAATGACAAATCTTTCCTAGAATAGTGCAAGTAGACTGGAAAATATTGCTTCTCAACCAACTAGAATCATCTACGTGCTTTGGAGTTATACATGATCTTCTCATCATTAAACTATTTCCCTCATCTCCTGACTCTACTTCCTCTACATCATTTTCAACATCATTTTCTAATTTCGGTGGTAGAGAATAGTCTACATCAATTTCTACATCTTCAGCTATCATTGTTCTTTTCTTCAATTTTGGATATTCATTGCTTTTATGTCCAACTTCTTGGCAATTAAAGCACTTAACAATCTAACCGACCTTTGGCTTAGCAGCTTCATTAATAATAGGATTTGAAATCGTCTTATTAACATTAGCATTGTAACTAATTCCTTTGCTTAGATTGTTAGCATTTGTGAACATTCCTCCTCCTCGTCTCCCTTGTTTCTCCCAAGCTAGAGCTTTTTGATGTGCTTCCGCAATAGTCATTGGGTAGAATATATTCACCATATCCTGAATCTGATTTCTCAGTCCCCCAACATATTTAGCTGTCAATTGTTCCTATATTTCCATGTTGTTATTACGAGTGATCAATTAATAGAGCTCATCAGTATAATCACTCACGGATTTTGTTCCTTGTCTCAAGTTCTGCAAACGTTGATACATAAGGGACAACTAACTATGAGGTAAGAAGGTAGCTCTCATCATCCTTTTCGTCTTTTCCCATGTGACAACCGTCGGCTTTCCCATTCTTTCACGAGTTAGTTTAGTTTGTTGTCACCATGCAATAGGTCTTCCTCTCAAATGAGTAGCTACTAATTTCACTCTTCTATTTTCTGGTACATTCTTGAATTCCATAATTTCCTCTACATTCTACAACCAATCTAACAATTCTTCTGTAGACATTCCTCCCTTGAATTCTGGAATTTCGGTCTTCATCTCTGATTCCCAATTATGATGACCTTCTGGTTGACGAAATGGATCTCCATCTCGTCCTGGAGAATGATAACAAATGCTACTTCTTTTATCTTCACAAACTAAATGATGATGATATCGATCATGAATATCTTCATGTATTTCACTTCTACAAGACGGTTCTCGAGAATAATCATCGCGATTCCTTCTTTCTCAATCCAATGGTGGTGATCTTCTATGTCTTTCCGAATTCGATGGCGAAATCCGGTGTCCACCATGATTTGAATCGGGTGATACACTTCTTCTAGTTTGATTCATATCTATCATCAGCTTTTCTAATCTTCCAATTTCTTCATAAATCTTATCATTGATTCTTTTCTCCATTTGTTCGTCTTTGTCTCTCCGATACATTTCTTCCAAATTTTGATGATGATTAACACGTCTTGGCGGCATAATCAATTCTCAAACAAAATGGAATGAACTTCAGATCTGGCCCAAGCTTCAAGCACTTACAAAGTTGATGATGGTCTAAATGAAAAGGTGTTGATCTGGCGATCTATGGAATGACAATCGCGACTGAATTAGATCTGATGATAACTAGTTCCGACGATCATAGATGTAATAACCCGGAAATGCGAGTCAGTTTAAAATTTTTATTTTGGCAATTTTAGCGAATTTTGAATATTTAAAATGAATTATTTTAAATAATATCGACGAGAAATTTATTTTGAATGGAAATAGAACGTATATATTTATACGCGTCGTTGTTAGAATATAAATAATTATATATAATTATAAATAGAATTGAAAATGGCGCGGTAGTTCGATAATTCGATTTCAAACTTCAAATGAACATAACGGGTGCAAAACAAACCGGATTTTAGTGAAACCAAAAACATTAGGATCTATTTTAGAATATCTTTCCAACGAATCTGAAAAATCAAAATTTCATAGCGGGAATCAAAAGATATGTCCAGTTGAAAATTCTGAATAGTCGCTATGGAATTCAGGCCCCTAAAAATGGGAATTTTGCAAACGACCTCGGATTTCGACGAAACCACTTTTGTTGGATCCGTGATGTCAAATTATTGCTAGATTCCAAATTTCATAATTTTTCGAAACAATATGTGAGCGTGGCAGAGGAAAACGCGTTTGACCAGTTTCAGTTGATTTTAATCGACTGGAAAATGGCCATTTTTCCAACGGTCTCAGAATTCGACGAAACTAGTTTTGTTAGGACTGTAACGTCAATACGAAGCCAGAAAATATTTTTCTGGAATTTTTCAAGTTAGTATGCGACCTCGGTAAATGGAAATGCGCGTTCAAATTCAATATATAGAGTTATATGTTGATTTTGACGGAAACTGATTGAAACGATCGAATCAGCCTACGATACATATCCCATTGTGTTCGGAATGGGGGTAAAACGCTATGGACGACAGGCGATGGGCCCTGTTTTGAGGTCGAAAATAAAAGTTGCTTTTTGGTGGAAAATTAAATAATTAAATAATAAAAAAAAATAACCCTCTTCTCTCCCTTTATTCGTTCTGGCCCCCCATTTTTACTTCAGTTCAATCGAAAAGGAAAAAAAAAGGAAAAAAAAGGAAAACCCCGCGTCGATCCTGGAGCAAACCCCACCGCCGCCTCCATGCGTTCGCTGCCGCCAACCCCAGGCCAGACCCCCACTTCGCGGCGCCTCCCTCCTCCCTTTCTTCCCCCATCTCCTCTCGTTCCCCCGCGACCACTAGCCCCTGTCGGAGCCACCGCCAGTGCAAATCGATGCCCCTCCCTCCACTTCCCCGACCTCGATAGCAGCACCCCCGTCTCCCCCCTTCTCCTCAAAAAAAAATCCGACGCCCCTCCTTTCTCGTCGAATAACTGTAAGTTTTTATAAATAACTTTATATATTTATATATATAAATGTGATAATTTGAATATATAAACATTGAATAAAAAAATGTGATTTTAAAAAATAAAAGTTTTGATTTTTAAAGCGAACAAAATTTTCGGATTTTTAAAGTAAACGAAGTATAGATTTTTATATAGTAGAAAGAATAGATTTTTTTTGTATGTAAAGGTTGGATTTTTAATTATGCAAAGAAATAATTTTTACAAAGGAAAAGTTTTGATTTTTGAAATGAAAAAGGCGAAATCTTTATTTTTGAAAAGGCGAAATCTTTACTTTTGAAAAGGCGAAATCTTTATTTTTGAAAAGGCGAAATCTTTATTTTTGAAAAGGCGAGATCTTTATAATTGAAAAGGGGAAATCTTTATTTTTGGAAAGGCGAAATCTTTATTTTTGAAAAGGTGAAAGATTCATTTTAGAAAAGGCGGAAACTTTATATAGAGAATAGCGTGATAAAACAGAATTTTTACCTATATAGTAGCGGTATAAAAATTCGATTTTTATATATTGAATAGCGAAGTAAAAATTCGATTTTTATATATTGAATAGCGAAGTAAAAATTCGATTTTTATATATTGAATAGCGAAGTAAAAATTCGATTTTTTTTTATATTGAATAACGAAGTAAAATTATTATTTTTATATATATAGTGGCTACGGGCAGCGAAAGTGACAAAAGGCGAGAACGACGAAGATTTCTATAAATGAAGTGGCGTGGAGTTGGAATAGCTATCGGTGAGAATTTATCACGTTTCAATTTCTTTTTCTAGTTATATATATATACTAGGATGCAGACGGTGCTTAGTAGCACCCGACACAATCGTCCACAGACCATGGATGGCTTGTTTGTTTAATTGTTTGGTTGTGTAGTTGGTTAGATTATTTGGTTTGAATTGAATTGTTTGGTGAAATGGAATGGATTTGATTGATGTGTGAATGGTGTGGGCCTTCACTAGACCAGGGATAAGGCTAGGCCTCGTCCCGTTTCTAGTATCGTGCCGTTATGCCGCCGAAATTTTCTAAAATAAGTTAGAAAAAGAAAAATATCATTTTTATTTTTTTAATGAACTGAATAAAAATTCATGTGTTAAAATAAAATATTTTATCGCTAAAAATATAATTTTTAACGTGGAAGTGAATAAAATAAAATATTCATTTACAAACCGGACGGTTTGTTTATGTACACCTATTTGAAGGACATTGATTGGGATGATAAATTTTACACATCGCCCAACTGCACGAATAAAATCTGTGTTTGATTGTTTGAAACCCCACACGGGTGTTGGGATGAAATTTGAAGTTCACTCATCCTGATTGATTAAATATGTCGATCGATTGATTGACAGGCTGTTATAAGCGTTAGATATCTATATTTGATGCTTATACAGTGTAGTGCACTTTGGTTGATGGTTGATTATTTTTCAATTGCTATTATATACGTGTGATGTATGAAAATCCATATAATTAACATTATATGGTGATTGATTGGGCCTCATTCCAATTTAGAAAATAAAGAATAATATAAATTAAAGGTTCATATGTTGACAGTACTCATCCGTTGAGATTAGTCATGTGTTGAACGAAATATTTTAATAATAAAATTTACATCTTTATCAATATAAAATAAAGGTTCATGTGTTGACCGTACTCATCCGTTGAGATTAGTCATGTGTTGAACGAAATATTTGAAATAGAAATATTTGAAAACGAAATATTTGAAAAAGAAATATTTGAAAAAGAAATGTTTGAAATAGAATATTTGAAAATAGAAATATATGGAGTCATGTTGATTAGATTGACGCCATTTTGACGTGAACGATATTTATATCGATTTTATTCATTTTAAAATGAATATTGAAAAGTGATTTCGAAATCGAATATTTTGAAACGAATTTGAATTGAATCGAATAGAAAACCAATTTGAATTGAATCGAATAGAAAACCAATTTGAATTGAATCGAATAGAAAACGAATTCGAAATGAATTGAATATAAAATGAATTCGAAATGAATTGAATATACAACGAATTTGAATTGAATTGAAAACGAATTCGAAATGAATTGAAAAGGAATTCGAAATGAATTGAAAACGAATTCGAATTGAATTGAAAACGAATTCGAATTGAATTGAAAACGAATTGAATTGAATTCAAATTGAATTGAAATTTGAATTGAATAGAAATGAATTTTAAAACGAATTTATAAGGAAAAATTCAATTTTGATTTGAATTGTAATGGAAGTTGAAATTGTTTTTGAAACGAATTCAAAACTATTTATAAAATTCGTTTTAAATGGAAATCGACGAAATATATATTATATATATATATAATGGCCTGAATAGAACGCGCCGCGCCGCGGCAGTTCGTGAATTTCGACAATTTATTTCAAACGGACATTACGGGAGATCCGACCGTCGGATTCTCCTAAAACCGGAACCGTTGGGTTCGTATCGAAAAGATCTTTCTAACGAATATTAGAAATTTGAAATCTAATGGTTGGATTTGGAGATACATCCAAATCAAATTTGAAAAAGGTCGCTATAAGTGCAGTTCGATGGCCGTTGATGGAAATCGACTGTACGGGCCTTGATAAAATTATTAAAAATAGTAATAATTTGTGTAAAATCATAAGAAATGATTTGGGAAAAATTGGGATGAAAAACTCCATATTTGAAAATATAAAAATAAATTTTTGTCGAAATAAACTAGTTTGAACTAAAATTAAACTCCGTTTATTTTTAAATAAATAAATTGGATTTGAAATGGGTTTAAATAGAATTGATTCATAGATTTATCGTGAACTGTGTTTTAAATAACACCAGTTCTTTAACCCGATAATAAATAGAATGTGATTTGGGTTTATCGTGAATTGTGTTTTAAATAACACTAGTTCTTTAACCCAGTAAAAGGAGTTTTAATGAATCCGCACTTAAATTGAAATGTGAATTGATAATTTAAATTATCAAATATAGAAAGTGAGCGAGAATGGAGTATTGCCAGTTTTGCTCCAGAGCGATAGTTAAATCTTTAATCAGATTTGAACGTGAAATGGTAAATAATTTTACCAATAACACCCCGGTGTTAGATATGGAGTATTACCAGTTTTGCTTCATGGGATGAATAGGTTGGGATTGGGAAATAAAATAAATAATTACTTCGGTGTGGTTCGCTAATCTCGACTAGTTTAGAAAACCTTAATTGGGTTTGAGATGACATCCAAAGGAAGATTAAAGGATAAATTTTAAAGAATTTATCTTGGATAAAATTAATGGGAACCTTTCCCTGAGAATATGAATTGGAATGAGGCGTATGTTGAGTTTGTGTAATGTTTTTAATATACGCGGGTTGTTCAGAAAGTCCGGGTTTACACCCATTCTGAATAACCGATTCGACGATAAGTCGACGATGAAGACGGTGGTTGAAGACCGGAAGTCTTTACATCGTTTGGGTGATTACTGATGATCTTGATTGGGCTGTACACGCAAGATGAGGGAATCAGTTAGTGGTCGTCCAGACGTACTTGGAGATCGATGGATATGCGAGGAAAGTGCTTCCGGTTTCTTTCAGACCCAGAACGAACTTGTAAATGGATTGTGTGTCTGACATTGGATTTTATTCTGTGTTGATTGATTTCTGTTAAATATATATCTGTTTGGCGGCGGAGAATTTATTCTCTTGCTTAACGCCCTTCTCTGAGATGTACAAGCTTAGAGGTTATATATCGATGGATATCAATCGCATGGCATGAATTGCCTGTGTGGCATACTGAGTTGCATGGATCAAAGCTTCTGTTGAAAAGAAAAGTCTTGTGGTTGATGATCAAAGCACGTCCTATGTGGCAGCTTTGTGTATAACGTGAATTTGTGAGCCTCACACCTCGGTATGAATTAAAAATGGGATACGGACCGTTGGGAGAACACGATGTTTCTTTCTAGCTTTGGTGGTGTCAGTGACTTACCAGCCCTGACATTTATATACTTTTCACCTTTGTGGTTGTTGGAATTAGGCGCCTCGATTATAGGTCTGTAAGGACCGGGAACCGTGTGTTCAGGAATAAATAATCCTCTAACGTAAGTGAGGACCGACCCAACCGATCCAGTGGCTGCCCAGAGTGCGTAGTCCTGAGCATTTGCTAGAGTGTCTCGAGCATGGAGAGGAGCTTGCCCCTTGCCTCGACTCATGACGGAAATCCAATTTCCAATACGTGTATTGCGGTTTTAATTGTAGAATTAGTATAGCGACATGATATATGGTACCCAGGCCGTCTATGATTTATATTTATGATTGAAACTGTTTTGACACTATACACTTATTATAGTATCAAATGATTTGTTTTAAACGTACCAAGCATGTTTGGCTATTATAAGGGAAAACCCTATCCTCCGGCTTGCGCTGCATTGTGTGATGGGACCTGGGTCTTATAATAGCTTCATCTTTCGAAAAAGCGTTGCGTTGTCTTTTCTATGCACTGGTATTCTTGGGAGGAAACCCGTTCCGTGTTATACGGCGTGGTCCCTTGAATTACTCTCTTTTAAAGTAAAGTTTTAAATAACTGTTTTAGTTCTCACACCAGTCACATGACTGACCTGGAGTTTATTGTTTTAACCTAAACTCTGGGTGCCCCTATTTTCCGCACGGGCAGCTAGTAGTTTTGGTTTTGCAGATTTATATTCACAGGATCCTGGTTTACAGCTGGAATGATATCCGGAAAGCTCTATATCCGTTTATCACCTTCAGTTGTGCTTTGTATTATTTCCCGCTGCTATGTAATTTATTGTAATCTCTGATATTTATCGAATGTAATAGTATTCATTTATACTCTGTATATTCTTATATCTAATGGAATTGTTGTAGTAACAATGAAATGTTCTTCCGTCTGCGTTCTGATTTGTCTTGTCCTCACAGTAATTCGTTCTTTCTCATCTCTTCGGAGACCGGGGAAGTTCGGGTGAGCTTCATTTGGTATCAGAGCTTTGGTTTACAGAGCTCGAGAATAAGGCACATTAGAACCATACGAAAGAATTCATCAGATATTGGATTAGTAATATCCAATTAGAATGACTCGTTAGAGATAGGATCAGTAGTATCCTAGAACGGGTGTGAAGAGTATATTTTTCAAATGAAAACAATTTTGTTTTGAAATTTAAACCATTTTATACGTATTTGAATATTTATTTATTTTGAATTTGGACAATCTAGTATATAAAGGTTTTGCATATACGCGTCATGAACGTATATTCGAAGTTTTAATATATTAGATAGATATAGAATCACATTCTAGTCGCCCGGACATGATTTTGATGATTGACGCGTCATCATCAGTAATTATTTTCGTGTTTCGAAGGTGTGATTTCTATATATTTCCATTAGACTGGTGTGAGAACCAAAACTTATATAGATAGATTTATTTGTTGTGATTTGGCATCAAAAACATGATTTTCGACTATATATCAAATTTATGAATTTGAGACGTTAATCCACTAATTGATTGATGTTTGTGTTGTTTGTTTATTTGTTTCATAATTTTGAACCATTATGCCTAATTATATCAAATATTGAATTGTATTGAAAATTGGTCGCATTTGTTTACATATACATGTACTTACATTGAACATGTCATAGCAAGGAGGCTAGAGCAGAGAATAAAATTTGTTTGCCCAACAAATAGGTACATATTTACTATAATTTACTGTTTTGTTTGGGTGATGTTGATTTTATGAGCCGATTAGCTAGCCGCTTGGCTTTTTCTTTTTCTTTTTGAGATCAGAAGGCCTATATGGCAATTTCGGGATTTCCCCGTGGCTCCCGGTGCAGGGGAGGTTATGGCGAAATTTTTCAAAAATTTAGGGTGTTAGCCAAATTTTTGAAGAATTTGAAAATTCTCAGAAACTGAAAAGTTGGAGAATGGAAGCCAGATCGAACGTAGAGTTGATTAATCAAACCACTTTCGACTTTGTTCCTTTTCGAGGACGAAAAGTTTCAAGTGGGGGAGATTGTAATAACCCGGAAATGCGAGCCAGTTTAAAATTTTTATTTTGGCAATTTTAGCGAATTTTGAATATTTAAAATGAATTATTTTAAATAATATCGACGAGAAATTTATTTTGAATGGAAATAGAACGTATATATTTATACGCGTCGTCGTTAGAATATAAATAATTATATATAATTATAAATAGAATTGAAAATGGCGCGGTAGTTCGATAATTCGATTTCAAACTTCAAATGAACGTAACGGGTGCAAAACAAACCGGATTTTAGCGAAACCAAAAACATTAGGATCTATTTTAGAATATCTTTCCAACAAATCCGAAAAATCAAAATTTCATAGCGGGAATCAAAAGATATGTCCAGTTGAAAATTCTGAATAGTCGCTATGGAATTCAGGCCCTTAAAAATGGGAATTTTGCAAACGACCTCGGATTTCGACGAAACCACTTTTGTTGGATCCGTGATGTCAAATTATTGCTAGATTCCAAATTTCATAATTTTTCGAATCAATATGTGAGCGTGGCAGAGGAAAACGTGTTTGACCAGTTTCAGTTGATTTTAATCGACTGGAAAATGGCCATTTTTCCAACGGTCTCAGAATTCGATGAAACTAGTTTTGTTGCGACCACATCGTCAATACGAAGCCAGAAAATATTTTTCTGGAATTTTTCAAGTTAGTATGCGACCTCGGTAAATGGAAATGCGCGTTCAAATTCAATATATAGAGTTATATGTTGATTTTGATGGAAACTGATCGAAACGATCGAATCAGCCTACGATACATATCCCATTGTGTTCGGAATGGGGGTAAAACGCTATGGACGACAGGCGGTGGGCCCCGTTTTGAGGTCGAAAATAAAAGTTGCTTTTTGGTGGAAAATTAAATAATTAAATAAAAAAAAAAATTAAACCCACTTCTCTCCCTTTATTCGTTCTGCCCCCCCCCCTTTTTACTTCAGTTCAATCGAAAACAAAAAAAAGGAAAACCCCGCATCGATCCTGGAGCAAACCCCGCCGCCGCCTCCAGGCGTTCGCTGCCGCCAACCCCAGGCCAGACCCCCCACCTCGCGGCGCCTCCCTCCTCCCTTTCTTCCCCCATCTCCTCTCGTTCCCCCGCGACCGCTAGCCCCTGTCGGAGCCACCACAAGCGCCAACCGATGCCCCCCTCCACTTACCCGACCTCGACAGCAGCACCCCCGTCTCCCCCCTTCTCCTCAAAAAAAAAATCCGACGCCCCTCCTTTCTCGTCGAATAACTGTAAGTTTTTATAAATAACTTTATATATTTATATATATAAATGTGATAATTTGAATATATAAACATTGAATAGAAAAAAAATGTGATTTTTAAAAATAAAAGTTTTGATTTTTAAAGCGAACAAAATTTTTTGATTTTTAAAGTAAACAAAGTATAGATTTTTATATAGTAGAAAGCATAGATTTTTTTTGTATGCAAAAGTTGGATTTTTAATTATGCGAAGAAATAATTTTTACAAAGGAAAAGTTTTGATTTTTGAAATGAAAAAGGCGAAATCTTTATTTTTGAAAAGGCGAAATCTTTATTTTTGAAAAGGCGAAATCTTTATTTTTGAAAAGGCGAGATCTTTATAATTGAAAAGGCAAAATCTTTATTTTTGAATAGGCGAAATCTTTAATTTTGAAAAGGTGAAAGATTTATTTTAGAAACGGCGGAAACTTTATATAGAGAATAGCGTGATAAAACAGAATTATTATCTATATAGTAGCGGTATAAAAACTCGATTTTTATATATTGAATAGCGAAGTAAAAATTCAATTTTTATATATTGAATAGAGAAGTAAAAATTCGATTTTTATATATTGAATAGCGAAGTAAAAATTCTATTTTTTTTATATTAAATAACGAAGTAGAAATATGATTTTTATATATATAGTGGCTACGGGCAGCGAAAGTGACAAAAGGCGAGAACGACGAAGATTTCTATAAATGAAGTGGCGTGGAGTTGGAATAGCTATCGGTGAGAATTTCTCACATTTCAATTTCTTTTTCTAGTTATATATATACTAGGATGCAGACGGTGCTTAGTAGCACCCGACACAATCGTCCACAGGCCATGGATGGCTTGTTTGTTTAATTGTTTGGTTGTGTAGTTGGTTAGATTATTTGGTTTGAATTGAATTGTTTGGTGAAATGGAATGGATTTGATTGATGTGTGAATGGCGTGGGCCTTCACTAGACCGGGGATAAGGCTACGCCTCGTCCCATTTCTAGTATCGTGCCATTATGCCACCGAAATTTTCTAAAATAAGTTAGAAAAAGAAAAATATCATTTTTATTTTTTTAATGAATTGAATAAAAATTCATGTGTTAAAATAAAATATTTTATCGTTAAAAATATAATTTTTAACGTGGAAGTGAATAAAATAAAATATTCATTTACAAACCGGACGGTTTGTTTATGTACACCTATTTGAAGGACATTGATTGGGACGATAAATTTTACACATCGCCCAACTGCACGAATAAAATCTGTGTTTGATTGTTTGAAACCCCACACGGGTGTTGGGATGAAATTTGAAGTTCACTCATCCTAATTGATTAAATATGTCAATCGATTGATTGACAGGCTGTTATAAGCGTTAGATATCTGTATTTGATGCTTATACAGTGTAGTGCACTTTGGTTGATGGTTGATTATTTTTCAATTGCTATTATATACGTGTGATGTATGAAAATCCATATAATTAACATTATATGGTGATTGATTGGGCCTCATTCCAATTTAGAAAATAAAGAATAATATAAAATAAAGGTTCATATGTGACAGTACTCATCCGTTGAGATTAGTCATGTGTTGAACGAAATATTTTAATAATAAAATTTACATCTTTATCAATATAAAATAAAGGTTCATGTGTTGACCGTGCTCATCCGTTGAGATTAGTCATGTGTTGAACGAAATATTTGAAATAGAAATATTTGAAAACGAAATATTTGAAAAAGAAATATTTGAAAAAGAAATATTTGAAAAAGAAATATTTGAAATAGAATATTTGAAAATAGAAATATATGGAGTCGTGTTGATTAGATTGGCGCCATTTTGACGTGAACGATATTTATATCGATTTTATTCATTTTAAAATGAATATTGAAAAGTGATTTCGAAATCGAATATTTTGAAACGAATTTGAATTGAATCGAATAGAAAACCAATTTGAATTGAATCGAATAGAAAACCAATTTTAATTGAATCGAATAGAAAACGAATTTGAAATGAATTGAATATAAAACGAATTCGAAATGAATTGAATATACAACGAATTTGAATTGAATTGAAAACGAATTCGAAATGAATTGAAAAGGAATTCGAAATGAATTGAAAACAAATTCGAATTGAATTGAAAACGAATTCGAATTGAATTGAAAACGAATTGAGTTGAATTCAAATTGAATTGAAATTTGAATTGAACAGAAATGAATTTTAAAACGAATTTATAAGGAAAAATTCAATTTTGATTTGAATTGTAATGGAAGTTGAAATTGTTTTTGAAACGAATTCAAAACTATTTATAAAATTTATTTTAAATGGAAATCGACGAAATATATATTATATATATATAATATAATGGCCTGAATAAAACGCGCCGCACCGCGACAGTTCATGAATTTCGACCATTTATTTCAAACGGACATTACGGGAGATCCGACCGTCGGATTCTTCTAATACCGGAACCGTTAGGTTCGTATCGAAAAGAGCTTTCTAACGAATGTTAGAAATTTGAAATCTAACGGTTGGATTTGGAGATACGTCCAGATCAAATTTGAAAAAGGTCGCTATAAGTGCAGTTCGATGGCCGTTGATGGAAATCGACTGTACGGGCCTTGATAAAATTATTAAAAATAGTAATAATTTGTGTAGAATCATAAGAAATGATTTGGGAAAAATTGGGATGAAAAACTCCGTATTTGAAAAGATAAAAATAATTTTTTATCGAAATGAACTAGTTTGAACTAAAATTAAACTCCGTTTATTTTTAAATAAATAAATTGGATTTGAAATGGGTTTAAATAGAATTGATTCACGGGTTTATCGTGAACTGTGTTTTAAATAACACCAGTTCTTTAACCCGATAATAAATAGAATGTGATTTGGGTTTATCGTGAATTGTGTTTTAAATAACACTAGTTCTTTAACCCAGTAAAAGGAGTTTTAATGAATCCGCACTTAAATTGAAATGTGAATTGATAATTTAAATTACCAAATATAGAAAGTGAGCGAGAATGGAGTATTACCAGTTTTGCTCCAAAGCGATAGTTAAATCTTTAATTAGATTTGAACGTGAAATGGTAATTAATTTTACCAATAACACCACGTTGTTAGATATGGAGTATTACCAGTTTTGCTTCATGGGATGAATAGGTTGGGATTGGGAAATAAAATAAATAATTACTTCGGTGTGGTTCGCTAATCTCGACTAGTTTAGAAAACCATAATTGGGTTTGAAATGACATCCAAAGGAAGATTAAAGGATAAATTTTAAAGAATTTATCTTGGATAAAATTAATGGGAACCTTTCCTTGAGAATATGAATTGGAATGAGGTGTATGTTGAGTTTGTGCAATGTTTTTAATATACGTGGGTTGTTCGGAAAGTCCGGGTTTACACCCATTCTGAATAACCGATTCGACGATAAGTCGAAGATGAAGATGGTGGTTAAAGACTGGAAGTCTTCACATCGTTTGGGTGATTACTGATGATCTTGATTGGGCTGTACACCCAAGATGAGGGAATCAGTTAGTGGTCGTCCAGACGTACTTGGAGATCGATGGATATGCGAGGAAAGTGCCTCCGGTTTCGTTCAGACCCAGAACGAACTTGTAAATGGATTGTGTGTCTGACATTGGATTTTATTTTGTGTTGATTGATATCTGTTAAATATATATCTGTTTGGCGGCGGAGAATTTATTCTCTTGCTTAACGCCCTTCTCTGAGACGTACGAGCTTAGAGGTTATATATCGATGGATATCAATCGCATGGCATGAATTGCCTGTGTGGCATACTGAGTTGCATGGATCAAGGCTTCTGTTGAAAAGCCAAGTCTTGTGGTTGATGATCAAAGCACGTCCTATGTGGCAGCTTTGTGTATAACGTGAATTCGCGAGCCTCACACCTCGGTATGAGTTAAAAACGGGATACGGACCGTTGGGAGAACACGACGTTTCTTTCTAGCTTTGGTGGTGTCAGTGACTTAACAGCCCTGACATTTATATACTTTTCACCTTTGTGGTTGTTGGAATGAGGCGCCTCGATTATAGGTCTGTAAGGACCGGGAACCGTGTGTTCAGGAATAAATAATCCTCTAACGTAAGTGAGGACCGACCCAACCGATCCAGTGGCTGCCCAGAGTGCGTAGTCCTGAGCATTTGCTAGAGTGTCTCGAACGCGGAGAGGAGCTTGCCCCTTGCCTCGACTCATGACGGAAATCCAATTTCCAATACGTGTATTGCGGTTTTAATTGTAGGACTAGTATGGCGACATGATATATGGCACCCATGCCGTCTATGATTTATATTTATGATTGAAACTGTTTTGACACTATACACTTATTGTAGTATCAAATGATTTGTTTTAAACGTACCAAGCATGTTTGGCTATTATAAGGGAAAACCCTATCCTCCGGCTTGCGCTGCATTGTGTGATGGGACCTGGGTCTTATAATAGCTTCATTTTTTGAAAAAGCATAGCGTTGTCTTTTCTATGCACTAGTAATATTGGGAGGAAACCCGTTCCGTGTTATACGGCGTGATCCCTTGAATTACTCTCTTTTAAATTAAAGTTTTAAATAACTGTTTTAGTTCTCACACCAGTCACATGACTGACCTGGAGTTTATTGTTTTAACCTAAACTCTGGGTGCCTCTTTTTTCCGCACGGGCAGCTAGTAGTTTTGGTTTTGCAGATTTATATTCACAGGATCCTGGTTTACAACTGGAATGATATCCGGAAAGCTCTATATCCGTATATCACCTTCAGTTGTGCTTTGTATTATTTCCCGCTGCTATGTAATTTATTGTAATCTCTGATATTTATCGAATGTAATAGTATTCATTTATACTCTGTATATTCTTGTATCTGATGGAATTGTTGTAGTAATAATGAAATGTTCTTCCGTCTGCGTTCTGATTTGTCTTGTCCTCACAGTAATTCGTTCTTTCTCATCTCTTCGGAGACCGGGGAAGTTCGGGTGAGCTTCAATAGACAGGTGACGGCGACTGATTAATAGATACAACTGAACATGATCTAATGATCTGTATAGCTTCGGCTATCTAAATCAGTGGTGGTCAGGAATGAATTACAATCTGGTGGATGGAGGCGGTTCAATGATTTGGTGGTGGAAGAAATGGAATGGATGATGTCAGCGGTGATGGTGATAAACCTGAATGGTTTTCCGGCAATCTGACCAAATGATGGAAATCTGCTTTAGCAGTCCAACTAAGATGGCGATCAAGGCTCTGGCGATCCAACCAAAAGATGGAAATCTCGCTTTGTCGATCCAAACAAGATGGCGATCAAGGCTCTGGCGATCCAACCAAAAGATGGAAATCTCGCTCTGATACCAAACTATCGCGGCTCGAGGATCAAACTCCACATGAATTGTTGGATTTGTGGAAATTAGATCAAGGACGAGGTAAACACTCAATTCTGTTGATCTTTCAATGCCGGAATCTCGCTATCTTCAACACGTTGATCTCGCAAGATACCGTGTCGTCGATCTACAATTCTTTGAACGTTGATCACTCGCAAGCGATACCGTGACTCGGCTTTAAATTCATTGATTCAAGCGCACTTGAATATCCGAAAATGGAGAACGAAGATAAACTCAACTTCCAATTTTAATGGTGGCACAAAGCTCACATACAAGTTCTAATAAAAAATCATTAACCTTTACAACTCACGCCACAACCTATTTATAGGATTTACAACATGCCTTGTCCAAACAGATGACCCGAGAAAAAGAGAACGACCCAATAAAAGTTGCCAACCGATTACGATAAGTGATCCTTTAATACGATACAAATAATAAGTCGAATGACTCAACTATGAAAATACAACAATGGAACGAGCGACCCCTATACGATCTTACCTTTTAACAGCTCTTATTATCTTCAGCTTATAGCGGCCCAAGGATGATCGACTTGATAGCAAACGATTCTAAAATGAACGACTTAGGTGCGGACAATATAGAAGCGAGCGAGCCATTAGCGAACGATCCAGGAGTGATCAATTCTGGAGTGAGTGACTCAATGGCGAAAGACCCATTCCTCGCACGATCTACCAATGCTTTTTCAAACATGTCCTTTTTATTCTAACTGGAGAACGACCTTGTTGGATCATTGGGCTTCTCTTCCTGATTCATCGCCTCACTGAGCGACCTTGTTATGTTGTTGAATGACCGGTTCTCGGACGATCGACTCTTCCTTCCTTTACGTTCTAGGTCATTGAACGACTGCGTTAGGTCGCTGGACGACCGATAGCTTGCATACAAGCATCTTCCATGGTGCGCTGCATCACTCAGCATCTTCTTGTTTTTATTTAGAAATAGTTTGGAGGAAGAAGAATGAAGAACGTTTGTGTGTAGGAAAACAATAAGTTTGCTAGCCTGTTTGTAAATTAGCTAGGAAAATCCTAACCCATTAAATTTAGGATTAAAAATCCAACTGTACACCCCAAGATGAATTAGCGAATGAATATAGAGAAGAAAGTAGTCCAGATTCAAAAGCAGGAATTCTGCCTACATGCTGGTGGGTCATCCCACCTTAACCTTTGTCAAACCTAGGGCGACCTGCCTTAGACATGGGTTGACCCCTGAGTCAACCCAGTCTGGTTGAGTCGCCAGTGACAGTTGCTTTTTGCGCTGTTTATTTTTATATTATATATATATACACGTATATTCATGTTCAATCTTCTTAATACCACAGTTTCTTTATATTTAATCTGATTTACGAAAACTAATAGTCCATCTGAATGAAAATTTCGTAGTGGATGCAACGGTAAAGTCTGTTGTACCTAATTCTGAATATATAATAAATTAATATTCATCTGATTATTCTTCTAATATAATTAATGTTTATTAAAATATAGGATGTTACATATTGGGCTGATTAGGTTAGCGACTTGTAGTATAAATAGGAGCTGAAGGAGAACAGGTTAATCTTATCTCCACATTTTTGTAACATCCATAAAAATTGTGATTCTCTATTTCTGTAACACCTCGAAATTTTAAAGAACACCATAATGATAAATTAAAAAATACTTAGTTAAATATGGGGAATTAAATAAAATTGACTGCGCCATTGCGTTCTACTCAGAATTCTACTTAAGATAGACTCTGATTTTGCGGAAAACGGACATTGTATGAAAAAGATATTAAGGTTTGAAGTTTGTATACATATAAGCCAAATATATATATAAACAAATAAATTCTAGAAAATCAGAAGGAGGGAAGGAGCGAGAATTCGACATGTTAAGGGTCGACCCCATGCCCCATGATTGTTGACCACGGGGTCGACCCCACCCAGATCTGGGGCACATCCATTTCTATGAACACGGACTCGTTTCTTGATCAGATTCGTTGACATTAGGCTATAAATGGGACCTTATTTCTATTGTTTTATTCACCAAAAACAACGGAGACAATGAGGTGTTGCCCCAACTCATATTGAACTAGCCTATTCTTCTGCAATAACAATTTATAAGCATACAAGAGTCTCTACTACAACATCAACAGTCAATTCTCTATTCTTTATATCCAGTCACAGTGAGTTCATGTTATTTTTAGATATAAACATTTAATTGTAACCTTGACATGTTTATAAGTTTGGATCTAAACCTATGCCTATTAATAACTTGAATCATAACTAAATAGATTTGCCTCTACTTGTACACCTGACCTACTGTTTAGTTCTCATATGCCAATTTCTGATATGCCTATTCTGTTATTATGCCTAATCATGTCACCATATGCCTATTCTATCAGTATGCCTATTTCTATCATCATATGCTTGTTTTGATTTGTGACGACCACCCATAACCCCCACACTATACAAGGGGAATAATGTGCTGAAGGATGTGCCAGACAGTCATGGTCGATCATCAGAGTAGGTAAATACAAGCGGAAACTGTCGTAAACTCACAGCACAAGGATAAAATATAATAGAACATATACAACAAGTAGTAATAGTGAAGCAGAAACACAAGACTTCCATACAACCAGAATGTAATATCCACAACTTGGAAACGGTGTTTGTACAAAGTTGTCTCACTACATCACTCAGAAAATCAAACAGCGGAAATCCAATTATTATATAGTAGTAAAACTAGTATGTGAGCCTCTTGCACATCATCGATTGGCATAGTCGTCCTCACTAAATCATAATCTATCACCTATTACTTAGTCTGCCCATCCACATCCGGATTAACAACCCAACGTAATAAGAAGAAACATAAAATCTTGAGTCAGACAACAGTCTTAGTGAGCGATAAAACAGCTAACAAACTTCAACAATAAAGTGTATGAGAAAGGATAAATAAACATACTAATCTACCCACGACACCAGAGAAGAACTCAACCTTATCTTCCCCACATCGGATAGTGATAGCCTTTACAATCTATTCAACCAAAGGAATAACAATTCATACATGGGAACCAAAACAAGCATTGATAACATTTATAGCATCCAGATTACATAGGTCTCACGTAGACAACCCTAATCGAGTTTAGCATCCCCAAGTCCTCTCCCCATAGGCCTAAACCAATATCAGTTAAGCACTCAAAGAACATCTCCCTCGACTTTGGATAATCTGTATGAGATAGTATAAACAGAACAACCAATCATCCATGACTAACTTTGGCTATCACCGCTAATCCTGCTTTGAAATCATCGTTAATCGTATGACGGCCAACCTTGCCATATGTCAAAGGCAAATGGTAACCCCAGTTCTAGTATAAACTCCATGTGTCGAAACTTGACAATGTCCAACCTTGACAACTAAGCCTTTCAACGATATACAAGGTACTCGACCTACAATCGGTCTTTTGGGTGCCCCCATCGTACCCCTGCTTTGAGCCTGCTAGAACTTACGACAACGATAATCTCTCGGCCTTCAATATCTCTAGTCGTCCAACCTTGACGGCTATTTACTGCTCAAGCGACCTTCTTAAGCAACCATTATCCACCAACTCACGACCTTTGAGTTGTTTGCCTATTCGTTGCTTTTCACCAATCAATGAACATATCACATCACTTCGAACATCCCCTTCTGGACTCTTGTCGAAGCCACCACCACCGTTGAACCAACCAACATCTTTATAAGGTTCAAAGCAATCCATAGAATTATTTTAACACTTCCTAACTTCCCAATTAAATTTACTTGGAAGTCACACCATCACTGGAAATGTCCGGGTCAATTTAGTCTGAATCACTTCTGGCTGATCCAATTTTGGCTGAGCCAATTCTGCCTGATCCAACTTCTTCCCGATCCAACTTCTGCCCGATCCAACTTCTGTCCGATCCAACTTCTGGCCGAGTCAATTATGGCCAAGTCAAAACCTACATATTGCAATTCAACTCCTATTTCGACCAAAACTTCGCCAAACGACGAATCCGACGAAACCAACTCAACCAAAATCATCAAACACAATCATAAACATATCATAACATTACTAACCTCGTAAATATGACGATTACCACAAAAATGATGTAAGTCTCACCAAAAACCATTAAAATGAACATATGATCAAAATGAGAGATCTAACTAACATAAACATGTAAAACAACATGAAATTAACGATTAAAACTTGTTAGATTGGATCATAGGATGATGCATATGAAAATGGACATGAAATGGTGTAAATCTATGGTAAAACATTCCAATTTTGATGAGAAACATGCATAAATAATCATATACTTCATTGCATTCATGTGAGATATGTAAATCACTCACCAATTATCCAAAACAAAGAAAAAATGATGAAATAGAATTCCGGCCAGTGAAGAGATAGCTCTTAGCCCTTCAATTTGATGAATCCTTACTCGAAATGATGTAGATCTAGCCTCCAATGGTGTAGATCTACGATTTTCCTCCTTAGATTTGGATTTTTAATGGTGGAAGTGTGTTAGCGGAAGAAGGAGATCAATGCCTCCAAATGAGAGAATGGGAAAGTAAACCTTTTCCCTCCACTCTCACCCCCTATTTATAAGATTCCACCAATCCAAAACCTGAATAGCCAACTGTAAAACCTTGAAACAACGATTTCTCCCAAACCGCTGAGCCAAATCTTTAATGTAACCACTCTACGGAAAGGCAATCATCAATTCCATTCCAATGGCACAGATCTCACCCTCTGATTCGACCTGGGTCAAAAGTTATGCCATGTACAATGCTGACAGGGGCAAAATGGTCACAAACAAAATCGGTAATAATTATGGACATGTTTCTCATCCCCATAAGCAACATATTAAAAGATGAGAATGATCCAACCCTCAGCGAACGAAATAAAAATATTTTATGATATTTCGATACATAAAATGCGGGTTGTTACATTCTCCCCCCTTAAGAATTTCGTCCTCGAAATTCCAAACAAACACAAGTAATCATAATGATTCTGCATGCCTATCATCCATGAAAAGCCAATTCTATCATCACGACTAGCAACCATCAAGCCATGAATCCATAGCCTTATCTTGGCATGCAGAATTCTAACAATCAACAACAAGATACAACGATATAAGGAAGATAAGTTATCAAAGGGTCCTACCAATGAAGAGTTCTGGATGAGTCGCTCTCATACTCTCTTCCATCTCCCACGTATAATTGTCTCCATCCTCACTCCATTGTACCTTGACTATCTTAACCGTCTTCCTCCTAAACTGTTTCGTGTCATTCCCTACAACACGAAGTGGCTTACGAGGTCTCGAAACTACAGTCTCTACTTCTAAGTCTTCGTACTGCTCTGGAGATACAACCACATTCAAATCATGCACGAACTTCCATAGAAATGACACATGGAACACATTATGCACACTCGACATCTTCTCGGGTAACTCCAATTTATACGTGAGCTTTCCAATTCGCTCGACTATCGGAAATGGTCCAACAAACCTTGGAGCTAATTTTCCTTTCTTACCAAATCTAACCATGTGCTTCAACGACGAAGCTTTCACAAAAATCATATCGCCCACGTCGAATTCCAAGTCCTTACGACGCTTGTCGACGTAACTCTTCTGACATACCTGAGCTGCCTTAATTCGTTGCCGAGCTATCTCGATACAATCCGAGGTTTCTCTAATCATATCAGGCCCAAGTACTAACTTATCTCCAGTTTCTAAACAACATGCTGGAGAATTGCACGGCCTTCCATACAATGCTTCATATGGTTCCATCCCAATGCTAGACTGGTAGCTATTATTATATGCAAACTCAACTAGATGTAGATGGTCTTCCCATGATCCTCCGAAGTCTAACACACAAGCCCTCAGGAGATCTTCCAAAACTCGATTGACTCTCTCTGTTTGACCATCGGTTTGGGGATGATATGCCGTACTCAAGCACAACTCGGTCCCCAAAGCTTCTTATAGGATTTTCCAAAATGCACTTGTGAATAATGGATCTCGATCACTCACTATACTTTTTGGGATACCATGGAGTCGAACTATCCATTTCACATAAAGTTCAGCCAATTTCGATGCCGTCCTAGTCGACTAGACAGGAATAAATCTTGCACTTTTGGTCAAATGATCCATGATAACCCAAATCCCTTCGTTTCCTGCCCTTTTTCTAAGTAGTCCATCGAGAAAATCCATCGATACTGGCTCCTACTTCCACGTAGGAACTTCCAATGGCTGAAGCAAACCGCTCGGCTTCTTCTGTTCAGCTTTCACCAACTGACAATTCATACACTTGGAAATGAACTTTCCAATATCTCGCTTCATCCCTTCCCAGTAATAGACCCTCTTCATGTCCTGATACATCTTATTTCCAGGGGGATGAATTGTCAGCTTTGAGTGATGACATTCTCTCAGAACCTCATCCCTCAATATCAGGAATAACTAATCGCCCTTGCTTTCGAAGACAACCTTCTCGATCGACCTTGAACTCTTTATCTTCTGCTTCCAGTTTCTGAATGAACTCGACATGCTTTGCATCTTTCTTTTGGCTCTCGCCAATTCTCTCGATAAGAGTAGGTCTTATCGACAAGCTTGCCAACATTTCAGGTTCCAACTCACACCTTGGCCTGAAATTGAACCTTGCCAAGTACTCAAGGCTCTTCCATTCCAAAAACATCGCTCCCAAACTTGTGTGTCTTCGGCTTAACGCATCTGCAACCGCATTACCCTTGCCCGAAGTATAGGGTATGCCATAATCATAAGATGCCAGAAACTCTAACCATCTTTGCAGCTAAAGATTCAAATCCTTTTGGGAGAAAAGATACTTCAACGACTTGTGATCTGTAAACAACTCAAATCAAACTCCCAACAGGTAATGTCTCCACATCTTCAGAGCAAATACAATCGCCGCCAACTCCAAATCATGAGTTGGGTAATTCTTCTCATGCAGCTTTAGCTGTCGACTTGCGTAGGCCGTAACTTTATCCTTCTACATTAGTACTGCTCCATGTCCAGTACCACATGCATCGGTATATACCACCATCTCTTCATTCCCACTTGGAATGGTCAACACTTCAGGATTTCAAACGCTTGTTCACACTTTGCATCCCATGTGAACGCTTGGTTCTTCTTCGTCAATCCTATCAACGGTGTAGCTACTTTGGAGAAATCCTTGATAAACCGTCGGTAATATCCTGCCAACCCAAGGAAACTCCGAACATCCGTCGCATTCTTAGGTCGATCCCAGTCCTGGATTGCTGCAACTTTAGCAGGGTCAATCGCTATCCCTTTTCCAAAAACTACATGACCTAAGAACCTCACTTCATCCTCCCAGAAGTGACACTTTGAGAACTTAGTCCTAAGTTGATGCTTCTGCAAGATCTCTAACACAACTCTCAAGTGCATCTTATGTTCTCATCTACTCATTCAAAATCTGCAATTTAGAATAATTAGTCACTTACAAGAAAAACCCTCTAAAGGAAAACAACCATTACTTTTATACATGCTAATATATATAGTAAGCATCCAGCTGAAATCTACAAGTACGTCTCTCATACGTGATTACGTCCTTGAACTTTGGCCAAAAATCATTGACCAGAGCTCTGATACCAAATGTGACGACCGCCCATAACCCCCGCACTATACAAGGGGAATAATGCGCTGAAGGATGTGCTAGGTATTCATGGTCGATCTTCAGAGTAGGTAAATACAAGCAAAAACTGTAGTAAACTCACAGCGTAAGGATAAAATATAATAGAACATATACGACAGGTAGTAATAGTAAAGCAGAAACACAAGACTTCCATACAACTAGAAAGTAATATCCACAACTTGGAAATGGTGTTTGTACAAAGTTGCCTCACTACATCACTCAGAAAAGCAAAAAGCGGAAATCCAATTGTTATATAGTAGTGAAACTGGTACGTGAGCCTCCTACACGCCATCAGTCAGCATAAACGTCCTCACTAAAGCATTACCTATCACCTGTTACTTAGTTTGCCCATCCATAACCGGATGAACAGCCCAAGGTAATAAGAGGAAAAATAAAACTTTGAGTCAGAAAACAGTCTTAGTGAGTGATAAAAAACCTAACAAACTTCAATAATAAAGTGTATGAGAAAGGATAGATAAACATACTAATCTACCCGCGACACCAGAGAAGAACTCAACTTTATCTTCCCCACATTGGACTGTGATAGCCTTTACAATCTATTCAACCAAAGGAATAATAATTCATACATGGGAACCAGAACAAGCATTGATAACATTCATAGCATCCAAATTATATAGGTCTCACGTAGACAACCCTAATCGAGTTTAACTTCCCCCAAGTACTCTCCCCAGTGGCCTAAACCAATATCAATTAAGCACTCAAAGAACATCTCCCTCGACTTTGGATAATCTATATGAGATAGTATAAACAAAACAATCAATTATCCATGACTGACTCTGGCTATCACCGCCAATCCTGCTTTGAAATCATCGTTAATTGTATGACGACCAACTTTGCCATATGCCAAGGGCTAATGGTAATTCCAGTTCTAGCATAAACTCCATATGTCCAACCTTGACAACTAGGCCTTTCAACGATACCCATGGTACTCGACCTACAATCGGTCTTTTGGGTGCCTCCATCGTACCCCTGCTTTGAGCCAGCTAGAACTTATGACAACGATAATCTCTCAGCCTTCAATATCTCTAGTCGTACAACCTTGACGGCAATTTTCTGATCAAGCGACCTTCTCGAGCAACTATTATCCACCAACTCACGACCTTTGAGTTGTCTACCTATTCGTTGCTTTTCACCGATCAACGAACATATCACATCACTTCGAACATCCCCTTCTGGACTCTTATCGAAGCCACCACCACCGTTGAACCAACCAACATCTTTATAAGGTTCAAAGCAATCCATAGCATTATTTTAGCACTTCCTGACTTCCCAAATAAATTTACTTTGAAGTCACACCATCACTGGAAATGTCCGGGTCACTTTAGTCCGAATCACTTCTGGCGGATCCAATTCTGCCCGAGCCAATTCTGCCTGATCCAACTTCTGCCCGAGCCAACTTATGCCTGA
Organism: Allium sativum; assembly: GCA_030737875.1. Lineage (NCBI taxonomy): Eukaryota > Viridiplantae > Streptophyta > Magnoliopsida > Asparagales > Amaryllidaceae > Allium > Allium sativum. The sequence continues at coordinate 967,263,984 of CM060912.1, read as the reverse complement.
TCCAACTTCTGCCCGAGCCAACTTCTGCCCGATCCAACTTCTGCCCAATCCAACTTCTACCCGATTCAACTTCTGCCCGATACAACTTTTACCCGATCTAACTTCTGGCCGATCCAACTTCTGGCCGAGTCAATTATGGCCGAGTCAAAACCTGCATATTGTAATTCAACTCCAATTTCGACCAAAACTTCGCCAAACGACGAATTTGACGAAACCAACTCAAGCAAAATCATCAAACACAATCATAAATATATCATAACATTACTAACCTCGTAAATATGACGATTACCACAAAAATGAAGTAAGTCTCACCAAAAACCATTAAAATGAACATATGATCAAAATGAGAGATCTAACTAACATAAACATGTAAAACAACATGAAATTAACGAGTAAAACTTGTTAGATTGGATCATAGGATGATGCATATGAAAATGGACATGAAATGGTGTAAATCTATGGTAAAACATTCCAATTTTGATGAGAAACATGCATAAATAATCATATACTTCATTGCATTCATGTGAGAGATGTAAATCACTCACCAATTATCCAAAAAAAGCAAAATGATGAAATAGAATTTTAGATAGCGAAGAGATAGCACCTAGCTCTTCGATTTGATGAATCCTTACTTGAAATGATGTAGATCTAGCCTCCAATGGTGTAGATCTATGATTTCTCTCCTTAGATATGGATTTTTAATGGTGGAAATATGTTAGACGAAGAAGGAGATCAATGCCTCCAAATGAGAAAATGGGAAAGTAAACCTTTTCCCTCCACTCTCACCCCCTATTTATAGGATTCCACCAAGGCTCCAAAATCTGAGTAGCCAACTGTAAAACCTTAAAACAACGATTTCTCCCAAACCGCTAAGCCAAATCTTTAATGTAACCACTCTACGGAAAGCAATCATCAATTCCTTTCCAATGGCACAGGTCTCACCCTCTGATTCGACCTGAGTCAAAAGTTATGCCTTGTACAAGGCTGATAGGGGCAAAATGGTCACAAACAAAATCGGTAAAAATTATGGACATGCCTCTCATCCCCATAAGCAACATATTAAAAGATGAGAATGATCCAACCCTCAGAGAATGAAATAAAAATATTTTACGATCAATCATTACATAAAATGCGGGCTGTTACATGATTATTATGCTTATTTCTATTCTCTTCTCAACCTCCTTCCCTTCTTATTTTATAGCCCGGATACCTTCGTACCTAGGTCTATCGTTGAAATATGCAAGCGCATGAAATTGGGAACGGTTGGAAATGATAATTTGGGCATAACTTATATTGTAAAACATGATTGGGATTTGGGACATAATGTATACCTTTATCTAAAACTTTAATTTGGGGCTTAACTTGTATCGTGAATCAGACTGGGATTTAGGGGCATAACCTTGGATAAACATGTTTTTTTTAATAATGAACATGCCTAGATTTACATTAGCTAGAAACTGTAACCGCGCTTGGAAACGAGGTTAGATTACACATGTGGTAGAAGCCTACCCAGAACCGCCCGGCAAATCCAGCATCCAAAAGTGGTAAATCTAAAGTGAGGGTTCTAATGCATAAATGTACACGTAACAGTGCTGAGACACAAGGTTAAGTCCAACTTATGGTAGAAGTCTGCCCGAAACCGCCTGGCATATCCAACATCCACAAGTGGCAGACTTAATGTGAGAGGTCTATCCCATTAACAACCATGGATGGAAATATGATAATAACTTGCTAACCTGAAATACTTAACCTATTTAAATCTTTGGGGGTTATATGAACCTGTCAAATTTAGTAAGGGTTAAGTAAACTTTCTTGAATCAGTAGTTAATCTTGTTAAATCTGTGGGGGCGGGTTATATATATATATATATATATATATATATATATATATATATATATATATAGACATACCCTACAAACTAAACTTGTTTTATATGTTAGGGTTATGAAACCTTGTTAAACTGTTACGCATAACCTGTTAAAATCCTAGTAGTGGGGATGCAAGCCTAGGTGGAAGCTTGTATCATATGTGGTGTGGGACCCGTATCAGTCAGTAACCCATCTTCTTATCAAACGGGGAACTCCGAACTAGGTCGAGGTCTGGGCACGCTTACTAAGTTGATTGTAAGAGGTTCATTTAAGTAGGGATGTTGATGGCACACTCCGTCGGATTCATGTGCGTGCATGAATCTGCTTGCGTTGGGATAATAAGACGTTGTGACATTAGTATATGGTTGTGCATCTCATTAATAAAGGGGTTGCCACTTTAGGAAGTGATACATCCTACTGTGGGGCCAGCATAGGGTGCCTACGGCAATTGGGGTAGTAATGAGAGTACATCTAGTCTTGCTAGCTTAGGAGCCCGTTATTATCGTTGGGGGTAACACCTGTCATTTTTGTGGGGCTACCTGTTATTATTATATGGGGTAAACCCCCTCACTAGAAGTACACCTAAGTCTACTATCTTGTTCTTGTTGGGATCATCTTATTTCTGTTATACTAGTATTAGTGCAGAGTAAAGTACTTGAGAAGGGAGATATATTTTGTTCTGTTTATCCTGCTTAGTCTATTATACCTACCTTATGATACTATTATCTCTCTCATCTAGTTTATATGCCTGTCATGATGCTTTTACTCATTTATATGCTAAAAGTAATTGGACTCGCCAGACTTTATGTCTGACCTATTTTGTTTCCTCTTCTCTCTCTTCCGTCCACTCCCCTACCCCACCCAGGTTCTCAGGGTGGGAATACTCAGGCTAGATTTAGATTCTCTCTTTCATTCTGCTTGGAGCTGCTTAGATGTACCACTTTGATTTCCTATCTTCTCTGATATGGCTAAATTTTGGGGACTATGCTTTTATATATTATTGTACTCTAGTGATTTTAATACAAGACAGAAGTTTAAATTGATGTAATGGGTTTTCTTTACTTCAGACTTATAATGTAACTGGGTTTGGACCATGATGATTTTTGTTTAATAAAGTTTTAAATTCCGTTGTTATTTTATATCTGTCTTCTATTTCTATTTCTGTTTACCTTTAACGCTTCATGAAACTTAATGCGTTCTGATAAAGAGTGACATTAACGAACGTGGGTTGTCATAAGTTCTTCCTTCTAAAACCCTAAATCACATTCTAAATCATTTCTAATATCCTCCTAACCCTTTCTAGAAATTAGATCTTAACTAATTTATAGTGATCATCACATAAAGGCTGATTTCACTTCTATATTGATCTTCATAAGTTCATAGGTTTGGTTGACTCTTGCTAGGCTATAGTACATAACATGCTTTGATTAGGTGTTTTTATCACGTTTACATGCTAAATCACCCTAAAACATGATCATCTGTGTTCACTTCAGATTTAAAACCCTTGGACTAATGTAACTAGAGATAAAATGGATTAAAAGGATAAGTTTAGATTAATTAACATGAAGTATTACACTAAATCTATGCATATGATTGACTGATTTGTATTTTGTACAATTTTGGGTGTTTATGTAAGATTGTTGATACATACGCTTGTTATTTGAATTGTTAAAATCGTTGTTTGGATGCTATACTTTATTTTCTATGTTAGAATCATTGAAATTAAGAATTGGAATTATGATCAGAGCAAAATTGGATCAAAGTGTTCTGAAATTGAATGAAACTTGGAGGTTAGGCTTTGTAAGGATGCTGAAAGGCGCTTAAAAAAACCAGCATGAAATAATCTAAATACATAGCCTGGCACTGGTCCATGGCATATGGATCGACACCATTCCATAAAGGAGCAAGATGGCCACCTGAAATATTGGGAATGAGATCATAGAGTCTTGTAAAGGCTTTTGGTCAAGCTTGAAGTCATTTAGATAGAGAACGTGACTTGTGCACTTCAACAAAGCTATGAATCGATAGAAAGTGATGACGGACCGACATCAAATCGAATTGGATGGACCAACATGATAACAGAAGGTTGGAAGGGTGCTTGGCAAAGATCCAAAGTCCTTATCCAAAAATTGGCTAAGTTTATGGATTGATACCAGTCCAAAAGGCATGGACTGGCACCGGTCCATCAAATTTCAGTGAACGGACATGAGGTCCATGGTGGGTGGCCAGGAGGTTTTGGTGATCGTGTTGGAGGTCATGGTTTGAGAATTGCTTCTCGGATTTAAGAGATATGACATGATAAAATAATGGACTTTTTTATTTAAGGCTCGAATGTGGAGTGATTCGAAAGGGAGGCATAACTCGTGGCGAGCGACGCTATAAGATTGGAAGTAGTTCGTAGGGAATGAAGCTACGTGATAATGGATTTGTTGAGTGGGACTCAAGCTTTAGACATAGTAGGGTGACTTTGATAGTAGGCTTCCAAAGAATTGTTGATTGCTTGGAGAGTTCTAGTGTTGAATCAAGAGATGGGTGTGTTGGACACGTAGGTCCCGCAAGAACGACAAAAATAAGATTACCTAGGTGGCTATGTAGGAGTACCTAAACTGGTGGACAATAGGGTCCTAAAGGAAGATGTACTGGACATTTGGGTCCTGAAGGCACAGAGAGTCCACTAGAATTAGGATTTCCATTAGTCCATAGTTAAGAGAGGATTGTCATATATTATCAATGTATTCATGGCTTTAGGTGGTGATAGTTAGGATTTGGATGATGGTTGTTATGTTTGTTTTGTTTATTCTCACCTTTACTTCTTTGGTAGATTATCTCCTGTATGGTTTGAAGAAAGAGATGAGGATTGGGGGTGGCTTAGGCTATATAGATTCTCTAATATTAAAACTTTGCCCAATTCTAATGTTAATTTCTTTGAGCAGCATTTATTCTTTGAGTAGCATATACTATCTTATTATTATGTGTTGTCTCTTTGATTGTAAGAATGGGTCAGATACAAGACTTAACCCATATATTTCCATAATTTTGTGGTATTGCTTTTGAAAGATCTAATCGCTCACACTAGACTATTGTTTGTCCCAATTTTTATGTCTCCTCTTATCGTCTTGGGTGCTCTATGGCATTACCATTGATTTGTTGACATTTTCGGTGAGCACACTACACAGTAGGCTAGATTATACGAGGATGCTTATCCTAAGACAAGCTTCAAAAAGCTATAACATATACTTACTTGTATATATATTTTCTTTCCATTGTTATGAGCATACTCTAAGAGTTGTAGAAATGATTTGTATTCAAATATTTGGATTTCATGTACATAACTCTGTGACTTGGTGATACTTCAGCTACCTTGTTGTTCTATCATTTGGTTACTACATTACTGTTTATATATCTTATTATGCTTTATCCATGCACTATGAGATATACGACAGGTCTGGTTTTGCTTATTACTCATGATGGCGGACCCATACTACCTAGGTATGCTTCAATGCAATATTTTCCTTGTTTACGTATAGGGCGTTCATCATAGTATATGCATAATCTAACCTTTACTTAAGCATTTCCACCATTTTTATTCCATTGTTGCATCTCAAGATTTGTGAATCAGTGAATTATGAAGTGAACCCCATCCTTTTATTTATAAGCTAGGAAATGGTATGTTCAATGACCAAAACCCCTCACAAAGGACATGATTTAATTTAGGCACAATCTAAGATCATTCAAAAAATGCATTTCCACAAATAGAGAAAAGTTTTTCCTCATTTTTTCAATTTCTGAAGCTAAGATGTGTATATAAAAAAGATCTGAACAACTTCTGATGGTTAAAAAATCGTTTTATGGATAAGACAATTTTCAGTCACATTATCGATATTTTTTCCAAGAATAAATTTTATAAGTATTTTCTCAAAATATGTTCACCGTCACTACTTATAATTTGAAGAGGGTTTAAAATATTATTAATTCATTTTAATAACATTTAACTCAAGATTCAAATATTTGAATAATTTAGTTATTTAAGTACAGAGTGTGTAACACCCCGCGAATTCTATAACTGTGAAATTCACAAACTAAAGTATAATCAATTTCAAATCAAAGAACTAAGGGAAACGGGATACGCCATTGCGTTCGTCTCGGAAAAATACGCGAGTCCGAGTTTTCGAAAAACGGAGTCCGTATGAAGAAGATATGGCCTTCGGAAGTTTCTGAATTAAATTTAAAATTCAAACAGAATAAAATAAGCTCAGAAAACAAAAATGGGGCCCAATGGGCCAGGGCGGAAAAAGTCCCGCCTGACGCACCCAGGTCGACTGGGCTGTCGACCTGGTCTAACCAGGTCGACAGGCCTGTCGACAGGGCTGTCGACAGGGCTGTCGACAGGGGTGTCGACCTGGTCTAGAGCCAGGTCGAGCCCAGTCTAACCTGGCTGGCCTATTCTATGTTGGTCGATTTTCTGTGGTCTGCTTTGTCATTAGGGCTAGGTGGCAAGCTCTAATTGGTCTCTCCTTAGGATGAATGGCTACGATCTAACCTAGCAACATCAATGGTCCTAATCAGTTCACAACCTCTATAAAAACAACCCTAGACTAAACCCTAATCTATTCATTCATAAATAAGAACAAAGCCGCCATGTTGCTGAGGAGCGTCTAGGAGTAGCCACCAAATTAGAGAGAAGATTAGGAGGAAAATTCTAAAGCCTAAAGCAATTCAAGCAAATCAAATCAAACCGCATCTTCTTATTCCTAAATTAGAGAATTCGCCGCAACCATTGTAAGTAGAGTATTACTTTGGTATGAACAAATAATTGTGTTGGTTTGTATGCTTGAATTGTGGCAATAAAGTAATTCATATTTGTGCGTTCTTATCAATTTGAAATATTATTTACGTTTGGATATTCTTGACTTATGTTATTCAATTATAAAGAACTACATGCGGTAGTTCTATGCAAGTATACGTTTGGAATATTTCGCAAATTATGTAATCCATGTTGAAGCTTCATGTATGTAGTTGATTTAAATTCATGCAAGTTTGGGGCTTTGCTACTATGCCATCATAATGTGTATTTTTATACAAACGTCATTTTTATGAAGTAATTGGAATAGGTTTGGGTTATCATAATCCATATGAAATTATGTTGAAAATTGGGCATCATGTATTAAGCCATGCTTTTGTACTAGAAAACCTATTTGCAAACTTATGAATATGGCTAGGCTATGAATGATATTTGGCATTATTGAAATCCATGATTAAGTCTATCTTGTTTACAAGAATTTTATGATGACATATGTGGTACATAGCTAGGTTAGGCTCAAAAATCCTTTTTTTAAGTTTACATGACTAAAGTAAGAATCATGATTTCATGTTAGAAATATTTATGCCATGGTTATGTGAACAAATTTAACTATACTTATGCCATGCTTATGTTTGATATTATGCCATGCTTATGTTTGACATTATGCCATGCTTATGTTAGAGATATTTATGCCATGCTTATGTTTGACATTATGCCTAAATAAAAATATAGGTTCATGTGTCAATAATGATACCCAATTTAGATTCTTATCTCAACTACAAGTTCACATGCTTTGATTCATGTCACCTATGCTTTATGACCAAAGTATATGTTACCACTATGCAAGTACACCAGTTTCTATTTTATATTTCCAACGTCATATTACAAGTTCATGCGCTCACCTTCCCCTTTTTGTGTATGTAATCACGCTTTAAGCCTCCCCTTTTCGCATGGCTAAGTTGGGCTTTAAAAGGCTAAGCCCAACATATATATGATAAACGGACGTGTTAAACGGGGGAAAAGAACGTTGGGTAAAAATTACTAATGAATGAAAATATAAAATAGAAGGGCCCAAATTCAAGTATGGGTTGGGCCCATGATTGGTGTAACCTTTACACCATTAACTTAATAATGGGCCGCAAATATTTACATATAAGAAAATAAAGAAGAAAGACAAAATATGTAAATGTAGAACATACGATGTGTTTAACCCGAGGTTGGATTGAGTTGTGATGTAAACCTGCCCGGAACCGCCCGACTGTCCAGTAGTCACAGCAATACCTATCCAATGTGGGAGGTTAAACATGGAGCCCAATAAGGACCCGAGGTTAGACTGAGTTGTGGCGTAAGACTGCCCGGAACCAACCGGCAACAGGCAGCCACAACAATACCTGTCTAATGTGAGAGGTCAGGGCCTTAATAAGACAATTAAGGCTGAGTCAGGATTGTAAGGATTAAGTGAACTAAAGACTTAATCAAAATGGAACATGCTAAACTAAACGGACTGGTGGGGGTTAGGTTAGAAAACACTTAACCAACTTAGCATGTTGGCTAGAGATAGAAAACCTAGTAACGGGGGACCCTTTTCAGCAGTAACCCTAGAAGGTGTATCAGGATACCCTGAAACTAGGCAGGGTGGGGCACGATTACTGGGCTGATTGTAAGAGGTCAAAGCGACGGCGGTGGTGTAGCAATGTAGGTTCTAACGGGGTGCGGGCGTGCACACACTCCGGCGCAGAAAAATAATGCACTGGGCACCAGTAGCATACCTGTGCATTCTAAGGTTGTGTCGGGCCGCCACCATGGGACTTGATACACCCCATGGTGGGACCAGCATAGGTAACTACAACATCGGGGGCCGTAAGACACATGTAACTATGCGAGTAGGAGCCGATCATCATAGAATGGATCACATCACCCTGATTATGGGGTGCCAGTTGGAAACTAGTTTATATGGGTTCAGAGATTTACATGGGGTACGATAGTATATTCGACCCTAGACAACTTAACCAAGTTATAATGCATGCCCACTTCTTGTTTATACTTATCATACCCAGTTCTTTATTCATAGACAAAATAGTACTAGACTTACTCAGGCTTTATGTCTGACTCTACTTTTCTTTCGTCTTCTTTCTTCCGTCCCCCCCCCCCTCCAGGTCCACAGGGAGGGAACACAGCAGCTTGAACCAACCTTAACATCCAGCTTGAAGAAGAAAAATGTATTGCTTGGACTTTCCTGTTTTGAACTATGGCTTTGGACAATCCACTATGCGGACTTTTGCAGTTCAACTATGTTTTATTTATGCTTCTTTAAATAATGTACTCAAGACAGATTATGAAAGTGTTATGTTATGTTTTTGGAAAAAGATGTAAGACAATCATGGTGATGTTTTGTAACACGTATTTGCTTTGATGGAATAAAAGTTGTTGTTTTTTCCGCTGTTTACAAATATGTGTTCTTATATCTGTCTTGTATATCTGTGACTTATACTTATAAACCTCCACCAAAATTAGGGCATTCCCTTTGAGAGTGACCCTAACGGAGGTGGGGTGTTTCACTTGGTATCAGAGCATAGGTTTACCAGATAAGATAAAAAGTTTTGAAAAATTATTTTCAAAAAGGAAATTTAAAGAAGCATTTTTAAAAGAAAAATATTATTTTATTTTAAAAAAGGCAAAGTCCACCCCCCCAAAGCCATAGGAACTATCTCTTATCCTTCGTTTTGAATCTATCCTTTTTGTTTCAGCATGTCCCAAGAACTTAACTTGCCGGAAGGGGTGCCAATACCTGGTTGGTTTAGACGGTTCTTAGAAGCAAGGGCCACTCAGCCAGGTCCTACCATTCCTCCTCCCCCAACTGAAGGAAATCATCCAGCCGCAGCGGCACCTTTTCCTCCACCTCTTCCACGGGGAAACACATTTGCTAAGATATGTAAAGATTTTAAAGCTATGGGAAGAAGGGATTTCCATGGAACTGAGTCCTTCGTAGCAGCTAGGAATTGGCTGAAAGAAACGGAAGACCTATTCATCATCTTTGAGGTAGAGGATAGACAAAAAATACAATTGGTAGTATGGCTATTGAAGGGTGAGGCTTCCTACTGGTGGGAAGTCACTAATGTTGAAAGACCAGTGGAGACATGGGAGGACTTTAGGGTAAGATTTGAGACTAAATTTCTCTCAGATGCGGAAAGAAGTTTGCAGTTGGAAAAATTCTTATTTCTTAAACAAGGGGACAAGACAGTCAGAGAATATGTGAATTAGTTCGATGAGCTGGCTAGGTTTGGGCTTGACCTAGTCAACACCCCGCACAAGAAGGCTCTCCGTTTCGTCAAAGGGTTGAATGAGCCATTACACAGTTTGGCCATGACCCATATACCCATGGGAGCCACGTATGAAAGATTGGTGCAAATGGCATTGCTGAATGAAGAGGATAAGAGCAAGAAGGAGACGAAGGCAGAAAGCTCTCAAGGGAAGAAAGAGGGTTTGCAGCCCAAAAAGACAGACTTTAAGAAGGGTGGGAAAGGCAACAAAGAGAAGAGGAAGTGCAATTTCTGTGGCAAAGTGGGGCACTTAGTAAAGGACTGCCGGAAAAAGAAGGCCAAGGAAAATGGTGGGTGCTTTTCTTGCGGTGAGACGGGCCACAGGGCCAAGGACTGCCCAAAGAAACGAGGACAGGGGCAGAGGGCTGGATCCACCCCAGGGGCACAGGTTCATGTGCTAGAAGCGCCACCTTTGCAACAACGAGGTATAAATACTTCTGTAGAAAGTGTAGTTTATCTTTATGATCACCCCGTTCGTACTTTGTTTGATTCTGGCGCATCACACTCCTTTATCTCGTCTGCTTTAGTAGAATCTCTGCACCTAAAAACTAGTATGGTAGAGGACCCCTTAATTGTTTCAAACCCAATTGGGGGCCCAGCTCATTTGTCTATGATCTGTGTGGGATTGAAAATTTCTATTCTAAGTGTAGAATTTCAATGTAGTGCCTTTGTTTTGGGCTTTTCGGGTTATGGTTTGATTTTGGGTATGGATTGGCTATCTAGTAATGGGGCCATCCTTGATTGTGAGAAAAGGGTTGTTAGGCTCCTAACCCAACTCGGTAATACTTTTGAAATTTCTTGTAATCCCTCATACGCGGTTATGCTTGGTTATCTTGAATCACTAGATGCCTCTGTTGAAAATTTGCAATCAGTTAGAGTGGTCCGGGAATATCCGGATGTCTTTGAAGAGGTGAAGGGCTTGCCTCTGAAGCGGGAAATAGATTTCCGCATATATCTTGTAGATAATGCAAAGCCCGTTGCGTTGCCCGTTAGACACATGGCTCCACGAGAAAGGAAAGAGCTCAGTAAACAGATTAAAGAGCTTCTAGAGAAGGGGTTCATTAGGAGGAGCATTTCAGAATGGGGCGCTCCGGTGGTGTTCGCTACGAAGGCGGATGGTTCACTCCGTCTATGTGTTGACTATAGGGAGCTCAACAAGCTAACGAAAAAGAATAGGCACCCTCTTCCTAGAATTGACGATTTGTTTGACCAGCTTGTAGGAGCGTCTGTTTTCTCCCAACTCGATTTAGCAACCGGTTTTCATCAGCTAAGGGTGGCTGAAGATAGCATCGATAAAACGGCGTTCAGAACCCCAGACGGCTTCTTTGAATGGCTTGTCATGCCTTTCGGCTTGACAAATGCACCTGCTTACTTCGTGGACCTAATGAGTAGGGTATTTAGAGATTTCCTCAACAAATTTGTAGTGGTCTTCGTAGATGATATCCTTATCTTCTCAAAGATTGAAGAGGAACATGCTCAACACTTAAGGGCAATCATGGAAACTTTGCGAGTCCATCAACTAAAAGCCAAATTCTCCAAATGCCACTTTTGGAGAGAAGAGGTGAGGTTCCTTGGGCACATAGTATCCAAACAAGGGTTAGCAGTGGACCCTGCGAAGGTAGTGGCGGTACAGGATTGGAAGACACCAAGGAATGCAACTGAGGTCCGAAACTTTCTAGGACTAGCAGGTTTCTATCGAAAATTCATAAGGGATTTTGCGAAAATCTCAGCTCCGCTCACGAAGTTGACAATTGTTTATTTTCAAGAGATAATTCATCTATGTGGGATACCTTCTAGTAAGTGAACAAGATCCAAGATTCACTAGTGAATTTTGGAGAGCTTGCATGGAACCATGAGTACGCAGTTAGGCTTGAGCCAAGTATACTAGAAGGAGAATAAGTGAAAGAGGAGCGAGAAATAGGTTCCAACTCATATTTTGGAAACAAGAATTAAGAAGCTACAAAATTGTGAAGTTAAAGACGGACAAAGCATAATGGAGTTAAGCTCAAGAAATGCGACTTAGAAGATTGAAGACTAGATTCGTGCATAATATCTCTTCTTAAGAGTATATCCTTGATCCCTCTCTTCCTGTAGAGCTTACTTGCATAGTATCTTTTCTATATATCCTCTCAGTCCCATTCTCAATCCAATTTCTGTTGCAAACCACATAGGGAGTATGACTCATCCGTTAGTAACACATGTTGGGGCTGGAGGGTGTTCATTGGTTTGACTAAAGTTTTTGGGTTTTATAGGATACAGATTGGTCTTAGGAAGGGACTCCCTTGTGACCTAAAAGGAGTCCATCATGCTTAGTTGCCTAGAATCATATATGGTGGTTGGGTTGAGTAACTCTTTGGGTGTCAGTCTGATGTTGATTTCGGTCTTCGGGGCTGATGCTTAGAGAGTTCTTCTCCTAATCAATATATATGTGGCATAGGTTTTCAGTTTTGACATTGCCTAATGGGCACAAAGTTTTTACTTCGACTATACCTTTAGATAGGAACAATTGGAAAAATATCCTATAGATTAGAGCTACCCGAGAAATTGGCTGGAGTCCACAACGTTTTTCACGTTTCACATCTCCGAAAATGTCTACATGAGTCAGCTGAAGTGGTAGAGCCAAATATCCTCGAAGAGGCCGAAGTGGAACGCGAAGCAACCATAAGAAAAGTTCCAACCCGCATATTAGGAACGGAAGTGAAGAAGCTACGCAACCGCGAAGTCAAGCTCGTCAAAGTCCAGTGGAGCGACGCCGAGGGAGACGCGACTTGGGGAAACTGAAGCTAGAATCCGTACTGCCTACCCTCTTCTATTCGAGGGTACATCCTTGATCTTTCCTTTTCCTTAAGTTGCGCTTTTATCTATCTTTTAGGTATATTTCCTCGACCTTATCTTTTAGGTAGAATCTCTTTGGATGGATACATGTAATTGAAACATGTTATGGATGATGGTTGCAAGTGGTTGCAAGTGATTGCTAGTGGTTGCTCGTGGTTACATATACACACACAATCTAGGGTTTAGATCGGCTCAGTCACTTCATATTGCATATGCATATATGTTTGCACTCGTATATGGTTGAACTTTAATGTGTTGTCATGTGGATGCTGCATTTGTATTGAATGATTGTGCACTCATGTAGAATCAAGAATAGGAAAAAATTTGCATACATAATGGATTCATGGCACTTACATAATTCGCATTAAGGAGGTCAACTGAATCAGTAGACCTCCTGATTTTGCATTAGATAAGTTCATGTACACACACACTTCGCATATGATCATGAAGCATTAGAAGTCTTTTAAGGACAATGGATGCTCGTGTTTGATGGATGAGTAGATGGATGATTGGATGTTAGGATATACATTCCTCCTAACTTGAAGATTTCGGGGACGAAATCCTTTTAAGTGGGGGAGAATGTAACACCCCGCGAATTCTATAACTGTGAAATTCACAAACTAAAGTATAATCAATTTCAAATCAAAGAACTAAGGGAAACGGGATACGCCATTGCGTTCGTCTCGGAAAAATACGCGAAATAGAGTCCGAGTTTTCGAAAAACGGAGTCCGTATGAAGAAGATATGGCCTTCGGAAGTTTCTGAATTAAATTTAAAATTCAAACAGAATAAAATAAGCTCAGAAAACAAAAATGGGGCCCAATGGGCCAGGGTGGAAAAAGTCCCGCCTGACGCACCCAGGTCGACTGGGCTGTCGACCTGGTCTAACCAGGTCGACAGGCCTGTCGACAGGGCTGTCGACAGGGGTGTCGACCTGGTCTAGAGCCAGGTCGAGCCCAGTCTAACCTGGCTGGCCTATTCTATGTTGGTCGATTTCTGTGGTCTGCTTTGTCATTAGGGCTAGGTGGCAAGCTCTAATTGGTCTCTCCTTAGGATGAATGGCTACGATCTAACCTAGCAACATCAATGGTCCTAATCAGTTCACAACCTCTATAAAAACAACCCTAGACTAAACCCTAATCTATTCATTCATAAATAAGAACAAAGCTGCCATGTTGCTGAGGAGCGTCTAGGAGTAGCCACCAAATTAGAGAGAAGATTAGGAGGAAAATTCTAAAGCCTAAAGCAATTCAAGCAAATCAAATCAAACCGCATCTTCTTATTCCTAAATTAGAGAATTCGCCGCAACCATTGTAAGTAGAGTATTACTTTGGTATGAACAAATAATTGTGTTGGTTTGTATGCTTGAATTGTGGCAATAAAGTAATTCATATTTGTGCGTTCTTATCAATTTGAAATATTATATACGTTTGGATATTCTTGACTTATGTTATTCAATTATAAGGAACTACATGCGGTAGTTCTATGCAAGTATACGTTTGGAATATTTCGCAAATTATGTAATCCATGTTGAAGCTACATGTATGTAGTTGATTTAAATTCATGCAAGTTTGGGGCTTTGCTACTATGCCATCATAATGTGTATTTTTATACAAACGTCATTTTTATGAAGTATTTGGAATAGGTTTGGGTTATCATAATCCATATGAAATTATGTTGAAAATTGGGCATCATGTATTAAGCCATGCTTTTGTACTAGAAAACCTATTTGCAAACTTATGAATATGGCTAGGCTATGAATGATATTTGGCATAATTGAAATCCATGATTAAGTCTATCTTGTTTACAAGAATTTTATGATGACATATGTGGTACATAGCTAGGTTAGGCTCAAAAATCCTTTTTTTAAGTTTACATGACTAAAGTAAGAATCATGATTTCATGTTAGAAATATTTATGCCATGGTTATGTGAACAAATTTAACTATACTTATGCCATGCTTATGTTTGATATTATGCCATGCTTATGTTTGACATTATGCCATGCTTATGTTAGAGATATTTATGCCATGCTTATGTTTGACACTATGCCTAAATAAAAATATAGGTTCATGTGTCAATAATGATACCCAATTTAGATTCTTATCTCAACTACAAGTTCACATGCTTTGATTCATGTCACCTATGCTTTATGACCAAAGTATATGTTACCACTATGCAAGTACACCAGTTTCTATTTTATATTTCCAACGTCATATTGCAAGTTCATGCGCTCACCTTCCCCTTTTTGTGTATGTAATCACGCTTTAAGCCTCCCCTTTTCGCATGGCTAAGTTGGGCTTTAAAAGGCTAAGCCCAACATATATATGATAAACGGACGTGTTAAACGGGGGAAAAGAACGTTGGGTAAAAATTACTAATGAATGAAAATATAAAATAGAACGGCCCAAATTCAAGTATGGGTTGGGCCCATGATTGGTGTAACCTTTACACCATTAACTTAATAATGGGCCGCAAATATTTACATATAAGAAAATAAAGAAGAAAGACAAAATATGTAAATGTAGAACATACGATGTGTTTAACCCGAGGTTGGATTGAGTTGTGATGTAAACCTGCCCGGAACCGCCCGGCTGTCCAGTAGTCACAACAATACCTATCCAATGTGGGAGGTTAAACATGGAGCCCAATAAGGACCCGAGGTTAGACTGAGTTGTGGCGTAAGACTGCCCGGAACCAACCGGCAACAGGCAGCCACAACAATACCTGTCTAATGTGAGAGGTCATGGCCTTAATAAGACAATTAAGGCTGAGTCAGGATTGTAAGGATTAAGTGAACTAAAGACTTAATCAAAATGGAACATGCTAAACTAAACGGACTGGTGGGGGTTAGGTTAGAAAACACTTAACCAACTTAGCATGTTGGCTAGAGATAGAAATCCTAGTAACGGGGGACCCTTTTCAGCAGTAACCTTAGAAGGTGTATCAGGATACCCTGAAACTAGGCAGGGTGGGGCACGATTACTGGGCTGATTGTAAGAGGTCAAAGCGACGGCGGTGGTGTAGCAGTGTAGGTTCTAACGGGGTGCGGGCGTGCACACACTCCGGCGCAGAAAAATAAGGCACTGGGCACCAGTAGCATACCTGTGCATTCTAAGGTTGTGTCGGGCCGCCACCATGGGACTTGATACACCCCATGGTGGGACCAACATAGGTAACTACAACATCGGGGGCCGTAAGACACATGTAACTATGCGAGTAGGAGCCGATCATCATAGAATGGATCACATCACCCTGATTATGGGGTGCCAGTTGGAAACTAGTTTATATGGGTTCAGAGATTTACATGGGGTACGATAGTATATTCGACCCTAGACAACTTAACCAAGTTATAATGCATGCCCACTTCTTGTTTATACTTATCATACCCAGTTCTTTATTCATAGACAAAATAGTACTAGACTTACTCAGGCTTTATGTCTGACTCTACTTTTCTTTCGTCTTCTTTCTTCCGTTTCCCCCCCCCACCCCCCAGGTCCACAGGGAGGGAACACGGCAGCTTGAACCAACCTTAACATCCAGCTTGAAGAAGAAAAATGTATTGCTTGGACTTTCCTGTTTTGAACTATGGCTTTGGACAATCCACTATGGGGACTTTTGCAGTTCAACTATGTTTTATTTATGCTTCTTTAAATAATGTACTCAAGACAGATTATGAAAGTGTTATGTTATGTTTTTGGAAAAAGATGTAAGACAATCATGGTGATGTTTTGTAACACGTATTTGCTTTGATGGAATAAAAGTTGTTGTTTTTTCCGCTGTTTACAAATATGTGTTCTTATATCTGTCTTGTATATCTGTGACTTATACTTATAAACCTCCACCAAAATTAGGGCATTCCCTTTGAGAGTGACCCTAACGGAGGTGGGGTGTTTCAGAGTGTTTGAAATTCCAAGTCATCACAACATGCTTGGCTCATGCATACACTTACGATTAAGCCACATCTAGCTTGATGTAAAACAAGTAAACTAAAAATAAAAACAAAAGACATAAAATTGGGTAAATGGGTAAAGTTAAGGAATAGAAAATGAAAAGGAAAGGATATATGAAGTCATAAATTTTCCTAAGATGTGAGTAGGCAGGAGAATTTTGGATGCAAATAGGTTTTTCCTGACATTATATGTATGTTTTGGAATCAATATTCCTAAATAGGCTCGACATTGGTATCTAATTTTCAAGAATAATTCTTTATCTTAGGGGTCATTCATAATTAGAAAATTTCATATTACCGTTGGTGATGCGTCCATTGCATTGACATTCATAATGTGACATTTGGACCACTATGCAAATTAAAGAAAATAAACATGTTCATATCAGATGCGTTGAGTTGCCCAAGTGGTTACTTTAGGTAATCTTCCTCTTCCTTGTATAACTCACCTCCACCGTTTTGGAATCAATATTCCTAAATAGGCTTGGCTTTGTTAATTCTCAAGAATAATTCTTTATCCTAGGGGTTGTTCATAATTAGAAAATGTCATATTACCATTGGTGATGCGTCCAACGTACTGATATTTATAATGTGACATTTGGACCATTAAGCAAATCGGAGAAAATAAACACGTTCGTATCAGATGTGTTGTGGTGTTCCCCTAGTGATTACTTTATGTCTTCTTCACCTTCTGTAATAACCCGAATTCTGACAAACATATTTTTTTTCAAAATTTCAATCCATCGAAACTCGTTTTGGTTTGTCTGGTACCCTGTAGAAAAGACAGAGATATAAAATATATCAGAGCTCAGAAAACAACTCACAGCGGAATGGACAACATATAATATAATCAAAATATAGCCTTACCATAGTAATAATATTGCCTAACCAGTATCCAAAGCTATCATATCTCTGCCACAAATCTAACATGCGAGTATGTATGAGGAGGGGTCAAAACACAAGTTCTGGTGACTGGATTTAAACTACACATTTTGGATAATCCGACATATACCGTTCAGTAACATTTTCTTATTTATTAGGTTACTTGGGTTAACAGCACTTAAGGCTTACATACATGTTCTTCTCATCTACATTCCAGTGGATTAACCTAATATAGTATATACGTAGTTACCCCCAATATCAAGGTTCACCCCATAGATCCCACTCGCACGGTCTCCGCCGTAACGCCACAGAAATATACGCAGCCCCTCATCCTATGCCGGAGCGACGTACGGATCTCTATATAACAATGCTACGTTCTGCATAGATATGCCATTGCCATGCTACGTAAGTGTATGGACTTCCATCTTCAAACCATTCAATCGGAGCAGATTCCATCACAAAGTAATGCCCTAGAGTCTACAATATACCACTCAGAGTAGACATGCATGTATCTAGACTTTCCCATGTATGTATCATCAATCGTACTCGGTACCTTAACCGCACATATCCTTTACTGTGCACCGAGTACAGTGGCAGGGCAGTACAAGAAACATGGAACTCGGTCGGGAGCTTTTAAGATATCTGTATACATGCACAAATGCTAAGGTCTGCATTTTCAGTGGCTATGGTTCCACCTGACCCCTCCCTCAACTAGTGAAAGACAAACAGAATTGAGAACTAGCGACCCGGCCCAAGATCAAACAAAAACAACAAATCCTAATTGGCATATCCCTTACCCATAGCCTTGGTAGCAAAAGGTCTATGGTCTTTTGGTTTAGCTCTCCATCTTTTCGCATCACGTATCAAGCTGACTATCGATGGTAGGTACCCGGCAGCTTGCTATAAACAGATAGTTAGACCCACTAGTAACAAAATGGTCGTAACCCAGCCTAGCCACAAGGCAACATGATCGATGAATCACCTATGCCACACTACAGTCTTTTGATTGCCCACTATCGCGGCAATCAAGGCATACTTACTGGGCAGAAACATAAAGACCTAACCTCTACAAGCATAGTTGAAAGCTGTCACAATGCAGAGGACTACCAGGATTATCCTGCACGTCCTAAGAAGCCGCGTGCTTCCCCTTCTAGTCCTTCAGAGCCATCAAAATATCAGCAGAACAACAGAAAGAACAAGAAGAATAATCAGATGGACATGCGCTCCTCTTGTGTCCTATGACACCACGATGATCTACCCCATTAGGTTATTCACATTCAGACGTACCACTAGTCCAAGCGCATCAGGTTAACGTGTTATTAGACCCTGTGTCTAATCATTTAATTATGTGCTTGCTCTTCCCTTTCAGATTTCCATTCAACTTAGTTATTCCTAGTCATATTGACTTCTTATTCAAGTTACCAAGTTCCTCTTTCTTATTAATTTCAGTTATAACTTAATCCATTTAAGTTCATTAATAAGCCATTAATATGTTATTCTTACAAGTAGATTTAAGATTCTCAAGTTTACAGATAACATGTTCTTCTTGTAAGCATGATTCATATTCTCAGATTTGTAAATCACTTAATTCATAATTAAGTACAACTTATTGCATTTCATATGTTTTCCCCCTTTTCTCTACTTATTACAAACAACAGGTTTCAGGTTTCCCAATTAATAGATTACTTAATTCATAATTGTGTACAACTTATCTCATTACATAAATTATCTCAGTTTACATGTTTTCTGTTTAACATGTCACTTATTATCTATGATTAAATATAACTTATTGCATCCTATATATTCACCTCATTCTTTCTTATTTAATCATAATTCCATCTTACACTGTCACTACAACTTGTCATTGTTTGCTTATTAACTTAGTTCTCTTAACTAAGGTTTACTACTAAGTTTCCTTTCTATTTATTATAACTTGTGTTTTAATTTCCACTTATCCCTAAGACAAGCCTACCTATCATATATCCTTCTCATTAATGTAATTAATTATAATAGGTTATCCTCATTCATTCCACTTCTTTTACTGCTGTAACTTTCATTCATTTCCATTAATTACAATTAATGCCATTATATCTATTTTGTTTTTACATATACTTATATGTATGTTTATGCACTAGACCTCTCACATTAAGCCGACCACTTGTGGATGCTGGATTTGTCAGGGTTTCCGACATACTTCTACCACAAGTTGATTTAACCTTGTGTCTTAGCACTGTTACATGTATGTTTATGCACTAGACCCCTCACATTAAATTAACAACATGTGGATGCTAGATTTGTCGGGCGGTTCCGGACAGACTTCTATCACAAGTTGAATTTAACCTCATTGCTAAGTGCGATTACAGTTTTCTATTTACTGTAAACTAAGGCATATCCATTCTTTCCAAATTTTACTATAATATATTTTTACATGTCATACTTAATATCATATTAAGTCCATTATTTGATTATCATGTCGCATGTCCTTCCTAACATGTAATTAACTTCATTTTAAAATAACATGTAATATCGAATCATGTAATTATTCCGTTCTAACAAATTAACATGTAATTATCCCAATTCTATAGTTAAAGGTTCAAGTATATAATATGCCAAAAATTAACATGTAATTAGAACATGTATGTATAGAACAGTGATTGTTTCCACATATTTTAATAGGTTTATACATTTCAACATATTAACATTTTAACCTATTAACATTTCATCATATTAACATTTCAACATATTAATGTTTAGACATAACAAATTAACATTTCAACATATTAACATTCTAGCAGATTTACATTACATATTAACGGGGAATGTCAAACAATAAATATACCATTATCAAAAAGATATATTTCAAATCCACTCACGTAATTGCTTTCCAAATCATGAATCTTGTCCAGATCTAGCATTCCATGGTTCTCCTAACTGAATTTAGAACCTAAACAACCATGGATCCACAATTCTCAATTAAAAGACAAAAGGGAAGAAAGAGGAGAAAATTAAATTGACTGGACCCAATAATTTACCTTACTTCGAATAGAATTCTGAACACCTTCTTTATTAATATACATTCTTTTCCTCCAGATCTTGAATCAGAATTTTCCTAAACTAATTATTCTTTTTTTCTAAAGAGATTTGAGGAGGAAGAAGAATGGCAGAGCTTAGGCGGCTTATCAGAAAATGTGAGATTTAGACTAGACTCTCCTAGCCTATTTATAGGTGTTAAGGATTTTATCGTACACGCAGCGCTGAGTCAGCAACGAACATGGTTAAGAAAACAGTCCAGATTCATTGATGAATCTAGCCAGTTCCTGGGTGGGTCGACCGCGGGGTCGACCCCCTTATGTTGGTATCGACCAAATGGTCAACCCCCGGGTCCCGCGAGCCTTTTCTGGACAGATGTTTACCGTTTTGACGTTTTAGATTTTAAGCATTTGATTAGTATCACGTTATATTTCTATGATTTATTTTGAATATTATATTTACATATAATCTTCTTATATGTATACAAAACTTCAAATGCCCATTTTATACGTATATATACGCATAAGTTTTATTTCGATTCCGAAATTCAAACGGTGTTATGCCGTTATTTAATTCTTACCATATTTCTTCGATTGCAGCCTTATTTTGAACTTATCTCTTGTGTATATATATTTTTGTACATGCATACACATATATTTTCATATACATATATTTTTATATACTTTCTTTTATGTATAGTTTTCCTTATATGTGCGTTTATACATATTTTCTCTTTAGAGCATGCAATATTTTAGTCGTTCCCTTAAAACAAAAATGTGGTGCCGGCGGGGATCAAACTTTGTACCTCTCGCATGAAAGCCACATGCTCTAAACAACTGGACTACTTAGCCTTTGTTAACAAAGCTTAGAACAATGGTGGTCATTGTTCTTTTCTTATTCCTCCTTTTCATGTTTGTTACAATATTTCATTTAAACCATTACATGTAACCTTATCAATTTGCATGCATCTTTCTCTTTCATTTTTCTTTTCTTATTAAGGCATACATTGCATGGAACATAATTACACTGCATGCAACTGATTTCTTACCTCTTTTAATGCATATGTTGCATTAATCTTTTCTTCTTTTTCAATGCATGTATTTATTACATGCAATCATATATTATCATTATTTTATTCTTCTTTTATACATTTATGTCAATGCATATATATACACATTTGCACTTATAAATATTTAATTTTCATAAAATGCAGGGTGTTACATCTTCCCTGTATAACTCACCTCCACCGCCCCTTCCTTAATGTAGCACTACCAAATAGGAAAACTCACTTCTTTATTTCTACCATACAAATAAGCCCTTATTTAGAAAAATTTCCCAGTTTTCGTGTTTAATTTTCCTTAGTATAACATATATTTTCCTAGGTTATTTTTATTTTATTATGTAATTTTCAATTTTAACACGTTATACCATTTTCTGTCTCTGCATCCTCATAGCCTGTTGCTTTATGAAAAACTGAAAGGGAGTGAGTTTTCATAGATTTATGCATGGATTTTTTGCCAGACAAAAGAAATTCAATCAGCATATTTTATGCATTAGAGATAGATATATGTTTAACAATAAATTAAACTTCGATTAATCCCACACGCAAATAAAAAAAATGAGACAACTTAAAGTCTTCTTGTATTGATTATGACAAACTTCTGCAACTATAAGGAGGGATTTTAATGAGGTTAGTTGGACCATCTTGAGAAGTGTAGGATAATATTGCACAAAAGTTTAAGTGATATATAAAAAATTCTCACTTAAAGATCAGGGAGTTTGATCAGCTTTATGAAGGCTACATAGGAAATGGCACTTGCAAATGTCTAATAACTCCATTACACTAAAAATCATAATGTACATACTCATTTAAATACATCCTATTCATAGCGTGTAGAGGTGGGCTCTTGGTTGATTTAGTTTAACCTATGATGAAAATGAGTAAACCAAACTAGAAACAATCAAAATGAAAAGAAAACCAATTGCCAACTTGGTTGATCCGTTTGGTTATTCGATTTAAGCGAGCTAAAAACGATTCATATATTATGTTTGGAATATCCATCAGTATTTGAAATAAAACATAAACACATGATTTAAGTACTTTATAATAGCATTTTGACTTATATATAATGAGTAAAATTTACTTAGATCAACGAACTGATTAAAAAAAAATGTAACACTAGTAATTCGAAAATATAATAAAATTTTGGTTGGTTAAACCAATAATCAAACTAATCTTTTTTTGAGGATCGATGATAAACCAATATAATTTCAAAACCAAAAAAATCGACTTCCATGCATTCCCTATCAACCACTTTACTACTCACCTCAAATGTCATGTTACATCCTAAGAGCATCTCCAACAGGAGATCACATATCAGAATGTGATTTCTACATCCAAACACGTCTCCAATAGGGTTCACGCTATTGTATAGTGTGGATTGAATGAGGCATGGGTTGAACAAACATCTAAGAATCGGGCACTTGTTCAACAAATGCCTCAGCTTGATGATATTATAAGCATTTATTGAATCGAGGTTCAGTCATCTATTCAACAAACGTCTAATATCAATAAAATATATTTTTTAATTCCCATATGCTTGTTAAACATGATTTTCGTTTTTGATGTGCTTGAATAACAGATGTTTGAGCTTCATATGCTTATTGAATAAGTGCTTGATCCCAAATTCATTGGAAAAACCTCAACTTGTAATTTTCATAGTGTAGGAAATTTATGAACTAGGCTCTCCCACCCAAGCTTCAACAGGATATTTTCTTTCTGATTAAACTTTTAGATAATATACTAATATCATCAACTTTTTTTTCGTTTCTGTACATTTGTTACCACTCAAGTACAAAAAGTGATGAATTTTTTTAGCATCCCAAAACGTCTTCATGTCATGCACTTTGTTTAGCGTAGAGGTACTACAAACCGCTGAATAAAGCTCTCTTAGTGCCAACGACCTGATTGGATATCCCTACATCCCCCTAGGTCACACATATGTTTATGGCTGCAATTAATTGTAACAAAAGGAATCCCTTGTTGTTACATGCCACCAATCGCATATATGTACCCATCTTCTTTAAGAATTCCAGATGTGGGACTAATTGCAAATCCAATCTACGCACCCACTCTCAAACAAAGCGAGCCATAACAAATTGATCTCCACCTTGGCGAACATTTCTCAACTGAACTTGAAGTTATACAGAGTCCTTAAACACTTGAAAAGGCCGCTACCATCTCCAGCGGTACGTCATTAGGTCGCTACCACCTCTAAGCAGTTTCGTCAAATTATTTCTATAAAGAGTCCTCTTTTCTACGGTTGGTCAGGCCACGAGATAACATATAACTCCACCTTAATGAGAATTTGGGGCTCAATCTATATATTGGAGCAAACTTAGGCCAATGCTACATCATATTTATCTCCTCGAATCATCGGCTCTAAAACCATGTTGAAATTTTTCGGCACCCCAAAGTATCTGTGAAGACCCGCAACTTCCCCGTCAAGGAAAGCGTCGGATAGTCCGAGAACAAGCCACAACAGAACACATACAGAAGAACATTTCATTGTATATTACAACAATGCATCAGATTACAGGAATATACAGAGTAACAATGAATATTACACAGAAATATCAGAGATTTAAATTACATTTAAATACATAGCAGCGGAAAATAATACAATACACAACCAGAAGAGATATACGGATACAAAGCTTTCCGGATATCATTCCAGCTGTAAACCAGGATCCTGTGAATATAAATCTGCAAAACCAAAACTACTAGCTGCCCGTGTCAAAATAAGGGCACCCAGAGTTTAGGTTAAAACAATAAACTCCAGGTCAGTCATGTGACTGGTGTGAGAACTAAAACAGTTTTTAATCTTTATTTTCAATCATTGGGTAAATCAAGGGACCACGCCGTATAACACGGAACGGGTTTCCTCCCAAGAATACCAGTGCATAAAACAACAGCGCAATGCTAAATAAAGAAAAATGAAGCTGTTATAAGACCCAGGTCCTATCACACAATGCAACGCAAGCCGGGGGATAGGGTTTTCCCTTATAACAGCCAAAGAATGCTTGATACGTTTTAAAACAAATCATTTGATACTATAATAAGTGCATAGTGTATAAAACAACTTCAAATCATAAGTATCAATCATAGGCGGCATGAGCGTCCCATGCCACTATGTCGCCATATATAGGTTTACAAATAAAACCGCAAAGTCACGTATTTGGAAATTGGATTTCCATCTATGAACCGAGGCAAAAGATAGTCCTCAACCGATTCGAGACGCTCTAGCCCGTGTCTCAGGCAAGCGCGCAGGCAAGCCTTGGATCGTCAGGGCCGGTCCACACGGAGTGGATTATTATGCCTGAACAATACGTCTCCCCACCCTATGGGGTGTAAGTCTGGTCCGTCAGCCGACCAGAATGCATTCGGCCGAAACCGATATAACCGAGGCGCCTCGCAACAGCAACAACAACATAAGTCAAACTCGTCAGGGCGTGTAAAACCACTGACGCCACTTCTAGCTAGAAAGAAACGCAAGTCCTCCCTGAGGTCCGTCTCCCGTTTTTGGTTCATACCGGGTGTGAAACTCGCGAATCAAACGTTACACAAAGCTACGCCACAAAGGCCTTGCTTTGATCATCACCACAAGACTTTGCTTTTCAACAGAAGCCTCGATCACTTGCATCTTAGCATGCCACACAGGCAAACCATCCTATGCAACCGATATCAGTCACACAGAATGAAATCCGATGTCAGACACACAGTCCATTTACAAGTTCGTTCTGGGTCTGAACGAAACCGGAGGCACCTAGTACCCCGCATATCCATCGATCTCCAAGTACGTCTGGACGATCACTAACTGTTTCCATCTTCTTGGGTGTACAGCCCAATCAAGATCATCAGTAATTACCCAAACGACGTGAAGACTTCCGGTCTTCGACCACCGTCTTCATCTTCGACTTATCGTCGTATCAGTTATTCAGAATGGGATAAACCCGGTCTTTCCGAATAACTCGCGTATATTTTAAATAAGTGTTACACAACACAACATACGCCTCATTCCAATTCATTAGTCACTAACCGTAAATTAATCAAGAGAATAATTCCCCAAATATTAACCCCGAAGGCCGAAACCAACATCAGATCAATATCCAGAAAACCATTCTGCTTGGCTAACCGACAGTTAGTTTCTAAATTTCACGTTCAAATCTAATTAAAGATTTAACTATCGCCTGGAGCAAAACTGGTGATACTCCATTTTCGATCATTTCAATCTAATTAAAGATTCATTAAAACTCCACTTAGTTTTAATCTTTGACTGGGTTAAAGAATCAGTGTCATTTAAAAACACGGTTCACGATAAACCCAAAATCACATTCATTAATCATCGGGTTAAAGAACGAGTGTTATTTAAAAACACTGTCCACGATAAACCCAAAAATCATTCCATTAATTATCAGGTTAAAGAACAAGTGTTATTTAAAACACTGTTCACGATAAACCCAAAAATCATTCCATTAATTATCAGGTTAAAGAACAAGTGTTATTTAAAACACTGTTCACGATAAACCCAAAAATCATTCCATTAATTATCAGGTTAAAGAACAAGTGTTATTTAAAACACTGTTCACGATAAACCCAAAAATCAATCCATTAATTATCGGGTTAAAGAACAAGTGTTATTTAAAACACTGTTCACGATAAACCCAAAAATCAATACTAATTCAATTCCAATTAAATATCATTTAATTGGTACACTTCATTAAATCTAAATAAAAAGATTTAATCTTTTCTCAACTGGGTTCAAGAACAGTGTTAGTGAAGACACCATTCACGACAAACCCAAATCACATTCCATTAATTATCGGGTTAAAGAACAAGTGTTATTTAAAACACTGTTCACGATAAACCCAAAAATCAATACCAATTCAATTCCAATTAAATATCATTTAATTGGTACACTTCATTAAATCTAAATAAAAAGATTTAATCTTTTCTCAACTGGGTTCAAGAACAGTGTTAGTGAAGGCACCATTCACGACAAACCCAAATCACATTCGATATTCAATACAAGGCTCTGAATAGAAAATATATCGGCTTATATTCAATATCGAATTCTACGACTAACAAATGTCGTATTGGAAATAACGATACAAATATATATCTTTCAAATTTCCATAACAACACCTGTATTATCACGAATTCCAACATCGAAATATTCCGAAGACAATTTCGATTCAAATCCACTCCAATGCAATCATTGGAAATTTTGGTTATTTTCAAAACCATTTCAAATTCAATTTATTTATTTAAAAATAAATAGAATTATAATTCTAGTTCAAAACTAGTTCATTTCGATAAAAATCTATTTTTATCTTTTCAAATATGGAGTTTTTCATCCCAAACTTTCACAAATCATTTCTTATGATTTTACACAAATTATTACTATTTTTAATAATTTTATCAAGGCCCGTACAGTCGATTTCCGTCAACGGCCATCGAACTGCACTTACAGCGACCTTTTTCGAATTTGATTTGGACGTATCTCCAAATCCAACCGTTAGATTTCAAATTTCTAACATTCATTAGAAAGCTCTTTTCGATACGAACCCAACGGTTCCGGTTTTAGGAGAATCCGACGGTCGGATCTCCCGTAATGTCCGTTTGAAATAAATGGTCGAAATTCGCGAACTGCCGCGGCGCGGCGCGTTCTATTCAGGCCATTATATTATATATATAATATATATAATATATATTTCGTCGATTCCTATTTAAAACGAATTATATAAATAGTTTTAAATTCGTTTCAAATTCTATTTCAACTTCTATTTCAATTCAAAGCAAAACTGAATTCTTCTTTATAAATTCGTTTCAAAATTCATTTCTATTCAATTCAAATTTCAATTCAATTTGAATTCATTTCAATTCGTTTTCAATTCAATTCATTTCGAAATCGTTTTCAATTCAATCCATTTCATTTCGAAATCGTTTTCAATTCAATTCATTTCGAAATCGTTTTCAATTCAATTTGAATTCGTTTTCAATTCATTTCATTTCGAAATCGTTTTCAATTCAATTCATTTCGAAATCGTTTTCAATTCAATTCATTTCGAAATCGTTTTCAATTCAATTCAAAATATTCGATTTCGAAATCACTTTTCAATATTCATTTTTAAGATGAATAAACTCGATATAAATATCGTTCACGTCAAAATGGCGTCAATCTAATCAACACGGCTTCATAAATTTCTATTTTCAAATATTCTATTTCAAATATTTCTTTTTCAAAATAGTTGTTATTATCAAAATATTTCGTTCAACACATGACCAATCTCAATGAATGAGTACTGTCAACACATGAACTTTTATTTTATATTATTCTTTATTTTTCAAATTGGAATGAGGCCCAATCAGTTACCATATAAAGTTAATTATATGGATTTTCATACAACACATGTATATAATAACATTGAAAATAATCAACCATCAACCAAAGTGCACTACACTGCATAAGCATCAAATATAGATATTCAACGCTTATAACAGCCTGTCAATCAATCGATCGACATATTTAATCAATCAGGATGAGTGAAATTCATATTTCATCCCAACACCCGTGTGGGGTTTCAAACAATCAAACACAGATTTTAGTTGTGCAGTTGGGCGATGTGTAAAATTTATCGTCCCAATCAATGTCATTCAAATAAGTGTACATAAACAAACCATCTGGTTTGTAAATGAATATTTATTTATTCGCTTCACTATTTTCTTATTCACGTTAAAAATTATATTTTTAACGATAAAACATTTTATTTCAACCTATGAATTTCTATTCAATTCATTTATTCAATAAAATGATATTTTTATTTTCTAACATATTTTAGAAAATTTCGGCGGCATAACGGCACGATACTAGAAACGGGACAAGGCCTCGCCTTATCCCCGGTCTAGTGAAGGCCCACGCCATTCACACATCAATCAAATCAATTTCATCTCACCCAACAACTCAATTCAAACAAATAATTCAACTAATCTATGCAACCAAACAAACAAGTCCATGGTCTGTGGACGATTGTGTCGGGTGCTACTAAGCACCGTCTGCATCCTAGTATATATATATAACTAGAAAAAGAATTGAAAGGTGAGAAATTCTCACATATAGCTATCCTAGCTCCACGGCACTTCATTTGCAGAAGCCTTCGTCGTTTCGCCTTTTTGTCACCTTCGTTGCTGCTTTCACTACATACGTAAAAATCACATTTTTACCTCGCTATTCCATATATAAAAATCGAATTTTTAGTTCAAAGTTCAATATATAAAAATCGAATTTTTAGTTCAAAGTTCAATATATAAAAATCGAATTTTTAGTTCAAAGTTCAATATATAAAAATCGAATTTTTACTTTGCTGTTCAATATATAAAAATTCTATTTTTCTATCGAAGTTCAATATATAAAAATTCTATTTTTCTATCGAAGTTCAATATATAAAAATTCTATTTTTCTATCGAAGTTCAATATATAAAAATTCCATTTTTCTATCGATGCCATATAGATAAAAATTCCATTTCAAAAATATAGACTTCGCCTTTTCTAATAAAAAGTTTTCCCCTTTTTTTTCTAATAAAGATCAAATCTTTTTCCTTTTAAAGTTAAAACCTTTTCCTATTTTAAAGTTAAAACCCTTTTCCTATATTAAACCTTAAAATAAAATTCAATTTTATACTAAAATAAAATTCAGTTTTACTAAAATAAAATTCTGTTTTAACCTAAAATAAAATTCAGTTTTAACCTAAAATAAAATTCTGTTTTAACATCAAAATAAAATTCTGTTTTTTTTTTTCTATAAATCAATTCAGTTTATAAAATCTATTATAATCAGTTTATAAAATCTTTAACAATCAAATCTAAAATCAATTTTAAATTCTTTTTAAATCAGTTTTTAAACAAACCAAAAAAAAACAGTTTTAAAGGTAAATAAAAAAAACAGAATTGAAAATGAAAATAAAATAAAATAAAAAAAACCACTTACAGTAAAAATCGAAGGCGGCGGCGGGGGACGTTGGTGCAGGCGACGACGGGCCAGCTAGGTGGCGGCGCATCTGGTTTGGGCGGTCGTGGGGGCTCGGGGTTGTGGGTTTCGCGCTTTGGGCTAGGGGATGGACGGTCGGAGGGGAGGGGGAGTGCGGTCGGAGGTGGAGAGGCCGGGGGCGGAGGTGCGGCGCCTGCGGTGGCTTCCCTCGAGCGATCGATGGCCTTCAGCGGGTTTTTTTTTCTTTTTTTTTTTTTTTATTTCGATCTGAAGTATGAATTGAGGGGGGGGGCCAGAGCGGTTTTAAGGGGAGAGAAGGTTTTTTTTTTTTTTAATTATTATATTTGGCTAAAAGGTTGACTTTTACATATGACCTCGAAACGAGGCCCACCGCCTGTCGCCCATAGCGTTTCACCCCCATTCCGAACACAATGGGATATGTATCGCACGCTGATTCGATTGTTACAATCAGTTTCCTTTTGAATTTACATTTAAATCACTATATTGAATTTTAAACGCACATTTCAAATTACCGGGGCCACATACTAACTCGAAAAATTCCAGAAAAATATTTTCTAGCTTCGTATTGACGATACGGTCCTAACAAAACTAGTTTAGTCGAATTCCGAGACCGTTAGAAAAATGGCCAATTTCCAGTTGATTAAAATCAACTGAAACCGGTCAAACGCGTTTTCCTTTGCCACGCTCACATACTGATTCGGAAAATTATGAAATTTGGAATCTAGCAATAACTTGACTCTGCGGACCCAACAAAACTGGTTTCGTCGGAATCCGAGGTCGTTTGCAAAATGTCCATTTTTAAGGGCCTGAATTCCATAGCGACTATTCAGAATTTTCAACTGGACATATCTTTTGATTCCCGATATGAAATCTTGATTTTTCGGATTCGTTAGAAAGATATTCACTATTAGATTCCATTATTTTTGGTTTCACTAAAATCCGGATTGTTTTGCACCCGGTACATTCAATTGAAGTTTGAAATCGAATTATCGAACTACCGCGCCATTTTCAATTCTATTTATAATTATATATAAATATTTATATTCTAACGACGACGCGTATAAATATATACGTTCTAATTATATTCAAAATAAATTTTCGTCGATATTATTTAAAATAATTCATTTTAAATAATCAAAATTCGCTTAAATTGCCAAAATAAAAATTTCAAACTGGCTCGCATTTTACGGGTTGTTACAATCTCCCCCACTTAAAACTTTTCGTCCCCGAAAAGGAACAAAGTCGAAAGTGGTTTGATTATTCAGCTCTACGCTCGATCTGGCTTCCATTCTCTAACTTTTCAGTTTCTGAGAATTTTCAAAACTTCAAAAATTTGGCTAACACCCTAAATTTTCGAAAAATTTCGCCATAACCTCCCCTGCACCGGGAGCATCGGGGAATTTCAAATAGCTTCCCCGGTCCTTCAGATCTCAAAAAGAAAAAGAAAAAGCCAAGCGGCTAGCCAATAGGCTCACAAAATCATCATCACCCAAACAAAACAGGAAATTATGTAGTAAACATGTACCTATTTGTCGGGCAAACAAATTTTATTCTTCGGCTCTAGCCTCCTTGCTATGACCTGTTCAATGATATACATGTATATGCAAGCAAATGCGACCAATTTTCAATACAGTTCAATATTTGATTTAATTAGGCTAAATGGCTAAAAATTATCAAACAAATAAACATACAACACAAACATCAATCAATTAGTGAATTAGAGTTTCAAATTCATAATTTTGATACATAGACAAAAATCAGATTTTTGATGCCAAATCACAACAATAGGCCCTATCTAATTTTGGTTCTCACACCAGTCAATAGGAAATATATAGAAATCTCACTTTCGTCACTCGAAAATAAATACTGGCGACAGTGCCCCATCACCAGAATTACTCCCGGGCACTAGAGGGATTCTATATCTACCCAATATATTAAAACTTCGAATACACGTTTGCAAGACATATATGCAAAACCTTTATATATCGGATTGTCCTAATCAATATAAAATAAATAATCAAATACGAATAATTGATTTAAATTTTCAAAACAAAACTTGTTTTCATTTTAAAAATATACTCTTCAAACTCGTTCTAGGATACTACTGATCCTATCTCTAACGAGTCATTCTAATTGGATATTGCTAATCCAATATCTGATGAATTCTTTCGTATGGTTCTAATGTGTCTTGTTCTCTAGCTTTGTAAACCAAAGCTCTGATACCACCTGTGAAGACCCGCAACTTCCCCGTCAAGGAAAGCGTCGGATAGTCCGAGAACAAGCCACAACAAAACACATACAGAAGAACATTTCATTGTATATTACAACAATGCATCAGATTACAGGAATATACAGAGTAACAATGAATATTACACAGAAATATCAGAGATTTAAATTACATTTAAATACATAGCAGCGGAAAATAATACAATACACAACCAGAAGAGATATACGGATACAAAGCTTTCCGGATATCATTCCAGCTGTAAACCAGGATCCTGTGAATATAAATCTGCAAAACCAAAACTACTAGCTGCCCGTGTCAAAATAAGGGCACCCAGAGTTTAGGTTAAAACAATAAACTCCAGGTCAGTCATGTGACTGGTGTGAGAACTAAAACAGTTTTTAATCTTTATTTTCAATCATTGGGTAAATCAAGGGACCACGCCGTATAACACGGAACGGGTTTCCTCCCAAGAATACCAGTGCATAAAACAACAGCGCAATGCTAAATAAAGAAAAATGAAGCTGTTATAAGACCCAGGTCCTATCACACAATGCAACGCAAGCCGGGGGATAGGGTTTTCCCTTATAACAGCCAAAGAATGCTTGATACGTTTTAAAACAAATCATTTGATACTATAATAAGTGCATAGTGTATAAAACAACTTCAAATCATAAGTATCAATCATAGGCGGCATGAGCGTCCCATGCCACTATGTCGCCATATATAGGTTTACAAATAAAACCGCAAAGTCACGTATTTGGAAATTGGATTTCCATCTATGAACCGAGGCAAAAGATAGTCCTCAACCGATTCGAGACGCTCTAGCCCGTGTCTCAGGCAAGCGCGCAGGCAAGCCTTGGATCGTCAGGGCCGGTCCACACGGAGTGGATTATTATGCCTGAACAATACGTCTCCCCACCCTATGGGGTGTAAGTCTGGTCCGTCAGCCGACCAGAATGCATTCGGCCGAAACCGATATAACCGAGGCGCCTCGCAACAGCAACAACAACATAAGTCAAACTCGTCAGGGCGTGTAAAACCACTGACGCCACTTCTAGCTAGAAAGAAACGCAAGTCCTCCCTGAGGTCCGTCTCCCGTTTTTGGTTCATACCGGGTGTGAAACTCGCGAATCAAACGTTACACAAAGCTACGCCACAAAGGCCTTGCTTTGATCATCACCACAAGACTTTGCTTTTCAACAGAAGCCTCGATCACTTGCATCTTAGCATGCCACACAGGCAAACCATCCTATGCAACCGATATCAGTCACACAGAATGAAATCCGATGTCAGACACACAGTCCATTTACAAGTTCGTTCTGGGTCTGAACGAAACCGGAGGCACCTAGTACCCCGCATATCCATCGATCTCCAAGTACGTCTGGACGATCACTAACTGTTTCCATCTTCTTGGGTGTACAGCCCAATCAAGATCATCAGTAATTACCCAAACGACGTGAAGACTTCCGGTCTTCGACCACCGTCTTCATCTTCGACTTATCGTCGTATCAGTTATTCAGAATGGGATAAACCCGGTCTTTCCGAATAACTCGCGTATATTTTAAATAAGTGTTACACAACACAAAATACGCCTCATTCCAATTCATTAGTCACTAACCGTAAATTAATCAAGAGAATAATTCCCCAAATATTAACCCCGAAGGCCGAAACCAACATCAGATCAATATCCAGAAAACCATTCTGCTTGGCTAACCGACAGTTAGTTTCTAAATTTCACGTTCAAATCTAATTAAAGATTTAACTATCGCCTGGAGCAAAACTGGTGATACTCCATTTTCGATCATTTCAATCTAATTAAAGATTCATTAAAACTCCACTTAGTTTTAATCTTTGACTGGGTTAAAGAATCAGTGTCATTTAAAAACACGGTTCACGATAAACCCAAAATCACATTCATTAATCATCGGGTTAAAGAACGAGTGTTATTTAAAAACACTGTCCACGATAAACCCAAAAATCATTCCATTAATTATCAGGTTAAAGAACAAGTGTTATTTAAAACACTGTTCACGATAAACCCAAAAATCATTCCATTAATTATCAGGTTAAAGAACAAGTGTTATTTAAAACACTGTTCACGATAAACCCAAAAATCATTCCATTAATTATCAGGTTAAAGAACAAGTGTTATTTAAAACACTGTTCACGATAAACCCAAAAATCAATCCATTAATTATCGGGTTAAAGAACAAGTGTTATTTAAAACACTGTTCACGATAAACCCAAAAATCAATACTAATTCAATTCCAATTAAATATCATTTAATTGGTACACTTCATTAAATCTAAATAAAAAGATTTAATCTTTTCTCAACTGGGTTCAAGAACAGTGTTAGTGAAGACACCATTCACGACAAACCCAAATCACATTCCATTAATTATCGGGTTAAAGAACAAGTGTTATTTAAAACACTGTTCACGATAAACCCAAAAATCAATACCAATTCAATTCCAATTAAATATCATCTAATTGGTACACTTCATTAAATCTAAATAAAAAGATTTAATCTTTTCTCAACTGGGTTCAAGAACAGTGTTAGTGAAGGCACCATTCACGACAAACCCAAATCACATTCGATATTCAATACAAGGCTCTGAATAGAAAATATATCGGCTTATATTCAATATCGAATTCTACGACTAACAAATGTCGTATTGGAAATAACGATACAAATATATATCTTTCAAATTTCCATAACAACACCTGTATTATCACGAATTCCAACATCGAAATATTCCGAAGACAATTTCGATTCAAATCCACTCCAATGCAATCATTGGAAATTTTGGTTATTTTCAAAACCATTTCAAATTCAATTTATTTATTTAAAAATAAATAGAATTATAATTCTAGTTCAAAACTAGTTCATTTCGATAAAAATCTATTTTTATCTTTTCAAATATGGAGTTTTTCATCCCAAACTTTCACAAATCATTTCTTATGATTTTACACAAATTATTACTATTTTTAATAATTTTATCAAGGCCCGTACAGTCGATTTCCGTCAACGGCCATCGAACTGCACTTACAGCGACCTTTTTCGAATTTGATTTGGACATATCTCCAAATCCAACCGTTAGATTTCAAATTTCTAACATTCATTAGAAAGCTCTTTTCGATACGAACCCAACGGTTCCGGTTTTAGGAGAATCCGACGGTCGGATCTCCCGTAATGTCCGTTTGAAATAAATGGTCGAAATTCGCGAACTGCCGCGGCGCGGCGCGTTCTATTCAGGCCATTATATTATATATATAATATATATAATATATATTTCGTCGATTCCTATTTAAAACGAATTATATAAATAGTTTTAAATTCGTTTCAAATTCTATTTCAACTTCTATTTCAATTCAAAGCAAAACTGAATTCTTCTTTATAAATTCGTTTCAAAATTCATTTCTATTCAATTCAAATTTCAATTCAATTTGAATTCATTTCAATTCGTTTTCAATTCAATTCATTTCGAAATCGTTTTCAATTCAATCCATTTCATTTCGAAATCGTTTTCAATTCAATTCATTTCGAAATCGTTTTCAATTCAATTTGAATTCGTTTTCAATTCATTTCATTTCGAAATCGTTTTCAATTCAATTCATTTCGAAATCGTTTTCAATTCAATTCATTTCGAAATCGTTTTCAATTCAATTCAAAATATTCGATTTCGAAATCACTTTTCAATATTCATTTTTAAGATGAATAAACTCGATATAAATATCGTTCACGTCAAAATGGCGTCAATCTAATCAACACGGCTTCATAAATTTCTATTTTCAAATATTCTATTTCAAATATTTCTTTTTCAAAATAGTTGTTATTATCAAAATATTTCGTTCAACACATGACCAATCTCAATGAATGAGTACTGTCAACACATGAACTTTTATTTTATATTATTCTTTATTTTTCAAATTGGAATGAGGCCCAATCAGTTACCATATAAAGTTAATTATATGGATTTTCATACAACACATGTATATAATAACATTGAAAATAATCAACCATCAACCAAAGTGCACTACACTGCATAAGCATCAAATATAGATATTCAACGCTTATAACAGCCTGTCAATCAATCGATCGACATATTTAATCAATCAAGATGAGTGAAATTCATATTTCATCCCAACACCCGTGTGGGGTTTCAAACAATCAAACACAGATTTTAGTTGTGCAGTTGGGCGATGTGTAAAATTTATCGTCCCAATCAATGTCATTCAAATAAGTGTACATAAACAAACCATCTGGTTTGTAAATGAATATTTATTTATTCGCTTCACTATTTTCTTATTCACGTTAAAAATTATATTTTTAACGATAAAACATTTTATTTCAACCTATGAATTTCTATTCAATTCATTTATTCAATAAAATGATATTTTTATTTTCTAACATATTTTAGAAAATTTCGGCGGCATAACGGCACGATACTAGAAACGGGACAAGGCCTCGCCTTATCCCCGGTCTAGTGAAGGCCCACGCCATTCACACATCAATCAAATCAATTTCATCTCACCCAACAACTCAATTCAAACAAATAATTCAACTAATCTATGCAACCAAACAAACAAGTCCATGGTCTGTGGACGATTGTGTCGGGTGCTACTAAGCACCGTCCGCATCCTAGTATATATATATAACTAGAAAAAGAATTGAAAGGTGAGAAATTCTCACATATAGCTATCCTAGCTCCACGGCACTTCATTTGCAGAAGCCTTCGTCGTTTCGCCTTTTTGTCACCTTCGTTGCTGCTTTCACTACATACGTAAAAATCACATTTTTACCTCGCTATTCCATATATAAAAATCGAATTTTTAGTTCAAAGTTCAATATATAAAAATCGAATTTTTAGTTCAAAGTTCAATATATAAAAATCGAATTTTTAGTTCAAAGTTCAATATATAAAAATCGAATTTTTACTTTGCTGTTCAATATATAAAAATTCTATTTTTCTATCGAAGTTCAATATATAAAAATTCTATTTTTCTATCGAAGTTCAATATATAAAAATTCTATTTTTCTATCGAAGTTCAATATATAAAAATTCCATTTTTCTATCGATGCCATATAGATAAAAATTCCATTTCAAAAATATAGACTTCGCCTTTTCTAATAAAAAGTTTTCCCCTTTTTTTTCTAATAAAGATCAAATCTTTTTCCTTTTAAAGTTAAAACCTTTTCCTATTTTAAAGTTAAAACCCTTTTCCTATATTAAACCTTAAAATAAAATTCAATTTTATACTAAAATAAAATTCAGTTTTACTAAAATAAAATTCTGTTTTAACCTAAAATAAAATTCAGTTTTAACCTAAAATAAAATTCTGTTTTAACATCAAAATAAAATTCTGTTTTTTTTTTCTATAAATCAATTCAGTTTATAAAATCTATTATAATCAGTTTATAAAATCTTTAACAATCAAATCTAAAATCAATTTTAAATTCTTTTTAAATCAGTTTTTAAACAAACAAAAAAAAACAGTTTTAAAGGTAAATAAAAAAAACAGAATTGAAAATGAAAATAAAATAAAATAAAAAAAACCACTTACAGTAAAAATCGAAGGCGGCGGCGGGGGACGTTGGTGCAGGCGACGACGGGCCAGCTAGGTGGCGGCGCATCTGGTTTGGGCGGTCGTGGGGGCTCGGGGTTGTGGGTTTCGCGCTTTGGGCTAGGGGATGGACGGTCGGAGGGGAGGGGGAGTGCGGTCGGAGGTGGAGAGGCCGGGGGCGGAGGTGCGGCGCCTGCGGTGGCTTCCCTCGGGCGATCGATGGCCTTCAGCGGGTTTTTTTTTTTTTTTTTTTTTTTATTTCGATCTGAAGTATGAATTGAGGGGGGGGGGGGCCAGAGCGGTTTTAAGGGGAGAGAAGGTTTTTTTTTTTTTTTAATTATTATATTTGGCTAAAAGGTTGACTTTTACATATGACCTCGAAACGAGGCCCACCGCCTGTCGCCCATAGCGTTTCACCCCCATTCCGAACACAATGGGATATGTATCGCACGCTGATTCGATTGTTACAATCAGTTTCCTTTTGAATTTACATTTAAATCACTATATTGAATTTTAAACGCACATTTCAAATTACCGGGGCCACATACTAACTCGAAAAATTCCAGAAAAATATTTTCTAGCTTCGTATTGACGATACGGTCCTAACAAAACTAGTTTCGTCGAATTCCGAGACCGTTAGAAAAATGGCCAATTTCCAGTTGATTAAAATCAACTGGAACCGGTCAAACGCGTTTTCCTTTGCCACGCTCACATACTGATTCGGAAAATTATGAAATTTGGAATCTAGCAATAACTTGACTCTGCGGACCCAACAAAACTGGTTTCGTCGGAATCCGAGGTCGTTTGCAAAATGTCCATTTTTAAGGGCCTGAATTCCATAGCGACTATTCAGAATTTTCAACTGGACATATCTTTTGATTCCCGATATGAAATCTTGATTTTTCGGATTCGTTAGAAAGATATTCACTATTAGATTCCATTATTTTTGGTTTCACTAAAATCCGGATTGTTTTGCACCCGGTACATTCAATTGAAGTTTGAAATCGAATTATCGAACTACCGCGCCATTTTCAATTCTATTTATAATTATATATAAATATTTATATTCTAACGACGACGCGTATAAATATATACGTTCTAATTATATTCAAAATAAATTTTCGTCGATATTATTTAAAATAATTCATTTTAAATAATCAAAATTCGCTTAAATTACCAAAATAAAAATTTCAAACTGGCTCGCATTTTACGGGTTGTTACAGTATCTTCGTGTGTTTGCACTTCGGTCACCTTTTTTGTTGATTGATGAATATATTTAAATCGAGGTGGTGTTAAATTTGGATGTTTTAAATATATTAATGAGGAGATATTAATTGGTTCTCATAATCAAGTCAAATCAGGAAGATAATATATTAATATGAAGAAGGTATATACTTGATTTAAGGAATCGATCAAATATTGGTATAGGTGAAAACAATTTAAAAATGTGCCAGATTTATAGTGGAATCAATAAGGAAATATTTCATCCTTATCCACGAAGCATTCTCATCGTTCCTCCTATATATACACAGGCATCTGCTCATCTTTTTAAAACAGTCGTAAGAAGAAAGATCTATCTATATATTATCTTCAATAAGAACCTTATTTCTGTATCTATTATAGGGTGAGATAGTTGTATTGAGTTGTGTATTTCTTCTCATATTGTTCCTCCTCTTGAAGTGAAGAAATAAAAGGTTGTTGGGTCCAAGGATGTAGGCATAGCTGAACCTCGTTATAATGGTGTGTTCTTTCCCTTTTCTATTTCTTTTTTTCTCTATAAATTGAGCTATTTTTTTTCTTTATCATCTCTTTTTGGATTGGAATTGTTGAGATTGTCGACATGCTAGATTACTGGATGTTTTGCGTCCGTTGGACAAACCACTGGCTTTTCACTACAAAAAGCATTTATTTTTTGTGATGCTAAGGGCACACCGTCATCCTCTTCCTAATACCACAAATAATAATAATAATAAGCGCAAAAAATTTTATGTACTTCCTACTACTACACGCAATTCACATGGTAATCAACTACTGTGCAAAATTGTTTTGCACGGAAAATAATAGCCAACCAACACCGATTTCCATGGTCATAATCATCGATCTACTGCTGTTTAGCGGTTGATTGTCGTAGTAAACAGTGTTGGTTGATGGTCGTTCTCCATACAAAATTTAATAAAAATAATGAAATTGGTAGCACCTTAAAAAGCATGGTATTAGAAGAAGTGTAATATAAAATTATATGGTATTATTTAGTAATGATATTAGGAAGTAGAAAATAAGGTGGCCTTAGAGCATCTCCAACAGTGGAGGAAATTCATGTTAAGGGGTGTAATTTCACTTATTTTTGCACCCAACAGTTGTTACGAGGTGTAATATGAAAGGAAATGTTACGGGCTCAATTCAGAGTCCTGAATGGGGCGCGCGAGCCGATTTTATCGGCTCGTGATGTCGCGAGCCGATTTTATCGGCTCGCGACTTCAGGAGCCGATAAAATCGGCTCGTGGCTATTTTTTTTTCCCAACTATTTTTACCATATTTTACCATATACAAAACCAAACCCATTAATTTTTTTTCCCAACTCCGAAACGTAATAATAATAGATGATTACTAAGAGAAAAACCATTTTTTTTTTTACGTTTTACCCTAGTTTATCATATACAAAAACATAACCGATATTTATTTCGTACCATAAACTTAGAAACATAATAATATATGATTAATAACTCTTACGAATACAAGAGAACGAGTTGGTACAATAGAAAATGACAACATCTTTACTGCATACATGATTGATAAGTTCGGACAAACATAAAATAAAACACAAATTCAGATAATGATCGTCCACTAACCCGAAGGAGTTATAAAGGAGTTTAAAACTAGGGTCGTCCACTAACCCGTGATATTTACACGTATATAAAAAGGAGTTCAAAAGGAGTTTAAAAGGAGGGTCGTCCACTTATCCTCATAATGTAAACATTTAAGCACCCGAAGGAGTTAAAAAGGAGTTATAAAGGAGTTTAAAACTTGGGTCGTCCACTAACCCGTGTTATTTAAACGTATATACAAAGGAGTTAAAAAGGATTTTATAAGGAGGGTCGTCCACTTACCCTAATTATTTAAACATGTAAACCTTTAAGTACCAGGTTTGGCGCTTGGCAAAGTACCAAAACTTGGCAAGGTAACGGTTTGCAATAAAACAAGCATACATTACACAGAACATATGAAAGGAGCAAACATTACACAGAACATAGGACACGCGCAAACAGTACACAGAACATATGAAATGGCACATATCGCAGAACACATAGAAAAATAACATACAGTCCAAAACATCGAGACATACACATACATACATCGAGCCATACATATATACACCGCGACATACAGAAATATAAATCATGATAAATCTGCGGCATCATCATCATCACCATCCAAAGACATGTCGTCTCCGCTATCAGACGGGTCATAATACGGAATATCGTCATCACTACCTCCAACCACGTCATCCCCTCCATCAACGTCATCCCCTCCAACAACGTCGCCCCCTCCAGCAACGTTGCCCTCTCCAACAACGTCGCCCCCTCCAACTCCTCCTCCTACTCCTGGACCTCCTACTCCCGAACCACCTGCTCCAGAACCACCTCCTCCTGAACCACCTGCTCCTGAGCCACCAGTACACGACCCTACAATGGTACCTGATGCTGCTGTCCCCCCACCCTCTACTGCAGCTAATCTGGCCTGTAAGTCATATATCTGCTCCTGCAATCCCTGCACAATCGTCTGGTGCTCCTGATACATGGACCGAGTCCATAGCAGTGCCATATGCTGAATAGCCGCGATATGTATCCTATGCTGGTCCAACCTGGGTGCATACTGCATATATAGAACATATAAAATCAGTTTCTACAGCATATAACATACAACGTAAATTCACAAGTACAAATGTTACCTCATGTGACGGATATAATCCAGCAGTAGGGACACCATACACCATGTCTGCAGGTGGGTAAACAATAGGCAGGGCTATCTATGCCCCGCTAAGATCATATGTCTGAAATGTATCGGCGAGAGCAAAATCCTGCGGAGGGTCGGATATCTGTGAAGGGGTCGGGTCGAAAGTAAACGGCGGAGGGTGAACTCTACCACTCACCAATCGGGGTCCAATGTGATCGGAGTTCACACCCCGCATATAATCCGGCAGCAAGTACCGTCTAGGAGCTACCCGAACCCAGTAAGGACCAAACTCCGCGTCGGGTAAGTGAAAGTCAGTCGTATCAACCTATCCTGCCTGTCTCAATCCAGCCACATACTGTCTCCCTATAACACGCTGCGACTCGAACATATCAAGTGGCAAAGGTGGATCTACGGGTACGCGCAGCTCACCGGTACTCTAGTAATAGCATCGGTCTCCCAAGTACCAAACAGAAAGGTGGGCCGGTGGGAAGAAGAGGACACGTCGAGTAGATAAGCTGCATGCAATGGCTAATGGATGGGCATCAGGTACTGGGCCACCGGCTGCAAGTAACATCCAATAAGAAGCCCAAGGTGCTCGTAATATGTTCCCCCTCTCCCTCATATCCAACTGGGTACGAGCCTCCGTCAAGTCGTGTCTCACACCAGAAGGAGAATGCTGAACTACGTGAATACTCTCCCATCTACGCATCCGTGGGAAAAAGGTCTCAGCAGCATGACTGGCGGTGTGCTGTATGTGTGGGTGCATGTTGGCCGTGTACTCGTAGTACCAGCACGGCAACATGCAAAAACCATACATCTTCTGAACCTCTCTAAAAACATAGGAGTCAAGAGTGGTGTATAGATAACCCAGTATAGCAGAGCCCCAATCAAACATATGCAGCTGATCTAAATCGACTAGTGCTGCTAGGTAGCCAAGCCTAATCGAACTCTGTTGGTTCGTAAAGAACGTCGAACCAAGGAGGTATAAAATGGTAGCCCTGTACACTATGTTGTGGAAATCTATCACATCTACATGCGCTGTAATATACTCAAGTAAATTTGTGCAGGGAACGGCACCATTAGCTATACGAGCCGCATCCAAACATGGCAAATACTGTATGTAGGACTCGGGTGACTCAAACTGGGAATCAAATGGAGGTATGACTCTATCTGGAAGGCCTATCTCAATCCCCGAAAGCATGTAAAAATCGGCTGGGGTGATACCTAGCTCAAAATCCGGGAAGTGAAAGGTGTGTGTCGTAGGTCACCATCTCTCTGATAAGGCTTCGACCAAAGGTCGATCGAAGGACTGAGGAGGTAAAATACGTAAAAAACGTCCGAATGGACTGCCAAATAGCCTCTCTCGAATATCCAGAGGTAATATGTCTAAGGCTGATGATACAAACTTCGCCCAACTCCCGCGAACGAAGATGTACCGAGTCTATTAAAATAATACCAGTTAAATGACTATTTAACAGTTAAATGAGTATTAAAGTTCGTACTACTAACGTATAACAAACTACTACATGGTAAATGCACTAATAAAGTTTTAATAGTTAAATGACTATTTAACAGCTAAATGACTATTTAACTAGTACATGCAATAATTTATACTATTTAAATGACTATTGACGTTCAACCTACTAAACCATATAACGTACATGCACTATACTATAACGTAAAACGACCAGATCATACTTTTTAATAGTTAACTAACTGCGAATATTATAAAAAGTAAAACAAATACCTGAACGGCGGCCAGCGCGGCAACTGATCGATGGGTGAATC
This sequence comes from Allium sativum, assembly GCA_030737875.1. Classification (NCBI taxonomy): domain Eukaryota; kingdom Viridiplantae; phylum Streptophyta; class Magnoliopsida; order Asparagales; family Amaryllidaceae; genus Allium; species Allium sativum. Next base: position 967,220,697 of record CM060912.1, on the reverse strand, counting down.
CCTGTGGCATCTCGTGGAGGATACGTAAGTCCTCAATCGTCGTCCCCGCTGGTGGAGGAAGGTGTACTGGACCAGACATGTCGTCTGGCATAACTCTAACTGTGCGTCTCCCGCTCTTCGTCACGCATGGCGGCATCCCGACGTTGGAACGATTAAAAAAGAAATTAAAAAGGAGGAAATTAAAATTAAACTAATATAACAAACACCACCCCCCCCTCCCGAGCCATATATTGGCTCGGGACAGGCGTGAGCCGATAAAATCGGCTCGCGCCTGTTGGGAGATATCAAAGATATCTCCCGTAATGTTACGGGCCGTAACGTTACGGCCCGTAACACTGTTGGAGATGGTCTTAGCATTGCACTTTATTTTTTGTTTTGTATATCTTTTAGTCAAACCGACTTTGTCGATTTCCCTTGATTCTACTGCCCCTCTCAAAAACTTCTATCCATCTGAAGTCGACAATGATCCTAATTTCTTCTTCATGCGCACGCACCCATGTCTTTCGTCTTCAGCAAATGAATTTTTCTTCTCTGCATATTTTTCTATTCTACCAGTTTCTCACGCACACTATTTATTTTGGAAAAATCCACCTCTTTTTCAACAAATCCGGTCCAGTAAACTTTGTCCCAAAAACGAAAGCTTTTGGCCTACTTCCATAGTGACACTACGGCGCCTTCTTCCAACTCACCCTCTGCGTCTCAAATCTAATATAGGTAAAGTTCGTTTATAATCCATATATCAGCCGAAATTTTCAAATCTTCTTTATTCCATTATTTTTTTATGTTTTATTATATTGGATTATGTTTTTCAGTCATTTCTTGTTATGGTCATTTTTCTTTGTCATGGATCGAGTACGCATGCAGCTAGAAGTGGAAGGTTCAAGATACACTGATGCTGGAGGTTTTAAGGAAAGATAGAATGTAGCGAAGAGGTTGGAATAGTTTATCACAGGAGGATTGAAAGAAGTAAGAACATATTGGTATAGAAAGGTTAACAAGAAGAGAAGATTTATTTGAGAAGACGATACGAGAAGAAGAAATAACAGTAGAAAAGTAAACTTTTTGCCACATGCTCAGGCTAAAGGGCTAGGCCCAATTACATTCTATACATAGAAATAGGCCCGTTATTAATTTATTTACTAATACTATTGCACGTTAAGTGTACATGTGCAAGGCCGTGCACATGCACATCTTCTCCAGATTTAGCCAGGGTCAACTCTAGTTTCAGGTGAGTATCCCTTGCCTGCCTCGTCACATTCTACCTGACCAATATCGATGTCAACCCTTGGGTCAACGGTATAGAGGAGTTTGTTGTTCTGTGCCTTAGTGTTTGATATAATATAGTAGGTGTTTATGAAATGCTTATTACAACCTTATGTTATTGAACAACAGTAGATTGCATCTCATCCCTATCTGTCCCTCGCCCTTTAAAATTTGACCTTGCCTCAAGGTCAAAGGTTGTAGAACGTTTAATTAATTATTGATAATCTTCCTATGTAGCATCTTCATAGGGTCTTTTTTCCATTTGACCAATGCGTGTATCATGTCCCTATTGTTTTTTGGCATCGTCCTTCTATCTATTATTAACTCGGGATCCTCAATAATTTCTTCAGTAAAGACAGGGTCTTCTCTTTGTATTACAATGTTTCTTCCCATTTTTCTCTTTAACTGGGAAACATGAAACACGGGACAAATCTTAGCCGTGGATGGTAAGTCAAGTTTATATGCCACCTCACCCATCTTCTGCATGACTTGATATGGTCCATAGAACTTTGGAGAAAGCTTGGTGGTTTTTTGCATTACTTACTGTAATCTTTCAATATAGTTGAAGCTTCAAATAGACCCAATCCCCTTCCTTGAAGCATCTCTCAGTTCTCCCTAGGTCAGCATATCTTTTCATCGTAGATTGACTTGCCATTAAGCTATCCTTCGATAATTGTATTACCACATCACTCAAATATAGTTCCTTTTCGACTTGCCCAGTCTTAGCTGTATTTAGTACATAAGATAATAGCGTAGGTAGTGGTATCCTGTATATATATATATATATATATATATATATATATATCCATGAATGGAGGCATATTTAGATAAATATACCAGCTCGTGTTATACCGAAATTCTTCCATCGAGAGCCACTGTGACCACTCAAGTGGCTTATGACATACAAAGCAGCGTAGGTAGCATTAAAGTATTTTGTTTATAGCCTCGATTTGACCATCGAATTAGGGGTGGTAATATGAACTTAAATTTAAAGAACAGCTATGCAGTTTGAAGAGCTCTCGTCAAAATATGGAAGTGAATTTAGCATCCCGATCACTCACTATGCTTTTTGGAATTCCATGATGTTTGAATATCCCCATAAAGAAAGATATTGGCTACATCCGTAGCAGTATAGGGGTGTTGAAGAGGGAAAAATGTGAATTCTTTGGCAACCTATCCACCACCACATAGATAGTGATGTATTTGTGACTTTTAGGGCAGTCCAATAATAAAGTTCGTGGAAATATCAGACCAAATTTTTTTAGGCATAGGCAGTGGATGCAGGAGACTGGTATAAGTATATTTTTATGTTTGTTTGTCTTGCAAGTGTTGCATTCTCTTATATAAGCTTCTATGTCAGTCTTCATCTTCTTCCAGTGAAAAGTTTGCTTAATTCTGTGATTGGTCTTCTTAGTTCCCGAATGCCTACTAGAGGTGTTAATGGTACTCATTTATTATGTTTTTAATCATGTCTTTGCATTGGGAGTTTAGATAAATTCTGTCGTGGTAAAATATAATGTTATCCACCACTTTGTATTTCCCCATCTTGTCTCTACCATCATGTATTTGCTGTCTCTTATCCTGATATTCATTTGAATTTTGCACTCCCTACTTCAACTGTTGTAATTAACTATTTTCTAATGTTGATATATCTTGACAATGGGCTAGTTCTTGGGGAACTCAGGAGAGAGCATCTGTGACTTTGTTTTCCCTACCTTTCTTGTATTTAACCTTGTAGTCGAAGTCGTGTAACTTAGCCAACCATCTACCCTGTAAACCTGTAGTAAATTTCTGGGTTAATAAGTGCCTCAAACTCTGATGGTCGGTCTTAACAATAAATTCCCTTCCAACCATGTATTGCGTCCATTTATTTGTTGCTAGTATTAATAACAGTAGTTCCTTTTTGTAAGTAGATAGTGCAAGATTCCTTCTGTTCAACGCTTGGCTTAAATATGTTATTGGTTTGCCATCTTGAGTCAATATAGCCACAATACCTACTCCACTTGCATCACATTCGACTACAAAGTCCTTGTTGAAACCAGGCATAACAAGTACATGTGGATTCATCAATTGTTGCTTTAGTTCTTCAAAGGCTTTAGTGCCTTTTTTATTCCAGTGGAAGGCATTCTTCTTTAGTAATCAGTGAGTGGTTTAGCTATTGATCCATAATTCGGAATGAACCACTTGTAGTACCCAATGAGACCTAAGTAACCCCTCGATCCTTTGATATTCTTTGGTATTGGACATTGTTTGATTGCTACATCTTTGTTTGGCTCTACAGCTATGCCATTCCTTGAAATCACATGGACTAAGTAGTTAACTTGAGCCTCAACAAAAGCGCATTTGGATAGTTTAATAATGAAATGATTATTCTCTAGTACCAGTAGGGCAAGTTTGATATAATGCAAATGCTCAGACCAAATCTGGCTATATATTAGTATGTCATCAAAAAACCCTAGCATAAATTTTTCTTAAATAGGGTTTAATAATATCATTCATCAAAGCTTAGAAGGTAGAGGGTGCATTAGATAATCAGAAGGGCATTACTACAAATTCATAATGTCCCTTATGAGTCCTTGTTTTGGTGATGTCTGAGGGGTACATCCAAATTTGATGATACCCAGACCTTAGATCAGTTTAGATTAATAATTCGAACCATGTAACTCATCTAACAGATCCTCGACTAAGGGAATGGGGAAGTTGTTCTTATAGTTTGATTATTAAGTGACCTATAGTCTATGCACATCCTCTATGTTCCATCTTTTTTCCTAACCATCACTAATGGAGATAAATATTCACTAGTGCCGGGTTAGATAATACTAGTTTCCATCATTTCTTTGACAAGATTTTCTAACTCATTCTTTATATGGAATGAGTGCACGTATGGTCCCAAGTATACAGTCTTAGCATTAGGTACAAGGATTATTTTATGATCGAAATTTCTCTGGGGTGGTAGAGGAGGGTTGATAGTAGTGACACTAGGAAATTGTTGTAAGAGGGTATGAACCTCAGGATGTATTGAATTTATTGGAAAGTTTAAAGTGGGTACTTTTAGTTCTTTCGAACATAACAATAATGTATGTTTCCCTTTAACACAGTCCTTAGTTATTTCCTTATTATCTGCTAACTCATTTATCTCCTAAATACCTTTCCATATAAAAAATGATTCTTGGAACTTTAATTTAGTTTGTAATATATCAAAATTAAAGGATAAGTCACCCAATTCTTTCATCAATTGGGACCCGTGTACGACTTGGCATCCTTCCACTAGTATGACCAGTAAGTTTAATGCATAGTGCATCCCTGACATTTGAAGATGACTCCCTTGAGAATCCCTTGTCCTTGTATTTTATCTCCATTAGCTATTTGCATTGAGTATAGCATAGTGTCTTGGACTTACAAATTCAGTTTTTTTGATAATCCAAAGTTTATAAAACTATGAGTTGAACCGAAATCGATGAGAATAGTAAGTGGTTTTCCATCTATATATCCTCACACTTTTATGGTATATAGAGTGGGTATACTGCACATGGCAATAAGGGGGGATTGCACAAGTTTTTTCCTTGGTTTCCTTTGTAGAATTCTGGTCCTCGAGTATTTCATTAGTAGTTGTATTTTGACTGTTTCCTAGACAAGGTTCTTCATCCTCATCTTAAAGAAGCATAATACCCTCAATCACATAAATTTATTTGGTTTTACAAACATGGCTAGGATGCCACTTCTCGTTGCATCCAAAACACAAATTCTTTATCCTTCTATCAATAATTTCCTGGGGAATTAGGCCTTTAGTTTTTCTTGAAGTTTCTTTTCCCTCATTGTCATAAGATTTCTCTTTATTCTTTGACTGCAGTTGGGTTCTTGATGCGTTCGACATCTTACTTTTCTTTTTTCCTTCTTTCTTGCGTTCGAAGACTTTTGCTAAACTCACTGCGTCCCTAAAATCTGCTAAATGCAATGCTATTACATCAAATCTTATTTCTTCCTTAAGACCATCAATGAATTTTTCCAAGAGAAACTGATTGGGCAATGCATCACATAACCTTGTAACTCTTTGAATTTAGTCAAATAGGCACATACGATAGTGGTCCGTTTAATGTTGGAAATAGCACCATAGGATCTTTGGAGGTCCTCCGTGGCAAATCTAACGATCAATTCTTCCTTGAAGATGACCCATTGTATGTAATTTCTTACCTTCTTTGAGAGCCAGCCAAACCATAAATGTACCTCCCCCTTGAGATGGAAGAAACATGTGGGAACCCATTCATTTTCGGGTGTATTGTGATATTGGAAGAGTTGTTCCACACTATTAATCCATTCAATCACATTGACTTCCCCATTATAGGTAGGAAAATCCAATTTTATAACGGTGTTCTGCAGAAGCTTTGGGGTAAAAGGACTATTGTTGGTTAATTGACTGGGTGAACTAGCTAATACACCGACAACGTTCCTTGAATTTCTCTAGGAGAGGGTTACATAGGTGTTTCGATTTTGATTCCTGAGCTCCTTCATTTCAGTACTAGTCCTTTAATTGCTTCGTTAATACTATCCATCTTATTGCTAATTTCTTGGGTGGTTTCTTGTTGATTTTGGAAAGATTCTTGAAGTTATCAGATATGCAAAGGTGTTTTAGCATTGATTTGATTTTGTCTAGATTCATCAGCAGCTTGTACCGTCGATTCATCAGGAGTTTCTTCATCTGACAAGTCCTGCTGTTCCTCAGATCATGTCATCTCTGATAATAATTTGTTATGGTTATTTTTCTTTGCCATGGATCGAATAAGCATGCAGTCGGAAGTGGAAGGTTAAGATACAGTGATAATGGATGTCTTAAGGGAAGACAGAATGTAAGGAAGAGGTTGGAATAGAGAATAGTTTATCATAGAAGGATTGAAAGAAGTAAGAACAGATTGGTAGAGAAAGGTTAACAAGAGGAGAATATTTATTTTAGAGGATGATACGAGAAGAAGAAATAGCAGTAGAAATGTAAACTTCAAATTATCACTTAACTTCTTAATGACCAAACTCGGTCATATATACACACATTTTGCCAGATGCTTAGGCTAAAGGGCTAGACCCAATTACATACTATACACATAAACAGACCTGTTATTAATTTATTCACTAATACTGTTGCACGTTAAGTGTACATGTGCAATGTTGTGCATATGCACCTCTTCTCCAGACCTATCCAAGGTCAACTCTAGTTGTTAGTGAGTCTCGCTTGCCTGCCTTGTCACATTCTTCCTGAATATGTCAACACTTGGGTCAATGGTAGAGAGGAGTTTGTTGTTCTCTACCTTGGTGTTCGATATATTATCTAATGTGTTTAATGAAATGCTTATTTTAACCTTGTGCTGCTGACCAATGGTAGATTGAGTCTTAGCCTGAACATTTTTTTTATTCAGTTCTACTTTGTGATTTAACTTGACTCAAATCTGATATGAGTAATGGCTTGATTCGAATATAAGGACTGTCTTTGCTTGGTTTGTTTTCTTTTGTGGGGTAAAAATTTAATGGTGCTTTTGTTAAAAAAATCTTTAGTGCATATTAGGATAGTTTAATTTATAGGTATTTATGGCACAACAAGTAAAAATTACTCCAAAAAAACCCAAATAGATAGTTTAATTTATAGGAGCTTATTGGCATAACAATGTTGAGTACTTATCGGGATGGTTAAAGGTAAAAAACACCAAGATACGAGTAAGATGCAACTGTACATTTTGCTTTACCTCAAGATACTACATAGGCAATAGAGCCTTAAAGTGTAAGGTAAATAATGTTTTACTCCAGGATCTTATGTGTATGAGGTGCATGTCTTTTGCACCTTGCACATCATACAATTCTAAGGTACCCAAAAATAGAATGAAATCCTAACTCACTTCTAAACAAAAAGAAATGCAAAGGACGCAGCAAGGAAACAAAGAGAAAAGTTGTAAATATTTTAAATCAATCGTGAATATTGATTCCAGAAATGGAACCGTTATCACAGATAAATTCCATTTTCGGAATCAATAATCACAATCCATTACAGTCGAGGAATCAACTTTGTTTTTCTAAAATAAATACGCAAACATTGGATGCTTATGCGTTGATCAAGTTTAAGATGTTTCGGGATGACTTTATAATTACAACGCTTAGTTAATATCTTTGATAATTTTTCAATGACCCACAACCATCTAAATTGTTGGTTACATACAAAAGCATTAACGGTCCCTTTTGAATGAAGACCAATGCGGTACTTTCCTTGATGGTCAACAAAATCACCTTATGTTGATCATGAGTATCATTAGCACGTCAACAAAATCACCTTACGTTGATCATGTTCAATGCGTTATACTAGACTAATTTGGTATTTTATAAGGTAGTGCCAGCCCATTGCTATAATGCTATTAAATGCCAAAATAATGGATGTTATCTATTTTCTAATATAACTATTTTTAGATGTGTAGCTAACATGTGTAGTTAGGGAAATGATAAAATTGATTAATATTAATCCCCTTTCTAATTTGATTTGTGTTTTGATGCTTTTGGTTGGCTATCTGATTAGGTAATCACAATAAATCCAATGATTCTCAACCCCCTCCTTCATATAAGAAAAAATAATTAGCGTTAGGTAAGGTTGTTGTAGTGATCTGTGGTCTTCAGACCGTAATTTTATTGAATATTAATCGAGTGTTTTGTTTTTTTAGCCTTCTTAAGTTTATCACATCATTCATAGCTTACTCGATAGTTAGATGTTGAGTTTTGATTAAACGCCACCATAAGGAGACATCAAAGGTGGCAAAGCAACTGGAACCTCTGTGTCAAGCGATGGCGAACTGTCTTTCTGCAGCTACAAATGTTTTGCTTCCTTCCGTATCTTCTATAATGAAGGTTTTTGAATTTCATGGGTAACATACTTTTTCCTTCTTAGAAATTTTATCTGTTGTCGATAGAGCTTTAATAATTTTCTTTCTTTTTGCAAAATGCATTTAATGATTTGGAGAAATAGAATATAGTACTCTATAGCCTATAAGCTAGATGGTATAAAAAATTGATGTTGCGTTTGCTTTTCCTCAACAATATACTAAATTTCCATAAGTCGTACTCACACCAATATTGCATTTATTGACTGCTCCGGTTATTGTTGCAAACATTTTCCTCCATATTGTTTTGGTTACCTCTATCAATAGTAATCATAAATAAAACTATATGAAACTGAAATACTAAAGTTTTAAGTGTAAGCTTACAATAGATATGGAATAAACATTATACTGTTTAAATCTACCAGCAACTAAAATGAAGTTCATTAAAAGTTGTTGGTAAGATTAGGATGTCTACCTCCTATATAAATACAAACTAGTGTTCATAAACAAACTTCAGCCAAAATATATTGGCACGATAGCGAACCAATAAATTCTTGCACCAAATACAAATTCGTTTCTTACTTCGATTTTTTTTTGCAGCTAGTTCAGGCCATGATATTGTATCCATTGTTTTTTCCATCTGCATAAAAATGAGAAATAATTTTTTTTATATAATAATCTATTAACATCCATTTGAATATCTCACATTCATGTGCTGCTAGGATGGGAGAATGCATCAAGAGTAGCTGCTAGAGTAATATCTAAGTATGAGTGCAAATTGTTAGCTTTAAAGGTTCCTTGATAAACAAAATCCAAGCTAACGAATTGACTAATATAAAGCATGAAAATCACAAAGCTTAGTTTTTCAGGTTGTGGTAGTGAGTTGAGTGACAAGAGCATAAAATATAAAGGTAGACTAGAAGCGGGGGTTAGCTATATATGTGTACGGGTTGGTCAATTTTGTTTTAGATGACGTTAGTATAAATTAAAAACGCTGGTTTCTGTTTTTCCATACATATAAAAATGTATCGTCCATGAATGTATTTATTAATACTATATATATTTTCATCTGTACACAATGCACTTTGTACAAACTACATTTTTGGGGTTTCGATCTGCTCTTCCACAAATCGTAGGTTGAGATTGCTGGGCAGAGTTAGTGGATTATATTGTTTTTTTAGAGGTTCCGTCTCTTAAGCCTGTTTCCATCAGGTCATGTTGTATTTGTCAGTTTGCAGTTCTCTGAAATGTCTTTTACAGATGTCACCGAGCCTGCACTCTAATATTTAGATCATTAAACCATTTTTTTAATCTTTTTCATGAATATTTATTTGTGCATTTAATCTCTGCTCTTGATTGATTGAAATAATTATTTTTGGTTTTTAATAATGGATGTAAATTTTCTTTCATATATTGTCATCCATATGTAGTTTTAAATAATTAAAAAACAACGAAAAAAATATTTTTTATTAATTGTATAGTATTACAAAATCGGTTTTTCAACCTTTATGCGGTTATACTAGTGCATAATGTAAATTCCTAGTTAACTTACTTACACTTACAAACAACCCTTTGTTTTTTTTTTTTGAAAGAATTAACAAATAGATATGACAGATTGGGTGTTTCACACCTAAGTCTCCCACAGTTGGAGATGATTTAAGTATCGCTTCTAGAATTCTTTTCTTAATCAACTTTCTGATACCAGACAATAAAATTGGGAAATTGCAGCTTAGCGACCACCAAACATCATAGAAACACCACATATGTTAATAAGTGATTGAACTTTGTGTTTGTACACACTTTATTCAATTTGTTAAGATGTGATAGCTTAAGCTTAATAATGTTGACTATTTCCTTATACTAATGAGATTTTTTTCCTTTTTTTCCATTCAAGCATCCATTTTAGTTGCATGTTGTTATTTACTATCAAAATGCCACATTCAAATGTTTACATAGTATGCTAACTTAAACTTTTCTTCCTAAATGTAAATTTAAGCGGTAATTGAAAAGTGATTATTTTGTTGGTGGGTATCTTGACACTTGCCAATGTAGCTTTAGGGATTCAAGATGCTTTGGCCCTTAGAGCTGACACTTCTCGTGGTTAGGATAAAACTGCATTTGTTGACGTTGGATTTGCTTATATGTTCTTGATTTGACCATCCATTTACTTGTTCTTAGTTGTTACTTACTAGTGTAGGTTTTTGTGTGTTAGTCTCAAAATCTCAGTTTTGATTTTAATCTTTTGATATTTTGAATTTCAATTAATTCAATTTTTTTGATAATTTAGGTATTTTATTCTAGAGGGATTTTGGCCACATGCCTAATTTGTACCCTTGAGTCTTACACCATGCAAACAGTGTCCTTTTTTTATATTTACAAATTTGGTATTCAAGATGATGTTAAAAGCATTGTTGTAAATAGTTTCTCTTATTGAAATTAATGATTCAAATATTTGTAGAGAAAGAAAGAAATTGATTGATTGTCAATCAATTAATTGGCTATTATATGGAAAGGTATAAGAGGAAGTTTTCTTTTTGGAAGAAAAATAATAGGCCAATCAATCAATTAATGAAGAATCAATTTACTCAAGGAAAGTGATTGAGACCATGATTGCGCCAACCATTTATGCTCCAATCAAATCAAGAAAGATATTATATTTATTTTTCTTCATGTCCAAGTAATTTAGAAACTTCTCTTATTTATCTCAAAGAAATCCCTCTAAATAAATAGGGGTCATGTTATTGTATGTAGGAGAGTAATCCACCGTTATTCTTCTCTCTATATTGTAATCTTATGTACTCATTTCTTCATTGAGAAATAAAATTTGTTGGGTCTCCATGGACGTAGGATATTCATATCCGAACCACGTTATATTGGTGTATCCTTTCCTCTCTTTTCGATTTTTGTTCTCTCTATAATTTGTGCCACTTGATTTTATTTTTTTCGGCATTGTTGAAATAGTTGACAAACTAGATCATTTGGTTTATTTGTATTCCGCTATCCAAATCTCTGATTTTGCACTACATCTCTACTATTATTTGATTCAATGATTTTTGAATGTTTTTTTGTTGTTAAAATGTGAATGGAATGGTACATATATACTCTTATGTGTACATCTAAACATGTTGCAAGCTTGCAATGCAAATATTTGTCATGCATAATTATTATTATGCAATACAAAATGTTTGTTAATCAAATGAGGCCCGGAACAGATGTATTTTCTCAAATAGATGCCCTCAACACACTTGTCATGAATCTTCGAGCAGCTAATGTAAAGATTGAGGATGAGGCGCAAGCTGTTCTTCTTTTATGTTCTTTACCTGCAGAATATAATTCTTTTGTTAACTCTATGATCTGTGCGCGTTTGTCTATTTACTTAGAGGATGTGAAGACAATTTTGCATAACGAGATGTTGAGAGGAAAGCTAGCAAGCATGAGCATGGGGAATGATTCTGAAATCCTTCTTGCACAAATAGGAATAAGTAAAAGTAGACCCAAATACGATGGAGATAGAGATAATCTAGATCTCAGTCAAGAGGAGCCCAGAAGGGATTTTGTCATTATTGCAGAAACCTGGACATTATATTGCAAGTTGCCCCAAGTTGGAGAATAAAAACAAAGCTGTTCCCCAGAAGGCTTCAGCATTTACAACGGAGACATCAGATTCTGATAATGATCCTGGCATTTCTACAGCTTCCGCCTCTCCTATGAAGAGTACTATGTGGATTATTAACTCGGGAGCATCCTATCACATGACACCTGGTAGGCACACTTTTTCCACTTATCGTTAGCTTGATGGAGGAGAGGTTCTCATGGGAAATGATGCTTCTTATCGCATGGTTGGTATTGAAACAGTAAAAATCAGGATGTTTGATGGTGCTGTTCTTACTTTATGTAATGTTAGGCATGTGCCTGATTTAAGGCTTAGTCTGATCTCTATTGGAGCATTGTGCAATTTTGGCTTAAAGTGTGTAATAGAAAAAGATTCATTAAAAATTACAAATGGCTCGCTGATAGTAATAAAAAGGGTAAAAGCAAGAAATCTATATTTGATAAAGGGTACAACTACTGTTGCGGAGACTGCTTCGGTTATTTATTGAGTTGATTCCGATTCTACCAGATTGTGGCATTTTCGTATGGGTCACATTAGAGAGAACAGTTTAGAAGTATTGAGAAAGCGAGGCTTGATTAACGGTGTTCATCATTCAAAACATGATTTGTGTGAAGGATATGTACTTAGATAGCAGACGAAGGCTTTTTTTGGCATTGCAGAGCATAAGTCTACAGATGTTTTAGAGTATGTTCATACTGATGTTTGGGGACCGCACCATGCCTATCATATGGAGGAGCCAGGTATTTTGTTTCATTTGTTTATGATTTTTCTAGGAAAGTATGGGTTTATATTATAAAATCCAAAGATGAAACTTTTGATAGGTTTCAAAGTTGGGAATCTCTTATTAAGAAGCAATCTGGAAAGAAAGTGAAGGTTCTTCGTTATATAACGGTGGTGAATTCACTTCTCAAAAATTCGTCAAATTTTGTGAGTCCGAGGGAATCAAAAGACACTACACCACACTTGGAGATCCTCAGTCAAATGTGGCTGCAGAGAGAATGGATCAGACTTTGTCGGAAAGAACTCGTTGCTTACGACTGACTGCGGGATTAAATAAGAAATTTTGGGCATAATCATTATCTACGGTTGTTTTCCTTATCAATTGCACACCTTCTACCGCCATAGATATGAAGATTCCTGAAGAAGTGTGGAATGGAGAGCCTGTATCATATTCCTTTCTCAGGGTGTTTGGTTGTCCAGCTTATGTGCATAAGAGCAAAGGGAAGCTGGATCCAAGATCTCACAAGTGTATTTTTCTTGGCTATAAGAAAGGAATTAAGGGTTATAGGATGTGGTGTCCTACTACCCAGAAGATTATTACTAGCATGCATGTTACATTTGATGAGAAGGTTATGTTGAAGGTGGAGCCTTCTTCTTTAGTTAATGATGATTTTGAGAGGACAAATTCAGAATACCAAACACAAGGCAGATCATCAGACTTCCATACGAGCAAAAATGTTGACTCCGATGACACCTTGGTTGATAGGGAACGTACATAAGATCAATCTCAAGGTGGAGTTCAAATTCAAACTCGAACAACGAGAGAGAAGAAAAGACCTACGTGGCCTAATGATTTTGTGGGATTAAGCATTGAAGATGTTGACTTTGATGACATGGCAGCTTATGCGTTAAGCATATTTCATGATGAGCCTAGAGACTATAAAGATGCCATTAGTTCCATTGATAGCTCCAGTCGGCTAGTAGCAATGGAGGAGGAGATCGAGTCTTTGCACAAAAGTCACACTTGGGATTTAGTGCCACTTCCTTCCACCAAGAGAGCAATTGGATGTAAATGGATCTATAAGGTGAAAGATGGTGGCAATGATGACTTGAGGTACAAAGCAAGATTAGTGGCGTAGGGTTATGTTCAGAAGAAAGATGTGGAGTTTCATGATATTTTTTCTTTAGTTGTTAGACACACTTCCATTCGCATTCTTTTGGCATTGGTTGCTCACTTCGACATGGAGTTGGAACAACTAGACGTCAAGACAACATTCTTGCATGGTGATCTTGAGAAGGACATTTACCTACAGCAGCCAGAGTGGATCATTGATAGCAGCTGGCCAGGTCATGTTTGTAAACTTAACAAATCTCTTTATAGCTTAAAATAGTCTCCTAGATAGTGGTATAAGAAATTTGATAAGTTTATGATCTCACATTGTTACTCTAGAAGCTTTAAGAACCAATGTGTCTATTTTAAAAAATGTAATGATGACATCATCTATTTGTTACTTTATGTTAATGACATGTTGATAGTTTCTAAGAGCATGTCTAAAATTTTAGAGTTGAAGATGGAGCTTAGTAAGGAATTTGAGATGAAAGATTTGGAAAATACACAAAGAATTTGGGGGATGGAGATTCAGAGGGATAGAAAGCAAAGAGTTTTGCGGCTCACTCAAACTCAGTACATCGAGAAAGTCCTATCTCGATTCGGTATGGAGAATGCTAAACCGGTGGCTACTCCATTAGGCTCTCAATTCAAGCTATCCAGAGATATGTGTCCTACATCGAATGGAGACAAAAAGGGATATGCGTAATATATCTTATTCTAGTGCTGTAAGTATTCTCATGTATGCAGTGGTGTGCACGAGACCAGATTTGGCCTATGCAGTTGGTGTTATCAGTCGATATATGTCTAACCCAGGTAAAGAGCATTGGCAAGAAGTGAAGTGGATACTCAGATATCTTCGTGGCACTTCTTCAGTTGGCTTATCATATGGTGGAGTAGATGGAGACATCTCTTAGAGGATACTGTGATTCAGATTATGCTGGGGATAGAGATGGACGGAAGTCGGTGTCGGGCTATGTTTTTACACTTGGCATAGGCTCGATTTCGTGGAGATCAAAGTTGCTGTCTATCATAGCTATGTCGACTATCGAAGTAGAGTTAATATCGATTGTGGAAGCAACAATGGAAGGATTGTACTTACTTTAGTTGTTGGATGATCTTTCAATTGCGCAACAGACAGTGGAGCTATTTTCAGACAGTCAGATGCGATTCATCTTGTTGAGAATCAGGCTTATAGTTCACGGATGAAGCACATTGAAGTTAGTGGTTTCTTTCTTATGCTTGAGGAAGAACGAAGCAAGATCAAATTATTGAAGGTGGGTACTTCGTATAATCCTTCAGATATGATGCCCACGTCACTTCCAAAGGACAAGTTTGAGCATTGCTCAAACCTGATCAGTTTGCTTCCTGTTACTTGAGCGCCATGGGGCGCTGGGCCCAACAACTTTTATGTTGATTGTTGAAGATGAGATGATGAAGAAATATTGTCATATTTGAATCAAGGCAGAGTGTTGAAATTAATTATTCAAATATTTGTAGAGAAGGAAAGAAATTGATTGATTGTCAATCAATTAATTGACTCGTATTTGGAAAGATATAAGAGGAAGTTTTCTTTTTGGAAGAAAAATAACAGGCCAATCAATCAATAAACAAAGAATCAATTTACTCAGGGAAAAAGATTAAGACCATGATTGCACCAACCATTTATGCTCCAATCAAATCAAGGAAGATATTATATTTATTTTTCTTCATGTCCAAGTAATCTAGAAACTTCTCTTATTTATCTCCAAGAAATCCTTTTATATAAATAGGGGTCATGTTATATAAAGGAGAGCAATCCATTAATTTTTTCTCTATATTGTAATCTTATGTACTCATTTCTTCATTGAGAAATAAAAGTTGTTGGGTCTCCGTGGACGTAGGATATTCATATTCGAACCATGTTATATTGGTGTGTCCTTTCCTCTCTTTTCTGTTTTTGTTCTCTCTATAACTTGTGCCACTTGATTTTTTTTTGGCATTGTTGAAATAGTTAACAGACTAGATCATTGGGTTTATTCGTATTCCACTGCCCAAATCTCTGATTTTGCACTACATCTCTACTATTATTTGATTCAATGTTCTCTGAATGTTTTTTGTTGTTAAAATGTGAATGGAATGGTACATGTATACTGTTATGTGTACATCTAAACATGTTGCAAGCTTGCAATGCAAATATTTGTCATGCATAATTATTATTATGCAATACAAAATGTTTATTGATCAAATATTTATCATAAAAGAATTTCGCAATGCAGTAAGTGCACTTATTAAATTTCATTGCAAATATAAAAAGAATACTCGTAAAACAAAAAGTGGGCAACAACACTTATATTTTTGCAAAAACTATTGGGAAGATATTTGCATTACAAACTTCCTCGTATGATGAAATATGGCAAACCGTACACTTTGACAATATTTGATTTTTGTTTCTGATTATGGTGAATGTTGTTGGGAAAACAAAGGCATCATTTCTATTTCCTACACATGCGCACGCGCGAGCGCACACACAAAAACTTTTGTACAGAAACAATATCTGGTGATGAAATTAGCAATTCTAATCAAGAATAGCTTGGCCATATGGAGATGATAACCAGAGGAGCATAGATTAATGTCGAAGGTATTATGACAAGCAAATGAATGATGGTGGTTTAAGGCGATATACATGGTTATGACAATTGGAATCAGAGATGAAATGTTAATCAAGATTAGCATTTCAAATCATGGTCATTTCAGTTGATATCTTAATGTAGACACTTAGCGAAATAAAATCAGATTGAAATCTTGTATTTTATATATCGGTTGTGAACCTAGAATCTCGAGTGGTATATCGAACGAGATCAACTTTCGATATATCAGCCAATATGAATATTTTTGCACGGATCTGCATTTTGTGGAAGTATGCAATAAACAACAAAACAAAAATTTATAAAGGTCTGTGACTAATTGAACTCGAGGATTTCAATCTTAATTGAGGCAATGATGCTAGCTGTTTGACCTTATGATGCACATAACTCAAAATATTTATAGTTCTCAAAAAATCAAGGGAAATAAATTAAGGATTTATGCACAAATTTTGCGATGGTGGCTAAGAGTTGCGAGAGTCTTTAAGGAAAATGGAATTTAGGTTTGAAGGGAAATCAAATTTCATTTTGAAGAGAAATTAAAATTCAGTTTAGAAGCTTTGACTATTAATTAATCTCCCATTTCTCTCTCATTGTCATTTTATTATAGAAAGATACACAAAGATAACTAATGTATTATGTCAAATGATAATTTAAAGAAAATGAGAATTTCGGCCTATCTCTCATTCAATTCCTCTTATAGTTGTACATGATTAATTTTACTGACTTTAATTTTGCTAATCTACATAGCATTATGTTGAATGCAATTGGTAGACACTTGATTTTTGTAACGAAAAGGGATTTTCGACCCCGAAAATCAACACAAAACACCATGTCGACTATTCAAGCATCGGAAATACCAGATCATTAATAGGAAGAAATTAGAGGGCGATAGATAGAAAGAAATTTAGAAAAGAAGAGGAAGAAGGTTACAACACAACAGAATCAGAGTAACGACGAACCTCACAGCTGAACACATAAAATATATTATATAACATAGACTTTGGAAAATACAAACCTGTAACTATATATACATACCTTGTAACGACCCTGATTTTTATGTCAATTTATTTTAAACATTTAATATTATTGAATGTGAGTTGATAATATAAATGGATATTTATATTGTGCTATCGATTTAATAATCGAATACGGTTTAATATCAAGAACATAATGATCGCAATACGTGAATCTAAAATAATTCAGCTCGAGGATAATAGTGAATCAAAACAATTCAAATGATCAATATATATTCTATTTGAATATAGACGGCGATAATAACTTATTATCGAATAATTTATTTGTTTTGGATTTAAATTATATTATATCAAGAAAATATGGTTATTATATATATATATATATATATATATATATATTCGAATGAAATTTTATACTCTATTCTATTGAGTCCAGAATAGTGTAATTATGTTGAAACGCCGGTCGGTAGGTTAAAATAGCGGTTTGTGATGTCGAGTTATGAACCCCGATATATTTTTAGTGGATAAGTATGAAATCAAATCAAAATTAATTTAAAAAGAATAAAAATCTCTTTATATCAAATCGTATTTAATAAAAATCTCTTTATTTCAAATCATATTAAATAGAAATCAAATCGAAATTAATTACCATGTACTTTACCTACCCTAACCTACCTCCTAAAATAGTACATTTCACAGACTAATTCCTTAATGATGAAGCTATCGTTTTTCTATAAATTCGCATATACACTTCTTCTCATCCTTCTTCTGGGAAAAATACAATTGAAATGGTTGTGACCTTCTTTTTCCATTTCAAACCAAAAATCTCCTTCGTTAAATCCCCTTTTCCTCAGATTACTATGCGATTCTTTTTTTGTTTCCAATCAAAACTGTCCGTTCTCCCTTTCGTTATTCTGCTAAATCAAAGGGGAAACTTCAAAAGGAAATAAAAATGGAGAAGTCAAACTCAAAATCATCGAATTCTGGTGTATCGCAGCGAGCAATTGGATTGAAGAACGATCGACAAACTCTCAACTGAGATTAGGGCGGGGCCGCCAGAGAAGTTTTGGCCTTGGTTGAGGCTAGCGATGGGAATATGAGACGACATCGAGGGAGGAGTTGAACTCGAGTTCAACAATGAACTCGATTTGTGTTTCTGGAGGTTCAGTTCTTGGGATCGAAGCAGGTTTGGGGTGCGTTCTGTCAAGTCGCGAATTTTGGGATTACCGTGAGTTCTGGATATTCGGGGTTCCAAAATGCAGTGTGACAGTGGGCTCATTTGGTTCAATTGGAAAGGAGACAAAAGTGAAGTAGTTAAGAAGAAGAGCGAGTTAGCTCCTTTAGAGTCTGGTTTTGAATTTAGCAAAGCCATCTAGATAACTGAGGGGGATTCCATCTATGGTAGGCCACGCAAGGATGTTGGAGCACATTTTGATGGAGGGAGTTGGATTAGCTGTAGAAGTGTGAGGAGTAATGAGATCGCAAGGCCAAGCATAGTCGTGAAGTGGATTCGGTTTTTTCTGTAAGCGTGAAAAGGAAATTAGGCAGAGGCTTAAGGTAAAAAATTTAATTTAAAATGTTAATGGCATTTTAAAATTTTCTTAAGTCATATTTAAAATGGTTATTTTATTTTTACTAATAATAATTTAGTCTAAGGTCAGTTTTATTATAAATTGAAGCTTACTTAACTTACCTCACAAGCTGAATAAATTAGATTGTATAAACATGTATATTTAGTCGGTCAAGTAAATATTTGTATACAAACAGTTGAGTACGAAATTAAGGAATAATTTGGAATTGGTTTATACATGGAAAATTAATTAAATTCGTAGTGTGATAACTGAAATTTCATTTATATTATTTACATTGAAAAACAAACGTATGAGGAATCACTATACAATCTACATAATGGACTTCATTGGGTATTCAGCGCAAATAAAATCAGGTGAGTAAATATCACTCATATTTTTATTTAGAATTAATTTATTCATTAAAATAATTGTTTGTTGATTGTTTGCAAGCCTTGAAATATTATTATGGTTACTAAATATATATTCGTTATTTAGGATTGGTGTTTGTGGCTATTATATATATATATATATTGATGGTTGGATATTTCCCGCAGTATCATTAGCGGATGCCCACAGTATCATTAGCGGATGACCCTATACGCCCCACGCTATGATAGTGGATGACCTTCTATACCGCGATATTCTGCCACGAAGCAGAATGGGTATTATTTATGTTGGGTAACATCTGTGGATGCAGGAAAGCAGGTTGGAGGGATCCAACTGGATTCCTCAAAAAATTTATTATTTGTTTGTTCTCATATATATTATCATATATGATGTGTTAGAAAATCCATGGTTGATAACTGATATTTTCGATTGGTTAAAATATCACTGGACCTAAAATGTTGATATATAAAAATATCAAGAAAAAGGATATTTTGAAATTTAAAGGGGAAAATCTATTTATCTAAAATAGAATTTGAATTTCAATTGGGCTATAAATATATTAACTTGTTTGAATATATGAAACAAGTAGTGAATTTATGAATGTGTTTATAAATTAATAATGCAGAGAATTGAAATGAATTTATAAACAGTGTTTATAAATAAAATGGAAAAATTATCATTTAATAATTTGAATATTTAAATTCAAATATGAATTTATAAATGGAAATGGGAAATTGTTTTAAAGAAGTAAAAGATGAAGTTTATTCTGATGTTCAGAATATAAACTGAAATGAAATAAATCCGTAAGGATTTATGATGTGAATTCGATTAGTTCGAATTTATTTAACTAAAACATGTCTAGCAAATATTAGGATTTTATTTAAATAGAAGTCGAATTTAAATTTGAAAACAGATTCTATATATCTATATTTACATATATAAGTTATAATATATAGAATATTCCAAAATAAGATTTTGGTTTTAAATAGAACTTGTTAAAATATATAAGATAAGGAAAATTTATAAACGATGTTTATAAATTTGATGAACTAATTATCAGGAGATAATTTGAAATATTAATGTAACAACCCGGAATTTTGGGGCCAATTTAAAATTTTTATTTTAGAAATTTTAATGGATTTTAATATTTAAAATAATTTATTTTAAATAATAACGACTGAAAATTTATTTTAAAACGAATAAATTTAGTTTAGTTATAAAAGGAGTTAAAAACAGCGCTGTAGTTTGAAATTTTAAATTAAAACCTTGACTGAATGTACAAGATTCAAAATAAATCAGAATTGAGTGAAACCAGAAATATTTGAATCTGTTTAATCATATCTTTCTAACGAATCTGAAAAACTAAAATTTCGTTTTATAATTAGAAAGTTATGTCCAGTTTAAAAGTTAGAAAAGTCGCTGTAGAATTTATATATATATTTTAATATAGAATATAGCCCTTAAGAATAGTCATTTTGCAAACGACCTCGGTTTTCGATGAAACCACTTTTGTTGGAACCGGAATGTCGAATTATTGCTAAATTTAATTTTTCATAATTTTTCGGATTAATATGTGAGCGTGGCAAAGGAAAATGTGTTTTGTCAGTTTTAGTTAAATTTAATCGTCTTGAAAATGGCCATTTTTCAAACGGACTCGGAATTCGACGAAATTAGTCTTGTTAGGACCGTATCGTCAAAACATGACTAGAAATAATTTTTCTATAATTTTCTGAGTCAGTATGTGGCCCTGGTGAATTTAATTGTTCGACTAAAATAAATAAATAAATAAATTATATTGTAAAATAAATAAAACAGGCTAGAGATGATCAAAAGGGCTGACGGGGCCTAGCTCATTGCGTCTGGATCATGGGTATTTGCCTAGGAACAACTTTCGCTGGGTTGAAATTGGAGCTGAAATGGACTAATGGCCTAAGATTCATTAACTAAGAAATTTAATAATATAATATTATAAAATCCATTAAAACTTAAAACCCTAATCCTCTAAAGTCTGTAACTGCCATTTATTACTATCGATGGCTGAAAACATCAGAATTTCAATCCTCAAGATATTTTAATCCACCTAATTATATTCGAAACTCCAAAAACCAAACTAAAGAGAAAGCTCTATGAATCAATTCTATACGGTCAAGATCATAGTTGGGCTCAGGGATTAGTCGGATTCTTCCTTCATAGGCGGCAGGCTTGGTCTCGATTTTCATGGTCTGTAGGGGTGCGAGTTTCAAGGCGGGTGGGAGCGCTGATAGGAGATGGAGTGGCGCATGGTGTGGTGTTCATGGATCAACGGTCGGTGGCTTCTTGGGAGATGCGACGGTAGAAGAAGGGGACAAGGTAATGGGTTCACAGGTTTTAGATAGAACGATGAAGAAGGAGCGAGATTAAGGGTAAAGAGGAATTAGTTAAGTTAATAATTTATTTAATCATTAAGGTTTAAAACCGCTATAACTTGTTCAAATCTTAACGAAATTCAGCGAAACGAATTGCTTTTGAAATCGTCTACCAAGAGCTTCGACATGGAACAGACTAGGCCTGATTCTGAGCAAGTTGAATTTTGACCAAATTTTGGATCTGAACAGCGCAGAAATCAATGACGATGTGAGAATTCCTGATTAATTAATTTAATTTAATTAATTTCCTCGCGTTATAATTCATTGTTTATATGTTAATAATCTAGATCTGTGTTGTTGTGATATAAAATTCATTGCTTTATCTATGTTGTGTTGAATCTGTTGTTTTCATGTTTGCTTGGTCCTGATTTGTAAATTATCAGTTCTTTCTTTGATCTAAATTTCTGCTTGGGTGATTTATTTTAGATCTAAAATAAAAAAATCGTATTTTTATTTTAGATCCACGAACTCTGAATAGTTTTAAATTAAAGTATTTATCTTTAATTTAGATTAATCAATTTTGATTTGATTTTATAATGAAAATTATAGAATGAATATTTTCACCATCATGTGTAAATTATAGAACGAATATTTTCACCGTCATGTGTAAATTATGAAATGAATATTTTCACCGTCCTATTTGTTATTAAAAAGGAAAAGTTACATATTTAATGTGAATTACATTAAAAAGAAAGAATTAGAAAAGGACATTTTGTTAAGAGAATTTGTGTTAAAACAAAAATCACATTTTTGTTAAGAGAACTTGTGTTAAAACAAAAATCACATTTTTGTTAAGAGAATTTGTGTTAAAACAAAAATCACATTTTTGTTAAGAGAACTTGTGTTAAAACAAAAATCACATTTTTGTTAAGAGAATTTGTGTAAAAACAAAAATCACATTTTTGTTAAAAGAACCTGTGTTAAAACAAAAATCACATTTTTGTTAAGAGAACTTGTGTTAAAATAAAAACAACATTTTATTTGAAATGTGTTATGTAAATCAAAATGACATTTTTGATTGGAAATTTGATAGAAAAATAAAAACAACATTTTATTTGAAATGTGTTATGTAAATCAAAATTAACATTTTTGATTAGAAATTGGTTAGAAAAATAAAAACAACATTTTTATACCATGAAAAGGATTAGACAAAATCATTATTTTGTTTACATGAAAAGGATTAGACAAAATCATTATTTTGTTTACATGAAAAGGATTAGGCAAAATCATTATTTTGTTTACATAAAAAGGATTAGACAAAAATCATTATTTTGTTTACATTAAAAGCATTAGACAAATCTTTCATTTTTGCAAATGAAAAGGAATGAAAGAAAAAAAAATATACATTTTTAGCAAATGTAAAGGAATGAAAGAAAAATATACATTTTTGTCAAATGTAAAAAGGATAAGAGAAATATACATTTTATCAAATGTAAAAGAATGATAAAATTATGCATTTTTTGGTCAAAGGTAAAAGAATGACAAAAATATTAATTTTTGTCAAATGTAAAGTATGAAATAAAAACATTCTTTTTATCATTTAAAAAGAGTGAAGTAAAAATACTCATTTTGTTTACATTGAAATGAATTAGATTTAAACATAATTTTTGTTAGAAAGTAAAATATACATTTTTGTTAGAAAATGAAAGTTAGAAAGTAAAATATACATTTTTGTTAGAAAATGAATATTAAAATAAAAAGTACATTTCTGTTAGAAAATGTAAATTAAAATAAAAAGGACATTCTTGTCATTTGAAAAAAAAATGAATTAAAAATAGGCATCTTTGGTCATTTAAAAAGGGTAAATTAAGAACAAACATTTTTATGAGATATTATCCTCATTAAAAAGAATAGGATTAAAAGACTTCATTTCTATGTGATATTAAAAATATTCATTTTGTCCTTTAAAAGAGATTTCACCAAAATATTCATTTTTGGTCACTTAAAAAGATTTCACCAAAATATACATTTTGGTCATTGGAAAGGATTACACAAAAGATATGAAAGTTAATATTTTTTTGTCGATTAGTCACAATAAAAAGATCATATATTTAAATATGACATTAGTGATACCTTGTAATGTATGCATGTAATGTTGAAAAGTTTGATGTATCCAATATATTAATGATATCCAAATTGAATATTACACTTCCATTTACAAGTCATCCGACTTGTTTATTTGATTGGGTCGATAATTTTTACACATCGCCCAAGTGCACAAATAATTTATTATTTGATTTTTGGATGAAACCCCACACGGGTGTTGGGATGATATTTGACCTACACTAGTCCCAATATTTAGTGTAGAATCCACTTTGGTTGTTATTTGGATGTTTGGTAATTATTCATCATGATTGTTGATTTCATGCAGTATATGGTTGTTGATTGAGTCACATTCCTATGAAGAATATTCTAGAAAAAGAATATTTTAGAAATATCTTAGAAAAAGAACATTTTAGAAAAAGAATATATTTTAGAGAAATATATATTTTATTCGAATGAACTAGTTATTAACTAGAGTAAACCATTAAATTTAGATTTAATGAAGTTTTCCAATTTGTTAATATTTAATTGAAATTAAATTAAATTAATTGGATTTTGGGTTTGTCGTGGATAGTGTCTTAAATAACACTGTTCTTTAACCCCGTATGAAGAAAAAAAATCTTTTAATTTATACTGTTAAAGTTTTCAATTATATTTAGTAATTGAAATAAGATGAAATGTGAGTTGGGTTTATTGTGAAACGTGTTTTTAAGTGACATGTGTTATTTAACCCTACTAACAGTGAAAATATTATTTGGAACTTATAAATCTTTTATTAAGATTTAAATGGGAATTTTCCAAAAGCCAAGATTTCCAATTTAATATATTAAATTGTAGTTGAATGGAATTCGAATTAATAATAACCGAGATAAGCTTCTGTAAAAGAAGACCGATACTACATATGGAATTTAAGAGGCTTTGTTGTTATTCCATTTATATTATTGGTCGGATACAGAAATTTATAACGATTATATATTGATTTGATTTCTGTGAAGACTCCATATTTATGGAAGATGACTTCGGGTTTACCGTGAACTATGTTTTAAATGACATTAGTTCTTTAACCCAGTTAAAGATAAGATTAATTTTTTTAAAATTTAAATAATCATTGGATAATGATTTTTGATATTTAAACCCAAATTGGGGTTTTAATAAAATCTTTAAGAGAAAGATTTAAGATGAATTTAAAGGATTTATCTTAGAATATTCTGAATTGGAATGAGGCGTTGGATGTGTTTTTATAGTACTTGATTTTCATTATAAAAATACGCCAGTTATTCAGAAAGACCGAGTTTTACCCATTCCGAATAATCACTACGACGATGAAGAGTCGAAGATGAAGACGGTGGTTGAAGACCGACGATCTTCACATCGAATGGATGTGTTGCTACTGATGCCCATGATGGGAGTAGCTACCTTGAAGGGGCTTCAGTGGTAGCCGCCGGACCATTGTTGATTGTTTTGGATATGCGAGGACCTCTCAGGTGTCTCCGGTTTCATTCAGACCCAGAACGGACTTGTAAATGGATACGTGTCTGTCATTGGATTTCGTTCCATGTGAATTAAATTGATTTTTATTAATGTATATCTGATTGGTGGTGGAGAATTTATTCTCTGCTTAACACCCTAGTGTATATTAATAGTGATTGATCGCATGACGTGAATTGTCAATGTGGCACGCCAAAATGCAATTGATCAAGGCTTTTGTTGAAAAGCAGGGCTTTGTGGGATGATCAAAGTATCAAAGTATAGCCTATTACGGCATAGCTTTGTGTATATCGTGACTTCGCGAGCCTCACACCCCGGTATGAGTCAAAAACGGGATTAGGACTGCAGGGAGTGCTCACGTTTATTTCTAGCTAGGAGTAGTGTCAATGCTTAAACTGGCTGACATTTTACTTATGTGGATGATGGATTCTGAGGCGCCTCGGATTTATAGGTCGTTAGTGGTCATATGGAGTCCAAAGGGACCGGGAAGCGTGTGTTCAGGCATAACCAATCCACTGCCGATAGGCGGGGACCGACCCTGAAGATCCAAGGGTTCACTGTGGGGGATCCTGAGGCATTTGCTAGAGTGTCTTGAATCGGAGAGGACAATCCCTAGCCTCGATTTAATGATGGAAAACCAATTTCCAATACGACACCATGCGGTTTTGATTGTAGAACTAGTATGGCGACATGATATATGGTACCCATGCCGTCTATGATTAATACATTATGATTGAAATTGTCTTTTAAAACATATATACACTAATGATAATATCAAATCCGTTTTTATCGTATCAAGCATTTTTGACCATTATAAGGTAAAACCCTATCCTCCGGTTTGCGTTGCATTGTGTGATGGGACTTGAGTCTTATAATGATTTCATTTTTCTAAAAAGCATTGTGTTGTTTAACGATTTACTTTATTTTGTGCACCGGCAATCCAATGGAGTAAACACGTTCCGCGTTAGCGGCATGGTCCTGTGATTAGCCTTATTATTAGATAAGTTAAGTTAGATTTCTCATACCAGTCCCATGACTGACCTGTAGTTTGTTTCATTGGCAAACTCGGGTGCCCATATTTTCCACACGGGCTGTCGAGTAGCTTTTTGCAGACATATTTACAGGATTCTGGTTTACAGCTGAAGCGATATTCGGAAAGCTCTGTATCCGTGTATTCCTTTCAGTTTGTATATTTGAATTGTTTTTCCGCTGCTATTTAAATGTAATTTAAATCTCTGATATCATTGTATTTCTATTTGTATAATAAGTATTCATACTCTGTTATATTCTTGTACTTTGGTGATATTGTTGTAATCAACAATAAAATGTTCTTTAGTTTGTGCTCTAATGTGTATTGTTCTCAAAGCAATCCGGGCATTCCTTTACGGGGAAGTTTGGGTTGTCTCAATTAAATTTAAATATGAACTTAAAAGTATAAATTGAAATCATTTCGGATAAAGGAAATGATAGTTTTTATTCCGAAGTTGGGAATATAAAAGGGGTTGGGTTTCAAATAGGAATTTGAAAGGAAAGCTTGTTTTATTTTTAAACAAGAAATTTAATTTATAAACAATGTTTATAAAAATAGGGAAATAAATTATTGTTGGATAATTTAGGAGTTTATAGTTCAAGTATGAATTGAAAAATGAATTGAAAAACGGTTTGAAATAGAACGATAAATTTGATTCTGGAATTCAGAATATAAATTGAAGTGAGGAAAATCCAAAGGGTTTATAATCAAAATTTGATTATATTGAATTTTATAAATAAATTATTTATAAAAAGATTAGAAGTTAATATAGCAGATCGAGTTGTAAATAAATTTATAACTGAATTATGAAATAATTGATGATTAGGGATAATCAGCACTAATGAGTAAGATTGGGAAATTGGTTTAAAATAGATTAAAATATTTTAGAAGGGAGTTGGGAATTCATTTATCAACAAAGTTTAAAGTTTATATTTAATTATAATTCAAACGAACTCGCTGCAGCGTGGCAGTTCGTAAATTGGCGTTCCGAACTTCGATTAAGTATACATGACTCAATTTAAGTCGGAATTCTTTGAAACAAGAATCGTCAGGACCGTTGGAATAATAGTTTTCTAATGGAAGAGAAAAATCTGGATTTCGTCTTATATATTTTGAGTTATGTCAAAATCAAATTTTTAGAAAAGCAGCGCCGTAACCATTATAAAACCATAACAGTTTATTTAAATAAATAATGAAATTTTAAGTAAATAAAATTCGAATTTCCATTAGAAAAACCCAGACATGAGTTGTAAAATAAATATGAACTCAAGTTGTGTAAATGAATCTGGTTTTTGAATCAAAAATCAGATTTTTAATTATTGAATAGAATTGACTAATTTGAAGAATAATTAGTAAATGGAATTTTGAATCGAAATTGGGCATTGGATAAGTAAATGAGGTTTAAGAATTTATATTTGAAATTGAATATGAAACTCGAGTTGAAAATGGAATTAGATTTTGTTTTAAGTAAATTAAAAACATATTCGGAAGTGATATGTTCAATTAAAAAGATTAAATGGTCAAAAGAGCTGATTAAAGAGTAAATTAACGAATCGAGTTAAAATGACCAGACGGAGTTGAAATAAATTAGAAATGGACGCATGTGTGTTAACAGGTATGGGATGAAGAGAATGAAGTTTATAAATTTAGTGCCTGACAAAAAGGTACACGTTTGAATTCCATATGAGATTTTAAGCGCTGACTCGGCAAGCCACTTGGCTTTTTGATTTTTCTTTTTGAATGGAAAGGGACTAGAGAGGCAAGTCGAGTTTTGAACTATCGACCCGTACAAAGGAGGTTATTGCGAAATTTTTCGAAAATTTAAGGAGTTAGAATATTTTTAAGAAATTTGATAGTTAGAAATCAATGTATCGATATATAGAATTCGATAAGGAAACGAACTTGAAAATAGAATATTATAAACAAGAAGAAAATCTATAATTAAATCTGGTAAAATTAGAAAGCAAAACGTATACGGGTTTAAAATTGAATAATTGGTTTGTATGATGTTGATTATTCGAGGTAAGTGGTCTTGTCCGTTTTGAAGTTAATGATGTTTTCAGTCAAGGTCTGAGAGGTAGTTATACCCCAACTTGATTGATTTCATTTTTAACTGATAAATAGTAAGATCTAGTCTCGAAGAGAAATGTTTGAATAAGAGTTAGTTGAATGCAGTGTTTTGGGTTGTTGTAATGATATTTTACACAACATTCGTTTTAACCCAAGTAAGTGGAAATTTGGAAATATAATAATAAATATTTCCTAAGTATAGAAATAAATGAATGGTCATGAGAGTGATAAATAATTGAAATGTTCCCAATTATAAATAGAAGATATTTTCTAAGTATAGAAAATAAAAGAAGACGATATATGGAAATGTTTTCCAAATAGCTTAAGAGGCCAAGAAGATGATTATTGAATATATCAGGTTAATAGATATTGATAAGAAAATGGAGAAGTGTTTTAATTAATTAAAAGGCTCAGTGATTTGTTTGATGCTATGAATGAATGTTTGTTTTCTTCGATATTTAAATAACCGACTATCGAAGTGTTTGCCAATATCGTTGTCAATATGGAGAGACCGGTTGGATTATTATCTGAGAATCACTCCGTATTGGCAGTAGCGTTGCGAATCAGATTATATGAAGATAATCGAAGACGGAGTAAAGTGCAAGGGCTTTTTCTATTAATAGAAATTGTGCCTTCGATTTCGTTTAATCCTAGAACAAACGTAAATGGATGAATGTCTGACAGAGTATTTCTAATGATCGCATAGGTTGGTCTGTATAGATATATACGGTGGCGGAGAATTTATTCTCTTAGCATAATATCCAGAATATATTTGTGCAAATCAACTAATGATTTACGGATCTGACAATGTGACATTCAAAGTGATTGTGCTACCAATGAATGATAAGAAATCGTAGCCTCAGGTCTCAACAACCGGGAAATGACAAAAATCAGGCAGGTAGCATGTCTATGTGGGTCGCTCCCATTAGGGTGTATTATCACCTATCTAGAGATATTAATTTCATTCTTTAATCTATTCGATGATGTCCCATTCGGGAAACAGTTGCTGATCCCAACCGTTG
Source organism: Allium sativum (assembly GCA_030737875.1). Lineage (NCBI taxonomy): Eukaryota > Viridiplantae > Streptophyta > Magnoliopsida > Asparagales > Amaryllidaceae > Allium > Allium sativum. The sequence continues at coordinate 967,191,531 of CM060912.1, read as the reverse complement.
GTGATATACATTCGATACACTCAAGCGAAATGAGTGGACGGTCATGTGTAGGCCGGGTTGCAAGATGTTCTTGTTGAACCCAGTGTATTCTCCTCTAGAGATACACTATCGGAAGGTGGTTCCATACCTTATCATGTTGGAAATCCAATCTCCAATAAGCGCCCTGCGGTTTTTGGTTTTATATTATATATGGACCGTGAGATGCAAGCGTTCCGCTAGATTCTATTTATTTGATGTAGAGATTACTATAATATCATTAGATTTGATATCAAAATTATTTTGGGTTATCGTAAGGTAAAAACCATCCGTGTTTATGAGTGGATCGGTCTTACAATTGTCATTTCTTTCGAAAGGATTTTTGAAGTTAAACAAATGATTAGAGTTTACTCACATCAGTCCCATAACCGACCCAAAGTTTTTTTTGTTTTTTTTGTTTTCCCTAAACTCTTGGGTGCCCAAATTTATACGGGCAGTCAAGTAGTCAGGATTTTATAGATTCACTTGGAGGATTTGACACAGAAGGCTTCACTAATTATCTATAGACTATCATATATTTCACTGTGTACCATGTTTGTATCTGAAAACAGGTGTTTATAACTGTTCCAGAAATAGCAGTTCAGCTCTGATGATGGTATGTATATAAAGTTACCGAATTGTATTTCAAAGTTTATGTTACCTAATATATTTTATTCGTTCCGCTGTGAGCTTGTGATCTTCGTTTTCTTCTATTCTAATATTTCTTTCTTTCTATTTCTCATCCTCTAACTTCTTTTTAATAATGATTCGTATTTCTTTGCAATTTTGGTTGGACGTGTGGTGTTATTAGTCAAATCAAAAGGTATGGATTTGCGGGCCGTTACAGTTGGTATCAGAGCTTAGATTGAGCGAATACCTAGGCTTGGTGGAATATGCTCATTAGAGATAGGGTCATTAGTATCCTAGAATGAGTAGAGTGTATATACGAGAGCGTGTATTTGTTAACTGATATAAAAATTATTTTATATTGTGTTGGCTAGTCTGTTGAGTGGTTTATGAATTTTGATCGAATCATGGGACGCCACAAAGTTTATAGGAATTTTAATACACTTTAATAGAGAAATTTGACACGGTAATGTTTTCAAGTGGGTAAATGAAATAATATTACCCAAAATTCTATTTTGATAGAAAAGGAATAATTTTCTAAAATTATTATAATATATAGATGTGTTGGATGTTAATATTATAATCAAATGAGATAATAAACATTTAAAATGGTTATATATAACCAAATAGCATTTGTGTAGAAATAAAATATATAAATGAGATAAACTGGAATTGGATTTAAATCAAAGTTTGAAATTTAAATCCTGGGTGTTTGGAAAAATATTTTCGAAGTATATTAAAATAATATAGCTTTGTTTGGAATAATTTTTGAATAAAAATCATTTGGAATGGATTCTGAAAGTGTTAAAGCACTGAACTCACTTCAGTGGCTGGAAAATAATTCTGATGATGACTGCAGGTTCATCAGTGTTAATTTTAGAGTTTCTAAGTGATAAATTGCTACCTTAGAGAAGTTTTGATAAATATTTGTTTGAAAGAAAACAAGTCGTGTTGAAAAATTCAAATGTTTTGAATTTGAAATGGTTATAAATATATATGTATATATTTATGTGATTTCAAAAGGATTTGAAATAGAAAACCCGGGGATTTGAATTCTTAAATTTATATTTAATTCAAGCAAGTTAAAAGGATTAAAGTAAATAAATTGATGGAATCAATTTGAATGGATTTGAAAACATATGAATGGAATATGATTGATTGTAAATCATTCAGATAAAATGAATATACGCATATTTGATATTCAATATGAATGAAAACCAAAAGTTTTGGTTGGAGCTAAATTTGTTGAAATATGAAGAGTTGAGTTTCAACATAAGTGAATTTCGAGAAGTCAATGGGTTTATAACATTTTTACCTCCATAGTAATTTCGGGGACGAAATTCTTTTAAGAGGGGAAGAATGTAATGACCCTGATTTTTATGCCAATTTATTTTATACATTTAAAATTATTGAATGTGAGTTGATAATATAAATGGATATTTATATTGTGTTATCGATTTAATAATCGAATACGGTTTAATATCAAGAATATAATGATCGTAATACGAGAATCTGAAATAATTCAGTTTGAGGATAAAGCTGAATCAAAAAAATTCAATTGATCAATATATATTCTATTTGAATATAGACGACGATAATAGTTTATTATCGAATAATTAATTTGTTTTGGATCTAAATTATTTTATATCAAGTAAATATGGTTATTATATATATATATATATATATATATATATATATTCGAATTAAATTTTATAGTCTATTCTGTTGAGTCCAGAATAGTGTAGTTATGTTGAAACGTTGGTCGGTAGGTTAAAATAGCAGTTCGTGATGTCGAGTTATGAACCCCGGTATATTTTTAGTGGATAAGTACGAAATCAAATCAGAATCAATTTAAAAAGAATAAAAATCTCTTTATATCAAATCGTATTTACTAAAATATCTTTATTTCAAATCATATTAAATAGAAATCAAATCAAAATTAATTACCATGTACTTTACCGACCCTAACCTACCTCCTAAAATAGTCCATTTCGCAGACTAATTCCTTAATGATGAAGCTATCGTTCTTCTATAAATTCGCATATACATTTCTTCTAATCCTTCTTCTGGGGAAAATATAATTGAAATGGCTGTGACCTTCTTTTTCCATTTCAAACCAAAAATCTCCTTCATTAGATCCTCTTTTCCTCGGATTACTATGCGATTTTTTTTTTTCAATCAAAACCGTCCATTCTCCCTTTCGTTATTCTGCTAAATCAAAGGGGAAACTTCAAAAGGAAATAAAAATGGAGAAGTCGAACTCAAAATCATCGAATTCTGGTGTATCACAGCTAACAATTGGATTAAACCACAATTGACAAACGCTCAACTGAGATTAGGGCGGAGCCGCCAAAGAAGTTTTGCCCTTGGTTGAGGCTTGCGATGGGAATATGAGACGACACCGAGGGAGGAGTTGAACTCGAGTTCAACAATGAACTCGATTTGTGTTTCTAGAGGTTCAGTTCTTGGGATCGAAGCTGGTTTGGGGTGCGTTCTGTCAGGTCGCGAGTTTTGGGATTACCGTGAGTTTTAGATATTCGGGGTTCCAAAATGCAGTGTGATAGTGGGTTCATTTGGTTCAATTGGAAAGGAGACAGAAGTGAAGTAGTTAAGAAGAAGAGGGAGTTAACTCCTTTAGAGTCTGGTTTTGAATTTAGCAAAGCCATCTAGACCACCGAGGTGGATTCCATCTATGGTAGGCTACACAAGGAAATTGGAGCACATTTTGATGGAGGGAGTTGGATTAGCTGTAGAAGTGTTAGGAGTAATGAGATCGCAAGGCCAAGCATAGTGGTGAAGTGGATTCGATTTCTCCTGTAAGCGTGAAAAGGAAATTAGGCAGAGGCTTAAGGTAAAAAATTTAATTTAAAATGTTAATGGCATTTTAAAAATTTCTTAAGTCATATTTAAAATGGTTAGTTTATTATTACTAATAATAATTTAGTCTACGGTCAGTTTTATTATAAATTGAAGCTTACTTAATTTATCTCACAAGCTGATTAAATTAAATTTTATAAACGTGTATATTTAGTCGGTCAAGTAAATATATGTACACAAACAGTGGAGTACGAATTAAGGAATAATTTGGAATTGGTTTATACATGAAAAATTAATTAAATTTGTAGTTTGATAACTGAAATTTCATTTATATTATTTGCATTGAAAAACAGTCGTATGAGGAATCGCTGTACAATCTACATAATGGACTTCATTGGGTATTCAGCGCAAATAAAATCAGGTGAGCAAATCTCACTCGTATTTTTATTTAGAATTATTTTATTCATTAAAATAATTGTTTGTTGATTGTTTGCATGCCTTGAAATATTATTGTGGTTATTAAATATATATTAGTTATTTAGGATTGGTGTTTGTGGCTATTATATATATATATATATATATATTGGTGGTTGGATATTTCCCGCAGTATCATTAGCGGATGCCCGCAGTATCGTTAGCGGATGACCCTATACGCCCCACGCTATAATAGTGGATGACCTTCTATACCGCGATATTCTGCCAAGAAGCAGAATGGGTACTATTTATATTGGCTAACGTCTATGGATGCAGGAAAAAAGGTTGGAGGGATCCAACTGGATTCCTCAAAAATATTATTATTTGTTTGTTCCCATATATATTATCCTATATGATGTGTTAGAAAATCCATGGTTGATAATTGATATTTTTGATTGATTAAAATATCACTAGACCTGAAATGTTGATATATAAAAATATCAAGGAAAAGAATATTTTGAAATTTAAAGGGGATAATCTATTTATCAAAAATAGAATTTGAATTTCAATTGGGCTATAAATATATTAACTTGTTTGAATATATGAAACAAGTAACGAATTTATAAATGTGATTATAAATTAATAATGTAGAGAATAAATAAAGTGGAAAAATTATCATTTGATAATTTGAATATTTAAATTCAAATATGAATTTATAAATGGAAATGGGAAATTGTTTTAAGGAAGTAAAAGATGAAGTTTATTGTGATGTTCAGAATATAAACTGAACTGAAATAAATCCGTAAGGATTTATGATGTGAATTAGATTAGTTCGAATTTATTTAACTAAAACATGTCTAGAAAATATTAGGATTTTATTTAAATAGAAGTTAAATTTAAATTTGAAAATAGATTCTATATATCTAAATTTATATAGATAGGTTATAATATATAGAATATTCCAAAATAAGATTTTGGTTTTTAATAAATTTCGAAATAGAACTTGTTAAAATATATAAGACAAGGAAAATTTATGAACGATGTTTATAAATATGATGAATTATTTATAAAGAGATAATTTGAAATATTAAATTCAAATGTGAATTTAAATGTATAAATTGAAACCATTTTGGAAAAAGGAAATGATAGTTTTTATTCCGAAATTGGGAATATAAAAGGGGTATTTGTTAGGAAAGCATGTTTTAATTTTTAAACAAGAAAATTAATTTATAAACAATGTTTTTAAAAATAGGGAAATAAATTATTATTGGATAATTTAGGAGTTTATAATTCAAGTATGAATTGAAAAGTGAATTGGAAAAACGGTTTGAAATAGAACGATAAATTTGATTCCGGAATTCGGAATATAAATTGAAGTGAGGAAAATCCAAAGGGTTTATTAACAGAATTTGATTATATTGAATTTTATAAATAAATTATTTATAAAGGGATTAGAAGTCAATATAGCAGATCGAGTGGTAAATAAATTTATAGCTGAATTATGAAATAATTGACGATTAGGGGTAATCAGCACTATTGAGTAAGACTGGGAAATTGGTTTAAAATAGATTAAAATATTTTAGAAGGGAGTTGAAATTCATTTATCAACAAAGTTTAAAGTTTATATTTAATTATAATTAAAACGAACTCATTGCAGCGCAGCAGTTCGTAAATTGACGTTCTGAACTTCAATTGAGTATACATGACTCAATTTAAGTCGGAATTCTTTGAAACTAGAATTGCCCGGACCATTGGAATAATTGTTTTCTAATGGAAGAGAAAAATCTGGATTTCGTCTTACAGATTTCGAGTTATGTCAAAATCAAATTTTTAGAAAAGCAGCGCCATAACCATTATAAAACTATAACGGTTTGTTTAAATAAATAATGGAATTTTAAGTAAGTAAAATTCGAATTTCCATTAGAAAAACCCAGACATGAGTTGTAAAATAAATATGAACTCAAGTTGTGTAAATGAAACTGATTTTTGAATCAAAAATCAGATTTTTGAATCAAAAATCAGATTTTTGATTATTGAATAGAATTAACTAATTTGAAGAATAATTAGTAAATGGAATTTTGAATCGAAATTGGGCGTTGGAAAAGTAAATGAGGTTTAAGAATTTATATTCGAAATTGAATATGAAACTCGAGTTGAAAATGGAATTAGATTTTGTTTTAAGTAAATTAAAAACATATCCGGAAGTGATATGTTCAATTAAAAAGATTAAATGGGCAAAAGAGCCGATTAAAGAGTAAATTAACGAATTGAGTTAAAATGACCAGACTGAGTTGAAATAAATTAGAAATAGACACATGTGTGTTAACAGGTATGGGATGAAGAGAATGAAGTTTATAAATTTAGTGCCCGACAAAAAGGTACACGTTTGAATTCCATACGAGATTTTGTGCGCCGAATCGGCAAGCCACTTGGCTTTTTGATTTTTCTTTTTGAATGGAAAGGGCCTAGAGAGGCAAGTTGAGGTTTGAACTATCGACCCGTACAAATGAGGTTATGGCGAAATTTTTCCAAAAATTTAAGGAGTTAGAATATTTTTAAGAAATTTGATAGTTAGAAATCAACGTATCAATATATAGAATTCGATAAGGAAACGAACTTGAAAATATAATATTATAAACAAGAAGAAAATCTATAATTAAATCTGGTAAAATTAGAAAGCGAAACACATACGGGTTCAAAAATGAATAATTGGGTTGTATGATGTTGATTATTCGAGGTAAGTGGTCTTGTCCGTTTTGAAGTTAATGATGTTTTCAGTCAAGGTTTGAGAGGTAGTTATACCCCAACTTGATTGATTTCATTTTTAACCGATACCCAGTCTCGAAGAGAAATGTTTGAATAAGAGTTAGTTGAATGCAGTGTTTTGGGTTGTTGTAACGATGTTTTACACAACATTCGTTTTAACCCAAGCAAGTAGAAATTTGGAAATATAATAATAAATATTTCCTAAGTATAGAAATAAATGAATGGTCATGAGAGAGATAAATAATTGGAATTTTTCCAATTATAAATAGAAGACATTTTCTAAGTATAGAAAATAAAAAGGAGACGATATATGGAAATGTTTTCCTAATAGCGTAAGAGGCCAAGAAGATGGTTATTGAAAATATCGGGTTAACAGATATTGATAAGAAATTGGAGAAGTGTTTTAATTAATTAAAAGGCCCAGTGATTTGTTTGATGCTATGAATGAATGTTTGTTTTCTGCGATAGTTAAATAACCGACTATCGAAGTGTTTGCCAATATCGTTGTCAACATGAGGAGACCGGTTGGATTATTATCCGAGAACCACTCCGTATTAGCAGTAGCGTTGCGAATCAGATTATATAAAGATAATCGAAGACGGAGTAAAGTGCAAGGGCTTTTTCTATTAATAGAAATTGTGCCTTCGGTTTTGTTCAATACCAGAACGAACGTAAATGGACGAATGTCTGACAGAGTATTTCAAATGATCGCATATGTTGGTTTGTATAGATATATATGGTGGCGGAGAATTTATTCTCTTAGCATAATATCCAGAATATATTTGTGCAAATCAATTAATGATTTACGGATCTGACAATGTGGCATTCAAAGTGATTGTGCTACCAATGAATGATAAGAAATCGTAGCCTCAGGCCTCAAAAACCGGGAAATAACAAAAATCTGGTAGGCAGCATGGCTATATGGGTCGCTTCCATTAGGGTGTATAATCACCAATCTAGAGATATTCGTTTCATTCTTTAATCTATTCGATGTTGTCCCATTCAGGAAACTGTTACTGATCCAAACCTGTCGTGATATACATTCGATACACTCAAGCGAAATGAGTGGTCGGTCATGTGTGGGCCGGGTTGCAAGATGTTCTTGTTGAACCAAGTGTATTCCCCTCTAGAGATACACTATCGGAAGGTGGTTCCATACCTTGTCATGTTGGAAATCCAATCTCCAATAAGCACCCTATGGTTTTTGGTTTTATATTATATATGGAGCGTGGGATACAAGCGTTCCGCTAGATTCTATTTATTTGATGTAGACATTATTATAATATCACTGGATTTGATATCAAGATTATTTTGGGTTATCGTAAGGTAAAAACCATTCGTGTTTATGTGTGGATCAGTCTTATGATTATCATTTCTTTCGAAAGGATTTTTAAAGGTAAACAAATGATTGGAGTTTACTCACACCAGTCCCATGACTGACCTAGAGTTTTTTTTTGTTTTTTTTTCCTAAACTCTTGGGTGCCCAAATTTGTACGGGCAGTCAAGTAGTCGAGATTTTACAGATTCACTTGGAGGAGTTGAAGCAGGAGGCTTCACCAGTTAGCTATAAACTATCATATATTCCATTGTGTACCATGTTTGTATCTGGAAACAGGTGTTTATAACTGTTCCAGAAATAGTTGTTGTGCTCTGATGATGGTTTGTATATAAAGTTACCGAATTGTATTTCAAAGTTTATGATACCTAATATATTTTATTTGTTCCGCTATGAGTTTGTGATCTTCGTTTTCTTTTATTCTAATATTTCTTTCTTTCTATTTCTCATCCTCTAACTTCTTTCTAATAATGATTCGTATTTCTGTGCAATTTGAGTTGGACATGTGGTGTTATTAGTCAACTCAGATAGTACGGATTTGCGGGCCGTTACATACCTTTATCACATAACATCACAACGGAAATAAATCTATATATATGCAACTAATGTTGAAGCCTTCTGCTCAAAGCTCCCCCAAGGGTATCTGCAAAATCCCGACTACTTGACTACCCGTACAAATTTGGGCATCCAAGAGTTTAGGGCAGAACAAACCATAATAAACTCCGAGTAAGTTATGGGATTGGTGTGAGTAAACTCCAATCATTCGGGTTAACGTTTCAAAATCATTTTCGAAAGAAAAGATAATCGTAAGACCGAGCCACACATAAACATGGATGGTTTATCCCTTACGATAACCCAAAACATTTTTGGAAATCATATATTATCTGGTATTATAATAATGTCAAAATACAAATAAATATCAATCTAGATGAACTCTTGCATTTCATGCTCTATATATATAGTATACAATCAAAAAGCGCAAGCTCTTATTGGAGATTGGATTTCCAACTATGACAAGGTATGGAACCACCTTCCGATCAGTGTACTCTAGAGGGGATACACTGGAGTTCAACAAGAACACCTTTCAACTCGGCCCATGCATGACCGACTATTCATTTCGCTTGAAGTTCCGAATATATTGTCACCTTACGATTGGTATACCAACACAACCGTTCCCGGGAGATACAGAAGCGAAAAGAAGTAACAAATATGAATATTCTCTAGATGGTGACAATGTACCCTAATTGGGTGCGACCCACTTAGCCATGTTGCCTGCTCGATTTTTGTCATTTCCCGGTTGATGAGGCTTGAGGTCATAGTGTATCCTTTGACAGATCACACTTCATTTACTTTGAATGCCACATCGTCATACCCGCGAAATCACAAATTGATTTCTCCAAAAATATCATGGGTATAAAGCTAAGAGAAATGAATTTCTCCGCCATCAAACGTAAATACGTTTGAAGAGATGAACTTACGCGATCTATTAGATATAATCTGTCAAACATTCGTCCATTCAAGTTGTCCTGGGTCTAGACAAACCGAAACACTATTCTGTAAATCCATCTAAGGCAATTTCAACCTAGGATCGCCAGAACAGCCCTTGCATAAACTCCATCTTCAATTGTCTTCAATATATTTGATTCGCAAAGCTAATGCCCATACGGTGTGGTTTTCAGATAATAAATCTGATTCCAATCTCTTCGTGTTGACAACGGAAAATTTGTCAAAATCTTTGATAGCCGATGATTTAACTATCAAAGTAAAACATCCATACACAAAACGATCTTATCTCCAAATGGAAATTTATCGACCAACCATCCATCAACACTGAGCCCCTTTAATAAATTTATTAGAATTTTATTCATTTTCCCAATTTCCTGTTTCCCCAAATATTTCTCAAAACCCATTTTGCCTCACACGATCCTTGGAAAACGTTTCCATCTATTTTAAACTATTTATTTTCTATATTAAGAAAACATCTCTTTTCAATATGAAGAATTAATTCCATATATTCATAACTCTAGTTTCCTATATTTAGAAAATATACGTTATTTGCATCGGAAAACATTTCCCTTACATATTCACACATCACTATTCTTCCCCATTCATCGGTCTCTAACTGTAAATTGGCAAGAGAACGATTTCTTAAGTATCAAACCCGAAGGCCAAAACCAACATCAGATCGATATTCAGAAAGTCGTACATCATAACTAATCTCCAGTCAGATTCTAATTTCCTTAACTCCATTCTTACTCCTTACTAACAAAATCATTTCCTTTTTTTACTTAGAAAAACATCTCTGATTATATTTGGAAAATATTTTCAAATTTATAGTTTTAAAAACGAACGTTGTATAAACATTGATTATAACGATAGTGTTTATAGTACCTACTTCCAAAATATTTAAATTAAAAATATTACTTTAATTTTTATGGAAAATAAATAAATAATATTAAATTAATTAAATAAATCTTAATTAAAAATGGAAGGTAAATAGTACCTTCCTGAATTTGATGTAATCGAATTTTAACTTATAACTCTCTTTTGAATAATCTCTACTCGATTAACGTTTTAAACGTCAGAATCATTTCACCATTTCCGATCAACTCCATTTCTAAATTCACTTTTGAATTTATCACTTAAAATATCTACCAATTTCCTTTTATTACCATTCCCATATGCAAAAAGGTTGCTTTTAAACATTGTTCACTTTAAACGTGAATATTAATCCTTTATTGAAATCTGAACTTAATTTATTAAATTAAAACTTGATTTAAATAATAAATACCATTTCGGTTTAAACTTCCATCTATCTAGTTTCTTTATAAATTCATATTCGTACTCCATTTTGTAAATTCCATTCACAAGCCAACTTCTTGTTAATTTTATATCAAGTATGTACCTTTACTTCGAATACAAATTCGATTATAAATTATTGGTTATGAAAAAAAATATTGATTATCTGGTCAAACTCTGGATTATAATAGATAATTTCTGGAAATAAATTATTATATTAACATTTGACATAATTGAATTATAATTATAAATTTTTATAGATTTATTCAGTTCTATTCTCATTTCGAACATCCAAAATAAATTTCATCGTTTTCTTTTGAAAACAATTTCCATTTCCCTTTCTAATATTCATTATTAAATTTGCATTCCATAATATATTTAATAATTATTATTCTATCTCATTTCCAAATATCGTTTGTAAATCAAGATCCTTGTTTTGCATAATTAAAACAAGTTATTATATTCTAGTTTATTCGAATTCAATTTCTATTTAAAAATAGATTTTTCCCTTTTCAGATCTTGAATTCCTTTCCAATAAAATTTACGGTATTTAAATACTGATTATTTCAGGGTCAAATGTTATTCAAAACATATCAATCACACAATAATCAACCATTGATTATTTATCACATCATGTAAAGCAATGTATGAAAAACAATAATATAATTGTTGACGAATCCAGCTGGATTCCTCCAACCTGTTTTCCTGCATCCACAGATGTTAATTAACAGAAATAACATTTATTTCATATCAAAATGAAATATTAGAATCAATATTTAAGCAGGGGTTTATATCTATAACGGTATCTATAATTTCAACCAATCTATAAGCAAATCAACCAAACAACCATCACACACAACATTCAATCATTTTTGTTAGTAATAAATTACGTTTATAAAATTATAAAATTGGACAGAGTTAGTGGGTTTACTTACTTTGATCGTTAATCGTTAAATAACGATTAACGTCTGTCGATTATACCAGGCGCTTTAATTTGCCTAAAGTTGTACCGTGCTTCAAGACATTCCAGACCAGTTCCATTGTATAGCATGCATCATACGATCTCAACACGACAAACGGCTCTTGATTCTATTATCAAGCATCACTATAAATTGTACTATAATTTAGTTAATTTCACCTTAATCAAATTCAACCACTAATAGTTTTCGGATATTTTCCGCTTAGCCGAATGTGTTAACTAACCATGTTTTATTAGTCGACATGAATCTAATGTTTGAGGTTGATGGTTAAACAGACTTCCTGGTCATCGTTACCTTTAAAAGTTTAATACATCCTAACTAACCCAAATTATATGCATAATGAGGTGATGTAAACACTGAAACTTCTTTCCGTTAGTACCTACTTTCCTAACACAGTTGTCGTTACTTACTTAGACTATCACTAATAATAATTAATAATTTTTCCTAACTAATTAATATAACTAAGTTATATTAGGAAATAAATATTACCCTCACATTCGCAAGCCTGTCCCATAATTCAAATGCAAGACCAACATTCCCTTCTCCCCTTGTGTTTCTTTTTTTTCTATTTTAAAAATGGGACTAACCATTTACAGTCAGCCCATTTCCCACTCCTCAACACCAAGCCCACGTCCCCTTTTTTCTCCAACCTCTTGAATACCGCAAACAAAAAATGTTGTTGCCTTCCTCATCTTAGAAACGCGAGTTCACAGTACATGCATTCCACAATTTCAATTTTTTCTTTGTTTATGAATATACGGGCTTCCAATACCCTGGCCCATTACCCAAGCCTTACAACCAACTGCACAGTACCTGCTTCCAATTTCCATGCACTAACATCCACTCCAGTATTTAAAATCCCATGCTCCTTCATGCCATTCACCTTGACCGTGCTCGTCTTCGTGCAATTCATTGATCATACCACTTTATCTCTTCCCTTCGACCCGAACAATTCCAGATTGCAATCGGAAACAAGTCGCGTCTCCATCCTACCCTCAGAATACTACATTGCTACCATGTCATCATTTCCCCGACAGTCCATGTCACCTCGTCATGGCTGCTATAGTGTGATCCTTGACATCTTCCACTAAATCTTTTGAAAAATGCACGCAATATGTCTCTTGCCTCACTAATCATTAGGACAAGCTCTGATCCGCAAACAACCTACCACCTTCACTATTCGCTCGTTCCAAAGATCAATGGTGACAACTTGCAGCAACCAAGGTTGCTTCGTAAACTAACAAAATTCAAGCAGAACGTGTTGAAACGCTCTGGAAGTTCATATGTATAAAGTTTGGATTTTTATTATTTTTTGTTGAGTATAATATTTTATATAAACTTCAGAGGATCATGTTTCTTTATATTGCTGAAACCAGAAACTAAGGTTACCCGTGTTCGTATATATAGAAGAAGAGTAAAAGAGATAAGAAGGATGTTGTGTCATAGCATGTTAGGGGAGCTGCCGCTTTGTTATGAGTTCTCTTTTCCTAGGCTTTACTGGATTTGAAGACGTAGCTGTGCTACTTGGGTAGATCGGCTTGTATAATAGGGTAGGACTGTGATTTGGACATTCAAGACAAGTTTTTATTAGCTATTAGGCATTTGTGTTGGTAGATTAGAACAGGTATTATTTTTATCTGTAGCTTGTGTTTAGCTTAGGATAGCTTCTATTTTCAAAATCCAGGCTGCGTTTGCATTCCTATATTTTAGTCCTCGTGAAATATCAGCGATTAGCACAGGGTAGGCGTACATCACATGGCCGGTCTGCAGAATCCCGTTTTACTTTTTCCGCAAGGTTTCTAAAGTAGGCATGAGAAATAAGGTATAGGTCTGCAGTGCTTTATGGTAGTGTATATTTTTTTATTTTTAAAGTTCAGTACCCCACTACATATAATTACATTCACTTACGTACCACTATGGACAAAAATAAAAATACCATCATGTCAAGCGATGTGCCACGATCCCAAAAATATAATAAAATAAACAAGTTAACTTATTATGTGAAATCCCAAAAATACTAATTCAGGGTACAAATTATGTTAAATAAATAGTTGCTTATTTTCCAAAATAAAAATTTCAGAAAACTTCTATAAATTAAATTAAGTATACGTCTCAAATATCTTGTCTAAATTCGAAACCAAAATTTAATTATAATTAATAAATCATTATGGCTTCTAAACGTTTCCGTAGCGACTGTTCGAAAAACTGATTTTGAAATGACTCACATTCTTTAAGACGATATTTCGATTTTTCACTTCCATTAGAAAAATATAGCTCAACAGACTCGAACATTTCTTATTTCGAAGAAATCCGACTTAGAAAGAATTATGTATACTCAATTGAATTTCAAAACTCAATATTGCGAAATACTGCAACATTATGAGCTCGGTTATAATTAATATTAAAATTAATACGTTCAACTGTCGTTTAATTAATATATTCCTTGTTATAACAAAATAGAAATTTAGCTAAATATTCAATATTACCTGGTTTATAGAATATTGTCAATCCAACTGTTCCCGACTATTTCGAAAATTAAATATATTGTCATCCCATTAATATATTAATTAAATATTCAAAATATTAAATTCAAACCATTTATATTACCAATCAATATTGGAATAATTAAATAAGTTAATTATTTAACCGTCTTAAAAATGCGGGACATCACATTCCTTCCCCCTTAAAAGAATTTCATCCCAGAAATTACTAAGGTAGGGAAATGCTATAAACCTTATCAACTAGATTAAATTCTTTTGTTTTATTTCTTAACTTCGGTTTCAACTGAATCAAATTAAAATATTAATTTATTCCTACTAACATAAATTTTCCAAAACTCGGAAAATTTTCTAGAACTTTAAATTTTCGAAAAATTTCGCCAGTATCCCTTTTGTACGACTCAATAGCTCAAACCCCAACTCACCTCTCTAGGTCCTTTCCATCCTAAAAGAAAATTGAAAAGCCAAGCGGCTTGCACAATAGGCTTAAGAAAATCCCATACTCAATATAATATAAACTTGTACCTTTTTATTAGTCATTCAACTCTATCACTTCCATCTGCTATCAATTCAGCATATACAAATGCATTTCAAATTGATCTTTGATCAATTCATCCTCAAACCATCGCTTAAATCCAAGCCAAATTCCATTTCAAACCCCGGTTTCATTCTAAATTCTGAATTTTTAACTCACTAATCCAATACCATTCCAAATTATCTCTAATCCAATCTTGTTTATTTAATTTAGTTTAAGATAATTAACTCTAATTCATTTATTCACCTTTACTAGTTCAATCTATTTAAATTTATAAGTTAAATTTCAGAATACAAATTCCTAGGTTTTATTTCAAATCAGTTTGAGATCATATATATATATATATATATATATATAGTAATAGCGATTCAAAACATATGGATTGTTTTGACAACTTGTTTCTTTAAAACAATTCAAAACAAACCTTGGGTAGTAATCCATCACTTAGGAACTCGAAAATGAACATCAATAATGTTCGAATCATCATCAGAATTATTTTCCAGCGACCGAAGTGAGTTCAATACAATATCACTTCTAAAAAACAATTTTTAAACATTTCCGTTATGAAATTACTTAAAAGTACCTTTTTTAATATTTGAAAGAAAAAACATAAAATCACCCAAGATCTTAAAATTTCCATATATTAAGTCCAAAATTTATTTACAACATTCTTCCAATTTGTGGAGTTTTAATTCCAAATCTGGTTTAAATCCATATTAAATTCATCTGGATTTATATATATACTCTTATACGAATTCTTGTTGGTTATATATAACTATTTCAATTATAATATTATTCGATTATAATAACAACCAACATTTCTTATACTATAATAATTCCAAGATATATACTTCTTTAATATCAAAATATAATTTGGGTAAAGTTATTTCATTTACCCTCCTTCAAAATGACACTATGTTGAATTAATCTGTTTAAGAGTTTAGAAAACCTTTTCGATATAGTATGCACTGCCATATCGACTAGAACTTTTAAACCACTCGACAACTCAATCAACACAATATAAAGCCATTTTTAATCAATTTACAAATACGCTCTCTCGTATATATACACTCAACTCAATCTAAGGTATTACTAACCTCATCTCTACTGAGTCACGCCACAGTCAACTTTGATACCACTGTAACGAACATGGACTTTGACCCAGAAAATCAACACAAAACACCATGTCGACTACTAAAGCATCGGAAATACCAGATCATTAATAGTAAGAAGTTAGAGGGTGACAGATAGAAAGAAAGAAACTTAGAATAGAAGAAGAGTAAGAATACAACACAACAGAATCAGAGTAACCACGAATCTCACAGCGGTATGGATAAAAAAAAATTATATAACATAGACTTTGGAAAATACAAATCTGTAACTATATATACATACCTTTATCACATAACATCACAGTGGAAATAAACTCTATATATATGTAACTAATGCTGAAGCCTCCTGCTCCAAGCTCCTCCAAGGGTATCTGTTAAACCCCGACTACTTGACTACCCGTACAAATTTAGGCACCCAAGAGTTTAGGGTAAAAAATAACAAAATAAACTCCGGGTCAGTCATGGGACTGATGTGAGTAAACTCCAATCATTTGGTTTAACTTTTCAAAATCCTTCTCGAAAGAAAAGATAATCGTAAGACTGATCCACACATAAACACAGATGATTTTTCCCTTACGATAACCCAAAACATTTTTGGAAATCATATATTATTTGATATTATAATAATGTCCAAATACAAATAAATATCAATCTAGTAGAACGCTTGCATCTTACGCTCTACATATATAGTATACAATCAAAAACCACGGGCTCTTATTGGAAATTGGATTTCCAACTATAACAAGGTATGGAACCACCTTGCGATCAGTGTACTATAGAGGGGATACACTGGAGTTCAACAAGAACACCTTGCAACTCGGCCCATGCATGACCGACCATTCATTTTGCTTGAATGTTCCAAATATATTGTCACCTTACGATTGGTATACCAACATAATCGTTCCAGGGAGATACAGAAGCGAAAAGAAGTAACAAATATGATTATTCTCTAGATGGTGACAATATAACCTAATTAGGTGTGACCCACTTAGCCATGCTGCCTGCCCTATTTTTATCATTTTCCGGTTGATGAGGCTTGAGGTCATAGCGTATCCTTTGATAGATCATACTTTATTTACTTTGAATGTCACATCGTCATACCCGCGAAATCAAAAATTAATTTCTCCAGAAATATCATGGATATACAGCTAAGAGAAACGAATTTCTCCACCACCAAATGTAAGTACGTTTAAAGAGATTAACTTAAGTGATCAATTAGATATACTCTGTCAGACATTCTCCCATTCAAGTTGTCCTAGGTCTGGACAAACCGAACGCACTATTCTGTAAACCCTTCTTTGGAAATTTCTACCTAGGATCACCAAAACAGCCCTTGCATAAACTCTATCTTCAATTGTCTTCAATATATTTGATTTGCAACGCTGATGCACGTACACAGTGGTCTTCAGATAATAAATCTGATTCTAGTCTCTCCGTATTAACAACGGAAAATTTGTCAAAATCTTTGATAGCCGGTGATTAACGATCAAAGGAAAACATCCATACACACAATGATCTTATCTTCAAATGGAAATTTATCGATCAACAATCCATCAACACTGAGCCCCTTTAATAAACTTATCAGAATTTTATTCATTTCCCCAATTTCCTGTTTGCCCTATTTCCCCAAATATTTCTCAAAACCCATTTTGCCTCATGCGATCCTTGGAAAACGATTCCATCTATTTTAAATAATTTATTTTCTATATTAAGAAAACAACTCTTTTCAATATCGAGAATTAATTCCATATATTCACAACTCTTGTTTCCTATATTTAGAAAACATACGTTATTTGCATCGAAAAACATTTCTCTTACTTATTCATGCATCATTATTTTTCTCTATTCATCAGTCTCTAACTATAAACTGGCAAGAGAATGATTTCCCAAGTATCAACCCTAAAGGCCAAAACCAACATCAGATCGATATTCAGAAAGTCTATATCTTAACTAATCTCCAGTCAGATTCTAATTTCCTTAACTCCATTCTTACTCCTTATTAATAAAATCATTTCCTTTTTGTATACTTAGAAAAACATCTCTGCTTATATTTGGAAAACATTTCCAAAATCCATTTATAGATTTAAAAATGAACGTTGTATAAACATTGATTATTACGATAGTGTTTATAATACCTACTTCCAAAATATTTAAATTAAAAATGTAACTTTAATCCTTTATGGACAATAAATAAATAATATTAAATTAATTAAATAAACCTTAATTAAAAACGGAAGGTAAATAGTACCTTCCTGAATTCAAAATAATCGAATTTCAACTTATAACTCTCATTTGAATAATCTCTACTCGATTAACGTTCCGAACGTCGGAATATTTCACCTATTCTAATCAACTCCATTTCTAAATTCACTTTTGAATTTATCACTTCTAATATCTACCAATTTCTTTTTATTACCATTCCCATTTGCAAAACGGTTGCTTTTAGACCATTATTCACTTTAAACGTGAATATTATTCCTCTATGGAAATCTGGACTCAATTTATTAAATCAAAACTTGATTTAAATAATAAATACCAATTCGGTTTAAACTTCCATCTATCTAGTTTCTTTATAAATTCATATTCATATTCCACTTCATAAATTCCATTCACAAGCCAACTTCTTTCTAATTTATATTAAGTTTATATCTTACTTCGATTACAAATTCGATTACAATTATTGGTTATGAACCAAATATTGATTATCTGGTCAAATTCTGGATTATAATCGATAATTTCTAGAAATAAATTATTGTATTAACATTCGACGTAGTCAAATTTTAATTATAAATTCTTATAGATTTATTCAGTTCTATTCTCATTTCGAACATCCAAAATAAATTTCATCGTTTTCTTTTGATAACGATTTCCATTTCCCTTTCTGATATTCATTATTGAATTTGCATTCCATAATATATTTAATAATTATTATTCTATCTCATTTTCAAATATCATTTATAAATCAAACTTCTTGTTATACATAATTAAAACAAGTTATTATATTCTAGTTTATTCGAAATTCAATTTCTATTTAAAAATAGATTTTCCCCTTTTCAGATCTTGAATTCTTTCCAATAAAATTTAGGGTATTTAAGTACTGATTATTTCAGGGTCAAATATTATTCAAAACATATCAATTACACAATAATCAAACACTAATTATTTATCATATCATGTAATGCAATATGTGAAAAACAACAATACAATTGTTCAGGAACCCATTTGGATTCCTCCGACCTGTTTCCCTGCATCCATAGATGTTAATTAATAGAAATAACATTTATTTCATATCAATATGAAATATTAGAATCTATATTTAAGAATTGGTTTATATCTACAGCGGTATCTATAATTCTAACCAATCTATTAGTAAATCATCTAAACAACCATTACACACAACATTCAATCATTTTTATCAGTAATAAATTACGTTAATAAAATTATAAAACTGGACAGCGTTAGTGAGTTTACTCACCTTGATCGTTAGTCGTTAAATAACGATTAACATCGGTCAATTATACCAAGCACTTTAATTTGCTTAAAGTTGTACGTGCTTCAAAACATTCTAGACCAGCTCCATTGTATAGCGTGCATCATACGATCTCAACGCGACAGACAGCTCTTGATTCTGTTAACAAGTATCAATATAAATTGTACTGTAATTTAGTTAATTTAACCTTAATTAAATTCGATCGCTAACACTTTTCGGATATTTTCCGCTTAACCGAATGTGTTAACTAACTGTGTTTTATTAATCGACATGAAATCTAACGTTCGAGGTTTTTGGTTAAATAAACTTCCTGGTCATCGTTACCTTTAAAAGTTTAATACATCCTAACTAACCCAAATTATATATGTATATAATTTGGGTTACGTAAACAATGCAACTTCTTTCCGTTAGTACCTACTTTCCAAACATAGTTGTCGTTATTTACATAGACTATTACTAACAATATATAATTTTGCCCAACTAATTAATATAACAAAGTTATATTAAGAAATAAACCTTACCCTCACATTTGCAAGCCCATCCCATAATTCAGATGCAAGCCCAAACTTTCCTTCTCCCCTTGTGTTTCCCTCTTTTTTTTCTATTTTAAAAATGGGCCTAACCGTTTACAGTCAGCCCATTTCCCACTCCTCAAGCCCAGGCCGGCGTCCCCCTTTCTTCTTCAACCTCCTAAATACCGCAAATGAAAAATGTTGTTGCCTTCCTCATTTTAGAAACGTGAGTTCCCAGTACATGCATTCCACCGTTTCGATTTTTTCTTTGTTTAAGAATATACAGGCTTCCAATACCCTGGTCCATTACCCAAGCCTTACAACCAACCGCACAATACCTGCTTCCAATTTCCATGCGCCAACATCCACTCTACTATTTAGAACCCCGTGCTCCTTCATGTCATTCACTTTTATCCCGCTCATCTCCGTGCCATTCATCGATCATACCACTCCATCTTTTCCCTTCCACCCAAACAATTCAAGCTCGCAACCGGAAACAAGTCGCGTCTCCATCCTACCGTCAGCATACTACAGTGCCACCACGTCATCATTTCCCCGACAGTCCAGGGCACCTCGTCATGGTCGCTACAGTGTGATCCTCGACTTCTTCCACCAAATCTTTTGAAAAATGGGTGCAATACGTCTCTTGCCTCACTGATCATAAGTATAAGCTTTGATCCGCAAACAACCGAC
This sequence comes from Allium sativum, assembly GCA_030737875.1. NCBI lineage: Eukaryota > Viridiplantae > Streptophyta > Magnoliopsida > Asparagales > Amaryllidaceae > Allium > Allium sativum. The sequence goes on along the minus strand of CM060912.1, from coordinate 967,170,937 downwards.
CATCTTCACCATTTGCTTGTGCCCTAGATCCACGGTGATAACTTGTAGCGACCAAGGTTGCTTCATAAACTAACAACATTCAAGCAGAACATACTGAAACCCTCTGGAAGTTCATATGTATAAAGTTTGGATTTTTTTATTTTTTAGTTCAGTATAACATTTTATATAAACTTTAGAGGATCATGTTTCTTTATATTGTTGAAACCAGAAACTAAGGTTACCCTATTCGTATATATAGAAGAAGAGTAAAAGAGATAAGAAGGATGTTGTGTCATAGCATGTTTGGGGAGCTGCTATTATGTTATGAGTTCTCTTTTCCTAGGCTTTACTGGATTTGAAGACGTAACTGTGCTATTGGGTAGGTCGACTTGTATAATGGGGTAGGACTGTGATTTGAACATTAAAGACAGGTTTTCTTTGGCCATTAGGCATTTGCGTTGGTAGATTAGAAGAGGTATTGTTTTTAGCTGTAGCATGCGTTTAGCATAGGATATCTTCTATTTTCAAAATCCAGGTTGTGTCTGCATTCATATATTTTAGTCCTCGTGAAATATCAGCGATTAGCATAGGGTAGACGTACATCACAGGGCTGGTCTGCATAATCCCTTTTTACTTTATCCGCAAGGTTTCTAAAGTAGGCATGAGAAATAAGGTATAGATCTGCAGTGCTTTATGGTAGGGTATATTTATTTTATTTTTAAAATTAGTACCCCACTACATACAATTCCATTCGCTTACATACCGCTATGGACAAAAATAAAAATACCATTGTGTCAAGTGATGTGCCACGATCCCAAAAATATAATAAAATAAACAAGTTAACTTATTATGTGAAATCCCAAAATTGCTAATTCAGGATGCAAATTACATTAAACAAAAATTTGCTTATTTTTCAAAATAAAATTTTCAGAAAAATTCTATAAATTAAATTAAGTATACATCTCAAATATCTTGTCTAAATTCAAAACCAATATTTAATTATATTTAATAAATCGTTATGGCTTCTAAATGTTTCCATAGAGACTATTCGAAAATTTGATTTGGATATAACTCACAATCTTTAAGACGATATTTCGATTTTTCACTTCCATTAGAAAAATATAACTCAACAGATTCGAATGTTTCTTATTTCGAAGAAATCCTACTTATAACGAATTTTGTATACTCAATTGAAGTTCAAAACTCAATATTGCGAACTATCGCGACATTACGAGCTCGATTATAACTAATATTAAAATTAACACGTTCAACTGCCATTTAATTAATATATTTGTTATTATAACAAAATATAAATTTAGCTAAATATTCAATATTACCCAATTTATAGAATATTGACAATACAACTGTTTTCGACTATTTCGAAAATTAAATATATTATCATCTCATTAATATATTAATTAAATATTCAAAATATTAAATTCAAACCATTATATTATTAATCAATATTTGAATAATTAATTAAATTAATTATTTAACAGTCTTAAAAATGTGGGACGTCACAATTTTATTTTGTTGATTATACAAGTAACATAATATTATTACTTCAAGCCAGCATGACATATATTTTTGATGACTAAAAAGTTTGCAAATGTGGGATTAATTCAAAAATTTCAATTATATAAAAGTTATACATGTGAGAAATGTGTAGAAAGAAAAAATTTTAAGAAACCGTTTCAAACTATTGATCGGATCATCAAACACTTAGAGATAGTTCTGTTGAAATTTTTCGGCATCCCAAAAACGTCTTTATATGTGCACACTTTGTTCAACGTAGAGTCACTACAAACCGCTGAACGAAATCTTCTTGGTGCCAGCATTATGATTAAGTATCCCTACATCCCTTTGGGCACTGTAACACCCCACCTCCAATAAGGTCACCCACAAAGGGAATGCCTTAACTTTGGTGGAGCGTTTTAGTAGACATAACAGAAATTTACAAGATAGATAAACAATACTAGAGAAATTATAACTTTATTACAGCGGAAAACAGAAATTGGTTTGGTTACATCTTTACCAAAAACTCAAGTACATAAATATCAGTCTTGTTCAGAAAATCATCAGAGTACAAAACTGTAAAATCATAATCCCCACAGAAGCTGCCATAAGGAGTCAAGCCATACTTTAAGCACTCTAAGTACTTTAAGAAGAAGAAATCCGGATCAAGCTAAAGTATTCCCTCCTTGTAAAACCAGGGGGGGACGGAAGAAAAAGGGACGAAAACAAGCAAGGTCAGACATAAAGTATGTCAAGTCCAGTGACTTTCAGCATATGAACAGATAATAATAGTTATGACATGAAAATAAGCTGGATAAGAGATAACAGTAACATGAGCAGCAGATGTACAAAGGTTAAACAGAAGAAACAGAATAATATTACTTTTCATTTCTCTGCATTAATACTAGTATAACAGGATTAGGTGTCACCCTAATGTCTAAACTGAAGCAGAAACGGGAACAGAATAATTTCCAAAGAAGAGAATGCTAGTAATGGGCCTTTACCACCCCAACAGAAACAGACAGAAACAGAATGCTAATAATGGGCCTTTACCACCCGAACAGAAACAGACAGAAACAGAATGCTAATAATGGGCCTTTACCACCCGAACATAAACAGACAGAAACAGAATGCTAATAATGGGCCTTTACCACCCGAGCAGAAGGTACAGAAATAGAAACAGATTAATCCCTACGGAAACGGAATGTAGAATTAGGTGTACACTAGTAAATGGGCCTTTACCACCCGAACAGACGATACCACGCAGAAACAAACAGGTGTTGCCACCCAACAGAAACAGACGGTACCAACAGAAACAGATAGAGCTAAGTGTACCCTAAAATCCTACCCCAAGCGATCGGCTCCCTAATACATAAATACCCCGTGCCGGCCCCACAGTAGGGTGTATCACTCCCTAAAGTGACAACCAATTGGCACAAACCTATTTACAGATGTCACGACGTCTTACATCCTTAGAGGCAGACCGGGATCCATGCACGCACATGACCTGGTTGGAACGCACCATCAACACCCCTCGCCATTATCAGAATGAACCGGTTATAATTAGTTCAGTAAGTGTGCCCAGACCCTACCTACTGTTGGGTCAAAGTTTTGATACCAGAAAGGGTTACTGACTAATATGGGTCCTAAACAACAGATGGCACAAGTAATTTCCCTCCTAACCTTGTGTCCCCAGACTAACTGATTTCAGATTAACTTGTTTACAAGTTCAGACATACAGAGTTCAGATCGACTAGTTCACAGATCAGACAAGTTTTCAGACTAACGGATCAGATATACGGATTTAACAGATTTACAGGTTTGTCTAACTTTGTAATTGGGCCTATAGATTCACGAAACGGGTTTGTTAAATTCATTATTCCAATTGGTTTAACCCTATCCACCCAACACGTTTTAGACATCATATTTATCCTAGGTTTGCATTAATTAAATATTAATGCACAGACCTCTCATATTAGGTCGGTAGCTTGTGGCCGCTGGATATGCCGGGCGGTTCCGGGCAGACATCAGCCACAAGCCAGACCTAACCTCGTGTCTAAGCATATTTTAGTTATGCCTGCGACCTCTCACATTAGACTAGCAGTTTGCGGTATCTGGTTAAGCCGGTTGGTTCCGAGCAGGCTTCTACCGCAAACAGAGTCTAACCTCGTGTCATAGCCAATTCATTCCAATACAAATTTTTCAGATATCAGACTAATTCTGTTTATTTAATAGATTAAACTTCTTCATAGGATATAACAGATTAATCAAATTTCCATGTTCTACTAAATCTTAGGTCGAGCCTACGGATTTCCATACCCAGATTACCATTATCTAGTTTCAACAGATCAGACAATTCAATAGGTAGCAGATCTTGCAGTTTAAGCGATTCAACAGATTTGGCAGATAACAGATTTAGCAGTTTAGGCAATTCAGTAGTTTTAGCAGGTAACGGATTAGCCAATTTAACAGATTTAGCAGGTTATATATGGCTAAAATTCTTATTTACATATCTTGCCTAATCATAAACTTAGCCTAAACTTACATTCCTAAATCAAGGTCATAATTCATAATACAATATATGCTCCAAATTTTAGCCTTAATATTCCCATTTACAGTTCATGTCAAAACTAGATTTAATATTCTAGTTCACCATTTATGTCTAAGACTAATACACATGTAAAACATTCTCTATTATAGCCAACTCAGATTATGCCAACATATTTGCTATGCCAAATTAACTTAATTAAGCTACGCCCAATCCCCGTATAACATGTTTCCACAAGTTCTCTAAATACTCATGAAATGGCCCTAGCAAAAGGAATAGGGGATAAACACAAGAAAGAATAGGCATGCAATAATGAACCAAATACGATAATAATGGCCCCTCTAGACTCGATGTACATAACAGTGAATGGGAATAAACTAGCAAAGTTACATACTAAATATGAGATCTAACATCATTAAGGGAATAGGCATAAGAAACTAACTACAATAGTTATAGGCAACTAACCACAATAGTCATTGGCGACTAATTACAATAGTTTCTTATTCAATGTCATAGGCAATAGTCATAGGCAATAGTCTCATAGGCGTGAATTATAGTCATAGGCAATAGTCTCATAGGCAACAGTTTCATGTCCAATTATGCATTATTCATTATTTGTCCCAAAATTTAGCGTTCGTGCGTTAATATCTTATGAGATTCGGCGCAGGCTCGTAGTAGCCTGGCTATAGAACATAAAGAAGAAAGAGGTACAGAATAGTCACAAAAAAAACAGATTTGACAGATAAGAATATACATAATGCCAGATTCAGATTTATAATCATGCCACAACCATAATTAAAGTTTATGTCGGAAAATAACTGTACTTGCCTTTCGTGGTTTTAAGAAAGGATAATAAACTGTTGTTGTTGCAGAAATGCTGAATTATTCCCCTTTAATTGTTGTTGTAGCTCTAAACTTTGATTTGAGATTTGATTTAGCTTTTAATTATATTCAGGTTGGAAGAAGATGCATCAGTCCAAGTTTTGATTCCAGCAGAGTAGCGACGCCATTTTTATTTTTAATTAGAACAAAGGCAGAATATAGACAGAATGAAATTGTGTAGAGAAAATGAGGCTAGGGGGCTGTTTATATAGAATTAGGCGGATGAATCTAGACAGAAAACAAGACCGGATACATCAGAATGAACCAGGTTCAAAAACTGGGTTTCGGGAGCAAGTCGACCCCCAGGTCGACTCCCCAGTCGACCTGGTCATGGGGAGGTCGACACCCTAGTCGACTCCCCAGTTGACCTGGTTGGGGGGGGGAGGGGTCGACTCCTCAGTCAACCTGGGTATATGGGCGGGAATTTACCCGCCATCCTTCTCTGGGTTTGAATTTCGAATTTCTCGCTTTATTTTCGAGCTGTTTTATTTTATTTAAATTCCTGAAACTTCAGAGGGTCATAACTTGGTCATATGGACTTCATTTTCCGAAAACTCAGACCCGTTTTCAAGCAGAATTTCGAGACGAACGCAATGACGCAACCCGTTTCCCTTGATTCTTATTTTAAAAATTAATTATTCTCTGATTTGTTACTTATACATTCACAGAAAATACGGGGTGTTACAGGCACACATATGTTCAAGGCAACAATTAATTGTAACAAAAGGAATCCCTTGTTGTTACATGTCACCAATCCATATATGTACCCACCTTCTTTAAGATATTCTGTGATGTGGGACTAATTGCAAATCTAATCTACTCACCCACTCTAATACAATGTGAGTCGCAACTAATAAGTTCATACGACTTACGTGATTTCAAGTCATTACTTATGAGAGGCGGAAAATTTACATTATCATATTTATTGACGATTTTACATGATATTACTATGTATATATTTTAAATACAAAAATGAAGCAATTACATCGTTTATAAAATACAAAGTTAGAAAATCAACTTAATTAAAAAAAATCAAGTTATTGAGATATAATCGTAGTGGATAATACATAGCGCCATTTGAACAATTTTATGCAGAAAATGATATAATTTATCAAAAAAACCTCATATTCATCACAACAAAATGATGTTGTCGAGAGAAAGAATAGAACACTAAAAGACATGGTTGATGTTATCCTTTTAACTTCTGGCTTGCCACTTGTGAGGAAACACTAAATATGTCCAATCGCATACTAAATAGAGTTCTACACAGCCAAACAGGAATAATTCCAAATTAGATATGGAAAGGATGCCAGCCAAACTTAAATACCTAAAAGTATAGGGTGCTTGGCAAAATTTTATATTTTACCTCCTAAGAAAGTAAATTTTGGACCAAAAATTTTAAGTTGTTATTATCCCGATGAAAATAATGATGCCTATAGACTATAGATTTTTAGTCTTCCAAGTCCAATATAAATGGCACTAATATAAATACAATTATGGAATCAAGAGATGCCTCGATATTAGAAGATGTCTCTCCATACAGAAAGAACGATGGAACATTTGTTTTGAAAGGTTAAGAGAAGAAAAAGATGGAACTCATCATGAGAAAGATGAAACTGAACTAAGAAAAAGCGTAAGAGTAAGAATTCCCAAGTCTTTTGATTTAGAATTCTCAACTTATGTATTATAACATGAATCTCAAACATGCAAAAAGATAGTGTTATCTTCTAAGTCTTCTTGTTAGGAAAAAAAACAAAAACGAGATTGATTCAATTTTAAATAACAGAACTTATGAAATAGTTGATGGGCCCAACTGGAATAAAACAAATTAATTACAAAAGAATCTTTAAGAAAAAGATGAAACTAGATGGATCTACTAACAAATATAAAAGCCAGACTAATAGCCAAAAGATATCGTCAAAAAGAAGATATAGACTTTTTTGATAGTTATTCATTGGTTACACAAATAACCACTATAAGAATATCAATAACAATTGCATTCATTTATAATCTACAGATTCATCAAATGGACATAAATACTATTTTTTAAATGGAGATCTCAATGAGAATATATATGGACATAGAGCACCCTGAAATATTTATTTTCAAAGAAAATGAGAACAAAGTCAATTGATTAGTAAAATCATTATATGGACTTAAAAATACCTCAAAACAATAACACGTAAAATTTGATAACATTATAATTAAAAACGTTTTTCGTATAAATGAATGTGGTAAGTGTGTTTACTACAAACAACTTCGCCGATTAAATGTGATTATTTGTCCACATGTGTGTACGATATGCTAATCTTCGGTCCCAACGTTAAAGTTATAAAGACCATAAAGAAAATGTTAATCAACGATTTGGACATGAAAAATTCAGGGATTGCTAATGTTATTTTGAAAATTAAAATAATAAAAACATATAATGAAACTGAATTATCCAGGTCACACATGTAGACAGAGTAATTGAAAATTTCAAAAATTATAAAACAAAAGTGGTAGAAAAACTTTTTAATCCACTGGAAGTACTATACAGAAACAATAATGAGAGTATAATGCAAATGTAATTCTCTCGTGTAATGTGATGTTTAATATATCTCTTGAATTACCCAAGGCTGGATATAGCTAATGCAGTAGGTCGACTAAGTATGTGTACAAGTAATCTAGAGAATGACTACTGGAAAGTACTAGTGTTGGGGTATTTAAAGAATACCATAAACTTTTCCTTACATTATATTAAAAAAAATGCTATCCTAGAAGAATGTAGTGATGCAATTTGGATTTCTAATTCAGAGGGACCTAAATCAACAATTGTTTGCATCTTTACCCTAGCATTAGCAGTAGTATCATGCGAATCTACTAAATGAAATGCATAGCTCAATTCACTATGGAGTCAGAGTACAACGCTTTAGATAAAGCTGATGAAGAAGCACAATGTTTTCATCATTTTTTAGGAGATATTCCATGTTGATCCGAACATGTACCAGCCATATGTATTCCCTATGATAATCAAGCAGCGCTAAGTAAAGCACAAAATTTTGTGTATAATGGAAAGTCACAATGCATTCATCGATGTCGTAACACAGTAAGACAGTTAATTATCATACCATAGTAGAGTTTCATACTCAATCAAATAAGAAAATTCATTTTGATTAATAACACACATAATGTACCAATTTTTCCAAAGGTAAATTTGAGGATGACTATGTCACTATCGCCAATTATAGAAACTGTAGAGTTACCCATGCATAATTTTTCTCCTGGTCGGTTATCTTGTAAGTGGAAAACATGGATTTATTGGAACCTACATATCGAGTAGCATCTATGTCAAAACATCGCCGTGTACGATTCTGAACTAAATTACATTCTGGCACAGCTCTAGAAAAGTTAGACTCATCCACTTCCAAGTTTCCAACATATTTACCTCTGAATTGTTCTCCCTATTATATCTGTAATCTTTAGCGATGTGTCCCATATTGCCACAAACCCAATAGCTTCCATTAAACTTCTTGTACTACCTATTGTCATTTAATTTCATTTCTTTAAAAATTTCATTTCTTATTGTTGAAGTGACATTTATTCTTTGATGCTTCTATATCAAATGCCTCCTCACCTTTTTGTTGTGTAATTCCATTGTTATTTTCCTCGCACTAGCTCCAATCTAATGATGAGGTTTTGTAAGAAAATCTCATTATTTTCATATTTTAGGTAATTATGATAGTCTTTCCATGATGAAGGCAGCTTTCTTAGTATCGCTTCAACTAAAAAAGATGCTCTAACCATATAACCTTTTGATTTAAGTTTATGGATCAAGATTTCAAAATGAGATACAAATCAAAAATCATAAAATTCAAACTTCAAATCGAAATGGGATTTAAATCGTGAATCGTAGATTTAAAAAATAAACATTTCAATGTTTGCTCACGATTTGATTATGTTCCAACTTTTATGACTAACCTAAAACTATGTTTTCTCTCTTATTCTGATTTTTTTTTCATTTGAAAATGATTAGAATTGACATTGTAGATCTAACTAAGTATAATAAATACATCAAGTTTGATTGAGGAATATTTCTAATCTGTGGTACTAGCTGGATTTGAATCAGAGTATAAATCGAATCGCAAAGGGAGAGAGATTCGATTTGAAATAAGATTCAAATCGTAAGATTTTATGATTTTGACAACAATGTTATAGATGATAACTTGTAGTTCATGTAGTCAAATAGTCACAGATTTAGAGTCTATCATTTTATAGTCCATGAAATTTTCCACAATGAATTTGTTCAGACTGACATTTTGTGTCTTGTATTTTGTGGCAAGTGTGAGCCTTTGTTGTATGATGAGGCTGGTATACTTTGTATAGTATCTTATTCAAACAGCTTTGAATATAACTCTTGCATAAAAAAAAATCTCAATGGTTCTATGCTTTAATAGTAAGAAACATCTCTTTGTGTGTTTCCTTAGTTTGGCTTGGTGCAGCCACAGCTCCCTCCTCCTCGAAGTACCTTTGTAGACCGAGCGTAGTCATACAAAGTAGCATCTAACTATGTCATATCCGAAAATCATCACCATCTCCTTTGAACAGATTAGGCCTATCGTGATTAGTTGTTTTTATTGATAACTCAATTACTGTCATTTCTGTTTAACAAAAACTGGAAAGTCTTATGTTTTTTTGAAACTTGATTACCAAAATAGTAATGAGCAACGAAAATCACTGCTAAAATCGCATGCTTTTGGTTTATAGGTCACATAACCACTGCACAAGAGTACAATGATTCTAAATCGTGGAAAAAGGAAGATGAATTAACAAGAAATGATATAGAAATATTAAAATAAAACAATCTAAACAATATAAGGAAATTGGACCGAGTCTTACTGCAACAATTCCCTTGAGACTTTACATGAAGTCTCCCAAGATACAACATATAATAATCTTTATGAAATTATGATGAGTATGTACACCCTGTGATATAGTCTAGTCTTTTGATTTTTGAACATAAAAAAAACAATCCAGCTTTATTGGATCCACAATTGCACCTGCACCGGACGTGGTTCAAGACGGGCAGATGGCATACTCGTGTTAAACCATGGCTATATAAGTCCTTTTCTCATACAAAATCATTTGATCCTAAGGGTCAATGTAGGTTGGTGGAAAATAGTATATAAGCCTATATACTTTAAGTATATTTACCATTGTGAGGCTTAGTGTGTATTTCTTCATTCATCACTTCAAAAAATTACCATATTCAAATGAAAAGAAATGAATATTTTCTTAAACAATTAGAAATATTGATATCCTAAGTACTTATAAAATATGAATGCAAATATTTTTGATAGATTAAGGATGGTTTAGAGATTAGAAATGGAGGCAATGAGATAAGGATTAAAAATTAGAGATGACTAAGGTAAAGTACTTTTATTTTGATTTCGGTAAAATTTACTTTGTTTTGTCTCTAGAGCCAAAAAATATTTATATTAATTTTTTCTGTAACATTATATAATTTGATGTTTTATATTTCCCTTATCAAAAAGGGCATTTTAATTTATAATTTCATATTGCTCCTATTGTTAATAAAATATGGCACTAATACCAGAGTAATATGAAAACAACAACCTTCTACGGACAAATAGATTAGACCTAGTACAGATAATGTAAAATAAATAGAAAATGTAAGAAACAAAAGAGAAGAGAGGGAGAAACATAGAGTTTTATAGTGTTTCAACTATAATGAAACATACATCCACTTTCAATAGATTCATTATGTTATGCATGCCTATTATAGTGATTCTGAGTACAAGCATTTGAGTAATTCTCCAAAGAAAGAGAAAACAAGAGTCACAAGTATAAGAAACTATTGAAGGAGATCACAATAGCCTTGTTTGGTGAAGGATCCTTGTTATCTCTGGAGAGAATTAGAGTTGAGCAAGTTATTTGACAGCGTATATGCATGAAGAAATCTGATCCTTTGTATGTAAAAGTTAGTGGTACTTATAGGGGTTTAGAGGTGAGTCGTACGAAGATGTTGCACGAGCATGTTCACCTAAAGGTCAGGATGACTCGCCTAAAATTTCACCTTAGTCTGATGAATCTTGATGGATTAATGTCGATCCATGGCCTATGGATGGTACTGATCCATATACTTAATGCATTTTGGATCACATCTTTTTTTCTAGTCTTCGAATGTCACTGTGATGGTACATGTCAGGTTTCATAGAATTTTGACTTTGTTTGTGTGTTCTAAGTTCAGAGCATAGGATTGCTATCAAACTTGGCATATAGATTAATAGGTGGTATAGGATCATCATATGTGGTTCTTGATGGGTTCCAATGTTGAATTTATTAATTCAAATAATTTTTGAAGAGGAAAGTAATCAATTAATTGATTTGATTGATTGATTTTATCATAGAAGGAAAGAAATAAAAGATTACATTCTGGAGATATTTTGAAGGGGCATTTTGGATATTTTCCTAGGTCTTCTATTCTCCTATATATGCAACATTCTTGGTCAGGTTAAGAACACCAGAAACCATGCGAGAATATTTGGAGAGATTGTGTGCCTCGAAGGATTGCGCTCTTGAGAGGAAAATGAGGGAATTAGGGCTGAGAGAAGTTATTCCTATTTACTGCTGATAAACGCAGTTGGTACCTCTAGGTTGATTTAAGGGTTTGCCGTCTTTCTTCATTGCTCTTCTTCTCCAACAATATTTGTAGTCATCTAGTTATTTTCTTTCTTCCTCAATCCGATTAATGATTCAATTGTACTTTGTTTATTTTGGCTTTATTCCATTAAATGTAAACAAAATTTTGGTGAATTAATAAAGAGGGTGGTTGGGTGGAATATTAGTGTAATGCTATTGTTTTCGATCTATTGTGTTGTTGTTTTTTAATCAAATTCATCTTTAAAGAACTGAGTGAAAAAGATCCCTTTTTTTTTTTTGATGTTTTGTCCATTCTGCTATGTACAAAACCCAGAGCTCAGATCTTCGCATCACTTAGGAGCGATTTTGGTTTGAAGATTGTAGAAGGTGGAGATGATGTCATTTTCGAAGATGGCTAATTTTGATGGATGAAATTAGGAGAAGTTGAAAGCCTGTGATGGTGAGTATTCCATACCTCAACGGTCTGCTTGATGGAGATGAGAAGAAGCCTTCTGAGTGAGGGAAGATAAAAGAAGATGTAGAAGGCTGTTGTTTTGATTCGCTAATGCCTTGATGTTTTGGTTCATGTTTCAAACAGGGGTCTTCACATTGATGATGCTCAAGGGATACATGGGTGATTGAGGAAGGAGCTCAGTTCAAGTGACAAATGGGTGTCGATTTGGAAAATCCACATGACAGTGATTTTTGTGGTGTTACAAATGCTTTTGAGACCGTTATTTTTTCGTATTGCACCTCAGGTGGAAAATACATCTTTTGCAGGTGGTGGGTTATGTTTGTAATTGAGAAGGTGTGGTCATAGCCTGTTCAAATCGACCGAGTGCGATTATATTTCAGAAATCAACCGAGTCTCACAATACTTTAGAAACAAACGGGGTGTACCTCGTGGTCTTGAAATCGAGGGTTGTAAATTTTGGAATGAGAAAGAGCTAGCGATGACTTGGTGATTGTTGGAGAAATGTGATATTTATATCAAAATGGAGTGTTGAATTTGTTGATTCAAATATTTTTTGAAGAGGAAAGTAATCAACTAATTGATTTGATTTTATCATAGAAGGAAAATATAAAAGATTATATTCTAGAGGTATTTTGAAGGGGCAACTTGGAAATTTGTTTAGGTCTTCTATTTTCCTTTATATGCAACTTTCTAGTTTAGATCAAGAACACCAGAAACCGTGTGAGAACATCTGTAGAGGTTGTGTGCCTATAGGGATTGCGCCCCGGAGTGGAAAATGAGGGAATTATGGCTGAGAGAAGCTATTCCTATTTACTAGTGTTAGACGCAGTTGGTACCTCCAGGCTGATTCAAGAGTTTGTAGTTGTTCTTCATTGTTCTTCTTCTCCAACAATATCTGTAGTCATTTAGATATTGTGTGAAGACCCGTAACTCCCCCGTAAAGGAAAGCGTCGGATAGTTCGAGAACAAGCCACATACAGAACGCATACAGAAGAACATTTCATTGTATATTACAACAATGCATCAGATTACAAGAATATACAGAGTATAAATGAATATTACACAGAAATATCAGAGATTTAAATTACATTTAAAAACATCGCAGCGGAAAATAATACAATACACAACTAGAATGAGATATACGGATACAAAGCTTTCCGGATATCGTTCCAGCTGTAAACCAGGATCCTGTGAATATAAATCTGCAAAACCAAAACTACTAGCTGCCCGTGTCAAAATAAGGGCACCCAGAGTTTAGGTTAAAACAATAAACTCCAGGTCAGTCATGTGACTGGTGTGAGAACTAAAACAGTTATTATCTTTATTTTCAAAGTTCGGAAAATCAAGGGACCACGCCGTAACACGGAACGGGTTTCCTCCCAAGAATACCAGTGCATAAAACAAACAGCGCAATGCTAAATAAAGAAAAATGAAGCTGTTATAAGACCCAGGTCCTATCACACAATGCAACGCAAGCCGGGGGATAGGGTTTTTACCTTATAACAGCCAAAGAATGCTTGGTACGTTTAAAACAAATCGTTTGATACTATTATAAGTGCATAGTGTATAAAACAACTTCGAATCATAAGTATCAATCATAGGCGACATGAGCGTCCCATGCCACTATGTCGCCATAAATAGGTTTACAAATAAAACCGCAAATGGCACGTATTTGGAAATTGGATTTCCGTCTATGAACCGAGGCAAAAGATAGTCCTCAACCGATTCGTGACTCTCTAGCCCGAGTCACAGGATCAGAGCTCGAGTGACCCTAGGAGCGACAGGGCCGGTCCACCGATGTGGATTAAAATGCCTGAACACTACGTTTCCCCACCCTTTGGGGCGTAAGTGAGCCAACTAAATGACTCCATCGGTTCGAGAACGACCGATCAATCCGAGGCGCCTCGCAACAGCAACAACCACATAAGTCAAACTCGTCAGGGCGTGTAAAACCACTGACGCCACTTCTAACTAGAAAGAATCGCATGCCCTCCCTGAGGTCCGTCTCCCGTTTTTGGTTCATACCGGGTGTGAAACTCGCGAGGTAAACGTTACACAAAGCTACGCCACAAAGGCCGTGCTTTGATCATCACCACAAGACTTTGCTTTTCAACAGAAGCCTCGATCAATTGCCACTTAGGCATGCCACACAGGCAATTCACTCCATGCGTTTGATATCCATCAATATATAACCCCTGAGCTCGTACGTCTCAGAGAAGGGCGTTAAGCAAGAGAATAAATTCTCCGCCGCCAAACAGATATATATTTAATAGAGATCAATCGCACGGACTAAAATCCAATGTCAGACACACAGTCCATTTACAAGTCCGTTCTGGGTCTGAACGAAACCGGAGGCACCTAGTACCTCGCATATCCATCGATCTCCAAGTACGTCTGGACGATCACCAACTGTTTCCATCTTCTTGGGTGTACAGCCCAATCAAGATCACCAGTTATCACCCAAACGACGTGAAGACCTCCGGTCTTCGACCATCGTCTTCATCTTCGACTTATCGTCGTATCAGTTATTCAGAATGGGATAAACCCGGTCTTCCCGAATAACTCGCGTATATTTTAAATAAGTGTTACACAAACACAACATACGCCTCATTCCAATTCATCAGTCACTAACCGTAAATTAATCAAGAGAATAATTCCCCAAATATTAACCCCGAAGGCCGAAACCAACATCAGATCAATATCCAGAAAACCATTCCGCTTAGCTAACCGACAGTTAGTTTCTGAATTTCACATTCATAGGGAAAGGTTCCCATTAATTTTATCAAAGATAAATTCTTGAATTTATTCTTTAATCTATTTTTGAATATCAATTCAAACTAGTCGGGATTAGCGATCCTTACCGAAGTAATCATTCGTTTTAATTTCCCAATCCCAACCTATTCATCCCATGAAGTAAAACTGGTAATACTTCATATCTAACACCACGGTGTTATCGGTAAATTCAATTACCATTTCACGTTCAAATCTAATTAAAGATTTAACTATCGCCTGGAGCAAAACTGGTGGTACTCCATTTTCGATCTTTTCAATCTAATTAAAGATTCATTAAAACTCCACTTAGTTTTAATCTGTGACTGGGTTAAAGAATCAGTGTCATTTAAAACACGGTTCACGATAAACCCAAAATCACATTTCCATTAATTATCGGGTTAAAGAACGAGTGTTATTTAAAACACTGTTCACGATAAACCCAAAAATCAATATCAATTCAATTCCAATTAAATATTATTTAATTGGTAAACTTCATTAAATCTAAATAAAAAGATTTAATCTTTTCTCAACTGGGTTCAAGAACAGTGTTAGTGAAGACACCATTCACGACAAACCCAAATCACATTCGATATTCAATACAAGGCTCTGAATAGAAAATATATCGGCTTATATTCAATATCGAATTCTACGACTAACAAATGTCGTATTGGAAATAACGATATAAATATATATCTTTCAAATTTCCATAACAACACCTGTATAATCCCGAATTCCAACATCGAAATATTCCGAAGACAATTTCGATTCAAATCCACTCCAATGCAATCATTGGAATTTTGGTTACTTTTAAAACCCTTTTCGAATTCAATTTATTTATTTAAAAATAAATAGAATTATAATTCTAGTTCAAAACTAGTTCATTTCGATAAAAATCTACTTTTATCTTTTCAAATATGGAGTTTTTCATCCCAATTCTTTC
Organism: Allium sativum; assembly: GCA_030737875.1. NCBI lineage: Eukaryota > Viridiplantae > Streptophyta > Magnoliopsida > Asparagales > Amaryllidaceae > Allium > Allium sativum. The sequence continues at coordinate 967,155,184 of CM060912.1, read as the reverse complement.
TAAATCATTTCTTATGATTTTACACAAATTATTACTATTTTTAATAATTTTATCAAGGCCCGTACAGTCGATTTCCATCAATGGCCATCGAACTGCACTTACAACGACCTTTTTCGAATTTGATTTGGACGTAACTCCAAATCCAACCGTTAGATTTCAAATTTCTAACATTCATTAGAAAGCTCTTTTCAATACGAACCCAACGGTTCCGGTTTTAGGAGAATCCGACGGTCGGATCTCCCGCAATGTCCGTTTGAAATAAATGGTCGAAATTCACGAACTGCCGCGGCGCGGCGCGTTCTATTCAGGCCATTATATTATATATATAATATATATAATATATACTTCGTCGAATTCTATTTAAAACGAATTATATAAATAGTTTTAAATTCGTTTCAAAAGCAATTTCAACTTCCTTTTCAATTCAAATCAAAATTGAATTCTTCTTTATAAATTCGTTTCAAAATTCATTTCTATTCAATTCAAATTTCAATTCAATTTGAATTCATTTCAATTCAATTCGAATTCATTTTCAATTCAATTCATTTCGAAATCGTTTTCAATTCAATTCATTTCGAAATCGTTTTCAATTCAATTCAATTCGAAATCGTTTTCAATTCAATTCATTTCGAAATCGTTTTCAATTCAATTCATTTCGAAATCGTTTTCAATTCAATTCATTTCGAAATCGTTTTCAATTCAATTCATTTCGAAATCGTTTTCAATTCATTTCATTTCGAAATCGTTTTCAATTCAATTCATTTCGAAATCGTTTTCAATTCAATTCATTTCGAAATCGTTTTCAATTCAATTCATTTCGAAATCGTTTTCAATTCAGTTCATTTCGAAATCGTTTTCAATTCATTTCATTTCGAAATCGTTTTCAATTCAATTCATTTCGAAATCGTTTTCAATTCAATTCATTTCGAAATCGTTTTCAATTCAATTCATTTCGAAATCGTTTTCAATTCAATTCATTTCGAAATCGTTTTCAATTCAATTCATTTCAAAATGAATAAAATCGATATAAATATCGTTCACGTCAAAATGGCGTCAAACTAATCAACACGGCTTCATAAATTTCTATTTTCAAATATTCTATTTCAAATATTTCTATCTCAAATATTTCTTTTCAAATATTTCCTTTTTCAAATATTCTATTTTCAAATATTTCTTTTTCAAATATTTCTTTTCGAAACTGGAATGAGGCCCAATCAATTACCATATAAAGTTAATTATATGGATTTTCATACAACACATGTATAATAGCATTGAAAAATAATCAACCATCAACCAAAGTAACACTGTATAAGCATCAAATATAGATATCTAACGCTTATAACAGCCTGTCAATCAATCGATCGACATATTTACTCAATCAGGATGAGTGAACTTCAAATTTCATCCCAACACCCGTGTGGGGTTTCAAACAATCAAACACAGATTTTATTTGTGCAGTTGGGCGATGTGTGAAATTTATCGACCCAATCAATATCAGTCAAATCAGTGTATATACAAACAAATCGGCCGATTTGTTTATAACTATTCATTTATTCACATTCACGTTAAAAATTATATTTTTAACGATAAAACATTTTATTTCAACCTATGAATTTCTATTCAATTCATTTACACAATAAAATGATATTTTTATTTTCTAACATATTTTAGAAAATTTCGGCGGCATAACGGCACGATACTAGAAACGGGATAAGGCCTAGCCTTATCCCCGGTCTAGTGAAGGCCCACACCATTCACACATCAATCATATCAATTTCAATTTCACCAAAACAATCCAATCCAAATCAAATAATCTAACCAACTACACAACCAATCAAACAAGTCCATGGTCTGTGGACGGGTGTCGGGTGCTTCTAATAAGCACCGTCTGCATCCTAGTATATATATATATAACTAGAAAAGTAGAATTTGAGTGAGAAGTTCTCACAGATAGCTATCCTAGCTCCACGGCACTTCATTGATAGAAATCTTCATCGCTATCGCATCTTCGTCAGCTTCGTTGCTGTAGCCACTACATATAAAAATCATATTTTTATTTCGAAGTTCAATATAGAAAAATCATATTTTTATTTCGAAGTTCAATATATAAAAATCATATTTTTATTTCGCTACTCATATAAAAATCTAATTTTTATCTCTCTACTAAATATGTAAAGATTGTATTTTTTTTCGCTCTACTATACATATAAAGATTATATTTTTAAAACGATGTTCATATAATATCAATCAAATCTTTACGGTTTTTAAAAAATCAAATCTTTATAGTTAAAAAAAATTCAAATCTTTATGGTTTTAAAAATCAAATCTTTATAGTTTAAAAAAAAAAAATCAAATCTTTATGGTTTTTAAAAAAACAAATCTTTAATTTAAAACTATATATACATTTTCTTCTCTCTAAAAACAATTCTATATTTGCCTTTCTAAAACAATTCTAATATTAGTTTCAGGATAATGCTAATTTCGGTTTCAAGATAATGTTAATTTCAGTTTCATATTTAAAACAATTTGATTTTCAGATTTAAAACAATTTGATTTTCATGAAAATAAAAAAGCAAAGAGGAAGCTCACTTTTCTTTCTTCTGGTTTCCTGGTTCATCGTTTTCACGCTCCTGTATGCATCGAACAAGGTTCGACCTTGAACCACCGTCTTCGTGAATTCCAGGGACCGGAGCATGGTCGGAGTCCCCCACCTGACTCGTCTCGGCGCTGGATCCTTGCTCCATCGAAGGCGGCCCACTCGAAGTCTGATTCTCCTCCAGCGTGGCGCGCCCTATTGGGTGATGGAGGTCATCGCGGTTCGAACAGGGGAAATAGAAGGAGGAGAGAGGAAAGAAGGGGGAGGCGCTCGACGAGGCTGTGGAGGCGGAGGCGATAAAAAAGGGGGTGTGACGGTGGCTCCGTCGAGCCATTTAGGGCTCCGCCCTCTTTTTCTTTTTCATTTTTTTTTATTTTTTATTCTGAATTCATTTTTGAACGGGGGGGGGGGGGGGGCAGGAGGATTAAAGGGGAGGAGGGAATATTTTTTTATTTTTTTTATATTATTTAATTTCTAAAAGTTGACTTTCACCTACGACCTCGAAACGAGGCCCACCGCCTGTCATCCATAGCGTATTGCCCCCATTCCGAACACAATGGGATATGTATCGTAGGCTGATTCGACTGTTTGAATCAGTTTCCGTTAAATTTACATTTAAATCACTATATTGAATTTTAAACGTACGTTTCAAATTACCGGGGCCACATACTAACTAGAAAAATTCCAGAAAAATATTTTCTAGCTTCGTATTGACGATACGGTCCTAACAAAACTAGTTTCATCGAATTCTGAGACCGTTTGAAAAATGGCCAATTTCCAGTCGATCAAAATCAACTGAAACTGGTCAAACGCGTTTTCCTTTGCCACGCTCACATACTGATTCGAAAAATTATGAAATTTGAAACCTAGCAATAATTTAACATCACGGACCCAACAAAACTGGTTTCGTCGAAATCCGAGGTCGTTTGCAAAATTGCTATTTTTAAGGGCCTTATATATATAAAAATATATATAAATTCCACAGCGACTATTTCTAATTTTAAACTGGACATATCTTATCATTTCTAAGATGAAATCTCAGTTTGTTAACTTCGTTACAAAGATATAGTTATACATATTCAAATATTTCTTGTTTCGTTCAATTCTGACTTATATTGAATTTTGTATATTCATTTGAAATTAGAAATCGAATTTTCGAACTACCGCGCCATTTTCAATTCCTTTTATAATTATATATAATTATTATATATTCTAACGACGACGTATATAAATATATTCGTTCGAATTATATTCAAAATAAATTTCTCGTCGATATTATTTAAAATAATTCATTTTAAATAATCAAAATTCGCTAAAATGGCCAAAATAAAAATTTTAAACTGGCCCAGATTTTCGGGTTGTTACAATCTCCCCCACTTAAAACTTTTCGTCCCCGAAAAGGAACAAAGTCGAAAGTGGTTTGATTATTCAGCTCTACGATCGATCAGGCTTCCATTCTCCAACTCTTTAGTTTCTGAGAATTTTCAAAATTTCAAAAATTTGGCTAACACCCTAAATTTTTGAAAAATTTCGCCATAACCTCCCCTGCACCGGGAGCATCGGGGAATTTCAAATAGCTTCCCCGGTCCTTTAGATCTCAAAAAGAAAAAGAAAAAGCCAAGCGGCTAGCCAATAGGCTCACAAAATCATCATCACCCAAACAAAACAGGAAATTATGTAGTAAACATGTACCTATTTGTCGGGCAAACAAATTTTATTCTCTGGCTCTAGCCTCCTTGCTATGACCTGTTCAATGTAAGTATATGTATATGCAAGCAAATGCAACCAATTTTCAATATAATTCAATATGTGATTCAATTAGGCTAAATGGCTAAAAATTAGCAAACAAATAAACAAACAACACAAACATCAATCAATTAGTGAATTAGAGTTTTCAAATTGATAACTTTGATACATATACAAAAATCAGATTTTTGATGCCAAATCACAACAATAGGCCCTATCTAATTTTGGTTCTCACACCAGTCAATAGGAAATATATAGATATCTCACTTTCGTCACTCGAACATAAATTCTAATGATGGAGCTCCATCATCAAAATCATCTCCGGGCGATTAGAGTGTAATTCTATATCTATCCAGTATATTAAAACTTCAAATACACGTTTGCAAGGCGTATATGCAAAATCTTTATATACTGGACTGTCCAAATCAATATAAATAAATAATCAAATACGAATAATTGATTTAAATTTTCAAAACAAAATTTGTTTTCATTTGAAAAATATACTCTTCACACTCGTTCTAGGATACTACTGATCCTATCTCTAACGAGTCATCCGCATTGGATATTACTAATCCAATATCTGATGAATTCTTTCGTATGGTTCTAATGTGTCTTGTTCTCTAGCTTTGTAAACCAAAGCTCTGATACCACGTGTGAAGACCCGTAACTCCCCCGTAAAGGAAAGCGTCGGATAGTTCGAGAACAAGCCACATACAGAACGCATACAGAAGAACATTTCATTGTATATTACAACAATGCATCAGATTACAAGAATATACAAAGTATAAATGAATATTACACAGAAATATCAGAGATTTAAATTACATTTAAAAACATCGCAGCGGAAAATAATACAATACACAACTAGAATGAGATATACGGATACAAAGCTTTCCGGATATCGTTCCAGCTGTAAACCAGGATCCTGTGAATATAAATCTGCAAAACCAAAACTACTAGCTGCCCGTGTCAAAATAAGGGCACCCAGAGTTTAGGTTAAAACAATAAACTCCAGGTCAGTCATGTGACTGGTGTGAGAACTAAAACAGTTATAATCTTTATTTTCAAAGTTCGGAAAATCAAGGGACCACGCCGTAACACGGAACGGGTTTCCTCCCAAGAATACCAGTGCATAAAACAAACAGCGCAATGCTAAATAAAGAAAAATGAAGCTGTTATAAGACCCAGGTCCTATCACACAATGCAACGCAAGCCGGGGGATAGGGTTTTTACCTTATAACAGCCAAAGAATGCTTGGTACGTTTAAAACAAATCGTTTGATACTATTATAAGTGCATAGTGTATAAAACAACTTCGAATCATAAGTATCAATCAAAGGCGACATGAGCGTCCCATGCCACTATGTCGCCATAAATAGGTTTACAAATAAAACCGCAAATGGCACGTATTTGGAAATTGGATTTCCGTCTATGAACCGAGGCAAAAGATAGTCCTCAACCGATTCGTGACTCTCTAGCCCGAGCCACAGGATCAGAGCTCGAGTGACCCTAGGAGCGACAGGGCCGGTCCACCGATGTGGATTAAAATGCCTGAACACTACGTTTCCCCACCCTTTGGGGCGTAAGTGAGCCAACTAAATGACTCCATCGGTTCGAGAACGACCGATCAATCCGAGGCGCCTCGCAACAGCAACAACCACATAAGTCAAACTCGTCAGGGCGTGTAAAACCACTGACGCCACTTCTAACTAGAAAGAAACGCATGCCCTCCCTGAGGTCCGTCTCCCGTTTTTGGTTCATACCGGGTGTGAAACTCGCGAGGTAAACGTTACACAAAGCTACGCCACAAAGGCCGTGCTTTGATCATCACCACAAGACTTTGCTTTTCAACAGAAGCCTCGATCAATTGCCACTTAGGCATGCCACACAGGCAATTCACTCCATGCGTTTGATATCCATCAATATATAACCCCTGAGCTCGTACGTCTCAGAGAAGGGCGTTAAGCAAGAGAATAAATTCTCCGCCGCCAAACAGATATATATTTAATAGAGATCAATCGCACGGACTAAAATCCAATGTCAGACACACAGTCCATTTACAAGTCCGTTCTGGGTCTGAACGAAACCGGAGGCACCTAGTACCTCGCATATCCATCGATCTCCAAGTACGTCTGGACGATCACCAACTGTTTCCATCTTCTTGGGTGTACAACCCAATCAAGATCACCAGTTATCACCCAAACGACGTGAAGACCTCCGGTCTTCGACCATCGTCTTCATCTTCGACTTATCGTCGTATCAGTTATTCAGAATGGGATAAACCCGGTCTTCCCGAATAACTCGCGTATATTTTAAATAAGTGTTACACAAACACAACATACGCCTCATTCCAATTCATCAGTCACTAACCGTAAATTAATCAAGAGAATAATTCCCCAAATATTAACCCCGAAGGCCGAAACCAACATCAGATCAATATCCAGAAAACCATTCCGCTTAGCTAACCGACAGTTAGTTTCTGAATTTCACATTCATAGGGAAAGGTTCCCATTAATTTTATCAAAGATAAATTCTTGAATTTATTCTTTAATCTATTTTTGAATATCAATTCAAACTAGTCGGGATTAGCGATCCTTACCGAAGTAATCATTCGTTTTAATTTCCCAATCCCAACCTATTCATCCCATGAAGTAAAACTGGTAATACTTCATATCTAACACCACGGTGTTATCGGTAAATTCAATTACCATTTCACGTTCAAATCTAATTAAAGATTTAACTATCGCCTGGAGCAAAACTGGTGGTACTCCATTTTCGATCTTTTCAATCTAATTAAAGATTCATTAAAACTCCACTTAGTTTTAATCTGTGACTGGGTTAAAGAATCAGTGTCATTTAAAACACGGTTCACGATAAACCCAAAATCACATTTCCATTAATTATCGGGTTAAAGAACGAGTGTTATTTAAAACACTGTTCACGATAAACCCAAAAATCAATATCAATTCAATTCCAATTAAATATTATTTAATTGGTAAACTTCATTAAATCTAAATAAAAAGATTTAATCTTTTCTCAACTGGGTTCAAGAACAGTGTTAGTGAAGACACCATTCACGACAAACCCAAATCACATTCGATATTCAATACAAGGCTCTGAATAGAAAATATATCGGCTTATATTCAATATCGAATTCTACGACTAACAAATGTCGTATTGGAAATAACGATATAAATATATATCTTTCAAATTTCCATAACAACACCTGTATAATCCCGAATTCCAACATCGAAATATTCCGAAGACAATTTCGATTCAAATCCACTCCAATGCAATCATTGGAATTTTGGTTACTTTTAAAACCCTTTTCGAATTCAATTTATTTATTTAAAAATAAATAGAATTATAATTCTAGTTCAAAACTAGTTCATTTCGATAAAAATCTACTTTTATCTTTTCAAATATGGAGTTTTTCATCCCAATTCTTTCTAAATCATTTCTTATGATTTTACACAAATTATTACTATTTTTAATAATTTTATCAAGGCCCGTACAGTCGATTTCCATCAATGGCCATCGAACTGCACTTACAACGACCTTTTTCGAATTTGATTTGGACGTAACTCCAAATCCAACCGTTAGATTTCAAATTTCTAACATTCATTAGAAAGCTCTTTTCAATACGAACCCAACGGTTCCGGTTTTAGGAGAATCCGACGGTCGGATCTCCCGCAATGTCCGTTTGAAATAAATGGTCGAAATTCACGAACTGCCGCGGCGCGGCGCGTTCTATTCAGGCCATTATATTATATATATAATATATATAATATATACTTCGTCGATTTCTATTTAAAACGAATTATATAAATAGTTTTAAATTCGTTTCAAAAGCAATTTCAACTTCCTTTTCAATTCAAATCAAAATTGAATTTTTCTTTATAAATTCGTTTCAAAATTCATTTCTATTCAATTCAAATTTCAATTCAATTTGAATTCATTTCAATTCACTTTCAATTCAATTCGAATTCGTTTTCAATTCAATTCATTTCGAAATCGTTTTCAATTCAATTCATTTCGAAATCGTTTTCAATTCAATTCATTTCGAAATCGTTTTCAATTCAATTCATTTCGAAATCGTTTTCAATTCAATTCATTTCGAAATCGTTTTCAATTCAATTCATTTCGAAATCGTTTTCAATTCATTTCATTTCGAAATCGTTTTCAATTCAATTCATTTCGAAATCGTTTTCAATTCAATTCATTTCGAAATCGTTTTCAATTCAATTCATTTCGAAATCGTTTTCAATTCAATTCATTTCGAAATCGTTTTCAATTCATTTCATTTCGAAATCGTTTTCAATTCAATTCATTTCGAAATCGTTTTCAATTCAATTCATTTCGAAATCGTTTTCAATTCAATTCATTTCGAAATCGTTTTCAATTCAATTCATTTCGAAATCGTTTTCAATTCAATTCATTTCAAAATGAATAAAATCGATATAAATATCGTTCACGTCAAAATGGCGTCAAACTAATCAACACGGCTTCATAAATTTCTATTTTCAAATATTCTATTTCAAATATTTCTATCTCAAATATTTCTTTTCAAATATTTCCTTTTTCAAATATTCTATTTTCAAATATTTCTTTTTCAAATATTTCTTTTCGAAACTGGAATGAGGCCCAATCAATTACCATATAAAGTTAATTATATGGATTTTCATACAACACATGTATAATAGCATTGAAAAATAATCAACCATCAACCAAAGTACACTACACTGTATAAGCATCAAATATAGATATCTAACGCTTATAACAGCCTGTCAATCAATCGATCGACATATTTACTCAATCAGGATGAGTGAACTTCAAATTTCATCCCAACACCCGTGTGGGGTTTCAAACAATCAAACACAGATTTTATTTGTGCAGTTGGGCGATGTGTGAAATTTATCGACCCAATCAATATCAGTCAAATCAGTGTATATACAAACAAATCGGCCGATTTGTTTATAACTATTCATTTATTCACATTCACGTTAAAAATTATATTTTTAACGATAAAACATTTTATTTCAACCTATGAATTTCTATTCAATTCATTTACACAATAAAATGATATTTTTATTTTCTAACATATTTTAGAAAATTTCGGCGGCATAACGGCACGATACTAGAAACGGGACAAGGCCTAGCCTTATCCCCGGTCTAGTGAAGGCCCACGCCATTCACACATCAATCATATCAATTTCAATTTCACCAAAACAATCCAATCCAAATCAAATAATCTAACCAACTACACAACCAATCAAACAAGTCCATGGTCTGTGGACGGGTGTCGGGTGCTTCTAATAAGCACCGTCTGCATCCTAGTATATATATATATATATAACTAGAAAAGTAGAATTTGAGTGAGAAGTTCTCACAGATAGCTATCCTAGCTCCACGGCACTTCATTGATAGAAATCTTCATCGCTATCGCATCTTCGTCAGCTTCGTTGCTGTAGCCACTACATATAAAAATCATATTTTTATTTCGAAGTTCAATATAGAAAAATCATATTTTTATTTCGAAGTTCAATATATAAAAATCATATTTTTATTTCGCTACTCATATAAAAATCTAATTTTTATCTCTCTACTAAATATGTAAAGATTGTATTTTTTTTCGCTCTACTACACATATAAAGATTATATTTTTAAAACGATGTTCATATAATATCAATCAAATCTTTACGGTTTTTAAAAAATCAAATCTTTATAGTTAAAAAAAAATCAAATCTTTATGGTTTTAAAAATCAAATCTTTATAGTTTAAAAAAAAAAATCAAATCTTTATGGTTTTTAAAAAAACAAATCTTTAATTTAAAACTATATATACATTTTCTTCTCTCTAAAAACAATTCTATATTTGCCTTTCTAAAACAATTCTAATATTAGTTTCAGGATAATGCTAATTTCGGTTTCAAGATAATGTTAATTTCAGTTTCATATTTAAAACAATTTGATTTTCAGATTTAAAACAATTTGATTTTCATGAAAATAAAAAAGCAAAGAGGAAGCTCACTTTTCTTTCTTCTGGTTTCCTGGTTCATCGTTTTCACGCTCCTGTATGCATCGAACAAGGTTCGACCTTGAACCACCGTCTTCGTGAATTCCAGGGACCGGAGCATGGTCGGAGTCCCCCACCTGACTCGTCTCGGCGCTGGATCCTTGCTCCATCGAAGGCGGCCCACTCGAAGTCTGATTCTCCTCCAGCGTGGCGCGCCCTATTGGGTGATGGAGGTCATCGCGGTTCGAACAGGGGAAATAGAAGGAGGAGAGAGGAAAGAAGGGGGAGGCGCTCGACGAGGCTGTGGAGGCGGAGGCGATAAAAAAGGGGGTGCGACGGTGGCTCCGTCGAGCCATTTAGGGCTCCGCCCTCTTTTTCTTTTTCTTTTATTTTTTATTCAGAATTCATTTTTGAACGGGGGGGGGGGGGGGGGGGGGGCAGGAGGATTAAAGGGGAGGAGGGAATATTTTTTTATTTTTTTATATTATTTAATTTCTAAAAGTTGACTTTCACCTACGACCTCGAAACGAGGCCCACCGCCTGTCGTCCATAGCGTATTGCCCCCATTCCGAACACAATGGGATATGTATCGTAGGCTGATTCGACTGTTTGAATCAGTTTCCGTTAAATTTACATTTAAATCACTATATTGAATTTTAAACGTACGTTTCAAATTACCGGGGCCACATACTAACTAGAAAAATTCCAGAAAAATATTTTCTAGCTTCGTATTGACGATACGGTCCTAACAAAACTAGTTTCGTCGAATTCTGAGACCGTTTGAAAAATGGCCAATTTCCAGTCGATCAAAATCAACTGAAACTGGTCAAACGCGTTTTCCTTTGCCACGCTCACATACTGATTCGAAAAATTATGAAATTTGAAACCTAGCAATAATTTAACATCACGGACCCAACAAAACTGGTTTCGTCGAAATCCGAGGTCGTTTGCAAAATTGCTATTTTTAAGGGCCTTATATATATAAAAATATATATAAATTCCACAGCGACTATTTCTAATTTTAAACTGGACATATCTTATCATTTCTAAGATGAAATCTCAGTTTGTTAACTTCGTTACAAAGATATAGTTATACATATTCAAATATTTCTTGTTTCGTTCAATTCTGACTTATATTGAATTCTGTATATTCATTTGAAATTAGAAATCGAATTTTCGAACTACCGCGCCATTTTCAATTCCTTTTATAATTATATATAATTATTATATATTCTAACGACGACGTATATAAATATATTCGTTCGAATTATATTCAAAATAAATTTCTCGTCGATATTATTTAAAATAATTCATTTTAAATAATCAAAATTCGCTAAAATGGCCAAAATAAAAATTTTAAACTGGCCCAGATTTTCGGGTTGTTACATATTTTCTCCATTTTCTCAATCTGGCGATTGATTCAATTATATTTTGTTTATTTTGGTTTTATTCCATCAAATATTTGGGTGGAATATTTGTGTAGTGCTATTATTTTTGATCTATTATGTTATTATTTTTAATCAAACTCATCTTCAATTGATTGAGTGAAAAATATCCCTTTATTATTATTTTTTTTTTTTTTGGGTGTTTTGTCATTTATGCTGCGCATAAAACTTCAACATCCAAGACATCTACATGGAATGACGCCAACCTATAAGGTATGGATCAATGTTGGTCCATAAACTTAGTGCTTTTTTAGTTCAAATTTTGTATACTCCTTTCTTATCCTCTCTTGAACTTATTCAATGAATTTGAAGTTGATTTGACTTCGTCTCGACTTCTAATTTTCCAAGATCTTCCTTTTGGGTTAAAAACAGATTAACACTTACTTAATAGAATCACATGAAAATTAGGATTCATCCTTTACTTACAAACTTGGCACCCATAAACTCTTCTATAATGCAAGTTTTATGAAATACATCTCTCAACGTTTACAACAAAAATATGCATTTTAAACTGTGTGTAGTTTAAAATGCAGATATGTGCAATTTAAAATGCATACATATGTAAAATAAATATTTGCAGTGTAGAATGAAATATTTAAAGTGTAGAATGCACACTCTTGCAGTGTTCAGTGAAAGTTTCAGTTTATAGTGAATATTTGCAATTTGAATATTTATAGTGTGCTGCTAAAATCATCCTGAAATATGCTTCCTAACACCATGCTTAATTTAATCACTCTTAATTAAATTAATATACTTCCTAACACCAATTTTATTCCTCCACTCAATCGCTAATCACCGAATGTATTCCATCGCCCGATATTTCCTTTTATCATCTTATCTCGATCGATCAAATATAAATGTCGACCTGATTTGCTTTCTAACATGGTCCGCCATCTACTTCTTCCCCAATTGATTCCTTTTAAACGCTAATTCTCAATTTTATTGTAATATGAGGAAAAATATTTTTAGTAATCATTACTGTTGGATTTCTTAGCAATGAAGGACGAGAACTTATACACGAACGAAGATTTTGTGAATAACCAATGCTCTAATGAAAAAGATGGGGTTATTTATCTTAAATTATTTTTTTATTGTCTTTTTTTTTTTTTGATTTTTTAAAAATTAAAATTATTGTTATGAATTTAATTTTTGTTGTTGTGAGTAATGGAAGACATTGAGTATGCTGAAGAAAATAGCGTCGAATGAAGGAATAGCGGGAATAATTTAGGGTTGTGTCCCTATTTTTTATTTCGTGGTGGCCAGAGTCATATATGTACAGAAAGGAAAATGGTGTTTAGTTATGGTGTTAGAAAACACATTTCAGGGTGCTTTTAGCAGCACACTGCTTATAGTGTAAAATGCAATTAGTTGTATTCAAATATATACAATTTAAAATGCACGTGTTGAAATAGACGTGCAAATATGTACTGCGTACCCTATCCATGCTTATTGCTTACGCAGCCAAGTCAATGCAAGGGGGGAATGGTTCATGCCTATCGCCTTTACCCTTTTTTAATGTAATAAAATACCCGACTTCTTCCCATAAGCATACTTTGATTACTTGTAGTTTATCTATTTACTAGGCAACACAATTCGAAATTCTGCTCAAAGCGGCCAAAAGTTATTTGCTGAAATCATAATGCGCTTAATGTTTTATCATCTATCAAATAAAGACAAATTCTATTAACACCCCTGTTTTTGCTTTTTCCACCCCGTCGAAAACTAAAAGGATAAAATGACAAATATACCCTTATTCATTTTTCTATTATGTTACTTTAATTATAAAAAAAATACAATGACACTAATATATTTTGAGAAGACAAATGATTCCATGAAGAAAATAATGTTTTTTCTTGTTTTTTCTTCACGTTGTTTAATTTTATGATTTCTGTTGTAATATATATTTCAATAATTTTTAAATTGAATTGAAATGCAACGTTTTTTAGACTGCAAAATGAATAAAAATAAATGAATATAAATTACTGTTTTTTTTTTTTTGTTATGGATCTATCTTTTATTTCATTTTCGTTGTTAACGCAGAGTTATTTGTGTGTGAAAATATAAATTGAAGGATAGTTTTGGTAACTTTTGGGTGTGAAAAGAAAAAAGTGAGGTGAAATGTTTTTTGTTTAAACAACGGGGTGTGAAAGGCAAAAGGTGGGGTGCGAATAGAATTGGCCTCAAATAAATTCCGATGGATCACAGTTAGCTTACAGCGTTCATGAGTTCTGACAGATAGTACAAAAAGGATTGCAATTTTGCAGTGCACAGTAATATACCTTCTTTAAAGCTGTAATTCTTTTTTTGGATAAGATGAAGATTTGGGAATGGAAGCTTCTGAAGTTACTTTTTCGAGACTACTCGGACTACTATATTTTTGTGACTTCAGGGAAATTCAGCATACTATTGCAAAGAAAAAGTAAGTTTATCTGAGTAATCGGTGGACTTTTTGGGAGAGTATGTAATCTCACAGGTACTGATTTCTGTTAGTTAATTTTATTATATAAAATATACGATTCTTGTGCTGTTGTAGTTGGCTTCTGAAATTGATTTCATTGGCCATCGTGCTTCCTAAAATTGGTTTTGGAACTCTAATTGACCTGCAAAACTTGGAATTCCTTTCTTAACAATTTTGAAATCATATTTAAACCCTAAATATCAATTTTCAATTAAGTAAGCCGTATTTTGGATTACCAATTTTGAAATCATGTTTAAACCATAAATATCAATTTTCAGTCAAGCAAACCATATTTTGGATCTTCACACATGTTTCTCTAAAGCAACGGGAAAACTCATACTTAATTTCTCAAAAGTCAAAACTAAATGAAAGTCTTGTAATGTATATCCAGCATTTATAACATGGAGCGAAACTGACTCCATTGATGTTTCAGTGCAAGGAGATTGCCAACCCACAGAGTCAGGATTTGTGCTTTTCTATGGAAAATATAAATGATTGTTGCAATATATACTCATGTAGTCATGTTTTGCATTGATGTTTGGTACAAGACATCCTGTGAACACAATCAGAATACAACGAAAGGAAGGAATGACATTCTTCTGAATTACTCAAGAACTACCTTATCTAATATCAAATATTATATAAACCTTGACAGTTGTACAAAAATACACATTTTAAACCTTTATTTTGGTTCAACCTGTGGTACGAATGATTGTCCACCACTATATGCAAATTCACCGCTGCTTTCATTCTTTCTCACTACAGTTTCACCATAAAGATCCGCAGATCCCTTTGTGTTCCCAAAGTCTGTTGCTGAAGAAGTCGCCGAACTAACTGTGGAGTTTGAATTTGTGAACAGACCTTCATTTTGTAGCATCATTTCTATTTCCTTTACTACTACATTCATCGTTGGACGACTTGAAGCCAATTCCTCCACGCATTTCATAGCCAAATCAACAAATGTTTTAAAACAGAAAAGATTTGTGTTTCTAATAGTGGGGTCTATTATATCTTTTAGGCCATAGTGTTCTTGATCAAGTTCATTCATTGCTGTTCTAACTTCTCGCACTATATATTTACCCTTTTCAATTGGTTGCTTTGCGGTGATTAACTCTAACATCACAACACCAAAGCTATAGACATCACTTTTCTCTGTTAACTGTTGAGTAAGGTAATACTCTGGGTCTAGATAACCCTGAGAATGCATGAACAAAGGTATTGGTTAGGCATATGTTACGTTGCATAACCAACAATTTCGCAAGATACATTTTCTGAACAAACAAAGTATATATCTTTTTGGCATATGAGGAGAAAGGTATGGATAATATAATGATAAAAATTAATACGCACCAGTGTTCCTTTAACTTGAGTTGAAACATGACCCTTATTTACATCTTCTACTAGTTTCGAAAGACCAAAGTCTGCGACCTTTGCATTTAAGTTCTCATCAAGAAGAATATTTGTTGACTTAATATCTCTGTGAATGATTGGAGGATTTGCAAGTTCGTGTAAATACGACAGCCCTCTTGCTGAACCTAGGGCTATTCTTAGTCTCCTCTTCCAATCTAGCGGCCTGCGTCCTTTTCCTCCTACAACCAGTAATATAATTACACTTTCTTTTTTTGGGAACATTTATAGTTTTCAGCCTCAATTCTTTTACTTGTCCGTATTTTAATGTGAAAACCTTTCGTTTTCATATGTATCTTTTAGTTCTTTTGGAGAGAATTCATGTACATATGTGTAGTAACGGATTCTATTAGGAGACAATTATATATCATGACAAGTCCTATAGTATTGTCAACAACAAATATTGGGAGGGAAAATTTTGTTTTAAATTATTTTGTATTCACATAATATGGAGTGTAAATCGAAAGGGAATTGTTACAAAGAGAATCAAATTGGATAAGATAAATGAAAACAAAAGTTTTATTTAAAGTAAACTTTTTCGTTATGGGGATAATCAAACCATTGGTTCTTTATAAAAACAATACAATATTGCTAAATTTCAGTTTTACAGTCATTTCTTCTTCTTTTTCATGTACATTTATCTACCAAAACTATTTTCTTCTTCATCACTAAACCATAAATCTTAATTCTTTAATTAAAAATGTATGTGTTAAAATCAAGGTCATAAAGTGAAACCCATCCCGGTCTCCAATTTTCCTATTCAATGTTCTCTGTTCTAGTTATTATCTAAATTAGAGTAGATATTAGGGTTTTTGAACTTAGGGTTTTGAAGATGTTTTGTTTTAGGGTTTTTAGAATGCAACAGTGAATAAATAGGAGTTAAAATTGGAGTTGTGTTGAAGGAAAAATAGGGAACAATAGATTTTTAGTAGCTACAATCATTGATTTTGAAAGTGATGGTGGGTTTTAAAGAGGGATAAGATAACGTGGAAATTAGTGACACATTTCTCTTTTATGAACTTGTTTGTTTACATTCTTCCATTTTAGAAATTATTTTCTATATCCCTATTTTTTTTCATTCTTTTTTACTTATCTTGTTTCCAAATTTAAAAGCAACCACTGTGGCGTGTATTATGACGGTTATGAGTTACGGACATCTATTCTTAGGGCACATGTAAAGGTTAGTTAAACTACCTAAGTGCCCCCTTGAATTGCATATTTTTTCAAAGTAGGGATGTAATTTATAAAATAAATTTGGGAGGGATCTAAGGCTAATTTATATATTCACAAGAATTTATGCTGAAATTTCCCTAAAATAATATTGTGATGTAGAAGGAAGAGAGAGAAGCCAACGAAATATTTTCTATTGGAATTTATGATTTTACGATGGAAGAATTATGAACTGTAGTGATTTTCCAGTGTAAATTTTTAGCTTTATTACCCCCCCCCCCCCCTCCCCCCCCCCCCCTCCTTAATATATGTTACTGTTATCCAATTTAATTCTACAGTTAACAAATCCCCATTTTTTGAAGGAGGATGATGATTGATTGAAGGAACAATACAGCTATATAATTTATTAAATATTTAAATAAAAGGTACATAATAGTTGAGCCATGGTATCATGGAAGTGATAGCGAGTAATAGTCAATTTGTGCTTGACTATATAACAGAAACCGACAGGTATATATGTGTATGTGTGTGTATATATATATATATATATATATATATATATATATGTGTGTGTGTGTGTGTGTGTGTGTGTGTGTAGGAAATCTCTTGTATTTCCAATATGTAACATATATATATATATATATATATATATATATATATATATATATATATATATATATATATATATATGTGTGTGTGTGTGTGTGTGTGTGTGTGTGTGTGTGTGTGTGTAGGAAATCTCTTGTATTTCCAATGTGTAACACTGTAATTTGTTTCCATATAATGAGCTAAATTTAGTAGTACATTGATTTTTGCATGTTTGGATGTAAATATTAGATTTTTTTTTTTTTCAATTTTATTAAAAAAACCGGTCCAGGAATAGACAGAAATAAACAGCTAAGTGAGATGATAGATAGATGCGTTTTTGGGACAACTTCGAGTATAAAGAAATGGATGTAACTTCCACATATCAATCGTGTAATTTCAAGATTCCAATTACATCAGTATAAACAATATGAATTGCTAGATTGCCCATGAATATGAACTTAATAAATTAGTTATAACTAATAGCCATAGTTCAATACTACTCCAGTTTAGAACAACAAAGTACTTTGAAAACAACTGCTCTACAGCAGGATGCATAAAGCTGGGTAGTGTATGTACATATGGAACAATAGAAGCCTAACGGAGTCGATGATGACTACAAGATGCTAGGTTAAATTGTTTGTTAGGCTACTTTAGATTCTTATGTTCTAGCGAACTCGGTACAAAGGTATTAACAGTGTGACTAGGTGGCCTCTTTATATCATCGTATCTTTTGTCAGTCCTTATTTTATTGTTTAACAGTGATAAGGTACTTAAAAAATTACTTTAGAACATTGTGGTAGTTACTTAAAGAACAAAACACAATCCGAGTAACACCCTTCAAGATTTAACATGTACTTTACTCGATACCTATCAGATTTTCCCTGAGTGTGCCTTTATGAAGGAATTCATACACCAGCATTTGTTCTCCCTGCTCAAAACAGAAACCCACAAGATCTACTAAATTTTTATGATGAACCCTGGATAACAGTTCAATCTCGGTCTTGAATTCGTGTCCACCTTGCATTGATCTTTCTTGTGATCTCTTAATTGCAACCACTTGCCCGTTCAAAAGCGAACCTCTATAGACCTGAAATAGGGATGTTGGATGTTATTTTTAATTTCTCGCTGTAAACTTTACTTTGAAGATTACTTTGTAGCTCAATCTTAGTGATGCTAACATGGTTCGAACGATAACACCTTAGGGTGAAAAAATAATCCTGTCATGGCAAATGACATCTGAAGGTATAAACATACAAATCCCATTGAAACAGATAAAGTAGAGGTCCTTCTTGGAATTTAAAAAACTCAGATTGGCCTGTTCAATGTGACAAATTTTTATGTATAGATTGTTACGTACGTATCAAAATTTGTTCTAGTTAAATTACAGATCATTACACCTAATAGGAAGAAATGGGCAAATGTGCAGTTGATACCGGTTGACAAGTTAGTACACTAGAATTACATGGAGTTATAAATATAAGACCGAAAGAGAGGAGTGTGTTCCCGTGACTTAGCCAAGAAATATGTTGAACTCCTAAAGGGTGGTGGTTGTGCCATCATTTGGAAATATCTCCAATTAACATCAAACGTGACATATAACACCAACCATTTCATTTTTAAAACATTAGGACCTTTTAAAAAACAGAAGCTCGTATGTTTGTTTAGTCTATGTCACACTTGTGACTACACAGAGTGTTTGCATTTGTGGGCATGGATCATTATTTCAAACTCGATATCTTGTACAACCTTGAGAGGTCCTAGGGTAGAACAACATCCACTCCTCTAAAAGAATTCAAATTCTTGATATTCAATTATATTGATTACCTTCCCATATCCTCCTGATCCAATTTCATTAGCATCTGAAAAGTTATTGGTGCACTTTTTAACTTCATCAAAAGAAAACCATCTTGACCCCTTCAGTTGTGGGGCACCACCGGTGTCTTTAACACTAGATCCCCAAGAAGCTGAGATTGAAATTTAAAATACCGAGGTAAAGAGGTGGAGGGGTCATATTAATCTCCTACATCTTTCTAAAGTTTATACGTTTCATGGCAAGTAATTTACACGAGGAGATACATGTCATCTGTATTGAAATAGCGTACGTACCAAATGGCTGAGTCAATACCATAGCTTTATCAGCTTTCTTCTTTTGTTTAAAAGCGTAAATACCAAGAATGGCTAGTCCAGTAATTAGAATAATGCATCCAATGGTTATTCCGATAATGGTTCCATTACTCATCGCCCCTCGTTTACCACTTCCGCCTGAAAAGCATGTTTGGATGAGTTTATAACATATCATTAACATATACAATTTTTAGCTGGATGCTTACTGTTCATAACAAGCAAATTTATGCAACTTAGGATGACTTTTCCCATACCTTGGAAGGGATATGGAGATGCAATAAAGTAATACGGTCCAAATCCGTGAGGAGGTTTGAAAATTTGGAAGCTAAGGTAACTCCCAATTCTTGTAATGTCTTCATGGGTAAAAGACATGCCACTTGATGGGAAGAGTTTGACCTGTAACTTAAGATAATTGTCACTGTTGAAGAAAGGGTTCGCTAGAAAAACTGATCCTGGGGTCAGTTCAAGTTTTGTCCATAGATACATCTCAAGTTGGTGAAAAAGTGAGCTATTTGTCAAATCTCGGAAAAATGGTGCTCTAAATGTCAGCTCACCAACATAAGGATAAGCGCACTCACAACTTTGTGGGTTCAAACTTTGATCTGATGGGCAAGCTTTGGTTCCACATTTTGTTGTGCTTGTAGAATAAGACATAGGTTGTGGCTGTTGACTCCTGCAATACACTGTATTTGCAAGTTGATTTTTGCATACAGGGTTATCAGCAAGTCTGCAAATATGCGGATGCAACTTTGAAATTTGGATAAACTTAAATAATTAGAAAATAGAAAGACCATTGTACTTACATGAGAGTTTCATTATATGCGGATGTTAACGTAAATGAAGTGATTGAATTGTTTTGGAAATTAACCACTTGTAGTTGTGGGCTGAAGCTATCCCCCAGGGTGAAAGTACCATTGAATAAATTATTATTCAGGGTCCTGTAAATCATTGTTGCAATGAATAAGCATAATTTTCAGCATGAGTTACATGCTTTGTGATCCTTTACAGCTTACACTTGCTGTAGTCCAGGGAGACTGAACATATTATCGGGGATAGTGCCGTAAATTCCTCCAGATTCCACAATGCTGGATACAATGTTCATTTAGATGGGTGGTAGATATAAATTTCTGGAAGAAAAAAAAATTGATGTAGCTTACAGAACAGCTAACGAATTTAATGCGGTGAACCAAGATGGAGCCTCTGAATCTTGAAATGTGTTATTGCTCAAATCTCTGAAGAAAACATTTAGTATTTGATATTTTTCTTGATGCCTATATTATATGATAGATGTTCTGTCAGTAAGTGGACAAATCTTACACATAATTGAGGCTGTTCATTCCTGTTAGGTCAGGCATTGGTCCAGAAAGTTTGTTGTTTGCTAAGTTCCTGAAAGAATTGTAATACTCATAAATAACACATATTCACTATTTATTCATTGATATAAACCATGAAGCAGTTATTGCATAATAAATGCTTACAGTTCGTTTACGTTCGTAAGATTGTTAATGCTGGAAGGAACTAAACCAGTGAAAGAATTTCTGTC
Organism: Allium sativum; assembly: GCA_030737875.1. Lineage (NCBI taxonomy): Eukaryota > Viridiplantae > Streptophyta > Magnoliopsida > Asparagales > Amaryllidaceae > Allium > Allium sativum. The sequence continues at coordinate 967,134,093 of CM060912.1, read as the reverse complement.
AAGTCGCCTGTTATCAGAGCAAATAAATTAGCCTAAATTTGGTATGAAAAGAACAAGGGAAACAGGAGCAGTATGCCCTTGTGAAAATTACTTACAAAACCTCAAGACTTTTGACCAGTCCCACTGACGTTGGAATCTCTCCGACGAAGTTATTTGCATCAAATAATCTATAAAATGATGCAAAGTTGGCATTTGGGTATGACTTTGGCTTATAAGTATACAAGTATTGAGATTTTAAAATATCTTACACATGTATAAGTTGCATTCGAGAGCTGAATAGTTTCCTTGGGATGCTACCAGTTAACTGATTCTTGTTGAAATGGCTTTTCATTGATACATGGTAGATGTCAGCTAAACTAGAAATTTTACTAACCACTTATTATTTTCATCACCGTTTAAAATAAAAATAAAAAATTGTACATACAAATGCTTAGCATTACGGAGTTGGTCGAGCCCTGGTGATTTCTTACTAGAAACTGGTATAGTTCCACTGATTTGATTATCTGCTATGTCAAACCAATACAGGTTTGATAGCTTGCCAAATGAAGGAGGAATTCCACCACTAAACTTGTTTGAATTTAAAGCCCTGAAATTTGTTTTGAGAAGAGTTTCATTATTTTCTCGGACTACTTAAATTTAGAATGACAAGGAAGTACTTACAAAAATGAAAGTAATGGCAAATTCCCTAATTCTGGTGGAATGCTACCAGAAAAGCTGCAGCCTGACAGTATTCTGTGAAGTATTTCATGTCAATTTATGCGGTAAATCGTAGACACTAAAACCGATAAGTTTCTATAATTAAGTTGCATACTACATGTGGTTGGAATCAGGAGACTGAGGGGGATCAATCTCTCCCCCCCCCCCCCCCCCGGTATGTCCTCATGTGCCACAAAAATCTCAGCCATTCATTTGTTTCCGTCAACCATTCATCAAATGTAGTGGACTCCACCAATTTATCTAATTTGTTATGATGAATGGTTGAGATTTGTTGGAACCGGTGACGAAGCCAATGATATATGCTGGGTGGGCAATTGCCCTACGCAAGATTTAAGCAACTAATTACCGACGCTTAAAATTAAATTAAATTAAAAAGGCTTTAGCAAAATATTCGAAAATCATAACGCTTCTCAACAAGTTCTATCAAACAAACAAAAGAAAAAACACGACCGCCTCGCCTCGCCTCAACGCTCCTCACCTCAGGTCTTCAGCACCACTTGCAGCTGATTTTTTTTCATCTTTTTTTGCATATCTGAAATCATTTTGTAATAGTAACCTTAGTCAATATTTTTCCCCTTAAGTATGTGATTTGTGAACTTTGAAGCTGAAGCAATGGTATCATTTTGTATCCATTTTTGAGGTGATTCGCAACTTTCAGATATGAAGTAATTATTATATTCTTCGGATGATTCTCACTTTGAGGAGATTCCCATTTTGAAGCTAAAGACAATGCACAGTATAGTCATTAATTTTCATAATTTTGAGGTGATTCCCATTTCAATGGAGTTTGAAATTGAAAAGTATTAACCTTATTGGTGCAAATTAAGCTCAATCAGTATTAACCTTATTGGTGCAAATTAAGCTCAATCGGTATTTTTATATTTGACAACTGATGTATGTGAATATTTTGAAATTACTTTCCTGAGCTTGGTGCAAATTAAGCTCAACCAGTATTAACCTTATTGGTGCAAATTAAGCTCAATCAGTATTTTTATATTTGACAACTGATGTATGTGAATATTTTGAAATTGCTTTCCTGAGCTTGTCTGAAGTATGTGAATTGCTGGCCTTGCTTATACGTGAATTTTTTTTGAATTGCTTTTGCTTATCGATTTTGAAGTATATGAATTTTTTAAACAATTTTGCCGATCATACATTTTCTGATTGACATACCAGTTGCAACATTATGAGAGTTCGATTCCCGTAAAGTTCGTAGAGCATGTCCTAAATTTGTTATTTAATAACTTAATGTTTTCAGTATGCAAAGTAGTTTGTCTAAATTGATGTAAATTTTTAAGCTTGGTTATTTTGTGCATGTACAAGTTTGTTTTAAGTTGCCTATTCCAATGCAATTTCATTAACTAAATTGTTTTTGTAGGACCCTTGAACTTTTTTTTTTAGTTTCACCCACTGCAACCTACAATCCTAGTTTTGTCGTTGGTTGGAACACAAAGTGGATATGGAAAATGGATGTGGAGAGAGGGAGGGAGGGGGGATGTAACAGGAATGAAGTGCAACCGATCCTTGCCCAGTATCAGCAACAAATTCCTATTTATTGTTTCTCTCTCCAATCACATGCCATAAATATCTAAACATGTAGCTGTGGTTGATATCCAGAGGCTACTCCATGGTACTGGATAAGGGGTGCCATTGAACATCCTTTGGTCCCGTGATTTCAACTATCTATTTATATTAAATTAGGTTAGTGGAAGGAGGGAGAGTAGGGGAAGGAGAGCAAGAGAAATGAGTGGTGGAATTCAAAAGCCAAAGGGGTGCTCAACTGTTTGGGGTGCCATTGAACGCTGCTTGTAATTCAAGAACATCCTAAACAGTGCAACACTCTATTAACCTTTTTGATTTTCATTCATTTCTCTTTCTCTTCTTCCACTGTTATCTTCTTCCATTGCTTTATTTTTAATATAAATGCGTGGTTGAAATTAGATGACTAATGAGGTGTTGCACTGTTTAGAGTGCTATTGAACGCTGCTCGTGTGTATACACACACATATACATACATATATATATATATATATGTGTGTGTGTGTGTGTGTGTGTGTGTGTACATGTATATATACATGTGTATATACATATGTACAAACATGTGTATATATATACACGTGTGTGTGTATATGAAAAATGTTCCGCTACACCTCTTAGGCTACACGCGAATCACACTCTGAATTCCAGCAACTCATTCCAATTTTAATATTCGCTCTTTCTCATTCCGATTGAATTAAATAATATAGTGTGGTGGAAAGAGAGAGAAAGAATGAATATTGAAATCGGAATGAGTGATTGAGAATTCAGGGGGAGATTCGCGTGTATAGCCTAAGAGGCGTAGCGGAACATCTCTTTCTCTCTCTATACATATATATACATATATATATATATATATGTATATATACATACATATATATATATTCATATATATATATATATATATGACATAATGGATCACTATCATTGGATTGCAATCTGATTTTCGCCTTCCATGTAAGGACTAAAATATCCAATGTTTTAGATCTTTCGTATCACCATATATGTTTCATTTTGTGTTCAAATAGCCAGACACACATAGGTACTTTCTAATTCAGGTCTTTATGTTCTTGCAGGCATGATAGATATGAGCCTGGCAGGCAAATAATTATAACTCCAAATGACATCAACCTCAGAGGTACGTTTCATGGTTGTCAGTATGAAGTATTGTTGGGTAGTAAGTGGTTGAACTTACAAGGTGTTAAGCTGTACTAAATTCCCAATATTCCTGGTAAGCGGACCACCGAGTTCAGCATTGGATGATAAATCCCTGTTAGACATATAATCCAAACATCATGGGTAAAATAATTTGTTCATCCATGCACAATATGTGCAAGTTTAGAAATCCTACAAGGTTTGTAGTTCAGCAAGCTGTCCAATGTCACCACTTAATGCACCTTTCAAATTCATACTCAGTAATTTCCTAACACATATAATATATATAGTCAGTTGAAAGGAACAACTAAAACTGTGGAAGATCAAATATGAAACTATCCTCACACTGAAATAATTCGAGAATCGTTGTTGCATTTAATTCCGACCCATTGTTCTCCACATGGGTCATTTGAGTCTCCCCATTTTGGTGGTGTATTTTGCCATTCGCTCATTAGGGACCTTAGTGCAACAGCTGAATTTGATCATTTAAGTCCATGAATATACTCTTTTCTTTGTGTTATAAATAATTGTCAGAAAATGTGTAATATGCACAAAATAGCCGAAAAACAGTGAGGTTGGCCTTTGTTGGCTACACTAGGCTCTTTATTGGATATTCTATGCACTTCAAACGGTTCTGTTGACATTAAGCTTTCACTTACTATGTTTAACAACAATGCACATTAGCCTGATTGTAACTATCAATCTAAAACCATGGAGAAAGAAGACTTGTGATCAGCTTAAAAATGAAATGATCAACATAAAAACTCACCATCACCAGGATCCGTTTTACCAAACCCGACTCGACTTCCTTCAAAGAGCATGAATAACATCAGAAGACTTGTTATGATCTTCATCCTTGTCGAACTTTTCACCTTGGTCGTTACCTTATGCTTAATACAGCAAGAAAATATTTCTATACTAAAATCCAAGAACTCAATGATGAAAAGGATGAAGTTTGGCAAAGCCTTTTCCTTTCTTGGAAGCTAATCAACATATTGATTTAGTGGTCTAATAACTTTAACTTTTATTGAATTTTTTGGAAGCAACGGTGTTTCAATGATGATTGTATTGATATAGGAATCTAAAATTGTCTACTTTTTCTTCATTCTTTTCAAGGGAAGGCCAAATTATTGGAATAGATGTTTAGAAGAAAAGGAACGAAAATAAAGAATGATGTATATAGTCAGTACAGGTCCAAATTAATGAATGCATTGGTTGGTATCGTGGAGAGTTGTTGTGTGGACCCTTTCTATTACTATTTGAGCCATTGTTATATTTCCTGCGCTGAAAAATGATCACTTTTCATTTTGAATGTGAGCTAACTTGCAGGTTGCTGTGTAGGAACACTAAATAACAGCTCATGCCATTTTGAACCGTACGTACATATATAGTTGAAGTTAGAAGATAGAAATATTGTGCATTTTGACAGATAATGGTGGTTTGAATAAAATCTTTTTTTATTTTCTATGATTAAATGTGAAGAAAATGATTTGATCTCAAGTTTTGCATACTTGTGATGTTTAGTAATTCCATATGTTTTCTGAAATTTGAGGTACTTGTAATAGTTTATACTGTATTGGTTGATAGTTTATGAAATGATATTTATTTATTTTTGACTTAGTCCATATTCCAAAAGAAGCTGGAGTTTACTGGCCTGATTAAGTCTTGTGTATATGATAATGAGTACTCACATGATAAGGTTGGGATGTCCCTTTCTCAACTAGCAAATTGCATAATAATGTCATGATAGTTCATAAATGTTAATATTTTAATGCTGGTTTTTTTGGTGAAAATAGTAATGATAATAGTTGATTATTTTGTGTTGCCCTGCCTGCGTGACCTTTTTCTTATGTTCTTGTTTTTTCTGAGCACATGCACTTGAGTACGTTGAAATGTCAACTTATGAAGGAATTCAGATTATTATGGTATTATTGTTGGTATTTTTCTAAAACCATTACTGCATCATCTGTTTTGGGTTATCGTTATCAATCTGCAAGTATATCGAAGATTGATATACCGGTAAACTGATAATGGCAAATTATCATTTGTCTAAAAAAAGGAAAACTTGGTATATTTTTATGTTGTAACGGTGCTTCATTACACATTTCGTTATGTTAATAAAGAAACATGAATGAGAGGTAAAAGAAATGTATTGAAAATCATTTGAATTGAATTTTTGAATGAAATCTGATCAATTCCTCGTTTTTTAATACTTTGACATAATATTTTACATGAATATCCATGCATTATAATGTGAACTAGTAATTTATTGTAATCCTTTATTTTAAGAAAATGTTGTCGTTGTTTTACCATAAAGTAACGATATTGTTACTACTTCAATTATACTGATATAGACTTTACTAAAAATGTCAAATGATTGACTGGTGATAGGATAATGAAAGATTTACAGTTGGCATAATGTTTGCAGTGGCAATGGTACAAAAACACTTAAAAATAACTAAAAAGTAGTAGAGATTAAATGAAGAAATAAATTGAAAACAAAACAAAATAAAAAGGAGAACATCCAAATTTGCAGTGATTTAGCGTTTGATTATCTATGTCAACTTGAAAGATTTTATTGGTTATTCACTTCCTTTTTATTACAACTATGCTGGATCAGAATTGATCCTTAAGTACAATAGCGTTAGAAGAAAACATCGATGTAAAGATGTAATAACTCAGGATTTTTACATTGTTTAAATTGAATTTCTATTGTATAATTTGGGTTTTTATATATAAATCGAAATTAATAAGATTTAAATACAAGTATTGATTTAATAATCTTTTATATATTAGTTTGAATAAATATTTTTATAAGAATATTAGTTTGAATTTTTAGGATATGTTTTATAAGATTTTTATAAGTAATGATGATAGTATTTAATTCTGATAATATATTGATTTGGTAAGATATGATTCCTTTAGATGTTATTTAATAGCATAAGTTATATATAAATAAATAAATTTTTATAAATTTTAATATTTAAAAGGGATTTAAGAATAAGATTTTGTAAAGTATAAAGATGTTATATAAGATTTTACAGATATATTTCGGATATTAAGAATGATTATATTACAAAGATATGAATTTTATAAATATTTAAAATTTTATTTTGATTAATATTGGGTTAGAGATATGTATATTTTTTTTAAGTAATATTATTTTAATAACCTATGATAATTTGGTGAAATATATATTTTTAACAACTTATATGTTGTGTAAATTCTACGAAGATCGTTATGTATTCAAATTTTTTGGTAATATAAATTTTAGAATATATATATATATATATATATATATATATATATATATATATATATATATATATATATATATATATATATATGAATATGCTTCAGGAGGAAAACCGACCGGAGTCGTAAAACCCTCCCTATGCACCTAGCCCGATCCGCGAGCACCAGGCTTATCTTAGCGTATGCACATGGTAACCTCTTAGCATGTCATTCCAGATTTCGAACCCGCACCACTATTACCATGGTGCAAGTCCTTAACCGCTGGGCTATTGCTGTGGATATATATATATATATATATATATATATATATATATATATATATATATTATGGGCACCCCTTTTGCATTCGAATGAGGGCCAAACATTTATTATTAAATAAGTTAATGGGAGGAGAGAGAAAATGGAATATGCGGTAGAAATCAGTGGGCTAAAGGGGTGCTGCATTATTTGGGGTGCTCGTGAACGCTCCTATACACACACACACACACACACACACACACACACACATATATATATATACACACATACGTACATATATATATATATATATACATATTATAAATAATATTTTTAAAAGTATAAGTGATAATATTATTTATATGGTGATCACATATATATATGCACTACAAAATGGTTACATACATATATGTTACACAAATGTCACTAAAATTCAAATTTTTATAAATAAATAATGGTTTATGAGTTGTCATGCATGCATATGATTAATTTGTAAATGGAAACAAGTGTATACATAGGTGTCTTCATGCATGTAAGTTGTGTGCCAAGTGTCCTTGTTTTAAAATAAAAAAATAAAAAAGAAGAAGAAGGGGCGCACACACCCTTTAATTTACATAGCAGCTTCATTCCCTGTATTTTCTTCGATCTCACTTCACATATCATCGTACCATTTTCCCCTTCCCCATCACGCATGGCCTCTACCTCCTTTCACCACCAGCTGCTGCGCCAATCACCATCTGACCATTCAACAACCCCCTCACGCCAGCAAACCACCATCAGCTTCTCCTCCACACTCCACATTCGCTTCTCCCTCTCACTTCTAAGTATAACAGTAAGCTTCCCCTCTTTAGCAACTCACTGTCCCACTCCAGGCGTTGCCACCAATCACCCATCTCAGGTGCGCCTCTAATCAACGCCATAAACCGCCATCTGATCCACCGCACTCCATCCCTCCCCTCTAAAAAAACAGTCTTCTTTTTCCTTAAAATAGCACACGACTTCCGTAGCTGAGCTCCCCTGTTTGGTCTCCACCGCCACCGAGCCGCACTCAGTCACCACCTCCGACGACTGCACCAACCCGCTCCACACCACTTCTTTGTGTCATCTCCTAAGAAACCCACTTTCCCCACTTAAACAACACGTCTTTCCCTTACAAATTTCCATCGCCAGCTCCTGCGACGACCAACAATCCACCCCGATCCTCCACAAATACCACGCAACCCTCCTTTTCTTTCTCTTCCCCTCTAAAAACAGTCTGTCAGCACTAAACCTGTAACCATCCGACGGAATTCGACTCCGAATTTCGACAATAATACATAAACTCGTATTACTTGCCAAAACTCAAGAATCGAAAACACTAGATAGTTAATAGAAAGAAATTAGATGGTGAGATAAGAAAGAAAGAAATATTAGAATAGAAGAGAAAGAAGAAGAACCAACACAATACAGAATCAGAGTCTCATATCGTAACGAAACAAAATATAATATAGAAATAAATCTTTATTGAGAGCTTGAAATAAAAATATACAATTATCATAGTACATCAATACATCTGGATAGTTGTAATAATCTGTCCTTATATACAACACACATCGGAATAAATACTAATACGTCTGAACTTCTCTAGCACATCTTCTGAACTTCGTAGTATCCGATAACCTGAACCTGTAAAACCCGGTCTAACCCGAGCATCACAAACGCCGGATCAGTCTGGTGAATCAGAGTGAGAAACGCACTAAGTTTATGAGCATCATCCAACTTGATTTTAAAGTTAAGCAAAATCTTTTCAGAAAGAAAAGGATAATCGTAAGACTAGTGCACACATAAACATAGACGACTTTTACCTTACGATAACGCAAAGCATTTTGAAATTATATATATATATCTTATGATATTATAATAGTGTCTAAATACAAATAAATAGCAATCTAGTGGAACGCTTGCATCTCACGCTCCACATACATGGTATACAATCAAAACCGTGGGAACTTATTGGAGATTGGATTCCAAATATGATAATGTATAGAACCACCTTCCGATAGTATCTGTAACACCCCTCTCGAAAAGCTAACACAAAGATCTTTTAGCACAGTGATTAGTGCGTGGTGTTGCTTTCCGGGAAGTCGGGAGTTCGAATCCTATGGGTGTTACATATGGTATCAGAGCCTATACCCAGCCGGAATTGTGTGTGTAATGTTGCGGATGTCGGTCGGTGTGGTAGTGATGCGGGTTACATGCACAACGCCTGGGTGATAAGTGATATGAGCCAACGAGGACGTTGGGCTCTTTAAGGGGGGTAGTCTGTAACACCCCTCTCGAAAAGCTAACACAAAGATCTTTTAGCACAGTGGTTAGTGCGTGATGCTGCTTTCCGGGAGGTCGGGGGTCCGAATCCCGTGGGTGTTACAATATCTCTAGAGGGGAATACACTGGGTTCAACAAGAACATCTTGTAACCCGGTCACATATGACTGACCACTTATTTCGCTTGAGTGTATCAATTGTATATCACCAACGGTTGGAACCAGCAATCGTTTCCCGAAAAGGGACAACATCGAATAGAATAAAGAAGAAAAGAATTATCTCTAGATAAGTGATTATGCACCCTACTTAGGAGCGATCCACTTAACCATGTTGTCTGCCCGATTTTTGTCATTTCCCGGTTGTGAGGCTTGAAGTTTGAATTACCATTCCAAGATAGCACACAGCCGTTAACTTTGAATGTCACATCGTCAGATCCGCCAAATCACTAATTGACGCCGACAAAAATACCCTAGGTGTTAGCTATCACCAACAAGATTACGTTTATAAAAATCATTATACGTGACTCTTAAGAAATACTCTGCTAGACATTCGTCCATACAAGTCATCCAGGAACATGATGAACCGAAGGCACCAATCTATCACATCCTAGGAATCACCCTATGGATTGGTAGTGTGACGGCCGGGAATTTCGCTCGATCTGAATCAGTCGTTAAACCGATCTAGACCGTTCGAAACCCCTGAACGTTGAGAACATGACAAATCAGAACACAAACAGAAGAACATTTCATTGTATATTACAACAATGCGTCAGATTACGAGAATATACAGAGTATAAATGAATAAATAATACACAGAAATATCAGAGATTTACAATAAATTACATAGCAGTGGAAAATAATACAAAGCACAACTGAAGGTGATATACGGATACAGAGCTTTCCGGATATCATTCCAGCTGTAAACCAGGATCCTGAGAATATAAATCTGCAAAACCAAAACTACTAGCTGCCCGTGCGGAAAATAGGGGCACCCAGAGTTTAGGTTAAAACAATAAACTCCAGGTCTGTCATGTGACTGGTGTGAGAACTAAAACAGTTATTTAAAACTTTACTTTAAAAGAGAGTAATTCAAGGGACCACGCCGTATAACACGGAACGGGTTTCCTCCCAAGAATACCAGTGCATAGAGTAAACAACGCAATGCTTTTTTGAAAAATGAAGCTATTATAAGACCCAGGTCCCATCACACAATGCAACGCAAGCCGGAGGATAGGGTTTTCCCTTATAATAGCCAAACATGCTTGGTACGTTTAAAACAAATCATTTGATACTATAATAAGTGTATAGTGTCAAAACAATTTCAATCATAAATATAAATCATAGACGGCATAGTATCCCATGCTACTATGTCGCCATACTAGGCTCTACAAATAAAGCCGAAATACACGTATTGGAAATTGGATTTCCGTCATGAGTCGAGGCAAGGGGCAAGCTCCTCTCCGCGTTCGAGACACTCTAGCAAATGCCTCAGGATTACGCACACTGGGTAACCCCTGGATGCTTCAGGGCCGGTCCTCACTTACGTTAGAGGATTGGCAATTCCTGAACACACGTTTCCCGGTCCTTACAGACCTAAAATCGAGGCGCCTCATCCAACAACCACAAAGGTGAAAAGTATATATATGTCAGGGCTGGTAAGTCACTGACACCACCAAAGCTAGAAAGAAACGTCGTGCTCTCCCTGCAGTCCGTATCCCGTTTTTAACTCATACCGAGGTGTGAGGCTCGTGAATTCACGCTATACACAAAGCTGCCACGTAGGCCGTGCTTTGATCATCAACCACAAGACTTTGCTTTTCAACAAAAGCCTTGATCATTGCATCTTAGCGTGCCACACAGGCAATTCATGCCATGCGACTGATGTCCATCGATATACAACCTCTGAGCTCGTACGTCTCAGAGAAGGGCGTTAAGCAAAAGAATAAATTCTCCGCCGCCAAACAGATGTATATTTAATAGAAATCAATCAACATAGAATAAAATCCAGTGTCAGACACACAATCCATTTACAAGTCCGTTCTGGGTCTGAACGAAACCGGAGGCACTTCCCTCGCATATCCATCCATCTCCAAGTACGTCTGGACGACCACCAACTATTTCCATCCTCTTGGGTGTACAGCCCAATCAGGATCGTCAGTAATAATCCAAACGATGCGAAGACTTCCGGTCTTCGACCGCCGTCTTCATCTTCGACTTATCGTCGAATCGGTTATTCAGAATGGGTATAAACCCGGACTTTCCGAACAACCCGCGTATTAAAAACAAATGTTACGCAAACACAACATACGCCTCATTCCAATTCATTAGTCACTAACCGCAAATTAGCAAGAGAACAATTTCCCAAACATTAACCCCGAAGGCCAAAACCAACATCAGATCAATACCCAGGAAACCATTCTTCTTAGCCAACCTACAGTTAGTTTCTAAATTCCACATTCTTAGGGAAAGGTTCCCATTAATTTTATCCAAGATAAATTCTTTAAAATTTATCCTGTAATCTTCCTTTGGATGTCATTTAAAACCAAATTATGGTTTTTCCACCTAGTCGAGATTAGCGAACCGTAACGAAGTAGTTATTTATTTTATTTCCCAATCCCGACCTATTCATCCCATGAAGCAAAACTGGTAATACTCCATATCTAACACCGTGGTGTTATCGGTAAAATTAATTACCATTTCACGTTCAAATCTAATTAAAGATTTAACTATCGCTTTGGAGTAAAACTGGTAATACTCCATTCCCGCTTATTTCTAAATTTGATAATTTAGATTATAGATCCACATCTCAATCTAATTGCAGGTTCGTTAGAACTCCTTTTACTGGGTTAAAGAACTAGGTGTTAATTAAAACACAGTTCACGACAAACCCAAATCACATTCTATTTGTAATCGGGTTAAAGAACTAGTGTTATTTAAAACACCGTTCACGATAAACCCATTTCAAATTCAATCAAATATATTAGGAATTCCGATTATTTAAAACCCCTTTTTAAATCTAATTTATTTATTTAAAAATAATTGGGTTTTAAATTTAGTTCAAAACTAGTTCATTTCGATAAAAATCTATTTTTATCATTTCAAATATGGGGTTTTTCACCCCAAATTTTCCCAAATCATTTCTTATGATTTTACATAAATTATTACTATTTTTAATAATTTTATCAAGGCCCGTACAGTCGATTTCGAACAACGGCCATCGAACTGCACCTATAGCGACCTTTTTCGACTTTGATTTGGACGTATCTCCAAATCCAACCGTTAGATTTCAAATTTCTAATATTCGTTAGAAAGCTCTTTTCGATACGAACCCAACGGTTCCGGTTTTAGGAAATCCGACTGTCGGATTTCCCGTAATGTTCGTTTGAAATAAATGGTCGAAATTCACGAACTGCCGCGGCGCGGCGCGTTCTATTCAGGCCATTATATTATATATATAATATATATAATATATATTTCGTCGATTTCTATTTAAAACGAATTATATAAATAGTTTTAAATTCGTTTCAACAGCAATTTCAACTTCCATTTCAATTCAAATCAAAATTGAATTTTTCTTTATAAATTCGTTTTAAAATTCATTTCTATTCAATTCAGATTTCAATTCAATTTGAATTCATTTCACTTTGCTTTTGATTCAATTTGAATTCGTTTCGTTTTCTATTTGAATCCAATTCATTATATATTCAATTGAAATCAAACTGGTTTTCTATTTCATTCAATTCGAAATCGTTTTATATTCAATTCATTTCGAAATCGTTATATATTCAATTCATTTCGAAATCGTTATATATTCAATTCATTTCGAAATCGTTATATATTCAATTCATTTCGAAATCGTTATATATTCAATTCATTTCGAAATCGTTATATATTCAATTCATTTCGAAATCGTTTTATATATCGTTCGCGTCAAAATGGCGCATCACTATTCAACACGGCTTTATATATTCTATTTCAAATATTTCTTTTTGTCAACACACGACTAATCTCAAGGAATGAGTACTGTCCACGTGTGACTATTTTTGTTAAATTATTTCGTTCAACACATGACTAATCTCAACGGATGAGTACAGTCAACACATGAACCTTTATTTTATATTGATAAAGATGTAAATTTTATTATAAAAATAATTCGTTCAACACATGACTAATCCCAACGGATGAGTATAGTCAACACATGAACCTTTATATTATATTGATAAAGATGTAAATTTTATTATAAAAATAATTCGTTCAACACATGACTAATCCCAACGGATGAGTATAGTCAACACATGAACCTTTATATTATATTGATAAAGATGTAAATTTTATTATAAAAATAATTCGTTCAACACATGACTAATCCCAACGGATGAGTATAGTCAACACATGAACCTTTATATTATATTGATAAAGATGTAAATTTTATTATAAAAATAATTCGTTCAACACATGACTAATCCCAACGGATGAGTATAGTCAACACATGAACCTTTATTTTATAATATTCTTTATTTTCTAAATTGGAATGAGGCCCAATCAATTACCATATAAAGTTAATTATATGGATTTTCATACCACACATGTATATAATAGCATTGAAAAATAATCAACCATCAACCAAAGTGCACTACACTGTATAAGCATCAAATATAGATATCTAACGCTTATAACAGCCTGTCAATCAATCGATCGACATATTTAATCAATCAGGATGAGTGAACTTCAAATTTCATCCCAACACCCGTGTAGGGTTTCAAACAATCAAACACAGATTTTATTCGTGCAGTTGGGCGATGTGTAAAATTTATCGACCCAATCAATGTCAGTCAAATCAGTGTACATAAACAAACCGTCTGGTTTGTAAATGAATATTTTATTTTATTCACTTTCACGTTAAAAATTATAATTTTAACGATAAAACACTTTATTTCAACATATGAATTTCTATTCGATTCATTTATTCAATAAAATGATATTTTTATTTTTCTAACATATTTTAGAAAATTTCGGCGGCATAACGACACGATACTAGAAACGGGACAAGGCCTAGCCTTATCCCCGGTCTAGTGAAGGCCCACGCCATTCACACATCAATCAAATCACTTTCGTTATGCAAACCACAAAATTTGGAGTAAGAGTCTAACCTAGCCTTACTCCTTCGCCTTATAACGGCGCACGTCTAATCCTAACCAATTTATCGATTCGATTTTTCACACCACAAACCACATTCAAACCAATATCGCAATCAATCACCAAACAGCCAAACAAACAAGTCCATGGTCTGTGGACGATTGTGTCGGGTGTTACTAAACACCGTCTGCATCCTAGTATATATATATAACTAGAAAATAAATTGAAGAGTGAGAAGTTCTCACCGATAGCTATCCTAACTCCACGGCACTTCTAATGTAGGAAATCTTCGCCAACTCGCCTTTTTGTCGCTTTCGCCCGTATTCTCTACATATGTAAAAATCGAATTTTTACTTCGCTATTCAATATATAAAAATCATATTTTTATTTCGAAGTTCAGTATATAAAAATTCTATTTCTACATTGCTACTATATAGATAAAAATTCCATTTCAAAAATATAGATTTCGCCCTTATAAAAATATAGATTTCGCCTTTTCAAATTTAAAGATTTCATCTTTATAAAAATAAAGTTTTCTTATAAAAATAAAGTTTTCGCCTTTATAAAAATAAAGTTTTCGCCTTTATAAAAATAAAGTTTTCGCCTTTATAAAAATAATCACTTTACTTCAACGTATATAAAATAAAAATCAGATTTTTATTTTGCTACATATACAAAGATGATATTTTTATATTCTCTATCCTATAAAGATTATATTTTTAATATTTCTATATAGTAAAGATTATATTTTTAATACTTTAAAAATATAAAAATCATATTTTTATTATTTTAAAAATATAAAGATCATACCTTTTACCAAATAAAAATCCTATCTTTTCACCTTTTAAAGTTCTAATCTTTTTCCATTTAAAATTCAAACCTTTTCTATTTTAAATTCTTTTTAAAATCAGTTTTAAATTACTTTTAAAATCAGTTTTAAATTACTTTTAAAATCAGTTTTAAATTACTTTTAAAATCGAATTTAGTTTTAAACTTTTAAAATAAAAACAGTATTTACTTTTTTTTCAGTTTATATAAATCAAAAATAAAATAAATAAAAAGAAAAAAAGGACTTACAGGGGGGTTTGGGCGTTCGCTGTGGGCTTCAAGAGGAGGGAGAAGCGGCGCAGAAGAGGGGGGGGTTGATCGGAGGCCGGCGGTGGGTCGTGGTGGCTGCGGCTGTGATCAGGTGGAGGGGGGCTCGGTTGCGTCGGTGGATGGGGGGAGGGGGTCTCGCGTCGGTGTCGAGGAAGGCAAGGGGGAGGAGGAAGGGAAGAGGTGGCGGCGGCACACCTGGGGGGGGGGGGGGGGGGAAGTCGGTGGCGGCTGCGACGTGGGGGGGGGGGGGCGACGGGGTTTCGGGGGTTTTCCTTTTTTTTATTTATATTCGATCTGAAATAATGAAGGGGGGGGTTATGTAAATATATATATAATAATTATATATATTTTTTTCCTTTAAAACCCTAATGTTGACTTTTCGTTTCAACTCAGATTTGAACCCGCCGACTGTCGCCCATAGCATTTCACCCCCATTCCGAACACAATGGGATATGTTTCGTAGTTTGATTTGATCGTTTGAATCAGTTTCCGTTGAATTTACATTTAAATCACTATATTGAATTTTAAACGTACATTTCAAATTACCGGGGTCACATACTAACTCTAAAAATTCCCGAAAAATATTTTCTAGCTTCGTATTGACGATACGGTCCTAACAAAACTAGTTTCGTCGAATTCTGAGACCGTTAGAAAAATGGCCAATTTCCAGTCGATTAAAATCAACTTAAATGGTCAAAACACGTTTTCCTTTACCACGCTCACATATTGATTCGAAAAATTATGAAATTTGAAACCTAGCAATAATTTGACATCACGGACCCAACAAAACTGGTTTCGTCGAAATCCGAGGTCGTTTGCAAAATGTCCATTTTTAAGGGCCTGAATTCCATAGCGACTATTCAGAATTTTCAACTGGACATATCTTTTGATTCCCGCTATGAAATTTTGATTTGACGGATTCGTTGGAAAGATATCCACAATTAGATCCCATTATTTTTGGTTTCACTAAAATCCGGATTGTTTTGCACCCGGTACATTCAATTGAAGTTTGAAATCGAATTATCGAACTACCGCGCCATTTTCAATTCTATTTATAATTATATATAATTATTTATATTCTAACGACGACGCGTATAATATATACGTTCGAATTCTATTCAAAATAAATTCCTCGTCGATATTATTTAAAATAATCTATTTTAAATATTCAAAATTCACTAAAATTGCCAAAATAAAAATTTTAAACTGGCCCAGATTTTCGGGTTATTACAATCTCCCCCACTTAAAACTTTTCGTCCCCGAAAAGGAACAAAGTCGAAAGTGGTTTGATCAATCAACTCTACGTTCGATCTGGCTTCCATTCTCCAACTTTTCAGTTTTTGAGAATTTTCAAAATTTCAAAAATTTGGCTAACACCCTAAATTTTCGAAAAATTTCGCCATAACCTCCCCTGCACCGGGAGCATCGGGAAATTTCAAATAGCTTCCCCGGTCCTTCAGATCTCAAAAAGAAAAAGAAAAAGCCAAGCGGCTAGCCAATAGGCTCACAAAATCATCATCACCCAAACAAAACAGTAAATTACGTAGTAAACATGTACCTATTTGTCGGGCAAACAAATTTTATTCTTCGGCTCTAGCCTCCTTGCTATGACCTGTTCAATGTAAGTATATGTATATGCAAGCAAATGCGACCGATTTTCAATATAGTTCAATATTCGGTTCAATTAGGCATAATGGTTAAAAATTAGCAAACAATTAAACAAACAACACAAACATCGATCAATTAGTGAATTAGAGTTTCAAATTCATAATTTTGATATCTATACAAAAAAAATCATGTTTTTGATGCCAATTCACAACAATGTGTTCTAACTATATAAGTTTTGGTTGTCACACCAGTCTAATGGAAATATACAGGTATCACACCTTCGAAACACGAAACTAATTACTAATGATGACGCGTCAATCATCAGAATCGGGTCCGGGCGACTAGAGTGTGATTCTATATCTATCCAGTATATTAAAACTTCGAATATACGTTCATGACGCGTATATGAAAAATCTTTATATACTCGATTGTCCATATTCAAAATAAATAAATAATCAAATACGTATATAAAATGGTTTAAATTTTCAAAACAAAAATTGTTTTCATTTGAAAAATATACTCTTCACACTCATTCTAGGATACTACTGATCCTATCTCTAACGGGTCATTCTAATTGGATATTACTAATCCAATATCTGATGAATTCTTTCGTATGGTTCTAATGTGTCTTGTTCTCGAGCTCTGTAAACCAAAGCTCTGATACCAAATGTGACGGCCGGGAATTTCGCTCGATCTGAATCAGTCGTTAAACCGATCTAGACCGTTCGAAACCCCTGAACGTTGAGAACATGACAAATCAGAACACAAACAGAAGAACATTTCATTGTATATTACAACAATGCGTCAGATTACGAGAATATACAGAGTATAAATGAATAAATATTACACAGAAATATCAGAGATTTACAATAAATTACATAGTAGCAGAAAATAATACAAAGCACAACTGAAGGTGATATACGGATACAGAGCTTTCTGGATATCATTCCAGCTGTAAACCAGGATCCTGAGAATATAAATCTGCAAAACCAAAACTACTAGCTGCCCGTGCGGAAAATAGGGGCACCCAGAGTTTAGGTTAAAACAATAAACTCCAGGTCAGTCATGTGACTGGTGTGAGAACTAAAACAGTTATTTAAAACTTTACTTTAAAAGAGAGTAATTCAAGGGACCACGCCGTATAACACGGAACGGGTTTCCTCCCAAGAATACCAGTGCATAGAGTAAACAACGCAATGCTTTTTTGAAAAATGAAGCTATTATAAGACCCAGGTCCCATCACACAATGCAACGCAAGCCGGAGGATAGGGTTTTCCCTTATAATAGCCAAACATGCTTGGTACGTTTAAAACAAATCATTTGATACTATAATAAGTGTATAGTGTCAAAACAATTTCAATCATAAATATAAATCATAGACGGCATAGTATCCCATGCTACTATGTCGCCATACTAGGCTCTACAAATAAAGCCGAAATACACGTATTGGAAATTGGATTTCCGTCATGAGTCGAGGCAAGGGGCAAGCTCCTCTCCGCGTTCGAGACACTCTAGCAAATGCCTCAGGATTACGCACACTGGGTAACCCCTGGATGCTTCAGGGCCGGTCCTCACTTACGTTAGAGGATTGGCAATTCCTGAACACACGTTTCCCGGTCCTTACAGACCTAAAATCGAGGCGCCTCATCCAACAACCACAAAGGTGAAAAGTATATATATGTCAGGGCTGGTAAGTCACTGACACCACCAAAGCTAGAAAGAAACGTCGTGCTCTCCCTGCAGTCCGTATCCCGTTTTTAACTCATACCGAGGTGTGAGGCTCGTGAATTCACGCTATACACAAAGCTGCCACGTAGGCCGTGCTTTGATCATCAACCACAAGACTTTGCTTTTCAACAAAAGCCTTGATCATTGCATCTTAGCGTGCCACACAGGCAATTCATGCCATGCGACTGATGTCCATCGATATACAACCTCTGAGCTCGTACGTCTCAGAGAAGGGCGTTAAGCAAAAGAATAAATTCTCCGCCGCCAAACAGATGTATATTTAATAGAAATCAATCAACATAGAATAAAATCCAGTGTCAGACACACAATCCATTTACAAGTCCGTTCTGGGTCTGAACGAAACCGGAGGCACTTCCCTCGCATATCCATCCATCTCCAAGTACGTCTGGACGACCACCAACTATTTCCATCCTCTTGGGTGTACAGCCCAATCAGGATCGTCAGTAATAATCCAAACGATGCGAAGACTTCCGGTCTTCGACCGCCGTCTTCATCTTCGACTTATCGTCGAATCGGTTATTCAGAATGGGTATAAACCCGGACTTTCCGAACAACCCGCGTATTAAAAACAAATGTTACGCAAACACAACATACGCCTCATTCCAATTCATTAGTCACTAACCGCAAATTAGCAAGAGAACAATTTCCCAAACATTAACCCCGAAGGCCGAAACCAACATCAGATCAATACCCAGGAAACCATTCTTCTTAGCCAACCTACAGCTAGTTTCTAAATTCCACATTCTTAGGGAAAGGTTCCCATTAATTTTATCCAAGATAAATTCTTTAAAATTTATCCTGTAATCTTCCTTTGGATGTCATTTAAAACCAAATTATGGTTTTTCCACCTAGTCGAGATTAGCGAACCGTAACGAAGTAGTTATTTATTTTATTTCCCAATCCCGACCTATTCATCCCATGAAGCAAAACTGGTAATACTCCATATCTAACACCGTGGTGTTATCGGTAAAATTAATTACCATTTCACGTTCAAATCTAATTAAAGATTTAACTATCGCTTTGGAGTAAAACTGGTAATACTCCATTCCCGCTTATTTCTAAATTTGATAATTTAGATTATAGATCCACATCTCAATCTAATTGCAGGTTCGTTAGAACTCCTTTTACTGGGTTAAAGAACTAGGTGTTAATTAAAACACAGTTCACGACAAACCCAAATCACATTCTATTTGTTATCGGGTTAAAGAACTAGTGTTATTTAAAACACCGTTCACGATAAACCCATTTCAAATTCAATCAAATATATTAGGAATTCCGAATATTTTAAAACCCCTTTTTAAATCTAATTTATTTATTTAAAAATAATTGGGTTTTAAATTTAGTTCAAAACTAGTTCATTTCGATAAAAATCTATTTTTATCATTTCAAATATGGGGGTTTTCACCCCAAATTTTCCCAAATCATTTCTTATGATTTTACATAAATTATTACTATTTTTAATAATTTTATCAAGGCCCGTACAGTCGATTTCCAACAACGGCCATCGAACTGCACCTATAGCGACCTTTTTCGACTTTGATTTGGACGTATCTCCAAATCCAACCGTTAGATTTCAAATTTCTAATATTCGTTAGAAAGCTCTTTTCGATACGAACCCAACGGTTCCGGTTTTAGGAGAATCCGACGGTCGGATCTCCCGTAATGTTCGTTTGAAATAAATGGTCGAAATTCACGAACTGCCGCGGCGCGGCGCGTTCTATTCAGGCCATTATATCATATATATAATATATATAATATATATTTCGTCGATTTCTATTTAAAACGAATTATATAAATAGTTTTAAATTCGTTTCAACAGCAATTTCAACTTCCATTTCAATTCAAATCAAAATTGAATTTTTCTTTATAAATTCGTTTTAAAATTCATTTCTATTCAATTCAGATTTCAGTTCAATTTGAATTCATTTCACTTTGCTTTTGATTCAATTTGAATTCGTTTCGTTTTCTATTTAAATCCAATTCATTATATATTCAATTGAAATCAAACTGGTTTTCTATTTCATTCAATTCGAAATCGTTTTATATTCAATTCATTTCGAAATCGTTATATATTCAATTCATTTCGAAATCGTTATATATTCAATTCATTTCGAAATCGTTATATATTCAATTCATTTCGAAATCGTTATATATTCAATTCATTTCGAAATCGTTATATATTCAATTCATTTCGAAATCGTTTTATATATCGTTCGCGTCAAAATGGCGCATCACTATTCAACACGGCTTTATATATTCTATTTCAAATATTTCTTTTTGTCAACACACGACTAATCTCAAGGAATGAGTACCGTCCACGTGTGATTATTTTTGTTAAATTATTTCGTTCAACACATGACTAATCTCAACGGATGAGTACAGTCAACACATGAACCTTTATTTTATATTGATAAAGATGTAAATTTTATTATAAAAATAATTCGTTCAACACATGACTAATCCCAACGGATGAGTATAGTCAACACATGAACCTTTATATTATATTGATAAAGATGTTAATTTTATTATAAAAATAATTCGTTCAACACATGACTAATCCCAACGGATGAGTATAACCTTTATATTATATTGATAAAGATGTTAATTTTATTATAAAAATAATTTGTTCAACACATGACTAATCCCAACGGATGAGTATAGTCAACACATGAACCTTTATATTATATTGATAAAGATGTAAATTTTATTATAAAAATAATTCGTTCAACACATGACTAATCCCAACGGATGAGTATAGTCAACACATGAACCTTTATATTATATTGATAAAGATGTAAATTTTATTATAAAAATAATTCGTTCAACACATGACTAATCCCAACGGATGAGTATAGTCAACACATGAACCTTTATTTTATAATATTCTTTATTTTCTAAATTGGAATGAGGCCCAATCAATTACCATATAAAGTTAATTATATGGATTTTCATACCACACATGTATATAATAGCATTGAAAAATAATCAACCATCAACCAAAGTGCACTACACTGTATAAGCATCAAATATAGATATCTAACGCTTACAACAGCCTGTCAATCAATCGATCGACATATTTAATCAATCAGGATGAGTGAACTTCAAATTTCATCCCAACACCCGTGTAGGGTTTCAAACAATCAAACACAGATTTTATTCGTGCAGTTGGGCGATGTGTAAAATTTATCGACCCAATCAATGTCAGTCAAATCAGTGTACATAAACAAACCGTCTGGTTTGTAAATGAATATTTTATTTTATTCACTTTCACGTTAAAAATTATAATTTTAACGATAAAACACTTTATTTCAACATATGAATTTCTATTCGATTCATTTATTCAATAAAATGATATTTTTATTTTTCTAACATATTTTAGAAAATTTCGGCGGCATAACGGCACGATACTAGAAACGGGACAAGGCCTAGCCTTATCCCCGGTCTAGTGAAGGCCCACGCCATTCACACATCAATCAAATCACTTTCGTTATGCAAACCACAAAATTTGGAGTAAGAGTCTAACCTAGCCTTACTCCTTCGCCTTATAACGGCGCACGTCTAATCCTAACCAATTTATCGATTCGATTTTTCACACCACAAACCACATTCAAACCAATATCGCAATCAATCACCAAACAGCCAAACAAACAAGTCCATGGTCTGTGGACGATTGTGTCGGGTGTTACTAAACACCGTCTGCATCCTAGTATATATATATATAACTAGAAAATAAATTGAAGAGTGAGAAGTTCTCACCGATAGCTATCCTAGCTCCACGGCACTTCTAATGTAGGAAATCTTCGCCAACTCGCCTTTTTGTCGCTTTCGCCCGTATTCTCTACATATGTAAAAATCGAATTTTTACTTCGCTATTCAATATATAAAAATCATATTTTTATTTCGAAGTTCAGTATATAAAAATTCTATTTCTACATTGCTACTATATAGATAAAAATTCCATTTCAAAAATATAGATTTCGCCCTTATAAAAATATAGATTTCGCCTTTTCAAATTTAAAGATTTCATCTTTATAAAAATAAAGTTTTCTTATAAAAATAAAATTTTCGCCTTTATAAAAATAAAGTTTTCGCCTTTATAAAAATAAAGTTTTCGCCTTTATAAAAATAAAGTTTTCGCCTTTATAAAAATAATCACTTTACTTCAACGTATACAAAATAAAAATCAGATTTTTATTTTGCTACATATACAAAGATGATATTTTTATATTCTCTATCCTATAAAGATTATATTTTTAATATTTCTATATAGTAAAGATTATATTTTTAATACTTTAAAAATATAAAAATCATATTTTTATTATTTTAAAAATATAAAGATCATACCTTTTACCAAATAAAAATCCTATCTTTTCACCTTTTAAAGTTCTAATATTTTTCCATTTAAAATTCAAACCTTTTCTATTTTAAATTCTTTTTAAAATCAGTTTTAAATTACTTTTAAAATCAGTTTTAAATTACTTTTAAAATCAGTTTTAAATTACTTTTAAAATCAGTTTTAAATTACTTTTAAAATCGAATTTAGTTTTAAACTTTTAAAATAAAAACAGTATTTACTTTTTTTTCAGTTTATATAAATCAAAAATAAAATAAATAAAAAGAAAAAAAGGACTTACAGGGGGGCTTTAGGCGTTCGCTGTGGGCTTCAAGAGGAGGGAGAAGCGGCGCAGAAGAGGGGGGGGTTGATCGGAGGCCGGCGGTGGGTCGTGGTGGCTGCGGCTGTGAGCAGGTGGAGGGGGGCTCGGTTGCGTCGGTGGATGGGGGGAGGGGGTCTCGCGTCGGTGTCGAGGAAGGCAAGGGGGAGGAGGAACGGAAGAGGTGGCGGCGGCACACCTGGGGGGGGGGGAAGTCGGTGGCGGCTGCGACGTGGGGGGGGGGGGGGGGCGACGGGGTTTCGGGGGTTTTCCTTTCTTTTTTTTTATTTATATTCGATCTGAAATAATGAAGGGGGGGGGGTTATGTAAACATATATATAATAATTATATTATTTTTTTTCCTTTAAAACCCTAATGTTGACTTTTCGTTTCAACTCAGATTTGAACCCGCCGACTGTCACCCATAGCATTTCACCCCCATTCCGAACACAATGGGATATGTTTCGTAGTTTGATTTGATCGTTTGAATCAGTTTCCGTTGAATTTACATTTAAATCACTATATTGAATTTTAAACGTACATTTCAAATTACCGGGGTCACATACTAACTCTAAAAATTCCCGAAAAATATTTTCTAGCTTCGTACTGACGATACGGTCCTAACAAAACTAGATTCGTCGAATTCTGAGACCGTTAGAAAAATGGCCAATTTCCAGTCGATTAAAATCAACTGAAATGGTCAAAACACGTTTTCCTTTACCACGCTCACATATTGATTCGAAAAATTTTGAAATTTGAAACCTAGCAATAATTTGACATCACGGACCCAACAAAACTGGTTTCGTCGAAATCCGAGGTCGTTTGCAAAATGTCCATTTTTAAGGGCCTGAATTCCATAGCGACTATTCAGAATTTTCAACTGGACATATCTTTTGATTCCCGCTATGAAATTTTGATTTGACGGATTCGTTGGAAAGATATCCACAATTAGATCCCATTATTTTTGGTTTCACTAAAATCCGGATTGTTTTGCACCCGGTACATTCAATTGAAGTTTGAAATCGAATTATCGAACTACCGCGCCATTTTCAATTCTATTTATAATTATACATAATTATTTATATTCTAACGACGATGCGTATAATATATACGTTCGAATTCTATTCAAAATAAATTCCTCGTCGATATTATTTAAAATAATCTATTTTAAATATTCAAAATTCACTAAAATTGCCAAAATAAAAATTTTAAACTGGCCCAGATTTTCGGGTTATTACAGGTAGCGAGTAGTCCTTACAAATCCGTAAATTTCAACCATGATAGAGTCACAATATATCTCTGGCCGCTAAATCAGATATTATAAGTTACTCTGCCGTTTTATGAAGATCCACGGTCTTCAATTTCTCTATCTCGATTAGCATTTGATATCTTCAACATTTTGTATTTGCTGGACGGAATGGTTTTCGAATAAAAATTCGATCTCGTTCTTTCCATACCAACCATCGTATAGGCTAGATTTGATAGTCGGTTATTTAACTATCAAATAAATAACCATTCAACCATGAAAATAAAATGAATTCATTGGTTCAGTACTCAACATCACTTGGCCCCTTTTAATTAAAAATAATTAACAAATAATTAATTTAAACTTCTAAACCATTCCATATTTTTAAACATGGTATTCAATTCTCATTTCAATATATAAATCTTTCCAAAACCATTTTAATTTAATATTTAGAAAAATATTTAATAACCATACCCAATTTCTATTTTACTATTATTTAAAAACATTAATTACAACATTATTCAAGCATTTCTATACCTCAACATTCATTAGCCCCTGACCGTAAATCGGTAAGTGAATAGTTCCCTAAGTATCAACCCCAAAGACCGAAATCAACATCAGATCACTACTCCGAAAATCACTCAACTTATCAATCTCCAATCAGGTTCTAATTCTTTTCTCGACTTATTATCAACCATATTATTCCACTTCTAATTCGTTCAACCATTTTCCATTTTTGAAAATCTCATTTCAATTCCATTATTTAAGTAACGTTAATTTAAACTTAACGCTTTCGCCTCACACCCTTTTTACAAACTTCATTTATACTTCTCTGGTTTAATATAAACCCTTTTTTTCACGATCCCTTCTTACTTAATTAAATATTAAGTAAACATTATATTTAAGATATCACATCTGTTTTAATTTTCTTTTATTTCCTTAATAAAAACTCGGGTTTGAATATAAAACTCGTTCATCAACTCCTTTCAAATTCAACTAAATTCCATTACCGACTTTGATTACTTACGTAAATGAAATAAATTTAAGAAGTAATCACATAAATTATTATTAATTAAAATAATAATTTACTTCATCATTGACTACCGTATGGGTAGTTAAATTCTTTATTAACTAAAATAAATAATAAATTTCTTTTTAAAATCCTATTAAATAGAAACAAATATTCATTAAACTATATCATTAGATTAATTCAAAACAAATCAATCAAATAATCAATACCAATTAAATTAGTTGACTTCGTCAACTTAAACCATGATTATCTCATTAATCAGCAAGAGTTAACCCTTCTTTTAAATTAACTAATAATATAATTAATTTAAATAATTTCATTTAATCGTCCCTTGAAAACAACTTATCATTGCGTAAATTTCTACTCATCTCCTTATAAATCTTATTAACGTAAGAATTGATTTATAAAATCATTTAATGATTTCTTATAAACTCATATAATAAATATTAATTTCCTTTATTAATTCAAAATAATAGATTTCAAAATCTATCTTCAGTTATAAAATAAATTTTATAACTCCATTATCATTGATTCACATGACGGTAAATTAATATTTATAAAACAATATATTTTGGGCTAACTGCTGCCAATTACTCAACCAATACAGCACATTGGTTAAAACAAAAGCAAACATTGAATTACGATTCAAAAATCAACAAACAAATCACTTATCCAATCATACTGGTTAAAAAAGTTCATATAATTGTAATATGAAAATAAATGATAAATTTGAGGAATCCAGTTGGATTCTTTTAACCTGTTTTCCCTGCATCCAAATGCGTTATCTAAAAAAATGTTATTTATTTCAATAAAAAGATATAATATTAAACAATCAACAATAACGTCAATCCAAACATTCATATATAAATTTAACACGTTTATATTATTGTAAACGTGACCAAGGAGGTAAGTTACCTCCATCGGTTATAATCGTTAAAAATAACGATTGATTTAAATTAAATTAAACGAACGTTTAATTTAATTAACTTAGTCAACACATATATTCAACAATCATCCGATAACAAATAAACATAGCACACAAATATTAAACCGAATTTATATAAAATATAAGTGAGACAAAACTGAGCGAGTTGAACACACCTTGATTTCCATTCGTTGTCAAAACGGTTCGTTTTACAAGCCTCCAGCTGCGTTTAACTTTGTCCGTTCCACTTCTATAATATTACGATAGGGTTCCAACGTTTCTTGTTTTGTCCATTTTTGTTAACGTATGAACGCGATACACAAGGTATAATTATACATTGTTCAATAATTTTAAAATAATATTATTAAAACTTAAATAATATTTTAATTACTAAAACTCTACTTAACATTTTAGAAATCTTCATTTGGCACGTGTGAAATGGGTTAGACACAATAACTTGGTTAGGCACATTATGGATACTACTTCTACCTACTATAATTTCTTAGAACCCATATATATATATATATATATATATATATATATATATATATATAGCAATACGATTGGGCACTTACAATTCTTTTCTTCTACCTGCTAATACATGTTGATTACGTGCTTCTAATTAACTAGCCACGTAATAATGTCACGTAAATAGGCCACGTTATAAATTTCAGTTAGGCAAACCTGACTATGTTTTCCGATCAGGCACACCCACGTTATAAATACTATTTAGCCCATTTTTCTTTTTCTCTTTTTTTTACGTTGAAAGCGTTAGGAGTGTTAAAAAGGATTAGTGTGGGATTAGGCATGAATAATCAAAATTAGTCATATATGAATATACTGTTCATTGTCTTCTATTTTACCTTTTGTTTGAAACCATGTGAGCTTCTCCCCATCACGCATCCTTCCCCAAACTTCCCGATCTCCTGCGACCGCTTCTTCCAACAACTACACCATCTTCGACTAGAACATACCTCTTTACTTTAAAACCGCCTATACTTCCTGCTCTTGACTCCCCACCTCCAACGCTAGTGCACCACCAAGTCGACCTTCCACCTGACTTCGCACACCCGCTCTGGACCCACGCATAGCTCTGCTGCAACCTGCCTTTCATTCAAAACAACTACCCATTCTTGAACCCGAGCTCACAACTTTGTGTGTATACGAGTTTCTTTCTTTCTCCTTTTTTTATTTATATTTTTTTATTTATATTACAACCATGGAAGAAGTGTTGGAACGGGAAGATAAAATGTGTGAAACGTTCTCTTTTCGTGCATGTGTGTATGTGTATGCGAAGGAGCCTTGGCAACCAAGGTAATGGGCGTATAGGGATGCAGTGTGCAGAGTAGGCTGCACTGAGTTTTCATTTGATGTTTGAACGTTGGAGGTTGATTGATTTATGAATACACATATATGAGAAGAAATAGCTGTTGTGGCAGAAAATGGTAGTTGTGCGTTGTTATTTCAGATAGCAGTGGGTACATTTTCTTTTCGGATTAGCCTGTGCATGTAGCTTAGTGTAGATGTTGATAACTATGTTGAATACTTCGCTGTGAAGAAATCATAGGGTAGGTGCAGTATGAATTTTCTTTTCCTATGGTCTGCGTATGGTAGCTTTTGCATCCATATATATATATATATGAGTATATGTATATTATTTTACTTAGCAATGAAGTGTGTGTATATATATAGTATCATGTTAATACAAGTAAATTCTACCGCTTATCGCTGTTTACCGGTAATCGTTAAATTCGTACCGTCACAGACGAGCTCCGAACACAATGAAAATGGACACACCACTACGTCTCAACGTTTCGGTCCCGATGAAATTAATTTCGTTCAAAACGGACTTCGTTTGCACAATGTCGTTACTTTAATTTATCGGTTCATCTTCAATTTGCGCTTACGAATAAAACAACTCCAATTAGCTCCAAACTCGAAATCTAGCAATAACTAGTTATACGTATTCCAATAGAATTCGTCTCGTCGAAAACAGATCATTTGAAAATTCGTTATTCCTACCGCTTTAATAATATCGATATAAATATAATTAAATTCAAACAAGTTCAATTTAAACAATAATAAATTATTATTATCGAATATATGCAAATAAAATAATATATCACTTCAGATTGAATCAACATGGAATTATAACTCAACATTACCATTCTCGAGTTAAACAATATCCAAATTAGATTAAAAAATCCTATTTAATTTATGAAATAAACGTTGTCGCTTATTAACAAATTCCATAGCGATTATTCGAAAATTTGTATTGGACATAACTTGCAACCTAGAAGTTGAAATCTCCATTTTTCACTTCCATTAGAAAATTATAATCAGATCGATTCAGACGATTTTTGTTTCAAAGAATTCCGACTTAAAACGGATTCTGTATATTTAATTGAAGTTCAAATCATAAATTACATACTACCGCGACGTTACGGGCTCGAGTTATAATTATATATGAATTATACGATAAACACCATTTTAATAAATGAATTCTATATTATAAATCCATTTAAAATTCCAAGTTGATATTTAAAATAATAAAATTATTAAATATATAACTATAACAAATGTGGGACGTTACATTCCTTCCCCCTTAAAAGAATTTCGTCCCTGAAATTACTTGAGTAGAAGAATATTCCAATCCCAATTATTTTCAAAATAATTATTTTAAAACTATCATTAAAATTCTAAGTTATATAAATTTACGATTTTTTTTGCCAGCATCTCCACTGTATGGCTCGATAGGAACAACCACAACTCGCCACTTCGGGCCTCACATTGATCAAAAGAAACCAAAACCAAATGGCTACCCAATCTCAGGGTTATAAAACCAATCACGAATCAATATAATTAAGGTTTACCGATTTTTCGGGCAACCAAACTCTAATTCCGAAGCATAGCAATTTACAGCTCATCCTTTTCCAACCAACATATGCTTAACTCATTTACAATGCAAGTAATCGATACAGGGTTATTCAGTTTTATTTCATAATCGAATTTTATTTAAATTCATTATATTGGAATTTAGTTTTCAATTCCTTCAGTTCTGTTATTAAACCATTTATGAATCCAATTCAATCCATTTAACAAACAACCAATTCACATAACCAATCAATTTATAATTTTACTCAGTTTTCAAATTCCAAATTGATTTCATTTAACTCCAAAATCCATTTTAACTCCAATATCTATTCTTAAATCAACTTGACTTAACCAAGCTAAATTCCAAATTCATATTAAATTAACTATTTAATTTTCTAATTATTAATTCATTTCTATTTCAGAATTCAGTTTGAATTCCATTCAACTCAATCAACAAACCCATATCTCATTAATTTAATAAAATTATCTCCTTTTTACACAAAATATAATTCGGCCAAAATTATTTTATTTGACCATCTTTACAAAACAATATCGTGTCAGTTTCTAGTTCAAAATTGAACTAATCAATAACACAATACAAAACATTTTTATAAAATTTACAAATACGCTCTCATATATATACTTAACTCAATTTAGGGTATTACTAACTTCATCTCTATTGTGTTACGACATAGAGCCAAGGTTATTAATAAACCTTATGCTCTGATACCACTATAACAGCCCGGTGGAATTCGACTTCGAATTTCGACAATAATACAAAAACCCGTATTACTTGCCAAAACCCAAGAATCGAAAACGCCAGATAGTTAATAGAAAGAAATTAGAGGGTGAGATAAGAAAGAAAGAAATATTAGAATGGAGGAGAAAGAAGAACAAACAAAATCAAAGTCTCACATCGCAGCGTAACAAAATATAATATAGAAATAAATCTTTATTGAGAGCTTGAAATAAAAACTTATAATTATCAGAGTACATCAATACATCTGTACAATTATAATAATCTTTCCTTATATACAACACACAACGAAGTAAATACTAATATGTCTGAACTTCTGAACCATTCCATATGTAATATGTAACAACCTAAGGATTTTCACAGGTTCAGTACTCAACATCACTTGACCCCTTTTAGTTAAAAATAATTAACAAATAGTTAATTTAAAATTCTAAAACCATTCCATATGTAACAACCTAAGGATTTTCGACTCCGAAAATCGACACAAAACACAATGTCAATTGTTCATGCATCAGAAATACCAGATCATTAGTAGAAAGAATTTAGAGGGTGAGAAATAGAAAGAAAGTTAGAATAGAAGAAGAAGTTCAAACAGAACATAATCAAAGTAAACACGAATCTCACAGCGGAATGAATAAAATATATTATATAACAACTTTTGAAATAAAACTTGTAATTGTATATATATACCATTATCACATAACATCACAGCAGAAATAAACTCTCTATATTTCTAATGTTCAGGCCTCCTGCATCAAGCTCCTCCAAGTTTATATCTAAAATCCCGACTACTTGATTTCCCGTACAAATTTGGGCACCCAAGAGTTTTGGGTAAAACAAAACAAAATAAACTCCACGTCAGTGATGGGACTGGTGTGAGTAAATTCCAACCACTTGGTTTAACATTTAAAACCCTTTTCAAAAGAAAAGATAATCGTAAGACCGATCCACACATAAACACGAGAGGTTTCTACCTTACGATAACCAAAACGTTTAACTCTCTTTCGAATAATCTGTATTCAATCAACGTTCCGAATGTCGGAATAAACTCCCCGTTTCAAGTTAACTCGATTTCTGAATTCATTTTTTGAATTTATCACTTCAAATATTTACCAATTTCCTTTTATAACCAATTTAATCTGCAAAACGTTTTCTTTTAAATCATTATACACTTTAAAATGTGAATATTATTTCTTTACCGAAACTGGACTCGTTATATCAAATCAAATCCTGATTTGATTTATAAATATTTATACAGGTTAAAATTTCAATTGTCGAGTTATTTCATAAATTCGTATTCATATCCCACTTCATAAACTCTATTTCCAAGTAAACTTTTTGTTAAATATAAATCAAGTTTATAATTAAATCTCGACTTCATATTCTATTATAATTTATTGGTTCTGAACCAAATCTTAATTATTTTGTTCAATTCGAAATTATATAATATATAAATTCTAAAAATAAATCATTTTAATAACATTCGACATCGTCGAATTAAAATTACAAATCCTTATGGTTTTAACTTTATTCATATTTCGAGTAACGAAATAATCTCATCGTTTTTCTTTCTAATTATGGCATCCTACGTCCGTTAATGTCACTCACAAAGGGAATGCATTAAGTTTCGTGGATTGTTATAGGTAAACAGACATAGATATTACAGGATAGATATATAGAATAACAGCGGATTAAAATCTTTATTTATCATATGATACCATGGTCCAAAAACATCACATGTCTGAAACATAAAATCCCATTACAACATAAAAGTTACTGTCTTGTACTTCAAAAATATCAGAGTACATAAAAGAAGTAAAATTCCCCAAGAACAAAATATAGCCATAGCAACATGGATAGGAGTTTGAGCCATACATATCAGCAGCTCCAGCAAATAAGCAGAATCACGGTCAAACCTGAGTGTTCCCTCCCTGAGAATATGGGGGGGGGGGGGGGGAGGGAACGGAAGAAAGAAGAAGAAACAAAAGGGTCAGACATAAAGTCTGGCTAGTCTAGTGACTTTTAGCATGTAAATAAATAAAAGTAGCATGATAGGCATATAAAGTGGATAAGAGAGATCACTACATAAATAGCAGGTGTGACAAGGTAGACATGATAACGTGTATATGCTTCTCTAATGATTACTCTGCACTATTACTAGTATAACCAAAATGAGATGTTCCCTTCCACTATAAGGTAGTAAACTTAGGGCATACGTCCAAATGTACCCTAACCACTACTCTAATCAATCGGCTCCCTACTCCGTAGATACTCTATGCTGGCCCCACAGTAGGATGTATCATATCCTAAAGTGGAAACCCCCCACTAATATGCACAACTCCATACCTATAGGTGTCACAGTCGTCTTATCCCCCTCTTCCCGGCTCATGCACGCACATGGCCTGGTCGGTTTGCGCCGCCCACACTGTCCTCCACGTTTGGATCTCTTACAATCATTCAGTAAGCGTGCCTCCTCTCCACCTAGTACGGAGTACTTTATTTGATACCTACTCCGGGTTACTGACTGAAATGGGCCACACAAAATATGATACAAGCTCTCCCCTTTGTCTTGTATCCGCACTAGGTTTTCTTCGGCTATGTATACCACTAGGTGTCTTTAATTACATAACCCTATTATTTCAACAAGTTAGGCTTACCCTAAAAGGTGTCCTTAATTACATAACTTTATTATTTGCTCCGGTTATGTATACCGCTAGCTGTCTTTTAATTACATAACCTTATTGGGTTAAGTTTGTGGGCCTATATATAAATATTATGCACCCCCTCCAGATTTGCTTAACCCATCCACTATCCAACCAATTTTACTTAACCCTAACTTTAGTTCATAATCATACAATCCCTATCAAATAAATTAGGTTAAGTAGTCCAATTCATTACCATGTCCATTTATGGTTTATAATGGGCTAGACCTCCCACATTAGACCTACAACGTGAGGATGCTGGATATGCCGGTCGGGTCCGAGCAGTCTTATTCCACAGTTGGGCCTAACCTCGTGTCATAGCCCGATCTGTATTTGTGCACATAGACCTCTCACATTAGGTTCAACATTATGGCTGCTAGATATGCCGGTCTAGTCCGGGCAGACTTCCACCACTAATGCAACCTAACCTCGTGTCATAAGTGCTATTACAATTTCTAATTGTAATCCTAGGCATTTATTATTAATTATACCTATGTCAATTATAGGTTTTATGCCCCTTTTTACCAATTATGTCCATAATTGATTTTATGCCAAATTTATTCATTACTCCAATTAATAACCAAATTAACATTCAAATTTCCAATTATGCCTAAATGTCCAATTATATTCATAATGGATTATATGTCCAAATTCATATCAAATTATGCCAAATCTAATATTTTCCCAAGTCCCCTAACTAATGCATTCGCATATATTTGGCGGCATACCTAGGCTAGAAAGTAGCCTAGGCTTCACAGTAAAAAGGGAAAGGTGATGGGAAAAATGACAATAGTGATCATTCTAACAAAGGTGACATGAACATATATGCTGGCATAGACATGTTTTGGCATAATAAGGTGGACATAAAAACAAATCTAGCATAATTATTATGTGGGCATAAAAACAGATCTACATAATTAGGATGACATAATAGCATGTTTAGATGTAAATACGAATTCACGTGTCCAATTTACAACATATCTAAATTGATCACAATATGATAGATGAAAGATGATTTACATAAAGAATTAGATCTAACCAATGTTGTAACTGTCCAAATTAACAGATTTACATTAACCACAATATATTTACAAATCAAGATCCATAAAGGTGACACAATAGAATTATCACAATTGAATTAGATCTAGGGAAGTAGATCTATCATGACATAGTATAAGATTTAACAATAACGTAGATTCATAGTTTACGATATATCCAAATCACAGTCTTTCACGATTTACTTTTATTCATTTAAACCTAAAAGTAACCAGCTCATAGTGTTTGGATTGTTAAGAAGATAGAAAAGAAGTTTATGTTGAATCTATGCTTCAATCTCAAATTTTGATTTACAAAAGATGAATAGAATTAGGTTTAGTCTATCTACTGACAGCATCTGGCCTCCATTGCATTTCAGGACAGAAAACCAGTGAAATTGGACCTTTATTTATAGCTGCCAACCTCTAAACTGACTATGCCACGTCAGCCCTAGGGGTATCGACACCCCTGTAGGTGAGTCGGCCAATGGGTCGACACCCCTTTCGGTGGATCGACCCCTAGGTCGACACCCCTCTCGGAGTGCCGACCCCCTAGAGCGGGAAATTTGCCGCCATTCTGTTTTCACTCGATTTCGAATTTTGAACCCTTTTTGGCTAAGTTCTGACCTATATCTGGCTCATATGTATATGTATAATTCTTATGCGCGTGTACAAACTTAAAACCCTCGTAACTTCTCCATATGGTGTCCGTTTTACGCAAACCAATTGTCTATATTGACCATAATTTCGATACGGACGCAATGGTGCAGTCCGTTCTCTTAATTCTGAATATTATTATTTAATTTATCCTTTTTTAGTCTCGTTAAAAATTCAGGGTGTTATATTCTCCCCTACTCAAAGGAATTCGTCCCCGAAATCTTCGAGTTAAGAAGAATTCATATCCTACCATCCATCATCCATTTACTCATTCATCAATCACTAGCATCCATTATCCTTAAAGATTTCTAATGCTTATATGAGTATATGCAAAGGTGTCTCTATACTAATGCGAAGATCAGGCGGTCTAATGATTCAACTGACCTCCTTAATGCAATGTATGTTAGTGCCATGAATCCAATATGTATGCAAATAATCCTATTATAACATGTAAGCTCCATATGTGTGCACATTCATTCGTCTAAATGCAACATCCATATGCTAACTCATCCATTTCCATCCATAAAAGAAAAGAAAATGCACACACATCCATATGTAGTATGAGAGTGATTGAGCCGATCTTAGTGCCTAATGTGTGTGTATATGCATCCACAGGCAACCACTAGCAAACACTTGCATCCACTTGCATCCATCAAACATAACATGTTTCAAACATATGTTTACATCCATAGGATTCCTATCTAAAGGTCGAAAAAAAATACTATGGATAAGATATAGTCAAATGATAAAAACAAGCACTGATAAAACTTTGAAAAAGGAGTTAAGAACATACCCTCGAAAAGGGAAGGGTACGAAGCACGAATCTTGTCTTCGGTCTCCCAAGTCGCATCCTCTGGGTTATCTCCCCATTAAACCTTTAGCAACTTGATCTCTTTATTGCGTAGCATCTTAACTTCTGATCCAAGAACACGGGTAGGGGTTCGCCTAACTGTCGCCTCCCATTCCACTTCTTCTTCTAACACCCTCGGCTCAACAATTACTGCGGTGTCATGCAGGCACTTCCGTAGATGAGAAACGTGGAAAACATCATGAACACCGGATAGATTTTCTGGGAGCTTTACTCTATAGGGCATTTGGCCAATCCTCTCGGTTATGGGAAATGGTCCCACAAACCTAGGTGCCAACTTCCTTACAGATTCGAAGCGAACCACATTCCTCATAGGTGATACTTTGATAAAAACTAAGTCTCCCTCTTCAAATTCGATGTCAGTCCTATTGTCTGCATAGGACTTCTGCCTATCTTGAGCTGTCTTCATCCACCGTTGAATAAGGTCAATCTTTTCGGATGTTTCCCTAACCATATCAGGTCCAAGTAACAATCTTTCTGTAGATTCCCACCAACAAGTTGGTGATCTATAGGGTCGTCCGTACAATGCTTAGAAGGGTGTCATGCCGATGCTAACTTGATAACTGTTGTTATAGGCAAACTTTACTAAAGGAAGGTGCTCTTCCCAAGTCCCTCCGAAGTTAAGGATACACAGCCTTAAAAGATCTTCAAGAATTATGTTCACCCTCTTCGTCTGTACATCGGTCTGAGGATGATAAGCGGTGCTCAAACACAACCGTGTACCTAATGCTTCTTGCAAGCTCCTCCAAAATTCACTGGTAAAGATAAGGTCACGATCGCTTACGATGCTGGAAGGTACTCCATGAAGACGAACTATCTCACGAACATAAATTGCTGCCAACCATGATGCCATCCTCTTACTCTTCACTGGAATGAAATGAGCGCTCTTAGTCAATCTGTCCACTACTACCCAAATACTGGTGTTTCCTTTCTTTGATCTAGACAAACCATCTATGAAATCCACCGAGACGCTCTCCCGTTTCCACTGACAAACCTCTAAAGGATGAAGTAGACTACCTGGCTTTTTTTTGCTCAGTTTTAACTTGCTGGCAAACTAAACATTGAGAAATGAACTCTGCCACATCTTTCTTCATCCCAGCCCAAAAGAAAACCCTTTTCATGTCTCTGTACATCTTGTCACCGCTTGGATGAATGGTCATCTTATAATGGTGGGCTTCTTCTAGGACTTCCGTTATCAAGCTTCCAGTTTGAGGAACACAAAGCCTTCCATTTCGTCGCAACCTCCCCTTTTCATCTATGGCATATCTACTGAGGTGACTAGAAGTCTCCCCTTTTCTGAGCTTTCCCATGATGTCTAAAATATGTGGGTCACCTTGTTGTGAAGCTCCTATCTAGTCCATAAGAGTTGGTCGTATCTCCAAGGATGCAAACAAATCAGGAAAAATCTCAATGGAGGGTCTAAAATCAAAAACTGATATGAACTCCAAGTTCTTTCTTTCCACAAACAGAGGACTCAGGGCCATCCTCTGCCTACTTAGTGCGCCTTCCACCACATAACCCTTGCCAGGGGTATAAGCGATCTCAAAATCATAAGAAGCTAAAAACCCCATCAACCGTTGTTGCCTTAAATTGAGGTCTTTATGCAAGAACAGATACTTGAGAGATTTATGATCGGTATATAACTCAAACTTCTCTCCAAGTAAATAATGATGCCACGTCTTTAATGCGAATACTATGGCGGCTAGCTCTAGGTCATGGGTGGGTTAGTTCTTTTCATGAACTCTCAACTGTCTACCCCCATAACATACTACTTTCCCTTCTTGCATCAGAACCTGTAACAGCCCTGATTTTTGGGGTTAATTTTAAAATTTTATTTTAAGAAATTTTAATAAATGAATATATTTAAAATTATTTATTTTAAATAATAACGATGAAAAACTTATTTTATTTCGAGCGCGAACTTGAAATTTATATTAAATCCATTCCGAGCCTGAAAACGGCGCAGTTATTTCAGATTTGAAATTTCAACTTTGAAAAATTATATAAAATAAAATATAAATCGGAATTAGACGAAACAAGAAACGCTAGGACCGTATTTAAAATATCTTTCCAAAGAGTTTCAGAAATTAAGATTCCAGTTTATAAATTGTAAGTTATGAGAAAATTAAATTTTCAGAAAAACGCTATAGAATTCGTATATATTATATATAAGGCCCGAAACGTAAAATTTTTGCAGAATAAGGAATTAGGACCCGAAACCATCTCCATTGGTTTCAGAATGTTGTTTACATATAAAAATGACTATAAGAACTTATATTTTTGAGTTTCGGAAAAATTCCACTATTTTTGGTATTTTTAAATATTAAAAATATACGCCTGAAAAATGGAATTTTTGCAAACGAACTCCGAATTCGACGAGACCAGTTTCTATGGATTTGGAATATTAAAATAAGGTTAAATTCTAAAATTTATAATTTTTGGAATTATTTTGTGGCCGGTATAATTTTTACAGTGAAAAATAGCATATTTTCAGACTTCGGAAATTCATAATAAATTCATACGGACTCGGAAAATTACGAAATCAGGTTCGTTGGATTCGTAATGACCTGAAATAATTATGTTTAAAATTTTATTAATTTTGAAATCAGCATGTATTTATAAGAATTTTTGAATTGAAGAAAACAGTTGAAAATTTAGTAATTGGACACGTAATGATATTTGGGCCCAAACCAAAATTAGACCCATAGTATATATTATCTTTTTCCTCAGAATTTAGGCTGAAATTCGAAATTGTACAGCAGCCATCTTTTTCCCTTCCTTCCTCCTCTTGTCAATGGCTGTCTTCTTCCTCAATCAAAAATTTGTCGAAAATAAAACCTCTTCAAAACCGCTGCCTTCTTCCTCCCGCCGCAACCGCCGTACGCCGCTGCACCCTCCAAGCTTCTAGGTGTGTATGCTCCTCTCCAAGCCGGTCCTTCTCCAACAAACGACGTCCAATTTCATCGATCCAATCAAAAGTTATCGCAATCCAAAGATTTGAACAAAATTGAGAATAAGGTGAGATTCTATTTTAAATTTAATTTAATTTAATTTAATTATTATTTCTTTGTTATTTAAATAATTTAATGAGAAGTGAACTAGATCCGTGATGTATGACTACATGTTGATGCTTGGGTTTGGATTTGTGTTTGGATGATTGTCATATGAATTGCGTTGTTGGAATCTACACGAATGGATTTGATCTTGTTTTTTTTTAATGTTGTTTTGACAATAAAAAATTAGATTTTGTATTTTATGTTGTTTTGAGAATAAAAATTTGATCTTTTATTTTATGATGTGTTAAGAATAAAGATTAGATCTTTATTTAAAATTTATAAAGATAGGATTTTTATATTATAAAAGAAAGTTTAAATCTTTTAATTATATTTATAAATCAAGTTAGGATTTTTATAATATATAAAAAATCTTATTTTATTTAGATTTAAAAAAAAAAACAAAGTTGGGATCTTGACACAAAAATGCGACACTACATCTTATGATGTTATTATATGCGATGACATGAAGATTTAATACCATATTGTATGTTGTCATTATTGTTTGTCGACATGAATGCTTAACATTAATCTACATGTTGCTCATTGAATGATTTGGAATGGATTTGAACACCCCATATTATGTTATTTATCATTTTATTGATATGCAAGCGCGACACCATATTCTGTGTGTTATTAATTTTCGTATGCGGTCATGTGAATTGGAAGATGACCATAATTTTAGTGCGGTCATGTAAATAGGAAAATAACCACATTTTAGTGCATGAGTGTAAATAGCAAATTTATATTATATTTTTAGCACTTAAGTAAGAATAAGATTATTAAAATAGTCTTAGCGTCTTAATAAAATTTAAGAAAATAAACTTATTTTCATAGTTAATGTCACAATAGGAATGCAACCTTATTTCCAACGTTTATGTAAAAATATGAGTGTTGGTATATTTTTAGCGCGTTAAGTGAAAGTAGAAAATAAATATATTTTCATTGTTTAAGTTAAAATAAGATTGATAACTTATTTTTAGCGTGTTAGGTAAATTTAGAAAATAATTATAATTTCATTGTTGTTAATAAAATAAGAATGCAAACTTATTTGCATTGTTTTTGATAAAATAAGAATGCAAACTTATTTGCATTGTTTTTGATAAAATAAGAATGCAAACTTAATTGCATTGTTTATTATAAAATATAAATGCAACATTATTTGCATTGTTTTATATAAAATATAAATGCAATATTATTCGCATTGTTTTGACAAAAATATAAATGCAACATTATTCGCATTGTTTTGATAAAAATATGAATGCAAACATTATTTACACTGTTTTGATAAAAGATAAATGCAAACTTTATTTGCATCGTTCTGTTAAAATATGAATGAAACTTTATTTTTTATTTACATAAAAATATGAATGAAACTTTATTTTTTATTTACATAAAAATATGAATGCAACTTTATTTTTATTGTTATGTCAAAAACATGAATGCAAGTTTATTTTAAGCGTTTTTAAGTAAAATATGTAAATAAATATATTCGTAGTGTTTCTGATTAAAAATATAAAAAATTTATATATGGATATTGCACATGAAAGTTGTACATGAAAGTGAATATATAATTAGTGTTATTGAGGAACTTGAAATATTTTCATTACTTACTCAATTAATGGAATTAATGGACGATTTAATTAAGAAGATTGCACATTTAAAAAGGATGAAATAAAAAGTTTAAATTGATAAGATTTCATTCCAATTATAATAATGAAGATTTGAATTGAAAAATCTCGTTTTTATGTTAACTTGTAAATTTAGAAGATTTGATTTTTAAATTTAACATAAATGGATTAATTGAGGAAGATTTCATTTAATATTAAAATGGTAAGTTTTTGATATTACAATTGAAACATTTTGGGAATAGTTTTATGATATTAATATGGAAAGATTAATGTTTACTGAAATGAAAGGATAAGTAAAAGAATGAATGATATTTTAGAAATTAGATATTCTAAAATATGAAATGTTTTAAAATAATACTTTTAAGAGATAATTATAATTATAATTATTAATTGTACCTGGACACGAGGTTAGGTCACATTTATGGCGGAAGTCTGCCCGGAACCAACCGGCATATCCAGCAGCCATAAATGTTGGGCCTAATGTGAGAGGTCCAAGTGCGCAAATACGAATTGGGTCAAGACAGGTTAAGCCCAACCTGTGGTAGAAGTCTGCCCGGAACCAACCGGCATATCCAGCATCCACAAGTTGTAGGCCTAATGTGAGAGGTCTGGCCCGCTATTAAATAATAAAATGTAAAGATAAACATAATAAATGGATAAGGAAAATGAATTGGGCTATTCAGTCCATTTTAAAATAGTAACTCCATTTTAACCCGTATAAATTATGTTATACATTTTATAAAGGAAATCGAAGATGATTAATATTTTATTTAAGATTAAATGAAATACTCTGAAATAAATGATGTCTAATTATATATATTAAATGGGAAATTTATGAAATTTAAATTTGGGTTTATCGTGAATTATGTTTTAAATAACATTTATTCTTTAACCCGAATTTATGATAGAATTAATTCCCTAAAAATTGAATAATCATTTAATAATGACTTTGGAAGATTAAAACTAAATAAGATTTTAATTAAATCTTTAATTAGATTGAAAGGGAATTAAGTAGTTAAAATCACTGAATTAAGAAAGTGATCGAAAATGGAAAATGAACCATAAAGCAATGAATATTTTCATGTTATAAATGAATAAATGAATGAAAACATGAAATGGTTATTTTATTTATATATTTTATATAAATAAAAGTAATGAAACTTTTATTTACATTTCATATGTAAATAAAAGAATGAAAATAAGAATGAAATTTTTAGTTACATTTCGCATGTAAATAAAAAGATGAAAATAAGAATGAAACTTTTATTTACTTTTCACATGTAAATAAAAAGATGAAAATAAGAAGGGAATTTTTATTTACATTTCACATGCGAATAAAAAGATATAAATATGAAATGAAACATGATTTAGAAGCATGAACCGCATATGAAAATTTAACATGTTTTAAAAAGCATGAAGTCGCATATGAAATGCATAATCAAGAATCCGCATATGAAATAAAAATTCATATTTAGAGTAGTATTACTGCATATGAAATCAAAGGCAAATCTTGAGATAACATTAATATATGTATGATATTCAAACATACTTAAGGTTTATGCTACCATATTAAAAATAAATATATTTTTAAGATCATGTTCATATAGTGAAAATGAACATATTTTTGATGTCGTGTCTATATATTGAAATAAGGTCCTTTTTATTTGAAAAGAATTAAACGTTTAAAAGACTTTAATTGTATATATGTTGGCTTTAATGAAATGATATAAAATAAAATATCATTTTTATTTTGTATGATTGTTGAAATAAAAAGAATAAATTGTTGAATTATAAATTCTTTGACACGATTAATGAATGGACGATATATTTATATGCATGAAATGAATGGACAATATTTATATGCATGAAATGAATGGACAATATTTATATGCATGAAATGAATGGACGATATTTATGAAATGAATGGACGATATATATATACATGAAATGAATGGACGATATTTATATTTATAAAAGAATAAATAACGATATAGAATGGTTTGCAAATTTATATATGCGAGAATTATTTGGAAAGTCCGAGTTTACTCTCATTCCAAATAATGATACGACGTTCGAAGAGTTGAAGACGGTGATTGAAGACCGACGATCTTCACATCGAATGGGTGTGTTGCTATTGAGACCCATGATGGGAGTAGCTACCTTGAAGGGGCGACAGTAGTAGCCGTCCGGACGTAGTGTTGATTGCACGGGTTTGGCTTTCGCTCAAACCCAGAGCATAAGCGCGTAAATGGATTGTATGTCTGACATTGTATTCCTTTATACTGTATTCGTTGATCTCTGCTAAACATATATCTGTTTATTGTTTTACACCCTTCTCTGAGACGTATGAGCTCAGAGGTTATATGTTGGTAGAAATCAATGGTATGGTATGGATTGACGATGTGGCATGCTAAGATGCATATGATCAAGGCTTTGTTGAAAAGCAGGCCTTGTGGGATGATCAAAGCATAGCCTGTTTAGGCATAGCTTTGTGTATAGCGTGACTTCACGAGCCTCACACACACCGGCGGAGTCTAAAACGGGAGAAGGGAACGCAGGGAGAGCAGCACGTTTCTTTCTAGCTAGAGTGGTGTCAGTGACCTACCAGCCCTGACATTTTACTTATGTGGATGATGGAATGAGGCGCCTCGGATAGGTCCTATAGGACCGGGGAACGTGTGCTTAGGAATTGCCAATCCTCTAAGCTGTATTTGAGGACCGGCCCTGCCATTTCCAAGGGTTAACTGCGGGTAATCCTGAGGCATCAGCTAGAGTGTCTCGAATCGGTAAGGAGCTCCTCCCTAGCCTTGACTCAGATGGAAATCCAAATTCCAAATACGACCCTTGCGGTTTTGATTGTATTACTAGTATGGAGGCATAGCATATGGTACCTATGCTTCCTAGGATTGATACATTTACTTTGAAATGTTTTAAAACACATACACACTAATAATAATATCGTTTTTATCGTATCAAGCATGTTTGACCATTATAAGGTAAAACCCTATCCTCCGGTTTGCGTTGCATTGTGTGATACGACTTGGGTCTTATGATGGTTTCATTTTTCTACAAAGCATTGCGTTGTTTTGACGATTTACTTAAATTATGCACGGCAATCCATTGGAATAAAACCCGTTCCGCTTTAGCGGCGTGGTCCTTGGATTTGCCTTATTACTATTAGTTATATTAGTTAAGAATTCTCACACCAGTCCCACGACTGACCCGTTGTTTGTTTCCACTTTTGCAAACTCGGGTGCCCTCTTTTCCACACGGGCAGTCGAGTAGCTTTTTGCAGATATTTATCTCTTTAGCAGGATCCTGGATTGAAGCTCAAAGTTGTGTCCAGAGCATAGAAAAGTCTTCCGCTGTCTCAGTTATTTTGTTTCCGCTGCACTGTATTAAAGTAATGTAAAATTATCTTCCGCTGTAAACTTATTTAATGTACTCTGATATATATTATGTACTCTGATGTAACATTTATTATGATGTTATAAAAGTCTGCTGTTATTGTTCTGATGTTGTTGTATTCCCAAAGTTAACGTATGCGGGAATTGAACGGTCTTGGTCGATTTAGCGGTCGATTATGTCCGGGCAAAATCCGTATCGTTACAGTTGGTATCAGAGCTTTGGTTAGCTCAAATCTTTGGGGGTACAACTCGTTAGAACTGAACAAAAGACTCATCAGAGAATTGGATTAGTAATGTCCAATAAGAATACTCATTAGAGATAGGATCAGCAGTATCCTAGAATGAGAAAACTCATTAGAGATGGGGTTAGTAATGCCCTAGAATGAGTTCAGAGTGATAACCTTATGATTAGCGTATTTTTGATTATATAATCTATTTTTGAAAATATGATTTTTAAATATATAAATGTATGTATATTTGATAAGTTAGTCAACAAATGAAATTAATAAGAGAAATTAAAATTTAGTTAGTTAATTAAACAACTTTTACCTTAGTTCCTTTTCGAGGACGAAAAGATTTTAAGTGTGGGCGACTGTAACAGCCCTGATTTTTGGGGTTAATTTTAAAATTTTATTTTAAAAAATTTTAATGAATGAATATATTTAAAATTATTTATTTTAAATAATAACGATGAAAAACTTATTTTATTTCGAGCGCGAACTTGAAATTTATATTAAATCCATTCCGAGCCTAAAAACGGCGCGGTTATTTCAGATTTGAAATTCCAACTTTGAAAAATTATATAAAATAAAATATAAATCGGAATTGGACGAAACAAGAAACGCTAGGACCGTATTTAAAATATCTTTCCAAAGAGTTTCAGAAATTAAGATTCCAGTTTATAAATTGTAAGTTATGAGAAAATTAAATTTTCAGAAAAACGCTATAGAATTCGTATATATTATATATAAGGCCCGAAACGTAAAATTTTTGCAGAATAAGGAATTAGGACCCGAAACCATCTCCATTGGTTTCAGAATGTTGTTTACATATAAAAATGACTATAAGAACTTATATTTTTGAGTTTCGGAAAAATTCCACTATTTTTGGTATTTTTAAATATTAAAAATATACGCCTGAAAAATGGAATTTTTGCAAACGAACTCCGAATTCGACGAGACCAGTTTCTATGGATTCGGAATATTAAAATAAGGTTAAATTCTAAAATTT
Organism: Allium sativum; assembly: GCA_030737875.1. Taxonomy (NCBI): domain Eukaryota; kingdom Viridiplantae; phylum Streptophyta; class Magnoliopsida; order Asparagales; family Amaryllidaceae; genus Allium; species Allium sativum. The sequence goes on along the minus strand of CM060912.1, from coordinate 967,089,234 downwards.
ATAATTTTTGGAATTATTTTGTGGCCGGTATAATTTTTACAGTGAAAAATAGCATATTTTCAGACTTCGGAAATTCATAATAAATTCATACGGACTCAGAAAATTACGAAATCAGGTTCGTTGGATTCGTAATGACCTGAAATAATTATGTTTAAAATTTTATTAATTTTGAAATCAGCATGTATTTATAAGAATTTTTGAATTGAAGAAAACAGTTGAAAATTTAGTAATTGGACACGTAATGATATTTGGGCCCAAACCAAAATTAGACCCATAGTATATATTATCTTTTCCCTCAGAATTTAGGCTGAAATTCGAAATTGTACAGCAGCCATCTTTTTCCCTTCCTTCCTCCTCTTGTCAATGGCTGTCTTCTTCCTCAATCAAAAATTTGTCGAAAATAAAACCTCTTCAAAACCGCTGCCTTCTTCCTCCCGCCGCAACCGCCATACGCCGCTGCACCCTCCAAGCTTCCAGGCGTGTATGCTCCTCCCCAAGCCGGTCCTTCTCCAACAAACGACGTCCAATTTCATCGATCCAATCAAAAGTTATCGCAATCCAAAGATTTGAACAAAACTGAGAATAAGGTGAGATTCTATTTTAAATTTAATTTAATTTAATTTAATTATTATTTCTTTGTTATTTAAATAATTTAATGAGAAGTCAACTAGATCCGTGATGTATGACTACATGTTGATGCTTGGGTTTGGATTTGTGTTTGGATGATTGTCATATGAATTGCGTTGTTGGAATCTACACGAATGGATTTGATCTTGTTTTTTTTTTATGTTGTTTTGACAATAAAAAATTAGATTTTTATTTTATGTTGTTTTGAGAATAAAAATTTGATCTTTTATTTTATGATGTGTTAAGAATGAAGATTAGATCTTTATTTAAAATTTATAAAGATAGGATTTTTATATTATAAAAGAAAGTTTAAATCTTTTAATTATATTTATAAATCAAGTTAGGATTTTTATAATATATAAAAACTCTTATTTTATTTAGATTTAAAAAAAAAAAAACAAAGTTGGGATCTTGACACAAAAATGCGACACTACATCTTATGATGTTATTATATGCGATGACATGAAGATTTAATACCATATTGTATGTTGTCATTATTGTTTGTCGACATGAATGCTTAACATTAATCTACATGTTGCTCATTGAATGGTTTGGAATGGATTTGAACACCCCATATTATGTTATTTATCATTTTATTGATATGCAAGCGCGACACCATATTCTGTGTGTTATTAATTTTCGTATGCGGTCATGTGAATTGGAAGATGACCATAATTTTAGTGCGGTCATGTAAATAGGAAAATAACCACATTTTAGTGCGTGAGTGTAAATAGCAAATTTATATTATATTTTTAGCACTTAAGTAAGAATAAGATTATTAAAATAGTCTTAGCGTCTTAATAAAGTTTAAGAAAATAAACTTATTTTCATAGTTAATGTCACAATAGGAATGCAACCTTATTTCCAACGTTTATGTAAAAATATGAGTGTTGGTATATTTTTAGCGCGTTAAGTGAAAGTAGAAAATAAATATATTTTCATTGTTTAAGTTAAAATAAGATTGATAACTTATTTTTAGCGCGTTAGGTAAATTTAGAAAATAATTATAATTTCATTGTTGTTAATAAAATAAGAATGCAAACTTATTTGCATTGTTTTTGATAAAATAAGAATGCAAACTTATTTGCATTGTTTTTGATAAAATAAGAATGCAAACTTAATTGCATTGTTTATTATAAAATATAAATGCAACATTATTTGCATTGTTTTATATAAAATATAAATGCAACATTATTCGCATTGTTTTGACAAAAATATAAATGCAACATTATTCGCATTGTTTTGATAAAAATATGAATGCAAACATTATTTACACTGTTTTGATAAAAGATAAATGCAAACTTTATTTGCATCGTTCTGTTAAAATATGAATGAAACTTTATTTTTTATTTACATAAAAATATGAATGAAACTTTATTTTTTATTTACATAAAAATATGAATGCAACTTTATTTTTATTGTTATGTCAAAAACATGAATGCAAGTTTATTTTAAGCGTTTTTAAGTAAAATATGTAAATAAATATATTCGTAGTGTTTCTGATTAAAAATATAAAAAATTTATATATGGATATTGCACATGAAAGTTGTACATGAAAGTGAATATATAATTAGTGTTATTGAGGAACTTGAAATATTTTCATTACTTACTCAATTAATGGAATTAATGGACGATTTAATTAAGAAGATTGCACATTTAAAAAGGATGAAATAAAAAGTTTAAATTGATAAGATTTCATTCCAATTATAATAATGAAGATTTGAATTGAAAAATCTCGTTTTTATGTTAACTTGTAAATTTAGAAGATTTGATTTTTAAATTTAACATAAATGGATTAATTGAGGAAGATTTCATTTAATATTAAAATGGTAAGTTTTTGATATTACAATTGAAACATTTTGGGAATAGTTTTATGATATTAATATGGAAAGATTAATGTTTACTGAAATGAAAGGATAAGTAAAAGAATGAATGATATTTTAGAAATTAGATATTCTAAAATATGAAATGTTTTAAAATAATACTTTTAAGAGATAATTATAATTATAATTATTAATTGTACCTGGACACGAGGTTAGGTCATATTTATGGCGGAAGTCTGCCCGGAATCAACCGGCATATCCAGCAGCCATAAATGTTGGGCCTAATGTGAGAGGTCCAAGTGCGCAAATACGAATTGGGTCAAGACACGAGGTTAAGCCCAACCTGTGGTAGAAGTCTGCCCGGAACCAACCGGCATATCCAGCATCCACAAGTTGTAGGCCTAATGTGAGAGGTCTGGCCCGCTATTAAATAATAAAATGTAAAGATAAACATAATAAATGGATAAGGAAAATGAATTGGGCTATTCAGTCCATTTTAAAATAGTAACTCCATTTTAACCCGTATAAATTATGTTATACATTTTATAAAGGAAATCGAAGATGATTAATATTTTATTTAAGATTAAATGAAATACTCTGAAATAAATGATGTCTAATTATATATATTAAATGGGAAATTTATGAAATTTAAATTTGGGTTTATCGTGAATTATGTTTTAAATAACATTTATTCTTTAACCCGAATTTATGATAGAATTAATTCCCTAAAAATTGAATAATCATTTAATAATGACTTTGGAAGATTAAAACTAAATAAGATTTTAATTAAATCTTTAATTAGATTGAAAGGGAATTAAGTAGTTAAAATCACTGAATTAAGAAAGTGATCGAAAATGGAAAATGAACCATAAAGCAATGAATATTTTCATGTTATAAATGAATAAATGAATGAAAACATGAAATGGTTATTTTATTTATATATTTTATATAAATAAAAGTAATGAAACTTTTATTTACACTTCATATGTAAATAAAAGAATGAAAATAAGAATGAAATTTTTAGTTACATTTCGCATGTAAATAAAAAGATGAAAATAAGAATGAAACTTTTATTTACTTTTCACATGTAAATAAAAAGATGAAAATAAGAATGAAACTTTTATTTACTTTTCACATGTAAATAAAAAGATGAAAATAAGAAGGGAATTTTTATTTACATTTCACATGCGAATAAAAAGATATAAATATGAAATGAAACATGATTTAGAAGCATGAACCGCATATGAAAATTTAACATGTTTTAAAAAGCATGAAGTCGCATATGAAATACATAATCAAGAAACCGCATATGAAATAAAAATTCATGTTTAGAGTAGTATTACTGCATATGAAATGAAAGGTAAATCTTGAGATAGCGTTAATATATGTATGATATTCAAACATACTTAAGGTTTATGCTACCATATTAAAAATAAATATATTTTTAAGATCATGTTCATATAGTGAAAATGAACATATTTTTGATGTCGTGTCTATATATTGAAATAAGCTCCTTTTTATTTGAAAAGAATTAAACGTTTAAAAGACTTTAATTGTATATATGTTGGCTTTAATGAAATGATATAAAATAAAATATCATTTTTATTTTGTATGATTATTGAAATAAAAAGAATAAATTGTTGAATTATAAATTCTTTGACACGATTAATGAATGGACGATATATTTATATGCATGAAATGAATGGACAATATTTATATGCATGAAATGAATGGACAATATTTATATGCATGAAATGAATGGACGATATATATATACATGAAATGAATGGACGATATTTATATTTATAAAAGAATAAATAACGATATAGAATGGTTTGCAAATTTATATATGCGAGAATTATTTGGAAAGTCCGAGTTTACTCACATTCCAAATAATGATACGACGTTCGAAGAGTTGAAGACGGTGATTGAAGACCGACGATCTTCACATCGAATGGGTGTGTTGCTATTGAGACCCATGATGGGAGTAGCTACCTTGAAGGGGCGACAGTAGTAGCCGTCCGGACGTAGTGTTGATTGCACGGGTTTGGCTTTCGCTCAAACCCAGAGCATAAGCGCGTAAATGGATTGTATGTCTGACATTGTATTCCTTTATACTGTATTCGTTGATCTCTGCTAAACATATATCTGTTTGGTGTTTTACACCCTTCTCTGAGACGTATGAGCTCAGAGGTTATATGTTGGTAGAAATCAATGGTATGGTATGGATTGACGATGTGGCATGCTAAGATGCATATGATCAAGGCTTTGTTGAAAAGCAGGCCTTGTGGGATGATCAAAGCATAGCCTGTTTAGGCATAGCTTTGTGTATAGCGTGACTTCACGAGCCTCACACACCGGCGGAGTCTAAAACGGGAGAAGGGAACGCAGGGAGAGCAGCACGTTTCTTTCTAGCTAGAGTGGTGTCAGTGACCTACCAGCCCTGACATTTTACTTATGTGGATGATGGAATGAGGCGCCTCGGATAGGTCCTATAGGACCGGGGAACGTGTGCTTAGGAATTGCCAATCCTCTAAGCTGTATTTGAGGACCGGCCCTGCCATTTCCAAGGGTTAACTGCGGGTAATCCTGAGGCATCAGCTAGAGTGTCTTGAATCGGTAAGGAGCTCCTCCCTAGCCTTGACTCAGATGGAAATCCAAATTCCAAATACGACCCTTGCGGTTTTGATTGTATTACTAGTATGGAGGCATAGCATATGGTACCTATGCTTCCTAGGATTGATACATTTACTTTGAAATGTTTTAAAACATATACACACTAATAATAATATCGTTTTTATCGTATCAAGCATGTTTGACCATTATAAGGTAAAACCCTATCCTCCGGTTTGCGTTGCATTGTGTGATGGGACTTGGGTCTTACGATGGTTTCATTTTTCTACAAAGCATTGCGTTGTTTTGACGATTTACTTAAATTATGCACGACAATCCATTGGAATAAAACCCGTTCCGCTTTAGCGGCGTGGTCCTTGGATTTGCCTTATTACTATTAGTTATATTAGTTAAGAATTCTCACACCAGTCCCACGACTGACCCGTTGTTTGTTTCCACTTTTGCAAAATCGGGTGCCCTCTTTTCCACACGGGCAGTCGAGTAGCTTTTTGCAGATATTTATCTCTTTAGCAGGATCCTGGATTGAAGCTCAAAGCTGTGTCCAGAGCATAGAAAAGTCTTCCGCTGTCTCAGTTATTTTGTTTCCGCTGCACTGTATTAAAGTAATGTAAAATTATCTTCCGCTGTAAACTTATTTAATGTACTCTGATATATATTATGTACTCTGATGTAACATTTATTATGATGTTATAAAAGTCTGCTGTTATTGTTCTGATGTTGTTGTATTCCCAAAGTTAACGTATGCGGGAATTGAACGGTCTTGGTCGATTTAGCGGTCGATTATGTCCGGGCAAAATCCGTATCGTTACAGAACCGCACCAAGCCCTGTACCACACGCATTAATATAGACAGTAAACACCTTACTCTCGTCAGGCAAGGCCAAGACTTGGGCTGTTGTCAGAGCCCTCTTCAGTCGTTGGAAAGCAACGTCACAATCTATATCCCATGAAAATGCCAAGTTCTTCTTCGTCAGCCTGGTGAGTGGGGTTGATATCTTTGCGAAGTCCTTAATGAACTTCCTAAGTAACCTGCCAACCTAAGAAACCTTCTCACCTCGGTTGCATTTTTAGGAATCTGACAATCTTGCACTGCAACCACCTTCTCGGGATCTACAGCTATCCCTTCTTTGAAGACCACATGCCCTAAGAATCTTACCTCTTTTCTTTAAAAATGGCATTTGGAGAACTTCGCCTTAAGTTGATGCTCACAGAGAGTTTTCAAAAATTCTCTCAAATGTTGGGCATGCTCTTCTTCGCTTTTGGATAAGATCAAAATATCATTAAGAAAGACTACAACAAATTTATTTAGGAACTCCCGAAACACCTTACTCGTCAGATCGACAAAATAGGCAGGTGCATTTGTCAGCCCAAAAGGCATCACTAGCCATTCAAAGAAACCGTCTTGAGTTCTAAAAGCAGTCTTATCTATGTTGTCCTCAGCCACACTCAGCTGATGAAACCCCGTAGACAAGTCTAACTGGGAAAATACCGAGGCACCGACAAGCTAATCAAATAAATCATCAATCCTCGGAAGCGGGTACCTAATCTTCTTAGTGAGTTTATTTAGCTCTTTATAGTCAATACACAAACGAAGCGAACCATCCTCCTTAGTCGCGAATACCACTGGAGCACCCCATTCAGATATGCTTTGTCTGATAAACCTCTTCTCAAGTAGCTCCCCTACTTGCTTACTCAGCTCCCTCCTTTCCCTCGGAGCCATGTGGCGCACTGGTAATGCAACTGGCTTTGCGTTGTCCACCAGATATATACGAAAGTCGATTTCACGCGTTGGAGGTAAGCCCCGTACCTCATCAAAAACATCAGAATAATCCCAAACTATTGGAACAGATTGTAGATCATCGATAGATGCATCAAGAGGCTCTAGGAAACTAAGCATAACCGACCCTTGTGGGTCAAGAAATCTCGGGGGTCCTCCCATGACAAGTCAGAAGCCTAACCACCCTCTTCTCACAATCCAGAATGGCACCATATGTGGTAAGCCAATCCCTTCCTAGAATCAACCCATAGCCCATAAACCCGAGCACATACTCATTGCATTCACACTCGATGCCTAACACAGATATTTTCAAACCCTGACAAATCATAGATAAATGAGTCGAACCACCAATAGGGTTTGAAACAACTACGTGATCCACTACCATTCTAGTAATTAAGTTCAGAGATTCAACTATAGAACTTGATATAAATGAGTGTGAAGCGCCAGAATCAAAAAGTGTTCTAATAGGGTGGTTTGAAAGAGAAATTAAACTTTCCAAAGAAAATTTTCTACCTCTATCAGGAGCACTGATCGCGAGAGCATGCACCTGCCCTCCAGAAGTCCCTACCATTTGACCTTGTTCCTGTGATCCCTGTTTCTTCGGACACTCCCTAGCTAAGTGTTCGACCTCTTCACAATGGTAGCAAGAGTTCTTCCTTCTCTTATAGTCTTTGATCAAGTGACCTTCCTTCCCACAATTGTGACATTTTCTCTTATCCTTGCCTTTGTCATTCTTCCCTCCTTTCTTCTGCTGTTGTTGCTGTTGTTTTTGCCTATTCTTGGGCCACACCTTCCTATTTTGCGATGTCTCCTCAGCCTTTGCTTCCTTCTTTTCTCCCTTGTCTTCTTCATGCATTAGGGGCCATACCGACAAGCTTTTCAAAAATGTCCCCCATTGGAATATGGGACATCGCTAACTCATGTAAAGTTTCATTCATCCCTTTAGCAAACCACAAAGCCCTTTTGTGCGGCGTATCCACCAACTCTAACCCGAACCTTGCTAGATGGTTGAATTTGTTCACACACTCTTTCACCGTCAAGTTTCCTTATTTGAGCGCTAAGAACCTCTCCATCTGCATGCTTCTCTCAACTTGGGAGAGAAATTTCATTTCGAACCTCTATCTAAAATCTTCCCAAGTTTCCACCGGATGTCTAGCTTGGGTGACTTCCCACCAAAATGAGGCTTCGTCATTCAGTAGCTAGGCGGCTAACTGAACCTTCTTTCTATCCTCTACTTCAAATATTACGAACAATTCCTCGGTCTCCTTGAGCCAATTCTATGCTTCTACGAGTGTCTCGTTCCCATGGAATGGCTTCCCTCCCATAGCACGGAAGTCTTTGCAGATCTTGGTGAAGTTATCTACCCTTGGAAAAGGAGGAGGAATGACTAGTGCAGCTGGGGGAGGAAGGTTTCCTTGGCCTTCGGCAGGCGCCGTGACCTCCAATTACCTATGGAACCATCCGGGTATTGTAACCACTCTGGAATATTCGGAATGTTTTGTTCCCCTGACATGTTGAAAAAGAAAAAGGAAGAGATTTAAACAAAGGACTGAAGGATATTACATTTGGTTTTTTGAGAATGTTTTTCAAACAGACTTTTCTTTTTGAAAATGCTTTCTTTTAAAATCTTTTTGAAAATAACTTTCAAAAACTTTATCCAATCTGGTTACCTTCAGCTCTGATACAAGTGTGACACCCCACTTCCGTTAATGTCACTCACAAAGGGAATGCATTAAGTTTCGTGAAGCGTTATAGGTAAACAGACACAGAATATTACAAGATAGATATATAGAATAACAACAGAATAAAAAATTTATTTATCATAAGATACCATGGTCCAAAAACATCACATGTTTGAAAAATAAAAGCCCATTACAACATAAAAGTTACTGTCTTGTACTTCAAAAATATCAGAGTACATAAAAGAAGTAAAATTCCCCAAGAACAAAATGTAGCCATAGCAACAAGGATAGGAGCTTGAGCCATACATATCAGCAGCTCCAGCAAATAAGCGGAATCAGGTCAAGCGTGAGTGTTTCCTCCCCGAGAACCTGGGGGGAAACGGAAGAAAGAAGGAGAAACAAAAGGGTCAGGCATAAAGTCTGGCGAGTCTAGTGACTTTTACCAAGTAAATAAATAGAAGTAGCATGACAAGCATATAAAGTGGATGAGAGAAATCACTACAAAAATGGCAGGTGTGACAAGGTAGACAGGATAAGGTGTATACGCTTCTCTAATGATTGCTCTGTACTATTACTAGTATAACCAAAATGAGATGATCCCTTCCACTATAAGATGGTAGACTTAGGGCATACGTCCAAATGTACCCTAACCACTACCCTAATCGATCGGCTCCCTACTCCGTATATACTCTACATCGGCCCTACAGTAGGATGTATCACGTCCTAAAGTGGCAAACCCTCACTAATATGCACAACCTAATATCTATAGGTGTCACGGTCATCTTATCCTCCTCTGTCCGACTCATGCACGTACATGGCATGATCGGTTTGCACCACCCACACCGTCCTTCACGTTTGGATCTCTTATAATCAGTCAGTAAGCATGCCCCTCTCTGCCTAGTACGGAGTACTTTGTTTGATACCTACTCCCGGTTACTGACTGAAATGGGTCCCACACAATATGATACAAGCTCTACCTTTGTCTTGTATCCCCACTAGGTTTTCTATGGCTATGTATACCACTAGTTGTCTTTAATTACATAACCCTATTATTTCTACAAGTTATCCTTACCCTAAAAGGCGTCTTTAATTACATTACTTTATTATTTCCTCCGGTTATGTGTACTGTTAGGTGTCTTTAATTGCATAACCTTATCGGGTTAAGTTTGTTGGCCTATATATAAATATTACACACCCCCTCCAGGTTTGCTTAACCCATCCACTTTCCAACCAATTTTACTTAACCCTTACTTTAGTTCATAATCATACAATCCATATGGATTAAATTAGGTTAAGTAGTCCAATTCATTACCATATCCATTTATGGTTTATAATGGGCTAGACCTCCCACATTAGGCCTGCAACGTGGGGATGCTGGATATGCCGGCCAGGTCCGGGCAGTCTTATTCCACAGTTGGGCCTAAACTCGTGTCATAGCCCAATTCGTATTTGTGCGCTTCGACCTCTCACATTAGGTTCAACATTAGTGGCTGCTGGATATTCCAGTCTGGTCCGGGCAGACATCCACCATTAATGCAACCTAACCTCGTGTCATAAGTGCCATTACAATTTCTAATTGTAATCCTAGGCATTTATTATTAATTATACCTATGTCAATTATAGGTTTTATGCCCCTTTTACCCAATTATGTCCTTAATTGATTTTATGCCAAATTTATTCATTACTTCAGTTAATAACCAAATTAACATTCAAATTTCCAATCATGCATAAATGTCCAATTATACTCATAATGGATTATATGTCCAAATTTATATCAAATTATGCCAAATCTAATATTTTCCCCTGTCCCCTAACTAACACATTCACATATATTTGGTGTCATAACTTGGCTAGAAAGTAGCCTAGGCATATACAGTAAAAAGGGAAAGGTGATGGGAAAAATGACAATAGTGATCATTCTAACAAAGGTGACATGAACATGTATACCGGCAAGACATATTTTGGCATAATAAGGTGGACATAAAAACAAATCTAGCATAATTATTATGAGGACATAAAAACAGATCTAACATAATTAGGATGACATAGTAGCATCTTTAGATGTAAATATGGATTCACATGTCCAAATTACAACATATCTAAATTGACCACAACATGACATGTGAAAGGTGATTTACATAAAGAATTAGATCTAACCAATGTTGTAGCTGTCCAAATTAACAGATTTACATTAACCACAATATAGTTACAAATCAAGATCCACAAAGGCGACATAATAGAATAACCACAGTTGAATTAGATCTAGGGAAGTAGATCTATCATGACATAGTATAAGATTTAACAATAGCATAGATTCATAGTTTACAACATATCCAAATCATAGTCTTTCACAATTTACTTTTATTCATTTAAACCTAAAAGTAACCAACTCACAATATTGGATTGTTAAGAAGATAGAAAAGAAGTTGGTGTTGAATCTATGCTTGAATCTCAGAATTTGATTTACAGAAGATGAATAGAATTAGGTTTAGTCCATCTACTGACAACATCCGGCCTCCATTGCATTTCAGGACAGAAAACAAGTGAAAATGGACCTTTATTTATAGTTGCCAGCCTCCAAACTGACTATGCCATGTCATCCTTAGGGGTGTCGACACCCCTGTAGGTGGGTCGACCCATGGGTCGACACCCCTCTAGGGGGGTCGACCCGCTAGAGCGGGAAATTTGCCGCCCATTCTGTTTTCACACGATTTCGAATTTGAACCCTTTTTGGCTGAGTTCTGAATCATATATGACTCATACGTATATATATAATTCTTCTACACGTATAAAAACTTAAAACCCTCATAATTTCTCCATGCGGTGTCCGTTTTATGCAAACCAATTGTTTATCTTGACCTGAATTTCGATACGAACGCAATGGTGTAGTCTGTTTTCCTTGATTCTGAATATTGTTATTTAATTTGTCCTCTTTTAGTGTCATTAAAAATTTGTGGTGCTACACTAATGACCTCCCTTTTCCTTTTAAATAAATTTGTTTCTTGAATTTATATTTCCAAACTATTTAATAATAATCATTTCGCTTCATTTATAAATATCGTTTATAAATCAAATTACTTGTTTTATATAATTAAACAAGTTATTATATTCTAGCCAATCGAAATTCAATTTCTATTTTAAAATATATTTTTTCCTTTTTAAAATTCGAATTCTTTTCCAATATATTTATGGTATTCAAATATCAACTATTTCAGGGTCAATGTTATTCAAAACATCCCAAACACACAATAATCAACCACAGATTATTTGTCACATCATATAATATAATATATGAAAAACAACAATATAATTGTTGAGGAATCCAGTTGGATTCCTCCAACCTGTTTCCCTGCAATCATAGATGTTAATCAATATAAATAACACTAATTTCATGCAAATACGAGATGTTTGATTGAATAGATCAGTATTCGATCAACTGTTCATATATATATATATATATATATATGACTATATATATAATTGCAACCAATTAATAAGCAATCCTCCAAATAACCATCTTACATAGCATTAAATCATTTTTATCAATATTAAATAACGTTTATAAAATTATAAATCTGGGCAGAGTTAGTGAGTTTACTCACCTTGTTCGTTAATCGTTGAATAACGAATAATGATCGACTGATCTGATCAGGTGTTTAACTTCGCCATAAATCCAAATGAGCTCCAAATCGCTCCAGACCCACTTGTATGTGTAGCCTATACCGATACAAATCCATCATAAGTCGTCTCATCTGATTTTGATATCGTATGAAATATATACGCGTGTTATAACCTTGAAATGAATTAACGTTATCAACTAAGTTAATTAACTCACCATATTTCCATTTTAATATAAATTATATCCATAACGTATACTAGATAATTAAACTATATTCTCAGTTACAAGATAATTAAACTATATTATCAGTAAACCTTACCCCAATTATCCATATAACGGCATGTAATCTGTTCCAATACCATATGTTCGTGCACAATTTCAGCCTCATGCTGCATAATATAAATATTTTCTTTTTATTTTATATTTGGACAATTGGGCCTTAATCTTTGAATTCGCCCGCAAGCCTATACCATGCAACCCCAGTTGGTTTAGTAACCATTATTCTTCCTTCCACTATAAGGATTTAAACCCGCCAGCTGCCCTTTATTTTATTCTATTCTACCAGCTTCCTATCGCATAAATTTTCGCTGGCCTTCATATGTTTTTTACTTTAAATGAACTTGGGCTTACCACAAATTTTAGGCCCACTACCATAATATTTGATCCGCGTGAACAGTGCCACCCCACCTTCTTATTCCTGATATAACATATATGACTCCTGTGCAAACGCCATCAGCCGATCCTCGAGCTTCTCTCCCTCTTCAGTTCCATTTTTTTCAACGGGAGCTCTAGATAAAGAACCCATGGTCAACTGCACACTCCCTTCCTCTATCACGTTCAACCATACGCTCCTTCTTCAAATATACCCTGCGTCATTCACATCGTCCAGTCCTTCTCCACTAAACTAAACCCATAGCCACCATTCGTCTCCTCTCCTCAATTACCGAATACCCTCCAACAAGCCTGTGCGACCCTCCCTGCTCCCATGTGCACTTCACATATTCCCCATACAAGAAAGCCACCTACGTTCCACACCATCGCCACACGTAAACACCCCACCTACGTCCTATGCCACACCCGCCAACTTGATACTCCATAGTCGAAACGTGCCCAGCCTGCTAATAAAAGATGCTGTGAACACCACCAGAATTTCATCCCGTCGTTACTACGTGAAACTCAATCCATCACCTCCATTTCTCGAATTATTCCTTAAATCCCCCGAAGAGTTTAACCCTACTTCACGCTAACCCAAACTTGCAAACAAAAATATGTATCGAACCTTTCAAAAATTATATGAGAGTGTATGGAAAGTCATGAGGGTTTCAAATATGTTTGTTTTAGATTTTTCCTTTATGAGACCATTAACTAGTTTGACGCTGCTTGGGAAACTCGAAGTCAGTCGCTGTGTTATATACAGAAGTAAGGAATTCAGATAAAATCGATGTTGCTTCATAGCTTTTTAGGGGCAATCGTTGAAAACTGTAAAGTAGGTAGGATTGCTGATTTAACAAAACTATGAGTTGCCATGGCATAGCTCTATAGTTTTTACTTTGGAATGAAATAATAGGAGTATAGGAAATTCGTAGGGTCTATGTTGGTCTGTGCAAGAACATGGATGTTCTGTGCTGAAAGGATAATGACAATTCAAGCTTTGATTATCGCGTATAAGCTGCAGGATAGGGTAGGCAAGGTGAAAAGTGAGTACGTATACTTAGTAGCAAAGGAAACCATTTATATATATTACAATATTTTACGAATGATGGTATTCTAGCTTGCATGTTTTTATTTACTAATATATATCTAGGATTGTAAGTGCCAAAGCATGCATATGTATTGTTTTAAAACAAGTTTTTATGGTACCCCACTACATAATAATTCCGTTCAGTTACGGATTGCAACGGACAAAAATAAAAATACTGTCATGACGAACAGTGTACCATGATCCAAAAAATATTAAAAAAACAGATAAGTTAACTTATTCTGTGAAAATCCAAAATCGCCGATGTAGGGTGCAAAATACGTCAAACAAAAAGTTGCTTATTTTTCAAAATAAAAATTACAATATTTTTTTGTAAATTAAATCAAAAATACATCTTAATAATCTTGTCTAAATTGGAAACCAATATTTAATTATAATTAAATATATCATTATGGTATATATACGATTTCATAGTGACCTTATGAGAATTTAATTTGAACATAACTTACAATTTATAAGCCGAAATCTCGAATTTTCACTTCCATTAGAAAAATACAGTTAACTAGGTTTGAACGTTTCTTATTTTAAAGAAATCCGATTTATAACGAATCCTGTATATGCAGTTGAAGTTCAAATTGTCGTATTACGAACTACCACGATGTTTCAAGATCGATTACACTTATGTCCAACTGTCGTTTAATTAATATATTCGTTATCCTAATTCGAATTCATATTCGATTAAATATCGTATAATATCCAGTTTACACAATATTGTAAAATTAATTAATTTCAACCATTTCGAAATAAAAATTATTATTCCACTATTTTTTTTAATTAAATATTCAAATTTATTTAATTCAAGTTGTTTAAATTGCCAAATCAATATTCAAGTAATTAAATAAATTAATTATTAAATTGTGAAAGATATGGGATGTTACATTCCTTCCCCGTTAAAAGAATTTCGTCCTCGAAATTACTAAGGCAGGAAAAATGCTACAAATCTTTATTAACCAAGTTAAAAATCATTTGTTTTTCTTCTTAACTTCAGTTTCAACTGAATCAATTAATTTCAATTAAAATATTAATTCATTCTTATTACTAAAAATTTTCAAAAATCTTGAAAATTCTCCAACATCTTAAATTCCCAAAAAAATTCGCTAGCAGTTCCTTTGCAGGCTCAACTAGTACAACTACAACTTGCCTTTCTAGGCCTTCTCCAATCCAAAAGAAAATTAAACAGCCAAGTGGCTTGCCAAATAGGCTCATAAATCTCATACTCATATAAAATATAAACTTGTACCTTTTTTTTTTGGAAATTCAACTCTATCTCTTCCAATTGTTATCACTTTAGCATATATCCATGCATTCCCAATTGACCTCCAATCAATTTATTCTCAAACCAATAATTATCTTATACCCAAGCCCAATTCTATTTTGAACTCCATTTCCAAACTTGATTCCAGATTCTTACTCAATAATCCAATTCCACTCCAGATTATCTCTAATCCAATCAAATTTAATTTAACTCAGTTTAAGATAAATTCTAATTTATTTATTCACTTTTACCATTCCAATCTATTTAACTTCATAAGTTAAATTTAATTTTATAATTCAAATTACTGGGATTTATTTCAAATCAATTTGAAATAAATAATAATAGCAATTCAAAGCATTTGAATTTTTGACCACTTTTTTCCTTAAAACAATTCAAAAACAAATCTTTGGTAGTAATCCGTCACTTGGAAATTCGAAAATGAGCATTGATGATATGGCCAACATCATCAGAATTATTTTCCATCTATCGAAGTGAGTTCAATACTATATCACTTTCAAAGCTTATTTTCAAACACTTCCATTTTGAAATTACTTCAAAATATTTTTCACAATTCTTGTAAAATATTCCCAAATCCACCCAGGATCTTAAAACCTCCATATATCAAACCCAAAATTCATTTACAACATTTTTCTGATGCTTCTAGAGTTTTAATTCCAATTCTGGGTTTAAATACCGTGCGGGCTGACGCTCTTCTCTCTCAAGCAAAGAAATGTGATTTTCACTTTCGATGGTTCAAGGTAGGTTGCTTAAGCCGAGGTTGTTGTTGTTGGCGTGAGTGAAGGCATTCCTTCCGGTGGGCATGACGAAGCTAAGCTGGAACTAATTATGAAAGCATAATCGTTTTCAAGGCTTCATATTTAATTCATCTAATTTAATATTTTATACTTACAAATTCAGTTTGGTTATATATATAATCATCTCAATTATAATCTTATTTGATTATAATAACTACCAACACATCCAATGTGCATTATAATAATCCTTAGATATATAATTCTTTATATCAAAATATATTTTGGGTAAAACCATTTCATTTACCCTCTTTTCAAAACATACCGTGTCAGTTTATTGTATTCGAGCATTTAGAAACCCCTATCGAAGTTGTGGTGCCCCACCGTCGACCAGAATTCATAGGCTACTCAACCAATAAATCTCCACAACATAAAACCATTTTTATATAATCTACAAATACGTTCTCTCGTATATATACACTCAAACTCAGTCTAGGGTATTACTAACCCCATCTCTACTGAGTTACGTCACAGAGCGATGGTAATCACTTAACCTTCAGCTCTGATACCACTATAACAACATAAGGATTTTTGAATCCGAAAATCGAAACAAATCCCAATGTCGACTATTCAAGCATCAGAAATACCAGATCATTAATAGAAAGAAGTTAGAGGGTGAAAATAGAAAGAAAGTTATAACAGAAGAAGAAGATCAACACAGAACATAATCAAAGTAAACACGAATCTCATAGTGGAACGAATAAAATATATTATATAACAACTCTAGAAATACAACTTGTAACTGTATATACATACCATTATCACATAACATTACAGCGGAAATAAACTCTCTATATGTCTAATGTTGAAGCCTCCGGCTCCAAGCTCCTCTAAGTTTATCTATAAAACCCCGACTATTTGGCTGCCCGTACAAATTTGGGCACCCAAGAGTTTAGGATAAAAAAAAAACAAAATAAACTTTGGGTCAGTCATGGGACTGGTGTGAGTAAATTCCAACCACTTGGTTTATCTTTTAAAACCCTTTTCAAAAGAAAAGATAATCGTAAGACCGATCCACAAATAAACATGGGTGGTTTTTACCTTACGATAACCAAAATGTTTAACAAAAATCAATACTTTTCTGATATTATAATAATGTCTAAATCATGTAAATAACAATCTAGTAGAACGCTTACATCTCATTCTCTACATATATAATATATAATATAAAAACTTGGGCTTTTATTGGGAAATGGATTTCCAACTATGACAAGGTTTGGAACCACCTTCCGTTCAGTGTACTCTAGAGAGGATAAACTGGAGTTCAACAGGAACATCTTGCAACTCAGCCACGCATGACCGACCATTCATTTCGCTTGAATGTTCTGAATATATTGTCACCTTACAGTTGGTATACCAACATAACCGTTCCTGGGAGATACAGTAATGAAAAGAAGTAACAAATATGAATATTCTCTAGATGGTGACAATATACCCTAATTGGGAGCGACCCACTTAGCCATGCTGCCTCCCCGATTTTTGTCATTTCCCGACTGATAAGGCTTGAGGTCATAATGTATCTTTTAGAACTTCTGGTCACCATTCACTTTGAATGCCATATCGTCAAATGCGCAAAACCACAAATTTGTTTCCCCAAAAATACCATGGGTATAAAGCTAACAGAAATGAATTCCTCTGCCACCAATGTACATACGTTTGAAGAGATCAACTTACGTTATCTGTTAGGTATACTTTGTCAGACATTCATCCATACACGTTGTCCTGGGTCTGTTCAAACCCGAACGCACTATTATGTAAATACATTTTAAGCAATTTCTACCTAGGATTGCCAAAACAGCCCTTGCATAAACTCCGTTTTCAATTATCTTCATCATGTTTGATCAACGCTAACACCCATGCAGAGTGGTTTCCATATACTAAATCTAATTCTGGTCTCTCCGTATTGACAACGGAAAAATGGTCAAAACTTTTATAGCCTGTTATTTAACTATCAAAGGAAAACATACAAACAAACAATGGTCGATTTTCAAATGGAAATCTTACCGATCAATCATCAATCAACACCGTGCCCCTTTAAATAAATTTTATCAAAAATCATTTCATTTCCTAATTTCCCTTAAATATCTTTAGCCAAATATTTTTCTTCCAACTCGCTTAGCCTTTCACGATTTCTTGGAAAAACGTTTCCATATATTCACAACTCCTTATTTCCCGTATTTCGAAAATATACGCTATTAACATTAGAAAACATTTCCATACCTTATTCACGCATTATGATTCTTTCTTATCCATTAGTCCCTAACCCTAAACTAGAAAGAGAACAACTCCCTAAGTATCAACCCCGAAGGCCAAAACCAACATCAGATCGGTACCCAGTAAACTATTCAACTTA
The DNA here is from genome assembly GCA_030737875.1 of Allium sativum. NCBI lineage: Eukaryota > Viridiplantae > Streptophyta > Magnoliopsida > Asparagales > Amaryllidaceae > Allium > Allium sativum. Next base: position 967,070,894 of record CM060912.1, on the reverse strand, counting down.
ACTAATTTCCAGTCAGTTTCTAATTTTTTAACTCCATTCTTAACTTCAAAATCATTACATTCTTATAGTTAGAAAACATCCCTAGTTATTTTTGGAAAACATTTCCAAAATCCATTTATATAGATTCAATGAATGTTGTATAAAACATTGGTTATAACAATAGCTTTATAATACTTGCTTCCAAAATAAATAGATAAATATAACTTTGATTCTTTATTCGAATAAATAATAATTAATTAATCTTGGTTAAAAACAGAAGGTAAATAGTACCTTCTTGAATTCGATATAATCGAATTTTAATTGTATAACTCTCTTTCGAATAATCTGTATCCGATCAATGTTCCGAATGTCAGAATAAACTCCTCATTTCAGTTTAACTCAATTTCTAAATTCATTTTTTGAATTTATCACTTCAAATATTTACCAATTTACTTTTATAACCAATTTAATTTGCAAAACGTTTGCTTTTAAATCATTGTACACTTTAAAACGTGAATATTATTTCTTTACGGAATTAGACTTGTTATATCAAATCAAATCCTGATTTGATTTATAAATACCTATATAGGTTAAAATTACATTTACGAGTTATTTCATAAATTCATATTCATATCCCACTTCACAAACTCTATTTCCAAGTAAACATCTTGTTAATTGTAAATCAAGTTTATAATTAAATCTCGACTTCATATTCTATTATAATTTATTGGTTATGAACCAAATCTTAATTATATAATATATAAATTCTAGAAATAAATCATTTTAATAACATTCGACATCGTCGAATTAAAATTACAAATCCTTATGGTTTTAACTTTATTCACATATCGAAATAATCTCATCGCTTTTCTTTCTAATGACCTCCCTTTTCCTTTTAAATAAATTCATTTCTTTAATTTATATTTCCAAACTATTTAAAAATAATCATTTTGCTTCATTTATAAATATAATTTATAAATCAAATTACTTGGTTTATATAATTAAAAAAGTAATTATATTCGAGCCAATCGAAATTCAATTTCTATTTTGAAATATGTTTTTTTTCTTTTTAAAACTCGAATTCTTTTCCAATATATTTATGATATTTAAATACCAATTATTTCAGGGTCAATGTTATTCAGAACATCCCAAACACACAATAATAACCCATAGATTATTTGCCACATCATATAATATATGAAAAACAACAATATAATTGTTTTGGATTCCTCTAACCTATTTCTCTACATCCACAGATGTTAATCAATATAAATAACACTAATTTCAAACAAATACGAGATATTTAAATAAATAGATCAGTATTCAATCAAATATATATATATGATTATATATATAATATTAACCAATTAATAAGCAATCATCCAAATAACCATCACACACAACATTTAATCATTTTTATCAACATTAAATAACATTTATAAAATTAAAAAACTAGGTAGAGTTAATGAGTTTACTCACCTTGTTCGTTGATCATTAAATAACGAATAATGATCGATTGATCTGATCAGGTGTTTAATTTCGCCATAAATCCAAACGAGCTCCAAATCGCTCCATACCCACTTGTACGTGTAGCCTTCACCAATACAAATCCAGCGTAATTCGTCTCATTTGATTTTGATATCATATGAAATATATACGCGTGTTATAACCTTGAAATGAATTAACGTTATTAACTAAGTTAATTATCTCACCCTTTTTCCATTTTAATCTAAATTATATCCATAACGTATACTAGATAATAAACTATATTATCAGTAAACCTTACCCTAATTATCCAGCTAATGGAATGTAATTCGTTCCGATACCATATGCTCGTGCACAGTTTCAACCTCATGCTGCATAATATAAATACCCCCTTTTATTTTATATTTAAACAATTGGGCCTTAACCTTTGAATCTGCCCATTAACCTATCCCATGCAAACCCAATTGGCTTCGTAACCATCTAAATTATTCCTTCCACTCCAGAGATTTAAACCCGCCAGCCCCCTTTAGTTTCTTCTTTCTACCAGCTTCCTATCGCATAAATTTCCGCAGGCCTTCATATGTTCTTTTACTTTAAATGAACTTAGGCTTACCATAAATTTTCGACCCACTACCATAATATTTGATCCGCGTGAACAGTGCACCCTCACCTTCTTCTTCCCGATATAACATATATGACTCCTATGCAAATGCCATCAGCCCATCCTCAAGATTCTCTCCCTCTTTAATTTCTTTTTTTTCGACGTGAGCTCCAAATAAAGAATCCATGGTAAACTGCACACTCCCTTCCTCTATCACGTTGGACCATATGCTCCTGCTTCGAATTTACCCAACGTCATTCCCATCCTCCACAACTTCTCCACTAAACTAAACCCACAACCACCATTCTTCTCCTTTCCTCAATTATCGAATACCCTCCAACAAGCCTATGCGACCCTCCCTACTCCTGTGTGCACTTCACTAGTTCCCCATACAAGAAAGCCACGTACATTCCACACCATCGCCACGCGCAAACATCTTGCGAACGCCTCATGCCACACCCACCAACTTGATGCTCGGTAGTCGAAACGAACCCGGCCTGCTAATGCAAGTTGTTGTGAACACCACCGGAATTTTCATCCCGTTGAAACTCAGTCCATCATCCCCATTTCCCGTATTATTCCTTAAATCTCCTGAAGAGTTTAACCCTACTTCACGCTGACCCAAACTTGCAAACAAAAATTATAAAGTAGGTAGGTTCGTAAATTTAAAATAACTATGAGTCGCCATGGCATAACTTTGCAGATTTTACTTTGGAATGAAGTAATAGGAGTATAGGAAATAAGTAGGGTTTGCGTTTGTAACAATTCGATTTTTTAGAACCAAATTAAAATTTTTATTTTAGCTATTTTAATGACTTTTGAATATTTAAAATGATTTATTTTAAATAATAATGACTTAAAATTTAGTTAAATCGAAGTTAGAACGTATAAATTTATTTTAATTATAAAACGAGCCAGAAATGGAAAGGTAGTTTGAAAATTCGATTTCAAATTCAAATGAATGTACAGGACTCAAAATAAATCGGGTTTCAGTAAAACAAGAAATATTTGAATCTGTTTAATTATATCTTTCTAACGAATGTGAAAAATTCAGATTTCATAATATAAATTGAAAGTTATGTCCAGTTAAAAATTCAAAATAGTCACTATGGAATTCATATATATTTTAATATAATATATAGCCCTTAAAATAGCCATTTTGCAAGTGATCTCCGTTTTCGATAAAACCACTTTTGTTGGATTCAGAATGTCAAATTATTGTTATATTCCAATTTTCATAATTTTTGGAATTAATATGTGAGCGTGGTGAATTTAAACGCGTTTGGTACTTTTATTTTGAATTTAATCGACTGGAAAATGACCATTTTTCAAACGGTCTCCAAATTCGACGAAATTAGTTTTATTAGGACCGTATCGTTAAAACAAATCTAAATTTATTTTTCTGGAATTTTTGGAGTCCATATGTGGCCCAGGTAAATTAAAATGTATGATGAAATCAATTTTGAACGTTATATTAATTTATATTTTAATTTTGATAAAAACTAATCAAAACAGTCGAATTGGCTTATGAGATATATCCAATTGTGTCCGGAATGGAGGTGTTTGGCTAGCGGCTATAGTCGTTGGATTTGATTTGGAGTTCGTAACGGTAAGCATGTATTTTAGGAAATTAAAAATAAAATAAAATGATATATATATATATATTGTTTAAACCTAATTTCCCACTCACTTTTCCAACCCTTGGTCAACCGGATCAAACCCGTCGCCCCCCTTTGTCAGCCGCCGTCGCTTGCGCCCCACCGCCTTCGCCCTTCCCACCCCTGTCGTCGCCCACTCCAGCACCCCCTCCGACCACCTGCCACCATCCACCACCTCTTCCCGTCTCTCCCCTCCTCTCTTCGTCTGCAAACCCCAATCCTCCTCCAAAACCGCCGCCATAGCCCCCTAGCTCGCCACCGTCGGTCCCCTGAACCACCTAACCTCCTACACCACCACCTCAGACCATCCACCGCCACCGTAGGTCCCTCGCTCAATAAAAATTCAATTTTTATATTTTTCTGTTTTATAATTTACCCCCTGACTTTCCCGAGCCCATATCTCCCAATCAAATCCCCTATGGCCAAAACTCCACACTGCCAAAATCGAAGAGCATGATTTCCTCTTCGATTTGGCTATATATAAGTCATATTTTGGATTGCAGAGTTGTTCAGAAAACGCGTCCAAAATCTGCTTTTCGATTTGTTTTTTCGCGATTTCCGGCGAAATGGAGCATTTTCGGGGAAAAGTCCATTAGGCGAAAGTTGTCCAGAATGACGCGCTTAAGCTAGAATTAATGATGGCGTGAAGGTTAGACCTCGTTTGCAAATTCTGGAACCTAAACAACATATCAGAACGTCAGAAGACAACGGTGGAGAGGATCCCAATGTGAGAACACTTTCTCACTTAAATTATTTTACAATTAAATATATTCTAGGTTGCAAACGGGGCTTAGTAGCCCCCGACACTATTTATTGTACAAATCTAGTTGTTTGTTTGTATTGTATTGTGGAAATTTGGATTGTGGTTGTAAAATTGATTATGAATTGATTGTGAAATTGTTTGAATTGGTTGTGATTATTGTGTATGGCACGAGCCAGTATCAGGAGAGGGGTAATGCTAGACATTACTCTGGTTCTAATATCGCGCCGTTACAATGCCAAAATTTTCTGAAATAAATATTGTTCATCAAAAATATAATTTTTAATGTGTATATGAACTATATAAAATATTCACGTGTTGAATAAAATGTTTGGACAATAAAAATATTATTTTTATTGAATGTATGAACTATATAAAATATTCATGTGTTGAAATAAATATTTTATCATTAAAAAAATAATTTTTAACGTATATATGAATGGCATAAAATTCTCCTGAAATGAAAATAAATATTCATTTACAAATTAGACAATTTGTTTATGTACACCCATTTAACTGATATTGATTGGGACGATAAATTTTACATATCGCCCAACAGCACAAATAATATTCAGTATTTGGTGGTTGAAACCCCACATGGGTATTATGATGATATTTGACGTACACTGATCCCAATTGTTTAGTTGTATGTTAATCGATTGGTTGACAGATTGTTGTAAGCGTTAATTATTTATATTTAATGCTTATGCGGTTGTGTAATGCACTCTGGATGATGGTTGATTGTGTATCATTATTGTTATATACATGTGTTGTATGAAATCCATATAAATAACATTATATGGTAATTGATTGTGTCTGATTCCAATTCAGAAAGAATGAATATTTTAAAATAACGAATATTTTAAAATAATATTCAATAAAGGATTAAAACGTGAATTTGATGTTCGGTTTTGGATGGACACGAAAATATTGAAATATGTGAAGCCATGTTGATTAGAGTTGTGCCATTTTAACGTGAATAATATTTATATTGATTTTATTCATTTTATAAATAATATCGAAAAGGAAAATATTTCAAAATCTGATATTTTGAAAATATTATCATTTAAATATGATAATGATAAAGAGAACTCAATTTTGATTTAAAATTGAAATGGAAGTGGGAATTGTTTTTAAAACGAATTTATAAAATACGTTTTGAGCGAAATATATATTATATATATAATATAATGGGCTAAATAGAACTCGCCGTGCAACAACCATTCAAGAATTTCGATCATCAGCTTCGAATTGACATTACGGGAGATCCGACCACCGGATTCTCCTAAAATAGAGTCGTTCGGTTCGTATCGGGAAGGGCTTTCCAATGAATATAAGAGATTTGAAATCTAACGGTTGGATTTGGAATTACGTCCAAATCAAATTTGGAAAAGGTCGCTACGGATGCAGTTCGGTGGCCGTTATTGGAAATTGACTGTACGGACCTTGATAATATTATTAAAAATATTAATAATTTGTGTAAAATCATAATAAATGATTTGGAAAGAATTTAAATGAAAAGTTCCATGTTTGTAGAGATAAAAATATATTTTTATCTAAATGAACTAGTTATTAACTAGATTTGAAATTCAATAACTTTTAAATAAATATATTGGATATATAAAGGGTTTTAATAAAACCAGAAATTTCCAATATATAAATTGGAATGGATTTGAATAGAAATCATCTTGGGGAGATTTCGATATTAGATTCCGTGACTATACGGATACTGTGGAGGAATTTGGAAGATATACATATATCGTTATTCCCCATACGATATGTGTTGGTTCAGAATTTGATATTGAATGTAAGCCGATATAATTTTTGCTTAGAGCCTTATATTTAATATCAAAGTGGATTTTGGGTTTGTTGTGAATGATGTCTTCAGTAACACTGTTCTTAAACCCGTGTGAATAGAATAAATCTTTTGATTAAGATTATTTGAGTTTCCAATTTTATTTAGTAATTGGAATAAAATGGAATGTGATTTTGGGTTTATCATGAACAGTATTTTAAGTAACACTTGTTCTTTAACCCGATTAACAGTGAAATGTGATTTAAAATATATAAATCTTCTATTAAGATTTAACGGAATTTTCCAAAGTATCCAATTTAGTAAAATAAATTGGAATGGAATGGAATTCAATTTGGTAATAATCAACGCGAGCTTCTGTGGAGGAAGAATGTTAATATATATGTGGAATTTAAAAGGCTTTGTCGTTATTCCATTTATATTATTAGCCGGATATGGAAACTGATATCGATTATATATTTATCCGTTTTCTGTGAAAATTTCATAGTAAATGGAATATGATTTTGCGATTATCGTGAACTGTGTTTTAAATGACACTGGTTCTTTAACCCAGTTAAAGGCAAGATTACATGTCTAACATGGTATTTCAAACTGTATTATTGATCTCTGCTAAATATATATCTGTTTGGTAGCGAATAATTTATTCTCTTGCTTAACACACTTCTCTGAGACATATGAGCTTAGAGGTTATATATTGGCAGAAATCAATGGTACGGTGTAGATTGTCGATGCGGCATATTTGATTTCCCAAAGTTAAATAATCACTAATAATGATTTTTAGGAAGATGAATACTAAGTGGAGTTTTAATGAATCTTTAATTAGATTGAAATGTGAATGGGATAGTTTAAATGATCAAATTTGAGACATGATCGAGAATGGAGTACCACCAAGTTTACTCCAGCCGATAGTTAAACCATTAATTAGATTTTAATGGGAAATGGTAATTAATTTTACCGATAACACCATGGTGTTAGATATGGAGTATCACCAGTTTTGCTCCATGGGATGAATAGGTTGGGATTGGGAAATTAAACAAATGATTACTTCGGTAAGGTTCACTAATCCCGACTAGTTTGGAAAACCTTAATTTGGTTTAAATTGTGAAAAGAATATTCTGGATTGGAATGAGGCATATGTTGTATTTTTATAGCACTTGTTTATGAGATACGCGAATTATTCGAAAAGGACGGGTTTATACCCATTCTGAATAATTGATTCGACGATAAGTCGACGATAAAGAAGGTGATTGAAGACCGAAGATCTTCACATCGTTTGGATGATTACTGATGTCTTGATTGAGCTGTACACCCAAGACAAGGTAATAAGTGGTGATCGTCCAGACGTACTTGGAGATAGACATGATATGCGAGGACCTCTCTCCTATATTGGACATATAGGACAAGGAATAAGGTGCCTCCGGTTTCGTTCAGACCCAGAACGAGCTTGTAAATGGATGTGTGTCTGACATTCTATGTCGATTGATTTCTATTAAATATATATCTGTTTGGCGGCAGAGAATTTGTTCCCTTGCTCAACGCCCTTCTCCGAGACGTACGAGCTTAGAGGTTATATATCGATGGATATCAGTCGCATGGCATGAATTGTCAGTGTGGCATGCATAGATGCAGTGATCAAGACTTTTGTTGAAAAGCAGAGTCTTGTGGTTGATGATCAAAGCACAACTTTAAATAGCATAGCTTTGTGTATAGCGTTAATTTGTGAGTCTTACACCTTGGTATGAGTCAAAAACGGGATTGTGACTGCAGGGAGTGCACGACGTTTATTTCTAGCTGTGGGTGGTGTCATGGTATGGAGCCCAGAGTTTATATTTTTTACCTATGTGGATGATGGATAGCGAGGCGCCTCGGATATATCAGTCACTACGGGGCAGATGGATAGGTCCAATAGGACTGAGAAACGTGTGTTCAGGAATAACTAATCCTCAAACGTAAGGGAGGACCGGCCCTGAAGATCCAGGGTTGCTCGGAATGTGTAATCCTGAGACATTTGCTAGAGTGTCTCAAATCGGTGAGAAGCCATCCCTGGCCTCAACTCATAGATGGAAATCCAATTTCCAATATGTGACATTTCGGTTTTAATTATAGAACTAATATGGCGACATTGTAGGATGGGGTATTATGCCGTCAATGATTGATACATTTATATTTGAAGTTGATTTTTACACTATACACTTATAGTAATATCAAAATGATTTGTTTTAAAACGTACCAAGCATGTTTGCCTATTTTAAGGGAAAATCTATCCTCCGTCTTGCGTTGCATTATGTGATGGGACCTGAGTCTTATAATAGCTTCATTTTTCCAAAAAGAGTTGCGCTATTTATAAACTATTTTATGCACTAGTATTCTCGGGAGAAAACCAGTTCCGTGTTATACGGCGTGGTCCCTTGATTTACTTTATTTCTGAAGTAAAGTTTTAAATAACTGTTTTAGTTCTCACACCAGTCCTATGACTGACCTGGAGTTTATTGTTTTAACCTAAAATCTGGGTGCCCATATTTTCCACACGGGCAGCTAGTAGTTTTGGTTTTGTAGATATTATTTTCACAGAGGTCCTGGATTTACAGCTGGAGCTGTATTCAGAAAGCTTTGTATCCGAGTATCTCTTTCAGTTGTGTTATGTATTATTTTTCCACTACTTTCTAATTTGAATCTCTGATATTTTTCTGATGCATTTTATTTATTCATACTCTGTTATATTCTTGTACTCTGATGTAAATTGTTGTAATAGTAATGAAATGTTCTATTGTTTGTGTTTTGATTTGTCGTATTCTCAACTCAATCTGGGCTTTCCCTTATGGGGAGGTTTGGGTCGTTTCAGTGTTGGTTTGTGCAAGAACATGGATGTTCTGTGCTAAAAGGATGATGAAAATTCAAGCTTTGATTATCGCGTATAAGCTGTAGGATAGGGTAGGCAAAGTGAAAAGGGAGTATGTCTACTTAGCAACAAAGGAAACCATTTATATTTATTACTATATTTTTACGGATGATGGTATTCTAGCTTGCATGTTTTTAATTGCTAATATATATTTAGGATTGTAAGTGCCAAAGCAAGCATATGTATTGTTTTAAAACAAGTTTTTACAGTACCTCGCTACATAATAATTTCGTTCAGTTACGGATTGCTATGGACAAGAATAAAAATACCATTGTGACGAACAATACGAAAACCCGAAATCGCTAATATAGGGTGCAAAATAAGTCAAAAAAAAGTTACTTATTTTTCAAAATAAAAATTACAGAAAAATTATATAAAATAAATTAAAAATATGTCTTAATAATCTTGTCTAAATTGGAAATCAATATTTAATTACAATTAAATATATCGTTATGGTTTATATACGATTCCATAGCGACCTTCTGAGAATTTATTTTGAACATAACTTACAATCTATAAGCCGAAATCTCGATTTTTCACTTCCATTAGAAAAATACAGTTAATTAGATTCGAATGTTTCTTGTTTCAGAGAAATCCGATTTATAATGAACCCTATATATGTAGTTGAAGTTCAAATCATCGAATTACGAACTACCACGATGTTTCGAGCTCAATTATAATTTATATTGTAATTAATACGTTCAAGTGTCGTTTAATTAATGTATTCGTTATTCTAATTCGAATTCAAATTCGATTAAATATCATATATTATCCAGTTTACACAGTATTGCAGAATCAATTAATTTCGGCCATTTCGAAATTAAAATTATTATTCCACTATTTATATTAATTAAATATAAAAATTTATTTAATTCAAGTTATTTAAATTGCCAAATCAATATCCAAGTAATTAAATATACTAATTATTAAATTGTGAAAAGTACGTCACGTTACACCATATTTTGAAATATGGTATTCAATTCTCATTTCAATATATAAATCTTTCCAAAACCATCTTAATAAAAATTCGGGTTTGAATATAAAATTCGTTCATCAACTCCTTTCAAATTCAACTAAATTCCATTACCCACTTTGATTACTTACATAAATGAAAAAAATTAAAGAAGTAATCGCATAAATCATTATTAATTATATAATAATTTACTTCATCTTTAACTATCGTATGGGTAGTTAAATTCTTTATTAACTAAAATAAATAATAAATTTCTTTTTAAAATCTTATTAAATTAAAAAAATTATTCGTTAAACTATTTCATTAGATTAATTAAAAAAATTGAATCAAATAACCAAGGCCAATTAAATTAGTTGACTTCGTCAACTTAAATCATGATTATCTCGTTCATCAACTCTAGTTAACCCTTCTTTTAAATTAACTAATATAATTAATTTAAATAATTCCATTTAATCGTCCCTTGAAAACAACTTATTATTGCATAAATTTCTACTCATCTCCTTATAAATCTTATTAACGTAAGAATTGACTTATAAAATCATTTAATGATTTCTTATAAACTCATATAATAAATATTAATTTCCTTTATTAATTCAAAATAATAGATTTCAAAATCTATCTTTAGTTATAAAATAAATTTTATAACTCCATTATCGTCGATTCACCTGTAACGACCCGGATTTCGCCCGACCCCAATCGATCCCAAGATCGATCAAGACCGTTCAAATTCCGCGTACGTTAACTTTGGGCATACAAAACATCAGAACAACAAAACAGACTTTTATAACATCAATAATAAATGTTACATCAGAGTACAAAATATCAGAGCACATCGATAAATAATACAGCGGAAGATACATTTACAATAAATTAAATACATTGCAGCGGAACTAATCTCAGCGGAAGGCCATCAATATTCTGGACCCAGCTTCAGGCTTCAATTCAGGATCCGGCTTAACTATATTTTCAAAAAGCTAGTCGACTGCCCGTGTGAAAAGAGGGCACCAGAGTTTGCAAAGTGAAATAAACTACATGTCAGTCGTGGGACTGGTGTGAGAATTCTATACTTAACTAAATTTATCTAATAATAAGGCTAATCACAGGACCACGCCGCTAATGTGGAACGGGTTTACTCCATTGGATTGCCAGTGCATAAATAAAGTAAATCGTCAAATAACGTAATGCTTTTTTGGAAAAATGAAACCATTATAAGACCCAGGTCCCATCACACAATGCAACGCAAACCGGAGGATAGGGTTTTACCTTATAATGGTCAAAAGATGCTTGATACATAAAAACAATATTATTATTAGTGTGTATATATATAAAACATTCAAATATAATATCAAAACTAGACGGCATAGCTACCGTCCACTATGTCGCCATACTAGTTATACAATCAAAACCGCAAGGGGTGTATTGGAAATTTGGTTTCCATCATGAGTCAAGGCTAGGGAGGAGCTCCTGACCGATTCGAGACACTCTAGCAATGTCTCAGGATTCGGACGCTGGCGAATCCTTGGATACAACAGGGCCGGTCCACAAATACTTTAGTGGATTAGTTATGCCTGAACACACACTCCCCGATCCTATTGGACCTACAAATCGGCCGAGGGCGACCGATAAGAATAAACCGAGGCCTCGCAAGAAAATTCCATCAACCACATAAGTAAATGTCGGGCCGTGTTAAAGCCCAACACCACTTCTAGCTAGAAAGAGACATGTGCACTCTCTGCATTCCTTTCTCCCGTTTTAGACTCAACCGATGTGTGAGGCTCGCGAAGTCACGATATACACAAAGCTATGCCTAAATAGACTGTGCTTTGATCATTAACCACAAGGCCTTCTTTTCAACAAAGCCTTGATCATTTGCATCTTAGCATGTCACATTGTCAGACCCTACCATATTATTGATCATCTACCAATATATATATAACCTCTAAGCTCATACGTCTTAGAGAAGGGTGATAAGTAAAGAATAAATTCTTCACCACCAAACAGAAATATATAATCAGTAGCGTTCAACAAATACAGTAGAAATGAATACAATGTCAGACACACAATCCATTTACAAGTCCGCTCTGGGTCTGAGCGAAACAACGTGTCCGTCGATCTCCAAATGCGTTTGGACGATCATTACTAAATACCTTGCCTTGGAAGGCCAATCCCAATTCAAGATACCAGTCATCATCATCCCAACGATGTGAAAACCTTCGGTCTTCAGCCACCGCCTTCATCTTCGACACTTGATCGTCGTGATGATTATTCAGAATGGGTTAAACCCGGTCTTTCTGGATAACTCGCATATTTTGTGATTAGAAAAGTAAATATTGGAAAATCACACATTACGCCACATTCCAACTCAGAATATTCTTTTAATAAGATATTCATATTAGAAGATTCTCATTAATTTAATCAAAGATAAATTCTGAAAATAAAATCATAAATCTTCCTTAAAAGATTTATTAAAACTCCTGTTTTGATTTGATATCAAAAATCATTATTACAAGATCATTTATTTTAAGGAATAAATCTTGTCTTAAACAGGTTAAAGAATTAGTGTCCTTTAAAACACAGTTCACGATAAACCTACAAATCAATTTCCGAAATATGGAATTCCACAGAAATCAAATCAATACATAATCGATATAGATTTCTGTATCGGACTAATAATATAAATGGAATAACGGCAAAGCCTCTTAAATTCCATATATAATATCGGTCTCCTTTTACAGAAGCCCATTTCGATTATTACCAATCGAATTTCCACTTAATTCCAATTTAATATATTAAATTGGAAAACTTGGTTTTTAGAAAATGCCTTTTTTTAATTCTATAAAATAGATTTATAAATTCCAAATAATAATTTCAATGTAAATTGGATTAAAGGAAAAACGTCGTTTAAAACACCGTCCACGATAAATCCACTTCACATCTCAATTTATTTAATACCACAAAATATAATTGCAAATCCTAATAATCTTAAAAAAACATACTTAAAAATAATCATTAAAAATATTCTTTATATAAAAGATTCTAAATGAGAAGTATACTTTGTATTACAAATTTTTATCTTTTACAAATATTCTTTGTTTTAACATATAGTTGATTAAAATATAATTTCTCTTTTATGAAAGAATATCCTTTATATAAAAGAAAATTTCAAATTTAAAAATATTCTTATTTAAAAGAACACCTGAATCGAAATGCGACTCAAACATTTACCATATAATTTGGATTATATGGATTTCACACACATCATATATATGATAGTAATCATCAAATCATCCATCTACATCCAAAGTGTAATTTCCACTGTGTAAGCGTTAAAATTAAATAATAACGCTCATCGCAGCCTGTCGATCTAACGATCAACATACAACTGAATATGAGGATTAGTGTACGAAAATTTTCATCCCAACACCCGTGTGGGGTTTTAACCATCAAACAAATAATAAACTAATTTGTGCACTTGGGCGATGTGTGAAAACAATCGTCCCAATCACATAAACAAGTCGGGTAACTTGTGAATGGAAGTGTAATACACAACATATAATCTTGATAAGAAAATATCTCTATTGCAATGAATGAATAAGCATAATAACTTCGTCTCTATTGACAATTTCTATTTTGCTAATTTAAACCCTAAACAAAAATGGTTATTTAGTTTTGGCAATTCTAATGAGACAAAAATGATAATTTTGATTTAACTAACCTATCTTGTCAAGTATATGTCTGGCCAAACATAAGATATATATATATATCTATATATATAAATTGCTTTAACTAATTCATTTTGACAAAACTGAATATTTTGGACAAAATGTCTATTTGTTTTAACTAGTATAAATTGACTAAAATGAATAATTGTTTTTACAAATGTAAATTGATAAAAATGAATATTTTGTTATTAACTAGTATAAATTGACAAAAGTGTTTATTTCATTTTAACCAATCAATTTGACAAAATGTCTCTCCTTATTTCACATAAAATTACAATAAGAATGCAACTCTAAAATCTATTCTTTTTATTGTCCTCTAAATGACTATAAAAGGAAATATTCATTCTTGACGTTTGTGCTACCACTAAAATGTAGTTTTTAAATCCTACCTTTTATTTATATCTGAAAATGTGAATAAATGGGTAACTCTTTAATTTTGAAAGTAAAATGAAACTTTCAATTCATGTTTGTTTGCATTAAAGAATGCAAATAAAAGTACAACTTTTAAACGATGTTTTTTTCATATCAAAAATGCAAATTTACAATTGTAACTTATATTTGATGTTTGGTTTGCATGTAGGATTGCAAACAAAAATGAAACTTTTATTTTAATGTTTTATTTGCGACAAGGAAAGCACATAAATAGATGAATGTAACTTTTATTTCTAGTTTGTTTGAAACAAGGAATGCAAATATAGAACAAATTTTATTTTAATGTATATTTTCATTTGTGATTACAAAAAAAAGAGCAACTTTGTTTTCAATATATACATACATATATATATATATATATATGCATTTGTGAATGCAAATAAAAGAACAATTCTTAATTTCAATGGGTATTTGCATTTGTGAATGTAAAGTAAATACAATTTCCATTGGTAAAGTTTATTTGCAGTAATAAATGCAAATAAAAGAACAAATTTCATTTTTAAAGTTTATTTCATTTCAAAGCATATTATATTTCAAAATATATTTTATCTCAAAATATATTCTATTTCAAAGTATATTTGTATTTGTGAATGCAAATAAAAGAATAGTTTTGTTTTCAAAGTACATTTTTAACAAATTCTATTAAATGTATAAAAATGTGTATATTTGTATTGCTGAATGTAGATAAAAAGATAGACTTTAGTTTCATTGAATATTTGCATTGATAAATGCAAATAAAAGAATAAACCTTAATTTCAATGCATATTTGCATTGATAAACGCAAATAAAGAAATAAACTTTATTTTCAATATATGTATTTGTGTCGGTGAGTGCAAATGAAAGAATAATTTATTTCAATATATATTTGCATTGGTAAATGCAAATAAAAGAACAATTTCTATTTTCTATATATATTTGCATTGCTGACTGCAAATAAAAGAATAAATTTTATTTTTAAAGTTTATTAGCATTATTAAATTCAAATAAAAGAAACAATAATATATTAAAATATTTTTGCAAACAAAAATGTAACTTCTGAAAATAATTTCTTATTTATATATAAAATGTAAACAAAATTGTGATTTCCAAAACATGTATTTTTATTTACATAAAAATGTAAACAAAAAGGTGGTTTTCAAATATAACCTTTAATTTACAAATACAATGTAAATAAAGTTTTATTTTACTAATATGTTTTTAATATCAATAATAAAATTTAGTATTTTATTGTTATTCCAATTCTAGAACCTCTTAAGTTTAATGTGACAGTTTAAAGAAGAATTTTTACTGTAATTCATAAACCGTGTTCTAAATATAAACAAATAAAATATGATTTTATTCGTTAGCCAAATTATGTTGTAATGAAACAAATTAAAATATATTCTATTAGTTGTTCCTATTCTATTGTCAAACAAATAAAAATAATATTTTATTTATCGTTCAAATCTTATTGCAAAGTAAACAAATAAAAATAAGGTTTTATATATCGTTCAATTTCTATGATAATATCAACAAATAAAAATGATTTTTTGTTCGTCGTTCCAATTCTATTGTAACATCAACAAATGAAGATACGTTTATTTGTCGTTCAAATTTTATTGTAACATCAACAAATAAAAATAAATTTTTATTTGTCGTTCAAATTCCATTGTTCATTTCAGAATAATAAAAATAATACTTTAATAATTTAAAATAAATTAGAGCAACTAGATTACGATTTAAATATGAATAAAATATGATTTAGATCTAATTTTAGATCTAATTCTCTAACCACAAATAAAATTCAACAATATATTACATTCAATGCAGATCTAGCCTATCATGAACAACCAAACCATACAACCAACAACAATCAACAATTCATCAATCACAGAACATTTCAGAACTGAATTAGTATTATAATACAATAATTTTTAATGCGAGAAAAATAATTAAAAATAAATTAAATAATAAAATTCAGAGTTCTCACATTGATATGGCTGAAAATTCGACTCTCTCGGTTTCAGCTCTGGTCTGCGCCATTGCAAAGATCTCGGAAAGACGAGTCCAACGCAAGTCGTTTCGTTGAATTCTGATATTGCAGTAAAAAGATATTCAATTTTAAACATTGGATAATTTAAATATTAAATAAATAAATAATATTAAAAAAAACAACCTTCTTCCTCGTTACATCGTTCGGCCGAACCCAATTCTCAACCTCTAATCCTCCCTGCGCGCGCCAAATCGAGCCACCGTACCACAATCGGAGCTCGCCACTACGACCGGCGTTGAAGCCTTCCCTTGCGCCACCGTTCCCGGCCAACTCGGTGGTGCCTATCGCCGGAAATCCGCCCCCGACCGCCGTGAGTTCCCAGCCCAAATTCGTGAAATCCATGAACCAAAACCCGATCTTAACCGTATAGATTCGAAGCTCTCTGAATTCTCTTCGATTTGATATATAATTTGTTGATTTTCACTGAACGGATTGAGAGAAATTAGCGTTTGAAATTGGGATGATTCTGGCCATTGTTCTAAGGGGGTAGGCTGCGGCTATGAATTAGGTTTAGGATTTTTTTTTTATTAAATTCATTGAAAAACGTGTTATAAAGGTGGATTTTTGGACTGTCTCAGAATTGGGCTTGCTTACTGTCGATCTTAACGTTTTGAGGCCTTCTGAACGCAATGGGATAGGTCACGGGGCCCAATTCCGAAATCTGTAGAAAATCTATTTAAAATCCCATTAAAAATTAATTAAATAAATATTGACCGTACATTTAAATATGCCAGGGCCACATATGACCTCAGAAAATTTCAGAAAAATTGTTTTTAGCTTTCTTATGACGATACGGTTCTAACAAGACTAATTTCATTGAATTCTGAGACTGTTTGAAAAATGGCTATTTTCAAGTCGTTTAAATTTAACTGAAATAGTCAAAACACATTTTCTTTTGCCACGCTCACATATTAATTCGAAAAATTCTGAAAATTGAAACCTAGCTATAATTTGAAATTCCGGTTCCAACAAAAGTGGTTTCGTCGAAAACAGATGTCGTTTGAAAAATGACTATTTTCAAGGCCAATATATTTAATATTAAAAATACATTTTTAACAAATAAATTTCGAAACTCAAAATATATAAGTGTTTATACTTTTTAAATGCAGAACCACCATTCTAGACTCAATGGAAGTGGTTTCGAGTCCAATTTCCTTCATATGTGAAAAGTAGCCCTTCGGGCCATATATATATATTATATATAAATTCTACAACGACCTTTCTAAAAATTGAATTGGCCATAACTTTTGATTCACGCTATGGAATTTCAATTTTTCAGATTCGTTAGAAAGATATGGTTAAAAAGATTTAAATATTTCTTGTTTCACTCAATTCTGATTTACTTTGAATCCTGTACATCCAGTTAAAGTTTAAAATTAAAATTTTAAAACTACCGCGCCATTTCTAACTCCATTTATATTTAAAATTAAATTTATTCGTTCTAACTTTGATTAAAATAAATTCTATCCATTATTATTTATATAGATTATATTATATTCTCCAAAATTCATTAAAATTTTCTAAAATAAAAAATTTAAATTGGTTCAGAATTTGCAGGTTGTTACATTCTCCCCCACTTAAAATCTTTTCGTCCTCGAAAAGGAAATGAAGCTAAAGTTATTTATTTAACTAAATTAATTTTCATTCTTTAATTGTTTAATAATTTTATTAGTTGAACTCATACTCACACAACACGATCATCAATCAATTAGTTGATTAAATTTCCAAAAATATATAACTTTTATATATTCAAAATCATATTTTATAAAATCGAATTACATATATTAACAAGTACGTTAATTATAAATTTTCCACTCTGACTCATTCTAGGGCATTGCTAACCCCATCTCTAATGAGTATTCTCATTCTAGGATACTGCTGATCCTATCTCTAATGAGTATTCTTATTGGATATTACTAATCCAACCTCTGATGAGTCTTCAGTTCAGTTCTAATGAATTGTACCCCAAAGATTTGAGCCAACCTGGCTCTGATACCAGCTGTAACGACCCGGATTTTGCCCGACCCTAATCGATCGCAAGATCGATCAAGACCGTTCAAATTCCGCGTACGTTAACTTTGGGCATACAAAACATCAGAACAACAACACAAACTTTTATAACATCAATAATAAATGTTACATCAGAGTACAGAATATTAGAGTACATCGATAAATAATACAACGGAAGATACATTTACAATAAATTAAATACATTGCAAAGGAACTAATCTCAGCGGAAGGCCATCAATATTTTGGACCTAGCTTCAGGCTTCAATCTAGGATCCTGCTTAACTATATCTGCAAAAAGCTACTCGACTACACGTGTGAAAAGAGGGCACCCGAGTTTGCAAAGTGAAACAAACTACAGGTCAGTCGTGGGACTGGTGTGAGAATTCTATACTTAACTAAATTTATCTAATAATAAGGCTAATCACAGGACCACGCCGCTAATGCGTAACAAGTTTACTCCATTGGATTGCCAGTGCATAAATAAAGTAAATCGTCAAATAACGTAATGCTTTTTTGGAAAAATGAAACCATTATAAGACCCAGGTCCCATCACACAATGCAACGCAAACCGGAGGATAGGGTGTTACCTTATAATGGTCAAAAGATGCTTGATACGTAAAAACAATATTATTATTAGTGTGTATATATATATATATAAAACATTCAAATATAATATCAATCCTAGATGGCATAGCTACCATCTACTATGTCGCCATACTAGTTATACAGTCAAAACTGCAAGGGGCGTATTGAAAATTGGGTTTCCATCATGAGTCAAGGCTAGGGAGGAGTTCCTGACCGATTCGAGACACTCTAGCAACGTCTCAGGATTCGGACGCTGGCGAACCCTTGGATACAGCAGGGCTGGTCCACAAATACTTTAGTGGATTAGTTATGCCTGAACACACGCTCCCCGATCCTATTGGACCTACAAATCGGCCGAGGGTGACCGATAAGAATAAACCGAGGCCTCGGAAAAAAATTCCATCAACCACATAAGCAAGTGTCGGGTCGTTTTAAAGCCCAACACCACTTCTAGCTAGAAAGAAACGTGTGCACTCCCTGCGTTCCCTTCTCCCGTTTTAGACTCAACCGGTGTGTGAGGCTCGCGAAGTCACGATATACACAAAGCTATGCCTAAATAGACTGTGCTTTGATCATCAACCATAAGGCCTGCTTTTCAACAAAGCCATGATCATTTGCATCTTAACATGTCACATTGTCAGACCCTACCATATTATTGATCATCTACCAATATATATAACCTCTAAGCTCATACGTCTTAGAGAAGGGTGATAAGTAAAGAATAAATTATTCACCACCAAACAGAAATATATAATCAGTAGCGTTCAACAAATACAGTAGAAATGAATAAAATGTCAGACACACAATCCATTTAAAAGTCCGCTCTGGGTCTGTAATAACCCGAAAATCTGGGCCAATTTAAAATTTTTATTTTGGCAATTTTAATGAATTTTGAGTATTTAAAATAAATTATTTTAAATAATATCGACGAGAAATTTATTTTGAATGAATTCGAACGTATATATTATATACGTCGTCGTTAGAATATAAATAATTATATATAATTGTAAAATGGAATTGAAAATGGCGCGGTAGTTCGATAATTCGATTTCAAACACCAATTGAATGTACCGGGTGCAAAACAATCCGGATTTTAGCGAAACCAAAAATAATAGGATCTAATTGATAATATCTTTCCAACGAATCCGAAAAATCGAAATTTCATGGCGGGAATCAAACGTTATGCCCAGTTGAAAATTCAGAATAGTCGCTGTGTAAATTATACATGGCCCAAAAAGTCAAATTTTGCATATTAATGAATTTGGACTTGAAACCACTTCCATCGAGTTCAAAATGCCGTTTAGAACTCCGAAAAGTATAAGCTTCGATATATTCCGATATCCGGAATAGTGGCTATGGACAGGAGCTTTTCGGTTAGCAAAACATAGCCCTTAAAAAGTGAAATTTTGCATACGAGCTCAGAATTCGACGAAATTAGTTTTGTTCGGACCGTATCGTCAATACTAAGATAGAAAATATTTTTCGGGAATTTTTCGAGTTAGTATGTGACCCCGGTAAATTGAAATGCGCGTTCAAATTCAATATAAAGAGTTATATGTTGATTTTAACGGAAACTGATTGTAACAGCCGAATCAGCTGATGATACATATCCCATTGTGTTCGGAATGGGGGGTAAAACGCTATGGACGACAGGCAGTGGGCCTCGTTTAGAGGTCGTATGTAAAAGTCAACTTTTTGCAAATTAAATAATTAAAATATATATATATATATCTTCCCTCTCCCCTTAAACTCCTCTGCCCCCCCCCCCCCCCCCCCCGATGAGCCGCCGCGCCCTAGGGCGGCGCAGCCACCACATGCCGCCCCCTCCTCTTATTCCCCCTCTTCTCTTCTTCCTCCTCTTCCTTTCTTCCCTGACCGAACCCGCACCCCTCCCCCCCATTCGAGACTCGCGCCGCCGACGATCTGCGGGCCCCCCTCCTCTTGACAGCCGCCCCGACGCCCCACACACCCCCTTCGAGGCCCTGAAACCCTAGAAAATTTTACTGTAAGTTTTTTTATTTTATTTTATTTATTTTTCAATTATCAGTTATCGTTTTATTTGATTTTAAAACTGAAATTTATTTGATTTTAAAATTGATTTTTAACTAAGTAAAAAGGCGGAGATTTTTAAAATAGAAAAGACTAGATTTTTAAAGGAAGAAAGACGATATTTTTAAATGGAGAATGGCATGATTTTTACATATGTAGTGGAATAAAAATATGATTTTTATATTTTTAAAGTATTAAAAATATAATCTTTATTAAGTAGAAAATGTAAAAATATGATTTTTGTTTATGTAGAGAATTAAAAATATAATTTTTACATGATAGGAATATTAGAAATATCATCTTTATATGTGTAGCAAAATAAAAGTGTGATTTTTATAATGATATATTTGAAAAGGCGAAGTCTATATATTTAAAAAGACGAAGTCTATGTATTTAAAAAGGCAAAGTCTATGAATTTGAAAAGAAGAAATCTTTATAGTTAAAAGGCGAGATTTTTATATATTGAATAGCATAGTAAAAATTCGATTTTTATATATATTGAATAGCATAGTAAAAATTCGATTTTTATATATTGAATAGCATAGTAAAAATTCGATTTTTATATATTGAATAGCTAGATAAAAATTCGATTTTTATATATTGAATAGCTAGATAAAAATTCGATTTTTATATATCGAATAGCATAGTAAAAATTCGATTTTTATATATTGAATAGCTAGATAAAAATTCGATTTTTATATATTGAATAGCGAAGTGAAAATTCGATTTTTATATACTGGATAGCAAAGTAAAAATTTGGTTTTTACATATGTAGTGAATATGGGCAACGAAGATGACAAAAAGGCGAGAACGATGAAGATTTCTATTAATGAAGAGTCGTGGTATTGGAATAGCTTTGGTGAGAACTTCTCACCTTTCAAAATTTCTTTTTTTTAGTTATATATATATATATATATATATATATATATATATATATACTAGGATGCAGACGGTGTTTAGTAGCACCCGACACCCGTCATCCACAGACCATGGATGGCTTGTTTGTTTAATTGTTTGGTTGTGTAGTTGGTTAGATTATTTGGTATGAATTAAATTGTTTGGTGAAATAAAATTGATTTGATTGACGTGTGAATGGCGTGGGCCTTCACTAGACCGGGGATAAGGCTAGGCCTTGTCCCGTTTCTAATATCGTTATGCCGCCGAAATTTTCTAAAATAAGTTAGAAAAATAAAAATATCATTTTTATTTTGTAAATGAACTGAATAAAAATCCATGTGTTAAAATAAAATATATTATCGTTAAAAAATATAATTTTTAACGTGATTGTGAATAAATGAATATTTATAAACGAATCGACCGATTTGTTTATATACACTGATTTGACTGATGGATTGGGATGATAAATTTTACACATCGCCCAACTGCACAAATAAAACCTGTGTTTGATTGTTTGAAACCCCACACGGGTGTTGGGATGAAATTTGAAGTTCACTCATCCTGATTGATTAAATATGTCGATCGATTGATTGTCAGGCTGTTGTAAGCGTTAGATATCTATATTTGATGCTTATACAGTGTAGTGCACTTTGGTTGATGGTTGATTATTTTTCAATGCTATTATATACATGTGATGTATGAAAATCCATATAATTAACATTATATGGTGATTGTTTGGGCCTCATTCCAATTTGAAAAATAAAGAATATTATAAAATAAAGGTTCATGTGTTGACAGTACTCATCCGTTGAGATAAGCCATGTGTTGAACGAAATATTTTAAAAATAGAAATATTTGAAATGGAAATATTTGAAAAAGAAATATTTGAAATAAAATATTAGAAAATAGAAATACATGAATCCGTGTTGATTAGATTGACGCCATTTTGACGTGAACGATATTTATATCGATTTTACTCATTTTAAAATGAATATTGAAAAACGATTTCGAAATGAATTGAATATAAAACGATTTCGAAATGAATTGAATATAAAACGATTTCGAAATGAATCGAATATAAAACGATTTCGAAATGAATCGAATATAAAACGATTTCGAAATGAATCGAATATAAAACGATTTCGAAATGAATTGAATATAAAGCGATTTCGAAATGAATTGAATATAAAACGATTTCGAAATGAATTGAATATAAAACGATTTCGAAATGAATTGAATATGAAAGGAATTCGAATTGAATTGAAAACGAATTGAAATAGAATAAAAATCGATTGGAAATGAATTCAAAATGAATTGAAATTTGAATTGAATTGAAATGGATTTAAAACGAATTTATAAGGGAAAAATTCAATTTTGATTTGAATTGTGAATGGAAGTTGAAATTGTGTTTGAAACGAATTTAAAACTATTTATAAAGTTCATTTTAAATAGTAATAGACGAAATATATATTATATATATTATATATATATATTAAATGGCCTGAATAGAACGCGCCACGTCGCGGCAGTTCGCGAATTTCGACCATTGACTTCGAATGGACATTACGGGAGATCCGACCGTCGGATTCTCCTAAAACAGGAACCGTTGGGTTCGTATCGAAAAGAGCTTTCTAACGAATATTGGAAATTTGAAATTTAACGGTTGGATTTGGAGATACGTCCAAATCAAATTTGGAAAAGGTCGTTGTAAGTGCAGTTCGATGGCCGTTGATGGAAATCGACTGTACGGGCCTTGATAAAATTATTAAAAATAGTAATAATTTGTGTAAAATCATAAGAAATGATTTGGGAAAAATTGGGATGAAAAACTCCATATTTGAAAAGATAAAAATAGATTTTTATCGAAATGAACTAGTTTGAACTAAAATTAAAACCCAACTATTTTTAAATAAATAAATTGGATTTGAAATGGGTTTTAAATATAACTGATTTGTGGGTTTATCGTGAAGGGTGTTTTAAATAACACTTGTTCTTTAACCCAATACTAAATAGAATGTGATTTGGGTTTATCGTGAACTGTGTTTAAAATGACAATAGTTCTTTACCCAGTAAAAGGAGTTTTAATGAATCTGCAATTAGATTGAAATGTGAATTGATAATCTAAATTATCAAATTTGGAAAATGAGCGAGAATGGAGTGTCACCAGTTTTGCTCCAAAGCGATAGTTAAATCTTTAATTAGATTTAAACGTGAAATGGTAATTAATTTTATCGATAACATCGTGGTGTTAGATATGGAGTATTACCAGTTTTGCTTCATGGGATGAATAGGTTGGGATTGGGAAATAAAATAAATAATTACTTCGGTGTGGTTTGCTAATCTCGACTAGTTTGGAAAACCATAATTTGGTTTGAAATGACATCCAAAGGGAGATTAAAGGATAAATTTTAAAGAATTTATCTTGGATAAAATTAATGGGAACCTTTCCCTAAGAATATGAAATTTGCGGTTAGTGGCTGCTGAATTGGAATGAGGCGTATGTTGTGTTTGTGTAACATTTGTTTTTAATATACGCGGGTTGTTCGGAAAGTCCGGGTTTATACCCATTCTGAATAACCGATTCGACGGTATGTCGAAGATGAAGACGGTGGTTGAAGACCGGAAGTCTTCACATCGTTTGGGTGATTACTGATGATCTTGATTGGGCTGTACACCCAAGATGAGGGAATCAGTTGGTTGTCGTCCAGACGTACTTGGAGATGGATGGATATGCGAGGAAAGTGCCTCCGGTTTCATTCAGACCCAGAACGAACTTGTAAATGGATTGTGTGTCTGACATTGGATTTTATTATGTGTTGATTGATTTCTGTTAAATATATATCTATTTGGCGGCGGAGAATTTATTCTCTTGCTTAACGCCCTTCTTTGAGACGTACGAGCTTAGAGGTTATATATCGATAGATATCAATCGCATAGCATGAATTGCCTGTGTGGCATGCTGAGTTGCATGGATCAAGGCTTCTGTTGAAAAGCAAAGTCTTGTGGTTGATGATCAAAGCACGGCCTATGTGGCAGCTTTGTGTATAGCGTGGATTCGCGAGCCTCACACCTCGGTATGAGTCAAAAATGGGATAAGGACTGCAGGGAGAGCACGATGTTTCTTTCTAGCTTTGGTGGTGTCAGTGACTTACCAGCCCTGACATTTATATACTTTTCACCTATGTGGTTGTTGGATGAGGCGCCTCGATTTTAGGTCTGTAAGGACCGGGAAACGTGTGTTCAGGAATAAATAATCCTCTAACATAAGTGAGGACCGGCCCTGAAGCATCCAGGGGTTACCCAGAGTGTGTAGTCCTGAGGCATTTGCTAGAGTGTCTCGAACGCGGAGAGAAGCTTGCCCCTTGCCTCGGCTCATGACGGAATCCAATTTCCAATACGTGATATTGCGGTTTTAATTGTAGAACTAGTATGGCGACATAGCAGATGGTAGCTATGCCGCCTATGATTGATATTTATGATTGAAATTGTTTTGACACTATACACCTATAATAATATCAGATAATGTGTTTTAAACGTATCAAGCATGCTTTGGCTGTTATAAGGGAAAACCCTATCCTCCGGCTTGCGTTGCATTGTGTGATGGGACCTGGGTCTTATAACAGCTTCATTTTTCTTTATTTAGCATTGCGCTGTTTGTTCTATGCACTGGTATTCTTGGGAGGAAACCCGTTCCGTGTACGGCGTGGTCCCTTGATTTACCTAACTTTAAAACCAATATTAATAACTGTTTTAGTTCTCACACCAGTCACATGACTGACCTGGAGTTTATTGTTTTAACCTAAACTCTAGGTGCCCCTATTTTCGACACGGGCAGCTAGTAGTTTTGGTTTTGCAGATTTATATTCACAGGATCCTGGTTTACAGCTGGAATGATATCCGGAAAGCTCTGTATCCGTATATCACCTTCAGTTGTGTTTTGTATTATTTTCCGCTGCTATGTAAATTATTGTAATCTCTAAAATTTATCGAATGTAATTTATTCATTATACTATGTATATTCTTGTATCTGATGGAATTGTTGTAATAGCACTGAAATGTTCTTCTGTTTGTGTTCTGATTTGTCTTGTCCTCACAGTAATTCGTTCTTTCTCATCTCTTCGGAGACCGGGGAAGTTCGGGTCGCTTCATTTGGTATCAGAGCTTTGGTTTACAGAGCTCGAGAGCAAGACACATTAGAACCATACGAAAGAATTCATCAGATGTTGGATTAGTAATATCCAATTAGAATGACTCGTTAGAGATAGGATCAGTAGTATCCTAGAACGAGTGTGAAGAGTGTATTTTCCAAATGAAAACAATTTTGTTTTGAAAATTTAAATCGTTTTAAACGTATTTGATTATTTATTTATTTTGAATATGGACAATCCATTATATAAAGATTTTGCATATACGCGTCATGAACGTATATTCGAAGTTTTAATATATTAGATAGATATAGAATTACACTCTAGTCGCCCGGAGATGATGTTGATAATGACCATGGCATCACCAGCATTTATTTTCGTGTTTCAAAGGTGTGATATCTATATATTTCCATTAGACTGGTGTGAGAACCAAAACTTATATAGCTAGAACACTTTGTTGTGAATTGGCATCAAAAACAAGATTTTCAGTATATATATCAAATTTATGGATTTGAAACTCTAATTCACTAATTGATTGATGTTTGTGTTGTTTGTTTATTTGGTTGATAATTTTGAACCATTATGCCTAATTGTATCAAATATTTAATTATATTAAAAATTGGTCCCATTTGCTTGCATATACATATACTTACACTGAACAGGTCATAGCAAGGAGGCTAGAGCCGAATAATAAAATTTGTTTGCCCGACAAATAGGTACATGTTTACTAATAATTTACTGTTTCGTTTGTGAAACGACCCGCAAATCCGTGCTACCTGAGTTGACTAAATACACCACACGTCCGACCCAAATAACACAGAAATACGACTCATTATTAGAAAGAAGTCAGAGGATGAGAAATAGAAAGAAAGAAATATTAGAATAGAAGAAAAACGAAGATCACAACTCACAGCGGAACGAAGAAAATATATTATATAACATAAGCTTTGAAATACAAATTTGTTTGGTACATATATACATACCATCATCAGAGTACACATAACATTTGATCCAGCGGAAGTAACTCTAGATAACTAACGTTGAAGCCTTCTGCTTCAAGCTCCTCCAAGTGTATCTGTAAAAGCCTGAAACACTTGACTGCCCGTACAAATTTGGGCACCCAAGAGTTTAGGGAAAACAAACAAAAACAAACTCTGGGTCAGTCATGGGACTGGTGTGAGTAAACTCCAACCACTTGTTTAACTTTCAAAACTCTTTTCGAAAGGAAAGATAATAGTAAGACCAGCCCACACATAAACACGGACGGTTTTTACCTTACTATAACCCAAAACACTTTGATATCAAATCCAGTGATATTACAGTAATGTCTACATCAAATTAAATAACCAAATAGCAGAACGCTTGCATCTCACGCTCCACATATATAGTATAAAATCAAAAACCGCATGGCGCTTATTGGAGATTGGATTTCCAACATGACAAGGTATGGAACCACCTTCCGACTGTGTATCTCTAGAGAGGAATACACTGGGTTCAACAAGAACATCTTGTAACCCGACCCACACATGACCGACCACTCATTTCGCTTGAGTGTATCGAATGTATATCACCAACGGTTGGACTCAAACCACCGTTTCCCGAATGGGCAGAATCGATAGATTTAGAAACAAAAGGAATTTCTCTAGATAGGTGATTATACACCCTAATGGGTGCGACCCACATAGCCATGCTGCCTGCCCGATTTTTGTCCTTTCCCGGTTGTTGAGGCCTGAGGCTACGCATACTTACCATTCATTGATAGCACAATTACTTTGAATGCCACATCATCAGATCCGTTAATCACTAGTTGAGTTTGCACGAATATTCTGGATGTTATGCTAAGGGAATAAATCCGTTGCAACCATATATATTTATACAGACCAACCCATTTGATCATTGGAAATACTTTGTCAGACATTCGTCCATATACGTTCGTTCTGGGACTGAACGACACCGAAGGCACTATTTCTATAAATAGAAAAGCCCTTGCACTTCACTCCGTCTTCAATATATTCAGCATACTTGGTTCGCAACGCTTATGCCGATACGGAGTGGTTCTTCGGATAATAATCCAACCGGTCTCTCCATATTGACAACGATGGTCAAAACTTCGATAGTCTGTGATTTAACTATCGAATAAAAACAAGTGTTCATCCAAACATATCAACAAATCACTGGGCTCTTTAATTAATATTTCATTAATTAAATCTCTTCCCCATTTTCTCTATCAATATTTGTTAACCAAATATTTTCAATAATCATCTCGGCCTCTTATGTCATTTGGAAAACGTTTCCAAACATTAACTTCCTTTATTTTCTATATATTAGGAAATATCTCTATTTGCAATTGGAAACAATTCCAATCACTTATCTCTATCCCTTTACAACATTCGATTTTTATATTCACTTTCCTATCGAATTCAATACGTCGATACAATGATTTCTAATTATCAAAATATCTTAAAAATATTCTTACTCCTTAAATTTCCGGAAAATTTCGCCATAACCTCCCCTGTATCGGGAGCATCGGGAAATTTCAAATAGCTTCCCGGTATCTTCAAATCTCCAAAGGAAAAAGAAAAGGCCAAGCGGCTTGCCGATACGGCGCATAAAATCTCATATATGAATTAAACATGTACCTTTTTGTCGAGCACATAAATTTAAAATCTTCATATATTCCATCCCATATCTGTTTAACACCTGTTCACCTGTTTCCAATTCAATTCAACTCAATCCATTTGTTTGAATTCAATTTTGAATCGTTTGAATTCAGTTTCGCTCAATTATTCTTTAATTAGCCTTTTCGCCTATTTTACTTCTTTGTTGAACATAACATGTTCAAACAAAATATTTAACTTGCTCATAACCAAATTGAATTTCAATTTCAATTCTAGTTCTCTTTTCTATTTCGAATATAAATTCTCAAATCGAATTCACTTATTTAAAGCTCAATATTCATTCGAAATCTCATTAACTAATTTCTATTCGAATTAGTTAACCCTATTCAATAAATCAAAAATCTGATTTCTATTTCAGAAATCAACTCATTACTCCACTGGAGTTCACATATATTTTATAACTCACATCTGGATTTTTCTAAATAGAAATTTCGATTTTTATTTGCTTAAAATCCTTTAATTTAATTAAATAAACCGTTATGGTTTTATAATGGTTATGGCGCTGTTTTTCTGAAAATTTGATTTTGACATAACTCAAAATCTATACGACGAAATTCAGATTTTTCTCTTTCATTAGAAAATTATTATCAAACCGGTCCTGACGTTTCTTGTTTCAAAGAATTCCGACTTCAATCGAGTTCTATATATTCAATTGAAGTTCGAATCGCCAATTTACGAACTGCAGCGCTGCGGCGAGTTCGTTTAATTATATTTATATATATAAACTTTTAAACTTCTTAAAAATGAATTCAACTTCGTTTTAACCTTATTTGAATTCCTTGATTCAAATTCCAATCTCACTTTTGAATTCTATATTTCAAATCCCAATTCCTTTTCTATTTGATATTCAAATTCAATATTTGAATTTCTATTTGAATTCCCTATATTCAAATTCTAGACTTGAATTCATTTGAATTCTCTTATTCAAACTTTATACTCAAATTCCATTTGAACTTCTATATTCCCATTCCTATATTTGAATTCTATTGAAGTTCAAATATTCAAACTCCTTTTTAAATTCTATATTCAAAATTCCATAGTTTTTAAACCCATTTGAATTTCATATTCAAATTCCATAGATCAAATCCGATTCGAATTCAATTTGAATCTCTTATATTCAAATTCCATTTTCCTTTTCCATTTGACTTCTAATATTCAAATTCATCTCCAATCCCATTTGAATTCTAATATTCAAACTCATTATTAACGCCATTTGAATTTCTTTACTCAAATCCATTTGAATTCCCTTGAATTCAAATTTCAAAACCATTTGGATTTCCTATTTTGAAATCCTATTTGAAATTCTATTTCCAATTCTACTTTGAAAATCCTAATTCAAAGTTTATTTCAAATTCTATTTTGAAATCTCATATTCAAATTTCTACTTGAATTTCTGTATTCAATTCCATGTTCAAATTCAACACTTGAATTTCTATTTCAAATCTCAATCCAAATTTCATATTTAAATTCCATTCAAATCTCTATTCAAATCTCACATTTGAATTCTTCTTTGAAATACTATATTTCAAATTCTATTTAATTCTTCTTTGAAATTCCATATTTCAAAGTCTGTTTTGAAATTCTACATTCAAATCTCTATTTGAACTTCTTATTCGAATTCCTTTGAATTCAAATTTTATTTTAATTTCTTGAATTCAAATTCTATTTTTCCATTCTAATTTCGTCTATTCAAATTCTATTTGAACTTCTATTTGAATTTCTAATATTCAATTCCCTTTTAAAATTCAAACATTTAAACTCCTTTTAAAATTCAAATGTTATACTCAAATTTTATTTACATATTTAAACTCCCATTTCAAATCTTATTTAAATTTTCTTCTGAATTTCAAATATTCCAACTCCTTTCAAATATTTAAATTCTATTTAAATTTCCACTTAAAAATTCTATTTCAAGTTCTATTTTGAAATTTCATTTCAAAATTCTATTTTGAAATTTTTATTTCAATATTCCATTTGAAATTCTATATTTTCAAATTCTACTTGAACTTCAAATTCTATTTGGGAAAAATAGAATTTTCCTTTAAACCTCAAATATCTTTCTCATGATATTTTAATAATTTAACACTTGACCTAGTGATATTTAAAGCAATCAAATCACTCCATTTTTCAATCATTTGATTTTTAACACATCATATATTAATATATGAGATCAAGCAAACAACAAACAACACAACAGATAATATATTTTTGAGGAATCCAGTTGGATTCCTCCAACCTGTTTTTCCTGCATCCACAGATGTTAGCACATAAATAATACCCATTCTGCTTCGTGGCAGAATATCGCGGTATAGAAGGTCATCCACTAATCATAGCGTGGGGCGTATAGGGTAATCATCCGCTATGAAACTGCGGGCATCCGCTAATGAGGCTGCGGGAATCCAACCAATCAATCAACCCAATATATATATATATAGCCTAAATAACTAATATATATAAAGCAAGCAGAAAGCATCCACACCAGCAACAAACAATTATTTTTAATGAAATAAAAATAATTAAAATAAAAGGTGAGTGAGATTTACTCACCGTGATTTCTTTTGTCGAGCATTCTCATTCCAAATTGATGAGTTTACGAATTCACTCGAGTCGTCTTGAATGGATTTTATTTGCACCTAAAATAAAATCTTTTATTCATCAAATTTGAACTATTTAATTAAATTACTTAAATAATCTATATTAGATGAATTAACTATTTACACATATTAACTAAAACATTTCTTAAGGGACCGATTTATTAACTTAGTAATTAAAACTAAATCAACTAAATTAATTTCTATTTTATCTCATTTTCCTAATCTCCTATAATCAAGGTTAAAATTTTTTAACATGAATATAGCTATGTATATATATCTAAATTAATTAAAGAAATAAACTAGCCATTTATACATTAATCCCCCTGTTTTTTTCAGATTTTATCTTTGTTATTTTTTTCCCAAACTCCATTACCTTGACTTCCTCCGATCTTGCACTGCCAAACCCGAGCCAACCAACCCGACTCCTTCCAGAATCGCACTCCCCAATCCACCACTGCCGCACAGGAACTCCCCTTGTCGACATTGATCTGAACCTCCCAGCGTCGGCCACAACTTCTCCAGCATCAATCGGACATCGATAGTCTCCCTCTTCTCGCAGCAAACCCTAACTCGCGAGCTTCTGATTTGATTCGAGCCTCTGAAGTGATCGAAGGTATCGCGGTTTTACCAGTGGCGAGCTTCGAGGAACACTCGCGATTTCGAATTTGCGATTTCTGATTATACATTTTTTTTTTCGTAAGAATGAATTTGACTGGAGGAAAAAGAATCGAAGTATATAAAAACATGAGAGGGTTTTCGGATTTCAGAATGAAAGCAACGGGGACAATGTATTTATACAGAAGTGGAAGAGAGACAGAAGTACGAGGCCATTAAATTGATGTTTCCCTGATGACGAAGAGGGAAGACAGAAAATTTGTCTCGAGGAAAGAAATATAGGCTGCGGAATTAATTACTTAGGTCTGCGTTTCCTTTTTTCATATTGATTTTATTTTAATTAAATAATTAAAATATCTCGCGGTCCTTAACTAGTAATCCCGAACCATTATTCAACCGTGACGACCGACGATACCAGATTATAACGCTATTCCGAACTCAACGGAACTGATATTGAAATTTAAATTCGAATGTAAATATAAACGGCCATATTAAATTGAAAATTCAATAAAAATATCATTTATATTATCAACTAAATATTTAAAACAATATTAAATATTTAAAATAAATTATTCAAAAATCTGGGTCGTTACATTCTTCCCCCCTTAAAATAATTTCGTCCTCGAAATTGCTAAGGTAGGAAAAAGGGTACAAATCCATTTCTTTTCAAACTCCATTTATGTTGAAACTCAACTTCTCATATTTCCATGACTTTATTTTCAGCCAAAGCTTTTGGTTTCCATTCATATGCATTCTAATTCATATTCCTTTCAATTTTATTTCAAATTGATTCAAGTCAATTTATTCACCTCGAACCATTTAACTTGCTTCAGTTAAATTTAAATTCCAGAATCCAGATCCCAGGGTTTTCATTTCAAATCCTTTGAAATCCCATAAATATCTACATATATTTATTTTCATTTCAAATTCAAAACATTTGAATTTTCAAACCACTTGTTTTCTTTCAAACAAATGTCCATCAAAAACTTTTTCTAAGGTAGCAATTCATCACTTAGAAACTCGGAAATGAACACTGATGATGTTGCAATCATCATCAGAATTATTTCCCAGCGACTGAAGTGAGTTCAGTGCTTTATCATTTTAAAAATCAATTCAAAATGATTTTCATTCAAAAACCCTTTCAAAATAAAACTATGTTATTTTAATATACTTTGAAAAATATTTTCAACTTCCCAGGATTTTAAATTCCAAATTCTGGTTTGAATTTAACTTTAATTCATCTCATTTGTATATTTAATTCTTATACAAATTCTATTTTGGTTATAAATAACTATTCAAATTTTATAATCTCATTTGATTATAATTCTAACAATTCAACACATCCATATAATATAATAATTTCAGAAAATTATTCTTTCTATATCAAAATATAATTTTGGGTAAAATTATTTCATTTACCCACTTTAAAACAATATCATGTCGTATTTTCTGTTCAAGTGTTTAGAAATCCCTATCGACTTCGTGGCGTCCCACGATTCGACCAGAATTCATAAACCACTCAACAGATTAGCCAACACAATATAAAACAACTTTTAAATCAACTTACAAATACGCTCTCTCATATATATACTCAACTCATTCTAGGGTACTACTGACCCTATCTCTAATGAGCACATGCCACACAAGCCTAGGTATTCGCTCAACCTAAGCTCTGATACCAACTGAAACGACCCGCAAATCCGTGCTACCTGAGTTGACTAAATACACCACACGTCCGACCCAAATAACACAGAAATACGACTCATTATTAGAAAGAAGTCAGAGGATGAGAAATAGAAAGAAAGAAATATTAGAATAGAAGAAAAACGAAGATCACAACTCACAGCGGAACGAAGAAAATATATTATATAACATAAGCTTTGAAATACAAATTTGTTTGGTACATATATACATACCATCATCAGAGTACACATAACATTTGATCCAGCGGAAGTAACTCTAGATAACTAACGTTGAAGCCTTCTGCTTCAAGCTCCTCCAAGTGTATCTGTAAAAGCCTGAAACACTTGACTGCCCGTACAAATTTGGGCACCCAAGAGTTTAGGGAAAACAAACAAAAACAAACTCTGGGTCAGTCATGGGACTGGTGTGAGTAAACTCCAACCACTTGTTTAACTTTCAAAACTCTTTTCGAAAGGAAAGATAATAGTAAGACCAGCCCACACATAAACACGGACGGTTTTTACCTTACTATAACCCAAAACACTTTGATATCAAATCCAGTGATATTACAGTAATGTCTACATCAAATTAAATAACCAAATAGCAGAACGCTTGCATCTCACGCTCCACATATATAGTATAAAATCAAAAACCGCATGGCGCTTATTGGAGATTGGATTTCCAACATGACAAGGTATGGAACCACCTTCCGACTGTGTATCTCTAGAGAGGAATACACTGGGTTCAACAAGAACATCTTGTAACCCGGCCCACACATGACCGACCACTCATTTCGCTTGAGTGTATCGAATGTATATCACCAACGGTTGGACTCAAACCACCGTTTCCCGAATGGGCAGAATCGATAGATTTAGAAACAAAAGGAATTTCTCTAGATAGGTGATTATACACCCTAATGGGTGCGACCCACATAGCCATGCTGCCTGCCCGATTTTTGTCCTTTCCCGGTTGTTGAGGCCTGAGGCTACGCATACTTACCATTCATTGATAGCACAATTACTTTGAATGCCACATCATCAGATCCGTTAATCACTAGTTGAGTTTGCACGAATATTCTGGATGTTATGCTAAGGGAATAAATCCGTTGCAACCATATATATTTATACAGACCAACCCATTTGATCATTGGAAATACTTTGTCAGACATTCGTCCATATACGTTCGTTCTGGGACTGAACGACACCGAAGGCACTATTTCTATAAATAGAAAAGCCCTTGCACTTCACTCCGTCTTCAATATATTCAGCATACTTGGTTCGCAACGCTTATGCCGATACGGAGTGGTTCTTCGGATAATAATCCAACCGGTCTCTCCATATTGACAACGATGGTCAAAACTTCGATAGTCTGTGATTTAACTATCGAATAAAAACAAGTGTTCATCCAAACATATCAACAAATCACTGGGCTCTTTAATTAATATTTCATTAATTAAATCTCTTCCCCATTTTCTCTATCAATATTTGTTAACCAAATATTTTCAATAATCATCTCGGCCTCTTATGTCATTTGGAAAACGTTTCCAAACATTAACTTCCTTTATTTTCTATATATTAGGAAATATCTCTATTTGCAATTGGAAACAATTCCAATCACTTATCTCTATCCCTTTACAACATTCGATTTTTATATTCACTTTCCTATCGAATTCAATACGTCGATACAATGATTTCTAATTATCAAAATATCTTAAAAATATTCTTACTCCTTAAATTTCCGGAAAATTTCGCCATAACCTCCCCTGTATCGGGAGCATCGGGAAATTTCAAATAGCTTCCCGGTATCTTCAAATCTCCAAAGGAAAAAGAAAAGGCCAAGCGGCTTGCCGATACGGCGCATAAAATCTCATATATGAATTAAACATGTACCTTTTTGTCGAGCACATAAATTTAAAATCTTCATATATTCCATCCCATATCTGTTTAACACCTGTTCACCTGTTTCCAATTCAATTCAACTCAATCCATTTGTTTGAATTCAATTTTGAATCGTTTGAATTCAGTTTCGCTCAATTATTCTTTAATTAGCCTTTTCGCCTATTTTACTTCTTTGTTGAACATAACATGTTCAAACAAAATATTTAACTTGCTCATAACCAAATTGAATTTCAATTTCAATTCTAGTTCTCTTTTCTATTTCGAATATAAATTCTCAAATCGAATTCACTTATTTAAAGCTCAATATTCATTCGAAATCTCATTAACTAATTTCTATTCGAATTAGTTAACCCTATTCAATAAATCAAAAATCTGATTTCTATTTCAGAAATCAACTCATTACTCCACTGGAGTTCACATATATTTTATAACTCACATCTGGATTTTTCTAAATAGAAATTTCGATTTTTATTTGCTTAAAATCCTTTAATTTAATTAAATAAACCGTTATGGTTTTATAATGGTTATGGCGCTGTTTTTCTGAAAATTTGATTTTGACATAACTCAAAATCTATACGACGAAATTCAGATTTTTCTCTTTCATTAGAAAATTATTATCAAACCGGTCCTGACGTTTCTTGTTTCAAAGAATTCCGACTTCAATCGAGTTCTATATATTCAATTGAAGTTCGAATCGCCAATTTACGAACTGCAGCGCTGCGGCGAGTTCGTTTAATTATATTTATATATATAAACTTTTAAACTTCTTAAAAATGAATTCAACTTCGTTTTAACCTTATTTGAATTCCTTGATTCAAATTCCAATCTCACTTTTGAATTCTATATTTCAAATCCCAATTCCTTTTCTATTTGATATTCAAATTCAATATTTGAATTTCTATTTGAATTCCCTATATTCAAATTCTAGACTTGAATTCATTTGAATTCTCTTATTCAAACTTTATACTCAAATTCCATTTGAACTTCTATATTCCCATTCCTATATTTGAATTCTATTGAAGTTCAAATATTCAAACTCCTTTTTAAATTCTATATTCAAAATTCCATAGTTTTTAAACCCATTTGAATTTCATATTCAAATTCCATAGATCAAATCCGATTCGAATTCAATTTGAATCTCTTATATTCAAATTCCATTTTCCTTTTCCATTTGACTTCTAATATTCAAATTCATCTCCAATCCCATTTGAATTCTAATATTCAAACTCATTATTAACGCCATTTGAATTTCTTTACTCAAATCCATTTGAATTCCCTTGAATTCAAATTTCAAAACCATTTGGATTTCCTATTTTGAAATCCTATTTGAAATTCTATTTCCAATTCTACTTTGAAAATCCTAATTCAAAGTTTATTTCAAATTCTATTTTGAAATCTCATATTCAAATTTCTACTTGAATTTCTGTATTCAATTCCATGTTCAAATTCAACACTTGAATTTCTATTTCAAATCTCAATCCAAATTTCATATTTAAATTCCATTCAAATCTCTATTCAAATCTCACATTTGAATTCTTCTTTGAAATACTATATTTCAAATTCTATTTAATTCTTCTTTGAAATTCCATATTTCAAAGTCTGTTTTGAAATTCTACATTCAAATCTCTATTTGAACTTCTTATTCGAATTCCTTTGAATTCAAATTTTATTTTAATTTCTTGAATTCAAATTCTATTTTTCCATTCTAATTTCGTCTATTCAAATTCTATTTGAACTTCTATTTGAATTTCTAATATTCAATTCCCTTTTAAAATTCAAACATTTAAACTCCTTTTAAAATTCAAATGTTATACTCAAATTTTATTTACATATTTAAACTCCCATTTCAAATCTTATTTAAATTTTCTTCTGAATTTCAAATATTCCAACTCCTTTCAAATATTTAAATTCTATTTAAATTTCCACTTAAAAATTCTATTTCAAGTTCTATTTTGAAATTTCATTTCAAAATTCTATTTTGAAATTTTTATTTCAATATTCCATTTGAAATTCTATATTTTCAAATTCTACTTGAACTTCAAATTCTATTTGGGAAAAATAGAATTTTCCTTTAAACCTCAAATATCTTTCTCATGATATTTTAATAATTTAACACTTGACCTAGTGATATTTAAAGCAATCAAATCACTCCATTTTTCAATCATTTGATTTTTAACACATCATATATTAATATATGAGATCAAGCAAACAACAAACAACACAACAGATAATATATTTTTGAGGAATCCAGTTGGATTCCTCCAACCTGTTTTTCCTGCATCCACAGATGTTAGCACATAAATAATACCCATTCTGCTTCGTGGCAGAATATCGCGGTATAGAAGGTCATCCACTAATCATAGCGTGGGGCGTATAGGGTAATCATCCGCTATGAAACTGCGGGCATCCGCTAATGAGGCTGCGGGAATCCAACCAATCAATCAACCCAATATATATATATATAGCCTAAATAACTAATATATATAAAGCAAGCAAAAAGCATCCACACCAGCAACAAACAATTATTTTTAATGAAATAAAAATAATTAAAATAAAAGGTGAGTGAGATTTACTCACCGTGATTTCTTTTGTCGAGCATTCTCATTCCAAATTGATGAGTTTACGAATTCACTCGAGTCGTCTTGAATGGATTTTATTTGCACCTAAAATAAAATCTTTTATTCATCAAATTTGAACTATTTAATTAAATTACTTAAATAATCTATATTAGATGAATTAACTATTTACACATATTAACTAAAACATTTCTTAAGGGACCGATTTATTAACTTAGTAATTAAAACTAAATCAACTAAATTAATTTCTATTTTATCTCATTTTCCTAATCTCCTATAATCAAGGTTAAAATTTTTTAACATGAATATAGCTATGTATATATATCTAAATTAATTAAAGAAATAAACTAGCCATTTATACATTAATCCCCCTGTTTTTTTTCAGATTTTATCTTTGTTATTTTTTTCCCAAACTCCATTACCTTGACTTCCTCCGATCTTGCACTGCCAAACCCGAGCCAACCAACCCGACTCCTTCCAGAATCGCACTCCCCAATCCACCACTGCCGCACAGGAACTCCCCTTGTCGACATTGATCTGAACCTCCCAGCGTCGGCCACAACTTCTCCAGCATCAATCGGACATCGATAGTCTCCCTCTTCTCGCAGCAAACCCTAACTCGCGAGCTTCTGATTTGATTCGAGCCTCTGAAGTGATCGAAGGTATCGCGGTTTTACCAGTGGCGAGCTTCGAGGAACACTCGCGATTTCGAATTCGCGATTTCTGATTATACATTTTTTTTTTTCGTAAGAATGAATTTGACTGGAGGAAAAAGAATCGAAGTATATAAAAACATGAGAGGGTTTTCGGATTTCAGAATGAAAGCAACGGGGACAATGTATTTATACAGAAGTGGAAGAGAGACAGAAGTACGAGGCCATTAAATTGATGTTTCCCTGATGACGAAGAGGGAAGACAGAAAATTTGTCTCGAGGAAAGAAATATAGGCTGCGGAATTAATTACTTAGGTCTGCGTTTCCTTTTTTCATATTGATTTTATTTTAATTAAATAATTAAAATATCTCGCGGTCCTTAACTAGTAATCCCGAACCATTATTCAACCGTGACGACCGACGATACCAGATTATAACGCTATTCCGAACTCAACGGAACTGATATTGAAATTTAAATTCGAATGTAAATATAAACGGCCATATTAAATTGAAAATTCAATAAAAATATCATTTATATTATCAACTAAATATTTAAAACAATATTAAATATTTAAAATAAATTATTCAAAAATCTGGGTCGTTACAGTTTGGGTGATAATGATTTTATGAGCCTATTGGCTAGCCACTTGGCTTTTTCTTTTTGAGATCAAAAGGCCTATATGGCAATTTCGGGATTTTCCCGTGGCTCCCGGTGCAGGGGAGGTTATGGCGAAATTTTTCGAAAATTTAGGGTGTTAGCCAAATTTTTGAAAATTTGGGAATTCTCAGAAACTGAAAAGTTGGAGAATGGAAGCCAGATCGAACGTAGATTCGATTAATCAAACCACTTTCGACTTTGTTCCTTTTCGGGGACGAAAAGTTTTAAGTGGGGGAGATTGTAATAACCCGAAAATCTGGGCCAGTTTAAAATTTTTATTTTGGCAATTTTAATGAATTTTGAGTATTTAAAATAAATTATTTTAAATAATATCGACGAGAAATATTTTTTGAATGAATTTGAACGTATATATTATATACGTCATCGTTAGAATATAAATAATTATATATAATTATAAAAAGGAATTGAAAATGGCGCGGTAGTTCGATAATACGATTTCAAACTTCAATTGAATGTACCAGGTGCAAAACAATCCGGATTTTAGAGAAACCAAAAATAATAGGATCTAATTGATAATATCTTTCCAACGAATCCAAAAAATCGAAATTTCATAGCGGGAATCAAAAGTTATGCCCAGTTGAAAATTCAGAATAGTCGCTGTATAAATTATACATGGCCCAAAAAGTCAAATTTTGCATATGAATGAATTTGGACTCGAAACCATTTCCATTGAGTTCAAAATGCCGTTTAGAACTCCGAAAAGTATAAGCTTCGATATATTCCGATATCCGGAATAATGGCTATGGACAGGAGCTTTTCGGTTAGCAAAACATAGCCCTTAAAAAGTGAAATTTTGCATACGAGCTCAGAATTCGACGAAATTAGTTTTGTTCGGACCGTATCGTCAATACGAAGATAGAACATATTTTTCGGGAATTTTTCGAGTTAGTATGTGACCCCGGTAAATTGAAATGCGCGTTCAAATTCAATATATAGAGTTATATGTTGATTTTAACGGAAACTGATTGTAACAGCCGAATCAGGTGACGATATATATCCCATTGTGTTCGAAATGGGGGTAAAACGCTATGGACGACAGGCGGTGGGCCTCATTTAGAGGTCGTATGTAAAAGTCAACTTTTTGCAAATTAAATAATTTAAAAAAATATCATCCCTCTCCCCTTAAACTCCTCTGCCCCCCCCCCCGATTTCATTTTAAAGAAAAAAAAGAAACAGAAGGGGGACGCGATCGAAGCCCCCCCCCCCCCGATGAGCCGCCGCGCCCTAGGGCGGCGCAGCCACCACATGCCGCCCCCTCCTCTTTGTAGCGACCCGGGTATTTTCAACACTCGAATCCAGACACTAACACGTCCCGTGTCCAAACTCAAGTACCGAAAACCCAGAAAGCTAATAGAAAGAAGTTAGAGGGTGAGAGAAGAAAGAAAGAAATATTAGAATAGAAGAATAAGAAGATCAGAGTCTCACAGCGGAATGGACAAAATATAATAATCAATAATACTTTTTAACAGAACTGTATATTACAACATCAGAGTATACATTCAGATCAATACAACACACAGCGGAAATAAACTAGTACCAGTATATATATGGAATACGTCTCGACTTCAACTCCATCTCTGTTGCTTCCAGCGGAAACCTGACCTGTAAATATGCTTGGTCTGACCCGAGCACATTTGATTTAAAACAAAATTCACCCGGATCAGTCTGAAATACTTTTCAGTGATAAATTCATACAGCAACCAACTTGTTTAACTTTGAAATCCTTTTGAAATAAAAAGATAATAGTAAGACCAGTCCACACATAAACACGAACGGTTTTTACCTTACTATAACCCAAATCGTTTGAAATCAATATCTTCTTCTGATATTACCATAGTGTCTAAATACAAGTAAATAGAATTTAGCAGAACGCTTGCATCTCACGCTCCACATATATAGTATACAATCAAAAACCGCGAGTGCTTATTGGAGATTGGATTTCCAACTATGACAAGGTATGGGACCACCTGCCGATAGTATATCTCTAGAGACGAATACACTGGGTTCAACAAGAACATCTTGCAACCCGGCCCACACATGACCGACCACTCATTTCTCTTGAGTGTATCGAGCATATTGTCACCTTACGGCTTTTTGTCGCGCGACCACCGTAGTTCCCGGGAGATACAGAATTGAAAGGAAGTAACAAAGGTGAATATTCTCTAGATGGTGACAATACACCCTAATGGGTGCGACCCACATAGCCATGCTGCCTGCCCGATTTTTTGTCATTTTCCGGTTGTTGAGGCTTGAGGCTATAATCGACTTTTGAAAACATCTGGCCACCATTCACATCATACACGTCATCCAGGAACAGGATGAACCGAAGGCACCCTCCTACCGCATCCTAGGAATCACCCTATAGATCAGTAGCGAGTAGTCCTTGCAATCCGCAGATTTCAATCACGACAGAATCATCGTTAACTCTGGGGATCAGCCAGAGGTACTTAACAATAGTTCTTCCGCTCATGGAGACTTACGGTCTTCAATTGCTCCATCTCGATCAGCATCTTTGACGTATTCGTATTTATTGGTCGGAATGGTTTTCGAAGATAAATTCGATCCCGGTCTTCCCGTACCAATAACGTTGGGTCAGATTTTGATAGTCGGTTATTTAACTATCAAAATAAACAACCATAAAAAAAAAATCAATTCCATTGGTTTATTACACAGCATCACTTGGCCCTACATTTCTCATTATCTTATCGAATCACTTATCATTCGTAAAATAATTATTACGACATCTTCCTTGGCTTCATTATTTGAACACCAAAACCACCACTTATTCTTTTAGAATAAACCCAGTTAAATCTCATTTCCTAACTTTGAAAATGCCGTTATACTTTTACCAATTTCCCTTTTTATTTTTCTTTATTAGGAAATAACATTTCATATTCTCTAACCCCTTTAGAATCCTTTTATTCTGGAATCTTATATTTCCAAATCTTCAATGGCGTTACACTGTTATTTTCCCACAATATTTTATTCTCACCTCTTCAACATTTCGACTGATATTATCTTTTGATAATCCTGAGGTTATTCAAGTTGGGGTATTTTAATTACCTCTCAGACCTTGATCAACAACGTTCTTATCGTAAGATGAATATCAGTTGTAATACAAAAAAACTGACACTCATTTCCAATACGACAAATCCCGTTATAATTCCATCTTGATGGAATATCATCTCTTCTTTTTAAAATGGCAATTCTATATCGCACCCTTTTAACTTATCTCGATTCACTACTCTAATTCAGGTCGGGTTTTATAACTTCGTCCAACTTGGATTTCATATAATCCGATTTAGTATAATTCAATAAGAATTGAAATAAAACTTCGGTTTCACATTATAGATACTAAATCGCTTTATTAACTATCAACACGACTTTAGACTTCACAACATTCCTTACTATATTTAACATTCCAAAACATCACTTTGATTTTTAATAAATGACAAATAATTAAATTTCAACCTTTAAAAATAAAACTAGGTTACCCAACCATCAACTACTTTCTTTAAATTAATGAACTTAATTAACAAACAATTTCAGCAAAGCCGTTTACTTGTTTCTCTTTAAACATGACTAACTAGTTAGTCAATCGTTTCGATCTTGTCATTTAAATTAATTAATAATTAATTTAAATAATGCTATTCACTTTGATTTTTAATAAGTCAATATCAAT
This sequence comes from Allium sativum, assembly GCA_030737875.1. Lineage (NCBI taxonomy): Eukaryota > Viridiplantae > Streptophyta > Magnoliopsida > Asparagales > Amaryllidaceae > Allium > Allium sativum. Next base: position 967,027,796 of record CM060912.1, on the reverse strand, counting down.
ATAAACCCCATTCTATTTGTTACATCAAATCTGGCCACTTGAACTTGCTAAATAAAATTGTTTAACAATCATTTGATAAGCACGTGCTTCGCGCACGGTAGATTCTGGTTAAACCAAAACGACGATTTGTGGTTAAAACGAACCAATGTATATATGTGATTAATATATTCCCCTTTTAGAACTTCATTTAAAATAATATATATATATTTAAAAATATATATTCGGTTATACAATAATTTTTTATAACTCTATTTCTAGTGATTCACCTGACGGTGACTCGTTCTTTATAAAACAGTGCATATTTGGGCCATCTGCTATTTACTTATTGACCATGCTATTTATTGATTCAAAACCCAACCACATTCAATGATCAATAGGGTTTAAAGTCAACGGGTTTGAACAGTTCATAAAATATGAAATAACAGCATAATAAATATTTGAGGAACCGGTTTGGTTCCTCCTACCTGTTCTTCCCTGCATCACAGATCATTAAAATACTTCATATCAGTACATAGAGATATTTTAAACGACGATAATATAATTAACGTCAACCATTAAAGCAACCATATGCATCCAAAGCATCCAATCAACCAATTAAAATATATGAATTTAGCACATCTTAGTATTTCAGAAATGTGTGAGAATTAACTCACCAGTTTATTTTACGATTGACGGTCCGCGTTGTTCGTATAATTTTAAACCCCGTTTAAAATTAACCGAAATACGGGTTGCATCCGATTCCTCCCAAATCTATAGTGCTCTTTACGGTGATTCCATTGTTTCCATTTCTGCGAAATTCTCATATCGAGCGAACACGTTACGATTGTTATAAGTTAACTAGTTTTCTTAATATAATATAAATTAAATTTTAAAATAACTAGTTACCTCATTTTACCTTTAACCTTTTCTTCAACACTTCGCATTCATGCACACATACACACTCCTGCAAGTGCCAACGTCCCCTTGCATATTCTTCAGTACGTTGGTAAAAAGCACGGACCCCATCTCTTTCAAGCACCGTCCGTTTTTTTTTTTTTTTTTTCAACAAGGCCGAAGCCCACTAAAAATTCCAAAGCACGTCTCCCTTCATGTCTTCCATCTCCCACGTTTTGGACAGAACCGAACAATGCCATGCACAGAAACCCCTTTCTCCCCTTCCCCTTTTTTTTTTGTTTTACTTTTATTTCACGTTCCCATTCAATCATCTTGCCATGCAAATACTTTCCTCCATCGACCATTCTGCTGCAAACATGGCGGTCCATGGCACATACCAACTCCACATGCCTCGCATACATTTCCAGACAGTCCGCCTTGAAACCCCACCATGTTATGACCGCTCCTCCCCCTTTGTTTCAACACTTCCAGTATTTACAACTACTACTCCATACCATAACCACCAACATCCCCACACAAATGCAATCCATACTCCTTCTCTAGTGTACGAACCCACACCGCATGTCTCCTTTCCTCGGCCTCCTTCACCAGCAACAGATCGATACCCATCGCGAGCGAGCACGCCCGAACAACTTCCGAGCTGCTACACGCTAGCACGCATAACGTCGGACTTAACAATTTTCCAGCCATCGTAATATTTGCAGCACTGATTTTTATTGGCTTTAAGTAACAACGAAAGAAGAGAGAATGAGGAGCCATATTTCAGTTTTGAAGTTTCGGATTCAAAAATAAAAGGAGGGTATAGAAGTTGAAATTTTGTTTACCTGCTGGTTTTCGAAGAAAGAACAACGATGCTGTGTATTTATATGTGGAGGTACCTTGCCCATCACGGAGACGGTAGTTTGGCTAACACGAAATATGTTTTGGGGAGCACGAAAGGTAGGTACGCGGTAGGTGGTAGAGTAGAGTTTCAGTCCTTCAGACTTGGTCGGCACATTTGAATATTGAAAAGAAAATACGGGAAGTAGGGGATAGGGTAGGTCTGCAGCAAAGTCATGTGCAGTGAGTTTTCTCTTCATTAGGATCACGGTGGATTGGAAACTATAGGCAGAAGCTTCATAGGCTTTGAAGAAAAAAAAATATGTATTGTCACCTTTCATTAATTAATACACGTACGGTATGGTGTTGTGTAGATATTTTCCAAGGCATGTACGCTGAGCACTTAGAATAAGCTAGCTTTTTTTTTGAAATTTTAAATGCTGCGTTTTTGTTGTGAAAGAAGAATGGAAACTGGCTGTTGTATTTATGGAAAAATAAGGGTGGAGATGAGACTCAACGTACGAATAGGGATCCTATTCCTACTAGCATAGCATGAAAATTTCTACTTCAGCGTACGCTTCCTTAAATTGACAAGGACCATACAAGACCATGCCCTTCATTAAATTTTGATTTAACATAGATATTTATTTGCACAAAACGATAGGTGAATTTGGAAAGGTAGTGCTTATATAATTTTCACAAATGAAAACATTAGTTTAAAGTTAACGCACCCCGTTATATACAACTTCGTCTGCGTACGACTTGTCACCGACAGAAATAAAAATACCATCATGTCGAGTGAGGTGCCACGATCACAAAAATATAATAATGTCGGTAGGTTAACTTATTCTGTGAAATGCCAAAATGTTGACACAGGGTGCGAAATACTCCAAATAAAAAGTTGCGTATTTAATTAATTAAAAATTACAGTAAAATTCTAAAAATTAAATTATGACTACGCCTCAAATGACTTATCCAAATTCGAGACCAATATTTAATTATATTAAAATAAATTGTTATGGCGTATAAACGATTTCACAGCGACTATTTCAGAATTTCATTTGGACGTAAAACAAAAGCTAAAATACGAAAACTCGATTTTTCTCTTCCATTAGAAAAATATTGTCAACTAGATTCAGACGCTTCTTGTTTCGCTGAAATCCGACTTAAAATGGATTCGGTATGATCAATTGAAGTTGAAATTCAATTTTACGAACTACCGCGCTGTTTCGAATTCGTTTTATAATTTAAAATATAAATATAAATGCTCAGTCATCGTTTAATTAACGATTTCGATATTGAATCCCATAAATAATTCAAATATAATATTTAAAATAAATTTAAATATTCGAATCAAAATAGCAGGAAAATCCGGGTCGTTACATTCTTCCCCCCTTAAAATAATTTCGTCCTCGAAATTGCTAAGTAAGAAGAATGTTTCGAACTCAATTAATTTCAAAATAATTCATTTAAAATATTTTCAAAAATAATTTCTAAGTTTACGACCTTACGACAAAATTCGCCAGCACCTCCTCTGTACTGTTCAATCCAAACAACTTCACCAGCCACTCCGGCCTTACATGTCGATCCAAAGAAAATAAAAGCCAAGCGGCTACCCATCTCGGGTATAAATTCAAATACCCAAACAATAATATTAAGGTTTACCTTTTTGTCGGGCAACTTCATCCCAGTTTCGAAGCAAATCAAACAACAGCTCTTTATTTCTGAATCTGTGCTTTAATCTTCGTGATTAAATCAATTATCATAGCCTTCTGATAGTATGCCCTTTACTCAACTTCCAATGCAAAAACTAATACCGGGTTATATCATATAATCCCATTCAACAGTCGTTATGCTGTAATTCCTTTCTTTTCAATCCATTCAACTTCTTAATTAACTGCTAATGGTTTCAATTTAATCCAAGCCAGCCAAGCAAGCAATAATCACTTAATCAAATTATTTCAATTTCCTTTTTAATTTCAAATTCAAATTTTATCTACCAATTCTATAATTTAAATTTCCTTCTAGTTTTATTAACCCATTCAAATTTATTTCCCTGAATCTCATTTTAATGAGCCCACTCATTCATTGATTCCAAATCTAATTCAAATCCATATTCATGAATTCTATTCCAACCTACAATCCAACCAATTCCCATTTCATAGTTGAAATGTTTCCAACTTCATACAAGTTTTAAATAATAATTATAAATTTTACCTTCTTAGATAAAATACATTGGGCCCAAAACAATATAAAAATAATTTTTCAAATTACAAACACGTACTCTCGTATATATACACTCAACTCGATCTAGGGTATTACTAGCCCAATCTCTATCGAGTTACACCACAGAGCCAAGGTTATTCCTAAACCATTGCTCTGATACCAACTGTAGCGACCCGGGTATTTTCAACACTCGAATCCAGACACTAACACGTCCCGTGTCCAAACTCAAGTACCGAAAACCCAGAAAGCTAATAGAAAGAAGTTAGAGGGTGAGAGAAGAAAGAAAGAAATATTAGAATAGAAGAATAAGAAGATCAGAGTCTCACAGCGGAATGGACAAAATATAATAATCAATAATACTTTTTAACAGAACTGTATATTACAACATCAGAGTATACATTCAGATCAATACAACACACAGCGGAAATAAACTAGTACCAGTATATATATGGAATACGTCTCGACTTCAACTCCATCTCTGTTGCTTCCAGCGGAAACCTGACCTGTAAATATGCTTGGTCTGACCCGAGCACATTTGATTTAAAACAAAATTCACCCGGATCAGTCTGAAATACTTTTCAGTGATAAATTCATACAGCAACCAACTTGTTTAACTTTGAAATCCTTTTGAAATAAAAAGATAATAGTAAGACCAGTCCACACATAAACACGAACGGTTTTTACCTTACTATAACCCAAATCGTTTGAAATCAATATCTTCTTCTGATATTACCATAGTGTCTAAATACAAGTAAATAGAATTTAGCAGAACGCTTGCATCTCACGCTCCACATATATAGTATACAATCAAAAACCGCGAGTGCTTATTGGAGATTGGATTTCCAACTATGACAAGGTATGGGACCACCTGCCGATAGTATATCTCTAGAGACGAATACACTGGGTTCAACAAGAACATCTTGCAACCCGGCCCACACATGACCGACCACTCATTTCTCTTGAGTGTATCGAGCATATTGTCACCTTACGGCTTTTTGTCGCGCGACCACCGTAGTTCCCGGGAGATACAGAATTGAAAGGAAGTAACAAAGGTGAATATTCTCTAGATGGTGACAATACACCCTAATGGGTGCGACCCACATAGCCATGCTGCCTGCCCGATTTTTTGTCATTTTCCGGTTGTTGAGGCTTGAGGCTATAATCGACTTTTGAAAACATCTGGCCACCATTCACATCATACACGTCATCCAGGAACAGGATGAACCGAAGGCACCCTCCTACCGCATCCTAGGAATCACCCTATAGATCAGTAGCGAGTAGTCCTTGCAATCCGCAGATTTCAATCACGACAGAATCATCGTTAACTCTGGGGATCAGCCAGAGGTACTTAACAATAGTTCTTCCGCTCATGGAGACTTACGGTCTTCAATTGCTCCATCTCGATCAGCATCTTTGACGTATTCGTATTTATTGGTCGGAATGGTTTTCGAAGATAAATTCGATCCCGGTCTTCCCGTACCAATAACGTTGGGTCAGATTTTGATAGTCGGTTATTTAACTATCAAAATAAACAACCATAAAAAAAAAAATCAATTCCATTGGTTTATTACACAGCATCACTTGGCCCTACATTTCTCATTATCTTATCGAATCACTTATCATTCGTAAAATAATTATTACGACATCTTCCTTGGCTTCATTATTTGAACACCAAAACCACCACTTATTCTTTTAGAATAAACCCAGTTAAATCTCATTTCCTAACTTTGAAAATGCCGTTATACTTTTACCAATTTCCCTTTTTATTTTTCTTTATTAGGAAATAACATTTCATATTCTCTAACCCCTTTAGAATCCTTTTATTCTGGAATCTTATATTTCCAAATCTTCAATGGCGTTACACTGTTATTTTCCCACAATATTTTATTCTCACCTCTTCAACATTTCGACTGATATTATCTTTTGATAATCCTGAGGTTATTCAAGTTGGGGTATTTTAATTACCTCTCAGACCTTGATCAACAACGTTCTTATCGTAAGATGAATATCAGTTGTAATACAAAAAAACTGACACTCATTTCCAATACGACAAATCCCGTTATAATTCCATCTTGATGGAATATCATCTCTTCTTTTTAAAATGGCAATTCTATATCGCACCCTTTTAACTTATCTCGATTCACTACTCTAATTCAGGTCGGGTTTTATAACTTCGTCCAACTTGGATTTCATATAATCCGATTTAGTATAATTCAATAAGAATTGAAATAAAACTTCGGTTTCACATTATAGATACTAAATCGCTTTATTAACTATCAACACGACTTTAGACTTCACAACATTCCTTACTATATTTAACATTCCAAAACATCACTTTGATTTTTAATAAATGACAAATAATTAAATTTCAACCTTTAAAAATAAAACTAGGTTACCCAACCATCAACTACTTTCTTTAAATTAATGAACTTAATTAACAAACAATTTCAGCAAAGCCGTTTACTTGTTTCTCTTTAAACATGACTAACTAGTTAGTCAATCGTTTCGATCTTGTCATTTAAATTAATTAATAATTAATTTAAATAATGCTATTCACTTTGATTTTTAATAAGTCAATATCAATATAAACCCCATTCTATTTGTTACATCAAATCTGGCCACTTGAACTTGCTAAATAAAATTGTTTAACAATCATTTGATAAGCACGTGCTTCGCGCACGGTAGATTCTGGTTAAACCAAAACGACGATTTGTGGTTAAAACGAACCAATGTATATATGTGATTAATATATTCCCCTTTTAGAACTTCATTTAAAATAATATATATATATTTAAAAATATATATTCGGTTATACAATAATTTTTTATAACTCTATTTCTAGTGATTCACCTGACGGTGACTCGTTCTTTATAAAACAGTGCATATTTGGGCCATCTGCTATTTACTTATTGACCATGCTATTTATTGATTCAAAACCCAACCACATTCAATGATCAATAGGGTTTAAAGTCAACGGGTTTGAACAGTTCATAAAATATGAAATAACAGCATAATAAATATTTGAGGAACCGGTTTGGTTCCTCCTACCTGTTCTTCCCTGCATCACAGATCATTAAAATACTTCATATCAGTACATAGAGATATTTTAAACGACGATAATATAATTAACGTCAACCATTAAAGCAACCATATGCATCCAAAGCATCCAATCAACCAATTAAAATATATGAATTTAGCACATCTTAGTATTTCAGAAATGTGTGAGAATTAACTCACCAGTTTATTTTACGATTGACGGTCCGCGTTGTTCGTATAATTTTAAACCCCGTTTAAAATTAACCGAAATACGGGTTGCATCCGATTCCTCCCAAATCTATAGTGCTCTTTACGGTGATTCCATTGTTTCCATTTCTGCGAAATTCTCATATCGAGCGAACACGTTACGATTGTTATAAGTTAACTAGTTTTCTTAATATAATATAAATTAAATTTTAAAATAACTAGTTACCTCATTTTACCTTTAACCTTTTCTTCAACACTTCGCATTCATGCACACATACACACTCCTGCAAGTGCCAACGTCCCCTTGCATCTTCTTCAGTACGTTGGTAAAAAGCACGGACCCCATCTCTTTCAAGCACCGTCCGTTTTTTTTTTTTTTTCAACAAGGCCGAAGCCCACTAAAAATTCCAAAGCACGTCTCCCTTCATGTCTTCCATCTCCCACGTTTTGGACAGAACCGAACAATGCCATGCACAGAAACCCCTTTCTCCCCTTCCCCTTTTTTTTTGTTTTACTTTTATTTCACGTTCCCATTCAATCATCTTGCCATGCAAATACTTTCCTCCATCGACCATTCTGCTGCAAACATGGCGGTCCATGGCACATACCAACTCCACATGCCTCGCATACATTTCCAGACAGTCCGCCTTGAAACCCCACCATGTTATGACCGCTCCTCCCCCTTTGTTTCAACACTTCCAGTATTTACAACTACTACTCCATACCATAACCACCAACATCCCCACACAAATGCAATCCATACTCCTTCTCTAGTGTACGAACCCACACCGCATGTCTCCTTTCCTCGGCCTCCTTCACCAGCAACAGATCGATACCCATCGCGAGCGAGCACGCCCGAACAACTTCCGAGCTGCTACACGCTAGCACGCATAACGTCGGACTTAACAATTTTCCAGCCATCGTAATATTTGCAGCACTGATTTTTATTGGCTTTAAGTAACAACGAAAGAAGAGAGAATGAGGAGCCATATTTCAGTTTTGAAGTTTCGGATTCAAAAATAAAAGGAGGGTATAGAAGTTGAAATTTTGTTTACCTGCTGGTTTTCGAAGAAAGAACAACGATGCTGTGTATTTATATGTGGAGGTACCTTGCCCATCACGGAGACGGTAGTTTGGCTAACACGAAATATGTTTTGGGGAGCACGAAAGGTAGGTACGCGGTAGGTGGTAGAGTAGAGTTTCAGTCCTTCAGACTTGGTCGGCACATTTGAATATTGAAAAGAAAATACGGGAAGTAGGGGATAGGGTAGGTCTGCAGCAAAGTCATGTGCAGTGAGTTTTCTCTTCATTAGGATCACGGTGGATTGGAAACTATAGGCAGAAGCTTCATAGGCTTTGAAGAAAAAAAATATGTATTGTCACCTTTCATTAATTAATACACGTACGGTATGGTGTTGTGTAGATATTTTCCAAGGCATGTACGCTGAGCACTTAGAATAGGCTAGCTTTTTTTTTGAAATTTTAAATGCTGCGTTTTTGTTGTGAAAGAAGAATGGAAACTGGCTGTTGTATTTATGGAAAAATAAGGGTGGAGATGAGACTCAACGTACGAATAGGGATCCTACTCCTACTAGCATAGCATGAAAATTTCTACTTCAGCGTACGCTTCCTTAAATTGACAAGGACCATACAAGACCATGCCCTTCATTAAATTTTGATTTAACATAGATATTTATTTGCACAAAACGATAGGTGAATTTGGAAAGGTAGTGCTTATATAATTTTCACAAATGAAAACATTAGTTTAAAGTTAACGCACCCCGTTATATACAACTTCGTCTGCGTACGACTTGTCACCGACAGAAATAAAAATACCATCATGTCGAGTGAGGTGCCACGATCACAAAAATATAATAATGTCGGTAGGTTAACTTATTCTGTGAAATGCCAAAATGTTGACACAGGGTGCGAAATACTCCAAATAAAAAGTTGCGTATTTAATTAATTAAAAATTACAGTAAAATTCTAAAAATTAAATTATGACTACGCCTCAAATGACTTATCCAAATTCGAGACCAATATTTAATTATATTAAAATAAATTGTTATGGCGTATAAACGATTTCACAGCGACTATTTCAGAATTTCATTTGGACGTAAAACAAAAGCTAAAATACGAAAACTCGATTTTTCTCTTCCATTAGAAAAATATTGTCAACTAGATTCAGACGCTTCTTGTTTCGCTGAAATCCGACTTAAAATGGATTCGGTATGATCAATTGAAGTTGAAATTCAATTTTACGAACTACCGCGCTGTTTCGAATTCGTTTTATAATTTAAAATATAAATATAAATGCTCAGTCATCGTTTAATTAACGATTTCGATATTGAATCCCATAAATAATTCAAATATAATATTTAAAATAAATTTAAATATTCGAATCAAAATAGCAGGAAAATCCGGGTCGTTACACTCTTCTTCCCCCTCTTCTCTTCTTCCTCCTCTTCCTTTCTTCCCTGACCGAACCCGCACCCCTCCCCCCCATTCGAAACTCGCGCCGCCGACGATCTGCGGGCCCCCATCCTCCTGACAGCCGCCCCGACGCCCCACACACCCCCTTCGAGGCCCTGAAACCCTAGAAAATTTTACTGTAAGTTTTTTTATTTTTTTATATTTATTTTTCAATTTTCAGTTATCGTTTTATTTGATTTTAAAACTGAAATTTATTTGATTTTAAAATTGATTTTTAACTAAGTAAAAAGGCGGAGATTTTTAAAATAGAAAAGACTAGATTTTTAAAGGAAGAAAGACGATATTTTTAAATAGAGAAAGACGTGATTTTTACATATGTAGTGGAATAAAAATATGATTTTTATATTTTTAAATTAATAAAAATATGATTTTTATATTTTTAAAGTATTAAAAATATAATCTTTAATAAGTAGAAAATGTAAAAATATGATTTTTGTTTATGTAGAGAATTAAAAATATAATTTTTACATGATAGGAATATTAGAAATATCATCTTTATATGTGTAGCAAAATAAAAGTGTGATTTTTATAATGATATATTTGAAAAGGCGAAGTCTATATATTTAAAAAGGCGAAGTCTATGTATTTAAAAAGGCGAAGTCTATGAATTTGAAAAGAAGAAATCTTTATAGTTAAAAGGCGAGATTTTTATATATTGAATAGTATAGTAAAAATTCGATTTTTATATATTGAATAGCTAGATAAAAATTTGATTTTTATATATTGAATAGCTAGATAAAAATTCGATTTTTATATATTGAATAGCATAGTAAAAATTCGACTTTTATATATTGAATAGCTAGATAAAAATTCGATTTTTATATATTGAATAGCGAAGTGAAAATTCGATTTTTATATACTGGATAGCAAACTAAAAATTTGATTTTTACATATGTAGTGAATACGGGCAATGAAGATGACAAAAAGGCGAGAACGATGAAGATTTCTATTAATGAAGAGTCGTGGTATTGGAATAGCATTGGTGAGAACTTCTCACCTTTCAAAATTTCTTTTTTTAGTTATATATATATACTTGGATGCAGACGGTGTTTAGTAGCACCCGACACCCGTCATCCACAGACCATGGATGGCTTGTTAGTTTAATTGTTTGGTTGTGTAGTTGGTTAGATTATTTGGTTTGAATTGAATTGTTTGGTGAAATGAAATTGATTTGATTGATGTGTGAATGGCGTGGGCCTTCACTAGACCGGGGATAAGGCTAGGCCTCGTCCCGTTTCTAATATCGTACCGTTATGCCGCCGAAATTTTCTAAAATAAGTTAGAAAAATAAAAATATCATTTTTATTTTGTAAATGAACTGAATAAAAATCCATGTGTTAAAATAAAATATTTTATCGTTAAAAAATATAATTTTTAATGTGATTGTGAATAAATGAATATTTATAAACGAATCGACCGATTTGTTTATATACACTGATTTGACTGATGGATTGGGATGATAAATTTTACACATCGCCCAACTGCACAAATAAAACATGTGTTTGATTGTTTGAAACCCCACACGGGTGTTGGGATGAAATTTGAAGTTCATTCATCCTGATTGATTAAATATGTCGATCGATTGATTGACAGGCTGTTGTAAGCGTTAGATATCTATATTTGATGCTTATACAGTGTAGTGCACTTTGGTTGATGGTTGATTATTTTTCAATGCTATTATATACGTGTGATGTATGAAAATCCATATAATTAACATTATATGGTGATTGTTTGGGCCTCATTCCAATTTGAAAAATAAAGAATATTATAAAATAAAGGTTCATGTGTTGACAGTACTCATCCGTTGAGATAAGTCATGTGTTGAACGGAATATTTTAAAAATAGAAATATTTGAAATGGAAATATTTGAAAAAGAAATATTTGAAATAGAATATTAGAAAATAGAAATACATGAGGCCGTGTTGATTAGATTGACGCCATTTTGACGTGAACGATATTTATATCGATTTTACTCATTTTAAAATGAATATTGAAAAACGATTTCGAAATGAATTGAATATAAAGCGATTTCGAAATGAATTGAATATAAAACGATTTCGAAATGAATTGAATATAAAACGATTTGGAAATGAATTGAATATAAAATGATTTCGAAATGAATCGAATATAAAACGATTTCGAAATGAATCGAATATAAAACGATTTCGAAATGAATTGAATAAAGCGATTTCGAAATGAATTGAATATAAAGCGATTTCGAAATGAATTGAATATAAAACGATTTCGAAATGAATTGAATATAAAACGATTTAGAAATGAATTGAATATAAAACGATTTCGAAATGAATTGAATATGAAACGAATTCGAATTGAATTGAAAACGAATTGAAATAGAATAAAAATCGATTGGAAATGAATTCAAAATGAATTGAAATTTGAATTGAATTGAAATGGATTTAAAACGAATTTATAAGGGAAAAATTCAATTTTGATTTTAATTGTGAATGGAAGTTGAAATTGTTTTTGAAACGAATTTAAAACTATTTATAAAGTTCGTTTTAAATAGTAATCGATGAAATAAATATTATATATATAATATAATGGCCTGAATAGAACGTGCCACGTCGCGGCAGTTCGCGAATTTCGACCATTGACTTCGAATGGACATTACGGGAGATCCGACCGTCGGATTCTCCTAAAACCAGAACCGTTGGGTTCGTATCGAAAAGCGCTTTCTAACGAATATTGGAAATTTGAAATCTAACAGTTGGACTTGGAGATACGTCCAAATCAAATTTGGAAAAGGTCGCTGTAAGTGTAGTTCGATGGCCGTTGATGGAAATCGACTGTACGGGCCTTGATAAAATTATTAAAAATAGTAATAATTTGTGTAAAATCATAAGAAATGATTTGGGAAAAATTGGGATGAAAAACTCCATATTTGAAAAGATAAAAATAGATTTTTATCGAAATAAACTAGTTTGAACTAAAATTAAAACCCAACTATTTTTAAATAAATAAATTGGATTTGAAATGGGTTTTAAATAGAACTGATTTGTGGGTTTATCGTGAAGGGTGTTTTAAATAACACTTGTTCTTTAACCCGATACTAAATAGAATGTGATTTGGGTTTATCGTGAACTGTGTTTAAAATGACAATAGTTCTTTAACCCAGTAAAAGGAGTTTTAATGAATCTGCAATTAGATTGAAATGTGAATTGATAATCTAAATTATCAAATTTGGAAAATGAGCGAGAATGGAGTGTCACCAATTTGGCTCCAAAGCGATAGTTAAATCTTTAATTAGATTTAAACGTGAAATGGTAATTAATTTTACCGATAACACCGTGGTGTTAGATATGGAGTATTACAAGTTTTGCTTCACGGGATGAATAGGTTGGGATTGGGAAATAAAATAAATAATTACTTCGGTGTGGTTCGCTAATCTCGACTAGTTTGGAAATACATAATTTGGTTTGAAATGACATCCAAAGGAAGATTAAAGGATAGATTTTAAAGAATTTATCTTGGATAAAATTAATGGGAACCTTTCCCTAAGAATATGAAATTTGCGGTTAGTGGCTGCTGAATTGGAATGAGGCGTATGTTGTGTTTGTGTAACATTTGTTTTTAATATACGCGGGTTGTTCGGAAAGTCCGGGTTTATACCCATTCTGAATAACCGATTCGACGATATGTCGAAGATGAAGACGGTGGTTGAAGACCGGAAGTCTTCACATCGTTTGGGTGATTACTGATGATCTTTATTGGGCTGTACACCCAAGATGAGGGAATCAGTTGGTTGTCGTCCAGACGTACTTGGAGATGGATGGATATGCGAGGAAAGTGCCTCCGGTTTCATTCAGACCCAGAACGAACTTGTAAATGGATTGTGTGTCTGACATTGGATTTTATTATGTGTTGATTGATTTCTGTTAAATATATATCTGTTTGGCGGCGGAGAATTTATTCTCTTGCTTAACGCCCTTCTTTGAGACGTACGAGCTTAGAGGTTATATATCGATAGATATCAATCGCATAGCATGAATTGCCTGTGTGGCATGCTGAGTTGCATGGATCAAGGCTTCTGTTGAAAAGCAAAGTCTTGTGGTTGATGATCAAAGCACGGCCTATGTGGCAGCTTTGTGTATAGCGTGGATTCGCGAGCCTCACACCTCGTTATGAGTCAAAAATGGGATAAGGACTGCAGGGAGAGCACGATGTTTCTTTCTAGCTTTGGTGGTGTCAGTGACTTACCAGCCCTGACATTTATATACTTTTCACCTATGTGGTTGTTGGATGAGGCGCCTCGATTTTAGGTCTGTAAGGACCGGGAAACGTGTGTTCAGGAATAAATAATCCTCTAACATAAGTGAGGACCGGCCCTGAAGCATCCAGGGGTTACCCAGAGTGTGTAGTCCTGAGGCATTTGCTAGAGTGTCTCGAACGCGGAGAGAAGCTTGCCCCTTGCCTCGGCTCATGACGGAATCCAATTTCCAATACGTGATATTGCGGTTTTAATTGTAGAACTAGTATGGCGACATAGCAGATGGTAGCTATGCCGCCTATGATTGATATTTATGATTGAAATTGTTTTGACACTATACACCTATAATAATATCAGATAATGTGTTTTAAACGTATCAAGCATGCTTTGGCTGTTATAAGGGAAAACCCTATCCTCCGGCTTGCGTTGCATTGTGTGATGGGACCTGGGTCTTATAACAGCTTCATTTTTCTTTATTTAGCATTGCGCTGTTTGTTCTATGCACTGGTATTCTTGGGAGGAAACCCGTTCCGTGTACGGCGTGGTCCCTTGGTTTACCTAACTTTAAAACCAATATTAATAACTGTTTTAGTTCTCACACCAGTCACATGACTGACCTGGAGTTTATTGTTTTAACCTAAACTCTGGGTGCCCCTATTTTCGACACGGGCAGCTAGTAGTTTTGGTTTTGCAGATTTATATTCACAGGATCCTGGTTTATAGCTGGAATGATATCCGGAAAGCTCTGTATCCGTATATCACCTTCAGTTGTGTTTTGTATTATTTTCCGCTGCTATGTAAATTATTGTAATCTCTGAAATTTATCGAATGTAATTTATTCATTATACTATGTATATTCTTGTATCTGATGGAATTGTTGTAATAGCACTGAAATGTTCTTCTGTTTGTGTTCTGATTTGTCTTGTCCTCACAGTAATTCGTTCTTTCTCATCTCTTCGGAGACCGGGGAAGTTCGGGTCGCTTCATTTGGTATCAGAGCTTTGGTTTACAGAGCTCGAGAGCAAGACACATTAGAACCATACGAAAGAATTCATCAGATGTTGGATTAGTAATATCCAATTAGAATGACTCGTTAGAGATAGGATCAGTAGTATCCTAGAACGAGTGTGAAGAGTGTATTTTCCAAATGAAAACAATTTTGTTTTGAAAATTTAAATCGTTTTAAACGTATTTGATTATTTATTTATTTTGAATATGGACAATCCATTATATAAAGATTTTGCATATACGCGTCATGAACGTATATTCGAAGTTTTAATATATTAGATAGATATAGAATTACACTCTAGTCGCCCGGAGATGATGTTGATAATGACCATGGCATCACCAGCATTTATTTTCGTGTTTCAAAGGTGTGATATCTATATATTTCCATTAGACTGGTGTGAGAACCAAAACTTATATAGCTAGAACACTTTGTTGTGAATTGGCATCAAAAACAAGATTTTCAGTATATATATATATCAAATTTATGGATTTGAAACTCTAATTCACTATTTGATTAATGTTTGTGTTGTTTGTTTATTTGGTTGATAATTTTGAACCATTATGCCTAATTGTATCAAATATTGAATTATATTAAAGATTGGTCGCATTTGCTTGCATATACATATACTTACATTGAACAGGTCATAGCAAGGAGGCTAGAGCCGAAGAATGAAATTTGTTTGCCCGACAAATAGGTACATGTTTACTAATAATTTACTGTTTCGTTTGGGTGATGATGATTTTATGAGCCTATTGGCTAGCCACTTGGCTTTTTCTTTTTCTTTTTGAGATCAGAAGGCCTATATGGCAATTTCGGGATTTTCCCGTGGCTCCCGGTGCAGGGGAGGTTATGGCGAAATTTTTCGAAAATTTAGGGTGTTAGCCAAATTTTTGAAAATTTGGAAATTCTCAGAAACTGAAAAGATGGAGAATGGAAGCCAGATCGAACGCAGAGTCAATTAATCAAACCACTTTCGACTTTGTTCCTTTTCGGGGACGAAAAGTTTTAAGTGGGGGAGATTGTAATAACCCGAAAATCTAGGCCAGTTTAAAATTTTTATTTTGGCAATTTTAATGAATTTTGAGTATTTAAAATAAATTATTTTAAATAATATTGACGAGAAATTTATTTTGAATGAATTCGAACGTATATATTATATACGTCGTCGTTAGAATATAAATAATTATATATAATTATAAAAAGTAATTTAAAATGGCGCGGTAGTTCGATAATTCGATTTCAAACTTCAATTGAATGTACCGGGTGCAAAACAATCCGGATTTTAGCGAAACAAAAAATTATAGGATCTAATTGATAATATCTTTCCAACGAATCCGAAAAATCAAAATTTCATGGCGGGAATCAAACGTTATGCCCAGTTGAAAATTCAGAATAGTCGCTGTGTAAATTATACATGGCCCAAAAAGTCAAATTTTGCATATTAATGAATTTGGACTTGAAACCACTTCCATCGAGTTCAAAATGCCGTTTAGAACTCCGAAAAGTATAAGCTTCGATATATTCCGATATCCGGAATAGTGGCTATGGACATGAGCTTTTCGGTTAGCAAAACATAGCCCTTAAAAAGTGAAATTTTGCATACGAGCTCAGAATTCGACGAAATTAGTTTTGTTCGGACCGTATCGTCAATACTAAGATAGAAAATATTTTTCGGGAATTTTTCGAGTTAGTATGTGACCCCGGTAAATTGAAATGCGCGTTCAAATTCAATATATAGAGTTATATGTTGATTTTAACGGAAACTGATTGTAACAGCCGAATCAGCTGACGATACATATCCCATTGTGTTCGGAATGGGGGTAAAACGCTATGGACGACAGGCGGTGGGCCTCGTTTAGAGGTCGTATGTAAAAGTCAACTTTTTGCAAATTAAATAATTAAAAAAATATCTTCCCTCTCCCCTTAAACTCCTCTGCCCCCCCCCCCCCCCCCCGATTTCATTTTAAAGAAAAAAAAAGAAACAGAAGGGGGGACGCGATCGAAGCCGCCGCCCCCTCGATGAGCCGCCGTGCCCTAGGGCGGCGCAGCCACCACATGCCGGCCCCCTTCTCTTCTTCCCCCTCTTCTCTTCTTCCTCCTCTTCCTTTCTTCCCTGACCGAACCCGCACCCCTCCCCCCCATTCGAGACTCGCGCCGCCGACGATCTGCGGGCCCCCCTCCTCCTGACAGCCGCCTCGACGCCCCACACACCCCCTTCGAGGCCCTAAAACCCTAGAAAATTTTACTGTAAGTTATTTTATTTATTTTTCAATTTTCAGTTATCGTTTTATTTGATTTTAAAACTGAAATTTATTTGATTTTAAAATTGATTTTTAACTAAGTAAAAAGGCGGAGATTTTTAAAATAGAAAAGACTAGATTTTTAAAGGAAGAAAAACGATATTTTTAAATGGAGAAAGGCGTGATTTTTACATATGTAGTGGAATAAAAATGTGATTTTTATATTTTTAAAGTAATAAAAATATGATTTTTATATTTTTAAAGTATTAAAAATATAATCTTTATTAAGTAGAAAATGTAAAAAATATGATTTTTGTTTATGTAGAGAATTAAAAATATAATTTTTACATGATAGGAATATTAGAAATATCATCTTTATATGTGTAGCAAAATAAAAGTGTGATTTTTATAATGATATATTCGAAAAGGCGAAGTCTATATATTTAAAAAGGCGAAGTCTATGTATTTAAAAAGGCGAAGTCTATGAATTTGAAAAGAAGAAATCTTTATTGTTAAAAGGCGAGATTTTTATATATTGAATAGCATAGTAAAAATTCGATTTTTATATATATTGAATAGCATAGTAAAAATTCGATTTTTATATATTGAATAGCATAGTAAAAATTCGATTTTTATATATTGAATAGCTAGATAAAAATTCGATTTTTATATATTGAATAGCTAGATAAAAATTCGATTTTTATATATTGAATAGCATAGTAAAAATTCGATTTTTATATATTGAATAGCTAGATAAAAATTCGATTTTTATATATTGAATAGCGAAGTGAAAATTCGATTTTTATATACTGGATAGCAAAGTAAAAATTCGATTTTTACATATGTAGTGAATACGGGCAACGAAGATGACAAAAAGGCGAGAACGATGAAGATTTCTATTAATGAAGAGTCGTGGTATTGGAATAGCTTTGGTGAGAACTTCTCACCTTTCAAAATTTCTTTTTTTTAGTTATATATATACTAGGATGCAGACGGTGTTTAGTAGCACCCGACACCCGTCATCCACAGACCATGGATGGCTTGTTTGTTTAATTGTTTGGTTGTGTAGTTGGTTAGATTATTTGGTTTGAATTGAATTGTTTGGTGAAATGAAATTGATTTGATTGATGTGTGAATGGCGTGGGCCTTCACTAGACCGGAGATAAGGCTAGGCCTCGTCCCGTTTCTAATATCGTGCCATTAGCCGCCGAAATTTTCTAAAATAAGTTAGAACAATAAAAATATCATTTTTATTTTGTAAATGAACTGAATAAAAATCCATGTGTTAAAATAAAATATTTTATTGTTAAAAATATAATTTTTAACGTGATTGTGAATAGATGAATATTTATAAACGAATCGACCGATTTGTTTATATACACTGATTTGACTGATGGATTGGGGTGATAAATTTTACACATCGCCCAACTGCACAAATAAAACCTGTGTTTGATTGTTTGAAACCCCACATGGGTGTTGGGATGAAATTTGAAGTTCACTCATCCTGATTGATTAAATATGTCGATCGATTGATTGACAGGCTGTTGTAAGCGTTAGATATCTACATTTGATGCTTATACAGTGTAGTGCACTTTAGTTGATGGTTGATTATTTTTCAATGCTATTACATACGTGTGATGTATGAAAATCCATATAATTAACATTATATGGTGATTATTTGGGCCTCATTCCAATTTGGAAAATAAAGAATATTATAAAATAAAGGTTCATGTGTTGACAGTACTCATCCGTTGAGATTTGTCATGTGTTGAACGAAATATTTTAAAAATAGAAATATTTGAAATGGAAATATTTGAAAAAGAAATATTTGAAATAGAATATTAGAAAATAGAAATACATGAAGCCGTGTTGATTAGATTGACGCCATTTTGACGTGAACGATATTTATATCGATTTTACTCATTTTAGAATGAATATTGAAAAACGATTTCGAAATGAATTGAATATAAAGCGATTTCGAAATGAATTGAATATAAAACGATTTCGAAATGAATTGAATATAAAACGATTTCGAAATGAATTGAATATAAAACGATTTCGAAATGAATCAAATATAAAACGATTTCGAAATGAATCGAATATAAAGCGATTTCGAAATGAATTGAATATAAAGCGATTTCGAAATGAATTGAATATAAAGCGATTTCGAAATGAATTGAATATAAAGTGATTTCGAAATGAATTGAATATAAAATGATTTCGAAATGAATTGAATATAAAACGATTTCGAAATGAATTGAATATGAAACGAATTCGAATTGAATTGAAAACGAATTGAAATAGAATAAAAATCGATTGGAAATGAATTCAAATTTGAATTGAATTGAAATGGATTTAAAACGAATTTATAAGGGAAAAATTCAATTTTGATTTGAATTGTGAATGGAAGTTGAAATTGTTTTTGAAACGAATTTAAAACTATTTATAAATTTCGTTTTAAATAGTAATCGACGAAATATATATTATATATATTATATATATATTAAATGGCCTGAATAGAACGCGCCACGTCGCGGCAGTTCGCGAATTTCGACCATTGACTTCGAATGGACATTACGGGAGATCCGACCGTCGGATTCTCCTAAAATTGGAACCGTTGGGTTCGTATCGAAAAGAGCTTTCTAACAAATATTGGAAATTTGAAATCTAACAGTTGGATTTGGAGATATGTCCAAATCAAATTTGGAAAAGGTCGTTGTAAGTGCAGTTCGATGGCCGTTGATGGAAATCGACTGTACGGGCCCTGATAAAATTATTAAAAATAGTAATAATTTTGTAAAATCATAAGAAATGATTTGGGAAAAATTGGGATGAAAAACTCCATATTTGAAAAGATAAAAATAGATTTTTATCGAAATGAACTAGTTTGAACTAAAATTAAAACCCAACTATTTTTAAATAAATAAATTGGATTTGAAATGGTTTTTAAATAGAACTGATTTGTGGGTTTATCGTGAAGGGTGTTTTAAATAACACTTGTTCTTTAACCCGATACTAAATAGAATGTTATTTGGGTTTATCGTGAACTGTGTTTAAAATGACAATAGTTCTTTAACCCATTAAAAGGAGTTTTAATGAATCTGCAATTAGATTGAAATGTGAATTGATAATCTAAATTATCAAATTTGGAAAATGAGCGAGAATGGAGTGTCACCAGTTTTGCTCCGAAGCAATAGTTAAATCTTTAATTAGATTTAAACGTGAAATGGTAATTAATTTTACCGATAACACCGTGGTGTTAGATATGGAGTATTACCAGTTTTGCTTCATGGGATGAATAGGTTGGGATTGGGAAATAAAATAAATAATTACTTCGGTGTGGTTCGCTAATCTCGACTAGTTTAGAAAACCATAATTTGGTTTGAAATGACATCCAAAGGAAGATTAAAGGATAAATTTTAAATAATTTATCTTGGATAAAATTAATGGGAACCTTTCCCTAAGAATATGAAATTTGCGGTTAGTGGCTGCTGAATTGGAATGAGGCGTATGTTGTGTTTGTGTAACATTTGTTTTTAATATACGCGGGTTGTTAGGAAAGTCCGGGTTTATACCCATTCTGAATAACCGATTCAACGATATGTCGAAGATGAAGACGGTGGTTGAAGACCGGAAGTCTTCACATCGTTTGGGTGATTACTGATGATCTTGATTGGGCTGTACACCTAAGATGAGGGAATCAGTTGGTTGTCGTCCAGACGTACTTGGAGATGGATGGATATGCGAGGAAAGTGCCTCCGGTTTCGTTCAGACCCAGAACGAACTTGTAAATGGATTGTGTGTCTGACATTGGATTTTATTCTGTGTTGATTGATTTCTGTTAAATATATATCTGTTTGGCGGTGGAGAATTTATTCTCTTGCTTAACGCCCTTCTCTGAGACGTACGAGCTTAGAGGTTATATATCGATAGATATCAATCGCATAGCATGAATTGCCTGTGTGGCATGCTGAGTTGCATGGATCAAGGCTTCTATTGAAAAGCAAAGTCTTGTGGTTGATGATCAAAGCACGGCCTACGTGGTAGCTTTGTGTATAGCGTGGATTCGCGAGCCTCACACCTCGGTATGAGTCAAAAACAGGATAAGGACTGCAGGGAGAGCACGACGTTTCTTTCTAGCTTTGGTGGTGTCAGTGACCTACCAGCCCTGGCATTTATATACTTTTCACCTATGTGGTTGTTGGATGAGGCGCCTCGATTTTAGGTCTGTAAGGACCGGGAAACGTGTGTTCAGGAATAAATAATCCTCTAACGTAAGTGAGGACCGACCCTGAAGCATCCAGGGGTTAACCAGAGTGTGTAATCCTGAGGCATTTGCTACAGTGTTTCGAACGCGGAGAGGAGCTTGCCCCTTGCCTCGGCTCATGACGGAATCCAATTTCCAATACGTGATATTGCGGTTTTAATTGTAGAACTAGTATGGCGACATAGTAGATGGTAGCTATGCCGCCTATGATTGATATTTATGATTGAAATTGTTTTGACACTATACACCTATAATAATATCAGATAATGTGTTTTAAACGTATCAAGCATGCTTTGGCTGTTATAAGGGAAAACCCTATCCTCCGGCTTGCGTTGCATTGTGTGATGGGACCTAGGTCTTATAACAGCTTCATTTTTCTTTATTTAGCATTGCGCTGTTTGTTCTATGCACTGGTATTCTTGGGAGGAAACCCGTTCCGTGTACGGCGTGGTCCCTTGATTTACCTAACTTTAAAACCAATATTAATAACTGTTTTAGTTCTCACACCAGTCACATGACTGACCTGGAGTTTATTGTTTTAACCTAAACTCTGGGTGCCCCTATTTTCGACACGGGCAGCTAGTAGTTTTGGTTTTGCAGATTTATATTCACAGGATCCTGGTTTACAGCTGGAATGATATCCGGAAAGTTCTGTATCCGTATATCACCTTCAGTTGTGTTTTGTATTATTTTCCGCTGCTATGTAAATTATTGTAATCTCTAATATTTATCCAATGTAATTTATTCATTATACTCTGTATATTCTTGTATCTGATGGAATTGTTGTAATAGCAATGAAATGTTCTTCTGTTTGTGTTCTGATTTGTCCTGTCCTCAAAACGACCAGGGGTTTCGAATGGTCTAGATCGCTTTAACGACTGATTCGGATCGAGCGAAATTCCAGGCCGTCACAGGGTCTGAGCGAAACAACATGTCCGTCGATCTCCAAATGTGTTTGGACGATCATTACTAAATACCTTGCCTTGGAAGGCCAATCTCAATTCAAGATACCAGTCGTCATCATCCCAACGATGTGAAAACCTTCGGTCTTCAGCCACCGCCTTCATCTTCGACTCTTGATCGTCGTGATGATTATTCAAAATGGGTTAAACCCGGTCTTTCTGGATAACTTGCATATTTTGTGATTAGAAAAGTAAATATTGGAAAATCACACATTACGCCACATTCCAACTCAGAATATTCTTTTAATAAGATATTCATATTAGAAGATTCTCATTAATTTTATCAAAGATAAATTCTGAAAATAAAATATTAAATCTTCCTCAAAAGATTTATTAAAACTCCAGTTTTGATTTGATATCAAAAATCATTATTACAAGATCATTTATTTTAAGGAATAAATCTTGTCTTAAACAGATTAAAGAACTAGTGTCCTTTAAAACACAGTTCACGATAAACCTACAAATCAATTTCCAAAATATGGAATTCCACAGAAATCAAATCAATATATAATCGATATAGATTTCTATATCGGACTAATAATATAAATGGAATAACGGCAAAGCCTCTTAAATTCCATATATAATAACGGTCTTCTTTTACAGAAGCCCATTTTGATTATTACCAATCGAATATCCACTTAATTCCAATTTAATATATTAAATTGGAAAACTTGGTTTTTAGAAAATGCCTTTTTTTTAATTCTATAAAATAGATTTATAAATTCCAAATAATAATTTCAATGTAAATTGGATTAAAGGACAAACGTCGTTTAAAACACCGTCCACGATAAATCCACTTCACATCTCAATTTATTTAATATCACAAAATATAATTGCAAATCCTAATAATCTTAAAAAAACATACTTAAAAATAATCATTAAAAATATTCTTTATATAAAAGATTCTAAATGAGAAGTATACTTTGTATTACAATTTTTTATCTTTTACAAATATTCTTTGTTTTAACATATAGTTGATTAAAATATAATTTCTCTTTCATGAAAGAATATCCTTTATATAAAAGAAAATTTCAAATTTAAAAATATTATTGTTTAAAAGAACACCTGAATCGAAGTGCGACTCAAACATTTACCATATAATTTGGATTATATGGATTTCACACACATCATATATATGATAGTAATCATCAAATCATCCATTTACATCCAAAGTGTAATTTCCACTGTGTAAGCGTTAAAATTAAATAATAACGCTCATCGCAGCTTGTCGATCTAACGATCAACATACAACTGAATATGGGGGTTAGTGTATGTAAATTTTCATCCCAACACCCGTGTGGGGTTTCAACCATCAAACAAATAATAAACTAATTTGTGCACTTGGACGATGTGTGAAAATAATCGTCCCAATCACATAAACAAGTCGGGTAACTTGTGAATGGAAGTGTAATACACAACGTATAATCATGACAAGAAAATATCTCTATTGCAATGAATGAATAAGCATAATAACTTCGTCTCTATTGACAATTTCTATTTTGCTAATTTAAACCCTAAAAAAAATGGTTATTTTGTTTTGGCAATTCTAATGAGACAAAAATGATAATTTTGATTTAACTAACCTATCTTGACAAGTATATGTCTTGCCAAACATAAAATATATATATATATATGTCTATATATAATTTGCTTTAACTAATTCATTTTGACAAAACTGAATATTTTGGACAAAATGTCTATTTGTTTTAACTAGTATAAATTGACTAAAATGAATAATTGTTTTTACAAATGTAAATTGATAAAAGTGATTATTTTGTTATTAACTAGTATAAATTGACAAAAGTGTTTATTTCATTTTAACTAATCAATTTGACAAAATGTCTCTCCTTATTTCACGTAAAATTACAATAAGAATGCAACTCTAAAATCTATTCTTTTTATTGTCCTCTAAATGACAATAAAAGGAAATATTCATTCTTGACCTTTGTGCTACCACTAAAATGTAGTTTTTAAATCCTACCTTTTATTTATGTCTGAAAATGTGAATAAAAGGGTAACTCTTTAATTTTGAAAGTAAAATGAAACTTTCAATTCATGTTTGTTTGCATTAAAGAATGCAAATAAAAATACAACTTTTAAATGATGTTTTATTCATATCCAAAATGCAAATTTACAAATGTAACTTATATTATGATGTTTGGTTTGCATGTAGGATTGCAAACAAAAATGAAACTTTTATTTTAATGTTTTATTTGCGACATGGAAAGCAAATACATAAATAGATGAATGTAACTTTTATTTCTAGTTTGTTTGAAACAAGGAATGCAAATAGAGAACAAATTTTATTTTTAATGTATATTTTCATTTGTGATTACAAATAAAAGAACAACTTTGTTTTCAATATATATATGTGCATTTGTGAATGCAAATAAAAGAACAATTCTTAATTTCAATGGGTATTTGCATTTGTGAATGTAAAGTAAATACAACTTCCATTGGTAACGTTTATTTGCAGTAATAAATGCAAATAAAAGAACAAATTTCATTTTTAAAGTTTATTTCATTTCAAAGCATATTATATTTCAAAATATATTTTATCTCAAAATATATTCTATTTCAAAGTATATTTGTATTTGTGAATGCAAATGAAAAAATATTTTTGTTTTCAAAGTACATTTTTAACAAATTCTATTAAATGTATAAAAATGTGTATATTTGTATTGGTGAATGTAGATAAAAAGATAGACTTTAGTTTCATTGAATATTTGCATTGATAAATGCAAATAAAAGAATAAACCTTAATTTCAATGCATATTTGCATTAATAAATGCAAATAAAGAAATAAACTTTATTTTCAATATATGTATTAGCATCGGTGAGTGCAAATGAAAGAATAATTTATTTCAATATATATTTGCATTGGTAAATGCAAATAAAAGAACAATTTCTATTTTCTATATATATTTGCATTGCTGACTGCAAATAAAAGAATAAATTTTATTTTTAAAGTTTATTAGCATTATTAAATTCAAATAAAAGAAACAATAATATATTAAAATATTTTTGCAAACAAAAATGTAACTTCTGAAAATAATTTCTTATTTATATATAAAATGTAAACAAAATTGTGATTTCCAAAACATGTATTTTTATTTACATAAAAATGTAAACAAAAAGGTGGTTTTCAAATATAACCTTTAATTTGCAAATACAATGTAAATAAAGTTTTATTTTACTAATATGTTTTTAATATCAACAATAAAATTTAGTATTTTATTGTAATTCCAATTCTAGAACCTCTTACGTTTAATGTGACAGTAAAAAGAAGAATTTTTACTGTAATTCATAAACCGTGTTCTAAATATAAACAAATAAAATAGGATTTTATTCGTTAGCCAAATTATGTTGTAATGAAACTAATGAAAATATATTCTATTAGTTGTTCCTATTCTATTGTAAATAAACAACTAATAGAATATATTTTCATTAGTTTCATTAAACAAATAATACTTTATTTGTCGTTCAAATCTTATTGCAAAGTAAACAAATAAAAATAAGGTTTTATATATCGTTCAATTTCTATGATAATATCAACAAATAAAAATGAGTTTTTATTCGTCTTTCCAATTCTATTGTAACATCAACAAATGAAGATACGTTTATTTGTCGTTCAAATTTTATTGTAACATCAACAAATAAAAATAAATTTTTATTTGTCATTCAAATTTCATTGTTCATTTCAGAATAATAAAAATAATACTTTAATAATTTAAAATAAATTAGAGCAACTAGATTACGATTTAAATATGAATAAAATATGATTTAGCTCTAATTTTAGATCTGATTCTCTAACCACAAATAAAATTCAACAATATATTACATTCAATGCAGATCTAGCCTATCATGAACAACCAAACCATACAACCAACAACAATCAACAATTCATCAATCACAGAACATTTCAGAACTGAATTAGTATTATAATACAATAATTTTTAACGTGAGAAAAATAATTAAAAATAAATTAAATAATAAAATTCAGAGTTCTCACATTGATATGGCTGAAAATTCGACTCTCTCGGTTTCAGCTCTGGTCTGCGCCATTGCAAAGATCTCGGAAAGAAGAGTCCAACGCAAGTCGTTTCGTTGAATTCTGATATCGCAGTAAAAAGATATTCAATTTTAAACAATGGATAATTTAAATATTAAATAAATAAATAATATTAAAAAGAAAACCTTCTTCCTCGTTACATCGTTTGGCCGAACCCAATTCTCAACCTCCAATCCTCCCTGCGCGCGCCAAATCGAGCCACCGTACCACAATCGGAGCTCGCCACTACGACCGACGTTGAAGCCTTCCCCTGCGCCACCGTTCCCGGCCAACTCGGTGGTGCCTATCGTTGGAAATCCGCCCCCGACCGCCGTGAGTTCCCAGCCCAAATTCATGAAATCTGTGAACCAAAACCCGATCTTAACCGTATAGATTCGAAGCTCTCTGAATTCTCTTCGATTTGATATATAATTTGTTGATTTTCACTGAACGGATTGAGAGAAATTAGCGTTTGAAATTGGGATGATTCTGGCCATTGTTCTAAGGGGGTAGGCGGGCTATGGATTAGGTTTAGGGTTCTTTATATTTTTTTTATTATTAAATTCATTGAAAAACGTGTTATAAAGGTGGATTTTTGGACTGTCTCAGAATTGGGCTTGCTTACTGTTAATCTTAACGTTTTGAGGCCTTCTGAACGCAATGGGATAGGTCACGGGGCCCAATTCCGAAATCCGTAGAAAATTTATTTAAAATCCCATTAAAAATTAATTAATTAAATATTGATCGTACATTTAAATATGTCGGGGCCACATATGACCTCTGAAAATTCTAGAAAAATTATTTTTAGCTTTCTTATGATGATACGGTTCTAACAAGATTAATTTCGTTGAATTCTGAGACTGTTTGAAAAATGGCTATTTTCAAGTCGTTTAAATTTAACTGAAATAGTCAAAACACATTTTATTTTGCCACGCTCACATATTAATTCGAAAAATTCTGAAAATTGAAACCTAGCTATAATTTGACATTCCGGTTCCAACAAAAGTGGTTTCGTCGAAAAGATAGGTCGTTTGAAAAATGACTATTTTCAAGGCCAATATATTTAATATTAAAAATACATTTTTAAACAAATAAATTTCGAAACTCAAAATATATAAGTGTTTATACTTTTTAAATGCAGAAACACCATTCCAGACTCAATGGAAGTGGTTTCGGTCCAATTTCCTTCATATGTGAAAAGTAGCCCTTCGGGCCATATATATATTATATATAAATTCTACAGCGACCTTTCTAAAAATTGAATTGGTCATAACTTTTGATTCCCTCTATGAAATTTCAATTTTTCAGATTCTTAGAAAGATATGGTTAAACAAATTTAAATATTTCTTGTTTCACTCAATTCTGATTTATTTTGAATCCTGTACATCCAGTTAAAGTTTAAAATTAAAAATTTAAAACTACCGCACCATTTCTAACTCCATTTATATTTAAAATTAAATTTATTCGTTCTAACTTCAATTAAAATAAATTCTAGTCATTATTATTTATATAAATTATATTATATTCTCCAAAATTCATTAAAATTTTCTAAAATAAATTTTTTTAAATTGGTTCAGAATTTGCGGGTTGTTACATCACCTGACGGTAAATTAATATTTATAAAACAATATATTTTGGGCCAGTTGCTGCAATTACTCAACTAATACTGTACATTGGTTAAAACAAAAGCAAACGTTGAATTACGATTCAAAAATCAACAAACAAATCAATCATCGAATCATACTGGTTAAAAAGTTCATATACTTGTAATATGAAAATAAATGATAAATTTAAGGAATCCAGTTGGATCCTTCCAACCGGTATTCCCTACATCCAAATACGTTATCTCAAAAAAAAATATTTATTTCAATAAACAGATATAATATTAAACAATCAACAATAACATCAATCCAAACATCCATATATAAATTTAACACATTTATATTATTATAAACGTGACCAACGAGGTAAGTTACCTCCATCGGTTATAATCATTAAAAATAATGATTGGCTTAAATTAAATTAAACGAACGTTTAATTTAATCAACTCAGTCAACACATATATTCAGCAATCATACGATAACAAACAAACATAGTACACAAACATTAAACCCAACTTATATAAAATGTGAGTGGGATAAATTTGATTGAGTTGAACACACCTTGATTTCTATTCGTTGTCAAAACGGCTCGTTTTACAAGCCTCCAGCTGCGTTCAACTTTGTCCATTCCACTCCCATAATATTACAATATGAACGTTCCTTGTTTTGCCCCTTTTTGTTAACATATGAGCGCGATACACAAGTTATAATTATACATTGTTCACTAATTTTAAAATAATATTACTAAAACTTAAATAATATTTTAATTACTTTACTTAACGTTTTAGACATCTTCATTTGGTGCGTGTGATATTAGTTAGACACAATAACTTGGTTAGGCACATTATGGATACTACTTCTACCTACTATAATTTCTTAGAACCTATATATATATATATATATATCAATATATATATATATATATATATATATCAATACAGTTGGGCATTTACAATTCTTTTCTTCTACCTACTAATACACGTTAATTATATGCTTCTAATTAACTGGGCACGTAATAATGTCACGTAAATAGGCCACGTTCGAAATTTCAATTAGGCAAGCCTAACTATGTTTTTTCGGTCAGGCACGCCCACGTTATAAATACTGCTTAGCTCTTCTTTCTTTTTCTCTTTATTTTTTGAACATTGAAACATAACTTGCATTAGGTGTATTAAAAAGGATTAGCATGGGATTAGGCATGAGTAATCAAAATTAGTCATATATGAATATAATGTTCATCATCTTCTATTTTACTTGTTGTTTGAAACCACGTGAGCTTCTCCCCATCATGCTTCCTTCCCTAACTTCCCGATCTCCTTAGCAACCAAGGTAATAGGAGTATAGGGATGTAGTGTGCAGAGTAGGCTGTACTGAGTTTTCATTTGATGTCTGAATGCTGGAGGTTGATTGATTTATGAATATACATGTAAGAGAAGAAGAAATAGCTATTGTGGGAAGAAAATGGCAGCTGTGCATTGTTATTTCAGATAGCATTGGGTACATTTTCTTTTCGGATTAGCCTTTGCATGTAGCTTTGGGTAGATGTTGATAACTGTGTTGAATACTTCGCTGTAAAGAAATCATAGGGCAGGTGCAGTATGATTTTTCTTTTCCTATGGTCTGCCTATGGTAGTTGTTGCATCATATATATATATATATATATATATATATATATATATATATAAGTATATGTTTATTGTAACGATCCAGAATTTTTAACCAATCTAAAATTAGATTTTTTTACTTAATTTGAATTTAAATTTGAATTTGACATAAATATATGTGATTAAGAATATTTAATAATTTTAATAAGTTAAATGATATTCTTTGAATTATAAATGAGAATGGTTATTAATATGTTTTGATTTATTAATACTATTTCTCATTCGATCAGGATTTATCAAACTATAACATGAATTAGTAGCATTAGAACTTTGCCCTTAGTTTTCATAGCATTTTAAAGGAAATGCTACCAAAAGATCACTTTCACTCCTTATGACAAGTGTAAGGACACTTGTATTTTTGCATGTTTCCTTACATGCATGCCTTCCACTTGCCCCCTGATGTGTCATCTCCTCCTTAACCCTCCATTTCTATATAAGGAGGCCTTTTCTCCACCTTTTTACCATTCCACTTCATTTCCTCCTTTCCACCTTCTTCTTAAAGCTTATGGCTATAATTTCTATGACATAAGTTTTCCTCTTTTCCACCACCACCATGCCAAAGTTCATCGTCATCCTCCTCCTCCTCTTCTTATAATAGAGAGAGAAAGGTTAATATATATTATATTATATACTAAAGAAAATAGTGCACCGAAATATTGTCCAACGGTTCGCTGACCTAGCTAGGCACGCCTACCATGAAGATTGGAAAGCAATTTGGTGAGAACTGCTTAACCACAATTTATATATTTAATTAGTGTAACAACCCGGAATTTCGGAACCAATTTAAAATTTTTAATTAGAAATTTTAGTGAATTTTAAATAATTTATTTTAAATAATAATGATTAAAAATTTATCTAAATCGAAGTTAGAACGAATGAAATTATTTTAATTATAAAAGGAGTTAGAAATAGTGCGGTAGTTTGAAAATTTGAATTTGAACTTTGACTGAATGTACAAGATTCAAAATAAATCGGATTTTAGTAAAGCAAAAAATATTAGAATCTATTTAAAAATATCTTTCCAACGAATCCAAAAAATTGAAATTTTATAGCGGGAATCAAAAGTTATGGCCAGTTGAATATTCAACATAGTCGCTATAGAACTTAATATAATATACAGCCCGTATAAATAGCCATTTTGCAAACGGCTTCTGTTTTCGACGAAACCACTTTTGTTGGATCCGAAATGTCAAATTATTGCTAGATTCCAATGTTCAAAATTTTTGTAATTAATATGTGAGAGTGGAAAAAGAAAATGTGTTTTGTCAATTTCATTCAAATTGGATCGACCAGAAAATAAACATTTTTCAAATGGTCTCCAAATTTGACGAAATTAATTTTGTTAGGACCATATCGTCAAAACATAGCTAGAAATAATTTTTCTGGAATTTTTAGAGTCAGTATGTGGTCCCGGTAAATTTAAATGCACGTTCAAATTAATTAATTAAATGATTTATATTTTAAAATGAAGAAAAGTGGGCTGAGATGATCAAATGGACTGACGGGACCTAGCCCATTGTGTCCGGAATGGGGGTATTTGGCTGGGGACATCCTTCGTTGGACTAAAATTGGAGTTATTAAGGAGTAGCAGTTTTTTTTTTGTAAATGTGAACATTTAATATTATAATATTATAAATAGGAAAATCCTTAAACCCTAATCCCCTAAATGATGTAGCCGCCAACCCAAGCTAATACACAGATGAAACTTCATGATTTAAGTCTATAAAAACTGCAAATCTGTTCATTTATTTCCAAATCTTCCAAAGACTAAATTGAAGAGCTCGGCGAGGGGGTAGTAGTCAACGGTGGTGTTCGGATCTGGTGTTCTCAAGCGCTGGAATTTTGGGTTCAAACCAGCGAACTTTGGAGCGGGATTGCGACGTCAGAAGGGAGCCTAACTCGAGGAGGGTGGTGGTCGCTAGAAGTTAGCAAGGAGGCGCATAGGGTGGCATGGTCTGATGTGGGTCCGGGGACTCTAAGGCGGTGCGATGGGGAAGGGTTCAGCGTGAAAAATGGGTCAGCTGTTTTAATGGCAACGACGATGGAAGATAATTAATGTGAGGATTAGTGTGATGACCCAGAAATCCCCACCCTTTGAATCGACCATAAACCTCACAAGTCTGACCCAAAAGTTGGAAATCTTCGAATGCATCAACTCTGGGCATACAACTCATCGGAACAACAACACAGATTTTTATAACATCAATAATAAATGTTACATCAGAGTACAGAATATATCAGAGTACATTGGTACAAATTACAGCGGAAGATAAATTACAACAAAAGTAATACAATGCAGTGGAACTAAACCCAGCGGAAGTCCCTCAATGTTCTGGACCCAGCATCAGACTTCAATCCAGGATCCTGCTTTCGAGATAAATATCTGCAAAAAAGCTACTCGACTGGCCGTGTGGAAAGAGGGCACCCGAGTTTGCAAAGTGAAACAAACTACAGGTCAATCGTGGGACTGGTGTGAGAAATCTAACCTAACTTATCTAATAAGAAGGCTAGTCACAGGACCACGCCGCTAACGCAGAACGGGTTTACTCCATTGGATTGTCAGTGCATAAAATAAGTAAATCGTTAAATAACGAAATGCTTTTTAGAAAAATGAAACCATTATAAGACCCAAGTCCCATCACACAATGCAACGCAAACCGGAGGATAGGGTTTTACCTTATAATGGTCAAAAGATGCTTGATACGTAAAAATGATATTATTATTAGTGTGTATATATTTTAATAAAAACATTTCAAAATAAATGTATTAATCCTAGACAGCATAGCTACCATCTACTATGTCGCCATACTAGCTATACAATCAAAACCGCAAAAGGCGTATTGGAAATTGGGTTTCCATCATGAGTCAAGGCTAGGGAGAAGATCCTTAACGATTCGAGACACTCTAGCAATGTCTCAGGATTCGGACGCTGGCGAATCCTTGGATCCTGCAGGGCCGATCCACAAATACTTTAGTGGATTAGTTATGCCTGAACACACGCTTCCCGATCCTATTGGACCTACAAATCGGCTGTGGGCGACCGATAAGAATAAACCGAGGCCTCGCAAAATTTCCATCATCCACATAAGTAAATGTCAGCCAGTTTAAGCACTAACACCACTTCTAGCTAGAAAGAAACGTGTGCACTCCCTGCGTTCCCTTCTCCCGTTTTAGACTCAATCGGTGTGTGAGGTTCGCGAAGTCACGATATACACAAAGCTATGCCTAAATAGGCTATGCTTCGATCATCAACCACAAGGCCTGCTTTTCAACAAGAGCCTTGATCATTTGCATCTTAGCATGCCACATTGTCAGACCCTACCATATCACTAATCATCTACCAATATATATATATATATATATATAACCTCTAAGCTCATACGTCTTAGAGAAGGGTGATAAGTAAAGAATAAATTCTTTACCACCAAGCAGAAATATATAATTAGTAGCATTCAACAAATACAGTAGAAAGGAATACAATGTTAGACACACAATCCATTTACAAGTCTGTTATGGGTCTGAACGAAACCGGAGGCATTATACCTCGCATATCCGAACAATCAACAATACGTCCGGACAACTACCACTTTATCCCAGTCCTGGGAGCGACCCAGTCCAGAGCATCAGTAGTCCTCATCCATTCGATGTGAAGATCGTCGGTCTTTAACCATCGTCTTCATCTTTGACTCTTCATCGTCGTGATAAATATTCGGAATGGGTTAAACCCGGTCTTTTCGAATAATTCGCGTATTTTATAATTAAAAGTCAAATGCAATAAAAACACATCCAACGTCTCATTCTAATTCAGAAAATTCTTTTAAATAGAATATTCATATTATTAGCGAAAAATTCCTATTAATTTTATCAAAGATAAATTACTTTAAAATTTACCTTTTATCATCTTTTTAAAGATTCATTAAACTCCAACGTGGGTTTAATATCAAAATCATTATTAAATGATTATAACAACTTAAGAAATAAGTCTTGGGTTAAAGAGACAATGTCACTTGAGAACATTGTTCACGATAAACCCAAAATCGTCTTCCATTAATTATGGAATTTTCACAGAAATTAAATCAATGAATAATCGATATAAATTTCTGTATCAGACCAATAATATAAATGTAATAACGGCAAGGCCTTTTTAATTCCATATGTATTATCAGTCTTCTTTTACAGAAGCCTATCTCGAATATTATCAAATCAAATTCCCATTCAATTCCAATTTAATTTATATTAAATTGGAAAACTAAACTTTGGATTATTCTTTTTAAATCTTGATAAAAAGATTTATAAATTATAAATCACATTTCAATGTAAATTGGGTTAAAGAACAAATTTCGTTTAAAACATATTTCACGATAAACCCAATTCACATATCGTTTTATTTCAATTACTAAATACGATGGAAACTCTAAAATCTTAATTAAAAGATTTTATTCTTTAATATGGGGTTTAAGAACAGTGTTATTTAAGACACCATTCATGACAACCCAAATCTTATTCATTTATTTACTTCCAATGAAATATTATTCAATTTAGAAGACTTCATTAAATCTTAACTTAAAGAATTATCCTAGTTAATGACTAGTTTATTTCTGTAAAATATATTTATCTTTTGTCCATCCAAGGACGGACATAGAATTATTCTTTGTTAAATATCATTTAAAGTATTTACTAGTAAAAATAATCTTTATATAAAAAGATTCTTAATATAAAATATTCTTTGTAATACAATACTCTTTATTTTAAAATATCTTTACATTACAATGTTTTTATTTTAAAAGATATTCTTTGTCTAAAGGAAATCCTGAAATGTAATGCGAATCAGACATTTACCCTATAACTTTGGTTACAGGGATTTCATACATTGAATGTACATAACAGTAATGATGAATATTATCCAACCATCCATTTAACATCCAATGTGCAATCTATAACCGTGTGAGCATTGAAATGAAATAATAACGCTCATCATAGCCTGTCGATCTATCGATCGACATAAAAATAAACATTGGGATTAGTGTATGTCAATTTTTATCCCAACACCCGTGTGGGGTTTCAACCAACAAACAAATAATAAATTATTTGTGCACTTGGGCGATGTGTGACAATTATCGACCCAATCACATAAATAAGTCAGGTAACTTGTAAATGGAGGTGTAACATTTCAGCATCAAAAACATATATAATGATGGATCATTTCATATATAATAACAACGTAAATTCATAATTTATCAAAACAATAAATCCTTTCTACTGATTCATTTATACCAAAAATGTAAGTTCTAATGTTGACTCACTTACAATGAAATGTAATTTTTTATATTACATAAAAATGATATTCTTTTTTACTTTGTATACAATGCAATCTTTATATTACATTGTTCACAAACAACCCATAATTAATTTCCTTTTTATTTCAAATAAAAAAAAAGATTTGGAAATCTCACTTAAATCTTAATAAAAAGATTATTCTTTACTCACATGGATTTAAGAATAATGTTACTTAAGACATTATTCATGACAAACCCAAAATCTAACTTGATATTAAATATAAGGCTTTGAATAGGAATTATATCGACTTATATTTAATGTCAAATTCTAAAACCAACGGATATCATATCAGAAATAACGATACTAAATATCTTCCAAATTCCTAAAATAATATCCGTATAATCACAGAATCCAATATTAAAATAATCCGTAGATAATTTCCATTTAAATCCAATTTAAATATTCTAAATGTTTCTCATATTAAAATAATATAATTTTCAAAATATTCATTTTGAAATTATTCCTCTTTTAATATTCATTATAACATGGATAAAATAAATTGATAAACTCGTTCGGGTTAAAAAAATGGCGTCGCTATTTTAAAATAGACTGAATAGCCCAATTCATAATCTTATACATATTTTTTTTATAATGGGTTAGACCCCTCATATTAAGCCTACGACTTGTGGATGTTGGATGTGCCGGTCGGTTCCGGGCAGACTTATCCCACAAGTTGGGCTTAACCTCGTGTCATGGCCCGTTTCGTATTTGTGCACTTGGACCTCTCACATTAGGTTCAATATTTGTGGCTGCTGGATATGCCGGTCGGGTCCGGGCAGACTTCCACCACAAATATAACTAACCTCGTGTCCAGGTACAATTATAATTAATAATTGATTATTTTACTAAAGCATATTATTTCAAAATATTCTTTATATTATAAATGATCTTCATATTAAATTGTTTCTCATCCATTTATGTTTTATAATGGGCCAGACCCCTCTAATTAGGCCTACAACTTGTGGATGCTGGATATGCCGGTTGGTTCCGGGCAGACTTATTCCACTTGTTGGGCTTAACCTCGTGTCTTGGCCCAATTCGTAACCAATTTTTCTATGTTATTCATGTGACAAATAAATGGTCATTTATTTGAAATCAAATGTATATGTTATACAAATGACAAATAAATAGTCATTTATTTGAAATCAAATTTCTATGTGTATCCATGATACATAAATGTATATTTCATTTATAACAATTTCCTATGTATGTTAATGACACATAAATGCTTATTTTATTTATAAACAATTTTCTATGTATGTTAATGACAATAAATGATTACTTTGTCTTTGTCATGTTATAGGTAGAATTTGTGTAAATGAAAATTCACATATTTACTTGTCATGTTGAAGATAGATATTTGTTTACCAATATGGCATGATTAATTAGAATTGGTAAACATAAATGCCATGTATGTTTAAATTGATAAATCATAAATGCCATGCATGTTTGAATTGACAAACATAAATGTCATGCATGTTTAAATTGATAAACATAAATGCCATGCATGTTTTAAATTGATAAACATAAATGTCATGCATGTTTAAATCATAAATATCATGCATGTTTAATTAAAATTGACAAAATATGATTTGTCATTTATTCGAATTAGATCATTCAGTTCTAATATGTACATTCTAATTTCAAACAAGAAGGACAATTTTATATTGTCTGCATACATACTTATAATCTTAATAACCAAATAAAAAAATGATTCTCCTTACTCGTACACAAATTTCAATGTTTAACTTGACGAATAAAGAATGAATATCTATATTGTTTACAAATTCAATGCTTAATGTTAACATTTCACTACAACTAAAATGAAAAAAAAAATGTAACTTTTAAATACTATCTTTTATTTACATCTAAATGCAAATCAAAGGGTAACTTTTTAATTCATGTTTTTATTTAAAACATGTTTCTTTTTAGTGATTCAAACATGCAATGAAAATGTAACATTTCAGGTTTTAACGCTTTATTTTAAACACGATCCTTTTATGAATCAATCATACAATAAATATATTATTTTTATTGTATTAACATATTATTTGACAAATGCACATTTTTAATGAAGTGAACATGCAATAAAAATGTGAATTTTCATGTTTAAATATTTTTAATAACTTACGAACATTTTTCATAACATAAACATATGATAAAAATGTGAAATTTTATCATACAACATTTTCAATGGCTTATGAACATTTTTAATGGCATAAGCTATGATAAAAATGTGAATTCTTATCATAAAACAATTTTAGTAACTAGTGAACATTTTTATAAAACAAACATACAATAAAAATATGTTTTTTCTTGCACTAGTAATATATTACATGACATATTAACATTTTAATGACATAAACATAGAAAAAATATGACTTTTGTTGCGTTAATAAAATACTAACATGTGAATCATTTTTGTGACATAAATGCACAATAAAAATATGATTTTTATTGCGTTAATAATCTACTTAACATTTAAATCATTTTCATGACATGAATACACAAAAAAAATATGATTTTTTATTGTTCAACAAATTCTAACATATACATATTACAATAAAAATAATATTATTATTGTAAAACAATTCCTATCATTGGCATGATTATTTCAACTACATATATACAATAAAAAACATGGTTTTTATTCTATAAGCAAGTTTAAATGAATAAGCAAATTCTAGATCTACACAATTCAATCCATTTTCACAACATGTGAATTCACCACAAATGCAATCGATTTCGTCGCAACCAATATCAACCATTTATAACCACAATAATTCAATCAAGTCGTCGCGATCACAATGATTTTTTTTACCACAAATATATTTTCTAAATTTAAAATTGAATTTAAGAGATCTCACCTCGTTTTAGAATGCACCACCAACGCCACCATCGGACCGCCATCGTCCACCACTACGACGCGCGCCTTGGCGAGCTTCACCACCACCCCAAAAAGCTTGCAACTTGCACCCCCATCGGACTAGAAAAGCGTGTAAATGCAGCGCCTTTGAGTGTTGAGAACTCCTCAAACTTTGAACGAGAAACGATCATAGTGGTATAAAATCGAAGAGTGGAAGAATCTCTTCGATTCCCTTTTTATATTTTAATTCGCAGTGGATAAAAAGAAATGGATGAATTTGAATCGGAGGTTCATGGCCATTGAGGAATAAGTGTGGCGACTGGGCAATTAGAATTAGGTTCAGAGTGTATAGGATATTTTATAGTGGAGAGGAAATTTCCCCCATGTATGTTTAATTTTTCTCAAATTAAATTTCCGTTTACTTTCCTTTAAAGTTGAAAACACTTATTATGTTCAAATTAACTATAACCTTTTGAATTTCAAATCACGTTCACATTTGCTATAGTTATAATCACATATTACCGTTTACTACATTCAATTTAATTGCAAAAAAAATTCTTTTTATTTATATTTATAAAATGACACTAAATATATAGCATGGATGCATGCGCTTGAAATAAGGAAGGGAAAACGCATTGAAAACTTGTTGCAACTTTCCACATTATTGAACATTATATGTAACGACCCGGATTTTGAGCGACTTTGGTTATCGACATAAGCACGATGTCGATAACCAAAACATCGAAAAATCCGGGTCGTTACAGTTGGTATCAGAGCTTAAGTTAATAATTACTTGGCTCTGTGGCGTGACTCGGTAGAGATAGGGTTAGTAATACCCTAGATTGAGTTGAGTGTATATATACGAGTGAACGTATTTGTATTTGATATAAAAATTTGTTTTATATTGTGGAGATTCATTGGCTGAGTTGTTTATGAGTTCTGGTCGATCAGTTTGATCCACTGTATCGGTAGGAGTAAATAAACACTTGAATACGATGGACCGACACAGTATGGATATGTGATATATTATCATATATAGGATGTGTTGGTAGTAATTATAATCAGATAAGATTATAAAATGTGAAATGATTATATATAACCGATCAGAATTTATATAAGTAAAATATATGAAATTGAAATGAAGTAAATCTGAATTTAGATCGGAATTGGAATTTAAAATCCAAAAAATGGGAAAGGTGTTTGTAAATGAATCTGGATTTAATATATGTGAATTTTAAGATCCTGGGAGATTTTAAATATGTTTACAACATTGTAAAAGGATATTTGGAATTGATTTCAAGTTGGAAATGTTTAAAAATGGGTTTTGAAAGTGCTATAGTATTGAACTCACTTCGGTAGCTAGAAAATAGATTCCGATGTTGATCATGACATCATCGGTGTTCATTTTCGAGTATGTAAGTGACGGATTACTACCAAGGATTTTGCTTTGAATTTGTTTTGGGAAAACAAGTTGTGTTGAATTTCAAAAAGGGAAATTTGATTTCTGAAAGAGGTAAACTGTTTAAAAAAAAAACTTCCAGGAAGAAAAGGTTGTTTGAATTTAGACAAATTGAAGTAAATTTTGAAAAATCCAATAAAATTGAGATGGAATTAAAAGCCAGTTAAGTGGAAATCGTATTGAAATAGATTGATGTCAAGTGGGATTAGACTTGATTAGAGATAATCTGGAATTATATTGGACTGGTGAGTTATGGATTTGAAATCAAGAATAGTGCTTGAGTTTGAAATGAAATTCGACTTAGGTATAAGCGAATGGTTGTGTTAAGAATAACTTGGTTGGAGTTGATTGGGATGGCATTTGTATATGCCGAGTTGATAACAAATGATAGGGATATAATGATATGCCCAACAAAAAGGTACAAGTTTATATTTTATATGAGTTTGGAATTTATGAGCCGAATTGGCAAGCCGCTTGGCTATTTGATTTTCTTTTGGGTTGAAGAAGGCCCAGAGAGGCGAGTTGGAGTTTGAGCTATTGACCAGTACAAAGGAGGTGCTGGCGAAATTTTCCGAATATTTAAAGTGTTAGAAAATTTTCAGAATTTTTGAAGATTTTAGTTAGTCGGAATGAATAAATATTTTTGTCGATATTAATTGGTTCAGTTGAAATCAGAAATAAGGAGTAAACAAATCTTAGGAATTCCAATATATAGGGTCGTCCTCTAACTTAGCAATTTCGAGGACGAAATTATTTTAAGTGGGGAAGAATGTAATGACCCGCATTGGCAGAGGTATTATAATTAATTTATTTAATTATTTAAAAGGTGAATTAAAGGATTTAATGGTCGTGGAATGAAATAACTGGGAATATTTAATTAAATTAATTAATTAAATAATATATTTAATTCAGAAATAATCAAAAATATTGGAAATCACAATATTCGATGAACGGGGTCGTCACTTAGATTCAATTCAGCTTAGAGTTGAATTATATTGACGAATATATTCAATCGACGACAGTTTGAACGTAGAATTATAGTATAATTAAAATCGAGCTTGAAATGGCGCTGTAGTTCGCGATTTGGCGATTCGAACTTCAACTGAATGTACAGGATTCGTTTTAAGCCGGATTTCTGTGAAACAAGAAACGTGTGGAGCTGGTGGAGTATATCTTTCTAGTGAAAGAGAAAATTCGGGATTTCATCGTGTAGATTTTGATTTACGTCCAAATCAAATTTCAGAAAAGTCGATGTTAAATTCCTTTATAATTTGCGACGCTTTATATACGTTATAAAAGATATTTTCAGTATAAACTGAATACCGGGATAATCTGGAATATGGAATATCAAACTGTAAATTCTGATATGATATTTCTGAGCTGTACGATGTCATATGTGAAGATATACGATAATATAAATTTATTTATATTTAATAATATTTAAATATATTTAAATAGGCTATTTAGATATATTTATATATTTAAATAGGCTATTTAGAGCTTTAAAAATAGCCGGTTTTGCAAACGAAGTCGGAATTCGACGAAACTAATTTTGTTGGATCCGCAATGTCAAATTATTGCTAGATGTCAGTTTCCATGATTTTTAGAGTCACTGTGTGGCCGTACGGATTTTTAGAGTGAAAAACAGTCAGTATTCTGACGGTTAAAAATACGCTGTGTGAGCATATGAAGTCGGAATTCGACGAAACTAGTTTCGTTGGGACCGTAATGTCAAACTCTAGTGGTATGTCCGTTTTCGTAATTTTGGGTATCGCGTGTAGTCAAAGGAATTTTTAAAGGACGAATTGAACTACCGGTCAAATAAAAACCAATATAAAATTAATTAGAAAATCCTATAAATACTTCCCCAAATTTGCTAAACCCTAAATTCATTTTCCATTTCGGTCAAACACAGTTGCGTCGTCATATTCTCTTCAGGAAAATCCTTTTTCCTTTTATTCGATCTTCTAAAATCCTGATAAAATGGAAATCAAATACTATAAAATGCTAAAACAAATTCGGTTGATCTCCATTTGGTATGAGTTGACATTCATATGGTTTGTGTTGAGTTCGACGATCGTTTGGGGGTTCACGGTTTTATCACGCGGGATTAGGGTTCGACATTTGAGGGGATTGAAGCATTCTAGCGAGGTTCTAATGTCGGATTTGGATTCGTGGAAGTTGATACCACTGGCTCGCTGAGTTCTAAAGGGTGTGATGCAGGTTCTGGTGGTTCGACGGTCAGCAACAGGCCGAGATCGAGTTCTGGAAGGGGCGTCGAGTTGGGTGTTTTAGTGGTGGATGTGAAGAGCTTGTGAAGAGGAATGAAATGGTGGTGGTCTCGCTCGGGGTTGGTGGCCAAGGCAGCGGAGGAAGGAGGTCAACGGTGAGGTCAAACGGTGAGATAATATCTGAACTCGCGAATTATAAATTGGGGAAGAACATTTGTTTCGGGTTTTCCATGAAAGGACCGAGTCCTTTGAGTGGGGTATGAAATGAAAGAGGAGAGAAAGGAGGTGAATGTGGTAATTCCAGTTTAACGATTCATGAAGTAGAAGGGAGGATATATGGTGGAAGAAGGACTGGAATTTGCTGTGAACCGATTTTGGGAGTAGCGAATTGTAAGGGGAAGGGAGGAAGAAGGGTCAGCCGATTTTTAAGTGTTCATGGACCAAGAAATTTGAGGGTGAGGCCCGTTAAAGAAAAACAAATGCTTGGTTTAAATTTGATTTAAATATTGTATTAACGATAAACTTTTATATCTCGGTCATACATTATCAGATTTTCGAACGGTCAGTCGCGTTAAGATCGTATTGACGAAAGCTTCAAAATGGAACTGGTTTGAAGTAAATTGGAGCTCATATGAATTTATGGCGAAATAAACTGTTTGATTCAAATCAAATAACAGTTTATCGTTCTTTAATGGTGAACTGCAAATGTGAGTAAAACTCACCAACTCTGAACAGTTTATAATTTCATGTTGTATTTTTAGAACTGTTAAATATTGACTGATTGACTGTGTGTTGACCGTTTGATTGAACTGCTAGTCAGTTAGTTAAATTTTTATATTGATTCTGTTTAACAGAATATATCATATGGAACTGA
The DNA here is from genome assembly GCA_030737875.1 of Allium sativum. Taxonomy (NCBI): domain Eukaryota; kingdom Viridiplantae; phylum Streptophyta; class Magnoliopsida; order Asparagales; family Amaryllidaceae; genus Allium; species Allium sativum. The sequence continues at coordinate 966,985,332 of CM060912.1, read as the reverse complement.
AAGTGATGCTGATTTTATTGTGTAACATCTGTGGATGCAGGGAAACAGGTTGGAGGAATCCGACTGGATTCCTCAACAGTTATTTTATTGTTTTTCATATATTTTGATATACGATGTGAATTATAACCTGTTGTTGATTGTGTGTGTATGGACGATATTGAACATCGTGATTTGATATGATTGAATACCATAACATACGGGATGTTGATAAGGAGATTTTCAAAGTGATATTGAAAACAGAGATATTTATAAATTGAAATATTTATAAATAAGAAATATTTATAAGTGGGAATATTTATAAATAGGAGGTATTTTAAAAAGGAAATAAATTCAAATCATTTTCTTTTGGAATGGAAAGGCCTGTGTGGCGAGTTTGGGGATTTTCCCGATGCTTCTGATACAAAGGAGGTTATGGCGAATTTTCCCGGGAATTTAAGGAGTTAGAATATTTCAAGAATAAATTTGAAAAGGGAATATTTGTAAACCATTTACAAATAGAATTGAAAAGGAAACGTTATAAAAGGGAAATCATTTTTAAAGTGTAGAACCGTTATTTAAAAGTAAATCTTTTCAAATGAATAAAACGTTGTTAAAAAGGAAATCTTTATAAAGTGAATAAAGTAAATCGAATATGGTATTCGAAAGTTAGTTAATCAAATATAGACATTCGAAGTTAGTTAATCGAATATAGTATTCGAAAGTTAGTTAATCGAATATAGTATTCGAAAGTTAGTTAATCGAATATAGTATTCGAAAGTTAGTTAATCGAATATAGACATTCGAAGTTAGTTAATCGAATACGGTATTCGAAAGTTAGTTAATCGAATATAGGCATTCGAAGTTAGTTAATCGAATATGGTATTCGAAAGTTAGTTAATCGAATATGTTATTCGAAAGGGGTTAGTCAAGTCGAGTTAGTCAAATAGAGTTAACCAGTTAGAGTTAATCAGTTAGAGTTAACCAGTTAGAGTTAATCAGTTAGAGTTAACCAGTTATAGCTAATCAGTTAGAGTTAACCAGTTAGAGTTAATCAGTTAAAGTTAACCAGTTGGAGTTAATTAGTTAGAGTTAATCGATTAGAGTTAAAACGAACTAGAGTTAATCAAATATAGTTATTTGAGACAGAGTTAGTCAAACATAGTATTCAGGGTAAGTTGCCATCTTGTACGACTGCTAGCGTAATTCGCAGGGCTGTAAATAGCCTACGGCGGTCGGATGTTTCCTGAGGGAGTCAGGCGTAACCATTATGATCGCTGCGATCTAGAGTCAAGCGAATGGAGTTTAATCGAATATTAGTTATTCGATAGGAGTTAATCGAGTTGATCGAGTTGAGAAATAAGTTAAGTTAAATAAGTTGAGTTGATCGGGTGGTTCGACCAAGTTAGTCAAGTTAGTCGAGCCTAGTTAATCGAATCGAATTGGTCGAACCAAGTAAGTCGAGTTAAGTTAGTCAAGTTAGTCGAGCCTAGTTAATCGAATCGAATTGGTCGAACCAAGTAAGTCGAGTTAGTCGAGTCAAGTTAAGTTAGTCGAGTTAAATTCGTCGAGTTAAATAAATCGATGTTAGTTTCATCGAAAGGAGTTATCGATGTTAGTTTCATCGAAAGGAGTTATCGATGTTAGTTTCATCGAAGGGAGTTATCGATTATAGTTTAATCGAAGTGAGATTTTCAAATATGAGATATTTGAAAAGGAAGAGTTATCGAATATTAGTTATTCGAAGAGAGATTATCGAATATCGTTTATTCGAGAAGGAGTTAATCGAATATAGGTTATTCGAAGAAGAGTAAATCAAATAGAGATTTCTCGAAGAGAGTTAATCGGCAAATTCGATTATATCGAATTCGGGAAAGTACTTATACTTTCCAGTGTTTAAATAGAGATTTATTTATTTATAAATAAATAAGTGTTAGGTTAATTATTCACTAATGAGAATAGAAGTTATAATTAAAGTTAGATAATTCGAAAGGAGGGATTATAACGTTATCGTTATAACCAATGTTTTAAATATAGAAGTGGATTAGTAAAATTGGATCCGAGAAAGGCGTAAAGAAGTTGTTAAAGATTAAAAGATAAACTTTGACCATTTCGAAGTTATAACATTGTTCAGTTAAGGTCTGAGAGGTAATTATACCCCAACTTAAGTGACTTCCTTCTTAACTAAGAAACGGTAAGGTTTGATCGTAAAGGAGTTTTGGAAATGTTTTCCAAACGAGAATCAGAAATGTTTTCTGATAAAAGAAAAATAAGAATTTAGAATATAGGGAAACAGGAGATAAGTTAAAAAATGAACTAAAGAGATTTATGTTAAATGATGTTTGTTCGATATAATTTCCATTTGGAAATAATATCGTTGTTTGCACACTTGTTTTTCTTTGATAGTTAACTCACAGACTATCGAAGTTTTTGACCATTTTAACGTTGTTAATATGGAGAGACCGGTTGGATTATTATCCATAGAACCACTCTGTATTGGCATAAGCGTCGCGAATCATATATGCCAAAGATAATTGAAGACGGAGTAAAATGCAAGGGTTGTTGTATAAGTCTTAGATAACAGTGACTAAGATGTATATACGGAATAGTGCCTTCGGTTTGTCCAGTCCCAGGACAACTTGTATGGACGAAGGTCTGACAGAGTATATCCAATGGATCGCGTAAGTTGATCTGTTCAAACGTATTCACGTTTGGTGGCGGAGGAATTCGTTTCTCTTAGCTGTATACCCGTGTTATTTTTGGATAAGTCAATTTGTGATTTGGCGGGTATGACGATGTGACATTTCTAAGTGAATGAAGATGGATGTCTGACATAGTATTTCCAGACGGTCACGTACATTGATTTCTTCAACTATACCAAGAGTGGAAGCAGAAAAGGAAACTTCTTTTAGCTGACACGTAATGTATGGTTGTAGACGTCAATGAAACGACCCGTGACTTCCCCGTAAAGGAAAGCGACGGATAGTTCGAGAACAAACCACAACAGAACGCATATAAAAGAACATTTCATTGTATATTACAACAATGCATCAGATTACAAGAATATACAGAGTATAAATGAATATTACACAGAAATATCAGAGATTTAAATTACATTTATACATAGCAGCGGAAAAATAATACAATACACAACTAGAATGAGATATACGGATACAAAGCTTTCCGGATATCGTTCCAGCTGTAAACCAGGATCCTGGGAATATAAATCTGCAAAACCAAAACTACTAGCTGCCCGTGTCAAAATAGGGGCACCCAGAGTTTAGGTCAAAACAATAAACTCCAGGTCAGTCATGGGACTGGTGTGAGAACTAAAACAGTTATTAATCTTTATTTGAAAGTTAGGTAAATCAAGGGACCACGCCGTATAACACGGAACGGGTTTCCTCCCAAGAATACCAGTGCATATAACAAACAGCGCAATGCTAAATAAAGAAAAATGAAGCTGTTATAAGACCCAGGTCCTATCACACAACGCAACGCAAGCCGAGGGATAGGGTTTTCCCTTATAACAGCCAAAGAATGCTTGATACGTTTAAAACAAATCATTTGATACTATAATAAGTGCATAGTGTATAAAACAACTTCGAATCATAAGTATCAATCATAGGCGACATGAGCGTCCCATGCCACAATGTCGCCATATATAGGTTTACAAATAAAACCGCAAAGTCGCGTATTTGGAAATTGGATTTCCGTCTATGAACCGAGGCAAAAGATAGTCCTCAACCGATTCGAGACGCTCTAGCCCGCCCCTCAGGATCAGAGCTCGAGTGACCCTTGGATCCTCAGGGCCAGTCCACCGATGTGGATTAAACTTAAACCCTGAACATGCGTTTCCCCACCCTATGGGGTGTAAGTCTGGTCCGTCTGCCGACCAGAATGCATCGGCCGAAACCGATATAACCGAGGCGCCTCGCAACAGCAACAACCACATAAGTCAAACTCGTCAGGGCGTGTAAAACCACTGACGCCACTTCTAGCTAGAAAGAAACGCATGCCCTCCCTGACGTCCTCTCCCGTTTTTGGTTCACAACCGGGGTGCGAGGATCGCGAATTCACGTTACACAAAGCTGTGCCACACAGGCCGTGCTTTGATCATCACCACAAGACTTTGCTTTTCAACAGAAGCCTCGATCAATTGCCACTTAGGCATGCAACACAGGCAATTCACTCCATGCGTTTGATATCCATCAATATATAACCCCTGAGCTCGTACGTCTCAGAGAAGGGCGTTAAGCAAGAGAATAAATTCTCCGCCGCCAAACAGATATATATTTAATAGAGATCAATCACATGGACTAAAATCCAATGTCAGACACACAGTCCATTTACACGTCCGTTCTGGGTCTGAACGAAACCGGAGGCACCTAGTACCCCGCATATCCATCGATCTCCAAGTACGTCTGGACGATCACCAACTGTTTCCATCTTCTTGGGTGTACAGCCCAATCAAGATCATCAGTTATCACCCAAACGACGTGAAGACCTCCGGTCTTCGACCATCGTCTTCATCTTCGACTTATCGTCGTATCAGTTATTCAGAATGGGATAAACCCGGTCTTCCCGAATAACTCGCGTATATTTTAGATAAGTGTTACACAAACACAACATACGCCTCATTCCAATTCATTAGTCACTAACCGTAAATTAATCAAGAGAATAATTCCCCAAATATTAACCCCGAAGGCCGAAACCAACATCAGATCAATATCCAGAAAACCATTCTGCTTGGCTAACCGACAGTTAGTTTCTAAATTTCACGTTCAAATCTAATTAAAGATTTAACTATCGCCTGGAGCAAAACTGGTGATACTCCATTCTCGATCTTTTCAATCTAATTAAAGATTCATTAAAACTCCACTTAGTTTTAATCATTATCTGGGTTAAAGAATCAGTGTCATTTAAAACATGATTCACGATAAACCCAAAATCACATTCCATTAATTATCGGGTTAAAGAACAAGTGTTATTTAAAACACTGTTCACGATAAACCCAAAAATCAATACCAATTCAATTCCAATTAAATATCATTTAATTGGTACACTTCATTAAATCTAAATAAAAAGATTTAATCTTTTCTCAACTGGGTTCAAGAACAGTGTTAGTGAAGACACCATTCACGACAAACCCAAATCACATTCGATATTCAATACAAGGCTCTGAATAGAAAATATATCGGCTTATATTCAATATCGAATTCTACGACTAACAAATGTCGTATTGGAAATAACGATACAAATATATATCTTTCAAATTTCCATAACAACACCTGTAATATCACGAATTCCAACATCGAAATATTCCGAAGACAATTTCGATTCAAATCCACTCCAATGCAATCCTTGGAAATTTTGGTTATTTTCAAAACCATTTCAAATTCAATTTATTTATTTAAAAATAAATAGAATTATAATTCTAGTTCAAAACTAGTTCATTTCGATAAAAATCTATTTTTATCTTTTCAAATATGGAGTTTTTCATCCCAAACTTTCACAAATCATTTCTTATGATTTTACACAAATTATTACTATTTTTAATAATTTTATCAAGGCCCGTACAGTCGATTTCCATTAACGGCCATCGAACTGCACTTATAGCGACCTTTTTCAAATTTGATTTGGACATAATTCCAAATCCAACCGTTAGATTTCAAATTTCTAACATTCATTAGAAAGCTCTTTTCGATACGAACCCAACGGTTCCGGTTTTAGGAGAATCCGACGGTCGGATCTCCCGCAATGTCCGTTTGAAATAAATGGTCGAAATTCACGAACTGCCGCGGCGCGGCGCGTTCTATTCAGGCCATTATATTATATATATAATATATATATAATATATTTCGTCGATTTCTATTTAAAACGAATTATATAAATAGTTTTAAATTCGATTCAAAAGCAATTTCAACTTCCGTTTCAATTCAAATCAAAATTGAATTCTTCTCTATAAATTCGTTTTAAAATTCATTTCTATTCAATTCAAATTTCAATTCAATTTGAATTCGTTTCAATTTGCTTTCAATTCATTTCGAAATCGTTTTCAATTCAATTCATTTCGAAATCGTTTTCAATTCAATTCATTTCGAAATCGTTTTCAATTCAATTCATTTCGAAATCGTTTTCAATTCAATTCATTTCGAAATCGTTTTCAATTCATTTCATTTCGAAATGAATAAAATCGATATAAATATCGTTCACGTCAAAATGGCGTCAAACTAATCAACACGGCTTCATAAATTTCTATTTTCAAATATTCTATTTCAAATATTTCTATCTCAAATATTTCTTTTCAAATATTTCTTTTTTTCAAATATTCTATTTTCAAATATTTCATTTTCAAATATTTCTTTTCGAAACTGGAATGAGGCCCAATCAATTACCATATAAAATTAATTATATGGATTTCCATACAACACATGCATATAATAGCATTGAAAAATAATCAACCATCAACCAAAGTGCACTACACTGTATAAGCATCAAATTTAGATATCTAACGCTTATAACAGCCTGTCAATCAATCGATCGACATATTTACTCAATCAGGATGAGTGAACTTCAAATTTCATCCCAACACCCGTGTGGGGTTTCAAACAATCAAACACAGATTTTATTTGTGCAGTTGGGCGATGTGTGAAATTTATCGACCCAATCAATATCAGTCAAATCAGTGTATATACAAACAAATCGGCCGATTTGTTTATAACTATTCATTTATTCACATTCACGTTAAAAATTATATTTTTAACGATAAAACATTTTATTTCAACCTATGAATTTCTATTCAATTCATTTACACAATAAAATGATATTTTTATTTTCTAACATATTTTAGAAAATTTCGGCGGCATAACGGCACGATACTAGAAACGGGACAAGGCCTAGCCTTATCCCCGGTCTAGTGAAGGCCCACGCCATTCACACATCAATCATATCAATTTCAATTTCACCAAAACAATCCAATCCAAATCAAATAATCTAACCAACTACACAACCAATCAAACAAGTCCATGGTCTGTGGACGGGTGTCGGGTGCTTCTAATAAGCACCGTCTGCATCCTAGTATATATATATATATATAACTAGAAAAGTAGAATTTGAGTGAGAAGTTCTCACCGAGGGTTCCACTCCGCCGTGCTTTGCTTTTGAACTGCTGAATCGCCTGAATCCATTTGTAATTCCAATATAGTCTTTTCACGCTGTTCAAATAAAAATTATATTTTTATTGCTTCATTTTAATAAATAAAATTCATATTTTCATTTCTTCTTCATATATATTTTTACAACGCTTCTTTCTATATAAAAATTATATTTTTATATTTCTACTCTAATAAAAACCATATTTTTAACACTCTACCTAAGTAAAAATCATATTTTTATTATGCCACTAGTATAAAAATTATATTTTTACGTCTTCTACATAATAAAGATTATATTTTTAATCTCTATATATAATAAAAATTATATTTTTAACTTACCTATATTATAAAAATAATATTTTTAACCTTAACTTCTTATAAAAATATTTTTTTTCATCTACAACTATAATTATAAATCGTTTCATTATCTCGTCTACTTCACATATATGAAAATTAAATTTTTATCACGCTTTCTTCTATATAAAAATACGATCTTTTTCTTTCTACGTTCACATAAAAATATGATCTTTCTTCTTCTAAAAATTCAAATCTTTACTTTAGAAAAATCAATTCTTTTATAACAAAGTTATACATATAATAAACTGAAAATAAAACAAAATAAATGTAAATAAATAAAAATAAATAAAGACACACCTTTATCTCAGATTTTCGTTGAAGGGAGAGGGCTGTGGGGGTACTGAGCGGAGCTGCTTTGAGAGGGGAGCGTCGGGTTTTTGTGCTTGGGCGAGGAGGGTTCGCGTTGTTCGAGGCTGGAGAGGGATGGGGGGGGGGGGGGAAAGCTAGGTGTCGCAGGTGGTAGTAGGAGGAGGCGTAGGACTGGGGAAGGTTGCGAGGGCGGTGGCGACGGGGTTAGGGTTAGGGTTAGGCTAATTTGGGCGTAGCGGGTTCAGTCAGAGAAGGGGGGGATAGCGGATAGAGGAGGAGAGGGAGGAGGAAGGGAGGCGGGTTCGCCAGCGGCGAAGGCAGGGGGAAGGTGGCGACGGCGGTGGCGCGTCGTGGAGGAGAAGACGAGGCTGAAGTCGGGTTTTTTTTTCATTATTATCTCTTTTTTTTTCGACTGGTCAACGGGGCTGAGGGGGGGGGATATACGGAGAGAAAGATTTAATTAATTATTTAATTATTATTTTATCTTGCAAAAAGTTGACTTTCACATACGACCTCGAAACGAGGCCCACCGCCTGTCGTCCATAGCGTTTTACCCCCATTCCGAACACAATGGGATATGTTTCGCATGCTGATTCGACTGTTACAATCAGTTTCCTTTAAATTTACATTTAAATCACTATATTGAATTTTAAACGTACATTTCAATTTACCGGGGCCACAAACTAACTCGAGAAATTCCAGAAAAATATTTTCTAGCTTCGTATTGACGATATGGTCCTAACAAAACTAGTTTCGTCGAATTCTGAGACCGTTAGAAAAATGACCAATTTCCAGTCGATTAAAATCAACTGAAATGGTCAAAACACGTTTTTCTTTGCCACACTCACATATTGAATCGAAAAATTATGAAATTTGAAATCTAGCAATAACTCGACATCACGGACCCAACAAAACTGGTTTCGTCGAAATCCGAGGTCATTTGCAAAATGTCCATTTTTAAGGGCCTGAATTCCATAGCGACTATTCAGAATTTTCAACTGGACATATCTTATCATTTATAAAGTGAAATCTCAGTTTGTTAACTTCGTTACAAAGATATAGTTATACAGATTCAAATATTTCTTGTTTCGTTCAATTCTGACTTATATTGAATTCTGTATACTCATTTGAAATTAGAAATCGAATTTTCGAACTACCGCGCCATTTTCAATTCCTTTTATAATTATATATAATTATTATATATTCTAACGACGACGTATATAATATATACGTTCTAATTATATTCGAAATAAATTTCTCGTCGATTTTATTTAAAATAATTCATTTTAAATAATCAAAATTCGCTAAAACTGCCAAAATAAAAATTTTAAACTGGCCCAGATTTTACGGGTTGTTACAATCTCCCCCACTTAAAACTTTTCGTCCCCGAAAAGGAACAAAGTAGAAAGTGGTTTGATTAATCAACTCTACGTTCGATCTGGCTTCCATTCTCCAACTTTTCAGTTTCTGAGAATTTTCAAAATTTCAAAAATTTGGCTAACACCCTAAATTTTCGAAAAATTTCGCCATAACCTCCCCTGCACCGGGAGCATCGGGGAATTTCAAATAGCTTCCCCGGTCCTTCAGATCTCAAAAAGAAAAAGAAAAAGCCAAGCGGCTAGCCAATAGGCTCACAAAATCATCATCACCCAAACAAAACAGTAAATTATGTATCAAACATGTACCTATTTGTCGGGCAAACAAATTTTATTCTCTGCTCTAGCCTCCTTGCTATGACATGTTCAATGTAAGTATATGTATATGCAAGCATATGCGACTAATTTTCAATATAATTCAATATTTGGTTCAATTAGGCATAATGGTTCAAAATTAGCAAACAAATGAACAAACAACACAAACATCAATCAATTAGTGAATTTAACGTTTCAAATTCATAATTTTGATACATATACAGAAAATCTTGTTTTTGATGCCAATTCACAACAAAGTGTTCTAACTATATAAGATTTGGTTCTCACACCAGTCTAATGGAAATATATAGATATCACACCTTCGAAACACGAATATAAATACTGATGATGTGGCCACATCCTCAGAATTATCCCCGAGTGTCTAGAATGTGACTCTATATCTATCCAGTATATTAAAATTTCAAATACACGTGGATCAGACGTAAACGCAAAATCTTTATATACTGGACTGTCCAACTCAATATAAAGAGATAATCAAATACGAATAATTGATTTAAATTTTCAAAACAAAAATTTGTTTTCATTTGAAAAATATACTCTTCACACTCATTCTAGGATACTACTGATCCCATCTCTAACGAGTCATCCCCATTAGATATTACTAATCCAATATCTGATGAATTCTTTCGTATGGTTCTAATGTGCCATGTTCTCTGAGCTTTGTAAACCAAAGCTTTGATACCAAATGAAACGACCCGTGACTTCCCCGTAAAGGAAAGCGACAGATAGTTCGAGAACAAACCACAACAGAACGCATATAAAAGAACATTTCATTGTATATTACAACAATGCATCAGATTACAAGAATATACAGAGTATAAATGAATATTACACAGAAATATCAGAGATTTAAATTACATTTATACATAGCAGCGGAAAAATAATACAATACACAACTAGAATGAGATATACGGATACAAAGCTTTCCGGATATCGTTCCAGCTGTAAACCGGGATCCTGGGAATATAAATCTGCAAAACCAAAACTACTAGCTGCCCGTGTCAAAATAGGGGCACCCAGAGTTTAGGTCAAAACAATAAACTCCAGGTCAGTCATGGGACTGGTGTGAGAACTAAAACAGTTATTAATCTTTATTTGAAAGTTAGGTAAATCAAGGGACCACGCCGTATAACACGGAACGGGTTTCCTCCCAAGAATACCAGTGCATATAACAAACAGCGCAATGCTAAATAAAGAAAAATGAAGCTGTTATAAGACCCAGGTCCTATCACACAATGCAACGCAAGCCGGGGATAGGGTTTTCCCTTATAACAGCCAAAGAATGATTGATACGTTTAAAACAAATCATTTGATACTATAATAAGTGCATAGTGTATAAAACAACTTCAAATCATAAGTATCAATCATAGGCGACATGAGCGTCCCATGCCACTATGTCGCCATATATAGGTTTACAAATAAAACCGCAAAGTCGTGTATTTGGAAATTGGATTTCCGTCTATGAACCGAGGCAAAAGATAGTCCTCAACCGATTCGAGACGCTCTAGCCCGCCCCTCAGGATCAGAGCTTGAGTGACCCTTGGATCCTCAGGGCCAGTCCACCGATGTGGATTAAACTTAAACCCTGAACATGCGTTTCCCCACCCTATGGGGTGTAAGTCTGGTCCGTCTGCCGACCAGAATGCATCGGCCGAAACCGATATAACCGAGGTGCCTCGCAACAGCAACAACCACATAAGTCAAACTCGTCAGGGCGTGTAAAACCACTGACGCCACTTCTAGCTAGAAAGAAACGCATGCCCTCCCTGACGTCCTCTCCCGTTTTTGGTTCACAACCGGGGTGCGAGGCTCGCGAATTCACGTTACACAAAGCTGTGCCACACAGGCCGTGCTTTGATCATCACCACAAGACTTTGCTTTTCAACAGAAGCCTCGATCAATTGCCACTTAGGCATGCAACACAGGCAATTCACTCCATGCGTTTGATATCCATCAATATATAACCCCTGAGCTCGTACGTCTCAGAGAAGGGCGTTAAGCAAGAGAATAAATTCTCCGCCGCCAAACAGATATATATTTAATAGAGATCAATCACATGGACTAAAATCCAATGTCAGACACACAGTCCATTTACACGTCCGTTCTGGGTCTGAACGAAACCGGAGGCACCTAGTACCCCGCATATCCATCGATCTCCAAGTACGTCTGGACGATCACCAACTGTTTCCATCTTCTTGGGTGTACAGCCCAATCAAGATCATCAGTTATCACCCAAACGACGTGAAGACCTCCGGTCTTCGACCATCGTCTTCATCTTCGACTTATCGTCGTATCAGTTATTCAGAATGGGATAAACCCGGTCTTCCCGAATAACTCGCGTATATTTTAGATAAGTGTTACACAAACACAACATATGCCTCATTCCAATTCATTAGTCACTAACCGTAAATTAATCAAGAGAATAATTCCCCAAATATTAACCCCGAAGGCCGAAACCAACATCAGATCAATATCCAGAAAACCATTCTGCTTGGCTAACCGACAGTTAGTTTCTAAATTTCACGTTCAAATCTAATTAAAGATTTAACTATCGCCTGGAGCAAAACTGGTGATACTCCATTCTCGATCTTTTCAATCTAATTAAAGATTCATTAAAACTCCACTTAGTTTTAATCATTATCTGGGTTAAAGAATCAGTGTCATTTAAAACACGATTCACGATAAACCCAAAATCACATTCCATTAATTATCGGGTTAAAGAACAAGTGTTATTTAAAACACTGTTCACGATAAACCCAAAAATCAATACCAATTCAATTCCAATTAAATATCATTTAATTAGTACACTTCATTAAATCTAAATAAAAAGATTTAATCTTTTCTCAACTGGGTTCAAGAACAGTGTTAGTGAAGACACCATTCACGACAAACCCAAATCACATTCGATATTCAATACAAGGCTCTGAATAGAAAATATATCGGCTTATATTCAATATCGAATTCTACGACTAACAAATGTCGTATTGGAAATAACGATACAAATATATATCTTTCAAATTTCCATAACAACACCTGTAATATCACGAATTCCAACATCGAAATATTCCGAAGACAATTTCGATTCAAATCCACTCCAATGCAATCCTTGGAAATTTTGGTTATTTTCAAAACCATTTCAAATTCAATTTATTTATTTAAAAATAAATAGAATTATAATTCTAGTTCAAAACTAGTTCATTTCGATAAAAATCTATTTTTATCTTTTCAAATATGGAGTTTTTCATCCCAAACTTTCACAAATCATTTCTTATGATTTTACACAAATTATTACTATTTTTAATAATTTTATCAAGGCCCGTACAGTCGATTTCCATTAACGGCCATCGAACTGCACTTATAGCGACCTTTTTCAAATTTGATTTGGACATAATTCCAAATCCAACCGTTAGATTTCAAATTTCTAACATTCATTAGAAAGCTCTTTTCGATACGAACCCAACGGTTCCGGTTTTAGGAGAATCCGACGGTCGGATCTCCCGCAATGTCCGTTTGAAATAAATGGTCGAAATTCACGAACTGCCGCGGCGCGGCGCGTTCTATTCAGGCCATTATATTATATATATAATATATATATAATATATTTCGTCGATTTCTATTTAAAACGAATTATATAAATAGTTTTAAATTCGATTCAAAAGCAATTTCAACTTCCGTTTCAATTCAAATCAAAATTGAATTCTTCTCTATAAATTCGTTTTAAAATTCATTTCTATTCAATTCAAATTTCAATTCAATTTGAATTCGTTTCAATTTGCTTTCAATTCAATTTGAAATCGTTTTCAATTCAATTCATTTCGAAATCGTTTTCAATTCAATTCATTTCGAAATCGTTTTCAATTCAATTCATTTCGAAATCGTTTTCAATTCAATTCATTTCGAAATCGTTTTCAATTCATTTCATTTCGAAATGAATAAAATCGATATAAATATCGTTCACGTCAAAATGGCGTCAAACTAATCAACACGGCTTCATAAATTTCTATTTTCAAATATTCTATTTCAAATATTTCTATCTCAAATATTTCTTTTCAAATATTTCTTTTTTTCAAATATTCTATTTTCAAATATTTCTTTTTCAAATATTTCTTTTCGAAACTGGAATGAGGCCCAATCAATTACCATATAAAATTAATTATATGGATTTCCATACAACACATGCATATAATAGCATTGAAAAATAATCAACCATCAACCAAAGTGCACTACACTGTATAAGCATCAAATTTAGATATCTAACGCTTATAACAGCCTGTCAATCAATCGATCGACATATTTACTCAATCAGGATGAGTGAACTTCAAATTTCATCCCAACACCCGTGTGGGGTTTCAAACAATCAAACACAGATTTTATTTGTGCAGTTGGGCGATGTGTGAAATTTATCGACCCAATCAATATCAGTCAAATCAGTGTATATACAAACAAATCGGCCGATTTGTTTATAACTATTCATTTATTCACATTCACGTTAAAAATTATATTTTTAACGATAAAACATTTTATTTCAACCTATGAATTTCTATTCAATTCATTTACACAATAAAATGATATTTTTATTTTCTAACATATTTTAGAAAATTTCGGCGGCATAACGGCACGATACTAGAAACGGGACAAGGCCTAGCCTTATCCCCGGTCTAGTGAAGGCCCACGCCATTCACACATCAATCATATCAATTTCAATTTCACCAAAACAATCCAATCCAAATCAAATAATCTAACCAACTACACAACCAATCAAACAAGTCCATGGTCTGTGGACGGGTGTCGGGTGCTTCTAATAAGCACCGTCTGCATCCTAGTATATATATATATATATATAACTAGAAAAGTAGAATTTGAGTGAGAAGTTCTCACCGAGGGTTCCACTCCGCCGTGCTTTGCTTTTGAACTGCTGAATCGCCTGAATCCATTTGTAATTCCAATATAGTCTTTTCACGCTGTTCAAATAAAAATTATATTTTTATTGCTTCATTTTAATAAATAAAATTCATATTTTCATTTCTTCTTCATATATATTTTTACAACGCTTCTTTCTATATAAAAATTATATTTTTATATTTCTACTCTAATAAAAACCATATTTTTAACACTCTACCTAAGTAAAAATCATATTTTTATTATGCCACTAGTATAAAAATTATATTTTTACGTCTTCTACATAATAAAGATTATATTTTTAATCTCTATATATAATAAAAATTATATTTTTAACTTACCTATATTATAAAAATAATATTTTTAACCTTAACTTCTTATAAAAATATTTTTTTTCATCTACAACTATAATTATAAATCGTTTCATTATCTCGTCTACTTCACATATATGAAAATTAAATTTTTATCATGCTTTCTTCTATATAAAAATACGATCTTTTTCTTTCTACGTTCGCATAAAAATATGATCTTTCTTCTTCTAAAAATTCAAATCTTTACTTTAGAAAAATCAATTCTTTTATAACAAAGTTATACATATAATAAACTGAAAATAAAACAAAATAAATGTAAATAAATAAAAATAAATAAAGACACACCTTTATCTCAGATTTTCGTTGAAGGGAGAGGGCTGTGGGGGTACTGAGCGGAGCTGCTTTGAGAGGGGAGCGTCGGGTTTTTGTGCTTGGGCGAGGAGGGTTCGCGTCGTTCGAGGCTGGAGAGGGATGGGGGGGAAAGCTAGGTGTCGCAGGTGGTAGTAGGAGGAGGCGTAGGACTGGGGAAGGTTGCGAGGGCGGTGGCGACGGGGTTAGGGTTAGGGTTAGGCTGATTTGGGCGTAGCGGGTTCAGTCAGAGAAGGGGGGATAACGGATAGAGGAGGAGAGGGAGGAGGAAGGGAGGCGGGTTCGCCAGCGGCGAAGGCAGGGGGAAGGTGGCGACGGCGGTGGCGCGTCGTGGAGGAGAAGACGAGGCTGAAGTCGGGTTTTTTTTTATTATCTCTTTTTTTTTCGACTGGTCAACGGGGCTGAGGGGGGGATATACAGAGAGAAAGATTTAATTAATTATTTAATTATTATTTTATCTTGCAAAAAGTTGACTTTCACATACGACCTCGAAACGAGGCCCACCGCCTGTCGTCCATAGCGTTTTACCCCCATTCCGAACACAATGGGATATGTTTCGCATGCTGATTCGACTGTTACAATCAGTTTCCTTTAAATTTACATTTAAATCACTATATTGAATTTTAAACGTACATTTCAATTTACCGGGGCCACAAACTAACTCGAGAAATTCCAAAAAAATATTTTCTAGCTTCGTATTGACGATACGGTCCTAACAAAACTAGTTTCGTCGAATTCTGAGACCGTTAGAAAAATGACCAATTTCCAGTCGATTAAAATCAACTGAAATGGTCAAAACACGTTTTCCTTTGCCACGCTCACATATTGAATCGAAAAATTATGAAATTTGAAATCTAGCAATAACTCGACATCACGGACCCAACAAAACTGGTTTCGTCGAAATCCGAGGTCATTTGCAAAATGTCCATTTTTAAGGGCCTGAATTCCATAGCGACTATTCAGAATTTTCAACTGGACATATCTTATCATTTATAAAGTGAAATCTCAGTTTGTTAACTTCGTTACAAAGATATAGTTATACATATTCAAATATTTCTTGTTTCGTTCAATTTTGACTTATATTGAATTCTGTATACTCATTTGAAATTAGAAATCGAATTTTCGAACTACCGCGCCATTTTCAATTCCTTTTATAATTATATATAATTATTATATATTCTAACGACGACGTATATAATATATACGTTCTAATTATATTCGAAATAAATTTCTCGTCGATTTTATTTAAAATAATTCATTTTAAATAATCAAAATTCGCTAAAACTGCCAAAATAAAAAATTTAAACTGGCCCAGATTTTACGGGTTGTTACAGTCAATTAGTGATTTCGATGGATTTGACAATGTAGCATTCGAAGTGAATCTGATAAAATGATAAAACGTAGCTTCTAGCCTCATCAACCGGTAAATGACAGAAATCGGGCAGGCAGCATGGCTAAGTCGGTCGCACCGAAGTAGGGTGTATAATCACCTATCTAGAGAATATTCATTTGTTTCTTAAATCTATCAATGCTGTCCCATATATATACGGGAACGGTTGCTGATCCCAACCGTTGGTAATGTACATTCGATACACTCAAGCGAAATGAGTGGTCGGTCATGTGTGGCTGAGTTACAAGATGTTCTTGTTGAACTCCAGTGTATCGTTCCTAGAGTACACTGATCGGAAGGTGGTTCCATACCTTGTCATAGTTGGAAATCCATTATCCAATACGTGCTTGCGATTTTGATTGTATACTATATATGTAGAACGTGAGATGAAAGCGTTTCTGCTAGTTGATATCTATTTGTACATAGACATTATTATAATACCAAAAGGTTTTTGATATAAAGATATTTTGGATTCTCATAAGGGAAAAACCCGTTCCGTTCTACGGCGTGGTCTTATGAGATATCGTTTACTTGTTCATATACCTATTTAAACTGTTTTACTCATACCAGTCCCATGACTGACCCAGAGTTTATTTGTTTTGTTTTCCCTAAACTCTTGGGTGCCTAATTTTGTACGGGCAGTCAAGTAGTCAGGAATTTACAGATATACTTGAAGAGTTGGAGCAGGAGGCTTCTGGATCATATAGCTATAGTTTATTTCCGCTGTGTTGGAAGTGTTATACTCTGATAAGTGTTACTGTATATATATATATATATAACTGTTTTACTTAAAAGTTATGTTATATGTTATTCGTTCCGCTGTGAGATTCGTGTTACTCTGATGATGTAGTTCTTCTTTTCTTCTTCTATTCTAAGTTTCTATCTTATCTATCCTCACCCTCTAATTTCTTTCATTAATTACCAGGATTTTTCGATGTTTTGGTTATCGACATCGTGCTTATGTCGATAACCAAAGTCGCTCAAAATCCGAGTCGTTACATTATAGTTAAAACAACTAGGGAAAGTATTATATTTAAGAAATATTCTTATCATTAAAGAATTCTGATATTGAATATTCAAACTTGTTAATGATGTAAATTATGCTAGAACATTACATTAGAAAAATAATTTTTCAAAAGTATTTTCAATTCTAGAGTAAATACTATGTTAAAAATAGATGTTTCTAATATAAAACCAGTAAATACAATGGTTTACAACACAAATAGATTTGAGTTGAAATAGGTAAATATGTTAAGTAAGACAGCAAAATTAAAATACTAAAATTTGTCAAATACAAGTAATGTAATCGAAGGGCAAAATGTTAGGCATAAATACAAAGGAGCATGAACAAACAAAGAATAAAATTATATAAAGCTAAACACACTAATTCCATACTAATTTATTAGTACATTTACTTCTCTCAAATCTACATGGTTATAATTATTAATATTCCTTTTATTATATGTAGTAGTAATAAATGAGGGACATTTCAAATTCCAACCTAACCTAAACCTTTACCTATTTAGTAATGATAACTAGCCTTTATTATACATGTTTTGGATGAATAAAGTATGTATGTTTGTGAGTTAATGCACTTATTACCCATATTTATCTCTTATCATTCTATATATATATATTAATTTTAACCATTTTATATTATAGCGCAAATAAATGACTAGAACTATCTCTTTGTGATTTGCATTTGAAATAAATGTCAATTCCTACATTTCTTTTGACCCCAATACTAATATTCCTTTCCATATTATTAGGTAATTTATATGCATTGTGTTTTAATTGCATCATACCTTTACATTTTTATTACATTTTAATTTCATGTAACCTCATTACATTACTGGCAAAATTATATCTTTATTATTTCATAATTACTTTTTTTTAAAAGTACGTTAGATTGAAAAGGAAACTAAAATTAATGCCATGCATTTAAATTGAATGAAACATTCTAGCTAATATATACAAAAATAATAAAAAATAATAATGTCAGTGAGACAATAAATATGCATTGAATTTATCTATTCTGACATCTCAATATTTAATTTTGGACATATATTCTTTATAATTAAATTTAAATTTATTCGTTTTAACTTCGATTAAAATAAATTTTTATCCATTACTATTTAAATAAATTATTTTATATTCTCCAAATTCATTAAAATTTTCTAAAATAAAAAATTTAAATTGGTTCAGAATTTGCGGGTTGTTACAATTAGCGTAATTAATCAATTATTAATTATGTTAATTAAATTATTATGTGATGAAGGTTTAAAATTTAATATCTTTCTCATATGTGATCAGAATTCAACAAACTCGGATCCATTGGAACAGAAAAATCAAGATCTACACTCCAGAACAGACCAGATCTGAAACAGATTTAGAGCTGACTGCGAATTCAAAAGGAGTATAACAATGTGAGATTTCTCGATTTAAAATTTAAAATTTAAATATATATGTGTATATATAGAAATATATATATATTTATATTGATTGTGGTGATGATGATTTGCTGAATTATATTGTTGTATCGTAGAAATATCATTTTGTTAGATCAGTTATTTTAACATAGAAATATTATTTTGTTGGATCAGTTATTTTAACATAGAAATATCATTTTGTTGGATCAGTTATGTTAACATATATCATTTTGGTTAGAAAATATTATGATGTTTAAAAATACCATTTTATTTGAATCATGTCATGTTAATATAAAAACATCATTTGTTTAGAAATGTTATGTTAATATAAAAACATCACTTTTATTAGAAATGTCTATTTAAAATAAATATGTCACGTTTGTTAAATTAGAATTGACAAAATAAATATGTCATGTTTGTTAAATATGAACTCACAAATAAATTTTTCACTTTATTGAAATATAAATTGTCATTTTTGTTGAATTAGAACCAATAAGATATAGATCATCATTTTTGTTGCATTAGAATTTACAAAAACAACATTATCATTTTTGTCGCATTAGATTTGTCAAAACAAACATTATCATTTTTGTCGCATTAAATTCGTCAAAACAAACATTATCATTTTTGTCGCATTAGATTTATCGAAACAAAAATCATCATTTTTGTTGCATTAGAATTTACAAAACAAAATAATCATTTTCGTCGCATTAGATTTGTCAAAACAAACATTATCACTTTTGTCGCATTAGATTTGTCAAAACAAACATTATCACTTTTGTCGCATTAGATTTGTCAAGACATATGAGTTAAAATAAAAATATACATTTTTGTCAAAACATATGAGTTGAAACAAAATACTCATTTTTGTCAAATTAGTTAGTTGAAACAAAATACTCATTTTTGTCAAATTAGTGAGTTGAAACAAAAGACTCATTTTTGTCAAATTAGTCAGTAGAAACAAAATACACATTTTTGGTCCAACATATTAGTTGAAATAAAAATAAACATTTTTGTCAAACATATTAGTTGAAATATAAATAAACATTTTTGTCAAACATATTAGTTGAAATAAAAATAAACATTTTTGGTCAAACATGTTAGTTGAAATAAAAATAGACATTTTTGTCAAAACACATTAAATAAAACAAAATATACATTTTTGTCAAAATACATTAGTTAAAACAAAATATCCATTTTTGTCAAATTATCAAAGTTGAAACAAATTTGTCGCTTTTGTCAAATCATCAAGGTTGAAACCAATTTATCACTTTTGTCAAATTATAAAAGTTGAAACCAAATTTGTCACTTTTGTCAAAATGTAACAGTTGAAACAAAATTGCCTTTTTTTGTCAAAATATAATGGTAAGAACAAAAACTACATTTTTTGTTAATTAGAATTGAGTTAGAACAAAAATTACATTTTTGTCAAATAGATTTATGTTTAACAAAAATTAATTTTTGTCATGTAAATTTATCTTAAACAAAAATTACATTTTTGTCAAAGAGATTTATGTTAAAACAAAAATAACATTTTTTGTCAAATAGATTTGTGTTAAAACAATAATATCATTATGTTAAATAGAAATTATAAACAAATAAAATTATCAATTCATTTCTTATGTTAAATAGAAAAATGTAAACAAATAAATTATTCTTTTATTTGTCATTAGAATACATAGGAAAATATGTCATGTATGTTAGAAAACATATTTTGTAAACAAACATATCACATTTATTTGTTTTGTTGAGTTAGAATTGTCGACAAAACAAACATATCACTTTTATTTGTTTTGTTGAGTTAGAATTATCGACAAAACAAATATATCACTTTTATTTGTTTTGTTGAGTTAGAATTATCGACAAAACAAAGTTATCATTTTTATTGTTTTGTTGAAATAAATTAGTTGAATCAAAATATATGCATTTTTGTCAAAATATATATTTTTGTCAAAAATAGATTAATTGAATTAAAATACATTTTTGTCAAAATATACATTTTTGTCAAAATAGATTAGTTGAATCAAAATATATATTTTTTGTCAAAATATACATTTTTGGGTCAAAATTGATTAGTTGAACCAAAATATTCATTTTTGTCAAAATATAATAGTGGAAACAAAATTTTACATTTTGTCAAAATATGGTGGTTTAAAACAAAACTTACATTTTTGTTAAGTAGATTTGAGGTGAAACAAAAGTAATATTTTTTGTTAAATAGGTTTGTGTCAAAACACAAATAGCATTTTTATTAGATAGGTTTGTGTCAAAACACAAATAACATTTTTTGTTAGATAGATTTGAATTAAAACAAAAAATAACATCTTTGTTAAATAAATTTGTGTTACAACAAAAATATCACTTTTGTTCATTTAGTTAAAAGTTATAATTGTTAAGAATATTGAAATATTACTTTTAATCGTTTTGTTGAAAGTAGAATTGTCAACAAAATGAATGAATCACTTTTTGAACTAGAATTGTCAAAAAAAAAAAAATATGAATGTATCACTTTTTATGCAATTTGTTCAAATAAAATTTGTACGCAAATTATAGAATCATTTTTATTGTCAAATATACACATTAGAATTTGTGTATATATTAAAGTGGCATTTCTACTGACAATATACACATTAGAATTTGTGTATATATTAAAGTGACATTTGTATTGTCAATATACACATTAGAATTTGTGTATATATTAAAGTGATATTTTC
The DNA here is from genome assembly GCA_030737875.1 of Allium sativum. Taxonomy (NCBI): domain Eukaryota; kingdom Viridiplantae; phylum Streptophyta; class Magnoliopsida; order Asparagales; family Amaryllidaceae; genus Allium; species Allium sativum. Next base: position 966,963,709 of record CM060912.1, on the reverse strand, counting down.
ATTATCAGTATACACATCAGAATTTGTGTATATATTAAAGTGATATTTTCATTGTTAATATACACATTAGAATTTGTGTATATATTAAAGTGATATTTTTATTTTCAATAAACACATTAGAATTTGTGTATATATTAAAGTGATATTTTTATTTTCAAAATACACATTTGAATTTGTATATATATTAAAGTGATATTTGTATTGTCAATATACACATTAGAATTTGTGTATATATTAAAGTGATATTTGTATTGTCAATGTACACATTAGAATTTGTGTATATATTAAAGTGATATTTGTATTGTCAATGTACACATTAGAATTTGTGTATATATTAAAGTGAAATTTTTATTGTCAATATACACATTAGAATTTGTGTATATATTAAAGTGATATTTTTATTGTCAATATACACATTAGAATTTGGATATAAATTAAAGTGATATTTTTATTGTCAATATACACATTAGAATTTGTGTATATGTATTAACGAGACATTTCTATTGCAAATATACACATTAGAATCTGTGTATAAATTAAAGAGACATTTTTATTGTCGGAATATATATTAGAGTTTGTATGCGAATTAAAATAAACATTTTTATGTGCGTCATGTGATACATTGAAACTATATACAAATAAAAATAATTCTTTTTATTTGTTGATGTACAAAATAGAAATTGCCTACAAATAATGAAGATAAAAATTTATCTTTTTATTTGTCATTAGCAAAGATGTCATGTAAATGAAATACATATTTATTCGACATTATGAACATTTAGATGTGCTATGCCAATAAAACATTCTTTAATTTGGCGTGTTAAATACGTTAGAGGAATCGTCGAATAGTTTATATTTATATATAATTATATATATATATAAGTTAAATGAATCGCTCACGGTAGTTCACGTCGAAATCGTAACTTTAAACGATGATACCGCAAGATCCGACCATTGGATTTTCCCAAAACTGGAACCGTTAGGTCCGCTTTGGGAAGATCTTTCCAATGATTTAAAATTCGTTAAAATCCAACGGTTAGATTTCGAGAAATGCGTAAATCAAATTTTGTATAAAAAACAGCGCCAGGGTCGCCTATTGACCCGAAGCGTCGTTAAATTAAATTGGGCTATTTCTATATTAATAAAAATAGCGACATTATTAAATAATATTAATGATATGAAATGGTTTTGAATTATATATATATATACGAGAATTATTTGAAAAGACCGAGTTCAATCTCATTTCAAATAATTATACGACGTTTTAAATCGAAGATATTGAAGACAGTGATTGAAGATCAGCGATCTTTACATCGAATGGACGACTACTGATGCCCGACATTGGTTAGCTCCAAGTAAAGGGTTAAAAGTGGTAATTTGTCTGGATGTACTTGTTGATTGTACGAATATGCGAGCACCTCTCTTTCGTATTGGACATACGGGACGAGAAATAAGGTGTCTCCAGTTTCGTTCAGACCCAGAACGGACTTGTAAACGGATGTGTGTCTGACATTGGATTTCATTCTATGTAAATTGATTTCTATTCAATATATATCTATTTGGTGGTGGAGAATTTATTCTCTTGCTTAACACCCTTCTCTGAGATGCACAAGCTCAGAGGTTATATATTAACAGTTATTGATCGCATGACATGAATTTTAAATGTGACATGCTAAGATGCAAATGATCAAGGCTTTGGTTGGAAAGCAGAGCCTTGTGGTTGATGATTAAAGCACGACCCATTTAGGCGTAGCTTTGTGTATAGCGTTACTTCGCGAGCCTCACACCCCGGTATGAGTCAAAAACGGGACAAGGGAATGCAGGGAGTGCACACGTTTCTTTCTAGCTAGAAGTGGTATCAGGGTTTTACAAGCCCTGACATTTTACTTATGTGGATGATGGATTATGAGGCATCAGTTATATTGGTCGATTATGACCACTTTATAGGTTCAATAGGACCGGGAAACGTGTGTTCAGGAATTGCCAATCCACTAAAGCATTTGTGGACCGGCCCTGCAGTATCCAAGGGTTCAATGCGAGGGATCCTGAGACATTGCTAGAGTGTCTCGAATTGGTAAGGAGATCATTCCTAGCCTTGACTCATGATGGAAACCCAATTTCCAATACGACATTACGATTTTGATTGTAAACCTATATATGGCGACATAGTAGGATGAGGTACTATGCCGTCTATGATTGATACATTATGATTGAAAATGTTTTTAAAACATATATTCACTAATAATAATATCAAATCCGTTTTATCGTATCAAGCGTTTTTGACCATTACAAGGTAAAACTCTATCCTCCGGTTTGTGTTGCATTGTGTGGTGGGACTTGAGTCTTATAATGGTTTCATTTTTCTAAAAAGCATTGCGTTGTTTAACGATTTACTTTATTTATGCACTGGCAATCCAATGGAGTAAACCCGTTCTGCGTTAGCGGTATGGTCCTGTGATTAGCTTTATTATTAGATTAGTTAAGTAAGATTTCTCATACCAGTCCCATGACCGACCTGTAGTTTGTTTCACTTTGCAAACTCGGGTGCCCTCTTTTCTACATGGGCAGTCGAGTAGCTTATTTTGCATATATATTGAGCAGGATTCTGGATCGAAGCATAAAGCTGTGTCTAGAGCATTAACAGTCTTCTGTTGCATTGTACTATAATTATTGTAATTTAATCTTCTGATGTTGTATTATTATTTCGATGAACTCTGATATTCTATACTCTGATGTAACATTATTATAATGTTTATAAAAGTCTTCTTTATTTGTTCTGATGTATTGTATGCCCAAAGTTAGCATATTCGGGTTTTTGAACGATATTGGTCAATTTTGCGATCGATTAGGTCCGGGCAAAATCCAAGTCGTTACAGTTGGTATCAAAGCTCTGGTTAGCTCAAATCTTAGGGTGCAACTCGTTAGAACTGACCAAAAGACTCATCAGAGGTAGGATTAGTAATATCTTATAAAAAAATACTCATTAAAGATAGGATCAGTAGCATCCTAGAATGAGAAAACTCGTTAGAGATGGGATTAGAAATGCCCTAGAATGAGTTGAGAGTAACAAATTTATAATTAACGTATTTGTGATTATATATATAATCCGATCTTAGAAAATATGATTTTTGAATATATAAAAGTTATATATATCTGAAAAGCTAATCAACTAATAAAATTATTGAAACCAATAAAAGAATGAAAGTTGAGTCGGTTAATTAAACAACTTTCAGCTCTATTCCTTTTTGAGAACGAAAAGATTTTAAGTGGAGGAGATTGTAACAACCCAAAATTTTGGAATCAATTTAAAAAATTTATTTTAGAAATTTTAGTGAATTTTAAATATTTAAAATAATTTATTTTAAATAATAACGATTAAAAATTTATCTAAATCGAAGTTAGAACGAATAAATTTATTTTAATTATAAAAGGAGGTAGAAATAGCGCGGTAGTTTGAAAATTTGAATTAGAACTTTGACTGAATGTACATGATTCAAAATAAATTGGATTTTAGTAAAAACAAAAATATTAGAATCTATTTAAAAATATCTATCCAATGAATCCAGAAAATTGAAATTTCATAGCGAGAATCGAAGTTATGGCCAGTTAAATATTCAAAATAGTCGCTATAGATAGCCCGTATAAATAGCCATTGTAACGACCCGCATTCTACGTATCAAAGGATCGTAGAATATTTCTTTCTTTCTCATACATAGTCATTTAGCCATGTAACTTTGGGAGACGACTACTGGGGTCATTTCCCATGTCCATGATTTTTACTGATTTTTGAATGACCATTTTACCCCTAGCTGATCTTGTTTCGACTATAACTTTTGATTGGAAAGGAGTTTTGACCTAAAACCACTTCCATTAGGTCTGGATGATGGTTTACCTTTCCGTAGAGTGGTCATATGTGAAAAACGGACTTATTGTTTGGGAGATATGGCTGAATTAATGTATAGAAGGCGAAAAACAGCTTAACCGGGCTTAATTGGGTAATTAACAGCTAGGCCCTGAGGGGGATTTCAGGATTTGGAGTATTTAAGGGCTGTTAGGGTTTAGAGAACACCCTTTTCTCATTTTTCAGCTGCCACTTATCATCCCTCTCAACATCGTAATGGTCTTCATCATCTAAAACACCTCTAAACCACTTTCTAATTGAAGATTTGGCTAAATTACACCAAATTAAGGAGAGATAACACCCAAGCAAGGTTAGAACTGCTGTTAGACATCAGTATTCGTGCCAAACAGAGAATCATTTCAGATCTACGGTTTATTTGTGGTAAAGGTGAGTGATTTGCATAGTTCCTCACTAATTATGGTTAATTAAGGGTAATTAGTCTTAATTAGCGAAATTATATATGTTAAAATTCTGGAAAAACATTTATAAATTTTGAAATATTGTTTTAGGCCTCTATTAGAAAATTTGGTTAATTTGGTTAAATTTTACTAATCATATCGTTAGTTATGCTTAAACATGATTAAGAGAAAATATGGGTTTTTGGCTATGTTTGATCCATTTTGATACATCATATTGTTGTTTTGGTGTTTGTGGTTGAATATACATGTTGCTATGATTGTATGGTAAGCTTTGTGATTGATTAGAAGAGTTAGAATGTCGAAAACACCGACGTATGGCGTAAAATAGTCGTTGGAAAGTTGCAGGAAAAACTGCAGGGATCAGGATCGGATCAGATAGGGGGAAGGGGTTTGGATCGGATATGATTGGTCAAAACAAACCGACACCATAGACAAGGAATCCGAACCGAACCTGAGTCCATGCCGAAGAAAGAGTATGGCACAAAGGAAGGCTACTTGCAAAGAGTTGGAGTTGGTTAGGGATCGGATCAGAACTGAGTAGGGGGATCAGATTGGAAGCAAGGGCGTGGAGATCAGATCGGACTAGAGCTAGGGAGCGGGATCGGATCAGAGGACCAAGCTTGGAGTTGAAGCTGGAGTGAAGAACCGAATTGGATCGGGATCCATGAGCACCGAACCGACTGAATGCAAGGGGACTACCGAACCGAACCAACCAGAAGTAGAACACCGAACCGAACGGGAAGCCTAGGAGCGATGTATTCGAATCGAATTGACTGAAGCAAGCCGAACCGAACCATATTGGAGATGCGATTACGCGATGACTCTTCTGAAGACCAACTCCAATTCGACCAAAACCCGAGATGCAAAGGAAGTCTAAATAGGAAGTAGAACTCAGGGTCCAGTTGGGAACCAACGAGTTATCTTCATGAGTTGGGCTTTGCTGCGGGACGTGTGCTAAGGGGTTATCGATGTCTATAACTTTGGATCACTATGGAGTATGGGGTATGTGGACGGATTCAGGGCCACAGTGGCCTAGGTAGGACTATTGGCTATGGACCAATGAGGTGGGGTCATTTGTAAGGATTGAGTCATGACTCCATGGGGCAAGCTTGGTGGTAGCAATAGTCATACAAGTCGGACTCCGTCACTACCTCGATGGGTCTAGTGATCAAAGTGGTGGATATCATATGCTTTACGCACTGAGTGAGAGATATGAGGATGGTTGCTATGATTGATTGTTTTCCATTACTGTCATACACACCCCCACCACCGTATTCTTCACACTATGTGTTAGTGGCACCTTAGTGTACTGTACAATATGTAGTGCTAACACTTTGGTTGCAGGTCCAGGTTCAGGTATGGTTTATTATACCTGTTATCATTCTGTTTTTGCTGCTTATCGCTCATACCAGACTTTTGTCTGACCCAGAGTTTTATATCTCTACTTATTACTCTGGGTGCTCTTAAATGGGTAGAATAGAGAGAGGTTAGCTGGTTATGCACGAGTAGCTGATTCGGAGATGAGCAGGAGGCTCCTACGTATTATCTACATATATTCCCTCATGTGTTGTTAATGGTCACTGCTTTGGGCATTAATAGTGTACCTTTTCTTTCTTTTGCTTTGGAGACAATTTTCAAAAGTTGTAATAATGATGATGTGGAACATAAGCTGTATTTGGATTTTCCGCTGCTATGATGTTTAGTTTTCAGCTTATGCACTGTCTCGCCTGTTTTATGTCAAAGTATGTTATTATTATATTTTATTTCATGCGCTGTGAGACATTCTATAGGTTCCTGGTTAGTCCACTGTTAAGTTTCCTTTCCTTCCCTTTCTTTGGCGACCGTCCCATGCTGGTTGGACATCTGCACAGCGCAGTTTCATTGGAAATGTCGGCTGGTGCGGGGCGGGCCATCACATTTGGTATCAGAGCTCTAGGTTGCGTATTTAACCTAGGGAAAGACACTAGAGAGAGATAATACGTATATGAGAGCGTGTATTTGTGATTGTTTTGGTTTTCAAAAGCTATATATATATATATATTATTAGTATAGCTAAGAATGAAGTCGCACTGCATTGACACCACAAAAAGGATGGTTAATCGGTTCTCTTTATAGACTGAACGATGAGCCGATATATGAGGGGTGCTAGTAGAGGAGCCAATAATGGGAATGCTCCTGACATGAGGACTATATTCACTGACTTCATGAGAGAGATGCTTAGGGACATTCAGAGGGCAGTTCCCAATGTTGCTAATGGTGGTGGTGAAGTGGTACAGACGCCTAGATCGATTTCGCCAAGCTATGCAAGGATTACACTAGTCTTGGTGGAAAGCCATTCCACGGAACAGAATCGGCCATGGATGTTCAGGATTGGTTGGATAGCTGTGAGCGTATCTTCGAGGACTAGGGTATCAAGGATGCGATGAAGAGAAAGCTAGCATCCCTTCAGTTGCAAGGACGGGAAATGAATTGGTGGAATGCTATTAAGGCAGCAACTCCAAAGGATCAAGTTACATGGGAACAGTTTAAGGCTCGATTCAGTGATAAGTTCATCCCAGCTGCCCAAAAGTCCGAATTGTTTAGGAAATTTCTAGAGCTTAAGCAGAATGGTAGGCCAGTCTCGGAGTACATTGCTGAGTTTGATACTTTATCGAAGTATGGATTATCCCTCATTGACACTCCCGAGAAGAAAAATGAGAAGTTCATAACAGGCTTGGATCAGTACTTGGGGGAAAGGCTTATTAATGACATCGATGAGACGTTTGAATCGATTGTGGGGAAAGCTTTGAGATCAGAGAGTCTATACCCTAAGTCGAAGACTGAGGTTGCATCTGCAGAGGAGCCAAAGCCGCAAGCAAGCGGTGGAGGCAAGAATGGTTCTCAGAATAAGAGAAAGCAGAACGAGACCAAGGATGGCCAGAAGAAAAAGAATAAGAAAGATGTTGAGTGCTTCAGCTGTGGTAAGAAGGGCCACTATGCCAAAGAATGTCGGGCCAAGCCAGCGGATAGGAAGTGCTTCAACTATGGCCAAGTGGGACATCACAAGGATAAGTGTCCGCAACCCCATAAGGAAAAGCAGCTTGTGAAAGCATATGCTATCAACGCTGTTCTTTCTTCGTCAAATGCCCCAACTGCGGCAGAGAAAGGAAAGAATGTCGTCATTCAAGGTATGCTTTCTATTTATGATGTTCCTGTTCGAGTATTGTTTGATACCGGAGCTTCCTGTTCCTTCATATCTAGTGACCTGGTAGATAGGTTGGAATTGGAACCCGAGATAGTCGATAGACCTTTAGCAGTGACGAACCCGATTGGTGGTTCGAATAGCCTTTGTATGATTTGTCGTAACGTGGTCTTATCGAGTCATGGATGCATGTTTGTTTGTGATTGCTTTGTTTGGGCTTTATTGGGTTTGGCATTATTTTGGGAGTCGATTGGCTCCAAAGGTACGGGGTGGTGGTAGAATGTGAGGGCTTTTTGGTGACAGTTAGAGCGAATGATGGGCGGAGGGTAGTGTTTGATGGTCTACCTAATAATGGGGTAATGGCTAGTTTTCTAAATTCCCTCGACATCCCACATGATGAGTTGTCAGATGTGCCCGTGGCTTGCCAGTATCCGGACGTCTTCGAGGAAGTGACTGGACTTCCACCACAGCTAGAGATTGAGTTCCGTATTGATTTAGTGAAAGATGCCAGATCTATAGTGATGCCACTTCGTCGTATGGTTCCAAGGGAGCAACGAGAACTCAGGGTGCAAGTAAGTGATCTTTTGAAGAAGGGATTTATCAAAAGAAGTGTTTCTGAGTGGGGAGCACCAGTTGTGTTTGCTACCAAGGCAGATGGTTCCCTTCGATTATGTGTGGACTACCGCGAGTTGAATAAGGTGACGAGGAAGAATAATTATCCTCTACCGCGGATAGATGATTTGTTTGATCAGTTGAGTGGCGCGAGAGTGTTCTCCTAGTTGGATCTCACGACAGGTTTTCATCATCTTAGAGTGGAAGTTGAGTGTATAGCTAAAACGACATTTCGGACGCCGTATGGATTCTATCAGTAATTGGTCATGCCATTCGGGTTGACCAATGCACCAACATATTTTGTGGATCTTATGAATAAGGTATTCAGAGATTAGTTGAATAAGTTTGTTCTTGTGTTCGTTGATGATATACTTGTTTATTCAAGGATAGAGGAAGAACACAAGGAACATTTGAGGATAGTGATGGACGTGTTGAGAAAACACCAATTAAAAGAAAAAAAATTTAAGTGTCACTTCTGGAGGAGGGAAGTGAGATTCTTGGGCCATGTTGTTTCAAAGAATGGTATTGCCATGGATCCTGCGAAGGTGGCTACGGTACAAGATTGGTCTACGCCCAAGAATGCAACAGACGTAAGAAGTTTCTTGGGATTAACTGGATATTACCGTAAGTTTATCCAAGACTTCTCCAAGATAGAAGCACCGTTGACTCAGTTAACCAAGAAGAATCAAGCTTTCGTCTGGGACAAAAAGTGCGAGAATGCATTCAAGAGTCTAAAAGAAAAGTTGACATATGCACCAGTGTTAGTCATTCCTAAGGGGAATGAAGAGATGACAGTATATATAGATGCATGTGGTACCAGACTAGGTGCTGTACTAATAAAAGAAGGTAGGGTTGTAGCTTATGCAAGTCGGCAACTAAAACCACATGAGAAAAGATATCCTACCCATGATTTGGAATTGGCAGCGATCGTGTTCGCGTTGAAGATATAGAGACATTATCTCTTGGGAGAAAGATTCGAGTTGTTTACCGATCATAAATCGTTAAAGTATCTTTTCTCTCAGAAGGATATAAATCTCCGACAACAAAGGTGGTTAGAATTCTTGGCTTCCTACGATTTCGATATCGCATACATACCAGGAAAGGGAAATGCGGTAGCTGATGCGTTAAGTAGAAGACATGCCAGTTTAGGGGCTATGTTTCTTGAGTGGAAGCAACTGGAGTACATCGCTGGGTATGATTTCAGACCAAAGTGTGAATTGGATACAGAAATGTTAGCAAGTTTGACGATCAGACCCACTTTGATTGAGCAGATTGGTTCCAGTCAGAGGGACGATCCTAACTTATTGAAAATCATCTCCAAGTTAGAGACATGCATCGATGAGGAGATGAACGAGTATGGGATTGATCGAGATGGATGGCTTAGAAAGAGTGGAAGACCGGTTGTACCCAACGTGAATGGATTGAGAGATGAAGTGCTTAGAGAATGTCACCACTCAAAACTGACCATACGTCCCGGTGGTAAAAAATGTATCGAGACATGAAGCAGATCTACTACTAGGAAGGGATGAAAAGAGACATTGGGAAGTTTATATCCAAGTGTATGAATTGCCAGTTAGTTAAAGCTGAGCAAAAGAATCCTAGTGGTTTGTTAAACCGTTAGAAATCCCAGAATGGAAATGGGAACAAGTCTCGATGGATTTCATCGATGGTTTACCAAGGACTAGATCATATCATGATAGCATTTGAGTAATCGTAGATCGATTGACTAAAAGTGCAAGGTTCATACCCGTCAAATCGAATAGAACTATAGCTAAGTTAGCGGAACTGTATATGAAGTGGATAGTGAGATTTCATGGAATACCCAGAGGCATTGTAAGTGATCGAGTCCGTTGTTTACTAGTGGATTTTGGAAGAGCTTACAAGAGGCGTTGGGATCACAATTACATCTCAGTACCGTGTACCATCCTCAAACCGACGGTCAGACAGAGAGGGTGAATCGTATATTGGAGGATCTTTTGAGAGCTTGTATATTGGATTTTGGGGGATCATGGGATGACCATTTGCATCTAATAGAGTTTTCCTATAATAACATTTATCAATCCAGTATTAGTATGGCTTCATTTGAAGCTTTGTATGGAAGATCGTGTAACTCACCATCATGTTGGTTGGAAACCAGTGAAAAGTTTGTGCTTGGGCCGGATGCAATAAGAGAAACTTCAGATAATATTAAGGTTATCCAACATCTAATGAAGGCTGCTCAAGATAGACAGAAGAGTTATGCTGATAAAAGGAGAAAAGATTTAAATTCTCCATTGGTGACTTGGTGTTTGTCAAGATTTCTCCATTAAAGAGCATGATTCGATTTGGCAGGAGAGGCAAGTTAGCACCAAGATTTGTTGGTCCATTCCCAATTCTAGATCAAATTGGGAATTTGGCATATAAAGTTGAATTAACAAAGAAGATGGTGGGAGTTCATAATGTATTTCATGTTTCCCAGTTAAGGAAGTTTGTGCATGACCCTAGTGTGACTATTACACGGGATCAGTTAGAAGATATCGAGGTTGAACCGAGGCGGTTGGGAATCGCAGGCCTATGCATATTATTGGGAAGGATACGAAGAAGCTTCGAAGGAAGGCGGTGAAATTAGTCAAAGTTCAGTGGGGTGGTGATGGAGAAGACTGTACTTGGGAAATAGAGGAGGACGTAAGGAGGAAGTATCCAGAACTCTTTGCCTGGTTAGGTTTTTATATTGGTATAGTACTCCCTTGTTAGTAAATCGCATGCTAGGATAGGTTTGTTGTGTTGTTTTGCATGCTTTATTGTTTTGTTAATGATTGGTAGGCATGCGGGATCCTTTGTATGTTTTGGGTTAAGGAATTTCGGGGACGAAATTTCTTAAGGGGGAAGAATGTAAGGACCCGCATTCTACATATCAGATGATCATAGAATATTTATTTATTTCTCATACGAAGTTGTATAGCCATGTAACTTTGGAAGACTATTGGGGTCATTTCTCATGTCCATGATTTTTGCCGATTTTTAAATGACCGTTTTGCCCCTAGCTGATCTTGTTTCGGCCATAACTTTTGATTAGAAAAGAGTTTTGACCTGAAAACACTTCCATTAGGTCTGGATGATGGTTTACCTTTCCGTAGAGTGGTCATATATTAAAAACGGACTTACCGTTTGGGTGAATTAAGGTATAGAAGGTGAAAAACAGCTTAACCGGGCTTAATTGGGTAATTAACAGCTAGGCCTCGAGGGGGATTTCGGGATTTGTAGTATTTAAGGCTGTTAGGGTTTAGAGAACACCCTTTTCTCATTTTTCAACTGCCACTTATCATCCCTCTCAACTTAGTAATGGCCTCCAACATCTAAAACACCTCTAAACCACTTTCTAATTGAAGAGTTGGCTAAATTACACCAAATTAAGGAGAGATAGCACCCAAGCAACGTTAGAACTGCTATTAGACATTAGTATTCATGCCAAACAGAGAATCATTTCAGATCTACGGTTTATTTGTGGTAAAGGTGAGTGATTTGCGTAGTTCCTCACTAATTATGGTTAATTAAGGGTAATTAGTGTTAATTAGCAAAATTATACATGTTAAAAATCTGGAAAAATATTTATAAATTTCGAAATATTGTTTTTGGCCTCTGTTAGAAAATTTGGTTAAGTTTTACTAATCATATCGTTAGTTATGCTTAAACATGATTAAGGGAAAATATGGGTTTTTGGCTATGTTTGATCCATTTTGATACATCATATTCTTGTTTTGGTGTTTGTGGTTGATTATACATGTTGCTATGACTGTATGGTTTGCTTTGTGATTGATTAGAAGAGTTAGACGGTCGAAAACACCGTCGTATGGTGTAAAATAGTCGCTGGAAAGTTGCAGGAAAAACTGCAGGGATCAGGATCATATCGGATAGGGGGAAGGGGTTCGGATCGGATATGATTGGTCGAACAGAACCAACTCCAGAGACAAGGAATCCGAACCGAACCTGAGACCATGCAGAAGAAAGAGTATGGCATAAAGGAAGGCTACTTGCAAAGAGTTGGAGTTGGGTTGGGGATCAGATCAGAACTGAGTAGGGGGATCAGATCGGAAGCAAGGGTGTGGAGATCGTATCGGACTAGAGCTAGGGAGCGGGATCAGATCGGAGGACCAAGCTTGGAGTTGGAGCTGGAGTGAAGCACCAAACTTGATCGGGATCCATGAGCACTGAACCAAACCGACAGAATGGAAGGGGACTACCGAACCAAACCAACCTGAAGTAGAAAACTGAACCGAATGGGAAGCCTAGGAGCGATGTATTTGAATCGAACTGACTGAAGCAAGCCGAACCGAACCAAACCAGATTGGAGCTGCAATTACGCGATGACTCTTCTGAAGACCAACTCCAATTCGACCAAAACCCGAGATGCAAAGGAAGTCCAAATAGGAAGTAGAACTCAGAGTCCAGTTAGGAACCAACGAGTTATCTTCATGAGTTGGGCTTTGCTGCGGGACGTGTGCTAAGGGGTTATCGATGTCTATAACTTTGGATCACTATGGAGTATGGGGTATGTGGACGGATTCAGGGCCATAGTGCCCTAGGTAGGACTATTGGCTATGGACCACTAAGGTAGGGTCATTTGTAAGGATTGAGTCATGACTCCATGGGGCAAGCTTGGTGGTAGCAATAGTTATACAAGTCGGACTCCGTCACTACCTCGATGGGTCTAGTGATCAAAGTGGTGGATATCATATGCTTTACGCCCTGAGTGGGAGATGTGAGGATGGTTGCTATGATTGATTATTTGCCATCACTATGTCATACACACCGCCACCCCCGTATTCTTCACACTATATGTTAGTGGCACCTTAGAGTATTGTACAGTATGTAGTGCTAACCCTTTGGTTGCAGGTCCAGGATCAGATATGGTTTAGTATACTTGTTATCATTCTGTTTTTGCTGCTTATCACTCATACCAGACTTTTGTATAACCCAGAGTTTTATGTCTCTTCTTATTACTCTGGGTGCTCTTAAACGAGCAGACTAGAGACAGGTTAGTTGGTTATGCACGAGTAGCTAATTCGGAGACGAGCAGGAGGCTCCTACGTATTTTCTACATATATTCCCCCTTGTGGTTGATGGTCACTGCTTTGGGCATTAGTAGTGTACCTCTTCTTTTTTTTGCTTTGGAGATAGTTTTCAAAAGTTGTAATAATGATGATGTTGAACATAAGATGTATTTGGATTTTCCGCTGCTATGATGTTTAGTTTTCAGCTTATGCACTGTCTCTCCTATTTTATGTCAAAGTATGTTATTATTATATTTTATTCCATGCGCTGTGAGACATTCTACAGGTTCTTGGTTAGTCCACTGTTAAGTTTCCTTTCCTTCCCTTTCTTTGGTGACCGTCCCGTGCTGGTTGGACATCGGCACAATGCACTTTCATTGGAAATGTCGGCTGGTGCAGGGCGGGCCATCACAACCATTTTGCAAACGACCTCCGTTTTCGACGAAACCACTTTTATTGGATCCGGAATGTCAAATTATTGCTAGATTCCAATTTTCATAATTTTTGGAATTAATATGTGAGAGTGGCAAAAGAAAATATGTTATGTCAATTTCAGTCAAATTGGATCGACCAGAAAAAGGCCATTTTTCAAACGGTCTCCAAATTCGATGAAATTAATTTTTTTAGGACCGTATCGTCAAAACATAATTAGAAATATTTTTTTTTGAATTTTTAGAGTTAGTATGTAGTCCCGATAAATTTAAATGTACGTTCAACTTAAATAATTAAATGATTTATATTTTAAAATGAAGAAAAGTGGGCTGAGATGATCAAACAGGCTAACGGGACCTAGCCCATTGTGTCCGGAATGGGGGTATTTGGCTAGGGACATCCTTCGTTCGACCGAAATTGGAGTTATTAAGGAGTAACGGGTTTTTTTGTAAATGTGAACATTTATTATTATAATATTATAAATAGGAAAATCCTTAAACCCTAATCCCCTAAATGATGTAGCTGCCGCCCCAAGCTAATACACGGCTGAAACTTCATGATTTAATTTGATAAAAACTTCAAATCCGTTCATTTATTTCCAAATCTTCCAGAGATTAAATTGAAAAGCTCGGCGAGGGGGTGGTAATAAACGGTGGTGATCGGATTTGGTGTTCTCAGGCGCTGGAATTTTGGGTTCAAACCAGCGAAATTTGGAGTGGGATTACGGCGTCAGTAGGTATGACCTCACTTAGTCTGTGCATAGCTCCTGTTTTAGTCACATCAAGATGACTCAAGATAGTCATGGTCTCATAAATAATATGAAATATAAAAATGGAGTCATTCACCAAATCATCCCCTTCATTCTGGCACTCCACCGCGTACACAGTTGTTAAAATGGTTGTCGGTATTGGCAGAGAGTATGACAATAGCCGATCGCGGTCTCTTTAACAACCAATCATTTACATTTTTCACACCGTGGTCGTTATTTCATAAATTACTTTATAAAATAGTTTATACGAAATCTCATATTTGAATTTGAAATCAAAATTAATTACCTAACTTCGATTATATTTAAATTTGAAGACAATTTAAATTGCTTAAATCAAATTGATTTTGTAAACATATCGAAAAGTTCTCAAAATATAGTATAAACTAATACTATACTATTTAACTTCGATTATATTCGATTTTCGAAAATATTCATATAACGACTTTCCAATTCAAATCGACTTATATTTAGGGATGGCAAAAAAATCTGTACCCATAGTTATCCACAGGTAAAATCCTTCATGGATATGAAACGGATAGTTAAATGGGTATCCGTGGGTAAGATTAATGGGTTTTTCTAATATCCGTTAATATATGGGGCGGGTACGGATAGTAGGATACCCGTGTCCGTGGGTACCCGTGCCCGTATTGAATGTGATTTTTAGTTGTCATTTTGTGTACTTTTTTGATGGATACTTCTGTTATTGTTTCTTCTTTTCTGCATGTTGGTCAAAGTATGTATTGGTATTTTGAGGTTAGCATTTGTGTATTGATCTACTTTGTTTTCTTACCAAATGGATTTTTAAACAATTTCAATAAATGGCTAAAAAATAAATCGAATAAATATAACGGATACCCACGAATACCCGCAACCTGTTTAAAACCCGTTTAATGGGTACCCGTGTGGGTATGGGGCGGGCACGGGGCAAAAAATCACTCAACGGGACGGGTGATGGGGGGGCACTACCCGCGCCCGCCCCGCCCCATTGCCATCCCTACTTATATTAAATCATATCTTAAAGATCACAGTTATCGTTTAAATCAAAACAAAATATTTAACTTTGAGAATATTCGGTTTGATTTATATTCATAAAATTCGAGTTCCAGCAGTTCAAATCATTCAATTCCACATTAAAAGAATCTGTTTATATCGATTCATAAAATTTAACGTTTGGTTAGAATTCAATCTAACGACTCAAATCCAAAACTTATATTTCAATTTAACGAATTATATTCAAGTCATACGATTCGAATCATTATTCAAACAATTCATAAATCTAGTTTATATAATTCAAATCGACATCTTATGTTTCAATTTAAACAAATCATATAATATATTAACTCAAATCAAACTATCCAAACTCATTACGTAAAATTTGAGTCGAAGCCTTATATCCAATTCAAAAATTTTATAAGATTCAAAATTTATTCTTATAAATCAATTTAACAAATTCCAGATTCAAACCAAATGATTTATAAAACCAATTCTATATAAAATTTATATATATTCAAATTCACATTTTTGTCGTAAAGAAATCAAATTCATTTCATTTTTACCTAATTCAAATTCATCTCTACTAAAGGTTTGTATTAACTCGAATCCGTAACTTAATATGAGTTCGTTCGTTATTCAATTATCGTTATAAAAAATTACATTTTTTAAACTACGAATTTAAATTACAAAATCTAACTTATCCAACTCTTGGTTTATTATTAAAGTTTATAAAATATATATAAGAAAATAAATTTTTAAAAATATATTTATAAAATTCTAAAATTAATTAGAATAAAGATTATAAACAAATATAAGATTTAAATAATATATAAAAAATAAGTCTAAAATAATTGTTTATAGTAATATAAAAGTTAAAAAATACTTATAAAATTAAATTATATAGTTTAAAATAAACAAATATAATTAAAACTTAAATAAGCATTAAATCTACATTTACTTATAAAATTATTTTAACATATAATTCAAAATTAAAAAAATTAAGTTTAAAATATTTAAAAATTTAAATATATAAATAAATTAAATTAAATCTGAAGTTATTATTTAGAAATCAAATTCCTAAATCAAAATACTTCAAAAATACGACCAATGGTGTCCGTATATAGTTTTATACCCTATGGTCAAGTGATACAGATATTTATCATTTCAACCCGCAATTTATAAAATTTCTACTGGTCTATCATTTCAACCCACGATCCCAAATTCAGTAAAAATTGTTCAGGTCTATCATTTCAACCCATAATGATTTTTTTCTATTCTAATGTTCGTTCGGATATGTATCATTTCAACCCTTATTGATTTTTCCTAAATTGGGGGTATCAACAATCACAAATAACAATCACATAGCAATAATCAAAGCATATATCATTGTGCAATTACGTGTCATACGAATATATCATGTCACATATGAAATGTGCCTACATATCAAATCAAACAGTTTCTATCAGAAATCCTATACATTTCATATAACAGTTCATTATTGATCTAACATCCATGAAATAAAGTGAGTCAGGTATGAGATAAACTCAGCTTTCGTGGCCCAGAAATGGAGACGGCAAAGGAATTGACACTGAATTGAAACAACGACTTCCAGGCACGATTCAGAATAAGTCTAACTCGATGATCGCTCAGTATTATTTTATTTTTCAAAAAGAGAAATGGATCGGTACCGTGTTTTGGGACGGTAAAACTATTTGGTTTTGGAAATGGGTATTGAGCTCAGCACTAAACCTGACTCAAAAATTAACACAATAAATTTATGTTTACATATAGATACACATCGTAAAATATAACATATATAATTAAAATTCAATGCAGACCAGTATATATATTATAAATTTTACGAACCACTAAAACCATATTATTATATATAAATATTTAAATAAAATATTTCCAAAACAAACTTCAAAGAATTCACTCAAATCATAAGGATTCACTCACACACGAACATGTACATACCACGCAGACCCCCCCTTAACTCAATTTACTCACACATGAACTAAAACACAAACATACACAAACATTTCACAAATTCACTCACACATTGTAACTACACACGCACAGACATTATACACACACAACACCACACATACTTTCATGCACACAGTGCAACAAACAAAATGGCACACCACATCAACATGCAAGTTCATACATACGCAATGCAAAATGTAAGGCTCATGTGGACTTAGGTGGACATGCTAAAGACTGAGGCACTGGAGAAGGCGACTTAGGGGTTCGGTTGTACAAGGTGAACTTGCGGGCAAATGGGGAATGTCGGCTCAAGTGGGTAGCCTTCAGGGAGGAGGCATTGGTGGTCTTAGGCCCAGGCGAAGGTGGACGCAGCTTGGTCGGAGAGCAGTGAGGCTCGAGGCAGCTCTGGTCGGAGCGCGGTCGTGATAGTTTCAACAATGGGTAGGCGAAGGTCTCGGTGCAGTTTCAGGCGAAAAAGGGGCGGAAGGAGAGCTATTTTACGTCAGGTGAGGCGGAGCAGGTTGAGTTAGCGGAGCTGATGGGTGGAAAGATAAAGAAGACATTTGGAAGCAAGAAGATGGAAGCAGCTTTTCCCGCTCATATATATAAAAGAAAAAGAGAGGGTACGTTCCCTTGAATTCACGAAGTGTCCATTTTGGTTATTAATTACAAAGATGTCTTTTGGCCGAGCAGATGAAGCAGTGCATTAAAGAAGCACGTGAACCCGACTTTTAAGCTGAAAATGGTTTCAAACTTGAAAAACAAATGGACGTCTAGTAGTGAAAGGGTAAATAATAGATTAACATTTCAAAAGGAAGAAACAGAAACATAAAGAACGCATGGAATGATTTGAATTGGAACATGTATGTTTAGTTTCATGGGAATAAAAAGGGCACAAATACTTTGGAATTAAAGAGTGGCTTCATGCATGTAAGGTTTGAAATATATATCTCCTTACACCTTTTTGATCATTCAAGTGCACCGTGAAAGTTACTAATCGAGTTTGCAGACCCAAAATAGCTAGAAAAATATGTTGAATCCAAATAGGGACACATCGAACTCAAATGTCTTTGTTTCAAAAATGAACTGTGCAAGCTTTTTCGCAATTACAGCGTGAACCGAGCACCGAAATCGACAAATGAATATATTGTGGTAATCAACGCGACGAGACGGACAAACGGTATATAATTTGCAGTGTCAGGATGCTACGTTAAAAAAGGAATTAAGGACCCCTTTTAAACGTAAAAATCGTCTTTACGGACTTACATACGGTGGTCCATATGTCCGAATTTCACAAAACGAACTCCGCCGTTGGATTTCTGACAATGGGTAGAATATTTTTCATGTTTGTACGAACTAATTTCAAAGAGATTTTAAAATCGTTAAAATTTGAACTGATATGCACAGCTTTGCACTGAAAATTGCGCGATCGACAAACATGCAAATTTTTCGATGAAATTTTCACAGCTACTATATCTCACTGTACGCATTTCAAATTTCAAATTCCCAATATAAAAACCATAGAATATTTTCAAAAAAAGATCGATTTAAATTGGAATTTGAATAGTTAAAAAATAGCAGGATATTATAGTGGTGGCCGCTGGAAGCTCGCAAGGAGGCGCATAGGGTGGCATGGTCTGTTGTGGGTCCGGTGACTCTAAGGCGGTGCGACAGGGAAGGGTTCCGCATGAAAAATGGGTTTGGCGGTTTTACTGAGAACGACGATGGAATATAATTAACGTGAGGATTAGTGTAATTAATCACTTATTAATTATTTTAATTAAATTATTACGTGATGAAGGTTTAAAATTCAATATCTTTCTCATATGTGATCGGAATTCAGCAAACTCAGATCCATTAGAACCGAAAAATCAAGGTCTACATTCTAGAACGGACCAGATCTGAAACGGATTTAGAGCTGACTGCGAATTCAGAAGGAGTATAACAATGTGAGATTTCTCGATTTAAAATTTAAAATTAATATATATATATATAGAGAGAGAAATATATATATTTATATTGATTGTGGTGATGATGATTTGTTGAATTTGAAGCGACCCGAACTTCCCCGGTCTCCGTGGAGAAGAGAAAGAACGAATTACTGTGAGGACAGGACAAATCGGAACGCAGACGGAAGAACATTTCATTGTATATTACAACAATTCATCAGAATACAAGAATATACAGAGTATGAATAAATATTACACAGCAATATCAGAGATTTAAATTACATTTAAATACATTGCAGCGGAAATAATACAAAACACAACTAGAATGAGATATACGGATACAAAGCTTTCCGGATATCATTCCAGCTGTAAACCAAGATCATGTGAATATAAATCTGCAAAACCAAAACTATTAGCTGCCCGTGTCGAAAATAAGGGCACCCAGAGTTTAGGTTAAAACAATAAACTCCAGGTCAGTCATGGGACTGGTGTGAGAACTAAAACAGTTATTATTCTTTATTTTAAAGTTCGGTAAATCAAGGGACCACGCCGTATAACACGGAACGGGTTTCCTCCCAAGAACACCAGTGCATAAAACAACAGCGCAATGCTAAATAAAGAACAATGAAGCTATTATAAGACCCAGTTCCCATCACACAATGCAACGCAAGCCGGAGGATAGGGTTTTTACCTTATAATAGCCAAGAATGCTTGATACGTTTAAAACAAATCATCTGATACTATTATAAGTGCATAGTGTATAAAACAACTTCAAATCATAAGTATCAATCATAGACGGCATAAGCGCCCCATCCCACTATGTCTCCATACTAGGCTCTACAAATAAAACCGCAGAATCACGTATTTGGAAATTGGATTTCCATCTATGAACCGAGGCAAAAGATAGTCCTCAACCGATTCGAGACTCTCTAGCCTGAGCCTCAGGTCAGAGCTCGAGTGACCTTGGAGCGACAGGGCCGGTCCACCGATGTGGATTAAAATTCCTGAACACTGCGTTTTCCCGCCCTATGGGGCGTAAATGAGCCAACGAATGACTCCATCAGACCCGGATCGTCCGATCTAACTGAGGCGCCTCGCAACAGCAACAACCACATAAGTCAAACTCGTCAGGGCGTGTAAAACCACTGACGCCACTTCTAACTAGAAAGAAACGCATGTCCTCCCTGAGGTCCGTCTCTCGTTTTTGGTTCATACCGGGTGTGAAACTCGCGAAGTAAACGTTACACAAAGCTACGCCATAAAGGCCGTGCTTTGATCATCAACCACCAAACTTTTCTTTTCAACAGAAGCCTTGATCATTTGCCACTTAGGCATGCCACACAGGCAATTCACTCTATGCGTTTGATATCCATCAGTATATAACCCCTGAGCTCGCACGTCTCAGAGAAGGGCGTTAAGCAAGAGAATAAATTCTCCGCCGCCAAACAGATATATATTTAATAGAAATCAATCACACAGACTGAAATCCAATGTCAGACACAGAGTCCATTTACAAGTTCGTTCTGGGTCTGAACGAAACTGGAGGCACCTAATACCCTGCATATCCATCGATCTCCAAATACGTCTGGACGATCACCAACTGTTTCCATCTTCTTGGGTGTACATCCCAATCAAGATCATCAGTAATCACCCAAACGACGTGAAGACCTCCGGTCTTCGACCATCGTCTTCATCTTCGACTTATCGTCGTATCAGTTATTCAGAATGGGATAAACCCGGTCTTTCCGAATAACTCGCATATATTTTAAACAAGTATTACACAAACACAACATACGCCTCATTCCAATTCATCAGTCACTAACCGTAAATTAACAAGAGAATAATTCCCAAATATTAACCCCGAATGCCGAAACCAACATCAGATCAATATCCAGAAAACCATTCTGCTTAGCTAACCGACAGTTAGTTTCTAAATTTCACATGCATAGGGAAAGGTTCCCATTAATTTTATCAAAAATAAATCCATTGAATTTATTCTTTAATCTTCTTTTGAATTTCGATTCAACTAGTCGGGATTAGTGAACCTTACCGAAGTAATCATTTGTTTAAATTTCCCAATCCCAACCTATTCATCCCATGAAGTAAAATTGGTTATACTTCATATCTAACACAACGGTGTTATCGGTAAATTCAATTACCATCTCACGTTCAAATCTAATTAAAGATTTAGCTAATGCCTGGAGCAAAACTGGTGATACTCCATTCTCGATCTTTTCAATCTAATAAAAGATTCATTAAAACTCCACTTAGTTTTAATATGTGACTGGGTTAAAGAATCAGTGTCATTTAAAACACTGTTCGCGATAAACCCAAAAATCAATACCAATTCAATTCCAATTAAATATTATTTAATTGGTACACTTCATTAAATCTAAATAAAAGATTTAATATTTTTCTCAACTGGGCTTAAGAACAGTGTTAATGAAGACACCATTCACGATAAACCCAAATCACATTTGATATTAAATACAAGGCTCTGAATAGAAAATATATCGGCTTATATTCAATATCAAATTCTACGACCAACAAATATCGTATTGGAAATAACGATATAAATATATCTTTCAAATTTCCATAACAATATCTGTGTAATCACGAAATCCAACATCGAAATAATCCAAAGACAATTTCGATTCAAATCCATTCCAATTCAATTATTGGAAATTCTAGTCACTTTTAAAACCCTTTTCAAATTCAATTTATTTATTTAAAAATAAATTGAATTATAATTCTAGTTCAAAACTAGTTCATTTCGATAAAAATCTATTTTTATCTTTTCAAATATGGAGTTTTTCATCCCAATCCTTCCCAAATCATTTCTTATGATTTTACACAAATTATTGATATTTTTAATAATTTTATCAAATCCCGTACAGTCGATTTCCATCCACGGCCATCGAACTGCACTTACAGCGACCTTTTTCAAATTTGATTTGGACATAATTCCAAATCCAACCGTTAGATTTCAAATTTCTAATATTCGTTAGAAAACTCTTTTCGATACGAACCCAACGGTTCTGGTTTTAGGAGAATCCGACGGTCGGATCTCCCGTAATATCTATTCGAAGTCAATGGTCGAAATTCGCGAACTACCGTGGCGCGGCGCGTTCTATTCAGGCCATCATATTATATATATATAATATATAATATATACTTCGTCGATTTCCTTTTAAAACATATTTTATAAATCGTTTTAAATTCGTTTTCAAAACGATTTCAACTCCCTTTTCAAATTCAAATCAAAATTGAATTTTCCATTTCAAATTTGTTTTAAATTCATTTCAAATTGATTTCAATTCAAATCGATTTTTGATTCAATTTCAATTTGTTTTCAATTCAATTTCAATTCGAAATCAATTCTATTTAATTTCAATTCGAATTCATTTCAAAACGATTTCAATTCTATTTCATTTTAATTCGAATTTCAGTTCTATTTGAATTTCAAATCATTTCCGTTTTTTTCGAATTTCAAATCAATTCAATATAATTTAATTCGAATTTCAATTTACTTTAATATTCATTTCAATTTGAATAAAATCGATATAAATATTGTTCACGTCAAAATGGCGTCAATCTAATCAACACGGCTTCATATATTTCTATTTTCAAATATTCTATTTCAAATATTTCTTTTTCAAAACTGGAATGAGGCCCAATCAATTACCATATAATGTTAATTATATGGATTTTCTACAATACATGTATACAATAACAACGATGAATAATCAACCATCATCCAAAGTGCATTCTACACTGTATAAGCATCAAATATAAATATTTAACGCTCATAACAGTCTGTCAATCAATCGATCGACATCCAACTAAACAATCGAGTTTAGTGTCCGTCAAATATCATCCCAATACCCGTGTGGGGTTTCAAACAATCAAACACATATTTTATTTGTGTAGTTGGGCGATGTGTAAAATTTATCGTCCCAACCAATATCAGTCAAATATGTGTATATAAACAAATCGTTCGATTTGTTTATATTAATCTATTTCATTTCCTATACACGTTAAAATTCTATTTTTAACTATAAAAATATTTTTAACTATATAAATATTTTATTTCATCCCACATCACATCACACAATCAACTACACATCAAAATCAAACAAACAAGCATACAAGCCGTCCATGGTCTGTGGACGACGGGTGTCGGGTGCTACTAAACACCGTCTGCATCCTAGTATATATTATTAACTAGAAAAACCAAAATTAAAAGGTGAGAAGTTCTCACAGAGGGTTCCATTCCGCCGTGCTTTGCTTCTGAACTGCTGAACCGTTTGGATCTGCTTGATATTCCAATGCAGTTCCTTTCATGCTGTTCAAATAAAAATTATATTTTTATCACTTCATTCAATAATTAAAAATCATATTTTTTTATTTCTACTTCATCTATTTTTACAACGCTTCTTTCTATATAAAAATTATATTTTTATATTTCTACTTCATATACAAAGATCGAATTTTTTTCTTTGCTATTCAATATATAAAAATCGAATTTTTACTTCGTTATGCAATATATAAAGATCGAATTTTTACTTTCCTATTCAATATATAAAAATCGAATTTTTACTTCGTTATTCAATATATAAAAATCGAATTTTTACTTTGCTATTCAATATATAAAAATCGAATATTTTACTTCGTTATTCAATATATAAAGATCGAAATTTTACTTTCCTCATGAGTTAAAAATTATATTCTTAACAACCTAAAAATCCTAACTTTATTTCATTTCATTGAAAATCGAATTAAAACAAGTAAATGAATAATTTAAAAATTAAAAACTAACCTACAGGGGGCACTGGGGACTGTAGGCGGGTGGAGGGCTTGCACGCAGGGTAGGGGAGGCTCGGGCGTGGCGTTTGCTGGCCGCAGGTGGCGGGGCTCCGGAGCTCAGTGCGGCGATGGCCAGAAAAAGGGCGCGACTGAATTTGGGTCTCGGGGGTTTCATCGATTGGGGCAGGGGGGGAAGCGTCGCTGAAGAGGAGAGAGAGGGGAGGAGGGCGGTGCGCCGATCTGAGGTGGAGGGGGGTAGGTAGCGGCGGTGGCGGCTCCGACAGGGAGCGCGAGGCAAATTTTTCTAGGGTTTTTTTTCTTTCTGTTAAGAACGAAGGGCGGGGGGTAATGAGATATTTATATATATTTAATTTATTTACTTTCAAAAAGAAACTTTTTATTTCGACCTCAAAATGAGACCCACCGCCTGTCGTCCATAGATAATTACTCCCATTCCGAACACAATGGGATATGTTTCGTAGGCTGATTCGACCGTTTCGATCAGTTTTCGTTTAAATCAAAATATAGCTCTATATATTGAATTTGAACGCACATTTCAATTTACCGGGGCCACATACTAACTAAAAAAATTTCCGAAAAATATTTTTTAGCTTTGTATTGACGATACGGTCCTAACAAAACTGATTTCGTCAAATTCTGAGACCGTTTGAAAAATGGCCATTTTTCGGTCGATTAAAATCAATTGAAACTGGTCAAACGCGTTTTCCTTTGCCACGCTCACATATTGATTCCAAAAATTATGAAATTTGGAATCTAGCAATAATTTGACATCGCGGATCGAACAAAAGTGGTTTCGTCGAAATCCGAGGTCGTTTGCAAAATTTTCATTTTTAAGGGCCGAAATTCCATAGCGACTATTCTGTATTTTCAACTGGGCATAACTTTTGACCCCCGCTATGAAATCTTGATTTTTCGGATTCGTTGGAAAGATATTCACAAATAGATTCTAATATTTTTGGTTTCACTAAAATCCGGTTTATTTTACACCCGGTATGTTCAATGGAAATTTGAAATCGAATTATCGAACTACCGCGCCATTTTCAATTCCTTTTATATATATAAATAAATATTTATATTCTAATGACGATCTATATAAATATATACGTTCGAATTATATTCAAAATAAATTTCTCGTCGTTACTATTTAAAATAATTCATTTTAAATAATCAAAATCCACTAAAATTGCCAAAATAAAAAATTTAAACTGGCTCAGAATTTCAGGTTGTTACAGAATTATATGGTTGTATCATAGAAATATCATTTTATTAGATCAGTTATGTTAACGTAGAAATACCATTTTGTTGGATTAGTTATGTTTACATAGAAATATCATTTTTTTGGATCAGTTATATTAACATAGAAATATCATTTGTTGGATCAGTTATGTTAACATAGAAATATCATTTTGGTTAGAAAATGTTACGATAGATTAAAAATACCATTTTATTTGAATCATGTCATGTTAATATAAAAACATCATTTGTTTAGAAATGTTATTTTAATATAAAAATATCACTTTTATTAGAAATGTTTATTTAAAATAAATATATCACGTTTGTCAAATTAGAATTGACAAAATAAATATGTCATGTTTGTTAAATATGAATTCACATATAAAATTTTCACTTTGTTGAAATATAAATTGTCATTTTTGTTGAATTAGAACCAACAAGATATAAATCATCATTTTTGTTGCATTAGAATTTACAAAAACAACATTATCATTTTTGTCGCATTAGATTTGTCAAAACAAACATTATCATTTTTGTCGCATTAGGTTTGTCAAAATAATCATTATCATTTTTGTCGCATTAGATTTGTCAAAGCAAATATTATCATTTTTGTCGCATTAGATTTGTAAAAACAAAAATCATCAATTTTGTTGCACTAGAATTTACAAAACAAAATAATCATTTTTATCGCATTAGATTTGTCAAAACAAACATTATCATTTTTGTCGCATTAGATTTGTCAAGACGTATGAGTTGAAATAAAAAGATACATTTTTGTCAAAACTTATGAGTTGAAACAAAATACTCATTTTTGTCAAACTAGTTAGTTGAAACAAAATACTCATTTTTGTCAAATTAGTGAGTTGAAACAAAATACTTGTTTTTGTCAAATTAGTTAGTAGAAACGAAATACACATTTTTGGTCAAATATGTTAGTTGAAATAAAAATAAACATTTCCATCAAACATGTTAGTTGTAATAAAAATAAACATTTTTGGTCAAACATGTTAGTTGAATTAAAAATAGACATTTTTGTCAAAACACATTAGTTAAAACAAAATATACATGTTAAAATACATTAGTTAAAACAAAATATCCATTTTTGTCAAATTAGCAAAGTTGAAACAAATTTGTCGCTTTTGTCAAATCATCAAGGTTGAAACCAATTTGTCAATTTTGTCAAATTATAAAAGTTGAAACCAAATTTGTCACTTTTGTCACAATGTAACAGTTGAAACAAAATTGCCATTTTTTGTCAAAATATAATGGTAAGAACAAAAATTACATTTTTGTTAATTAGATTTGAGTTAGAACAAAAATTACATTTTTGTCAAATATATTTATGTTAAATAAAAATAACATTTTTGTCAAATAGATTTATGTTAAACAAAAATTACATTTTTGCCAAATAGATTTATGTTAAAACAAAAATAACATTTTTGTCAAATAGATTTGTGTTAAATCAATAATATCATTATGTTAAATAGAAATTGTAAACAAATAAAATTATCAATTTATTTGTTATGTTAAATAGAAATATGTCAACAAATAATTATTCTTTTATTTATCATTAGAATACATAGGAAAATATGTCATGTATGTTAGAAAACATATTTTGTAAACAAATATATCACTTTTATTTGTTTTGTTGAGTTAGAATTGTTGACAAAACAAACATATCACTTTTATTTGTTTTATTGAGTTAGAATTGTCGACAAAACAAATATATCACATTTTTTTTTTGTTGAGTTAGAACTATCGATAAAACAAAGTTATCATTTTTATTGTTTTGTTGAAATAGATTAGTTGAATCAAAATATATGCCATTTTTGTCAAAATATATATTTTTGCCAAAATATATATTTTTGTCAAAAATAGATTAGTTGAATCAAAATACATTTTTGTCAAAATATACATTTTTGTCAAAATAGATTAGTTGAATAAAAATATACATTTTTGCAAAATATACATTTTTGGGTCAAAATAGATTAGTTGAACCAAAATATTCATTTTTGTCAAAATATAATAGTGGAAACAAAATTTTACATATTGTCAAAATATGGTGGTCGAAAGCAAAAATTACATTTTTGTTAAATAGATTTGAGGTGAAACAAAAGTAACATTTTTTGTTAAATAGGTTTGTCTCAAAACACAAATAGCATTTTTGTTAAATAGGTTTGTGTCAAAACACAAATAGCATTTTTTGTTAAATAGGTTTGAGTTAAAACAAAAAAATAACATCTTTGTTAAATAAATTTGTGTTACAACAAAAATATCACTTTTGTTCATTTAGTTAAAAGTTAGAATTGTTAACAATATTGAAATATTACTTTTAATCATTTTGTTGAAAGTAGAATTGTCAACAAAATGAATAAATCACTTTTTAATCATTTTGTTGAACTAGAATTGTCAACAAAAAATGAATGTATCACTTTTTATGCATTTGGTTGAAATAAAATTTATATGCAAATTATAGAATTATTTCTATTGTCAAATATACACATTAAAAATTGTGTGTATATTAAAGTGACATTTCTATTGACAATATACACATTAGGATTTGTGTATATATGAAAGTGACATTTCTATTGACAATATACACATTAGAATTTGTGTATATATTAAAGTGAAATTTCTATTGTCAATATACACATTAGAATTTGTGTATATATTAAAGTGATATTTTTATTTTCAATATACACATTAGAATTTGTGTATATATTAAAGTAATATTTTTATTGTCAATATACACAACAGAATTTGTGTATATACTAAAGTGATATTTATATTGCCAATATACACATTAGAATTTGTGTATATATTAAAGTGATATTTGTATTGTCAATATACACGTTAGAATTTGTGTATATATTAAAGTGATATTTGTATTGTCAATATACACATTAGAATTTGTGTATATATTAAAGTGATATTTGTATTGTCAATATACACATTAGAATTTTTGTATATATTAAAGTGATGTTTTTATTGTCAATATACACATTAGAATTTGTATATATATTAAAGTGATATTTTTATTGTCAATATACACATTAGAATTTGTGTATATATATTAAAGAGACATTTCTATTGCAAATATACACATTAGAATCTGTGTATAAATTAAAGAGATATTTTTATTGTCAGAATATATATTAGAGTTTGTATGCGAATTAAAATAAACATTTTTATGTGTGTCATGTCATACATTGAAACTATATACAAATAAAAATATTTCTTTCAATTTGTTAAAGTATAAAATAGAAATTGCCTACAAATAATGAAAATAAAAATTTATCTTTTTGTTTGTCATTAGCAAAGATGTCATGTAAATGAAATACATATTTATTCGACATTACGAACATTTAGATGTGCTATGCCAATAAAACATTCTTTTATTGGGCGTGTTAAATACGTTAGAGGAATCATCAAATAGTTTATATTTATATATAATTATATATATATAAATAGAAATAAATATTAAACGAATCGCGCATGGTATTTCGCGTTTCGAAATCGTAACTTTAAACGATGATACCGCAAGATCCGACCATTGGATTTTCCAAAACTGGAACCGTTAAGTCTGTTTTGGGTAGAACTTTCTAACGATATAAAATTCGTTAAAATCCAAAGGTTAGATTTCGAGAAATGTGTAAATCAAATTTAGTTAAAAACAGCGCCAGGATCGTCTGTTGACCCGAAGCATCGTTAAATTAAATTGAGCTATTTCTATATAAATAAAAATAGCGATAAATCGTTCTTAAATAATATTGACGATATGAAATGGTTTTGAATTATATATATATATATATATGTGTGTGTGTGTGTGTGTGTGTGTGTGTGTGTGTGTGTGCGAGAATTATTTGAAAAGACCGAGTTCAATCTCATTTCAAATAATTATATGACAATTTAAATCGAAGATATTGAAGACCGACGATTTTCATATCGAATGGACGACTACTAATGCCCGGCATTGGTTAGCTCCTAGTAAAGGGTTAAAAGTGGTAGTTTGTCCGGACGTACTTGTTGATTGTCCGGATATGCCAGCACCTTTCTTCCGTATTGGACATATGGGACGAGGAATAAGGTGTCTCCTGTTTCGTTCAGACCCAGAACGGACTTGTAAATGGATGTGTGTCTGACATTGGCTTTCATTCTATGTAAATTGATTTCTATTCAATATATATCTGTTTGGTGGCAGAGAATTTATTCTCTTGCTTAACACCCTTCTCTGAGACGCACAAGCTCAGAGGTTATATATTGATAGTTATTGATCGCATGGCGTGGATTGTCAATGTGGCATGCCAAGTTGCAAATGATCAAGGCTTTTGTTGAAAAGCAAAGCCTTGTGGTTGATGATCAAAGAACGGCCTGTTTAGGCATAGCTTTGTGTATAGCGTTACATCGCGAGCCTCACACCCCGGTATGAGTCAAAAACGGGACAAGGGAACGCAGGGAGTGCACACGTTCCTTTCTAGCTAGAAGTGGTATCAGGGTTTTACAAGCCCTGACATTTTACTTATGTGGATGATGAATTACGAGGGCTCGGTTATATTGGTCGATAACGACCATTTTATAGGTTCAATAGGAGCAGGAAACGTGTGTTCAGGAATTGCCAATCCACTAAAGTATTTGTGGACCGGCCCTATAGTATCCAAGGGTTCACTGTGGGGGATCTTGAGACATTGCTAGAGTGTCTCGAATCGGTAAGGAGATCGTACCTAGCCTTGACTCATGATGGAAACCCAATTTCCAATACGACATTACGATTTTGT
The DNA here is from genome assembly GCA_030737875.1 of Allium sativum. Taxonomy (NCBI): domain Eukaryota; kingdom Viridiplantae; phylum Streptophyta; class Magnoliopsida; order Asparagales; family Amaryllidaceae; genus Allium; species Allium sativum. The sequence continues at coordinate 966,933,599 of CM060912.1, read as the reverse complement.
TGTAAACCTATATATGGCGACATAGTAGGATGGGGTACAATGTCGTCTATGATTGATACATTATGATTGAAAATGTTTTTAAAACATATATACACTAATAATAATATCAATTCCGTTTTATCGTATCAAGCATTTTTTACCATTTAAGGTAAAACTCTATCCTCCGGTTTGCGTTGTATTGTGTGATGGGACTTGAGTCTTATAATGGTTTCATTTTTCTAAAACGCATTGCATTGTTTAACGATTTACTTTATTTATGCATTGGAAATCCAATGGAGTAAACCCGTTCCGCGTTAGCAGCGTGGTCCTGTGATTAGCCTTATTATTAGATTAGTTAAGATTTCTCATACCAGTCCTATGACTGACCTATAGTTTGTTTCACTTTGCAAAATCGGGTGCCCACTTTTCCACACGGGCAGTCGAGTAGCTTATTTTGTAGATATATTGAGAAGGATTCTGGATCGAAGCTTAAAGCTGTGTCCAGAACATTGATAGTCTTCCGCTGCATTGTACTACAATTATTGTAATTTAATCTTCCGCTGTTGTATTATTATTTCGATGTACTCTGATATTCTGTACTCTGATGTAACATTATTGTAATATTTATAAAAGTCTTTTATTATTTGTTCTCATGTATTGTATGCTCAAAGTTAGCGTATTTGGGTTTTTGAATGGTCGTGGTCGATTTTGCGATCGATTAGGTCCGGGCAAAATCCAAGTCGTTACAATTAATAGTTAGACTAATTTAAATATACTAATGAATTATTAGTGATTAATGATGGTTGATGTTTGTTGTGATGGATGATGAATACGTGGTTTAGAAACACACACACTATTAAGCGTTAGTGTTATAACGCTTGGGCACAGTTATGATTTATTTAATCGTATTAAAGATGGTTGCTATAGATGTTTATAATGATTGTTGATATTGTTTCGCACACACTATGACACAACAATAATGGTATCACATTGGTGATCGACAAATCTCCTTTGTAATTAAAAGCAATATTATTATTGAAATTGGAGGTTAATGGTTGGAAATGACACATATGTACGAATTCATATATTGATAAAGTTTCTCTAAATGAATAAACAAATACCGGAACGGTCTAGGATGACAGAGAAGATTGTGTCTAGGCTTGGGTTTGGAAATTATAGTTTCCTGCTCTTGTTGGCTATCCCTGACTGATCCGACAAATGTGATGGTTAATTTGAAGTTATTTGAATTTAGAAACGAATTGGAATTTGATTTATTAAGTGAAAAATAAAATTTGAATTTTGAACTCGAAATAATTTGGAAAGTCAATGTAAATAGCTTTAAATGATTTTAAATGGTTTATATAAATATATAATGGTTTTCTAAGGTACTTTGAAGTATCGTTGAATAATGGTTATTATGGTCAAAATAAAGCTTATCACACAACGACAATTCGCGTATTTTAGATGCAAACTTTAAACGCTTATAATTTTTGCAGTCTAAATCGGATTTCCATGAAACGAAAAACGTTTGATTTCCATTAACACGATCTTTCAAATGAGTGAAAGAAGATTTTATTTTTGAGTTATAATTTCCAAGTTATGTTTAAAACCGTTATGGAAAAGGTCGCTGCAAGAGCAGTTGTCAACCATAACTATAAATAGTTGTGTTTAATATTTAAAAAATATGGATTTTTTTTATGAAATCATTATAAATTATGTAAAAGTGTTTTGAATTGTAAAGTTTAAGTTTTGGCTAAAATAAACGATATTTTGATCAAAGTAGTTAAGATAACTATTTTGTAACGCTTCTGGGACGCTATTGTAACGCTTTCTTCGGAAACAATCTATTTTGAAGTTTTTAACTCATGAACTATTTTCCGAATTATAAGTAAACATTTTTAAATGACATGTGGAATGTTTTCAAAGGTTTTAAAATTATTGGAAATATTTTATATGGAATTTAAATTGATTTATTCAATATCAAAACAGTTTTTTAATTCTAAATGATTGGATATGGTTGGAGATAAATCTTCGGATGCTTGATATTAATTCGGTAGATGATGACTCTTTCTATTTGAGGAATTTAAAAGTTAGTTCACTGTTATTCCGCTTATAGTGTGAGTTTGATACAGAGATTAATATTGAGGGTTAGTTGATGATATTTCTGTCCAGATCTAATGTCAAAGAGTTTGATAAATCTTTTAATTAATCTACGGGTTTCCCAATCTGATTGAGTTAAGTTGGATAGAAATAATCTTCAGATATTCGATATGAAATTCTGTGATGTAAACGTATACTATTTGAGGAATTTGGAAGATATTATTATTATATCGTTGTTCCTCTTATAGTATTCATTGATTATGAGAATTGATATCGAATCTAAGTAGATACAATTTTTGTGTAATTTTTGTTTAATATCAATTGATTTGGATTTTTTTCATGAATCTTATCCTCAATAATACCATTCTTGAAACCTGATGAGATTGAGTTATGGAAATTCATATTGTAATTTGGGGATTTATTCAAACCTTTGATTGAGGAAATTAAAAGTAAGGAATTAGGAAGGAATTATAATCTTTTAGTTAAGATTAAAGACTTGAATGTTGGGAAATCATTAAGTTGAATCTATGGTTGAAATATGGATTAAAGGATTTTTAAAGGAAACTGGATTTTGATAACGAGTTATCAAGTGGAGAATTAATTAGGGCTTTGAAGCTAAATTATTTTTGATTTAAGGGATGTGTTTTAAAAGAGAAAGGTCAAATATGGATTTTGCTATAATTTGAGAAGGGATATAAAGAAGTTTATTTTAACAAAATGGAAGGAGAATTGATTGAAAGCCTGTGTGTTCCGTAATTGTGTTTTTTTTCAAATTACGCTTATTATTTGGAAAGACAGAGATCATATTTATGTCCGAAAACCATTTCATGTAATAATACGATGTTGTGGAGCAATTGAAATGGCATTGAAGACCGGGACCCTTCGTATTGTAAGGACGACTTGCTGAATGTCTCAAATGGGTAGCTCCCATTTGCAGATGGATTTTATATCATCTAAGTGGCAAGAAGCCCGAACGTACATTAAGGAATTCTTGATTTGGGATTTCGTTCAGACCCAGAACGAACTTGTATGGATTGTGAGTCTGACATTGTAATTGACTGCGTAACACTGCTCTCTGTTAAATATATATATCTATTTGGTGGTGGAGAATTTATTCCCTTGCTTAACACCCTTCTCTAAGACGTATGATCTTAGAGGTTATATATTGATGGAAATCCGTGATGCGTTATGAATGGACAATGTAACATACTTAAGTTATGTAGTGATCTATGGACGATCAAAGCATGGCTTATTTAAGTGTAGCTTTGTGTATATCGTGACCTCGGCAAGCCTCACACCCTCGGTAAATGGCCAAAACAAGAAGAAGTGCAGCAAGGTTATAAGGTGTTTTCTCCTACTAGATAAAAGGTGTACTATGGTATGGAGCCTAGGTATTAACCTATGTGGTAAAAGCATCTACTTTTGTGATTGTTGTTGGTACACGCTTGGAAAGGTCGGTAATGACTAGGAGATGACATACTCAGGCATACTTTAAGTTACCTAGTTACAGATGTAACCTGGCCATGTGTTGGCATGAGGAGCATCATTGTTGATCCTCGGACATCCCTTTAGAGGTGTTCAAAATTCGGTTTGGAAGAAAGTTCCTTTGCCTGGTCATTGTTGGAAAACCAATCTCCGCTTCGAGCTCGTACGATTTTGACTGTATAACATATGTTAATATAGTATATGGTACCTATGCTGGATATTTTAATACAGTTACTTTCAAAAAGTTTTTCACACTCAATTATAGTATTGAAAGAGGATTTTGCATATCAAAGGCATTTTTGATTGCATAAGGAGAAACCTCGCCCAAGTGTGCGTTTGAATTGTGTGTGTGCCGTGAGACCTTATGTTAGTTTCATTTTTCAAAAAGTCATTGCGAATTTTTATGCACTGGTGTTCACATGGAGTAAACACGTTCTGTATTAGCGGTGTGGTCCGTTGAATTACCTAACTTTAAAATAAACCTTAAAAACAACTGTTTTGAATTCTCACACCAGTCTTATGACTGACCTGAAGTTTATTGTTCCCATACCTAAACTCTGGGTTCCCATAATTTTGCACAGGCAGCCTAGTAGTCTGGCTTGCAATTTTAGACTTGGAGTTGGTTGGAGCACTATGTTGGTTTAGTTGGAGCTATTATATCTTGGAGCATGCATATTTTTCCGCTAAGTTTAGTATCTCTTCCATTGTGCAATCGATGTACTCTGATGTATGTCTCATAAGTTTGATGTTATATTATTGTAATGATAATGGAAAAGTTCTTTTTATTTTGTGCAAATGTGGAAGTACCCCTAACAATTCGTCTTTATGAACGGTTTAAGTTAGTTTAATTACCAGCAAAAATCGGGCAAAAAGTCGGGTTGTTACATTTGGTATCGGAGCTTTGGTTTATACAAAGCTATAGGGTATGACTCATTTGGACAAAAGGAAAGACTCATCAGAGTTATAATATCTCATTAGAGATAGGGTTAGTAATGCCCTAGAATGAGATTTTGGAGAGAGAGTATTTGAAAATATGAAGTAAGTTTTGAAAAGTTATATTTTAAGAAAGAAGCATATTTTGAAAGTATATGGTTAATTATAACCTGGATAATTAATCAAACGATTAGGGTTAAGTTACATTTTGTGATTATAATTACACATAAAATACTTCTTATGACATGGTAATTAAGCCCCTTCCACTGATTAGAAAAATGATCCGAGTACAAATGCCATTTGGATTTAATTTCACTATTGGGTAACATATCGAAATATTGATAAGATTATAATATATCAATTGTTAAGGGATAAAATTGGGTCAAATTTGTTTAGATAATTCTCCTTTAAAGAAATTAATCAATATGGTTCAAAATCAAAAATAAATTATAAGCTTTCGTGTATATTATTCGATGTTGAGGTTGGACTATCGAGTATAAGAAGATTTTGAATATACGCCTAGCTAATGTATTACGAAGTCTTAAGTATACTAGGTAGATATAAAACCACACTCTAGTTGCTTGAAGACGATTCTGTTAATGACTACAACATCATCAGTATGTATTTTCAAGTTTCGAAAGTGGGATGACTATCTGATTCCGATTAAATCATCAATATATACCTAAACCCATTTAGATAAGTGTTTGAAAATATTTGGTAAATTGATGTAAGTAAGCAAGATCTTGAAAAATTGATAGAGTTGTAAGAATTATACTAGGTAGACCTGTAATAAGGATAAGCCAATAAATTAAGTATAGAGTATATGAGAAGGTGTATTGGTGATAAAAAATGGTTTTGGAAAGATATATGGTTTGGAAACTCAGATCAAAATTTTGAGTAAGAATTGGCAATTGCTTTGAAATTGATTTTGAAAGAATATATTTTGAATATAAAGGAGCAAGATCTTTGAAAATATTTGGGAATTTAAGACTTAATCATGGACATCTTGTGATTGGAATTTCTTATTTGATTAAAAGACATTTTTGTAAAGTTGTAATTTACATAAGCAATCCAAGTATAAAAAAGTTGTTTGGGAAATGATTAAAAGGATAAATTGGAATTATCAATCAAGATATCTTGTAGTTTGTCCTCACCAACTAATTAAATTTAAAATACAAATATCTTGATAATTCAATATGACGATATGATATTTGACGATATTTTGGTTAAGGACAACATGGGTTAAAGATGTTAATAAAAATACATCTAAATGGTTTCTCTAAAGTTTGAAGGAAATAAGTTTCGTAACCTTGAAATTGGAATAATTAATGAGGAATGCCAAACTTAAACAATATAAGGAATTAAAATATGAAATTATCGGCGATTTTGGACAGTTGATAAGTTATAAAGTATATTATGGCAACAAAAGGAACTGTTTAAGTAAGTATGAATTCCTTGTGAATTAAGTTTCACAATTTGATTAAAGGATATTTAGCAAGCAGGAATAGTAAAAAGAAACTACCTAAACTAAAACGTTTAGACAAGCTGAGTTCTGAGATGATTGAGTTTTTCGTGTAAAGAATAATAGTAATTTTGGGGAACCGAAAGGGAGTAAGTTTCATAACCATTGTATTTGCAAGATAAGATCAAAGAGAATAATTTATAACTCTGAATTTTCTGGAAAGCAGTAAATGGTTAAGTATAAGTAATTGGTCTAGTAAACGATGAATCGAATATAACAGGTAATTGGAAGCTATCGTTGGAGGACATGGTAAATATGGTTATCCGTAAATATGTGTTAGAATATTGTACCCGGTATATTCATTATGAGAACAAGGAGTTTTGGTATGAAGAATTTTAATCTTGAGTTTGAAAATCTACAAGATGTTGAATTAGTAGTTACAATTCCTTTTCTTTTTCAATGATGAAAAGTTTTAAAGGGGGTGAATGTAACGATCCAGAATTTTTAACCAATTTAAAATTGATATTTTATTTACTTAATTTGAATTTGACATAAATATATACGGTTAAGAATATTTATTAATTTTGATAAGTTAAATGATAGATTTTATTTGAATTATAAATGAGAATGATTATTAATAAATTTAGATTTATTAATGCTATTTGTCGTTCGATCAGGGTTTATCAAACTATAACATGAACTAGTAGCATTAGAACTAAGGTTGCCCTTAGTTTTCATAGCATTTTAAAGGAAATGCTACCAAAAGATCATTTTCCCTCTTTTAGACAAGTGTAAGGACACTTGTATATTTGCATGTTTCCTTACATGCATGCCTTCCACTTTCCCCCGATGTGTCATCACCTCCTTAACTCTCAATTTCTATATAAGGAGGCCTTTTCTCCACTTTTTTACCATTCCACTCTGCTTCCTCCTTTCCACCTTCTTCTTAAAGCTTATGGTCATGGTTTCCACGACATAAGTTTTCCTCTTTTCCACCACCACCTTACCAAAGTTCGTCGTCATCCTCCTCCTCTTTTCATAGAGAGAGAAAGATTTGTATATATTATATTATATATTTTGGTAAAGTAAAGTTGCGCTGAAATATTGTCCGACGGTTCGCTCAACTACGCTCGCCTATCGTGAAGATTGGAAAGCTATTTGGTGAGAACTTTTTATTTACAATTTATATATTTAATTAGTAGTTAGACTAATTTAAATATAGTAATGAATTATTAGTGGTTAATGATGGTTGATGTTTGTTGTGATGGATGATGGATACGTAGTTTAGAAACACACACACTATTAAGCATTAGTGTTATAATGCTTGCGCATAATTATAATTTACTTAATCATACTGATGATGGTTGCTATGGATGTTTATAATGGTTGATATTGTTTCACACACACTATGACACAACAATTATGGTATCACATTGGTGATCGAGAAATCTCCTTCGTAATTAGAAGCAATATTATTATTGAAATTGAAGGTTAATGGTTGGAAATGACACATATGTATGAATTCATATATAATGATAAAGTTTCTTTAAATGAATAAATAAATACTATTGAAATAATAATGGATATTATTATTGAAACATATTTTTATTGAAACATAAGGTCAATGTACATTATTGAAATTGAAGGTTAATGGTTGGAAAGTCAATGTACATTACTTGAAATGATTTTAAATGGTTTATATAAGGTTATAATGGTTTTCTATGGTATTTTGAAGTATCGTAGAACAATGTTTATTATGGTCAAAATAGAGCTTTCACACAGCGGCGATTCGTGTATTTTAGATGCAAACTTTAAACGCCTATAACTTTTGCAATCTAAATCGGATTTCCATGAAACGAAAAACGTTTGATTTCCATTAACAAGATCATTCAAACGAGTGAAAGGAGATTTTAATTTCGATTTATAATTTTCAAGTAATGTTTAAAACCGTTTTGGAAAAGGTCGCTATAAGAGTAATTGTCAACCATAACTATAAACAGATGTTTTTAACATTTTAAAAATATGGAAAAAAAATTGAAAAATCATTATAAATTACGTAAAAGTGTTTTGAATTGTAAAGTTTAAGTTTTGGCTAAGATAAACGATATTTTGATCAAAATAGTTATGATAACTGTTTTGGAACGCTATTGTAACGCTTTCTTCAGAAACAATCTATTTTGAATTGTTTAACCCGTGAACTGTTTTCTGAACTATAAGTAAAAAAAAATTAAATGAATTTTGGAATGTTTCCAAAGGTTTAAAATTATTGGAAATATTTTATATGGAATTTAAATTGATTTATTTAATATCAAAACGGCTTTTTCAATTTTAAATAGTTGGATATGGTTGGAGAAAAATCTTCGGATGTTTGATACTAATTCGGTAGATGATGACTCTTACTATTTGAGGAATTTAAAAGGTAGTTCACCGTTATTCCGCTTATAGTGTGAGTTGGATATAGAGATTAATATTGAGGATTAGTTGATGATATTTCTATCCAAATTTAATGTAAAAGAGTTGGATAAATCTTTTAATTGATCTACGGGCTTCCCAACCTGATTGAGATAAGTTGGATAGAAATAATCTTCGGATATTTGATATGAAATTCTGTGGTGCAAACGTATACTATTTGAGGAATTTGGAAGATATTATTATTATATGGTTATTCCGCTTATAGTATTCGTTGATTATAAGATACAATTTCTGTGTAACTTTTGTTCAGTATCAATTGATTTGGGTTTTGTCATGAATCGTATCTTCAATGATACCATTCTTGAAACCCAATGAGATTGAGTTATGAAAATTCATATCTTGATTTGGGGATTTAATCAAATCTTTGATTGAGGAAATTAAAAGTAAGGAATTGGGAAATTATAATGTTTTAGTTAAGATTAAAGACTTGAATGTTGGGAAATCGTTAAGTGGAATCTATGGTTGAAATATGGATTAAAAGATTTTCAAAGGAAACTGGATTTCGATAACGAGTTATCAAATGGATAATTAATTAAGGCTTTGAAGCTAAATTATTTTTGATTGAAGGGGTGTGTTCTAAAAGAGAAAGGATAAATATGGATTTTGCTATGATTTGAGAATGGATATAATGAAGTTTAATTTAATAAAATGGAAGGAGAATTGATTGAAAGCCTGTGTGTTCTGTAATTGTGTTTTTTTCAAATTGCGCCTATTATTTAGAAAGACCGGGATTAGATTAATGTACGAAAACCGTTCCAAGTTATAATACGACGTTGTGGAGCCATTGAAGACGTTGAAGACGGTATTAAAGACCAGAAACCTTCATATCGTAAGGACGACTTGCTGAATGTCTCAAATGGGTAGCTCTCATTTGTAGATGGATTTTATATCAGTTAAGTGGCAAGAAGCTCGAATGTATGTGAAGGAATTCCGGATTTATGATTTCGTTAAGACCCAGAAAGGACTTGTATGGATTGTGTATCTGACATTGTACTTGACTACATAGCACTGATCTCTATTAAATATATTTCTGTTTGTGGCGGTGAATTTATTTTCTCGCTTAAAACCCTTCCCTAAGACGTATGAGCTTAGAGGTTATATATTGATGGAAACCAGTGTCGCGTTGTGAATGGACAATATGGCATACTTAATTTATGTGGTGAGCTATGGATGATCAAAGCATGGCTTATTTAAGCATATCTTTGTGTATATCGTGACCTTGGCAAGCCTCACACCCCGGTAAATGGCCATAATAGGAAGAAATGCGGCAAGGTTATGGGATGCTGTCTCCTTCTAGATAAAAGGTGTACTATGGTATGGAGCCCGAGCATTAACCTATGTGGTAAAAGCCTCTACTTTTGTGGTTGTTGTTGGGGCGCACTTGGAAAGGTCGATAATGACTGGGAGATGACATACTCAGACATACTCTAAGTTACCCAGTTCAGAGGTAACTCGCCCTCGTGTTGGCATGAGGAGCATCACTGTTGATCCTCAGACATCCCTCTAGAGGTGTTAAAAATTCAGTTCGGAAGGAAGTTCTTTTGTCTGCTCATTGTTGGAAAACAAATCTCTGCTACGAGCCCATAAGATTTTGATTGTATACCATATGTCAGTATAGTATATGGTACCTATGCTGGCTATTTTAATACATTTACTTCCGGAAGGTTTTTCACACTATATTATAGTATTGAAAGATGATTTTGCGTATCAAAGGCATTTTTGACTGCATAAGGAGAAACCTCTCCCCCAAGTGTGCGTTCTCATTGTGTGTGTGCCGTGAGACCTTATGTTAGTTTCATTTTTCAAAGAGTTATTGTGAATTTTTATGCATTGGTATTCGCATGGAGTAAACCCATTCCGCATTAGCGGCATGGTCCGGTGAATTACCAAACTTCAAAATAATCTTGAAAACAACTGTTTTGAGTTCTCACACTAGTCCCATCATTGACCTGGTGTTTATTGTTCCCACACCTAAACTCTGGGTGCCCATAATTTTGCACGGGCAGCATAGTAGTTTGGTTTGTAGTTTTAGACTTGGAGTTGGTTGGAGAAGGATGCTAGTTTAGGTGGATCTATTATATCTTCGAGCATGCATATTCTTTTGCTGAGTTTAGTATCTCTTCCGTTGTGTAATCGATGTACTTTGATATATCTCCCGTAACTCTGATGTAATATTATTGTAATGATAATAGAAAGTTCTTTTTATTTTGTGCAAATGTGTAAGTACGCATAACAATCCATCTTTATGAACGGTTTATGTTGGTTTAATTACCATCGAAAACCGGGCAAAAAGTCGGGTCATTACATATATTATTTTACTTAGCTATGAAGTATATATATAGTGTCATGTACGAGTAATTCCTATCGCTTATCGCTATTTACCGGTAACCATTAAATTCGTACCGTCACACGCGGGCTCCGAACACAATGAAACTGGACACACCACTATGTCTCAACATTTCAGTCCCAATGAAATTAATTTCATTGAAAACGGACTCCGTTTGCACAACGTCATTACTTTAATTTATCGGTTCATCTTCGAATTGCGCTTACGAGTAAAACAACTCCAATTGGCTCCAAACTGGAAATCTAGCAATAACTACTTATACGTATTCAAATAAAATTCATTTCGTAGAAAATGGGGATCGTTTGAAAATTCGTTATTCCTACCACTTTAATAATATCGATATAAATATAATTAAATTCAAATAATTTCAATTTAAACAATAATAAATTATTATTATCAAATATATGCAAAAATAATAATATATCACTTCATATTTAACCAACATGGAATTATAACTCAACATTACCATTCTCGAGTTAAATAATATCCAAATTAGATTAAAAATCCTATTTAATTTATAAAATAAACATTATCGTTTATTAACGGATTCCATAGCGACTATTAGAAAATTTGAATTGGACATAACTCGCAACACATAAGTTGAAATCTCCATTTTTCTCTTTCATTAGAAAATTATAATCAAATCGATTTGGACGATTCTTTTTTCAAAGAATTTCAACTTAAAACAGATTCTATATATTCAATTGAAGTTCAAATCATAAATTACGATCTACCGCGACGTTACGAGCTTAAATTATAATTATATATGAATTATACATTAAACACCGTTTTAATAAACGAATTCTATATTATAAATCCATTTAAAATTCCAAGTTGATATTTATAATAATAAAATATATTAAATATATAACTATCAAAAATGCGGGATGTTACAAAACCCTATGCCAAATATTATCACCACTTTTCTTTCTCTTTTTGCGACGTCAGCTTCGCGCATACCTCTTCTCAATTCAGTCGTGACACATATAACCTTTATTTGTGTTAAAAAAACCAAAGATAACGGGTGTTGAAAGGTGTATACATATAAATATATGTATACATTAGTTTGCAAAAAAGGATTGTGCACATGACAGTAGCGTCGACCGTGAAGATTGTACGTGATCGTTCGTAGGATTGATTTCAGTTGATACGGTCTTGACGGTAAAGATTTTTGGAGGCATGAACGTGAGAGCTCTGATTTAAATTATTTTTAATTCGTTATGGTTAATTATAAGCGTTGATGTTTATAATTAGTTAACGGTAATTTATTGCTTATGAATGGTTATGTTATTGATGTTTGTTGCTATTGTATGTAATGAACGTTCATGAAGTAGAACACATTGGATACTAAGTGTTATTTGATGTTACACTTGCGCACAATTAAATGGTTGTTTAATTGTTGTAATGTTAGTATATGAATTCATGTTCATTCGGTGGATTTTTGATTGATTATGGTTGTATCACACACACCGTGGGTGTAGAATTATACGAATAATCGATTTAAATCTTCTTTTTGTTACGACCCGAACTTCCTCGGTAAGGAAAGCCCGGATAGAATTGAGGACACGACACAAAGGAACCAGACAGAAGAACATTTCAATGTATATTACAATAGTTCCACCAGATAAACGAATATACAGAGTATAAATATTACATAGGAAATAACAGAGATTTAAATTACATTTAAATACATAGCAGCGGAAAATAATACAAAATACAACTGAAGAAGATACACGGATACAAAGCTTTCCGAATATCGTTCCAGCTATAAACCAGGATCCTGTGAATACAAATCTGCAAAACCAAAACTACTAGCTGCCCATGTCAAAATAAGGGCACCCAGAGTTTAGGTTAAAACTATAAAATCCAGGTCAGTCATGGAACTGGTGTGAGAACTAAAACAGTTATTAATCTTTATTTTAAAGTTAGGTAAATCAAGGGACCACGCCGTATAACACGGAACGGGTTTCCTCCAAAGAATACCAGTGCATAAAACAACAGCGCAATGCTAAATAAAGAACAATGAAGCTATTATAAGACTCAGTTCCCATCACACAATGCAACGCAAGCTGGAGGATAGGGTTTTTACCTTATAATAGCCAAGAATGCTTGATACGTTTAAAACAAATCTTTTGATACTATAATAAGTGTATAGTGCATAAAACAACTTCAAATCATAAGTATCAATCATAGACGGCATGAGTGCCCCATCCCACTATGTCACCATACTAGGCTTTACAAATAAAACCGCAAAGTCACGTATTGGAAATTGGATTTCCATCTGTGAACCGAGGCAAAAGATAGTCCTCACCTACTTCGAGACTCTCTAGCCCGAGCCTCAGGGTTAGAGCGCATCGACCCATGGATCGTCAGGGCCGGTGCACCGATGTGGATTAAAATTCCTGAACACTGCATTCCCCTGCCCTTTGGGGCGTAAATGAGCCAACGAATGACTCCATCGGACCCGGATCGTCCGATCAAACCAGGGCGCCTCGCAACAAAAACAACCACATAAGTCAAACTCGTCAGGGCATATAAAACCACTGACGCCACTTCTAGCTAGAAAGAAACGCATGTCCCCCCTGAGGTCCTCTCCCGTTTTTGGTTCACCACCGGGGTGTGAGGCTTGCGAATCAACGCTACACAAAGCTACGCCACACAGGCCGTGCATTGATCATCAACCACAAGACTCTGCTTTTCAACAGAAGCCTTGATCATTTGCATCTTAGCATACCACACAGGCAAACCACTCTATGCAACCGATATCAGTCACACAGAATGAAATCCGATGTCAGACACGCAGTCCATTTACAAGTCCGTTTTGGGTCTGAACGAAACCGGAGGCACCTAGTACCCCGGATATTCATCGATCTCCAAGTACGTCTGGACGATCACCAACTGATTCCCTCCTCTTAGGTGTACAGCCCAATCACGATCATCAGTAATTATCCAAACGACGTGAAGACCTCCGGTCTTCAACCATCGTCTTCATCTTCGACTAATCGTCGAATCAGTTATTCAGAATGGGATAAACCCGGTCTTTCCGATTAACTCGCGTATATAATAAATAAGTGTTACACAAACACAACATACGCCTCATTCCAATTCATCAGTCACTAACCGTAAATTAACAAGAGAATAATTCCCCAAATATTAACCCCGAAGGCCGAAATCAACATCAGATCAATACCCAAGAAATCACTCTACCTAGCCAACGTACAGTTAGTTTCTAAATTTCACATTCTTAGGGAAAGGTTCCAATTAATTTATCAAAGATAAATTCCTTTAAATTTATTCTTTAATCTTCCTTTTGAATATCAATTCAAACCAGTCGGGATTAACGAACCTTACCGAAGTAATCATTTGTTTTAATTTCCCAATCCCAACCTATTCATCCCATGAAGTAAAACTGGTCATACTTCACATCTAACACCACGGTGTTATCAGTAAATTCAATTACCATTTCACGTTCAAATCTAATTAAAGATTTAACTACTGCCTGGAGTAAAACTGGTGATACTCCATTCTCGATCTTTTCAATCTAATTAAAGATTCATTATAACTCCACTTATTTTTAATCTGTGCCTGGGTTAAAGAATCAGTGTCATTTAAAACACGGTTCACGATAAACCCCAAAATCACATCGCATTTCAATCAGTCCCTAACCGTAAATTAGCAAGTGAGCAATTCCCTAAGTATTAACCCCGAAGGTCGAAACCAACATCAGATCAATACACCAGAAACCATTCAACTTAACTAATCTCCAGTTAGTTTCTGATTTTCTTAATTCCTTTGGGTCTAAGAACAGTATTATTGAAGATACCGTTCACGACAACCCAAAATCACATTCCATTAATTATCGGGTTAAAGAACAAGTGCTATTTTAAAACACTGTTCACGATAAACCCAAAAATCAATACCAATTCAATTCCAATTAAATATTATTTAATTGGTACACTTCATTAAATCTAAATAAAAAGATTTAATCTTTTTCTCAACTGGGTTCATGAACAGTGTTAATGAAGACACCATTCACGACAAACCCAAATCACATTTGATATTAAATACAAGGCTCTGAATAGAAAATATATCAGCTTATATTCAATATCAAATTCTACGACCAACAAATATCGTATTGGAAATAACGATATAAATATATCTTTCAAATTTCCATAACAATATCTATATAATCATGAAATCCAACATCGAAATATTCCAAAGACAATGTCGATTCAAATCTAATCCGATTCAATTATTGGAAATTTTGATTATTTTTAAAACCCTTTTCAAATTCAATTTATTTATTTAAAAATAAATATAATTATAATTCTAGTTCAAAACTAGTTCATTTCGATAAAAATCTATTCTTATCTTTTCAAATATGGAGTTTTTCATCCCAATTCTTCCCAAATCATTTCTTATGATTTTACACAAATTATTACTATTTTTTATAATTTTATCAAGGCCTGTACAGTCGATTTCCATCAACGGCCATCGAACTGCACTTACAGCAACCTTTTCCAAATTTGATTTGGACATAATTCCAAATCCAACCATTAGATTTCAACTTTCTAATATTTGTTAGAATGCACTTTTCGATACGAACCCAACGGTTCCGGTTTTAGGAGAATCTGACGGTCGGATCTCCCGCAATATCCATTCGAAGTCAATGGTCGAAATTCGCGAACTGCCGCGGCGCGGCGCGTTCTATTCGGGCCATTATATTATATATATATAATATATACTTCGTCGATTTCCTTTTAAAACATATTATATAATTCGTTTTAAATTTGTTTTCAAAACGATTTCAACTTCATTTCAAATTCAAATCAAAATTGAATTTTTCCTATATATATTCGTTTTAAATTCATTTCAATTCTATTTCAATTCAAATCGGTTTCAATTCAAATCAATTTCAGTTCAATTTAAATACGTTTAAATTCAATTCAAAACGATTTCAATTCTATTCCAATCTAATTCGAATTTCAATTCTGTTCAGTTTAATTCGAATTTCAATTCAATTTAATTCGAATTTCAATTCCTTTCAAAATATCAGATTTTGAAATCACTTTCGATATTCATTGAAAAATGAATAAAATCGATATAAATATCGTTCACGTCAAAATGGCGTCAATCTAATCAACACGGCGTCATATATTTCTATTTTCAAATATTCTGTTTTAAATATTTCTTTTTTTCAAATATTTCTATTCAAATATTTCTTTTTCAAAACTGGAATGAGGCCGAATCAATTACCATATAATGTTAATTATATGGATTTTCTACCACACGTATATAACAGCAACGATAAATCATCAACCATCATCCAAAGTGCGTTCTACACTCTATAAGCATCAAATATAAATATTTAACGCTTATAACAGTCTGTCAATCAATCGATCGACATACAACTAATTATTGGGATTAGCGTACGTCATATATCATCCCAATACCCGTGTGGGGTTTTCAAACCATCAAACATAGATTTTATTTGTGTAGTTGGGCGATGTGTAAAATTTATCGACCCAATCAATATCAGTCAAATGTGTGTATATAAACAAATCGTCCGATTTGTTTATTTTTATTTCATTTCATATACACGTTAAAAATTCTATTTTTAACTATAAAATATTTTTAACTATATAAATATTTTATTTCATTTCACATCACATCACACAATCAACTACACATCAAAATCAAACAAATAAGCATACAAGCCGTCCATGATCTGTGGACGACGGGTGTCGGGTGCTACTAAACACCGTTTGCATCCAAGTATATATTTTAACTAGAAAATTAAATTAAAAGGTGAGAAGTTCTCACAGACTAGCAAATCCAAACGCCTCGACTCTTCATATGTAGAAAATCTCCGTCGTTTCTTCTTTCACCACTTTCATCATCCGTATTCACTACATATATAAAAATTGAATTTTTATTTTGCTATTCAATATATAAAAATCAAATTTTTACTTTCTATCATGTAAAAATTATATTTTTCCTACTCCGATCATATAAAAATTATATTTTTATACCACATTCTTCATGATAAAAATCAGGTCTTTTTATAATTAAAGTTCTAACCTTTTATTATTAAAGAACTCATATTTTTATTTTTAAAGAACTCATCTTTTTATTTAAAAAAAACTGAAGATGAATCCATGTTGTTTTTCTCATAAAGAAAAATAGAAAATACAATTTGTGCTAATTATATAAAAATTAGATTAACAAACTAAATAAAAACTTACAGTTAATCATGAAGAGGGGGAGAGAGAAGCAAGAGGGTGCGGGCTCCGACCAGCAGGCGGCGGGTTCATGGGTGGTGGCGCTGTCGAGGGGGATGGAGGCGATAAAGGGGGGGCGTGGGTTTTGGTGGAGAAGGGAAGAGGGAAGAGGAGGGGCGCGGAGGGGGAAGAGGGTGGGTTTGGTGGCTTCAGAGGGGGAGAGGGAGGGGAAGGGTGCGGTGGTGCTTCTTGGTGGCGGCGCGGTCCTCGTTGGCGGCTGGAGCGGTTGATTTGGGTGCGTCATTCGATGGGGGAGGAGAGGAGATAGAAGGAAAGGGGGGTCGCGGTTGCGCCATCCACGGCAGCGCAGGCGGAGGGGAGCGGCGCCCTCTTCCTTCGTCGTTCGTTCTCTCCCTTCCTTTTTTTATTTATCTGAAACGATTTTGATTTGGGGGGGCCTTGGTCAACGTAAGGAGAAAAGGGCAAGGGGGATTTTAATTTTATATTAATTTATTCTCCAGAAAGGTTACTTTATAAATTCAAACTCAAAATTCAGCCCAACGACTGTCATCCGTAGTGTAATACCCCCATTCCGAACACAATGGGATATGTTTCGTAAGCCAACTCGGCCGTTACGATCAGTTTCCACTGAATTTACAATATAAATCTATATATATTCAATTCAAACGCGCATTTCAATTTACCGGGGCCACATACTAACTTGAAAAATTCCAAAAAAATATTTTCTAGCTTCGTATTGACGATACGGTCCTAACAAAACTAATTTCGTCGAATTCTAAGACCGTTTCAAAAATGGCCATTTTCCAGTCGATTAAAATCAACTGAAATTGGTCAAACGCGATTTCCTTTGCCACACTCACATATTGATTCGAAAAATTACGAATTTTGAAACTTAGCAATAACTTTACATCATGGATCCAACAAAAGTGGTTTCTTCGAATTCCGAAGTCGTTTGCAAAATTCCCATTTTTAAGGGCCGAAATTCCATAATGACTATTCAGGATTTTCAACTGGACATATCTTTTGATTCCCGCTATGAAATTTCGATTCTTCTTATTCGTTGGAAAGATATTCACAAATAGATTCAAGTATTTTTGGTTTCACTAAAATCCGGTTTATTTTGAATCCTGTACATTCATTTGAATTTTGAAATCGAATTATCGAACTACCGCGCCATTTTCAATTCCTTTTATAATTATATATAAATATTTATACTCTAACGACGATCTATATAAAATATACGTTCGAATTCCATTCAAAATATGTTTCTCGTCATTATTATTTAAAATAATTCATTTTAAATATTCAAAATTCACTAAAATTGCCAAAATAAAAATTTTAAATTGGCTCGGATTTCCGGGTTATTACAATCTCCCCCACTTAAAACTTTTCGTCCCCGAAAAGGAACGAAGCCGAAAGTTGTTTCACAAATCCACTCAACTTCCATTATTTTCACTACGGCTTAAGTTCTTCAACTTTTCAGTTTCTAAGAACTTTTCAAATTTTTCAAAAATTTAATTAACACCCTAAATTTTCAAAAAATTTCGCCATAACCTCCCCTGCACTGGGAGCACCGGGAAAATCCCGAAATTACCATACAGACCCTCTGATCTCAAAAAGAAAAAGAAAAAGCCAAGCGGCTAGCCAATCGGCTCATAAAATCATCATCACCCAAATAAAACAGTAAATTATGGTAAACATGTACCTATTTGTCGGGCAAACAATTTTATTCTTCTGCTCTAGCCTCTTTGCTATGACCTGTTCAATGTAAGTACATATATATGCAAGCAAATGCGACCAAATTTCAATACAATTCACTTTTTGGTCAATTTGGCTAAATGGTTAAAATTTTAATTAATCAAGCCATAATCAAACAACACAACCATCAATCAATTAGTTGATTATCATTTCAAATTCATAACTTTGATACATAGTCAAAAAATCACATTTTTGATGCCAAAACACTACAATAGGCCCTATCTAATTTTGGTTCTCACACCAGTCAATAGGAAATATATAGAAAGACCACCTTCGTCACTCGAACATAAATACTGGTAATGTGATCACAATTATCAGTATCTTCCCCGGGCGACTAGAGTGTGATTGAACATCTATCCAGTATATTAAAACTTCGAATACATGCGGATTAGACGTATACGCAAAATCTTTATATACTGGACTGTCCAAAACAATACAAATAAATAATCAAATACGGATAATGGATTTAAATTTTCAAAACAAAATTTGTTTTCACTTTAAAAATTTACTCTTCACACTCGTTCTAGGATACTACTGATCCCATCTCTAACGAGTCATTCTCGTTGGATATTACTATTCCAATCTCTGATGAATTCTTTCGTTTGGTTCTAACGTGTCTCGTTCTCTGAGCTTTGTAAACCAAAGCTCTGATACCACGCTGTTACGACCCGAACTTCCTCGGTAAGGAAAGCCCGGATAGAATTGAGGACACGACACAAAGGAACCAGACAGAAGAACATTTCAATGTATATTACAAAAGTTCCACCAGATACACGAATATATAGAGTATAAGTATTACACAGAAAATAACAGAGATTTAAATTACATTTAAATACATAGCAGCGGAAAATAATACAAAATACAACTGAAGAAGATACACGGATACAAAGCTTTCCGGATATTGTTCCAGCTGTAAATCAGGATCCTGTGAATACAAATCTGCAAAACCAAAACTACTAGCTGCCCGTGTCAAAATAAGGGCACCCAGAGTTTAGGTTAAAACAATAAACTCCAGGTCAGTCATGGGACTGGTGTGAGAACTAAAACAATTATTAATCTTTATTTTAAAGTTAGGTAAATCAAGGGACCACGCCGTATAACACGGAACGGGTTTCCTCCCAAGAATACCAGTGCATAAAACAACAGCGCAACGCTAAATAAAGAACAATGAAGTTATTATAAGACCCAGTTCCCATCACACAATGCAACGCAAGCCGGAGGATAGGGATTTTACCTTATAATAGCCAAGAATGCTTGATACGTTAAAAACAAATCTTTTGATACTATAATAAGTGTATAGTGTATAAAACAACTTCAAATCATAAGTATCAATCATAGACGGCATGAGTGCCCCATCCCACTATGTCACCATACTAGGCTTTACAAATAAAACCGCAAAGTCACGTATTGGAAGTTGGATTTCCATCTGTTAACCGAGGCAAAAGATAGTCCTCACCGACTTCGAGACTCTCTAGCCCGAGCCTCAGGGTCAGAGCACATCGACCCTTGGATCGTCAGGGCCGGTCCACCGAAGTGGATTAAAATTCCTGAACACTGCGTTTCCCCGCCCTTTGGGGCGTAAATGAGCCAACGAATGACTCCATCGGACCCGGATCGTCCGATCAAACCAAGGCGCCTCGCAACAGCAACAACCACATAAGTTAAACTCGTCAAGGCATGTAAAACCACTGACGCCACTTCTAGCTAGAAAGAAACGCATGTCCCCCCTGAGGTCCTCTCCCGTTTTTGGTTCACCACTGGGGTGTGAGGCTCGCGAATCAACGCTACACAAAGCTACGCCACATAGGTCATGCTTTGATCATCAACCATAAGACTCTTCTTTTCAACAGAAGCCTTGATCATTTGCATCTTAGCATGCCACACAGGCGAACCACTCTATGCAACCGATATCAGTCACACAGAATGAAATCCGATGTCAGACACACAGTCCATTTACAAGTCCGTTCTTGGTCTAAACGAAACTGGAGGCACCTAGTACCCCGCATATCCAACAATCTCCAAGTACGTCGGGACGATCACCAACTGATTCCCTCCTCTTGTGTGTACAGCCCAATCAAGATCATCAGTAATTATCCAAACGACGTGAAGACCTCCGGTCTTCAACCATCGTCTTCATCTTCGACTAATCGTCGAATCAATTATTCAGAATGGGATAAACCCGGACTTTCTGAATAACTCGCGTATAAAATAAATAAGTGTTACACAAACACAACATACGCCTCATTCCAATTCATCAGTCACTAACCGTAAATTAACAAGAGAATAATTCCACAAATATTAACCCCGAAGGCCGAAACCAACATCAGATCAATACCCAGGAAATCACTCTGCTTAGCCAACCTATAGTTAGTTTCTAAATTTCACATTCTTAGGGAAAGGTTCCCATTAATTTTATCAAAGATAAATTCCTTTAAATTTATTCTTTAATCTTCCTTTTGAATATCAAATCAAACCAGTCGGGATTAACGAACCTTACCGAAGTAATCATTTGTTTTAATTTCCCAATCCCAACCTATTCATCCCATGAAGTAAAACTGGTCATACTTCACATCTAACACCACGGTGTTATCGGTAAATTCAATTACCATTTCACATTCAAATCTAATTAAAGATTTAACTACTGCCTGGAGTAAAACTGGTGATACTCCATTCTCGATCTTTTCAATCTAATTAAAGATTCATTACAACTCCACTTGGTTTTAATCTGTGCCTGGGTTAAAGAATCAGTGTCATTTAAAACACGGTTCACGATAAACCCCAAAATCACATCGCATTTCAATCAGTCCCTAACCGTAAATTAGCAAGTGAGAAATTCCCTAAGTATTAACCCCGAAGGTCGAAACCAACATCAGATCAATACCCGAGAAACCATTCAACTTAACTAATCTCCAGTTATTTTCTGATTTTCTTAACTCCTTTGGGTCTAAGAACAGTATTATTGGAGATACCGTTCACGACAACCCAAAATCACATTCCATTAATTATCAGGTTAAAGAACAAGTGCTATTTTAAAACACTGTTCACGATAAACCCAAAAATCAATACCAATTCAATTCCAATTAAATATTATTTAATTGGTACACTTCATTAAATCTAAATAAAAAGATTTAATCTTTTTCTCAACTGGGTTCAAGAATAGTGTTAATGAAGACACCATTCACGACAAACCCAAATCACATTTGATATTAAATACAAGGCTCTGAATAGAAAATATATCGGCTTATATTCAATATCAAATTCTACGACCAACAAATATCATATTGGAAACAACGATATAAATATATCTTTCAAATTTCCACAACAATATCTGTACAATCATGAAATCCAACATCGAAATATTCCAAAGACAATTTCGATTCAAATCCATTCCGATTCAATTATTGGAAATTTTGGTTATTTTTAAAACCCTTTTCAAATTCAATTTATTTATTTAAAAATAAATAGAATTATAATTCTAGTTCAAAACTAGTTCATTTCTATAAAAATCTATTCTTACCTTTTCAAATATGGAGTTTTCATCCCAATTCTTCCCAAATCATTTCTTACGATTTTACCTAAATTATTACTATTTTTAATAATTTTATCAAGGCCTGTACAGTCGATTTCCATCAACGGCCATCGAACTGCACTTAGCGACCTTTTCCAAATTTGATTTGGACATAATTCCAAATCCAACCGTTAGATTTCAACTTTCTAATATTCTTAGAAAGCTCTTTTCAATACGAACCCAACAGTTCCGGTTTTAGGAGAATCCGACGGTCGGATCTCCCGCAATATCCATTCGAAGTCAATGGTCGAAATTCGCGAACTGCCGCGGCGCAGCGCGTTCTATTCGGGCCATTATATATATATATAATATATATATATATATATATAATATATACTTCGTCGATTTCCTTTTAAAACGTATTATATAATTCGTTTTAAATTCGTTTTCAAAACGATTTCAACTTCATTTCAAATTCAAATCAAAATTGAATTTTTCCTATATAAATTCGTTTTAAATTCTTTTCAGTTCTATTTCAATTCAAATCGGTTTCAAATCAATTTCAGTTCAATTTCAATAAGTTTAAATTCAATTCAAAACGATTTCAATTCTATTTCAATCTAATTCGAATTTCAATTCTATTCAGTTTAATTTGAATTTCATTTCAATTCAATTTATTCGAATTTCAATTCCTTTCAAAATATCAGATTTTGAAATCACTTTCGATATTCATTGTAAAATGAATAAAATCGATATAAATATCGTTCACGTCAAAATGGCGTCAATCTAATCAACACGGCTTCATATATTTCTTTTTTCAAATATTCTATTTCAAATATTTCTTTTTTTCAAATATTTCTATTCAAATATTTCTTTTTCAAAATTGGAATGAGGCCCAATCAATTACCATATAATGTTAATTATATGGATTTTCTACCACACGTATATAATAGCAACGATAAATCATCAACCATCATCCAAAGTGCGTTCTACACTCTATAAGCATCAAATATAAATATTTAACTCCTATAACAGTCTGTCAATCAATCGATCGACATACAACTAATTATTGGGATTAGTATACGTCATATATCATCCCAATACCCGTGTGGGGTTTTCAAACCATCAAACACAGATTTTATTTGTGCAGTTGGGCGATGTGTAAAATTTATCGACCCAATCAATATCAGTCAAATGTGTGTATATAAACAAATCGTCCGATTTGTTTATTTTTATTTCATTTCATATACACGTTAAAAATTCTATTTATAAATATAAAATATTTTTAACTATATAAATATTTTATTTCATTTCACATCACATCACATAATCAACTACACATCAAAATCAATCAAATAAGCATACAAGCCGTCCATGGTCTATGGACGACGGGTGTCAGGTGCTACTAAACACCGTCTGCATCCTAGTATATATTTTAACTAGAAAATTAAATTAAAAGGTGAGAAGTTCTCACAGACTAGCTAATCCAAACGCCTCGACTCTTCATATATAGAAAATCTCCGTCGTTTCTTCTTTCATCACTTTCATCATCCGTATTCGCTACATATATAAAAATCGAATTTTTATTTTGCTATTCAATATATAAAAATCGAATTTTTACTTTCTATCATGTAAAAATTATATTTTTCCTACTCCTATCATATAAAAATTATATTTTTATACCACGTTCTTCATGATAAAAATCAGGTCTTTTTATAATTAAAGTTCTAACCTTTTATTTTTAAAGAACTCGTCTTATTATTTTTAAAGAACTCATCTTTTTATTTTAAAAAAAACTGAAGATGAATCCATGTTGTTTTTTTCATAAAGAAAAACAGAAAATACAATTAGTGCTAATTATATAAAAATTAAATTAACAAACTAAATAAAACTTACAGTTAATCACGAAGAGGGGGAGAGAGAAGCAAGATGGTGCGGGCTCCGACCAGCAGGCGGCGGGTTCGTGGGTGGTGGCGCTGTCGAGGGGGGGGTCGAGGCGATAAAGGGGGGCGTGGGTTTTGGTGGAGAAGGGAAGAGGAGGGGCGCAGAGGTGGAAGAGGGTGGGTTCGGTGGAGTTAGGGGGGAGAGGGAGGGGAAGGGTGCGGTGGTGCTTCTTGGTGGCGGCACGGTCCTCGTTGGCGGCTGGAGGGGTTGATTTGGGTGCGTCGTTCGACGGGGGAGGAGAGGAGATGGAAGGAAAGGGGGGTCGCGGTTGCGCCATCCACGGCGGCGTAGGTGGAGGGGAGCGGCGCCCTCCACATTCGTCGTTCGTTCTCTCCCTTCTTTTTTTTATTTATCTGAAACGATTTTGATTGGGGGGGGGGCTTGGGTCAACGTAAGGAGAAAAGGGCAAGGGGGATTTTAATTTTATATTAATTTATTCTCCAAAAGGTTACTTTAAAAATTTGAACTCAAAATTGAGCCCAACGACTATCATCCCTAGCGTAATACCCCCATTCCAAACACAATGGGATATGTTTCGTAAGCCAATTCGGCCGTTACGATCAGTTTACACTAAATTTACAATATATATATATATATATATATTCAATTCAAACGCGCATTTCAATTTACCGGAGCCACATACTAACTCGAAAAATTCCAGAAAAATATTTTCTAGCTTCGTATTGACGATACGGTCCTAACAAAACTAATTTCATCGAATTTTGAGACCATTTGAAAAATGTCCATTTTCTAGTCGATTAAAATCAACTGAAATTGGTCAAACGCGATTTCCTTTGCCACGCTCACATATTGATTCGAAAAATTATGAATTTTGAAACTTAGCAATAACTTGACATCACGGATCCAACAAAAGTGGTTTCGTCGAATTCTGAAGTCATTTGCAAAATTCCCATTTTTAGGGGCCGAAATTCCATAGCGACTATTTAGAATTTTCAACTGGACCTATCTTTTGATTCCCGCTATGAAATTTCGATTCTTCGGATTCGTTGGAAAGATATTCACAAATAGATTCAAATATTTTTGGTTTCACTAAAATCCGGTTTATTTTGAATCATGTACATTCATTTGAATTTTGAAATTGAATTATCGAACTACCGCGCCATTTTCAATTCCTTTTATAATTATATATAAATATTTATATTCTAACGACGATCTATATAAAATATACGTTCGAATTCCATTCAAAATAAATTTCTCGTCATTATTATTTAAAATAATTCATTTTAAATATTCAAAATTTACTAAAATTTCCAAAATAAAATTTTTAAATTGGCTCGGATTTCCGGGTTATTATACTTTCCATGACGAATTTATTATATAAATAATCATTGAAATTTAGTATTGAAATTAGATTTCAATTTTTTTGGAAATCTAAGTTAAGAGTGATCAAATGGCATTCGTAAAAGACGGAAATAATTTTAAAAATGTTTCAACTAATTTTGGACGCCCAGTATTTGAAACAAGTTTGAAATTTAATTAAGAAAGTGATTTTGAGTTTATGTAAACATTTGATGCCATTATTTTATAATAGACGAGTTGGAAAATATTTATTAAGTTTCGATTAAATGGAAATGGAGCCTTGGAAATAGTTTCGAGCTATTAAAGTTGAATCTAATTTTGAAATTTAGTTGGGAAAATGATATGAGTTATGTGTTCTAACATTGGTTATGCAAACAAATGAGACTCCTTATTTGTGACTGTCGATAATTTTGGAAAACGATTGAACGAGTTTTGGGAGAATATAATATCTTGGAAAAGATAAATGGAAATATGGTTTTAAATTAAAGTTATGAGAATTTAAATTTATTTTGAAAGGATTCGAATGATTTATATTAAAAATCATTATATGGTTTGAATTGAACGCGTGGTGTAGCGAGAGTTCATTAATATCGATTATAATTTTCAAATGACTACAACTTGAGTATTTTAAATCGAAATGACGTGAAATGAGGAATGTTGGAATTATATTAATAATATCTTTTGAATGAAAAGGAATTTTTCAAATTATAACAAATGGTTTTCAAGTTATGTTTACAATTTTTTTAGAAAAGGGTCGTTATACGTGTAGTTCGGCGACCGTAATGAGAAATCGAATAAAACGGGCTTATATAAATTATTAAAAATTTAGAAAAATTATGATAAAACTTATTTTATTATGTAAAACAGTTAAGTTGAAATATTTTAATATCAAATGATTTTGTATCCATTTGATTTAAATGGCTATTTTGCAGCATTTGGTAACGCTATTAAATGTTATTATAACGATTTGTTGGATACAATCGAGTTTGGAAATTATAAACTGTAAACTGCTGTTTTAAACTATTAAAATGGTTTTGTAAATATTTTGGAAGAATTTAAGAACTTACATTTTTTTCCATATGGAATTTATTACTGACTTTAAGTAAGGTATTTGGAGTTTGGAATTTAAAAAGGAAATGAGTTTGAATAGAGCTAGTCGGCGAATATTCAATATAAAATTCCAGGACGGGACGAATATTATCAGAAATATTAGAACATATCTATATCGAGATTCTGATAGCGTTCGCTGAGTTTGGGAATTGATATCAAATATTAGTCGATTAAACTTTATTTAAACACATATTTGAATATCAACTATTTAAATTATCATAAATGGAAATTTAAATCCAAATTCAGATTTGGAAATTTTGAAGACTTATGGAAAGGATAATGACAAATAAAAGAATTATGTTTCAAAATATAAGAATAGAAAATGGATATTGAATTTCAAGGAAGGGTTAAGGTGGTAATGGGGTTTATGGAAACTGGAATAAATCCAACCTTGATTATAAGTGAATTTATAATGATTTGGAAGGAGATTTAAATTGGAAATCTGGAATGATCCATATCTATTGTTTTGAAATATGCTTGTTAATTGGAAAGACCAGGATTGAATATATGTTCGAAAACCATTCCAAGTAATAATACGTCGTTATAAAGAAATTGAAGACTTGGAAATCGATAAGTGAATGTAACGATCTAAGATTTTCAATGTTTTAATATATGAAACAATTTTTTTTTTTTTTTGAATATAAATTGGATTTAATACGGTTTAAATATAACTTTTTTTTATCTTATAGATATGATTTAGTAATAAAAACTTATCTTAACCATGTTTAGTTTATTAGATTTTTATAAGTGTTAACTATGTTTAGTTTATTAGATTTTTATAAGTAATGATATTATTTTGTAAAATATTATTTATTTAGATGTTATTATGTAATACATAAGATTTTATAAGTACACTTTGGATATTAAGATTTATAATAATTCTATTACAACGATATGAATTTTGTAAAAAAATTAAGTATTTAAATTTATTTTGGAATAAGTTGTAAATTTTATTTTTGATTAATTTTGGGTAATATATATGTATATGTTACTTTGGCAACTTATATGAATTTCATATGGATTGGTTAAGTAATTAAAAATTTATTTTTGGTTAATGTAATTTTGAATAGTTATATATATGTATATGTAATGTTTTGTAATATATATGTAACAACCTAAGAATTTTAACTAAGCCAATTTTGATTTTTATTTCTATAAAATGAATTTAATAAGGTTTAAATATAAAATTTAACTTGATGATACTCTATATATATAAGTTTGAGATAATTATTTTTGATTTGTTAAAAATATAGAAAATTTATTTTAAAACCATATTAAGATTTTATGAATATTTCGATATTTAGAAATAATGATATTATCTAATTTTAATATTGATTTAAAATATGAATTCGGTACAAGAATAAGTTATTTAAAATTTTATATACATGATTTTATTTTGTATAATATTAAGTAAGATTATTGAATAATGTTTATAAGAATTATATAAGGATTATCAAGAATTTATTTTAGATCATTTTTATAAAATATTGATAAATCATATGCATATATATTTGATAAATAAAATAGGCAAGTATTTTGAAAATATTAGTTATAAATATTTTTGATAAATCTTAAGTAATATATTGGTTACGCATATGAATATCGAAAATTTGCTACATTTATAAATGTTACTAAGGTATGGCCATAAATAAATAAAAATATAAACAAATAAAGGGTCATTTTGGAAGGCATGCATTAGTCAATTTTAAAATGGAAATTAGGTGTCTTCGTGCATGTGCTTTAGGGTACCAAGTGTCTTTGTTCAAAAGAGAAAAGAAAATCATTAAATAAAGGAAAATAAAGGGGTCGCACCCTTTTATTCACAACATCATATCACCATCCGTCCCTTTTCTTCTTTCATCTTTGCATTGTCCAGTGAATGAAAACTCCACCTCCTCTCAATCAAAAAAAAATCAACATCTTTTAATCCATTCAAATTTAGCCTTCACCTCCAACACGAAAGTTGTCTGTATCATCATTTCGGATATAAGAGATCAACAGATCAAAATTTTATGAAGTATCAAAAGAGAAATCTCCGATATACAGTAAATGTGAAGAATGGATTATGAATCTTTGAAAAATCATAACTCAAAATCCGGGGAGAATTAATCGATGTCGTCTGCACCGTTGCGATCAGCAGAGCATGTAGTTTTTTTCATGTGAAATTGGTGTGATTCCGTGTCGATGATCAGAAAAGTCGGAAACTAGGGTTGACAATTGTCGGAGAACCGAGTGACGATCGAAACAATCGAGTATGGCATGGCGGTCAGGGAAGAGTGGGCTTCAAATTGGCAAAACAGGGTGAAGAGCGGTGCAAGATTGGGGAGTGTGACATGTTGGGCTCACGGGTTTTCCTGTTTGTAGCAGGTTCGGGTTTGACGTTTGTAATTTGGTATGGAAGGCAGGAGTTTAGGCGAGCAGGTGCAGTTGAACGAGGAGGTGATGAGAGGTATGTTGGCGGTCTCAGATTCTTGTTCGGTGATGAAATTGGTGCGTGCAGGTGCACCACGGTGCGTGTGATGTTGGGTTCCAGGAAATGATCTGTGAAAGAAAATGAACGAGGGAGAAGAAAGAGAGGGAGGATGATGCAAGTTGGTTTGGATCAGGTGCAAGCTTTTGGGCTGGGCCGAAACTGGATGGGTTTGTTTATTTATTTAAATTAATTTAAAGTTAACTAAGCTTTGGACGATCGTATCTTGCTCATTTTAAATCGGATTAACTCGCCATCAAATCCATTAGAATCGTATCTAAAAATAGAACGCATTGATATATAATATTGGAAATTTTATTTAAGTAAAAATTTATAATAAAATAAAAAGTTATATATATAAATATATATAACGAAGATCGTTATTAACCAAATTTCAATATAAATTAGCAGACATATCACAAGCTGTTAAGGGAAATGGATTTAAGCAGTACATGTAGCGGTAACGTTGTTTGTACGTAGGGAAACTCGTACATTGAAGATTTTGGAGCTAAGTTGGTGAGAACATCTAATTTAATTAATTATTTAAATTAGTAGTTATTGGATAATTTTTAATTGGTTGGATATGGATGTTCGTGTGCAATGTTTGAATGGGTGTTCATGTGCACAGATGAAATGTTGTTAACCGTAACGCATACATTGATAACTCTTTAATTGGTTAGATAACACATACAACACTGATAAGCGTTATTAACCGTAACGCTTGTGCACAGATGAAATGTTGTTTACTGTTGTGATTTTAATGTATGAATTCATGCATGTACGTGATTGGTTTATTGGGTTGATTTTGATTGCACACACTATAGTTGTGGATGTATACGGATGATCGATTCAATCCTCCTTCCATCTGAATAAAGACTCTTGGAAAATTTAGTTAAAGATTCTTGGAAAATTTAGTTCTAACTTTAAACTGTTTTGGAAATCGGAATATATGAGATGGAAGATCTTTTGAAATAATTTCCAACCGCTTACATTAAATTGAGTTTGAAATTTTGATCGGAAACAATTTAAATCATATATTGGTTTTGTACAGCTATTGGAACAAGTTTGGTAAAATATTATTTCATATTAAGTTCAATTTAATTCTAAAATGAGGTTTGGAAAATTTAACATGGTTTTGAAATTTAGTATATGTTTTAAATAATAATATAATATACTAAAAATCTAGGATGACAGAGAGGACGGTGTCTAGGCCTGGGTTTGGAAAACACAAGTTTCCTGCTCTCCCTGGCCATCCCTAACTGGTCCGACAGATGAGATATTAAAAAAAATTAATTTGAAATTTTAATTTGAAATTGTTTTTAATTTTAAAATAAATATGAGTATTGTTTTAAAATCATGAAGATTAAAGTTTTGAATTTTAAAGGATTCAACTATTTATATTCAAGTCAAACAAGTTCATTAATATTGATTTCAAAGTTCAAATGATTATAACTTGAATGTTTTGAATCAAATTAACGTAAAACGAAAACGTTTGAATTGTATTATTGTTGAGTTTTGAATAGAAAAGAGATTTTCAAATTCTAATATATGATTTTCAAGTTATGTTTAAATTAAACTTGGAAGAGATCGCTATACGTGTAGTTCGGTGACCGTAAAGGAAATTCGAATAAAACGGACTTATATAAATTATTAAAAGATTTGAGAAAATTTTGATAAATCTCATTTTATTATTTTAAAAGATTAGATTGGAAATATGTGAATTTCAAATGATTTTGAGTCTATTTGATTTGCATGGCTATTTTACAGCACTTTTAGTGACATTTCTAAATGTTATTTTCCCATTTCCAAAAATAATGTGGTTTCGAAGTAATAGGTTATTAACTAGAATTTAAACGATAAAGGTGTTTGTAAAATACTTTGGAAGGTTTAAATGATTAAATATGTATATATAATTGTTTAACTATCTTAAGATATTGGAAGTTGGAATTCAAAAAGGAAATGGTTTGGATAGAGTTAATTTTCATATATTTGATATGTAATTCCAGAGTTGGACGAATAGTATCAGAAACATTAGAAATTTTATATCAAAGATTCTGATAATCTTCACTGGTTTGGTGAATCGATATCAAATATAGGTCGACTAAGCTCAATTTAAACTTATGTTGGATATCAATTAGTTTGGATTATCGTAAAAGGAATATTAGACAAATAAAGATTTGATAAAGTAAAGAGTTATGAAGACGTATGTTTGAATTAAAAGAATCGACGGATTATGTTTTAAAAGGAGAATTAAGAGTTTAATGGAATTTATGAAATTTGAATTAAATCCAACCTTGATTTGTGCTCAAATTGATAATGATTGGAAGGAGATTTGAATTAAAGTTCTGCATGATCCATAACTATTGTTTTAACAATACGCTTATTACTTGGAAAGACCGGGATAGAATATATGTTCAAAAAAAAACCATTCCAAGTAATAATATGACATTGTTCGAGACTTGGCCAACGACGAGTGAAGACCGAGGATCTTTGGATGTATTCGGATTGATTGTTGATGTCTCGGTTGGGCTGGTCCCTCGATACGAGGTTGTAAGTGGCATGAGGTCTGAATATATTTGGAGATTTACGGATTTTATTCCGTTCAAACCCAGAATGGACTTGTATGGATTGTGTTGCTGACATTGTAATTGATAGCATAACACTGATTCCCATTGATATGTATCTAGTTTGTGGCGTATGAGCTCAAAATGGTTATGTAATGATGGAAATCAGTGATCATGTTGTGAGTGGAAAATGTGACATACTTAAGATATGAATTGAGCTTGTACGATCAAGGCATTGCTTATTTAAGCATGGCTTTGTGTATGACGTGACATCGACAAGCCTCACACACCGGATGATGAGAAACTGGTGGTTATGTTGTATACTTATATATATATGATGATGAAAGCTGCGATGGTGGTACCACATATGAACTTGAGGAACAGGGTATGTTCGGGGGTCCGAGTCTGGATGAAAACCGTTGATCTACCTCGCGATTTGTAGTTGGTGTCCGTGTATGGATGAAAAAGCCGTGTTACATTTCATTTGTGTTCCGATTGATCTTTCATGCCAGGAATCATCAAGTTGGAAACCCATATCTCCAATACGAGCCATACGGTTTTTGTTTGTATATATATACATACACATATATATACATATACATATACATATATGGCGACATAATATATGGGTATTATGCCGTCTAGGATTAATACATTTATTTGCGAAATGGTTTTCCACGCTGTATATTAAGTATTGAAAGAGGATTTTTACATACGAAAGCATGTTTGGTTATCCTAAGATAAAACTCGCTCATCTGGTGTGCGCTTGAATTGTGTGATATGGGACAAGCTTATGATAGCTTCATTTTCCAAAGTCATTGCGAATTTATATTCATGGGTATTCACATGGAGTAAACCCGTTCCGCATTAGCGGCATGGTCCGGTGAATTTTCCAACTTTAAATAAATCCTAAAAATAACTGATTTATGTTCTCACACCAGTCTCATGACTGTCCTGGAGTTTATTTTTCCTTCCTAAACTTTGGGTGCCCATTAATTTTCACACGGGCAGTTAGTAGTTTAGTTTTGTAGTTATAGATCATTGGAGTAGGATTCAGAGCACTTTTAGAGATGGAGTTCACGCTAGACTTTGGAGCTTCTGCTATATGATACGGCTTCTTTTGCTGAGAGTATATTTTCTTTTCTTCCGCTATATATGTTATAACTCTGATATTCTATGTAACTCTGATGTAATATTGTATTATTCAATTAAAAGTTCAGTTATTTTGTTCGATATATATGTGTGCCCATAACAATTCGTCTTTATGAATGGTTTAAGTTTGTTTAATTACCAACGAGAATCAGGCAAAAAGACGGGTCATTACAGTTGGTATCAGAGCTTTAGTTATACAAAGCAATGGGGTACGACATATTTGAACAAAAGATAGGACTCATCAGAGTTATAATATCTCATTAGAGATAGGGTTAGAAATGTCCTAGAATGAGGTTTCGAAATATTATGATCGAGAGAGCATACTCTGAAAATAGTTATTTTGAAACAAAAGTAAATTGTTTCAAAGAACGCAATAATTTTGAAAGATAACCTTAACGAGAATTTTCGAGTATTTTTTTTCGACGACAAGATTGGACTATCAGTATGAGAAGATTTCGAATATACACCTAGCCAGTGTATGTGCGAAGTCTTATGTATATACTAGATAGATATAGAATCACACTCTAGTCGCACGTGGATGATCTGATGATGATTGCAACATCAGCAGTACTCATTTTTCAAGTTTCAAAAGTGGGATACATGATTCCAGTTAAAACGTCGTGAAATACTTAAACTATTAGGACAAATATTTGTAAAATTTAAATAAGTTCAACCTAAAGGTAAGTAAGCTAAAAATATACTTAAACCGGATAATAGGTGGAAATTGTAGAACAAACTATTTTGTTAGGGTAAAATATTAAAGGAATTTAATGTAAGGACAGTATGTCATAAATGCAAATCAAACTATTTTAATAACCTGAAAGGATTTTTAGAAGTAAATTTCATTTAAAGATTAGAAAGTGAATTTTGGAAAATAAGAAAATTCATTGAGAAATTATATTAAAAAATCACCCCATATTTCAAAATGGATCAACAAATATGAATTTTGAGACCTAATAAGTTGTAATCAGAAAAGATATTATATTTCCTGAGAAATGTTAAATAAGTTAATATAAGTAATAGATTTGAAATCGATATGAATGGTAAATGATAATATGCAAGTAGACTATTCCGCTTGAAAGTATATCTTAGCAAATCAAAACCACCTTTATGAAATATGAAAATGATTTTGACTTAAGTCAGGAATTTGTTTAAAAAGATGATTTGAAGTGTAACAAACATCTAAGTAGAAGGAAAAACTGCTCTTCCCCTATTGAAACTATATGAGTGATTCAAATAGAAAATATTTGAACAGAAATCGCTTATGATGCAAAGAAAAACGAAATTTGAAGTAAAACTTACTCAAGAAGAAGTTAATGAAAAATAGAGTATTCTAAGAATAAATAACTTAAAATTTTATCCTTAGGTGCGCCCAACTTTCCTACCTTGGTCTAAGTTAGCTCCATCATTTAAATTCGAACCATGTATTAGTGGGTAGTGTCGTTTATAACTTCTTATCTTATGAGCTTGATCAAGTATTGTAACTCGAACAGCCATACTTTTAATATCCGTTTCGATATTGAATCCCTATTTATACATCTCCACTTGATTTGAGTACGTGCAAATTAAATTGTCTCATATATGTATACCCGTTGTGCCTTTTATAGGACGAAATCAAGATTTAATTAAACCAGACAACTTGGTTTGTGTTAATGAAACCTCAACTAATAGGCCTTAGAAAGTAAGAAGGAAAGGAAAAAAAATTAGATCTTTGAAATATTAAATGTAAGATGTAGGTTCTGAAAATGTTAAGATTAACATTTTAAACAACTCTAGCTTGAATATGCATAACCAGAGTGCGCAGAGGAAGCGTGATGATATTTTTTGAATAAAGCTGTTTTAAGAGATTTTCCGACTAGTTGAGTAAGAAAAACCTTCTAAAACAAGATTTGATATTTATACAGGAATGAAAAAGAGTTATATATTTAGATTTTAAGTGGATTTAAATAAAAGTGTTATTCAACTAGGTGGATATGACAACTAAATATGAATCCAACTATTAAAGATACAGAAATTATTTAGAAATCTTAGAAATATTTAAACAATTTTAGAATTTGAGCTAAAGGAAGTTAAAAGGACTTACAAAGTGAAAATGATTATTTAAAATTCTAGAATGTTGAAAGGCTTATTTGAAATGCTGGTAAAGAAATCGTATTAATCAAATTTGATTGAAAGAAAAATGTATGGTTACAAAAGCATTAACTTATGTAAATAGTTGGATGTTTTGAAATAAATTAAGACTTATGAAGCTGTATTTGATTCTTAAAATATTCAGCTTAGTAAATGTGAATACGATCATTTATTTTGAAAATGAAACCTAAGTATATTTGAAAGCTGGAAATTTATTTTTAAGCAATCAAATTTGTTTATCCAAATACTCTGGATATGGTGGATAGTTTATAAAAATGGTTTACAAATAAAACAAAATTTCGACGACTTAAATCCCAATAATTTGAAATATCTGGAAACAACAAATTTATGGTTAAAGTATTTGTAAATTATGGATGGCGAAGTGATTTACAACTTCGGGATATGAAATGATTTGGATTATTCGAGTAACCCATGACAAAACTGAGAAATGATTAGATTCGTACGATTATGAACTCAGTAGCTATCATAGGGGAAACTTCTCGAACTGATAGATTTATTTCATTTTATTACAGAGTATTTGAAAGTTTGAAGGAAAACCTGGTTTTGAAATCCCGAAGTAAGTTATGATTATGTATATGGAAAATATACAGTATTCCAATGTTTGAGGTGAAAATGGGATTTTAAGTTTGGAGAAATTGTTTTCAAATCATTTGTAAACAATGATTTGTAATTAAAACACAAATTTCTTTAAATAAATCTGTAAATTGTTCTCTTCAAAAATGTATATATTTCTAATATAACGATTTAAGTTTATTTAAATAAGCTATTGATATTAAAAAGTTATACAAATTGAATCATATGAAATTTGGTTTGATTAGTCTCAAACTTAATAAAAATTTATAAAAAAAATTTGTTCTGACAAATAAGATATAATTTTATATCTCTCCTTTTCGAGGACAAAAAGCCTTAAGGTGAGGTGAATGCAACAACCTAAGAATTTTAACTGAGCCAATTTTGATTTTTATTTCTATAAAATGAATTTAATAAGGTTTAAATATAAAATTTAACTTGATGATCCTCTATATATATAAGTTTGAGATAATTATTTTTGATTTATTAAAAATATAGAAAATTTATTTTAAAACCATATTAAGATTTTATGAATATTCCGATATTTAGAAATAATGGTATTATCTAATTTTAATATTGATTTAAAATATGAATTCGATAAAAGAACAAGTCATTTGAAATTTTATATAAATGATTTTATTTTGTATAATATTAAGTAAGATTATTGAATAATGTTTATAAGAATTTTATAAGGATTATCAAGAATTTATTTTAGATCATTTTTATAAAATATTGATAAATCATATGTGTATATATTTGATAAATAAAATAGGCAAGTATTTTGAAAATATTGGTTATAAATATTTTTGATAAATCTTAAGTAATATATTGGGTACGCATATGAGTATCGAAAATTTGCTACATTTATAAATGTTACAAAGGTATGGCCATAAATAATTAAAAATATAAACAAATAAAGGGTCATTTTGGAAGGCATGCATTGGTCAATTTTAAAATGGAAATTAGGTATCTTCATGCATGTGCTTTAGGGTACCAAGTGTCTTTCTTAAAAAGAGAAAAGAAAATCATTAAATAAAGGAAAATAAAGGGGCCGCACCCTTTTATTTACAGCAGCATTTCACCATCCGTCTCTTTTCTTCTTTCATCTTTGCACTGTCCAGTGAATGAAAACTCCACCTCCTCTCAATCAAAAAAAAAAAAAAAAAAATTCAACATCTTTTAATCCATTCAAATTTAGCCTTCACCTCCAACACGAAAGTTGTCCATATCATCATTTCAGATTTCAGAGATCAACAGATCAAAATTTTATGAATTATCAAGAGAGAAATCTCCAATTTATAGTAAATGTGAAGAATGGGTTCTGAATCTTCGAAAAATCATAACCCAAAATCCAGGTAGAATTAATCGATGTCGTCTGCGCCGTTGCGATCAACAGAGCATGTAGTATTTTTCGTGCGGAATTGGTGTGATTCTATGTCGATGATCAGAAAAGTCGGAAACTAGGGTTGACGATTGTCGGAGAACCGAGTGATGATCGTAGCAATCGAGTATGGCATGGCAGTCAGGGAATAGTGGGCTTCGAATTGGCAAAACTGGTGAAGAGCGATGCATAATTGGGAAGTGTGACATGTTGGGTTCACGGGTTTTCCTATTCGCAGCAGGTTCGGGTTTGACGTTCGGAATTCGGTTCGGAAGGCCAGAGTTTGGGCGAGTAGGTATAGTTGAACGAGGAGGTGATGAGACGTATGTTGGTGGTCTCGGATTCGTGTTTGGTGATGAAATTGGTGCATGCATGTGCACTACCATGCGTGTGAAGTGGGGTTCTAGGAAATGATGTGTGAAAGAAAATGAACGTGGGAGAAGAAGGGAAGGGAGGACGGTGCGGGTTGGTTTGGATTGGGTGCAAGCTTTTGGGTTGGGATGAAATTGGATGGGCATGTTTATTTTATTTAAATTAAGTTTAAGTTAACTCAGCTTTGGACGATCATATCTTGCTCATTTTAAATCAGATTAACTCGCCATCAGATCCGTTAGAATCGTATCTAAAAATAGAATGCATTGTTGTATAATATTGGAAATTTTAGTTAAGTAAAAATTTATTATAAAATAAAAATTCATATACATAAAAATATATATAATGAAGATCGTTATTAACCAAATTTCAATATAAATTAGCAGAGATATCACAACTGCTAATGGAAATGGATTTAAGCAGTACATGTAGCGGTGACGTTGTTTGTTCGTAAGGAAACTCGGACACTGAAGATTTTGAAGCTAAGTTGGTGAGAACATCTAGTTTAATTAATTATTTAAATTAGTAGTTGTTGGATAATTTTTAATTGGTTGGATATGGATGTTCATGTGCAATATTTGAATGGGTGTTCATGTAGTTAGATAACACATACAACACTGATAAGCGTTATTAACCATAGCGTTTGTGCACAGATGAAATGTTGTTTACTGTTGTGATTTTAATGGATGAATTCATGCATGTATATGATTGGTTTATTTGGTTGATTTTGATTCCAAACACTATAGTTGTGGATGTATACGGATGATCGATTCAACCCTCCTTCCATCTGAATAAAGATGCTTGGAAAATTCACTTTTAACTTTAAACTGTTTTGGAAATTGGAATATATGAGGTGGAAGAGCTTTTGAAATAATTTCCAACCTCTTACATTAAATTGAGTTTGAAATTTTGATCGGAAACAATTTAAATCATATATTGATTTTGTACGGCTATTGGATCAAGTATGATAAAATATTATTTCATATTAAGTTCAATTTAATTCAAAAATGAGGTTTGGAAAATTTAACATGGTTTTGAAATTTAGTATATGTTTTAAATAATAATATAATATACTAAACGTCTAGGATGACAGAGAGGATGGTATCTAGGCTTGGGTTTGGAAAACACAAGTTTCCTACTCTCCTTGGCCATCCCTAACTGGTCTGACAGACGAGATATTTAAAAAAAAAAAATCTAATTTGAAATTTTAATTTGAAACTGTTTTGAATTTTAAAATAAATAAGTGTATTGTTTTAAAATTATGAAGATTAAAGTTTTGAATTTTAAAGGATTCAACTACTTATATTCATATCGAACACGTCGCGTAGCGGCAGTTCGTTAATATTGATTTCAAATTTCAAATGATTATAACTTGAATGTTTTGAATTAGATTAATGTAAAACGAAAACGTTGGAATTATATTATTGTTGAGTTTTGAATAGAAAAGTGATTTTCAAATTTTAATATATGATTTTCAAGTTTTGTTTATATTAAACTTGGAAAAGATTGCTATACATGCAGTTTGGTGACCGTAAAGGAAATTCGAATAAAACAGACTTATATAAATTATTAAAAATTTGAGAAAATTTTGATAAATCTCATTTTATTATTTTAAAATATAAGATTGGAAATATTTGTATTTCAAATGATTTTGAGTCTATTTTATTTGCATGGCTACTTTACAGCACTTTTAGTTACATTTATAAATGTTATTTTCTCATTTCCAAAAGATAATGTGGTTTTCGGAGTAATAGGTTATTAACTAGAATTTAAACAATAAAGGTGTTTGTAAAATAGTTTGGAAGGTTTAGATGATTAAATATGTATATGGAATTATTTACCTATCTTAAGATATTGGAAGTTGGAATTCAAAAAGGAAATGGTTTGGATAGAGTTGGTTTTCATATATTTGATATGTAATTTCAGAGTTGGACGAATAGTATCAGAAACATTAGAAATTTTATATCAAAGATTCTGATAGTCTTCGCTGGTTTGGTGAATCGATATCAAATATAAGTTGACTAAGCTCTATTTAAACTTATGTTGAATATCAATTAGTTTGGATTATTGTAAAAGAAATATTAGCCAAATAAAGATTTGATAAAGTAAAGAGTTATGAAGACGTATGTTTGAATTAAAAGAATCGACGGACTATGTTTTAAAAGGAGAATTAAGAGGGTAATGGAATTTATGAAATTTGAATTAAATCCAACCTTGATTTGTGAGAAAATTGATAATGATTGGAAGGATATTTGAATTAAAAATTCTGCATGATGCATAACTATTGTTTTAACAATACGTTTATTACTTGAAAAGACTGGGATCAAATATATGTTCGAAAACAACCATTCCAAGTAATAATACAACATTGTTTGAGACTTAGCCAATGACGAGTGAAGACCAAGGATCTTTGGATGTATTCGGATTGATTGCTGATGTCTCGGTTGGGCTGATCCCTCGATACGAGGTTATAAGTGGCATGAGGTATGATCATATTTGGAGATTTTTGGATTTTGTTCTATTTAGACCTAGAATGGACTTGTATGGATTGTGTGTCTGACATTGTAATTGACAGCATAACACTGATTCCCATTGATATGCATTTGGTTTGTGACGTATAAGCTCAAAATGGTTATGTAATGATGGAAATCAGTGATCATGTTGTGAATGGATAATGTGACATACTTAAGATATGAAATGAACTTGTACGGTCAAGGCATTGCTTATTTAAGCATGGCATTGTGTATGATGTAACATCGACAAACCTCACACCCGGATGATGAGAAAATGGCGGTTAGGTTGTATACTTATATATATGATGATGATGATGATGATGAAAGCTGCGACGGTAGTGCCACTTATGAACTTGCAGAATAGGGTATGTTCGCGGTTCTGTGTTTGGGCAAAAACCGTTGATCTACCTCACGATTTTTAGTTGGTGTCCGTGTATGGATGAAAAAGCCGTATAACATTTCGTTTGTGTTCGGATTGATATTTCGTGCCATGAATCATCAAGTTGGAAACCCAAATCTCCAATACGAGGCATACGGTTTTTGTGTGTGTGTGTGTGAGTATATATATATATATATATATGTGTGTGTGTGTGTGTGTGTGTGTGTGTGTGTGTGTGTGTGGCGACATAATATGGGTATTATGTCGTCTAGGATTAATACATTTATTTAAGAAATAGTTTTCCACACTATATATTAAGTATTGAAAGAGGATTTTTACGTATGAAAGCATGTTTGGTTATCCTAAGATAAAAACCCCCCCATCTGGTGTGTGCTTGCGTTATGTGATGTGGGACGAGCTTACGATAGCTTAATTTTCCAAAGTCACTGTGAATTTATGTGCACGGGTATTCACATGGAGTAAACTCGTTCTACGTTAGCGGCATGGTTCGGTGAATTTCCCAACTTTAAATAAATCCTAAAAACAACTGTTTTATGTTCTCACACCAGTCCCATGACTGACCCGGAGTTTATTGTTCATTCCTAAACACTGGGTGCCCATTAAATTTTACACGGGCGACTAGTAGTTTAGTTTTGCAGTTATAGATCGTTGGAGCTGGATTCAGAGCACTTTTAGAGTTGGAGTTGACGCTAGAGTTTGGAGCTTCCGCTATATCATACGGCTTCTTCCGCTGGGAGTATATTTTCTTTTCTTTCGCTGTATATGTTGTAGCTTTGTTGTATTGTGCAATGAAAAATTCGGTAATTTTGTTCGATATATGTGTGTATCCATAACAATTCGTCTTTATGAACGGTTTAAGTTGGTTTAAATACCAATGAGAATCAGACAAAAAGACGGGTCGTTACAATATAAGTTGTAGTATTATATGGTAGTTACACATATATGTATTACAAAATGGTTACATATACATTTGTTGCAAAGGTATCACTATAAATTAGATTTTATAAGTAAATAAATATTATTTGTCACTCATGCATAAAATAGAGTTTATTATAATGCCATGTGTCTATACAAGTGTTGGTATGCATGTAGATGGCCTCATCATAAAGCACCATGCGTCCTTGTTAGTTTCCATGTCTACCCTTGAAATTGCATATATAATAGGCTACACATACGCATTATTGGGTTCTCAATAGCTTCATCGCGGAAACTTCTCTCTCACGTGTTTTACATCCCTTTGCTCACTAAAATAAATGAATAAAATATATAACAACTACTCCATCATTTTTCACATCCGCTCCCATTGATTTCACCTCCCTTCCCATCAGCTTCATTGCCTTGCTATCCCCTCACACGCCACCTCCGGAACACCCCTGACAACTTCCCGTCCGTCAGTCCATTGCCTCTCCACCCAGCTCCCAGTCAGCTGTCAGTCCGCCTTCTTTCCCCTCTCCCACGCAATAAAACTCTTCCCTTCCCTCCTTAAACCACTGCCTTCAAAACTCTCGTCCTTACTCCTTGCTAACCACGCACGGCTCCCCTTGCACCTCACCCACTGTCGTAGGCTATCGTCGGTCCTCCACCCATCCATCACCATCGACCAAAGACTCTCTCCTATCTTCTTCCTTTAAGCAGTTGTTGCCTATCCAAAATGGTTCAACCTTCCCCATTTTGTTGCTCTCGACCCTCCTCTGCCCACGTCAGCACACATCACCGTCGGTCACCACCAATCCTATTGCACCGCCTGACGCCTCATCTGGTCCCTGCCCGCTGCTCCTCCACATAACCTTTTTTCTTCACACTGTGTAGCTCTCAAAGAAACAACACCCCTTTTCCACTCAAAAACAGTACGCCTTTTCTTTTAGCATTCGCCACCGGCCACCGTGCTGCTTCCAGTCACCACCAAAGCCTCACAATTGCACCGACCTGATACCGCAGACCCCCGCTAAACTTTTTTGTGACCACACTATGCTTCTCTCTCCTCTAAAACCACTCGGCATCCCCCATACCCCATCACCTTTCCTCTCTCCTATAGTTTCCATGTCAACAGGATGAAGCTCCATCGAACTTCCACACCCTTTCCCAGTCCAGCTGTAACCCACGTATAATCTCTCCTTTGAGCTGTAAAGAAATAGAAAGTTGCGAGGAAGTGTGTAACACCCCACGTCCATTAATGTCACTCACAAAGGGAATGCATTAACTTCCATGGAGCATATTTAGTGTATAGAACAGAATATAACAAGACAGATATAAATAATGGTACTTGAAAAAATTTAAAACAACTTTTATTACAGCGGAGAAATAGTTTGATTACAACAACTTCATAAATCAAGTACACTTAATATCCATCTTGATAAATTGTTTCAGAGTACATAAAATAAAAAGCATAAACCCCAACACAAGTAGCCATAAAAGAGATGAGATGAACTTTACTTTCAGCAATCCAAGCACTTCCAAAAGAGAGAGAGAAAAAGATCCGAGATCAAGCTCCACTAGTACTAGTCCCACCTTGAGAACCTGGGGGTAAAAGGAAGAAAAGAAGCGAAAACAAGGGGGTCAGACATAAAGTCTGGCGAGTATAATAACTTTAACTATATAATTATTAAAGTAACTAGGATAAGGCATAAACTGGTAAGATAAGATATGACCATGAAACAAGTTGGCATGACAAAGCAAATAAGAGGAATATTCTGGCGTTAATCTCGTTCCTAATCACTATAGGATAATTACTATACTGCACTACTACTACTCACCCTAAAAGTTGATCTCGCCTATAGAACTTAATAACGATAATGGTAGTTTCGTGTACCCCTAGCTGCCTTCATAGGTGTCGTCTGCCCTTATCTCCACTAGTTGTACCCACTACCCCCATTCGATCAGCTCCCTAACTCGTAAATACCCGTGTTGGTCCCACGGTGGGGTGCATCACTCCCCAAAGTGGCAACCCGATACCATCAAAGATGCACGGCTTATATATACACGATGCAACAACGTCTTACCTACCAGCCCGGGCCCACGCACGTACATGACCCCGTTGGACTTGCGTTGCCACTGCTAACCCGTTTTGACCTCTTACAATCAAATCCAGTAAGCGTGTCCCTTCCTCGACTTGGGTCGAGCTCACAAAGATACTTAATGGGTTACTAGTTTGAAAAGTGCCCCCATGCTTGACACAAGCCTTCCACCTATGCTTGGTCCCCATTAAGGTTTCCCCACTTAACCCCATTCTTATTCATGTCTTCTTACATGTTTCAATCTTGGTTAAGTGCATCTAATCGTATTTCACATTCCACCCAAGGCACCCGCTTAATTTCACATGCCACCCAAGGCACCCACTTAACCCCCCATGTCCCACCGCATGTTTATCTGGTTAAGTGTTACAGAATTCGTTAGA
The DNA here is from genome assembly GCA_030737875.1 of Allium sativum. NCBI lineage: Eukaryota > Viridiplantae > Streptophyta > Magnoliopsida > Asparagales > Amaryllidaceae > Allium > Allium sativum. Next base: position 966,889,972 of record CM060912.1, on the reverse strand, counting down.
ACCGTAACCTTGTAAAGACCTCCCACATTAGGCTGACATTTGTGGTTGCTGGATTTGCCGGGCGGGTCTGGGCAGTCTTATACCGCAAACGAGCCTAACCTCGTGTCTTTACAATTGTTACGCATTTAATTCGTGCCTTTGACCTCTCACATTAGACTGACATTTGTGGCTGCTGGATTTTCCGGGTGGGTCAGGGCAGTCTTACACCACAAAAGAGTCTAACCTCGTGTCTTAGGTGGTTAGTTATTACACATCTTTATTTAACCCCAAATTGGATTAATATCGCTATTCAAATTTGTCAATAAATTCCAAATTTGTTTATGTCCATAATTGTCTCTTAAAATTATGTCCATAAATACCAATTATGCCAATTAACATCTCAAATTAATTATATGCCTTTTAAGGCCATTTTATGCCAATTCACAATTTATGTATATTCAATATTATCCCATCATCCCCATGCTATTCGTACATTTTCATATGACATATGTTAGACTCGCAAATAGTCTAACTTATAAAAAGAAAAACAACATCACATAACACATAAAATAGATCTAAGGATCATGACATAAGATTACAAAGCCAATAACTTGCATATGAATTTCATTCAAACTAGCATATGATACAAAACTAGCATAGGTAATGGGCATAAACTTGCATAACTTATGTACTGCTACAGATCCAAACATAAAGGTGTGAACTTGCATATGGATCTAAACATAAAGATGTAAACTTGCATATAGATATAAACATAAAGATGTAAACTTGCATATGGGTCAAAATATAAAGATGTAAACTTGCATATGGATCTAGACATAAAGGTTAATGTCACATAAACTAGCATATGCATATACATGTCTCACATATATTTTAACAACCCAAACTTGCATAAGATTCATACATGAATATATGATCCAATCATCACAAACTTGCATAAGATTCACACAAGAACTAACATATGATCCAACTTGCATAAGACTAACATATGATTCAACACCACAAATATACATATAATTTACATTACATGATTCAAAATCATATTCTCATAAATCCAATTATATCTTATCATAATTAAATTAAATAATTTGTGAAAGCTATCATACTCACAATTTAATAGAATAGACTTGTCTTTCTGGGATCTGTATTCTGAAACTGAATTGCTCGCCTTTGATGTAGACTAATCGTTATTTAGATTTGATTTTGATTCAAGCTTCTATCTTGCTTTAGGGTTGAAAGTGTATGGCGGCTACTCTAGGTTCTCCGTTGATGGCATGGCGGCTCTTGTTATGAATTAATGTGATTAGGGTTAGGGGTTTAGGAGTGTTTTTATAGAAGTTTAATTTAATAAGAGCCGTCAGATTAACCTAGGGATAACCAGAACCATTAGGACCACTCAGATGCCACATCATCCCTTTGGGCAAATCGGGCAACGGGTTGACAGCCAAACACCCTGGATCGACCCCTAGTCGACCCAGCAAAGCTGGGGTCGACTCTAAAAATGGTGCGGTTCGGCTATTCCCTCTCTCGATTCACTGTTTTGAACTTTTTTTGAATATTATATATATATATATATATATGTGTGTATATATATCTCATATGCATATAAACTTCAAGGCTTAATAACTTCTTCATAAGTTATCCGTTTTATGCAAACCAAATGTCTATCTTGACCCAAAATTTTGAGACGAACATAATAGCGCAACCCATTTCACTTAAATCTTCTTCTAAAAATTAAGTATACTTTAATTTGTAATTTTAATGTTATAAAATTACAGGGTGTTATATTCTCCCCTCCTTAAAGGATTTCATCCCCGAAATCTATAAGTTATGAAGAATGTATCCTACCAACCAATCATCCATCTATTCAACCATCATCCATCTGCTCAACCATCATCCATAAGCATCCATTGTCCTTAAAGAAATTTCTAATGCTATATGAACTTATGCAAAAATGTGTGTATATGTCCCTTATCTAATGCAAAGATCAGGCGGTCCACTGATTCAATTGACCTCCTTAATGCAAATCATGATAGTGTCATGCGTCCATTATGTATGCGAAAGAATCCTATCAGTACATTTTATTTCTACATGTATGCACAACCATTCATCAAAATGCAGCATCCATATGATAACACAACCATTATACATCCATTAATTTAGATATACACACACATTTATATGCAACATGAAGGTGATTGAGCCGATCTAGTGCCTAATGTGTGCGTACATGCATCCACGAGCAACCACTTGCATCCATTTGCATCCACCAAACATAACATATCTCAAACACATGTTTGCAACCATAGGGTTCTTCCTAAATAATGATCGAAGATGTCATCGCAAAGATAATACTAAAAGATAGGACAAGTGTCAACAAAGCGGTAGAAAAAGGAGAAATTAAAACACATCCTCAAAAAGGAAAGGGTACAATGTATGCATTTTGTCTTCCGTCTCCCAAGTCGCGTCTCTTTGATCATCTCCCCATTGCACTTTGACCAACTTGACCTCTTTGTTGCAAAGCTTTTTGACCTCCGATCCGAGAATGCGTGTAGGAGCTCGTTTGATCGTGGCATTGCGCTCTACTTCCACTTCTTCGAGCGTGCTCGGCTCTACCACTTCCGCCGTATCGTGTAAACACTTACGCAAATGCGAAACGTGAAACACGTCATGAACTCCGCTGAGCTTTTCTAGTAACTTTACTCTATACGCCATCTGTCCAATCCTCTCCGTAATTGGAAAGGGTCATACGAATCTCGGTGCCAATTTCCCTACTGATCCAAAATGGACTACGTTTCTTAACGGTGACACCTTAACAAAAACCATGTCCCCAATATTGAATTCAAGATCGATTTGTCTCCTATCAGCATATGACTTCTTTCGGTCCTGCGCCGTCTTCATTCGCGTCGCATCAGGTATCTCCAAAGTCTCCCTCATCATGTTGAGTTCAAGAAAAACCTTATCAGTGGATTCCCACCAACATGTAGGTGATCGGCACGGTCGTCCATAAAGAGCCTCAAAAGGTTCCATGCTAATGCTAGCCTGAAAACTATTATTATAGGCGAGTGGAATGTGTTCTTCCCATGTTCCTCCAAAGTCTAGGACACATAGTCTCAGAAGGTCTTCTAGAACCCGATTTACTCTCTCGGTCTGGCCGTCCGTCTGAGGGTGATAAGCGGTACTTAAGCATAATTGCTTTCCAACCACCTCTTGTAAGCTTTTCCAAAATTCGCTTGTGGAAACGGGATCTCTATCGCTCACAATGCTAGAGGGTATGTCGTGCAAACGAACTATCTCTTGAAGGTAAGCAGATGCTAACCACGCGGCGATCCTTCTATTTTTAATGGGAATAAAATGGGCACTTTTGGTAAGTCTGTCTACAATTACCCAAATCCCTGTATTACCCTTCCTTGATCTTGGTAACCCATCTACAAAATCCATGGAAACGCTTTCCCATTTCCAAAGCGGAATCTCTAAGAGATAGAGAAAACCTCCAGGCTTCTTTTGTTCCGCCTTGATTTGTTGGCACACTAAGCATCTAGCAATGAACTCGGCCACGTCCTTCTTCATTCCGGCCCAAAAGAAAACTCGCTTCATATACCTATACATCTTTTCACCACAGGGATGTATGGTCATCTTAGAGCGATGTGAGTCTTCAAGAATTTCCTTTTTCATACTCTCGTCTTGTGGTACGCAAAGTCTTCCGTCTCTACGTAGCCAAGCTCTCTTATCTATAGCATATCTATCAAGATGACTCGAGGACTCTCTCCTATAAGCTTGCCTACTATCACAACCAACTGTGGGTCATTTCGCTGTGCCTCTCCAACTCGACCCAAAAGTGTAGGTTGCACCTCTAACGATGCCAATAATCCGGGTACATAATCGACAGAGGGTTTGAAGTCAAAGGAAGATATATACTCTAAACTCTACCGCTCTATAAACAAAGGATTTAAAGTTAACTTCTTTCAACTTAAGGCGTCGGCTACAACGTTACCCTTGCTAGGCGTATATGCGATCTCAAAATCATAGGATGCCAAAAACTCCATCCAACTTTGTTGCCTCAAGTTTAGGTCCTTCTGAGAGAATAAGTACTTTAGCGACTTATGGTCTGTATACAACTCAAACCTCTCGCCAAGCAAATAATGACGCCATGAATTAAGCGCAAAAACTATGGCCGCCAACTCTATGTCGTGGGTAGGGTAATTTTTCTCATGGGCTTTCAACTGTCTTCCACCATAGCATATCACCCTTCGCTCTTGCATTAAAACTACGCCAAGCCCTGTCCGGCAAGCATCGGTATATACAGTGAATGTCTTACTTCCGTCTGGCAAAACTAAAAATGGAGCTGTCGTCAAAGCCCTCGTCAGACGTTGGAAAGCATCATCACAGTGAACGTCCCAAGTAAAAGTCAAATTCTTCTTCGTTAATCGAGTGAGAGGGGCTGATATCTTCACGAAGTCCTTAATGAACTTCCTATAATAGTCAGCCAGCCCTAAAAAGCTTCTTACTTCTGTAGCATTCTTAGGAGTTTCCCAATCTTTGATTGCCACCACCTTGGCAGGATCCACAACTCTCCCTTCCTTAGAGAACACGTGTCTTAAGAACCTCGCTTCTTTTCTCTAAAAATGGCACTTGGAGAACTTAGCTTTTAGCTGATGCGCTCGTAGGGTCTCTAAGATTTCCCTAAGATGTATGACATGCTCTTCTTCATTTATAGAGAAAACCAGAATATCGTCTACAAAGACTACCACAAAATTGTTTCAAAACTCCCTAAACACCCTACTCATTAAGTCAACAAAGTATGTGGGTGCATTCATTAAACCAAAAGGCATGACGAGCCACTCAAAGAAACCGTCAGGAGTTCTAAAGGCAGTCTATCGATGCTAACTTTAGCCACCCTTAGCTGATGAAACCCTATAGCTTAATCCAGTTGCGAGAAAACTGAAGCACCCACCAACTGATCGAATAAATCATCTATCCTCGGCAATGGGTGCCTGTTCTTCTTTGTTAGCTTATTCAACTCTTTATAGTCCACGCACAATCTAAGTGAACCATCAGCTTTTGTAGCAAAAACGACTAGAGCACCCCACTCCGAAATACTTCTTCTTATGAACCCCTTCTCAAGCAATTCTTTCACTTGCTTACTGAGTTCTCTTCTCTCTCTCGAAGCTATGTGGCGCACTGGTAATGCAACTGGCTTTGCATTATCTACTAGATATATTCGAAAGTATATCTCGCGCCTTGGGGGTAAACCTCGAACTTCATCGAAGACGTCACTATATTCATGGACCACACGAATAGATTTCAAATCATCATTGGATGCGTATAGGGATTCTAGGTAGCTAAGCATTACCGGACCTCTAGGGTCATAAGAAATATCAAGGGTCTTTCCACAATGAGTCAACAATCTAACTACCCTTCTTTCACAATCTAGGATGGCACCGTATTTAGTTAGCCAATCCATACCTAGAATCAAGTCGTAGCCCATGAAGCCAAGAACAAAGGCATTGCATTCAAACCCAACGCCCAAGATAGACACTCTCAAATCCCAACAATCATAGAAAGATGAGTCGAACCACAAATAGGATTTGAGACTACTATGGGATCCATAACTAGACTAGTATTTAGGTGTAGTGTTTCAACTAACGAAGCAGATACAAACGAGTGTGAACCGCCAAAGTCAAACAAAGTATGAACAGGATCATCAAATAGAAAAATTAAGCTTTCAACGGAAATGTTTCTACCTCTCTCCTGTCCAGGTGCCATGAGAGCCTAAATCTGCCCTCTCGCCTGCCCTGGTGCCATGAGAGCCTGAAGCTGCCCTCCAGAAGTTTTTTGCCCTTGCCCCTGTTTTCTTGGGCAGTCCTTAACTAGATGACCTACATCTCCGTAGTGGAAATAGCCAGTCTTCTTCTTTTTCCTATAGTCTTTGCTCAGATGGCCTGGTGTCCCACAATTAAAGCACTTCTTCTTTCCTTTGCCATTATTGTTCTTCCCGCCTTTCTTGTTTTGCTGTTGTGGCTTTTTCTGGTCTCCTTTCTTCTCCGGTGTCGTATTAGCATTCGAACCTTTCTCTTCCTCATGCATAAGCGCCATGTCAACCAGTTTATCAAAGGTAGCCCCCATCGGAATGTGGGTCATCGCCAACCCATGTAGCGGCTCATTCAAACCTTTAACGAACCTCAGGGCCTTCTTCTCAGGTGTGTTTACCAATTCCAAGCCAAATCTCGCCAACTGATTGAGCCTGTTGACATACTCCTTTACTGATAAATCCCCTTGCTTCAACGCCAAGAATCTTTCCATATATAAATTCTCTTCTACTCGTGAGAGAAACTTCATTTCGATCCTACGCTTGAAATCCATCCATGTCTCCACCGGACGCTCTCCGTTCGTGACCTCCCACCAAAACGAGGCTTCATCTTTCATTAACCAAGCAGCCAATTGGACCTTCCTTCCATCTTCTACTTCGAAAATACCAAATAGATCTTCCACCTCCTTAAGCCAATTTCGAGCTTCAACAAACGTCTCAAATTCGTGAAAAGGTTTCCCGCCCAATGCCCTAAAATCTTTGCATATCTTTGCAAAAGTATCAACACGGGGAGGAGGAAGAGGAGGGGGAGGAGGAGTAGCATTTGCTGGGCCTGCGACATTGGCCCTAGCTTCCAGATACCTTCTAAACCATTCTGGTATTGGTATCCCCTCGGGTATCTCGGGAATTCCAGATATGCTGAAAAGAAAATGAAGAGATTCAAAACGGAGAATTCGAAAGAAAGATATATGGCTCTTGGGGGTTATGTTTTTAAAACAAACTTTTCTCTTGAAAATACTTTCCTTAAAACATACTTTTGAAAGTATTACTTTATAAAATGCTTTTTGAAAAATAGTTTTTCAAAATTCATATCTGGTCTGGTAACCTTCAGCTTTGATACCACGTGTAACACCCCACGTCCATTAATGTCACTCGCAAAGGGAATGCATTAACTTCCGTGGAGCGTATTTAGTGTATAAAACAGAATATAACAAGATAGATATAAATAATGGTACTTGAAAAAAATTTAAAACAACTTTTATTGCAGCGGAGAAATAGTTTGATTACAACAACTTCATAAACCAAGCACACTTAATATCCATCTTAATAAATTATTTCAGAGTACATAAATAAAAAGCATAAACCCCAATACAAGTAGCCATAAAAGAGATGAGGTGAACTTTTCTTTCAGCAATCCAAGCACTTCCAAAAGAGAGAGAAAGAGATCTGAGATCAAGTTCCACTAGTACTAGCCCCACCCTGAGAACTGGGGGGGAGGAAGAAAAGAGGCGAAAACAAGGGGGTCAAACATAAAGTCTGGCGAGTATAATAACTTTAACAATATAATTATTAAAGTAACTAGGATAAGGCATAAACTGGTAAGATAAGATATGACCATGAAACAAGTGGGCATGACAAAGCAAATAAGAGGAATATTCTGGCGTTAATCTCGTTCCTAATCACTTTAGGATAATTACTATACTGCACCACCACTAGTCACCCTAAAAGTTGATCCCGCCTACAGAACTTAATAATGATAATGGTAGTTTCGTGTACCCCTAGCTGCCTTCATGGGTGTCGTCTGCCCCTATCTCCACTAGTTGTACCCACTACCCCCATTCGATCGGCTCCCTAACTCGTAGATACCCATGCTGGTCCCACAGTGGGGTGTATCACTCCCCAAAGTAGCAACCCGATACCACCAAAGATGCACGGCTTATGTCTACACGATGCAACAACGTCTTACCTACCAGCCCGGGCCCACGCATGCACATGAACCCGTTGGACTTGCGTTGCCACTGCTAACCCGTTTTGATCTCTTACAATCAAATCCAGTAAGTGTGTCCTGTCCTTGACTTGGGGTTGAGCCCACAATGATATTTAATGGGTTAGTGGTTTGAAATGGGCCACCATGCTTTACACAAGTCTTCTACCTATTCTTGGTCCCCACTTAACCCCATTCTTATTTATGTCTTCTTACATGTTTCAATCTTAGTTAAGTGCATCTAATCGTATTTCACATGCCACCCAAGGCACCCACTTAATTTCACATGCCACCCAAGGCACCCACTTAACCCCTCATGTCCCACCACATGTTTATCTGGTTAAGTGTTACTTAATTCATTAGAACCGTAACCTTGTAAAGACCTCCTACATTAGGATGACATTTGCGGTTGCTGGATTTCCCGGGCAGGTCCGGGCAGTCTTATACCGCAAACGAGCCTAACCTCGTGTCTTTACAATTGTTACGCATTTAATTCGTGCCTTTGACCTCTCACATTAGACTGGCATTTGTGGCTGCTGGATTTGCTAGGCGGGTCCGAGCAGTCTTACACCACAAAAGAGTCTAACCTCGTGTCTTAGACAGTTACTTATTACACATCTTTATTTAACCCCAAATTGGATTAATATCCCTATTCAAATTTGTCAATAAATTCCAAATTTATTCATGTCCATAATTGTCTCTTAAAATTATGTCCATAAATAACAATTACGCCAATTAATGTCTCAAATTAATTATATGCCTTTTAAGGCCATTTTATGCCAATTCACAATTTATGTATATTCAATATTATCCCATCATCCCCATGCTATTCGTACGTTTTCGTATGACATATGTTAGACTCGCAAATAGTCTAACTTATAAAAAGAAAAACAACATCACATAACACATAAAATAGATCTAAGGATCATGACATAAGATTACATAGCCAATAACTTGCATATAAATTCATTCAAACTAGCATAGGTAATGGGCATGAACTTGTATAACTTATGTACTGCTATAGATCCAAACATAAAGGTGTGAACTTGCATATGGATCTAAACATAAAGATGTAAACTTGCATATAGATCTAAACATAAAGATGTAAACTTGCATATGGATCTAGACATAAAGGTTAATGTCACATAAACTAGCATATGCATGTACATGTCTCACATATATTTTAACAACCCAAACTTGCATAAGATTCATACATGAATATTTGATCCAATCATCACAAACTTGCATAAGATATATGATTCAACTTGCATAATTTTCACATAAGAACTAACATATGATCCAACTTGCATAAGACTAACATATGATTCAACACCACAAACATACATATAATTTACATCACATGATTCAAAATCATATTCTCATAATCCAATTATATCTTATCATAATTAAATTAATTAATTAATTTGCGAAAGCTATCATACTTACGATTAAAAAGAATAGTCTTGTCTTTCTGGGATCTGTATTCTGAAACTGAATTGCTCGCCTTTGATATAGACTACTCGTTATTTAGATTTGATTTGATTTGATTTTGATTCAAGCTTCTATTTTGCTTTAGGGTTGAAAGTGTATGGAGGCTACTCTAGCTTCTCCATTGACGGCATGGCGGCTCTTGTTATGAATTAATGTGATTAGGGTAAGGGTTTATAAGTGTTTTTATAGAAGTTTAATTTAATAAGAGCCGTCGGATTAACCTAAGGATAACCAGAACCATCATGACCACTCAGATGCCATATCAGCCCTTAGGGCGAATCGGGCCACGGGTTGGCAGCCAAACCCCCTGGACCGACCCCTATTCGACCCAGCGGAGCTTGGGTCGACTCCAAAAATGGTGTGGTTCGGCTATTCACCCTCCCGATTCGCTATTTTGAACTTTTTTTGAATATTATATATATATATATTTCTCTCATATGCATACAAACTTCAAGGCTTAATAACTTCTTCATAAGTTATCCGTTTTATGCAAACCAAATGTCTATCTTGACCCAAAATTTTGAGACGAACATAATAACGCAACCCATTTCACTTAATTCTTCTTCTAAAAATTAAGTATACTTTAATTTGTGAATTTTAATGTTATAAAATTACGAGGTGTTACAAAGTGTGTATGTATACGTTTATATATACATATGTTCGAAGAATTTGTGTGCGTAATGATTACGTTGTCCATAAGTTGGTTCATGAAAGACATTGAGTTCTGGAAGTGAATTCGGAGAGCTTTGGGTGAGAACTCTAATTTAAATTATTTTTATATTAGTGGTTAATTATAATTAGTTAATATTAGTTGATTTTGTGAAGATATGGATGGTTGTATGCGATGTTTGAAAGGAAAGTTATATAGTTAAAACACACAACACACTAAGCATTACTGGACGTAACACTTTGAGCACAATAAAATTGGTTGTTTCAATTGTTGTGTTTACAATGGATGAATTTATGTTTATATGGCTGACATATTACTTGTTTATGGTCACACACCGTAGTTGCAAATTATAATAAATTTCTCCTTCCATTTAAACGAAGATTTTATTATTAAAATAATGGTTGAAAATTTAGTTTTAATTAGATTTCAAATTGTTTGAAAATCTGAATGATATTTTGTAAAAGAAGAAAAAAATTGGATTTTCAAGGTGATCTGGTTTTGAAATTTTATAAGAAAGGTGATTATGAGTTATATACTCAAATAATGGATTTTTTGCGAACACTTGATAATGGTTCTTAGGGAAATAATCAAGCAAGTTTTGAAGAAAAAATTATTTTGATTCGATTTGATTTGAAATGAAAATTTGGGAATTTGAAACGATATTTTTAAAGCAAAGTTATTTTGGATTAAATTGGGAATATAAAAGTATTTGGGAAAGGATTTGAATGGTTTATAATTTAAATCGTTGCATGGTTTAAATCTAACGCGTCGTGGCGACAGTTCGTTAATATCAATTTTTATTTTCAAATGACTATAACTTGAACGTTTTGAATCGGATTGAAGTGAAACGTAAAATTTAGATTTATATTAATAATAGTTTTTGAATAGAAAAGAAATTTTCAAATTCCAACGTATGTTTTTCCAGTTATGTTTAAATCAAAATTGGGATGGTCGCTATAAGTGCAGTTCGGCGACCGTAATAGAAAATCGAATAAAATGCACTTATATTGATTATTAAAAAATTGGAAAAATTATGATCAATCATATGTTATTGTTTAAAACAGATTTGAGTGAAAATGGTTTTGTAAATATTTTGAAGATTTTAAGAACTTAAATTATTTCATATGGAAATTATTGTTGACTTGGGAATTTGGAATTTAAAAGGAATGAAGTTGGATAGAGTTAGCCTTCGAATATTCTATATGAGATGCCATCATTGGACAAATACTATTTGAGAAATCATAAATTCTTTCGGTTGGGTTTTGCGTATAATAGTTGCAGAATTTGTGAATTGATATCCAATATAATCCGACTAAACTCTATTTAACTTATAATTGAATATCAATTGGTTGAATCATCGTAAATGGAATTTTAATCCAGGTAAGGATTCGATAAACTTGAAGATTTAAGAAAAGAATACGACAAACGGGAAATTATGTTTTGAAATGTAAGATTTGTATAATGAATATTGGATCTCAACGAAGAGCTAAATTGGTAACGGGATGTATGAATAAATCCAATCTTAATTTGAAATGAATAGATAACGATTTGGAAGGAGATTTAAATTGAAAAACTTGTGTAATCCATAACTATTGCTTTGAAATGCTCTTATTACTTGGAAAAATCAGGATCGAATATATGTTCAAAAACCATTCCAAGTAATAATACGACATTATAAAAAAATTGAAGACTTGGAAATCGATAAGTAAAGACCGAGAATCTTCGAATTTGTTTGGATAGACTGTTGATGTCTCGTTCGGGACGATCACCCAATACGAGGTTATAAGTGGCATGAGATCTGAATATCTTTGTAGATTTTCAGATTGTTGTTCCGTTCAGACCTAGAATGAACTTGTATGGATTGTGCATCTAACAATGAAATTGACAACGTAACACTGATTTCTGTTAATATATATTTGATTTGTGGCAGGGAATTTATTCTCTTCTCTAAGAAATATGACCTTAGAGGTTATGTATTGATAGAAATCAATGACATATTGTGAAGCGATAATGTGGCATACTCAAGTTATGAAATGTGCTAGTGATGATCAAAGAATTGTTATTGAAGCGTAGCTTTGTGTATATTGTGACCTCTATGAACCTCACACCCCGGATTGATGGTAAACTGACACTTAGGTCGTATACATATACATAATCTATGTTGTAACTCAAAAGCTTCGGCGGTGGATCCACCCGTGAAAACTGAGGAAATAAAGTATGTACGGTGTCCTAGCCTAGATGAAAACTGGGATATATACTTCGTGCTCTATATTCTGTGTCCGAGTCTGGATGTTAACTGGGAGATACTTAGCTTGTGTCCTCGATTAATCTCTCGTGCCAGGAACCATCATGTTGGAAACCCAATAACCAATACGAGTCGTTCGCTTTATTTGTAAACTATATATGTGGGCATAGTTACTGTGCTTGCCAAAGATTTAATATATTTATTTGTGAAATGGTTTTACCACTATGCACTAATTATAGTATTAAAAGAGGATTTCACGTATTAAAGCATTATTGGTTATCATAAGACAAAACTCACCCAACTGGTGTGCGCTTGAATTGTGTGATGTGGAACGAGCTTATGATAGCTTCATTTTTTCAAAGTCATTGCGAATTTCTATGCATGGGTATTCATATGGAGAAAATCCATTAGGCGTTAGTAGCGTGGTCCGTTGAATTTTCAACTTTAAAATAAACCCTAAATAATATCTGTTTAGAGTTCTCACACTAGTCCCACGACTGACCTTGAGTTTATTGTTCCCACATCTAAACTCCAGGTGCCCGTAATTTTGCATGGGCAGCTAGTAGTTTAATTTGCAGGTTTAGTCTTTAGGGTTGGATTTAGATTTTTGAGCTAGAGTTGTTTTTTCCGCTGAGTGCATTTTTTTCCACTGAGCTTATGTTGTAGTTTGATCCATTGTAACTCTGATGTAATTTTTTTAATGAAATGAAAAGTTCTTTTATATGTGTTCAAATATGTTAGTACCCATAACCATCCGTCTTTATGAACAATTTAAGTCGGTTTAGTTACCAATGAAAATCGGGCAATAAGGTGGGTCATTATAGTGAGGACCGAGAATCTTCGAATTGTTTGGATTGATTGCTAATGTCTCTCTTAGTCCGATCATCCAATACGAGGTTATCAGTGACATGAGATCTGAATATGTTTGGATTGTTGTTCCGTTCTAACCCAGAATGGATTTGTATGGTGTAACAACCCGCCATTTTTTGGAAGTAATAGCTTAGAAAATTTTGGCATTTAGAAATGAATTAAATTAAGCTTTAAATAGAAGTTATACTTGAAATCCAAATTAAAGGTTCAAATTTTTATATCTTGAATATGTTTTGGAGATATTTAAAATAATAAGAATAATAATAATAATTCTTTATTGAATTTTAATAAGTGTGTTTTGTCAAAAGCAAGCGTTGTTAACGTTATCAACTAGTTTTGATTTGTTCAACTTTGAAACATAAGTGGTGAAATTTACGAAACAAAGATTATTTAGAAATATGAATTGTGACATATTTACAAACTTAAAAGAGCTAATTTATTTTAAAGTTTGTTTGGAATCAAATTGTTATGATTTATCTTACTTATTACATGAGAACTTGAATTTTAAATTAAACGTTAATATTTATTTAATCGATTACTTGATAAATATATTTGATGTGTAAAATGGAAATCTTTGGTTAAAATTTAACATTATGAACGTTTTGTTAAGCAAACATGATTTACATTGCTAACCGAGTCATATGTTTAACATTGGGCTTCCTTATTGTTTTAAATATGAACAAGAAGTGTTATTACCGCTACATATGAAATTATTTAGAATAAGCAATTAATTTGATAATTTAATCTTTTGTTTGGGAAACATTGTTGAAGTTTGAATCCTTGGGGAACAAACAACGTTGTAAACATTTGGTGCCAGCAACATATGGAAAAATCTTGAATTAGAGGATTTTTTTTTTAATGTAATTAATTTACTGGTCCTTGTCTCACTGCTTCTGGACTGTTCGTGAATGGGTCCTCGTTCTTTTATTATTCACGGTTTCCTTTTTTTGGGTTGGGGGGGGGGGGGACTTCACTTCTACGGACCCGAATTTCCTCTACCCCAAATTTCTCTGGTCCCAAAATTCATTTCTCCTAATTTCCCTAAATTGTTCCTGGTCAAATCAAATTCGTGGCTACCGTACTTTGTTCCACTGATCGCTCCTCCGCTGCCTAGTTTCGTCCGTCCATCACCGACATCGTCACCAGAACCGTCGCTCCTGCTCTCAGACGCCAACCGAAACTACTGTTCTGAGATCGCGCCGCTCCGATGCCCCAAATCGCCTCACTGGAGTCGCTTTACCTCCGAGTCTCGTGTGAACTGCTAGAAGTAGACTCGGTCACGTACCCTATTTCGCTGCTGTTACTCTTTGTCTTCGATGCGGGTTAGTTTACTTATATTTATTACAAGTCCTCTTCTTTGGATTGCATCTCTTACAAACCCTTAAAAGCTATCGAGTTGCAGTCTCTAACTCCAAATTTGCTCAACTATAAATTCATGCTGGTAGAGACTGAAACCGATTATTGGGATGGTGTTTTGGTGTGTGTTATTGAAATGAACAACAGAGAAGAAAATGATTTTGACATGATGAATAAAAATGGCGTTTGAAATAAGAAAATAGATTAATTAAGAGATTAATTAAGACAATGTTTGACTAGTGATTGTGTCATTATATAAGCGAAAACCAAATGCTATACTCAACGTACATTAATTGGTGGTTTTCGAATGCATCAAATTTGCGTACTATAATCCATCTGCATATCTTTGATAAATACAATGTAATGAGGATTCAGCTGTGTGGTCAATATTTGGCGAGGCACTGTTGGTTTAATTCCTATATACCAACAGTTGCTGCCATTTGGTGTTTTATAGTTATGACTGGACTTGATAAACTTTGAAACTTAGGGTGTATATTTAATCCTATATATATGTGAAAGGCTAAATATTGTAAGTGGTTTTAGCCAAGCAGCATGACGTAGACATATTTTAGACATACAATGTCTTACCAATGGTCTGTAGGCCAACCAGTTGATAATAATAAAATTTTGAAATAGGCATTGTGTGCTTTACTTAACCAAACAAATTTTAATTTTATTTTCCAACTTCAGTTTAAGGGATGACGGTGCAAAGCTGCTTATAATTTTTGTCATAAATAAATACTAATTTATTGACATCAGGACGTGGGTAGGATTGGTTCAACTTACATATATATATAAAGAAGAATTTTTGGTTCATGCATATTGAACTATCCTATATCCAGTTGTAATTGTTCTGAGGCATTAATGCATCATTAATAACGTGCATTCATTCATTCATTTTGTTTTGGGTACTTTTCCTATATGTTCACTCTGGAAACAAGGGACGCAAGCATTCATTTTATTTTCCAGATTTCTCTACTCTTCAAGCAGCACCTGCTTTTTCCTTTTTCCTTATTTTATTCTTGCAAGCGTTTTCTCCTTTGGGTACAGGCATTGCATGCATGCTGAGTATGCATATATAGGTGGTTTTGTAAAGTGAGTGAGGGTGCTGCCGTCATGCAATTTTGCATTTTGTCAGCGTGTAAAGTATGTAGCATGAGAGTGTGGTGTGTTTTTTATTGTATTACTTAAGTATATAAACCGCTGTAAATATGCAGTGTGTGTTTGGGCGGTTACCTTTGGTTTTTAATTAAACACTTAAGTGATCCGCATTACATTCACTTATACACCCTTTTGGATGGAACCATAAAGAATATTAATTGCTGTTACCAACAATAAATAACAAAAGAATGTTTATGTAATGTTTGAAAGTGGTGAATGTATATTAGCTCCTGAATATAACGTGTTCCTATATTTTGAAGTCAAATGCATTTATTAAATTGTAAATTTAATGGTAAATGAGTCTTTAAAGGATTATTTCATACTTGCAGATCCTTACATGCATAGAAATTATTATTAAGTATTAAATTAGAACATGACACGTATGGAAAAAAATCATAGGAGGGTAAAACTATTGTTACGTTAAATTTAGGTAATGGTTGGTTAATGAATTTGGTTAATGGAGATCAACAATATGACAGCAATAGAGAAAAGTTGATGTTGAATTCCTATATATGGTCCTAGTTGAAGATTATATGGCCTGCGCCTATTATCTATATATACATAGCAGCACTTCATATTAATTCTTTGGCATGATAATATATGTGACAGTTGCCGACAACCAATCTGTTCACTACTGGCCATTTAAATATGAGCTCGTTTGCAACTGGCCATGGAAATGTATCCTCTTTCTGCTAGTTCTTATCGCTATTTTAAGCTTTTTTATTTGTTAAAGGAAAATATATTGGTATCAATTTACAATCATCTTATTTCAGTGGAATCATAGCACCTTTTAGAGGTAATAAGAGCAACAAAAAGTTCCCACTCGGCCTCTAATTCAAAACATCAAAGCAACAGAGTAGAAAGTTATCAATTTTATTAGTTTGAACTTACACCCTGTTATTTTCACTATGTTTCTTCGTATAGGTGTATTTGCATGTAATGTCTTGTATGCCAACCAAGTTTTGTGGTCACCTAGTATAACCCAAATGTGACCTTTTTGTTTTGAAAAAAAAATACAATAAAAAAAAAGAAGAAGAGAGAACTCAATGACAGTTGCAAATACAATGTAGCAGCTTCCCGTGTGTAAAACACGGGTCCACAATGGTTATTTTATAATTTGTGGGGGTTAAACTGGTTATATTTATGTGTTTACCCAAGTGTTCCAGATACAAAGATTTCAGCTTTTAAGGAGGAGAGGCTCGAGAAGACGCATGCACGTGCAAAGTCGACGAAACTATAAATTTGTTTAAAGGAATTAATGTATAAAAATATTTTTCCGCTATGTAAATATTGTACACTCTTATATTTTAATGAAACCTTATTCCATCGCGATTATTGTACTTTGTGATTCTGTGTTATATTCCATTTTTAAACCTGTTAAGCCAATAACAATCCGTCGTTTTGAGCGCTTCGAGTTGGCTTAACCACCGATTCAGGGCGATCAAAATGGCGGGTTGTTACATTTGGTATCAGAGCTATGGTTTTTCTAAAACTTGGCTTATTGGGTTTAAAACTCATTAGAGATAGGGTGGAAATACCCTAGAATGAGAGGAATTGATATAGAATCACTCTTGAGAGAGCGCGATTTGGGGTTTAGAAAAATACTTCGAATTTGACAAAACGGGATCCGAGCGATGGCCAATTTGAAAATGGTTGTCAACAAGAACTGAATTAGTTTTGAAATTGGCTCGGATGAGTATTTGAAATAAAGTAAGAATACCGGTGATAATAAATAAATAATACAAACAACTGAAAGTAAATTAGTTATTTTTCTTTGACAGATATATAGTTTGAATCGAGTACAATTTCCATTGAGATATTCTGCATGATGAGGATTTTGAGTAAACGGATTAGTAATACCAAGCGGTATGGGACGTTTGGTGATACTTTTCTGGTTACTCTTTTGACTTTTCATATGGAATATTCGGTTGTTTTTGTACTATCGGTTCTGGAATATACCGGTAACATAAAGTGGTATAAAAGCATGTGTTACTGTTTGAAAGTACACTTCGATTACTGAATTGAAGTGTTTCCTTAATTGACCTGCTTTCATGAAAATACTATTTGTTCTCTTTCACAACTATTATGATTTGGTTCATTTTGTCATATTGTTTTATATTTGATATTTATTATGAGTATCATATTGATTTATATATGATACTCTGACTTGACTAATTTCATCATATTGTTTTTTATATATGATAAAGTTGAATATTGGTTTTATTTTGTTGTGATTACCATTTTGCCTTATATGTGATTTATTTATTCAAGTCATGGTTGAATTTTTTTTAAAGTGTTTTGACGTTATAAACACATTGAACTTCATGGCATATATATATTATAAAATAACATTCGGAAAAAAAAATTCATTTTGGGATTGGGATAGATTGGAATTTGTTGTACCAATGGGCCAAAACTCCATCTTGGTCGACCTGATTCAGGTTCGCTACCTGAATCACGGTGGTTTTAAATTTCGCCCATCTACCACCAAAGGTCAAACGGTCTGCTACATTGGGCAATTTTGTTGTTTTGATCGGGATTCCCGATCGGCGGGTCACGGACTACATCAAATGGAGGCGTGGGTGTGCCACGTGTAGTGCCGTGAACGGGTAGCATACGGCCTTCGCCTTAGACCGTCTTGGTTATCCTGGGTTGATCGCCAGGTGTCGTTATGGCGCTATGAGTGGATTACGGTGTGGATGTCTCGATGCGCGCTCGAGCTCTACCACTGTGATTTTACAATACTAGCGTCTGTTTATTTGGTATTTATGAGTCAAGTTACATTTATCCCATAATCCCCTAATATTTTATTAAATTACTATAACTGATTTGATTATTATCATATTGTTTTTATATATGATAATTGTTATGAGTATCGTATTGATTTTATATATGATACTCCGATTTGATTATATTATCATATTGTTTTTATATATGATAATTGTTTTGAGTATCGTATTGATTTTATATATGATACTCCGATTTGATTATATTATCATATTGTTTTTATATATGATAATTGTTATGAGTATCGTATTGATTTTATATATGATACTCTGATTTGATTATATTATCATATTGTTTTATATATGATAATTGTTATGAGTATCGTATTGATTTTATATATGATACTCTGATTTGATTATATTATCATATTGTTTTTATATATGATAATTGTTATGAGTATCGTATTGATTTTATATATGGTACTCTGATTTGATTTATTTTATCATATTGTTTTTATATATGATAAATGCCATGAAGATTTTATTGACTTGATTAAGAATCTTAAGATATTGATTATAATTATCTTATTATTTTTTATATGTTATGAGTAGCGTATTGATTTATATATGGTACTCTGTTTTGGGTTATCTTATCATATTGTTTTACATATGATAAATGTCTTGTGGATTTCATCAGTTATGATACTCTGACTCAATTATTATGAGTATCTTATTAATTTATATGTGATTTGTCGAGAGCTTCGCATTGATTTATATGCGATACTCTGTTTTGATTTAATTTATCATATTGATTTATATATGAAATTTGTTAAGAGCATTGCACTGATTTATGTGTGATTCTCTGGATAGATTTATTATAAATGTCATATTGATTTATATGTGGTATTTTAGCTTGGTTTATTTTATCATATTGCTTTTACAAATAATAAATGAAGAGAAGATTCTATTGATTCATATGCAATGGGCCTAACTTGATTTGTTTTAGAATCATCTCGGTTCTTGTATGACACTCAAACTTGGTTTATTATATCATATTGTTTTATATATGATAAATGTTACAAATATCTGTAATTAATACTCCGACTTGATCGTATTGTTTAAAGTGTTACGAGTGTCTTACTGATTTATGTATGACACTCTGACTTGATTTATTTTACGGTTTTCGCATATGTTAAATATTTTGAAGTTTTATTGACTTATATATGATACTCTAATTTGATTGGTTGCTTAATGGTATATATATGATATTTAAGTTGAGTATCATATTGTTTATATCTAAGTAAATTGCGAGGACGTAATTTCTTTAAGGGGGGGAGTCTGTAACAACCCGGATTTTTTAGAAGTAATAGCTTAGAAAATTTTGGCATTTAGAAATGAATTAAATTAAGCTTTAAATAGAAGTTATACTTGAACTCCAAATTAAAGGTTCAAATTTTTATATCTTGAATATGTTTTGGAGATATTTAAAATAATAAGAATAATAATAATAATTCTTTATTGAATTTTAATAAGTGTGTTTTGTCAAAAGCAAGCGTTGTTAACGTTATCAACTAGTTTTGATTTGTTCAACTTTGAAACATAAGTGGTGAAATTTACGAAACAAAGATTATTTAGAAATATGAATTGTGACATATTTACAAACTTAAAAGAGCTAATTTATTTTAAAGTTTGTTTGGAATCAAATTGTTATGATTTATCTTACTTATTACATGAGAACTTGAATTTTAAATTAAACGTTAATATTTATTTAATCGATTACTTGATAAATATATTTGATTTGTAAAATGGAAATCTTTGGTTAAAATTTAACATTATGAACGTTTTGTTAAGCAAACATGATTTACATTGCTAACCGAGTCATATGTTTAACATTGGGCTTCCTTATTGTTTTAAATATGAACAAGAAGTGTTATTACCGCTACATATGAAATTATTTAGAATAAGCAATTAATTTGATAATTTAATCTTTTGTTTGGGAAACATTGTTGAAGTTTGAATCCGTGGGGAACAAACAACGTTGTAAACATTTGGTGCCAGCAACATATGGAAAAATCTTGAATTAGAGGAATTTTTTTTTTTTAATTTAATTAATTTACTGGTCCTTGTCTCACTGCTTCTGGACTGTTCGTGAACGGGTCCTCGTTCTTTTATTATTCACGGTTTCCTTTTTTGGGGGGGGGGGGGGGGGGGGGAGAACTTCACTTCTACGGACCCGAATTTCCTCTACCCCGAATTTCTTTGGTCCCAAAATTCATTTCTCCTAATTTCCCTAAATTGTTCCTGGTCAAATCAAATTCGTGGCTACCGTACTTTGTTCCATTGATCGCTCCTCCGCTACCTAGTTTCGTCCGTCCATCACCGACATCGTCACCAGAACCGTCGCTCCTGCTCTCAGACGCCAACCGAAACTACTGTTCTGAGCTCGCGCCGCTCCGATGCCCCAAATCGCCTCACTGGAGTCGCTTTACCTCCGAGTCTCGTGTGAACTGCTAGAAGTAGACTCGGTCACGTACCCTATTTCGCTGCTGTTACTCTTTGTCTTCGATGCGGGTTAGTTTACTTATATTTATTACAAGTCCTCTTCTTTGGATTGCATCTCTTACAAACCCTTAAAAGCTATCGAATTGCAGTCTCTAACTCCAAATTTGCTCAACTATAAATTCATGCTGGTAGAGACTGAAACCGATTATTGGGATGGTGTTTTGGTGTGTGTTATTGAAATGAACAACAGAGAAGAAAATGATTTTGACATGATGAATAAAAATGGCGTTTGAAATAAGAAAATAGATTAATTAAGAGATTAATTAAGACAATGTTTGACTAGTGATTGTGTCATTATATAAGCGAAAACCAAATGCTATACTCAACGTACATTAATTGGTGGTTTTCGAATGCATCAAATTTGCGTACTATAATCCATCTGCATATCTTTGATAAATACAATGTAATGAGGATTCAGCTGTGTGGTCAATATTTGGCGAGGCACTGTTGGTTTAATTCCTATATACCAACAGTTGCTGCCATTTGGTGTTTTATAGTTATGACTGGACTTGATAAACTTTGAAACTTAGGGTGTATATTTAATCCTATATATATGTGAAAGGCTAAATATTGTAAGTGGTTTTAGCCAAGCAGCATGACGTAGACATATTTTAGACATACAATGTCTTACCAATGGTCTGTAGGCCAACCAGTTGATAATAATAAAATTTTGAAATAGGCATTGTGTGCTTTACTTAACCAAACAAATTTTAATTTTATTTTCCAACTTCAGTTTAAGGGATGACGGTGCAAAGCTGCTTATAATTTTTGTCATAAATAAATACTAATTTATTGACATCAGGACGTGGGTAGGATTGGTTCAACTTACATATATATATAAAGAAGAATTTTTGGTTCATGCATATTGAACTATCCTATATCCAGTTGTAATTGTTCTGAGGCATTAATGCATCATTAATAACGTGCATTCATTCATTCATTTTGTTTTGGGTACTTTTCCTATATGTTCACTCTGGAAACAAGGGACGCAAGCATTCATTTTATTTTCCAGATTTCTCTACTCTTCAAGCAGCACCTGCTTTTTCCTTTTTCCTTATTTTATTCTTGCAAGCGTTTTCTCCTTTGGGTACAGGCATTGCATGCATGCTGAGTATGCATATATAGGTGGTTTTGTAAAGTGAGTGAGGGTGCTGCCGTCATGCAATTTTGCATTTTGTCAGCGTGTAAAGTATGTAGCATGAGAGTGTGGTGTGTTTTTTATTGTATTACTTAAGTATATAAACCGCTGTAAATATGCAGTGTGTGTTTGGGCGGTTACCTTTGGTTTTTAATTAAACACTTAAGTGATCCGCATTACATTCACTTATACACCCTTTTGGATGGAACCATAAAGAATATTAATTGCTGTTACCAACAATAAATAACAAAAGAATGTTTATGTAATGTTTGAAAGTGGTGAATGTATATTAGCTCCTGAATATAACGTGTTCCTATATTTTGAAGTCAAATGCATTTATTAAATTGTAAATTTAATGGTAAATGAGTCTTTAAAGGATTATTTCATACTTGCAGATCCTTACATGCATAGAAATTATTATTAAGTATTAAATTAGAACATGACACGTATGGAAAAAAATCATAGGAGGGTAAAACTATTGTTACGTTAAATTTAGGTAATGGTTGGTTAATGAATTTGGTTAATGGAGATCAACAATATGACAGCAATAGAGAAAAGTTGATGTTGAATTCCTGTATATGGTCCTAGTTGAAGATTATATGGCCTGCGCCTATTATCTATATATACATAGCAGCACTTCATATTAATTCTTTGGCATGATAATATATGTGACAGTTGCCGACAACCAATCTGTTCACTACTGGCCATTTAAATATGAGCTCGTTTGCAACTGGCCATGGAAATGTATCCTCTTTCTGCTAGTTCTTATCGCTATTTTAAGCTTTTTTATTTGTTAAAGGAAAATATACTGGTATCAATTTACAATCATCTTATTTCAGTGGAATCATAGCACCTTTTAGAGGTAATAAGAGCAACAAAAAGTTCCCACTCGGCCTCTAATTCAAAACATCAAAGCAACAGTGGAGTAGAAAGTTATCAATTTTATTAGTTTGAACTTACACCCTGTTATTTTCACTATGTTTCTTCGTATAGGTGTATTTGCATGTAATGTCTTGTATGCCAACCAAGTTTTGTGGTCACCTAGTATAACCCAAATGTGACCTTTTTGTTTTGAAAAAAAAAAAACAATAAAAAAAAAGAAGAAGAGAGAACTCAATGACAGTTGCAAATACAATGTAGCAACTTCCCGTGTGTAAAGCACGGGTCCACAATGGTTATTTTATAATTTGTGGGGGTTAAACTGGTTATATTTATGTGTTTACCCAAGTGTTCCAGATACAAAGATTTCAGCTTTTAAGGAGGAGAGGCTCGAGAAGACGCATGCACGTGCAAAGTTCGACGAAACTGTAAATTTGTTTAAAGGAATTAATGTATAAAAATATTTTTCCGCTATGTAAATATTGTACACTCTTATATTTTAATGAAACCTTATTCCATCGCGATTATTGTACTTTGTGATTCTGTGTTATATTCCATTTTTAAACCTTGTAAGCCAATAACAATCCGTCGTTTTGAGCGCTTCGAGTTGGCTTAACCACCGATTCAGGGCGATCAAAATGGCGGGTTGTTACATATGGATTGTGTGTTTGACATTGTGATTGATTGCGTAGCACTGATTTCTCTTAATATATATCAGGCTTGTGGCAGCGAGTTTATTCTCGTCTCTAATACATATGAACTTAGAGGTCATAATTAATAAAAATCAGTGACATGTTGTGAATTGACAATGTGATATACTCAAGTTATGTAATGAGCTAGAAATGATCAAAGCATGGCTTACTTGAGCGTAGCTTTATGTATACCGTGACATCGACGAACATCACACCTCGAATTGATGGTAAACTGGCTGTTAGGTTGTATACATATACAAAATCTCTGTTGTAACTCGAAAGCTTCTGCGGTGGATCCAACTGTGAAACCTGAGGAAATAAAGTATATATGGTGTCCGAGTTTGGACGAAAATCAGAATATATACTTCACGCTCTATATTCGGTGCCCGAGTCTGGATGTTAACCAAGGGATACTTATTTTGTGTCCTAAATTAATCTCTCATGCTGGGAACCATCATGTTGGAAACCAAATAATCAATAGGAGCCTTCGTATTGCGTGTAAACGATGTATGTTGGCATAGTTACCATGTTTGCTAAGATTTGTGTATTTATCTGTGAAATGGTTTTAAAGTTATGCACTAATAACATTTGTTTGCTCCAAATTTGGGATCAAACACCAAAGGTGTAAAAAGTCACACTTCACCGATTCGGTAAGAATATGGAACCGCGTAATCGCAAAATAAACAGATAAAAGCAAGTAAGAACACAAAGGAATTTTTATAGTGGTTCGATTCTCTATGAATCTACGTCCACTTTCAATCAATTCTCATTATAATACTCAAGCTTACAAAATATGAATTTTCCCTCATTACAATCATTTCTCTCTTTTAACTCTCTTGACGATTTACTTTCACTTGAATTTGGTGAAGAAAATGAAGAGATCTTTTAGCTTTGTGATGAATCTTTAACCACTTGTGTGCTTCGATCCTTTTCCATGATCTTCATAGATTTCATAGTGAGTTAACATTCGATTTCAAGCTTCGGAGAGGAGAAGAGATCGTTTGAATGACGCTTGAGAGATTTATTGTGTAGCTTGAATGAGATTGAAGGCCGTTAGATTTGATTGGAGAAAGCTTTTATGATCACTCACTTGGATTTTATCTTCATGAAGTTAGAAAAGTGTTGTTGAATCCATGGAATCCATTAGAGAAGTTGTAGATGAGCTTTGAATCTGACGGAGTCTCCTTATGGAAATGAATTTTCGGTCCTCCCCTTAAGTATAGAGTATCGGGGTATTTATAATAGATGTTGGAAAGGAGTGGCATGATTGTAAATAAACGTGCCGGGGCCAAAATATCAGAATGACTTGCTCTAGAGTATAACACATGGCATGAAAACACATGGTATAGTTTAATGAGCAATATGACTTATATTTTAGTATGCCAAAATGTTGTTGGCCGTGTAAATGTATGGCTTGCGGCATGAGATAAAGACGCCAATGATATGATTTAAGTCGCGACCTTTGTACATGATGACAGTTGTCTTCCATCACTTGACAGCTAGCAAATAATGAAGCAAGCCCCCCTCGTCATGCGACTTGCTTTTCACATTTATACAGGCTGATGTCCTTCATTTTCATGCCAACATCTATGTTTTATAAACCATATGGCCTTATGACCGTCTATCATTGAACCGACCTGATTCATGGAAATAACCGACCCTGAAGCATTCTTGCATGTGATTTCCTACTAGCGAATTAAGCTCAAGCCCACGTGGCCTGCTATACATGAAATATATGCATTTCACGACATGACTGTTCTTTAACAACACGGATTTTGACGGCATAAATGCCTTGCACGACATGAGCTCTTCGAACAGAAATGCGACATGAAATAAAGTCGGCTTGGTTAAGGCACGACATGGCATTTGGTTTCCCTTTACTCACCTCATGACATAACTCATTTTACTGGAATACGACATGCTTTAACCCTGTATGTTTCACACGTCATGAATCGTCCAATGTCTTGACTATCTGCGACATGAGTAAAAGCATGTTGCCAACGACATGAGTCAAACTAATATATCTTCACATAATACGACATGAATGGATCTACGTCATGGCTTGTATCATGCATGATATGGATGGCCTGAAATGATTCTCACGCCATGAATGAACTTGCGGCATGGTTCACTGTCTTGGAAACTTGCGACTTGGATTCATATGAACAATACACGACTTGGGTTCCCTTTATTTTCTTCATGTCGTTCTGGTTTAAATGTTCCATAACCCCAAGATTGAATCATATGCGTGCCACGTGGTGATGTCCTGTTGACTCATTCTTACGACTTAATATGTGCTGATAAGTGTCCTGATGATATTGCGTCATGATTCGTCTCGTTGGATGCTTAATGGTTCCAATTCCTCTTATTCCCAACGAAATGCAGATGGTTTTAGCGGAATGATATGATATGAACTGGGAACGCCATGAAATGATTAGCAACATACTTTGGAGCGACTTGTCGTATGTGCATGATGCATGTGTCTTATGTCGTATGAGCGGGTTATAATCGTGTCGTAAAAACGACTTGGGTCAGTCGTGTCGCGTGTCACTATTCATACATACTTCTTAACTTTGAACCACGTTCTAAGAACGGGGTTAACATTTGCCCCTCGAAGCTGGCATTTCTTGCTTGCGAGGAATGCAGGCTTCGAAATGGCTACTGTAACTGGTGGGCCTTTCCTTGATTGATCTTGGACTATAATCTGGATTTGCTCGCATCTTCATGTTATTTGATTGGGTATCATAAATTCCAGTGTATTTTTGTACTGTTGATGATTTGCTAGAATTTCGTCTTAGTTTGTCATCTTTTGATGATGCATTGGATCGTAAATTGCTTTACTCCACCTGTTCTGTAATTAAAACAAGAGATTACACAATACTGGACTTATATTCACCATCGACTGCCCATATCGATTGTGGATTAATTAATCATTGTGAAATGATCTATAGCAAATTATACTTTGAATTGAATAAAGTGTTTGCATAAAATTACTTTATTCAACAGTTTATAACTCGTCGAATACTATCTGCACAAATGCGATATTCTAATTCGAATTCGCATTAACGCTTGAAATCAACTAATCGACTATGCCGACTGTGGATTTCAAACGTTATCTCTTTATAACTTATATAATGGTATACGATATTTCTCATTTGAGAAATACATATTTGTGATTTATTATCTGCTTCCCTTTGGAGAATCTTTGATTATCTATGCCCCGGCTTAGGAGGCCATTGTTAGCATTCATTATGCGAAGAATTTCACTGCTTAAGGTTTGTTTGTCATGCTGATTAGTTTTGGCATTGAAGACTCCATTGGATGCCCCACGTTTTAGTGAGGCCCTTTTAATCCAACATCTTGTCTTTCTCTTGTGATTGAATCAACATGATGGATTTCATTGAACGTTGTTGATATCTCCAATGGAGAAGTCGCTTTCTCTATGGAAAGGAAGCTTTGGTTGTTGCATCGTTTTGCCATGTGAACTCCTGCGAGGTTTGGGTTAAGGCTGCATCGCTCCACTCTTACGAATTCCCACGCTTCGCTTGCTTTAGCAAGCTCCCGCGCTTCGCTTCGCGCCTACGGATTCCCGCGAACCATTGGATTAAGGCTGCATTGCTCCGCGCTTACGAACTCTCACGCTTCGTCTTGCTTTAGCAAGCTCCAGCGCTTCATTTCGCGCCTATAGACTCCCGCGAACGATTGAGTTAAGGCTGCATCGCTCCGCACTTACGAACTCCCACGCTTCGCCT
The DNA here is from genome assembly GCA_030737875.1 of Allium sativum. Lineage (NCBI taxonomy): Eukaryota > Viridiplantae > Streptophyta > Magnoliopsida > Asparagales > Amaryllidaceae > Allium > Allium sativum. Next base: position 966,862,640 of record CM060912.1, on the reverse strand, counting down.
TTGCGTTAGCAAGCTCCCGCGCTTCGTTTCGCGCCTACGGATTCCCGCAAACCATTAGGTTAAGGCCGCATCGCTCCGCGCTTACGAACTCCCACGCTTCATCTTGCTTTAGCAAGCTCCCGCGCTTCGTTTTGCGCCTACGGATTCCTGCGAACCATTGGGTTAAGGCTACATCGCTCCGCGCTTACGAACTCCCACGCTTCGTTTTGCTTTAGCAAGCTCCCACGCTTCGTTTCGCGCCTACGGATTCCCACAAACCATTGGGTTAAGGCAGCATCGCTCCGCGCTTACGAACTCCCATGCTTTGTCTTGCTTTAGCAAGCTCCCGCGCTTCATTTCGCCCCTACGGATTCCCGCGAACCATTGGGAGATGAGGTTTTGGATCCGTGTCAGCTTGTTGCTCCATTCGCCGTTTGATTCATTGGAACTTCCTTGATCAACCGTTGAGTTGCTATTATCGGAGTTGCCTCATTTCGTCAGATCTTGAGGAAGCATATGACTACGGAGTATCCTGCAATGATAAAATCGTCTTTTAGCAATTTTTTCATATATATTTTGCAAGTCAGAGATTTACACAAGCAGGTAACATTTCATTCGTAGCTCTTTTGTTCTGTAAAATGCATGTAAACCATTATAGACTTTTTACAAGAAAGTAAAACATAGTAAAGAGTAAAGTAATGCAGAGAGGCGATAATGATCGCTTATTCTGAGCCATAGATATTAGATCATCATCAATGGTTGTCAGTTGATTATCATCCTTGGAGTGATTTGAGCAGAAGCTACGTTGTTTGGACCCGACTGATCATTTGATGCCATTGCCCCAGGGGAGCTGCAGAAGGATTTGCATCTTGGGAGTTCTTCACAAATTGTTGCAGACGGTTCTTCCTAATCAACTCTTCAATTAATGATTTCAGATGCCTACATTCGTTGGTGCTATGGCCCGGCTGATTATGATACCGACAGAACTTCCCGGATTTAGTCAGATGGTCATTCATTTTTATTGGCCGAGGCTCTGGGTAATCTTCTGTGTCCTTTGTGGCAAGGTAGATGTTCTCGGGAGTGTTATTCAGATAAGTTAACTCAAATGAGTCAAGAAGGCAAAACTTTTTATTAGCTTTGTTGTCATTTCTGTCATTTACTCGCTTCTGCCCCTGAATATTCTTTTGATCGCACTGAGTTGCAGTATTTTTGGGAGCCTTAAGAAGTTGGTTACCATCGATGATCTAAAGAGGTATAGGATCATCGTCTACTCTCATGTACTCCTCCGCCTTCTTATAGAACTTGTCAAGCGTAGTTGGTTCCTTCATCTTTATCCATCTTTCGAATTCGCTCGTTTTGTCTATAGCGTCGAGTAAATACATGAGAATTATGCATGGCTCTGGATTCCTTACTTCAGACAAGGCAACATTGAATCGACTGAGGAAGGCTTTGACAGTTTCCCATGGATTCTGTTTCATTGCTGAAAGTGTTATTGTAACAACCCCACATCCATTAAGGTCACTCACAAAGGGAATGCCTTAACTTCGGTGGAGAGATATAGGTAAAAGATACAGATAAATTACAAGACAGATGAAATAAAAACGGCGGAAAATAGGACTTCACTTTATTGATAAAATAGTTTGTACAACAATTGTTTTCCAATACCAGAATATCTGTCTTACAAAATAAAGAAGCATAAAATAACATTTATATTACCCAATGTAGCGTGAGCCAGCCATAGCAATGGAAAAGAGAATCCTAGCAAAACTTCGACTAGTCTTCAGCTTGAAAAGAAAACTGGACTAAGTAGTAATATTCCCTCCCTACGAACCTTGGGGGGGGGGGGACGGAAGACAAGAAAGTGAAAGAAAACAGAGTCAGACATAAAGTCTGGTAAGTTTAGTAACTTTTAGTATGTGAACAGGTAAAAGCAACATGAATTTAACTGAATACAAGACAACAACATGATGACAGGAATCATAAGGTTAGCACAAGATATGATAAGGTAAGATAAACTGGATGCACTTCTATACTTTCTCTGCTTCGCTACTACCTTGTTATTCAAATTTCTATATCTCTGCACCACCTAACTAGTAATCTATATAAACTGATAAGAACAGATACATGGTCCCAATTCCCGCAACTGTGGTTGTTTCAGGTGTACATCTATTATTTATTACCTAGATGTAATCTAGGGTTTCCTATCGAGCGCATTCTAGATCCAACCAGGGTTTATGCTACCGAGGGCTACTGGGGTTTATGCTACCTATTGAACGTTTCTCAGATTTTAGGGTTTACGCGACATAGGTCCAACTAGGTATTATGCTACCTATTGAACGACGCCCCTAATCTAGGACACACTACCCAGAGTGGTATATGTTTGTAGACTTTCCCCACGTATGTGTCGTGGATCGTTATCACTGTCTAGATGCACATGTCCTCTGTATTTGTGACCCGAGTCTCGTGGCAGCGCAAATCAAGAAAATCGAAACTCGGTTAGGAGCTTTCAGATATTTGCCGATGCAGATCTAAGGTCTGTTTTTCCAGTGTCTATGATCCCACTTGAGCCCTCCCTCAACTAATGAAAGGCACACCTTGAAAAATGAGAACTATACGCAGTCCCTCTATGCCCCACTAACCTATGGCCATCCACACCCATAACTAGATAGCAAGTATATGGTCTTTTGGAGTTCTCCGCCTTTCCGCTGTGCGTATCTCGACTGGCTCAAGATGGTAGGTAGATGATGAGTTGCTATCACAGGGCTACTTGTCTCGCCGAATCACGCTGGTCCATCCTAGTCTTTAGGTTGCCTTATATTGCAACCAAGGCATACCCTTGGTTCTTCTAACGCAGACCTTAACCTCTGTGAGCCCTAGCGGATCATCTGCAGCCTCACAGAGGGATACCAGGAGTACCCTCACGTCCCCTCGAAACTGCGTGCTTCGTAACCTAGTTTGTTGGAGCCTTCTTTAAGATCAGATGAACGTTCGCTCCTTCTCGTGTTCTACTAAGGTTTACTACTTAGTTCCCTTAACTAAGGTTTACTACTTAGTTCCTGAATCGTCGTTTTCTTAACTAAGGTTTACAACTTAGTTCCTTAACTAGGGTTTACTACTTAGTTCTGTTTCTCGTCAAGTTGGATTGGTTAAGTATCATTATCCAATTCAAGTTAACTTAACCCATTCATTTGTCATATTAAACTGGTTAAGTGTTATCAGTAGTTCATGTTGACTTAACCCTACCACAAATCAAGTTATATTGGTTAAGTATTTCTTATTACTTAACCCCACCCCTTCATCTTGTATTGGTTAAGTGTTCCCTTTAACTTAACCCTGCCCATCTGTCTAGCTAACACGTTATAACGGTTAAGTGTTCTCTTAGTTAACTTAACCCTAACATCTGTTTAATTCACATGCCCTAATGGTTAAGTTTTTTCCCTTCATGTTTTAACTTAACCTTGTTCATTTGGCACACTATGATGGCTAAGTGTTCTAAGTTTACTTAACTCCACCTTCTAGTCTAGTTAACATGTTAAATTGGCTAAGTGTATTTTACTTAACCCCACCTTCTAGTCTAGTTAACATGTTAAATTGGTTAAGTGTTCCTATGGACTTAACCCTCCCATTCTAACTTAACTGTTTCTTAGCTTTAAATTATTCATTTAAAGCACCGACCACTCACATTAGACAGATATTGTTGCGGTCACTAGATGTGCCAGTCGGTTCCGGGCAGATTTACACCGCAACACAGTCTAACCTCGGGTCCTTTTTGGGCTCAATGCTCTAACCACCCACATTAGATAGGTATTGTTACGGTTGCTGGATTTGCCGGGCGGTTCCGAGCAGTCTTATACCGTTACTCAATCTAACCTTGGGTTAGGCATATTCGTCTTTCCTAGATTTACATATTTATCCTTTTTGTCTATATGTAAATTGTTAATGACTCTTTTAAACAAATTTGGCATATATCATATTCATTTGTCATGCCCACTAACATACCTATATTCAGGCCCAAATCTTGATTTACCTATCATTTAACCCAACCTGCAGTTTTATGCCAATTTAGATCTAGTATTCCCATTTACAGTTCATGTGAAAACTAGATTCAATATTCTAATTTACAGTTTATGCCCAAAACTTGGTCTACATGCCAATTACATACTTTGCGGCCAATTAACAATTTACCATTTATGCCCAATTCTAATATGCATGTAAATCACTCACTATTGTAGCCAATTCAGATTATACCAACATATTTATTATGCCAAATTATATAAATTTCATGTTATACCAAATTTTCCAAGTTTTCAATCACATTCATGTTAATTTCATGTTCTGACTAAATTGTATTCCCATCGTTTATGTAATCGTGATTCAGTCTAGATTGTAGGTCAATCTAGATTCGTAGATAAAAGAGAATAAACAAGAATACCATGAAAAGATAGGCATAAGAATAGGCATAAGATGATAATCCCAAATTCACGAATTACAGATCTAATAAATAAATTGACTAAAACATCGCAGGCATATAGATCTAATAACATTATGAACATGAAAAAGTTTGAATAATAATCTAGGTTCAAGAACATGGATAGACCTAACTTAATAGAAAAATTCCCAAGATCAAGATCCAAGGATAATTAATAATAGGTCTGAATAGAAAATCAAGCTTAGATCCAATTTCATAGTCATAATCCTAGGCAATAAATCTCATAGTCATGAATCATAGGTGATTAGCCACAATGGTCCTTGTCATAGTCATAGGCAATAGTCTTATGTTCACAGTCATAGGCATAGGCATAGTCTTATGTTCACAGTCATAAGGATAGGTATAGTTTTATCGGTAATTAATCACAATAGTTCTTAATTAGATCCAAAGGCAATATACAAGCACATATTCAAATGAGAGGATCAGGCATATTCTTATATCCATTTAATTACATGCCACAAACAGATCTAGATGTTCAAATCTAAAAAGTAACTGACTTACATTGATCGGTTTTAGAAAAGGATAATCAGATAGCGTTGTGATGATTTGCTATGATTTGCGTGGCGTTGCCCAAATCCATTGAATTAGCCCTTGCTTCTTTTCTTAAAGCTTTAACTTTATTTGAATCTCCAATTTGTGAATCTCGCGTTGCTTGAAGAAGAAGGTAGAAGGACTCTCTTAATTTGATTAATCTTGTTTTAATTGAATCATGTAGTCTTTGGAGAAGAAGAAGTCATCTTGTTCATTAAAAATTTATGCAACATAAGGATAGAGAAGAATGGTGTGAGGAGTAGTGGGGATTAGGGGAGGTTTATATCGGTTTAGGATTACAAATCTAGTCAGAAAACACATCTAAATACATCGCAATGCATCAGGTTCAAAAACTGGAATTCGGCACCAGTTCGACTCATAGGTCGACACTATGGTCGACCTGGTCCCTGGGAGGTCGACACTATGGTCGACCCCTAGTTCGACCTGGTCCTGGGCGGGAAATTTCCCGCCCAGCCTGTTCTGGGTCTTGAATTCGAATTTGAATTCGAATTTCGAGCTGTTTTTCTGTTCTGAAAATCCTTGAAACTTCGGAGGGTCATATCTCCCTCATACGGACTCCGTTTCTCGAAAACTCGGACTCGTTTCCAAGCAGAATTTCGAGACGAATGCAATGGCGCAACCCTGTTTCCCTTGATTCTTATTTTAAAATTTATTTATACTTTAATTTGCGAAACTTAATGTTACAGAATTACGGGGTGTTACAGTTATAGCATCCTTGGCTTTAGTAGCGTACAGGCGAAACTGCTCCTTGAATTTTTTGGTGAGGTCAAAAAATCGATCGATAGACTTGTGCGGCAGCTTTGTAAACATAGTGATGCGGCACCTTCTAAGCAGAGAGGAAAGCACGAGCATCTCATCTCATCGGTCGCCTTAGCTACACTCATATGTCATTCATATTTGAATAGGAAGTATTTCAGATCAACGAGACCGTTGTACGGAGGCAGAGTCGGAGGATTGAACTTCTTCGGACATTCTGCTTCAAGGATTCTTTCGGTGAATGGAGTCCTATTGGGAGAGAAGTCCCATTCTCTTTCGTCGTCCTTGCTAGCTTGATTCTTTTTCATGGCTCATTCTACCATGTCCAAAATGTATTCTTCAGTGCTATGGCGCTCTATGAAGCTGAGCTCTTTACCAAACATTCGTCTAGGCATATGATCTCGATTAGAGAGCTTAGGCCCTTTGCCTTCTCGACGAAGTGGTGCCCCCATGATAGGATTAGCGGCTTTTAGAGCATTCGCTCTGGAATGGTCCTTAGCTTTTGATCTCAAATTCTCGATGTTAGCTTCGTCCCTGTCACTTGCCCAATCATAATCTTCTTCCATATTGTCGTTGTGGTTATGATTGGAAGTGGGCGATTTGTCATTTTCCTCGAGATCCACATGCACCTTTAAAGGAGGTGGATTTGATCGAGCATTAAGAATGGCGTATAGTTTCTCCATCATCATTTTAGTAGAGGCATCCACTTGGCTGTTGACGTTGGCAATAGCGATTTTTAATTCATTTCTAGTCACGCTAGTTCCACTTATCGAGTTTTCATCAACATCGAAACGGTTAGTGAGCAGTGTTTCTTGGCTTCTACCACGGTTTTGCTAGTGGTCTTCTTAGATTTGGCCATAATTTTGGAGAAGGATGCGGCTTAGAACTTCAATGCGAGTCTCTTAACCTCGTGAGAGTGTGAGAGAAGGTAGAAGATGTGAACGCGGCCCCACGGTGGGAGCCAAATGTTTGCTCCAAATTTGGGATCAAACACCAAAGGTGTAAAAAGTCACACTTCACCGATTCGGTAAGAATAGGGAACCGCGTAATCACAAAATAAACAGATAAAAGCAAGTAAGAAAACAAAGGAATTTTTATAGTGGTTCGATTCTTTTTGAATCTACGTCCACTTTCAATCAATTCTCATTATAATACTCAAGCTTACAAAATATGAATTTTCCCTCATTACAATCATTTCTCTCTTTTAACTCTCTTGACGATTTACTTTCACTTGAATTTGGTGAAGAAAATGAAGAGATCTTTTAGCTTTGTGATGAATCTTATGAAAAGCCCGAGTGTGTACGACTTGTGCAGGATCTATAATATGGCTATGCAGAATGTATGTGATAACTTAAGCTATTCAATAGTTATGCGAATAAATATTCGCAAACAATATATATATCACAAATAACTATAAATGCAGTAAAGTAAAGTAAAGTAGAGTAACGACACCAGGATTTTTATACTGGTTCGGACCTCCAGTCCTACGTCCAGTCCCGAAGCTCCTCTTCGGCTTTTCACTAAACAACACCCTCGCTTCACCCGGAGGAACAGGTTCACAACTACTTGATTTACGGGCTACAAGTTTACCCACTTGATTTCACGGGCTACAAGCTTACCCACTTGATTTCACGGGCTACAAGCTTACCTACTTGATTTCACGGGCTACAAGCTTACCCACAAGACGATTACAAGAGTTTGACCTTGAATGTGTTCTTTCTTCAACACTGATTAGTCAATGATTGAGTACAACCTTCCTATAATCTTATCCTCAAGTATATGAATTAAATGCGAAGATTTGAAGGAAGTTAGTTGCTTGTTGAATCAAAATATGAGAAATATTATCAAGGATTCAATAAGTAACTTGAATTTGGGAGCTTTTTAGAATGCAAGAGTATTTAGAAAGTAAGATCAGATATCAGAGCAAGAATCGGTGATTTGGATGAATGAAAGATGATGTATTTATAGCAAATGAGAAGTTGTAATTATTAGTGAAAAGTTGCAATCAAAAGGAGTGATTTTTAATGAAGAGAAATGGATGCAACTTTTCAAGAAAGAAGATGACTCTTCATGAAATTCAAAAATAGGTCGACAGGAAAAATTAATAGGTTGACAGGTTTTTGACCGTTATTTCAAAAAACTGTTGACCTGTTAATTTTAACAGGTTGACCTGTTAAGTTTAAAAAGCTGTTGACCTATTAAGTTCAAAAAGCTGTTGACCTGTTAAATTTAACAGGTTGACAGGTTTTTGTCAACATACATAAAAAATGAGTTTTCATGTATATTTTTGAAGAGAATAAGAAGTATGATTATTTGAGGATAGATTTTAACATAAATAACTCTAAATAACCATCTTCTAACCTATAAAACATTGAATCTTCTTTTTGTCGATCATGAAGCTCCTTCTTGTCATTAATCAAAATAAGCATTGAAACCGTTGAGTCAACATTCTCCCCCTTTTGATTGATGACAATATAGCTTGATATTTTAATCTTTATTGCTATCTCCCCCTGTATATAAGCTCTGTCTCCCTTTAAACATCTACATATTCATAATCTTAGCTCCATGTCATGATTTCCATTTATCTTTATTTTGTTGTTATCAATCGAAATTCTCGTGTCTCAACATTCTCCCCCTTTTTGATTGATGACAACACCTTGGATTTTCTCCCTTTGAATATAAAGCTCCCCCTGAATTTCTGCAACATTTGTTAGTAAATAATCTTACCTTTTGATTCCTGCATTAACAAATGTTAGCACACATATACTTTTACCATATTAAGCACATATATTTTAAATAGTATATGTAAAATATTTCTCCCCATTTGTCATCGATTAAAAAGAATTAATATCATAATAACCTCAATAATCGAGAGTAGTATAATTTTAAAATAGTATAAGAAATGGTGTTTGAGTTTGGAATTTGAAACGACGTGTCTTTATAAAAAAAATTATAATAGAGACCGGTCGACCTATAAAATCAAGGCGATCGACCTAAAATGTTTTGGGTAAGAGAAAAAGACAAAAATAGTACAAACTGGTCGACCTAAATGTTCAACCGGTCAACCTGTTTACTTGCTGAAACAAAACCGGTCGACCTAAAAAAGTATACCGGTCGACCTAAAATTTCTCTGTTTAAAAAGAATATGAAACCGGTCGACCTATAGTTTTTGACCGGTCGACCTGTATGAACAACTTGAAACCGGTCGACCTATATTTTGCCACCGGTCGACCTAATTCTTCTCTGGATTGAAAATATTCAAAACAGGTCGACCTATATTTTTTAACAGGTCGACCTAATTTGTCAAAAATTGTTTTTCTGCCTTATTTTGAAAAAAAATCAAACTCAAACAACATTTTATTATAATAATATATATTAAATATATGAAGAAAGAAATAAAACAAATATTAAAAGGAATATAAAATATCTCCTTAGATCCGATATATTAAAATTATTTTCTTGGTTCCCAAGGAGAATATTTTCCGCTTCCGCCTTCATTTTTGTTGTAATTCCTATCCCATGAATTTTGTGTCCTCGATGACGATGAAATATTGAAACATGTGCTTTTTGATAAGCTAAATTTTCAAAGATATTTAGAGATACCGAATAGCCTTCTCTTTGTTGTGGTGTACCTACAAAAATATATATAACATATATAGTTTTGGTACCCACTTGCTTTGTTTGGGTCCATGGGTTAGATGGAAGGTAACCATACCCAAGAGGGTTTAATGGAACCTTTAAAGATAAAATTTTCATTATTAACTACCGAATCAAAATAATCATCGATATATTTTTCCCGGTTTTTCCAACTTACAGGAACCCAAATACTTAAGAAATCTCTAGTGATATTCCTTTTCGTACTTCTATATTTATTATAAATACCGTTAGTCATAGAAGTATTCGAATTTCTATAATAATTGGGTCTTGGATGTGCATTAGTACTAGCAGTGATATTCTTATTGTACAAAAAAGCATATCTAGTACTATTTCTATGATTGGTTTTATTATATCCTATACCACTTTTGTCATGTAAAGGTCGAGATCTAGACAAAATCATGTTTAAATCATTTTAACCTTTATTAAATTTCGTGAACTTATTTTTACATTTGATTCCACAGTCGCGATTGATATTTTCAAAAGAAACCTTGTTATTAATACCCTTATTTAATTCAGAATTCTTCCTTTTTAAAGCTCTATTCTCATTTTCGAGACAACTAATTTGAGATTCTGAATTATATAAAGATGATTGTAATTTTCCTTTTGAGTCAGAAATTTCATTTTGCAAAATATTACTATTCACCTTTAAGAACTCACATTCTTTAGATAATTCCAAATTCTTTTTAGTTAGAGCTCCATTCTCTTTTTCAAGAGACGATATTAAAGAACTTGAATTATTTAAAGAATCTTCTAATGATTTATTTCTATTTTGCAAAAGATCGATTTCCTTTAAAAGAACATTGTTTTTATCTTCTAGTCGCTCATTTTCTTTTTGAAGGAAATCTTTTTGAAAAACAAGCTCTTCTAAGGTATTTTCAAAACATTTGGCTTGTTTTACCAAACGATTGTTTTCTTCTTTTAATTTGGAATTTTCTTGCTTGTAATTTTTTGACATAGCTAAAACGACTGTATTGAGTTTCAATAATTTTTCATGGTCTAACAAAAGATCTTTAAATAATGAATCTACACATACCGATTGTGATCTGACTTTAGCCATGAGACATTTGCTTCCTTGCTCTCTTGATTCTGCTTTGTTGATCTTCCACTTTCTAATCCCTTGACTAGACTTTTTATTGCCATTTGTCCTAAGATGTTGTTACGATCTCTAGAACACCAGGCTCGGATACCAATTGAAAAGCCCGAGTGTGTACGACTTGTGCAGGATCTATAATATGGCTATGCGGAATGTATGTGATAACTTAAGCTATTCAATAGTTATGCGAATAAATATTCGCAAACAATATATATATCACAAATAACTATAAATGCAGTAAAGTAAAGTAGAGTAGAGTAACGACACCAGGATTTTTATACTGGTTCGGACCTCCAGTCCTACGTCCAGTCCCGAAGCTCCTCTTCGGCTTTTCACTAAACAACACCCTCGCTTCACCCGGAGGAACAGGTTCACAACTACTTGATTTACGGGCTACAAGTTTACCTACTTGATTTCACGGGCTACAAGCTTACCCACTTGATTTCACGGGCTACAAACTTACCCACTTGATTTCACGGGCTACAAGCTTACCCACAAGACGATTACAAGAGTTTGACCTTGAATGTGTTCTTTCTTCAACACTGATTAGTCAATGATTGAGTACAACCTTCCTATAATCTTATCCTCAAGTATATGAATTAAATGCGAAGATTTGAAGGAAGTTAGTTGCTTGTTGAATCAAAATATGAGAAATATTATCAAGGATTCAATAAGTAACTTGAATTTGGGAGCTTTTTAGAATGCAAGAGTATTTAGAAAGTAAGATCAGATATCAGAGCAAGAATCGGTGATTTGGATGAATGAAAGATGATGTATTTATAGCAATTGAGAAGTTGTAATTATTAGTGAAAAGTTGCAATCAAAAGGAGTGATTTTTAATGAAGAGAAATGGATGCAACTTTTCAAGAAAGAAGATGACTCTTCATGAAATTCAAAAATAGGTCGACAGGAAAAATTAATAGGTTGACAGGTTTTTGACCGTTATTTCAAAAAACTGTTGACCTGTTAATTTTAACAGGTTGACCTGTTAAGTTTAAAAAGCTGTTGACCTGTTAAGTTTAAAAAGCTGTTGACCTGTTAAATTTAACAGGTTGACAGGTTTTTGTCAACATACATAAAAAATGAGTTTTCATGTATATTTTTGAAGAGAATAAGAAGTATGATTATTTGAGGATAGATTTTAACATAAATAACTCTAAATAACCATCTTCTAACCTATAAAACATTGAATCTTCTTTTTGTCGATCATGAAGCTCCTTCTTGTCATTAATCAAAATAAGCATTGAAACCGTTGACTCAACATCTTCAACCACTTGTGTGCTTCGATCCTTTTCCATGATCTTAATAGATTTTGTAGTGAACTAACATTCGATTTTAAGCTTCGGAGAGGAGAAGAGATCATTTGAATGATGCTTGAGAGATTTATTATGTAGCTTGAATGAGATTGAAGGTCCTTAGATTTGATTGGAGAAAGCTTTTATGATCATTCACTCGGATTTGATCTTCATGAAGTTAGAAAAGTGTTGTTGAATCCATGGAAGCCATTAAAGAAGTTGTAGATAAGCTTTGAATTTGACAGAGTCTCCTTGTTGAAATGAATTTTCAGTCCACCCCTTAAGTATAGAGTATGGGGGTATTTATAGTAAATGTTGGAAAGGAGTGGCATGATTGTAAATAAATGTGCCGGGGCCAAAATATCAGAACGACTTGTTATAGAGGATAACACACGGCATGAAAACACGTGGTATAGTTTAATGAACAATATGACTTATATTTTAGTATTCCAAAATGTTGCTGGCAGTGTAAATGTTTGTCTTGCGGCATGAGATAAAGACGCCAATGATATGATTTAAGTCGCGGCCTTTGTACATGATGACAGTTGTCTTCCATCACTTGACTGCTGGAAAATAATGAAGCAAGCACCCCTCGTCATGCGACTTGCTTTTCACATTTATACAGGCTGATGTCCTTCATTTTCATGCCAACATCTATGTTTTACAAACCATCTGGCTCATGACCGTCTACCATTGAACCGACCTGATTCATGGAAATAACCGACCCTGAAGCATTCTTGCATGTGATTCCCTGCTAGCGACTTAAGCTCAAGCCCACGTGGCCTGGTATACACGAAATATATGCATTTCACGACATGACTGTTCTTTTAACGACACGGATTTTGACGGCATAAATGCCTTGCACGACATGAGCTCTTCGAACAGAAATGCAACATGAAAAAAAGTCGGCTTGGATGAGGCACGACATGGCATTTGGTTTCCCTTTACTCATCTCATGACACAACTCATTTTACTAGAACACGGCAAGCTTTAACCCTGTATGTTTCACATGTCATGAATCGTCCAACATCTTGACTATCAGCGACATGAGTAAAAGCATGTTGCCAACGACATGAGTCAAACTAATATATCTTCACACAGTACGACATGAATGGATCTACATCATGGCTTGTGTCATGCATGATATGGATGGTCTGAAATGATTCTCACGCCATGAATGAACTTGCGGCATGGTTCACTGTCTTGGAAACTTGCGACTTGGATTCATATGAACAATACATGGCTTGGGTTCCCTTTATGTTCTTCATGTCATTCTGGTTTAAATGTTCTGTAACCCCAAGATTGTATCATATGCCTGCCACGTGGTGATGTCCTGTTGACTCATTCTTACGACTTAATATATGGTGATAAATGTCCTAATGATATTGCGTCATGATTTGTAACACCCCACCTCCACTAGGATCACTCCTTAGAATGTACTAGCTTTGGAGGGGCGTTATTGTGTAGGTAAGCATGCACAGAGATATCGCAAGACAGAATATATAAAAATAAATATAAGTAAAGCAGCGGTAGCAGATAAAAACTCATCATCATCATCTCAGAAAATCCCACATAGTCAAGTACATAATATCAAAATGTCATGATCCAAAATACAACATAAGTCTAGATACGTGATAACAAAATACATGGTAAAACATCAGTACTAATCCCCAGAAATAAAAGATAAGCCACAGCTAGCCCAGATCCATACATGAGCTATCCAACAAGCAAGCCAAAGATCCACTAAGCAGATGTAGCCCCTCCCTGAGAACCTGTGGGGGGGGGGGGAAACGGAAGAAAAAAAGCGAAAGAAAACGGGTCAGTCAAGAAGACTGGTAAGCCCTACTACGATCAATCTATAAACTAATAAAGTTAACAGTATGATGGAAACTGAGGTAAACATACTGGCAATAGATAAAGGTGACATCACATAGATGAGATTAAACTTTGCACCACAGTGTACTAGCAAGCCCACAAAACAGATCTTGATCCCTTAGCCCAAACTTTGGCCCAATAACTTGAAGTGACCTTAGTATAAGGTCCAGCCCAACGGTCTAGTCGATCGGCTCCCTATAAACCTAACACGTCAAGTGTTGTTGTCCATACGGCCCACATGGATGTAGTTAGACTGTGCTGGGTCCACCTTCGGGTGTATCAAGCCCTAAGGTGTCAACCCCAGACACCTAAGCAATAATGCACAGTCTAAGCCTACTGGTACCCGTGCCTCGAGTTTGTCCAACATCGGACTACGTGCACGTCCGTAGCCCGCCGGACCCGCACCGCTGTACCACTCAGCCGTCGCTTTGGTCGCTTACATCAGTCCAGTAATCGTGCCCCGCCCTAACCTAGCTGTAGGGTTGTAGTGATACCAAACTGGGATTACTGCTGGAACAGACCACGTTGCTTGGGTTTCTAAGAGGGTTAAGTATGGTTTTAACCCCTCACTAATCATGGATTAAATTAGTTAAGTGTGACCACTTAACCCCATCTAATCCTCGCATCCCCATTTTTGGTTAAGTATTAGTGGGCCATGACTTAACCCTAATCATGAGGCATTAATTACTTAACGCACCCAACCTCTCACATTAGACATCCGTGGTTACCTGGGAAGATTTACACCACGTCTAGGTCTAACCTCGGGTCTTATGGTGCAACATGACCAACTACCCACATTAGACCCCACGTTGTGGTTACCTGGGAAGATTTACACCACAACTAGGTCTAACCTCGAGTTGGCCATATCGTGTTATCTAATGTCATGTCCACTTTAGAACATATTTACAAGTTAACATATACTTGGGTAGACCTAACTTAATAGGTAAATTCCCAAGGGGTAGACCTAACTTAATAGGTAAATTCCCAATCTTTTAGTTTCATGTATTTTTAAGTTTACCCAAACCCTCCCAACGTCATTATCTCGCTTACATATTCGCCATAACGCATAAGGGTATAAAAGGTAATCTTGGCATAACATACATGATGAACTTCACATATCATAATAAACATGCATACATGTTAAACTTGCAAATCATGTCATAGTGAACTCGCATAAACATGCATAGCTTATTAAATGTGCATAACATGGTTAAGGTGAACTTGCATAAGCATGCATAATCTATTAAACTTGCATAACATGGTAAGGTGAACTTGCATAAGCATGCATAATCCATTAAACTTGCATAACATGGTAAGGTGAACTTGCATAAACATGCATAATCCATTAAACTTGCATAACATGGTAAGGTGAACTTGCATAAACATGCATAACCCATGAAACATGTAGAACATGGCATAATAAACTCGCATATGCATAACTTGTGAAACATGTAAAACATGGCATAGTAATCTCGCATAAGCATGCATAACTTATGAAACATGTAAAACATGGCATAGTGAGTTCGCATAAGCATGCATAATCAAATAAACTCACATAAATCTCAACTTTCACCACATATTAACTTTAGAGTTTGTAAAGTGAAGGTAAGAGGGCTTACAAATATAAACAAGTCACAAATCCACCAAATAAGATGAAGAAGCCCTTTAAAAACCCACAACAAAGCTTCAAATAAGAAAACCGTTTTGCAAAATCCCAAAACACAAACTTTAGCAAATCAAACTTGCAACTTAATGAAGTATGCAAGTTATTAAGCATTCATACAACATAGAAAAGGTTGTATGATCATCATATCTTCATAGGATTAAACTTTGAGGAAGGTGGAGGCTAGGGATTTTTAGGTGGAGGCCATTTGAGGATTCAAATTGACATAGTTTAGTTGCTAGATTGATTAATGAGGCTTTAGGGTAGGATTAGGGTTATATTTATAGAAGATTAGAGTGTTTTTAGCCCTAGGATTAACCCTAGGTTAGTTTTGGCCCGTCAGATCTTAGAATTCTCCAGAACCAAGCCACAAGACCCAACCCAAATCAGAAATGGTGCACCAGGCTAAACTGCCTGGGCACCCCCTGTCGACAGGGCTGTCGACACCCTGGGGGCCCTGTCGACATGCCTGTCGACATGGGGCCCTGGCGGGAATTTTCCCGCCTAACCCCGATTAGCCCTAATCCTTGTTTTTAATTTGAAATTTAAATCTGTTTTTAGCATAGAAATTTCTGAAAACTTTAATGGGCCTTAACTGGGTCATACGGACTCCGATTTTCGAAAACTCGGACTCTATTTCGCGTATTTTTCCGAGACGAACGCAATGGCATAGCCCGTTTCCCTTGGTTCAGATTTTTGAATTTAATTCTGCCTTGATTTATCTTATAACAGTTTATTGAAAATACGGGTTGTTACATTCTCCCCTCCTTAAAGGATTTCGTCCCCGAAATCTTCAAGTTAGGAAGAACATATCCTACCATCCAACATCCATCTACTCAAAATATCATCCACGAGCAACCATTGTCCTTAAAGGATTCTAAATGCCGTATGAACATATGCAGAAGTGTGTGTATATGTACCTATCTAATGCAAAGATCAATGCAAAATATGTTAGTGAAATGTATCCATATGTATGCAAATCCCTAACATAATGTATAATATCTATATGCGTGCTCAGTCATACATCCATGTGATTGCATACAAATTTCATTCAAGAATAAGCATAAACACTCATGCACATGCAATATGAGGAGTGTGTGAGCCGATCTAGTGCCTAATGTGTATCATGCATCCACGAGTAACCACTTGCAAACACTTGCAACCACTTGCAACCATCAAACATAACATGTTTCAAACACATGTTTCATCCAAAGGGTTTCTACCTAAGGTTCTCATGACAAGATTTGCACGATAACTAGATAAACATGGATAGCAAAGAGAAAGATATGCTAACAAAGAGAAGAGATTGAGAGTGTACCCTCAAAAAGGAATGGATAAAGCCCACGCATCTTTTCCTCGGTTTCCCAAGTTCCGTCCTCTTCGGCTTCACCCCATTGAACTTTCACCAATCTGACCTCACGATTCCTTAGCTTCTTGGTCTCTGTCCCCAAGATACGAATCAGAGCTCTCCTCAAATTTGCTTCTTTCTCTACTTCCACGTCTTCAAGAATGCTAGGTTCAACCACCTCAGCGGACTCATGCAGGCACTTTCGGAGATGCGAGACATGAAAGACATTATGCACTCCGGACAACTTTTCGGGCAATTGCACTCTATAAGCCATCTTCCCAATTCTCTCTATGATAGGGAAGGGTCCAACAAATCTCGGTGCTAGCTTCCCAACAGCTCCAAATCGGACCACATTCCGCAAAGGAGAAACCTTTACGAAAACCTTGTCCCTAACCTCAAACTCCAAATCGGATCTCCGCTTATCAGCATAGGATTTCTGCCGGTCTTGGGCCGCTTTCATCCGTCTTCTAATCAACTCGACCTTCTCGGATGTATCCCTAATCATGTCGGGTCCAAGTATAAGCTTATCCGTGGACTCCCACCAACATGTAGGTGACTTGCACGGCCTCCCATATAAAGCCTCAAATGGTGCCATCCCTATGCTCGCCTGATAACTGTTATTATATGCAAACTCTACAAGAGGAAGATGGTCTTCCCAAGCACCACCAAAATCCAGAATGCAAAGCCTCAACAAGTCCTCAAGTACCCTATTCACCCTTTCTGTTTGGCCGTCTGTTTGTGGGTGATAGGCCGTACTCAGGTTCAACCTTGTGCCCAAAGCCTCCTGCAAACTGTTCCAGAACTGACTAGTAAAGATGGGGTCTCGGTCACTGACTATGCTGGAAGGGACTCCATGTAGTCGCACTATCTCACGAAGATATACTGATGCTAGTCCAGATGCGGTCCTTTTGCTCTTCACTGGGATAAAATGAGCACTCTTCGTGAGCCTATCCACAATGACCCATATGCTCGTATTTCCCTTCCTGGACCTTGGAAGCCCATCAATAAAGTCCATAGAAATGCTCTCCCACTTCCATAGCGGGACCTCTAGCGGATGTAATAGCCCACCGGGCTTCTTCGACTCAGCTTTTACTCTCTGACAAATAACACATCTCGAGACAAACTCCGCCACATCCTTCTTCATTCCAGGCCAGAAGAAAACGCGCTTCATGTCCTTATACATCTTATCACCACCTGGATGTATAGTCATCTTGGAGCGATGTGCCTCCTCAAGAACTTTCCTCACCAAGTCTTCTACCATCGGAACACAAAGCCTTCCGTCTCTCCTCAGCCAACCCTTATCGTCTATAGAATATCGAGCAAGGTGACTAGATGTCTCCCCTCGAACCAGCTTGCCCATGATCTCAATTATCTGAGGTTCTTCCTTCTGTGAAGCCCCGACTTGATCCAGAAGGGTAGGCCTGAGCTCTAGAGATGCCAAAGAACCGGTCATCGTCCCCACTGTCAAAGAAAAATCAAAGGTTGCCAAGAACTCTAAATTCTTCATCTCAACAAATAGAGGACTTAGTGTCAACCTTTTCCTACTCAACGCATCCGCTACAACATTCCCCTTGCCAGGGGTATAGGATATCTCAAAATCATAGGAAGCCAAGAATTCCATCCATCTCTGCTGCCTTAAGTTCAGATCCTTCTGCGAAAAGAGATACTTCAAAGACTTATGATCAGTATATAGCTCAAATCTCTCTCCCAGAAGATAATGACGCCATGCTTTGAGCGCATATACAATCGCTGCCAGCTCTAGATCATGAGTGGGATAATTCCTCTCATGCACCTTAAGTTGCCTCCCACCAAAACATATAACTCTGCCCTCTTGCATCAGAACGGCGCCCAATCCCGTGCCACAAGCATCAGTGTACACGGTAAATATCTTGCCACCATCGGGTAAGGCTAGAACTGGTGCTGAGGTGAGGGCTCTCTTGAGCCTTTGAAAAGCAAGCTCACAATCCATATCCCAAGCAAAGACTAAGTTCTTCTTCGTCAACTTAGTAAGAGGAGCGGATATCTTCGCGAAGTCCTTGATGAACTTCCGGTAAAAACCCGCAAGACCCAGAAAGCTTCTCACCTCGGTTGCATTCCTTGGAGTCTTCCAATCCTGAACTGCAACCACCTTAGCGGGATCCACCGCTAAGCCTTGCTTGGATACGATATGCCCAAGGAATCTGACCTCCCTTCTCCAAAAATGGCACTTGGAGAACTTGGCTTTTAACTGGTGTGCTCTGAGTGTGTCCATCACCTCTACTAGGTGCCTCGCATGCTCTTCTTCATCCTTGGAGAAGACCAGAATATCATCCACAAAGACCACGACAAACTTATTCAAGAACTCCCGAAACACCCTACTCATCAAATCCACAAAATACGCGGGTGCATTCGTCAAACCGAACGGCATAACAAGCCATTCAAAGAATCCATCTGGAGTTCTGAATGCAGTCTTGTCAATACTATCTTCGGCCACTCTGAGCTGATGAAAACCCGTAGCAAGATCAAGCTGAGAGAAAACAGAAGCACCAACAAGTTGATCAAAGAGATCGTCGATCCTTGGTAACGGGTGTCTGTTTTTCTTAGTCAGCTTATTCAATTCTCTATAATCCACACAGAGTCGAAGAGAACCATCTGCCTTAGTTGCAAACACCACAGGCGCTCCCCATTCGGATATACTCCTTCTGATGAAGTTCTTCTCAAGCAATTCTTTCACTTGCTTGCTCAGCTCCCGTCTCTCACGCGGAGCCATATGCCGAACGGGCAAAGAAACAGGCTTAGCATTATCTACCAGATAGATGCGAAAATCAATCTCTCGTTTAGGGGGCAACCCCTTAACTTCTTCAAAAACATCTGGATAATCTCAGACCACCCTTACAGACTGAAGGGCCTCCTCTGATGAGTCGAGAGATTCTAGATAGCATAACATGACGGGATTCTTCGGATTGCATGAAATCTCTAAGGTGTTGCCCAGGCAAGTCACAAGCCTTACAACCCTGTGCTCACAATCCAGAATGGCTCCATATCTAGACAACCAATCCATGCCCAAGATCAATCCGTATCCCCTGAAACCAAGGACATATGCACTACACAAGAACTCTACGCTGAGTATAGAGATCCTCAGATCCTCACATATCATAGATAGATGAGCAGAACCCCCAATGGGATTCGAAACACAAACGGGATCGTCCACTAAGCTAGTACTAAGGTGCAAGCTATCAACAAGATCAGATGAAATAAAGCTATGTGATGCACCAGAATCAAACAAGGTACGTACTGGAAGATCAGAGATATAAACAAGGTTCTCAACAGAAATACTACCTCGCTCGGGAACTGAAGCGACATTGAGAGCATGAACTTGCCCTCCTGAAGATCCAGCCTGTCCTTTCTTCTTTGGGCATTCTTTGCTGAAGTGCCCAGTCTCCCCACAAGAAAAGCATCCACCACTAAGCTTCCTTTTTTTCTTCCTGCAATCCTTAGCAAAATGCCCAGCTATGCCACAGTAATTGCACTTTCCCTTGCCTTTGTTGTTGTTGTTCCCCTTCTTGTTCTTGCCCTGAATCCCCTAGCTGCTTTGACCACCTTGATTGCCTTTGCCTTGAGAATCAATCTTCTTTGCTTGGGTATCGCCCGACTTGACTTCTTTCTTTCCATCTCCCTGAAGCAGAGCCATATTGACCAAACTCTCGAAAGTAGCTTCATGCGGAATATGTGACATCGCCAAGCCCTGTAGCGGCTCATTCAACCCCCTAGCAAATCAAAGAACCTTCTTCTCCAGGGTGTTTACCATATCTAAACCAAAACGGGCCAGCTGATTAAACTTGTTCACATACTCCTTGACAGACATATCACCTTGCCTTAATGCAATGAACTTCTCCATTTGTAAATTCGCCTCAGCTGAAGATAGAAACTTGGTCACAAATCTAGCCCTCAAATCGGCCCAAGTCTCAACGGGCCTCGTCCCATTGGTGACCTCCCACCAATAGGCCGCCTCATCCTTCAAAAGCCATACCGTCAATAAGATCTTCCTCTCGTCATCAATCCCAAAGATAGCAAACAAGTCCTCCGTATCTTTGAGCCAATTCCTAGCTTCAACGAAAGATTCCGTGCCTAGGAAATTCTTGCCTCCCATTGCCTTGAAGTCTTTACAAACCTTTGTAAACTCAATCTGAGGATGTTGAGGGGGAGGAGGAGGAAGAGGAGCCTCAGCAACGGGAGGGGGAGGAACATTAGCAACGGGAGGGGGAATATTAACTGCTGGAGGAGGGGGAGCAGGAACCACCGGAGGAGGGATATTAGGGATAGGATTCTCAACTACAGGAGGAGGAGTGGGAGTAGGGTTGGCGGGACCAGCTGCCGCCCTAGCTTCTAGGAGTCTCCTATACCAGAGTGGTACGTTCACTCCATCTGGGATGTCAAGATTCTCAGCCATACTGAAACGAAAGATAAGATAAGATCAGGTCAAGGGAACAAAGGATAACGCTAATGGCTTTTGGGGATTAGCCTTAAAACAATCTAGACTTTATTTTGGAAAATACTTAGTAGGTTTTTGAAAATAGTTTTTCAAAAAGAGTTTTTTTTTCAAAAGTTTTGTTAAATCTTGTTAACCCTGTGCTCTGATACCAAATGTAACACCCCACCTCCACTAGGATCACTCCTTAGAATGTACTAGCTTTGGAGGGGCGTTATTGTGTAGGTAAGCATGCACAGAGGTATCGCAAGACAGAATATATAAAAATAAATATAAGTAAAGCAGCGGTAGCAGATAAAAACCCATCATCATCATCTCAGAAAATCCCACATAGTCAAGTACATAATATCAAAATGTCATGATCCAAAATACAACATAAGTCTAGATACGTGATAACAAAATACATGGTAAAACATCAGTACTAATCCCCAGAAATAAAAGATAAGCCACAGCTAGCCCAGATCCATACATGAGCTATCCAACAAGCAAGCTAAAGATCCACTAAGCAGATGTAGCCCCTCCCTGAGAACCTGTGGGGGGGGGGGAACGGAAGAAAAGAAGCGAAAGAAAACGGGTCAGTCAAGAAGACTGGTAAGCCCTACTACGATCAATCTATAAACTAATAAAGTTAACAGTATGATGGAAACTGAGGTAAACATACTGGCAATAGATAAAGGTGACATCACATAGATGAGATTAAACTTTGCACCACAGTGTACTAGCAAGCCCACAAAACAGATCTTGATCCCTTAGCCCAAACTTTGGCCCAATAACTTGAAGTGACCTTAGTATAAGGTCCAGCCCAACGGTCTAGTCGATCGGCTCCCTATAAACCTAACACGTCAAGTGTTGTTGTCCATACGGCCCACATGGATGTAGTTAGACTGTGCTGGGTCCACCTTCGGGTGTATCAAGCCCTAAGGTGTCAACCCCAGACACCTAAGCAATAATGCACAGTCTAAGCCTACTGGTACCCGTGCCTCGAGTTTGTCCAACATCGGACTACGTGCACGTCCGTAGCCCGCCGGACCCGCACCGCTGTACCACACAGTCGTCGCTTTGGTCGCTTACATCAGTCCAGTAATCGTGCCCCGCCCTAACCTAGCTGTAGGGTTGTAGTGATACCAAACTGGGATTACTGCTGGAACAGACCACGTTGCTAGGGTTTCTAAGAGGGTTAAGTGTGGTTTTAACCCCTCACTAATCATGGATTAAATTAGTTAAGTGTGACCACTTAACCCCATCTAATCCTCGCATCCCCATTTTTGGTTAAGTATTAGTGGGCCATGACTTAACCCTAATCATGAGGCATTAATTACTTAACGCACCCAACCTCTCACATTAGACATCCGTGGTTACCTGGGAAGATTTACACCACGTCTAGGTCTAACCTCGGGTCTTATGGTGCAACATGACCAACTACCCACATTAGACCCCACGTTGTGGTTACCTGGGAAGATTTACACCACAACTAGGTCTAACCTCGAGTTGGCCATATCGTGTTATCTAATGTCATGTCCACTTTAGAACATATTTACAAGTTAACATATACTTGGGTAGACCTAACTTAATAGGTAAATTCCCAAGGGGTAGACCTAACTTAATAGGTAAATTCCCAATCTTTTAGTTTCATGTATTTTTAAGTTTACCCAAACCCTCCCAACGTCATTATCTCGCTTACATATTCGCCATAACGCATAAGGGTATAAAAGGTAATCTTGGCATAACATACATGATGAACTTCACATATCATAATAAACATGCATACATGTTAAACTTGCAAATCATGTCATAGTGAACTCGCATAAACATGCATAGCTTATTAAATGTGCATAACATGGTTAAGGTGAACTTGCATAAGCATGCATAATCTATTAAACTTGCATAACATGGTAAGGTGAACTTGCATAAGCATGCATAATCCATTAAACTTGCATAACATGGTAAGGTGAACTTGCATAAACATGCATAATCCATTAAACTTGCATAACATGGTAAGGTGAACTTGCATAAACATGCATAACCCATGAAACATGTAGAACATGGCATAATAAACTCGCATATGCATAACTTGTGAAACATGTAAAACATGGCATAGTAATCTCGCATAAGCATGCATAACTTATGAAACATGTAAAACATGGCATAGTGAGTTCGCATAAGCATGCATAATCAAATAAACTCACATAAATCTCAACTTTCACCACATATTAACTTTAGAGTTTGTAAAGTGAAGGTAAGAGGGCTTACAAATATAAACAAGTCACAAATCCACCAAATAAGATGAAGAAGCCCTTTAAAAACCCACAACAAAGCTTCAAATAAGAAAACCCTTTTGCAAAATCCCAAAACACAAACTTTAGCAAATCAAACTTGCAACTTAATGAAGTATGCAAGTTATTAAGCATTCATACAACATAGAAAAGGTTGTATGATCATCATATCTTCATAGGATTAAACTTTGAGGAAGGTGGAGGCTAGGGATTTTTAGGTGGAGGCCATTTGAGGATTCAAATTGACATAGTTTAGTTGCTAGATTGATTAATGAGGCTTTAGGGTAGGATTAGGGGTATATTTATAGAAGATTAGAGTGTTTTTAGCCCTAGGATTAACCCTAGGTTAGTTTTGGCCCGTCAGATCTCAGAATTCTCCAGAACCAAGCCACAAGACCCAACCCAAATCAGAAATGGTGCACCAGGCTAAACTGCCTGGGCACCCCCTGTCGACAGGGCTGTCGACAGGGCTGTCGACACCCTGGGGGCCCTGTCGACATGCCTATCGACATGGGGCCCCTGGCGGGAATTTTCCCGCCTAACCCCGATTAGCCCTAATCCTTGTTTTTAATTTGAAATTTAAATCTGTTTTTAGCATAGAAATTTCTGAAAACTTTAATGGGCCTTAACTGGGTCATACGGACTCCGATTTTCGAAAACTCGGGCTCTATTTCGCGTATTTTTCCGAGACGAACGCAATGGCATAGCCCGTTTCCCTTGGTTCAGATTTTTGAATTTAATTCTGCCTTTTTTTATGTTATAACAGTTTATTGAAAATACGGGTTGTTACATGATTCGTCTCGTTGGATGCTTAATGGTTCCAAGTCCTCTTATTCCCAATGACATGCAGATGGTTTTAGCGGAACGATATGATATGAACTGGGAACGCCATGAAATGATTAGCGACGTACTATGGAGCAACTTGTCGTACGTGCATGCTGCCTGTGTCTTATGTCGTATGAACGGCTTATAATCATGTCATAAAAACGACTTGGGTCAGTCGTGCCGTGTGTTTTTGTTCATACATACTTCTTAACTCTGAACCACGTTCTAAGAATGGGGTTAACAATATTAAAAGATAATTTTCATGTATTAAAGCATTATTGGTTATCATAAGACAAAAATCGTTCATTTAGTGTACTCTTGCATTGTGTGATGTGAGTCGAGCTTATGATAGCTTCATTTTCCAAAGTCGTTGTGAATTTCTATGTACACGAATTCATATGGAGTAAACCCATTACGCGCTAGCGGCATGGTCCAGTGAATTTTCCCAACTTTAAAATAAACTCGAAATAATAACAGTTTTGAGTTCTCACACCAGTCCCACAATTGACCTGGAGTTTATTGTTTCCACACCTAAACTATGGTTGCCCATCATTTTGCACGAGCAGCTAGTAGCTTAGTTTGCAGTTTTAGTCTTCAGAACTGATTCAGATTTAGAGCTAGAGTTATGTATTGAGTTTAAAACTTCCGCTGGGAGCATATTCGTTTTCCGCTGAGCATATTGTGTACTCTGATTCCTTGTAACTCTAATGTAAATTTTGTAATGAAATGAAAAGTTCTGTTATTTATGTTCAAATATGTTAGTACCCATAACCATCCATCTTTATGAACGATTTAAGTTAGTTTATTTACCGGTGAGAATCGAACAAAAAGGCCGGCCATTATAGTTGGTATCAGTGCGAGGTTTACACAAAGTTATGAGGTACAACATATTTGGAAAAAAAATAGGACTCATCAGAGTTATAATATCTCATTAGAGATAGGGTTAGGAATATCCTCGAATGAGATTAAGGAATATTATGTTTAAGAGAGCATCTTTTATCATTAAACCAAGGTGCTGAAATTGTAAACATAAAATTTAAGTATTTGATTTATAAGTATTTGTAATCTTTTATGAACGCCATGGATAAATAATTTAAGTATAAAATCCTTTAAAACGGGTAGTTAAAGAAGTATTGGATTTGTAAATATTTATTGGATGTCATGGATAAACCACTTATTTATGAAAATTTAGGAAATGTTGGATTTGCATTAAAAATTAAGGTTCATAAACCATGTGGTATAATAATGATCTTTGGTTAGGTAATCACATCCCTTAACAACTTTTTGGAAACTTTGAAAATTTGGTGGTATAAACACTTGATAGGTATTTAACATGAATCGTTTTAGTTAAGTTAAGTAAATGATAAGTTCTATATATTTTGATTTAATAGTAAATCTTGATGATTTCCAAGCTTAAATGTTTCTTTACTTTTAGGGCTGCAAACCTCTTAATGTAAGACAATATCTAGCTCAGTTTCGTCCTTGCAGCAGCAGTAGCAGCTCTGGGTCTGACTCGGAGGATTCTTCCAAAGACATTTCTAGTGACTCGAGCGACCATGAGATTATTGAAATTTTATTTGACTCTACCCGGACTGAGGATCATACTATATATTCTGATAGCGATATCCGTAATTTTGTGACATTAAGATTCTCAAATTAAAGTATAATTAATTTTTAAAAGAAAAATTAAAAGAAAAAGATCCATGCAGTTGTTTAATTTAAGTATTGTAACTAACATGAAAAAGAGAAGTAAGGAGAGAACAATAATTATTATTGTTCTAAGACTTATTAACAAAAGCCTCTGTAGCTCAGTTGGTTAAGGCATTGGATTTGTAGCATGGAGGTCGGGGGTTCGAACCCCGGCGGTGGCATAATTTTTTATCTTTGTTTTAGAGAGGGCCAACTGAACATGCAAATATATGTACGTATACAAATTCAAAATTTGAAAGGATAAGAACGTACATATAAGGAAATAAAGAATATATATATATATACATATGAGAATATATATATATATATATATATATATATATATGCAAAAATATATGTATACGAAAGATAAAATTCAAGATAAGGCTACAGTCAATGAAATATGGCAACATCATTTGAATTTTGAAAATAAAATGAAAGTTGTGCGTATATATATACGCGTAAAATGGTCGTTAGAGGAATTGTATACATATAAGAATATTTCATGTGAATAAAACAGTTAAATAAATTCCAGAAATTCAAAAGTTTGAAAATCAAACTTTTACGCCAAAATAGCTTGTGGGACCCAATGCTGACTCAGCACTGCGTGTATGATAAGGTTTGGCTAGATTCATCTACGTACCTGGACTATTTTCTTAACTAGGTTCAATGCTGACTCAGCGCTGCGTGTACGATAAGGTCTTGAGCAGCTATATAAACAGCCCTAGTCTTCATTCTCTTTGCACCAATTCTCTTCTATCCTTATGCTGCTAAGATTCATGGTTTCTTCCCCTCCTCTAAATTTTCTTAAATAAATAAAATAAAATATGATTCAAGACGAGGAGATGCTGCTAAAAGACTTTTAAGGAGGGATTCAAATCAAAGTTTCAAGTGAAGAATTCAAAGGCTATCTCAAACAAGTTTCAAGCAACGACGCACGAATCATAGCCATGCTTTCCTTCTTTTCTAGATCTATTTTCTGTAAGTTAGTTATTTCTAGATCTGAATATTTTGTTTTATTTGTGACATGAAATTAAAGGAATAAAGGAATATGCCAAATCTCTCTCTCTCTTCGAATCTGTGTTTATACTCTTGGACTAAATTAAGAACTGTTATGATTCGAGGACAAATAAGACTGTAACCGTGACTATGACTATAGAACTGTGGCCTTTGAAAGCATATGCCTTTGGACTATGACATTAGCCTTTGATTTTGGGACATATAAACATTGCCTATGACAATGACTTAGGACTATGGGAATTATTTTCCCTTTTGGACTATGAACATCGCCTATATTGCCTATGACCATGGACATTACTTATGACTAAGAACATAAGCCTTTGAATTGGACATAAACTATTGCTTATGACATAATGAGGACAATTGTGATTTTGACACCCATGATTCATGATTAGGAAAATATTGCTTTAGTTTGGTGATTGTGAAATTGGGTCTAAACCCAATTATTTATTCTACCTGTTCCTTGGTTTTTTCTTTGGTTTTAAGACAGTGGGAATTTACCTATTAAGTTAGGTCTACCCATGTTCTTGAACCTATTTTGCCCATTCTTTGGTTTTAAGACAGTGGGAATTTACCTATTTAGTTAGGTCTACCCATATTCTTGAACCTACATTGTTATCCAAACCTTTTTATGTCAATTATTCCTTCTTGTCATTTTGATTCATTCCCTTTTTATCTACGAATCTAGATTTATTTATAATCTAGATTTATTTATAATCTAGGTTGAATCACGATTATTCGAACGGTGGGAATGCGATTTGGGGAAAAACATGGAAATGAATATGAACGTAATTGTAAACTTGGAAATTGGCATAATTTGGAATATGTATTATGACATGCATATTTAAATGAAAACGTGGAAATTTGACATGGATTAGGGAATATGTGATTTTGACATATTAAATTTAGCGTTAGTAAGTAAGCTAAATTTTAGGCATAAAATGTAAACTAGAAAAATAATTCTAGTTTTGCCATAAATTGTGAATTAGGATGTTAAACCAAGATTGGGTTAATTAAGGTTGATTTGGAATAAGTATATTAGCACAATTTTGAATTTATTCATAATTGTGAGCAATTGTCATGTTTAGAATAAATTATGGTTAGCGACACTAAATTTGGTATAATTTACATACCAAAAAGTATAAATATGATAAATAAGAGAGAATGGGCCATAATAATAAATGTGACAATGTACATTAAAAGAGTAGTAATGAAATAAGTAAATTAGGAGTAATTTACTTATAGAATTCGTCATAAATGTTAAATTGTTCATTTACCACAAAATATGTAACTTGGTTAAGTTTTGGCCATAAATTATAAACTAGGATATTTAATCTAGTTTCGGCAATGAAATAGGAAATGGCCTAAACTGCATGTTGGGTTAGGACTTGGGCCTAGAATATAAGTATACTAGTAGGCTTGACAAATAAATATAGGCCAAATTTGTCTAAAAAGGGGAAATGGGCTTTTGAAATAAATTGTTAACAATTTAAAAACAAAAGAAAAGTATTTTGATAACATCCCTTTTTATAACACATAGACCAGAAGGTCTAGGGTGACAGAGAGGATAGTGTCTAGGCTTGGGTTTGGAAAATACAAGTTTCCTGCCCTCCCTGGCTATCCCTAACTGATCCGAAGGACGGGATGGTTGTTTTCAAAACCAGATTTGGAAATTAATCAAAAACCCTTTGAACTTAGAAAACATGAATATGCCTAACCCGAGGTTAGACTGAGTTGCGGTGTAAACCTGCCCGGAACCGACCGGCACATCCAGTAACCGCAGCAATATCTGTCTAATGTGAGAGGTTGCGGCTTTAATTTATTAATTAAAGCTAGAACAAGAATGGGAGAGTTAATTCCATAGGAATACTTAACCAACCTAACACGGTTAAGCTAGAATGGGAAGGTTAAGGAACACTTAACCAACTTAGCACAGTTAAAGCTAGAATGGGAGGGTTAAGTCCATGGGAATACTTAGCTAACATGTTGACTAGACTAGAAGGTGGGGTTAAGTAAAGTTAATACACTTAGCCAATTTAACATGTTAATTAGACTAGAGGTTGGGGTTAAGTAATACACTTAGCCAAATTAATATGTTAACTGGACTAGACCATAAGGTTAAGTAAACTTGAACGCTTAACCATCAGAATATGATAAATGAATAGGGTTAAGTAAAAAGCATGAAGGGATAACACTTAACCAGTGTAATAGGATAAGGGAAGAGGGTTAAGATAGCTTGAATCGACTAAATACACTTAACCAACCCAACCTGGCGAGAAAGAAAACTAAGTAGTAGACCTCAGTTGAAAAAGGGACTAAGTAGTAAAACTTAGTTAAGAAAACAAGGAATTTGGAAACTAAGTGGTAAACCTTAGTTAGTAGAACTAAGTAGTAATTCTTAGTATAACACGAAGGAGCAGACATCCATCTGGTTTTAAGAAGGCTCCAACGAATTGGGTTATGAAGCCCGAGGCTTCGAGGGGACGTGAGGGTACTCTTGGTATCCCTCTGTGAGGCTGCAGATGATCATCCTGGGCTCACAGAGGTTAAGGTCTGCGTTAGAAGAACCGAAGGTATGCCTTGGTTGCAATATATATGTGGCAACCTAAAGACTAGGATGGACCAGCGTGATTCGGCGAGAAGACGGTAGCCCTGTGATAGCAACTCGTCGTCTACCATCCATCTTGAGTCAATCGTGATACGTGAAGCGGAAAGGCGGAGAACTCCAAAAGACCATATACTTGCTATCTAGTTATGGTTGCGGATGGCCATAGGATAGTGGGGCACCGGGGGCCGGCGTATAGTTCTCATTTTACAAGGTGTGCCTTTCATTAGCTGAGGGAGGGGTCAAGTGGGACCATAGCCACTGTAGTAAAAACAGACCTTAGCATCTGCATCGGCAGATATCTGAAAGCTCCCGACCGAGTTCTGTATTCCTTGATTTGCCCTGTCACAGGACTCGGATCGCACATTACAGGACATGTGCATCTAGACAAGCGATAACGATTCGCGATACATACGTGGGGAAGCCTAGGAACATTTACCACTCTAGGTGGTGTGTCCTAGACTTGGGGGCATTGTTCGACAGGTAGCGTAATCCCTAGTTGGACTAGGTGGCATAAACCCTGAACTCGAAAGCGTTCAGCAGATAGCGTAAAACTATAGTTAAATCTAGAAAGCAGTGGATAGAAAACCCTAGATTAGATCTAGGTAACAACTAATAAATGGATGCCTGAAGGCGATGGAAAATACAGGGATTGGGATCACGTTATCGTTACTAGTTGAAACACTAGTTAGGCGGTGCAGAGATATAGAAACCAGTATAACAAGTAAATAGCGAAGCAGTGAAAGTATTAGAGCGTATCCAGTTTATCTTAGCATATCTTGTGACTACCTTGTCTCATCTTGTTGACCCTATCGTCATGGTGTAATCTTGTATTCAGTTAATTCATGTTGTTTTGTTTTCCATGTTCACATGCTAGAAGTTACTAAACTTACTCAGGCTTTATGTCTGACTCTGTTTTTCTTTCGTCTTCTTTCTTCCGTTCTCCCCCCCCCCCAGGTTGTTAAGGAGGAAATAGGATAGCTCAGATTTGTTTTGGGTTGATTTCTCTTTCCAAGCTTGGAGAATCTTGGATGCATCGGCTTTGGATTGCTATGGCTGGCTTTTGTTACATTGGGGAATATAAATGTATTTTATGCTTCTTTATTTTGTAAAGACAGTTGATACTCTGATATTGTAAAGGAACCTTGTACAAATTATTTTGTCAATAAAGCAAAGTTTTATTTTCCGCTGTTTAATGTTTGTCTGTCTTGTAATTTATCTGCATCTTTTACCCATAATGCTCCACAGAACTTAGTGCATTCCCTTTGTGAGTGACACTAACGGATGTGGGGTGTTACACGTGGTATCAGAGCTGAAGGTTACCGGATCAGATAAAAGATTTGATAAATTATTTTCAAAAGGTTTTTAAAGAAGCATTTTCAAAAGAAGAGATTTGTTTTAAAGGCATATTCCCCAAAGCCATACGCACTATCTTCTCTTCCTCTGTTTAAATTCTTGTCTCCTTCTTTCTTGAGTCTCTGGGGCTCCTGGCTTTCTGGGAGGTAACCTCATCGAAGGGCAAAGTAGTGCCCGACTTCCATCTATAGCCGTAGTTGTTTCACTTACAGCCAGTCTTCTTTCAAGTTTATAGGGTTTTCCGGACGATGGAGGCAGTTTTCGAGAGATTTGTCAACATGACTACACACGGAAGGGGGATGAGGAGTTTGGCTAAGGAGCACAACCCAAGCATAAGGAATTCATGGATAGGGACTTGGCTCACCAAGGAGGAAGGAGTTATAAAGCGTAAGACAAGAGGAAGTAGCTTTTCTATGATATAATAGGGCATATAATTAAGGACAAGAGCAAGAACGAGGAACAAGATTTTCATAAGGGCAAGAACCTACTTTCGCCACCAAGCGTACCTAGGAGAAAGGTAGTAAAAGTTCTCTTGGAAGAGTCTAGTTTTGCTATTCGTACTATTTCCTTTGGTTTTATCGCTTCGCATTTGTTCGTATCCACTTCCATAGTTGAGTCTCTGCACCATAGTACTTGTATAGTAGAAAGATCCCACTAGAGTCTCAAATCCAATTGGTGGTCCGACCAGTTTATTTTTTTAGTAGGGATTTGAGAATAACTATCGAGTTTTCTTATATCATCTCACGTAGATCGTCTAAATTCGGGGAGATATTCCTTGGGTGCTTGTCTGATATTGGTTTAGGCCTTTGGGGCTTGTACTTGAGGAATGTCGAGTTCGGTTTGGATGGTTTGCGGGAGAGATGAATAGTTGTGGTAGGCACCCTAAAGAGCATGTAGTGACCTTTCGACTCTTATAGTTATGGCATGACGGATAAGAGGGAAACCTCTAATCATCTTAGTACGTATACTTGGTACCGTGATTGACATCTGTTTAGTTTGGAATTGGAGGTCGGAAACTTCACAATCGTGAAGTTAAATTGGTTAAGATACAGTGGAGTAAAGCTCAAGAAGGCTAGATACTAGCAACATGCCCTTTTTCCTTAAGGGTGCATTCTTGATTTCTCTGTTTAGGAGCTTTACGCGTAGTTGTTTCTCTCTTTCCAAAGTATATCCTCTAGGTCGTATCTGCGATCCTTAGGTAGAAGCCAATGGATGTAAACATGTATTTGGAACATGTTATGGTTGAATGGTTGCAAGTGGTTGCAAATGGTTGCTTGTGGATGCATATGCATACGTATTAGGCACTAGATCAAGTTCGGACGCTCTCATATTGCATTTACATATATGCATTTGTTTATAAGTTGAACTTGATATGATATCATATGGACGTTGCATATGGATGAATGGTTGTGCACGCATGTAGTATTTACATGACTAGGGATGTTTGCATGCATGATTGGACGCATGGCACTAACATGATTTGCATTAAGGAGGTCAACTGAATCAGTAGACCGCCTGATTTTGCATTAGATAGAGACATATACACACACACTATGCATATGAACATGAAAGCATTAGAAATCTTTTAAGGACAATGAATGCCTGTGATTGAATGGTTGAGTAGATGGGTGATTGGATGGTAGGACACATTCTTCCTAACTTGAAGATTTCGGGGACAAAATCCTTTTAAGTGGGGGAGAATGTAACACCCCGTAATTCTGTGACATTAAGATTCTCAAATTAAAGTATAATTAATTTTTAAAAGAAAAATTAAAAGAAAAAGATCCATGCAGTTGTTTAATTTAAGTATTGTAACTAACATGAAAAAGAGAAGTAAGGAGAGAACAATAATTATTATTGTTCTAAGACTTATTAACAAAAGCCTCTATAGCTCAGTTGGTTAAGGCATTGGATTTGTAGCATGGAGGTCGGGGGTTCGAACCCCGGCGGCGGCATAATTTTTTATCTTTGTTTTAGAGAGGGCCAACTGAACATGCAAATATATGTACGTATACAAATTCAAAATTTGAAAGGATAAGAACGTACATATAAGGAAATAAAGAATATATATATATATATACATATGAGAATATAAATATATATATATATATATGCAAAAATATATGTATACGAAAGATAAAATTCAAGATAAGGCTACAGTCAATGAAATATGGCAACATCATTTGAATTTTGAAAATAAAATGAAAGTTGTGCGTATATATATATGCGTAAAATGGTCGTTAGAGGAATTGTATACATATAAGAATATTTCATGTGAATAAAACAGTTAAATAAATTCCAGAAATTCAAAAGTTTGAAAATCAAACTTTTACGCCAAAATAGCTTGTGGGACCCAATGCTGACTCAGCACTGCGTGTATGATAAGGTTTGGCTAGATTCATCTACGTACCTGGACTATTTTCTTAACTAGGTTCAATGCTGACTCAGCGCTGCGTGTACGATAAGGTCTTGAGCAGCTATATAAACAGCCCTAGTCTTCATTCTCTTTGTACCAATTCTCTTCTATCCTTATGCTGCTAAGATTCATGGCTTCTTCCCCTCCTCTAAATTTTCTTAAATAAATAAAATAAAATATGATTCAAGACGAGGAGATGCTGCCAAAAGACTTTTAAGGAGGGATTCAAATCAAAGTTTCAAGTGAAGAATTCAAAGGCTATCTCAAACAAGTTTCAAGCAACGACGCACGAATCATAGCCATGCTTTCCTTCTTTTCTAGATCTATTTTCTGTAAGTTGGTTATTTCTAGATCTGAATATTTTGTTTTATTTGTGACATGAAATTAAAGGAATAAAGGAATATGCCAAATCTCTCTCTCTTCGAATCTGTGTTTATACTCTTGGACTGAATTAAGAACTGTTATGATTCGAGGACAAATAAGACTGTAACCGTGACTATGACTATAGAACTGTGGCCTTTGAAAGCATATGCCTTTGGACTATGACATAAGCCTTTGATTTTGGGACATATAAACATTGCCTATGACAATGACTTAGGACTATGGGAATTATTTTCCCTTTTGGACTATGAACATCGCCTATATTGCCTATGACCATGGACATTACTTATGACTAAGAACATAAGCCTTTGAATTGGACATAAACTATTGCTTATGACATAATGAGGACAATTGTGATTTTGACACCCATGATTCATGATTAGGAAAATATTGCTTTAGTTTGGTGATTGTGAAATTGGGTCTAAACCCAATTATTTATTCTACCTGTTCCTTGGTTTTTTCTTTGGTTTTAAGACAGTGGGAATTTACCTATTAAGTTAGGTCTACCCATGTTCTTGAACCTATTTTGCCCATTCTTTGGTTTTAAGACAGTGGGAATTTACCTATTTAGTTAGGTCTACCCATATTCTTGAACCTACATTGTTATCCAAACCTTTTTATGTCAATTAATCCTTCTTGTCATTTTGATTCATTCCCTTTTTATCTACGAATCTAGATTTATTTATAATCTAGATTTATTTATAATCTAGGTTGAATCACGATTATTCGAACGGTGGGAATGCGATTTGGGGAAAAACATGGAAATGAATATGAACGTAATTGTAAACTTGGAAATTGGCATAATTTGGAATATGTATTATGACATGCATATTAAAATGAAAACGGGGAAATTTGACATGGATTAGGGAATATGTGATTTTGACATATTAAATTTAGCGTTAGTAAGTAAGCTAAATTTTAGGCATAAAATGTAAACTAGAAAAATAATTCTAGTTTTGCCATAAATTGTGAATTAGGATGTTAAACCAAGATTGGGTTAATTAAGGTTGATTTGGAATAAGTATATTAGCACAATTTTGAATTTATTCATAATTGTGAGCAATTGTCATGTTTAGAATAAATTATGGTTAGCGACACTAAATTTGGTATAATTTACATACCAAAAAGTATAAATATGATAAATAAGAGAGAATGGGCCATAATAATAAATGTGACAATGTACATTAAAAGAGTAGTAATGAAATAAGTAAATTAGGAGTAATTTACTTATAGAATTCGTCATAAATGTTAAATTGTTCATTTACCACAAAATATGTAACTTGGTTAAGTTTTGGCCATAAATTATAAACTAGGATATTTAATCTAGTTTCGGCAATGAAATAGGAAATGGCCTAAACTGCATGTTGGGTTAGGACTTGGGCCTAGAATATAAGTATACTAGTAGGCTTGACAAATAAATATAGGCCAAATTTGTCTAAAAAGGGGAAATGGGCTTTTGAAATAAATTGTTAACAATTTATAAACAAAAGAAAAGTATTTTGATAACATCCCTTTTTATAACACATAGACCAGAAGGTTCTAGGGTGACAGAGAGGATAGTGTCTAGGCTTGGGTTTGGAAAATACAAGTTTCCTGCCCTCCCTGGCTATCCCTAACTGATCCGAAGGACGGGATGGTTGTTTTCAAAACCAGATTTGGAAATTAATCAAAAACCCTTTGAACTTAGAAAACATGAATATGCCTAACCCGAGGTTAGACTGAGTTGCGGTGTAAACCTGCCCGGAACCGACCGGCACATCCAGTAACCGCAACAATATCTGTCTAATGTGAGAGGTTGCGGCTTTAATTTATTAATTAAAGCTAGAACAAGAATGGGAGAGTTAAGTCCATAGGAACACTTAACCAACCTAACACGGTTAAGCTAGAATGGGAAGGTTAAGGAACACTTAACCAACTTAGCACAGTTAAAGCTAGAATGGGAGGGTTAAGTCCATGGGAATACTTAGCCAAATTAACATGTTGACTAGACTAGAAGGTGGGGTTAAGTAAAGTTAATACACTTAGCCAATTTAACATGTTAATTAGACTAGAGGTTGGGGTTAAGTAATACACTTAGCCAAATTAATATGTTAACTGGACTAGACCATAAGGTTAAGTAAACTTGAACGCTTAACCATCAGAATATGATAAATGAATAGGGTTAAGTAAAAAGCATGAAGGGATAACACTTAACCAGTGTAATAGGATAAGGGAAGAGGGTTAAGATAGCTTGAATCGACTAAATACACTTAACCAACCCAACCTGGCGAGAAAGAAAACTAAGTAGTAGACCTCAGTTGAAAAAGGGACTAAGTAGTAAAACTTAGTTAAGAAAACAAGGAATTTGGAAACTAAGTGGTAAACCTTAGTTAGTAGAACTAAGTAGTAATTCTTAGTATAACACGAAGGAGCAGACATCCATCTGGTTTTAAGAAGGCTCCAACGAATTGGGTTACGAAGCCCGAGGCTTCGAGGGGACGTGAGGGTACTCTTGGTAT
This sequence comes from Allium sativum, assembly GCA_030737875.1. Classification (NCBI taxonomy): domain Eukaryota; kingdom Viridiplantae; phylum Streptophyta; class Magnoliopsida; order Asparagales; family Amaryllidaceae; genus Allium; species Allium sativum. Next base: position 966,826,402 of record CM060912.1, on the reverse strand, counting down.
CCCTCTGTGAGGCTGCAGATGATCATCCTGGGCTCACAGAGGTTAAGGTCTGCGTTAGAAGAACCGAAGGTATGCCTTGGTTGCAATATATATGTGGCAACCTAAAGACTAGGATGGACCAGCGTGATTCGGTGAGAAGACGGTAGCCCTGTGATAGCAACTCGTCGTCTACCATCCATCTTGAGTCAATCGTGATACGTGAAGCGGAAAGGCGGAGAACTCCAAAAGACCATATACTTGCTATCTAGTTATGGTTGCGGATGGCCATAGGATAGTGGGGCACCGGGGGCCGGCGTATAGTTCTCATTTTACAAGGTGTGCCTTTCATTAGCTGAGGGAGGGGTCAAGTGGGACCATAGCCACTGTAGTAAAAGCAGACCTTAGCATCTGCATCGGCAGATATCTGAAAGCTCCCGACCGAGTTCTGTATTCCTTGATTTGCCCTGTCACAGGACTCGGATCGCACATTACAGGACATGTGCATCTAGACAAGCGATAACGATTCGCGATACATACGTGGGGAAGCCTAGGAACATTTACCACTCTAGGTGGTGTGTCCTAGACTTGGGGGCATTGTTCGACAGGTAGCGTAATCCCTAGTTGGACTAGGTGGCATAAACCCTGAACTCGAAAGCGTTCAGCAGATAGCGTAAAACTATAGTTAAATCTAGAAAGCAGTGGATAGAAAACCCTAGATTAGATCTAGGTAACAACTAATAAATGGATGCCTGAAGGCGATGGAAAATACAGGGATTGGGATCACGTTATCATTACTTGTTGAAACACTAGTTAGGCGGTGCAGAGATATAGAAACCAGTATAACAAGTAAATAGCGAAGCAGCGAAAGTATTAGAGCGTATCCAGTTTATCTTAGCATATCTTGTGACTACCTTGTCTCATCTTGTTGACCCTATCGTCATGGTGTAATCTTGTATTCAGTTAATTCATGTTGTTTTGTTTTCCATGTTCACATGCTAGAAGTTACTAAACTTACTCAGGCTTTATGTCTGACTCTGTTTTTCTTTCGTCTTCTTTCTTCCGTTCTCCCCCCCAGGTTGTTAAGGAGGAAATAGGATAGCTCAGATTTGTTTTGGGATGATTTCTCTTTCCAAGCTTGAAGAATCTTGGATGCATCGGCCTTGGATTGCTATGGCTGGCTTTTGTTACATTGGGGAATATAAATGTATTTTATGCTTCTTTATTTTGTAAAGACAGTTGATACTCTGATATTGTAAAGGAATCTTGTACAAATTATTTTGTCAATAAAGCAAAGTTTTATTTTCCGCTGTTTAATGTTTGTCTGTCTTGTAATTTATCTGCATCTTTTACCCATATTGCTCCACAGAACTTAGTGCATTCCCTTTGTGAGTGACACTAATGGATGTGGGGTGTTACAGATATGGATGTCAGTTTTGATCATTATCCTGATATGTTAGGAGTAGACCAGGCCTCGCAGCAGGACGACCCTATGATGATGTACGAGTATTTTCTGGACCTTTGATTATTTTCCAGATGACCGGGGCTGAGGCAGTAACCTATTATGAGATTGAGGTTCCTCTAGAGATTGATGATGCTACATTAGAGGCTTTACGGCAGGAGGTCCTAGATGAGAGGGACCAACATTTCTTAGGACAGGTCCCTACACCAGAGGACCCTGGTTTAGCTATAGACCCACGGTGATTGAGGAGGTCGATGTGATGATACAGGAGTTAGAACATCCAGGTTTTATCATTGAGGACGACCCAGTTCCTGAGGGAGAATAGCGGAGGAGATAGAGTAGATTATAGATAAGGATGATATTGTGGATGAGGATGATGGATTTATAGTGGACGATGCTAATAAGGGTATGGTGACTGATGATGATGGTTTTTATGGCTGACGATGACAAGGAGTTCGAAGACGAGGAGCCCGAGGAGCTTAGCTTGTCTGTTCCATTAAACGATGGATCAAATATGTCAAATGATAGCTAGGTGATGGGTATGGACTTTGTATACAGTGTATTTATGTTTATCTTAAGTGCTTAAATGCACTAAGATATTTTGGGCTAGGACGGTTTCGGGACTAGTACCTGGATAGGTATACTATTGTGACTGTATATTTTTGGACTACCATAAGTATGTAGTACGTACTCAGGTAGGGATAGTTATACTTTTTGTATGCTGACTAGGATGATCTTATGACATGACATTTTGGTTGACTACAATATGTGTGTTCTGCTTTTATATGATGATTTAAGCCTGTTTATTCTAATTTTGAATACTGTTCCAAAACTATGTAGAGGAGTTGATTTAAATTTCGTAAAGGGGTTTAAAAACTAACTATTCCCCTTTTCTAGGACGAAAAGACTTTAGAGGGGTGAATGTAATAACCTAAAATATTTACATTGTTTAAATTGAATTTCTATTGTATAATTTAGGTTTCTTAATATAAATCGAAATTAATAAGATTTAAATACAAGTATAGATTTAATAATCTTTTATATAATAGTTTGAATAAATATTTTTTATAAAAATATTAGTTAGAATAAATATTAGTTTGAATTTTTAGAATATGTTTTATAAGATTTTTACAAATAATGGTATTATTTAATTTTGATAAATAAAGGTTTATGAGTTGTCATGCATGCATATGATCAATTTGTAAATGGAAACAAGTGTATACATAGGTTTCTTCATGCATGTAAGTGGTGTGCCAAGTGTCCTTGTTTTAAAATAAAAAATAAGTAAATAAAAAGAAGAAGAACAGGGCGCACACACCCTTTAATTTACACAGCAACTTCATTCCGTGTATTTTCTTCATCTCAGTTCACATATCACCGTACCATTTCTCCTTCCCCATCACGCATAGCCTCTCCTTCCACCACCAGCTGCTATGCCAATCACCATCCCACCATCAACAACCCCCTCACACCAGCAAACCACCTTCACTTCTCCTCTACACTCCACCTTCTCTTCTCCCTCTCTCTTCAAAGTATAACACCAAGCTTCCCCTCTTTAGCAACTCACCGTCCCACTCCAGATGTCGCCACCAATCACCCATCTCAAGCATGCCTCCAGTCAGAGCCACCAACGATCATCTGATCCACCGCACTCCATCTCTCCCCTCTAAAAAAGACAGTCTGCTTTTTCCTTAAAACAGCACCCGGCTTCCGCAGCCGTGCTCCCCTGTTTGGTCTCCACCACCACCGAGCCGCAGTCAGTCACCACCTTCGACGCCTGCACCAACCTGCTGCACCCCACTTCCCTGTCTCCTCTCCTAAGAAACCCACCTTCCCCACTTAAACATCATGTCCTTCCCGTACAAACTTCCACCGCCGGCTCCTACGACGACCAACAGTCCACCCTGATCCACCATAAACACCCCACAGCCTGCCTTTTCTCTTAATTCCTCTCTAAAAACAGTTCAGCAGCACTAAACCCCATGCCAAATATTATCACCACCTTTTCTTTCTCTGTTTTCTACGTTAGCTTCGCACATACCTCTTCTCAGTTCAGTCGTGACCCATATAACCTTTATTTGTGTTGAAAAAAACAAAGATAACGGGTGCTGAAAGGTATATATATACACACACATGTTAGTTTATGAAAAAGTATTGTGTGCGTGATGGTAGCGTCGACCGTGAATATTGTACGTGATCATTCGTAGGGTTGATTTTAGTTGATACGGGTCTTGACGGTAAAGATTTTTCGAGGCATGAAGGTGAGAGCTCTAATTTAAATTATTTTTAATTAGTTATGGTTAATTATAAGCCATTGATGATTATAATTAGTTAACGTTAATTTATTGCTTATGAATGGTTATGGTATGCGATGTTTGTTGCTAATGTATGTGATGAATGTTCATGAAGTAGAACACAATGGACACTAAACGTTATTTAACATAACGCTTGCACACAATTAAATGGTTGTTTAATTGTTGTAATGTTAATAGAGGAATTCATGTTCATTTGGTTGATTTTTGATTGATTATGGTTGTATCACACACACCGTAGGTGTAGAATTATACAAATAATCGGTTTAATTCTTCTTTCCATGACGAATTTATTATTTAAGTAATAATTGAAAAATTAGTTTTGAAATTAGGTTTCAAATTGTTTGGAAATCTAAGATCAAATGACATTCGTAAAAGACGGAAACGATTTTAAAAATGTTTCAACAAATTTTAAATGCTCAATATTTGAAACAAGTTTGAAATTTAATTAAGAAAGTGATTTTGAGTTTATGTAAACAGTTGATGCCATTATTTTGTAACAAGCTTTGAAATAATTAAGCATGTTGGAATTTTTTAATTAAGTTTCAAGTAAATGGAAATGGAGCCTTGGAAATGGTTTCGAGCTATTAAACTTGAATCGAGTTTTGAAATTTAGTTGGGAAAATGATTTGATTTATGTGTTCTAACATTGGTTATGCAAACAAATGAGTTTCATTATTTATGACTATCGACAAGTCTGGAAAATGATGGAACAAGTTTTAGGAAAATATAATATTTTGGGAAAGAAATTTAAGAATATGGTTTTAATTTAAAGTTATGAGAATTTAAATTTATTTTTAAAGGATTCGGATGATTTATATTTAAAATCGTTATATGGATTGAATTGAACGTGTCACGTAGCGATAGTTCGTTAATATCGATTATAATTTTCAAATGACTATAACTTGAGTATTTTAAATCGAAATGACATGAAATGAGGAACTTTGGTATTTTATTATAAATAGTTTTGGAATGAAAAAGAAATTTTCAAATTATAACGTATGGGTTTCAAGGTAAGTCTAAAACAAATTTAGAAAAGGGTCGTTATACGTGCTATTTGGCAACCATAATGAAAAATTAAATAAAATAGGCTTATATAAATTATTAAAAATTTAGGAAAATTATGATAAATCTTATTTTATTATGCAAAATGGTTAGAGTTGATATATTTGAATATCAAATGATTTTGTATCCGTTTGGTTTAAATGGCTATTTACAACATTTGGTAAACCTGTTAAATGTTATTATAACGATTCATTAGAATCAATCGATTTTGGAAATCATAAAATGTAAACTATTGTTTTAAACTATTAAAATGGTTTTGTAAATATTTTGGAAGATTTTAAGAACTTAATTTTTTTTTCCATATGGAATTTATTACTGAATTTAATCAAGTATTTCGAGTTTGGAATTTAAAAAGAAAATGAGTTTGAGTAGAGTTAGTCGACGAATATTCAATATGAAATTCCAAGATGGGACGAATATTATCAGAAATATTAAAACATATCTACTTCGACATTCTGATAGCGTTTGCCGAGTTTGGGAATTGATATCAACTATAAGTCGATTAAACTTTATTTAAACTCATGTTTGATAATCAACTACTTGAACTATCACAAACGGAAATTTACATCCAAATTCAGACTTGGAAACTTCGAAGACTTATGGAAAGGAAAATGACGAATAAAAGAATTATGTTTTGTAATATAAGATTGGAAAATGAATATTAAATTTCAAGGAAGGGTTAAGGTGGTGTAACAACCCGTAAAATGCGAGCCAGTTTGAAATTTTTATTTTGGCGATTTTAGCGAATTTTGAATATTCAAAATGAATTATTTTAAATAATATCGTCGAAAAATTTATTTTGAATAGAATTCGAACGAATATATTTATATACGTCGTCGTTAGAATATATAATAATTATATATAATTATAAAAGGAATTGAAAATGGCGCGGTAGTTCGAAAATTCGATTTCTAATTTCAAATGAATATACAGAATTCAATATAAGTCAGAATTGAACGAAACAAGAAATATTTGAATCTGTATAACTATATCTTTGTAACGAAGTTAACAAACTGTGATTTCATCTTAGAAATGATAAGATATGTCCAGTTTAAAATTAGAAATAGTCGCTATGGAATTTATATATATTTTATATAATATATAGCCCTTAAAAATGGACATTTTGCAAACGACCTCGGATTTCGACGAAACCAGTTTTGTTGGGTTCGTGGTGTCAAGTTATTGCTAGATTCCAAATTTCATAATTTTTCGAATCAATATGTGAGCGTGGCAAAGGAAAACGCGTTTGACCAGTTTCAGTTGATTTTAATCGACTGGAAAATGGCCATTTTTCCAACGGCCTCAGAATTCGACGAAACAAGTTTTGTTAGGACCGTATCGTCAATACGAAGCTAGAAAATATTTTTCTCCAATTTATAGAGTTAGTATGTGACCCCGGTAATTTGAAATGTACGTTTAAAATTCAATATAACGATTTAAATGTAGATTTAAAGGAAACTGATCGAAACGATCAAATCAGCTAGCGATACATATCCCATTGTGTTCGGAATGGGGGTAAAACGCTATGGGCGACAGGCGGTGCACCTCGTTCCGAGGTCGTATGAAAAAGTCATCTTTAGGGTGAATTAAATAATTAAATTAAATAAAAAAAAACGTTCTCTCCCCTATTTACCCCCTGGCCCCCCCCGATGTATCGGGAAATCATTCAAGAAAAAGAAAAAAAAAAGAGAGAGAAAGGGGAACGGAGCGAGCGGAGGGAGCCGCCGCCCCTGGCGCTGCACCGCCGGAGGTCGGCGATCGCGCCACCCCTCCCTCACCTTCTCTCCCTCCTCCGATCTATCAGCCTCCAGCACCAAAACCCCCCCTTTCCAATCGAAAACCGCGCCTCCATCAAGCCCTATCCCCTCCGACCTGCCACCTCTCCGACGGCAGCGCCTCCCCCTCCTCCCTCACGAACCCGCGATCGGTGAGAACCCCCCCCCCAAGCCTGCTGCGACAGAGAAACCCCCCCCCCCCCCTGTAAGTTTTTTTTTTGCTTATTTATTTTATTTGATTTGTATATAATGTTAAAATTGATTTTTGTTAATTTAAAACTGAAGTGTTAAAGTTTTAAAAACTGATTTAAAAATTTAAAAACTGGATTTTTAAATGATATTAAAACTGGATTTTTAAGGGAATTTTAAAACTGATTTAAAAGGAATTTTAAAACTGATTTTATTTTTAAAAGGTTTAAACTTTAAAATAGAAAAGGCGGAATTTTTATTGAATAAAAGTAATAAAAATATGATTTTTATATTTTTAAAGTATTAAAAATATAATCTTTATAGGATAGAGAATATAAAAATATCATCTTTGTATGTGTAGCGAAATAAAAATCTGATTTTTATTTTATATACGTTGAGATAAAGTGGTTATTTTTATAAAGGTGAAAACTTTATTTTTATAAAGGCGAAAACTTTATTTTTATATATTGAACTTTGAAATAAAAATAGAATTTTTATATATTGAACTTCGAAATAAAAATAGAATTTTTATATATTGAACTTCGAAATAAAAATAAAATTTTTATATATTGAACTTCGAAATAAAAATAGAATTTTTATATATTGAACTTCGAAATAAAAATAGAAGGAGGTTAGAAATTTACAAAGTAAAAATTCGATTTTATATATTGAATAGCGAACTAAAAATTCGATTTTTATATATTGAATAGCGAACTAAAAATTCGATTTTTATATATTGAATAACAAAGTCAAAATTCGATTTTTTACATATGTAGTGGCCGCGGTCAACGAAGGTGACAAAAAGGCGAAACGATGAAGATTTCTATCAATGAAGTGCCGTGGAGCTAGGATAGCTATAAAGTGAGAATTTCTCACCTTTCAATTTCTTTTTCTAGTTATATATATATACTAGGATGCAGACGGTGCTTAGTAGCACCCGACACAATCGTCCACAGATCATGGACTTGTTTGTTTGGTTGCATAGATTAGTTTGATGATTTGATTTGAATTTGGTTGTTTGGTGAATATGATTGATGTGTGAATGGCGTGGGCCTTCACTAGACCGGGGATAAGGCTAGGCCTTGTCCCGTTTCTAGTATCGTCCCGTTATGCCGCCGAAATTTTCTAAAATAAGTTAGAAAAATAAAAATATCATTTTATTTAAAGAATGAACTGAATAGAAATTCATATGTTGAAATAAAATGTTTTGTCGTTAAAAATATAATTTTTAACGTGAAGTGAATAAAATAAAATATTCATTTATAAACCGGACGGTTTGTTTATGTACACCTATTTGAATGACATGGATTGGGACGATAAATTTTACACATCGCCCAACTGCACGAATAAAAATCTGTGTTTGATTGTTTGAAACCCCACACGGGTGTTGGGATGAAATTTGAAGTTCACTCATCCTGATTGATTAAATATGTCGATCGATTGATTGACAGGCTGTTATAAGCGTTGAATATCTATATTTGATGCTTATACAGTGTAGTGCACTTTGGTTGATGGTTGATTATTTTTCAATGCTATGATATACATGTGTTGTATGAAAATCCCTATAATTAATTTTATATGGTAATTGATTGGGCCTCATTCCAATTTAGAAAAATAAAGAATATTATAAAATAAAAGTTCATGTGTTGACAGTACTCATCCATTGAGATTGGTCATGAGTTGAACGAAATATTTTGATGATAACAACTATTTTGAAAATAGAAATTTATGAAGCCGTGTGATTAGATTGACGCCATTTTGACGTGAACGATATTTATATCGATTTTAAACGATTTCGAAATGAATTGAATTGAAAACGATTTCGAAATGAATTGAATTGAAAACGATTTCGAAATGAATTGAATTGAAAACGATTTCGAAATGAATTGAATTGAAAACGATTTCGAAATGAATTGAATTGAAAACGATTTCGAAACGAATTGAATTGAAAACGATTTCGAAACGAATTGAATTGAAAACGATTTCGAAATGAATTGAATTGAAAACGAATTCAAATTGAATTGAAAGCGAATTGAAATGAATTCAAATTGAATTGAAATTTGAATTGAATAGAAATGAATTTTGAAACGAATTTATAAAGAAGAATTCAATTTTGATTTGAATTGAAAAGGAAGTTGAAATTGCTTTTGAAACGAATTTAAAACTATTTATATAATTCGTTTTAAATAGAAATCGACGAAGTATATATTATATATATTATATATATAATATAATGGCCTGAATAGAACGCGCCGCGCCGCGGCAGTTCGTGAATTTCGACCATTTATTTCAAACGGACATTGCGGGAGATCCGACCGTCGGATTCTCCTAAAACCGGAACCGTTGGGTTCGTATCGAAAAGAGCTTTTAACGAATATTAGAAATTTGAAATCTAACGGTTGAATTTGGAGATACGTCCAAATCAAATTCGAAAAAGGTCGCTGTAAGTGCAGTTCGATGGCCATTGATGGAAATCGACTGTACGAGCCTTGATAAAATAATTAAAAATAGTAATAATTTGTGTAAAATCATAAGAAATGATTTGTGAAGATTTGGGATGAAAAACTCCATATTTGAAAAGATAAAAATAGGTTTTTATCGAAATGAACTAGTTTTGAACTAGAAATATAATTCTATTTATTTTTAAATAAATAAATTGAATGTGAAAAGGGTTTTAAAAATAACCAAAATTTCCAATGATTGCATTGGAGTGGATTTGAATCGAAATTGTCTTCGGAATATTTCGATGTTGGAATTCGTGATTATACAGATGTTGTTATGGGAATTTGAAAGATATACATTTATATCGTTATTTCAATACGACATTTGTTAATCGTAGAATTTGATATTGAATATAAGCCGATATATTTTCTATTCAGAGCCTTATATTGAATATCAAATGTGATTTTGGGTTTGTCGTGAATGGTGTCTTCACTAACACTGTTCTTGAACCCAGTTGAGAAAAGATTAAATCTTTTTATTTAGATTTAATGAAGTGTACCAATTAAATAACATTTAATTGGAATTGAATCGATATTGATTTTTGGGTTTATCGTGAACAGTGTTTTAAATAACACTTGTTCTTTAACCCGATAATTAATGAATGTGATTTTGGGTTTATCGTGAATCGTGTTTTAAATGACACTGATTCTTTAACCCAGTCGAAGATTAAAACTAAGTGGAGTTTTAATGAATCTTTAATTAGATTGAAATAATCGAAATGGAGTATCACCAGTTTTGCTCCAGGCGATAGTTAAATCTTTAATTAGATTTGAACGTGAAATGGTAATTGAATTTATCGATAACACTGTGGTGTTAGATATGAAGTATTACCAGTTTTACTTCATGGGATGAATAGGTTGGGATTGGGAAATTAAAACAAATGATTACTTCGGTAAGGTTCGCTAATCCCGACTAGTTTGAATTGATATTCAAAATGGATTAAAGAATAAATTCAAGGAATTTATCTTTGATAAAATTAATGGGAATCTTTCCCTATGAATGTGAAATTTAGAAACTAACTGTCGGTTAGCCAAGCAGAATGGTTTTCTGGATATTGATCTGATGTTGGTTTCGGCCTTCGGGGTTAATATTTGGGGAACTATTCTCTTGATTAATTTGCGGTTAGTGACTGATGAATTGGAATGAGGCGTATGTTGTGTTTGTGTAACACTTATTTAAAATATACGCGAGTTATTCGGAAAGGCCGGGTTTATCCCATTCTGAATAACTGATGCGACGATAAGTCGAAGATGAAGACGATGGTCGAAGACCGGAAGTCTTCACGTCGTTTGGGTAATTACTGATGATCTTGATTGGGCTGTACACCCAAGAAGATGGAAACAGTTAGTGATCGTCCAGACGTGCTTGGAGATCGATGGATATGCGGGGTACTAGGTGCCTCCGGTTTCGTTCAGACCCAGAACGGACTTGTAAATGGACTGTGTGTCTGACATTGGATTTTAGTCCGTGTGATTGATCTCTATTAAATATATATCTGTTTGGCGGCGGAGAATTTATTCTCTTGCTTAACGCCCTTCTCTGAGACGTACGAGCTCAGGGGTTATATATTGATGGATATCAAACGCATGGAGTGAATTGCCTGTGTGGCATGCCTAAGTGGCAATGGATCGAGGCTTTTGTTGAAAAGCAAAGTCTTGTGGTGATGATCAAAGCAAGGCCTTTGTGGCGTAGCTTTGTGTAACGTTGATTCGCGAGCTTCACACCCGGTATGAACCAAAAACGGGAGAGGACGTCAGGGAGGGCATGCGTTTCTTCCTAGCTAGAAGTGGCGTCAGTGGTTTTACACGCCCTGACGAGTTTGACTTATGTGGTTGTTGCTGTTGCGAGGCGCCTCGGATTGATCGGTCGTTCTCGAACCGATGGAGTCATTTAGTTGGCTTGTTTACGCCCCATAGGGCGGGGAAACGCATGTTCAGGGTTTAAGTTTAATCCACATCGGTGGACTGGCCCTGAGGATCCAAGGGTCGATGCGCTCTGACCCTGAGGCTCGGGCTAGGCAGTCTCGAAGTCGGTGAGGACTATCTTTTGCCTCGGTTCATAGACGGAAATCCAATTTCCAAATATGTGACTTTGCGGTTTTATTTGTAAACCTATATATGGCGACATAGTGGCATGGGACGCTCATGCCGCCTATGATTGATACTTATGATATGAAGTTGTTATATACACTATGCACTTATGATAGTATCAAATGATTTGTTTTAAACGTATCAAGCATCCTTTGGCTGTTATAAGGGAAAACCCTATCCCCCGGCTTGCGTTGCATTGTGTGATAGGACCTGGGTCTTATAACAGCTTCATTTTTCTTTATTTAGCATTGCGCTGTTTGTTTTATGCACTGGTATTCTTGGGAGGAAACCCGTTCCGTGTTATACGGCGTGGTCCCTTGATTTACCTAACTTTAAAAATAAAGATTAACTGTTTTAGTTCTCACACCAGTCACATGACTGACCTGGAGTTTATTGTTTTAACCTAAACTATGGGTGCCCCTATTTTGACACGGGCAGCTAGTAGTTTTGGTTTTGCAGATTTATATTCACAGGATCCTGGTTTACAGCTGGAATGATATCCGGAAAGCTTTGTATCCGTATATCTCTTCTAGTTGTGTATTGTATTATTTTCCGCTGCTATGTATTTAAATGTAATTTAAATCTCTGATATTTCTGTGTAATATTCATTTATACTCTGTATATTCTTGTAATCTGATGCATTGTTGTAATATACAATGAGATGTTCTTCTGTATGTGTTCTGTTTTGTCCTGTTCTCAAACGATAGGGCGTTTCGAACGGTCTGGGTCGGTTTAGCGACTGGTTCGGACCGAGCGAAATTCTTTGCCGTCACAGTTGGTATCAGAGCTTTGGTTTACAAAGCTCAGAGAACAAGACACATTAGAACCATATGAAAGAATTCATCAGATATTGGATTAATAATATCCAATTAGAATGATTCGTTAGAGATGGGATCAGTAGTATCCTAGAACGAGTGTGAAGAGTATATTTTCAAATGAAAACAAATTTTGTTTTGAAAATATAAATCAACTATTCGTATTTGGTTATCTATTTATATTGAGTTGGACAGTCCAGTATATAAAGATTTTGCGTATACGTCTGATCCGCGTGTATTCGAAGTTTTAATATATTGGATAGATATAGAATCATACTCTAGTGGCCCGAAGATGATTCTGATGGTTGAGTACTCATCGTCAGAATTTATATTCGTGTGACGAAGGTGTGATATCTATATATTTCCATTAGACTGGTGTGAGAACCAAAATTAGATAGGGCTTATTGTTGTGAATTGGCATCAAAAACACGATTTTAGTATATGTATCAAAATTATGAATTTTAAACTTTAAATTCACTAATTGATTGATGTTTGTGTTGTTTGTTCATTTGTTTGCTAATTTTGAACCATTATGCCTAATTGAATCAAATATTGAGTTATATTGAAAATTGGTCGCGTTTGCTTGCATATACATATACTTGCATTGAACAGGTCATAGCAAGGAGGCTAGAGCCGAAGAATAAAATTTGTTTGTCCGACAAATAGGTACATGTTTACTACATAATTTCCTGTTTTGTTTGGGTGATGATGATTTTGTGAGCCTATTGGCTTTTTCTTTTTCTTTTTGAGATCTGAAGGACTGGGGAAGCTATTTGAAATTCCCCGATGCTCCCGGTGCAGGGGAGGTTATGGCGAAATTTTTCGAAAATTTAGGGAGTTAGCCAAATTTTTGAAATTTGAGAAATTCTCAGAAACTGAAAAGTTGGAGAATGGAAACCAGATCGAACGTAGAGTTGAATTATCAAACCACTTTCGACTTTGTTCCTTTTCGGGGACGAAAAGTTTTAAGTGGGGGAGATTGTAACAACCCGTAAAATGCGAGCCAGTTTGAAATTTTTATTTTGGCGATTTTAGCGAATTTTGAATATTCAAAATGAATTATTTTAAATAATATCGTCGAAAAATTTATTTTGAATAGAATTCGAACGAATATATTTATATACGTCGCCGTTAGAATATATAATAATTATATATAATTATAAAAGGAATTGAAAATGGCGCGGTAGTTCGAAAATTCGATTTCTAATTTCAAATGAATATACAGAATTCAATATAAGTCAGAATTGAACGAAACAAGATATATTTGAATCTGTATAACTATATCTTTGTAACGAAGTTAACAAACTGTGATTTCATCTTAGAAATGATAAGATATGTCCAGTTTAAAATTAGAAATAGTCGCTATGGAATTTATATATATTTTATATAATATATAGCCCTTAAAAATGGACATTTTGCAAACGACCTCGGATTTCGACGAAACCAGTTTTGTTGGGTTCGTGATGTCAAGTTATTGCTAGATTCCAAATTTCATAATTTTTCGAATCAATATGTGAGCGTGGCAAAGGAAAACGCGTTTGACCAGTTTTAGTTGATTTTAATCGACTGGAAAATGGCCATTTTTCCAACGGCCTCAGAATTCGACGAAACAAGTTTTGTTAGGACCGTATCGTCAATACGAAGCTAGAAAATATTTTTCTCCAATTTATAGAGTTAGTATGTGACCCCGGTAATTTGAAATGTACGTTTAAAATTCAATATAACGATTTAAATGTAGATTTAAAGGAAACTGATCGAAACGATCAAATCAGCTAGCGATACATATCCCATTGTGTTCGGAATGGGGGTAAAACGCTATGGGCGACAGGCGGTGCGCCTCGTTCCGAGGTCGTATGAAAAAGTCATCTTTAGGGTGAATTAAATAATTAAATAATTAAATTAAATAAATAAATAAAAAAAACGTTCTCTCCCCCATTTACCCCCTGGCCCCCCCAATGTATCGGGAAATCATTCAAGAAAAAGAAAAAAAAAAGAGAGAGAAAGGGGAACGGAGCGAGCGGAGCGAGCCGCCGCCCCTGGCGCTGCACCGCCGGAGGTAGGCGATCGCGCCACCCCTCCCTCACCTTCTCTCCCTCCTCCGATCTATCAGCCTCCAGCACCAAACCCCCCCCTTTCCAATCGAAAACCGCGCCTCCATCAAGCCCTATCACCTCCGACCTGCCACCTCTCCGACGGCAGCGCCTCCCCCTCCTCCCTCACGAACCCGCGATCGGTGAGAACCCCCCCCCCCCCCCAAGCCTGCTGCGACAGAGATACCCCCCCCCCCCTGTAAGTTTTTTTTTTGCTTATTTATTTTATTTGATTTGTATATAATGTTAAAATTGATTTTTGTTAATTTAAAACTGAAGTGTTAAAGTTTTAAAAACTGATTTAAAAATTTAAAAACTGGATTTTTAAATGATATTAAAACTGGATTTTTAAGGGAATTTTAAAACTGATTTAAAAGGAATTTTAAAACTGATTTTATTTTTAAAAGGTTTAAACTTTAAAATAGAAAAGGCGGAATTTTTATTGAATAAAAGTAATAAAAATATGATTTTTATATTTTTAAAGTATTAAAAATATAATCTTTATAGGATAGAGAATATAAAAATATCATCTTTGTATGTGTAGCGAAATAAAAATCTGATTTTTATTTTATATACGTTGAGATAAAGTGGTTATTTTTATAAAGGTGAAAACTTTATTTTTATAAAGGCGAAAACTTTATTTTTATATATTGAACTTCGAAATAAAAATAGAATTTTTATATATTGAACTTCGAAATAAAAATAGAATTTTTATATATTGAACTTCGAAATAAAAATAGAATTTTTATATATTGAACTTCGAAATAAAAATAGAAGGAGGTTAGAAATTTACAAAGTAAAAATTCGATTTTTATATATTGAATAGCGAACTAAAAATTCGATTTTTATATATTGAATAGCGAACTAAAAATTCGATTTTTATATATTGAATAACGAAGTCAAAATTCGATTTTTTACATATGTAGTGGCCGCGGTCAACGAAGGTGACAAAAAGGCGAAACGATGAAGATTTCTATCAATGAAGTGTCGTGGAGCTAGGATAGCTATAAAGTGAGAATTTCTCACCTTTCAATTTCTTTTTCTAGTTATATATATATATACTAGGATGCAGACGGTGCTTAGTAGCACCCGACACAATCGTCCACAGACCATGGACTTGTTTGTTTGGTTGCATAGATTAGTTTGATGATTTGATTTGAATTTGGTTGTTTGGTGAATATGATTGATGTGTGAATGGCGTGGGCCTTCACTAGACCGGGGATAAGGCTAGGCCTTGTCCCGTTTCTAGTATCGTGCCGTTATGCCGCCGAAATTTTCTAAAATAAGTTAGAAAAATAAAAATATCATTTTATTTAAAGAATGAACTGAATAGAAATTCAAATGTTGAAATAAAATGTTTTGTCGTTAAAAATATAATTTTTAACGTGAAGTGAATAAAATAAAATATTCATTTATAAACCGGACGGTTTGTTTATGTACACCTATTTGAATGACATGGATTGGGACGATAAATTTTACACATCGCCCAACTGCACGAATAAAAATCTGTGTTTGATTGTTTGAAACCCCACACGGGTGTTGGGATGAAATTTGAAGTTCACTCATCCTGATTGATTAAATATGTCGATCGATTGATTGACAGGCTGTTATAAGCGTTGAATATCTATATTTGATGCTTATACAGTGTAGTGCACTTTGGTTGATGGTTGATTATTTTTCAATGCTATGATATACATGTGTTGTATGAAAATCCCTATAATTAATTTTATATGGTAATTGATTGGGCCACATTCCAATTTAGAAAAATAAAGAATATTATAAAATAAAAGTTCATGTGTTGACAGTACTCATCCATTGAGATTGGTCATGAGTTGAACGAAATATTTTGATGATAACAACTATTTTGAAAATAGAAATTTATGAAGCCGTGTTGATTAGATTGACGCCATTTTGACGTGAACGATATTTATATCGATTTTAAACGATTTCGAAATGAATTGAATTGAAAACGATTTCGAAATGAATTGAATTGAAAACGATTTCGAAATGAATTGAATTGAAAACGATTTCGAAATGAATTGAATTGAAAACGATTTCGAAACGAATTGAATTGAAAACGATTTCGAAACGAATTGAATTGAAAACGATTTCGAAATGAATTGAATTGAAAACGATTTCAAAATGAATTGAATTGAAAACGAATTCAAATTGAATTGAAAGCGAATTGAAATGAATTCAAATTGAATTGAAATTTGAATTGAATAGAAATGAATTTTGAAACGAATTTATAAAGAAGAATTCAATTTTGATTTGAATTGAAAAGGAAGTTGAAATTGCTTTTGAAACGAATTTAAAACTATTTATATAATTCGTTTTAAATAGAAATCGACGAAGTATATATTATATATATTATATATATAATATAATGGCCTGAATAGAACGCGCCGCGCCGCGGCAGTTCGTGAATTTCGACCATTTATTTCAAACGGACATTGCGGGAGATCCGACCGTCGGATTCTCCTAAAACCGGAACCGTTGGGTTCGTATCGAAAAGAGCTTTCTAACGAATATTAGAAATTTGAAATCTAACGGTTGGATTTGGAGATACGTCCAAATCAAATTCGAAAAAGGTCGCTGTAAGTGCAGTTCGATGGCCATTGATGGAAATCGACTGTACGGGCCTTGATAAAATTATTAAAAATAGTAATAATTTGTGTAAAATCATAAGAAATGATTTGTGAAGATTTGGGATGAAAAACTCCATATTTGAAAAGATAAAAATAGGTTTTTATCGAAATGAACTAGTTTTGAACTAGAAATATAATTCTATTTATTTTTAAATAAATAAATTGAATGTGAAAAGGGTTTTAAAAATAACCAAAATTTCCAATGATTGCATTGGAGTGGATTTGAATCGAAATTGTCTTCGGAATATTTCGATGTTGGAATTCGTGATTATACAGATGTTGTTATGGGAATTTGAAAGATATACATTTATATCGTTATTTCAATACGACATTTGTTAATGGTAGAATTTGATATTGAATATAAGCCGATATATTTTCTATTCAGAGCCTTATATTGAATATCAAATGTGATTTTGGGTTTGTCGTGAATGGTGTCTTCACTAACACTGTTCTTGAACCCAGTTGAGAAAAGATTAAATCTTTTTATTTAGATTTAATGAAGTGTACCAATTAAATAACATTTAATTGGAATTGAATCGATATTGATTTTTGGGTTTATCGTGAACAGTGTTTTAAATAACACTTGTTCTTTAACCCGATAATTAATGAATGTGATTTTGGGTTTATCGTGAATCGTGTTTCAAATGACATTGATTCTTTAACCCAGTCGAAGATTAAAACTAAGTGGAGTTTTAATGAATCTTTAATTAGATTGAAATAATCGAAATGGAGTATCACCAGTTTTGCTCCAGGCGATAGTTAAATCTTTAATTAGATTTGAACGTGAAATGGTAATTGAATTTATCGATAACACTGTGGTGTTAGATATGAAGTATTACCAGTTTTACTTCATGGGATGAATAGGTTGGGATTGGGAAATTAAAACAAATGATTACTTCGGTAAGGTTCGCTAATCCCGACTAGTTTGAATTGATATTCAAAATGGATTAAAGAATAAATTCAAGGAATTTATCTTTGATAAAATTAATGGGAATCTTTCCCTATGAATGTGAAATTTAGAAACTAACTGTCGGTTAGCCAAGCAGAATGGTTTTCTGGATATTGATCTGATGTTGGTTTCGGCCTTCGGGGTTAATATTTGGGGAACTATTCTCTTGATTAATTTGCGGTTAGTGACTGATGAATTGGAATGAGGTGTATGTTGTGTTTGTGTAACACTTATTTAAAATATACGTGAGTTATTCGGAAAGGCCGGGTTTATCCCATTCTGAATAACTGATGCGACGATAAGTCGAAGATGAAGACGATGGTCGAAGACCGGAAGTCTTCACGTCGTTTGGGTAATTACTGATGATCTTGATTGGGCTGTACACCCAAGAAGATGGAAACAGTTAGTGATCGTCCAGACGTGCTTGGAGATCGATGGATATGCGGGGTACTAGGTGCCTCCGGTTTCGTTCAGACCCAGAACGGACTTGTAAATGGACTGTGTGTCTGACATTGGATTTTAGTCCGTGTGATTGATCTCTATTAAATATATATCTGTTTGGCGGCGGAGAATTTATTCTCTTGCTTAACGCCCTTCTCTGAGACGTACGAGCTCAGGGGTTATATATTGATGGATATCAAACGCATGGAGTGAATTGCCTGTGTGGCATGCCTAAGTGGCAATGGATCGAGGCTTCTGTTGAAAAGCAAAGTCTTGTGGTGATGATCAAAGCAAGGCCTTTGTGGCGTAGCTTTGTGTAACGTTGATTCGCGAGCTTCACACCCGGTATGAACCAAAAACGGGAGAGGACGTCAGGGAGGGCATGCGTTTCTTCCTAGCTAGAAGTGGCGTCAGTGGTTTTACACGCCCTGACGAGTTTGACTTATGTGGTTGTTGTTGTTGCGAGGCGCCTCGGATTGATCGGTCGTTCTCGAACCGATGGAGTCATTTAGTTGGCTCGTTTACGCCCCATAGGGCGGGGAAACGCATGTTCAGGGTTTAAGTTTAATCCACATCGGTGGACTGGCCCTGAGGATCCAAGGGTCGATGCGCTCTGACCCTGAGGCTCGGGCTAGGCAGTCTCGAAGTCGGTGAGGACTATCTTTTGCCTCGGTTCATAGACGGAAATCCAATTTCCAAATACGTGACTTTGCGGTTTTATTTGTAAACCTATATATGGCGACATAGTGGCATGGGACGCTCATGCCGCATATGATTGATACTTATGATTTGAAGTTGTTATATACACTATGCACTTATGATAGTATCAAATGATTTGTTTTAAACGTATCAAGCATCCTTTGGCTGTTATAAGGGAAAACCCTATCCCCCGGCTTGCGTTGCATTGTGTGATAGGACCTGGGTCTTATAACAGCTTCATTTTTCTTTATTTAGCATTGCGCTGTTTGTTTTATGCACTGGTATTCTTGGGAGGAAACCCGTTCCGTGTTATACGGCGTGGTCCCTTGATTTACCTAACTTTAAAAATAAAGATTAACTGTTTTAGTTCTCACACCAGTCACATGACTGACCTGGAGTTTATTGTTTTAACCTAAACTCTGGGTGCCCCTATTTTGACACGGGCAGCTAGTAGTTTTGGTTTTGCAGATTTATATTCACAGGATCCTGGTTTACAGCTGGAATGATATCCGGAAAGCTTTGTATCCGTATATCTCTTCTAGTTGTGTATTGTATTATTTTCCGCTGCTATGTATTTAAATGTAATTTAAATCTCTGATATTTCTGTGTAATATTCATTTATACTCTGTATATTCTTGTAATCTGATGCATTGTTGTAATATACAATGAGATGTTCTTCTGTATGTGTTCTGTTTTGTCCTGTTCTCAAACGATAGGGCGTTTCGAACGGTCTGGGTCGGTTTAGCGACTGGTTCGGACCGAGCGAAATTCTTTGCCGTCACAGGTGGTAACGAGATTTATGGAAACTAGAATAAATCCAACCTTGATTATAAGTGAATTTATAACGATTTGGAAGGAGATTTAAATTGGAAATCTAGAATGATCCATAGCTATTGTTTTAAAATACACTTATTACTTGGAAAAACCTGGACTAAATATAAGTTCGAAAACCATTCCAAGTAATAATACAACATTATAAAGAAATTGAAGAATTGGAAATCGATAAGTGAAGACCGAGAATCTTTGAATTGTTTGGATTGATTGCTGATGTCTCGTTTGGTCCGATCACCAATACGAGATTATAAGTCGCATGAGATCTGAATAAATTTGGAGATGTTCGGATTGTTGTTCCGTTCAGACCTAGAACGGACGTGTATGGATTATGTGTCTGACATTGTGATTGACTGCGTAGCACTGATTTCTGCTAATATATATTGGATTTGTGGCAATGAATTTATTCTCATCTCAAAGACATATGAACTACGAGGTTATGTATTAATAGAAACCAGTGACGTGTTGTGAAGTGACAATGTGATGTACTTAAGTTATGTAATGAGCTAGAAATGATCAAAGAATGGCTTATTTAAGCGTAGCTTTG
The DNA here is from genome assembly GCA_030737875.1 of Allium sativum. Classification (NCBI taxonomy): domain Eukaryota; kingdom Viridiplantae; phylum Streptophyta; class Magnoliopsida; order Asparagales; family Amaryllidaceae; genus Allium; species Allium sativum. Next base: position 966,806,011 of record CM060912.1, on the reverse strand, counting down.
TATATATCATGACATCGACAAACCTCGTGCCTCGGATTGATGGCAAACTGGCGGTTAGGTTTTATACATATACAAAATCTCTGTTGTAACTCGAAAGCTTCGGTGGTGGATCTACATGTGAAACCTGAGGGAATAAAGTATATATGGTGTCCGAGTCTAGATGAAAACCGGGATATATACTTCGCGCTCTGTATTAAGTGTCTGAGCCTGGATGTTAGCCGGGAGATACTTAGCTTGTGTCCTCAATTAATCTCTCATGCCAGGAACCATCATGTTGGAAACCAAATAACCAATACGAGCCTTCGATTTGTGTGTAAACGATGTATGTGGGCATAGTTACTATGCTTGCTAAGACATGTGTACTTATTTGGAAATTGTTTTAATGCTATGCTCTAATAATATTAAAAGAGAATTTTCATGTATTAAAGCATTATTGGTTATCATAAGACAAAACTCGCTCACTCGGTGTGTTCTTACATTGTGTGATGTAGGACGAGCTTATGATAGCTTCATTTTCCAAAGTCATTGCGAATTTCTTGCAAGGGAATTCACATGGTGTAAATCCGTTCCGCGTCAGCGGCTTGGTCCAATGAATTTTTCCAACTTTAAAATAAGCCCAAAATAATAAATGTTTTAAGTTCTCACACACGACTGACGTAAAGTTTATTGTTCCCACACCTAAACTCTGGGTGCCTATAATTTTGCATGGACAACTAGTAGTTTAGTTTGCAGGTTTAGTCTTCAAAGCTGGATTTAGATTTAGAGCTAGAGTTATATTTTGAGTTTTCAACTTCCGTTGAGAGCATATTCATTTTCCGCTGAGCATATTGTGTACTTCGATTCCTTGTAACTCTGATGCAAATTTTTGTAATGAAATTAAAAGTTCTGTTATTTGTTTTCAAATATGTTAGTATCCATAACCATCAGTCTTTATAAACGATTTAAGTTGGTTTATTACAGGCAAGAATCAGATAAAAAGTTGGGTCGATATAAAAGATCTCTAAAATTAACATTAGAGTAAAGATCTCTAAAATATTTCTCAGAAAATTTTCTTATAGAACCTCATTGGTTGATGAATTCATGCAAAAAAATTCGACCCTTGAATCCATAGACAAGCAAATCATCACCGATCCCTATAGCGAAAGGATAGATAACAATCCATATAAACTGCGATTTGGTCCTTTTAATTTCTCGTGCTAGTTCGTTTACTCCTTGGCATCATGTTTCCAATGTTGCTTTGCATAGTTGCCTATGCTCTTTTGGAGATACTGATGGATCTTTGATGAGTTGAACTGCTAGTGTTGACGACATATGGATATTGTCAACAAGGAGCATGGAAACCTGGAGCAACACCTGAATTAGGCTTTAGGTAGCTAGAAATGAATATTATAGAAGTGGCACTACACTAAAACAGTAAATTTGGCACACCAAGATGCAGAGATTTGATACGGCTTTAAGCTGTATCAAATTTGGTGCAGCTCATAACCGTATCAAATTATGCTCCCATATCTTATAATTTCATTAGTAATCCATGCCATCTCCATCAACTAATATCCAACCCTGCATCTTCAACCACGCAGATCAGTTCATTTTGACATGTCTTTAAGTATCAATTCCGCATATCTTCGCTTCTTTCGTTTACCCCCGCTATTTTTAATTTCTCCCAAACCTTAAATCAAGTTAGTTCTAATCCGACCTTATTCACAGTGAAATGAAAATCGCTTGAAATTGAGAAAAGTCTTGTTCTTCGCTCTTTTCCTGTTTGCTACAAGTGAGGTTAGTGTATCTGAACATGCTGCGAGAACGAAGACTATCCAAAAATCTGACTCGATGATCACTAAAGGTAGAAATCGTTGTTTCTCCTTTCGATTTATGCTTATTTTTATAGTATCCACTGTTATATTGTTACAACGAATCCTTTTGCCTTGAGAGGTTCCATTGGATCGTTTGTGTTGTTTCACACCTATATCGAAGGACACAGAGACTATAGGTGTGACAACCCAAATTTTCGGTATCTTTTGAGCTGATTAAGCAACCTACAATCAACCCAAAATGCATTGGAAACTCAGATGCCAATAGATCGAAGTAAGAGGGTGAGATAAGGAAGAAAGTAAAGAAAAAAGGAATGAGAAGAAGAACTAATACATCATAGTGTCTCACATCGCAGCAGAACAAAATAAAATACAAAAATAACTTTTATTGAGAGCTTGAAATAATACTTACAATATCAGAGTACATCAATACATTTGGACAGTTATAATATCATGTCCTCATATATATAACACATAGCGGAAAACTAACAGTACACATATACGTTTGAACTCCTTCAGCTCGTCTTTGGACTCACAGCATCCGGTAACCTGAACCTATACACCCCGGTCTAACTCGAGCATTACAAACACCGGGCCTGTCTAGTGAACCAGAGCGAGACAAACTCGCTAAGTTTATAATATTATCCAACTTGATCTTAAAGTTTAAATCCTTTTGAAAGAAGAGGATAATCGTAAGACCAAATCCACACATAAATGTGGACAGTTTTTACCTTACGATAAACCAAAACCTTTTGAAATCAATATCTTATTTTGATATTATGATAATGTCTAATTACAAATAAATAGAATCTAGTAGAGCGCTTGCATCTCACGCTCCACATATATAGTATACAAACAAAACCGCGTGTGCTTATTGGAGATTGGATTCCGACTACAACAAGATATGGGACCACCTGCCGATAGTGTATCTCTAGAGGGGAATACACTGGGTTCAACAAGAACGACTTATAGCTCGGCCCACACATGACTGATCACTCATTTCGCTTGAGTGTATCGAATGTATATCGCCAACGGTTGGGCTCAAACCACCGTTTCCCAAAAAGGGACAGCATCGAAATAGATTAAAGAAGTAAAAGGAATTTCTCTAGATAGGTGATTATACACCCTAATGGGAGCAACCCACATAGCCATGCTGCCTGCCCTGTTTTGGTCATTTCCCGGTTTATGAGGCTTGAGGTTATAATCAACTTTTGGAACATCTGGCCACCATTCACTTTGGAATACCATGTCGTCCATACAAGTCATCCTGGAATATGATGAACCGAAGGCACCCTCCGACCACATCCTAGGAATCACCCTATAGATTCATCCTTGCAATCCGTAGATTTCAACCATGACAGAATCACAGTATATCTCTAGGGATCAGTTAGAGATTGTAAGTAACTCTTCCATTTTATGGAGATCTACGGTCTTCATTTGCTTCCATCTCGATCAGCATCTTCGACATATTCATATATATTAGTCGGAATGGTTTTCGAATATAAATTCGATCCCGGTCTTTCCGTACCAACAATCGTATGGGTAAAATTTGATAGTCAGTTATTTAACTATCAAAGTAAACAACCATAAAAAAATTAGATTCAATGGTTCTGGACACAGTGTCACTTGGCTTTTAAAAATAATATATTGGTTGTAATACCAAAAATAATATCTACATTAATATTCTCAAATCATTTTATTTGTATCTTAAAACCATATTTAAATTCACGTTGACTACCACTTTAAAACATTTTCTATCACATCACTTATTATTTATAATTGGGAAATCGATTCAACTTATCATCGTAAAACAATCATTACCAAATCTCCTTTGTTTTCATTATTAGAAATAAAATAATCATCACTTATCCTCATTCTACATCATGTCGCCTTACTTTTGAAAATATCACTATATTTTCAAAATCCCTTTTTATCTCTTCTATTATGGAAATATAATCATATTCTCATGCCCCTTTTTAGTTCCTTTTATTACAATCCATTATATATATCTCCAAATTATTCACATAATGTTACATGATTATTTCTCTAAATAAATTATTTCTAACACTCTCGCCATTACAACTAATATCATCCTCCAATAATCCTGAAGCCGTTCAAGTTGTGGTATTTTAATTACCTCTCAGACCTTGATCAACAACATTCTTATCTGAAGATAGATATGAATTGCAATTCAAAAACTCATATTCATTCCAATACCAAAAATTACTATTTCACTATTTTATTTAAAATACGATTTTATAAACCTTCTTATTTTTGAAATCTTCTTTTTCAAAATATACTACTATTACTAAATTCATTGATTTAGTAAATGATCAATAAACCATCAACTTTTAACCCTTAACTTCTTTAAACTATTTGTGTTATTATCCGGGTTTTTATTACAAACCCTATTGCTCGATCTTTTACCAGATTTAATTACCAGTATCCCTTTTTTCTAAACCTTTAATCATTTCCTCTAGACAAACTCTCCATTTCACTTAATATCATTCTTAAGTAAAATTAATTTAAAATTAACGTTTTAACTTCCCACCGCTTTTATAAACTTGTTCATACAATTCACATAAACCATGTTTCATGTCGATTTCCTTAAATATTTATTTTAAACTAATCATATTCACTTAAAATCACTTTACATCTTAATTTACCCAACTCGGTTTTAATATAAACCCGATCATAAAATCCCTTTAATTTTCAATTATATACATTACTAACTTTGGTTACTTAAATGAACTTTACATAAGGAGAAATTTCTTTAAGTTATTATTTATTTACTTTAACACTAACTGGGATAAATACCCGATCTCGTTTTTAATTCTTATTAAGTTAAACACTATTCGCTAAATTATTCCATTAGATTAATTGGCACAAATGATTTAATTTTAAAAAAATCCATTAAAACAGATGGCTTGGCCAATTTTTAAAACATGATTGACACGTTGATCAATTCTAACTCATCCTTTCATTTAAATTAATAAATAGTATTATTAGATAATCTCATTTACTTTGATTATTATTAAATAAATAATAATCTATTTGAAAAAATCTCTTTTTAATTGTTTCTTAAAATAATTAATCATATTTATAAATCACATTAATAATTAATCACCTTAATCCTTGCTCATTTGCTTAACAATCTAAGCTTCATTAACAATTACGATGGGGCATGTGCTTCGCACATGGCCAACTTTGATACAAAATAGTGATTGGTGGTTAAACAAACAATATATATAAATATGATTGGTTTATTTCCTTTTTTAAAAACTTCATTTAAAAAAAGAAAAAGAAATATTTAGAAAAAAGTCTATATTTAGTTATAAAATAAATTTCATAACTTCATTTCTATCGATTCACCTGACGGTAAATCAATCTTTATGGAGCAATTTGTATCTTGGCCATCTGCCATAAATTCCTCCACCAATATCACACATTGGTTAAAGACAACAAACATTAAACTCATATCCAACGATCAATTATCAAATCCACAATCTGATCATATTGGTTAAACAGTTCATGTAATGATCATATGCAAATAAATAATCAATTCAACTAGTAGCGGTCAACCAGAATAATAATTCAAGCATCCAATTAAATTTAAATATGTTTATATTTTATAAACGTAACCAACAAGGTAAGTTATCTTGTTTGGAAATTATCGTTAAAAATAACAATGTCATTTAATTTAAACTAAACAACCGTTTAATTTAAATAATGTATAAAATATTCAACAAACAACCAAGCAATCATCAATCAGTCAATAAACAGCAACCATAGCACACAAATATTAAAACCCAATTAATATAAAATATAAGTTGGATAACTGAGTGAGTTTAACTCACCTGGTTTAATTCGGTTGATTAACCGCTTATTTTTAATTAAATTAAAATAGTGTTTAATTTAATTAAAAATTACGATCGCTTCCTGACCAAACCAACTCCAGCGCGTAGCCTTTGTCAACACAGTTCCAAAACTGCTATTTTGGTCCAATTCTGTTACCATATGAATTTATAAATATCACAAGTTTTTGTAAATAATTTGATTAAATTTAAAGTACAAGGCCTCACCAAAGATAAGTCCACACCACTTCAAATATACACAAAACACAAGCAATAGTGCATCGTTGTCTCTCTTCCATTATCTATAAAACACGAACGCTTCCTATACGTGATGCCTGAAAGCTCCTCACACTATCAACCACGTACTCTCTCCCCCATATTTCCCGAACATCGCCTTGAACACACACTCACCTATATTTTGTCATCCACCTCATCACGTTTAAATTAAAACCCCACCTTGAAGTCCTTCTCCCCAAACAATAACATGCATATTTGAACATTTCGTAGCCGACTTCCTTCTACTTTTCTTTTCTTGTTCAACATCCCATATTATTATATTCTTTTATGGCCCAAAAGCCCGAAACCCAGAATTGAAAACAAAGCCCACGGCCTGCATGCATCTTTGTTCACGCATACCTCGTCTATTTTCCTTTCCCAGGCATTTGCCTTCCACATACCTTTCCTTCCATTATTCTACTTCTAGCATGGCCATTACTTCCTACTGCATGATTCCTAACATGCTTGAACGTTCTCTTTTTTTTAATTATTTCAAGAAAACCCAAAAGGCCCACATCCCCCATCTTTCTTTGCCATTGTTACTCCTTTCCCCAAAGTTTTCCTCCAGAAACCCCTTTCTACCGTGTACAGAGTGTACACGCCATTTCCTTGGCGAACCTCTGCTTTGCCTTAGTTCGATGCACCACTTTTGTTCTGATGATCAGCATGAGCTGTGACCACCATAAGCCTACATCACCTCGTTTAGACAGCACCGCGTCAGACCCCACGCACACAATCCCTCCGACCTGGCCTCCAGCGAGCCATCCTGCGCTCTTCTACCCCATAAATATTCTTTCATCTACAACTTCTAGGTTCAATGCTTCCAACTTATGCGGCTTCAATCGTAAACTCCCCATATAAAACGTATAAGCAGGGCAGCTTCATCGTTTTTCCTCTTTTCGTTTGTTTATTTCTGAGTTAGAGTTTTTTTTAACGTGATGTAGGTTTCCTACCTTGCTGAGAAAAAGGAAATGAATGATGTGAGGAATAGTGGGGAGTTGTTCTTAATTGCAGAATCAAAATAAAGTTGGGATGCACGTGTATTTATATGTAGCTAGAAGAAGATGATAAGCATGAAGTCTTTCATAGCCATGTTCGTAGTCTGGGAAATGGGATGGTTATGGTTTTTTTTTCCATCAACTGTATATGAGTTTTCGTAATCAAACCAGGTCTCTGCATGTAATTGTCATCAAAGAAAAGGGACGATGTGTACAGTTAGGGTAGGCTGGCACCTGCTGTTTACAGTTTTAGGCTTGCGGCTTTATTTATTTCAAACTTATGGTATAAGAAATGTTGGAAGATGTGATAGTGCAGTGTACCATGTGCATTCGTTTCAACGGGCTGAAGATAGGTCAGCTACTACAAACGATGGCATGTGCTCATTAATTCCCTGGAAACTTAAGGGAAGAACGACCGTGTCGTTTCAATGCTTTGTATCACATAGGGTAGGGAAAATGTCTCAGCTGGAATGTGTGTCCACAAAGGAATATGTATATAAAAGTCTGTGTTTTCTTTTCATAGGATCTGTCGCGGTAGGAGTTGAAAACATACACACATAGCATATGCGTGCTGTTAACTCATGATATCAGATAGGCATGAAAGGTTTGCTGCTTATTTACTAAGGGTAGCCAGTGATAACTTACCAGTTAGATATCACTCGCCCTCCCCACAAGTGTCTTTTTGTACTGTAACGTCATGGATATTGTATTACTTTTATTTTCAGGAAGGCAAAACAATATTTAACATATAATATATAGGGCGGATGTGTAATATGGTTCAGGAGTTTCTTGTATACATAATTAAATGGACTATAGTAATGCAAAGCCGTATGCATGGCCAATGGCGTGACGATCTTGGATTAAGTGATCTAGATGATTGTTTGTCAGATACTAAATTGCTTCATTACCAAGTAGATACAGCAACGTCTATATCTTATATTATTTGTGGACCCGTTTATACCAATGTTGTTAGACCATCTCCAACTAATCCGGAGTGTGGAAATTCGATTTACGATTTTTCACACTCCGGGAAATAGGGAATCACAATAGTTTTAAGTCCACGCGCTAGTTCAAAAAATGCGTGGATTTACGTGTTTGTTGAACAAGCGCATGGATTATTTAAAAACCGGCCCCATAATTAAAAAAAATGCGCGCTTGTTCAACAAACGCCTAAAGCCTACGCGTTTGTTGAACAACTGCCTAAACATTTCAGCCCATATCAGGCGGATTTCCTTCATTTTCATTCATAAATTTTTCAAAAAATTTCCTTTTTAATTTTTATTTTTAATTAAAAATACAACGAAATGCTCCAACGTCAAGTTAAGTCTGGAAGACACATCTGTCATCCTCCGATAGATCCTAATGTCGGGCCAGCACATATCCCACCAGATGCCACCGTGACTGCTGAGAGCCTTCGAGTATTGCACGGTCTGCCTGCGACATTTACACATCGAGTGTCTATTGCTGTTGCTACGCCTCAGGTATAATTTTATAGCTTTATTACGTATATCGACAACTGTTTTACTATACAAGAATGTTGTTTAATATTATATGTTTACAACAAAACAATATATGTTTAGGTTCGACATATTGCTATGCGAGGTACTAGGTCACGTTGTATGACACATTTTGTTCAGTTACCTCAGCCTATATCAGTTAGACTTCGTGATACACCATTTGGCGATTTTTTAGATTTACCGAGGTTTGCTCATGCTGAGCGATGCCTTGTAGAGGCTATTAGTGAGCGATGGTGGCCTACTACACAAACATTTCACTTCGTTGATTATGAGTTAGGGCTTACTCCTTTAGATTTTTACGTGCTCACAGGCATCTAGGTTAGTCATCCAGATTGTGTCCCTGTCCCCTTTGATGTATCATTTAAGGAGGTTGATAGCTTTTTAGAGCAGTTACCGGGTTTAGATCCTCAGACCGTTGCTTCAGGTGCCGTTAGCCTACCTACTCTGCAGGCCTATATAGTTGTACATCAGAACACTGAGGCTATGCACACCCACGTTATCAGGGCCTTCTTATTATACCTTTTTGGTTCCACCTTTTTTACAATAACAGGGGGACTATTAGACTTGGGTTTTTGGCTAGCCTTGTAGACATAGAGAAGCTACATTCGTTCAACTGGGGTACAGCCATATTAGGCTATTTGTATGTAGCTTTGAATCTCTACGCCGTAAACCGTTGCAAGCAGCTGTATGGTTTCTGGTATATTCTACCCTTCTGGTATTACGAGTACATGGTGAATGTGCACCCTGACTTATTGATGATGCCATCACTGCACCTTACATATACTTCCCGAGATTATGACGATGGGGTCCTGCTATGCATCTTGCTTGTTCTGCACAAGGTGTGCATAACGAGATTATGGAGGCCCGCATGCAAATTGATTTGAGGAAGTGGGATGGCATTATTCGGCGTCCTTGGCAGACGTACATAGATTTTATAGCTCCTCACCAGGACCACCCGCTAATTTTACATTCTAGTCTTTCGAGGCATAGGGTATGCTTCCAGGTGCCTACATTCCCTTTCATTTGGTATTTGGGGGAGCGGTGTTGGCTACAGCTATACGGGTTAGAGCGCATTCCTTTCGATCCACTCCCATGGGATCAGATGTTCGGGGATATACAGGTAGGATCAGCATACATTGCTAGTATGAGGGCTGCAGGCTGGGTGGACGGTGAGCCTTTTACAGTGCCCGGAGAATTCAATACCTATTGGGCTCGAGTTACGCCACGCGCTTATGCTTTACCAGACTATATTCGGGGTCTGAACTCCGACCATATCAGGCCATCTTCAGTAGCAGGCAGACTCCCGGTGCATCCCCCTACCTTTGCACCTGTATCGTCTCAGTTCACACAGAGTGGTGCGTTGGACCCTTCGCCACACACTTTTAGGGCGTATGACATACAGGGTCAGATTGTTGAGATTCCGTTGCAGTTTCCACTTGTTGACCCTCATGGAGTACCGTCAGCCAGTTTGTATCATTCACATCAGGTACATAAGAGTTATACAATAATACTGGTATATGATTTCATTATAAAAACTACATTTATGTAACACAAGTTGTCTCATTAACAGTTCTCGCTATATATGGACCATGATAAACGAATATTGGCTGCTTTTGAGCGTATGACGTTGGATTACACACAGTTGATGTACCAGAGTTTACACGGAGCTTTGGCACGGCAGCAGGCTTATTATGAGGCCCAGATTGCTTCCCTACAGACTCAGCTACAGCAGCAGGGTACTGGTGATAGAACACATATGGATGATGATTTTGATGACGTTCATGATGACAGTTCCGATGGGGCAGGTAGCGATGTTATGCCTATTGACTGATGGTTCATGCAGCATCATGGTTGTATGTTTTTGTTATGGCTGACATGTATTATATTACATGTGTTGTTGATGATGACATGGTTGTATATTTTTGTTATGACTGACGGTATGTTGATGATGACATTGTTGTATGTTTTTGTATTATATGTCCTGTGACATGGTTTGTATTACTGTGACATGGTTTTTATTATATGTCCTGTGACATGTTTTTGATTACACGTGTTTTGACAATGAAGTATTGTAAACATGGCTATTAGGATGATGATGACAATATTACATGTGTTAACGACTCAAAATTTATTTAAATCGAATTTAGAACGTAGGAATGGAGTTCAAAATTTAAAATGGAGTTTGAAATTTAAAATGGAGTTTGAAATTTAAAATGGAGTTTGAAAGGGAATTTGAAATTTGAAATGGAGTTTGAAATTTAAAATAAAGTTTGAAATGGAGTTTGAAATTTAAAATGGAGTTTGAAATGTAGTTTGAAAGGGAGTCTGAAATTTGAAATGGAGTTTAAAATGGAGTTTGAAATTTAAAATTGAGTTTGAAATGGAGTTTGAAATTTGAAATGGAGTTTGTAATTTAAAATGGAGTTTATAATTTAAAATGGAGTATGGTATAATTTATTTTAATTTTAAATGGGGTTTGAAATGACGCGGCAGTTTGAAAATTCGATTTTAAATTTCAGTTGAATGTGTAGGATTCAATATAAGTCGGATTTCAGTAAAACCAAAAACATTAGAATCTGTTTAATTATATCTTTCCAACGAATGTGAAAAATTAATATTTCGTAATATAAATTGAAAGTTATGTCCAGTTTAAAGTTTAAAAAAGTTGCTACGGAGTTTGAAATGGAGTTTGAAATTTAAAATGGAGTTTGAAATGGATTCTGAAAGGGAGTTTGAAATTTGAAATGGAGTTTGAAATTTAAAATGGAGTTTGAAAGGGAGTTTGAAATTTGAAATGGAGTTTAAAAAGGAGTTTGAAATGGAGTTTGAAAGGGAGTTTGAAATGTGAAATGGAGTTTAAAAAGGAGTTTGAAATTTAAAATGGAGTTTGAAATTTAAAATGGAGTGGAGTTTGAAATTTAAAAGGGAGTTTGAAATGGAGTTTGCAATTTAAAATGGAGTTTATAATTTAAAATGGAGTTTGAAATTCCAAATGGTGTTTGGAATAATTTATTTTAATTTTAAATGGAGTTTGAAATGATGCGACAGTTTGAAAATTTGATTTTAAATTTCAATTGAATGTGTAGGATTCAATATAAGTCAGATTTCAGTAAAACCAAAAATGTTAGAATCTATTTAATTATATCTTTCCAACGAATGTGAAAAATTCATATTTCATAATATAAATTGAAATTTATGTCCAGTTTAAAATTTAAAAAAGTCGCTATGGAATTTATATATTTTTTAGTATAATATAAAGCCCCAAAATCCATTTTAAATTTCAAACTCCATGTTAGACTCCATTTTAAATTGCAAACTCCATTTCAAATTTCAAACTCCATTTTAAATTTCAAACTCCATTTTAAATTTCAAACTCCATTATAAATTTCAAACTCCATTTTAAATTTCAAACTCCCTTTCAAACTCCATTTCAAACTCCATTTTAAATTTCAAACTCCATTTTTAATTTCAAAACACCATTTTAAATTTCAAACTCCATTTTAAATTTCAAACTCCATTTTAAATTTCAAACTCCCTTTCAAACTACATTTCAAACTCCATTTTAAATTTCAAACTCTATTTTAAATTTCAAACTCCATTTTAAATTTCGAACTCCATTTAAATTTCAAACTCCATTTTAAATTTCAAACTCCATTTTAAATTTCAAACTCCATTTCAAACTCTATTTTAAATTTCAAACTCCATTTTAATTAAATTTCAATCTCCCTTTCAAACTCCATTTTAAATTTTAAACTCCATCTTAAATTCCAAACTCCGTTTCAAACTCCATTTCAAACTCCATTTAAATTTCAAACTCCATTCCTACGCTACATAAACAAAATGCAGCTTACACTAAACTGATGCATACAAAGCCAACTAAAGTTTACATCCAAGTTATCTACAATCACACACCTCCTTCTCTTCTTCGCCTCATTATCTCATATCTCCGAGACTCCGTATACTCGCATTGCATATCATCCATGTGCGAAATATCCGTAAACAGGAGTGCATCTTCCTCCTTTCGTCGTTTTACCTCAACAAGTTGATGAATTGCGTCAATCCTTTCTTGGTGGTGAATACTTCTTCTCTTGAGTGCATTCTGATACATATCGTTAGACTCCTTTAATAGCTTTCCGATTTCGCCTTCATTTGCTCCTGCCACCTGCTTTTTCTTTGCCACCTTGGATCCTTCAGGCCTAACATATCGGTCATCAGTAAGGTTTACATCTTCTTCTAAACCCATAGTAGCACTGTCCTGCGAATCTCTCGGACTACAACTGTCTCCAAATCTTTTAGCTTTCCCACGACTACTGCTTGATTGGACGTCTTGGACTATTTTCTGAAGTGAAGATTTCCATTTCACATGATTAACCAGTAGGTCATACACATGCATGAACTGATAGAAATGAGGTCCTTGTTTACTATCTGGTTTATATATTTGTTTGAATAACTTGTTTGCGGCAAGTCTCTGCATCAATAATACGAAGCTTTTACTACAACGCTAAGATGTAAAGTACAAAAAAAAACGTAAACAATTATTACCATATGAGTTTCACTTCCAAATCCGCTTGGGTTACTCTGCTTCAGCTTGAACATCTGTGAATCATAACATTGAGTTTGACGATTAATTTTACAATAACGACCTTTGTTGGAAGCTACACTTCTATTCTGATCCATGTTCTTCCTGTTGTATGCATTAGTGATTCTACCCCAAAATGTTTCACCACTTTGATCGGCACCACGGACAGGATCTAGCGAAAGTAAGCGGTATATGTAGCTAAGATCATAGTCTTCATTAGCACTCCAACTAGAAGTAGTTAGCATTCCACCAAACGGTTGGCCTAAATCTTGTAAATCGAAAGTTTCAAAGCTAATTCTTGCGGCATCGACATCAAAATCAGTAACCATTTTTTTAATATATGTGGTAGAAGATGAGTTGATGTAGAAGAAGATGTGGTAGAAGGTGAGTTGATGTGGAAGACAATAGAGGGGTGGTGTATTTATAAAAGGGTTGAAAAATATAACCGTTTGAAATGGAGCCATTGCAAATATAGCTCCTTGCGTCTGTTCAACAGGCATGGGGATAATAATGTCGTTGAGAGTTACGCGCTGGTTGAACAAGCGCTTAACTCTATGTGCTTGTTAAACAAGCGCTTAGAGAGTTTGGAGATTCCGGAACTTTTCTACCTGATTTCATAACGGCGTGATGTTTTCAACCTCCATTGGAGCTGAATATGGGTGCAGATTTCACAAATTTGGAATTCGGGGTACTTGTTGGAGTTGCCCTTAGACGTTGAAGGATTAGGATAGGCTATTGTACTCGGTTTGGATGCACGAAATTCTTAGGTACGAAGTTATACACATTTCCTTTTTATATACAGTAGCTTGTGTTGTCTTAAGGTAGAAATTTTATATTTTTCACGGTTAATTTATTTCTACCACTATTTAACGTTGATCGTTAAATTCGCTCCGACACTCAAAAACTCCAAACGCAACAAAAAATGACACGCTACTATCGTCGTTAAATAACGAATTCAATATTAAAATTCATTAATATTCTAAATATAATATTTAAAACAAGTTTAAATATTTGAATTCAAATAGCTGAAAAATTCGAGCCGTTACAATAGGTGGCCTAAATATTTGGTCTCTGTTTTTTTTTTTTTTTTTGAGCGAAAATAAATTTAAAAAAATGAACCATAAATAATAAAACACATCTTCTTGTTTGAATGTAAAACAGATAAGATCAGTCAATTTAATTACAAATTTTGCAGGGGTAGGGTGGAAGCTTATTTGTGTAGTCTTTGTTAATAATGACCTATATGACAAACGTACTCTGTCTCTAAATGATTATATCCATATTTTTGGGGAAATTGTTGTGTTTTTTATATTAACATGTTGCCAATTTACTTGGCCAGTGGTTATTTTTTCGTCGGTGATCCATTGAAGGGAATTATTGGCTCACAGTATTTAATTTTTACAATTAGCAACTATTATGATTGATTATCGTTATGTTACATGTGCTTTTTGCGTGAGCAGATATTTATAGAGCACTGCTATCGACACTCCAAAAATGGTTAAGGGTGATACGTTCGGAAACAAAATTCGCTATACATCCACCATTTTTTGTTTTTCCCATTTTCGGTGGTCCTTTTTCAAATTTAAGGTGAAAATCAACCATTCTCCCGTCGAATTTTGTGAATAGATACCGTAAAGCCTTATCGAATTTCATCCATGTCCCCTTAATCATTTTTGAGTGTCAATAGCAATGCTCTGGTTTTATAACATGCATTTGCCTTATGTTTTTTTTTTTTTTTTTTTTTTAAGCTATGATCATTTAAGTAGTAGAATTTTTGCTGTATCAAAATATTTCTTCCAACTATATTCAATCGTTTTCGATGTGGTACACGGGGAATGAGGTATGATCATAAGAATGAGATGTTAATCGTGATAGTCTTGGTCGTCTTGTGGAGCATCATATTAATTACAATATGGATGGTCCAGCTATAGAATATATGATTTTTTCTCGAGTTCATAGTAGTATTTATAAATTTTGTTAACAGATTCATACGGTTTTAACAGAAACATAGATGAAAAAAAATATCCAAAACCTTACAACACTGATGCGACATCAACCCTTCTTTTGTGTTACTAGGTTTGCCAAAACTGCTGTGCAAAAATGCAGTTAGGCTTTTAATATATTACTGCACATATGTCTTTAGAATATTACTTTGTCGAGTTTATGATAACATAATTTGGAAACAAAGTTGGCTAAGCATCATTCTAAAGCATTTTACTATCTTGTGCGTCTGATGCATGCTCTGTTTGAAAACAACGTGCTACTTTTAATCTCCTCTAATACTATATCCTGTCAATTATGTAAAATCACATAATTGTAAATAGCATGAATTGTGAAAATATTGTGACTATGAGTTATATGATGTTATGATAGATTGATGTATGTTAAGTAAAACATTTTATATGTTCATATTGTTCTAGAATCAGTCATGTTCATATTCTTGTGATGATTATAGATAACAACATCTTGGAGTTTCCGCTTTAGTACTGTAGTTCATATGACAACTGTAAATAACACATATTGAAAGTTTAAGCGTCGGTGCATCATCGTACAGATATGATCTTTGGTCTATAGGCTGAAATTCAACCTAGGACAAATAATAGTACATTTATGTTTGTTATCATAGTCACATTCTCTATTCAACTATCACATAATTGAGCATTGTAAACATGAGGGATGACATGTTGTTGTGATAAAACATCATATATAACAAATCTATGTATTTTATATACTATGTTTTGTTGCCGTTTTGCAATGACTGCAATACAGTGGAGTAAAATAGAGCCGTTAGCTTCGTTACTGTTAAATATATGATTAAGAACTTTGTGAGAACAATGTATAGGTATTGTTGACACATGCATTCATATCTTTGGTTATTTATAAATTTTGATGTTGCAAGAGACTCCCTTTAAAGTCATGGTTTAGACTTAAATCGAAGGAAAGCTTTACTTAAAGCTTATGACAATCACATAGGTTATATGCTAATTTTGATATTTTATGTTAAGATATTTCATTATCAATCTGTTTTAGCTCCCTTACTTTATTTTTTGTATCAATGTGACTGAAATGAACTAGATCATTTAGGCAAGCATGTTCCTGTTACTATTTTTTTATATTTTCTAAAACTAGATACTTAGTCAGTGCTAACACCCTTAAGACTCTCATCCCTAAGACTCTCATCCGCTGCTCCGACGTTAGTCATCTTCAAAAGGCATAACATGAGAACTTTCCTACTATGTATTATCAATATAGTTTTAGGATTGATTTTTCTGTTTCAGTGATGTTTTTGAATCCAGAAGATTTAGTGGTGATTTTTAGTCCCATCCAACGTTTAAATATTTTCAACTTGATTAGTTATTATTCTTTTCATATAGAATAATCATCGGATAAGATCAAGATGTTGCCTTGAACAAGTATTGTATTCTATTATAATTGACAACTGAAAAGTAGATGTTGAATACGAGTTGACTATTTTGGAGTAGTTCCTGATTAATTAAAGTAGAATAACCATCATATAGTTTTATCAATATCTCGACTAGATTATGCTATTATTCAAAATTAACTTTCTTCATTCGACCACGAAATGGATCTTTATTTCAAAAGGCACGACGGACAAGCAGTAACTTGTGAAGATTTCTATGCTACGATGCGGGATGCAAGTGGTGCAGATTTCTCCAATTTCTTACTATGGTATGATAATGCTTGCCTATGCCAAGTAGTTTAATTTGTAAAATTTCGCTTGAGTATTGTACAGAAAAAATTAATATGATTTCATGTATAGGTACTCACAAGCAGGAACTCTTCATATTACCATTACTTCGTCCTATAATGCTGGTGCTAAATCAATTTCTTTGAAGTTCAGGTATGTCAGCATTTTGTACATGCACTTATATGCTCACATCTATGTTGATAATACTTTTATTTAAAACTTTTATTTCTTGATCTGTTTCTTCCTCTACTCTTTTTCTCTCATGACATGTAATTAAATCTCGATTCTCTTCTTGTATTAAATGATGATTGTGATTTCAGTGAATTTCTTTAGTAAGGGGTCATATCATTGTACCTACTGTTGTAAATATCCTTCTTGACATATAATTAGTCCCCACCGAGGATTGATATCATCTAGGACCTAGGCGAGGTTTACCACCTTATTTAAGCATTAACATGGCTATCTTCAGAATACCCAGTTATGCTTCACTTTATGGATGAGTACATGCTAAGTAATATTAGTTTTTTGATCCGAAATAGAATACGGCATTTGCATATGCTTTTAGAATTGGAAATTAAATTCCAATTGTTAAATATATGTATATTTTTTTACTAGTACTAGTATATAAATTCTGCATAAAATATCTACATTTCAAAAATAAAGGAGTTTATCCAAAACACTTAGCTTCAATTGATCCCTATCTAGATGATTCATTCCATGTAGACGATTAACCTCTAGACCAAAACCACTGCCTAGCATCCTCCTAGCGATTATTACAACCTTGGTTGTACCTGTTGACATTAAAAACATTTATAATTGTTTATCCATCGATCATATACATTTTTCTCCTAGTTTGGAAAAGAGCACTTTTTTTGTAATAGATGATCACAAATGCAAGTTAGTAGCATTTTTTTAACACCAATTTCATGATTCATTTTTCGTTGCGTTGGACAATAAATCAATTTTGGCAAAACTTATCGATATTGGTCTTTCTTACTGTTCAGTAACTACATGTTAATAACGTGTACATAGTTACAAATACTTTTCATTAATGTCGTTATTTCTTCTGTCGTTACGTATAAAATGTCTAAAACTTGTTCCTATGCTGCTGCCAGTGAAGAAGTGTACCTCCAATGCCAGGCCATCCTTCAATAGAATCGATTGATTTTGCCAATTGCAGTCGGGTTACTTGATTCAAGCAGCAAAGGCATACCTCTTACCTCTGTTTCCCATGATGAGCTTGATCAAACAATCACAAGTAGCGAGCAACAAGTCTTCACGACAGTTCTTAGAGTCACAAAGGTAATGAACAACATCTTAGGACTATACATGGTTTCTTTTGATTTCGTGCGAAATACCAATATGGGGAATGTCATAATACATAGCTGTATAGCTATCTAAAGCGCATATCTCTTGTTAAATATTGCAGAAGGAAGAAGAATTTGTATTTTCTAACTAATTGTATGAAATAATGACGTTTGTAATGTATTGCACTGTTTATTGCTAAAGTATGAACTGAACTATTATGTATAAACTGCTAAAGTTTGAAACAACATGTATCATTAGTGAATGCTAATTGTATTTTTTTAATTTGTTTTTTAAATTAGATACGACAATAAGATGTATCTATTTGTCAATTAGATGTGTTCAAATTTCTGTATTGATACGGCTTACCGCATTAAACTAATATACTGATACGGCTTAAAACCTATCAAATTCCTATATTGATACGGTTTTAAGGCATATCAATCTATGAATTTGATATGCTTTTAAGCCATATCAAATTTGTAAATTGATACGGCTTAAGACCATATCAAAGTAACAAAGACGTCATTTTTTGATATGTCCCTAAGCAGTACCAAATTGCATTTGATACTGTAACAACCCGGAAAATCGGAACCAATTTAAAATTTTTATTTTGAAAATTTTAATGAATTTTGAATATTTAACATGAATAATTTTAAATAATAACGGCAAGAAATTTATTTTGAATAAAATCAGAACGTATATAGTTATACAAATCGAAGTTAGAATATAAATATTTATTTTAATTATAAAAGGAATTGAAAATGACGCGGTAGTATGAAAATTCGATTTCAAACTTCAAATGAATGTACAGGATTCAAAATAAACCGGATTTTAGCGAAACCAAAAATATTAGAATTTATTTGAAAATATCTTTCCAACGAATCCGAAAAATTGAAATTTCATAGCGGGAATAAAAGGTTATGCCCAGTTGAAAATTCAGAATAGTCGCTATGGAAAATATAACCCTTAAAAATTGCGATTTTGCAAACAACCTCCGTTTTCGACGAGACCACTTTTGTTGGATCCGGGATGTCAAGTTATTGCTAGATTCCAAAATTCAAAATTTTTGGGATTAATATGTGAGTGTGGCGAAGGAAAACGTGTTTTGTTAGTTTCAGTCAATTTGGATCGACCAGAAAATGGCCATTTTTCAAAAGGTCTCCAAATTCGATGAAATTAGTTTTGTTAGGACCGTATCTTCAAACATAACCAGATTTATTTTTCTGGAATTTTTGGGGTCCTTATGTGGCCCCGGTAAATTAAAATGTGCGTTTGAATTTAAAATATATTGATTTATATTTTAAATTTAACAGAAACTATTCGAAACAGTCGAATCAGCTTGCGGGACATATCCCATTGAGTTCGGAATGGGGGTATTTAGCTAGGAGCGACAGTCGTTGGGTTCGATTTTGACTTCGAAAAAAAAGGGGTTAACTTTTTTGAAATAAATAATAATAAAATAATATATATATATATATATATATATATTAGCAAACTAGGGCACCCCCCTCATAGTCTCTCTCAATCAAAAACACACGCCCCCTATTTCTTCCAGAAAATTGATCCGTCGCCGCGATTCAATCCCCTGCACCATCGCTGAACCGCGCCGCGCAAACCCCCTTTCGAACTTCCTCCTCCTTCCTCCGCCACTTTCCTCTCTCCTCATCCCCATCTCCGATCAGTCCCCTTCAAAAGGGACCCGAACCCCAAATTAGACCATTCCCCCAGCGATGGTGATGACGCCACCCAGTGTGCCACCCCTCGCCTGCGCGACCCCCTGGCTCTAGCGACGCCCCTTCGGTCATCTACAGCCCCCTGCACCTCTCCTCTTTGAATAACGGTGATTTTTCTTTTTTAAATCCGATTTTATTTAAATGTAATACTTTGTTTAAACTAGTTTTTAATTTGAATTCAGTTTTTATAAATCAGTTTTTGTTTTCTAAATTCAGTTTTTATATAAGAGGCGACATAAAGTTTCAATCTTTATCATATGATTTTCAGACAATTAAAAATCTGATTTTTATACGAGAATTTTATATAAGGAAGGTCGAGATTTTTATACAAATAAAGAAAAGATTTTTATATAGATTCATGTTGATAAAAATCTGATTTTTAATTATATAGGCCATTAGTATAAAAATATGACTTTTATAGAAATGATTATAGAACAAAATATGATCTTTACATATGTACCAGAGATATAAAAATGCGATCTTTATATATAAAAATGTGATTTTTATATAGAGAATGGCAAGAGAAAAATATGATTTTTATTATATGAATAACGATATAAAAATCTGATTTTTATATATGGAGTAGCGATAAAAATTCGGTCTTTATATAAGAAGTAGAGATATAAAAATATAATTCTTATATAAAAAGAAGCGTTGTAAAAAAATATGAATTTTATATATGAAGTGCCATTATAAAAATATGATTTTTAAAATAAACATCATATTAAAAATGCGATTTTTTTCTATGAACAGCGGGAAAAGGTCACATTGGAATTTCGGACAAATCTGAACCGTTCAGAAATAAGGAATGGAGAAGTGGAACCCAAAGGTGAGAACTCCTCACTTTAATTTATTTTCTAGTTAGAGATATATACTAGGATACAGACGGTGCTTAGCAGCACTAGACACCCGTCGTCCACAGACTATGGACGACTTGTTTGTTTGTTTGATTGTGTTGTGAAAACTGATCGTGTGATGTGGAATGGAATAAAATATTTTATAGTTAAAAATATAATTTTAACATGTATATCAATTAAATAAATATTCATTTACAAATCAGACGATTTGTTTATGTACACACATTTGACTGATATTGATTGGGACGATAAATTTTACACATCGCCCAACTGCACAATTAAAATTGTGTTTGTCGTTTGAAAACCCCACACGGGTATTGGGATGATATTGGACATACACTAATCCCAATATTTAGTTGTATGTCAATCAATTGTTTGACAAACTATTATTAGCGTTAAATATTTGTATTTGATGCTTATGCTGTGTAGGATGCACTCTGGATGATGGTTGAATGAGTTTGATTGTTGTTGTGTGCATGTGTTGTATGAAATCCATATAAATCAAATTATATGGTAACTGACTGGGTCTGATTCCAGTTCAGAAAGAATGAATATTTTAAAATAACGAATATTTTAAAATAATGAATACTTTAAAATAATATTCAATAATGGATCAAAATATGATTTTGATGTCTGATTTGGGATGGACATGAAAGTATTTAAAAATATGAAGCCGTGTTGATTAGATTAACGTCATTTTGACGTGAACGATATTTATATCAATTTTATTCATTTTTGTAATGAATATCGAAAAGGAAATGATTTCGAAATATAATGTTTTGAAAATACTATCATTTATATATTGATGATATGGAATATTCAGTTTTGATTTAAAATTGAATATGAAGTTGAAATCGTTTTGAAAACGAATTTAAAACGATTTATAAAATACGTTTTAAATAGAAATCGACGAAATATATATAATATATATATATATTGGCCTAAATAGAACGCGTCGTGGCAATTCGAGAATTTCGACCATTGACTTCGAACGGACATTACGGGAGATCTGACTGTCGGATTCTCCTAAAACCGAAACCGTTGGGTTCATATTGAAAAGGGCTTTCTAATGAATATGGGGATTTGAAATCTAACGGTTGGATTTGGAATTATGTCCAAATCAAATTTGGAAAAGGTCGTTGTAAGTGCAGTTCGATGACCGTTTATTGAAATCGACTGTACGGGCCTTGATAAAATTATTAAAAATATCAATAATTTATGTAAAATCATAATAAATGATTTAGAAAGAATTGGGATGTCAAATTCCATATTTGAAAAGATAAAAATATATTTTTATCGAAATGAACTAGTTATGAACTAGAATTAGAAATCCAATATTTTTAAAATAAATAAATTGGGTTTGAAATGGTTTTAAAAATAACCAAAATTTCCAATATATGAATTGGAACGGATTTGAATCGAAATTATCTTCGGAATATTTCGATATTGGATTCCGTGATTATACAGATATTGTGGAGGAATTTGGATGATATATATATATATATCGTTATTCCAATACGATATTTGTTGGTTTCAGAATTTGATATTGAATATAAGCCAGTATATTTTCTATTTAGAGCCTTGTATTTAATATCAAATTGGATTTTGGGTTTGTCGTGAATGGTATCTTTAATAATACTGTTCTTAAACCCAATGTAGTTAAGAAAATTAGAATCTGACTGGAGATTAGCTAAGTTGAATGGTTTCCTGAGTATTGATCTGATGTTGGTTTCGGCCTTCAGGGTTAATACTTAGGGAATTGTTCTCTTACTAATTTGCGGTTAGAGACTGATGAGATTTTGGGTTTGTCGTGAACTGCGTTTTTAAATGACACTGTTCTTAAACCCAGTATAGAAAGAATAAATCTTTTAATTAAGATTTAAAGAAGAATTATCAATTAATTAACATTTGATTGGAATTGAAAATGGAATGTGAATTGGGTTTATTGTGAATTGTGTTTTTAACGACATTCGTTCTTTACCCCGGTGAACTATGTTTTTAACGACATTCGTTCTTTACCTCGATTTACAGTGGAATGTGATTTGGAATTTATAAATCTTTTTATTAAGATTTAACGGGAATTTTCCAAAATAACGTTTTCCAATTTAATATATATATTAAATTGGAATTGAATGGAATTCAATTGATAATAATCGAAGTGAACTTCTGTGGAGGAAGATTGCTAATATATATGGAATTTAAAAGGCTTTGACGTTATTCCATTTATATTATTAGTCAGATACGGAAGTTGATATCGATTATATATTGATTTGTTTTTCCGTGAAGATTCCATTATTAATGGAATGTGATTTTGGGTTTATCGTGAACTGTGTTTTAAGTGACATTAGTTCTTTAACCCAGTTAAAGACAGGATTACATATCTGCCACTGTATTTCGAACTGTATGGTTGATCTCTGCTAAATATATATCTGTTCGGTGGTGAAGAATTTATTCTCTTGCTTAACACCCTTCTCTGAGACGTACGAGCTTAGAGGTTATATATCGCCAGAAATCAATAATACGGTGTAGATTGTCGATGCGACATGTTTGTGTTTCCAAAGTTAAATAATCATTAACATTGATTCTTGGGAAGATTAAAACTAAGGGGAGTTTTAATGAATCCTTAATTCGATTGAAATAGGAATTGACAATTTAAATTATCAAATTTAGGGAAATGATCGAGAATGGAGTATCATCAGTTTTGCTCCTAGCGATAGTTAAATCTTTAATTAGATTTGAACGGGAAATGGTAATTAAATTTACCAATAACACCGTGGTGTTAGTTAATGGGGTAATACCAGTTTTGCTCCATGGGATGAATAGGTTGGGATTGGAAAATTAAATAAATGGTTACTTTGGTAAGGTGAGTTAATCCCGACTAGTTTGGAAAACCTTAATATGGTTTGAATTGATATCCAAAGAAAGATTAAAGAATAAATTTTAAAGAATTTATCTTTGATAAAATTAATGGGAACAAATCCCGAAGATGTGAATGTTTAAATAAAAGAATATTCGGAATTGGAATGAGGTGTATGTTGTGTTTTATAGCACTTATTTATTATATACGCAAGTTATTCGGAAGGGCTGAGTTTATACCCATTCTGAATAACTGATGCGACGATATGTCGACAATGAAGACGGTGGTTGAAGACCGGAGGTCTTCACATCGTTTGGATGTTTACTGATGCCTTGATTGGGCTGTACATGCAAGACAAGGTAATAAGTGATGATCGTCCAGACCTACTTGGCGATCGACAGATATGCGAGGGCCTTGCTCCTGTATTGGGCAAATGGGACAAGGAATAAGGTGCCTCCGGTTTTGTTCAGACCCAGAACGAACTTGTAAATGGATGTGTGTCTGACATTGGATTTTATTCTCTGTTGATTGATTTCTATTAAATATATATCTATTTGGCGGCGGAGAATTTACTCTCTTGCTTAATGCCCTTCTCTGATACGTATGAGCTCAGAGGTTATATACAGTCGCACAGCGTGAATTGCCTGTGTGGCATGCGGAGATGCAGTGATTAGAGCTTTTGTTGAAAAGCATAGTCTTGTGGTTGTTGATCAAAGCACAACTTTGATATAGCACAACTTTGATATAGCGCCACTTTGTGTATAGCGTTAATTCACGAGCCTTACACCTCGGTATGAGTTAAAAACGGGATAAGGGACCCAAGGAGAACATAATGTTTCATTCTAGCTATGAGTGGTTTCAGCGCTTTACTAGCCCTGACATTGTTGTTATATTTTTACCTATGTGGTTGTTAGATTGTGAAGCTCCTTAGATATATCGCCTACTGCGGGAACTGATGGATATAGGTCCTATAGGACCGGGAAATGTGTGTTCAGGGATAATTAATCCTCAAACATAAGGGAGGACCGGCCTTGGAGGATCCAAGGGTCTTCTGCGGGAGATCCTAAGGCATTCGTTAGAGTGTCTCGAAGCTGGCGAGGAGTACATCCCTTGCCTCGACTCATGACGGAAATCCAATTTTCAATACGTGACATTTTGGTTTTGATTGTAGAGCCTAGTATTGGCGACATGATAGATGGTACTCATGCCGCCTATGATTGATACATTTATATTTGAAATTTTTTTATACACTTTACATTATAATAGTATCGAAATGATTTGTTTTAAACGTACCAAGCATTATTTGGCTACTATAAGGTAAAACCCTATCCTCCGGCTTGCGTTGAATTGTGTGATGGGACCTAGGTCTTATAATAGCTTCATTTTTCCAAAAAGCATTGTGTTGTTCATCCTTTGCACTAGTATTCTTGGGAGGTAACCCGTTCCGTGTTATACGGCGTGGTCCCTTGAAATACACGGCGTGGTCCCTTGAAATACTCTCTTTTAAAGTAAAGTTTTAAATAACTGTTTTAGTTCTCACACCAGTCACATGACTGACCTAGAGTTTATTGTTTTAACCTAAACTTTGGGTGCCCCTATTTTCCACACGGATAGCTAGTAGTTTTGATTTTGCAGAT
Organism: Allium sativum; assembly: GCA_030737875.1. Taxonomy (NCBI): domain Eukaryota; kingdom Viridiplantae; phylum Streptophyta; class Magnoliopsida; order Asparagales; family Amaryllidaceae; genus Allium; species Allium sativum. The sequence goes on along the minus strand of CM060912.1, from coordinate 966,780,875 downwards.
TTATATTCAGAGGATCCTAATTTACAGCTGGAACGATATCCGGAAAGCTTTGTATCCGTTTATCTCTTTCAGTTGTGTTATGTATTATTTTTCCATTGCAATGTAAATTGTAAATCTCTGATATTTTATGATGTGTAATATTTATTCATACTCTGTATATTCTTGTATTTGATGGAAATTGTTGTAATAAACAATGAAATGTTCTTTTGTTTGTGCTCCGATTTGTCTTGTTCTCAGACAATCCGTTCTTTCTCTTCTCTTCGGAGACTGGGGAAGTTCGGGTCTTCACATTTGGTATCAGAGCTTTGGTTTATAGATCTCGAGAACAAGACACATTAGAACCGAACGAAAGAATGCATCAGAGATTGGATTAGTAATATCCAATGAGAATGATTCGTTAGAGATGGGATCAGTAGTATCCTAGAACAAGTGTGAAGAGTATATTTTAAAAAAAAAATGAAAACAAATATTGTTTTGAAAATTTACCATTTTATACGTATTTGAATATTTATTTTTAATTGATTTGGACAAACCAATATATAAAGATTTTGCATATATGCCTTGCAAACGTGTATTCGAAGTTTTAATATACTTGATAGATACAGAATCACACTCTAGTCGCTCGGAGACGATCCTAATGATTACTATAGTATCATCATTATTTGTGTTCGAGTTTCTAAAGTGGGATTTCTATATGTTTCCAATTGGATGGTGTGAGAACCAAAACTAGATAAGGTTATTTGTTATGAATTTGCATCAAAAACATGATTTTCTATATATATATATATATATATATATATATATATATATATATATATCACAGCTATGCATTTGAAAAATTAATCCACTAATTGATTGGTGATTGTGTTGTATGATTATTCCTTTAAACCATTATGTGAATGAAAGGTAAATTTAGCCAAATAGTATCGAATGTTGAACTGAATTGAAAATTTATTTGAAATTACATGCATATACATGTATATACATTGAACAGGTCATAGCATGGAGGCTAGAGAAGAGGAATAAAATTGTTTGCCCGACAAATAGGTACATGTTTACTAATTTCTTGGGTTTGGATGATTTTATGAGCCGATTGGCTAGCAGCTTGGCCTTTTCTTTTTCTTTTTGAGATGAGAGGGCCTGTGTGGTAATTTGGGGATTTTCCTGGTGCTCCCGTACAAAGGAGGTTATGGCGAAATTTTTCGAAAATTCAGGGTGTTAGCCAAATTTTTGAAGAATTGGAAAATTCTTAGAAACTTAAAAGTTGAAGAATGAACGCCAAATTGAAAGTTGAGTTGGTTAGTAAAACAACTTTCAGCTCTGTTCCTTTTTGAGGACAAAAAGATTTTAAGTGGGGGATATTGTAACAACCCGGAAAATCAGAACCAATTTAAAATTTTTATTTTGGCAATTTTAATGAATTTTGAATATGTAAAATGAATAATTTTAAATAATAATGACTAGAAATTTATTTTGAATAGAATTAGAACGTATATAATTATATGAATTGTAACGACCCGCCATTTTGACCGTGCCGAATTGACAAAATATGTCAACTCGAATCGTCCAAAACAACAGATTGTTATTAGTTTCTGAGGTAAATAGAATAAATCACAGAATCGCAGATCACAGACACAGATACACAGCAATATGATATCTCGCAGCGGAAAAATTCAAAATACAATAGTAGTTCATGAAGCTTTACATCAGAGTTTACATAAATAATTCAGCGGAAGTTTAATACAATAAATAACTGATAACAATCTGAAACAGAATGACAAAGATAACTGAACAGGTAGATATAAATGAGAAAACCCAATAATCTTGAAACTCCAAGAGTGGATCTCGAAAGCTGTGATAATCGATCTGACCCGAGCAATAATGCAAAACAAGACAACTCGGATCAGGACTAACATTCTCGTGGAAGTAAATCAATTCAAATGAAATGTTCGATGAAATGCAAACAGTAACTTAGAGGATGTTTGGGATCACCATCCTCTAAGGATCCGTCAAACTAATACTATATAGTATAATACGCTATATACAATAGTGTCTATCAGTAAAGTAAAATATCAAAATAGCGTAAGCGGGATTACCATGATTACCCTTACACCGTTTATATATTCCCATAGTATATACAGTACCGTAATTCCTCCGTAAACTGGAGGTTGATCAGAGGGCACTCCATATAAAACAGTACAAAACAAAGTCGTAGTGGGCTCGTATAAGGCATGTGACAAGGCACGCAAGGAATGCCAGGGTGGATTCACCGTTTGCAGAGCCGGACTGGTGGTAACGCATAGTAGCAACTACCGCCCACCTCGATACACACTCCCATAATCAAAAGGGCCCAAATCGAATCTCAACAGTAATAGAATAATATCGAAGAAGTGTGCTCGATAAGAGGTATGACCTCACTTGGTCCGTGCGTAGCTCCTGTTTTAGCCACATTAAGCTGACTCAAGGCAGTCAGGGTCTCGTAATTAATATGAAATAAAAATGGAGTCGTTCGCCAAATCATCCCCTTCATTCTGGAACTCCACCGCGTACACAGTTGTCAAAGTGGTTTTCGGTATTGGCAGAGAGTATGACAATAGCCGATCCCGGTCTCTTTAACAACCAATCGTTTACATTTTTCACACTGTGGTCATTATTTCCTTCATAAGGAATCGTTTCAATTCGATTCATTTAAATCCGACATTTAATTCGAATTCGAATATACGATTCAAGTCAAAATTACATTTCAAATTAAACAAATTTTATCGTACTTTATCACTCAAGTCATATAGTTCAAAATTGTTACTTCTACATTTTGAATCAAAATCTTATATTTCTATTCAAACGAATTACTATTTAAATCCATTCTTATGCATCAATTTAACAAAATTCTTAATTCAAACCAAACAATATAAAAACCAATTCCGCATATAACATCTATATATATATATATTCCAATTCATGTTTAATCAATTAAAACTTGAATTCAATTCATATTGATTATAAATTAAAATAAATCAATTGACCCAATTCACATTCATTCCTTATCAAGGTTCGTAATTTAAACCAAATCAAATTCAATTTCTTAAATTTACCAATTCAAGTTCATCTCTACAAAAATTCGTATCGGTTCCAATTCATAACATAATATGAGTTCATTCATTATTCAAACATCGTTATACAAATTTACATCTTTAAACTTCGAATTTAAATCGCGAAATATAAACTATCCATCTTGACTTTATTAAAGTTTATAAAATATATATATAAGAAAATTTACTTTGAAAATAGATATGTATATATATATATAAGTTTATAAAATTCTAAAATAAATTAGAAATAGAATATAAACATATATAAGTTTAAAATGATATAAATAGATTTAAAGAAATATTTATAATAAAATAAAAAGGCTAAAATACTTATAGGAATAAATTATATGGTTTAAAATAAATACATTTATAAGTAAAATCTTAAATAAACATTTAAATTCGAATTTACAAATAAAATCATTTTAGAACACATAATTTAAAATATACAAAACAATTTAAATTTAAATAAAATATAAATATAAAGTCTTAAGTAAATATTTTAAAATAAAACTCGTTTTACTTCGAAAACATGACCGACGGTGTCTGTATATAGTTTTCTACCCTATGGTCAAGTGATACGGATATTTATCATTTCAACCCGCAATTGATAAAATTTCTACGGGTCTATCATTTCAACCCGCAATCCCAAATTCAATAAAAATCGTTCAGATCTATCATTTCAACCCATAACGATTTTCCTTATTCTAATGTTCGTTCGGGTATATATCATTTCAACCCTTAGTGATTTTCCTAAAACTAGGGTATCATATAGTATCAGTCACAACATATATATCATCAGTGCAACTACGTGTCATATGAATATCTCGTGTCGCATATGAAATGTGCATACATATCAAATCAAACAATTTCTACTAGCAACCTATACATTTCATATAACAGTTCATTATCGATCTAACATCCATGAAATAAATGTGAGTCAGGTGTGAGATAAACTCACCTTTAGTGGCATAGATTGGAAACAACAGATGAATTTGACACCGAATTGAAATAGCGTCTTTAAGGCACAATCCAGGATTGATTTAAATCACGGTAACCACTCAACAATTTATTTTTATTGGATACGATGAGAAATGGATTGGTTCAGATATTGGATTTTGGACGAGTTTCAGACGAACACCATACTCAACTCAAATAAACACAGACCCAATTCAACCGAAAGTAAAACACAAAATATTATATTTTACATACACGAATACATGCTGTAATGTTATATAAAATATACAAACACTTCTAAAGTCATATGCATATATATATATATATATATATATATATAAATTCTTTTACAATACATATATATATATTCTAAACATAAGATTTCAAAACACCTATATATATTTTTAAAATAATACAGGCACAAACCCAAACTATATGTTTACTTTACATACACATATAGGTTTAAAAACACACACAGACCACACAAACATACACACAGTACTCAACTCAACACACCCACAAACTTAACACCCACACCAATATTTCACACAAAACTCACACCGAACGAAGACACTCACATAAGGGGAGATGGGCATGGGTCCTGAGGAGTCAGTTTAGAGGCTAGACGTGAGAAAGCAGGGGACAACTACAGGGGTTAGTCATGCTGAGCGCTGCTAAAAGGAGAGGCAGGTGGCGTCGCGGGTGAGTTCAGTTCGTCGGGGAAGAGAGGGTTCAAGGCTCAGCAGCAGGAGTCGATGCGGTGGGGTCTTCCAGCTGGGCGGAGGGATGGACGCGGAGGTGGATAGGTGGATGGCGGTCACGCTAGGAAGGCCGATGGGGTTTTTGGCGGAGGAGGCACTCACGGCTTGGCGCAGATCAGGGAGGCGGATGGCTCGGATGGTGACGCAGAGCAGCAGCAAGGCTTCGCGGTCTCGGGTCTGAAGGAGGACGGAGGAGCAGCAATCGCGATGGGGCAATGGGACGGAGGAGCAGCCATTTAGTTTCGTGAAGGAAGAAAAGTGGGAGCAGTTTCTTTTGTTAGAAAAGAACGAATGGCTTTTGGGAAAAGGGAATAGCCAATTGGTTATTATATACTATTATATATATATGGAAGGAATAACCGTTTAGTTTATAAATTTGAAGTTTTATTCTGCCACAAAGTAGGCTCGGGAATTGGAGAAAGTGGGGACTATTTCTAAACTTTTGAAAAATACAACGTGTGATTTTAATGAGTCAAAAACAACCGAACACTCAAAGTGAAATGGTAACAAGTTTTGAACAGTTTTAAAATTAAAAGGGAACATAAAGAGTAGCTTGTTTATAGATAAACATACATGCATTGAAGAAAAAAAATGGACGTGCATGCTTTCCAGGTTTTGGAAAAATATGATGGAGTTCCACCGTATGCATGCATGTTGCATTGTAGTGTACAACTTATCCACCTATAGAAAAAATGATAAATGGTGGTTTAACAAAAATAAAATGATGGGCTTTGCAGACCCAAAATTGCTAGAAAAATATGTAGAATCGTAAAAGGGACACATCGAACTCAAATGTCACCGTTTCAAAAATGAATTGTGCAAGCCTTTTCGCAGTTTCAGTGCAGACCGAGCACCGAAACTGACAAATAAATATATTTTGGTAATCGGCTCGACGAGACGGACACAACGGTGTATAATATGCAGTGTCAGGATGCTCCGTTCAAAAGCGCGTTACGGACCCCTTTGACGTAAAAATGCGGACAGAAAACGGAGGTCAAAACATCCGATTTTCGCGAAACGAATTTCGACGTTGGATTCGCGACAACGAATAGAATATTTTTCGTGTTTTTCCGAACTAGTTTTGGAGAAATTTTAAAATCGTTAAAATTTGAACTGATATGCGCAACTTTGCACTGAAAATTGCGCGACCGACAACAGTCAAATTTTCCGATGAAATCTTTACAGTTGCTATATCTCACTGTACGTATTACAAATTTCGAATTCCCATTATGAAAAACCATAGAATAATTTCAAAATAAAATTTTGATTTAAATCGGATTTTAAATCGTTAAAAACTACCGGTTGTTACAATCTCCCCTACTCAAAACTTTTCGTCCACGAAAAGGAACGAGATAGGGAAATAGTAATTAAATAATTAATATATTTAAACCAATGGTTCATATTTATCCCTATACATATATAATTTTAAATATATATAAATCAAATGATAAAATATTTTCAACCATTTCAAACATTTCAAGTATTCACTCGACGTTACGATTGGCTATATATATTTATCCCACTTTCGAAACCCGAAAATAGATATCGATGATGCCGCGGTCATCACCAGAATCATTTTCAAGCGACTAGGGTGTTACTCTATATCTATCTAATACATATAGGATTTAACATAGACGTTGATCAGATGTATACACCAAGTCACTAAGTATTCGATAGGCCAATTTTAACGTCAAATAAGTACTCAAAACATCTTTTTATATTTAAATAGAATATATACCACACTCTAAATCATATATTATAAATAATATATTTCAAATCATTAAAATTTCAAGTAGGGAAAATGTATCTCTCCCCTACTCATTTATTTGTTAAAATTCAATTACAATTCTTAATAAATATACAACAATATTATTATTAAATCAAATATATAACAAAATCATTATATACTATATCTAAATCTTTTCAAATTCATGTTATCAATATTTAAACTTATAACACTTAATTAATTCTATAAGTTAACATATGAATATATTACACATAAAATCTTTACAAACCATTGGTATTACCAAATTATTTACAAATATCAAATTAAATATTACATTAAGAAGATCTTATATAATAATATCTTTCAAAATATAAATTTCAAACCAATATTTAATAAAGACAGACTGGCTAGAAGACTTACACTCTTCTTCTACTTCTTACCTTGAAATGGACAAGTATAAATTATAGAATTCGAGGTAAAAGCTGAAAGAACAAAAGAACCTAATCAAAGAGGATCTACGAAGGAAGATAGATTCAAATGGAAAGGAAACTCAGAAGAAGATTTAAATATTAAACAGAATATTATATTCGAAATATTTATTTAAAAACATTTTAAATCCATTTTGAAAACTATTTTTACTTTAAAAGTACGCTTTCTCAAGAAGGATTCTGCAACTGATTCCACTCATTCTAGGGTATCACTGCCCTATCTCTAATGAGATTTTACCCCATAGGCTAAAGATTTGAAAAACCAAAGCTCTGATACCACTTGTAACGACCCGCCATTTTGACCATGCCGAATTGACAAAATATGTCAACTCGAATCGTCCAAAACAACAGATTGTTATTAGTTTCTGAGGTAAATAGAATAAATCACAGAATCGCAGATCACAGACACAGATACACAGCAATATGATATCTCGCAGCGGAAAAATTCAAAATACAATAGTAGTTCATGAAGCTTTACATCAGAGTTTACATAAATAATTCAGCGGAAGTTTAATACAATAAATAACTGATAACAATCTGAAACAGAATGACAAAGATAACTGAACAGGTAGATATAAATGAGAAAACCCAATAATCTTGAAACTCCAAGAGTGGATCTCGAAAGCTGTGATAATCGATCTGACCCGAGCAATAATGCAAAACAAGACAACTCGGATCAGGACTAACATTCTCGTGGAAGTAAATCAATTCAAATGAAATGTTCGATGAAATGCAAACAGTAACTTAGAGGATGTTTGGGATCACCATCCTCGAAGGATCCGTCAAACTAATACTATATAGTATAATACGCTATATACAATAGTGTCTATTAGTAAAGTAAAATATCAAAATAGCGTAAGCGGGATTACCATGATTACCCTTACACCGTTTATATATTCCCATAGTATATACAGTACCGTAATTCCTCCGTAAACTGGAGGTTGATCAGAGGGCACTCCATATAAAACAGTACAAAACAAAGTCGTAGTGGGCTCGTATAAGGCATGTGACAAGGCACGCAAGGAATGCCAGGGTGGATTCACCGTTTGCAGAGCCGGACTGGTGGTAACGCATAGTAGCAACTACCGCCCACCTCGATACACACTCCCATAATCAAAAGGGCCCAAATCGAATCTCAACAGTAATAGAATAATATCGAAGAAGTGTGCTCGATAAGAGGTATGACCTCACTTGGTCCGTGCGTAGCTCCTGTTTTAGCCACATTAAGCTGACTCAAGGCAGTCAGGGTCTCGTAATTAATATGAAATAAAAATGGAGTCGTTTGCCAAATCATCCCCTTCATTCTGGAACTCCACCGCGTACACAGTTGTCAAAGTAGTTTTCGGTATTGGCATAGAGTATGACAATAGCCGATCCCGGTCTCTTTAACAACCAATCGTTTACATTTTTCACACCGTGGTCATTATTTCCTTCATAAGGAATCGTTTCAATTCGATTCATTTAAATCCGACATTTGATTCGAATTCGAATATACGATTCAAGTCAAAATTACATTTCAAATTAAACAAATTTTATCGTACTTTATCACTCAAGTCATATAGTTCAAAATTGTTACTTCTATATTTTGAATCAAAATCTTATATTTCTATTCAAACGAATTACTATTTAAATCCATTCTTATGCATCAATTTAACAAAATTCTTAATTCAAACCAAACAATATAAAAACCAATTCCGCATATAACATCTATATATATATATTCCAATTCATGTTTAATCAATTAAAACTTGAATTCAATTCATATCGATTATAAATTAAAATAAATCAATTTACCCTATTCACATTCATTCCTTATCAAGGTTCATAATTTAAACCAAATCAAATTCAATTTCTTAAATTTATCAATTCAAGTTCATCTCTACAAAAATTCGTATCGGTTCCAATTCATAACATAATATGAGTTCATTCATTATTCAAACATCGTTATACAAATTTACATCTTTAAACTTCGAATTTAAATCGCGAAATATAAACTATCCATCTTGACTTTATTAAAGTTTATAAAATATATATATAAAAAAATTTACTTTGAAAATAGATATGTATATATATATAAGTTTATAAAATTCTAAAATAAATTAGAAATAGAATATAAACATATATAAGTTTAAAATGATATAAATAGATTTAAAGAAATATTTATAATAAAATAAAAAGGCTAAAATACTTATAGGAATAAATTATATGGTTTAAAATAAATACATTTATAAGTAAAATCTTAAATAAACATTTAAATTCGAATTTACAAATAAAATCATTTTAGAACACATAATTTAAAATATACAAAACAATTTAAATTTAAATAAAATATAAATATATAAATATAAAGTCTTAAGTAAATATTTTAAAATAAAACTCATTTTACTTCGAAAACATGACCGACGGTGTCTGTATATAGTTTTCTACCCTATGGTCAAGTGATACGGATATTTATCATTTCAACCCGCAATTGATAAAATTTCTACGGGTCTATCATTTCAACCCGCAATCCCAAATTCAATAAAAATCGTTCAGATCTATCATTTCAACCCATAACGATTTTCCTTATTCTAATGGTCGTTCGGGTATATATCATTTCAACACTTAGTGATTTTCCTAAAACTAGGGTATCATATAGTATCAGTCACAACATATATATCATCAGTGCAACTACGTGTCATATGAATATATCGTGTCGCATATGAAATGTGCATACATATCAAATCAAACAATTTCTACTAGCAACCTATACGTTTCATATAACAGTTCATTATCGATCTAACATCCATGAAATAAATGTGAGTCAGGTGTGAGATAAACTCACCTTTCGTGGCATAGATTGGAAACAACAGATGAATTTGACACCGAATTGAAATAGCGTCTTTAAGGCACAATCCAGGATTGATTTAAATCACGGTAACCACTCAACAATTTATTTTTATTGGATACGATGAGAAATGGATTGGTTCAGATATTAGATTTTGGACGAGTTTCAGACTAAACACCATACTCAACTCAAATAAACACAGACCCAATTCAACCGAAAGTAAAACACAAAATATTATATTTTACATACACGAATACATGCTGTAATGTTATATAAAATATACAAACACTTCTAAAGTCATATGCATATATATATATATATATATAAATTCTTTTACAATACATATATATATATATTCTAAACATAAGATTTCAAAACACCTATATATATTTTTAAAATAATACAGGCACAAACCCAAACTATATGTTTACTTTACATACACATATAGGTTTAAAAACACACACAGACCACACAAACATACACACAGTACTCAACTCAACACACCCACAAACTTAACACCCACACCAATATTTCACACAAAACTCACACCAAACGAAGACACTCACATAAGGGGAGATGGGCATGGGTCCTGAGGAGTCGGTTTGGAGGCTAGACGTGAGAAATCAGGGGACAACTACAGGGGTTAGTCATGCTGAGCGCTGCTAAAAGGAGAGGCAGGTGGCGTCGCGGGTGAGTTCAGTTCGTCGGGGAAGAGAGGGTTCAAGGCTCAGCAGCAGGAGTCGATGCGGTGGGGTCTTCCAGCTGGGCGGAGGGATGGACGCGGAGGTGGATAGGTGGATGGCGGTCACGCTAGGAAGGCCGATGGGGTTTTTGGCGGAGGAGGCACTCACGGCTTGGCGCAGATCAGGGAGGCGGATGGCTCGGATGGTGACGCAGAGCAGCAGCATGGCTTCGCGGTCTCGGGTCTGAAGGAGGACGGAGGAGCAGCAATCGCGATGGGGCAATGGGACGGAGGAGCAGCCATTTAGTTTCGTGAAGGAAGAAAAGTGGGAGCGGTTTCTTTTGTTAGAAAAGAACGAATGGCTTTTGGGAAAAGGGAATAGCCAATTGGTTATTATATACTATTATATATATATGGAAGGAATAACCGTTTAGTTTATAAATTTGAAGTTTTCTTCTGCCACAAAGTAGGCTCGGGAATTGGAGAAAGTGGGGACTATTTCTAAACTTTTGAAAAATACAACATGTGATTTTAATGAGTCAAAAACAACCGAACACTCAAAGTGAAATGGTAACAAGTTTTGAACAGTTTTAAAATTAAAAGGGAACATAAAGAGTAGCTTGTTTATAGATAAACATACATGCATTGAAGAAAAAAAATGGACGTGCATGCTTTCCAGGTTTTGGAAAAATATGATGGATTTCCACCGTATGCATGCATGTTGCATTGTAGTGTACAACTTATCCACCTATAGAAAAAATGATAAATGGTGGTTTGACAAAAATAAAATGATGGGCTTTGCAGACCCAAAATTGCTAGAAAAATATGTAGAATCGTAAAAGGGACACATCGAACTCAAATGTCACCGTTTCAAAAATGAATTATGCAAGCCTTTTCGCAGTTTTAGTGCAGACCGAGCACCGAAACTGACAAATAAATATATTTTGGTAATCGGCTCGACGAGACGGATACAACGGTGTATAATATGCAGTGTCAGGATGCTCCGTTCAAAAGCGCGTTACAGACCCCTTTGACGTAAAAATGCGGACAGAAAACGGAGGTCAAAACATCCGATTTTCGCGAAACGAATTTCGTCGTTGGATTCGCGACAACGAATAGAATATTTTTCGTGTTTTTCCGAACTGGTTTTGGAGAAATTTTAAAATCGTTAAAATTTGAACTGATATGCGCAACTTTGCACTGAAAATTGCGCGACCGACAACAGTCAAATTTTCCGATGAAATCTTTACAGTTGCTATATCTCACTGTACGTATTACAAATTTCGAATTCCCATTATGAAAAACCATAGAATAATTTCAAAATAAAATTTTGATTTAAATCGGATTTTAAATCGTTAAAAACTACCGGTTGTTACATGAATCGAAGTTAGAATATAAATATTTATTTTAATTATAAAAGGAATTGAAAATGGCGCGGTAGTTTGAAAATTCGATTTCAAAATTCAAATGAATGTATAGGATTCAAAATAAACCAGATTTTAGCGAAACCAAAAATATTAAAATCTATTTGAAAATATCTTTCAAATAAATTCGAAAATTTTAAATTTCATAGCGGGAATAAAAAGTTATGCCCAGTTCAAAATTCAGAATAGTCGCTATGGATAATATAGCCCTTAAAAATAGCGATTTTGCAAATGATCTCCGTTTTCAATGAAACCACTTTTGTTGGATCCAGGATGTCAAGTTATTGCTAGATTCCAGAATTCATAATTTTTGGGATTAATATGTGAGTGTGGCGAAGGAAAACGTGTTTTGTCAGTTTTAGTCAATTTGGATCGACTAGAAAATGGCCATTTTTCAAACGGTCTCCAAATTCGATGAAATTAGTTTTGTTAGGACCGTATCGTTAAAACATAACCAGATTTATTTTTTTGGAATTTTTGGGGTCCGTATGCGGCCTTGGTAAATTAAAATGTGCATTTGAATTTAAAATATATTGATTTATATTTTAAATTTAACGGAAACTGTTCGAAACTGTCGAATCAGTTTGCAGGACATATCCCATTGAGTTCGGGATGGGGGTATTTAGCTGGGGGCGACAGTCGTTGGGTTTGATTTTGACTTCGAAAAAAAGGGGTTACCTTTTTTGAAATAAATAATAAAAAAAAATTAGCAAACTAGGGCACCCCCTCATAATCTTTCTCAATCAAAAACACGTGCCCTCCTTTTCTTCTAGAAAATCGATCCGCCATCGCGATTCAATCCCCTCCACCATCGTTGAACGGCGCTGCGCAACCCCCCTTTCGAACTTCCTCCTCCTTCCTCTACCACTCTCCTCTACCTCCTCCCCATCTCCGATCAGACCTCTTCAAAAAAGACCCAAACCCCAAATTAGACCGCGTCGCCAGTGATGCTGATGCACCATCGCGCCACCTAGTGCACTACCCCCTGCTTGCGCGACCCCCTGGCTCCAGCGATGCCCCTCCGCTCATCTACAGCCCATGCGCCTCTCCTCTTCGAATAATGGTGAGTTTTGTTTTTTAAATCTGATTTTATTTCAATGTAATACTTTATTTAAATCAGTTTTTAATTTGAATTCAGTTTTTATAAATCAGTTTTTGTTTTCTAAATTCAGTTTTTATATAAGAGGCGACAAAAAGTTTCGATCTTTATCGTATGATTTTTAGACAATTAAAAATCTGATTTTCAGTAATTTAAAGATCTGATTTTTATACGAGAATTTTATATAAGGAAGGTCGAGATTTTTATATAGATAAAGAAAAGATTTTTATATAGATTCATGTTGATAAAAAATATGATTTTTAATTATATAAGCCATTAGTATAAAAATATGATTTTTATAGAAATGATTATAGAACAAAAATATGATCTTTACATATGTAGTAGAGATATAAAAATGCGATCTTTACATATAAAAATGTGATTTTTATATAGAGAATGGCGAGAGAAAAATATGATTTTTATTATATGAATAATGATATAAAAATCCGATTTTTATATATGAAGTAGCGATAAACATTCGGTCTTTATATAAGAAGTAGAGATATAAAAATATAGTTCTTATATAGAAAGAAGCGTTGTAAAAATAAATGATATTTATATATGAAGTGCCATTATAAAAATATGATTTTTAAAATAAACATCATATTAAAAATGTGATTTTTTTTCTATGAACAGCGGGAAAAGGTCGCATTGGAATTTCAGACAAATCTAAACCGTTCAAAAATAAGGAATGGAGGAGTGGAACCCGAAGGTGATAACTCCTCACTTTAATTTATTTTCCAGTTAGAGATATATACTAGGATGCAGACGGTACTTAGCAGCACCCGACACCCGTCGTCCACAGACCATGAACGACTTGTTTGTTTGTTTGATTGTGTTGTGAAAATTGATCGTGTGATGTGGAATGGAATAAAATATTTTTTAGTTAAAAATATAATTTTAACATGTATATCAATTAAATAAATATTCATTTACAAATCGGACGATTTGTTTATGTACACACATTTGACTGATATTGATTGGGCCAATAAATTTTACACATCGCCCAACTGCACAAATAAATCTATGTTTATCGTTTGAAAGCCCCACACGGGTATTAGGATGATATTGGACATACACTAATCCCAATATTTAGTTGTATATCAATCATTTGGTTGACAGACTGTTATGAGCGTTAAATATTTGTATTTGATGCTTATGCAGTGTAGAATGCACTCAGGATGATGGTTGAATGCGTTCGATTGTTGTTGTGTACATATGTTGTATGAAATCCATATAAATCAAATTATATGGTAATTGAATGTTTCTGATTCCAGTTTAGAAAGATGAATATTTTAAAATAACGAATATTTTAAAATAATGAATAAAATAATATTCAGTAATGGATCAAAATATGATTTTGGTGTCCGGTTTCAGATGGTCACAAAATTATTTAAAAATATGAAGCCGTGTTGATTAGATTAATGTCATTTTGACGTGAACGATATTTATATTGATTTTATTTATTTTTATAATGAATATCGAAAAGGAAATGATTTTGAAATATAATGTTTTGAAAATACTATCATTTATATATCGATGATATGGGATATTCAACAATTTTAATTTAAAATTGAATATGAAGTTGAAATTGTTTTGAAAACGAATTTAAAACAATTTATAAAATACGTTTTAAATGGAAATCGACGAAACATATATAATATATGTTGTATATATAATGGCCTGAATAGAATGCGCCGCGCCGCGGCAGTTCATGAATTTCGACCTTAGACTTCGAACGGACATTACAGGAGATCCGACCGTTGGATTCTCCTAAAACCAGAACCGTTGGGTTCGTATCAGAAAGAGCTTTCTAACAGATATGGGATATTTAAAATCTAATGGTTGGATTTGGAATTATGTCCAAATCAAATTTGGAAAAGGTCGTTGTAAGTGCAGTTCGACGACCGTTTATGGAAATCGATTGTGCGGGCCTTGATAAAATTATTAAAAATATAAATAATTTGTGTAAAATCATAATAAATGATTTGGAAAGAATTGGGATGAAAAATTCCATATTTGAAAAGATAAATATATATTTTTATCGAAATAAGCTAGTTATAAACTAGAATTAGAAATCCAATATTTTTAAAATAAATAAATTGGGTTTGAAATGGTTTTAAAAATTATCAGAATTTCCAATATATGAATTGGAATGGATTTCAATCGAAATTATCTTTGGAATATTTCGATATTGGATTCCGTGATTATACGGATATTGTGGAGGAATTTGGAAGATATATATGTTGTTATTCCAATACGATATTTGTTGGTTTCAGAATTTGATATTGAATATAAGACGATATATTTTCTATTCAGAGCCTTGTATTTAATATCAAATTGGATTTTGGGTTTGTCGTGAATGGTATCTTTAATAATACTGTTCTTAAACCCAATGGAGTTAAGAAAATTAGAATCTGACTGGAGATTAGCTTAGTTGAATGGTTTCCTGGGTATTAATCTGATGTTGGTTTCGGCCTTCGGGGTTAATACTTAGGGAATTGTTCTCTTACTAATTTACGGTTAGGTACTGATGGGATTTTGGGTTTGTTGTGAACTGTGTTTTTAAATGACACTGTTCATAAACCTAGTGTGGAAAGAATAAATCTTTTAATTAAGATTTAAAGAAGAATTACCAATTAATTAACATTTAATTGGAATTGAAAATGGAACGTGAATTGGGTTTATTGTGAACTGTATTTTTAGTGACATTCGTTCTTTAACCCGATTTACAGTGGAATGTGATTTGGAATTTATAATTCTTTTTATTAAGATTTAATGGGAATTTTCCAAAGTAACGTTTTCCAATTTAATATATATTAAATCGGAATTGAATGGAATTCGATTGATAATAATCGAAGTGAACTTCTGTGGAGGATGATTGTTAATATATATGGAATTGAAAAGGCTTTTCCATTATTCCATTTATATTATTAGTCGAATATGGAAATTGATATCGATTATATATTGATTTGTTTTTCCATGAAGATTCCATTATTAATGGAATGTGATTTGGGTTTATAGTGAATTGTGTTTTAAATGACATTAGTTCTTTAACACAGTTAAAGACAGGATTACATATCTGTCATTGTATTTCGAATTGAATGGTTGATCTCTGCTAAATATATATCTATTTGGTGGTGAAGAATTTATTGTAACACCCATAAGTCCCACATCATGGAAGCCTGTGTGAAGTGGGTACTTATATAGTAGAGTCCATCTCTTACTAATGCCGAGGCCTTTTGAGGAACAAAAACCCACACCTATACGGTGGCTAAGTTGGGGACAGTATCTTGCGTGAACGGAGGTTCGGGTTGTTACAGTGGTATCAAAGCCAATACCCAGCCGGAATTGTGGCTCATGTGTAAACCACAATGCCTGGGTAAGGTGTTTGTAAGCCAACAAGGACGTTGGGCTTTGTAGGAGGGGAGAATGTAACACCCCTAAGTCCCACATCGTGGAAGCCTGTGTGAAGTGGGTACTTATATAATAGAGTCCATCTCTTACTAATGTCGGGGCCTTTTGAGGAACAAAACCCCACACCTATACGGTGGCTAAGTTGGGGACAATATCTTGCATGAACGGAGGTGCGGGTTGTTACATTTATTCTCTTGCTTAACACCCTTCTTTGAGGCGTACAAGCTTAGAGGTTATATATCGGCAGAAATCAATAATACGGTGTAGATTGTCGATGCGACATGTTTGTATTTCCAAAGTTAAATAATCGTTAACATTGATTTTTGGGAAGATTAAAACTAAGGGGAGTTTTAATGAATCTTTAATTTGATTGAAGGGGGAATTGATAATTTAAATTATCAAATTTGGGGAAATGATCGAGAATGGAGTATCGCCAGTTTTGCTCCTAGCGATAGTTAAATCTTTAATTAGATTTGAACGGGAAATGGTAATCAAATTTACTGATAACACCATGGTGTTAGTTATGGGGTAATACCAGTTTTTCTCCATGGGATGAACAGGTTGGGATTGGAAAATTAAATAAATGGTTACTTCGATAAGGTGCGTTAATCCCAACTAGTTTGGAAAACCTTAATATGGTTTGAATTGATATCTGAAGGAAGATTAAGGAATAAATTTTAAAGAATTTATCTTTGATAAAATTAATGTGAACAAATCCCTAAAGATGTGAATATTTAAATCAAAGAATTTTCAGAATTGGAATGAGGTGTATGTTGTGTTTTATAGCACTTGTTTATTATATACGCAAGTTATTCGGAAGGGCCGGGTTTATACCCATTCTAAAGAACTGATTCGACGATATGTCGATGATGAAGACGGTGGTTGATGACCGGAGGTCTTCACATCGTTTGGACGATTACTAATGTCTTGATTGGGCTGTACACACAAGACAAGGTAATAAGTGGTGATCGTCCAGACGTACTTGGAGATCGACAGATATGCAAGGGCCTCTCTCCTGTATTAGACATATGGGACAAGGAATAAGGTGCCTCCGGTTTCGTTCAGACCCAGAACGAACTTGTAAACGGATGTGTGTCTGACGTTGGATTTTATTCTGTGTTGATTTATTTTTATTAAATATATATCTGTTTGGCAACGGCGAATTTATTCTCTTGCTTAATGCCCTTCTCTGAGACGTACGAGCTCAGAGGTTATATATCGATAGACATCAGTCGCACGATGTGAATTTCCTGTGTGGCATGCGGAGATGCAATGATCAAGGCTTTTGTTGAAAAGAAGATTCTTGTGGTTGATGATCAAAGCACAACTTTGATATAGTGCCGCTTTGTGTATAGCGTTAATTCACGAGCCTCGCACCTCGGTGTGAGTTAAAAATGGGATAAGGGACCCAAGGAGAACATGACGTTTCTTTCTAACTATGGGTGGTGTCAGCGTTTTACTAGCCTTGACATTGTTTTTATATTTTTACCTATGTGGTTGTTGGATTGCGAGGCGCCTCGGATATATCGGCTACTGCGGGAGCTGACGGATATAGGTCCTATAGGACCGAGAAACGTGTATTCGGGAATAATTAATCCTGAAACGTAAGGGAGGACCGGCCTTGGAGGATCCAAGGGTCTTCTATGAGAGATCCTGAGGCATTTGCTAGAGTGTCTCGAAACCGGCGAGGAGTACATCCCTTGCCTCGACTCATGACGGAAATCCAATTTCCAATACGTGACATTTCGGTTTTGATTGTAGAGCCTAGTATTGTCGACATGATAGATGGTACCCATGCCGCCTATGATTGATACATTTATATTTGAAGTTGTTTTATACACTTTACACTATAATAGTATCAAAAGGATTTTCTTTAAATGTACCAAGCATTATTTGGCTATTATAAGGTAAAACCCTATCCTTCGGCTTGCATTGCATTGTGCGATGGGACCTGGGTCTTATAATAGCTTCATTTTTCCAAAAAACATTGCGTTGTTCATCTTATGCACTAGTATTCTTGGGAGGAAACCCGATCCGTGTTATATGGCGTGGTCCCTTGAATTACTCTCTTTTAAAGTAAAATTTTAAATAACTATTTTAGTTCTCACACCAGTCACATGACTGACCTAGAGTTTATTGTCCAACCTAAATTCTGGGTGCCCTTATTTTCCACACCGGCAGCTAGTAGTTTTGGTTTTGCAGATTTATATTCACAGGATCCTGATTTATAGATGGAACGGTATCCGGAAAGCTATGTATCCGTTTATCTCTTTCAATTGTGTTATGTATTATTTTTTCGCCGCATTGTAAATTGTAAATCTCTAATATTTTATGATGTGTAATATTTATTCATACTATGTATATTCTTGTATCTGATGGAAATTATTGTAATAAACAACGAATGTTCTTCTGTTTGTGCTTCGATTTGTCTTGTTCTCAGACAATCTGTTCTTTCTCTTCTCTTCAGAGACTGGGGAAGTTTGGGTCATCACAAATACGGTCAAAAGCACAGCTTAATTTGCAGTTATGGTGCAGTGTGGGGACGATTCTGGGTTCACCCATAGGGATCAATGTTGATCCCCTGTATAGGGTAGGCATCAATTTATACTTAATGTATTTTAGAGAATTGCCCTTTTGAGTTCGTTTGATTGTCATTTCGTGGTCTTATATGTACTTCGTCTCTTTAGGCTTCTTGTCGTGATAAACGTTGAGTCTACCTCATCCAATCGGTCTAAATATAGTTGAATCAAAATGCCAGATAACACTTTCCCTCCAAAGTAGTCTTATTTCAAATAGGGCTTCCTTTAAATCAAGGTGAGTCAAGATCACCAAAAAATTCTTCTTGTTGTCTTGAATGGTCTTTATCCTTTTGTTGGTCTTGCTTATATGAGGAGGCATATCTTTTAATGTTTGTTACGACATCTAGCCAATATCAAACCGTATAAGTACTGGAGTACTACATTTCCATAATTAATCGTGTTCGGTTCCCCTGAGTTAAGTGATTGAGTTAGTAGGGCTTTGGCTTCTAAATCGTTTCTCTCTTTCGAGAGTTTCTAGGTAATAATCAAAATTTCATTGAGTCTAGAGTCAGATATTAATGTAATGACCTGTACTTTATGTATCGGAGGATTGTAAAATAATTCTATTTAATCATAAATGGTCATATCACTCTAATGTATTATTATGTGGTTCATAGGGATGTGTTACATGTCTATGATTTTTATCATATCCTTTTGTGTCCATTTTAGCGTTTGAGAATCTTATTTTGGTCAACTTTTGATAAGAACCTAGTTAGATGCTCTAACTTGTCTTAGTGTTTTGGGGTGGTGGTTGGTCATCCCATAGAGTGGTTACATTAAGAAAATGGTTTAGCGGTTTGAAAGAAATTGCACTATACGTTTTCAATGCTATTGGGCAGAATTAGAGTAATGCTAATAGGAGGAGATTAACAAGCTCATTAGTTAGATTATCCACAATTATAAGTAGGGGTTGAAAGGAGAGGTTAGAAATTCTCTCCCTCATTCTCAAAATAGGTTTGGGCTATGATCTACTTTAGTTCATCCTATTTCTCTCTTATCAATCTCAATTTTGCATCAGATCATCTCAAAGCATGATCTAAAGGCTAGATCTACATAGGGAAGATTAGATTTTATAGTTTCCTCATTGAATTTTGCATTCTCCTTGCTACCTAAGTTAGATATACATACAATTTCATTGAATTGAAGAATTAGGTGAGTGATAGTGTTCTCTCATATGTCTATATTAGATATATGATGTAGTTAGTTATTTTGATCATCATATATGTTAATTTAACCCTAAACCCTGATATACATGTTAATTTTAGATCTAGAAACCAATAGGATGACACAACTATGACATACGTTAATTAAATTATTAGATCCAATGTAATTAGTCTTGTTTTGTGTTATATATATGATTGCTATTGACTGATTCATGTTTATGTGTGAATTTATTTTTGCAAATGATTAAAATTGGTTGTAATTGATGTTTGAGTGTCTGAATTGCATATTATGCTTGATTTGGTTGCTAGAGAATGTTCTAATTAGGACTTAGGTTGAAGATTATAGCATACAAAGATCAAAATTCATTGGATTCGCATGAAAATTGGAAGATTGCTACAGAGGATGGTGACGAGGTGCATTAGAAAATTCATAGGAAAATGCACTAAGTACATGGATCAGTGTCGATCCATAGGTCATGGATCAGCACTGATACTTGCAGAAGCTTCATTAGGAGCAACGACTTCTCTGGGAAGGTGGTAGGACAACTTGGAAGCTATGGTGAAAGTTGGATATTGATTGGATATGTCATGTATCAAATAATGGATGTGTAACACCCTGTAATTTTATAACACATTAAGATGATAAACTAAGGAATACTTTATTAAATATTGGGAATTAAGTGAAACGGACTGCGCCATTGCGTTCGTCTTGGAATTCTTCTTAAGATACACACGAAGTTTGCGTGAAACGAGCACCGTATGAAGAAGATATTAAAATTTGAAGTTTGTATATGCATAAGATATATATATATATATATATATATATATACACACACACACAAGCATAACCAAGTCAAAACCGTTCAAAATAATTCGAAAACCAAGAAACGGGAAGTCTGGGGGGAAATTGACCTGTTAGGGGTTGACACACCCTAGGGGTGCCGACCCATGGGTCGATACCATAAGGGGGTGTCGACACCCATGTCGACATCCCCTAGATCTAGGCGAAATTCATTTCAGTGTACGTGGACTGAATTTATGGCTAGATTCGTGAACCCTAATCTATAAATAAGATCTCATTGTTTTATTCATTCTAAAACAATGGAGAACTAGACGCTGCCTCTGTCTAAATTAAAATAGTCCATTATTCTTCAACAACAAGAGCTATTCAAATTCAGAGATCTGTTCTTCAATAGCTACAATTAAACCTCCTGTTCTTCAGATCCAGTCAAAGTGAGTCTACGTTATTTTTAGATATAAACACTTAAAAGTTATTCTGATATGTCTATGAATTGGATCTAAGCCTGTGACTGTTGGAATCATATCAGATATGCCAAAACTTATGTATCTAGTTTACTATTAAATCTCATATGCCTGTTCTTGACATGCCTATTATGCTAGTTGCCTAATCATGTCACCATGCCTAATCAGTTCTATTATCACATGTTCATCAAATCTGTTATTATATTCCTATTTTGATATTATGCCCAATTCTTTCATTATATGCTTATTCAGTTCCTATGCATATTTCTGCCATCATATGTCTATCTTGTTAGCATGCTTATTTCTGTCATCTTCCCTTCTTCTTTTTCCTTTTTACTTTGTAAGTAGGCTACCTTCGAGCCTAGACATACCGCTGAAATTTGCGAACACGTTAAAGTGGGAATGAGGGGAAAACGTGAAAATTGGGGCATAACTTGTATTGGGAAATTTGGGGCATAACTTGAATTGAAAAACATGAATATGGATTTGGGGCATAAACTAAACAATGTTTAAAAATCTTAATTTGGGATATATGGTACATGATGAATATGACTTGGAAAAGGGGCGTGAAAACCTATAATGAAATAGGGATAATTGTTAAACAATGAAAATGCCTAGATTTACAGTAATTAGAAACTATAACCGCGCTTAGACACGAGGTTAATTTACACTTGCGGTAGAAGTCTTCCCGGACCCGATCGGCATATCCAACGACCACAAGTGGTGAATCTAATGTGAGGGGTCTAAGTGCATAAACATGTGATGGTGCTAAGACACGAGGTTAAGTCCGACTTATGGAAGAAGTCTGCCCGGACCCGCCCGGTATATCCAGCATCCACAAGTTGTAGGCTTAATGTGGGAAGTCTAGCACATTATAACCATAAGTGAAATATGGTAATGAACTCGAATACTTAACCTGGTTAAATCTATAAGGATTGTATGAACATGTTAACTTGATTAGGGGTTAAGTAAACTTGTTTGAATCATTTGGAGGGTTAATTATATCTTGGGGTAGTGGGTAATATTTATATATAGGACCACAAACTTAACCTGTTTGGAGTTATGCAATCTTATTACACTAGTATGGCATAACCTATGGAAATCCTAGTAGTGGGGATGCAACCCTAGGGGTATCATCATGTGTGTGGGACATGTTTTAGTCAGTTTCCTATATAAAGGTATCAAACGAGTACTCCGAACTTTGTCGGAGTCAGGACTTGCTTACTAAGTTGATTATAAGAGGTCACTTGGGACAAGTTGTCTAACGGCCGTTCCATCGGGCTCATGTTCATGCATTGGTCCGCCTGTTCGGGAAAATAAGACGTTGTGGCATCAGTAGATATGGTTGTGCACATCCTAAAAATGAAGGTTGCCACTTTAGGGGGTGGTACATCCTACTTTGGGGCCAACATAGGGTATCTACGGAGTAGGGAGCTGTTGGCTAGCTTTTGGACCAAGCCACCAAGGTTCACACAAAGGAAATATGAAGCCTCGCATGTCAAAACCCTTAAACAATCGATCGTGGTCACATTGTCCTCCTTGACTTGTGGCACCCATCAACGATCGTGACTCCTTATCGCAATCTGATCCCTCCAACCCAGCTTTCCACGATCCGATCCCAGAAGCCAAAACATGAAGGATTGGACTAAGTCTACCATGATCCGCGAATGCAGGATCTAACGACACCTGTCCATAATGGCCATATTGACTATTTCTCTATCAAGCCACGAACCATTCCGAGATCCACGGGATTTGTGCCACGTGTGACCACGATCCACCTGTAAATATCAACTATAAATAGCCCTGTGCTTGACATTTTTAGGATCTTTTGGCAGCTCTAAGTACTGTTTCCGCCATTATTGTTATCTGGCAATTTCTTATCAGTCTTAGCCCGGCATTATTGAGTGAATCATCATTGTACAAGTGAGATTGAGAAAAAAATCATTGATTGTACTTGAATCTAACGTATAATCATAGATATAAAGTGGACGTAGGCACGTTAACGCCGAACCACTATAAATCTTGCGTGTTTTCTGTGTTTTCTTGAATTTCTAAATATAAATCTCTGCCTATTCAGATAGTTTGGGTGTTAGACCACTTTTGGATCTAGCATTTTGGTGCTTTCACTGAGAACGAAGTCTCAGCATATTGGATTGTTGTTCTATTGTTTGGATAGTCAGGTCCGAAGAAAACAGTCCAAAACCCCACTGTTTCGATTTTCGAAGATTTCAGCAAATCCAAAGTATTATGGATGGAAAGAAGTCCAAGGATGTACGAGCTTCACAGGCCGACAATGTAACAAACGAAGCTTGTGATGACAGCGTTCCGGATCGGGTCGAGGTTGATTCTCCAGATCGTGACGTGGAGGGGGCGATCCGACCCGCTGAAGGTACCACGAACCGTGTGACTGAGGGCATAACGACCCATTCTCAAGATAACACCACCCTCCTTCCTGCCAATGCTCCCAAGATCAGAACCCAGGGGACCACCATGAACCGACGCCAAGAGGGTACCACGAGCCATCAGCCTAGGGGGACCACGATCCAAAATGACAATCAGACCACTGCTCGACCTGGGAAGGAGATTATGGCTCGTTCCGCTCGTGCTGGTACTTCTGCTCGACCTGGATCGAGTTCCTTGCGTATAAGAGAAGATGATAATGACCAGTTCAACCCTTCTGCCCCAGCTACAGAAGGAGATCTCTCTCGCATAATTGAAGCATTGGACAGACAAAATGATGAATTGGTCGCTCAAAGGCAGGAAAGCTCGTTGCTGCATCAGAATATTACTGCCCAGACGAATTGATGATATCCAGAGGCAGGTTTCGCCACCGCCAGCTCACCCTCTTTTCCCGGAACACACATCCTCGTCTGAAGAATCTCGAAGAAACCGGCGATGGCCTCCGTTAGAAAGGGCTGTGAATATAGAGCAGCTTCAATTTGGGACACTTCCTTCTCGAGAAGAAGAGACGCTTAATCAGGGAACTAATAATCATAACTTAAATGAGCCCAGCCTACCACCTAGGAATAGAGACGTCATTGACCCTGCTCAAAATGAACCCATTCTTCCTGCTCGTCGCATGACTGACCGTGGCATTAGGGGCAAGGGAGTTTTGCTCAGGCCCCAGACCTTGCAGCAGCACGTCAAAGAAATGCTGGAGAGGTCTGTAGGGCAAGAAGTGATGATCCCGAATCCTCCCTGTCCCATGCAAATGTTGAGGCCATGATTAGACGAGTGATGGTAGAAAACCGCAGACAAAGAAACGAGGATTGGGGTATAGGCCGCAGTCATACGCCCTTCACGGATGACATATTAGAGGTTTGATTCCCCAGAAAATTCAACATGCCACCTATAAACTGCTATGCAGGAAGGGCGAATCCAGTCCAACACCTAATGAGATATTCATGGTACATGAATGCATTTGCTGCCTCCGACGCTGTAAAATGTAAGGCATTCCCAATATTTCTGGAGGATACGGCGCTAATGTGGTTTACTCATTTGCCAGCGCGATCGATCTCCAGTTTTAGGGAATTAAGCGAACAGTTCGTGAATCAGTTCCGGCTACATACTCAGAGATCTAAGAATGTCATTGAATTATCCCTCATTAAGCAACGTCCGGATGAATCTTTGAGGTCCTATCTAGATCGCTTCAATCTAGTAGTCACGGAGGTTAGAGATCCCCATGAACAAACTATTCTGATGGCCTTGATTGACGGAGTGGATAAGGATACTGAGTTTGGAAGATACCAAGCCCGTAAACCACCGTTGACCAAAGAAATATTTTTACGAAAAGGCCAACATCAGCCTACGTCGAGAGGAAATTTACGCCAACTGAAAGAGGGAGGCTGTTGATAAGGAGGATATCCAAAGTAATGTGGCCATCAAGCAGATGGGAGATAACTCAGGAAAGGTTGAAGTCAATGTCGGGAACAAGAATCAAGACAATGGTAGCCAATCAGGGAATAAAAATAACAAAAATCGGAAGAGAAATCGAGCGAATGACTCTCAGAGAAGATCTCGGCCTAGGCCATTTGAGAGTTTTACACCGTTAAACGATACATTGGAGAATATCTTCTTAGATATATACAACGTCCTCTAGTATAAGAGGCCTCCTCCGAGAGATTCGACAGAAAAGGAATGTGAGACTGGGAAATTTTGCCTTTTCCACCAGACTCATGGCCACGCCATGAACGAATGTCATCATCTGAGAGATGTGGTTGAAAAGCTACTCCAGGAAGAAAAACTTGATGAGTATAAGGTGATACCCAGAGATAGGGAGCAAGCCGCACATGCCCCGAACCAAAGCCAACCTACTGCTAAACCAACAGCTCAGCAAAAAGGAAAAAAAATATCATTATCAATACCATAGTTGGTGGGCTTCATCTTGCAGGGCACATTTTCATGGCTATGGATCAGTACATGAACACGACTAAACAACATTTTGAAGTGGGGTAATGTAGCAATCCCGAGGATAATGCCCCGATTAAGCAACAGAAGACGATGTCTGATGACGTCATATTTCGTGACCAAGAGAGTATTGGAGTCCACTCCCCAACTGAAGTCCCATTACTGATTACCATCACCATCGGTCCAGCTATAGTCCATAAAGTTCTAGTGGATAACGGGAGTCCGGTTAACATTATGTTTAAGAAAACATTCGACCAAATGAAACTCGAGCCAAACGATTTGAAACCATGCGAGGGTTGGATACGTGGATTTAATGGAGCCTCAATCGCTTCGATGGGATACGTAGAACTGTCAGTAACCCTTGGGGAAGGAGAACGCCAGAGAGTGAGGATCCTCCCCTTTGTGGTTCTGGATATTGAGTCATCGTACAATGCCTTCTTGGGCCGACCGGACTTAGCCAAATTCAGGGCCTGCATCGCACCCTGGTGCTTATTGCTGAAGTTCCCGACGGATGCTGTAACGACCCGGAAAAATGCGACTTTGGTTATACGATATACAACACATATCGATCATCCAAGGATCGAAAATAATCGAATAGTTAATGAAAGAAATTAGAGGATGAGGAAAGATAAGATAGAAACTTAGAATAGAAGAAGAAGAAGAAGAACATACAACATCAGAGTAAACACGAATCTCACAGCGGAACGAATAAATATATTTAATAACATAACTTTGAAAAACAAATCTATACTTGAATATACATATCATTTCCAAAGTACAGCACTTACAACACAGCGGAAATAAACAATACATATATGATCCTGAAGCCTCCTGCTCCAGCTCTTCAAGTATCTGTAAATCCTGACTATTTGGCTGCCCGTACAAAATTGGGCACCCAAGAGTTTAGGGAAAACAAAAAAAAACAAACTCTGGGTCAGTCATGGGACTGGTATGAGTAAAACAGTTTAAACCGTTCGAACAAGTAAACGATATCTCATAAGACCACGCCGTATAATGGAACGGGTTTTTCCCTTATAAGAATCCAAAATATCGTTATATCAAAACCTTTTGATATTATAATAACGTCTATCAACACAATATAATAATCATCTAGCAAAAACGCTTTCATCTCACGTTCTACATATACAGTATATAATCAAAACGGCAAGCACGTATTGGGTAATGGATTTCCAACTATGACAAGGTATGGAACCACCTTTCGCTAGTGTACCTCTAGAGCCCGGCCACTCATGACCGACCACTCATTTCGCTTGAGTGTATCGAATGTATATCACCAACGGTTGGGATCAGCAACCGTTTCCCGAATGGGAAAGCATCAACAATAGATTTTTAGAAGTAAATGAAAACTCTAGATCAGGTGATTATACACCCTAATAGGCGCGACTTACATAGCCATGCTGCCTGCCCGATTTTTATCATTTCCCAGTTGATGAGGGTTGAGGTTACGCTTTATCATCACATCAGATTCACTTTGAATGCCACATTGTCAGATCCATCGAAAATCACTAATTGACGTCTACAACAGTACATTACGTGTTAGCTAAAGAAGTTCCCTTCTCCGCTTCCACTCTTGGTACGGTTGAAGAAATCAATGTACATGACCATTCTGGAAACACTCAGTCAGACATTCATCCATACAAGTCATCCAGGAACAGGATGAACCGAAGGCACTATTCAGTACATCCATCTTAGGCACTATTATCTAAGACTTATACAATAGCCCTTGCACTTTACTCCGTCTTAAATTATCTTTGGCATATATGATTCGCAACGCTTATGCCAATACAGAGTGGTTCGTCAGATAATAATCTAACCGGTCTCTCCATATTAACAACGTTAAAATGGTCGAAAACTTCAATAGTTGATGAGTTAACTATCAAAGAAAAACACGTGTGCAAATAACGATATTATTTCCAAATGGAAATTAAATCGATCAATCATCAACCATATATATATATATATTTTTGTATTTCCTTACTTTCTACATTTAGAAAATGTACGTTATTAACATTGGAAACATTTCCATAGCTTAATTACATATCACTATTCTTTCACATCTATCAGACTCTAACTATAAGCTAACAAGCGAACAACTTCCTACGTATAAACCCCGAAGGCCGAAACCAACATCAGATCGATACTCAGGAAACCATTCAATTTATTAATCTCTAATCAGTTTCCAATTTCTGTTTAACTCCATTTCGATTAACTCTAATTGATTAACTCTATTTGATTTCTCTTTTCACTTAACTCCTTTTTATCTCGTCAATTTCCTTTTATAATACTATTAAGTTTCCAACTAAATATTCATTTATAATTCTATTTAGTTTCCAATTAAATATCCCTTTTATAATTCTATTTATTTACTAAATAAATATTCCTTTATTCTATTCTATTCGTTTTATCAACATTTTTCCTTTTTATAAAACTCTGTTCGTTTTATAAACATTTTTTTTTTATTTACTTTCGAAATATTTCCTTCTTGTAAAATCTATTGACTTTATAAAATCCCTTTTTTTCAGTATACATTGAAATAATTCTTTTTACATCCCAGGGTCTTTTTATGATATTTAAAATATCGAATAACAAGGATAAATATCATTCTAACACACATAATCCATAACAGATTATATAACACATCATATATTACAATATATGAAAAACAGTAAAATAAATGTTGAGGAATCCAGTCAGATTCCACCAACCTGTTTCCCTGCATCACAGATGTTAAACAACACGAGTATAAAATATTCTGATAATAGAATCAATATTCGATTAACGATTTTATATATATCGTTATCTAAAATTTTAATCAATACACAAACAATTCAACCAAACAGTTAACACACAACAATCAACAAATGATTAACAGTTCTAAAAATACGTTATAAAAATATAACTGTTCAGAGTTGGTGAGTTTTACTCACATTGGACGATCATCGTTAATAACGATAACCATCGCTTGATTCAGACGGACAATTTATTTTGCTATAAATTGTAACGAGCTCAAATGGAGTTCCAGTCAGTACCATCGTGTAGCCGCCGTCCATACGATCCTGTCGGATCTTGTTATTAAATTTACAAATTTTAATACTATAATTTAAATAAAATACTTGGTTTATTTTCAATTTTGGGATTTACCACTTTCAAATGATGTCGGCCCACTTAAAAGATCCACCCGCACCCATATTTCCTTACTTCTTCTTCTTTTCGGATGTAAAAATCCCATCTCCAGACGAATACCACATCATAACCGGATACTTGTGCTCCTCTCCCTTCTCCATATTCATATTAAAATTCAAACCAAATACATCTTCTCAGTATCCCCTCACTCCATGTACAGAACCATAACTCCCCACTTCTAAAACAATCCCAACCCTGTAAATGCTGGAACTCCTCAAAGTTTACCACTCCTCTTCTTCTTCATATTATCCTCCTGTATTTCATTTCAGAAAATATACAAGCCTCTAAGCAACCCATCTTCAGACTGATGTCACCCTTTCTCCTCATTTCAACCTACCCTCACGCTCAGATGAGTACCTTTCCTTCAGGTTGAAGCTCGCCCTTCATTTCTACACCTCGACCGGACTTCACGGTTCCTCCATGATCTCCCGTCCATTCAGCTCGCATTCCAAGTGAAACCGCAACCTCGTCGCCAACCCCAACAAGAAACAGCTCGCGTCTCCCTTCCGGTTGTCAACGTGGAACTCGTCGTTCCCATTCCCCTTTGCAGCTGTGAACACACTCGACGTCCATTTGTACCGAACCATGAAATGAACACCCGGATACTAAATCACTTGCTGATCCCAAACTAATATCTACAACTCGACATATTTCTTCCATTTTCCTAATCCATGAAGCCGAGGCACATGGGTATGTTTTTGAACTCATGATACTCACGTTGTATTCTTGGATGTGGCGGCTGAAATAAATGGATCGGACGGATTAGGTCTTAGTGTAGTTGTAAAGGGGTATTTATAGTTTTTATTTGGATTTGTTTTGTGGCTGAGAATAAAGGCAGACATGGCCTTGTATTTCACTTCATATCTGCCGTTGGTAAGATAGGCAAATGTCCCCTTTTTATTTAGCTTTTAAATGGTTTCGACACTTGATATATATGGTTTCGTTTACAAACAGATCGTTATTGAAAAAAAACAGAATTATAGTTGTGACGAGCAGTGTCCCACGATCCTAAAAATATAACAAAACCGGTAGGTGAACTCATATTGTGAAACCCCGAAATGTTGATACAGGGTGCCGGATACTCCAAACAAAAAGTTGCTTATTTAATTAATTAAAAATTATATTAAAATTCTGAAAATTATATTATCGTTATGTCCCAAATGAACCTTGTCTAAATTCAAACCCGATATTCAAATATTTTTAAATAACCGTTATGGCCACGAACAAATATACCGCTGTATTTCTGAATATTTGATTTGGACATAAATCAAAATCTACATGACGATATCCCGATTTTTCTCTTCCACTAGAAAGATATACTCCACCAACTCCGTACGTTTCTTATTTCATAGAAATCAGATTTAAAACGAACCCTGTACATTCAGTTGAAGTTTGAATCGCCAATTTACGAACTTCAGCGCCATTTCGAGCTCGATTATAATTATAATATAATTACACGTTCAACTATCGTCGATTGAATATATTTGTTCATATAATTCAACTCTAAACTGAACTATATATTTTAAATAATCCAATTCACACTATATTGTGAATTCCACTATTTTTGATTATTTCTGAATTAAATATATTATTCTATTATTTAAATTAATTAAATAATCCACTTTATTTAATTCAACAATGATTTAATTCCCTAACTCGCTATTTATATAATTAAATAAATTAACTATTATACCTAAAAATACGGGTCATTACATTCTTCCCCACTTAAAATAATTTCGTCCTCGAAATTGCTAAGGTATAAATCAAACCCTATTACCTAGTTAGAACTTATTTGTTCACTTCTAAATCTTCAGTTTCAACTGAACCAATTTAATTTCAATTAAAATATTAATTATTTCTTATTAAAGAAAATTTTCAAAAATCCTGAAAATTTTCTAACTCCTTAACTTTTCGAAAAATTTCGCCAACACATCCTTTGTACTGGTCAATAGGTCAAACTCCAACTTGCCTCTCTGGGCCTTCTCCAACCCAAAAAAAATCAACCGCCAAGCGGCCTGCCAATTCGGCTCATAAATCTCATGCTTATATCGAATATAAACTTGTACCTTTTTGTCGGGCATATCAACTCTATCACTTTTACCTACTGTCAATTCAGCGGACACAAGGTCATCCCAATCAAATTCCAATCTGCTTTTATCCACAACATAACCGTTCGTTTATATCCGAGTCAAATATCATTTCAACTCGAGTTTCTTCTCGATTCCCAACTCTTAACTTGATTGTCACATTACACTTCAAATTTGAATCTCACAATCCAATTTGTCTTGATATCATCCTAATTCAATCTCAGTTACCACTTTACTGGCTTTACTTTAATTCAAATTTGCTTTCACAAATTTCAGTTAAATTTGTTTTTAATTCAAAAAGTCTTTCCCTGGGAATTTTTTTTCAAATAGATTACTCTTTTCAAAAATTAGATTTTCCTTTTTGAAATCCAACACAACTTGTCTTTCCCAAAACAAATTCAAAAAAGTATCTCTGGTAGTAATTCGTCACTTACAACTCGAAAATAAATACTGTTGATGCAGCTGTCATCATCAGAATCTATTTTCCAGCGATCGAAGTGAGTTCAATACTACAAAACCATTTATAAACATTTCCACTTTGAAATTCATTTCAAAATATATTTCACACTGCTTGTAAAACAACTTAAAATCTCCCAGGATCTTAAATTTTCCTTATTTTTAATCCAAATCCATTTACAAACACTTATCCAATTTTCTAGGATTTTAATTCAATTTCTGGTCTAAATTCAGATGTAATTCATTTCGTAACACTTGTACGAATATTAATTGGTTATTTACATAACCGTTTCACTTTTATAATCTTACTCGATTATAACGACAACCAATATAAATCCTTTATATCAAATATAATTTGGGTAAAAATTATTTCGTTTACCCTCTTTTCAAAACATAACATGACGGTTCATCGTATTCGAGTGTTTACAAAATCCCTACCGATACAGTGGATCAAACTGATCGACCAAAACTCATAAACGATTCAACCAATAAATCTCCACAATATAAAACAAATTTTTATATCAATAACCAATACGTTCACTCGTATATATACACTCAACTCAATCTAGGGTATTACTAACCCCATCTCTACTGAGTCATGCCACAGAGCCAAGGTAATTCACTTAACCTAAGGCTATGATACCAACTGTAACGACCCGGAAAAATGCGACCTTGGTTAACCGATATACAACACATATCGATCATCCAAGGATCGAAAATAACCGAATAGTTAATGAAAGAAATTAGAGGATGAGGAAAGCTAAGATAGAAACTTAGAAGAAGAAGATACAACATCAGAGTAAACACGAATCTCACAGCGGAACGAATAAATATATTTCATAACATAACTTTGAAATACAAATTGGTACTTGAATATACATATCATTTCCAAAGTACAGCACTTACAATACAGTGGAAGTAAACAATAGCTATATGATTCTGAAGCCTCCTGCTCCAGCTCTTCAAGTATCTATAAATCCCGACTATTTGGCTGCCTATACAAAATTGGGCACCCAAGAGTTTAGGGAAAACAAAAAAAAATAAACTCTGGGTCAATCATGGGACTGGTATGATAAAACAGTTTAAACAGTTCGAACAAGTAAACGATATCTCATAAGACCACGCCGTATAACGGAACGGGTTTTTCCCATATGAGAATCCAAAATATCTTCTTATCAAAACCTTTTGATATTATAATAATGTCTATCAACACAATATAATAATCATCTAGCAGAAACTCTTTCATCTCACGTTCTACATAAATAGTATACAATCAAAACCTTAAGCATGTATTAGGTAATGGATTTCCAACTATGACAAGGTATGGAACCACCTTTCGCTAGTGTACCTCTAGAGAGGAATACATTGGGTTCAACAAGAACATCTTGCAACCCGGCCACACATGACCGACCACTCATTTCGCTTGAGTGTATCGAATGTATATCACCAACGGTTGGGATCAGCAACCGTTTCCCGAATGGGACAGCATCAACAATAAATTTTTAGAAGTAAATGAAAAATCTAGATCAGGTGATTATACACCCTAATAGGTGCGACCTACAAAGCCATGCTGCCTGCCCGATTTTTGGCATTTCCCGGTTGATGAAGCTTGAGGTTACGCTTTATCAACACATCAGATTCACTTCGAATGCCACATTGTCAGATCCATCGAAAATCACTAATTGACGTCTACAACAGTACATTACGTGTTAGCTAAAGAAGTTTCCTACTCCGCTTCCACTCTTGGTACGGTTGAAGAAATCAATGTACGTGACCTTTCTGGAAACACTCTATCAGACATTCATCCATACAAGTCATCCAGGAACAGGATGAACCAAAGGCACTATTCAGTACATCCATCTTAGGCACTGTTATCTAAGACTTATACAATAGCCCTTGCACTTTACTCTGTCTTCAATTATCTTTGGCATATATGATTCGCAACGCTTATGCCGATACAGAGTGGTTCTTCGGATAATAATCCAACCGGTCTCTCCATATTAACAATGTTAAAATGGTCGAAAATTTCGATAGTAGATGAGTTAACTATCAAAGAAAAACACGTGTGCAAACAACGATATTATTTCCAAATGGAAATTATATCGATCAATCATCAACCATATATATATATTTGTATTTCCTTATTTTCTACATTTAGAAAATATACGTTATTAACATTGGAAACATTTCCATAGCTTAATTACGCATCACTATTCTTCCACATCTATCAGACTCTAACTATAAGCTAACAAGAGAACAACTTCCTAAGTATAAACCCCGAAGGCCGAAACCAACATCAGATCAATACCCAGGAAACCATTCAACTTATTAATCTCTAGTCAGTTTCCAATTTATGGTTAACTCCATTTCGATTAACTCTAATTGATTAACTCTATTTGATTTCTCTTTTCACTTAACTCCTTTTTTTCTCATCAATTTCCTTTTATAATCCTATTTAGTTTCCAACTAAATATTCCTTTATAATTCTATTTAGTTTCCAACTAAATATCTCTTTTATAATTCTATTTATTTACTAAATAAATATTCCTTTATTCTATTCTATTCGTTTTATCAACATTTTTCCTTTTTATAAAACTCTGTTCGTTTTATAAACATTTTTCTTTTATTTACTTTCGAAATATTTCCTTCTTGTAAAATCTGTTGACTTTATAAAATCCCTTTATTTTAGTATACATTGAAATAATTCTTTTTACATCCCAGGGTCTTTTTATGATATTTAAAATATCGAATAACAAGGATTAATATCATTCTAACACACATAATCCATAACAGATTATATAACACATCATATATTACAATATATGAAAAATAGTAAAATAAATGTTGAGGAATCCAGTCAGATTCCACCAACCTGTTTCCCTGCATCACAGATGTTAAACAACACGAGTATAAAATATTCTGATAACAGAA
Source organism: Allium sativum (assembly GCA_030737875.1). Classification (NCBI taxonomy): domain Eukaryota; kingdom Viridiplantae; phylum Streptophyta; class Magnoliopsida; order Asparagales; family Amaryllidaceae; genus Allium; species Allium sativum. Next base: position 966,746,318 of record CM060912.1, on the reverse strand, counting down.
TCAATATTCGATTAACGATTTGATATATATCGTTATCTATAATTTTAATCAATACACAAACAGTTCAACCAAACAGTTAACACACAGCAATCAACAAATGATTAACAGTTCTAAAAATACGTTATAAAAATATAACTGTTCAGAGTTGGTGAGTTTTACTCACATTGGACGATCATCGTTAATAACGATAACCATCGCTTGATTCAGACGGACAATTTATTTTGCTATAAATTGTAACGAGCTCAAATGGAGTTCCAGTCAGTACCATCGTGTAGCCACCGTCCATACGATCCTGTCGGATCTTGTTTCGCTGAATTTTGTTCACATATGAATAAGATATTAAATTTACAAATTTTAATACTATAATTTAAATAAAATACTTGGTTTATTTTCAATTTTGGGCTTTAGCACTTTCAAATGATGTCGGCCCACTTAAAAGATCCACCCGCACCCATAGTTCCTTACTTCTTCTTCTCGGATGTAAAAATCCCATCTCCAGATGAATACCATGTCATAACTGGATACTTGTGCTCCTCTCCCTTCTCCATCTTCATATTAAAATTCAAACCAAATACATCTTCTGAGTATCCCCTCACTCCATGTAGAGAACCACAACTCCCCACTTCTAAAACTGTCCCGACCCTGTAAATGTTGGAACTCCTCAAAGTTTACCACTCCTCTTCTTCTTTATATTATCCTCCTGTATTTCATTTCAGAAAATATACATGCCTCTAAGCAACCCATCTTCAGGCTGATGTCACCCTTTCTCCTCATTTCAACCTGCCCTCACGCTCAGATGAGCACCTTTCCTTCAGGTTGAAGCTCGCACTTCATTTCTACACCTCGACCGGACTTCACTGTTCCTCCATGATCTCCCGTCCATTCAGCTCGCATTCCATGGGAAACCGCAACCTCATCGCCAACACCAACAAGAAACCGCTCACGTCTCCCTTCCGATTGTCAACGTGGAACTCGTCGTTCCCATTCCCCTTTGCTGCTGTGAACACACTCGACGTCCATTTGTACTGAACCATGAAACTAAACACCCGGATACTAAATCACTTGCTGATCCCAAAATAATATCTACAACTCGACATATTTCTTCCATTTTACCAATCCATGAAGCCGAGGTACACGGGTATGTTTTTGAACTCATGATACTCACGTTGTATTCTTAGATGTGGCGGCTGAAACAAATGGATCGGACGGATTAGGTCTTAGCGTAGTTGTAAAGGGATATTTATAGTTTTTATTTGGGATTTGTTTTGTGGCTGAGAATAAAGGCAGACGTGGCCTTGTATTTCACTTCATATTTGCCGTTAGTAAGATAGGCAAATGTCCCCTTTTTATTAAGCTTTTAAATGGTTTCGACACTTGATATATATATGTTTTCGTTTACAAACGGATCGTTATTGACGAAAACAGAAATATAGTTGTGACGAGCAGTGTCCCTCGATCCTAAAAATATAATAATACCGGTAGGTGAACTCATATTGTGAAACCCCGAAATGTTGATACAGGGTGCCAAATACTCCAAATAAAAAGTTGCTTATTTAATTAATTAAAAATTATAGTAAAATTCGAAAAATTATATTATCGTTATATCCCAAAAGAACCTTGTCTAAATTCAAACCTGATATTCAAATATTTTTAAATAACCGTTATGGCCACGAATGAATATACCGCTATTTTTCTGAATATTTGATTTGGACATAAATCAAAATCTACACGACGTAATCCCGATTTTTCTCTTCCACTAGAAATATATACTCCACCAGCTCTGTACATTTCTTGTTTAACAGAAATCCGATTTAAAACGAACCCTGTACATTAAGTTGAAGTTTGAATCGCCAATTTACGAACTACAGCGCCATTTCGAGCTCGATTATAATTATAACATAATTATACGTTCAACTATCGTCGATTGAATATATTTGTTCATATAACTCAACTCTAAACTGAACTATATATTTTAAATAATCCAATTCACACTATATTGTGAATTCCACTATTTTTGATTATTTCTGAATTATAATATATTATTCTATTATCTAAATAATTCAATTTATTTAATTCAACAACGATTTAATTCCCTAACTCATTATTTATATAATTAAATAAACTGACTATTATACCTAAAAATATGGGTCATTACAGATGCCAGTGTATGTATAGTCAGAGGAGATCTAGTTGTTGCACGAGCATGCTACATAGCGGAGCTGAAGTTGCTCTGCAAAGGAAGACATGTAGAAACAAAGGGCGCTTCTTCCCCTCCAAGGGAGGAAACGTCATAGCAACTAAAGAAAGTAACTCTGGGAGAGTCGCCCAGAGAGTTGCCCAAGGATGTAGATTCCAGAGAGGATGAAGAGCCTGGGGGTAGAATGGCGACTCCCAATGAAGCGACTGTGGACGTACCAATCGATGATAGTGACCCAGAGAAGGTCCTGAAGATTGGATCCCAATTGGACCTTGTTCGAGCTAGGGAATTAACAAATCTCTTGAAAGCTAACTTGGATGTATTGGCCTAGACCCATGCGGACATGTGTTGAATATCTCCCTCAATTATGAGTCATTCATTAAGCATCAACCCAAAGCATCCCCCCATCAAACAGAAAAGGCGAATGCTTGGCCCAGAGAGGTCTGTTGCCTTGAAGGAAGAAGTTGAAAAGCTGAGAAGTAATGGGTTCATTAAAGATTAAACATACCTTAACTAGATTTCAAACCCGGTTTTGGTAAAGAAGGCCAATGGAATGTGGCGCACATGCATTGACTTCTCAGATCTAAACAAAGCCTGCCCAAAGGATAGCTTTTCGTTAACTAGAATCGATAAGCTAGTGGATTCAATGGCGGGTCATGAGCTTCTTTCTTTTATGGATGCCTACTCAGGGAACAACCGAATTCCCATACACGTCCCGGACCAAGAGCATACCGGCTTCATTACAGATATGGGATTATACTATTACGTAGTGATGCCTTTCGGTCTGAAGAATGCCGGTGCTACGTATCAGCGATTGGTGAATAGGATGTTCTATAACCAAACGGGGAAAACGATGGAGCTATACGTCGACGACATGTTGGTAAAGTCCAGACAATCATCCGACCATATGGCCGATTTAGCAGAAATGTTTGAGATTCTCCGGAAATATGGGATGAAACTAAATCCTTTAAAATGCTCATTTGGGTAGCATCTAGAAAATTCCTAGGGTTCATCGTCAGCTCACGTGGGATCGAGATCAACCCAGATCAAATTGCGGCAATCAGAGACATTCAGAAACCAAGACAAATCAAAGATGTGCAAAGCCTCTCAGGGAAAGTAGCTGCGCTAAGCAGATTCATCTCTAAAGCTACGGGCAAATGTATTCCTTTCTTTTAATTAATAAAGCGAGGAAAGCGCAATTTCTAATGGACTCCTGATTGTGTAGAAGCATTTCAAAACCTTCTGAATCATCTGGAAAGACCCCCGATACTGTCTAAACCCGTGGATCACGAGGATTTGTTTGTGTACTTAGCTGTGTCTTCCCATGCGATCAGTTCAGCCTTAGTGAGAGAGGAAGATAAGGTGCAGAGACCAGTGCACTATGTGAGTAAGAAATTGGCGGCGGCCGAGCGAAACTACCCAAGAATAGAAAAGCTTGCGTATAGCTTGCTGATCGCATCTAAGAAACTTCACCATTATTTCCAGGCTCATCCCATTACTGTGTACACTGATCACCCACTCAAACAAGTCTTGCAAAGGCCAGAAGCATCAGGAAGAATGCTCAAGTGGAACATTGAGCTAAGTCAGTTTGATTTGAACTTCCAACCCTGACGATCGATAAGGGGGCAGGTACTCGCAGACTTCATAGCAGAGTTTACCATCCCAGAAGATGATGTAGTAAGTAAAGAAGCCGACCTACCAAAACTACTCCTTGAGCTTAGTGCCTGGAAATTGTACATTGACGAAGCTAAGAACGATAGACGATCTGGTGCTGGAGTGGTGCTCAAAACTCCAGAGAAACGGCTAATATACTATGCTCTTAGATTGGAGTTCCACGCCATTAATAACGACTCCGAATACGAAGCTCTAATTATCGGGTTGAAGCTCGCAAAGGAGTTGGAGATCACACAGCTGGACATCTTTTGCAATTCCAAGATAGTCGTGAACCAGGTCACTGGAAAGTTTCAGGCCAAGAGTCCAAGGCTGATATCATATTTGGAAAAAGTGAAGAAGTTGCTGGACGGTTTCGATCACCATAGCATATCTCATATTTCTCGAATGGAGAATCAAAAGGCAGACAAGTTAGCGAAGATGGCTAGCTCTGATAATCCTGAAAATACGGAGCTAGTCCCGATTGAAGTGTTACAGTCCCCTAGTGTAGATCAGATGGAAACTGATCTGGTGCTAGAGATTGAATCCGAGAGGGAGTCATGGATGACCCCTCTAAAGAACTTTTTGATGAATGGAATGCTTCCAACAAAGAAAAGTGAGAGGCGTGCAGTTATCCGGAAGGCTTCCCGATATGTGTTGCAAGGCGAAGTCCTGTACAGATAGGGTTTCTCGATGCCCCTCCTTCGGTGCATCACCCATGATGACATCAAGGGTGTGCTGAAAGAGGTCCACGAAGGTGAATGTGGCGACCACACTGGAGGGCAAACATTGGCAAATAAGATATTGCGATATGGCTATTTTTATCCCACCATAAACAAGGATACAACCAAATATGCACGACGTTGTGATGCGTGTTAGAAGTTTTCCAAGATTCCTAGGGCACCTCCTAGCCAGTTTAAGATGATGATGAGCCCGTGGCCCTTTGCTGTTTGGGGAATCGACATTATTGGAAGCCTGCTAAGGGCGGAGCAAAATTCGTCATTGTGGCCGTGGATTACTTCACCAATTGGGTCAAAGCTGAGCCGTTGACCACGATCACAACCAAACGAGTGATCAACTTTGTCATTAGGAACATTATATGTTGATTCGGTATTCCAACAGTCGTCATAAACGATAATGGAACTCAGTTTGATAGCACCGAGTTTCGAGATTTCTGCCAGAAGTATCATATCAAGAAAAGATACACCTCCGTGGCACATCCGCAATCGAATGGGCCGGTCAAGGCGGCAAACAAAGTGATTAAGTCTATTCTAAAGAAAAGATTGAAGCGGGCCAAAGCCATGTAGGTTGATGAATTACCCTTAGCGCTATAGGCCTATAGGACAACATACAAGTCGGCAATGGGTCACACACCCTTTTCCCTCGCTTTTGGAGCCAAAGCGGTTATCCCGGTTGAGTTAAAAGTACCATCTCATCGAATCACTTATTATGACCCAATGACCAACAATGAGCTGCACCTTGAGTCTATTGATATGGTTGAATAAAAGAGGGACAAAGCCGATCTACGCGCCTTGAGACACAAGCAACAGGTCGCTCGGTATTACAACAAAAAAGTCTGAGCTCGAACCTTTGAACCCGGAGACTTGGTTCTGAAATGCGTCTTTCCACCCCCAGTACATATGGGCCTGAAATGGGAAGGACCGTACTCCATTTTACGAAAGCTTGATAATCAAGCTAGCAATCGTGGATGGAGATGAAATCCTCAGAGTGTGGAATTCCCATCATCTGCGCCCTTATCTGATGTGAAATTGTCAGTTTTACTCTTTTGTTTTTAGGACCATATAGAAAGGCATGACTTGCCTACAACAGTCTGGTTACTTAAGCAAAAGATTATAAAGTGGACGTAGGTCATGATTCACCTAACCACTATAAAAATATCGTGTGTCATTTACCTTTACTACACCATTTTGTATCTGCTCTTTTATTTTTAACTAACATCAATCATTATCATTTCGGGATTTGTTATAAACTATGCAGTGATTTCGAAACACCTAATTCGAAGTTCCACCTATCAAATTGAAAGGCTAGCGATAACCAAAGTTCCAAAAGGTGCAGCGAGGTAAATCGCACTACTACTTGCACTCTAACTCTCGAGATTGCAGAGAGAGTATAAAGGACGCAGAGATAATGTCCCCAAGGCATGAAGGTGCACCATGATAAAACCGCCTTGATAACACTCTAACCCGCTGAAGGATCAGGAGAGTATAAAAGCGCTAGAGACTTAGTGCCCCCAGAACTTATGCCCCGCTGAAAGATCGGTGAGCAGACTAAGAACCGAGCTCGAACTCTAACCTGCTGAAGGATCGGGAGATTATAAAGGTGTTAGAGACTTAGCACCATGAGAATTCCTATCCCAGCCAAAGAATCGGGAAAGTATAAAGGTGCAACAACATATGCCACCAAATGACTCGAACCCCTCATTTCAGAAAATGAGGGACAACGCACACATGACCCTAATCAATCCTCAATAAGCCCTGGCCAGGCATCATATTAATGATTGATTGGGCGCATATATACACACATATTTGTGCAGTCACAGAAATTTTGAAATTTTTTGTTGCTTGAAATTTTTGTTGCAATGCTTCATGGTTCGATTTTAACTTAGTTAGGATCTAAAGGTTTATGACTAAGTACAATAAGTTAAACTTGCAGGTACACAATGGTGCAAAAGAAACAAATTTTCATTCACTAAGTGCAGGTTTACAAGATCAAGAAGCTAAAAAAAAGTGAGGGCCATTCTCACAACTATATTTCTTGGCCAGTGGAAAGCCTAAAAGCAAAAATATGAGCTAATAAGTGCATCCTATTTACGCTTGGGAGACGGATTTGATTTCTTCTCCTTCCTCTGTTTCTCCAACTCCTCCTTGTCAGCATCAGAGTGGTCACCCTTCTTCCTCTTATCAACAAGAAACTCCTGGGGAGTATTAGGAGGCTGGGAGGCAAGCTGTGCGGTTATTGATTTGGAAGAGAATCTTATAACCAACCCAGTTTTGGGATCGACTTCTGAGATAGGAGGCACATATAGAGGGTCCTACCCCTACTTCTTCAAAGCCAATTGTTTCTCTCTCCTAGCCTGCATACCAGCCAAGATCTCGTTATCATCATCCTTTATTTCTTCTGTGATGACTACGTCATCCTCTTCATCTCCATGACCACCATCGGTGTCTTGCAAAGCCCCAATGACTTCGGCATCTGCAGGAGCATCAGTGCTAGATGCCACAATAGCCTTCTCACTTGTTGTATCCTTGGTTTGCTTTGGAACCTCAGAGACTTCAGCACCAACACTTGAGGGGGCACTAACTTTCTCCGCCTCTGCTTTCTTTTCCGTATCCTTCTCGATTGGCTTGCCACCTATGTCATGGGAAGCAAATGTTGGTGATTTGGGAGATAATGTGGTCATCTCAGTTGTCTATCCCGCGATACGATGACAAGTTTTAACCGCTTTGACGAAATGTGGAGAGAATATGGAGCTATCTTCAACCGACTCCTCACCCAGATTCGTGATAACAACTCCGACAACTAAAGGGGTGGGAGCCAAGGGAATCAACGGATCATCAGGATTGTATTCCTCGATTTCGGAGGCCTTAGGATCCACAACCGAGCTAGAGCCTTCCTTAATTTTATCATTGCCCTTGAGTTTTGTTCTCTCTTTCTCGATTTCCTCTTGGATCAGATGTCTACCTATCTCCAAAGCCTCAGGCTCTTCACCTTTGAGATAAGTCTGTATGGATTGTTTTTCATCAACTTCTTCGGTTTTCAATCGATGCTTTTCGCCCTCAACGATCATATCCCACACATTGGCCAAAGTAATGTGATAATCATCAATCCACGAGATGTCTCAGGTCTTAATAACTTGGCTAAAGAAGTCTAATAGCAGTTTTTCGAAACCCTCTATCTCTTTTTTGGTTGTAGCAAGCTCATCAGCAGTGGCAGAGGCGGATTCAAGAGCATTGTTAACATTACTTTCAGCGAGAGCTGCGCGCTCTTCGGCTTGGACAAGACGATCATTCAAAGCTTCTTTCTCTTTTTCAACAAGAGCGAGACTGCCCTTTAAGCTAGATTTCTCTTTCTCCCAGGAAGCCTTCTCAGTGACAAAATGTTCATGTGATGTCGTCAGTTCAGTATTGATTGTCCTAAGATCCTCCGCTTCTTTTTTCAAAGCCAAACGTTCTTGGCTATTTGAGTCGAGCTCAATGTGAAAACGCTTCCTAGCACTCTCTAGCTCTGATTTGTAATTTTCCGCATCCCGCCAAGCTAAAGCAAGCTGAGCTTGTGTATCCTCTAGTTCCTTTTGCATTCTGCACCTGGCCCTACCATCATTATCAATCTTCACTCTGGTTTTGGCTTCTTCCGTATCCAAGTGGCGGATGGCAGCAGAAAGAGTGCCAGCATGCTTCTTCATCGCCCTATATTGTTTGGCCACATGACTCACCTTCGCTATGACTTCTACGTCCCAATCCTCGGGAACTGGTTCAAGACCTGGAACAAACATCATCCTTTCGAAAAAATATATCAGGAAACTGCTTCCACAAACGCTCCAGCTTGACCTGATTCTCAAAAGTGTAGACAACATCCTGCGCAGCGGCAGTATCCTAATCGCACTGGCTAGAGGGGACAATAGCTATTTTCTCCTTTTCTAAATCCTTGTTCAGATCTTTGCTTTTATCTTTCGGCTCATGGTGTTTTTTGGAAGATTTGCTATGAGAGGGTATACTTTTCAGAGGAGTGAAATCTTTGGGAAGTTGCTTACCCCCCGCCGGTGGCACTGGACGACTATGGGACTTCCCAGCATCTTGCCTTGATGGAGAACGAGACCATGTATAATGAGTTTGATAAGAATCACGGGGTCGATGACTATCTCTCCCCCGGCTATCACTGCGAGCTAGCTCAGAATCAGAAAGAAGCCTCGGTGTGCTTGCTTGGAGAGAGCGATAAGAATAGGATTGTTTACGAGGCATTTTCCCTGCAAAGAAAACAAATGTGTATCAAAATCATGAATACTGGTGGTGCAAAAGTGTTGTGACGAGTGGTGCAAGTGATTTGTGCATCCCGTATAATCCCCCTAACAGACCAAGGCCAAGAGTTTGGCTCGTCTGTGTTTTTTTTTCCCCAACTGGAACATTCACTTCCTCAGAGATGGGAAAGAATGGTTCCCCTTCGAAGTCTTCTTGTGTGTAAATGTCGTCTGGTAGAGGAATCTTGCTTAGTTCCCCAAATATCTGTTCCTCTGTTAATTCATCATGAGCAGGAGGCACAGCTGGTGGTGAAATCCTTAAGGGAGATTGTCCCTCAGAGTCAAGGACTTCCCTTGGCTCATCGGCTCGGACATCGCCTCCTTTATATGCATTCAAATCCTCATTATCCTGATCGATCATTGGTGAGGGGCTCTTACGAAGTTCAGTGGTTTTCGTGACCCCCGAGGTCCCTTCACCTTTAGTCGGGGGCACATATGTAACACCCCACCTCCGTTAAGGTCACTCACAAAGGGAATGCCTTAACTTTGATAGAGCATTTTAGTAAACAGAACAGAATATTACAAGACAGATATAAAAATAGTACTTGAAAAACTTTATAACTTTATTGCAGCGGACAAAAATCAGTTTGGTTACAACTTTACCAAAAACTCAAGTACATATATATCAGCCTTGTTCAAAAGCCATCAGAGTACAAAACTTTAAAATCATAATCCCCACAGAACGGAATCTATACAGAACCAAGCCATACTTTAAGCACATCAAGCAGAAGGAATCTGGATCAAGCTAAAGTATTCCCTCCTTGGATAACCTGGGGGGGAAACGGAAGAAAAAGGGGTGAAACAACAAGGGTCAGACAAAAAGTCTGGCAAGTCCAGTGATTTTCAGTTATGAACAGATAATAATAACATGACATGAAAATAAAACTGGATGAGAGATAACCATAACAGATGTAACAGATATAACAGAAGAACAGAATGATATAATCTATTGCTTTACACTTTTCTTCACTAATACTAGTATAACAGGATTAGGTGTCACCCTAATGTCTAAACAGAAACAGAAACGGGTACAGAATAATTTCCACAGAAGAGAATGCTAGTAATGGGCCTTTACCACCCCAACAGAAACAGACAGAAGCAGAATGCTGATAATGGGCCTTTACCACCTGAACAGAAACAGACAGAAACAGAATATTAATAATGGGCCTTTACCACCCGAACAGAAACAGTCAGATTAATCCCTACGGAAACAGAATGTAGAATTAGGTGTACACTAGTAAATGGGCCTTTACCACCTGAACTGACGGTACCACGCAGAAACAGACAGGTGTTACCACCTAACAGAAACAGACGGTACCAACAGAAACAGACAGAACTAAGTGTACCCTAAAACCCCACCCCAAGCGATCGGCTCCCTAATACATAAATACCCTGTGTCGGCCCCACAGTACGGTGTATCACTCCCTAAAGTGACAACCAATTGGCACAGACCTATTTACAGATGTCACGGCGTCTAACATCCTCAGAGGTAGACAGGGATCCATGCACGCACATGACCCAGTTGGAACGCACCATCAACACCCCTCGCCATTATCAGAATGAACTACTTATAATTAGTTCAGTAAGCGTGCCTGGACCCTACCTACTGTTGGGTCAAAGTTTTGATACCAGAAAGGGTTACTGACTAATATGGGTCCCAAACAACAGATGACACAAGTAATTCCCTTCCTATCCTTGTGTCCCCAGACTAACAGATTTCACATTAACTTGTTTACAAGTTCAGACATACAGAATTCAGATCAACTAGTTCACAGATCAGACAAGTTTTTAGACTAACGGATTAGATATACAGATTTAACAGACTTACCGATTAACTAGTTACAGATTAACAGACTTATAGATTTGTCTAACTTTGTAATTGGGCCTACAGATTAATGGAAAATATTTATTAAATTCATCAGTCTAGTGGGTTTAACCCTATCCACCCAACACGTTTTAGACATCATATTTATCTCAGATTTTCATTAATTAAATATCAATGTCCAGACCTCTCACATTAGACTGACTGTTTGCGGCTACTGGTTAGGCCGGTTGGTTCCGGGCAGATTTCTGCCGCAAACTGAGTCTAACCTCGGGTTTCAAGCACGATATGACTAACTTTTCACATTAGAACCTATTGTTTGCGACCACTAGATGTGCCGGGCGGTTTCGGGCAGAATTACGCCGAAAACTCATTCTAACCTCGAGTTAGCCATGTTCATCTTTGCAGCAAATTAATTAATAATTTACCATTTTTGCCCACGCCTAATATACATGTCAATTATTCATAACTATAGCCAATTCAGATTATGTCAATAACAGACTAATTATATCAACTCACAGATATAGCAGATAACAGATTTTGCAGATTAGGCGACTTAACGGATTTAGCAGATTAAGCAAACTAGCAGATTTAGCAGATAACAGATTAGGCATCTCAACAGATTTAGTAGTTTAGGCATCTCAATAGATTTAGCAGTTTAGGCATCTTAACAGATTTAGTTTAGCAGATTTGGCATTTTCAGTAGGCTTAGCAGACGACAGATTTGGCAGATGAACAGATCTAGCAGACTAGGCAGTAGAGCAGAACTAGCAGATTAAGCAATATAACAGAACTAGCAGATTAGGCAATATAACAGAACTAGAAGATTAGGCAAATATAGAAGAACTAGCAAATTAGGCAAATATAACAGATTTAATCATTCCTTAAAGTTTCACAAACATATCTTGCCTAATTATAAATTTGGCCTAAGTTTACACGCCTAAATAATTTTCATGATTCATAATTATGATTATATACCAAATATAGCCATGCATGTCATATATTCAAAGATCTCCCACTTAGGTGTTATTCACATTTAACAGTTATCAAATCTTAATATAGATCTTTACACCTAAGTCATATTCTCTTTTTATCTGAAGTCAGGAAAAATATGCCCAACAATCTAGATCTTTAAATTATATCCTCTCAAAATCAGATCTTAACTATTAAACATGCGTTATGCCCAATGTCTCAAGTCACATGTTAACATACAATGGTTCCTCTTCTTCCAACTCACAGAATATGCATAGATCTAGATCTAGTTTACAACATATGTCCTTTTTCTTAAAATCAGTCACAGATCAGTTATTTCCAATTATGCCATCATTCATTATTTGTCCCAAAATTTAGCATTTGTGCGTTAATCTCTTATGAGATCTGGCGCAGGCTCATGGTAGCCTGGCTATAGAACAGAAAGAAGAAAGAGATACAGAATAAAATAGATCAGAACAGAACATACACAACCTCAAATTCAGATTTACAATCATGTCATAATCATAATTAAAGTTTATATCGGAAAATAACTGCACTTGCCTTGGTTGGATTCTAAAAGAAAAAGGTGTTGTAGCTGTTCTCTTTTAATCCTAATCAGAATTGGAGGAAGAAGAAGCACAAGTCCTAGCTTAGGTTTCAGCAGAGTAGAGACGCCATTGATTTATTTTTTTAGAGAGGAAGAGAGCAATGGAGGCTAGAGAATTGTATATGAGATTTAGGTTTAGGTTAGGGATGTATATATAGGTGTAGGAAGTTATTTAGGACCATTAGATTAACCCTGAACCATGAGAACCAACCAGATGCAAAATCTGCATTTGAGCGAATCGGCCCATGGGTTTACAGCCAAACACCCTGGATTAATCCCTAGTCGACCCAGCAGAGCTCGGGTCGACCTCAAAAATGGGCCGGTTCGGTTTTTCCCCCCTCCCAATTCGCTGTTTTGAACTTTTTTGCATATTTATTTATTTAATTTTTATATATATCTATATATATTTATCTCATATGCATACAAACTTCAAGGCTTAATAACTTCTTCATAATTAACCATTTTCACACTAAACCACTCTTTGAACTGCGTTCACACTAAGCCACTTTTTAGACATTCCCCTAAAACAAAAATATGGCGCTGGCGGGGAACGAACTCTGTACCTCTTGTATGCAAGTCACATGTTCTAACCAAATGAGCTACTAAATCTTTTGCTTACAAAACTTTGAACAATGCTATCATTCTTTTCTCATTCCTCTTTTTCAAATTAATTATTCTTTAATTTGAATTTTTAATATTCTCAGAAAATACGGGGTGTTACATTCTCTCCTCCTTAAAGGATTTCGTCCCCGAAATCTTCAAGTTAAGAAGAATGTATCCTAACATCCAACATCCATCTACTCAACCATTCAATCACAGGCATCCATTGTCCTTAAAAGGTTTCTAATGCCGTATGAACATATGCAATGTGTGTGTATATGTTTCTTATCTAATGCCAAATCAGGCGGTCTACTGATCCAGTTAACCTCCTTAATGCGAATCATGTTAGTGCCATGAGTCCAAATATGTATGCAAGAAATCCTATTTGGTACACATCATTTCTATATGAGTGCATAACCATTCATCCAAATGCAACATCCATGTGAGGAGTCAATCATTCTGCATCCACAAAAATTGAAAAATGCACACACATCCATATGCAGTATGAGAGTGTTTTTGAGCCGATCTAGTGCCTAGTGTGTGTATATGCATCCACGAGCAACCACTAGCAACCACTTGCATCCACTTGCAACCATCAAACATAACATGTCTCAAACACATGTTTACACCCATTAGTTTCTACCTAAAGTTCGAAGATTCGATCGATAGGATACAGTCAAACGATGGAAGCGAGTACAGATAAAACAAAAACTTGGTTCCCATTAGACATTGGTTGAGAGAATAATTCCCCTAAGTATCAACCCCAAAGACCGAGATCAATATCAGAATGACACTCAGAGGATTACCCTCTTTAGACAATGTCAAAACTGGAAATCTTAACCTTATCAGAGATATTCAGATATTTACAAACTACTAGTATAGATCAGATTACCAATTGATTCTTAGAAAACTAAGCATGATAAAACCCAGAATGTATGCGTCCTACTTGACGCCTAACACAGATATCTCTCAAATCCCAACCTATCACCAGCAGATGAGTCGTAACCCCTATGGGGTTTGAGAATATAACCAGATCAGAAACAAGACTAGTATTAAAGTGCAGAGACTCGACTACAGAATCAGAATGCCATAATCGGAAAGAGTTCTAACTCAATAATCAGATAAGGAAACTAAACTCTCTACGGAAATTTTCCTACTTATATCCTATCCACCAACTATGAGAGCATTCGCCTGCCTTCCCGAAGTAGGTCATGTCCTCAGTCCTTGCCTCTGTTTCTTCGGGCAGTCCCTAGTGAAGTGTCCCATCTCACCACAGTTGAAGTGAGTGTCCTTCCTCTTTTGGCAATCCTTGTTCAGATGAGTCAAGCTTCCATAAGTAAAGCACATTTCTCCTTCTTTATCATCAGACTTTTCTTCCTTCTTTTGTGTTTCCTTTTTGCCTACTTTGTGAACCAAGTCCATATCCATGAGTTACTCATCCTTGGGTTGTGCTCCTTAGCCAAACTCCCTCATTCTCATCTTTACTATCCGTGTGTAACACGTTGACAAGTCCCTCGAAAGCGACCTCCATCGCACGGAAAATCCTACAAAGCTCGAAAGAAAATTAGCCGTAGGTGAGACTACTGCGGCTACAGATGGAAGTCGGGCGCTTATTTGCCCTTTGATCGGTGTCGTAGTCTTATCAAGCCTACAGAACCATGTCGCGATGAGGTTACCACCCAGAAAGCCGGGAGCCCCGGAGAAAGAAGGAAACAAAGATTCAAACAGAGGATCAAAAGATAGATATATGGATTTTGGGGATTATGTTTTTCAAAAATAAGCTTTACTTTTGAAAATACTTCCTTTTTAAATCCTTTTTGAAAATAGTTTTCAAAACTTTTTATCAAATCTGGTAACCTTCAGCTCTGATACCAAGTGTAACACCCCAGCTCCGTTAAGGTCACTCACAAAGGGAATGCCTTAACTTTGATGGAGCACTTTAGTAAACAGAACAGAATATTACAAGACAGATATAAAAATAGTACTTGAAAAACTTTATAACTTTATTACAGCGGACAGAAATCAGTTTGGTTACAACTTTACCAAAAACTCAAGTACATATATATCATCCTTGTTCAAAAGCCATCAGAGTACAAAACTTTAAAATCATAATCCCCACAGAACGGAAGCTATACAAAGCCAAGCCATACTTTAAGCACTTCAAGCAGAAGGAATCCGGATCAAGCTAAAGTGTTCCCTCCTTGGATAACCTGGGGGGGAAACGGAAGAAAAAGGGGCGAAACAACAAGGGTCAGACAAAAAGTCTGGCAAGTCCAGTGATTTTCAGTTATGAACAGATAATAATAACATGACACGAAAATAAAACTGGATGAGAGATAACTGTAACAGATGTAACAGATATAACAGAAGAACAGAATGATATAAGCTAATGCTTTACACTTTTCTGCACTAATACTAGTATAACAGGATTAGGTGTCACCCTAATGTCTAAACTGAAACAGAAACGGGTACAGAATAATTTCCACAGAAGAGAATGCTAGTAATGGGCCTTTACCACCCCAACAGAAACAGACAGAAGCAGAATGCTGATAATGGGCCTTTACCACCCGAACAGAAACATACAGAAACAAAATATTAATAATGGGCCTTTACCACTCGAACAGAAACAGTCAGATTAATCCCTGCGGAAACAGAATGTAGAATTAGGTGTACACTAGTAAATGGGCCTTTACCACCCGAACAGACGGTACCACGCAGAAACAGACAGGTGTTACCATCCAACAGAAACAGACGGTACCAACAGAAACATACAGAACTAAGTGTAACCTAAAACCCTACCCCAAGCGATCGGCTCCCTAATACATAAATACCCTGTGTCGGCCCCACAGTAGGGTGTATCACTCCCTAAAGTGACAACCAATTGGCACAGACCTATTTACAGATGTCACGACGTCTTACATCCTCAGAGGCAGACCGGGATCCATGCATGCACATGACCCGGTTGGAACGCACCATCAACACCCCTCGCCATTATCAGAATGAACCGCTTATAATTAGTTCAGTAAGCGTGCCTAGACCCTACCTACTGTTGGGTCAAAGTTTTGATACCAGAAAGGGTTACTGACTAATATGGGTCCCAAACAACAAATGACACAAGTAATTCCCTTCCTATCCTTGTGTCCCCAGACTAACAGATTTCATATTAACTTGTTTACAAGTTCAGACATATAGAATTCAGATCAACTAGTTCAAAGATCAGACAAGTTTTTAGACTAACGGATTAGATATACAAATTTAACAGACTTACCGATTAACCAGTTACAAATTAACAGACTTATAGATTTGTCTAACTTTGTAATTGGGCCTACAGATTCATGGAACATATTTATTAAATTCATCAGTCTAGTGGGTTTAACCCTCTCCGCCCAACACGTTTTAGACATCATATTTATCTCAGATTTTCATTAATTAAATATTAATGCCCAGACCTCTCACATTAGACTGACAGTTTGCGGCTACTGGTTAAGCCGGTTGGTTCCGGGCAGATTTCTGCCGCAAACTGAGTCTAACCTCGGGTTTCAAGCACGTTATGACTAACTTCTCACATTAGAACCTATTGTTTGCGACCACTGGATGTGACGGGCGGTTCCGGGCAGAATTACGCCGCAAACTCATTCTAACCTCGAGTTAGCCATGTTCATCTTTGCGGCAAATTAATTAATAATTTACCATTTTTGCCCACGCCTAATATACATGTCAATTATTCATAACTATAGCCAATTCAGATTATGTCAATAACAAACTAATTATATCAACTCACAGATATAGCAGATAACAGATTTTGCAGATTAAGCAACTTAACGGATTTAGCAGATTAAGCAAACTAGCAGATTTAGCAGATAACAGATTAGGCATCTCAACAGATTTAGTAGTTTAGGCATCTCAATAGATTTAGCATTTTAGGCATCTTAACAGATTTAGTTTAGTAGATTTGGCATTTTCAGCAGGCTTAGCAGATGACAGATTTGGCAGATGAACAGATCTCGCAGACTAGGCAGTAGAGAAGAACTAACAGATTAAGCAATATAACAGAACTAGCAGATTAGGCAATATAACAGAACTAGCAGATTAGGAAAATATATCAAAACTAGCAAATTAGGCAAATATAACAGATTTAATCATTCCTTAAAGTTTCACAAACATATCTTGCCTAATTATAAATTTGGCCTAAGTTTGCAGGCTTAAATAATTGTCATGATTCGTAATTATGATTATATACCAAATATAGCCATGCATGTCATATATTCAAAGATCTCCCACTTACGTGTTATTCACATTTAACAGTTATCAAATCTTAATATAGATCTTTACACCTAAGTCATATTCTCTTTTTATATCAAGTCAGGAAAAATATGCCCAACAATCTAGATCTTTAAATTATATCCTCTCAAAATCAGATCTTAACTATTAAACATGCGTTATGCCCAATGTCTCAAGTCACATGTTAACATACAATGGTTCCTCTTCTTCCAACTCACAGAATATGCATAGATCTAGATCTAGTTTACAACATATGTCCTTTTTCTTAAAATCAGTCACAGATCAGTTATTTCCAATTATGCCATCATTCATTATTTGTCCCAAAGTTTAGCGTTTGTGCGTTAATCTCTTATGAGATCTGGCGCAGGCTCGTGGTAGCCTGGCTATAGAACAGAAAGAAGAAAGAGATACAGAATAAAATAGATCAGAACAGAACATACACAACCTCAAATTCAGATTTACAATCATGTCATAATCATAATTAAAGTTTATATCGGAAAATAACTGCACTTGCCTTGGTTGGATTCTAAAAGAAAAAGGTGTTGTAGCTGTTCTCTTTTAATCCTAATCAGAATTGGAGGAAGAAGAAGCACAAGTCCTAGCTTAGGTTTCAGCAGAGTAGAGACGCCATTGATTTATTTTTTTAGAGAGGAAGAGAGCAATGGAGGCTAGAGAATTGTATATGAGATTTAGGTTTAGGTTAGGGATGTATATATAGGTGTAGGAAGTTATTTAGGACCATTAGATTAACCCTGAACCATGAGAACCAACCAGATGCAAAATCTGCATTTGAGCGAATCGGCCCACGGGTTGACAGCCAAACACCCTGGATTAATCCCTAGTCAACCCAGCGTGGCTCGGGTCGACCTCAAAAATGGGCCGGTTCAATTTTCCCCCCCTCCCAATTCGTTGTTTTGAACTTTTTTGCATATTTATTTATTTAATTTTTATATATATCTATATATATTTCTCTCATATGCATACAAACTTCAAGGCTTAATAACTTCTTCATAATTAACCATTTTCACACTAAACCACTCTTTGAACTGCGTTCACACTAAGCCACTTTTTAGCCATTCCCTAAAACAGAAATATGGCACTGGCGGGGAACGAACTCTGTACCTCTTGTATGCAAGTCACATGTTCTTACCAAATGAGCTACTAAATCTTTTGCTTACAAAACTTAGAACAATGCTATCATTCTTTTCTCATTCCTCTTTTTCAAATTAATTATTCTTTAATTTGTATTTTTAATATTCTCAGAAAATACGGGGTGTTACAACATATTTATAATGAATACCACCCGGACCAAGTCCGAAACTTATATCCAGTAGACGGTGCTTGTGAAGATTCTTGCCGGTGATACATTTCTTGATTTTTAAGAACTCTAATTTGCTCTTAAGAAGGTGAGACAGTCGATCATCATATACCAAGCCTTCCGTTTTTGGGAAGTTATGATCTGTATAAAAAAAAGAAACATGTCAGTGCTTTGGTTACATAATCAGGTCACACATCTAGAGGCTTAAAGCTTACTTGATTTTAGCCACTTCCTTGCACACCCGGCTTGGTGTTTTATATAGAACCAATCGGCTTTGGGATCCCCTACGCTGCTATGAACCTCTGATAAAACCTTCCTATTGGCTACCGATTCAAAGAAAGAGAAGTTTGGAGTCGATGTGGAACGGTGTTTGAAGAGATAATAGAATTTCAAATCTTTGAAACCGAGCTCAGTCTGCAGAATCTCCGCATACGCAATGCATAAAGTATACAAGGCTGCGTAAGCGTTAGGATGAAGCTGCATAGGGGCATTGCTCAATCGTCTTAAGGTCTTAACAACGATTGGTGGAAAGGGAGGAATAGCGCCTATCCAGCACATTAGCCTACTAACGGTCGTGTATCCTGACGGGGCAGAATGAGGCCTGTCCTCACTTCCTGGAGTCTTAACCTCGTCCCAGGGGATCCCGTGTCTTATGCATATTTTCTTAAGCTATATGTCATCTAACTTGGAAGCCAGGGAATCACTGAGCTTCTCCTCCTCCACTTCCTCAACACCAGGGATCTCGTCAAGAGCCCGATCATCTTCTTCTTCCTCGTCTTAAAGAGATGTACTTTCAGAAGTCGTCGATTCAATATCGGTGTCAGTCTCATATTCAAGGTCGGAATTTTTCCAATCTGAATCTGTGGGAAGCACATCGCGATCATAATGCTTTGATGACTTGGATTCTGTATTCTCTCTGACATTTCGGTTGACTGCTTATCTGACATAACTGTGTTGGCGAGAAAACGTGAGAATTTAGAATACAATTACCCATTCCCCATGTGTGTAAGTGCAAGTGTGTGCCTATGCATACATTAAAGAAAAACATGAAGTTAGTTAGATAAACGGGATATTGTTCGCTGTATCTGTTGAATTATGTTGTTGTCCAGTTCAAAAGGTTCATCTCGAAGGCTCTAACCTAACTGTCCATTGGTATATCACAATTACATTGTATTTTCTAGTCAACATGTATATCGGATCGTTGGTCAAGCTGGCTCGTGAGACAGGGTTTGGCTCGGGATACATCATTGGTTCATGAAGCAAATCCTAGTTCGTGGGGAAGCATCAGCTCGTGGAAAGGCATCGGATCATGGGACACTTAAGCTCTTAACCCATTCCACTTTACTTGATCGGATCGTGACAGACCCCACATGATCCACTTTACTTCCTGTTTCCATGAACCGATGATCCCCTAATACTATGACCCGATCCGTTCTCCGGAACAATACTACGACTTCCTCCTCGGTCCCTCCATCTCATTGTTGCCACGAACCAAGTCATCATATTATCCACGAATTGGCCTGCTCAAACTCATCTTCCACCTCATAAACCCTTTTCTTCCACCTAAAGACCGCACCCTCCTTTTGAATCAAACCCAACCACATCTCGACCTGATGACTGAGGGCAGCGATTCTCACCACCAATGTACGACTCCGGTGACAACTCTAGTGGTGCGCTCACAACTCACGGTGGAAGAAAACCCACCAAAAACCGGATTTAAGTCATGCTAAAAAAGGATAAGATAAATCTGATTCGACTTACTACCTATTTGAAGTGGTTGGATAATCTCAAAAGTATAAGGAAAACCACGATTTAGGGTCTGTAAAGGAAAGAAGCGGCTGCAGTGTAAAAAGGAGAAGGAGGGGAGAGGATGAGAGAGCCCATCTTATATATCCATCGAAGTGACTCTTGGTCTCCCCCTTCTTGTCGCGACCCGATCCACGAAGATCCACGGGCCATGAGTGTTCATGAAGGCCCATCGAAGCTTAGATGGCGATCCTCTCACCTGATTGGTCCGTGACATGTACCACGGTCACGAACCGTGTGGAATTCCAAAGACCCAGACTCGAGAACGATGACAAAATAAGAGAAATGGAAATACTTATAAAGACCTAAAAACTTACTCGACTGAATGATCGCAATATTTTCTGGAAGTTTGAGAGATGGGAATCAGCTAACGAATAAAGAAGTGATTTAAGGATTAATCTAATATTTATACTCCTTAAGAGGTGTAACCATTTGAAATAGTGCGACGCTATAAATGGATGTGACTATTGATTCATATTGTTTTGTGAAAAGGTACATTCAGAATCTTCAAAGCATGTTCCATCCTTGATAAAACATACTTCGAGGGGGCAAAATGTTGGCTAGTTTTTGTACCAAGCCACCAAGGTTCACACACAAAGGAAATATGAAGCCTCGCATGTCAAAACCCTAAAACACTCGATCGTGGTCACATTGTCCTCCCCGACTCGTGGCGCCCATCAACGATTGCGACTCCTTATCGCGATCTGATCCCTCCGCGCCAGCTTTCCACAATCCGATCCCAGAAGCCAAAACATGAAGGATAGGACTAAGTCTACCATGATCCGCGAATGCAGGATCTAACGACACCTGTCCATAACGGCCGTATTGACTATTTCTCAATCAAGCCACGAATTAGTCCGAGATCCTCAGGATTTGTGCCATGTGTGACCACGATCCACTTGCAGATATTAGTTATAAATAGCCCTGTGCTTGACATTTTCAGGATCTTTTGGCAGCTCTAAATACTGTTTCCGCCATTATTGTTATCTTGCAGTTTCTTATCAATCTTAGCCCGACATTATTGAGTGAATCATCATTGTACAAGTGAGATTAGAGAGAAAAATCATTGATTGTACTCGAATCTAATGTATAATCATAGAAATAAAGTGGATGTAGGCTCGTTAACACTGAACCACTACAAATCTTGTGTGTTTTCTTGTTTTCTTGAATTTCTAAATATAAATCTCTACCTATTCAGATAATTTGGGTGTTAGACCCACTTTTGGATCTAACAGGAGCCGATCGATTAGGGTAGTTTTTAGGGTACATCTAGTCTCGCTTGTTTAGGATCCCGTTATTATCCGTAGGGGTAACACCGGTATGTTCAGTTGGGCTGCCTATTATTGTATGGGGTAAAACCTCTCATAATAAGTATGCCTAAGCCTACCATCCTGTTGGGGATCATCTTGTTCATATGATACTAGTATTGGTGTAGAGAAAGTTTGTTAGACAACCGTAATGCCTGTTCTGTTCAGTTTGTCTTATTTACCTTGTCAACCATGCCTTATATATTTTTATCTCTCTTATCCAGTTTATATGCATGCCATGATGCTTTTACTTATTTATATGCTAAAAGTAACTAGACTCCCCTAACTTTATGTCTAACCCATTTTGTTTTCTCTTCGTTTTCTTCTGTCCCCCCTCCCCTCGAGGTTCTCACGGTGGGAATACTCAAGCTTGATCAAGATTCTTCTTTCCTTCTGCTTGGAGCTACTTAGATGTACTGCTTGATTCCATATCTTCTCTACTATGGCTATGTTTTTAGGGATTATGCACTTTTCATAAATATTGTACTCTAATGATTTTAGAACAAGACAAAAGTTTTAAGTTGATGCACTAGGTTTTATGTATTTCAGACTCATGATGTAACTATGTTTTGAACCATGATGTTTTCTGCTTAATAAAGTTTTAAATTCCGTTGTTATTTTATATTTGTAATATATATGTTTCTGTTTACCTTTAATCCTTCACGAAACTTAATGCATTCTCTTGATGAGTGACATTAGAGGACGTTGGGTGTCACACTTGGTGTCAGAGATGAAGGTTACCAGATTGCATAAAATATTTTAAAAATTGTTTTCAAAAAGGCTTTAAAAAGAAAGCATTTTCAAAAGAAAAGTTTGTTTTGAAAAACATATTCCCCAAAGCCATATGTTATATCTTTCGATTCTCTGTTGAATCCCTTTTACCTTTTCTTTCAACATGTCTAAGGAACCAAATATTCCTGAGGGCGTTACGATACCAGGTTGGTTTCGTAGGTATCTTGAGGCCACGGCGCCTGCCGATGGTCAAGCAGACGTTCCTCCCCAGCTTCACCCGCTGTTTCTCCTCCTCATCTTCATGTTGATAATTTCTCTAAGATATGCAAAGATTTCTATGCTATGGGAAGAAAGCCATTCCGAGGAACAAAGACTTTTATAGAAGAAAGTAATTGGCTAAAAGAGATGGAGGATTTGTTTTGAATTTTCGAAGTTGATGATCGTAGGAAGATTCAGTTGGCTGTTTAGCAGCTGAAAGATGAGGCTTCGTTCTAGTGGGAAGTGACGCAAGCGGGACGTCCAGTTGAGACATGGAATGATTTCCGTCAGAGGTTTGAAATGAAGTTTCTTTCTTAAGCCAAGCAAAGTATGCAAATGGAAAGGTTTTTGGCTCTTAAGCAAGGAATCATGTCTGTGAAAGAATATGTTAATAAATTTAGTCAATTGGTGAGGTTTTGTTTGGAGCTAGTGAATAGTCCACATAACAATGCTTTGAGGTTTGTTAGAGGATTGAATGAACCCCTCCATGGGTTGGCTATGTCTTATATTCCGATGGGAGAAACTTTTGAGAAGCTCGTTGATATGGCGTTAATGCATGAGGAAGATAAAGGTGAAAAGAAAGAGGCTACGGTCGAGGAAACACAAAATAGGAAAGTATGGCCCAAGAAAGGACAATTACAACAACAAAAGAAGGGCGGAAAGGACGACATGGCTATGGATAAGAGGAAGTGCCATAATTGTAGATGCGAGGGTCACTAGATCAAGGATTGCAAAAGAAAGAAGAATGCTTGTTTCAATTGTGGAGAGGTCGGACACTTTTCTAAGGAGTGCCCTAGGAAGCAAGAACAAGGTCAAAGGGCAGGATCTTCGGGAGCGCAGGTGTATGCTCTCGTGGCCGGTGCGCCAGACAGAGGTAGGAAAGTTTCTGTTGAAGGTTTTATTGCTCTTTCCAATTATCTTGTTAGAACTCTTTTTGATTCGGGCGCTTCATATTCTTTTATATCTGATTTTGTAGTCGAGTCTCTACACCTTAATGCTAGTATGGTTTTGGATCCCGTTGTTATCTCAAACCCCATTGAGGGTACGATTAATCTATCTATGATTTGTCGGGGTTTGAAAATATCTGTGTCGGGTGTCGAGTTTGAGTGCGACGCATATCTGCTTGGTTTCATGGGCTATGGTCTGGTTCTAGGGATGGATTGGCTAGCCATGTATGGTGCCATTCTGGATTGCGAGAGGGGGGGGTCATTAGACTTTTGACTTGCCATGGGAGGACCCTCGAGATTTCTTATGACCCTAAGAGGTCAGTCATGCTTAGTTTCCTAGAGTCGCTTGACGTATCTATCGATAATTTACGATTTATACTAGTAGTCTGTGAGTGTCCTGATGTTTTTGAGGAGGTTCGGGGCTTACCTCCGAGGCATGAGATTGATTTCCGTAGATACCTAGTGGACAATGCAAATCCAATTGCATTGCATGTACGCCATATGGCACCAAGAGAAAGGAGTGAGCTTAGCAAGCAAGTAGGGGACCTACTTGAGAAAGGGTTTATTAAGAGGAGCATACCTAAATGGGGTGCTCCGGTGGTATTCGCAACTAATGTGGATGGTGTTGACGTCAAAAGTTGGTCACTAGTGACTGTCAACCCCCAATAGTGCGATCAACACACGAATAAAGATTATAAAATGTAGTAAAATTAAAAAGAATGGGAAGCTCACACAGAGTTTTTATAGTGGTTCGGCAAAATCGGTGCCTATGTCCACTTTATATATTATTTCTTTTTTTTATTACAAATAAAATGTTTTTTTGTTTGAAGAAGAAAGAGAAGATGGCTATTTTCCCTTCTTCTTTTTGAGAGAGATTGAGAGAAATATAGAGAGGTCTGAAAGAAGTCTAAAAGAAACTCTCTCCCCTCTTTTTCCTCTTTAAGCATGGAGGTATTTATTGGTAGAGAATGCAGCTTGGGATGTTGCGATATGGTCTGGCCATTTTGGGAAAGCCTAGATACGTGGAACCCATCAGTTGGTTTAGTAGCGGCTGGAGACTGATGCCACTGTTCATAAATAGTATCGTCAGAAGTTGTGGCTAACGCCGCATCCATGGAGAGGTATATCCAAAGTAGAGATTTATCAGGATATGGTTTGACCATTGCCTTGGAAGTCGGGATATACGGTGGAATGGCTCTGTAGAAGATTTCCACGCTGGCTCGAGATAATCGGTCGACGCGCCTTTTACGGAAGTGAGATACTCAGTCGACTGAGAGAGCGATTCTTCCGGAGTGAGCTGTCAATTGACCAGGCTGGACTTGGGCCGATATGTGACTACTTTGGATCATGCGTCTGCTGGGCTTCCTGAAGCGCGGCTTATATCCATTTGCACGTTTGGGCTTTGGTTTGGCTCGTTGACTCTTGCCAGAAAGAAGGTTAACACTTTGCTCCTCAGAATGCATCTTCGTCGGTAGAGGATGGTGTATTCTAAAATTTGAACCGAAGCACAAATGCTCGAGCAGCTATGGTCACGCCGGACCATATTAAGGCCAGAAAACCGATGGTTCCGATGTTGTATTAAGGCCAGAAAACTGATGACCATACCAGGTCGTATTAAGGCCGTAAAACCGACAATGATCAGGAATCGTATTAAGGCCCAGATGACGATCGCTATTTGTATGAGAGTTGGTTCCTGCAAATACAAAATAAACCATTCTCATTTTGGAGAAGGCTGATGGGTTGAGCATTTCATTTCACTTGGCTTTGAAGGGTGGCGAGCATTAACCATGCTCGGCTTAGTGGCTAACATTAACCATGTCCAGCTTAATGGCGAACATTAACCATGTCCAGCTTAATGGTGAACGCTAAACAGGTTTGGATTAGTGGTGAACGCTAACCAGGTTCGGCTTAGAGAGGTGGCGAGTATTAATCATACTCGGCTTATGGAAAGTGTGTTTTTTATGCTCGATTCATGTTAAGTTAGTTTGTCCCGTGAGCTATGAACGCTCGTGGTCTAAAAAGAAAAGAGGGAGTATAATCTATACTTCGTATTTAAAAGACATGACCTCACTCGGTTAAAGGAGTAGGTGTTTTTAGAAAAACGGTGGTGGGCTTTCGCACTGACCACATAAAACAGGGGACGAGCGTTATTCCTGCTCGGCTTAGAGGTGTTCAAACATGATCTATGTCAGTAAAATAAAATTCATAACTACTAAATAACTATTACAAAGAAAATAAATTCTATGGGGGACAGTAGTTGATTCCATAGCATGCCTAGGAGCTAAATCCTAACCCCAGACATGTGTACATCAAGGTGTCCTTATTATTGAAAGAAATACATCAAAAGAAAAGAAATCTAATTAATGATAATGCGCGAGTGCTAGTCTTAGGGACCTTTCCGTTTCTAGGAGCTCGAGGATCAACCTGAGGAGCTTAGGCATAAGGTCGCGATGGCATGGCCGAGGCACAATCTTTGACATATTCTGGGAGCTCTCCTTTTCTGACCCGTCCTTCAATGAGATCGCGTAGATGTTGGCATTCATTTGTATTATGTCCAGCTATGTTGTGGAATATACAGTGCTTGCCGGAATCAAGTTCCATCTGGGTTGGCTCTCGTCGAGGTGGTCTCGGAGTGGGCAAGGACCCTCGTATGTCGAGATAGATATCGAGAAAAGAGGAATTGAGCTCGGTGTATTGGTCGTACTTATTTTCATTTCAGGATTGCACATTGCGCTCGCTCTTCTCCGAGGCCTTTCCTCTTCCTTTATTCTGGTCGTTACCATTGAATGGGCCTTGTTGTTTGGATACTAAAACCTCAAGGCTCTCCATTTCAAGGCTGGCATCCTCTTGTCAGAGGAGCCGCTTGGCCTCGGAGTAAAAGTCGTCTATATCCTTAGGAGGATCTCTGGTTAAAGAGATTGAAAATTCTGATCGATTTTGAACTCCTGCGATGGCGGCCATGAGCACCATCGATGGCTCGGGCCGATCGATAGATGCTACGGCCGCGTTGAATCTTTCAAGGAAGGACCGGAGCGTTTCTCCAGATCGATGCTTGATGGTAGATAAGAACATAACACTTTTCGGTTGGGAGATGCATACTCGAAATTGTTCGATGAAGCGGGTGACCAGAGTGTTCCAACTGCCGATCGACTCCGTTGTCAGCTGTCGAAACCACATGCCAGCTATGTCCATGAGAAAGAGCGGGAAGCACTTGTCCATGACGTTGGTCGATGCGCCAAGTACCTCCATATGTCGCATGTATCGCATGAGATGAATGGTCGGGTCAGTGCGACTGCTGTATGGCTCGATAGCTGCGAACTTGAAGTCCAGAGGGTTTCGAGAATTTCTGATCTCCCTGGTGAAAGGGATGCGATTGACATTATCTAGGTCTTGCTGCGAAGAGTTTCCTCAAGTAAAACGTCGGATGATGCTCTCAAGCTGACTCCCATCTCTGATGAGTCGTTGCCATGAATTTAGCTCCGCATTCTGAGAAGGTTCCGCGCGGGGATCTGGCAAAAACATGCTCGGAAGGGAGGCTGTTGACTGAGCTCGTCCTCCGAAAGTTGAGTGAAAATGTGAGTGAAGTTGAGCCACAGTAGGTGGTTCTGGGCTGAATGTCCCCTCTGGAACCTGATGAGTTGTGGGTCGAGCCACACCCGCAACAAATGGTCCAGGCTGATCCAGCATAACATGTGATGTTCGGAGCTCGGGGTTGCCCCCATTTGGGGCGAGGTTAGGAGGGTCTATGGTAGCGTTTTCTTCCGCCACGGTGAGGACCGGTACAGTAGGGTGGCCTCCCTCGTTCAAAGGGAAGGCTACACAAGCTCTTCGTTGAAGGTGAAGAGTGGTTAGACTGGTCTGTGGTAAGATTCCGGATTGTAATGGGAATGGCGTTGGTTCTGAGGGACTTGGAGGTAGCTCGACTAGTTTGATTGGTCGACCTGGTCCCAAGATTGGGGGAAAAGTATTCGAACGACGTAGATCTTGATCGCAAACCTCCCAAGGTTCTGCTGTTGCAGCTGCACTGGTTGTTGGAAGTGATACTCCTGGTTGTGAAGGATTGGTTGGTGGGACCAAACCAGGATGAAATAAAGGTGTAGCCCGATCGGTAACCTGATTCTGTGCAGATCGAAGATCAGTTTTTGCCCCAGTCTCGGCCGGTAGAAGAATTGATGTTGAAGTGTTCAATCATGTCTCCAGTCGACCGAGAAGGTGATCCATCAACTGTTGTTGTCGTTCGAGGATTTTACCCTAAGATGCCATTTGTTCTCTGAATTCGACCATCATCTTATCCATATCATCCCGAATAACGTGTCGAGACACATCTTCTTGAGAGGAAGCTTTGAGACTTGCTTCCGTGGCATTGTTATCGCCAGCATCAGTAGTTGTAGGGTGAGAAGATGTTGCATCTTTCTTTCGTTTATTCGCCATAAGCAGAAGTGAGCAGAGGCTCTAACGAAATATCGGTACTCATCCCCTTCTTGGCGCGCCAATAGTGTTGACGTCAAAAGTTGGTCACTAGTGACAGTCAACCACCAATCGTGCAATCAACACATGAATAAAGATTATAAAATGCAGTAAAAGTGAAAAGAACGGGAAGCACACACAGAGCCTTTATAGTGGTCTAGCAAAGTCGGTGCCTACATCCACTTTATATATTATTTCTTTTTTATTACAAATACAATGCTTTTTCTATTTAAAGAAGAAAGAGAAGATGGCTATTTTCCCTTCTTCTTTTTGAGAGAATTGAGAGAAATATAGAGAGATCTGAAAGAAGTCTAAAAGAAACTCTCTCCCCTCTTTTTCCTCTTTAAGCTTGAAGGTATTTATAGGTAGAGAATGTAGCTTAGGCTGTTGCGGTATGGTCCGACCATTTCGGGAAAGCCTAGACACGTGGAACCCATCAGTTAGTTTGAATAGCGGCTGGAGACTGATGCCACTGTTCATAAATAAAATCATCGGAAGTTGTGGCTGACGTGGCATCCATGGAGAGGTATATCAAAAGTAGAGCTTTATCCGGATATTGTTTGACCACTTTTATTGCCTTGGAAGTCGGGATATACGGTGGAATGGCTCTATAGAAGATTTCCACGCTGGCCCAAGATAATCGATTGATGCACCTTTTACGGAATCGAGATGCTCGGTTGACTGGGAGAGCGATTCTTCTAGAGTGAGCTGTCAATTGACTAGGTTGGACTTAGGCCAATATGTGACTACTTTGGACCGTGCGTCTGCTGGGCTTCCTGAAGCGCGACTTATATCCATTTGCGCGTTAGGGCTTTGGTCTGGCTTGTTGAGACTCTTGCCAGAAAGAGGTTTAACAGATGGTTTCTTCGCTTATGTGTGGATTATTAAGAGTTGAATAAACTCACTAAAAACAATAGGCACCCACTTCCGAGGATAGATGATCTGTTTGACCAGCCTGTTGGTGCATCTGTTTTCTCTAAGTTAGATTTGGCCATGGGGTTTCATTAGTTGAGGGAGGCCAAGGATAGTAAAGATAAGAACGCTTTTAGAACTCCAGGTGGTTTCTTCGAGTGGCTTGTCATGCCTTTTGGGTTGAGGAATGCACCTGCCTATTTATTGATTTGATGAGTAGGGTGTTTTGGGAGTTTCTAAATAAGTTCGTTGATGATATCTTGATTTTCTCGAAGAACGAGGAAGAGCATGCCGAACATTTAAGGGAGGTTTTGAAAACTCTCCGTGCGCACCAACTTAAGGCGAAGTTCTCCAAATGTCATTTTTGGAGAAAAGAAGTGACATTTCTAGGGCATGTAGTCTCTAAAGATGTGATAGCAGTAGATGCCGTGAAGGTAGTTACAGTTCAAGATTGGCAAATCCTGAAGAATGCAACGGAGATGAGAAGTTTTCTTGGATTATCAAGCTATTATAGGAAGTTCATTAAGGACTTCGCAAAGATATCAGCCCCACTCACAAGGCTGACGAAGAATAATCCGACATTTTCTTGGGATGTGTATTGTGACGATGATTTCCAATGATTGAAGAGCGCTCTGACAACAGCCCCAATCTTGACCTTGCTGATGGGAACAAGGTATTCACAGTATACACTGATGCATGCGGTACAGGGCTTGGTGCGGTTCTGATGCAAGAGAAAAGGGTAGTATGTTATGGAGGTAGCCAGTTGAGAGTTCATGAGAAAAACTACCCTACCCATGACTTAGAGTTAGCTGCCAAAGTATTTGCGCTTAAGACTTGGTGCCATTATTTGCTTGGAGAGAAGTTCGAGTTGTATACCGATCATAAATCTCTCAAGTACTTGTTCTCGTAAAAGGATCTTAATTTAAGGCAACAAAGGTGGATGGAGTTAATCCCAACGTCCTATGACTTTGAGATTGCTTATACCCCTAGCAACGGTAATGTGGTGGCAGACGCATTGAGTAGGCAGAGGATGACCTTATGTCCTCCGTTCATGGAGAGGAAAAGCTTGGAGTTTATATCGACTTTTGATTTTTGACCCTCCACCGAGTTTATATCTGGCTTATTGGCACCACTAGAGGTGCGACCTACTCTTTTGGATCGGATAGGAACTTCGCAGCGACAAGATCCATAGATTTCAAACATCTTTGATAGGCTCAGTAGAGGGGAGACTTCTAGTCACCTCAGTAGATATTCCACAGACGATAGAGGGTGGTTGCGACGAGATGAAAGGCTTTGTGTCCCCTGAGTTGGGATTTTGTTGAAGGTGGTCCTAGAGGAAGCTCATCATTCTAAGATGACTATTCATCCAGGCGGTGATAAGATGTATAGAGATATGAAAAGGGTTTTCTTTTGGGATGGGATGAAGAAAAATGTGGCGGAGTTTGTTTCTCGATGTTTGGTTTGCCAGCAAGTCAAAGTTGAGCAAAGCAAGCCCGGTGGTTTATTTCGTCCTTCGGAGGTCCCACAATGGAAGTGGGTGAGCATCTCGATGGATTTCATTGATGGTATTCCTAGATCAAGGAAAGGTAACACCAGTGTTTGGGTTATCCTATCATTCAAAGAAATTGACATTTCATTGATGAATAAATGCTGACATTTAGTTTGGGTTATACTTTTAAATGATAGATCAAGGAAATTGGCACTAAAATTCGTAGGCCCTTTCCCATAAAAGAAAGATTGTCCAAATGGCCTATAGAGTAAATCTACCAGAGAGACTATCCGGCGTTCATGATATTTTCCACGTTTCTCATTTACGGAAGTGTTTGCATGATACTACAGAAGTAGTTGAGCCGAGTATGCTTGAGGAAGTAGAATTGGAACGGGAGGTGACAGTTAGACGAGTTCCTACTGGTATTCTTGGATTAGAAGTTAAGAAGCTATGCAACAGAGAAGTCAAGTTGATGAAAGTTTAGTGGGGAGATAATAAAGAGGATGCAACTTGGGAGATCGAAACAAGATTCGCGCTTCGTACCCTTTTCTTTTCAAGGATATGTTCTTAACTTCCTTTCAAAGCTTTTATTCATGCTTGTTTCTATCATTTAAATGTATATCCTATTGATCGAATCTTCGACCTTTAGGTAGGAATCCCATGGATGTAAACATGTGTTTGAGACATGTTATGTTTAATGGATGAAAGTGGTTGCTCGTGGACGCATATACACACACATTAGGCATTAGATCGGCTCAATCACCCTCATACTGCATATGGATGTGTGTGTATTTTTCTTCTTTTAATGGATGAAAGTGGGTGTATCACATGGGTGTTGAATTTGGATGAATGATTGTGCATGCATATAGAACTTACATGTTATAATAGGATTATTTGCATACATGTTGGATTCATGGCACTAACATGCATTACATTAAGGAGGTCGACTGAATCAGTGCACTGCTGATCTTTCGCATTAGTATAGGGACATATACACACACCTTTGCATATGTTCAGATAATCATTAGAAGTCTTTAAATACAATGGATGCCTATGATTGGTGGATGAGTGGATGGATGTTAGGATATACATTCTTCTTAACTTAGAGAATTCGGGAACGAAATCCTTTAAGTAGGGGAGAATGCAACATCCCGTAATTTTATAACACATTAAGATGATAAACTAAGGAATAATGTTGGGTATTAAGTGAAATGGATTGCGCCATTTCGTTCGTCTCGGAATTCTGCTTAAGATGGACGCCAAGTTTGCGTAAAACGGACACCGTATGAAGAAGATATTAAGGTTTGAAGTTTGTAAACGCATAAGATATATTTATACACATAACCAAGTCAAAACCGTTCAAAATAATTTGAAAACCAAGAACTGGGAAGTCTGGGGGAAAATCAACCCGTTGGGGGCCGACACACCCTAGGGGTGTCGACCCATGGGTCGACACCATAATGGGGTGTCGACACCCCCTACATCTGGGAGAAATTCATTTCAGTGTACATGGACTAAATTCTTGGCTAGATTCATGAACCCTAGGCTATTAATAAGACCTCATTATCATTGTTTTATTCATTCTAAAACAATGGAGAACTAGATATCGCCTTTGCCTAGATTAAAATAGTCCATTCTTCTTCAACAACAAGAGTTATTAAAATTCAGAGATATATTCTTCAATAGCTACAATCAAATCTCCTGTTCTTTAGATCCAATCACAGTGAGTCTACGTTATTTTTAGATATAAACACTTAAAAGTTATTCTAACATATCTATGAATTGGACCAAGTCCTGTGACTACTCGAATCATATCAGATCTGCCATAACTTGTGTATCTAGTTTACTATTTAGATCTCATATGCCTGTTCTTGACATTCCAATTATGCTAGTTGCCTATTCAAGTCACTATGCCTAATCAGTTCTATTATCATATGTTCATCAGATCTGTTATTATATACCTATCTTGTTATTATACCCAATTTTGTCACTATGTACTTATTCAGTTGCTATGCCTATTTCTGCCATCATATGTTTGTCTTGTTAGTATGCTTATTTATGTCCAATTCCCTTCTTAGTTTCCCTTTTTATTTTATATCCAAGCCACCTTTGAGCCTAGGCATACCACTGAAATATGCGAACGCGTTAGATTGGGAACGAGGGAAAACGTTAAAATTGGGGCATAACTTGTATCGGAAAATTTGGGGGATAACTTGAATTGAAAAACATGAATATGGATTTGGGGCATAAACCAAATTGTGATTAAATAATTTGCAGTATATGGTACATGATGAATATGACTTGGAAAAGGGGCATGAAAACCTATAATGAAATAGGGATAATTATTGAAAAAATGAAAATGCCTAGATTTACAGTAATTAGAAACTGTAACTGCGCTTAGACACGAGGTTAGATTACACTTATGGTAGAAGTCTGCCCGAACCGACCAGCATATCCAGTGACCACAAGTGATGAATCTAATGTGAGGGGTCTAAGTGCATAAACACGTGATGGTGCTAAGACACGAGGTTGAGTCTGACTTATGGAAGGAGTCTGCCTGGACCCGCTTGACATATCCAGCTTCCACAAGTTGCAGGCTTAATGTGGAAGGTCTAGCGCATTATAACCATAAGCGAATATATGGTAATGGACTTGAATACTTAACCTGGTTGAATCCATAGGTATTATATGAACACGTTAACTTGAGTACGGGTTAAGTAAACTTGTATGAATTAGTGGGAGGGTTAAGTATTTTTGGGGTGGTAGGTGATATATATATATATATATATATATATATATATATATATATATAGGCCCACAAACTTAACCGTTTAGGGGTTATGCAATCTTATTACACTGGTATGGCATAACCTATGGAAATCCTAGTAGTGGGGATGCAAGCCTAGGGGGAAGCTTGTATCATCTTGTGTGTGGTACCTTTTTCAGTTAGTAACCTGTATATTGGTGTCAAACGAGTACTCCAAACTAGGTCGGAGTCGGGACACGCTTACTGAGATGATTATAAAAGGTCACTTGGGATAAGGTGTCAGACGGCGCATTCCATCAGGGTCATGTGCATGCATGGGTCCGCCTGTCCGGGAAAATAAGACACTATGGCATAAATAGATATGGTTGTGCACATCCTGAAAATGAAGGGTTGCCACTTTAGGGGGTGGTACATCCCACTATGGGGACAACACAGGGTACCTATGGAGTAGGGAGTCGATTGATTGGTTTAGTAATTAGGGTACATCCACTCTCTCTTGTTTAGGAGCCCGTTATTATCCTTCGGGGTAACACCGGTATGTTCAGTTGGGTTGCCTATTATTGTATGGGGGTAAAATCTCTCACTATAAGTACGCCTAAGTCTACTATCTTGTTGGGGATCATCTTGTTCATATGATACTAGTATTGGTGCAGAGAAAGTTTGTTAGAGAAGCGTAATGCCTGTTTTGTTCATTTTATCCTGCTTACCTTGTCATACCTACCTTATATGTTGTTATCTCTCTTATCCAATTTATGCGCCAGTCATGATGCTTTTACTTATTTATATGCTTAAAGTAACTAGACTTGCCAGACTTTATGTCTTACCCATTTTGTTTCCCATTCTTTCTCTTCGTTACTCCCCCAAGATTCTCAGGGTGGGAGTACTCAAGCTTTATCAGGATTCATCTTTCAGGATTCTTCTTTCCTTATGCTTGGAGCTGCTTAGATGTACTTCTTGATTTCATATCTTCTCTACTATGGCTATGTTTTTAGGGATTATGCTCTTTTAATATTTATTGTACTCTGATGATTTTAGTACAAGACAGAAGTTTTAAGTTGATGTACTGGGTTTTATGTATTTCAGACTCATGATGTAACTATATTTTGAACCACGATGTTTTATGCTTAATAAAGTTTTAAATTTTGCTGTTATTTTATATTTGTAATATATAGGTTTCTGTTTACCTTTAACACTCCATGAAACTTAATGCATTCTCTTAATGAGTGACATTAACAGATGTGGGATGTCACACTTGGTGTCAGAGCTAAAGGTTACCAGATCAGATAAAAGATTTTGAAAATTATTTTCAAAAATGTTTTACAAATAAAGCATTTTCAAAAGAAAAGCCTGTTTTGAAAAACATACTCCCCAAAGCCATATGTAATATCTTTCAATTCTTAGTTTGAATCCCTTTTTCCTTTTCTTTTTAGCGTGTCTGGGGAGCCTAATATTTCTGAGGGCGTAATGATATCGGGTAGGTTCCGTAAGTATCTTGAGGCCATGACGCCTGCTGGTGGTCAAGAAGATGTTCCTCCCACAGCTGCACCTGCTATTCCTCCTCCTCCTCAGTCTGCTGATAATTTCTCTAATATATGCAAAAATTTCTATGCTATGGGCAGAAAGCCATTCCGAGGAACAGAGACTTTTATAGAAGCAAGGAATTGGCTTAAAGAGACAGAGGATTTGTTTGGAATTTTCGAAGTTGATGATCAAAGGAAGATTCAACTGGTCGTTTGGCAGCTGAAAGATGAGGCTTCGTTATAATGGGAAGTGACGCAAGCGGGATGTCTAATTGAGACATGGGATGATTTCCATCAGAGGTTTGAAATGAGGTTTCTTTCTCGAACCAAGCAAAGTATGCAAATGGAAAGGTTTTTGGCACTTAAGCAAGGATGCATATCTATGAAAGAATATGTTAATAAATTTAATCAATTGGCAAGGTTTGGTCTGGAGCTAGTGAATACTGCACACAAGAAAGTTTTGAGGTTTGCTAGAGGATTGAATGAACCCCTCCATGGGGTTGGCTATGCCTCATATTTCGATGGGAGCAACTTTTGAGAAGCTCGTTGGTATGGCGTTAATGCATGAGGAAGATAAAGGTGAAAAGAAAGAGGCTAAGTTTGAGGAAACACAAAATAAGAAAGTGTGGCCCAAGAAAGGACAACAACAAAAGAGGAGCGGAAAGGAAAGTGCCATAATTGCGGACGCAAGGGTCATTTGATCAAGGATTGCAAAAGAAAGAATAGTACTTGTTTCAATTGTGGAAAGGTCAGACAATTTTCTAAGGAGTGCCCGAGGAAGCAAGGACAAGGTCAAAGGGAAGGATCTTCGAGAGGGCAGGTGCATGCTCTCGTAGTCGGTGCTCCAGACAGAGGCAGGAAAGTTTCCGTTGAAGGTTTGATTTCTCTTTCCAATTATCCTGTTAGAACTCTTTTTTGATTCGAGTGGTTCACATTCTTTTACATCTGATTCTGTGGTTGAGTCTCTGCACCTTAGTACCAGTATGGTTTGGATCCGGTTGTTGTCTCAAAACCCATTGAGGGTGCGGCTCATCTGTCTATGATTTGTCGGGGTTTAAGAATATCTGTGTTGGGCATCGAGTTTGAGTGCGACGCATATGTGCTTAGTTTCATGGGATATGGTTTGATTCTAGGGATGGATTGGCAAGCCATGTATGGTGCCATTCTGGATTGTGAGAGGAGGGTCGTTAGACATTTGACTTTCCATGGGAGAACCTCGAGATTTCTTGTGACCCTAAAGGGTCTGTCATGCTTAGTTTCCTAGAGTCTCTTGATGCATTTGTCGATGATTTACGATCTATACCAGCAATCTATGAGTATCCTGATGTTTTTGAGAAGGTTCGGGGTTTACCTCCGAGGCGCGAGATTGATTTCTGTATATATCTAGTGGACAATGCAAAGCCAATTACATTGCATATGCGACATATAGCTCCAAGAGAACGGAGGGAGCTTAGCAAGAAAGTAGGGGACCTACTCGAGAAAGGGTTTATTAAGTGAAGCATATCTGAATGGGGTGCTCCGGTGGTATTCACAACTAAGGCGGATGGTTCGCTTCGCTTATGTGTGGATTATAGAGAGTTGAGTAAACACACTAAAAAGAATAGGCACCCACTTCGAGGATGGATGATCTGTTTGACTAGCTTGTGTGTGCATCCGTTTTGTCTCAGTTAGACTTGGCCATGGGTTTCATCAGTTGAGGGTGGCCGAGGACAGTATAGATAAGACCGCTTTTAGAACTCCAGATTGTTTCTTCGAGTGGCTCGTCATGCCTTTTGGGTTGATGAATGCACCCACCTATTTTGTGGATCTGATGAGTAGGGTGTTTCAGGAGTTTCTGAATAAGTTCGTTGTGGTCTTCATTGATGACATCTTGATTTTCCCGAAGAGCGAGGAAGAGCATGCCTAACATTTAAGGGAGGTTTTGAAAACTCTCTGTGCGCATCAACTTAAGGCGAAGTTCTCCAAATGTCATTTTTTGAGAAACGAATTGAGATTTCCAGGTCATGTTGTCTCTAAAGATGGGATAGCAGTAGATCCCACGTAGGTAGTTGCAGTTCAAGAAGGGCAAATCCCAAAGAATGCAATGGAGGTGAGAAGTTTTCTTGGATTGGCAGGCTATTATAGGAAGTTTATTAAGGATTTCGAAAAGATATCAGCCCACTCATCTGGCTGATGAAGAAGAATCTGACATTTTCTTGGGATGTAGATTGTGACGATACTTTCCAACAATTGAAGAGGGCAATGACAACAGCTCCAGTCTTGGCCTTGCCGATGGGAACAAAGTGTTCATAGTATACACTGATGCATGCGGTACAGGTCTTGGTGCGGTTATGATGCAAGAGCGAAGGGTAGTATGTTACGGAGGTAGCCAGTTGAGAATTCATTAGAAGAATTACCCTATCCATGACTCAGAGTTAGCCGCCATAGTAGTTGTGCTTAAGACTTGGTGCCATTATTTGCTTGGAGAGAAGTTCGAGTTGTATACCGATCATAAATCTCTCAAGTACTTGTTCTCATAGAAGGATCTTAATTTAAGGCAACAAAGGTGGATGGAGTTCTTAGCGTCCTACGACTTTGAGATTGCTTATACCCCGGGCAAGGGTAATGTGGTGGAAGACGAATTGAGTAGGCAGTGGACAGCCTTAGGTCTTCTGTTCGTGGAGAGGAAAAGCTTGGAGTTTATATCGACTTTTGAATTTAGACCATCTATCGAGTTTATATCTAGTTTATTGGCATCACTAGAGGTGCGACCTAATCTTTTAGATCGGATAGGAACTTCACAGCGAGAGGATCCATAGATTTCAGACATCTTCGATAGACTCAGTAGAGAGGAGACTTCTAGTCACCCCATTGTATATTCCACAAACGATAGAGGGTGGTTGCGACGAGATGGAAGGCTTTATTTTCCCCGAGTTGGGAGTATGTTAAAGACAGTCCTAGAGTAAGCTCATCATTCTAAGATGACTATTCATCCCAGAGAAGGTAAGATATATAGAGACGTAAAGAGGGTTTCCTTTTGGGCTGGGATGAAGAAAGATATGGCATAGTTTGTTTCTCGATGTTTGGTTTGCCAGCTAGTCAAAGCTGAGCAAAGGAATCCTGGTGGTTTACTTCATCCTTTGGAGGTCCCATAGTGGAAGTGGGAGAGCGTCTCGATGGATTTCATTGATGGTTTGCCTAGATCAAGGAAAGACAACACCAGTGTTTGGGTTATAGTAAACAGACTTACTAAGAGCACTCATTTCATTCTGGTGAGTGTTTGGTTTATAGTAGTCGACGAGTGACATTAACGGACGTGGGTTGTCACATGATGGATCGGCACAGACAAGAATCCACAATCAAATTTGAATTTGGAATGGAGCGACTTGGTTCAAAGCACTTGCAGAAGGCATAGGGAAGAACCATTGAGAAACCTAACCAAAAATGGCTAAGTAATGGATTGATGTCGATCCTAGGGATCAGGATTAGTCCATCAGTGTGCATCAGAAGGGGGTGCGATCCATACTGGTGTTAGTAGACTTTTTAGGAGTTTGTTGGAACTAGTAACAGCCCAGATTTTTCGGTTATTTGAATTTGAATATTTAAATCTATTTTATATATTATATTGGATATATTAATAGGTTATTAATATTAAATTCACTTATAAAACGAAGTTTGAACATTAAATTTATATTTAATTATAAATGAACCCGCGATGTCGCGGTAATTCGTAATACTGAGTTTTGAACTTCAATTGAATATACAGAATCTAAGTTGGAAGTCTGTAAAACAAGAAATGTTTGAAACTAGTTTATTATAATTTTCTATTAAAAGAAAGAAATCAAGATTTCATGTTATTGATTTTTAGTTATGTCCAAATAAATTTTCAAATAGTTGCTACGAAAATCATTTATAAACAAGAACGTTTATTAAATAAATTTTAAAAAGGATTTTTATATAATTTAGATAACAGTTTATCTAAAAATTGATGATATTGACTTATAAAATCCATATTAGTTTATATTTGAATCTACATATATTTTATTTGGATATATACATATATATAATAATAATAATAATAATAATTTATTGTTATTTAATTAAATTGTTTGGTATTTATATAATATTTTCCAAACCCCTCCAAGTATATCTGAAAAATCCCAACTACTTGACTGCCCGTACAAATTTGGGCACCCAAGAGTTTAGGGAAAACAAAACAAAATAAACTCTGAGTCAGTCATGTAACTGGTGTGAGTAAACTCCAATCATTTCGATTTAACTTTCCAAAACCCTTTTCAAGGAAACAATAGTTGTAAGACCGATCCGCACATAAGCACGGATGATTTTTACCTTACGATAACCCAAAACATTCTTTTAAAACAATACTTTTTCTGTTATTATAATAATGTCTAAATCAAGTAAATAACAGCCTAGCAAAACGCTTTCATCTCACGCTCAACATATATAATATACAATCAAAAACCACGGGCTTTATTGGAGAATGGATTTCTCACAATGACTCGGTATGGAACCACCTTCCGATCAGTGTACTCTAGAAGCGATACACTGGAGTTCAACAAGAACATCATGTAACTCGACCATATATGACCGACCATTCATTTCGCTTGAATGTGCCGAATATATTTTCACTTTACGGTTGGTATACCAACATAACCATTCCCGGGAGATACAGAAGCAAAGAAGTAACAAATATGAATATTCTCAAGATGGTGACAATATACCCAAATTGGGTGCGACCCGCTTAGCCATGCTGCCTGCCTGATTTTTTTCATTTACTAGTTGATGAGGCTTGAGGTCATAACGTTTCTTTTAACAGGTCACGTCTTCATTCACTTTGAATGACACATCGTCATACCCATCAAATCACAAATTGATTACCCTAAAAGTACCATGAGTATAAAGCTAAGGGAAACAAATTCCTCCGCCACCAACGTAAATATGTTTGAAGCGATCAACTTACACGATCTATTAGATATACTCTATCAGACATTCGTCTATACACGTTGTCCTAGGACTGGACAAAACGAAGGCACTATTCTGTAAATCCATCTTAGGCAATTTCTACCTAGGATTACCATAACAGCCCTTGCATAAACTCCATCTTCAATTATCTTCATCATATTTGATTCGCTACGTTAATTCCCATACGGGGTGGTTTTTTCAGATAATAAATCTGATCCTATCCTCTCCGTATTGACAACGGAAAAAAAGTCAAAAACTTTGATAATCGGTTATTTAACTATCAAAGGAAAACATTCATACAAACAACAATCTAATTTCAAAATGGAAATTTATATCAATCAACCATCAATCAGCCAGATCCCCTTTAATTTAACTTATCATTAATTCAATCATTTTGCAATTTCTCTTAAACATCTTTACTCATACATTTTTCCCAACTCGCTTAGCCTCTCACGATTTCTTGGAAAACGTTTCCATATATTCAAAACTCCTTATTTCTCGTATTTCAAAAATATACGTTATCAACATTGGAAAACATTTCCAAATCTTATTCTCGCATCACTATTCTTTCAGTCCCTAACCGTAAACTGGTAATTGAACAATTCTCTGAGTATCAACCTCGAAGGCTGAAACCAAAATCAGATCAATACCCAAAAAGTCGTTCAACTTAACTAGCCTCTAGTCAGTTCCTAATTTCTTTAACTCCATTTCTTAGTTCTAAATTCATTTCATTTCTATACTTAGGAACAACTCTAGTTATATTTGGATAACATTTCCAAAACCATTTATATAGATTCGACGAACGTTGTATAAAACATTGGTTATAACGGTAGCGTTATAATACCTGCTTCCAAAATATTTAAAATATAACTTTGATTCTTTATTTTGAATAAATAAATAATAATTAATTAGTTAAATTTTGATTTAAAAATGGAAGGTAAATAGTACCTTCCTAAATTCGATATAATCGAATTTCATTGTATAACTCTATTTCAAATAATCTATATTTGATCCACGTTCCGAATGCCAGAATAAACTCACTGTTTTAGGTTTACTTAGTTTCTAAATTCATTTTTGAATTTATCACTTCAAATATTTACCGATTTCCCTTTATAACCAATTTAATCTGCAAAACGCTTTCTTTTAGATCATTACACTTTAAAACGTGAATATTATTTCTTTACCATAAACTGGACTCGTTAATCAAATCAAACCTTAATTTAGATTTATAAATAACTTTTATAGGTTAAAATTCCATTTATAAGTAAACCCCTCAGCATTTATAAATCAACTTTATAATTAAATCTCGACTTCATATTCTACTATAATTTATTGGTTACAAACCAATATTTATTATCTTGTGAATTTCCAACTTATAAAATATATAATTTCAAAAAATAAATTATTTTAACATTAGACATCATCGAATTAAAATTACATATCCTTGTAGTT
Source organism: Allium sativum (assembly GCA_030737875.1). Classification (NCBI taxonomy): domain Eukaryota; kingdom Viridiplantae; phylum Streptophyta; class Magnoliopsida; order Asparagales; family Amaryllidaceae; genus Allium; species Allium sativum. The sequence continues at coordinate 966,705,217 of CM060912.1, read as the reverse complement.
TTATCCAACTCATATTCACATTTTGGACCTCAATGTAAATTCAATAATTTCCCTTTCCATTACTCATTTTTAAATTAACATTCACGGATTATTTAATAAACCAAACTACTTGTTCTATTATAATTAAACAAATTACTATATTTTAGTTAATAAAAATTCAATTTCTATTTTTAAAATAGGTTTTCACTTTTAAAACCCCAATTTCTTTTTTTCAATATATTCAAATATATTTTATGGTATTTAAATACCAATTATTTCAGGGTCAATGTTATCCAAACATCCCAATCACACAATGTAACGTCCCGTATTTTTACGGTATAATAATTAATTAATTTAATTATAAAATATCGATTTAGTGATCTCGATAACTTGAGTTAAAAAATATTCATATTTAATTAATATAAATAATAGAAAATATATTATAATTCCGAGTTAGTCGAAAATAACTTAATTCACAATAATGTGTGAATTGGAATATTTACGATATTTAATTCAGTTAAGAATTTGATTAGAATAACGAATATATTTAAATAACGATGGTTGGACGTATAATTTTATAATAATTATAATCGAGCTCGAAATGGCGCGGCAATTCGCAATTTGGAGATTCGAAATTTAAACGAATATACAAAATCCGTTTTAAGCCAGATATCTGTGAAACAAGAAACGTTCGGAGCTGGTGAGGTATATTTTTCTAGTGGAAGAGAAAATCGATATTTCGTCAGATAGATTTTCATTTATGATCAAATCAAATTTTAAAATAGTCGCTATGAAATCGTTTATAAGCCACAACGATATATTTAATTATAATTAAATATTGGCTTCGAATTTGGACAAATCCTTTTAGACGTAGGTATAATTTAATTTTTAGAATCTTTCTGTAATTTTTATTGTGGAAAATAAGCACTTTTTATTTTGAAGTGTTTTGCACCCTATATCAGTATTTCAGGGTTTCACAGAATAAGTTAACGGACCTATATGATTATATATTTGGAATCGGGGCACATTGCTCGTCATAACAGTATTTTCAGTTTTGTCGAAGCAGTCTGCAAGTGAATGAATTGGGTACGACATGGTACACTAAACTTTATATATATTTTAACGTAACAATAAGAAGGGTCCAACGGCTTGCATTAGCATCACATTGATCAATTTATAGTGCGAATGATTTGTATGAACAACGCAAGTTCCTTTACCATAACTATTTATAATCTTTAATGAACCTATACATATAGTACCGAACAAACTGGAGCTTTAACGTTGATTTACATTTATTTGTTTTAACAAAAAAAATCTATAATAAATATATAATATATATATTTACTTTTCTTAGCACTTAAGCAATCAAACGCGTGTACAAGCAAACACCACTTATATATATGTGCTTCCACAACAAATCACGTTTTCATGATACAACCATTCGTTTCTCCTTTTCTTTCGCCTACGCAACAGACAAATGGGCCATTCTTTTCAGCAAATTTACAAACCCCAACTCAAGTATAAATCAAATAAAGGATTAAAACTGTTAAATTATATATTTTGAAATCCGAGAGATGAGCATAATGGGGGAGAGGTACCTGCGATCACCATTTCCAGAGGGTTCGAAGGAGCAAAGTCATGATGTATGGGGTGGATGCGAGTTCAACATTGAGATGCCATGTAGCTGGAGATTTTGGAATGGAGGACAATGGAGCAGTACTGTGCGTGAGATGATGTGAAGGAGGCGGCATCATAAAGTAAGGACATGCACGTATGTGTAAAAGAGTTGCCTGCGTTTCAGCTTGGTTAGTATATGGGGTGTCTGCATGTTGTATGCATATGATACTGGGAGTGGGATCATTTTAGAACCTGTATGAAGTGGTTGGGTAGTGCTCGACGTCAGTTTTTTTGACGAGGGTGTTCGAGGGTGTTGTTGTGAAGAGGATCGGTGGCCTCTGTTTTCCGGTTTCATGAAGGGAGGAAGCGTAGTGGGATATTTCCACGTTCACAGCAGAATTTGAGGTAACAACAAAAGTTGCCATGTAGAGCAGCGTTGAGTTGAGACTGGGAACGACGTCTCGAACAAGGAACGTTAGGGAACGCACGCCGGGATGTGGTGAACTGTAAGGGCATGGAGTATACATATGTTGTAGGAGTACTATGCACCGTGAGGATGGGTAGATGTCGCATTTCCAATGGGGAATCCAATTCAGTAAAAAGGTATTGACTGTGAGGTAGTTACTGCATGGCATTTTAGTGAAGAAGATGGAAGGACCTGCAGTAGTGTGGGAGTATGACGTGAAGAGGGACTTAGCCTAGAAATGGGTTTACTTGTATCTGGAGCGGATACCTGACACGAGAAGGAAGCGGGAGTGAGTTCTGGAGGCAGTGCATATTTTGGATGGGAAGAACAGTAGCGGGCGTGGGTTTAAAATGATGGGGTGGTCCATAATCAAATGGGTAAAGCCCAATTTCCTAGTTGATATAAATTTATATTTATTTACTTTAACATGTTAGTTTGAAAAATTCATCAGTTGCTCATACATTATCGGAATTCAACAAAATAGGCTCCGTCGAGATCGTGTGGAAGGTGACTACACAGTGGAACTGACTGGGAGTGAATTAGAGCACGTTACAATTTATGGCTAAATAAATTGTCTAATCTGAATTGACGATCGTTTATCGTTTTTAACGATTACTGTCCAATGTGAGTAAAACTCACTAACTCTATCAGTTCATATTTTTATAATGTATTTTCAGAACTGATAAATATTGGTTGATTGATGTATGTTGACTGGTTGAATGAACTGCTAAATTATTAGTTGAAAGTATAGATAACGATATATATAAATCGTTAATCGAATATTGATTCTGTTTATCAGAATATTTTATATTCATGTTATTTGTGTTGTTTAACATCTATGACGCAAGGAAACAGGTTGGAGGGATCCAACTGGATTCCTCAACATTTATGTACTGTTTGTTTTCATATGTGTGATATATGATGTGATATAAAACCTGTGGTTAATTATGATGACACTGGTATGTTAAATTGGTATTTTAAATACCATATAAAATACTGGAATGTAAAAAGGGGGAATTTCAAACTGTATATTGAAATAGAATATTTAAAAGATCAAAGGATTTTATAAAAAGGATTTTATATAAGAAATTATTTATAAAATAAAAGGATATTATAAAAGGGAATATTTATATGAAATAAATAAGATATTATAAGGAATATTTATAGGGAAAATAAATAGGATATAAAAGGAAATATTTGTTAAACAAATAGAAAAGGAAATATTATAAAACAAATAGAATTGCATAAAAAGAGAATTTTACATTTGAAAGGTTTAGACCCTTGCTTCGCACACGGGTATAACATGATATGGATTTAAAGCAAAGGATTAAAAAGAATATGTTCTAACTGATAGATTGAGAAGATAAATTTATAACTAATGTTTTATAAATTAAATAAACTATTTATCATTGGATAAATAGAATATATAAGTTAGGACTTATATAGAGAAGTAAGAATCGATTTCTACATCGATATTTGAAACTAAATATGGACATATGTGTTAATCAAAATGTGTTAATCAAAAGGAGTTATCAAATATTAGTTATTCGAAGAGAAATAATCGAATAGTAGTTTATTCAAAAGAAAGGAGTTATCGAATATTAGTTATTCGAAGAGAGACAATCGAATATTAGTTTATTCGAAAGGAGTTATCGAATATTAGTTATTCTAAGAGAGATAATCGAATGTAGTTTATTCGAAAGAAAGAGTTATCGAATATTAGTTTATTCGAAAGGAGAAATTGAACATTAGTTATTCGAAGTGAGTTAATCGAATATAACTTATTCGAAGTGAGTTAATCGAATATTAGTTAGTCGAAGAGAGTTAATTGTCAAATTCGATTATATCGAATTCGGGAAAGTACTTATACTTTCCGGGTTTTTAATCAATATTTATTTATTTATAAATTAGGTGTTTATTTATTTATTCAAATTAAAGAATAAAAGTTATATTTGAAGTTAGATATTTCGAAGGTATGGATTATAACGTTATCGTTATAACCAATGTTTTTATAAAAGAAGTGGATTCGTAAATAGAATTCGAGAGTTATGTAAGGAAGTTTGTTAAAGATTAAAAGGATGAACATGATCTATTTCGAGGTTAGAAATGTTGTTCAGTTAAGGTCTGAGAGGTAGCTATACCCCAACTTGATTGACTTCATTTTTAACTAATAAATGATTGAGGTTTGATGGTGAAGGCTGGTTAACTGAATTAGTTAATGAGTGTAATGGTTTGAGTGGCATAGCGATGTTTTATTTAAAACATCAAGTTAAATTAAATAAAGGAGTTTTTGAAACGTTTTCCAAAATAAGAATCAGAAATATTTTCTAATATAGAAAATAAGAAATGAAAATAAGTATGGAAATGTTTCCCAGTGATTAAATAAGTATATTTTCTAAACTTAGAAAATAAGAATTTATGAATATATGGAAACAGGAATAGGGAAAACAATAAATTAATGATAAATTAATTTAAGAGATAAATGATGATTAATGATGATCGATAGAATTTCCGTTTGGAAGTAATATCGTTGTTTGTACACATGTTTTCCTTTGATAGTTAACTCACCGACCATCAAAGTTTTTTACAATTTTCCATTGTCGTTATGGAGAGACCGGTTGGATTATTATCCGAGAATCACTCTGTATTGGCATGAGCGCTGCAAATCAAATATGTTGAAGATAAGTGAAGACGGAGTTTATGCAAGGGCTGTTTGTAAATCCTAGGTAGAAATTGCCTAAGATGGATTTACAGAATAGTACCTCGAGTTGTCCAGTCCCAGGACAACTTAAATGGACGAATGTCTGACAGAATATATCCGGTAGATCGCGTAAGTTGATCGCTTCAAACACATTTACGTTGGTGGTGGAGGAATTTGTTTCTCTTAGCTTATACCCGTGGTATTTTTGGGGAAATCAATTTGTGATTTGACGGGTATGACGAAGTGGCATTCAAAGTAAATGAGGAGTGATCTGCTAAAAGACACGTTATGACTTCGAGCCTTATCAACTAGGAAATGACAGAAATCGGGCAGGCAGCATGGCTAAGTGGGCCGCACCCAATTAGGTATATTGTCACCATCTAGAGAATATTCATTTGTTACTTCTTTCAATTCTGTATCTACCAGGAACTGTTATGTTGGTATATCAACCATAAGGTGATAATATATTCGATAGACTCAAGCGAAATGAGTGGTCGGTCATGTGTGGCCAAGTTACAAGATGTTCTTGTTGAACTCCAATGTATCGCTTCTAGAGTACACTGATCGGAAGGTGGTTCCATACCTTGTCATAGTTGGAAATCCATTACCCAATAAGCACCTGCGGTGTTTAATTGTATATAATATATGTGGAACGTGAGATGAAAGTGTTTCCACTAGATTGCTATTTGTTTGATTTAGACATTATTATAATATCAGAAGAGTATTGATTATAAAGAAATGTTTTGGGTTATCATAAGGTAAAAACCATCTGTGTTTATGTGTGGATCGGTCTTACGATTATCATTTCTTTAGAAAGGATTTTAAAAAGTTAAACAAATGGTTGGAGTTTACTTACACCAGTCACATGACTGACCTAAAGTTTATTTTGTTTTGTGTTCCCTAAACTCTTGGGTGCCCAATTTTGTACGGGCAGTCAAGTATTCGGGATTTACGAATACTTGAAGAGATGGAGCAGGAGGCTTCAGGATTATATAGCTATTGTTATTTCCGCTGTGTTGTAAGTGTCATACTCTAATAATGGTATTGTATACAGATACTAATTTGTTTCAAAGTTATGTTATGAAATATATTTATTCGTTTCGCTGTGAGATTCGTGTTTACTCTGATGTTGTATGTTCTTCTTCTTCTTCTATTCTAAGTTTCTATCTTATCTATTCTCACCCTCTATTTTCTTTCATTAACTATTCGGTATTTCCGATGCTTGGATAGTCGACATTGAGTTTATGTCTATAACCAGGATCGCGAAAACCCGGGTTGTTACAGTTGGTATCAGAGCTTAACGTTAAGTAATTACCTTGGCTCTGTGGCGTGACTCAGTAGAGATGGGGTTAGTAATATCCTAGATTGAGTTTGAGTGTATATATACAGTGAACGTATTTGTTATTTGATATAAAAATAGTTTTATATTGTGGAGATTTATTGGTTGAGTTGTTTATGGATTCTGCTCGATCAGTTTGATCCACTGTATCTGTAGGAGTTTCTAAACACTCGAATACAATGAACCGACACGTTATGTTTTAAAAAGAGGGTAAATAAAATAAATTTTGCCCAAATTATATTTTGATATAAAGAATTTATATTGGAATTGTTATAATATATTGAATATATTGGTTGTTAATATAATCGAATGAGATTATAACACGTAAAAATGTTAGATATAACCAATTAGAATTCGTATTAATGAAAGATATATAAATCAAGATGATCTGAATCTGGATTTAAACTAGGATCGGAATTAAAACTCTGAAATTTGAATAAGTGTTTGTAAATGGATTTGGATTAAATATATGGAAATTTTTAAATCCTGGGAGATTTTAAATTGTTTTACACACATTGTAAATGATATTTTGAAATGTGTTTCAAAATGGAAGGGTTTACAAATGGCTTTGAAAGTGATATAGTATTGAACTCACTTCGATCACTGGAAAATAAATTCCGATGATGAAGTCGACCATCATTGGTGTTCATTTTCGTGTTTCTAAGTGACGGATTACTACCAAAGATACTGTTTTGAATTTGTTTTGAGAAGACAAGTTATTTTGAATTCCAAAAAGAGATATTTGATTTTTGAAAAGCTAATGATTTAAACTTCCCAGGGAAAGATTATTTGAGTTAAAACCAAACTGAATTGAAATTTGGGAAGGCCAATTGGAATTAAAATAAAGTCAGTTAAGTGGTAACTGAAATTTAATTAGAATGATATCGAGACAAATTGGATTTGTGTGATACGAATTTGAAGTGTAATTTGATAATCAAGTTAAGACTTTGGAATCGAGATTGAAACTCGAGTTTGAAATGATATTTAGCTTGGATATAAGCGAACGGTTGTGTTGGAGATAAATGTGATTGGAATTTGATTGGGATAACATTGATATATGTTGAATTAGCAGCAGATGTAAAGGATATAATGATATGCCCGACAAAAAGGTACAAGTTTATATTATATATTGCGTATGAGATTATGTGAGCCGATTTGGCAAGCCGTTTGGCTGTTTGATTTTCTTTTGGATTGGGAATGGCCTAGAGAGGCGAGTTGTAGTTGCACCGATTGACCAGTACAATGGAGGTGCTGGCGAAATTTTCCGACAATTTAAGGTGTTAGAAATTTTTCAGAATTTTCGAAAATTTTAGTTAGTAGGAATAAATTTATATTTTAATTGGAATTAAGTGGTTCAGTGAAACTGAAGTTAAAAGTAAACGAATTTTTTTTAACCCAGTTAATAGGGTTGTTTTCTACCTTAGCAATTTCGAGGACGAAATTATTTTAAGGGAGGAAGAATGTAACGTCCTGTATTTTTACGGTATAATAATTAATTAATTTAATTATAAAATATCGATTTGGCGATATTGATAACTTGAGTTAAGTAATATTCATATTTAATTAATATAAATAATAAAAAAAATATTATAATTCCGAGTTAGTCGAAAATAACTGAATTCACAATATTATGTGAATTGGAATATTTATGATATTTAATTCAGTTCGGGATTTGATTAAAATAATGAATATATTTAAATAATGATAGTTGGATGTATAATTTTATAATAATTATAATGGAGCTCGAAATGGCGCGGCAGTTCGTAATTTGGCGATTCGAACTTTAAACGAATATACATAATCCGTTTTAAGCCGGATTTCTGTGAAACAAGAAACGTTCGGAGCTGGTGAAGTATATTTTTCTAATTGAAGAGAAAATCAGGATTTCTTCAGATAGATTTTGATTTATGATTAAATCAAATTTTAAAATAGACGCTATGAAATCGTTTATAAGCCACAACGATATATTTGATTATAATTAAATATTGCTTCGAATTTGGACAAATCCTTTTAGATGTAGGTATAATTTAATTTTTAGAATCTTTCTGTAATTTTTATTGTAGAAAATAAGAGCTTTTTATTTTGAAGTGTTTTGCACCCTATATCAGTATTTCGGGGTTTCACAGAATAAGTTAACGGACCTATATTATTATATTTTTGGAATCGGGGCACATTGCTCGTTATAATAGTATTTTCAGTTTTGTCGAAGCAGTCCGCAAGTGAATGAATTGTGTACGACATGGTACACTAAACTTTATATATATTTTAGCGTAACAATAAGAAGGGTCCAACGTCTTGCACTAGCATCACATTGATCAATTTACAGTGCGAATGATTTGTATGAACAACGCAAGTTCCTTTACCATAACTATTTATAATCTTTAGTGAACCTATACATATGGTACCGAACAAACTGGAGCTTTTACGTTGATTTACATTTACTTGTTTTAACAAAAAAATCTATAATAAATATATAATATATATATTTACTTTTCTTAGCACTTAAGCAAACAAACGCGTGTACAAGCAAACACCGCTTATATATGTGTGCTTCCACAACAAAACATGTTTTCATGATACAACCATTCTTTTCTCTTTTTCTTTCGCCCACACTACAGACAAATGGGCCATTCTTTCTAGCAAATTTACAAACCTCAATTCAAGTATAAATCAAATAAAGGGTTAAAAATGTTAAACTATATATTTTGAAATCCGAGAGATGAGCACAATGGAGGAGAGGTACCTGCGATCACCATTTCTAGGGGGTTCGAAGGAGCAAAGTCATGATGTATGGGGTGGATGCGAGTTCAACATTGAGGTGCCATGTAGCTGGAGATTTTGGAATGGAGGACAATGGAGCAGTACTGTGCGTGAGCTGATGTGAAGGAGGCGACATCATAAAGTAAGGACATGCACGTATGTATAAAAGAGTTACTTGCGTTTTAGCTTGGGTTAGTATATGGGGTGTCTGCGTGCTGTATGCATATGAAATTGGGAGTGGATTATTTCAGAACATGTGTGATAGTGGTTGGGTAGTGCTTGACGTCAGTTTTTTTGATGAGGGTGTTCGAGGGTGCTGTTGTGAAGAGGATCGGTGGCCTCTGTTTTCCAGGTTCATGAAGGGAGGAGGCGTAGTGGGACGTTTCCACGTTCACAATAGAATTTGGGGTAACAACAAAAGTTGCCATGTAGAGCAGCGTTGAGTTGAGACCAAGAACCGCGTCTCGAACAAGGAAGGTTAATGAACGCACGCTGGGATGTGGTGACCTGTAAGGGCGTGGAGTATACATATGTTATAGGGGTGCTGTACACCGGGAGGATGGGTGGATGTCGCATTTCCAATGGGGAATCCAATTCAGTAAAAAGGTATTGACTGTGAGGTAGTTACTGCATGGCGTTTTAGTGAAGAAGATGGAAGGACCTGTAGTAGTGTGGGAGTATGATGTGAAGAGGGACTTAGCCTAGAAATGGGTTTACATATATCTGGAGCTGATACCTGACGCGAGAAGGAAGCGAGAGTGAGTTCTGGAGGCAGTGCATATTTTGGATGGGAAGAACAGTAGTGGGCGTGGGTTTAAAATGGTGGGGTAGGCCGGAATTAAACGGGTAAAGCCCAATTTCCTAGTTGATATAAATTTAAATTTATTTACTTTAACATGTTTGTTTGAAAAATTCATAAGTTGCTCATATATTATCGGAATTCAACAAAATAGGAATCGTCAGGATCGTATGGATGGTGGCAACATAGTGGAACTGACTAGGAGTGAATTGGAGCTCGTTACAATTTATGGCGAAATAAATTGTCTAATCTGAATTGACGATCGTTTATCGTTTTTAATGATAACTGTCCAATGTGAGTAAAACTCACTAACTCTATCAGTTCATATTTTTATAATGTATTTTTACAATTGATTAATATTGATTGATTGTTGTGTGTTGACTGGTTGAATGGACTGCTAAATTATTAGTTGAAAGTATAGATAACGATATATATAAATCATTAATCGAATATTGATTCTGTTTATCAGAATGTTTTATATTCGTGTTATTTGTGTTGTTTTACATTTATGATGTAGGGAAACAGGTTGGAGGGATCCAACTGGATTCCTCAAAATTTATAGTACTGTTTGTTTTAATATATTGTGATATATGATGTGATATAAAACCTGTGATTAATTATGATGACATTGGTCTGTTAAATTGGTATTTTAAATACCATATAAAATACTATAATGTAAAAAAGGGGAATTTCAAACTGTATATTGAAATAGAATATTTATAAGATCAAAGAATTTTATAAAAAGGATTTTATATAAGAAATTATTTATAAAATCAAAGGATATTATAAAAGGGAATATTTATATGAAATAAATAAGATTTTATAAGGAATATTTATTGGGAAAATAAATAGGATATAAAAGGAAATATTTGTGAAACAAATAGAAAAGGAAATATTATAAAACAAATAGAATTAGATAAAAAGAGAATTTTACATTTGAAGCGTTTAGACCCGTGCTTCGCACTTAAAAAGAATCTATTCTAACTGATAGATTGAGAAGATAAATTTATAAATAATATTTTATAAATTAAATAATCTATTCATCATTGGATAAATAGAATATATAAGTCAGGACTTATATAAAGAAGTAAGAATCGATTTCAACATCGATATTTGAAACTAAATATGGACGTACGTGTTAATCAAAATGTGTTAATCAAAAGGAGTTATCGAATATTAGTTATTCGAAGAGAGATAATCGAATAGTAGTTTATTTGAAAGAAAGGAGTTATCGAATATTAGTTATCCGAAGAGAGATGATCGAATATTAGTTTATTCGAAAGGAGTTATCGAATATTAGTTATTCGAAGAGAGATAATCGAATGTAGTTTATTCAAAAGAAAGAGTTATCGAATATTAGTTTATTCGAAAAGAGAAATTGAATTTTAGTTATTCGAAGTGAGTTAATCGAATATAAGTTATTCTAAGTGAGTTAATCGAATATTAGTTATTCGAAGAGAGTTAATCGTCGAATTCGATTATATCGAATTCGGGAAAGTACTTATACTTTCCGGGTTTTTAATCAAGATTTATTTATTTATAAATTAGGTAGTTATTTATTTATTCAAATTAAAGAATAAAAGTTATATTTGAAGTTAGATATTTCGAAAGTAGGGATTATAATGTTATGATTATAACCAATATTTTTATAAAAGAAGTGGATTCGTAAATAGAATCCGAGAGTTATGTAAGGAAGTTTGTCAAAGATTAAAAGGATGAACTTTATCTATTTTGAGGTTAGAAATGTTGTTCAGTTAAGGTCTGAGAGGTAGCTATACCCCAACTTGACTGACTTCATTTTTAACTAAGAAATGATTAGGGTTTAATGGTCAAGGCTGGTTAAGTGAATTAGTTAATGAGTGTAATGGTTTGAGTGGCATAGCGATGTTTTATTTAAAACATTAGGTTAAATTAAATAAAGGAGTTTTGGAAACGTTTTCGAAAATAAGAATCAGAAATATTTTCTAATATAGAAAATAAGAAATGAGAGTAAGTATGGAAATGTTTTCCAGTGATTAAATAAGTATATTTTTAAAACTTAGAAAATAAGAATTTATGAATATATGGAAACATGAATAGGGAAAAGAATAAATTAATGATAAATTAATTTAAGAGATAAATGATGATTGATGATGATCGATAGAATTTCCATTTGGAAGTAATATCGTTGTTTGTACACATGTTTTCCTTTGATAGTCAACTCAACGACAATCGAAGTTTTTGACAATTTTCTGTTGTCATTATGGAGAGACCGGTTGGGTTATTATCCGAGAACCCCTCTGTATTGGCATGAGCGTTGCAAATCAAATACGTTGAAGATAAGTGAAGACAGAGTTTATGCAAGGGCTATTTGTAAATCCTAGGTAGGAATTGCCTAAGATGGATTTACAGAATAGTACCTTCGAGTTGTCCAGTCCCAGGACAACTTGAATGGACGAATGTCTGACAGAGTATATCCAGTAGATCACGTAAGTTGATCGTTTCAAACGTATTTATGTTGGTGGCGGAGGAACTCGTTTCTCTTAGCTTATACCTACGGTATTTTTGAGGAAACCAATTTGTGATTTGATGGGTATGACAATGTGGCACTCAAAGTAAATGAGGAGTGATCTGTTAAAAGATACGTTATGACCTCGAGCCTCATCAACTGGGAATTGATAGAAATCGGGCAGGCAGCATGGATAAGTGGGCCACACCCAATTAGGATATATTGTCACCATCTAAAGAATATTCATTTGTTACTTCTTTCAATTCTGTATCTACCGGGAACGGTTATGTTGGTATACCAACCATAAAGTGATAATATATTCGATACACTCAAGCGAAATGAGTGGTCGGTCATGTGTGGCCGAGTTACAAGATGTTCTTGTTGAACTCCGGTGTATCGCTTCTAGAGTACACTGATCGGAAGGTAGTTCCATACCTTGTCATAGTTGGAAATCGATTACCCAATAAGCACCCGCGGTGTTTGATTGTGTATAATATATGTGGAACGTGAGATGAAAGCGTTTCCACTAGATTGCTATTTATTTGATTTTGACGTTATTATAATATCAGAAGAGTATTGATTATAAAGAAATGTTTTGGGTTATCGTAAGGTAAAAACCATCGGTGTTTATGTGTAGATCAGTCTTACGATTATCATTTCTTTAGAAAGGATTTTAAAAAGTTGAACAAATGGTTGGAGTTTACTCACACCAGTCACATGACTGACCCAGAGTTTAGTTTGTTTTGTTTCCCTAAACTCTTGGGTGCCCAATTTTGTACGGACAGTCAAGTAGTCAGAATTTACAGATACTTGAAGAGCTGGAGCAGGAGGCTTCAAGATTACATAGCTATTGTTATTTATGTTGTGTTGTAAGTGTTATACTCTAATAATGGTATTGTATATAGATACTGATTTATTTCAAAGTTATGTTATGAAATATATTTATTCGTTCCGCTGTGAGATTCGTGTTTACTCTAATGTTGTATGTTCTTCTTCTTCTATTCTAAGTTTCTATCTTATATATTCTCACCCTCTATTTTCTTTCATTAACTATTCGGCATTTCCGTTGCTTGGATAGTTGACATTGAGTTTATGTCGATAACCAGGATCGCGAAAATCCGGGTCGTTACACACAATAACCAACACTAGATTATTTGTCACATCATATAATGCACTATATGAAAACAACAATATAATTGTTGAGGAATCCATTTGGATTCCTCCAACCAGTTTCCCTACATCCACAGATGTTAATTAACATAAATAACACTAATTTCCATATTAGTATGTTATATTAAAATAAATAAAATTAGTATTAAATCAATGATTAATATAACTATATATATTAATCCAACCAACTAATTAGCAAATCAACCAAAAAACTGTGTCACACAGCATTCAATCATTTTTATCAATATTAAATAAAGTTTAAAATAATATAGAACTGAATAGAGTTAGAGAGTTTACTACTTTGGTCGTTATTCATTAAATATCGATTAATGGTCGATCAATCCAATCAGCCGTTTAATTTGGCCATAAATCCAAACCAGCTCCAAAAGGTTCCAAACCGGGTTCATAACATAGCTCGTGTCGACATGGTCAAGCCCTAGACTTCCCCAATCCCCGAGGTGACGGTGAAGCCCGGATTGTGTTGAGAACATGACACATCAGAACACAAACATGAGAACATTTCATTGCTATTACAATAATTTACATTAGAGTACAAGATATCAGACTATGAAATAAATATTACACAGCGGAAAACCAATATCAGAGGTTAATAATTTACATTTAAATACATAAACATAATGTGCGACGGAAAATATCAACTACCACAACTGAAATATATACACGAATATAAAGCTTTCCGAATATAGGTCCAGTTGTAAACCAGGATCCTGCTAAATAGAAATCTGCAAAACCAAAACTACTGCTGCCCGTGTGGAAAATATGGACACCCAGAGTTTAGGTTGAAAATAATAAACTCCATGTCAGAATGGGACTGGTGTGAGAACTAAAAAAGTTATTAACTTTATTTTAATGCTAGATAAATCAAGGGACCACGCCGTATAACACGGAATGGGTTTCCTCACAAGAATACCATAAAACAAGCAACACAATGCTATTGAAAAAATGAAGCTATTATAAGACTCAGGTCCATCACACAATGCAACGCAAGCAGAAGGATAGAGTTTTACCTTATAATAGCCAAATATGCTTGGTACGCTTAAAAAAATCATTTTGATAGCACAATAAGTGCGTAGTGTCAAAACAACTTCAAATATAGATGTATCAATCATAGATGACATAGGTACCATATATTATGTCGCCATACACAGGTTCACAACTAAAACTGAAAAATGTCGTATTGGAAGTTGGATTCCATCTATGAGTCGAGGCAAGGGATCTTCCTCACCGTTTTTGGGCCATCTCTACTGAGATGCCCAGGACTAAGATGTTAGTGAGCCCTTGGTTATCGTCAAGATCGGTCCTCTCTTTACTTTTGCGGATTGGTTATTCCTGAACAATACGTTTCCCGGTCCTATCGGACCTATCTCTGAGCCTTTTAGTCGGCTCGATATCCGAGGCGCCTCGCAATCCATCATCCACATAAATAAAAAATGTCTGGGCTCCATACCATGAAACCACTTCTAGCTAGAAAAAAATGCATGTCCTCCCTGAGCTCCTCATCCCTTTTTTGACTCATACCGAGGTGAGGCTCGCGAACTAATGCTACAAAACAAAGATATACTACTTAAAGTTGTGCTTTGATCATCATCCACAAGGCCTTACTTTTCAACAAAAGCCTTGATCATTTGCATCTTAGCATGCCACATTGTCAATTCATGCCATACAACTGATTTTTATCAATCTATAACCTCTAAGCTCATACGTCTTAGAGAAGGGTGTTAAGAAAGAAAATAAATTATCCACCACCAAATAGATACATATTTAATAGAAACCAATCAATACAGAATGAAATACAATTTCAGACATAATCCATTCACAAGTCCGTCCTAGTTCTGAACGAAACCGGAGGCACCATATTCCTCATCCCATATGTCAGATATAGGAGAGAGGCCCTCGCATATCTGATCGAACTCCAAGTACGTCTTGACGATCACTACTTATTACCTCATCTTAGGTGTACAGCCCAATCAAGACATCAGTAATCATCCATTCGATGTGAAGATCTCTGGTCTTCAACTACCGTCTTCATCATCGACTTTTAATCGTCGCAACAATTATTCAGAATGGGTTAGATCCGGTCTTTCCGAATAACTAGCGTATCTTATAATCAAGTGCTATAAAAACACATGATACACCTCATTTGAATCTATAATATTCGTTTATTCAAATATTCACATCTTTAGGGAAAGTTTCCCATTAATTTTATCAAAGATAAGTTCTTTTAAATTCATTCTTTATTCTTCCTTTTGATATCATTTCAAAAAAAAAAAATATCTTCCACAACTTAAACCAAATTAAGTTTTAATAACTAATCCGGATTATCGATCCTTAACGAAGTAACAATTCATTTTGTAATCCCAATCCCAACCTATTCATCCCATGGAGCAAAACTGGTAGTACTCCATATCTAATACCCATAGTGTTATCGGTAATTTCAATTACCACTTAATGTTCAAATCTAATTAAAGATTATTTAAAACTCCAATTAGTTTTAATCTCAAAAATCATTACTTAATTATTATTCAAATTTAGGAATTAAATCATGTTTTACATGGGTTAAAGAACCAATGTCATTTAAAACACAATTCATGATAAACCCAAAATCATCTTCCATTAAAATGGAACCTTCACGGAAATCATAACAGTGTGTAATTGATATAAATTTCCATATCCGGCTAATACTATAGGTGGAATAACATAAAGGCCTTTTAATTTCCATATATAGTAATGGTCTTTCTTTACAGAAGATCATTTCGATTATCACTAAATTGAGTTCCACTAAATTCCAATTTAATATATTAAATTGGAAAAACTTTACTTTAGCAAATTCCCTTAAATCTTAGTTAACAGATTTATAAACTCCAAATAATATCAGCACGGTTAATTGGGTTAAGAATTAGTGTCATCTAAAACACTATTCACAATGAATCCAAAATCAACTACCCTTTAATTCCAATTATATTTGTTTATTGGAAAACTTCATCAAAACTTAGTTAAAGATTTATTCCTTTCTCAACTGGGTTTAAAAAGAGTGTTTTTAAAGACACTATTCACGACAAACCCAAAATCCATTTGATATTAAATACAAGGCTTTGAATAGAAATCATGTCGATTTATATTCAATATCAAATTCTGAAACCAACAGATATCGTATTTGGAATAACGATATCTATATCTTCCAAATTCCTCAACGATATCTGTATAACCACAAAATCCAATATCGAAATATTCCAAAGATTATTTCCATTCAAATCCTTTCTAATTCATACATTGGAAAAATTCGTGTCCATCCAGAATTGGACATCAAAACCAAACTTCAACATTTAACTGAATACTGTATTAAAATATTCGTTTAGTTCTGGATTGAAATGAGATTCAACCAACTACCATAAAATTTTAGTTATATGGATTTCATACATCGCATATATTCGACAATAGTGATAAACAACTATTAACATTCAATTTACATCCAGAGTGCAATTTGCAACCGCATAAGCATTAAACAATTAAATAACGCTTATAATAGTGAAGTTATTATCATCCCTAGACCCATGTGGGATTTTCAATCAACATCCAATGATCATTATTTGCATACTTGGGAAATGTGTAAAATTATCGTTCCAATACCCGTGTGGGGTTTAAATCACAATCCATGTGAATTTATCTACGGTTTATTAATAACAGCATTAAAATTGTAAACATCCATCAATCATCAAAAAAATATTGCAATAACAGACAACAAATACATAATCAGTTATAAAAATAAATAACTATACAAATGGCTTGAGTGAGAGAGTTCTCACCATGGTTTCCACTCCGTCAATCTTTTGATTGACGGTTCTAGTGTTGTTAAATAACGATGAGCTTTCGATTGTTTACATCGGACATTTTCCTCCACCAAAAATTTCCATTAGCTCTAAATCACTCCAGATTAGTTTCATTGCAAAGATCTTGTCGATACGGTTTCAATGCATCTTGTATCGCTGAATTCCAAGTTCGTACGAAAAAGTTATGATCATTTTAAAATTTTAAAAAAAATCTCTATTTAGCCATTAATGGCCGAGGAAAGGCCTTCTGCTCGACCATTAGTGGCCAAACTGCTGTTAAACCCCAGAATTTTTACATTTTTACCTAGAAAACATGTTTGAAATGATATCATCCAATGCCCGAAGGCCTATGATGTTTTATACATGCAGATGAGGCTTCTATAACTCACCGAAGCAACTCATAACACCAAACTCACATGCACAAACATTCATACAAGAGATTTGCAATGATCATTGATTACAAATTACAAAACGGGTAAATTTTCTAACCAAAGCAATTAAATACGATTCAAGAGACTTGTGAAAATTTAGAACTTTGCCGGGGCGATAACGGAGCTTCACAATATCACCAAATCAACTAGTAGCTCATGAATTAGATTGTGTGGACAATTCTAATCAAAATTTCCAATTTAATGAAACATGAATATATGAAACCGATTAATTTTCATATCTTATCCAATTCACTGGCATATGCAAACTCAAATGAACTCTAAACTACACTCCTACAAGCTATAAAACTTATGGCATAGATGTAGGTTCATGAATAACTCACAAAGAACTCACCTTGGACAGTTATAAGCAAGAAATCGGTCCAGTGACAAGCTAGATCAACCTCTCTTCAATAAAAACACTAGAATCAACAACCTGTAATCATATTGAACACATTTCCTAAGAATTTGGTCATAGGAAATCTCAAAAATCAAAGAGAAAGCAACCTAGAGAAGATGAAGAGGAGGATGGAGAAGCTTACCTAGGTTTCCTCTTCGATTTCCCCTTTGATTTGGGCTCGGATTTGCAAAACTTAGCTAAGGAATTTTAATTTCCCTTTTCACTCTCCATTTTCTAATTTTTGCCTAAGTGTTGAAGTTAATGAAGTAAAGGAAGATGATTTGGGGGTTATATGGTAGGCTAGGTTAGCTCAACCAAGACCCAACCCAAGTGCCAAAATCCGCGAACTTGAAATATATCGAAGCTTATACTTCTCAAACACGTAAACGACGTTTTGAACCCAATGGAAATGGGTTTGAGTCCCAATTCGTCCATATGTAAAAAGTGATATTTTGGTCATACATCAAATGATAGAGACCAAATTTCTCTAACTACAAAGGTATCGATGTTTATAGTTTTAAAAGTCACAAACGGCATTCTGAACCCAATGGAAGTGGTCTCATCAAAAACAGAAGTTGTTTGCAAAATGGATACTTTTTTTAAGGGCTATATAAAATATTAATATATATATAAATTCCATAGCAACTATTCTAAGTTTTAATTCGGACAAAACTTAAAATTTATAAAGTGAAATCTCAATTTCTTACATTCATTAGAAAATTTCAATTCAAAATTTTCCAAAGTTTCTTGTTTTATTAAATTCTGATTTATATTGAATTTTATACATTCATTCAAAGCTTAAAATCGAATTTTCAAACTACCACACCGTTTCAAGTTCGTTTTAATTTTAATTTAAATTTATACATTCAAACTTCGATTAAAATGAATCTTAAGTCGTTTATTCTAAAAATAATTTTTGAAATATTTAATTTCTTTGAAAATCAATTAAAAATAAATTTTAAATTGGTTCCAAAAATACGGTTGTTAAAACCTCCCCCACTTAAAATCTTTTTGTCCTTGAAAAGGAAGAAGGAACTGAAGGTCGTTTACTTAACCAACTCAACCTTCGCTTGAATCAAGTTCTTCAACTTTTCAGTTTTTAAGAACTTTCTAATTTCCCAACATTTGGCTAATGCCTTAAATTTTCGATTTTTTTTGACATAACCTCCTTTGTATGGGTTGATCGGTACAACTACAAATGGCCTCTATAGACTCTCATATATCAAAAGAAAAGTGGCTAGCCAATCGGCTCGTGAAATCATCAAATCCAATCAATATAGTAAATATGTACCTATTTGTCGGTTATACAATTTTATTCCTCTTCTTAGCATCCACGCAGTAACCTGTTCAATATATACATGTATATATATATCCAATTTGAACTAAATTTACATTCATGTATATAATATATATATATATATATATATATATATATATATATCGGGAAGCCGCGTGCTTCCCCTTCCAGTCCTTCGGAGCTGACAGTCTAATCAAATGAACGTGTGCTCCCCTTGTGCCTCATGACACCACGATGATCTACCCCGTTGGGTTATTCACCTGAAACGTGCGGACTGGTCCAAGCGCCTCATTTTAATATGTTATTAGACCTTATGTCTAAACATTCCTTTATACGCTTACCATACCTCATCAGGTTTCCATTTAACTTGGTTATTCCCATTCATATTGAATTCTTAATCAAGTTATCATGTTCCTTTCAGACATGTAACTTAACCCATTTAAGTTTATTAGTAAGCCCATGACAAGTTATTCTCTAGATTGTGATCCAAGGTCTGCAATCCATGATCCCTTTATACTATTGTTTGATTTCATCGTTACAATAACATGTTCTACTTAATATGTTATTAAGTATATCTCAATGCATATGTTTTCTGTTTAACATGTCAGTCATTATTTATGATTAAATATAACTTATTTCATTTCATAGTTTGCCTCACCCTCTCCCATTTAATCATAATTCCATCTTACATTGTCACTACAACTTATCGTTGTTTACTTATTAACTTAGTTCTCTCAACTAAGGTCCACAAATAAGTTTCTCTTCCCATTAATATAACTTATGTTGTCCTCATCCGTAGATTTTAGATTCTTGTTCTTATAAATAACTTAATTTAAAATTAAGTACAACTTTTTTTCCTACATAAGTTATTCCATCCCCTTTATCGTTTATTATAACCTAAGTCATAATTTCCACTTGTCCCTAGGATAAGCCTACCTACTATATAACATGTTATTCTTATCATCATGTTTAAGATTTCCAAGTTTTCAAACTACTAATTTATAATCGACTAAAACTTCTTTCATTCCATGGGCACCCAAAGTTTAGGTTGAAAACAATAAACTCTAGGTCAATCATGAGACTGGTGTGAGAACTAGAACAGTTATTAACTTTATTTTAATGCTGGATAAATCAAGGGACCACGCCGTATAACATGGAACAGGTTTCCTCCTAAGAATACCATAAAACATACAATGCAATGCTTTTTGAAAAATAAAGCGATTATTAGACTCAGGTCCCCTAACACAATGCAACACAAACCGAGGATAGAGTTTTACCTTATAATAGCCAAATATGCTTGGTATGCTTAAAAAAAATCATTTTGACAGCACTATAAGTGCATAGTGTCAAATTATCTTCAAATATAAATGTATCAATCATATACGGCATAGGTACCCTATATTATGTGGCCATACATAGGTTTGCAACTAAAACCGAAAAATGTCGTATTGGAAGTTGGATTCCATCTATGCATCGGCAAGGGATCTTCCTCACCGGTTTCGGGCTATCTCTAGCAGGGATGCCCAAGACTAAGAGGTTGGTGAACCCTTGGTTATCGTCAGGATCGGTCCTCTCCTACTTTTGAGGATTGGTTATTCCTGAACAATGCGTTTCCCGGTCCTATCGGACCTATCTCTGAGCCTTTTAGTAGACTCGATATCTGAGGCATCTCGCAATCCATAATCCATATAAGTAAAAAAATGTCTGTGCTCTATACCATGACACCACTTCTAGATAGAAAGAAACACATGTCCTCCCTAAGGTCCTCATCCCGTTTTTGACTCATACCGAGGTGTGAGGATCGCGAATTAACACTACAACATGAAGCTATGCTACTTAAAGCTGTGCTTTGATCATCATCAACAAGGCCTTGCTTTTTAACAAAATCCTTGATCATTTGCATCTTAGCATGCCACATTGTCAATTCATGCCATACAACTGATTTCTATCAATATATAACTTCTAAGCTTATACATCTTAGAGAAGGGTGATAAGCAAGAGAATAAATTCTCCACCACTAAATAGATACATATTTAATAGAAATCAATCAGTACAGAATGAAATACAATGTCAGGCATAATCCATTCACAAGTCCGTTCTGGGTCTGAACGAAACCGGAGACACCTTATTTCTCATCCCATATGTCCAATACAGGAGAGAGCTCCTTGCATATCCAATCGATCTCCAAGTATGTCCAGACGATCACCACTTATTACCTCGTCTTGGGTGTACAGCCCAATCGAGACATCAGTAATCATCCATTCGATGTGAAGATCTCCGGTCTTCAACCACTGTCTTCATTGTCAACTTTTAATCGTCGCAATAGTTATTCAGAATGGGTTAAACCTGGTCTTTCCGAATAACTAACGTATCTTATAGTCAAGTGCTATAAAAACACACCATACGCCTCATTCCAATCCAGAATATTCACATCTATAGGAAAAGATTTCCATTAATTTTATCAAAGATAAGTTTTTCTAAATTCATTCTTTATTCTTCCTTTTGATATCATTTTCGAAAAATTTATTTTATTTTTCCACAACTTAAACCAAATTAAGGTTTAAGAACTAGTCCGGATTATCGAGCCTTACCGAAGTAACGATTCATTTTATATATCCTAATCCTAACCTATTCATCCCATGGAGCAAAACTGGTAGTACTCCATATCTAATACCCTTAGTGTTATCGGTAAATTCAGTTACCACTTAATGTTCAAATCTAATTAAAGATTCGTTAAAACTCAAATTAGTTTTAATCTCAAAAATCATCACTTATTGATCATTCAAATTTAGGAATTAAATCCTGTCTTTACTCGGGTTAAAGAACCAACGTCATTTGAAACACAATTCACGATAAACCCAAAATCATCTTCCATTAAAATGGAACCTTCACGGAAATCATAACAGTATGCAATTGATATAAATTTCCATATCACACTAATAATGTAGGTGGAATAATGGAAAGGCCTTTTAAATTCCACATATAGTAACGGTCTTCCTTCATAGAAGCTAATTTCGATTATCACTAAATTGAGTTTCACCCAATTTCAATTATATATATTTAATTGAAAAATTTTACTTTGGAAAATTTCCTTAAATCTTAGTTAAAAGACTTATAAACTCCAAATAATATCTTCATGGTTAATTAGGTTTAAGAACTAGTGTCATTTAAAACATAGTTCACAACGAACCCAAAATCAACTACCCTTTAATTCCAATTATATTTGTTTATTGGAAAACTTCATTAAATCTTAGTTAAAAGATTTATTCCTTTCTCAATTGGGTTTGAGAAGAGTGTTATTTAAGACACTATTCACAACAAACCCAAAATCCCATTTGAAATAAAATATAAGGCTTTGAATAGAAATCGTGTCGACTTGTATTCAATATCAAATTCTGAAACCAATAGATATCGTATTGGGAATAAAGATATCTATATCTTCCAAATTCCTCAACAATATCCGTATAACCACAAAATCCAATATCGAAATATTCCAAAGATTATTTCCATTCAAATACTTTCCAATTCATACGATGGAAAAATTCTGGTTATATTAAAACCATTGTTCTAAACTATGTATATAATATATATACACTCATCTTTGAAAACTCATTTCAGTCGTTTATCTCTAAAATTGCACATTCCATTATTCAGTCAATTTTAATGTTTTCGTGTCCATCCAAAATCGGACATCAAAACCAAACTTCAACATTTAACTGAATACTGTATTAAAATATTCGTTTTGTTCCGAATTGAAAAGAGATTCAACCAACTATCATATAATTTTAGTTATACTACATCGCATGTATTCAAGAATAGTGATAAACAACTATTAATATTCAATTTACATCCAGAGTGCAATTTGCAACTGCATAAGCATTAAACAATTAAATAATGCTTATAATGGTCTGTCAATCAGTCGGTTGACATACAACCAAACATAAGGGAGATACATGAAGTTATTATCATCCCCAGACCCATATGGGGTTTTCAATCAACATCCAATGATCATTATTTGCATACTTGGGCAATGTGTAAAATTATCGTCCCAATACCCGTGTGGGGTTTAAATCACAATCCATGTGAACTTATCTACAGTTTAATAATAATGGCATTAAAACTGTAAACATTAACTGTACAAATAGTTTGAGTGAGAGATTTATCGTCTTGGTTCCCACTCTGTCAGTCTTTAATTGACGGTTCTGGTGTTGTTAAATAACGATGGGCATTTGATTTTTTACATCGGAACTTTTCGTCCACCAAAAATTTCCATTAGCTCCAAATTAGTTTCATTGCAAAGCACTCGTTGATACGGTTCCAACGCATCTTATTTCGCTGAATTCCAAGTTCATATGGAAAAGTTATGATCATTTTAAAATTAAAAAAAACCCAATTTTTTTACATGTTTGCCTAGAAAACATGTTCGAAATGATATCATCCAATGCCCAAAGGCCTATGATGTTTTATACATGCAAATGAGGCTTCTATAACTCACCGAAGCAACTCATAACACCAAACTCACATGCACAAACATTCATACAAGAGATTTGCAATGATCCATGATTATAAATTACAAAACGGGTAAATTTTCTAACCAAAGCAATTAAATACGATTCAAGCGACTTGTGAAGACTTAGAACTTTGCCAAGGCGGCAACGGAGCTTCACAATATCTCCAAATCAACTAGTAGCTTATGAATTAGATTGTGTGGACAATTCTAATCAAAATTTCTAATTTAATGAAACATGAATATATGAAACCAACTAAGTTTCACTATCCTATCCAATTCACTAGCATATGCAAACTCAAATGAAATCTAAACTACACTCCTACAAGTTATAAAACTTATGGCATAGATGTGGGTTCATGAATAACTCACAAAGAACTCACCTTGGATGGTTATAAGCAAGAAATAGATCCAATGACAAGCTAGAACAACCTCTCTTCGATAAAAGCACTAGAATCAACAACCTATAATCATATTGAACACATTTCCTAAGAATATTGGCATAGGAAATCTCAAAAATCAAAGAGAAAGCAAGCTACAAAAGATAAAGAGGAGGATGGAGAAGCTTACCTAGGTTTACTCTTCGATTTCCCCTTTGATTTGGGTTTGGATTTGCAGAACCTAGCTAAGGAATTTTAATTTCCCTTTCCCCTCTCCATTTTCTAATTCTTTCCTAAGTGTTGAAGTGAATAAAGAGAAGGAAGGTGATTTGGGGGTTATATGGTGGGCTAGGTTAGCTCAACCAAAACCCAACCCAAGTGCCAAAATCCACGAACTCGAAATATATCGAAGCTTATACTTTTCGAACACATAAAAGATGTTTTGAACTCAATGGAAATGGTTTTGAGTCCAAATTCATCCATATGTAAAAAGTGATATTTTGGTCATACATCAAATGATAGAGACCAAATTTCTCTAACTCCAAAGGTATCGATGTTTATAGTTTTAAAAGTCACAAACGGTATTCTGAACCCAATAAAAGTGGTATCGTCGAAAATGGAAGTTGTTTGGAAAATGGCTATTTTTAAGGGCTATATATAATATTAAAACATATATATATATTCCATAGCGTCTATTATAAATTTTAATTTAGACGTAACTTACAATTTATAAAGTGAAATCTCAATTTCATACATTTGTTAGAATATTTCAATTCAAAATAATCTAACATTTCTTGTTTTATTAAATTCTGGTTATATTGAATTCTATACATTCATTCAAAGTTTAAAATCGAATTTTCAAACTACCGCGCCATTTCAAGTTCATTTTAACTAAATTTTAAATTTATATGTTTAAACTTCGATTAAAATAAATCTTAAGTCGTTTATTCTCAAAATAATTCATCCGAAATATTTAAGTCCTATGAAAATCAATTAAAAATAAATTTTAAATTGGTTCCAAAAATACGGGTTGTTACAATCTCCCTCACTTAAAATCTTTTCGTCCTCGAAAAGGAAGAAGGAACTGAAGGTCGTTTACTTAATCAACTCAACCTTCGATTGACTCAAGTTCTTCAACTTTTCAGTTTCTAAGAACTTTCTAATTTCTCAAAATTTGGCTAATGCCTTTAATTTTTGAAAAATTTCGCCATAACCTCCTTTGTGTGGGTTGTCGGTACAACTACAAATGGCCTCTATAGGCTCTCATATATCAAAAGAAAAGCGGTTAGCCAATCGGCTTGTAAAATCATCAAACCCAATCAATGTAGTAAATATGTACCTATTTGTCGGGCATACAATTTTATTCCTCTTCTTAGCTTCCACGGAGTAACCTGTTCAATATATATACATGTATATAATTCCAATTCGAACTTAATTTACATTCATTTCAACATTATATTTTATTTGGCTTAGTTTACCTTTTATTCTCTTATTAGTTTTGTTATTCCGGTATTTTTTTATTAGTTAAACTATTAATCACCCATCACAACAAATAATCAATTAGTTGATTAGCTTTTCAAATGTATAACTTTTATATGTACTCAAAAATCATATTTCAATGCCAAATCATAAACATAAACCCTAACTAAGTTTCTTCGTTCTCACATCAATCAATTGGTAATATATAGATATTCCACTTTCGAAACTCGAACATAAGCATTGATGATGATGCATCATCATCATCAGAATTATCCCCGGGCGACTAGAGTGTGATTCTATATCTATCTTGTATATTTGAGACTTCGAATACACATTAGTTATGCATATATTCAAAGTCTTCTTATACTTGATAGTCCAAAATCAAATAAAATAATTAAATCTTATAATAAGATATATTTTTCAAAACAAGACTAATTTTTAGAAAATAGCACTCTTCAAACCCTATCTCTAACGAGTCATTCTTATAGGATACTACTAATCCTATCTTTGATGAATTCTTTCGTTCGGCTCTAATGTGTCTTGTAACAATCCGAATTCCGGTAGACCAAATTATTTTTCAAAAATTCTAATCTATCGAAAATCGTGTTGGTTTTCTCTGGTATCATGTAGAAAAGATAGAGACATAAAATATGTTAGAGCTCAGAAAATATCTCATAGCGAAATGGATAAAATATAATATAATCAAAGTATAGCCTTACCGTATTAATAATACTGCCTAACCAGTATCCAAATCTCTCATGTCTCTGCCACAAATCTAACCTGCGAGTATGTTAAGGAGGGGATCAAAACACAAGTTCTGGTGACTGGATTAAAAGCATACACTTTGGATAAAACTACATATACTGTTCAATCACATTTTCTTATTTGTTAGGTTACTTAGGCAACAACACTCAATGCTTACACACACGTCGTACCCATTTACTTCCTAGTTGGTTAACCCAATACAGTATATATGTAGCTACCCCTCAATATTGAGGTACACCTCATGGTACCCCACTCGTACTGTCTCCACCGTAATGCCACATAAATGAATGCAGTCCCTCATCCTACATCGGAGTGACATACGGATCTTTACATAACAACGTAACGTTCCGCATATATCTGTTATTACTATGCTACGTAAGCGTACGGACTGCCACCTTCGATCGTATCAGATTCAATACCAGAGTAATGCCCTCAAGTCTATGATACACCACCCAGAGCAGACATGCATGTATCTAAACTTTCCCACGTACGTATCGTCAATCATATTCAATTCCTTAACCGCACATAATGTGCACCGAGTTCCATGGCATGGCTATCCAAGAAACACGTAACTCGGTCGGGAGCTTTTCCATATCTGTACAGGCCCACCTTTAAGAGCCTCAAAATACAGATACCCCTTGGACTGTTTTTCATGGTGGTTGTGGCCCCACCTCGGCCCCTCCCTCAACTAGAAAAGACTACAAGAGCTAAGCGACTTTCCCCTAACAAACAATCTAAACATCCAGTTGGCATCTCCCCTCAACTACCGTACCTCGATAGTGAAAGGTGGATGGTCTATCGGGTTTAGGCCTAGTCTTTTT
This sequence comes from Allium sativum, assembly GCA_030737875.1. Lineage (NCBI taxonomy): Eukaryota > Viridiplantae > Streptophyta > Magnoliopsida > Asparagales > Amaryllidaceae > Allium > Allium sativum. Next base: position 966,677,973 of record CM060912.1, on the reverse strand, counting down.
GCATCCACTGGCTTCCGATGACGGGTACTCGATGATCTACTATCTTTGTTGGTCCTGACCTCTGCCTCCCCGCTGAGGCGACCACCAAATCACCCTAGTGTCACCACGTCACAACATTTTGACTACAAAGTTACTTTTGCAGTCAAGGCCCACCCACATGGTAGTAACGCGCAGACCCAACCTCTGCAAGCACAACCTAAAAATCTGCTACCACATAGAGGAATACTAGGAGCACCTTACGTATCTCAGGAAGCTGCGTGCTTCCCCTTCCAGTTCTTCGGAGCCGACAGAATAATCAGATGAACATGTGCTCCCCTCATGCCTTATGTCACCACGATGATCTACTCCGTTGGGTTATTCACCATCAAACGTGCGGACTGGTCCAAGTGCCTCATTTTAATATGTTATTAGACCCTATGTCTAAACATTCCTTTACGCGTTTTCCTTACCTCATAAGGTTTCCATTTAACTTGATTATTCCCATTCACATTGAATTCTTAATCAAGTTGCCAAGTTCCTTTCAGTCATGTAACTTAACCCATTTAAGTTTATCAATAAGCCCACGATGTGTTATTCTCTATGTTGTGATCCAAGGTCTGTAATCCACAATCCCTTTATACTCTTGTTTGATTTCATCGTTACAATAACATGTTCTACTTAATATGTAATTAAGTATATCTCAATTCATATGTTTTCTGTTAACATGTCAGTCATTATTTATGATTAAATATAACTTACTTCATTTCATAAGTTTGCATCACTCTTTCCTATTTAATCATAATTCCATCTTACATTGTCACTACAACTTATCATTTTTTACTTATTAAATTAGTTATCTCAACTAAGGTCCACAAATAAGTTTCTCTTCCCATTAATATAAATTATTTTTCCTCATCCGTAGATTTCAGATTCTTCTTCTTATAAATAACTTAATTTACAATTAGTACAACTTATTTCCCTACATAAGTTATTCCATCCCCTTTATCGTTTATTATAACCAAAGTTATAATTTCCACTTGTCCCTAGGACAAGCCTACCTACTGTGATGACCCCAAATTTCCGTAGTACGAAAGCAAGGATAATCATTGGAATATAACATAATTACAACAATAGAAAATCTCAGATAATATCATACACATTAATCATTGTAGCGGAAATGGAAATGTCATCACATCACAACATCAGAACATTAGAGTGGCACAGTTACAGGATACACTTAGCAGATAGAAAGTCTCGGCAAATAGAAATAAGTCTAGAACTCCATCAAGTATATCATAAATAAAGGATGCCTAAATGTCTCCAAGAAGAAATAAAAAGATAAAAATGATCTTCATCTTTAGCCCACAAGCATGCTCCAATCCAGCATATGTGCATAAATACCTGAACCTATCACTTGGCTGCCTATGAAAACAAGAGGGCACCCGAGTTTGCAAAGTGAAACAAACTACGAGTCAGTCGTGGGACTAGTATGAGAAATCCTTCCTAACTTATCTAACAATATAACTAATCACAGGACCACGTCGCTGACTCGGAACGGGTTTACTCCATTGGATTGCTAGTGCATAAGTTTAATAAATTTTTATTCAAAACAACGCAATGCTTTTTAGAAAAATGAAATCATTATAAGACTCAAGTCCCATCATACAATGCAATGCAAACCGGAGGATAGAATTTTACCTTATAATGATCAAACATGCCTGATACGTAGAAAATAATATTTTAATATTATTATAGTGTCTAATCAGTTTTAAAATACTTCAAAGTAAATGTATCAATCCTAGACGGCATAGTAACCCATCCTACTATGTCGCCATATATAGGTTTACAATCAAAACCGTAATGCCATATTGGAAATTGGGTTTCCATCATGAGTCAAGGCTAGGGACGATCTCCTTACCGATTCGAGACAGTCTAGCAATGTCTCAGGATCACACTTACGGGCAACCCTTGGATCCTGCAGGCCCGGTCCACAAATACTTTAGTGGATTAGACATTCCTGAACACACGCTTCCCGGTCCTATTAAACCTATAATTTGGTCACTATCGACCAATATAACCGAGGTACCTCATAATCCATCAACCACATAAGAAAAATGTCAGGGCTTGCAAAACCCTAATACCACTTCTAGTTAAAAAGAAACGTGTGCACTCCCTGCGTTCCTTTGTCCCATTTCTGACTCTTACCGGGGTGTGAGGCTCGCGAGGTAACGCTATACAAAAAGACATGCCGAAATAGGCTATGCTTTGATCATCAACCACAAGGCTCTGCTTTACAACAAAAGCCTTGATCATTTGCATCTTGGCATGCCACATTGACAATCCATGCCATGTGATCGATAATTACCAATATATAACCTCTGAGCTCGTGCGTCTCAGAGAAGGGTGTTAAGAAAGAGAATAAATTCTCCTCCACCAATCAGATATATATTAAATAGAAATCAATTTACATGTAATGAAATCCAATGTCAGGCACACATCCATTTACAAGTCCGTTCTGGGTCTGAACGAAACCGGAGTCACCTTATTCCTCGTCCCGTATGTCCAATACGGAAGAAAGGTGCTCGCTTATCCGGACAATCAACAAATACATCTGGACAACTACCACTTTAACCCTTTACTAGGAGCTAACCAATGCCATACATCAGTAGTTATCCATTCGATGTGAAGATTGTTGGTCTTCAATTGCCAACTTCAATATCTTTGATTTAAATTGTCGTATAATTATTTGAAATGAGATTGAACTCGGTCTTTTCAAATAATTCTTGCATATATATAATTTAAAACCATTTCATATCTTTAATATTATTTAATAACAATTTATCGCTATTTTTATTTATATAAAAATAGCTCAATTTAATTCAACGATGCTTCGGGTCAATAGGCGGCCCTAGCGTTGTTTTTATCAAAATTTGATTTACACTTTTCTTTAAATCTAACCATTGGATTTTAACAAAATTTATATCGTTGGAAAGGTCTCCCCAAAGTGGTCCTAATGGCTCCAGCTTTGGGAAAATCCGATGGTCGGATCTTTCGATATAATCGTTTAAAGTTACGATTTCGAAACAAGAACTACTGCGCGCAATTCGTTAAATTTTAATTTATATTTTTATATATAATTATATATAAATAAAAACCATTCGACGATTCCACTAACGCTTTTAACACGCCAAATAAAAGAATGTTTTATTGGCTTATCATATCTACATATTCATAATGTCAAACAAAATATATTTTATTCACATGACAATTGAGTCAATGACAAATAAAAAAGCTAATTTTTATTTGTATTTCTATTTATAACTTTAACAAATAAAAAGGAATATTTTATTTGTATAAAGTTTTCAGTGCATGTTTTGACATTAAAAATAATTCATATAAATTCTAATGTATGTATAGTCAATACAAATGATTCTTTGACTTTGCATATAAACTCTAATATATGCATTGTCAATAAAATGATTCTTTGACTTTGCATATAGATTCTAATATATGCATTGTCAATAAATTGTTATTTTAACTTTGCATATAAATTCTAATATATGCATTGTCAATAAAATGTTATTTTAACTTTGCATATAAATTCTAATATATGCATTGTCAATAAAAAATGATTCTTTAACTCTGCATATAAATTGTAATATATGCATTGTCAATGAAAATGTTATTTTAACTTTGCATATAAATTCTAATATATGCATTGTCAACAAAATGTTATTGCAACTTTGCATATAAATTCTAATATATGCATTGTTAATAAAAATGATTCTTTAACTTTGCATATAAATTCTAATATATGCATTGTCAATGAAAATGTTATTTTAACTTTGCATATAAATTCTAATATATGTGTAACGACCTAGCATTTTGACCGCTCCAAGTCGGTAATTAAACCAACTCGAAACGCTCGAAACGACAGATTGTTTTGGCTTATACAGTTTAAAACAGAACAGACACAGAATCTCAGAGTACAAATATTGCAGCGGAATAAAAATTTCATATAATATCAGAGTTTACAAAAAATATTTGCACAGCGGAAAATATATATGATGAATACATAATCTTTTTAAACAAATTTACTCTTTTATTTTCCGAACTTAGCGCGCGCATGCGTTCCCACGTCTTCATTTCCTCTCTAGTTCGTTGCGAGCTGAAAATCTTCTAAAATCTGCGACGCTCGTATCTGACCCGAGAGTATTGCATAAAAGAAAAACACAACAAACACTCGGGTCAGGATTAAACTTATTTCAAATTAGCGCACTTCTATAAACACATAAATATAATTAGCTTAATCGCAGAAAATTTATTAAATAATTTTGAGCATAATAATCAGTGGACTGCCGAGATAAAAAGGGACAAGTTCAAACATCTTGTAACAAGGTAAAGAGACACACTGTGCACCATGCGTGAGCCATACACCCAACATCAAATAATAATACAATCGACAATAGGAAATAAACAATGAAGCACAAGTGATTCGTCATGTACTGAGGACAGGGCATATGGATTTTTATAGCAAATAACTTGAGGTTTTAGCTTAGGATTCTTAAACTAATTTATAAGCATGCATGCAACAGGTTTGGGACCAGGTGACATAAATGAATAAGGTACCGACTTTATGGAAAGAGCAGGAAATTTATATATAAATCATACAAAAATATAAGGCTGAGCATGCACAGCAAGTCAATGTGTACTGGATCAACTTTCAACTAGCCATATTAATCAATTGAAGTAACGCATGCAATAGTAACTTGAGTGTAAATGGCTAACAAATGACCAGGATTCACAATAAGTTCACATTTACATAGCAATTAGCAACTTATGGACAAAATTTCCAGTTAAATTAGTTATAATATTCCTATCTCGGTACATCAGTCCACCATGCATAGGCTAAATAATGCACCAATATTTATTAAAGTATCCCATACTACGGTTGCAAGTGGTTTGTTAGTTGGTGTTAACACATGCATGGTAAAGCTACCGTCAAAAGGGTCACCACCATACAACATTGCAATGAAAATTTCATATGCCTAAACTTAGTGGTCATGGCGAGTGAGTAGGAACAACTCATCAGCAAGGGGTAGGGCGACAACAAGATTCGCATGCATCAGTAGTATGTCTAAACAAATGCAAAGCGGGCATGAGGGGTCTAAAGTGCATAAGAAGAGTTCATGCAGCATGTAACTAATTAAGGTGAAGTGGCTTATATGACAGAGCTAATGTCATGCAGTGCATGAGTAGATAACAGAGCACACTTATGCATATAATTCAATCCAGTTCGTGACCAAATCATCAATGAAACAAGTAACAAACCCGCCCACAAACTAATTACACTCAGTGAATACGAGGTATCAAACTTGAAAGGAGTTCAATCATAATCGTGAGTGGGTTAACACTCACCTGGATGCGGCGGTGAGAAGTAACAGTGAGGTTGTCCATAACTGAGGAGGTGCGGATGGTTTGACAACAGCAGTTTGGTTGCTGGGCTTCGGTATGTGTGCGAACTCATCTAAGGAGGAGGTCAGAGGTTGTCGAACCTTCGGTGGCGGCGCTGCTGTGAAGCCGAGTTGGATGGAGCGATTTCAAGGTGCGGCTATGAAGTGGGTAGCTACTGGCGAGGATGATAGCGAGTCAGGTTTTCGATGGTGTAATCTTGAGGTACTGAGAATGAACAAAGGAGCAGCAGAACGGATCGATTTTGAGGAAAAATTGAATTGTGTAGAACGAGAAATTGGGGAAATGGAATTTGGCAACGAAGTATAATTTAGGGGAAAAAATGGGGAGCAAAAATAAAGGAAAAGGACGGTGATAAATGGGACACGAGTTTTCTCAAGGGAAGGACGCGTGGTCAAACCAGGACACATGCAAACGAATGGAAAATGAACCGGACAAGTGTTGAGATCAGGGACAGGTGTAAACAAGTACAAAAAAAACAAGACAAGTGGTAATTGAATTAGGGTAGCTAAATGTTTGTTTATGAACGAAATGCAACGTTATACTGAAGAGGAACATGTTTAAGCAAAGGACATTTATATGTAACAACTTACATTTTCGGTTAACGGTCCAAATAAGTGCATCGTATCATATATTTCTTTCTACGGTTTATAAATCACTAAACCAATTAAATTTGTCAACCGATCAAATTGTTGTAAGCGAGATAATCATATAAAAAAAATCAAATGATTAAATTACATTTATATTTCCAATACGAGATTTATTTTTATAGTTAGATTTTCAAATATTCAAACAAACAAATAAAGTTAATAACGCTTGTTTTGACAACACTCATGTTGGAATTAAACTCGCGAAAATAGGTTATATTTACAAAAACATTACTACGCTCAAAGACAAATAAAAGTCCCATTTCTAAGTTGAAAACCGAATGTAAGTATTTATTTTACCATCAAGTCTTAATTTAAATTATATTTTAGACATCAAAATTCCTAGGACGTTACAATATGCGTTGTTGATAAAATGTTATTTTAACTTTGCATATATTTCTAATATATGCATTGTTAATAAAATGTTATTTTAACTTTGCATATAAATTCTAATATATGCATTGTTAATAAAATGTTATTTCATTTTGTTGAAAATTCCTTTTTCCTAGTTTCTTACATTACATTAAGAATGTGAATTTTTAATGTAGACAAGTTTTTATTTTAAAACATGAACATTTCTCTATTTCCTTACATTACACTAAAAATGTGAATTTTTAATGTAGACATGTTTTTATTTTAAAACATGAACATTTTTCTAGTTTCTTACATTACATTAAAAATGTGAATTTTTAATGTAGACATGTTTTTATTTTAAAACACGAACATTTTTACAGTTTCTTACATTACATTAAAATTGTAAATTTTTAATGTAGACATGTTTTTATTTTAAAACATGAACATTTTTCTAGATTCTATTTCAATTCAACAAAATGATAAAATTGTTTCTTTTAACTATTGTTGAAAATTCTAATTCAACACAATGATAAAAATGTTTCTTTTGATTTTTTTTTTTTTTTGAAAATTCTAATTCAACAAAATGATAAAAATGGTTCTTTTCACTTTTATTGAAAACTCTAATTCAACAAAATGATAAAAATAGTTCTTTTCATTTTTGTTGAAAATTCTAATTCAACAAAATGATAAAAATGGTTCTTTTCACTTTTGTTGAAAATTCTAATTCAACAAAATGATAAAAATGGTTCTTTTCAATTTTGTTGAAAATTCTAGTTCAACAAAATGATAAAAATGGTTCTTTTCACTTTTGTCAAAATTCTAATTCAATAAAATGATAAAAATGGTTCTTTTCATTTTTGTTGAAAGTTCTAATTCAACAAAATGGTAAAAATGGTTCTTTCCACTTTTGTTGAAAATTCTAATTCAACGAAATAATAAAAATGGTTCTTTTCATATTTTTTTTGAAAATTCTAATTCAACAAAATGAGAAAAATGGTCCTTTTCACTTTTGTTGAAAATTCTAATTCAACAAAATGATAAAAATGGTTCTTTTCATTTTTTTTGAATACTCTAATTCAACCAAATGATAAAAATGGTTCTTTTCCTTGCTGAAAATTCTGATTCAACAAAATGATAAAAATGGTTCTTTTCATTTTTGTTGAAAATTCTAATTCAACAAAATGATAAAAATGGTTCTTTTCATTTTTGTTTTCAACTAAACCATTACACAAAAGTGATAATTTTTGTTTAAACTAAACTATGAAACAAAAGTGATAATTTTGTTTTTAACTAAACTATTGATCGAAAGTGACAATTTTGGTTTTAAACAAACCATTAAACAAAATTGACAATAAAAATGGAATCTTTTTATTATAATATTTTTATTACAATGAAAACAAATTTTTGACAAAAACCATGTTTCATGTTAACAATAAAAATGAATATTTTTATTGTAAATCTAAATTTGACAAAACCATGTTTCATGTTAACAATAAAAATGAATATTTTTATTGTAAATCTAAATTTGGCAAAACATGTTTCATGTTAACAATAAAAATGAATATTTTATTGTAAATCTAAATTTGACAAAACCATGTTTCATGTTAACAATAAAAATGAATATTTTTATTGCAAATCTTAATTGGGCAAAACATGTTTCATGTTTCTAAATAAAAGATGAAACTTATATTATAAAATCAAATCAATATACATAGATCTGAAATAAAAATAAAATTTTATTTCAAATCGAGATCTAACAATAAACTATAGATTCAAATAAAAGAAAGAATTTCTATTATAGAACAAGATCTAACAAACATGAGCATCATAATCAACAATCAACATTCAACAAATTCAAATTTCAAGCATCATAGATCTGATTTTATTACCATAACTACATGGATTCCGAATAGCGAGAAATAATTAAACTTTTAATTATATAAAAAGTAGAAATCTCACAGTTGGTTTTAATTCTGAATAATTCAGAATCAAATTTATTCCAAAATTTAATCTGCTCCGAATCAGTTCTAATCAGTTTAGAAGTGTAGATCACGGACTCACGATCGTAACTGATCTGAAATTATTCAATTCCGAGTTCGTATGCATTAGTTATGATTTAATTTATATTGATAACATTTCTAAAATAAATAAATTAAATGATAATGGGAAAAATACCCTTCTTCTTCCTCTTCAGGCTGAGGCCGCGGGTTTTCCAATTGGGTTCAATTCTAGGTCACCCGATTACTTCCAATTCAAGAAGCGTTGGCACGATCAGATCGCACCACGCCGGAGAGCACGGAAGGGCGCACAAATGGTGACGACGTGGCCTAGCTCGGTAGTGCCTGGGTGACGTGGTGGCGGTGCAAACGTACGACGTTTGGGAGGTTGATTCTTGTCGGGTATACTCGATGGCAGGGGAATTTAGCCGTATGGATATGAAGCTTATGAAAAGCTCTACAATAATGTCTAAAGGAGGGTAAGGTATTACTGAATGGATGGAGAGTTATTGGGAAGGGAAGCTTCAAAGTTTCTGGCCATGGAATGAGGGGGGGCTGTGTAATAGGGTATTAGGGTTTTCGAAATGAGAGATATTTATATTAAAATAATAATAAATGACTTAATTAATAGTTTAAGCCCGTTAATCACTTTCAGCTCCAAGTTCAGCCCAACAAAAGTTATTCCTACCCAATTGCCTCCGTTCCGGACACAATGGGCTAGGTCCCATCAGGCCAATCGATCGTTTTTAGCCTATTTTCTTTAATTTAAAATTTAAATCATTTATTTATTTTATTCTAACTTACATTTAAATTTACCGGGGCCACGTACGGACTTCAAAAATTCCCGAAAAATAAATCTAGCTATGTTTTACAATACGGTCCTAACAAAATTGATTTCGTCGAGTTTGCAGACCGTTTGAAAAATGGCATTTTTAACGGTCGATTAAATTCAATAGAAATTATCGAACACAGTTTAATTTACCACGCTCACAAACTAATTCCAAAGATTATGGAAAATTAAATTTAGTAATAATTTGACATTCCGGATCCAACAAAAATGGTTTCATCGAAAAATGAGGTCGTTTGTATAATGGCCATTTATATGGGTTATATATTATATTATATTCCATAGCGACTATTCTGAATTTTCAACTAGCCATAACTTTTTATTCACGCTATGAAATTTCAATTTTTCGCATTCGTCGGAAAGATATTTTTAAATAGATTTAGATATTTTTGATTTCACTAAAATCTTATTTATTTTGAATCCTGTACATTCAATCAAAGTTCATATTCAAAATTTCAAACTACTATGCTATTTCTAATTCCTTTTAAAATTAAAATAAATATATTCGTTATAACTTCGATTTAAATAAATGCTAAATCGTTATTATTCAAAATAAATTATTTTAACTATTCAAAATTCATCGAAATAGCCAAAATAAAAATTTTAATTTGGTTTTGATTATCCGGGTTGTTACAATCTCCCCCATTTAAAAGCTTTTCGTCCCCGAAAAGGAAAAATAGTAAAGTAGGAAACAAAAAAAATGTAAAATATTGTAAATGTACCTCAACACAAGAGTTACTCGGAGATGTCCACTCTGCAATTGGGATAAGCCTGTTTGATGCTATCCTCAGTCTCCCATGTACAATCTCTAGGATCCCCACTCCACTGCACTTTGACTAAGTGGATCCTCTTGTTCCTCAGAACTCGGGTCTCTTTGCCAACAATTTTCACTGGCTCCCTTCTTACTGCTAAGCTTGGGGTAATCTCCAAATCTTGTTGTGCTTCTTCCTCTACAATCAAGTCTGGATCATGTACATGCTTTCGAAGTTGGGACACATGGAATACATCATGCACCCCTGGCAACCAGTCCGGCAATTGCACCCTATAAGCGAGAGTTCCAATCCTTTCGAGAATAGGTAATGGATCAATGAACCTTGGCACCAACTTCCCAGTCTTCCCAAAATGAATTACTTCTCCCAGTGGGGAAACCCTCAAGTATACATAATCACCAACAGAGAATTCTAAATCCCTTCTTCGTGAGTCTGCATAGCTCTTCTGTCGGCTCTGAGCATCCAGTAGTCGCTTCTTGATAAAATCAACTTTATCTGATGCTTCACGAATCATGTCGGGACCCAATACTGATCGAATGCCTGGTTCCACCCAATATGCGGGAGACCTTCCATATAATGCTCAAATGGCGACATATGCAAGCTTGCTTGGTAACTGTTATTATAAGAGAACTCAGCCAAGTGCAAGTGATCTTCCCATGACCCGCCAAAATCAAGAATGCATGCTCGCAATAGGTCTTCTAATATGCGGTTCACCCTCTTAGTCTGGCCATCTGTCTGAGGATGATAAGCGGTGCTCAGATTCAACTTTTTCCCTAGCTCTTCTTGGAATGCTTCCCATAATTTCTTAACAAATATCGGATCACGATCACTAACAATGCTACTGGGAACTCCATGTAGTCTGACAATCTCTCTGAAATAAAGCTGCACCAGACTTCAAGTTGTTCTATTAGATCTGACAGGGATAAAATGGGCGATCTTCGTGAAATGATCTACAATCACCCATATGTTGTCATTGCCTTTTCTGGTTCGAGGCAAGCCATCAATAAAGTCTATAGAAATTTGGGCCCACTTCCAACTTGGAATCTCTAGCGGTTGCAACAATCCTACGAGCTTCTGTTGATTGCTTTTGACTTGTTGACAAGTGGAACATCTAGCAACATATATAGAAATGTCTCTCTTCATCGCCTTCCACTAGAATGTGCGCTTAAGATCGTGATACATCTTGCTTACTCCTGGATAGATGCTGAGTTTAAATTTGTGGCATTCATCCATAACTTCTCTTTTTAGCTCAGGAATATCTGGCACACGGATTTGCTCTTGCAGTCTAAGGGTCCCCTTGCTGTCTATTTGGAAGCTTGATGCCTCGCCCTTTCGAACTCGCTCGCTAATCATCTGAATAAATTTACCATCTTTCTAAAGAGCAGAAATCTTATCCATTAATGTAGGTGTAATGATAAGACTGGTGCTGGCCACATTCTTCCTGCTGAGCGCATTGGCTACAACATTGGCTTTCCCTGGAGTATATAGGATGTACAGATCATAGGCCGCAAGAAATTCTAACCAACGTTGCTGCCTAAAATTTCTTTGGGTGAACAGATACTTCAAGGATTTGTGATCAGTGTATAATTCGAATTTCTCACCCAAGAGATAGTGCCGCCATATCTTTAAAGCAAATACGATGGCCATCAACTCAAGATCATGAGTGGGGTATCTTTCTCATGCGGTTTCAATTAGCGGCTAGCATATGCAACTACTTTGTCTCTTTGCATTAACATCGCACCAGTACCTTCCATAGAAGCATCTGTCCAGACTTCCAAATCTTGATTGCCATCAATAATGGTCAACACGGGAGCAGTGGTCACCCTCAATTTCAGCTTTAGGAAAGCTGCCTCACATTCGGGTGTCCAAATAAACTATGTATGCTTCTTAGTCAGCTTTGTCAATGGACAAGATAGTTTCAAATTTTTTTTAATGAATTTTCGATAATAGCTAGCCAATCCTAAGAAACTTATGACTTCTGTAGGAGTGCTTGGCTGCTTCCAATCTTGGAAGGCTGAGTTCTTTCCTGGGTCTACTGAAATGCCTTTCTTTGATACAACATGACCGAGGAATTTCACTTCTTCTTGCCAGAATATGCATTTAGAGAATTTGGCTTTCAACACATTCTTTCTCAAAATCTCCAAAACTTCTTTCAGATGCTTTTCATGCTTAGCAATGGATTTAGAAAAGATTAAGATGTCATCGATGAAAACTAGCATGAATTTATTTAAGACATCTTGGAATACTCTGTTCATCAGATCGACAAAGTAGACTGGAGGTTACATAAGCCGAACAACATTACTAGCCATTCATAGAATAAGTTTGGCCCTCTGGAAGCTGTCGAAGGAACACATTCTTCGGCAATGTGCAATTGATGGAAGCCTGTAGCTAGGTCCATCCTAGAGAATACTTGCGCTCCATTCAAACGGTCCAACAGATCATCAATACGCGGCAGTGGATATTTATTTTTTAGCGTTTGCTTATTGAGGTCATGGTAGTCCACACATGGCCTGAGAATACCGTCTGACTTTGGGACAAACACCACTGTTGCACCCCAATTTGAGAAGCTAGGTCTGATCAGACCCTTCCACAAAACCTGTTTAGTTTGATTGCTCAGCTCCTCTTTCTCTTTCAGTTTCATTCTCTGAATAGGATGCACAATGGGCCTTGCATTAGGAACCAAGTCAATCCTGAAGTCGATTTCTCTATGCGGAGGTAAGCTATCAACTTCTTCAAACACATCAGCATAATCTCTGACGACGGGAATATTCTCTATAGAAGTAGGAGTGACTTCTAGAGAAGACCAGAATTCTTTCCTACCAGTTGTTGAGACGTGACATGGTATAGCACTAATATCTCCGAATTTGGTTTTAATTTTGACTATTCTTTTAGCACATAGTACCTCAGCCTCATACTATGTTAGCCAATCTAGTCTAAGTATAATATCATATCCGGAAAACTCATAACGATCAAGTCAAAAGGGAACTGGAAGTAAGAATAAGAAACAAGCACTCTACAATACTGATCGAGAATAAGTGAACCTCCTATTGGACTATGGACTCTAATCGATTCTTTAAATTTTCTTGGTTTCAGTTTTAGCTTTTATATTGTGTCACTAGATATGAAACTTCTCAATCCACCAGTGTCAAACAATACTGTAATAGGAATGTTCTTAATAGTAAGAGTACCTCCTATAACATCGGGTTACCTGCTCCTTCGGAAGAAGCTGGTACCACCTAAAACATCGGGTTTACCTGCTCCTTCGAAGGAAGCTGGTGCAGCCGCTCCATCGTATACATGAGCCACCTCAGATTTCTTTAACAGAGGACAATTTCTGATAAAGTGCCCCATCTTATGGCAGTTAAAGCACTCCTGAGTATTCCGAGGATTCTAACCGCGATTATGACTGGGTCCAGACTCATTCATCCTTGGTTTCTTTGGAGCTTGGCATTCGTAGTCAAAGTGCCCCATCTTCTGGCAATTGAAGCATCTCACCTTGGCCTTTTTATTTCCTTAGGGCTCGGTAGCTGAAGAGTTGCTCGCCTTTGGTTTCTTGTCAGCTTGCTTCCTCTTGTTATTATTCTAATTCTTCTCCCTCTCTTGCTGCGAATTTCTGTCATTTTCCTCATGTCAACAAGCCATCTCGATCACCTCATTAAATGGGAGCTTAATGTGTGCTGTGACTCTATTCAGATATTTCCTGGAGAGGCCATTAAGGAATCTTTTGTTCTTCTGGACTGGGTCCCGAATTAATTAAGGAGCATAACGTGAGAGCTCTTCAAACTTCCGCACATACTCTAAAACAGTCGTATCTCCTTGTTGCAAGTAGGAAAATTGATCTTGGAGACGATCTACTTCCTGCGGAAGAATAAACTTCTTATTGAAGAGTTCCTTGAATTTGGCCCAAGACATGTCGGCCTCATTATTTCCAATTATGACAGTATCCCACCAATTCTCAGCCTCATCCTTTAATAGCCACGATGCTAAAAACGCTTGCGGTGGTCTTCTAATTCTAGGCCTCCAAATATCTTCTCACAATTTTTGAGCCATGCCTGAGCCTCTATTACAGTCCTCGCCCTGTAAATGACAAGCCCCCTAAATTCCTGAACTTCTTGGCTACCTTGTCCAGGTCAAAAGGCTGTGTGGGTGGAGGTGGTGGTGTTACAGCCTCGGGAGTGGGCTTCCTCTGAGTAGTGGGGGTCTCATCTCTTACTGGTCCTCTGGCTCCACCTCTGCCACGGGCTCTCGCTCTAGTGCTCATTTTCAATTAGTTATGTACCATCAAGGAAATAGTCAAACCAATAGAAATGATAATTCTAAAAGGGAAGGTTAAAAGCAAAGACATTTGTAAAGATGATAATAATGTAATGATTGATTAATACGTGTTATTTTGTTGCGCTCATTCTAGGACATTACTAATCCTATCTCTAGTGAGTTACTCACCTTATAATACTACTGATTCTATCTGCACGAATTGTTTTAAATATGTTATACTCCGAAGCTAAGGTGATCCTTTAGCTCTGATACCAACTGTGATAACCCCAAACTTCCGTAGTATGAAAGCAAGGATAATCATTGGAATATAACATAATTACAACAATAGCAGATCTCTGATAATATCATAACACACAAATTATTGTAGCAGAAATGGAAATGTCATCACATCACAACATCATAACATCAGAGTGACACTGTTACAGAACACACTTAGCAAATAGAAAGTCTCAACAAATAGAAATAAGTCTATAACTCCATCAAGTACATCATAAATAAAGGATGTCTAAATGTCTCCAAGAAGAAATAAAAAGATAAAAATGATCTTCTTCTTCAGCCCACATGCATGCTCCAATCTAGTATATGTGCATAAATACCTGAACCTGTCACTTGGCTGTCCATGTGAAAAAGAGGGCACCCAAGTTTGCAAAGTGAAACAAACTACGAGTCAGTCGTGGGATTGGTATGAGAAATCCTTCCTAACTTATTTAACAATATAGCTAATCACAGGACCATGCCGTTAATGCAGAACAGGTTTACTCCATTGGATTGCCAGTGCATAAGTTTAATAAAAATTTATTCAAAACAACGTAACGCTTTTTAGAAAAATGAAATGGGTATAAGACTCAAGTTCCATCACACAATGCAACGCGAACCGGAGGATAGAGTTTTACCTTATAATGATCAAACATACTTGATACGTAGAAAATATTATTTTAATATAATTAGTGTCTAATCAGTTTTAAAATACTTCAAAGTGAATGTATCAATCCTAGATGGCATAATACCCCATCCTACTATGTTGCCATATATAGGTTTACAATCAAAACCGTAATGCCATATTGGAAATTAGGTTTCCATCATGTGTAACACCCCGTAGTTCTGTAACACTAAGATTTACAAATCAAGGCAGAATTAAGAGTTAAAAATCAAAATCAAGGGAAACAGGCTATGCCATTGCGTTCGTCTCGGAAAAATACGCGAAACAGAGTCCGAATTTTCGAAAATCGGAGTCTGTATGACCAAGATATGGCCCGTCAAAGTTTTCAGAAAATTCCAAGTTCAAAACAGTTTAAAAACTAGAGCCAAATTTGAATTCAAACATACAAGGGGCGGGGCGGGAAAATTCCCGCCTAGGTCAAGTTGACAGGGGTGTCGACTGCGCAGACGACACCCCCCCCCATGTTGACTGCCCAATCGACATGGGTGTCGACCTGGGTCCCGAAATCCAGTTTTCTGAACCCAGTTTGTTCTTCTGTATCTAGACGCCATTCTGACCAGGTTCGTCCGCCTAACACTATATAAACAGCCCTGGTCTTCTTCTCTATTCACAATTCTTTTCTATCCTTATGCTGCCTCTGAGAAAATATAAAAATAAGAAGATAATACAAAAATCCAAGACAAGGTTATGCAGCTCAAGTTGTCTAGAAGAGATTCAAAGCTTCAAGATAAGGATTAAAGGCTAAACGTCGCACGAATCATAGCAACGCCTCCTTTCTATTCTAATCTAATCTCTGTAAGTCAGTCATTTTTAGATTTGAACGTTTTTTTTCTTTGTTCGTGACATGAAATTAAAGGAATAAAAGAATATGCCAAATCTCTCTCTGTCTCTATTCGAATCAGTGCCTATATTCTTGGACCTAATCAAGAACTGTTATGATTCAAGGACAAATAAGACTGTATGCCTCTTTGACTATGAACATTGCCTATGACTATGAACGTTGTCAATGACTATGAACATTGCCTGTGACTATGGACATTGCCTATGACTGTGAACGTTGCCTATGACTATGAACATTGCCTATGACTATGGACATTGCCTATGACTGTGACTGTGACTATGAGAATTATTTCCTTGACTAAGCTTATGCTTTTGATTTGGAAACATAAACTATTGCCTATGACATAACAAGGACAACTGTGACTAAACACCTACGATTTCTGACTAGGAAAGAGTTGCCGTGATATTGGGTCTAAACCTGATCTTTCTGTTCTGTCTATCCTTGGTTTTCTTTGGTTTTAGACCATGGGAATTTACCTATTAAGTTAGGTCTACCCATGTTCTTGAACCTGCGTCTCTATTCTGTCTATCCTTAGTTTTAGACCTTGGGAATTTACCTATTAAGTTAGGTCTACCCATGTTCTTGAACCTACGTCGTTATTCAAACCTTTTATGCCAGTTATTATGTCCATCCTTTTTCATAGCATCTGTGGTTCATTCCCTATTTTCTACGAGTCTAGATTTATCCATAATCTAGATTGAATCGCAATTATACGAACGATGGGAATACGATTTGGGCATAATGTGAAATGTACTAAAAACATAGTTATAAACTTGGAATTTGGCATAAATTGAGAACATGAATTATGGCATGTTCGTAGAAATGCAAATTGGATAAATTTGACATGAATTATAGGATGTGTAATTTGAATCTAGTATTGACTTGTAAATCTAGCATTTACATGAATTGTAAACTAGAATAATAAGTCTAGTTTAACACGAATTGTAATTAGAATGTTAAATCAGAATTGGATTAGCTAATTTGGCATAATATGTGTATTGGCATAAACTTGAAAATTGGCCGTAAGTGGGAATAATTGTCATGTCTAGCAAAATCATGGTTAGTGGCACTTAATTTGGTATAGTCCATATACCAAAAAGCATAAATATGATTTAGAAGGGGAAATGGGCCATAAGAATGAATGTAGACAATTTACATTAAAAGAGTAATTAGGAAATAAGTAAATTAGAAATAATTTACTTATAGAATTTCGCCTGAATGAGGAAATATAAGTTTAGACAAATTAAAGGTTTCTTAACGACATCTCTTTTAATGACACACCAGAAAGTTCTAGGGTGACAAAGAGGATAGTGTCTAGGCTTGGGTTTGGAAAATACAAGTTTCCTGCTCTCCCTGGCTATCCCTAACTGATCCGATGGACGGGATGGTTACTTTCAAAACCTGATTTGAAAATTAATCAAAACCCTTTGAACTTAGAAAACACGAATATGCCTAACCCGAGGTTAGACTGAGTTGCGATGTAAACCTGCCCGGAACCAACCGGCACATCTAGTATTCGCAACAATATCTGTCTAATGTGAGTGGTCGCGGCTTTAATCTATTTAGTTAAAGCTAGAACAAGAATGGTAGGGTTAAGTTAACTAAGACACTTAACCAGTTCAACATGATAACTAGACTGATGGGTGGGGTTAGGTTCAAACTGACACTTAACACAGTTAAGCTAGAATGGGAGGGTTAA
Organism: Allium sativum; assembly: GCA_030737875.1. NCBI lineage: Eukaryota > Viridiplantae > Streptophyta > Magnoliopsida > Asparagales > Amaryllidaceae > Allium > Allium sativum. Next base: position 966,660,152 of record CM060912.1, on the reverse strand, counting down.
GTCCATAGGAACACTTAACCAACTTAACACAGTTAAGCTAGAGTGGGAGGGCTGAGTCCATAGAGACACTTAACCGAACTCAAGGTAGCAAAACGAGACTTGTAGGGGTTAAGTAAAGTTAATACACTTAGCCCAATTAATATGTTAACTAGACTAGAAGTTGGGGTTAAGTAAAATCTAATACACTTAGCCAATTTTGATATGTTAGCTGGGCTAGACCGTAGGGTTAAGAAAACCTGAACACTTAACCATCAGGTTGTGATAAAGGAATGAGGTTAAGTCTTAAACATGAAGGGATAATACTTAACCATTAATAACATGTTAGTTAAGACAGACGGGCAAGGTTAAGTTAAAAAGGAACACTTAACCAATACAGGATGAAGGGGTAGGGTTAAGTAATAAGAAATATTTAACCAATATAACTTGGTTTGTGGTAGGGTTAAGTCAACGTGAATTGCTAATGACACTTAACCAGCTTAACAGGATAAATGAAGAGGGTTAAGTTAGCTTGAATTGACTAATGACTCTTAACCAATCCAAATTGACGGGAAAGAGAACTAAGTAGTAAACCTTAGTTAAAAGGAGCTAAGTAGTAAACCTTAGTTAAGAAAACAACGATTCTGGAAACTAAGTGGTAAACCTTAGTTGACAAAACTAAGTAGTAATTCTTAGTATAACACGAGGAGGAGTGAACATCCGTCTGATTAAAAAGAAGGCTCCAATGAATTGGGTTACGAAGCCCGAGGCTTCGAGGGGACGTGAGGGTACTCTTGGTATCCCTCTGTGAGGCTGCAGATGATCCGCCTGGGCCCACAGAGGTTAAGGTCTGCATAGAAGAACCAGGGGTATGCCTTGGTTGCAATACATGGCAACCTAAAGACCAGGATGGACCGGCGTGATTCGACGAGTAAACGGTAGCCCTGTGATAGCGACTCGTCGTCTACCATCCATCTTGAGTCAATCGAGATACGTGAAGCGGTAAGGCGGAGAACTCCAAAAGACCATATACTTGCTATCTAGTTATGGTTGCAGACGGCCATAGGATAGTGGGACACCGGGGGCTGGCGTATAGTTCTCATTTTACAAGGTATGCCTTTCATTAGTTGAGGGAGGGGTCAAGTGGGACCATAGCCACTGGAATAAAAACAGACCTTAGCATCTTCATCGGCAGATATCTGAAAGCTCCCGACCGTGTTCTGTATTCCTTGATTTGCCCTGTCACAGGACTCGGACCGCACATTACAGGACATGTGCATCTAGACAAGCGATAACGATTCGCGATACATGCGTGGGGAAGTATAGGAACATATACCACTCTAGGTAGTGTGTCCTAGACTTGGGGGCATCGTTCGACAGGTAGCGTAATCCCTAGTTGGACTAGGTGGCATAAACCCTGAACTCGAGAAGCGTTCAGTAGATAGCGTAAACTCTAGTTAAATCTAGAAAGCACTTGATATAAAACCCTAGATTTGATCTAGGTAATAAATAATGAATGTATGCCGGAAGGCAATGGAAAATACAGGGATTGGGATCACGTTATCGTTACTAGTTGGAACACTAGTTAGGTTGTGCAAAGATATAGAGACATAGTATAACAAGGAAATAGCGAAGCGGCGAAAGTATTAAAGCATATCCAGTTAGTCTTATTGTAACACCCCACCTCCGCCTGGGTGGCTCTTGCAAGCACTCTGACTTTGGAGGGGCGTTTGAATCAGGTAAACATGCATAATGATATATCAAGGCAGAACAAGAACATATGTATATATGTAAACAGAGTAAATAAGATAAGTAAAACAGCGGAAGATTTCAAACTATTTCAAAACAAGTTTGGTACAACATAATGTCAACTTTCCAAATACATAAGTCTAGATAAAAACAACATCACTGAAAAACTGAAATACATAAGTACTATCCCCAAAATAAGTGATAACCATAGCTAGCTTCATGTCAAGACCGTACATGAGCTAAAATCCCACAAGCAAGCGATCAGAAATCCAAGCTAAGCTCCAATATTCCCACCCTGAGAACCGGGGGGGGGGGGACGGAAGAAAAGAGGCGAAAGGAAAACAGGTCAGTCAAAAAGACTGAGTAAGCCCTACTACAATCAATGTAAACTGATAAAGTTAACTGGCATGAGAAGCAGGGTTAAACATAAGGATAACAACATACTAGCATGATGATTAACTAACAAGGTAGATAAAGGTGTCATCGCATAATCAGGTTTAAGGTTTTTGCACCACAGGTGTACTAGCAAACTAACATGACTTGAATAAACAAGTATTGATCCCTTGGCCCAACCTTTGGCCCAATAACATGAAGTGACCCTAATACGCGGTCCAACCAAACGGTCTAGTCGATCGGCTCCCTATAAGCCTAACTCGTCACGTGTTGGTGTCAATGCGGCCCAAACATAATTGTAGTCAGACTGTGCAGGGTCTCCCGTCGGGTGTATCAAGCCCTAGGGTGTCAACCTCTGGACACCATAAACATAAGTGCACAGTCTCGATCTACCGGTACCCATGCATGCTTTTCCCGGCTTCGGACTATGTGCACGACCATAGTCCGCCCGGAACTACACCGGCGTACCACTCTGCCGTCGTTTTTGGTCACTTACCTCAAGTCCAGTAATCGTGCCCCCACCCTAGCCTAGTCCCTAGGGTCATAATGATACAAACTTGGGATTACTACTGGAGTGGACCCCCATTGCTAGGATTTTCTAGTGGGTTAAGTACGGTTTAACCCTCTTTCTAATCATGGATTAACTTGGTTAAGTGTAACGATGAGTTCACGACTTAACCCTGATTAATCTACCAAGCCCGCATTGATTAAGTATTAAGTGGACCATGACTTAAACCCTAATCATGAGGCATTAATTAATTAACGTGCCTTAACCTCTCACATTAGACCTTGTTGTGGTTACTAGTTAAGCCGGGCGGGTCCGGGTAGCTTTACACCACAACTTGGTCTAACCTCGGGTTCAAGGTACAACATGACCAACTTCTCACATTGGGTCCTATTGTTTGTAGCAACTAGTTAAGCCGGTCGGTTCCGGGTAGATTTATGCTACAAACTCAACCCAACCTCGAGTTGGTCACACTTATATTTTCTAAGTGTCATGTCCATCATGTTTCCAAAACATGTTACAAGTTTTCAAGCATTTGGGTAGACCTAACTTAATAGGTAAATTCCCAAAGGGTAGACCTAACTTAATAGGTAAATTCCCAAGCTTATGTTTTTATGTCTTTTAAGTTTACCCAACCCCAAATGCAATCCCATCGCTTACATATCGCAATAGCACATAAAGGATAGAAAGAGGGAACTTGGCATAATCATGACATAAAGGTGTTGAAGCCACAAGTTTAACATGGTGGCATATGAAATGTACATATGTTCACATACTTGCATATTACATTTTTAGGCCTCAAAAGCATGCATAAAACCAAACTTAGCATATTGGTGATACATGGTGATAAATGACATGTAGAAATGGCCATAAGTTCGCATTTAGCCTCACATGCAAGTTATCATAAGAGATATGATAACTTACATGTTGCCAAAATGCAACCTTTAGCATAAAGCTTGAAGCTTTATGTTCATATACTCAAGGTAAGCTTGCATAACATGATAACATGAACAAAATGATCAACCCAAACTTGCATAACATAACTTGCATATCATATGACAAAACTTGCATATCAAACTTGCATAACATAACATGATCAAACTTGCATATCATAACATAGCAACTTACATACATAACATGATAGACTTGCATAACACATCATAGTAAACTTGCATATCATAATGATCAAACACAACTTGCATCATTCATTTAACTTTAGAGTTTAAATATGAAAGTAGAAAAGGGCTTACAATGCTTATGAAGACTCAAATGAGTATAAGCAAATATAAGATTGAGACAAAGCCCTTATGCAATCAAATAAACCCAAAATGCAAGCTCCAATAGAAAAACCCTTGAGCAAAAATGATCAAAACTTTTGCTTTATGATGTAAATATGGAAACTTGACTTGAATGCAAGCTAATGATGCTCATACAAGCTTGAAAACACTTGTATGCATGGAAAATCTCTCATAGAAGTAACTTAGAATTTTATGAAGAGAGTGGAGGCCATGAGAGGAATGATTTTGCCATAGTTTAGTTGTAGGGTTGATTAATGATGATTTAGGGTTAGGTTAGGGGCTTATTTATAGAGATTAGGATTAGTTTCAACCTTAGGATTAAACCCTAATTCCAATCTCAGCCCTTAAAACCGAATCTGGCCCCCAAACTCAACACAACTCCCAAAATGGTGCACCAGGCAAACTGCCCGGCTGAACCAAGTCGACAGCCAAGTCGACAGGGCTGTCGACTTGGGTCAACCAAGTCGACTCCCAAGTCGACAGGGCTGTCGACTTGGGTGCTTTGGCGGGAATTTTCCCGCCTGCCCCAATCTGACCTAATTTTCCAAATTCAAACTTGAATTTGAAATCTGTTTTTACTTTGAAATTTTCTGAAAACTTCGTTGGGCCTTAATCGGGTCATACGGACTCCGATTTTCGAAAACTCGGACTCTATTTCGCGTATTTTTCCGAGACGAACGCAATGGCGTAGCCCGTTTCCCTTGATTCAGATTTATAAATTAAATTCTGCCTCGATTTATGTTATAACAGGTTATTGAAAATACGGGTTGTTACATTCTCCCCTCCTTAAAGGATTTCGTCCACGAAATCTTCAAGTTAGGAAGAACGTATCCTACCATCCAACATCCATCTACTCAAAACATCATCCACGAGCAATCATTGTCCTTACAAGATTCTAAATGTTGTATGAACATATGCAAAGGTGTGTGTATATGTACTTATCTAATGCAAATATCATCAATGCAAATTATGTTAGTGAAATGAATCCATATGTATGCATTTCCCAACATAACGTATAACATCTATATGTGTGCACATAACATACATCCATATGCAACATCCATGTGATAACACAAAAATTTTCATCCATGAATAAGCATAAACACTCATGCATATGCAATATGAGGAGTGTGTGAGCCAATCTAGTGCCTAATGTGTATAATGCATCCACGAGTAACCACTTGCAAACACTTGCAACCACTTGCAAACATCAAGCATAACATGTTTCAAACACATGTTTCATCCAAAGGGTTTCTACTAAAGGTTCTCATGACAAGATTAACACGATAAACTAGATAAACACGGATAGCAAAGAGAAAGATATGCTAACAAAGAAAAGAGATTGAGAGTGTACCCTCAAAAAGGAATGGATAAAGCCCATGCATCTTCTCCTCGGTTTCCCAAGTTGCGTCTTCTTCGGCTTCACCCCATTGAACCTTCACCAACTTGACCTCCCGTTTCCTAAGCTTCTTGGTCTCCGTCCCCAAGATATGAATCGGAGCTCTCCTCAAGGTAGCCTCTTTCTCCACTTCCACATCTTTCAGAACACTTGGCTCAACAACCTCTGCTGATTCATGTAAACACTTCCGGAGATGCGAAACATGAAAAACATCGTGTACTCCGGCAAGCTTCTTGGGCAACTCCACTCTATAAGCCATCTGCCCGATCCTCTCTATAATAGGGAATGGTCCAACAAACCTCGGTGCTAACTTCCCAACGGCTCCAAATCGGACCACATTCCGCAAAGGAGAAACCTTCACGAAAACCATATCCCCAACATCAAACTCCAAATCAATTCTTCGCTTATCAGCATAGGATTTCTGTCGGTCTTGGGCCGCTTTCATCCGTCTCCGAATCAACTCGACCTTCTCGGATGTATCTCTGATCATGTCAGGCCCAAGTATAAGCTCATCTGTAGTCTCCCACCAACATGTAGGCGACTTGCACGGCCTCCCATATAAAGCTTCAAATGGTGCCATCCCTATGCTTGCCTGATAACTGTTATTATATGCAAACTCAACAAGAGGGAGATGGTCTTCCCAAGTACCACCAAAATCCAGAATACAAAGCCTCAACAGATCCTCGAGTACCCTATTCACCCTTTCGGTTTGACCGTCCGTCTGTGGGTGATAAGCCGTACTTAGATTCAACCTCGTGCCCATAGCTTCTTGCAAGCTATTCCAGAATTGACTTGTAAAGATTGGGTCACGGTCACTGACTACACTAGAAGGGACTCCATGTAGTCTCACAATCTCACGAAGATATACAGACGCTAGCCAAGATGCGGTCCTCTTGCTCTTCACCGGAATGAAATGAGCACTCTTCGTAAGTCTATCCACAATAACCCAAATGCTCGTATTCCCTTTCCTTGACCTTGGTAGCCCATCGATAAAATCCATGGAAATACTCTCCCACTTCCATAGTGGAACGTCTAGAGGATGCAGTAGCCCACCGGGCTTCTTCGACTCGGCCTTAACTTGCTGGCAAATGATACATCTAGAGAAAAACTCTGCCACATCCTTCTTCATCCCTGGCCAAAAGAAAATGCACTTCATATCTTTATACATCTTATCTCCGCCCGGATGTATAGTCAACTTAGAGCGATGCGATTCCTCAAGAACTTTTCTTATTAAATCTTCTACCATTGGAACACATAACCTTCCGTCTCTCCTCAGCCTACCCTTGTCATCAATAGAATATCGAGTGAGATGACTAGACGCCTCTCCTCGAATCAGCTTATCCATAATCTCAACTATCTGAGGGTCTTCTCTCTGCGAAGCCCCAACTTGATCAAGAAGGGTAGGTCTGAGTTCCAGAGATGTTAAAGAACCGTCGACTCAATCGCCAAAGAGAAATCAAAGGTTGCCACATACTCCAAATTCTTCATCTCAACGAATAGAGGACTCAGAGTCAACCTTTTTCTACTCAATGCATCTGCTACCACATTCCCCTTGCCAGGGGTATAAGCTATCTCAAAATCGTAGGACGCCAAGAATTTCATCCATCTTTGTTGCCTCAGATTCAGATCCTTCTGAGAAAAGAGATACTTCAATGACTTGTGATCGGTATAAAGCTCAAATCTTTCTCCCAGAAGATAATGGCGCCAAGCCTTGAGTGCATATACTATTGCTGCCAACTCTAAGTCATGAGTGGGATAATTCTTCTCATGCACTTTGAGTTGTCTACCGCCAAAGCATATCACTCTTCCTTCTTGCATCAGAACAGCTCCTAACCCCGTGCCACATGCATCGGTGTATACTGTAAATAACTTCCCTCCATCGGGCAAAGCTAGAACAGGTGCTGATGTGAGAGCTCTCTTGAGCTTCTGAAAAGCAAGCTCGCATTCTATGCTCCAAGCAAAAACTAAATTTTTCTTCGTCAATTTAGTGAGAGGAGCGGAAATCTTCGCGAAGTCCTTGATGAACTTCCGGTAAAAGCCTGCAAGACCTAGAAAACTTCTCACTTCGGTTGCATTCCTTGGAGTCTTCCAATCCTGAATTGCAACTACCTTAGCAGGATCCACCGCTAAGCCTTGCTTAGATACTATATGCCCAAGGAATCTAACTTCCCTTCTCCAAAAGTGACACTTGGAGAACTTGGCCTTCAACTGATGCGCTCTAAGCGTATCCATCACCTCCACGAGATGCCTTGCGTGCTCTTCCTCATCCTTAGAGAAGATCAGAATATCATCTACGAAGACCACGACAAACTTGTTCAAGAACTCCCTGAACACCCTACTCATCAAGTCCACGAAATATGCGGGTGCATTAGTCAAGCCGAACGGCATGACAAGCCATTCGAAGAATCCATCTGGAGTTCTGAACGCAGTCTTGTCTATACTATCTTCAGCTACCCTAAGCTGATGGAATCCAGTAGCAAGATCAAGCTGAGAGAAAACAGAGGCACCGATAAGCTGGTCAAAGAGATCATCAATTCTCGGTAACGGGTGTCTGTTCTTCTTAGTCAGCTTATTCAACTCTCAATAGTCAATACAAAGTCGGAGAGAACCATCTGCCTTGGTAGCAAATACCACAGGCGCTCCCCATTCAGATATACTTCGTCTAATGAAGTTCTTCTCAAGCAACTCTTTCACTTGCTTACTTAGCTCCCGCCTTTCACGCGGAGCCATGTGCCGAACAGGCAAAGAAACCGGCTTTGCATTATCCACCAGATAAATGCGGAAATCAATCTCTCGCTTAGGGGGCAACCCCCTAACTTCATCAAAAACATCCGGATACTCTCGAACCACTCTCACAGACTGAAGAGTTTCCATTGACGAGTCGAGTGATTCAAGATAGCACAACATGACGGGACCTCTCGGATTACAAGAAATTTCTAGGGTGTTTCCGAGGCGAGTCACGAGCCTCACAACCCTATGCTCACAATCAAGGATGGCTCCATATCTGGACAACCAATCCATGCCCAATATCAATCCGTATCCCCTAAAACCAAGAACATAAGCACTACACAAGAACTCTACACTCAGTATAGAGATCCTCAAATCCCCACATATCATAGACAGATGGGCGGAACCCCCAATAGGATTTGAGACACAGACGGGATCATCTACCAAGCTAGTACTAAGGTGCAAACTATCAACAAGATCAGATGAGATAAAGCTATGCGATGCACCAGAATCAAACAAGGTACGAACTGGAAAATCAGAAATATATACAAGGCTCTCAACAGAAATACTACCTCGATCGGGAACTGGAGCGACATTGAGAGTATGAACTTGCCCTCCTGAAGGTCTAGCACGCTGAGTCTGACCCTGGCCTTGCCCTTGCTTCTTCGGGCAATCCTTACTGAAATGTCCAGTTTCACCGTAGAAAAAGCATTCACCATTCTTCCTTTTCCTCTTCTTACAATCCTTAATAAGATGCCCAACTGAACCACAATAATGGCACTTCCCCTTGTTGTTATTGCCCTTGTTGTTGTTCCCCTTGTTGCCTTGACTCTTGTTCTTGTTCTTATTGCCTTGACTGCTCTGACCACTTGGACTACCCTGATTTCCTTTCCACTAGGAATCAGTCTTCTTGGCTTGAGTATCATTCATCTTGAACTCCTTCTTGTCACTCCTATTCTCTTCATTGTGTAGGGCCATATTCACCAAGCTCTCGAAAGTTGCCCCCAAGGGTATATGAGACATGGCTAAACCATGTAATGGCTCGTTTAATCCTAGAGCAAAGTATAGGGCCTTCTTCTGAGCTGTGTTAACCAAGTCTAAACCGACCCGAGCCAGTTGATTAAACTTATCTATGTATTCCCTAATAGTCATGTCCCCTTGCTTCAGTGATAGGAACCTTAGTCCAAACTTTCCCCGAAAGTCATCCCAAGTCTCAATTGGACTAGCAGCGGTGGTGACCACCCACCAACGTGCAGCTTCTTCCTTTAGCAACCACACTGCCAATAAAACCTTCCTACGGTCATCTATATCAAAGAAGGCAAAAAGATCTTCGGTTTCTTTCAACCAATTCCTTGCCTCTACATAAGTCTCGGTTCCAATGAAATTCTTGCAACCCATCGCCTTAAAGTCTTTGCAAATCTCCGCGAGATCCTCTTGTGGATGCTAAGGGGGAGGAGGAAGAGGAACCTCAGCGACAGGAGGAGGAGGAACATCAGCGACAGGAGGAGGAGGAACATTAACTACCGGAGGAGGAGTAACATTTGCGGGGCCGGCTTCGGTCGCCCTAGCCTCCAAAAGTCTCCTATACCAAACAGGTACGTGTACTCCCTCCGGAATGGCAAAGTTATTGGCCATACTGAAAACGAAGAAAAAGATAGATTCAGAATGGAGAAAAACGAAGGAATTTTGCTAATGGCTTTTTGGGGAATAGCCTTTAAAATAAACTACACTTTTCTTTGGAAAATACTTTATACTTGGTTTTGAAAATAGTTTTCCAAAAGTTTTAAAAACCTTTTTGTTCCTTCTCGTAAACCATATGCTCTGATACCAAATGTAACACCCCACCTCCGCCAGGGTGGCTCTTGCAAGCACTTTGACTTTGGAGGGGCGTTTGAATCAGGTAAACATGCATAATGATATATCAAGGCAGAACAAGAACATATGTATATATGTAAACAGAGTAAATAAGATAAGTAAAACAGCGGAAGATTTCAAACTATTTCAAAACAAGTTTGGTACAACATAATGTCAACTTTCCAAATACATAAGTCTAGATAAAAACAACATCACTGAAAAACTGAAATACATAAGTACTATCCCCAAAATAAGCGATAACCATAGCTAGCTTCATGTCAAGACCGTACATGAGCTAAAATCCCACAAGAAAGCGATCAGAAATCCAAGCTAAGCTCCAATATTCCCACCCTGAGAACCTGGGGGGGGGGGGAACGGAAGAAAAGAGGCGAAAGGAAAACAGGTCAGTCAAAAAGACTGAGTAAGCCCTACTACAATCAATGTAAACTGATAAAGTTAACTGGCATGAGAAGCAGGGATGAACATAAGGATAACAACATACTAGCATGATGATTAACTAACAAGGTAGATAAAGGTGTCATCGCATAATCAGGTTTAAGGTTTTTGCACCACAGGTGTACTAGCAAACTAACATGACTTGAATAAACAAGTATTGATCCCTTGGCCCAAGCTTTGGCCCAATAACATGAAGTGACCCTAATACGCGGTCCAACCAAACGGTCTAGTCGATCGGCTCCCTATAAGCCTAACTCGTCACGTGTTGGTGTCAATGCGGCCCAAACATAATTGTAGTCAGACTGTGCAGGGTCTCCCGTCGGATGTATCAAGCCCTAGGGTGTCAACCCCTGGACACCATAAACATAAGTGCACAGTCTCGATCTACTGGTACCTATGCATGCTTTCCCCGGCTTCGGACTATGTGCACGACCATAGTCCGCCCGGAACTACACCGGCGTACCACTCTACCGTCGTTTTTGGTCACTTACCTCAAGTCCAGTAATCGTGCCCCCACCCTAGCCTAGTCCCTAGGGTCATAATGATACAAACTTGGGATTACTGCTGGAGTGGACCCCCATTGCTAGGATTTTCTAGTGGGTTAAGTACGGTTTAACCCTCTTGCTAATCATGGATTAACTTGGTTAAGTGTAACGATGAGTTCACGACTTAACCCTGATTAATCTAACAAGCCCGCATTGATTAAGTATTAAGTGGACCATGAATTAAACCCTAATCATGAGGCATTAATTAATTAACGTGCCTTAACCTCTCACATTAGACCTTGTTGTGGTTACTAGTTAAGCCGGGTGGGTCCGGGTAGCTTTACACCACAACTTGGTCTAACCTCGGGTTCAAGGTACAACATGACCAACTTCTCACATTGGGTCCTATTGTTTGTAGCAACTAGTTAAGCCGGTCGGTTCCGGGTAGGTTTACGCTACAAACTCAACCCAACCTCGAGTTGGTCACACTTATATTTTCTAAGTGTCATGTCCATCATGTTTCCAAAACATGTTACAAGTTTTCAAGCATTTGGGTAGACCTAACTTAATAGGTAAATTCCCAAAGGGTAGACCTAACTTAATAGGTAAATTCCCAAGCTTATGTTTTTATGTCTTTTAAGTTTACCCAACCCCAAATGCAATCCCATCGCTTACATATCGCAATAGCGCATAAAGGATAGAAAGAGGGAACTTGGCATAATCATGACATAAAGGTGTTGAAGCCACAAGTTTAACATGGTGGCATATGAAATGTACATATGTTCACATACTTGCATATTACATTTTTAGGCCTCAAAAGCATGCATAAAACCAAACTTAGCATATTGGTGATACATGGTGATAAATGACATGTAGAAATGGCCATAAGTTCGCATTTAGCCTCACATGCAAGTTATCATAAGAGATATGATAACTTACATGTTGCCAAAATGCAACCTTTAGCATAAAGCTTGAAGCTTTACGTTCATATACTCAAGGTAAGCTTGCATAACATGATAACATGAACAAAATGATCAACCCAAACTTGCATAACATAACTTGCATATCATATGACAAAACTTGCATATCAAACTTGCATAACATAACATGATCAAACTTGCATATCATAACATAGCAACTTACATACATAACATGATAGACTTGCATAACACATCATAGTAAACTTGCATATCATAATGATCAAACACAACTTGCATCATTCATTTAACTTTAGAGTTTAAATATGAAAGTAGAAAAGGGCTTACAATGCATATGAAGACTCAAATGAGTATAAGCAAATATAAGATTGAGACAAAGCCCTTATGCAATCAAATAAACCCAAAATGCAAGCTCCAATAGAAAAACCCTTGAGCAAAAATGATCAAAACTTTTGCTTTATGATGTAAATATGGAAACTTGACTTGAATGCAAGCTAATGATGCTCATACAAGCTTGAAAACACTTGTATGCATGGAAAATCTCTCATAGAAGTAACTTAGAATTTTATGAAGAGAGTGGAGGCCATGAGAGGAATGATTTTGCCATAGTTTAGTTGTAGGGTTGATTAATGATGATTTAGTGTTAGGTTAGGGGCTTATTTATAGAGATTAGGATTAGTTTCAACCTTAGGATTAAACCCTAATTCCAATCTCAGCCCTTAAAACCGAATCTGGCCCCCAAACTCAATACAACTCCCAAAATGGTGCACCAGGCAAACTGCCCGGCTGAACCAAGTCGACAGCCAAGTCGACAGGGCTGTCGACTTGGGTCAACCAAGTCGACTCCCAAGTCGACAGGGCTGTCGACTTGGGTGCTTTGGCGGGAATTTTCCCGCCTACCCCAATCTGACCTAATTTTCCAAATTCAAACTTGAATTTGAAATCTGTTTTTACTTTGAAATTTTCTGAAAACTTCGTTGGGCCTTAATCGGGTCATACGGACTCCGATTTTCGAAAACTCGGACTCTATTTCGCGTATTTTTCCGAGACAAACGCAATGGTATAGCCCGTTTCCCTTGATTCAGATTTATAAATTAAATTCTGCCTCGATTTACGTTATAACAGGTTATTGGAAATACGGGTTGTTACACTTATCTTAGCATATATTGTGATTACCTTGTCTAATCTTGTTGACCCTACCGTCATGGTGTAATCTTGTATTCAGTTAATTCATGTCGTTTTGTTTTTCCATGTTCACATGCTATAAGTTACTGAACTTACTCAGGCTTTATGCCTGACTCTGTTTTTCTTCCGTCTTCTTTTCTTCCGTCCCCTCCCCCCCCCTCCCCAGGTAGTAGAGGAGGGAATAGTATAGATCAGGTTAAGTTGGAATGTCACCCTTTCCCAGCTTGAAGATTTGTCGAAGTTTGCTTGGATTCTCTTTTCAGATGCTATGGCTGGCTCTTGCTAAATTTGGGGAATATAAATGTATTTTCATGCTTCTTTATTTTTGTAAGATAGATGATACTCTGATATTGTAAAGAAATTATTGTACAAACTATTTATCAATAAAGCAAAGTTTTATTTTCCGTTGTTTAATTTTTGTCTGTCTTGTAATTTATCTGCATCTTTTACCCTAAATGCTCCACAAAACTTAGTGCATTCCATTTATGAGTGACACTAACGGACATGGGGTGTTACACGTGGTATCAGAGCTGAAGGTTACCAGATCAGATAAAGGATTTGAAAAATTATTTTCAAAACGGTTTTTAAAGAAGCATTTTCAAAAGAAAAGATTTTTTTAAAGGCATACTCCCCAAAGCCATACGCATTATCTTCTCTTCCTCTGTTTGAATTCTTGTCTCCTTCTTTCTTAAGTCTCTGGGGCTCCTGGCTTTCTGGGAGGTAACCTCATCGATGGGCGAAGTAGTGCCCGACTTCCATCTATAACCGTAGTAGTTTTACCTGCGGTTAGTTTTCTTCCAAGCTTAGTAGGATTTTCTGTACGATGGAGGCAGCTTTCGAGGGATTTGTCGACATGACTACACACAGAAGGGGATGAGGAGTTTGGCTAAGGAGCACAACCCGAGGATGAGGAATTCATGGATGTAGATTTAGCTCATGAAGGAGAAAGAAATCATAAAACCTAAGACAAGAGGAAGTATCTTTGCTAGGGTATGATAGGGCATATAATTAGGGACAAGGGAAAGAATGAGGAACAAGATTTTCAGAAGGGCAAGTACATACTTTCACCACCAAGCGTGCTTAGGAGAAAGGTAGTAAAGTTCTGTTGGCAGAGTCTAGTTGTGCTGTTCGAACTCTTTCCTTTGGATTTAGCACTTCGCATTTGTTTATATCCACTTCCCTAGTTGAGTCTCTGCACCATAGTACTTGTATAGTAGAAAGATCCCACCAGAGTCTCAAATCCAATTGGTGGTCCGACCAGTCTATTTTTAGTAGGGATTTGAGGATAGCTATCGAGTTTGCTTATATCATCTCACGTAGGTCGTCTAAATTCGGAGGAGATATTCCTTGGATGCTTGTCTGATATTGGTTTAGGCCTTTGGGGCTTGTACTTGAGGAATGTCGAGTTCGACTAGGGTGGTTTGCGTGAGAAATGAATAGTTATGGCAGGCACTCTAGAAAGTGCGTAGTGACCTTTTTACCCTCATAGTTATGGCGTGATGGATAAGCTAAGAGGAGAGACCTCTAATCATCTTAGTATATACACTTGGTATCATAGTTGACATCTGTTTACTTTGGAGATGGAGGTCAGAAACTTCACAATCATGAAGTTAAATTAGTTAAGATACAGTGGAGTAAAGCTCAAGAAGGCTAGATACTAGCATCATACCCTTTTTCCTTGGGTGCATCCTTGATTTCTTTTGTTTGTAGGAGCTTTACGCATAATTGTTTCTCTCTTTCTGAAGTATATCACCTAGGTCGTATCTTCGATCCTTAGGTAGAAGCCAATGGATGTAAACATGTGTTTGAAACATGTTATGGTTGGTGGTTGCAAGTGGTTGCTAATGGTTGCTCGTGGATGCATATGCATACGTATTAGGCACTAGCTCAGTTCAGACGCTTTCATATTGCATTTACAGATATGTATTTGTTTGTAAGTTGAACTTGATATGTTATCATATGGATGTTGCATATGGGTGAATGGTCGTGCACGCATGTAGTATTTACATAACTAGGGATGCTTGCATACATGATTGGACGCATGGCACTAACATCATTTGCATTAAGGAGGTCAACTGAATTAGTAGATCGCCTGATTTTGCATTAGATTAAGACATGTACACACACTATGCATATGAACATGAAAGCATTCGAAATCTTTTAAGGACAATGAATGCCTGTGAGTGAATGGTTGAGTAGATGGGTGATTGGATGGTAGGACACATTCTTCCTAACTTGAAGATTTCGGGGACGAAATCCTTTTAAGTGGGGGAGAATGTAACACCCCGTAGTTCTGTAACACTAAGATTTACAAATCAAGGCAGAATTAAGAGTTAAAATTCAAAATCTAAGGAAATAGGCTACGCTAGGGCCGTCAATTTCGTACACGACCCAAAACACGACCCGTAACCCGCACGATAAAAACCCGACCCGACCCATTTATAAACGGGTTAATTCCGGGTCAACCCGCTCTGACCCGTTTAATCAACGGGTTGACCCGACCCAACCCGTGAACCCGTTTCTGACCCGTCATGACCCGTTTAATTATAAAACATATTTTTATTACTCTACAATGTACAAAACATAGCCCCGGCCCAGTCCACTACCCGTCATGACCCATGAACCTGTTTTATATTTATATGGGTTGGACCGACCCGTTTACAACCCGTTTGACCCATGAACCCGAATTTGACCCGTTTATGACCCGTGAACCCGTTTATGACCCATTTATGACCCGTTTATACCTTATATGGGTTGACTCGACCCGTTTATAACCCATTTACGACCCGACCCGTCATGACCCGTTTATGACCCGACCCGTTTACGACCCGACCCGTTTACGACCCGACCTGGCCAAATTAAACGGGTTACGTGGGTCGGGTTGGGTCAACCCGTTTATAAACGGGTCGGATTCGGGTTGAGCTATTTCTGACCCGTTTAATAAACGGGTTGACCCGACCCGTTTAAAATCAACCCGAACCCGAATTGACCCGACCCGAACCCGACCCAACCTGATCCATTGACACCCCTAGGCTACGCCATTGCGTTCGTCTCGGAAAAATACATGAAATAGAGTCCGAATTTTTGAAAATCGGAGTCCGTATGACCAAGATATGGACCGTCAAAGTTTTCAGAAAATTCCAAGTTCAAAACAGTTTAAAAACTAGAGCCAAATTTGAATTCAAACACACAGGGGGCAGGGAGGGAAAATTCCCGCCCAGGTCAAGTCGACAGGGGTGTCGACTACGCAGTCGACACCACCCCCTCCCCCCATGTCGACTGCCCAGCCGACATGGGTGTCGACCTGGGTCCCGAAATCCATTTTTCTGCACCCAGTTCATTCTTCTGTATCTAGACGCCATTCTGACCAGGTTCGTCCGCCTAACACTATATAAACAGCCCTAGTCTTCTTCTCTATTCACAATTCTTTTCTATCCTTATGCTGCCTCTGAGAAAATATAAAAATAAGAAGATAATACAAAAATCCAAGACAAGGTTATGTTGCTCAAGTTGTCTAGAAGAGATTCAAAGCTTCAAGATAAGGATTAAAGGCTAAACGTCGCACGAATCATAGCAACGCCTCCTTTCTATTCTAATCTAATCTCTGTAAGTCAGTCATTTTTAGATTTGAACATTTTTTTTTCTTTTTTCGTGACAAGAAATTAAAGGAATAAAAGAATATTCCAAATCTCTCTCTCTCTATTCGAATCAGTGCCTATATTCTTGGACCTAATCAAGAACTGTTATGATTCAAGGACAAATAAGACTGTATGCCTCTTTGACTATGAACATTGCCTATGACTGTGAACGTTGCCTATGACTTTGAACATTGCCTATGACTATGGACATTGCCTATGACTATGAACGTTGCCTATGACTATGAACATTGCCTATGACTATGGACATTGCCTATGATTGTGACTGTGACTATGAGAATTATTTCCTTGACTAAGCTTATGCTTTTTATTTGGAAACATAAACTATTGCCTATGACATAACAAGGACAACTGTGACTAAACACCTATGATTTCTGACTAGGAAAGAGTTGCTGTGAAATTGGGTCTAAACCTGATCTTTCTATTCTGTCTATCCTTGGTTTTCTTTGGTTTTATACCATGGGAATTTACCTATTAAGTTAGGTCTACCCATGTTCTTGAACCTGCGTCTCTATTATGTCTATCCTTGGTTTTAGACCTTGGGAATTTACCTATTAAGTTAGGTCTACCCATGTTCTTGAACCTACGTCGTTATTCAAACCTTTTATGCCAGTTATTATGTCCATCCTTTTTCATAGCATCTGTGGTTCATTCCCTATTTTCTACGAGTCTAGATTTATCCATAATCTAGATTGAATCGCAATTATACGAACGATGGGAATATGATTTGGGCATAATGTGAAATGTACTAAAAACGTAGTTATAAACTTGGAATTTGGCATAAATTGAGAACATGAATTATGGCATGTTCGTAGAAATGCAAATTGGATAAATTTGACATGAATTATAGGATGTGTAATTTGAATCTAGTATTGACTTGTAAATCTAGCATTTACATGAATTGTAAACTAGAATAATAAGTCTAGTTTGACACGAACTGTAATTAGAATGTTAAATCAGAATTGGATTAGCTAATTTGGCATAATATGTGTATTGGCATAAACTTGAAAATTGGCTGTAAGTGGGAATAATTGTGATGTCCAGCAAAATCATGGTTAGTGACACTTAATTTGGTATAGTCCACATACCAAAAAGCATAAATATGATTTAGAAGGGGAAATGGGCCATAAGAATGAATGTAGACAATTTACATTAAAAGGGTAATTAGGAAATAAGTAAATTAGAAATAATTTACTTATAGAATTTGGCCTGAATGAGGAAATATAAGTTTAGACAAATTAAAGGTTTCTTAACGACATCTCTTTTAATGACACACCAGAAAGTTCTAGGGTGACAGAGAGGATAGTGTCTAGGCTTGGGTTTGGAAAATACAAGTTTCCTGCTCTCCCTGGCTATCCCTAACTGATCCGACGGACGGGATGGTTACTTTCAAAACCTGATTTGAAAATTAATCAAAACCCTTTGAACTTAGAAAACACGAATATGCCTAACCCGAGGTTAGACTGAGTTGCGATGTAAACCTGCCCGGAACCAACCGGCACATCCAGTATTCGCAACAATATCTGTCTAATGTGAGTGGTAGCGGCTTTAATCTATTTAGTTAAAGCTAGAACAAGAATGGTAGGGTTAAGTTAACTAAGACACTTAACCAGTTCAACATGATAACTAGACTGATGGGTGGGGTTAGGTTCAAACTGACACTTAACACAGTTAAGCTAGAATGGGAGGGTTAAGTCCATAGGAACATTTAACCAACTTAACACAGTTAAGCTAGAATGGGAGGGCTGAGTCCATAGAGACACTTAACCAAACTCAAGGTAGAAAAACGAGACTTGTAGGGGTTAAGTAAAGTTAATACACTTAGCCCAATTAATATGTTAACTAGACTAGAGGTTGGGGTTAAGTAAAATCTAATACACTTAGCCAATTTTGATATGTTAGTTGGGCTAGACTGTAGGGTTAAGAAAACCTGAACACTTAACTATTAGGTTGTGATAAAGGAATGAGGTTAAGTCTTAAACATGAAGGGATAATACTTAACCATTAATAACATATTAGTTAAGACAGACGGGCAAGGTTAAGTTAAAAAGGAACATTTAACCAATACAGGATGAAGGGTTAGGGTTAAGTAATAAGAAATATTTAACCAATATAACTTGGTTTGTGGTAGGGTTAAGTCAACGTGAATTGCTAATGACACTTAACTAGCTTAACAGGATAAATAAAGAGGGTTAAGTTAGCTTGAATTGACTAATGACCCTTAACCAATCCAAATTGACGGGAAAGAGAACTAAGTAGTAAACCTTAGTTAAAAGGAGCTAAGTAGTAAACCTTAGTTAAGAAAACAACGATTCTGGAAACTAAGTGGTAAACCTTAGTTGACAAAACTAAGTAGTAATTCTTAGTATAACACGAGGAGGAGTGAATGTCCGTCTGATTAAAAAGAAGGCTCCAACGAATTGGGTTACGAAGCCCGAGGCTTCGAGGGGACGTGAGGGTACTCTTGGTATCCCTCTGTGAGGCTGCAGATGATCCGCCTGGGCCCACAGAGGTTAAGGTCTGCGTAGAAGAACCAGGGGTATGCCTTGGTTGCAATACATGGCAACCTAAAGACCAGGATGGACCGGCGTGATTCGGCGAGTAAACGGTAGCCCTATGATAGCGACTCGTCGCCTACCATCCATCTTGAGTCAATCGAGATACGTGAAACGGAAAGGCGGAGAACTCCAAAAGACCATATACTTGCTATCTAGTTATGGTTGCGGATGGCCATAGGATAGTGGGGCACCGGGGGCCGGCGTATAGTTCTCATTTTACAAGGTATGCCTTTCATTAGTTGAGGGAGGGGTCAAGTGGGACCATAGCCACTGGAATAAAAACAGACCTTAGCATCTGCATCGGCAGATATCTGAAAGCTCCCGACCGTGTTCTGTATTCCTTGGTTTGCCCTGTCACAGGACTCGGACCGCACATTACAGGACATGTGCATCTAGACAAGCGATAACGATTCGCGATACATGCGTGGGGAAGTATAGGAACATATACCACTCTAGGTAGTGTGTCCTAGACTTGGGGGCATCGTTCGACAGGTAGCGTAATCCCTAGTTGGACTAGGTGGCATAAACCCTGAACTCGAGAAGCGTTCAGTAGATAGCGTAAACTCTAGTTAAATCTAGAAAGCACTTGATAGAAAACCCTAGATTTGATCTAGGTAATAAATAATGAATGTATGCCGGAAGGCAATGGAAAATACAGGGATTGGGATCACGTTATCGTTACTAGTTGGAACACTAGTTAGGTGGTGCAGAGATATAGAGACATAGTATAAAAAGGAAATAGCGAAGCGGCGAAAGTATTAAAGCATATCCAGTTAGTCTTATCTTAGCATATCTTGTGATTACCTTGTCTAATCTTGTTGACCCCATCGTCATGGTGTAATCTTGTATTCAGTTAATTCATGTCGTTTTGTTTTTCCATGTTCACATGCTAG
This sequence comes from Allium sativum, assembly GCA_030737875.1. Lineage (NCBI taxonomy): Eukaryota > Viridiplantae > Streptophyta > Magnoliopsida > Asparagales > Amaryllidaceae > Allium > Allium sativum. Next base: position 966,640,080 of record CM060912.1, on the reverse strand, counting down.
AAGTTACTGAACTTACTCAGGCTTTATGTCTGACTCTGTTTTTCTTTCGTCTTCTTTTCTTCCGTTCCCCCCCCCCCCCAGGTAGTAGAGGAGGGAATAGTATAGCTCAGGTTAAGTTGGAATGTCACCCTTTCCCAGTTTGAAGATTTGTCGAAGTTTGCTTGGATTCTCTTTTCAGATGCTATGGCTGGCTCTTGCTAAATTTGGGGAATATAAATGTATTTTCATGCTTCTTTATTTTTGTAAGACAGATGATACTCTGATATTGTAAAGAAATCATTGTATAAACTATTTATCAATAAAGCAAAGTTTTATTTTCCGCTGTTTAATTTTTGTCTATCTTGTAATTTATCTGCATCTTTTACCCTAAATGCTCCACAGAACTTAGTGCATTCCCTTTGTGAGTGACACTAACGGACGTGGGGTGTTACATCATGAGTCAAGGCTAGGGACGATCTCCTTACCGATTCGAGACAGTCTAGCAATGTCTCAGGATCACACCTATGGGCAACCCTTGGATCCTACAGGACTGGTCCACAAATACTTTAGTGGATTGGACATTCCTAAACACACGCTTCCCAGTCCTATTAAACCTATAATTTGGTCACTATCGACCAATATAACCGAGGTACCTCATAATCCATCAACCACATAAGTAAAATGTCAGGGCTTGCAAAACCCTGATACCACTTTTAGCTAAAAAGATATGTGTGCACTTCATGCGTTCCCTGGTCCCATTTCTGACTCTTAACGGGGTGTGAGGCTCACGAGGTAACGTTATACACAAAGCCATGCTGAAATAGGCTATGCTTTAATCATCAACCACAAGGCTCTGCTTTTCAACAAAAGCCTAGATCATTTGCATCTTGGCATGCCACATTGACAATCCATGCCATGTGATCGATAACTACCAATATATAACCTCTGAGCTCGTGCGTCTCAGAGAAGGGTGTTAAGCAAGAGAATAAATTCTCCGACACCAATCATATATATATTAAATAGGAATCAATTTACATGGAATGAAATCCAATGTTAGACACACATCCATTTACAAGTCCGTTCTAAGTCTGAACGAAACCGGAGTCACCTTATTCCTCGTCCTGTATGTCCAATACGGAAAAGAAGTACTTGCTTATCCAAACAATCAACAAGTACGTCCGAACAACTACCACTTTAACCCTTTACTGGCAGCTAACCAATGTCGGGCATCAGTGATTATCCATTCGATGTGAAGATTGTCGGTCTTCAATCACCGTCTTCAATATCTCCGATTTAAATCGTCGTATAATTATTTGAAATGAGATTGAACTCGGTCTTTTCAAATAATTCTCGCATATATATAATTTAAAACCATTTCATATCGTTATTATTATTTAATAATGATTTATCGCTATTTTCATTTATATAAAAATAGCTCAATTTAATTCAATGACGCTTGGGGTCAACAGGAGGCCCTGGTGTTGTCTTTATCAAAATTTGACTTACACTTTTCTCGAAATCTAACTGTTAGATTTTAACAAAATTTATATTATTGGAAAGGTCTTCCCAAAGCGGTCCTAACGGTTCTAGTTTTGGGAAAATCCGACGGTCGGATCTTTCGGTATAATCGTTTAAAGTTACGATTCCGAAACGAGAACTACCGCTTGCTATTCGTTTAATTTTAATTTATATTTATATATATAATTATATATAAATATAAACCATTCGACGATTCCACTAACGCATTTAACACGCCAAATAAAAGAATGTCTTGTTGGCATATCATATCCACATATTCATAATGTCAAATGACATATATATTTTATTCACATGACAATTGAGCCAATGACAAATAAAAAAGCTAATTTTTATTTATATTTATAATTTTAACTTTAACAAACAAAAAGGAATATTTTATTTGTATAAAGTTTTCAGTGCATGTTTTGACAATAAATATAATTCATACAAATTCGAAAATATGTATTGTCAATACAAATGATTCTTGGACTTTGCATATAAACTCTAATATATGCATTGTCAATAAAAATGATTCTTTGACTTTGCATATAGATTCTAATATATGCATTCTCAATAAAATTTTATTTTAACTTTGCATATAAATTCTAATATATGCATTGTTAATAAAATGTTATTTTAACATTGCATATAAATTCTAATATATGCATTGTCAATAAAAATGATTCTTTAACTTTGCATATAAATTCTAATATATGCATTGTCAATGAAAATGTTATTTTAACTTTTGCATTTAAATTCTAATATATGCATCGTTAATAAAATGTTATTTTAACTTTGCATATAAATTCTAATATATGCATTGTCAATAAAAATGATTCTTTAACTTTGCATATAAATTTTAATATATGCATTGTCAATGAAAATGTTATTTTAACTTTGCATAAAAATTCTAATATATGCATTGTTAATAAAATGTTATTTTAACTTTGCATATAAATTCTAATATATGCATTGTTAATAAAATGTTATTTCATTTTGTTGAAAATTCCTTTTTCCTAGTTTCTTACATTACATTAAGAATGTGAATTTTTAGTGTAGATATCTTTTTATTTTAAAACATGAACATTTCTCCATTTCCTTACATTACATTAAAAATGTGAATTTTTAATGTAGACACGTTTTTATTTTAAAACATGAACATTTTTCTAGTTTCTTACATTACATTAAAAATGTGAATTTTTAATGTAGACATATTTTTATTTTAAAACACGAACATTTTTCCAGTTTCTTACATTACATTAAAATTGTAAATTTTTAATGTAGACAAGTTTTTATTTTAAAACATGAACATTTTTCTTGTTTCTATTTCAATTCAACAAAATGATAAAAATGGTTCTTTTAACTTTTGTTGAAAATTCTAATTTAACAAAATGATAGAAATGGTTCTTTTGATTATTATTTTTTTGAAAATTCTAATTAAACAAAATGATAAAAATGGTTCTTTTCACTTTTATTGAAAACTCTAATTCAACAAAATGATAAAAATAGTTCTTTTCATTTTTGTTGAAAATTGTAATTCAACAAAATGAGAAAAATGGTTCTTTTCACTGTTGTTGAAAATTCTAATTCAACAAAATGATAAAAATGGTTCTTTTCATTTTTGTTGAAAATTCTAATTCAACAAAATGATAAAAATGGTTCATTTCACTTTTATTGAAAATTCTAATTCAACAAAATGATAAAAATGGTTCTTTTCATTTTTGTTGAAAATTCTGATTCAACAAAATGACAAAAATGAAATTCAACAAAATGATAAAAATGATTCTTTTCATTTTTTTTGAAAATTCTAATTCAAAAAAATGATAAAAATGGTTCTTTTCCTTTTTGTTTTCAACTAAACCATTAAACAAAAGTGATAATTTTGGTTTAAAATAAACTATGAAACAAAATTGATAATTTTGTTTTCAACTAAACTATTGATCAGAAGTGACAATTTTGGTTTTAACTAAACCATTAACCAAAAGTGACAATAAAAATGGAATCTTTTTATTACAATGGAAACAAATTTTTGAAAAAATCATGTTTCATGTTAACAATAGAAATGAATATTTTTATTGTAAATCTAAATTTGCCAAAACCATGTCTCGTGTTAACAATGAAAATGATATTTTTATTGTAAATCTAAATTTGGCAAAACAAGTTTCGTGTTAACAATAAAAATGAATTTTTTTATTGTAAATCTAAATTTGACAAAACCATGTTTCATGTTAACAATAAAAATGAATATTTTTATTGTAAATCTAAATTTGGCAAAACATGTTTCATGTTTCTAAATAAAAGATGAAACTTATATTATAAAATCAAATCAATATGCATAGATCTGAAATAAAAATAATTTTTTTATTTCAAATCAAGATCTAACAATAAACTATTGATTCAGATAAAAGAAAGAATTTCTATTGTAGAACAAGATCTAACAAACATGAGCATCACAATCAACATTCAACAAATTCAAATTCCAAGCATCACAGATCTGATTTTTTTAACATAACTACATGGATTCCGAATAGAGAGAAATAATTAAATTTTAATTACAAAAAAGTAGAAATCTCACAGTCAGTTTTAATTCTGAATAATTCAGAATCGAATTTTTGTTTAAAATTTGATCTGCTTCGAATCGGTTCTAATTAGTCCAGAAGTGTAGATCTCGGACTCACGATCGTAACGGACCTGAAATTATTCAATTTCGAGTTTGTATGCATTAGTTATGATTTAATTTAGATTGATAACATTTTTAAAATAAATTAATTAAATAATAGAGGGAAAAATACCCTTCTTCTTCCTATTCAGGTTGAGGCCACGAGTTTTGTAATTGGATTCAATTCTAGATCACCCGATTACTACCAATTCAAGAAGTGTTGGCACCATCAGATCGCACCACACCGGAGAGCACGGAAAGGCTCACAAATGGCGGCGGTAGGGCCCAGCTCGATGGCGCCTAGGTGATGTGGCGGCGGTGTAAACGACCGACATTTAGGAGGTTGATTCTCGTCGTATACTCAATGGCAGGGGAATTTAGCCATATGAATGTGAAGCTTATGAAAAGCTCTACACTAACGTCTAAAGGAGGGTAGGGTGTTACATAATGGATGGAGAGTTATTGGGGAGCGAAGCTTCGAAGATTTCTAGCCATAGAATAAGGGTGGCGGCGGCTGTGTAATAGGGTATTAGGGTTATGAAATGAGAGATATTTATATTAAAATAATAATAAATCTCTTAATTACTAGTTTAAGCCCGTTAATCCCTTTCAGCTCCAATTTCAGCCCGGCAAAAGTTGTTCCTATCTAATTGCCCCCGTTATGGACACAATGGGCTAGGTCCCATCAGCCCAATCGATCGTTTTCAGCCTGTTTTCTTTAATTTAAAATATAAATCATTTATTTATTTAATTCGATCGTACATTTAAATTTACCGGGGCCACATACGGACTTCGAAAATTCCCAAAAATTAAATCTAGCTATGTTTTGATGACAATGTCCTAACAAAATTAATTTTATTGAATTTGGAGACCGTTTGAAAAATGGCATTTTTAACGGTCGATTAAATTCAACAGAAATTATCGAGCACAGTTTAATTTACCACGCTCATAAATTAATTCCAAAAATTATGGAAAATTAAACTTAGCAATAATTTGACATTCCGAATTCGACAAAAATGGTTTCGTTGAAAATTGAGGTCGTTTGTATAATGGCCATTTATATGGGCTGTATATTATATTATATTCCATAACGGCTATTCTGAATATTCAACTGGCCATAACTTTTTATTCCCGCTATGAAATTTCGATTTTTCAGATTCGTTGGAAAGATATTTTTAAATAGATTTAGATATTTTTAGTTTCACTAAAATCCGATTAATTTTGAACCCTGTACATTCAGTCAAAGTTCAGATTCAAATTTTCAAACTACCGTGCTATTTCTAATTCCTTTTAAAATTAAAATAAATACATTCATTCTAACTTCGATTTAAATAAATTTTAAATCGTTATTATTCAAAATAAATTATTTTAACTATTCAAAATTCATCGAAATTGCCAAAATAAAATTTTAAATTGGTTCAGATTTTTCGGGTTGTTACACCTACTATATAACATGTTATTCTTATCATCATGTTTCAGATTTCGAAATTTTCAAATTACTTAATTTATAATTAAGTACAACTTCTTTCATTCCATAAATTTTCCCCCATTTACCGATTACTTAATTTATGATTAAGTACCGTTTTTCTCATTACACAAGTTATCTCATTTTCTCACTAGTTTATTATAACATAAGTTATAATATCCACTTGTCCCTAGCACAAGTCTACCTATTATATAACATTCTCATTAATGTGATTTATTTATAGCAGGTTACTATCATTCCTCATTTATTCCCTTTCCTTTACTGTTGTAATTATCTTTCATTCAATTCCATTTATTTCCATAAGTACAATTAATGTTGTTTATCAGTCCTGCCATTTACATATATTTATATATATTCATGCACTAGACCTCTCACATTAAGCTTATTCTTGTGGATGTTGGATTTGTCGAGCGGTTCCGGGCAGACTTCTACCACAAGTTGGTTTAACCTCGTGTCTTAGCACCATTACATGATTTTATTTATGCACTTAGACCCCTCACATTAGATTTACCACTTGTGAATGCTGGATATGTCGGGCGGTTCCGGGCAGACTTCTTCCACAAGTGTAATCTGACCTCGTGTCTAAGCGCGATTACAGTTTCCTATTTACTGTAAATTTTAGGCATATTATTCTTTCCAAATTTTTACTGTAATTTAATTTACATGTCATCAAATTATGCCTGTTTTATATCGCATGTTCTTTTTAACGTGAAATAAATTATATTCTAACATGTAATTGTTTAATCGTGTAATTGTTCAAATTAAACAAACTGACATGTAATTTCTCAATTTCTACCGTTAATGGTCCAGGTAAATAAATGTCACAAGTTAACATGGAATTGAAACAACAGTAATCGCTACACATATTTTGACAAGTTTATATTTCAACATTTGAATTTTCCAGTATATTAATATCTTAACATATTAATATTCCAACATGTCATATTCGTCACTTTAATCCTTTTAACATATGTTTAACCATTTCAATATATCATATTTCAACATGTCATGATAACATTTTCAATACTTTTAATTTATTCTAGCAAATCGATATTGTACTGTTGATACCGAAAATTGGTATAACAACCAAAGTGGTATTTCTAAACACGTTACCTAATCAGAGGCGAGATGCTTAGAAAGCACGTCACCTTTTCAGAGGCGGGGTGTTAGAAAACCTTTAGAGTTATGTGAGGCCATATCTAACATTCAAAAGCATCAAAATACCAAAATAAGGAAAGAAGACAAGAATTTTATAGTGGTTCGACTCTTATTCGAGTCTACGTCCACTTTGAAGATAGCATTCCATTAATCACCATGAGATTTACAACACTTGCTCCTTTATACATTCATAAAAGCTCCTTTGACATGCATTTGTCCTTACAACCGATTGAAAGAATGGATGGAAGCTCCTTAGATCTTTCGGTGAATGATCAAGAGGAAATGAAGAAGTGCGTGAAATGCTTATGCTTGTTCCTCCATGAAAGCTATGCTCCACATGCTCCAATGTTCCATAGACTTATGGTTGATCATAGAGAAGAGATGTAGGAATGCTTAGAGAAATCCCGAAATCAATTAGGCAGCACCTCCTTGTAGTTCCAGAAAAGTCCCCTCAAAGTGATGGAGGTAGGGTCCTCTTTATAGGCGGAGAAATGGCTGAAATCTTGTATTCAGGGGTCTGGTCGGTATTTTCGGTATTTACGGAAATGCCACTGCCAGTTGTCACCAGTTGTTTCCAGCTGTCACGCCATCACAGGTCGTTTCTAGCGCTTTGGCCGACCAGGAGCTTCCGCCAGAAGAAAGGACGACCAGGAGACAAGCGAGCGACCATGAAGCTTGGAAGCAGAGCGGGCCGACCAGGAAGCTGAAGGAATAGGACGTTGCTGCCTTTTGAAAATGCGGACCGACCAAATGGGAAGAGAACGAGATGATGCTTTATTCGGGACAGGCGGGCTGACCAGGGAATTCTGCTGGAGAGCGGACCGACCAAAAGCTTTGAGGCTGGTTGGAGCGAACGAGAGGCTAGCGAGCGACCAGATGTTTCGTATATCTGGAGTGATCAGCCTTCTTTGGCTTTTGGAGCGACCAGCTTCGGACCGACCAACTTCTTTTGGCTTTTTTGGAGCGACCAGCGGCACTTTTTGAGATCTTCGGGACCGACCCATTCTCGAGGCATTGCAGAACCGATCGCTTTTGGAGGGTCACTGAACCGACCACTTCTTTATCATTGCAGAACCGACTACTTCTCATGTTGTGACGGCCCGCCCCGCACCAACCGACATTTATTCCAAAAGTGCGTTGTACACATGTCCAGTTAGCACGGAACGGGTCGCCAGAAGGAAATGAACATACAAAGAACCTGTAGAATGTCTCACAGCGCATCGAACAAAATATAATAATAATATACTTGACATAAAACAGGGGAGACAGTGCATAAGCTGAAAATCAGAACTAAACATCATAGCAGCGGAAACTCAGAATACAGCTTATTACAACTTTTAAAATACTGTCTCAAAGTAAAAGCAAGATAAAGGAGGTACACTACTAATGCCCAAGTAGCGACCACCAACGAAACAGGGAGAATATCTATATATCATACGTGGAAGCCTCCTGCTCGCCTCCGAATCAGCTACCCGCGCATCACCAGCTAACCATAACCTGTCTCTAGTCTGCTCGTGTGAGCACCCAGAGTAATAAGAGGAGACATAAAACTCTGGGTCAGACATAAAGCCTGGTATGAGCGATAAGCATCTAAACAGAATAATAACAGGTATAATCCAATCATACCTGAACCTGGACCTGCAACCAAAGAGTTAGCACTACATACTGTACAACACTCTAAGGTGCCCTTTCAAATGGTGTAAAGATAACGGGGGTGGGGGTGTGCATGTCATAGTGATGTCAAACAATCAAGCATAGCAATCATCCTCACATCCCTCACTCAGTGCGTAAAGCATACAATATCCACTACTTTGGTCACCTAATACTTTGGGCCATGACGGAATCCAATCCTGTGTAACTATCACTACAAGCCCACTATCCATCTCTCAGTGGTGGACCAAAGTTATGAATACCGACAACCCCTTTGCACACGTCCCGCAGCAAAGCCCAATCATGAAGTGAACTCATTGGTTCCCAACTGGGTCCGGGATCCTGAGCTCTAACTTCCATTTGGACTACCTTTGCATCTCGGGTTTTGGTCAGCATCTCCTCCTGATTGGTCTTCATTCAGTTCGCGACCTCCTGGTTCGGTTCGTGACTCGCCTCCTCGCATCAGCTCGACTCGCGGATCGTGGTCATTGCCTTTGCTCGGATCGGGTCGTGCCTGTTACGTCAGCTCGGGTCGGATCGCACCATTCGTCAGCTCATTCGGATCGCGCCTGCTGCATCGGGTAGGGTCGCGATGCACTCGTGGTCACCATCCCCCTTCGGTTCGGTTCGCAGTCCTCCTTCGCGAATGGTCGGATCGCCATCATCGGATCGTGCTTTACCCATTCGTGGCATCGGTCGAGCTTGGAGTGGCTCGTGACATCAGGTCGGATCGTGACCTTCGAAGTGGAGCGGATCGGGTCGTCTCGTGGTGCGAGCTTCCATCAGATCGGTTCGCATGGGGTAGGGGCGATCCGGTCCGGGGTACTTCCTGCACTTCGTTCCAGCGACTGTTTTTCGCCACTCGACGGCGTTTTTGACCAAACTAACACTTCTAAACAATCACAAAGCATGCCATACAGTCGTAGCAACATATAGTATCGACCACAAACACCAAAACATAAATCATAGCATGTAAAATGGATCAAACATAGCCAATACCCCATATTTTCCCTTAAGCATACTTAAGCAAATCTAACAATAAGGTTAGCAAATCTTAACCAAATTGAACCAAACTTCTAACAGAGGTCTAAAACAATATTTCAGAATTTCTGAACATTTTTCTAGATTTTTAACATGCATAAATTCGCTAATTATCACTAATTACCCCTTAATCCCACAAATTCTGGGATTTGCAAAATTAGTCGAAATTAACCCAAATTCATATCAGAGGCATAAAATGGTGTTTTAGAATTTTAGGAATTTTTCTAGAATTTTCTGAGCCATTATTTCGCTAATCTTCGCTAATTACCATAATTAGCCGTAATTAGTGAAAAACAATGCAAATCACTCACCTTTGCCACAAATTAAACTATAGATCTGAAATGTCCTCTGATTTGGATCCAATCCCTACGTGTTCCAGCAGCTCTCTCGCTGATTTGGTGAAGATCTTCTTTGATTTGATGTAGATTAGGCCAAAACTTGATTAGGAAGTGATTAGAAGGTGATTTGGGATGAAATTAGAAGATGGAGACCATGACTAGGGTTGAAGAAACTAAGTGGCGGCTGGAAAAATGATTCTAAAACCAAAATCCAAACCCTAGCAGCCCTTAAATACTCCCAAACCCGAAATTACCCAATGGGCCTAGCTGCTAATCACCCAGTTAAGCCCAATTAGCTGAAAATAACCCTTTAAACCTTAATTCAGCCATATCTCCCAAACGGTAAGTCCGTTTGGCTGTTATGACCACTCTACGGAAAGAGAAACTATCATTCGAATCCAATGGAAGTGGTTTCAGGTCAACATTCCTTTCCAGTCAAAAGTTTATAGCCAAAACAGTACCAACTAGGGGCAAAACGGTCATTTAAAAATCGACAAAAATCATGAACATGGGAAATGACCCCAATAGTCGTCTCCCAAAGTTACATGACCATACGACTTCATATGTGAAAGAAATAAATATTCTACGATCCCATGATGCGTAGAATACGGGTTGTTACATTCTCCCCCCCCCCCCCCTTAAGAAATTTCGCCCCCGAAATTCCCTAACCAAAACACACAAAGGGTCCCGCATGCCTATCAACCATAAAACAACAATCAACATGCAAAACAAGTCTATCCTAGCATGCGGTTTACTAACAAGGGAAGAAACTATCACTACCAAAACCTTACTAGGCAAAGAGTTCTGGATACTTCTTCCTTATATCCTCCCCTGTTTCCCAAGTACAGTCTTTTTCCATTCTCACCCCACTGGACTTTGACTAGTTTCACCGCCTTCCTTCGAAGCTGCTTCGTATCGTTCCCAACAATACGCATAGACTTGCGATTCTCAACCGCCTCGGGTTCAACCTCGCTATCGTCCAACTGATCAGGTGAAATAGTCACATTAGGGTCTTGCACAAACTTCCTTAACTGGGAAACATGAAATATGTTGTGAACTCCCGCCATCTTATCAGGTAGCTCTACTTCATACGCCAAATTCCCAACTTGCTCGAGGACTGGGAATGGGCCAACAAATCTTGGTGCTAACCTACCTCTCCAACCAATCCGAATCACATTCTCTATGGAGAGATCTTCGACGAACACCAAGTCGTTAACGAAGAATTCCAAATCTCTTCGTCTCTTATCGAGATAAGCCTTCTGCCTACCTTTATCCCTTCCCAGTAGTAGATCTGCTCTATGTCTCAATACATCTTGTTACCACTGGGATGTATAGGCAATTTCGAGTGATGATATGCTCTAAGCACTTCACCTCTCGGTCCATCTACGTTGGGTACAACTAGTCCCTTATTCTTTCGAAGCCACCCTTCTCGATCAAATCCTTACCTGATCATTCTCTTTCCATCGAATACCCATCTCTACCCTAGAGATGGTTCCCAATAGATTAGGATCGTCCTTCTAACTGGAAACAATCCTCTCAATCAAAATCGATCTAATCGTCAAGCTTACTAGCGTTTCTGAATCCAATTCAGTCTTGGGTCTGAAATCATATCCTGTGACATACTCTAGTTGCTTCCATCCTAGAAACAAAACCCCTAAACTGGCATGTCTCCTACTCAATGCAACTAGTACTACACCCAAATCCTTTACTATGATCACTCTGCCCCATGGAGTCATGGCGACTCCACTGCACTGATCCATAGTCACTAGTCCTTTGCTATGTCCACTCTGCCCCATGAAGTCATAACAACTCCACTGCACTGGCTCATAGCCTTACTAATCCTTTACTATGTCCACTTTGCCCCTCGAGTCATGACGACTCTACTGCACTGGCTCATAGTCCTACTACAATCACTTTGTTCCCCATCGCTGGAACCCTACAGGTGATAGTCTACTCAAGAGAAGAAAGATAGGAACAAACATAGCAACCATAACATCCATCAAACAAATCCTATCTATCACCTGCTAAAGTCATAAACACATCGACACCTACATGATTGGTCTAACCAATCCCAATATGTCGATTCCAGTCTGTCTGGTCCAACCAACATCAATAACTAATGGAAGCCCAACCTCCATACACCGATGCCTACTTGACTGGTCCAACCAATCCCAAGCCAATGGAAGCCCCGCCTCCCTTCGGTCTACCGTACGTCCAACGTACGTTTATCCTCTAAGGATAATTAAACTAATGGAAGCCCAGCCTCCAATCGGACTACCGTACGTCCAACGTACGTTTATCCTCCAAGGATAACTAGATCACGTCCAACAGATCCAAGGTAACGGGCGTCCCCAGATACCCCTGCTTTTAGTCCTCCTAAAGTACTTGAGTCCAACCCAAGTCTATCCATTATCTTGCTGCCCTCTCGAGTCCAACTCGAGCTGAATCCAATTCCTTGCAGCCTTCTCGAGTCTAACTCGAGTCAATCTCCCAGAGATAAACTAGACTCATCCAATGAATCTCGTACTGCACGTCCAACGTACATTCACCTTCCAAAGGTAAACTAGACCCACCTAGTGAATCTAGGTACTCTACCTACGAGTCCAAGTCCAACGTGAAACTCTCCTATGTTCGCTGAATCTCCAAGATCAACGAGTTTCCCACTATGTTCCAAACATACTTCAAATCTAATGTGAAGTATTTCCATATTCGTTATATCACCATGACTAACGAACTCGCCCCATTTTTCTTTTACGAGTTCAAGTCTAACTTGAATCGTCCTAATCTTCGTTGCATCTTCCATGATCAACGAACACATCCTATTCCTTCAAAAAGAACATCAACATAGGGTCCTAACCAATCCATTACTCTGCATCTTTCCCGAGTCCCACTCGAGCAAGCTCATAACCCTATCGAGTCTAACTTTAGGCAGTCTATACCGTTGAACAGTCTTATCATGTTCCGTCTGCCCATCACTCCTCGAGTGAACCAAGATATCATCCAATGAAAAATCACAACAACTATTTACCCCTCACGCAACCCATCCTAGTCAAAATCGACATTCCCCAAGCACAAGCCCCAAAGGCCTAAACCAATATCAGACAAGCACCCAAGGAACATCTCCTTCGAGTTCGGACAACCCACGTGAGGTGATACTAGCAAAACAATCTAGCACTGGAGTACTCATTTGCCTCCCAGAGACAACTAGAACTTACTGCAACGATAACCTCTTAGCTTCCTTAACTCCAGTTACCCTTGCCATCACTAGGTAGGTACCTAATACCACCCTATTCCTTTGGAGTAGATCGACTCCCCAAAATAATGCTAAACCCAGTAAAGCCCAAAACAAAGCAATCACAAGGAAACATACATCCATGACTCGATAAGACCACATTAACAAATCATGCCAAAACTAGTCGAACCACCAATCGGGTTCGTCACTACTAAAGGTCTATCGACTAACTCAGGTTTGTCAAACAAAACCCGATCAAAACATCTTAAATAGAAAGCATACATCGAATAACGACACCTTTTTCCTTCTACGCCGCAGTTGGGGCATTTGACGAAGAAGGAACAGCGTTGATAGCATGCGCTTTCACAATCTGCTTCTCCCTAGGAGGTTGTGGGCAATCATCCTTGTGATGTCCCGCCTGGCCACAGTTAAAGCACTTCCTTTCCCCAGGCTTTTCTCGACAATCTCTGGCGTAATGGCCCTTCTGGCCACAACTAAAGCATTCGCCATCTTTCTTGTTTTTCTTATCCTGACCATCCTTGGTCGGGTTCTGCTTCCTCTTGTTCTGAGAATTCTTCTTGCCTTCACCGCCTGCTTGCGGCTTTGGCTCCTCTGCAGATGCCGTAGCAACTTCGGTCCTCGACTTAGGGAAAAGGCTCTCTGACCTTAATGCCTTTCCTACAATAGACTCAAACGTCTCATCGATATGGTTTATAAGTCTTTCCCCCAAGTACCCATCCAAGCCAGTTATGAACTTCTCGTTCTTCTTTTCGACTGTATCGATAAGGGACCATCCATATTTCGATAAAGTGTCGAATTCAGCGATATACTCCGAGACTGCTCTACCGTTCTGCTTAAGCTCCAAGAACTTCTTGAACAGTTCTGATTTATGAGCAGCTGGAATAAACTTATCACAAAAGCGGGTCTTAAACTGATTCCAAGTAACTTGATCTTCTGGAGTAGCTGTTCTAATGGCATTCCACCAATTCATCGCTCGCCCTTGCAGCTGACGAGACGCTACCCTTCTCTTCATCGTATCCTCAAGACCCAAGTCGTCGAAGATACGATCACAGCTATCCAACCAATCCTGAACATCTGTGGCCGACTCCGTTCCGTGGAACGGCTTCCCACCAAGGTTAGTGTAATCCTTGCACAACCTGGCGAAATCGACCCTAAGCGCCTGCACCACTGGACCACCACCATTTCCGGGATTGGGAACTGCTCCCTGAACATCTCTAAGCATGTCTCTCATGAGGTTAGTAAACATTGCCCTCATGTCAGCGGCATTCCCTTGGTTGGTCCCTCTACCAGCACCTCTAGGATATCGACTCATCGTTAATTTGTAAAAGGAAACGATTAACTACCCCATAGTGGTACTAGTGCAGTGCAACTTCATTCTTATACCACTAATAGTATATATATACATAGCTTTTGAAAACCAAAGTAATCACAAATACGCGCTCTCATATACGTACTATCTCTCCCTAGTGTCTTTCCCTAGGTTAACTACGCAACCTAGAGCTCTGATACCAAGTGTGATGGCCCGCCCCGCACCAACCGACATTTACTCCAAAAGTGCGCTGTACACATGTCCAGTTAGCACGGAACGGGTCGCCAGAAGGAAATGAACATACAAAGAACCTGTAGAATGTCTCACAGCGCATCGAACAAAATATAATAATAATATACTTGACATAAAACAGGGGAGACAGCGCATAAGCTGAAAATCAGAACTAAACATCATAGCAGCGGAAACTCAGAATACAGCTTATTACAACTTTTAAAATACTGTCTCAAAGCAAAAGCAAGATAAAGGAGGTACACTACTAATGCCCAAGTAGCGACCACCAACGACACAGGGAGAATATCTATATATCATACGTGGAAGCCTCCTGCTCGCCTCCGAATCAGCTACCCGCGCATCACCAGCTAACCATAACCTGTCTCTAGTCTGCTCGTGTGAGCACCTAGAGTAATAAGAGGAGACATAAAACTCTGGGTCAGACATAAAGCCTGGTATGAGCGATAAGCATCTAAACAGAATAATAACAGGTATAATCCAATCATACCTGAACCTGGACCTGCAACCAAAGAGTTAGCACTACATACTGTACAACACTCTAAGGTGCCCTTTCAAATGGTGTAAAGATAACGGGGGTGGGGGTGTGCATGTCATAGTGATGTCAAACAATCAAGCATAGCAATCATCCTCACATCCCTCACTCAGTGCGTAAAGCATACAATATCCACTACTTTGGTCACCTAATACTTTGGGCCATGACGAAATCCAATCCCGTGTAACTATCACTACAAGCCCACTATCCATCTCTCAGTGGTGGACCAAAGTTATGAATACCGACAACCCCTTTGCACACGTCCCGCAGCAAAGCCCAATCATGAAGTGAACTCATTGGTTCCCAACTGGGTCCGGGATCCTGAGCTCTAACTTCCATTTGGACTACCTTTGTATCTCGGGTTTTGGTCAGCATCTCCTCCGGATCGGTCTTCATTCAGTTCGCGACCTCCTGGTTCGGTTCGTGACTCGCCTCCTCGCATCAGCTCGACTCACGGATCGTGGTCATTGCCTTTGCTCGGATCGGGTCGTGCCTGTTATGTCAGCTCGGGTCGGATCGCACCATTCGTTAGCTCATTCGGATCGCGCCTGCTGCATCGGGTCGGGTCGCGATGCACTCGTGGTCACCATCCCCCTTCGGTTCGGTTCGCAGTCCTCCTTCGCGAATGGTCGGATCGCCATCATCGGATCGTGCTTTACCCATTCGTGGCATCGGTCGAGCTTGGAGTGGCTCGTGACGTCAGGTCGGATCGTGACTTTCGAAGTGGAGCGGATCGGGTCGTCTCGTGGCACGAGCTTCCATCAGATCGGTTCGCATGGGGTAGGGGTGATCCGGTCCGGGGTACTTCCTGCACTTCGTTCCAGCGACTGTTTTTCGCCACTCGACGGCGTTTTTGACCAAACTAACACTTCTAAACAATCACAAAGCATGCCATACAGTCATAGCAACATATAGTATCGACCACAAACACCAAAACATAAATCATAGCATGTAAAATGGATCAAACATAGCCAATACCCCATATTTTCCCTTAAGCATACTTAAGCAAATCTAACAATAAGGTTAGCAAATCTTAACCAAATTGAACCAAACTTCTAACAGAGGTCTAAAACAATATTTCAGAATTTCTGAACATTTTTCCAGATTTTTAACATGCATAAATTCGCTAATTATCACTAATTACCCCTTAATTCCCCAAATTCCGGGATTTGCAAAATTAGTCGAAATTAGCCCAAATTCATATCAGAGGCATAAAATGGTGTTTTAGAATTTTAGGAATTTTTCTAGAATTTTCTGAGCCATTATTTCGCTAATCTTCGCTAATTACCATAACTAGCCGTAATTAGTGAAAAACAATGCAAATCACTCACCTTTGCCACAAATTAAACTATAGATCTGAAATGTCCTCTGATTTGGATCCAATCCCTACGTGTTCCAGCAGCTCTCTCGCTGATTTGGTGAAGATCTTCTTTGATTTGATGTAGATTAGGCCAAAACTTGATTAGGAAGTGATTAGAAGGTGATTTAGGATGAAATTAGAAGATGGAGGCCATGACTAGGGTTGAAGAAACTAAGTGGCGGCTGGAAAAATGATTCTAAAACCGAAATCCAAACCCTAGCAGCCCTTAAATACTCCCAAACCCGAAATTACCCAATGGGCCTAGCTGCTAATCACCCGGTTAAGCCCAATTAGCTGAAAATAACCCTTTAAACCTTAATTCAGCCATATCTCCCAAACGGTAAGTCCGTTTGGCTATTATGACCACTCTACGGAAAGAGAAACCATCATTCGAATCCAATGGAAGTGGTTTCAGGTCAAAATTCCTTTCCAGTCAAAAGTTATGGCCAAAACAGTACCAACTAGGGGCAAAACGGTCATTTAAAAATCGACAAAAATCATGAACATGGGAAATGACCCCAATAGTCGTCTCCCAAAGTTACCTGACCATACGACTTCATATGTGAAAGAAATAAATATTCTACGATCCCATGATGCGTAGAATACGGGTTGTTACACATGTGCTAGGAGACCGACCCGTATTAAACTGTCCATAATCCATTGATCGTTTTTAGTGGATAACATTTTGCCCCTCGGAGTTCCATAATTTTTGAGAAAAATATGGACTTCGAAATATTTGAGGATCGGTTTGATTAAACTAAGGGTCGGTCTTGGATGCGATTCCCAGGGGTCGGTTTTGTTTTTTGCTTGAGGGGTCGGTTTTTGCGAAATGACTTGGTCGTCCTATATATAACCCTTCGGACCCTTCGTGTTCCTTACTTTTTCTACTCCAGGAATTTTTTGCATTTCAATGGCGGCACACCTCTGAAGGAAATTCTTCACTCCCAGTCTCGCTCTGCCGATTCAATTCAGGAATTCAATTCAATCTCGACTACAATCGCTTGTCTCGATTCTCTGCCACTTATTCGAAGTTTGATCCCAATTCCTTCAATTAATTGATCTAATTGCAGGTATATGTCTTTATCCCGTTGTTAATTCGAGAATGATCGTCGTTGGTTTTTTGAATTCGACTGGAGTCTTCGGGTTTAGGATGTAACTGGATCGGGATTAGATGTACAATTTTAATTTGTAATAGAATCATTAAATTTGAATCTCTTTGTACATTGGGATGCTCGACAGTAATGTAGCATTCAATTTAGACTTGTGAATGGTGATTTTGAAACGGGAATCCTTGTAGTTTTTTCTTTGTTGCAATGACGATCACTATGTATTCGTGTAAATGCCTGAATGACAGATGCGTGTATGACTTTCTATTCAATCCGCCACTTCATGATGTTTTTGATTATGCATTTGTTTTAAACGTTCATGGTCTCTTCCTGTTGTGCGACTAGCTTGGTCGATTTTAGAGCAGTTGTGTGGCCGGTTTTGGATGGGCTGATCCCTTTTTGACCGACCAGAACAGGCTAGCTTTAGTTTTACCCGATATGAACGACCCAGGTGGACTTGAATCCCGACCGACCAGGGTATGATGGTTTTCAGACCAATCGTAGGGCGACCAGGCTTAGGATGTTTTTACTGATCCCATAGAAGCTAAATTTTGACTGATTTTTAAGCGTCCAGTATTTTCTGTGTTGAGAACGAGCAGGATTTGACATCTTCAATGTGATCGAGTTTTCCTAGTTCAGAGCGATCAGAATTTTACCTTTTCTGGCACGATCGGGTCCTTACCATTTTAGAGCGACCAAGTGCTTTGTCAATTTTGTGCGACCGGGGCTTGACTGGCTTGGAGTGACCAGGTGCTCTATTAGCTTTGAGCGACCGGGCTTGACAGGCTTAGAGCGATCAGACGCTTTGCCAGTTTTGAGCGACCGGGGCTTGGCTGTTTTAAAGCGACCAGGTGCTTTTCCAGTTTTGAGCGACCGGGCCTTGGCTGGGTTAGAGTGACCAGGTCTTTTGCCTTATTTGGAACGACTGGATTTCCAACCATCCAGGACCGACCTAGTTTTGAGTTTTATGAATATTATTGTAGTTTGTTTTTCCAACATACTTGTTTGTGTAGAAATGACGACCAGACGAAAATCTCGCCATTTTGTTGAGGGAACTTCTCCAACTAGAGAAGCTGGGACCTCTGATCAAAATATTGAAACTTCTTCCGCTGCTACCACTGAGATGAATGTTGATCAGAACTCCACAATCATTCAATGTCTTTCTTACACACCTGCTGATAGTTGTGCGTCAAAACTTGACGTTGATGTATATCATAGAATATGCAAACAATTTAGCCTTTCCGAAGATGAAGTAAAATTCCCAGAAAGAGACGATTTATCTGATCCCCCCCCCCCCCCCCCCCCCCGTTGGATACGTAACAGTTTGTAAGGGGATGTTACAGAGTGGAGCGATCCCTCCCTTCAATCCTTACTTAGAAATGATTCTGAAAAATTTGGCTATTGCTCCTTATCAACTGGCTCCCAACGGCTACTTTATTGTTACATGCTTATATGTGATGTTTATGAGAGTTTTAAAGCGCAAGCCCACCTTCAAGGATATATGCTCGTTATACTCTTTTAAGAGACGAAAGAAGGAGCGTCCCTCCTTTATCTTCATGGAAAGCAGGAAATCCAGGGTTATAACCGGCTTATTTGAGAGTATCAAAGGATTTCCCGACCAATTTTTCTATGTGCGGTGTCCCGACAACTTTTTCGGTCGATGGGCCGAAGGAGGTAAATGTTCATAGAAATTCTGTTTTACCTCCGATGATCATATACTGATTTTACTTTTTCTCACAGAGACTCCCTCTGATCAAGACACAGACATTAATGAACCTCTGCTGGAATCATTGTTATCCGTGAGCGAAACTGAAAGAAGTAGACAGTTTTTAATTTGCGAAGAGTTCCTTCGACAATACAAGCTGCTTCCCCCATCCCGTACCCTGACGGCGAAAAGAACAGCTAAGAAATACTTGACAAAATGTGCACAAGCCGGCAGTGGTAGTGGTAGTAAAAATCCTTCGAGCGCCCTCAAGGAACATAAAGATTCTTCTAAGAAACAGACCGATGTCTTGACGATTCCAGAGAGAGCCACAGAGGCTGTTTCTGAAAAACAAGCTGTCATCCCGGAAATCCCGGAGAAAACTACAGGGGATCAGCCTCCCTTAAACACTAAAGAAGAACTTGTTCAACGTGAGGGTAAGCAACTCGCGGTAGGAGAAACTACCTTAAATGTTGAACAGAACATTGGAGATGTTCTTGAGGATCCGACTATGGCAAGTACTCAAGATAGAGACTCCGTGGGTACTTTTGGCGAACTTCCTGATCTAGAGTCTGCGCGATACCTTAGCAAAGATGATACCCCTGTTTCAGGTTTCACAGTTCCTAATGTTCAATCTGATCCCAACATTCCAGAGATTCCTGGACCAGTTCCAGATACGAGAATAAACTTAGGATCGGAGTCTAACACAGGCTTATTAGGCATGTTTTTGTTTTTGCTTTTAGGACTAAGCTTGCTTTCAGAATTGCACTTTTAACTTCTTACTCTATATCTTGCTTTACTTCCATGTTCTCAAGTGCTAAATGAATTCATTATTATTTTTCTTTTTAGGAATGAAGTCATCATTCATTGACGATTTCCGGAAAAGGAGGCAAAGTTCTGATACACTTGCTCGGCCAAAGAAAAAGATTAAGCAAGCTCCTCCTCAACCCCAAAAATCACACGGCCAACATCCCACTTCTTCTCATCCTTCTTATGAACAGCTTCCCGAGCAAAGAGCCTGGCTTGATGATTATGAACAATTGGCGGAGGAGGAGGCAAGGCAGAAAAGGGAGGAGCCTCAAAGGAGAAGACGAAGGAGTGGAGATGACCCTCTTACGGAGATCCCCCAGAAGCGTTCCCCAGGATACGTTCCTCCTTATCCAACCCAGGCCGAGCTTCAAGCTATCATGTCGAGGCCGCGTGAAATACTTGATGTGGAAAGGGAACTTGGATGCCCCAGCCCCCCTCTTAGTCATAGGTTTGGAGATTGGGATTTGAGGGGTTTGAACTTTGATGTGGATGTCCATCCCACAGATAGACGGGACATGACAGAGATGGTGGCGAAAGCTCAGGGAATCCTGGATGATATTGGCAAAACCGTTGATCAGCGCCTCAAAGCATGGGAACAATTTTGTTATGATTTTCAGAATCTTAACACCAAACGGATTGAAAGCATTAAAACCCTGGAGGACGAAAAGGCTCAACTTATCCAAGTTGTGAAAGCTCAGGATACGAAGATTTCTGTTTTAGAACGGGGCTCCAGGGCTAACGAGCTAGAATCCGAGATTGAAAAGCTTCGCAAGGAGCTCGAAGCTGCCAAGAATACAGAGGTCGAGCTTCATAAGCGGGCTGACGATGCTGTAAAAGCACAAGAAGAAGCTGAAGCTCAGCTGGCTTTGAGCAGAAGGACTGTGTCTGTTCGTGAATCTGAAATCGCCTCTCTTCGCAATAAGCTTGAAGTCGAAACCGCCAAGTCATCCACCTTAGAAAAAGAGAAGCAAGAAGCTCTGAACCAAGCCCGCAGAATTAAGGAAGAAGACGAAGCAACCTTCCTAGATTTCTATGTCTGCAGTGTTATGTATGGGGGAAACCTCTGCTTCCTAGGAGAAGGCTATGGAGATACGCTTGCTCGTGTTTGGGAGGAGGTTTTGAAGCGTTACAAAGATTCTGATGACTACCAGCTCCAACTTGAGTTGCTGGATGAAGATGATCGAGAGGCCTTAACTGAAGGCAGAAATTCTCTTGGGATCCATCGGGGGGAATCATCCGGGGTTAAGTCTTCAGGTATATTTATTGAGGATACTTTCACCAAATTAACTGATGGTGCCATAATCTCAAGCCCTGTATTCCATGCAGATGTTGCAATTCCTCCCTCCGCAGCTGGAGGAGACAGTGATTTGAAGGAAACAATAAACCTCGAGGATTATGAAATCAGCACACATCCTTCTGCTCCAGGTAGAGATGATATGGATGAAGTGATACTAGATTTAGATTACTTTTTTGCTTCTTTGGAGTATTCTAAGCTCATGAGTTGCTATAGTTATGCAACGAATCCGCTTTCACCATCACCTCCTGTTGGCGGGTATACTGCTATGGTGATGGATGCCGTTGAAACTGACTTGCCTTTATTCAATACAGGCTCACTTGCTGGTGTTTCCAAAGGACTAACATTCTCCCAACCAGGTTCGCAGGAGGAGAGAATTGATGCTATCGAAACCCTTGACCGAGATATTAGTAAGCTCCGTGTGGAAGAAGAGCATGATTCTGAGGCAACTATCGACGACATCATTGTTGATTCAGGTAAAGAGGATGCTTCTCCTTCTAAGCGGAAACATCATAAGCGTGCTGTCAAGAAGAAGAAGACCGTCGATTCGCCAACTCTTAAGGGTCCTTCATCGAGATCTGGAGACCCAAAGAAATAGTGGCTTGGATTCTTGCTTTGCATTTATCAATCTTTCATTCAGACCGGATGTATATGCGGGTGCCGGCCCTCGCTTATGACTTAAATAATTTGCACTTAATAATGTTGTGACTTGATTCTGTGTTTGAACGTGGTGTGGTAGTGTTTTGTGTTTCTGCATTCTAAACCTTGTCCTTACTTTCTTCTGCATATTCTGGGTTATACATCATGCTCACACACCACACTTTGCACATTTTGCTCATTTATGAATTTCCCACTTATAAACGGTTGAGATGATCCTTTGGTATGTGAGAAATCAAGGAGCTGCTTTTTATTTTGTGTCGTGATATGTGATATGCCCCCGTACCAATGGATTGTTTCAACCTTTACATATCGAAGGTGGATATTTGGATGTTTTTAATTCTTTATACGAACTTTGCATGCTTTGTTTGGAATTCTCCATCCTTTGCGTCCTAATGCGTTAGATATTCGAGAAATGTTTGAATGCCTTTTGAAGGTTTTCCTTGTCAAAGACTCAGTAATATCGTAATCAAGTTTTATCTGACTTTGATTTATTGACTGAGCACCCCTGGAGAAGACTCAGTTTATTATTCGACTGAGAATCCTCGGAGAGGGTTTGGGTTAAGAAACTCGGTTATAACGCAATCAGATTTTGTCCGACTTTGGGTTATTTGGCTGAGCACCCCTAGAGAAGACTCAGTTTATTATTCGACTGAGAATCCTCGGAGAGGGTTTGGGTTAAGAAACTCGGTTATAACGCGATCAGATTTTGTCTGACTTTGGGTTATTTGACCGAGCACCCCTGGAGAAGACTCAGTTTATTATTCGATTGAGAATCCTCGGAGAGGGTTTGGGTTAAGAAACTCGGTTATAACGCGATCAGATTTTGTTTGACTTTGGGTTATTTGACCGAGCACCCCTGGAGAAGACTCAGTTTATTATTCGACTGAGAATCCTCGGAGAGGGTTTGGGTTAAGAAACTCGGTTATAACGCGATCAGATTTTGTCTGACTTTGGGTTATTTGACCGAGCACCCCTGGAGAAGACTCAGTTTATTATTCGACTAAGAATCCTCGGAGAGGGTTTGGGTTAAGAAACTCGGTTATAACGCGATCAGATTTTGTCTGACTTTGGGTTATTTGACCGAGCACCCCTGGAGAAGACTCGGTTTATTATTCGACTGAGTATCCTCGGAGAGGGTTTGGGTTAAGAAACTCGGTTATAACGCGATCAGATTTTGTCTGACTTTGGGTTATTTGACCAAACACCCTTGGAGAGAACTTAATTTATTATTCGACTAAGAACCCTCGGGGAGGATTTGGGTTAAGAGACCCGGTTTGCTGACCGAGTACCCCTGGAGAGAACTTAGTTTATTATTCGACTAAGAACCCTCGGGGAGGATTTGGGTTAAAGGACCCGGTTTGCTGACCGAGTACCCCTAGAGAGAAATTAGTTTATTATTCGACTAAGAACCCTCGGGGAGGATTTGGGTTAAAAGACCCGGTTTGCTGACCGAGTACCCCTGGAGGGAACTTAGTTTATTATTCGACTAAGAACCCTCGGGGAGGATTTGGGTTAAAGGACCCGGTTTGCTGACCGAGTATCCCTGGAGAGAACTTAGTTTATTATTCGACTAAGAACCCTCGGGGAGGATTTGGGTTAAGAGACCCGGTTTGCTTTTGGACTTTCCCTTTGGTGAATTTACAGCGAGTTCTTCGTAGGAAAGCCGGCCAGCAGATTTACTATGGCCCATAACGGTAGTTTTACATCTTTGGATGATTTGCCTTAGCTCCGGTAAACCTTTCGCTGGCGTAATATACCGGCCATTAGACTTTATCCTCCTTCCTGATGAGTGCTGCGCTCAGAGCATGGGATGATAAAGCACGGTATAGGAGCAAGCTTCCTCCATCCTTTGGTTTTGATAGCATCGGATGGGATTCCATGCGTTTGGTCGAGATCCTTAAATGCTTGCTGGCATTCGGAGGTCCACGGGGAATTTTTTCTTTCCTTTCCCGATGCCTCGAAGATGGGAACATACCTTCTCGTTGCCTTTGAAATGAAATGGTTTCAAAGCTGCTACCTTGCCATTCACAGTTTGGAGTTCCTTTTTAGTCTGTGGAGCTTGTATTCCTCATAAGGCAATTGCATGTGCTGAGTTTTCTTCAATGCCCCAAGCGTTTATTATGAAGCTAAGAAATTTCCCCGAAGTTACATCAAATAAGCGTTTGAGCGGGTTCAGCCTCACAGGATGTATGCTAAAATCAATATTCAGCTTATGCCCCACCATCTCTGGAGATATTATGCACATATTCGAGTGGCTCCAAGCAGAGACATCCATACTTGCTGTATAGGAATGGTAGCTTCAATTGGTGTTGCCCTTTCATCCCTTGCACTGGGTTTCCGCGGATCTATATCTTTTTGTATGTCGTTGTATTCCCCAGCGTGGGGGAGCTCGCCCCTTCGACAAAGGATACGGTTCTAGCGTTAGTTTGTCGTGGCGCTTATTGGTTAACCTGCAACATGAGATCAACTTTTCAATCAAGTTTTGATTTACCCTAAAGTTTGAAGGTAAGTGATTTTATATAAGCAGACATGCTTTTAATAGCAAACATGATATTTTATTACAATCGCTCCTTTACCAAGGGAGACTTATATTTGCAAAAGGAAGTAAGTCGATTTCATGCACAAGCTCATGATCATAGCTTTCATGCATGGTCAAAAGCAGTCTTTATTCCGGATTATTGACATTCAGAGTTCCATTAAGGATCCATAGCTTGTAGATATCATTTAGCCTCGCACAAGTTTTGGTATGGAAGTGCCTTGCGATCATTGGATGAATAGGTGCTTTCAATTCTACACATGTGATTGCCTTTGTTGGACTGTATTCCTGAGCACTCGTGTAGCTTTTCGTCTCCTCACCGCGTTTATCGGCTGAGTAGGAAGCATTTGCTATTGGAGCTCCTTCATCCTGGCCTAGTTGATTAGCAGATATACTTCATCCTTGAGCGGCTGGAAGAGAATTTACTCCATGCGAGATCTTAACATATTGTTGCAGCTTATTGCTTCTAATTAACGTTTCAACGGAACTTCTGAGATGTCTGCATTTATTGGTATCATGACCAGGCTGATTGTGATAGAGGCAGAAACTTCCGGACTTCACTGCTTTACTGCTTATTTTTCGCGGTTTCGGTTGCGGATATTCTTCACACTTCTTCGTTGCAAGATAGATATTCTCAGGGGTGTCATTCAAAGGTGTCAGTTCTGGTGGGTTGAACAGACGAACTCTCTTAGGTTCTCTGTCATTTTTTCCATTGTTAGCACGCTTTTTCCCCCGAATATCTTCCTGGCCATCCTCTAAGTTCATAGGAAAGAATGGTTGTTCGAGTTTTTCCTTCTCTTGGTTATAGCAAACGTGCTTCCCTTTGTGAGGATCCGAGGTATGGGAATATGTGTTTCCTTGCGAAGCAATGTTTGTCAAGAAACTTGCTAAACCTGCTTGGATGACTTTAATAGCATAGAGTTGGTCTAGGAACATTTCATTTGAAGCATCAATTTTTTGGTGTAAACCGGTTATAACTCTGTTGAATTCCTCTCGTGACACAACATCTTTCGGAACCTTACCCACTTGATTCTTCTTTAGGATTTGGTCTGTCACATCCGAAGTATGTTCCTCAACGTCATGTTGCTCTTCTCGGCGAGGAGGTGCCTCCGTACCAAGGTTGGTAATCTCTTGAGTTTTCATCTCGGAATGACTCTCAGCTTTTGACTTCAAGCCTTCTACGTTAGCTTCATCTTCATCATTCGAACTTTCATTGTCATCTTCCATGTTGACATTGACATCCAGAGGGGTTAGGTGTAGTCGAGAATTAAAGCAGGGGTCAAGTCCCTCCATCATAGCTTTAGTGTAAACTTCCACTCGCCGATTTATGTTGGCAATGGTGGTGTTTACTTCATTCTTTGCGACACCCGCTCCACCAACGGAATTTCCACTGCCTTTAAAGCGACTAAAACGTGGTATGGCTTCTTTGCTAGTCTCTTCAGCACCTTGGCTTGCAGACCTTTTAGACTTTGCCATCATATCGGATAAGGAGGCGGTTTAGAGCTCCAACACGAGGCTTTCAACCTTGTGAGAATGTAAAGAAGGAAGGTCCAAATCGCAAGCTGGAACGATTTCTTTTGAGGCTTTTAGCTTCAAGATCTTGAGATCTCTGTGGTATACTTGATGTCAGAAAGTAGATCTGGCCCCACGGTGGGCGCCTAATTGTTGATACCGAAAATTGGTATAACAACCAAAGTGGTATTTCTAAACACGTTACCTAATCAGAGGCGAGATGCTTAGAAAGCACGTCACCTTTTCAGAGGCGGGGCGTTAGAAAACCTTTAGAGTTATGTGAGGCCATATCTAACATTCAAAAGCATCAAAATACCAAAATAAGGAAAGAAGACAAGAATTTTATAGTGGTTCGACTCTTATTCGAGTCTACGTCCACTTTGAAGATAGCATTCCATTAATCACCATGAGATTTACAACATTTGCTCCTTTATACATTCATAAAAGCTCCTTTGACATGAATTTTTCCTTACAACCGATTGAAAGAATGGATGGAAGCTCCTTAGATCTTTGGGTGATTGATCAAGAGGAAATGAAGAAGTGCGTGAAATGCTTATGCTTGTTCCTCCATGAAAGCTATGCTCCACATGCTCCAATGTTCCATAGACTTATGGTTGATCATAGAGAAGAGATGTAGGAATGCTTGGAGAAATCCCGAAAGCAATTAGGCAGCACCTCCTTGTAGTTCCAGAAAAGTCCCCTCAAAGTGATGGAGGTAGGGTCCTCTTTATAGGCGGAGAAATGGCTGAAATCTTGTATTCAGGGGTCTGGTCGATATTTTCGGTATTTACGGAAATGCCACTACCAGTTGTCACCAGTTGTTTCCAGCTGTCACGCCATCACAGGTCGTTTCTAGCGCTTTGGCCGACCAGGAGCTTCCGCCAGAAGAAAGGACGACCAGGAGACAAGCGAGCGACCATGAAGCTTGGAAGCAGAGCGGGCCGACCAGGAAGCTGAAGGAATAGGACGTTGCTGCCTTTTGAAAATGCGGACCGACCAAATGAGAAGAGAACGAGATGATGCTTTATTCGGGACAGGCGGGCTGACCAGGGAATTCTGCTAGAGAGCGGACCGACCAAAAGCTTTGAGGCTGGTTGGAGCGAACGAGAGGCTAGCGAGCGACCAGATGTTTCGTATATCTGGAGTGATCAGCCTTCTTTGGCTTTTGGAGCGACTAGCTTCGGACCGACCAACTTCGTTTGGCTTTTTTGGAGCGACCAGCGGCACTTTTTGAGATCTTCAGGACCAACCCATTCTCGAGGCATTGCAGAACCGATCGCTTTTTGAGGGTCACTGAACCGACCACTTCTTTATCATTGCAGAACCGACCACTTCTCATGTGCTACGAGACCGACCCGTATTAAACTGTCCATAATCCATTGATCGCTTTTAGTGGATAACATGTACAATAGTGGGGAATGTTAAACAACAATATATCGTTATCAAAAATGATATAGCTTAAATCCACTCACCTCATATCTTTTCCAAATCCTGGATCTGGTCCAGATCTAGGATTCCATGGTTTTCCCCTAATTGGATTCAGAACCTAACAACCATGGATTCATAATTTTTACTAAAAGAAAAGGGAAGAAAGAGGAAGAAATTAAAATAGATCAGATCTAAGAAATTACCTCACTTCGATAAGAGATTTGAACACCCATTTACAAACATACGTTCTTTTCCTCCAGATCTAGATTTAGAATTTTCCTAAACTAATTATTTATTTTTCTGAAGAGATTTGAGGAGGAAGAATAATGATAGAGCTTCTGCGTTGTCTCAGAAATATGAGATTTATGGTAGGCTCTACAGGCTTATTTATAGGTGTTCAGCAAAGAATTTAGACCAGAAAACATTCCACGTTCAGACAGAAGAATCTGCACATATCTGCGGTGAGGTCGACCTATGGGTCGACCCCCAATGTTATTCTTTCCTGCTCACTTTCCCACTGCGTAATTTGACTTTCTGGATAATTTTATTGTTAATATATTTATATATATATGAGCCTTGTATATATACAAACTTCTAATGCTCATAACTTCTTCACACGTTATCCATTTTACTCAAACTTGGGGTCCATTTGAACCAGAATTCCGAAACAAATGCAAAGGTCTTGCCGGTTCAGTTTAATTATGAATATTTAATTAAGGTATCCTTATTTAACTAAAAATATGGGGTGTTACATGTCTTGTTCTCGAGCTTTGTAAACCAAAGCTCTGATACCAAATTGTCAAGCCCTAGACTTCCCCGATACCCGAGAAGGCGGTGGAGGTCGGATTGTGTTGAGAACATGACGCATTAGAACATAAACATGAGAACATTTCATTGCTATTACAACAATTTACATCAAAGTAAAGATATCAGAGTATGAAATAAATATTACACAGCGGAAATACAACATCAGAGGTTAATAATTTACATTTAAATACATAAACATAATGTGCAGCGGAAAATATCAACTACCACAACTAAAAGAAATACACAGATACAAAGCTTTCTGAATATAGCTCCAGTTGTAAACCAGGTTCCTGCTAAATAGAAATTTGGAAAAACAAAACTATTAGCTGCTCGTACGGAAATACAATATCAGAGGTAAATAATTTACATTTAAATATATATACATAATGTTAGTGGAAAATATCAACTACCACGACTGAAAGAAATACATGTATACAAAGCTTTCTGAATATAGCTCCAGCTGTAAACTAGGATCCTGCTAAATAGAAATTTGCAAAACCAAAACTACTAGCTGCCCGTATGGAAATATGGGCACCCCGAGTTTAGGTTGAAAACAATAAACTCTAGGTCAGTCATGGGACTGGTGTGAGAACTAAAACAGTTATTAACTTTATTTTAATGCTGTATAATTCAAGGGACCACGCCGTATAACACGGAACGGGTTTCCTCCCAAGAATACCATAAAACATACAACGCAATGCTTTTTGAAAAATGAAGCGATTATAAGACTCAGGTCCCATCACACAATGCAACACAAGCCGGAGGACAGAGTTTTACATTATAATAGCCAAATATGCTTGGTGTGCTTAAAACAAATCATTTTGATAGCACTATAAGTGCATAGTATCAAAACAACTTCAAATATAAATGTATCAATCATAGACGGCATTGGTACCATATATTATGTCGCCATACATAGGTTTACAACTAAAACCGAAAAATGTCATATTGGTAGTTGGATTCCGTCTATGAGTCGAGGCAAGGGATCTTCCTCACTGGTTTAGGCCATCTCTAGCGGGATGCCCAGGACCCAGACATTGGTGAGCCCTTGGTTATCATCAGGGCCGGTCCTCTCTTACTTTTGAGGATTGGTTATTCCTGAACAATGCGTTTCCCAGTCCAATCGGGCCTATCTCTGAGCCTTTTAGTCGGCTCGATATCCGAGGTGCCTCGCAATCCATCATCCACATAAGTAAAAAATGTTTGGGCTCTATACCATGACACCACTTCTAGCTAGAAAGAAATGCATGTCCTCCCTGAGGTCCTCATCCCGTTTTTGACTCATACCGAGGTATGAGACTCGCGAATTAACGCTTCAACACAAAGCTATGCTACTTAAAGTTGTGCTTTTATCATCCTCCATAAGGCCTTTTTTTCAACAAAAGCCTTGATCAGTTGCATCTTAGCATGCCACATTGTCAATTCATGCCATACAACTGATTTCTGTTAGTATATAACCTCTAAGATCATACGTCTCAGAGAAGGGTGTTAAGCAAGAGAATAAATTTTCCGCCACCAACCAGATACATATTTAATAGAAGTCAATCAATACAGAATGAAATATAATGTCAGACATAATCAATTTACAAGTCCATTCTGGGTCTAAACGAAACTGGAGGCACCTTGTTCCTTATTCCATAAGTCCAATACAGGAGAGAGGTCCTCGTATATCCAATCGATCTCCAAGTACGTCTGGACGATCACTACTTATTACCTCGTCTTGGGTGTACATCCCGATCAAGACATCTGTAATCATCCATTCGATGTGAAGATCTCTATTCATCAACCACTGTCTTCATCATCGACTTTTAATCGTCGCAACGGTTATTCAGAATGGGTTAAACCTGGTCTTTCCGAATAACTAACGTATCTTATAATCAAGTGCTATAAAAACACATCATATGCCTCATTCTAATCCAGAATATTCATTTATTCAAATATTCACATCTTTAGGAAAAGGATCCCACTAATTTTATCAAAGATAAGTTCTTTTAAATTCATTTCTTATTCTTCCTTTTGATATCATTTTCAAAATATTTTATTTTATCTTTCCACGACTTAAACTAAATTAAGGTTTAAGAACTAGTCCGAATTATCGAGCCTTACCAAAGTAACCATTCATTTTATTAATCCCAATCCCAACCTATTCATCCCTTGGAGCAAAACTGGTAGTACTCCATATCAAGTACCCATAGGGTTATCGGTAAATTCAATTACCACTTAATGTTCAAATCTAATTAAAGATTCGTTAAAACTCCAATTAGTTTCTGTCTCAAAAATCATTACTTAATGATTATTCAAATTTAAGAATTAAATTCTATCTTGACTTGGGTTAAAGAACCAATGACATTTAAAACATAATTCACGATAAACCCAAAATCATCTTCCATTAAAATGGAACCTTCACGGAAATCACAGCAGTATGTAATCGATATAAATTTCCGTACCAGAATAATATTATAGGTGGAATAATGGAAAGGCCTTTTAAATTCCATATATAGTAACGGTCTCCCTTCACAGATGCTCATTTCGATTATCACTAAATTGAGTTCCACTTAATTCCAATTATATATATATTTAATTGGAAAAACTTTACTTTGGCAAATTCCCTTAAATCTTAGCTAAAATATTTATAAACTCCAAATAATATTTTCACAGTTAATTAGGTTTAAGAGCTAGTGTCATTTAAAACACAATTCACAACGAACCCAAAATCAACTACCCTTTAATTCCTATTATATTTGTTTATTGGTAAACTTCATTAAATCTTAGTTAAACGATTTATTCCTTTCTCTGCTGGGTTTAAGAAGAGTGTTATTAAAGACACTATTCATGCCAAACCCAAAATCTCATTTGATATTAAATACAATGGCTTTGAATAGAAATCATGTCATCTTATATTCAATATCAAATTCTAAAACTAACAGATATCGTATTAGGAATATTGATATCTATATCTTCCAAATTCCTTAACAATATCCGTATAACCATGGAATCCAATATCAAAATATTCCAAAGATTATTTCCATTCAAATCCTTTCTAATTCATACAATGGAAAAACTATGGTTATATTATGTTCTAAACTATATTATATATATATATTCATCTTTGAAAACTCGTTTCAGTAGTTTATCCCTAAAATTGCACATTTCACTGTTCAGCCAATTTTAATATTTTCAGGTCCGTCCAAAATCGGACATCAAAACCAGACTTCAACATTTAACTGAATACTGCATTAAAATATTCGTTTAGTTTTGGATTGAAATGAGATTCAACCAACTACCATATAATTTTAGTTATATGGATTTCATACATCGCATGCATTCAACAATAGTGATAAACAACTATTAACATTCAATTTACATCTAGAGTGCAATTACAACAACATAAGCATTAAACAATTAAATAACACTTATAATGGTCTGTCAATCAATCAGTTGACATACAACTAAACACAAAGGAGATGTGTGAAGTTATTATCATCCCCAGACCCATGTGGGGTTTTCAATCAACATCCAATGATCATTATTTGCATAAGTGGGCAATGTGTAAAATTATCGTCCCAATACCCGTGTGGGGTTTAAATCATAATCCATGTGAATTTATCTACAGTTTAAAAATAATAGCATTAAAACTGTAGACATCCATCAATCATCAAACAAATATTGCAATCACAGATAACAAATACATACTCAGTTATAAAAATAAATAACTACACAAATAGTTTGGGCGAGAGAGTTCTCACCTTGGTTTGCACTCCGTCAGTCTTTGATCAACGGTTATAGTGTCATTAAATAACGATGAGCACTCAATTGTTTACATCAGACGTTTTCCTCCCCCAAAAATTTCCATCAGCTCCAAATCACTCCAAGTTAGTTTCATTGCAAAGCACTCGTCGATACAATTCCAACGCATCTTGTTTCACTGAATTCCAAGTTCATGTGAAAAAGTTATGATCATTTTAAAATTTAAAAAAATCTCTATTCAACCATTAATGGCCGAGGAAAGGCCTTCTGCTCGGCCATTAATGGTCGAACTGCTATTAAACCCCAAAATTTTAAAAATTTTGCCAAGAAAACATGTTTGAAATGATATTGTCCAATGCCCAAAGGCCTTTGATTTTTATACATGCAAATGAGGCTTCTATAACTCACCGAAGCAAATCATAACACCAAACTCACATACACAAACATTCATACAAGAGATATGCAATGATCCTTGATTATAAATTCCAAAACGGGCAAATTTTCTAACCAAAGCAATTAAATACGATTCAAGCGACTTGTGAAGACTTAGAACTTTTCCCGGGAGGCATAGGAGCTTCACAATATCACCAAATCAACTAGTAGCTTATGAATTAGATTGTGTAGACAATTCTAATCAAAATTTCTAATTTATTGAAACATGAATATATGAAACCGACTAAGTTTCACTATTCTATCCAATTCACTAGCGTATGCAAACTCAAATAAACTCTAAACTACACTCCTACAAGCTATGAAACTTATGGCATAGATGTGGGTTCATGAATACCTCACAAAGAACTCACCTTGGATGGTTAGAAGCAAGAAATCGATCCAATGACAAGCTAGAACAACCTCTCTTCGATAAAAGCACTAGAATCAACAACCTATAATCATATTGAACACATTTCCTAAGAATTTGGTCATAGGAAATCTCAAAAATCAAAGAGAAAGCAAACTATAGAAGATGAAGAGGAGGATGGAGAAGCTTACCTAGGTTTCCTCTTCGATTTCCCCTTTGACTTGGGCTTGGATTTGCAAAACCTAGCTAAGGAATTTTAATTTCCCTTTCCACTCTTCATTTTCTATTATTTTTTTCCTAAGTTCTGAAGTGAATGAAGAGAAGGAGGATGATTTGTGGGTTATATGGTAGGCTAGGTTAGCTCAACCAAGACCCAGCCCAAGTACCAAAATCCGCAAGCTCGAAATATATCAAAGCTTATACTTTTCGAACATGTAAACGATGTTTTGAACTCTATGGAAATGGTTTCGAGTCCAAATTCGTCCATATGTAAAAAGTGATATTTTGGTCATACATCAAATGAAAGAACCAAATTTCTCCAACTCCAAAGGTACCAATGTTTATAGTTTTAAAAGGCACAAACGATATTCTGAACCCAATGGGTGTGGTTTCGTCGAAAACGGAAGTCGTTTACAAAATGGCATTTTTTTTAAGGGCTATATAATATATATATATATATATATATATATATATATATATTCCATAACGACTATTCTAAATTTTAATTTAGACATAGCTAACCATTTATAAACTGAAATCTCTATTTCTTTCATTCGTTAGAAAATTTCAATTCAAAATATTCCAACGTTTCTTGTTTTATCAAATCCTAATTTATATTGAATTCTATATATTCATTCAAAGTTTAAAATCAAATTTTCAAACTACTACGCCATTTCAAGTTTGTTTTAATCAAATTTTAAATTTATACGTTCAAACTTCGATTAAAATAAATCTTAAGTTGTTTATTCTCAAAATAATTCATTCGAAATATTTAATTTCTATGAAAATTAATTAAAAATAAATTTTAAATTGGTTCTAAAAATACGGGTTATTAGACACACGATTCCAACGTGACAAGCAGTTTATAAAACTGAGTTCGTAAGGTCGAGATATCATTATTTCAAGTTAATATATGTATATTTAATTTAAATAAAAATTTAAATTAATTAAAACATTGGGCTTTACCCATTCTTTCCGACCCAACGTCACTACCTCTAAACCCGCATACTAAAACCGCCTACAACAATACACCGTCTTCCACCCCTCCAGTATTTCCCAAACCTGAATCCTCCATTGCTCATTTTAAAATTTTTTGAGCTCCCCCTTCTTTATAATTCCCTTACGAAATTCAAAAGCAAAGCCATCCTCTTCCATCTCTACCTGAGTTCTGTCTCTGTAACGACCCGCATTCTACGCATTGAAGGATCGTAGAATATTTATTTCTTTTATATACGAAGTCATATGGTCATGTAACTTTAGGAGACGACTATTTGGGTCATTTCCCATGTTCATGATTTTTTTCGATTTTTAAATGACCATTTTGCCCCTATATGATCTTGTTTTGACCATAACTTTTGATTGGAAAGGAGTTTTGACCTGAAACCACCTCCATTAGGTCCGGAAGATGGTTTACCTTTCCGTAGATTGGTCATATGTGAAAACCGGGCTTACCGTTTGCGAGATATGATTGAAATAAGGTTTGGAAGATGAAAAACTGCTTAACCGGGCCTAATTAGGGTGATTAGCAAGAGAGCCCATAACCCATTTCGGGATTAGGGTTATGGGGAGGCTGAGAACAATAGGGGAACGATCTATTTTCATTTTCTCGGCCACCTAAAACATTTCCCTAACTCTAACAATGGCCTCCAACATCTAGAATCTCCTCTAATCACTTTCTAATCAAGTATTAGCCTAATCTACGTCAAATCAAAGGGAGATAGCACCAAAGTAAGGCTGGAGCTACCGTATTTTCTTGATATTCGCGCCCAAACAAAGATAATTTTAGTTTTGAAAGTTTATTTGGGGCTAAGGTGAGTGATTTGCATAGTTCCTTACTAATTATGGTTAATTAAGGGAAATTAGTGTTAATTAGTGAATTTAAACATGATTAAATCCTAGAAAAATACTTAGAAATTTTGAAATATTATTTTAGATCTCTGTTAGAAGTTTGGGTTGATTTGGTTAAGTTTTACTAATTCTATCATTAGTTTTGCTTAAACATGCTTAAGGGAAAACATGGGATTTTGGCTATGTTTGATCCATTTTAACCTATCAAATTATTGTTTTTGGTGTTTGTGGTTGATTATAAATGTTGCTATGACTGTATGGTATGCTTTGTGATTGATTAGAAGAGTTAGAATGGTCGAACACACTGTCGTATAGCGTAAAACAGTCGCTGGAAAAAGTCGCAGGAAAATTGTGCAGGGTTTCGGATCGGATCGGTTGAAAGGGATCGGGTTGGATAGTGGACTGGGCAAGGGAGCACCGAACTAAACTAGAACTTAGCACAAGATAAAGCATGGTGAAAAGGAAGGCCATTGGGATCGTGTTGGAGTTGGGATTGGGCTGAAGCTTGACGTGGGGATCAGATCGGATTGGAGCTAGGTGGGATCAGATCAGAATGACAGGAGGACATGGTATCGGATCAGACTAACTGGAGGGCTAGAGGACCGAACCGTATTCAAGTTGAAGCACCCGAGCCGAACCGAGTTGGAGGATGGCACCCGAACCGAACTGAATGAAGGAGCTGAGCCAGACCACGATGGAGAATCCGAACCGAACCGAACGAGAAATCTGAAGGTGATGTATAGCCGAACCGAACCAGACTTAAGCTACTTCTACGCGATGACTCTTCTGAAGACCAACTCCAATTGGACTAAAACCCGAGATGCAAAGGAAGTCCAAATAGGAAGTGGAACTCAGGATCCAGTTAGGAATCAATAAGTTACCTTCATGAGTTGTGCTTTGCTGCGGGACATATGCAAAAGGGTTATCGATGTCTATAACTTTGGATCACTATGGAGTGTGGGGTATGTGGATGGATTCAGGGCCACAGTGGCCTAGGTAGGATTGTAGGCTATGGACCAATGAGGTGGGGTCATTTGTAAGGATTTAGTCGTGACTCCATGGGGCAAGCTTGGTGGTATCAATAGTTATACAAGTCGGACTCTGTCACTACCTCAATGGGTCTAGTGATCAAAGTAGTAGATATCGTATGCTTTACGCACTGAGTGAGAGATGTGAGGATGGTCGCTATGATTGATTGTTTGTCATCACTATGTCATGCACACCCCCACCCCCGTATTTGTTACACCTTATGTTTAGTGGCACCTTAGAGTATTGAGCGGTATGTTGTGCTAATTCTTTGGTTGCAGGTCCAGGTTCAGGTATGGTTTAGTATACCTGTTATTGTTCTGTTTTGATGCTTATCGCTTAGACCAGACTTTTGTCTGACCCAGAGTTTTATGTCTCTTCTTATTACTCTGGGTGCTCTTAAACGAGCAGACTAGAGACAGGTTAGGTGGTATGCACGAGTAGCTGTACTGGAGACGAGCAGGAGGTTCCCACGTATGATACATATAGATATTCTCCCTGTGTCATTGCTGGTCACTACTTTAGGCATTAGTAGTGTACCTTACTTATTGGCTTTAGGGACAGTTTTCAAAAGTTGTAATAATAATGATGTGGAACATAAGCTATATTTGGATTTTCCGCTGCTATGATGTTTAGTTTTCAGCTTATGCACTGTCTCACTTGTTTTATGTCAAGTATGTTATTATTATATTTTATTCCATGCCCTGTGAGGCATTCTACAGGTTCTTTGTTAGTTCACCAGTAAGTTCTCTTCTTTTTCCTTCCATTGGCGACCGTCCCGTGCTGCTTGGACATCGGCACAACGCACTATCACTGGAAATGTCGACAGGTGCGGGGAGGTCCGTCACATTTGGTATCAGAGCTCTAGGTTGCGTAGTTAACCTAGGGAAAGACAACAGGGAGAGATAATACGTATATGAGAGCGCGTTTTTGTGATTGTTTTGGTTTTCAAAAGCTATATATATATATATATATACACACACTATTAGTATGGCTAAGGATGAAGTCGCACTGCACGGACAACCCAAAGAGGATGGTTAATCGTTTCTCTTTACAAATTGAATGATGAGACAATATACGAGGGGTGCTGGTAGAGGAGCCAATAATGGGAATGCTTCTGACATGAGGACTATGTTTACTGACTTCATGAGAGAGATGCATAGAGATGTCCGGAGGGCAGTCCCCAATGCTGCTAATGGTGGTGGTGCAGAGGTGCAGGTGCCTAGAGCCGATTTCGCCGAGCTTTGCAAGGATTACACTAGTCTTGGTGGAAAGCCGTTCCACGGAATGGAGTCGGCTACGGATGTTCAGGATTGGTTAGATAGCTGTGAGCGTATCTTCGAAGACTTAGGTATCGAGGATGCGATGAAGAGAAAGCTAGCGTCCCGTCAGCTGCAAGGACGGGCAATGAATTGGTGGAACGCTATTAAGGCAGCTACTCTAGAGGATCAAGTTACATGGGATCAGTTTAAGGCCCGATTCAGTGAAAAATTTATCCCAGCTGCCCAGAATTCAGAGTTATTTAGGAAATTTCTGGAGCTTAAGCATAATGGTAGGGCAGTCTCGGAGTACATTGCATAATTCGATACTTTATCGAAGTATGGATTATCCCTCGTTGACACTCACGAGAAAAAGAATGATAAGTTTATAACAGGCTTGGATCAGTACTTGGGGGAAAGGCTTATTAACCACATCGATGAGACGTTTGAATCGATTGTGGGGAAAGCATTGAGGTCAGAGAGTCTTTACCCTAAGTCGAAGACTAAGGTTTCATCTATAGAGGAGCCAAAGCCGCAAGCAAGCGTTGGAGGCAAGAATGGTTCTCAAAATAAGAGAAAGCAGAATCAGACCAAGGATGGTCAGAAGAAAAAGAATAAGAAAGATGTTGAGTGCTTCAGCTGTGGTAAGAAGGGACACTATGCCAAAGAATGTCGGGCCAAGCCAGCGGATAGGAAGTGCTTCAACTGTGGCCAAGCGGGACATCACAAGGATAAGTGTCCGCAACCCCCAAAAGAAAAGCAGATTGTGAAAGCAAATGCTCTCAATGCTATTACTTCTTCGTCGAATGCCCCAACTGCGGCGGAGAAGTGAAAGAAAGTTGTTATTTAAGGTATGCTTTCTGTTTATGATGTTCTTGTTCGAGCATTGTTTGATATCGGAGCTTCCCGTTCCTTCATATCTAGTGACCTGGTAGATAGGTTGGGATTGGAACCCGAGATAGTCGATAGACCTTTAGCAGTGACGAACCCGATTGGTGGTTCGACTAGCCTTAGTATGATTTGTCGAAATGTGGTCTTATTGAGTCATGGATGCATGTTTGTTTGTGATTGCTTTGTTTTGGGCTTTACTGGGTTTGGCATTATTTTAGGAGTCAATTGGATCCAAAGATACGGGGTGGTGGTAGACTGTGAGGGCTTTTTGGTGACAGTTAGAAAGGATGATGGGCGGAGGGTAGTGTTTGGTGGTCTACCTAATGATGGGGTAATGGCTAGTTTTCTAAATTCCCTCAACATCCCGGATGATGAGTTATTAGATGTTCCCATGGCTGGCCAATATCCGGACGTCTTCAAGGAAGTGACCAGACTTCCACCACACCGAGAGATTGAGTTCCGTATTGATTTAGTGAAAGATGCCAGACGTATAATGATGCCACTTTGTCGTATGGCACCAAGGGAGCAGCAAGAGCTCGGGGTGCAAGTAAGCGATCTTTTGAAGAAGGGATTTATCAGAAGAAGTGTTTCTGAGTAGGGAGCACCAATTATGTTTGCCACCAAGGAAGATGGTTCCCTTCGATTGTGTGTAAACTACCGCGAATTGAGTAAGGTGACGAGGAAGAATATTTATCCTCTACCGCGGATAGATGATTTGTTTGATCAGTTGAGTGGCGCGAGAGTATTCTCCCAATTGGATCTCACGATAGGTTTTCATCAGCTTAGAGTGGAAGCTGGGTGTATAGCTAAAACGGCCTTTCGGACGCCGTCTGGATTTTATGAGTGGTTGATCATGCCATTCGGGTTGACCAATGCACCAGCATATTTTGTGGATCTTATGAATAAGGTATTCAGAGATCAGTTGAATAAGTTTGTTCTTGTGTTCGTGGACGATATACTTGTTTATTCGAGGACAGAGGAAGAACACAAGGAACATTTAAGGATAGTGATGGAGGTGTTGAGAAAACACCAATTGAAAGCAAAGTTTTCTAAGTGTCACTTCTGGAGAAGGGAAGTGAGATTCTTGGGCCATGTTGTTTCAGAAAATTGTATCGCCGTGGATCCTGCGAAGGTGGCTATGGTACATGATTGGTCTATGCCCAAGAATGCAACAGACGTAAGAAGTTTCTTGGAGTTAGCTGGATATTATCGTAAGTTTATCCAAGACTTCTCCAAGATAGTAGCACCATTGACTCAGCTGACCAAGAAGAATCAAGCTTTCGTCTGGGACAAAAAGTGTGAAAATGCATTCAAGAGTCTAAAAGAAAAGTTGGCATGTGCACCATTGTTAGTCATTCCTAAGGGAAATGAAGAGATGACAGTATATACAGAAGCATGTGGCACCGGGCTAGGTGTTGTATTGATGCAAGGAGGTAGGGTTGTAGCTTATGCAATTCGGCAATTGAAACCACACGAGAAAAGATACCCTACCCATGATTTGGAATTAGCAGCGATCGTATTCGCATTGAAGATGTGGAGACATTATCTCTTGGGAGAAAGATTCGAGTTGTTTACTGATCATAAGTCATTAAAGTATCTTTTCTCTCAAAAGGATCTAAATCTCCAACAACAAAGATGGTTAGAATTCTTGGCTTCCTACGATTTTGATATTGTATACACACTAGGAAAGGGAAATGCAAAAGTTGATGCCTTGAGTAGAAGACATGCCAGTTTAGGGGCTATGTTTCTAGAATGGAAGCAACTGGAGTACATCGTTGGGTATGATTCCAGACCAAAGTGCGAATTGGATCCAGAATGTTAGCAAGTTTGATGATCA
Source organism: Allium sativum (assembly GCA_030737875.1). Classification (NCBI taxonomy): domain Eukaryota; kingdom Viridiplantae; phylum Streptophyta; class Magnoliopsida; order Asparagales; family Amaryllidaceae; genus Allium; species Allium sativum. The sequence goes on along the minus strand of CM060912.1, from coordinate 966,600,064 downwards.
AACCCACCTTGATTGAGCGGATTGGTTCCAGTCGGAAGAATGATCCTAACTTATTGGAAGTCATCTCCAAGTTAGAGATGGGTATCGATGAGGAGATGAACAAGTATGGGCTTGATCGAGATGGATGGCTTAGAAAGAATGGAAGACTGGTTTTACCCAATGTCAATGGATTGAGAGATGAAGTGCTTAGAGAATGTCACCACTCAAAACTGACTATACACCCCGGTGGTAGCAAGATGTATCGAGATATGAAGCAGACCTACTACTGGGAAGGGATGAAAAGAGACGTTGGGAAGTTTATATCCAAGTGCATGAATTTCCAGCTAGTTAAAGCTGAGCAAAAGAAGCCTAGCGGCTTGTTACAACCATTAGAAATTCCATAATGGAAATGAGAACAAGTCTCAATGGATTTCATTCATGGTTTACCAAGGACTAGATCGGGCCATGATAGCATTTGGGTGATTGTGGACCGATTGACCAAGAGTACAAGATTTATACCCGTCAAGTCGAATAGAACAGCAGCTAAGTTAGCTGAGCCATATATGAAATGGGTAGTGAGATTTCATGGAATAACTAAGGGCATTGTGAGTTACCGAGATCCGTTGTTTACTAGTGGATTTTTGAAAAGCTTACAAGAAGCGTTAGGATCAGAGTTACATCTCAGTACCGCATATCATCCTCAAACTGACGGTCAGACAAAGAGCGTGAATCGAGTATTAGAAGATCTCTTGAGAGCTTGCATATTAGACTTTGGTGGATCATGGGATGACCATTTGCATCTAGTGGAGTTCGCATATATTAACAGTTATCAATCCAGTATTGGTATGGCTCCATTTGAAGCTTTGTATGGAAGACTGTGCAACTCACCGTCATGTTGGTTAGAAACCGGTGAGAAGTTTGTGCTTGGACCAGATGTGATAAGAGAAACTTCAGGCAAGATTAAGATTATCCAACAGCGAATGAAGGCTGCCCAAGATAGGCAAAAGAGTTATGTTGATAAAAGGAGAAGAGAATTAAAGTTCTCCATTGGTGACTTGGTGTTTGTCAAGATTTCTCCGTTGAAGAGCGTGATACGATTTGGTAGGAGAGGCAAGTTAGCACCAAGATTCATTGGTCCATTCCCAGTTCTTGAGCAAATTGGGAATTTGGCATATAAAGTTAAATTACCAGACAAGATGGCAGGAGTTCACAACGTATTTCATGTTTCCCAATTAAGGAAGTTCGTACACGACCCCGATGTGACTATTTCACCTGATCAGTTGGATGATATCAAGGTTGAAACCGAGGTGGTTGGGAACCGTAGACCTATGCTTATTGTTGGGAACGATACGAAGCAATTTCAAAGGAAAGCAGTGAATCTAGTCAAAGTTCAGTGGGACGAGAATGAAAATGACTGTACTTCGGAGACAGAGGAGAGCAATAAGAAGACGTATCCAGAACTCTTCGCCTGGTAATATTTCAGTTTCGATTTAGTCTTTCCGCATGCTAGGATAGGTTTGTTTTGTTTGTTTTGCATGTTTGATTGTTGTATATGGCTGGTAGGCATACGGGATCCTTTGTATGTTTTGGGTTAAGGAATTTCGGGGACGAAATTTCTTAAGGGGGGAGAATGTAACGACCCGTATTCTACACATCGAAGGATCGTAGAATATTTATTTCTTTTACATACAAATTCATATGGTCATGTAACTTTGGGAGACGACTATTGGGGTCATTTACCATGTTCATGATTTTTTTCGATTTTTAAATGACCATTTTACCCCTAACTGATCTTGTTTTGACCATAACTTTTGATTGGAAAGGAGCTTTGACCTGAAACCACCTCCATTAGGTCCGGATAATGGTTTACCTTTCCGTAGAATGGTCATATGTGAAAACCGAACTTACCGTTTTGGAGACATGGCTGAAGTAAGGTTTGGAAGATGAAAAACTACTTAACCGGGCCTAATTAGGGTGATTAGCAAGAGGGCCCATAACCCATTTCGGGATTAGGGTTATGGGGAGCCTGAGAACAGTAGGAGAACGATCTATTTTCATTTTCTCAGCCGCCTAAAACATTTCCCTAACCCTAACAATGGCCTCCAACATCTAGAATCTCCTCTAATCACTTTCTATTCAAGTGTTAGCCTAATCTACGTCAAATCAAAGGGAAATAGCACCAAAGCAAGGTTGGAGCTGCTGTATTGTCTTGGTATTCACGCCCAAACAGAGATAATTTCAGTTTTGAAAGTTTATTTGTGTCTAAGGTGAGTGATTTGCATAGTTCCTCACTAATTATGGTTAATTAAGGGTAATTAGTGTTAATTAGCGAATTTAAACATGATTAAATCCTGGAAAAATATTTAGAAATTTAGAAATATTATTTTAGATCTCTTTTAAAAGTTTGGGTTGATTTGGTTAAGTTTTACTAATCCTATCATTAGTTTTGCTTAAACATGCTTAAGGGAAAATATGGGATTTTGGCTATGTTTGATCCGTTTTAACCTATCAAATTATTGTTTTTGGTGTTTGTGGTTGATTATACATATTGTTATGATTATATGGTATGCTTTTTGATTGATTAGAAGAGCTAGAATGGTCAAACACACCGTCGTATAACGTAAAACAATCGCTGGAAAAAGTCGTAGGAAAATTGTGCAGGGTTTCGGATCGGATCGGTTGAAAGGGATCGGGTTGGATAGTGGACTAGGCAAGGGAGCACCGAACCGAACTGGAACTTAGCACAAGCTAAAGCATGGCGAAAAGAAAGGCCATTAGGATCGTGTTGGAGTTGGGATCGGGCTGAAGCTTGACATGGGGATCGGATCGGATTGGAGCTAGAAAGTGGGATCGGATCAGAATGACAGGAGGACATGGGATCGGATCAGACTAACTGGAGGGCCAGAGGACCGAACCATATCCAAGCAGAAGCACCCTAACCGAACCGAGTTGGAGGATGGCACCCAAACCGAACCATATCCAAGTAGAAGCACCCTAACTGAACCGAGTTGGAGGATGGCACCCGAACCGAACCGAATAAAGGAGCTGAGCCAGACCACGATGGAGGATCCGAACCGATCCGAACGAGAAATCTGAAGGTGATGTATAGCCGAACCGAAGCAGACTTAAGCTACTTCTAGGCAACGACTCTTCTGAAGACAAACTCCAATTCGACTAAAATCAAAGATGCAAAGGAAGTCCAAATAGGAAGTAGAACTCAGGATCCAGTGGGGAACTAACGAGTTACCTTCATGAGTTGGGCTTTGCTGGGGATGTGTGCAAAGGGGTTATCGATGTCTATAACTTTGGATCACTATGGAGTGTGGCGGTATGTGGACAGATTCAGGGCCACAGTGGCCTAGGTAGGACTGTTGGCTATGGACCAATGAGGTGGGGTCATTTGTAAGGATTTAGTCATGACTCCATGGGGCAAGCTTGGTGGTAGCAATAGTTATACAAGTCGGATTCCGTCGCTACCTCAATGGGTCTAGTGATCAAAGTATTAGATATCGCATGCTTTACGCACTGAGTGAGAGATGTGAGGATGGTTGCTATGATTGATTGTTTGCCATCACTATGTCATGCACACCCCCACCCCCGTATTCGTTACACCTTATGTTTAGTGGCACCTTAGAGTATTGAGCGGTATGTTGTGCTAACTCTTTGGTTGCAGGTCCAAGTTCAGGTATGGTTTAGTATACCTGTTATTGTTTTGTTTTGATGCTTATCGCTCATACCAGACTTTTGTCTGACCCAGAATTTTATGTCTCTTCTTATTACTCTAGGTGCTCTTAAACGGACAGACTAGAGACAGTTTAGGTGGTATGCACGAGTAGCTATACTGGAGACGAGCAGGAGGCTCCCACGTATGATACATATAGATATTCTCCCTGTGTCGCTGTTGGTCACTACTTTGGGAATTAGTAGTATACCTTACTTATTGGCTTTAGAGACAGTTTTCAAAAGTTGTAATAATAATGATGTGGAACATAAGCAGTATTTGGATTTTCCGCTGCTGTGATGTTTAGTTTTCAGCTTATGCACTGTCTCACTTGTTTTATGTCAAGTTATTATTTTATTTTATTCCATGCGCTGTGAGACATTCTACAGGTTCTTTGTTAGTTCACAGTAAGTTCTCTTCTTTTTCCTTCCTTTGGCGACCGTCTCGTGCTGGTTGGACATCGGCACAGCGCACTATCATTGGAAATATCGACAGGTGCGGGGCAGGCCGTCATAGTCTCCTCATCACCCAGTCATACTACAGCACTCACGCAACATATAAGGTTCCATGCATGCCTTCTGGGTCTGAAATAAATGGCACCTTCCATTCGCATACACTGATTCTTGCACTTCCTATTTCATGCGTTGCTCCATTTCCATGCCATGCGGCCTCTCCCCTTACTCACGTATGCATAGTACTTCTTCTCCAAATGAAAAGGAAATCTCTAGCTACACAAAACTGTTTTTCACTTCTCCTTCTAAAATTTTACTCCATCTTCTTACTAGAAGAATACTACTTCCTACCACCTCATCTTCGCGTCGCTCATCTTCCCTACAGTAAGCCATCGACATCATTTTCCATGAAATTCCAAAAAAAAAAAACATCATACCGAAGCTATGTGCCCCAACAGTCAGGGACTCAAACGGTGGCTTCTATTTTCAAATTGAATGAACACTGACTACTATCGCGGATTCGAGTTCGAACCATAGTGCATCGAATGCCTTGAAACGGGTGCAAGAGTGTAGAGAAAACCCAGGCGAACTTTGTAACACCCCACCTCCGCTAGGGTCACTCACAAAGGGAATGGACTAGTTTTGGAGGAGCATTATCGAGGTAAACAATCACAGAAATATCACAAGATAGAACATAGATAAAACAGTGGAAGAATCCAAAGATACATTTCATTACTTTCAAAAAGAGTCAAAACCTTTTACATCAAATAACCAAAGTCATTATTTTCCATCACAACAAATTCTGTCTTGCATAAATAAAGAAGCATAAACTTAAAACATCAAAAGTAGCTTAATTCCCCAAAGGTAGCAGAAGTGCAGCCACAGCATAGCCCAAGATCAAACCGTACATGAGCTGAATCAAAAGCAAGCGAAGTCCAAGCTAAGTGCTAGAGTTTCCTCCCTGAGAACCTGGGGGGAAACGAAAGAAAAGGAGGCGAAAGAAAACGGGTCAGTCATAAAGACTGGTAAGTCCAAGTGACTTTCAGCATAAAAACAGGTAAAGGTAACATGACATGTATAAACTGAAAGTAAACATAAGTATGATGTCAAGATGGATAAGATAGACTACGATAACATGATGAATCAAGTATAGGTCAAGTATAGCATCGCATGTTCAAGGTTCGTTGCACCAACTGTACTAGTAGCCCAACCCATGTCAAGTATTAATTATGAAATGATCCCTGGGCCCAAAATCGTGAATGACCCATTACTAGGTCCAACGGAACGATCCACTAATCGATCGACTCCCTACAAGTTCTAGCTCGTTGTGTTTCTGTGTCATACGGCCCTATCACGAATGTAATCACCTGTGCTAGGTCCACCATAGGGTGTATCAAGCCCTATGGTGCCAACCACCGACACGAATCAAGCATGAACACCGCCTGAACCTACACTAGCGCACCCACACAATCGTCGTTCTGGTCGCTTACAATCAGCCCAGTAATCGTGCCCCTCCCTGCCTAGTTCCAGGGTATCATGATACATCTAGTGGGTTACTGCTGAAACGGACCGCGTAACTAGGGTTTCCGCCCAATAGGTTAAGTGTTGTCCTTTAAATTCGTGACTTAACCCCTACCAGTCTAGCATGTCAAGTTGGTTAAGTGTTGTTATTCGAGTTCGTGACTTAACCCTACAATTCACGTGTCAAGTTGGTTAGGTGTTGTCGTTCAAGTTCATGACCTAACCCTACCAATCATGTCTCAAGTTGGTTAAGTGTTGTCTTTCATGTTCATGACTTAACCCTATCATGTGGCATTAATTCATTAATGCACCCCAACCTCTCACATTAGACCTGTTGTTGTGGTCACTGGATATGCCGGGTGGTTCCGGGTAGATTTACACCACAACTCAGTCTAACTTCGGGTTTCAAGCACAATATGACCAACTACTCACATTGGATCCTATTGTTTGCAGTCATTGGATTTGCCGGGCGGTTCCGGGCAGATTTACACTGCAAACTCAACCCAACCTCGAGTTGGCCATTTTCAAGTTCATTCTAGTGTCATGTCCATGTTCAAGTTTTCATGTCGAGTTCGTGCCAAGTTTTCAAGGCAAGTTTCATGCCAAGTCTCCTATAATTTCCAATTTTTCCCAACGTTACCCCGTCTAAATATTAGGCTAACAATCTTAGCCTAATTTTTCGTTCGCATGATTTTTGGCATATAATGTTAGGCTAAAAACTTAGCCTAATTTAACGTACACAAAATTGGCATAAAGCAATTTATTAATATAAGCATGACATAGGTGTAAACTTGGCATCATCGGCATAGTCAATATGAACATCATAGGTGTGAACTTGCAAAATAATCAACATGAATATCATAGGTGTGATCTTGAAGTGTAGACTGAACCAACATACATATATGTGAATTTGTAACATAGACTAAATCAACTTACATATATGTGAACTTGCAAATCAATCACGAACATATGAATAAGTGTGAACTTGAAATATGACATAGGTTTAACATATACACATAAACATGTAGATCTAACATTTGGTCACATATGTGATATGATTTCACAAACTAAAACTTGCATAACATGATAAACTGCACAACTTGTCATCACGGGTTATATTTCAAGTTCATATACATATGAATAGACTTGTTCATTAATTCCCAATTCAATATGATAATAAAATAGAACCACAGGCATAGATCAATATCATTCAATTCCACATATAACATAATAAACATTATTCTACTATCAATCTATTTCCAAGGCATAACATAACTAAATTGACTAAAACATCGCAGGCATATAGATCTGATAACATTATTGATCATGAAAAGGGTTGAATAATAATCTAGTTTCAAGAACATGGATAGATCTAAAATAGAAAAATCCCCAAAATCAAGACCCAAGAACAAATAAGGAAAAGGTTTGAATAGAAAATCAAGCTTAGGTCCGATTTCATAGTTATAATCCTAGGCAATAACCTCACGGTCTTGAATCTTAGGTGATTAGTCACGATTGTCCTTGTCATAGTTATAGGCAATAGTCTTATATTCACAGTCATAGGCATAGGCATAGTCTTATGTTCACCGTCATAGTCATAGGCATAGTCTTATGTTCACCGTCATAGTCATAGGCATAGTCATAGGCATAGGCATAGTCTTATATTCACCGTCATAGTCATAGGCATAGTCTTATGTTCACCGTCATAGTCATAGGCATAGGCATAGTCTTATTCCATTAACAATAGTTTTAACGTCGTAAACAATATTCTCAATAGTCAAGATCCAAGAAGAAAACAAGAATAGATATGAATCATACATAAATCACTTCCAATTTATACCATGCTCATATTAGATTTATAGTTTTTATCTAAAAGTAACTGGAACTTACAGATCGTGGTCTAAGAAAGATGTAGAAGTCAAGTCTAGAAATTAGTCATCGAATTGTTGCGGTGTCACTGATCAATTATCTTGAATTGTTGTAGAAGCATTGATCTTTGATTTGAATCGAGTTTGAATGCTTAAGCTTTAATTTGGAGGCGGCGTCCATGGTTCAAGAGGTGAAATAGCAGCATAGCAGTGTAAGAATGATTTGTATGAATTAGGCTAGGTCTTAGGATGTATTTATAGGGGTAGCAACTAGTTTAGGCCTTTAAATTAACCCTAGAATTAATCCGGACCATCAATACACGTCTCAGGCTTCAAAAATGGGTTCTGGGTCAAAACAGACCGACCAGGTCGACCTGTAAGGGGGTAGGTCGACCACATGGTCGACCTGGGGGGTAGGTCGACCACATGGTCGACCTGCCTGGTCCTGTGCTGCCTAAAATCTGCTGAATCTTCTACAGGCCATAACTTCTTCATCCGGACTCCGATTTTCGAAAACTCAGACTCTATTTCATGTAAAATTTCGAGACGAACGCAATGGCGTAACCCGTTTCCCTTGATTATTATTTTAAAAATAATTATGCCTTGATTTATGGTTTTAACATGTTATAAACATACGGGTTGTTACATTCTCCCCTCCTTAAAGGATTTCGTCCCCGAAATCTTCAAGTTAGGAAGAATGCATCCTATCATCCAATCAACCATCTACTCAACCATCATCCACAAGCAACCATTGTCCTTAAAAGATTTCTAATGCTATATGAACATATGCAGAAAGTGTGTGTATATGTTCCTTATCTAATGCAAATGATCAGGCCTGATTGATCTTCTTAATGCAAAATATGTTTAGTGTCATGAATCCAACATGTATGCAAATAGTCCTAGCCACATAAACGCTATATGTGTGCACAAACATCCATCCATATGCAACATTCACATGATAACACATTCAATTTCATCCATAAACAAGTATAAACACTCATGCATATGCAATATGAAAATGTGCCTGAGCCGATCTACTGCCCAATGTGTGTTATGCAACCACGAGCAACCACTTGCAACCATTTGCAAACATCAACCATAACATGTTTTCAAGCACATGTTTACATCCAAAAGGGTTCTACCTAAGGTTCTCAAGATAGGATTGAGGAGATAAGCAAGATAAAACAAAGCATCTAGGAGAAGAAGTTAAAGATGTTACGCCAGAAGGTCCTGCTTGCGGGGCTTGCCCTTGCTTCTTGGGGCAGTTCTTACTGATATGTCCAGTTTCACCACACTGGAAACATGCTTCCATCTTCATCTTCATCTTTCTATAATCCTGAGCTATATGCCCCTCAATACCACAGAAGTGGCATTTTCTTTTCTCACGTGTCTTGTTATCATTCTTGTTGTTGTTGTTCTTGCCTCCTTTCTCGGAATCTACCTTCTTGTTTTGAGATTCATTCGCCTTGACCTCCTTCTTGCCATTCTTGTCTTCTTCACATAAGAGCGCCATGTCTACTTGCTTTTCATAAGTAGCCCCCATAGGTATGTGAGTCATGGCCAAGCTGTGAAGCGGCCCATTCAATCCTTTGACAAAACGAAGAGCCTTCTTATGAGGGGTATTTACTAAGTCTAGTCCAAACTGAGCCAGCTGGTTGAATTGATTGACGTACTCTTTCACCGTCATACTTCCTTGCTTAAGAGATAAGAATTTTTCCAGATGTAGACTTCGTTCAGCTTGCGAGAGGAATTTCGTCTCAAACCTCATTTTAAAATCCATCCATGTTTCAACCGGCCTCTCGGTGTTAGTGACTTCCCACCAATAGGAAGCTTCGTCTTAGAGCAACCATACTGCCAACTGTACTTTCTGTCTATCATCCACCTCGAAGATAACGAACTGATCCTCAGTTTCTTTGAGCCAGTTCCTCGCTTCTACGAATGATTCAATTCCCTTGAAATCCTTTCCACCCATGGCCCTAAAATCTTTACAGATCTTCAAGAAAGCAATTGCACGAGGAGGTGGCGGAGGAGGAGGAATCGCTGCAGCTGGAGGAGGAATATCTGCTGGGCCTGCATCGTTGGCCCTAGCCTCTAAATACCTCCTAAACCAGCCAGGTATTGGCACGCCCTCTGGAAAGTTAAGATTCCCAGACATGCTGAAATGAAAAAGAAGAGATTCAAACGAAAAAATAGAGGATAGTGCTAATGGCTTTTGGGGAATAGCCTTTAAATAAAACAAGATTTTTCTTGAAAAATGCTTCTTTGTAAATGGTTTTTGAAAATAGTTTTAGAAGGTTTTAAAAACTTTTGCCCAGTCTGGTAACCTTCTGCTCTGATACCAAATATAACACCCCACCTCCGCTAGGGTCACTCACAAAGGGAATGCACTAGTTTTGGAGGAGCGTTATCGAGGTAAACAATCACAGAAATATCACAAGACAGAACAAAACAGCGGAAGAATCAAAAGATACATTTCATTACTTTCAAAAAGAGTCAAAACCTTTTACATCAAATAACCAAGGTCATTATTTTCCATCACAACAAATTCTGTCTTGCATAAATAAAGAAGCATAAACTTAAAACATCAAAAGTAGCTTAATTCCACAAAGGTATCAGAAGTGAAGCCACAACATAGCCCAAGATCAAACCGTACATGAGCTGAATCAAAAGCAAGCGAAGTCCAAGCTAAGTGCTAGAGTTTCCTCCCTGAGAACCTGGGGAGGGGGGGAACGAAAGAAAAAGAGGCAAAAGAAAATGGGTCAGTCGTAAAGACTGGTAAGTCCAAGTGACTTTCAGCATAAAAATAGGTAAAGGTAACGTGACATGTATAAACTGAAAGTAAACATAAGTATGATGTCAAGATGGATAAGATAGACTAAGATAACATGATGAATCAAGTATAGGTCAAGTATAGCATCGCATGTTCAAGGTTCGCTGCACCAACTGTACTAGTAGCCCAACCCATGTCAAGTATTAATTATGAAATGATCCCTAGGCCCAAAATCGTGAATGACCCATTACTAGGTCCAACGGAACGATCCACTAATCGATTGGCTCCCTACAAGTTCTAGCTCGTTGTGTTTCTGTGTCATACGACCCTATCACGAATGTAGTCACCTGTGCTAGGTCCACCATAGGGTGTATCAAGCCCTATGGTGCCAACCACCGACACGAATCAAGCATGCACAGATAAACCTACTGATGCCCAATGCCTGCTTTTTCAACTCCGGACCACGTGCACAACCATAGCCCGCCTGAACCTACACTGGCGCACCCATACAGCCGTCGTTCTGGTCGCTTACAATCAGCCCAGTAATCGTGCCCCACCCTGCCTAGTTCCAGGGTACCATGATACATCTAGTGGGTTACTGCTGAAACGGACCTCGTTACTAGGATTTCCGCCCAATAGGTTAAGTGTTGTCCTTTAAATTCGTGACTTAACCCCTATCAGTCTAGCATGTCAAGTTGGTTAAGTGTTGTCATTCAGGTTCATGACTTAACCCTACAATTCACGTGTCAAGTTGGTTAGGTGTTGTCGTTCAAGTTCATGACCTAACCCTACCAATCATGTCTCAAGTTGGTTAAGTGTTGTCTTTCATGTTCATGACTTAACCCTATCATGTGGCATTAATTCATTAATGCACCCAAACCTCTCACATTAGACCTGTTGTTGTGGTCACTGGATATGCCGGGCGGTTCCGGGCAGATTTACACCACAACTCAGTCTAACCTCGGGTTTCAAGCGCGATATAACCAACTACTCACATTGGATCCTATTGTTTGCAGTCACTGGATTTGCCGGGCAGTACCGAGAAGATTTACAATGCAAACTCAACCCAACCTCGAGTTGGCCATTTTCAAGTTCATTCTAGTGTCATGTCCATGTTCAAGTTTTCATGTCGAGTTCGTGTCAAGTTTTCAAGGCAAGTTTCATGCCAAGTCTCCTATAATTTCCAATTTTTCCCAACGTTACCCCGTCTAAATATTAGGCTAACAATCTTAGCCTAAATTTTCTTTCACATGATTTTTGGCATATAATATTAGGCTAAAAACTTAGCCTAATTTAACGTACACAAAATTGGCATAAAGCAATTTATTAACATAAGCATGACATAGGCGTAAACTTGGCATCATCAGCATAGTCAATAAGAATATCATAATTGTGAACTTGCAAAATAATCAACATGAATATCATAGGTGTGATCTTGCAGCGTAGACTGAACCAACATACATATATGTGAATTTGTAACATAGACTAAATCAACTTACATATAAGTGAACTTGCAAATCAATCACGAACATATGAATAAGTGTGAACTTGAAATATGACATAGGTTTAACATATACACATAAACATGTAGATCTAACATTTGGTCACATATGTGATATGATTTCACAACCTAAAACTTGCATAACATGATAAACTGCACAACTTGTCATCACGGGTTATATTTCAAGTTCATATACATATGAATAGACTTGTTCATTAATTCCCAATTCAATATGATAATAAAATAGAACCACAGGCATAGATCAATATCATTCAATTCCACATATAACATAATAAACATTATTCTACTATCAATCTATTTCCAAGGCATAACATAACTAAATTGACTAAAACATCACAGGCATATAGATCTGATAACACTATTGATCATGAAAAGGTTTGAATAATAATCTAGTTTCAATAACATGGATAGATCTAAAATAGAAAAATCCCCAAAATCAAGACCCAATAACAAATAAGGAAAAGGTCTGAATTGAAAATCAAGCTTAGGTCCGATTTCATAGTTGTAATCCTAGGACATAACCACGCGGTCATGAATCTTAGGTGATTTGTCACGATTGTCCTTGTCATAGTTATAGGCAATAGTCTTATATTCATAGTCATAGGCATAGGCATAGTCTTATGTTCAGCGTCATAGGCATCTTATGTTCACCGTCATAGTCATAGGCAAGTCTTATATTCAACGTCATAGTCATAGGCATAGTCTTATGTTCACCGTCATAGTCATAGGCATAGGCATAGTCTTATGCCATTAACAATAGTTTTAACGTCGTAAACAATATTCCCAATAGTCAAGATCCAAGAATAAAACAAGAATAGATATGAATCATACATAAATCACTTCCAATTAATACCATGCTCATATTAGATTTATTGTTTTTATCTAAAAGTAACTGGAACTTACAAATCGTGGTCTAAGAAAGATGTAGAAGTCAAGTCTAGAAATTAGTCGTCGAATTGTTGCGGTGTCACTGATCTATTCTCTTGAATTGTTGTAGAAGCGTTGATCTTTGATTTGAATTGAGTTTGAATGCTTAAGCTTTAATTTGGAGGCGACGGCCATGGTTCAAGAGGTGAATTAGCAGCATAGCAGTGTAAGAATGATTTGTATGAATTAGGCTAGGTCTTAAGATGTATTTATAGGGGTAGCAACTAGTTTAGGCCCTTAGATTAACCCTAGAATCAATCCGGACCATCAAAACACGTCTCAGGCTTCAAAAATGGGTTCTGGGTCAAAACAGGCCAACCAGATTGACCTGTAAGGGGGGGAGGTCGACCACATGGTCAAACTGGGGGGTAGGTCGACTCTAAGGTCGACCTGGCCCCCAGGTCGACCCCTAGGTCGACCTGCCCGGTCCTGTGCTGCCTAAAATCTGCTGAATCTTCTACAGGCCATAACTTCTTCATCCGGACTCCGATTTTCGAAAACTCGGACTCTATTTCATGTAAAATTTCGAGACGAACGCAATGGCGTAACCCGTTTCCCTTGATTCTTATTTTAAAAATTAATTTTGTCTTGATTTATGGTTTTAACATGTTATAAAAATACGGGTTGTTACAAGCTTGAAAATATATTTTTTGGATTTTTTTTGTGAAGTTTTATATTTGATTTCGATTTAATAGGACATGGAAAGCATCAGTTCTTGTTGAAGCTAGAAAAAAGAAGACTTTAAATCGAGTATATTTATAAGTGAGGACGCTTAATCTCAAAGTAAAGTAGGATAGGGAAGTACAGGATATGATAATATAGGATACGGCAGCCACATCCTTAGGCCTGCGTGAAAAGATGTTGTACTATATATTACTTAGTAGGTAAGGTATCATATTTTCTCTTTTTATTTTATTGTTATAAATATAGATATGTACCCCGATACATAAACCTTTGTTTAATTACGGAATGGTATCGACAAAAATATAAATATCGTTGTGATGAGCAATGTGTCATGATCCCAAAAATATAATAAAATAGAAATGTTAACTTATTTTGTGAAATTCCAAAATGCCGGTTAAGGGTGTAAAATACTCCAAATAAAAAGTTGCTTATTTTCCAAAATGAAAATTATAGTAAAATTCAAAAAATTAAATGAAGTATACATCTCAAATATCTTGTCCAAATTCGAAATCGGTATTTAATTATACTTAATAAATCGTTATGGATTATAAACGATTTCATAGCGACTATTTAAGAATTTGATTTGGACATAACTCACACTCTATAAGACGAAACTTCGATTTTTCAGTTCTACTAGAAAAATACAATTCAATAGTTTCCAACGTTTCTTATTTCAAAAGAAATCCGACTTAAAATGAATCATGTATACTCAGCTGAAGTTCAAAACTCAATATTACGAACTACCGCGTCATTACGAGCTCGATTATAATTATATTATTATTAATATGTTCAGCTGTCATTTATAAATAAATTTGTTATTCTAGATCGAATATAAACTCGATTAGATTCCATAAATAAATCCAATTTACACAAAATTGCCATTTCATCTATTTTCGACTATTTCGAAAAATATATTATTCCACTATTTATTTTAATTTAAATATTCAAAATAATTGAATTCCAACCATTTAAATTATCAAATACTTGTATAAAAATAATTAAATAAATTAATTATTAAATCACTAAAATTCTGGGATGTTACAGAACTCGGAATTTGACAAAACTTTTTCCATTGAGTCCAGAATGTCGATGTTTGCTAGGATTTTGATTTTCATTGAAAACAGAGGTCGTATGTGAGTATTTTAACACATTACTTCATGACGAAGTTTATATATAATATTATATTAATATATGTGTCCCCATATATACCCTCATAAAACTAAACCCTAATTTTTTTCTACATCAACCACATTCCCGTGAGCAAACTAAGCATGTTTCCACCCTAACAACGAATAACTGTAAATTTACGATCTATTTCTTGATCTTCCTCTTAATCCCTTAATAAAATCGAAAACCTTTCAACTGGGAATGTGTTCTGCTTGACAAGACCATGATGTTGGACGGCTATGATCGGTGATGGGGTGCTGCGGTGGCAACTAGAAAACTCGAAGAGTGCTGACATTAGAATGCAATTATAGGTGAAAGGGGAAGCTGAAATCGATTAGATTCGGGAAGTAGGTGAACTGAGCCGAGGCGCTGACAATGGTCAGGTCTAATGATCGTCTGGGAGTCAGCAAGATGGTGCAGTGGGATGTTGGAAGCGATGTGTGATGGGTAGTGCAGTGTATGCTTCTGAATGAAGCTTGCATAGGGAAAATTTTATGCTGAAAGAAACGAAGTTGAACCCGTTATTTGCTAATTCAAGGTAAGGAGGCAGTCCAATTATTTCTAAGATCTGTAATTAGTAAAGATAGAATACACTTAATGTGATGGCCTGTCCCTTCTTGTCTCCGGATCAGCTACTCGTGCATAACCAGCTAACTTGTCTCAAGTCTGCCCGTTTAAGAGCACCCAGAGTAACAAGAAGAGACATAAAACTCTGGGTCATGCAAAAGTCTGGTTTGAGCAATAAGCAGCAAAATAGAACAATAACAGGTATACTAAACCATACCTGAACCTGGACATGCAACCAAAGAGTTAGCACAACAAAATGTACAATACTCTAAGGTGACGCTAACATATGGTGTAAAGATACGGGGGTAGGGGTGTGCATGTCATAATGATGGCAAACAATCAAGCATAGCAACCATCCTCACATCTCTCACTCAGTGCGTAAAGCATACGATATCCACTGCTTTGACCACCCAAATCCTTGTTATGATCACTCTGCCCCACGGAATTATGACGACTCCACCGCACTGATCCATAGCCACTACTCCTTGATATGTCCACTCTGCCCCATGAAGTCATGACAACTCCACTAAACTGGCTCATAGCCACGCTACGATCATTCTGCCCCATAGAGTAATAACTACCCCACTGCATTGATATGTAGCCTAACATCTGTCTCGGTGGTGAATCAAAGTTGTAGACATCGACAACCCCTTTGCACACGTCCCGCAGCAAAGTCCAATTCATGAAGTTAACCCGTTCGTTCCCATATGGATCTTGAGTTCTACTTCCTATTTGGACTTCCTTTGCATCTCGGGTTCTGGTCGAATTGGAGTTGGTCTTCAAAAGAGTCGTCGCGTAGAAGTAAGAGTATACATCTGTTTCGATTCGATACTCCTAACCCGGTTCGGTTCGGTGGTAATAGCCCACGCCTTGCTTTGGTTTAGGTATGCGCAGTGCTCCACTCCTCCTTGGTTCGGTCTAGTCACACTTACTTGGTTCGGGTCGGTGGTTACCTCCATCCGGTTCGGTTTGGTTATGACGAACCGATCCCATCCGTTGCTCCAGCTCCTCTTCTCCGATCTGATCCGCAGCCCCTTCCTTGCTCCCTATCCGAACCCAACTCCAACTCTTATGCAAATGGCCTTCCTTCTTGCCAAGCCTCCTTTAGTGCCAAGTCCCGATCCGAATCGAATACCCCTTGCCCAGTTCTCTTATCTGATCTGATCCCCATATCCGACCCGATCCGATCCGAAACCCTGCACATTTCCTACAACTTTTCCAGCGATTGTTTTACGCCACACGAATGCATTTTCGACCATTCTAACTGTTCTAATTAATCACAAATCATACCATATAGTCCTAGCAACATATAGAATTGACCACAAACACCAAAACAGCAATTTGATATGTCAAAACGGATCAAACATACCCAAAACCCATATTTTCCCCTTAAGCATGTTTAAGCAAATCTAATGATAGGATTAACAAAACTTAAACAAATTAACCCAAACTTCTAACAGAGTTTTAAAATAATATTTAAGAATTTCTAAACATTTTTCCAGATTTTTAACATGCATAATTTCGTTAATTAACACTAATCATCCTAATTAACTGTAATTAGTGTAAAAACAATGCTAATCACTTACCTTAGCCACAAATTAACTTTAGGTCTGAAACTATCTCTGATTTGGGTCGAATCTCTATGCAACACAGGAGCTCTGTTCCCAATTTGATGCTAATTTTCCTTGATTAGATGTAGATAAGGCTAAAACTTGATTAAATGGTGATTAGAAGGTGATTTGGGTGTTGAAGGCCATTGTTAGGGTTAAGGAAATGTTTTAGGCAGCTGAGAAAATGAAAATAGATCGTTTTCCTATTGTTCTTAGCCTCCCCATAACCCTAATCCCAAAATGGGTTATGGGCCCTCTTGCTAATCACCTTAATTAGGCCCGGTTAAGTTGTTTTTCACCTTCTAAACCTTGTTTCAGCCATATCTCCCGAACGGTGAGTCTGTTTGGCTAATGTGACCATTCTACATAAAGGTAGACCATCATCCGGATCTAATGGAAGTGGTTTCAGGTCAAAACTCCTTACCAATCAAAAGTTATGGCCGAAACAAGATCAGTTTAGGGCAAAATGGTCATTTAAAAATCGGCAAGAATCATGAACATGCGAAATGACCCCAATAGTCTTCTCTTAAAGTTACATGGCTATACGACTTTGCATGAGAAACAAATAAATATTCTACGATCCCCTAATGCATAGAATGCGGGTCGTTACATTCTTCCCCTTAAGAAATTTCGCCCCCGAAATTCCTTAACTAAGAAACAAGTAAAGGATCCCACATGCCTACCAACCACTCATAACAATCAAACATACAAAAACAACAAATAAGTCTATCCTAGCATGCAGAAAACTAAATTGCAATTAAAATCTTACCAGGCAAAGAGTTCTGGATACGTCTTCCTAA
Organism: Allium sativum; assembly: GCA_030737875.1. Taxonomy (NCBI): domain Eukaryota; kingdom Viridiplantae; phylum Streptophyta; class Magnoliopsida; order Asparagales; family Amaryllidaceae; genus Allium; species Allium sativum. Next base: position 966,582,476 of record CM060912.1, on the reverse strand, counting down.
TGCTCTCCTCTGTCTCCCAAGTACAGTCATTCTCATTCTCGCCCCCACTGAACTTTGACTAGATCCACCGCTTTCCTTCGAAGTTGCTTCGTATCGTGCTCGACAATACGAATCAACTTGCAGTTCCCAATCGCCTTGGGTTCTACTTCGACATCATTAACTGATCAGGTGAAATAGTCATATCGGGGTCGTGCATGAATTTCCTTAACTGGGAAACATGAAATACGTTATGAACTCCCTCCATCTTATCCAGCAACTCAACTTTATATGCCAAATTCCCAACTTGCTCAAGGATTGGGAATGGACCATCAAATCTTGATGTCAACTTGCCTCTCCTTCCAAATCATATCACGCTCTTTAATGGAGAAATCTTGACAAACACCAAGTCGCCAACAGAGAATTTTAAACCACTTCTCCTCTAATCAACATAACTCTTCTGTCTATCTTTGGCAGCCTTCATTCGTTGTCGGATAACCTCTATCTTATCTGAGGTTTCTCTTATCACATCTGGCCCAAGCACAAATTTCTCACCAGTTTCTAACCAACATGATGGTGAGTTGCATGGTCTTCCATACAAAGCTTCATATGGATCCATACCAATACTGGACTAATAACTATTATTATATGCAAACTCTACTAGATGCAAATGGTCATCCCATGATCCACCAAAATCCAATATGCAAGCTCTCAAGAGATCTTCTAATACTCGATTCGCCCACTCTGTCTCACCGTCGGTTTGAGGATGGCACGCGGCACTGAGATATAATTCTGACCCTAAAGTCTCTTGTAAGCTCTTCCAAAACCCACAAGTAAACAACGGGTCTCCGTCACTCACAATGCTTTTAGGTACTCCAGGAAATCTCACTACTCACTTCATATATAGTTCCGCAAACTTAGCTGCCATTCTATTCGACTTGATGGGTATAAACCTTGCACTCTTAGTCAATCGGTCCACAATCACCTAAACGCTATCATGGCCCGATCCAGTTCTTGGTAACCCATCAATGAAATCCATTGAGACTTGTTCTCATTTCCATTCTGGAATTTCTAATGGTTGCAACAAACCACTAGGCTTCTTTTGCTCAGCTTTAACTAGCTGGCAATTCATGCATTTGGATATAAACTTCCCAACGTCTCTTTTCATCCCTTCCCAGTAGTAGGTCTGCCTTATATCTCGATATATTTTGTTACCACTGGGTTGTATGGTCAGTTTAGAGTGATGATATTCTCTAAGCACTTCATTTCTCAATACATTGACATTGGGCACAACTAGTCCTCCATTCTTTCTAAGCCATCCATCTCGATCAAGCCCATACTTGTTCATCTCCTTGTCGATATCCTTCTCTAACTTGGAGATGATTTCCAATAGGTTAGGATCGTCTCTCTGACTGGAACCAATCCGCTCAATCAAAGTGGGTCTGATCGTCAAACTTGCTAATACTTCTGGATCCAATTCGCACTTTGGTCTGAAATCATACCCAGCAATGTACTCCAGTTGCTTCCATTCTAGAAACATAGCCCCAAAACTGGCATGTCTTCTACTCAATGCATCAGCTACCGCATTGCCCTTTCCTGGTGTATATGAGATATCAAAATCGTAGGAAGCTAAAAATTCTAACCATCTTTGCTGTCGGAGATTTAAATCCTTCTGGTAGAAAAGATACTTTAACGATGTATGATCGATAAACAACTCGAATCTTTCTCCCAAGAGATAATGTCTCCACATCTTCAATGCGAACACAATCGCTGCCAATTCCAAATCAAGGGTAGGATATCTTTTCTCATGTGGTTTTAGTTGCCGACTAGCATAAGCTACAACCCTACATCCTTGCATCAATACAGAACCTAGTCCGGTACAACAGGCATCTGTGTATACCGTCATCTCTTCATTCCCTTTAGGAATGACTAACACTGGTGCACATATCAACTTTTCCTTTAGACTCTTAAATGCATTCTTGCACTTTTCGTCCCAAAAAAAATATTGATTTTTCTTGGTCAACTGGGCCAACGGTGCCGCTATCTTGGAGAAGTCTTGGATAAACTTACGATAATATCCAGCCAATCCTAAGAAACTTCTTACATTGGTTGCATTCTTGGGCGTAGACCATTCTTGTACCATAGCCACCTTTGCAGGGTCCACGACAATACCATTTTCTAAAACAACATGGCCCAAGAATCTCACTTCCCTCCTCCAGAAGTGACACTTAGAAAACTTTGCTTTCAATTGGTTTTTTCTCAACACCTCCATCACTATCTTCAAATGTTCCTTGTGTTCATCCTTTGTTCTGGAGTAGACAAGTATGTTGTCTACGAACACAAGAATGAACTTATCAATTGATCTCGGAATACTCTATTCATAAGATCCATAAAATATGCTGGTGCATTGGTCAATCCGAATGGCATGACCAACCACTCATAGAATCCAGACGGCGTCCGAAAGGTCGTTTTAGCTATACTTTATGCTTCCACCCTAAGCTGATGAAACCCTGTCGCGAGATCCAACTAAGAGAACACCCTCGCGCCACTCAACTGATAAAACAAATCATCTATCCGTGGTAGAGGATACTTATTCTTCCTCATCACCTTGTTCAGCTCACGGTAGTTCACACACAATAGAAGGGAACCATCTGCCTTGGTAGCAAACACAACTGGTGCTGCCCACTCGGAGCCACTTCTTCGGATAAATCCCTTCTTCAAAAGATTGCTTACTTGCACCCCGAGCTCTCGCTACTCCCTTGGTGCCATATGCTGAAGTGGCATCACTATAGGTCTGGCATATTTCACTAAATCAATACGGAACTCAATCTCTCGGTGTGGTGGAAGTCCGGTCACTTCCTCGAAGACGTCCGGATACTGGCCAGCCACGGGCACATCTGACAACTCATCATGAGGGATTTCGAGGGAATTTAGAAAACTAGCCATTACCCCATCACTAAGTAGACCACCAAATACTACCCTCTGCCCATCATCCGCTCTAACTGTCACCAAAAAGCCCTCATAGTCTACCACCACCCCATACCTTTGGAGCCAATCGACTCCCAAAATAATGCCAAACCCAGTAAAGCCCAAAACAAAGCAATCACAAACAACCATGCATCCATAACTCGATAAGACCACATTACGACAAATCATGCAAAGGCTAGTCGAACCACCAATCGGGTTCATCACCGCTAAAGGTCTATCGACTATCTCGGGTTCCAATCCAAACCGATCTACCAGGTCACTAGATATGAAGGAACGGGAAGCTCCGGTATCAAACAATACTCGAACAAGAACATCATAAATAAAAAGTATACCTTGAATGATGACATTCTTTCCTTTCTCCTCCACGGTTGGGGCATTCGATGAAGAAGGAACAGGATTAACAGCATATGCTTTCACAATCTGCTTCTCTTTAGGGGGTTATGGACATTTATCCTTGTGATGTCCCACTTGGCCGCAGTTGAAACACTTCCAATCGGCTGGCTTCGCTCGACATTCTTTAGCATAATGTCCCTTCTTTCCACAGCTAAAGCACTCCACATCTTTCTTATTCTTTTTCTTCTGGCCATCCTTGGTCTAATTTTGCTTTCTCTTATTCTGAGAACCATTCTTGCCTCCACCACTCGCTTGCGGTTTTGGCACCTCTACAGATGCAACCTCAGCTTTGACTTAGGGTATAGACTCTCTGATCTCAAATCTTTCCCCACAACTGATTCAAATGTCTCATCAATATGGTTTATAAGCCTTTCCCCCAAGTACCGATCTAAGCCTGTTAAGGACTTCTCATTCTTCATCTCGGGAGTGTCGATAAGAGATAATCCATACTTCAATAAAGTATCAAACTCAGCAATATGCTCCGAGACTGCTCTACCATTCGGCTTAAGTTCCAAGAACTTCCTAAACAATTCTGATTTCTGAGCAGCTGGGATAAACTTTTCACTGAATCAATCCTTAAACTGATCCCATGTAACTTGATCCTCTGGAGTAGCTGTCTTAATAGCATTCCACCAATTCATCACCGTCCTTGCAGCTGACGGGATGCCATCTTTCTCTTTATCGCATCTCGATACCCAAGTCTTTGAAGATACACTCACAGCTATCCAACCAATCTTGAACTTCTGTAGCCGATTCTGTTCCATGGAACGGCTTCCCATCAAGACTAGTGTAATCCTTGCAAAGCTTGGCAAAATCGACTCTAGGCGCCTGCACCACTGCACCACCACCATTTGCAGCATTGGAAACTTCTCCTTACACATTTCTAAGCATCTCCCTCATGAAGTCAGTGAACATCGTCCTCATATCAGGAGCATTCCCATTATTAGCTCCTTTACCAGTACCCCTAGCATATCGGCTCATCGTTCAATCTGTAAGGAGAAAACGATTAACCATCTCTTCAGTGGTACCAGTGCAGTGCGACTTCATCCTTAAATATACTAATAGTATATATATATATATATCTTTTGAAAACCAAAATATCACAAATACGCGCTCTCATATACGTACTATCTCTCTCTGGTGTCTTCCCTAGGTTAACTACGCAACCTAGAGCTCTGATACCAAATGTGACGGCCCGCCTCGTATCAGGCGACATTTCCAATGAAAGTGCGTTGTACTAATGCCCGACTAGCACGGGACAGTCGCCAAAGAAATGAAAGAAGGGAATTTTAACTAACAAGGAACCTGTAGAACGTCTAACAGCGCATGGAATAAAATATAATATTAACATACTTGACATAAAATAGGCGAGACAGTGCATAAGCTGGAAACTAAACCATAATAGTAGCGGAAAATTCAAATACAGCTTATGTTCCACATCATCATTATTACAAATTTTCAAATTGTCTCTAAAGAAAAGTAAAGGAAAAGTACACTACTAACGCCCAAAGTAGTGACCACCAATGACACAGGGAGAATACATATATATGTATATCATATGTGGGAGCCTCCTGCTCGTCTCCGAATCAGCTACTCGTGCATAACCATCTAACCTGTCTCTAGTCTGCCCGTTTAAGAGCACCCAGAGTAATAAGAAGAGACATAAAACTTTGGGTTAGGAAAAAGTCTGGTATGAGCGATAAGCAGCAGAACAGAACAATAACAGGTATACTAAACAATATCTGAACTTGGACCTGCAACCAAAGAGTTAGCACAACAAAATGTGCAATACTCTAAGGTGACGTTAACATATGGTGTAAAGATACGGGGGTGGGGGTGTGCATGTCATAATGATGGCAAACAATCAAGCATAAAAAGCATCCTCACATCTCTCACTCAGTGCGTAAAGCGTACGATATCCACTGCTTTGACCATCCAAATCCTTGCTATGATCACTCTGCCCCATGGAATCATAACGACTCCACTGCACTGATCCATAGCCACTAATCCTTAGTATGTCCACCCTGCCCCATGAAGTCATGATGACTCCACTGCACATGCTCATAGCCGTGCTATGATCACTCTGCCCCATGGAGTAATAACTACCCCACTTCACTGATACGTAGCCTAACATCCGTCTCTGTGGTGAACCAAAGCTATAGACGTCGATAACCCCTTTGCACACGTCCCGCAGCAAAGTCCAATTCATGAAGTTAACCCGTTGGTTCCCATCTAGATCCTGAGTTCTACTTCCTATTTGGAATTCCTTTGCATCTCGGGTTTTAGTCGAATTGGAGTTGGTCTTCAAAAGAGTCGTCGTGTAGAAGTAAGAGTATACCTCTGGTTCGGTTCGGTACTCCTAACCTGGTTCGGTTCGTGGTAATAGCCCACTCCTTGATTTGGTTTAGGTATGCGCAGTGCTCCATTCCTCCTTGGCTCGGTCCAGTCATACTTACTTGGTTCGGTTCGGTGGTCACCTCCATCTGGTTCGGTTTGGTTACGATGAGCCGATCCCATCCGGTACTCCAGCTCCTCTTCTATGATCCGATCCGCAGCCCCTTCCTTGCTCCCTATCCGAACCCAACTCCAACTCTTATGAAAATGGCCTTCCTTTTTTCCAAGCGTCCTTTAGTGCCAAGTCCCGATCTGAATCGAATCCCCCTTGCCCAGTTCTCTTGTCCGATTCGAGCCCCATATCCGACCCGATCCGATCCGAAACCCTGCACATTTCCTGCAACTTTTCCAGCGACTGTTTTATGCCACACGACGGCGTTTTCGACCATTCTAACTGTTCTAATCAGTCACAAAGCATACCATATAGTCATAGCAACATATAGAATTGACCAAAAACACCAAAACAACAATTTGATATGTCAAAACGGATCAAACATACCCAAAAACCCATATTTTCTCCTTAAGCATGTTTAAGCAAATCTAATGATAGGATTAGCAAAACTTAACCAAATTAACCCAAACTTCTAACAGAGGCTTAAAATAATATTTAAGAATTTCTAAACATTTTTCCAGATTTTTAACGTGCATAATTTCGTTAATTAACACTAATCACCCTAATTAACTGTAATTAGTGTAAAAACAATGCTAATCACTCACCTTAGCCACAAATTAACTTTAGATCTGAAACTATCTCTGATTTGGGTCGAATCTCTATGCAACACAACAGCTTTATTCCCAATTTGATGCTAATTTGCCTTGATTAGATGTATATTATGCTAAAGCTTAATTAAATGGTGATTAGAAGGTGATTTGGGTGTTGGAGGCCATTGTTAGGGTTAGGGAAATGTTTTAGGCGGGTGAGAAAATGAAAATAGATCGTTTACCTACTATTCTCAGCCTCCCCATAACCCTAATCCCGAAATGGGTTATGGGCCCTCTTGCTAATCACCCTAATTAGGCTCTGTTAAGTTGTTTTTCACCTTTTAAACCTTGTTTTAGCCATATCTCCCAAACGGTGAGTCTGTTTGGCTAATGTGACCACCCTACGGAAAGGTAGACCATTATCTGGATCTAATGGAAGTAGTTTTAGGTCAAAAATCCTTACCAATTAAAAGTTATGACCGAAACAAGATCAGCTAGGGGCAAAACGGTCATTTAAAAATCGGCAAAAATCGTGAACATGAGAAATGACCCCAATAGTCGTCTCCCAAAGTTACATGGTTATACGATTTTGCATGATAAAGAAATAAGTATTCTATGATCCCCTGATGCGTAGAATGCTGGTCGTTACACTTAAGGGAATAAGCAGGCATTTTTACAGGCAAAAAGTATTTGTCGAGCCTAGCTTAGAAACGAAAAGATTATATTTAACTAACCATTTAATTAAGAGAATTAATTAGTTTTAATTTAAATCATGACTTATAATCTTAATAATTTTTTATTTCGTTAACAGAATGGAATGAAATACGGGATGCCAGTGTCAAATTTTCGAGATCTACGTTCTGGAACTAGGTCGGACAGATTTGGAAGTAAATGGATTTTTCAGTTAAATTAAACGATCGTTTAATTAAACTGTAATCGAAACATTTCAACAAAAAATCGGATCAAATTGAGTAAAACTCACTTAGTTCTTCCCAATTATATTTTATATAAGTCGGGTTTTATAATTGTGTGATATGCTCGCTAATGGTTAACTGTTTGTTAAATATATATCCATATATTGGTTGAACCGATGAAATTAGAAGTCTTGTAATTTAAGTGAAACACCAAATCGTCATTCTAACGATTGGAACCAATTGAGTTAACTTACCTTTTGGTCACGTTTATAATACAAACATGTTTAATCTAATTATTTGAATTGTTTTCTGAAATAAATTGGTTGATGTTAAAAAGTTATTTACTTTAATTATTAGTTTAAATTGGATAATTCTTATTGAATGATTTTATTTGAGATAACCTATTTGGATGCAAAGAAAAACAGGTTGTAGGGATCCAACTGGATTCCTCAATAGTAGTTGTTATTATATTATAATATATGTCAAAAATATTGAATTTATGATGTAGGGAATGACAGGTTAGAGGAATCCAATAGGATTCCTCACTGATATTGATAATGTTTATCAATATGATTTGTTGTGTTTATCTGGATGTGAAATTGGTTAATATTTCACGGTTTGGTACTTTAGTAGATATTTGCCTCTTTAGTACCATTGATAAAGTAACAGATTTTTGGAATCGATGTTAAATCGATTCTAAATGTTTTTCGAAGTTATGTTTATATATTTGAAATATGATATTTATTTTAAACGTCGAAGCTTTTTTACTTACGATTTTTATAATTATTTAAATTATAATTAATGGAAATTCCAAGATATTATTAAAAAAAAGATTAAGCGGTATAAACTATATTGAACTATTAAAATGACTATGTAAAGGCTTATGTGTCATAGATGGAATTTAGAATATTTTTAAATTCTAGAAATGGATTAATGTAATTGGAAATGTACGTGAATTGTTTTAAAAGAATGAAAAGTTTTTTGTAATAAATGAACATTTCTGTAGACATTGTTTATAAAAATATGGAATGGGATTAAATAGCATTCGTGAACGAGATTAGCGAATAAATGGGTTTGGAAATGGAATGTGAGTATAGACATGTAACAACCCGGAATTTTGACAATAAATTAGTTATTTATTTAGAATCTCAAAAATAGGAATTTCAAGAAACGATGGAATTTGACCACGAAACTTTAACCAATGCGTTCGTCTCAGAATTCTGGTCAACTTTAATGTCTGGTGTGATAACCCGTAAAATCTGAACCAGTTTAATATTTTTATTTTGACAATTTTAGTGAATTTTGAATATTTAAAATGAATTATTTTAAATAATATCGACGAGAAAATTTATTTTGAATATAATTCGAACATATATATTATATACGTCGTTGTTAGAATATAAATAATTATATATAATTATAATAGAATTGAAAATGGCGCGGTAGTTCGATAATTCGATTTCAAACTTCAATTGAATGTACCGGGTGCAAAACAATCCGGATTTTAGTGAAACCAAAAACATTAGAATCTAATTGATGATATCTTTCCAACGAATCCGAAAAATCAAAATTTCATAGCGGGAATCAAAAGATATGTCCAGTTGAAAATTCTGAATAGTCGCTATGGAATTCAGGCCCTTAAAAATGGGAATTTTGCAAACGACCTCGGATTTCGACGAAACCACTTTTGTTGGGTCCGTGATGTTAAATTATTTCTAGATTCCAAATTTCATAATTTTCCGAATCAATATGTGAGCGTGGCAAAGGAAAACGCGTTTGATCAGTTTCAGTTGATTTTAATCGACTGGAAAATAGCCATTTTTCCAACGGTCTCGGAATTCAATGAAACTAGTTTTGTTAGGACCGTATCGTCAATACGAAGCTAGAAAATATTTTTCTAGAATTTTTCTAATTAGTATGTGACCCCGGTAATTTGAAATGTACGTTTAAAATTCAATATAGCGATTTAAATGTAAATTTAATGGAAAGTGATCGAGACAATCGAATCAGCTTACGATACATATCCCATTGTGTTCGGAATGGGGGTAATTAGCTAGGGACGACAGTCGTTGGGTTTGAATCGGTGTTCGAACGAAAAATTAACTTTTGAAAAATAAAATAAAATAAGAATTAAATTATATATTAGCCCCACCCCCTTTTCTCCTTTTCTCTCTCCCCATTCCTTTTCAAATCAGAAAGAAAAAAAATAAAAAGGGGGAAAACGCGCCTGCCCTAGCCACTTCGACGGAGCCGCCGCCCACGCCACCAGCGACCTCGCGCAGCCCCTCCTCCCCTGGCCCTCCCCCTCCTTCTCCCCTGACCTTCTTCGAACCCGAACACCCCACCCGAAACCCCTCCAGTCCACAAACCCCAACGCCCGAAGCACAACCACCCCCGCCTCCGACCTATAGACCATATGCAGGCCCGCGCACCCCCTTGCAGCAGCCCGATGCCATATTTTCCCACAGCCCTCGCGAGAAACCCCCCTGACCCCACTTCGACTCTCTTTCCTTCCTAAGACGCAGCGCCGAAGACCAGACCCCCTCGAGCACCCCACTGACAGTGAAAACCCCCCTGAAACGCTGTAAGTTTTTAGTATTTTATTTTATTTTTCTTTTCTCTCCTTTAGGAAAATATATAGTATAAAGAAAAATGATTTTATTTATAAAGAAACTTAATTTTTTTTCTTTTTTTTATTTATAAAAAGACATGATTTTTAGTTTGAGAAGTTTGATTTTAAACAAGGAAAGTTTGAATCTTTATATAATTGAAATGGTAAGGTAAAAATATATTTTTAGCAAAGTGAAAATATATTTTTAGCAAAGTGAAAATGTAATTTTTCCATATTGAATAACGAGAAAAAAAATAGATTTTTCCATATAGAATAGCGAAGGAAAAAAAATAGATTTTTCCATATAGAAAAATACGAACCTTATTTTATATGGATTTGGAAGAAAAATATAATTTTTACCTATGTTGATTAGCGAGAAAAATATAAGTTTTACATAGGGATTAACGAAGTAGAATGGCGAGGTAAAAATAGGACTTTTAAATATTGAATAGCGTTGTAAAGATTTGATTTTTATATAGAAGTTAGAAAAGTAAAAATTCTATTTTTACATTATTGAAGTAACGTTAAAAATACGATTTTTATATATTGAATAGCATAGTAAAAATTCGATTTTTATATATTGAATAGCATAGTAAAAATTCGATTTTGTTAATATATGAAGTGATTATAAAAATATGATTTTTAAATTGAAAGTGAATAAATAAAAACGTGATTTTTATTTTAAAGACATCAGTATATAAAAATGTGATTTTTACATATGTAGTGAAAGCCGACAACGAAAGCGACAAAAGGCGAGAACGACGAAGATTTCTATCAAAGAAGAGTCAAGATGATTGGATAGCTATCTGTGAGAATTTCTCACCTTTCCATTTCTTTTTCTAGTTATATATATACTAGGATGCAGACGGTGTTTAGTAGCACCCGACACAATCGTCCACAGACCATGGACTTGTTTGTTTGATTGCAAAAATTAGTTAGATTCTTTGATTGAAATTGAATTGTTTGGTGAAATGAATGGATTGGATTGATGTGTGAATGGCGTGGGCCTTCACTAGACCGGGGATAAGGCTAGGCCTCGTCCCGTTTCTAGTATCGTGCGGTTATGCCGCCGAAATTTCCTAAAATATGTTAGAAAAATAAAAATATCATTTTTATTGTGTAAATGAACTAAATAGAAATTCATGTGTTGAAATAAAATATTTTATCGTTAAAAATATAATTTTTAACGTGGAAGTGAATAAAATAAAATATTCATTTACAAAGCAGACGGTTTGTTTATGTACACCTATTTGAATGACATTGATTGGGACGATAAATTTTACATATCGCCCAACTGCACCAATAAAATCTGTGTTTGATTGTTTGAAACCCCACACGGGTGTTGGGATGAAATTTGAAGTTCACTCATCCTGATTGTTTAAATATGTCGATCGATTGATTGACAGGCTGTTATAAGCGTTAAATATCTATATTTGATGCTTATACAGTGTAGTGCACTTTGGTTGATGGTTGATTATTTTTCAATGCTATTATATACGTGTGATGTATGAAAATCCATACAATTAACATTATATGGTGATTGATTGGGCCTCATTCCAATTTAGAAAATAAAGAATATTATAAAATAAAGGTTCATGTGTTGACTGTACTCATCCGTTGAGATTAGTCATGTGTTGAACGTAATATTTTAACAATAAAATTTATATCTTTATCACTATAAAATAAAGGTTCATGTGTTGACTGTACTCATCCGTTGAGATTAGTCATGTGTTGAACGAAATATTTTAACAAAAATAGTCACACGTGGACGGTACTCATTCGTTGAGATTAGTCGGGTGTTGACAAATAGAAATATTTGAAATAGAAATATTCGAAATAGAATATTTGAAAATAGAAATATTTGAAATAGAATATTTGAAAATAGAAATATATGAAGCTGTGTTGATTAGATTGACGCCATTTTGACGTGAACGATATTTATATCGATTTTATTCATTTTAAAAATGAATATTGAAAGGTGATTTCAAAATCGCATATTTCGAAATGAAATTCGGAAATGAAATGAATATAAAACGATTTCGAAATGAATTGAATAGAAAACGATTTCGAAATGAAATGAATAGAAAACGATTTCTAAATGAAATGAATAGAAAACGATTTCGAAATGAAATGAATATGAAACGATTTCGAAATGAAATGAATATGAAACGATATCGAAATGAAATGAATAGAAAACGATTTCGAAATGAATTGAATATATAACGAATTTGATTTGAATTGAATATATAACGAAATTGATTTTAATTGGATATATAACGAATTTGATTTGAATTGGATAGAAAACCAATTTGAATTCGAATTGAATAGAAAACGAATTGAATTCAAATTGAATAGAAAACAAATTGAATTTAAATTGAATTGAAAATGAAATGAATTCGAATTTAAATCGATTTGAATTGAAATCCAATAGAAATGAAAGTAAAAAGGATTTATAATAGGAAATTCAACTTTCATTTGAATTTGAAATAAAGGTTGAAATTGTTTTTGAAACGAATTCAAAACTATTTATAAAATTCGTTTTGAATAGTAAATCGACGAATTATATATAATATATATATATATATTATATATAATGGCCGAATAGAACGCGCTGCGCCGCGGCAGTTCGTGAATTTCGACCATTTATTTAAAACGGACATTACGGGAGATCCGACCGTCGGATTCTCCTAAGACCGGAACCGTTGGGTTCGTATCGAAAAGAGCTTTCTAACGAATATTTGAAATTTGAAATCTAACGGATGGATTTGGAGATACGTCCAAATCAAATTTGAAAAAGGTCGCTGTAAGTGCAGTTCGATGGCCATTGTTAGAAATCGACTGTACGGGCCTTGATAAAATTATTAAAAATATCAATAATTTGTGTAAAATCATAAGAAATGATTTGGGAAAAATTGGGATGAAAATCTCCATATTTGAAAAGATAAAAATAGTTTTTTATCAAAATGAACTAGTTTGAACTAAATTTAAAACCCGATTTGTTTTTAAATGAATAAATTAGATTTAAAAAGGGGTTTTAAATAATCGGAATTCCTAATATATTTGAATTAAATTGGACTAGAATTGATTTGCGGGCTTATCGTGAACTATGTTTTAAACAACACTAGTTCTTTAACCCGACGATAAATAGAATGTGATTTGGGTTTGTCGTGAGCTGTGTTTTAAATGACATTAGTTATTTAACCCAATAAAGGGAGTTTTAACGAATCTGCAATTAGATTGAAATGTAAATTGTAATCTAAATTATCAAATTTAGAAAATGAGCGAGAATGGAGTATTACCAGTTTTGCTCCAAAGCGATAGTTAAATCTTTAATTAGATTTGGACGTGAAATGGTAATTAATTTTACCGATAACATCGTGGTGTTAGATATGGAGTATTACCAGTTTTGCTTCATGGGATGAATAGGTTGGGATTGGGAAATAAATAATTACTTCGGTGTGGTTCGCTAATCTCGACTAGTTTAGAAAACCATAATTTGGTTTGAAATGTCATCCAAAGGAGGATTAAAGGATAAATTTTAAAGAATTTATCTTGGATAAAATTAATGGGAACCTTTCCCTAAAAATGCGATTTTGTGAATAAAAGAATATTCTGAATTGGAATGAGGCGTATGTTGTGTTTGTGTAACATTTGTTTTTAATATACGCGGGTCATTCGGAAAGTCTGGGTTTATACCCATTCTGAATAACTGATTCGACGATATGTCGAAGATGAAGATGGTGGTTGAAGACCGGAAGTCTTCACATCGTTTGGGTGATTACTGATGATCTTGATTGGGCTGTACACCCAAGATGAGGGAATCAATTAGTTGTCGTCCAGACGTACTTGGAGATGGATGGATATGCGAGGAAAGTGCTTCCGGTTTCGTTCAGACCCAGAACGGACTTGTAAATGGATTGTGTGTCTGACATTGGATTTTATTCTATGTTGATTGATTTCTGTTAAATATATATCTGCTTGGCGGCGGAGAATTTATTCTCTTGCTTAACGCCCTTCTCTGAGACGTACGAGCTTAGAGGTTATATATCGATAGATATCAATCGCATGGCATGAATTGCCTGTGTGGCACGCTAAGATGCAATGATCAAGGCTTCTGTTGAAAAGCAAAGTCTTGTGGTTGATGATCAAAGCACGCCTACGTGGCAGCTTTGTGTATAACGTGAATTCGCGAGCCTCACACCTCGGTATGAGTTAAAAACGGGATACGGACCGCTGGGAGAGCACGACGTTTCTTTCTAGCTTTGGTGGTGTCAATGACTTACCAGCCCTGACATTTATATAATTTTCACCTTTGTGGTTGTTGGAAGGAGGCGCCTCGATTATAGGTCTGTGAGGACCGGGAAACGTGTGTTCAGGCACAATTAATCCTCTAACGTAAGTGAGGACCGGCCCAGCCGAATCCAGGGTTGCCCAGAGTGCGTAGCCCTGAGGCATTTGCTAGAGTGTCTCGAGCACGGAGAGGATCTTGCCCCTTGCCTCGACTCATGATGAAATCCACTTTCCAATACATGTATTTCGGTTTTTATTTGTAGAGCCTAGTATGGCGACATAGTGGGATGGGGCACTTATGCCGCCTATGATTTATATTTATGATTGAAAATGTTTTGACACTATACACTTATTATAGTATCAAATGATTTGTTTTAAACATACCAAGCATGTTTGGCTGTTATAAGGTAAAACCCTATCCTCCGGCTTGCGTTGCATTGTGTGATGGGACCTGGGTCTTATAATTGCTTCATTTTTCGAAAAAAGCATTGCGTTATTTATCTATATGCACTGGTATTCTTGGGAGAAAACCCGTTCCGTGTTATACGGCGTGGTCCCTTGAATTGCTCTCTTTTAAAATTGAATTAATAACTGTTTTAGTTCTCACACCAGTCACATGACTGACCTGGAGTTTATTGTTTTAACCTAAACTCTGGGTGCCCCTATTTTCCGCACGGGCAGCTAGTAGTTTTGGTTTTGCAGATTTATATTCACATGATCCTGGTTTACAGCTGGAATGATATCCGGAAAGCTCTGTATCCGTATATCACCTTCAGCTGTACTTTGTATTATTTTCCGCTGCTATGTAATTTCTTGTAATCTCTGATATTTATCAAATGTAATTTATTCAATTATACCCTGTATATTCTTGTATCTGATGGAATTGTTGTAATAACAATGAAATGTTCTTCCGTCTGCGTTCTGTTTTGTCTTGTCCTCACAGTAATTCGTTCTTTCTCATCTCTTCGGAGACCGGGGAAGTTCGGGTCGCTTCATTTGGTATCAGAGCTTTGGTTTACAGAGCTCGAGAACAAGACACATTAGAACCATACGAAAGAATTCATCAGATATTGGATTAGCAATATCCAATTAGAATGACTCGTTAGAGATAGGATCAGTAGTATCCTAGAACGAGTGTGAAGAGTATATTTTTCAATTGAAAACAATTTTTTTTGAAAATTTAAACCATTTTAAACGTATTTGATTATTTATTTATTTTGAATATGGACAATCCACTATATAAAGATTTTGCATATATGCATCATGAACGTATATTCGAAGTTTTAATATACTGGATAGATATAGAATCATATTCTAGACACCCGGAGATGATTCTGATGATTGATATATCATCATCAGAATTTGTGTTCGTGTTTCGAAGGTGTGATTTTCTATATATTTCCATTAGACTGGTGTGAGAACCAAAACTTATATAGCTAGATTTATTTGTTGTGAATTGGCATCAAAAACATGATTTTTTGTATATATATCAAATTTATGAATTTGAAACTCTAATTCACTAATTGATTGATGTTTGTGTTGTTTGCCTATTTGTTTGCTAATTTTGAACCATTTATGCCTAATTGCATCAAATATTGAATTGTACTGAAAATTGGTCGCATTTGCTTGCATATACATATACTTACATTGAACAGGTCATAGCAAGGAGGCTGGAGCCGAAGAATAAAATTTGTTTGCCCAAAAAATAGGTACATGTTTACTATAATTTACTGTTTTGTTTGGGTGATGATGATTTTATGAGCCTACTGGCTAGCCGCTTGGCTTTTTCTTTTTCTTTTTGAGATCAGAAGGCCTGTATGGCAATTTCGGGATTTTCCCGTGGCTCCCGGTGCAGGGGAGGTTATGGCGGAATTTTTCAAAAATTTAGGGTGTTAGCCAAATTTTTGAAAATTTGAAAATTCTCAGAAACTGCAAAGTTGGAGAATGGAAGCCGGATCGAATGTAGAGTTGATTAATCAAACCACTTTCGACTTTGTTCCTTTTCGGGGACGAAAAGTTTTAAGTGGGGGAGATTGTAATAACCCGTAAAATTTGAACCAGTTTAAAATTTTTATTTTGGCAATTTTAGTGAATTTTGAATATTTAAAATGAATTATTTTAAATAATATCGACGAGAAAATTTATTTTGAATATAATTCGAACATATATATTATATACGTCGTTGTTAGAATATAAATAATTATATATAATTATAATAGAATTGAAAATGGTGCGGTAGTTCGATAATTCGATTTCAAACTTCAATTGAATGTACCGGGTGCAAAACAATCCGGATTTTAGTGAAACCAAAAACATTAGAATCTAATTGATGATATCTATCCAACGAATCCGAAAAATCAAAATTTCATAGCGGGAATCAAAAGATATGTCCAGTTGAAAATTCTGAATAGTCGCTATGGAATTCAGGCCCTTAAAAATGGGAATTTTGCAAACGACCTCGGATTTCGACGAAACCACTTTTGTTGGGTCCGTGATGTTAAATTATTTCTAGATTCCAAATTTCATAATTTTCCGAATCAATATGTGAGCGTGGCAAAGGAAAACGCGTTTGATCAGTTTCAGTTGATTTTAATTGACTGGAAAATAGCCATTTTTCCAACAGTCTCGGAATTCGATGAAACTAGTTTGTTAGGACCGTATCGTCAATACGAAGCTAGAAAATATTTTTCTAGAATTTTTCTAGTTAGTATGTGACCCCGGTAATTTGAAATGTACGTTTAAAATTCAATATAGCGATTTAAATGTAAATTTAATGGAAACTGATCGAGACAATCAAATCAACTTACGATACATATCCCATTGTGTTCGGAATGGGGGTAATTAGCTAGGGACGACAGTCGTTGGGTTTGAATCGGTGTTCGGACGAAAAATTAACTTTTGGGAAAATAAAATAAAATAATAATTAAATTATATATTAGCCCCACCCCCTTTTCTCCTTTTCTCTCTCCCCGTTCCTTTCCAAATCAGAAAGAAAAAAAATAAAAAGGGGGAAAACGCGCCTGCCCTAGCCACTTCGACGGAGCCGCCGCCCACGCCACCAGCGACCTCGCGCAGCCCCTCCTCCCCTGGCCCTCCCCCTCCTTCTCCCCTGACCTTCTTCGAACCCGAACACCCCACCCGAAACCCCTCCAGTCCATGAACCCCAACGCCCGAAGCACAACCACCCCCGCCTCCGACCTGTAGACCACCTCCGCGCCCTCTCCGACCATATGCAGGCCCGCGCACCCCCTTGCAGCAGCCCGACGCCATATTTCCCCACAGCCCTCGCGAGAAACCCCCCCGACCCCACTTCGACTCTCTTTCCTTCCTAAGACGCAGCGCCGAAGACCAGACCCCCTCGAGCACCCCACTGACAGTGAAAACCCCCCTGAAACGCTGTAAGTTTTTAGTATTTTATTTTATTTTTCTTTTTTCTCCTTTAGGAAAATATATAGTATAAAGAAAACTGATTTTTATTTATAAAGAAACTTAATTTTTTTTCTTTTTTTTATTTATAAAAAGACATGATTTTTAGTTTGAGAAGTTTGATTTTAAACAAGGAAAGTTTGAATCTTTATATAATTGAAATGGTAAGGTAAAAATATATTTTTAGCAAAGTGAAAATATATTTTTAGCAAAGTGAAAATTTAATTTTTCCATATTGAATAACGAGAAAAAAAATAGATTTTTCCATATAGAATAGCGAAGGAAAAAAAATAGATTTTTCCATATAGAAAAATACGAACCTTATTTTATATGGATTTGGAAGAAAAATATAATTTTTACCTATGTTGATTAGCGAGAAAAATATAAGTTTTACATAGGGATTAACGAAGTAAAAATGGAATTTTTGCATATGGAATGGCGAGGTAAAAATAGGACTTTTAAATATTGAATAGCGTTGTAAAGATTTGATTTTTATATAGAAGTTAGAAAAGTAAAAATTCTATTTTTACATTATTGAAGTAACGTTAAAAATACGATTTTTATATATTGAATAGCATAGTAAAAATTCGATTTTTATATATTGAATAGCATAGTAAAAATTCGATTTTGTTAATATATGAAGTGATTATAAAAATATGATTTTTAAATTGAAAGTGAATAAATAAAAACGTGATTTTTATTTTAAAGACATCAGTATATAAAAATGTGATTTTTACATATGTAGTGAAAGCCGACAACGAAAGCGACAAAAGGTGAGAACGACGAAGATTTCTATCAAAGAAGAGTCAAGATGATTGGATAGCTATCTGTGAGAATTTCTCACCTTTCCATTTCTTTTTCTAGTTATATATATACTAGGATGCAGACGGTGTTTAGTAGCACCCGACACAATCGTCCACAGACCATGGACTTGTTTGTTTGATTGCAAAAATTAGTTAGATTCTTTGATTGAAATTGAATTGTTTGGTGAAATGAATGGATTGTATTGATGTGTGAATGGCGTGGGCCTTCACTAGACCGGGGATAAGGTTAGGCCTCGTCCCGTTTCTAGTATCGTGCCGTTATGCCGCCGAAATTTCCTAAAATATGTTAGAAAAATAAAAATATCATTTTTATTGTGTAAATGAACTAAATAGAAATTCATGTGTTGAAATAAAATATTTTATCGTTAAAAATATAATTTTTAATGTGGAAGTGAATAAAATAAAATATTCATTTACAAACCAGACGGTTTGTTTATGTACACCTATTTGAATGACATTGATTGGGACGATAAATTTTACACATCGCCCAACTGCACCAATAAAATCTGTGTTTGATTGTTTGAAACCCCACACGGGTGTTGGGATGAAATTTGAAGTTCACTCATCCTGATTGTTTATTGTGACGACCCGAAATCCCGTTCTCACGGAAACAGGGTTATCTTTGGAATATAACACAGAAACAGGTAATAGCAGAACAGAATTAAATAAATACACCAGAATGAACAATAGAATATACTGGATAAAAGTAATCATCAGAGTTACACAGTATACAGGATCTTACTTAGTACAAGTACAGTTCAGATATACATAAATGTCTACAGCGGAAATAAACAAAATATGTACAATAGGAGCTGAACAGCATAAAAAGAGATAAATGATAGAATCCATCTTCAGCTCCAGCTATCCAGAAAGAAAACCAGCTAAACCTGAATACAAGGCTGCCCGTGTAGAAAAAGGGGCACCCGAGTTTGAAAGTGAAACAAACTACGAGTCAGTCATGGGACTGGTATGAGAAATCTACTCAACACATATATAATATGGCAAATCACAGGACCACGCCACTTTCGTGGAACGGGTTTACTCCATTGGATTGCCAGTGCTTTAAAACAAATATTTCTTTTAAACATCGCTATGCTTTTTATAAAAATGAAACCGTTATAAGACTCAGTTCCCATCACACAATGCAACGCAAACCGGAGGATAGAGTTTTACCTTATAACGGTCAAAACATGCTTGATACGAACAAAACAAAGGCATTTGATATTATTGTTAGTGTCTATATGTTTTGAAAACAATTTCAAATCATAACTATCAATCATAGACGGCATGGGTACCATATATCATGTCGCCATACATATATACAATCAAAACCGCACGATGTCGTATTTGGAAATTGGATTTCCGTCATGAACCAAGGCAAAAGATAGTCCTTACCGAATTCGAGACGCTCTAGCCCGTGTCTCAGGATCAGAGCTCGAGTGACCCTAGGAGCGACAGGGCCGGTCCACCGATGTGGATTAAAATTCCTGAACAATACATTTCCCCGCACTTTGGGGCGTCAACGAGCCAACGAATGACTCCATCGGACCCGGATCGTCCGATCAAACCGAGGCGCCTCGCAACAGCAACAACCACATAGGTGAAAAGTATATAAATGTCAGGGCTGGTAGGTCACTGACACCACCCTAGCTTGAAAGAAACGCATGTCCTCCCTGAGGTCCTTCCTCCCGTTTTAGGTTCATACCGGGGTGTGAGGCTCGCGAATTTACGTTATACATAAAGCTACGCCACACAGGCGGTGCTTTGATCATCACCACAAGACTTTGCTTTTCAACAGAAGCACTGATCACTGCATCTTAGCATGCCACACAGGCAATTCATACCGTGCAACTGATGGCTATCAATCACACAGAACAAATTCCAATGTCGGACACACAGTCCATTTAAAAGTCCGTTCTGGGTCTAAACGAAACCGGAGGCACTAAATACCTCGCAAACCCATCGATCAGCACGTACGTCTGGACGACCACCACTCATTATCCATATTTCGGGATGCCTCCCAATCAGGACCTCGGTTACCATCCAAACGAGGTGAAGATCTCCGGTCTTCGACCATCGTCTTCATCTTCGAATTTCAATCGTCGGTCAATTATTCGAAATGAGAACTAACTCGGCCTTTTCAAATAATTCACGTATATTTAGAATTTCAAGTCAATTTATTTCAATGGTTAAATTATTCGACAACACCAATATTGTTATTTAATGTAATTTTCACACCAAACACATTCAACCATCAAACACAACATAAATCGAGCAAATTCAGTTTATTTCCACTCCATATTGTTTCCAATATTTTATAACGATTTATCGCTATTTTTATTTATTTTAAAATAGCCCATTTATTCAAAACGACGCTTCGAGCCATAAAGCGGCCGTGGCGCTGTTTTTCTTCAGATTTGATTTACACATATCTAAAAATCTAACCGTTGGATCTTCGCAAAATTTACATCATTAGAAAGGTCTTTTCAAAACGAATCCAACGGTTCCAGTTTCGGGAAAATCCGACGGTCGGATCTCCCGGTACAATCGTTTGAATTTTCGATTTCAAAATACGAACTGCAGCGTCGTTATTCGATTAAATATATAATTATATTTATATATATATAAATATAATCGCTTCTGGCGCTGTTTTTCATCAAATTTGATTTAAACATTCCAAACAATCCAACCGTTGGATTTTTACAAGGTTGGTGCCGTTGGGAAGATATTTCCAAGGCGAACCCGACGGTTGAGGTTTCGGGAAAATCCAATGGTCGGATTTCCCGCACTAGTCGTTTGAAATCACAGTTTCAAAATACGAACTGCACGGCCTCGTTTCGTTTTAATTTTATTTATATTTATATAAATATAGTTCATTCAATGATTTCCATATCGTTTTCACTTCAAATATTTTTCTAACACCTTAAAATTTTGGAAAATTTCGCCATAACCTCCCCTGCACCGGGAGCATCGGGAAATCGCAAATAGCTTTCCCGGTCCTTCTAATCTCAAAAATAAAAAGAAAAAGCCAAGCGGCTAGCCAACAGGCTCATAAAATCATCACCCAAACAAAGCAGTAAATGTGTACCTATTTGTCGGGCACAAAATTTTAT
Source organism: Allium sativum (assembly GCA_030737875.1). Taxonomy (NCBI): domain Eukaryota; kingdom Viridiplantae; phylum Streptophyta; class Magnoliopsida; order Asparagales; family Amaryllidaceae; genus Allium; species Allium sativum. The sequence continues at coordinate 966,560,845 of CM060912.1, read as the reverse complement.
TCCTCTTCTCTAGCCCCTTTGCTATAACCTGTTCAATGAATATGCATGTACATATATATACAGTTCTTATCATTTATCATTTTCTATTCAACTTCATATTTGATTTCTATTTGGTTTAAAAACACCATTCATTCTAATGTTACATAAATAGGTGCAAATCATTTCATTAGCTAATTAATGAATATTTCAACTCATATATGTTTATTTTGAACAAGTGGCTATTTTTAACACTTCACATTTCAACGATTTATGCATACAATAAAAATGTGATTTTTTATTGTAAAACAATTCATTTCAAAACACTATTTTTTTATATAGTTCAAGTTGGTGATAAAAATGGGATTTTTATCATAAAACAATTTCTTTTAAAACGAGATTATTTTACACAGTTCATATAGTCGATAAAAGGTGATTTTTATTATCAAACAATTTATTTCAAAATATGAATACCATTCAACACATGAATTTCTAATCAACGAATGAATATCAATTCAACACATGAATGTTTTCTATAGTTTCTGTATATAGATAAAAATGTGATTTTTATTATCAAACAATTTATTTCAAAATATGAATTCCATTCAACACATGAATTTCTAATCAACGAATGAATATCAATTCAACACATGAATGTTTTCTATAGTTTCTGTATATAGATAAAAATGTGATTTTTATTATCAAACAATTTATTTCAAAATATGAATTCCATTCAACACATGAATTTCTAATCAACGAATGAATATCAATTCAACACATGAATGTTTTCTATTCAATGAATAAATATAGTTTAAGCAGATGAAAATAATTCAAACATACGAATATTTTTCAAAATTTCGGCAGCATAACGGAAGGGTAGTTAAAACCGGGACCGTCCCTAGTACGGCTCCTCGCTCTACCTTAAAACCTCGCGGTTTTTGACAATGGGGATCATGCATCTAGTTCGCACGCAGGCGGCATGTATATATTTATTTCATTTCCACAAAACTAATCCTATGTGGTTTCAACCAAATATTTCTCAACCACAAACGGGTATTTTTCAACCAATATCAATCACAAACAATCCCAAACAACCATTCGCTATCAATCAATTTTCACAACAATTTCAACCAATAAATATCGTCCATGGTTTGTGGACGAGGGGCGTATATATATATATATATATAGCTATTCACTTTTATTTCAACACATATATATATATTTTAAAAGAAATTGAAGAGTGAGAAATTCTCACACATTTATAATTTTTAAATTAGAAATCTCACCAATAGTTATCCAATACTACGACTCTTTCTTTAGAGAAATCTTCGCCAATCTCGCCTTTTGTCGCTTCGTTGCCTGTATTCTCTACATATGTAAAAATCGAATTTTTACTATGTTATTCAATATATAAAAATCGAATTTTTACCACGCTATTCAATATATAAAAATATGATTTTTACTTCGACTTTCAATATATAAAAATCTGATTTTTACTTCGACTTTCAATATAAAAAAAATCATATCTTACATCTTAATAAAAATTCCGTCTTCTCCAATTTAAAGATCAAATCTTTTCTTTTTTTTAGTTTAAATCTTTTCCTATTTAAAGTTTAAATCTTTTCCTATTTAAAGTTTAAATCTTTTTAAAATCTAAATCTTTTCCTTTTTAAAATCTTTAAAAAAAATCAGTTTTAAAATCCTTAAAAAATCGGTTTTACATTCTTTAAAAATCAGTTTTAAAATCTTTAAAAAAAATCAGTTTTACATTCTTTAAAAATCAGTTTTAAAATCTTTAAAAAATCAGTTTTACATTCTTTAAAAATCAGTTTTAAAATCTTTAAAAAATCAGTTTTACATTCTTTAAAAATCTGTTTTAAAATCTTTTTAAAAATCGATCTTAAAACCTAAAAAAACAGTATTCTTTTCTACGAAAATAAAATCAGAATTAAAATAAAAATAAAAATAAAATAAAAATAAAAACTTACTGTGCTGCGAAGAAAAGGGGGGGTGACGGCCAGGCTTGGCGGCGCTAGGGTTTCGGGGAGAGGCGGGTGCGTCGCGATGGCTTCGGTGGGGGCTCGCGAGTTCAGGGCGTCACCGTTAGGAGGGGAGCGAGAGCAAGGAAGAGGGTGGAGCGGTTGGCACGGGGGAGAGGGCGGATCTTCGGTGGAGCTTCGGTGGAGGCGACGAGCTGCTCCTCCTCCGTTCTTCTTCTTTTTTTTTTATTCTGTATACTGAAATCGGGGGGGGGGGCAGAAAGGGAGATAAAGGGGGGGAATTAAAATTATTTTATTATCTAATTATTTAATTTTTCAAAAAAAAGTTGACTTTTATATACGACCTCGAAACGAGGCCCACCGCCTGTCGTCCATAGCGTTTTACCCCCATTCCGAACACAATGGGATATGTATCGTAAGCTGATTTGATCGTTACAATCAGTTCCCGTTGAATTTACATTTAAATCACTATATTGAATTTTGAACGTATATTTCAAATTACCGGGGTCACATACTAACTAGAAAAATTCCAGAAAAATATTTTCTAGCTTCGTATTGACGATACAGTCCTAACAAAACTAGTTTCGTCAAATTCTGAGACCGTTTGAAAACGGCCAATTTCCAGTCGATTAAAATCAACGGAAACTGGTCAAACGCGTTTTCCTTTGCCACGCTCACATATTGATTCGAAAAATTATGAAATTTGAAACCTAACAATAACTTGACACTGCGGATCTAACAAAAGTGGTTTCATCGAAATCCGAGGTCATTTGCAAAATGTCCATTTTTAAGGGCCTGAATTCCATAGCGACTATTCAGAATTTTCAACTGGACATATCTTTTGATTCCCGCTATCAAATTTCGATTGGTCGGATTCGTTAGAAAGATATTCACTAACAGATTTAAATATTTTTGGTTTCACTAAAATCCGGATTGTTTTGCACCCGGTACAGTCCGACAAAGTTTGAATTCAATTTTTGAAACTGCCACGCCATTTCAGGCCTTGTTTATAATTATAATTAATTATATTCGTTTTCAATTGTCGATTCAAACTTAGTTTTCATCGCCATTATTTAAAATATTTATTTTAAATATTTAAAATCCATTATTTTAGCCAATTTAAAAATTTTAAATTGGTTCAGATTTTCTGGGTCGTTACAATCTCCCCCACTTAAAACTTTTCGTCCCCGAAAAGGAACAAAGTCGAAAGTGGTTGGATAAATCTACAATCACACAACACAACAACCAATTTGTTTTTAACCTTTTTAACTTTTCAAATATATATCTTTTATATATTCAAAAATTATATTTCTAAAACCAGACTATATATATATAATCACAAATACGTTATTTAAAAACATATTACTCTCGACTCGTTCTGAGGCACTTCTGACCCCATCTCTAACGAGTCGTTCTGATTCTGCTATACTCATACTAGGATATTACTGATCCTATCTGTATAGAGTTACCCGTCCTAGAACACTGCTGGTTCTATTTCTGACGAGTTCGTTCAAATGTTATATTCCAGAACTAAGCTTAACCAAAGCTCTGATGCCACGTTGTGACGACCCGAAATCCCGTTCTCACGGAAACAGGGTTATCTTTGGAATATAACACCGAAACAGGTAATAGCAGAACAGAATTAAATAAATACACCAGAATGAACAATAGAATATACTGGATAAAAGTAATCATCAGAGTTACACAGTATACAGGATCTTACTTAGTACAAGTACAGTTCAGATATACATAAATGTCTACAGCGGAAATAAACAAAATATGTACAATAGGAGCTGAACAGCATAAAAAGAGATAAATGATAGAATCCATCTTCAACTCCAGCTATCCAGAAAGAAAACCAGCTAAACCTGAATACAAGGCTGCCCGTGTAGAAAAAGGGGCACCCGAGTTTGAAAGTGAAACAAACTACGAGTCAGTCATGGGACTGGTATGAGAAATCTACTCAACACATATATAATATGGCAAATCACAGGACCACGCCACTTTCGTGGAACGGGTTTACTCCATTGGATTGCCAGTGCTTTAAAACAAATCTTTCTTTTAAACATCGCTATGCTTTTTATAAAAATGAAACCGTTATAAGACTCAGTTCCCATCACACAATGCAACGCAAACCGGAGGATAGAGTTTTACCTTATAACGGTCAAAACATGCTTGATACGAACAAAACAAAGGCATTTGATATTATTGTTAGTGTCTATATGTTTTGAAAACAATTTCAAATCATAACTACCAATCATAGATGGCATGGGTACCATATATCATGTCGCCATACATATATACAATCAAAACCGCACGATGTCGTATTTGGAAATTGGATTTCCGTCATGAACCAAGGCAAAAGATAGTCCTTACCGAATTCGAGACGCTCTAGCCCGTGTCTCAGGATCAGAGCTCGAGTGACCCTAGGAGCGACAGGTCCGGTCCACCGATGTGGATTAAAATTCCTGAACAATACGTTTCCCCGCCCTTTGGGGCGTCAACGAGCCAACGAATGACTCCATCGGACCCGGATCGTCCGATCAAACCGAGGCGCCTCGCAACAACAACAACCACATAGGTGAAAAGTATATAAATGTCAGGGCTGGTAGGTCACTGACACCACCCTAGCTAGAAAGAAACGCATGTCCTCCCTGAGGTCCTTCCTCCCGTTTTAGGTTCATACCGGGGTGTGAGGCTCGCGAATTTACGTTATACACAAAGCTACGCCACACAGGCGGTGCTTTGATCATCACCACAAGACTTTGCTTTTCAATAGAAGCCCTGATCACTGCATCTTAGCATGCCACACAGGCAATTCATACCATGCAACTGATGGCTATCAATCACACAGAACAAATTCCAATGTCGGACACACAGTCCATTTACAAGTCCGTTCTGGGTCTGAACGAAACCGGAGGCACTAAATACCTCGCAAACCCATTGATCAGCACGTACGTTTGGACGACCACCACTCATTATCCATATTTCGGGATGCCTCCCAATCAGGACCTCGGTTACCATCCAAACGAGGTGAAGATCTCCGGTCTTCGACCATCGTCTTCATCTTCGAATTTCAATCGTCGGTCAATTATTCGAAATGAGAATTAACTCGGCCTTTTCAAATAATTCACGTATATTTAGAATTTCAAGTCAATTTATTTCAATGGTTAAATTATTCGACAACACCAATATTGTTATTTAATGTAATTTTCACACCAAACACATTCAACCATCAAATACAACATAAATCGAGCAAATTCAGTTTATTTCCACTCCATATTGTTTCCAATATTTTATAACGATTTATCGCTATTTTTATTTATTTTAAAATAGCCCATTTATTCAAAACGACGCTTCGGGCCATAAAGCGGCCGTGGCGCTGTTTTTCTTCAGATTTGATTTACATATATCTGAAAATCTAACCGTTGGATCTTCGCAAAATTTACATCATTAGAAAGGTCTTTTCAAAACGAATCCAACGGTTCCAGATTCGGGAAAATCCGATGGTCGGATCTCCCGGTACAATCGTTTGAATTTTCGATTTCAAAATACGAACTGCAGCTTCGTTATTCGATTAAATATATAATTATATTTATATATATGTGTAAATATAATCGCTTCTGGCGCTGTTTTTCATCAAATTTGATTTAAACATTCCAAACAATCCAACCGTTGGATTTTTACAAGGTTGGTGACGTTGGGAAGATATTTCCAAGGCGAACCCGACGGTTGAGGTTTCGGGAAAATCCAATGGTCGGATTTCCCGCACTAGTCGTTTGAAATCACGGTTTCAAAATACGAACTGCACGGCCTCGTTTCGTTTTAATTTTATTTATATTTATATATTTATATAAATATAGTTCATTCAATGATTTCCATATCGTTTTCACTTCAAATATTTTTCTAACACCTTAAAATTTTGGAAAATTTCGCCATAACCTCCCCTGCACCGGGAGCATCGGGAAATCGCAAATAGCTTTCCCGGTCCTTCTAATCTCAAAAATAAAAAGAAAAAGCCAAGCGGCTAGCCAACAGGCTCATAAAATCATCACCCAAACAAAGCAGTAAATGTGTACCTATTTGTCGGGCACAAAATTTTATTCCTCTTCTCTAGCCCCTTTGCTATAACCTGTTCAATGAATATGCATGTACATATATATACAGTTCTTATCATTTATCATTTTCTATTCAACTTCATATTTGATTTCTATTTGGTTTAAAAACACCATTCATTCTAATGTTACATAAATAGGTGCAAATCATTTCATTAGCTAATTAATGAATATTTCAACTCATATATGTTTATTTTGAACAAGTGGCTATTTTTAACACTTCACATTTCAACGATTTATGCATACAATAAAAATGTGATTTTTTATTGTAAAACAATTCATTTCAAAACACTATTTTTTTATATAGTTCAAGTTGGTGATAAAAATGGGATTTTTATCATAAAACAATTTCTTTTAAAACGAGATTATTTTACACAGTTCATATAGTCGATAAAAGGTGATTTTTATTATCAAACAATTTATTTCAAAATATGAATACCATTCAACACATGAATTTCTAATCAACGAATGAATATCAATTCAACACATGAATGTTTTCTATAGTTTCTGTATATAGATAAAAATGTGATTTTTATTATCAAACAATTTATTTCAAAATATGAATTCCATTCAACACATGAATTTCTAATCAACGAATGAATATCAATTCAACACATGAATGTTTTCTATAGTTTCTGTATATAGATAAAAATGTGATTTTTATTATCAAACAATTTATTTCAAAATATGAATTCCATTCAACACATGAATTTCTAATCAACGAATGAATATCAATTCAACACATGAATGTTTTCTATTCAATGAATAAATATAGTTTAAGCAGATGAAAATAATTCAAACATACGAATATTTTTCAAAATTTCGGCAGCATAACGGAAGGGTAGTTAAAACCGGGACCGTCCCTAGTACGGCTCCTCGCTCTACCTTAAAACCTCGCGGTTTTTGACAATGGGGATCATGCATCTAGTTCGCACGCAGGCGGCATGTATATATTTATTTCATTTCCACAAAACTAATCCTATGTGGTTTCAACCAAATATTTCTCAACCACAAACGGGTATTTTTCAACCAATATCAATCACAAACAATCCCAAACAACCATTCGCTATCAATCAATTTTCACAACAATTTCAACCAATAAATATCGTCCATGGTTTGTGGACGAGGGGCGTATATATATATATATATATATATATATATATATATATATATATAGCTATTCACTTTTATTTCAACACATATATATATTTTAAAAGAAATTGAAGAGTGAGAAATTCTCACACATTTATAATTTTTAAATTAGAAATCTCACCAATAGTTATCCAATACTACGACTCTTTCTTTAGAGAAATCTTCGCCAATCTCGCCTTTTGTCGCTTCGTTGCCCGTATTCTCTACATATGTAAAAATCGAATTTTTACTATGTTATTCAATATATAAAAATCGAATTTTTACCACGCTATTCAATATATAAAAATATGATTTTTACTTCGACTTTCAATATATAAAAATCTGATTTTTACTTCGACTTTCAATATAAAAAAAATCATATCTTACATCTTAATAAAAATTTCGTCTTCTCCAATTTAAAGATCAAATCTTTTCTTTTTTTTAGTTTAAATCTTTTCCTATTTAAAGTTTAAATCTTTTCCTATTTAAAGTTTAAATCTTTTTAAAATCTAAATCTTTTTCTTTTTAAAATCTTTAAAAAAAATCAGTTTTAAAATCTTTAAAAAATCGGTTTTACATTCTTTAAAAATCAGTTTTAAAATCTTTAAAAAAAATCAGTTTTACATTCTTTAAAAATCAGTTTTAAAATCTTTAAAAAATCAGTTTTACATTCTTTAAAAATCAGTTTTAAAATCTTTAAAAAATCAGTTTTACATTCTTTAAAAATCAATTTTAAAATCTTTTTAAAAATCGGTCTTAAAACCTAAAAAAACAGTATTCTTTTCTACGAAAATAAAATCAGAATTAAAATAAAAATAAAAATAAAAACTTACTGTGCTGCGAAGAAAAGGGGGGGTGACGGCCAGGCTTGGCGGCGCTTGGGTTTCGGGGAGAGGCGGGTGCGTCGCGATGGCTTCGGTGGGGGCTCGCGAGTTCAGGGCGTCGCCGTTAGGAGGGGAGCGAGAGCAAGGAAGAGGGTGGAGCGGTTGGCACGGGGGAGAGGGCGGATCTTCGGTGGAGCTTCGGTGGAGGCGACGAGCTGCTCCTCCTCCGTTCTTCTTCTTTATTTTTATTTTTTTTTTATTCTGTATACTGAAATCGGGGGGGGGGGGCAGAAAGGGAGATAAAGGGGGGGAATTAAAATTATTTTATTATCTAATTATTTAATTTTTCAAAAAAAAGTTGACTTTTACATACGACCTTGAAACGAGGCCCACCGCCTGTCGTCCATAGCGTTTTACCCCCATTCCGAACACAATGGGATATGTATCGTAAGCTGATTTGATTGTTACAATCAGTTCCCGTTGAATTTATATTTAAATCACTATATTGAATTTTAAACGTACATTTCAAATTACCGGGGTCACATACTAACTAGAAAAATTCCAAAAAAATATTTTCTAGCTTCGTATTGACGATACGGTCCTAACAAAACTAGTTTCGTCAAATTCTGAGACCGTTTGAAAAATGGCCAATTTCCATTCGATTAAAATCAACGGAAACTGGTCAAACGCGTTTTCCTTTGCCACGCTCACATATTGATTCGAAAAATTATGAAATTTGAAACCTAACAATAACTTGACACTGCGGATCTAACAAAAGTGGTTTCATCGAAATCCGAGGTCATTTGCAAAATGTCCATTTTTAAGGGCCTGAATTCCATAGCGACTATTCAGAATTTTCAACTGGACATATCTTTTGATTCCCGCTATCAAATTTCGATTGGTCGGATTCGTTAGAAAGATATTCACTAACAGATTTAAATATTTTTGGTTTCACTAAAATCCGGATTGTTTTGCACCCCGGTACAGTCCGACAAAGTTTGAATTCAATTTTTGAAACTGCCACGCCATTTCAGGCCTTGTTTATAATTATAATTAATTATATTCGTTTTCAATTGTCGATTCAAACTTAGTTTTCATCGCCATTATTTAAAATATTTATTTTAAATATTTAAAATCCATTATTTTAGCCAATTTAAAAATTTTAAATTGGTTCAGATTTTCTGGGTCGTTACATTTAAATATGTCGATCGATTGATTAACAGGCTGTTATAAGCGTTAAATATCTATATTTGATGCTTATACAGTGTAGTGCACTTTGGTTGATGGTTGATTATTTTTCAATGCTATTATATACGTGTGATGTATGAAAATCCATACAATTAACATTATATGGTGATTGATTGGGCCTCATTCCAATTTAGAAAATAAAGAATATTATAAAATAAAGGTTCATGTGTTGACTGTACTCATCCGTTGAGATTAGTCCTGTGTTGAACGTAATATTTTAACAATAAAATTTATATCTTTATCACTATAAAATAAAGGTTCATGTGTTGACTGTACTCATCCGTTGAGATTAGTCATGTGTTGAACGAAATATTTTAACAAAAATAGTCACACGTGGACGGTACTCATTCGTTGAGATTAGTCGGGTGTTGACAAATAGAAATATTTGAAATAGAAATATTCGAAATAGAATATTTGAAAATAGTAATATTTGAAATAGAATATTTGAAAATAGAAATATATGAAGCCGTGTTGATTAGATTGACGCCATTTTGACGTGAACGATATTTATATCGATTTTATTCATTTTAAAAATGAATATTGAAAGGTGATTTCAAAATCGCATATTTCGAAATGAAATTCGGAAATGAAATGAATATAAAACGATTTCGAAATGAATTGAATAGAAAACGATTTCGAAATGAAATGAATAGAAAATGATTTCTAAATGAAATGAATAGAAAACGATTTCGAAATGAAATGAATATGAAACGATATCGAAATGAAATGAATATGAAACGATTTCGAAATGAAATGAATATGAAACGATATCGAAATGAAATGAATAGAAAACGATTTCGAAATGAATTGAATATATAACGAATTTGATTTGAATTGAATATATAACGAAATTGATTTCAATTGGATATATAACGAATTTGATTTGAATTGGATAGAAAACCAATTTGAATTCGAATTGAATAGAAAACGAATTGAATTCAAATTGAATAGAAAACGAATTGAATTCAAATTGAATTGAAAATGAAATGAATTCGAATTGAATTTAAATCGATTTGAATTGAAATCCAATAGAAATGAAAGTAAAAAGGATTTATAATAGGAAATTCAACTTTGATTTGAATTTGAAATAAAGGTTGAAATTGTTTTTGAAACAAATTCAAAACTATTTATAAAATTCGTTTTGAATAGTAAATCGACGAATTATATATAATATATATATATATTATATATATAATGGCCGAATAGAACGCGTCGCGCCGCGGCAGTTCGTGAATTTCGACCATTTATTTAAAACGGACATTACGGGAGATCCGACCGTCGGATTCTCCTAAAACCGGAACCGTTGGGTTCGTATCGAAAAGAGCTTTCTAACGAATATTTGAAATTTGAAATCTAACGGTTGGATTTGGAGATACGTCCAAATCAAATTTGAAAAAGGTCGCTGTAAGTGCAGTTCGATGGCCATTGTTGGAAATCGACTGTACGGGCCTTGATAAAATTATTAAAAATATCAATAATTTGTGTAAAATCATAAGAAATGATTTGGGAAAAATTGGGATGAAAATCTCCATATTTGAAAAGATAAAAATAGTTTTTTATCAAAATGAACTAGTTTGAAATAAATTTAAAACCCGATTTGTTTTTAAATAAATAAATTAGATTTAAAAAGGGGTTTTAAATAATCGAAATTCCTAATATATTTGAATTAAATTGGACTAGAATTGATTTGTGGGCTTATCGTGAACTGTGTTTTAAACAACACTAGTTCTTTAACCCGACGATAAATAGAATGTGATTTGGGTTTGTCGTGAGCTGTGTTTTAAATGACATTAGTTCTTTAACCCAATAAAGGGAGTTTTAACGAATCTGCAATTAGATTGAAATGTAAATTGTAATCTAAATTATCAAATTTAGAAAATGAGCGAGAATGGAGTATTACCAGTTTTGCTCCAAAGCGATAGTTAAATCTTTAATTAGATTTGGACGTGAAATGGTAATTAATTTTACCGATAACATCGTGGTGTTAGATATGGAGTATTACCAGTTTTTCTTCATGGGATGAATAGGTTGGGATTGGGAAATAAATAATTACTTCGGTGTGGTTCGCTAATCTCGACTAGTTTAGAAAACCATAATTTGGTTTGAAATGTCATCCAAAGGAGGATTAAAGGATAAATTTTAAAGAATTTATCTTGGATAAAATTAATGGGAACCTTTCCCTAAAAATGTGATTTTGTGAATAAAAGAATATTCTGAATTGGAATGAGGCGTATGTTGTGTTTGTGTAACATTTGTTTTTAATATACGCGGGTCATTCGGAAAGTCTGGGTTTATACCCATTCTGAATAACCGATTCGACGATATGTCGAAGATGAAGACGGTGGTTGAAGACCGGAAGTCTTCACATCGTTTGGGTGATTACTGATGATCTTGATTGGGTTGTACACCCAAGATGAGGGAATCAATTAGTTGCCGTCCAGACGTACTTGGAGATGGATGGATATGCGAGGAAAGTGCCTCCGGTTTTGTTCAGACCCAGAACGGACTTGTAAATGGATTGTGTGTCTGACATTGGATTTTATTCTATGTTGATTGATTTCTGTTAAATATATATCTGCTTGGCGGCGGAGAATTTATTCTCTTGCTTAACGCCCTTCTCTGAGACGTACGAGCTTAGAGGTTATATATCGATAGATATCAATCGCATGGCATGAATTGCCTGTGTGGCACGCTAAGATGCAATGATCAAGGCTTCTGTTGAAAAGCAAAGTCTTGTGGTTGATGATCAAAGCACGCCTACGTGACAGCTTTGTGTATAACGTGAATTCGCGAGCCTCACACCTCGGTATGAGTTAAAAACGGGATACGGACCGCTGGGAGAGCACGACGTTTCTTTCTAGCTTTGGTGGTGTCAGTGACTTACCAGCCCTGACATTTATATACTTTTCACCTTTGTGGTTGTTGGAAGGAGGCACCTCGATTATAGGTCTGTAAGGACCGGGAAACGTGTGTTCAGGCATAATTAATCCTCTAACGTAAGTGAGGACCGGCCCAGCCGAATCCAGGGTTGCCCAGAGTGCGTAGCCCTGAGGCATTTGCTAGAGTGTCTCGAGCGCGGAGAGGATCTTGCCCCTTGCCTCGACTCATGACGGAATCCACTTTCCAATACATGTATTTCGGTTTTTATTTGTAGAGCCTAGTATGGCGACATAGTGGGATGGGGCACTTATGCCGCCTATGATTTATATTTATGATTGAAAATGTTTTGACACTATACACTTATTATAGTATCAAATGATTTGTTTTAAACGTACCAAGCATGTTTGGCTATTATAAGGTAAAACCCTATCCTCCGGCTTGCGTTGCATTGTGTGATGGGACCTGGGTCTTATAATTGCTTCATTTTTCGAAAAAAGCATTGCGTTTTTTATCTATATGCACTGGTATTCTTGGGAGAAAACTCGTTCCGTGTTATACGGCGTGGTCCCTTGAATTGCTCTCTTTTAAAATTGAATTAATAACTGTTTTAGTTCTCACACCAGTCACATGACTGACCTGGAGTTTATTGTTTTAACCTAAACTCTGGGTGCCCCTATTTTCCGCACGGGCAGCTAGTAGTTTTGGTTTTGCAGATTTATATTCACAGGATCCTGGTTTACAGCTGGAATGATATCCGGAAAGCTCTGTATCCGTATATCACCTTCAGTTGTGCTTTGTATTATTTTCCGCTGCTATGTAATTTCTTGTAATCTCTGATATTTATCAAATGTAATTTATTCAATTATACCCTGTATATTCTTGTATCTGATGGAATTGTTGTAATAACAATGAAATGTTCTTCCGTCTGCGTTCTGTTTTGTCTTGTCCTCACAGTAATTCGTTCTTTCTCATCTCTTCGGAGACCGGGGAAGTTCGGGTCGCTTCATCTGGAGTTTTAGGAACGGTGTCCATATGAAAAGGTTACAGACGAAATACGAAAAAAGGACGAAAGTAAATAAATAGAATAATATATATATATAATTATATTAACATTACCTTCTTTAACCCGCCCTCACTGGGAAATTTGTCCAATGGGCGGTCGACTGCTCTAAGGAGGCTGTCAGCCGCTCCAGGCCTGTACTTCCCGCTGACGGCTAGGTTTTGTAGGGTATTTTCATTATAATATATAAAATAAACGGAAGGAAGTTTATTTAAATAAATCTAGCAGTTCATGGCCAGTTCCATTCCTATAAATAAAAGGGTAAGGCCTCATTCTTTTCCACACAAATCTGTAGGCAGCAGCGGAGCTCTGCCATATCCCTTTCTCTTCTAATCAAATTCCTTAATTAAAAATATATTCATATACAATCAATCAAATATAAATCACATAGAATTGAAAGGGATTATCAGATTCAATTGGAAAAGGGTGTCAATTGATGTGTAGGTTGTTCTACGTCAGATCCTCCCCTCTCTTCCTATTTTATTGCAAATCTACAGATCTGAAAGTATCTCCTTTTCAGAATAGTAGACCTGTAAGAATTTGGGAACTGTAGGCCTAAAAGATTGTTCAGATTTCATATTTGGATGCTTTCAAGTGAGTGAACTTTTGGATTGGACCTATGCGGTTTAAGGTTGATTTGAAGGGCAGGGATTTTCAGGTTGTTACGGCATGCCTCCAAGATGCATACACATATCTAATTTTGCAATGCACTGGACATAATAAGAATTAGGACTCATATAGTGGAATCTTATTTTTTGCAAAAATTATATAGTTTTATGATTTTGATTTTTTTTGTCATTGTAATTGAAAAAACCACGTACAAAAGATCGATGTAATGCACTGGACATAAACTAACATGTAATTACCCTCCCGAAAGTGGCCCAAAATAAGAACCCAGAAAAGGCTCATCGGAACTTAGAGCCACTATAATAGATCACTGGTGTAGCGACTTAAATTTCCGTACACTTTGAGTCGACCAAATACAACACAAGTCCAACCAAAAGTGCACCAAAACCCAGAAGTAAAAAGAAAGAAATCAGGGGGTGAGAAATAGAAAGAAAAGTTAGAATAAAAGTAAACAAGATCACAATATCAAAAATCGAAACAGGCACAATCTCACAGTGGAACGAATAAAATATATTATATACCATAACTTTTGACTGCCACCAAATAACCAAGCGAGAACCCCTATCACGCATCAGCATAACTGCAACAATTCTGATATTATAATAGCGTATAATCATGTCAATACAAATTTAGTAGAACGCTTGCATCTCACACTCCACATTCATAGTATCAAAAACTGCGGGTGCTTATTGGTTAATGGATTTTCAAATATTATAAGGTATAGAACCACCTTCCGGTAGTGTATCTCTAGAGAGGAGTACGCTGAGTTCAACAAGAACGTCTTGTACTTACTCAGGCCAGACATGACTGACCACTAATTTCACTTGATTGTACTGAATGTTTTATCACCAATGGTTGTGGTCAACAACCGTTTTCGAAAGAATACAGTAGCGATATAATAAGAAACAACTAAATTTTTCTCTAGATCAGCTGAGAACACACCCTATGGCAGCGATCCACATAGCCATGCTACATGCCCGATTTTTTGTCATTTTCCGGGTTAATGAGGCCTGAGGGAACGTCTTACCTTTATAATACAACATAATCATTCACTTTGAATATGACATCGTTGGATCTGTCAAATCACTGATTGACGTCCTCAAAAATACATTGGGTGTAAAGCTAAGAGAAGTTTCCTTATGCTCCACCGACTATGGTACGTTTTAATAAATCGGTGTACGTGACCATTTAGAAATACCCGACTAGACATCCATCCGTATACGTTGTCCTGGGACGGGACAAACCGAAGGCACCATCTCATCAATCCGTCTTGGGCAATTTCTACTTGGGATTAATAGAACAACCCTTGCCCTTTAGTCTATCTTCAATTTTCTTTAACATAATTTGATTTGCAATGCTTATTCCCATATAAAATGATTTTCAGATAATAAGTCTAACCCCGGTATCTCCATATTGACGATGGAAATATAAAATTGGCTGAAACTTTGAGAATCAGTTATTTAACTATTAAAGGAAACATCCATACAACCAATAATCCTATTTCCAATTGGAAATTCTACTGATCAAGTATTAAACAATACTTAGCCCCTTAAATTAATTTCTTATTAATTTATCATTTCCCAATTTCTCGTTTTCCCTTTTTCTACATCTTTCCCTGGATATTTTTCAAAACTTATTTGGCCTCTCATGATTCTTGGAAAACATTTCCATATATCATAAACTATTTATTTTCTATGTTCCAGAAAATATCTCCTATTCCAGTTTGAAAACATTTCCATATATTTAAAAATTCCTATTTTCTATATTTAGAAAATATATATTATTGACGTCAAAAAATATTCTTATGACTATTCACATTTTTAATTCCATCAACTAACTCATTTCATTTCCTATACTTAGAAAACATCTCTCAATATATTTGGAAAATGTTTCCAAAACACATTTATTTGGATTAAAACGAATGTTGCATAAAACATCATTACTGTAACTCAACCCATTAATCACTCATTAACTATTCGTATCTCTAACCAATCTTCGCCATCGAACCTTAACCAATTATTAGTCAACAATGAAGTCAATCAAGTTGGGTATAATAACCTCTCAGACCTTAATTGAATAACATTCATAACTTTGAAATGGACAAAGCTCAAAACTTCAAATACCAACAAAACATCGCTCACGTAACTTTCGGATTCAATTTAAGAATCCACTTCTTTAACGAAAATCATTTATTATAACAATAATGTTATAATTTGAATAAATAAATAAATAAATAATGAATGAACAATTTATTAATCTTTATTAAAAATGGAAAGTAAATAGTACTTTCCTGAATTCAACATTATCGAATTTCAACATATAACTCTCTTTTGAATAATCTCTATTCGATTAACGTTCTGAACTTCGGAATAAATTAACCGCTCAGGTCAACTCAATTCCCCTTATAACCATTCCCATTTTGCAAAATGTTTGCGTTAAACCATTACTCATTTTAAAATGCGAGCAATATTTATTTTATAGAAATCTGGACTTGTTATATCTAATCAATTTGATTTCAATTGTAAGCTGTAACAACCCGGGGAATTTTTGACCTCGAAAATTGACATAACCACCATGTCAACTATTCTAGTATCGAAAATACCGGATCATTAATAGAAAGAAGTTAGAGGGTGAGAAATAGAAAGAAATAAAATTAGAATAAAATATGAGTCCTAAATACAACAAAATCAGAGTAAACATGAATCCCATAGCGAAACGAATGAAATGTATTATATAACCACTTTTGAAATAAAAACTTATAACTGTATATACACACCATTTCAGAGCATAACACATAACATCACAGTGGAAATAAACTGTATACATATCTAATGTTGAAGTCTCCTGCTCCAAGCTCATCCAAGTATATCTATAAAATCCCAACTACTTAACTTCTAGTACAAATTTGAGCACCCAAGAGTTTAGGGTAAAACAAAACAAAATAAATTTTGGGTCAGTCATGGGACTGGTGTGAGTAAACTTCAACCAGTTTGTTAAATTTTTAAAATACTTTTCAAAGAAAAGATAATCGTAAGACCAATCCACACAAAAATATGGATGGTTTTTACCTTACGATAACCCAAAACATTATAAAAATGAATATTTTCTGATATTATAATAGTGTCTAAATTAAGTAAAAAGCAATCTAGCAGAATGCTTGCATCTCACGCTCTACATATATAGTATACAATCAAAACCGTGGGAGCTTATTAGAGAATGGACTACCAACTATGGCAAGGTATGGGACCAACTTCCGATAGTGTACCTCTAGAGAAAATACAATAGGATTCAACAAGGACATCTTGCAACCCTGGCTAAACATGAACGACCATTCACTTCGCTTGAATGTTCCAAATATATTGCCACTCGACGGTTTGGGTCAACCGTATTTTCGGGCGATACAGAAATGAAAGAACAAATAGTAATTTCTCTAGATGGTGACAATATACCCTAATTAGGAGCGACCCATTTAGCCTTCGACCTACCCAATTTTATACCATTTCCCGGTTGTGAAGATTGAGGTCATAATTACCATTTTAGAACATTTGGCCATCATTCATTTTGAATGCCACATCATCATGCGTGCCAAATCACAAACATCCCAAACACACAATAATCAACCATAGTTTATTTGTCACTCATATAATGTAATATATAGAAACAACAATATAATTATTGATGAATCCAGTTGGATTCCTCCAACTTGTTTCCCTGCATCCATAGATGTTAATCAACATAAATAACACCAATTTCATACTAATATGAAATATAATAGTAAACAGAATCGGTATTAAATCAACAACTTATATGTATAACTATATATATTATTTGAACCAACTTATTAGAAATTCATCCAAACACCCATCACACAGCATTCAATCAACATTTATTAATTCTAAAATTTGTTTATAAAATTATAAAACTGGACACAGGTAGCGAGTTTACTTACCTTGATCGTTAATCATTAATAACGACTAATGTCAGTTGATTAAATCAGGCGTTTTATTTTATCTAAAATTGTAATGATTTCCACACTACTTCAGACTAGTTTCATTGTGCACCCTGCATCTATACGATCCTAACAAATCCTGTTTTGTTGAATTCCGATAATGTGTGAGCAAGATATTAAATTAACAAGTTAATGCATACTACTTTAAATTTAAAATAACTAAATTTCCTTTATATAAAATTTTGGGCTTTGCCTATCTTATGGCCCATCACCACACCAACCACACCAATGTCCCATGTAGCTCCTTTTTCCATATTACAAAACCACGAGCTCTGGTATTTCATCTCCTTTATCACCGTTATCTTCCACCACCAATCCTACTCCATGATCACGTAATTCCATGAAAGCTTCACTAATCTCTCCCTTTCCACGAACCCGACACCGCCCACGCCACCTTATTCCACTTGCCATCACCTCGCAGAACCCGACCTCGGCAACAACAACGTACCCTAGAAAAGTAGCGACACATTTAGGCAGCGAATTCTCCCAAATTTCCACTGTATGTGCTAAACTCCCTCATGATCACGACTACACCCTCCAATTTTCAAATCGATGCCCAAGCTTCCTTCTATCCTAAGCCCTAACTGTTGCACGAATTATTGGAGAATTATGCAATCGAACCTTACCTTAAATGATAGATACCAGCTTGAAGCCCATGCCATCACGAGTCCAATGAACTTCGTTTCACGATTTTAGGATGATTGTGTAATTTTTAAAAAATGAAATAAGAGTTAAAATTAAAAAGAAATACTGGACACAAGCTTCATTCTTCATGGTTCCAGGAAAGTGAACGAGAGATGAACATGGCTCTGTATTTATAGAAGTCGATCCTTGGTTGCCAAGGAATAGGTTGTAGGATGTACATCTCTATATCCTAGATATTTAGTTTTTTAGCATGAAGTTAGAGGACAAGGTATGTCTGTCAATTAGAATTAGGGTGGTAATGATAGCTGTAGGTAGGTCTTGGGCATTATACTGATTTAATCAATATAGGTATGCACGTGTTAGTTTACTTAGGGTGGAAGATTAGAAGTATAGGATTTTAATTCATATGTATATATTTATATTTTCATGAAACTTGCATATGAAGTAACACACAAAAATTATCACATACGACCTCCGTCTACAATGAAAATTGTAATCCTGCAATAATTAAATATTTCAGACACGACGGAACTAGTTTCGTTAAATTCCAAGTCCATTTGTAGAAACTCCTTTTTAATTGCAAACAGTTAAATAATGTACGTTTAAACCAGCGCATGGTCACAAAAAAATCCAATAGACCCCAAACTAGAAATCTTGCAATAATTAATCATTATGGATTTAATAGAATTTGTTACATTTCGTTTGAAAATTGGTTATTCTTAAATTTCATATTCGATCGATATAATATAATCGATTCCAAAATAACGAAATTATCTATAATAAAATATTATTATCATACATGTATTTAAACAAAATTAATATAACTTCGGAAATAAATCAAATATGGATTTATATTTGATGTTTCAGTTCCGAGTTTAAACGACATTCGATTAATATTAAAACCCTTTTTAATAAATAAATGGTTATATTTTATAAATGACTCCATAGCGGCTTTCTGAAAATTTGATTTGGACACAACTTACAATATATCAAACGAAACCTTGATTTTTCACTTCTATTAGAAAAATACAGTTAAATAGATTCGAACATTTGTTGTTTCAAAGAAATCCGACTTATAATGGATCATGTATACTCAGTTGAAGTTCAAAACGTAAAATTACGAACTACCGCAACGTCGAGCTCGATGTAAATTATATTATAATTAATACGTTCGAACTTCCTTTAAATAATATATTCGTTATTATAACTCGAATATAGATTCAATTAAATATCATATATTATCCATATTACAAAATATCGCATATTTAACTATTTCCGACGATTTCGGAATTTAATTTTACTATCCCATTATTTATATTAATTTAAATATTTAACATATTTAATTCAAATCATTTAAATTACAAAATCACTATTCAAATAATAAAATAAATTAATTTTCAATCGTTAAAAAAATTGGGTCATTACATTATTACCTCCTTAAAAAAAATCGTCCCCAAAATTACTAAGGTAGGAAAAATACTACAACCCCTTTTAACCAGGTTAAAATTCTTTTGTTTTACTTCTTAACTTTAGTTTCAAATGAACCAAATAATTTTAATTAAAATATTAATTTATTTCTACTAACAAAAAATTTCAAAATTTACAAAAATTTCTAACACCTTAAATTTTCAAAAAAAATCGCTAGCCTCTCCTTTGCACTGCTCAAGCAGCTTACCCAATAGAAATCTCATACTCAATTATAATACAAACTTGTACCTGTTTGTTGGGCATCCAACTTTACCTCTTCCATTTCTATCACTTTAGCATATTCAAATTTATTTCAAATTGATCTTCAATCAAATTATCCTCAAATCCAATCATTCTCCTATACTCAAACAAATTCCATTTCAAACTCCATTCCCATTCTCAATTCCATACTCTTAACTTACTAATCCAATTTACTTAACCTCGTTATGTTCCATTATGATGTTCCATTAACTAATAAATTTTTCAAATCAATTATCTTTATCTCAAAATTTAAAAATCTGATTTTTATTTCAAAAAATCAATTCATTTACTCATTTGAATCCAATTATATTCAAAAATCCAATTTTACATGATATCATTGTATTTCAATTCAATTTCCACTTAACGGGCTTTAATTCAATTCCTAACTGCTTTCACCAATTTTTGTTTAATTTTGTTTTTAGTTCAAACATTCTCTTCCTGGGAGTTTTAAGCAGCTTAGCTTTTTCTAAAATCAGATATTCCCTTTCGGAATTTTAAAACAATACCTCTGTTAGTAATCCATCACTTAGAAACTCGAAAATGAACACCGATGATGGCGCGCTCATCATCAGAATTATTTTCCAGCAATCGTATTGAGTTCAGTACTATATCACTTTCAAAACTTAGTTTTAAATTCTTTCATTTTGAAATTACTTCAAAATATCCTTCACAATGCTTGGATAACATATCCAATTTCCCCTAGGATTTTAAAATTACCATATATTCAATCCAAATTTGTTTTTAAATTCAAATTTAATTCGTCTGATTATATATTTATATTATATGAATTCTAATTGGTTATTTATAACGATCTCAGTTATAATCTTATTCGAGTATCATAACAACCAACACGTCCAGTACATATTATAATAATTCTAATATCAATCATTATTTTATATCAAAATATATTTTGGGTAAAAATTATTTCATTTACCCTCTTTCAAAACATATTGTGTCTATTCATTGTATTCAAGCGCTTAGAAACCCCTATCGACATTGTGGTGCCCCACCGTCGACCAGAATTCATAAGCCACTCAACAAATAAATCTCCACAATATAAAACCATTTTTTTATACAATCTACAAATACGATCTCTCATATCCATACAACCAATACTCAATCTAGTGTATTACTAACCATGTCGCTATTAAGTCACACCATAGAGCCAAAGTAATTACTTAACCTTCAGCTCTAATACCACTGTAACGACCCGGGGAATTTTCGACCTCGAAAATCGACATAAACACCATGTCAACTATTCAACTATCGAAAATGCCGGATTATTAATAGAAAGAAGTTAGAGGATGAGAAATAGAAAGAAAGAAAGTTAGAATAGAAGAGGAATCATAAATACAACAAAATCAGAGTAAACACAAATTTCATAGCGAAACAAATAAAATGTATTATATAACAACTTTTGAAATACAAATTTATAAATGTATATACATACTATTTCAGAGTATAACTCGTAACATCACAACGGAAATAAACTGTATATATATCTAATGTTGAAGCCACCTGCTACAAGATCTTCCAAGTATATATGTAAAATCCCAACTACTTGACCTCCCGTATAAATTTGGGCACCTAAGAGTTTCAAGTAAAACAAAATAAACTTTGGATCAGTCATGAGACTGTGTGAGTAAACTCCAACCACTTTATTTAATTTTTAAAAATCCTTTTCAAAGAAAAGATAATCGTAAGACTGATCCACACATAAATACGGATGGTTTTTACCTTACGGTAACCCAAAACATTCTAAAAATCAATATTTTTTGATTTTATAATAGTGTCTTAATCAAGTAAATAAAAATCTAGCAGAAGCTTGCATCTCACGCTCTACATATATAGTATATAATCAAAACCGCGGGCACTTATTGGAGAATTGATTATTAAAAATGGCAAGGTATGGGACCACCTTCCATCAGTGTACCTACAGAGAAAAACACTAGAATTCAACAAGAACATCTTGCAACCCTAGCTAAACATGAATAGCCATTTACTTCGCTTGAATGTTCTGAATATATTGTCCCCCTAAAGTTTGGGCCCACCGTATTCCTAGGAGATACAGAAACGAAAGAAGAACAAAAAGGAATTTCTCTAGATGGTGACAATATACCCTAATTGGGAGCGACCCACTTAGCCTGCGACCTACCCGATTTTATTCCATTTTCCAATTGTGAAGCTCAAGGTCATAATTACCTTTTTAGAATATTTGGTCATCATTCATTTTGAATACCACATCGCCATGGCTGCAAAATCACAAATTGATTTCCCTAAAAATACTACAGGTATAAAGCTAAGAGAAACGGATTCCCCCGCCACCAACATAAATACGTTTGAAGAGATCAACTTACGCGATCTATTAGGTATACTTTGTCAGGCATTCGTCCATACAAGTTATCGTGGGACTGGACAAACCAAAGGCACTATCCTATAAATCCATCTTAGGCAATTTCTACCTTGGATCGTAAGAACAACCCTTGCATAAATTCTGACTTCAATTGTCTTCAGCATATTTAATTCGCAACGCTAATGCCCATATGGTGTGGTTTTCAGATAATAAATCTAATCCAAGTCTCTTCATGTTGACAATAGAAAAATGGCTAAAACTTTAATAATCGATTGTTAAACTATCAAAGGAAAACATCCATGCAAACAAAGATCAAATTTTCAAATGGAAATTCTACCGACCAATCATCAATAAACAATGAGCTCTTTTAAATTAATTTATTATTGAATTATTTGTTTCCCAACTCCCATTCAATATCTCTACCTATATATTCTTAAAAACTCGTTTGGCCTCTCACGATTCTTGGAGAACGTTTCCATATATCCATGAATTCTTATTTTATGTATTCCAGAAAATATATGTTATTATATTGGAAAACATTTCCATTTCTTATTCACGAATCACTATTCTTACACATTCATTAGTCCCTAACTGTAAACTAGTAAGAGAACAACTTTCTAAGTATTAACCCCAAAGGCCGAAACAAACATTAGATCGGCACTTAAAAAATCATTTAACTTGACTAATCTCCAGTCAGTTTCTAATTTCCTTAACTCCATTTCTTAATTTCTTGTAAAAGTACTGCTTACGCAACACTCAAATCCATTTTACGAATCCACTTCTTTTAACAGAAATTATTGATTAGATATAATAAATAAATAAATAATAATCCTTTATTAAAATTGGAAAGTAAATAGTAATTTCTTGAATTACAAAACCACAAGCTCCGGTATTTCATCTCCTTCATCGTCGTTCTCTTACACCACCAATCCTACTCCTTGATTCACGAAATGCCATGAAAGCTTCACTAATCTCTCCCTTTCCATGAACCTGACACCTCCTTGCCACCTTATTCCACTCGCCGTCACCTCGTAGAACCCGACCTCGGTAACACTGCGTACCTTAGAAAAGTAACGACACACTTAGGTAGCAAATTCTCCTAAATTTCCACTATAGGTGCTAAACTCCCTCACGATCACAACTATATCCTCTTATTTTCAAATTGAAGTCCAAACTTCCTTATATCCAAAGCCCTTACTTTTGCATGAATTATTGGAGCATCATGCAATCGAACTGCACCTCAAACGATAGATAACAGCTTGAATCCTAGGCCATCACGTTTCCAACATACTTTATTTCACGATTTTAGGATGATTATGTGATTTTCAAAAAATGAAAGAAGAATTAAAATTCAAAAGAGAATACTGGACACAAACTTTATTCTTCATAGTTTCAGGAAATTGAACGAGAGATGAATATAGCTCTGTATCTATAGAAGATGATTCTTGGTTGCCAAGGAATAGGTTGTAGGATGTACTTCTCTAAATCCTTGGTCTGTAGTTTTTGTTTGGCATGAAGTTAGAGGATAAGTTAGGTCTAGAATTAGATTTTAGAGTGGCAATGTTTTCTGTAGGTAGGTCTTAGGCATTGTACTAATTTTATTAATTTAGGTATGCACTTGTTAGTTTACTTTTGATGGAAGATTTGAAGTATAGGATTTTAATTTATGTATATATTTATATTTTCATGCGACTTGCATATGATGTAAATAACAAAAATTATAACATATGACCTTTGTCCGCGATGAAAATTGTAATCCTACAATAAATAAATATTTCGGACACGATAGAAATGGTTTTGTCAAATTCCGAGTCCATTTGTAAAAACTCCTTTTTAATTGCAAACAGTTAAATAATACACGTTTAAACAGCGCTCGATCACAAAATAAATCCAATGAACCCCAAACTGGAAATCATACAATAATTAATCACTATGGGTTTTATAAATTTTGTTTCGTCGAAAATGGAAGTCGTTTGAAAACTGGTTATTCTTAAATTCCATATTCGATCGATATAATATAATCGATTCCAAAATAACCAAATTGTCTATAATAAAATATTATTATCATACATATATTTAAACAGAATTCATACAGCTTCAAAAATGAATAAAATATGGATTTATATTTGACATTTCAATTTATATTAAAACCATTTTCATTTATTAGATAAATCATTATATTTTATAAATGATTCCATAGCAACTTTCTGAAAATTTGATTTAGACATAACTTACAATCTATAAGAGAAAACCTCAAATTTTCAATTCTATTAGAAAAATAAAGTTAATTAGATTCGGACATTTTTTATTTCAAAGAAATTGGACTTATAACGAATCCTGTATACTCAATTGAAGTTCAAAACGTAAAATTATGAACTACCGCAACGTTACGAGCTCGATTTAAATTATATTATAATTAATACATTCGAACTTTGTTTAAATAATAAATTCATTATTATAAATCGAATATAAATTCAATTAAATTGCATATATTATCCACATTACACAATATTGCAAATTTAACTATTTCTGACTATTTCAAAATTTATATTTATTATCCAATTATTCATATTCTTTTAAATATTTAAAATACTTAATTCAAATCATTTAAATTGCAAAATCACTATTCGAATAAATTAATTATTTAGTCATTAAAAACATCCGGGACATTACATGAGCACTAGTACAGGTTCAAATCCTGTCCATCGAGTCACTTTTGTAAATTCTTATTCATATTCCACTTTATTCATAAATCTCATTGACATGTCAACTTCTTGTTAATTACTTACCAAGTTTATGACTTAATATGGACTTCATATTCAATAATAAATTATTAGTTTCAAACCAAATATTAATTATTTTGTTAAGTTCTGAATTATATAATATATGATTTTCAAAAATAATTTATTTTTATAACATTTGACATAGTCGAATTCCAATTATAAATCCTTATGGAATTATTTCAATTCCATTCACATTCCGAATTTCGAAATAAATTTCATCCTTTCCTTTTGAAACGATTTCCAATTTCCCTTTTAAATTCACTTTTGAATTTTCATTCTCAAATTATCCAATTATAATTATTACACTTCATTTGTAAACATCGTTTATAAATTTACAACTTGTTTTATTATTAAAAACAAGTTATTATGTTCTAACCCATTCGAAATTCAATTTCTATTTTGGAAAAATAGTTGTTTCCTTTTAAAACTCAAATTCTTTTTCCTTTCATTCTAATATATTTTTACCATATTTAAATACCAATATTTAGAGCGGTGTTATTCAACATCCAACACAACAAAATCAATCACATCATATATCACCATATATGAAAACAAACAACAATGATTTTGAGGAACCCAGTTGGATCCCTCCAACTTGTTTTCCTGCATCCACAGGCGTTAGACAACATAAATAATATCAGTCCCACTTAAAGGTACGATATCACGATATAGAAGGTCATTAACTATTATGCGGGGAGCATAGGGTCTCATCCACTAAAATGTGCAGGAATATCCAACTACCAACGTTAAATATAACTAATATATATAATAGCAACAATTGATAATGATATATCAATTCATTTAAACAATCATCACACAACATTCAAACATCAAATATCAATTCTAAAATACGTTTATAAAATTATAAACTAGATAGAGTTAGTGAGTTTACCCACTTTGGGTATTAATCGCTGAATAACGATTAATTGCCGATAATTCCGATCAGGCATTTTATTTCACCAATAATTCTCACAAGCTCCAAATTGCACCAAACCAGTTTCATTGCATAGTGTATCCATATAGTTTCAATGGTTCTTGTTTCCTTAGATTCTGATAACGTATGAGATAGATATGATTTTTACAAGTTTATACACGAATTTAAATGTCATTAATAATAAATTAAATAATCGTTACCCAAACTAAATAATTAACTATAAGTGCCTTCTTCCTCTTGCTCATACTCACACAACCTGCTTCTTTTTTTTCACCAGCCATTTTTGAATTCTTGAACTCCATTATCACTTCCATTACTTTAAGAATCTCCAAACTAAAATAACCATACTTCTTCTCTTTAACACCTCTTCCTCCTCCACCTAAACTACTCACACCCACATGCTTCCACCAATCCGCGGTTCCTAGGCATCACGCACAGCCAAACATAAAGATGCAAAAATTTCCATCTTTAAAATTCTCAAAAATTTTCATATGAGCTCTAATCGACGCACAAACAACAATATAACACTCAAATCTTGAATTGATGCCTTCATTTCCAATTAATTTGAACCCTAGGCTTTGTTAATTTAAACCAGCGACAAAAACATTTCACAATCCCTTTAAACCTATATGATAATGAAGAGAAAGCTTTGTGGATTACAAGTATATAAGTTTCGCAATTTATGGAATTTTCTTTGAATTGTTCTCATTTTTGAAGTACACGCTTTTGCTTTGGACGTGGCGGTGGGTTCTTGCTGTTGACCATGAATGAAAAAAATGAGGGTTAGGGGATGTGGTATATTTATAGTGTAACAACCTTGAATTTTAGAATCGATTTAAAATTTATTTTTAATTGATTTGACGGAAATTAAACATTTTTAAATGATTTATTTCAAGAATAACTGACTTAGAATTTATTTAAAAATGAAATTTGAACGTAAAATTTAAAATTTAATTAAAACAAACTCGTAATGTCGCAAAAGTTTGATAATTTAGTTTTGAATTTCAATTTAATGTACAGAATCCAATTTAAGTTTATGTAAAACAAGAAACGTTGGAATATTTTGCACCATAATTTTCTAATAGAAGAGCAAGCGCATATTCGCATCAGGAGTCGTCAAGCCAGCATCACAGATAAGTTCCTCGGTCAACTTAGCCAAGAAACCAGTCGTCTCAATATACGGGTGAGCTTTGGGAAATTCGACCAGAATCTCTTGGCGATATCTATCCAGATACTCTTCCACTTCTTGCAGAACGAGAGCCCTTATCTTCTCTTCTTCTTCTTTTCTATTATATTTAGTATTAGTTTTCGAATTCTCATCAGATTTCTATTCTCCCATCGGTCAACAGAAATGGGATTCTAGGGATCGGCAACATCGGCTGCAGTAGGTGGTGACAAACACTACAACAAATATACCATATTACAACGGTGCAAAAACATTGTAAAAAGTTTTTACAACGGTGAAGCCACCGTCGTCTATTGAGAAGTTGTAATAGACTAAAATCTTTTACAACTTTTTTGCATAGTTGCGGAACCGTTGTGAAATGTATATTTTACAACTTTTTTCCACTGTCGTAATAACTCTTATTACAACTGTTATGCACCGTTGTTATTATAATTTTTACAACTTTTTATAACCGTTGTCATACATTATAATTATTATTTTACAATTGTAATATATTTGTAATATATCCACAAATTATATACATATTACTGACAAAGGAATTCATTTCAGAACATATTATCTTCAAAACTTAAGATATCAAACAAACTTAAAACATGAACAAAAACAATTTATTAATATTTTCAAACTCTCATCATTTTTTTTACATAATACGCTTACAAAACACAATACACACTATCCAACACTTAAACAGGGTACATAAGATAAATGGCATCAATCAAAGATGATTTTTGACTGCCAACAGCTCTCTATTCCAATCATCAAATTATTGTTTTCTTGCGCATGTTCCAAGCAGGTACTTCGCGGTGTGACCAAATTCTTCTGATTTTTGTATTGCCCGATAAACAGAAACTTCTTCAGATTTCAAAATTGATGGTGATAGCTGCGTAACCTGATAATTATGAACAAAAGTATACACCAACGAATAAATCATGTTGTGAATTGCGAATGAAGAAGAATATGACTAGTTCTATTTTTAACATAAATAATCAATAACAAGAAGGGGAGTGCAAAAAAATTCTTACCAAGTCATGCAGTAAAGTAGGCTTCTCTTTAAAAAGTTTGGGTAGATGTTTTCTCATGACTTGCTCGAATTTACAAGCATAACTGCTTGGAACTCCATACCATATAAGTTAGATTTACATTACCAGATAAGTTAGATTTACAAATAAATCATACCAGAAAACTTGAATATTATAATAAATACATTAAGTATTAAATTAACAGTCCAGGTGATTAAGTAGATCATAAAGAGTATGGTGTTAAGTTGTAACCCAATTATAGCTATCTAAATGTGTGTGTACATATATGCAGCAAAAGATTATTGTGAAAGTAGGAATGGAGAATACAAAAAAAAATCTTAAGCTTTTGTTGTTGCTGTTGGATTTGAAGGTATGATATCAACGCTTCTCCTTTATATTTCCTGCTCTCTTCACTTGTGTTCCGTTTTGATTCTCCAAATTATCAGAACTCTGTTAAGAAAAACAAACTGTGAACAACTTCAAAGCTGTGCAGATGCTTATAATCAAGACCTGTCAAGAACAAGAGATAAAAGATATTACCACTTTTCTGAAGTGCAACTAAAAAGATGATAAATGAAATGATATGTTGGAAAATTATTTCTTTGAACTAAGAAAACCTTTCAGGAAAAAATCCAAAATGTTATCTGATTGTGACCATACTAAATTGAAGTTATACATACATGTATTTGTATATTTCAGGATTCATACATGTATTTATCAGCTGATTCGTATAGTCGGTCACATTACCATTCAAGCAAGAAAACATGTTCTTTAATGCTCCAGCCGTTCTGATCATTTAATTGGGTATTTCTTTTGACATTTTGTTCACTCATGTAACAACAAGGATATGTGACAGATATAGCCATATCGGTAAATCAAGCATTAATGGATGAAAAATTAATAGCAAATGATAAACAGAACTTTAAGATCGGTAGATGAACAAAGGAAAGCAAACAATAAATTAAAAATTGCAAAATCTTGAATCACATGGAATTATAATATATTAGCGGAACAAATGTATGAACTGTTATAATTAAATCATGCTGCTATATTATTTCATGTTGGTAACCCAAATTTGTCATAACTTGTACAGTGTTATATTTAAATCATGCAAACATACAGAGTTAACTTTGTAATGTTCAATTGCATGAAGAGGTATCTGACCTTGGCATACAGAACTTAACATAATAGACTATTACCAGGCATGTTGCAAACAAAAGTGTTTGTTCGCTTCTGGTATGACATGTAAACAAATGAAATCAGTTCTATAATCACCTACTAATTTTCATATTCAGGTTCAATGTTAAACCAAGGCAAAAACTCTACTAAGCAAGATACCACATACCTCTGGCAAGCAACTCTAAACCAAAAACATAGAAAAACTCACCCAACGCAAGATGAACAACATCACCGGAGCACAACTGCAATACATCAAACCAACCTGAGGCAACTAAACTTACCAATAAACACAATAACAAAGAGGAAACCATACATACTCGACTATTACCGCCTTCTCCAATCAAATAATCTGTTCAAAATATCACAGAAACTATTATAACAACAAAAAAATATTTTAAAAAACATGTCAAAATCGAAGTTTTTAGAAAAAGACCTTTCAAAAAGTAGTTCTTGCTTTCCATATCTGAAGTCTTCATATATAGAAACAAAACAACTCACTGTGCTCCTTCTTCCTTCTTGCCAAATCGTCATTCAAAAGAAACCCACAACCATCGTGTATTTCCTAATTGCTCAAAACCATTTGCTCGATTTTGAGCTTTCATTTGTGCGCGCACTTCGAGGGGCCGGAAGTGGATCCGCCCTGGCCATACGAATCACCTACCCGTGCTCCGCCCTCTCCATGAATTTGGGGCAACTCGAGCTCCCTACCGGCGTTGGAATCAACGGTGAACACAACAAATTTGAAGCCAAAATTCGCAGGAGACGCTTCATGAATTCAGATCTTATCCGTCCAGATTATAGAGCTCGAGTGGATTAACGATTTTTGTGCAGAATCCATGGATTAATTCGTAAGGAGTGAGGAGCGATTTGTATTTGAATTTCGGGAACCTCTATGCGTCGGTTTTCTTCTAGAGCGGCGGCTGTTTGTGTAGAGGATTAGGTTTTGGGTATTTGACTTAGTTTGACCTCATATTTGTTTTTTTATTTTGGGTTTAGGAGCGAAATTTTTGCGCTTGGAGCCAAAAATTCCAACGCACATAACTTGATTTTGTTTTTATATTTTGCCAAATGATTTGGTATTCACGGTCAAGGAAAACCTAAAATAAGCAAGACATACAGATCATCAAGAAATAATGTGAGAAAATAAGAGAAATTGCCATGCTAACCATTCAAAATAACATATAATTGAAGCTGCTTTGATACCCAAAAATATTAAGTAAAAACAAATTTGAACTTTAACGGTGAAAATCAAGAAGATTTGTAGTACAAACGAAAATTTAAATGGTACCAACAGTTTTCCATCGGTTACAATTAAATTTTCACCAAAACTTAGAGAATTAAAAATTATAATTTAGAATTAACAAGTAAAATTATATATTAAATATAAATATAATCTAAATTTTTTGAGAATTGATTTTTACTAAAATATTAATATTACTGATTAATAATAGTTATTATTAATTATTACCTTTTTTCAAAGTTATTATTGAATTCCAACTATTAAAAGTTAATTTTATGTAAATGTTATTGATTATATACTATTAAATATTTAATTGCAATTTTTAAAAAGTAACTATTTTTTATTAATCATCAATTAAGCAGTTTTTATCTAATCTAATAGTAATTAATAGTAACTGGTATTAATTTGGAAATTTATTATTGAATATGAATTATTCTTAAATGTTAATTGTAACGTCCCGCCTTTTTGACCGTCTCAAATTGGTGATTAACCGAACTTAAAACGTTTAAATCGACGGATCGTTATTTAGCTTACAGAGTTTAAAGACAGAATCAACACAAAATAATAAACACACAACATTTAACAGTAAAAATAACCTTTAGATATAATCAAAATTTTTGATACAAGAATTTTACATACAGCGGAAATTAGAAATAATTCAAGAAAAATCTTTACTGGTTTGAAAACTTCAGAGTGCGCCGTCTTTGGAACCCCAGTTTTGCCAATCTTCGAATCCAAGTTATAATCTTCAAATCTGAAATGCTCGGATCTGACCCGAGCATTCCATGCAAAAACATAAAATACTCGAGTCAGGATTAATCATTTGTTCAAGTAAAATAATTTCAGCAGAAACTAAATTACAAAAGTCAATTCTCACATTGGTCATATGCCAGATACCGTGTAGTGTGTGTTATATCGGTTTTTATTTTAGGGACAAATGGTCACGGAAACCTGCATATACACACGTGTACAGGTACACGAGTGCACTGCCCCAGTATCGCGTGACCAATGACTAATTAGTGAAGCCCATAGAGCGACGTAAATACAAAGCAGCGACAAGGTGAGTCATATGGCAGGTTAAGCACATACCAAAGGTAAGTGAACAACCAAGAATTTATCAGGACAAGTTCCACGAATAGGCCCGTATGTACCATTTTTTTTTTTTGTATGGCGTATGGGTTTTTCTACAGCAAATAGAATCAAGGAATTTGTACATCACTTTGGTTTGTTTTAAGGGTATGACAGTAAGGTATAAGGCAATTAACAATGTATAGTATGAATTCAAGTCAACTGGCGCCAAGCAATAAATAATGCATGCTGCAAATTACATATGTATATATATAAGTCCATTCGAAATAGCATAGGACATCAAAGTTCAGACTTACAACATTAACGCAAAGGCATGTTCATTCCAGTCAAGGCCAAGTACCCCATACTTATCTAAAATACATTTTAACTATTAAAAGATCTGTTATTGATTGCCACTGTTATGGTTGCTCTCATTTCTTATTTCAATAACTGAATGGGTTTTAATATCAACTTGAAGACCATAGGTCTCTAAATTTTTAAATACGAATTTTTCTAGATAATGATAAGAATATATAAATGTACATATAATCAATACCATATGTACAATCTGCAGGGATACACAATAGTTATAAATCAAGATTATACATTCACAGGAATAAAATAAACCATATTCTAACTTATTCGAATATTTGTTCAAGTATGAGTTCAAGTAAAAATTCATATATTAGATGAAACATGGCTAACATATAACATGACAGCAAGGAGAGCAGATGCAATGGAGTCAAGTGAACATGGTCAGTCATTAATGCAAGCATTATCACATATATGCAGGTGGTATACAATATTTCATGGATATAGTTCAGTTCATACAACTAGAAATGCTAAACAAACCTCTGACCTTGATATTCATGTTTGAAATGCACGGATACAGATATATCTATATATGTATAATTTAAAACACTCAGACCATAAGTTTAACGGCAAACCATCTATACATTTTATCCAGTTTCCTAGTCCCATAAAGCATATTTTTGAAAGGGCAGAACATGAATATATATATATCAGTATTTTAAAACAAGGAGGTAACATCTCAAGGTTCATGACATGTATGAATGTATACCATACTTTCACCAATATAAGGCACTCGTGGGCGCATAGATATATTAACTACCAGTGGACAAAGTGATACATATGGTCAGTTGTATCAGACCTTTCTCTACATATTATTTAAGCTATTTTTCCTAAATTTAGGTTGCCTACTAGAATCTTGGTCATTCGTAATTTTCTCAAAAGGCTACAGGTAACACTATAACGAAATTACACTGTACAAGTGGAATAACAGGGCCAGGCGCATGCAAAGTTTAAGAATAACATTTTCTTTCCTTCTTTCAGAACTCACATGCCGCATCAAAAATCAGTGCAGGGTAAACACACATGGTAAAACAGCAGGTATGTAGGTATAGCAAGTCAACGCTATATGTGGCTCAAATCACTATTCTAAACGCAAAAGCATACACGTATGCACATACATATATACTCATACATTTGAATTATACAAGTAAAATGCAATTTCAGATTTAAAAAAAAATGGAGCGACTGGTTTCCGCATAGATCAATATTCACGTTCTCAGTGTCAAAATTTCATATAGGTGCAGGCAAAGGTAACATGTTAGATTGGTTTTATTTATTTATTTATTTACTCATAATACAGTGAAGGATTAGAAGTGTTTTTATTCTGAAATGATGACAAAAATTAAAGGTTACCGCATTAGCAAATGCAGGATTTTTGTTTTTATATTCAAGTAGTAGATACAATAGACTTGGGCGGATCTACTAATCAAATATTGATATACAGGAGGTTGGTTCTCAACTTTACGTATGCATATAGTTTTATCATCCAATATGAGCTTTGTTTCCCATGAGAACATTATAGTTTTACTTTTACCAATCTCATTTTCACCAGCTTATATCCACATGATTAACAATAGTAACATAGACAAGCATCATAGAATTTTCATTGTCTCTAGTTGGATTTGGCTTGCAGTATTGTTTTGAATATTCAATTTCAGATTGAGATTTCTTTATTTGAAATCCACAGATCACATAAATAAAATTATTCGCATTTTCTTGGGTTTCCATACAAACTCAATTTTAAGGCGGGGTAACATATATGTGATTATGACCCATAGTAAATGCTAAATAGCTACTCGTTCCAACATAACGCAGCGCGGACAGGCAAATTTAAACAAGCTTATATTTCGATTTTCATGATAAGGTGGCCAACTTATATATATATTTCCAGGTCCCCAATACTATGAGCAGCGAGGCATAAGGATGTAGGGTTAGTGGACACATGAATACCAGTAATTCAGGTCAAGGCAACCCAACTCAAGATACAAGCATATTCAGGTTCAAAAAGGGTTCAAACAGTGTATCAACACAGGTTTTTAAATAGTAAATAATAGCCAAATTAACCATTACATATATTTAGTTTAATCGAAATCAATTTACTTGAAGAAAAAGATTAATCGTGAGTGATTTCTCACCTACTGTCGCAGCAGTGGAGCGATTTTCGATTGTAGCTTGGCTTCGAAAGAGCAATGGCGACAAAGCGGATTTCGAGTTAGTGAAGCTGCCTTGAAGGCTGACGTTGGTCTCGACCTTGACTTCGCGATTCGCGACGTGGTGGCGCTTTCGATGATTCGGAACAGCAGAGAGACTCGATGGCCAGTCAAATCTGAGGCACGGTGGTCATGAATGCGATATTTGGGTGAAAAGATTTGATTTTTACTTTTGATGGCCATTAAAGAGGGTTTGATTTTTGACTGAGGAAGAGGGAACGATGTGTTGCCATTAAAATAAAAGGAGGGGCTTTGATTCGTGGTGGCCATTAAAATTGAATTAGGGAAAGCTTTGACTGTTATTGCCTGAAGGAAAGGGGAAAGGAACCATTCTTTTATACAGGCAAATACCGTGGTTACCACGTTTCCGTGGTGGCCAAGGGACTGATTTCGTGCGTAGAAAGGAACATATGCTTTATTTTATTTCATTTATAATTCACGGTTCCAATCGTGGAAACAATGGGTCGAAATGTTTTTGAGCTGCGGTGCCAAATGGTGAAGAAGATATATAACGCAGCTGGTCTGAGTCCTAAATTCGGGAATGGGCCGAACAAACATAGTGAAGCCCAAAAGAGAATTAAGAGAAAAAGTACATGATTTATACAATGGGAATGTGAAGAGTACCATGAATTTAAAGCTGGGAGGAAAGCATTTGTCGGATAGGGTTGAAGTAGTATGGGACGGGCTTGAAATACGGGTAAGGCCAAATTTTAAAACAATATTTAGTTATATATATAATTTAAGTGTTAAATAATTTAATACGCATTAACTTGAAATCCTAATATCGGATGCACATCTTATCGGAATGACAGTAATTTGAATCCGTGGTGATCATGGAGTCACAGACTACATACTGAGACTGGTCTTGTCAGATTTGGGGATCGTTTCAATTTATGTCATAATTAAACGCCCAATTCGAATCAGTTGACCGTGAATCGTATTTTTATTAAATTTAACCATTTATATTTTCAATTAAATTTCCACTCCAACCCAATCAAATTCAATTCTAATATTCAACAGTTATATTTGATTTCAACCACCCATTCTGAATGAAATATTGAATCCTGGCCACACACAAACAACACATTTTGAATTCCAAGCCCCAGTATCAATATAAAATTGACTATTAACAATTAAATCTTTAATAATTTCCACATTATAGTTGTCGAAATTTCTGGGTCGTTACATTCCTCCCCCCTTTAAAACTTTTCGTCCTCGAAAAGGAAAGATCGATAGGGTTAATGGATACTTCAAATTCTCGTATTTGTGTGAAATCCTTCCATACTATTTAAATATCGATGTTTAAGCCATCGATCTCGTTTAACTCGGGAAACCAAATTCCTTTACAAAATCAATCGCTTCTTAAATTCAAATTCTGTGAAAGTTGGATTTACGCATCTCGAATTAAAATTTTATAATCCCATTTGTCAATATTTAGTATTCCTTATCTCCCTTACTCCTTACAACCTCCGTTCCAGCAATTCAGTTTACCCATCCAAACATTCATCGATGAGTGTAAATAACATCTCTTCCAGTTGACACTTTATAAATTGAAAGCTTGACAATTCCCAACATCTAAAATCCTTTATAACCTTTATACAGAAAATATCTGTAATCTTAATTAAATTAGATTCAAATCTCAAATTATTTATTTGAAAATATTTTATAACTCGAAGTTTAACAAGTATATTGTCGTTCTCACAGATGTTAGACATACGCTGGCCAGGCGCAAGACTAAAATCTCCAAGAGCTAAATATCCTTGTTTCAACTTAGAGTGAAACATATTTCAAAAATTCCTAAAGAAAAACAGATACGGAAAGTACCAATGTGATAATATATTGATCGTTCATGAATAGCAGATACACAATGGTTCCGTCTGGGTCCCCCAGAAAACATCCGTATCCGTAGGAATTCACTTCCCTGCAAATTTCGTCATGGACAGATAAACAAAAGATATTTATTGATCAAGAGAAAAATCTGAGGTCATTGAGCATTGACTGCTCTCCCTCAGGATCACGAAAATAAATTATTGAATTCTGAAGATACTTCAAGTCACGAGGACAAAACAAAGTCCCAAAGACAAATCAGGTCACGAAGACCAATCAAGTCACGAAGACTAACGGCTGCATCAAACAGGTGGCTCACTATCACTAAGATATCTCAGTGGACCGCAAGTACACAATGGTTACGCCTGGGTCCCCCTGGAAACATCCATACCCGTAAGCTTTCACAGCTCTGCGGATTACGCCCTTCCAATTCGACTGTAGATCGCAGCAGTCACAATGGTTACGCTTGGTTCCCCCAAGAAACATCCGTCCGCCATAGGCTATCTGCAGCCCTGCGAATTTCGCTACACGATCGAATTCCCACGACTCTAGATCGCAGCGGTCACAATGGTTACGCCTGATTCCCTCAAGAAACATCCGACCGCCGTAGGCTATCTGCAGCCCTGCGAATTACGCTAGCAGTCGTGCTCAATGGCAACTCATGAGTTTTATGTCCGGACAACCTACCGCCACCAGCAGCACTGCAGATTGCGCTATCTGCAGTCTTTTTACATAAGCTCGAAATTCAAAGAAGAAGGATGGTACTTCCCTTATCTTGACTTGAAAACATATAATACTATATACATATAGTATCTAATTCTCATACTTTTCATAATTCATACTTTACATAAGATTCTCTTTCCAAATCAAACATCTCATTCTTATATAAATTCTGTTATATAAGACTTTATTTCAAACTGATTATATCACATTTTTCTCCATATAAGTTTCGAAACTTCTATAAACTCGAACATCCCTCAATTTCCATTCTAATCTTAAAATTTTAGCTTTAAACTCTTAATCAATTCAAATGATTGATTGATATCACTTCAAACTCGGCTTTCTGAATCCACTGGCTATAAACCAAATTTTTCTTTCAATTTCTAATTATAAGATTCATCACTTCATCAACATCTTTATTTGCTCAAAACTCCAGATTTTTTTCTTCTTATCACAAATTTTTCCTTCACGCATTATCACTACTTCACATTCATACTTCGACCGTCAATTAGTAAGCGAACAACTTCCTAAGTATCAACCCCGAAGGCCGAAACCAACATCAGATCAACACTCAGAAAGTCATCCAACTTGACTAATCTCTAGCCAGTTCTTAATTTCTTATCAAATCATTGTTTGTGCAAATTCTCGAATTCAGTTTACGAACATACATCTTTTATGTTCTGTCATCATTCGTTCTCGACGTGCGGCATTCTTTCCAAAATTCGCTCACCTCCCATGATCTTTTGAAAACATTTCCAATTTTCATATTTTATTTCTATAATTCTACAAAATCACTTTATTCTCAGGGAAAATATTTCTAAATTCGTTATTTGCATTAAACAGTTATTAAATAAAACACTGATATTTTCACTTAACTGCTAGCACTCATTTACTTACTTCACTTAACCATTCTTGCTATCGAATCTTATCCATTTCTTAGTCAATGATGAGGTCAATCAAGTTGGGGTATATTTACCTCTCAGACCTTAACTGAACAATATTATTAACTTTGAAACAGATAAGTTCGCAACTTCGAAACTTTCATTCTCATAACTTTCAAATTCAAATTAAAATTTTACTTTTTTTAACGAAAATCGTTGATTGTAACAATCGTTCATGCCTCGAAATATTTAACTTTAAAATATACTTTATCCATTGAATACATAATTAAATAATATTTTCCTGAAACCCGACATAATCGTCTCCCATAAATAACTTCTTTTCGAATAATCTATTATTCAATACCATATTCCGAACTTCGGAAAATATTCTGAACTTCAGAACAATCTCACCGTACTGGTTAACTTTATCACCTCCATCTCCAATTTCAATCGCAACATATTCGTTTTCAAATGTTATTTACTTCAAAAAAAAGTAAATATTTCTTTTATCAAAATCTAAACTCGTCACATCCAATTAGCTTTCATTTCACTTGAACCTTGATTCAAATCTTTATTCATATTTTGCTCCATTTACAACTCTCGTTCATACTTCGCTTCTTGATAATTAATTAACAAGTTTGTACCTCACTATTGAATCCATGTATTCGATTATACTCATTATAAATTATCTTGCCAATAAACTTCGACACAATTATAATTATACCCTTTTCAATTTTATTATTTTATATTCCGAATTCAAAATAAAACTCATCGTCTCATTTCCGAAACGATTTCCAATTTCCTCTCCTCAATTAAATTCTTATCTGAAATTTTATTCCAATAAATTTCAATTATTTTTTTATCGCCAAAAACACACAATTGATTCATCGATTCTATTATAATTATCTTCCTTAAATGTCGTTTGATGATAGGTTCGAGATTCAAATACAAAGGAATCTTATCGAAGAATAATTCTCGCAAACCTGGATTCGAAGACTTCCGAAGACTGGGGATTCCGAAAAAATTTAAATCTCAAAATAAATTTTTGTTTCCGCCGTATTATTTCCAAAATACTAAATTTCAAAATATATAATATTTCCAAAATATTTTTCCATTCAAAATTTATTTTAAAATTGTTTACACTTTTCAAAAATTATAATTTGAAATCTTTTTATTTTCAAAATCCGCTTTTCCAGTGTCGATTCTATTTCAAACTCGATAAGCTATGCTTTGAATAAACCAAAGCTCTGATACCACTTGTAACGTCCCGCCTTTTTGACCGTCTCAAATTGGTGATTAACCCGACTTAAAACGTTCAAATCGACGGATCGTTATTTAGCTTACAGAGTTTAAAGACAGAATCAACACAAAATAATAAACACACAACATTTAACAGTAAAAATAACCTTTAGATATAATCACAATTTTTGATACAAGAATTTTAAATACAGCGGAAATTAGAAATAATTCAAGAAAAATCTTTACTGGTTTGAAAACTTCAGAGTGCGCCGTCTTTGGAACCCCAGTTTTGCCAATCTTCGAATCCAAGTTATAATCTTCAAATCTGAAATGCTCGGATCTGACCCAAGCATTCCATGCAAAAACATAAAATACTCGAGTCAGGATTAATCATTTGTTCAAGTAAAATAATTTCAGCAGAAACTAAATTACAAAAGTCAATTCTCACATTGGTCATATGCCAGATACCGTGTAGTGTGTGTTATATCGGTTTTTATTTTAGGGACAAATGGTCACGGAAACCTGCATATACACACGTGTACAGGTACACGAGTGCACTGCCCCAGTATCGCGTGACCAATGACTAATTAGTGAAGCCCATAGAGCGACGTAAATACAAAGCAGCGACAAGGTGAGTCATATGGCAGGTTAAGCACATACCAAAGGTAAGTGAACAACCAAGAATTTATCAGGACAAGTTCCACGAATAGGCCCGTATGTACCATTTTTTTTTTGTATGGCGTATGGGTTTTTCTACAGCAAATAGAATCAAGGAATTTGTACATCACTTTGGTTTGTTTTAAGGGTATGACAGTAAGGTATAAGGCAATTAACAATGTATAGTATGAATTCAAGTCAACTGGCGCCAAGCAATAAATAATGCATGCTGCAAATTACATATGTATATATATAAGTCCATTCGAAATAGCATAGGACATCAAAGTTCAGACTTACAACATTAACGCAAAGGCATGTTCATTCCAGTCAAGGCCAAGTACCCCATACTTATCTAAAATACATTTTAACTATTAAAAGATCTGTTATTGATTGCCACTGTTATGGTTGCTCTCATTTCTTATTTCAATAACTGAATGGGTTTTAATATCAACTTGAAGACCATAGGTCTCTAAATTTTTAAATACGAATTTTTCTAGATAATGATAAGAATATATAAATGTACATATAATCAATACCATATGTACAATCTGCAGGGATACACAATAGTTATAAATCAAGATTATACGTTCACAGGAATAAAATAAACCATATTCTAACTTATTCGAATATTTGTTCAAGTATGAGTTCAAGTAAAAATTCATATATTAGATGAAACATGGCTAACATATAACATGACAGCAAGGAGAGCAGATGCAATGGAGTCAAGTGAACATGGTCAGTCATTAATGCAAGCATTATCACATATATGCAGGTGGTATACAATATTTCATGGATATAGTTCAATTCATACAACTAGAAATGCTAAACAAACCTCTGACCTTGATATTCATGTTTGAAATGCACGGATACAGATATATCTATATATGTATAATTTAAAACACTCAGACCATAAGTTTAACGGCAAACCATCTATACATTTTATCCAGTTTCCTAGTCCCATAAAGCATATTTTTGAAAGGGCAGAACATGAATATATATATCAGTATTTTAAAACAAGGAGGTAACATCTCAAGGTTCATGACATGTATGAATGTATACCATACTTTCACCAATATAAGGCACTCGTGGGCGCATAGATATATTAACTACCAGTGGACAAAGTGATACATATGGTCAGTTGTATCAGACCTTTCTCTACATATTATTTAAGCTATTTTTCCTAAATTTAGGTTGCCTACTAGAATCTTGGTCATTCGTAATTTTCTCAAAAGGCTACAGGTAACACTATAACGAAATTACACTGTACAAGTGGAATAACAGGGCCAGGCGCATGCAAAGTTTAAGAATAACATTTTCTTTCCTTCTTTCAGAACTCACATGCCGCATCAAAAATCAGTGCAGAGTAAACACACATGGTAAAACAGCAGGTATGTAGGTATAGCAAGTCAACGCTATATGTGGCTCAAATCACTATTCTAAACGCAAAAGCATACACGTATGCACATACATATATACTCATACATTTGAATTATACAAGTAAAATGCAATTTCAGATTTAAAAAAAAATGGAGCGATTGGTTTCCGCATAGATCAATATTCACGTTCTCAGTGTCAAAATTTCATATAGGTGCAGGCAAAGGTAACATGTTAGATTGGTTTTATTTATTTATTTATTTACTCATAATACAGTGAAGGATTAGAAGTGTTTTTATTCTGAAATGATGACAAAAATTAAAGGTTACCGCATTAGCAAATGCAGGATTTTTGTTTTTATATTCAAGTAGTAGATACAATAGACTTGGGCGGATCTACTAATCAAATATTGATATACAGGAGGTTGGTTCTCAACTTTACGTATGCATATAGTTTTATCATCCAATATGAGCTTTGTTTCCCATGAGAACATTATAGTTTTACTTTTACCAATCTCATTTTCACCAGCTTATATCCACATGATTAACAATAGTAACATAGACAAGCATCATAGAATTTTCATTGTCTCTAGTTGGATTTGGCTTGCAGTATTGTTTTGAATATTCAATTTCAGATTGAGATTTCTTTATTTGAAATCCACAGATCACATAAATAAAATTATTCGCATTTTCTTGGGTTTCCATACAAACTCAATTTTAAGGCGGGGTAACATATATGTGATTATGACTCATAGTAAATGCTAAATAGCTACTCGTTCCAACATAACGCAGCGCGGACAGGCAAATTTAAACAAGCTTATATTTCGATTTTCATGATAAGGTGGCCAACTTATATATATATTTCCAGGTCCCCAATACTATGAGCAGCGAGGCATAAGGATGTAGGGTTAGTGGACACATGAATACCAGTAATTCAGGTCAAGGCAACCCAACTCAAGATACAAGCATATTCAGGTTCAAAAAGGGTTCAAACAGTGTATCAACACAGGTTTTTAAATAGTAAATAATAGCCAAATTAACCATTACATATATTTAGTTTAATCGAAATCAATTTACTTGAAGAAAAAGATTAATCGTGAGTGATTTCTCACCTACTGTCGCAGCAGTGGAGCGATTTTCGATTGTAGCTTGGCTTCGAAAGAGCAATGGCGACAAAGCGGATTTCGAGTTAGTGAAGCTGCCTTGAAGGCTGACGTTGGTCTCGACCTTGACTTCGCGATTCGCGACGTGGTGGCGCTTTCGATGATTCGGAACAGCAGAGAGACTCGATGGCCAGTCAAATCTGAGGCACGGTGGTCATGAATGCGATATTTGGGTGAAAAGATTTGATTTTTACTTTTGATGGCCATTAAAGAGGGTTTGATTTTTGACTGAGGAAGAGGGAACGATGTGTTGCCATTAAAATAAAAGGAGGGGCTTT
This sequence comes from Allium sativum, assembly GCA_030737875.1. Lineage (NCBI taxonomy): Eukaryota > Viridiplantae > Streptophyta > Magnoliopsida > Asparagales > Amaryllidaceae > Allium > Allium sativum. Next base: position 966,518,120 of record CM060912.1, on the reverse strand, counting down.
GATTCGTGGTGGCCATTAAAATTGAATTAGGGAAAGCTTTGACTGTTATTGCCTGAAGGAAAGGGGAAAGGAACCATTCTTTTATACAGGCAAATACCGTGGTTACCACGTTTCCGTGGTGGCCAAGGGACTGATTTCGTGCGTAGAAAGGAACATATGCTTTATTTTATTTCATTTATAATTCACGGTTCCAATCGTGGAAACAATGGGTCGAAATGTTTTTGAGCTGCGGTGCCAAATGGTGAAGAAGATATATAACGCAGCTGGTCTGAGTCCTAAATTCGGGAATGGGCCGAACAAACATAGTGAAGCCCAAAAGAGAATTAAGAGAAAAAGTAAATGATTTATACAATGGGAATGTGAAGAGTACCATGAATTTAAAGCTGGGAGGAAAGCATTTGTCGGATAGGGTTGAAGTAGTATGGGACGGGCTTGAAATACGGGTAAGGCCAAATTTTAAAACAATATTTAGTTATATATATAATTTAAGTGTTAAATAATTTAATACGCATTAACTTGAAATCCTAATATCGGATGCACATCTTATCGGAATGACAGTAATTTGAATCCGTGGTGATCATGGAGTCACAGACTACATACTGAGACTGGTCTTGTCAGATTTGGGGATCGTTTCAATTTATGTCATAATTAAACGCCCAATTCGAATCAGTTGACCGTGAATCGTATTTTTATTAAATTTAACCATTTATATTTTCAATTAAATTTCCACTCCAACCCAATCAAATTCAATTCTAATATTCAACAGTTATATTTGATTTCAACCACCCATTCTGAATGAAATATTGAATCCTGTCCACACACAAACAACACATTTTGAATTCCAAGCCCCAGTATCAATATAAAATTGACTATTAACAATTAAATCTTTAATAATTTCCACATTACAGTTGTCGAAATTTCTGGGTCGTTACATTAATATTACTAATTATTAAATATAAGTTGTTATTAATAGGTCTCTAATACAAGAAATAGAAAAAAGAGTTACTAAAAATAAGTTTAAACAACTTTCTAATTTAACTATTAATTATTAGAAATTGATTGGTATATATTAGTTATTACAATAGATAATAAAGAAAAGTTGTGATATGTATGCTTATTACAACAGTGATTTTTTCACAGTTGTTAAAAACATTTATTACAACTGTGCGTTATGCACAGTTGTAAAAAAACATTTATTACAACTGTGCTTTTCGCACAGTTGTAAAATTGAAGTTGTAATATGATGTTTCTGTTGTAGTGAAAAGATTTAGATTTCATTTTATAAATTGTAAGTTGTGTCGAAATTAAAATTTCAAATATTCGCTATGGAATTTATTAATATTTTAATATTATGTAACCCCTTAAAATGGACATTTTGCAAACGACCTCCGTTTTCGACGAAACTAATTTTATTGGATCTGGAATATTGAATTATTGCTAGATTTCAAACTTCGTGATTTTTGGAGTCAATATGTGGCCATGCGCGATTTTAATGCAAAAAACAGACAATACTCTGACTTTAAAAATACGTCGTCAAAGCAAACGGACTTGGAATTCGACGAAACAAGTTCTGTTGGGGCCGTAATTTTAAGACATAGCCGTAAATTTTCATGGAAAACGAGATCTACATGTGATCACATGGATTTTCAAACCATGAAAACAAGCAATAGTTGAACATAATTGAATATAATAATCAAATTTTAAAAAAAAATATTTCCTCCCCTATATAATATCCTAAACATCCCCTAACCCTTGTTTCCTCATTCTACAATCAACAAAAACTTGTGCCACCACTAGAAAACACAATCTACAACATAAATGTGAGTTTGGAAAATTCTTATAATTCAAATCAAATTCAATAAATCTCAAAACTTTTATATTTGGATTCGTAGGGTATTTTTCATCATTTCTATATTGTTTTTGTAGGGTGCGAACTATATCTTTTATTATGCCATTTTCAGACGCAACTTAGGGTTGCAAATCATCTTCGAACCTTGATGTTTCAAGCTATTTTGAGTTTAGATTTGCGTTGAGGAGGGAAAGTCGCTGCATTTATGAAAATTTGAAGTGATTACGGGCAAAAAAGGTGTTGTTCCTAGTAAATGGGTGTGTGCGTATGCTAAGGATAACATTTGATAGGAAGGCATCGAGTGGTACATGATGGGGATGGAGAGGAAGAGATTTTAGTGAGAAGCACGATGAGTTCTGTTTGAAGTTTCATTGAGTATTGATGAGGGGATGGTAGCAAGAAGCTGCTCCAGGTAGAGTAGCAGGGTTCGTAAGCTAACGTGTTAAGGAAGAAGGATTGGGCGGCATAATATTACTTAGGGTAATTAAATTACTGTTAATTAGATATTAATGACAAACTAGTTTATATATATATGTATATGTATACATATATGTGTATATATGTTTTCAAAGGTATAAAATTAACAACTTCTTCATACATTATCGAAATTTAGCGAAACAGGATTTGTTGGAACCGTATCGACGTGGGCTTCACAATGAACTGATTTAGAGAGATTTAGAGGTCATTGTAATTTTTGGCAAAATAAAACGCCTGGTTGAACAATTGGAAAACGATCGTTTTATAATGATTAAAAAAAACCCAATGTGAGAACTTTCTCACTCAACTATTTTGGTTATGTTATTATAATCATATTTAAATATATATTGATTGCCTATACTGATTTTTATTTGATTATCACAAATTTTTATACGGTATATCGTAGCTTCCATCAACAGTTGATTAAAAACCATATGGATGAATGGATGATTGATTGTGACATGTTGTGAATGAAATTTTGAGTTAACTAACCTATTAAAAACAATGTTAAAATATTTGTGGTAGTTTATATTGGATTAAAAGGTCGAACGACTTGTTTATGTTCACCCATTTAAGTAATATCGATTGGAATGAATAAGTAATTTATTAATTGATTATTTATTGGTTGAAAACCCCACATGGGTCTTGGGATGATAATTAGTTCACACATCTCCCTTGTGTTTAGTTTGTATGTCAATCAGTTGATTGACAGACCGTTATAAGCATTATTTATTTATTTAAAGCTTATACGGTTGTAGATGCACTCTGCATGTGAATTGGATAGTTGTTTTTGACTATTATTGAACTCATGTGATGTATGAAACCTATATAAATAAAATTATATGATAATTGATTGAATCTCATTTCAATCCGGAATAAAAACAAATATTTTACTATAATATCCAGTGAAGAACTAAAGTTAGATTTTTATGTCCGATTTTGGATCGACATAAAATATTAAAATATCCATGAATATTCGTAACTGAAAACAAATTGATTTGGATTAATTTTTATATAAATATGGTTTGTATAAGTTTATTTTTAAATGAATAATAATTTCAAAATATGAAATTGAGTTAATTAAATGAATGACGTTTTAAGTCGAATGGATTTTCCTATCGATTTTATTTATTTTTATAATGAATATTGAGAAGGTTTGATTTCAAAATCTGATATCTTGAAAATATTATTATTTTAATATTTTAATAATATGGGATGTTCAATTTTAATTTAAAATTGAAGTGCAAGTTGAAATCATTTTTAAACGAGATTATAAACGTTTTATAAAATATGTTTTGAATAGAAATCGACTAAATCTATTATATATAAAATAATGGCTTAATATGAAGATATTTGATTTTGAAAGGAAAAGATTGAAATGAAATTTCAAATGGTAGTTGAATATAATTTATAATATTTATAAATTATTTTGGAAGTGATTTCGATTTATTTTTAAATTATACATCGATTCGGGCTTGAATAGGACGTGTCGCGCAGCGATAGTTCGAGAAGTTTAACCAGTAACTTCGAATTTACGTAACGGGAGATCTGACCATCTAATTCTCCTGAAACAGGAACCATTGGTTTCGTATTGAAAAGATCTTTCAGATGAATATAAGAGCTTTAAAATCCAATGGTAACATTTTGATTTAAGTCCAAATCAGTTTTGGAAAAGGTCGCTAAGGACGCAGTTCAGTGGCCGATATTGGAAACCGATTGTAAGGGTCTTATTAAAATTATTAAAAATATGAATAAATTATGTAAAATCATAATAAATGATTTGGAAAGATTTTGGATTAAATACTCCAAGTTTGAAAAGATAAAAGATATTTTATCTGAACGAACTAGATAACAACTAGAATAAAGAATTGAGAGGAACGAAATGGTTTTAATATAATCAGAGTTTACCAATATATAAAATGGACTGGATTTGAATGGAAATTATCTTCGGATATTTCGGTACTGGATTCCATGATTATATAGATATCATTGAGGAATTTGGAAGATACAGATATCGTTATTTCCAATACGATATCTGTTGGTTTCAAAATTTGATGTTGAAAATAAGCTGATATGATTTATATTCAGAGCCTTGTACTTAATATCAAATTGGATTTTAGGTTTGTCATGAATGATGTATTCAATAACACTATTCTTAAACCCATTATGGAATAGAATAAATCTTTTTGTTAAGATTTAGTGAAGATTTCGAATTTAATAAATTTAATAAGAATTGAATTGAAATTGGATTTTAGGTTTATCGTGAATGGTGTTTTAAATAACATTCGTTCTTTAACCCAGTTAAGGACAAGATTAATTCCGAAAGTTGAATAATGATTAAGTAATGATTTTTGAGATTAAAACTAAGTGGAGCTTTAAAAAAAACTCCTTAATTTGATTTGAAATGTAAAATGGTAATTAAATTTTCTGGATTTGAGAAGTGTTTGAGAATGGAGTACCACCAGTTTTACTCCATGTGATAGTTAAATCTTTAATTAGATTTAAAATGTTAAATAATAATTAAATTTACCGATAACGCAATGGGTGTTAGATATGGAGTACTGCCAGTTTTGCCCCATAAAATGAATAGGTTGGGATTGGGAAAATAAAATGAATGATTACTTCACTAAGGCTTGATAATCCCGAATAGTTTTATAAACCTTAATCTAGTTTAAGTTGTGAAAAGATATTATAAGATCTTTTGAAATGTTTTCAAAGAAAAAATCTTTGATAAGATTTATGGGGTTAATTCCCATGTAATGAATAGTTGAATAATAGAATATTCTGGATTGGAATGAGGAGTATAATATGTTTATATATAACTTGATTATAAAATACGCAAGTTGTTTAAAAAGACCAGGTTTAACCCATTCTGAATTACTGATACGACAATTGAAAGTCAAAGAAATGAAGACGATGGTTGAAGACCGGAGATATTCACATCGTTTGGATTACTGTTGATGTCTCGCTTGGGAGGTACACATAAGACGAGGTTATAAGTGGTGGTCATCTAGACGTACTTAGAGAACGACCGGATATGCAAGAGCCTCTCTCATGTATTGGACATATGGAATGAGAAATAAGGTGCCTACGGTTTTGTTTAGGCCCACAGCGAACTTGCAAATGGATTGTATGTCTGACATCATAGTTTGTTCTATATTAATTGATATCTACTAAATATATATCTATTTGGTGGTAGAGAATTTATTCTCCTAACTTAACACCCTTCTCTGAGATGTGAGAGCTCAGATGTTATACATCGGTACACATCAATTGTATAGTATGAATTAACAATATGGCATGCTAAGATGCATAGATCAAAGCTTTTTTTGAAAAGAAGAGCTTTGTGGATGATGATCAAAGCATGGCTTTAATATAGTGTAGCATTGTGTATAGCGTTAATTCATGAGCTTCACACCCTGGTTTGAGTCAAAGACGGGATGAGGGACCGCAAGGAGGACAGGCGTTTCATTCTAGCTAGGAATGATGTCATGGTATAGAGCCCACACATTTTACTATGTGGATGATGGATAGCGAGGCACCTCAGATATGGCCGCACAAGGCCAAGATAGTCAACGTACTGACCAGATTTTAGGTCCGATAGGACTGGGAAATGTATTACTCTGGAATTCCCAATCCACGAACGTAAGAGTGGACCGGCCCTGCCGCTTCAAAGGGACGATGCATTCTATTCCTGAGGCATATGCTAGATTGTCTCGAATTTTGAAGGAGAGATCCCTATGCCTTGGCTCATGATGAAAATCCAAATTCCCATATGCGATTTTATGGTTTTAGTTGTATACAATGACGACATAGTAGGATGGGTTACTATGACGTCTATGATTGATACATTTATATTTGAAGTTGTATTCTACAGTAGCACTTATAATAATATCAAAAATATTTGTTCAAAGCGTACGAAGCATCTTTGGATATTATAAGGTAAAACTTTATCCTCTGGTTTGTTTGCACTGTGTGATGGGACCTGAGTCTTATAATAGCTTCACTTTCCAAAAAGCATTGCGTTGTTTTTGTTTTAAACTGGTACTCAGTTGGTGGAAACCCGTTCCGTGTTACACGGCGTGGTCCCATGATTTACCCAACTTTAAATAAAGATAATAACTATTTTGGTTCTCATACCAGTCCCATGACTAACCTGGAGTTTATTGTTTTTCACCTAAACTCTAGGTGCCCATACTTTCCACATGGGCATCTAGTAGGTTTGGTTGTGCAGATATTTATTCAACAGGATCCTTGATTATGGATGGAGCTGTACTCTGGTTTATTTAGTACTTTTTCGCTGATTCTATTTATGTATTTATATTTCCGCTGATTTTGTAATTTATTAATCTCTGATATTTTCCGCTTTGTATATTATTTTCCGCACTTTGATATATTCTTGTACTTTGATGTAAATTGTTGTAATAACAATGAAATGTTCTCTTGTTTTGTGTTTTGATGCATTGTGTTCTAATAACTATCTGCGGATTCCTGTCTTTTCGGGTCGGACCTGTGCGGTTTACGGTCAATTCAAGGGCGGCGATTTTCGAGTTGTTACATATAGGTAAAGAAAAATTATTTTATTTGATTTTTATATTCATTTTTATTCGATCGCTATTTATGTTTGTCGTTCAAAAATTCGTATGATCACATACGATATCCAATTTCGATGAAAATGGGCATACAACTATAGTTCGACATTACGGACCTAATGAAACTTATTTCGTCGAAATCTGAGACGGTTTCTACAAAAAGTGTTATTTTAGATTCAAATTATTGATCAACTCATATTTTAAATCGGTATTATCATATATATCCAAATATAATATCATATAGTTTTAAAATAAATATACTTCAATTTATAACTCAATATGTCAAAATTCAAGTTAAATCGATATTTGATTTTATAAAAATTCTTTTAGTTTATTAATAAATCGTTATGGTTTATGAAAGATTCTATAAGGACTTTCTAAAAATTTGATTTGGACATAACTCTCAATCTAAAAGACGAAATCTCCATTTTCTACTTTCATTAGAAAACTATAGTCAAATAGATCTGAACGTTTATTATTTAAAAAAATCGACTTATAACAGATCATGTATACTCAATTGAAGTTCAAATCATAAATCTACGAACTACTGCGATGTTACAAGCTCGTTTTATATTATAGTATAATTAATACGTTCGAACTTTGTTTATAAATAAGTTCGTTTGTATAATTTGAATTTAAACTCAATTAAATTTCTTACATTATCTAATTCACACAATATTGCAGATTCAACTATTTTTGACTATTTCAGAATTAAACTTATTATTCCACTATTTATATTAACTAAATATTAAAAATTATTAAATTTGAGCTATTCAAATTACCAAAACACTATTTAAATAATTAAATAAATTAATTATTCGACCATAAAAACTCGGGATGTTACAGTTGGTTCCTAAGGAAATAAAGACACAAATATACAGAGAACTAGACATAGAGAAACTCACATAGAGGAATGGTAAAATATAATAGTCAAAGTAAAGATGTACCATTTATTTAAATAACATATTTTCTAATACAAAATACCAAATCCACATGTTTACAAAGTTACATCATTATTATTTAGCATCAAGTTCTTCCAACAACAAAACAACAATAACAACCAATAGTATAATAATAGTCTTATCGTCTTCTTCGGGCTACATCATCGTCTAGTCCACCATGTCTACACCTCACCTACTGACCTGTTTAATATACTAAGGAGAGGGATCATAATATAAAGTTCTGGTGAATGAAAATAACATGTGTTTAGAGGCCATACTCTATACTTAGCAGGCTATATACTTCAAAGTATGTCTATGTAAACACACAAGCATGCACACACAATGACATATTCTAATTAATGAGGTGAACATCTGAGTCAGCCACTTAATACCTACATTAATGTATTTAGGGTGGATCAACAACACTTAAGACCCAACGAGGTGGACATTCTCGGTCACTAAAGGCTCATTGCAGTATGTTTATTAAGGATGGATTTCCTATGATCACTTAAGACCCTAAGGCCGACCTAGCCACTAAAGACCCTGTCCTATCACGGTATCGTTATATATATATATATATATATATATATATATATATATATTTGAAAATTAGTTCACTTTATTTCTATTGGAAAAAAATGTATAAGAAAGTGGATAGCATTATAACCTTTACATAAGCAAAACATAAAGAAAAAACTAAAATTACAAGTAAAAAATAACCTAACTAGTAATAAACGACCCATGATGAAGCCTTCTACCTACATCCATGCACTATATGCACCTCTCACGGCTTCAATCTATGGTTCAGGCCTGTACAGTGCATCCCTGCACCATATAAAAACCAAAAACTCCTCTTGCATAAGGCCATCATCAGTCATCTATCATAATAGAAAATCCCAAAATTTAAATCCAATGCATTAAGATCTTCATATTAGAAGTAATGAATGAAGTAACTAAAACTTGAAATAGAAGAGAACCAGCTTTAATCTAAAACTTCTGGATGATACAAAAACAGCACCACTTATATAAGCAGAGATGAAGCATCTTTAACACATACTAGATTGTATATTGCAGTACCAAGCACCATCTAACACTTTAACCAATATCTAAACTCTAAATTTCAACCTCATAAAAGGGTTCATATGAAATTGAACAACAATTTATATACTGATTAAAATCCATGCATGCTGTGTTCTATAAAGTATGTCCAAACCAGTATACTTTGATTCAAACCAAATTTCACCAATGTCATAGACAAATATGAAGTGCTGCTGATTGATGAAATATAAATGAACCGTCCTCTTCATGTTTAGGAGCTAGTGTTAATATTATCCAGAAAAACTTCCAGTTTCATAATCATAAAATAATCCGAACACTGAATATAACAATATATCCTCAAAATCACATAGCCCAAAACCAGATGGAAATACATCTAGATCCTAGAAATTTCAATTCCAGATGCTAAATCTGGTTGATGATTCGCAGACATCTATGAATCCATCTTAGCACTAGAATCGAACCCTATGAATCCAAATGCAATAATTACATAATGGGTCGATCCCATAAAACTTCAGAATAAACATAAAATGAGTACTCTGATGTGTGTATTGTTACATCCAATACTTAGATCCAAAAGGGTAAGAACACTGTAATCTGATCCTCTCCATGATTGCCATAAAGCATTCACATCATATAAATCTGAAATAAACATATGCAATGGACTGGAATTGAACCCATATCTCTATTCATTTTCCAAACTTCTGATTAAACTTTGAAACGCAGCTTTATCTCTATTATCAATATAAACCTCGATCCATAAAACAAACTATAACCCCAAATTATCAACCCCCAATTTGACGCAAGTGTCTAATGATCAGATCTATTCACATACCAGATAACGAACAAACTGTAGAAACGGTTATGAAGAATCGAAAGTGTTTCCACTTGCGCTGGAAATGCCAGATCCCAAATCTCCTAGTGTCTTGTTCTCCAGCTTTCGGAATGGCTGTGGATCTGCGATTTAAGCTTAGATGCATCACAGTAAGGGGCAGATCTGAGATTATAGCCATCCTCGAGAGATGGAAATAAGATCTGATATGAAAAGTATAAATTAGAATGAAAGGAAAACATAAGGCTTATCAACGGAAAAACACGTTGAAGGTTACACTACAAAAAAACCGAGATTAGCGACAGATTTTTAGCAGTGGAAAATTCCGTCGCTAATTAGCGGCGGATTTCCATGGGCTTTGTAAGAGTAAATATTTTGTATTTTATATGTCGTCTTATTATAAATTAGTACCGTCGAATACTAATTCTGTCGCTAAATCAATGGAAATTGCAGCTCTTTACCGTCGAATAATATTTGATGCTAAATTCTGTTGCTAAAAGAGTCAGATTACCGTCGACATAATTTTGAAGCTATTTTCCTGCAGTTTTCCAAGAGATTTGAAACAAACTTTTATATTTATTATTTATAAAAAGTTTTAAATTTGTTTTATTACTTAGTAATTAATTAGTAAATTTAAATTTTAAATAATTAATGTTAATAATGCATTAATAATTAATAATAAATAATAACTATTAGAAATAAATAAAATTCAATAGTTAATGCTGATTAATTAAAAAAAATTGAAAAATAATGTTGATTAATTATTAATTACTATATAATATAAAAAAGAGGTAATAGTAATTAATAAAATACATTGTTGTTCGATGTTTATTAAATTTATTTTGATAATCAATGATTATTTAATAGTCTTTAATACGATTAATTAAATTAATTACTATAACGGCTGCTTGTTTGTATATGGTTTTAATTCATCATATGTAATAGCTTATAGTTGATTAAAAATTAGTTGTTACGCCTATTTGAAAATAAACCATCGCAAAATAAACCATTAACCCCCATTTGCAGCCGTCGTCCACGAAATACAGGAAACCGCTAAAATGGAGAAACCCTAACCCGCTATCCTCCACTGCTCACCACGTTGATACTTAGTGTTATTTTATAATTTGTAGTATAAGATAGCTATATACATTATTAATTACTATCAAATAATTAAAAACTAATATAATAATTGATTAATATTAATTTTATTTTTTTGACAAGGCATATTAATTTGAATTTATTACTAAATAACTAATAATGAATAAATAAGAAATTATTTTTAATAATTAGTAATTAAGTAGTAATAATAAATATTTGTTATTTATATGTAATAATTATTAATCAATTTCAATAATTAAGAAGCAATATTTAGAAATTAAACAGAATAATCAATTTAAAACATATTAATTAATTAAAATATAATAATTAATTAAAATTATATAACTAACAATTAAAATCATATTTATGTCTTAATTAATAAAATCTCGAGTTGTTTGCGATGTGATTAGACGTCAAAGTTTGGATCTTATTAAACAACAATAATAATTAATAAGAATAACTAATGATCAACATAGAATATATTTTTAAATAATACCTAAAATTAAAAATCAATAATAAATAATAATAATTAATTAAAATAATAATACTAATTAATAATCAATAAATATTGGTGTTAAATACATACTTTTTTTTAATAAAAAGACTTTCACTCGATTGCTTTGAATAATGAAATCTTGCTCCAAGTTCTATCTCTATGTTTTGGCTCCAACTTAGAAATTTTTTCACCGCCATCTGAAATTTTGGATCCAACTCAGAATTTTTTCCACTGCCTTCTAAAATTTTGGCGCCAAAACATATCAGTTTCCCACCGTCCAGATTTATTTTCATAATAACCCTAAAGAAACGAAACACTTTCCCATTTCTTCCGGATCCCAAATTTGACAAAATCCATTTTTCATTTCCAGTTCAACAAAATCAAAATGTTTCCTCCTCATTCCAAATTCAAATCTGAATAAAAACCGCAAGCCATCTCACATCCTTCAGTGCTTTTCCGTTTCCCTTATATTTTCTGATACTCTACGCTAGGTTGGATAGAAATTGCAATCAGATGACAGAAATTGCAATCGGATGACAAGCCATCTCGCAAGCCATCTCACATGACAGAAATTGCAACTGAAAGACCCAAATTCGGTTATCCAAGTCTGACAGGAGGTCGTTCAGAGGAGCAGTAATGGGTTGTGGAAGGGAGTAGTTGGCAAATGTGATACAAGGATTCAAGTACGATTGGATCTGGTATTGGTGGTGAGTATGCCAAATGTATGTCTTGCTTTAATTGGTATTTATATTGGTGTTCAAATGCAAACACAGTGCCAAGTAGTAACAAATGTCATTAACTGTGAAATTTATTTGTTGTTTACTTACATTTACTTGCTCTTACCACCGTCAAGATGATTCAATTATTTACATTGCTTTCGGGTAAATCATGGAATTTATCCTTAGCACTAATGGCTCATGCATCCATAGTTTTCGGATTTGATGCAGCTAATCAAAATAACATATAAAGCTGGGACACCACTAATTTTCAATGCACTACAAGAAAACACTGATTTAACGTCAAATACTTTAGTAATAATTAATAAAATATAATTAATATTAAATACTTACTATAAAATAATGAATAACTAATACATAATAGTTAATATAGCCTTGCAAAAAAATAGTTAATATTAAATAATTAATATTGGTTATTTATAACTAATAAATAATGTATAATTGCTATAAATAAATAATTAAGAAGTAGTGATTAATAATTAATCATATGTACCAATTAAGAAGAATAATTAAAAAATATAATTATTAATTAATATTAAATAACAAATAATTAATATTAAACTTAGGAATATATATTTTGAATATACAGTTTTTATTTTGCTCTAAGTATCAAAAATTTGTAAAATAATTTTAAAAACATTTATAAAAAGTTGAAAATAAGATTTTAAAAATATTCAAATTTTCAAATAATTCGAAAATGTTATTTTTTTTTCAAAAGTATGAATATTGCATTGCAAATCATTACTTTTATACGCATCTAAATGCTTGCTTTTGTATCTATTTTCTTTGACATAAGCAAATACCAATTTATATGCTCTAAGAAGCAGGTTTATTTTGGCTCCAAGCCGAAAGTTTTGGCTCCAATCCGAAAATTTTGGCTCCAGATCTTTGCTCCCGTGATGAAAATTTTGGCCCCATACCAAAATTAAAAATATAACCCCAAATAACGTTCGTGACCGCATTCCTCTCCTTCTCGTTCTTACATTTTGGTCCTCTTTCTCAAATTTCACTCTCCTAGGTCTACATTCCCTCCCTTGCTCTCCTCAATCCATTTCCTTTCTCATCATTCGTTCTCCGGCCGACAAGACCTCAATCCAAATTCTCTGTTACTACTCTGGGCCGATAAGACTTCGATGCTATTAGGATTTAGGACTAAGTTTATCTAGCATAGGAGAAAGGATCTCGCCCGATTCAGTGAGGAAAGGGTATACGGAGTGGCCATGTGGGATGGAGAAGAATAATTTGAAGGAGGAGCTTCTGGAAGGAAGGGGAGAAAGTCAGAAGATTCAGTTAAGGCAAGCTCTTAAGCAGGAGATGTAGCAGATTGGGAGTTTGGAGGATCTTGTATTTTGCGGTTTTGTTGGATCAGGTAGTTGCCGATTTAGATATGAAGAGGTACTTTATCATGTATTTGTTAGGTATATAATTTGTAGCTTTTCCACTTTTTTTAGTATGTATTTTTTGCTTATGTAAAACTATTCCTTGATGCTTCTCTGCCTTCCTTACTCCTCCTAGGTGGTATTTGTTGTTACTACTGCCGCTGATTACCATTTGGAGGTATGTTTTCTTGAATCCTTCATTTCAGCTCGGTCACTGTTGACCCTACCAATGCTTCATTAGTTCTAAATAGATTTTAGCATTTTCAATACGGATGAACTGTGCTAACTGATCTCAGCTGCTAGAGAGATTTTAAAGAACAAGTGAATTTCAAATCTGATCTCAAGTATTGTTTTTTTTCTCCTCTGTATTTATAATGATGGATGGAAATAAGCCAGTCTTGTAGGCGCTTTACATTATTTCTGTACGGTAATGGCAAATTACTGTTTACGTATCTAAATTTTAGTTTGCTGCGTCATGTTTCTGCGTTCATATTAAACATCAACGCCATCTGACTCCAACTATGTGGAGATATAGTGTATATTTTCCATTTAGTCTGTCATATGTTAGAAACACGACAAAACTAAAACCAATTGGTGATACAAATTGCCCAATCTGGAAATCTCTGTATGACTTAAAAACAAAATATCCTTTAGGCTTTAAGGTGTTATGTTACTTGTTTTGTAAAATTGATGCTATCAATGATTTTCCAAGAAGAAACCATGTTTTGCTCAAACTATATGGAGTTTGAACAATATTGGATATAGTGATGCAAATCATATTCAGCTGAACTAGGTAACCTAAAGATTAATTGAATGAAGGATACCAGAATTAAAGTGAATGTGATCAAATTTGTTTTAAGAGGTAGGAAATTGGTGTCTACCTCTATGTATAATACTTGGTGCATGCTGTGTATTCTCAGAGTTAGCATCAAACATACTTCACGTATGCTCCTGTACCGTTGATTGAAATTCTATGATTATTTAGATGTAAGATGGTTTAGCGAAGCTAGTTATTTCCCTTTTAGAAGGTCCTGATTTGTGGTTGCCGATTCCTTTTTTAAGTCTCTTCCTCTATGATTCTCTTGTTTAGAGCTTCAAGAGTGATTACTTATTATAGAAATGAAATATGTACATTTCATTTCAATCTCCAATAGAGTACAGATTTTGTGATGTTACATTTGTGGTTATGTTTCTACAATAGAACCAAATTGACTGTTGTGCATACGTGCAATGTCAAGCGTCTGTTAAACAATAGGGCTTGTCGGTCTGTTCAATCGACGCTTAAAATCAATTTGTAATGAGTTCTTCCTGTGCTTGTATATCAGTAAAAATTAGTTATATATAATTTTAGTTCTCATTCATTGCATTCGGTGCATTGTAAAACACATAACAATTACTGCTGATTTTTTAATAACCATTCGACACGCTCATTTAATATAAAATACAAGCTCTTTTTTTATTTTTCTATGTATTGAAAGGACAGATGTTTGGTATTCATGTGACTTTAGAATTAGTAGCATATAATCAGATCCTCTGTTACATGTTAATATTCCGAAATTTATATGGAATGCAAAAAAGTTGTCCAAACCATGTTTTGAGTTTTCAATTATGATATGGATCTATTATACATGGATTAAATGTCTTTTTTTTAAAATTATTTTGGTTGATTATGCTATTTATTTGGTTTGTTTTAGGAACCTGTGATGATGAAAAGAGGATTGATTTATTCCGCCACTTATGTCTAGACATTCGGCAACCGAACATAGGAAGAGGCTGCTGATACGATCCAAGATTCTGCTCTCACTGCGCATCTTTTCGATGATACTGCGAGTAAAAACAAATTTGAACAGAATCTTCAAGACTGTTCATTTTTTTTAGATTATATATGGAGATGTTTTTGGTAATTCAATTTAATTTGTCTTCTATTCGTCTGCACAGGAATTATGAAGGTAGCAAGTAATGAGATTTATGGATTATTTCAAGGAGTTTGTTGCGTCAATACTTCACAGTTTCACAAGCAGTTTAAGGTCTTGATCTTTTAGCTGCTGTGCAAAAGAGTTCGGTTTGAAGCCTTAATATGGTTTGTGTAAGCCGTGCTTTCTTTGTATGTGTGGCCTGGGGCATATTTATCTTTGTACAATGATTGTTTTTAACTGTATGATCCACCTGACTGCAACATATAAACAAAATAAAATTCTAATAGTTTTTGTTTGTTAGTTTGCTATCATAATAGTGTTTTTATGGTTTGTTTAATGTGTACATATATGTTGTTAAAGTATGAAGGCATTTCCAACGCAAATCCCAAATAACGATTTTTTTCATGTAGTTTGATATCTATACGTTAACTTATTCAACAAGGTACATAACAATTTTTTCACAGGACTTCGTTTTTTTTAAAGGTTGGTGCATCTAGATGATGAAACTGCACATAACAGAAATCCATAAGACATCTAAAACCCAAATAAGCAAAACAAGGATTGAAGTAGAAATACTTCTAAAATGTTTCAGATGCAACACACAAGATTCCAAATAAGAATATATGAACTGACTACAGCTGTCGACTACTGCTTGCTTACTACCATACTCGCTTTCGTTCATTTACGGTCAAACTCATCTATGCACACGCCCATCGGGCGTGCATGTGTACTGGTATATATATATGCAGATCAGAAGGGGAATAGTGGCGGATTACCAACAAAAAAGGGAGGCTAAGTTTACCTCAGTTTAATTCCCGTCGCTAATCCTTTGCTGAATTGTAAGGGTTTACCGACAAAATAAAAGAGCCAGATTTTTGTGTCAAAACATTTTGTCACTAATCCCTTTGTAATTAGTAAGGGTTTACCAACTCCTTATGTAAGTAATATTTTATTATAATTTAATTATCCGTCGGTAAATAGTCGGTGCATAAATTAAAATTAAATTAATAAATAAAATTTATTTTTATTATAAAATTAGTAAAATGATGGAAAAATGTCGGAAAACTCTTGCAAAAATCCGTCGCAAAATCTGACACAGATACCATCATGGTTTTTACCGACAATACAGTTATGTCGGAAATCCGTCGCTAAAGCCTGTTTAGCGACGAATTAGAGGCAGATTCTGCCGCTGCTATTTGCAGTTTTTCTTGTAGTGTTACGGATAGAAATCAAATGAAAAAGGGGACGAAATCAGAAAGTATTGGAAGATTCACGCAGAGCGAAAACAGGAGAAACGGATTCCCCTGTCGTCATTAACGAGTCTTCATGTAACGTTATATATATATATATATATATATATATATATATATATATATTCACAAGTAATATGAGAATTAGTATCTCGCCACTTAGTATAAGCTCAGTGTAGGACAGCATATAGCCATTTAAGACCCCTCCGTTGGACACCTCATGTTACTACTTAACTGATATTATGGTAGTAGACCTACGTCACTTAAGACTTCCCTTAGACGCAACATATACCTAACCCATCCCTAGGTTGTCCCCTCACGTAGCTCCTGGAGGAAGTGGACTTTCCGGAAAGCTACCCTACTCCGCTATCGCCATGACAAGACCAATTTAAAGAAGGAGGACCCATAGACCACTTCAAATCTAATAAGGAAAGGTCCCGTGACTTTGGCCCAAACCAAGGAATAAACCTTCATAACAAACCTAGTCCTAATCACTTAAGACCCAAACTAGATAAGAAGAAAGTCATCCACTTAAGACCTTCCCAAGGCGGGTAGTAACCTATCTATACACACAAGTAATAGGTATACGTATATACACACACTAGACCTCTCACATTAAACCAACTACTTGTAGATGTTGGATATGTTGGGCAGTTCAATGCAGACTTCTACTACAATCAGGCTTAACTTCGTGTCACAGTGAACTAAATTTTATGGCTCATGACATCTAGACCTCTCACATTAGCTAGACACACTTGCGATTGTTGGATAAGCTGGTTGGTTATAGGCAAACTTCTACCGCAAATGATGACTACCCTCGTGTCTACGTGTTTAATATATATATAAGTCATTTACACAAATACAAAAGAAAATGGTTCATATGGGGACATTTAAAATTTAAATCCTATCCTAACACATTTATTACGCAATCAGTATGGTTATTTACACTGAATACGCTATATAACTATATGTTTAATAATCGCTATAAATACTAGTTATCGTTCGAATTTTGAAAGATTCCTAATGGTGAATTTTTTCAGTCCCATTCACTTATAAGGTATGCAAGCCCAGTTCCTAAAATAAACTACTCAAATCATGTCATATTTAATAACAAGCAACAAATAGGAAAATACCAACAATAACTATTCAAATATGTATCATAGGCTTAGAATTATTTAAATAATGAAAGAGAAACAAGGCGTTACATATATATATATATATATATATATATTCAAAATATATACATTCATATATATGTATATATATATATATATAATCTTCTGTTTGAATCAAATTACTTGACCTTTTTGTGTATTTTCTCATAAAAACGTTAATATTTAATTATTATAGATCTTGAATACGTTCAAAGCTCCATTAGAATAGAGATCTAAACCTATTTTAATTCTGTATTCAAATCAAATCTTAACCTTTTTATACTATAAAAAAATTATATTTAGCTTACACTGAAATGGACAAATCCAACCAAAACAAAATAATAACCACCAAATTATATCTCACACATTACTTAAACAATTACAAACACAAAACATTAGAATTACAAATTTTGCAACAAAATAAAGATAGGAGATTTGGGGGGTTGTTGTGATGTTATCATGAAAAAGCAAATCCTCTAGACATACAGATTCATATAAAATCTACAAAGTCATAAAGAACAATCTAAACAAATCTTATTTCCACTCATAGCTATAGCGGTAATAGAAATATTAATAAACTGAAAATTATATGCACGAATTGACATTGTTCTCCAATTCTTATTGTAGTTCTATATGAAAGGACCCTAAAAGATTGAGTCACCTATACAGATTTAGAATTCCAGAATGCTAATATAATAAGAGTTAGGATTAGAAAAGAAAATAGAAATGGAATCGAGATAAAAGAAGAAAAAACCTATTTTCTGGAATCTCAGCAAGAGAATGGTGAGGTGATTGGGGTTGTAATTATAGGAGTGAAAAAGAATAACAACCGTTAGATCAATATAATTTAATATCAACTATTGATTTCCTATAAACTAACCCTAAAACTAACCTAAACTCACCTCCACCACGCCCAGGTCGCACCAAGCGGTTGACACCCCCTATGAAGGGCGATCGCCCAGCGGTCGACCCCTGGATGTCGACCGCTTAACGGCGAAAGTGCCCAATAAGCCTAGTGGCATGCATTTTTAATTAATTAATTAATACTTTCCTTATATTATTAATTTCTTTCCTTTTGTAATTTATTCTGTGTCCCCTAGATCTTATCTATTTGTTTGAATTTTGAATTCACCGAAGGGAAGAGTTTATTATTCTAATTAAGCCGTTGTTATCCCTGAGATGTTTATATATATTATTAATTCAAACGTCTTTATGTATGTATTTACCGTATAATTTAATTTAGTTATTATTTCCTCATATGGACTCCATTGTCAACATATTATATATGAAAACATATCTGAATTTCGTCACGAACTCAAATATAAAAGTTTCATGGATAAATTCCTATTTGCCCAAAATTTTCATTTTTCCATTTTTTTATGTTTATTATTTATTCAAATCACTTAGTTTATTCTTATTTTTATTTAATTACTTAGTCTATTTAGTATTTTTATAGGGTGTTACATGATTACACAGATGTAAATAGATTCATTTCATACCTATGGAAGCACCACTACTATTCTTGCTTCAAAACTCCAGTCCTTCGTATGAAGTAAGCATGCAGAGGATGCCTCATGACAATAATAAACTCTCGTCGTTTAGAAAAACACGCCATCTACTCGCATGCATTCCCACACAAAATATTTAACTGAATTGGGAAAAAAGAATTCATAGTGTAACATAGTAAGTTTGAACCATAGGAAAATTCATCTTTCAACTCCTGAAAGCATCGTCCTTATCTCTATGCTTCCTGTTGTATCAACTTCCTTGCTTTCTCCACCTTTTTTATATTTGAACACCACTATATTTTCCAATATTTTCTTGTCTGAACCCAATTGTTCAACCGTTAAATTAATACCTCAACATAGCATAGTCTTTAATTTCATAATCTTATATCACTGAATATGGCAACAAAAATGGCTAAGAAGATGTCTTCTTGGTCCTGAAATAGCATCTTTCAAGTCTGACATTTTATGCAATTTTTCTTTAATTCCTCTTATTGATTCGCTCTCAACCATGCTGTTAACAGCATCAAATAGATTTTTCAGAACTTTTGGTTCTTAAAAAGCTAAACCATAATGTATTGTTGAGAAAATTGATGAAAAAGATTAAAACTAGCTGGACAATTCAAAGCCAAATATATTCTTAAAGCATCATTATTCAAAATAAAGGATGTAATGGGTGGGATAGTGTAGAAGGTACGTAGACGCATTCTTTAGGAGATAAGTAGGAAAAATTCATCAGAAGACATAACAAATGGAAATCGGTTAATAAAAAGGGATTCATAATCATATGCAGTGCTATGTAGAATAGTTAAATTAAGAAAACAATGATTAGGCAGTGGTGAACTATAACTGAAAATACGATCAATTCGCACAAAGGAAGGGGTCAAAAATAAAGTAACATAATTAGGTTATTAATTGCATAAGCAACAACAACAACAACTAAGCCATAAATCTCAAACAAGTTGGGGTTGGCTAGATATGGAACCACAAAGAAAAAAGAAAAATAAAATAAAAAAAAGAAGGTTAAAATCTTTCTTAAAAGTAAAAAAAAGTTTTGAAAATACAAAAACGAAGATTAAAAGCTTTTGTAAAATAACATAAAGGTTTGAAAAAAAAACCTCTAAGGTTCTGGTACATGGGTTGCCAACTTCCATGCACTCATATCCAAAACCAGCTCTTCGGATATATTCCAATTCCTTAAGTCACTTTTTACTATCTCCTTCCATGTCATTTTAGGTCGTCCCCTACCTCTCCTTAGGCCTACGGTGTGGCCTATAATTCCAATGCGCATTGGTGCATCGTGCGGTCTTCATTGGAGATGTCTGAACCATCTCAATCGGTGTTGTACTAACTTCTCTTCAACAGGTGCAACTCCAAGTTTGTCCCGAATATCATCATTCCTAATCCGATCTCGTCTGGTATGCCCATAGCTCTAACATATCATACGCATCTCTGCTACACTTATCCTTTGTATGTGTTGCCATTTAGTAGGCCAACATTCTGCACTATATAACATCGTCGACCTGATCGCTGTTTATTGAACTTTCCTTTAAGCTTCTAAGGGATCTTCTTATCACAGAGAATGCCAGATGCAAGTCGCCATTTCACCCATCCTGCTTGCACTCTAAAACTAACATCCTTATCAATCTCCCCATCAAACTGCAACATATATCCAAAATATCGAAAGGATTCTTTCTTGGGTACTACTTGACCCACCGGGGTGACAACTCCGTCATCTGACCGAACACCGCTGAACTTACACTTCATATACTCCGTTTTAGTTCTACTAATCCTGAAATCCTTCAATTCCAAGGTCTCTCTCCACAACTCCAATTGTCTATTAACCCCTATTATAGATCAGCACAACATCATCAACAAAGAGAATACACCAAGGAATCTCTCCTTGTATAACTTTTGTGATTTCATCCATCACTAAAGCAAAAATATAGGGGCTCAAAGCCGAACCTTGATGTAACCCTATGTTAATGGGAAAGTCACTGGTCTCACCATCGCATGCCCTGACACTAGTCACAACCCCCTCGTACATATCCTTGATAAGGGTAATGTACTTTGATGGCACCCTCTTCCTTTATAGCGCCCACCACATAACCTTCCTTGGTACTCTATCATAAGCTTTCTCCAAATTGATAAAGACCATGTGAGGATCTTTCTTCTGCTCCCTGTATCTCTCCATAAGTTGCCTAATCAAGAAAATCGCCTTAGTACTCGACCTTCCAAGCATGAAACAAAATTGATTTCTGGAGACACTTGTCAACCTCCTCGACCATTGTTCGCAGACTCTCTCCCAAAGCTTCATTGTATGACACATAATCTTAATTCCTCTGTAGTTTGTGCAACTTTGAATATCTCCTTTATTCTTGAAGACTGCAACTAAATGCTTTTCCTCCACTCATCTGGCATCTTGTTTGATTTGAAAATATTATTAAACAACTTAGTTAACCAGGTTATCCCTGCATCTCCAAAGCATCTCCACACCTCAATAGAGATGTCATCAGTCCCTACTGACTTGCTTGTCTTCATCCGTTTCAACTCCCCATTTACCTCGGCCTCTTGAATTCTCCAAACGAAATATCTATCGGTGAAGTCAGCAGATTCTTCCAACTCGATTGGGCAGCTATCACTTTCTTCATTGAAAATCCTATCGAAGTATGCTCTCCACCTATTTTTATCTCGTTGTCCTTCACCAAAAGTCTATCGTTCTCATCCTTAATGCATTTGACCTGGTTGAAGTCTCTTGTCCTCCTCTCGCATAGTTGGCCATTCTGTAGATGTCTCTTTCGCTCTCCTTCGTACTCAGCTTTTGATACAAATCTTTATATGCTCAACCCCTTGCCTCACTCACCGCGCTCTTTGAAGTCTTCTTCGACACTTTGTACTTCTGTATGTTGTCCTCGCTCCAATGATGGTGCATGCATTTGTAGCATTCTTTCTTCTCATTGATAACCTTTTGCACCTCATCGTTCCACCACCATGAATCCTTGGGTTCACGCTTGTTTCCTCTTGTTTTCCCAAACATCTCAGTAGCCACTCTTCTAATGCAAGTTGCCATCTCATTCCACATGACATTTGCATCACCTTCTACGTTCCATGCCTCTTCTCCCCTCACTCTATCTTTAGACACCCGTAAGTCGTCTCCTTTGAGTTTCCACTATCGCGTCCTACTAATCTTCGTTCTCTTATCCTTCCCCGCTCGAAGACGGCACACGCAAACCAAGAGCTGATGTTGTGAGATGACACATTCGCCAGGTATGACCTTGAAATCAACACAATCTCGTTTATTGTCCCTTCTAATCAAGACAAAGTCGATCTGGGTAGAATGTTGGCTACTACTGAACGTGATCAAATGTGATTGTCTCTTTCTAAAGAAGGTATTAGCAATCATGAGATCAAAAGACAAAGCGAAATTCAATATTTCTTCACCCCATTAGTTCCTACTACCAAAACCAAAACCACCATGCACTCTCTCAAATCCCCCGCTAGATGAGCCAACATGACCATTGATGTCTCCTCCAATAAAAAGTTTCTTTCTACTAGGCACATCTCTAACCATGACATCCAAGTCTTCCCATAAATTCCTCTTGGCTTCTTCACTTAGGCCTACCAGTGAGGCATATGCACTAATGACATTCAGAACCGCATTACCAACTACTAGCTTAACTAGGATGATCCTATCCCCTCGTCTTTTGACGTCGACCACTTCGTCCTTAAGGTTCTTTTCAATCAATATGCCTACCCCGTTCTTGTTGCATACTTATCCTGTGTACTACAATTTAAAGCCAGTTTTCTCCACCTCCTTCGCCTTTTGTCCCGTCCATTTAGACTCTCGAACGCACAAGATGTTCACACATCTCCTAATCATAGTATCAACTATCTCTCTTAACTTACCTGTTAAGGACCCTACATTCCAGCTACCTAACCTAATCCTACTATCATCGACTAGCTTCCTTGCCCCTCGCACCCGCCGAGAAAGATGCGAAGACCCTTGCTCACTTCTCGCTACAACGAGGCGTCGATGTAGCGCGCCACTAAGAGAATGGAGGCCTAGACCTTGCCCATTTAACACCATACCCAAGCCACGATATGGCGTGCCACTATGGGAGTGGCGACCCAGCCCTTGCCTATTTAACACCATACTCGAGCCTCGATATGGCGCGTCGCTAAGAGGGTTACACCCCAACGAAAAATCATAAGGTTCCATATCCATAAGATAAGCTAAGTTTTAACGTTGGCTCGCCAAGCCTATCACAACCCTCCTCCTTTACCCTGGCTTTGGACAGGTTGCATAGAAAACTACAGAGGAGGGAGAAATTAATGCACTGAAGTCGGTTTAAAAAAATTGAATAAATCCTGCAAAAGGGGGTAGACTAATTTTCTACAACTAAGATGGAGCCATCAATTAACAGTCGACCAAATGACAGTACAAGAACATCCCCCGATGTAGATTAGTAATCTCTACTTAATCAAAAGTACAAACGGATAAAAGATTTTCATAAAGTTAAATAGTTAAGAAAATAATAACTTATAAGTTATTGTAAATAAATGTAAATATTATTGTAATACATAAAATAGATTACCATTTGCTGCTTTTGCCATGCAAAGGTATAAAATAAGAGATATTGGCACCATCGTAACCACCACCCACACAATTGGTACATATCGTCGTAATTTCTCATTACTCATCCACATCCGCAACAAACATCTAGGGCTGCCAACGGATGCTTTCGGATACAGATAGTGCCATATCCGTATCCGTATCCGAAAATATTTTCGGATATCGGATATCGGATATCCGTATCCTTTTAATTTTCGGATACCGGATATTCGTATCCGCTTAATTTTCGGATGCGGATGGATATCGTATATTTATCCGCTCCGCCTGTAATTAATAAATTTAAGAGTACAAATAAAAAAGTTTGGATCAACATAAAATAATTTTTATACTAATGTTTGTAAAAAAAACTAGAAAATATAGAAATGTGATGAGGAAACATTGTTTTTTACTAATATTCATAGGCACATCAAAAAATATTCTAAAATTAAACACTAAAACTACCATTTTTCACTAAAAATAAACAAAAATTTATACCATAGTAACATCCAATAGTTACAAAGTAATTATTAACTCTATTTTTCCGTTTTGAGTAGTATATATTACATCAATTAGTCGGACAAATATTTTTCGGATACGGATACCACTACAACCATATCTGTATCCGAAAAGCTTTCCGTATATCGGATATCCGTATCCGCTTTTCGGATAACGCCGGATAACGGATATTTCGGATATGGATTCGGACGAATATCGGATTTTTCGGGTATTCATTGAGAGCCCTACAAACATCCACTTCAGACCCAATCATTCGTCCTCTTTCGATGTAGGCAACATGTTCTCCTGTAGAAGTATTAACAGCCGACACAACGATCATGCCTGCTTCCTTTGCCAAATTACTCAAAAAATCGAAATATGATGGTGAAAAAGAGGAATCGAGGCAGATCCCAAGTCCATGGTTGTAGATTAGGAATGGAAATTTGTTTTTTTATTAGATAATTGTGTGATGGGAGGAGAGGGAACTTAGAGAGTTTGCGTAGGATAGAAAATATATGTTTGAATAGTGGGAGATTGGGGAAGAAGGTAAATTTAATAGTTATTGGTTTTTTTAAATTGAGAACGGTCAGGTAGAAAAGAGTTTGTTTGAGGGGAAAATGGAATAAGAGATTGTTCAGATTGTTTTTAACCATGTGAATATAACTCTACCCTTGATTGGTGAAAATCAGGGAACCCATATGGGCCACTCTGATTTTGTTTAATAGGGGGCAGCGTTTTGTTGACACTGTTAAAAACAGTGTTAACAAAATCGCTTTGATTAAATGAGGAACGTGAGGAAAATGAGATGGATGAAATTTTGTTTAAGCGCTGGAAATCGAAAGGAACGGAACTAAGTTTCAAATATTTTAGAACAGAGAGAATCAAGGATGACACATAAGCAAATCAAAGTTCATGTCTTCTATTTCAAGCAACAAATGTCTACAATTCATAAGTAAATGTGTTTACAATAGTCAGAATGCTTGTATCTCACGTTCCAACATTGTAGATATACAATCAAGTCCGAAAGTTCATATTGGAGAATAGATTATAACTGTGATAGGGTAAGGGTCTACCCACTTAACTAATACATTCTAACTTCGTTTAATTAATAAATTACAACCATACTCACTTAAGTTTCCATGTAAACTTAGCTAAGATTTCAACTTTACCATAATGTTCAATTTCTTAAATTTATAAACAATAAACATCTTCGTTTACTCAGCCTAAGTGTTGTAACAAAATTTAAGTTTGTTTCAACATATAACACTTAGTTTTTTTAAATTCAACTTGGAAATTTCGACAATCCAAAATCGTCGAATATTCCATTTTATTTAGAACTACACCTATGAAATATCTTATCAAGTAAAATGCATAACCAAAAAGTTCTAATACTTAGAATATACATGCATCCATATCACAACTGGGTTGAAAATTTCAGAATTGAACTCCCAAAATTCGAAATCATGTATACTTGATTTAAACCAACTTCATCTTAATTCAAACAATTTCCCATGGTAGCATGTTCTTATTTAGAAACCCGAAAATGAACAACAATGATGTTGCAATCATCATTAGAATTATTTCCCAGTGACGGAAGTAAGATTAATACTTTTAAAAATCCTTTAAATCCATCTGTTTTCATAAATACTTTAAACCAACTTTAACGTTCCTTTTAAATCTTGAAAAAAACATTTTCCAAATTTTTAAAAAATCAAATTCTTCATTCCTCAACTCAAATCCAATTCCGATTTATAAACCTCGTTTATAAATTACAATTATATAATTCTAATTTCTACATATGATTCCTCCACATAATTTCATCCTTGTTTTAATTCATATTAAATGACTTTTCTTACGTTAAGTACTTATGCAACATCATCACTTAACGTTATATAGTCCAATTGTGTACTAGAACTCTCACAATGTTCGTTTCCAATGTTTTTCTAATTAAAAATCTACCAAACCCATGCAATAGGGTGATAAGATTGCCCTTATCAAAACAAGTAATTAATACCCATAAACTGGTTGGGCATAACCAGAAATCAATTAATCAATAGTAGTTAATGCTCGAATGTGATAACGACCAATTAAAAAATTAAGAAGGAAAAATATTTTTTGATTTTAAATATTGTTCTAGTAAACTATTTGATGAAAATGTTGATCATTTTTTTTTCTTGTGTTAAAACTTTCTATATTTTAAATATGGTTTTAGGAATTTTGTTTTTAATTTTTCTCACAATTATATGAATTGTGATTTTTACTGGGTTTTTTTAGATATGATTTTAATTCTAAATATAGAAATGTACTTGATACTTTAGTAACTATTATATGTTGGTTTATTTGGTTTGATAGAAATCATAGAACGTTTTATTCTAGTTCCACTTCTGTTGATAAACTGATTATTAAGATTGTTTCTTTTTGTTTAGATTGGATGTCTAACCCTTGTTATAAGATGATTAGGAATCCTTTTCTCGTTAAGGTTATAACTAATTTGTGTTTGTTTATTAGGATTACTAAGCATTTTAGTTATAAAAGAATTTGTATTTGTAATTTATACCTGTTTTAGTGGTTATTTTAGTTGTCTCTTTCTATTCTATATTGTTATTTTTCACATATATATATATTTATATTTATATTAATATATATACATACATGTATACATACATACATACATATATATATATATATGTTGTTAGCTAACTTTTTGTTTACTCTTATTTCAAAATACAGGTCTGGTGATTTTCGTTGAGGAGCTTTTGGAGCGTTTCTAGAGAGTCCTTTCTTTTTTTATATTGTAAAGTTCATATATTTCTTTGAGTGTCTATTGTAGTATTTAGGAGTGGATATTATTTCATAATCGGGTGGTGGCCTTGCCGAAACTCGATTTTGAAGTATGATGGCCGGTGGTTTTTTTAGAGCTCATTCATCTGTCTCCTTTACTTACTGTCATCTGAACTGGTAGTATACTATTGGTTACCTGCCAGGCATGTTTGCAGTTATTGTCGCTTGTTTTTTTATATACATATGTGTGCTCTCTTCTTTTTAGAAGATCACACATTTTTTCTTTCAAAAAACAATAAATGATAATAATTAGACATTGTCATTTTCTAACAAACTAATCATTCAAAAACTATATTTAGCTTGACGATTTACTTTATATATAAAAGTATATAAAACTTGGTAAATTTATTTCATTTACCAATTCTTCAAAACAATATTATGTCAACTTGCCTAGTTCAAGTGTTTAGAAATCCCAATCGACGACGTTAGCCAAAAGTGTCAATTTGAAATTTATATGGCACTCAATAGATAAACAAATATAAAATATTTTATAACATTAAAAAGTATGCACTCTCATGTATATACTCAAGCTCATGATAAGGCATTCCATTACCTTAGCTCAGAGGAATTCAACCCTCAAATTTAGACATTAATACAACATCTATATTCATGCGGCTAGAATCAGGTACTGAAAAACCGGAAGTTAGAACTAAGAAGTTAGAGGGTGAGAAAAAAGAAAGAAAGAAATGTTAGAATAGAAGAAGAAGGAGAACACAACACATCAGATTATATAACGCCCCTGATTGAATTCGACGATCGAATTTTGACAATAATACGTTATACTATATTCACTTGCCAAAACTCAAGTATCGAAAACCCAGATAGTTAATAGAAAGAAGTTAGACGGTGAGACGTAGAAAGAATGTTAGAATAAGAGAAGAAGAACACCAATACTATAGAACCAGAGTAGAGATTGAACTTTATAGTGGAATGAATAAAATATAATATATATAAATACTCTTTACACAAAGAGAAAACTGTGTATATATATATATATACATATATATATATATATACATATATATATATATATATATGATTATACAATCAGAGTATACAACCAGATCAACCTAAACAAAGCTGATAAATACAACACACATAGCGGAAATAAATTAATACCATAAAATATGAGAATACTTCTCAACTTTGGCTCCTCTTTTGAAGCTCCAAGTAGGACCTAACCGAGAAAATATACTCAATCTGACCAGAGCACATTTTGAGGAAAGCAAAATCACTCGGATCAGTCTATTATAATATCAGTGATAAAACTCGCATTACAACCAACTTGCTTAACTTTAAAAAAGTCTTTGAAAGAACGAAACTCTCGTAAGACACGACCATGCATAAACATGACAGTGTTTTTACCGTACGATAATTAAAACACTTTTATATCAAAATGCAGTGGTATTATAAATTTATAATAATGTCCATCAATCCATAAATAAAATAGGAATATAGCCCAAAAGCTTGCATCTTACTTTTCAACATATTTGGTATACATCTAAAAACGTATGGTTCGTATTGGAGTTTGGATTTCCAACACGACTAGGTATGGACCACCTGCCGATCAGTGTTCTTTAGTGATGAAACACTAGGGTTCAACAAGAACATTTTGCGACCCGACCATATAGAACCAGCCACTCATTCAACTTGAGTGTACCGAATATATCATCACCATAGTTGTTGGTCGTCCAACCGTACTCATTGTGAAGCACACAAAAAGGGATAATCGATTTCTCTAGATCAGGTGATGATATACACTAATAGGTATGACCCACATAGCTCTGCTGCCTTACCGATTTCAGTCATTTTCCAATTAATGAGGCTTGAGGTCACGATTACCATTCAGAAATTACATTTCACTTTGAATGCCACATTGCCAGATTCGTCAATCATTAATTGATTTATGCAAATATACACTGGGTTCTAAGCTAAAAGATGTTACCTTCTCCGCCACCACACTCAGTATATTTGTAAAAAATCAACATACGTGATTATAGGAAATACTTTGTTAGATATTTGTCCATACAAGTTTGTTCTGGGACTGAACGAAACCGAAGTGACCCAAGAACGTAGGGGTTACTGCTACAAGTTTAATCC
This sequence comes from Allium sativum, assembly GCA_030737875.1. Classification (NCBI taxonomy): domain Eukaryota; kingdom Viridiplantae; phylum Streptophyta; class Magnoliopsida; order Asparagales; family Amaryllidaceae; genus Allium; species Allium sativum. Next base: position 966,488,790 of record CM060912.1, on the reverse strand, counting down.
TGATAATTAACCAGAGACATCAACGAGCACCCCTTTCCTATTAATATCAAGATTCCCCAGCCTATTTTTCCTGACTAGCTGTCTTAACAGTTAATAATTAACAACAAATATGCAAGTTATCCACTTGTCTTTTAAGTATAAATGATCCCCCATCTTGTTCGATTGAATAGCCATCTTAATATCAAGATTGCCCATCCCGTTCCGTCTGGATTACTCATCTCATTGATTTTTTAATACTTATGGATTAAGTATCGCACACCTCAAAGCTTTATTTATAGGTTCACTATAAACCTTTCAAATTTATAATGTGAATTATCTGTCATACATGTCATATTTTTATCTATAAGATTACTAGGAACCTCTCGATTTATTTTAAAAATCTTGTCCCGAAGAGTATATAAACATATTGATACCCGGAATTTCTATGATCATTCAATTTCCATTAGTTTCCCTAATGTGTATAATTTTATATCAGCAATATAAGTGGAAAAATTCACTCATGGTGCCCCAATATTTCATAAACAATAATATGGTTATCCGACATTTCAAAAAATAAAGGTCAAGCTTATCGATCAAGTCGATATGGCACATTAGCGATCTAAATGGTTCCCTACCAATAATATCATGAAATATTGATGTGTGTGACACTCATATCGAAACTAACCCTCCTCAATGCTTTTCCTAATGTTGAAGTCATCAAATATCTAAGGTGATAGACAAAAGCCTATCGACTCAAGCATAGGTTAGCTACCTAATAAAACAATCAAGCCAAATTGTAATATCGACATGATCAAAGGCGACAAGATATAGAGGTGATAGCCTTAGGTTCTTTTGAAAACAATTTAGACATTTCTCCATGTCGACATAGTCGACATCAACGAGCCATTGAGGTGATAACCTCAAAATATTTTTTAGCAAAACCGGCCGATTTTATAATGATCGTACCATTTTTATATAAATAGATGGAAACGTGTGTTTTGTATATGCACAGAACAACTAAACTAGGTTTCTAGTGTTAAGACCAATAAAATAGTAAATATAGGTACGTTGCTAAGAGATAGACTAGAAATGACATCTCTTATGTCAACGATACCATGATCTTCGATTGAATGACATATCCTATGTCAATCACACCAAATAAATATTAAATGAATGGAATTGGGATATAGATGGAATATAATGAAATATAGCTACTTTGAGGTTCCCTATGAAATGAGGCATGGAACGGAGCCACTACGAAGAAGTTCCGGGAGTTACGAAGGAAGCTTCGGACTCATGGGTTGAGAACAGGAGTTGAACTGTATGAGGTTGAATCTCCTGTTGTTCCTCAGTAGCTCAGTGGTAGAGCGATCGGCTGTTAACCGATTGGTCGTAGGTTTGAATCCTACTTGGGGAGATTTGATTGGTTCTTAGTTTCATTAGCTAACACAACTGTGAGAGTAACATCCCTAGAAGGGTTGGTGACATGCCCACAAAGCTATGGGCATATATGTCATTCGTCAATAGAGGAGGAGCCATGTCCAATGGCGGGAGCTACAATATAGGCAGCAAAATCAGAAAATAAAGTGGAAAGATATGTGACATAATCTCATGACTCGCTAGAATGCAAAAAGGACTTGTCCCAAGAAGAATCTTCTAGAATAGCCCTGTTTCAGTAGCCTAATGGCCCATTAGTAGAAACAAAAAAATATCCATCCAAAATCAAGTAATATAACATGTGTTATTTACCTATTTCATCAGATACAAAGTGCAAGAAAGCTTTTTGCCTAGGATTGTATCGTATGTCAGAACAGGAGTGAACCCAATATTCCTCTCAGAGCCCAAATAAAGGGACTAGAAGGCACAGGGGCCACCAGATACTGGATCCAGTAACATGATGGGAGTATAGAAGCAGGTGGCACAGAGAGCGGGAGTGGAGAGGCTCAGAGTCAAAAAGAGGGTTAATAGGAGCAACACATGGAACAACCTTTTGACTCTGACGACAAGACAATGGTTTGGTCAAGATAACCTTCGAAGGCGGTGGAGCAGCGGAAGAAAATTTGCAGGAGCAAGCTAGATCACCAAAGGAGTGACAAATGGTACTTCTGAGGTCCATCCATAACGAACTCTGACTTCCATAATAATGTCGGAAGCAAGTTGAACTTCAATTGAAGAATAGGCTTATCTGGGTGATTTCATTAGTAGTTTAGCATATTAATTTGTCACGGGCATTCGTATTAGCATCAAAACATCTCAACTTGTCAATATGGCATGCAAGTCATTTCAAACCAATCAATGGCTGAAGAACAAACGAGATTTGCAAGAAGTATGTCCAGACAGGAATGGATAACTCCTGTTGTCTAAGTCTAAAATCGTTTAAAACCAATCAATGGCTGAAGAACAAATGAGATTTGCGAGAAGTATGTCCAGACAAGAAATGATAACTCATGTTGTCTAGGTCTAAAATCGTTAAAGATCATTTGGAGGCAATATATGGTTTGTCTTCAATAAAGGAAGGCTCGGAGTGCAAAACACGAAGGCGTTCTTCAAAGGAGGTGAATTTGAAGTAATACACTGAATCAAGTAAATAACTTTAATACCATCTTTAAGCTTCTAAAGCCGTCTATGTAGGTCCTTGGTTCGTTAATACACTGCAAAAGATCAAGGAAGAAACCCACTCCAAAACCTAACCTGAAATGGGATCCAGCTTCAACTAACTTAGGAGAGAGTTGTGGCATACATTTATCGCATTAAGTTTAAAATCCACAGGAAGGTAATTACTTGCATTGCTGGGTAAGAAGGTGGATAAAGAGAACCATTTTATGGGAAGAGCAACATTTAAATCAGAACTATTAAGAGCAGCTTGAAAACTTTTGGATTGGAAATTAGATTGGACATCTAGCAAGCTTATTATAAACTCACGAAGTTCACCATTGCCTAGACTGGTAACTTCAGACATCCCTTGCACTATGCCTCCGCACTCAAAATTAACATTCAAACCAAAAGTACTACCACAAACAGTCAATGTTTTATTCAGCATAGCATTCATATCTGCGTTTTGAACCACAGAAGCGGTTTCAGGCTCCACTGTAGTATTGGACGAACTGGAGAAGAAAACATCAAAACAGAAGTGCTAATTGCAATAACAAGTTTCACAAAATCGACAGAAGAGGTGATCGCCGGAGGAGGCATCTTGACTCAAGAATAGGATTTACTTCAAGTTGACTAGAGAGAAACGTGTTTGAAGATACCGGGTCAACGAGAAGCAAGAAGAACCTCTTAGACTTATGCGACATGCTGGGGGATGGTGGGAGGATTGAAGCGATGGGCGGCGGAGAAAGAAAAAAAACTTAGGAGCTAAAATCGCAATAGCAAAAAGATTGATGTCATTGCTACTTGATTATAATATGAACGTATAAGTTTTCAACCTCAAAACAATTTAGTTGAAAACATACCTTGTCGGCCACAATGGTGACCCCAAGGAGTACCCTAAACTAATTTAGAAAATGATTTTGAAATAAGGCTTGTCGATGTAGATGATGACGCCAAAAGTTTTGGAAGCGATAAGCCCCATAGCCTTTAGAAAACAAGTTGAAAATCAATCTTATTGACTGCAGTCTGTGACGACATGAAAAGGGGCAATAACCCCCTATTATTTTAGAAAATAATTTCGAGACCAAGTTAGAAATAAGCTTACCAACCATAACTGTGACGATAAGGTAGAGATGACAAGCCTCAAATTTTACAAAATAAGATATAGAAAACAAATCTTGTCAATACGTTTAGTAAGTACTAATGTGATAGCCTCAAATCCTTTTAAAACATTAAAGGTGGTAAGCCCTTACTTACTCTTCAGAAATAATCCTATCGACTAGGTACAACGACGACACACGTATATACGATGGTGATAAGCCCTAGTGGAGTAAAAGGTTTTAAAACACAAGTACATGCTGGCGACAAGGACCCCTTTGGCACGGCAAGCCTGGATACTTCCTGCTCTATGTTTCATAGTGTTCGAAGCATCAAGTGCTTCCCTAAACTGATGACAAACTCTTGCCAATGGTGCCGACATGAACTATCAATTGGGTCGATGGATCTGCCATTAAATAAAAGGAAAACTACCATTTTATTAATTAAATTAACTATTTTCACATATTGCACTATATCTGTCAAAATATTAAAAAAAAAGTATTGAGAAAAATTCAGACTTTTTACATTTTAAGTTTCAAAATGTTAAGGAATAATTAACTTTCTTAATTAATGCCTTAATTACCTATGGCTATTCAACTTAAGAAACTTCTATCAAATCGTAGAAATACGTAAAAAAAATCCCAAAAATTTACATTAGTCAGAGAGTAACACTCCTTATCAATATTTAATTATGTTTAATGATTAAATTTCGTGATTAGCACATATTCGACTTTGGAAATTTCATAATAAATTCCTATGTTTTTAGAAAATTATGAAACTCAAAACTCATCTTCAAAATCATATTAGAACCAACATATAAACAATTTCAAATAATTCGGAAAAGATAAACTATAGGTTTTGATCTAAAACTTAACCAAGTCTTATGCAAACAAGCATATACAATCAAAACAAACCATTGTTTTATCCAAACAATATCAAAACATCAAAATACATATGAAAACAATCATATGTTCCTATGTAGTTAAAGCCCCACAGAATTCCCGCTATAGCCCATAGCGCTCTCTAGCCGTTGCGCTATTTCAATTTAGCGCCGATGAACAGTAGTTCCGCATTAAGGCCCAGCTATTTTTCGCTGTACCCACTAAATCAACGCTATTTAGCACCCGCTTTGGCAATATTAATATACAGAGGATGATTTGGCCAGCTCTTTTAAAATAAATCAAAAAATTAGTATTAAAAGCTAATTTTGAGGTATATGTGCCTTATATAAGATATAAATCTAAAATAATCATCGAATATAGCGTGTATAACCATGATATTCTTTTATTTTGTTATATAATATTAATTATTATTTGTTTCTTCTACACAAATGATGCGAGAATGATAGTTAATTAATTTTAATTATATAGTTTTACATTAGCATTTTTGCAAATTCTGTTATATCCCCGCTATTTCCCCGCTTTACCCCCGCTGCTGCATTTTGCGCCTCTACCGCTATAGAACCACTAAGCGCTTTAACTGCACAGATATATTCACAAATCCAATTCGAGTATGATCAATATTCGAAAATAAAAAGGGTTAGAATTATTGTTTACCTTAGCTTTGGACAAAAAACAAAGATATTTTGATGTAGATTTCTAAGCTCGATTTCTTCTAATTTTTCCTAACTTTTTCTCTTCGTCTTCCTTAATTTAATGGCAAGTCTCCTAGCTTATAATTTAGGGTTTGTAATTTGCAAATGAAAGAATGAATAAATGGTAGAAGGTTAAGTGTGTGTGTGTGTATATAGAAGGTCTTGTGCTTCCCATTTTGCCCCTCCCTTAAGCCTTCTTCTTATGCTTTATTAACCCAATTTGTTACTTATGCCCAACCATTATTTAATAATCACAAATTTCATCCTATCATCGAATTGCATTATCCCTATTTAATTGCAATTAAATTTCTCAAAAATGTTTACTAAAAAGTAGGGATGTTACACATCATCAAATTTTATTTTAAGGAGTATTGTTTCTCTTAATAAACATTCAACATTCTCTTAGACTTTGCAATGGGAGAACATGAATATTGAGTGCAATATTATTTCGTTACATGGATGAGAAAAGCTAACAGTTTTTAATTGGTATAATATATACCCAAGTATGATCTAATAGGTAAAAATTATTTTTAATACTTAGAAGAAGATATTTAAATTTGATATACGTTAAACAAAGAATACATACTTACCACTAATAGTGTATGAGCGCTACGGCACGCACGTGTTGTCATGACACATGTTCTGCTTGTGAAGTATGTTTTTGAAAAATGTATATGTTAACTACATTCAAGAGGAAATGATTTCCATGAATATTCAGTTTTACTTTTACATTGGAATCATATGTAATTAGTTTAAATTTTCATTTCTAAATTGCAATATTTAATTTTATTATTTTTGATATTTATTTGTGTTGCTAACTAATAAATAACGATATGTAACGGATGCATATTTGTTGGATCATATGTTTAGACGATATCAAGATTTATCAATTTGTGTAGAAATGTAATTTGAGTTTGAAATAGCTAGATCCTATGTTTAAGCAGTATATAAAGCTAAAGACATAGCCAAAATATGCCCTTTCAAGACAACTATTTTGGCATTCTTCAGTTCTGCATACACCTTGTCGTTCTTTGAAATAGAAGTTAACACAGCTGATCCCACTTGTTCTGTAAAAGTAAAAATGAAAAAAAAAAAAAAAAAAAAAATGAATAATGAAAAACCTTGTAATATTGGCTTTTTAAGTGGATTCATTTCTTACTGGTCGGCATAACTAGTTGAAAAGGAGTTATGCTTCTATTAATTAACCAAGAAAAAGTTTTTATGCCCTTTTCCTTTAGTAATACCTCTACTGTTTTCTTCCATGTGATAGCTAAACGTCTATGTCTATCCTTTTCAGATTGCTTTATACTTGATCAGCATTATATTGTGATTGGGTTATATAACGTTTCATCTACATGCTTAATTTGACAATTTACATTCCTGTTAAATTATGAACTTAACAGTCGCAATGCTAAATCAAATAAATCCCAATCCACCCAAACATTCAGCATAAATAAATATGCCGACTCAGAATTTCGAATTTGCATTAATATCGGTCATGATTTTTGAAAATAATAATTATTATACATGTTTCGACCGAGTGGCAGCATTATACAAACTCAAGAATGAAATCTCTCGCATAAAGAAACAAAGAGAACAAAACATCCTCTGATTAGAAAAAGAAGGAAAAGCTGCCGTTTCCTCTCGTGAGATGACAAAATTGTGTTTATTTATTGGTGTGCTGTAACTGTGACATGTGTAAGAAATACAAGTGCTATCAGCAAATCAGGAAATGGTCACTGATACCGACATCACTGCTGCTTCATAGTAAAAGTCTTCGAATATCACTAAAATTAGATGCCAAAGCTGAAAGAAATTTTCCTGTGAAAAAGAGAGAGATCGGCATGTACAATTAGAAACATATATTTACACAAGTAGTCCCTCAAAATGCATTGGCATATTAACAGTACCTCCTACGGCACCATCAAAAACACGATGATCAGCAGAAAGGCTCAAGCTCATCTTTGTAACAACAGCAGGTTTCTCAATTCCTGAATTAGCATGAGCATGAATAAACCCACATATATTATATTCAAAATTCAAGATTTGAGAATAGCACATACCATCATCACCGATTTTAGGTTCAACGACTTGGTTACCTCTACCAACAGCAAGAATGCATGCCTGAAGAGTGTTGAGAAAAGGAGGGAAAAATGAATTACACACAATTATTACTTGCACAACAAAAAGAAAAGAATAAAAGTCAGAATTAATTAATAGTATTAATTAAACATTTTTCTGTTAATAAAACAGATGGGGGCTTTCATCAAATACAACATAGTACTGTACTTTAGTTAAGCAACCATAGGACTTTGTAGTATGCAATACGATTCAAACGATGCATTTGAAATATCATGTTTAAACTATAAATTTGCCTCAAAAAAGCAAATGTTTCAAGAGTAGAAGTGTAACACATCATAAAGAAGAGAATAATTAACCCTAATTTTGAGAAACGCCCCACACAAAATTGAAGTGCTAATTTTGTAAACAAACAAATAATATAAAAAATTACGAACTTTTCTAAACGTTAAATTTTTATGTGCATCCATATGCACTTTTCCACTTTGGCTTGTTGAAAAGAAAGAAAAAAACAACTAATTTTCAAAAGGGATGCAAGCCAAAATTGTCCATCATATATCATCGGTTGAGACCTCAAACATCGGCAGAACTACACGAAGATTTATGACTATATGAGATGAATAGATTTGATGTTTTGGAAAAATAAAATAAACAAATGCATTTAAATATGTGGCATATCAGGTCTTAAATCACAAATTTTGGTCATGTTACATGGAATTTTCGCACAAGCTGTCTCGTATGAAACGAAATCTTGTACAAGATGAGTATATCTGGAATGTACCATCTAGGTTTAGGGCTGACAATGGATACCCGAAAATTCCGCAATCCGTCTGAATCCGCATCCGAAAAAACGGAAATATCCGATATTCGAAAAAACGGATGTGGATATGGATACGAAGGTATCCGCATCCGAAAATTATCCGTTCAGTTTTTGTCAAAATTATAGCTTATTTTATATGTATTTTTGCATAATAAACAATGATGCTTTATTGTTTTGTTAAGTTAATAGTTTATATTTTATGCATTTAATGCATATTAACTGCTCAAAATTATTTATTATCATTTTACTTATTGATTTTGTATACTTTTATAATTCATGATGTTAAAAAAAATATCATATTAAACCTAGACTTTCAATTTACATTTCTTTAATTATCGATCGTTACCGGATAGGATAAGTATCTGATATCCGTCCGTATCTGCGGATACGGATATCCGAAAATAGTTTCGGACACGGATACGGATATGACACTATCCGTATCTGAAACTATCCATTGACAACCCTGTCTAGGTTAACATACTACGTCTTACGTCTCGGGAATACTTAGGAATGGCTTATTACCCTAAAATTGATGGTTTCAATGATTTATTTAACAACTTTTAACTGTAAAGTTCAAAGTCAAAATAAAAAGGGTACTTGATCTGCTTAGAAAGATTAACTGAAATTAATAAATTAGAGAACTGAAATCAATTTGAGATATTTACACTTGGATGGTATTGGTCAATCATTAAAAACATAAATTTTAGACTAATCACTAATGGAAAAAAGAAATGAAATTAAGATGATAACTATAAACCATCATGGAAGCACTTCGGACTACTTTGGATGAGATCTCAGATTGAGATTTTGATCCATATTTTGGATGAATTTGAATATTTTGGACCAGATGAGTGTAGAAGGAGATATGAATGACATCTTTTCATCTAAGTGTGAAAAGAAAAATCTGAGATGAGACCTTGGGTGGGATGTAGAAGATTTATAATCATGATAGTATAAATGGATTAAAGTCTTAACTATGACAAAGGGGTAAATATTAATCTTGTCTTTGTTAGGTAAGAATAAAAATTAATTTATGAAGTAATCCAAGCTTTTAGAAATGGTTTTCTTTTCCTTTCATTTATTTCTTTTATAATAAAAATAAAAATAAAATCTAGTGTGAAGAATCCTTAATTACATGCTATATATCTTAAAAACTAAATAAGTTCAATTTCATATTTGTACTTTTCATAACTACTATTAGAACTTCTTTTTCGATTGTCCAATAAAATCGTATCCATGACCTATTTAAATAAGGAATAACTTTTAAGTAGGCTCGTGGAAATAACTTATATCTTCAAAGTAGGTCAATTTCATAACTTATTATGAAACTATATATGTTTCTAACTGGAGTATTGTAGGCATGCACATTTCAAAAATGTGCATAAACGAAAATGTTCATACGCGTTTTTAGAATGCGCATGTTTTTTTTTTTTTTTACACTTGCACATTCCAAAAACGCGCATGAACATTTTTATTCATGGACGTTTTTGAAATGAGCATAAACGATTTCGCACAATATCTAGACAACCCCTCCTCAACCTCCCCGTCTCTTTATTTTAATTGCTCTCAAAATCTCTAACTCCAAAACCCAAATCTCACTCATAGATCTCATTCCAAACATCAAATTATATCATTTTCATCTTCAAAATCTTAGAAATGGAAGAAGCTTCAACAAGAAGAGGGTAAAAAATTAGATTTGAACTAGGTTTTGTAATTAATAATTCTATGGGTTTTAAAGTTTTTGCATGCCCCCATGTTTTATAATGATTTCACTTGTAGATGTTTAAGCATGATTAAAACATCAATATTGGATTGAGTTATGCTAAAATATTACCTAGGGTTTGCAATGGTTTTGTGTTATAACCTAGTATGAACATGTAGGCATAGAATTAGAGCCTGGACCGGTTGATCCAAGCGTTCTCTACCAACAAGAGAAGCATCGTAGCAACAATCAAGAGCTAATGAAGGTATATTTTTTACACTTTTTTAAGGTCATTATTGCATAATAATGTTTATGATTTCTTTAATAATTATGTGTCACATATTGACATTTAATTGAACAGGGATCTTCAAAAGTCAAACCCCTTGATCATTCGAGCAAAGTTAAAACTCACAAAATGTAATGAGCCTCAAATAGAAGAATATTTCCGAATGGCCGGCATTTGGAGTGGATCGCAAATAGATTATATTAGGTCGGATCACAGACTTATCGCCACATTGTATGATAGGTAGAGACCTAAAACTAATACGTTTCATTTTAGAGTTGGAGAAATAACTATCACTTTGTTTGATGTTGAGAACTTACTTGATATTGGCGCTACTAGTTGTCATGTTATCTATGATGATTCTCAAACCAGTACATTAATTTATGCAATGAGCTTTTAGGTGTAGAAGTTCCTGAAAATCGATTTCTATCGAGGACTGAAATAAGAATGAGATGGTTTAGGACGTATTTAGAGGTCCTCTTCATGCTCATGCAACAGATGTCGAGATACAACAACGAGCTCGCGTTGTAATTTCATATGTTTTAAATTCTCGACTTTTCTAAGTCATTCAAAAAGACGGTGTAATTTAAAGTATTTGCCATTTTTAAGAAACTTTCAACATTTTCGTTATCATGCTTGGGGTAGTGCGGTACTCGCTAATTTGTACAATGAATTGTAGGCTGTTTATTGGCGAAATCTAATTCTGTAGCTGGTTGCATGTGCTTATTGCAGGTATATCATTGTCTTTTAACAATATCGTATTACTATCGTTTGTTATTCTCTATCTAATTCTATTTAATTTTAGTAACGGTCGTGGACCTATTTGGCAATAGGTCGACCTAATGTACAAGTTCCAAACAATTAAGATCCTCATCTTCCGCATGGTTGCAGGTAAATATATATAATTATCGGTATCTCCAACTTCTAAAAATTAGCTATATTTAGCATTGTTGATTTTCTTATAGATGGCAAATGGCAAAACATCGGGCAAACACTCCTAAAAATGTCATATTTTATCGCAATGATTTGGACTTGCTTCCATTTGAGAATTATTGTCTGGACCGGATAATGAGACAATCTAGTTATAATCTTCAACATATCCCAGTCCGGTTGTTACTTACCGAAAACCCTAAAGATTAGGGGGGGTTTGTCAATGAAACCATCTACTTGGAATAATAGACTCGAGAATATGATTATTGGGGAAATGCCTCTCATTACGTTGGTCGAGTACAAGTATTGATATTGTCAATTAATTCGTCGTTTCATATTGAAACAATCTTCTAAACGGGTAGCTACTTACATTAGTCGAACGTCATTGGAACGTGATGTCATTAGCGAAATTTATACTGCTATAAATATGACAGAGGAAATTCAGCAAAGCCATTTTGAGCTTGAAATGGAATTACTCATGCACATAATTGGAATGCGCTTGAGTTTATTCCTAGGTCTAAAATACATTGAGCTATTTCCACCCACATCCCCGTCCTTGACTCACAAAACCAAGTGATAACATGTTTACAGGTCTTCAAAAATGTGATTAAATGGAACATGCATCTGAATGCCACATGCATAAGAGATTCTTAGATTACACATTTAGCTCATTACATAAAAAAATTCAAACCAATAGTTCATTACATCTACCAAGTTCATTACATCTACCAAGTTCATTACATAAAAAATTTCAAACCACTAGTTCGTTACATCTACTCTGTACTACTACATAAGAACGTTCATCGCGTACAAGTTCTTCTCTTATGACCTAAAACGTCACATTTACTACACTTATCTTGTCGGTTGGTAATCGGTTGATCCATCGGACCTTTGATTCTAGTGGATCGTATTCTAGTGGATCGTGGTCGTCCTGAGTTTCTTCCCATCGGTGGTGGTTTTATGTTAGGACCTTCGTACGTTGTCTAGTAACAACCATCTGAGACCGGATGAAACGTAGGAAAATACGAAGCGGTATAATCTGCGGTTGTACCATGGTGAAAATCAGCATGCGCGCTCTATTAGCACCTCCGGACCCCGTGAACAAGCGGCTAAAACATGTGAATAAGGGAAATATCCCAATGGTGGCATATTGCATGAATACGCAACTTCGTTGTCTCCAACATTTACCGTATTGCCAAGCGTATATGAATCTTTTACTTACTACACTGAATTGTTCATATATCTTAATGCTTCCATGCGAGCCTTTGCAATTGCTTCCCAATTAGGCGCCAAGCGCGTCGTAAACAACTCCTGTTGAGTACGATGCTCGTAGAAATAATGAGTTACACGATGAAAAGTTTGTGCAACCAATGATCTCACGGGTAAATTTCTTGTTCCTTTTGAAACGTCGTTGAAACATTTTGATACATTGGTCATCATCATATTAAATCTCATGCCACCATCTCGACATAATGACCAATTTTCTTCTTGGTCTTTTAAACTTCTTTCGATCCATGCATTGGTTGCAAGACAAACCACCTTTAATTGCTTTCAAAAATTGTTATATTTCACTACTTCATAGGCAGTAGTCGAACATGTAACAAGTTCTGAAGAACATCATATCTGAATCCAGCTTTTTTGGAATTGGCTTTAACATGCCTCACACAAAATCGATGATGGTGAGGAGCAGGCCTGCCTTCTATTCACGTGGAATTCTTTTCATTCTATTAGAAACAAACGTAATGCATCTGCTATATAGAAAGGGAATATGTTTCCATATAGAAGTTATAAACCACTTCTATGTATTCCATGACTCGGTTCCAACAATAGCAAATGCCAAATGATGGATTTTAGTTAGCATTAACATCGGTTACAACAAGTAATGTGCCCAAATATTTCTCGTATAAATAAGTGTCAATAATAGAAATTAATTGATGACAATGTGCGAAGCTTTCGATCGAAGGCCCAAATGCCCAAAAAGCAGCACTGAAAACAGTTCGTGTGAATGACTTCAAATACTATTCCAGGATTGTTGTTCTGCACCGCCTGAAGATATTTCGGTAACTCGAAGTATGAGGTATCCTAATCGTCATATATCATGCCTAAAGTCTTGATTAATCCCAAGCCTTTGAATATGCAACTTTAATATGAAACATATATGACATTGTGTCATGCACTTTTGTTGTTGTTATATTCATCTCAGATTTAACTAGTGGTAGTATTTTGCTACAAATAAGCTTAGCAGTAACTTAACGGTGATTTGAGTTGATGGCACGGTTAAGACATGCGTGATCGCCTCCATACGACTTAATTTTCCCATCATTTTGAGATATCTTCATCGAAAGACGAGCATGTATCCGCCAAGGATAATTTTCACTAATGTCACATCGCATCATATAGTCATTAGCACGAGATTTTACTACTTGATAAGAAACCAAACATTTAATTGTTTATTCACTTAACTGCTCAACAAGGTTTTGTTTGGATTCAAATATCAACCCGTTGGACTTTTGTCAACACATTCCCGTCCAAAGACCTCCATATCTAGATGAGAATTCTCCATATCATGATCTAGCCATCATTGTTGCGGTGCATAAATCATCAGATAAAGGATCTTCCATTACCATGTTTTCATCATTGCTAGTTCTTCAAACGGTTAAACATTGTCATACATGGGTTCTTCGTTAGTAACCTTCATATTCTCGATTCACGTTCTATTTTCTTCTACTGTACATGTCACTTCCATACTATCAAGTTGTCTTTCACCCATATTTTCATCAACCACATAATCATCTTCCACTTCAGCTCGATAGTTTGGTACTACTCCAACTTCTTATGTTGAATGCATACATAAAGGAATCGATCAAAGTATAACCATTGTAAGCAAACGTAATTCAAGAAAATATTTGAATACTAACCAAGCTGTTGTTTGAGACTGAATTGGAATACTATAATCCAAACATTAGGTCTCTTGAAAATTCATGTCGAGCATGGCAACCGTTGGACATTATAGTTGTTCATCTTGAACAATTATATATTTCTAAATGTACAATTATGTCACTTTCATTCCAATAAAAAACATCGAATCTATATCTTCATCGTCGTCTACGGCAATAGCGGCCGAACTATCATCTCTTACCCATTTTGTTACTAGTTTTATATCGAACTCACTTGGATCTATATTGGTAACATCATAAATGAGCGTTTCGAATATATAATATTTCTTAATTTTGCATCATTTTCTTTTTCCACCAACAAATTTAGGTTTATCGTCTTCTCCGATTAGTGATTAACTGTCATAGTAATAAATAATTGGAACATTTTTCATGATTTAAAAATTATGACATTGCAAGACATCAAAAATGAACAATGTGGAATATGTCAAAAGAAGGAAAAATAACAAAAAAGAAACTACATATTTCAATCGAGTAGAAGACCGAATTAGTCGTGAGTTAGTTGGAAGATTAAAGATAAAAAAATGTGTGGTTAATTGGTGGATGGAGTTGGCGAATAGGGATTAGGGTTGAAACATGAGATTTTGGATTTGTTTTGAGAATGGGTGTGAATGTGGGAGGATGAAAGTAGGTTGTGCTGAAATAATATACGAATGTGTTTGAGCATTCCAAAAATGCTCATGAACAAATTCCTTCATGCGCACTTTTGGAATGCTTGCTTTCATGAGCATTCCAAAAATGTGCCTTCATGTGCACTTTTGGAATGCTCGCATTCATGAGCATTCCAAAAGTGTGCATGAAGGAATTTGCTCATGAGCATTAGGGATGCTCATACGCATTTCTACACTATTTCAGCAGGACTTGCTTTCATCCTCCCCCATTCACATCCATTCTCAAAACAAACTCAAAATCCCAAGGTCAAACCCTAATCCCTATTCACCAACTACTTTAAACCAAATCTTTTTTTGATCTTTGATCTACTTGTAACTCGCAACTACTTCAACCTTCGAATCAATTGCAAATTGAAAAGGTAATCTTTTTGGATTTTTTTCCTTATTTGCAATGTCACATATAGTTCAACTTATATTTGATTTATGTACTAAGACATGTAAAATAGAGAAATTGACGTGACAACTTTGATGGAGCATCGCAATGACTTTGAAACGAAACGATGCAGTGGTGTAGACGGTCAAAAAGACAGGTTGGATTATGTTCCAAAGATACAATTCGATCCAACACCGTGTGCAATACAACCTGAAACAACAACACTAAATGTAAGTTAACGTGCAGTTGTAGCGAAACAAAAACCGGATCAACAAATCTCCTATGACGGGATTATGCTTGAGCATCTATATTAGGCATGTCAATTGGCCAGGGCGGGCACGGGTAGTAACCCCTCATACGTCGCCCTGTTAGGTAATTTTTTACTACGTGTCCCCCTCATACCCGCACGGGTACCCATTAAATGAATTTTAAACAGGTTGTGAGTATCCACGGGTAACTATGATATTTTATTCAATTTATTTTTTAACCATCTACTGAAATTGTTTAAAAATACATATATTTGGCAAAAAACAAATTAGACCAGGCGTGAACTTTGACAATGCGTTGTTTGGATCTGGAAACGTATTGATATAAACCAGTGAGGAGTGAAGCAAGAAATTTGGTAGGATGTTTTGAATTTAGTAAAGAGAACATAAGATTTGGAGAGAAGAAACGACGCGTTGCTTGCTGGATTAGAATTTGAAACAACTAATGAGAGATTTGATAATTTCTAACTAGGCATACATAGGGTTTTAATTAGCAGCATGCACAGTTATTACAAATATCAACAGCCGTTTATAAATTGTTAAATAAAAGCATACACACAAATACCCAACAGCTAACAACAATGATTTTTGCATTGGTAATAAACCACACTCAATACGGACACGGGTACACATGGACATGTATATCGCAATATCCGTACATGCCCCATTAATTAACGGATATTAAAAAAACCGTTTATTTTACTCACGAGTACCCATTTAAGTATATGTTTCATACTCATGACAGATTTTATCCGTGGATAACCCGCAGGTACGGATTTTTTTGTCATCCCTAGTCTACATCCTTTCTACTATGCCGACCGGCACATATCCATATCCAGAATGTCATTGTGGAGATGAATGTGTGGTATTTGTCTACAAAACTAAACCTAATGCAGGACGAAGATTTTCTGACTGCATTTCATCCAGAGAACACAAGACGGATCCAGAGGAAGTTTAATGTTACCATTATTTTAAATAGATTGATCCTCCAATATGTGCAAGGGGTCATCAATATGCCCTTGAAATGCAGGCGGAAGTGAGACATTTGAGAAGACTTGTGCAGGAATTGAGGGGAAGCAATTCGAGTTCAAGCACTCATTGGTCATGATTCAGTCTATCGAGTTATTTTATTTCGTGTAATATCTAAATTTTAATATTTCTGCTCAAACTTAGTCTCTGGTACTAGCTATGCTTCATTGTGTCGTACTTAATGATGTATTACCGAATCACCTAATTTGTAATGTATTTGATTTCATGACGACCTTGATTGTCGAAAAATGTTATTTTTCATATACTTGTGATTTGGTTATATCACGATGACGTTGAAACCTTGTAACGTATTTAATGATAAAATTCACGATGACGTTGGTTATATACGTTGCAATGCTCAAAATTATATGTTGTTGTGTTGGAGGTCAAAACATAGTATGCGCATTTTTATTTTTTTATATGCACATTCCACAAACGCGCATGAACAATGTTCATGCGCATTTATGAAATGCACTTTTTGTTTTACTTACACATTCCAAAAACGCGCATAAACATTTTTGAAATGAACATGCTTATAACGCTCCAGCCAAAAATAGACATTGTTTCATAGTAAGTTATGAAACAGACCTATTTAAGATAAGTTATTTCCACCCGCCTACTCAGAAAATTTGTCCTTTAAATGAACACTCTAATAAAACCAGATCAATAGTATATATACACACACACATACACATAGGGAAAATCTATTTAGACACAAATATTTGACACAGTTGATCACCACTGGATCGCCCCCTGAATTCCACTCCTTCACATAAGGACAAAAAGATCCAACGGTCGCTCTCTTCATCAAAATGTCAGGAGGTATATTTAATTATGTTTCATTAGATTCGTGATACTCATGTAATTCAAGATATTAGGTTCATGTTATAAAAAATGTTAACACAAAGCTGAAAAATATCTAATATCCATCTGTATTCCTGGATACAAATATCTAACAATAACCGAAAACGGTTTCAGATACGGATAGCACCATCCACATCCAAAAGTACCTATTAATGGGTCTAGTTGAGATGTCTTAAACATTCAAAAGATCATTAGATGAAGCTGCTAGGACTGAATTGAAGATTGTTTGATCAAGTTAGAAAAATGAAAACTTACTTATATCCATCTCTACATAACATTTCCCATCATGAACAAAATAAGTGAATACGATTGTATTTAAAAAATTAGCCAACATGAATGGGAAAAAGAAACCTGAGGAGGGTTAATGATTGCATTGAAACGATCGACAGGAAACATTCCTAGATTTGAAATGCTGCACAAAACAAAAGGAAATGGAGAGCCGTTACTTTAGCCCAATGCCAATCAGGTATCTACTAAAATATCTACAAAAGTCGAAGCATTTAAAAATATACCTAAAAGTTCCGCCTTGGAATTGATGAGGTGCAAGCTTCCCAGCTCGTGCTTTCTCAGCCAACTCTTTGACCTAACAACAAAACCGCATGAGACGTTTGCTTTAGCGTATTACAAATCTACAGAACTTCAAAAGGTGGATGCTTAACATATTTTGAAAATTTTCACCATGGATTACCACAGAAATCTATTGATTTGGTATCCTAGTCTGCACTACAATGTGAACTCATGATATTTTATAATGTGGCCTACATAGAAGATATACAAGATAGAGAATGGTGAGGTTTGAGAGGAAGAAGAGCCCCCCCCCCCCCCCCCCCCCTCCTTGTAAAAGGGGGTGTTCATTAAACTTTTTTTGCTTCATCCCAATACTTGCTATATTTATCACTCCTATTCTTTCACCTAAAATCTTAAATACCCAACACCAAGATATTAAGGTATTATACCTCTGCTGATATTGCTGTTATGGATTTCTGATCTGCATCTCTAATTATTGGTGTCATCAAGCCCTGCATATCATGTATTAATTCCGCAATGAATCACAAAAAGAAAAAAGACAAAGAAAACAAGCACGATAGCTTATGTTTTACCCAAAATATCAAACAGTACCTTTTCAGTAGCGACTGCAATTGAAATGTCGACAGTGTCGCATAAAGAGGGTTCACCTTTTTCATCACTCCAGAAAGCTGTGCAGTCATGTGTTGAAATTATGTAATATACTACTCTATTTTGTGCAGAAGATTCCATACTAAAATTAATTTTGTTGTACTCAATTCGGTGCAAATGATTCTTAAAATTTCAGGATTGTAAGGTACTAATATAAGAGTGTTGTTAACCAAGATAAATATTCAGTCTTAGATTCATAAACCCTGAGGCTCAACTTCATCGCCTTTGAACTATATGCATACTTAACAATGGAGGAACCAGAAAGACTGGCTGGTATGTTATCGATCAACTTGCACTTTTGTATATAATGGATATAAACACACTAAAAACAATTATTTAGTCTTGAATTCATAAACCCTGAGGCATAACTTCCTCGTCTTTGAACTGTATGCATACTTAACAAACAAAGGAAAAGAAAAGCTAGCTGGTGTGCTATTAGATCAAATTACACTTTCGTATACTAAACCACTGAAAATATATCAAGCGCGAGGTTTACATAAGGCAAGGAGAAACTGGATGATCTCCCAGTACAACAAAATTGCACAACATATTCCATAAACAGCAGTGCATTGATGGTAGTCTTCAATATCTTTTCAATCGTGGTTTGAAAGATTTTCTTGATTATGTTAGTAACCTTGTCCCCATCATTTTAGCAACAGTTGAGAATTTTTTAAGTTGGCTTCTCAAGCAACTCTGCTTGTAATCAAGGAAAAATCGGCTAAACTCAAGAAAATGATGTAAACATCAGTGTATCATGACTTGCACCTTAAACGAGATTCAATATTGCTTCAAAAGTGCACAATCTGGTTGCTTCATAAACATAAGAAGTTTGAGTGCTGGGATTAAATCTGATGTAGAATTGAAATATGTCTAGAATTATACAATCAACTTCTAAAAGTTATGGTCGAATTCTTTTAGTGACAGAACTTTGCTTATTGAAACATTTCCCCACACTAATACATTTCAACATTAGTAAGCTGCATCTACCTAGAAAACAAATGAAAGGGTGTTATGCTGTATCAACGTATTGCGACTAATTCATAGGGTCACTTTCCATGTATGCTATAGCAACAGTAATATAAGAAGCCGAGTAAATTTAATACGTAGGGTCAAAACGTGAGGAAGTAAATAGGCAGTAGTAACGTTTTCTTCTCCTTTTGCATTAGTTTGGGGTGTATGGCATACAGAAAGAGATAACCAAACTTTCTTCAATTTTAAAAGAGTGAATTTGTAACAGCTAGTCATTTATCTTTAGACCATCTACGCCAAATTGATACTACTGTAAGTCACGAGTGATATTACAGCATATGAGTCTCACTGCACTTGAGCGTAAACGCTTCTCAATTATTACAAAAGTCAAATATAATATCGATTCACCATTGCTCAAATTCTTAACCATATCCAATGTAATTTCTACTTGCTGCAAAAAATTATACTATAATACCAAACTAAAAGACCTGCTTTTGCTCATGAATATAACAATGTAAACATGCATGTATTACACTCTGTTTTCTTACTTTTGCAATTGAATATTTGTACATAAGAAACATTTAGCCCCTATGAATATAAACAAAGGTTATTACTTGCTCATAATCCTTCCTCAAATTTTGTTAGCTTTATTATATAATATCCATTTACGGTAATGTGACAAAAAGGCTTACTACCCAAAACGCTTTTGGATTTTCATAATTATTTACAAGTTCATCTTACAATAGCAGATTGACGCAACTTATCATATATTTGTCTTCTACTGTATCCGCCAAAAGAAAGAAATTATCATGTGTGTGTTTATATGTGTGTGCAAATACCATGTTGAAAAATATATTCTTAGAATTTACAACGTTCATAATACCACACGCCTTGCATGTTACTGAGTTAACTTGAGTTTTAAAGTATGAATGGTGTATAGATCAATCACACATAAATTGCACAAAAAAGAAGTGTTAGCTGCAAATGATATTGCAAACCAATTCCACGAACAAAACATAGTCATTCAATAGCCTAAATTTTTACATACAAGGTAGGGGAGGTGTTAAACCCACAGGCTGCTTCATTCTATTGATATGAAAATTTTGATCGCAAAATTCTGAAATAAATCGGTATAATGTGGTAACCTGACAGGTCAAATTTGCAAGGTAAAATTATAGAGAAATGTGATTTCCTGGTCAAAGCATCCCAAATTTATTATAGACATTGTTAAAGAGGCCCATAGATCAAAAAAGAGTCAACACCCGATAATGAACACCTATATAACTTACAATTTGTCAAAGATGCATATTTCGTTTATGAGGAACTTGTATTTAAATATATAATGGACAAAATTACCCTTTTTGGTAAAACACAAGTATTTGAATCAAACCACCGAATATTGCTAAACTTCTAAAGTATTACTGCCCAATCACGTAGATTATTAATTCAAAATGGCAACCAAATATTTATTAATAGACCTAGACTTTCCTCCATTTTGCTCCTCATGACAAGACCCAATAATAACAATATCTATGTTCTTTAGAGAAAGGCGAGACAAGGCAACAATGTCGTCGTGTTGCTTAATACCGTTTGTACGATGCTTAAACAATGCTCAACTTTGTGAAGGCCAAATACTCTATATTTAAGCTGTAATATTGTTATTTGTTTGTATAGGATCCATGACTGTGTTATTTTATAATACGATGAGAAAGCAATTATTCATGAATTATGCTGAGCATCATCGTTTAAACAGTTTGGCATTTCAATTTTCGTGCAAGAGGCAACAAGTTTAAAACTTACAAAGAGTGATCCGAGTAGTATGCTGCACACTATCTAAGACATGTAGTACTAAAATATACCACCATCTAAGTACAAGTCTGCATATGTGGCACAATGGAAAAGAAGTGTCTAGTTCCGGTAATAGACGCAGATTTGAGCCCTGTCTTGCAAACATTCTCGTAAAAAAACAAAATATGGAAGTTATAGATGTCATGAGTTGAAACGGACAGATACAACTTAATCCCCTTAGAGTTGGTCGATCCACCAGCCCGTTCGAAAGTCCCATGTATCAGGGAATTTCTATAATAATAAAAAGTATTCATCCTTTTTTCTCTCTTTTTTTTGTAGATATAAACTGGAAACAATTGAAATACTAAAGAAAAATAATAACATAATTCTACAATATCACTTTGCTATGATATTGAAAATATAATATTTAGCAGTCAGCATTTTTTTTTGGTGATGTTCCATCTGACGTGAATTCTATCCTGGATTTTGATATATATTCATTCTGCATGTAGCAATCAAAATTGAAAATTTTCCTCTACTCACGGCTCGGTTCAACCAAGGTCGAGGCAAAGCGCCAAGCACCAAGAATGACCTTAAAATATAACCGAGTCTGGATGAAGCCTAGATGGAAATGGATAATCGATGCAAATGATGTTAACAATATATGCCAAGATCGATGGAGCAAACAAGTCTAAAGAGGTGGCTGAATGAAGAAGATTCGTATTGACATGCGACATGCACACACATGCTTGAACGATTCCATGAGTACGTATCTAAATTAAACCAACAAAGTGTGCACATCATACTTATACACGTTTTCGAGTCAGGACAATCTTTTAAAAAAATTGAGTTTTTAACTATTGAAATTCACATTTTATGTTGACAGGTTTATGTAGACAAAAACCGATGTCCATGTCAACATAAACCAATTCATGTAAGCACACACACACGGGTATTTTTGCATAAAACAATGCACTTCATTATTGGCCCCAAAAAAAAAAATGAAAGAGGTTGCCAGGTTATTTTATGGTTGCATAAGAAAAATATTCATACGCCAGATGCCAACTGCTATTAAGTCATGTTACAGTAAAACATGCTATGAAAGTTTTTAAAAGGACAATTTTTTTTTAAGTAGGCTCGTGAAAATAACTTATCTTAGAACTAGGCATGTTTCATAATTTATTATGAATATAGGCCTGTTTTTGGCTGGAGCGTTGTAGGTATGCATATTTCAAAAACGTGCATGAACAAAATATGTTCATGCACTTTTTTTTTTTACACCTGCGCATTCCAAAAACGCGCATAAACGATTTCGGAAAATGTCTAGACAGCCCCTCCTCATCTTCCCCATTCACCTCTTTATTTTAATATCTCTCAAAATCCCTAACTCCAAAACCCAAATCTCACCCATAAGTCTCATTCCAAACATCAAATTATATTCATCTTCTCAAAGAAGAGGTAAAAATCTTAGATTTAAACTAGGTTTTGTAATTAATAATTCTATGGGCTTTAGAGTTATTGCATACCCATATGCTTTCTAATCATTTCATTTGTAGATGCCATAAGCATGATTAAAACATCGATATTAGGTATAGTTAATTTAAAATATTACTTAGGCTTTGCAATGGCTATGCATTATAACGTTGTATGAAAATGTTATAGGAGTTCAATTAGAGCCTAGGCCGGTTGATCCAAGCGTTCTCTACCGACAAAAGGAGCATAGCAGCAACAATCAAGAGCTAATGAAGGTATATTTTTACACTTCTGAAAGGTCATTATTGCATTAATAAAGTTCATGATTTTTTTTAGTTATTATATGTCATATTGACACTTAATTAAATAGGGATCTTCGAAAGTTAAACCCCTTGATCATTCGAGCAAGTTAAAACTCATACAATGTAAAGAACCTCGAATAGAAGAATATCTTTGAACGGCTGGCATTTGAAGTGTACTGCAAATAGATTATATTAGGTTGGAATTGGATCACAGACTTACCACCACATTGCGTGATAGGTGAAGACCTGAAACAAATATGTTCTATTTTAGAGTTAGAGAAATGACTATCACCTTGTTTGATGTTGAAAAGTTACTTGGTATTGGCGCTACTGGTCGTCCTACTATTTATGATGATTCTCAAACCAGTTACGTTGATTTATGCAATGAGATTATAGGTGTAGAAGTTCCTAATAATCAATTTGTATCGAGGACTAAAATTAGAAAGCGATGATTTAGGGACGTATTTGGAGGTCCTCCTCATGCTCATGCAATAGATGCCGAGATAAAGCAACGAACTCGTACTGTAATTTTATACATCTTAAATTCTCGACTTTTTGTGAATCGTTCAAAAGGACAATGTAATTTAACGTATTTGCCATTTTTAAGAGACTTTCAACAACTTCGTTATCATGCTTGGCGTAGTGCAGTGCTTGCTAATTTGTATAGCGAATTGTCGGTTGTTGCATTGCGAAAGTCTAAATCTACAACTGGTTGCATGTGTTTATTGTAGGTATATCATTGTCTTTAATTTTTTTCTTACATCATATTACTATCGCTTGTTATACTCTATCTAATTGCATTTAATATTAGTTATGGCCGTGGGTCTGTTTGGCAATCGATCGACCAAATGTGCAAGTGCCAAACAATTTTGATCCTTGTTTTTGGTATGGTTGCAGGTAAATGTGTATAATTATCGGTATATCCAACTTTAAAAAGTAATTATATTCAGCATTGTTAATTTTTATGCAGATGGAAGGCGGCAATACATTGGGCAAACACACCTAAAAATGTCATAATTTATCGCAATGAATTGGACTTGCTTCCATTTGAGAGTGTTACTTGGGATCCAAATGAGTTAGCTCTTGGAACAACGGGCTATTTAATGTTAGATATTTGATGAGTAAGACTCTACTTATTTGTTTTTTGTGTTTTAAGAATTATTGTCCAGATCAGGTCATGAGACAATTTGATTATATTTTTCAACATATCCCCAATCCAGATCAGGTAATGGAATGATTATTGTCCGGATCGAAAAATGATATTTTTATATATGGATGATTAGGTTATATCACGACGACGTTGGAACCCTTTAATGTATTTAATGATAGAATTCACGACGACGTTGGATGTATATGTTGTAATGCTCATAATTGTATATGTTGTGTTGGAGGTCAAAACCAAGGTTCGAAAACTCAGTTTCGGTTTCGCTTGTTTGAAAATTTACTAGTTTCGGACGATTTCGGCGGTTTTGGTCCAAAAATCAAACTTTATATTTTTTATAAAAAAGTTAATAATAAATGTTGCAACTTCACTTAGAAATATGGTCTACAAAAATATAATAATGATAGCTGTTTCGGTTTCGTCATTTTTAGATATAGACATAAGACATTTGTAAATATGATAGGTTATAAACGTACGGCTTTATATGTCAATTTTTTTTATCTTTTATTTGCTGAAAATGGTAAAACTATAAAACAGATTCAAAGCCCATGCAAACTCAACCCAGACTACAACACTCAACTCGTAATTAGTACTAACATACTCGCAAGCACAAATCGAACGGGCCAAAAAAAACAAAAATACGAAGCGGGAAAGAGAGAAAAAAGGACCTTCGCTGCTTTCGACGATCACAATCGAACTGTTCGATTCGAAGTTTCGAGCACGGTTTCTTTAAATCGGCAAATTCTTGAAGCTCGAGCTGCGAAGATTGCTGAATCGGTGATTTAGGTTTTTTTTTGGCTGCTTTTTCTCTTGCTTTTTGTAATTTTGTTTCATGCGTGTTTTTTTTTCTGGTGTTTACTGAACTCCTTTGTGAACAAAACGAGAATCTGGCATTGTTCCGTCCCGATGACTGTCGGAACCGGAACGAGAACAATGGGATCTCGTGGTTTCGGACGGGACCTCAAACCATGGTCAAAATGTAGCTTGCGCCTTGCGCATTCCATAAACGTGCATGAAGAAAAATGTTCATGTGCATTTATGGAATGCGCATTTTTTGTTTTTCATATGCGCGTCCCATAAACGCGCATGAACAAAAATGTTCATGAGCATTTATGGAATGCGCTTTTTTTAATTGTGCATTCCAAAGACGCGCATGAACATTTTTGTTCATGTGCGTTCCTGAAATAATGTTCATGCGTGTTTTTGAAATGCGCATGCCTATAACGCTCCAACCAAAAACAGACCTAGTTTCATAATAAGTTATAAAACATGCCTATTTTTAAGATAAGTTATTTCCACAAGCCTACTTAAAAATCTGTCCTTTTTAAAATGTTTAATTACGATGGATATCTAAATCATTGACGGCAATGTTTGGCTCCATAAGAAATTAAAAAGAAAGAAGAAGAAAATTAACACAGCAATTTTTGAGGCTTTAAAATACTGAATGGCTTTGAGCAAACGTTAACTTACCATTTGCCTCAGGCACATTCTTCAGTGCAATTGCCACAACTTTAATGACAATATCATTCACCGAGACCTTCACACTGTGCTGATCTGGAGTCGGAGATTAAGACTGGGTATCAATTTTACAGTCATGAAAAGGCAATAAAGTGACAAGACAAACTGATCATCTTGTGTACCTTTTAGTTCTTTTCTGAAAGCAAGTAGGGGATCCAGTATAACGTCTAACATCAAGTGATATATTATGAGATAAACAAATGATAAAAATGGAACGATGTATGTATATGGGGACAAACCTGATGATAGGTACAAATGTGGGGTCCCTTGCTTAGATTCTACTAGTCGTTTTGCTATCACCTGCAGAATTGATTCTCGGTTAGCTGTAACACCGCACATGATGATATTTGATATCATTACCATAATCCATATTTTGTCCAAAAACTTGTACATCACTGGATACAAGCATATAAAACAGCCACATAAATTCTATCATATAAAAGAATGTTCTTTTTGTAGTTCTATCCATGTTTAGAGCCTAAAAACTAATCTAAAATTAGTTCAACTCTTAAGAGAAGGACGAGATTTTAAACCAAAAATGTGATATTAAGGAGGAAAGCTAAAAATAAGAAACTGATCAGAAATGTCAACAGTTAACAAAGAACAATTGTAATTTATTTGTAGATACCAAGGAAGTAACTTGACGTTAGACAACTTCTTGAAGTGATTTGTGTTTTGCCGGAAACATGGGGTTTAAGGTCCCTTTGTAAAATATGAAGGAAAAAAGTAGGAGCCTTACTTTTAAAAAAAAAAACAGCAAATGAAGCAAAGCAACTTCTGAAATCTACTTAGACATCGCATGAAAACTATTTTAGATTGTTATTAATCACTCTCATGAACCAATCAAGTGAATTATTATCATGCAAAAAAAATTTGTAGCTGTAGACGAGGAGATTGAAATGATATCTACAATATGTTGCATCGCTAATTAAAAGAATCTGGAATAATCTTCGCAGGTTTATCGGCAGTGTGTTTCAAGAGAATGCCTAAGATATGAATTTGTATGTCTAAATTACTTGTACCTGTTGGGTAGCATAAATATTTCAGTAAAAGCTAAAACCAAATGTACTTGCCTTTCGAATTTGAGTGTTAGGCAAATCGTCATAAGTATCCACAATAGAAGCAGCAGAACTAGACTGGGGAACGGTGTCGGTAGTTGACTTTGCAGATGATTTTGCTGACTTCATTGGCTCTTTAGACGGCACGGAAGTTGGTTTAGATAATTTTCCAGATTTTATTGCATCTAATACATCACCTTTTAAAAGAGTGCCTCTAGGACCTGATGCCTTGAGTGAAGATGAATCTAGACCATTTTCTATAATAAGCAATTTTGCTGAAGGACTGATTCTGGAAACTTTTGTTTTTTGAGTGTTCTCTTGTTGTGCAACAACTTGAGTTGATTTAGCTTCCTTGACTTCACCTTTTTTGGAATAATCTGTCGGTATGTTTTTAATATCATCTGGATCCTCAACCTAAAAGTCGAAAAGATTGGTTGACAAGCAAATCAAATCAAATGCATGTGGTGAACTATAATCGTGGTTATATCATCATAATACCACAATCTGATATCAGTTAACAGCTTAGACTGTAGTATATTATCGCAGACACAGACACACACGCACACACAAGTATAGGGAAAGTCTAACTAAATACAAAATATTGACATAAAATTAGATACAAGGAATCTGAACCATTGGATTTCCCCCCGAATTCCGCCTTCCATATAAAGACAAATCGATCCAATGATCCACAATTTGTGTATCTAATTTTACGTATGATTTTGTGTTTCGGTAGCCGCATCTATATATATATATATATATATATATATATATATATATATATATATATATATATATATATATATATATATATACATACATACATATATATATACACATACATACATACATACATACATACATATGTGTGTGTGTGTCAGAGAGAGCGAGAGAGAAAAAAGACAGAATTATTACTGTAACTGCAATCGGTTGGCCTACAAGAACATCTTTAGAGCCTTCTGGTACCAAAATTTTAGCCAGATAACTGCAACAAGTTATATAAGTCAAGATATATGTTTGATAAAATAAAGCTTTGCAACAACCCATAATTTTTGACCATTTAAAAATATTAAATTAAACATAAATTTTGAATGAAATTGTTATAGGTCTAAAATTTCATGATTTTATCGATTTGAAATGTAATTTAGATTAGTTTAATTTCAGTAATATGAAAACCATGGTTATTACGGCGGTTAGTCGAGTCGATCGACTAGTCGATTAGTCATAGACTAGTCGATAAATATATTGTTGCTACCGAACAAAGCAAATAAACAAAATGATGCATAGAATTTAATAAAGTGCAAATTGCAAAGAAAATACAAACCAAAATGATGTTTCAACAAGCATACTAAAATCTAATAAAGTGCAACATAAAAAACACAAATGATGCTATCACTTCAAAAATAGTCATCTAGCTCCACTTCTTCATTTGCCTCACAATTTCTATTTTCGTGAATGGTAGTCGGCTCATGTTCATAATCATCATCAACCTCCTCATCATCATTTAAGATCAGAGGATCTTGTTCCATCTCACTTTTACCGCGACACTGGAAGAGCAGTACTGGAAGAACGGCGGATTTTGGATGCTTCGAACTAATAGGGTTCGACTTCGACACTTGCAGGTGACTTTCAATTTCAAACCTTTTTTTTCGATTTCAACTTCGATTCCCGTGAACTTTTTTTCAAATTTGAACTTCTAGGGGTCGGCTTGTTTTTTTCTACGATATAAAGAATCGATCACGATCGTTTTTTCCCCTGAAACCTGCCATTCCAAACCAGTTGACAATCAAGTCGACCTAGTCGAGACTAGTCGACAAATTTCGATAAATCGTCCGACATTCTTACAAATAGCCCAGTCGTGGCTTCAAGTCGATGACTTGATCTCGACTAGTCAAGCGTCGTGATAACAGTGATGAAAACAATTATTAAATTAGTAATTTAAAATTTTAATTGAATTACTATAATTAATAAAAACTGTTATCTCTCTTCCTGTTAATTAAAATCCATGTTAAAATCTAATACCAAATTTAATTGCAATTAACTGAATGTGAAAATTTTCAATTTATAACTTAAAGACGTAAATGGTAACTAATGAGTTAATATAAAAAACATGCATTTCGTGTTTAAATAGAATAAATATTTTAGTCAAATTAAAGTAATATTTTGTGAAAATTAAAATGTATGTTTCCATTCAAAAGGTACATATAGTTTTATAAAAAGAATAAAACTGGATTTTAAAACAGTATATTTAAATAACAATCGTAGACGGTACCGAACTGATTCTTAACGCCCAACTTAAATTTGAAATAATTAAAACGTGTGTTAATGAGTTTAATTTAAAAAGAAAGGAATTTAGTTTCGGGCAAACCGATTCTGTTTTAAATTTCAGTTCAAAAACGTTTAAATTTTAAGTGGATTTTTTTTTTTGAAATATGAATATTTTCACATAAAAATAACTTAGAGAATTTTCTATGCAAGACGTTAAAGTTCATCTTGTCAAATTCTAAGCTTTCTAGCTTCGTTTACTGTAAATTGACAATTGTGACACGCTTTAAGTAACGTTCGGAGGGTTAAAAATGAAATTTCGACATGTTCTAGTGGCACAGTTACTTGTTTACCATTGTCCGTTTTTTTTCACTCATCGCAACCATACTTTTATTTTTGATTTTGAGCACCCGGTTGAGTGTCTAGAAGCGTATAACTGTTTGTGTAAAGGCACGTGTATAGGTTGAATCCAGGTCCATACATAAGTACATGTATACCTTTGGGATTGTGGGAACTAACCTTGCCATGTCCTCAAATATCTCGAGCTATTCCTATGTCCTTAGCTTTTTTTTCTTTTCTTTTTCTTTTTGGGACATGAACTTTTGAAGTGGTAAAGAACATATGTGTATCTTTTGAAATATGTAGTCGTCATTCCATTTTTATTTGTTGCTCCTCCTCCATTTTCCTTTATACTTCACCAATTTTCTCAAGTTAATCTTCATCTTGTACATCAACTCACGACATTAACACTTACTAATTTTTACTTCTTTCTTCATTAGCACTGCTCACCGCACAAGTCTCTTAGTTTTCTTTTAAAAAAAGCTAGCATACACTTCAAAGCTTTAGCCTGCTTTGTTTCTTCTTGCACGTTTTTATCCCTTGTCATTCAAACTTCACCCGCCTCCTTAAAGGAAGGAAAAAAAACAAGATGCAAAAGCCTCAAGTCAATTTTTTTCTCCCGCCGCCCTGTTCGTTCGAAACTCCTACTTCCTCCACTTTGTCGTCAGTTGTCCATTTCCATAACTTCACCTCCACCAAAAGCAACTCCCTTCATCAAAGTAACTCCCCTCATCAAACCCACCGCTGCTCCAAACCTGCTGCCTCCTCTTTCGCCTGCTTTTTCCCCTTCCTCCGTTACTTTCTCCTCTCCACTACGGCATCATCATCTTCCAGCCACAAGCTGCAATGATCCCACAAATATCTACATGTAATGTTGTTCTCCCTTTAATTATTTTCCACCTGATACCACTACTACAGGTGCCACTGTTTCAGATATCGTAAATATCATCTGATATCTCATTCAAGATCTCGTTTCAATCTCCTTCCGAACGAAACTGCGAATCTCGTTGTAAATATCATTTCGAATATATTGTCCGAGATATGGCATTATCTGATGATATATCGTCCAAGATGAGATATTGAAATATCGACTAAGATTTTAATTTTTATCTGGCTGTGATTTAAACTTGTATCTGATTCAAACTAATAATAATAATAAACTCGAATCTAACCGCAATAACTGTATGTTATTTTAACAATGAACTCCTTTTTAAAAAAAAATCTAAATCGAACAACTTCATGAGAGACATCTGACTCACATCTCGAGTCACTTGAGAAATTATTTTTGAAGATATATGAATGATTCATTTTGTTAGTTAGATTGTTAAAACTTAAAAGTCATATTTTATTTTGGTTACCATTATGTTTTTTTACTTGTAAATATAAGACTTTAAAAGAATCATGTTTTATATATTTTTATGTATATTATGACTAATGACTATATCGTATGTGCATATATGCTTTATGACTTTAGGATTTTTTCATATTCGACATTCTTTTACATTGCATGTTACTTATACAAGTACGTATTTTACGCTCTACTTATATGAAACTATTTAATGTTTTGGATCTTTTTGTGTTTTATGTCTAACAATAATTCATGTTCATAAACCATAAATTATAAGCCATATAATCTATTTGTACCGCATTAATTTTTTTAGCCTAAGCATACTACAATTTCAGGATATGAATGTTTTTTCGTAGATTAATAACAAAAGTGATTTTGCAGTTTAAGTTATTTTTATAATAGTATTCATAAAATCATTATGTAAGAACATTGGTATCTAACATATCATATACTCCGAGATGACTCCCATATGAACTTTAAGATCCGAGATGGAACTCCAAGACAAACACCCGAGTTAGACTCATCTCGTCCTAGATCTCCCCCGACTTCAAAATTTTGAAGACGAAATGTAACCGATATTCGAGATTTAAAACCTTGGTAGGTGCCATCTTTATTCTCTCAACCAGCCTGTGTTTTGGTCTTGACCTCCACTACCCAGTACCCACTACACCAACTCTGCATATGCCTGCTTCGAGCCATGTTCATGGTATCGTGTTAATCTCTATTTTCTTGGAGTTTGCTCGTGTAGTGATTGAATCTGTGTTCGTAGTGCCATGTTCGTGTCACCGTGTCTGTGCTATACATGTATTCAAATTCTTGCATCAAGACGACTGATTAAACCCGCACACAAGTACTAAAAAATTATTATGCAAGTTAAATAGAATCACGATGTGATAAATTTTATTGCTTGATGGTTGTGAATTGTAGAGCTGGTAACGGATAGGAGTTCATGGAAGTTAGCAATCCATGTACCAGAACCTTAGTGCTTTTTTTGATAAAAACTTTATTTTACTTTTACAGAAGCTTTTAACGTTTTTTTTAAATTATTTTTAATAAAAACTTTATTTTACTTTCATGGAAGCTTTAAGCCTTTTTTTGTTCCATGTCTAGCCAACCTCAACTTATTTGGGATTTATGGCTTTGTTGTTATTGTTGATGGTTGTGAATTGACATTTAACACCATTGTCAATTAACAGTTAACACCCGATATGTTACAACTTCTGAGTACGGACATATGTTTGATTTAGATGATTTTAATTCGGATTAGATGTATTGGCTTATAAGTTTTTATGAATTCACGTTATTGTGGTGATATGTAGACAACACCGATTAGTGATGTGTCTCTGTTATCACCTTGTAACTTATTGTAATTATTTAATTGACATCTAAATCATTTTAACATTGATTAATGATATAGAAACCCCTTTGGACATCTTATATTCATAAGATGAGTCAAAACAGATAATTTTATTGTTTTGCCCAAAATATGGTTTTTGACAAATTTTGTCGCTTTGTCCTTATTTGAAAATTTATACGCATGCGTGTGCTTAATTCTAAATTTTTGATATATGTTAAAATAAAAAAATATTTCGAATGGTACAGTCCAAAATTTGATCCTAAGTTTACGTGTAAAATTTCCAAAATAAATTATTCAAATAAATAGGCATTTTGTGAAATTATGTTATTTTTAACTTTAAATTTTTTCTATAACTTCGTAACATTAAAAGAAAAATATTTTGTAAAGAAATATTTAAGTTTTTCATCTATGTATTTTTGTAATTTATCTTAATTAAAGAAAAATAGAATTATGGTAAAACTGTATTTTTTTTATAAAATGATTATTTTGATCTAAACTTTTTTCAGTAGCTTGTTTAAATTATTTGAAAAATATATACTGAGAGCGGCTATTGAGAAACAAAAT
Organism: Allium sativum; assembly: GCA_030737875.1. Lineage (NCBI taxonomy): Eukaryota > Viridiplantae > Streptophyta > Magnoliopsida > Asparagales > Amaryllidaceae > Allium > Allium sativum. The sequence continues at coordinate 966,456,237 of CM060912.1, read as the reverse complement.
TAAACAAAAGATTAGACACATTGTGAACCATTGAATTCATTTGCCTTTTTGTGGTAAGTGGAATTCAAGGGGAGATCTAATGATTGAGATTGTTTGCGTTTAATTTTGTGTCGTTGTTTTGTGTCTACTGTCTAAATAGACTTTCCCATATATATATATATATATATATATATATATATATATGGGATAGGATCAGGGAACCCTCCTGAATTTCAGCCCCCCGTTTGCACCCGAACCACAACCACTCATTTATATTAAAGAATGTGAGTGGGAAGTGAGAGAATGAGTGGAAGAAGAGAGAGTGTGAAATACTTGGTTGTGGTTGAGGGGCTTTTGGGGTGCTGCACTGTTTGGGGTGTTCTCGAACCTGCCCCTATATATATATATATATATATACATATATATATATATATACATATATATATATATATATACATATATATTTATTTATTTATATTTATATTTATATAATAAACAAACATATGTTTATTTTGGCAATCTATTATTCTTAAAAATTGAATCTTCAAAATTAGCAGTTCGGAGGTTGGAAAAATTACTTAATCGATTCGAAAAAATATGAAACTTTGCTAGAAAATCTAAAAAGGTGTTTTAAGAACTCTAAAATTTTATTTGGAATTTTTCTATAAATTTATAAGTTTTTATAAATTAATTAGGATGAAATCAGACTTTTTCCGACCGTACAAAATAATAAACATCTCTACAAATTTCAGAAACTTTTTATAAGAGCTCCTAAAGTAAAATAAAGAACTTTTTATGTTGAATACCTTTTGAAATTCATTACAGTTTTTTACCGTAAACTTCAAAGTGGAAAACCCGACATATTTCACATGATATTGAGTTAACTTATATGAGAATCTTAATTTCCGACTCGAGTGTTTTATTTTTTATTATGCTCAGGTCAACTTGAGTTGTTTCAGTTTCGAAAATGTTCGTTCTTGAAGATGGAGGGTTTGGAATATTGTATTTATTATTAGTGTTATTCTGCTATATTATTTGGTATGTCTGTTAAGTGTGTAACTTTGATTTTGTTGTAAGTAAAATCAATACATATTGTAAATAGCTTCATGAACTGTTGATGTTATCATTATATTGTCTTTTGCTACAATATTTTGTGTATTGTTCTTTTCCTTCTTTTCTCAATCAAATATCATTGACAAATCATGTTTGAACTGTTTGAGTCAAACATGTATGATATATTGTCGACTTAAATCGCTCGAAATGGTGGGTCGTTACAAGCTTAGTCCTCGATATAATATTAGGGGCTCCTATAACAGTGTTGTTGCCCAAACATATACCCTTCCTCGAGGCTTTCATATTCAAGGGTCGCTTTATCTGTCTCGATTTCACATAGCACATCACCCGCAACAATCTGCAGTATAAAACTAATAATCAGTCCGTCAAATGCTAAACAAAATGCTAGGTAGTTATCAGAATTAAAGAAAGTAACCTTCTCGCCTTCTTGTTTTCTCCACTTGGCAATGTTTCCTTGATTCTGTAAGCAAGTTGGAAGGCACAAATCAAATGTCAATAATTACCAGTTCAAACTATACGGTTGGATAGCATTGTTCTCTTAAATCATTACCATTGTCGGAGATAATGCAGGCATTTCTAGCACAATGTGTGGTCCTGCACAAATAATATCACGTATAACACGTGAAGAATGAATAAAAAGTTGTCTAATACGCTACTATTTGCTAAATTCTTGAAAGTGCTCTTTTTTATTACCGAACACCTTAACATTATTGTATAATAATAATTATCATAAAATAACCTTGCCAATAGAATCCTAAACCACACCATGGAACATGTTTGACGATAATAATAAATAAATAAATAATCCAGTGGAAAAATCAATAGCAACAGCAACAAAATTGAGTTATTAACAGTTTGGCACATTTATAAGCAATGAAATGGAATAAAGATATGTATCTAAATAACTAGCAGGAAAAGAAGACTAGAATCTTCGAAGAGCAGGTCTGGCATAGTACCTTACACAAAAAATTTTCAGTAGTCTAGCATGTTTCAAGAGATAAATGCTAAATGGAAGAAGAAAAAAGCTTGTATAAAACAGATATAAGAGGTACACATATGAAAGGAACTGCTACACCTCACTTCCTCTACAACCATCTACTCTACAGTTTACAATTTGAAATAAAACAAAATTGTACAAAGATATATTCTTACATGAATTGAAATTATCTTCACAAAATAATGATCAATGCGGAACCAACATATTCAAATAATATTTCAAAATTATGATCCAAAGAAATGTTATAAAAATTCTTAAAAGTTCTGAAATAATCACCTTTTTTGTACATGATGTTCATAGCGTGCATTGAACATCCCAAATTATGCACATCTCAAATTTACTGATTTCGAACTGTAGCTTTAAAAATTATAGAGATGTGTGTAGGGTGCACAAATTGCCTCCCCTATGCATATATTTTATGCATACATATATGTGTGTATAATACAACAATATGCATGCATGCACACGTGCACATATGTATGTAACTATGTATACATGTACGTGTGTGTATTATATTATATTATATATTTTTTATATAAAAAAATGTCAAAAAGATATGAGATGAGTAAGAATGGAAAGCACAAACTTTATATATATCAAACTATCACAAACCAATTATTTGGCAAAATAATGAAAGTGCTAATCATGAAGGAGTACCGATTTTGCTCTAAATATGTTTAATTATTTTTATTTGGTTGTTAAAACGGACCACACTGAGTTAGGTTTCTTGGGTTCATTGTTAAGCTCGAGAATTTTTTTGTTTGGACTGGTTTTTCTAGTTTGGTATACCTGACAAAACCTATAAACATCAAGTAAACGACATAAAATTGATATTTGTAGGTTTCTTGGGTTCATTGTCAAGTTCTAGATTTCTTTTATTTGGACTGGTTTTTCTAGTTTGGTACCTAACAAAATGTATAAACATCAAGTAAATGACATAAAATTGATATTTGTATTCACATGTCGCTTTATGCACTTGCCAAATTAGTTTTGGTGATTTCTACTGATCATACATGATATAAGATCAAACCTTGTAGCTATCTGAATTTAGCTGTCATATAATACATCCATACAGACATGCTAAGCAATACTCGTCAAAAAATTTTAAAATAGATACGATGAAAGTGAGAAATAATTAACTGCACTGGTAAAATAAATTATAAGAAAACAATAGCACAAGTGATACTGTACCTGTAGATGACAAATATCGGAATCCAAGAAGTGACTGTCATACATGAAAAGAAAAGAAGAAATGTTATTGATCTGTTTACAATAAATGAAATTCAAAAAATATTGTGTTAACTAGCCTTATATGACGGTGTATACGCATGAGCACTAATGGCTGCTAATGGTTGTGAAGACCTGCAAGAACAGCTTTCATCTTTAATTCACTAGTTATTGTTTTTCTGAGAATCCATAATGCATTAGTAAGACTACAGAGAAGAAAAAGGATGTGGTAAGAAGCAAGTGCTAATGTTTTGGTTGAAGGTGAGTACGATTCTAAATCATATAATCATGCAAAGAAGTATTTTCAATGAGATAAGTTGTTCTACCACATCACATAGACTCTACCTTCCCACTAAAGGTAGAAACAGGGCACTCAAGACCCATTACCATTCCCAGAAATAGTCAGTCACACCATACAACACTTCAAAATTGACAAAGTAATAAACAAGGTGCCTAGTTACGTACAAATTTGTAGTGCATTATTATTAATGATTATGTAACATATATTAGCATTTAAAGGTAAAAAAGCTCGAAGCAAAGATTAGGTTTGGTTAACTTAACTCTTTTATTTTTTATTTTTTGAATCCACAATCACAGTTGGATGGAAAAATATTATTTGCTAAGTCAGGAAGAAGCATGGATAGTGTGAATGTTAGGATTGACTCGCATGTTGTTAAGGTAGGAATGACAGTTTGAATAAATAGTCTCACACCACGAAATAAATTGAAAGAGTTGAGTACAAATATGAGTTGATAGACACGTAACATCAGGGACTCCTTTTGTTATAAGAATGTGTGTGTCAACTCATATGCACGCGCTCTATGTGGAAGAAAGAGGGACTTTGTTCCAACCGTTGTTACATAACAGTGGTATCAAAGCCGAATGTTAAGCACTGGGTTATGCAAACAAGGCAGTGCTCTCAAAAGTTACTCGTATGATGCGAGTCAAGGAGGAGACTGTTAGGATTGTCTCGCATGTTGTTAAGATAGGAATGACGGTTCGAATAAATAGTCTCACACCACGGAATAAATTAAAAGAGTTGAGTACAAATATGAGTTGATAGGCACGTAACATCAGGGATTCCTTTTGTTATAAGGATGCGTGTGTCCTATGCAGGCAGGAAGAGGACTTTGTTCCGACCGTCGTTACATAACAGTGAATTATTTCTGTACAGTATACAAAAACACTGAAGACCAAATTTATACATCCAAAATAAAGAACGTGGGCTTGGACCATAACCATGTCTATTACTTCAATTGTGCATATTAAACATATCTAAATTGGACATGCATAGCATATTTCCTTTTTAGACTTAGGACAATTGACATGGGATGATGGACTATGAATATTGCACAATTATCCATTAACATTTAACAGGCTTAATGAACGGGACTACTACCTAACTTGTGTCTAACTTCATCAAGACATATGACGTAAGCCTTTAGAACAGATCGACGCTAATCGGGTTGAGGGGCGCTGTATCACCCTCTAAAAATGAATGATGAGCATAGGTTGTGTTTCGGTTTGCCTTACTTTTCACTTTAGACAGCTGTGTCTCGAAACACTCAGAAACTTATGTTTCAGAACGCTCTGACCTAGAGTCAAAGCAAAGGATTTGAGTCATGATTTGAAATGTCTCACTTTTAGGTCGAAGCATGAGCATCGACTAATGCTCTATGAGTTCATGGGCACTCTGACTCCATCTTGAGTCTATTTACTTTGTGCTTAGTCATGTACAATGAGCTCATCCTTGACACTTAAGTGAACTCGAAACAAAACTGAGTTCATTTATCCTTTATCAAATTGAATGAAAAGTCTCATTATGCTTGACATCAAGGATGTTAGACCAATTTTTGGGTTAATACACGATGTGTATTTCAACTACGTATTGTGACATGACACTGTTACCACAAATAAATGGACAAGGTGCATGAAAATAAATATGCTACTGAATTGATTTCACTGCTTTTAGATGGAGACCACGATAAACCATGCCTATACCATGGGAGTTGCATGTGACATTGTGAGTCATACCCATGTGAATCATACCCAGTGCGGTGGAGAGTTGACAAAGCCACTCACTCGCATTTTATTCATCCAACAGTGGGTGGCTGAATAGGAAAACTCTATTAAATTTTCTCAGAAACAACTTCAGCTGTTTTAATTTTTCCATGAATTAGTCTATGTAGCATTTATAATACCGTTGCATTTTCTATATCTATATCCTAAATCCTAACTACATAATAACAATAATGATAACGATAATAATAATTTTTAAAAAAATACCAAAACATTCTACAAGGCATTATGAATGCAGCATAAAATTATCACTGGTTAGTCTACTGAATCTTGTTTCCAGGTTTTACATGTTAAGTTAGAAATGGTTTTCCTTTTTTTTTTTGGGGTGTTGGGCCATGTTGAGTGCAGGATAATTGGTGTGAATAATTTATATGCTCACTTGTATCACACTGTTTGAGATACTTTTAATTGCGCCACATGTATTACATTTCAAACTATGTCAGCTTCAAGTCGGCATGACCAACCAAAGTGCTTAATCAAATTTGACGTTTACCATTTAACAGTTGTGTCATTTGTAGAAATAATATAATGGTATAATACCTTATTGTGATATCTCTAAAGACGCCTGACAGAAAAGAATTCCGTGAACGCACCACACTGCACAAGAGAAAGCAAGATAGTTAATAAATTAAAATTTTACACTGAAGAATAAATCAATTCTTTTGGATAAAGCCAGTTATGATGTTTATTGTCTGATTGAATCTGATTCAACCACATGTTCTAATTGAAAAGTGCACCATGGTTTGTTCATCCTGCAGTACAGGGTCCAGAAAACCTTGGGCAGAATTTACTTTCTTTGAATAACTTGCACTTGTCTTGATTTGGGGTTTTTATTTGAAAATAAGAAATACTAAACCTACATCATTTCCTAATATGTATAAGATAACATTACTCTGCTTGTTTGATTCCATTAGTAACATTTTTTTGTCAATTCATTTAGTCAAAACCTTAAACATTGGAAAAGAAGAAGAAGAAGTGATCATAAATTTTAAAGATGAACACAAAATTGAACTCCAATAACTGTGTTTGGAACCACCAGCGATAGATATGTAAGCCTTCCATTTCCACCACAACCAAATTTGAGATGAGATTATTCTTTTTTATCATATGGTAAGGTATATAGATTGATTTTTATATGAATTTGAAGAAGTGACTTGAAATTCACAAGAAAATAAGGTTAGGTTCATAATAAGGTTTATAGATTAATTATAAAAAAAGGTGGAACCTAGTGCACGAGGCTTCCCGTACGATAACAGGCTCTTTGGGGAGGTCGATAGTACGCAGCCTTTCTCTCGCACTGCGAAGAGGCTGTTTCCAAATTCAAATAATAATTATTAAAATTCTAACCTCTGAAACACACAAAAAAAAAAAAAAAAAAAAAAAAAAATTAATTGCTTTGAAAATTCAAATTTTAAATTGGTTTATTTTAAGCTTATTTTTTAAATTTTGGTTTTAGATTAAATTTAGATTCTTTAACATTAAACTTTTAAAAGGCTAAAGTTCTGCAAGTAAAGAAAAAGTTAACAATTAAACTTATGCTAAATTATTATTTTTAATTAATTTTATTAGGATAAATTTTCTGAAATTAATTTTTGAAATCAAAATTTTAGAAACCTTTAAGTTTTGAATATTAAAATTTTGAATGATAACAATTTAGAACTTATAAAATAAGAAAATTTCAGTCTTTTAATCTCATATTCAAGTTTTCTTAAACTTCAAATACTTCGGGAATTTAGAATTTTCAAATTTAAAGTTCTAGTCATTTGAATTTATTGTCATTCAAATTCCTCACTTTAATAATTATCATGTAAAAACCATTTTATAAAATAATTACATATTTTTAGTACAACCCAAAAAAAAAAAAAAAAAAAAAAAAAAAAAAAATCATGATTCAATATTCTGTGGTCAGTATTCAATTTTCAACTTTTAATACAAACAAAACGTAAACTTTTTTAAGTTCAAATATTTAATTGCAAGATCTCATTTGTTTTAATATAGCCTACACTTACACCACAATTACTGTACAATCAACAACTTCCCAGTAATGAATTATTTGTGTTGATACTTATATAACTGTTCATTTTGCATATCCATACTACAACACAAATTAAACCATCATAACACAACGAAATGGATCGCAAATAAATAACAGAATTAAGATGTTGGGAGAAATAAGTTACAATGTTGTTCCAAAAAGTCATTACTTCAACATTTCTTGTTATTGAACCTTCTTTATTGCAGATTCTTACTTTGACATGTTCAAAAAAAAAATTAATCTCGTCTACACTGTAAATTAAGCTATTGAACCCTCTCTATCACAAATTAAATTATTATGCCTGCACAGCAATTGTGTAATATCTAAATACAGAGTCATAGTTAAAAAAAGATGACGTTAGAAAAACCTACCTCGAAAGAAGCGAGCGAACATTAGCCATTGAGGGTCTTTTCTGTTTCCCAGTTCAATATACTACAATTGCAGAAAGTAAAATAATTGAATTAGCCAATGACCATGTGACGCACTTAGAATCGTCGGATGCTCACGTTATTAATCAGATCGGAGATGATGGGTAGGGTTTTTAACGAATACTTACTGACCAATTTAACCATTTCCTCCCCCCTACCCAAGCATTGTTTTAAGAAGCAATTATTGATTCAATCGTATTAATACTAATTCTCGCTAATTAAACACCTGAATTGAAGAATCTCAAAATAATTTATAATAAATCACAATAAATATTATTCAGTTTCAATTACTCTTAAGAAAAATCTGTATAGTCTTTCAAACCCTAAACCACTTTCAAACTAAACGGCAGACTAAATCGAGAAATGGAAAGCACATGCCTGAATTTGATTTCAGTTCCGTTCTCTCTTTGTAGTTTTTATTTTGCAAGATCGTGAAGTGAAAACGGATTCACTGATCCACCGGAAAAAAAAAATATAAAAGAATTAAAGAAAGGAAAATGAATGTCCTACTGATCACCGGAATGAATGGGGCTGAGCATGGAAAAAAGGTCTCCAGGAGAAAGGAGAAAGAAAAATAATATTATTTTCGAACGCTACTATGGCCTTTATCAAGAGACATTAATAACAAATTATTGTTATTATTAGATCAACAATTTGCTAGACCGAAAAGTGGTACTAACACCCAATACGGTGTGAAATCCTCGCAAACACATACCACGGAATGCAAAACAATAAATAACAGAGGACATACGATATTTTTATAGTGGTTCAGCTCAAAACAAGCTTACGTCCACTTTATAATCTCTTGTTTATACTGATAGATTACAGAAATCAATACATTTGTAAGAAAGAAGAGAAAGAGAATTGTTTATACGCAATATCCTTGTGTTAAATGTCTGAATTACAAGTGAAATCGGCATAAGTATGTGCAAAGTCCTTGCACTTAGACAATGGTAGAGACCGGGAAGGGAATGCCAAAAGATCTTTCAATTTGCCATGAAAACATGTATTTATAGGCGTCGAGTTGGCTCGGTCGAATGCCACATGGCGAGCATCCAGGAGGGCTCGGAGATGTAGTGAGGAGAGTGGAGAAAATGTCTGCATGGCTAGATGGAGTTTGACTAGATTTTGTAGAAGGTAGACATGCCTAAAGAATAGGGCCACGTTATATGCTGGAGCTATTTCAGGCGGTCGGGTCGAATATATTAGACTCGAGATCCGAGATCCAAGAACCAAGACCCGAATGGTTGCTTCATTAATGCAAAATCCAAGCTTTCCAATACTTCGTCACTTCATCCTAGCGACTGTCGATCAAGATAAGTTTATACTCAGGTCTTAAGTAGTTCTCTTGATAGAATTCGAGTTGTGACGGCCTAGCCAAATGACATATCAAGATTTTGCCCCTCGGAACATATATTTACTGAGAAAGGAAGATGTGTTCTGAACAACCTGAGAAATCCATAATCCGTAGAAATCCAAAGTGAACAGAAGTCCAAAATGTAACAATCACGCCGGATCGTACTAAGTAATTAATAGAGAGCCAGAAGTCCATAGCCGTGACGGACCATATTATAAGAAGGCTAGAAAACCTATGATCGTTAAAGATTGTATTAAGGCCGAAGGAAAACCACGGCCCCATCAAGCCCGTCCAGCAGCGAGTATAATCCATACATGTTGATCGACGCTTTCTATGAATTAGAAAAGGCGCAAATTATGTAATAATAACTGCAAGCGCACGGGTGTGTAGTATGCAGGTCGAACACAGGGAGGAAACTTAAATCAAATTATTTATATAATTTCTTGGGCGAACTAGACGAAGTTTGGAGGTTGGGTTGAAAAAAAACAATAAAAAATTGAAACTGCAAATAAAATTATCATTGAATTGAATCAGATCTGAATCTAATCAAATCTATATTCAATCCAATATGACCTAGTAAAGCAATTAAAAAGCAGAAATTAAATAACAAACAAAAATAAAATTAGGATTATCGTTGAATCTAATCAGACGGCCAATCACTAATGAAAATAAGTCCAAATGATAACTAGTACTCTACCAAACCTAATTGTGTAGATGACACTAGTTGCTAATAAAATAAAAACATAGAAAAATAAAAGAAAACTCTCAATTCATGGATGAAGATTTACAATGAGAATATAGGGGTATTTATAGGATAGATAGTCAACCTAAACCCTAATACAATCACAAATGGGCCTTAGTTAATTCTATTAAAATTGGTCTTTCCTCTTTTCCTCTTGCTTCTTTTATCATTTTTCATTGATTTGTGATATGCATAGTCTTTCTACCAAATATTTTCTTGTCCAACACGCACCTTGATGTGAGATCCTCATATGCAAGTTTTCAAATATATGTACACAACAATTTGATCTCTATTTTCTATTTTTCTGATTGCATGTGACTTAGTCGGCATACCTATAAAAGTAACAAAATAATACCCAAGTAATATTTATTTATATACAAAAGATAAGATATAAAAGCATAAAATAAACAAATTTTCATGTTAATCAAATACCTCCACACTTATCTTTTACTCGTCCTCGTGTAAAATAAAAATGAAAAACTAAACTAGATAGGTCATACTTTCATAGGAAGCATGATTGCATTGAGCGTATGCAACAAGCCGTTAAACCTCTAGGTGTTCCCTGTACGACGAGCGGTGTCTCGTGAGAGTTTTTAGCGGATACTACCCACAAAATCGAAATGCAGTATGTTGTGGATCTAATGCAACTATATGAATGCAAATGGACGTATGCAAATGAAAACAAAACAATGAACACACGACTGGTTTTGGGAAAGTGGTACAACAAATTAAGTTAACAATTTCTAGCTAGTTGATTTTATTTTAGATACCTCAACTTATCACAAATTTTCAATATAATTCAAGTTTTCAAATGTTATGTTCTAGTTTGACCAATTGGTTCGGTTGATAACATAGTATAGCCATGAAATAAATTCTTAGTTTGTTTGTCACAGTTCGCAAAGTGGTATTCTAATTTCTTGGTGTATGACTAGTCAAATCAGTAAGGTTAAAAAGTGCTTGAGCATCATCGCTTATTCTCTATCTCTACAAAAATTGAAATTTATGATTAATTACATACACTTAACTTAAAAGACCAAGGTATACCACCCATGGCAGATGGAACAGAGTTTGGTGGATTGTGCAGACCAACGCTAACTTTGTCAACAACATGTCGGTAATCCTTTGGTGTCTAACTCATAAAATGAGACCAAGATATACCGACGCGGACTTTATCGACAACATGTCGGATAGAGCTTGGTGGGTTTGCACATCAGCGCTAGGTATACAAGCAATGTTGGATACCCTTGGATTACAATTATTATTATTGAAAATATAAGAACAAGAGAGAGTTGCGCAAATTCAGATTAACACAACTTTGTTTTAAAGATTCGAAAAACCAATATAAGTATTTTTAAGTCCTCCACTCATTAAATAAAGACTACAATTTAGAATAAACTTCATGGTCATCACCTAAGAATCTTCCTATGTACCAGTTACACTATTATCCCTCCAAATTCAACTTTTCATTATATTTCTTATTCGGTCTTAGTTGTGAAAAAAAATACTATCAATTGACTAACAGTTGTTAATTTATTTTATTGTATCAATCTAAAATGAGTTATGTTTCAAAAAAAAAAAAAAAAAAAAGGTAAGTTACTACGATCTAAAATGCATGATGGTCATATATGAAAAGAAAAAAATAAAGAAAAATAAAAGGATGTAATGCAGACTCCTCCCCCCACACTTGATCTAAACAGTGTCCACACTAGAAACACGTTTTCTAAATGTGAAAGATAGTACCCAAAGATGGATGAGATGCAAAATTATTTGTAGAATGAAATGCAGTCTAACTATATGTAAAATTGGATCATATGTACAATGATATATGTGTTTGCGATTCATGCGATGCAAAGAATGCCACCAACTTTTCCCCCACACTTGGTTCTAACCCGATGAAACTATGTGATCACATTTCTCAATTTTATTAATTGACAACGTATTTTCGACACTGACAATTTCAAGTTCGTTTGAAACCTCAAAATTGAAAATTTTAAACTTGGATTGGTGACTTGATTCTATTCATCCTCAATTGGCAACTCATCCTTATACAATCCAAAAAATTCATGTTCATTAAAATCCTTCTCCAATTTTGAGTATTTGAAAAATTCAACTTTTTTATTTTGTTCAATTTCTAAAATTTCAAGTTTCTTGCAGCCTGAAAGATCAAAATCAGGGCTTAAATCTATTTCCTGAAAAGAGTTGAAGTCCAAATCATTTACTGAATTTTGAACAACTTCATTTAGATCGTTATTCTCCATTTCCAAAGTTGTTGTTTGAAAATTTTCATAATCAATAAAGAATGGATTATTTTCTGATTCATTGCATGTTTGAATTTGATTTTGCTGCTCCAGTTGTTCTTTAAAAGATGTCAATAAACAAAGAAGTTCATCAAGCTATCTATCTTACCTTGCTACCCTCTCCCTAAGAATGTTAAGATGATATTCTTCAGAATCGTTGATTTGAGAGCTCTTGTTTTAGATTTCTTGATTCTCAAAATTATAGTCCACATCAATTTCACGATCAATATTATTTCCAATGTGGTGGTTGTTTGAATTTTCAGAAAAATGACAATGATATTGGAAATCATTTTGATTATAAAAATTATGTTCATAACCAAAACCGTTAAAATTCAAGGGAAAATTGCAATTTTGGTTATTTTCAAGATGTTGATGTGGGCTATAATTTTGAAAATTTTGGTTTACAACCCCATATCGATGTGGATCAAAGCTATATTGGGATTCAAAGCTATTTTGATGCGGATGTGGCCCATAATCGAAATTATTGAAGTTTGAATTGAAATCGCAATTTCAATCATTTTTATGATTTTGAAAAAGTTGCTCAGTTGAAAATTTTTGAAAACTGTTGGCATAATGCTCACGAAATTTCGGAAAATTTTGCCTCGTGTATTGTAATTCATACTCATTCTCTTCCAAAGGACGTCTGCTCAGGTTATTATCACACAATTCTTTAAGGGATTATTTGAATAAGACATTTTAATGAAGCCATGACAAGATAGAAATTATTCTCACTTCAAAATAGTATAAAATACTAGGTTGTGCTCTATTAATTAACCGACTCAATTAGAAGGAGGAATAGGGTCTTATGGTCGTTCACGTATAGTATAAATACTAAGGGATATGGCCAATGTTTTACGGGTAGTATGCAACCTCTTTTGCTAATAGTTCAATAAATTGAACTACTATATATCCGCGATCCAATTATACGAGACAGTCAACTTCACAAAACACCGCTTTTCACTTATATTATTTTAAAAATCAAATCAAGTTTTATAGTTGAAAATCGATGAGATTGATGACTTTAGGTATGTAAATTTCAGCCAAACACAATGATCAGATAATAATAACTGCAGAATTAAAAATTGTACAAGCAAGCCGCTGCCCCTGCGGAAATTTTTTACAAGCAATGTCTATATGTTTTTAAGAAACTACAACACTTGTAGAGTTCAGGAAATTTTACAGTGAGGTATGACAGTCTGTCCAGAACAGTTGATTGGTGCTAACAATTCAATTCCACTGTTTGTTATCGCTTAACCTTTGTATTCCTTGTTCGATTGTTCGAATCTCCTCCACTTTGGCCTTTGATTTGGGTTTTTTTGAAAATAAAAGAAATATCCGAAAAACAAATACAAAAGAGAGCTGAATTAAGAATAAAACTAAGATAAACAAAGCAGAAAATTAAAAAAATAACAAACCAGGCTCAACTAAACAAAGCAAAAAAAATAAAACTGAGTTGCCTTTTCAAATAGAAATCAGTAAAATAATAACAAATCATGCACAAAAAGGGAAAACCATTTTTAAACCATCAAATGTTAACCTAGTAAACCATGCACTGAATCAAAGCCACAGGAATATAAATCACGCCCCTTATTTTCTCAAGAAATCAAAATTACTCAAACCAATAGAAAATAAAAACAAATTCCTTTCTTTTGTTCTCAGTGAAACACCCCTTGTTTTTCCTAAAATAAACGCACCTTCCTCCTATAATTGAATTAAACCTAAGAACAAAAGAATGCAAGCCTTTCCTTCTTTTTTCTTTTTTCTCTCAAAAAACCAAAACGCAAAAAAAAAAAAAAAAAAAAAAAAAAAACGCTGATTTGAAAAAAAAACAACTGTGATGTTGATTTCGATTTTAAGGAGTAGTTAGTTCAATTTAGGTTTCAATTAGCAGTTGGTTCGATTCCGATTTGGCGGTATTGAAGTACGACGGTTTGAGATTTCAGTCGGGGTAGGCTACGAGCTTTGGTTGTGGGTCTTGAGTTCTGAAACAGGCGACAGGTTCGGGCAATGATCTGAGTGGTGATGGATGCGTGAATTCGATTTTCAAATTTGGGTATTTGGTTGTTGTGAATTTGGAATGGTGCAGCTGTTGATTGACTGGATTGTGACGCGGAGGAGGGTTGCGCCGGTGTAGTGATGGGCGGGATTTTGTTGGCTTGTCTGGTATGGGAGGACAGATATGGCTGTGGTTGTGAATTGTTGTTGAAGTTTGTGTGAAGCTTTTGATCGATGGTTGCGGTTGGTATGGTGATGATGTTTGAGAGTGGAGTTGATGTCAGGGTGGGTTTTGGGTTGTGAACGGTGGCAGAGGGATGCTGATGTAGATGGATTTGTAGGCGTGGGATGATCGGTGGTGAAAGATGAGTAGGACTGGGAGAAGTGTGGAATTTGGCAATACGGCGGAATTAATTGAGATGGTGCATATGTGAGTTAACAGGAGGTAGATGGAGTTTCAGGTGGAGCTGTGCAGAGAACTTAAGGCAGAAGAACACAAAAGAGGAAACAAAAGAAGAAAAGGAAAGCAATAATTTTTGTTTTTTTTATTTGTAAGAATTATAAAAAGGAAAGAAAATTGTAAAAAAGGAAAGAAATAAGTGAGAGGAAAGGAAATAAAATCAATGAAATTTGGCAAGTTTTTTTCTTTCTCTTGTCTTAGGGATTTCAATATCAATAGTTTAATACCAAATCGTCTAATTAAGATTTTTTTCTTCTATATATACAAGAAATCAAGAGGAAAAAAATAAAATAAAAACTAACATGAATCAGAAATTAAATAAATAATAAAATTTAATTATTACCTCCCTGGTAACGACGCCAAAAACTTGATTAATGCTTTTAAAGGAACAAAAAAGCATGAATTTTAAAATAATAACTGCAAGACATAGATCGTGTAATATGCAGGTCGAACACAGGGAGGAAAATTAAATCAAATTATTTATATAATTTATTGGGCGAGCTAGACGAAGTTTGGAGGTTGGGTTGAAAAAAACAATATAAAATTGAAACTGCGAATAAAATTATCATTGAACTGAATCAGATCTGAATCTAATCAAATATATATTCAATCCAGTATGACCTA
This sequence comes from Allium sativum, assembly GCA_030737875.1. Taxonomy (NCBI): domain Eukaryota; kingdom Viridiplantae; phylum Streptophyta; class Magnoliopsida; order Asparagales; family Amaryllidaceae; genus Allium; species Allium sativum. The sequence continues at coordinate 966,440,943 of CM060912.1, read as the reverse complement.
GGAAAGCAATTAAAAAGCAGAAATTGAAATTGAATAAATTAAATAACAAACAAAAATAAAATTAGGATTACTACTGAATTTAATCAGATGGTCAATCACTAATGAAAATAAGTCCAGACAAATAGTAGTCTACCAAACCTAATTGTGTAGATGACACTAGTTGCTAATAAAATAAAAACATAGAAAAGTAAAAGAAAACTCTCAATTCATGGATGGAGATTTACAATGTGAATACAAGGGTATTTATAGGATAGATAGCCAACCTAAACCCTAATACAATCACAAATGGGCCTTAGTTAATTCTATTAAAATTGGCTCTTTCCTCTTTTCCTCTTGCTTCTTTTATCATTCTTCATTGATTTGTGATATGCATAACCTTTCTACCAAATATTTTCTTGTCCAACAAGCATCTTGATGTGAGATCCTCATCTGCAGTCTTCAAATATACGCACACGACAATTTGATCTCTATTTTTTATTTTTCTGACTGCATGTGGCTTAGTCAGCATACCTATAAAAGTGAAAAAATAATACCCAAGTAATATTTATTTATATACAAATGATAAGATACAAGAGCATAAAATAAACACATTTCCATGTTAATCACTTGCAAAGAAAAATAAGGCAAATAGGTATGTCAAATCCTGACAGTACTACTTAACCTTTTTGAGTATAAACCATGCTTGGGCGCCAATTTTGAGTATAAACCATGCTCGAGTGACGTTCGAACCATCCTGCCAAATCCTGGCAAGGGGACCCAGCCTCTCAGGCATAATCCATACCTAGGAGAGCATAATCCATACTCGAGTTTTATCGAGTTCATTTGTTAGATCCTGATAGGACAATTTGATGTTTCTGTGTATAATCCATACAAAGGAATCCAACTGAATACAAACCATACTTATTTCGAGATAGAGCTATGCTTGCCACATTCTGATACGATAGTCCATCCCTAGGCATAATCCATACCTAGGGTTCCGAGATAAGTATAAGCCATAAAAAGGTTGAGATTGAGGATCTTGCCATGTCCTAACAAGATATTTAAGCTTGCCAAACATAATTCATGCTTGAAAAGTACATTTTATTCAATTGAAAAACTATTACAAAGCCAAAAAAATATTGTTTGGTTTATCGTTGAATCTAGAGCATGCCTAGGGACTATATCCTAACCTCGTACATGTGTACTTCAACATAGCCAGTTATTCATCAGATGGTTTTATTGTCGAGAACAGGGTATGTCTGAGGATTAAATCCTAATCCCCGTGCATACGTGAGTCGATGTAGCCATCCAAATAAGCAAAAGAAAATGAAAACATATGTTAGATCCTAAGAAATGCAAAAAATCCATGGCGGTTTGATCCAGATCGGCTGCTAACGATCCTACGAGCACTCGGTCCAAGATCATTCCCCCTTCGGGAAGTAGGAGGTGGAAGCTCGGGTGTAGGCACTATAGGCTGCTTAACATATTCGGGTAGTTCTTCGCTTTTAACCCGTTCATCAATCAAGTCTTGCAAATGCCTGCAGTTATTTGTGTTATAATCGTCTATCTCATGATATTTGCAATGTCTTCCAGAATCGTGCTCTTTTAGCACTGGCTCCCTTCTGAAAAAGCTTTGGTAGGAGATAACATCTTTCGTATCCATGTAGATGTCGATTCGTGAAGCACTGAGTTCAGTGTGTTTATCGTATACGGGCCCTCTCCGAGGTTGAGCGTTATGATCATTCTTGGCACCGGCTTTTTCTTTGCTCCTGTCGTTGCCTTTTCCAGAATCAGACTGTCCTCCTTCCTTGACCATGTTAACATCGAGAACATCCTTCTCGGAATTTGCAACTTCTTCCCAATGAAACTTATCTGCTTAATTTTTTTTACCAAGATCTCTCGGCGGATCTCGGTGCAGAGAAACTTTGAAATCTGACTTATCCAAAATGCTGGATACAACTGCCATCAACACCATAGATGGTTCAGGTCGATCAACTGATGTTACTGCGGCGCTGAATCTTTCCAGAAATGAACCGAAGATCTCCTCGGACCTCTGTTTGATTGAAGTGAGCGACATAAGATGTGGACCCGGAACTGTTCAATAAAGCGAGTGACCAACGCATTCCAACTATTGATCGATTTAGATTCCAACTGCCTAAACCACATAAAAGCTACATCAGTTAAGAAGAGGGGAAAGCATTTGGCCATGACGTTATCGGACGCCGATAAGGATTCCATGTGGCGCATATAGCGCATCAAATGTATAGTAGGATATGTCCTGCCGTTGTTTAGCTCAAAAGACGGTAGCTTAAAATCTAAAGGATCGCGGGAATTCATGATTTTCTGTGTGAATGGACTGCGATTGGCGTTATCCACATCGTTCTGAGAAGTGTTGCCTCTTATAAAGCGTGGAACCACATCAGCGATGTGTTTTCCATCTGCTGGCAATTGTTGTTAGTTGTCCAATATACACTGGATCACCCAGCGTTGAGATCAAGAGGTGAGGGAGCACATGCTGAGTTGTCTGGTTCGCGTCAAATCTGGGTCGCGGTTCGAGATATTCGATCCGACCGGGTTCTTGATTTTCGACCCAATGGCTTGTGTTCTGAGGAGATGCCCCTAAGTCCATTCGAACTGGAGCGGATGTTGGCCGAACTTCGCTCAAATTTTCGATGACTCTTGCGTGCCCAACCAGAGCATTGTGAGTTGTCGTTGCACGTTGCACATTAATGGAGGGGGGTTGGTTTCCCCTTGCTTCATTCAAATCGATGTTGTCTAGCTGGCCTGGGGGTCCCATCCGACCTGACCCAATAGGCAGGGACTGTTTGAGTCAGGTTTGCTGCCATTTGCATTCTCATGGTGCTTGTTCCAGCGAGTAAAGTGTTGTTGCTCGGCCTTTCATCCATCCAAGTAAAGAAATCGTTCATCATTTCCTACTGCTTCCAGAGAAGTTCATCTTGTCGTGCCATCTAGGTTTTCAATTCAGCAAGAACGTTATCCATTTCATCTCTAGTCAAGTATATTGATGGATCACCGCAAGAGGAAACCTCCTGACTTCCTTCGTTCCTAGCGTCTTCTGTGCCAACATCCTCGGCACGGGAGAAGGTTTCGTCTTTCTTTTGTTTGACCGTTTATCCAATAATCAAGCAATCTGCTTCCTTTAAAGATAGAAAAGGAAGTAATAGTGTGTATCCCTTCTTGGTACGCCAAAATGTTAGACCCGGGGAGTGTCGAATGTATTAGACCTGCCCCGGGCTGCCCGAGCACCCTGGGCGCCCCAGATCTAATTCATTCGACCCGCCCCGTGCCTAAGACAATTAAATCAACATTATTTTTTTCATTAAAATTGAATAACTAGTGTGTAACATGTTCATTGCTCATGGTAAAGTTGTTTAAATAAAAATTATATATTTATTATTTTAGAAAACAAAAATTTATTATGTAAGATATGATAGATTTGGAAAATAGGTAAATTTACGAATTAAAATGATATGTGATGCTCAAATGTAAACTAGAAATTTGAATCCTGGCAAAAATCGTCTATGTAATGCATAATTTTTTATGTGAATGAAGTGGTAAGGTTGCCACTTCTTTTGGTATGAATGCTTAATATGGATTGAATTGTTTTTTAGGAATTTATAAATGAATTAATCATATTACATTTATATAATATAGGAGAACTGAATGTAAAAATATAGGAGAAAATTGAAAAGAGCTTTCCGTATAACTGTAGTTAAGAGGAATGTGTTATCATTGGCTTACCTACACTGAACCTTTATCCATTATTTTGATTTTCAATTAATAAACCATTGTAAATTCACAGCTAACCACGGTTTCATATTGTAAGAGTGTCATGCTTACAACTTTACTAATTATGAATTAATATTATGTAATATTTATTTGAATTACGAGTTGGGTAAGTTTTAAATACCATCTTGAAAATGAGTATGTTATATAACATAATTTTTGTTGGTGTAATCCATGCATTCACATTACAATGTTGTGAAATATAAATTTATCCTTCAAAGAATGTTAAAATGATTTTTAATGCAGTTGTTGATATGATATTTTTTGAGAAAAATGAATTATAATCAAAATTTTATTATTATTTATGTATATATTTCAAATTATGTAATTTATATATCTTTATATTTGAAGTGTGTGTATATAGAAATGATCAATAAGGGGTGTGTGTGTGTGTCTATATATATATATCTGGATTGTTTAATTTTGGGGTTTATTTAATGAATTAATGAATATTGACTTATTGAATTTATTTAAATAGTTTAAATTTAGCATTTAAGATTACATAATTAGTTAGATATATGAAATTTAATATAAAATATTAGATAAATTATAGAAAATAGTTGGTAATGATTGTAGAAAATAAAAAATGTAAGTATTTGAGGTTAAGGTATAAATTTCAATAGAATGCGTGATAACTTAATTGAGTTAAACAAAATACAAAACAAATTTACTATTATTGTTAATTTATATAATTATGTTATGTGATTCATATTTCTTTATATCAAAATGAAAAAATAATTTTACTGATTTTCTGATGCGTCCATTACATGTGTATTAAAATTGTCATCTTTTAGGATTTAATTAATTAATTAAATGTTGATTTATTGAGTTTATCACAAGGTCTAAATTTTGGTAACTATAGTTAATTTAAATTTAGGGGTTTGATTGTAAAATATTAGAAGAGTATTAAGAGGAGATCTGTAAATAATAGTATTTTTTTTTGAAGAGTAGGCATTTGTATTTTAAAATAGTATAAGAAAGTTAATATAATAATTATAGAGTGTAAACTATAAAAATTGGAAAATAAAATATCAACAGAGAAAATGTAATGACCTAAAAATTGTCGCCCTTCGAATCGACTGTAAACCGCACAGGTCTGATCCAAAACGGCAGAAATCCTCGAACCATTATGGGAATACAACACATCAGAACATAATACAAAAGAACATTTCATTGTTATTAAAACAATTTTACATCAGAGTACATGAATACATCAGAGTGCAGATAAATACAATACAATGCACAATGAAAAAACAAAATATATTTGCAGCGGAAGACTCGAAATATAATCCAAAGTATAACTCCAGCTTCAATTTAGGAACCTGTTTTAAAATATCTGTAAAACCAAAACTGCTAGATGCCCGTGTGGAAAATATGGGCATATAGAGTTTAGGTAGGAAACAATAAACTCCAAGTAAATCATGAGACTGGTATGAAAATTCTAAAAGCAGCTATTATACTTTATTTTAAAGTTAGGTAAATCACAGGACTACGCCGTATAACACGGAACGGGTTTCCTCCACATGAATATAAATCATAAACCAATCGCAATGCTTTAAAAAAATTGAAGCTATTATAAGACTCCATCCCATCACATAATGCAACGCAATCTGGAGGATAGAGTTACCTTATAATATCCAAAAATGTTGGATATGCAAAATCCTCTTTTATTATCACTACTGCATAGTGTAAAAATAATTTTCATAAATAAATATATCAATCATAGCAGACATAGTGTACTACAACTACATACATAGGTTACAATTAAAAACCATGAAGGTTCATATTGGAAATTCGGTTCCATCAATGACTAAGGCTTTCTTGACACTACTAATGGGTGTCCCAGGACTCAAATGGTCCTAATTTGGACAGCTTTAGTGTCCAGGTTCAACTAATGCCCCTTAACCATCACCTTTATCGGGGAGAATCTGGATTCCTCATGAGTGGAGTCAACTTTATCGGGGTTCTCTTGAATCCTCTCTCTGGACCCTAGATACACAATGGTTACGCCTAGATCCCCTAGAAAACATCCGTACCTTTTGCCTACCCTCGATCTAGAATTGCTGCAACACAATTGTAACACCCCACGTCCATTAATGTCACTCACAAAGGGAATGCATTAACTTCCATGTTGGTTTTAAGTGAATATAGAACAGAAAAATTACAACAAGACAGATAATAAGTAGTACTTGGAAATCTAAAACTTCATTTTATTGCAGCGGAAATTAAACATGTTTGTTACATCATAAAAACCATAAATCAGAGTCAAGTACAATATCCATCTTGCTAAAACAAAATACATAACCCCATTACATAAATAGCCATTAAATAAGATAACAAGCTGGACTTTACTTCAGCGGTCCAAGCTTTCCCAAAGAGATAAAGCAATCCAATCAAACTCCACTAGAGCTGGGTCCACCCTGAGGACCTGGAGGGGGAAAAAAGGATAGAAATAGAGGGGATCAGACATAAAGTCTGGCGAGTATGATAATTCTAACAATACTATTATCAAAATAACTAGACTAAGGCATAAGATGGAAAACAAGGAAATGCCTATGAACTATTGGGTATGGAAAAGCAGATAAAGATAACGTTAAAGGCACACCTAATTACTAACGAATAACTACTACACTGCACCGCACCAGTCACCCTAAAGGTCGATCCCACTTGCTTCACTTAGAAATTATAGCTTCGTGTACCCCTAGCTGACTACATAGGTGCCGCCTGCCCCTATCTCCACTAGGTGTACCCCACTACCCACTTGCGATCGGCTCCCTACTCGTAGATACCTGTGCTGGCCCCACAGTGGGGTGTAACACTCCCCTAAAGTGGCAACCCGATACAACTTGAGAATGCACGGCTTATACCTACACGATGCAACAACGTTTTACCTACCAGCCCGGGTCCACACACGCATATGGAACCCGTTGGACTTGCGTTGCCACCGCTACCCCGTTTTGGCCTCTTATAGTCAAGCCCAGTATGCGTGTCCCGTCCTCGACTTGGGTCGAGCCCACAAAGATACGTTTGGGATACTTGGTTGAAATGGGCCCCCACAAGCTACCCACCTAAGCTTGTCCACTAGTACATCCCACTTAACCCTCATAGTCATGTTCATTTACATGTGTGTTTGGTTAAGTCTTACTAATCGTATTTCACATGCCACTAAGGGCACCCACTAGATTCCTCATGCCACCCAAGGTACCTACTTAACCCTCATGTCCCACCTTACATGTTTATCTGGTTAAGTATTTCTTGATTCATTCAGGTCATAACCTCATAAAGACCTCTCACATTAGACTGACATTTATGGCAGCTGGATTTGCCGGGCGGGTCCAGGCAGTCTTACACCATAAAAGAGTCTAACCTCGTGTCTTTACAACTGTTATGCTTTAATTTGGGCCTAGGACCTCTCATATTGGGCTGACATTTGTGACCACTGGATTTGCCGGGCGGGTCCGGGCAGGTTTACGTCACAAACGAGTCCAACCTCGTGTCCTAAGCATTGATTAACACTTATAATCTTTTACCCCAGTTTTAATAATTCCCTATTCAAATTATTAATTAAGTCCGATTTTATTGATGTCCATAATTGACTCAATTATGGTCATCCATTCATGGCATGCAAAATCATATCAATTGCACCCCAACTTCTTAATATTAAATCCTTAATATTACCCCTGCCCCATGTTATACGTTTGCTTATTCAACGCAAAATATACGTTAGACTCGAATAGTCTAACTCATAGCACAAAGATAAATTATCACAACATATAGACAAATAAAAATAGATCTAATCATGATAGGGGTGGAACTTGCAGAAACTACACATGTCATGGATCTAAAGGTGTCAACTTGTTTGGTAAAATGTCACAATTCACATAATATGATCATAATCCAAATTCATGTATGGACTAGCATATATGGTTTAGGCAACATAATGATGGTGTGACTAGCATCTAATACATAGAATTCACATATGTCATAGCATAATTCTAGATGTCACAATTGTAGATCTAAATAGATGTCATGGCATATGTTCATAATCTTTACTAATCAATCTAAACTTGCATACATGATTTGTCATATAGATCAACATAGCCCAAACATTATGATTTGATTAACATGAACTAATTAGCATAGATAACAACATCATGATTTTATAATATGTATGATTTACCACAACTTAGCATAGAAAATTACAACCTATACAATAACATCATAGCATGATTTACAACATATAGGATATCATCATCACATAACATAGGATTTACAATATACATGATAGCATAAGGTTTTCAACAACATATATGACAATTCACATCATTCACTTATAATCCATTCATAACTTAATCTAATTAGTTCAATAATAATCTTGTTAAGATCATCATACTCACAATTAGAGAAGAAAGGGAGTCTTGATTTGCTTTAGAGTTGAGTAGAATTAGAATTTTGATTAGCTTTCTTCCTTCTTAGTTGGCGGCGGCTAGACTGAGTTCCATAGCGGCGGTATGACGGTGGCTATTCTATTTTTCATGTGAATTAGAGTGAGAGACTACCTAGGTATTTATAGAGTTTAGGATTTATTTAGGTCGTCAGATCAACTCAGAACTAACCTGAACCGTTTAATTTGCCAACTCAGCCCTAAAGACACATCAGCAGCTCAAGATTGGGCTCAGCCAAACCCTAGCCGACTGGACAGGTCGACACCCAGGTCGACTGCCCAATCGACCTGGGGGGGTGTCGACTGCCTAGTCGACTCCCCAGTCGACCTGGGGTGCTGGGCGGGAAATTTCCCGTCTAGCCTCTTTGACTTCAAATTTTGAATTTTAAATTTCTGAAATCTGTTTTGAATTTTCTGAAACTTCCGATGGCCATAACTTCTTCATACGAAGTCCAATTCACACAAACTCGGACTCTATTTCAACCAGAATTCCGAGACGAACACAATGACGCAACCCGTTTCCCACAATTCTCGCGTCTGAGGTTAGTTATTCTTTAGTTTGTGAATATTAATATTAATAGAATTACGGGGTATTACATTCTCCCCTCCTTAAAGGATTTCGACCCCGAAATCTTCAAGTTAAGAAGAATGTATATCCTAACATCCAATCGTCCATCTACTCAACCATCAAACACTGGCATCCATTGTCCTTATAGACCCCTAATGCTTTCATGTTTAAATGCACAGTGTGTGTATATGTCCATATCTATTGCAAAATCAGGCGGTCCACTGATTCAGTTGACCTCCTTAATACAAATCATGATAGTCCCATGCATCCATTATGTATGCAAAAGTTCCCTAATGCTACATATTATCTCTATATGCATGCACAATCATCATCTGAATGCAACATCCATATGATAATACAATCGTCATACATCCATTTTACTAAATACATCCATTTATATGCAATATGCAATATGAAGTGACTGAGCCGATCTAGTGGCTAATAGTGTGTGTATATGCGTCCACGAGCAACCACTTGCATCCACTTTGCATCCATCATACATAACATGTCTCAAACACATGTTTCAACCATAGGATGATCCTAAATAAAGGTCAAAGATACTAGCGGGAGGACATACTAAAGATAAGATAAGTACAAGCTAAACGATAAAGGAGAAATTAAAAGACATACCCTCAAAAGGAAAAGGGTATAACGAACGCATCTTCTCTTCTGTCTCCCAAGTAGCGTTGCTCTCATCATCTCCCCATTGTACGTTGACTAGTCTGACCTCTCGATTCCTCAACTTCTTGATCTCCGTCCCAAGAATGCGCGTAGGAGCTCGTCGGATCGTCGCATCACGCTCTATCTCCACCTCTCTAAGCTAGTTCGGCTCTACCACTTCCGCGGTCTCATGTAAGCACTTCCTCAAATATGACACATGGAATACGTCGTGTACACCACTAAGTCTCTCAGGCAACTCCACTCTATACGCCATCTGTCCAATCTTCTCCTTAATAAGAAACGACCCTACAAACCTTGGTGCTAACTTTCCAACGGACCCAAAGCGAACAACGTTTCGTTATGGAGACACTTTGACAAAGACCATGTCCCCAACCTCAAGATCTGTCCTCCTCTTATCCGCATAAGATTTCTGCCTATCTTGCGCCGTCTTCATCCTCCTTCGAATCAAGTCGATCTTTTCCGAAGTCTCTCTAATCATATCGGGCCCAAGTAAGATCTTATCCGTAGATTCCCACCAACATGTAGGTGAACGACAAGGTCGTCCATAAAGAGCTTCAAAAGGTGCCATGCCAATGCTAGACTGAAAGCTATTATTATACGCGAACTCCGCTAATGGAAGATGCTCTTCCCATGTACCCCCAAAGTCTAGGATACATAGCCTCAAAAGATCCTAGAATGCGATTCACCCTCTCGGTCTGGCCGTCCGTCTGAGGATGATATGCGGTGCTCAAACATAACTGAGTCCCTACCGCCTCTTGTAAGCTTCTCCAAAATTCGCTAGTGAAAATAGGATCGCGGTCGCTCACTATGCTAGAAGGAACACCGTGCAAACGAACTATTTCTCGGACATATACAGAAGCTAACCATGGAGGAGTCCTCTTACTCTTCACGGGAATGAAATGGGCGCTTTTAGTAAGTCTATCTACTATAACCCAAATCCCCGTATTACCCTTCCTTGATCTTGGTAATCCATCCACAAAATCCATCGAGACACTTTCCCATTTCCATAGTGGAACCTCCAATGGGTGAAGCAACCCACCGGGTTTCTTTTGCTCCGCTTTTACTTGTTGGCACACCAAGCATCTAGCGACATACTCGGCCACATCCCTCTTCATACCGGCCCAAAAGAAAACTCGCTTCATGTCTTTGTACATCTTGTCCCCGCCGGGATGAATGGTCATCTTCGAACGATGTGCTTCGTCAAGAATAGCCTTCCTCAAACCTTCGTCTTGAGGTACACAAAGTCTACTATCCCTATGTAGCCAACCCTTACCATCTAGGGTATACCTACGGAGATGGCTTGATGACTCCCCTCTTTTGAGCTTTTCTACTAACTCAACCAACTGTGGGTCGTCTCGCTGTGCCTCGCCAATCCGTTCCAAAAGCGTAGGTCTGACCTCCAAGGATGCTAGCAAACCGGGTACAAAGTCAACGGAAGGTCTAAAGTCAAACATCGAAATGAATTCTAAGTTTCTCCGCTCAACAAACAACAGATTCAAGGACAGCCTTTTCCTACTTAAGGCATCTGCCACTACATTACCCTTGCCAGGGGTATATGCTATTTCGAAGTCGTAGGACGCTAAGAACTCCATCCACCTTTGCTACCTTAAGTTCAAGTCCTTCTGAGAGAATAAGTATTTTAAAGATTTGTGGTCAGTGAATAATTCGAATTTCTCGCCAAGAAGATAATGACGCCAAGACTTAAGCGCGAAAACAATAGCAGCCAACTCTAGGTCATGTGTGGGGTAATTTTTCTCATGCGCTCTCAACTGCCTTCCACCATAGGCTATTACCCTTCCCTCTTGCATTAAGACTGCGCCTAGACCTATCCCACAAGCATCGATATAAACAGTAAATGGCTTACTCCCGTCTGGCAGCACAAAGACTGGAGCTGAGGTCAAAGCTCTCTTCAAACGTTGGAACGCATCATCACAATCTACGTCCCATGTGAAAACTAGGTTCTTCTTCGTCAAACGTGTTAATGGAGCTGATATCTTTGCGAAGTCTTTGATAAACTTCCTATAGTAGCCAGCCAACCCCAAGAAACTCCTTACTTCGGTGGCATTTTTAGGGACCTTCCAATCTTGGATGGCCACCACCTTCGCGGGATCCACAGCTATCCCTTCTTTGGAAACCACGTGCCCTAAGAACCGTACTTCCTTCCTCCAGAAGTGACACTTAGAAAATTTAGCTTTAAGATTATGTGCTCGTAGGGTCTCCAACACTTCCCTAAGATGTAGGGCATGCTCTTCTTAATCCTTAGAAAAGATCAAGATGTCGTCTACAAAGACCACCACGGATTTATTAAGGTACTCCCTAAACACCCTACTCATCAAATCAACAAAGTATGCGGGGGTGTTTGTCAAACCGAAGGGCATCACTAGCCATTCATAGAAACCGTCTGGAGTCCTAAAGGCAGTTTTGTCAATGCTATCCTCAGCCACTCTCAACTGATGGAAACCAGGGGCTAAGTCCAACTGCGAAAACACTGAGGCGCCAACTAAATGATCGAAGAGATCGTCAATCCTCGGCAGTGGGTGTCTATTTTTCTTAGTAAGCTTATTAAGTTCTCTATAGTCCACACAAAGTCCAAGGGACCCATCCGCCTTCGTGGCAAATACTACTGGAGCACCCCACTCCGATATACTATGTCTTATGAACCCCTTCTCAAGCAACTCCTTCACTTTCTTATCGAGTTCCCTCCTTTCACGAGGAGCCATGTGGCGTACTGGCAAAGATACTGGTTTTGCATTATCCACAAGATATATTCGAAAATCTATCTCCCGCTTCGGAGGCAAGCCCTTCACCTCCTCAAACACATCCAAGTATTCTCGGACCACTCTAACAGATCGTAGATTTTCCTCAGACGCGTCAAGCGATTCTAAATAACTTAGCATAACAGAATTTATGGGATTACAAAAGATTTCGAGAGTGTTGCCAAGGCGAGTCACGATCCTAACTACTCTCCTTTCACAATCAAGAACGGCCCCATTTCTGGATAACCAATCCATTCCTAAAATTAGCCCATAGCCCGTGAAGCCCAAAACATAAGCATCACATCTAAACTCAAAGCTAAGTATAGAAATTTTCAAATCCAAACACATCATGGACAAATAAGCTGAGCCCCCAATTGGGTTCGAAACAACTAAGGGATCCTCTACTAAACTGGTGTTTAAGTGCAGTGATTCAATTAATGATGTAGAGATAAACGAATGCGATGCGCCCGAATCGAATAAGGTACGAACAGGATGATCAAACAGAAAAACTAAGCTTTCAACAAAAATGGTTCTACCTCGTTCTTGCAGCGGAGGGACCGCGAGAGCCTGAACTTGTCCCCTTGCCTGCCCTGGTGCCATAAGAGCCTGCACCTGTCCTCCCGAGGTAGACCCTGCCCTCTGCCCCTTCTTTGGGCAGTCCTTCACTAGATGTCCTGCCTCACCACAGTGAAAACAACCAGTCTTCTTTTTATTTCGGCAATCCTTGCTGAGATGGCCTGGTGTCCCACAGTTAAAGCATTTCTTCTTTCCCTTGCCATTATTGTCTTTACCATCCTTTTTGTTTTGCTGTTGTGGTTTCTTCTGATCCCCTTTCTTCTCGGGTGCCTTATTAGCATTAGCGCCTTTCTCCTCGTGCATGAGTGCCATGTCTACTAGCTTTTCAAAGGTGGCCCCCATAGGGATGTGGGTCATAGCCAACCCTTGCAACGGTTCATTCAAGCCATTAACGAACCTCAGAGCCTTCTTCTCCGGCGTGTTCACTAAGTCCAAGCCAAACCTTGCTAACTGATTAAATTTGTTGACATATTCTTTCACTGATGAGCTTCCTTGCTTCAATGTCAAGAACCTTTCCATATATAGATTCTCTTCTGTCCTTGAGAGAAACTTTGCCTCGAACCTACGTCTGAAATCCGCCCAAGAATCAACAGGACGCTCCCCATTAGTGACCTCCCACCAAAACGAGGCCTCTCCCTTCATCAACCAAGCTGCTAATTTGACTTTCCTCCCTTCTTCTACTTCAAAGATTTCTAGCAATTCTTCCACCTCCTTAAGCCAATCTCTAGCTTCCACAAACTTTTCTGACCCTTGAAAAGGTTTTCCACCCATAGCCTTAAATTCCTTGCACGTCTTTGCAAAAGTATCAGCGCGAGGAGGAGGAGCGGGTGCAACTGGTGGTGGAGGAACATTGGCTGGACCTGCAGCGGCCCTAGCCTCTAATAGCCTCCTATACCATCCTGGTATCGTTACACCATCCGGAAGGTTAAGATCTTCAGCCATGCTGAAACGAAAAAGGAAAGATTCAAAAATAGAGAATTCGAAAGATAAAGATATATGGCTATTGGGGATTATGTTTTTCATAAAAACTTTCCTCTTGAAATAACTCATTAAGACATGTTTTTGAAAACACTTCTTCCAAAAATACTTTAGAAAAATAGTTTTTCTAAAAACTTTATCTGTTCTGGTAACCTTAAGCTCTGATACCACGTGTAACACCCCACGTCCATTAATGTCACTCACAAAGGGAATGCATTAACTTCCATGGAGGTTTTAAGTGAATATTGAACAGAAAAATTACAACAAGACAGATAATAAGTAGTACTTGGAAATCTAAAACTTCATTTTATTGCAGTGGAAATTAAACATGTTTGTTACATCATAAAAACCATAAATCAGAGTCAAGTACAATATCCATCTTGCTAAAACAAAATACATAACCCCATTACATAAATAACCATTAAAGAAGATAACAAGCTGGACTTTACTTCAGCGGTCCAAGCTTTCCCAAAGAGATAAAGCAATCCAATCAAACTCCACTAGAGCTGGGTCCACCCTGAGGACCTGGAGGGGGAAAAAGGATAGAAATAGAGGGGGTCAAACATAAAGTTTGGCGAGTATGATAATTCTAACAATACTATTATCAAAATAACTAGACTAAGGCATAAGCTGGAAAACAAGGAAATGTCTATGAACTATTGGGTATGGAAAAGCAGATAAAGATAACGTTAAAGGCACACCTAATTACTAACGAATAATTACTACACTGCACCGTACCAGTCACCCTAAAGGTCGATCCCACTTGCTTCACTTAGAAATTATAGCTTCGTGTACCCCTAGCTGACTACATAGGTGCCGCCTGCCCCTATCTCCACTAGGTGTACCCCACTACCCACTTGCGATCGGCTCCCTACTCGTAGATACCCGTGCTGGCCCCACAGTGGGGTGTATCACTCCCCTAAAGTGGCAACCCGACACAACTTGAGAATGCACGGCTTATACCTACACGATGCAACAACGTCTTACCTACCAGCCCGGGTCCACACACGCATACGGAACCCGTTGGACTTGCGTTGCCACCGCTACCCCGTTTTGGCCTCTTATAGTTAAGCCCAGTATGCGTGTCCCGTCGTTGACTTGGGTCGAGCCCACAAAGATACGTTTGGGATACTTGGTTGAAATGGGCCTCCACAAGCTACCCACCTAAGCTTGTCCACTAGTACATCCCACTTAACCCTCTTAGTCATGTTCATTTACATGTGTGTTTGGTTAAGTCTTACTAATCGTATTTCACATGCCACTAAGGGCACCCACTAGAATCCTCATGCCACCCAAGGTACCTACTTAACCCCCATGTCCCACCTTACATGTTTATCTGGTTAAGTATTTCTTGAATCATTCAGGCCATAACCTCATAAAGACCTCTCACATTAGACTGGCATTTATGGCAGCTGGATTTGCTGGGCGGGTCCGGGCAGTCTTACACCATAAAAGAGTCTAACCTCGTGTCTTTACAACTGTTATGCTTTAATTTGGGCCTAGGACATCTCACATTGGGCTGACATTTGTGACCACTGGATTTGTCGGGCGGATCCGGGCAGGTTTATGTCACAAACGAGTCCAACCTCGTGTCCTAAGCATTGATTAACACTTATAATCTTTTACCCCAGTTTTAATAATTCCCTATTCAAATTATTAATTAAGTCCGATTTTATTGATTTCCATAATTGACTCAATTATGGTCATCCATTCATGGCATGCAAAATCATATCAATTGCACCCCAACTTCTTAATATTAAATTCTTAATATTACCCCTACCCCACGTTATACGTTCGCTTATTCAACGCAAAATATACGTTAGACTCGAATAGTCTAACTCATAGCACAAGGATAAATTATCACAACATATAGACAAATAAAAATAGATCTAATCATGATAGGGGTGGAACTTGCATGAAACTACACATGTCATGGATCTAAAGGTGTCAACTTGTTTGGTAAAATGTCACAGTTCACATAATATGATCATAATATAAATTCATGTATGGACTACCATATATGGTTTAGGCAACATAATGATGGTGTGACTAGCATCTAATACATAGAATTCACATATGTCATAGCATAATTCTAGATGTCACAATTCTAGATCTAAATAGATGTCATGGCATATGTTCATAATCTTTACTAATCAATCTAAACTTGCATACATGATTTGTCATATAGATCAACATAGCCCAAACATTATGATTTGATTAACATGAACAAATTAGCATAGATAACAACATCATGATTTTATAACATGTATGATTTACCACAACTTAGCATAGAAAATTACAACCTATACAATAACATCATAGCATGATTTACAACATATAGGATATCATCATCACATAACATAGGATTTACAACATACATGATAGCATAAGGTTTTCAACAACATATATGATAATTCACGTCATTCACTTATAATCCATTCATAACTTAATCTAATTAGTTCAATAATAATCTTGTTAAGATCATCATACTCACAATTAGAGAAGAAAGAGAGTCTTGATTTGCTTTAGAGTTGAGTAGAATTAGAATTTTGGTTAGCTTTCCTCCTTCTTAGTTGGCGGCGGCTAGACTGAGTTCCATGGCGGCGGTATGACGGTGGCTATTCTATTTCTCATGTGAATTAGAGTGAGAGACTACCTAGGTATTTATAGAGTTTAGGATTTATTTAGGCCGTCAGATCAACTCAGAACTAACCTGAACCGTTTAATTTGCGAACTTAGCCCTAAAGACACATCAGCAGCTCAAGATTGGGCTCAGCCAAACCCTAGCCGACTGGACAGGTCGACACCCAGGTCGACTGCCCAGTCGACCTGGGGGGGGTGTCGACTGCCCAGTCGACCTGGGGTGCTGGGCGGGAAATTTCCCGCCTAGCCTCTTTGACTTCGAATTTTGAATTTTAAATTTCTGAAATCTGTTTTGAATTTTCTGAAACTTCCGATGGCCATAACTTCTTCATACGAAGTCCAATTCACGCAAACTCGGACTCTATTTGAACCAGAATTCCGAGATGAACACAATGGCGCAACCCGTTTCCCACAATTCTCACGTCTGAGGTTAGTTATTATTTAGTTTGTGAATATTAATATTAATAGAATTACGAGGTGTTACAACAATGGTCATGTGTGGATCCCTCAGGAAACATCTGTTGCTGTGTGGGCGTTCATGTGGGCATTCACAGTCCTATGACTTACGCTAGATTCGAGCAAATCCAATTCCAACATGCCATTTATTATCCAGCATCAACCATTCACGTGTTGTGAAGCTTATCGAAGTCATGTCTCGACACACAAAGCTACGCTATATTAGCCATGCTAAGATCATCATCCACAAAGCTCTGTTTTCAACTAGAAGCCTTGATTTATCTGCCAACAACACTCAGCATGCCACACTGTCACTCGATACCATACAACTGATGTCTATTAATATATAACCTCCAAGCTCATACATCTCAGAGAGGGGAGTTAAGCTAATGGAATAAATTCTCTGATACCAAACAGATATATATTTAGTATATATCAGTCAATATGGCACATAATACTAGGGATGAGCAGGAAAACCGATTACGAACCAAAACCGAACCGAAACCGCATAAAATTGATAAAAACCGCATCTTAAAAAACTGCACCGAAGTAAAACTGCAAAACCGATGAAACTGCACCATTAGTATGGTCCGAGTTCGGTTTTCATCCTTTTTCAAACCGCAAAACCGAAACCACGCCGAATGTTACTTATACGTAAATTTTAACGCTACCTTCTCAAATTTAACATTAGGCAAATCTGCACGTTCACTACTTGGCAATCATGGAAGCAAAAGAGCAGCAATACATGCTGCAACACTCTAACTGCACAACTATATTGACTCAAGTTGCCAAGATTAATCATGACGTGTTGATGGAAATTCCTGATCATAGAAAGGATCTACAAAAGAAAACAAAACTAATATTGAACACCTTGAGAAGCTATCAAGACCTGCCACCAGACAAAGCTCTTACTGTATTAGCTATAGAGGTTAAAAAGAGGCGGTATGCTACTGCTGAGAAGTATCTAGAACAAGTTCTACATACTGCTTTCGGTCCATCATAATTATGATTTGGATTACATCCTTTGCCTTGATGTAATTTATAGTAAGATGGTATTAGGATTGGACCGATTGGTCATTATAGTAAAAGAGTTTTCGTTTGCATGTGAAGATCAATATCACACACTGGACAAATAAAAAAGCCTCTGCCTTAGCTTTAAACATTTTATGTGCATCACCATCTAAGGGAACGATGTTTTTTGTTAATTAGTTTTGAAACCGAAATCGCAGTTTTAAAAACCGAAACTGCACTTTTAAAACCAAACCACACCAATGGTTTTTAGTCCGATTCCGGTTCCTACTTTTGAAAACCGCATGCTAGCGGTTCCGGGTGCAGGTTTAGGTCAAAACCGCACCAAACCGCACCATGCTCATCCCTACAAAATACGATGTCAGACATACATCCATTTACAAGTTTGTTCTGGGTCTGAACGAAACCAAAAGCACCTTATTCCTCATCCCATATATGTCCAATACACGAGAGAGGCCCTTGCACATCCGGTCGATCTCCAAGTACGTCTGGACGACCACCACTTATAACCTCGTCTTGGGTTGTACACCTCAATCGAGACATCAGCAATAATCCAAACGATGTGAAGATCTCCGGTCTTTAACCACCATCTTCAATATCTTCGACTTTTAATCGTCATATCAATTATTCGGAATGAGTTAAACCCGGTCTTTCTGAAAAACTATCGCATCTTTCAAATCAAGTGATGTATAAACATATCATACATCTCATTTCAATCTAAAGTATTCTTTTATTCAGAAATCTTTACATTGGGAGTTATTCCGATAAATATCATTTAATTTAGAATATTCTTTTATTCAAATATTCTTTACATTGGGAATTACTCCCTTAAAACTTATCAAAGATTTACTTCATTTAAACTTCATGTTTAAGTCATTCTTTTCAAAATATTTTATAATATCTTTTCATAGACTTAAACCAAATTAAGGTTTATAAGTTTTACTGGGATCAATGAGCCTTATGCAAAAGATAATATTTCATATCGTTTTCACATTCACAACCTATTCATCCCATGGAGCAAAACTGTTAGTACTCTGTATCTAACACCCATCGTATTATCGGTAAATTTAATTACCACTTTCTATTTCCAATCTAATAAAAGATTTAACTATCTCATGGAGTAAAACTGGTGGTACTCTATATCTAACGCCTATCATATTATCGGTAAATTTAATTACCTTGTTACTTTGCAATCTAATTAAAGATTATCAAACTCCAATTAGTTTTAATCTCCAAAAATCATTATTTAGTGATTATTCAACTTTAGGAAATTAATCTTGTTTCTAACTGGGACAAAGAACAAATGTCATTTAAAACATCATTCACGATAAACCCAAAATCAACTTCCATTCAATTCGGAATCTTCACAGAAATCATACCAGTTCATAATTGATATAAATTTTCATATCACACTAATACTATAAGTGGAACAATGGAAAAACCTTTTAAATTCCTTAAATAGTAAAGGTCTTCCTCCATGGAGGTTCATCTCGGTTATCAATAAATCGGATTCCATTCAGTTCCAATTTAATTTATCAAATTGGAAAAATTCACTTTGGAAATTTTCAATTAAATCTTAAGTAAAAGATTTATAAATTCCAAATCAATTTTTACTCTTAACTAGGTTAAAGAACAAATGTCATTTAAAACATCATTCACGATAAACCCAAAATCAAATTTCTATTCACTTCTAATTAGATTTATTAATCGAAAAACTTCACTTGGAAAATTGCATTAAACCTTAATTAAAAGATTTATTTCAAAACTTCAGTCACAACTGGTTTTAAGAATAGTGTTATTGAAGAAACTATTCACGACAAACCCAAAATCCAATTTGATATCAAATACAAGGCTTTGAATAGAAATCGTATCGACTTATTTTCAATATCAAATTCTGAAACTAACAGATACCATATAAGGAATAACTATATATATATATATATCTTCTAAATTCCTCACCATATCTGTGTAATTACGGAATCCAATATCAAAATATCCGAAGATTATTTCCATTCAAAATCCCATCCAGTTTATACGTTGGGAAACTCTAGTTATATTCAAACCATTATAATCCAATATGTTATTTAAAACCACTGGATTCTTTACTTTAGTTGTTAACTAGCTCATTTAGATAAAATATCATTTATCTTTTCAAAATATGGAAAATTCCATCCAATTTTTTTTCAAATTACTTATCATAATTTAACATAATTTATCCATATTTTTTATTAATTTTATTAGGGCTCTTACAGTCAATTCCAATTCCGGCCACTAAACTTCATTTATAGCAACCTTTCCCAAAACAAATTCAGACTTATATTATGCTCAGATCGTTGGATTTTAAAACTTCCTATTTCGTCTGAAAGCTCTTTTCATTACGAACCCAACAGTTCTAATTTCAGGAGAATCCGATGGTCGGATCACCCGTTACGTTTATTTGAAGTTAATGGTTGAAATTCACGAAAGGTCGCTGCGCGAGATGTCCTATTTAGACCATTTTAATATATATATATATATATAACGAATTTCGTCGATTTCCATTCAAAACGTATTTTATAAAATGTTTAAAATTTCATTTAAAACGATTTCAATCTCCCATTCAATTTTAGATCAAAATTGAATAATCCATACTGTTATAATATTAAAATAATAATATATTTCAAAATATAATATTTTGAAATCCAAATTTTTTGGCAATCGTTATAAAAATAAATAAGAGAAATGGAAAAATCCATTCGAGTTTAAAAGGTCATTTCTATACTTGATTTCACATTTTGAAATAACTACTCAAAATCTCATTTGAATTAAAATAAGTCGTTTTTTAATCCAAATTTCTTTCAATTCCATTTCAATCATTTCAACAGTTGTTTGAAATTATAACAACTTCATTTTTAAATTAGTTTGGATTTAATATTCCCATTTCCAATTTTTTGTCAAATTTCACTTGAATGTATATAAAATTAATTTAAAAATCCAAAAGATTGAAATACAATAAAATTCCAATTTCCATATTCATGGTATAAATTTTGTGTCAACAATATGAATACATCCATATCAACTACCATCCATTAACCAATAATTAAAATATAAGCGTTTTTATCGACAACGATTATATTCACAGTTTAATAATATTAATAATAAATCTGTAAAATAAATCATCCATCAACCACGAAGCATACATTGCAGACATATGCAATTAATACATATTTTGATATGAATATAATAATATAACAAAATAGTTAAGTGAGAGAGTTCTCACACTGATCGGTTTTGAAATCATTAAAATAATGATTGTTTTAATTAAACTAAGCCAAATGTTTAATTTAATCAATTGCAGTTGTTTCCAATCTCGTCCAAATTCGTTCCATAATGAAGTGCTCATCAAGACGATTCCAACGGTTCTTGGTTTGTCCAATTCTGATAACAACTGAATGAGTTATTAACGTTTATAATTAATATAATTTAATTTAAATAAATAATTAATAAACTTAATTATGTCGTTTATTTTACTTGGCCAATTAATTTCATTACTCATCTGTCTTTGTTCCAGGTTGTTTCACGAAGCTGAACCCACACATGAACTTGATTAGCTGATCACCGCGCCTCTAACCGTTGATTGAAGATTGATCGGACACCAACGAAGAACACGCCTCAGGCCCCTGGACCACCCCCTGCCACCACGTGGCACTCGACCTCCCTTATGCCACTAAAATTGGCTGTGAACGGCTGATGTTTAAGACTCAAAATCCCACGGTTCACAACACTAAAATTAATCATCACTGTTGATCTTTAAGATCTTCTCGAGCTCTACGCTTTTGTAGTTGAACAATTTTGCAAATAGTCGATGGATTGAAAGGAAAAGAGGGAAGATGGATCGATCGTTTCTGGCCATTAATCTGAGTGACAGGGCAGAAATAAGGATAGCTAAGGTTTAACAATGATAGGGTTATATATATGTATATACGTATATATATATATATATTGTATTCTTACGTTAATTCGTTTTCAAGTTTAATGCTCCGAACTGTAAAGAAACCTTAACAACTGATATCCCTAGCCAAATATCCCTATTTTTGGACACAATGGAATAGGTTTCGGAAGCTAGTTTGATCATTTCAATCAGTTTTACTTAAAATTAAAATATCCATCAATATGATGTTAAATATTAACTTTGAATGCACTTTTTAACTTACCACGACTACAGACTAGCTCCAAAATTACAAAATTTGAAATCTAGCTATGTTTCAAAAATGTGGTTCTAATGAACCTGGTTTCATCGAACTTGGAGACCGTTTGAAAAATGGTCTTGTTACTAGCTTATTTAATCTTAACTGAAATTCAACTCGCATTTATTTTTACCATGCTTACATACTAATTCCAATTTCCATGAAATTTTAAACTTAAGAATAATTTGACGTTCCAGATCCGATAAAATTGATTTCATCGAGAATGGAGGTCGTTTGCAAAATGGTCATTTTTAAGGCCTATGTAATATTATTAAATTCCAAACTTATTCAAATTAACAATAAAATAATAATTATTATTGCGTATATCTAAATGAAATATCATATATTTGTAAAATAAACATACTTGAGATTATAACTCGGTATTACAATTTTCTAGTAAAACAGTATTCAATTTACAATAAAAATCCTCTTATTTAATTTAATAAATCGTTATAATTTATAAACAATTTCATAGTGACTATTTGAAATTTTAATTTGGACATAACTTACAATTTGTTACATGAAATCACAATTTCTTACTTCCATTAGAAAAATATAATCCAATAAATCATAACGTTTCTTATTTTACAAAAATCCGACTTATATTGAGTTTTGTATATCCATTTGAAGTTCAAAACTGAATTTTTCGAACTACCGCGCCGCTACCAGCTCGTTTTATTATTAATATAAATTTATACTTTCAATTCGTTTTAAATAAATTTTAAGTTGTTAATTCTCAAAATAAATCATTTTAAATATTAAAAATCAATTAAAAACTCACACTTTAAATTGATTAAAAATGTGGGTTATTATAGAAAATTAAGGAGAGTGAACAAAAACTACTAAAGCTAATAAGATAGCTTAAATTTTTTTGCTTTAATATTATTTAATAAATTACCCTCACTCTAAATTTTTACTTAATCCAGCAACATTAGAAACCATTTACTTCTTTTTACTTGTATCTTCTCTAAGTACATGAATGTTAGAGAACCTCATATTATCACAAAACCAATTGGCAATGTGAAGGGTGGATTCTTAATATTTATACAAAATTGATTTTATAAATTACCCGATGTGGGACTTATCACAACACGCACACGCACATGTCGCATATCCTGAGCCCAACACGTGGATCTTATTGGGTGACGTGGACCAGTGTGGCAGTTATGTGCACACGAATTGAACCTTGCTTCGATACCATGTTAGAGAACCCCAAATTATCACAAAACCAATTGGCAATGTGAAGGTGGTGTTACTACCAAAATTAACTCTGATACCGGCTAATGGTAAAGGGGCGTCCAATGGACACAAGCATGAAGGAATAAGCCGAAAGCTACACAAACTGACATCTTCTTAGGGGAAAGGAGCTCAAAGTCTACGAGATGCCAAAACAGTCTATCTGACAGAACATACCTGGCAGTGGGTTCTATAGCAAAAGGACATCCAAGTCAAAAGCTAAGAAAGAAAGAGGCAAAAGCTCCACTTACGGGAACCCGGAAGGGCAGAAGGATTATCGATATTAACTGCTTAATACCGGTATATTAGGAGATAAAGACATCAAGAGTATCAAGCCAAAAGAGCATAAAGATTGCCTGGAACCAGCTTTCCGACACATCTACTTCATAAACACCGTAAGGTCACATTGATAAGACTATAGGCAGGTCACCTGGGGTTATCCTTTGGAAGACCGGTCCGTACCCGGAGACTCCACCGAAAGGCAAAACGGAACCCTAGAAAGGATACAGGCTATCCATACTGGTCTATTTAGTATAAGCACAGACAGTGGTTCCGAACCGACGGCTATCTATGCACGTCTTAAGGGTAAGCCCCTTTAAGTATTCATAAGAGAACCAGAAGCCTACATCCGGGAGCTTATAACCGAGAACGTATAACTAGAGGTTCAAATACCTTCTGGAAAGCTGCTACATCAACAAACTCATATCACCCTCAAAGAAGCCCCCAGCTGGCCGGGACCTTCCCTCCGAAAGTTATAATCCGCACCTCAAAGAGGCCGAGACCAAAAGCAACCGAAACCAAAGAGAAAGGCAGCCAACAGAAGTACCTGTAGGCCCAATGGCCCAGCAGCAGAAGGGGCCCTGAATCCTCTATAAATAAGACCCAAGGGGTCACATTTGGGGGGAGGCACTTGGATTATGATTCTTATACTCTTTCTCTCCCAAATACTTAGATCAACTGGAGGATTGCTTCTATTCTTCTCATGTACTCTAAATGGACGATTAATAAAAAGCGAATCTACACTTATAGTATTTTCCTATGAGTTTATTATGCCATTTCTTAGTTGTCATTGCTACAATTTACTGTTTATTTCCTACATATGCATGGATCCTTGTCCAAACCTTTCTGCAGATCGGATGAAACACCCTTTCCTATATGCTTAAACCCATCCTACGAGCTTAGATCTTTCAGTGAGCTTGGTGCAGTACTCCTTTCCACCATCCGTTAAGTCCTTTATCAAGGGTTTTTTTTAGTGATCCTTCTCTCCAAGTCCTTGATACCTAGAAACGGTGATCCAAACCAAACTCACAAAGGCTAAACAACCTATTCTTTTTCCTTAGGACTATTCCCATTGACCTATCTCCGGTGTTGACGAAAAATATCATTAACATTTGGCGCTAGAATGCAGGCCTAAACCTCCAACCTTGTGGTTAACAACCACATATATACCTGCGTTGTTCCGTCCTGCATTGGACTGAGGCTTTGGAGAAGCAAAAGTTATAGGTAAAAGACCTCGACGAGAGCCTTCTAGATCCTGAATGAATAAGTCGGAAATCACTGACCTAAGAGTGATAGAAGAACAAGGGCTGAGAATGGAAGCCTTGCGGATAATATAGTGAAAAAGGAAGAAGGCACAATATGTTTCCGACACTAGGGATAATAGCCTTTCCTACGAAGGACAAAACTTAATACCCCCACCAAGTGGTTCTACATCGGAGGATACTAACATGTTCTCTCATCTACGAAGAACTCTCCACAAGCGAGTCAAAGGAATGGTATTTGAACAAGAAATAATGAATGACATTGACCGCTTCACCAACAAATGGTCTGAAAGGGTGACACCCCAACTTCGGTATATTTTGGGAAGAAGGGACAAAGATATTGGTACGACAACAAGGCTGGGTAACAAAAGGATTAAACCTCAGCAGCAAGAAGAGGGGCTTACGCCAGGATTACCCAAGGAATACTACCTCACCACTTCGATGGAAAACATTTACTTCCTAACCAAACACGAACTCAACTATTGGCCACTCACAAAGAAAAAGCCCAAATACGAAAAACAGGAGGATCCTATTGCCATTAACACATGATGAATGGACATGAAACTAATCTCTATAGAATCCTTGAGGAAACAGTCATCAAATTCATCAACCAAGGCCAACTGCGAGAATTTATGAAAAGATCAGATTAAGTTCAGTAAAAATTCTTAGGAAAAGGATTATTAAACATGTCCAAGGATACGGAAAAACCTCCATTCAAAGCTCAGAAGAAACCCAAAAGGGGACAAACCATAAATGGATTAAATCCCTTGTCATCACCAAATTGGTCAGGACAAGGCACTCTCCGGAGGGGGATGATGTGTTAGTCTTTCTTCATGCCCAAATAAGAGGGGGCTAGGTTAAAGCATCAAAGCATAAGCCTACATTTCACACCAGAAATGGTCGTGGTGGTGCATCTAAAATTAGCACTCCCTGCCTCTGCTTGTAGAAGAGTACGCCCTGCCTCTGCTAGAACTAAGCACATCCTACATCTACTCGTAGAAGAGCACGTCCTACCTCTGCTTATGTTCAGCGTTACCCGTAGAAGAGCACATACTACCTCTACTTATGTTTTGCGTTACCCGCAGAAAGGAACGAAAAACCCCTATATTCACCTACGATGGTCAGTATAGGGCACCCCTCAGAGGGGGGTGGATTGTAAGCCTCTATTAGTGCCTACGATGGTCAGTATAGAGCATCAAAAGAGTAAACCTTAGTTTTGTGCCTACGATGGCCCCGTCTAAGTTTCTAAGACCTTATCATCACCTATGATGGTCAGGATAAGGTGCCTCCTGGAGGGAGGTCAGGTAAGTCCCTGGGCCCTGCTTGTGGATAAGCTAGCCAAGCGTACCGGACGCACAGGCCCAGAGAGTAGCCAACATAGCACGTACATCCTCTGCTTTGGCATCAAAAGCCCGAAGAGTGGTTCGAGAAACACGTACAACCTCTGCTTCACAAATCAAACCCAAAGGGGAATACCAATACCAGAAGGGAATTTCTGGTCTTCAATCCTTAATTACCTGAACGAAGTTTGGTTCAGGTCTTCTATACTAATGTCCGAATCTAGGTCAATTCCATTCTTCACAAATACTGGAAGGGAATTTCTGGTCTTCAATCCTTAATTACCTGAACAAAGTTTGGTTCAGGTCTTCTATACTAATACTCGAATCTGTGTTGATTCCATTCTTCACAAATACCGGAAGAGGATTCCTGGTCTTCAATCTCTAACTGCATGAACAAAGGTTAGTTCGGGTCTTCTACATCGATACCCGAATCTGGGTCAAACTCAGTTCCCAGCAAAGACCAGAAGCATACTTCCAATCACTTACTTTAGATAACCCGAATCTGGGTAAGATCAGATACGCACTCATTCCGAAAGGGGGTTCCCGGTCTTACCTCAATACCTGAGACTGGGTTGATTCGGTTCTCGATAAAGACCAGAGACGGGTTCTCGGTCTCATATCTTAACGCCCAAATCTGAGTCAGTTCCGGTGTGAATCACAACCACAGAAAGGATGTTGGCCTCATCACAAATACCCATATCTGGGTCGATTCAGATACTCAAAACCAAACAAGGAAGTAATTGTTCGACCTTTCACCAACTTGCACCTGGTTTAAAGTCACATCCCTGTTGTTACCAGGTGCAGACTTATGGCCTTCTCATTTGCTCAGGGATGCATCTTTAATTTATACATTCATCAATTTATTATCCAAGTATACCAAATGTTTGCACCAATACAGAAAACACGAATAAGTACCGTAGACATTACATGTCTGACGCACCTCGGTACTATTAACCCTGCTAAGAATAGATGACGCTCTATGATGGCCTACAAGACATATTTTTAACAAAGTATGCCGTAAACGTACACCATGCCACAACGAGAGAAAAACATTAACGCTGAAATGTGTAATCAAGCGGTTATAGAATCTACCCCTGTTCATAAACACCATTATTATAGGATATTACATGCGATAGGTGATATGCTGAGTACTTCCTATCTTACATAGTTATTTATAAGGAAAAATTGTAAGATGAACACATTTCCAGAATGGGAAAACACCTATACCCCAACGCTAGGAATGTCATATAAATAATCTAGCTCTCGACGAGATGCTTCTTATTCATTAGACAAAGAGGAAATTACAGAATGATGAATTGCATTACGTAAAAATCCATTGATCTTTCGCGCCTTCTATATAGCCACACACGAATCGTCTGAGGGTTTAGGCTGCAGCTTCAAGGCTCGGTTGAAACTTTGCCTATTTCATGAAGAATTCTGTTTTCCTTCTTTAAATCTAAAGCATCTTTACATAAGGCTTGTTTCACTTTTTGCAATTGCTTAATTTTGGAAGTATAAAGATCAATACGATGAGAGTTATCCTCAACACTTTTTCTATCGTAAAAACCTTTCATGTTGGCCTTAGTCTTTCTACGCCACCTAGCAACGAGGGAATGATCCAGCCCAAGGGGAAAACCCCTGTCTCCTGATTTGAGAACTCAAACTCCATCGAAACTTGCAAGAGTTCAAGTGTGGAAGTTTCAAAAGTACATCCAAAAAAAGATTTCCATTCTTTACATTTAGTTAATGCATCGTTTCTATTTTCTTCTAAGTCGACGATTTGACGGTGAAGCTCGTCCCTTTCTCCATCAAAATCCATAGAAGGGTTTGTCTTTATATCCCTCTTCGCTTCAAGGATATCTTTATCCTTTTGCATTATCTGAACCTCCAATATACCTATTTGTTCTTTCAAGCGCCGCACAAGTTGTTCCTTGGACAGGGCAGATCTGTCATCGATACCGATAAAAGAGTTCCCCAAAAAAATTCCTGGATGCGGAGTAAATCGAATGCCCTTATCTACGTAAAAGGAAGTGTCTTCAAGTAAATTTTCCTGTTCACCTAAACAAATGTGCTACCGCTTGTTGAACCAATTGTCAGAAAATATCAATATTTGAACCACAGAACTACATACAACAGAAAGAAAACAAATGTGAATACTCATGTCCATACAAATTAATGACAACTACAAGGGATATAACAAAATAGTTTTTCCCTTCAGTACTCCTTTCCTTCATATTACATATTAATTTAGCATGGTGAGCCCTAAGATTCTTTAATATCACCTCTCTATCATTCCCTAAGAAATTGAAAGATAGCCGAGGGTACTTCATATAAATATGCTTGATCTCTCTCAAAAAGCGTTCTCTGCCAGATATATAGGAATGTTTTGTGAGGAATTCCCTACTCCACGTAGAGAGAGGGCAGATCATCCTTGGAAACAAAATAATTAATGGAAAAAGAATCTTTATCACCATAAGAATGAGTGGTTAAGGGCCGAGTCCCACAAGTAAAGAAGTTCAAGGATGAAGGCTTATACCTGAGGAATTGGAGAAACTGTACGTATTATTTGTTCCTTCTCATCAGGTTTTGGGAGATCAACCTCTTCAGCAAACCCACCATCTCCACGTGAAGTAACTGAAACATGAAATGAATTAGCACTCGTGAGGCCTGCAAAATCACCCATAAACATAAGGAACATACCTTCCTGCCATCCTTATCATGCCCACACCGGGGGTTAAATTCATTATTGTGACCACCTACATCGTCACGACCAATAAGCGAAGTAGGACTCTCGCCATTTCCAGGCATTGGATAGTCAGACAGCTCCTCAACAAATAAAAGATCCTCAACGCTCTCCTTATTCCCTTTGGAAATTTTGACATCCTTTCTGGGCATCCTAGCTCGCCCCAAGATTCCACTACGAAGATATGAAGGGAGAGAAGGAAAATCCTTATCCGGAAATTTACCGCAATTATCACAGTAGACCAAAGAGGGCCTTTTCATAATATTTGGTCGCTATATTTGGAAGATGTACCCTTACGAACAAGGAAATTCTATCCTAGGTTTCATAAATTATCCGTTTAGCATTAGAAAGGGCCACCTCCTTTGTTTTTAGCTCCCTTCTGTGCTCCGCCAACATATCTGATTACTCTCGCATAAGGGCTGAAACTTTAACGACTAAAAAATCATTATCAGCCTTTCCCTCTCCAGAAACGCTCTTAGCTGGCTATAGGCATCCTCGTTATTGCTCCTCGCTAAAACTAAGTCATAAATCTTAGACTCTAATACGGATTTCTCATCTTTGAGCTCTATTGCCTCACGAGATAATGAAGCCGTCGTTGCCCTAGTAGTAAACCAACCTTCGGATATCTAGAGAAGAACAACATAATATTAACCCTTATATAAGATAAACAGATGAAGAATTTAAGAGAACAAGAATATGAACCCGAAGTTGTCGCTTAATGAGATGAAGACAAGAATTGTACCAATCTGTAAAAGCAAACCCTGGAATATCAGAAGCATCAATTGAAGGGAAGATAGATCTTACAATACTATCAAAACCTGAAGTCGGTATAAGAGGATTTATAGGGTCACATCGTCGATAAAGAGGGGAAAGTGACTAGTGTTCTCTTAAATCCGAAACTTCCCGAGAATCGCACCTTAAAAGGCTAGCAATAAAATCACTTCCTGTAGCCTCCACTGAAGAAGGGAACATATTAGGAGTGTTTCCAAGAAAAGGGGGAAGAGGGCTGGATAACAATCGACAACCAGGCTACTCAACAGTTTCATTACCAGGAGAATCGAGAATAAAATTGGCTCTCTTATGTCTTTTGGAAGAATTGTTGCTGGCAGCCGGAGCTACCCTTTTGTCGTAAGGGAAGTTGTAGATAGGCGTAAATCATCCCTAAGAAACTAAGAAACACGGGACAGGGGGAAAAGAAACTCCTCCTACAACATCAACAACTTGGAGCTTCTTCAATCCAAGCTTCTCCTCGTTTGAACAAAGCCTAGCAGACTTGCTTAAACTAGAGTCACCCAATTAGGGAATCCCATACATGGTCCTGCCAGGTGATATCGTAACATAAACAAATGTTTTAATCTAGTTTCTATTTGATAATTGCAAACAAACAACATGCAGGAAAACATACGACATAGAATTTTGTTAACCCATTAGACAACAATATTAACTGCAAAGATCAATGTCAACAAGTTAGATTACCCTCTATAACGAGCTATTTGTTGTACAAATCTTGCATCTTAGAACCCCAATAATGGATGGGGATGGATACAACTTGTTAAATGTCACCATTAAACGTAATCTCAAACAATCGTTGGGAACGTAATCTACACTAATGCCATCGAGCCGCAATTCGAAGCATACTTCAAGCCAGTGATTGAGAGTGAGGCAAAAAAACTCACAAGTAGTTAAAGCTAAAACCTTGGAAGGTAGCGTGATAAATTTCGATGAACAGTAATGTCGCTTGAGTAAAATTTATGTAGGGTAAAGGAGGAAGACGAAAAGAAGATTCCTTTTTCGGCAAAAAGGCTCGTTTTCCATCTCTATCGCACATCTGGATTCGAATCAACGAGCAGAATTCATACTAAAAAAAAGACAAAAACCCTGCGTGATTAAAGCTCAATAGCCTCTTAGACAAGAAGAGCTTTACTTGAAAAGTCGAAGATACCCCTTTACTAGGGGGGGGGGGAGGGGATCTTACTACCAAAATTAACTCTGATACCAGTTAACGGTGAAGGGGCATCCAGTAGGCACAAGCACGAAGGAATAAGCCGAAAGCTACCACTACAACAAATATGACTATTTACAGCGTTTAAAAAATGCCGTAAAAGGTACTAGCAGCGTTTTTACATACGCTGTGTACCAACATGCAGTTAAAAGTCAGAATCATACTATAACTATAATGAAACGCTGTGAAAAGTATTATCCAATGGCGTTTCTCTTGTGTTGTTAATACATTCCATGGTGTTTTAATTGATTTGTTTATAGCGTTTAATTTTTGTTGTGATATTTATCTACGGCGTTTATGAATTGTTGTAAGTGTTTATTTGTCAATTTTTGAAAAAGCAATCTATGGCGTTTTTTAAATGCCGTTGAAAAATCACCATGTAAAATTTCAATAGCATCTTAAAAACGCCATAAAAAGTTCATATTCAATCTCGGTATTTTTATGGCTGTTTAAAATCAACATATTATATAAATACCACATTTCATAATCAATGCATCATATTAATAACAAATTTTATATTGATCACATTATTCATAACCAACAAATAAAATTATATAATCAAAATATGCAATATTCTTACATTAAACATACATAATACGTCCAACACATTTCGTAAAATAGTAGCGAGACATCACACACACATACACAAAGTAGTAGCGACCAAACATAGTAGTTCATACATTCTTACGACCCAAAATACAGTCTTAGCGGCAAGAATAACTTCTACCCATGCAACAATGTTTTCCATCAGCATCGTCTATCTACCTGTGAAGCAAAAATAAAAAAATTCACTATTGTTAGAACATGACAGTAAGGAAGGCTAGAAAGTGCTTTTTGTTATACTTAACAAATTTAGACACAAGATAATAACGTATAACATAACCATCACTAAGAAAGGAAATAGTGCATTAAATAAAAAAATTGAGTCATATAAAAATCTATGAATATAAATACTAAATTATAAAAGCATTTAAAAATAGCATGGTCATAGTTTGGAGTTAAAATTACCACATGCATATGAAGTTTGCGTCCACATTGGTCTCTGTTTTTCTAAACCTATAAATACCATTCTGTAGAAAAGTGAGTAATAAGAGTCTCTAAGGATAAGCAGAGGTATTGAGTATTGTGGTTTACTCAAAAAGGAAAGGACCAAAAAAATTGAATTTCACCTATAATTTCTCAAAGTTTAAGTTTATGTCCATCTTATTGGCTATAGATGCAATAAGCTTTGCCCAGTGATTATTCATCTACAACCTTCTATCCTCAACCCGCCGTAATTATTCCTTCACATCACAAGTCATCAGCTTGCAACTATGCATCTTCAACTCCTTTCATCTTCAACCAATTCTACAATTCCAACCTCACCCATCCCCATCCCCATCCCCTACTCTTAACACAACACTTAGCAGCCATTCAACACTCACTTCCGCACCACAACAACTGGTGATCACCCTCACTACCACTGAATAAGTTGCCAACTGCTACCACTCCTCACTCCATCTATCTGAACTCTTCAAGGAATCATCACTTTTTGACTCAAACCTGCAAGTGCTTTATGTATTTATTAGGAGCGTATGAAATGCATCTATCATATACACTTTTCAAAGTTACAAGTATAAGATAAACGATATATAGAAAACAAATTACACAAGAAATATGAAGTTCGAATCATATAATAAAAGAGAAGTACGTACCTTTGTTGGAACAAAATTGCACCCAAAAGAAACTAGACAATCGATCTTCTCATCATACCTGATAAGCACAGTTGAAATGGACTACTCTTAATATCACTACTCTTAATGAACATAAAATTTAGTAGAACCTACTAAGTAATGCTATTCCAGTATAGGAAGACAAAATGAATAGTTTTTCATATCAGCAAAAAAAAAAACTGATATCTAAACATTAAATGCTTATTGTATTTCATTGTTGATAGAAAATGTTGTACATGTATTATGTATTTGAGCATCTTGCTCATGTATTAAATTCTTTTCATTAAATAAACATTAACTCTATTGAAAACCATCCATCGAAAATCTTGTTTTAGCAACCCTTTAGCATCGCTTCATCATTTATTCTATTAAACACAAAATATAACATACCATAATGATTTCCATCTTCTTAGCAATTATCTTGAAAAGATGAATCATAATTCCTTATCAACCTTTTATACACCTTCATTTCATCAGTAGTGCCAAAGAAAGCATAAAACCTAAAGTAAAACATTAGTATTGTAAAATTATCAAATGAAAGAATATTACAGAAAATTAACAAATGAAGAAGATTTTAAACTAAATGAATGATTGAATGTGCGTATCTATAAAATAAAGTGAAAACGAAATCTCATCTCCTATTATTTATTACCATCCAATAAATGACATCATCATTATAAGCTTCAACTGCAAATTTAAAAGAAAGTAAATAACTAGTAGCCAGTTGCACTTCAATTTATACTGTTTCTTGTCAAGTTTATAGTGCAAAAATTAATATAATATGAGTCAGCAACACAAATTTAAACTAAAATAAAACAACATGCTTATATGATTAATGAATTCATTTATTGTGAGATATGAATTTCTATCTGAAAGAAACACTAGCTATTTGTAACTGCCAATTCATTTAACAAAAAAGAGGAAAATTGCAATAAACTTGAAATAACTTCTCTTATTTCATTGAATTAATGACTTATCAAGTCATTTCATTAC
Source organism: Allium sativum (assembly GCA_030737875.1). Classification (NCBI taxonomy): domain Eukaryota; kingdom Viridiplantae; phylum Streptophyta; class Magnoliopsida; order Asparagales; family Amaryllidaceae; genus Allium; species Allium sativum. The sequence goes on along the minus strand of CM060912.1, from coordinate 966,407,233 downwards.
TCCTTAGCAAAAGATTTTCCATTTAATAAAAAATAAACTGAAGTGAAAGTCGTTTTTTTTTCTGAATAAAACTTATATTCATTTAATGTAATGAGTAAAAAGTAGTAAAAAAGATAAACTAACATTTAAGTTGCAGGCTGATGGAATGTTGGATAAAATTTTGGTTCTTACATTATCATGTGAATCAGAAATATAAGAATAACTAGTGGTGGTATTTGAAGCGGCGATGGCGAAGTCTGGTGATGATTAATCCTGAGTGCAAGTGACTAAAAACATGTTAATGAGCACCAAGATCTATTAACATAATATATTTAACAACTTATCATAAAGAACTCCATAATTATTTTAACATTACCATTTTTTCCATTTCAGGAGGGTAGAAATTAGAGCCGGGTGGTCAACATGCAGGAACAGCAACTCCGTGCTCGATCCCCTTACACCCAGAAATTATTAAGAAAAAGCTTTCCTGTTAATAGGAGCGAAATGTTCCAACTTTATGGAAAACAACAATTATGAATTTTTTTTAACGCTAAAATGATGAATATACCTCAAAATACCATAGCCGTGGCTAATTAGAATTTGCATATAACAAATATCTTTGTTTTAAATTCCTTATCCACCTGAGATGGCAAAAATAGAACAAGCACAGAGTAGTAGTGGGAACGACAACATTCAGTCGTCGTTTCTTCTTGCTTAAAACCAGTGTGTCTTACATTTTTTCGATCATATGTCAACTTAAATTTCTAGATTGTATCTTCTTCGGAACGCTATCACATAGTGTCAGAGCCCATGATAATAAAAACGATTACACAATGACATGCAATGCACTGTGGATAGAAAATTATAAATGCTACTCAAAAAATATGTATATTATGTCGTATACTAGCTATCATTCCCGTTGTTAGTCGATATAAAAAAATAATAACTGAGACTGTATTAGTAGAAAATAACATAAATTTAGAAAAATAGGAAAAGGAACTAAAACTTCAGGGGAAAGCTTAAAATAAAATTCAGACTGTGAAAATAATTAAATCATAAAAGGACATACAGTAATAATTGGATAGTATAAAATGTCAGGATTAAGTTCCATTTTTACAGTTTAAATGGAATCTTTTTCGATTATGAACATCATCGATTGAATCTTTCCGATCGACTTACTTATGCATCGGAAGATGTACGCATATTTATTTCATGTCGTCTATTTTGATATGAATAATTAACAATTAAAATGACTAGTTAACCATTCAGGAGTGCGAACCAGTGGCAAAGTAATGGCATCATAAGTTACCACAGCACCACAAACATTTAGTCCAAAAATGCTCCTCCCTATCAGTATCCATAAACCTAAGACATATAATATGCATATAATGAAAAACATAATGCAAGGAGAAGCATAATATAACTGGTAGAGAGTGAAATTCAATTTTAAAAGACATAAAGCATTGATACAGAGTGCTGCTTACAGTTTTGCAGCTTTCACGTAATGAAAGGGAGGCCAGACGGAATTCTTTGAGCATATTTATCATACTAAGAAATCAAAAAACCGTCTGAAAAAATGTTCTTATACCTTTTTTAGCATTAAGGTTCTCAAATTTGATAAGTCCCTTTATTTTTGCAATGACATAATAAGTAGGATAAGGTATGTGGCCATAAAAGAATGTCTGGATAACTGCAGTTAAATAAAATAATGCAGTTACAGAGCTTAACCTGAGAGTTCCAATTGTTCCAAATGAAAAAACACAGGAGCTTGGGCGTCTCATAAATCCTGGATGCCTGACATTAACAAATTCATATAACAATAATACATTAGCAAAGCAGTACCAAGTTTTTAAATAAGAGGTATTTGTTGGGCTTTTCATTTCATTCATAGTTTTTACATATAAATTCATATGATATAACTTCAAATATGAATTAGTTTTACTGAAAATCAGTTGAATAGCATGTATTACACATGGTAGCTGAAAATGACGATACCTGTAACTCCATCACTGATAAGGTCTGATTTCCCTCTATATAAAACTGTAATTCCAGCAATTCTGATCGTTAAAGCATGAATCATAGTATTGACTTGTTTCCAAGTTCCAACACTGCTTGGAAACAAAATAATACCAAATTAATTTGCAGGTATTTAGAAGCCATATGATGATACCTATTTATACTCTATCTAGAAGCCATAGGATAAAAAGGTTATTTCAGATAAAATAATAAGAGTGAAAGATTTAAGGTTATTTTAGATTAAATACTAAGAGCGAAAGACTCAGACAGAGACACAATTCATCGAGCATGTGCACACAACACACTACATATTCATTTACAGAATAAATAAAATTTACAGTTATGCCGAGCAAACGGAGAAAATTATCCATGATAGTTTCTTAGGGGAAAGGAGCTCAAAGACTATGAGATGCCAATATAGTCTATCCGGCAGAACATACCCGACAGCGGGTTCTATAGCGAAAGGTCATCCAAGTCAGAAGCTAAGAAAGAAAGGGGGGAAAACTCCACTAACGGGAACCCGGAAGGGCAGAAGGATTGTCGATATTAACCTGTTTAATACCTGTACACAAGGGATAAAGACATCAAGAGTATCAAGCCAAAAGAGCATAAAGATTGTCTGGAACCAGCTTCTGACACATTTACTGCATAAAACATTGAAAGGTCACATTGATAAGACTATAGGCAAGTCACCTGGGGCTGTCCTCCGGAAGACCGGTCCGTACCCGGAGACTCCACCGAAAGGCAAACTGGAACCCTAGAAATTATACATGCTATCCATAGTAGTATATTTAGTACAAGCACAGACAGTGGTTTCGAACCGACAGTTATCTACGTACATCTTGAGGACAAGCTCTTCTAAGTATTCATAAGAAAATTGGAAGCCTACATCTGGGAGCTTATAACCGAGAACGTATAACCAGAGGTTCAAATACCTTCCGGAAAGCTACTACATCAACAAGCTCATTTCACCCTCAAAGAAGCCCTAACTGGCCGAGACCTTCCCTCCGGAAGTTATAATCCGCACCTCAAAGTGGCTAAGACCAAAAGCAACCGAAACCAATGAGAAAGGTAGCCGATAGAAGTACTTGCAGGCCCAACAGCCCAACAACAGAAGGGGTCCCGAATTCTCTAAAATAAGACCCTAGGGGTCAAATTTGGGGGAAGGCGCTTAGATTCTGATTCTGATTCTTATACTCTTTCTCTCCCGAATACTTACATCAATTGGAGGATTGCTTCTATTCTGCTCATGTACTCTAAATGGAAGATTAATAGAAAGTGAATCTACACTTATAGTATTTTCTTTTTGAGTTTGTTATGCTATTTCTTAGTGGTCGTTACTACAATTTACTGTTTATTTCCAACATATGCATGGATCCTTGTCCAAACCTTTCCGCAGATCGGATGAAACACATCTTCCTATATTCTTAAACCCATCTTACGAGCTTAGATCTTTCAGTGAACTTGGTGTAGCACTCCTTTCCACCATCCGTTAAGTCATTTATCAAGGGTTGTTTAGTGATCCTTCTCTCCAAGGCCTTGATACCTAGGAACGCTGATCTAACCCAAACTCACGAAGGCTAAACAACCTGTTCGTTTTCCTTAGGACCATTCCCATTGACCTACCTCTGGTGTTGACGAAAAATATCGTTATCATTTTGGCACTAGAAGGAGGTCCTGAATCTCCGACCTTATGGTTAACAGTCACATATCTACCTGTGCTGTTCCATCCCGGATTAGACTGAAGCTTTGGAGAAGCAAAATTTATGGGTAAAAGACCTTGACAAGAGCCTTTTAGATCTCGAATGAATAAGTTGAAAATTACCGACCTAAGAGTGACAAAAGAACAAGGGCTGAGAATGAAAGCCTCGCGGATAATAAAGTGAAAAAGTGAGAAGGTACAATATGCTTCCAACACTAAGGATAATAGCCTTTCCTACGAAGGACAAACCTTAATACCCCCACCAAGTGGTTCTACATTGGGGGATGCTAACATTTTCTCTCATCTAAGAAGAACTCTCCACAAGCGAGTCAGAGGAATGGTATTTGAACAAGAAATAATGAATGACATTGACCGCTTCACCAACAAATGGTCTGAAAGGGTGACACCCCAACTTCGGTATATTTTGGGAAGAAGGGACAAAGATATTGGTACAACAACATGGCTGGGTCACAAAAAGATTAAACCCCTACGGCAAGAAGAGGGGCTCATGCCAGGATTACCTAAGAATACTACGTCTCCACTTCGATGGAAAACATTTACTTCCTAACCAAACACGAACTCAACTATTAGTCACTCGCAAAGAAAAAGCCCAAATACGAAAGGAAAATAGGAGGATCCTATTGCCATTACCACATGATGAATGGACATGAAACTAATCACTGCAAAATCCTTGAGTAAACAATCATCAAATTCATCAACCAGGGCCAATTGTGAGAATTTATGAAAAAATCAGATTAAGTTCAGTAAAAATCCTTGGGAAAAGGATTATTAAACATGTCCAAGGGTATGGAAAATCCCCCTTTCGAAGCTTAGAAGAAACACAAAAGGGTTCAAACCATAAATGGATTAAATCCCTTGTCATCACCAAATTGGCCAGGACGAGGAATTCCCCGGAGGGGGATTATGTATTAGTCTTTCTCCATGCCCAAATCGGAGGGGGCTAGGTTAAAGCTTCAAAAGTGTAAGCCTCTGTTTCACACTAGAAATGGTCATGGCAGCGCATCTAAAATTAGCATGCCTTGCCTCTGCTCGTAGAAGAGTACGCCCTACCTCTGCTAGAACTAAGCATGCCCTATCTCTGCTCGTAGAAGAGCACGTCCTACCTCTGCTTATGTTCTGCGTTACCCGCAGAAGGGAACACAAACCCCGATGATCTCCTATGATGGTCATCAGAATACAATAATAATCCCCCAAAAACCGCAGAAGGGAACACAAACCGCAGAAGGGAACATCATTAAACTTCTGTCTTGTAATAAAATCGTCAGAATACAATAATAATGAAAAGAGCATAATTCCCCAAAAATATAGCCATAGTAGAGAAGATAAGAACTCGAGCAATACATCTAAGTAGCTCCAAACAGAATGAAAGCATAATCCTGATCAAGCTTGAGTATTCCCACCCTGAGAACTTGGGGGAACAGAAGAGGAAACAAAATGGGTCAGACATAAAGCATGGCGAGTCCAGTTACTTTTAGCATATAAATAAGTTAAAGCATCATGACAAGCATATAAAGTGGATAAGAGATAACAGCATATAAGACCGGTATGACAAGGTAACGGGATAGAATAAGTAGCGCTTCCCTAACACTTTTCTTTCTCTGCACCAATACTAGTATAAACAAAATGAGAAGATCCCAACAACTTCAATATGGTAGACTTAGGCGTACTTCTAGTAAGAGGTTTAACCCCATACAATCAAAAAGCTGCCCAACTAAACATACCGGAGTTACCCCTAAGGGTATTAACAGGCTCCTACACATACCAGAGTTTAGATGTACCTAATTACTACCTCAATCGATCGGCTCGCTACTCCGTAGATACCTTGTGCTGGCCCCACGGTAGGATGCATCACTCCCTAAGGTGGCAACCCTTCATTTTCAGGATGTGCACAATCATATCTACTGATGTCATGGCGTCTTAGCCTCCTCTGCCAAACCCATGCACGCACATGACCCCGTCAGGATGCGTCGCCCACACCGTCCCCTACGTTTCGATCTCTTACAATTGGCCCAGTAAGCATGCCCTGACTCTGACCTAGTTCGGAGTACTCGTTTGATGCCTTTATATGGGTTACTGACTGAAATGGGTCCTACACACAAGATGATTTGAGCTCCCCTTAGGTAGGCCATAGCAGAGTAAAAAGATTGCATGCCATACCGGAGTAAAAGATTGCATAACCCCACAGGTTAAGTTTGTGGGCCTCTATATGTGTGTGTTTATATATATATATATATATATATATATATATATATATATATATATATATATATATATATATTACCCACTACCCCAAGATATACTTAACCCTCCCACTGATTCATACAAGTTTACTTAACCCCTACTCAAGTTAACATGTTCAGACAATCCCTTATGGATTCAAGTAGGTTAAGTATTCAAGTTCATTACTACATTCATTTATGGTTATAATGTGCTAGATGTAACACCCCACCTCCGCTAGGGTCATTCACAAAGGGAATGCACTAGGTTTGGTGAAGCATTATCGAGGTAAACATGCACAGAAATATTACAAGACAGAACATATACAAAACAACGGAAGTAAAACAAATTTCATTACCTTATAAAATAAGGTCTAAAGCCTTTTACATCAGAATACATCAAAACCTGTCTTGCAATAGTAAAGAAGCATAAAACCTTTTCATAAATTATTCCCCAAGATAAAGCGGTGAAGCAGCCATAGCCAAGAGAAGACCAAGCTATACATGATGACCTTCAAGCATAAGAGGTCCGAACTAAACAACATCATTTCCTCCCTGAAAACCTGGGGGGGGGGGGAGGGAAAGGAAGACAAAGAGGCGAAACAAAACAGGGTCAGTCATAAAGACTAGTAAGTCCTATCTACTTCCAGTATAAAAACAGGTAAAGGTAACAGGACATGCATAAACTGAAAGTAAACATAAGAATGACGACAAGATAGATAAGCTAAACCAAGATAACTGGATGAACTATTGTAGCAAGATAAACTAAGGTATCATGATAAACTACGGTGTCAAGATAAATCAAGGTATCACATCGTCAGGTTTCTATCAAGTATACAATCCCAAGGTATCTGTCATGTATATCATCCCATGGTATTTATCATGTTTATTTGCTCTGCACCTCTCGTACTAGTATCCCAACCCACGTCATGTGTTAACTATGAATGTCCCTTGCCCAATGTCATGTAATGGTCCATGTCAACCTAATATATAGCATAAGTAGGTTTTTCCCAACTCGTATGTTCCTTTCCATGTATAAGTTCTGTCCTTTGCCGTAGGCCGTACGGGCTTTCCCATGTAAATCTATACCACCTCAACGTAGTACCATTTTATCATTGAAGTTGTTTTGGACTGCTACCCTTGATCTGGTTATGTTTTCTTACCATGAACTATCGCGTGTTCACTTAGGATTTATGCCACCTAGGACCACTAGGGATTATGCTACCTAATGAACGTTTCCGTGTCTCGGTTTGGGTTCAAGCCACCTAGGGCCACTAGGGATTATGCCACCCGTCAACCACGCCCTTTTATCCCACGTATGTATCATGAATCGTTTTCCATGTCTAGACGCACAAGTATCTCAATGTGCCATCCGAGTTCCGTGCCAGGGCAAATCAAGAAATACGGAACTCGGTCGGGAGCTTTAAGTCATCTTCCAATGCAGATATCAAGGTCTGTTTTTGTATCCGTGGCTATGGTCCCACGTGACCCCTCCCTCAACTACTGAAAGGAAATCCAAGAAAAATCATGTATGAGAACTACATCTCGGCCCCACTATGCCCCACTTACCTATTGGCCAACCTCACCCATAACTCGATAGCAAGTATATGGTCTGTTGGGAGTTCTCTGCCTTTCCGTATGTACACGATTGACTAAAGATGGTAGGTAGTCGACGACGCGCTATCCAGGGCAAAAACAAGAATCGTCGACTCCACGCTAATCCATCCCAGTCTTTAGGTCGCTCGCATAGCAACCAAGGCATACTCTTGGTTCTTCTACTGCAGACCTTAACCCCTTGTGAGCCCAGGCGGATCATCTGCAACCTCACAGAGGGATACCAAGAGTATCCTCACGTCCCCCGAAGCTACCGCTTCGTCACCCAGTTCGTTGGAGCCTTTATCTAAGTCAGATAATTCGCTCCTCCACGTGTGTCCAAGCGATGACCTACCGTATCGGGTTACTCATCTATCTATGAACTGGTCCAATTTCCTTGACTAAGAATTATTACTTAGTTATCCTTAACTAAGGTTTACCACTTAGCTTCTCTTCCCACTACCCTTGTTAACTACGATTTTCAACCTAGTCCCCTGAGCTAGGGTTTTGTCTAATGGGTTAAGTGTTGTCATTCAAGTTCATGACTTAACCCGCCTACGAATCATGTCAAGCTTTGGCTAAGTATTCAAGTCCAAGACCTAGCCCTACAAGTTGGTTAAGTATACCAAGAAGCTCATGACTTAACCCTATTCAATCATCAAGTCAAATTGGTTAAGTATTTGTTTATCTTAACCCTATCAGATTATCGTTTTAGGTTGGTTAAGCATAGATTATCTTAACCTCATCAGATTATCGAGTCAGATTGTTTATGTATAGGTTAACTTAACCCCATCCACTAATCGTATTAGAATGGTTAAGTATATTTAAACGGTCTTGTGACTTAACCCTATCAAGTTCTCATATTAGATTGGTTAAGTATGGTTGCTTAACCTCACCAAATCATCATGTATAATTGATTTAGTATAAGTTACTTAACCCCAATAAATTATCATGTTAAGTTGGTTAAGTATTGGTTACTTAACCTCATTGAATTACCAAGTTTAGATTGGTTAAGTGTTAACTTAACCCCATCGAATTACCGTGTTTAGATTAGTTAAGTGTAGGTTACTTAACCCCATCTAATTACCGTGTTTAGATTAGTTAAGTCTAAGTTACTTAACCCCATCTAATTACCAAGTCGGATTAGTTAAGTGTAAATTACTGAACCCCATCTAATTACCAAGTCGGATTAGTTAAGTGTAAATTACTTAACCCCATCTAATTACCAAATCGGATTAGTTAAGTGTAAATTACTTAACCCCATCCCCTAATTGTCTTATATGGTTAAGTGTCATTAAGAAATCAAGTCCGGTTCCACTTAACCTACCCATTCGTGTCATATCGGTTAAGTGTCATTAGTCAAAATTACTTAACCTTTTCATGTGGCATTAATTAGATTAATGCACCCCAACCTCTCACATTAGACTTTGTTGTGGTTACTAGTTAAGCCGGGTGGGTCCGGGTAGCTTTACACCACAACCTAGTCTAACCTCGGGTCTTAAGTGCTATATGACCAACTACTCACATTGGGTCCTATTGTTTGTAGCCACTAGTTAAGCCGGGCGGGTCCGGGTAGATTTATGCTACAAACTCAACCCAACCTCGAGTTGGCCACTTTCATGTTTGGTCTAGTGTCATATTACACTTACAACCCATACGTGTCTAGTTTCAAGTCCCATGTTTACCCCACATGTCATGTCCACATTTAGGTGTATCATGAGTGCCATATTTTCATGAAATCCCATGTCCAATTATCATGTCATAATCACGCACGTCTAACCTACCCCAAATCGTGTTTCCAACCCAAGTAAAAGCGAGTCAACATAGTAAGGATACTATGCTACATATTGGCCTCAAAACATGCACGATGTCAAAAAGGGATTGGCCACAAACATGCATGGTATCATAAGGGGTTTGGCCTCAAAATATGCATTGCATCATAAGGGGTTTTTGGCCTCAAACATGCATAATGTCACAACGGGATTAGCCACAAACATGCATGATATCATAAGGGGGTTTGGGTTCATTTACATGCATAAGCCCCAAGTCATATTCATGTGCATATTTCACAAGTCAAAGTGGTTTCAAGTATTCATGCCAACATTCCGCAAGTAAAGGTTCAATCATCCATGATGGACCAAGTTAAACATAACATAAGTGGCATGATTTAGTCACTAAGCATAGCCAAAAGTCATAGGTTTAAGCAAAAGAGGCATGAAAAGGTTCATATAGGCTAGCATACTTGGTTTAATCTCGTTTTATTCCATGCCATCATTAAAACTACCATTTAGATCTAGAAGTAGCTAGAACTTACATAGCGTGGCAAGAGGGCTAGGAGCATGAATCGTCTTGACGAAGAAAGGTGGCTCCTTTGTTGAAAAATCATCATGAAATTTGTGTAGCAACATTGATCTACCCTCGATTTGATGTAGAAAGCTTGCACCTTTTGATTTGAACCCGATTTGAATGCATAAGCCCTTGGAGTTGGAGATGGAGGCCATGATCAAGATAGATTTTGGCAGCACTTAGTTGCTAGAATGATTTTTAGTGATTTAGGTTAAGTCCTAGGGTGTTTTTATAGAGATTAGGAGTAGTTTAGGCCATAGGATAAACCCTAGGATAGATCTGAGCCCTCAAAATCCGTCACAGGCCCATAAAACCGAGCCAAGACAGCAGCAGGTGCACCCCGGCCCAAGTGGTCGGACCACCCAGGTCGACACCCGTGTCGACTGGGCAGTCGACCTGCCCCCTGGGCGTGTCGACTCCCCAGTCGACACCCCGGTCGACCTGGGGCTTGGGCGGGAATTTTCCCGCCCAGTTCGTTTGGCTCTAGATTTGAATTTCGAACTGTTTTTGAACTTGAATTTTTCTGAAAACTTTGACGGACCATAGCTAGGTCATACGGACTCCGATTTTCGAAAACTCAGACTCTATTTCGCGTATTTTTCCGAGACGAACGCAATGGCGCTACCCGTTTCTCCTGATTCAGATTTTATAATTAAATTCTGCCTTGATTCTTGTCTTAGCATGTTGTAAAAATCCGGGTTGTTACATTCTCCCCAACTTAAAGGATTTTGTCCCCGAAATATCCAAGTTAGGAAGAATGTATCCTACCATCCATCATCCATCTACTCAAAACATCATCCACAGGCAACCATGGTCCTTAAAAGACTCCTAATGCTTTATGAACACATGCAGAAAGTGTGTGTATATGTTCCTTAGCTAATGCTAATGATCAGGCCTGAATGATCTTTCTAATGCAAAATATGTTTAGTGCCATGAATCCAACATGTATGCAAATAGTCCTAGTCATATAAGTACTACATGCGTGCACAAACATTCATTCATATGCAACATCCGCATGACAACACATTAACTTTCAAACAAGTATAAATACTCGTGCATATGCAATGCAAAATGTGAGTGCGTCGATCTAGTATCTAACGTGTATTCGCGCATCCACGAGCAACCACTTGCAACCATTTGCAACCATATCAATCATAACATGTTTCAAATACATGTTTACATCCATAGAGTTCTACCTAAGGTTCCCAAGATAGGATCGAGAAGATAAACAAGACAAACTCCTTACGGGGTTTGCAATAGAAACAGGACCGAGAGGATATCCACCAAGCGATAGCATGCAAGCAAGCTCTACAGGAGAACCAGGGATCAACGATATACTCTTAAAAAGAGATATGATGCGCGCGTCTAAGCCGCATTTCCATGAGCTTAATTCCATTGTGCCTTGACCGCCTTTGACTTCATGATTTCGTAGCTCCTTGATTCCTATTTCCAAGGTATGAGTCGGAACTCATTTCACTGTCGCCTCTCGTTCCTTTTTCACTTATTCTTTTCTAAAATACTTGGCTCAACCATAACCGCGTACTCATGGTTTCATGCAAGCTTTCCAAAAATCCACTAGCAAATCTTGGATCTCGTTTACCTACTAAGAGGTATTCCACGCAGAAGAGTTTTTCCTTGAAAACAACCGATGCCAGCCATGTTGCCCAGTGTACTTACTAGGGTGATTCCTACAGCCCATGCTTAAGCAGAATGAACCATCTGCCTTATTTGCGAACCTTACTCGATCGGATCAGAGATTTCCGATAAATGCATCAAGAGATTCTAGGTAACTAACCATGACAGAACTCATAAGGTTCCACGAGACTTCGAGGGTATTACCAAGGCAAGTTAAGAGTTTAACTACCCTTCTTTCAAAACCGAGAATGGAATCCCTTACTGGATAACCACTTCATCCCTATAATCCATCCATAGCTCAACAATAGAAGCATTGCTTCTAATCTCAACACTTGGCATTTACACTCTCAATTCCAAACAAGTCATGAATAAATGGACCGACTCTCCAACCAGATTTTTGGGACAAAAGTGGGATCTTCTACCATGCTAGTACTAAGGTACAGAGACTTAACTATCGAAGCAGACTTAAATGATGCGATGATCAAAACAAAGTCTGGACGGGATGATAGAAAAGAAAGGCTAAACCTTTAACAGAAACGATACCATCCCTCTTAGGTACGCTAGGAGTGAGAGCATACAATTTCCCTCTCGCTGATCTTTTCCTTGCCTTCCTTCGTGGACTAATCCATACCAACAAGTTGCTTATCCTTACGTCTGTGTCCTTTATCCTTGCTCTTATTACCCTTCCTTGTAACACGGTAACAGGCCTCTCGAGAACCACCTCCATCTCACGGAAAACACTTCGTAGCTAGACAAGGATTAGTCGCAGTTAAAACTACTGTGACTACAGATGGAGGAAAGAAAGGAAAAGAGATTCAATCAAGGAAACAAAGGATAGTGCTAATGGCTTTTGGGGAATAGCCTTTAAAAACTTTTCTTGAAAAATGCTTCTTTGTAAATGGTTTCTCAAATAGTTTTCAGAAGGTTTTAAAAACTTTTGCCCAGTCTGGTAACCTTCTGCTCTGATACCAAATGTAACACCCCACCTACGATAGGGTCATTCACAAAGGGAATGCAATAGGTTTGGTGAAGCATTATCGAGGTAAACATGCACAGAAATATTACAAGACAGAAAATATACAAAACAGCGGAAGTAAAACAAATTTCATTACCTAAGCCTTTTACATCAGAATACATCAAAACCTGTCTTGCAATAGACCTTTTCATAAATTATTCCCCAAAATAAAGCGGTGAAGCAGCCATAGCCAAGAGAAGACCAAGCTATACATGATGACCTTCAAGCATAAGAGGTCCGAACTAAACAACATCATTTCCTCCCTGAAAACCTGGGGGGGGGGGGAGGGAAACGGAAGACAAAGAGGCGAAACAAAACAGGGTCAGTCATAAAGACTGGTAAGTCCTATCTACTTCCAGTATAAAAACAGGTAAAGGTAACATGACATGCATAAACTGGAAGTAAACATAAGAATGACGACAAGATAGATAAGCTAAACCAAGATAACTGGATGAACTACTGTAGCAAGATAAACTAAGGTATCATGATAAACTACGGTGTCAAGATAAATCAAGGTATCACATCGTCAGGTTTCTATCAAGTATACAATCCCAAGGTATCTGTCATGTATAACATCCCACGGTATTTATCATGTATATTTGCTCTGCACCTCTCGTACTAGTATCCCAACCCATGTCATGTGTTAACTATGAATGTCCCTTGCCCAATGTCATGTAATGGTCCATGTCAACCTAATATATAGCATATGTAGGCTTTTCCTAACTCGTATGTTCCTTTCCATGTATAAGTTCAGTCCTTTGCCATAGGCCGTACGGGCTCTCCCATGTAAATCTATACCACCTCAACGTAGTACCATTTTATCATTGAAGTTTTTTGGACTGCTACCCTTGATCTGGTTATGTTTTCTTACCATGAACTATCGCGTGTTCACTTAGGATTTATGCCACCTAGGACCACTAAGAATTATGCTACCTAATGAACATTTCCGTGTCTCGGTTTGGGTTCAAGCCACCTAGGGCCACTAGGGATTATGTCACCCGTCAACCACGCCCTTTTATCCCACGTATGTATCATGAATCGTTTTCCATGTCTAGACGCACAAGTATCTCAATGTGCCATCCGAGTTCCGTGCCAGGGCAAATCAAGAAATACGGAACTCGGTCGGGAGCTTTAAGTCATCTGCCGATGCAGATATCAAGGTCTGCTTTTGTATCCGTGGCTATGGTCCCACGTGACCCCTCCCTCAACTACTGAAAGGCAATCCAAGAAAAATCATGTATGAGAACTACATCCCGGCCCCACTATGCCCCACTTACCTATTGGCCAACCTCACCCATAACTCGATAGCAAGTATATGGTCTGTTGGGAGTTCTCTGCCTTTCCGTACGTACACGATTGACTAAAGATGGTAGGTAGTCGACGACGCGCTATCCAGGGCAAAAACAAGAATCGTCGACTCCACGCTAATCCATCCCAGTCTTTAGGTCTCTTGCATAGCAACCAAGGCTTACTCTTGGTTCTTCTACCGCAGACCTTAACCTCTTGTGAGCCCAGGCGGATCATCTGCAACCTCAAAGAGGGATACCAAGAGTATCCTCACGTCCCCCGAAGCTACCGCTTCATCACCCAGTTCGTTGGAGCCTTTATCTAAGTCAGATAATTCTCTCCTCCACGTGTGTCCAAGCGATGACCTACCGTATCGGGTTACTCATCTATCTGTGAACTGATCCAATTTCCTTGACTAAGAATTATTACTTAGTTATCCTTAACTAAGGTTTACCACTTAGCTTCTCTTCCCGCTACCCTTGTTAACTACGATTTTCAACCTAGTCCCCTGAGCTAGGGTTTTGTCTAATGGGTTAAGTGTTGTCATTCAAGTTCATGACTTAACCCGCCTACGAATCATGTCAAGCTTTGGCTAAGTATTCAAGTCCAAGACCTAGCCCTACAAGTTAGTTAAGTATACCAAGAAGCTCATGACTTAACCCTATTCAATCATCAAGTCAAATTGGTTAAGTATTTGTTTATCTTAACCCTATCAGATTATCGTGTTAGGTTGGTTAAGCATAAATTATCTTAACCTCATCAGATTATCGAGTCGGACTGGTTAAGTATAGGTTAACTTAACCCCATCCACTAATCGTATTAGAATGGTTAAGTATATTTAAACGGTCTTGTGACTTAACCCTATCAAGTTCTCATATTAGATTGGTTAAGTATGGTTGCTTAACCTCATCAAATCATCATGTATAATTGATTTAGTATAAGTTACTTAACCCCATTAAATTATCATGTTAAGTTGGTTAAGTATTGGTTACTTAACCTCATTGAATTACCAAGTTTAGATTGGTTAAGTGTTAACTTAACCCCATCGAATTACCGTGTTTAGATTAGTTAAGTGTAGGTTACTTAACCCCATCTAATTATCGTGTTTAGATTAGTTAAGTCTAAGTTACTTAACCCCATCCAATTACCAAGTCGGATTAGTTAAGTGTAAATTACTGAACCCCATCTAATTACCAAGTCGGATTAGTTAAGTGTAAATTACTTAACCCCATCTAATTACCAAGTCGGATTAGTTAAGCGTAAATTACTTAACCCCATCCCCTAATTGTCTTATATGGTTAAGTGTCATTAAGAAATCAAGTCCGGTTCCACTTAACCTACCCATTCGTGTCATATCGGTTAAGTGTCATTAGTCAAAATTACTTAACCTTTTCATGTGGCATTAATTAGATTAATGCACCCCAACCTCTCACATTAGACTTTGTTGTGGTTACTAGTTAAGCCGGGCGGGTCCGGGTAGCTTTACACCACAACCTAGTCTAACCTCGGGTCTTAAGTGCTATATGACCAACTACTCACATTGGGTCCTATTTTTTTGTAGCCACTAGTTAAGCCGGGCGGGTCTGGGTAGATTTATGCTACAAAATCAACCCAACCTCGAGTTGGCCACTTTCATGTTTGGTCTAGTGTCATATTACACTTACAACCCATACGTGTCTAGTTTCAAGTCCCATGTTTACCCCACATGTCATGTCCACATTTAGGTGTATCATGAGTGCCATATTTTCATGAAATCCCATGTCCAATTATCATGTCATAATCACGCACGTCTAACCTACCCCAAATCGTGTTTCCAACCCAAGTAAAAGTGAGTCAACATAGTAAGGATACTATGCTACATATTGGCCTCAAAACATGCACGATGTCAAAAAGGGATTGGCCACAAACATGCATGGTATCATAAGGGGTTTGGCCTCAAAATATGCATTGCATCATAAGGGGTTTTTGGCCTCAAACATGCATAATGTCACAACGGGATTAGCCACAAACATGCATGATATCATAAGGGGGTTTGGGTTCATTTACATGCATAAGCCCCAAGTCATATTCATGTGCATATTTCACAAGTCAAAGTGGTTTCAAGTATTCATGCCAACACTCCGCAAGTAAAGGTTCAATCTTCCATGATGGACCAAGTTAAACATAACATAAGTGGCATGATTTAGTCACTAAGCATAGCCAAAAGTCATAGGTTCAAGCAAAAGAGGCATGACAAGGTTCATATAGGCTAGCATACTTGGTTTAATCTCGTTTTATTCCATGCCATCATTAAAACTACCGTTTAGATCTAGAAGTAGCTAGAACTTACATAGCGTGGCAAGAGGGCTAGGAGCATGAATCGTCTTGACGAAGAAAGGTGGCTCCTTTGTTGAAAAATCGTCATGAAATTTGTGTAGCAACATTGATCTACCCTCGATTTGATGTAGAAAGCTTGCACCTTTTGATTTGAACCCGATTTGAATGCATAAGACCTTGGAGTTGGAGATGGAGGCCATGATCAAGATAGATTTTGGCAGCACTTAGTTGCTAGAATGATTTTTAGTGATTTAGGTTAGGTCCTAGGGTGTTTTTATAGAGATTAGGAGTAGTTTAGGCCATAGGATAAACCCTAGGATAGATCTGAGCCCTTAAAATCCGTCACAGGCCCATAAAACCAAGCCAAGACAGCAGCAGGTGCACCCAGGCCCAAGTGGTCAGACCACTCAGGTCGACACTCGTGTCGACTGGGCAGTCGACCTGCCCCCTGGGCGTGTCGACTCCCCAGTCGACACCCCAGTCGACCTGGGGCTTGGGCGGGAATTTTCCCGCCCAGTTCGTTTGGCTCCAGATTTGAATTTCGAACTGTTTTTGAACTTGAATTTTTCTGAAAACTTTGACGGACCATAACTGGGTCATACGGACTCCGATTTTCGAAAACTCGGACTCTATTTCGCGTATTTTTCCGAGACGAACGCAATGGCGCAACCCGTTTCTCCTGATTCAGATTTTATAATTAAATTCTTCCTTGATTCTTGTCTTAGCATGTTGTAAAAATCCGGGTTGTTACACTAGACCTCCCACATTAAGCTCACAACTTGTGGATGCTGGATATGACGGGCGGTTCCGGGCAGACTTCTTCCACAAGCTGGACTTAAACTTGTATCTTAGCCCGTTATTTGTTTATGCACTTAGACACCTCACATTAGATTCACAACTTGTGGTCGCTGGATATGCCAGTTGGTTCCGGGCAGACTTCCACCACAAGTGTAATCTAACCTCGTGTCTAAGCACGGTTACAGTTTCTAATTACTACAATTCTAGGCATTTTCATTATTAACCAATTACTCCTATGTCGTTATAAGTTTTCACGCCCCTTTTCCAAGTCATATTCATCATGTACCGTATGCCCCCAAATTAAGATATAAATCACAATTTGATTTATGCTCCAAATCCATATTCATATATTTAATTCAAGTTATACCTAAATTTCCCAATCCAAGTTATGCTCCAATTTTAATGTTTCCCCCTCGTTCCCAATTTCACGCGTTCACATATTTCAACAGCATTCCTAGGCTTGAAAGTAGCCTGGCTATAAAATAAAAAGGGAAAAGAAGAAGGGAAGAGAACAAAAATAATCATAATAACAAGATTGACATATGACGACAAAAATAGACATAGTAACGGATAAGCATACAGTGACAAAATTGGGCATAGTGACAAGATAGGCATATAAGAACAGAACTGATGAACATGTGATAATATAACTGATTTGGCATAGTGCCATGATCATAAACAGACATGATGAGATCTAATTAGTGAATTAGATATACAAATAATGGCAGATCTGACATGGTATATAAACCTAGGCTTATATCCAATCCATAGTCATGTCAAAATAACTTAGATACGCAGGTTATGGCAGATCTGATATGATTCAACTAGTCACAGGCTTAGATCCAATTCATACACATGTCAAGAATAACTTTTAAGTATTTATATCTAAAAATAACGTAGACTCACTGTGATTGGATCTAAGAAATAGAAGAGGAATTGCATATGTTGAATCACATATCTCTAAACTTGAATGACTTGATTATTGAAGAAGAAAAGCCATTTCAATCTAGGCAGAGGCAACATCTAGTTCTCTATTGTTTTAGAATGAATAAAACAAGGAGAATAAGGTCTTATTTATAGCCTAGGGTTCATAGATCTGGTCAGAAAACAAGCCCACATACGCAGAAATGTACTTTGCCTGGATCGAGGGGATGGGGTGTCGACACCTCCTTATGGTGTCGACGCATGGGTCGACACCACTAGGGTATGTCGACCCACAACGGGTCCGATTCCCTTCCAGACTTCCCGCTTCGGATTTTGAACTTGTTTTAATGATTTTGACTTGTTATGTATATATATATCTTATGCATATACAAACTTCAAACCTTAATATCTTCTTCATTCGGTGTCCGTTTCACGCAAACTTGGTGTCTATCTTAAGCAGAATTCCAAGACGAACGTAATGGCGTAGTCTGTTTCACTTACTTCTGAATATTTAATTAAGTATTGTTTTTTTTATAATCTTAATGTGTTATAAGATTATGGGGTGTTACATTCTCCCCTACTCAAAGGATTTCGTCCTCGAAATCTCTAAGTTAAGAAGAATGTATATCCTAACATCCATCACCCATCTACTCATCCACCAATCACAGACATCCATTGTCCTTAAAAGATTTCTATTGCTTATATGAACATATGCAAAGGTGTGTGTATATGTCCCTATAATAATGCGAAAGATCAAGCGGTCTACTGATTCAGTCGACCTCCTCAATGCAATGTATGTTAGTGCCATGAATCCAACATGTATGTAAATAATCCTATTATATTAAGTAAGTTCTATATGTGTGTACAATCATTCATACAAAAGCAACATCCATGTGATGATACACTCACTTTCATCCATTAAAAGAAGAAAAATTCACACATGTTTATATGCAGTATGAAAGTGATTGAGCCGATCTAGTGCCTAATGTGTGTATATGCATCCACGAGTGATCACTAGCAAACATTTGCATCCACTTGCATCTATCAAACATAACATGTTTCAAACACATGTTTACATCCATGGGATTCCTACCTAAAGGTCGAAAATTTGATCGATAGGATTTTTTTAAATGATAGAAACAAGCATAAATAAAAGCTTTGGGAAGGAAGTTAAAAACATACCCTTGAAAAGAAAAGGGTACGGAGCGCGAATCTTGTCTTCGGTCTCCCAAGTTGCATCCTCTTGGTTATCTCCCCACTGAATTTTCATCAATTTGACCTATTGCATAGTTTCTTAACTTCTGATCCAAGAATACGGGTAGGTGCTCTCCTAACTATTGCCTCTGGTTCCACCTCTACTTCCTCAAGCATACTCGGCTCATGTATTTCTGTTGTGTCATGCAAGCACTTCCGTAAATGAGAAACGTAGAAAACATCATGATCGCTGGATAGTCTCTCTGGTAACTTTACTCTATAGGCCATTTGGCCAATCCTTTCTGTTATGCGAAATAGCCCTACAAATCTTGGTGCCAATTTCCCTATAGATCCAAAGCGAACCACATTCCTTAATGGTGATACCTTAATGAAAACCATGTCTCCCACCTCAAACTCAATGTCAGTTCTTCTCCTATCTGTGTAGGATTTCTACCTATCCCGAGCGGTCTTCATTCATTGTCTAATATGATCAATCTTTTCGGAAGTTTCTCTAACTATATCCGGTCCAAGTAGAAGTCTTTTTATAGATTCCCACCAATAAGTCGGTGATTTGTAGGGTTGTCCGTACAATGCTTCGATGGGTGTCATGCCAATGCTAGCTTGATAACTGTTGTTGTAAGCGAACTCGACTAAAGGAAGATGCTCTTCCCAAGTCCCTCCGAAGTTTAGGATACACAGCCTTAAAAGATCCTCAAGAACTCTCTTCACCCTTTCCGTCTGTCCATCGGTCTGAGGGTGATAAGCAGTGCTCAAACACAACTGTGTACCTAATTCTTCTTGCAAGCTCCTCCAAAATTCACTGGTGAAAATGGGGTCACAATCACTAACGATATTGCAAGGTACTCCATGAAGACGGATTATCGCATGGACGTAAATTGTTACCAACCATGTTGTCGTCCTCTTATTCTTAACCGGAATGAAATGAGCGCTCTTAGTAAGTTTGTACTACAACCCAAATACTGGTATTGCCTTTCCTCGATCTAGGCAAACCATCAATGAAATCCATCAAGATGCTCTCCTACTTCCACTGTGGGACCTCCAAAGGAGGAAGTAAACCACCGGGCTTCCTTTGCTCAGCCTTGACTTGCTGGCAAATCAAACATTGAGAAACAAACTCCGCCACATCTTTCTTCATTCCAGCCCAAAAGAAAATCCTCTTCATATCTCTATACATCTTATCACCGCCTGAATGGATAGTCATCTTAGAATTATGGGCTTCCTCTAAGGCTGTCTTCAACAGACTCCTAACTCGGGGAACACAAAGCCTTCCATCTCGTCGCAACCATCCTCTATTGTTTGTGGAATATCTACTGAGGTGACTAGAAGTCTCCCCTTTACCGAGCCTATCCAAGATGTCTGAAATCTGTGGATCCTCTCGCTGTGAAGTTCCTATCTGATCCAAAAGAGTAGGTCGCACCTCTAGTGGTACCAATAAACCAGGCGAAAACTCGGTAGAGAGTCTAAAGTCAAAAATCGATATAAACTCCAAGCTTTTCCTCTTCATAAACAGAGGACTTAAGGTCACGTCTGCTTACTCAATGCGTCTACCACCACATTACCCTTGCCAGGGGTATAAGCAATCTCAAAGTCATAAGATGCTAGGAACTCCATCCACCTTTGTTGCCTCAAATTAAGATCCTTCTACGAGAACAAGTACTTAAGAGATTTATGATCGGTGTACAACTCAAACTTCTCTCTAAGTAGCTAATGGCGCCATGTCTTAAGCGCGAATACTATGGCAGCTAGCTCTAAGTCATGGGTAGGGTAGTTCTTCTCATGAACTCTTAGCTGTCTATCTCCATAACATACTACCCTTCCCTTTTGCATCGAACCGCACCAAGCCATGTACCACATGCATCAGTGTATACCGTAAATACTTTGTTTCCATCAGGCAAGGTCAAGACTGGGGTTGTTGTCAGAGCCCTCTTCAATCGCTGGAAAGCAACATCACAATCTATATCCTATGCAAACGTCTAAATTTTCTTCGTCAGCTGTAACGATCCAGAATTTTTAACCAATTTAAAATTGGAATTTTTATTACTTAATTTGAATTTGACATACATATATATGGTTTAGAATATTTAATAATTTTGATAAGTTATATGATAGATTTTACTTGAATTATAAATGAGAATGATTATTAATAAGCTTGGATTTATTGATACTATTTGTCGTTCGATCAGATTTGTCGAACCATAACATGAATTAGTAGTGTTAGAATTAAGTGTTGCCCTTAGTTTTCATAGCATTTAAGGGAAAATGCTACCAAAAGTTCACCTTCTCTACTTAAGACAAGTGAATGGACACTTGTAATTTTGCATGTATGCTTTCATGCATGCTTTCCACTTGCCCCCTTATGTGTCATTACCTCCTTAACCCTTCATTCCTATATAAGGAGGCCTTTCCTCCATTTTTTAACTATTCCACTCTATTTTCTTCTTTTCATCTTCTTCTTAAAGCTTATGGCCATGGTTTCCATGGCACAAGTCTTCTTCTTTTCCACAACTACCTTGCTGAAGTTCATCCTCCTCCTCTTATAATATATATATATAGAGAGAAATATTAGTATATATTATATAATATATATTTTGGTGAAGTAGACAGTGCACCGAAATACTGTCTGATGGTTCGCTCAACTAGGCTCGCCTACCGTGAAGATTTGGAAAGCTGTTAGGTGAGAACTCTTTAACGAAAGTTTATATATTTAACTAGTAGTTAGACTGATTTAAATATAGTGATGAATTATTAGTTGTAATGATAATTGATGTTTGTTGTGATGGATGATGGATGCATAGTTTAAACCACACACACTATTAAGCGTTAGTGTTATAACACTTGTGCACAGTTATGATTTATTTAATTATGTTGATGATGGTTGCTATGGATGTTTAAATGGTTATTGATGTTGTTTTGCACACACTATGACACAACAATTATAGTATCACATTGGTGATCGACAAATTTCCTTCGTAATTAGAAGCAATATCATTATTGAATTTGAAGGTTAATAATTTGGAAAGACCATATGCATGAATTCATATGTATTGATAAAGTCATTTAAAGAATAAATAAATACCAGAACATTCTAGGATGACAGAGAGGATAGTGTTTAGGCTTGGGTTTGGAAATAAAGTTTGCTGCTCTTTCTGGCTATCCCAATCTGATCCGACGAATGGGATGTTAATTTGAAGTTATTTGAATTTAGAAATGAATTGGAATTTGATTTATTAAGTAAAAAAAAGTTGAATTTTAGATCCAAAATAATTTGGAAAGTAAATTTAAATGATTTTAAAAGGGTTATATAAGGATATAACGGTTTTCTAAGATATTTTGTAGTATCGTAGAATAATGGTTATTATGGTCAAAATAGAGCTTGTCGCATAACAGTAATTTATGTATTTTAGATGCAAACTTTAAACGCTTATAACTTTTGCAATCTAAATCGGATTTCAATAAAATGAAAAATGTTTGATTTCCATTAACAAGAACTTTCAGATGAGTGAAAGAAGATTTTAAATTTGAGTTATAATTTTCGAGTTATTTTTGAACCCATGTTGGAAAAGGTTGATGTAAGAACAATTGTTGACCATAACCATAAACAACTATTTTTAAATGTTTTTAAAATATGGATTTTTTTTGTAAAATCATTATAAACTATGAAAAGGTGTTTTGAATTGTAAAGTTTAATTTTTGCCTAAGATAAACGATATTTTGATCAAAATAGTTAAGATAACTGTTTTGTAACGCTTTTGTAACACTTTTGAAATGCTATTGTAATGCTTCCTTCGAAAATAATCTATTTTGAAGTTTTAAACCGTAAACTATTTTCTGAACTATAAGTAATGATTTGTGGAATGTTTTCAAAGGTTTAAAAGTATTACAAATATTTTATATAGAATTTAAAGGGTAGTCCACTGTTATTCCATTTGTAGTGTGAGTTGGATATCGAGATTAATATTAAGTATAAGTTGATGGTATTCCTATCCAGATCTAATGTCAAAGAGTTGGATAAATCTTTTAAGTAATATATGGGTTTCCTAATTTGAAATAAGTTGGATAGAAATAATCTTCGCATATTTGATATGAAATTCTTTGGTGTAAACGTATACTATTTGAGGAATTTGAAAGATATTATTATTATATCGTTATTCCACTTATAATATTCGTTGATTTTGAGAATTGATATCGAATATAAATAGATACAATTCCTGTGTAACTTATGTTCAATATCGATTAATTTGGGTTTCGTCGTGAATCATATCTTCAACAATATCATTCTTGAAGCCCAATGAGATTGAGTTGTGGAAATTCATATCGTAAATTGGGATTTAATCAAACCTTTGATTTGAGAAAATTAAAAATAAGAAATTGGGAACCAAGTATAATCTTTTAGTTAAGATTAAAGAATTGAATGTTGGAAAATCGATTTAATTGGAAACTACAGTTCAAATATGGATTAAAGGATTTTCAAAGGAAACTGGGTTTTGATAGCGAGTTATCAAACGGAAAATTAATTAAGGCTTTGGGGCTAGATTATCTTTGATTTAAGGGATGTGTTTTAAAGAAGAAGGGTTAAATATGGATTTTGTTAAAGATAATTTGAGGATGGGTTTAAAGAAATTTAATTTAACAAAATCTAAGATGGAAAGAGATTTGGTTGAAAGCCTGTGTTTTCCGTAATCGTGTTTTAAAAATTACGCTTATTATTTGGGAAGACTGGGATTAGATGTATGTCCAAAAACCATTCCAAGTAATAATATGATGTTGTGGAGCAATTGAATACATTGAAGACAGTACTGAAGACCGGGACCCTTCATATCGTAAGGACGACTTGTTGAATGTCTCAAATGGGTAGCTCCCATTTGCAGATGGATTTTATATCAGCTAAGTGGCAAGAAGCCCAAACATATGTGAAGGAATTTCGGATTGTTGTTTCGTTCAGACCCAGAACAGACATTTATGGATTGTGTGTCTGACATTGTAATTGACTGCTTAGCACTGATCTCTGTTAAATATATATCTATTTGGTGGTGGAGAATTTATTCTCTTGCTTAACACCCTTCTCTAAGACGTATGATCTTAGAGGTTATAAATCGATAGAAGTCAGTGGTGCGTTGTGAATGGACAATGTGGCATACTTAAGTTATGTGCTGATCTTTGAATGATCAAAGCATGGCTTATATAAGCGTAGCTTTGTGTATATCGGGACCTCGGCAAGCCTCACACCCCGGTAAATGGCCAAAACAGGAAGAAATGCGACAGGATTATGGGTTGTTGTCTCCTTCTAGATAAAAGGTGTACTATGGTATGGAGCCCAGGCATTAACCTATATGGTAAAAGCATATACTTTTGTGATTGTTGTTGGCGCGCACTTGGAAAAGTCGGTAACGACTGGGAGATGACATACTCAGGCATACTCTAAGTTACCTAGTTAATGGGTAACCCGACCTCGTGTTGGCATGAGGAGCATCACTGTTGATCCTCGTACATCCCTCTAGAGGTGTTCAAAATTCGGTTCGGAAGGAAGTTCCTTTGCCTGGACATTATTGGAAACCCAATCTCTGCTGCGAGCCCATACGATTTTGATTGTATACCATACGTCAGTATAGTATATGATACCTATGCTGGCTAGGATTGATACATTTATTTTCGAAATTGTTTTTGCACTATATTATAGTATTGAAAGAGGATTTTCACGTATCAAGCATTTTTGACTGCATAAGGAGAAACCTCGCCCATGTGTGCATTTGCATTGTGTGAGTGCCGCGAGACCTTATGTTAGTTTCATTTTTCAAAAAGTCAATGCGAATTTCTATGCACTGGTATTCACATGGAGTGAACCTGTTCCGCATCAGCGGCGTGGTCCGGTGAATTACCTAACTTTACAATAAACCCTAAAAACAAATGTTTTGAGTTCTCACACCAGTCCCATAACTGAACTGGACTTTATTGTTCCCACATCTAAACTCTGGGTGCCCATAATTTTTACACGGGCATCCTAGTAGTTTGGTTTGCAGTTTAGACTTGCAGTAGTTGGAGAAGGATGCCGGTTTAGCGGGAGCTATTATATCTTGGAGCATGCATATTCTTCCGCTGAGTTTAGTATCTTTTCTGCTGTGTAATCAATGTACTCTGATGTTTCTCCAGTAACTCTAATGTAATATTATTGTAATGATAACGGAAAAGTTCTTATTATTTTGTGCAAATGTGTAAGTGCCCCTAACAATCCGTCTTTATGAACGGTTTAAGTTGGTTTAATTACCGGCGAAAATCGAGTAAAAAGCTGGGTTGTTACATCAACTTGGTGAGTGGGGCTGATATATTTGCGAAGTCTTTAATGAGCTTCCTATAATAGCCTGCCAATCCAAGAAAGCTTTTCAGCTCCGTTGCAATCTTTGGGATTTGCCAATCTTGAACTGCAACTACCTTCGCGTGATCTACTGCTATCCCATTTTTAGAAACCACATGCCCTAGAAATCTCACTTCTTTTCTCCAAAAATGACATTTGGAGAACTTCGCCTTAAGCTGGCGCGCACGGAGAGTTTTCAAAACCTCCCTTATATATTGGGCATGCTCTTCCTTGCTCTTCGAGAAAATCAGGATGTCATCAACAAAGACCACAATGAACTTATTTAGAAACTCCCGAAACTCCTCAAACACCCTACTCATCATATCAACAAAATAGGCGAGTGCATTTGTCAACCCAAAAGACATAACGAGCCACTCGAATAAACCATCTGGAGTTCTAAAAGCAGTCTTTTCTGTACTATCCTTGGCCACCCTCAACTGATGAAATCATGTGGTCAAGTATAACTGAGAGAAAATTGATGCACCAACAAGCTGGTCAAACAGATCATCTATCCTCAGAAGTGGGTGCCTGTTCTTTTTAGTGAGTTTATTCAACTCTCTATAATCCTCACATAAGCGAAGCGAACCATCCGCCTTAGTCGCGAATACCACCGGAGCACCCTATTCAGACATGCATCACCTAATAAACCCTTTCTCAAGTAGCTCCCTTACTTGCTTGCTGAGCTCCCTTCTTTCTCTTGGAGCCATTTGGCGCATAGGAAATGCAACTGGCTTTGCATTGTCCACCAAGTATATACGGAAATCAATCTCGCGCCTTGGGGGTAAGCCCTGAACCTCATCAAAAACATAAGGATACTCACGGACTACTGGTACCGATCGCAGATCATCAATAGATGCATCAAGTGACTCTAGGAAACTAAGCATGACAGACCCCTTTGGGTCACAAGAAATCTCGAGGGTCCTCCCATGGCAAGTCAAAAGTCTAACGACCCTCCTCTCACAATTCAGAATGGCACCATACATGGCTAGCCAATCCATCCCTAAAATCAAATCATAGCCCATGAAACCAAGCACATATGCGTCACACTCAAACTCGACACCTAACACATATATTCTCAAACCCAGACAAATCATGAACAGATGAGCTGTACCCCCAATGGGGTTTGAGACAACAATGTACTAGTACTAAGTTGCAGAGACTCAACCACAGAATCAGATATAAAAGATTGTGAAGCGCCAGAATCAAAAAGAGTACTAATAGGATGATTGGAAAGAGAAATCAAACCTTCCTCGGAAACTTTCC
This sequence comes from Allium sativum, assembly GCA_030737875.1. NCBI lineage: Eukaryota > Viridiplantae > Streptophyta > Magnoliopsida > Asparagales > Amaryllidaceae > Allium > Allium sativum. The sequence goes on along the minus strand of CM060912.1, from coordinate 966,380,558 downwards.
TACCTTTATCTGGTGCATGGGCCACGAGAGCATGCACTTGCCCTCCAGAAGATTCTGCCCTTTGACCTTGTCCTTGCTTCTTCAGGCACTCCTTAGAAAAGTGTCCAACCTCTCCACAACTGAAATAAGAATTCTTCTTTCTTTTGCAGTCCTTGATCAAATGACCCTCACGTCCACAATTATGACACTTCCTCTTATCCCTAGCCTTTTCGTCCTTCTTTTGTTGTTGTTGTCCTTTCTTAGGCCACACTTTCTTGTTTTTTGTTTCCTCGACCTTAGCTTCCTTTCTTTCACCTTTATCTTCCTCATGCATCAATGCCATATCAACAAGCCTTTCAAAAGTTTCCCCCATTGGAATATGATACATAGCCAACCCATAAAGGGGTTCATTCAATCCTCTAACAAACCGCAAAGCTTTCTTATGCGGGGTATCTACTAGCTCCAACCCAAACCTTGCCAGTTGGTTGAACTTGTTAACATATGCTTTGACAGTCATGCCTCCTTGCTTAAGCACCAAGAATCTTTCCATTTGCATACTTTTCTCAGCTTGAGAAAGAAACTTCATTTCAAACCTCTACCGAAAAACATCTCAAGCCTCGACTGGACATCCCGCTTGCGTTACTTCCTACCAGAATAAAGCCTCATCTTTCAACAGCCAGGCGGCTAACTGAATCTTCCTGCGATCGACCACTTCGAAGATTCCAAACAAATCCTCCATCTCTTTTAGCCAATTCCTTGCCTCTACGATTGTCCACGGAATGGCTTTCCTCCCATAGCACAGAAATCTTTGCAGATCTTAGAGAAATTATCTGCACGTGGAGGAGAAGGAACAACGGGTGCAGCAGGTGGAGGAATGTCTGCTTGACTATCGGCACATGCCGTGGCCTCTATATACCGACGAAACCAGCCTGGTATCGTAACACCCTCAGGAATATTAGGTTCCTTAGACATGTTGAAAAGAAAAGAAAAAGGGATTCAAACAGAGAATCGAATGGTAGTACATATGGATTTGGGGAATATGTTTTTCAAAACATACTTTTCTTTTGAAAATTCTTTCTTTTAAAACCTTTTTGAAAACATTTTTCAAAATCTTTTATCTGACCTGGTAGCCTTCAGCTCTAGTACCAAGTGTGACACCCCATGTCCTCTAATGTCACTCATTAAGAGAATGCATTAAGTTTCGTGAAGCGTTATAGGTAAACAGAAAAATAAATATTACAAGATAGATATAAAATAACAGCGGATTTAAAAAAAATTATTAAGCAGATAACATCGTGGTTCAAAACAAGGTTACATCATAAGTCTGAAATGCATAAAACCCAGCATCATTAAAACTTATGTCTTGTACTATTATCATCAGAATACAATAATAATGAAAAGAGCATAATTCCATAAAAACATAGCCATAGTAGAGAAGATTAGAACTCAAGCAATACATCTAAGCAACTCCAAGCAGAATGAAAGCAGAATCCTGATCAAGCTTGAGTATTCCCACCCTGAGAAGCTAAGGGTGGAAACGAAAGAGAAAGAAGAGGAAATAAAATGGGTCAGACGTAAAGTCTGGTGAGTCCAGTTACTTTTAGCATATAAATAAGTAAAAGCATCATGACATGCATATAAAGTGGATAAGAGATAACAACATATAAGACCGGTACAACAAGGTAACAAGATAAACAGGATAGAATAAGTAGCGCTTCCCTAACACTTTTCTTTCTCTACACCAATACTAGTATAACCAGAATGAGTTGATCCCAACAACTTCAAGATGGTTGACTTAGACGTACTTCTAATCAGAGGTTTAACCCTATACAATCAACAGGCAGCCCAACAAAACATACCGGAGTCACCACTAAGGGTATTAACGGGCTCCTAAACATACCAGAGTTTATATGTACCCAAATTACTACCCCAATCGATAGGCTACCTACTTCGTAGATACATTGTGCTGGCCCTACAGTAGGATGTATCAATCCCTAAGGTGGCAACCCTTCATTTTCAGGATGTGCACAACCATATCTACTGATGTCACGGCGTCTTAGCCTCCTCTGCCGGACCCATGCACGCACATGACCCCATTTGAATGCGCCGCCCACACCGTTCCCCACATTTGGATCTCTCATAATCAGCATAATAAGCGTGCCCCGACTCCGACCTAGTTCGGAGTACTCGTTTGATACTTATATATGGGTTACTGACTGAAATGAGTCCCACACACAAGATGATACAAGCTCCCCCTAGGCTTGTATCCCCACTACTAGGTTTTTCGTAGGTTATGCCATACCTGAGTAAAAAGATTGCTTGCCATACCGGAGTAAAAGATTGCATAATCCCACAGGTTAAGCTTGTGGGCCTATATATATATATATATATATATATATATATATATATAAATATTACCCACCACCCCAAGATATACTTAACGTTCCCACTGATTCATACAAGTTTACTTAACCCCTACACAAGTTAACAATTTCATACAATCCCATATGGATTCAAGTAGTTTAAGTATTCAAGTTCATTACTACATTCATTTATGGTTATAATGTGCTAGACCTCTCACATTAAGCCCACAACTTGTGGATGTTGGATAAGCTGGGCAGAGGCAGACTTCTTCCACAAGCCGAACTTAAGCACGTGTCTTAGCCCGTTACGTGTTTATGAACTTAGACCCCTCACATTAGATTCACCACTTGTGGTTGCTGGATATGCCGGTCGGTTCCGGGCAGATTTCCACCACAAGTGTAATCGAACCTCGTGTCTAAATGCGGTTACAGTTTCTAATTACTATAATTCTAAGCATTTCCATTGTTAACCAATTACTCCTATGTCGCTATAGGTTTTCATGCCCCTTTTCCAAGAAATATTCATCATGTACCATATGCCCCAAATAAAGATATAAATCACAATTTGATTTATGCCCCAAATCCATATTCATATATTTGATTCAAGTTATACCCAAATTTGCTAATCCAAGTTATGCTCCAATTGTAATGTTTTCCCCTCATTCTCAATTTCACGCGTTCACATATTTCAACGACATGCCTAGGCTCGAAAGTAGCCTAGCTACAAAATAAAAAGGGAAAAGAAGAAGGGAAGAGAATAGAAATAATCATAATAACAAGATTGACATATGACGGCAAAATAGACATAGAAACGGATAAGCATACAGCGACAAAGTTGGGCATAGTGACAAGATAGGCATATAAGAACAGATCTGATGAATATGTGATAATAGAACTGAATAGGCATAGTGTCATGATCATAAACAGGCATGATGAGATCTAATTAGTGAATCAGATATACAAATAATGGCAGATCTGATATGATATATAGACCTAGGCTTAGATCTAATTCATAGTTATGTCAATATAACTTAGATACACAGGTTATGGTAGATTTGATATGATTCAACTAGTCACAAGATTAGATCCAATTCATAAACAAGTCAAGAATAAATTTTTAAGTATTTAGATCTAAAAAAAACATAGACTCGCTATGATTGGATCTAAGAAATAGAAGAGGGATTGCAGATGTTGAATCACAGATCTCTAAACTTAAATGACTTCATTGTTGAAGAAGAAAAGCTATTTCAATCTAGGCAGAGGCAGCGTCTAGTTCTCCATTGTTTTAGAATGAATAAAACAATGAGAATGGGGGTCTTATTTATAGTCCAGGTTTCACGAATCTAGTCAAAAAACAAGTCCACATATGCAGAAATGTACTTCACCCGGATCTAGGGGGAGGGGGTGTCGACATAGGTGTCGACACTCCCCTATGGTGTCGACCCATGGGTCGACACTCCTAGGGTATGTTGACCCCCAACGGGTCTAATTCCCGCCCAGAATTCCCACTTCTGATTTTGAACTCATTTGAACGGTTTTGACTTGTTATGGATATATGTTTGTGTGTGTGTATATATATCTTATGCATATACAGATTTTAAACCTTAATATCTTCTTCGTACGATGTCTGTTTCACACAAACTTGGTGTCTATCTTAAGCAGAATTCTGAGACGAATGTAATGGCACAGTACGTTTCACTTAATTTTGATTATTTTATTAAGTATTCTTTAGTTTATCATCTTAATGTGTTATAAGATTACATGGTGTTAAAGGTGGCGTGTAAGCCTCTATTAGTGCCTACTATTGTCATTATAGAGCATCAAAAGAGTAAATATTAGTTATGTGCCTACGATGGCCCCGTCTAAATTTCTAAGACCTTACCATCACCTATGATGGTCAGGATAAGGTGCCTCCTGGAGGGAGGTCGGGTAAGACCTTGGGCCTTGCTTGTGGATAAGTTAGCCAAGCGCACCAGACGCACAGGCCCAGAGAGTGGCCAACAAAGCACGTACATCCTCGGTTTTGACATCAAAAGCCCGGAGAGTAGCTCCAGAAGCACGTACAACCTCTGCTTCACAAATCAAAACCAAAGGGGAATACCAAAGCGTTAATACCGGAAGGGAATTTCTGATCTTCAATCCTTAATTACCTGAACGAAGTTTGGTTCAGGTCTTTAATACTAATTTTCGAATCTGGGTTGATTCCATTCTTCACAAATACCGGAAGGGAATTTCTGGTCTTCAATCCTTAATTACCCGAACGAAGCTTGGTTCAGGTCTTCTATACTAATGCCCGAATCTGGGTCGATTCCATTCTTCACAAATACCGGAAGAGGATTCCTGGTCTTCAATCTCTAATTGCCTGAACAAAGGTTAGCTCAGGTCTTATACATCGATACCCGAATCTAGGTCAAATTCAGTTCCCAGAAAAGACCAGAAGTCTACTTCCAGTCACTTACTTTAGATATTCCGAATCTGGGTTGGATCAGATACGCACTCATATCGGAAGGGGGTCCCGGTCTTACTTCAATACCCGAGTCTGGGATGATTCAGTTCTTAACAAAGAATGAAGACAGATGCTCCGTCTCATATCTTAATGCCCGTATCTGAATCAGTTCTGATGTGAATCACAACCAGAGAAAGGATGCTGGTCTCATCACAAATACCCGGATCTGGATCGATTCAGATACTCAAAACCAAACAAGGAAGGAATTGTTCAACCTTTTCACTAACTCGTACCTTGTTTAAAGTCACATCCCTGCTATTACCAGGTGTAAACTTATGGCCTTCTCATTTGCTCAGGGAAGCATCTTTAAGTTATACATTCGTCAATTTATTATCCAAGTATACCAAATGTTCGCACCAATACAAAAAACACGAATAAGCACCGTAGACATTTCATGTCTGATGCACCTCGGTACTACTAACCCTGCTGAGAGCAGATGACATTCTACAAGGGTCTACAAGACAGATTTTTAACAAAGTATGCCGTAAACGTAAACCATGCCATAACGTGAGAAAAACGTTAACACTGAAATGTGTAATCAAGCATTAAGTAACATTGTTATAGGTCCTACCCCTGTTCATAAACACCATTATTATAGGATATTACATGCGATAGGTGATATGCTGAGTACTTCCCTTCTAACATAGTTATTTACAAGGAAAAATTATAAGATGAACACATTTCCAGAATGGGAAAACACCCATACCCCAATGCTAGGAATGTCATATGAATAATCTAACTCTCGACGATATGCTTCTTATTCATTAGACAAAGAGGAAATTACAGAATGATGAATTGCAGTACGTATAAATCCATCGATCTTTCATGCCTTCTCTATAGCCACGCATGAATCATCTGAGGGTTTAGGCTGCAGCTTCAAGCCTTGGTTAAAATTTTTGCCCATTTTGCGAAGAATTCTATTTTCCTTCTTCAAATCAAAAGCATCTTTACGTAAGGCTTGTTTCTCTTTTTGGAATTGCTTAATTTTGGAAGTATGAAGATCAATACGACGAGAGTTATCCTCAACACTTTTTTTGTCATTAAAACCTTTCATGTTGGCATTAGTCTTTCTATGCAACCTAGTAATGAGGGAATGATCCATGCCAAGGGGAAAACCCCTTATCTCCTGGTCTGAGAACTCAAACTCCGTCAAAACTCGCAAGAGTTCAATTGTGGAAGTTTCAAAAGTACATCCAAAAATAGTTTTCCATTCTTTACATTTAGTTAATGCATCGTCACGATTTTCCTCTAAGTCAGCGATTTGACGGTGGAACTCGTCCCTTTCTCCATCAAAATCGATAGAAGGGTTTGCCTTTATATCCCTCTTCGCTTCATGGATGTCTTTATCCTTTTGCTTTATCTGAACCTACAATAAACCTATTTTTTCTTTTAAGTGCCACACAAGTAGTTCCTTGGACAGGGCAGATCTGTCATCGATACCGATAAAAGAGTTTCCAACAAAATCTCCTGGACGCGAAGTAAATCGAACGCCCTTATCTACGTAACAGAAAGTGTCTTCAAGTGAATTTTCCTGTACACCTAAACAAATGAGCTGCTGCTTGTAGAACCAATTGTAATAAAATATCAGTATTTGAACCACGGAACTACATACAATATAAAGAAAACAAATGCGAATATAATTCATGTCCATACAAATTAATGACAACTACAAGGGATATAGCAAATTAATTTTTCCCTCTAGTACTCCTTTCCTTCATATTACATATTAATTTAGCATGGTGAACCCTAAGATTCTTTAATATCATCTCTCTATCATTCCCCAAAATATTGAAAGATAGCTGAGGGTACTTCATATAAATATGCCTGAGCTCTCTCAAAAAGCGTTCTCTGCCGGATCTGTAGGAATGTTTTGTGAGGAATTCCCTCCTCAACCTAAAGAGAGTGCATATCATCCTTGGAAATAAAATAATTAATGGTAACAGAATCTTCATCACCATAAGAATGAGTCATTAAGGGTTGAGGCCCACAAGTAAAGAAGAAGTTCAAGTATGAAGGCTTATACCTAAGGAATAGGAGAAACCATACGTATTATCCGTTCCTTCTCACTAGGTTTTGGGAGATCAACCTCTTCAGGAAACCCACCATCTCCGCGCGAAGTAACTGAAACATAAGATGAATTAGCACTCGTGCGGCCCACAAAGTCACCCATAAACACAAATAACATACCTTCCTTCCTGCCATCTTTATAATGCCCACACCGGGGTTAAATTCATTATTGTGACCACCTACATCATCACTACCAATAAGTGAAGTAGGACTCTCACCATTTCCAGGCACCAGATAGTCAGGTAGCTCCTCAACAAATAAAAAATCCTCAACCCTCTCCTTGTTCCCTTTGGAAATTTCGACATCCTGTCCATGCATCCAAGTTCTCCCCAAAATTCTACTTCAAAGATATGGAGGGAGAGAAGGAAAATTCATATTTGGAAATTTACCACAATTATCATGATAGACCAAAGGGAAGGCCTTTTCATAATATTTGGCCGCTATATTTGGAAGATGTACCCTCGAGAACAAGGAAATTCTATCCTCGGTTTCATAAATTATTTGTTTATCATTAGAAAGGGTCACCTCCTTTTTTTTTCTCCCTTCCATGTTCTGCCAACATATCTGATTTCTCTCGCCCAAGGGCTCAAACTTTAATGGCTAAAGAATCATTATAAGCCTTTTCTCTCTCTTGAAATGCTCTTAGCTGGCTACAGGCTTCCTCGTTATTGCTCCTTGCTAAAACTAAGTCATAAATCTTAGACTCTAATACGGATTTCTCTTCTTTTAGCTCTACTGCCACACGAGATAATGAAGCTATCGTTTCCCTGGCAGTATACCAACCTCCGGATATCTGGAGAAGAAGAACATAGTATGAACCCTCATATAAGGTAAACAGATGATGAATTTAAGAGAACAAGAATACGAACTCGAAGTTGTCGCTTAATGTGATGAAAACAAGAATCAGACTAATCTTTAAAAGCAAGCCTTGGATTATCGGAAGCATCAGTTGAAGGTAAGATAGATCTGACAATACTATCAAAGCCTGAAGTCGGTATAAGAGGATTTATGGGGTCACATTGTCAATAAAGAGGGGAAAGCGACTAGCGTTCTCTTAATCCGAAACTTTCCGAGAATCGGATCTTAAAAGGCCAGCAATAAAATCACTTCCTGTAGCCTCCACTGAAGAAGGACACATGTTAGGAGTGTTTCCAAGAAAAGGGGAAAGTAGGCTGTATAACAATCAATAACCAAGACACTCAACTGTTTCAACACTAGTAGAATAGGGAACAAAATTGGCTCTCTTATGTCTTTTGGAAGAACTACTACTGGCAACCGGAGCTACCCTTTTTTTAGGCAAAGACTAAAGACGCGTAAGGGAAGTTGTAGACATGCGTAAATCATCCCCAAGAAACACGGGACCGGGGATAAAAGAAACTCCACCCACAACATCAACAACTTGGAGCTTCTTCGATCCAAGCTTCTCCTCCTTTGAACAAAGCCTAGCAGACTTACTTAAACTAGAGTCACCCAATTGGGGAATCCCAGACATGGTCCTGCCAGGTGATATCGTAACATAAACATATGTTTGAATCTAATTTCTATTTGATAATTTCATAAAAACAATATGCAGGCAAACAAACGACAAAATTTTGTTAACCCATTAGACAACAATATTAACTACAAAGATCAATGTCAACATGTTAGATTACCCTCTATAACAAGCTATTTGTTTGTACAAATCTTGCTTCTCAGAACCCCAATAATGAATGGGGATGGATACAACTTATTAAAAGTCACCATTAAACATCATATCAAACAATCATTGGGAAAGTAATCTACACTAGGGCCATCGAGCCCCAATTCGAAGCATAATCCAAGATAGCAATTGAGAGTGAGGAAGAAAACTCGCAAGTAGTTAAATCTAAAACCTTGGAAGGTAGTGTGATAAATTTCGATGAACATTAATCTCGCTTGAGTGAAATGTTATGCAGGGTAAAGGAGGAAGACGAAAAGAAGATTCCTTTTTGGCAAAAAGGCTCGCTTTTCCATCTCTACCGCACATCTAGAATCGAATCCACAAGCAGAATTCGTACTAAAAAGAAAAAAGACAAAAACCCTACACGATTAAAGCTCAATAGCCTCTTCGACAAGAAGAGCTTGACTTGAAAAGTAGAAGTTACCCCTTCACTAGGGGGGAGGGCAAATGTTACTACCAAAATTAACTCCGATACCAGGTAATAGTGAAGAGGCATCCAGTGGACACAAGCACAAAGGAATAAGCCGAAAGCTACACAAACCTACACCTTCTTAGGGGAAAGAGCTCAAAGTCTACGAGATGCCAACACAATCTATCCGGTAGAACATACCCGGTAGTGGGTTCTATAGCGAAAGGCCATCCAAGTCAGAAGCTAAGAATGAAAGGGGAAAAAGCTCCACTAACGGGAACCCGGGAGGGCGGAAGGATTGTCGATATTAACCTGCTTAATACCGGTACACTGGGAAATAAAGACATCAAAAGTATCAAGCCGAAAGAGCATAAAGATTGTCCGGAACCAGCTTCTGACACATCTACTTCATAAACACTGAAAAGTCACATTGATAAGACTACAGGCAGTTCACCTGGGGCTATCCTCCGGAAGACCGGTCCATACCCGAAGACTCCACCGGAAGGCAAACTAGAACCCCAGAAAGGATACAGGATATCCATATTAGTCTATTTAGTATAAGCACGGACAGTGGTTTCGAACCGATAGCTATCTACCTACATCTTGAGGACAAGCTCCTCTAAGTATCTATAAGAGAACCGGAGGCCTACATCCGGGAGCTTATAATCGCTAAGGTATAACCGAAGGTTCAGATACCTCCCGGAAATCTACTACATCAACAAGCTCATATCACCATCAAAGAAGCCCCAGATGGTCAAGACCTTCCCTCCAAAAGTTATAATCCGCATCTCAAAGCGGCCGAGACCAAAAGCAATAAAAACCGAAGAGAAAGGTAGCCAACAGAAGTACCTACAGGCCCAACAGATCAACAGTAGAAGCGACCCCGAATCCTCTATAATAAGACCCCCAGAGTCACATTAGGGGGAGACGCTCAGATTCTGGTTCTTATACTCTTTCTATCCCGAATACTTAGATCATTTAGAGGACTTCTTCTATTCTGCTCATGTACTCTAAATGGAAGATTAATAAAAAGCAAATCTACACTTATAGTATTTATAGTATTTTCCTTTGAGTTTATTATGCTATTTCTTAGTTTTCGTTGCTACAATTTACTGTTTATTTCCTACATATGCATGGATCCTTGTTCAAACCTCTCCGCAGATCGGATGAAACACCCTTTCCTATATGCTTAAACCCTTCCTACGAGCTTAGATCTTTCAGCGAACTTGGTGCAGTACTCCTTTCCACTATCCGTTAAGTCCTTTATCAAAGGTTGTTTAGTTATCCTTCTCTCCAAGGCCTTGATACCTAGGAACAATGATCTAACCCAAACTCACGAAGGCTAAATAACTTATTCTTTTTCCATGGGACCATTCCCATTTACCTATCTCTGGTATTGACGAAAAATATCATTAATAGGTGGACTCTTATTATTTATACTAAATTTATTTAAAAAATCCCTAATGTGGGATTTATCTAAACACGCCCTCGCATGTGTAGCATATCTTGAGCCTAACACGTGGATCTTATTGGGTGACTTGGACATATGTGGCAGTTATGTGCACAAAAATTAAACCTTGCTCTGATATCATGTTAGAGAACCCCAAATTATCACAAAACTAATTGGCATTTTATAAATTCTCCGATGTGGGATTTCTCTCAACATGTACCGCACGTGCAGTACATCCTGAGCCTAGCACATGAATCTTATTAGGTGATGTGGACAAGTATGATAGTTATGTGCACATGAATTAAACCTCGCTCTGATACCATGTTAGAGAACCCTAAATTATCACAAAACCAATTGGCAATGTGAAGGGTTGATTTTTAATATTTATACAAAATTTATTTTATAAGTTCCCCCGATGTAGGACTTGTCACAGCAGCCCCCGCATGTGTGGCATATCCTGAGCCTAATACATGGACCTTATTGGGTAATGTGGACATGTGTGGTAGTTATGTGCACACGAAATAAACCTTGCTCTGACACCATGTTAGAGAACCCCAAATTATCACAAAATCAATTGGAATTTTATAAATTCCCCGATGTGGGACTTTTCTCAGCATGCCTTCGCACGTGTGGCATATCCTGAGCCTAACACATGGATCTTATTGGGTGATATGTACAAGTGTGGCAGTTATGTGTACACAAATTAAACCTCGCTCTGGTACCATGTTAGAGAACCCCAAATTATCACAAAGCCAATTGGCAATGTGAAGTGTGAACTCTTAATATTTATACAGAATTTATTTTATAAATTTCCCAATGTGGGACTTGTCTCAACATGCCCCCGTACATGTGGCATATCCTGAGCCTAATACATGGATCTTATTGGGTGACATGGACAAATGTGGCAATTATGTGCACATGAATTAAACCACGCTTGATACCATGTTAGAGAACCCCAAATTATCACAAAACCAATCAGCAATGTGAAGGGTAGACACTAATATTTATACAAAATTTATTTTATAACTTCCCTGATGTAGGACTTGTCACAACACGCCCCCGCACGTGTGGCATATTCTAAGCCTAACACATCGATCTTATTTTGTGACATGGCCAAATGTGGCAATTATGTGCAAATGAATTAAACCTTGCTCTGATACCATGTTAGAGAACACTAAATTATCACAAAACCAACTGGCAATGTGAAGGATGGACTCTTAATATTTACACTGAATTTATTTTATAAATTCCCCAATGAAGGACTTGTCTCAACATGCCTCCGCACTTGTGCCATATCCTGAGCCTAACACATGTATCTTATTGGGTGACCTGGACATGTGTGGAAATTATGTGCACATAAATTAAACCTTGCTCTGTTACCATGTTAGAGAACCCAAATTATCAAAAACCCAATTGGCATTTTATAAAATTTCTGATGTGGGCTTCGTCTCAACAATGAATTATCAAATTTTAAACCTTCAGATCCCTATTTCTTAGATAACCCCATTCATTGCATGTTTTTTCACAATAAATATACAAATTACAACTATCACAAAGTGAAACACTATATTTAACATTTGACCTTTCCATGAATTTAAATATTCAATTATTAGACCTATAGGATTTGTATGATGTAAAAAGAGACCATCATAAGTGAGAAATGAAATTAATATAAAAAATAAGATAATTTTACCGATAGTAGGTTGTGAATGAAAAGAAAGGTGAGGTTTTGACATATTTTTTATGTTTTCATGTAGTGAAAAGAAAATTGTGGGGTCTGAATAGAATTAACCATAAATGGGAAACATCAAAGGAAGAGGTGAGTAAATATGTTGGAGCTACCCTAGTCAATACATTAATATTAGGTAAATAATTATTTTGAAAATGAATCATTAAGCAAAAGCTCATAAGGACCTTTATGTGAAGTTACAAACATTTTGATTGAACGAGCACATCGACATGCCAAACTACATGTTTGGATGAAATGATTTAAATAGTCTCATTTTGATGAACTTATAAGGAAAATCTAGTACAAACTATTCATGATAAATATAAATATTGTACAGAATGTTCATGGCACGCTATCAATCAACATATCCTTGATGAAAGATGTTATGAACCTAAAGTAAGGTTTGCAATCAATTATGAGCATTCAAACCCTCCAAATTTTAGAGTTCAGCTGGACATGAGTACAATCATATATATAGTTTTTTCTTATAAAATCTCATCCAGTTCTAGCTTGTTCAAACAAGTTCATTGTTTTAAATGCTTTTCAAATATTGAAAAAAAATCCAACTGGATATTGTGGATCGATTAGAAAACCATCATTTCCTTAAGTGTTACCTTATTAGCTTTTTAGAACTAGTGTAAAGAATTCCAATTATGTGCCAATGAGCTAGGAAAAAGGACTTACAATGAAAACTTAACACTTGTATTTTGATCAAGTAAGTAATAAGGGCAACATTAAATATAAAAAGTAAGTTGTTTATATGACACTAAATGTAAAAAGCATGTTGTTTATGAAGAAATGAGGAATCGTATTATGCTCCGAAATCCCCCGACCTCAGAAGAGATGGAAAAACATTGATTGTATGAGAACACGATGCGCCAGAACACAGAACAACCTAAACTTTCATTGTTATTACAATAATTTACATCGAAATGCAAGAATATCAGAGCATGCATAAATACTACAAAGCAAAAAAAAAAAAAAAAAAACAGAGATTTAAAATTTACATAGCAGTGGAAATAAAATATGTAAATACAATGTACAGCGGAAATACGTCGACTAACACAGCTGAAAACAATACACAAATACAGAGCTTTCCGACTATATCCCCAGCTATAATCCAAGATCATGTTAAATAAAAGAATCTACCAAACCAAAACGATTAACTATTCGTGTGGAAAATATGGGCAACCAAAGTTTAGGTTGAAATAATAAACTTCAGGTCAGTCATAGGACTGATGTGAGAGCTAAAACAATTATTAAACTTTTACTGAAAATGGGTAAATAATGGGACCAGCCATATGTCACGGAACGAGTTTACTCCCATGAATACTAAAACTTGAAATTTAAATAATTATGAAAAACGTAATGATTTTTGGGAAAATGCAGCTATTATAAGACTCAGGTCCCACCAGGATAGAGTTTTGCCTGATAATAGCCAAAAATGCTTGGTATGTCTTAAGACTTTTGTTATTACTATAAGTGGATAGTGTTGAACCAACTTCGAATATAAATGTATCAATCATAGACAGCATAGATACCATATATCATGTCGCCCTATAGGTTTACAACTAAAACCGTAAAAGTTGCGTATTGGAAATTGGATTCCATCTATGAGTCGAGGCAAGGGATCGTCCTCACCAGTTTCGAAACACTCTAGTGCATGTCTCAGGATCATGCCCTTAGCAACCCTTGGGAGCGCTAGGGTCAGTCCACTCTTACTTTTGTGGATTCATTATTCCTTAACATTTTCCTGGTCCTATTGGACCTATCACAAGGTCAGTATGTCGACCATATCCGAGGGCCCTTGCTATCCATCATCCGCATAAGTAAAATGTTTGGGCTTCATTCCATGACATCACCTCTAGTTGGAAAGAAACGCATGCCCTCCCTGATGTCCCTCATCCCGTTTTTGACTCATACCGGGGTGTGCGGCTCGCGAATCAACGCTATACACAAAGCTGTGCTAATTAAAGCCGTGATTTGGTCATCATCCACAAGGCCCTGCTTTTCAATAAAAAGACTTGATCATTGCATCTTAGCATGCCACAATGTCAATCCATACCATATCATTGATTTCCACCAATATATAACGTCTAAGCTAGTACGTCTTAGAGAAGGGTTTTAAGCAAGAGAATAAATTCTTGCCACCAAACAAATACATATTTAGCAGAGATCAACAAATACAGCGCGAAGTACAATGCCAGACATACAATCCATTTTCAAGTTCGTTCCAAGTCTGAACGAAATCGGAGGCACCTTATTCCTCATTCTATATATCCAATATAGGAGAGAGGCCCTCGCATATTAGGTCGATTTCCAAGTATGTTTTAATCTATAACCACTTATTACCTTGTCTTAGGTGTACGGCCCAATCAAGACATCAGCAATAGCCCAAACGATGCGAAAATCTCCGGTCTTCAACCACCGTCTTCATTATTGACCTTTAACCATCGTAATAATTATTCAGAGTGGGTAAAACCTAGCCTTTCCGAATAATTTGCGTATCGTCATAATCACGTGTTAAATACACAAAGATAACACTCATTTCATTCTAATCCAGAATATTCTTTTAATAAAATATTCATAACTTTTAGAAAAATGTTCTCAATAACTTTATCGAAGATAAATTCTTTAATCTCAAAAGTCATATCTCAATGATTATCCAAATGTTATAAATTAATCTTATCTTAACTGGGTTAAAGAACAATAGCCATTTAAATACCTTGTTCACTATAAACCCCAAAATGTCACTTTTTGTTTATTTCACAAAACCTTCATAAAAATCCGCTTTGCTTTAATAAATTGGGAAAAATTCCCAAACCTTATTTAAAAGATTTATCCATTTCTCGGTCGGGTTCAGGAATAATATTGTTAAAGATACTATTCACTATGAACCCTAAATCAATTCATTATGCTCATATATTAAGCTTTATCGTAGTTGCAAAATAGCCCATTTAGACAAAAATAATATTTATCTTTCAAATCGTGGAATACATTACTTAAACTCTTTCCAAATCATTCATTATGTTTTATCATTATTTATTTATATTTTTAATAATTTTATTAAGGCACTTTTCAGTCGGTTTTCAATGCCGGCCATCGAACTGCATCCATAACGACCTTTTTCAAAACTGATTTGGACATAATTTTAAATCTAACTGTTCAAATTTAAACAGCTTATATTCACTGAAAAGATATTTTCGAAACAAACCCAATAGTTTCGGTTTTAGGAGAATCCGACGGTCGGATCTCCCGCTATGTAAGTTCTAAGTTACGGGTGACGTTCGCAAACTATTGCTGAGCGACGCATTCTATCAAGCCCAAATCTATTTTATAATTTATAATTAAATTTAAACGTTTCTAAACTTCTTTACATAAATATATAAGATTTATATAGTTACATTAGATTCATTTCGGCCGCTTGGCTTTAAATTCAAATATTTCACTATTTGGTCCAATTTCACATTATTCTAAATAATAAAATAATATTATTTTTCGAAAGTACACCATTTACACTCAAAACTTCCTTACAGTTGTAATAAAAATAAACGAGAAACTTTCGAAAGAAAACTTCTTCTCAAGCATTTGCTTCGTATTCTAACCAAACTTCACTTTGGCAAGTTACTATTCATTTAATATTCCAATATCTTAACTAGCCAAAAGTATATTAAAAATACTTCAAAACCATCCTTCACAGTTACAAATATTCATTTATATTTCGATATAAACATGTCCATCCAAAATCGGATATCAATTTTTTTTCAGTTTCCACCTCATATTTTATATTATTAAAATATTCAACTTTATCTTGGATTGGAATCAAATATCGTATAAACTTCTACAAACAAATTCAATATATCCAATAATAGATGCAAACAACTATTTTACATCCAAATAATATCCAATGTGCATTTATTTTCAGACAAGCTTCAAAATAATTTATTGAAGCTTATCTTGCATGTTTAATCAATCGATCAACACGCAAACTATATACCGGGGAGATGTGTAAATCAAAATCATCCCAAAACCCGTGTGGGGTTTTCAACCGTCCAACAAATATCTAATTAATCATTTATTTTATGTTATTGATTTTATTTAAATAGTTGAACAAAAACAAGTCGTTCGACTAGTAAATGTATTTTTATTCAAATTTCAACTACCGTAAATAACATGATATTATTGCTAACAAATCCATTATTTAAATTCACATCCACAGAGCAACACAACCAACCATTCATTGCCATTTCGGCGCCACAAGGTGTTCATCCACATTATTTGAAATGCGAGTGTCACATATTCATACAACGCTTCTAATGCAAATGATTTGTGAATAGTTCATGTATTGAACTCAAAAGGGGGTATCACATGTAATAGGTAATATAACTATATGAAATATTTAAATGTCGTTCTAATTGTGACATAACCCATTTTCTAACTTGCAACTTACTAAATTTCACCGCATTACCTTATAATTTAAAATGGGTAACTAATTAACATTTCATAACTAATTAAACTACTCAAATATACTAATTAAAGCAAGAATCTCTCACCCCAGTCATCAGAAAACAATACACTGCAATGAAAGATTTTCTGGTGCTTGCTACCGCCTAAAAATCCCGCTTTTTTAGCTTGGAATGCTTTCATACTTCTTGTAAACCTTGGTACACCTTCCAACTAGTGAATGAAGCAAGAAATGAAGGATCTTTGGTCAACTGGAGCTCTTCGAATCTCAAAGCTTCGTTGTCCGGAAATTGAGAGAGACTTAAAAGGCTCTACATGTTGTCTCGGGGCAAGTAGAGTTCACGGGAGAGGTGATAAGGGTAGGGAGGTGAAGCTAGGACCATAAATGGAGCTCCTTTTCATGTCATGGAGCAATTGGAGGAAGAGAAGAGTTGAGAAG
This sequence comes from Allium sativum, assembly GCA_030737875.1. Taxonomy (NCBI): domain Eukaryota; kingdom Viridiplantae; phylum Streptophyta; class Magnoliopsida; order Asparagales; family Amaryllidaceae; genus Allium; species Allium sativum. The sequence goes on along the minus strand of CM060912.1, from coordinate 966,363,453 downwards.
CAGGGGGTGAGCAAAGGGAGGGGTAGGGTAGCGGCGGCGGTTACGTGCTAGGTTTAGTAGGCCAATAATTTTGGAAGAGAGAAAATGAGGAGGAAAGGTGAAGAAAAGGGGTTTAAGTAAGAATTTTATCTCTTTCACTCTCTCCGATTGCCCGACTGCAAATTATCTCGGTTTGCTACGAAATTTCTGCATAAGATATATACGGAATTACGAATCCAACGAATCAAGTTTCATCGAATTCCGATGTAACACCCCGAATTTTTAACAACATTAAAAAGGATAAACTAAATAATAATTAATATAATTTTCAGAATTAGAGGAAATGGACTGCAATGTTTCGTTCGCCTCAAAATTCTGGTCAGGATTGACATTTGGTTTGCATAAAACGAACACCGTATGAAGAAGTTATGAGGGTTTTAAGTTTGTACATGCGTTGAAAGATTATATATACATGCATAAGTCAGAGATGAATCAGAATTTTATTCAGAATAGTTCGAATTTGAAAAATTCGTCAAGGTGGCAAAAATCCCGCTCTAGGGGGTCGACCCCCTAGAGGGGTGAGGGGTGTCGACCTTGGGGTCGACCCCCTAAGGGTGTCGACCTATGGGTCGACCCACCTACAGGGGTGTCGACACCCCTAGGGCTAACGTGGCACTTGGTTTCAGGGGGTCTGGCAGCTATATATATGTGTCCTATTCTCCTAGTTTCTTCATTGGAAATCATGGAGCCCATATGCTGCCGGGATACAAACTGAGACGAAACCGTTTTCTATAACAACGTACTTTGCAAATCAAATTCAGAAATTCAAGATCCGTTCTTTCTCAATTCTCTAAACCTAACGCCGTGAGTTTTTGGTTGCTTTTAGGTTTAGATAAATAAAAGTAAATTATGAAAGACTGTGAATTGGATATGTTGTAAACTGTGGATCTATGCTATTGTTAAATCTTGTACTATGTCATAATGGATCTGCACTTTTAGATCTAATGCTACTGTGATTATTCTATTATGTTACCTAAGTGGATCTTGACTTGTAACTATATTGTGGTGAATGTAAATCTGCTGATTTGGACAGTTGCAACATTGGTTAGATCCAATTCTTTATGTAAATCACCTTTCACCAGTCATATTGCAATCATCTTAGATAAGTTGTAAATTGGACATGAGAACCCATATTTAGATCTAAACATGCTATTATGTCATTCTAATAGTGCTAGATCTACTTCTACCTCTAGATCTGAATTATGTGATCTAATTTATCACCTTGTGTTATCATGTTAGGTCTAATCCAATTGGACATCTAAATTGCTAATTTGGATCTTACTATACTTATTGTGACATCATAGTTATGTTAGAATCAATTGACTACCACCAGTTCATCAGTTTTATGTCCACCTTGTTATGATGTTAATTACATATCCATTCACCTTATTATCATGCTAGTGTATGTTTATGCCAAGATGATCACTTTAGTTATATTCCCATTATTTTCCCTATTATCGTTTATGACTAGGCCATTGTCTAGCCTAGGCATGCCACCAGTATATGAGTACGCTAGTTAGGGAACGGGGGAGAAGGATTAGTATTGGCATAATTTGAATATGAGCATTATTGGACATATAATTCAAATGGGGATAAAAAGAGAAATAATCACCTATAATGACATAGGTAGATTTGGGTAAAAATGGAATGTCTAGTAATTACAATTAGGAATTGTAATTGCACTTATGACACGAGGTTAGGTTGCATTAGTGGTGGAAGTCTGCCCGGACCCGACCGGCATATCCAGCAGCCACTAATGTTGAACCTAATGTGAGAGGTCTAAGTGTGCAAATATGAATCGGGCTAAAACACAAGGTCAGACCCAACTGTGGAATAAGACTGCCCGGACCCAACCGACATATCCTGCATCCACATGTTGTAGGCCTAATGTGGGAGGTCTAGCCCATTATAACCATAATTGGACATGGTAATGAATTGGACTTCCTAACCTAATTTAATCCATAAGGATTGTATAATTATGAACTTAAGTTAGGGTTAAGTAAAATTGGATGGGTAATGGGTGGGTTAAGTAAATTAGAGGGGGTGGGTAATATTTACATATAGGCCCACGAACTTAACCCAATAAGGTTATGTAATTAAAGACACCCTTTAGGGTAAGCATAACTGACACAGGGCTATGTAATTAAAGAAACCTAAGTGTATACGTAGTCAGTGAAAAACCTAGTAGGGATACAAGACAAAAGGGAGAGCTTATATCAGATAGTGTGGGACCCATTTCAGTCTGTAGCCCAGAGAAGGTATCAAATAATGTACTCAGTGCTAGGCGGAGAAGTGGCACACTTACTGATTGATTATAAGAGATCCAAACGAGACGGACGGTGTGGGCAGCGCAAACCGACCGGGCAATGTGAGTGCATGAACCCGGCAGAGGGGGATAAGATGACCGTGACACCGGTAGATATGGTTGTGCACATCTTGGGAAATGAAGGGTTGCCACTTTAGGAAGTGATACCTCCTACTGTGGGGACAACTCATGATATCTACGGAGTACGGAGTCGATCAATTAGGGTAGTGGTTACAGTATACTCAGACATATGCCCTAAGTCTACCAACTTATAGTGGAAGGGATCATCTCATTTTAGTTATACTAGTAATAGTGTAGAATAATCATTAGAGAAGTGTATACACCTTACCCGGTCCACCTTGTCACACCTGCCATTTATGTACTGATCTCTCTTATCCACTTTATATGTCTATCATGTTAGTTTTATTTATTTACTGGCTAAAAGTAACTAGACTCGCCAGACTTTATGTATGACCCTTTTGTTTCTCTTTCTTTCTTCCGTTTCCCCTCCCTCCCCCCAGGTTCTTAGAGAGGAAACACTCAGGCTTATTCAGAACTTAGATATCATCTTGCTAGGAGCTACTTCTGAAGTATGGCTCCAGTTTTTGTCCCTACCAAGGCTTAACTCTTTCAATTGGGGAATTATGTTTTTATATACCTATGTACTCTGATGGTACAAGACAGAAGTTATTTTATTGTAATGGTTTTTGTGACTTATGGTATTGTGGACCACGGTATTATGATTTATGTTTGAAATAAAAATTTAAATTTCCGTTGCTATCTTATTTATATATGTCTTGTAATTATTCTGTGTTTGTTTACCTATTACGCTTCACGAAACTTATTGCATTCCCTTAGTGAGTGACATTAACAGACGTGGGGCGTCACACTTGGTATCAGAGCTGAAGGCTACCAGATTAGATGAAAATTTTTGAAATTTTAATTTTCAAAAAAAAAGGTTTCAAAAGAAAGTATTTTCAAAAAGAAAAGTCTGTTTTAAAAATATTCCCCAAGAAGCCATATGTAATATTCTTCTTCCCTTTATCTGAATTTTTTCCTTTTTCAACATGTCTGGGGAACAAAACATCCCTAATATCCCAAAGGGAATCACAATACCCGGATGGTTCCATACGTAGGTATTTGGAGGCCACAGCGCCTGCCGAAGGCCAAAGAGACGTTTCTCCCCCAGCTGCACCAGTCATTCCTTCTCCTCCCCCTCCAAGAGTATATAACTTCGCCAAGATCTGCAAAGACTTCCATGCTATGGGAGGGAAGCCATTCGATGGGAACGAGACATTCATAGAAGCTAAGAACTGGCTTAAAGAGACCGAGGACTTGTTCGTAGTCTTTGAAGTAGAGGATCGAAGAAAGATTCAGTTAGCTGCTTAGACATTAAAGGACGAAGCCACATTTCGGTGGGAAGTCACCCAAGCTGGACGTCCGATGGAAACTTGGGAAGAATTTGGATAGAGGTTCGAAATGAAATTTCTTTCCCAAGCTGAGAGAAGCATACAGATGGAGAGGTTCTTAGCACTCAAACAAGGAAACTTGACAGTGAAGGAGTATTTGAACAAGTTAACCAGTTGGCAAGGTTCGGGTTAGAGTTGGTGGATACACCGCACAAAAGGGCTTTGCAGTTTGCTGAAGGGCTGAATGAGCCTCTGCATGGGTTAGCAAAGGCCGAGGGGACATTACAGAATATGAAGTTGTGGCCCAAGAAGGGGCAACAACAACAACAGAAATAGGAGGGAAAGATGACAAAGGCAGGGATAAGGGAAACTGTCACAATTGTGGAAGCAGGGTCACTTGATCAAAGACTGTAAGAGAAGGAATGGCAATTGCTTCAATTGCGGAGAGGTCGGACACTTCTCTAAAGAGTGCCCAAAGAAATAGGGATCGCAGGGACAAGTTCAAAGAGCAGGAATTTCTGGAGGGTAGGTGCATGCTCTTGCGATCAGTGCTCCTGAAAGAGGTAGAACAATTTCCGTAGAAAATTTAGTTTCCCTTTCAAACCATCCAATTTGAACAATTTTTGATTCTGGTGCTTCACATTCGTTTATATCTAGTTATGTGGTTGAATCTCTGCACTTAATTACTAGCATGGTAGTAGATCCAGTAGTTGTTTCAAACCCCATTGGTGGTTCGGCTCATTTATCCATGATTTGTCGGAGTTTGAAAATATCCGTGTTAGGCGTCGAGTTTGAGTGCGATGCATATGTGCTCGAGTTTATGGGCTATGGGTTGATTCTAGGAATGATTGTCTTACCATGTATGAGGCCATCCTGGATTGTGAGAAGAGGGTTTTTAGACCCCTGACTTTTCATGGGAAGACCCTCGAAGTTTCTTGTGACCCCTAAGAGTCTGTTATGCTTAACTTTCTGGAGTCTCCAGATGCATCCGTAGATGATTTGCAATCTGTTCCAATGGTTTGAGATTATTCCGATGTTTTTGATGAGGTACGGGGTTTACCTCCAAGGCGAGAGATCGACTTCCGCATATATCTAGTGGACAATGCAAAGCCAGTTGCATTACCAGTGCGCCACATGGCTCCAAGGGAAATGAGGGAGCTGAGTAAGCAAGTAGGGGAGCTACTTGAGAAAGGGTTTATCAGACGAAGCATATTTGAATGTGGTTCTCCAGTAGTATTCGCTACTAAGGCGGATGGTTCTCTTTGTTTATGTGTTGACTACAGAGAGTTGAATAAGCTCACCAAGAAGAATAGGCGCCCACTTCCGAGGATCGATGATTTATTTGACCAGCTTGTTGGTGCCTCGGTATTTTCTCAGTTGGACTTGGCTATGGGGTTCCATCAGTTAAGGGTGGCTTGGGACAACATAGATAATACTGCTTTTAGAACTCCGGACGGTTTCTTTAAATGGCTAGTGATGCCTTTTGGGCTGACGAATGCACCCGCCTATTTTGTCGATCTGATGAGTAGGGTGTTTCGGGGGTTCCTAAACAAATTTGTCATAGTCTTTGTTGATGATATTTTGATCTTCTCCAAAAGCGAAGAAGAGCATGCCCAAATATTTAAGAGAAGTTTTGAAAACTCTCCGTGACTATCAGCTAAAGGCGAAGTTCTCCAAATGCCATTTTTGGAGAAAAGAGATGAGATTCTTAAGGCATGTGGTCTCCAAAGAAGGGATAGCTGTAGATCCTGCCAAGGTGGTTGCAGTACACGATTGGCATATTCTTAAAAATGCAACTGAGGTGAGAAGCTTTCTTGGGTTGGCAGGTTATTATAGGAAGTTCATTAAGGACTTAGCGAAGATATCAGCCCCTCTCACCAGGCTGACAAAGAAGAATTTGGCATTTTCATGGGATATAGATTGTGACATTGCTTTCCAACGACTGAAGAGGGATCCGACAACAACCCCAGTCTTGACCTTACCTGTTGGAAGTAAGTGTTTACGGTTTACACAGATGTGCGGTACAGGGCTTGGCGCGGTTCTGATGCAGGAAAGGAAAGTAATATGTTATGGGGGTAGATAGTTGAGAGTTCGTGAGAAGAACTACCCCACCCATGATCTAGAGCTAGCTGCCATAGTATTCGCGTTAAAGACGTGGTTCCATTATTTACTTGGAGAAAGGTTCGAGTTATACGTCGATCATAAATCTCTCAAGTATCTATTCTCACAGAAGGATCTCAACTTTAGGCAACAACGGTGGATGGAGTTCTTAGCTTCTTATGATTTTGAAATTGCTTATACCCCTGGCAAGGGTAATATGGTGGCAGATGCACTAAGTAGGCAGAAGATGACCCCGAGTCTTCTAGTTGTGGAAAGAAAGAACTTGGAGTTCATATCAGCTTTTGATTTTATACCCTCCATCAATGTTTTGCCTGATTTGTTTGCATCCTTGGAGATACGACCAAATCTTATGGACCAAATAGGAGCTTCGCCACAAGGTGACCCACGGATTTTAGACATCATGGAAAAGCTCAGAAGAGGGGAGACTTCTATTCACCTTAGTAGATGTGTCATAGATGAAAAGTGTGGTTGCGACGAGATGGAAGGCTTTGTGTTCCTCAAACTGGAAGCTTAATAAAGGCAGTCCTAGAAGAAGCCCACCATTATAAGATGACTATTCATCCATGTGGTGACAAGATGTATAGAGACATGAAAAGCATTTTCTTTGGGCTGGGATGAAGAAAGATGTAGCCGAATTTTTTCTCAATGTTTAGTTTGCTAGCAGGTCAAAGCTGAGCAAAAGAAGCCCGGTGGATTACTTCATCCGTTGGAGGTTCTGTAGTGGAAATGGGAGAGCGTCTCTATGGATTTCATAGATGGTTTGCCTAGGTCAACAAAGGCAATACTAGTATTTGGGTGGTGGTAGATAGACTCACTAAGAGAGCTCACATTATTCCAGTTAAGAGTAAGAGGATGGCATCGTGTTTGGCAACAATTTATGTTCGTGAGATAGTTCGTCTTCATGGAGTACCTTCCAACATCGTAAGCGATCGTGACCCCATCTTTACTAGCGAATTTTGGAGGAGTTTGTAAGAAGCATTAGGTACACAGTTTTGTTTGAGCATCGCTTATCATCCTCAGATGGATAGGCAGACAGAGAGGGTGAACATAATTATTGAAGATCTTTTAAGACTGTGTATCCTAGACTTCGGAGGGACTTGGGAAGAGCATCTTCATTTAGTAGAGTTTGCCTACAATAACAGTTATCAAGCCAACATCGGCATGACACCCTTCGAAGCATTGTACGAACGACCTTGTAGATCACCAACTTGTAGGTGGGAATCTACAGAAAGATTATTACTTGGACCAGATATGGTTAGGGAAACATCCGAAAAGATTGACCTTATTCGATGGTGGATGAAGACAGCTCAAGATAGGCAAAAGTCCTATGCAGACAAGAGAAGATCTGACATCGAATTTGAAGTAGGAGACTTAGTTTTTATCAAAGTATCACCTTTGAGGAATGTAGTTCACTTCGGAGTAGTAGGGAAGTTGGCACCTAGATTTGTGGGACCATTTCCCATAACCAAGAGAATTGGCCAAATGGCCTATAGAGTGAAACTCCCAGAAAATCTATCCGGTGTTCATGACGTTTTCCACGTCTCTCATCTGTGGAAGTTCCTGCATGACACCGTAGAAGTTGTTGAATCGAGTATGTTGGAAGAAGTAAAAGTGGAACATGAGGCGACAGTTAGAAGAGCCCCTACCCGTATTCTTGAATCAGAAGTTAAGAAGTTGCGCAATAAGGAGATCAAGTTGCTAAATGTTCAATGGAGAGATAGCCCATAGAATGCAACTTGGGAAACCGAAGAAAATATTCGTGCTTCGTAACCTTTTCTTTTTGAGGGCATGTTCTTAACTCCTTTTTCAAAACTTTATCAGTACTTGTTTCTTCAATTGAGTATATCTTATCCATAGTATTTTTCGGCCTTTAGATAGGAATCTTATGGATGTAAGCATGTGTTTGAAACATGTTATGTTTGATGGATGCAAGTGTTTGCTAGTAGTTTCATGTGGACGCATACACACACATTAGGCACTAGATTGGCTCAATCACTCTCATACTGCATTTGGATGTGTGTGCATTTTCTTTTCTTTTATGGATGGAAATGGATGAGTTAGCATATGGATGTTGCATTTGGACAAATGAATGGGCACACACATAGAACTCACATGATATGATAGGATGATTTGCATACATATTGGATTCATGGTACTAACATACATTACATTAAGGAGGTCAACTGAATCAGTAGACCGCCTGATTTTCGCATTAGTGTTGGGACATATACACACACCTTTGCATATATTCATATAAGCATTAGAAATCTTTAAGGACAATGAATGCCAGTGATTGGTGGATGAGTAGATGGAAGATGGATGGTAGGATATGCATTCTTCTCAACTTAGAGATTTCGATACGAAATCCTTTTAATAGGGGAGAATGTAACACCCCGAATTTTTAACAACATTAAAGAGGATAAATTAAATAATAATTAATTTAATTTTCAGAATTAGAGGAAACAGAATGCACCATTGAGTTCGCTCGAAATTCTGGTCAGGATTGATATTCGATTTGCGTAAAACGAACACCGTATGAAGAAGTTATGAGGGTTTTAAGTTTGTATACACGTAGAAAGATTACATAAGTTAGAGATGAGTCAGAATTTTATCCAGAACAGTTCAAATTTGAAAAATCTGTCAAGGCGGAAAAAATCCCGCTCTAGGGGGTCGACCCCCTAGAGGGGTGTCGACCTTGGGGTCGACCCCCTTAAGGAGTGTCGACCTAGGGCTCGATCCACCCGTAGGAGTGTCGATACCGCTAGGGCTGACGTGGCACTCAGTTTCAGGTGGGCTGGAAGCTATATATATATATATATATGTCCTATTCTCCTAGTTTCTTCATTGGAAATCATGGAACCCATATGCTGTCAGGATACGAACTGAGATGAAACCATTTTCTACAACAACGTAGTTTGCAAATCAAATTCAGAAATCCAAGATCCGTTCATTCTCAATTCTCTAAACCTAATGCTGTGAGTTTGGTTGCTTTTAGTTTTAGATAAATAAAAGTAAATTGTGAAAGACTATGAATTGGATATGTTGTAAACTGTGAATCTATGCTATTGTTAAATCTTATACTATGTCATAATGGATCTACACTTTTAGATCTAATGCAACTGTGATTATTCTATTATGTTACCTAAGTGGATCTTGAGTTGTAACTATATTTTGGTGAATGTAAATCTGTTAATTTGGACAGTTGCAAAGTTGGTTAGATCCAATTCTTATGTAAATCACCTTTCACCTGTCATATTGCGATTAACTTAGATAAGTTGTAAATTGGACATGAGAACCCATATTTAGATCTAAACATGCTATTATGTCATTCTAACGGTGTTAGATCTACTTTAACCTCTAGATTTGAATTATGTGATCTAATTTATCACCTTGTGTTATCATTTTAGATCTAATCCAATTGGACATCTAAATTTCTAATTTGGATCTTACTATACTTATTGTGACATCATAGTTATGTTAGAATCAATTGACTAGCACCAGTTCATTAGTTTTATGTCCACCTTGTTATGATGTTAAATACATGCCCATTCACCTTATTATCATGCTAGTTTATGTTTATGCCAAGATGATCACTTTAGTTATATTCCCATTATTTTCCCTATTATCGTTTATGACTAGGCTATTGTCTAGCCTAGGCATGCCGCCAGTTTATGAGTACGCTAGTTAGGGAACGGGGGAGAAGGGTTAATATTGGCATAATTTGAATATGAACATTATTGGACATATAATTCAAATGGGGATAAAAAGAGAAATAATCACTTATAATGACATAGATAGATTTAGATAAAAATGGAATGTCTAGTTATTACAATTAGGAATTGTAATTGCACTTATGACACGTGGTTAGGTTGCATTAGTGGTGGAAGTCTGCCCGGACCCGACCGGCATATCCAGCAGCCACTAATGTTGAACCTAATGTGAGCGGTCTAAGTGTGTAAATATGAATCGGTCTAAGACACTAGGTTAGACCCAACTGTGGAAAAAGACTGCCCGAACCCGACTGACATATCCAGCATCCACACGTTATAGGCCTAATGTGGGAGGTCTAGCCCATTATAACCATAATTGGACATGGTAATGAATTGGACTGCTTAACCTAATTTAATCCATAAGGATTGTATGATTATGAACTTAAGTTAGGGTTAAGTAAAATTGGATGGGTAGTGAGTGGGTTAAGTAAATTAGAGGTGGTGGGTAATATACATATAGGCCCACGAACTTAACCCAATAAGGTTATGTAATTAAAGACACCCTTTAGGGTAAGCATAACTGACATAGTGCTATGTAATTAAAGACACCTAAGGGTATACATAGTCAGTGAAAAACCTAGTGGGGATACAAGACAAATAGGAGAGCTTGTATCAGATTGTGTGGGATCCATTTCAGTCAGTAACCCGGGGAAGGTATCAAATAAAGTACTCCGTGCTAGGCGGAGAAGGGGCACGCTTACTGATTGATTATAAGAGATCCAAACGAGACGGACGGTGTGGGTGGCGCAAACTGACCGGGTCATGTGCGTGCATGAGCTGGGCAGAGAGGGATAAGACGACCGTGACACCAATTGATATGGTTATGCACATCTTGGGAAATGAAGGGTTGCCACTTTAGGAAGTGGTACCTCCTACTGTGGGGCCAGCATAGGGTATCTACGGGGTAGGGAGCCGATTGACTAGGGTAGTGGTTAGGATACACTTGGACGTATTCCCTAAGTGTACCAACTCATAGCGGAAGGGATCATCTCATTTTAGTTATGCTAGTAATAGTGTGTAATCATTAGAGAACTGTATATACCTTACCCTGTCTATCTTATCACACCTGCCATTTATGTAGTGATCTCTCTTATCCACTTTACCTGCCTATCATATTACTTTTATTTATTTACTGGCTAAAAGTAACTATACTCGCCAGACTTTATGTCTGACCCTTTCGTTTCTCCTTCTTTCTTCCCTTCCCCCCAGGTTCTCAGGGAGGAAACACTCAAGCTTAGTCAGGACCCAGATATCATTTTGCTAGGAGCTACTTCTGAAGTATGGCTCAATTTTTTGTCTCTACTATGGCTTAACTCTTTCAATTGGGGAATTATGTTTTTATATACCTGTGTACTCTGATGGTGCAAGACGGAAGTTATTTTATTGTAATGGTTTTTGTGACTTATGGTATTGTGGACCACGGTATTATGATTTATGTTTAAAATAAAAATTTAAATTTCCGCTGCTATCTTATTTATATCTGTCTTGTAATTATTCTGTGTCTGTTTACCTATAACGCTTCAAGAAACTTAATGCATTCCCTTATTGAGTGACATTAACGGACGTGGGGTGTCACATCCAATTTCGTTTGTCATTCCGTTTTATTTTCCGATCTAGCTCAACTTAGCTTTAAAAAATGCAATTTTAGCATACATTTTCTTCTTGCACGCCCACATGACAAATCTATAAATAATGAATCTTAGGATTCTTCCATTATTTGACGATACGAATCCGGGAAAAAATGTGTCGCCGAATTCCGAGATCATCTCAACAGCGTTCCTCTATAAATTTATCATCACTTTTACCCCGAACGGGTTTATCGAGCACGACCACACACTAACTCCGTTTAACGTGAAATTTGAAACTCAATAATGATTTGCTATCCCGAATCCAACAAAATTGGTCTTTTCACATCCTGAGCTTGCTAGCAGAATTTCACTTTTTAAGGACGAGGAGATGATTTTAAAAATCAGAAATTTTAAATACCCGATTTATAAAACAATTTTACTGGGTTTATTTTAAGTCAAATAAAATATAAAAACTAATTTTAAAATTATTCTCAAATTTTATTTTGCAAAAATAACCAATTTATATTTCATCAAAATAGCTTAAATCAAAATTTTAAATTGGTTTTGAAATCCTGAGTTGTTACAAATCGCCTCCAAGGAATTATGTAGAACCAAAAATACCGAGTGTATTATACAATTGTTAATTACATATAAACTAATATTCTATATAGCTAATGAAAGATGGATATTTGTAACAATACGGATTTTTCCCGGACCTAATCAATTGCAAAATCGATCTAGACCGTTTAAATCCCGCATATGTTAACTTTGGGCATAAAACACATTAGATTAAATAACAGCAGACTTTTATAAACATCATAATAATGTTACATCAGAGTACAGAATATCAGAGTACATCGAATATAATACAGCGGAAGATAATTGACAATATTCTAATATAATGCAGCAGAAGACTATCAATGCTCTGGACACAGCTTTAAGCTTCGATCCAGAATCCTACTCAAGAAATGAATATCTGCAAAAGAAGCTACTCGACTGCCTGTGTGGAAAAGAGGGCACCCGAGTTTGCAAAGTGAAACAAACTACGAGTCAGTCATGGGACTGGTATGAGAAATCTTACTTAACCTATTTAATAATAGGGCTAATCATAGGACCATGCCGCTAACGCGGAAGGGGTTTACTCCATTTGATTGCCAGTGCAAGAAATAAGGTAAATCGTTAAACAATGCAATGCTTTTTAGAAAAACGAAACCATTATAAGACTCAAGTCCCATCACACAATGCAACGCAAACCGGAGGATAGAGTTTTACCTTATAATGGTCAAAAATGCTGGATACTATAAAACGGAGTTGATATTATTATTAGTGTATATATGTTTTAAAAATATTTCAATCTTAGGCGGCATAGCTACCATATACTATGTCACCATACTAGTTATACAACAAAAACCGCATGGATCATATTGGGAGTTGGATTTCCATCATGAACCAAGGCAAAAGATAGTCCTTACCGAATTCGAGACACTCTAGCCCGTGCCTCATGATACAATCGCAACTGCACCTGGATCTTCAAGGTTGGTCCACCAAAGTGCAATGGTTTAATAATGCTTAAACAATATGTTTCCCCGCCCTATGGGGCGTAAATAGAGCCACTAGGGACTCAAATAACCGAGGCTCCTCATTCCATCATTCACATAAGTAAAAATGTCAGGCCTTGTAAAAACCATAACACCACTTCTAGCTAGAAAGAAACGTATGTCCACCCTGCAGTCCTTACTCCCGTTTCTGGTTCATACCGGGGTGTGAGGCTCGCGAAGTAACGCTATATACAAAGCTATGTTACTTAAAGCTGTGCTTTGATCATCAACCACAAGGCCCTGGTTTTCAACAAAAGCCTTGATCATTTGCATCTTAGCATGCCACATTGTCAATCCATACCATACCATTGATTTCTACCAACATATAACCTCTAAGCTCGTACATCTCAGAGAAAGGTGTTAAGCAAGAGAATAAATTCTCCGCCACCACAGATATATATTTAGTAGAGATCAACGAATATAACATAAAGGAATACAACGTCAGACATACATCCATTTACAAGTCCGTCTTGGGTCTAAACGAAACCGGAGACACCTTATCCCAATACAGGAGAGAGGTCCTCGCATATCCATCGATTTCCAAGTACGTCTGGATGATCACCACTTATTACCTTGTCTTGGCTAGCTGCCCAAATCAAGACATCAGTAACCATCCAAACAATTTAAAGACCTCCGGTCTTCAACCACTGTCTTCATCTTCGACTTTTGATCGTCGTAGAAATTATTCAGAATGGGTTAGACCCGGTCTTTCCGAATAACTCGCGTATTTTATAATCAATGATAAAGTGCTATAAAAACACATCATACTCCTCATTCCAATTCAGAATATTCTTTTAATAAAATATTCACATTATTAGGGAAAGATTCCCATTAATTTTATCAAAGATAAATCCTTTAAAATTTATCCCTTAATCTTCTTTTTAAAGATTCATTAAAACACCAATTTGGTTTTAATATCAAAATCATTATTTAATGATTAATCAACTTTAAGAAATTAATCTTGTCTTTAACTAGGTTAAAGAACCAATGTCATTTTAAAACACAGCTCACGATAAACCCAAATCACATCTTCCATTAAACATGGAATTTACACAGAAATCAAATCAATATATAATCGATATAAATTTCCGTATCAGACTAATAATATAAATGGAATAACGGTAAAACCTTTTAAATTCCATATATAGTAACGGTCTTCTTTTACAGAATCTCATCTCGATTATTATTAAATCGAATTCCATTCAGTTCCAATTTAATATATTAAATTGGAAAACTTTACTTTGGAAAATTTCCATTAAATCTTAATAAAAAGGTTTATAAATTCCAAATTATATTTTCAGTGTTAATTGAGCTAAAGAACAAATGTCATTTAAAACATAGTTCACAATAAACCCAATTTACATTTCATTTTATTCCAATTATTAAATATGACTGGAAATTCTAATAATCTTTAATAAAGGATTTATTCTTTTCATGCGGGGTTTAAGAACAGTGTTATTTAAGACACCATTCACGACAAACCCAAAAATCCAATTTATTTTATTTTATTCCAATTTGTTCATTTAATTCCAATTTATTTACTTAATTGGAAAACTTCAATAATCTTAATTTAAAAGATTAATTCTAGTTAATAACTAGCTCAAATCGATAAAAATATATTTTTATCTTTTCAAATATGGAAGTTTTCATTCAAAATCTTTCCAAACAATTTATTATGATTTTACATAATTTTTCCATATTTTTATTAATTTTACTAAGGCCCGTACAGTCGGTTTCCAATAACGACCACCGAACTGCATCCATAGCGACATTTTTCAAATTTGTTTTGGGCATAATTCCAAATCCAACCGTTAGATTTCAAAACTCTTATATTCATTGGAAAGCTCTTTTCGATACGAACCCAACGGTTCCGGTTTTAGGAGAATCCAACAGTCGGATCTCCCGTTACGCCCCTTTGAAGTTAATGGTCGAAATTCGCAAACGGTCGCTGTGCGACGCGTTCTATTCAGGCCATTATATATATAATATACTATATATCATCGATTTCCTTTTTAAAATGTATTTTATAAAATATTTATAAATTCATCTTAAAATGATTTTAACATCGTTTTCAATTTTAAAGCAAAATTGAATATTCTGTATTTTTATCATATTAAAAATAATATTTCAAAATATTATATTTTGAAAACATTTCTTTTTATATTCATTTTAAAATGAAATAAATCGATCGATGGACCCGTTCGGGTTGAAATAGCGTTTCTACACAACACAGCTTCATATTTCAGTATTTCGTGTCCATCCAAAAATGGACATAAAAATCATAATTTTAATTTTAATTAAATTTATATAAAAATATTCGTTATTGAAAAAAATATTCTTTATTAAAATATTTCTTTAAAACATTCTTTATATCAACATGTTCTTTATATTAAATGTATTCTTTATTTTAAAAGAGATTCTGAATCGGGATGCGACTCAATCAATTACCATATAATTTTAGTTATATGGATTTCATACATCGCATGTATATAAAAACAATGATAAATACCCATTAAACAATATATTCACAATCAGAGTGAAATTTACAATTGTGTGAGCGTTAAAATAAATAAATAAATAACGCTCAACACAGACTGTCAATCCATCGATTGACATACAGTTAAATAATAGGACTAGTGTATGTCATCCCAACACCTGTGTGGGGTTTTCAAACAACAATAGTTCATCTAAATTGATTATTGGTTAATGAATTTAACCAATTATTATTCGGTTTGAATTATTTATTTAACATGAATATAATCTAAATAAATGACATGTTTATTTAACATGGACATGATCTAAATATATGACCTTTTAAATGTAACATGACATTAATCTAAATATATGACATTTTTATTGTCACATGACATTTCTATATAAAATGACATTTTAAATCTAATGACATAAATTACCTTTTTAATTCTATGATAAATGATATGATTCTAATAAAATAATATTTTTAATTTACAAGACATGATTCTAACAATATGATATTTTTAATTAACATGACAATTTTAAATAAAATGATATTTCTAATATAATGTCATTTCTAATACAATGACATTTCTAATTCACTAACATATTAATGATAATGTTTTGAATAAACAAAATATATAATGGTTCTTTTTCCGCTACAAGTAAATGGTAATGTTTTGAATAAACAAAACTTACCATGACAAATGATTATTTTTCTACTAACAGGTAAATATTAATGTTTTGATTAAACAAAACACAAATGATTCTTTTTACATTACATAAAAAATGAAATCTTTTATTCATTTTACATTACATAAAAATGAAATATTTTATTCTTTTTACATTACATAAAAATGTAATCATATTTTTAATGTAAACATTTTTCTAATGTACATTTTATAACAAATGTTACTTTATTTCTAATGCAACATTTTAAAACAAAAATGTTGTTTTATTTCTAATGCAACATTTTAAAACAAAAATGTTGTTTTATTTCTAATGCAACATTTTAAAACAAAAATGTTGTTTTATTTCTATGTGACATATTATATCAAAAAATGTTATTTCTCTTCTAATATAACATTTTACACAAAATGTTATCTCTTATCTAATATCACATTTCTAATTGCATGACATTTCTAGATAAATGACATTATTGTATTTTAGCATGACATTTCTAAAATAGATGAAATTATTATATTAACATGACATTTTATACAATAGACGACATTATTACTTTCTAACATAAATGAAAAAATTCATTTTTGCCTAAATGATAAATTCATTTTAACATAAATGACACATTCATTTTTACATAAATGGCACATTCATTTTTACATAAATGATAAATTCATTTTTAAATAAATGACACATTCATTTTTACATAAATGACACATTCATTTTTACATAAATGATAAATTCATTTTAGCATAAATGACACATTCATTTTTACATAAATGACACATTCATTTTTACATAAATGATAAATTCATTTTAACATAAATGATACATTGGTTTATTTCTCTAGCATATCATAACAAAAGGAATTAAAACAAAATATTATCTAAATGAACATTTCTAACTAAAATGACAATTTAATTTGAATAAACATTTCTAGCTAAAATGCCAATTTAAATCTAATAAGACATTCCATAATGAAATGGTATTTTCATCCTAATGTTACATTTTATAACAAAAATGTTATTTTTATTAATGCAGCATTTTATAACAAGAATGTTATTTTTACCAATGTAACATTTTATAACAAAGAACGTTATTTCTACTAATGTAACATTTTATAACAAAATGTAATTTTTATTCTCATTAAACAATTCTAACAAAAATGTTATTTTTATCCCAAATAAACATTTTTAAACAAAGTGATGGTTTTGATCTAAATAAACATTTCTAAACCAAGTGACATGTTTATTCTAACAAAATATTTCTAATTACATGTTTATTCTAATGAAATATTTCTAACAAAGATGACAATTTTTATTTTATCATCACATTCTATAATGAAATGATATTTTTATTTACACATATCAGAGATTGTGTCTTTATCTTACGAAAATATAATTCAACCAGTAATCACACCACAGTCAAACAATCAATCTAAATTAGGTACAGCGCATATTTTTAATATCACAACCACCATCAATCAATAAATTTAAATTTATACGGCGCATACATCACAATCAAAATCAATATAAATTTATACACACATATATATGTGATGATCCGAACTTCCGTAGAGAGAAAGTAAGGATAATCATAGGAGTATAACATAATTAAAACAATAACAAATCACAGTTACATAGCAGAACATATAAATCGTTGCAGCGGAAATGAAATGTCATCACAAACATCATCACAGAACATCGGAGTACGCAGTACATGATACACTTAGCAAAAACAGATGTCTAAAACAGGGAAAGAAATAAAGTCTCAATCTCCCAAAATACATTAAAATTTGATATTGTCTCAAGTCTCAAGAAAATAAAGATAAAAAGAAAAGATCTTCCAACATCTTCAGTAAAAAGCTTGAGTCCAGAAAACATCTCTACCTGAAACTTGTCAATTGGCTGCCCGTGTGTAAAGAGGGCACCCGAGTTTGCAAAGTGAAACAAACTATGAGTCAGTCATGGGACTGGTATGAGAAATCTAACTAAACTAATGATATAGCTAATCACTGGACCACGGCGCTATCGCGGAACGAGTTTAATTCCATTGGATTGCCAGTGCATAAGTTCAAAAAAAAAATTAAGTCAAAAACAACGCAATGCTTTTTGGAAATGAAATCATTATAAGACTCAAGTCCCATCACACAATGCAACGCAAACGGAGGATAGAGTTTTACCTTTTAATGATCAAAAATGCTTGATACGTGAAAAATAATATTTTTAATATTATTATTAGTGTCTAATATGTTTCAAAAATACTTCAAAGTAAATGTATCAATCCTAGATGACATAGCTACCATATACTATGTCGCCATATATAGGTTTACAATCAAGACCGTAATGTCGTATTAGATGTTGGATTCCATCATGAGTCAAGGCTAGGAACGATCTCCTGACCGACTCGAGACACTTTAGCAATGTCTCAGGATCACACCTACTGGCAACCCTTGGATCCTGCAGGGCCGGTCCACAAATACTTTAGTGGATTGACAATTCCTGAACATACGCTTCCCGATCCTATTGGACCTATAAATTGGCCATTGCGACCAATAAAAGTCTGAGGCGTCTCATTCCATCAACCACATAAGTAAAATGTTGAGCCGTGTTAAACCCAAACACCACTTCTAGCTAGAAAGAAATGTGTGCACTCTCTGCGTTCCCTTGCTCCGTTTTAGACTCTACCGTGGTGTGAGGCTCGCGAGCTAACGTAATACACAAAGCTATGCCTAGATAGACTATGCTTTGATCATCATCCACAAGGCTCTGCTTTTCAACAAAAGCCCTGATCAATTGCATCTTGGCATGTCACATTGACATTCCATACCATGCGATTGATAACTATCAATATATAACCTTCGAGCTCGTACGTCTCAAAGAAGGGTGTTTAGCAAAATGATAAATCCTCCGCCACCTCAGAAATATATTAATAGATATCAATTAAATTACATGGCATGAAATTCAATGTCAGACATACATCCACTTACAAGTCCATTCTGGGTCTGAATGAAACCGGAGTCACCTAAGTGCTCGCGTATCCGGACGATCATCAGGTACGTCCGGACAACCACCACTTTAACCCTTTATTGGTAGCTAGCCAATGTCAGACATCAGTAGTTATCCTTTTGACGTGAAGACTGCCGGTCTTCAATCGCCGTCTTCGATATCTTTGATTTTTTTTTAATCGCCGTAAAATTATTTGAAATGAGTTGAACTCTGTCTTTTCAAATAATTTTTGAATTATTATCATTTAACCCATTAGATATTGTTAATATTAATTTATAACGATTTTTCGCTATTTTTATTTATTTAAACAAAATAGCTCAATATAATTAAACAACGCTTCGGACAATGGGCGGCCCTGGTGCTGTTTTTCCCAGAATTTGATTTGCACTTATCTTGAAATCTAACCGTTGGATTTTGATAAAGTTATATCATCGGAAAGATCTTCCCAAAGCGGTCCTAGCGGTTCCAGTTTTGGGAAAATCCGATAGTTGGATCTAACGGTATAAACGTTTAAATTTACGATTGTCGAAACGTGAACTACCGCGCGAGATTTGTTTAATTTATATTTATATATAAATATAAATATAAATCATTTGGCAATTTTGCTATTTTTATTGCAATTAAAGTGACAACAAACATTTCAACATTTACATCAATCATTTTATTATCATGTTTTGTTGACAACCAAATTTGTAAGCAAAAATGCAACTCACTCCTACGGTGTTGATTTTGCCTCAAAATATGCAAATAAAAAAATGAAACATTTTCGTTGTTTATTTGCATATAAATATGCAAATAAAAATGAAATCTTTTCTACGTTGTTTATTTGCATCTAAATATGCAAATAAAAATGAAATCTTTTCTACGTTGTTTATTTGCATCTAATTATGCAAAAAAAATGAAATCTTTTCTACGTTGTTTATTTGCATCAAGTATGCAAATAAAAATGAAATCTTTCAAATCACTTTTATTTCTATCTAATATACAAAATAAAAATGTATATTCATTTTAATGTTTATGTTTACATCTAAAATTTAAACAAAATGATGAATTTAATTCTAATGTTTTGTTTGCCTCTAAAATTGCAAACAAAAGTATGATTTTAATTCTAATGTTTTGTTTGCATCTAAAATTGCAAACAAAAATATGATTTTAATTCTAATGTTTTGTTTGCATCTAAAATTGCAAACAAAAATATGATTTTAATTCTAGTGTTTTGTTTGCATCTAAAATTGCAAACAAAAATATGATTTTAATTCTAATGTTTGTTTGCATCTAAAATTGCAAACAAAAATATGATTTTACTCATTTTAATGCATATTTGCGTTAGAAAGTGCAAATAAAAGGATATTTTATATTCAAAGTTTACTTGCATAAGAGGATGCAGATAAAGAACAATTTTATATTTCTATGTATATTTGCATAAAAGAATGCAAATAAAAGAACGATTTATTTTCTCTAAATATATTTGCATAAAAGAATGCAAATAAAAGAATGGTTTATTTTCAATGAATATATTTGCATAAAGGAATGCAAATTAAAGAACATTTTATTTCCAATGTATATTTGCATCAAGGGATGCAAATAAAAGAACAATTTATTTTTCTAAATATATTTGCATAAAAGAATGCAAATAAAAAAACAGTTTATTTTCAATGAATATATTTGCATAAAGGAATGCAAATAAAAGAACATTTATTTCCAATGTATATTTGCATCAAGGGATGCAAATAAAAGAATAATTTATTTTTCTAAATATATTTGCATAAAAGAATGCAAATAAAAGAACGGTTTATTTTCAATGAATATATTTGCATAAAGGAATGCAAATAAAAGAACATTTTATTAATTCAATGATATAGACAAAAATTGATATATTTTTCATTGTATTGACAATTCTATTTCAATACAATAAAAAATGATAAAAAATGTTTTATGTTAAATGGATAATCCTATTTCAATGCTCAAAAAATGTTAAAAAGATATTTTAAATATTGAACTGACAATTTAAATCAGTTCAACAAAAATAACCTAATAATGTTTTGATGTTGAAATGAGTATCTAACGAAATTTAACATAACAAAATGATTTATTTATTTTTCCTCGATTTGGAAATTCTAATTCAAATCAATTCAACATAACAAAGTGTTTATTTTTATCGATTCGGAAATTCTAATCCAAATCGATTCAATCAACAAAGTGATTATTTTTATCTATTTGGAAATTCTAATCCAAATCAATAAATAAACAAGGTGATTATTTTATTGAAACACAACCAAATCTGGGTTTATACATCAACAACAACAGATAACACATCCAAAATATCATCACATAACAGATCTGAATTATTCACATTCAATCATCACATAACAATTAAATTAATTAATTAATTATATAAAGGAAGAATTCTCACAGTTGTAACGCGAATTGGTCCAAAATTTGAACTGCTCGGAATTGGATCTAGTCTGGACGGCAGCGTAGATCTCAGTTTCACGATTGAATAGGATCTGAAATTGTTCAATTTCGATATTGTATGTATTAGTTATGATTTATTTAAGGTTGTAACAATTTAAACTAATAAAATAATAGTCCATACTCTTCTTCTCAGAACAAGGCCGCTGTTTTCAGAGATGGGTTCAAACTTAGGGTTGACTATTCCTTCCGATCTACAACACTAGAGAACGATCATAAGATGACTCGTCGAAGAGCCACAAGCGGCGTACCAGGGGGCCCACGCGCGTGCAACTCGGTGGAGACCAGGGGGAGGGCGGCGGTGAACTTCGGTGCGGGTTCGTGGGTCTGGACCTCGGAGTTCGGGCCACCAGCGATCGATCAAGCCGTATGAGACTGAAGAGCACGCAAATCTCTTCAAAAGCTTGAACTAGAGTGAGGAATTTTACTGTGAGGATCGATGGATATTAAGGGATGAAGTTAGGAGGTTGGTGACCATCGATTGGGTATGAAGCGGCGGTTGGAAGAAAATGAATAGTATTCTTTTTGGGTTTTCTTTGAGTTATTTATAATACTTTAATGTGATTTTTACAAATAAAACCATACCTCTTAATCTAATCTAATTTTAGTCCAACCGAAAGTGACCCTAGCCAGTAGCCCCCATTCCTGATCCAATGGGCTAGGTCTCGTCATCCCAAACGACTGTCCGTGGCCTGAAATCTTTAATTTATTATTTAAATCATTTAAATAATAAATTTGATCGTCTATTTAAATCTGCCGAGGCCACATACAAACTCGGAAAAATTCTAAAAAATTATTTCTGGCTTTGTTTTGATGATACGGTCCTAACAAATTTAATTTCGTTGAATTCTGAGACTATTCGAAAATGGCTATTTTCAAGTCGATCAGATTCGACTGAAATTGACAAAATACATTTTTGTTTGCCAAGATCGCATATTAATTCGAAAAATTATGAAAATTGAAACCCAGTAATAATTTGACATTCCGAATCCAACAAAAGTGGTTTCGTCGAAAACGAGGTCGTTTGAAAAATGGCCTTTTATACGGGCTATAAATTATACTATAACGACCATCCCGATCAATTGGCCATATCTTTTGATTCCCGCTATGAAATTTCGATTTTTCAGATTCTTTGGAAAGATAATTCCAAATAGATTTAGATATTTTTAGTTTCGCTAAAATCCGTTAAATTTTGAATCTAGTACATTCGGTCAAAGTACAAGTTTGACTTTTCAAACTACCATACTATTTCTTATTTCTTTGGAAATCAAAATGAATACTTTTGCTCTAACTTCAATTAAAATAAATTTTTAATCGTTATTATTTAAAATAAATTATTTTAACTATTCAAAATTTACTGAAATAGCCAAAATAAAAATTTTAAATTGGTTCGGATTTTCCGGGTTGTTACAATCTCCCCCACTTAAAATCTTTTCATCCTCGAAAAAAAGTAGGAAATAAAATGGAAAATGCAAGGTATTGTAAATGTACCTCAACAAAAAAGCTACTCGGAGATATCCAATCTGCACTTGGGATAGGCCTGTTTGATGTTGTCCTCAGTCTCCCATGTACAGTCTCTAAGATCCCCACTCCACTGCACGTTGACTAGGTGGACCCTCTTATTCCTCAACACTCGGGTTTCTTTGCCCACAATCTTCACTGGCTCCCTTCTCACTGCTAGAGCTGGGGTAATCTCCAAATCTCGTTGTGCTGCTTCCTCCACAACTAAATCTGGACCATGAACATGCTTCCGGAGTTGGGATACATGAAATACATCATGGAACCCTAGAAACCAGTTAGGTAGCTGCACTCTATAAGCGAGAGTTCCAATCCTTTCGAGAATAGGAAATAGGCCAATAAATCTCGGCGCCAATTTCCCAGTCTTCCCAAATCGGACTACGCCTCTTAGTAGGGAAACCTTCAAGTATACTAGATCACCGATAGAGAATTCTAAATCCCTTCTTCTAGTGTCTACATGGCTCTTCTGTCGGCTTTAGGCGGCAAGTAATCGCTTCTTAATAAAATCAACTCTTTCCGAGGCTTCACGAATCATGTTGGGACCCAATACCAATCGATTACCGGGTTCCACCCAACATGCGGGAGATCGGCATGGCCTGCCATATAACTCTTCAAATGGCGACATCTACAGGCTGGCTTGGTAGCTGTTATTATAAGAGAATTCGACCAAGTGCAAATGATCTTCCCATGACCCACCAAAATCTAAGATGCATGCCCTCAACAAGTCTTCTAATATGCGGTTCACCCTCTCAGTCTGGCCATTTGTCTGAGGGCGGTAAGCAGTGCTCATATTCAGATGAGTCCCTAACTCTTCTTGGAAAGCTTCCCAGAACTTACTAGCAAATATTGGGTCGCGGTTACTGACAATGCTGATGGGAACTCCATGCAATCTGACAATCCCTCTGAAATAAAGCTATGCCAAACTTCAAGCTGTTCTATTGGATTTGACATGAATGAAATGTGCAGTCTTTGTGAAGCGATCTACAATCACCCGTATGCTGTCATTGCCCTTCCTAGTCCGGGGTAAGCCATCAATGAAGTCCATAGAAATTTTGTTCCATTTCCAACTTGGAACCCCTAGCGGTTGCAATATATCTGCTAGCTTTTGCTGATCGCTCTTGACTTACTGGCAGGTGGGACATCTAGAAACATATATAGAGATGTCTCTCTTCATAGATCTCCACCAAAAAGTACGCTTGAGGCCATGGTACATCTTGCTCATGCCCGGATGAATGTTGAGCTTAGACTTGTGGCATTCGTAATCACTTCCTTTCTGAACTCAGGAAGATTTGGAACACAAATTCGGCCCGATAGCCTCAAAACTCCTTTGTCATCAATTCGAAAACTTGTGGATTCACCTTCCCAGAACCTTTTGATGATTCTCTGAATAAATTCATCATTCTTTTGAAGGACCGAGATCTTATCGATCAAGGTAGGGGTGATAATGAGATTGGCAAGGATAAGCTTGGAGTCGGCCGTATTCTTCCTACTGAGAGAATCTGCCACAACATTGGCTTTCCCTGGAGTATATAAGATGTCCAGGTCATAGGGTGCAAGGAATTCAACCCAACGCTGCTGCCTCAGGTTCAAATCTCTTTGGGTAAATAGATGCTTCAAGGATTTGTGATCCGTATACAACTCGAATTTCTCGCCCAAGAGATAGTGCCTCCATATTTTTAAAGAAAATACTATGGCCATTAGCTCAAGGTCATGTGTGACGGCCCGCCCAGCACCAGCCTGCATTTCCTCCGAAAGTGCATTGTACACATGCCCAACTAGCACAGGACGGTCGCCAAAGAAAGGAAGGAAGAGAATGAACTAATCAAGGAACCTGTAGAATGTCTCACAGCGCATGGGATAAAAATATAATAATAACATACTTGACATAAAACAGGCGAGACAGTGCATAAGCTGATAACTAATAATCAATGTCAACATCAGAGCAGCGGAAATCCAGATACAGCTTATTACAACTTTCCAAATTTACTGTCTCTAATCAAAAGAAAACTAAAGTAGAAGATGCACCACCAATGCCCAAGCAGTGATCTTCAACAACACAGGGAGAATACTATATATATATTATGTGGAAGCCTCCTGCTCGTCTCCGGATCATCTACCCGTGCATCACCAGCTAACCTGTCTCTAGTCTGCTCGTGTGAGCACCCAGAGTAATAAGAGGAGACATAAAACTCTGGGTCAGACATAAAGCCTGGTATGAGCGATAAGCATCTAAACAGATCAATAACAGGTATACTAAACCATACCTGAACCTGTACCTGCAACCAAAGAGTTAGTACCACATACCGTACAATGCTCTAAGGTGCCATAATGAATAGTGTAAAGAATACGGGGGTGGGGTGTGTATGTCATAATGATAGCAAACAAACCATCCATAGTAACCATCCTCACATCTCTCACTCAGTGCGTAAAGCATACGACATCTACCACTTTGGAACACTAGACAAACTGAGGTAACGACGAATCCCGACTTGTAGAAACCCTGCTGTGACCAAGCCAAACACTTGGAGTCATGACCAAACATTTCAATGACCCACTTCATTGGTCGTAGCCCTCGATTCTACCGATGCCATAATGGCCCTGAATCCGCCTTCGTACCTCCTACCATAGTGGTCCAAAGCTATAGACGTCGATAACCCCTTGGCACACGTCCCGCAGCAAAACCCAACCATGAAGCGAACTCGTTGATTCCCATCTGAATCTTGAGCTCTAACTTCTCATTTGGGCTTCCTTTGCATCTCGGGTTTCTGTCATCATCCTCCAGATCGGTCTTCATTCTGTTCGTAACTTCCTGGTTTGGTTCGCAGTCACCAGCTCGTAGCCATCAACCTCGGATCGGTTCGGATCATCCTTCACGCTCGGGTCGGATCGTGGAAGCCTTCTTGGTTCGGTTCGCCAGCGTCGGATCGTGTCGCACCATATGGATCGCACCTCGTCAGCTCGTGGCGCCTTGTCGGGTCGGTTTGGGCTTATCAGTTCGTGGCAATCCACTGATTCGGGTCGAGCTACCCATCTGGATCATGGCGCTTCCCTTCAGTCGTGGAGGAACATCGGTTCGGATCGTGAGCTTCTTAAGTGGAATTCTCACGAGAGACGAATCGGATCGGGGTCTTCAGCCATCGGCGGAGCGGGTCGCGCCATCGGATCGGGTCGCGGTCTTCCCTTCGTGGCTCCGAGCTCTGGCATGTGGCACGGTTCGAGAAGGCGAGTCGGTTCGTGGGCATGGGGGCGATCCGATCCGGATAAATTCCTGCACTTCGTTCCAGCGACAGTTTCTCGCCATTCGACGGCGTTTTTGACCAAACTAACACTTCTAAGCAATCACAAAACACACACTAGAGTCATAGCAACATGTAATAGCAACCACAACAACAAACAATCACTCAAATGAACCAAAATGGATCAAAAGTGGCCAAAGCTCCTT
Source organism: Allium sativum (assembly GCA_030737875.1). NCBI lineage: Eukaryota > Viridiplantae > Streptophyta > Magnoliopsida > Asparagales > Amaryllidaceae > Allium > Allium sativum. Next base: position 966,337,050 of record CM060912.1, on the reverse strand, counting down.
ATTTTCCCTTAAGCATGTTTAAGTAAAACTGATCATAGGGTTAGCAAAACTTAATCAAATCGACCCAAATTTCAACCAGAGGCATAAAACCTTATTTAAGAATTTCTAAACATTTTTCCAGAATTTATTAGTGTATAAATTCGCTAATCTTCACTAATTACCCTTAATTAACTGTAATTAGTGTCAAAATGATGCTATCACTCACCTTTGCCACAATAAAACTTCCAAATCTGAAGTGAACCTCTGATTTGCACGAATTCCAATATATAACAGCAGCCCTACCTCGGTCCTTGTGCTAATCCCCCTTGATTTGTTGCCTCTAAGCCTTAATCCTTGATTAGGAAGTGATTTTGGGTGATTTAGAGAGATTTAGAGAGTGGAGGCCATGGCTAGGTTAAGGGAAATGAAAGTGACGGCTGGAAAATGTCTAAAGAAATGTTTTCTAACCCTAATCAGCACATATATACCCCTAAACCCGAAATCCCCCTTGGGCCCAGCTGCTAATCACCCGCTTAAGCCCAATTAAGCTGTTTTTTTCACCATCTGAAACTTGTTTCAGCCATATCTCCCAAACGGTGAGTCCGTTTGGCTAATGTGACCACTCTACGGAAAGAGAAACCATCATCCGGAGCCAATGGAAGTGGTTTCAGGTCAAAATTCCTTTCCAGTCAAAAGTTATGGCCAAAACAGTGATAACTAGGGGTAAAATGGTCATTTAAAAATCGGGAAAAATCATGAACATGGGAAATGACCCCAATAGTCGTCCCCCAAAGTTACATGACCATACGACTTCGTATGTGAAAGAAATACATATTCTACGATCCTATGATGCGTAGAACGCGGGTCGTTACATCATGAGTGGCATAATTCTTCTCATGTGGTTTTAATTGGTGGCTAGCATATGCGACAACCTTGTCTCTTTGCATTAGCACTGCACCAATACCTTCAATAGAGAAAAGAATAACATGTTAAAATAAGATTTGACATTAGAAAAATGTCATTTCCGACATGTTTATTTAGATGAAAAGGATAACCTTCTCTGGAAGCGTCAGTCCAAACTTTCAAATCCTGATTACCATCAATGATGGTCAACATAGGAGCAGTGATTAGTTTCTGTTTCAACTTTTGGAAAGCTGCCTCACATTCATGTGTCCATTTGAACTTGGTATGCTTCTTAGTCAGCTTCGTCAATGGACAAGATACTCTTGAGAAATCCTTAATGAATTTCTGATAATAACCAGCCAGACCTAAGAAACTTCTGACTTCAGTGGGCGTAGTAGACTGCTTCCAATCTTTGATGGCCGAGATCTTTCCTGGATCTACAAAGATGCCTTCCTTAGATACAACATGGCCGAGGAATTTCACCTCCTCTTTCCAAAATATGCATTTGGAGAATTTCGCTTTCAGCACATTTCTTCGCAAAGTCTCCAAGACTTCCTTCAGATGTTTTTTGTGTTCAGCAGTGGACTTAGAGAAGATGAGAATATCGTCGATGAACACCAGCAAAAATTTGTTTAGAACATCTCTGAAGACTCTATTCATCAGATCTACGAAGTATGCTGGAGCATTGCATAGACCGAAGGGCATTACTATCCATTCATAAAATATATCTGGTCCTCTGAAAGCTGTCAAAGGCACACATTCTTCGGCAATGCGTAATTGGTGGAAACCTGTAGCTAGGCCCATCCTTGAGAATACTCATGCTCCGTTCAAGCGGTCTAGCAGATCATCAATGCGGGGCAGTGGGTATTTATTTTTTAGAGTCTGCTTATTTAGAACACGGTAGTCCACACATAACCTGAGGGTACCGTCTGACTTTGGGACGAAAACCACTGCTACACCCCAGCTTGAGAAACTAGGTCTGATCAAACCCTTCCACAAAAGCTGTTTGGTTTGATTGCTCAGCTCTCCTCTTTCTTTTGGCAACATTCTCCGAATGGGATGAACGACGGGCCTTGCATTAGGGACTAAGTTAATTCTGAAATTGATCTCCCTACGCGGAGGTAAGCTGTCTACTTCTTCGAACACATCTGCATAGCCTCTGACGATAGGAATATCCTCAGTAGAAGTAGGAGCGACTTCTAGAGAAGACCAGAATTCTTTCCTATCCGTGGCTGAGCCGTAGCATGGAATAGCAATGATGTCTCCAAATTTTGTTTTGATTCTAACTACTCTTTCAGCACAAAGTAACTTAGCCTCATATTTCGCTAACCAGTCCATTCCAAGTATGATATAATATCCAGAAAAGCTCATAACAATCAAATCAAAAGGGAATTGGAAGTAAGAGTAAGAAATAGGCACTCTACAATACTGTTCGAGAATAAGTGAGCCTCCTATCGGGCAATGGCCTCTAATAGGTTCTTTGAGTTTTCTGGGTTTCAATTTAAGCTTCTTAATCCTGTCAACAGATATGAAACTTCTAGATGCACCCGTATCAAACAAAAAAGTAATAGTGATGTTTTTAATGTTAAGGGTACCTCCTAAAACATCAGGTGTACCTGCTCCCTCAGAAGAAGCCGGTGCAGCCGCTCCGTCATAAATATGCGCACTTCATATTTCTTGAGCAAAGGGCAATTTCTGATAAAGTGTCCAGTCTTGTGGCAGTAAAAGCATTCCTTTGGGCCATGGGGATTCTATCCACTGCTCTGACTCGGTCCAGACTCATTCCTTTTGGGCCTCTTCGAAGCTCGGCACTCGTAGTCAAAATGTCCAATCCTTTGGCAATTAAAACACTTGACTTTAGATCTGTCTCTCTTCTTCTTCTTTTCCTGGGGCTTGGCGGTGGAAGAGCTGCCCGCTTCAGTCTTCTTGTCTGACTCCTTCTTGTTGTTGGCTTGATTCTTTTCTTTCTCTTGCTGGGAACCCTTCTGATCTATCTCTTCAAATCTGCAAGCCATCTCGATTACCTTAGCAAATGGGCGCTCGATGTGTGCAATCACCCTGTTATGATACCTCCTTGCCAAACCATTGATAAATCTTTTATTTTTCTGTAGCGTGTCTTGGATTAATTCTGGGGCGTATCAGGAAAGCTCATCAAATTTCTTAACATACTATGAAATGGTCATGCTCCCTTGTTGGAGGTGGGCGAACTCATCATGAAGGAGCTCAACTTCGTGAGTTGGAATGAACTTCTCATTGAATAGCTCCTTGAATTTTCCCTAAGTCACATCAGCCTCTTTACCCCCAACCATAGCTATTTCCCACTAAATTTTGGTCTGGCCTTTCAGAAACCATGTTGCCATGAATCGTTTTCTGTGGTCCTCGAGCTCTAAGCCTTCAAAAATATTTTCCATCGTCTTAAGCCATGCTTGCGACTCCGTCACCGTCTCTTGGCCAGTATAATGCACACCTCTTAGATTCTTTATTTTCTTAGCCACTTTGTCAAGATCGAATGCATGTGGGGGTGGTGGTGGTGGTGCCTCATCTTTCGGAGTAGTCACTCTCTGAGCAACCGGAGTCTCCTCTCTAACGGGCCCTCTAGCCCCACCTCTACCACGGGCTCTTGTACGTGCTTTGGTACTCATTTCTCAATCAGTCTGCATCATCGAAGAAAGAGCCAGACTAAGAGAAATGAAAATTCTTAAAGGAAAGGTTTCCAAAATAGAGACATATAATGAAATGATAATGATGTAATGACTGATTAATATATGCTATTCTGTTGTGCTCATTATAGGACATTGTTAATCATATCTCTAATGATCAACTCTTCTTAGAATATTACTGATTCTATTAAGGTTCTAAAAATGTTATACTCCAGATGCTAAGGTAAACCTCGCTCTGATATCAAATGTGATGACCCAAACTTCCATAGAACGAAAGTAAGGATAATCGTAGGAGTATAACATAAATAAATCAATAACAGATCACAGTTACATAGCAGAACATATAAATCATTGCAGCGGAAATGAAATGTCATCACAAACATCATCACAGAACATCAGAGTACGCAGTACATGATACACTTAGCAAAAAAAGATGTCTAAAACAGGGAAAGAAATAAAGTCTCAATCTCCCAAAATACATCAAAATCTGATACTGTCTTAAGTCTCAAGAAAATAAAGATAAAAAGAAAAGATCTTCCAACATCTTCAGCAGCAAGCTTGAGTCCTGAAAACATCCCTGCTTGAAACATGTCAATTGGCCGCCCGTTTGTAAAGAGGGGATCCGAATTTGCAAAGTGAAACAAACTACGAGTCAGTCATGGGACTGGTATGAGAAATCTAACTAAACTAATGATATAGCTAATCACTGGACCACGCCGCTAACGTGGAACGGGTTTAATTCCATTGGATTACCAGTGCATAAGTTTTATAAATTTTCAAGTAAAAAACAACACAATGCTTTTTAGAAAATGAAATCATTATAAGACTCAAGTCCCATCACACAATGCAATGCAAGCGGAGGATAGAGTTTTACCTTATAATGATCAAAAATGCTTGATATGTGGAAAATAATATTTTCAATATTATTATTATTATTGTCTAATATGTTTTAAAAATACTTCAAAGTAAATGTATCAATCCTAGACGGCATAGATACCATATACTATGTCGCCATATATAGGTTTACAATCAAGACCGTAATGTCATATTGGATGTTGGTTTCCATCATGAGTCAAGACTAGGAACGATCTCTTGACCGATTCGAGAAACTCTAGCAATGTCTCAGGATCACACCTACGGGCAACCCTTGGATCCTGCAGGGCCGATCCACAAATACTTTAGTGGATTGGAAATTCCTAAACACATGCTTACCGATCCTATTGGACCTATAAATTGGCCATTGCGACCAATAAAAATCTGAGGCGCCTCATTCCATCAACCACATAAGTAAAATGCCGGTCCATGTTAAACCCAAACACCACTTCTAGCTAGAAAGAAACGTGTGCACTCCCTGCTTTCCCTTGCTCTGTTTTTGACTCTACCGGGGTGTGAGGCTTGCGAGGTAACGTAATACACAAAGCTATGCCTAGATAGACTATGCTTTGATCTTCATCCACAAGGCTCTGCTTTCAAACAAAATCCCTGATCAATTGCATCTTGGCGTGTCACATTGACATTCCATACCATGTGATTGATAACTATCAATATATAACCTTCGAGATCGTACATCTCAAAGAAGGGTGTTTAGCAAAAGAATAAATCCTCCGCCTCCTCAGAAATATATTAATAGATATCAATTAAATTACATGTCACAAAATTCAATGTCGGACATGCTCCATTTACAAATACGTTCTGGGTCTGAACGAAACCAGAGTCACCTAAGTGCTCGCGTATCCGGACGATCATCAAGTACGTCCGGACAACTACCACTTTAACCCTTTATTGGTAGCTAGCCAATGCCAGGCATCAGTAGTTATCCTTTCAACGTGAAGATCGCCGGTCTTCAACCGCCGTCTTCGATATCTTCGATTTTTTTTAATCGCCGTAAAATTATTTGAAATGAGTTGAACTCGGTCTTTTCAAATTTTTTTTGAATTATTATCATTTAAACCATTTGATATTGTTAATATTAATTTATAACGATTTTTTGCTATTCTTATTTGTTTATAAAAAATAGCTCAATATAATTAAACAACGCTTCGGCTAATGGGCAGCCCTGGCGCTGTTTTTCCCAGAATTTGATTTACACTTATCTTGAAATCTAACCGTTGGATTTTGATAAAGTTATATCATCAGAAAGATCTTCCCAGAGCGGTCCTAGCTGTTCCAGTTTTGGGAAAATCCGACGGTTGGATCTTACGGTATAAACGTTTAAAGTTACGATTGTCAAAACGTGAACTACCACGCGAGATTCGTTTAATTTATATTTATATATAAATATAAATCTTTCGGCGATTTTGCTATTTTTATTGCAATTAAAGTGACAATAAACATTTCAACATTTAAATCAATCCTTTTATTATCATGTTTTGTTGACAACCAAATTTGTAAGCAAAAATGCAACTCCCTCCTACGGTGTTGATTTTGCCTCAAAATATGCAAATAAAAAATGGAACCTTTTCTACGTTGTTTATTTGCATCTAAATACGCAAATAAAAATGAAATCTTTTCTACGTTGTTTATTTGCATCTAAATATACACATAAAAATGAAATCTTTTCTACGTTGTTCATTTGCATCTAATTATGCAAATAAAAATGAAATCTTTTAAATCACTTTTATTTCGGTCTAATATGCAAAATAAAAATGTATATTCATTCTAATGTTTATGTTTACATCTAAAATGTAAACAAAATGACGAATTTTATTCTAGTGTTTTGTTTGCATCTAAAATTGCAAACAAAAATATGATTTTAATTCTAATGTTTTGTTTCATCTAAAATTGCAAACAAAAATATGATTTTAATTCTAATGTTTTGTTTGCATCTAAAATTGCAAACAAAAATATGATTTTACTTATTTTAATGCATATTTGCTTTAGAAAATGCAAATAAAAGGATATTTTATATTCAAAGTTTACTTGCATAAGAGGATGCAGATAAAGAACAATTTTATATTTCTATGTATATTTGCATAAAAGAATGCAAATAAAAGAACGATTTATTTTCTCTAAATATATTTGCATAAAAGAATGCAAATAAAAAGAATGGTTTATTTTCAATGAATATATTTGCATAAAGGAATGCAAATAAAAGAACATTTTATTAATTCAATGATGTAGAAAAAAATTGATATATTTTTCATTGTATTGACAATTCTATTTCAATACAATAAAAAATGATAAAAAAATGTTTTATGTTAAATGGGTAATCCTATTTCAATACTCAAAAAATGTTAAAAAGATATTTTAAATATTGAATTGACAATTTAAATCAGTTCAACAAAAATAACCCAATAATGTTTTGATGTTGAAATGGGAATCTAATGAAATTTAACATAACAAAATGATTTATTTATTTTTCCTCGATTTGGAAATTCTAATCCAAATCAATTCAACATAATAAAGTGTTTATTTTTATCGATTCGGAAATTCTAATCCAAATCAATTCAATCAACAAAGTGAATATTTTTATCGATTTGGAAATTTTATTCCAAATCAATAAATAAACAAGGTGGTTATTTTATTGAAACACAACCAAATTTGGGTTTATACATCAACAACAACAGATAACACATTCACAATATCATCACATAAAAGATCTGAATTATTCACATTCAATCATCACATAACAATTAAATTAAATAATTAATTAATTATAAAAAGGAAGAATTCTCACAGTCGTAACACGAATTGGTCCAAATTTCGAACTGCTCGGAATTGGATCTAGTCTGGACAGAAGCGTAGATCCGTTAAATTTTGAATCTGGTACATTTGGTTAGAGTACAGGTTTGAATTTTCAAACTACCATACTATTTCTTATTTTTTTAGAAATCAAAATGAATACTTTTGCTCTGACTTCGATTAAAATAAAATTTTAATCGTTATTATTTAAAATAAATTATTTTAACTATTCAAAATTTACTGAAATAGCCAAAATAATTTTTTAAATTTGGTTTGGATTTTCCTGGTTGTTACAATATATTAAATTTAAATCGAGAAATCTCACAGTGGTATTTATCTGAATTTTCAACAGTCTCCGTTTCAGATATGGTCAGTTCCACTTCGAAGTGTTCGCTGATGCGATCTCATCGCATCTGAATTTGCTAATTTCTGACCTCGTATGAAATAGTTACAACATTTTAAACATTTGATTACTAAATTATTTAATTAAATTTATCATTACAATTAATTATACTTAGGAAAAGCGTTGCCTTCTTCTTTCTGTGTTCCACTGTGTGCCATAAAAACCGATCTCGATCGTCCATCGAAGAGCATGAAGAGTTGAACCATTTTTGCATTGGAAGGGTTTTCAATTGATGAAGGAATTAGAATAAAGAGGAGGAAGAATAAGGGAGCGTGGCTGCCATCGATTTAGATTAGTGGCGGCTGTGTATAAGGGGGATTAGGGTTACGTATTTGGGCCGTATTTTTTACATTTAAATGGGTGTTCATGTTCTAGAAATAGTTATCTACCTCCAATTTTTAATGTTATTTCCATTATTTCTCTTTTGATGTCCTTAATTGACATGCGTTGGTAATTTAAAGGAAATATTGCTGTTTTAATATTGATTATTTCCCTTTCTTGATTTAATCCCTTTCTATCACACACATTTATTTTCCTATTTTATTAAATGATGTTTGCTAATATGTTAATGTTAATAATCTTCCATTACTTTCAAATTCAAATGCACATTGTTTTTCTATTTCTTAAAAAAATAATTAATGTGTGTGTATACTTTCCGATTTTTTTTTTAAAAATACCATTTATTAACTTCTATTCCTTCTTCTGTTTCTTTTTATTTAATTCTGTATATTCCATTGTAACGTTTTCAATTTCAAACGCACATTACTCCTATGGTTATTTTAATACTTTTGTTGTTTAAAATGCGGTGTGTTACATAACTAACTAAAATATTTTATGTTTTCCAATTTTATGTTATAATGCTTTGCTTTATGAGTCTAAACATAATTACTGTAAATTCTCTTCCTAGTTTCCCATTCTAAATTTACGTCTTTTTTTTCTCATTTAAGCCCAGATTTGCTTCTAGACTAATGAATACTGTAAATTAAGTATTATATGTACTTATATGAAGATATATTAAAGTAAAGATCGACATTTCTCTATTCAGAAGTCTTAAAGTAAATCACATAGATACAGAGAATAACGGAATCAAATTAATGCTTAAGATATATATATATATATATATATTTATGAATTAATGTGTATTTTACATTGTATTGTAATATTTGGAAATTATGTTTGTATAAATTGTAAGGTAAATGATAACATTAATTAAGAATGGTAATTAGAGGAATACATTGAATGTTAACTAATTTGAAAAAATAACGATTGCAATACATTAATTGACTAGCGTGGGAAACCAGTGGCTATTTAATTCATAGGAGATAAATTGGAAATAAGTTACAATTAATATACAAAATTTATTGTCATATTTCCATGCATGTATGTAGTATACATTGTGTATATGTGTAAAACCAAACAAATAGATAGAAAGACAACATGTGAATAGAAATTTATGCATACATGCATGTACGTGTTAAAACAAATAAATTTTGTTGAGCGTTTCATGATATACACACACACACATATATTTATATATAATGAAAGATTGCAATGACATTAATGTTTCTTGCACATGAATAAATAAATAATTGCTACGTTAATTTTTTTTTAATTTAAAAAAAATGAAAATTTTAAATTCTGACGCATTTTCTAACAAAATTTCCTTAAAATAAAATTTTAAATTTGGCTCTGATTTTCCGGGTTGTTACAATATTACTGAATTAACAATGAAGAAAATAAATAATGTATAAAATTTATAGCAGTTCAGCTGAAGGTTGCCTACTTCCATTGTGAATTCTCATTTACTTCATTACAAATCTTGGATATAATGCAAAAATACAAAATACAACAATCTATTGACAAAAAAATGAAAAATATATGTGAAGTCCCACCCATAGACCTACACTAGCAAAAAGCGTTACACCGTGATACCATCTACTACTATAGAGAATAAAGCTGGTTATGAGCGACCATCCGCGAGCTTTGTCTTAAAGAGTATCGAATACGTTGATTATATGCTCTATTTTTTTTCTTCTTTTTTTCTTATGTGGGTCGACCAACCTGTGTCAGGTTTAACACAAAACTACGATGGCTAAAGATCTTTCAAAACTTAATATACAACAACATAAAATATCACATATTTCTGGGCATGATACATACATATATGCATACACAAATACAGTGGAGGTGCTACATACAAGAGTTACATAAGTAAGTGCTTCTTAAGTACTACATATACAACTTGTCCCAACAAAAGAATATGCATAGGAGTACAACAAAAGAGTACACAAAATGTGTACTAGCATCAAAACAGGACAGTCCGTAGAGGAAGCAAAAATAGCGGGAATCAACCGTGGATGACTAACATGAAATAACACTATATGAGCCGAGTACATAAAATATACGGATCAGTCTAGCTTAAACAAATAATTAATGCATGATAGATGAGAGATAATGACACATAAAGGTAATTCTTCTCAATAGAGGAAGAACACTATAACCTTAAATATAATATGATATGCATGAGGCAAGTTCATCTATGTCGCAAATAAGGTTATCATGTTTAAGGTAGTAACAACAAACACAAATATTTCCATTGATAACAAATTACCAAAGCATTAGGCAAAGGCGTACGAATTCTCAAATCGCATAAAAACAACAAGATCAAAACCACCAAAATTTCAACATATTGAAATCTTTAAGAGTTCAAAGCAACAAAAATTTAACACCGTGTATTAATAAACTAATAACTCTATGGATATGTATATATTTCCAACATACAACAAGACGGTGAAAACGCTGAGAATCAACAAATCTAGAAATCAAGAATAACAAAGTCTAGAGAAATATCAACACAAGTGAACCCAACAAATGGTGAGCATAAATTACACCCATCAATGAAAAATGGTGGAAGCCTACCATGTACTAATCAACAAATATGGCACTCAAAAAATGACCCGAAGGTCCAACAAATGGCCCAAAGTCGAACAAATGACATAAAGGTCCAACAAATGACCTAAAAGTCTAGTACTGTAACAAAATATGCCCGAAGATCAAAATAATGTATCACAAACTTCAAAATAGTAACCCTTATATTGACAACAGTGCGTCAAATACCGCATCTATTCACTTATCAATTTACTACAAATTAGTTAATTCCACAACTGTGCAGTTAATTCCACGCTATTACCCCTCCATATCCCCGCTATGTCATGTAGTAGATATCTACTGCAACGTTATTTCCAAAAAGCCTCTGAAAGAGCCTTCCCTCTTTAAGCCCCATTATATTCCGATATTCCCGATATATCCCATTATTTCGGCTATATTCCGCTATTTTCGCTATATATTCTATAAAAGAAATGAATTTAAAAGTGACATTTATACATTATAAAATTTATAAAATTAGCTTTTTAATATAATTTTTAACATATATTTTTTTAAAATAGAAAAATACTATTATAGTCTATTAAATTTAATCAAGCTAAATAAAAGTTAATATTTATTTACATTTATTTGCATATATTTTTATTTAAAATGAAGAATGTACTAATTATAATTAAGTTGAACGTTAATTGTCCATTTATTTATCATTTATATATTTTTAAAAGCATAAAATACTGGTTTTATATGCTATTTTAGTCTCATCTGCTATATCTCGCTATTTCCTCGCTTTATTTCCGCTACAACTTTTTGCACCTCCGCCGCGTCGGATCTATTGAGCGCTTTAACTACATAGTTTCACACTCGTTTAGCTTCGATTGAACAAGTCTGGAATTAATAAATATGGTAAACGCACATGTTCTATACCACATGTTTTATCATATCGTTTAAATCACCTTCTTTTTCCCTCGAAGAGTGCAAAAACATGTAGTTTTATATGAAAAAAATTTATTCCTAGAAAGCAAATTAAAACAATTTTTCGAAAACCAGTTGGAAAACATTTCTATTGAAATCTCTTCATAATATAGATTATATATATATAATATAGCACTGGAAATCATTTTATTTTTGTAAATCGATTTATAAATATTTATTTCAGAAGTTGATTTTGAAATCAAGAGGTCTTTTGAAATCGATTTATAAAATGCATGTATGAAATTGACAGATTCAAATAGAAATTAAGAAAAATCAGCATATTTGTGACACCCCACGTCCGTTAATGTCACTCTTTATCAAAATGCATTAAATTTCGTGAAGCATTATAGGTGAACAGACACTGTACGTCACAAGACAGATATAAAATAACAGTGGAATTAAAACTTTATTTAATAGGAAAGCTTCGTGGTCTAAACCCGATTACATAATAAGTCTAAAATACTGAAAATTCATTACATCAACATAAAACTCATGTCATGTACTAAAACCATCATTAGAGTACAATAATACATAAAAAGAGCATAGTCCCTAAAATATAGCCATAGTAGAGAAGATATGGAATCAAACGGTAGATCTAAGCAGCTCCAAGCAGAATGAAAGAGAATCCAAATTAAGCCTGAGTATTCCCACCCTGAGAACCGGGGAGGGAGGGGGGACGGAAGAAAAAGAAGAGGAAAAAAATGGGTCAGACATAAAGTCCGGCGAGTCCAGTTACTTTTAGCATATAAGTAAAAGCATCATGACAGGCATATAAACTGGATGAGAGAGATAACAATATTATACGACATGTATAACAGACAGAGCAGGATAGGCAGAATAAACATGATGGAATATATTGCGCTTCTCTAATACTTTTCTCTACACCAATATTAGTATAACAGAACAAGATGATCCCTACAGAAATAGATGGTAGACTTAGGTGTACTTCTAGTGACGGGTTTTACCCCCAACAATCCAGCCCAACAAAAATGATAGGTGTTACCTCCAACAAGAATAATGGGCTTCTACACAAGCAAGACTAGATGTACCCTAATTACTACCCCAATCGATCGGCTCCCTACTCTGTAGATACCCTGTGCTGGCCCCATAGTAGGATGTATTACTTCCTAAGGTGGCAACCCATTTATTTTCAAGATGCACAGCAATACCTATTGATGACACAACGTCTTAATTTTCCACAAGCAAGCTGGAACCATGCACGTACATGACTTTGTTGGATCCTGCGTTGTCAACACCCTCGCCTATTTGAACCTCTTACAATCAACTCAGTAAGCATGCCCTGACGCCGACCTAGTTCGGGGTTACCCGTTTTATACCAAGATGGGTTATTGACTGATAAGGGTCCCACACAGATGATGCAAGCTACCCGCCTAGGCTTGTATCCTCACTACTAGGATTTTGACAGGTTATGCCTAACGGATTAACAAGATTGCATAACCCCAACATGTAATACAGGTTAAGTTTGTCGATTTTATACAAGTTAACTTAACCCCTCCCATTGATTCAAGCAACATGTCATATAGGTTAAGTTTGTCGGTTTTATATAAGATAACTTAACCCCTCCCACTGTGATCGACGCTAATCTATGAATTAGAAAAGCGCGACATTTGTAATAAATTCTGAAAGCATACAGGTGTGTAGCATACAGGTCGAACACAGGGAGGAAAGTTAAATTTTATTATTTATATGTTTCGTGGGCGTGTTAGACGAACTTTGGAGGTTGATTTTGCAAAACAAAACAAAATTAAAACTGTAATTTGATTCAGAACAGATCTAACTGAACCGACGATCAAATCACAATTTCAATGGAAAGCAATTGAAACTATGAATTAGATTTGAATCTAATCAAACCCAATTTGACCTAAGAAAATAATAAAAAGCAGAAATTGAAATTGCAGAAATTGAAATAACAAACAAGAATTAAAATTAGGATTTCCGCTGAATCTAATCAGACGGTAAATCACTAATGAAAGTAAGTGCAAAATACAAATAATGTTCTACCGAATCTAATCGTATAGACAACACTAGTTGCTAAGAAAACAAAAAAATGCAGAAAATAAAAGAGAAAGAAGAACTTTTATTAGAACAATGGAATAAGAGATGAGATAGGATGGTGGCTACAATGCCATTACAAGGGTATATATAGGGTAGATAGCCAAACCCTAACCCTAACCCTAATGGTAAATGGGCCTGGTCATTACACCACTAATTTGTTTACAATGAGAAACATAAATGGGCCTTAGATAAATAAAGCAAATTTGGGCCTTTTCTCCTTTTCCTCTTGCTTCCTTGATATTTCTTCATTGATTTGTGATGTGCAAAGCCTTTTTATCACTCCTTTTCTTGTCCAACAGCAACTAGATGTGATATCTTCATCTACAATTCTTCAAAATGCAAATAAACAGCAAATTGAACTATATTTCTCTACATTTCTGGTTGCATGCGGGCTGGGTTGGACTATCTGTAAAAATAACAAAACAATACCCAAGTAATATTTATTTATATACAAAAGATAAGATATAAGAGCATAAAATAAACATATTTCTATGTCAATCAAATACCCCCACACTTATCTTTTACTCGTCCTCGAGTAAAACATGAAATTTAAAACTAACTAGATAGGTCACACTTTCGTAGGAAACACGATTGCATTGAGCGTATGCAACAAGCCGTTAAACCTCTAGGTGTCCCTAGTAGGACGAGTGGTGTCTCATGAGGGTTTTCAGCGGATACTACCCACAAAATCCACATGCAGTATGCTATGATTCTAATGAAACTACATGAATGCAATGGACATATGCAAAAAAAAAACGAAAAATGACAACACGACTTATTTTAGGAAAGTGGTACAACAAATTAAGTTAACAATTTCTGATCAGTTGATTTTATTTTAGATACCTCAACTTGTCACAAATTTTTCAATATAAATCAAGTTTTCAAATGTTAAATTCTAGTTTGGCCAGTTAGTTCGGTCGATAACATAGTGCAGCCATGAAATAAATTCTTAGTTTGCTTGGCACAGTTTGCAAAGTGGTATTCTAATTTTCTCATGTATGGCTAGTCAAATCAATAAGGTCAAGAAGTGTTTGGGTATCATCGCTTATTCTTTATTCTATAAAATTTTAAGATTTATGATTAAGTACATACACCTAAAAAGACCAAGGTTTACCACCCATGCACTGCCTCGCGGACTAACGGAGAGTGGGTAAAGAGCTTGGCGGATTGTGCAGGCCGATTTTGACTTTGTCAACAACGTGTCGGTAATCCTTAGGTGTCCAATCCCATAAAATGAGACCAAGATATTCCAACTTTGACTTTGTCAACAACGTGTCGGATAGAGCTTGGCGGGTTTGCACACCAACGCTCGATATACAAGCCATGTTGGATACCCTTGGAATACTATTATTATTATTATCGAAAATATAAGCACAAAAGAGAGTTACGCGAATTCAACTTAACACAACTTAGTTATAAAGGTTTGACAAGCCATTGTAAGTATTTTAAGTCCCCCACTTATTTAAACAAAGTCTACAATATAGAATAGATTTCATGGCCATCACCTAAGAATCTCCCTATGTACCGGTTACACTATTATCCCTCAAAATTCAACTTTTCATCATATTTCTTATTCGATCTTAGTTGAGAGAAAAAAAATAATGTCAACTGACTAAAAATCCTTAACTTATTTTGTTGTATCAAATCTAAAATGAGTCGTGTTTCAAAAAAAAAAAAAATTGGTATGTTACTACGATCTAAAATGCATGAGGGTCCTATTTAAATGCATGAAAATGAAAAGGAAAAATTAAAGCAGAATGAAAATGAATGAAATGCAGACTCCCCCCCACACTTGAACTAAATAGTGTCCACACTGTAACGTTTCCTAAATTTGAAAGATCGTATCCAAAGATGGATTAAATGTAAAATTATTTGAAGAATGAAATGGAGCTTGGCCACTATATGCGAATGAAAATCATATGTACAATGATATATGTGTTTGCGGTGCACGCGATGCAAGGATTGCCACCAACTTTTTTTTTTCACACTTGTTTCTGGCCCTATGAGTCCCATTCCCACTGTGTCTAGACATGTTTTCTAATAAGCAAAGGTTTTTGAAAACCATCTCATCTTTATACCTCGATTTGTAGTCCAGGAGATAAATATCTAGGGTCATCCTAACAAGAAGTTTTTCAATCAAATTAACATTCCAAAAATAGTTCATGTGTTCAACAAATTTGTCAGTGTAATTTTTCAAGAATTTGTGATCGTATATAAATTCAGTGAAGTTTGAATTCTGAGTGTTGTTCAAGAGTATGTGATCAATTTCACGTTCATTTGAATATTCAAAATCAAAATTTTCAAACTTGGATTGAGGGCTTGATTCTATTTCATCCTCGTCAATTAAAAGTTTTAGTTCATCTTCGAAAAGTTCTTCGAAAGCTAATGTGGACACGTCAATTGAAGTATGAGAAACTTCCTGAAATGGTAAATGTGGCGTGTCATCAACAATGGTTTCTACCATGTCGATCTGTCCTATTCCGGATTCTTGGTCCTTCGGAGGAGAAGGTGTCGACACAGGAAGTGGAAGAAGTAAAGGTACAGAAGATGATTTGTTGGGATTGCCAACAGTCAAAGAAGAGATATTGTCGGGGTTGCCGACATCAGAAAAAGAGATGTTGGGATTGCCAACATTAAAAGAAGGTGGGGATTTGGAAGGTTCAGACGAATTGGCCTCGGTTGCCATTGGAAGAGCGTCAAGATTTTCGATTGGGGTCAGAATCAAACGATTGTCGGGATTGGAGTCAGAATTAAGGCTTTCATGCTCACATAAACCAAAGAATTCATGTTCATTAAAGTTCTTTCCCCAATTTGAATTGAAAAATTCCACATTTTCATTTGGTTCAATTTCAAAAATTTCAAGTTTTTCACAGTCTGAAAGAGGAAGATCAAAATCCAAGCTTAAATCTTTTTTCTGAAACGAGTCGAAGTCCAAAACATTTGTTGAATTTTGAAAAACTTCATCAAGATGATTATTCTCAATTTCAAAAGTCGTTATTTGAAAATTTTCAATGTTAGTGGAAATTGGATTGTTTTCTGATTCATCGCTTATTGGAATTTGATTTTGTTGTTCTTGTTGCTCTTTCAAAGATGTCAATAAACAAAGAAGTTCATCCATCTTTCTATTTAGCCTTTCCGCCCTCTCATCAAAATTACATTCTTCAGAGTCGTTGATTTGAGAGCTCTCGCTTTCTTGATTTTCAAAATAGTTTGAATTTTCAGAAAATTGAAATTGAGGTTGGAAATCATTTTGATTTTGAAAATCAGGTTCGTAACCAAAACTGTCGAAATTCGAGGGAAAATTGCGATTTTGGTCATATTTAAGATGTGGATATGGGTTGTAATTTTGAAAATTCTGATCGAATTGAAAATCATTTTCAAAATTATTTTCGAATTGGTTTCCAACCCCATATTGTTGTGGATCAAAGCTATATTGGGATTCAAAGTCGTTTTGATACGGATGTGGTCCATAATCGAAATTATTGAAATTTGAATTGAAATCGCCATTTCGATTGTATTCATGATGTTGAAAATGTTGGTCATTTTGAAAATTGTTGGCATTGGACTCACAAAAATTCGGAAAATTTTGCTTTATGAGTTGTAACTCATACTCATACTCTTCAAGAGGACGTCTACTCAGGTTATGATTCCACATTTCTCTCAAAGATTTTTTTGAATCAGACATTTGAATGCAATCAAGAGAAGACAGAAATTATTCTTAGTTCAATATAGTATAAAAGAATGAGTTGTGCTCTATTAATTAACTGACTCAATTGGAAGGGGGAAGAGGGTCTTATGGCCGTTCACGTATAGTATGAAGACTAAGGGATACGACCAATGTTTTACGGGTAGTATGCAACCTCTTTTGCTAGAAGTTCAATAAATTGAACTAATATATATCCGCGATCCAATTATATGAGACAGTCAACTTCACAAAGCACCACTTTTCAATTATATTATTTTGAAATATCTAATCAGATTTTATTGTTGAGAAACGATGAGAATGATGACAGTAGTTATGGAAATTTCAACTCACAACAATCAGACAGAATAATTACAGAAATTAAAAATTGTACATAGCAAGCCGCTGCCCCTGCACAAGATTTTTACAAGCAATTTCGATATATTTTTTTCTTTGCAGCAGAGCACCTGTAGAGTTTAGAGAATTTTTACAATGGGGTACGGCGGTCCATCCAGAGCAGTTGAGAAGCATCAGTGATTAAAATCTCAGTGTTTGCAATTTGTTTCGTTCCGATTTCCTTTGATTTGTATGCTCGAATTTCTTCTTCACTTCAATCTTTGTTTTTGAATGGTCTTCTCTCTCTTTTTTTTTTCTTTTTTTTTTATTTTTTTTGAGAGAGAGAGAGAGAGAGAAAAGAAGACTAAGACATGAGGAAAAAGAATAACACAAGAAAGTGAAAAAAAATAAACTAAGAGTAGTGAGTAGAAGAAGGAACCCCTGGTTAAACTAAACAACAAAATGGAACGCACAAAACAAAAACAAAACAAAGCAAAAAAATTAAACCCGACCACTTTACAGAAGTGACAAGTCAGGCACTTACCCCTTCACCACGAATCAATCTCGTAAACCCAAAAAGAAATTTTTAGCAAAATAACCCAAAGTCAAGCCCCCCAAAAAGGAATATCCACGCCCCCCCTTTTTATAAAGTAAACAAATCACCTTCCCATTCATGGACCAGGCAAAATCTCACGCCTTCTCCTTTTATTTCAATTTGTTTTTTTTCTTTTTATGAAACCAAATCAAATCCGAATATATTTATGTACAAATTTTTCCGATGCAGATCAATTTTACTTTCGGTTTTGGGATTTCGATTAGGGGTTCAAAGTTTGGATTCGATGACTGGTATTCGAGGTGTGGGTGATTTTCGAAGTCCAAAGTGGTGTAAGGGGTTTCGAAGTAGGATTTTGATTCGGTCTGAAGCAGTGGGCTGATCGCGTTTGGTGTTCTAGAAGGGTGTTGATGTGAGGATTCCGGAGGTGAGAACGATGGGTTAGGCAAGAACTGAGATGACGCAGAAAAGAGGGGTTCGGTTTTTGTGATGGCAGTTGCGAGTTGATGACTGTGGATGTTTTGGCTGATGGAAGTGGGAAGTTGTGAGACTTGAACGTCGGTTGTAGTTTGTGAGATTATGAAGTGGGCTACTGTGATTTGATGATGGGGTAGATGTGAGGGACAAGAGCGTGGTGTGAACGTGACGCTGGGCGTGTGAGGTGACTTTCGTGATTACAGGGGGAAGGATGCAAGGGTGAAAGATTGTGGTCGGATTTGTGGTTGGATAACGGTACTTGTATGGAGATTAGTGATGTTGATGGGATCTCACGCTGGGTATTCAGATTGTGTGGGGTTTGTAAACTGGGTTTGGTTTTGAAGACGGATGTTGGGTGTGCTTGATGAAGGTTGGGGACGGTGTGAACTCGAACTATGCGTGGACTGTTGTTTGGTTGGAGAGGATTTGGTTTGGTTTCAACGGCATAGGGGGGGCAACGTGGTATATGGTCAGGAAGGATGTGTTGTGATGATTTGGTAGAGAGGTTTGGTTTAGACGTTGAAGGGGAGATGGGTGATGGAGTGTACGGCTGATGGGTTGAAGTGGTAGAAAAAGGATGGTCTTGCGTGATGGTAGTCTTGCGAAGTGTGCGGATGGTTTGTGAAGATGATGGTATTGTGTTTTGTGAAGGCTAGTGAAGATGGACGTGGATTTGACTGTGGTGAATGGGTGTAAGCAGCTGTGGTGATTTGCGTGGAGTGTTGGTTGATATTCAGGCAGAAAGTTGGATTTGTGAGGAGAACTTTGTATAGACAGAGAAAGAAGGAAAGGAAATAGCCAAAAGAAGAAAGAAATTTGTATTTATTTTATTTTATTTTATTTTTTTGAAAATTTTTACAAGAAGAAAGGGAAAGAAATAAATGGGAAAAGGGAAAACAAAAAGGGAAAAGAGATTGAAAAGAGGAAAGAAATAAGGAAACAAAATGGCAAGATTTTTTTCTTATGTAGAAGATTATGGTATCATGGAATAATACCAAATCAACCAATCAAGACTTTTTTCTTCTTCTATATATACATGAAAACAAAAGGAAACAAAATAAATTAAAAACTAACACGAATCAGAAATTAAATAAATAATAAAATTTAATCGTTACCTCCCCGGCAACGGCGCCAAAAAAACTTGATCGACGCTAATCTATGAATTAGAAAAGCGCGACATTTGTAATAAATTCTGCAAGCATACAGGTGTTTAGCATACAGGTCGAACACAGGGAGGAAAGTTAAATTTTATTATTTATATGTTTCGTGGGCGTGTTAGACGAACTTTGGAGGTTGATTTTGCAAAACAAAACAAAATTAAAACTGTAATTTGATTCAGAACAGATCTAACTGAACCGACGATCAAATCACAATTTCAATGGAAAGCAAATGAAACTATGAATTAGATTTGAATCTAATCAAACCCAATTTGACCTAAGAAAATAATAAAAAGCAGAAATTGAAATTGCAGAAATTGAAATAACAAACAAGAATTAAAATTAGGATTTCCGCTGAATCTAATCAGACGGTAAATCACTAATGAAAGTAAGTGCAAAATACAAATAGTGTTCTACCGAATCTAATCGTATAGACAACACTAGTTGCTAAGAAAACAAAAAAATGCAGAAAATAAAAGAGAAAGAAGAACTTTTATTAGAACAATGGAATAAGAGATGAGATAGGATGGTGGCTACAATGCCATTACAAGGGTATATATAGGGTAGATAGCCAAACCCTAACCCTAACCCTAATGGTAAATGGGCCTGGTCATTACACCACTAATTTGTTTACAATGAGAAACATAAATGGGCCTTAGATAAATAAAGCAAATTTGGGCCTTTTCTCTTTTTCCTCTTGCTTCCTTGATATTTCTTCATTGATTTGTGATGTGCAAAGCCTTTTTATCACTCCTTTTCTTGTCCAACAGCAACTAGATGTGATATCTTCATCTACAATTCTTCAAAATGCAAATAAACAGCAAATTGAACTATATTTCTCTACATTTCTGGTTGCATGCGGGCTGGGTTGGACTATCTGTAAAAATAACAAAACAATACCCAAGTAATATTTATTTATATACAAAAGATAAGATATAAGAGCATAAAATAAACATATTTCTATGTCAATCACACTGATTCAAGCAACATGTTATATAAGTTAAGTTTGTCGGTTTTATACAATATAACTTAACCCCTCCCACTGATTCAAGCAACATATTATGTAGGTTAAGTTTGTCGGATTTATACAAGATAACTTAACCCCTCCCACTGATTCAAGCAAGTTTACTTAACCCCTACTCAATTCGTCATGTCTATGTAACCAGACAGGTTTAAATAGGTTAAGTGTTTCTGGTTAACAGATTCTTGTCATTTTTCATTTATGCACCAAACCTCTCATATTAAGTCGATACTTGTGGTTGTTGGATATGCCGGGCGGTTCCGGGCAGACTTCTACTACAAGTTAAACTTAACCTCGTGTCTTAGCACCGTTACATGTACATTTATGCCCTCGACCCCTCACATTAGATTAACCACTTGTGGTTGCTGGATATGCCGGGTGATTCCGGGCAGACTTCTATCACAAGTGTAGTCTAACCTCGTGTCGAAGTGCAGTTGCAGCTTCTTATTACTGTAGTTTTAGGCTTATTCGCTGCTAGCCAATTATTCATGTTCATTACAAGTTATGCCTAAAAATACCAATACAAGTTATGCCCCAATTTCCCAATACAAGTTATGCCCTAATTTTAACATTCCCCATCGTTCCCAATTTCAAGGCATTTGCATATTTCAACGGTATGCTTAGACTCGAAGGTAGCTTGGCTATAAAAATAAAAAAGGGAAAGGGGAAGACAAGCAAAAAAGAATAGGCATAATAACAAAACAATCATATGAGGATAAAATTGATGATAATAACAAGATAGGCATATAATAGCAGAATTAGGGCATATGAGAACAATGGATTAGATGCACAAGTAATGGTAGATCTTTTATGGTTAAAATTATCAACAGGCATAGGCTTAGATCCAAGAGCGTTAGAAGAACAAGAAGGTTTTTTGACCTACCTTTTAATTTTTCCCTCATAAAAAGAACTCAATCAAAATCTAATTTTCTAATCCACAAGAATACGTATAACTCTTGTTGTTGCTGAAGAATAGGCTAATTCAATCTGAGCTGGGGCGACATCTAGTTTTCTCCATTGTTTTTGGTGTGTAAAAACAATGAGAATGAGGTCCTATTTATAGCCTATGGTCAACGAACCTCTCTCAGAACTATGTCCAGGTGCAGGGAAGGAATCTGCCCAGATCTCGGTGGGGTCGGCCCCGGGGTCGACACCCCCGTTATGGGGTTCACCCATAGGTCGACACCCATAGGGGCCGGGGTCGACCCCTAACGGGCCGATTTCCCCCTTCCCCGCATTGTTAATTTGAATTCTGGATTGGTTTTTAATATATATGTGTGTGTATATATATAATGCTTATATGAATACAAACTTCAAACCTTAATATCTTCTGTATACGTTGTCCGTTTTATGCAAAATCAGAGTTTATCTTAAGCAGAATTCCGAGATGAATACAATAGCGCCATCCGTTTCACTTAATTCCAAATATTTAATTAAGTATTCTTTAGTTTATCAACTTATTGTTTCAAAAATTATGGGTTGTTACAATGTTAAAACTCATATAAAAACTATCTGTCTGTAGTACAAATTAATGTTAATATAGACACTCCAATTTGTAGGAATTAGCCTTTTGAATCAGCTTTAAACAATGCACAGAAATCACAAAAAATAGCACTAGGAAAACACAGAAATTATGCATCGACACAATAGGAAAAAGGCTCGACTAGGTGCACTAAAACATGCACACCTGTCTGACCTTTATAAGATCACCGGTCGACCTACCGGCCTACATGCCTATGAACCTGAGTCTATCGCTAGGTTGACCTTACGGGTCACCTATCGACCTGGTCTATGAAATTTCCTATTGGAAAATTTTCTGCTTTGATTCAAACTTTGAGCAACAATTCGACATGGTTTTAGATCAAACTTTGACTTGATTTGATGTGTGCAAACAAAGAAATACTTGAAAAATATCCAGAATAATTTTGACATGAATTCAACACAAAATGACAAATCAATAAGCTCACAAAGATGGACACAAAACAATGGTTATTGTAAACTTGAGAAGTTCAACTTTTTTTCACAAATAATCAAAAATAGTAACAAAAACAATAAATTGTAGGCATGCAAACTTGTACAAGTTAGAAATGCGAGTTTTTACTCACCTTTAGGTGATTAACAGGAATTTACAGTGAATTGGGTTGCAAAGTTGAGACTTTTTGCATTGAAGTGGTTTTAAATACCTGTTAGATTCATGAATATAAACATGTAAACATAGAACGAAAAGCTACATGGAAATCTTTCTTAAATTCAACGAACTAGTGAGATAAATCACTGATTTAGTAAGATTACCTATTAGAATTAGCCTTAGCAAGATTTCTTTTTCTTTTAATTTAAAAATGGACTTGATTTAGTAATTAGAAAGGAGGGTTCTTAGTTTCTTTTTTTTGGAAATTTACAAAGAAGAAGAAGAAGAAGTAGAAGGAATATAATGTATGTATCTTTCCTCTCCTGCCAATTCAGAGCTCCAAATGGGTTTAGGTTTGGACCCAAAACCAACTCAATAAGCCTAAGTATGATCATGTTTAAGTTAATTAAACTATTAACTTCAAATTAACACATGTTTTACACTGTTTTATCACATTTTACAGTAAACAATGCACACTTTTCACATTTTAACTTTACAAAAATAACAACATGTATAAAATCATTTAAACCAATTTAAACATGATTTCAAAATGTAAACACAACTCAAAATTTACATGTTTTAAAAACTTTATTTTACATTTTCATTTGTTTTCAACTTACAATTTAATATCAAAATTACAAAAAATTCACTAACTTATCTAAAACAACTTAATAAACCATGTTAAAAATATATTTACTCTTAAACATTGATTTTTAACAATATTTCGCATTTCATTATTTTAATTACAACACAATTTAATTTAATACTTCTTTTACAACTCATATTCATTTTTTAGCTATAATTACAAAATTGTCGCATTCTATAAAATAAAATTCTTTAAAAATATATTTTTATTACAAACTCAAATTAAAAAAATTACTTTATTCTCTTCATATTTACATTTGTTCAACAAAATAATGTTGAATTAAATTCTTTTATCACTTTATTTAAATAAAAGTTAACTTTAAATTAACACAATCACTCATATTAACCCCAAATCCCATTGTTTATTCAATCCCAAATTATTATATACATTTTCCTTCCCAAATTATATTTATTATTACTTCCTGAGATGATGGTTTTGATGATAACAACCTTAGGATTTATTATAAAATATAAATACTAACATTCTTGCTATACATATGTATGTATATAAAGGTAATATATATGCAAGTACTAAAGAATGATGATTGTATAGTATAAAGATTCAAGACTAATGAATTCAAGATTGAAGAAATCAAGACTGAAGACTCATGAGTTTCAGGATTTAAAAACATCAAGATAAGTAATAGAATTTACAACTATAACTTCATAATAGCACCAAAATCTTTATTATGATTTTAATTATGCAATAGAATCCACGAAATTTTAAACAATCTATTTTAGATTTTAAATTATTTTTTCAAAACTATCTTTTGAATCATTTGTCCTAGTTTAAATATTTTAGCCTTAAATTTAAAACTATTTCTTAAATTAGTTAACCTTGATTTCAAATCACTTCTTGATTCAAATATATTACTTTCAATTTCAAAATCTATTTTCAAATCATCATTTTCGGATTTTAATATTTAGCCTCAATTTCAAAATTATATTTTAAGATATTTTTATAATCTCTTATGTTATGATATATAGTTATATTTAAATATTTTAAAGTTTATTATCTAAAGATTATTTAGATTATATCCAAAAATGATTTGCAAGTCTCAGAATTATTTCGATAAGTTTTAGAATAGAAATCATTTTAAAACAAAATCAATTTTCAAATATACATAGGTGGGTTGGCATACTTCATCCCCCATGTCGATATGATGAAAGTTAATTTCAAAAATCAAACTTAAAAGTATATGTCTATTTGTTCATATCTTTATGCGAATTGACATGACTATTAATTTCCTACAAAAACCAGATATTTTGAACTAATTTTTAGTTAGTTTTTCATCCTTTTTTCACTCCTTCTATGCTCTTATTTTCTAAATATTCTTAAAAAAATTCTGTTAAAATCCTAAATGAATCGAACTCAATTATCTCTAGTTTGATTCTCTACCGCTCTCTCTCAAAGACCTCAGTGTTATTCAGAGTTATATGATCATTTGTAATCAACAAGATCATATCAAATATCTTCATCCATCAAAGAACTTTATACTATGTTACTGTGATAGGTAAATCAGTTGGATGTGATTGTAGCCTAGCAAAATCAGTTGGGTGTGACTGTACTCGGTAAATTAGTTGGGTCTCACTGTACTCGAGAAACGAGAGCGGTGTACCCCCAGAGCCTTGACATCGAGGGTTGTAATTTTAACATTATATTTGAAAAGAAACATGCACCATAAATTGTGTTGGACTAGATGTAAGGTAACCTTGAACTAGGATAAAATCCTTGTATGTTCTTTTCTTTACTGCTTTTTATTTATTATTTGCATCTGTTTTCGAATCTGTGGTTATTTTTGTGTCTGTAAATTGTATCTGTTTGTGTTTGATTTCTAAAGGATTCATGTAACTTTCTAAATAATATTCACCCCCTCTATTGTTAAACCAACCTTTAGAACTGTAGTCTGCATTTCTCACATTTGGTATGAGAGGTTTTCAAAGTTCCCATAATCTGAATTCTGAAAAAATTAAAATTGCAATTTTTGGAAATTCTTTAAAACTAGTTCAAAACTATCCAAATCATCCTTATTTCACAAGTCCACATATTGTTATTATAAAGAATCAAATTATCTACAAAGTTGGTGAATTATGCACAGAAAGATGTGTTATACGACTTTTGAAGAACCAACAATCAATGGACAATGGTGAAAACTAAGAAAAACAAATGGATACTTGATAGTATATGTTCAAGACGAGTGATTGGAAACCCAAAGGTACTGAATACCATAGTTTATTAAGGAGGATTGGTCAATTTTGAAGACACTCAAAAGGATATGTGATTGGCATCAGCAGTGTCTATAACTTTAAAACTCCTATTATTTATGATGTTTTGTTAGTTAGGAATCTAAAACACAATTTTCTTAGTATAAGTCAATTATATGGTATGTAACAACCCGTATTTTAATAACATGTTAAAACCATAAATCAGGGAAGAATTAATTTTTAAAATAAGAATCAAGGGAAACGGGTTGCGTCATTGCGTTCGTCTCGAAATTCTGCTTGGAAACGATTCAAGTTTTCGAGAAACGAAGTCCGTATGAGGGAGATATGACCCTCCGAAGTTTCAAGGATTTTCAGAATCGAAAACAGCTTGAAATTCGAATTCAAACCCCAGCGCAGACTGGGCGGGAATTTTCCCGTCCAGGACCAGGTCGACCTGGGGGTCGACACTATGGTCGACCTCCCAGGGACCAGGTCGACCCTATGGTCAACATGGTGCTGAAACCCTGTTTTGAGCTTGGGTTCATTCTGATGTTTCTGGTCTCGTTTTCAGTCTAGATTCGTTCGCCTAATCCTATATAAACAGCCCCCTAGCCCCATTCTCTTTACACCATTCTTCTCTAACCTTATGCTGCACAAATTCTTGATGGACATGGCTTCTTCTTCAAAATTAAATTAAAATAAAACACGAAGATTATTGCCTGAGGACTACGGCTAGGAATTGCATACTGGGGATTTTCTTCTACAATCAAATCGAGATTCAACGATTCAACAATTCGACGACTAGTTTCTAGATTCAACTTCTGTATCTCAATTTCTTAGTCCACGATCTGTAAGTTCTAGTTACTTTGAGATTTAAACTTGTTAATTGTAATTTGGACATGAGATAAAGTGAAATTGGACTTAAAGTTTGATAATCGATTCACATCTATTCTAGTTTCCATCTTGGATCTTGACATTTGGGAATATTGCTATGAAATCAGTTTGGACCTATTCATGTTGTAAATCAAACTCTTTTATGTCCATAACATTATCATGCCTGTGATGTTGAATCAGTCTATTATTTACAAGTTTGGGACTATCACCTTATGCCATGACTATAACCTTATTATGCTTGATTTGAGATCCTATTATTCTCTATATGCCAGTGATGTTGTAACCAATTATCTCATGTTATATCATGCTAGTCTTGCAATCCCTTTTATCACTTTATGCTCGTCCTTTTTGCCTATCATAGTTTTGATGTTATTCCCTTTGTTTCTGGATTTGGATTTATTGTAATTTAGATCGATTCACATTTACATGCGATGGGAATACGATTTGGGTAGATTAGGCAAAACATGAATTGTTTATGAACATGAATCATGAACTTGATAATAGGCATAAGTTGAAACATGAAACTTGACATGAAACTTGCCATGAAACATGACACGAACTTGACATGAAATTTGAACATGGACATGACACTAGAATGAACTTGAAAATGGCCAACTCGAGGTTGGGTTGAGTTTGCAGTGTAATTCTGCCCAGAACTGCCCAAAAAATCCAGTGATTGCAAACAATAGGATCCAATGCGGGTAGTTGGTCATATCGCGCTTGAAACCCGAGGTCAGACTGAGTTGTGGTGTAAATCTTCCCGGAACCGCCTAGCATATCCAGTAACCACAACAATAGGTCTGATGTGAGAGGTTGGGGTGCATTAATGAATTAATGCCACATGATAGGGTTAAGTCATGAACATGAAAGACAACACTTAACCAACTTGACACATGATTAGTGGGGTTAAGTCATGAAATTGAAAGACAACACTTAACTAACTTGATATGCTAGACTGATAAGGGTTAAGTCACGAATTTAAATGACAACACTTAACCTGTTGGACGGAAACCCTAGTTACGCTGTCCATTTCAGTAGTAACCCACTTAGATGTATCATGGTACCCTGGAACTAGGCAGGGTGGGGCATGATTACTAGGCTGATTGTAAGCGACCAGAACGACGGCTGAGTTGATGCGCCAGTGTAGGTTCAGGTGGACTATTGTCATGCACATAGTCCGAAGTTGAAAAAGCAGGCATTGAGCATTAGTAGGTTTACACTGTGCATGCTTGATTTGTGTCGGTGGTTGGCACCCTAGGGCTTGATACACCCTATGGTGGACCTAGCACAGGTGACTACATTCGTGATAGGGCCGTATGACACAGACACATGACGAGCTAGAACTTGTAGGGAGCCGATCGATTAATGGATCATTCCGTTGGACCTAGTAATGGGTCATTCATGATATTGGGCCAAGGGATCATTTCATGGTTAATATATGACATGGGTTTGGAATACTAGTACAGTTGGTGCAGCAAATCCTGTACATGCGATGCTATACTTGATTTATACTTGATTTATCATGTTATCTTAGTCTATCTTGCCCATCTTGTCATCATCCTTATGTTTACTTTCTGTTTATACATGTCATGTTACCTTTACCTGTTTTTATGCTGAATGTCACTCGGACTTGCCAGTCTTTATGACTAACCCGTTTTCTTCCACCTTTTTTTTCTTTCGTTTCCCCCCTTGGTTCTCAGGGATGAAACTCTAGCACTTGGCTTGGATTTCGGTTGCTTTCGATTCAGCTCATGTACGGTTTGATCTTGAGCTATGCTATGGCTGCATTTCTGCTACCTTTGGGGAATTAAGCTACTTTTGTTGTTTTAAGTTTTA
Organism: Allium sativum; assembly: GCA_030737875.1. Taxonomy (NCBI): domain Eukaryota; kingdom Viridiplantae; phylum Streptophyta; class Magnoliopsida; order Asparagales; family Amaryllidaceae; genus Allium; species Allium sativum. The sequence goes on along the minus strand of CM060912.1, from coordinate 966,308,559 downwards.
TGCTTCTTTATTTATTCAAGGCAGAACTTGTTGTAATGGAAAATGATAGTTGGTACTTTGGATGTAAAAGGTTTTGACTCTTTTTGAAAGTAATGAAATTTAGCTTTTGATTCTTCCCTTGTTTTATTTATGTTCTGTCTTGTAATATTTCTGTGTTTGTTTACCTCGATAACGCTCCTCCAAAACTAGTGCATTCCCTTTGTGAGTGACCCTAGCGGAGGGGAGAATGCAATAACCCGTATTTTAATAACATGTTAAAAACATAAATTAGGGTAGAATTAATTTTTAAAATAAGAATCAAGGGAAATGGGTTGCACCATTGCATTCATCTCGAAATTCTACTTGGAAACGAGTCCGAGTTTTCAAGAAACGGAGTCCGTATGAGGGAGATATGACCCTCCGAAGTTTCAAGGATTTTCAGAATCGAAAACAGCTTGAAATTCGAATTCGAAATTTGAATTCGAACCCCAGCGCGGACTAGGCGGGAATTTTCCCGCCCAAGACCAGGTCGACCTGGGGGTCGACACTTTGGTCGACCTCCCAGGGACCAGGTCGACCCTATGGTCGACCGGGGGGTCAATCTGGTGCTGAAACCCTGTTTTGAGCCTGGGTTCATTCTGATGTTTCTGGTCTCGTTTTCAGTCTAGATTCGTTCGCCTAATCCTATATAAACAGCCCCTAGCCCCATTCTCTTTACACCATTCTTCTCTAACCTTATGCTGCACAAATTCTTGATGGACATGGCTTCTTCTTCAAAATTAAATTAAAATAAAACACGAAGACTATTTCTTGAAGACTACGGCTAGGAATTGCATATTGGGGATTTTCTTCTACAATCAAATCTAGATTCAACGATTCAACAATTCGACGACTAGTTTCTAGATTCAACTTCTGTATCTCAATTTCTTAGTCCACGATCTGTAAGTTCTAGTTACTTTGAGATTTAAACTTGTTATTTGTAATCTGGACTTGAGATAAAGTGTAATTCTGCCCGGAACCGCCCTGCAAATCCATTGACTGCAAACAATAGGATCCAATGTGGGTAGTTGGTCATATCGCGCTTGAAACCCGAGGTCAGACCGAGTTGTGGTGTAAATCTGCCCGGAACCGCCCGGCATATCCAGTGACCATAGCAATAGGTCTGATGTGAGAGGTTATACATGTCATGTTACCTTTACCTTTACCTAGTGACTTTACCTGTTTTCAGTTTATACATGTCATGTTACCTTTACCTGTTTTCATGCTGAAAGTCACTAGGACTTGCCAGTCTTTATGACTGACCCGTTTTCTTTCGCCTCTTTTTCTTTCGTTTCCCCTCATGTTCTCAGGGAGGAAACTCTAGCACTTAGCTTGGATTTCGCTTGCTTTCGGTTCAGCTCATGTACGGTTTGATCTTGAGCTATGCTATGGCTGCATTTCTGCTACCTTTGGGGAATTTAGCTACTTTTGTTGTTTTAAGTTTTATGCTTCTTTATTTATTCAAGGTAGAACTTGTTGTAATGGAAAATGATAGTTGGTACTTTGGATGTAAAAGGTTTTGACTCTTTTTTGAAGTAATGAAATTTAGCTTTTGATTCTTCCGCTGTTTTATTTATGTTCTGTCTTGTAATATTTCTGTGTTTGTTTACCTCGATAACGCTCCTCCAAAACTAGTGCATTCCCTTTGTGAGTGACCCTAGCGGAGGTGGGGTGTTACATGGTAAGGGTTATAAAATTAAATTTCGACAAAGATAAGTGTCACATCAAAGATATTAAATCAAACATCATACTTGAAGGATTTAGGAAGAAAAAACATTTATATTCTCAGTATGAAAACCTCAAATAAAAATTTATGTCTTTTGGCTTATACAAGTGAACCTTGGATTCGACATAAAAAAATTTGCACATTTGAATTTCAAACTCTATCTAAATTATCAATACTTGATTTAGTAAGAGTTATCCTTAATTTGGATTTTAAAATAGATAGTTTGCATAATGCTTTTTCAATCAAGAAAACTTAAGAAATGTTTATTCAAATTAAAAGATATGATTTCAATTTCAAAACGTCCCGAGTTACTACATTTAGATCTATTTGGTTGCTCTCAAATTTACTTAATAAATCGTAATAGATATGTATTTATAATTGTATATGATTATTCCATATTTACATGGACAATTTTTCTGAAACATAAAAATGATTCTTTTAATTTATTTAAAACTTTTGCATAAAGAATTCAAAATCTATTTTATTTAAAAATTAAAACTATTTATAGTGATCATGGTAGAGAATTTGAAAACGAAAATTTTGATAAGTTTTGTAATCAAAAAGGAATAACTCATAATTTTTCATTTCCGAAAACTCCACAACCAAACAGATTAGTAAAATGTAAAAATAGAACGATTCAGGAGTGTGCAAGAACGATGTTTTCATATAGTAAATTGTCAAGAGTTTTTTGGGTTGACGTAGTCGTTACAACTTGTTAAATTTTGAATAGAATCTTAATTAGACCTCTAACCAACAAAATACTATATGGACTTTTTTACAAGAAGAAACCAAAAGTATCTTATTTTAGAGTTTATGGAAGTAAATGTTTATGTAACAACCAGGAATTTCACAACCAATTCAAAAATTATTTTTAATATAATTTAATAAGAAAATACGCCAGAATTTAAAAATTCGATTTTTAAATCGTCGCATAGCCCTTAAAAAGTGAAATTTTGCTAACGACCTCTGAATTCGATGAGACCAATTTTGTTGGATTTAGAGTAATAAATCAGTGCTAAATTTCAAATTTCGCGCCAGACAGAATCAGTGTGTGGCCGTGCACGATAAACAGTTTGATGTAAAACTGATGATCAGTTTACAATGGAACGTTGTTCATACGACCCCAAGATTTGAAGAAACATTTTTTTTGGATTCGTAGCATAAAATATTGGTAGAATCTGAATTTTCATAATTTTTGGAGTTAGCGTGTGGGTGTGCAGGAAGAAAAGATACGCTAAAATCGCATTTTTGGAACTAGTTAAAACTTGATCGAAAAATGAAATGTACGATCAAACGAACTCGAAATTCGACGAAACTTGATTTGTTGGATTCAAAATTACGTATATTATCTTGATCTAAAATTTCATGGCAAACAGAGATAGCTTGCAATCGGGTAATCGGAGAGAGAGGAAGTTGAATTTTGCACTTAAACCCTTTCCTCCTTTTCCTTATTCACTTTTCCTCCTTCCTTCTTCCACAAAAATGTCCTCCTTCCTCACCCTCCTTGCTGCCGCCGCCTCCCTCTCCCCTTGAACTGCCGTCGCCTACGTCAAATCCGAACAGTGGAGAGTTGATTTCTAGGCGCCCCGTTTGTGCCTATTTTTGTCTCCTTCAAGCTTGCTACGTCTAGATCTACCAATACACCAGTATTGGTAAGCATAGAAGATAAGTTTGAGTGTCATAGGCCTCCATGTAGCCACATAGGAGTTGGGGAAAGTAGCATTCCTCCGCATTGAAGATTTGGTGGAGTGTAAGTCTCGATGAGAAATCTAAACTCACAATAGAAAGGGGTAGAATTGAAAATTAATTTTTTGAAATTTGTTTGTTAGGTTAATTGTTACGTAAACAATTAGTGTAAGTTAATAAATAAAATTTATTAAGTAATGGAATAATTGCTAGTTAGTTAGTTAAAAATATGATTTTTAACTATCACATGCGATGTAAATGGGATACATGAAATATATATATATATATATATATATAACCATATCGATATCGTTGAATTGTAACTTGAATAAATTAAATAAAATTAATGATTTGGGCGTTAATTGATTGTAGTTAAAAATAAATTTAACTGCGAAGTAATATGATGAACATGTAATAATAATAATAATTTATTATGATGTTCAACGAGCGATTTGCGATGTATTAAGTATTATTTTTAATCGTTATGAAAGTGAATATTTAAGTTTGCGCTAAACTAGAATTTGCGAAGTAATGTAGATAACTTAATTTGATTATTAGTTGTTGATTAGAAATAATTGATCATGTTTATTGATGCTTATCACGGCTTATGTAAGCCAATTCATATTTACACATTGTATAGTTCAATAAAAATGTGATTTTTAATTATTGTTAGAAGATTTGTGTGGATATGTGACACTCGCATTTCATGATACGTGGATGAACACTTTGTGGTGCCTTAAATGACATTGGATGATTTCTTTTTTTATAACTACTGTGTGTGAATTGGATGCGTGTGGTGGTCTTTTGGATGAATTGAACATACGCCATAAGAAAGTGACACGTATTGGACTACATTGCATAGCATAACATACCCATATAAGAATGTAGTTGCTTGATGCTTATATGATGTTAACCGTATTGCATTCAATTGTTTAATGTTATATGACGAGAACAAATGACCGGAGATCAGGTAAATGACATAATGATCATCGGATGAAGACTGGACCTGATATGGACTAAACATATAATGGAAATTGCAAGATTTAATAACAAAACCTACACGAGTCTTGAGATGACAATAATATACATGTCACTCTTGTGGTAGATAAGGCACATGGATCATAACTATTGCCCCACATGAGTCTCGGGATGATAAATTTTCACACATCTCCCTTGGGTATGTATAGGGCACAATGGATGTTCAAATTATTTTTAAATCCCACACACGGGTATTAGGAAGATAAATTTTTACACATCTCCCAATGGGAATCTGGTTGATACACACACACATACACACACACACACAGATATATATATATATATATTGGAGCCTTTTTACGTCATTTGTGATTTTTCTAAGCACTCCTTATAAAGGAGGTAATGGCAAATTTTCTCGATAATTCAATGCGTTGGCCAAATATTTGATGAATTAAATAGTTTGGAAGTCGTTTAACGAATTATATTTATATGCGTTAAAAATAAAATAATTTAGACGAATCACATAGCGGTAGTTCGCGTTTTCGACTCATAATTTTAAACGAGTATCCCGGAAGATCCGACCATCGGATTTTTCCCAAAATTAGAACCATTGGATTTGCTTCGAAAAGACGTTTCTAACGATTATGTATACGTTAAGTTCCAATGGTTAGATTATTAGAATTTTTCAATTCAAATCTGAATAAAGACAGCACCAGTGCAGTTGAATGACTTTAAATGTCGTTCGACTGAAACTGACTATTTTATAACTATAAAAATAGCAAAAAACTATTTTACGCTATTATAAATGATTTGGAATGCATATAGATCAATTTTACTTAGTTTATAAAATGAAAATGGTTAAGTGCGATTTGGCGTGAAATTTATAATATAGATTTTGGAAATGTTTGAAATGAAATATGAAAGCAAAATGACTTAACTAGATAAAGATTTTGATTTGATTTATATATGCGAGAATTATTTGAAAAGACCGAGTTAAATCTCATTTCAAATAATTAAATGACAACTAAAAGTCAAAGATAATGAAGACGATCCTTGACCGACAATGTTCACATCAAATGGATTACTATTGATGCCTTGGATATGGGTAGCTCCCTTGAAGGGGTTATAGTGGTAGTTATCCAGATGTATTTGTTGATTTTCGGATATGTAAGGGCATGTCTCCTGTATTAGACATACGGGATGAGGAATAAGGTGCCTCCAGTTTCGTTCAGACCCAGAACGGACTTGTAAATGGATTTTGTGTCTGACGTTGAAATTCATCACATGCAAATTGATTTATATTAAATATATATATATATCTATTTAGTGGTGGAGAATTTACCCTCTTGCTTAACACCCTCTCTGAGACGTACAAGCTTAGAGGCTATATATTGGTAGACATCGGTTGTATGGCATGGATTGTCAATGTGGCATGCTGAGATGCAATGATCAAGGTTTTTGTTGAAAAGTAGAGCTTTGTGGTTGATGATCAAAGCACAACTTTAATATAGCATAGCTTTGTGTATATCGTTAATTCGCGAGCCTCACACCCCGGTATGAGTTAAAAACATGATTAGTGACTACAGGGAGTGCATGCATTTCTTTCTAGCTAGAAGTGGTGTCATGGTATGGAGCCCAGACATTTTTACTTATGTGGTTGATGGATTGTGAGGTGCCACATATATGATTGGTCGACTAAATGACCAGGTGACAAGTCCAATAGGACTAGAAAACATATTGTTGAGGAATAACCAGTCCACAAAAGTAAGAGTGGACCAACCTTGAAGATCCAAGGGTTACTAAAGGTGTGATCCTGAGACATGTGCTAGAGTGTCTCGAAACCAGTAAGGAGACATACCTTGCCTTGACTCATGATGGAAATCCAATTTCCAATACAACGTCGTACGATTTTAGTTGTATACTATTGGCGACATAATAGGATGGGGTGTTATGCCGTCTTGGATTGATACATTTATGTTTAAAATTGTTTTAAAACATCTAAACACTAATAATAATACCAAATTTTGTTTTATGCATATCAAGCATGTTTGGCCTTAATAAGGTAAAACTCTATCCTCCGGCTTGCGTTGCATTGTGTGATGGGACCCGAATCTTATAACGACTTCATTTTTCTAAAAAAGCATTGTGTAATTTATTGATTTACTTTATTCATGCACTGGCAATCCAATGGAGTAAACCCGTTCCGTGTAATGCGGCGTGGTCCTATGATTTGCCTTATTCTTGAATAAGTTAGGTAACAGTAGGATTTCTCATACCAGTCCCATGACTGACTCGTAGTTTGTTTTTCCCTTGCAAACTCGGGTGCCCATATTTTTGCACGTGCAGCTAGGTGAACATGTGACTATCTTTCTTTTGGATATGCACCATAGGATTGGGTGCTCTTTTTGCTGAAGATGAAGGCTTATCTTTTATCATCTCTTTTGAACTTTCAAATGCTATCTTATATATGTTTATATTCGATTCCGCTGTAGACTAATTATCTATTTAATGAAATTTTTATGTACTAGATAGGATGATGTATCCGTGTAACTCTGATGTTGATGATATGATTCCGCTGTTATGTTATGATACAAATTATTCTCTGATTTTAGGTATTAAGCTATATTATGTGATCTGATGTGACTAATGTTTTATATTTCAAAGACTAGACCTCTCCATCGAGGAGCGGGGTTTTGGTTCGTGCCAGGGTGGTATAAGAGCTTTGGTTAACCTTAGTTCTGGAAGACAACATATTAAATGACTCGTCAAAGATAGTGTGACATCCCACGTCCGTTAACGTCACTCACTAAGGGAATGCGTTAAGTTCCGTGAAGCATTATAGGTAAACAGAATAGAAACATTACAAGAAAGATATAAAATAGCAGCGGAATTAATTTTTTTATTAAACATAAAGCGTGGTTACACCATACGTCTGAAAATACATAAACTCAGTACATCATTAAAACTTGTGTCTTGTACTTTAAATATCACAGTACAATAACAAAGAAAGCATAATCCCTAAACCATAAGCCATAGTAGCAAAGGTAGAAGCTTGAGCAATACATCTAGAAGCTCCAATCAAGATGATAGCAGAATCCTGACTAAGCCTGAGAATTCTCTCCCTTGATAACCTAGGGGGGAAACGGAAGAAAGAAGAGGAAACAAAAAGGGTCAGACATAAAGTCTGGTGAGTCTAGTGACTTTTAGCAAGTAAATAAATAAAAGTACCATGACAGACATATAAAGTGGATAAGAGAGATAGCTACATAAAAGGTAGGTGTGACAAGGTAAACATGTGTAACAACCCGGAAAATCTGGGCCAGTTTAAAATTTTTATTTTGGCCATTTTAGCGAATTTTGAATATTTAAAATGAATTATTTTAAATAATAACGACGAAAAATTTATTTTCGACGAAGTTAAAACGAATAAATTTATTTTAATTATATAACGAGCCTGAAATGGCGCGGTAGTTCAAAAATTCGATTTCTAATTTCAATTGAATATACAGAATTCGTTATAAGTCAGAATTGGACGAAACAAGAAATATTTGAATCTGATGAACAAGATCTTTCTAACGAAGTTAACAAACTAAGATTTCACTTTAGAAATGATAAGATACGTCCAGTTGAAAATTCAGAATAGTCGCTATGGAATTTATATATATTTTATATAATATATAGCCCTTAAAAATAGCAATTTTGCAAACGACCTCGGATTTCGACGAAACCAGTTTTGTTGGGTCCGTGATGTTAAGTTATTGCTAGATTCCAAATTTCATAATTTTTCAAATCAATATGTGAGCGTGGCGAAGGAAAACGCGTTTGACCAGTTTCAGTTGATTTTAATCGACTGGAAATTGGCCATTTTTCAAACGGTCTCAGAATTCGACGAAACTAGTTTTGTTAGGACCGTATCGTCAATACGAAGCTAGAAAATATTTTTATAGAATTTATAGAGTTGTTATGTGACCTCGGTAATTTGAAATGTACGTTTAAAATTCAATATAGCGATTTAAATGTAAATTCAACGGAAACTGATCGAAACAGCTGAATTGGCTTGAGTGGCATATCCCATTGTGTTCGGAATGGGGGTTATTAGCTAGGAGCGGCAATCATTGGGTTTGATTTGGAGATCGGATTATTAAACAAAGATTTTTGGGATTAAATTAAAAATAAAATAATATATTAAAAAGGGTATAAATGGTCAATCATTAGTCAAACCCTAATCTAATGTTCCGCGGGGTCAAATAATACGCGGCGCCTTCTTTCTTTCAAAGCCGACATATCCTCTTCTAGGAAACCCAAACGTGAGAGAAAAGTCAATACAAATTCATGGAAAAAAAATCAAACAAATCTCAAAATTAATAAGTACGAACTCGCGAGGAGGAATGCTTCATTTTCATACGGTTTTCTTCGAACTCGATGACAATTCCTTGCGCTCGAACTTTGTAACGACCCAGAAAATCTGAACCAATTAAAATTTTTTAAATTGGCTAAAATAATGGACTTTAAATATTTAAAATAAATATTTTAGATAATGGCGATGAAAACTGAGTTTGAATCGACATTTGAAAACGAATATAATTAATTATAATTATATATAGAATTGAAAATGGCGCGGTAGTTCGATAATTCGATTTCAAACTTCATTGGAATATACCGGGTGCAAAACAATCCGGATTTTAGTGAAACCAAAAATATTTAAATCTGTTAGTGAATATCTTTCTAACGAATCCGACCAATCGAAATTTGATAGCGGGAATCAAAAGATATGTCCAGTTGAAAATTCTGAATAGTCGCTATGGAATTCAGGCCCTTAAAAATGGACATTTTGCAAATGACCTCGGATTTCGACGAAACCACTTTTGTTAGATCCGTAGTGTCAAGTTATTGTTAGGTTTCAAATTTCATAATTTTTCGAATCAATATGTGAGCGTGGCAAAGGGAAACGCGTTTGACCGATTTCTGTTGATTTTAATCGAATGGAAATTGGCCATTTTTCAAACGGTCTCAGAATTCGACGAAACTAGTTTTGTTAGGACCGTATCGTCAATACGAAGCTAGAAAATATTTTTCTAGAATTTTTCTAGTTAGTATGTGACCACGGTAAATTGAAATGTACGTTTAAAATTCAATATAGTGATTTAAATGTAAATTCAACGGAAACTGATTGTAACGATCAAATCAGCTTGCGATACATATCCCATTGTGTTCGGAATGGGGGTATAACGCTATGGACGACAGGCGGTGGACCTCGTTTCGAGGTCGTATGTAAAAGTCAACCTTTTTACAAATTAAATATATAAAAAAATAAAAAAAAATATATTATTTTAATTTCCTTTTCCCTCCCTTTATCTTCATTGGCCCCCCGTTCGTTATAATTATAACCAGAAGAAAGAAAAAAAAAAGAAGAAAAAAAACCCTAAGAAGGCGATCGAACCCCGAAGCCGCCCACCACCTCGATCGAACCCCGAAGCCGCCCACCGCCTCTCTCCGATCGAACCCCGAAGCCGCCCACCACCTCGTTCGAACCCCGAAGCCGCCCACCGCCTCTCTCCGATCGAACCCGAAGCCGCCCACCACCTCGTTCGAACCTCGAAGTCGCTCCCCGTTCGAACCCCTAGCGCCGCCGCCCTCGAGAATCCAGCCCCGACGATCTGCGGAGAAACCCCCCCTTCTTCTGTAAGTATTTCTTTTATATTATTATTTTATTTTTATTTTATAAAAAATAAAATTTAAACTGATTTTATAAAAGGATTAAAAACAGTTTTTTTTAGGATTCAAAACAGTTTTTTTAAAAAAGGATTAAAAACAGTTTTTTTTAAAAAGGATTTAAAAACTGAAACTGTTTTAAAAATAAAGAAATAAAACTGATTTATTTTATAAAGTATAAAAACTGATTTTGTTTTTTAAATAAAAACTGATTTTGTTTTTAAAGAAAAAAACAAGGAAAACTGATTTTTAGAAGCAAGGAAAAAACTGATTTTAAAAGCAAAATAAAAATCATATTTTTATATGTTGAAAGTCGAAGTAAAAATCATATTTTTATGTTGAAAGTCGAAGTAAAAATCATATTTTTATATGTTGAAAGTCGAAGTAAAAATCATATTTTTATATATTGAATAGCGAAGTCAAAATTCGATTTTTATATATTGAATAGCATAGTAAAAATTCTATTTTTACATGTGTAGAGAATACGGGTGAAAGCGACAGAAAGGCGAAGATTTCTGAAAAAGAAGAATCGTAGTTGGATAGCTATTGGTGAGATTTCTGATTTAAAATTTATATATATATGTGTGAAATAAAAGTGAATAGCTATATATAAATATCTATATCTATATATATATATATATATATATATATATATATATATATATATATACGCCCCTCGTCCACAAACCATGGACGATATTTATTGGTTGAAATTGTTGTGAAAATTTGATTGATAGCGAATGGTTGTTTGGGATTGTTTGTGATTGATATTGGTTGATTGTGGTTGAAAAATACCCATTTGTGGTTGTGAAATATTTGGTTGAAACCACATAGGATTAGTTTGTGGAAATGAAATAAATATATACATGCCGCCTGCGTGCGAACTAGATGCATGATTCCCATTGTCAAAAACCGCGAGGTTTTAAGGTAGAGCGAGGAGCCGTACTAGGGACGGTGCCGGTGTAACTACCCTGCCGTTATGCTGCCGAAATTTTGAATAATATTTGTGTGTTTGAATTATTTTCATATGCTTAAGCTATATTTATTCATTCTATTGAAAACATTCATGTGTTGAATTGATATTCATTCGTTGTTTAGAAATTCATGTGTTGAATGGTATTCATATTTTGAAATAAAATGTTCGATAATAAAAATCACATTTTTATCTATATATAAAAACTATTGAAAACATTCATGTGTTGAATTGATATTCATTCGTTGTTTAGAAATTCATGTGTTGAATGGTATTCATATTTTGAAATAAATTGTTCGATAATAAAAATCACATTTTTATCTATATATAAAAACTATTGAAAACATTCATGTGTTGAATTGATATTCATTCGTTGTTTAGAAATTCATGTGTTGAATGGTATTCATATTTTGAAATAAATTGTTCGATAATAAAAATCACATTTTTATCTATATATAAAAACTATTGAAAACATTCATGTGTTGAATTGATATTCATTCGTTGTTTAGAAATTCATGTGTTGAATGGTATTCATATTTTGAAATAAATTGTTCGATAATAAAAATCACATTTTTATCTATATATAAAAACTATTGAAAACATTCATGTGTTGAATTGATATTCATTCGTTGTTTAGAAATTCATGTGTTGAATGGTATTCATATTTTGAAATGAATTGTTTTACAATAAAAATCACATTTTTATTGTATGCATCAATCGTTGAAATGTGAAGTGTTAAAAATAGCCACTTGTTCAAAATAAACATATATGAGTTGAAATATTCATTAATTAGCTAATGAAATGATTTGCACCTATTTATGTAACATTAGAATGAATGGAGTTTTAAACCAAATAGAAATCAAATATGAAGTCGAATAGAAATTGATAAATGATAAGAACTGTATATATATGTACATGCAATATTCATTGAACAGGTTATAGCAAAGGGGCTAGAGAAGAGGAATAAAATTTTGTCCCCGACAAATAGGTACACATTTACTGATTTGTTTGGGTGATGACTTTGAGCCTATTGGCTAGCCGCTTGGCTTCTTCTTTTTCTTTTTGAGATTAGAAGGACCGGGAACGCTATTTGCGATTTCCCGATGCTCCCGGTGCAGGGGAGGTTATGGCGAAATTTTTCCAAAATTTAAGGAGTTAGAAAAATATTTGAAGTGAAAACGATATAGAAATCATTTAACGAACTATATTTATATAAATATATAAATATAAATAAAATTAAAAAGAAACGGGGCCGTGCAGTTCGTATTTTGAAACCGTGATTTCAAACGACTAGTACGGGAAATCCGACCATTGGATTTTCCCGAAACCTCAACCGTCGGGTTCGCCTTGGAATAATCTTTCCAATGACACCAACCTTGTTAAAATCCAACGGTTGGATTGTCTGGAATGTTTAATTCAAATCTGAAGAAAAACAGCGCCAGAAGTGATTATATTTATATATATATAAATATAATTATATCTTTAATCGAATAACGACGCTGCAGTTCGTATTTTGAAATCGAAAATTCAAACGATTGTACCGGGAGATCCGACCGTCGGATTTTCCCGAAACTGGAACCGTTGGATTCGTTTTGAAAAGACCTTTCTAATGATGTAAATTTTGTGAAGATCCAACGGTTAGATTCTCAGATATGTGTAAATCAAATCTGAAGAAAAACAGCGCCACGGCCGCCTTATGGCCCGAAGCGTCGTTTTGAATAAAATGGCTATTTTAAAATAAATAAAAATAGCGATAAATAGTTATAAAATATCGTAAGCGATATGGAATGGAAATAAACTGAATTTGCTTGATTTATGTGATGTTTGATGGTTGAATGTGTTTGGTGTGAAAACTATATAAAGAACACAATTGGTGTTGTCGAATAATTTAACCATTGAAATAAATCGATTTGAAATTCTAAATATACGTGAATTATTTGAAAAGGCCGAGTTAATTCTCATTTCGAATAATCGACCGACGATTGAAATTCGAAGATGAAGACGATGGTCGAAGACCGGAGATCTTCACCTCGTTTGGATGGTAACCGAGGTCCTGATTGGGAGGCATCCCGAAATATGGATAATGAGTGGTGATCGTTCAGACGTACGTGTTGATCGAAGGGTTTGCGAGGTATTTAGTGCCTCCGGTTTCGTTCAGACCCAGAACGGACTTGTAAATGGACTGTGTGTCCGACATTGGAATTTGTCCTGTGTGATTGATAGCCATCAGTTGCACGGGGTGAATTGCCTGTGTGGCATGCTAAGATGCAGTGATCAGGGCTTCTGTTGAAAAGCAAAGTCTTGTGGTGATGATCAAAGCATCGCCTGTGTGGCGTAGCTTTGTGTATAACGTAAATTCGCGAGCCTCACACCCCGGTATGAACCTAAAACCGGAGAAGGACATCAGGGAGGGCATGCGTTTCTTTCTAGCTAGGGTGGTGTCAGTGACCTACCAGCCCTGACATTTATATACTTTTCACCTATGTGGTTGTTGCTGTTGCGAGGCGCCTCGGTTTGATCGGACGATCCGGGTCCGATGGAGTCATTCGTTGGCTCGTTGACGCCCCAAAGGGCGGGGAAACGTATTGTTCAGGCATAATAATCCACATCGGTGGACCGACCCTGACGATCCAAGGCTTGCCTGCGCGCTTGCCTGAGACACGGGCTAGAGCGTCTCGAATTCGGTAAGGACTATCTTTTGCCTTGGTTCATGACGGAAATCCAATTTCCAAATACGACATCGTGCGGTTTTGATTGTATACCTATATATGGCGACATAGTGGTATGGGGCATTAATGCCGTCTATGATTGATAGTTATGATTTGAAATTGTTTTCAAAACATATAAACACTAGCAATAATATCAAATGCCTTTGTTTTATTCGTATCAAGCATATATTGGCCGTTATAAGGTAAAAACTCTATCCTCCGATTTGCGTTGCATTGTGTGATGGGAACTGAGTCTTATAACGACTTCATTTTTATAAAAAGCATAGCGATGTTTAAAAGAAAGATTTGTTTTAAAGCACTGGCAATCCAATGGAGTAAACCCGTTCCACGAAAGTGGCGTGGTCCTGTGATTAGCCAATTATATATGTGTTGAGTGGATTTCTCATACCAGTCCCATGACTGACTCGTAGTTTGTTTCACTCTAAAACTCGGGTGCCCCTTTTTCTACACGGGCAGCCTTGTATTCAGGTTTAGCTGGTTCTTTCTGGATAGCTGGAGCTGAAGATGGATTCTATCATTTATTTCTTTTTATGCTGTTCAACTCCTATTGTACATATTTTGTTTATTTCCGCTGTAGACATTTATGTATAGCTGAACTCTATTTGTACTAAGTAAGATCCTGTATACTGTGTAACTCTGATGATTACTTTTATCCAGTATATTTTGTTGTTCATTCTGGTGTATTTATTTAATTCTGTTCTGCTATTATATGTTTCTGTGTTATATTCCAAAGATAACCTTGTTTCCGTGAGAACGGGAAATCGGGTCGTCTCAACGTGGTATCAGAGCTTTGGTTAAGCTTAGTTCTGGAATATAACATTTGAACGAACTCGTCAGAAATAGAACCAGTAGTGTTCTAGGACGGGTAACTTTATACAGATAGGATCAGTAATATCCTAGTATGAGTAGCAGAATGAAATTACACCTTGATAGACACATTTACATTTGAAGTATATGTTTCTATGTTTTAAAATACCTTTTCTGTGACCTGACACTTGATCTGCTAATTGCAGAAGTACTAGAAAATGAGTGCCAGGAATAGAAGAAATAATCGTATGGCTCGACCAGCTAATGAGCCAGTTGTGCTCCCACAGCCAGAATCCGATATAGAAGTTCTATTCAAGAGATTTCGAAATCTTGGTGGATCTCCATTCTTAGGCAAGGAGTCCATTATGGAAACACAAGCTTGGATTCGTTCAGCAGAGAAGATCTTTGAGGGTTTAAAGCTGAGAGACGATCAGAAAAGATTACTAGCGTCTTGGGCACTCAAAGAAGAAGCTTTGTTTTGGTGGGATTCAGTTATTAAAGATAATCCAGAAGGTGATATCACCTGGGACAGATTCAAAGTAATTTTCTTGGAAAGATTTACTCCTCCCGAAGCAACAGAGAGATTATGTGACGAATTTTCTTATCTAATACAAGGTGACATGACCATTCCCGAATATCATAAGAAATTCAATGAACTTTCTCACTTTGCTCCTCACCTAATTCAAAATCCGAAGAGTAAAAATATGAGATTTATTCACGGGCTTCAAAGGAAATACCAGAATAAAGTATTGGGGCATGTGAAGCTTCCATTTTCAGAAATGATTTATATGGCTTATCAATATGAAGATCTAGATAAGAAAGGTATGTTACAGTACGAAGAGGAAGCCAGCTCTAGTAATAAAACAGAGTCAGAAACTGATCGTCCCGAGGCAATAACAACGTTAGAGGTCAGTAAGAAGCCCAATGCTAAGAGAAAAAGGGCTGAATCTGGGAAAGAACTGGTAACGACCACCGTATGCAATAACTGCCATCTGAAAGGGCATTTGTCGATAAACTGCGGGCCTTTAAAGAAGCAATTAAAAGGTAGACTTCGATCCAAAGAAGGATCTCAAGCGAATAGAAAATGCAATCTCTGCCATCAGTCCGGTCATATAAAGCGACATTGCTGGCTGTTAAAAAGGACCAAAGAAGCTCAGGTAAATGAAGTGGCCGAATTGCCTGCATCTTCGTCTGATCAGGAAAGGGCTGATGTTTTAGAAGGCACGCTCAATGTCAAGAACATTCCAGTTAAAGTACTGTTTGACACTGGCGCGTCACGAAGCTTTATTGCAAAGAGTGCAGTCAAGAAGTTGGATTTGAATTTGAAGAAGCTCAAAGAGCCAATGACTGTCCGAAATCCAGTTGGAGGTTCCATCAATCTCAGTTGGGTTTGTGCAGTACCCGTCTCTTTTTCTTGCTATAAATTCCCTATTATCTCTGTCGTCATGAACTTTGATGAATTCGATCTTATTTTGGGATTGGATTGGTTAACCAAATATGAAGCAGAGGTTAGATGCGCCGAGAGAGTTGTTAGAGCTAAGATTAAATCAGGGGGTTATATAACCATTCCCTGTGAAGGTCAGAATGCTAATAGAAAAGACTTCTGGGCAGCTTTGAATGTTTCTCCGGCCCAAATTAAAAATGTCCCGGAAATCACAGTGAATATTCCTGACCTCATCAAAGATATTCCTGTCGTCAAGAACTATGCGGATGTGTTTGAAGAAGTTGTTCGCTTACCTCCGCAGAGAGAAATAGATTTCAAAATTGCTTTAATTCCGAATGCAAGGCCGGTAGTTCACGCTATTCGAAGAATGTCCTTGAAAGAGAAGGAGGAATTAGACAATCAAACACGACAGCTAGTATGGAAAGGTCTGATAAGGCCTAGTTTCTCTGATTGGGGTGCAGCAGTGGTATTTGTCCCAAAATCTGACGGTACTCTACGGCTATGTGTGGATTATCGTGATTTAAACAAGCAGACTATAAAGAACAAATATCCATTGCCGCGGATTGATGATTTGTTGGATCGATTAAATGGAGCACAAGTATTTTCACGAATGGACCTAGCTACAGGTTTCCATCAACTTCGAATTGCCGAAGAGTGTGTTCCAATGACAGCGTTCAGAGGTCCCGACTTATTCTACGAGTGGTTAGTAATGCCGTTCGGCTTATGTAACGCTCCAGCTTATTTCGTCGATCTGATGAATAGAGTGTTCAGAGGGGTTTTGAATAAATTTGTTCTGGTTTTTATTGATGATATTCTAATCTTCTCTAAATCAAAGGCCGAACATGAAAAGCATCTGGAACAGGTTCTAGAAATCCTCAGAAGGAATGTATCGAAAGCCAAGTTTTCCAAATGTATATTCTGGCAAGATGAAGTGAAATTTCTGGGCCATGTCGTATCGAAAGATGGAATTGCTGTGGATCCAAGTAAAATCACAGCTATTCAAAATTGGAAACAGCCCAGTACTCCCACTGAAGTCCGCAGTTTTCTTGGATTGGCTAGCTATTACCGGAAGTTCGTTAAAGACTTTTCGAAGATATTTGGCCACTTAACGAAGCTTACAAAGAAGCATTCTAAATTCAAATGGACTCAAGAGAGTGAGGAGGCTTTCGAACAGCTAAAGTTGAGATTAATTACAGCTCCAGTGTTAACCATCATCGATGGCAACCAAGATTTGAAAGTCTGGACTGATGCTTCTAGAGAAGGCCTTGGCGCAGTGTTAATGCAAAGGGGTCAAGTGATTGCTTATGCTAGCCGTCAACTGAAACCGCACGAGAAAAACTATGTAACTCATGATCTTGAGTTATTGGCTATCATATTCTCTTTGAAAATCTGGAGACACTATCTTCTGGGCGAGAGGTTTGAACTGTTTACAGATCACCAGTCGTTAAAGTATCTGTTCACTCAGAAAGACCTGAACTTGAGGCAGCAACGTTGGCTGGAGTTTCTTGCAGCATATGACTTCGAAATTATATATACTCCAGGGAAAGCCAATGTCGTGGCCGATGCGCTGAGTCGAAAGAATGTAATGATCGCCAGCTTTATTATCACAACATCCTTGATTGACAAAATATCTATTCTTCAGAAGGAGGATAACTTTATTAAAGATATGATCAAAAGGATTCAGAAAGGCGAACCCTCGTGTTTTCAAATAGATAACGACGAGACCTTGAGATTAAAAGGAAGGATTTGTGTTCCTGACATCCCCGAACTCAAAAGGGAAGTGTTAGACGAGTGTCACAAGTCCAAGCTGAGTATCCATCCTGGTGTGGCCAAAATGTATAACGATCTCAAAAGAACTTTCTGGTGGAAGGCCATGAAAAGAGACGTTTCGATATATGTTAGTCGATGCCCTACTTGCCAGCTAGTTAAAAGCGACCAACAGAAATTGGCTGGACTATTGCAACCACTAGAAGTTCCTGGCTGGAAGTGGGAACATATTTCTATGGATTTCATTGATGGTCTGCCCAGGACCAGAAAAGGAAATGACAGTATTTGGGTGATCGTAGATCGCTTCACGAAGACCGCCCATTTTATACCTGTCAAATCAAATAAAACCGCTCAGAGTCTGGCGCAGTTATACTTCAGGGAAATAGTTAGACTACATGGAGTGCCACTCAGCATAGTCAGTGATAGAGATACAATATTCACTAGCAAATTCTGGGAAGCATTTCAAGTCGAGCTAGGAACGAAGTTGAACTTGAGCACCGCTTATCATCCTCAGACAGACGGTCAGACTGAGAGGGTGAATCGCATTTTAGAAGATCTATTGCGGGCTTGTGTTATAGATTTCGGTGGATCATGGGAAGACCATCTACATTTGGCTGAATTCTCTTATAACAACAGCTACCAGGCGAGTCTGACAATGTCGCCATTCGAAGCATTGTATGGTAGACCGTGCCGATCTCCTGCTTGTTAGGTCGAGCCTGGAAATAGACTTGTGTTGGGTCCTGATATGATTCGAGAAGCTGCTGACAAAGTCGATTTTATTAAGAAGAAATTACTCGCCGCTCAAAGCCGACAAAAGAGCTACGCCGATAAAAGAAGAAGAGATATATCCTTTGAAGTTGGCGACTATGTATATTTGAAAGTATCGCCGATGAGAGGAGTTATCCGGTTCGGTAAAACTGGAAAGTTGGCACCCAAATTCATTGGTCCGTTTCCTATTCTGGAACGGATCGGAACTCTCGCTTATAGGGTCAAACTGCCTGACTGGTTGCCTGGAGTGCATGATGTATTTCATATATCTCAACTTCGAAAGCACGTTCATGATCCAGACTTGATCGTGGAAGAAGCAGCTCAGCAGGACATTGAAATTACTCCAGAATTAGCCGTGAGGCGTGAGCCGCTAAAGATTATCGGCAAAGAAACCAAAGAGCTGAGGAACAAGAAGGTTCACTTAGTCAAAGTGCAATGGAGTGGAGATCCGAGAGATTGTACTTGGGAAACCGAGGAGAGCATTCAGAAAGCTTATCCTAGATGCCGAGTAGATATCTCTGATTGACTCTGGTGCAAGGTACATTTACCCTACTTTGCATTACCATTTAATTCTCTATTCTGTTGCTATTTTCTTCCCATGGATGTGCATTGTTTATTCTATACTCTGAATATAAAGAAAAAATTGGTTGTTGTATTGTGGGATTGTAGATTTATCAAACCACTTTCGACTTTATTCCTTTTCGGGGACGAAAAGTTTTAAGTGGGGGAGATTGTAACGACCCAGAAAATCTGAACCAATTTAAAATTTTTAAATTGGCTAAAATAATGGACTTTAAATATTTAAAATAAATATTTTAGATAATGGCGATGAAAACTGAGTTTGAATCGACATTTGAAAACGAATATAATTAATTATAATTATATATAGAATTGAAAATGGCGTGGTAATTCGATAATTCGATTTCAAACTTCATTGGAATATACCGGGTGCAAAACAATCCGGATTTTAGTGAAACCAAAAATATTTAAATCTGTTAGTGAATATCTTTCTAACGAATCCGACCAATCGAAATTTGATAGCGGGAATCAAAAGATATGTCCAGTTGAAAATTCTGAATAGTCGTTATGGAATTCAGGCCCTTAAAAATGGACATTTTGCAAATGACCTCGGATTTCGACGAAACCACTTTTGTTAGATCCGTAGTGTCAAGTTATTGTTAGGTTTCAAATTTCATAATTTTTCGAATCAATATGTGAGCGTGGCAAAGGGAAACGCGTTTGACCGATTTCTGTTGATTTTAATCGAATGGAAATTGGCCATTTTTCAAACGGTCTCAGAATTCGACGAAACTAGTTTTGTTAGGACCGTATCGTCAATACGAAGCTAGAAAATATTTTTCTAGAATTTTTCTAGTTAGTATGTGACCCCGGTAAATTGAAATGTACGTTTAAAATTCAATATAGTGATTCAAATGTAAATTCAACGGAAACTGATTGTAACGATCAAATCAGCTTGCGATACATATCCCATTGTGTTCGGAATGGGGGTATAACGCTACGGACGACAGGCGGTGGACCTCGTTTCGAGGTCGTATGTAAAAGTCAACCTTTTTACAAATTAAATAAATAAATAAAAAATATATATATTATTTTAATTTCCTTTTCCCTCCCTTTATCTTCATTGGCCCCCCGTTCGTTATAATTATAACCAGAAGAAAGAAAAAAAAAAGAAGAAAAAAAAACCCTAAGAAGGCGATCGAACCCCGAAGCCGCCCACCACCTCGATCGAACCCCGAAGCCGCCCACCGCCTCTCTCCGATCGAACCCCGAAGCCGCCCACCACCTCGTTCGAACCTCGAAGCCGCCCACCGCCTCTCTCCGATCGAACCCCGAAGCCGCCCACCACCTCGTTCGAACCTCGAAGCCGCTCCCCGTTCGAACCCCTAGCGCCGCCGCCCTCGAGAATCCAGCCCCGACGATCTGCGGAGAAACCCACCCCCCTTCTTCTGTAAGTATTTCTTTTATATTATTATTTTATTTTTATTTTATAAAAAATAAAATTTAAACTGATTTTATAAAAGGATTAAAAACAGTTTTTTTTTAGGATTCAAAACAGTTTTTTTAAAAAAGGATTAAAAACAGTTTTTTTTTTTAAAAAGGATTTAAAAACTGAAACTGTTTTAAAAATAAAGAAATAAAACTGATTTATTTTATAAAGTATAAAAACTGATTTTGTTTTTTAAATAAAAACTGATTTTGTTTTTAAAGAAAAAAACAAGGAAAACTGATTTTTAAAAGCAAGGAAAAAACTGATTTTAAAAGCAAAATAAAAATCATATTTTTATATGTTGAAAGTCGAAGTAAAAATCATATTTTTATGTTGAAAGTCGAAGTAAAAATCATATTTTTATATGTTGAAAGTCGAAGTAAAAATCATATTTTTATATATTGAATAGCGAAGTCGAAATTCGATTTTTATATATCGAATAGCATAGTAAAAATTCTATTTTTACATGTGTAGAGAATACGGGTGAAAGCGACAGAAAGGCGAAGATTTCTGAAAAAGAAGAATCGTAGTTGGATAGCTATTGGTGAGATTTCTGATTTAAAATTTATATATATATGTGTGAAATAAAAGTGAATAGCTATATATAAATATCTATATATATATATATATATATATATATATATATATATATATATATACGCCCCTCGTCCACAAACCATGGACGATATTTATTGGTTGAAATTGTTGTGAAAATTTGATTGATAGCGAATGGTTGTTTGGGATTGTTTGTGATTGATATTGGTTGATTGTGGTTGAAAAATAAGCATTTGTGGTTGTGAAATATTTGGTTGAAACCACATAGGATTAGTTTGTGGAAATGAAATAAATATATACATGCCGCCTGCATGCGAACTAGATGCATGATTCCCATTGTCAAAAACCGCGAGGTTTTAAGGTAGAGCGAGGAGCCGTACTAGGGACGGTGCCGGTGTAACTACCCTGCCGTTATGCTGCTGAAATTTTGAATAATATTTGTGTGTTTGAATTATTTTCATATGCTTAAGCTATATTTATTCATTCTATTGAAAACATTCATGTGTTGAATTGATATTCATTCGTTGTTTAGAAATTCATGTGTTGAATGGTATTCATATTTTGAAATAAATTGTTCGATAATAAAAATCACATTTTTATCTATATATAAAAACTATTGAAAACATTCATGTGTTGAATTGATATTCATTCGTTGTTTAGAAATTCATGTGTTGAATGGTATTCATATTTTGAAATAAATTGTTCGATAATAAAAATCACATTTTTATCTATATATAAAAACTATTGAAAACATTCATGTGTTGAATTGATATTCATTCGTTGTTTAGAAATTCATGTGTTGAATGGTATTCATATTTTGAAATAAATTGTTCGATAATAAAAATCACATTTTTATCTATATATAAAAACTATTGAAAACATTCATGTGTTGAATTGATATTCATTCGTTGTTTAGAAATTCATGTGTTGAATGGTATTCATATTTTGAAATAAATTGTTCGATAATAAAAATCACATTTTTATCTATATATAAAAACTATTGAAAACATTCATGTGTTGAATTTATATTCATTCGTTGTTTAGAAATTCATGTGTTGAATGGTATTCATATTTTGAAATGAATTGTTTTACAATAAAAATCACATTTTTATTGTATGCATCAATCGTTGAAATGTGAAGTGTTAAAAATAGCCACTTGTTCAAAATAAACATATATGAGTTGAAATATTCATTAATTAGCTAATGAAATGATATGCACCTATTTATGTAACATTAGAATGAATGGAGTTTTAAACCAAATAGAAATCAAATATGAAGTCGAATAGAAATTGATAAATGATAAGAACTGTATATATATGTACATGCAATATTCATTGAACAGGTTATAGCAAAGGGGCTAGAGAAGAGGAATAAAATTTTGTGCCCGACAAATAGGTACACATTTACTGATTTGTTTGGGTGATGATTTTGAGCCTATTGGCTAGCCGCTTGGCTTCTTCTTTTTCTTTTTGAGATTAGAAGGACCGGGAACGCTATTTGCGATTTCCCGATGCTCCCGGTGCAGGGGAGGTTATGGCGAAATTTTTCCAAAATTTAAGGAGTTAGAAAAATATTTGAAGTGAAAACGATATAGAAATCATTGAACGAACTATATTTATATAAATATATAAATATATAAATATAAATAAAATTAAAACGAAACGGGGCCGTGCAGTTCGTATTTTGAAACCGTGATTTCAAACGACTAGTACGGGAAATCCGACCATTGGATTTTCCCGAAACCTCAACCGTCGGGTTCGCCTTGGAATAATCTTTCCAACGGCACCAACCTTGTTAAAATCCAACGGTTGGATTGTCTGGAATGTTTAATTCAAATCTGAAGAAAAACAGCGCCAGAAGCGATTATATTTATATATATATAAATATAATTATATATTTAATCGAATAACGACGCTGTAGTTCGTATTTTGAAATCGAAAATTCAAACGATTGTACCGGGAGATCCGACCGTCGGATTTTCCCGAAACTGGAACCGTTGGATTCGTTTTGAAAAGACCTTTCTAATGATGTAAATTTTGTGAAGATCCAATGGTTAGATTCTCAGATATGTGTAAATCAAATCTGAAGAAAAACAGCGCCACGGCCGCCTTATGGCCCGAAGCGTCGTTTTGAATAAAATGTCTATTTTAAAATAAATAAAAATAGCGATAAATAGTTATAAAATATCGTAAGCGATATGGAATGGAAATAAACTGAATTTGCTTGATTTATGTGATGTTTGATGGTTGAATGTGTTTGGTGTGAAAACTATATAAAGAACACAATTGGTGTTGTCGAATAATTTAACCATTGAAATAAATCGATTTGAAATTCTAAATATACGTGAATTATTTGAAAAGGCCGAGTTAATTCTCATTTCGAATAATCGACCGACGATTGAAATTCGAAGATGAAGACGATGGTCGAAGACCGGAGATCTTCACCTCGTTTGGATGGTAACCGAGGTCCTGATTGGGAGGCATCCCGAAATATGGATAATGAGTGGTGATCGTTCAGACGTACGTGTTGATCGAAGGGTTTGCGAGGTATTTAGTGCCTCCGGTTTCGTTCAGACCCAGAACGGACTTGTAAATGGACTGTGTGTCCGACATTGGAATTTGTCCTGTGTGATTGATAGCCATCAGTTGCACGGGGTGAATTGCCTGTGTGGCATGCTAAGATGCAGTGATCAGGGCTTCTGTTGAAAAGCAAAGTCTTGTGGTGATGATCAAAGCATCGCCTGTGTGGCGTAGCTTTGTGTATAACGTAAATTCGCGAGCCTCACACCCCGGTATGAACCTAAAACGGGAGAAGGACATCAGGGAGGGCATGCGTTTCTTTCTAGCTAGGGTGGTGTCAGTGACCTACCAGCCCTGACATTTATATACTTTTCACCTATGTGGTTGTTGCTGTTGCGAGGCGCCTCGGTTTGATCGGACGATCCGGGTCCGATGGAGTCATTCGTTGGCTCGTTGACGCCCCAAAGGGCGGGGAAACGTATTGTTCAGACATAATAATCCACATCGGTGGACCGGCCCTGACGATCCAAGGCTTGCCTGCGTGCTTGCCTGAGACACGGGCTAGAGCGTCTCGAATTCGGTAAGGACTATCTTTTGCCTTGGTTCATGACGGAAATCCAATTTCCAAATACGACATCGTGCGGTTTTGATTGTATACCTATATATGGCGACATAGTGGTATGGGGCATTAATGCCGTCTATGATTGATAGTTATGATTTGAAATTGTTTTCAAAACATATAAACACTAGCAATAATATCAAATGCCTTTGTTTTATTCGTATCAAGCATATATTGGCCGTTATAAGGTAAAAACTCTATCCTCCGGTTTGCGTTGCATTGTGTGATGGGAACTGAGTCTTATAACGGCTTCATTTTTATAAAAAGCATAGCGATGTTTAAAAGAAAGATTTGTTTTAAAGCACTGGCAATCCAATGGAGTAAACCCGTTCCACGAAAGTGGCGTGGTCCTGTGATTAGCCAATTATATATGTGTTGAGTGGATTTCTCATACCAGTCCCATGACTGACTCGTAGTTTGTTTCACTCTCAAACTCGGGTGCCCCTTTTTCTACACGGGCAGCCTTGTATTCAGGTTTAGCTGGTTCTTTCTGGATAGCTGGAGCTGAAGATGGATTCTATCATTTATTTCTTTTTATGCTGTTCAGCTCCTATTGTACATATTTTGTTTATTTCCGCTGTAGACATTTATGTATAGCTGAACTCTATTTGTACTAAGTAAGATCCTGTATACTGTGTAACTCTGATGATTACTTTTATCCAGTATATTTTGTTGTTCATTCTGCTGTATTTATTTAATTCTGTTCTGCTATTATATGTTTCTGTGTTATATTCCAAAGATAACCTTGTTTCCGTGAGAACGGGAAATCGGGTCGTCTCAAACTTTGGCAGCGAGGCTAGGGTTGGATTGGGCATCGATGTTGGTGATGTTTGGTCGAACTGGAGGGTGTTGTGGCGATACACTAGGGGAGGCGCATCTGTTGGCCAAGACTGGTGGGGCTTCGGTCCAGAAAGTGACGCAATGTCAATGTAGATGGCCACAGTCAGGGCCGATATCGGCATTTGAATGGAGTTGTCGAATTTTGCATTTCGTATATGGAAATGGAGAGGAAGTCTAGAGAGAAACAATGAGAATTTTTGTTTGAATTTTAGAAACTTGTAGAGGGAGAGAGTTGAGGTTGAAGTCGGCAAAAATGGTGCGTTTTGGGTTCTCTGAATGCTGAATACAACGAAGGTGATAAAGAGGGCGGAGCGAGTTCGTGAAATCAACTACAGAAAGAACAGTGAGTTATTTCTCCACTGTTACTTTAGTTTAACTAACATTGATTCTTTTCAGTTTTTAGTATAAATTTGAGTTGTATTTTATTTTCTATTTTTAATTATATATATAGATAAAAATATGGTTTTGGCTTAAATAAAAAGACTCGATTTTTAAAAATAAAAAGCTTCGATTTTTGAAAAAAAAAATAGAATTTTTATATATTGAACTTCGATAGAAAAATAGAATTTTTATATATTGAACTTCGATAGAAAAATAAATTTTTTATATATTGAACTTCGATAGAAAAATAGAATTTTTATATATTGAACTTCGATAGAAAAATGGATTTTTATATATTGAATAGCGAAGTAAAAATGTGATTTTTATATATGTAGTGGCTACGGGCAATAAAGATGACGAAGATGCGATAGCGATGAAGATTTCCTGCAAAAGAAGTGCCGTGGAGCTAGGATAGCTATATGTGAGAATTTCTCACCTTTCCATTTCATTTCTATTTATATATATATACTAGGATGCAGACGGTGCTTAGTTGCACCCGACACAATCGTCCACAGACCATGGACTTGTTTGTTTGGTTGCATAGATTAGTTATATGATGTGATTTGAATTTGGTTGTTTGGTGATTTTGATTGATGTGTGAATGGCGTGGGCCTTCACTAGACCGGGGATAAGGCTAGGCCTTGTCCCGTTTCTAGTATCGTGCCGTTATGCCGCCGAAATTTTCTAAAATAAGTTAGAAAAATAAAAATATCATTTTATAGAATACATGAATTGAATAGAAATTCATAGGTTGAAATAAAATGTTTTATCGTTAAAAATATAATTTTTAACGTGAAGTGAATAAAATAAAATATTCATTTATAAACCGGACGGTTTGTTTATGTACACCTATTTGAATGACATTGATTGGGACGATAAATTTTACACATCGCCCAACAGCACAAATAAAATATGTGTTTGATTGTTTGAAACCCCACACGGGTGTTGGGATGAAATTTGAAGTTCACTCATCCTGATTGATTAAATATGTCGATCGATTGATTGACAGGCTGTTATAAGCGTTGAATATCTATATTTGATGCTTTTACAGTGTAGTGCACTTTGGTTGATGGTTGATTATTTTCAATGTTATTATATACATGTGTTGTATGAAAATCCATATAATTAACTTTATATGGTAATTGATTGGGCCTCATTCCAATTTGAAAAATAAAGAATATTATAAAATAAAAGTTCATGTGTTGACAATACTCATCCATTGAGATTGGTCATGTGTTGAACGAAATATTTTGATAATAAAATTTACATCTTTATCAATATAAAATAAAAGTTCATGTGTTGACAGTACTCATCCTTTGAGATTGGTCATGTGTTGAACGAAATATTTTGATAATAACAACTATTTTGAAAAAGAAATATTTGAAATAAAATATTTGAAATAGAAATTTAGGAAGTCGTGTGGATTAGATTGACGCCATTTTGACGTGAACGATATTTATAACGATTTCGAAATGAATTGAATTGAAAACGATTTCGAAATGAATTGAATTGAAAACGATTTCGAAATGAATTGAAAAGAAAACGATTTCGAAATGAATTGAATTGAAAACGATTTCGAAATGAATTGAATTGAAAACGATTTCGAAATGAATTGAAAAGAAAACGATTTCGAAATGAATTGAATTGAAAACGATTTCGAAATGAATTGAATTGAAAACGATTTCGAAATGAATTGAATTGAAAACGATTTCGAAATGAATTGAATCGAAAACGATTTCGAAATGAATTGAATTGAAAACGATTTCGAAATGAATTGAATTGAAAATGATTTCGAAATGAATTGAAAACGAATTCAAATTGAATTGAAAGCAAATTGAAATGAATTCAAATTGAATTGAAATTTGAATTGAATAGAAATGAATTTTAAAACGAATTTATAAAGAAGAATTCAATTTTGATTTGAATTGAAATGGAAGTTGAAATTACTTTTGAAACGAATTTAAAACTATTTATATAATTCGTTTTAAATAGGAATCGACGAAATATATATTATATATATAATATAATGGCCTGAATAGAACGCGCCGCGGCAGTTCGCGAATTTCGACCATTTATTTCAAACGGACATTACGGGAGATCCGACCGTCGGATTCTCCTAAAACCGGAACCGCTGGGTTCGTATCGAAAAGAGCTTTCTAACGAATATTAGAAATTAGAAATCTAACAGTTGGATTTGGAGTTATGTCCAAATCAAATTTGAAAAAGGTCGCTGTAAGTGCAGTTCGATGGCCGTTGATGGAAATCGACTTTGCAGGCCTTGATAAAATTATTAAAAATAGTAATAATTTGTGTAAAATCATAAGAAATGATTTGTGAAGATTTGGGGTGAAAAACTCCATATTTGAAAAGATAAAAATAGATTTTTATCGAAATGAACTAGTTTTGAACTAGAATTATAATTCTATTTATTTTTAAATAAATGAATTGAATTTGAAATGGTTTTGAAAATAACCAAAATTTCCAATGATTACATTGGAATGGATTTGAATCGAAATTGTCTTCGGAATATTTCGATGTTGGAATTCGTGATTATACAGATGTTGTTATGGAAATTTGAAAGATATATATTAATATCGTTATTTCCAATTCAACATTTGTTAATCGTAGAATTTGATATTGAATATAAGCCGATATATTTTCTATTCAGAGCCTTATATTGAATATCAAATGTGATTTGGGTTTGTCGTGAATGGTGTCTTCACTAACACTGTTCTTGAACCCAGTTGAGAAAAGATTAAATCTTTTTATTTAGATTTAATGAAGTGTACCAATTAAATAATATTTAATTGGAATTAAATTGATATTGATTTTTGGGTTTATCGTGAACAGTGTTTTAAATAACACTCGTTCTTTAACCCGACAATTAATGAATGTGACTTTGGGTTTATCGTGAACCGTGTTTTAAATGACACTGATTCTTTAACCCAGTTAACGATTAAAACTAAGTGGAGTTTTAATGAATCTTTAATTAGATTGAAATGATCGAGGATGGAGTATCACCAGTTTTGCTCCAGGCGATAGTTAAATCTTTAATTGGATTTGAACGTGAAATGGTAATTGAATTTACCGATAACACTGTGGTGTTAGATATGAAGTATTACCAGTTTTACTTCATGGGATAAATAGGTTGGGATTGGGAAATTAAAACAAATGATTACTTCGGTAAGTTTCGTTAATCCCGACTAGTTTGAATTGATATTCAAAAGTAGATTAAAGAATAAATTCAAGAAATTTATCTTGGATAAAATTAATGGGAACCTTTCCCTATGAATGTGAAATTAGAAATTAACTGTCGGTTAGCCAAGCAGAATGGTTTTCTGGATATTGATCTGATGTTGGTTTCGGCCTTCGGGGTTAATATTTGGGGAATTATTCTCTTGATTAATTTACGGTTAATGACTGATGAATTGGAATGAGGCGTATGTTGTGTTTGTGTAACACTTATTTAAAATATACGCGAGTTATTCGGAAAGACCGGGTTTATCCCATTCTGAATAACTGATACGACGATAAGTCAAAGATGAAGACGATGGTCGAAGACCGGAAGTCTTCACGTCGTTTGGGTGATTACTGATGATCTTGATTGGGCTGTACACCCAAAAAGATGGAAACAGTTGGTGATCGTCCAGACGTACTTGGAGATGGATGGATATGCGAGGAAAGTGCCTCCGGTTTCGTCCAGACCCAGAACGGACTTGTAAATAGACTGTGTGTCTGACATTGGATTTTAGTTCGTGTGATTGATCTCTGTTAAATATATATCTGTTTGGCGGCGGAGAATTTATTCTCTTGCTTAACGCCCCTCTCTGAGACGTACGAGCTCAGGGGTTATATATTGATGGATATCAATCGCATGGAGTGAATTGCCTGTGTGGCATGCTAAGATGCAAATGATCAAGGCTTCTGTTGAAAAGCAAAGTCTTGTGGTTGATGATCGAAGCACGGCCTTTGTGGCGTAGCTTTGTGTAACGTTGATTCGCGAGTATCACACCCGGTATGAATCAAAAACGGGAGACGGACATCAGAGAGGACCTACGTTTCTTTCTAGTTATGAGTGGCGTCAGTGCTTGAACTGGCTGACGAGTTTGACTCATGTGGATGTTATTTATTATTACTTGCTGAAAAGCGAGGCGCCTCGTGATATCGGTTTCGGCCGATGCTTCTGGTCGGCTGACGGGCCAGGCTTACGCCCCAAAGGGCGGGGAAACGTAGTGTTCAGGCATAATAATCCACATCGGTGGACCGGCCCTGACGATCCAAGGCTTGTCT
Source organism: Allium sativum (assembly GCA_030737875.1). Classification (NCBI taxonomy): domain Eukaryota; kingdom Viridiplantae; phylum Streptophyta; class Magnoliopsida; order Asparagales; family Amaryllidaceae; genus Allium; species Allium sativum. The sequence goes on along the minus strand of CM060912.1, from coordinate 966,278,739 downwards.
GCGCGCTTGCCTGAGGGGCGGACTAGAGCGTCTCGAATCGGTTGAGGATCTTGCCCCTAGCCTCGGTTCATACCATAAATGATAACCCAACTTCCAATACGACATTTGCGGTTTTGATTGTAAACTTATATATGGCGACATAGTGTTATGGGCCATTCATGCCGCCTATGATTGATACTTATGATTTGAAGTTATTTTATACACTATGCACTTATTACAGTATCAAATGATTTGTTTTAAACGTTCAAGCATTCTTTGGCTGTTATAAGGGAAAACCCTATCCCCCGGCTTGCGTTGCATTGTGTGATAGGACCTGGGTCTTATAACAGCTTCATTTTTCTTTAATTAGCATTGCGCTGTTTGTTTTATGCACTGGTATTCTTGGGAGGAAACCCGTTCCGTGTTATACGGCGTGGTCCCTTGATTTACCTAACTTTAAAAATAAAGATTAACTGTTTTAGTTCTCACACCAGTCACATGACTGACCTGGAGTTTATTGTTTTAACCTAAACTCTGGGTGCCCTTATTTTCGACACGGGCAGCTAGTAGTTTTGGTTTTGCAGATTTATATTCACAGGATCCTGGTTTACAGCTGGAACGATATCCGGAAAGCTTTGTATCCGTATATCTCCTTCTAGTTGTGTATTGTATTATTTTCCGCTGCTATGTATTTAAATGTAATTTAAATCTCTGATATTTCTGTGTAATATTCGTTTATACTCTGTATATTCTTGTAATCTGATGCATTGTTGTAATATACAGTGAAATGTTCTTCTGTATGTGTTCTACTTTGTCCTGTTCTCAAACGATAGGGCGTTTCGAACGGCCTGGATCGGTTTAGCGACTGGTTCGGACTGAGCGAAATCCCTTGTCGTCACAACATTATAAGGTGTATACGCTTCTCTAATGATTCCTTTGCACTATTACTAGTATAACTAGAATGAAATGATCCGTTCACTATGGACTTAGGCATATGTCTAATTGTATCCTGACATCTACCCTAATCGATCGGCTCCGTTCTCCGTACATACCCTGTGCTGGTCCCACAGTAGGAGGTATCACTTCCTAAAGTGGCAACCCTTCATTTTCCAAGATGTGCACAACCATGTATACCGGTGTCACGATCGTCTTATCCCCTTCTGTCCGGCCCATGCATGCACAAGGCCCAGTCGGTTTGCGCCGCCCATACCGTCTGTCACGTTTGGATATCTTACAATCAGTTAGTAAGCGTGTCCCTTCTATTCCTAGTACGAAGTACTTTGTTTGATACCTACACCGGGTTACTGACTGAAATAGGTCCCACACAATATGATACAAGCTCTCCCCTTTGTCTTGTATCCCCTACTAGGTTTTCACTGACTATGTATACCACTAAGTGTCTTTAATTTCATAGCCCTGTTCATTTCCACTAGTTATGCTTACCCTAAAAGGTGTCTTTAATTACATAACTTTTTATATTTTCCTCCGGTTATGTATACCACTAGGTGTCTTTAATTACATAACCTTTTTATATTTTCCTCTGGTTATGTATACCACTAAGTGTCTTTAATTACATAACCTTATCGGGTTAAGTTTGTGGGCCTTTATGTAAATATTACCCACCTACCCAAGATTTACTTAACACTCCCACTGATTTAAGCATGTTTATTTAACGGTTAAGTTTATGGGCCCATATATACTAATATTACCCACCTATCCAAGATTTACTTAACCCTCCCACTGATTCAAGCATGTTTACTTAACCCTTATTCATGTTTATGTTCACACAATCCTTATGGATTCAACTAGGTTAAGTATTACAGACTAACAGGTTATCCCCATTCACATTGACTGCTTTTTACTTGCCAAATTTTCAGTTGCTTATTAATTTCATATAAATATAACTTAATCTAATTAATTCCATTAATAAGCCCCATTACATGTTATTCTTTAGATTGTAATTAACGGAAGTAATCTTACAATCACTTTGTATTATTCATTGTCTGATTCCATAATTACAATAACATGTTTTACTTAATATTTAATTAAGTATACTCCTTCTCAGTTCACCTGTTTAACATATCACTACAACTTGATGTTGTTCACTTATAACTTGGTTTTCTTAACTAAGGTTTACTAATAAGCTTGGTTTTCTTTTATTATAACTTATGTTATAATTTCCACTTGTCCCTAGGACAAGCCTACCTATTATATACAACATTTTCATTTAGTAATTAATCATAATAGGTTACTATTAGGTTACTATCATTTCTTGTTTACTCCAATTCATCACCATGTCCATTTATGGTTATAATATGCTAGACCTCCCACATTAGGCCTACAACTTGTGGATGCTGGATATGCTGGTCGGGTTCGGGCAGATTTCTTCCACAAGTTCGGCCTAACCTCATGTCTTACTTGATTCGTATTTGCGCACTTGGACCTCTCAGATTAGGTTCAACATTAGTGGCTGCTGGATATGTCGGTCGGGTCCGGGCAGACTTCCACAACTAATGCAACCTAACCTCGTGTCATAAGCGCAATTACAATTTTGAATTGTAATTATTAAACATTCCATTTTTATCCAATACTTACCTATGTCTTTATAGGTGATTATGTCCCCACTTCCCCCTTTTTAATTAGGGATTTTTAGACACAAGGACAAAGTCAATCAAAAATTTGTCCATAAGGACAATCAACAAACAATTTAGCCTCAAGGACAATTTTACACTAAACTTTGGAATTCAGGGGCCCACTATCATTTCAAAGTTTACACTAAACTTTGTCCTATTGGCTGATTTTTTTTGCCTCTTGTCATTTTGGCATAATTTTTTGTTCTTTTTGTCCTTCACACTATTTTCCTGTTTTTAATTATATGTCCATTTCATATAAACTTTATTTAAATTATGCCAATTCTAACATTTTTTCCCCCGTTCCCTAACTAACATATTCACATGAATTTGGCTGCATCTAGGTTAGAAAATAGCCTAGTCATGAACAATAAAAGGGAAAGGTGATGGGAAAAATGACAATAGTGATCATTCTAAAGGTGACATAAACATATATATTGGCATAGAGAAGTACTAGGCATAATAAGGTGGACATAAAAACAGATCTAGTAAAAATGGTAATGATAAAACTAGATCTAACATAATTAGGATGAACAGATCCAAATAAGAATTCATATGTCCAAAATGACAGATCTTAAATAATCACAACATGATGATCTAGATCTGGACAAAGATTTAACTATCCAATAAATGATAATTCCAAGCTAGCCACAACCCTAGATAAAGGTTCATATCCAAAAAGATTACACGACAAAGTAACCACAACTTGGATAAAGATCAAGGTCCACAAAGATAACATGACAAGATCTAAGTATTAATTTAGATGTCCAATAAGTTCAGATCTAATATGATAAGCATAAAGGGATCCAAATAATAAACTAGATCTGATTAATAATTTAGGTGTCCACCCAATTTAGATCTAATGGGAATCTAACACAAATAAAGATTAAGATTTACATAGAATGTCCACATGATTCAGATCTAATGGATAAAAATTAGATCTAACACAAATAAAGATTTAGATCTACATAGAATGTCCGCATGATTCAGATCTGATAGATAAAGTTAGATCTAACACAAATAAAGATTTAGATCTACATCATAGCGTGTCATAGAAGTTATAACAGAACTGATAAGATAAAAAATCTAGATCTAAATCCTAATCAATACAAAAAGTCATATGTTTATAATTTACAAAGGATCTGATATAATTTAGGCATATGAACATATACAAATCATAGTCGTGACATGTTTACTTTTAAATATTCAAATCTAAAAGCAACTAGGAACTCACAGAGTTTAGATTAGATGATAGAACTAGAAGAGATTGGATCTTGAATTTTTGGATTTGATTTGCCTTAGTTGATAGAAGAAGATAAGGGATCTAGTTCAATTCACACAACGATAGAGTTTGGTCGCCATTGATTTTTTATGAAGAAAACAAGAGAATTGAGGTATATTTATAGCTGCTAATGTCTCGAATTCGAATGCCACCTCGGCCCTAGAGTGAATCATGTCACGGGTTTCCACCCACTTGAGAAAGAAAAGGTCCGGAAGCCCAAAAACATATATGGACGCACTTGGCAGGTGTGCCAATGTAAAATTGCATTGGCGCACTTGACAAGTGCGTCAGTTATCCCTGTTTTGATCGTCGAACTTCTACTATTCATAACTTCTTCATACATTATCCGATTTATGCAAATCAGGTGTCAACCTTGACCAGCATTTTGAGATGAATGCAATGACGTAATCCATTTCCCTTAATTCTTAATATTAAATTAATTATTTTTTAATTTATCCACTTTAATGTTGTTAAAATTTCAGGGTGTTAAATTCTCCCCTACTAAAATGATTTCTTCCCCGAAATCTTCAAGTTTAGAAGAAAGTATACCATCCATCATCCATCTACTCATCCACCAATCACAGGCATCCACTTTCCTTAAAATTTTCTAATGCTTATATAAGCATGTGCAAAGGTGTGTGTATATGTCCCAATACTAATGCGAAAATCAGGCAGTCTATTGATTCAGTTGACCACCTTAACGCAATGTATGTTAGTGCCATGAATCCAATATATATGCAATTAATCCTATCATAACATGTGCGTTCTATATGTGTGCACAATCATCCATCCAAAGGCAACATCCATATGATGATACATCCACTTTCAAACATTAAAAGAATAAAAATGCACACATATTCATATGCAGTATGAGAGTGATTGAGCCGATCTAGTGCCTAATGTGTGTGTATATGCATCCACAAGCAATCACATGCATCCACTTGCATCCATCAAACATAACATGTCTAAAACACATGTTTACAATCATGGGATTTCCTACGTAAAGGTCGAAGACTCGGTTGATAGGATATACTCAGATGATAGAAGCAAATGCAAATAAAAAGCTTTTGGAAGAGAAGTTAAGGACACCCCCTTGAAAAGAAAAGGGTATAAAGCGCAAAAATCTTGTCTTCGGTCTCTAAAGTTGCATCTTCTTAGTTGTCCCCTCATTGGACCTTCACCAACTTGACTTCTCGTTTGCGTAGCTTCTTAACCTCTGATCCATGTAAAAGTCATTCTGTAGATCCCTACCAACCAATCGCCGATCTACAGGATCGTCCATATAATGCTTTGAAGGGTTCCATGCCAATGCCTGCTTGATGACTGTGGTTGTGGGCAAACTCTACTAAAGGAAGGTGCTCTTCCCAAGTCCCTCTGAGGTTTAGGATACATAACCTCAAAAGATCTTCAAGAATTCTATTCACCCTCTCCGTCTTCCCATCGGTCTGAGGATGACAAGCGGTGCTCAAACACAATTGTGTACATGATGCTTCTTGCAAGCTTCTCCAAAAATTCATTGGTGAATATGGAATCTCGATCACTTACTTTTGGAAGGTACAACACGAAGACGAACTATCTCACGAACATAAAGTGTTGCCAACCATGCGTCGTATAACTCTTAACGGGAATGAAATGAGTGCTCTTAGTAAGCCTGTCTACTATAACTCAAATGCTGGTGTTCCCTCTCCTGGATCTAGGCAAACCATTGATAAAATCCACGGAGACGCTCTCGTACTTCCACTGTCGGACCTCTAAAGGATGAAGTAAACTACCGGGCTCCCTTTGCTCAACTTTGACTTGCTGGCAAATCAGACATTGAGAAACAACGCTGCTACATCTTTCTTTATCCCATCCCAAAAGAAAACCCTTTCTCAAGTAGCTCCCCTACTTGTTTGTTGATCTCCCTTCTTTCTCTTGGAGACATATGGCGCACGGGCTATGCAACTGGCTTTGCATTGTCCATCAGATATATACGAAAATCGATATCGCGCCTCGGAGGTAAGCCCTGTACCTTATCAAAAACGTCAGAATAATCTCCGACTACTGGAACAAATTTTAGATCATTGATAGATGCATCAAGAGACTCTAGGAAACTAAGCATAACTGACCTTTGTGGGTCACAAGAAATCTCTAGGGTCTTCCCATGACAAGTCAAAAGCCTAACAACCCTCCTCTCACAATCCAGAATGGCACCATATGTGGTAAGCCAGTCCATTCCTAGAATTAACCCATAGCCCATAAACCTGAGCACATATGCGTCGCACTCAAACTCGATGCCTAACATAGATATTCTCAAATCCCGACAAATCATAAATAAATGAGCCGAACCACCAATGGGGTTTGAGACAACAACGGGATCCACTACCATACTAGTATTTAAGTGGAGAGATTCAACTATAGAACTAGATTTAAACGAGTGTGAAGAGCCAGAATCAAAAGGGTTCTAATAGGGTGACTGGAAAGAGAAATCTAACCTTCCATGGAACTTTCCTACCTCTATCTGGTGCACTAGCCACGAGAGCATTCGCTTGCCCTCCAGAGGTTCCTATCCTTCGACCTTGCCCTTGCTTCCTTGAGCACTCCCTAGAATAGTGTCTAACCTTTCCACAAACGAAGCAAACATTCTCCATTTTCCTGCAGTCCTTGGCCAAGTGACCCTCTTGCCAGCAACTATGGCACTTCCTCTTACCCTTAGCCTTGTCATTCTTTCCTCCCTTCTTTCGTTGTTGTTGTTGTCCTTTCTTGGGCCATACCCTTTTTTATTTTGTGTTTCCTCAAACTTAACTTTTTCCTTTTCACCTTTATTTGAACTTTATCTATGTTCCCTTCCAGGGCCATCATTTTTCTCATCCTTGGGCTGTGCTCCTTAGCCCTAACTCCCTTATTCTCCTTTTTACCATATTTGTGTAACAAGCGAACTAGCCTCTCGAAAGCTGCCTCCATCGCACAGAAATCCTTACGAAGCTCGAGAAAGCTAGCCGTAGGTAAAAATACTGCAGCTACCGATAGAGGTTAGGCACTTCATTGTCCTTCGACATGTGCCGCAATTTGAACATGCCTACGACATTATGCCGGAATGGGGACACCTTTCAGGAAGAATCGGTTCCCTAGGCAAAAAGAAAAAGGAATCTAGCGAAGAATCGAGAGATATTTCCGATGGCTTTGGGGAATATGTTTTTCAAAACAGACTTTTCTTTTTGAAAATTCTTTCTTTTAAAACCATTTTGAAAATAATTTTCAAAAACTTCATCCAATCTGGTAACCTTCAACTCTGATACCAAGTGTGACACCCCACTTTTGTTAATGTTACTCACTAAGGGAATGCAATAAGTTTCGTGAAGCGTTATAGGTAAACATAACAGAAATATTACAAGACAGATATAAAATAGCAAAGATACCAGAATCCCCAAACCATAATCCATAGTAGCAAAGATAGAATCTTGAGCAATACATCTAGAAGCTCCAAGCAAGACGATAGCAGAATCCTGAGAATTCCCTCTCTTGAGAACCTAGGGGAAACGAAAGAAAGAAGAGGAAATAAAAAAGGTCAGACATAAAGTTTGGTGAGTCTAGTGAATTTTAGCAAGAAAATAAATAAAAGTATCATGACAGGCATATAAAGTGGATAAGAGTGATAGCTACATAAAAGGTAGGTGTGACAAGGTAGACATGATAAGGTGTATACGCTTCTCTAATGATTCCTTTGCACTATTACTAGTATAACTAGAATGAAATGATCCGTTCACTATAGGCTTAGGCATATGTCTAATTGTATCCTGACATCTACCCTAATCGATCGGCTCCATTCTCCGTACATACCCTGTGCTGGTCCCACAGTAGGAGGTATCACTTCCCAAAGTGGCAACCCTTCATTTCCCAAGATGTGCAACCATATCTACTGGTGTCACGGTCGTCTTATCCCTTTCTGCTTGGCCCATGCACGTACAAGGCCCGGTCGGTTTGCGCCGCTCAACCGTCCGTCACGTTTGGATCTCTTACAATCAGTCAGTAAGCATACCCCTTCTCCGCCTAGTATGGAGTACTTTGTTTGATACCTACTCTGGGTTACTGACTGAAATGGGTCCCACACAATATGATACAAGCTCTTCCCTTTTTCTTGTATCCGCCACTAGGTTTTCACTGACTATGTATACCACTAGGTGTCTTTAATTACATAGCCCTATTCATTTCCACCAGTTATGCTTACCCTAAAAGGTGTTTTTATTACATAACTTTTTATATTTTCCTCCGGCTATGAATACCACTAGGTGTTTTTAATTACATAACCTTTTTATATTTTCCTCCGGTTATGTACACCACTAGGTGTCTTTAATTACATAACCTTACCGAGTTAAGTTTGTGGGCCTATATGTAAATATTACCCATCTAACCAAGATTTACTTAACCCTCCCACTGATTCGAGCATGTTTATTTAACAGTTAAGTTTGTGGGCCTATATATACACTAATATTACCCACCTACCCAAGATTTACTTAACCCTCCCACTGATTCAAGCATGTTTACTTAACCCTTATTCATGTTTATGTTCACACAATCCTTATGGATTCAAGTAGGTTAATTATTACAGACTAACCGGTTATCCCCATTCACATTGACTGCTTTTTGCTTGCCAAAGTTTCACTTGCTTATTAATTTCATATAAATATAACTTAATCCAATTAATTCCATTAATAAGCCCCATTACATATTATTCTTTAGATTGTAAGTAACGGAAGTAATCTTACAATCTCTTTGTATTATTCATTGACTGATTCCATAATTACAATAACATGTTTCACTTAATATTTAATTAAGTATACTCCTTCTCAGTTCACCTGTTTAACATATCACTACAACTTGACGTTGTTCACTTATAACTTAGTTTTCTTTTATTATAACTTATGTTATAATTTCCACTTGTCTCTAGGACAAGCCTACCTATTATATACAACATTTTCATTTAGTAATTAATCATAATAGGTTACTATCATTTCTTGTTTGCTCCAATTCATCACCATGTCCATTTATGGTTATAATGGGCTAGACCTCCCACATTAGGCCTACAACTTGTGGATGTTGGATATGTCGGTCGAGTACGGGCATACTTCTTCCACAAGTTGGGCCTAACCTCGTGTCTTAGACCGATTCGTCTTTGCGCACTTGGACCTCTCACATTAGGTTCATCATTAGTGCCTGCTGCATATGCATGCCCGCCGGGTCCGGGCAGACTTCCACCATTAATGCAACCTAACCTCGTGTCATAAGTGCAATTACAATTTCTAATTGTAATTATTAAACATTCCATTTTATCCAATTCTTACCTATGTCTTTATAGGTGATTATGTCCCCACTTCCCCTTTTTTAATTATATGTCCAATTCATATAAACATTATTTAAATTATGCCAATTCTAACATTTTTCCCCCGTTCCCTAACTAACGTATTCGCATAAATTTGGCTGCATCTAGGCTAGAAAATAGCCTAGTCATGAACAATAAAAGGAAAAGTGATGGGAAAAATGACAATAGTGATCATTCTAAAGGTGACATAAACATATATATTGGCATAGACAAGTAATAGGCATAATAAGGTGGACATAAAAACAGATCTACTAAAAAAGGTAATGATAAAACTAGATCTAACATAATTAGGATGAACAGATCAAATAAGATTTCATATGCCCAAAACGACAGATCTTAATTAATCACAACATGATGATCTAGATCTAGGCGAAGATATAACTATTTGATTAATGATAATTCCAAGCTAGCCACAATCCTAGATAATGGTTCATATCCAAAAAGATTACAAGACAGTTTTACCACAACTTGGATAAAGATCAAGATCCACAAAGATAACATGACAAGATCTATATATTAATTTAGATCTCCAATAGGTTCAGATCTAATATGATAAGCACAAAGGGATCCAAATAATAAACTAGATCTGATTAATAATTTAGGTGTCTACACAATTCAGATCTAATGGGAAAAAGTAAATCTAACACAAATAAAGATTAAGATCTACATAGAATGTCCACGTGATTCAAATATATTAGACAAAAATTTCATCTAACACAAATAAAGATTTAGATCTACATAGAATGTCCGCATGAATCAGATCTAATAGATAAAATTAGATCAAACACAAATAAAGATTCGTATCTACATCATAGCATGTCATAGAAGTTATAATAGTTCTGATAAGATAAAAAAATCTCGATCCAAATCCTAATCAATACAGAGAGTCATATGTTCATAATCTACAAAGGATCTGATATAATTTTGGCATATGAACATATCCAAATCATAGTTGTGGCATGTTTACTTTTAAATATTCAGATCTAAAAGAAACTAGGAACTCAAAGAGTTTAGATTATAAGACAGAACTAGAAGAGATTGGATCTTGAATTTTTGGTTTTGATCTGCCTTAGTTGATAGTAGAAGATAAGGGATCCAGTTTAATTCACACACCGACAGAGTTTTTCTGCCATTGATTCTTTGTGAAAAAAACATGAGAATTGAGGTATATTTATAACTGCTAATGTCCAGAATTCGAATGCCACCTCGGCCCTAGAGTGAATCCGAACACTGGTCACTACCCACTTGAAAAAGAAAAGGTCCGGAAGCCTAAAAACATACATGGGCGCACTTAGCAGGTGCGCTAATATAAAATTGCTTTGGCGCACTTGACAAGTGCGCCAGTTATCCCTGCTTTGATCGTCGAACTTCTACCGTTCATAACTTCTTCATACATTATCCGATTTACGCAAACCAGCAGTCAATCTTGACCAGAATTTCGAGTTGAATGCAATGACATAATCCTTTTCTTTTAATTATTTATATTAAATTAATTATTATTTAATTTATCCACTTTAATGTTGTTAAAATTTCAGGGTGTTACAGATAGAATCGGTAGTATTCTAGGATGAGTATCTCGTTAGAGATAGGATTAAAAATATCATAGAATGAGTACATCAGAATAGCATATAACTTGGTCATTACATCATTATTTATGCATATGTGTTTATGCTTTTACTATCCTTAAGATATCTTTTCTATTATCCTGACTCTTTTCTTGTTATTCGCAGAACTAAAGGAAAATGAGTGGACGTGGCAGAGGCCGAGGAAAGGGTTATACCTCCGCTGTTAATAATCAACACAACCTCGAAGAAGTTGAGTTAGCGGTTAACAATAGGGCTACATTTCCACAGCAACTGTCGCAATAGCGATTTGATCTTGATACTATTGCCAAGAAACATAAGAACTTGGGCGGAGTGCCATTCACAGGCATCAGAACTGTAATTGAAGCTCGAGCTTGGATGAGGTCTTGTGAACGGATCTTTGAAGGCCTAGATTTGGAGGATAACAGAAAGAGTCTCTTGGTTACTTAAAGACATGGCCATAATCTGGTGGGAAGTAGTGGAAATGGGTAATTCAGAAGTTGATATGACTTAGGCAAGATTTAAGGAAGCTTTTGAAGAAAAATTTGTTCTACAACAAGAAGTTGAGCGCTTGTATGATGAGTTTGCTAGTCTCCAAAAAGGTGATAGAACCATTTATGAGTATGTCAATAAGTCCGATGAACGCTCTTGTTTCGGACCAGAACTAATTCAGAACCCAGCTAAGAAAAACAAGAGGTTCATTGAGGGTCTTCAGAGGAGGTACCACAACAGAGTGACAACCCACATAGAACTTCCATTTGCTAAGGTTGTCGAGATGGCTTGCAGATATGAGATTATCGATAAGAGGAATTCTCAAGCAGATAGGGAGAGAAGCCAGGCAAGCAACAAAATAAAGCTTCCTGATAAGAAGCCTGAAACAAGCAAGACTAAAGCAGCTAAGCCCCAGGAATATAAAAGAGCCAAGACTAAATGCTTCAGTTATGACCAGTATGGGCATTAGTCTAACCAATGCTCCTAAGAGGCCAAGACGAAATGATTTCGGCCCTAGTCAGAAACCTCAAGATCCTAGGGAATGCTACAATTGCCACAAGACAAGGCATATTATCAATTAATGTCCATTGTTGATAAAGTCCGAAGTGGCTCATATATATAATGTGGTAGACGCTCCAGCAACTTCTACTGGCGGAGGAAGGCTAGATGTTTTGAAAGGTACACTTACAGTTAAAAATATTTATGTTAAAGTATTATTTGATATGGAAGCGTCGCGAAGTTTCATTTCGAGTAATATAGTTAAGAAGTTGAATTCAAAATTGAGAAATCTTGAAGAGTCAATTAGTGTCCATAATTTTTGAAAGAAATTGATTTCAAAATCGATCTTGTTCTGAATGCAACGCCAATTATGCATGCAATTCGAAGAATTCCAATGAAAGAGAAAGAAAAATTGAGTGATCAAACTCGACAATTTCTACGGAAAGGTCTGATCAGGCCTAGTTTCTCGAGTTGGGGAGCAGCCATGGTATTTGTTCTTAATTCAGATGGTACTTGTAACACCTCATAATTTTAAAATGGGACATAAGAGATAATTAAAGAATAATTAATCTTTAAAAGAAGAATTAAGGGAAACGGGTTGTGCCATTGCGTTCGTCTCAGAATTCTACTTGAGATAGAGTCTGAGTTGGCGTAAAACAGATATAGTATGAAGAAGTTATGGAGGTTAGAAGATTTCAGTTTAAACCAGAATTAAAATAAAATATTCAAAACAGCGAAGGCGGGAGGAGGAAGCGCGTAACCGACCACGTTTGGGGTGTCGACCCGAGACCCGCTAGGTCGACACCTATGTCGACTCAGGCTCTTTATGGTCGACATAGGTGCCGACCCTCCCTGTAGGGGTCGACCACATCAGCCAGATTTGGGCAGTGACAATTTTTGGTGTCTTAGGGCATATGTGGCTTGTTCTGATTGGCCTGGTGAGGTGTCTTTGTGACTTGGATGGTTTAGATTGATCCTAGATTAATCTACAGACTAGAATTATTTCTATACATCTATATATACATCTCTAAACCTAAACCCCAATTCATAACAATTCCTTATGACGACTCTATGTTGCTGAACTCTCAATTCTCTTAGCTACCGCCTCAAAAACCTAGATCATATCAGAAGTTCTTCATCAACAATCAACTTTGAATCCTAATCAGCATCAAATTAGAGTTTCTACAACAACAACGATTCAATTCTCTTTTCTAATCCTAGCAATGTAAGTTCACGTTATTTTCAGATTTAATTGCCTAATTGTAATCTTGGCATGTAATAAAATAAATCTAAGCCCATGCTTGATGATAAGACAATATTTTCAGATTTATCCCTATCTTTCTATCGAATCCATGATTTTACATGCCTAAGAAGTTATTATATTGATACAATCATGCCTATCTTTTTTGTACATCAGGTATATAATCCTTTTTGGTTCATGATGTTATTCTCATGCCTATGATTGATTGTATCAGTTTATATAAGAATCTATCTTTGTTGGATCTAAATTTCCTGTATTAGGTCTGTTGCTACATGCCTATTTTTATGCCTATTCTTATTTTTATTCTCCTTCTCTCTCTTCCCTTATTTCCTTTTTCTTTTATGAACCTGGGTTAACTTCGAACCTAAGCTGATTATAAGTGGTCAAAGTAGTGGCAGGTGGTGCAGCGGTGCAGGTTCCGACGGGATCACGGACGTGCACATATTCCGGAGTGGAAGAATTAGCCACTGTGCATCAGTAGATAAAAAGTTGTGCATCTTGATTGTGTCGGGTTGCCACCTTAGGGATTGATACACCCTACGGTGGGACCAGCACAGGTATCTACAAGCAGAGGGCCGATCGACACAAACTAGAACTAGATCGACATGAGTAGGAGCCGATCGGTTAAGGTTGTAAGGATACATCTAACATCTCCATGGCAATTAGGCTGATTGAGGTAAGATCCTCATACTAGATGTACACCTGAAGGCTACCACAATTGCGGGGTTGGGATCACCTTATTATATAACACAGGATACTAATTGGGACACTAGTAGGGAATACGAATCATTCTATAAAAGACACTAGTTAGTTGGTGCAGAGATATAAAAATCAGAATAACAGGGTAGTAGCGAAGCAGAGAAAGAGTAGAAGCGCATTAGGTTTATCTTGCCTTATCATATCTTATGCTATCTTGTTATCCCTGTTATCACGGTATTGTCTTATATCCAGTTTATTCATGTCATGTTACTTTTACCTGTTTACATACTGAAAGTCACTGGACTTACCAGACTTATGTCTGACATAGTTTGTTTCGCCTCTTTTCTTTCGTTTCCCCCCAAGTTGTTAGGGAGGAAATAACTCAGGTTAGTTTGGACTGTTTCTCTTTCCAAGCTCGAAGATAGTCGATGTATTGCTCTCTTTTCCACTGCTATGGCTGGCTCATGCTTTATTGGGGAATATCATTGTCATTTTATGCTTCTTTATTTTGTTAAACAAGACAAATACTTTGTTGTACTGGCTATTGGTGTTTAGGTATTGGAAAAGCTGCCGTTTTATCAATGAAGTCAAGTTTTATTTATTTTCCGCTGCTTTATTTGTCCGTCTTGTAATTTATCTGCATCTTTTACCTATAACACTCCACAGAAGTTAATGCATTCCCTTTGTGAGTGACCTTAATGTAGGTGTGGGTGTTTCACTTGGTATTAGAGCTGGAGGTTACCGGATCAGATAAAAGATTTGAAAAATTATTTTCAAGTTAGTTTTAAAAGAAGCATTTTCTAAAGAAAAGTTTTGTTTTAAAGGCGTATTCCCCAAAGCCATATGCATTATCTTTTGATCCTCTGTTTGAATGCTTGTTTTCCTTCTTTACCGAGTCTTCGGGGCTCCTGGCTTTCTGGGAGGTAACCTCATCGCGGCATGGTTCCGTAGGCTTGATGAGACTACGACACCTGTCAAAGGGCGAAGAAGTGCCCAACTTCCATATAGCCGCAGTAGTTTCACCTGCGGCTAATTTTCTTTCAAGCTTTGCAGGGTTTTCCGTGCGATGGAGGCAGCTTTCAAGAGACTTGTCAAAAAGACACACAAGGATGGCAAAGATGAGAATGAGGGAGTTTGTCTAAGGAGCACAACCCAAGGATGAGAAACTCTTGGATATGGACTTGGTTCACAAAGGAGGAAAGAATAGAAAAATCTAAGACAAGAGGAAGTGTCGTTATTATGGTATAACGGGTCATATAATTAAGGACAAGGGCAAGAACAAAGGACAAGATTTTCAGGAGGGCAAGTGCATGCCCTCACTGCCAGTGTACCTGAGAGAGAGGTAGTAAAGTTTCTATTGAAAAGTCTAGTTTTTCTTTTTGATCATCCTGTTAGTACTCTTTTTGATTTTAGCGCTTCACATTCATTTATATCTGCTTCCATAGTTGAGTCTCTACACCTTAGTGCTTGTATAGTAGAAGATCCCATCATTGTCTCAAATCCAATTGGTGGTTTGGCTCATTTATCTTTGGTTTGTGAGGATTTGAGAATAGTTATATTAAGTATTGAGTTTAAGTGTAATGCTTATGTTTTTTTGGTTTCTTGGGCTATGGGTTGATTCTGGGCATGGATTGGTTAGCTAGTAATTGTGAAAGGAGGGTAGTTAGACTTTTGACTTGCCTCAGGAATACCCTTGAGATTTTGTGCGATCCTAAGGGATCAGTTTGGCTTAGCTACCTAGAATCACTTTATGCATCTATCGATGATTTGTGATCCGTTAGAATAGTCCATGAGTACGCAAATGTTTTTAATCAAGTTAGGGGTTTGTCTCCTAAAACGTGAGATAGACTTCCGCATATATCTAGTTTACAATGCAAAGCCAGTTCCATTACCTGTACGACACATGGCTCCAAGGGAAAGGAAGGGCTCAGTAAACAAGTAAAAGATTACTTGGTAAAGGGTTCATAAGGCGAAGTATTTCTAAATAGGGGTGCTCCTGTTGTTTTCGCTACAAAGGCGGATTGTTCACTTCGCTTATGCATAAATGATATTTTGGTTTTCTCCAAGAATGAGGAAGAACATGCTTTGCATCTAATGGAAGTCTCAGATACCCTCCGAGCACATCAACTCAAAGCTAAGTTCTCCAAATGTCATTTTTGGAGGAAAGAGGTGAGGTTCTTAAGACACGAGGTCTCTAACAAAGGGATAGCAGTGGATCCTGAAAAGGTGGCGGCAATCCAAGATTAGAAGATTCCTAAGAACGCAACGGAAGTAAGAAGTTTTCTAGGACTAGCGGGCTAATATAGGAAGTTCATTAAGGACTTTGCGATGGTATTAGCCCCACTTACAAGATTGACGAAGAGGAATCTATCCTTTGCTCAGGATATTGGTTGTGATGTCACTTTCCAACAATCGAAGAGGGCTCTTACAATGGCCCCAGTTTTGACTTTTACCTTACGGTAGTAAAAGGTTTACTGTATACACGGATGCATGCGGCACGGGGTTGGGCGCCATTTTGATATAAGAAGGAAGGGTAAGGTCGTAGTGGATGCCTTAAGAAGAAAAGGTTGACTTCAAGTCCTCTTTTTTTTTGAAAAGGAAAAGTTTAGAATACATATCAAACTTTGATTTTAAAAACTTCGGTTAAGTTAGTAGTTGGCATCGCTAGGAGTAAAACCTACGCTTTTGAATTAAATAGGACTTCACAAAGAAAAGACTCTCAGATAACTGATGCAATGGATAAGTTAAGTAAAGAAGAGACCTTTAATCACCTTAATAAATACATTTGGTAACATGGTTAGCATCTGTTTATTTTCAAGAGATAGTTCTTCGACATGAAATGCCCTCTAGTGAATTTTGGAAGAAGCAATGAGTACGCAGTTATGTTTGAGCACCGCTTATCATCCTCTAACAGAAAGGGTGTATAGGATTTTGGAAGACCTTTTGAGGAAATGTTAGCATGACACAACAGGAGTTGTAGTACCGAGTATACTAGAAGAAGAAGAGGTGGAACGAAAGGCGACAGTGAAATGATTTCCAACTCATATTCTGGAAACATAAATTAAGAAGCTACGCAATCGTGAAGTTAAGACAGTCAGAGCGCTATGGAGTGAAGCTCAAGAAGATGCGACTTAGAAGACTGAAGACTAGATATGCGCATCATACCCATTTTGGGGGTATATCCTTGATCTCTTTTTTCTGTAAAGTTTATTTGCATGCTAGTCTTTATCTTTTAAGTATATCCTCTCGATCCTATCCTCGATCCTTAGGTAGAAGTCAATGGATGTAAACATGTGTTTGAGACATTTTATGTTTGGTGGATGCAAGTGGATGTAAGTGTTTGCTAGTGGTTGCTCGTGGATGCATATACACACATTATGCACTAGATCGGCTCCGTCACTTCCATATTGCATATGCATGAGTGAATTTTTATATATATATGGATTGAAATATGATGTGATATCATATGGATGTTGCATTTGTATGAATGATTATGCACTCATGTAGAAGTTATAAAGTACGATTAGGAATAACTGCATACATGATGGACTCATGACACTGACATAATTATCATTAAGGAGGTCAACTGAATCAGTAGACCGCCTGATTTTGCATTTGGGTAAGGACATATACATAAACTATGCATATGTTCATGAAAAGCATTAGTGACCTTTTAAGGATAATGGATGCCTGTGATTGAATGGTTTAGTAGATGGATGTTGGATGGTAGGATAAACATTCTTCTTGACTTGGAGATTTAGGGGATGAAATCCTTTAAGGAGGGGAGAATGTAATACCCCGTAATTTTAAAACGGGACATAAGAGATAATTAAAGAATAATTAATCTTCAAAAGAAGAATTAAGGGAAACAGGTTGCACCATTGCGTTCGTCTCGGAATTCTACTTGAGATAGAGTCCGAGTTTGCATAAAACAGATAAAGTATGAAGAAGTTATGGAGGTTAGAAGATTTCAGTTTAAACGAGAGTTAAAATAAAATATTCAAAACAACGAAGGTGGGAGGAGGAAACGCGGAACCGACCATGTTTGGGTGTCGACCCAAGGCCCGCTGGGTCGACACCTATGTCGACTCAGGCTCTTTGGGGTCGACATAGGTGTCAACCCCACTTGTAGGGGTCGACCCCATCAGCCAGATCTGGGCAGTGACGATTTTTGGTGTCTTAGGGCATATGTGGCTTGTTCTGATTGGCCTCGTGAGGTGTCTTTGTGACTTGGATGGTTTAGATTGATCCTAGATTAATCTAAAGGGTAGAATTAATCCTAGACATCTATATATACTTCTCTAAACCTAAACCCCAATTCATAACAATTCCTTATGACGACTCTATGCCGCTGAACTCTCAATTCTCTTAGCCGCCGCCTCAAAAACCTAAATGATATTAGAAGTTCTTCATCAATAATCAACTTTAAAGCCTAATCAACATCAAACTAGAGTTTCTGCAACAACAACGATTCAATTCTCTTTTCTAATCCTAGAAATGTAAGTTCACGTTATTTTCAGATTTAAATACCTAATTGTAATCTTGGCATGTAATAAAATGAATCTAATTCCATGCTTGATGATAAGACAATCTTTTCAGATTTATCCCTATCTTTCTATCGAATCCATGATTTTACATGCCTAAGAAGTTATTATATCAATATAATCATGCCTATCTTTGTTGTACATCAGGCATATAATCCTTTTTGGTTCACGATATTATTCTTATGCCTGCGATAATGATTGTATCAGTTTATACAAGAATCTATCTTTGTTGGATCTAAATTTCCTGTATTAGGTTTGTTGTTACATGCCTATTTTTATGCCTATTCTTATTTTTATGCTCCTTCTCTCTCTTCCCCTATTTCCTTTTTCTTTTAGGAACATGGGTTAACTTCGAACATAGGCTGATTATAAGCGGTCAAAGTAGCGGCAGGTGGTGCAGCAGTGTAGGTTCCGACGGGATCACGGGCGTGCACATATTCCGGAGTGGAAGAATTAGCTATTGGGCATCAGTAGATATAAAATTGTGCATCTTGATTATGTCGGGTTGCCACCTTAGGGCTTGATACACCCTACGGTGGGACCAACATAGGTATCTACAAGCAGAGGGCCGAGCGACCCAAACTAGAACTAGATCGATACGAGTAGGAGCCGATCTGTTAAGGTAGTAAGGAAACATCTAACATCTCCATGGCAATTAGGCTGATTGAGGTAAGATCCTCATACTAGATGTACACCTGAAGGCTACCACAATTGCGGGGTTGGGATCACCTTATTATATAACACAGCATACTAGTTGGGACACTTGTAGGGAATACGAATCATTCTATAAGAGAACCTAGTTAGGATACTAGTTAGTTGGTGCAGAGATATAAAAATCAGAATAACAGGGTAGTAGCGAAGCAGAGAAAGAGTAGAAGCGCATTCGGTTTATCTTGCCTTATCATATCTTATGCTATCTTGTTATCCCTGTTATCACGGTATTGTCTTATACTCAGTTTATTCATGTCATGTTACTTTTACCTGTTTACATACTGAAAGTCATTGGATTTACCGGACTTATGTCTGACCTATTTTGTTTTGCCTCTTTTCTTCTGTTTCCCCCCAAGTAGTCAAGGAGGGAATAACTCAGCTTAGGTTGGACCGTTTCTCTTTCCAAGCTCGAAGATAGTCGATGTATTTCTCTCTTTTCCACTGCTATGGCTGACTCATTCTTTATTGGGGAATATCATTGTCATTTTATGCTTCTTTATTTTGTTAAACAAGACAGATACTTTGCTGTACTAGGTATTGGTGTTTAGGTATTGGAAAAGCTGTTGTTTTATCAATGAAGTAAAGTTTTATTTATTTTCCGCTGCTTTATTTGTCTGTCTTGTAATTTATCTGCATCTTTTACCTATAACGCTCCACAGAAGTTAATGCATTCCCTTTGTGAGTGACCTTAATGGAGGTGGGGTGTTTCAGTACTCTCAAGTTGTGCATAGGTTACCGAGACCTCAATAAGCAAATGTCAATAAATAAATATCCATTACCACGCATTAATGATTTATTAGATTGTTTATGGAGCTCGAGTGTTTTCCAAGATGGACCTAGCTACAGGTTTCCATCAATTGCGGATTGTAGAAGAATGTGTTCCTTTGACAACTTTTAGAGGCTCAGACTTATTTTATGAATGGTTATTAATGTTATCTGATTATGTAATGCTCATGCTTATTTTGTTGATTTGATGAATAAAGTATTTCATGGAGTATTGAATAAATTTGTGCTATTTTTTATTGATGATATTTTAATCTTCTCTAAGTCGGCTAGCGAGCATGCGAAGCATTTGGAATAGGTTTTGGAAATTCTAAGAATGAATGTATTAAAAGCCAAATTTTCTAAATGCATATTCTGGAAAGAAGAAGTGAAGTTCCTTGGTCATGTATTATCGAAGGATGAGATTTCAGTAGATCCTGGCAAGATTACAGCCATTCGAGATTGGAAGCAACCTAGCACTCCCACATAAGTAAGAAGTTTGCTGGGATTGCCAGGCTATTATCGGAAATTCATCAAGGATTTTTTGAAGCTATCTAGTCCGTTGATGAAGCTTACAAAAAAGCATGCAATTGTACAACAGAATATGAGCAACTTTCCGAGAGCTGAAAGAAAGGTTAACTGCTGCTCTAGTATTGACTATTATAGATGGTAATCTTGATTTGAATGTCTATACAGATGCTTCTCATGAAGGAGTAGATGCGGTATAAATGCAAAGAGGCCAAGTTGTTGCTTATGTTATCCATTAGTTGAAGACGCATGAGAAGAAGTATGTTAGTCACGATCTAGAGCTGTTAGTTGTGGTGTTTGCTTTGAAGATATGGAGGCGTTATCTTTTGGGTGAGAAGTTCGAATTATATACAGATCATAAATCATTGAAATATCTGGTCACCCAGAAGTATTTGAATTTGAGAAAGCAACGTTGGTTAGAATTTCTTCTAGCATACGATCTAGATATTCTGTATACTCCAGGGAAAGTCAATGTTGTAGCGGATGGACTTAGCAAGAAGAATGCAATCTTCGCTAACTTATTATTAGGCCTTCACTGATTGAGAAAATGGTTGTTCTTCAAAAAGACGATGAGTTCACTCAGAAGGTTAGTAAGGTAATTCAAGAAGGCGAAGTCTCAATTTTCCAAATTGATAGCAAGGGAGTTATGAGATTATTAGGCCGAATCTTTGTGTTCCGGACATTCCTGAGCTCAAAAGAGAAGTGATGGATGAATGTCACAAATCCAAGCTTGGTATTCATCCAGGGGTAAGTAAGATGTATCATGATCTTAAATGCACGTTCAGGTAGAATTCGATGAGGAGAGACATTTCAATATATGTTAGTAGGTGTCCTACTTGCCAACAAATTAAAATTGATCAGAAGAAGGTCGCTGGTTTGTTGCAACCATTAGAGGTTCCAGAATGGAAGTGGGATCAGATTTCTATGGATTTCATTGATGATTTGCCTAGAACCAAAAAAGGCAATGATAGTATTTGGGTTATTGTTGATAGTTTCACGAGTAGCGTCTATTTTATTCTAGTGTAATCGACTAGAACGGCTTAGAGTCTTGCTCATATATATGTGAGAGAGACTATCAGATTGCATGGGATTCCCAGCATAATTGTCAGTGATCGGGATTCGATCTTTGCTAGTAAGTTTTGGGAAGCATTCCAATTTGAGTTGGGAATCAAGATGAATCTTAGCACTGCATATCATCCTTAGACAGATGACCAGACTGAGAGGGTGAATCACATATTGGAAGATTTATTGTGGGCTTGTATTCTCGATTTTGGAGGATCTTGGGAAGATCATATACATTTGGTGAATTCTCATATAATAATAGCTTCCAAGCAAGTTTAAAAATGTCACCGTTCGAAGAATTGTATGGTAAATCATGTAGATCTCCTGCATGTTGGATAGAGCCCAGTAATCGGTTAGTATTTGGTCCAGATATGATTCAAGAATCTTTAGATAAAGAGGATTTCATTAAGAAGTGACTGCAAGCGACTCAGTGCCGATAGAAGAGTTATGAAGATAATAAAAGAAGATATTTTGCATTTTATGTTAGTGATCATGTGTATTTGAGAGTTTCTCCGATGAGAGGAGTGATTTGATTCGGGAAGACAAGAAAGTTGGCTCCCAGATATATTGGTCCATTCCCTATACTCGAAAGAATAGGAAATCTAGTTTACAGGGTTTGTTTGCCAGATTGGTCGCCCGGAGTGCATGATGTGTTTCACATTTCTTAACTTTGGAAGCATATTCATGAATATTTGATTGTTGAGGAGGCATCACAAGAAATCCTGGATATTGCTCCGGAATTGAATGTGTGAAGAGAGCCGATAAAGATTATTGGTAGAGGGACCAGAAATCTAACTAACAAGAAAATGTGTTTAGTAAAGGTGCAATGGAGCGGAAATCCTAGAGACTTTACATGGGAGACTGAGGATAGCATTAAACAGGCTTATCCCAAGTGTAGAGTGGATATCTCTGACAAATTCTTGTGTGAGGTAAACTAAAGATATGTTACTGTTTATTTCCTGCTTTACTGTTGCTTCCTTGTCAGGGATGAAAAGCTTCTAAGTGGGGAAATTGTAACAACCTAGAATTTCACAACCAATTTAAAAATTATTTTTAATTTAATTTAATAAGAAAATTCATCAAAATTTAAAAAAGATCTTTAAATCATCGCACAACCCTTAAAAAGTGAAATTTTGCTAGCAACCTCAGAATAAGACGAGGCTAATTTTGTTGGACTCAGAATAAGAAATAATTGCTAAGTTTCAAATTTCGTGCCAGACGGAATCATTGTGTAGCCGTGCATGATAAAACTGTTTGATGTAAAACTGACGATCAATTTACAAAGGAATATTGTACATACGACCCCACGATTTGACAAAACTTTTTTTCTTGAATTCGTAGCATCGAATAATGGTAGAATCCGAAGTTTCATAATTTTTGGAGTTAGCTGTGGGCATGCAAGAAGAAAAGATACACTAAAATCACATTTTTGAAACTAGTTAAAACTTGATTGAAAAATAAAATGGAAGATCAAACGAACTCAGAATTCGACGAAACTTGATTCATTAGATTCGTAATTATATATTACAATGATCCGAAATTCCGTGGCAAATGAAGATAATTTGCAATCGGGCAATCGGAGAGAGTGGGAGATAGAATTTTGCACTTAAATCCTTTCCTCCTTTTCTTTCTTCACTTTTCCTCCTTCCTTCTTCCTTCCTCCTTTTTACTAAAAAATGTCCTCCTCCCTCACCCTCCTTGCTGACGTCGTCTCACCCTCCCCTTGAACCACCGCCGCCTACATCCCGCCACCCAAGACCGTCAACGTCGCCCTCCCCCTTTCTCCTAGCCACGACTGAACTCCCCTCTCCCCCTTCAAGCTTCAAAGACTCCTCATTTCTCCTCCCCAAAGCTTCATACACCCTCTAATCTTCCTCCTACCTCCTATAAACCTCTCTACCACCTTTAAAATTCTCTCCAATCACTGCCACAAATTCGGGCAGTGGAGAGTTGATTTTTAGGAGCTACGTTTGTTCCCATTTTCATCTCCTTCAAGCTTGCTACCTCCGGATATACCAATACACGAGTATAGTAAGCGTAGAAGAGAAGTTTAAGTGTCATGGACCTCCGTGTAGCCGCATAGGAGCTCGGCAAATCTGCAACCTTCCCGTTAAAGATTTGGTGGAGTGGAACTCTCGGTAAGAAATCTAAACTCACAATAGAAAGGGGTAGATTAGTGAATTAATTGTTTGAAATTTGGTTATTAAGTAAAACAATTAGTGTAAGTCAATAAATAAAATTTATTAAGTAATCGAATAATTGTTAGATAGTTAAAAAAAATGATTTTTAACTATCACATGATGTAAATGGGATACATGAAATATATAAATAAAAGTATATCGATATCGTTGAATTGTAACTTGAATAGATTAAATAAAATTAATGATTTAGCCGTTAATTGATTGTAGTTAAAAATAAAAATAAATGTGAAGTAATACGATGAACATGCAATAATTTATTATGATGTTTAGCGAGCAATTTGCAATGTAAAAATATTAGTTTTAATCATTATGCAAGTAAATGTTTAAGTTTGTGCTAAATTAGAGTTTGCGAAGTAACGTAGAGAACTTAATTTGATTATTAGTTGTTGATTAGAAATATTTGATCATGTTTATTGATGCTTATCACGGCTTATGTAAGCCAATTTATATTTTACACATTGTATAATTCACTAAAAATGTGATTTTTAATTATTGTTAGAAGCGTTGTGTAGATATGTGACACTTACATTTCATGATACGAGGATGGACACTTTGTGGTGCCTTAAATGACATTTTGGATGATTTATTTATTTATGACTACTGTGCATGACATGGATGCGTGTGATGGTCTTTTGGATGAATTGAACATATGCCATAGGAAAGTGACACGTATTGGACTACATTGCATAGCATACCCATATAAGCATGTAGTTGCTTGATTCTTATATGATCTGAACCATATTCCATTCAATTATTTGATGCTATATGACGAGAACAAATGACCGGAGATCAGGAAAATAACATAATGATCATCGGATGAAGACTGGACTTGATATGGACCAAAATGAACATATAATGGAAATTGCAGGATTTAATAACAAAACCTACACGGGTCTTGAGATGACAAAAATATACACATCACTCTTGTGGTAGATAAGGCACATGGATCATGACTGTTCCCCCACATGAGTCTCGGGATGATAAACTTTTACGCTTCTTCCTTGGGTATATATAGGGCATAATGGATGTTCAAATGATTTTTAAATCCCACTCACGGGTATTAAGAAGATAAATTTTTACACATCCCCTAATGGGCATTTGGTTGATTTATATATTGATATATTGGAGCCTTTTTAGGTCATTGCGATTTTTTTGAGCACTCCTTACAAAGGAGGTTATGGAGAATTTTTCCGAAAATTTAACGTGTTGGCCAAATATTTGATGAATTAAATAGTTTGGAAGTCGTTTAACAAATATATTTATATACGTTAAAAATAAATTATATTAAATGAATCACATTGCTATAGTTCGTGTTTTCGACTCATAATTTTAAACGAGTATACGGAAGATCCGACCATCGGATTTTCCCAAAATTAAAACCATTAGATTTGCTTCGAAAAGATCTTTCGAACGATAATAAATATTTTAAGATCCAATGGTTAGATTGTTAGAAATGTTTAGTTCAAATTTGAATAAAAACAGCGCCAGTGCAGTTAAATGACCTGAAACGTCATTCGATTGAAATGGACTATTTTTGTAAATATAAAAATAGCAAAAAATTGTTTTATGCTATTATAAACAATTTGGAATGCATATAGACCAATTTTACTTGGTTTGTAAAATTAAAACGATTAAGTGCGATTTGAGGTGAAACTTATAAAGTAGATTTTGGCAATGTTTGAATGAAATGTGAAAGCCAAATGACTTAACCAGATAAAGAATTTGATTTGATTTATGTATGTGAGAATTATTTGAAAATACCGAGTTAAATCTCATTTCAAATAATTAAACGACAACTAAAAGTCGAAGATAGTGAAGATGGTGCAAGACTGACAATCTTCACATCGAATGGATTACTACTGATGCCTTAGATATGGGTAGCTCCCTTGAAGGGGTTATAGTGGTAGTTGTCCGGACATATTTGTCGATTTTCCGGATATGCGAGGACCTCTCTCCTATATTGGACATATGGGAAGAGGAATAAGGTGCCTCCGGTTTCATTCAGACCTAGAACGAACTTGTAAATGGATTGTGTGTCTGACATTGAAATTCATTACGTGCAAATTGATTTCTATTAAATATATATTTGTTTGGTGGCAGAGAATTTATCCTCTTTCTTAACACCCTTCTCTGAGACGTACAAGCTTAGAGGCTATATATTGGTAGACATCAGTTGTGTAGCATGGATTGTCAGTATGGCATGCTGAGATGCAATGATCAAGGTTTTTTTGAAAAGCATAGATTTGTGGTTGATGATCAAAGCATGGATTTAATATAGCGTAGCTTTGTGTATAACGTTAATTCGTGAGCCTCACACCCCGGTATGAATCAAAAACGGATTAGTGATTGCAGGGAGTACATGCGTTTCTTTGTAGTTAAAAGAGGTGTCATGGTATGGAGCCCATACATTTTTACTTTTGTGGTTGATGGATTGCGAGGCGCCTCAGATATGATTAGTGGACATAGTGACTATAACAAATAGGGATTTTCGACCCCGAAAATCAACACAAAAACACCATGTCGAACATTCAAGCATCGAAAATATCAGAACATTATTAAAAAGAAATTAGAGGATGAGATAAGAAAGAAATATTAGAATAGAAGAAGAAGAATCACAACCGAATCAGAGTCTCACATCGTAGCGGAATAGAAATAAATCTTTACTGAAAACTTGAAATAATACTTACAATAAGAGTGCATCTATCAAGAAAACCTGGATAGTTATAATAATCTTCATTATATACAATACACAGCGAAATAAATACTAATGCTTATGAACTCCTCCAACACGTCTCCTGGATTTCGTAGTGTCCAATAACCTGAACTTGTACAACCCGGTCTAAACCGAGCATTTACAAAACACCGGATCAGTCTAGTGAACCAGTGTGAGAAACCCACTAAGTTTATAAGCAACACTCAACTTGATTTTAAAGTTAAAATTCCTTTTTGAAAGAAAGGATAATTGTAAGACCAAATCCACTCATAAACACAGACGGTTTTTACCTTACGATAACCCAAAACATTTTTGAAATCATATATATATATATATATATATATTCTGATATTATAATAATGTCTAAATACAAATAAATATCAATCTAGCAGAACGCTTGCATCTCACGCTCTACATATATAGTACACAATCAAAACTGCGGGCTCTTATGGGAGATTGGGTTCCAACTATGATAAGGTATAGAACCACCTGACGATAGTGTATCTCTAGAGAGGAATACACTGGGTTCAACAAGAACATCTTGCAACCCGGCCACACATGATTGACCACTCATTTCTCTTGAGTGTATCGAATATATTGTCACCTTACGATTGGTACCAACATAACCGTTCCCGGGAGATACAAAAGTGAAAATAAGTAACAAATGTGAATATTCTCTAGATGGTGACAATACACCCTAATGGGTCCGATCCACATAGCCATGCTACCTGCCCGATTTTTGTCATTTCCCGGTTGTGAGGCTTGAGGTTATAATTTCCTTTTTGAACATCTGGCCAACATTCACTTTGAATGGTACATCGTCAGATCCGTCCATACACGTTGTCCTGGGACTGGACAACCAAAGACACCCTCCTGCCACATCTTAGGCATCACCTTATAGACCAGTAGCGATTAGTCCTTGCAACCCATAGACTCCAACCATGACAGAATCACAATTTATCTCTGTGAGCTAACCAGAGATTATAAGCAATACTTCCATTTTATGAAGATCTATGGTCTTCAAATGCTCCATCTCAATCAACGTCCGATTTCTTCCACGATTACATATTTGCTGGCCAGAATGGTTTTCGAATATAAATTCGATTCTGGTCTTTCCGTAACGACAATCGATAATTAGCCAAATTTGGTAGTTGGTTATTTAACTATCAAATAAACAATCATTCATCCATAAAATAAAATAAACGTACTGGTCTAGTATTCAGCATCACTTGGCCTTCTTAATAATTAACGATATGGTTAATTTAAAACTTCAATATCTTTAACACTTGGAAAACGTTTCCCTTTTCTTATTTAATATAAGATTATTCAATTATTGTCTCACTTCTGCTCTATTAGTTCCTCACTGTAAATTAGTAAGTGAATAACTCTCTAAGTATCAACCCCGAAGGACGAAACCAACATCAGATTGACACCTCGAAAATTAATCAACTAACCAACGTACAACAAGTTCTATTTTCTTTACAAACTACATCATATCCCTTGTTATACTAAGTATCTCTTTCTAAAACATTATATATAAGCTTTAATTCGAATATAAATCAAAGTAGTATATAAAAACTTCATTTAAAACTTACTTCAACATAATTTGGTTATATCTTAGACACACTCCATTTCTTGGTTTTTTTTTAAATACGCGATTTTAGACAGAATTCTTAATTTAATTCGCCCAACCCATTTCGGGAACTTTGGTTCTATTTCCATTTCATATCTCATACTTCTAACCTTTCCATTTATTTTATAAATCATTTCAAAGCTTACAACTATATTAACTCATTTCCATACTATAATCGTTTACGATATAATCAAATAAACTTGGTTTGAAATATCTTCACCCTATCTTGGATTTTATGAAATCCAATTAAAGAGAATTCAATTTAAAAAAACGTATATATAATTGTTAATATAAACTTGCTTAAAAACTCATTTGACAAATAACAGGGGATTTAAGACTACTGTTAAATAAATTTATAACAAATTTGGAAATCAATTACCATTTAAGCAATTGACTTATTCAACTTATCACAACTAACTCATTTATCCATTTCAGCTGGTCTTTCCATTTTAATTAATTAATAAAATAATTAATTTAATAAATTACATTTACCTTGATTATTATTCAATAAATAATAATCAATCCCAATATAATCCAAATCTAGTGGTTCTTTAAAAACAATTAATTCCAATTATTAATCGTTCGACTAATATCTGCTTCCTTGCTTGTAAAATTTTATTTACATATGAATTACTTTATAAAACCACTTAATAATTTCTTATAATAAATATTTATTATTTATTTCCTTTTTATAAACTTTAACCAAAATAATATTTTTCAAATCTATCTTTAGTTATAAAAATAATTTTTATAACTGCATTTCTATCGATTTACGTGACGGTAAATCAATATTCATAAAACGATTTATTTATAGGCCATCTGCTATCACTTACTCAACTAATATTTCCCATTGGTTAATAACAAACAAGCATTGAATTTAGATTCAACAATCAATGATCAAATTACTTAATCAGACTAGTTAAACAATTTATATAATTGTAATATGAAATAAGCAATAAATTTGAGGAATCCACTTGGATCCCTCCAACTTGTTCTTCCCTGCATCAAATATGTTATCTCAAATGAAATATCTATTTACATAAACAGATATAATATTCGACAATCAATAATAACATCCATCCAATGTTCATATTTCAAATTAATACATTTATATTATTATAAACATAACCAACGAGGTAAGTTACCTCCTTCGGAAATAATCGTTAATATAGCGATTAGTTTTGATTAAATTAAACGAATGTTTAGTTTAAATCAGTTATATAATAATATTTGGCATATTCAAACAATCAGCAAATCATTTAAACAATTAGCAAACAAACACAAAAACAATAAACCCGACTTATCTAAAATATAAGTGGGATAACTGAGTGAGTTTAACTCACCTTGGTCTTCATTCGATGTTAAAACGATTCATTTTAATCAAATTAAATAGGAGTTTAATGTGATTAAAAATCCCAATGGCTACCAATTCCGACCAAACTAGTTTCCTCCTGTTGCGCATGCCGATACGGTCCTCATGCCACTGGCTTCACCCAATTTCATAACTGTATGACAACTTTATAAATTTAATACGTTATTTAACATTTAAATAATATTAATAGAACTTAAATAATGTTTTATTTCTTATTTATGTAAATTTAAAACTTCATTAGGCATATTTAATCTTGGATAGACACATGATTAGGCCATGTACTATGTATACTAAAACTGGGCTCGTTTTAGCATACTAAAATTGGGCATGTAAAATTGTAGTCAGGCATGGATTAATAATAGATTAGGCGTAGAATATAGGGAATTAGGAAGAATATACCAACACAGACCATGTAACATATTAAATGGGTTAGGAAACTTTCAAAATAACCCAGGCTTCCACGTTCTAAGTTAATAATCTAATATATTTTTAATATTTAACTAGGACTATTAGGCAAAATAAAAATAAATGGTTAGTATGGTCAAACGCAGTTAGGCAACATGATGCATAATTAGGCATATTTTATCCTACTAGGCACAGTGCATAAATATTGATTTGGCACCTTCCAGTATTGCCTAGGCATGCACCATTTACTTATAACATAATATATAAATTATGACTAAATCCTCTCCTTATGTTAATAATACTTCATTAAGGATAATTAGACTTTAGATTAGGCCGATTATAAAATTACCCAGGACAATATTGTAGCTTCTCCTTCCTTCCGTAATATATTTCAAACTTGCTGAGTGCTAACACAACTCCTCATGTCTTCGTTCCTTCATACCATGCTTCGCTTCCCCTATTTCTTTTCTTCTCCATCATTTTCAAAGCCATCCCCACACACTCATAACCCATTCTTTTGTGTATTGTCCCCACACTTCACATCATCATATTCAACCAACTCACCTGCCCTTTCTCCCAGACCACTCAGCTACTCTCCGAAAAGATCACCCCAAAGTCTCTCCCTTCATGAACCCATCACCACCATCTACGCACTAAAAGAAATAGCGTAAAACAATATCACCAATCTCTACGAAAGTCTACGGCCGAGCCCCCTTATATGCTTCTTGTCGAACAGATCCAAACGTTGGCTCCTTAACCACCTTCTTCCATGTTTTTGAAATAATATAAAACAGCTACAAGTTTAACTGCTCCTCCTTTTTCTTTCTGCACTTCACCTCTTCTCCTCCTAGACCTTGTTGTTCCTGTTTGCGATCGACTGTTGTGGAGGTTTAAAGAGGAAACTTCATTTCTAACTTAATGGAGGACGGTTTTGTTTCGTATTTATAAAGTAAGTCTCCCCATTTTTTGTCACTTGCGGTTTATGATATAACTGGTGGGTTTAATTCGTGTTTTATAGGAATAGAAGAGGCACGCTATATATAGATACAGTAATGGGAAGATAAGCTCAAGGTCATTTCCTTCTCTGGTTAGCTATTTGCATAGAGGAACATGGATGCAGCGTCTCATTCAGTCAGGTAGAAGGTGCAATATGCATATCATAATCGAGCTGGTGATTGAAGGGGACGTTGATAGTTGAGCATGCTAGATTAGAAAGAACGCAGCTTTAGTCCCATTTGCGGTGTTTTTGGTACGGATATATATATATATATATATGTATGTGGGATAACTCATTTGGAAAGATGGAACATACAGTGGCAGCATATTACATTTATATAGCAGGGAACTGAGACTATATTGGTGGTTTATAGTGTAGATGGATAGGAGAATAGCTTCTTTATAGGGTATCTAGAATATCACTGTAGACACAAGAGAAATGTATAGCCAGGCTTGTTTTGAAAAGAGAGGACAAGGTAGTGGGCAGTGTATTTCATTTCTGATGGGGCTTCACGTACAATGGTAGGATGGATAATTAAAAATTTAATTATATAGTAGGCTGATATTATCAGGTTGCTTACGGGTTAAGTCATACATATATATATTATTTATCAGATACATGGTAAATAAATTCTACCATTATTTGCGCTACCATAAAATATATGCACCGTGAAACACCAACTCGAAGTTCCACCAGAATTAATATACCGCTACGTCTTGATGTTCCAGTCCCAATGAAACTAATTTCATTGGAAACGGACTTCGTTTGCAAAAACGACGCTATTTTATTCTCAATATTTTTATCGGTTCACATTAAAAATTGAACGTACCGACAAAACAATCTCAATTGGCTCTAAACTGAAAATATAACAATAATTAACCATATGTATTCTAAGAAAATTCATTTCGTCAAAAACGAAGATCATCTAAAAAACAGTTATTTTAACGCTTAAATAACATCGATTAAATATTAAATAAATTCTGAAACAATCCAATTTAATAATAAATAAATTATTATTGTCGTGTATATATATATCAAAATAAAATAATATCACTTCAAATTCAAACAATATGAAATTATAACCCATTGTTTAAATATTTCAATTTAAACGATATTCAAAATATATAAAAATTCCTTTTAAATATTATAAATAAACATTATCGTTTATTAAGGATTTCATAAAGACTATTTTAAAATTTGGTTTGGACCTAACTTACAATATATGATATGAAATTTCGATTTTTCTTTTCCATTAGAAAATTATAATCAAATAGATACAATTGTTACTTGTTTCACAGAATTCCGGCTTATATCAGATTCTGTATATTCAATTGAAGTTCAAAACACAATATTATGAACTACCGCACCGTTACGGCCTCGTTTATAATTAAATATAAACTATACATTCAAATTTCGTTTTAACAAACGAAATAAATATTATTAATCCATATAAAATTCCAATTAAATATTCAATATAATAAAATATATTAAATACTTGACCTCCAAAAGTAGGGGACGTTACACTGACCAGGTGACAGGTCTGATAGGATCGGGAAACGTATTGTTCAGGAATAACCAATCCACAAAAGTAAGAGTTAATCGGCCTTGAAGATCCAAGGGTTACTAAGGGTGTGATCCTGAGACATGTGCTAGAGTGTCTCAAAAATGGTAAGGAGATATCCCTTGCCTTGACTCATAATGGAAATCCAATTTTCAATACGACATCATATGGTTTTAGTTGTATACTATTGGTGACATAGTAGGATGGGGTACTACTCTAGGATTGATATATTTATGTTGAAAATTGTTTTAAAACATCTAGACACAAATAATAATACCAAATGATTTTTTTATGCGTACAAAGCATATTTGGCCCTTATAAAGTAAAACTCTATCTTCCGTCTTGTGTTGCATTGTGTGATGGGACCTGTATCTTATAACGGCTTCATTTTTCTAAAAGGCATTGCATTGTTTATTGATTTACTTTATTTCATGCACTGGCAATCCAATGGAGTAAACCCGTTCCGTGTAATGCGGCATGGTCCAGTGATTTGCCTTATTCTTGAATAAGTTAGGTAACTGTAGGATTTCACATACCGGTCCCATGACTAACTCATAGTTTGTTTTTCCCTTGCAAACTCGGGTGCCCATATTTTTACACGTGCAACCAAGTGAAAAGGTGACTAGCTTTCTTTTGGATATGCGCCATAGGATTGGGTGCTCTTTTAGCTGAAGATGTAGACATATCTTTTATCATCTCTTTTGAACTATCAAACGCAATCTTATGTATGTTTATATTTGATTCCATTGTAGACATATTATCTATTTGATGAAACTTGTTATGTACTAAGTAGGATACTGTATCTGTGTAACTTTGATGTTGATGATATGATTCCGTTGTTATGTTATGATGTAAATTATTCTCTGATTTTATGTATATGCTATACTATGTGATCTGATGTGATTAATGTGTTATATTTCAAAGACTAGACCTTGCCACCGAGGAGTTGGGGTTTGGTTCATGTTAGTTTCATTCTAAATACAAAGGATAATTTGGATAAATTTGGTCCTAAGTCCAATAAAGGAATTTTTATCGGATATTCAAATAGAAGTAAAACATAATTGAAGAACTAATGCCCTTGAAGAAACATTACATGTGTGTTTTGATGAAAATTTCAAAGATTTTGTTCAAACAAATGATGAAGATGATTTTTATAACATAAATAATGAATATATTGATACAAATTATGAAATAGTTCATTCTAATAAAAAGGGAAGGCATTTTAAAGGTCATACCGTGGAAAATATTCTAGGAAATATTGAATCTGTAGTTAGAACAAGAAATCAATTCAATAACATGAGTAATGTAGCTTTTATACGAACTACATAACCTAAAAGTCCAATGGAAACATCATCATAAAATAGTTAATATAAAAAATATATTAATATACGATTAATAAAATAATATTATAATATTCACTTAAAATGAATATTTAATTTTAAAAGTAGAAATATGGAAATATTTAAAATAAAGTAATTTGTATTTTAAATGAATTATAAATATATTTGAAGCAAAACATATTAATTTCAAGTTGAAATTGAAATACAGTTTGAATAAAGCTAGCCGTGCTATGGTAGTTCACAAATTTCGACCGTTATCTTCAAATGAACATACATAATGCAATTTAAATCCGATTTTCCAAAAATGAAAAGTATTTTTTGAAATGATGTTATTTTTCAAATGAAATAGAAAGTTTTAGATTTCGATGTATATATTTTGAATTATGATTGAAACAGAAGAGAGAGGAGGCCATTAATGTGACGGCCCAGATTTTTACCATTTACTTAAATATTTAAAATGGTTTTAAATGTTGATCTCACAATTTGGATGACTTAAATTCAATTATTTTGAATATTATATTAATATAAATAATAAAATAATAATTTGTTTCGTTATATTTGGGAATAGAATGAATTTGCATTTTTATGTGAATTGGCGATTTAAAAGGGTCTAATTTAGAGTATGGTTGAATTATATTAACATACTCGTTTATTAAACGACGTTTGAATGTTTAGATAATAACTTAATTATAAAACGAGCTGCAGCGGCGCGATAGTTCGTAATATTACATTTTGAACTTTAACTGATTGTACATAATACAATTCAAGTCGGATTTCTTTGAAACAAGAAACGTCTATATCTATTGGATAATAATTTTCTAATGGAAGAGAAAATTGGAGTTTTCGAAAGGCAAAGCATAAACTTTATTATTTACGAACAATCTACAAACTGACGTGGACTATACAGCACAAGTGATAACAATTATTCCGAAATGAATGAAGTAAACTGAAAGACTATAACATGCTAACACTATATAGTAATGAGTCATTAAGAATGCCAAACAGATCTGAACATTTTGTGAAGGATAATCATGGCTACCTGATCAGCATTTGTCATTACCATGCCAAGGTGACGGTTGTTCCTTTCCATCCAAATTTTGTACACACTTTTTCAGAAGCTTCAGTAAGCTACAGGTTCTCCTACTTTTCCATCTAGCGTCTTTATAAATGTTATACCATTCGATCTGACTAGAAGGAGAATGCTTGTGAAAGCCACATGAAGCAAGCATCGTCGTCCAGACAACATGTACAGGAGGGCACTCAAAAAAAATGTGTACATTGGTTTCAGCGTGTGACTTACACAACACACAAACGTCATCAGGAATGGTACCATGGTTATACAACTGGTTCTAGAGTTGATTGCATTCACCATTATCTTCCATAAGAGAAGATTCTCCCTTGCTGGACTTCCACAATTCCAGATTCACTTGTACCATGGAAAGAAGCTTCTATGTGATAAAAGTAAATTGTACACCACTTTAATAGACTGATCTTTACATTGCCACTAAGTTTTTTAGCTACCAGAAAAACCAAAATTTAACTGATTTCTCTCAATATATCCCTCAATGTCGATGAGCTAGTATAAGGTAACAATAGATTACCGTCATGAACATAATCTGATACACAAGCGGATTGAGGAATGCTAGAATTCATCATGGTATTATAATTAACAAGTTCACAAAAGACAATACCTGGTCTAGCCCAAGGGCTATGCCAAAAAGATAGATTAGGAACGACCTGATAGTTGAGCTGAAAGAAAGGCTTGAATGTATTCCTGAGCTTTAAAATATTGCGCCAGCTCCAACTACAACTTTGTGGTATAGGCACAGACTAGAATTTTTTATTGTCGATCAGATTACAATGTACCCAAGAAGCCCAAATATTTTTATTAGTGATAAACAGTTTCTCATAGTAAACAGAAATAGCTGCTTTATTCCACATTAAAAGATTTGTAATACCAAGGCCTCCAATTTTTTTTTTTCATTATAAAGCTTGTGAAAAGCGAATGGAATCATCCACTTTGAGTGGGGATCTCCATGCCATAGGAATTTATTTAAGGCAATGGTGATCATGTCTATAAGCTCGGTAGGAAGAACATAGTGTCTCAACCAATATGTAGTCATGGCATTAGCAATGGACTGAACAATATTAAGCCTACTAGCATGTGATAGCTTACAAGCAGGCCACCGCACCAATTTATTAATGATTTTTTCATATAAAGGAACAAACTGTTGTTTAGTAATTTTTGAGAAAATGAGTGGCATTCCCAGATAAAAAGAATTTGGATGCAGCTCCGCAAGTCCAGTGACACTAACTATCTCCATTCTTCTTTCAACGGGAATTCTAGAAATTAAAATGTGAGATATACTAATGTTAATTTGGAGGCGAGTGATACTATATAAATGTGCGATAGTGCCAAAGATACATTGAATATTTTTGAGTGTCAGCTTGGTGAAAATAATTAGATCATCCGCAAAAAGCAAATGAGAAATTAAAGGATTCTTACATTTGGAATGAAGCTCCAGATTGCCTTTCAAAATCCGTTCGACAATAAGAGAATTCAGCAATTCCATTATGATGATAACCAAATACGCAGAAATCAGATCTCCTTACCTTACTCCTCTTGTGCCTTAAAAAAAGCCATGCAACTTACCATTTCTTGTAATAGAATACGTAGGAGTAGATATACAGGTATATATCTAAGCAATGAAAGGCCATGGAAATTTCATGCGTGACATTATAGAGAAGATTGAATGTCATGATACAGAATCAAAAGCTTTTTAATATCGAGATTGATCATACATCGAGGAGAAATGCTTTTTCTGTTATAGCCATTTAACAGCTCCTGAGTGATTAGAATATTATCACTAATAGATCTACCTTTTACGTAAGCCAATTGATTGGGTGAGATGATAGATGGAAGGACTTCTTGCAACCTATTTGCTAGAATGTTGGAAATTATTTTTTAAAGGATGTTGTAGCATGATATTGGTTGATAGTATGAGACAGATTCTAGATAATCATGCTTAGGAATGAGTGCAATGGCAGTTGCATTTAGGATTATAGGTAAGGAGTTGTTAATGAAGAAAAATTGAATAGCACAAATAATGTCATCACCAATAGTCGTCCAACAATTCTGAATGAAGAAGGCATTATAGCCATCTGGTCCACCACAGCTACTTGAGTCCAATTCAAAGATGGCATTTTTAATTTCTGATCCGTCAACAAATCCAATAATGCTTAGCTTCTGATCAGCTGAAAGTGAAGGGATTGAGATATCAAATAGAATTGAACATTAGATGGGGTGTTGGTGAGGCAAGAATCGAGGAGAAATTTCAACAAAGGCATTATTTATCCCATCATCAAAAGATTGAATGACATCATACATGTCTTTAATTGAAAAGATTGAATCCTTGAATTTCCTGATTTTGAGTGAGTTATGGAAATATTTTATATTTATATCAGCATCAAACTGCCTTCTAAAAATTGCATTTTGCTTTAGTCCTTGAATTTCCAAGTCTATAGCTTTTTTCAGTTCACATTGCAATGCAAGTTCTTCTCTATGCAGAAAAGAATTATTTAGAGATATATTGATATCCGCCTGAACCGTGAGTAGTTCATTCCTTATCATGGAAGATTATTTGGCTCCAGATCCAATTGTTTGTGCAGGCCATGCTTTTAGGTTCAACTTGAGAGACCTGAGTTTAGTAATGAGCTTCCTTAATGGATTACTAGTGAATTGTTGTGACCAGACCTACGTTAAAATAGTAGCAAAGTTGTGACAACCCCAATTTCGACAGACCGAATATTTTTCAAAATTCCAATCTATCGAAACTCAGATTGGTTTGCTCTGGTATCCTGTAGAAAAGACAGAGACATAAAACATGTCAGAGCTCAGAAATTATCTCATAGTGGAATGGATAAAATATAATGTAATCAAAATATAGCCTTACCGTATTAATAAAACTGCCTAACCAGTATCCAAGGCTATCATGTCCTTGCCACAAATCTAACCTGCGAGTATGTTATTAGGAGGGGGGTCTGAACACAAATTCTGGTGACTGGATTTAAACTATACACTTTGGATAATCCTACATATACCGTTCAATCGTATTTTCTTATTTATTAGGTTATTTGGGTTATTAGCACTCAAGGCTTACACACACGTCGTACCCATTTACTTTCCAGTGGATTAACCTAATATAGTATATATGTAGCTACCCCCAATATTCAGGTACACCCCATGGTACCCCACTTGCACGGTCTCCACCGTAACATTATCGAAATACACGCAGTCCCTCATCCTATGTCGTAGTGACGTACGGATAATAATATTACGTTCTGCATGTATCTATCATTACTATGCTACATAAACGTACTGACTGCCACCTTTGTTCGAATCGGACTCCATACCGTAGTAATGCCCTCAAGTCGACGATACACCACCCAGGGCCGACATGCATGTATCTAGACTGTCCACCATATATATCTTCAATTATAGCTCGATGCCTTAATCACACGTCCTCTATTGTGCACCGAGTTCCGTGGAAGGGCGATACAAGAAGCACATAACTTGGTCGGGAGCTTTTCCATATTTGTATGGGCCCGTTTTTAAAGAGCCTCTATATACGGATATACCTAGGGTCTGTTTTCGTGGTGGCTATGGCCCCATCTCGGACCCTCCCTCAACTAGTAAAGACTACCAGAGCTAAGCGACTGCCCCTATGCAAACAATCTAAACATCCATGTGGCGTATCCCCTCAACCCCTTACCTCGATAGTGAAGGGTGAAATGGTATCTTGGGTTTAGCTCGAGTTTTTTCGCATCCCACTGGCTACCGATGACAAGTATCCGATGGTCTACTATCCTTGTTGGTCGTGACCCTCTGCCACCTTGTGAGGCAACCGCCGAACCACCCTGGTGTCATCTCATCACAACATTCTGACTGCATAGCTACATCTGTAGTCAAGGCCCACCCACCTAGTAGTTACGTGCAGACCCAACCTCTGCGGACACAGCCCAAGACATCTACCGCCACACAGGGGACTACTAGGAGCACCTTACGTACCTTAGGAAGCCACGTGCTTCCCCTTCCAGTCCTTTGGAGCCGTCAGAACAATAAAATGAATGTGCGCTCCCCTTGTGTCTTATAACACCTCGATGATCTACCCCGTTGGGTTATTCACCCTCAACCGTACGGACTGGTCTAAGCGCCTTACTTTAGTACATTGTTAGACCCTATGTCTAAACATTCTTTTACGCGCTTGTCTCACCTCATCAGGTTTCCAGTTAACTTGGTTATTCCAATTTATATTGAATTCTTATTCAAATTACCAAGTTCTCTTGCTTATTATGTTCAGTCATACAACTTAATCCATTTAAGTTTATTAATAAGCCCACAACATGTTATTCTCTATAATGTGGCCCAAGGTCTGTAATCCACAACCCATTTTTATCTTCTTGTTGATTTCATCATCACAATAACATGTTTTACTTAATATGTAATTAAGTATATCCAATTCTCATGTTTTCTAATTAACATGTCCCTAACAATTTATGATTATATATAACTTATTTCATTTCATAAGTTTTCCTCATCCTCTCTTAATTAACCTTTCATGCTTTTCCCAAATTTTGGATCTAATCCATTCTATCATCCATGGTTTTTCTTTCCCCTTTAATTTGATTTGAAACCTAATAACGTGGATCGACTATTTTCATTAAAAGAGAAAGGAAAGAAATAGGAAGAATCGAACAGATTGGATCAAGAAGTTTACCTTGCTTTTCACGTAATCATGAACGCCTTTTAATAAAAACACCAATTTGTTCCCTTCAGATCTTAATTTAATATTTTCTAATTTACAAATCTAAATTTCTGAATATGTTTAAGGAGAGAGAGAGAGAGGAGCAATGGAGGAGCTCCAGTGTTGTCGCCGAATTATGAGATTTAGGGTTAGGCTTAGGGTCTTATTTGTAGGAGTCGCGGAGGAAGCAGGACCCTCAGATCAAAATTTAAAACACCAGAATCGTCCACGTCAGGAAGGAAGGTTCCAAATTCGCGGGTAGGTCGACCCCTAGGTCGAATCCCTTGTTGGTGGGTTGACTCCTAGGTCAACCCCCAACGGTCCATTTTCGCTCCGAACTTTCTCGCCTACGATTTTGATTTTTGAACTGATTTTCGAATTTTCTGGATACATTTATTTAATATATATATATATATATATATATACATACAAGCTCCTTATATGCATACAAACTTCTCATGCTCATAACTTCTTCGTATGGTGTCTATTTTACGCAAACCGGTGTCTATCTTGACCAAAATTTTGAGATGGACGCAATGACATAATCCGTTTTACTTAATTCTGAATATTTAATTAAGTTATTCTTATTTTATTATCTTAAAATGTAGGGTGTTATAAAAGTTTACATGTTTAACCCAAAAATTAAAAATTAAAAAGAGGAATTTCCTTTACTAATGGCGTTATCATTTCCCCATTGGAAAAGAAGAGGGCTATGATCAGAAAGGGAGGGGGGAAGAACACAGTAGAAGGATTTATTCCAGCAACTAATAAAATGAATATTAACGAGTTTTCATATTGTAGATTTTATTCTATGTCCAAATCAAATTTCAAAATAGTCGCTATGAAATTCGTTATTAAAATATAATGATTTATTATTAAAATATATTATAGAACTCAACCTAAAGTATTTTATCTTGATATTACATGAAATTCTGCCTAAATATGTCTGATTATAATATTTTATTATTATTATATTGAGGTATTTTAAATTGATTTATTTGAATTTAAATTGGACCTTTGTAAAGGGCTATTATTCAAATGGCCTCCGTTTTCGACGAAACAAATTGGAGTTATTCTGTGGGCGTAGCAAAATTAAATGTAAATATATCAACCATTTGAGCTTAAACTAGCGTCATTTAAGCAAACGGACTCGGAATTCGACGAAATAAGTTTCTTTGGGTCCGAAATGTCGAATTATAGCATGAAGTCCATTTACAGTACGAACGGGGTTCGCATGTGATCGCAGCAATGAATAAACATTAGATTGGTTTGGCGATAGGCATCAAGCTAATATTATAATATAATTAAAAAAATATTTTACCTTAATTTTTCCATCTATATAAGCAGCCCATACCCCAAAACCAAATTCCCAATTCCGTACCGTTCACTAATTTTTACAGAAAATTCCTCTTTTACAAAATAATTTATATTTTAGATTCTATGTGGAATGAGATGAAACTTCCAACATGGAAGTCGTAGTAGAGGTCGAGGGGAAGGTGTTGGTAAAATTTGGTGGCCTAATACCACCTACGGTGGCCGGAACAACACAAAAATTGAAGCAGGTCGGTTTCGTTCTTGCTTGATTGTAGACGACTGGTTCAATTTTAGATATTCGGACCTGAAAAGAAGTTATAGTAGAGGAGTCAGGCTTTGATTTGGAACTGGTCTGGGGTACTATGATGGTCGGAGTCACCGGAATTTGTGAGTTGATCGGAGTTATGTTTTTCTGGGTGATGTGTTCGAGTTCGATCAGAATTCTTCATTTTTCGATCGTCAGAGGGGTCATGGGCTCTGGAGCACTGAAGCAAAGTTGGAGAGGGAGAGTAAATGGTGACAAACGCAGTGGTGTGGTGGTCTGACTCAAAGTAGCAGCGAAGATTTTACTAGTTAAACGGAAACTGGCAGCTTCCGTGTATTTGAGGCGTTCGAGGGCTACA
Organism: Allium sativum; assembly: GCA_030737875.1. NCBI lineage: Eukaryota > Viridiplantae > Streptophyta > Magnoliopsida > Asparagales > Amaryllidaceae > Allium > Allium sativum. The sequence continues at coordinate 966,237,386 of CM060912.1, read as the reverse complement.
GGGCTCTGGTGGGGGCAAAGGAAATTTGGAGAGAAGCGCCAAAGGTTGGCGCAACTGGTGGTGATGGTGGTCACACCTACGATGTCACGGTGGAGGCGCAGTGATCGTCCGAAGTTGGGTCAGTTTCAGTTGGAAGGGAACGAGGTAGCTATTGGGTTGGTCACGAAGGAAACAATTGGGTTCAAGCTGAAAGTGTAGTAGAAAACGCGTGAGAAAATTAACTAACGTGGATTATTTTCAACAAATTTAATCAAGGTTATATTATTTAATTTAATTTATATTAAAAACTGATTAAAACTTTAAACGAGTATAACTTGTTTATACGTTGTTAGAATTCATCGGAATTGGACTCGTTGGAATAGCAGGGAAGAGCAGTACACTGTTGAGCAGGTTCGAAAGGGATTGGAAGCTACTAGTTTTACATTTAATTTTAAAAACTTGCTTAAAATTAAATGAAACAACACGTGAACCGATCATCGAAAATAAATGGTATTAAATTCTCATGCTTTCTAGAATCCTATGATGCGTTAAATTCATATAAAAAAGTATTTTGGGTTATCATAAAGTAAAAACCGTCCGTGTATATGTGTGGACTGGTCTTGCGATTATCCTTTTCTTTCAATAGGATTTTCTAAAGTTAAACAAGTTGTTTACCAAATGAATTTATCACTGAAAGTATTCCAGATTGATCCGGGTGAATTTTGATTTGCTTCAAATGTGCTCGGGTCAGGACGAGTATATTATCAGGTTAGGTTTCTCTTCGAGTTTCAGAAGAGGAGATGGAATCAAGACGTATAGCCATATTTACTGGTATTATATTATTCCGCTGTGTGTTGTATTGAGATGTATGTAAACTTTGATATTGTAATATATAGTTTTCTTTTTGAATAAAGCATTTTATATATTATATTTTGTTCATTCCATAGTTGGACACTGATCTTCTTATTCTTCTATTCTAATATTTCTTTCTTCTCTCATCTTCTAATTTATTTTGCCTAACTATCTGCTTTTTCTGTGCAATTTGAGTTGACATGGGTAGTTAGATGTTGGCTTAAATTATACGGAAAAAGTAGGTCATTACAAAGTGGTATCACAACATATAATTTAGGAATAACCTTGGCTCTGTAGCGCAACTCAATAGAGATAGGATTAGTAATATCCTAGATTGAGGTTGAGTGTATATATAAGAGCGCATATCTGTATTTTGATATAAAATTATTTTAAATTATTTTTGGCCCAATATAGTTTGTAATGCAATAAAAGATATAATTTCCTGAAATTATTATGATATGGGCGATCAATTAGATTTATCGTTATTGATTTGAATTGTGTGTTTGGATGAGTGGTTGATTGCAGGTACATAGATTTAAAAATGAATGGACTTGGTTGAAACCAATCTAGGATAAATGAATTAACTGAAGACTAATAAATTGAAATGGTATATGAGGAGTTGATTTATGTAGTCAAAATGGATTGTTAGGAATGGTTATAAATAAATACATGTAAATTGAATGGTATATAAAAAAAACATGGTTGGAATGGACAATATGGATATTTGAACCTATTCGGCATTGTTCTGAAACTAGTGAAGTTCATTTGAGTTGAGAACAAGTGCAGAGATAATTCTACTTCAAAACATGTCTAATAAAAATCTATTGTTAATTGAATTCATTTTGACATGCTAGCTGAGCAAGTTCATTTACTGTTTATTGTTAATCGTTTATTAACGCTTGCATAAGGTACGCATACGCAAAATATAAATTTTGGGTTTTTGATTTAGGTTTTGAATTTGTTTTTCATACCATGTATGTCAATGTGTATATATATATATTTGTTGTTCCTGCAATATTGTAGAAGTCTCTCCGTATAGGGGAGACTCTGCCAAAATTTAATGGGTTAGACAATTTTTCAATCTTTTTGAAAATTTTGTTAACCAAAATGGAATGATTCTTAGATTAAAACAAATTGGATTAGTTAAAATTAGAAGTTTAGATAATGGAAGAAAAGTTTCTAAGTAATTGGTATTTGAAATCAATGAGTTTTTAGCATACTTCCTTTCTTACTAATTTTGGGGACAAAATTCTTTTAAGGGGGAAGGAATGTAAAGGCCCGAATTTTTACCGTTTATTTAAATATTTAAAAATGGTTTTAAATGTTGATCTGGCAATTTAATGACTTGAATTCAATTATTTTGAATATTATATTAATATAAATAATAAAATAATAATTTATTCCAATATATTTGGGAATATATCGAATTTGTAGTTTTATATGAACTAGCGATATAAAAGGGTCTAATTTAGAGTATTGTTGAACTATATTAACATATTCGTTTATTAAACGACGTTTGAACGTATAGTTTATAATTTAATTAATTATACATAATCCAATTTAAGTATATAATTGATTGGAGATATAAAAGTTTATAATTTAATTACCATTTAATTTAATTGGCGATATAAAAGTTTATAATTGATTGTACATAATCCAGTTTAAGCCGGATTTCTTTAAAACAAGAAGCGTCCAAATCTATTGGATAATAATTTTTTAATGGAAGAGAAAAATCGAGTTTTCATATTGTAGATTTTGTTTAATGTCTAAATCAAGTTGTAAAATAGTCGCTATGGAATTCGTTATTAAAATATAATGATTTATTATACAAAACAAAAGGGTCTTTATTTTATTGACCGATTTGGCTTAGAACTCAACCCAAAGTATTTTATCTTGATACTACATGAAATTCTTCCCGAATATGTCCAATTGCAATATTTTATTATTATTATATCGAGGTTTTTTAAAATTAATTTATTTTAATTTAAATTGGACCTTTAAAATGAGCAATAATTAAAATGGCCTCCGTTTTCGATGAAACAAATTTTGTTGAATCCGCAATGGCTTATTATTGCTAGATTTCAAGTTTTGCGCCAATTGGAGTTGTTCTATGAGCATAGCAAAATTAAATGTAAATATATCAACCATTTGAGCTTGAACTAGCACCGTTTGAGGAAACAGACTCAGAATTCAACGAAACAAGTTTCGTTGGGTAAGGAATGTCGAATTGTACCATGAGGTCCATTTTCAGCACGAACAGAGTTCGTATGTGATTGCAACGAATAAACATCAGCTTGGATTGACGATAGGCATCAAACTAATATTATAATATAATTAAAAATTATTTTACCCTAATTTTTACCTCTATATAAGCAGCTCATCCCAAACCCTGTTTCCCAATTCACCACCATTCACTATTTTTTACAGAAAAGTCCTTCTTCATAAAATAATTTATATTTTAATTGCTGTGAGGAATCAGATTAGGCTTCAAATACGGAAGTCGTGGAAGGGGTCGAGGGCAAGTTGTTGGTAAAATTTGGTAGGCTAATACCACATGAGGTGGCCGGAATGGCATGAATATCAAAGCAGATCGGTTTCATTCTTAACTTAATTGTAGACGATTGGTTCGATTTAAGATGTTCATACCTGAAAAGAAGTTATAGTAGAGGAGTCAGGCTTTGGTTTAGAACCGGTCTGGGGTCCTGCGATGGTCGGAGTCACCGGAATCTGTGAGTTGATCGGAGTTATGTTTATCTGGGTGATGTGTTAGACCAGAATTCTTCATTTTCAGTCGACTGAAGGGTCATGGGCTCTGGAGTGCAGAAGCAAAGAGGGAGACGAGGAGTCGACGGTGACATATGCGGTGGTGCGGCGGATTGACTTGAAGTGGAGGCGAAGATTTTTCTAGTTAATCGAAAACTGGCAGCTTCCATGTATTTGAGGTGTTCAGGGGCTACAGGGCTCTGGTGGGGGAGAAGCCAATTAGGGGAGATGCGCTAGAGGTTGGCACAGTGGTGTTGATGGTGGTCAGACCTATGACGTTGTGGTGGAGGCGCAATGATCGTCTGAAGTTGGGTTAGTTTTGGTTGGAAGGGAACGAGGTAGCTATTGGGTTGGTCACGAAGGAAACAATCGAATTTGAGCTGAAAGTGCAGTAGAAAACGCGTGAGAAAATTAACTGACGTAGATTATTTTTAACAAAGGTATTAAGGTTATATTATTTAATTTAGTTTGTATTAAACACCGATTAAAACTTTAAACGAGTGTAACTTGTTGATACATTGTCAGAATTCAGCGAAATTGGACTCATTGGAATCACAGGGAAGAGCATTACACTGCTGAGCAGGTTTGAAAGGGATTGGAAGCTACTATTTTTTCATTTAATTTTATCTAGCCAACCCCAACTTGTTTGGGATATATGGCTTTGTTGTTGTTGTTGTTGTTGTTTAAATTAAATGAAACAAAGCGTGAACCGATCATCGAAAATAAATGTGAGTTGATTCTCATGCATTTTGGAATTCTATAATGTGTTAAATTCATATAAAAAATAGTTTGGGTTATCGTAAGGTAAAAACCGTCCGTTTTTATGTGTGGACTGGTCTTACTATTTTCCTTTTCTTTCAAAAGTATTTTCTAAAGTGAAGCAAGTTGTTTGCAAAATGAATGTATCACTAAAAGTATTACTGCCTGATCCAAGTGAATTTTACTTTGCTTCAAATGTGCTCGGGTCAGACCGAGTATATTGTCGGGGAAGGTTTCGCTTGTAGTTTCAAATGTGCTTTTTCTATGCAATTTGAGTTGACATGGGTTGTTAGAGGCTTAAACTATACGGAAATAGTGGGTCATTACAAAGTGGTATCAGGTCATATAGTTTAGGAATAACCTTGGCTCTGTGGCATAACTCAATAGAGATAGGATTAGTAATATCCTAGATTGAGTTTGAGTGTGTGTATATATATATAAGAGCACATATTTGTATTTTGATATAAAGTTATTTTAAATTATTTTTGGCCTAATATAGTTTTTAAAGTAATAAAAGCTATGATTTCCTTAAATTATTATAATATGGGCGATCAATTAGATTTATTATTATTGATTTGAATTGTGCGTTCTGATTGAGTGGTTAATTGCAGATACATAGATTTAAAAATGAATGGACTTGGTTGAAACCAATCTAAGATAAATGTATTAATTGAAGACTAATAAATTGAAATGGTATACTAGGGTTGATTTATGCAGTCAAAATGGATTGAATGTAAAAAAAAGATGGTTGGAACGGGTAATATGGATATTTGAACCTATTTGGCATTGTTTTGAAAGTAATAAAGTTCATTTGCGTTGAGAACATGTGAAGAGAGAATTCAAATATAAAACATGTCTAAGAAAAATCTAGAGTTAATTGAATCCAGTTTGACATGATAGATGAGAAAGTTTATTTACTGCTTATTTTTAATCGCTTATTAACGCTTGCATAAGGTATGCATGCGCAAAATATAAATTTTTGGTTTTTAGTTTAGGTTTTGAATTTGTTTTTCAGACCATGTAGGTCGATGCACATATATTTGTTGTTCCTATAATATTGCTGAAGTCTCTCCATATAAGGGAGACTCTACCAAAAAATTTCCAAAATTTAAGGTGTTAGAAAATTTTTCTGTCTTATTGAAAATTTTGTTAACCAAAATGGATTGGTTATTAGATTAAAACTATTTGAATTAGTTAATATTAGAAGTTTAGATAATGGAAGAAAAGTTTCTGAGTAATTTATTTGAAATTACTGAGTTTTTAGCATACTTCATGTCTTACTAATTTCAGGGACGAAATTCTTTTAACAGAGGAGGAATCTAACGGCCCAGATTTTTACTGTTTATTTAAATATTTAAAAATGGCTTTAATAATTGATCTAGCAATTTAATGACTTGAATTCAATTATTTTGAATATTATATTAATATAAATAATAAAATAATAATTTATTCTGATATATTTGGGAATACATCGAATTTGTAGTTATATGTGAATTGGCGATATAAAAGGGTCTAATTTAGAGTATTGTTGAATTATACTAACATATTCGTTTATTAAACGACCTTTGAACATATAGTTTATAATTTAATTATAAAATGAGCTGCATCGGCGTGGTAGTTCGTAGTATTGTGTTTTGAACTTTAATTGATTGTACAAAATCCAATTTAAGTCGGATTTCTTTGAAATAAGAAATATCTGTATCTATTGGATAATAATTTTCTAATGTAAGAGAAAATTTGAGTTTTCAGATTGTAGATTTTGTTTTATGTCCAAATCAAATTTTAAAATAGTTGCTATGGAATTAGTTATTAAAATATAATGATTTATTATATAAAATAAAAGGGTTTTTATTTTATTGAATATTGATTTGGCTTAGAACTCAACCCGAAGTATTTTATATTATTATTATATTGAGGTATTTTTAAATTGATTTATTTTAATTTAAATTGGACCTTTAAAAAGGGATATTATTCAAACGTCCTTCGTTTTCAATGAAACAAATTTTATTGAATCCGCAATGGCTTATTATTGCTAGATTTCAAGTTTCACGCCAATTGGAGTTATTCTGTGAGCGTAGCAAGATTAAATGTAAATATATCAACCATTTGAGCTCAAACTAGCGCGTCTGAACAAACAGATTTGGAATTCGACGAAACAAGTTTTGTTGGGTCCGGAATGTCGAATTATACCATGAGGTCCATTTTCAGCACGAACGGGGTTCATATGTGTTCGCAGCAACGAATAAACATCAGATTGGATTGACGATAGGCATTAACCTAATATTATAATATAATTAAAAAATATTTTACCCTAATTTTTCCCTCTATATAAGCAACCCATACCCCAAACCCTAATTCCCAATTCACTACCGTTCACCAAATTTTACAGAAAAGTCCTCCTTCACAAAATAATTTATATTTTAATTTTTGTGAGGAATTATATGAAACATCCAACACGGAAGTCGTAGTAGAGGTCGAGGGGAAGGTGTTGGTAAAATTTGATGGTCTAATACCACCTGAGGTGGTCGGAATGGCACAAAAACCGAAGCTGGTTGGTTTTGTTCTTGGCTTGATTGTAGGCGATTGGTTTGATTTTAGATGTTCGGACCTGAAGAGCAGTTGTATTAGAGGAGTCAGGCTATGATCTGGCACTTGTCTGGGGTCCTATGATGGTCGGAGTCGCCAGAATTTGTGTGTTAATCGGAGTTATGTTTTCTGGGTGATGTGTTCGAGTTCGATCAAAATTCTTCATTTTTCGGTCGACCGAGGGTCATGTGCTCTGGAGTGCTGAAGCAAAGTTGGAGAGTGGGAGTCGACAGTGACAAACACGGTGGTGCAGCGGTCTGATTCGAAGTGGCGGCGAAGATTTTTCCAGTTAACAGGAAACTGGTAGCTTTCGAGTATTTGAGACGTTTGGGGGCTACAAGGCTCTAGTGGGGGTGAAGCCAATTAAGAGAGAAGCGCTAGAGGTTGGCGCAGCTGGTGGTGATGGTGGGCCAAACCTACGATGTCGCGATGGAGGCGGATTGATCATCCAGAGTTGGGTCAATTTCAGTTGGAAGGGAACGAGGAAGCTATTGGGTTGGTCACGAAGGAAACAATCGGGTTCGAGCTGCAAGTGCAGTAGAAAATGCGTGAGAAAATTAACTAATGTGGATTATTTTTAACAAAGGTAATTAAGGTTATATTATTTAATTTAGTTTGTATTAAAAACTGATTAAAATTTTAAATGAGTGTAATTTGTTGATACGTTGTCAGAATTCAGCGAATTTGGACTCGTTCGAATCGCAGGGAAGAGCACTACACTGCTGAGCAGGATAAAAAGGAATTGGAAGCTAGTGGTTTTTCATTTAATTTCAAAAGCCCATTTAATATTAAATGAAACAAAGCGTGAACTGATCATCGAAAATAAATGTGAGTTAATTCTCATGCTTTCCAAAATCTTATGATGTGTTAAATTCATATAAAAAAAATATTTTGGGTTATCGTTAGGTAAAAACCGTCCGTGTTTATGTATGGACTGGTCTTATGGTTATCCTTTTCTTTCAAAAGGATTTTCTAAAGTTAAATAAGTTGTTTGTTAAATGTATTTATCATTAAAAGTATCCAGACTGATCTGGGTAAATTTTGCTTTGTTTCAAATGTGCACGGGTCAAACCGAATATATTATCATTTTAGGTTTCGCTTGGAGTTTCAAAAGAGGAGCTGGAGTCAAGACATATATCCATATTTACTGGTATTATATTATTCCGCTGTGTATTGTATTGAGATGTATGTAAACTCTGATATTGTAATATACAGTTTTCTTTTTGTATAAAGCCTTTGATATATTATATTTTGTTCATTCCGTTGTTAGACTCTGATCTTCTTATTCTTCTATTATAATATTTCTTTCTTTCTTCTCTCATCTTCTAATTTCTTTCTCCTAACCATTTGCTTTTTCTGCGCAATTTGAGTTGACATGGGTTGTTACCTGTTAGATGTTGGCTTAATCTGTACCGAAAAAGTGGTCATTACAATTAAGGAGGGTTTAAAGCTTTTGGAAATGTTTTAACAAATTAAATGGATTTAAAGATTAAATAAATCAAAATTAAGGGTTGATGATACATGAAGTGACTAACGTGGAATATTTTGACATGTGGCGGAGAGAGATGATGAGGTTACTAATTCTCATTGGTAGGAGAATGTAGCTCGACTTGACTAGTTAAGTCAATGTATTAATTACACCTTCTGAACTTCGTTCATGTCACACGACCACACATTAACTCCAAAAATTACAAAATTTTAATTCTTGCTACGTTGTGGAATTACTCTTCTAACAAACTAGGCTCATCGAATTTGGAGACCGTTTGAAAAATCGCCTTATTTCAAGCTTAAATCGAATTTTGACTAAATTTTCAACATACTTTTATATGCCGTTCTCTTACATATTAACTCCGTTTGACTTCAAGTTTTGGCCTTTATAATATTTCGACATTCCAGATCCAATAAAAATGGTTTCATCATATTGCAAGACTATTTTAAAAATAATCCTTTTATAGGCCATTAAAATAGCTTTTAAATATCGATGTTCAAAATCTGAGTTTTTAAATTGATTTAAAATTTTTACTAGCCCTGTTTTAAGTCAAATAAAACGTTAAAAATAATTTTAAATATATTCTTAAATTTTATTGAGTCAAAATCAACAATTCTATTTCAAAATTAATTAAAATAAATTCAAATCTTAATTTGACCCAAAAATACGGTTGTTACAGTCTCTCCTACTTTAAACTTTTCATCCCCCAGAAGGAAGGAAGACTAGAAGGCCGTTTACTTAACCAACTCAATCTTCATTCTAACTCAAGTTCTTTAACTTTTCAGTTTCTAAGAACTTTCAAATTTTTCGATGCTTTGCTAATGCGTTAAATTTTTGAATTTTTTTCCATAACCTCCTTTGTATCGGCATGCAATTTTATTCCTATTAATCTCATATACCATATCATAGTTCACAACATATAAGCATCAAACACTTATATGGTTATGCACGTGATTATTCAGTCCACAATATACAGGCATCTAACATTTACATGCTTATACGGTTATTTATTCCATAATATATAAGCATCAAACACTTACAAGCTTATATGGTTATTCAGTCCACAATATATAAGCATAAAACACTTACATGCTTATACTGTTATTCAGTCCATAGTATGTAAGCATCAAACACTTACATGCTTATATGGTTATCTAGTCCACAATATATAAGCATCAAAAACTTACATGCTTATACGGTTATCCAGTCCACAATATATAAGCATCAAACACTTACATGCTTATACGGTTATCCATTCCACAATATATAAGTATCAAACACTTGCATTCTTATACAGTTATTCAGTCCCTAATATACAAGCATCAAACACTTACATGCTTATATGGTCATTCAGTCCATAATATATAAGCATCAAACACTTACATGCTTATACGGTTATTCAGTCCACAATATATAAACATCAAACACTTACATGCTTACACGATTATCCACTCCACAATATATGTAGCACCCCATGTCCATTAATGTAACTGGCTAAGGGAATGCATTAACTTTAATGGAGTATTATGAGTGTATAGAACAGAATATAACAAGATAGATACATATATTAGTACTTTAAAAATCTAAAACAACTTTATTGCAGCGGAGAAATAGTTTGGTTACAACACCAAAATCAACAATAAAACCAAGTACACTTAATATCCATCTTGACAAATTAATTTCTGAGTACATTAAACAAAAAGCATAACCCCAACATAATTAGCCATAAAAAGAGATAAGTTGAACTTTTACTTTCAGCAATCCAAGCACTTCCAAAAGAGAGAGAAAGAAATCCAAATCAAATTCCACTAGGCCAACCCTGAGAACCTGGGGGGGGGGGGGGGGGGGGACAGAAAGAAAAGGGGCAAAACAAACGAGGTCAGATATAAAGTCTGGCAAGTCCAGTTACTTTAACAACATAATCATTAAAGTAACAGGATAATAACATAAACTGGAAAGTAAGAATGACTGCAACATAAGCATGTATGACAAAATAAGCAAAATGAATAAGATAAACGTTGATTGCGCTTCAAATCACTATAGGATAATGATTACACTGCACCAACCCTATTTACTCTGAAAGTTGATCCCTCTTATTAATCATAATGATAATAATAATAATGGTAGTTTCGTGTACACCTAGCTACTGTCATAGGTGCCGCCTGCCCCTATCTCCACTAGTTGTACCAACTACCCTCCCCATTCGATCGGCTCCCTAACTCGTAGATACCCGTGTAGGTCCCACAGTGGGGTGTATCACTCCCCAAAGTGGAAAATCGACACTACTAAAGATGCACGGCTTATACCTACACGATGCAACAACATCTTACCTACCAGCCCGGACCCACGCACGCTCATGACCCTATTGGACTTGTGTTGCCACCGCTAACCCGTTTTGACCTCTTACAATCAAACCCAGTAAGCATGTCCCGTCCTCGACTTAGTTTGAGCTGACTTAGATACTGAATGGGTTACTGGTTGAAAAGGGTCCCCACACTTGACACAAGCTTTCCACCTACGCTTGGTCCCCACTAGGATTTCCCACTTAACCCCTTCTTATTCATGTCTTCTTACATGTTTCAACTTGGTAAAGTGTTTCTAATTAAATATCACATGTCACCTATATCATCCACTTAACCCCATGTCCCACTACATGTCTTATCTTGGTTAAATGTTCTTTAATTCATTTTAACCGTAACCTTGCAAGACCTCCCACATTAGTTTCCCTTTGTGGTTGCTGGTTTGCCGGGCGGGTCCGGGCAGTCTTATACTACAATTCGAATCTAACCTCGTGTCTTTGCAATTATTATGCATTTAATTTATGCCTTTGACCTCTCGCATTAGATTACCGTTGTGGTTGCTAGATTTGCCGGGCGGGTCCGGGTAGTCTTATACTGCACACCAAGTCTAACCTCATACCTTAGGCGTTCATTATCTCATTTTATTATTCAACCCCAATTTGAATTAATATCCTTATTTCAAATTGTCCATAATTTCCAATTCAAGCTATGTTCATAATTATCATCTAAATTATATCCATAAATTTCCATGTATATAAACTATACCAATTTATGTCTCAAGTTAATTATATGGTTACTAACCAATTTATACCAATTACATAATATCCAATATTTCCCAAACTATTCCCCAATGTACCCACGTTGTTCGTACATAAACTTGGCATAGAACAACATAAATCTAATTAAGCATATAAACATGAACTAGCATATAAGATGGATCCAATTAACATAGGCAATGTGAACTGACATAGATCTAAACATATGATCTGGCATGGATCTAAACATATGAACTAGCATGGATCTAAACATACAAGCATAAACTTGCATGGATGAACATAACTTGCATATAAACTTGTATAGATGAACATAACTTGCACATAAACTTGCATAGAACATAACTTGCATAGAATGAATCTAATCAAGCATATGTAATTAGACATAGGAATTAACATCATAAAATGAATCTAATTACATATGATAACAAACTGGCATATATTAACAAAATGGATGATAACAGAACTAGCTAATAGCATATGATTCAACAGGCATATTCATACAGTCCAGATCACAACTTATCATAATTATTTTAATTAATTAAGTTGTGAAAGTAACTGTACTCATATTGATAGAAGAAAGAATAGATTCATTCGTTGTTGTTCTCGAATCCCTTTTCACAATTCGTAATCTTTAATTCATTGGAGAAGAGACTAGCTTAGTTTAGGATGCAGCAGCATGGCGACTTATGGGTGAATTTAGTTTAGATTAGGGTTTAGGTTTATGGGTGTTTATATGGATGTGTAGGATTAATTAGGGTCCTTAGATTAGTTTAGGATCAATCTAAACCATCCATTTCACAATGACACATCACTCAGCCAACCAAATGAAGCCCCAAAAGCCATAAAATCAGAAAAATCATCACCCGAACACGTCGACCCAACCTAGCCGACAAGGGTTGACTCCCCTATAGGGGGGTCGACACCTGTGTCGACTCCCCCCGGGAGGGTCGACACCCCTGAGCGGGAAATTTCCTGCTCAGCCCAATTTTGCTGATTTGAAATTCGAACCGGTTTTAGATTATTAATTATTAATTTAATTTAATTTCTGTTTAAACTTGAAATCTTCTAAGCTCCATAACTTCTTCATATGGAGCCCGATTTACGCAAAATCAGACTCTATCTCAAGCAGAATTCCGAGACGAATGCAATGGGATAACCCGTTTCACTTAATTCTTCTTCTAAAAATTAAGTGTCCTTAAATTTGTTAATTTTAATATTTTAAAACTACAGGGTATTACATTCTTCCCTCCTTAAAGGATTTCGTCCCCGAAATCTTTAATTCAAGAAGAATGTATATCCAACCATCCAATCATCCATCTACTCAACCATCAGTCACAGGCATCCATTGTCCTTAAACGATTTCTAATGTCATATGAACATATGCAAAAAGTGTGTGTTTATGTTCCTTATCCAATGCAAAATCAGGCGGTCTACTGATTCAGTTGACCTCCTTAATGCAAATCATGATAGTGCCATGCATCCATTATGTATGCAAAAGATTCCTAATGGTACATATTATTTCTACATGAGTGCACAATCATTTCATTCAAATGCAACAATCATATGATAACACAATAAATATACATCCATTAATTTAAATGTGCACACTTATTCATATGCAATATGAAAGTGATTGAGCCGATCTCGTGCCTAATGTGTGTGTAAATGCATCCACGAGCAACCACTAGCAAACACTTACATCCACTTGCATCCACCAAACATAACATGTACTAAGCACATGTTTACAACCATAGGATTTTCCTACCTAAATATTGAAGATGTAATCGAGAGGACATACTAAACGATGGAATAAGTACAAATAAAGCGGTAGAAAAAAAAAAAGAAATTAAGAACATACCCTTAAAAAGGAAAGGGTACGATGCATGCATCTTGTCTTCCGTCTCCCAAGTCGTGTCTCCTTGATCATCTCCCCATTGCACTTTGACCAACTTGACCTCTCGGTTGCGTAATTTCTTGACCTCTGATCCAAGGATGCATGTAGGAGCTCGTCTGATCGTGGCATCTTGCTCCACTTCCACTCCCCTAAGCATGCTCGGCTCCACCACTTCTGCTGTATCATGTAAACAGTTCCTCAAATGCAACACATGAAATACGTCATGCACACCAATAAGATTCTCTGGCAACTTTACTCTGTACTCCATCTGTCCAATCCTCTCTGTAATGGGGAACAACCCTACGAACCTCGGTGCCAATTTCCCTGCAGCTCCAAAGCGAACTACGTTCCTCAATGGTGACACCTTGATAAAAACCATGTCCCTAACATCAAACTCAAGATTGGTCCGTCTCTTATCAGCGTATGACTTTAGCCAGTCCTATGCCGTCTTTATTCGCCTTTGAATCAAGTCTATCTTCTCAGAAGTTTCCCTAACCATGTCGGGCCCAAGCAAAATCTTATCCGTAGACTCCTACCAACAAGTAGGTGATCGGCAAGGTTGTCCATATAAAGCCTCAAAACGTGCCATGTCAATGCTAGACTCATAGCTGTTGTTGTAGGCGAACTCCACTAACGGAAGGTGTTCCTCCCATGTCCCTCCAAAGTCCAAGACGCATAACCTCAAAAGGTCTTCTAAAATCCGATTCACTCTCTCGGTCTGGCTGTCCGTCTGAGGGTGATAAGCGGTGCTCAAACACAATTGTGTTCCTACCGCCTCTTGTAAGCTCTTCCGAAACTCGCTAGTGAAAATGGGATCTCAATCACTCATAATACTAGAAGGTATGCCATGCAAACGAACTATCTCTCGAAGCTAAACAGAAGCTAACCACGCCGCGGTTTTTTTACTTTTAACGGGAATGAAATCGGCGCTCTTGGTAAATCTATCTACTACTACCCAAATCCCTTTATTACCCTTCCTTGATCTTGGAAACCCATCAACAAAATCCATGGAAAGCTCTACCATTTCCAGAATGGAACCTCTAAAGGGTAAAGCAAACCGCTAGGCTTCTTTTGCTCCGCCTTGACTTGCTGGCACACTAAACATCTAGAAACGAACTCAGCCACATCCTTCTTTATTCTGACCCAAAATAAAACTCGCCTCATGTCCCTATACATCTTGTTACCACCGGGATGTATGGTCATCTTAGACCGATGTGAATCTTCAAGAATCGTCTTCCTCAAACTTTCGTCTCGTGATACACAAAGTCTACCATCCCTACGCAACTAACCCTTATCATCTATAGCATACCTACTAAGATGGCTCGAAGACTCCCCTCCTATGAGCTTGTCTACTGTCTCAACCAATTGTGAGTCATCTCGCTGTGCCTCTCCAACCCGACCTAAAAACGTAGGTTGCACCTCTAGTGATGCCAACAAACCGGGCACATAATCGGTAGAGGGTCTAAAGTCAAAGGTAGATATGTACTCCAAACTCTGCCGCTCTATGAACAAAGGACTCAAAGTCAACCTCTTTCTACTCAAGGCATCAGCCACAACGTTACCATTGCCAGGGGTATATGCGATCTCAAAATCGTAGGATGCTAAAAACTCCATCCACCTCTGTTGCCTTAAGTTTAGATCTTTCTGAGAGAACAAGTATTTTAGCAACTTATGGTCTGTATACAACTTGAACTTCTCACCAAGAAATTAGTGATGCCAAGACTTAAGCGAAAAACTATAGCGGCTAACTCTAAGTCGTGGGTAGGGTAATTCTTCTCATGGACCTTCAACTGTCTTCCACCATAGCATATCACCCTTCCCTCTTGCATTAAAACTGCGCCAAGCCTTGTTCGGCCATCATCGGTATAAACTGTGAATGGCTTACTCCCATCTGGCAAAACTAAAACTGGAGCTTTTGTCAAAGCCCTCTTCAAACGTTGGAAAGCATCATCATAGTCAACATCCCAAGAGAAAGTCAAGTTCTTCTTTGTCAACCGAGTAAGTGGGGTTGATATCTTCGTGAAGTCCTTAATGAACTTTCTATAATCGCCTGCCAATCCCAGAAAACTTCTTACTCTTATTGCATTCTTAGGAATCGTCCAATCTTGGATTGCTATCACCTTCGCGGGACCTACTGCTATCCCTTCCTTAGAGACCACGTGTCCTAAGAACCTCACATCCTTCCTCCAAAAATGACATTTGGAGAATTTAGCTTTGAGTTTTCTCTAAGACTTCCCTAAGATGTAGGGCATGCTCTTCCTCGCTTCTAGAGAAAATCAAGATATCATTTACAAAGACTACTACGAACTTGTTTAGAAACTCCCTAAACACCCTACTCATCAAGTCCACAAAATATGCGGGTGCATTCGTAAAACCATAAGGCATGACGAGCCATTTGAAGAAACCATCCGGAGTCCTAAATGCTGTCTTATTTATGCTATCTCAGCCACCCTTAGATGATGAAATCCTATAGCTAAATCCAATTGCAAGAAAACCGAAGCATCAACCAACTGATCGAACAAATCGTCTATCCTCGGCAGTGGGTTTCTGCTCTTCTTCATGAGCTTATTCAGCTCTTTATAGTCCACGCACAATCTAAGCAAACCATCAGCCTTCGTAGCAAAAAAAACCGAGGCACCCCATTCCGAAATAATAGTTCTTATGAACCCTTTCTCAAGCAACTCTCTTACTTGCTTACTGATTTCCTTTCTCTCTCTCAGAACCATGTGGCGCACTGGTAATGCAACTGGCTTTGCATTATCTACTAAGTATATACGAAAGTCTATCTCGCGCCTCGGGGGTAAACCTCGAACCTCATCAAAGACGTCACCATACTCACGGACTACACGAACAGATTCCAAATCATCTATGGATGTGTCAAGTGATTCTAGGTAGCTAAGCATCACCGGACCTCTAGGGTCACAAGAAATATCAAGGGTCCTCTCCTTTTGCAGTCTAGGATGGAACCATACCTGGCTAGCCAATCCATCCCTAGAATCAAGCTATAGCCCATGAAACCAAGAATGAATGCGTTACATTCAAACCCAACGCCCAAGATGGACACTCTCAAGTCCAGACAAGCCATAGATAAGTGAGCCGAACCACCAATAGGATTTGAGTCTACAATGGGATCCATGACTAAACTAGTAGTTAGGTGCAGTGTTTCAACTAACGAAGCTGATACAAACGAGTGGGAAGCGCCAGAATCAAACAAAGTACGAATAGGATGATTAAACCAGAGAAACCAAACTTTCAACAGAAATGTTTCTACCTCTCTCCTATCTTAGTGCCATGAGAGCATGAACCTGCCCCCTCGCCTGTGCCGGTGCCATGAGAGCTTGAACCTGCCCTCCAGTAGTAGGTCCTGCCCTCTGCCTTTGCCCTTGTCCTCCCCTCCTTGGGTAGTCTTTAATCATATGCCATGCCTCACCACATTGGAAGCAACCAGTCTTCCTCTTCTTCCTACAGTCCGTGCTTAGATGGCTCGGTGTTCATTAAATCATATTTCCTTCCCTTGGCCCTTGTTATCCTTACCATCTTTCTTGTTTTGTTGTTGTGCCTTCTTTGGGTCCACTTTCTTATCCTGTGCCTTATCAACATTAGCACCTTTCTCCTCTTCATACATCAACCCCATGTCAACCAGTCTCTCGAAGGTAGCCCCCATGGCAATGTGGGGCATAGCTAATCCATATAGTGGCTCATTCAAACCATTAACAAATCTTAGGGCGTTCTTATGCGGTGTATTCACCAACTCTAAGCCGAACCTCTCTAATTGGTTAAACTTATTGACGTACTCTTTCAAAGATAGATTCCCCTGTTTCAGAGCCAAGAACCTCTCCATATATAAACTCTCCTCTGCTCGTGAAAGAAATTTCAACTCGAACCTCTATCGAAAATCCATCCAAGTTTCCACTGCACGTTCACCATTTGTGACCTCCCACCAAAATGAGGCCTTGTCCTTCATTAACCAAGCAGCTAGCTGAACCTTTCTTCCATCATCTACCTCAAAGATACCAAATAAGCCTTCCACCTCCTTGAGCCAATTTTGAGCCTCAACAAACGTCTCTGTCCGATGAAAAGGTTTTCCGTCCATCGCCCGAAAGTCCTTGCATATCTTAGAAAAAGCATCTACATAGGGAGGAGGAGGAGGAGGAGCGGCTGCAGCTGGGGGAGGAGGAACGTCTGTTGGGCCTGTGGCATTAGCCCTAGCCTCCAGATACCTTCTGAACCAGCAGGGTATCTGTATGCCCTTGGGTATATCGGGTTCCCCAGACATGCTGAAAAGAAAAAGGAAGAGATTCAAAACGGAGAATCGAAGGAAAGATATATGGCTTTTGAGGATTATGTTTTTCATAATAAACTTTATCTCAAGAAAATACTCTCTTTAAAACATGTTTCTGAAAGTACTTCATAATAATGCTTTTGAAAAATGGTTTTTCAAAAATCCTATATCTGTTCTGGTAACCTTCAGCTCTGATACCACGTGTAACACCCCACATCCATTAATGTCACTCACTAAGGGAATGCATTAACTTTCATGGAGTATTATAAGTGTATAGAACATAATATAACAAGACAGATACATATATTGGTACTTTAAAAATCTAAAACAACTTCATTGCAGCGGAGAAATAGTTTGGTTACAACACCAAAATCAACAATAAAACCAAGTACACTTAATATCCATCTTGACAAATTAATTTCTGAGTACATAAAACAAAAAGCATAACCCCAACATAATTATCCATAAAAAGAGATAAGTTGAACTTTTACTTTCAGCAATCCAAGCACTTCCAAAAGAGAGAGAACGAGATCCAAATCAAGCTCCACTAGGCCCACCCTGAGAACCTAGGGGGAAGAGGGGCAGAAAGAAAAGGGGAGAAACAAACGAGGTCAGACATAAAGTCTGGCGAGTCCAGTAACTTTAACAATATGATCATTAAAGTAACAGGATAAGAACATAAACTGGAAAGTAAGAAATGACTGTAACATATGCATATATGAAAAGTAAGGATGATGAATAAGATAAACGTTGATTGCTCTTCTAATCACTATAGGATAATTACTACACTGCACTAACCCAATTTACTCTGAAAGTTGATCCCTCTTACTAATCATAATGATAATAATAATAATGGTAGTTTCGTGTACCCCTAACTGCTGTCATAGGTGCCGCCTGCCCCTATCTCCGCTAGTTGTACCCACTACCCTCCCCATTCGATTGGCTTCCTAACTCGTAAATACCCGTGCAGGTCCCACAGTGGGGTGTATCACTCCCCAAAGTGGGAAACTGATACTACGAAAGATGCACGGCTTATACCTACACCGATGCAACAACATCTTACCTACCAGCCCGAGCTCACGCACGCTCATGACCCCGTTGGACTTCCGTTGCCACCGCTAACCCGTTTTGACCTCTTACAATCAAACCCAGTAAGCGTGTCCCGTCCTCGACTTAGTTCGAACTCACTTAGATACTGAATGGGTTACTGGTTGAAAAGGGTCCCCACACTTGACACAAGCTTTCCACCTACGCTTGGTCCCCACTAGGATTTCCCACTTAACCCCTTCTTATTCATGTCTTCTTACATGTTTCAACTTGGTTAAGTGTTTCTAATTAAATTTCACATGTCACCCATGTCACCCACTTAACCCCATGTCCCGCTGCATGTCTTATCTTGGTTAAGTGTTCTTTAATTCATTTTAACCGTAACCTTGCAAGACCTCCCACATTAGATTCCCTTTGCAGTTGCTGGATTTGTCGGGCGGGTCCGAGCAATCTTATACCGGAATTTGAATCTAACCTCATGTCTTTGCAATTATTATGCATTTAATTTATGCCTTTGACCTCTCAAATTAGACTACCGTTGCGGTTGCTGGATTTGCCGGGCAGGTCTGGGCAGTCTTATACCGCAAACCAAGTCTAACCTCATGCCTTAGGCGTTCATTATCTCATTTTATTATTCAACCCCAATTTGAATTAATATCCCTATTTCAAATTGTCCATAATTTCCAATTCAAGCTATGTTCATAATTATCATCTAAATTATGTCCATAATTTTCCATGTATATAAACTATACCAATTTATGTCTCAATTTAATTATATGGTTACTAACCAATTTATGCCAATTACATAATATCCAATATTTCCCAAACTATTCCCCAACGTTGCCACGTCGTTCGTACGTATAATTCACATAATACGTTATGCTCACGGTTAGCCTAACTCATAGGAAAAGGAAAAGAAAGAGACATAGGCCATCCAAACTAGCATAAAACAATAGAGATCTAATTAAGCATGTGTAACATAAACTTGGCATACAACAACTTAAATCTAATTAAGCATATAAATGTGAACTAGCATATAAGATGGATCCAGTTAACATAGGTAATGTGAACTGATATAGATCTAAACATATGATCTGGCATAGATCAAAACATATGAACTGGCATAGATCTAAACATATAAGCATAAACTTGCATAGATGAACATAACTTGCATATAAACTTGTATAGATGAACATAACTTGCATATAAACTTGCATAGAACATAACTTGCATAGAATGAATCTAATCAAGCATATGTAATTAGACATAGGAATTAACAACATAAAATGAATCTAATTACATATGATAACAAACTGGCATATATTAACAAAACAGATGATAACAGAACTGGCTAATAGCATATGATTCAACAGGCATATTCATACAGTCCAGATCACAACTTATCATAATTATTTTAATTAATTATGTTGTGAAAGCAACTGTACTCACAGTGATAGAAGAAAGAATAGATTCATTCGTTGTTGTTCTAGAATCCCTTTTTACAATTCCTAAGCTTTAATTCGTTGGAGAAGAGACTAGCTTAGTTTAGGATGCAGCAGCATGGCGGCTTATGAATGAATTTAGTTTAGATTAGGGTTTTGGTTTATGGGTGTTTATATAGATGTGTAGGATTAATTAGGGTCCTTAGATTAGTTTAGGATCAATCTAAACCATCCATTTCACAATGACACATCACTCAGCCAACCATATGAAGCCACATAAGCCCTAAAAGCAGAAAAATCATCACCCGAACACGTCAGCCCAACCTGGCCGACAGGGGTCGACTCCCCTATAGGGGGGTTGACACCTGTGTCGACTCCCCCCGAGGGGGTTGACACCCCTGAGCGGGAAATTTCCAGCTCAGCCCAATTATGCTGTTTTGAAATTCGAACTGGTTTTAAATTATTAATTATTATTTTAATTTAATTTCTGTTTAAACTTGAAATCTTCTAAGCTCCATGACTTCTTCATACGGAACCCGATTTATGCAAACTCAGACTCTATCTCAAGCAGAATTCCGAGACGAACGCAATGGCGTAACCCATTTCACTTAATTCTTCTTCTAAAAATTAAGTGTCCTTAAATTTGTTAATTTTAATATTTTAAAATTACGGGGTGTTACAATATATAAGCATCAAACACTTACATGCTTATACAGTTTTTCAGTCCACAATATATAAGCATCAAGCACTTACATGCTTATACACGATTATTTAGTCCACAATATATAAGCATCAAACACTTACATGCTTATACAGTTATTCAGTTAAATCACACATTTTCAAGCATATATCTTATACCGTCAAGTCATAGCCAAAAGATATACTATCATCATAGACACAGTGTATACCCTAGTGTGTTGTGCCACTTAAGGTATATACCTTGTATATGCATCTAGCTACCCATATCTATGCCCACCTGAGTACAGCTACGTACTTGTAGCGGCCTACATCGCAAAATATATCAATTCCAAAATGTACAATGTAACGGCGCAATTTTCGACCCTCCGAAAACCGTGTCGTTATTGAAAGAATTTAGAAGATGAGATAGAAAAGATAGAAATAAATAGAATAGAAGAATAAGAAGTTATCAGAAATCTCACAGCAGAATTTAAAAATACAAATACATTACATCATAGGGTCTGATACATCATAGTACATCAACATATTACATCATCATAGCACGTTAACATAATTATACATCATGATATGGGAATACAAATCTAACTGGATACATAGGTGTAGTTTTAAAACTACTAGTCTTGTCCTGCAACTTGAACTTCGTGAGGTTCCATTTGCCAACCTGAATTACTTGCCTACTCATAATAAATATTATGAGTACCCAAGAGTTTAGGGAAAACACAGAAAATAAACTCCGGGTCAGTCAGGGGACTGGTGTGAGTAAACACAGTTAAAAAGATGTAACGGGGGGTAGGGAATAAGGTGTCAGGTATTAACCGATTTAATAACTTTCGAAAACTTAAGCCCAATCCATAACTAACATATGGAAAACGACCCTTGTATTTGGATATCAAAACGTTTGATATATTTTACTATAGTATTTATCAAATAAATACCATCTAGTGAATCGCTTGCATCTCACGTTCACGTACATAGAATAAAATCTAAAACCGTCGAGCGCTTATTGGAAATTTGGTTTCTAACTGACAGGGTATGGGAGCACCCACCGATCAGTGTACTCTAGAGAAGATACACTGGGGTTCAACAAGAACATCCTGCAACCCGGCCACACATGACCGTCCACTCATTTAGCTTGAGTGTAACGAATATATTACCACCTCCACGGTTGGGAATGACCCACCGATTACCGAAGGTAACAGCAGTGAAAAATAGATTTAAGAAACAAACGGGAATACTCTAGATGGTGATAATATACCCTGCTTGGGTATGACCCAACTAGCCATGCTGCCTAGCCCATCTTTCTCGGGTTGTGAGGTTTGAAGTCACGTTACCGTTGACGGATTATTCTTCAACGTCTTTGAATATCACACCGTCCTATCTGACAGATCACTCATTTGCTTCCACAAACATATTCCGGGTATAAGGCTAAAGAAACGAATCTCTCCGCCACCAACATAATACACTTATGTAAAGTCGATGTGTAAAATCTGATCGATATACGTTGTCAGACATCCGACTGTTCGGATCTGTTCTGGGATTTAACAGACCGTAGACACTATCTTGAAATAGTCCTTGCATTCTTCTTTGTTATCGATTTCCGGTATACGTCGTAATATTCGAGTCGAAGTGGAAATGGGAATTCCGGACTCTTCGAAAACGATGAACGAGATATCTTTCATAGTTGATAATTTATTTTCAGCTTACTGACTTAGATTCAGTTTGCACATCCTGTTATTTATAGTTTATATAACAGTATATAAAATCTTCTGGTTTATCTCGGATATGGAAAAATATCTTTTATCATTGATCAGTGGACGGTGTATGTCGTACACAAGTTGTTGTATTTATTTCCTTTATTTAAACTTTAAATAAATTGTTTAATAATTTATTTAAATTAAATTATCTTTTAAAACTTAAGTTTCCATCTCAATGAACTTCTTCGGAAAAACTTCGATTCTGGGACCTCACTGTCATCATCACTGTTCCACTTGCCTAAGCCAGTTTAAATAAAAATTCTATTTTTATTTAATAAATTTATTACAGATTATTTATTTAATTTAATTAAACTTAATTTAATTAAATTCTTGGATCTTAAAAATTGTTTTTCTCTTGTATTGCCAACCTTCGAAAACCATGGTGAAACCACTCGATTTTCCTTGCCACACCACCTTGCCAGATCTCGTTTTACCAATCTTCGAAAACCCTGGGTGATCACTCGAAATCCAAGCAGATCCATCGGCGGATCACACGAAATCCAAGTGCCAGACCTCGTGCCAAACTCTTCTTCCCCATTCTCCATTTCTTGCTCTCGACAATGCTGTGCAACCGTGCACAGTCGTGCACTGCTGTGCACGTGCACGTCCCCAAACGCCACCATGCCCTTGCCGAACCACCACCCACAAATCCCGTTGCCTTCACTGATCAACTCTGACCAGTCGCCACCACCATCCATCACCTCCTCCTCGAAATCACCTTCCCACCTTTGTTTATAGAAAACTGCTTCGAAACGCTCCACCTAAACCGACCTCGTCTGACCATCTCCGATCACTTGGAGGTCTCGCGCCGCCTCCGATAGCTTCCTCGACTTCCGACGCTGCTCCTCCCCAATTCCTAGTCCACTCGATCAAGCGGGGGCCCCACACGACCTCTTCAAATACTCGAACCCATTTTGCTTTCAAAAGTGTAAATCGAGCTCGTTAGCTCAATCCACTCGCTGGAAAAATCAATTGGTATTTTTCCTATGATCGTCGAAGTCTCACGCTTCTCCACGCTCCACGCCTTGGCATTCAACAACGTTGATCGTCGGAATTTGGCAAAAGTGCCATTTCCGTCCATCTCGACTTATCTACCCAAACCCAACATTTAAAATCTTGAAAACACTTTTAAAAATCATCGTTTTGCTTGTTGATTACATTCATATCTCTGTAATTCAATTCTACGATGTTTGAAAATTCGGTGATTTAGTTTGAGACAGAGGATAAAACTGTTCTCTGCTGTTCTTGGGTTTTTCAAAGCAAGTTCTTCATGCTTAATACTTTCGAAATTGTTGTAGATGTTTTAGTATACATATTACTACTGAATATACTTGTATAGTTGGTGTCTTGAGATCATCAGGTGTAGTTGCAATTAACAGAGGTGTTTGTTCTTGACAGCAGTATTTCTTTTTGATCAAATTTAAAAGATGAACTCATTACTTGATCTATGGTGACTTGTAAACATGGTATACTGATGATATATACTTGGTGTTCTAGTATCTACAAGGTTGATATAAACATGATATACTGGCATTGATATATATGAACATGGAAGCATCCAGAAACTGTTTACATTAAACTTGAAATCAAACATGACTTAAGTGAGGTTTACTCACCGATTAAAAACTCCTGAATTATTCTAGCTTGAAGGTGATAAACTCTCAGCAACAACTTCTATTTTCGTAAAGGAGAAAGCATGCAAATGAACGTGTATTTATAGGCAAGGACTCACACAATTGGTCTTCTACTTTATGCTTTTTAACAGTAAAAAGCCACATCCTCTACCTATCCTTTCTCTCTCATTCGAATGGCCAATAAATGTTACAGCAAAGTATATGTACTCTTCACCGAAAATACTTCTTACCAACCCTCTTTGGTCACTCCTAAGTACAAGAGAATATGTTTGCATTAAATGCAAAGCTTGCTTTCATTTAATGCAAGACTCAACCTTTCCCATCAAAACTTAAGAGAATGCTTTCCCTTACTTGGATATTTTTGTTTGCATTCTTACTTTGCCGCAGATATCATGTGCAGGGGAATTATGAGATAGTTAAGTCCTAATCTACTCCTTAATGATGGGTTTGCTTAGCCTTGTTTGCTTTTGGTTTAACTCTCTTGTTTTGTTGCTACTATATTTGGTGTATATAAGCTTATATATCCATGTTTTTGGCCGTAGCATATGTATATAAATATATATATATATATTTATATATATATATATATGCTTTTTCCATGTTATACTTATATATATATAATATATATATATAAGTGTTAATCCCCTTTGTTAAAACATAGATATGTACATAAGTGTTTAACTCTTTAACTTGTATGGTTTTGCTATGTGAATGACACTTATCCATGCTAGTTGTAAAATAGGATTTGTCACTCTAGTTTGTGTTGCCACACTTCTCATACTTCTCTGTGTTATGAATAGTGTTACTAATTGTTGCTTATGTATGTTGTAATATTAAACATTATACATACCTTATATATATCAAGTTCTAGTGCAAATCATATATGTATATACATACATATAAGTGATTATTCACATTTAAATTGGTTGAGTTCTCTAGATACATTTTAATTTCCTTATTAAAATGAATATCAGACTCTTGAAAAATCCAGCCATTACATACAACCTATGCCTATGTCACACCAAAACGAGGCTACCACATATACATCATATATACAACTAGAAACTATCACAACTACTCACCACTAGAGTTAGATATTGGTGACCCAGATAACGTTAACTCCTCAACCTCTTGGGCAAGCTCGTTATCTACACCTCCTAACTCCCATCCAACATCCTCAGGTGCCAACTCCTCTCCAACCCAGAAAATCATCCGACTGCTCGTCATCACTGTCATGATCTGACTAATATATGACCACGTCATCATCATCATTCTCTACTTGCTCAAGCTTAGGCTTTACCGGCGGCTCTATTATATCCTGCATCTGTAAACCCTCAGGCTTAGGCCAATCCAAAGCAAGATGTGGCTCTATAATATTAGGTACTAATATAGCTATAAGCAGCTCAACAAGATCCTGTAGCTCTGGAGCTAGATCCCAGATAGGCAGCTTCTCAGGTGCTATGGGTTGAGTGAAACCCGCTATCATCATGTTTATCTCTAGTACAATATGTATATCCAGCCACATAAGTGTATCCAACTCAAGGTGTGGAAAAATAGGAAAAGCAGGTCCAACATCGTGGAAAACTATATCCAAATAGGCCCTAGGGATAAAACCTGGAATAATCTTTAACTCAAGAGGTGGCTGCTCCTCAACTTCTGGAGGAGGCATGGGAACGGGGTCTTCCATGACTACATGGCCATAAACCCGTCGTCATCCTCAAGCATCCAAGTGTTATAATATGTAGAATCTATGGCTCATAAGGGTTCGAGTCCATGGAGATATCCTCAGAACTAGAACCAAAATCATTATGCAAGAATACAAGTGGTACATAAGCAGAGGTGCCATCTAACACAAATTCAATGTCACTACCATAGCCAGGAATACTCTCGATGCAATCAGGTATGAGGAAACTGAAGAGCTGCCGTCCGAGCTGTCGAGCTATCACTATCAGGACCATAAATACTATCTATCATATGCAGCGAAACTATAGAATTGTTACCCATACTGTAGGATGAACTACTGCTAGAAGAAGATGATGAAGACTGAATAAACTGAGCCACGTATTGCCCGACGGGCGCAGACTCACCTCTCTACAATTTGAAATAAAGAATCTCAAATTAAAAAATAGGTTCAAAGCTAACTCTTTTAAGTAAAACAGCTAATGGTTTATGTATATCCACTGTCCAAAATTGCGAATATAACTTCCTTTATGAACTTAACCTAAGTTCTGTTTCAGAATTTATTTACTGTCCAAATTCAAAGAAAATTCCGTTTACTTATTCTAATCAAACACCTCAAATTATTAAACGAGCAATCAAACAACCAATGGATTTATAAACTTTTAAATTATATATGTTACCAATATATATTTTTCCTATGCGCAAAAGTATAATTTCAAAAATGGATTCTATTTAATAGTAAATACAGGTACGCTTTCACAACCCCATAACTCTCAACTCATTCTAAGATACTACTAATCCCATCTCTAATGAGGATTCTTTGATAAGATGTTACTAATCCTGCCTTTGATGAGTTCTTTTGTCTAGTTCTAATACGTCCTATTCTCGGGCTTTGTAAATGAAAGCTCTAACACCACCTATGACGACCCACCTTCCTTCCTGGCCTAAATCGAAAAGAAGATGGATTATTATGAGAACACTATGCACTGGAGCACAAAACAAGAGAATTTTTCATTGCTATTACAACGATATTACATCAGAGTATAAGAATATCAGAGTATGAAGATAAAATAATACAAAGCAGAAAAATAAATATTAGAGAATAAACTACAATGCAGCAGAAATAAAATTACGTTGGTATCAAGATACAATGCATAATGGAAAACTTCAACTAATCATAGCCAAGGACCATAAAGATATCTAGAATACAACTCTAGCCATAATCCAGAATCCTACTAATAGAAAATCCACAAAACTACTGACTACCCATGTGGAAAATATGGGAAACTAGAGTTTAGGTGAAAACAATAAACTCCAAGTCAGTCATGGGACTGATGTGAGAACTTAAAAAAAGTTATTACCTAAATTTAAAGTTGGGTAAGTCACGGGACCACACCGTATAACACGGAACTAGTTTAATCCACATGAATGACAATTTTAAAATCAAAACAACACAATACTTTTTGAAAAATGAAGCTATTATAAGACTTAAGTCCCATCACACAATATAACGTAAGCCGAAGGATAGAGTTTTACCTTATAATAGCCAAACATACTTGGTACGCGATACAACAAATATTGTTGATATTATTGCTAGTGCATAGTGCGGAAAACAACTTTGAAAATATATGTATCAATCTTAGATGACATAATACCCCATCCTATTATGTCGCCATAAGTATGCAACAAAAACCATAAGATCACGTATTGAAATTTGGATTTCTATCATGAACCGAGGCAAGGGATCCTTCCTCATCGGATTCGGACCATCTCTAGCAACATGTCCAGGACTTTGACTCTGGTGAACCTTTGAAGTAACATGGTCGGTCAGTTGTACGTCACTGATTGTTAGTTCCGGAACACTAGATTTCCCAGTCCTATTGGACCTCATGGTCTGTCCGTCAACCTATTTGGCCTTGTGCGGCCATATCCGAGGGCCCTCACTTCAATCATCCAAATAAGTAAAATTTCTGAACTCCATAACATGACATCACCTCTAGCTAAAAAGAAATACATGTCCTCCCTGTAGTTCCCCATCCCATTTTTGACTCATATCAGAGTGTGAAGCTCGCGAATTAACGCCATACAAAAAACTACTATATAAGCTATGATTTGAACATCATCCACAAAGCCTTGCTTTTCAACAAAAGCTATGATCCATGCATCTCAGCATGCCATATTGTCAATTCATACCAAACAACTGATATGTACTGATATATAACCTTTGAGCTCATACGTCTCAGAGAAGGGTGTTAAGCTAAGAGAATAAAAATTTTCTCCACCAAACAGATTTATATTTAGCAGAGATCACTAAATATAGAATTTATTACAATGTCAGACACATTATCCATCTACAAGTCCATTCTGGGTCTGAACGATACTGGAGGCATCTTATTCCTCATCCGATATGTCCAATACAGGAGAGAGGTCCTCGCATATCCGGTAGATTTCCAAGTACGTCTGGACGATCACCACTTATAACCTCGCCTTGGGTATACGGCCCAACCGAGACATCAGCAATTGCCCAAACGAAGTAAAGATATTTGATCTTCAACCACCGTCTTCATCTTCAACTTTTAATCGTCGTAACAGTTATTCAGAATGGGTTAAACTTGGTCTTTCCGAATAAATCGTACATTTTAAAAATAAAAAGATACATAAGGATAACACATATCTCATTCCAATCCAGAATATTTTTTTATTCGAATATTCATTACTTTGGGAATGTTTCCCATTAATTTTATCAAAGACTCATACCATTTAAAATTTTGTTTAAATCTTCCTTGGTAAGTCATTTAAAAAAATTCATAATACCATTTCATAACCTAAACCAAATTAAGGTTTATAAATCCTGTCTTTAACTGGGTTGAAGAACAAATGTCATTTTAAAACATCGTCCACATTAAACCCATAATCAACTTCAATTTAATTCTAATTTAGTTTATTAAATTAGAAAACTCCTTTAAAACTTAATTAAAAGATTAATTCAATAAATTCCCTTCTCAATTGGGTTTAAGAACAGAGTTATTCAAGACACCATTCACAACAAACCCAAAATACAATTTTATATTAAATATAAGGTTTTAAATGGAAATCATGTCAACTTACATTTAATACCAAATTCTAAAACCAACAGATATCCTCTAGGAATAACGATATCTATATCTTCCAAATTCCTCAACCATACCTAAAAAAGTTCGGAATCCACTATCGAAAATATCCGAAGATAATTTCCATTCAAATCCATTCCAATTCATGCATTGGAAAATTCTGGTTATTTAATAACCATTTACAAATCCAATTTATTTACCATTGGATCTAGAATACTTTAGAAAACATCGTCTGGTCTTAGTTGAATATCTAATGTTCCTTTCGGTTCTTCACACTCTTTACCTAATGAAAAAATTTCTGATTAGATCTCATGGGTGATACTAGACTGTACTCTCACGAATCATCGCAAAATCCTTTTGGTTATTTTATTCTGGTTGTTAACTGGTTCATTTAGATAAAAATATCTTCTATCTTTTCAAACATGCAATATTTCATCCAAAATCTTTCCAAATCATTTATTCATATTTTTAATAAATTTATTAAGACCCTTACAATCGGTTTCTAATATCGGCCACTGAACTGCGTCTATAAAGACCTTTTCCAAAACTGATTTGGAATTATATTAAAATCAAATAGCTAGATTTCAAAACATCATGTTCCATTTGAAAGGTCTTTTCATTATGAATCTAACATTTCCAATTTTAGGAGAATCTGACGGTCGGGTCTCCTGTTACGTCAATTCGAAGTTACGGGTTGACGTTCGCAAACTCGCTGCGACGGGTTCTATTCTAACCCGAACCAATTAATAATCTAAGTATAAATCAAAACACTTTCAAATCATTTTTATAATTTGTATAAAATATATATAATCATCTTTCAAAACTCATTTCGGTCGTTTCTCTTCAAAATCACATATTTCATCATATTGTCAACTTTAATATTATTTTAATGAATAAAATAATATTATTTTTCGAAAGTCATTATTTTATGCTCAAATTTTCCATATAGTCATTATAAAAATAAACGAAATTTTTTCGAAAGAAAACTTCTTTTAAAACGTTTGCTACATAACCTAACGGAACTTCACTTTGGAAAGTTACTATTCATTTTAAATCAAAAACTTTGATATGCCAAAATTATATTAAATTGATTAAAAATCTTTCGTTACAATTACGAATATTCGTCGATATTTCGATACCTATACATCCATCTAAAATCGGACATCTAAATCAAACTTCGATTTTTCACTGAATATTATATTACTAAAATATTTATATTTTTTCCGGATTGGAATGAACTTCAACCAAACATCATATAATTTTGCTTATATGAATTTTGTACAGCTAACAATAGTTGTAAACATCTATTGAACATCCAATTAACATACAGTGCGTACTTACACCCATATAAGTCTAAAATAAAATATTTAATGCTTATATCGG
Source organism: Allium sativum (assembly GCA_030737875.1). NCBI lineage: Eukaryota > Viridiplantae > Streptophyta > Magnoliopsida > Asparagales > Amaryllidaceae > Allium > Allium sativum. The sequence goes on along the minus strand of CM060912.1, from coordinate 966,206,957 downwards.
TGCGTCAATCAACTGATTGAGCTACATACTTGGGATTCGTTTATGTCAATTATCATCCCAATACCCATATGGGGTTTTCATCCGATAAATAATCAATTTAAATCAGCCATAGATTCCTCAATTTAATCATAACCAATTCATTTCAAGTTGTTTTTCAATTTATCCAATTTCACTTAAACAAGTGATTATAAATTCATCGTTCGAATTATAAATGGATGTTTAATCCAATATCAACTACCACAAATATTTTAACATTTTTTTAACATGTTAATCAAATCAAGATCACATTCAAATCATAACATTGTAAATCATCAATTCATCTATCAGGTTTGCAAACAATTTGTGATGTGAGCTACCATATATCGCACAATAATTTGTGATAACTAACCAAATTAAAACTACATTTCTTGCAGCTGTTTAACTAATTAACTAACTGTCATATATTTCAACATCGTATTAGCTACACGATTAATCAATTTCTAGCTTCAAATTCATATTAACTTAAATCACTTTACAACTAATTATTTTCCCGTTTAATCATAATTAAACTACACAAATATAATATCTTAAGTGAGAAGCTCTCACCCCAGCCATCTAACAACAGTATGCTTCAACTTTGAATCTGTATGAGCTTGCTACAGGCTAAAAATGTGGTCTTTCCCCTCCGAATCAACTTGATACTTCATGACAACACCCGAACTGACACAAATATATGTTATAAGGTATAAATGCAAGATTTTTAGTGGTATTTGGGCTCGTGGAGAGGAATGGGGCCCACAGCCTTGCTTTTTGATAGAGTAGCTGACATAGAAGCGGCTGGTGATGCTAGCGTGGAGGGTTGGGTCCACTTAGAGGAGCTAGGAGGTGTGTAAACTTGGTTTAGAGTATAAAGGTGACACCTTTTTTCAAAATAGAAAGGAATGGAAGAGTTTAAGACGTGGGAGGGGGACATACAACCGTGTGTGGCCTAGAGGGAGTGGATGGGCGTTGACGTAGGTGGAGGAGGCCAAAGGGTGGGGCTCTAGGGGCAGCAGTAGGGTTCAAAGAGAAGAGGAGGCCATTAAAGAGGGTTTAAAGCTTTTGGAAATGTTTTAGCAAATGAAATGGATTTAGAGATAAATTAAATCATATTAATGGTTAATGATGCATGAAGTGACTAACGTGGAGGATTTTGACAAGTGATGGAGAGAGATGATGAGGTTACTAATTCTCCTTGGTAGGAGAATGTCGCTCGACTTGACTAGTTAAGTTAATGTATTACTTACACCTTCTAAACTTTGTTCCGATCGTACGACCACACATTAACTCCAAAAATTATGAAATTTGAAATTTTGCTATGTTATGGAATCACGCTTCTAGTCTCGTCGAATTTGGAGACTGTATGAAAAATCGCCTTATTTCTAGCTTAAATCGAATTTTGATAGAATTTTCAATGTATGTTTATATGTCATTCTCATACATATGAACTCCGATTGACTTCAAATTTTGGTCTCTATTATATTTTAACATTCTGGATCCAATAAAAGTGGTTTCATCAGATTCTGAGACTGTTTTAAAAATTATCCTTCTATATGCTGTTAAATTAGCTTTAAAATATCTATATTCAAAATCTAATTTTTTAAATTGATTTAAAAAATTTACTAACCCTGTTTTAAGTCAATAAAACATTAAAACAAATTTTAAAATTATACTCAAATTTTATCGAGTCAAAATTAGCATTTTCTATTTCAAAATTAATTAAAATAGATTAAATTTTAAATTGACCAAAAAATTCAGGTTGTTACGGTTAGTTTCTATAAACAACCAATTATAGTAATTTAACATCAATCAACTCAATAACAACTAACTATAAAATTTAAACAATCTACACTTAATTTAATACGTTTATATTTTTATAAAAGCAACCAACAAGGTAAGTTGCCTCGTTTGGTAATAATCGTTAAAATAACGATTTTATTTAATATAAATAAACGAACGTTTAAATAAATCAATTTATCCAATATACAAATAAAAATTCAACATACATCAAACAATTATCAACCATAGCGCACAAATATTGAATTCGACTTATAGAAAATATAAATGAGACAAAGCCGAGTGAGTTATACTCACTTTGGTCTCATTTATCATTGAAATGGCTCATTTTAATTAATATAAACATGCATTTAATTTAATTAAAAATCCTAGTTGCTTCCAAATCTGTCCAAACTGGTTTAGAATGTAGGTCTCGTCAAGACGATTCCAGCGTAGCTTGTTTGGTTTCCAATAAAAAGTTATACCCAATTAAGTATACAATTTTTAAATAAACAATTTATTTCTTAATTAAGTTTAAATTAAACTAATTACATTTATTTTTTAAACCAGGCTGTTTACTTTGGATTTTAGATTTTGAAGGCCCGACATCATTCCATTGTTCAAAAATAATATTCACTTGGCCGACATCCAGATTTCCAAACAACAGCCCGCTAACAGGCCCGTTCCATAACTCCTTCCTCGTTTCCTACTTTCTTCCTATTCACAAAAAAGGCCAAATACCTACTTTTGATTTACAAAGAAAAACAAACTGGCCTGAACTCCTTTTCTTTGTTGCGTTCAACACATAACCAGGCCCAATTGCTTTGCTTCACAGGAAAACAGACGATTCCCTTCTTCGTTCTTCTGACTATAAACTTTGTCGTGCTTCAACCCCCACCTCCCCACTTTTGTGCCTCCCATGGCCAACCGAAGCACGTTCTGGACCTACTAGCATCAGCGCTACCACCCCATGACCTTCGCCATAAGCCACGACTTCCCCAGGTCTACCGTTTGCCTCCAATAACCCCTCAACCGCCAACGACTTTGAGTTGATTTACGGCCACCAACGGACACCATACATGATCATGGCACCAACATGAAGATCTCAGCAATCTCGACCCCTTCTTAGTCAAACGCTTTGTGAGATGAGGATTTGATTAATAGACTTTAGGGAAGTAAGTTGGGTGTTTGCTGTCCATTTATTTCATTGAAGATGGAAGGTTCCGTGTTAATTTGTTGGGAAGAATTCGAAAAGAATGAATAATGGCAGTGCATGTGTATATATACATGTGAACGAATTTTTGAGGACAGGAACAATGTTAGTAGGCATGGGGTAGCCGTGTTATTTCTTAAGTAGAGTAGATGATTTTTTTTTTGAAAACATAAGGCAGATAGAACTTTGCTTGTGCATAGGCTGCATGAACGTGTACTATTTCTTAAGCATGAAGGTACATGGTAGCTGCGTTTATGAAGGTAGAGTATATATGTAGTTTATATACACAATGGCATATGGTAGGTTGTACTTCAATTTTGAAAACACAAAGCATAGGTTGCACGTTGGTACCAGTTAGGGTGTACTTCAATTTTCTTAAGCATTAAGTTTACTAAAAAAAATTATACATTGCTTATTATTTGGTTATTTACTTCTACCGCTAATTGTCGTTGCATGTTCTCTATACATATTGTCACAAACGATATCCAATCGAAAGGAAAATGGACTCACTGCTATGTCTTGTCGATCCGGACCCAATGAAATTCATTTGGTCGAAATCCTACTCTGTTTGCAAAATGTCGTTATTTAAATTTCAATTTATTGTTAGTTCACATTTTAATTTCGCTCGCTCACAAAACAACTCTGATAGGCTCCAAATTTGAAATCTTACAATAATTATCTTTATGTATTCTAATAAAATTAGTTTTATCGAAAACTAAAATCGTTTGGAAAATAGCCATTTTTAAGTCCTATATAATATCGATAAAATATAATTTAATTCCAAACAATTCCATTTAAAAACAATAGATTTATTATTATCAAACATATCCAAATGGAATAATATATAACTTCAAATAGAAACCAATATGGATTTTAAAACTCAACATTAACATTTTCGAGTTAAACGATATCCAAATTATATAGAAATTCCTTTATATTTATTAAATAAATCTTTATAGTTTATAAACGACCATACCGTGATTTTTCTAGAATTTTGATTTGGACGTAACTTAAAATCTATAATATGAAGTCCCAAATTTTCTCTTTCATTAGAAAACTATAATCAAATAGATCCTAATTGTCAGCCTGTTTTGTGATCAGACTATCCAAAGCCCAAGAACTCTATCAGGATGGCCACTCAGGGCTTGAGTATGAACTGGCAGAGATCAGCATCTGATTGGACGAAGTAACAAAGGATGGGAAAAATCGTATTTCTACGCACATAAGCTTCGGGTTGGATTCCACTATTTCAGATCAAGCTAAAGTGAATATTTCTGACCGACCAAACCGGATCGGGTCATCCGGATCGGGTAAACCGGATCCGGTCATCCGGATCGGGCCATCCGGATCGGGTCACTTAACCCTAACCGAATTCTAGGCAGTTAACCATTTCACCATGTTCTCCACTACTTTCGAGATTTACTCTAAAGCTGCCACTTGGCCACTCAACCCTAACCGAATTTCTATATATAAATACATATACAACGCATCATTTGAGGGGATTTTTGGCACTTCATTAATTCATGGCATCCATGGCCGAATTTCTCCATAGATAATCACCTTCTTCTCCAATGAAAATATATGAATTCGGAGAGAATTATTCATTGTATTTGATTGTTTGAGTGTCAATATTCAGTGTAATTGTAATTTCGAAATGAAATGAGGAACTATAAAGTGGATGTAGGCTCATTAATGTCGAACCACTATAAATCTTGTGTGTTGATTGATTTCTCTTGCTTTTTCGTATATGATTTCTTATTATCCTTTGCAAAACATGATCAATTGGGTATTAGTGCTATTTTTTTGGTCTAACATTTTGGTGCTTTCACTGAGAACTGAAGATTCTCATCATATAAGGATTCTCCATTCTACTATTGGATCACCAAGTTCGATGAGGAAATCCTGCGAATTCTAGTAGCAACAGCATGTTCCCACTTTGAAGAAGTCTTTGGATCGAATGCAGGTGAACAGGGACTCAGATTGAATAGATACAGATCGTACATCTCTGGTTCGGATCGTCACATTTGGACCGGTTCGGGTCCGACCCGACCCTGCTAAGTCACACATTGGAATGCTAGATCTTGGAATGACAGCACCGGTTTGGGTCAGATGATCAGTGATCCGATATGCCTGAAGTGCATTAAATCGAACAAGCAACTTCCGACCCGCAGCCTCCAATGACATCACGATCCGACCCAAAAGAGTGACCCCGACCCGAACATCATGGGAAGATCCGAACCAACTAGTTGATGACGCCCCGATCTAGCTCATAAGAACGAGTCTTATCCGACCCAACCTGAAGGCACTCCCGAGCCGCAATTTGAAGGGATGATCCGATCCGACTCGAAACAACTATTTTTGGGAAAAATACGTTTTTCAGATCATTTCAGAAAAGGCTCCATCTTCCAAAATCGAAAAAATAGAGCGGTGCCCACATTTTCGACATAACCGGCGTCAATCGTCGCTGGGACTGTGGGGCCCTGGACCCCTACCAACGCTGCACTCGGACCCGCTGACGGCCTCGCCTTTGGCTCGGACCATGGCTCGCCTTCGGCTCAACATATATTTTGACCAACAGCAGTCATCAAAGCTTGTCAATGAAGATTAGACGGATAGTCTGAGAATATCACAACAAGATGACAACGACTGTGATTTTCCCCAGAGCCATGATACCTACTTACATCAGTAAGCCAGTGTGAGGAGCTATCGATCAGATTCAGCTTGTTGTCATCGACAGTATACGAGGCAATGATTGTCTCATAGTAGCTTCCTCTTCCATAGCCCCGATGGTGTGTATATTTCATCAATGCAACTGATGTTGTTCCCTAACTAGAAGTGACCACCTTATTTATGTAACTTAAACCTATCCAATCGGTGGAGCATTGAATGACGGTTATATGGAACAATCCGAGCACTACTTCGAAGATGATTCATATGATCTTAGTGACCGTGATTGTCAATGATGGGATACCGGAAAGCTGCCAAGGATCCTAACATCCCAAAGCTACACTTCAATTGTATGATGTGATAAATGGAATATGTCATTCGGTTCACCTACTGAAAAACTCGGCTAACCTATGCAATGGCTATTTGTTGTCAACCGCATTGAGGAAGACTGATTTCCATCGAATAAGGGTTAGGTCAACATACTTTGATGCCTAGAGTTAGGTACTAGCTGAACCACCACACGCCATGATTGGACCTATGGATCCTCTCCTGGATTATAGCAACTTGACTGCTCACCAGCCACCATACGACCTTGGTCAAGTGATGAGAGCTCGAGATTAAACCAAATATGAATCAACCATTAGCTCCCTACTTTTATTTGTGTTGTAACATAACGCATGAATATTACTTAAAGTCTCGCAAACTATGTTGTCGTGTTCAAGCTTATCTGATCAAGATCTAGACTAACCAGCTCCAGCAGAATTCAGAACTTGCATTGTAGCCTAATGTCTATTGCTAGAATTCCCAATTGAAACCGGAGTGGGAATGGTCCGTGGTGACTGAGTTACTAGAAGATCTTGTTATTTGCTTAAATGGAATATGTTACACATCAGAGATGGAACCCAAATACGCTTCCCCTCCTGATGAGATGGAGTGCGAAGGAGGCATCGGCTTAGCAAGCAAAGAAAAAATCACATAAAAAATTGCCCGATGATCTGCACAAAGACATAGATCTCAGAGAAAATGAAGATTCGTGATGCAGGAGGGTGACATCTAACGAAGCAACTACCCAAAGATTGAAAAGCTAGCTTACAGTTTGATGATTGCTTCGAGAAAACTCCGCCACTATTTCCAAGTTCATCTAATTTTTAAATACATTGATTGGACAATACGACAGGTCCCACAGCGACCCGAGGCATCTGGATGATTGCTTGAATGAAACATCAAGCTAAACCAGTTTGATCTCAATTCCCTCCTGTAGAAGTCCATACAGGGAAAAGTATTAACCGACTACATAATTGAGTTTGCCATTCCCAAAGAGGACGTAATAGATGAAGAAAGTCGCCCCACAAAAAGAAAGATGAAAACAGGCACCTAGAAGATATACAGACGGTGCAAGGAATGATCAACGGTCCGACGCCGTAGTTTTGCTAATAATTCTTGAAGAACGGTCAATTTTCTATGCCTCAGGATTCGAATTTTCCGCTACCAACAACGATTCCGAATACGAGGACCATATCGTTGGCCTTAAACTCGTTAAGGATTTGGAAGTAGCGTCGTTGAACATCTTTGTAACTCTTGGATTGTTATTTGCTAGTTTCGGAGGGAATTCCAGATGAAGGGACCATGACTCGTAGCTTACCTAGAACGGATAGAGAAGCTGTTGGATGGATGGGCACATTACACCATCTCTCGTATTCCTCGCATAGAAAATTAGAAAGTGAATTACCTGGCGAATTTAGAAAGTTCCGACAATCCGGAAGTGATGAAGATAATCCCAATCAAGTCACTGTAAACTCCGATAATTGATCAGATGGAAGTTGATCCAGTGTTGGGGACCGAACCCGAGAGAGATTCATGGACAACCCCCATAAGGAATTTCTCCCAGCACAGAGTGCATCCAGAAGGCGACATTGCTTATTTTCCTTAGAAGGTTGTCCTAAGATTGACAACAACAAGTCCTATTGCTGAATACACCATCCTAAATGGTTAGAAAAAACCACTCATCAACTTCCCACTTGATAGGAGATATACACGAATGAAGCTCCTGACGAAAGACGTCTTAAAGTTAGAAAATGTAGATTCATAATTCCACTCCATTGATCGATTATCTGCCAACAAACTCATGCCCTAGATGCTAGGGGCAATAGGAGAATCCAGCGTGGAATGCTCATGATTACATCATCTAATTCAATGCTGATACATCATAAGCCTGCATGATTGATTGCCTTAGTCTTTCCCGAAGAGTGGCGAGTTAAGGGTTCGGAACACTTAAACCTGGATGTTGATCGATTGTTTGTGTATGAGCTTTTATCCTCGACATAGGATCGAAGGCATGTCTGCAGATGGATGAGGCATGTTTACCCTTATGGCTCCCGAACCAACTTCCATACATGGAAGGGGCTAAGATCCTTTAAGCATGGGCCCATTTTTAACCATAGATCTATTGTCCTCCTGCCAACTACCATCCTAGCACCAATATGATGATGTGCTACTATTAGTGGTACAGACGTGACTCTCTAACTCTCAATCCTTGCCTTTGGCATGGGGGCAAGAAGGCGATTCAAAGGAGATGCAACCTTGTCATTCGCTTATAGTATTTACCTAGCTGTCTTTGTTACTCCAAGACCCCAATCAAGCCATCCCCTGGCAGAGATTAGGCGAGGCAAAATGGACCTATAAAGAAACCACAGTGCCATTTTCGCTCAGAATGATATTCATTCCTTTAAGAGGATTACTCTTTGACCATGACTCTTATATTTTCATGCTTTGTAAGTTATTGATGTAATTGACTCAGATGAATTAATATGTGGATGGTGTAGGTACCCCGGTTTTGACATCGATCAAACTTCTAGCACCTGCATATGGAGTTATGGAATAAACCCATAACGGGCTCGACTGAACTGCTCGTATACAAAGCCACACACTCCATCTAAATATAGTTGTATAGCTCAAGGTCGTAAACTAACTCCAGATAGATGTAGCCCGATTAGCTACATGGCTCGACCCTATCCTCGATGCCACCAGATTGCATGAATCCCGATAGGGGGCAGCAGTGCCCATTGATATCCTTACTTTTCAATCATAAGATTTTCTTTTACATGCCTCTTGAGTTATTGACATGACTAACTCGAGCAATATGAATGATGAAGGTACCCAAAGTTTGGTACCAGCCAATCCTCCTATAGATGGATCGGAGGAACCCAAAGCCTTGGCAAACATTTTCCGATTGTTTGCCCAACTAACTCTAATCCTCAGAGCTTGGATAGAAATATAAACCTAGGATGAGTGTGACGGGCACGCTATGGTTAAAGACCACTCAATCCGTGACTCTAACTCTCATGAATTGAGAAAGTATAAAGGACGATATCACAATGTCCGACAAAACTCCATTCTGAGAGTCGACGGGATGAGAGAGACTTGATTATTGCAAACGACAACCTCTTCACATGAATCGGAGATTATGAGGTAGCGCCTCGGCGAGTGTGATTCGACCGCTCGCTTGAAAACTCCATTCGCCAGAGTGAAGCGCGGAGTATCGGTTAGAACCGAGCTCAAGAACGACATTCAAAACAGCAGAATCTCACTCTTTGAACTAGATTGTAGAAGGAACGTCGAGGCGAATGATATGACCGTTCGCCTGCACCACTCTAACTCTCATGATCCAAGAGAGAGTATAAAGAACGAGAAGATAGCATCCACAAGGCATGATGGTACACCATGATTAAAGACCGCCTTGACTCCACTCTACCCTTGGTATCCGACGGGAGAGTATAAAGGGGCCAGGGACAGGAGCCACAAGAACTCCTACCCTGCTGAAGGATCAGGGAGCAGACTGGAAGCTGAGTTCGAACTCTATCCTAAGCATACGATAGGAGAGTATAAAGGCATGTTGATTAAATGTCGTAAAAGGGCTCCTACCCTGCTGTAGTATCGAGGGCAAAAGTGAAATTTAGCCTGAACCCTTCATGTCCGGACATGGTGTATAACAACCCATAATTTTAAAACATGACATAAGAGATAATTAAAGAATACTTAATTTTTTATAAGAAGAATTAAGGGAAACGTGTTGCGCCATTGCATTCGTCTCCGAATTCTGCTTGGAATAGAGTCTGAGTTTGCATAAATCGAATATCACACAAAGAAGTTACAAAGCTTAGAAGATTTCAGTTTCAAGCAGAATTTAAATTAAAATAATAATTAAAAAACAAAAAGGGTTCAAAAATCAAAATCAGAAAACGTGGGTGAGTGGGAAATCTCCCACTTTAGGGTGTCGACCCACCTAGGGGAATCGACATAGGTGTCGACCCCCCATGGGGTGTCGACCCAATCGGCCCAGATCTGAGCGTGATGTGTTTTGGTTGATTAGGGCTGAAGTGGCCTTCTCGGGTTGGCTGGGTGATATGTTTTTGTGGTCTGGATGGTTCAGATGGATCCTAATCTAATCTAAAGGCCCTAATTCACCTAATACATCTATAAAAACACACCTAGACATAACCCTAATTTCATTACACTAGTCCATGGCGCCTCCATGCTGCTCTAATCTAAATTAGAACTAGCCTCTCTTATCCAAAGCAAATCAGAATTAGAGTATTCAAATTGGAAGATAAGAATCAAATTCTATAACGGTTTAGCTAATCAAATTCAGAAATAAGATTCAGATCTCTTCTCTCTTCTTAATCCTATCGCTGTGAGTCTATGTTACTTTCACATATAATTAATTAAAAAGTGATTGTGATAGGTTTGTAAATTGGATTTTGTGAACATGCCTGTAAGATGAATCATATCAAGTTTGTAAATTCTTATCTTTCAGATTCATACCTAAATCACTGTTATCATATGCCTAGTTGGATCTATTTTATTATTCTATGCCAGTTCATGTTTCATATGTCTCTTTTATGCCAGTTTTGATGACATGATTCTTTTCCCTTCTTCTTTTCTTTTTTTATGAGATTAAGCTACTTCGAGCCTAACATATTGTATTGAGATTTACTTACGAATAGCATTTGGACGATGGGGAAAAGTTTGGGAAAATTTTGTGATAAATAAGATTATTTGCATAAATCAATTTGGGCATAATTATGTATAAATTATATACATCAGATTTGGCATAAGTTGGATTGGGCATAATTGGATGTAATTTGTATACATGAGTTTTGGTAAGAATTGTTAATATCGACAAATGCAAATTGATTTGGGCGTAATGTGGCATAACATGTATACATAAGATTATAGGCTTAATTTGAGTTAAAATTATGAACATAATTTAGATGGAAATTATGGGTAATTGGGATATAATTTAATCCAAGGTTTAAAATTGGGACTTGAATCAAGAAAGCGATAATAAATGTCTAAGACATGAGGTTAGATTCGAATTACGGTATAAGACTGCCCAGAACCGCCCGGCACATCCACCAACCACAATTTTGTAATCTAATATGAGAGGTCAAAGGCATAAATTAAATATGTAATAATGCAAAGACACGAGGTTAGATTCGGATTGCGGTATAAGACTGCCCGGAACCGCCCGGCATATCCAGCAACCGCAAAACGACATTCTAATGTGGGAGGTCTTGCAAGATTACAGTTATAATGAATTAATGAACACTTAACCAAGATAAGACATGTAGTATGGGTGACATGGGTGACATGTGAAATATAATTAGAAGCACTTAACCAAGGTGAAACATGTGATTAGACATGGGAATAAAGAGGGGTTAAGTGGGAATTCCTAGTGGGGACCAAGCTTAGGAGGGAAGCTTGTGTCATGTGTGGGGACCCTTTTCAACCAGTAACCCATTTTGTATCTATGTGAGCTCGAACTAGGTTGATGACGGGACACGCTTACTGGGTTTGATTGTAAGAGGTCAATAAAGAGTTAGCAGAAGCAACGCAAGTCCAACGGAGTCATGTGCATACGTGGGTCCGGGCTGGTAGGTAAGATGTTGTTGCATCGTGTAGGTATAAGTCTTGCCTTTTAGTTGTATTGGGTTGCCACTTTAGGGAGTGATACACCCTGCAATGGGACCAACACGGGTTTATACGAGTTAGGGAGCCAATCGAATGGGGAAGGTAGTGGGTACAACTAGTGGAGATAGGAGCAAGCGACACCTATGACAGCAGCTAATAGTACACGAAATTACTATTATTATTATTATCATGATTAGTGAGAGGGATCATCTTTTAGCGTGAAACTAGTATAGGTGCGGTGTAGGAATTATCTTATAGTGATTAGAAGCGAAATCAACACAATATCTTGTACTATCTCACTTACCTTGTTTACCTTGCCATATCTGCTTATGTTACAGTCATCTCTCATATCCAGTTTATGCTCTTATCATGTTACTTTATTGATTATATTGTTAAAGTCACTAGACTCGCTAGACGTATGTCTGGCCCCTTTTTGTTTCGCCTCTTTTCTTTCTTTTTCTCCCCCCAGGTCCTCAGGGTGGGATTAGTGAAGCTTGACTTGGATTTCTTTCTTCTTGAAGTTCTTGGAAGTGTTGAAAGTAATGCTCAGCTTTATCTCTTTCCCATTATGGCTACCTGGAGTGGGATTATGATTTTACTTCTATGTACTATGATAATAATTTTGTATAAGATGGATATTTGTGTACTTGACTCTAGTATGTGGTTTTGATGTAACCAAACATGTTTTGCTTCTCCGCTGCAATGAATAAATTATGAATTTTCTTGTGTACCATTTTATATATATGTTTGTGATATTCTGTTCTATACTCTTATAATACTCCATGAAAGTTAATGCATTCACTTAGTGAGTGACATTAATGGACGTAGGGTGTTACACATGGTATCAGAGCTGAAGGTAACCAGAACAGATAAAAGATTTGGAAAAACCGTTTTCAAAAGCATTTTTAGAAAGAAGTATTTTCAAAAACGTGTTTTAAAGAAGGTGTCTTCAAGAGAAAGGTTTATTATGAAAAACATAATCCCTAAAAGCCATATATCTATCTCTCGATTCTCTATTTTAAATCTCTTTTTCTTTTGTTTCAGCATGTTTGGGATCTTAATCTTCCAGGGGACATACAGGTACCAAGATGGTTCCGAAGGTATCTGGAGGCTAGGGCTAATGCCATAGGCCCAGTAGACGTTCCTCCTCCCCCAACTGCAACCGCTCCCCATCCTCCTCCGCGTGTAGATGCTTTTTTTAAGATATGCAAAGACTTCTGTGCAATGGGCGGAAAGCCGTTTTATGGAACTAAGACGTTTGTTGAGGCTTGAAATTGGCTCAAGGAAGTGGGGGATTTGTTTGGTATCTTTGACATAAACGATGGAAGGAAGGTTCAACTAGCTGCTTGGTTGATGAAGGACGAAGCTTCCTTTTGGTGGGAAGTAACTAATGGAGGACGCCCAGTGGAGACGTGGGTAGACTTCAGACGAAGATTCAAATTGAAATTTCTTTCACAAGCAGAGGAGAGTCTATACATGGAGAGGTTCTTGGCTTTGAAACAAGGGAGTTTGTCTGTGAAGGAGTACGTTAATAAGTTTAACCAGTTAGCAAGATTTGGTATGGAATTATTCAATACACCACATAAGAAGACTTTGAGATTTGCCAAGGGTCTGAATGAACCATTACACGGGTTGGCTATGTCCACTATTTCAAATCTCGCAAACATCGCCCAAGATCTCCTCCGAGATCTCGTTTTGGGCTCCTTCCGAAATGAAACAGCAAATATCACCTTTTGAATATATTGCCCGAGATATTGCAATATCAAACGATATATCGACCGAGACGAAATACAGGAATATTGTCTGAGATCTCAGCTTTTTTTGTTAAAATTTAAATTTGTGCCTGAATTGGAACTATAATTAAAAAAACTCAAATCTAACCACATCAATATTTTGTTATTTTACATTTTGCATGTTAAATGACTATATTGTATGTTCGTATATGTTTTACTATGCTTATGATTTTCATACTCGTCTTTTTATATACATGTTACTTATGAAATCATGTATTTTATGGTCTATTTATGCTGATTTTATAATGTTTTGGATATTTTTAATGTTTCCAGTCTAACAATATCCCTATTTTAAGCATATTAAGATCTAGAGTATGAATGATCTTTTGCAAAATACAGAATAATAAAGTTATTTTGTATTTTAAGTTTAATTTACTGTGTTTTTGATAGCATTCATAAAAATCATTTTGTTAAAATATCATTTTTCAACATATCATGTACCCCGAGATTGTTCCGATATGAATTTTTAGACCCGAGATGAAAATCCGAGACGAACTCCCGAGTTAGACTCATCTCGTCCATGATCTCCCCCGATACGAGACTGAGTCTATATAATCCCCGAGACGAAACACGATAGATATCCGAGATTTAAAACCTTGGCTATGTTCCACATTCCTATGGGGGCAACTTTTGAGAAACTCGTTGATGTGGCACTGATGCATGAAGAGGAGAAAGCTGCTAATGTAGCTAAGGCACTTGATAAGAAAGTGGATCCAAAGAAAGCACAGCAACAACAAAAGAAAGGTGGTAAGGATAACAAGGGCCAAGGGAAGAAAAGGTGTTTTAATTGTAGAACACCGGGCCACTTAAGCAAAGACTATAGGAAGAAGAAGACAGGTTGTTTCCAATGTGGTGAGGTAGGACATATGATCAAAGACTACACAAGGAGGCAAAGACAAGGGCAAGGACAGGATCTACTTCTAGAGGGCAGGTTCATGCTCTCATGGCACCAGGACAGGAGAGAGGTAGAAACATTTTTGTTGAAAGTTTGATTTTCCTTTTTGATCATCCTGTTCGAACTTTGTTTGATTCTAGCACTTCAGATTCGTTTATATCTGCTTCGTTAGTTGAAACACTTCACCTAAATACTAGTTTAGTTATGGATCCCGTAGTGGTCTCATATCCTATTGGGGGTACGGCTCATCTTTCTATGTTATGTCAGGATTCGAGAATATATGTATATGGCTTTGAGTTCGAATGCAACGCTTATGTGCTTGGCTTCACGGGCTATGGGTTGATTCTAGGAATGGATTGGCTAAACAGGTATGGTGCCATTCTCAACTACGAAAAGAGGGTAGTTAGACTGTTGAATAGCTTGGGAAATACTCTCGATATCTCATATGATCCTAAGGGTTCAGTTATACTTAGCTACTTAGAATCTCTTGACACATCAATTGGTGATTTGCAATCTGTTCGAGTAGTCCGTGAGTATGCAAATGTCTTTGAGGAGGTTAGGGGCTTACCTCCAAAACGCGAGACAGATTTCCATATATACTTGGTGGACAATGTAAATCCAGTTGTATTGCCAGTGCGCCACATGGCTCCAAGTGAACGGAAGGATCTTAGTAAACAAGTGAAAGAGTTGCTTGAGAAAGGGTTCATAAGAAGAAATATCTCGAAGTGGGGTGCACCTGTTGTTTTTGCTACAAAGGCTGAGCTGAATAAGCTCACAAAGAAGAACAGACACTCATTGCCGATGATAGATGATTTATTCGATCAGTTGGTTGGTGCTTCGGTTTTCTCGTAGTTAGACTTAGCTATAGGATTTCATCAGTTGAGGGTAGCTGAGGATAATATAGATAAGACTGCTTTTAGGACTCCTGACGGTTTCTTTTAATGGCTCGTCATGCCTTTTGGTTTGATGAATGCACCCGCATATTTTGTAGACTTGATGAGCAAGGTGTTCAGGGAGTTTCTAAACAAGTTCGTGGTGGTCTTTGTGGATGATATCTTGATATTTTCTAGAAGCGCGGAAGAGCATGCCCTACATCTTAGGGAAGTCTTAGAGACCCTTTGAGAACATCAACTCAAAGCTAAGTTCTCCAAATGTCATTTTTGGAGAAAGGAAGTGAGGTTCTTAGTGCACGTGGTCTCCAAGGAAGGGATAGCTATGGATCCCACGAAGGTGGTAGCAATCCAAGATTGAAAGGTTCCTAAGAATGCAACAGAAGTAAGAAGTTTTCTTGGATTGGAGGGCTATTACAGAAAGTTCATCAAGGACTTTGCAAAGATATCAGCCCCACTTACACGATTAACGAAAAAGAATTTGACCTTTTCTTGGGATGTTGACTGTGACGATGCTTTCCAACATTTGAAGAGGGCATTGACGGCAGCTCCAGTTTTAGTTTTGCCTAATGGGAGTAAACTGTTCACAGTGTATACCGATGCTTGCAGGACAGGGCTTGACGCAGTTTTGATGCAAGAGGGAAGGGTGATATGCTATGGTGGAAGGCAGCTAAAGGTCCATGAAAAGAATTACCATACCCATGACTTAGAGTTAGCTGCCATAATTTTTGCTCTTAAGTCTTGGCGCCATTACTTGCTTGGTGATAGGTTTGAGTTGTATACAGATAATGAGTCACTAAAATACTTGTTCTCTCAAAAAGATCTAAACTTAAGGCAACAGAGATGGATGGAATTCTTAGCATCCTATGATTTTGAGATTGCATATACCCCTAGCAAGGGTAACATTGTAGCTGACGCCTTGAGTGGAAAAGAAATTTGACTTTGAGCCCTTTGTTTGTTGAGCGGCAGAGTTTAGAGTATATCTCTACCTTTGACTTTAGACACTCTAATGATTATGTACCCGGTTTGTTGGCATCATTAGAGGTGCGACCTACGCTTTTAAGACAGATATGTGCAGCATAGCGAGATGAACCACAGTTGATAGAGATAGTGGGCAAGCTCATAAGTGGGGAGTCTTTGAGCCATCTTAGTAGGCATACTATCGATGACAAAGGTTGGTTGCGTAGGGATGGGAGACTTTGTGTACCTCAAGACGAGAGTTTGAGAAAGACCATCCTTGAAGAAGCACATCGTTCTAAGTTGACCATACGTCCCCGTGGAGACAAGATGTATAGGGAAATGAGGCGAGTTTTCTTTTGGGCCGGAATGAAGAAGGATGTAGCAGAGTTCATTTCTAGATGCTTAGTTTGCCAGCAAGTCAAGGCTGAGCAAAAGAAGACTGGTGGTTTGCTTCATCCTTTAGAGGTTCCACAGTGGAAATGGGAAAATGTTTCCATGGATTTCTTTGACGGGTTGTCGAGGTCAAGAAAGGTAATTTTGGGTAGTAGTAGATAGACTTACCAAGAGCGCCCATTTTATTCCCGTTAAGAGTAAAAGAACAGTGGCATGGTTAGCATCTGTTTATGTCCGAGAGATAGTTCGTCTACACGGCATACCTTCTAGTATCGTAAGCGACCAAGATCCCATTTTCACCAGTAAGTTTTGGAAGAGCTTGCAAGAGGCGGTAAGAACGCAATTGTGTTTGAGTACCGCTTATCACCCTCAGACGGACGGCCAAACAGAATGAGTGAATCGAATTCTAGAAGATCATTTGAGGTTATGTATCTTGGACTTTGGAGGGACATGGGAGGAACATCTTCCATTAGTAGAGCTCGCCTACAACAACAACTATCAGACTAGTATTGGCATGGCACCTTTTGAGGCTCTATATGGGCGACTTTTTCGATCACCAACTTGTTGGTGGGAATCTACGGATAAGATTTTGCTTGGGCCGAAGATGATTAGGGAAACTTCAGAGAAGATAGACTTGATTCGAAGACGCATGAAAACGGCACAGGACCGGCAAAAGTCATACGCTGATAAGAGAAGGACCGATCTTGAGTTTAGTGTTGGACACATGGTCTTTATTAAAGTATCACCGTTGAGGAATGTAGTTCGTTCTGGGTCTGTAGGGAAATTGGCACCAAGGTTCGTAGGGCCATTCCCCATTACAGAGCGAATTGGACAGATGGCCTGTAGAGTAAAGTTGCCCGAGAAGCTTAGTGGTGTTCATGACGTATTTCATGTATCGCATTTGCGGAAGTGTTTACATGATACCGCAGAAATAGTAGAGCTGAGCTTGCTTAGAGAAGTGGAAGTGGAGCGAGATGCCACGATTAGACGAGCTCCTACATGCATCCTTGGATCGGAGGTTAAGAAATTACGCAACCGAGAGGTCAAGTTGGTTAAAGTTCAGTGAGGAGATGATCAAGGAGACGCGACTTGGGAGACTGAAGACAAAATACGCGCATAGTACCCTATCCTTTTTGAGGGTATGGTCTTAACTTCTCCTTTTTCTACCTCTTTGTTTATACTTATTCTATCGTTTTGTGTATCCTCTTGATTATATCTTTGATCATTAGGTAGAAAATCCTATGGTTGTAAACATGTGTTTGGGACATGTTATGTTTGATGGATGCAAGTGGATGTAAGTGTTTGCTAGTGGTTGCTCATGGATGCATTTACACACACATTAGGCACTAGATCGACTCAATCACCTTCACATTGCATATGAATGAGTGCATATTTAAGTTAATGAATGTATATTGAATGTGTTATCATATGGATGTTGCATTTGAAATGAATGGTTGTGCACTCATATACAAATGATATGTGACTCGATTGGTGAAATAATCTCTCTCTCCAAAAAAATATTGTAACAAACCGAATTTTAATAACATGTTAAAACCATAAATCAAGGCAGAATTAAATTTTAAAACAAGAATCAGGGGAAATGAGTTGCGCCATTGCGTTCGTCTCGAAATTCTTCTTGGAAACGAGTCCGGATTTGCGAGAATCGGATTCCGTATGAGGGAGATATGACCCTCTGAAGTTTCAGGAATTTTCAGAGTCAAAAACAGCTCGAAATTCGAATTCAAACCCCAGAACAGGCTAGGCGGGAAAATTCCCACCCATGGGCCAAGTCGACCTGGGGGTCGACTACAGTGTCGACCTCCTAGGGACCAGGTCGACCATAGTGTCGACCTGGGGGTCGACCTTCCTCCCGAACCCATTTTCTGAGCCTGATGCATTTTGATGTATTTGACCTCGTTTTTTGTCCAGATTCGTCTGCCTAACCCTATTTAAACAGCCTTCTAGCCTCATTCTCTTTACACCATTCTTCTCTAACCTTATGCTGCACAAACTCTTGATGATCATGGCTTCTTCTTCTTCCTCTAAATTAAATTAAGATAAATTAAATTAAACACGAAGAATATTTCTTGAAGACTACGGCTAGGAATTGGGGATTTGCTTCTACAATTAAAGCAAGATTCAACGATTCAACGACAAATTTCTAGACTTGACTTCTGCATCTAAATTTCTTAGCCACGATCTGTAAGTTCCAGTTACTTTTAGATAAAAACTATAAACTTAATATGGGCATGTTATAAATTGGAATTTGATTTATGTATGATTCATATCTATTCTTGTTTTCTTCTTGGATCTAGACTATTGGGAATATTGCCTATGACGTTGAAACTATTGTTAATGGCCTAAGACTATGCCTATGCCTATGACTGTGAACATAAGACTATGCATATGCCTATGACTATAAACATAAGACTATGCCAATGACCATGACTGTAAACATAAGACTATTGTCTATGACCATGACTTTGAAACTATTACAGTTAATTGCCTATGACTATTTAGGGTAGTTGCCTAGAACTATTTTGGATAATTATCCATGACTATTGTGATTAATTGCTTATGATTCACTATGACTATGACTATTGTGGTTAATTGACTATTATAGTTGATTGTTCATAACACTATAGTTGAAAACCATGTTGTACACCGAATTTGGCATTTTGTTGGATCTCATACCTAGGTGTGTCTTGCTTAGTTTATTCGCTATTATGTACACCAAAACCATTGATCCATTATCCTTGTATTTGGCTTGCTTTTGCATGCCTATTCTTTTATGTCAATTTTTATCATGACTATCGCCTTATTTTGCTAGATTTGAAATCCTATTATTTTCTATATGCCAGTGATGTTATAACCAATTATCTCAAGTTATATCATGCTAGTCTTGTAATCCCTTTTATAGCTTTATGCTCGTCCTTTTGCCTATCAAAGTTTTGATGTTATTCCCTTTATTTCGGGATTTGGATTTACTTGTAGTATAGATCGATTCACGTTTACGTGCGATGGGAATACGATTTGGGTAGATTAGGCAAAACATGAGTTGGTTATGAACTTGAATCATGAACTAGATAATAGGAAAATTGAAACATGAACATTGTTATAACTTGAATCTGGATATGGATATAAATCTTGCCTTGAAACTTGACACGAACTCGATATGAAATTTGAACATGGGCATGACACTAGAATGAACTTGAAAATGGCCAACTCGAGGTTGGGTTGAGTTTGCAGTGTAATTCTACCCGGAACCACCCGGCAAATCCAGTTACTGCAAACAATAGGATCCAATGTGGGTAGTTGGTCGTATCGCGCTTGAAACCCGAGGTCAGACTGAGTTGTGGTGTAAATCTGCCTGGAACCGCCCAGCATATCTAGTGACCACAACAACAGGTCTGATGTGAGAGGTTGAGGTGCATTAATGAATTAATGCCACATGATAGGGTTAAGTCATGAACATGAAAGACAACACTTAACCAACTTGAAACATGATTGGTAGGGTTAGGTCATGAACTTGAACGACAACACCTAACCAACTTGACACGTGAATTGTAGGGTTAAGTCACGAACTTGAATGACAACACTTAACCAACTTGACATGCTAGACTGATAGGCGTTAAGTCACGAATTTAAATGACAACACTTAACCTATTGGACGGAAACCCTAGTTACGCGGTCCATTTCAGCAGTAACCCACTAAATGTATCATGGTACCTTACAACTAGGCAGGGTAGGGCATGATTACTGGGCTGATTGTAAGCGACCAAAACGACGGCTGTGTTGGTGCGTCAGTGTAGGTTCAGGCGGGCTATGGTCGTGCACGTGGTCCGGAGTTGAAAAAGCAGGCATTGGGCATCAGTAGGTTTATCTGTGCATTCTTGATTCGTGTCGGTGGTTGGCACCCTAAGGCTTGATACACCCTATGGTGGACCTAGCACAGGTGACTACATTCGTGATAGGGCCGTATGACACAGACACATGACGAGCTAGAACTTGTAGGGAGCCGATCGACTAGTGGATAATTTCGTTGGACCTAGAAATGGGTCATTTCATGATATTGGGCCAAGAAATCATTTCATGATTAATATAAGACATGGGTTTGGGATCCTAGTACAGTTGATGCAGCGAACCTTGAATACGTGATGCTATACTTGATTTATACTTGATTTATCAGGTTATCTTAGTCTATCTTGCCAATCTTGACAGCATCCTTATGGTTATTTTCATTTTATATATGTCATGTTACCTTTATCTGTTTTTATGCTGAAAGTCACTTGGACTTACCAGTCTTTATGACTGACCCATTTTCTTTCGCCTCCTTTTCTTTCGTTCCCTCCCCCCAGGTTCTCAGGGAGGAAACTCTAGCACTTAGCTTGGATTTCGCTTGCTTTTGGTTTAGCTCATGTATGGTTTGATCTTGAGCTATGCTATGGCTGCATTTCTGCTATCTTTGGGGAATTAAGCTACTTTTGATGTTTTAAGTTTATGCAAGACAGAATTTGTTGTAATGGAAAATAATGATCTTAGCTATTTGATGTAAAAGATTTCGACTCTTTTTGAAAGTAATGAAATTTATCTTTTGATTCTTCCACTGTTTTATCTATGTCCTGTCTTGTGATATTTCTTTGTTTGTTTACCTTGATAATGCTCCTCCGAAACTAGTGCATTTCCTTTGTGAGTGACCCTAGCGGAGGTGGGGTATTACATTTGGTA
Organism: Allium sativum; assembly: GCA_030737875.1. NCBI lineage: Eukaryota > Viridiplantae > Streptophyta > Magnoliopsida > Asparagales > Amaryllidaceae > Allium > Allium sativum. Next base: position 966,185,654 of record CM060912.1, on the reverse strand, counting down.
TCTGAGCAGAAGGTTACCAGACTGGGCAAAAGCTTTTAAATACCTTATAAAACTATTTTCAAACCCGTTTACAAAGAAGCATTTTTCAAGAAAAGTCTTGTTTTATTAAAAGGCTATTCCCCAAAAGCCATTAGCACTATCCTTTATTCCCTCATTTTGAATCTCTTCTTTTTCATTTTAGCATGTCTTGGAATCTTAACTTTCCAGAGGGCATGCTAATACCTGGCTGGTTCAGGAGGTACTTAGAGGCTAGGGCCAACGATGCAGGCCCAGCAGATATTCCTCCTCCAGCTGCAGCAATTCCTCCTCCTCCACCCCCTCCTCGTGCAATTGCTTTCTCGAAGATCTGTAAAGATTTTAGGGCCATGGGTGGAAAAGATTTCAAGGGAACTGAATCATTCGTAGAAGCGAGGAACTGGCTCAAAGAAACTGAGGATCTATTTGTTATCTTCAACGATAGGCAGAAGGTACAGTTGGCGGTATGGTTGCTCAAGGACGAAGCTTCCTATTGGTGGGAAGTCACTAACGCCGAGAGGCCGGTTGAAACATGGATGAATTTCAGAATAAGGTTTGAGACGAAATTCCTCTCGCAAGATGAACGAAGTCTACAGCTGGAAAAATTCTTATCTCTTAAGCAAGGAAGTATGACGGTCAAGGAGTACATCAATCAATTCAATTAGCTAGCTCGGTTTGGACTAGACTTAGTGAATACCCCTCATAAGAAGGCTCTCCGCTTTGTCAAGGGATTGAATGAGCCACTTCACCGCTTGGTTATGACCCACGTACCTATGGGGGCCACTTACGAAAAGTTAGTGGACATGGCGCTTTTAAATGAAGAAGACAAGAGTGACAAGAAGGAGGTCAAGGCGAATGAGCTTCCAAACAAGAAGGTAGACTCCGAGAAAGGAGGCAAGAACAACAATAACAAGAATGATAACAAGACACGTGAGAAAAGAAAATGCCACTTCTGTGGTATTAAGGGGCATATAGTCCAGGATTGTAGAAAGAAGAAGATGAAGATGGGAGCATGCTTTCAGTGTGGTGATACTGGACATATCAGCAAGAACTGCCCTAAGAAGCAAGGGCAAGGCTCGCAGGCAGGACCTTCTGGGGGTACATCTTTAGCTTCTTCTCCTAGATGCTTTGTTTTATCTTGCTTATCTTCTCAATCCTATCTTGAGAACCATAGGCAGAACCCTTTTGGATGTAAACATGTGATTGAAACATGTTATGGTTGATGTTTGCTAATGGATGCAAGTGGTAGCAAGTGGTTGCTCGTGGTTGCATAACACACATTAGGCACTAGATCGGCTCAGATACATTTTCATATTGCATATGCATGAGTGTTTATACTTGTTTATGGAAGAAATTGAATGTGTTATCATGTGAATGCTACATATGGATGGATGTTTGTGCACACATATAGTGTTTATATGACTAGGACTATTTGCATACATGTTGGACTCATGGCACTAAACATATTTTGCATTAGGAAGATCAATCAGGCCTGATCATCTGCATTAGATAAGGAACATATATACACACTTTCTGCATATGTTCATATAGCATTAGAAATCGTTTAAGGACAATGGTTGCTTGTGGATGATGGTTGAGTAGATGGTTGACTAGATGATAGGATGCATTCTTCTTAACTTGAAGATTTCGGGGACGAAATCCTTTAAGGAGGGGAGAATGTAACAACCCAAATTTTAATAACATGCTAAAACAATTAATCAAGACAGAATTAAATTTTAAAATAAGAATCAGGGGAAACGGGTTGCGCCATTGCGTTCGTCTCGAAATTCTGCTTGGAAACGAGTCTGAGTTTGCGAGAATCGGAGTCCGTATGAGGGAGATATGACCCTCTGAAGTTTCAGGAATTTTCAGAATCATAAACAGCTCGAAATTCGAATTCAAACCCCAGAACAGGCTGGGCGGGAAAATTCCCGCTCATGGGCCAGGTCGACCTGGGGGTCGACTATATGTCGACCTCCCAGGGACCAGGTCGACCATGGTGTCGACCTGGGGGTCGACCTGCCTCCCGAACCCATTTTCTGAGCCTGATGCATTTTGATGTATTTGACCTTGTTTTCTATCCAGATTCGTCTGCCAAACCCTATTTAAATAGCCTTCTAGCCTCATTCTGTTTACACCATTCTTCTCTAACCTTATGTTGTACAAACACTTGATGATCATGGCTTCTTCTTCTTCCTCTAAATTAAATTAAGATAAATTAAATTAAACGCGAAGAATATTTCTTGAAGACTATGCCTAGGAATTGGGGATTTGCTTCTACAATCAACGCAAGATTCAACGATTCAACAATTCAACGACAAATTTCTAGACTTGACTTCTGCATCTAAATTTCTTAGCCACGATCTGTAAGTTCCAGTTACTTTTAGATAAAAACTATAAACTTAATATGGGCATGTTATAAATTGGAATTTGATTTATGTATGATTCATATCTATTCTTGTTTTCTTCTAGGATCTTGACTATTGGGAATATTGCCTATGACGTTGAAACTATTGTTAATGGCCTAAGACTATACCTATGCCTATGACTGTGAATATAAGACTATGCCTATGTCTATGGCTATAAACAAAAGACTATGCCTATGACTATGAATGTGAACATAAGACTATTGTCTATGACCATGACTTTGAAACTATTACAGTTAATTGCCTATGACTATTTAGGGTAGTTGCCTAGAACTATTTTGGATAATTATCCATGACTATTGTGATTAATCGCTTATGATTCACAATGACTATGACTATTGTGGTTAATTGACTATTATAGTTGATTGTTCATAACACTATAGTTGAAAACCATGTTGTACACCGAATTTGGCGTTTTGTTGGGTCTCATACCTAGGGTGTGACTTGCTTAGTTTATTCGCTATTATGTACACCAAAACCATTGATCCATTATCCTTGTATTTGGCTTGCTTTTGCATGCCTATTCTTTTATGTCAATTTTTATCATGACTATCGCCTTATTTTGCTAGATTTGAAATCCTATTATTTTCTATATGCCAGTGATGTTGTAACCAATTATCTCAAGTTATATCATGCTACTCTTGTAATCCTTTTTATCGCTTTATGCTCGTCCCTTTTCCCTATCAAAGTTTTGATGTTATTCCCTTTATTTCGGGATTTGGATTTACTTGTAGTATAGATCGATTCACGTTTACGTTTGATGGGAATACGATTTGGGTAGATTAGGCAAAACATGAATTGGTTATGAACATGAATCATGAACTAGATAATAGGTATAAACTGAAACATGAACATTGTTATAACTTGAATCTGGATATGGATATAAAACTTGCCTTGAACTTGACACGAACTCGATATGAAATTTGAACATGGGCATGACACTAGAATGAACTTGAAAATGGCCAACTCGAGGTTGGGTTGAGTTTGCAGTGTAATTCTGCCCGGAACTGCCCGGTAAATCCAGTTACTGCAAACAATAGGATCCAATGTGGGTAGTTGGTCGTATCGCGCTTGAAACCCAAGGTTAGACTGAGTTGTGGTGTAAATCTGCCCGGAACTGCCCGACATATCTAGTGACTACAACAACAGGTCTGATGTGAGAGGTTGAGGTGCATTAATGAATTAATGCCACATGATAGGGTTAAGTCATGAACATGAAAGACAACACTTAACCAACTTGAAACATGATTGGTAGGGTTAGGTCATGAACTTGAACGACAACACCTAACCAACTTGACAAGTGAATTGTAGGGTTAAGTCACGAACTTGAATGACAACACTTAACCAACTTGACATGCTAGACTGATAGGGGTTAAGTCACGAATTTAAATGACAACACTTAATCTATTGGACGGAAACCCTAGTTACGCGGTCCATTTCAATAGTAACCCACTAGATGTACCATGGTACCCTGGAACTAGGCAGGGTAGGGCACAATTACTGGGCTGATTGTAAGCGACCAAAACGACGGCTGTGTTGGTGCGCGAGTGTAGGTTCAGGCGGGCTATGGTCGTGCACGTGGTCCGGAGTTGAAAAAGCAGGCATTAGGCATCAGTAGGTTTATCTGTGCATTCTTGATTCGTGTCGGTGATTGGCACCCTAGGGCTTGATACACCCTATGGTGGACCTAGCACAGGTGACTACATTCGTGATAGGGCCGTATGACACAGACACATGACGAGCTAGAACTTGTAGTGAGTCGATCGACTAGTGGATCGTTTCGTTGGACCTAGAAATGGGTCATTTCATGATATTGGGCCAAGAAATCATTTAATGATTAATATAAGACATGGGTTTGGGATCGTAGTACAGTTGATGCAGCGAAACTTGAATATGTGATGCTATACTTGATTTATCATGTTATCTTAGTCTATCTTGCCAATCTTGACAGCATCCTTATGGTTACTTTCAGTTTATATATGTCATGTTACCTTTATCTGTTTTTATGCTGAAAGTCACTTGGACTTACCAGTCTTTATGACTGACCCGTTTTCTTTCACATCTTTTTCTTTCGTTCCCCCCCCAATTCTCAGGGAGGAAACTCTAGCACTTAGCTTGGACTTCGCTTGCTTTCGGTTCAGCTCATGTATGGTTTGATCTTGAGCTATGCTACGGCTGCATTTCTGCTATCTTTGGGGAATTAAGCTACTTTTGATGTTTTAAGTTTATGCTTCTTTATTTATGCAAGACAGAATTTGGTGTAATGGAAAATAATGATCTTGGCTATTTGATGTAAAAGGTTTTGACTCTTTTTGAAAGTAATGAAATTTATCTTTTGATTCTTCCGCTGTTTTATCTATGTTCTGTCTTGTGATATTTCTGTGTTTGTTTACCTTGATAACGCTCATCCAAAACTAGTGCATTCCCTTTGTGAGTGACCCTAGTGGAGGTGGGGTGTTACAAATATGTTTTTTTTACCGACGCACAAAGAAAATATTTTGTTGCATGCATAATGGACTCATGGCACTATCATGTTTTGCATTAAGGAGGTCAACTGAATCAGTAGACCACCTGATCTTTGCATTAGATAAGGAACATAAACATACACTTTTACATATGTTCATATAGCATTAGAAACCTTTTAAGGACAACGGATGCTTGTGGATGATGGATGAGTAGATGGATGATTGGACGGTAGGATACATTCTTCTTAACTTGAAGATTTCGGGGACGAAATCCTTTAAGGAGGGGAGAATGTAACACCCCGTAATATTAAAACATGATATAAGGTATAATTAAAGAATACTTAATTTTTATAAGAAGAATTAAGGGAAACGGGTTGCGCCATTGCGTTCATCTCGGAAATCTGCTTGGAATAGAGTATGTGTTCGTGTAAATCGGATATCATATGAAGAAGTTATGAAGCTTAGAAGATTTCAGTTTAAAGTAGAATTTAAATTAAAATAATAATTAAAAATCAAAAATGGGTTCAAAAATCCAAATCAGAAAACGTGGGTGAGCGGGAAATCTCCCACTCTAGGTGTCGACCCCTCGAGGAGAGTCGACATAGGTGTCGATCCCCTTATAGGGGTGTCGACCCCCCACGGGGTGTCGACCCCATCAGCCCAGATCTGGGCGTGACATGTTTTGGTTGATTAGGGATGACATGGCCTTCTTGGATTGATGGGTGATGTGTTTTTGTGGTCTGGATGGTTCAGATGGATCCTAGTCTAATCTAAATCCCCTAATTCACCTAATACATCTATAAAAACACACCTAGACCTAACCCTAATTTCATTACACTAATCCATGGCGCCTCCATGTTGCTTTAATCTAAATTAGAACTAGCCTCTCTTCTCTTCTCCAAAGCAAATCAAAATTAGAGTATTCAAATTGGAAGATAAGAATCAAAATTCTATAACAACGGTTTAGCTAATCAAATTCGGAAATCAGATTCAGATCTGTCCTCTCTTCTTAATCTTATCACTGTGAGTCTATGTTAATTTCACATATAATTAATTAAAAAGTGATTGTGATAGGATTGTAAACTGGATTTTGTGAACATGCCTGTAAGACGAATCATATCAAGTTTATAAATTCTTATCTTTCAGATTCATATCCAAATCATTGTTATCATATGCATGATTGGATCTATTTTATTGTTCTATGTCAGTTCATGTTTCATATGTCTCTTTTATGCCAGTTTTGATGACATGATTTTTTTCCCTTCTTTTTTTTCTTTTTTTGATGAGATTAGGCTACTTTGAGCCTGACATATTGTGTTAAGATTTACGTACGAATAGCGTTTGGATGATGGGGAAAAGTTTGGGAAAATTTTGTAATAAAATAAGATTATTGGCATAAATAAATTTGGCCATAATTATGTATAAACTGTATGCATGAGATTTGGCATAAGTTGGATTGGGCATAATTGAATATAATTTGTATACATGAGTTTTGGTAAGAATTGTTAATATCGATGAATGCAAATTGATTTGGGCGTAATGTGGCAAAACATGTCTACATAAGATTATAAGCCTAATTTGGAATAAAATTATGAACATAATTTAGATGGGAAATTATGGGAAATTGGGATATAATTTAATCCAAGGTTTAAAATTGGGACTTGAATCAAGAAAGTGATAATAAACGCCTAAGACATAAGGTTAGATTCGAATTACGGTATAAGACCTTCCGGAACTGCCCGACACATCCAGCAACCGCAATTTTATAATCTAATGTGAGAGCTCAAAGGCAGAAATTAAATACGTAGTAATGCAAAGATACGAGGTTAGATTCGGATTGCGGTATAAGACTGCTCGGAATGGCCCGGCATATCCAGCAACCGCAAAACGACAATCTATTGTAGGAGGTCTTGCAAGATTACGTTTATAATGAATTAATGAACACTTAACCAAGATAAGACATGTAGTAAGACATGGGGGTTAAGTGGGTGACATGGATAACATGTGAAATATAATTAGAAGCACTTAACCAAGGTGAAACATGTGATTAGACATGGGAATAAAGAGGGGTTAAGTGGGAATTCCTAGTGGGGACCAAGCTTAAGAGGGAAGCTTGTGTCAAGTGTGAGGACCCTTTTCAACCAGTAACCCATTTTGTATCTATGTGAGCTCGAACTAGGTCGAGGACGGGACATGCTTACTGGGTTTGATTGTAAGAGGTCAATAAAGAGTTAGCGGTGGCAACACAAGTCCAATGGAGTCATGAGCGTGAGTGGGTCCGGGATGGTAGGTAAGACATTGTTGCATCGTGTAGGTATAAGCCATGCCTTTTAGTTGTATCGGGTTGCCACTTTAGGGAGTGATACACCCTATTGTGGGACAACCACGGGTATCTACGAGTTAGGGAGCCGATCGAATGGGGAGGGTAGTGGGTACAACTAGTGGAGATAGAAGCTAGCGGCACCTATGACAGCAGCTGGGAGTACACGAAACTACCATTATTATTATCATCATCATCATCATCATCATTATCATGATTAGTGAGAGGGATCATCTTTTAGTGTGAAACTAGTATTGGTGCGGTGTAGGAATTATCTTATAGTATGTTACAGTCATCTCTTATATCCAGTTTATGTTCTTATCCTGTTACTTTACTGATTATATTGCTAAAGTCACTAGACTCGCTAGACGTATGTCTGACCCCTTTTTGTTTTGTCTCTTTTCTTTCTCCCTCCCCCCCACCTCCCCCCTGGTCCTCATGGTGGGATTAGTGAAGCTTGACTTGGATTTCTTTCTTCTTGAAGTGCTTGGAAGTGTCAAAAGTAATGCTCAATTTTATCTCTTTCTCATTATGTCTATTTGGAGTGGGATTATGATTTTACTTTTATGTACTCTAATAATAATTTTGTATAAGATGGATATTTGTGTACCTGAGTCTAGTATGTGGTTTTGATGTAACCAAACATGTTTTGCTTCTCCGCTACAATGAATAAATTTTGAATTTTCTTAAGTACCATTTTATATATCTGTCTTGTGATATTCTGTTCTATACTCTTATAATACTCCATGAAAGTTAATGCATTCCCTTAGTGAGTGACACTAATGGACGTGGGGTGTTACATGGAGGGCAGCACAGTGTCGATCCTAATCAATCCTCAACAAGCCCTGACCAGGCATCACGTCAATGATTGATTGGGGGCATACTTATATATACTACTTGATCACACTTTATGGTGACAACAAAATAACATGCTACAGAATTTTTATGTTGTGCTTGCAATGATAACTTATGATGTTGTTTTCGTTCATGATTTAGTTATGATTTGGACATTTTTGTGCCTGACCAAGTATGAAAAATTCGTAGGTGCACAGCAATGCGAAAGAAACAAAATTTCATTTACTAAATGTAGATTTACAAATGGTAACTGGCCAGGAACGCAAGGACCGAACTCGCAGCAACGATGATTGGCCAGTGGAAAAGAAACAAAGGGCCATGCCCAAAAACCTGGCGCTGATGCCTAATGCTAAACTTCTCATGCGAACAACTGAAAGGAGGCCTGAAGAGTGATATATCAAATCAACATACACACCCAAGTGTGACTGACCATAGAACAAGTGTAATGACGTGTACCACCTGGCAAATACACTGAATGGAAAATGCGTCGACTCGAGCACTTGGATAACTCAATCACTTAAGCTTTGAAAGCAATGTCTCTCTTCCATGCATCCATGTCTAAATTTAAAAGGGGTGTGATACAATTGCTGATCCTTCGCCATTACCACTGGACGGGGGCATACTGTTGAAAATATTTACAAATGGCATAACTTATATGTCTGTGTGTAATTTATACCTCGATCTTGACAGGCCGCTCGAGGACCATGGAATGGATGCAGAGTGAACGCCCATTTGCTACTCCTAACCAACTTTCCGAGTGAAAGACCCTGGATAAGGGGGCACGCCATTACTTTGACTTCTAGCTTGCAAGGAAGCAAACTGCTTGATACACCGACTCAATGGCTAAGAAGAAGGAAGATAGAAATTTCCTCCGTGCTGAGGATATTGACGCAAAAGGCACTAAGAACGAAGGAAGTCAGCAGATTTATTCTTGTGGTGATCCCTCAGCATGTCAAGCTAGATATGAAATGGATGGTACCCTTGCTGATTTGAGAACTCAGATGGCTCAGCGAGATGAACTTTTCCGGAAACGACAGAAAATGATGGATAACTTCTTTACTTGGATAGATGGAAGGCCGAGTAACTACGACTTACTCACTGGAGCGAGCACCGTGGGAATTCAAGCGACAACGAACTTAGCCCAAACACTCCCTGCTCCATCGTCCAGACCATATGAGACCCTATGACAAGTTGGCCTAGTCATCTTTAATGAAACAAGATGCAACCAACCTCCTCCCAGGCATTTGTAGCATGCAACTTCTGACTGTAACATTTTGGATGAAAATGATGGATATGCTAGAGCCACTGAAAACTTAAATGGAGCCCGACCAACCTCTGCTCCAATTCAGATGAATGTTTAAAATCTAGCTCAACCTCAACATGAGGCTCCCCATATAGGGGGCAAACGAGAGCATTTGAGACAGCTATAATCTGACTTTATCGCCACCCGACTCCGAACCTCAGAGCTTGGATGGGAGACCAAAGACTAACATGAGCTAGACATGAACAAATCGTTTTGTATCAAACTCCAAATCATAGCTTGATGAGGGAGTATGAATTCAGAGAATACATGGATTTGATGATTACCTTTAGTAAAATCCCTATGGATGGGGAGTACGGGATACGAGCTCCGAGCAACATAATTTGACTATCTGCCAACTTTAGGCACATTTACTATTATCGGAGTTCCGCAAGATCCCATACTATAACCAGAAGAATGGCTCCTCAAGAAAAACTTGCATACATCCGAGTAGTGGATCACCATCCAAAATTAAAAAACAGAAGCCTGATTGACGGCTATTACATATGCGCAACCAAGAAGCCAGAAACTAGCTTCCACCCACTTCAAGACTTCATACCGGGGGCACCAGTGCTAAATTGGACAATTGGTGACAACTTCTCAAAGATGAGGGCCAGATTGCCAACATTAATTGATGCTTCAACAGAGCTCCGGCGAGACCTTGCGTACATTCCTTGAAAGATTCAACGCTGCAGTGGCATCGTTAAATTGACCTGGACCATATATGGTGTTGATTGCAGCAGTATCTTGTATTCTGGATATCTCAAACTTCAAAATCTCTCTGCAATGAGACACACCAAAAGGACTTGGCAGACTCACCTCTGAAACAAACCTCGGTACCTCTCTACCACGAGATTTTCCTGGAAACATTAGAAAATCCTATCCTGAGACAGATAGATTCATGCACAAGAGGGTGCTAATGTTGAAATGGATGATCTCAATGTCTTCATGACAAAATGGAGCACCATCTGACTCTTGAAATGATAAAGGCAAAAGAAAATTTCCAAGAAATACTGATAGGAATTTACAATTCCGGAAAAGACCAATGTCATTAATGGGGCCCGCGATCTTGACTTTCAAGCTTAATGGAATCAAGCATGAGAGATAGACTCAAGAAGACTATGATGGCTATTTCAGATTATGCCAAAGCATGAACGAAGGAGCTCGAATAACTCACTAATGACGTTCACTCACTTGCAAGATTGACGAGCTTGCTCAACTCTGTAGCTGATGTGGGGAGAGTATCTAAGTTCGTTGATACTCAATAAGGCGATCACTACTTTCTGACTAAACAGATGGGATGACCCCGACGCGAATGTAATTCGACCATTTGCATATACAACTCCAACCCTTGATGACTTGGGAAAGTGCACAAAACGACGTAGGGTGACTAAGATTGTTGAACCTACATCTCTAACCCAATGCGGCGGAAAAAAGTATAAAGTCTAAAAAGACTAGATGTCCGATTGACCTAGCATAACAGCACCGATGTTGGGAGCATAAGCACTGACTTTGCTCGTCCTCCACTGATGCTGGGAGCATCACTTTCAACCGACAGATTTACTTTGAACATGACCCTGACTCAATGCATGATTCAGAACGTATACATTATATCTTTAGAATATGATGTGATTCATCTCGACCATCCAAGTAAGCCAACTAACAGATAAGTCATGAATCCAAAGACTTGATCTATAACTGCATCAAATGGAGAGTCTGATAAACTCCTCTGCTGCCTTAGGATTGTGATATTCCTACCAGCTATTGGCTTGCATGTTCTCAACAACATCTCGTACTGACGCGTATGTGATAACGAGATTATAAAACGATCCGGAGTGATCATGGCTTTCAGATGTCCTATTATTATGATTAGATGCAATCATGGAGTCCTAGAATCCAAGCAAAAATGACAGATTCATATGCTGACTCTGATGCGCTCTACCCTGACGATCCAGATGCTAGCTCAAAACACGAAGATTCTGACACCACCCTATGACTTGGATGGCTGTTTTATACATTGGCATATACATAAAAGAAATCTTAGCTTAGTAATGCACTTGACTTGTTTAGGAAGACGACGTCATTTGGAATTAACCTGTGCATGTACGATCTCACACGGGAGCCAATGATACTGCATGACCTATGATGAAGTAATTCAACCTCTTGATTCGACGAGGTCTAAATGATTATTTGATCATCTTGACTACTCTATCCATGGAATTTGGCTCGATAAACATCAAAGGAAGCAATGTGGTATATGATAAGCCATTAATACAGGAAAAGATCCATACGACGGAACAGCTCAATAGGACACAACAATCTGATAAAGCCTCCTCAAGGGTAGATGATGTTCCAAAAGGATTCAGCTCGACTTATTCAAAGCATATCTCATTTACAATAAGATGTACTTTGGGGGGCAAAAAGTTAGCCTGCTTTGTTATCATACTATCCAAAGCCCAAGAACTCTATCAGAAAGGCCACTTAGGGCTTGAGTATAACTGGCAGAGATCGGCATCTGATTGAATGAAGTAACAAAGGATGGGAAAACTCGTATTTCTGCGCACATAATCTTTGGGTTGGATTCCACCATTTTGGATCAAGCTAAAGTGAATATTTCTGACCGACCAAACCGGATCGGGTAAACTGTATCGGGTCATCCAGATCGGGTCATCCGGATCGGGCCATCCTGATCGGGTCACTCAACCCTAACCGAATTCTGGGCAGCTAAAGACCATTTCCCCATGTTCTCCACTACTTTCGAGATTTACTCTGAAGCTGCCATTTGGCCACTCAACCCTAACCGAATTTCTACCTATAAACACACATACAACGCATCATTTGAGGGGACTTTTGGCACTTCATTAATTCATGGCATCCATGGTCGAATTCCTCTATAGATAATCACCTTCTTCTCCAATGAAAATCTATGAACTCGGAGAGAATTATTCATTGTATTTGAGTGTTTGAGTGTCAATATTCAGTGTAATTGTAATTCCGGAATGAAATAAGGAACTATAAAGTGGATGTAGGCTCATTATTGCTGAACCACTATAAATCTTGTGTGTTGATTGATTTTTCTTGCTTTTACGTATATGATTTCTTATTATCCTCTGCAAAACATGATCAACTGGGTGTTAGTGCCATTTTTTGGTCTAACACTAACATTTCTTGTTTCAAAGAAATCTGCCTTATATCGGATTTTGTATATTCAACTGAAGTTCAAAACTCAATATTACGAATTATCGAGACGTTACAAGCTCGTTTTTAATTTAAATATAAACTATACATTCAAATGTCATTTAATAAATGAACACGTGATTATAATTCAAATTTAACTTAACTAAATCCTTTTACAATTCCAGTTCAACAATAAAAATAATAAAATAATTTAAATACTTAACCACTAAAAATTCGGGACGTTACAAATAAATTTCCACCTTCACAAAAGTTTTCTATAACCACTTTAATTTCATTTCTTTCCTGTATCAGATACAAAATTTCAACTTTCATTTTCTTGCCTTATTTTCACTTAAATGAATATAATATTCATATATATTCTCAGATTGGAATGAGACTCAACCAATACCCATATAATCCCGTACATGTGGGTGTTGTGATATATCCACCAACAACAATCATAATAACACCCATTAAAACCATTCATCCATCACACAGTATTTATAGTGTAAGCTTTTAGTGTAATTAATGCTTATATGCACATGTTTAATGATAACTATAATAACCCTATAGCAACCATCAAGAAATCAAAACAAAGCAACCAATATAATCATATTATGATTATATTAGATATCCAAATACGGTTAAAGAAGTTCTCACCATCAGTTCCATGACTGTAACACCCTACACTTTTCCGTGCCCGAATTTCGACAAATATCGAAACTTAAACCCATCCAAGAATGGAGAGTATGAATTTGGTACCTGCAATTATTGAGCAAGAGCATAATCAAAGTAAAATAAAATTAACTCACAGCGGAAATAAAATAAGATAACTAATACCGACTAAGGCGACTACCTTAAAGCATATCGCCGCATCAATATCGAGCATGAGAGAACAAGAACCAAGAACCAAACTGAACACCAGCTAAGACCTATCTTCCATGAGTTAAACCTGAGAGTTGTTATATTAGGAGATTAGAACAACAAATCCTGGTGAGTAGAAAATGTATTACACCGTATACAATAAAAAATGTATCCCGTTTGGTCAAAACCAAAACATATGTCTAACAAGGCAAGTAATTCTAACCTAACCTTGTAAATATTTACACACGACGACTAACTACCATACCCAAGGTAGCATTCCCAAATGATAATCAATACAGACGTAGAACGTTAACATATAATTAAGAAGCCTTTAAACTGCTAATCAAACAATTACTAAAACATAAGAGGTGGGCCCCAATTACTCATTATTTCATATGGAGGTTGATTATTTCTATACTTAAGACCTGACTATCAAAGATGGATATGGGTGGATCCTTTCGACCACTTAAGATCCAAAGAGGACCCATCAGTCATTTAATACCTTACCCGGTGGTTTACTCTACACTAAGATAAATTAGAGGACACTAGCTACAAGTCCTACTAATTTAAGGCTTTCATTTTTCATGAACATACCCATGCCCTGCATAAGGCAAGAGATAGTAAGCATCCACTTATTACCTATAGGATAGGTAGACGACATCTCGTCATTTATGACCTTCCCCCGACGAACCTCCATGTTACTATCCAGCTAACCTTATTAGATAATCCCATAGCCACTTACTACTTCCCTAAGATAGGCAGACCTATGGTACCGCCATAGTTGTCATTTAATACCTAATCCTAAGGTGGACACTCACCCTAGTCACTTACTGCCTAGAGGAAGCGGACAAACACATAGATTACCAAACTCTTACCCAATAGCCATTTAATACTTCTTTTTTATGAGGAGGTGGACCTAACTACTTAATACCTCTAGCCCGAAGCAAGTTTATGCTTACTAGTTATTTCCTTTCAATGATTTCCTCTTTTGGAACAGGCGGTCGGCCCTACCACCACTTAATACCTCGCATTTTAGATAAACCTTATTTTAATAACCTTTTAAAAGGGAATATCTGTTCTATTTTTAGTTAATAAAGAAGTTAACTACTTCTGTGGTAGTTAACGATGAATTTAATTATTATTTTAATTAATAATAATTAAAGTGATTATTTTTAATTCAAATTCAATTAATAAAGTAATCCAATTTGAGGTAAAGCTTAGTTGAATCTGGCAAAGAGTTATGAAGGGATCTTATAATAAATTATGAATTTATAACCGAAGTTTATAAAAGAGACTTTAAACTAATGCGATAGTTTAAAATAAAAAATTTACTTAATATTTTGATTAAGTAAAATGAATTTAATGGAAACGAGATTTTCAAAGATGCACAAGAAAGTTCGTGTAATGGTTTGATGCAAAAGAGTTTGGTAAAGGATAAGAATATGGTAAATGGATTTAGTAATAAAATCCAGGCTGAGTTATTATAAGACGCTAAAATGGATTTACGTCAAGGAATTTAAGAATAAACCCAAGTCATATAAACAAGGGTATAAAGGAAATTTAAAATTAATGCAATGGTTAATAACAGCATTACTTAATAGTCAAATTAAGTAAAAAAGTTTGAAATTAAAGGAAAGATGTTTAATGGATTAGCGTAAAATATTTTTGGTAAATGGACCTTTGTAAGTAATTCAAGTTGTAAACGAATGGTATTAAAGAGGTTCAAAGCCAAAGGGTCCGTGTTTTAATAACAGTTTACTTAATTAACAAATTAAGCGAAAATAGTTATTTTTGAAAGGAGATATTCAAATGTAAAAACTAATTTATAAAACCATATTAAAAATGGAATAGTAAATAAAATTGATATGATGTTGTTATAATTAATATTAGTTTTTGGATTACAAACCTTTATCTATCTTAAGATGAGAACGTTGTCAATCAAGTTTTGAGAGGTAAATAAAATACCCCAACTTAAACGACTGCAGGATTACCTAAGGATGATATTAGTTTGTAATGGTAAGGATGTTGGAAATAATTTATTATTTCCACAAGAAAATAATATTGCAACATTATTTGCAAGGATTTAAAATATAATAAAACTATTGGTTTTTTCCATAAACAATATATTACTTGTCATTGTTTGGCCCAGATATGAAGTGTGATTTATATTTGTACATTTTGGTTAAGTATACATCACTATTTTTTAAATAATGAAAATAGTAGAGTTTAATTAATACATTTGTAGCAACCTGAATTAAAGTGATTTTGTTTAATTATTTAATTTAAATTTTGATTTTTATATTTAAAACTCAATATATTTTGGATTTTACAAGTTAATGAAATTGATTTTGATATAAATATAAAATTTAATAATAGAAACTATGTTTGTCAATTCAATTTCTTATTTGTTGAAAAAACTAAATTTAGATATTTGAATTCGAGCTAAAACTTGAAAGTCTTAAAAATTCAAAATTATGTATATTTTATCTCTATTGAATTCCATTTATTTAGAAATTTTATCCTTCTATGACAGATCGCAACTTGGTTTCATTTCTGTTAATTACAAATGTGATGGCCCGCCCGCACCAGCCAATATTTCCAATGAAAGTGCGTTGTCCCAATGTCCATCCAGCACAGGACGGTCGCCAAATAAAGGAAAAGAATGGAATTTGAACTAACAAGGAACCTGTAGAATGTCTCATAGTGTATGGGATAAAATATAATAATAACATAACTTTGACATAAAACAGGCGAGACGGTGTATTTGCTGAAAACTAAACCATTATACCAACGGAAATCCAAAATATAGCTTATCATCCAAACCAACATTATTACAACTTTGAAATATTGTCTCTAAAGTAAAAGAAAGAGGTTCACTACTAATGCCCAAAGTAGTGACCAGCAACAACACAGGGAGATTATATATATATATATATATATATATATATATATATATATCATACGTGGAAGCCTCCTGCTCGTATTTGGTACAACTACTCGTGGATAATCACATGACATGTCTCTAGTCTGCCCGTTTAAGAGCACCCAGAGTAATAAGAAGAGACATAAAACTCTGGGTCAGACAAAAGTCTGGTGTGAGCGATAAGCAGCAATACAGAACAATAACAGGTATACATAACCATACCGGAACCTGGACCTGCAACAAAGAGTTAGCACACAAGATGTACAATACTCTGAGGTAATCACTAGGATAAAGTGTAAATATGGGAGTGTGCATGACATGGTGATAGCAAACATCAAACATAGCAATCATCCTCGCATCTCTCACTCAGTGCGTAAAGCACATGATATCCACCACTCGATCACCCAATCCTTTGCTACGATCACTTTGCTCCATGGAGTAACAATGACTCCATTGCACTGACCCATAGCCAATAATCCATCTCTTAGTGGTGAATTAAAGTTATTGATATCGATTACCCCTTTGCACACGTCCCACAGCAAAGTCCAATCATGAAGTTAACTCTTTGGTTCCCATCTGGATCCTGAGTAACAACCTCCTATTTGGACTACCTTTGCATCTCGGGTTTGGTTCTTCTCCGGATCTGTTCAGTCCTTCTCTTTTTGCTTAACCTCAGTTTGGTAACCTTCTTAAAGCAGCTCGGTTCGGCTATGCAACATTAAAATGCTTCGGTTCGGTTCGACTGACGTGGTTCGGTTTGGGTATGGTGCTTCGGTTCGTGATCTCCCTTGGCCATCGGTTCGTGAGCTTCAGAAGCGGTTTGGGTCATGAGCTTAGGTCAGTTCGGAGCTCTTGGTTCTTGGTGCACGACTCGTGAGACACCAGCTCAGCTCGTGGGAGGTCATCCGGGTCAGTTCGTGAGCCCCCATCCTAGATGGATCGTGGTGTATTTTTTGGTGCTTCTCCAGTGAGCGGGTCGGGTTGTGGAATGCTCCACTAGCGGGTCGGTTCGTCCGCTACCGATCCGATCCGGTTCGGGTCAAAATCCTACACTGTTTCCTAACTTTTCCAACAACTGTTTACGCCACATGACGATGTTTTCGACCATTCTTACTGTCTAAAAAATCATACCAAACAGTCATCGCAACATATGACATCAACCATAAAAACCAAAATGATAAATAACCATGTCAAAATGGATCCAACATACGCAAAACCCATATTTTCCCTTAATCATGCTTAACCGTAACTAATGATAGGATCAGCGAAACGTATCCAAATTAACCCAAATTTCTAAAAGAGGCTTAGAATAATATTTAAGAAATTGTAAACATTTTTCCAGAATTTAATCATGTATAATTTCGTTAATTAACACTAATCACCCCTAATTAGCCGTAATTAGTGAAAAACAATGCAAATCACTCACCTTAGCCACAAATAAAACTTTAAATCTGAAACACTACTGATTTAGGTCGAATTCCTATGCAACACAGCAGCTCCAACTCTGATTTAATGTTGATTTGCCTTGATTTGATGTAGATCTTCTTAATTAGTGATTAGAAGGTGATTTGGGAGTGATATAGAACGTGGAGCCATTGCTAGGGTTCAAAGAATGAAAGTGGTGGCTGCAAAAACTGAAATGAAATGTTTTTCCTAGCCCTATCATCCCTCCCCTAACCCTAATCCCGAAATGGGTTATGGGGCTAGCTATTAATCACCTTAATTAGGCCCGGTTAAGTTGTTTTTTCATCTTTTAAACCTTATTTCAGTCATATCTCCCAAACGGTAAGTCCGTTTGGCTAATGTAACCACTCTACCGAAAGCTCAACCATCATATAAATCCAATGGAAGTGGTTTCAGGTCAAAACCCCTTGCCAATCAAAAGTTATAGGCAAAACAAGATTCGCCAGGGGCAAAATGGTCATTTAAAATTCGGCAAAAATCGTGAACATGGGAAATGACCCCAATAGTCGCTCCCCAAATTTACACAACCATACGACTTCGTATGTGAATGAAATAAATATTCTACGATCCTCCGATGCGTAGAATGTGGGTCGTTAATTCTCCTCCCTCCCCCTTCCCCCCTTGAGAAATTTCGCCCCCGAAATTCCTTAACCAAATCAAATAAAGGTATCTCGCATGCCTACCAGCCATTTGCAAACAATCAAACATACATAATAACTTAACAATCCTATTCTAGTATGCGGTTTACTAACAAAGGGATAACTGTTGCTATATGCGAACTCAACCAAATGCAAATGGTCATCCCATGACCCTCCAAAATCCAATATACAAGCTCTCAACGATCCTATAATGCACAATTCACCCAAATACCATCATAACCCGATCCAATCCTTGGTAAACCATCAATGAAATCCATTGAGATTTCTTTCCATTTCCATTCGGGAATCTCCAACGGTTGTAACAAACCACTTGGCTTCTTTGGCTCGACTCTAACTAACTGGCAGTTCATGCACTTGGTCATAAACTTCCCAACGTCTCTCTTCATCACTCTATCCTTTTACGTTGGGTACAAACAACCTCGCACTCTTTCGAAGGCATTCTTCTCGATCAAGTCCTTGCTTAATCATTCTCTCGCCATAGATAAGCATTGTTCTCGATCAAGTCCTTGCTTAATCATTCTCTCGCCATAGATACCCATCTCTACCTTAGAGATGATTTCCAATACGTTAGGATCGTCCGTCTAACTGGAGCCAATCCACTCAATCAAAATTGGTTTGATCGTCAAACTTGCTAACATCTCTGGATCTAATCCATACTTAGGTCTGAAATATATTCTGCGATATACTCTAGTTGCTTCCATCCCAGGAACATACCCCCTAGACTGGCAAGTCTCCTAATCAATGCACCTATTACCGCACCTAGTCTAGTACTGTAGGCACCCGTATATACCATCATCTCTTTGTTCCCCATCGCTAGAACCCTACAGGTGATAGTCTACTCAAGAGAAGAAAAATAGGAACAAACATAGCAACTATAACATCCATCGAACAAGTCCTATCTATCACCTGCTAAAGCCATGAATACGTCGATACCCATATGACTGGTGAAACACCCCGCCTCCGTTAGGGTCACTCTCAAGGGGAATGCCCTAATTTTGGTGGAGGTTTATAAGTATAAGTCACAGATATACAAGACAGATATAAGAACACATATTTTTGAACAGCGGAAAACAACAACATCTTTTATTTCATTAAAATACGTGTTCACAAAGACATGCCATACTTGTCTTACAATTCTTCCAAAAACATAACATCTTCATAACTGTCTTGATTACATTATTAAAGAAGCATAAAGAAAACATAAATAAACTGCAAAAGTCCCATAATTGCTGTCCAAAGCCATAGTCCAAAACGGAAAGGATCCAAGCAATACATTCTTTCTCTTCAAGCTGGGTGTGAAAACTGGTCAAGCTGTGGTATTCCCTCCCTGTGGACCTGGGGGGGGAAACGGAAGAAAAGAAGACGAAAGAAAAGTAGAGTCAGACATAAAGCCTGAGTAAGTCTAGGACTATTCAGTCTATGAATAAAGAACTGGGTATGATAAGTATAAACTGGAAATGAGAAAGCACCATAAACTAAGTTAAGTTATCTAGGGTCGAATATACTATCGTGCCCCATATTAATCTCTGTACCCATATAAACTAGTTCCCAACAGGCACCCCATAATCAGGGTGAAGTGATCCATTTCTGATGATCGGCTCCTACTCGCATAGTTACATGTGTCTTACGGCCCCCGATGTTGTAGTTACTTATGCTGGTCCCACCATGGGGTGTATCAAGTCCCATGGTGGCGACCCGACACAATCCTAGAATGCACAGGTATGCTACTGGTGCCCAGTGCCTTATTTTTCTGCGCCGGAGTGTGTGCACACCCGCACCCCATTAGAACCTACACTGCTGCACCACCGCCTTCGATTTGACCTCTTACAGTCAGCCCAGTAATCGTGCCCCACCCTGCCTAGTTCAGGGTATCCTGATACACCTTGTAGGGTTACTGCTGAAAAGGGTCCCCCGCTACTAGGTTTTCTATTTCTAGCCAACATGCTAAGTTGGTTAAGTGTTTTATAAACCTAACCCCCAATCAGTCTGTTTTGTTAGCATGTTCCATTTTGATTAAGTATTAATTAATTTACTTAATCCTATCAATCCTGACTCGGCCTTAATTGTCTTATTAAAGCCTTGACCTCTCACATTAGACAGGTATTGTTGTGGCTGCCTGTTGCCGGTTGGGTCCGGGCAGTCTTACGCCACAACTCAGTCTAAACTCGGGTCCTTATTGGGCTCCGTGTTTAACCACCCACATTGGATAGGTATTGTTGTGACTACTGGACAGCCGGGCGGTTCCGGGCAGGTTTACATCACAACTCAATCCAACCTCGGGTTAAACACATCGTATTTTCTACATTTACATATTTTGTCACTTTTCTTTTTATATGTAAATATTTGCGGCCCATTATTCAAATTTATCTTTATTGGTTAAAATTTATTTATGCCACTTAATTGTTTTTCAAGGTTGTTGGCATGCGTCAAACAAGCCAACACATGTGTTCTATATTTTAACCCAAACGTCATTACCCCCGTTTTACACATTCACTACAATATAAGATATGTTGGGTTTAACATTTAAACCCAACTTAGCCATATGAAAAGGGGAGGCTTATAACATGGTGTTTATAAGGTAACATAAAAAGGGGAGTGTGAACGCATGAACTTGCAACATAACGATTCAATTAACATAAAGTAGGCACATGTGAACTTGCAATTGTAACAGCATATAATCATGGCATAAACAATACTTAAACATGAATCATGGCATAAACAATACTTAAGCATGAATCATTCTATTCATATGATTATGGCATAAACAATACTTAAACATGAATCATTCTATTCATATAATCATGGCATAAATAATACTTAAACATGAATCATTCTATTCATGTGATCATGGCATAAATAATACTTGAACATGAATCATTCTATTCATGTAAACTTGCAATTTGGAATGTAAATCTAACTTAATTGTGCCACATATATCACCATATGGTTTTGATAACAACTTAGGCCTAAAACATGTTTCAACTAAGCGTAATACCAAACATAGTTTAGTCATTTTCATAAAGGTGCTTACTTTTGTTTCTAATACAAAAGTATGATTTGCTAATTCCAACATAGATTCATATAAACTATAGTACTTAGTCGTATCCAATTACACACTAAAGTGATCATAAAAGTATGTACATCATATTGGCATAATAGTGAATCACATACTTGCATGAATCCCAAATAAAATACCACAACATATGGTTGTCAACATAAATCATATACTTGTATGAATCCAATCATATACCATAACATTTCCAAATCGTTTAGAATCAAAATAACATACAAGTATAGATTATTATCGCCACAATTCCATTTCGTTGTTAACTTCCAACGCAAATCACATACTTGCAAATATCCAATCGTATACCATAACATTCCCAAATCGCTTAGAATCAAAATAACATACAAATATAGATTATTATCGCCACAATTCCATTTCGCATTTTACACAAATAAAACGCAATTAATTATTCACATCGGAATAGCACTCTACTTACAACGTATGACGAATCTTCAATTCAGGAATCTGAATTCTGAATTTGGAGATGCTATCCTTTATTGTAGGCGTTGTTTTGATTTGATTGATGTTGCTTTAAGCTTTGAATTATCTCCTAATTGTCTCTCAATTTCTGACGGCTATCCTTAGTCTCTCCTCAGCAGCATGACGGTCTCATCTCCATTTTAGTTTGTGTGAATTAGGGTTAGTCTTAGGTCCTTTTTATAGAGTTTGTGAGTTGATTTAGACCGTCGATGGAGCTTGGTTTAATAATAGTCGTTCGTTTGAAGGAGAGACCAACCAGGAGCTGACACCTAGCCCTAGTGACAAGGCAAGGCTCAGAAAATCGACCAAACATAGACCAGGCCAGCCAGGGTGGGCTGGGTTCGACCTGGCTCAGGGGCCAGGTCTACACCCCAGTCGACACCATGTCGATTTGGCAGTCGACACGGGTGACCCAGGTCGACTGCCCAGTCGACCTGGCTAGCCCCAGGTCGACTGCCAAGTCGACCTGGGTGCCTTGGGCGGGAAATTTCCCGCCCTGGCCAAACCGGCCCGATTTTGAATTTTAAATTGGTTTATCTGAGCTGTTTTGGTCTGTTTGAATTTTAAACTGAATTCTGAAACTTCTGGAGGCCATATCTTCTTCATACGGAGTCCGTTTTACGCAAACTCGGACTCTATTTCAAGCAGAATTCCGAGACGAACGCAATGGCATATCCCGTTTCCCTTAATTCTTTGATTTGAAATTAATTATACTTTAATTTGTGAATTTCACTGTTATAGAATACACGGGGTGTTACATCCTCCTCCACTTAAAAGGATTTCGTCCCCGAAATCTTCAAGTTCAGGAAGAATGTATATCCTAACATCCAAACATCCATCTACTCATCCATCAAACACGAGCATCCATTGTCCTTAAAAGACTTCTAATGCTTCATGATCATATGCGAAGTTCGTGTGTATACATGTACTTATCTAATGCAAAATCAGGCGGTCTACTGATTCAGTTGACCTCCTTAATGCACATTATGTAAGTGCCATGAATCTATTATGTATGCAAATTTTCCTATTCATGATTCTACATGAGTGCACAATCATTCACACAAATGCAACATCCATATGACAACACATTAAATTTCAACCATATACGAATATAAATACATTTATGCATATGCAATATGAAGTGATTGAGCCGATCTAAAACCTAGATTGTGTGTGTATATGCAACCACGAGCAACCACTAGCAATCACTTGTAACCACTTGCAATCATCATCCATAACATGTTTCAATCACATGTTTTCATCCAAAGGGTTTCTTCCTAAAAGATAAGGTCGAGGAGATATACCTAAAAAGATAGATAAAAGCGCAACTTAAGGAAAAAGGAAGGATCAAACATGTACCCTCGAAAAGAAAAGGGTAGGCTGCGCGTATTCTAGCTTCAGTTTCCCAAGTTGCATCTTCTTCGGCGTCGCTCCACTGAACTTTGACGAGTTTGACTTCGCGGTTGCGTAGCTTCTTTACTTCCGTTCCTAATATGCGGGTTGGAACTTTCCTTACGGTTGCTTCGCGTTCCACTTCAGCTTCTTCTAGGATATTTGGCTCTACCACTTCAGCAGACTCATGTAGACATTTTCGGAGATGTGAAACGTGAAATACGTTGTGAACTCCTGCCAATTTTTCGGGTAGCTCTAATTTATAGGCCATTTTTCCAATTTTCTCGATGATAGGAAATGGCCCTACGAACCTTGGTGCTAGCTTTCCTGTGGTTCCAAAACGAACAACGTTCCTTAGCGGAGATACCTTAAGAAAAACTCTGTCCCCAACCTCAAATTCAAGGTCGGTCCTCCTCTTGTCGGCGTAGGACTTTTGTCTGTCTTGGGCCGTCTTCATCCTTCTTCGTATTAAGTCTACTTTCTCTGAAGTCTCTCGGATCACATCTGGTCCAAGTATGAGCTTATCAGTAGACTCCCACCAACAAGTGGGCGATCTACACGGTCTTCCATATAAAGCTTCGAAGGGCGCCATTCCGATGGTTGCTTGATAGCTGTTGTTGTAGGCAAATTCCACCAAAGGAAGATGGTCTTCCCATGTCCCTCCGAAGTCAAGGACGCACAGTCTTAAAAGGTCCTCCAAAACTCTGTTCACTCTTTCTGTTTGGCCGTCGGTTTGGGGATGATAGGCTGTGCTCAAGCATAATTGTGGGCCTACCGCTTCTTGCAGACTCCACCAAAACTCACTTGTGAAGATAGGGTCTCGGTCACTAACAATGCTGGATGGTATTCCATGGAGTCGAACAATTTCCTTGAGGTAAAGAGATGCTAGGGATGAGGCAGTTCTTTTACTTTTGACAGGTAAAAAGTGGGCGCTTTTAGTAAGCATATCCACTATTACCCAAATGCTAGTGTTGCCTCTTCTAGACCTAGGCAGCCCATCAATGAAGTCCATTGCGATGCTAACCCACTTCCACTGCGGGACCTCTAGAGGATGGAGCAGACCGCCAGGCTTTTTCTGTTCCGCCTTAACCTGTTGGCACACCATACACTTAGAAACGAAATCTGCCACGTCCTTCTTCATGTCGTTCCAAAAGAAAGTTCTCTTTATGTCCTTGTACATTTTATCCCCGCCCGGATGTATCGTCATCTTGGAGTGGTGTGCTTCCTCGAGAACCTTCTTTACTAAATCCCTTGTCTGTGGGATGCATAGTCTTCCGTATCGCCTTAGCCAACCTTTATCGTCGATGGAGTATCTGTTGAGGTGACTTGAAGTCTCACCCCTAATTAACCTATCAATCGTTTCCACAAGCTGAGGGTCTTCGCGTTGTGCTGTCCCTATTGAGTCCACTAAAGTCGAGCGTACTTCGAGAAATGCTAGCAAGCCTGGTACAAAATCGGAGGAAGGCCTAAAGTCAAAGCTAGCTATAAACTCTAGGCTTTGTCTTTCAACAAACAACGGGCTTAGGGTTAGTTTCTTTTGGCTCAACGCGTCTGCCACTACGTTGCCTTTGCCCGGAGTATAGGAGATCTCGAAATCATACAAGGAAAGAAACTCCATCCATCTCTGTTGCCTCAAGTTAAGATCTTTCTGCGAGAAAAGATATTTCAACGATTTATGGTCAGTGTAAAGTTCGAACTTCTCACCTAGGAGATAGTGTCGCCAAGACTTGAGTGCAAAGACGATGGCGGCTAACTCAAGATCGTGGGTCGGGTAGTTCTTTTCGTGCACTTTCGACTGCCTCCCGCCATAAGCAACTACCCTTCCTTCTTGCATTAAGACAGCACCTAGCCCTGTCCCACATGCATCTGTATAAACTATGAACATCTTGCTTCCATCTGGCAACGTTAAATCTGGGGCTGTTGTAAGAGCCCTTTTCAGTCGCTGGAAAGCAAACTCGCAATCCAAGTCCCAATTGAACACTAGATTCTTCTTCGTCAACTTTGTGAGCGGAGCTGATATCTTTGCAAAGTCTCCGATGAATTTATGATAGAAGCCTGCTAGCCCGAGAAAGCTTCGAACCTCTGTTGCGTTCTTTGGTGTCTTCCAATCCTGCACCGCTACTACCTTAGCTTGGTCTACAGCTAACCCTTCCTTGGATACTATGTGCCCAAGGAACCTCACTTCTTCTCTCCAAAAGTGGCATTTGGAGAATTTGGCTTTTAGATGATGGACTCGCAGAGTTTCCATGATTTCCCTTAAGTGCTGAGCATGTTCCTCTTCACTCTTTGAGAAGATAAGGATATCGTCTACGAAGACCACTACGAACTTATTGAGGAAATCTCTGAATACCCTACTCATCAGGTCCACGAAGTAAGCAGGTGCGTTTATCAAGCCGAAAGGCATGACAAGCCATTCAAAGAAGCTGTCTGGGGTTCTAAATGCCGTTTTATCGATACTATCTTCAGCCACCCTTAGCTGATGAAAACCGGTCGCTAAATCGAGTTGGGAGAAAACAGACGCTCCTACAAGCTGATCAAACAGATCGTCAATTCTGGGGAGAGGGTGCCTATTCTTTTTCGTTAGCTTGTTGAGCTCCCTATAGTCAACACATAGACGGAGTGAACCATCCGCCTTTGTAGCGAACACCACTGGAGCGCCCCATTCTGAAATGCTCCTCCTAATGAACCCCTTCTCTAGAAGCTCTTTAATCTGTTTACTGAGCTCTTTTCTTTCCCGTGGAGCCATGTGTCTAACGGGCAACGCAACGGGCTTTGCATTATCTACAAGATATATGCGGAAGTCTATCTCCCGCTTCGGAGGCAAGCCCTTCACCTCTTCGAAGACATCCGGATATTCTCGGACCACTCTAACCGATTGCAAACTTTCAACAGAGGCATCTACAGATTCAAGATAACTAAGCATAACCGCATACGAGGGATTACAAGTAATTTCCAAAGTGTTACCGAGTTGGGTCAGGAGCCTAACCACCTTTTTCTCGCAATCAAGGATGGCCCCATTACAGGATAGCCAATCCATGCCCAAAATCAAACCATATCCCGAAAACCCCAAAACAAAGGCACTACATTTAAATTCTACGCTTAGAATAGAAATTTTCAATCCCACACAGATCATAGACAAATGAGACGGGCCCCCAATTGGGTTTGAAACAATTAAGGTGTCCTCTACCATACTAGTTTTTAGGTGCAGAGATTCTACTAAAGCAGACGAGATAAAGGAGTGTGATGCGCCAGAATCAAATAAAGTGCGAACGGGGTGATCATAAAGATAAACTACACTTTCTATAGAAGTATTTATACCTCGCTGTTGCAGAGGTGGCGCCTCTAGCACATGAACCTGTGCCCCTGAGGTGGATCCAGCCCTCTGCCCCTGTCCTCGTTTCTTTGGGCAGTCCTTAGCCATGTGGCCTGTCTCACCGCAAGAAAAGCACCCGCCATTCATCTTGGCCTTCTTTTTCCGGCAATCTTTCACTAAGTGCCCCACTTTGCCACAGAAATTACACTTCCTTTTCTCTTTGTTGTCTTTTCCGCCCTTCTTAAAGTCTGTCTTCTTAGGCTGTAAACCCTCTTTCTTCCCTTGAGAGCTTTCTTCCTTTGTCTCCTTCTTGCCCTTATCCTCTTCGTTCAGTAACGTCATCTGTACCAACCTTTCATACGTAGCACCCATGGGTATATGGGTCATGGCCAAACTGTGTAATGGCTCATTCAATCCTTTGACAAAACGGAGAGCCTTCTTGTGCGGGGTGTTGACTAGGTCCAGTCCGAACCTAGCCAGCTCATCGAACTGATTAACATACTCTTTGACTGTCTTATTCCCTTGCTTAAGAAATAAGAATTTTTCCAACTACAAACTCCTTTCCGCATCTGAGAGAAATTTAGCCTCAAACCTTGCCCTAAAGTCCTCCCATGTTTCCACTGGTCTTTCTGCATTAGTGACTTCCCACCAGTAGGAAGCCTCGCCCTTTAGTAGCCACATCGCCAGTTGTACTTTCTGCCTATCTTCTACCTCAAAGATGACGAATAAGTACTCGGTTTCTTTCAGCCAATTTCTAGCTGCCACGAAGGACTCAGTTCCATGAAAATCCTTTCCTCCCATAGCTTTAAAATCTTTACATATCTTAGCAAAAGTGTTTCCCCGTGGAGGAGGTGGAGGAAGAGGTGCTGCTGCAGCTGGATGATTTCCTGCAGCTGGGGGAGGAGGAACGGTAGGACCTGGCTGAGTGGCCCTTGCTTCTAAGAACCGTCTAAACCAACCAGGTATTGGTACACCCTCTGGCAAGTTAAGTTCTTCGGACATGCTGAAACAAAAAGGATAGATTCAAAACGAAGGATAAGAGATAGTACCTATGGCTTTGGGGGACTTTGCCTTTTTAAAATAAAATAATATTTTATCTTTTAAAAATCCTTCTTTAAATTTTCTTTTTGAAAATAAATTTTCAAAACTTTTTATCTTATCTGGTAAACCTATGATCTGATACGAAGTGAAACACCCCACATCCGTAAGGGTCACTCTCAAGGGGAATGCCCTAATTTTGGTGGAGGTTTATAAGTATAAGTCACAGATATACAAGACAGATATAAGAACACATATTTTTGAACAGCGGAAAACAACATCTTTTATTTCATTAAAATACGTGTTCACAAAGACATGCCATACTTGTCTTACAATTCTTCCAAAAACATAACATCTTCATAACTGTCTTGATTACATTATTAAAGAAGCATAAAGAAAACATAAATAAACTGCAAAAGTCCCATAATTGCTGTCCAAAGCCATAGTCCAAAACGGAAAGGATCCAAGCAATACATTCTTTCTCTTCAAGCTGGGTGTGAAAACTGGTCAAGCTGCAGTATTCCCTCCCTGTGGACCTGGGGGGGAAACGGAAGAAAAGAAGACGAAAGAAAAGTAGAGTCAGACATAAAGCCTGAGTAAGTCTAGGATTATTCAGTCTATGAATAAAGAACTGGGTATGATAACTATAAACTGGAAATGGGAAAGCACCATAAACTAAGTTAAGTTATCTAGGGTCGAATATACTATCGTGCCCCATATTAATCTCTGTACCCATATAAACTAGTTCCCAACAGGCAACCCATAATCAGGGTGAAGTGATCCATTTCTGATGATCGGCTCCTACTCGCATAGTTACATGTGTCTTACGGCCCCCGATGTTGCAGTTACCTATGTTGGTCCCACCATGGGGTGTATCAAGTCCCATGGTGGCGACCCGACACAATCCTAGAATGCACAGGTATGCTACTGGTGCCCAGTGCATTATTTTTCTACGCCGGAGTGTGTGCACGCCCGCACCCCGTTAGAACCAACACTGTTGCACCGCCGCAGTCGATTTGACCTCTTACAGTCAGCCCAGTAATCGTGCCCCACCCTGCCTAGTTCAGGGTATCCTGATACACCTTGTAGGGTTACTGCTGAAAAGGGTCCCCCGCTACTAGGTTTTCTATTTCTAGCCAACATGCTAAGTTGGTTAAGTGTTTTATAAACCTAACCCCCAATCAGTCTGTTTTGTTTTGCATGTTCCATTTTGATTAAGTATTAATTAATTTACTTAATCCTATCAATCCTGACTCAGCCTTAATTGTCTTATTAAAGCCTTGACCTCTCACATTAGACAGGTATTGTTGTGGCTGCCTGTTGCCGGTTGGGTCCGGGCAGTCTTACGCAACAACTCAGTCTAACCTCGGGTCCTTATTGGGCTCCGTGTTTAACCACCCACATTGGATAGGTATTGTTGTGACTACTGGATAGCCGGGCGTTTCCGGGCAGGTTCACATCACAACTCAATCCAACCTCGGGTTAAACACATCGTATTTTCTACATTTACATATTTTGTCTCTTTTCTTTTTATATGTAAATATTTGCGGCCCATTATTCAAATTTATCTTTATTGGTTAAATTTTATTTATGCCACTTAATTGTTTTTTAAGGTTGTTGGCATGCGTCAAACATGCCAATACATATGTTCTATATTTTAACCCAAACGTCATTACCCCCGTTTTACATGTTCACTACAATATAAGATATGTTGGGTTTAACATTTAAACCCAACTTAGCCATATGAAAAGGGGAGGCTTATAACATGGTTTTTATAAGGTAACATAAAAAGGGGAGTGTGAACGCATGAACTTGCAACATAACGATTCAATTAACATAAAGTAGGCACATGTGAACTTGCAATTGTAACAGCATATAATCATGGCATAAACAATACTTAAACATGAATCATGGCATAAACAATACTTAAGAATGAATCATTTTATTCATATGATTATGGCATAAACAATACTTAAACATGAATCATTCTATTCATATAATCATGGCATAAATAATACTTAAACATGAATCATTCTATTCATGTGATCATGGCATAAATAATACTTGAACATGAATCATTCTATTCATGTAAACTTGCAATTTGGAATGTAAATCTAACTTAATTGTGTAACATATATCACCATATGGTTTTGATAACAACTTAGGCCTAAAACATGTTTCAACTAAGCGTAATACCAAACATAGTTTAGTCATGTTCATAAAGGTGCTTACTTTTGTTTCTAATACAAAACTATGATTTGCTAATTCCAACATAGATTCATATAAACTACAGTACTTAGTCGTATCCAATTACACACTAAAAGTGATCATAAAAGTATGTACATCATATTGGCATAATAGTGAATCACATACTTGTATGAATCCCAAATAAAATACCACAACATATGGTTGTCAACATAAATCATATACTTGTATGAATCCAATCGTATACCATAACATTTCCAAATCATTTAGAATCAAAATAACATACAAGTATAGATTATTATCGCCACAATTCCATTTCGTTGTTAACTTCCAACGCAAATCACATACTTGCAAATATCCAATCGTATACCATAACATTCCCAAATCGCTTAGAATCAAAATAACATACAAATATAGATTATTATCGCCACAATTCCATTTCGCATTTTACACAAATCAAACGCAATTAATTATTCACATCGGAATAGCACTCTACTTACAACGTATGACGAATCTTCAATTCAGGAATCTGAATTCTGAATTTGGAGATGCTATCCTTTGTTGTAGGCGTTGTTTTGATTTGATTGATGTTGCTTTAAGCTTTGAATTATCTCCTAATTGTCTCTCAATTTCTGACGGCTATCCTTAGTCTCTCCTCAGCAGCACGATGGTCTCATCTCCATTTTAGTTTGTGTGAATTAGGGTTAGTCTTAGGTCCTTTTTATAGAGTTTGTGAGTTGATTTAGACCGTCGATGGAGCTTGGTTTAATAATAGCCGTTCGTTTGAAGGAGAGACCAACCAGGAGCTGACACCTAGCCCTAGTGACAAGGCAAGGCTCAGAAAATCGACCAAATACGTACTCCTCGTATATCGGCTCATTGTTCAATCTGTAAAGAGAAAACAATTAACCATCTCCTTAGTGGTGCTCGTGTAGTGCGACTTCTTCCTTAGATATACTAATAATATATATATACACATATAGCTTTTGAAAACAAAAATATCACAAATACGTGCTCTCATATACGTATACTATCTCTCCCTGATGTCTTTCTCTAGGTTAACTACGCAGCCTAGAGCTCTGATACCAAGTGTGACGGCCCGCCCCGCACCAGCCGACATTTCCAATGAAAGTGCGTTGTGCCGATGTCCAAGCAGCACGGGACGGTCGCCAAAGAAAGGAAAAGAATGAATTAGATCTAACAAGGAACCTATAGAATGTCTCACAGCGCATGGGATAAAATATAATAATAACATAACTTTTACATAAAACAGGCGAGACAGTGTATAAGCTGAAAACTAAACCATCATTGCAACGGAAACCCAAAATACAGCTTATCATTCAAACCCACATTATTACAACTTTGAAATACCGTCTCTAAAGTAAAAGAAAGAGGTACACTACTAATGCCCAAAGTAGTGACCAACAACAACACAGGGAGATTATATATATCATACGTGGAAGCCTCCTGCTCGTCTCTGGTACAGCTACTCGTGCATAATCACCTGACATGTCTCTAGTCTGCCCGTTTAAGAGCACCCAGAGTAATAAGAAGTGACATAAAACTCTGGGTCAGACAAATGTCTGGTATGAGCGATAAGCAGGAAAATAGAACAATAACAGGTATACACAACCATACCTGAACCTAGACCTGCAACAAAAGAGTTAGCACAACAAGATGTAAAATAATCTAAGGTAATCACTAGCATAAAGTGTAAATATGGGAGTGTGCATGACATGGTGATAGCAAACATCAAACATAGCAATCATCCTCACATCCCACACTCAGTGCGTAAAGCATACTATATCCACCACTCGATCACCCAGTCCGTTGCTACGATCACTTTGCTCCATGGAGTCACAATGACTCCATTGCACTGATCCATAGCCACTAATCTGTCTCTCAGTGGTGAACTAAAGTTATGGATATCAATAACCCCTTTGCACATGTAGCGCAGCAAAGTCCAATCATGAAGTTAACTCGTTGGTTCCCATCTGGATCCTAGGTAACAACCTCCTATTTGGACTACCTTTGCATTTCGGGTTTTGGTCTTCTCCGGATTGGTTCAATCTTTTTCTTTGCTTAACCTCAGTTTGGTAACCTTCTTGAAGCAGCTCGGTTCGGCTATGCAACATTCAAATGCTCTGGTTCGGTTCGAGTGACGTGGTTCGGTTCGGGTATAGTGCTCCGGTTAGTGATCTCCCTTGGCCATCGGTTCGTGAGCTTCTGAAGCGATTCGGGTCGTGAGCTCAGGTCGGTTCGGAGCTCTTGGTTCTTGGTGCACGGCTCGTGAGACACCAGGTAGGTCATCTGGGTCGGTTCATGAGCCCCCATCCAAGACGGATCGTGGTGTATGGTTCGGTGCTTCTCCAGGTGAGTGGGTCGGGCTGTGGAATGCTCCACTAGCGGGCCGGTTTGTCCCCCACCGATCTGATCCGGTTCGGGTCAAAATCCTGCACTGTTTCCCACAACTTTTCCAGCAACTGTTAACACGATGGCATTTTCGACCATTCTAACTGCTCTAAGCAATCATAAATCCTACCAAATAGTCATAGCAACATATAACATCAACCATAAATACCAAAATGATTAATAACCGTGTCAAAATGGATCAAACATACCCAAAACCCATATTTTCCCCTTAATCCTGCTTAAGCATAACTAATTATAGGATTAGCAAAACATATCCAAATTAACCCAAATTTCAAATAGAGGATTAAAATAATATTTAAGAATTTCTAAACATTTTTCCAGAATTTAATCATGTATACTTTCGTTAATTAACACTAATCACCCCTAATTAGCTGTAATTAGTGAAAAACAATGCAAATCACTCACCTTAGCCACCATAAAACTTTAAATATTAAACTCTACTAATTTGGGTCGAATTTTTATGCAAAACAGCAGCTCCAACTCTGATTTGGTGTTCATTTGCCTTGATTTGATGTAGATCTTCTTAATTAATGATTGGAAGGTAATTTGGGAGTGATTTAGAAGGTGGAGGCCATTGCTAGGGTTCAAAGGATGAAATTGGCGGCTGTAAAAACTGAAATGAAATGTTTTTCCTAACCCTATCAGCCCTCCCCTAATCCTAATCCTGAAATGGGTTATGGGCCTAGCTGCTAATCAACTTAATTAGGCCCGGTTAAGCTGTTTTTCTCCTTCTAAACCTTATTTCAGCCATATCTCCCAAACGGTAAGTCTGTTTGGCTAATGTGATCATGGAAAGCTAAACCATCATCTGAATCCAATGGAAGTGATTTCAGGTCAAACCCCCTTACTAATCAAAAGTTATAGGCGAAACAAGATTTGCTAGGGGCAAAACGGTCATTTAAAATTCGACAAAAATCGTGAACATAGGAAATGACCCCAATAGTCGCTCCCCAAAGTAACACGACCATACAACTTCGTATGTGAATGAAATAAATATTCTATGATCCTCCAGTGCATAGAATGCGGGTCGTTACAACAAAATCCGTTCTTCTTCCAATTTGCTAATCTTGTTTTATATTCGTTCGTTTTTTTCCTTTTCGTCCTTTGACTTTTCAATTTCAAACGATCGCTCCTCTTTTGTGTATATTTCCAAAGCCTAATGATACCCTTTCGAATTCTAAAGATTCGTTCGTTTTCCCATTTTGCCAAACCCGTCCTTATATTGAAATGCTATGATTATTTCTCAATTTTCTTTGTTACCTTAAAATTTGTAATGATGATGTAATGTCTTCAAGTATTAGCCACTAACGTTTTCTACTTTTCATCATCGTTTTAACAAAGGTAGGACATAAAGTAATTGCCATACAATATAAAAAATCATCAAATACCCACAAATTAGGATAAAACTATAAGACAAAAAGAAGTGATTTTTTGTACTGACCATACAATCACAAAAATTCCATCTCATTATAGAATTTGTGGTCAATAATATAATTTAAGCTGAAGTCAGATATTTCAAATTTTTTTTCAATACGCTCGTCTTCGTGCAATATGTCCAGTAAAAAGATTATCTTCTGTAGAAGTGTCGCAGCTTATAAATACGTCCCATGTCTTAATTTCTTTTACCGAAACCATTCGCTTCCTGAACCGTTGGTTCCCTTTTTTCTTTCCAACCCATTCGTTATCCACTTTTCAATTTCAAACTGTTTACCTTTCAATAACAAACACTTTATTGCATACACACATATATATAGCAAACGTTCGGTTGCACCCCAAAAATGAAGCATCCCAAATGCCCATTGATTTCCACCTCTTATTTATATTAAAGAAAGTGAGTGGGAGGTGAGAGAATGAGTGCAAGGAGAGAGAGAGGAAATGTGTGGTGGAAAATAAGGAGGCCAAAGCGGTGCTCCACTCTTTCAGGTGCCACTGAACCTGCCTCTCTATATGTACATATATATATATGTATATATGTATATATATATATATGTATATATATATATATATAACCGTCATTTTTTACTTCTAAAATTACAAACTTGTCGTTCCATTTTATATTTATATTTCCAAAGCATTGTTCTCAACTACATTTCTAAAGCATCCATCCTCCTTGTTTTAATTAAATATACACAGCAGCCCCATCATTGGTCCCCTCCCCTGGCTCCAAGTTTGCCGCCTCCACCTTGATAACGCCGCCCGGCCCCACCTGAGACTACCTATGATTCCCTATAGTCCGCCATCCCTACCAGAACTGGCCTCCGCCCGACCGGCCACCACCGAGACCCGCACCCTAAAAGTCGCCGATCTCCTTGCTTCCTAAAACCCTTCGCCTATGCTGACCCAAACCATCACTAGCCCCTCGCCTCTGCCTTGAATACCACCCAGTGCAACCCTATATGCTCCTCCTCAAACCCATTCGCACTTGAGAACACGAACCCGATCCAAACTCCAAACACCATCTTCCTCCTTGACCAGCGCCGACCCCTCCCATCTATCCAAGCCCAATGTCGTAGCCACTTTCTCCGGTTTGTTTAGTGTGCGTGATGTGTGAGTGGGTTTTTTGCTTCCTATTTATTAGCCTTTTCATAAAGAAAAAGATTTTGTTGTTTTAAGAGTGTTGAGTGCGTGAGTCTGTATGTTGTATTGTGTGTGTTGCTTGGTGCATGTGTTTATATGTGTGAGTATTTATTTGTGATTTAATTAGTGTTCTGTGAATTATGTGGTATGCTATGTTTATTTAATGGGTGTTTTATACGTAATATATATAGTTTGCGATGAGGGTGTTGAGGTGATTTTACAAAGAAAATATAAGTAGTTTTTTATTTATGTTTTACACATAATATATATATATATATATATAAATTCAAAAGTTGTCTTAAAAATCCAGTTTAGATCAATGTATACTTGAAGTTTATTAAGTAAAGTTGTATATTAAGTAAATGTTTTGATTCTAAGTATACTTGAAGTTAAATTTAGATCTATATATAAGTAGTTTGTTATATATATATATATATATATATATATATATATATAATATATATATATATATATATAAAAGTGAAAATTAGGGTCACATCCTTAAAATAAAACTTAATTAAGCTCACATCCTCCTGTTTCAAAACATATAAATTACATCCCTAATTTTAAACAGCGGCTAATTTTTTCTCAAAACTGCCATTTTTCTTAATTCACGCCGTACTAACCTAGGTCGGATTTACTCAGTACGTAATTAGTATTTTTTTTCTTTTCCAGAAACCTATATTCGTTGTCAATGGCGGCGCTGTCTTCATTTTCATTTCTTCAAATCACTGATTATATCAAACCTAGATTTATTCACTGGATTGAGTTCTTCCGTTCAGTCAGATCTAGGGTTGATTATTGTCAGAGAGAAGTAGCAATTGAAATTTGCAGCGACTTAGGTAATTACGGATGGTTCAATGAATAGTCGCAATGGAAGTTTTTTACAGCTGGTGCTTGCGATTTTTCAGGTGATTTACTCAAAATGATCGCTTCTTTTATGTCGATCAAAACCCGTAATAAAAGCCGCTGGTTATCAGTTTAATCAATATCTTCCTGTTTTGCTTGAAATTCGATGTAGTCATCATCAAATTACATTAAATAGCGAAAAAAGGTATGAATCTGGTTGCTTTTTTTCGTACTGGACTGTAGATACTGTCTTTTGGTAATCTGTATTTTATTCAGTAAATATTTATGATTGTAAGCAAGTACACACAAAAAAAAATGTTTGAATGCATTAATTCGTAGTAGATGCACGCTGGAATTTCAGAATTATACAATTCAGCAAAATAACAATAATATCTGCATATATTTATGCAAAAATACTAGATATTTGCATACAAATATACATATATTCTGGTTTTCTGCATGTTTGATATAAAGTTGCATACAAATATGCATATATTAAGAATAGATGCATATTTGTAAGCAATTTATTTACATAAATGATGAATACAGATAAATGTAAAAATATATGCATATTTGTATGCATATATCTAGAATATATGCATACTTATAATCAACTTTTCTGAGTACTTGCAAAACCAAGTGATCTAACAAAAGTTGCATACATTTTTTCGTACTGGACTGTAGATACTGTCTTTTGGTAATCTGTATTTTATTCAGTATATATTTATGATTGTAAGCAAGTACGCACAAAAATAAATGTTTGAATGCATTAATTCGTAGTAGATGCACGCCGGAATTTCAGAATTATACAATTCAGCAAAATAACAATAATATCTGCATATATTTATGTAAAAATACTAGATATTTGCATAAAAATATACATATATTCTATATTCTGGTTTTCTGCATGTTTGATATAAAGTTGCATACAGATATGCATATATTAAGAATAGATGCATATTTGTAAGCAATTTATTTACATAAATGATGAATACAGATAAATGTAAAAATATATGCATATTTGTATGCATATATCTAGAATATATGCATACTTATAATCAACTTTTCTGAGTACTTGCAAAACCAATTGATCTAACAAAAGTTGCATACATTTATGATCATTTTGAAAATATATGCATATTTTAACAATAGTTGCGTGATTCTATTGATGAAGTAATAATTGTTGCAGTTATCTTCATTCAATTATGAATATTGTTACGCATTTCTTAATAATTATTCCATGTTTCTATCTAGATATTTTGAATAGTTTCTTAACAAATCCTATTATCCAATTGACAATTGGTTATACTTTATAAATTTTTGCAGTGTCGAATATGCAATGTTTGTAATGAATATGATGAATCAAAGAAGTGAAGAAAAAGAACTGGACAAGAAAGATGAACTTTACAACGCTTAGGATGTTGATTTACAAAGAGCGATGCTCGCATACAAAATTGTGAACTGCAAACCGCAAAGCTGGACTCCAAGTCAACACCCGACACAAAACTGGTTGCTATCGAATGCAAACAACGTGAAATAAAACTGAAAAATTTGATGTTTAGAATGTTTTGTGAATATTTGTATTGTTTTTTTTAACTACGGTTTGTTGATTATTATTTACAGAAATGAATTACATGGGAATATTACGTAGTGTTTGAAGTTATTTTGATTCTGTATGATAACCTGGTATTTTTGCTTACTGGTGTGCAGTTATTCAATATATTAGCATCGTTGTATGCAAAATATTATGAAAATTTGCAAAATTGAACTGCAGAAGTAAAATAATAGCATACTTATATGAAATCATTAATATTAGTTGCATAGGAATATGCAAAACAATACAAATACTAATTGCGAGCATATAATTTCCATAGTTGCATACATTTATGAATTTATCTGGAATAATTGCATACATTACTACATAAATTTGCACAAGTATTCAAGACGAAAATGCTGTCTATATTATTTTTAATACTAATTACACGAGCAAAAGTTCAAAACATGCACAGGGCAAAATGCAGCGTTATAACTGATGCATAGTAAGATGTAACAGGTAAAGGAATGTTCAAATATTATGCATATATTTATTCAAATATAACAAATATTTGCATACATTTCAGCTTAAAAAAATGTCAATCTAAAACAAAGCCACAATAAAAAACTGAACTGATTTTATTACATCACATAAATATTTACAACAAATGGTAAAAGTAAACACTAAAACTAAGTTTCTTAAAAACATAAAATTCATTCATAATTCAGCAATGGAACTACATAATCATGTCGTAGTAATTCAGTATTTAAGCTATCAATTTCTCAAACATATCTATGCATGATTTCAGGCTTTCTCCTACTCACTTTCAACTGCATCATTTTCTTTTTCATTAGTTCTTTGCAAAAAAAGGAAAACATTTTTAAACAAGCATGTTTAAATGCATATAAGTATGAAAAAAATATTGGATATATGCACATTTGTATGCAACAGTTATTACTACATCAACAAAATTATGCAACAATCATTACATAAATGCACACTTGCATTGTAAAATTTAGATTTACTGCACAGAAATTATGAACATATTTGTTGATGGTTTCAGGCTTGCAATAATCAATTTTAATTAAATGTATATTGTGAGAACCCGGAACTTCCCCGTAAAGGAAAGCATGGATTGCTTTGAGAACAATACACAACAGAACACAAACTGGAGAACATTTATTGCTGATTACAACAATTACATCAGAGTACAAGAATATAACAGAGTAGGAATGAATAAAATATATTGGAAATATAATGATATCAGAGATTTAAATTACATTTAAATAGCAGCGGAAAATAATACAAATATACAACCGAAAAGAAATACACGGGTACAGAGCTTCCCAAATATCACTTCAGCTGCAGACCAGGATCCTGTAAATATATCTGCAAAAAGCTACTCGACTGCCCGTGTGGAAAAGAGGGCACCCGAGTTTGCCAGTGAAACAAACTACAGGTCAGTCATGGGACTGGTATGAGAAATCTAACTTAACTTATCTAATAAGAAGGCTAATCACAGGACCACGCCGCTTTCGCGGAACGGGTTTACTCCTATGGATTGCCAGTGCATAGAATAAAGTAGATCGAGAAATAACGCAATGCCTTTTTGGAAAAATGAAACCATTATAAGACCCAGGTCCCATCACACAATGCAACGCACACCAGAGGATAGGGTTTTACCTTATAATGATCAAAAGATGATAAATACGTTAAACCGATATTATTAGTGTGTATATGTTTTAAAAGCAATTCAAAGTAAATGTATCAATCCTAGACGGCATGGGTACCATATATCATGTCGCCAATACTAGTTCTACAATCAAAACCGCAAGGTCGTATTGGAGATTTGAATTCCATCATGAGTCAAGGCTAGGGAGGAGCTCCTTACCGATTCGAGGCACTCTAGCGGATACCTCAGGATTCCCCGTAGTGAACCCTTGGATAGCTGCAGGGCCGGTCCCTACCTAAGGGTAGTGGATTAGTTATGCCTGAACACACGTTTCCCGGTCCTTTTGGACCTATAGTATGACCACTATCGGCCTATAAAAATAACGAGGTACCTCAAAATCCATCATCCACAATGAGTAAAATGTCAGCGCTGGTAGGTCCCTGACATTACCCTAGCTAGAAAGATAACGTGTGCACTCCCTGCGTTCCCTTCTCCCGTTTAAGACTCATACCGGGGTGTGAGGTTCGTGAAGTTACGTTATACCCACAAGGCCTGCTTTTCAACAAAGCCTTGATCATTGCATCTTAGCATGCCATATGGTCCGACACGCAATCCATTTATAAACTTATGCTCTGGGTCTGAGCGAAAGTCAAAACCGTACAAATCAACACTACGTCCGAACGGCCACCACTGAGGCCCTTTCAAGGTAGCTACTCCTCTCATGGGTCTCAATAGTCACGCATCCATTCGATGTGAAGATCGTCGGTCTTCAATCACCGTCTTAAACTCTTCGACTTAGAACGTCGTATAAATCATTTGAAATGAGATCGAACTCGGTCTTTTCAAATGATTGTCGTATATATATATATAAGGTTTAAAACCATCTCATATCGTTAATAAAATTTAATAACGATATGTCGCTATTTTTATTCATATATATATATATATATATATATATATATATATATAAATCATTTGGCGATAATATTAATATAGGTATCACGCTCAATAAAAGAGTGAACTATCTACCTAACACACATTCCTGTATATAATGTCTACTAAAATGTATTTTTATTTCATTTTCCAATTCTAAATTGTACAACTCCCTTCTCTTAAACGAAAGTGTTTCTTTTGTTTTCACTATTTAATTTAGACAGAAGTGTGAATTTCTTTCTAATGAACAAAAAAAAATATTTTGTTCAATCTATTTTTATGAACAAAAATAGTGAGTCCTTTACTATGTTTCCAATATTACATTAAAATGTATTTTAATGTAAAACATATTTCATAGTGAAATATGTACATCTTTCTACTTTTTTTATCATAAACATTAACTATGTGTTTTTAGCTATCATAGAAATGCAACTCTTAATTTCATATTTTATTTTCTATTTTTATTTGCGTTGCTGAACGCAAATAAAAGTTATATTTTTCTTACATGTTTATTTACATCGAGGGATGTAAATAAAAATATGTAACCTTTATTTCTAAGTTTCATTTGTAATAAAGAACATAACTAAAACATGGGCTTATTTTTCTATACTATATTTGCATTGGAAAAATGCAAATACAAAGATAAACTTTTATTTCTAAGGTTTGTTTATATTAGGGGGGTACCAATAAAAGATGCATTTTTATTTCTATGTCATATTTGTGTTAGAGAACAAAAATAAAAAGATGCACTTTTATTTGCATGTCATATTTGAAAAATACAAATAAAAGGATGAACTATATTTCTATGTTTATTTTTGTGTTAAGAACACAAATAAAAGAATGAACTTATTCCTATGTTTATATTTTTAACGTATTATCGCTACATTAACATATATTTATATTCTAGATGTACTAACGTACACTAATTCATGAATTCATTTCATAAAACATGAATGCACTATAATACATGAATTCATTACATAAAACATGAATACAATTATAATACATGTTTTATTTCATATGCAAGAATGAACTTCGAAGCATGAATCTATTTCATAAAACATGAATGCACTATAATACATGTTTTATTTCATATGCAAGAATGCAACAATAATTAATGAAATCATTTCATAAAACAATGAATGCGAACTTAAGGATATGTTTTATTTCATGTGCATGAATGCCACTTTAATAAATGAAATCATTTCATCCACATGTATGCAACTATAATATATGGTTTATTTCATATGCGAGAATGCCACACATATGTATGCAACTATGATATGTCAAAAATTATACTTGCATTCGTATTTTTCCTTGAACGTCAAAATTTAATTATAATTTCATGTTATTCATTAACTCTACTTCATATAACTGCATTTCACTTTAATTAAATACGGTGAAAATATGTCTATATTTCATTTTCATTAATAACGGTGAAAATATGATAAAAATCCATTTTTATTGACAACAGGAAAAATATGATCAAAACTCATTTTTAATGACAACAAAGAAAATAAGATTACCATTCATTTTTAATGCCAACAATGAAAATAAGACTTAAAACTCATTTTAATGCAGACGGTGAAAATAAGAGTAAAATTCGTTTTTAATGCAGAAGGTGAAAATAAAGTTAACGTTCACTTTTAATGCTAACGGTAAAAATATAATTAATTCTATTTTACCAACCACGCTAAAATTATGATTATAGTTCTATTTTACTAACTACATCAATAATATACTTGTAATACATATTTCACAAGAACGCCATTTAAATAAACTTGATGTCAATCATACATATCAAACCCAATATTGCAACCACCCCAATTTTTATCTATTGGATGTAAACATACGTATATAATCCCACATCCATACACTCCAATTTTTATATGTTTGGTGTTAACACACGTAACAAATCCAATACTTCATACCACGCCAAATTGATATGCTTGTTGTCAATTTCCTAACAAATTAAGTAAGCCTACAAATGATAACACATATGATTTTGGGTGTTACTTGCAATACAACTTCATATAATCTAAACAACGTGAATATTCTAAATCATCCCACAACATACAACAACAGATTTAATCACAAATCATTTCAGACAAGATCACAAACATGTATCTATGAATTTCCATAAATAATAAACAAATGAATATTTACTGTTTCTTCTTCTTATTTAACAAAACAAATATGACTTCTTTTCATTTGACAAAACAAATATGACTTCTTTTTATTTAACAAGACAAATATGACTTCTTTTTATTTAACAAGACAAATATGACTTCTTTTTATTTAACAAGACAAATATGACTTCTTTTTATTTAACAAAAACAAATCTTAAATGAATGACATGGTTTTTATTTACAAAAACAAATCTTAAATGAATGACATGGTTTTTATTGGTAAACATGACTCTTTCTATGTTTTCTAATATCACATTAAAATGTGATTTTAATGTAAAACATAATTCCTTAAATAAAAACCTGAATCTTTCCCTATGCTTTTGCCGTAACATTAAAACGTGTTTTTATTTTAATTTTACACTTGTTAAAACAACGGTATTTTAATCTAAATGCGCATTTTTATCTAATTGTACATTTTAACTAAATGCGATGTTTTTATCTTAATTGTACATTTTGTTAACAAACTGTG
This sequence comes from Allium sativum, assembly GCA_030737875.1. Taxonomy (NCBI): domain Eukaryota; kingdom Viridiplantae; phylum Streptophyta; class Magnoliopsida; order Asparagales; family Amaryllidaceae; genus Allium; species Allium sativum. The sequence continues at coordinate 966,143,035 of CM060912.1, read as the reverse complement.
TTTTTATTCTAAAATTACATTTTATGTTTTCTAACAAAAATTTGTTCATTTCTAACTAACATAAAAATGTGATTTTTATGATAACAGGGTTTCTAACATTAATTCATTTCAATTAACATAAAAATGAAATTTGTATACTAATATGTTCTCTAACATGAATTCATTCATTTCTAAACAAACATAAAAATGTAAATTTTTTTTTTTTTGGCGACATGTTATTTTGCAAACCATTTTCTATGATAACTAATGACAAGCAAAATGGTAATTTCATTCGTTAACAAATTTCTAATTAACCAAAAAAAATATATATATTTTGGTTTCAACAATTTTACCTTAATAGACATGAGGTATTGGTTTCCAATAGGACTAATAACATATATTTGTTTTTAACTAAACAAACATGATATGTTTAATTTCAACGATCTTCTAACAAACAACGATAAAATTCAACGAAGCATCACAACCAAAATCAATAATCAACAAATTTCAATCGCAAATCACAAATCTGATTTCATTATATACATGCATCGATTTCGAATAATAAGAGAATAATTAAATTTTAGTTATTAAATAAAGATAGAAATCTCACAAAGCTTTTTAATTCTGGATTTTCAACGTTCTCTATTTTAGCTCTAGACAGTTCCCGGTTGTAGATCCCGACACCACGATTCTAACAAAACTGAAATCATTGAATTTCATTAAGATTTGAATGAGTTATACCATCTTAAACTTTGAACAATTTAAATTAACCTTAAATTAATTTACGCTTTTGCCTTTGCCTTCATCTTCATCGTATTTGCCTCTCTGAATTTGAACCCATCGTCGACTTTGCCAAGGACCTGCGCACACAACCCCAAGCCGTCAGAACACCATCGGAAACCGCCACTTCGTAGCCTTGCTTTGCTCTTGATTATTTCATTCATTAAGTTTTGATTGTTCATGATTGGATTGAAAGAATTTGGGGAAGAAAGATTTGAAGAGTTTAGGCCATGAAAACTGTAGATGACGGCGGCTAGGGTATAGAATGAATTAGTGTTTGTTTTATGAGGGAATATATAGTATTATATTATTAATTTTTCAAATTTCAGAATAAAAAGGGTATTGAATGACAATTTTTAGAAAATAAATTGGAACCTTACTAGATTTATTTGATTCAGCTTCAACACCAATTAAGAATAATGGTATTTATTTCCGCCTATATTCATTTCCCCCCATATCCATATTTGGTTGATTTTTTATTATTATTAATATATCTTATTAAATTACTTGTTTATGCTTTTCATTTGCTTTCCTATTAAATAACGTGTATATTTGCTTTTAATACAAAGCTATTATATAACAACTTATATACTCAAGAATGTATTCCATATTTAAATAAATTTTATCTATACTAGATTAAGACCATTGAAAACATATCACAACTCATATATATATATATATATATATATATATATATATATATATATTAAGTTATGAAACCAAAATAGGAAAACATATCAAATTTTAATTATCTATCTTTCGGTAACACATTTTCTTTTATTATTATGATGCAAAGAAATTCAGCAAGCCTATTATTTGGCGAGTATGTATATCAATCATTTTCAGCATGTAACAAGGTAATTACAAATTTGATAGTGGGGCAAAGTTTTGTTTTTATTCCAAAAACCATGCATGTGCATTACGAATAAATACGTTTTATGTTTTAATTGAGTTTTTTATAAATGTTTCCTTAAATCCCCTTTTGATTATACGCAATAATGACACATTTATTTTATTTCTTTTATTATTCAAATTTCAAAAGTAGATGACAATGAAAGAGGGAGAGAGAGGATAAAGTGGAAAGAATTAATGCTAGATTAATGCTATTTGTTTATAAGCATATGGTCTATATTTTGAATTTCTAAATGTTAAATATGAATTGACAAGGGAAATATTTAAGAGGACAGCCAAAGACATGTACATATATATATATACATATATATATATATATATATATATATATTGTAAAAATTTATTTCATTTATAACCTACACATTATTTTCAATCAATGAATTAATCAATGTCATTAAAGTTCCTACTTGACGTTAAAAGCATAAATTTTTAATGTAAAACATTTCATGTTTCTACATGACATTAAAAAGTTAGACTTTTAGCACTAACCAAAATATGTTCATTTTCATTAAAAAGAATAACTTTTAAATGTAAATCATTTTTATGTTCTTACATTTAAATAAAGACTAACTTTTATTTTAAAACATATTTCATATATATATATATATATTTTTTTTGATAATAAAAATGTAAAAAAAAATTCTAACAAAGTTTCCTTAAAATAAAAGTTTAAATTGGCCCCAAAATTCCGGGTTGTTACATATATATTCATGCAACATTCCAGTAATAACTGCAAATTAGTTTGCATAGAAGAATGCTATATTTCTGATTAAATTCATTAATTTATTCCAGTACTATTCCTACATTTGTGAATATAAGCAAGCATCTGTGTTGAACATTACATCCACATAAGCAACAATTTTTTGATATATAATTGTATGTTTGCATACGTAACAAAAATATGCATACAACTATGAAAATAATGTAAATAAATGCATATTTCCATTCAGAATTTCATTATATACTCATTTATACAAATCATATAATTTTGAAACATCCATGATAAAAATCACAGCAACGAAAAATATTTCCGGCCAAAAATCACTCAACCATGTTACTATTTCATAATAAAGTCTTTCAGCAATGTTTTAAATCTGAAAAAAACGATAGTAACAAATTTTTTTGCAACCAACAACAATTTTTTAAACAAATTTGCATAAATAATTGTATGTAATCAAATACTCATGCAATAATTCCAATTAATCCATATTTTAATATAAAATTCTATAAGTACAGCGGTTGTTTGACAGAAAAAAACAAATTTTTACCTTCGTTCTCCCCATATGACGCTATTTTCTGTTCAAATCACCAATGATTTTAGGCGTCTTCACTCAATCGAGATTAAAAAATCAAAATCGGCTTAATTTTTTATTTTTTCCTTTTCGTCGACTGCCCTATTTCTGCGGCGTGAAAAATGAAGTGAGGATATGTGGAACGAGGAATTTTAGGTTTTGAAAGGATATAATCGGGATTTTTCCAGCGTAATTTGAAAACTAGGGATGTTTTCTATATTATTTTTATCACCAGTTTTTTTTTTATATTTTGAAACTTAATAGGGACCTGTAAAAAACGTACCCTATATATAATAAAGCTATTTTACATATAATATATATTTTGCTAAGGGGGTGTTGAGGTGTTTTGATAATAGGTTATTAAGTAAATGTTTTGAATCTAAATATACTTGAAGTTAAATATTTTGAATTGAATAAACTTGGAAATTTAGATCTAATGAGCTTGAAATTGTTAAAATGAATGTTTTGAATTTTGAGAATTTGGTTGAACTAATAAAATTTATACTTAACTTGAATAAGTCTGGAATATATTAAAATTAGAGTATACTGTTAAGTTGGAGTTAATCTGAAGTGAAGTTTTGATAATTGAATTGATTATAAGTTGAAATTGAACATATGGATATATGGTTCGGATTGGATTATTATATAAAACTATATTTTTAAACTAGTATTTTTTATACAAAACTAATTTTGATTATTTTATAACTGTATATTAAATTTAACTATTAAATACATTATAACCATTTAAAATTTATTTTGTTTGAATATAAAACTATTATATAAATTTTATAATTATTTAACCAAATTATTTAATATAAATCCATTTATTTTAATTTAAACTATTTTATATTATATTAACTATTTTAAACAAAAGGTTATTTCAGTTCGAGTTATCATATCTGAAATGTTTAGTATAAAGATTTGTGAATAACGATAATTAAGATGGAAATTTGAAATCAAATGTAATTTTTATTAACAAACTATTTGTAAATATGAAATCTAAGACCTTGAATGGAATTAAATGATGAATCTATTGAAACTCAATATATGACATTTTAATATTTGAACCTAATTGATTAAAATATGAACTAATATTTGGAGTTACTCGATTCATGATATGATTTCAAATATAAATGACCATGGTGTGAAATAATCGTTTGGTTGTTAAAGATACCGGAGTCGGTATTAACATACTCTCTGTCAATACCGATACAACTTCAATAACTGTGCACGCGGTGACGAATCCATAATGAAGTAGGTTGGATTTGGAGGCCATTACTAGATTTGAGGATAGAGAACGATGATGGATAGCCTTGACCTTCGGGTCATAACTAAAATGGTTAAAACAGATGCTATAGCCAGGCCAAGTGAGGTCGCTCGTCCCATCGGAAACGCTTCTTCGGTACTATATCTCTTACTTCATGATCTGATAGGTGTGCAACCTTCATTATGGGAGTGTTGTTCAAGGTGGGCAGTAGTTTCAACTATGTGTTACCATTAGTCGGGGTCTGCAATCCAGTAGAATCCTACCGTGGGTATTCCTCGTGTGCCTTGTCATATTATCATGATCGAGCCCCTACGATTTTGATTTGTATCATACCTATGAAGTGCCTTATGATAGCCACTAGTTTACAGTGTACTTTACGGTATCTACATAGACTACGGTATTATAAACGTTGTAAGGGTAATAATGGAAATCCCGCTTATGCTATTTTCAATAGTATATTTAACCGTAGACACTGCAATAGTAGCAATTGTATTATATGATATCTAGTTTTATGGATCCTTAGAGGATGGAAATCCCAAACATCCTTTAAGTTACTGATACATTTCATTGAATATTTCAATTGAGTTGATTCATTCATATAAGAAAGTTAGTCTTGATCCAAGTTTTTTCTTTTTGCATTATTGCATGGGTCAGATCGAGTATCTGTAACAACCCACACTATTCTGAGCCTAAATTTCGACTAAAATCGATACTTAAACCCATCCAAGCTTGAAGCATGTATATCTAGAACCTGCAAAAAAAATGAGCATAATCAGAGTATGAATAAAATAATTCACGATGGAAACAAAATAATATAGACTAGTATCAACTCGGGTAACAACCTTATAAGAGTGAGTCACCATGTTAATACCGAGTGTAACAACCCAAATTTTTAACAAACAATACTTAATTAATGGGTTAATTAATCGAGGAATAAATTGATAAAATATATATTAATCAGAAAAATATTGAGAATTGGTCAACGGGGTTACACCATTAAATCCATTACGAAATTCTAATTCAGATTGACTTCTATTTTGTGTAAATCGTATTTAAAATGAAGAAGTCATAGCTATTTTAAGTTTAAACAAAAAATCAAAAACTAAAATAAGAGAAGACCCAAGCTGGATCGGCCGCTGGGTCGACCCAGGACCCAAGTGGGTTAACCTTTGTGTCGACCCACATACGAGTGTGGGTCGACCCAGTTCGATCTAGGCATGAGCCTGTGTTTGGCCAATGACGCTTGTTTCTAGATTGTTGTTATACTGATGTATTGTTGATGTGTCTTATATGGTTTAGATTAAAAACCTAAAATCTAAATGTTCAAAATATAAACATAAATCCAATGAACCTGGACATAAAATCAAATGAACCTGGACATAAAATCCAATGAACCTGGACATCCAATCCAATGAACCTGTACACGTAACTCTATTATAAATAGTCTCCAAAACCTAACCTAGTCTTCACTATTCCATTTCTCTACATCTCAAATAATCTTCTTCTAGAGTATTTGGGGCTTGGTTCTACACATATTATGGGGGATATTTATAGATAGAAAGGATCTACCAAAGCTTATTGGATTTGCTCTAATTTTATGTGAGTATTACTATGATTATCAGATTTCTCCCAAGTTAATGTTAAAATAGATACTATAGTTGTCACAATGATTTCAGATCCAAATAAAAAGGATTAAGACAGTAAAATAGATTAGATCTGAAAATTTGACAATTATAGTGTTTATAAGTTTGTCTTTTACTAATTATTGTTCATTTTATTTACTATCTATTATTTTTTTGCTATTCAGTTATTATTTATTTACAAGTAAAACCTTCTTCTTTATCCCTTTCTGTGTCATTATTTTATTTACAGTTTTGTAATGCATATTTATTCATTTATGTTGATTTCTGAACCTAGATCTATTTTATCCCCTTTGTTTTGCATTGAGCCTAGACCAACGAGCGTGCCTAGACCTTTACCGTTAGATTTGCATAAAAATCGGAATAATCTGGGATAATGTTAAAAAGGGGATCTTTGGGGCATATTGAGAGTTGGCTAATTGTAGACTGTAAATTGGGGTAAATTCAAAAGGAAGAATATGCAAACGTGTGAATTGGGATAAACTGTACTTAATTTAATTAGAAATTTGGAAAACATGTTATTCTGTAATTTGGAAAACATGGTAATTTGGCATTAATTTGGAAAACATGTTAATTTGACGTTAATCTGGAAAACATGTTAATTTGACAGTAATTTGGAAAACATATTAATTTGACATTAATTTGGGAGAACATGTTAATTTGTCATTAATTTAGAGAACATGTTAATTTGACATTAATTTGGAAAACACGTTAATTTGCAATTTGGAAAACACATCAATTAGACATTGAGTAACATGTAATTTGGAAAACATGTTAATCATACTTAATTTTACATTAAGCAACCTGTATTTGGAAAACATGTTAATTGGAATGAATGGCATTTAATTTTACGCTAAGTAACTTGAAACTGTAAAACATCTGAACAGTGGTGTATTGAACTTGACTTGACCCGACTTGACATGGGAAAGCATTGTAGACTACATTCGTTAATTACAACCTATAAATATTGCAAATAGTTATATTGGTCTTATTAATGAACTTAATTGTGTTAAGTTAAACTTGTCTAATTAATAAGCTAATCTTGAAAGAGGTCCATTCCAATGAGATATAAGGGGTTCAAATACTTGCTTGCTTGTGGGGGCTTATTAATGAACTTAAGCTTGCTAAGTTAAACTTGTCTAATTAATAAGCTAATCTTGAAAGGGGTCCGTTCTAATGGGATATAAGGGGCTAAGGGAAAACCTAGTTATCACTTGTTTTCTTAGAACCAGAATCAATTTGTACAAGTAAAGATTTGATCGTTTCTTTATCTAATTTGGCTAATCACTTAATTGTTTGCATTTTCTCAACTACTGAATGCAACAAACATGATTAGGATAATTCCCAAATACTACAAATTGATCGACTTTACATACTAGTTTTTCATCTTGCTTGGTAGCTTATGTCACTATGGATCTCGGGCTTTATCCGACCCAATCCATTAAACACATAACTAATCGATGTTGGATGCAGTAGTGACTTATTATCCTTCGTTGATACACATGAACACTCATTGCACCTCTAGTATGCGCCCACACACACCCCTGTCTCTGTTGAACCCTTATTTTCTCAATTAGCATAAGCATGCCCAGCCTCCATCATCATCATCTATCATAAGGCCATCAGTGCTGAAAGGGATGCTGCCAATACGGATCATTGCAAACAAATATTCTAATTTACGCCCCTCTTTGGATCCCACTAGATCTAGATTTTTTTGATAAAGGTGGTTGGTTTTATCGTGATCCATAACACTTTTTATTATAAAAAATAATAAATACAATAGGTACAGGAGTTAGACGGACCACCTAACTACTAGAAGTTTTTATAGTGTACCAACCATTATTACTTGAAAGAAAAGGAGATAGACTATACGGCTACACTGTTAACACATAACATAGCCCACGCTAGGGAATACTTAACTACAGGTTGTCAATGGCAGCAACAATGACAACATAATTACTAACAATTAACAAAACCAGAACACCCTACTTCACATAGGAAGCGAAGAACTTCAACTAATTTACATCGCTACATATGCCTATTTCATGAAATAACACCAGGTAATACCGCATACCTTGATAGCATCCCCTACCCTTTAGTAAGAAAGGAAATCTCTGACATGACTAAGCAATCACTTGAATTTGAAACATGGTCGAGCCAAGCTAAAAGCAGATCTCATGGTGGAAAGAAGATAGTCGGACATACACACCGCAACACACATCCGTCGCCTCGCAATCGCCGAGGGAACAATCAAAAGCAATGTGCAAATGCAACTGCAACCAACAGTACCACTAAGAAACTATAAACAACATCACATTTCACAAAACGATCGCATTGAACATTAGCAAACTGTATCATGACACGCTGAAAAGCAGTCACAAGCTCAAATAAACCAAACACAACACTTTCCTACTCAAAACCCAGCAATCAAGTAATCCAAAGTGATAACCAGCATACACCATAAAGTGCAATAAAAGACCCATAAATTCCTTGTATACACGACTATAACAACCCTTGACGCTGATCATAAATTGACAAACTTGCAACACACAAGATGATACCTTCATCCTCAATCATAACACCCAAATGCCGTCGTATAAAGACAAAGAACCATTAAACACCAACACACACAATACCCACAAAAATAAAACCACCATAAAAGAAACCACAGACCCAAATCCAGCACGTAGAACGAGTGGATCCACAGCCATAGGTCAGCCTTTTGGTACGATCCATATCGCTAAGCTAATGAGTACCACAGATAGGAAAAGTAGCGGGTGAAAATGCATATGGTTGCAGAAAAACAACTGGGGGGAGGGGTCTAAAAAAACAAAGGGAACTCAGGAGATAATTTTTAAGAGTAATGAGTGAAAAATGAGGAAGGAGAATGTAGATCACACGAGGGATAGTAAGTCAAAAGCATGGCTTAGAGCAGTGGACGCTGGCAGTGGAATAGATCTTGGAAACTAGATCTGAGAAGGTGAAAGTAGCTAAGGGTCACAGCGGAAAAAACTAGTAAGGGACAGAGGAGGATGAACGAAGTGAAGAGTAATCAATACTAGTTGGAGGATGGAAGTGGTGAAAGTGACATAATGAAATTGTCGATAGAATGGGAAGAGAGAAAAGGAGGAAATATCAATCGTCATTGTAACCAAATGATCACATTTCGCCTTTTGAGATCTAGGGTTTTTCTAACAAGAAGAAGTAAGTAACAAAAATGGAGAAAACCCGCATTTCTTCGGTGGCTCACAAAAATACAGACTAATAGTGCACGGAGTTCACACTCAACCATCTCCATGATATTGGAATGGGCCACAGCATTAGTCGCTTATTTTCCCAATCAGCCTCGTGCTGCTGGAATGAACCATAACTGGTACATTTATTAAACTTAACCTCGGATTTAAGTTTATGTCAATGATAAACATTTTCATCATTTCATTCAACTATAACTTTCACGTTATAATTATATTTGTAAAGAAGCTCAATCTGTCCATTAAGATTTCTTTATGTATCTGTACACTTATCATAATAATAGTCTTGCAAATATGTTCAGCCTTTTCTAATTATAAACCATGTCATAATTTTAACTACAAAATTTACATTAGTTTGCTTATTTCAGTTTAATCTCTTTTTCAATTACAGATCTATATTTTATGTACTTTATCTCTAATTTCTTTTATTCGCATTTGCACAATTATAACATTAATCCTATTCTTCTGTGTGCAAAATAAAAGGATTAAATCAGTATATGCTAATATTCCAGGTGTGTTTTGGACATAAACAAAAAAAATGCAAAAGCTTTAAAATAACTAACAGACATAAACACAGAAAGAGGAAAGAAGACAAAAAGACCATTTTAAAGAACTTAAATAAAAGAAAAATATAAGAAAGGACTAAATAGTATTTTAGAAAATAGAAAAAGAATTAATAAAAACACTAGCTTACAAAAAGCATAATAAAAACTATAAGAAAAACTTCAGAAAAAAAATCTACAACAATTACAAACCTTATTTCCTTTAAATTACCAAAAGTCTAAATAATTACACACTATTACAACTATATGATTTCAAATATAAATGACCATGGTGTAAAATAATCGTTTGGTTATTAAAGAGACTGGAGTCGGTATTAACATACTCTCTATCAATACTGATACCACTTCAATAACTGTGCACGCGGTGGCGAATCCATAATGAAGTAGGTTGGATTTGGAGGACTTACTAGATTTGAGGATAGAGAACGATGATGGATAGCCTTGACCTTCGGGTCATAACTAAAATGGTTAAAACAGATGCTACACCCAGGCCAAGTGAGGTCGCTCGTCCCATCGAAACGCTTCTTCAGCACTATATCTCTTACTTCTTGATTTGATTGGTGTGCACCCTTGATTATGGGAGTGTTGTTCAAGGTGGGAAGTAGTTGCAACTATGTGTTACCATTAGCCTGGGTCCGCAATCCGGTAGAATCCTACCATGGGTATTCCTCGTGTGCCTTATCATATTATCCTGATTGAGCCCCTACGATTTTGATTTGTATCATACCTTTGGAGTGCCCTCTGATAGCCACTAGTTTACGGTGTACTTTATGGTATCTGTATAGACTACGGTATTATAAGCGTTGTAAGGGTAATAATGGTAATCCCGCTTAAGCTATTTTCAATAGCATATTTAACCGTAGACACTACTGTAACAACGATTGTATTATATGATATCTAGTTGTATGGATCCTTAGAGGATGGAAATCCAGAACACCCTTTAAGTTATTAATACATTTCATTGAATATTTCACTTAAGTTGATTCGCTCATATAAGAATGTTAGTCCTGATCCAAGTTTTTTCGTTTTGCATTATTACTTGGGTCAGATCGAGTATCTGTAACACGCTACACTATTCTGAGCCTAAATTTCGACAAAAATCGATAATTAAACCCATCCACGCATGAAGCGTGTATATCTGGTATATGCAAATAAATGAGCATAATCAGAGTATGAATAAAATAATTCATGATGGAAACAAAATAGGATAGACTAGTATCGACTCGGGTAACAACCTTATAAGAATGAGTCACCATGTTAATACCGGGTGTAACAACCCAAATTTTTAATAAACAACACTTAATTAATAGGTTAATTAATTGAGGAATAAAGCAAAAAAAAATATAATAATCAGAAAAATATTGAGAATTGGTCAATGAGGTTACATTATTAGATCTGTTACGAAATACCGATTCAGATAGACTTTTAGTTTGCGTAAATCAGATTTAAAATGAAGAAGTTATAATTGTTTTAAGTTTAAACAAACTAAAATAAGATAACACCTAAGCTGGGTCGGTCGTTGGGTGGACCCAGGACCCAAGTGGGTTAACCCTTGTATCATGAGCCTGTGTTTGGCCAATGACGCTTGTTTCTAGATTGTTATTATACTGATGTAATGCTTATGTGTCTTATACGGTTTAGATTAAAAACTTAAAATTTAATGGTTTAAAATATAAACATAAAATACAATGAACCTGGACATAAAATCCAATGAACCTAGACACCCAATCCAATGAACCTTTACACCTAACCCTATTACAAATAGTCTCTAAAACCTAATCTTCTAGAGTATCTGGGGCTTGGTTCTACACAGATTATGGGGGATATTTGTAGATAGAGAGGATCTACCAAAGCTTATTAGATTTGCTCTAATTTTATGTGAGTATTACTATGATTATCAGATTTCTCCCAAGTTAATGTTAAAATAGATATTGTAGTTGTTATAATGATTTCCGATCCAAATAAAAAGGATTAAGACAGTAAAAAAATTGGATCTGAAAATTTGACAATTACAATGTTTATAAGTTTGTCTTTTACTAGTTATTGTTCATTTTATTTACTGTGTATTATTTATTCCTGTTCAGTTGTTATTTATTTACAAGTAAAACCTTCTTCTTTATCCCTTTCTATGTCATTATTTTATTTACAGTATTGTAATGCATATTTATTTATTTCTAAGGCTAGAACTGTTTTTTTCTTTATTTTGTACTAAGCCTAGGCCTATACGATTAAATTTGCGTAAAAATCGGAATAATCTGGGATAATGTTAAAAAGGGGATCTTTAGGGCATATTGAGAATTGGCTAATTGTAGACTGTAAATTGGGTAAATTCGAAAGGAAGAATATGAAAATGTGTGAATTGGGATAAAATGTACTTAGTTTAATTTTTATTTTGGAAAACACTTTAATCTATAATTTGGAAACCATGGTAATTTGGCATTAATTTGGAAAACATGTTAATTTGACAATAATCTGGAAAGCGTGTTAATTTGACAGTAATTTGGAAAACATATTAATTTGACATTAATTTGGAAAACACGTTAATTTGTAATTTGGAAAACACATCAATTAGACATTGAGTAACATATAATTTGGAAAACATGTTAATTATACTTAATATTACATTAAGTAACATGTATTTGGAAAACATGTTAATTGGAATGAATGCCACTTAATTATACATCAAGTAACTTGAAACTTTAAAACATCTGAATAGTGATGTACTGAACTTGACTTGACATGGGAAAGCGTTGCAGATTACATTCGTTAATTACAATCTATAAATATAGCCAATAGTTATATTGGGTTTATTAATGAACTTAAATGTGTTAAGTTTAACTTGTCTAATTAATGAGCTAATCTTGAAAGGGGTCTGTGACACCCCACGTCCGTTAATGTCACTCACAAAGGGAATACATTAAGTTTTGTGAAGCGTTATAGGTAAACAGACACAGAATATTACAAGATAGATATATAGAATAACAACGGAATAAAAACTTTACTTATCATAAGATACTGTGGTCCAAAAACATCACATGTCTGAAACATAAAAGCCCGTTACAACATAAAAGTTACTGTCTTGAACTTTAAAAATATCAGAGTACATAAAAGAAGTAAAATTCCCCAAGAAAAAAATATAGCCATAGCAACAAGGATAGGAGCTTGAGCCATACATATTAGCAACTCCAGCAAAATAAGTAGAATCACGGTCAGGCCTGAGTGTTTCCTCCCAGAGAACCTGGGGGGGGGGGGAGGGGATGGAAGAAAGAAGGAGAAACAAAAGGGTTAGACATAAAGTTTGGCGAGTCTAGTTACTTTTAGCAAGTAAATAAATAAAAGTAGCATAACAGACATATAAAGTGGACAAGAGGGATCACTACATAAATGGCAGTTGTGACAAGGTAGACAGGATAAAGTGTATATGCTTCCCTAATGATCACTCTGCACTATAACTAGTATAACCAGAATGAGATGATCCCTTCCACTATAAGGTGGTAGACTTAGGCATACGTCCAAATGTACCCTACCCACTATCATAATCAATCGGCTCCCTATTCCATAGATACTCTGCGCGAGCTCCACAGTAGGATGCATCACGTCCTAAAATGGCAGCGCCTCACTGATATACACAGCCCCATATCTACAAGTGTTACGGTCGTCTTATCCCCCTCTGCCCGGCTCATGCACGCACATGGCCTGGTCGGTTTGTGTTGCCCACACCGTCCTCCACGTTTAGATCTCTTATAATCAGTCAGTAAGCGTGCCCCTTCTCCGACTAGTACGGAGTACTTTGTTTGATACCTACTCCGGGTTAATGACGGAAATGGGTCCCACCCAATATGATACAAGCTCTCCCCTTTGTCTTGTATCCCCCCACTAGGTTTTCACTGACTATGTATACCACTAGGTATCTTTAATTACATAGCCCTATTCATTTCTACTAGTTATGCTTACCCTAAAAGGTGTCTTTAATTACATAACTTTCATATTTTCCACCGATCATGTATACCACTAGGTGTCTTTAATTACATAACCTTATTGGGTTTAGTTCATCGGCCTATATGTAAGTATTACCCACCCCCTCAGATTTACTTAACCCACCCCATTTTGTTTAACCCAGTTTACTTAACCCCAACTTAAGTTTAAGTTCACACATTCCCTATGGATTTGGTTAAGTATTCTAATTCATTACCATGTAGATTTATAGTTTATAATGGTCTAGACCTCCCACATTAGGCCTACAACTTGTGGATGCTGGATATGCCAGTCGGGTCTGGGCAGACTTCTTCCACAAGTTGGGCCTAACCTCTTGTTCATATTTGTGCACTTAGACCTCTCACATTAGGTTCAACATTAGTGGCTGCTGGATATGTCGGTCAGGTCCGGGCATACTTTTACCACTAATGCAACCTAACCTCCTGTCATAAGTGCAATTACAATTCCTAATTGTAATTACTAGACATTTCATTATTAATTAATCAATTAATTAAACCTATGCCTTTATAGGTGTTAATGCCAATTTTACCCAATAATTCGAATTAGATGTCCAATGATGTTTATATTCAAATTATGCCAAAATTAACCTTCTTCCCCTGTTTCCTAACTAGCGCACTCACAAAATTGGTTGCATGCCTAGGCAGATAGTAGCCTAGTCATGAACGATAAAAGGGAAAAATAATAGGAATATGACAAAAGTTTATGTTTTAACATAACTTGACATAAACATAAACTAGCATGGTGATAAGGTGGACATATGAGCATAAATCTGCTGAACTTGCAGCAATTACTAGTTCTAATATAACTATGATGTCATAGTGAGCATAATAAGATCTAAATTAACCATTTTAGATGTCCAACTATTCAGATCTAACGTAATAGGCACAAGATGATAAACTAGATCTGATGAACAAATTAAATGTCCACCCAATTTAGATCCAACAATTTAAAAGTAGATCTACACAATAAGATTTAAGATTCACATCATGAAATGTCATAGGGGTTACAACAGTTCCAACAAGATAGAGATTTAGATCCAAATCCTAACCAATTCAAAATGTCATATGCTCATAATTTACTACGGATCTGATATAATTTATGCATATGAACAAATGCAAGTCATAGTCATGTCATATTTACTTTTAAATATTCAAATCTAAAAGAAATAAGGAACTCACAGAGTTTGGATAAGAATATAGGACTAGAAAAGATTGGATCTTGAATCTCCAATCTCCAATTGATTTACTTTAGTTGAAGAAGATAACAGATGCATATCAGTTCAGATATCGGCAGCGTTTGGCCACCATGAATTCTCAGTGAATAAAATATGAGAAATGGCCACGTATATATAGCTGCCAGACCCCCTGAAACCAACTTACACATCAGCCCTAGGGGTGTCGACACCCCTGTGGGTGGGTCGACCCTGGCGTCGACACCCTTTAGGGGGTCGACCCCTAGAGCGGGAAATTTGCCGCCTTCTGCCATTTTGATTTTTGAACGATCTTAGATAAGGTGCTAACTCATATCTGACTCCTATATGACTCATATGTGTAAACATATTTCTTCTACATGTATACAAACTTAAAACCCTCATAACTTCTTCATACGATGTCCGTTTTACGCAAACCAAATGTCTATCTTGACCAGAATTTCAAGTAATGGCGCGGTCCGTTTTCCTTAATTCTAAATATTAAATTATTTATTATTTAATTTGTCCTCTTTTAATGTCGTTAAAAATACGGGGTCTACTCAAAGGATTTCGTCCCCAAAATCTCTAAGTTGAGAAAAATGCATATCCTACCATCCATCATCCATCAATCATTGGAATCCATTGTCCTTAAAGACTTCTAATGCTTATATGAATATATGCAGAGGTGTGTTTATATGTCCCAATACTAATGTGAAGATCAGATAGTCTACTGATTCAGTTGACCTCCTTAATGCAATGTATGTTAGTGCCATGAATCCAATATGTATGCAAATAATCATATTATAACATGCAAGTTCTATATGTGTGCACACTCATTCGTCCAAATGCAACATCCATATGCTAATTCATCCATTTCCATCCATAAAAGAAAAGAAAATACACACACATCTATATGCAGTATGAGAGTGATTGAGTCGATCTAGTGCCTAATGTGTGTGTATGCGTCCACAGGCAACCACTAGCAAACACTTGCATTCAAATTGCATCCATCAAACATAACATGTCTCAAACACATGTTTACATTCATAGGATTCTTATCTAAAGGTCGAAAATACTACGAATAGAATATACTCAAATGATAGAAACAAGTACTGATAAAGCTTTGGAAAAAGGAGTTAAGAACATACCCTCGAAAAGGAAAGGGTACGAAACACGAATCTTGTCTTCGGTCTCCCAAGTCGCATCCTCTGGGTTATCGCCCTATTGAACCTTTAACAACTTGATCTTTTTATTGCGTAGCTTCTTAACTTCTGATCCAAGGATACAGGAAGGAACCCGCCTGACTGTCGCCTTCCATTCCACTTCTATTTCCTCTAATATACTTGGCTCAACAACTTCTGCGGTGTCATGCAAGCACTTCCGCAGAGAGGAAACATGGAAAACATCATGAACACCGAATAAATTTTCTTGCAACTTTACTCTATAGGCCATTTTGCCAATCCTCTCGGTTATGGAAAATGGTCCCACAAACCTAGGTGCCAGCTTCCCTACTGACCCGTAGCGAATCACATTCCTCAAAGGTGATACTTTGATAAAAACTAATCCTTCCACTTCAAATTCGATGTTATTCCTTCTCTTGTATGCATAGGATTTTTGCCTATCTTGAGACGTCTTCATCTGCCATCGAATAAGGTCAATCTTTTTGGACGTTTCTCCAACCATATCTGGTCCAAGTAATAATCTTTCTGTAGTTTCCCACAAACAAGTTGGTGATCTACAGGGTCATTCGTACAATGCTTCGAAGGGTGCCATGCCGATGCTGGATTGATAATTGTTGTTATAGGCAAACTCTACTAGAGGAAGATGCTCTTCCCAAGTCCCTACGAAGTCTAGAATACATAGTATCAATAGATACTCTAGAATTTTTTCCACCCTCTCCGTCTGCCCATCGTTCTGAGGATGATAAGCAGTGCTCAAACACAACTGTGTACCTAATGCTTCTTTCAAGCTCCTCCAAAATTCGCTGGTAAAGTTGGGGTCACAATCGATTACGATGCTGGAAGGTACTCCACTAAAATGAACTACCTCACGAACATAAACTGTTGCCAACCATGATGTCGTCCTCTTACTCTTAACTGGAATAAAGTGAGCGCTCTTAATGAGTCTATCTACCACAAACCAAATATTGGTGTTGCCTTTCTTTGATCTAGGCAAACCATCTATGAAATCCATAGAGTCGCTCTCCCATTTCCACTGAGGAACCTCCAAAGGATGAAGTAAACCACCGGGCTTCTTTTGCTCAGCTTTAACTTTCTGGCAGACTAAACATTAGGAAACAAACTTTGCCACATCTTTCTTCATTCCAGCCTAAAAGAAAACCCTCTTCATGTCTCTGTACATCTTATCACTACCTGGATGAGTGGTCATCTTAGAATGGTGGGCTTCTTCTAGGACTGCCTTTATCAAGCTTCTAGTTTGAGGATACAAAGCCTTCCAACTCGTCGCAACCACCCATTTTCATCTATGGCATATCCACTGAGGTGACTAGAAGTATCCCCTCTTCTGAGCTTTTCCATGACGTCTAAAATCTGTGGGTCACCTTGTTGCGAAGCTCCTATCTGATCCATAAGAGTTGGTCATATCTCCAATGATGCAAACAAATCGGGCAAAATCTCGATGGAGGGTCTAAAATCAAAAGCTAATAGGAACTCCAAGCTCTTTCTCTCCACAAATAGAGGACTCAAGGCCATCCTCTGCCTACTTAATGCGTCTGCCACCACATTACCCTTGCGAGGGGTATAAGAAATGTCAAAATCATAAGAAGCTGGAAACTCCATCCACCGTTGTTGCCTTAAATTGAGGTCTTTCTGCGAGAACAGATACTGGAGAGATTTACGCTACAACAAAATAACCATATTACAACGGTGGAACACCGTTGTAATATACATTTTACAACGGTGGGCAAACTATCGTGTATTAAGAAGTTGTAATAGACTAAAATTTTTACAACGTTTTTGCACTGTTGCAACACTGTTGTAATATGTATATTTTACAACTTTTTTCCGCCGTTGTAATAAACTTTAGTACAACAGTTATGCACCCTTGTAATAAAATCTACTACAATTGTTATGCATTGTTGTGATTGACATTTTGATTTTAAAAAAAATAATATCTTTTGCAACTGAAAAGAACAATACACTAAATATAGCAGTACTCCATAAGCAAATCAGATATCATAGTTATTTGCAAACTAATTTATTAAAATACTCAAATATTCAGTATTACAAAAATAAGTTTTAGACAACATTTCGTACATTATTACATACTTGATCGTTACAAATCAACTTAGTACAAGCACAAGTTATCCACAAAAAATTGCATATCCTACGGGAGTACACTAGTCGAAGACAATGAAATCTCTACACCATTTATCTTTTTGGTGCAAGTTCACTGTAGTGATCAAACCTATTGCATAAGAATATGTCTGCTGTTAGAAAAAAGAACAAAAAGTGTTTTTTAAGCCAACAATACCAAATCCTAACAATAATGCTTAACATACCTGATAGCATGAACTGCATGTGGTCTAAAACCCCTTTTTAAACAATTGGATGTTGCACAACTTCTAAAAAAAAGAGCATCTGCGGTTGGACATTCAGAAAAAAAAATAGAAGACGATAATATTGACATGGTAGCTAAATCCATTAATAAACAAAGTAGTCATTTAATCCAAACTTTCTAACCTGTGAATGAAACATTGCCAAACTTATGGAAACAGAAAAGATAAACAACCATGGCTTGCAAATTCAAATGGTTCATGCAAAGTAATGTTATATGTGAGAATGCTACAAACTTTGTTCTACGTAGGAAAAAAATAAAAATTAAGTGTGCGAAAATATAAATTATTCTATAATGAAAATAGACTACATTTTCAAGTTCAAGTTCAAGTGCTGTTCTCATCTTCCAACAATAAACATATATGCAGCATGCGCAACTCACTCAACATGTTTCCTGGCCACTTCAAATAGGTATCATAACCAAATATCAATTATATGGCATGATACTTCCCATAGCCCAAATATCAACACTAACAGGATTATTCCTAGAACACAAATATGGTGTATGTTCATTCATCTCAATCCTGATCACTGCAATATAAATCAAATACATGCAGTCCTCGTTTACATCCCATCTTTTTCTTATAAATGTATTTATATCCTCGACTCGGTCTACATAATGAACCAGACAAAATATAGTACATGATGTTACAAGGTACATATAAATTTATGTACATCAGTCTTTAACACATCCAATTGATATGCAATAACAAGTATTAGTGTCATTATTAAACACAACAATCACTTATCAGTTTTAAGCACTTGAAACATCCATTTGTCAATAGCATCTTACGGTATATCCCCAACCTATTATTGGCACAAGCTTCCAGACCATTTCTAATAGAAAATGTATTCACGTATTAACTGTTCATTGTTTTGCAAATGGGTTTTTGCACTAACAAATACTACAGTTCATTGCATCAACTTAATTCACATGACGCAGATTTTAAATAAGTTAATCATGCTGAGCATGTAAAAAAATACACAGACTAATATATTATTCTTAATTAAATTCAGTATATACAGCTATTGATATACATTATTTCAATGTACATATATAATAACATGTTTCAGTTAACATCAAAAACAATTAATACAGGATGTTATAGTTGAACATGGCTACATATCTCTTTATGTATTTCTGTTTGCAATTAAGCGTACAAACTTAACCAGATGCAAACCAGTTTCCAGTAACTTGATTATACACATTCTTACAGCATATTAAAGTGCAGTTCACAAACACATATATCACTACATATCAGGTGAAAGTTCCAAATATATACTGCACAGTTTATTCAACTCAAATGCAGGCAAACTGGTACTAGAACATTTTATGATCCTTAACATCCTAACTGTCCCAATTTCTTTACTTAAATCAGGTTAAATCCGATTACTTATTGGTATTCATACCCCAATCCTGATGTGAATACCCAAATAAGGCATCAATATTTTTATTTATTTTGGCACATAAACATTTAGTAATTACTATTTCGCCCCGTGTCAACCATCACAGACATAACACCCAATCATTCAACCAAGAAATACATATTAATCACCGCATACAAGCATCCGCACACCAAATCATCAATTCATGCATATCTATATCAAATAGTCGGCACGAATATCACTATACTAAGCATTCAGAGAAATATACATACAAATCGGCTTCCTATTAAAGGTAATAGTGCCTAAAAGAGGGAAATACACTCACCTTAAACCCGATTAGCTTCCAGATCTCGATTTCTCTTCGTAGTTCCTCTATTTGGGTTTCGAACTCCCTTAGATCTACTATCGCTTCCCCCTGGAAACCATTTCTCTCACAAATTCGTTCTATTTGATGTGAGACATTGGTCAATTTGTTGATTTCCCCAATTCGATTTCTAGGGCTTCGGCCATTTTTATGTTTTTTTTAGAACGAGAGAATGAAATGGAAACCGATGGCCTATTTTCTTTTATTTGCTTAATAGGCTAGGGTTTCACCATTACCAATGTCCATTTTGCCCTTAGATTTAATATTAACCCTTATAAAACTTAAGCCCTAAATCATAACACTTAAACAAATTTTTCATGTCACATACACAATATGAAAACAAATGTGTATGTTTATTCACCATTTTAATCATGCACAATTTCACATATTCATCATGTACATATCATAAATGATTTATTTATTTATTCACCCTAAATATTATGGATTTAATTGAAACCAATATAATCTAGGATCATCAAATTTGGGTTCTCACATTATTAATCTCTACTTCTTAATTATTAATAGCAATCATTGATTATTCATGATTATCATTAATTACTATATTTTATTTATTAACTGTTTAATAGTAATTATGTAATATTAACTATATTTTTTAATTATTTTCTTAATTTCTAAGTATTAAATATTACGGATTGATTATTAGTTATTACTTCCTAATTGATTATTAATAGTAATTATTAGTTACTAATTATAAATAATCAACATAAATGTATTAAATATTAATTATTAGTTGTTAATTATATTAAAATATAGTCATATATTATAATAATCAAAAAATATAAGTTGTGATAGGCTTTTATTACAACTATCAAAATAACACAATTGTTAAAAATAAGTTTATTACAACTTTTCTGAAAAGTTGTAAAAAACATATATTACAACTGTGCTTTTACCACCGTTGTAAAATTAAAGTTGTAATATGGTGTTTTTGTTGTAGTGTTATGATCGGTGTATAACTCGAACTTCTCTCCAAGAAAATAATGACACCATGTCTTTAACACGAATACTATGGCAGCTCGCTCTTGATCATGGGTGGGGTAGTTCTTTTCATGAACTCTCAACTGTCTACCCCCATAACATACTACTTTCCCTTCTTGCATCAGAACCGCACCAAGACCTGTACCACATGCATTAGTGTAAATGGTAAACATTTTACTCCCATCTAGAAAGGTCAAGACTGGGGCTGTTGCAAGAGCCCTCTTCAAACATTGGAAAGCAACATCACAATCTATATCCCATGAAAACGCCAAGTTCTTCTTTGTCAGCCTGGTGAGTGGGGCTGATATCTTTGCGAAGTCCTTAATGAACTTCCTATAGTAATCTGCCAACCCAAGAAAGCTTCTTACCTCGGTTGCATTTTTAGGAATCTGCCAATCTTGCACTGCAACCACCATTGCGGGATCTACAGCTGTCCCTTCTTTGGAGACCATATTCTCTAAGAATCTCACATCTTTTCTCCAAAAATGGCATTTGGAGAATTTTGCTTTAACTGATGCGCGTGGAGAGTTTTCAAGACTTCTCTCAGATCTTGGGCATGCTCTTCTTCGCTTTTCTAGAAGATCAAGATATCGTCAACACAGACCACGAAAAATTTGTTTAGAAACTTCTGAAACACTCTACTCATCAAATCAACAAAATAGGGTACATTTGTCAACCCAAAAGGCTAACTAGCCATTCAAAGAAACCATCCAGAGTTCTAAAAGCGGTCTTATCTATGGTGTCCTCAGCCACCCTCAACCGATGAAACCCCATAGCCAAGTCTAACTGAGAAAATGCCGAGGCACCAACAAGCTGATCAAATAAATCATCAATCCTCGGGAGCGGGTGCCTATTCTTCTTAGTGAGCTTATTCAACTCTTTGTAGTCAACACACAAACAAAGCATACCATCCGCCTTAGTCGCGAATACTACTGGAGCACCCTATTTAGATATGCTTCATCTGATAAACCCTTTCTCAAGTAGCTCCCCTACTTGCTTACTCAGCTCCCTCCTTTCCCTAGGATCCATGTGGCGCACTGGCAATGCAACTGGCTTTGCATTGTCCACCAAATATAAACGAATGTCGATCTCGCGCCTCAAAGGTAAACCCCGAACCTCATCAAAAACATCGGAATAATCTCGGACTATTGGAACAGATTGCAAGTCATCGATAGATGCGTCAAGAGACTCTAGGAAACTAAGCATAACCGACCCTTGCGGGTCACAAGAAATCTCGAGGGTCCTCCCATGACAAGTCAGAAGCCTAACAACCCTCTTCTCACAATCCAGAATGGCACCATATGTGGTAAGCCAGTCCATTCTTAGAATCAACCCATAGCCTATAAACCGAGCACATACGCGTCGCATTCAAACTCGATGCCTAACACAGATATTTTCAAACTCTAACAAATCACAGATAAATGAGCCAAACCACCAACGTGGTTTGAAACAACTACGAGATCCGCTACCATACTAGTAATTAAGTGCAGAGATTCAACCATAGAACTGTATATAAATGAATGTGAAGTACCAAAATCAAAAAGTGTTCTAACAGGGTGGTTTGAAAGATAAACTAAACCTTCCATAGAAAAATTTTCTACCTCTATCGGGAGCACAGATCGCGAGAGCATGCACCTGCCCCCCAGAAGTCCCTGTCCTTTGACCCTGTCCCTGTGATCCCCGTTTCTTCGGGCACTCTCTAGCGAAGTGTTTGACCTCTCTGCACTTAAAGCAAGTTTTCTTCCTTCTCTTACAGTCTTTGATCAAGTGACCTTCCTTCCCACAACTGTGACATTTTCTCTTATCCTTGCCTTTGTCATTCTTCCCTCTTTTCTTCTATTGTTGTTGTTGCTGATGTTGCCTCTTCTTAGGTCACACCTTCCTATTTAGCAATGTTTCCTCAGCCTTTACTTCCTTCTTTTCTCCCTTGTCTTCCTCATGCATTAGGGCCATATCAACAAGTTTTTAAAAAGTGGCCCCCATTGGAATATGGGACATGGCTAACCCATGAAGGGGTTCATTCAGCCCTTTAGCAAATCGCAACGCTTTCTTATGCGGAGTATCCACCAATTCTAACTCGAACCTTGCCAGCTGGTTGAATTTGTTCACATACTTTTTCACCGTCAAGTTTCCTTGTTTGAGTGCTAAGAACCTCTCCATCTGCATGCTTCTCTCACCTTGGGAGAGAAATTTCATTTCGAACCTCTGTCCAAAATCTTCCCAAGTTTCTACCGGACGTCGAGCTTGGGTGACTTCCCACCAAAATGAGCCTTCGTCTTTCAGTAGCCAAGCAGTTAAATGAATCTTCCTTTTATCCTCTACTTCAAAGATTACGAATAAGTCCTCGGTCTCCTTGAGCTAGTTTCGCGCTTTTACGAATGTCTCGTTCCCATGGAATGGCTTTCCTCCCATAGCACGAAAGTCTTCGTAGATCTTGGCTAAATTATCTGCTCTTAGAGGGGGAGGAGAAGGAATGACTAGTGCAGCTGGGGGAGGAACGTTTCCTTGACCTTCGGCAGACGCCATGGCCTCCAAATACCTATGGAACCATCCGGGCATCGTAACGCCCTCTGGGATATTAGGAATGTTTTGTTCCCCGGACATGCGGAAAAGAAAAAGGAAGAGTTTAGACAAAGGATCGAAGGATATTACATATGGCTTTGGGGAAATATGTTTTTTTTTTCAAAACAGTCTTTTGTTTTTGAAAATGCTTTCTTTTAAAACCTTTTTGAAAATGATTTTCAAAAACTTTATCCAATCTGATAACCTTCAGCTCTGATACCAAGTGTGACACCCCACGTCCGTTAATGTCACTCAAAAAGGGAATGCATTAAGTTTCATGAAGCGTTATAGGTAAACATACATAGAAGGTTACAAGACAGATATATAGAATAACAGCATAATAAAAAAATTATTTATCATAAGATACCATGGTCCAAAAAATCACATGACTGAAACATAAAAGGCCATTACAACATAAAAGTTACTGTCTTGTACATCAAAAATATCAGAGTACATAAAAGAAGAAAAATTCCCCAAGAACAAAATATAGACATAGCAACAAGGATAGGAGCTTGAGCTATACATATAAGCAACTCCAGCAAAATTAGTAGAATCTCGGTCAAGCCTGAGTGTCTCCTCCCTGAGAACCTAGGGGGAGAGGGAAGAAAGACGGAGAAACAAAAGGGTCAGAGACAAAGTCTGGCGAGTCTAGTTACTTTTAGCAAGTAAATAAAAGTAGCATGACAGGCATATAAAGTGGATAAGAGAGATCACTACATAAATGGCAGGTGTGACAAGGCAGGCAGGATAAGGTGTATATGCTTCCCTAATGATCACTCTGCACTATTACTAGTATAACCAGAATGAGATGATCCCTTCCACTATAAGGTGGTAGACTTAGGCATACGTCCAAATGTACCCTAACCACTACCCTAATCGATCGGCTCCCTACTCCGTAGACACTCTGTGCTGGCCCTACAATAGGATGTATCACGTTCTAAAGTGGCAACCCCTCACTGATATGCACAGCCCCATATCTACAGGTGTCACAGTTGTCTTATTCCTCTCTGCCCGACTCATGCATGTAAATAGCCCGGTCGGTTTGCCCCGCCCACACCGTCCTCCATGTTTGGATCTCTTACGATCAGTCAGTAAGCATGCCCATTCTCTGCCTAGTACGGAGTACTTTGTTTGGTACCTACTTCGGGTTACTGACTAAAATGGGCCCC
Organism: Allium sativum; assembly: GCA_030737875.1. Classification (NCBI taxonomy): domain Eukaryota; kingdom Viridiplantae; phylum Streptophyta; class Magnoliopsida; order Asparagales; family Amaryllidaceae; genus Allium; species Allium sativum. The sequence continues at coordinate 966,118,111 of CM060912.1, read as the reverse complement.
ACACAATAAGATACAAGCTCTCGCCTTTGTCTTATATCCCGCACTAGGTTTTCACTGACTATGTATACTACTAGGTATCTTTAATTACATAGCCCTATTCATTTCTACCAGTTATGCTTACCCTAAAAGGTTTCTTTAATTACATAACTTTTATATTTTCCACCGGCTATGTATACCACTAGTTATCTTTAATTACATAACCTTATTGGGTTAAGTCGGGGGCCTGTATGTAAGTATTACCCACTCCCTCAGATTTACTTAACCCACCCCCTTTTGTTCAACCCAGTTTACTTAACCCCAACTTAAGTTTAAGTTCACACAATCCCTATGGATTTGGTTAAGTATTCTAATTCATTGCCATGTCTATTTATGGTTTATAATGGGCTATACCTCCCACATTGGGCCTATAACTTGTGGATGATGGATATGCTGGTCGGGTCCTGGCAGACTTCTTCCACAAGTTGGACCTAACCTCGTATCATAGCCCGATTCGTATTTGCGCACTTAGACCTCTCACATTAGGTTCAACATTAGTGGCTGCTGGATATGCCGGTCAGGTCCGGGCAGACTTTTACCACTAATGCAACCTAACCTCGTGTCATAAGTGCAATTACAATTCCTAATTGTAATTACTAGACATTTCATTATTAATTAATCAATTAATTAAACCTATGCCTTTATAGGTGTTAATGCCAATTTTACCCAATAATTCGAATTAGATGTCCAATGATGTTTATATTCAAATTATGCCAATATTAACCTTTTTTCCCCGTTTTCTAACTAGCGCATTCACAAAATTGGCGGCATGCCTAGGCTAGATAATAGCCTAGTCATGAACGATAAAAGGGAAAAATAATAGGAATATAACAAAAGTGAATGTTTTAACATAACTTGGCATAAACATAAACTAGCATGGTGATAAGGTGGACATATGAGCATAAATCTAATGAACTTGTAGCAATTACTAGTTCTAACACAACTATGAAGTCATAGTGAGCATAATAAGATCTAAATTAACCATTTTAAATGTCCAACTATTCAGATCTAACATAATAGGCACAAGATGATAAACTAGATCTGATGAACAAATTAAATGTCCATACAATTTAGATCTAGCAGTTTAAAAGTAGATCTACACAATAGGATTTAAGATTCACATCGTGAAATGTCATAGGGGTTACAATAGATCCAACAGGATAAAGATTTAGATCCAAATCCTAACCAATTTAGAATGTCATATGTTCATAATTTACTACGGATCTGATATAATTTAGGCATATGAACAAATCCAAGTCATAGTCTTGTCATATTTAATTCTAAATATTCATATATAAAAGCAACTAGGAACTCACAGAGTTTGGATAAAAATATAGGACTAGAAAAGATTGGATTTTGAATCTCCAATTGATTTGCTTTAGTTAAAGAAGATAACGGATCCAGATCAGTTCAGATACCGGTAGAGTTTGGCCACCATGAATTCTCGATGAAGAAAATATGCAAAATGACCACGTATATATAGCTGGAAGACCCCCTGAAACCGACTACCACATCAGCCCTAGGGGTGTCGACACCCCTGTGGATGGGTCAACCCTGGTGTCGACACCCTTCTTGGGGGGTCGACCACCTAGGGCGGGAAATTTGCCACCATCTGCCATTTTGGTTTTTGGACGATCCTGGATAAGGTGCTGACTCATTTCTGACTCCTATATGACTCATATGTGTACACATATTTCTTCTACGTGTATACAAACTTAAAAACCTCATAACTTCTTCATATGGTGTCCATTTTACATAAACCAAATGTCTATCTTGACCATAATTTCAAAACAGACGCAATGGCATGGTTCGTTTTCCCTAATTCAGAATATTGAATATTTAATTTATTCTCTTTTAGTGTCATTAAAAATACGGGGTGTTATAGGGTCCATTCTAATGAGATATAAGGGGCTCAAATACTTGCTTGCTTGTGTGGGCTTATTAACGAACTTTAGCATGCTAAGTTAAACTTGTCTAATTAATAAGCTAATCTTGAAAGTGGTCTGTTCTAATGGGATATAAGAGGCTCAGGGAAAACCTAGTTATTACTTGTTTGCTTAGTTACTGTATCAATCAGTACAAGTAAAGATTTGTTCGATTGTTTATCCAATTCGGCTAATCACTTAATTATTTGCATTTTCTCAATTACTAAATGCAACAAACATGATTAGGATAATTTCCAAATACAACTAATCAATCGACTTTACCTACTAGTTTACCATCTTGCTTGGTAGCTTATGTCACTATGGATCTCGAGCTTTATCTGCCCGATCCATTAAAGACATAACTAATCGTTGTTGGATGCGGTAGTGACTTATTTTCCTTCTTTGATACACATGAACACTCTTGCACCGCTAGTATGCACCCGCACACGCCCCTGTCTCTATTGATCCCTTATTTTCTCAATTAGCATAAGAATGCCTAGCCTCCATCATCATCTATCATAAGGCCATCAGTGATAAATATGAAAGGAATGCTTCTAGTACGGATCCTTGCAAACAAATATTCTAGTTTACGCCCCTGCTTGGATCCCGCTAGATCTAGGTTTTTTTTTATAAAGGCAACTGGTTTTTATCGTGATCCATAACGCTTTTTATTATAACAAATAATAAATACAATAGGTACAGGAGTTAGATGGACCACCTAACTACTGCTAAAAGTTTTAATAGTGGACTGACCACTAGTACAATTCTTATAGTGGACCGACCATTATTACATGAAAGAAAAGGAGATAGACTATACGGCTACACTGTTAACACATAACATAGCCCACGCAGGGGCATACTTAACTACAGGCTGTCAATGACAGCATCAATCACAACATAGTTACTAACAATTAACAAAACCAGAATTCCCTACTTCACACAGGAAGCGAATAATTTCAACAAATTTTGCATAGCCACATAGGCCTATTTCATGAAATAACACCTGGTACTACCACATACCTTGATAGCATCCCCTACCCTTCAGTAAGAAAGGAAATCCAAGACATAACTAAGCAATAACTTGAATTTGAAACATGGTCGAGCCAAGCTAAAAGTAGATCTCATTTTGGAAAGAAGATAATCGGACATAGACACCGCAACACACATTCATCACCTAGCAATCACCGAGGGAACAATCAAAAGCAATGTGAAAATACAACTGCAACCAAAAGTACCACCAAGAAACGATAAACAACATCACATTTCGCATAACGATCGCATTGAACATCAGTAAACCATATCACAATAGGTTGAAAAGCAGTTACAAGATCAAACAAACCAAACACAACACTTTCGTGCTAAAGACCCAACAATCTAGTAATCCAAAGGGATAATTATCATACACCACAAAGCACAGTAAAAGACCCACAAATTCCTTGTACACATGACTACAACAACCCTTAACGTTGATCATAAATTGACAAACTCACAACACCCAAGATGATACCCACATCCTTAATCAAAATACCCAAACACTGCCTTAGAAAGACAAAAAACCATTAAATACCAACATACACAATACCCACAGAAAAAAATCACCATAAAAGAAACCACAGACCCAAAACCAGCACGTAGAATGATTGGATGCACAGCCATATAAGGTCTGCCTTTCGGTAGGATCCACAACACTAAGCTAATGAGTACCAAAGATAGGAAAAGTAGCAGGTGAAAATGCGTACGGTTGGAGAAAAACAAGGGTGGCGTCTAAAAAAAACACAGGGAACTCAGGAGATCATTTTGAAGAGTAACGAGTGGAAAATGAGGAGGGAAAATGTAGATCGGGTGAGGGATAGTAAGTCAAAATCATGGCTTAGAGCAGCAGGTGTTGGCAGTGGAATAGAGCTGGGTAACTAGATCTGAGAAGGGGAAAGTAGACAAGGGCCACAGCAGAAAAAACTAGTAAGGGACAGAGGACGATGAACGAAGTAAAGAGAAATCGATACTAGTTGGAGGTACGAAGTGGAGAAAGTGACTGAGTGAAATTGTCGATAGAATGCGAAGAGAGAAAAGGAGGAAATACCAGTCGCCATTGAAACCAAAAGATCACATTTCACTTTTTATGATTTGGGTTTTATTAACAAAAAGAAGTAAATAACAAAAATGGAGAAAACCCGCATTTCTTCGGTGGCTCACAAAAATACAGACTAATAGTGCACGGAGCGCACACTCAACCATCACGATGATATCAAAATGGGCCACAACATTAGTCGCTTATTTTCCCAAATTAGCCTCGTGCTATTGGAATGGACCATAACTAATACATCTATTAAACTTAACCTCAGATTTAAGTTTATGTCAATAATAAACATTTTTGTCATTTCATTCAACTATAAATTTCACGTTATAATTATATTTGAAAAGAAGCTCAATCTGTCCATTAAGATTTTTTTATGTATTTATACAATTATCATAATAATACTCATGCAAATAAGTTCAGCCTTTTCTAATTATAAACCATGTCATAATTTTAACTGCAAAATCTACATTAGTTTGCTTATTTTAGTCTAATCTTTTTTGAATTACAGATCTATATTTTATGCACTTCATCTCTAATTTCTTTTATCCGCGTTTGCACAATTATAACTTTAATCCTATTTTTCTATGTACAAAATAAAAGGATTAAAACAGTATATGCTAATATTTACAATTCCAGGCGTATTTTGGACATAAACCAAAAACAAATGCAAGACCTGTAAAATAACTGGCAGGCATAAACACAAAGAGGAAAGAAGACTGAAATACCATTTTAAAGAACTTGAATAAAAGAAAAATGTAAGAAAGGACTAAAAAATATTTTAGAAAATTGAAAAAGAATTAATAAAACACTAGCTTACAAAAAAAACTACAAGAAAACCTTCAGAAAAAATCTATAACTATTTAAACCTCATTTCCTTTAAATTGAAAAAAGTCTAAATAATTACATACTCACCCACGATCCAAAGCTTTCCTCGATTCCATAGATCTCGTGTCTAATAAGTACATATAAACAATTATTCTAATAACCTTTTCCCTAAAATAAAATTTAGGTTTGGTCTATCTAAAAAAAAAGGGCCCAAGGGGATAAGATTGTGTTGTAAAGAGTTAGCTAGGTCTAGAGGTATATTTATAGGTCAGGCTAGGGAATTTTGGCCTTAGATTTCTGAAATAAATCCAGGCTAACTGCATCACTTTACCAACAGGAATGCGACACGTCAGCTAAGATTTCAATTTCATCCAATAGGAAAGAATTACATTAGTCACTACTTCAAAACCACGTTTTGGCCACTTTCCTAGGCAATAATCGCCCAATTACACATGTGGGTCAACCCACCCGCCTCTTTGCACCAACCCATAAATTTATTATCTCTTCTTCTGAATTAGTTACTGCGATATATCTCTCATATAAAGTTAGATTTTTATAAGTAATATATGCAAATGAACTAGAAAATTGTAACGGACGCAGTGGAAAAGGTCTCATAGCCAAATTCGACCATTTGCAAAAAATCAATTTTATCTTTTTTCTTCCTTTCTTTTATTAATTTCAGAATTATACTTATAACTTGTCTCTTTTATAACTTCTTCATATTGCTCCGATTTTTACAAACTTTATATGTAAATTGATCAAAACGTTACCGTGGACATAATAGTGAAACTCCTGTAACTAAATTCTGACAATTTTATAAACTCATTTTATAATCTAATTAATTTTTTAATGATCTTTTAATGTTTCTGGTTATAATGTTAGTCATTTAATTCCTCAATTTACCTTTTTACAACGTTACTGTAAACATTCATTAATTCTATTTATTACCTTGTAACATTATATTTTCATAGCATTAACTTTTAGTACATAAATCCATTAATTAATTATTCTTAAATTTTGGGTTGTTACATTCTCTACTCCTTAAAGGATTTCATACTTGTAATCTCCAAGGATAGAAAAATGACATATGTAACTGTAACAAAAAAACAACATCCATCTACCCAATTATCAACAACTGCATCTATTGTCCTTGATCTTTCTAATGTTATTTATGTTGTCATGCAAAAGTATAGTGTGTATGTCCCTAACTAATGTAAAAGATTAGGCAGAGTCTATTGATTCAACCGACTTCCATGTAACATAATTATGCTTTTGTCATGCATCCAAATGTATGCAAAATACAAATGATAACAAATAGTTCGATCATCCATATGGAACAATCATATGATAACATCCATTTATTACAATCATGGAAATAAGGTAAAAAATGCACACATATCCATATGCATATGCTTGATGTCCCAGTTAGCCGATCTCTAATAGTGTCGAGTGTGAGTTATGCGTCCATTGCATCCACTAGCAAAAAAATTCAACAACTTCCGTACATCATACATGACATGTTCTAACATGTTTAAAATCAATCCTATCATCCATAATCATAATCGTAAGATCCACCCTTCCTAACGATATTTAGGAGAAAGATCCTAATTGAAGGAAAAAAGCTAATGATAAAATATCTAAGAATGTTTGTCAAAAGAACGCGTGTAAGAAAATTGATTTTTCCTAAGACACCTAAGGTGCTATAACTGGAAGTTCTCCCTAGAGACGAAAGATTTTATCGCCGAATTTATTAATGCCTTATCACATAATGACTCACTTCTGATTTGTACTTCTTTTTCCAAACTATCAACCTAAATGCTTTCACTTATAATTGTTGAGTCATTCTAACCAAATCTATTGGAGAACTTTTCCGTACCCGTCTTATATAATTTAGAAAGAAACCTTCTAAATAAGTTAATTCACTTATTTCCAAAGTTTTCCACTTGCTTCCTTTTTTCTCTTTACCCTAAACTAGTTTAACATGGCTAAGTCGTTATTACAGCTCAGTTTTAAATTCCAAAGCCTAATCTACCTTTCAAATAGAGTCACTTTTAAGATATCTATATTCCAATTTTAAGTCTTTATCTTTACGTTTTTGTATTCCTCTATTTATTCCACTTATTATTTTCTAATCCCATTAAGACGTACTTCTTTTTGAACATACAGACACACACACACACGTACACACACACACACACACACACACACACACATATATATATATATATATATATATATATATATATATCAAAACTCAAATTTTTTCAAAGACTTATTTGAAAAATCTTAGTGAGATAGCTTATTAATCATAAAGTTGCAAAAATTTCTTTTAATATATATACATATAGTTACTTCCATGAAATTCTTAAAAATACAAATTTCATAACAATACGTACTAGCCCTTTAAATTTTCTATTTCTGAAACCGTATATATACATATATACATATGTGGGGTTTAGACTCAAAGTAGACCCATAACTTTCGTTCTTCTTTAAATTACTCTTCTTTAGTTTCTTTTCTTGGAACACATTTTTCATTCCGTCCTTAACCTATTGGAAACATTTATATCCTTTCTATTTAAAACATATAGACATTTAACAATTTATTTACTAATCAAATTCATTATTTAATTCAATTTGGTGGTCATATAAAGATCTATTCTATCAAATGGTTCTTATAATTAGGTGTCAAATTATCCATATAAATTACTTTTCTTCATGTGGAATTTCTAGGTTTCTTGTCTCATGCCCAAATGACATAACCTTGTTGAACACCAACCTCTCAATCATAGAGCAAAATGAATGGTGAAATTCATCCTTATGTACTATCAAAATTGTAAAGTATTTTCATGGAAGCTACCTAAATTATTATACCAAATGCCAAGAATTTAACGTCAGCTACATTCTTGCTTTTACTAAAGCACAAGAAAACATAAAAATCATCGGATGCATGAGCTCAATTAATCCTTATTATCTTAAATTACAATTTCTTGTAGGGGACAACAAACCAATCATCTATGGTCATAGAAGTTCAAACCTTTCTCATAATAGGTAACACCCTTATGGCCTAACTAAAAAATCCGACGGCAGTTATTCCAAGGTAACTACTCTCGTGCGTCCTCATACTAATGTATTAATCGGAACTCTTTTAATAAATAGCTTTTCAATTTGTGTCTACAAAAGAAAAATTCATATCAGTGAGGTAGGTTAAGGAGATCTGTATCTTGGATAAACTTTTAATAACCCACTTATCCAAAAAAAAATCCTTACCTTCCAAAAGTGATCCTTAGTGTACTTGACCTTTGGTTCGTGTGCTTATAAGGTGCTGAATTTCTTAACTGAACACCAAATTTATCCCTTGCTATCCTTTGGTCAGACCAACATGTCATTAACACAGGCCTCAATCAACTTACTCCAAAACCTCACCCAACACCCTACCATACAAGTCAATAATTAGACCTCGACACAAGATACTCTAGAAGGTATGACAACTGCTTTCAGAATCCACTAGGTATTCTAAGAACAATTCTATCTCTAATCCTTTCTGCTACTCAAAACTGATGTAAATCACGAGTAAAGAGATATATCTATAGTGAAAGTCTGGCTCCTTCAAATTAAAAAGAGCAACTAAATGAGGCGAAGAGTAATAATTCTTCTAAGACAATTTACTTATGATTACTACAGAGTTAAAGGAACTACCAGTCTTTGTAGTAAAGAATAGTGATGCCTTTAATCTAAAAATGCTTACTCTTACCAATCTTTTCCTAAAGTTGCTTAATTTGTTTCCCTAAAATCTTTCTGTTGTGGTTGATGTAACACCCCGAATTTTCTATTAACACTAAAGTTGCTAAAATATTAATAAGTGTGTAAGAGGGGGGATGTATCTAATATGAATATAAAAGTGTGTAAGAGGGGGGATGTATCTAATATGAATATAAAAGTGTGTAAGAGAGGGGATGTATCTAATATGAATATAATAATATTAATAAGTGTGTAAGAGAGGGGATGTATCTAATATGAATATAAAAATATTAATAAGTGTGTAAGAGAGGGGATGTATCTAATATGTATATAAAAACAATAATAAGTGTGTAAAGGGGGGGATGTATCTAATGTGTACATTGTAGAATATATATATATATATATATATATATATATATATATATATATATTGCTGAGTGTTTGCTGAGTCACTTCTGACTCATTGCTGAGTCAACAAGATAAACCCCATCTTGTCTGAACGGCTGCGGTTATTTCTAGGTTAAATCTAATGGCCTAAATGCATTCTAAAATCTATAAATAAGTGGGTAGACCCTAAACCTAAATCACATGTAAAATTAGAGAAGCTACCGTCATGCTGCTGCCATGGAGTTCAGCGTAGCCGTCACAAACTAAGAAGAGGAAGCCTAATCATCTACAACTAAATCTACACAAATCAAATCAAAAGATCTCTCTTTCTCTAATTCTTTTCTTTTGTTGGTGAGTATGATGATTCTCACAAGACTATTACAAACTAATTTGACTCAGTTATGAATGGATCACAAGAAAGTGATGTGATTTGTAATTGTAAATTCTATATATTGTGGATCTCTTATTATGTTATTATGTTGTCGTATGATGTAAATTATATATGCTATGTCATGCTATGTTGTAAATTCTCTTATGCTATGTCGTGCTATGTTGAGAATCATGTCAAGCTATGTTATACTATCATACTATGCCATGTTATAAATCATGCTATATTATGTTGAAAAATCATGTTGTTGGATCATGCTTAAAGTTATGTTTTTTTTTCTTAATTTAAATGGATCTTGTTTATGGGAATTTGCCTATTAGGTTAGGTGTACCCATAAACTTGAAACTATAATTAAATAAAACTTGATTATGGGAATTTGCCTATTGAGTTAGGTGTACCCATATAAAACCATGTTGTTAAAAAATTAGATGATGTTGATTCACACATGTTCATATGTAAGTTTATGAAAATTGATTGAGATTATATTAGGTGAATTTTGAACAAGTTGACACCTTTAGGTCCATGACATGTATAATCTATGCAAGTTGGACATATGCAAGTTTCACCCCTTATTATGATTCATTTGGTCACATATACATGTTGTTATTATGATAATCTCTTTTATGCTATGAGTTAGGCTATTCGAGTCTAACATATATTTTGCGAATAAACGTTCAAACGTGGGGTAAGGGTAATATTAGGAATTAATAAATTGGGTGCAATTTTGTAAGATTTTGCATACCATGAATGGATGTCCATAATTGAGTCAATTATGGACATTGTTAAAAATTGGAAGTAATTAATAATTCAAGTAGGGAATTATTAAAATTGGGGGAAAGTGGATTATTATTAATAATCAATGCTTAGGACACGAGGTTGGACCCGTTTGTGATGTAAACCTGCCCGGACCCGCCCGGCAAATCCAGTAGTCACAAATGTCGGCCCAATGTGAGAGGTCCTAGGCCCAAACTAAAGCATAACAGTTGTAAAGACACGAGGTTAGACTCTTTTATGGTGTAAGACTGCCCGGACCCGCCCGGCAAATCCAGCTGCCATAAATGCCAGTCTAATGTGAGAGGTCTTTATGAGGTTATGGCCTTAATGAACTAAGAAATACTTAACCAGATAATCATGTAAGGTGGGACATGGGGGTTAAGTAGGTGCCTTGGGTGGCATGAGGAATCTGGTGGTTGCCTTTAGAGGCATTTGAAATACGATTACACTTAACCAAACACACATGTAAATGAACATGACTAAGTGGGTTAAGTGGGATGGACTAATGGGGACAAGCTTAGGTGGAATGCTTGTGGTAAATAGTGGGGGCCCATTTCAACCAGTATCCCAAAACGTATCTTTGTGGGCTCAACCCAAGTCGAGGACGGGACACGCATACTGGGTTTGACTATAAGAGGCCAAAACAGGGAGCGGTGGCAACGCAAGTCCAACGGGTTTCATATGCGTGTGTGGACCCGGGCTGGTAGGTAAGACGTTGTTGCATCGTGTAGGTATAAGCCGTGCATGTCCGTTGTATCAGGTTGCCACTTTAGGGGAGTGATACACCCCACTGTGGGGCCAGCACGGGTATCTACGAGTTAGGGAGCCGATCGAATAATGGGAAGTAGGGTACACCTAGTGGAGATAGGGGCAGGCGGCACCTATGTAGTCAGCTAGGGGTACGTAAAGCCATTGGGAAAGTTTCTAAGTGAAGCTAAGTGGGATGAATCTTTAGGGTGACTGGTGTGGTGCAGTATAGTGTTTATCCTTTAGTATTTAGGAGCGCCTATAACGTTGCCTTTAGCGATTGTCTATGTCCTTAATCTGCTCTTCATAGACATTTTCTTGTTTTCCAGCTTATGCCTTAGTCCAGTTATTTTGGTAATAGTATTGTAGAATTATCATATTCACCAGACTTTATGTTTGACCCCCCCTTTTCCATCCTTTTTCTCCCTTCAGGTCCGCAGGTTGGGCCAAGTTCTAGTGGAGTCTAGTTGGATCGCTTATCTTCTGGAAAGCTTGGACTGCTGAAGTAAAGTCCAGCTTGTTATATTTCTTTTTAATGGCTATTCATGTAATGGGATTATGTACTTGTTTTATCAAGATAGATATTGTACTTGACATTGAATATGGTGTTATGATGTAATCAAACATGTTTTGACTTCTGCTACAATGAAATAAATTTTTTGAATTTCCAAGTACTATTTTATATCTGTCTTGTTGTAATTTTACTGTTCTATATTCACTTAAAACCTCCATGGAAGTTAATGCATTCCCTTTGTGAGTGACATTAATGGACGTGGGGTGTTACACGTGGTATCAGAGCATAAGGTTACCAGAACAGATTAAAAAAAAAATTTAGAATTTTTTTTTTCTAAAGTATTTTTGGAAGAAGTGCTTTCAAAAAAAAAACATGTTATTTAAAGAGAGTTTTTATGAAAAACATAATCCCAAATAGCCACATCCTTATCTTTATCTTTCGAATTCTCCATTTTGAATCTTTCCTTTTTCGTTTCAGCATGGCTGAAGATCTTAATCTCCCAGAAGGTGTGACGATTCCAGGGTGGTTTAGGAGATACTTGGAGGCTAGGGCCACCACTGCAGGCCCAGCGGATACTCCTCCACCCCTAGTTGCACCCATTCCTCCTCCTCCTCCTCGTGTTGACACTTTTGCAAAGACGTGCAAGGAATTCAAGGCTATGGGAGGAAAAACTTTTCAAGGGACTGAGACGTTTGTGGAGGCCAGAGATTGGCTTAAGGAGACTGAGGAATTGTTGGATATCTTTGAAGTGGAAGATGGGAGGAAAGTCCGTTTAGCTGCTTGGTTAATGAAGGGAGAGGCCTCGTTTTGGTGGGAGGTCACTAACGGGGAACGTCCAGTCGATTCATGGGCGGATTTCAGACGAAGGTTTGAGGCAAAGTTTCTTTCAAGGGCAGAGGAGAACTTAAATATGGAAAAATTCCTGGCACTAAAGCAAGGGAGCTCATCAGTAAAGGAATATGTCAATAAATTTAATCAGTTAGCAAGGTTTGGCTTGGAGTTGGTGAACACGCCAGAGAAGAAAGCTTTGAGGTTCGTTAGAGGCTTGAATGAACCGTTGCAAGGGTTGGCTATGACCCACATCCCTATGGGAGCCACCTTTGAAAAGCTAGTAGAAATGACACTTATGCATGAGGATAAGGCAGTTGAGAAGAAAGGGGATCAGAAGAAACCCCAACATCAAAATAAGAAGGGTGGTAAAAACAATAATGGCAAAGGGAAGAAGAAATGCTTCAATTGTGGGACGCCTGGCCATCTCAGCAAAGATTGTAGAAAGAAAAAGAAGACTGGTTGTTTTCATTGTGGAGATGCGGGACATTTAGTGAAGGACTGTTCAAAGAAGGGGCAGAGGGCAGGGTCTACCTCGGGAGGACAGGTGCAGGCTCTTATGGCACCAGGGCAGGCAAGGGGGCAAGTTCAGGCTATTGCGGCCCCACCGCTGCAAGAAAGAGGTAGAACAATTTCTGTTGAAAGCTTAGTTTTTCTGTTTGATCATCATGTCCGTACCTTATTCGATTCTGGCGCATCTCATTCGTTTATCTCTGCATCATTAGTTGAATCACTGCACTTGAACACCAGTTTAGTAGAGGATCCCTTGGTCGTTTCAAATCCAATTTGGGGTTCGGCTCATTTGACCATGATATGTTTGGATTTGAAAATCTCTATACTTAGCGTTGAATTTAGATGTGATGCTTATGTATTGGGCTTCAAGGGCTATGGGCTAATTTTAGGAATGGATTGGTTGTCTAGAAATAGGGCCATTCTTGATTGTGAAAGGAGAGTAGTTAGGCTTGTGACTCGCCTTGGTAATGCTCTCGACATCTTTTGTAATCCCATAAATTCCGTTATGCTAAGTTATCTTGAATCGCTTGACGCGTCTGTAGAGAACCTGCGATCGGTAGAAGTGGTCCGGGAATATCCGGATGTGTTTGAGGAGGTGAAGGGCTTACCTCCAAAGCGGGAGATAGACTTTCGAATTTATCTTGTGGATAATGCTAAACCCGTATCTTTACCAGTGCGCCACATGGCTCCTCGTGAAAGGAGGGAACTCAATAAGCAAGTAAAGGAGTTGCTTGAGAAGGGGTTCATAAGACGTAGTATATCGGAGTGGGGTGCTCCAGTAGTTTTTGCCACAAAGGCGGATGGGTCTCTTAGACTTTGTATGGACTATAGAGAACTAAACAAGCTTACTAAAAAGAACCGACACCCACTGCCGAGGATTGATGATCTCTTTGATCAGTTAGTTGGCGCCTCAGTGTTTTCGCAGTTAGACTTAGCCACTGGCTTTCATCAACCGAGAGTGGCTTCTATGAATGGCTAGTGATGCCCTTTGGTTTGACAAACGCCCCTGCATATTTTGTTGATTTGATGAGTAGGGTGTTTAGGGAATACCTTAACAAATTCGTGGTAGTCTTTGTGGATGACATCTTAGTCTTTTCTAAGAATAAAGAAGAGCACTCCCTACATCTTAGGGAAGTGTTGGAAACCCTTCGAGCACATAACCTTAAGGCAAAATTTTCTAAGTGTCACTTCTGGAGGAAGGAAGTACGGTTCTTAGGGCACGTGGTTTCCAAAGAAGGGATAGCAGTGGATCCCGCAAAGGTGGTGGCCATCCAAGATTGGAAGGTCCCTAAAAATGCAACCGAAGTAAGAAGTTTCTTGGGGTTGGCTGGCTATTATAGGAAGTTTATCAAAGACTTCGCAAAAATATCAGCTCCATTAACACGGTTAACGAAGAAGAACCTGGTTTTTACGTGGGACAAAGATTGCGGTGATGCGTTCCAACGTTTAAAGAGAGCCTTAACTTCAGCCCCAGTCTTAGTGCTGCCAGACGGGAATAAACCGTTTACCATCTATACTGATGCTTGTGGGACGGGACTTGGCGCGGTCCTCATGCAAGAGGGAAGAGTAATAGCCTATGGTGGAAGGCAGTTGAGGGTTCATGAAAAGAATTACCCCACGCATGACTTAGAGCTAGCCGCAATTGTTTTCGCGCTTAAGTCTTGGCGTCACTATCTTCTTGGTGAGAAATTCGAACTGTTCACTGACCACAAATCATTAAAATACTTATTCTCTCAGAAGGATTTGAATTTAAGGCAGCAACGGTGGATGGAATTCTTAGCCTCCTACGATTTTGAAATAGCATATACCCCGGGCAAGGGTAACGTGGTGGCAGACGCCTTAAGTAGGAAAAGGTTGTCCTTGAGTCCGTTGTTTTTTGAACGACAAAGCTTAGAATTCATCTCTATGTTTGACTTTAGACCCTCCGTTGACTTAGTACCCGGTCTGTTAGCATCCTTGGAGGTTAGACCTACACTTCTAGGACGGGTTGGTGAGGCACAGCGAGACGACCCACGGTTGGTTGAGATAGTAGAAATGCTCAAAGGGGGGGAGTCGTCAAGCCATCTTCGTAGGTATACCCTAGACGATAAGGGTTGGTTACGAAGGGATAATAGACTTTGTGTACCGCAAGACGAAGACTTAAGGAAGGCCATTCTTGATGATGCTCATCGCTCAAAAATGACCATTCATCCCGGCAGGGATAAGATGTACAAAGATATGAAGCGGGTTTTCTTTTGGGCCGGTATGAAAAAGGATGTGGCCGAGTACGTCGCTAGATGCTTGGTGTGCCAACGAGTTAAAGCAGAACAAAAGAAACCCGGTGGGTTGCTTCACCCATTAGAAGTTCCACTATGGAAATGGGAAAGCATCTCAATGGATTTTGTGGATGGATTACCAAGATCAAGGAAGGGTAACACGGGGATTTGGGTTATAGTAGATAGACTTACTAAAAGCGCCCATTTTATTCCCGTGAAAAGTAAGAGGACTGCTCCGTGGTTGGCTTCTGTATACATTAAGGAGATAGTTCGTTTGCACGGTATTCCTTCTAGTATAGTAAGCGACCGTGACCCCATCTTTACTAGCGAATTTTGGAAGAGTTTACAAGAGGTGGTAGGGACTCAGCTATGTTTGAGCACCGCATATCATCCTCAGACAGACGGCCAGACCGAGAGGGTGAATCGCATTCTAGAGGATCTTTTAAGGCTTTGTATCCTAGACTTTGGGGGTACATGGGAAGAGCACCTTCCGTTAGTAGAATTCGCATATAACAATAGCTTTCAGTCTAGTATTGGCATGGCACCTTTCGAAGCTCTTTATGGAAGGCCTTGCCGTTCGCCTACATGTTGGTGGGAATCTACCGATAAAATCCTACTTGGGCCCGATATGGTTAGGGAAACCTCGGAGAAGATTGAGTTGATTCGAAGGAGGATGAAAGCAGCACAAGATAGGCAAAAATCGTATGCTGATAAGAGGAGGACAGATCTTGAGTTTGACATTGGGGACATGGTTTTTATCAAAGTATCTCCGTTACAGAATGTTGTTCGCTTTGGTTTCGTGGGGAAATTAGCACCAAGGTTTGTAGGGCCGTTTCCTATAAAAAAACAGGATTGGGAAGATGGCATATAGGGTGGAGTTGCCTGAGAAACTTAGTGGAGTACACGACGTATTCCATGTATCACATTTGAGGAAGTGTTTGCACAAGACCGCGGAGGTGGTAGAGCCGAGCTTGCTTAAAGAGGTGGAAATAGAGCGTGATGCAACAATCAGACGAGCTCCTACATGCATTCTTGGGTCGGAGATCAAAAAGTTGAGGAATCGAGAGGTCAGACTGGTTAAAGTGCAATGGGGAGATGATGCGAGCAACGCAACTTGGGAGACAGAAGAGAAGATGCGTTCGTTGTACCCTTTTCTTTTTGAGGGTATGTCTTTTAATTTCTCCTTTATCGCTTAGCTTATCTTATCTTATCTTTAGTATGTCCTCTCATTAGTATCTTTGACCTTTAGTTAGGATAATCCTATGGTTGAAACATGTGTTTGAGACATGTTATGTATGATGGATGCAAAATGGATGCAAGTGTTTGCTAGTAGTTGCTCGTGGATGCATATATACACACACTTTAGGCACTAGATCGGCTCAGTCACTACATATTGCATATTGCATATATATGGATGTATTTAGTAAAATGGATGAACGATGGTTGTATTATCATGTGGATGCTGCATTCAGATGATGGTTGTGCATGCATATAGAAGTATTATGTAGCATTAAGAATCTTTTGCATACATAATGGATGCATGGCACGATCATAGTTGCATTAAGGAGGTCAACTGAATCAGTGGACCGCCTGATTTTGCATTAGATACAGACATATACACAGACTGTGCATTTAAACATGAAAGCATTAGAAGTCTGTAAGGACAATGGATGCCTGTGTATGATGGATGAGTAGATGGACGTTTGGATGGTAGGATATACATTCTTCCAGACTTGAAGATTTCGGGGACGAAATCCTAAAAGGAGGGGAGAATGTAACAACCCGAATTTTCTATTAACACTAAAGTTGCTAAAATATTAATAAGTGTGTAAGAGGGGGGATGTATCTAATATGAATATAAAAGTGTGTAAGAGGGGGGATGTATCTAATATGAATATAAAAGTGTGTAAGAGAGGGGATGTATCTAATATGAATATAATAATATTAATAAGGGTGTAAGAGAGGGGATGTATCTAATATGAATATAAAAATATTAATAAGTGTGTAAGAGATGGGATGTATCTAATATGTATATAAAAACAATAATAAGTGTGTAAAAGGGGGGGGGGGATGTATCTAATGTGTACATTATAGAATATATATATATATATATATATATTGCTGAGTGTTTGCTGAGTCACTTCTGACTCATTGCTGAGTCAACAAGATAAACCCCATCTTGTCTGAACGGCTGCGGTTATTTCTAGGTTAAATCTAATGGCCTAAATGCATTCTAAAATCTATAAATAAGTGGGTAGACCCTAAACCTAAATCACTTGTAAAATTAGAGAAGCTACCGTCATGCTGCTGCCATGGAGTTCAGCGTAGCCGTCACAAACTAAGAAGAGGAAGCCTAATCATCTACAACTAAATCTACACAAATCAAATCAAAAGATCTCTCTTTCTCTAATTCTTTTCTTTTGTTGGTGAGTATGATGATTCTCACAAGACTATTACAAACTAATTTGACTCGGTTATGAATGGATCACAAGAAAGTGATGTGATTTGTAATTGTAAATTCTATATATTGTGGATCTCTTATTATGTTGTCGTATGATGTAAATTATATATGCTATGTCATGCTATGTTGTAAATTCTCTTATGCTATGTCGTGCTATGTTGAGAATCATGTCAAGCTATGTTATACTATCATACTATGCCATGTTATAAATCATGCTATATTATGTTGAAAAATCATGCTGTTGGATCATGCTTAAAGTTATGTTTTTTTTTTCTTAATTTAAATGGATCTTGTTTATGGGAATTTGCCTATTAGGTTAGGTGTACCCATAAACTTGAAACTATAATTAAATAAAACTTGATTATGGGAATTTGCCTATTGAGTTAGGTGTACCCATATAAAACCATGTTGTTAAAAAATTAGATGATGTTGATTCACACATGTTCATATGTAAGTTTATGAAAATTGATTGAGATTATATTAGGTGAATTTTGAACAAGTTGACACCTTTAGGTCCATGACATGTATAATCTATGCAAGTTGGACATATGCAAGTTTCACCCCTTATTATGATTCATTTGGTCACATATACATGTTGTTATTATGATAATCTCTTTTATGCTATGAGTTAGGCTATTCGAGTCTAACATATATTTTGCGAATAAACGTTCAAACGTGGGGTAGGGGTAATATTAGGAATTAATAAATTGGGTGCAATTTTGTAAGATTTTGCATACCATGAATGGATGTCCATAATTGAGTCAATTATGGACATTGTTAAAAATTGGAAGTAATTAATAATTCAAGTAGGGAATTATTAAAATTGGGGGAAAGTGGATTATTATTAATAATCAATGCTTAGGACACGAGGTTGGACCCGTTTGTGATGTAAACCTGCCCGGACCCGCCCGGCAAATCCAGTAGTCACAAATGTCGGCCCAATGTGAGAGGTCCTAGGCCCAAACTAAAGCATAACAGTTGTAAAGACACGAGGTTAGACTCTTTTATGGTGTAAGACTGCCCGGACCCGCCCGGCAAATCCAGCTGCCATAAATGCCAGTCTAATGTGAGAGGTCTTTATGAGGTTATGGCCTTAATGAACTAAGAAATACTTAACCAGATAATCATGTAAGGTGGGACATGGGGGTTAAGTAGGTGCCTTGGGTGGCATGAGGAATCTGGTGGTTGCCTTTAGAGGCATTTGAAATACGATTAGACTTAACCAAACACACATGTAAATGAACATGACTAAGTGGGTTAAGTGGGATGGACTAATGGGGACAAGCTTAGGTGGAATGCTTGTGGTAAATAGTGGGGGCCCATTTCAACCAGTATCCCAAAACGTATCTTTGTGGGCTCGACCCAAATCGAGGACGGGACACGCATACTGGGTTTGACTATAAGAGGCCAAAACAGGGAGCGGTGGCAACGCAAGTCCAACGGGTTTCATATGCGTGTGTGGACCCGGGCTGGTAGGTAAGACGTTGTTGCATCGTGTAGGTATAAGCCGTGCATGTCCGTTGTATCAGGTTGCCACTTTAGGGGAGTGATACACCCCACTGTGGGGCCAGCACGGGTATCTACGAGTTAGGGAGCCGATCGAATAATGGGAAGTAGGGTACACCTAGTGGAGATAGGGGCAGGCGACACCTATGTACTCAGCTAGGGGTACGTAAAGCCATTGGGAAAGTTTCTAAGTGAAGCTAAGTGGGATGAATCTTTAGGGTGACTGGTGTGGTGCAGTATAGTGTTTATCCTTTAGTATTTAGGAGCGCCTATAACGTTGCCTTTAGCGATTGTCTATGTCCTTAATCTGCTCTTCATAGACATTTTCTTGTTTTCCAGCTTATGCCTTAGTCCAGTTATTTTGGTAATAGTATTGTAGAATTATCATATTCACCAGACTTTATGTCTGACCCCCTCTTTTCCATCCTTTTTCTCCCTTCAGGTCCGCAGGTTGGGCCAAGTTCTAGTGGAGTCTAGTTGGATCGCTTATCTTCTGGAAAGCTTGGACTGCTGAAGTAAAGTCCAGCTTGTTATCTTTCTTTTTAATGGCTATTCATGTAATGGGATTATGTACTTGTTTTATCAAGATAGATATTGTACTTGACATTGAATATGGTGTTATGATGTAATCAAACATGTTTTGACTTCTGCTACATTGAAATAAAGTTTTTGAATTTCCAAGTACTATTTTATATCTGTCTTGTTGTAATTTTACTGTTCTATATTCACTTAAAACCTCCATGGAAGTTAATGCATTCCCTTTGTGAGTGACATTAATGGACGTGGGGTGTTACAGTTGAAGTCTAATGACTTCCTTAAAATACACGTGGAAAGTTTCTATTATAGGTACTTACTCAATCTACCAAAAGATAGGTCTAAGACGTAAAATAATTTGTTCCAACAGATCATTCATAGGCTAATATTGGGGTGTGTGGGTACTATACACAACCCTAAGTAACTATCATTCTCTCAAGGTCTGATATGTCTCATCATACAGCTATCCTATCTGAAGTCCAAACCAATTCACACCTAGTAATGCTATAAATATTACTTTATATCTAGAAAAGCTTTCGGCCATAGGTATGAAACTCAACTCTCTTCTTTTCCTTAGAACTTATGCGCTTTATTGGTAATGCTATAAGTTTAGCATGTTCATAAATATGAATCCAAAAATCAATCTCTCTTCAGGAGATAGCCATTTAACCTCTTCCAATATTTGGATAATCTAATACAACGAGAGCCGGACTGATATCGCCTACAAATGCACTAAGGAAATTGGAAAATCAATATAACTGACCCCTCAGGTTACAAGAAATCTCAAGAGTTCGTCCGCTGCATATCCTAGCCCGATTATTCTCCTCTTACAGTCAAAATTAGCCGCATACATGGCTAACAATGCATCCCAGAATTTTCCTATCTCCAAAATCTTAGAACATAAGCATCCCGGTCAAACTCTACTGCAAGTGTCAAAATATAAGATAACCAGTTATATGGCTAATCTATTTAAATACAAGACCAACCATATCCAGAAGTGACCCAACTAACCCCCATATCCAGAATCTCTAGTCTCAAACTCCGACTCATCATAAATAACCATGTCGATCCACTTACGAG
The DNA here is from genome assembly GCA_030737875.1 of Allium sativum. Taxonomy (NCBI): domain Eukaryota; kingdom Viridiplantae; phylum Streptophyta; class Magnoliopsida; order Asparagales; family Amaryllidaceae; genus Allium; species Allium sativum. The sequence goes on along the minus strand of CM060912.1, from coordinate 966,097,521 downwards.
ATCGAGAAACTACTATTGGGCCTAGAAAAAAGCCTAAGTGAAAAAATCAACTAGTGTCACCTAAATGGAGATTTACTAAATCTATAAAGGACGACATCGTTAGGCCTGTAATATAAACGCTCTACATGGTCTGTCTCATATCAGTGTAGCCATGGCCTCACGTAACCATCCCCCAACCAGTGAATCAAAGATGAAGGACTGGATTGTTCCTAAATCCGATGGGAAAATTGGAAAGAACGAGAGATAAACAACACCTCTTTCACTAACCTTTATCCATTTTCATTACTTTATCCTTTTGATCAGCACCTTCTTTAGAGCACTCTCAGTTTAGTGGCCACGTTAATTATTTCCTTGTTAAAGTTGGTAATATCTTCCGGAATCATTACGGTATTCTTCTCAAGTCATCACGAAATCTTTGGCCACTAAGATTCCCTTATCCTTACTAGGCTCTACTTAATAATTGTCAAGTAGCAAGTTTATCTCCTAACTCTGGTTCAACAAAAAACTTACAAAGAACTCACTAAACGGGTTATCCACAAATCAAAACTTCAATTTATAAAGATTTAAAGTCTTAATATACAAAGGTGATGTTTAGTTAGGTTGTTTTGTAGATAATTCAACGAAGAAAGGAGAGAAAGGGACAAGGAAAGGAGATGGACTTGAGGGGACTTTTGTAAAAAAATAATTTTCAAAAATAATTTTTGTTTTGAAAATTTATTTTCCTTTAGAAAAATATTTTACTTTAAACCGAAATTATAGGAATTCTACAATCCTAAGCTCTGATACGAAATGAAACACCCCTCACCCCTTAGTATTCCTTATAAAGATCATATTAAGGAACGCAAAGCGTTGTACATACAAAGAAACTAATCACAGAGACCTAGATTCATGAGACATAAAAAACAGTGAAAACATTAATTTTTCAAAGCGGTTTCTAGGTCTTACTTCATTTTGGAACTTTATCGATTTCAAGAATTGTTACAATTGCCAAATAATGTTTTTGTCTCCATTACAAAAAATCAACGAAAATTACAAATCATATCTTATCAACAAATGATCCTAATATCCGACACAATATTGAATTATAGTTGTCACTAACATTTTCTAGTTTTCTTAATATTTTCAGATAAATTGCTAAAAAGATAGCAGATTGTCTCTGTGAAACTGAATATGGTCTTACCATAAAGAGTATGTGATTAAGTACTCAAGAAGAAAGGCAAATGTTAATAATTACCATATTTTTCAAGGCTAAGAAAAGACATGTATAGTGTATCATTTTCATCGTGGAGGGACGTGCTTCCATTAGAAGTCCTATCACTTCATTATTCCATGAATAAATTGAAGCTTACTGCTATAGTTGATTAGAAATGTCTTAATCACCTCAAAGCAAGTGCAGGATGCCTGTCATCTCCATGGAAAGTTAACCATTCGCTTTTTACGCCATATTGCATGTCTTCAATATAGAGTTCAATGGAATCATATTGCCATATATCTATCAAAGCCTGACACCTTCAATAATATCTCACATCCCTTCAATTATAAAAAGAACCTACAAAGCCTTTATTGGTTCTAATAAATCATGTCCCTTACTCTTAAGGAAAATCTCATTGATGTCTAAGCTACTATGTTTCACTCGTTGATATTAGAAGCTACCAAAGGCACATATGAAAAGGCCATGTTGCCTTCTCAAACAAAAACAGGATGTGTTGCCTTCAAAAGAAAATGATGTTGGGTCACCTTCATAAGAAATGAATCCATATCGCCTCTTTGTTATGCCTTTATGTGTGTTTCCCTCATTCACATTCCATCCATATTGCTTATGTTGCATGCTAACAACACTTTGTATCATGACACATCAAGATCAATATATAAACATTGGCATCATGTCGCTTATGTTCCATAAAGACATTCACACCTAGCTATGTCTACTTAGTCCTACATCGTTCTCTACGAAAGTTATATGTTGTCAAACCTACAACTAAAGGAATGACAAAAGGTTACAATCAAGGCCATATTTGATGATAATGGATATTATATGATGTTAAAGGTAAGATATGGTAGATGCCATACAAAGAAAGATTATTAGAATCATTCAAAAAGCAAATCCAAAAAACATTTGTTCATCTTCCTTTGTAAAGCTCCAAAAAGCCTTCACATTCTGCTATGTTCTTCATATTGAAGCCACCATTTAGATGGAAATTAAAGGATATGTTAGCCTTTTATATACATCTTTCAGATATTAGACGAAGGTTGGGTTTAACTTGATATATCTCGGTATCGAGTCAAATGACGCGGTACTAAGTTATCATTTTGGATCGATGGTCTCAATGTTTTACAAATGCAATTTCAAGGCCACCTTCTAAGCCTCAGTGCAAACATGCTTCCAATTCCATGCTTCTGTTCCACTATAAATATCAGTCTAATTACAACTAAAAAATAATATGATATGTTGTTCACTTTATTCTTCCACCTAACACTTTACTAGATCTTCTTCAGTTTTACTCTCTACCTCAAACACATTTAAACTTCACTGTAAATGCGGGATCCCCTAGATTGAATATAGATAGTTCTATTATAGATAGAGAAATAATTAGTATAAAAAAATGCACACAGGCTGGAGAGTAGTCGAACCACTATAAAAATTCTCATGTGTTCTTGACTTTCTTCTGTCTTTTGCTTTGATTTAACCTAAAATGAAACTTTCACGTGCTATTTGGGTGTTGATCCATTTTCTACGCTAATAGAAATATAGTTTAATTTTATATAACAAAATAGAAGAATATCATGATTTTTGCATTCATGATCTGGTGATTACAACAGAGTTCTAGCTTATTTTTAACTTTTATGCCTAAAACTTAATCTTTACCCTAATTTTATTGATTTGGTTTAAAGGAAAACTAGTTAAAGCATTCTTTTTATACTATTTTTTATAAAATAAAGAGCTAAATTTTTTTGATCTAGCGAGAATAACAAAAAAACAACAAGGCTTAAAGAGGATCTAGTATTTAATAGCGCTATATTTAAAAAGCATTAAGGTTAAAGAGCACTATGTGTTATAAAAGTGATTTTACTAGGCATTACCAGGGATTTAACTACACAAAGCCTAATCACTTCAAGAGCTTATATGCTATACCGCCTTTATTTCCTATTCGTTATATCCACAGTTCACTCTCTTGAAAGTAATATGAAACTTGTATAGAGTAGCCATATCACATATTCTGTGCATATAGTTCCACAACAAATAGATCAAAGGTGTGTGCCCATCTTTTAAGCCAATTATTGTGATTTATAACGATGCAAAATGGGCTTCCCATAAATTAAGTTTTTCTCGTTTTCTTAATCTTCTATATTAATCTCAAATTCCTCCTATACTAGTACCAGGGCCGGTCCTAAGTCATTTTGGGCCACGATCAAAACTCAAATTTGGATCTTTTTCATACAAAAATAAAACACTTTCAAACAATAATAAAAGCATAAATCAAATGCCATAATGCTTTATTTAAAGATAATTAATTTGTTCGTCACATCTCCGAAAACATCAAACTTACAACTTCTTGATCATTTAAAAGATAAAAATGTTAAGTCCGACAACATCATTTAAAAATTGCTCTTAATGCATATTTTGAAGCAAGAACATTGATTATATCATCTTTCTCAATATAAAGTGTGTATATTGCAACATTCTTTGAAGTAAAATGAACAAAAAAAAAAAAGGTGCATCATCCTAAAAAGTGTGTTACTGGAAATTTTTCTTTTTTGTTTTTAAGCATCTAATAACAATATTGACACATTGGTATACATCTACATTGGCTGTATATTGCAATATTTTTCTTTGAATCACAGAGTATTTAAACTATAAATTGTAGAAAAATTAGGTGAGTGTGAGATAAACGAAAGGAGAAGATCATGATCAGGAAAATAAATCTTCTTAAGCCGAGGGATGATATGAAGCCGACAGTTATTAGAGGCGCAATATGGAAAAGTTCCAATCGAAGGAAGGGATTAAAAAAAGAACGCACAACAAACATCTATTTATTTTCAGCAACTTTTAAGTTTTAACCTTATATACATTTTGTTTCAACTTTTTTTTTTATATATTTGTTATTTATTTTAAAGAAGCATTTCATTAAAGTAAAAAAAATAGTTTTATGCCATGAAGTAATGAATGAAATTTTAATTAACATATTTCATGTTAGTAATAAAGATAGTAAGAAATATAACAAAATTTAGTTTATTTACAGCGATCTCTAATCAAACTCTTATACAAAACCACTATGTAAAAATTAGGAACTTCAAAACATCTAAATCATATAAGTCTTTATACAATTGCCTCCTATACGCAAATAAAGCTCTTGGAACACATGATTATGTGTGTTACTGGTTCCAATCTTTGTGCTTTTTTTTTGGACTGAAGTGGAGGCATGGAGCATAACTGTAAAAATGGTAATCAAATTAAATTCTCCAATTTAGAACATACCTTGTACTTGGATTCTGAAATTTAAAGAAACCCGAATTTGATTTGAATCTAGAGATGCTGATAAGTTGTAAATTGTAAAATCTCATCCAGAACTTTATTGATTGTAAAATTGAAGAAGTTATAAGAGGGAAAAAAGCATGAATCAAAAGGATTTATAAAGAGAGCAGCTGCTTTGGGAAATTGAAAATTGAAAATGACGATGGATCGCTTCGTCTTTGGTTCGTACTTGATTTCGGTACGTGGAAAATGAAGACTACGTGTAAATCAAAGCGTAGGGTTTCTTTCTCAATGGACTGAAAAACAAAATTTCTATTGGATCCCGAACAAAAAAGTGCCCCTTGGAAATTGGGGCTTGGGCTATCGCCCAAGCTACCCAGCCCAAAGGCCGACACTGACTAGTACGAAGTAATTTCAAGCTTTACCATCAACTTCTTAAAAGGCTATGTCCTTATGGTTGAAGGGGATGAACACATAGAATCTAAGATTGCTAACTCCGAAATGGAAAATATAAACACTTCCCTATGCCATACTTAGGCATTACTATTCACCTTTCTAGGCTTCTAAAATATATCAGTAAAACATCCAACATACTTGCTTCCTGGAAGATCTCATCTTTTTTTTACTATTGGTAGGTTAGCACTCTTCAATTTTGTATTATTTGCTACCTCTACGTTCTGTCATTTATTCCATTAGTTCCCAAGCTGGGCTATCACCAAAATTGATCAAAATAGAAGGAACTTCTCCTGGAATAGCCTTATCGTGTCCCTTGTTATATATATGAGGAGCTAGGACATTGTATGTAAATCAAACTCTCAGAAAGCATTTTGGGACCTTAATCTATAACGCTTCATCTTTGTTCTGCCTACAAATAGATCGCTGAGATGCTTATGCGAAGATAAATGCATGTAGAGGAATTGGATTTCAAAAAAATATTATGACCCACGGTCCCTCTCATTCTCCATAAACCAACCACCATTAACAAACCATCCCCCTTCTGGGTAGGAGTTCTCTTTACCTCTAACTGTTATACCTTACATCTGTATGAATGTTTCGAAATGGACAAAAAATGTAGTTTCTGGATGGGTGCCTTGCATTCCTAAATCCCTTTAAGAAAATTCTTCTGGGACTCTACACCATTGCAAACAACCAAAAAAATATCTATTTGAGATACCTTCAACTCTGGTTTGAACTACATCTAATCTAATTGAACCATCGCTATAATTTCTCTAAGGCAACTAAACTGTCTTGCATCAAGAATTTGCACCTTTACTCATTTGCCCAGACCAACTAGCTCACTGGGTTCTCGAGAATTATAGAACTTTCGCTTATAGATCTCTTTATGGTAGACTCAAAATTTTCAATTGATATTTTGTTCACTTAAGATTGTAGAAGTGTAATATTCCCCCAAAGTCAAGATACTTATGTGGTTAATTTTAAATGAAAAAAAAAAATTCAATGCTGAGGACCGAATACTTAACAAAGGCATTGACCTTCCCACCCCGGTCTGTTCGATGTGCAACACTAATCTTGAAGGCATCAGTCATCCCTTTTTCAACCGCAATATTGACTTTTATATATGGAATAGTCATGCTACAAAAATCATCGTACCTATCCTTATCCTCAACTCATTCTATGAATACTGGTAGTACAACAAGAACAATAACAAAACACTTTATTCTTTGCATTTGGCTAGGGCATGTGGGATGAAATGTAATCCAGAAATTTTAACAATATCGTTAGCAACAACGTAAGATGATGTCACAAGATTTTATCTCTTCTTCATATTTGGACGTATGAAAATTTCTGACCCCTTTCTTTGATCATTACCGCTGATGTGAACAACGACGAGTCAATTGATAGTTGAAAAGCCATCCTAGCTTTTGATGATGTCATCGGAGAAGATGGGATAGTTGATGAGGATGGACCTTCTTCTTTGGGACTCTGTGATCTTTATTTACAATCCACTAATCATATGCATTTATCAGTTTTATAAAAGTGCTTTTTATAACAATGTATGCTAAAATCATTTTGTTGCCACTAATCATGCATCTCTATCGTAAAATTTCTTAATTAACCCACGTATTTTGGGCTTTGTTGTCTCTCTTGCACAAACTTTTTCCTTTTAAAATGAATTTTATAATTTGGTATAAGAACATCTCCAGCACAACATCTAATATAACATTTTGTAATGCATAACCCAAATGGTTACCCAAAATGCAAAAATTGTATTCAGTTACAAATTCACCTAAATCAATTACATATATACATGTAATTTTCTTGGCCGTTTATTTAACAAATGCCTAATAATCAAGTGCTTGTTGAAAGCATTCAGACCTTTGTTGGGGGAAGCACATAAATTTGATATGTTATTTATAATTGTAATTTATTAAGCTTAAGCGTTTGTTTGATAAATATTTAGCCTTTAGACATTTTTTGAACAAACGCACAAACAACAGTCATTTGTTGAACAAACAAATGTCTGATTAATTTTACGTTTGAAAATATGTGAGGTTACATTATGTAAGTCCGTAGAATGTAATCTTCAACCAAAAATGGTTACATTACGCGGGATAGAATAAAAAACACCTCAAATAGTGCAGCACCCCATATAGCCATCCCTTTTATGTTTGAAAATATGTGAGGTTACGTTATGTTTGTTTATCTTTCCACAAATTCTCTCTTCTCTCACTAAATTATCAAACCGACCATTAGGGAGGTTTCCATACTATAGGAACCAAAAACAAATTGTTTGAGCCAATGAATTTTGGCATAATTTTCGCTCACCTAATATTTTCTCTGTCGTTTCCTTCTTTCTCAAATCTATCCAACTCCGATTCTTTCTCCATTTATAATCGGCACCATTATCTCCATTTCCCGTGAAATTTTCTCGTCCTCGCTATTCCGATGCATCCTGTGTTAAAAAATCTATTTTCCGTCTCGCCTGATTTCATCTCTCACACAGAATCTTTCAAATCTATTTTCCTTCTCGCCCGATTTCATCTCTCATGCAGAATCTTTAATTACATTTCTTCAGCCTCAAATCTATGTATTCCTTTTCTCTACTTCTCGCAACCACACTTTCCAACCCATAGCAAGATTATATTGCCATATTAAAGTGAAGCAGTTCTCTGCAGAGATCAAAGTCAAAGAAACAGTGTTGGAAAAATTAGGGTTTTTGAAAGTGAAAACCGATGAAGTTAGCAATTTAATGATTGAATCGGACTTCAAAGTGTTGGGTGTCCTTGCTCAAAAATTAGCAAATCATGCTTTTGAAATTGGACATAGCATGGGATTTGGTACTGCTTTCATTATGTTTTTTATGTTTTGCTGCAGTTGCTGGATTGTAAGTTCATTTTATTTTTATTTTATTAATTTCATTGTCGTTAGAATTTGTTTGTGATAATGGTTCGCGCAAGAACAATATGAAGTGTCACATTATAGAAGGTGGAAAAAACCTTGAAGCTTCGACTAAAATAGGCTATATGCTCTTAATCAATAAATATTATTTTGTATATATTCCATAAAACTCCACATCTTTACATCTTAATTTTCATAATGCAAAAAATTGTTGGTCTGTTTGCTGGAGGCCTAAATGCAGCAACAACTTTATCAGTTGCTATAGTTGCAATTTATGGAGCAAATCTTAGCAATTTTTTCAGTGAAAATATTTGACATCATTTCTTAGTTAGTATTACTTAAGGAAAACCAACACAACATTTCAAACAATTTAGTCTCGTGTTGCATATTAGTTTACATGTTAATAAAGCAAAATAGCATACATTAGTAAATAGAAACCATAGTTTTAAGGAAAATTACACTATTAATTACAATAAAAAAATGTAACTTTTACTATATTATGGTGCAATTTGATTTTTCAAATAACTAACCTATCATATAGAATTTTAATGGACTATTGCATTTGAAAGAGCAAAATTTCATTTGTTTTTATGATACTTTATGAATAAACTTATATTTAGTAGGGGAGATAGTAAACTTCTATATTGCTGCTCATGATTTCTTCACATAGTCTATTTCCATTATCAACTTAATTTTGCTAAATTAAATCCTGGTATATTTATGTTATTCTATGATGCTAAAGCAGTCCATCGATCCTTTTGAAGATTATTTTTGTTTCAATACTTACAACCTCATCCACAATTTTGAAATACTTATTGCTCTTTATGGTGCACTAGATCAATCACGGAAGACAAAAGGAACAAGAATGTGATGCGATCATGTAATGATGCATATATGTTGTATGCTGACAATATAACCCAAACTAAAATTATGCTCGACAGTACTTGGTCATGTCTGGTGTTAGACTGGATAGTTTCATAATAGTTTCTGAATCATTTGATGTTTACACATAGGGATTATAATTTGAGATATATATGGTAGAATATCCTTTCCTTCATTTGTATTGAATTGTTTCAAAATTAATATTTTAACATCCAGGGTATCCTTTGCTTCATCTGTTGTGTGGTTATGGTATCCGGTGTTCCTCCACAGGAGGCACCGATGAACAGTCCCGAACCTAACATGGCTATCCCTAGGCAGCACATCTCATTGTTCTCATCAGCGCATTCTGCTTATCCGTTGCTTCCAGAATTAGGAAAGGTTACTGCTTTTGATGATAATTTACCTATGAAGAAAGCTTTCCATATCCTTTATGAACAAGGAGTTCGCGTGGCTCCTTTATGTGACTCTTTCAGAGGACAATTCGTTGGGATGTTGAGTCCAGACTTCATATTGATCTTGAGAGAGGAAACATTGAAAATTGCAGATTGGAAGTAATGGGTCTAACTTGACACAAGAGGAGCTTGAGACACATACTATGTCTGCTTGGAAAGATGTAAGTTTTACATGGCCAGGTGGATGAACACAGTAGACTAGTTGAGAAGAGTTTAGCTAATGTTGGTCCTTTTGACACTTTGAAAGATGTAGCTCTAAAGTTATTACAGAACAATGTGGCAACAGTTCTCATCATCCATTCTGCATCACAAGATGGTTTATTTACCCAACTATTAAACGATGTTGTTGTGATTTGTGATACGAAATCACATATGTTGATGAAGACGAGGCATGGATGTGCTAGGCATTAGAGGAGATGGAGCAGCGGCAGAGAGAAGACAAGAAGGAGCAGTTTTGGGGTGAGCTTCAGCTCAGACGTCTGAGCTATGCCTGTCAGACGTTTGAGTATACAGGGTTTTTAACCCGAGAGCATTGACAGACGTTTGGCCTATTTAGGTCAGACGTCTAAGCGGGTTTTTCTATGGCTTAACTTGGTCTTTCTGTGACTTATTCTACAAGTAATGAAGGGGAGAATTGGGTATTTGCCTAGGCCTTCTATTCTCCTATAAAAGCAGCATCTAGGGTTGGATTAAAGGCATGGGATTGAGACCAAATTAATTAATCCAAGGGTTAGCCGTTGTTCTTCATTGTTCTCCTTCTCCAATAAAAGTGTTAGTCATCTAGATATTCTTTCCCTTTCTCAATAAGGTTATTGATTCTTGTAGTTTGTTTATTGTTGGTTGTTGAACCAGTGTGTGTAAACAAAATTCGTTTTGAGAATCAATAAAGAGGGTGGTTGGGTGGAATATTTTGTGTTTGCGCGTGTGATTTCATATCTGTGTTTATTTCTATAGAAATCATCTTTAAGTAATTAGGTGAAGAAGATCCTAGTCGCTTCCGCAAAGGCGCAGTTTTCACAGCAGTTGGTATCAGAGATAGATCACCGCAAAGCTTAGATTGATTTTGGATTGGAAAAATCAAATTTTTTTTATGTCGGATATGATGGCATTTCCGAAGATGACTGTTTTTGACGGAAGAAATTGGGGGATTTGGAAGCCTAGGATGGAGGATGTCTTTACCTCAATGATCTTCATGATCTGATTGTTGGAAATGCAGAGAAGCCCTCAGGTGTGAATGAAGGAACGTGGAAGAAGATGGATAAGAAGGCTATTGCCTTGATTCGGCAATACCTTGATGATTCGGTATTCCATCATGTGGCTAATTGTGAATCCGCGAAGGATTTGTGGGACAAGTTGGTATCTTTGTATGAGTCGAGGAGTGCTACAAGTAAGGCTTTTCTGGCTCGGAAGCTTGTTCAGCTAAGATTGGATGAGGAGATGTCTGTTGTAGGGCACCTGAATGAATTTCAAGATGTGATCAAACAATTGGCAAATCTGAAGGTCAATTTTGATGATGAGTTGTAGGCACTTTTGCTGATGAGTTCGCTTTCAGAAAGTTGGGAGACTTTGGTTGTTTCATTGAGTAACTCCAATGCTGGTGGAGCCATCTCTTTGGAAACGGTACGAAGCAGCCTTTTGAATGAGGAACTAAGGAGAAAAGGGTCGGATTTTAAATCAGTTCAAGGTGAAGCCATGGTAGCAAAGGACTCGGGGAAAGATACAAGAAGGAAGAAGAAAGGGGCTAATGGTAAAGGTGCTTGTTATTATTGTGGTAAGGAAGGTCACATACGCAAGAATTGTTATGCTTATCAGAGGGATAAGAAGAAGGCTGCAGATGGTGATGGAAGTAATGAGGCACAAGCATATATTGCTGTAAGTTCCATTCGCGATACTTCTAGTGATGTCCTGTTTTGCAAAGTTAATCCTTGGAAGATGGATTCAGGAGCCATTTTTCACATTTGTAAGGATGTGAAGTGTTTTTCTTCTTATAAGAAGAATGTCGACGTGATTAGAACAACCAATGGAGTAGAGCTACCAGTTTGTGGTATTGGATCTATCCGGTTTCATATGCATGATGGCATGGTAAGGGAAGTCTTTGGAGTTAGACATGTGCCCGCTAGTTCGCATAATCTCATTTCTCTCGGTCAATTAGATCGCCGTGGTTGCACTTATGATACTCGAGGTGGAGTTTTGAGAGTGAGGAAGGGTGATCATGTTGTGACGAGAGGTGTCTTGGAGGCAGGAAACCTGTATAGATTGGTTGGTTCTGTGGTCGACAGTGGAAGGAGAGTGACGATTGAAGAACCTAGTCCACATCAAGGTGGAGAGGTTAATTTGATCACTGCTGATGTGTTAGATAGGGGTCTTCATGTTGATGATGCTCAAGGGATCCAGGGTGATCAAGGAAGGAGCTCAGATCAAGTGGTAGATGGGTGTCGATGCAGAAAAACCACAAGGTGGAGATCCTTGTGGTATTACAAACACTTTTAGATCATTAGAGATGCGTGGTGCATCTTAGGCGGAAGATGCATCATTGGAAGGCAGTGGGTTGTGTTTGTAATGGATTAATTGAGAGTAGGTGTCGTTGAAAGAGCTAGATGACTTTTGTGTTGGAAGTATGTTTGATATGATGTGATTTCATATCAAGGTGGAGTGTTGTGATTTGTGACATGAAATCACATATGTTGATGAAGACGAGGCATGAATGTGCTAGGCGTTAGAGGAGATGGAGCAGCGACAGAGAGAAGACAAGAAGGAGCAATTTTGGGGTGAGCTTCAGCTCGGACGTCTGAGCTATGCCTGTCAGACGTCTGAGTATACAGGGTTTTTAACCCGAGAGCATTGACAGACGTCTGACCTATTTAGGTCAGACGTCTGAGTGGGTTATTCTGCGGCTTGACTTGGTCTTTCTGTGACTTATTCTGCAAGTAATGAAGGGGCAAATTGGGTATTTCCCTAGGCCTTCTATTCTCCTATAAAAGCAGCATCTAGGGTTGGATTAAAGGCATGGGATTGAGACCGAATTAATTAATCTAAGGGTTAGTCGTCATTCTTCATTGTTCTCCTTCTCCAATAAAAGTGTTAGTCATCTAGATATTCTTTCCCTTTCTCAATAAGGTTATTGATTCTTGTAGTTTGTTTATTGTTGGTTGTTGAACCAGTGTGTGTAAACAAAATTCGTTTTGAGAATCAATAAAGAGGGTAGTTGGGTGGAATATTTTGTGTTTGCGCGTGTGATTTCATATCTGTGTTTGTTTCCATAGAAATCATCTTTAAGTAATTGGCTGAAGAAGATCCTGGTCGCTTCTGCAAGTGCGCAGTTTTCACAACAAATGCATCATTATCTGGAATACTTAATTGTATTTGCCGACATTTTAGACATTCTTCAAGTGTTTTGCCTATACTACAACAACCAGCTTGTATGATTCTCTTGGGAACATGGGTTCCTTGAATTAGGGAAACGAATGGCAAACCACTCGCTATGTTGAGACCTTGGAGCTGCTTTAGCTTTGCTAGTTCAAGCTGAAGTCTTCTCTTAAAAAAATTATATTGGGTTTTGTGATTTGGGTTGTTGTAAAAGTTACAAGTGACATACATGTTGTTTTCTTAATGCACACCAATGGTTTCATATGTATTGTTTTCTTTATGTGCACCAATGGTTTCACATGTGTTTTCTTTATGCAACCAATGGTTTTACCTCTAACGATTACTTTGTCAATTTGTGTGCAAAATTCTTAATTTGATTGCTTCTTTTTGTCAACTTTCTTTGAATCATTTGGTGTTTGTGAGCACTCAATTTAGATTGATCTTTTATATTTATGTCCGAGATGTGATATAAATATATACTATGATATTCAATCTTTATAGTTACCTAAATCACTAAATCTTCTTATTTAATACTGATTTGTTTGTAATGTTTGAAATGTTAGGTAATTATCGAGCACAAAGGCAACGGATAATTTAAGCCTAAGTTGTGCAATTGACCACATACTGCATGCTGAGAAGAAAAGAGAAACCAATGAAGACAACGTCCTTTACACTGTGGACAAAATTATTGAAGGTATCCATCCTTCTTGCACTAACAGTTCTCTTTATAAAAATTTATGGTCATGCGTTATCCACTCTGGTTTTATTGACTTTGACATCAATCCATTAAACCAACAAAGATGCATTTGTGCGGGAAAAATATCAGAATAGATTGTAGTTTCATATAGCAATAATTCTTCTATGTAGAATGCTAGCACTTCATATATACCTGAGAATACCCAGTACACTACAATAAATGCAAAAGTGCTTAACACTTCATCTGATAACTCTATACCCATTTATTTGTTGCTGCATGCTGTTTGTTTTATACTTATGATCTTCTTAGGGAATTAGTAGCAAGTTTGGATACATCAGTTTATGGATTTATTATTATTATTATTATTATTATTATTATTATTATTATTATTATTATTATAATCATCAACTCCAGGTGGTATTCACAAAAAATGTATGCTTATTCGACCATGATCAATTTAGAGAAATTGTATTGTTTTTGAATGTTACAAATCTGTGTGCTATACAAAACTATGTGCTGCAGTTGCTGTATAAAACATATATTGTTTGATGAACCATCAAGTTCTTGATGTGACACAGAGATTAAAAACAGCTAATGTTGTTTAGTCGATACTCATATCACGAAGATAATATCTTTTTTTCTTCCCATTTTCTATTATGATATTTTGCTCATAGCCTCATTTTAGAAGTCCCTGTATCATAGAGTTAAACAGTAAGTTTCAAAAAGTTTTATTTCTGGCTGCCTTTGGTGTAATCAATAGCAGTAAAAGAAATAAACGTGTTTATTTACAGAATGACAATGAAATTTTTGTTAGCAATACTTTTCAAAGGATTTAAAATGAGATTCTGCATGGATACTCTTGTAAAAATACCGTTTCATAATTTGCAGTTGATATCAACTTTCCACTTTTTTCCCTTCTGCAGTTATGTTATTGTTCTAGAGCATGATCTGAGCATCCTGGACTACTTGTCAGATTTTATTTGCTGTTTATGTAGCAAACCAGGAGCATATGGAGTGGTTACAATGCCTTTCTCAGTTAGAGAAGAAATCAACATATTTTTAGCTGGTTTTGTGCCAACTAGAAATCTGAGGTTCCAAGAAGAATCACTTACAAGGTTCGAAGAAATTAACATATTAGTATAGTTTTAGTATTGGATTACAGCATTTAGATGTTTACTGTAGACATTTTTTTTTTTGGTTATGGTAGAGTTCTAAGGGGACCTTTTTTTTTAATGTAACTCAAGAGTGTTTTGAACTGGGGACAATCTAAATTACATGGTTGTTTTAGGTTATTGAAGTGCAAACAACATTGTTTTGATGCTACCGAGCTCTTTTGTAAACTTTTTATTTTTGGTTTGATTCCAAAATAATCTCTCTGTGGCAAGTGTATACAAGGGCAAATACTCCTCATACAGAAGATATTAAATGCTAAACTTAGGACTTAATGTTTCATCATTTTATAATGATGGAAGGCCATATTCTCATTGGTATTATTTTTTTAATCTCAGTTAAATATTTATCGATATGATAATATATTTTGAGTTTATATTTGTTTCGTTTCTCCTTTTATTTGTTCAATCCATTAATAGGTTAAAGATGCAAAATAACCAAAGATCAATAGTACATTGATTGTACTTAATATATAACAAAAAATTATATATGTCTTTTTGATTAATTCAAATCAATATTTTAATAGCATATTCTTAATTTTAAGTTGGTTTACATGTACAAATTAATGTAACTGGATTTCACTTTCTCAATTATTTACATGTTATCTCAAACCATGCTATAATTTTTTCATTTTAACTTAAAATAAATACTAGTTAAATTATAAATGAGTGATATAAAATTGAATGCAAAAACTGTGCTATCAAATAGGAATGCCCTACAATGTACCTATTTGCACGTGCGCACACACCGTAGACAAAAGAATCATTGCTTACTTCAATAGGTACAAATTCCTTTTTAATCAAAGTATCAAATTGATTGTTTAATGCTGAATTGTGAGTAATTTTACTTGCATATTTGTTTGCATTCGACATTTAAAACAAATAAATGTATTTAATATTCAGTACAAAAAATAAATACTAAAACTATTTTATTTTATCCGAATTGACGGCTTTATTGGAATACAGACCAAAAAAAAAAAAAATCAAGCTTCCGGTTTACAGGCCAGAACTTGCATTCAAGTTTCTTTGCTAAAAAGTAAAAACAAAGCAACCTGCCATTATCGTATATGCAACGCAAACCCTAACATCCGCAGTTCTCCCTTCAACCTCGTTCTCCGAAGCTTCGCAGAAAAAACTCAAGGTACGTTACAGTGACTCTCCTCTTGCTTCTGTAGGAGTTGCATAGTTTGTCAGAGCTCACTGCTTCCAATCATAATAATCAATCAGCGCAATATGTGGAGAAGCGCCTTCAAATTCAGGGCTGCTTTCCCTCCCATTCTACGGTCGACAAATCTAAATAGTTCAAATACACTTAGAGTATTCTCAAATGCTTCAGTATTTAGGTTCCAACCTTTTTCATCGCCACTTGGTTCTGATGTCGAGGAAGATGATAGAAATGACGATTTTTTTATGCCCAAAAGACCCACCAGAAAAATTGATCCCATTTTGAAGGAAAAAGTAGAAATCATAATGAGTTCCTTGAAAAACTTTGATTCCGATGCCGCACAAGCTAAACGTAATCTGGAGAGCTGTAATATGGAAGTCAGCCATGAATTGGTTTATGAAACGCTGTCCAGATTGCGTAATGAATGGGGCCCTGCTTTTACGTTCTTCTTGTGGGCTGGTAAGAAGCCAGGGTATTCGCATTCAGTTCATAGTTATCACCAAATGATTTCGATTCTTGGGAAAATGAGGCGGTTTGATACTGCTTGGTTGTTAGTCGATGAAATGAGGAAGGAGTCATTACTGACCCAGAAAACACTTCTGATTTTGATAAGGAGATATTGCGCAAATCATGATGTTGCAAAGGCTATCAATGTGTTTTATGCATTTAAAAAGTATGGATTCAATCTTGGGATAGATGTGTTTCATGGACTTTTGAGTGCATTGTGTAGGTATAAGAATGTGTCGGACGCTGAGAGTTTGCTTAAGTGCAATGAAAAGACATTTCCATTCGAGACAAAGAGTTTTAACATCATTCTTAATGGGTGGTGCAATGTATTAGTTTATGTAAGCGAAGCTAAAAGATTTTGGATGGAGATGAGCAATAAAGGAGTTGAAAAGGATGCAATTTCTTATGGGTGTATGATTTCTTGTTACTCTAAAGCTAGTAATCTTAATGCGGTCCTAAAGCTGTTTAATCATATGAGGGAATCAGGCATTTCTCCGGATATAAGGGTATATAATGCAGTGATATATGCTCTTGCAAAAGGAAAATGCATGGAACAAGCTAGAAACCTTTTCAAAACAATGGAAGAGAATGGTATTGTTCCAAATTCAGTTACTTATAATTCTCTAATTAGACCTCTTTGTAAGGCAAATAGAGTAGCTGATGCACGATCGGTTTTCGATGAAATGCTGAAAAGAGGCATTATGCCTTCCCCACGAACATGCCATGCCTTTTTTGATGTGTTTAAAACAACTGAAGAAGTGTTCAATCTTTTAGACAAGATGATAGAATCAGGATGTAAGCCTGTTAGTGAGACATACATTATGCTTATAAGGAAGTTAAGTAGATGGAGGCAATTTGAGAGTGTGTTTAAGCTATGGGATTGTATGCGTGAAAATGGCGTAAGTCCAGATAGGAGTGCATACATTGTATTAATACATGGTCTTTTTCTTAACGGTAAGTTAGAAGATGCTTATAAGTTCTATGAAGAGATGAAAACAAAGGGGTTCGATCCAGAGCCTAAAACTGAAGAAATGATTCAATCCTGGCTTTCTGGTAAGAAGACATTGGAAGACTGTAAGAAAGTTGTATGAATTTCTTTTAACTCTGAGGTACAAATCGAGTGTTCACAATATTAACAGCTAGAACCGTTTACTTGATATTGATTATGTTGATTATACTATTGGAAAATAGTGTACCATGCTTTTTTTTACTAGTTATCTTTTTAAAAAAAAAATATTTCTTTAGACTTCTCTCTTTTATTGGCAATTCATCACAGAAGGAGGGAGGCATGAAGAGGTATGTGTAAAACTTTCATCTTTCATCGTATAGGATTCTTTCAGTTTCCCTGTCTGTGAATTTGATGCTTATTTGTGGGAAATGAGGAAGGAAAAACAGTTTAGAAGACATAAAGTTCATCTAGTATTTTCTACTGGTGTATCACTCATGGGATGCAAATGGTATGCCTTGAAAAACAAAATGCATCAGCTTGGAATAAATTGTCAGGAGTTAAAACTTTTCATGTAATGTATGGTTAATTTGTTGAGACGAATGTACTGAAACCAAATTTGCTTCTTGTGAAAGAGAGTCTATCTATCTACTACCATTCCTTTGGGATTTTATTTTCAAAACTAAACACAAACACGTTCCATTTCCAGTCATCATTCATTGGGATCATTGCTTTCCAGTAATATCTAAATTCTCCA
This sequence comes from Allium sativum, assembly GCA_030737875.1. Classification (NCBI taxonomy): domain Eukaryota; kingdom Viridiplantae; phylum Streptophyta; class Magnoliopsida; order Asparagales; family Amaryllidaceae; genus Allium; species Allium sativum. The sequence continues at coordinate 966,079,746 of CM060912.1, read as the reverse complement.
TTTCTGCACAAAGGATATATTGAGGGTTAGGAGGAAATAGATGAAAACAAGAAAGGGATGTCATCGGGTAGATTGATGGAAGCCAAATTTCCAGATTTGGAAGTGGGGGTCTCATGATATTGGGAGATGTTGATATGATAGGCCAAACTTTTTAAAATTACCATATATTTCTCCTTTGGTCTCTGAAACTGGGAACCTCGTTTTCTTATTTTCAATAACAAACTTTTTAAAGGGCTACCAAACATATTGTTTTTATTTATTTTTGTATGGCGAACAACCGCCGATCAATACTATTTTCCGCGGCGATCAACAATAGTTCGGCGATTGATGGTCGTGGAAAACGGTGTTGATCGGCGGTTGTTTGCCGTGTAAAATAACTTTGCATGGTGGTTGATTGTCGTGTGGTATTAGGAAGTATATAAATTTTATTATGCTTATTATTTTCATTCGTGGTGTCAGGAAGAGGAAAACGGCGTGCGCTTAACATTACACTATTAATAAACCTATATATGTACAGTCACTATTCAATATATTTTACTGTTATAGGCAACTGAAATGTTTTGACGTGTGCTAATGATATGAAGTGGATAATTTTTTTGGTTAGCTTTCCAAATGTACAAGAAATCTTGTATGGTTGCAGTATTACTCATTTGTGGATTGTCTTCTTGTTTGGAAAATACAAAAAGTTGTATATGCCAAATTTCTATGCATCTGATTTGTTAGATATAAGCATGTGTGACTAGTGGAAACACATTAGGTTTTTAGACGTCTTATATGTACATAAACCAATACAATGCAACATACTCACAGCAATCTATTTACAGGTATATTAGATTGCTTTTAATGCCGTCTCAACACCATTTTGCAGTACTCAAGATGTGTAGATAAAAATAAAAAATGTTCCAAATACTACAAGGAATAATGCTGATGTGGAATATGGTACACAATGCATTTATCATGCATACCGATACATGATGAAACAACCTAATTTTTCCTTTTTATGATTTTAAATAAGATTGTTTGTTGAAAATTCGAAACAAAAACTATTTTGAATATTCATATTCAATTTTTGTATATGAATTTAAAGCATGTATATCCAAGTTGAATAATAGAATCTTTATTGATCGTTAATTCAAAACTTGATTGTTTTGAATTGACATAAAATCGATTAATGTCAAAACATTGAAATATTCATCATAAAAATGTAATATTTTATATAGAATCGATTCAAATAATTTTTATAATAAAAATGTTAATTTTCACTCACTCCGTTTGAATCAATATGACTGATCGATTTACTGCAACCGACATAACGCAACCAACGTTAAAAACCTAAAAGAAAATCTGAAAGTTTATATCTGAAATGCGTTTAACTAAACATAGCGTAATAAGTTTCGTTGGAAAATACGCAAATTTGTTCAGTTCGCATATTTGGTCAAATTTGGATTAATTGTTATCGAAACTTAGGCGTTTTCTACCTAAAAAATATAAAATCATTTTCTGAGAAAGACAGTATTTTTTGTTTTATGAAATTCAGAATTTATTTCTTCGAGTCTTTAATTTAGACTGAAAAATGTGCAAAATCAGTTTTATTATATATATCGCTTTAATCTTTATTCCGAGTCATTTCCTTACTTTTTACCTATAATTATCTCCAATTAATACGTACTTTGAAATTTATAGTTTCAGTTCTGAAATTTGAAAATCTCGGTACCTCAAAAGTCAAAAGTCAGTTAGGTACTACTTTAATACAATGGTTCATGCACGAATTAACACCGGTAACTCTCGCAACCTCTCGTTTGCCAGCTTTTCTCTCTTCCTTATAGTGCCCCTTCTTCATTGTGGAATTCAATCCAGGTTCAAAAAAGGGAACGAAAAGAAAAAAAAAAACAAAGAAAAATGGCATTTGCATGTCAAGCTTGTCTTCCTCACGCAATAATTTATTTACCATGCATATCTTCTACTCTTTCTCTCTCTCCCCTTTCGAGTATGGTCTAGGAGCAGCCCACCAAGCCCTTAGGTTAGGGCAATCCACTGGGTTGGGGTAACAAATTAGTAATTTTTGCTTTAGACATTTGATATAAAATTGTAAACTACAAGATTTGCAATGAAACGTGTAACTTAGTAGGTTAGGGGCTTGAGATATTCAAGGTGGTGCAAGTTCAAAACTGGCATAGGATCAATTGTCTAACTTTTTTTACTGCTAATTTCTTCAATACTTACTATTTGGATTTAAACAACAAATTTTCTGGGCCTGCCATGTCCCCTTTAGGTTCATTTTGTTATGTAATGACGATCAGAACAAAGCCCCCCTTCCTTGCATGCATATGAGCTGGCACATAACTTCCATATAACAAAAAAGAATCTCTGATGTTACGTACCTACCAGCTCATATTTGTACACAATTCCTTCAATATATTCCGTGATGTGAGACTATTGTATACAAACCATCACTCCTCCTTAACAACATGCGAGATAATCCAAACACTCTCCCCTTGACTCACATCCTACGAGTATCTTTTGAGAGCACTGCCTTGCCTGCAAGGCCCAATCCGAACATTTGGCTCTGATACCAATTGTTAGGGTTTCCGCAAGATCACTACACAATTAGATTTTGAAAGAGAGAAGAAGATAACAATAACAAGCGAATTCCACCAAATAAACATTTGTTAATCTACCAAATTATTACAATGAAAATCTAAAAATAATTGAGAACTTATCTCAATCCCAGAACAAGTTTTTCTTTCCTTCAAGTACATGTAAATCCATCCCTAATGACATGCTTATATAGGAAAATAAAAAGACTAGGTATATACTCAATTGGACCCTAAAAAAATAGCTCAGAAATAGATCCTCCTTAAAACTTGCTCAGAATAAAGCATTTTTAAAATGTCTCAATAGATCCTTAAATTTCACAACTTCCAGTTAATCCATCTTTATTATTCATGTGATAAATATCACATACCATAACACTCCACCTTGATATGAAATCACTCCAACAATCAATAAATTCATAAACCAAAAAACCGTCCACAAATGATGCATCTCTCACGTGAGATACACCACAAAAATAATCTCAAAATTGCTTGTAATACCATAATGGCATCCATGTAGACTTTGTGGCTTTATGTTGATGGCTCCACCTTGATTCAGATGAACTCGCCTCTCCTAATCCAATTTGGGAACTCATAACATTCTCCACCGTTTTTCCAAGCAATTTATATATGTTATCATTTTCCCGTTTTGCGCGCAGAAGCTCCTTATTATCCCTCCAAGCCCTTGTGATTTCTCCTCCAGTCGAGAAATTGCAACCTTTTTGTTCCAACTGTCCAATTGAAACAAGATTCTTCTTAATTTCTATGATATACCTGACTCCCGTTAGCTTCACCACCTTTCCATCATTCATCTTCAATCGAACCGAACCTATGCCTTCAACATGCAAATCTCGACTGTCGGTGGATTCCACTTTACTACTTTATTCTTCATAATCAATAAATGCTTCCTTTTGATGGCACACGTGGAAACAAGCTCCTGAATCAAGTATTCAATCTTTTCTTTCGCCTTCATTAAAACATAAAACATTTCCTTCAATCTCCTCACCAAAATTCACCTCATTACCGTTTTCCTTTTGTTCATCCGACTCTTCTTCCAATGCCTTCATCTTCTCCTTATCCCTCTTAAGCTTATGACAAAATATCAGTTGATGACCGGGTTTGTCACAGTAAAAACAAATATATTTCTTTCTCACGTCTGTTCTATTTGATTGCCTTTCCATATTTCGTTGATTTACCCTCACTGCAATAAAAGCTTTTTCAATTGGAGTTTCAATTTCTGTTGGCTTCTTATCTTTTCCTTCCGTAAGGCTCGTCCTCCGCATCTCCTAATTAAGCAAGCTACCGACCACTGACCCCATTGAAACAACGCCATCTGAATTTGAGTTATTCTACGCAACCACAAGTGTTTCCCAACTCTCCGGTAACGAACTCATCATCATTAAGGCTTGCGTTTCATCATCCATACGGCAACCAATTGATTCACAATTTCTTGAAAATCGTTAAGATGCTCTCCAATTGATCCACCTTCCTTAAGCTTCAGATTCACCAACCTTCTCATAAGAAGAGCCTTATTTGTTGTAGAGTTCTTCGCATAAACCCCTTCCAGTTTCTTCCATATGGTATATACATATGTTTCATTAGCTATATGAAACACTGTATTATCCAAAAACATCGAATAGACGCAATAACCTTCCTATCCAAAGTCTCCCATTTTGCTTCGGATATATTGCTAGATTTTTCCTCATTATTCTCTAGCGGTTGATGAAGATCATTAAGATAAAGGAAATCTTCCACCTTTGCCTTCCATAATCCCCAATTTCTTCCATTAAGCTTTTCAATAATTATTTTATCCATATTCAAACCCTCTTCAAAAAAATTGTGTAGAAGGCTCTAATACCAATTGTTAGGGTTTCCGCAAGATCACTACACAATTAGATTTTGAAAGAGGGAAGAAGATAATAATTACAAGCAAATTCTACCAGATAAACCTTTATTAATCCACCAAATTATTACAATGAAAATCTAAAAATAATTGAGAACTTATCTCAATCCCAAAAACAATTTTTTCTTTCCTTCAAGTACATGTAAATCCATCCCTAATGACATGCTTATATAGGAAAATAAAAAGACTAGGTATATACTCAATTGGTCCCTAAAAAATAGCTCAGAAATAAGTCCTCCTTGAAACTTACTCAAAATAAAGCATTTTTAAAATATCTCAATAGAGCCATAAAATCTGCAATAGATCCTTAAATTCCGCAACTTCCAATTAATCCATCTTTAATATCCATGTGATAAATATCACAATTCATAACACATTTTTCCATGCAAATTTCAGCATCTCACTCCCCTTTTTCCTATGTTCGCTTGTACATTAAAAAAGAAGAGAACTTTGCCCTTCAATCTGCCATAGTTCCGACCACCAGGCTGCCACTGGCGTCCATCGCTTCTCCTCCCCTCTATGAACAATAGCATCAACCTCCTCCAAGTCGAGGCCTCGCACCACCGTCCCTTTGCCTAGCACCACCACAATCTCGAAACCTGGGAAGCCATCAATGATGGCCAGCTGCACTGCAACCCTAGCTCATCCTGTCACCACAGCCCAAACCCGAATCTCCAAACTCCATTTTCCAGCCTTGTCTCTCCTTGTTTGTGTTGTTGGTTTTTTACTTGAAAGAGGTTTCGTGTACATATAGCCTAACATGTCCCTTTTTGCTATGCTTTTGGGAAAAATAGTTTAACTTTTTGTGTCTTGTATTCGCTGATCAGCAGCAAATATTTTTTATCAGTTCTAATAATTATATAATACTTCTTGGAAGTTCATTAAAAACTTGTTTGTGTGCCACTGCCTTGAGCTCCGTGTTGGCAATGACTTGTTTGTATCCATTGCTGCTGAAGTTTTTATTTGTTTGGGAAATACTGGTTTTGCTATTTAGAAAAAGAAAAGATGAGATGCCTAGCTTTATCGCGGCATTGAATTGTTGCCATTTGGGTTGTCGTATTTGATGATCTTGAGTCATGCCAGTCGTGGTAATGTGCTCGGATCTCGTTATTTTACTTTTGTGTCCATCCATTTACTATCTCCGTTCAATGCCACGAAAGATGAATTTATCTCATATTTGACTTACATATTCATGGATGTTAAATTCATCACAAATGAATTGTTGTGAAATGTGTAAGATCGCTAGTATAAATTTCTTTGTTCGATATGTAAATTGTCCATTTGTGTAAATTGCAGACAAAATGTATGAGCTCATGCATGAAAGAAAAAAAAACACATCCCCAACTATCACATGACTCGGATTCAACGACTGCACATGCCAAAGTAAAAAGACAATTGTCTGTGTCAACTGCAGTAGCAATAAATAATGTGTCTTTGTATTTACCATACAAATGTGTTCTATCAATACACAACTGTGGCTGACGATGAAGAAAACCCGAAATGCAAGGCCCAAATAACTAGAAGGCACGATCAAATACGCCAACTTCATCATGTGTTATATGACCTGTTGCGTCAGGATTAGTTCACTTTACATTAAAAAAAAGAGAACTTTTCCCTTCAATCCCCCATAATTCCGACCACTAGGCTGCCATCGACCTCCGTCTCTTCTCCTCCCCTCCACGAACAATAGCAGCAACCTCCTCCAAGTCAAGGCCTCGCACCACCATCCCTTCGCCTAGCTCCACCACAGTCTCGAAACCTGGGAAGCCATCAACAATGGCCAGCTGCAACGCTAGCTCAACCTATCGCCACAGCCTAAACCCGAATCTCTAAACTCCATTTTCTAGCCTTGTCTCTCCTTGTTTGTGTTGTTGGTTTTTTACTTGAAAGAGGTTTGTGTATATATAGCCTAACATGTCCCTTTTTGCTATGCTTTAGGAAAAATAGTTTAACTTTTTGTGCCGTGTATTTGGTGATCAACAGCAAATTTTTTTTTATCAGTTCCAATATTTATATAATACTTCTTGGAAGTTCATTACAAACTTGTTTGTGTGCCATTGCCTTGAGCTCCGTATTGGCCATGACTTGTTTGTATCCATTGCTGCTGAAGTTTTTATTTGTTTGGGAAATACTGGTTTTGCTATTTATAAAACGAAAAGATGAGATGCTTGGTTTTGCCGCGGCGTTGAATTATTGCCATTTGGGTTGTCATATTTGATGATCTTGAGTCATGCCAGTTGTGGTAATGTGCTCGGATCTCGTTATTTTACTTTTGTGTCCATTCATTTACTGTCTCCGTTCAATGCCACGAAAGGTGAGTTTATCTCATATTTGACTTACATATTCATGGATGTTAAATTCAGCACAAATGAATTCTTTCGAAATGTGTAAGATCACTAGTAGAAATTTCTTTGTTCGATATGTAAATTGTCCGTATATATAAATTGCAGACAAAATGTATGAGCTCATGCATGCAAGCAAACAAAACCCATCCCCAACTATCACATGACTCGGATTCTACGACTGCATATGCCAAAGAAAAAAAAATAATCGTCTATGTCAACAGCAGTAGCAATAAATAATGTGTCTTTGTATTTACCATACAAGTGAGTTCTATCAATACACAACAGTGGCTGACGATGAAGAAGACCCGAAATGCAAGGTCTAAATAACTAGAAGGCACGATCAAATACCCCTACTTCATCACGTATCATATGATCTATTGCGTCAGGATTAATTCTCTTTACATTAAAAAAAGAGAACTTTTCCTATCACTCCCCCATAGTTCTGACCACTAGGCTGCCATCGGCCTCCATCTCTTCTCCTCCCCTCCACGAACAATAGCAGCAACCTCCTCCAAGTTGAGGCCTCGCACCACCATCCCTTCGCCTAGCACCACCACAGTCTCGAAACCTGGGAAGCCATCAACGATGGCCAGCTGCAACGCTAGCTCAGCCAGTCGCCACAGCCTAAACCTAAATCTCCAAACTCCATTTTCCAGGCTTGTCTCTCCTTGTTTGTGTTGTTGGTTTTTTTACTTGAAAGAGGTTCATGTACATATAGCCTAACATGTCCCTTTTTGCTATGCTTTTGGAAAAAATAGATTAACTTTTTGTGTCGTGTATTTAGTGATCAGCAGCAAATATTTTTTTATCAGTTCCAATATTTATATAATACTTCTCGGAAGTTCATTACAAACTTGTTTGTGTGCCATTGCCTTGAGCTATGTGTTGGCCATGACTTGTTTGTATCCATTGCTGTTGAAGTTTTTATTTGTTTGGAAAATACTGGTTTTGCTATTTATAAAAAGAAAATATGAGATGCTTGGTTTTATCGCGACATTGAATTATTGCCATTTGGGTTTCCATATTTGATGATCTTGAGTCATACCAGTTGTGGTAATGTGCTCGGATCTCGTTATTTTACTTTTGTGTCCATTCATTTACTGTCTCTGTTCAATGCCACGAAAGACGAGTTTATCTCATATTTGACTTACATATTCATGGATGTTAAATTCAACACAAATGAATTATTGTGAAATGTGTATGATCGCTAGTAGAAATTTCGTTGTTCGATATGTAAATTGTCCGTATATGTAAATTGAGGACAAAATGTATGAGCTCATGCTTGCAAGAAAAAAAAACCCATCCCTAACTATCACATGACTCAGATTCCATGACTGCATATGCCAAAGGAAAAAGACAATCATCTGTATCAACAGCAGTAGCAATAAATAATGTGTCTTTGTATTTATCATACAAGTGAGTTCTATCAATACACAACAGTGGCTGACGATGATGAAAACCCGAAATGCAAGGTCCAAATAACTAGAAGACATGATCAAATACCCCAACTTTATCATGTGTCGTATGACCTATTGTGTTAGGATTAGTTCTCTTTATCTCCTTAAAATACTGTGGTAATGATGCTTCAACCCAATCACCATATATTCTCTGTATTTCTTTGTTTAATGCACGCTACCCTTTTATGTAACCTATGTTGATGAACAACTGATCGTGTACCAGAACATGCACTGTATCCGCATAAATTTCCAAATCAACTTTAACAAATGATATTATTTTTGTCATAAGAAATTTCTAATTGGTTTGCTTATGATTGGAATTAATTATAACACATGAATGTTCACTTGGATACTTTTGCACTTCCCACCAACTGGACTGAGATTTCGTTGATACTAACGCATGTATCCTCTAAAGGCAATTGACGTTTGCATTACATATGGTAGTGTATTTTTTTGGTTTTACTTGATTGACTTATATAACACTATTTTGAAGAATGGACCATTTTGTTAAGTTATGAGAAAACTATTCTTTCGTTTCAAAACTATTCCAACACCAAAACCACTTTGAGCGCAAGTTGTTGAAAACCATTCATCGCCAAATTGAATATTATATACAACAGATCTAGCCAACATTTGCGTAGTACAAAGATCATCATCCAAAAGTACTTCCATTTTTCGGCTCATCACAATACCCATCACCACCATTGTTCTTAGTGGTAGGAAAGTTATAGTTCAATGGTTCATTATTCTCTTTCATTCTTTCAATCCAGGAGTCTTCGTTTGCATCCATAAAAGCAACAACCATGCTGTCGACTTGATATTGTTCAACATCTGGTTTGGCTACACCAAGGCCTACATCATATTCTGCATTTACATTTGAAGAGAGGCGTGATGATCCAACATGCCATATGCAGTAGCATCGATTGGCGTATACATGTATAAATCATAAATTGACATACAATTAAAAAAAACCTTTTGTCTAAAAACATACCTTTGACTCATATTATATACTCCGGACGGGCAAGGAAATATTAATTGTGACAGATAAAGATTAAAAGGTGCATCACTTTTGTTCTATTTATTGTCTTGCCACTGGAAGCTGAATACAAGGCAATAGAGTAAGAAAATTTAAATATAGAATAATAAATAACTAAAGTAACCAAAACGGTGTTACCTTGTATGTGACACCCCACGTCCGTTAATGTCACTCACTAAGGGAATGTATTAAGTTTCGTGAAGCATTATAGGTAAATAAGAACATAATAGCACAAGACATACATGTAAAATAGCAGCGGAATTAAAAACTTTATTTAAATCAAAACATCATAGTCCCAAATACTGACTTTACATCATAAGTTGAAATAACCAATTACATAAATAATCTATCTTGCCAAAAATATCAGAATACAAAAGCATAAAACCATTTTCCCCTTGCAAAGCCATAAGAGAGTTGAGAAGAAGTCAAAGCAGTACATCTATATCCAGAATCCAAGCTAAGCTGAAAGAATCCAAATCAACTCTAAGCACTTCCACCCTGGGAACGTGGGGGGTGAAACGGAAGAGAGAGAAGAGAAAACAAAAAGGGTCAGACATAAAGTCTGGGGAGTCCAGTTACTTTTAAATATAAATAAATAAAAGTATCATGGCAGGTATATAAAACTGGAAGAACAATATAACAGTAACAATAACAAGTGTGAACCGAGCAAGATAAGATGAATTGGATATATTGCGCTTCTTAAATAGATTTCTCTGCACCGCGCAGATACTAGTATATCAGAAATAGAATGATCTCTATTAATACTGTTACATTACATTTTCTTGATTATTAGGTTACTTTGGTTAATAGCACTCAAGACTTATACGTGCATCGTACCCATTTACTTTCCCATGGATCCCCCTAATACAATATATGTAGCTATATCTCAATATTGAGATAGACCTGTAACACCCCACCTCCGCCAGGGTGGCTCTTGCAAGCACTCTGACTTTGGAGGGGCGTTTGAATCGGGTAAACATGCATAATGATATATCAAGGCAGAACAAGAACATATGTATATATGTAAATAGAGTAAATAACATAGATAAAACAGCGGAAGATTTCAAACCATTTCAAAACAAGTCTGGTACAACATAATGTCAACTTTCCAAATAAACAAGTCTAGATAAAAACAACTTCAACTGAAAAACTGAAATAGATAAGTACTATCCCCAAAATAAGTGATAACCATAGCTAGCTTCATGTCAAACCGTACATGAGCTAAATCCCACAAGCAAGCGATCAGAAATCCAAGCTAAGCTCCAATATTCCCACCCTGAGAACCTGAGAGGGGGGGGGGGGAGGGGGAAACGGAAGAAAAGAGGCAAAAGAAAACAGGTCAGTCAAAAAGACTGAGTAAGCCCTACTACTGTAACAACCCACCATTTCGAACCATTCAAATCGACAATAATCCACACATGTCAGACTTGAATTGCTCAAAACGATAGATTGTTAATAAAAATTGGCAAATAACAGCATATATAGTAAATAAATCAATTACAGATCACAGACACAGTGTAATAAAATACTACACAGCGGAATAGATAGAATAGTACTCCATAAGCTACTACATAACCATAGAGTCTAAAGCAAATACAATAGAGTGCCAAACATAGATAAGTCTGCTAATGCATAAGAAAATAATAGAGTCTGAAATAGGAAATAACTGGAAGGCTGAAATAACTGCAACGACTGAATAAGTGATAGATAGATCCAAGCAAAGCTCCAAACTCCAGGTGAACCAAGAAAACTGATATCCTCAAGCTGACCCGAGTATCCATGTAAGACAAACACACTCGAGTCAGGATTAACATTCTTATTTAAATGATAACTCAAGTGTATCGATTACCGAAATGCAAAGTAACTTAAAGGATGTTGGGATGACCATCCTTTAAGGATCCATCAAACTAATACTATATATTATAATAAGCTATATACAATAGTGTCTATCAGTAAAGTAAATATCAAAATAGCGTAAGCGGGGTTACCATGATTACCCTTACACCGTTTATATATTCCCATAGTATATACAGTACCGTAATTCCTCCGTAAACTGGAGGGCTATCAGAGGGCACTCCATATAAAACGGTACAAAACAAAATCGTATGGGGCTCGTATAAGGTATGTGACAAGTCACGCGAGGAATGCCAGGGTGGATTCACCGTTTGCATAACCGGACTGGTGGTAACGCATAGCAACAACTACCGCCCACCTCGAGACACACTCCCATATCAAGGGTGCGCACCAATCGAATCACAAAAGTAATAGAATGGTTTCGAAGAAGCATGCTCGATAGGAGGAATGACCTCACTTGGTCTCGGTGTAGCACCTGTTTTAGCCACATCAAGCTGACTCAAGGTAGTCAGGGTCTCGTAACTGATATGAAATAGAAAATAGAGTCGATCGCCAAGCCATCCTACTTCATTCTGGAACTCCACCGCGTACACAGTTGTTAAAGTGGTTTTCGGAATTGGCAGAGAGTATGACAAATCCGATCCCGGTCTCTTTAACAACCAATCGTTTACATTTTTCACACCGTGGTCATTTTATAATTCTTACTTAAATAACTGTCAAAATATAATATAAATCAAATACTTCCCAAAATCATAACATATACTATTCATTATTTTAAGTTTATAAAATATACAAGTTTATAAAATAAAATGAATAAAATATAAAGATATTTAGTAATAATATTTATAGAAGTATTATGTATATAAAATATGTCGTTATTTTGTAAATCTTTAAAACAATTAATAAGTAAAACTTAAATGTAATTTAATTTCGTATTTACTTATAAATTAACTTTTCAAAACATTTCCAAAATAAGTTTATCATTTAAATCAAACTATATATATTACTATTATTGAAAATACGTGAACTAAATTTCCAAAATCAATCTTTCCAAATCATATAATTGTGATTTTAAAATATGACCAACGGTGTCCGTATATAATTTTCTATCCTATGGTCAAGTGATACGGATATATATCATTTCAATCTGTTTATATTTCAAGTACGGGTATATATCATTTCAACCCGAAATCCCAAATTCAATAAAAATCGCTTGGGTCTATCATTTCAACCCATAACGATTTTTCCCTATTCTATCAAGTCGTTCGGGTATGTATCATTTCAACCCATTGTGTTTTCCTAAACTAAAGGAACTTGCAATATGAAATCAAACATAACAAAATCAATCATCGACACATAATATCGATCCGTGCATGTCACACAGGCACATCCGTATACATTCATATTACGTCTAAATGTTAATCGTGCACGTCAAATGTCATTTATTTGGACATGCATACGTAGAGTATATTCGTGCGTGTATCCGTGTGCATGTCACATATACTATCATGCATGTCACATTCACACATATCAAATTACATGCACGCTACACTGAACGTATTATATCCATATAAATTTCATTTTTCGTGTCCGAACGTATTTACACGTAATATCAACATATGTAGCTAGAATGTGTCACATATCACATACGCAGATCCATATATATATCGTATATCACCAATTCATACAAACAACCAAATAATATCATGTGCATCAATGATGTCAATAACATGTCGACAGTGTACAATAATATGATCTCTATAGCAATCCTAGCAATTCAGATAACTAATTCACAGGTTTGTACACTTAAATAAAAATGTTAATCGTGAGTGAGGGGTCTCACCTTTCGTAGCCAATAGAAATGAAAGGAATGATGAAAGCGGATGTGAAGCGGACTACAAACGGACTCTATTCCTCTTTATTACTAACTTCTCCGACTGGAAACAAAAATAAATTAAAATTTGTATAAACACAATATAAAATCAACTTTATATTTTTTTTTCTTCAAAACCCGAAGATAAGACGTTAGACAAAACAAAAATCCTCTTCAAATCTTTATGTACATACAATATATATAAGTTTCTAAACCAAACAAAACCACATACATACAACATATAAATTTGTTTCCATCAAACAACATATGTATAGTATATATATACATCTCCAAACCAGTTGCAAACTTATTCAAAAGAGAAAAATGTTTGTATATTCGGTTCAAACAAAACTTTGCAAAACCACAAAGCTAGGCTTGAGCGCGCCAAAATTTATGAACATAAATATATATATAACTTGCCATAAAACATCTATAACGCACGACATAAAATACTATACGAAATCTTTACAAAACCTCCTTTTTTTTTTTTTAGACGGAGAGAAGGGAAGTGTGTTGAAGCGGCAGAGAAGGTAGGAAACGAAATGGCGGAGAAACATGAAAAGGTGGTTATATATAGGAAGACGTTGGAGAGACCCGAAGAGATGTGTCCATTCATATATTTTGAAGACCCTTGGTTGCACGCGTAGAATTGATTCACAGACCAAATCCTAATAGTTAAACCAGATGAACACATATATGGACAGTTCAAACCCGGTATCAAAAATTGTTGCACATTTATTTTAATTTTTCAACGCAAACCGGATGCTCAAAACTGATAAATGAATATACTACGGTGATCAGCGCGACGATACGGATGCAACGGTATAAAAATATCAGTGTCACGACACTCCGATCAAAAACTCATTACAGACACCTTTTACATGCAAATAAAATAAAACGAAGGTTGAAATGTACGAATTACGCGAAATGGATTGCGCCGCCGAATTCAGAATAAGCAAAAGAATTTTCTAACGCTGAATCATCAGTATTCTGGACAAAACTTTTACGGACGCCTATTTTGAACTGATATACACAGAAAATTTCACAATCGACGAATTGCATATTTTTCAATGAAACTTGACCGTCTGCTACGTCCAAATGGGCGTTTTCCAAATATCAAGTTCTCATTGCAAAAAATTTTAAGCTAAATTTTCAAAATAAAAAGAAATTGATCGAAAAATTGAGTTTTAAATCGTTGAAAATAACCGGTTGTTACACTCTCCCCCACTCAAAACTTTTCGTCCCCGAAAAGGAACGAAAATAAGAAAGAGAATGTGCAGAACAACAAAATTGATTCGAAAGAATAAAGGTGGTTATGCTTACGTTGATCGCAAAGACTGAGATTTTCCGGGACCAACAATAGGATTTGATACACATAAGGGTTCAATTGCTACTTGTGGATGTAAGGGATGCTCAAACTTATGACAAAGGTCAATAGAAATAAGGCTATACGAAGCTCCAGTATCGAATAGAATACGAATAGGAAACGGGATGAAGTAAAGATACTCTAATGGGTACCTTGGTTATCACTAGAAGCAGGAGGAGTAGTGGCTTCAGATTTATTTGGACAACTATTGGCATAATGACCTTTCTGATTGCAGTTGAAGCAGGTAATGTGAGATAAGTCGATCGGCTGACTCTGAGAAGAATAAGCAATACCCTGGGTCTTCTGCCAGTTCTCCTTTTGCTGCTGAAAATTAGGCTTCCTCTTCTTTGAACTACTAGAAGTACCCTGAGACTGAGATGCATGTATAGCTTGCTTCTGCTTCCCTCTAATGTTGGGATTCTCAAATCTAATAGCCATATCGACGAGATCAGTGAAAGTGCCACGCACATGGTTAGTCAAACGATCAAAATACTCTGGACGTGCTCCATAAATAAACCTCTCATTCTTCTGGAGTGGGGTCTGGATCAGATTAGGCCCATACCTAGAAAGCTCGTTGAATTTCCTCTCGTACTCAGCAAATGTCATATCACCTTGCTCAAGGTCCATAAATTCCCTATAAAGTTGAGACTTTCCTGAATCGGGTATCCACTTAGCAACAAAGGTATCCCTAAAAGAGACGATTTTTTTTTCAAGAGAGATTCAAAGGAAGAAAATAAAGATAGAAAGAACAGTCTTAAGGATTTTTACTTGAACTGCTGCCAGGTAATGTTCGTCTCGATAGTATTAGTGGTAACTGACCGCCACCAATGAAGAGCATCATCATGTAATTGCCAAGCGGCCAACTGACGCTTCTGAGCATCGGTGATCTCAAGACCAGTGAAAATCCTCTCAAGATTCTCCAACCACTGCTCGGCTTCAACAATACCTCCAGATCCGGTGAACTTGGTACCTCCAAGCTGAGTGTACTCCTTGCAAAGTTTAGTGAACCTAATCGGCTGAACGGGCTGAACTACTGGTGGTGCAACTGGGGCATTACCACGACCTCTTCCACTAGTATTCCTTCGGTTACTCATCTGGAAAGATTCAAACGGGTTTAGACGAATGAAAAATAGAATATTCAAAAGAGATACTAATCGAAAGGAATCCTAATAAGGTATCTAAAGATCGAACGAATATGATTCCATAATTAATTTATCTCATTCTAGAGTATCAATACTCCATCTCTAATGAGTTTTACACAATATGCTGAAATTTGCCTAAAACCAGAGCTCTGATACCACTTGTAACAACCCACCATTTCGAACCATTCAAATCGACAATAATCCACACATGTCAGACTTGAATTGCTCAAAACGATAGATTGTTAATAAAAATTGGCAAATAACAGCATATATAGTAAATAAATCAATCACAGATCACAGACACAGTGTAATAAAATACTACACAGCGGAATAGATAGAATAGTACTCCATAAGCTACTACATAACCATAGAGTCTAAAGCAAATACAATAGAGTGCCAAACATAGATAAGTCTGCTAATGCATAAGAAAATAATAGAGTCTGAAATAGGAAATAACTGAAATAACTGGAAGGCTGAAATAACTGCAACGACTGAATAAGTGATAGATAGATCCAAGCAAAGCTCCAAACTCCAGGTGAACCAAGAAAGCTGATATCCTCAAGCTGACCCGAGTATCCATGTAAGACAAACACACTCGAGTCAGGATTAACATTCTTATTTAAATGATAACTCAAGTGTATCGATTACCGAAATGCAAAGTAACTTAAAGGATGTTGGGATGACCATCCTTTAAGGATCCATCAAACTAATACTATATATTATAATACGCTATATACAATAGTGTCTATCAGTAAAGTAAATATCAAAATAGCGTAAGCGGGGTTACCATGATTACCCTTACACCGTTTATATATTCCCATAGTATATACAGTACCGTAATTCCTCCGTAAACTGGAGGGCTATCAGAGGGCACTCCATATAAAACGGTACAAAACAAAATCGTATGGGGCTCGTATAAGGTATGTGACAAGGCACACGAGGAATGCCAGGGTGGATTCACCGTTTGCATAACCGGACTGGTGGTAACGCATAGCAGCAACTACCGCCCACCTCGAGACACACTCCCATATCAAGGGTGCGCACCAATCGAATCACAAAAGTAATAGAATGGTTTCGAAGAAGCATGCTCGATAGGAGGAATGACCTCACTTGGTCTCGGTGTAGCACCTGTTTTAGCCACATCAAGCTGACTCAAGGTAGTCAGGGTCTCGTAACTGATATGAAATAGAAAATAGAGTCGATCGCCAAGCCATCCTACTTCATTCTGGAACTCCACCGCGTACACAGTTGTTAAAGTGGTTTTCGGAATTGGCAGAGAGTATGACAAATCCGATCCCGGTCTCTTTAACATCCAATCGTTTACATTTTTCACACCGTGGTCATTTTATAATTCTTACTTAAATAACTGTCAAAATATAATATAAATCAAATACTTCCAAAAATCATAACATATACTATTCATTATTTTAAGTTTATAAAATATACAAGTTTATAAAATAAAATGAATAAAATATAAAGATATTTAGTAATAATATTTATAGAAGTATTATGTATATAAAATATGTAGTTATTTTGTAAATCTTTAAAACAATTAAAATATAAGTAAAACTTAAATGCAATTTAATTTCGTATTTACTTATAAATTAACTTTTCAAAACATTTCCAAAATAAGTTTATCATTTAAATCAAACTATATATATATTACTATTATTGAAAATACGTGAACTAAATTTCCAAAATCAATCTTTCCAAATCATATAATTGTGATTTTAAAATATGATCAACGGTGTCCGTATATAATTTTCTACCCTATGGTCAAGTGATACGGATATATATCATTTCAATCCGTTTATATTTCAAGTACGGGTATATATCATTTCAACCCGAAATCCCAAATTCAATAAAAATCGCTTGGGTCTATCATTTCAACCCATAACGATTTTTCCCTATTCTATCAAGTCGTTCGGGTATGTATCATTTCAACCCATTGTGTTTTCCTAAACTAAAGGAACTTGCAATATGAAATCAAACATAACAAAATCAATCATCGACACATAATATCGATCCGTGCATGTCACACAGGCACATCCGTATACATTCATATTACGTCTAAATGTTAATCGTGCACGTCAAATGTCATTTATTTGGACATGCATACGTAGAGTATATTCGTGCGTGTATCCGTGTGCATGTCACATATACTATCATGCATGTCACATTCACACATATCAAATTACATGCACGCTACACTGAACGTATTATATCCATATAAATTTCATTTTTCGTGTCCGAACGTATTTACACGTAATATCAACATATGTAGCTAGAATGTGTCACATATCACATACGCAGATCCATATATATATCGTATATCACCAATTCATACAAACAACCAAATAATATCATGTGCATCAATGATGTCAATAACATGTTGACAGTGTACAATAATATGATCTCTATAGCAATCCTAGCAATTCAGATAACTAATTCACAGGTTTGTACACTTAAATAAAAATGTTAATCGTGAGTGAGGGGTCTCACCTTTCGTAGCCAATAGAAATGAAAGGAATGATGAAAGCGAATGTGAAGCGGACTACAAACGGACTCTATTCCTCTTTATTACTAACTTCTCCGACTGGAAACAAAAATAAATTAAAATTTGTATAAATACAATATAAAATCAACTTTATATTTTTTTTCTTCAAAACCCGAAGATAAGACGTTAGACAAAACAAAAATCCTCTTCAAATCTTTATGTACATACAGTATATATAAGTTTCTAAACCAAACAAAACCACATACATACAACATATAAATTTGTTTCCATCAAACAACATATGTATAGTATATATATACATCTCCAAACCAGTTGCAAACTTATTCAAAAGAGAAAAATGTTTGTATATTCGGTTCAAACAAAACTTTGCAAAACCACAAAGCTAGGCTTGAGCGCGCCAAAATTTATGAACATAAATATATATATAACTTGGCATAAAACATCTATAACGCACGACATAAAATATTATACGAAATCTTTACAAAACCTCTTTTTTTTTTTAGACGGAGAGAAGGGAAGTGTGTTGAAGCTGCAGAGAAGGTAGGAAACGAAATGGCGGAGAAACATGAAAAGGTGGTTATATATAGGAAGACGGTGGAGAGACCCGAAGAGATGTGTCCATTCATATATTTTGAAGACCCTTGGTTGCACGCGTAGAATTGATTCACAGACCAAATCCTAATAGTTAAACCAGATGAACACATATATGGACAGTTCAAACCCGGTATCAAATATTGTTGCACATTTATTTTAATTTTTCAACGCAAACCGGACGCTCAAAACTGATAAATGAATATACTACGGTGATCAGCGTGACGATACGGATGCAACGGTATAAAAATATCAGTGTCACGACACTCCGATCAAAAACTCATTACGGACACCTTTTACATGCAAATAAAATAAAACGAAGGTTGAAATGTACGAATTACGCGAAACGGATTGCGCCGCCGAATTCAGAATAAGCAAAAGAATTTTCTAACGCTGAATCATCAGTATTCTGGACAAAACTTTTACGGACGCCTATTTTGAACTGATATGCACAGAAAATTTCACAATCGACGAATTGCATATTTTTCGATGAAACTTGACCGTCTGCTACGTCCAAATGGGCGTTTTACAAATATCAAGTTCTCATTGCGAAAAATTTTAAGCTAAATTTTCAAAATAAAAAGAAATTGATCGAAAAATCGAGTTTTAAATCTTTGAAAATAACCGGTTGTTACAACTACAATCAATGTAAACTGATAAAGTTAACTGGCATGAGAAGCAGGGATGAACATAAGGATAACAACATATTAGCATGATGATTAACTAACAAGGTAGATAAAGGTGTCATCGCATAATCAGGTTTAAGGTTTTTCACCACAGGTGTACCAGCATTCTAACATGTCGTGTATAAACAAGAATTTATCCCTTGGCCTAAACTTGGCCCAGTATCAGTTGTTTGACTTAAATCAAGATCCAACTTCTTGGTACCCATTTCTAGTATAACAGGATTAGGTGTTAACCCAATGTTTACATCGAAACAGGACGGAACAGAATGGTCCATACAGAGATAGAGTTTGGGAAGAATGGGCTTTTACCACCCTAACAGACGGTACCACGCAGAAACAGACGGGTGTTACCACCCAACAAAACAGACGGTACCAACTGAGTCAGACAGAGCTAAGTGTACCCTAAATCCTACCCAAGCGATCGGCTCCCTAATTCATAAACACCCCGTGTCGGCCCCACGATAGGGTGTATCACTCCCTAAAGTGGTAACCAATTGGCACAGACATATTTACAGATGTCACGGCGTCTTACATCCTCAGAGGCAGACCGGGATCCATGTACGCACATGACCCGGTTGGAACACACCATCAACACCCATCGCCATTATCAAAATAAACCACTTATAATTAGTTCAGTAAGTGTGCCCGGACCCTACCTACAGTTGGGTCAAAGTTTTGATACCAGAAAGGGTTACTGACTAATATGGGTCCCAAACAACAAATGACACAAGTATTCCCCCTTGTGTCCCCAGACTATCAGATTCAGATTAACTTATTAACAGAGTTCAGACATACAAAGTTCAGACGATCAGTTTTCGGACTAACGGATCAGATAACAGATTTACAAACTTGCCTAACTTGGTGTGGGTCCTACAGATCCGCAAAACAGGTTCGTTTAATTTATCAATCAGGTTAGTTTATCCAGACCAGGTATCAAATCGGTTCTTAGCCTTATCAAATTACTGAGTTGGATTGGTTAAGTACAGTTCAACTTAACCCCGTTAAATTACCGAGTTCAGATTGGCTAAGTGTAGGTTAACTTAACCCTTTTACTAATCATGGATTAACTTGGTTAAGTGTAACGATGGGTTCACGACTTAACCCTGATTAATCCACCAAGTCCAAATTGGTTAAGTATTAAGTGGACCATGACTTAACCCTAATCATGAGGCATTAATTAATTAATGTTCCTTAACCTCTCACATTAGACTTTGTTGCGGTTACTAGTTAAGCCGGTCGGTTCCGGGTAGCTTTACACCACAACTTGGTCTAACCTCGGGTTCAGGGTACAACATGACCCACTTCTCACATTGGGTCCTATTGTTTGTAGCAACTAGTTAAGCCGGTCGGTTCCGGGTAGTTTTACGCTACAAACTCAACCCAACCTCGAGTTGGTCACACTTATATTTTCTAAGTGTCATGTCCATTATGTTTACCAAACATATTACAAGTTTTCAAGCATTTGGGTAGACCTAACTTAATAGGTAAATTCCCAACGGGTAGACCTAACTTAATAGGTAAATTCCCAATCTCATGTTTTTATGTCTTTTAAGTTTACCCAACCCCAAACGCAATCTCATCGCTTACATATCGCAATAGCGCATAAAGGATAGAAAGAGGGAACTTGGCATAATCACGACATAAAGGTGTTGAAGCCACAAGTTTAACATGGTGGCATATGAAATGTACATATGTTCATATACTTGCATATTACATTTTTAGGCCTCAAAAGCATGCATAAAACCAAACTTAACATATTGGTGATACATGGTGATAAATGACATGTAGAAATGGCCATAAGTTCGCATTTAGCCTCACATGCAAGTTATCATAAGAGATATGATAACTTACATGTTGCCAAAATGCAACCTTAGCATAAAGCTTGAAGCTTTAAGCTCATAAACCCAAGATAAGCTTGCATAACATGATAACATGAGCATAATGATCGACCCAAACTTGCATAACATAACTTGCATATCATATGACAAACTTGCATATCATAACATAGCAAACTTGCATAACATAACATGATAAACTTGCATATCATAACATGGCAAACTTGCATAGCATAACATGGTAAATGTAGTAACCCGCATTTTAGCTGTTGAATAATTTATTTATTTAATTATTAAATATCGATTTATCGATATCGAGAACGTGAATTAAATAATATTGAATATTTAATTAATAATTATAATATAATAATATATTATAATGTCGAAATAGTCGGAAATAGTGAAATTCACAATATCATGTGAATTGAATAGCACATGAGATTTGGTGGAGTTTCGATTCGAAATATAATAACGATTATATTGAATCAACGACAGTTGAATGTATAGTTTATAATATAAATAAAATCGAGCTCGAAATGGCGCTGCAGTTCGTAAATTGGCGATTCGAACTTCAACTGAATGTACAGGATTCGTTTTAAGCCGGATTTCTGTGAAACAAGAAACGTGTGGAGCTGGTGGAGTATATCTTTCTAGTGGAAGAGAAAAATCGGGATTTCGTCGGGTAGATTTTGATGTATGTCCAAATCAAATTTCAGAAAAGTCGCTGTAGAATTCCTTTATAATTTGCGACGCTTTATATACGTTATAAAAGGATTTTTCGATATAAATTGAATATCGATAAATCTAAAGTCTGAATTATCAAACTGTAAATTCTGATATGATATTCTGGAGCTGTACGATATCACATGTGAAGATATACGATAATATAAATTTATTTATATTTAATTTAATTTATTTAAATATATTTATATATTTAAATGGATTATTCAAGGGTCTAAAAACAGCCACTTTTGCAAACGAAGTCGGAATTCAACGAAACCAATTTTGTTGGATCCACAATATCAAATTATTGCTAGATTCCAAGTTCCGTGATTTTTAGAGGCACTGGGTGGCCGTACGGATTTTTAGAGTGAGAAATAGTCAGTATTTCGACGGTTAAAAATACGCTGTGTGAGCATACGAAGTCGGAATTCGACGAAACCAGTTTCGTTGGGACCGTAATGTCGAACTCTGGCTACATGTTTAGTTTCGTGATTTTTAGGTATCGTATGTAATCACGAGGATTTTTAGAAAGCAAAATGGATATATAAAAGAGAATATACCGAGAATATTCTTTCTATAAAATATCTAGATATTTTATTTGTCTATAAATAGCACCGCTATACTTCCTAAACCTAATTTGAATCTCAGAAAATTCGCCGCACTCAATTCTTTCAGAAAACCTCAAAACGTGAAGAAAACATCAACTTCTAAAATCAATGAACAATAGAAGTAAATATCTAAAAATCCCAAATCGAATATATTTGAGATCTCTACAACATGCTCTTCACACCCATATAGGATTCGTTGGATTTCAAGCAGTTTGGGTTCGCTGTATTTAACACAGCGTAGTTGTTGATGAGCTAGGGTTGAGTTTTGCTTGAGATTGAAGCATCGAATCATGAAGTAGATTGTATGTTTGGATTGAAGGGAGGATTTAGCATCATACATGTAGATTTGAGGGGATTCGGTGTTAGTAGCTGTCGCACGTCGGGTTTGAACGGAAGTCGTGGGACTTCGTCGAGCTTCAGGATTTGGGTGTGAAGTTGAAGAGGATTTCAAGGAGAGTAAAATGATGGTGTTACTTTGGGTTTCGGTTGAGTGGTGCTTGAGATAGGAGGATGGAAAGAAGCCGTAATGGCTGAGGAAGAGGAGCGCAGCAAATTCGGTGTTTAGGGAGGATAAGGCAGGAGCGGTATGGGTTTATAAGGGTTTGATGGGCCAAGGTATTTTGTTAAGGCCCAAAGTAAAGTAATAGTTAAGTTTAAATTAAATTCAAACACTTGTATAACTTGTGAAAATCATATCTCTCTCATACGTTACCAGTTTGACGAAGCGTAAGTTGCGTTAGGATCGTATGGACGGGAGCAACACAATGGGACTGACCGCGAGTCAATCCGAGCTCGTTACGATTTTTGGAGAAATAAATTGTCCAACTGAGTCAACGAACGCAAACCGTTATTCAACGGTTAAAGCGCAAATGTGAGTAAATCTCACTAACTCTGAACAGTTTATAATTTCATGTTGTATTGTTAGAACTGTTAAAATGGTCTGTTTGACTGTGTATTGATTGTTTGATTGAACTGCTAGTCAGTTAGTTAAATTTCTATATTGATTCTGTTTAACAGAATATATCATATGGAACTGAAAGTGATGTTATCTATACTGTCTAACATCTGTGATGCAGGGAAACAGGTTGGAGGAATCCGACTGGATTCCTCAACAGTTATTTTATTGTTTTTCATATATTTTAATATATGATGTGAATTTTAACCTGTTGTTGATTGTGTGTGTATGGACGAGATTTGACATCGTGATTTGATATGATTGAATACCATAACATACCGAAATAGAATTGAAAGGGGATTTTCAAAGTGATATATAAAATAGCATATTTATAAAATGAGATATTTATAAATAAGAGATATTTATAAATTTAAATATTTATAAATAAGGAATATTTATAAATTGGGATATTTATAAATAGGAGATATTTTAAAAAGGAAAATAAATTCAAAAACATTTCTTTTTGAATGGAAAGGCCTGTGTGGCGGGTTTGGGGATTTTCCCGATGCTCCCGATACAAAGGAGATTATGGCGAATTTTCCCGGGAATTTAAGGAATTAGAATATTTCAAGAATAAATTTGAAAAGGGAATATTTGTAAACCATTTACAAATAGAATTGAAAAGGAAACGTTATAAAAGGGGAATCATTTTTAAAGTGTAGAACCGTTATTTAAAAGTAAATCTTTTCAAATGAATAAAACGTTGTTAAAAAGGAAATCTTTATAAAGTAAATAAAGTAAAACGAATATGGTAATCGAAAGGAGTTAATCGATGTTAGTTTCATCGAAAGGAGTTAATCGAATATAGTTTATTCGAATAGAGTAAAGGAGTAAATCGAATATAGTTTATTCGAATAGAGTTAGAGGAGTTATCGAATATAGTTTATTCGACATGAGTTAAGTGAATAGTTAGGTTAAACTAAGTGAATTGGTTAAGTTAACCAAAGTGAATTAGTCGAGTTAATCAAAGTGATTAATTTAGTTAATCGAGATAAGTAAATCAAGTTAGGGTAATCGAGTTGAATTAGTCAGTCGAGTAAATAAATTGAGTTAGTCAAACCAAGTAAAACCAGTTAGAGTTAAACAGTTAGAGTTAAACAGTTAGAGTTAAAACAAACATAGTTATTCAGGATGAGTTGCCATTTAGCACGACTGCTAGCGTAATTCGCAGGGCTGTAAATAGCCTACGGCGGTCGGATGTTTCCTGAGGGAATCAGGCGTAACCATTGTGATCGCTGCGATCTAGAGTTGAGCGAATGGAGTTAAAGAATATAGAGTTAAGCAAAATTAGAGTCTGACTAGAGATTAATAAGTTGAATGGTTTCCTGAGTATCGATCTGATGTCGGTTTCGGCCTTCGGGGTTTATACTTAGGAAGTTGTTCTCTTGTTAATTTATAGTTAGAGTCTGATAGTTGTGAAAGGATAGTGATACGTAAATAAACAATGGAAATGTTTTCCAACGTTGATAACAAATATTTTCTAAATATAGAAAATAAGGAAATATGTATAGATATACATGATGATTGATCGATTGACATTCCATTTGGAATTTAGATCGTTGTTTGCACACTTGTTTTCTTCGATAGTTAACTCACAGACTATCGAAGTTTTTGACCATTTTAACGTTGTTAATATGGAGAGACCGGTTGGATTATTATCCACAGAACCACTCTGTATTGGCATAAGCGTTGCGAATCATATATGCCAAAGATAATTAAAGACGGAGTAAAATGCAAGGGCTATCCTGTTTACAGAATAGTGCCTTCGGTTTGTCCAGTCCTAGGACAACTTGTATGGACGAAGGTCTGACAGAGTATATCCAATGGATCACGTAAGTTGATCTGTTCAAACGTATTCACGTTTGGTAGCGGAGGAATTCGTTTCTCTTAGCTGTATACCCGTGTTATTTTTGGACAAGTCAATTTGTGATTTGGCGGGTATGACGATGTGACATTTCTAAGTGAATGAAGATGGATGTCTGACAGAGTATTTCCAGAAAGGTCATGTACATTGATTTCTTCAACTATACCAAGAGTGGAAGCGGAGAAGGAAACTTCTTTTAGCTGACACGTAATGTATGGATGTAGACGTCAAATTAGTGATTTCGATGGATTTGACAATGTAGCATTCGAAGTGAATCTGAGGTGATGATAAAGCGTAGCTTCTAGCCTCATCATCCGCTAAATGACAGAAATCGGGCAGGCAGCATGGCTAAGTCGGTCGCACCGAAGTAGGGTGTATAATCACCTATCTAGTGAATATTCATTTGTTTCTTAAATCTATCAATGCTGTCCCATATATATACGGGAACGGTTGCTGATCCCAACAGTTGGTGATGTACATTCGATACACTCAAGCGAAATGAGTGGTCGGTCATGTGTGGCTGAGTTGCAAGATGTTCTTGTTGAACTCCAGTGTATCGTTCCTAGAGTACACTGATCGGAAGGTGATTCCATACCTTGTCATAGTTGGAAATCCATTATCCAATACGTGCTTGCGATTTTGATTGTATACTATATATGTAGTAACGTGAGATGCAAGCGTTTCTGCTAGATTGATATTTATTTGTACTTAGACATTATTATAATATCAGAATGATATTGCTTTGAAAAGTTATTTGGATTCTCATAAGGGAAAAACCCGTTCCGTATTCACGGCGTGGTCTTATGAGATATCATATACCTGTTTAAATGATTTGAGTTTATTCACACCAGTCCCATGACTGACCCGGAGTTTTATTTTGTTTTCCCTAAACTCTTGGGTGCCTAAATTTGTACGGGCAGTCAAGTAGTCGGGGTTTTACAGATACACTTGGAGAGCTTGGAGCAGGAGGCTTCAGGATTCTATAGCTATTATTATTTCCGCTATTGTTGTAAGTGTTGTACTTTGATAAGTGTTATTGTATACATATACTGATGTTATTTCAAAGATATGTTATGTTATATTTTATTCGTTCCGCTGTGAGATTCGTGTTTACTCTGATGATTATGTTCTTCTTCTTCTATTCTATAAGTTCTATCTTATCTATCCTCACCTTCTAATTTCTTTCATTAATTACCGGGATTTTTCGATGTTTTGGTTATCGACGTCGGGCTTACGTCGATAACCAAAGTCGCCAAAAATCCGGGTCATTACAGTAAACTTGCATATCATAACATGGCATACTTGCATAACATAACATGATAAACTTGCATATCATAACATATCAAACTTGCATAACATGACATAGTAAACTTGCATATCATGGCAAACTTACATATCATAATGATCAACCAAACTTGCATCATTCATTTAACTTTAGAGTTTAAGTATGAAAGTAGAAAAGGGCTTACAATGCTTATGAAGACACAAAAACATGACAAAGCCCTTATGCAATCAAATAGACCCAAAATGCAAGCTCTAATAGAAAAACCCTTGAGCCAAAATGATCAAAATCCTTGCTTTATGATGTAAATATGGAAACTTGACTTGAATGCAAGCTATTGATGTTCATACAAGCTTGAAAACAATTGTATGCATTGAAAATCTCTCATAGAAATAACTTAGGAATTTTATGAAGAGAGTGGAGGCCATGAGAGGAATGATTTTGCCATAGTTTAGTTACTTGAATGAATAATGATGATTTAGGGTTAGGTTAGGTGCTTATTTATAGGATTAGGATGTGTTTTAGACCCTTAGATTAACCCTAGGTTAGATTAGGACCATCAGATCTCGGAAGCTTCCAGAAAACAGCCCCAAAACACAGCCAAACTCAAAAATGGTGCATCAGGCCAAACTGGCCGAGCACCCCATGTCGACACCCAAGTCGACAGGGCTGTCGACTTGGTCCTAGCCAAGTCGACTGCCCAGTCGACAGGCCTGTCGACTGGGGTAGCTAGGCGGGAATTTTCCCACCTGCGCCCAATGGCCCCAATTTCGAAATTTGAACCTGAATTTTAAATCTGTTTTGAACTTTGAATTTTCAGAAAACTTCTTCGGGCCTTAACCGGGTCATACGGACTCCGATTTTCGAAAACTCGAACTCTATTTCGCGTATTTTTCCGAGACGAACGCAATGGCATAGCCCGTTTCCCTTGATTCAGATTTGTAAATTAAATTCTGCCTCGATTTACGATATAACAGGTTATCAAAAATACGGGTTGTTACAAGACCCATGGTACCCCACTCGCACAGTCTCCACCGTAAAGAACGCAATCCCTCATCCTACGCCGGAGTGACGTACAGATCTCTATATAACAATGTTACGTTCCACATATATCTGTCATTACTATGCTACGTAAGTGTACGGACTACCACCATCGATCGAATCAGATTCCTTATCAGAATAATGCCCTCTAGTCTACGATACACCACCCAGAGCAGATATGCATGTATCTAGACTGTCCCACGTATGTACTGTAATTTATCTCGATGCCTCAATCGCACGTCCTCTAATGTGCACCGAGTTCCATGGCAGGGCTAAATAAGAAACATGGAACTCAGCCGGGAGCTTTTCCATACCTGTACAGGCCCGCCTTTAAGAGCCTCCAAATGCAGATATTCCTCGGGTTTGTTTTCCATAGTGGCTATGGCCCATCTCGTCCCCTCCCTCAACTAGTAAAGACTACAAGAGCTAAGCGACCACCCGTAATAACAACCAATCTAAACATCCATGTGGCGTCTACCCTCAACCCCGTACCTCGATAGTGAAAGGTGAAATGGTATCTTGGGTTTAGCTCTAGTCTTTCGCATCCCGCTGGCTGTCGATGACGGATATCCGACGGTCTACTATCCTCGTTGGTTGTGACCCTCTCTACATCCTCGTGAGGCAACCGTCGAATCATCCTGGTGTCACCTCGTCACAGCATTCTGACTGCATAGCTACATCTGCAGCAAGGCCCACCCGCTACACGCAGACCCAACCTCTACTAGTACAGCCTAAGACATCTGTCACCGCACAGAAGACTACTAGGAGCACCTTACGTACTTTAGGAAGCCCGTGCTTCCCATTCCAGTCCTTTGGATCCGTCATAACAATCAAATGAATGTGCCCTCCCCTCGTATCTTATAATGCCTCGATGATTACCCCGTTGTGTTATTCACCCTCAAACGTATGGACTGGTCCTAACACCTTTCTTTAATATGTTGTTAGACCATATGTCTAAACATTATTTTACGCGCTTGCCTTACCTCATCAGGTTCCATTTAACTTGGTGATTTCCCGTTCAAATTGAATTCCTTTTCCAATTTACCAAGTATCTCTTGCTTATTAATTTCAATCAGATAACTTAGTCCATTTAAGTTTACTAATAAGCCCACAACATGTTATTCTCTAGATTGTGGCCCAAGGTCTGTATTCCACAATTCTTGCTTGGTTACATCATTACAATAACATGTTCTCCTTAATATGTTATTAAGTATATCTCAATTCACATATTTCCTAATCACTTACCGTTTATGATTAAATATAACTTATTTATTTTACAAGTTTTCTTCATTCTTTCTCATTTAATCATAAATTCAATTTACACTATCTTAACTTATCGTTATTTATTTAGTGGATTATTACGCATATCTAATTTTATCATTTTTACAAGTTATGCTTATCCTACAAGGGTGTCTTTAATTACATAAATTTATTATATTTTCCACCGGTTATGTATACCACTAGGTGTCTTTAATTACGTAACCTTATTGGGTTAAGTTCGTGGGCCTATATGTAAATATTACCCACCCCCTCTATTTTACTTAACCCACCCACTACCTATCCAATTTTACTTAACCCTAACTTAAGTTCATAATCACACAATCCTTATGGATTAAATTAGGTTAAGTAGTCCAATTCATTACCATGTCCAATTATGGTTATAATGGGCTAGACCTCCAATATTAGGCCTACAACATGTGGATGCTGGATATGCCGGTCGGGTCCGGGCAGTCTTATTCCACAGTTGGGTCTAACCTCGTGTCTTAGCCCGATTCGTATTTGCACACTTAGACGTCTCCTGGTCGGGTCCGGGCAGACTTCCACCACTAATGCAACCTAACCTCGTGTCATAAGTGCAATTACAATTCCTAATTGTAATTACTAGACATTCCATTTTTATCCAAATCTACTTATGTCATTGTAGGTGATTATTTCTCATTTTCCCCACATTTATTATATGCCCAATTCACTATTCAAATCATAGACTTTTACACCTTTTTTTCAATTCACCCTTTTAATTATGCACCATATGCTCCTTTTCCCAAGTTATAAGTCAAGTCATATACATACATACATACATACATACATACATACATACATACATACATACATACATACATACATACATACATATATATATATATAATGCACAAACCCAAATCTACATATTTTCCAATTTATGTCCCTAGCCTATATTCGCCCATTTCAATACAAGTTATAGCCAAATCCATATTCACATATTTTCCAATGTGTGCCTAAAATTCATGTTCACATACGTCCCAATTTATATCCCAAATCAGTACTTACACATGTCCCAATTCATGCTCAAGTTATATTTTCCAACGTATGCCTAAATTCATATTCATATTATCCAACGCAATATATGCTCCCAAATTCATATTCGTATATTTCCAAATTTTATGCCCAAATTTAGATCCATATTTTCCAATACCAATTATGCCCCCATACTATGTTGTAATGACCCGCCTTTTGTAATAACCTGGAAAATCCGAACAAATTTAAAAATTTTATTTTGGCAATTTTAATGAATTTTGAATATTTAAAATGAATTATTTTAAATAATAACGACGAGAAAAATATTTTGAATAGAATTAGAACATATATATTTATTTGAATCGTCGTTAGAATATAAATATTTATTTTTAAATATAAAAGGAATTAAAAATGGCGCGATAGTTCGAAAATTCGATTTCAAATTTCAAATGAATAAACAAGATTCAAAATAAACCGGATTTTAGCGAAACCAAAAATATTTGAATCTATTTGGAAATATCTTTCCAACGAATCTGAAAAATCAAAATTTCATAGCGGGAATAAAAAGTTACGCCCAGTTGAAAATTCAAAGTAGTCGCTATGAAATTTTGGCCCTTAAAAATGAAAATTTTGCAAACGACATCCGTTTTCGACGAAACCACTTTTGTTGGATCCATAGTGTCAAGTTATTGCTAGATTCCAAAATTCATAATTTTCTGAATCAATATGTGAGCGTGGCGAAGGAAAACGTGTTTTGACAGTTTTAGTTAATTTGGATCGACCAGAAAATGACCATTTTTCAAACGGTCTCCAAATTTGACGAAATTAGTTTTGTTAGAACTGTATCGTCAATACGAAGCTAGAACATAATTTTTCGGAATTTTTAAAGTCCGTATGTGGCCCCGGTAAACTGAAATGTGCATTCAAATTCAATATACAGATTTATATTTTGATTGTGGTGGAAACTGATCGAAACTATAGAATTAGCTTACGATACATATCCCATTGCATTCGGAATGGGGATAATTAGCCAGGGGTGATAGTCGTTGGGTTCGATTTAGAGTTCGGATTAAAACCAACCTTTTTGAAAATAAATAAAGAAATAAATGGAAAATATAAATAAGGGTTTAACCCTAAATTTTCTTCAGAAACCAAAAACCGCCCCCTTTTCAATTTTACCCCGTCGTTCCCTGAAGACCCACCCCCATCGCCACGCCCGTCGCAGCCACAACCATACCTCCCCATCGCCGCGCCACCTCCTCCTCATTCCCCCTTCCCTCTCTCCTCTCTCTCTCCTCCCTTCTCCATTGCAAAATAGTCCACGCCCTAAACCCCCTCCGCCTGAAAACTGCCTCTTGCCAATGCTCCACCCCTCCACCTGGATCCGCGACCGCGCCTACCCCTCCTCCGCCGCAGCACGCAGACACCCCCTTTTTTTCCTTTTTAACTGTAAGTATTTTGATTTACTTATTTTTGTTGGTTTATTTAATTTTCTTTTTCTGTTTTATATATAATATAAATCAAAGTTTAGATTTTTTTAGTAATAGAAAAGTTTTGATTTTAAACAGACAAAGTTTGGATTTTTGGCAATTGAAAGGTGGGATTTTTTAACATGAAAGGTCGAATTTTTATACATGAAAAGATTTGATTTTTAAAACGAAAAAGATTTGATTTTTAAATTAGGAAAGTTTAGATTTTTAAAATAGAAAGATTAAATTTTTATATGAAGAACGAACTAAAAATATAATCTTTATTGTATGAAGAACGAAATAAAATATAATCTTTATTATATGTAGAGATATAAAAATATAATTTTTATATTGTTAGATCAAAATTTGGACCTAACACCTAAATTGTTCTGAATCTTGTAGAATTTTAACTGAAGAATGAAGAAAAAGAAAATAACACTCAGAATTTATAGTGGTTCGGCGTTAATGAGCCTACGTCCACTTTATATGTTATTAATTATACTTCAAATGCTGGTACAATCAATGATTTCTCTCTAGCTCTCTTTTACAATTGTGATTTCTCTCAGTAATCTAGTTATAGAACTGATAAGAAATGGTAGTGTGACAATAATGGTGGAATCAGACCTCAATATTGCCAAAAGGATCCCAAAAAGTGCCAAGCTCTGGGCTATTTATAGCTGATTTTGTCAAGCGGGTCGTGGTAACACGTGGCACGAATCCCGAGAACATCAGATCGCATCGCCACCGTTGAAGAAATAGTCAAATTAGCCGTTGTGGACAGGTGTCGCGATCTCCTTGAAAATCGGATCGTGAAAATGGGGAGAATCAGTCAAAATGACGGTTTGGGACACGTGTCGCTGGATCCGTGCGTCTCGGATCGCTGAAGACTAGCTCGTGTTTGAACGTGTCAGAGGTTTCGCCGTGCATCAGTGGATCGGATCGGTCTATACTGGGCAATAATGCATGTACGGATCGAATCGCATAAAGGTGTCGTTTCGCTGATGAAATGGGGGCGATCCGTTGAGGCACGATCCGATAAGGGGCGATCCGACGAGGGGCGAGTCAATGGTGCGATCCGTTCCTTCATGTACTTAGGGGATGTGGTTTCATACTTTTCTTCTTGTGAATGAACCTGGGTGGCTTGGTCAAAAAGCTAGCCAACATATATATAGCGAAGTAAAAATAGAATATTTATAAAGAAAGCAGCGTTGTAAAAATCTGATTTTTACAATGTAGTTTTGAAATAAAAATATTGTTTTTAATGTATAAACATCCTACTAAAAATGTGACTTTTACTATGAACAGTGTGAAACTGATTTCGATGGAACCGACGGGAATGAAATCCTAATCCGAATCGTTCAGAATTGGATAATGGCGGAGTGGAAACCCAGGGTGAGAACTCCTCACTATAATTTTTCTTATACAATTATTTATTTTATAACTGCATATATGAACTGTTCCCCGTCATCCACATACCATGGACGACTTGTGTGGTAGTTTAGTTTGGTTGATTGGATTGTTTGGTTGAATTTGGTTTGGGAAATGAAATGGAATTTATTAGATTGGTGTGTAAATGGCGCAGGCAATTATTAGACTGGGGATAAGGCTAGGCCTTATCCTGTTTCTAGTATCGCGCCGTTATGCCGCCGAAATTTTCTAAAATATGTTAGAAAAATAAAAATATCATTTTTATTGTGTAAATGAACTGAATAAATATTTTATCATTAAAAATATAATTTTTAACGTGTATGTGAATAAAATAAATATCCATTTACAAATCTGACAATTTGTTTATGTACACTGATTTGACTGATATTGATTAGAACGATAAATTTTACACACTGCCCAACATCACAAATAATATTCAGTGTTTGTTGATTGAAAGCCCACACGGGTATTGGGATGATATTGGACATACACTAATCCCAATAATTAGTGGTATGTCGATCGATTGATTGACAGGCTTTTATAAGCGTTAAATATTTGTATTTGATGCTTATGCAGTGTGGAATGCACTTTGGATGATGGTTGATTGTGTTGGATTGTTGTTGTACACATGTGTGTATGAAATCCATATAAATCACATTATATGATAATTAACTGTGTCTAATTCCAATTCAGAAAGAATAATTATTTTAAACTAACGATTATTTTAAAATAACGAATATTTTAAAGTAATATTCAGTAAAAGATCAAAATCTGATTTTGATGTCCGATTTGGGATGGACACGATTATATTTAAATACATAAAGCTGTGTTGATTAGATTAACGCCCTTTTGACGTGAATGATATTGATATCGATTTTATTCATTTTTATAATGAATATTGAGAATGAAGTGATTTCAAAATCTATTGTTTGAAAATATTATCATATATATTAATGATATGGAATATTCAATTTTGATTTGAAATTGAATATGAAGTTGAAATTGTTTAGAAAACGAATTTAAAATGATTTATAAAATATGTTTTGAATTGAAATCGACGATATATATATAATATATATATTATATATATTTAATGGCCTAAATAGAGCGCGTCGCACCGCGACAGTTTGTGAATTTCGGCCATTGACATCGAACGGACATTACGGGAGATCCGACCGTCGGATCCTCCTAAAACTGGAACGTTGGATTCCTATCGAAAAAAACTTTCTAGTGAATATTAGAGATTTAAAATCTAACGGTTGGATTTGGAATTATGTCCCAATCAAAGTTGGAAAAGGTCGTTGTAAGTGCAGTTCTATGGCCGTTTATGGAAATCGACTGTACGGGCCTTGATAAAATTATTAAAAATATCAATAATTTGTGTAAAATCATAACAAATGATTTGGAAAGAACTAGGATGAAAAATTCCATATTTGAAAAGATAAAAATAGAGTTTTATCAAAATGAACTAGTTTTGAACTAGAATTATAATTCAATTAGTTTTAAAATAAATAAGTTGGTTTTGAAATGGTTTTAAAAATAACTAGAATTTCCAATATATAAATTGGAAATGGATTTGAATCGAAATTATCTTCGGAATATTTCAATGTTGGATTTCGTGATTATACTGATATTGTTATGGAAATTTGAAAGATATATATATATATATATATATATATCGTTATTTCCAATACGATATTGGTTGATTTCAGAATTTGATATTGAATATAAGCAGATATATTTTCTATTCAGAGCCTTGTATTTAATAACAAATTGGATTTTGGGTTCGTCGTGAATGGTATCTTTAATAATACTGTTCTTGAACCGAATGGAGTTAAGAAAATAAGAAACTGACTGGAAATTAATTGAGTTGAATGGTTTCCTGGTATTGATCTGATGTTGGTTTCGGCCTTCGAGGTTAATACTTAGTGGATTGTTCTCTTACTAATTTACGGTTAGAGGCTATTGTGAATTGGGTTTATTGTGAACTGTGTTTTTAACGACATTCGTTCTTTAACCCGATTTACAGTGAAATGTGATTTGGAATTTATAAATCTTTTTATTAAGATTTAACAGGAACTTTCAAAAGTAAAGTTTTCCAATTTAATATATATTAAATTGGAATTGAATGGAATTCGATTTGATAATAATCGAAATGAAATTCTATGGAAGAAGACTATTAATACAAATGGAATTTAAAAGGCGTTGCCGATATTCCATTTATATTATTGGTCGGATACGGAAATTGATATCGATTATATAGTGATTTGTTCTTCCGTGAAGATTCCATAATTAATGGAATGTGATTTGGGTTGTCGTGAATGGTATCTTTAACAATACTATTCTTAGACCCAACGGAGTTAAGAAATTCAGAAACTAACTATAGATTAGTTAAGTTGAATGGTTTCCTGGGTATTGATCTGATGTTGATTTCGGCCTTCGCGGTTAATACTTAGGGAATTGTTCACTTGCTAATTTACGGTTAAAGGCTGATGGAATGGAATGTGATTTTTGGTTTATCGTGAACCGTGTTTTAAATGACATTGGATCTTTAACCCAGTTAAAGACATGATATGATTTCCCACGTTAAACAATCGTTAATATTGATTTTTGGGAAGATTAAAACCAAGTGGAGTTTTAATGCATCTTCAATTAGATTGAAATGATATCCAAAGGAAGATTAAAGAATAAATTTAAAGAATTTATCTTTGATAAAATTAATGGGAACCTTTCCCAAAGTATAAGAATATTTGAATAAAGGAATATTCTGGATTAGAATGAGGCTTATGTTGTGTTTTTATAGCACTGGTTTATTATGTACGCGAGTTATTCAGAAAGACCGGGTTTATCCCATTCTGAATAACTGATTCGACGATATGTCAAGAATGAAGATGGTGGTTGAAGACCGGAGGTCTTCACGTCGTTTGGATAATTACTGATGATCTTGATTGGGCTGTACACCCAAGAGGAGGGAATCAGTTGGTGATCGTCCAGACGTACTTGGAGATCGATGGATATGCGAGGAATAAGGTGCCTTCAGTTTTGTTTAGACCTAGAATGGACTTGTAAATGAATGTGTGTCTGACATTGGATTTCATTCTGTGTGATTGATATACATCGGTTGCATAGCGTGAATTTCCTGTGTGGCATGCTGAGATGCAAATGATCAAGGTTTCGGTTGAAAAGCAGAGTCTTGTGGTTGATGATAAAAGCGCGACTTTAATATAGCATAGCTTTGTGTTGCGTTAATTCGCGAGCCTCACACCCCGGTGTGAACCAGAAACATGAGAGGATGCAGGGAGGGCATGCGTTTCCTTCTAGCTAGGAGTGGTGTCAGCGTTTTACACTCCTTGGAATTTTACTTATGTGGATGAAGGATTGCGAGGCGCCTTAGTTATATCGGTCGATCCGGGACCGATGGAGTCATTTGGCTCATTTACACCCCATAGAGCGGGGAAACGCATTGTTCAGGCATTTTAATCCACTCTGTGTGGACCGGCCCTGAAGATCCAAGGGTCGATGCGTTCTGATATTGAGACATGGGCTAGATTGTCTCGAAGCGTTAAGGACAATCCCTTGCTTTGGTTCACAGATGGAAATCCAACTTCCAATACGACGTTTTGCTGTTTTGATTGTAGAGTTGAGTATTGGCGACATGATATATAGTACCCATGCCATCTAGGATTGATACATTTATATTTGAAGTTGTTTTATGCACTATGCACTTATAATAGTATCAAATGATTTGTTTTAACGTACCAAGCATGTTTGACTATTATAAGGGAAAACCCTATCCCCCGGCTTGCGTTGCATTGTGTGATACGACCTGGGTCTTATAATAGCTTCATTTTTCCAAAAAGTATTGCGCTGTTTTGATAGATGCATTGGTGTTCTTGGGAGGAATCCCGTTCCGTGTTATACGGCGTGGTCCCTTGATATATCTGATTTGAAGTAAAGTTTTAAATAACTTTTTTAGTTCTCACACCAGTCACATAACTGACCTGGAGTTTATTGTTTTAAGCTAAACTCTGGGTGCCCCTATTTTCCACACGAGCAGCTAGTAGTTTTGGTTTTGCAGATTTATATTCACAGGATCCTGGTTTACAGCTGGAATGATATTCGGAAAGCTTTGTATCCGCATATCTCTATCAGTTTGTGTTTTGTATTATTTTCCCGCTGCAGTAATGTATTTAAATATATGATATTTTCTGATGTATAATATTTATTCATACTCTGTATATTCTTGTATTCTGATGAAATTGTTGTAATAAGCAATGAAATGTTCTTATGTTTGTGTTCTGATTTGTCATGTTCTCAGAGCAATCTGGGCTTTCCTTCACGGGGAAGTTCGGGTCGTTTCATTGTGGTATCAGAGCTTTGGTTTACAAAGCTCGGAGAACATGACACGTTATAACCAAACGAAAGAATCCATCAGAGGTTGGATTAGTAATGTCCAATAGGAATGACTCGTTAGAGATAGGATCAGTAGTATCCTAGAACGAGTGTGATGAGTGATATTTTGAAAATAAAATTGAAAACAATTTTTGTTTTGAAAATTTAAATCAATTATTCGTATTTGAATATTATTTTTATATTGATCTGGACAATCAAGTATATAAAGACTTTGCGTATATGTCTGATCCATGTGTATTTGAAGTTTTAATATACTGGATAGATATAGAATCACACTCTAGTCGCCTGGAGATGATACTGATGATAGCAGTTGCATCATCGTGGATATACGTTCGAGTTTCGAAAGTGGGATTTCTATATGATTCCAATTGACTGGTGTGAGAACCAAAACTATATAGGGCTTATTGTTGTGAATTGGCATCAAAAACATGATTTTTTGTATATGTATCAAAATTATGTATTTGAAACGTTAATCAACTAATTGATTGATGGTTGTGTTGTATGTTTATTTATTTAAACCATTATGTGAAAGAAAGGAAAATTTAGGCCAAATTGTATCAAATGTTGAACTGAATTGAAAATTGTTTGGAAATGCATATACGTACATGTATATACATTGAATAGGTCATAGCAAGGAGGCTAAGAAGAGGAATAAAATTGTATGCCCGACAAACCGGTACAGGCTTATTGTATTTATTGGGGTTTTTGATGATTTTATGAGCTACTTGGCTAGCCGCTTGGCTGTTTCCTTTTCTTTTTGGATTGGAGAGGCCTGTTTGGCAATTTTGGGATTTTCCCGGTGCTCCCATGCAGGGGAGGTTATGGCAAAAAAATTCGAAAATTTAGGGTGTCAGCCAATTTTTTGAAAAAATTGAAAGGTTCTTAGAAACTGAAAAGTTGAAGAACTTAAGCCGTAACGAAAATAATGAAAGTTGAGTTGGTTTGTAAAACAACTTTCAGCTTCGTTCCTTTTCGGGGACGAAAAGTTTCAAGTGGGGGAGATTGTAATAACCCGGAAAATCCGAACCAATTTAAAATTTTTATTTTGGCAATTTTAGTGAATTTTGAATATTTAAAATGAATTATTTTAAATAATAACGACGAGAAATATATTTTGAATAGAATTAGAACGTATATTTTTATTTGAATCATCGTTAGAATATAAATATTTATTTTTAATTATAAAAGGAATTAAAAATGGCGTGGTAGTTAGAAAATTCGATTTCAAATTTCAAATGAATGTACAGGATTCAAAATAAACCGGATTTTAGCGAAACCAAAAATATTTGAATCTACTTGAAAATATCTTTCCAATGAATCCGAAAAATCAAAATTTCATAGTGGGAATAAGAAGTTACGCCCAGTTTTAAATTTAGAATAGTCGCTATGGAATTTTGGCCCTTAAAAATGGAAATTTTGCAAACGACCTCCGTTTTCGACGAAACCACTTTTGTTGGATCCGTTGTGTCAAGTTATTGCTAAATTCCAAAATTCATAATTTTCTGAATCAATATGTGAGCGTGGCGACGGCAAACGTGTTTTGACAGTTTTAGTCAGGTGAATATTAAGCTCACACCCCTAAAACAGTTCAAAATTCACACCACATCCACTCAAAGTTTCTTTAAGTTTCCGGTCCCTAAAAACAGATGCCGTCCAAAACCTTTTGACCCTCCCGCCTCCTGCCACATCCCCCTTCGCCTTTTTCCAATTTTGACCCAAAAAAATGCGTCACACACTAAAAAAAATATCCAAAAAATAGGAAATATTCCCAGAAACTCTCTTAAAAAAACAAAAAAAATTTGCATACTTCTGTGCAACTATTTGCTATAGTAACATACATGTATGCATATACTCATATAGTGTATTCATGTTGAAGATCTGGACTAATAAACGCATACATGTATGCAACTATTAGTAAACAACTGCATATATGTATGCATACAAATTTGAACTGAGATTCATGTGTTACGAAAAGTTGCATACATGAGTGCAACTACTCTGTATATATGCATGCATGTGTGCAACAAATTTAAAAGTGACGATGACTTCTGAATATGCTCATGAACGCATGCATATATTCTGTACAGGAGCATATATGTGTGCAACAATGTCTGAAAACGGCGAATGCTTGAAAAAACATGTCAAATTTGAATATATGCATAAAAGGATGCATATAATGCTGTTTAGCTGCATACATGTTTGCATTTATACTGCAGTTGGGGCGCAACACTGAAATATAAGCACGGATGTATGCAACTATTTAAGAATAGGTGCATCTTTTGACGCAAAAACCTGTTGTTTCGCTGGGTTTTGATGTGGTTTTTGATTGTTTTTCCATCTGAATTTTTTGGCATGTATGTGTTTTATTTAATAATGAATTTACGTGATTTTTTTTAATTTTTTTACCTATTTTTCAAAAAATGAAGACCTAATTTACATGAAAAGTTTGACCGGATGTGAGCCTAATTTTGAAACTTAATAGGGACCTGTGACAAACGGACCCTTTAGTCAATTTGGATCGACCAGAAAATGACCATTTTTCAAACGGTCTCCAAATTTGGCGAAATTAGTTTTGTTAGAACCATATCGTCAATACGAAGCTAGAACATATTTTTCTGGAATTTTTAAAGTCCGTATGTTCCCCGGTAAACTGAAATGTGCGTTCAAATTCAATATATAAATTTATATTTTGATTTTGGCGGAAACTGGTCGAAACGATCAAATCAGCTTACGATACATATCCCATTGCGTTCGGAATGGGGGTAATTAGCTGGGGGAGACAGTCGTTGGGTTCGATTTAGAGTTCGGATTAAAACCAACCTTTTTGAAAATAAATAAAGAAATAAATTGAAAATATAAATAAGGGTTTGACCCTAAATTTTCTTCAGAAACCAAAACCCGCCCCCTTTACAATTTAACCTCGTCGTTCCCTGAAGACCCACCCCCATCGCGATGCCATGCCTGTCGCAGCCACTGCCACACCTCCCCATCGCCGCCCCGCCCCCTCGTCCTTCCCCTTCCCTCTCTCTTCTCTCTCTCCTCCCTTCTCCATTGCAAAACAGTCCACGCCCTAAACCCCCTCCTCCTGAAAACCGCCTCTGGCCAATGCTCCACCCTGCCACCTGGATCCGCGGTCGTGCCTACCCTTCCTCCACTACAACGCGCAGACACCCCCTTTTTCCTTTTTAACTGTAAGTGTTTTGATTTACTTATTTTTGTTCATTTATTTAATTTTATTTTTCTGTTTTATATACAATATAAATCAAAGTTTAGATTTTTTTAGTAATAGAAAAGTTTAGATTTTTAAATAGACAAAGTTTGGATTTTTGACAATTGAAAGGTGGGATTTTTAACATGAAAGGTCGGATTTTCATACATGAAAAGATCTGATTTTTAAAACGAAAAAGATTTGATTTTTAAATTAGGAAAGTTTAGATTTTTAAAATAGAAATATTATATTTTTATATGAAGAATGAACTAAAAAATATAATCTTTATTGTATGAAGAACGAAATAAAAATATAATCTTTATTATATGTAGAGATATAAAAATATAATTTTTATATATATAACAAAGTAAAAATATAATTTTTATATAGAAAGTAGCATTGTAAAAATATGATTTTTACAATGTAGTTTTGAAATAAAAATATGATTTTTAATATTTAAACATCCTATTAAAAATGTGATTTTTACTATGAACAGTGTGAAACTGATTTCGATGGAACCGACGGGAATCAAATCCAAATCCGAATCGTTCAGAATTGGATAATGGCGGAGTGGAAACCAAGGGTGAGAACTCCTCACTGTAATTTTTCTTATACAGTTATTTATTTTATAACTGCATATATGAACTGTTCCCCGTCATCCACAGACCATGGACGACTTGTGTGGTAGTTTAATTTGGTTGATTGGATTGTTTGGTTGAATTTGGTTTGGGAAATGAAATGGAATTGATTAGATTGGTGTGTAAATGGCGCAGGCCATTATTAGACTGGGGATAAGGCTAGGCCTTATCCCGTTTCTAGTATCGCGTCGTTATGCCGCTGAAGTTTTCTAAAATATGTTAGAAAAAAAATATCATTTTTATCGTTTAAATGAACTGAATAAATATTTTATTGTTAAAAATATAATTTTTAACGTGTATGTGAATAAAATTAATATTCATTTACAAATCAGACAATTTGTTTATGTACACAGATTTGACTGATATTGATTGGGACGATAAATTTTACACATCGCCCAACTGCACAAATAATATTCAGTGTTTGTTGATTGAAACCCCACACGGGTATTCGGATGGTATTGGACATACACTAATCCCAATAATTAGTGGTATGTCGATCGATAGACTGACAGGCTGTTATAAGCATTAAATATTTGTATTTGATGCTTATGTAGTGTAGAATGCACTTTGGATGATGGTTGATTGTGTTGGATTATCGTTGTACACATGTGTGTATGAAATCCATATAAATCACATTATATGATAATTGACTATGTCTGATTCTAGTTCAGGAAGAATAAATATTTTAGTTTAACAATTATTTTAAAATAACGAATATTTTCAAGTAATATTCAGTAAAAGATCAAAATATGATTTTGATGTCCGATTTGGGATGGACACGATTATATTTAAATATATAAAGCCGTGTTGATTAGATTAAAGCCGTGTTGATTAGATTAACGCCCTTTTGACGTGAACGATATTGATATCGATTTCATTCATTTTTATAATGAATATTGAGAATGAAGTGATTTCAAAATCTGATGTTTGAAAATATTATCATATATATTAATGATATGGCATATTCAATTTTGATTTGAAATTGAATATGAAGTTGAAATTGTTTTGAAAATGAATTTAAAACGATATATAAAATACGTTTTGAATTGAAATCGACGAAATATATATAATATATATATATATATATATATTATACATATGTAATGGCCTGAATAGAACGCGTCACGCCACGGCAGTTCGGAATTTCGACCATTGACTTCGAACGGACATTACGGGAGATCCGATCGTCGGATTCTCCTAAAACAGGAACCATTGGTTCGTATCGAAAAGAGATTTCTAACGAATATTAGAGATTTAAAATCTAATGGTTGGATTTGGAATTATGTCCAAATCAAATTTGGAAAAGGTCGATGTAAGTGCAGTTCGATGGTCTTATTTGGAAATCGACTGTACGGGCCTTGATAAAATTATTAAAAATATCAATAATTTGTGAAAAATCATAAAAAATGATTTGGAATGAAAAATTCCATATTTTAAAAGATAAAAATAGATTTTTATCAAAATAAACTAGTTTTGAAATAGAATTATAATTCAATTATTTTTAAAATAAATAAGTTGGTTTTGAAATGGTTTTAAAAATAACCAGAATTTCCAATATATAAATTGGAAATGGATTTGAATCGAAATTGTCTTCGGAATATTTTGATGTTGGATTTCGTGATTATACAGATATTGTTATGGAAATTTGAAAGATATATATATATATATATATATATATATATATATATAAGTATTTCCAATACGATATTGGTTGATTTCAGAATTTGATATTAAATGTAAGCCGATATATTTTATATTCAAAGCCTTGTATTCAATATCAAATTGGATTTTGGGTTCGTCGTGAATGGTATCTTTAATAATACTGTTCTTGAACCGAATGGAGTTAAAAAAACTAGAAACTGACTGGAAATTAGTTGAGTTAAATGGTTTCCTGGTATTGATCGGATGTTGGTTTCGGCCTTCGGGGTTAATACTTAGTGGATTGTTCTCTTACTAATTTACGGTTAGAGGCTAATGTGAATTGGATTTATTGTGAACTGTGTTTTTAATGACATTCGTTCTTTAACCCGATTTGCAGTGAAATGTGATTTGGAATTTATAAATCTTTTTATTAAGATTTAACAGGAATTTTCCAAAGTAAAGTTTTCCAATTTAATATACATTAAATTGGATTTGAATGGAATTCGATTTGTTAATAATCGAAATTAAATTCTTTGGGAGAAGACTATTAATACAGATGGAATTAAAAAGGCATTGCCGATATTCCATTTATATTATTGGTCGGATACGGAAATTGATATCGATTATATAGTGATTT
Organism: Allium sativum; assembly: GCA_030737875.1. Classification (NCBI taxonomy): domain Eukaryota; kingdom Viridiplantae; phylum Streptophyta; class Magnoliopsida; order Asparagales; family Amaryllidaceae; genus Allium; species Allium sativum. Next base: position 966,036,365 of record CM060912.1, on the reverse strand, counting down.
GTTCTTCCGTGAAGATTCCATAGTTAATGGAATGTGATTTGGGTTGTCGTGAATGGTATCTTTAATAATACTATTCTTAGACCCGACGAAGTTAAGAAATTCAGAAACTCACTAGAGATTAGTTAAGTTGAATGGTTTCCTGGGTATTGATCTGATGTTGGTTTCGGCCTTCGGGGTTAATACTTAGGGAATTGTTCACTTGCTAATATAAGGTTAAAGGCTAATGGAATGGAATGTGATTTTGGGTTTATCGTGAATCGTGTTTTAAATGACATTGGTTCTTTAATCCAGTTAAAGACAGGATATGATTTCCCATGTTAAACAATCGTTAATATTGATTTTTGGGAAGATTAAAACCAAATGGAGTTTTAATGCATCTTCAATTAGTTTGAAATGATATCCAAAGGAAGATTAAAGAATAAATTTGAAGAATTTATCTTTGATAAAATTAGTGGGAACCTTTCCCAAAGTATAAGAATATTTGAATAAAGGAATATTCTGGATTGGAATGAGGCTTATGTTGTGTTTTTATAGCACTAGTTTATTATATACGCGAGTTATTCAGAAAGGCCGGGTTTATCCCATTCTGAATAACTGATTCGACGATATGTCGAGAATGAAGATGGTGGTTGAAGACCGGAGATCATCACGTCGTTTGGATAATTATTGATGATCTTGATTGGGCTGTACACCCAAGAGGAGGGAATCAGTTGGTGATCGTCCAGACGTACTTGGAGATCGATGGATATGCGAGGAATAAGGTGCCTGCAGTTTCGTTCAGACCCAGAACGGACTTGTAAATGGATGTGTGTCTGACATTGGATTTCATTCTGTGTGATTGATATACATCGGTTGCATTACGTGAATTGCCTGTGTGGCATGCTGAGAGGAAAATGATCAAGGTTTCTGTTGAAAATCAGAGTCTTATGGTTGATGATCAAAGCACGACTTTAATATAGCGTAGCTTTGTGTAGCGTTAATTCGCAAGCCTCACACCCCAGTGTGAACCAGAAATGGGAGAGAACTGCAGGGAGGGGATGCGTTTCCTTCTAGCTAGGAGTGGTGTCAGCGTTTTACAAGCCTTGGAATTTTACTTATGTGGATGATGGATTGCGAGGTGCCTCAGTTATATCGGTCGATCCGGAACCGATGGAGTCATTTGGCTCATTTACGCCCCGTAGGGCGGGGAAACACATTGTTCAGGCATTTTAATCCACTCCGTGTGGACTGGCCCTGAAGATCCAAGGGTCGATGCGTTCTGATCCTGAGACATGGCTAGATTTTCTCGAAGCGGTAAGGATGATCCTTTGCCTTGGTTCACAGATGGAAATCCAACTTCCAATACGACGTTTTGCGGTTTTGATTGTAGAGCCTAGTATTGGCGATATGATATATGGTACCCATGCCATCTAGGATGGATACATTTATATTTGAAGTTGTTTTATACACTATGCACTTATAACAGTATCAAATGATTTGTTTTAACGTACCAAGCATGTTTGACTGTTATAAGGGAAATCCCTATCCCCTGGCTTGCGTTGCATTGTGTGATAGGACCTGTGTCTTATAATAGCTTCATTTTTCCAAAAAGTATTGCACTATTTTGATATATGCACTGGTGTTCTTGCGAGGAAACCCGTTCCGTATTATACGACGTGGTCTTTTGATATATCTGATTTAAAGTAAAGTTTTAAATAACTGTTTTAGTTCTCACTCCAGTCACATGACTGGCCTGGAGTTTATTGTTTTAACCTAAACTCTGGGTGGCCCTATTTTCCACATGGGCAGCTAGTAGTTTTGGTTTTGCAGATTTATATTCATAGGATTCTGGTTTACAGCTGGAATGATGTTCGGAAAGCTCTTTATCCGTATATCTCTTTTAGTTTGTGTTTTTTTTATTATTTTTCCGCTGCAGTAATGTATTTAAATCTCTGATATTTTCTGATGTATAATATTTATTTGTACTCTGTATATTCTTGTATTCTGATGAAATTGCTGTAATAAGCAATGAAATTTTCTTCTGTTTGTTTTCTGATTTGTCATGTTCTCAGAGCAATCTGGGCTTTCGTTCACGGGGAAGTTCGGGTCATTTCATTGTGGTATCTGTTAACCCTCTTTTTGGCAAGAGTCTCAACGAACGAAGTCCAAACGCGCAGTCAAATACAAAGCCGCATTTCAGGAAGCCCAACAGCCAATGATGGGTCCAAAACAGTCACACATCGGTCCACGTCCTGATTCAACAAATAACATCTCACTCCGAAAGAATAGGCCTCCCAGTCGACCGAGTTTATTGGAGTGAGTCGACCGATTATTTCGGGCCAGCATGGAAATCTTCAACAGAGCCAGTCCACCTAATATCCCGACTTCCAAGGAGATAAAGGCGGTCAACCGTATGCGGACAAAGCTCTACTTTTGATATACCTCTTCATGGATGCCACGTCAGCCACAACTTCCGAGGATACTATTTATGAACATTGGAGTTAGTCTTCCAACCGCAACTCGAGCCAATGGATTGACTCCACGTGTCCGGGCCTTCCCGAAATGGCCGGACCATTTCACAACAGCCCATGCTGCATTTTTCACCTATAAATACCTCCAAGCTTAAAGAGAAAAGGAGACTTCTTTTGGCCAGACGGCTTCTATAAGCTTTTCATCTCTACTCTTCTCCAGAATCTCAATCTCTCAAATGGAAGAAAGGAAGATAATCATTTTCTTTCTTTTCTTCAAACAGAGAAAACATTGTACTTGTAATCAAAAGAAAATGAAATGATATATAAAGTGGACGTAGGCATTGCCTTTTCCGAACCACTATAAAAATTCTGTGTGTGCTCCCTGTTCTTTTACTTTTTTACTACATTTTTTATCTTTAGTCGTGTGTCGATCACGCGACTGGGGGTTGATCGTCACTAGTGACCAACTTTTGACGTCAACTCTTTAGCGCGCCAGGAAGGGATAGCGCACCGACACCGCCATCGAGCTCCTGCTTATCTCAGGTCATGGCGAACAAACGAAAGAAAGACGCAACATCCTCTCGTCCCGCAAACGCCGATGCAGCTGATATCGATGCTACGGAAGCAAGCCACGAAGTTTCCTTTCATGACGACATGTCTCGATTCCTTACCCGGGGCGACATGAATAAAATCATGGTCGAGCTCAGAGACCATATGACATCTCAGGGTAGAGTCCTCGAACGACAGCAGCAGTTGATGGATCACCTTCTCGGTCGATTGGAAACGGGATTGAATGCTTCACCATCAATTCCTCCACAGGCTGAGACTGGGGCAGCAGCTGACCTTCAGTTTATGCGAAATCAGGCCACTGATCAGGCTACACCTTTATTTCCCTGGTTTGGTCCCACCAACCAGTCGAGCACAACCGGGGGTATCGCTACCAGCGACTAGCACAGCTGTGGCCATAGAACCTCAGGAGGCGGACAATCAAGATCTAGTCGTCTGGCAAATATGCCTCCACTCTCTGGAATATCTCGACCTATTGAATTGGTCAAGCTCCCACTGGGTCCATCAGAATCAATGCCATTCCCATTACAACCCGGAGTCTTACCACAAACCAATCTAACCACTCTTTCCCTTCAGCAAAGAGCTGGCACAGCCTTCCCTTCGAACAAGGGAAGACACCCTACTATGCCCGTCCTCGTCGTGGCGGAAGAAAATGCTAACGTAGATCCTCCTAACCTCGCTCCGAACGGGGGCAGCCCTGGCCTCCAAACATCACTTGCTATACTGGATCAGCCTAGACCCTTTGCTACGGGTATGGCTCGACCCACGACTCATCAGGTTCTAGAGGTGCCATTCTGCCCAGAACCTCCCGCCAGATCTCACTTTCCCTCGCACCTTCACTCAGATCTCGGAGGTCAAGCCCAGCCAACGGCCACCCTTCCGAGCATGCTTTTGTTGGATCCTCGTGTAGAACCTTCTTAAGAGGCAGAATTAAGTTCATGGCAACGACTCCTCGGAGATGGGAGACAGCTCGCAAGCATCATCCGACGCTTTACTCGGGGCAATTCTTCGCAGCAAGACATAGACAATGTCAACCGCAGCCCCTTCACTAGAGAAATCAGAAATTCTCGAAATCCTCCAGACTTTAGGTTCCCAGCCATCGAGCCAAACAATGGTCGCACTGACCTGACCATTCATCTCATGCGATACATGCGACATATGGAAGTACTTGGTGCATCAACCAATTTCATGGCTAAGTGCTTTCCTCTCTTTCTCACAGATATAGTCGGTATGTGGTTTCGGCAGTTAACAACAGAATCAATCAGTAGTTGGAATACTCTGGTCACCTGCTTCATCGAGCAGTTTCGAGTGCATATCTCACGACCGAAAAGTGTCATGTTTTTATCTACCATCAAACAGCGATCCGGAGAGACGCTAAGATCCTTCCTTAAAAGGTTCAACGCAGCTGTAGCATCTGTCGATCGGCCCGAGCCATCGATGGTGTTGATGGCAGCCATCGCGGGAGTCCAGAAGAGATCAGAATTCTCGAACTCCTTATCCAGGGATCCTCCTAAAGATATAGATGATTTTTACTTTGAGGCCGAGAGATTCCTCCGACAAGAGGATGCCAGCCTTGAAATGGAGAGCCTTGAAGTTTTAGTAGCCAAACAACAAGGTCCACTCAATGGCAATGGCCATAATAAAGGAAGAGAAAAGGTCCCGGAAAAGGGTGAATGTAATGTCTGACCTCGAAATGAAAACAAATACGATCTGTACACCGAGCTCAATTCGTCTTTGCTCGATATCTATCTCGATATGCGCGAGTCCTTCCCCACTCCAAGGCCACCTCGACGAGAACCAACCCAGATGGAACTTGATTCTGGCAAGCATTGTATATTCCACAACGTAGCTGGACATAATACAAATGTTGTCGACATCTGCGCGATCTCATCGAAGGACGAGTCAGAAAAGGGGAACTTTCTGAATATGTCAAAGATCGTTCCCCGGCCATGCCGCCACGACCTTCTGCCCAAGCTCCTCAGGTTGGTCCGCGAGCTCCTAGAAATGGAAAGGACCCTGAGACTAACACTCGAGTAATTATCATTAATTAGATTCTTTATCTTTTCTTTCGATGTATTTCTTTCAATAACAAGGACGCCTTGATGCTCTGTAATCAATCGCTGTCCCCGTAGAATTTCTTTGTAATAGTTGCTTAGCAGTTATGAACTTTACTTTTTGCAAAAGTAGATTGTGTTGTAAAATTTCAAAGCCGAGCATGGTTAATGCTCGCCCCCCTGTTCTATGTGGTTAGCGCGAAAGCCCACCACCACTTCAAACACCTACTCCTTCAAGCGAGTGAGGTTACATTTTCTTAAACACGAGTGTGGATTACGCTCTCTTTCTTTACACCACGAGCGTGCATAGCTCGTTAAACTAATTAACCTAACATGAGTCGAGCATGAGAAACACTTGCCCTAAGCCGAGTATGGTTAATTCTCGCCCTATAAGCCGAACCAGATTGGCATTCGCCACTAAGCCGAGCATGGTTTATGCTCGCCACTACGCCGAGCATGGTTTACGCTCGCCACTAAGCCGAGCATGGTTTACGCTCGCCACCAAGCCGAGCATGGTTTATGCTCGCCACCCTCTAAAGCCAAGTGGAATAAAATGCTCGAACCATCACCCTTCTCCAAACAAGAATGGTTTGTTTTGTATTTGCAGGAACCAATTCTTATGGCAATCGTCATCTCGGCCTTAATACGGTTCCCGATGGTTGTCGGTTTTCTTGTCTTAATACAACATCGGACCGTCGGTTTTCTGGCCTTAATATGGTCCGGCGCGACCATAGCAGGTCGAGCGTTTGTACTTCGGTCCATATTTCAGAACACGCCTCCCTCTGTCGATGAAGATGCATTCTGAGGGGCAAAGTGTTAACCCTCTTTTTGGCAAGAGTCTCAGCGAACGAAGTCCAAACGCGCAGTCAAATACAAAGCCGCATTTCAGGAAGCCCAACAGTCAATAATGGGTCCAAAACAGTCACACATCGGTCCACGTCCAAATTCAATAAATAACAGCTCACTCCGGAAGAATAGGCTTCCCAGTCGATCGAGTTTATCGGAGTGAGTCGACCGATTATTTCGGGCCAGCGTGGAAATCTTCTACAGAGCCAGTCCACCTAATATCCCGACTTCCAAGGAGATAAAGGTAGTCAACCGTATGCGGACAAAGCTCTACTTTTGATATACCTCTTCATGGATGCCACGTCAGCCACAACTTCCGAGGATACTATTTATGAATAGTGGAGTTAGTCTTCCAGCCGCAACTCGAGCCAATGGATTGACTCCACGTGTCCGGGCCTTCCCGAAATGGCCGGACCATTTCACAACAGCCCAAGCTGCATATTCCACCGATAAATACCTCCAAGCTTAAAGAGAAAAGGAGACTTCTTTTGGCCAGACGGCTTCTATAAGCTTTTCATCTCTACTCTTCTCCAGAATCTCAATCTCTCAAAAGGAAGAAAGGAAGATGATCATTTTCTTTCTTTTCTTCAAACAGAGAAAACATTGTACTTGTAATCAAAAGAAAAAAAATGATATATAAAGTGGACGTAGGCATTGCCTTTGCCGAACCACTATAAAAATTATGTGTGTGCTCCCCGTTCTTTTACCTTTTTACTGCATTTTTTTATCTTTAGTCGTGTGTTGATTACGCGATTGGGGGTTGATCGTCACTAGTGACCAACTTTTGACGTCAACAGTATCAGAGCTTTGGTTTACAAAGCTCGGAGAACAAGACACGTTAGGACCAAACGAAAGAATCCATTAGAGATTGGATTAGTAATGTCCAATAGGAATGACTCGTTAGAGATAGGATCAGTAGTATCCTTGAACGAGTGTGAAGAGTGTTATTTTGAAAATAAAATTGAAAACAATTTTTGTTTTGAAAATTTAAATCAATTATTCGTATTTGAATATTATTTTTATATTGATCTGGACAATCAAGTATATGAAGACTTTGTGTATATGTCTGATCCACGTGTATTTGAAGTTTTAATATACTGGATAGATATAGAATCACACTCTAGTCGCCTGGAGATGACACTGATGATAGTAGCTGCATCATCAGTGGATATACGTTGGGGTTTCGAAAGTGGGATTTCTATATGATTCCAATTGACTGGTGTGAGAACCAAAACTATATAGGGCTTATTGTTGTGAATTGGCATCAAAAACATGATTTTTTGTATATGTATCAAAATTATGTATTTGAAACGTTAATCAACTAATTGATTGATGGTTGTGTTGTATGTTTATTTAAACCATTATGTGAAAGAAAGGTAAATTTAGGCCAAATTGTATCAAATGTTGAACTGAATTGAAAATTGTTTGGTAATGCATATATGTACATGTATATACATTTAACAGGTCATAGCAAGGAGGCTGCAGAGGAATAAAATTGTATGCCCGACAAATAGGTACATGTTTATTGTATTTATTGGGGTTTTTGATGATTTTATGAGCTGCTTGGCTAGCCGCTTAGCTGTTTCTTTTTCTTTTTGGATTGGAGAGGCCTGTTTGGCAATTTTGGGATTTTCCCGGTGCTCCCATCCAGGGGAGGTTAAGGCGAAATTTTTCGAAAATTTAGGGTGTTAGCCAAATTTTTGAAAAAATTGAAAAGTTCTTAGAAACTGAAAAGTTAAAGAACTTAAGCCGTAATTAAAATAATGAAACTTGAGTTGGTTTGTAAAACAACTTTCAGCTTCGTTCCTTTTCCGGGACGAAAAGTTTTAAGTGGGGGAGATCGTAATAACCCGGAAAATCTGAACCAATTTAAAAATTTTATTTTGGCAATTTTAGTGAATTTTGAATATTTAAAATGAATTATTTTAAATAATAACGACAAGAAAAACATTTTGAATAGAATTAGAACGTATATTTTTACATCGTTAGAATATAAATATTTATTTTTAATTATAAAAGGAATTAAAAATGGCGCAGTAGTTCGAAAATTCGATTTCAAATTTCAAATGAACGTACAGGATTCAAAATAAATCGGATTTTAGCGAAACCAAAAATATTTGAATCTATTTGAAAATATCTTTCGAACGAATCCGAAAAATCAAAATTTCATAGCAGGAATAAAAAGTTAAGCCCAGTTGAAAATTTAGAATAGTCGCTATGGAATTTTGGCCCTTAAAAATGGAAATTTTGCAAATGACCTCCGTTTTCGACGGAACCACTTTTGTTGGATCCGTAGTGTCAAGTTATTGCTAGATTCCAAAATTCATAATTTTCTGAATCAATATGTGAGCGTGACGACGGAAAACGTGTTTTGACATTTTTAGTCAAGTGAATATTAATCTCACATCCCTAAAACAGTTCAAAATTCACACCACATCCACTCAAAGTTTCATTAAGTTTTCGGTCCCTAAAAACAGATGCCACCCAATACCTTTTGTCCTCCCGCCTCCTGCCACATCCCCTTTCGCCTTTTTCCGATTTTGACCAAAAAAAATGCGCCACACACTAAAAAAAGATATTCCAAAAAAAAGGAAATATTCCCAGAAGCTCTCGCAAAAAAACAAAAAAAGTTGCATACTTCTGTGCAACTATTTGCTATAATAGCATACATGTATGCATATACTCATATAGTGTATTTATGTTGAAAATCTGGACCAATAAACGCATACATGTATGCAACTATTAGTAAATAACTGCATACATGTATGCATACAAAGTTGAACTGAGATTCATGTGTTACGAAAAGTTGCATACATGAGTGCAACTAATATGTATATATGCATGCATGTGTGCAACAAATTTAAAAGTGACGACAGGTTCTGAATATGCTCATGAATGCATGCATATATTCTGTACAGGAGCATATATGTGTGCAACAATGTCTGAAAACGGCGAATGCTTGAAAAAACATGTCAAATTTGAATATATGCATAAAAGGATGCATATAATGTTGTTTAGCTGCATACATGTATGCATTTATACTGCAGTTGGGGCGCAACACTGAAATATAAGCACAAATGTATGCAACTATTTAAGAATAGGTGCATCTTTTGATGCAAAAACTTGCTGTTTCGCTGGGTTTTGATGTGGTTTTTGATTGTTTTTCCACTTGAATTTTTTGGCGTGAATGTGTTTTATTTAATAATGAATTTACGTGATTTTTTTATTTTTTTACCTATTTTTCAAAAAATAGGGACCTAATTTACATGAAAAGTTTGACCGGATGTGAGCCTAATTTTGAAACTTAATAGGGACCTGTGACAAACGAACCCTTTAGTCAATTTGGATCGACCAGAAAATGACCATTTTCAAACGGTCTCCAAATTTGATGAAATTAGTTTTGTTAGAACCATATCGTCAATACGAAGCTAGAATATATTTTTCAGAATTTTTAAAGTCCGTATATGGCCCCGATAAACTGAAATGTGCGTTCAAATTCAATATATAAATTTATAATTTGATTTTGGCGGAAACTGATCGAATCAGCTTACGATACATATCCCATTGCGTTCGGAATGGGGTTAATTAGCTAGGGGAGACAGTCGTTGGGTTCGATTTAGAGTTCGGATTAAAACCAACCTTTTTGAAAATAAATAAAGAAATAAATTGAAAATATAAATAAGGGTTTAACCCTAAATTTTATTCAGAAACCAAAACCCGCCCCCTTTTCAATTTAACCTCGTCGTTCCCTGAAGACCCAGCCCCATCGCGACGCCACGCCTGTTGCAGCCACCGCCACACCTCCCCATCGCCGCGCCGCCCCCTCCTCCTTCCCCCTTCCCTCTCTCTTCTCTCTCTCCTCCCTTCTCCATTGCAAAACAGTCCACGCCCTAAACCCCCTCCTCCTGAAAACCGCCTCTGGCCAATGCTCCACCCCGCCACCTGGATCCGCGACCGCGCTCACCCCTCCTCCGCTGCAGCGCGCAGACACCCCTTTTTCCTTTTTAACTGTAAGTGTTTTGGTTTACTTATTTTTTTTCGTTTATTTAATTTTCTTTTTCTATTTTATATATAATATAAATCAAAGTTTAGATTTTTTTAGTAATAGAAAAGTTTTGATTTTTAAATAGACAAAGTTTGGATTTTTGACAATTGAAAGATGAGATTTTTAACATGAAAGGTCGGATTTTTATACATGAAAAGATCTGATTTTTAAAACGAAAAAGATTTGATTTTTAAATTAGGAAAGTTTAGATTTTTAAGATAGAAAGATTAGACTTTTATATGAAGAATGAACTAAAAATATAATCTTTATTGTATGAAGAACGAAATAAAAATATAATCTTTATTATATGTAGAGATATAAAAATATAATTTTTATATATATAGCGAAGTAAAAATATAATTTTTATATAGAAAGTAGCGTTGTAAAAATATGATTTTTACAATGTATTTTTGAAATAAAAATATGATTTTTAATATATAAACGTCCTATTAAAATGTTATTTTTACTATGAACAGTGTGAAACTGATTTCGATGGAACCGATGGGAATCAAATCCAAATCCGAATCGTTCAGAATTGGATAATGGAGGAGTGGAAACCCAGGGTGAGAACTCCTCACTATAATTTTTCTTATACAGTTATTTATTTTATAACTGCATATATGAACTGTTGCCCGTTATCCACAGACCATGGACGACTTGTGTGGTAGTTTAGTTTGGCTGATTGGATTGTTTGGTTGAATTTGTTTGGGAAATGAAATGGAATTGTTTAAATTGGTGTGTAAATGGCGCAGGCCATTATTAGACTGGGGATAAGGCTAGGCCTTATCCCGTTTCTAGTATCGCGTCGTTATGCCGCTGAAGTTTTCTAAAATATGTTAGAAAAATAAAAATATCATTTTTATCGTGTAAATGAACTGAATAAATATTTTATTGTTAAAAATATTATTTTTAGCGTGTATAGTAATAAAATTAATATTCATTTACAAATCAGACAGTTTGTTTATGTACACTGATTTGACTGATATTGATTGGGACGATAAATTTTACACATCGCCCAACTGCACAAATAATATTCAGTGTTTGTTGATTGAAACCCCACACGGGTATTGGGATGATATTGGATATACACTAATCCCAATAATTAGTGGTATGTCGATCGATAGATTTACAGGCTGTTATAAGCGTTAAATATTTGTATTTGATGCTTATGTAGTGTAGAATGCACTTTGGATGATGGTTGATTGTGTTGGATTGTTGTTGTACACATGTGTGTATGAAATCCATATAAATCACATTATATGATAATTGACTGTGTCTGATTCCAGTTCAGGAAGAATAAATATTTTAAATTAACAATTATTTTAAAATAACGAATATTTTCAAGTAATATTCAGTAAAAGATCAAAATCTGTTTTTGATGTCCGATTTGGGATGGACACGATTATATTTAAATATATAAAGCCATGTTGATTAGACTAATGCCCTTTTGACGTGAACGATATTGATATCGATTTTATTCATTTTTGTAATGAATATTGAGAATGAAGTGATTTCAAAATTTGATGTTTGAAAATATTATCATTTATATTAATGATATGGAATATTCAATTTTGATTTGAAATTGAATATGAAGTTGAAATTGTTTTGAAAACGAATTTAAAATGATTTATAAAATACGTTTTGAATTGAAATCGACGAAATATGTATAATATATATATATATATATATTAAACATATGTAATGGCCTGAATAGAACGCGTCGCACCGCGGCAATTCGCGAATTTCGACCATTGAATTCGAACGGACATTACAGGAGGTCCGACCGTGGGATTCTCCTAAAACCGGAACCATTGGGTTCGTATCGAAAAGATATTTCTAAAGAATAGTAGAGATTTAAAATATAATGGGTGGATTTGAAATTATGTCCAAATCAAATTTGGAAAAGGTCGCTGTAAGTGCAGTTCGATGGCCGTTTATGGAAATCGACTGTACGGGCCTTGATAAAATTATTAAAAATATCAATAATTTGTGTAAAATCATAACAAATGATTTGGAATGAAAAATTCCATATTTGGAAAAAAAAAATTAGATTTTTTATCAAAATGAACTAGTTTTGAACTAGAATTATAATTCAATTATTTTTAAAATAAATAAGTTGGTTTTGAAATGGTTCTAAAAATAACTAGAATTTCCAATAAAATTGGAAATGGATTTGAATCGAAATTGTCTTCGGAATATTTTGATGTTGGATTTCGTGATTATACAAATATTGTTATGGAAATTTGAAAGATATATATATATATATATATATATATATATATATATATATATCGTTATTTCCAACACGATATTGGTTGATTTCAGAATTTGATATTGAATATAAGCCGATATATTTTCTATTCAGAGCCTTGTATTTAATATCAAATTGGATTTTGGGTTCGACGTGAATGGTATCTTTAATAATAATGTTCTTGAACCGAATGGAGTTAAGAAAACTAGAAATTGACTGGAAATTAGTTGAGTTGAATGGTTTCCTTATAATGATCTGATGTTGGTTTCGGCCTTCGGGGCTAATACTTAGTGGATTGTTCTCTTACTAATTTACGCCTAGAGGCTAATGTGAATTGGGTTTATTGTGAACTGTGTTTTTAACGACATTCGTTCTTTAACCCTATTTGCAGTGAAATGTGATTTGGAATTTATAAATCTTTTTATTAAGATTTAACAGGAATTTTCCAAAGTAAAGTTTTCCAATTTAATATATATTAAATTGGAATTAAATGGAATTCGATTTGATAATAATCGAAATGAAATTATATGGAAGAAGACAGTTAATATAGATGGCATTTAAAAGGCATTACCGATATTCCATTTATATTATTGGTTGGATATGGAAATTGATATCGATTATGTAGTGATTTGTTCTTCCGTGAAGATTCCATAATTAATGGAATGTGATTTGGATTGTCGTGAATGGTATCTTTAATAATACTATTCTTAGACCCAACGGAGTTAAGAAATTCAGAAACTAACTAGAGATTAGTTAATTTGAATGGTTTCCTGGGTATTGATCTGATGTTGGTTTCGGCCTTCGGGGTTAATACTTAGGGAATTGTTCACTTGCTAATTTACGGTTAAAGGCTGATGGAATGGAATGTGATTTTGGGTTTATCATGAACCGTGTTTTAAATGACATTGGTTCTTTAACCCAGTTAAAGACAGGATATGATTTCCCAAGTTAAAAAATCGTTAATATTGATTTTTGGGAAGCTTAAAACCAAGTGGAGTTTTAATTCATCTTTAATTAGATTGAAATGATATCCAAAGGAAGATTAAAGAAATAATTTGAAGAATTTATCATTGATAAAATTAATGGGAATCTTTCCCAAAGTATAAGAATATTTGAATAAAGGAATATTCTGGATTGCAATGAGGCGTATGTTGTGTTTTTATAGCACTGGTTTATTATATACGCGAGTTATTCAGAAAGACCAGAATTATCCCATTCTGAATAACTTATTCGACGATATGTCGAAAATGATGACGGTGGTTGAAGACGGGAGGTCTTCACGTCGTTTTGATAATTACTGATGATCTTGATAGGGTTGTACACCCAAGAGGAGGGAATCAGTTGGTGATCGTCCAGACGTACTTGGAGATCGATGGATATGCGAGGAATAAGGTGCCTACGGTTTTGTTCAGACCCAGAACGGACTTGTAAATGGATGTGTGTCTGACATTGGATTTCATTCTGTGTGATTGATATACATCGGTTGCATAGCGTGAATTGCCTGTGTGGCATGCTGAGATGCAAATGATCAAGGTTTCTGTTGAAAAGAATCTTGTGGTAAATGTTCAAAGCGCGGCTTTAATATAGCGTAGCTTTGTGTAGCGTTAATTCGCAAGCCTCACACCCCGGTGTGAACCAGAAACGGGAGAGGACTGCAGGGAGGGCATGCGTTTCCTTCTAGCTAGGAGTGGTGTCCGCGTTTTACATGCCCTGGCATTTTACTTATGTGGATGATGGTTTGCGAGACGCCTCGGTTATATCGGTCAATCCGGGACCGATGGAGTCATTTGGCTCATTTACGCCCCATAAGGTGGGGAAATGTATTGTTCAGGCATTTTAATCCACTCCATGTGGACTGTCCCTGAAGATTCAAGGGTCGATGCGTTCTGATCTTGAGACATGTGCTAGATTGTCTCAAAGCGGTAAGGACGATCCCTTGCCTTGGTTCACAGATGAAAATCCAACTTCCAATACGAAATTTTGCGGTTTTGACTATAGAGCCTAGTATTGGCGACATGATATATGGTACCCATGCCGTCTAGGATTGATACACTTATATTTGAAGATGTTTTATACACTATGCACTTATAATAGTATCAAATGGTTTATTTTAACGTACCAAGCATGTTTGGCTATTATAAGGGAAAACCCTATCCCCCGGCTTGCGTTGCATTGTATGATAGGACCTAAGTCTTATAATAGCTTCATTTTTTCAAAAAGCATTGCGCTGTTTTGATATATGCACTGGTGTTCTTGGGAGGAAACCTGTTCCGTGTTATACGGCGTGGTCCCATGATATATCTGATTTAAAGTAAAGTTTTAAATAACTGTTTTAATTCTCATACCAGTCACATGACTGAACTGGAGTTTATTGTTTTAACCTAAACTCTGGGTGGCCCTATTTTCCACATGGGCAGCTAGTATTTTTGGTTTTGCAAATTTATATTCACAGGATCCTGGTTTACAGCTGGAATGATATTCGGAAAGCTCTGTATCCGTATATCTCCTTCAATTTGTGTTTTGTATTATTTTTCCGCTGTAGTAATGTATTTAAATCTATGATATTTTCTGATGTATAATATTTATTCATACACTGTATATTCTTGTATTCTGATGAAATTGTTGTAATAAGCAATGAAATATTCTTCTGTTTGTGTTCTGATTTGTCATGTTCTCAGATCAATCCGAGCTTTCCTTCGTGGGGAAGTTCAGGTCGTTTCACCTTTTCGACCATCAAATGTCGACACGAATACTACTAGGTGTTCACGTGCCGAGAACTCAAGTGCCAGAAAGACGAAAAGTTAGGGTGAAATAAAATAAAAGGCAATAGAACAAGGAAGAAGGGGAGACAATATCAAAATCTCACAACGACACGATAACATATATTATAAATAATGATCTTTACAAGATAAAACTTTACGACTACAACTACCAGAGAAGAATAATATATCGTCAACTTGAACAGTTATAACTATCTGTCCTCGCAATGTTGATATGTACATAACCAATACAGTACAATGGAAATAGAAATAAGTAGATAGATAATGGAAGCCCCCATCTCGTCTTCCGAACTTTAAAGCATGCAAAGTAAAACCTGCCACACTCAACTTACTCGAAGGAGCATGTGAGAATTGTAAGGAAAACAAAAACCAAGCGTCACACATCAGTCTAGTATGAGAAACACAAGATACACATTGCATGTAACAACACTGACGAAACCGTGTAGATTACCACCCCAGTTTTTCCCCTCAAAAGAAACCAACCGTTTATTAAAAGGATTATAGTTGTATATTAGACAATGTCTAGGGCGTGGAATATAAATAAATTCACATAGAAGGAATGGTTACATTGGTTACATTCAACAACTATTAAGTATACAAACAAAACTGATAAGGCACGTTTGCATATTGGATTTTCCATCGGAGATCTCTCAATATAGATCCGTACTCCATGCTCAAGGGTTAGAAAGTACCTTCGAGCGTCGTATATCTCTAGATAAAATATACCATAAGGTAAACACAACTGGCCCACGCACGAAAACACCGGTGTGCACCACGTGGAACCAAATATACCCAACTCCCAAGCGCAAGTTCGAGAAGCTCCCGCACGATTCGATAATATGCATGCACTAGATATGGAGTCAATATATCCTGTAATAGGTCAGCAAAACCCCAGATTGTGCTCCTACTCCGTTTTCTGTCATTTTCGATGTCGAGGTTTCGTTCGGCATCTTTCACGTGAGTCTTCATAACTCGAACATAACAAAATTCCCAGATGGAATCCCACAACTCAATAGATCTTGGAATCATACACAGATCCCTTCAAAGATCTCGGAATCACACATGGATTCCAATACATCAATAGAACTTGGAATCACACGTAGATTCTTTCATAGATCTTAGAATGACTATATGTGTTCGACTATCTCAACAGATCTGGAATTACCACATAGCCTTCACAATCGCTTCGAAACATAGAAATCGTATACTAGTTTTGAAGTGGTTTTCGATAAGTAAAACACTTATCAATCCCGGTCTCCTCAAAACCATTCACTAAATTTAAGGTCAAGTTCTATAGTCAATTAATCGACTATCAATTCACACAAAAGACGTTTGTATATGGAAAATAGCCTCGCTTAATTTCCATAATAAATGACTAAGCGTCTAAAGCACTATCAAGTCACAAAGCATGATAAACAATCAAATCACTATCATGTCACACAGCATGATAATAGTCAAAGCACGATTAACTCATATAAACGGCTTCTAATTCCTCTCACATTTAATTAATCTTTCAATAATTAAACCTACTATATTAGTAAAACTTCTTTTGTCTAATAAAACTTCACTTATCAAATAAAGCTTCACTTATCTAATAAGACTTCATATATTAATCAATAACTCATACTCAATTAATATCCCTTTATATACTAGTGTATATATTCAATGCATACATATAAAAGGTGTATATGTGTATATTCTACTAATTCACTATTCCTTTAGTCTTTGATACTTAAAATGGTTTTAATATACTTAACCCTACGGTATAAGTATATTCACAATTCAATTTAAAAATTTCTTTTCTAACTTCAATATTTCGAAACGTACTCATATACTTATCCCCTCCAGTATAAGTATATCTACCGTTCAATTTCAAGATTTCCTTTATAAGTTCAATACTTCAAAATGTATTTTTATGCTTATCCCTTTGGTATAAGTATATCTACAATTCAATTTCAAGATTTCCTTTAATATAATCAAAGAGGTTAAAACCATTGTTTAATAAAGAACCTCTTCTCTTTTATAAGTTAAACATCTTATTCAATATATTTATCCTGAAAGATTTCTATACTTGTTTCTATCTTTAAAATCAGTTACTAAAGACCTAAGTATATTCAAAATCATTAAACCGTATATTCCAGTTTTACATATTCCACGGGTTCAAAAATAAGTGTTGCTAAAACACTGTTTACAACAAACCCAAAATAAATCTTTATAATTATCTTTAAACGTTTAGATTCAATTATATTTACTTGGATGTTATAACCTGAGATGGTTAAAGATGAATGTAATTGATACATTGTCACAACAAACCCAAAACCATTTTATGCTGATAGAAATCTCAGTTCGTACACTTAACTCGTTTCCAACATTATCAACTTAACTATCCCTCGGTCAAGAGTGAGGCCAGGTAAGTTAGAGCACTGGTTGCATATCACCCCTTGCCTAGACACCCATTCTTGACGCTCACAGATAGATAAGCCTACTCGTCGGCTTATTATAATTAAGCATATTATCCAAGATATTCAATAAACAGGTAAGTAATCAACATGACTAACACGTTTCCAACATTCCCAACCTATCTATTCCTCGGCTAAGAGGGAAACCGGTAGGTTAGAGCTCTATTGCTCCGTCCCTACTCGACATCAATATTAACTCTCACAAATAGATAAGCTTACTTCGTTGGCTTATTAGTGTTAAGCATTATTAATTACCTTTTAATCTAGTGACTTATTCATGACAAGGTTTAGCAATTTATAACCATTTTTAACCTTTTTTTTATTTGGAAAGATATTTTTATAAGAAGATATTTTGAAAGAAGATATTTTGAAAAGAAAATATTTTGAAAGAAGATATTTAGAAGTTATTTTGAAAGAAGATATTTATACGATATTTTGAAGAAGATATTTATAAGATATTTTGAAATAAGATATTTTGAAATCCAAAAATCAAAGTTAAACGAGTACTTTTGCACTAGTGAAGTTTTAGTCATTTTCGATGGGTTACTTAACATTTTACAATCCAATAACTTCAAGGTAGTAAACATGCAAATAATACAATATTAATATGATATTAAATCACTAAGCATGTCATTACAAAGTTCCAT
Organism: Allium sativum; assembly: GCA_030737875.1. Lineage (NCBI taxonomy): Eukaryota > Viridiplantae > Streptophyta > Magnoliopsida > Asparagales > Amaryllidaceae > Allium > Allium sativum. The sequence continues at coordinate 966,018,266 of CM060912.1, read as the reverse complement.
TCAAAGTGTTGAAAACACAACAATTCTAAACTGCATATATAGCGACTATCGCTATAAGTGCACTTTCAAGTCCACAATATGTCAATTCCCTACTAATCCTTATGTGCTTTATTTCAAGTCCATTCTACTTATTATACAAGTCAATTCAAGTACAATTCCTCGTCCATTAAAGTCCATTCCAATCCATTAACATGGATCACATATGTCACTTACTTTTAAAGTAAGAATCAAGTTAACATTTTTAACATAAGTTACCAACAATCAAGCAACTTTTAGTATAGTTAAGGACATGTAAATAATTATTGTTTGCTATCCAAAATAGTGAGTAAACTCACCTTAAACCTTAACAAATCCTAGATCCAAGAATAAGAACCAATATCCAAGCTAGCAACCTCCTTCCTTTCATTGCTTTTCCTTGCTTTTTCCTTGTTTTCCTTCCATATAAAGCTCACGGCCTCTAATGGAAAATAGAGAAAGGCTTGGATTTTCAACTTCTAACTTTCTAAAAGGTCTTATAATAGTGTAGGAAGACTTCACTCAAAGTTTTAGTTGATTTAGAGTTGGTTTGAGTATGTTTTTAGAAAGTTAGTGAGTAAGAGAGGAAGATGAAGACATTGTTTTTATCCTTAAAGCTTAGGAATTTTTGTGAATGAAAAGAGAAGGTATGCCCCTTCTTTTATAGGAAAAGCAAGGTGAATGAGAAAAGACCTAAAAGCCCTTAAAACCCTAATCTTACATATGAAGTATTACTACTTTTTCTCATTTTCCTTATTTGCTCATTTTCCTTATTTGCTCATTTCCTAAATATCTTGCTTATGTCATGCATGATATCATCAAAAATTTAGTTAACAATAAATACTAAAAATATTTTTATTTTCTAATTACTTTCTTGATGATTAATTAGACATCCATTTAAATTTTCAACAACTTTTATCGAGAAAATAGCTATATAACGATAAAATGGTTTTTGGTCATATTTTCGACATTTTTCTAAAAAATATATTTATGGAAGCACTTTTCCAAAATGAGTCTAGGATCATAAATTACTAATTAATTGATGTTTAACAAGGTTATAAAATTACATTTATAACATTTAACAATATTCCTAATAGTTACGATATTTTAAGATTAAGTGTTTAAATTTTCCGGGTCTTTACATTCCCCCCCACTTAAAATATTTCGTCCCCGAAATTGCAACACGAGCAATCAAAGAAACAATCAAACATCGATACTTAAAGTATCACACTACTAGCATAAAAATCTCATGGTTTGATCAAGTTCAAACCCTCTCATCGCATAAGGATGATAAACATTCTACTAAGCGTGCCTTACGCTCAACAGCCTTAGGGATTACTCAATCGATGATTCACAATATCTCATAACAAGTCGAAGAGTCATTTCCTAAAATTTCCATATGCGCTAAATCCCATACAATGTATATAAACCATTTTTACACATTGTTTGATCATATTACTTTCCCGATCACAAGGCTTCTCTTCTGAACTAGTATACCACACTTGACATCTCTAGTGCGTACACCGATCAAGTTCCTTGATCAGAAACTTTCATCTTCCTTACATAGCCATACACTATGATAGAAAACTTCAGGATCATATCAAAAATTCATATCAAGTAATCACTATCAAAGTCTAGTGAAGAATTCTTGTTCAGACCGGTTTAAGTCACCTTCAAAATCCTGTACTCGAGTCTGCACCAAGATCAACTATGCGAATAAAACGATCTACGTACAACTCACATATTTTATCCTATTGGTTTTATAACTACCAATATCCTTTATTAATTCTTCTATATGTATAGTATGCCATTTTATTCTAATATCCTTCTTCTTTTTTCGACATTCAATTATCACTTAGTATTTCTTTATTAATACTAAAACCACTTATGAATCATTTCATAAAACTTTACTCCAAGTTATTAAACACTGTATAACTTAAGTTCATACACATATAATACTCTAATACATTCTATGAGTATATCTAAACATCAAATTTGTTAAGTATGTTAATCAACTTTTGAACTTGTTCTAACTTGCTATCTTAATAATTCAAGTGTTATATAAACTCAATTTATATTTTCACAAACACTTAACTTCAATTTCTACAATAATTCAGAAGTTTTCAACAATCCAAAATCATAGAAAATCCCATTTCATTTTAACAAATGAAACCTACCAAACTACAAATCATGGCATTATTCACATTTATACATTCTTAATGCATAGACTACAAGGATCCGTAAATGACTTAATCAAGATTCAACAATTTATATAAAGCACTTCTTTATCTAACTTATTTCACAAATTTTCATCATTATTCGGATTATAATAGACGAATCATGTTAAAATTCAGTTTGATCTAACATCATCATTAAACTCCTTATAGTCAAAACTGTGAAACTTAATTTACATGGTGTTCATATCTAATGTTCCCACTTATTACCATCTACCCCACACAGATTTTTAAAAGGTAAACTAATTATGAGTCAATAAGCAATTGTACATGCTCATAAACTGATCGAGCATAACTAATATTCAATAACTAATAACCGTTGAATATTATCATTCCTAACAACCAAACACATCATAAATAACTATATCAATTTATGAAAGTTTATATTTTGTACAAAAATATAAGCCTAGGTAAATTTATTTCATTTACCAATTTAAAACCAATATTGTGTCGATTTTCCTTGTTTAAGTATTTAGAAATCCCTATCGATACCATGACGTCCCACATATTGACCATAATTCATAAACCGCTCAACAAATTAACTAACACAACACAAAATATTTTTATAGCACTAACAAGTACGTGCTCTCTTATATATAATACACTCAACACATGTTAGGGCATTCCATTACCCTATTTCTTGATGAGTCATACCCAACCAAAGCCAAGGTGTTCGCTCAACCTTATGCTCTAATACCAAATGTAATGACCCGCCTTTTAGACCATCAAATGTCAACACTAATACATCCACGGTATTCACGTGCCGAGCACCCAAGTGCCAAAAAGACTAAAAGTTAGGGTGAAATAAAATAAAAGGAAATAGAACAAGGAAGAAGAGAACACAATATCAGAATCTCACAACGGCACGATAACATATAATATAAAGAATGTTCTTTACAAAATAAAACTATATTACTACAACTACTAGAGAAGACTAATATATCATCAACTTGAACAGTTATAACTACATGTCCTCACAATGTTGATATGTACATAACCAATACAGTACAATCGAAATAGAAATACGTAGATAGATGATGGAAGCCTCCATCTCGTCTTCCAAACTTTAAAGCATCCAAAGTAAAACCCGCCACACTCAATCTACTCGAAGGAGTACGTGAGAATTGTAAGGAAAACAAAAACCGAGGGTCAGACATCAGTCTGGTTTGAGAAACTCAAGATACACATTGCATGTAACAACACTGAGGGGACCGTGCAGATTACCACCCCAGTTTTTCCCCTAAAAAAACCCAATCATTTATTAGGAGGAGTATAGTTGTATATTAGACAATGTCTAGGGTGTGGAATATAAATAAATTCACATAGAATGATTGGTTACATTGGTTACATTCGACAACTATTAAGTATACAAACAAAACCGATAAGGCACGTTCGAATATTGGATTTTCCATCGGGGATCTCTCAATATAGATCCGAACTCCATGAAAAAGGGTCAGAAAGTACCTCCGAGTGTCGTATATCTCTAGATAAAATATACCATAAGGTAAACACAACGACCCACGCACGAAAACACCGGTGTGCACCACGTGGAACCAAATATACCCAACACCCAAGAGCATGTTCGAGGAGCTCCCGCACGTTCGATAATAAGCAAACACTATATATGGAGTCAATATATCCTGTCATAGGTCAGCAAAACCCCAGATTGTGCTCTTACTCTGTTTTCTGTCATTTCCGATGTCGAGGATTCGTTCGGCATCTTTCACGCGAGTCTTCATCACTCGAACATAACAAAATTCCCAGATGGAATCCCACAACTCAGTAGATCTTGGAATCATACATAGATCCCTTCACAGATCTCGAAATCACACATGGATTCCAATACATCAATAGATCTTGGAATCATACATAGATTCTTTCCCAGGTCTTAGAGTCACTATATGTGTTCGACCATCTCAACAAATCTTGAATTAATACATAGCCTTCACTTCACAATTGCTTCGAAACATAGAAATCATATATTAGTTTTGAAGTGGTTTTCGATAAGTAAAACACTTACCACTCCCGGTCTCCTCAAAACCAGTCCCTAATTTAAGGTCAAGTTCTATAGTCAACTAATCGACTATCTATTCACACAATCGACATTTGTATATGGAAAACAGCCTCGCTTATTTTCCATAACAAATTACTAAGCATCCAAAGCACTATCAAGTCACAAAGTATGATAAACAATCAAATCACTATCAAGTCACATAGTATGATAATAGTCAAAGCACAATTAACTCATATAAACGGCTTCTAATTCTTCTCACATTTAATTAATCTTTCATTAATTAAAACTACTTTATTAGTAAAACTTCTTTTATCTAATAAAACTTCACTTATTAAATAAGGCTTTACTTATCTAATAAGACTTCATATATTAATCAATAACTCATACTCAATTAATATCCCTTTATATACTAGTGTAAATATTCAACACATACATATAAAAGGTGTATAAGTGTATATTCTACTAATTCACTATTTCTTTAGTCTTCAATACTTAAAAAAGGTTTCAATATACTTAACCCTCCGGTATAAGTATATTCACAATTCAATTTCAAGGTTTCTTTTCTAACTTCAATATTTCAAAACATACTCATATACTTATCCCTCAAGTATAAGTATATCTACCATTCAATTTCAAGATTTCCTTAAGTACAATACTTCAAAACGTATTCTTATGTTTATCCCTTCAGTATAAGTATATCTACAATTCAATTTCAAGATTTCCTTTAATAAAATCAAAGAGGTTAAAACCATTGTTTAATAAAGAACCTCTTCTCTTTTATAAGTTAAACATCTTATTAAATATCCTTATCCTGAAAGATTTCTATTCTTGTTTCTATCTTTAAAATCAGTTACTAAAGAACTAAGTATAATCAAAATCATTAAACCATATATTCCAGTTTTACATATTCCACGGGTTTAAAAATAAGTGTTGCTAAAACACTGTTTACAACAAACCCAAAACAAATCTTTATAATTATCCTTAAACGTTTCTTTAAGATTCAATTATATTTACTTGGATGATATAATCTGAGATGGATAAAGACGAATGTAATTAATTTATTGTCACAACAAACCCAAAACCATTTTATGCTTATAGAAATCACAGTTCGTACACTTAACTCGTTTCCGATATTATCAACTTAACTATCCCTCGGTCAAGAGTGAGTCCAGGTAAGTTAGAGCACTGGTTGCATATCACCCCTTTCCTAGACACCCATATTTGACACTCACAGATAGATAAGCCTACTCATCGGCTTATTAGAATTAAACATAGTATCCAAGATATTCAATAAACAGGTAAGTAATCAACATGATTAACACGTTTCCAACATTCCCAACCTATCTATTCCTCGGCTAAGAGGGAACCGGTAGGTTAGAGCTCTATTGCTCCGTCCCTACTCGACATCAATCTTAACTCTCACAAATAGATAAGCCTACTTCATTGGCTTATTAGTGTTAACAATTATTAATTACCTTTTAATCTAGTGACTTATTCATGACAAGGTTTAGCAATTCATAACCATTTCTAACCTTTGTTTTATTTGGGAAGATATTTTATAAGAAGATATTTTGAAAATAAGATATTTTGAAGATATTTTGAAAGAAGATATTTAGAGGATATTTTGAAAGAAGATATTTATAATATATTTTGAAAGAAGATATTTTGAAATCCAAAAATCAAGGTTAAACGGGTACTTTTACACTAGTGAAGTTTTAGTCATTTTCGATGGGTTACTCAACATTTTACTATCCAATAACTTCAAGGTTGTAAACATACAAGTAATACAAGATTGATATGATAAGAAATCACTAAGGATGTCATTACAAAGTTCCATTCAAAGTGTTGAAAACACAACAATTCCAAACTGCATCTATAGCGACTATCGCTATAAGCGCACTTTCAATTTCAAGTCCATAATATGTCAATTCCCTACTAATCCTTATTTGATTTTTTTCAAGTTCATTTTACTTGTTATACAAGTCAATTCAAGTACAATTCCAAGTCCATTAAAGTCCATTCCAATCCATTAACATGGATCACATATGTCACTTACTTTTGAAGTAAGAATCAAGTTAACATTTTTGACATAAGTTATCAACGATCAAGCAACTTTTAGTATAGTTAAGGACATGTAAATAATTATTATTTGCTGTCCAAAATAGTGAGTAAACTCACCTTAACCCTTAACAAATCCTAGATCCAAGAATAAGAACCAAGATCCAAAGCTAGCAACCTCCTTCCTTTCCTTGCTTTTCCTTTCTTTTTCCTTGCTTTCCTTCCTTATAAAGCTCACGGACTCTAATGGAAAATAGAGACATGATTGGATTTTCAACTTCTAACTTGCTAAAAGGTCTTATAATACTGTAGGATGGCTTCACTCAAAGTTTTAGTTGATCTGGAGTTGGTTTGAGTATGTTTTTAGAAAGTTAGTGAGTAAGAGAGGAAGATGTGGAAGACATTGTTTTTATCCTTAAAGCATAGGAATTTTTGTGAATGAAAAGAGAAGGTATGCCCCTTCTTTTATAGGAAAAGCAAGGTAAATGGGAAAAGACCTAAAAGACCTAAAAGCCCTTAAAACCCTAGTCTTACATATGAAGTATTACTACTTTTGCTCATTTTCCTTATTTGCTCATTTTCGTTATTTGCTCATTTCCTAAATATCTTGCTTATGTCATGCATGACATCATCAAAAATTTAGTTAACAATAAATACTAAAAATATTTTTATTTGCTAATCACTTTCCTAATGATTAATTAGACACCCATTTAAATTTTCAAAAACTTTTATTGAGAAAATAGCTATATATCGATAAAACGGTTTTCGATCATATTTTCAACATTTTTCAAAAAAATATATTTTTGGAAGCGCTTTTCCAAAATGAGTCTAGGATCATAAATTACTAATTAAATGATGTTTAACAAGGTTGTAAAATCACATTTATAACATTTAACAATATTCCTAATAGTTACGATATTTGAAGATTAAGCGTTCAAATTTTCCGGGTCTTTACATATGTTTTTCCTAATCGTTCCCAATTTTGCACGTTCGCATTTTTCAACGTCAGGCCTAGGCTCGAAGGTAGCCTGGCTATATAAAAATAAAAAGGGAAAAAGAGGAAGAGAATCAAGAATAGGCATAGTAACGAATCAATAATAAACTGATAGAAATATGCATAAACTGAATAAGCATATTATGACAAGATTTATCATGGTGGCGATATGAGCATGATAAAGCAGATCTGATAATTATGTCATAATAGAATTGATTAGACACTGATTCAAGATCCAGGTTTTATTTACATATCAAGATTACTATTTAAATATCCAGATCTAAAAATAACATGAACTCGCAGTGAATAGATCTAAGGAAATGGGTCCAAATTACTGCGAAGAACATGTTGAATAAGTTGTTGTAGCATCGCTGAATTTTTTGTAGCAACCTTCGAATATGTATAATCTTCTTTGAATTGATTTAGAAGAAGAAAGGCCATTTTAATTTTCGTTGCAGTAGAGCTTCGTCATCAGAATTATTTTTAGATAAATAAAACCTAGGTCTAGGGTCCTTTATATAGCCTACGGTTCAATGAATCTTGCTCAGAAAGGTGTCCAGATACAAAACGAAGTATTTTGCCCAGATCTGTCAGGGGTGGGTTGACCCCCCTTTGAGTCGGTCGACCTATGGGTCGACCCCCGTTTGGGTAAGTCGACCTATGGGTCGACCCCCCTTTGAGTGGGTCGACCCACTTGAGCGAGAAATCTGTCGTCTTCCCAAATTTCGAATTTTGAACCGAATTTTGAATTTATGGACCCATTTTTGAATTTCTGAACCTATTATATATATATATATATTCTTCCTGTGTTTATACAAACTTCAAACCTTAATAACTTCTTCATACGGTGTCCGATTTACTCAAACCAGGTATCTATTTTGACCAGAATTTCGAGACGGACACAATGGCACAGTCTGTTTTACTTAAGTCTAAATATTAAATTAATTATTCTTTAATTCATAATCATTTGTTTCGTTAAAATTTCGGGGTGTTACATTCTGTCCTACTCAAAGGATTTTGTCCCCAAATTCTCTAAGTTAAGAAGAACGTATATCCTAACATCCAACAATCATACATCCATTTAGCAATCACAGGCATCCATCGTCCTTAAGGAATTTCTAATGCTTTTATGAACATATGCAATAGTGTGTGTATATGTCCGTAAACTAATGCAAAATATCAGGCGGCCCACTAATTCAGTTGACCTCCTTAATGCAATGTATGTTTGTGCCATGTAACCAAAATGTATGCAAATTATCCTAATACATGTAAGTTCTATATGTATGCACAATCATCCATCCAAATGCAACATCAATGTAACGATACGCCTATTTTCATCCATAAAAATTTAAAATGTACTCACATCAATACACAATATGTAAGTGATTGAGCCGATCTAGTGCCTATTGTGTGTGTATGTGAATCCACAAGAAACCACTAGCAAACACTTGCATCCATCAAACATAACATGTCTCAAACACATGTTTACATTCATTAGTTTTTTATCTAAAGACTCGAATGATAGGAGATATTCAAACGATAGATACAAGTATTAATTCGAAGCTTGGAAAAAAGAAGTTAAGAACATATTCTCGAAAAGGAAAGGATATGAAGCGCGAATCTTGTCTTCAGCCTCCCAATTAGCGTTCTCGCAGCCCTTTCCGCATTGCACTCTTACTAGCTTCACTTCTTTATTGCATAATTTTTATCCTCCGATCCAAGTATGCAAGTCGGAACTCGTCCTATCACTGCTTCCTTCTCTACTTTCGTTTCCTCTCTCAAGTTTGGCTCTACTACCCCGAACTCTATATATTTTATCACTGCTTGGATGAATAGTCATCTTAGATTGATGGGCTTCCTCAAGAACTGTCTTCAATAGGTTTCTCATCCCGATATGACTCACCTATCAAACCTCTTCTTAAGTAGCTCCCCTACTTGCTTATCAAGTTCCCTCTTTTCTTTTAGGAGTCACATGTTGCAAATCATCGATAGATATATCAAGAGGTTCTAGGAGACTAAGCATGACAGACCCCTTTGGGGTCATAAGAAATCTCGAGAGTCTTTCTATGGCAAGTCAGAAGTCTAACGACCCTCCACTACCAATCTAGAATGGCTCCATATATGGTTAACCCATCCGTCCTAGAATCAAACCGTATCTTATGAAATCATGAACATATGCGTTGTAATCAAACTCAACACCTAACACAGAGATTCTCAAACCCCGACAAATCATCGATAAATGAGCCGTACCTCCATTGGGGTTTGAGGCAATAACGAGATCTAAAGCCATACTAGTATCTAGGTGCAGAGACTCAACTAAAGGATCAGACATAAAAGAATGCGAAGCGCCAGGAAAAGAATCGTAATAGGATGATCAGAAATAGAAATCAATCCTTTGATGGAAACTTTCCTACCCCTATCACCAGCTATTAGAACATTAACTTGCCCCCTAGAAGTTTCTGCCCTCTGGCCTTGTCTTTGTCTCTTCAGGCACTCCTTAATGAGGTGTCCTGCCTTACCAAAGTGGTAACAAACGCCTTTTCTCTTTCTGTAATCCTTTTCCAGATGATCCACCATTCTAAAATTATAGTATTTCCTCTTTTCTTCTTTGGGCTGTGCTTCTTAGCCCCAACTCCCTTATTCTCCCTTTTACCATCCTTGTGCAACATGCTAACAAGCCTCTTGAAAGCTGCCTCCATCGCACAGAAATCATTACAAGGCTTGAGAGAAATTAAGACGCAGGTGAAACCACTGCGGCTAAAGATGGAGGTTGGGCACTTCTTTCCCCTTCGACATGTGCCGTAGTTTTAACATGCCTACGGAACCATGCTGAAATGGGGACAACCTTTCGAGAGGAAACCGTTCCCCAATCAAAAAGGAAAAGAAATCAAGCGGAGAATCGAGAAGATATTTATGGCTTTGGGAAATATGCTTTTCAGAAATAGACTTTTTAGTTTAAAATACTTTGTTTTCGAGACCTTTTTGAAAACCATTTTCAAAGTATTTTATCCGATCTTATAACCATATGCTCTGATACCAAATGTTACACCCTACGTCCGTTAATGTCACTCACTAAGGGAATGCATTAAGTTTCGTGAAGCATTATAGGTAAATAAGAACATAATAGCACAAGACAGACATGTAAAATAGCAGCGGAATTAAAAACTTTATTTAAATCAAAACATCATGGTCCCAAATACTGAGTTTACATCATAAGTTGAAGTAATCAATTACATAAATAATCTGTCTTGCCAAAAATATCAAAGTACAAAAGCATAAAACCATATTTTCCTTGCAAAGCCATAAGAGGGTTGTGAAGAAGTCAAAGCAGTACATCTATATCCAGAATCCAAGCTAAGCTAAAAGAATCCAAATCAACTCTAAGCACTTCCACCCTGAGAACCTAGGGGGTGAAACGAAAGAGAGAGAAGAGGAAACAAAAAGGGTCAGACATAAAGTCTGGCGAGTCCAGTTACTTTTAAATATAAATAAATAAAATTATCGTGGCAGGTATATAAAACTAGAAGAACAAGATAACAGTAACAATAACAAGTGTGAACCGAGTTAGATAAGATGAACGTGATATATTGCGCTTCTTAAATACATTTCTCTGCACCGTGCAGATACTAGTATATCAGAAATAGAATGACCCCTACTAATACCGTTACATTACATTTTTTTGATTATTAGGTTACTTGGGTTAATAGCACTCAAGACTTATACGCGCATCGTACCCATTTACTTTCCCATGGATCCCCCTAATACAATATATGTAGCTATCTCTCAATATTAAGATACACTCCATGGTACCCCACTCGCACGGTCTCCACGGTAAAGAACGCAGTCCCTCTTCCTACGCCGGAGTGACATACGGATCTCAATATAACAATGTTACTGTTGATGTGAAAAGTTGGTCACTAGTGACAATCAACCCCCAATCGTGTGATCTACACATGAATAAAGATAAAATATGCAATAAAAAGTGAAAGAATGGGGAGCACACACAGAATTTTTATAGTGGTTCGGCAAAGACAATGCCTACGTCCACTTTATATATTATTTCTCTCTTTTTTTGATTACAAATACAATGCTTTTTCTGTTTGGAGAGAAGAAAGAAAATGACTATTTCCCTTTCTCCCTTTTTAGAGATTAAGATTCTGGAGGAGAGTAGAGATGAAAAGTTTGAAGGAAGCCGTCTGGCCAAGAGAAGTTCTCTTTTCATCTTTAAGCTTGGAGGTATTTATAGGTGGAAAATGGTGCTTGGGTTGTTACGAAATGGTCCGTCCATTTCGGGAAGGTCCATATACGTGGAATCCATCCATTGGCTCGAATTGCGGCTGGAAGACTGATTCCACTGCTCATAAATAGTATCCTCGAAAGTTGTGGCCGACGTGGCATCTATGGAGAGGTATATCAAAAGCAGAGCTTTGTCCTCATATGGTTGACCGCTTTATCTCCTTGGAAGTCGGGATATTAAGTGGACTGGCTCTGTAGAAATTCTCCATGCTGGTCCGAGATAATCGGTCGATGAGTTCCTTCTGAAAGAGGGAAACTCGGCCGCCCTGGTGAGCGGTTTTTCAGGTAATGTGCAGTCAATCTGACTGAGTTGGATTTGGGCCGATATGCCATTGCTTGATGTAGCGCCCCTGATGGGCCTCTTGGAGCGCAACTTGTATTTGGTTGTGCGTTTGGGCTTTGGTTTTGGCCCGATAAGATTAGTGCCAAAAAGAGGGCTAACACTTTGCCCCTCAGAATATACCTTCATCGACAGAGGGAGGTGTATTCTGAAATCTGAACTGAAGTACAAACGCTCGAGCTGCTATGGTCGCGCCGGACCATATCAAGGCCAGAAAACCGATGGTTCGATGTTGTATTAAGACCAAAAATCCGACAACCATGCCAGGTCGTATTAAGGCAAGAAAACCAACAACTATCGGAAACCGTATTAAGGCCGAGGTGATGATCTCCGCTGGTACAAAAGTTGGTTCCTGCAAATACAAAACAAACCATGGGTCGAGCATTTTATTCCACTTGGCTTTAGAGGGTGGCGAGCATAAACCATAGTCAGCTTGGTGGCGAGGATAAACCACACTCGGCTTGGTGGCGAGTATAAACCATACTCGGCTTAGTGGCGAGTATAAACCATACTCGGCTTAGTGGCGAGGATAAACCATACTCGGCTTGGTGGCGAGCATAAACCATACTCGGCTTAGTGGCGAGCATAAACCATGCTTGGTTTAGTGCAAGTGTTTCTCATGCTCAACTCATGTTGGCTTAGTTAATTTAACGAGCTATGCATGCTCGTGGTGTAAAGAAAGAGAGTGTAATCCACACTCGTGTTTAAGAGAAAGCGACCTTTCTCACTTGAAAGAGTAGGTGTTTGAAGTAGTGGTGGGCTTTCGCGCTAACCACATAGAACAGGGGGGAGCATTAACCATGCTCGGCTTAATGGCGAACACTAATCTGGTTCGGCTTAGAAATTTTACAACAATCGATCTACTTTTGCTAAAAGTAAAGTTCATAACTGCTAAGCATCTATTACAAAGAAAATCTACGAGGACAGCGAATGATTACATAGCATCAAAGCGTCCCTATTATTGAAAGAAATACATCGAGAGAAAAGATAAAAATTCTAATTAATGATAATCCTGCGAGTGCTAGTCTCAGGGTCCTTTCCATTTCTAGGAGCTTGCGGACCAGCCTGAGGAGCTTGGGCAGAAGGTTGCGGCGGCATGGCCGGGGCGCGATTTTTGATATACTCAGCGAGTTCCCCTTTTCTGACTCGCCCTTAGATGAGATCGCACAAATGTCGGCAATCATTTGTATTATGTCCAGCTACGTTGTGGAATATACAATGCTTGCCAGAGTCAAGTTCCATCTGGGTCGGTTCTCGTTGAGGTGGCCTTGGAGTGGGGAAGGACTCGTGCATATCGAGATAGATATCGAGCAAAGAGGAATTGAGCTCGGTGTACTGATTATATTTGTTTTCATTTCGAGGTCGTACATTGCGTTTGTCCTTTTCCAGGGCCGTTCCTCTTCCTTTATTCTGGCCATTGCCGTTGAGTGGACCTTGTTGTTTGGCTACTAAAACTTCAAGGCTCTCCATCTCAAGGATGGCATCCTCTTGTCGGAGGAATCTTTCGGCCTCAGAATAGAAATCATCTATATCTTTGGGAGGATCCCTAGTTAAGGAGTTCGAGAATTCTGATCTCTTTTGAACTCCCGCGATGGCTGCCATCAACACCATCGATGGCTCGGGCTGATCGACAGATGTTACGGATGCGTTGAACCTTTCGAGGAAGGATCTTAGCGTCTCTCCGGATCACTGTTTGAGGGTAGATAGAAACATGACACTTTTCGGTTGAGAGATATGCACTCGAAACTGCTCGATGAAGCGGGTGACCAGAGTATTACAACTACTGATCGACTCCGTTGTTAGCTGCCGAAACCACATACCGGCTATATCTGTGAGAAAGAGTGGAAAGCACTTAGCCATGAAGCTGGTCGATGCACCAAGTACTTCCATATGTCGCATGTATCGCATAAGATGAATGGTCGGGTCAATGCGACCGTTGTATGGTTCGATGGCAGGGAACCTGAAGTCCGGAGGGTTTCGAGAATTTCTGATTTCTCTAGTGAAGGGGCTGCGATTGACATTGTCTATGTCTTGCTGCGAAGAATTGCCCCGAGTGAAACGTCGGATGATGCTTGCAAGCTGACTCCCATCTCCGAGGAGTCGTTGCCATGAACTTAACTCTGCATCCTGAGGGGGTTTTGTACGAGGATCCGGCAAAAGCATGCTCGGAAGGGTAGTCGTTGGCTGGGCTCGACCTCCGAGAGTTGAGTGAAGGTGTGAGGGAAGGTGAGATATGGCGGGTTGTTCTGGGTAGAATGGCCCCTCTGGAACCTGATGAGTTGTGGATCGAGCCATATTTGTAGCTAAAGGTCTAGGCTGATCCAGCATAGCATGTGATGTTCGGGAGCCAGGGTTGCCCCCGTTTGATGCGAGGTTAGGAGGGTCTATGGTAGTGTTTTCTTCCGCTACGGTGAAGATCGGCATGGTAGGGTGGCTCCCCTCGTTCGAAGGGAAGGCTACTCCAATTCTTCGTTGAAGAGGAAGAGTGGTTAAACTGGTATGCGGCAAGATCCTGGGTTGTAATAGGAATGGCGTTGATTCTGAGGGACCCGGGGGTAGCTCGACTAATTTGATAGGTCGAGATGTTCCAAAGAGTGGAGGCATATCTGTCATATGACCTAGATCTTGGTCGCCTGCCTCCTGAGGTTCTGTTGTTGCAGCCGCACTGGTCGCAGGAAGCGATATTCTCGGCTGGGATCGATCGGTTGGTGGAACCAAAACAGGATGAAATAAAGGTGTAGCCTGATCAGTGGCATGATTTCGTGTAGACCGAAGATCGGTTATTGCCCCAACTTCGGTCGATGGAGGAATTGATGTTGAAGCGTTCAACCTTGTTTCCAGTCGACTGAGAAGGTGATCCATCAAATGTTGTTGTCGTTCAAGGACTTTACCCTGAGATGTCATATGGTTTCTGAGTTCAACCATGATTTTATCCATGTCGTCCCGGGTAAGGAATCGGGACATGTTGTCATGAGAGGAAACTTCGTGGCTTGCTTCTGTAGCATCGGCATCAGCTGCATCGGCGTTTGCGGGACGAGAGGATGTTGCATCTTTCTTTCGTTTGTTCGCCATGACCTGGGATAAGCAGGAGCTCGATGGCGGTGTCGGTGCGCTGCCCCTTCCTGGCGCGTCAAAGTGTTGACGTCAAAAGTTGGTCACTAGTGATAATCAACCACCAATCGTGTGATCTACACACGAATAAAGATAAAATATGCAATAAAAAGTGAAAGAACGGGGAGCACACATAGAATTTTTATAGTGGTTCGGCAAAGGCAATGCCTACGTCCACTTTATATATTATTTATCTCTTTTTTTGATTACAAATACAATGCTTTTTTGTTTGGAGAGAAGAAAGAAAATGACTATTTTCCTTTCTCCCTTTTTAGAGATTAAGATTCTGGAGGAGAGTAGAGATGAAAAATTTGAAGGAAGCCGTCTGGCCAAGAGAAGTTCTCTTTTTCCTCTTTAAGCTTGGAGGTATTTATAGGTGGAAAATGCTGCTTGGGCTATTGCGAAATGGTCCGGCCATTTCGGGAAGGTCCAAATACGTGGAATCCATCCATTGGCTCGAATTGCGGGTGGAAGACTGATTTCACTGCTCATAAATAGTATCCTCGAATGTTGTGGCCGACGTGGCATCTATGGAGAGGTATATAAAAAGCAGAGCTTTGTCCACATATGGTTGACCGCCTTTATCTCCTTGGAAGTCGGGATATTAAGTGGACTGGCTCTGTAGAAATTCTCCATGCTGGTATGAGATAATCGGTCGACGAGTTCCTTCTGAAAGCGAGAAACTCGATCGCCCTGGTGAGCGATTTTTCAGGTAATGCGCAGTCAATCTGACTGAGTTGGACTTGGGCCGATACGCCATTGCTTGATGTAGCGCCCCTGATGGGCCTCTTGGAGCGCAACTTGTATTTGGTTGTGCGTTTGGGCTTTGGTTTTGGCCCGATAAGATTAGTGCCAAAAAGAGGGCAAACAGTTACGTTCCGCATATATCTGTCATTACTATGCTACGTAAGCGTACGGACTTCCACCATCGATCGAATCAGATTCCTTATTGGAATAATTCCCTCTAGTCTATGATACACCACCATGAGCAAATACGCATGTATCTAGACTGTCCGACGCATGTACTGTAATTATAGCTCGATGCCTCAATCGCACGCCCTCTAATGTGCACCGAGTTCCGTGGCAGGGCTAAACAAGAAACACGAAACTCGGCCGGGATCTTTTCCATACCTGTACTAGCTCGCCTTTAAGAGCCTCCAAATACAAATATTCCTCGGGTCTGTTTTCCATGGTAGCTATGGCCCCACCTCGGCCCCTCCCTCAACTAGTAAAGACTACAAGAGCTAAGCGACCGCCCCCAATAACAAGAAATCTAAACATCCGTGTGGCGTCTACCCTCAACCCCATACCTCGATAGTGAAATGTGAAATGGTATCTTGGGTTTAGCTCTAGTCTTTAGCATCCCGCTGGCTGTCTATGACGGATATCCGACGGTCTACTATCCTTGTTGGTCGTGACCCTCTCTACCTCCTCGTGAGGCAACCGTCGAATCACCCTGGTGTCACCTCGTCGCAGCATTCTGACTGCATAGCTACATCTTTAGTCAAGGCCCACTGACCTAGTAGTTACATGCAGACCCAACCTCTACGTGTACAGCCTAAGACATCTTTCACCGCACAGAGGACTAATAGGAGCACCTTACGTACTTCAGGAAGCCGTGTGCTTCCCCTTCCAGTCCTTTGGAACCGTCATAACAATCAGATGAATGTGCGCTCCCTTCGTATCTTATAACGCCTCGATGATCTACCTCGTTGGGTTATTTACCCTCCAAGGTATGGACTGGTCCTAGCGCCTTTCTTTAATATGTTGTTAGAGCCTATGTCTAAACATTCTTTTAAGCGCTTGCCTTGCCTCACCAGGTTCCCATTTAACTTGATTATTTCCTGTTCATATTGAATTCCTATTCGAATTTACTAAGTTTCTCTTGCTTATTAATTTCAATCATATAACTTAGTCCATTTAAGTTTATTAATAAGCCCACAACATGTTATTCTCTAGATTGTGGTCCAAGGTCTGTATTCCACAATCTGTTTTATATTCTTGCTTGGTAACATCATTACAATAAAATGTTCTCCTTAATACGTTATTAAGTATATTTCAATTCACATGTTTCCTAATCACTTACCATTTATGATTAAATATAACTTATTTATTTTACAGGTTTTCCTCATTCTTTCTCATTTAATCATAAATTCAATTTACACCATCACTACAACTTATCGTTGTTTACTTAGTGGATTATTATGCATATCTAATTATATCATTTCTACAAGTTATGCTTACCCTACAAGGGTGTCTATAATTACATAACTTTATTATATTTTCCACCGATTATGTATACCACTAGGTGTCTTTAATTACATAACCTTATTGGGTTAAGTTCGTGGGCCTATATGTAAATATTACCCACCCCCTCTATTTTACTTAACCAACCCACTACCTATCCAATTTTACTTAACCCTAACTTAATTTCATAATCACACAATCCTTATGGATTAAATTAGGTTAAGTAGTCCAATTCATTACCATGTCCAATTATGGTTATAATGGGCTAGACCTCCCACATTAGGCCTACAACATGTGGATGCTAGATATGTTGGTCGGGTCCGAGCAATTTTATTCCACAGTTGGGTCTAACCTCGTGTCTTAGCCCGATTCGTATTTGCACACTTAGGCCTCTCACATTAGGTTTAACATTAGTGGCTGCTGGATATGCCGGTCGGGTCCGGGCAGACTTCCACCACTAATGCAACCTAACCTCGTGTCATAAGTGTAATTACAATTCCTAATTGTAATTACTAGACATTCCATTTTTATCCAAATCTAACTATGTCATTGTAGGTGATTATTTCTCTTTTTCCCCATATTTAATTATATGCCCAATTCATTATTCAAATCATAGACTTTTACACCCCTTTTCAATTCACCCTTTTAATGCACCATATGCTCTTTTTTCCAAGTTATAAGTCAAGGCATATACAAATATATATGTTATGCACAAACCCAAATCTGCATATTTTCCAATTTATGTCCCTAGTCCGTATTCGCCCATTTCAATAAAAGTTATACCCAAATTCATATTCGCATATTTTCCGATGTGTGCCTAAAATTCATGTTCACATACGTCCCAATTTATATCCCAAATTAGTACTTACACATATCCCAATTTATGCTCAAATTATATTTTCCAATGTATGCCTAAATTCATATTCATATTATCCAACACAATATATGTCCCCAAATTCATATTCGTATATTTCCAAATTTTATGCTCAAATTTAGATCTATATTTTCCAATACCAATTATGCTCTAAACTATGTCCTTCCCAATCGTTCCCAATTTCGCATGTTCGCATTTTTCAACGTTAGGCCTAGGCTCGAAGATAGCCTGGCTATATAAAAATAAAAAGGGAAAAAGAGGGAGAGAAGAGAATCAAGAATAGGCATAATAACAAATCAATAATAAACTGGTAGAAATAGGCATAAACTGAATAGGTATATTATGACAAGGTTTAACATGGTGGCGATATGAACATATAAAAGCAGATCTGATAGTTATGTCATAATAGAACTGATTAGGCACTGATTCAAGATCCAGTTTTTATATGCATATCAAGATTACAATTTAAATATTCAGATATAAAAATAACATGAACTCACAGTGAATAGATCTAAAGAAATGGATCCAAATTACTGTGAAGAACATGTTGAATAAGTTGTTGTAGCCATCGCTTAATTTGTTGTAGCAATCTTTGAATACGTATAATCTTCTTTGAATTGATTTAGAAGAAGAAAGGCCATTTTAATTTTTGTTGCAGCAGAGCTTCGCCGTCAGCATTATTTTTAGATAAATAAAACTTAGGTCTAGGGTCCTTTATATACCCTACGGTTCAATGAATCTTGCTTATAAAGGTGTCCAGATACAAAATGAAGTATTTCGCCCAGATCTGTCAGGGGTAGGTCGACCCCCCTTTGAGTTGGTCGACCTATGGGTTGACCCCCCTTTGGGTAGGTCGACCTATGGGTCGACCCCAATTTGAGTGGGTAGACCCACCTGAGCGGGATATCTGCCGCCTTCCCAAATTTCGAATTTTGAACCGAATTTTGAATTTTCGGACCCATCTTTGAATTTCTGAACCTATTATATGTATATATATTCTTCCTGTGCGTATACAAACTTCAAACCTTAATAACTTCTTCATACGGTGTCCGATTTACACAAACCAGGTGTCTATTTTGACCAGAATTTCGAGACGGACACAATGGCATAGTCCCTTTTACTTAATTCTGAATATTAGATTAATTATTATTTAATTCATCATCTTTAGTGTCGTTAATATTTTGGGGTGTTACATTGTACTACTGTATGGATTCATAGGCGGAGTGGTAAAATGAAAACTTTGCCGTGCAATCATTCCATTATTTGTGCATAGCATAAAAATGTACTGCTAGGGGTGAGCACTTGGTCGGTTTGGTTGGTTTGAGGTAAAAAAACTCAAACCGAATTGCAACTGAAAATTTTCCAAACTGAACCAAATTAATTTCGATTAATTCAGACGGTAACCAATTTAATCGAACTTGAAGGATGTGTTAATATTTAAATGATGAATTCACTCAAAGTAAAACATACATTACTGTGTGGAGAAAT
This sequence comes from Allium sativum, assembly GCA_030737875.1. Classification (NCBI taxonomy): domain Eukaryota; kingdom Viridiplantae; phylum Streptophyta; class Magnoliopsida; order Asparagales; family Amaryllidaceae; genus Allium; species Allium sativum. The sequence continues at coordinate 965,998,595 of CM060912.1, read as the reverse complement.
TTTATATAGCAAATTCTATGTTTATTATAAATTTCACCTATTTGCAACTCATATCTTTGTATTTTACCACTAAACAAATTAGCTAAAGTACTACAATGCCATAAAATTAGATAACAAACTAAAAGCCAGGTTAATTCGATTAAACCGATAAAAAATTACAAATCAAATTTACATCGATTTATTTTTAAAACCGAACCGACCGAAATGAACCAGTCTGGTCGGTTAGTTCGGTTTGAACTGAATATTGCTCACCCCTACATACTGGATAGTAGGGAAATAGCTTCCACGATTAAAATAGTGATTACTCAAACAAGTGGGAGCTTTGACAGCAGAATGATTGGCTACATCCAACATTTTTTTGAATTTGTTAAGGAGGGAAACCGACCGGAGTTGTAAAATCCTCCCTAATGCACCTAGCCTGGTCCACGAGCACCACATAAGTGATTGATCTTAGCGAATGCACATGGTAAACTCTTAGCTTGTCATTCTGTGTTTCGAACCTGCACCACTATTACCATGACACAAAGTCCTTAACCGTTGGGCTATTGCTGCATCCAACATTTGCATATTGTATCAAATTCCAATATTTACTACAGGGTGTGAAAACTCCAGTTCGACTTGTCGTTTAGGAACTTTCTCTACGTACAACACAATTGATTTTGTAATAGTATAAAACATCACATCCACTTCTTTATCATCTCTTAATACTACTACTTTAGAAACAGTGTACATTGGCTAATTAACGACTAATTCAATGTCAAATTCTTTTGCTTTAATGTTCGTTGTTTTGTACATGGATTATTTTAATCCTGCTAATTCAACCATTTTTCAGAAGTATACCCAAAATATTTGGAATAGCAAAATAGTCAAACTAATCCAGGTCAAACTAATCGATGGATATGAACAACAACAAACAATGCATTCAATGGAAAAATACAAAGCATCATTTGCAACGGTTGCGGACGTGCAATACAAGATCGTGCATCATAGGATACAAAGCGGTTCAATTAATAAACAAAAAACAATAAAGGCCGCACAAGCATACACACACAGAAGTATGCATATATCCACACAACTGCACACAAAACTCTAGGCAACATGCCCAAAAAAGCACATATATGTTCTGCTGACACACAAGAATACACATTTTACTTTCTTTTTTCATCTATCTAATGGCAATACCATTTTTTTCTCTTTCAGTAGCTTAGCCTCTTCAGTCCAATGTTTCTGCACTTTTCTTGATTTGAAACCTCAGGTCCATTATACAAGAATGACAAATTACGCTTAAAAGAAAACGTCCTCAAAATGCATATTGAAACATGAACTTTGAGACATTAATGACCACATTTTTATAAATCAAGTATTTAAAGAGCTAACCCACATATAAAAGACCAATATTTGTTTGTTTCAGAACATATTTGTAAACTTAAATTTGTAAAACCAAACACTAAATCTACTTATATGCTCATAAATTTAGTAAACCTTTTAAACTTTCAGAACATATTTTAAACTTCTCTAAAATCAAGTATTTAAAAATCAGCCACTTATGTGTTACCCACAGACGGGGCTAGGTGCACTAGGAGAGTTCCAGGGCATCCCTATTTTGTAGCACCCTTTTTTCTTCTCATTGCGGTCCACTCATTTATATTTAAATAAATTAGTGGGTAGAGGTGAGCATTTATTAGTTAAAACCAACTAAACCGATTAAGTTTGGTTGGTTTGGTCTTGTTTTATAAGTTAAATGGTGGTTTTGGTTTTTATTTTTATATTACTTCGATTTATTGGTCGGGTTTGCTTTTCAATATTTGAAAATGAACTAACCTATTTAACCAAATTTAAAATTAATTTATTTTATAGTAAAAAAATGCCATTAACAATGCTATTATTTATAATATTCCATAACAATATAATTTTTCTTTAATTTCATATTAACATTTTTGGAAGAAGAGTTTGTTTTCTAAAATGTTAGCATCATACATAATCAGTTATTTAAATCCTATGTTATATCAACAACTAGCAGATTTATTTAAATCCTATGATGAACCAAATGAACCAACCAAACCAAATATTATCGGATTGGTTGGTTTTGGTTTCAAAAAATAACGGTTTGGTTTGGTTTATGTTTCTTGAATTGTTATTTTGTTTTAACAATTCTGATAAACCGAACTAACTATTTGCTCATCTCTATTAATGTGGGGGGAGGAGTAAGCGGGAAGAGAGAGAATATGAATGTGTGATGTAAATTAGGGGGCTATAGGGGTGCTGCACTATTTAGAGTGCTCTTGATCATATATATATATATATATATATATTTGAAAATAGGTTCTTTTATATATATATATATGTGTGTGTGTGTGTGTGTGTGTGTGTGTGTGTATGAGGAGCGTTCCGGGGCATCCCTGTTTTGCAACAACTCTTTAGCACTCTTAACCTACCGTGAGCTACACTAATCCAAATCCAGTAAAATAATTTGTTCAATCCACACATATATTATCAGCTATCCAAAATTTGAGTTTATTCCAATTTCTTAGAATAAATATTTGGTGTTGAAATTTAACGGTTCGAATAAATGTCTGAACGATTAATAATTAAGCTAAGATTTTGAAGATGTTGTGAATGTTGGAACGAACCCAAGTTTTGGATATATGATAACACATGTCAATTGAATATCTAAAATGTGACACCCCACGTTCGTTAATGCCACTCTTTATCAGAATGCATTAAGTTTCGTGAAGCGTTATAGGAAGAAAGAAACAAAATCTCACAAGACAGGTATAAAAATAGCAGCGGAATTCAAAACTTCATTACTTAGTAGAAAAACATGGTAGTCTCAAAACCAGTTACAACATCAAGCTAAAATATTGAAACCAATTACATGAAACCAAAACATATGTCTTGCGCTAAAAGTCATCAGAGTACAGAAATGTAAAATCATAATCCCCATTGATAGCCATAATAAAGTAGACAAGTAGTCGAAGTGATACATCAAAGCAGATCCAAATCTAAGCAGAAACAAAAGAGAGAATCCTAATCAAGCCAGAGCATTACCACCCTGAGAACCTGTAGGGGAGGAAGAGAGAGAAAAGGAAACAAAACGGGTCAGACATAAAGTCTGGCGAGTCTAGTGACTTTTAACATATAAAGAAGTAAAAGTATCGTGACAATTGCCTAGATGAGAGATAACAATATTATAGAACAGGTATAAACAGGATGAGCAGGATAAGAAGAATAAACATAATAAACTATGCTTCTCAAATGCTATTCTTTGCACCAATACTAGTATAAAAGATATGTGAAAGGATTAAGTGTCCCCTAATTACTTAGCAGAAACACAACGATCCCGACAGAAACTTAATGGTAGTTCTAAGTGTACTCTAGTTACATAACGGGTTTTACCCCAAACAGAAATAATAGGTACCTTAATAAAAATAATGGGTGTTACCCCAAACAGAACTAACGGGTACCTCAATAGAAAATAGGTAGGACTAGATGTACCTTAATTACTTAACATAACAGAATGATCCCAACAGAAATATAATGGTAGGATTATGTGTACTCTAGTAGCGGGTTTTACACAAACATAAAAAACAGGTACCTCAACATAGATAACGGGTGTTACCCCAATAGAAATAACGGACACCTAAACAGAAAACAGGCAGGACTAGATGTACCCTAATTACTACCCCAAGCGATCGGTCCCCTAACTTGTAAATATCCTGTGTCGGCCTCACAGTAGGGTGTATTACTTCCTAAAGTGGCGACCTACAAAAGGACACTGACCTATTTACTGGTGCTATAGCTTATTTTCCCTGGCAAGCAGGATCCATGCACGCATAAGACTCCGTTGGAATGCGCCATCAAACACCCTCTCCAAGATGAACCTCTTACAATCAGTTCAGTAAGCGTGCCCCGACCCCTACCTAATGCGGGGTCTCCATTTGATACCAGTATAGGTTAATGACTGATATGGGCCCCACATAGTAGATGACAAAAGCCAAGCCCCAGGCTTGTGTCCCCAACTAACTAGGATTTTGTCAGGTTATGCCCTACAGATTTACAGGTTCGCATAAGCCCACTCGATTAAATAGGTTAAGTCTTACAGGTTAACAGGTTCGTATAACCCCCATAGGTTTAATAGATTTACTTAACCCTGCTGATTCAACACGTTTACTTAACCCATATATTCTACAGATTTTCTTAACTCCACATATTTAACAGGTTTACTTAACCCCCACAGATTTAACAAGTTAAGTCTTACAAATTAAAAGGTTTATGTAACCCTAACAGATTAAACAGGTTAACTATTACAAGTTAACAGGTTCATATAACCCCAACAGATTAAACATGTTAAGTATTACAGGTTAACAGGTTCATAAAACCCCAACAGATTAAACATGTTAAATATTACTGGTTAACAGGTTCATATAACCCAACAGATTAAACAGGCTAAGTACCAGAGGTTAACAGATTCATATAACCCCAATAGATTAAACAGGTTAAATATTATAGGTTCATATAACCCTAACAAATTAAACAAGTTAAATATTACATGTTCATGTATCCCCAACAGATTGAACAGGTTCCACAGGTTACTTACAGTTTCATTAATATGTTTTGCTTAATATTTTAATTAAGCCTGCAGGTTTATATGCCCCCAAATTTCCAATCATAATCCACAATATAAGATATTCCCCTAAATTTTAGTTATATTTCACAGTGCAAGGTATGCCCCAAATTTTTAGTCATATTCCACAGTACAACATATGCCCAAAATTTCCCTTTTTCATTTTCATCCTCAAACGTTCCCAATTTCGTTCATACATATGTCTCTTACGAGATTGGCCTAGGCTCGAAGGTAGCCTAGACTTATAAAATAAACAAGGAATAAGAGAGGGAAAAGAACAAAAATAGGCATGTAATAACGAGTGAACAATAGAACAGGTGTACGGAAGAATACATGTAATAATAGCAGAACTTTTTAAATATAAATCAGTTTCTTAGCAGGTATAGGCTCAGATCCAGGTTTATTAACGTGTTAAGGCTACTGTTAATTTTTTATATCTAAAAGTAACATGAACCCACAGAGTTTGGATTTAAAGAATAGGTAATTATATGTCGATGTTGCAGAAGAGATTCTTGTATATGTTAGATAAGAATTGTCATGATTCAATCCAAGTTCCGGCAGCATCTCCCCATCTTCATTTTATATTTTCAGAACAAGAGGTTAAGGAAGAAGTATGAAGAAGTGTGATTTTTTTGATAGCAGTGCATGCCTTTATATAGAGTTTACAAGACAATCCTTAACCATCATATCTCTGTTTTTAAATCCATCCGTTCAGAAAATAATGAACCTGGTTAACAGAAAAGTCCAGATGCAGAGGTACAAATTCAGCCAGATCATGGTTGGGTCGACCCATCCCCACCTGGGTTGACCCACTTGACCTAGGGTCGACCCATAGGTCAAGCCAGAGCAGGCGTGGGTCAGACCCCAATGGGTCTATTTCCCGCTTACTTTTGCCGCTTGTTTCTTTTGATTTTATTTGAATTGTCCTTGTTTATATTTATATATATTCTTCTTATATGTATACAAACTGCTAACCTTTATATCTCCCTCATATGATGTCCGTTTCACGCAAACTCGGAGTCTATCTTAAAAAGAATTCCGAGATGAACACAATGGTACAGTCTGTTTTACTTAATTCCCAATATTTAATTAAGTATTCTTTAGTTTGTTATCAATAATGACCTTTAAAATTACAGGGTGTTACATTCTCCCTGACTTAAAGGATTTCGTCCTCAAAATCTCCAAATTAAGAAGAATGTTTCCTACATCCACCTACAATCATCTACTCATCCATCATCCATAGGCATCCATTGTCCTTAAGAGATTTCTAATGCTTGTATGAACATATTCAAAGGTGTTTGTATATGTCCCTATGCTAATGCGAAAAATCAGGCGGTCTACTGATTCAATCGACCTCCTTAATGCAATGTATGTTAGTGCCATGAATCCAAGATGTATGCAAATAGTCATAGTATATCATGTAAATGCTATATGTGTGCACAATCATCCGTACACATTCAACATCCATATGATGATACATCCACTTTCATCCATTAAAAAGAAAAATGCACACACATCCATATGCAGTATGAAAGTGCTATAAGCCGATTTAGTGCCTAGTGTGTGTATATGCATCCACAAGCAATCACTAGCAAACACTTGCATCCATAACATGTCTCAAACACATGTTTACATCCATTGGTTTCCTACCTAAAGGTCGAAGATTCAATCGATAGGATATACTTAAATGACAGAAGAAAGTACGAATAAAAGCTTGGAAAAAGAAGTTAAGAACATACCCTTGAAAATAATAGGGTATGAAGCACGTATCTTGTCTTCAGTCTCCCAAGTTATAGGTCTTCTCCCCATTGCACTTTCATCAACTTAACCTCTCTGTTGCGTAGTTTCTCAACCTTTTAACCAAGTATACGGGTAGGAACTCGTCTAACTATTGCCTCCCTTTTTACCTCTGCTTCCTCAAGCATTCTCAGCTCAACCACCTCTGCTGTATCGTGAAGACATTTCCGCAAATGGGAAACGTGAAAAACATCGTGAACACACACTAGTATCTCTGGTAATCTCACCCTCTACTGAGGTTATCCAATTTATCTGCTAGATGTGGGTTCTCTTATTGCGAAGGTCCTGCCTGATCCATAAGAGTAGGTCGCACCTTTAAAGATGCCAACATACCAGGTGTAAGATCCATAGATGGCCTAAAATTGAAGGTCGATATGTACTCTAAACTCCATCCTTCTACGTATAGAAGACTCAAGGTCATCCTCTAACTACTCAGTGCATCCGCCACTACATTACCCTTGCCAGGGAAGCAGTCTCAAAGTCATAGGACGCTAGGAACTCCATCCGTCTTTATTGTCTCAAATTGAGATCCTTCAGTGGGAACAAATACTTGATCGACTTATGGTCCATGTATGTCTCGAATCTCTCTTCCAAGTAGACAATGTCGCCACGTCTTAAGTGCGAACACTATAACAGCCAACTTCAAATCATGGGGAGGGAAGTTCCTCTCATGAACTCTCAGCTGTCTACTACCGTAGCATACTACCCTTCCCTCTTGCATTAAGACGACACCAAGACAAGTACCACATGCATCAGTACACAATGTGAACTCCATATTCTCATCCGGCAAAGCCGGAACTTGAGTTGTTGTCAGAGCCCTCTTCAACCACTAAAAAGCATCCTCACAATCATTGAAAAGGTCAGATTCTTCTTCGTTAGTCTGGTGAGTGGGGCTGATATTTTTGCGAAGTCCTTGATAAACTTCCTATTATATCTTCCAAACCAAGAAAACTCCTCACCTCCGTTGCATTCTTTTGAACCTTCCAATTTTGAACTACAACTACTTTCGTGGGATCCACCGTTATCCCATCCTTGGAGACCACATGCCCTAGAAATCTTACCTCCTTTCTCCAAAAGTGACACTTGGAGAATTTCGCCATAAGCTGGTGTGCTCTAAGAGTCCCCAAAACCTCTTCTCAATGCATGGCATGCTCTTCCTCGCTCTTCTAGAAAATAAGGATGTGGTCCACAAAAACCACCATGAACTTATTCAGAAACTCCCTAAACACACTACTCACCAGATCCACAAAATACACGGGTGCATTCGTCAACCCTAACGGCATAACTAGCCACTCAAAGAATCCATCTGGAGTTCTAAAAGCGGTCTTACCTATACTGTCCTCGACCACCCTCAGCTGATGAAATCCTATGGCCAGATCCAACTATGAGAAAACAGATGCGTCAACAAGCTTGTCAAACAGATCGTCAATCATCGGGAGTGGGTGCTTATTCTTCTTGGTGAGCTTATCCAACTCCCTGTAATCCACACATAGACGAAGTGAGCCATCCGCCTTGGTTGCGAAGACGACTGGAGAACCCTATTCAAATATAGTTCGCCTAATAAACCCCTTCTCAAGTAGATCACCTACTTGCTTGTAAGCTCCCTCCTTTCCCTAGGAGACATGTAGTGCACAGGCAATGCAACTGTCTTCACATTATTCACCAAGTATATCCGTAAATCAATCTCACGCCTCAGAGGTAGGCCCCAAACCTCATCAAAAACATCCGGATACTCATAGACTAAGGGTACAGATCGCAAATCATCGACAGAAGCATCAAGTGATTCTAAGAAGCTAACCATGATAGTCCCCTTTGGGTCACGGGGAATCTTGAGAGTCCTCCCTTAGCAAGTCAAAAGTCTAACGACCCTCCTCTCACAGTCTAGGATGGCATCATACATAGCCAGCCAACCCATTCCTAGATACAGACCATAGCCCATAGAACGAAGCATATACGCGTCACACTCAAACTCGATGCTTAACACAGATATCCTCAAGCCCTGACATATCATAGACAGATGAGTCGTGCCCCCAATGTGGTTTGAGACGATAACAGGATCAGAAACAATACTAGTACTAAAGTGCAAAGACTCAACCACATAATCAGATATAAAAGAGTGAGAAGCGCCAGAATCAAAAAGATTCCTAACTGGATGATCAGAAAGGGAAATCAAACCTTCAACATAAACTTTCCTACCACTGTCCGGTACACTGACCTCGAGAGCATGTACATGCCCTCCAAAAGATGCTGCCCTTTGGCCATGTCCTTGCTTCTTCAGGGACTCCATAGAATAGTGTCTAACTTCACCACAGTTGAAGCAAGCATTCTTCCTTTTTCCGCAATCCTTGACCAAATGACCCAATCTCCCACAACCATGATACTTCTTCTTAACTTGAGCTTTGTCATTCTTTCCACCCTTCTTTTGCGGTTCTTTCTTAGCCCACACTTTCTTGTTTTGCGTCTCATGGGATGTGTTCTTAAGACTTAACTTCCTTATTCTCCTCTTTACCATCCTCGTGCAGCATGTTGACAAGTCTCTCGAAAGTTGCCTCCACTGCATAGAAATCCTTATGAAGCTCAGAGAAGATTAGCCACTGGTGACACTACCGGGGCTACAGATGGAGGTCGGGCATTTCCTTTACCCTCGGCATGCGCCATAGTTTTAACATGCCTACGTAACCATGCCGCAATGAGGACACCCTTCGAAAGGTTGGGGGCCCAATATATGCTGAAAAGAGAAGAAAATGGGATTCAAACAGGGAATCGAAAAGATATTTTGTATGGCTTTGGGGAATATGTTTTTCAAAAATAGAATTTTCCTTGAAAATACTTTATTTTTGAAAATAATTTTCAAAACTTTTATCCGATCTTGCTACCTTCAGCTCTGATACCAAATGTGACACCTACATCCGTTAATGTCACTATTTATCAGACTGCATTAAGTTTCATGAAGCGTTATAGGTAAAGAGAAACATAATGTCACAAGACAGAAACAAAAATTGCAGTGGAATTTAAAACTTCATTACCTAGTAAAAAACATCGTAGTCTCAAAACCAATAACAACATCAGGCTAAAATACTGAAACCAAAACATTAGTCTTACGCTAAAAGCCATCAGAGTACAGAAATGTAAAATCATAATCCCTAATGATAGCCATAATAAAGTAGACAAGTAGTCAAAGAGATATATCAAAGCAGATCCAAATCCAAGCAGAAATAGAAGGGGGAATCCTAATCAAGCCTGAGCGTTCCCACCCTGAGAAACTGGGGGTGAAGGAAGAGAGAGAAAAGGAAACAAAATGGGTTAGACATAAAGTCTAGCGAGTCTAGTGACTTTTAGCATATAAAGAAGTAAAAGTATCATGATAGGCATATAAGGCTTGATGAGAGATAACAATATTATATAATGGGTATAAACAGGATGAGCATGATAAGAAGAATAAAAATAATAGAGACTATGCTTCTCAAATGCTTTTCTTTGCACCAATACTAGTATAAAAGATATGTGATAGGATTATGTATCCCATAGTTACTTAGTAGAAACACAATGATCCCAACAGAAATGTAATGGTAGTTCTAAGTGTACTCTAGTTACATAACGGGTTTTACCCCAAACAGAAATAATAGGTACCTCAACAAAAATAACAGGTGTTACCCCAAACAAAACTAACGGGTACCTCAATAGAAAAAAGGTAGGACTAGATGTACCTTAATTACTTAACATAACAGAATGATCCTAATAGAAATATAATGGTAGGATTATGTGTACTCTAGTAGCGGGTTTTACCCAAATAGAAATAACAGGTACCTCAACATAAATAATGGGTGTTACCCCAACAGAAATAACGGGTACCTAAACAGAAAACAGGCAGGACTAGATGTACCCTAATTACTACCCCAAGCGATCGATCCCCTAACTTGTAAATATCTTGTGTCGGCCTCACAGTAGGGTGTATTAATTCCTAAAGTGGCAACTTACAGAGGGACACAGACCTATTTACTGGTGCTACAGTGGCTTATTTTCCTAGGCAAGCATGACCCATGTACGCACATGACTCCGTTGGAACACGCCATCAAACACCTCCTCCCATAGGAACCTCTAACAATCAGTTCAGTAAGCGTGCCCTGGCCCCTACCTAGTGCAGGGTCCCCGTTTGATACCAAAATGGGTTAATGACTGATATGAGCCCCACATAGCAGATGGAAAAAGCCAAACCCTTATGCTTGTGTCCCTAACTAACTAGGATTTTGTCAGGTTATGCCCTACAGATTTACAGGTTCACAAACCCCACCTCATCAAACATGTTAAGTCTTACAGGTTAACAGGTTTGTATAACCCCCACAGATTTATTTATCACCACTAATTCAACACGTTTACTTAACCCTACAGATTCTACAGATTTTCTTAACTCCACAGATTTAACAGATTTACTTAACCCCAAAGATTTAGCAGGTTAAGTCTTACAGATTAACAGGTTTATATAACCCCAATAGATTAATCAGGTTAAGTATTATAGGTTAACAGTTTCATATAACCCCAATAGATTAAACATGTTAAGTATTACAGGTTAACCAGTTCATATAGCCCCAACAGATTAAACAGGTTAAATATTACATGTTAACAGGTACATATAACCCCAACAGATTAAACAAGTGAAGTATTACAGGTTAACAGGTTCATATAACCCTAAAAGATTAAACAGACTAAGTATTACAGGTTAACATGTTCATATAGCCCCAACAGATGAAACAGGTTCCACAGGTTACTTACAGTTTCATTAACATGTTCCTCTTAATCTTTAAATTAAGCCTACAGGTTTATATACCCCCAAATTTCCAATCATAATCCACAGTACAAGACATGCCCCTAAATTTCAGTCTATTTCACAGTACAAGGTATGCCCCAAATTTTCAGTCATATTCCACAGCACAAGATATGCCCTCAATTTCTCTCTTTTATTTTCATCCCCAAACATTCCCAATTTCATTCATATGTATGTCTCTTACGGGATTGGCCTAGGCTCGAAAGTAGCCTAGGCTTATAAAATAAATAGGGAATAAGAGAGGGAGAAGAAAAAAATAAGCATATAATAACAACTGAATAGTAGAACAGGTGTATAGAAGAATACATGTAATAATAGCAGAACTGTTTAGATATGAATCTGATTCTAAACAAGCATAGGCTCAGATCTAGGTTTATTAACATTTCAAAGTTACTGTTAAAATTTTATATTTAAATGTAACATTAACTTGCATAGATTGGATTTAAAGAACAGAGAATTATATGTTGATATTGCAGAAGATATTTTTGTATATGTTAGATAAGAATTGTCTTAATTCAATCCAAGTTCTGGAAGCATCTCCCCATCTTCATTTTATATTTTCAGAACAAGAGTTTAAGGAAGAAGTATGAAGAAGTGTGATTTATTTGATAGGAGTGCATGCTTTTATATAGAGTTTACAAGACAATCCTTAACCATCATATCTCTGTTTTCAAATCCATCTATTAACTATATTTTCCGTCAACACCCGGATTAAGTTATTTAGGACATGTGTTTATAGGATTTGACACTGTCATGACTCAAAGTTATTGGAGAACATTCTGAAGCCTACGAATCTAATCTAGTCTACCTTCCCTCAGGTATCGAAATTCCGATTCTAACGATTAATTATCGTACCCTCGAAGGATGGACATTACATATATTTTGCGGCGACATTCCGAAATGACCCTGGGATGGTTATGTAGCTTGATAATAGTAGACTTTATGAAATCAATTGTTCCCTAAATCATGAAAGTAATCCTACGTATTGTAATAAGAAGAAAACAGGCTAACACATCCCCTTATTTCAGGGAAGAAGGCATCGCAATGTTCATTAACTCAAACAATCATTCCGCATCGGACCATCACCAAAAGGGGTCCGAATCGTGTCTAATACCGAGTTACAAACTCACAGATGACCCTCTTTTTCTTGAGGTTAGGAGGCGTTAGGTTCGACATGAGAGTGTCGATCACATGGCAAACCCTCGAGGCGGGGAGAAGGAGACTTCGCATTTCTACAAAGCCCCTCCACTGCAAGGTGCCTTGATTGATTTTCTCATTAGAAAGGTTAGTGTTAACTCCCTATTTCATCATTACGGCACAACAAGTTTATCAAATCGCAAGATGTTTAAGACTTAGAGTTCTCCATTCATAAATCGTAGATGTGTTACAAGAGTTGAGGATTTTCTCCCTTTTTAGAAGAATAGAACTAAATTGAGAAATAAAAAGTTCGTCCTGCTCTATGTGGCTCTTGGGGTCCTATCTATAGGAAATTCGGGGCCTCCTCCATTACTAGGCTATTGGGCCTGCATAGGCCTCTGTTGGCCGCTTTTTTCCTTGGTCTCGGGCGTTAGGCTTTCGGTCATCCTTGTGGTGCTAATTATAGTCTTCAAAGTGAGGTTCCTGGTCAACTTGGGCTTCTCCGGGGCTGATACGGGTTTGTTGCCATAACGGTTTTTGGATGGCATTTGAATTCCTGGTAGCAGCTCCTGGGTGAAGGCTCCCAAATGCAAGCTTCTAGATGTAGGCTTCCGGCTTTCTCTTGGATACTTAGAGGAGCTTGCCCTCGTGTCATATGTAGATAGTTGCCGGTTTGAAACCATTATTGGTTTCTGTACTAGGTAAATTAGTATGGGTAGCCTGTATCTCTGCTAGGGTCCCGGTTAGCCTTCTGGTGGGGCTTTTGGGATGGCCTGGTTTTTCGAAAGGTAGATTCTGGTGATGGTTCTATTGTTTATCGATGTGACCTTTCGTCATTCATGAAGTAGCTCCTTCAGAAGTTTGTTTCGGACAATCTTTATGTATTTCTGGTTCGGTGTCTTTCACTTCTGGGCTTTCTTGTCAGGAGTACCCTATCGGATAGACTCAGTCAGATAACTGTAGGCTCTGAACTCCTTTCTAGGGGGTGCTGGTTTATGTTGCTCTCAAGTCATTCTTTCCCACCTTCAGTTTTCTCCATTGGTTCTTTCGGAAGGCTCTTTTGTGTTTGTCTTCCTCCGATACCCCTTTACTGTTAGCCTATGCTAGGGGTTCATTTTGGTAGTAACATTTGCGCCCCTAGTGAAGGGGTGTCTTTGACTTTCCAAGTCAAAATTTTCTTTCTAGATTCTTTTTCTACTGAATTGTTCTTTAATGTTGGATTTCTTTATGAAACCTTGACAGTAGTTTTAGGACAGCCCCCGCTTTGGTAACCTGAAGGTTGAAGATCAGAGATCTCCTTTCAGCATTTATGGAGAACCAAATCGACTAAGACTAGGGTATTGGTAGGGGACCGGAAGTCCCTTCCGGTATTTGTGAAGAATCGAATCAACCTAGATTCGAGTATTAATATAGATAAAAGACTGATAAGCTCTTCCGGCATTTGTGAAGATCCGAATCGACCCAGATTCGAGTATTAATATATAGAAGACCGGAACCCCCTTCAGTATTTGTGAAGAACCGAATCGACCCAGATTCGGGTATTAATATATAGTCGACCAGAAACCTCTCCGGTATTTGTGAAGAACCGAATCGACCCAGATTTGGGTATTAATATATAGAAGACTAGAACCCCTCCTATATTTGTGAAGAACCGAATCGACCTAGATTCGGGTATTAATATAGATAGAAGACCGTAAACCTCTTCCGGCATGTGTGAAGAGCTAAATCGACCCAGATTCGGGTATTAATATATAGAAGACGGAACCCACTCCAGTATTTGTGAAGAACCAAATCGATCTAGATTCGGGTATAATATATGGAAGATCGGAACTCCCTCCGGTATTTGTGAAGAACCGAATCGACCTAGATTCGGGTACAAATAAATAGATGATCGGAACCCCCTCCGGTATTTGTGAAGAACCGAATCGAACCAGAATAGGGTATTAATATATAGAAGATCAGAACCCTTTCGGTATTTATAAAGAACCGAATCGACCCAGATTTAGGTATTAATACAGATAGAAGACCGGAACCCCTTCGGTATTTGTGAAGAACTGAATCGACCCAGATTCAGGTATTAATATATAGAAGACCGAAACCCCCTCCGGTAATTATGAAGAACCGAATCGACCCAGATTCAGGTATTAATATATAGTAGACCGGGACCCCCTACGGTATTAATTGTTTTTTCATCCCTTTTGGATTTGATTTATGAAGCAGAGGCTATACGTGCTTCTTGAGCCACTCCTTGGGCTTTTGATGTCAAAGCAGAGGATGCATGTGCTTTGTTTTCTGGGCATGTGCGTTCGGTGCGCTTGGCTAGCTTATCCATTAGCAGGGCCCAAGGACTTATCCAACCTCCCTATAGGAGGCGCCTTATCCTAACCAACGTAGGTGATGATAAGGTCTTATAAACTTAGACAGGGCCATTATAGGCATAAAACCAAGGTTTATTCTTTTGACGCTTTATACTGACCATCGTAGGTTCTAATAGAGGCTTATACGCCACCCCCTCCGAGGGATGCCTTATCCTGACCATCGTAGGCAATTATAGGGGTTTGCGCTTCTTTCTGAGGGTAATGCAGAACATAAGTAAAGGTAGGATTTTCTCTTCTGCGAGTAGAGGTAGGACATGCTTAGTTCTAGTAGAGGTAGGGCATGCTCTTTTAGGAGCAGAGGTTGGGTGTTTTAAGGTTAGATGCACCTCCACGACCATTTCTGGTGTGGAATGGAGGCTTATGCTTTTGATGCTTTAACCCTGCCCTCTCTAACTTCGGCATGGAGAAAGACTAACACACCATCCCCTTCTGGAGGATGCCTCGTCTTGACCAATTTGGCGATGACGAGGGATTCGTTCCTTTTTTCAGCTCGACCCCTTTTGGGTCTCTCTTGAGCTACTGGAAGGGTTTCCGTGCCCTTAGTTACATAATCATCTTTGGAGGAAAGTCTTTTTCCTTATTCCTTTATTGTTGAGAAATATGGTAATAAATGCTCCGAGTTCCATATTCTCGGAACAAGATCACCGTTGGGTCAGCATAGCCGATATGTTCCGGGCATAACTTCTTGATGGATGATCAAGGGTCCTTCCCAATTTGGACTGAGAGGGCCATCCGCTGGGTTCTTCGTGTTAGCCATCACTCTTTGTAACACTAACTCTCCTTTTGAGAAGGTTTTAGTCCTGACCTTTGAGTTGTAATATTTCGTAATCCTCCTTTGATTTTCAGCCGTCCTGATTGCAGCCTCATCTCTTAATCCTTGTATTAAGTCTGGTGGTTCTTTCCTCAACTCTTGATTGGGGTCAAACGCATATGTTATCCTTCTATGCCATGGGATGTCGATTTCAACCGGAATCATAGCTTCACATCTACATGTCAGGGAGAAAGGGGTGTGTCTCGTGGTTGTTTTGGTAGAGGTTCTTTATTCCCAAAGTACTAAAGGCAATTCTTCGGTCCAATTTCCTTTAGCTTGATTTAAGCGTTTTTTTAAGGATTGTCTTTATGGTTTTGTTTGCAGCTTCCATAGCTCCATTAGCTTTCAGATGGGCTGCCGAGGAGAAAATTTTGTTTATTCCATTTTCTAACAAAATCGGGAGAACTCTCTCTCGAACTATGTACCATTATCTGATATGATTTCATGAGGGATTCCGAAGTGGGTAACGATATTTTTTATTACGAATCTTAACACCTTTTTGGATGTGATTGTCGAAAGGGGTTCGGCCTCCACTCACTTAGTGAAGTAGTCGATAGCTACCACAACATATTTAGCTCCACCTCTGGAGATTGGTAAGAGCCCAATCAAATTTATTCCACATACATCGAATGGCCAGGGGCTTGATGTAGTGGTTAGTTTGCTAGGAGGAAGTCAGGGAACCTTGGAGTACTTTTGACACTTATCACATTTCTTGACGTATTCAACTTCTTTACTAACCATCCGCGACCAATAATAACCCTGTCGCATGACCCTTTTGGCCAGCTTAACTCCACTGGAATGGTCCCCACACCATCCCTCATGAGCTTTCTTTAACATAATAAGTCCATCTTCGAAACTTACGCATCTCAAATAAGGAAGCAAATGCCCCTTTTTATAGAGTATATTATCCATGATCATAAATGTAGGAGCTTGGTGCTTTATTCTTCTCACGTCTTGCTTACTAAGGGGTAAAATCCCGTTTAGAAGGTAATCCACTATGGTAGTCATCCATGTAACTTTATGATGGCAACTTGTTTCCATTAAGGGAGGTTCCCCATTGGTGTTTGCCTCTTTGTTACCTTCGTCCTCCCTTCTCAAGGCTTGGGATCTAGGTAAGACCAATAACTCTTTCCCCTTTTTCGATTCATCCCGCTCGACACTAGGCTTTTCCTGATATCCCACGGGAATTATTCGAGTTTCGGGGAGCCCTCGGGAACAAGCTAACTTGGCTAGTGAATCCACTTGGGCATTCTCCTCGCAATGTATTTAATGAACCGAGAAGTCCTCAAATTGGGAAAACATCTTTAATACCCTTTTCATATATAAGACTAGCCTCTCATCCTTAGTTTGATATGTCTATTATATTTGGTTTACCATTAATTTTGGATCACTAAAGATTTCTATTTGTGGTATCTTAAATTGTAGTGCCAGATTCAAACAAGCTATCATTGATTCATACTCAACCATGTTGTTAGTAGTCGGGAACCCTAACTTCATGGCATAGTGCAGGCGGTGTCCGTCATGGGTAATTATAACATAACTTGCTCCTGCTCCCTGATCGTTAGAAGCTCCATCTACAAAGAGCTGCCACTTGGTCTTTGAGTCCTTTTCTTTAACTGACTGTTCTGTAATGAAGCTCATGCATTCATTCACGAAATCTGCGAGAGCTTGTCCCTTAATCGCTGATCGAGGATGGAACTTGATCTCATATTGGCTAAGGTCGACACCCCATCTGATTAGCCTCCCTGAGGTTTTCGGTTTGCTGAACACTTGCTTGAGCGGAAAAGTAGTCAAAACTCTAACAGGGTAAGCTTGAAAGTAACCTTTGAGCTTTCGCGCAGTAAGGATTAGGCAATACGCTATTTATCTATAACAGGGTATCAGTTTTTTGTGTCCTTTAGCCTTTGGCTAACGTAGTAAATGGGGTGATGAGTTCCATTACTCTCTCTTATCGGGACTAAGCTTACCGCATGTTCTGAAACAGCCATATATAGGTATAGCTCTTCTCCCTTCTCGAGACTGGATAAAGCCGGAGGTGTTCAAATATAAACTTTCAATTCTTGGAATGCTTTCCTACACTCTTCATTCCATTCAAAATTCTTCTTTTTCTTTATAACATTGAAGAAATGGACACATTTGTCAATTGCTTTGGAAATGAACCTACTGTGGGCTGCTACTTTCTCGTTCAGACTCATGGCCTCTTTACTTGTCCTGGGCTCTTCCATGTCTCTTATAGCTTGGATTTGGTGAGGGCTAACTTCAATCCCTTGCTCACTTACCACATATCCCAGAAAATTTCCAGATTGAACTCCAAAATAACACTTTTGAGGGTTTATCTTAATTTGTTAACTCTTTAAGACATCGAACATTTCCTCCAGATCCTTTAGATGGTTTTTTGTTTCGGTGGACTTCACTAGCATGTCATCCACATATACCTCCATATTTCACCCTATTTTCTCTTGTAACATCCTATTTACCAGTCTTTGGTATATTTCCCCTATGTTCCTCAAATCGAAGGGAACCACTTTATAGCAAAACATTCCCCAGTCAGTGATAAAGCTTGTATGCTCCTCGTCGGGTATATGCATTGGAATTTGGTTGTACCCCGAGTAAGAATCCATAAGGGGTAGTACCTTATGACCACTCATGACATCAACTAATAGGTCAATCTGCGGAAGGGGATAGGAATCTTTCGGATAAGCCTTGTTTAAATCTGTGTAATCAACACACGTCCTCCACTTCCCATTGGACTTCTTCACTAGCATGGGATTGGCTAACCATTTCGAGTAAAGAATTCTCGGATAAACCCGTTAGTTTCCAACCTTTTGACTTCCTCTTTCAAGGCCTCTATCAGGTCTCTATTATATTTGCTCTTCTTCTACCAGACCGAGGTTACCGAAGGATCAATGTTCAAGGCATGGCTCATAACAGAAGGGCTGATACCGATCATGTCTGAATGGGTCCAAGAGAAAACATTTTTGTTGAGTTATAAGAACCGGATTAGGTTACTTCTGAGGGGCTCTGTTAGCCTTTTCCCTACGTTAACGACCGTCGATTTATCCTCCGAATCAACATTTACTTCTTCCACTTCTTCTATTGGTTTTATTCTTTCAATGTCTCTTATAGAATCCAAATCTGTGATGATTTCTCCTTCCTTAGTCAAGTTCACCTCATTGGACCTTTTCCTCTTTCTTTCAGAGAAATGTACCTACCATTGGTGCGTTTGTCAGTCTTATTTATTTTTACCTTAGCTTCGAATGAGAGATGTAAGAATTCCCTATATGAAGGCATAAAAACAGTAGAATAATCTAAGTACGAAGAAAACTCCCTTTTGTATTTGTCAACCGTTGTGAAGTACAACTCGCGGGAACTAAATTGTTCTCCCCTGATGGTACCCCATCCCTATTTGGTTTGGAATTTCAACATAAGATACTTAGAAGAAACAAAAGCGTCCATCTCTTCCAAAGTTGGTCGCCCAAAGAAGGCGTTGTAATAGGACGGTTGATCGATCAAAACAAAAAGAGTCTCCAAGGTTCTATGGAGCGGGAAAGCCCAACTTGAACCGGAAGGTTGATCTGCCCCACTGGAGTTGACCCCTTATTGTTGAAGCCAAAGATTGGTTTGTTGCTTGGTTCTAACTTTTTCTCAGAAATCCCCATCTGATCAAAAGCGTGCTTAAAAATGACATTGATGACACTCCCTGTATCCACAAGGATCTTTGAAACAAACGAGATCCCTATTTGTGTTGTTATCATAAGAGGATCATTATGCGAGTGGTAGAGCCCTTTCTTCATTTCTTCTAGAGGAACAACTAGGTTGCGCATTTTGAGAGCATAACAAGAGTTCCCCAGCGATGGTTCTTCTTGAATGGAGAAGATTCCTTCCATGGCTTCTTTCATGTATTGGTTCCTAGCTTTCGGGCAGCTTCCGGCAGGGTGTGGCCCTCCATGTATCACATTGATTCGATTTATGGGTGGTCCCAAATCTAGGTTGCTCTCTTTCGTAGAAACTCCTATCGCATTCACTGAAACCTTTTGTTGTCTACTTGCATGTTGAGCTGATGTCGCCTTGTTTAAAACAAATTCCTTCAGATGTCCCTCTCGGATCAGCTTCTAAATAATCCCGTCCAATACCTTGCACTCGTCAGTCTTGTGTCCATTGGTTTTGTGGAACTTGCAATATTTACCACCGGAATGAGGTTCAGGGAAATTCTTGGCTTTGAATGAGATGGGGAAATTATTAACCCTTTCTCTTGCGATAGCATACACATACGAGATGGGCTTGTTTAGGGCAACCGAGTTGGTATTAGAATTTTACCACCTTAATCTCTTTTGATTCCCTTCAGGGATCTTTCGTCTAAAGTTTGACCTTCCTCCTTCCCCTCAAGGCCCAAACTTCCTCTTCGTGAAGTACAATTTATCCATGCGAATAAACTTGTTGGCTTGGAAATGAAAGCCTTGCAAGTCTTTACAGTCGTGAATATATAACTCCTTCCAAAAGGGGGTGCTTTCGACTAACCCTGAGTGTACGACAATCAACTTGTCACGGTCGTTCATATACTTGGCCTTTAAGGCCTCGATGTTGAACCTTTTCAGATAAATCCCAAGAGATTCCCCTTGCCTCTGTTTGATGTTAGCAATGACGGTGTAGTCAACTGTCGAATCTTTGCAGATGCAGAACTACGTGGAAAATTCGTAGGAGAATTGTTTCCACGAGTAAATGGTGTTTTCCCTATACTGGCGATACCACTTCACTGCTGCTCCTTGAAAGGTAACTGAGTAAAGGGGGCATCTGACGGCTCTGGAAGCATTATAGAGATCCATCTGGCTGTCGAAAGCCATCAGATGATCGTTAGGGTCAGTTGTCCCAAGATACTTTATGGTTGGAAGCTTCACTCTCGACGGTATTATGATGTTCATAATTTCATCAATGAACAGAGCTACTCTTTCATTATCGTTAACCCTGTCATCTTGGGTCCTCTTCCCTTGCTTCCCAACAAGTCCTTGAAGGTCATCTGGGTGTGGTCTTTGATGTAAGCTTCTGTGTTGTCATAGTTTACTCTCTGACTAGATCTGGTGAGCCTTGAGGACTTCTGTGCCTGGACAACATTGACTTAAGCCTGCATTTCTCGGAGTTGCTTCTCCAAGACCAAGATTCTTGCGACATTGTATTCCATGGCATTTGAGTTTGGTGGTTGTTATGGATTGGATGTTGCTCCTATCTCGTTATTGTCTGGGTTGAGTGTTAAATCCTTATTTCTTTTGAGAGTTGTGTTCGAATCCAGTTCTTTGTTTCGTTCCTTCAATCTTTTCAATTTCATCTTTCCTACCATGAACCAATAAGTTCACCAAATTAAATTTTGACAAATTAACCATAAGGACGGAGGTTCATGCCCTCCTTGTAGCGCCAAAATGTTAACGATATTTTCTGTCAACACCCGGATTAAGTTATTTAGGACATGTGTTCATATGATTTGACACCGTCATGACTTAGAGTTATTGGAGAACATTCTGAAGCCTACAAATCTAAGCTAGTCTACCTTCCCTCAGGTATCGGAATTCCAATTCTAACAATTAATTATCATACCCCCGAAGGATGGACATTACACACATTGTGCGGCGGCGTTACGAAATGACCCTAGGGTTATTTACCTTGATACTACTAGACTTTATGAAATCAATTGCTCCCCAAATCATGCAAGTGATGATATGTATTGTGATAAGAAGAAAACAAGCTAACACATCCCACTATTTTAGGAAGGAAGGCATCACAATGTTCATTAACTCAGACAATCATTCCGCGCCGAACCAGCACCAAAAAGGTTCCGAATCGTGTCTAATACCGAGTTACAAACTCACATATGACCCTCTTTTTCCTGAGGTCAGGAAGCGTTAGGCTCGACATCAGAGTGTGGATCAACATGGTGAACCCTTTAGGTGGGGAGAAGGAGACTTCACATTTCTACAAAGCCCCGCCTCCATTGCTAAGGTGCCATGATTGATTTTCTCATTAGAAAGGTTAGTGTTAACTTCCTGTTTTATCATTACGGCACAACAAGATTATCAAATCGCAAGATGTTTAAGACTAGAGTTCTCCATTCATAAATCGTAGATGTATTACAAGAGTTGAGGATTTGCTCCTTTTTTAGAAGAAAAGAACTAAATTGAGAAATAAAAAGTTCATCCCCCTCTATGTGGCTCTTGGGGTCCTACTTATAGGGAATTCGGGGCCTCCTCTACTGCTAGGCTATTGGGCCTGAATGAGCCTCTACCAGCCGGTTTTTCCTTGATCTCGGGCATTTAGCTCTTGGTTAGCCTTGTGGTGCTGATTATAGTCTTCAAAGTGAGGGTCCAGGTCAACTTGGGCTTCTCCGAGACTGATATGCGTTTGTTGCCATGGCGGATTTCGGATGGCATTTGAATTCCCGGTAGCAGCTACTGGGTGAAGGCTCCCGGATGCAAGCTTCTAGATGCAGGCTTCCGGCTTTCTCTTGCATACTTGGTGGAACTTGCCCTCGTGTCGTATGTAGATAGCTGCCGGTTTGAAACCATTATTGGTTTTTGTACTAGGTAAATTAGTATGGATAGCCTGTATCTCTGCTAGGGTCTCGATTAGCCTTCTGGAGGGGCTTTTGGGATAGCCTGGTTTTTCGGAAGGTAGCATCTAGTGATGATTCCATTACCAATTAATGTGACCTTTCGTCATTCATATGTAGCTTCTTCGGAAGTTGGTTCTGGATAGTATTTACGTATTTCTGGATTAGTATCTTTCTCTTCTGGGCTGTCTAGTCGGGAGTACCCTATCAGATAGACTCGGTCAGATAAACTTCGCTATCGTTCTGTAGGCTCTGAAATCCTTTCTTCCTGGGGGGTGTTGGTTTATGTTGCTCTCAAATCATTCTTTCCCACCTTCAGTTTTCTCCATTAGTTCTTTCGGAAGGCTCTTTTGTGTTTTGTGTTCATCCAATACCCCTTCACTGTCAGCCTATGCTAGGGGTTCATGTTCGTAGTAACACCATCCATTCAGAAAATAATGAACCTAGTTAATAGAAAAGTCTAGATGCAGAGGTACTAATTCGGATAGATCATGGTTGGGTCGACCCATCCCCACCTAGGTCGACCCATAGGTCGACCAACCTGACCTTGGATCGACCCATAGGTCGACCCAGACTAGGCATGGGACATACCCCAACAGGTCTGGTTCCCGCCTACGTTTTCCGATCATTTTATTTGATGTTATTTGAACTATTTTGGTTTAATTTACATAAATTCTTCTTATATGTATACAAACTTCTAAGCTTTATATCTCCCTTATGCGATGTCCATTTCACGCAAACTCGGAGTCTATCTTAAGCATAATTCTGAGACAAATGCAATGGTACAGTTCATTTTACTTAATTCCCAATATTTAATTATGTATTCTTTAGTTTATTGTTAGTAATGCCCTTTAAAATTACGGGGTGTTACACACAAAATCTTGTTGGATTAGTGTAGCTCACGGGAAGGTAGAGGTACTACAAAATAGGGATGCCTCGGAATGCTCATATATATATATACACACACATACATATATATATAGGGTCTGCAACAGTAGCCCAGCGGCTAAGGACTTTGCGTCGTGATAATAGTGGTGCGAATTTGAAACTCGGAATGGCATTCTAAGAGCTTACCATGTGCATACGCTAAGATCAACCACTTGCCTAGTGCTCGCGGACTAGGCTAGGTGCGCTAGGGAGGGTTTTATGACTCCAGTCGGTGTCCCTCCTGAACAAATTCATATATATATATATATATATATATATATATATATATATATATGGGTTCAAGAGTTCCCTAAACAGTTTAACACCCCTACATCCCCGTGATTTTCGCCCTGCATTCTTGTTTCTCTCTTTCCCACTCACTCTCTCTTTCATACTAATTATTAAATTATAAATAAGCTACCTAAAATGGGATGCTATCAAATAGGGTTGTCTTGAAGCGTGCCCCATGTGTGTATATATTAATATATATTATTTTTCTATTTGTGTGTGTAGGACGAAATCATTATGAATTAATGGCTACTTGATAACACATGCAGTTGAAACATTATGTATGCGTAAACATGCTCAAGTCTGTATTGGACAACTTCTTATGGAATTTAGCATACAAAAATACATTTTGAATACGAAATGTCATTTAGAGCTTATAATTATAAAATTGTTGTGTAAATCCATTTCAAGGTCTGGTATATACAAACTGCCACTCATAAAGGAATATAGATAAATAGAATTTATTACTTTTGAAGATTTGATATTCATTTAAACTATATAAAGGTTTGAGATCAGTAAATCCTCTTTTGGAATTCAAGTATACATGCCCCTTATATACTTATATACAGAGACATCTATGCATTTGAAGTTATAATTTTATGAAGTTTATATATATGATATTATATATAGTTAGGCCCGACCCAAAGGCAAGATAGCCGAGACATTCATATTGGACAACGCCGCTGAAGATAGCGGAGGGGGCGGCTGTTGGTAGCTGATGCGTTGGAAAATACGTTATATTTCTAAATGGAAGGACTTTTTTCTAGTAAAGATTGCTTAGTTCAATGGTTTGATGTCTTAATCTTTGGTGGGTTGGGCATGGTTCGTGTGTTGTTGCAGACGATTTTCTAAAACTAGGGCTGCTAATGAACACCTGAAAATTATGAAATCCGCCCGTATCTGTTTCCGAAAAGTGGATAAATATCCGATATCCGAAAAAATGGATGCAAATGCTGATGTAAAGAGATTTGTATCCAAAAATTATTCATTCGAACTTTTTTAAAATTATAGCTTAAATTATATAGTTTTAGTACGTTGAAAATTATAAATTTATCGTTTTATTAAGTTTCAAGTTCATATTTTACGCGTAAAATACTTATTAACTACTCAAAATTATTTGTTATCATCATGCGTGTCAATTTTTAACACCTTAATAACTAATGGGATAGTAAACTATTTATGTTAAGATTTTTTTTTTCATTTATGTTTCCTAATTTATCGATCGTTAGCGGATAAGATAATTATCCGATATCAGGCCGTATCTGCGAATACGGATATCCGATATCCAAAAATGATTTCGGATGCGGATGCAGATATGACACTTTCCATATCCGAAAGTATCCTTGATTGCCCTATCTAAAACATGTTACTTTCTCTCTCTTGCCAGCCTATTTCCCCCAAGTCTTGCCTAGGGCAAACAATACACTAGGTCCGACAATTTAGATAGCTAAATATCTAAAACCACACTCCGTTCACTAAAGCTTCTATGCATGGATCATACATAGGAATATAGGTATGCCAAGCATATTATATAAGTATACGATGTAAGAATATAAACTTATTGATTAACATCTATTTTTAGAATTTGATATTGAATATAAGCCGATATGATTTTTATTCGGAGCCTTGTATTTAATATTAAACAGGATTTTGGGTTTACCGTGAATGGTATCTTTAATAATACCGTTCTTAAACCCGAATGGAATATAATAAATCTTTTCATTGAGATTTAGTGTAGTTTTCCAATTTAATTGGAATTAAATTGAAGTTGATTTAGGGTTTATTGTGAACGATGTTTTAAATAACATTAGTTCTTAAACACATTAACAGTGAAACTATGTAACACCCCGCATTTTTAGTTAAATAATAAGATAAAATTTGAAGAGCTTCCAAAATTTAGTCATGGTATTAGCATCATTGTGTCCGTGGTGATTTTTTGGTCAATTTAGACCTATGGATTGCAGAAAACGGATTTAAGATGAAAGAGATACCTTTAAATGAAATATTACAACAAACATAAGAAGAAGGTATAAGAAAAGAACAATGACCACCATTGTTCTTAGCTTTGTTAACAAAATCCTATGTAGTCCAGTTGGTAAAAGCTTGTGACTTTCAAGAGAGTGGCGCAAGTTTGATTACCGCGGGCACCATATTTTTATTTTAGAGGAACGGCTTAAATAATACATATTCTAAGAGGAAAATAGGTATATATGCACATATAAGGAAAACTATACACACAAGTAAGAACAAAAATATATGTATACATGCATATGTAAATATATGAGTATATATGTGCATATAAATATATATATATATACACACACACACACACACAAAAGAGAAATTCAAAATAAACCAACAATCAATGAAAATAGAGAAGAATCAAATAATGACATAACGCCGTTTGAATTTTGAAAATGAAACAAAATTTGTGCACGTATATATATATACACACACACACACACACACGTGTAAAATGGGCACTAGAAGTTTTGTATACATATAAGAAGTTTATATGTAAATAAATCAAAGAAGGTACAATATGCATATTAATCAAACGTTTAAAAATAAAAACATTAACATATAAAAAGCTGTGCCCAACATAGCTCGCTGGACCCAAATGGGTCGACCCACACCTGCTTGGATAGACTTATGGGTCGACCCAAGGGTGGTTGGGTCAACCCAGGGGGCAGGTGGGTCGACCCACCCCCGATCCGAGCAGGTTCATTCAGTGATTTTGGACTATTTTTCAAACCACATTCATTGCTGACTCAGCGTTGCATATACAAGATCATATCCACTTTCTTGAACACCTATAAATAGGCTAGCTAAGCCTAGCCTAAATCTCTTATTTTATGAGAGGATGTCTAGACTCTACCATTCCTCTTTCTCCTCAAATCTCTTTAGAAAATAGAATAATTAGTTTAAGGAAATTCTATTTCAAGATCTAGAGGAAAAGAATGTATATCTGCAAATGGGTGTTCATAATTCTGATCGAAGTTAGGTAAATTCTTGGATCTGGCTAATTTAGATTTGTCTTCTTTCTTCCCTTTTCTTTTAGTTTGAGAATTGTGAATCCATGGTTATTTAGACTCTAGGTCCAGTTAGGAGAGTCATGGAATGTTAGGTCTGCAACAAATTCATGAATTGGAAAGCTATTAGGTGAGTGGATTTAAGTTATGCTTTTTGATAACGGTATATCTATCGTTTGGCACTCCCCGTTAATATGTATAAATCTGCTGAAATATATAAATCTGCTGAAATGTATAAACCTGTTAGAATATGTGAAAAGGATTGCTATTGTATATAAACATGTTCAAATAACCTGTTAATTTGGAATTATTGTGGTAATTGAAATTAAATCTGCTGAGGACATTTCTGGTGTATAAGACCTGTTTCCATTAATCATCTGCCTGAATTGGGATTTTACTGTAAATTTTGTAATTATGGATTTACAATGAACATGAATATTTGTTTAAGAATATTATTATTCCAAAAGATTGTAAATAAGAACTATAGTAAAATTTGGAAGAATGAATATGCCTAAATTTACAATAAATAGAAAAACTGTAACCGCGCTTAGACACGAGGTTAAATTCAACTTGTGGTAGAAGTCTGCCCAGAACCACCCGAAAAATCAGCATCCATAAGTGGTTAATTCAATGTGAGGGTTCAGTGCGTAAACAAACATATAACGGTGCTAATAAATGAGGTTAAGCTCAACTTGTGGTAAAAGTTTGCCCGGAACCGCCCGACAAATCCAACATCCACAAATGTTCAGCTTAATGTGAGAGATCTCGTGCATAAACATATATATGAATATATGTATATAACTAGAAAGAAATAAATGGCATTAATGGTAATTAATGGTAATGAATGAATCCTACAATAGTAAAAGAATAAGAATGGACGGGGAATTATAATAACCTATTATGAATAAACTTGAAGGGAAAAAGGAAAGATAATAGGTAGCTTTGTCCTAGGGACAAGTAGAAAAATATAACTTAGGTTATAATAAACGATAGAGAAAATGAGATAACTTATATAATGAGATAAGTTGTACTTAATTATAAAATAAGTAATTTGTATATCTGGAAACCTGGAATCTGCTGTTTGTAATAAGTAGAGAAAAGAAGGGAAAACTTATGAAATGCAATAAGTTGTACTTAATTATAAATTAATAATTTGTAAACCTGAGAATCTGAATCCTGCTGATAAGAAGCATATGCTATCTGAAAACCCGAGAATTTGAAATCTGCTGATAAGAATAACATGTTAAAGGCTTATTAATGAACTTAAATGGGGTAAGTTATATAACTGAAATTAATAAGCCAGAAGAACTTGGTAACCTGATAAGAAGTTAATATGATTTGAAATAACCAAGTTAACCGGAAATCTAATGAGACAGAGCAAGCTTGTAATGAAATGTTTGGACATAAGGCCTAATAGCACGTTAACCTGAGGCACTTGGAACAATCCATACATCTGAAAGTGAAGAACCCAAAGGGTAGATCATCGTGATGTCATGAGACATAAGGGGAGCGCACTTCCATCTGATTATTCTGCCTGTTATTCTGTTGATATTCTGATGGCTCCGAAGGACTAGAAGGGGAAGAACGCAGCTTCCTGGGACATGGAGGGTACACCTGGTTGAGATGGCAGCGTTTAGGTTGTGCTCACAGAGGGTGGGGTCTACGTGTTACTACCCGGTGAGTATACCTTGATTGTCACGATAGTGGGCAGTCAGAAGGTTGTAGGGTAGCTTAGGTGATTCGACAAATCTGGTGCCTTGTGACTAGGCAGGTTACGACCATCTCATCTATTTGCCTAGGCGGGTCTAACCATCTGATTGATAGTAATCATCGGGTACTAGTCATTGGCAGTCAACGTGATGCGGAAGACGGAGAGCTAAACCAATAAACCGTCATCCTTTTTACTATCAGGGCCTTGGGTGAGGGACATCCCAATTAGGATTTATTGTTTGTCGTTTTTCTGGGCCACGTCACTAGCTCTCAATTCTGTTTGTCTTTCACTAGTTGAGAGAGGGGTTGGGTGGGGCCATAGCCACCGTGAAAATGTAGACCATAGCATTTGTGTATATAGATATCTGAAAAGACTCCTGATCGAGTTTCGTGATTTTGTATAGCCCCGTTATGGAACTCGGTGCACAGTAGATAATACATGTGAATACATGCATACCATTTTCGGATGGTGTATCATCGAGGTTGAGGCATCGAGTACGATTAACGATACGTACGTGAGAAAGTCTAGATACATGCATGTCTACTCCTGGTGGTGTATCCCAGACTCTAGGGCATTACTCTGTGATGGAATCTGATTCGACCAAATGGTTTAAAGGTGGCATTCCATACGCTTACATAGCATGGCGATTGCGGTTCTATACGTCATTCTGGCATAAGATGAGGGACTACGTTTATTTCTGTGCCGTTACGGCGAAGAGCGCGCAAGTGGGGTACCATGGGTTGCACCTTAATATTGGGGGTAGCTATATGTATATTTTATTACGTTAATTTACTGAGGAGTAGATGGGTACGACGTGTGTGTAAGCCTTCGGTGCTATTAACATAAGTAACCTAATAAATAAGAAAATGTAACTATACGGTGTATGTAGGGTTATCCAGAATGTATAGTTCAAATCTAGTCACCAAAACTTGTGTTTTGACCCCCTCCTTATAACATACATGCAGGTTAGATGTGTGGCAGAGATATGATAGCTTTGGATACTGGTTAGGTAGTATTATTATCTGGGTAAAGCAATATTTTGATTATATTATATTTTATTCATTCCGTTGTGAGATGTTTTTCGAGCTCTGATATATTTTATATCTCTGTCTTTTCTACAGGATGCCAGACAAACCAACATGAGTTTTGGTAGATTAAATTTAAAAAAAAAAAATCGGTCTATTGGAATTTGGGTTGTTAAAACTTTTGCTTTCAAATCACTAAAATTGGAGTAGACAAGGACAAATATTACTCATTCGTATAGAATAGCCAGTATATCCAGGATGTGTGCATAATGTTTTTAAAGGATTTTTGAAAAATTGGCATACACATAGGAGGTACCGCTTAGGCATACATGTATTACTATGTTATATTACATTTTGCACGAGTGCACAGATGTTTGCAAAATTTCGTTGTACACATGTTGATTTTATATTATATGAGGGGTTATCTAGTTTTACCCTTATCAAATTTCGGGGACGAAATTTCCTAAGGGTGAGAGAATATAACACCCCGCATTTTTCATTAAATAATAAGATAAAATTTGAAGAGCTTCCATAATTTGGTCATGGGATTAGTGTCATTGCGTCCATGGCGATTTTTTTGTCAATTTAGACCTATGGATTGCAGAAAACGAATTTACGATGGAAGAGATACCTTTAAATGAAATACTACAAAAATCATGAAAAGAAGGTATAAGAAAAGAACAATGACCACCATTGTTCTTAGCCTTGTTAACAAAAGCCTATGTAGTTCACTAGGTAAGAGCTTGTGACTTTCATGAGAGTGGCGCAATTTCGATTCCCGTGGGCGCCATATTTTTATTTTAGAGGAACGACTAAAATAATACTTGTTCTAAGAGGAAATAAGTATGTATGCACATATAAGGAAAACTATACATATAAGGAAGAACAAAAATATATGCATACATGCATATGTAATTATATGCGTAAATATATATATATATATACACAAAAAAAAAGAAATTCAAAATAAACCTGCAATCAATGAAAATAGAGAAGAATAAAATAACGACATAACGTTATTTGAATTTTGAAAATGAAACAAAAGTTGATTGTATATATATACGTGTAAAATAGGCATTAGAAGTTTTGTATGCATATAAGGATTTTGTACGTAAATAAATAAAAGAAGGTACAATAGGCATATTAATCAAACGTTTAAAAATAAAAACGTTAACAAATAAACAGTTGCGCTCAAAATAGCTCGCTGGACCCAAATGGGTCGACCCGCAACTGCTTGGGTCGACCTATAGGTCGACCCAAGGGGGCTAGGTCGACCCAGGGGACATGTGGGTTGACCCACCCCTGATTCAGGCAGGTTCATTCAGTGAATCTGGACTGTTTTACAAACCACATTCGTTGCTGACTCAGCGCTGCATGTACAAGATTATATCCACTTTCTTGAACGCCTATAAATAGGCTAGCAGTGCCTAGCCTTAATCTCATATTTTCTAAGAGGATGTCTTGACTCTGCCATTCTTCTTCCTCCTCAAATCTCTTCAGAAAATAGAATAATTAGTCTAAGGAAATTCTGATTCATGATCTAGAGGAAAAGAATGTATATCTGTAAATGGGTGTTCGGAATTATGATCGAATTAGGTGAGTGGATTTAAGTTATACTTTTTGATAACGGTATATCTATCGTTTGGCATTCCCCCTTAATAAGTATAAATCTGCTGAAATGTAAACCTGCTGAAATATACAAATCTGCTGAAACGTATAAACCTATTAGAATGTGTGAAAAGGATTGCTATTGTATATAAACCTATTCAAAAAACCTGCTAATTTGGAATAATTGTGGTAATTGAAATTAAATCTGCTGAGGACATTTCTGTTGTATAAGACCTGTTTCCTAATTATCTTCCTTAATTGGGATTTCACTATAAATTTTGTAATTATGGAATTTACAATGAATATGAATATATGTTTAAAAATATTATTATGCCAAAAAATTATAAATAATAATTACAGTAAAATTTGGAAGAATGAATACGCCTAAATTTATAGTGAATAGAAAAATTGTAATCGCGCCTAGACACGAGGTTAAATTCAACTTGTGGTAGAAGTCTGCCCGGAACCGCCCGGCAAATCCATTATCCACAAGTGGTTAATTTAAAGTGAGGCGTATGGTGCGTAAACATACATATAACGGTGCTAAGACACGAGGTTAAGCTCAACTTATGGTAAAAATCTGCCCGGAACCGCCCGACAAATCCAACATCCACAAGTGGTCGGCTTAATATGAGAGGTCTAATGCATAAGCATATATATGAATATATGTATATAACTAGAAATAAATAAATGGCATTAATGGAAATGAATGAATCCTACAATAGTAAAAGAATTGTAATGGACGGGGAATGATAATAACCTATTATGAATAAACCTAAAGGGGAAAAGGAAAGATAATAGGTAGGCTTGTCCTAAGGACAAGTGGAAATTATAACTTATGTTATAATAAACGATAGAGAAAATGAGATAACTTGTGTAATGAGATAAGTTGTGCTTAATTATAAAATAAGTAATCTGTAAATCTAGAAACCTGAAACCTGTTATTTGTAATAAGTAGAGAAAAGAAGGGAAAACTTATGAAATGCAACAAGTTTTACTTAATTATAAATTTGTAAACCTGATAATCTGAATCATGCTGATAAGAAGAACATGTTATCTGAAAACCTAAGAATTTGAAACCTGATGATAAGAATAACATGTTAAAGGCTTATTAATGAACTTAAATAGGGTAAGTTATATAACCTGAAATTAATAAGCAAGAAGAACTTGGTAACCTGATAAGAAGTTAATATAATTTGAAATAATCAAGCTAATTGAAAATCCAATGAGGTAGAGCAAGCGCGTAATTAAACATTTGGACATAGGGCCTAATAGCACGTTAACCTGAGGTGCTTGGAATAGTCTGTACGTCTGAAAGTGAAGAACATAATGGGGTAGATCATCGTGATGTCATGAGACACGAGGAAAGCGCACTTCCAACTGATTATTCTTTCTATTCTGCCTGTTGTTATGCTGATATTCTGCTAGCTCCGAAGGACTGGAAGGGGAAGAAAACGACTTCCTGGGATGTGGAGGGTACTCATGGTAGTCCTCTGTGTGGTGGTAGTTTTTAGGCTGTGGTCACAGAGGGTGGGGTCTACGTGTTACTACCCGGTGAGTATACCTTATTGCCACGATATTGAGCAGTTAGAAGGCTGTAGGTTGGCTTAGATGATTCGACGAATCTGGTGCCTTGTGACTAGGTGGTTTATGACCATCTCATCTGTTTTCCTTTGGCGGGTCTAACCATTTGATTGATAGTAATCATCGGGTACCAGTCATCGACAGTCAATGTGATGTGTGATGCGGAAAGACGGAGAGCTAAACCAATAGACCATCGACCTTTTTACTATCAAGGACTTAGGTGAGGGACATGCCAATTAGGATTTATTGTTTGTTGTTTTTATTGGCCACGTCACTTGCTCTCAATTCTGTTTTTCTTTCACTAGTTGAGGGAGGGGTCGGGTGGGACCATAGCCACTGTGAAAATGTAGACTATAACATCTTTGTATATGGATATCTGAAAGGGCTTCCAACCGAGTTCCGTGTATCTGATAGCCCTATTATGGAACTCAGTGCATAGTAGATAATACATGCAGATACATGCATACCATTTCCGGATGGTGTATCATTGAGGTTGAGGCGTCAAGTATGATTAACGATATGTAAGTGAGAAAGTCTAGATACATGCATGTCTGTTCTGGGTGGTGTATTGCAGACTCTTGGGCATTACACTATGATGGAATCTAATTCGATCGAATGGTTTGAAGGTGGCAGTCCGTACGATTACGTAGCATGGCGATTGGAGTTCTGTGCAAAACATAACCTTGTTATACAGAGATCCGTATGTCGTTCCGATGTATAATGAGGAACTGGTATATTTCTGTGGCTATATGTATTGGGGGAAGCTATATGTATATTGTATTAGGTTAGTCTACTGGGGAGTAGATGGGTACGACGTGCATGTAAGCCTTGAGTACTATTAACATAAGTAACCTAATAAATAAGAAAATGTAACTAAACAATATATATAGACTTATCCAGAATGTATAGTTTAAATCAGTCATGAGAATTTGTGTTTTGACCCCCTCCTCATGATATACTCGAAGGTTAGATGTGTGGCAGAGATATGATACCTTTGGATGCTGGTTATGTAGTATTATTATCTCGGTAAGGCTATATTTTGATTATATTATATTTTATCCATTACGCTGTGAGATGTTTTTTGAGCTCTGATATATTTTATGTTGACGTCAAAAATTGGTCACTAGTGACAGTCAACTCCCAATTGTGTTAAAAGCACACGAATAACAATCACAAAACGCAATATAGTAAAGAAAATGGGGAACACGCAAGACTTTTTATAGTGGTTTGACAAAGATGGTGCCTACGTCCCTATGTATTGATTTGCTTTTGATTACAAGTACAACACTTTTTCTATTTGAGAAACGAAGAAGAGTTAGCTATTTTTGGAGTTAGCCATAAGAAGAGCTTAGGATCAGAAGTCTTAGGTGGAGAATAGAGCCTCTGAAAGTAGGTCCGGGGATGGAGTCTGAAAAGGAGAGGTCCCTTTCGATTTTGAGCTTGGAGGTATTTACAGGTAAAGAAATTGGCTGAACGGGCCTCCACATGGCCTGCCTCTTTTGCGGATCTCGAACATGTGGAGCTCGATCGCTGGTAGTAGTTGCGGCGGTGGGACCCAATCCATTATTGATTAATAGTATCCTCGAAAATTGTGGCTTACGTGGAACTTAAGATGATGTGTATCAAAAGTAGAGCCTTGTCCAGAAGTGGTTGACCGCCTTTAATGCCTTGAGAGTCAGACCAAGTATTGAATGACCCAACTGAATATTTCCATATAGATTTGGAGATATTTGGTCGATCTGGACTTTAAGGAAGTACTTGACTCGGTCGGTCTGGGAAAGCGATTGTGTCGGGGAACAAGATGCCGCTTGCTCGAAGAAAATTAGCTCGGGCCAAATATTTCCTGGACTTTCTGGAGTACAAGTCATTCTATCGGTTGACCGACCGATACTAAAAAGTAAGCTTCTTGACATTGGGCTTCGATCCGTTGAACCGCGAAAGCTTTTTCCAAAAAATTGGTCAACATTTTGCCCCACAGAATACATCTTTCTTGGTAAAGGAGGTGTGTTCCGAACCTTATATCGAAGTTCAGTGTGTAGATAGCGATGGTTGCGCCAAACCACATTCAGGCCAGAAATCCGACGATCCTGGTGGTTGTATTAATACCATAAACTGACGATCGAAGTAGATTGTGTTAAGGTCAGAAAACCAATAACCATCGAGGACCGTATTAAGGCTGAGAAAGTAATTGTTAACTTCGGTCTTGTGATTCAACACCTGCAGAGATTGTATGGGCAACTCTCGGTCTAAAGAATGCTTTGGTCTTGATTGGACGAGTATTAACCATACTCGGCTTGAAGATATGGGCAAGAAACAATCACACTTGGCTTAGAAAGGTGGCGAGTATTTTCCATACTCGGCTTACAGAGATGGCGAGTATTATCTATACTCGGCTTATAGAGATGGCGAGTGTTATCCATACTCGGCTTACAGAGATGGAGAGTATTTTCCACACTCGACTTATGGCAATTGTTAATTATGCTCGAGTTATGTAAGATCATTTGTGAAGTTCAACAAGTGGAGAGTGCACTTAGTTAGAGAAGGGGAGAGTATGATCCATACTCAGCTTAGGAAAGTTCTACCATACTCAGCTCAAGGAGTAGGTTTAGTTATGGCGGCAAGCTTTGATCGTGCATTACGGACGATGGCTTAGCACTGACCATATTCAGGTTGGTGAGCGTCAATCATGCTCGACTTAAATCATTCAAACATAATTCATGTTTGTAAAATGAAGTTTATTGTTGCTAAAGAACTATTACAAGGAAATGGAAATAAATTCTTAGAGGACAACTGTTAATTCCAGAGCATGCCTAGGAGTTAAATCCTAACCCCTTACATGTGTACATCAACATTTCCATTTTATTGGAAGAAATAAAAATACACTGAAACTAAGAAATCTAAATCTTATTAGTTGATGATGATGCCGCGAGAGATGAGCTCAGGGTCCTTTCAGTTTCTAGGAGCTCAAGGATCGACCTGAGGAGCTTGGGCAGTAGATTGTGGCGGCATGGCCGGTGTTTTTTTCTTGACATACTCGGGATGTTCTCCTCACCTAACGCTATCCTCGATGAGATTGCGTAAGTGCCTACATTCATTGGTGTTGTAACCGGCTATCTTGTGAAACATGTAGTGCTTTCCAGAATTGAGCTCTTTCTAGGTCGACTCTCTTCAAGGAGGTTTTTGGAAAGGTAGGGATCCTCGTACGTCAAGGTAGATGTCGAGCATGGAAGAATTGAGCTCGATATACTAATCTTCCATGTTCTCTCTCCGAGGTCATACGTTGCGTTCATTCTTTTTCGAGGTTTTTCCTCTTCCTTTATTCTGGACATTGGTGTTGGATGGACCTCCTTGTTTGGTGGCAAGGCACTCGAGGCTCTCCATCTCAATGCTGGCATTTTCTTGTTGGAGGAACCGCTCGTCCTCTGCAAAGAAATCTTCTATGTCCATGGGGAATCTCTGGTCAAAGAGATTGAGAATTCTTATCAATTCTGGACACCTGCGATGGCGGCTATAAGCACCATCAATGGCTCGGGTCAATCGATTGATGCCACGACAGCATTTAATCTTTCGAGGAAATATCGAAGCGTCTCTCCTGGTCATTGCTTGATGGAGGTCAGGAACATGACACTCTTCGGTGGGAGATGTGAACTCCGAACTGCTCGATGAATCAGGTGACCAGTGTGTTCCAACTATTGATTGACTCCATTGTTAGCTGTCGAAACCACATGTCGGCTATATCAGTGAGAAAGAGTGGGAAGTACTTGGCTATAACATTGGTTGATGCTGAGAGTACTTCCATATGGCGCATGTATCTCATGATGAGGATAGTCGGGTCGGTCCAACCATTGTAGGGTTCAATGGCTGGAAACTTAAAGTTCGGAGGATTGTGGGATTTTCTACTTTCCCTGGTGAAGGAGATGCAGTGGATATTATCTATATCCTGCTAAGAAGAGGTTCCTCTGGTGAAGCGTAAAATGATGTTTGCAAGATGGCTTCCATCTCCGAGGAGTCGCTGCCATGAATCCAGCACTGCATTTGGGAGAGCTCCAGCACCGGGATCCAATGAAAGCATGCTCGGAAGGGTGGCCGTTGGTTGGGCTCAACCTCCAAGAGTTGAGTGATGGTAAGGGCAAGGATCCATCGCAGTTGTTTTCTTAGGGCAAAACGGCGCCTCTTGAACCTGATGAGAATTAGTCCAAGCCATGCCCACGATGGACGGTTCGTGTTAATCCAACATAGCATGTGATTTTCGGGGCTCCCTGGTTCCCCCGCCCGAAGAGATGTTAGAAGGTTCTTTGGTAGCATTTTCCTCCACCACAATGAGAACCAATATGGTAGAGTGGTCTCCCTGGTTTGAAGGAAAGGCTCCACCAGCTCTTGGTTGAAGCAGAGGCAGCATAAGACGGGTCTGTTGTAAGATGCTGGGTTGTAATGGGAATATCATTGATCCCGATGGGCCCAGCGGTTGTTCAATTGGTCGGGGGGGTCGACCTGGTCCCCGAAGTGGAGGTAATACGGTCGAACGACCCAGATCTTGATCGCGGGCCTCCTGTGAATCTGTAGCTGCGGCTGCGTTGGTCGCTGGAAGCGATACCCCTGGCTGTGATTGGTTGGGAGGTGGAACCTAACCATGAGGAAGCAACAGTGTGATCTGATCTGTGGCTTACATTTGTGCAGACCGAAGATCAGTTACTACCCCTGCCCCACCTGGTAGAGGAATTGAAGTTGAAGCATTAAATCGCTTTTCCATCTGAGCAAAAAGGTGATCCAACAACTACTATTATCGTTTGAGGAGTTAACCCTGAGATGTCATCTGGCCTCTGAGCTCGGCCATAATCTTGTCCATGTCATCCGGGGTAATATATCGGGACACGTCTTCATGAGAGGAGGATTTTTGACTTGACTTTGCAGTGTTTATCTCGGCCGCATCAGCATTCATGGGACGGGAAGATGTTGCATCTTTCATCCGCTTGTTCGCCATGGGTCGGAACTTGCTGAAGGTCATAGAGTATGTCGATGCGTGCCCCTCTTCCTGGCACGCCAAAGTGTTGACGTTAAAAGTTGGTACTAGTGACAGTCAACCCCCAATCATGTGAAGAGCACACGAATAACATTCACAAAACGCAATATAGTAAAGAAAATGGGGGAACACGCAAGACTTTATATAGTGGTTCGGCTCGGATGGTGCCTACGTCCACTTTATATGTATTGATTTGCTTTTGATTACACGTACAGCACTATTTCTATTTGAGAAAAGAACAAGAGTTGGCTACTTTTGGAGTTAGCCGTAAGAAGCGCATAGGATCGGAAGTCTTAGGTGGATAATAGAGCCTCCGAAACTAGGTCTAGGGATGGAGTCTGAAAAAGAGAGGCCCCTTTCCATTTTGAGCTTTGAGGTATTTATATGTGAAGAAATGGGCTGAGTGGACCACCACGTGGCCTGCCTCTTTTGCGGAGCTCGGACACGTGGAGCTCGATCATTGGAAGTTGTTGCGGCGGTAGGACCTGGTCCACTGTTGATTAATAGTATCCTCGAAAATTGTGGCTTACGTGGCACTTGAGATGAGGTGTATCAAAAGTAGAGCCTTGTCGTGAAGTGGTTGATCGCCTTTAATGCCTTGAGAGTTGGGTCGAGTATTGAATAACCCAGCTGGATATTTCCACATAGATTCTGAGATATCTAGTCGATCCAAACTTTAAGGAAGTACGTGACTCGGTCGGTCTGGGAAAGCGATTGTGCCGGGGCACGAGATGTCGCTTGCTCAAAGGAAATTAGCTCGGGCCAAATATTTCCTGGACATTCAGGAGTACAGGTCTTTCTATCGGTCGACCGACCAATACTAAAAAGTGAGCTTCTTGACATTGGGCTTCAATCCGTTGAATCGCGGCAGCTTTTTCCAAAAAGTTGATCAACATTTTATATCTCTGTATTTTCTACAGGATACCAAACAAACCAACACAAGTTTCGATAGATTAAAATTTTGTAAAAAAATACGATCTATCGGAATTTGGGTTTTTACAAGTTATGATTTGTAATTTATAAATCTTTTAATTTTGATTTAATGGAATTTTCCAAAGTAAAGTTTCCCAATTTAATAAATTAAATTGGAACGGAATGGAAATCAATTTAGTGATAATGAGATGAACCTCCCTGGAGGAAGGCCTTTACTATTTATGGAATTTAAAAGGCTTTGTCATTATTCCATTTATAATATTAGCTTGATATGGAAATTTATAGTGATTATATGTACTTATGATTTCCGTGAAGATTCCAGTGAAATTGAAGTTGATTTTGGGTTTATCATGAACAGTATTTTAAATGACATTTGTTCTTTAACCCTGTTAAAGATAGGATTAATTTCTTAAATTTGTATAATCATTAAGTAATGATTTTTGAGATTAAAACTAAGCGGAGTTTTAGTGAATCTTTAATTAGAGTTAAATGTGAATGTGGTAATTAAATTTACCAAATCCAAAATGTGTTCGAGAATGGAGCACCACCAGTTTGACTCCGTGCGATAGTTGAATCTTTAATTAGATTTGGAACGTTAAATGGTAATTAAATTTGCCGATAATACAATGCGTGTTAGATATGGAGTACTACCAGTTTTGCTCCATGTGTTGAATAGGTTGAGATTGCGATAATAAAATGAATGATTACTTCTGTAAGACTCGATAATCCCGAATAATTTTATAAACCTTAATCTGGTTTATATTGTGAAGAGATATTACTAAATCTTTTGAATTGATTTCCAAAAAATGGATTAAACAATAAGTTTAAATGAAATAATCTTTGATAAGATTAATGGGAACCTTTCTCCAAAAGTAATGATTATTTAAGAAAAAGAATAATCTGGATTGGAATAAGGTGTATGATGTGTTTCTATATCACTTTATTATAAGATACGCGAGTTATTCAGAAAGACTGGGTTTAACCCATATGGAATAACTGATACAACGATCAAGAGTCGAAGATTTGAAGATGATGGTTGAAGAACGGAGTTCTTCGCATCGTTCAGATGATTACTGATGTCTCTCTTGGGAGGTACACCCAACACGAAGTAATAAGTGGTGATCGTCCATATGTACTTGGAGATCGAACGGATACGCGAGGTCCTCTCTCCTGTATTGGACATATGGGATGAGGAATAAGGTACCTCGGTTTCGTTCAGACTGAGAGTGGACTTGTAAATGGATTGTATGTCTGACATTATACTTCGCACTTTATTCATTGATCTCTACTAAATATATATCTGTTTCGTAGCAGAGAATTTATTCTCTTTGCTTAGCACCCTTCTTGAGACGTACGAGCTCAGAGGTTATATATTGGTAGAAATCAATGGCATGGTATGGATGGACAATGTGGCATGCTGAGATGAATGGATCAAAACTTTTGTTGAAAAGAAGAGCTTTGTGGTTGATGATCAAAGCATAGCTTTAATATAGCACAGCTTTATGTATTGCTAATTCGTGAGCTTCACACCCCGATATGAACCAAAAATGGATGAAGGACTGCAGAGAAATGGATATACATTGTCGTCTAGATAAAAGGGATGTCATGGTATGAAGCTCAGACCTTTTACTTATATGGATGTTTTGGTTACAGATATTTCTTTTCATAAGATCCTGGATTACGGCTGGAGCTATCCATGTATTTCTTTCTTCTGTGGTAGTCTATGTTTTCCGCTGCACATTATATTCATGTATTATATTTCCATTGCTATGTAATTTATTAATCTATGATATTTTTTTCCGATGTTTATTGTTTATTTGTGCTATGATATCTTGTACTTCGATGTAAATTGTTGTAATAGCAATGAAATGTTCTCCTGTTTGTGTTCTGATGAGTCGTGTTCTCAAAGAAATCTTTCTTCTTGTTCGGTCTAGGGCGACCGGGATTTCAGGTTTTCATATATAATCTCATGTTAAAGTCACTTACTTAAACTATATAATTCCGTATTATTATTCTAAGGACTTCTATTATGTTAATATTTATATTACGCAGTAAATATAACATAACATAATAATTTTATTTCAAATAAAATAATAACATCAACGGTGTTATTAATCACATCAAATGGATTGCCTCTAGGGCATAAACTCTAACAACATCTACTTAATAAATTATTATCTAGTCCATTTATTAAGTGTCAGAATAATAATAAATTCATAAACTCATTCGTCAATTTAACTTTACATCTTGGAATTGGTTTATCATTACTTGATATCTCTCATTTCAATTATGCCATTTAGCAAGCCAAGTTATCATTAATTTCTAACATCTCATTAAAACCTTTATATATTTGTACTTTCTAAAATTTATATTGATACATATAATTTTAAAATTTAAATAATAATTAAACTATACTAAAATATTTATTTGTTTAGTTATAAAATAATTTAAATTTTAAAACTACTTAATATTATAATTTAAAATCTTAAATTTATATTTTAAACATATATTAACATATAAATTAAGTTTGTATAACATATAACCTAAATTTATAGATTTATTAAATTATCAAAATATAAGTTTAAATAAATTTCTAAAGTTAGATTTCTAAAATACTTTTATCAAATCAGGATATTTTTATAAATTTAGGAAATATTATTAAAATAGACCAACGACATCTGTATATAATTTTATATCTAGACTAAGTGATATGTATATGTATATATATATATATATATCATTTCAATTTGTTTAATATTCAATTTACGGGTATATGTCCTTTTACATGCATCCCAATAAATTCAATTTCAATTCCTAGATCTATACAATGGTTTGGGTGTATATCATTTCAACCTATGATGATTTTACAAATATATAAGCAATTTGCAGTGTGAGAACAAAATAAATATAATATTATAGATATCACATATACATCTTAATATATCACACAATCCATCAAATAACACTTGCAATAATTTATGTCATATATGTCAAAAGTGTATATACTACATGTGTATAGATTTATAATAGACAAATCAGATTTTCTAGCACAAAACTAACATTTCAAATGTCATTTCAAGATGCGTCGATTTACTAAATAAATATGTTAAATAAAAGGAATATGACGCAGTTGATACAAATACGGGTGTGGAAAGCATGGTGCACAAATCTAGCTACAAGCACAACTACGCACCCTCTAACACCATGGCATTCATAAATTCATAAATCTATGTCCCAAGAAGTTTAAACGACGAGAGAAGATTGTAACAGCCCGAATTTTCGTACCCTTTGTGTCGACTAACCAAACAACACATCCAACCCAAATTGCATAGAAATACGAATCATGATTGGAAAGAAGTTAGACGGTAAGAACTGGAAAGAAAGAAAATCTAGAATAGAAGAAAACATAAAACACAAAACTCATATCAGAACGAATAAAATATATCAAATAACATAACTTTTGAAATACAAACCAGTAACAATATATACATACCATGATTAGAGCACAACAACTATTTCTCGAACAGTTATAAACACTTGTTTCCATATACAAACATAGTACACAGTGGAGAATATGATAGTCTATAGCTAACTGATGAAGCCTCCTGCTTCAAGCTCCTCCAAGTGAATCTGTAAAATCCTTACTACTTGGCTGCCCGTACAAATTTGGCACCTAAGAGTTTAGGGTAAAACAAAACAAATTTCTCTCTGGGTCAGTCATGGCACCGGTGTGAGTAAATCCCAACCATTTGTTTAACTTTCAAAAAAACCTTTTCGAAAGAAAAGATAATCGTAAGACCGATCCACACATAAACATGGATGGTTTTAATCTTACAATAATCCAAATCTTTTTGATATCAAATCCAGTGATATTATAATAATGTCTAAATCAAATATATAGAAAACTAGCGGAACACTTGCATCACACACTCCATATATAATATAAAATCAAAAACCATACGACGCTTATTAGAGATTGGGTTTCCAACATGACAAGGTATGGGATCACCTTCCGATCAGTGTACTCTAGAGAGGATACACTAGGATTCAACAAGAACATCTTGCAACCCAGCCACACATGACTGGCCACTCATTTAACTTGAGTGTACCGAGCATATTATCACTAATGTTTGTGATCAGCAACTATTACCGAAAGCAGATAGCAACGAATATAATAAGAAGCAAGTGGAATTTCTCTAGATCAGGTGATAATACTCCTAATGGGAATGACCCACTTGGCCATACTGCCTGCTCGATTACTATCATTTCCCAGTTGATGAAGCTTGAGATCACGATTTCCTTCTAGTACAACACATCATCATTCACTTTGAATGTCATATCGTATGATCTATCAAATCACTAATTGACGTCCACAAATACCCTCGTGGTGTTAACCAGAGAGAATAAATCTTTTGCCACCATACTTGGTTTATTTGAAGAAATCAATGTACGTGACCATCTATAAACACTCTGTCATACATTCGTCCATATACATTGTCCTGAGACTGGACAAACAGAATGCACCATCCCATCAATCCATATTGGGCAATTTCTACCTAGGATTAACAGAACCACCCTTGCATTTTACTCTATCTTCAATTTATCTTCAACATAAGTTGATTCGTAACGCTTATGCCAATACGGGGTGGTTTTTAGATATTAAACCTGATCCTGGTCTCTTCATATTGACAACGAAGGTATAAAATAACCAAAACTTTGACAGTCTATTATTTAACTATCAAAGCAAATATCCATACAATCAATGATCCTATTTCCAAATAGAAATTCTATTGATCAATCAACAAGCAACATTGGGCCCTTTTTAAATTAATTTCTTATTTAAATTATTAACTTTCCTGTTAGGATTGGCTACTCACACACTAGAGATATAAACAATATCTATTCAAATTTAAAACAAAAGAAATAAGCAATAAAATAAAATGAAGTAAAGTAAATAACACCAGGAATTTTATACAGGTTTGGATTTAACTAATCCTACATCCAGTCCTGCACTTCACCATGCATAATTTCACTATAATCGCTTGCTTTCCACGGGTGGCAAGAACACCTTTACAATCTTGATTTCACAGACTACAAGACACACCTTCTCCTTATCAACATCAACCAACGATGGCAAGTAGTCGTATCTTCAATACAGATTCTTGCAGAATTGGTACAATGATCCCATAGACCTCCAGTGGCAATATGTCTTTGAATTCTTTGTGGAAATAGGATTAAATCAGAGAGAGAATGATATGAATTCAAGTACAACTCTCTGATATTGCGTGGCTTGCAAATCAATAAAGAATAGGAGTGAATGAGAGTGAATTTGCAAGAGTAATATGATAGTTTTCAATGGAATTTTGTAGAGAATAAATGGAGAAGGAGTAGAAGAAAATGTGAAAAACTTATGTAAAAATTCGTTACCAGAGGCCTTTAAATAGTGTATGAAAGGATGTGTCTTTTGGTGAAAGGGTGGAGGGAAATAACTATCCAAATTGAATTTGAAAATCTGAAATAGTCGTTATATGTAAACATACAAGTATGGGTATGTCGACATATTTGTGTTGCAAATATGCACATCAACACTTATAAGTGACGCAAATTTTCTACACTTCAAATTTCCTTATATTTGTGGATTTTGGTGATTCGGTTGAGGTCAATGGTTGATTATCTTCAAGTATAATTTCCATGGGATCTTTAACAAGATATTCTAAGGTTCAACAAACTCCTCATCACTTTAGACTCCTCTGTTCTTCACCATTCTTCTCTAATAGGCTTTGGTCTTCTTTAGTCTTCAATAATTCTGATTATCCTTCTTCTATAATTATTCTTTTGTACTCATGTTTAAATATCTCCATAATATATCTAATGTAACTGGACAACTCAAAGACATGTTAGTAGTAATGTTTGTGTGGTTGTTGTCATCAAAATCAATACCTAGCGTACCTAGGGTATTAAAATTCTCCCCCTGTTTGATGATGACAACCATATAAATTTTTGAGAGATAAAATATAATACTTTTTATATTTGACTCCCCCTAACTCTGTGCACTCTCCCTATCATTTTGTATAATATATTTATACTCTTTATCCCCTTTTGTCATCAACAAAAAGGGTTAAATGAATTATTTAGTTTACTACTAGATAATATGAAGAGTTTGTGTATATATATATATATATATATATATATATATATATATATATATAAACACACAAAACAAGAGTGGGAAAATCCAAACATGAAATAAACTAAATAATCAAATGAGTTTTAGAGTTACCGACCTTGCTGATGCCAATAACAAATCCTTTTCATAATTATCCAAGGTTCAATAGATTTCTTGTCGTATGCTTTGAGCATCGACTATTTGGTACCTAAAAATTATAAAATATGCACACTAGTACCCTTTTATTTCGGGGTCCACGGGGTTACGTTTTGG
This sequence comes from Allium sativum, assembly GCA_030737875.1. Classification (NCBI taxonomy): domain Eukaryota; kingdom Viridiplantae; phylum Streptophyta; class Magnoliopsida; order Asparagales; family Amaryllidaceae; genus Allium; species Allium sativum. Next base: position 965,953,864 of record CM060912.1, on the reverse strand, counting down.
GATGCCAAACCCATGAAGAGTTTGAACGCCCTTTCAAAATATAATCATTAGATAAATGAACCTTATTAATAAAATTATCAATACATTTTTCTTTTTCAGTATTATCCAACAATTTTAGAACCCATAAGTTAATGAACCTATTTGGAGGATTTAACTATAATTTCCTAGGTTCTGGTTTGATCTTGGTGGCTTTGACAAACTTAGTACATTGAGTACTATCTTTCTTTGATTTAGCCTTAGGGGTATATCCAAGTCCATGCTTATTCCTATTGTGTTTAGATGCTGATAATAATTTTTCTAGATTATCCTTTCCTTTGTTAAATTTATCAATATTAGTTTTCGTTTTATCAAAATCCTTACCATAGTTAAGAATAACATTGTCTAGAGATTTTATTTTCTTATTCAAGTCAGTGATCTACGACTTCGTTGAAAGATTTTCTGGTTTTAAGGACTCATTTTCACTTTTCAGTTTTTCAAAACTTCCAAGTGTTAAATCCTTTCCATTTTTATGACCATTAAATCTTTCAGTTTCATCTTCTAGACATTGCTTTTCTTTACTCAATTTTTTATTAGATATTTTTAATCTATCTATTTCTGCCAAACTATTATCATACTCTTTCTTAAGTATTTCTTATCTGTGATGCATATCATTTAAAACTTTAGTAATCTCTTTAATTATCAAAGTTCCATACCCGGTCCTCCATTGCCATGAAGCATACATTGGCATTTTCTGTTTCTGAATCACTATCACTTAATGATGAATCATCCCATGTTGCGTTGAATGCATGTTTCCTCTCTTTATTGAAAGTATTTGAAATGTTCTTTGGTTTTCTCAAGTTGGGACAATCTCTTTTCAAATGACCGGGTATATCACATTTGAAACGTCTAAGAAAATTCCCATTTTTGGAATTGTTGTTGTTAGTTTTTCGAAGTTTCTTCATTATCTAGTACTTCAAAAAATTCTTGATCTTCTTGGTAATAAACTCAATATCATCATAAACAGTATCATCATCTGGTTTATCATTATCAATCATTGCATTAATTGCCAGTGATTTCTTCTCATTTCCCTGATTCTCCTTTCTAACCTGCAACTTCACTTCATAGGACATTAGATTACCAATTAATTCTTCTATTGACATAGTACTAATATCATTGGCTTCTTCGATTGCCAGAGTCTTCTGATCCCATTCACTAGGAAGTGAATTCAAGATCTTTCTGACTTGATCTTCTTTAGTAATTTTCTTTCCTAATGATAATAAGGCATGTATAATATCTTGAAATCTAGAATACATATCAGAAATAGATTCATTTGGTTTCATTTGAAAAAGTTGAAATTGGTGAGTCAGCATAGATATCTTTATCTGCTTTACTTTATTGGTGCCTTCATGTGTGACTTTCAGTATTCTCCAAATTTAATATGCAGAATTACATATATAAACTCGATTTAATTCATTTCTATCTAAGGAGCAAAATAAAATGTTCATGGCCTTAGAATTATTAAGTTCTTGTGTCTTTTGGTCTGGTGTCCATTTTGAATATTCAGTTTGAGGCTCTATGTATTCTACTTGGGTAATATTCCAAATATCTAAACCATTAGACTGCAAATAAAATTTCATCCTATAAGCCCAGTAAGCATAATTACTGCCATCAAATAGAGGAGGTATAGTGGTAGATTGCCCTTCTATAAAAGAACTAGTAATGGTATTACTAGTGTCACTAGCCATTATAATTTTTCAAAAATCAGATTATGAACTTGTTGAAAGACCAGGCTCTAGAGATATAAACTATATCTATTCAAATTTAAATAAAAAGAAAAAAGAAATAAAATAAAATGCAGTAAAGTAAATAACACCGGGATTTTAGTACTGGTTCGGATTAACCAATCCTACATCCATTCCTGGACTTCACCGTGCAGCATTTCACTATAATCGCTTGCTTTCCACGAGTGACAAGAACACATATACAATCTTGATTTCACGGGCTATAAGATACACCTTCTCCTTATCAATAGCAACAAACAATGGCAAGTAGTTGTATCTTCAATACAGATTCCTGCAGAATTGGTACAATGATCATATAGACCTCCAATGGCAATATATCCTTGAATTCTTTGAGGAAATAGGAATAAATCAGAGAGAGAATGATATGAATTCAAGTACAACTCTCTGATATTGTGTGGCTTGCAAATCAATGAAGAATAGGTGTGAAAGAGAGTGAATTTGCAAGAGTAATATGATAGTTTTCAATGGAATTTTGTAGAGAATAAATGGAGAAGGAATAGAAGACAATGTGAAAAAATTGTGTAAAAATTCGTTACTAGAGGCCTTTAAATAGTGTATGAAAGGATGTGTCTTTTGGTGAAAGAATAGGGGAAATAACTATTCAAATTGAATTTGAAAATCTGAAATAGTCGTTATATGTCGACATACCTGCGTTGCAAATACGCACAACACTTATAAGTGTCGTAAATTTTCTACACTTCAATTTTCCATATATTTGTTGATTTTGGTGATCGGTTGAGGTCAATGGTTGATTGTCTTCAATTATATTAGCCATGTGATCTTTATCTAGATATTTTAAGGTTCAACCAACTCCTCATCACTTCAAACACCTCTGTTCTTCAGCATTCTACTTTAATAGGCTTTGGTCTTCTTTAGTCTTCAATTATTCTTATTATCCTTCTTCTATAATTATTCTTTTGTACTCTTGTTAAAATATCTCCATAATATATCTAATGTAACTGCACAACTCAAAGATATGTTAGTAGTAATTTTTATATGGTTGTTGTCAATAAAATCAATACCTAGGGTACCTAGGGTATTAACATTTCCAACTTCCCATATCTTTCCAGATATTTCACAAAACTCATTTGGCCTCTCATATTTTTGGAAAACATTTCCAAATATTATAAACTCTTTATTTTCGATATTCCAGAAAATATCTCTATCATAATTGAAAATTTTCCATATATTCACAAATTCTCATTTTCTATATTTAGAAAATATACATTATTAATATTGGAAAACATTTCCAATTTTAATTTCTAATTTCCTGTATTACCCACCATATTCCATTTCATATGCTTATAAAACATTCCTTTTTTATTTGGGAAACGTTTCCAAATTCCATATATGGATTTAAATAAACATTATATAAAACTCCATTTTGACAACTCAACTCATTGATCAATTATTTGCTGACTGCATCTCTAAGCAATCCTCGCTATTAACCTTAACCATTTCTCAGTTGATCATGAAGTAAATCAAGTTGGGGTATAATAACCTCTCAGACCTTAACCGAACAACATTCTCAACTTCGAAATAGTCAAAACGCACACTTAAATCTTAACAAGTATTTGCTTATGCAACTCTTGGATTCAATTTAAGAATCCACTTCTTTTACGGAAAACATTGATTATAACAATAGCATTATAATCCTTGCTTCCTAAATATTTAATTTTAAATATAACCTTGATTTCTTGATTTGGATAAATAAATAAATATTTAAACCTTTATTTAAACGGAAAGTAAATAATACTTCCCTGAATTCGATATAATTGGATTCAATAAATGACTCTTTCTCGAATAATCTATATTTGATTAATATTCCAAACTTGGAACAAATCCATCCTCTCAAGTAAACTCAAATTCCCTTATAATTATTTCCATTTGCAAAACATTTGCTTCCAATCTTTGTTCATTCTCAGATATGAATATCATTCCTTGAAATGGAATCTAGATTCATTTTATTAAATCAATTTGATTTTACTTGCAAATATCATTACATATTATAAACCCATGTCATGTTCTACTTACTTTATAAATTCTGCTTATAAAAACAACTACTGCCAACTTTCTGTTTATATAAAGCAATTCAAATTCCTTTTTAGATGTATTTACAAGCTATACATTTCATTCTTCTAAAATCAATTTTATTTGATTCCTACAATTCCCTTCTCGTTTATTAATTTTAATTTTAAAATAATATTAAATTATCTCAAAAACATATAATCCTATTTACATAGCTATAAATATTGAAATATTAGTCTCTTGACATATTTTGTAGATTCACACTAGATAGAATTTATATATCTTTTCTGAAATAAAACCTTTTAATAAGATCCAACATAGCCAAATTTTAAATAAAAATCCCTTGAATTTACCTCAATTTATTTTATATTCCAATCATTGGAATAAAACCCATAGTTTCCCTTTGAAACCGATTTCTTATTTCCCTTCTCACTTAAATTTCCATTTGAATCCATTTTTCCCAACTCAAATCTCTTTTACAACTACTGCGTTTAAATTCCACTTTAATATCGGTGTCAACACTGATTTCCATTTTGCTTATACAAATTAAACTTGAATTTATATTTTAATTTATCCTATGATAAATATTTTATTTAATTTATAAACATTGTTATAATCAGCTTCTTGTTTAATCCACTTAAACAAGTTTCTATTTCTAGTCCATTTGAAATTTAATTTCTATTTTGGAAATAATTTTCTTCCTAAATCTCAAATTCCTTTTCTACATTATAAATATTTTACGGCATTTAAATATTAAATTATTAGGCCAGTGTAATTCAAAATAAGCAATCACAATATATATATATATATATATATATATATATATATCACAATAAATGACAAACAATAATATAAATGTTGAGGAATCTTGCATCCACAGATGTTAATCAACATCAATAATATAAATTCCACATGAAGATGAAATATCACACTGAACAGGAATAATAATCGATCAACAATATAACTAAATCAACCAATTTTATCAATCATTCATTTAAACAACCATCACACTGTATAAAATTACTATATATAAATTTAAAACTCGTTTATATAAAAATATAAACAAGCCAAAGTTAGGGAATTTACTCACCTCGTTTTGCAGTTGACTATTACGCTTTTGCTTCATTTTAAAATCAAACATGCATTTGATTTTGTCACGAAACTCCAGTAGCTCAGTCCTTAGCGAAACCAGTTCCACAACGTAGACCTCGTTGCTATGATTCCAACGTAATCGATTTCGTCGGGTTCTGCCAACACGTAACCAAGTTACACAGTTATAATCATTTACGATTTTAATTAATATAACTTTTTTCTTAATTATATAGTTAGTTTAATTTTAATGGCTTTTGTTTGTAATTAATCAGGGCAATTTCCCTTTTTATTTCTTCCTGGTTGGAGTACAGTCTTTATGGCACAAAAGACCCAACTTGATCCGTCCAATCTTATATTATTCTTACCTAGTATCAATTAATAACAAATAATACTGAAATTTTCCTTTCAAAACATAGAAAATCTTTATTAGAGACAAATCCCAAGTACCGAAACCCATGAGTTGGTTACAATTTTCTTTTATGTCAAAGTATTAAGAATAATGACATAATTAATCCATGCTTATAAGTTATGACTTTTCTACTGGTCGGGAAATGATATTTAATTTCGACTAAAACCACATGATTAGGAGAATAATAAACGTTGTGTGTGTTAATGTCATACATTTCAAAAATATAACTACAAAGTCGGTATAACCAATTTAAAATAATAATCTATTACCAATGTGCTAAATAATCTAATGAATGATTAATTAAATAAATTAGATAATTAAATAGTTTAATCCAATGTTATCATGACCGGACCGTCGATCAAACCGTCACGCCATAAGGTTTAAGGTTTTCAGGGTTCGACCGGTCGGACCGTCAGAACCGTGCCGGTTATTAGGAAGGTTATTTATGGATTCAAACCCATTTATACATAAAAACAGGTGCAAATTGCAAAACGAACCCAATAGAAATAACAAAAATGCAAGGGCTTTTAAGGAAATACACATAAATGCGGTTGTTTCCCTCTTCTTCTTCTCTGTTCGTTCTCCTCTTCTCAAATCTTACGCCACCCCACTCGAAAAACCTTTCCAACCCCAAATCTATTAGAATTAACAACTGATTTTCTGAATCCGCTTCGGAAATTAGGGTTTCGATTCGATTATTGACGGCTCGACGTAGAACACGGTCCAACTCCTCTCCCGGCCGTCGTCACCGCCGGCTAACGGTTAGCCGCGGTTGAACCTGCGGCCGGGTCCGGTCTTCATAACATTGGTTTAATCACTATATTTTCCCCTAACCTCCTGCTTACGTATTTAACTAGCCTAATCTCTCTTTCACTTACATGGATCCTGCTTCTATTCTTTATTATTCTCGGTCAACTGTCTAGGCCTGAAGCTTCTTCGATAATGTTCACCGGTATTACCGTGAAACTCAATGCTTCTCCCTCTCTCAATCTGATACAATGCCTTCCATCTTTCATCCATCGTTGCTCCGTCGACAGTGTTGGCCACAACACCTCTTCTTCAACCACAGTTCTTCCTTAATTCAACAAAAGTCTGAGTTCAAACTACGTCGTCTTCTTCCAGTGCTCCACATCTGAACTCATAACCTTCAACGTGCCCCTCTCTGTATATCACCATCACCGTACCTTACATCCCCTCTTCACACAGCTCACAACTCCCCTCATTATGAATTACTTAACCATATATTAAGGCTTAACCCAGATAAAATCGCATCTACCATTTTTTCAATTGGAAGACAAGGTCAAACTTGCATTCATCCCTTTCAAATTCGAATACGCGATCCATTTACCCACTGACCCCCATCGACATGTCACCACCTTCCATCCGTTTCTGTTGCCATCATAAGCTAGCGACGTCGAACCCATTATACTCTAACTCCCCCACAAGCAAAACTGTACATTGCGAGAAAATTTATACCAAAATTCCATGAAACTTGGCCAAATCTTGCTAATTGATCCCACAAACATACACACATCACTTAATTCACGAATTGCAGCACTAAAACCATGATTTTTGGAACCTTAATAACGCTGTACAAAAATTACAGCCACGATATATTCGATCGAACTGAATGAAACTCATTTAAATGGAAAGAGCAATCTTTGAGGATTTCGAATGTATGAGACTCGAGATTTATTAGAATTTCTTCGATTTTATATGATTTTTCAAACCAACGATTTGGCTTGGGGAAAATTTCTTATGGCGGCTTAATTTTTTTTTGCGTTGACCACAGATTGAATTGGGGAAGGGCTTGAAGGTTGGTGATGATTTATAATTAGTTCTAGGAATATTCTCGGAATATGCTATTGTTATTTCGTCTCAATGTTTTAACTCCATACGATCATCTACAAATTCCGACTGCGATGAAACTTGACATCCTGATATAATTTGACATTCTGGTTCCAAAGAAACTGATTTCATCGAAATCCGAGTTCGTTTGGACAGATAGTGAGATTTTAAATATTAAATTCGGCAATTGATTCACGTTTAATTTTCGTATGCTCATATAACAACTCCAATTAGTTCGAAAATTATTTTCATACAATAATTTAATATTACAAATCTAATGAAACTGATTTCGTCGAAAAATGGAGGTCGTTTGCAAAAAGACTATTTAAAAGGCTTAATAAATCAATTAAAATATTAATTAATTCCAAAATAATTCGATTTAATAATAATAAATCCATATTATCTTATATATATCCAAATGGAACATTATATGGTAGTTATTGTTCTCTTTTTATTCCTCTTTTTTTTATTTGTGACAATGTCTCATTTAAACCATTGCATGAATCTTTTTTTTTATTATGATTATTAATGCATAATCAGTGCATGCAACCAATCCTTTCTTTCTTTTAATGCATGCATTACATTTTTGTTTGCATTATCTTTATTTTATTCTTCATATATACATTTATGTATGTGCAAATATATGCATTATTTAATTATTAAATTGTCAATAAATGCTGGGTGTTACATTCTCCCACCCTTAGGAAATTTCATCTCCGAAATTTGATAAGGGTAAAAATCTATTAACCCCTCACGTAATATACATCCATCATGTGTTCATCCAATTGTTGCATCCAAAATCCTACCAACCAACTTTATTTTTTTCGAATTTAAAAAAAATCTAATTTTCTAAATTCGATTTTCTATGTTACAAAAAGGCGGAAAATGAAAAACTTCACATCTCCCATTTTTCTTTTTCGACCTTTTTCCAACCGTACTTGGATTTTATGAAACTATTTATAGAAATTCCCCAACTTTCCTATCCAAGCACAACCCACATAAGAAAATTTTCTCTGTTGTAGCTTTTCTTTTTCGTCTTATCATGGAAATTTTTACTCTTATTCATCTTTTCTCATAATTTTCCATTTTTCTTTAACTGTCATGTTTGTTGCTTTACTGAATTTGTTTTTCCTTTTTAGTTGTACCATTTCTCATAGCTTATTTAATTATCTGATCTAGGTTTAATTTCAAATAAGCCTTCAACTAAAACAGGAAAACAGACACTCTACACAGCTACTACTAAGAGCCAATAATCTTGGGACTATATCCCCCTCACACAACAAACTTGAACCACGGGATCCATGACAGGTTTAGGTGTTACCCAAACTACCCAACAGGAAAAATAACAGAACGATCCCAACAAAAATGCAATAACGGGTTGTACCCCTAACATGAAAATTAGCAACATGATCTAAATACTTACTTGCCATTTTACTATCTAGTAGTCACCACTAGTCCTAGCTGTGTACCAATAATTATTTCAAGCAACACCCTAGGCTTTTCAAAGATTACGCATTCTACGGGAACTTACTTTTATTCCAAGATAATTCTCGCTATTTTCTTCATAGCCTCAAAATTTTTCCCGTCTTTCCTAGGCACTAATCCTTACCTACTCCATACTTTCAAAACACGGTTTGGCCTTTTCATTTAAATTTTCTTTCAAAAATTAAAAGTGTCAAAATTTTATTGTCCTCATGAAAACTCAAATTTGCCATCTTTAAAAAAAAATCATATTATTATTTTTCAAGTAACAATAACTGGAGTAGATAAGGATAACTATTTCTTAATCAGGTTTATGACTTGTTCTTTCCTATAATGTCTGTTCAGTTTCTTACTACAAGGTGCAACCATCTACTCTATTCTTAATTTCTACAACTTATTTTGCCCACCCAACAAAATTCTATTGTTAAAATAATTTATAAAAAATGATTGTCGAAAGAATAGAGACTTCAAAACTTTCTTTGCTAAAAATTCTTGTATGAAATATAACAAGAAAACTAGCGAGCTATACATGCTCTATAATATGCACCTTTTACTGAGAGAATTTACTTCAGACAAAGTGTTCGCAAGAAATCACTATTTACAAAATATACCCCATTTTACTTTAAAACTCAATATGTTTGCTTTACATATTTTAAAACGATAACTTTTAAGATTAAAACTTGAAAACACCATAAACCATTTTCCCAAAAAAATTACAATTTCAAGTTCATAAAAGTTAACAATGGGGTTAGACTCAAAGCGGGTTTCTAATTTTCTAGGCTTTCCTAGACACTCCCACAAAGTCAATTCTCTTAACTATATATATTCCTAATCCATTTTTCTCTTTTTAACCTATTCCAATTTATAAGGTGTAACGACTCGCATTCTACGTATCGAAGGATTGTAGAATATTTATTTCTTTTTCATATGAAGTCATATGGTCGTGTAACTTTGGGGAACGACTATTGGGGTCATTTCCAATGTTCACGATTTTTGCCGATTTTTAAATGACTATTTTACCTCTGGTGAATCTTGTTTCGCCTATAACTTTTGATTGGTAAGGAGTTTTGATCTGAAACCAATTTCATTAGATTCGGATGATGGTTTACCTTTCCGTAGAGTGGTCACACTTGTCAAACAGACTTACCGTTTGGGAGATATGACTGAATTAAGGTTTAGAAAGTGAAAAACAGCTTAATTGGGCTTAACCGGGTGATTAGCAGCTAGGCCCATTGGGGGATTTCGGGATTAGAGCTATATGAGGGCAGATTAGGGTTAGAGAAACCTTTTCTTTGTCATTTTTCAGCTGCAACTTACCTCTCTTCAACCCTAAGAATGGCATCCACTTTCTAAATTCATCCTAAATCACCGTTTAATCACGTATTAGCTTAATCTACACCAAATCAAGGAAGTCTAGTGGCAAATCAGAGTTGGGGCTGCTGCTAAGCATTGGAATTCGACCTATAATAGTAGCAAATTTATATCTAGGATTAATTTGTGGCCAAGGTGTGTGATTTGCATTGTTTTTCACTAATTACAACTAATTAGGGGTGATTAGTGATAACTAGCGAAATTATGACTTAGAAAAATCTATAAAAGATTGTAAAATTCTTAAATATTATTTTAGGGCTCTGATAAAAATTTGGACTAATTTGGATAAGTTTTGATAATTGTATGATTAAACATGATTGAGGGGGATTAAGGGGAAAACATAGGTTTTTGGGTATGTTTGATCCATATTGACATATTAATTTATTGTTTTGGTGTTTATTGTTGATTTTCTATGTTGCTTTGACTGTATGGTATACTTTTTGATTGATTAGAAAAGTTAGAATGGTCGAAAACGTCGTCGCATGGTATAAAACAGTCGCTGGAAAAGTTGCAGGAAACAGTGCAAGAAAAACGGGACCGGATCGGATCGGCCTATGGGGTCGTGGAGCACCATCACGAACCGAACCGAACTACTCGCACAGGAAGACCCTGACCTGGATGTTCTCCATTAACCAGGAAGCCAGCTCCGAATCAAACCGAAGAGGAATCACAAACTTAACTAACTAGGACCTTGGAGCTCACGATCCGAACTGCTGAAGGAGGGATACCACGACCCAAATTGGTGGAGGAGCTCGACCCGACCTGGAGTGTATGCCACGAACCGATCTGACCAGGAGCACCAAGAGACGCCTTTGCTCGATTTCCACGAACCAGAAGTTCCGAACCGGTTGCTCCACCATGACCCGACCCAAATGAGGCACCACGAACCGACCCGATGGGGATCCACCTTAGGAGGACCAAATCGAACCGAATGGAAGCCCATTTCTGAACCGATCCGGAGTAGACCAAACCCGAGATGCAAAGGTAGTCCAAATAAGGATTTGTAGCTCAAGATCCAGATGGAACCAATGAGTTAACTTCATGATTGGACTTTGCTGCAGGACGTGTTCAAAGGGGTTCTCGATGTCCATAACTTTGATTCTCCGCCAAAATGATAGTTAGGCTACGGATCAGTGCAGTGGGGTAGTTATTACTCCATGGGGTAGAGTGATCGTAGCATGGCTATGAGCCAGTGCAGTGAAGTCGTCATGACTTCGTGGGGCAGAGTGGACATAGAAAGGACTAGTTGCTATGGATCAGTGCAGTGGAGTCGCCATGGCTCCATGTGGGCAGAGTGATCATAGCAAGGATTTGGGTGATCAAAGCAGTGGATATCGTATGCTTTACGCACTGAGTGAGAGATGTGAGGATGGTTTCTATGCTTGATTGTTTGCCATCACCACGACATGCACACCCCTTCCCCATTATTTTCACACCATGTGTTAGTGTCACCTTATAGTATTGTACATCCTGTTGTGCTAACTCTTTGGTTGCAGGTTCAGGTAGGTTATGTATACCTGTTATTGTTCTGTTTTTGCTTCTTATCGCTCATACCAGACTTTTGTCTGACCCATAGTTTTATGTCTCTTCTTATTACTCTGGGTGCTCTTAAACGAGCAGACTAGAGACAGGTCAGGTGATTATGCACGAGTAACTGTACCGAAGATGAGCAGGAGGCTTCCACGTATGATATATATATATATATATATATATATATAATCTCCATGTGTTGTTGTTGGTCACTACTTGTAACAACCCGTATTTTCAATAACCTGTTATAACATAAATGGAGGCAGAATTAAACCGTAAAATCTGAATCAAGGGAAACGGGCTATGCCATTGCATTCGTCTCGGAAAAATACACGAAATAGAGTCCGAGTTTTCGAAAATCGGAGTCCGTATGACCAAGATATGGCCTCGCGAAGTTTCACGAAAAATTCCCAAATTAAAGTATACTTAATTAAGTGAAATGGGTTGCGCTGAGAAATATATATATATTGATATATATATATATAATTGAAAATTAAATAAATAAATATGCAAAAATGTTCAAAACAGCGAATTGGGAGAGGGGAATAACCGAACCGGCCGATTTTTGAGGTCGACCCGAGCTCGCTGGGTCGACTAGGGGTTAATCCAGGGTGTTTGGCTGTCAACCCGTGGGCCGATTCGCTCAAATGCAGATTTTGCATTTGGATGGTTCTCATGGTTCATCTTTAATCTAAAGGCCCTAGATGGTTCCTACACTTGACTTCTTCCCCAAGACATGCTTTGATGGCTTGGATTGAATCTAGGTTTAATCTTATGGCCTAAAACACTTGCCTAATCTATAAATAAGACCCTAACCTATCCTAAATCCTCATTATTCATTCATGCAACTAAACTATGGCAAAATTTTACCTCTCATGGCCTCCACCCTCTTCATAAAATTTCTAAATGGTTTCTATGAGAGATTTTCCATGCATACAAGTGTTTTCAAGCTTGTATGAGTGTCAGTAGCTTGCATTCAAGTCAAGTTTCTATCTTTGCATCATAAAGCAAGGGTTTTGATCATTTTGGCTCAAGGGTTTTATGTTAGAGCTTGCATTTTGGGTCTATTTGATTGCATAAGGGCTTTGTCATATCTTTTGTGCCTTCATAGCAATGTAAGCCCTTTCCCTACTCTTAGATATTAACTATGAAGTTAAATGTTCATGTTGCAAGTTTGGGTTTGATCATTGAGTATGATACATGCTATCATGTCATGCAAGTTTATGAAGTCATTATCTTGATCTTGTGAGCTAAAAGCTACAACCTTTATGTTGAAATGTTGCATTAGGCAACATGAGAACCCTCATAACCTTTATGTCAACTTGCATATGAAGTCATAACCCTTATATGATGATATATGCGAGTTACTAGTCATCATTCCATATCTTTTGTCACCATGATTCGCTTATGTGCCAAGTTTGGGTTTATGCATGTTTTGAGGCTTAAGAATGTAACATGCAAGTTAATGAACACATTTGTGCCTCATTTGCCACCATGATTAACTTGTGGCTTAATATCCATTTTTGTCATGCCTTTGCCAAGTCTCTTCTTTTAATCCATTACGTTGTCGCGAACGTATATGCGAGTTTAAAAGCGTTGGGTTATGTTATGGGTAATTTCTAATGACATGAAAATACAACTTGAAAACATGACTTGAAATATAACATGGAAGTTGACATGTAAGTATGCATAAAAACATAAGCTTGAGAATTTACCTATTAAGTTAGGTCTACCCTTTGGGAATTTACCTATTAAGCTAGGTCTACCCAAATGCTTGAAAACTTGTAACATGTTTTGGGAAACATGATGGACATGACACTTAGATAATATAAGTGTGGCCAACTCGAGGTTGGGTTGAGTTTGCAACGTAAAACTACTCGGAACCGACCGGCCTAACTAGTAGTTGCAAACAATAGGACCCAATGTGAGAAGTTGGTCATGTTGTGCTTGAACCCGAGGTTAGACAAAGTTGTGGTGTAAAGCTACCCGGAACCGACCGGCTTAACTAGTAACCACAACAAAGTCTAATGTGAGAGGTGAAGGTGCATTAAGTAATTAATGCCACATGATAGGGTTAAGTTAATTTGATTAATGACTCTTAACCAAATATGACATGGACAAATGGGTTAAGTAATTTGATTAGGCTAATGATACTTAACAAAACATGAAAAGGTTGGGTAGGTTAAGTAACTTGATTTGCCTAATGACACTTAACCATTTTTATATGACTAGTGGATGGGGTTAAGTTAACCAACACTTAATCAATCCAACGCGATAACTTGGTAAGGTTAAGTAAGTTTTCTTAATGACGCTTAACCGAAAAATACGGTTAACGAATGGGGTTAAGATTAGACTCAACTAGTCTAAACATGGAAATCGGATGGGGTTAAGTTAGCCTAGACTTAATTAATCCCACTTGGTAGTTTAATGGGGTTAAGTTAAACACTTAACTAATCTAAACATGATGAATTGATGTGGTTAAGTGACCTATACTTATCCAATCTAACTCGTTAATTTATTGTGGTTAAGTTAACCAATACTTAACCAATATAACGTGAAAACATGATAAGGCTAAGTCACGAATCGCTTGAATACCCTTGACCGATTTGACTAAGTAAATTGATAGGGTCAAGTTAATATATACTTAACCAATCTAGAATGATAATTGCACGAGGTTAAGTCGTGAATTGCTTAATATACTTAACCAACTTGAGCATGGTTTGTAGGGTTAAGCCTTGAACTTGGATACTTAGCCAATTTTGACAGGATTTGTAGACGGGTTAAGTCATGAACTTAAGTGACACTTAATCCATTATGTAAACCCTAGTTCTGAGGATTAGGTGGATAACCGTAGTTAACAAGGATAACGGGAACAATGCTAAGTGGTAAACCTTAGTTGAAGAATAACTAAGTAATGATTCTTAGTCAAGGAAATTTAGACCAGTTCATAGATAGATGAGTAACCTGATACGGTAGGTCATCGTTTAAGTATACGAGTAGGAGCAAGTATCTGATTTAGATAAAGGCTCCAGCGAACTGGGTAACGAAGCAGCGGCTTCGGGGAACGTGAGGATATTCTTGGTATCCCTCTATGAGCTGCCAGGTGATTATACTAGGCTCATGAGAGGTTAAGGTCTGCGTTAGAAGAACCAAGAGTATGCCTTGGTTGCTATACGAGCGACCTAAAGACGGGGATGGATAGGGGATAGTCGACGATACACGGTCGTACCCTAGATAGCATTTCGTCAGGCTACCTACCATCTTTGGTCAAGCGTGTACGTACGGAAAGGCAGAGAACACCCAAAAGACCATAATTGCTATCTAATTATGGTTGCGGTAAGGCTTAGATGTGGGTTGGCCAGTGTTGTGTTCTCATACAGGATTTATCCTGTCTTGTCTTTCACTAGTTGAGGGAGTGGTCTCGTGGGACCATAGCCACGTATAAGAAAAACAGACCTTAGCATCTGCATCGGCAGATAAATCGAAAGCTCCCGACCGAGTCCTGTATTTCTCGATTTTCCCTGTGATAGGACTCGGATGGCACGATGTGATACATGTGCATACAGTCATGGAAAAGCGATTCACGATGAATGCGTGGGAAAAAGGGCGCGGTTGGCGGTTAGCGTAATCCCTAGTGGCCCTAGGTGGTTGAACCCAAACCGAGATACGAAAACGTGCAATAGGTAAGCATAATCCCTAGCAGCCCTAGGTAGCATAAGTCCTAGTTGTACAAACAATAATTCATGTTGGAAGACCCTAGCTAGGTTTAGGGTAACAGTCCAAACCGATCTTAAGGATCATGGAACTATGTTAAAGTAATATAGAATCTCATGGGAAAGCCCGTATGGTCTACGGCAAGGGACTGAACATTTACATGGAATAAAACATACAAGTTGAGTAACCTATATATGCGATATATTAGGTTGACATGGACCATTACACGACTTTTGAGTGAGGGTCATTCTTGGTTAACACATGACACGGTGGGGATACTAGTACGGTAGGTGCAGAGCTAAAATACAGGATAGATATCACGGGGCGTTATACGTGACAGATATCTTGGGGATATTATACTTGATAGAAACCTGACGATGTGATACCTTGTTTTATCTTGACATCGTAATTTATCATGACACCTTAGTTTATCTGAGTTCAGTAGTTCATCCTGTTATTTTGATTTAGCTTATCTATCTTGTTATCATGCTTATGTTCATCTCAGTTTCTAATGTCAGTTAACTTTACTAGTTTTTATGCTAATAGTAGATAGGGCTTACTCGGTCTTTTTGACTGACCCGTTTTGTTTCGCCTCTTTTCTTCCGTTTCCCCCCCCCCCCCCCCCAGGTTACAGGGAGGAAATACTGTTGTTTAGTTCGGACTTCTTCTGCTTGAAGGTCATCATGGATGGCTTGGACTTTTCTTGGCTAATGGCTACTTTACTGTTTTTACTTGGGGAATAATTTATGAAAATGTCTTTATGCTTCTTTACTATTGCAAGACGGGTTTTGATGTACTCTGATGTAAAAGGCTTTATACCTTATTTATTCATGTTATGAAAGTTTGATTTTACTTCCGCTATTTTATATGTTCTGTCTTGTGATATTTCTGTGCATGTTTACCAATAATGCCCCTCTAAAGCTAGTGCATTCCTTTGCGAGTGACCCTAGCGGAGGCGGGGTGTTACACTACTTTGGGCATTAGTAGTGTACCTCTTTCTTTTTGTTTTAGAGACAGTATTTCAAAGTGGTAATAATGTTGGTTTGGATGATAAGCTGTATTTTGGATTTCCGCTGCTATGATGATTATGGGTTAGTTTCCAGCTTATGCACTACCTTGCCTGTTTTATGTCAAGTATGTTATTATTATCTTTTATTCCATGCGTTGTGAGACATTCTACAGGTTCCTTGTTAGTTCAAATTCCTTTCTTTTCCTTTCTCTGACGACCGTCCCATACTGGTTGGACATCGACACAACGCATTTCATTGGAAATGTCGGCTGGTGCGGGGCGGGCCGTCACACTTGGTATCAGAGCTCTAGGTTGCATAGTTAACCTAGGGGAAGACACCAGGGAGAGATCATACGTATATGAGAGCGCGTATTTGTGGTATTTTTCCTTTCAAAAGATATTTATGTATACTTTTAGTATATCTAAGGATGGAGTCGCACTGCACTGGCACCACTGAAGAGATGGTAAATCGTTTTCACCTTACAGATTGAACGATGAGCCGACATACGAGGGGTACCGGTAGAGGAGCTAATAACGGGAATGCTCCTGATATGAGGACGATGTTCACTGACTTCATGAGGGAGATGCTTAGGGATGTTCAAAGGGAAGCTCCTAATGCTGCAATGGTGGTGGTGCAGCGGTGCAGGAACCTAGGACCGATTTCGCCAAGCTTTGTAAGGATTACACTAGTCTTGGTGGGAAGCCGTTCCACGGAACGGAATCGGCTCCAGAAGTTCAGGATTGACTTGATAGTTGTGAGCGTATCTTCGAGGATCTGGGAATTGAAGACGCGATGAAGAGGAAGCTAGCATCCCGTCAACTGCAAGGACGGGCTATGAATTGGTGGGATGCTATTAAGGCAGCTACCCCTGAGGATCAAGTTACTTGGGATCAGTTTAAGGCCCGGTTTAGTGATAAGTTTATCCCAGCTGCTAGAAAATCAGAATTGTTTAGGAAGTTCTTGGAGCTTAAGAAGAATGGTGGGGCAGTCTTGGAATATGTTGCTGAGTTCGATACTTTATCGAAGTATGGATTATCCCTTATTGACACTCCCGAGAAGAAGAATGAGAAGTTCATAACTAGTTTAGATCGGTATTTGGGAGAAAGGCTCATATACCATATTGATGAGACTTTTGAATCAATTGTTGGGAAAGCGTTGAGGTCAGAGAGCCTTTATCCTAAGCCCAAGACTAAAGTCGCTATTGCATCTGCAGAGGGGCCAAAGCCGCGGGAAAGCGGTGGAGACAAGAATAATTCTCAAAATAAGTGGACCAAGCTAAGGATGGTCAGAAAAAGAGCAAGAAAGATGTTGAGTGCTTTAGCTATGGCAAGAAGGGCCATTATGCTAAAGAATGTCGAGCAAAGCACGCGGACAGGAAGTGCTTCAACTGTGGCCAAGTGGGACATCACAAGGATAAATGTCTGCAACCCCCTAAAGAGAAGCAGATTGTGAAAGCATATTCTCTTAATGTTGTTCCTTCTTCGTCGAATGCCCCAACTGCGGCGGAGAAAGGAAAGATTGTCGTCATTCAAGGTATGCTTTCTATTTATGATGTTCTTGTTCGAGTATTGTTTGATACCGGAGCTTCCCGTTCCTTCATATCTAGTGACCTGGTAGATAGGTTGGGATTGGAACCCGAGATAGTCGATAGACCTTTAGCGGCGACGAACCCGATTGGTGGTTCGAACTTCGACTAGCCTTAGTACGATTTGTCATAATGTGGTTTTATTGAGTCATGGATGTATGTTTGCTAGTGATTTCTTTGTTTTGGGCTTAACTGGGTTTGGCATTATTTTGGGAGTCGATTGGTTCCAAAGGTACGGGGTGGTGGTAGACTGTGAGGGATTTTCGGTGACTATTGGGGTGGATGATGGGCGGAGGGCAGTGTTTGGTGGCCTACCTAGTGAGGAGGTGATGGCTAGTTTTCTAAATTCCCTCAACATCCCGCAGGACGAGTTAGCAGGAATTCCCATTGTTCGCCAGTATCCGGATATCTTCGAGGAAGAGACCAGACTTCCACTACACCGAGAGATTGAGTTCTGTATTGATTTAGTGAAAGATGCCAAACCTATAGTGATGCCACTTCGTCGTATGGCACCAAGGGAGCAGCGAGAGCTCGGGGTGCAAGTGAGTGATCTTTTGAAGAAGGGATTTATCAGAAGAAGTGTTTTTGAGTGGGGAGCACCAGTTGTGTTTGCTACCAAGGCAGATGGTTCCCTTCGATTGTGTGTGGACTACTGCGAGTTGAATAAGGCGACGAGGAAGAATAAGTGTCCTCTACCACAGATAGATGATTTGTTTGATCAGTTGAGTGGCGCAAGAGTGTTCTCCCAGTTGGATCTCGCGATAGGTTTTCATCAGCTTAGGGTGGAAGATGAGAGTATATGTAAAACGACCTTTCGGACGCCGTCTGGATTCTACGAGTGGTTGGTCATGCCATTCGAGTTGACCAATGCACCATAATATTTTGTGGATCTTATGAATAGAGTATTCCGAGATCAATTGAATAAGTTTGTTCTTGTGTTCGTAGAGATATCTTGGTTTATTCGAGGACAGAGGAAGAACACAAGGAACATTTGAGGATAGTGATGGAGGTGTTGAGAAAACACCAATTGAAAGCAAAGTTTTCTAAGTGTCACTTCTGAAGGAGGGAAGTGAGATTCTTGGGCCATGTTGTTTCAGAGAATGGTATTGCCGTGGATCCTGCGAAGGTGGCTATGGTACAAGATTGGTCTACGCCCAAGAATGCAACAGACGTAAAAAGTTTCTTAGGATTAGCTGGATATTATCGGAAGTTTATCCAAGACTTCTCCAAGATAGCGGCACCGTTAACTCAGTTGACCAAGAAGAATCAAGCTTTCATTTAGGACGAAAGGTGTGAAAATTCATTCAAGAGTCAAAAGGAAAAGTGACGTGTGTGCCAGTATTAGTCATTCCTAAAGGGAATGAAGAGATGACAGTATATACAGATGTATGTGGTACCAGACTAGGTGCTATATTGATGCAAGGAGGTAGGGTTGTAGCTTATGCAAGTCGGCAACTAAAACCGCATGAGAAAAGATATCCTACCCATGATTTGGAATTGGCAGCGATCGTATTCGCGTTGAAGATGTGGAGACATTATCTCTTGGGAGAAAGATTCGAGTTGTTTACCAATCATAAGTCATTGAAGTATCTTTTCTCTCAGAAGGATCTAAATCTCCGACAGCAAAGATGGTAAGAATTCTTGGCTTCCTATGATTTCGATATTGCGTATACACCAGGAAAGGGCAATGCAGTGGCTGATGTATTGAGTAGGAGACATGCCAGTTTAGGGGCTATGTTTCTTGAATGGAAGCAACTGGAGTATATTGAAGGGTACGATTTCAGACCAAAGTGCGGATTGGATCCAGAAATATTAGCAAGTTTGACGATCGGACCCACTTTGATTGAGCGGATCGGTTCTAAATAGAGGGACAATCCTAACCTATTGGAAATCATCTCCAAGTTAGAGATGGGTACCGACGAGAAGATGAATAAGTATGGGCTTGATCGAGAAGGATGGCTTAGAAAGAATGGGAGACTAGTTGTGCCTAATGTCAACGGATTGAGAGATGAAGTGCTTAGAGAATGCCATCACTCAAAACTAACTATACATCCCGGTGGTAATAAAACGTACCGAGACATGAAGCAGATCTACTACTGGGATGGGACGAAAAAGGACGTTGGGAAGTTCATATCCAAATGCATGAACTGTCAGCTAGTAAAAGCTGAGCAAAAGAAGCCTAGTTGTTTGTTGAAACCATTAGAATTCCAGAATGGAAATGGGAACAAGTCTCAATGGATTTCATTGATGGGTTACCAAGGACTAGATCGAGCCATGATAGCATTTGGGTGATTGTAGACCGATTGACTAAGAGTGCAAGGTTTATACCCGTCAAGTCGAATAGAACAATAGTTAAGTTAGCAGAACTATATATGAAGTGGGTAGTGAGATTTCATGGAGTAACCAAAGGCATTGTGAGCGACCGAGATCCGTTGTTTACTAGTGGATTTGGAAGAGCTTACAAGAGGCGTTAGGATCAGAATTACATCTCAGTACCGCGTATCATCCTCAAACCGACGGTCGAACAGAGAGGGTGAATCGTACATTAGAAGATCTCTTGAGAGCTTGTATATTGAATTTTGGTGGATCATGGGATGACAATTTGCATCTGGTTGAATTCGCATATAATAATAGTTATTAGTCCAGTATTGGTATGGCTCCATTTGAAGCTTTGTACGGAAGACCGTGCAACTCACCATCATGTTGGTTAGAAACCGGTGAGAAGTTTATGCTTGGGCCAGATGTGATAAGAGAAACTTCAGAAAAGATTAAGGTTATCCAACAGCGAATGAAGGCTGCCTAAGATAGGCAGAAGAGTTATGCTGACAAGAGACGAAGAGAGTTAAAATTCTCCGTTGGCTACTTGGTGTTTATCAAGATTTCTCCTTAAAGAGCGTGATTCGATTTGGTAGGAGACGCAAGTTAACACCAAGATTTATTGGTCCATTCTTGGTTCTCGAGTAAGTTGGGAATTTGGCATATAAAGTTGAGTTGTCGGACAAGATGGCGGGAGTTCATAACGTATTTCATGTTTCCCAGTTAAGGAAATTCGTGCACGACCCTGATGTGACTATTTCACCTGATCAGTAGGATGATGTCGAAGTAGAACCCGAGGAGGCTGGGAACCGCAAGCCGATTCATATTGTCGAGCATGATACGAAGAAACTTCGAAGGAAAGTGGTGAATCTAGTCAAGGTTCAGTGGGGCAAGAACGAGAATGACTGTACTTGGGAGACAGAGGAGAGCATTAAGGAGACGTATCCAGATCTCTTTGCCTGTAAGGTTTTCATTTCGATTTAGTCTTTCTGCATGCTAGGATAGGTTTGTTTTGTTTGTTTTGTGTGTTTGTTTGATTGTTTGTGAATGACCAATAGGCATGCGGAACACCTTTGTATGTTTTTGGTTAATGAATTTCGGAGGCGAAATTTCTTAAGAGGGGAGAGTGTAACGACTATCGGGGGCAAAGGATCATAGAATATTTATTTCTTTTTCATATGAAGTCGTATGGTTGTGTAACTTTGGGGAACGGCTATTGGAGTCATTTTCAATGTTCACGATTTTTGCCGATTTTTAAATGACTGTTTTACCCTTGGCGAATCTTGTTTCGCCTATAACTTTTGATTCGTAAAGTGGTTTGACCTGAAAACACTTTCATTAGATCCGGATGATGGTTTACCTTTCCGTAGAGTGGTCACACTTATCAAACGGACTTACCGTTTGGGAGATATGGCTGTATTAAGGCTTAGAAAGTGAAAAACAGCTTAATTAGGCTTAACCGGGTGATCAACATCTAGGTCCATTGGGGGATTTCGGGATTAGAGCTATATGAGGGCTGATTAGGGTTAGAGAAACCTTTTCTTTTTCATTTTCCATCCGCCACTTACCTCTCTTCAACCCTAACAATGGTCTCCACTTTCTAAATTCATCCCAAATCACCATTTAATCGCGTATTAGCTTAATCTACACCAAATCAAGGAAGTCTAGTGGAAAATCAGAGTTGGGGTTGCTGCTAAGCATTGGAATTCGACCTATAACAGTAGCAAAATTCAGATCTAAGATTAATTTGTGGCCAAGGTGAGTGATTTGCATTGTTTTTCACTAAATAGGGGTGATTCGTGATAATTAGCGAAATTATGACTTAGAAAAATTTGTAAATTTCTTAAATATTATTTTAGGGCTCTGATAATATCGGGTTGTGCAGCACCATCACGAACCAAACCGAACTGCTCGCACAGGAAGACCCCGACCTGGATGTTCTCAATGAACCAGGAAGCCAGCTCCGAACCGAACCGAAGAGGAATCACGAACTTAACTGACCAGGACCTTGGAGCTCACGATCCGAACTGCTGAAGGAGGGATACCACGACCCAAACTGGTGGAGGAGCTCGACCCGACCCAGAGTGTATGCCACGAACCGATCTGACCAGGAGCACCACGAGCCGCCTTTGCTCGATTTCCACGAACCAGAAGTTCTGAACCGGTTGCTCCACACGACCCGACCCAGACGAGGCACCACGAACCGATTCGATGGCGAACCACCTTAGGAGGACCAAACCGAGCCGAATGGAAGCTCATTTCTGAACCGATCCGGAGTAGACCAAACCCGAGATGTAAAGGTAGTCCAAATGAGGAGTTGTAGCTCAGGATCCAGATGGGAACCAACGAGTTAACTTCATGATTGGACTTTGCTGCGGGACGTGTGCAAAGAGGTTATCGACGTCCATAACTTTGACTCACCACCAAGACGGTTGTTGGGCTACGGATCAGCAGTGGGGTAGTTATTACTCCATGGAGCAGAGTGTTCATAGCACGGCTATGAGCCAGTGCAGTGAAGTAGTCTTGACTTCATGGGGCAGAGTGGACATAGCAAAGACTAGTGGCTATAGATCTGTGCAGTGGAGTCGCCATGGCTCCATGGGGCAGAGTGATCATAGCAAGGATTTGGGTGATCAAAGCGGTGGATATTGTATGCTTTACGCACCGAGTGAGAGATGTGAGGATGGTTTCTATGCTTGATTGTTTTCCATTACCATGACATGCACACCCCCTCCCCCATTATTTTCACACCATGTGTTAGTGTCACCTTAGAGGATTGTACATCCTGTTGTGCTAACTCTTTGGTTGCGGGTCCAGGTTCAGGTACGGTTATGTATACCTGTTATTGTTCTGTTTTTGTTGCTTACCACTCATACTAGACTTTTGTATGACCCAGAGTTTTATGTCTCATCTTATTACTCTGGGTGCTCTTAAAAGGGTAGATTAGTGATAGGTCAGGTGATTTTGCACGAGTAGCTGTGACGGAGACGAGCAGGAGGCTTCCACGTATGATATATATATATATATAATCTCCCTGTGTTGTTGTTGGTCGCTACTTTGGGAATTAGTAGTGTACCTCTTTATTTTTGTTTTAGAGATAGTATTTTAAAGTTGTAATAATGTTGGTTTGGATGATAAGCTGTATTTTGGATTTCCGCTGCTATGTTGATTATGGTTTAGTTTCCAGCTTATGCACTGTCTCGCCTGTTTTATGTCAAGTATGTTATTATTATATTTTATTCCATGCGCTGTGAGACATTCTGCAGGTTCCTTGTTAGTTCAAATTCCTTTCTTTTCCTTTCTCTGATGACCATCCCGTGCTGGTGGGACATTGGCACAGCGTATTTCATTGGAAATGTCGGCTGGTGCGGGGCGGGCCGTCACATAAGGTTTTACTGCCAAGCCCACTAATCCTAAATACTAACATATGGGATCCTCCTTTCTCTATTTCAAAATATATTGTACACTTCCCACCTAAATTTCCTAAGGGTCTCAAATTTCTTTATTCATTCCTTTAGTATACAAAACATATATCCCAATTATTACCATATTATACTTCTTCTATTTAGTGGGTTTCTCTATGGATCTAGGTATATATATATATAATTTATATTTTTTAAAATACAAATATGTTAACTCACTATCTATACATGAATCCTAAACCTAAGCTCTGATACCAGATGTAATAACCCGAATTCCGACAGACCGATTTCTCTTTTCAAAATTCTAATCCATCGAAACCCGTATTGGTTGCTCCGGTATCCTGCAGAAAAGACAGAGACATAAAATATATTAGAGCTCAGAAAATATCTCACAGCGGAATGGATAAACTATAATATAATTAAAGTATAGCCTTACCGTATTAATAATACTCCTTTATACGTTTGCTTTACCTCATCGGGTTTCCATTTAACTTGGTTATTCCCATTCACATTGACTTCTTATTCAAGTTACCAAGTTCCTCTTGCTTATTAATTTCAGTTATATAACTTAACCCATTTAAGTTTATTAATAATCCCACAACATGGTATTCTCTAGATTGTGATCCAAGGTCTTTAATCCACAATCCCTTTATATTCTTGTTCGATTCCATAGTTACAATAACATTTCTACTTAATATGAAATTAAGTATATCTCAATTCACATGTTTTCTGTTTAACATGTCAGTCATTATTTATGATTAAATATAACTTATTTCATTTCATAAGTTTTCCTCACTCTTTCCTATTTAACCATAATTCCATCTTACACTGTCACTACAACTTATCGTTGTTTACTTATTAACTTAGTTCTCTTAACTAAGGTTCACTGATAAGTCTCCTTTCCATTTATTACAGCCTATGTTATAATTTTCTCTTGTCCCTAGGACAAGCCTTAACATGTTATTCTTATCAGCAGATTCTAGATTTCCAAGTTTACAGATTAGTTAATTTATAATTAAGTACAACTTCTTACGTTTCATAAATTTTCCCCATTTTGTCTACTTATTACAAACAACTAGTTCAGGTTTCCCCCATTTACAGATTAACTAATTTACAATTAAGTACTGCTCATCTCATTACATAAGTTATTTCATTTTCTTAATCGTTTATTATAACCAATGTTATAATCTTCACTTGTCCCTAGGACAAATCTACCTATTATATAACATTCTCATTAATGTAATTAATTTATAATAGGTTATTATCACTCCCCGTTCATTCCATTCCTTTTACTGTTGTAACTTTCATTCAATTCCCATTCATTTTCATTAATTATAATTAATGCTATTTATCAATCCTGCTACTTACATATATTTATATATATGTGTTTATGCACTAGACCTGTCACATTAAGCCTACACTTGTGGATGCTGGATTTGCCGAGCGGTTCCGAGCAGACTTCTTCCACTAGTTGACTTAACCTTGTATCTTAGCATCGTTACATATTTATTTACGCACTAGATCTCTCACATTAAATTAACAACTTGTGGACGCTGGATTTGCCGGGCGGTTCCGGGTAGACTTCTACCGCATGTTGAATTTAACCTCGTGTCTAAGTGCAGCTACAGTTTTCTATTTACTGTAAATTTTCAATATAATTTAGGCCTGTCCATTATTTCAAATTTTCATTGTTACATGTCATCGTATTAAGCCCATTTTACGCAGCATGTCCAGTTAATTAATTTTTATCTCAAAATAACATGTGATCGCCAAATCATGTAATTATTCTAATTTAACATGTAATTATTCCTATTTCTACATTTAAGGGTTCCAGTACATAATTGTCACAAGCTAACATGTAATTATAACAACAATAATCGTTACACATACTTTTAACAAGTTTACATGTCAATAGGTGAACATTTCAGCACATTAAACGTTTCAACATATGAATTTCTAACATATTAATATTTTATCATATTAATATTTCAACATGTCATAATAGCATTTCAACACTTCTAATCATTATATCATATTTACATGACATGTTAATGAGCAATGTTAAACGATAATATACCATTATCAAAAATGATATAACTTAAATCCACTCACCTAATTTGTTTTCCAATTCCTGGATTTGGTCTAGATCTAGCATTCCATGGTTTCCCCTAACTGGATTTAAAACCTAACAACCATGGATCCACAATTTTTACTAAAAGAAAAATGGAAGAAAGAGGAAGAAAACTGAATAGACCAGATCTAAGAATTAACCTTACTTCGCATATGATTCTAAACACCTTCTTATTAAGATTCGTTCTTTTCCTCCAGATCTTTATTCATAACAAGTGTGAACTCGTGCTACGCACACGGCATATTTCAAATTTTAAATAATTAAAGATAATTAAATAGGATTATAATAGCAAATGATTTTTTTAACAGGCAGCAATAACTCTAAATGAATATCCATTTCGATTTCATTAAAAAAATAATCAAATTAAGCTATTGGATGATTAATGCATATTTGTGTGTGTGTAGAGTGTTGAATGAGGAAGCACAGGGAAGATTGCAACTTTAAAGTGATTTAGGTAGCAAATATTAAGAAAAAAAATTTAAACATGTAAGCCAATATGTCTCTGTTTCATTCATCCATACCAAACTATACAAAAATTTGCATTCTGACTTACTGTATGAGCATGGATTCCATGTATAACAAAACTATTGCAAATGTCAAAGCATGTTACTTGCTTTCTTTCTCATATATCTTATAACCAACGATTCTTTATTATAATTTCTAGTGCAAATAACTTTACATTTTGAATCTCATAGCTTAAAAAGAAGAATAACAAATAATTCTACTGGTAACACTAAATCAAGTCAGGAACATCTCAGTGAAGTTTCTCTTGTTTTCCAGTACTCTTCAAGGCAACACATGTCATCTACATTGGTACATCATCATCATTCAAGGTCCAAAAAAAATGATGTAGAGAGTGCATGTAGGATTCTGCGCCAGAAGATATAAGTTGTTATTATCAAGAAATTTGCTTCTCTCTGTGGTCAAAGACATAGTTAATGGACTTTAAAAAAAGACAACTTAATGCATTATAAAATTACCATTAATTTTTTGAGAAAAAAAGCTGGATGATGAAATCAAGTTTGAACACATATCAATTTAGGGTTTCTGGTTATGTCGGTGCAATGATATGTTATGTCGTGTGAAGGTTATAATGCAAGAAGCGGGTTTGTACCCGGTTTCATTTCTGATTTACCCAATTTTTATTGGGCTTTGGCCTTGGGCCTTCTTTGTTAACATATTTTCAAAAAAATAAAGTTTGAACACATATACTTGTATATCATATACAGTAAAAATAATTGTACTGAGCTTATGTCATCATTGTATGAGTTTTGTACACATTAAAATGTCAGTTGCAATAGCCATGTAAAAGCAGAAAATTGTAGGTGAATCACAATTAATTTAGTAAATTAGAAAAGTATAGTGGTAAGAACAATGTCATAGCATTAACCAACCTAAAAATAAACCATCAATGTCATTAACACCACTAAAATCTGATGCGCTAATGATAAAGTAGCTCAAAATATGGTCTTATGGAAGGCTTGTTCAAATTTGATTAATACGGAAAAAATATTAAATTGAATTTATTACCATTTATCAGTCATTCCAAAATATATATTCAGTAACAAACTTAGTTCAGTAGTTTATTGCCAAATCTTAATGTTCGATCAACTAACATTAAGTGAAAGACAAATATTCATGCATATAAATAAAGGCGAGAAGAGTAAAATGAGATTCATCGTATTTACAATCTTCAACATTATTTTTTAATTATGGCGGGCATTAACGTTATCACATGCATTGTCAAATATAAACTTGGATAAAGAATTTTAAAAAACAAATACTTTAATTTGAACACATTAATTATTAATAAAGTAATATAGCCAGCACCAGTATAAGATATTTACATATCCATGTTATTATCAGGACTAAACTCGCAAGTTTGAAAAAATAAAATAAAATAGGAACGACTCTGTTAAAAGTAACAAAAACAAACATCAAATCAATTTTAATCCTAAGAAATAGTTAAACTCCGTTTGAAGATAATAATTATAATACCATATTTATTTTGGTTCTATAATTCTATTCATACCTGTAAATCCAAATAAGAAATAAGCTTTTAATTTCGTAAATAGTAATAGATAATAATATGAGATAATGTGCAGTAGAATAGCGAGATTGTATAATCACATCTGCACACAAAACTATACTAACCAATCTTGCATGATAAAAAAAAACTATAGTGATATCTTTTTACAAACGGTCAATTGCATCTTTGTTTCATTTTTTGCAAGGGAATAGTGTGACAATGGTTAAACTTAATCTTTCATCCGATACACTTATTGGCAATTGATTTAATTATTCCAACTATATTTTTTCAACAATGATTTATAAAAAAATATTGTAGTCCCATACAACAACAAATTTACAAATTTGGCACGCTTAATAACAAAATCCATAATCAATGCAATAAATTAACGCCAAAATGAAACATGTTCCAATGTAAATGCAAAGCTAAACAATGATATCTCCTTGAACCATCTACAACATCAAATGTCTAATTTTCCTTTAAACGATGCTTGCATCTTCGATGGAATGAAAAACATTTTATTCCAATATACTATATTGATATTGTACCACGATTTATACATTCACACGGATCAAAAAGATTATAATCAGATTGCACATGTGTTACCTTTCAGCTCCAGGACCACTAATACCCAATGCATTCAATTGTTCAATATAAAACAAGCGTAGGTACCGCTGCAACGAACCGACGAATTCCTTTCTCGTTTAAAAACTATAATTTAAAATAACAATAAATTATTGCAAAGCATAGAATTCTGTTTTCATATTTGTAACCATTAAAATATTACTTTTTAAAGTATTTTATTTAGATTATAGATTCATATAAATAGAATTCAAATCTCCTTTCTGAAATAAATCATTATAATGAAATTTGACAGAGTCTGAATTATAATTATGAATCCCTTGAATTTATCTTATTTTATTTTATATTCCAAACTTTGGATCAGATTTTTTTTTTTTACAGTCGCTGAAATCAAAAGAAGCTACTCTTATGATATCAGGAACATGCGTGGAACTGATAATTAGGTATAACCAACCAATTATCATATAACTCTTTGTAAATATCTTTCATCCAAGAAGGTACGATCTGAATTTTTTAAAGTTTTAGAGTCAACGTTGTTATCGTTGGGTCATGCATGAAAGCATGCGTGAATATTAAAGCTTCTTTTGCTGTACATTATTTGTTTGCGCTGAACAGCTAGATATCGTTAATTATAATCTATGCACTTATATTTCTTAAGAAATTAACGTGTTCATATGATCATATATTAACATTTTGCCAAAAAGACATGTATACTATTTTCACAATATTCTGCGATCCACGGATATATAGTTAATTGTAAGTCATATCAACTACAATAACATGTGGCCCACAAATTCAGAGTTAATTGTAAGTTCTATCAACTACAATAATATTAAGCATAAAATGTTGTATATATCCAAAAAAATAACAGTGCTTATAAATGTTGAAAATGTCATGTGAAATACAATAAAACATAAATTTCATAAACATAGAAAAGAGCAGAGCGGTTATTTTAGTCAAGAAGCACCGAGTGACTGATAGTAATCATAAATATTCTTCTGAACTCAGTCATATAAAATAAAAGTGTCACACAGCAACATTTTGTCAAATAATGAAGTGCCTATTATTTTCAATAACACATTACGGAGAGAGATTTAGAATCGAAATAAAATAATAACTAAAACATTGACATGTCAGTTATCAAATTCTGGAACATTTGCAGATGCTAATTGGATCAAGCCTCACAATTGAAAGCAAGCAGGTAAGTAGGGGAGAACAATTGAGAAACATCCCAGATAGCATCAAATTCAACCCGTGCATTCAGTACATGGTCTTTTTCTTGTCACTGCGTGTTATTTCTGATAAACATGTTAAAAATGGAGAAAACATAAGATACTATAGGTTAAAGAATATGTACAAATTTATTCGAAACTGTATAGAATACAACATCAAGGATGCCACCTGTGAATACACACGCAAGGAAAAGTACACGAAGAGAAGGAAATGACAACTTATGCAGCACATTAGAGGTTACAATACAGGGTAACACATTAGCTGTCATCGACGTTATGGTGGAAATGAGTCAGTCTTCAGACAACATATAACATTTTATCGTACATATATCCATTTTTATACATAATAATTGGTTTATTATAAGCATCAGCAAACGATTTGGATACATTCGGATGAAGATAATGGTATGTATTAACTTAAAGCGTACACAGCGGAACAATGCTTACAACAAAATGACCATAAATATGGCAGTTAATTGTATAATTACTCATTTAGAGAAACACAAACCAGTGACTTTGCTTATGAGCAATGAAAATAAATGACATAACCTAGTTTTAAGGTATATATATGCTCCGACCTTCGCCAAAATACACAAAATCCATATGTGAAATCGTTCAAATTGGTATATAATAATAGAGAGTATATTCATTTATGCGTAGTAGCTATTATGTGTTTGCTTATTTAGAGGAATCACCCAAATCAACGTAGCATGGCGTAGTGGAAATGTGTGCTTCTACTTGGGAAGAAGTCGAGATTTCGAGACCACCTTTCAAAAAAGAAAAAAAATCATGAATTGCTTCATTCAATACGTATTAAATATTTGTTGTGCTTACCCATCAACTTTCGGATATTCTACAAATGCCATAACGTCACGTGATAATCATCGTATATAGATCACTATAATGTCGTAACATCGTCAAATCATAATAACATATGTATCATTATGTTCGTGAATCATCCATATTAGATGTTATTAAAAGTAACATTTTTGACATATTGATAATGTTAATCTATATGTGCACGCCCACGCCCACACCAAAAGCCACATAATGATCTCAAAAGCAAAATATGCTTTCGTATGAGAATATAGCATTCATGCATGCACATATATGGAGAATATAAGTTAAGCAATGCAACTATTTTCACTTTGTAACTCTCTCTTCTTTATTCCATCCATTTTTAGAGAATATTATATTTATTACACTTATTTTTATCCTTGAAAAAACACGATACACATATATTTGAAAAGATTTAAGCGGCGATAAATGAGAACCTATAGTTATTCTAAGGTAAACAACTAAAAGATGAGCATAGCTCTTGCTAGAAATATTCACTAAGAACCAAAATATTACTTCACTTTTATGATGCCCAAGCTTATTACCTCAACATTAACTTTTTTAACATCATTAATTACCTCAATTAAGGTTGAAACCATGATGTTCTTTAATCACGAACCTAAATTTCTTAATGTCAAAGTAAGATCGAGCATTAAAAAACAGCAATCCCAATGAAAGATAGGAACAGTTGAAGAATATGTTATATAGCATCATGATATGTTTCTTACACTGCATATTTTCGTTCTTACTAATATATAAGTCGATGTGCAATAAAGATTTGGGTCATCTTAAG
Organism: Allium sativum; assembly: GCA_030737875.1. Lineage (NCBI taxonomy): Eukaryota > Viridiplantae > Streptophyta > Magnoliopsida > Asparagales > Amaryllidaceae > Allium > Allium sativum. The sequence continues at coordinate 965,922,672 of CM060912.1, read as the reverse complement.
ATTCCCATTTACTCTGGTTATTGCGGTGCATCGAAGTAAATGATGTTTAACTATGCTTCTAACATAACTAAAACTCCTTAGCTGCAATATTAAGTGTAGAGAATGCTTTCTTCAAATTTATTAGCCAGTCAAATGAGTTTAACATAAATTAGTATGTTATTCCAATTATATTTATAAGTGCACTTTTGGCTGTTACAAAAGCTAAGTGGTATAATACTAACATCTGCAGTATCCGATGTACGTTACGTACACATCATCTTTCATGTATGTATACTTTGATTTGTTGGTTTTTTTTCCCATGAACACCCATCAAGATGTTTTATTATTTTGTCCTTTGCTCTAATTTCCCTGATGCAATGAATAAATTGCATTTTTTCTTTTTCTTTTTAGTGCATTATTAATGATGACTGTTTGCATGTCATAGCATTAATCACTTAACTAACAATTTAATAATCCAAAAGGAGTACAACAAACAATTATATATTCTTAAAGTCGTTGTCAGGAAGGTATTTTTAAAGAAAAGTTTATGAAACCTAGATTACTAATTTATTAGTGAATATTTATATATGTTATTAAAAATTCATGTCAATATAAAATGCTATCTTTTTTAATTTCTAGCAAATTCTTTGTGAGTTTCACAATAAATACATATCTTCCATGATTGATTTTAAAATTAGTAACCTATATTTAGTCATCAAATATTAGTAATCATACATGAAAGTACAACTACAGAGAGAAACATACGAGTAAGCTAATACGGCGAATTTAATTCGACCTAAAGCCAAATTTAGAAATTAAGATTAGTTTAGTTTTAGTTACATGAAATATTTAGCACTATAGACGATTTTTTTTATCATTTCGAAGTTGTCAACTTTTGTTTAGTAAATTAATTCGGAAAACGTAATTTCATGAACATAAGAGTTATTTGAAGATAGTTTAAAAATAATAAAACAACATGTTATAAATAAAAAACAAAACATTGGAAGAATAGAAGAGGAATTTGCATATATAACTTAAACCTAATTGTGAAAGCTATCACTAACAGTGTTGATGGATGCGAACTGACTTGTCATCTCGACTGCAGCATTATGTGTTTTTTTTTAAATGAACAAAACATTTAAATTGAAGCAATACCTGGGGCCTATCAGTAGGGCTGTCAATGGATACCCGAAAAATCCGAAATCCGTCCGCATCCGTATCCAAAAAGCGGATAAATATCCGATATCCGGAAAAGCGGATGCGGATGCGGATATAGGCATATCCGCATCCGAAAATTATCCGTTCGCTTTTGTTCCCTATTATAGCTTAAATTATGTGTATTTTAACATAATTAAATATACTAATTTATTAATTTGCATAATTAAAAGTCTACTAAATGCATGTTAATTGCTCAAAATTATATATTATCATCATATTTATTTATTTTTAGCACTTTAGTAATCAATTAGGTTGAAAAAAAATTAATATTAAGCTAAAAAAAATTATTTATGTTCATTGATTTATCGATTGTTGGCGAAGCGGATAATTATCCGATATATGTCCGTATCCGCGGATACGGATATCCGATATCCAAAAATGGTTTCGGATGCGGATACGGATATGGCACTATCCGTATCCGAAAGTATCCGTTGACAGCCTTTACTATCAGTTACAATTTTACGCTTACTACTGTGTTGCACTACAACAAACCATATCTATTACAACGGGCAAATGCCCATTGTAATAGGGGTTTTACAGCGGGCAGCCCGCCCGCTGTATTACGCCATGTTGTAATATGTCATCTTTTACAACAGGCAATGAAGGTGGTAGCAGGCAGTTGTAATAGACTTTTTACAACTGTCTTATTTTGTTGTTATATGTTCCTTCAATAGAATAATAGTCCGTTGTAATAATTTTTGCAACAGATATTGACCGTTGTAATATCTTCTATAACAACAATTAATGCCCGTTGTGAAATGCTGAAAGATGCAATGGATTTGAATATTACACATAATATTCACAAAAATTGAATATTTAAATCAAAAATTATTTTTAAACAAATATTTATTCAAATAAATATTATTTTCCCTCTATTTATACAATCACTTGTACATACACTTACTCATTGCATTTCACTCGTATATATTAACTCCTCGCTACACACTTATTCACTCATATACACGTACACAGTCATATGGTCTGTTAATGAGTATGTTGAAGTAGGTATTTTCGAATGCAACGGAATTTCCAAACCCTTCGCTTTCCAATATGTGCTCCAGATAATGCAACCAGTTCTTATTTTGCAGAGTGCTGAATTAATACAACAGAACCATGAATATACGATCACAGCGCAAAAATATATTAACCAAGAATTACAGGTAAGCATCCCTAATTTTACACATCCCTAATTGTTTAATGCCGCTAGTGATTTTTTTTTAAAATAAGTGATTTATAATTTATAACTATTAAATTACAAACTTACTGAAATTCCTAAATTTGTTGCATTATTCAAAAACAGTGGTTAAACTTCAATTTTTCCTATTCAAAGTAGAGTTTTAAGTTTATTTTTAAAAGAAGAAAATGTAAACTTACACGGCTGCACCATGATCTAAAATAAGAGCCACACATTCCTTTCGCCCATAACCTGCAGCATAGTGAAGAGCGGTACTCTTGTTCTTGTCTAGTGCATCTACAGCAGCTCTAGCTTCAAGAAGAATTTGAGCACATTTTACCTGAGACTCAATTACATGCACTTATATTCAATTATATTCTAAACTAGGCGTTATGATAGTAAAAAGAGAGTAATGGGTTTTACACGAAATATCCCAATACATACATCGTAGAGATACAGGCCATGCAAAAATAGAGCTGGAACTTCTTACCCCTCCATAGCCACATGCAAAATGCAAGGCTCTTCTTCCTTCAGAGTCTTCTTCATCCTTATCACCTCCAGCAGCAAGTGCTTTCTTCAGTTCTAACTAAAAAAGCAAAAAATGTAATTTCTTGTCAATAAGAATGTACAAATAGTTGCCTTGGTAGGAAGATTGCACCAAAAAATTGACATCACATTACATATCGTTTTGCTAAAAAGAAATCTAACTTGATTTGTTTATTTTTAAATTGCTTGGTTTTACAAATTTCAAGTCGGGTTTCAACATTATTCGTGGTTATTCATATTCACATCAAAAAAAAAGAACAGGAAGTTTAAATGATTTTGTTATGCAAAATTTCCTATTCATTTTTGTGATGTATGCGGTTCTATTAGATATTTACAGTAAAAATTAAATACATCAAAAATCATTCCAAAATGAACTTATTTATATGCTTAGACATAAACTGGATTAGATTTTTATATCAGTTTTCAACATTTCTCATTAACATCAACCATCTGTTGTTATGTTTGTGAATAGCTCAAAATATTCCAACTGCTACCTTGACCATTTGAAATATTTCACTTGTTTGTCTACATATATTGTTTCTTCCATTAATTACTGTACACTGTAAAATTTCATTAACTTCAGATACATAAATATTGAAATGTCTACATTTACTAACAAACCAAGCTGAAAGCTGAAAGAAAAAGGAATACATACCAAATAAGAAGTAACGGTCGACTATAACGTGAGCGTGGGGAGTAGGACAATCTGCCAATAGATGGCTTTTATCTGCAATAGAAAGACCACTCTTGTTAACTGAAGTTTTTGGCATTGGAAGATGTAATAATAATAATTTACGAGACCAATCAAGTTTTTTGCATTGGACAATCTTCGACGATGAAATCAGGAGTGGGATCGGAAGTAGCTTGTTCTTCGACAATGGAAGTAGGAACGAGATCGGAGGTCGCTTGTTCTTCAACGGTGGAAGCAAGGATGGGATCAGAGGTCGCTTGCTCTTTGACGGTGGAAGCAAGGGACCCAGGGCCGGTCCTAGCACTTTTGGTACCTAACGCAAAAACAAAAAATAGGCCCTTTATATGACATCAAAACACTTTCTAAAGATGCATCATTTCCCAATTTTTCATTAAAAAATCAAAGGTAACCAAACAATATACACTATAAAATATTTAATAAACATAATAAATATTTAATTCAATTTCATGCAGGTCCCAATATATCCTTCTTCTTTCTTTCAAAGTGAAACTGATGGTGAAGGCATGAGCCTTGTTTTATATTTATGACTCTCTGAAAGTTTCTCAAAACAACCACCAGCTAATTTCCAAGAAAATTTAAGAGTAAGATGGATAAATCTCATGTGGTCACTTGTTTGTATATTTTCTACCTCGTGTGTTAGGGTCTTTTACAATACATGAGAGAGAGCACACAAACTCCCTCCGTAGACCTTACATTAAATCTTGCTGGCATATATAATTTCAACTAATAAATTTAAGGACCACTTGGTATACTTGGGACTTTCATGTATCATTATTAGAGTTGGTATACTGTCTACTTGCTATATTTTATATTGAAATATATGATAGATAACTTGCAATCCTCCTTGCTAGAATATGCTATTGTCATCGCTGTCGCCAAATTTGAGGACCACCTGACCAGGCACTTGATTGTTCATGTGGTGCTATTTAGACTTTTTAACCATTTCCAAGGTATAATTAGAAGACTTTATTAGATGGACAAGGTATGGGTTCTACTTCCATTTGTTTTTTTAGTACTTGTTAATGTCCACAAATGGTTCCATGTAATAAATTCAACGAATCACAAAATTCTCTGTTTAAGTTAGGCATACATTTAATTTTCAACCAAATAATGAAATCAAACAAAGAAGAAAACAATACATAAAATATATTGTCACTAACTCAGATTTCAAAATTTTATAATCACATTCAGATTTCAGAATTCTATAATCACTGTTTAAGTTCGATTTATTTGGGTAGCGACTGGATGATGTATATGAATGCACAAGGAATAATGTAAATAAGCATAAAGGCAAACAATAGGCAAAGCAGAATGTATAAGAATAGTGAAATAAAAAAGAGTTGAATGGTTCGAATTGTGCTATTTTTTAATGAACTAAAAACTGAAAAGCAAGAGAACAGCAATTATGAAATGTTCACAAAAGTTTGCATAGGACAAAACAAAACAGGAAATGCTTACACAATTTTTTTTTAGTTTTAAATGGGAACTAAACAAGTAAGAAAACATGAACCGGCACATGAATTGCTAAAGAACCATATAAAACTGTCTTGCAAGAGCATCAAATTAAAACAAAGATGCATACAGACAAAGGAACATAGGCAGAAATTGCAAGAGTATCAAATAGACAGTCAAAATGTACAAGACAGTGTTTTGAAAGAAATACAACAACACAAAGGGCTATGATTCACAAACACATATATTTACAACATAATCGATTAACTATTCAATGAATTAGTACTAACTGTCACCGAAGAAGGAGACCCTTTGCAAGCCACCAACTATTCAATAAATGGATCGTCACCAAGCGACCAACGCCTACAGGCCCTTCCTTTCAGGCGATTTAAATCGTCGGAGTAGTGATTTGTGATTCGGATTCAGATTCAAATCGCGATTTCAATTTTTTTTCGTCGTCAAAGATCGCGATTTGGACGATTTGTGATTTGGATTTCCTACAGATCGCGAATTTTTTTTTTTTTTTTTTTTATCCTCAGCAGTAGATCGCGATATGGACATTGTGCCGCTGGTTTTTTGGTACAGACTAAGGAGTGGCGGCTGACATGTTTGGAACTAGAGATTAGGGTTTGAAAATATAGATTTTTCAGATTGGGGAATAAGTATAAAATGTTCACGGATTGGAGGCAAAATGTTTGAGGAACGAGTGAAAGTGATGTTACTTTCCGCGGGTAAGGAATTAATTACTTTCCAGTCTCCACAAATTAAAATATATGAAAGTAATAACATACAATGTAAGACTTATACCACTGAATTTCAAATTTTTTAACATTTCAAGCAAATGTGAGTATCTCATTAAATTACAATATTTAGAACTTCTAGAAATAATGACATGTTAAATGTAATTATCAGCTATTATTATTAAAACTAGGAAATAAACACTACTACTTGATTATAAAAGATTATTAATTAATGGTATTTCTCTTATTTTCACATAAATAAAAATCATTTATTAATTATTAGTCATGCTTATTAGTTATCGCTTTTGAATTATCTAATAGTGATTTTAATTGTAAATTAATTATTTTGTTGTTGTGTTCAAATTCTAATTATAATTTTTTTGAATATTAATAAATTTATCTTGGAAAATTTTAACTTTCAAATTTTAATTTTTTTGAATATTAAATGTTAAATATAACTACTATTTATGTTTATTAATACTAAAAAAGAAACAATAAATATAACTTCTTAATTATTATAAACTACATATTAATCCAAAATTATTAAAATTAAAAAACACTACCAGAAACAGCCGATTTAAGTTCTATTTTTTTCCATTAGCTTTTTTTGTATTTTTTAAAATAAAAAACAAATAAATATACCGTGGTGGGGTGGTGCAGCAATATGTATACAATAATATAAAGAAAACGTCATTATTTAAAGTTTTTTACAACTATTTTGGGTAGACATTGTAGACATTTACTTTTACAACGATGTTATAAATAATATATTATTATTGTTAATAATTATTATTAATGATTAATTATTAAATACTAATAAATAATATAATATAATTAATGATTAGTAATTATTAATATAATATTATAGTTAATAATTAGTAATATAATATTATAGTTAATAATTAGTAATATAATATTATAGTTAATATATGATTAATGGTTAATTAAATAAACATAATCAGTACTAATTTTACGGAAGTATTGTAATTATTAATTATTGACTTATATTACAATGGACATTTTTGAACGTTTGACATCTATTACAACGGGCCTTAAATGACTGTTGTAATAGGCATTCTATTACAACATGCAGTATTTACCCTCTTTAAAAAGAGCATTGTAAATGATATTTATTACAACTGTCCAGAAACGACCATTGTGTAATAGCATACTATTACAACAAGCAATCTATGCTCGTTGTAAAAGGGTGCTGTAAAAGCATCTATTAAAACAGTTCAGAAAGTGACCGTTGTAATAGCATTATATTACAATGGGCCGCTTGTGCCCGTTGTAAAATGGACGTTGTAATAGGGTATTTTTGTTGTAGTGTTGGTATTCATGTTGATGTATCTTATGTTCCGGGTACTTGGATAACAATGGAAGCATAGTCGTAGCCACTGGACATGCAAGGGAGATTTGGACTAATTGCATTCATATTCGGTAAAGCTGCTTAGAAAAAGAAGAGAGTAGTAATCAGTGTAAAATTTCATTTACAAACGAAACGGTAGCAACTAATTTGAGTTAATTCAGTAATATTGTATTATGGTTTGTGCATGTTGCGGTTTAGAATTTAACATTGCAAATTAGTAAGGATTATATCAATCAGCTGCAAGGTTGTAATAATTTTCTGTTTTACATTAATGATATTCAGTTGCTTATGGTCTTAGATATTGTACTAAAATTCAACCGCATTTTCCCCTATTTAGCTGGCCAGTATCCAGCATGAAAAAAGTGATTCTACTTGCAATTACTTTCTTTTCTCTGAGCTAAGCATAAACAGTGTAGCCTTTATGTGACTAATCGTCATGATGCCTCTAAGCATCCGCAAAATACTTTCCATTTTAAATTTTCTATTAAACCGTTGTCAACGACAAATTAAGCTCAACTTACTATACTGAACCAATAACGAATATTAATTGTCTAGTGTTAAACATGTGGATAACTACAGCTAAGCAGCTGCTTGTAATAATATGTTCACTCTAGGTCTCATGACTAACAAAATTATATTTAAACTGTTGTGTTAATCACCTAGCTGTAAATTTTCAATCGTCATAAGTCTTGCTACTTGTTGACAATGAGTACTGGTATTTATTGTCAGTATACTCATCCTCCATCATATGCCCCATGATCTAAGATTCCATGGTGGCCAACATGGAGTTTAATCACAGAAAAATATTTTTCTAAATACTTTAAGAAGAAAAAATAACAGATGAAAATCATAAAAATACAAATCCTTAACATATGAATGCTCATAAAAAGCAATGCCACCTTAGAAAATTTTCAAATCCAACATTCCTTTGCGTATAGGACTTTGAAATTTCAAAGACTTAAATATTCAAACTTGATTCCCATCACATAGCGAGAAATAGGAAACATGAGATGCATATCATTACCCTAATTTATTTTACTATCCATTTTAAACAACATGCTTATTTTCTATGTATTTGATAACCTGGAAATTGTATGTTTCTATTTTCAGTGTAATAAAATAGCAGTCTATGGAACCGATAATATATAAATCGAATATGATACTTATATTTACATAGTTCGTACTTTTACAAATAAGAAGAATTTCGTATAATTCCATGAATGAATCGTCATGCACTCAAATCCAAAAGAACATATTGAAAAATTGCATATATTGAATAAGAAAAACAACATAATGAAAGGTTAGTATTTTCCTATTAAAGTGTAAACTCTAATTTAATTTTAACAGTTACTGAAATTTAGTCGATATACTAATGGGTAAAAGAAGTAAAAAATTTATGTTAATATCCAAACATGGGTCTCAACACAAAATCAAATTACACGATGCTACTAACTACCTTTGCACCACTAATAAAAGGAAAATCTTTTCAAAACAAATGACAATCGACATCGTTAAAGAGATAACTTGGAGATGGAGTATTCATATAAAACTAAAACACATATATACACACACACTTTCTTGGCGTACTTCAAGTTATAAAATTTGATATTGTAAAGAAGTGGCGATCTCTTTAATAGAATGGGTCTCAAGGATATTCTCAGTGCATGCTCCAAAGCATTTATTAGTGATAAAAATGGAAGATCGAAGCTCAAAACTACGGAGGCAAAACAACAAATGATGTAATGAAGTGGTTTATAGTAAATCCATTACGACATTGCATGTCTCATGTTCTATATAAGAACATGGTTACTGACCATCGATAAAGTAGAGCTATACTTCGTTCGAGGTTGCATAATGTACATGTTAAAGAGGTTGTGATTGTCTTCACAACAACGAACAAAATAACCATATTTTTAGATTTAAAATAAAATTAACCCTTGCCAATATTTACTGTAGATAATATAAGATCTTTTGATCTCAATTGTTTCCATGACACATGTAACATCCACAATCCATGTTCGTAAATCTCGGATGAAAAACGGCTATATCCTGCAAAATATATCCATAAATACAAATGTCATTAGTTTATCATCATAATATTAAATTTGCATAAATACTTTTAATGAATGATATCAATGACCAATATTTTAAGTTTCATTAAATACCTGTTCATATGAAAAGTTCTATGAATGGTTATATTTTACCTTCATGAAAGGAAAAGCCTACTGGAAAACTATGGAAATTTGTTTTTAGTCCAATGATGGTTTATATGCCAATTTGACTTATGAATTACAACTAAAAATAACATATAACATTTATTTACATATCTTTTCATTCGATCTGGACATATGGGTCTGATGAATATTTGAAATGCAACAGGTGCTTACCTGTACCATAAGAGTGTATAGCTAGTTGTTGATATACATGTAATATGATATTTGATGAAAATTAAGATATAATAATAATATAAAAGTTGTACTATGAAATATTGATCAAAAATTTATCTTGCATACGCACCATAGGTGATTTTGTAATATTATATTTGGCTAAGGTAAAATTTGAATATGACAATGCTTATAAAATTTAATAAAGAGCTTTTTTTGTGTATGGTATGTTCTTTCATAGGAGGAATTTTTTTCCGCGAGACAGTTAAGTTCCAAATTTCAACTCCATGGGCTTGTGCATCCTTCAACTGCAACTTAGTAATAATAGTATAATCATGACTAATGCGAATCAGGAGAACGTATACTGAATGCAATTTCATTTTTATTAACTAATTATCATTAGTTTTCTAATTGATTTCTTGTGGAAATTGTAAGGACCCGTAACTTTCCGGTGAAGGAAAGATCGGGTACTTCGAGAACAAGCCACAAAGGAATGCAGACGAAAGAACATTTCATTGTTAATTACAACAATTCCATCAGAATACAAGAATATACAGAGTATAAATGAATATTACATTCGATAAATATCAGAGATTACAATACATTACATAGCAGCGGAAAATAATACAATACACAACTAGAAGAGATATACGGATACAAAGCTTTCCGGATATCATTCCAGCTGTAAACCAGGATCCTGTGAATATAAATCTGCAAAACCAAAACTACTAGCTGCCCGTGTCAAAATAAGGGCACCTAGAGTTTAGGTTAAAACAATAAACTCCAGGTCAGTCATGGGACTGGTGTGAGAACTAAAACAATTATTAATCTTTATTTTAAAGTTAGGTAAATCAAGGGACCACGCCGCTAATGCGGAACGGGTTTCCTCCCAAGAATACCAGTGCATAAAACAAACAGCGCAATGCTAAATAAAGAACAATGAAGCTATTATAAGACCCAGGTCCTATCACACAATGCAACGCAAGCCGAGGGATAGGGTTTTCCCTTATAATAGCCAAACATGCTTAGTACGTTTAAAACAAATCATTTGGTACTATTATAAGTGCATAATGTATAAAACAACTTCAAATCATAAATATCAATCATAGGCGGCATGGGTACCATATATCATGTCGCCAATACTAGGCTCTACAACTAAACCGCCAAGTCACGTATTTGGAAATTGGATTTCCATCTGTGAACCGAGGCAAAAGATAGTCCTCTACTGATTCGAGACTGTCTAGCCCGAGCCTCAGGACCCAGACACAGGTGAGCCCTTGGAGCGACGGGCCGGTCCACCGATGTGGATTAAAATGTCTAAACACTGCGTTTCCCCACTCTTTGGGGCGTAAATGAGCCAACGAATGACTCCATCGAACCCGGATCGTCCGATCAAACCGAGGCGCCTCGCAACAGCAACAACCACATAAGTCAAACTCGTCAGGGCGTGTAAAACCACTGACTCCACTTCTAGCTAGAAAGAAACGCATGTCCTCCCTGAGGTCCTCTCCCGTTTTTGGTTCACCACCGGGGTGCGAGGCTCGCGAATCCACGTTACACAAAGCTACGCCACACAGGCTGTGCTTTGATCATCAACCACAAGACTTTGCTTTTCAACAGAAGCCTTGATCAATTGCCACTTAGGCATGCCACACAGGCAATTCACTCCATGCGTTTGATATCCATCGATATATAACCTCTGAGCTCGTACGTCTCAGAGAAGGGCGTTAAGCAAGAGAATAAATTCTCCGCCGCCAAACATATATATATTTAATAGAAATCAATCACACAGACTAAAATCCAATGTCAGACACACAGTCCATTTACAAGTTCGTTCTGGGTCTGAACGAAACCGGAGGCACCTAGTACCCCGCATATCCATCGATCTCCAAGTACGTCTGGACGATCACCAACTGATTCCCTCCTCTTGGGTGTACGGCCCAATCAAGATCATCAGTAATTATCCAAACGATGTGAAGACCTCTGGTCTTCAACCACCGTCTTCATCTTCGACTTATCGTCGTATCAGTTATTCAGAATGGGATAAACCTGGCCTTTCTGAATAACTCGCGTATATATTAAACAAGTGTTACACAAACACAACATACGCCTCTTTCCAATTCATCGGTCACTAACCGTAAATTAGTAAGAGAATAATTCCCCAAATATTAACCTCGAAGGCCGAATCCAACATCAGATCAATATCCAGAAAACCATTCTACTTAGCTAACCGACAGTTAGTTTCTAAATTTCACATTCTTAGGGAAAAGTTCCCATTAATTTTATCAAAGATAAATACTTCAAATTTATTTTTTAATCTTCCTTTGAATATTAATTCAAACTAGTCAGGATTAACGAACCTTACCGAAGTAATCATTTGTTTTAATTTCCCAACCCCAACCTATTCATCCCATGAAGTAAAACTGGTCGTACTTCATATCTAACACCACGATGTTATCGGTAAATTCAATTACCATTTCACGTTCAAATCTAATTAAAGATTTAACTATCGCCAGGAGCAAAACGGGTGATACTCCATTCTCGATCTTTTCAATCTAATTAAAGATTCATTAAAACTCCACTTAGTTTTAATCTTTAACTGGGTTAAAGAACCAGTGTCATTTAAAACACGATTCACGATAAACCCAAAATCACATTCCATTTCAATTAGTCCCTAACCGTAAATTAGCAAGTGAGCAATTCCCTAAGTATTAACCCCGGAGGCCGAAACCAACATCAGATCAATACACCAGAAACCATTCAACTTAATAAATTTCCAGTTAGTTTATGATTTTCTTAACTCCTTTGGGTCTAAGAACAGTATTATTGAAGATACCGTTCACGACAACCCAAAATCACATTCCATTAATTATCGGAGTAAAGAATAAGTGTTATTTAAAACACTGTTCACGATAACCCCAAAAATCAGTACCAATTCAATTCCAATTAAATATTATTTAACTGGTACACTTCATTAAATCTAAATAAAAAGATTTAATCTTTTTCTCAACTGGGTTTAAGAACAGTGTTAATAAAGACACCATCCATGACAAACCCAAATCACATTTGATATTAAATACAAGGCTCTGAATAGAAAATATATCGACTTATATTCAATATCAAATTCTACGACCAACAAATATCGTATTGGAAATAATGATATATATATATATATATCTTTCAAATTCCCATAACAATATCTGTATAATCACGAAATCCAACATCGAAATATTCCATAGACAATTTCGATTCAAATCCATTCCAATTCAAATATTGGAAATTTTGGTTATTTTCAAAACCATTTCAAAACCATTTTAAATCCAATTTATTTATTTTAAAAATAAATAAATTATAATTCTAGTTCAAAACTAGTTCACTTCGATACAAATCTATTTTTATCTTTTCAAATATGGAGTTTTTCATCCCAATTCTTCACAAATCATTTCTTATGATTTTACACAAATTATTACTATTTTTAATAATTTTATCAAGGCCCGTACACTCGATTTCCATCAACGACCATCGAACTGCACTTACAGCGACCTTTTCCAAATTTGATTTGGACATAATTCCAAATCCAACCGTTAGATTTCTAATTTCTAATATTCGTTAGAAAGCTCTTTTCGATACGAACCCAACGGTTCCGGTTTTAGGAGAATCCGACGGTCGGATCTCCCGTAATATCCATTCGAAGTCAAATGTCGAAATTCGCGAACTACCGCGGCGCGGCGAGTTCTATTCAGGCCATTATATTATATATAAAATATATATAATGTATACTTCATCGATTTCCTTTTAAAACGTATTTTATAAATCGTTTTAAATTCGTTTTCGAAACGATTTCAACTTCATTTTCAAATTCAAATCAAAATTGAATTTTTCCAATATAAATTCGTTTTAAATTCATTTCGAATCGATTTCAATTCAAATTAATTTCTAATTCAATTTCAGTTCTAATTCAATTCAATCCAATTCAATTTCAATTTGAATTCATTTCTATTCAATTTAAATTCGAATTCATTTCTATTCAATTTCAATTCGAATTCATTTCTATTTAATTTAATTCGAATTTCAATTCTTTTCAAAATATCAGATTTTGAAATCACTTTCGATATTCATTATAAAATGAATAAAATCGATATAAATATCGCCCACGTCAAAATGGCGTCAATTTAATCAACACGGCTTTCAAATATTCTATTTCAAATATTCCTTTTTCAAATATTTCTACTTTCAAATATTCTATTTCTAAACTGGAATGAGACCAAATCAATTACCATATAGTGTTAATTATATGGATTTTCTACAACACTTGTATACAATAACAACGATGAATAATCAACCATCATCCAAAGTGCATTCTACACTGTATAAATATCAAATATAAATATTTAACCCTCATAACAGTCTGTCCATCAATCGATCGACATACAGCTAATTATTGGGACTAGAATATGTCATATATCATCCCAATACCCGTGTGGGGTTTTCAAACAATCAAACATAGATTTTATTTGTGCAGTTGGGCGATGCGTAAAATTTATCGTCCCAATAAATATCAATCAAATCAGTGTATATAAACAAATCTCCGATTTGTTTATAAATATTTATTTTATATATACGTTAAAAATTCTATTTTCAACTATAAAATATTTTTAATTATATAAATATTTTATTTCATTTCACATCACATCACACAATCAACTACACATCAAAATCAAACAACCAAGCATACAAGCCGTCCATGGTCTGTGTACGACGGATGTCGGGTGCTACTAAACACCATCTGCATCCTAGTATATATTTTAACTAGAAAATTAAATTAAAAGTGAGAAGTTCTCATCGACTAGCTAATCCAAATGCCTCGACTCTTCATATTTAGAAAATCTCCGCCGTTTCTTCTTTCATCACTTTCGTCATCCGTATTCACTACATATATAAAAATCAAATTTTTACTTTGCTATTCAATATATAAAAATCGAATTTTTACTTTGCTATTCAATATATAAAAATCGAATTTTTACTTTGCTATTCAATATATAAAAAACGAATTTTTACTTTGCTATTCAATATATAAAAATCGAATTTTTACTTTGCTATTCAATATATAAAAATCGAATTTTTATTCTATCATGTAAAAATTATATTTTTCCTACTCCTATCATATAAAAATTATATTTTTATACCACATTCTTCATGATAAAAATCCGGTCTTTTTATAATTAAAGTTCTAACCTTTCTATTATATAAAAATCATGTCTCCTTTTTCATTTTTAAAAACCATGCCTTCTTCATTTAAAAATTGATTTTAACAAGTTTTTTTTTATTATAATAAAAAAACTGAAATTAAACAAGGTTTACTTTCTACATTAACTACAAAAAAACTAAATAAAATAAATAAATGAATAGAAGAAAGAAAAAGACTTACAGCACGTTTTTTTTATATAAAAGAAAGGGGGAGGTCGGAGCTTTGTCGGCGGTAGGAGGAGGCACCGGAGCAAGGGGCGCAGCCAGGAGCTGCGCGAGGCGGTGGCAGCAGGGTTCGGGTCGGGTTCGCGTTGCTCGCGAAGAAAGGAGGGGGGAAAACGCTCGACGCCTCGTGGTGGAGGGGAGAAGGAGCCGACGTCGTGGGGCAGAGGCGGCGGTCTGCTGGCATCCGGCGGCGGGTGGTGGCTGTTAGATTTTGTGCCCTAGAGGCAATCTGTTAGATGTGAATAATAATAACATTGTTATTGTTATGTTTTATTTGGAATAAAATGTTCTGTTGTTTTATATTTACTGCGTAATATAAATATAAATATAATAGACGTCCTTGGAATAATAATACGAGATTATATAGTTCGAGTATGACTGAACTTGAGATTATATGACATGTCAAGTATTATAATTCTTAAATGTCCCTAGTTGAGTTTTATTGTTCATAACAGGACAACAATAAAGCGTTGAGACTAGTATATTGATTGACTGATGATCACATCTCATTGATCGTTAATATACGTGATATTAAAGTCAAGATATAAATACGTATTAGAGAATAACGTATTGGACTGACCCACCGTGAGATAACTACATGGAATATACAGTATCATAAGTTGTTCTCATAGTGATAGTGATATAATGGTCCTCAGACCTGAAATCATTATAATTTTATTCGAAGATATTTATGTTTTGATATCATCTAAAGTTATTTCGTAACAGAGTAATGATAACGGTGATTATTGGATATATCTAGAATCGAATATAAATTATGAATGATCTAGATGGAATTTAACCCCACGATATATTCGTAGTGATATCCTTGGGCCTCTTGATTGAGTGAGACTGTGAAATGCATGGCCGTGCTCAAATATCGATTTGTTCTGTACAGTCTACTCATTGATCAAGAAAACAGATTAAATTATAAAGAGGATGATACGATCCGTGCCTTCAGTTTAATCTAGGATATAACGGTTAAAAGGATTAAATTATTTTGATACACTATTCACAAAGGTCATATTGAATCATTGATATTGTTGTAGCTTGGGTAGTAGTGATGTATTACTAGATGCCGCTCACTGTTTACGGTTTAAATGTTTAAATTGTTGCCAACGCTATAACAACCTATTGGGTCACACTTATAAGTGTTGCAAATGGAGTGATTATTTAAATTAAATCAAATTAGTTTGACAAATTCTTTTAATTTAAAATAATGAACGGGTAAGAGGGTAATGGAAATATCTCACATCGTTTTCTTTATAAAGGAATAAAGGGCCGCATCATTTAATAATTTTAATCCTTAAAAAAAATGTAATCGAGAATTTCCAATACCCTAGATCTCACTCAAAATTACTTCGGCTAGTACCGAAACTCCAGTATTTGATTTCGATTGTCGAGATTGAAAGCTACACTTGTGGATTCCGATAGAGGTGTTTGATTTCAGACACTCGGTTCGATCGGATCTGAATATTCAATCAAAGATTTCGGAGCTAGGGTTCATTCGATTCAACGATTCACAAAAAAAGGTACATGTTTTTGATTTCATTACGTTCGATTTCATAAACTAGGGTTCAGATCTGTGATATTCCGCTGCAAAATCGATCCCCATTTTTTTCAACAATGGTATCGGAGCAAGGTTGTAATCGATTCAGCTGTTGATTTATCCATATAATTATTATTGTAATAATTAAACGGTATTATGAATACTGGTATGTATAGATCTGGAGTATTTAAAACATGTGATTCAGAAAAATCGAATTTTCTTTTTCTCGTATTGATCAAAATTGTGTCTTGATTCAGTACAGAGTTAGAATTAACATTAGATGTTAATTCGACAGTATGTGTTTTAATTCCAGTTCTTATATGGTTTGAATCAGTAGTTGTCTCTGTAATCTTAATTTGGGTAAAAATATTACCTTTTGATTAAATGATCGAATCCCGTATTCTGCAGTCACCACTGATTTTTTTTGATACAAATCGTTTTAACTGTCAATATAATCCAAGCTGTTGGATAAAAGGATCTGAAATTACAGAGCGTGTTAATTTATAAATGTATAACTTTTAACATGTTTCTCTGAAATTAGTATAAAACATGATATGCCAGTTATTATCTCTATGTTGATTTAGTTTGTACTTAAAATCCTATTGTTTACAAACTGGCAAGTTCTAATTGTTTTATACTGATTATTAACTTTTGTATATGTATCATGCTTGACTGGCAAGTTTAGTTGTTCTGTTTCCATTTTGACTCGCAGAACAGTTGATATTACATGATATATAGATATCATAATTATCCTGGATGCTGTTGAGTGTTTGGATAATTAACACGGCTTTGTATTATGTACATCTGGATATTTTCAATGTATCCTACACCAACTACCTAAAACACTGATTATTAGTTGATAGCAGATCACATAATAGTGATTAAGCATACTGGTATCTAAGATTCATATGTCACTTAAGTTCTGAACTTTATTGTAAATGTACTTAGATCTTGTGTTTACAACTCCAATTGCATGAATGTTTGAACTGTGGATATATAAATGTATGACATATTCAGCAACACAGATCAATAAGTAGTTCATAATATGAGTTGTATTTGGAAATATAGTTTAGTGATTTTACCTGATCCTAGGTTTAACTTGTTAAACCATGTACGTTTGTGCAACAGTACATAATATGTTTATATATCTGGATTAGTTTAATATTCTTCATATATATATATATATATCTATATCACGAGACACAATATTATATGCCAATTGAAGTTAAACATGGACTGGTATTATATTGTTTTGTGTACTTTACTGTTGAACTGTATTGAAGTTTCTGAAAATATGATTACATATTTGCATGTGGATAACCTGTGTTTGAAATCTAGATTCCTGATGGATATCTGCATGACCGTATGTATCTGAAACTAAGCAGTGTGACTGCTTGCTCTGTGTCTAAGTGAGAATCAGTTCTCAATATCAAGAATCAGTTCTCAATACCAATCTTATACATATAGATGTATAAATTTGTGTTGCTGTTTCAAGATGTATGATGCACAGATTACTTCAAATGTATGTATAATTGTATACTGATTTAAATGTATGATGCGCAGGTTATTTCAATTGTTTGAATAACTGTATAAATTTGGTTCATTTATCATCTGTTATATTTTGTTTGTAAGTGAATCTCTGAATGACATATTTCCTTTTACATATCTAGACTGTGTCTATCTATAATACACTGTTGGCTTTATATTCAGAAGTTTGTTTGAAACATTCTAAAATCAAATGCCATGTTTTATTCATCATGATATACCGTGTACGTTTATGAATAAGTTTCGAATATTGTATGGTTTAACTCGGATGAATTAATTTAATATGAAGTTTGTTCTGAAATGTTTACAACAAATGAATATTTTATTGATTAACCGATTAGTTTGTTATAGCTAATTGGAATTGAAATTTGTGTTTTAAAATGTTTAAAGCAACGATTTTCAAATATTTTATAGCCACTTTTATTACCATAAAATTAAAAGTTTTAATATCATTTAATAATGATTACTTGGTATTAAAATTATTAATTTAAAATGCTTGTAAATGTATAAAATATGGTTTGCCAATTAAATTAAAATACCTTATAAAACAATCGTTTACATTGAGTCAAGGTGAAGTCTTCCAATAATACACTCATCAATGTCCAAAATGACTGGATGTAGGTAATGCCAAAGCATTGTGCATCTTTTTATTTTGGTTATATGCGACGGAGTAAAAGTGATACTTGAACTGTATTATTGGGTCAGACTTAACTAAGCTGCATAATAAGATTATGGCTTAGAGACAAACAGCATGATTTATTCTATATTTTGAGCAAATGAATAATACTGAACAAAATGTTCAACATGCGATCCAAGAATTATATATGCGATATAATTGGCATAAGATGCCTACCTAAAAGATTATGTTTTGGGGATTTGCCAAAGAAGAGTCAAAACATGATTAGATATGGATCTTGGAACACCTTAATATACATATACTGATATATATATATATTAAAATATAGGGATGTTGATTTGAGTGGGAGCGCATTTATTTCATTTTTACATTTATATTTAAATAGCAGTGATTGTTATCATTTTGATTGTAAAAATTATTAATCATTATTTTATTATCTCCTGTAGATACTAAATGGCAAGCAACACCAATAATAATCTATCTCTAAGGTCTGTTCTTGAAAAAGAAAAACTAAATGGAATAAATTTCCTAGACTGGCACCGTAACTTGAGGATTGTCCTCAAGCAAGAAAGGAAGTTGTATGTACTTGATGGGCCTGTTCCAGAGGCACCACCAAGTACTGCACCCCGTGCAGAGATTAATGCTCATAAGAAACGTCAAGACGATGCTCTTGATGTTAGCTGTCTTATGCTGGCAACCATGAATCCGGTGCTCCAGAAGCAACACGAGTTCATGGATGCTTATGATATGATCGAACACCTTAAGAAGTTGTTCGAAGGGCATGCTCGTCAAGAAAGGTATGACACGAGCAAAGCACTGTATCACTGCAAGATGGGTGAAAAAGAGCCCATTGGTCCACACGTACTGAAGATGATTGGTTATATAGAGTATCTCGAGAGGTTAGGGTTTCCTTTGACACCGGAAGCTCAAACTGATCTTGTGCTCCAATCATTAAATAGTAAGTATTCTCAATTTATCATGACCTATCTCATGGATGAGATTGAGAAGCCCTTGACTGAGTTATTGAGCATGTTGAGAACTTCTGAGAATAACATGAAAAAGGCAGAACCGGGTGCCATGATGATGGTACAAAACGAGACTGCTAAACCCAAAGGCAAGGGAAAGAATAAGAAAAGGCAGCTTAAGAAGACTGCTAATAAGACCAATTTCAAAAAGGGGTCAAAGCCTAAAGGAGGGGTTCCCAAAGAAGGTGATTGTCACCACTGCGGAAAGCCAGGCCACTGGAAACGTAACTGTTATGCTTATTTGGAAGAACTAAAGAAGAAGAAGGGAAGTTTGACTTCGCCTAATTCAGGTATAAATGTTATATATGTCAATTTATCTACTTCAACATCATGGGTATTAGATACTGGATGTGGATCACATATCTGTGTCAATTTGCAGGAAATGCAAAAAAGTAGAGACTTGGCAGAAGGGGAAGTGGACTTACGTGTGGGGAATGGAGCAAAAGTTGCCGCATTAGCCATAGGAAGCTGCCACTTGTCCTTACCAACTGGATTAGTTTTAAAATTAGAAGATTGTTATTTTGTGCCTTCGATCAAAACAAATATTATTTCTGTTTCTTGTTTGGACAAGTTAGGATTTTCGTTTATAATAAAGGACAGATGCTGTTAATTTTATTTGAACGAGATATTTTATGGAAGTGCACAGTTATTTAATGGTCTCTATGTTCTTAATTTTGATATGCCAGTTTATAACATTAATACCAAAAGGATTAAATCAAATGATTTAAATCCAACGTACCTTTGGCACTGTCGTCTAGGCCATATAAACGAGAAACGCATATCAAAGCTCCATAAAGATGGAATTTTGAATTCATTTGATTTAGAATCATTTGAACAATGTGAATCTTGTTTATTAGGCAAGATGACAAAAGCTCCTTTTACTAAACACGGTGAACGGGCTAAAGATGTATTGGAACTTATACATAGTGATGTATGTGGTCCAATGAGCACATCGGCTAGAGGCGGGTTTTATTACTTCATTAAATTTACTGATGATTTCAGCAGATATGGATATGTGTATCTTATGAAACACAAATCCGAATCCTTTGAAAAGTTCAAAGAATTCAAGAATGAAGTTCAAAATCAACTTGGTAAGAATATAAAAACTCTTCGAACAGATCGGGGAGGAGAATATTTAAGCCAAGAGTTTAATGACTATCTGAAAGAATGTGGAATTGTATCACAACTCACTTCGCCGGGGACACCACAATGGAATGGTGTTTCGGAAAGGAGAAATCGCACCTTATTAGATATGGTACGATCGATGATGAGTCATACAGATCTTCCAATAAGTTTTTTGGGGTCATGCCCTTGAAACAGCTGCATTCATACTTAATAGAGTACCCACTAAAATGGTTCAAAAGACACCATATCAGATATGGACTGGGAGAAATCCCGTTGTCTCTTTTATGAAGATTTGGGGATGTGAGGCTTATGTTAAACGTCTCATTTCTGACAAGCTCAGACCCAAATCAGATAAATGTTATTTTGTGGGATATCCAAAGGAAACAAAAGGATATTATTTCTGCAAACCATCTGAGAATAAAGTGTTTATTGCTCGATTTGGTGTTTTCATGGAAAAGGAACTAGTCTTTAAAAATTCTAATGGAAATAAAGTAGAACTCGATGAAATTCAAGAACCACAAGATGATATTGAACCTAATCTTGAAATTGAGCAAGAACCACAAACTGTTGCAGAAACTGAAGATGCTCAAATTACACAAGACATTCGTAGATCTGGTAGAATACGTCATGAGCCCGATAGATATATTGGATATCTAGTAACTCAAACAGGAGACGTAATGCTCATAGATCAAGATGAGCCCACTACTTACCAAGATGCTATGAATGGGCCAGAATCTGAGAAATGGCTTGAAGCCATGAAATCTGAAATGGATTCCATGTATACCAACCAAGTATGGACTCTGGTTGATCCACCTGATGGGGTAAAACCAATCGGGTGTAAATGGGTTTTCAAGAAGAAAACCGACATGGATGGTAAAGTACAAACCTATAAAGGCCGATTGGTGGCAAAAGGTTTCAAACAAGTTCAAGGTGTTGATTATGATGAAACCTTCTCCCCAGTGGCAATGGTTAAGTCCATTAGGATTATGCTTGCAATTGCAGCCTTTTACGATTACGAAATCTGGCAGATGGATGTCAAAACCGCATTCCTTAATGGGAATCTTATCGAGGATGTGTACATGACACAACCTGAAGGTTTTGTCAATCCAAAGGAAGCTGGAAAGATATGTAAGCTGCAACGATCCATATATGAATTGAAACAAGCATCTCGAAGTTGGAATCTTCGTTTTGATGAAACAGTCAAAAAGTTTGGCTTCACTAAGAACGAAGATGAACCTTGTGTATACAAGAAAATTAGTGGGAGTAACATTATATTCCTAATATTATATGTGGATGACATATTGCTTATTGGGAATAATGTTGATTCATTACAAGCGATAAAGACATGGTTGGGAAAAAGTTTCTCAATGAAAGACTTAGGCGAGGCATCCTATATTTTAGGAATTAAGATCTATAGAGATAGATCAAGAAAGTTAATAGGCCTAAGTCAAAGTACATACATTGATAAAGTGCTAAAAAGATTTGGCATGCAAGAGGCAAAGAAAGGATATGTACCCATATCACATGGTACATCACTTTCTAGATCTCAATGTCCTAAGTCATCAGATGATAAGGAACGCATGAAGATGATCCCTTATGCCTCGGCAATTAGATCAATCATATATGCAATGTTGTGTACTCGTCCAGATGTCTCGTATGCTTTAAGTATGACAAGTAGATTCCAATCAGATCTAGGTGAAAGTCCCTGGACAGCCGTCAAGAACATTCTTAAGTACCTGAAAAGGACTAAAGATTCATTCTTGATATATGGAGGCGAAGAGGAATTAATGGTAAAAGGTTACACAGACGCTAGTTTCCAGACTAATAAAGATGACTTCAAGTCACAGTCGGGTTATGTGTTTTTCCTGAATGGTGCTGCTGTTAGCTGGAAAAGTTCAAAGCAAGAAACAGTCGCCGATTCGACCATGGAAGCGGAATACATTGCTGCTTCAGAAGCTGCTAAGGAAGCTGTTTGGATTAAGAAGTTCATCTATGAACTTTCTGTTGTTCCATCCATTGTTGATCCAATAGATCTTTATTGCGACAACAATGGGGCCATTGCTCAGGCTAAGGAACCTAGATCACATCAACGATCCAAACACATACTTCGGCGATACCATCTCATCCGTGAAATTGTTGACAGAGGAGACATACATATCTGCAAAGTCCCAACGGATAATAACGTTGCAGACCCATTGACTAAAGCTTTGTCGCAGCAGAAGAACGATAGTCACACTAGTTTCATGGGTATTCGATACATGAGTGATTGGCTCTAGTGCAAGTGGGAGATTGTTAGATTTTGTGCCCTAGAGGCAATCTGTTAGATGTGAATAATAATAACATTGTTATTGTTATGTTTTATTTGGAATAAAATGTTCTGTTGTTTTATATTTACTGCGTAATATAAATATAAATATAAATATAATAGAAGTCCTTGGAATAATAATACGAGATTATATAGTTCGAGTATGACTGAACTTGAGATTATATGACATGTCAAGTATTATAATTCTTAAATGTCCCTAGTTGAGTTTTATTGTTCATAACAGGACAACAATAAAGCGTTGAGACTAGTATATTGATTGACTGATGATCACATCTCATTGATCGTTAATATACGTGATATTAAAGTCAAGATATAAATACGTATTAGAGAATAACGTATTGGACTGACCCACCGTGAGATAACTACATGGAATATACAGTATCATAAGTTGTTCTCATAGTGATAGTGATATAATGGTCCTCAGACCTGAAATCATTATAATTTTATTCGAAGATATTTATGTTTTGATATCATCTAAAGTTATTTCGTAACAGAGTAATGATAACGGTGATTATTGGATATATCTAGAATCGAATATAAATTATGAATGATCTAGATGGAATTTAACCCCACGATATATTCGTAGTGATATCCTTGGGCCTCTTGATTGAGTGAGACTGTGAAATGCATGGCCGTGCTCAAATATCGATTTGTTCTGTACAGTCTACTCATTGATCAAGAAAACAGATTAAATTATAAAGAGGATGATACGATCCGTGCCTTCAGTTTAATCTAGGATATAACGGTTAAAAGGATTAAATTATATTGATACACTATTCACAAAGGTCATATCGAATCATTGATATTGTTGTAGCTTGGGTAGTAGTGATGTATTACTAGATGCCGCTCACTGTTTACGGTTTAAATGTTTAAATTGTTGCCAACGCTACAACAACCTATTGGGTCACACTTATAAGTGTTGCAAATGGAGTGATTATTTAAATTAAATCAAATTAGTTTGACAAATTCTTTTAATTTAAAATAATGAACGGGTAAGAGGGTAATGGAAATATCTCACATCGTTTTCTTTATAAAGGAATAAAGGGCCGCATCATTTAATAATTTTAATCCTTAAAAAAAACGTAATCGAGAATTTCCAATACCCTAGATCTCACTCAAAATTACTTCGGCTAGTACCGAAACTCCAGTATTTGATTTCGATTGTCGAGATTGAAAGCTACACTTGTGGATTCCGATAGAGGTGTTTGATTTCAGACACTCAGTTCGATCGGATCTGAATATTCAATCAAAGATTTCAGAGCTAGGGTTCATTCGATTCAACGATTCACAAAAAAAGGTACATGTTTTTGATTTCATTACGTTCGATTTCATAAACTAGGGTTCAGATCTGTGATATTCCGCTGCAAAATCGATCCCCATTTTTTTCAACAGTGGCAGGGTGCGACGCGGTTTAGTTTAGGGTTTTTTTTTATTTCTAATCGGGTTCTGGTATGAATAGGGGAAGGTAATGAGGGAGAGAGAGAAACAAAGGGGAGTGGCCCCTTATATAAATATACAATTTAATTATTTTATTATTCACGTAAAGTTGACTTTTCTTTCGAATCCTAGATCGAACCCAACGACTGTCGCCCCTAGCACATTACCCCCATTCTGAACATAATGGGATATGTATCGTAAGCCAGTTCGGCTGTTTCGACCAGTTTCCGTCAAATTTAAATATAAATCTATATATTCTATTTTAAACGTACATTTCTAATTACCGAGGCCACATACGGACCCTAAAAATTCCAGAAAAATATTTTCTAGCTTCTTATTGACGATACGGTCCTAACAAAACTAATTTCATCAAATTCTGAGATCGTTTGAAAAATGGCCATTTTCCAGTCGATTAAAATCAACTAAAAACTGGTCAAACGCGTTTTCCTTTGCCCCGCTCACATATTGATTCGAAAAATTATGAAATTTGAAACCTAGCAATAACTCGACATCCCGGATCCAACAAAAGTGGTTTCTTCGAAAACCGAGGTCGTTTGCAAAATGGCTATTTTCAAGGGCCGAAATTCCATAGCGACTATTCTGAATTTTCAGCTGGGCATATCTTTTGATTCCCGCTATGAAATTTCAATTTTTTCGGATTCGTTGGAAAGATACTGTCAATTAGATTCTAACATTTTTGGTTTCGCTAAATTCTGGTTTATTTTGAATCCTATACGTTCATTTGAATTTTGAAATCGAATTATCGAACTACCGCGCCATTTTTAATTCCTTGAATAATTTAAAATAAATATTTATATTCTAACGACGATCGATAAAATATATACGTTCGAATTCTATTCAAAATAAATTTTTTGTCATTATTATTTAAAATAATTCATTTTAAATAATCAAAATTCGCTAAAATAGCCAAAATAAAATTTTTAAATTGGCTCAGATTTCCGGGTTATTACAATCTCCTCCACTTAAATCTTTTCGTCCCCGAAAAGGAACGAAGCTGAAAGTTGTTTAACAAATCAACTCAACTTTCGATATTTCCATTATGGCTTAAGTTCTTCAACTTTTCAGTTTATAAGAACTTTTCAAATTTTTCAAAAATTTGGCTAACACCCTAAATTTTCGAAAAAATTCGCCATAATCTCCCCTGCACCGGGAGCACCGGTAAAATCCCGAAATTGCCATACAGGCCCTCTGATCTCAAAAAGAAAAAGAAAAAGCCAATCGGCTCATAAAATCATCATCACCCAAATAAAACAGTAAATTATGGTAAACATGTACCTATTTGTCGGGCAAACAATTTTATTCTTCTCCTCTAGCCTCCTTGCTATGAGCTGTTCACTGTAAGTACATGTATATGCATGCAAATGCGACAAATTTTCAATACAATCCACTATTTCATACAATTTGGCTATAGGGTACAAATTTTAATTAATCAACCAATAATCAACAACACAACCATCAATCAATTAGTTGATTAGCTTTTCAAATTCATAACTTTGGTATATAGTCAAAAATCACATCTTTGGTGCCAAATCACAACAATAGGCCCTATCTAATTTTGGTTCTCACACCAGTCAATAGGAAATATATAGATATCACACTTTCGGCACTCGAATATAAACACTGATGATGAGGCCTCATCATCAGAATAATCTCCGGGCGACTAGAGTATGATTCTATATCTATCCAGTATATTAAACTTCAAATACACGCTAGCTAGGCGTGTACGCAAAATCTTTATATACTAAATTGTCCAAATCAATTTAAAATAAATATTCAATTACGTATAATACGATTTAAATTTCAAAACAAAATTTGTTTTCACTTTAAAGATATACTCTTCACACTCGTTCTAGGATGCTACTGATCCCATCTCTAACGAGTAATTCTCATTGGATATTACTAATCCAATTTCTGATGAATTCTTTCGTATGGTTCTAACATGTCTTGTTCTCTGAGCTTTGTAAACCAAAGCTATGATACCAAATGTAAGGACCCGTAACTTTCCGGTGAAGGAAAGATCGGATACTTCGAGAACAAGCCACAAAGCAACGCAGACGAAAGAACATTTCATTGTTAATTACAACAATTCCATCAGAATACAAGAATATACAGAGTATAAATGAATATTACATTCGATAAATATCAGAGATTACAATACATTACATAGCAGTGGAAAATAATACAATACACAACTAGAAGAGATATACGGATACAAAGCTTTCCGGATATCATTCCAGCTGTAAACCAGGATCCTGTGAATATAAATCTGCAAAACCAAAACTACTAGCTGCCCGTGTCAAAATAAGGGCACCCAGAGTTTAGGTTAAAACAATAAACTCCAGGTCAGTCATGGGACTAGTGTGAGAACTAAAACAGTTATTAATCTTTATTTTAAAGTTAGGTAAATCAAGGGACCACGCCGCTAATGCGGAACGGGTTTCCTCCTAAGAATACCGGTGCATAAAACAAACAGCGCAATGCTAAATAAAGAATAATGAAGCTAATATAAGACCCAGGTCCTATCACACAATGCAACGCAAGTCGGGGGATAGGGTTTTCCCTTATAATAGCCAAACATGCTTAGTACGTTTAAAACAAATCATTTGATACTATTATAAGTGCATAATGTATAAAACAACTTCAAATCATAAATATCAATCATAGGCGGCATGGGTACCATATATCATCTCGCCAATACTAGGTTCTACAAATAAAACCGCAAAGTCACGTATTTGGAAATTGGATTTCCATCTGTGAACCGAGGCAAAAGATAGTCCTTTACCGATTCGAGACTGTCTAGCCCGAGCCTCAGGACCCAGACACAGGTGAGCCCTTGGAGCGACAGGGCCGGTCCACCGATGTGGATTAAAATGCCTGAACACCGCGTTTCCCCACCCTTTGGGGCGTATATGAGTCAACGAATGAATCCATCGAACCCGGATCGTCCGATCAAACCGAGGCGCCTCGCAACAGCAACAACCACATAAGTCAAACTCGTCAGGGCGTGTAAAACCACTGACTCCACTTCTAGCTAGAAAGAAACGCATGTCCACCATGAGGTCCTCTCCCGTTTTTGGTTCACCACCGGCGTGTGAGGCTCGCGAATCAACGTTACACAAAGCTACGCCACACAGGCCGTGCTTTGATCATCAACCACAAGACTTTGCTTTTCAACAGAAGCCTTGATCAATTGCCACTTAGGCATGCCACACAGGCAATTCACTCCATGAGTTTGATATCCATCGATATATAACCTCTGAGCTCGTACGTCTCAGAGAAGGGCGTTAAGCAAGAGAATAAATTCTCCGCCGCCAAACAGATATATATTTAATAGAAATCAATCACACAGACTAAAATCCAATGTCAAACGACGTGAAGACCTCTGGTCTTCAACCACCGTCTTCATCTTCGACTTATCGTCGTATCAGTTATTCAGAATGGGATAAACCCGGCCTTTCTGAATAACTCGCGTATATATTAAACAAGTGTTACACAAACACAACATACGCCTCATTCCAATTCATCAGTCACTAACCGTAAATTAGCAAGAGAATAATTCCCCAAATATTAACCCCGAAGGCCGAAACCAACATCAGATTAATATCCAGAAAACCATTCTGCTTAGCTAACCGACAGTTAGTTTCTAAATTTCACATTCTTAGGGAAAAGTTCCTATTAATTTTATCAAAGATAAATTCTTCAAATTTATTTTTTAATCTTCCTTTGAATATCAATTCAAACTAGTCGGGATTAACGAACCTTACCGAAGTAATCATTTGTTTTAATTTCCCAACCCCAACCTATTCATCCCATGAAGTAAAACTGGTCATACTTCATATTTAACACCACGGTGTTATCGGTAAATTCAATTACCATTTCACGTTCAAATCTAATTAAAGATTTAACTATCGCCTGGAGCAAAACTGGTGATACTCCATTCTCGATCTTTTCAATCTAATTAAAGATTCATTAAAACTCCACTTAGTTTTAATCTTTAACTGAGTTAAAGAATCGGTGTCATTTAAAACACGGTTCACGATAAACCCAAAATCACATTCCATTTCAATTAGTCCCTAACCGTAAATTAGCAAGTGAGCAATTCCCTAAGTATTAACCCCGAAGGCCGAAACCAACATCAGATCAATACCCCAGAAACCATTCAACTTGACTAATCTCCAGTTAGTTTCTGATTTTCTTAACTCCTTTGGGTCTAAGAACAGTATTATTGAATACCGTTCACGACAACCCAAAATCACATTCCATTAATTATCGGGTTAAAGAACAAGTGTTATTTAAAACACTATTCATGATAAACCCAAAAATCAGTACCAATTCAATTCCAATTAAATATTATTTAACTGGTACACTTCATTAAATCTAAATAAAAAGATTTAATGTAACACCCCACCTCCGCCAGGGTGACTCTTGCAAGCACTCTGACTTTGGAGAGGCGTTTGAATCAGGTAAACATGCATAATGATATATCAAGGCAGAACAAGAACATATGTATGTATGTAAACAAAGTAAATAACATAGATAAAAACAGCGGAAAATTTCAAACCATTTCAAAACAAGTCTGGTACAACATAATGTCAATTTTCCAAATACACAAGTCTAGATAAAAACAACATTACTGAAAAACTGAAATACATAAGTACTATCCCCAAAATAAGTGATAACCATAGCTAGCTTCATGTCAAGACCGTACATGAGCTAAAATTCCACAAGCAAGTAAGCTCCAATATTCCTTCGCTGAGAACCTGAGGGGGGGGGGGAACGGAAGAAAAGAGGCGAAAGAAAACAGGTCAGTCAAAAAGACTGAGTAAGCCCTACTACAATCAATGTAAACTGATAAAGTTAACTGGCATGAGCAGCAGGGATGAACATAAGGATAACAACATACTAGCATGATGATTAACTAACAAGGTAGATAAAGGTGTCATCGCATAATCAGGTTTAAGGTTTTGCACCACAGGTGTACTAGCAAACTAACATGACTGGAATAAACAAGTATTGATCCCTTGGCCCAAGCTTTGGCCCAATAACATGAAATGACCCTAATACAAGGTCCAACCAAACGGTCTAGTCGATCGGCTCCCTAAGCCTAACTCGTCACGTGTTGGTGTCAATACGGCCCAAACATAATTGTAGTGGAACTGTGCCGGGTCCACCCTTCGGGTGTATCAAGCCCTAGGGTGCCAACCCCTGGACACCATAAACATGAGTGCACAGTCTCGATCTACTGGTACCCATGGGTGACTTCTCCAAATACGGACTACGTGCACGACCCTAGTCCGTCCGGAACTACATCGGCGTACCACCCGGCCGTCGTTTATTTGGTCGCTTACCTCCAGCCCAGTAATCGTGCCCCCTCCCTAGCCTAGTCCCTAGGGCCTTAATGATACCAATTTTTTGGGGATTACCGCGGAGTGGGCCCCCATTGCTAGGATTTTTCTAGTGGGTTAAGTATGGTTTAACCCTCTTGATAATCATGGATTAACTTAGTTAAGTGTAACGATGAGTTCACGACTTAACCCTGACTAATCTACCAAGCCCAAATTGGTTAAGTATTAAGTGGACCATGACTTAACCCTAATCACGAGGCATTAGTTAATTTACTGCGCCTTAACCTCTCACATTAGACCTTGTTGTGGTTACTAGTTAAGCCGGTCGGTTCCGGGTAGGTTTACGCCACAACTTGGTCTAACCTCGGGTTCAAGGTACAACATGGCCAACTTCTCACATTGGGTCCTATTGTTTGTAGCAACTAGTTAAGCCGGTCGGTTCCGGGTAGGTTTACGCTACAAACTCAACCCAACCTCGAGTTGGTCACACTTATCTTTTCTAAGTGTCATGTCCATCATGTTTCCAAAACATGTTACAAATTTTCAAGCAATTGGGTAGACCTAACTTAATAGGTAAATTCCCAATGGGTAGACCTAACTTAATAGGTAAATTCTCAAGCTTATGTTTTTATGTCTTTTAAGTTTACCCAACCCCAAACGCAATCCCATCGCTTACATATCGCAATAGCGCATAAAGGATAGAAAGAGGGACTTGGCATAATCATGACATAAAGGTGTTGAAGCCACAAGTTCAACATGGTGGCATATGAAATGTACATATGTTCATATACTTGCATATTACATTTTAGGCCTCAAAAGCATGCATAAAACCAAACTTAGCATATTGGTGATACATGGTGATAAATGACATGTGGAAATGGCCATAAGTTCGCATTTGGCCTCACATGCAAGTTATCATAAGGGATATGATAACTTACATGTTGCCAAAATGCAACCTTTAGCATAAAGCTTGAAGCTTTATGCTCATAGACCCAAGATAAGCTTGCATAACATGATAACATGAACCAAATGATCATCCCAAACTTGCATAACATAACTTGCATATCATATGACAAACTTGCATATCAAACTTGCATAACATAACATGATAAACTTGCATATCATAACATGGCATACTTGCACATCATAACATGGCATACTTGCATAGCAAAACTTGCATATCATAACATGGCATACTTGCATAACATAACATGATAAACTTGCATATCATAACATCTCAAACTTGCATATAAACTTGCATATCATAACTTGATAAACTTGCATATCACAACATGGCAAACTTGCATAGCATGACTTAGTAAACTTGCATATCATGGAAAACTTGCATATCATACATTTAACTTTAGAGTTTAAGTATGAAAGTAGAATAGGGCTTACAATGCTTATGAAGACACACAAAACTATGACAAAGCCCTTATGCAATCAAATAGACCCAAAATGCAAGCTCTAACATAAAAACTCTTGAGCCAAAATGATCAAAACTCTTTCTTTATGATGCAAATATAGAAACTTGACTTGAATGCAAGCTAATGATGCTCATACAAGCTTGAAAACACGTGTATGCATGGAAAATCTCTCATAGAAATGACTTAGGAATTTTATGAAGAGAGTGGAGGCCATGAGAGGATTGATTTTGCCATAGTTTAGTTGTATGAATGAATAATGATGATTTAGGCTAGGTTTAGGGGTCCTTTTATAGAAGTTTAGGTTAGTTTAGGCCATAGGATTAACCCTAGTTTAGATCTAAACCATCAAAAATCGTCATAGGCCAGCAGAACAGACCAGAGAACTAAAACAGGTGCACTAAGCCAGCCAGGGTCAAGCCAGAAAGCTGTGCAGGTTTTTGGCTCGACACGGGCGCACTTCCCAAGTGCGCCAGTGTATTTTTGTGCTGGCGCACTTCACAAGTGCGCCAGTACATTCTGGCTTGTTTTCGGTTTTTCTGCCTAACTTCGTTCGTCCATATCTTCTTCATACGGACTCCGATTTTCGAAAACTCAGACTATTTCGCGTATTTTTCCGAGACGAACGTAATGGCACAGCCCGTTTCCCTTGATTCAGATTTTAGAATTAAATTCTGCCTCGATTTATGTTATAACAGGTTATTGAAAATACGGGTTGTTACATTTAATCTTTTCTCAACTAGGTTTAAGAACAGTGTTAATAAAGACACCATCCACGACAAACCCAAATCACATTTGATATTAAATACAAGGCTCTGAATAGAAAATATATCGGCTTATATTCAATATCAAATTCTACGACCAACAAATATCGTATTGGAAATAACGATATATATATATCTTTCTAATTCCCATAACAATATCTGTATAATCACGAAATCCAACATCGAAATATTCCACAGACAATTTCGATTCAAATCCATTCCAATTCAAATATTGGAAATTTTGGTTGTTTTCAAAACCATTTCAAATCCAATTTATTTATTTTAAAAATAAATAAATTATAATTCTAGTTCAAAACTAGTTCACTTCGATAAAAATCTATTTTTATCTTTTCAAATATGGAGTTTTTCATCCCAATTCTTCACAAATCATTTCTTATGATTTTACACAAATTAATAATTTTGTTAAGGCCCGTACAGTCGATTTCCATCAACGACCATCGAACTGCACTTACAGCGACCTTTTTCAAATTTGATTTGGACATAATTCCAAATCCAACCGTTAGATTTCTAATTTCTAATATTCGTTAGAAATCTCTTTTCGATACGAACCCAACGGTTCCGGTTTTAGGAGAATCCGACGGTCGGATCTCCCGTAATATCCATTCGAAGTCAATGGTCGAAATTCGCGAACTGCCACGGCGTGGCGCGTTCTATTCAGGCCATTATATTATATATATAATATATATAATATATACCTCATTGATTTCGTTTTAAAACATATTTTATAAATCATTTTAAATCCGTTTTCGAAACGATTTCAACTTCATTTTCAAATTCAAATCAAAATTGAATTTTTCGAATATAAATTCGTTTTAAATTCATTTCGAATCGATTTCAATTCAAATTAATTTCTAATTCAATTTTAGTTCTAATTCAATCCAATTCAATTTCAATTCGAATTCATTTCTATTCAATTTAAATTCGAATTCATTTCTATTCAATTTCAATTCGAATTCATTTCTATTTAATTTAATTCGAATTTCAATTCTTTTCAAAATATCAGCTTTTGAAATCACTTTCGATATTCATTATAAAATGAATAAAATCGATATAAATATCGTCCACGTCAAAATGACGTCAATCTAATCAACACGGCTTTCAAATATTTCTATTTTCAAATATTCTATTTCAAATATTCCTTTTTCAAATATTTCTACTTTCAAATATTCTATTTCTAAACTGGAATGAGGCCCAATCAATTACTATATAATGTTAATTATTTGGATTTTCTACAACTCATGTATACAATAACAACGATGAATAATCAACCATCATCCAAAGTGCATTCTACACTGTATAATCATCAAATATAAATATTTAACGCTCATAACAGTCTGTCCATCAATCGATCGACATCAGCTAATTATTGGGACTAGAATATGCCATATATCATCCCAATACCCGTGTGGGGTTTTCAAACAATCAAACACAGATTTTATTTGTGCAGTTGGGCGATGTGTAAAATTTATCGTCCCAATCAATATCAATCAAATCAGTGTATATAAACAAATCTCCGATTTGTTTATAAATATTTATTTTATATATACGTTAAAAATTCTATTTTGAACTATAAAATATTTTTAACTATATAAATATTTTATTTCATTTCACATCACATCACACAATCAACTACACATCAAAATCAAACAACCAAGCATACAAGCCGTCCATGGTCTGTGGACGACGGGTGTCGGGTGCTACTAAACACCGTCTGCATCCTAGTATATATTTTAACTAGAAAATTAAATTAAAAGTGAGAAGTTCTCACCGACTAGCTAATCCAAACGCCTTGACTCTTCATATGTAGAAAAGCTCCGCCGTTTCTTCTTTCATCACTTTCGTCATCCGTATTCACTATATATATAAAAATCAAAATTTTACTTTGCTATTCAATATATAAAAATCGAATTTTTACTTTGCTATTCAATATATAAAAATCGAATTTTTACTTTGCTATTCAATATATAAAAATCGAATTTTTACTTTGCTATTCAATATATAAAAATCAAATTTTTATTCTTTCTATTATGTAAAAATTATATTTTTCCTACTCCTATCATATAAAAATTATATTTTTATACCACATTCTTCATGATAAAAATCCGGTCTTTTTATAATTAAAGTTCTAACCTTTCTATTATATTAAAATCATGTCTCCTTTTTCATTTTTAAAAACCATGCCTTCTTCATTTAAAAATTGATTTTAACAAGTTTTTTTTTATATAATAAAAAAACTGAAATTAAACAAGGTTTACTTTCTACATTAACTACAAAAAAACTAAATAAAATAAATAAATGAATGGAAGAAAGAAAAAGACTTACAACGCATTTTTTATATAAAAGAAGGGGGGGAGGTCGGAGCTTTGTCGGCGGTAGGAGGAGGCACCGGAGCAAGGGGCGCCGCCAGGAGCTGCGCGAGGCGGTGGCAGCAGGGTTCGGGTCGGGTTCGCGTTGCTCGCGAAGAAAGGAGGGGGGAAACGCTCGACGCCTCGTGGTGGAGGGGAGAAGGAGCCGGCGTCGTGGGGTAGAGGCGGCGGGTGGTGGCTGTGTGCAACGCGGTTTTGTTTAGGTTTTTTTTTCTCTAATCGGGTTCTGATATGAATGGGGGAGGGTAATGAGGGAGAGAGAGAAACAAAGGGGAGTGGCCCCTTATATAAATATATAATTTAATTATTTTATTATTCACTTAAAGTTGACTTTTCTTTCGAATCCCAAATCGAACCCAACGACTGTCGCCCCTAGCACATTACCCCCATTCCGAACATAATGGGATATGTATCGTAAGCCAGTTCGGCTGTTTCGATCAGTTTCCATCAAATTTAAAATATAAATCTATATATTCTATTTTAAACGTACATTTCTAATTACCGGGGCCACATACGGACCCTAAAAATTCCAGAAAAATATTTTCTAGCTTCTTATTGACGATACGGTCCTAACAAACCTAATTTCGTCAAATTCTGAGATCGTTTAAAAAATGGCCATTTTCCAGTCGATTAAAATCAACTAAAAACTGGTCAAATGTGTTTTCCTTTGCCCCGCTCACATATTGATTCGAAAAATTATGAAATTTGAAACCTAGCAATAAATCGACATCCCGGATCCAACAAAAGTGGTTTCGTCGAAAACCGAGGTCGTTTGCAAAATGGCTATTTTCAAGGGCCGAAATTCCATAGTGACTATTCTGAATTTTCAACTGGGCATATCTTTTGATTCTCGCTATGAAATTTCAATTTTTTCGGATTCGTTGGAAAGATACTGTCAATTAGATTCTAACATTTTTGGTTTCGCTAAATTCCGGTTTATTTTGAATCCTGTACATTCATTTGAATTTTGAAATCGAATTATCGAACTACCGCGCCATTTTCAATTCCTTGAATAATTTAAAATAAATATTTATATTCTAACGACGATCTATAAAATATATACGTTCGAATTCTATTCAAAATAAATTTTTCGTCATTATTATTTAAAATAATTCATTTTAAGTAATCAAAATTCGCTAAAATTGCCAAAATAAAAATTTTAAATTGGCTCAGATTTCCGGGTTATTAAAGAAATATTAGAGGAACAGTAGTTTACTCAAGAATTTCATGTAATACCATTTTCATTTTGATCAACACCGGTGGAAAATAGACTTAAATAAATATATAATGCTATGTAAACAATTCACTCATTACCCAGTTAGTTAATGAAGCAGACATGTCATACACTATGCCGTAAATCAATTTCATAGGAATAACATCACAAAAAACATTCTTTGGTAAGTAGTCTGATCGTGCTAGGTTGAACCAAGTTGAGAACCATGAAAAAAAGATCTAAGGTTAATTAGTCAAAAAATATTGGAAATTTGAAACTGGTAGGTCCATGCATACAATTGTGCAGCATACATCCAGATTACTCGAACCTTATTGTCCAAATGTAATACCTAAGAACAGTACCAATTAATATGGACAATCAAGGTGAACTTAAATCAACGTTTTTTAAGAAAGTTCAAATGCCTTTACTGCTTTAAGGGAAATATTTACAAAATGTGCAAATGGGTTATTAGTACCAACTACCAAGACCAACGTAATACCAGCTGACAGTGAAGATAAACAAAACTCAAGCTCCGTGCCTCAAAAAAACATGCAAAAATGGGTTTACAAAACCTGCAGCTAACAGAGGCAAAACACTCAATTGAAGCTCCATCTTGTCCAAATAGAACTTCTTTAATCTTGTTGGCTCACAGGAACATCCGAACACATATCAAAACAGTTTGAAGAACCGCAATAACAAAAATCATTCAAAGACAGATCCATCTTCTCCATCACCCATAACCATCGACCTTATTACTGCAAAGTACGAAGATACTACAATAAAAAAAAGTAAATTAAACGCGTTGAAGTCAAAAGGACTAACCAAAAAACGATAGGCTAGCCATTTGAATCAGGTGAAGCAAAAGTAGGAAACCTGTCAGAAAATAGCTGGGGGGAAACATTGCGAATCGCCGAGTTTGCCATGAAGAAGAGCCTTTGGAAAAACCTAACAAAGGCGATCAGTTGAGCACCGTTTGTCCAAATGAAGTTTAATAGGATTGATTCCCTAAATTGAAATTAGGGTTTGGGAATAAAAGCGAAGGATGGAAGTAAAACACAAAATCATTCTTCGTAGTTGAATGGTTCGGTTTAGGAATACGCTTATCACAATCACGTAGAAAAATTAACAGCGGAAAATGGATACGAAAGGAAAGTGAATAAATTACTATTTCGTTATGAGACATTTACTACGCGACTCCTGGGTTTCAAATAAGAGAATGGCTGAGAGCACAGCATTTGATACTTGGCTTTAATAATATAGTATAGATTTTCCTAAACTAATTATCTTATTTTTCTAAAGAGATTTTATGAGGAGGACGAATTACAGAGCTTAGACGTTGTCTCAGAGAATGTGAGATTTAGGCTAGGCTCTACTAGCCTATTTATAGGTGTTCAGGATATTATCGTACACGCAGTGCTGAGTCAGCATTGAACGTCGTTAAGAAAATAGTCCAAATTCATCAATGAATCTGGCTGGATCGGGGGGTATCGACCCCAGTGTCGATGCTGGTGTCGACACCCCTATATGTCCCGTGAGCTGTTTTGGCGCAAAAATTTTATTTTCGAATGTTTGAATTTTTGGAATTTATTTAACTGTTATATTCACATGTAATTTTCTTATGCGTATACAAATATTCTAATGACCATTTTACACGTATATATATATATATATATATATATATATATATATATATATATATATGCACAACTTTCATTTCATTTTCAAAATTCAAACGGTGTCGCACTGTTATTTGATTCTTGCCATATTTCATTGATTGTAGCCTTATCTTGAACTTTATCTCTTGTGTGTGTGTGTGTATATATATATATATTTGCATATATATATATACATATATATTCTCATATATATATATACATATGTTTTCTTTACTTCCTTGTATGTATATTTTTCCTTATATGTGTGCTTATACATATTCCCTCTCATGAACATGTGTTATTTCAGTCGTTCCCTTAAAACAAAAATATGACGGCTGCGAGGATCGAATCGGTACCTCTTGTTTGCAAGTCACATGCTCTAACCAACTAGGCTACTAAGGCGATTGTTAACAAGGCTTAGAACCATGGTAGTTATTGTTCTCTTCTTATTCCCCTTTTTAATTTGTTACAATGTCTCATTTAAACCATTGCATGAATCTTTTTCTTTTATTATTAATGCATAATCAGTGCATGTTGTTCGACGACGGATATTCTATCGATTAGAAAACCGTTGCGAAGTGTAATAAACCGCAAGCGCACGGTGTACACTTGTAGTACGTTAACGAGTACGAGTCGGCCCACAGGGAAAGAGGTAATTTTAATTATTTTACTCAATCAAATTATCCTAGCTTTAAATTGTGATTAAGTACTGGGAACAAAAAGTAAACTAAAATATAGACTAAAACTATGAGATTAAAACCAATTTAGAGGCAACTTCACTTTTCCCTCTTTCAACATAATTCAACAAAAAATAATAAGAAGATCTCTCAATAATCTAAGTAAGATTAATTATGTAATTATCATAAACATGACTTATTTCACTATTAATTAACACAAAATAAGTCATCAAGCTATAATGCATAATTAATCTAACTTTCTAACTTTTATGAAACATGACATTGAAATGAAACTAAAATCTAATTTAAGTCTGATCTATTTACTGTTGGTTAGTAACATAGATCATCAAATTTCAACTTAAACCCCATTTCATTGCCACAGTAATATTTTTAGATGAAGAGGCAATTTGTTGTTTATGTCATAAACATAACCTCAATGTTATGAAATGAACAAAAGAGGCTATTAGATGCAACATGAAACACAAATACGAAAAAACATCCATTATCATTAAACCTAAAAGAGATCATTCATACAAATTTATGTTGAATCTACATTAATGGGAGGAAAAACTTCATCACCCCTAAATTGTAGGGGTTTAGCTCCTCATTTGCGTTATTATTTCAACACAAATGGATTTCAACATTGATGAACAACAAAAATAGAGAGTAAATAATGAAGAAAAGATATTAACTACTAACTAATTGCATAAAATAAAACTACACTACTTGTAGAAAAGAAAATAACATGTAAATAGAACATAAACTTGACATAAAAGAAAGAGGCCTGGAAGCCATTTTTTTTTATTTGATCATTTACTCTTTCATTCGCTAAAAAAGAGATCCTCAAATACGTGAAACAAAGGGGTATATATACATGATCAAAAACCCTAATCACTTTCCTTGGGAAATCCTCAAAATACCCATTCATGAAGCTTCTAACTGCCATTAGTCACTAATAAGTCATGTAGAATGCATGAGGCCTTTTGTCTCATTCAGTTAGTCTTTAATATGAAGCTTAAGAGCAACTGGGCTAGTTGAAAGGTGTGGGACTCCACTATCCATAAAATGAATTAATTATTTGCCTCCTTTTGTGTAAATGCATGCTTTCCCTCATCTCTTCATGTGTTTATGTCCTTTTAGCTCCAAATTTCCTACAAGAGATAATCAGAAGGAATAAGTAAAAGATTTCACAAATTAAAACATGCACGAGTGACCACTTTTTCCCAAGATAAGTGATGATTTTGAAAATATTTAAAATATGGTTTGATCATATAAAATACCCAAAAAATTTCGTTTATTCAACTAAACAAGAATAAATATGTTAATATAAATGTGAATTTTTACGTGCACATCAAATACTCCCACACTTATCTTTTTATTTGTCCTCGAATAAAGTAAAAACTAAGATAAATCCATTTTCGTTGGGAGCACAATTGCATTAAGCGTATGCAACAAGCCGTTAAACCTATGGGTGTCCCCAATAGGACGAGTGTTGTTCTGTGAGGGTTTTTAGCAGATACTGCCCACAAAATCCAAAAGTTAAATGCAAAAAATATTTACAAAATGCAAGATTCGGAAATATTTACAAGATGAATGCAAATTTTTATAAAAAATATATTTACAAATGGATAATTTACTTTTAAATTTTACATGAATGAGTTAACACAAATTTGGGTCGTTACTATGAAATTTGAATCCGTTGCTAATCAAAATTTCAAATTAAAGTCATGTTATCGTCACAGACTCCTCCAGCTTGGTCAGTTGTTTTGGTAGAAACATAGCGCAAATATGAAATTAATTCTACAATCGATATCAGCAGTCGTAAAATGGCATCTTAACTTCCTTTTTGTTAACAAGTTAGGTCGAATAAGTGAAGAGTGTGCTTGGATTGCAAGTGCTAACTCTCTCTTTATTACAAAATATTCACATTATTATTATTTACAAATACCTTGGTATACCACTCCCACACTGCATTACGACTTACGTGAGGGTCGGTAATCCTAAGGTGTCCAACTCATAAAATGAGACCAATGTATACCGACACTGACTTTGTCAACAAGATATCAGAAAGAGCTTGGCAAGTTTGCACACCAACGCTAGATACCCTTAGATTATTATATATATATACACACTTCTTTTTTTCTTCTTTTTTTTAACATAAGAGAGAGAGTTAAGAGATATATGTTAACACAACTTCACTTAAATGATCTAAAATGTTATCGCAAGTAGTGTAAATCAATAATTCATTTAATCGAATTACAATTCAGAAAACATTTCATACTCATCACCTACGAATCTCCCTATGTAACAGTTACACCAAATTTGCACATAATTCAAACTTTCCTTTCGTTATCCGCTAAGAGAAGTAAATTTCCAAACATTTTAATTGAATGACCAAAATTATATGCTAACCCCATCATGTCTTATTTAAAAGTAAATAGAAGTGCGAAACTCTTTTTTTTTGTATTTTTTTAATAAAAAGGGAAAAACTGCAAACTTAAACTATGCGAAACAGAATGACAATAAGACTCCCCCACACTTGATTTCGACTGTGTCCCCATAGTCAATGTATGACACAATGAGTGAATGTAATAGAAATATTTACATATTTACAAAGGAGGAGTAAACTTAACTTTTTTACTTCACGTAGCATGGCTCATGAAGAATCATGAGCTCCTCCTCTAGATCAGTGGGTTGTTCCAAGAATGGTTTTAGACGTTGACCATTGAGTTTGAATAAGGATCCATCCTTCGGGTTTTCTATTTCAATAGCACCATGTGGAAAAAGAGTTCGAACAACATATGGTCCGGTCCATCCCGATTTTAACTTCCCGGGGAATAAATGAAGTCGTGAGTCATACAATAGAACTTTTTGGTCTGGCAAAAACATTTTTCTTAGGATTGACTTATCATGAAATTTTTTGGTTTTTTTCCTTATTAATTTTCGCGTTTTCGTATGCATCATTCCTAATTTCTTCTAGTTCATTGAGTTGTAATTTTCGGTTTTTGCCAGCTTGTTCAAGATCAAAGTTTAAGTTCTTTATTGCCCAAACCGCTTTATGTTCAAGTTCAACAGGTAAATGACAGGATTTACCGTAAACCACTCAGAAAGGGGACATTCCAATATTAGTTTTAAAAACAGTACGATAAGCCCAAAGCGTGTCGGTCAATTTTTGTGGCCAACCTTTTCGATTTTTATTTACAGTTTTCTCCAAAATCTATTTTATTTGATGATTCGACACTTTGACTTGACCACAACTTTGCAGAAGATAAGGAGTGGATAACTTGTGGGTTATTGAGTATTTCTTCACTAAGGATTCAAAAGATCCACTACAACAAAAATACTATTTTACAACACTGATTCTGCAACAGTTCGCCAAAGTGTTGTAAAAAAGGTAGATCTTTCACAACATTTGTTAAGAAAAACGTTGTAATAGATTCTTCCAAAAAATGTTTTGTGTAAAAAAGTTGTAAATAAAAAATTAAGACAATGTTTGTGTAAACAGTTATAAAAAGCACTTATTGACGACGATTTTTTTACATTGAATTATATTTGCTTTTTCATAACGTATTTGTCGTGTTATTGAAATATATAAGTAAATAATGTTTGTTAGATATTGTAAATTTATAAGTTTTAATAATATTTATCAAATGTTGTATACTGGAAGTTATACAACAATTGAATACTAAAATTGATTCAATTAATTTTTATTTTATAACATTAACATAGTGTTGACACAATTCATATTTAGGACTTTATTTTACATTGCTAACAACATTATATTTAATAACTTTTAGTCGATATTGTTAATGCTTATATTTGATAAATTTTGGGGCATGTATATTTGGACAAGTTGAAGGAGGTTCGAAATCCAACGACTAATACGAACTCGAAAATGCTTAGATAAAGCGGTGGATTCAACAAACTCTCGAGATGTTGGATTCACACGACTCAGATCAGTCGTGTACGTGGATACTAGATCAGACAGGGCTGATCACCTTCAGGCCTCGTGGATTACCTTGAGCGTGACTTTGAATCTGGTAATCTGGCATTTACCAAATCAAGATTGGCATTCATCACCACAGGTCATCACATCCTGGCTTTGGATGAGGCATGATTGCACAATGGATCAGCGGATGGACTTCAAGGACCTGGATTTGGCTTGATCACTTTACGGATTAGATCGATCTTGTGACCTTGGTACATTTTGAATCATTCATCACATGTCCTCATTAGATCAGGCCATTGCTTTGTGGC
This sequence comes from Allium sativum, assembly GCA_030737875.1. Classification (NCBI taxonomy): domain Eukaryota; kingdom Viridiplantae; phylum Streptophyta; class Magnoliopsida; order Asparagales; family Amaryllidaceae; genus Allium; species Allium sativum. Next base: position 965,880,242 of record CM060912.1, on the reverse strand, counting down.
ATCACTGGATCAATACAAACTTTAAGGATCAGATCGGGTAAGCACTTGGTTTCATCGGATCAACATCGAGTTGCTACATTGAATCGGACCCGGAGCAATGCAACCTGCCTTTGGATCACTAGCTCAAGCCCCGTGAATCACAAGGGGGCCATCCTCATTTCCCTTAGGAATTTGAAAGGACATGGCACTTCAAAATTCGCCCTATCGAGTTGATTACCGTCGGAACGATACCAATCCCTAACACGGATCGGTACCGATCCCTGATCTTGGTGACCAATCTAATCCTATTCTTTTCAGCTTGGTCAATTGGAGATCCTACTTTCAATCTTTATTTTCCTAAATGACTTATTTTGGAACCTTTTCTTAACTTTTTGGCTCTATTACACATGGACTTTGCTATTGCCAAACTACAACTATTGTTTCTCTATATTCTTTTAATCAAATAGTACTGTAATTGCAATCGAACAACATAAACAGGATATTATCTCATGATGGACATAGCACATTGCCAAACCACTATAGACTTGTGTGTTAATTTACTTTTTACGCGCCCTATATATCTGTAATTGTATTTATATACTTTGTTATTTGGATTGCATTGATCCGGTGTATTATACGAGAAGCGAACAAATATTCGTTTAACAAATCTTAAAATTTATATTTGAAAATCAAAATATGCAAAGTTGGTTGTTTTCCTTATTTAATAGCTTATGAGTACTTCATAGCCTGCATATGTTATTTATAATATAATCAATGATATATATGATGTATAAAAACTTTTTTGCTCCAGAATAAAAATATTTGACTAAATTTTAATACGTTTAAAAAAAAACAGGAAAATAGTGTGAAGGACAAAAAGAACAAAAAATTATGCCAAAAGGGCAAGAGATAAAAAAATAAGCCAAAAGGACAAAGTTTAGTGTAAACAATGAATAGTGTAAAATTGTCCTTGAGGCTTAATTTTTTGTTGACTGTCCTTATGGATAAATTTTGGGTTGACTTTGTCCTTGTGGCTAAAAATCCCTAAAAAAAATACTAAACAAACAATCATCAACATTGTAGAAAAAAGTATATAAACAATAATTCTAAAAAAAGCCTTTTCAAAAGGCATTGATACATAAAAGTTGTCTTCTTTTTTTTTTGGGAGGAAATACGCTACTAGGATACACATTTAATTGTTCATAATCTTTTAACTAATAACTATTTTAAACCAAGTATTTAATTTAAACTTCCATGAATTTATCTTAGGATTGTCAATCCACCGTACAAAATGAAGGGGACTAAAATACACGGACCTTCTATTTTTCTCATCATCCTTGGCGGCCACAATGAAAACCCTACCGCCTTCACCCCCATTTTCCTTTTCCACTTCCCCGTGAATAACTCGTCAACTTGGAGAATAATTCTTTATTCCTCCCTAAAAAGCTCGACCATCACGTCATCTCCGCACCACTTCGAGATTCTCGGCAGCAGACTCTAAGAGTTAGGCAAATCGGAGTCGGCAGCTTTAATTTCTAAATTCGGTAAGTAGGTTTAGGTACACAAGAAAGAAAATCGAGTTCTCTGGATCATTTCCTTTTGAAGTTTTTAACTTTTTGAACTATTGAATTATTTAGCATTATTTTTTAGTATTTATTACTATAGATCTTTGATTTCTTCTTGTAACATTCATATTTTAATCAGGTTGGATTATATATATGGAAATGCTTTAAATTTAATCGAGTGACTTCAATCTTAGAGGTAAATTTATATTTTAGGTAAATTTCTGCATATTGTCGATATATTGGTCTAAAAGAAGCATATTCAATTATTCATAGAATGAAAAAAGCAAGTACAAATCCAGACGCTACTACTAGGGCTGGAAGTTTTTACCATATTACCACTTACCAGCCATTACCAACCGCTACCAACGAAAGTGGTACCGAAGAATCGGTAACCAATTTGATTGGTACGGTATGCCAAACCACATGAAAATATGCGGTACGGTAATGGTAATTGAGCATTGAAAATGGTAATTACCATACCTACCACATATATGTTTATTACATAATGAAGAATTTTTAATATGTAATGATTTAATAAAATACCGAGAAAAACACTATTACAATACAAGATTGAATGCAATTTTTATTATATACCTTAGAAAAGCTATAATTTAAATGGTATTTTTGTTCATCCATAAAGTTTTCATGCATGTTTGACTACATAAAATAAGATATATAAATAATAATATAATAACATTTTTTTTTAATATTTTAACGTGAAATGTTGTAAACAAAAAGATCTCATACTAGTGAATGGTAAAAAGTCATTACCGACCACTACCAACCATTACCAACCATAAACCGAACTATTGGTAACCGATTTTTTTGGCTGGTAATGGTATGATTTTTCTATTACCATATAAAGTCGGTACGGTAATGGTTTTGAGTACAAAGTTCCGGTACCGAACCAATTCCACCCCTGGCTACTACGTATAACCTATTAATTGCAGATGCTACTAAATACCGCCACCTGACCACTCCATTTTTTTTTTTTGCAAAGATGTTACAGAATGGTATTAGTCCTGATGAATGTAGTTATAACTCATTAATTTGTCGTTTTTATAAATCGGGATGCCCTGATGATGCGTATAGTGTATTTCAAGATATGATAGAGAATAATGTAATTCCATCGTTAGTTACATATAATACATTACTTGTGGTATGTGCAAATATGGGAATGCAGTGGATGGTCTTAGGTTGTAAGGATTTACGCGAACTTGGGATTATTGCTGAATTAAAGACATACAACACATTAATCGATGGTCTTTATAAATGTGGCAGGATATCTGCATTTCTATGTTAAACTGGTTAATTAAATCAACATACATAGCTTTTAATTTTTTTTTTCTTATGTTTAAATTATGTGATGTTATCCTCTAAATTTTGGTTAATCTTGTATGATCTTTTCTTGCTAGGTTTGGTTTTCTGTTATTTTGGTATGCCGATGATTGTTTGTGCAAGTTTTTTTTTTTATCCATAATTGTTCCAGGATGTTGATCTTATCAACATGGATATAATCGATTCTCAAATCGAATGTTGTTTTTTATTGGTTAATGACAGAAGGAACTTTTTGTAGTGCATTACGATGGCTTATTTTTTTGCATTCATCTAATACTTTAAATAGTTCTGCGTTCAAACTATATATACAGGTTGATGATCTTTGAAACCTCATTATAATCTACAGGTTGAAGCTTTCTATGTTTGGCATTACTGATCTACCGCAAGCTGTTACTTTGCTATATTTTTTCAATGTCAGTCTGTTTAGAGAACTTCCCACTGTCCACAAAAAAAAAAAAAAAAAAAAAAAAAAAAAAAAAAAAAAATCATTCGTGAAATCAAACTTGGATAGAAGTCTAAACCTCTACATTGGGAATCAAACCTATAGGTAGAACAAGAGGCAACTACCATGACTCAAACATAATTGTCATGACGTCTCTTATTCTACACAGTTCTACATTTTCACCAAGTGCAACTGTTGCCTGATTTACTGTAGGTAAATAAAAAAAATATTTTACTTTCTTCCCTCCATTCCTACTGGGTATTTAATACCAAAAGATTTAAACAACACACACACACACACACACACACACACACACACACACACACACACATATATATATATATATATATATATATATATATATTGTCAGGGTTAAACGAAAATGATGTAACTATGGAATCCTGCCTTCTTAGAAGAAACCCATATCTTTTACCTTAAGAATGGGGGAAAAAAAATAAAATCAGTTGGTACAATTATATACTTAAAGATATATTAGACTATGATATTCTAATGTAAACAAGATGACCCCGTAAGGACCAAGATGTGTCACCATTTACTTTAGCCAAAGCGCCCAATTTACAATTGTACAGTTTTGACTCATGGTCAAACTAAGACCATTTTGATATATAGTTAGGAGCATATACTTCTGCGGTAAACATTGTGCATGTTATGCCAATTAACATGTGCAGACCCCTGCACTCTTTTATTGCTTAATTTGAGTTTGATTTATAGTAGTGTTGTTTTCATCTAATTTGTTTTTACTTTAATTCAGTTTGGCCTTTTGTTTTATTAGAATGTTGTTTATTGCTTGCTATAGCTTGATCTTTTCCTACAACCATATGCTATATTGTAATCTTGAAAAGTTTGACAAAGTTTCCATTTAAATTTTAAACATTCGGGATTAATTTTGCAGATCAAAATATATGAATAAATTATTTAAGACAAGAAGAATAATGAATTACTTGGATAAATCTTACCTTTTTTATTTCAAATTTGGTCTTTTCAACCTCTAAGTTTAACCTTTTCTTATTTCACTATTTTTTTTTAATTATCTGAACTTACGATATGCTTTCTTTTTTCGGTTTGGGCACTGACCTAATTAAACTGCCAATATGCTTATTTAATGATTAAAACACTCAAATATCGGCCTGTAAAGTACACAGCTTTTCCTTGCTCTTGCTTTATAATGTGTATCATTTTAATTATGTTTTTGACAGCTGATATACCTAACTTTATACAATTTGAAGCATAAAAGCTTTGTTTTACATGTCAACATCAATGAAGTAGCATTTCTTAATGTACAATTATTGCTTCACCTGTGCAATTACTTTTGCTTTGGTATTTCATTTCTACAATTTTCAACCATTAGGAGCATAACTAAAATTTTAACTTAATTACGCAATGAGTTCTCAAATGCATGTGCAGGCATTTGATTCTCTAACAAATGTGATGTTTTCCCTCATTTCTTGCCATGCCTTCATTTACCATTTTGTTAGCCATCCCTTAAGACACCAGTTCTAAAGGTTACATTTTTTTTTTTTGCTAATGTGGACATTTAACAATATCCACTTGGGCAAAACACTAATGATTTTAGAATTAAGATCATATAATTATTTCAACTAAATTTTCTGAAAGAAAAAAAATACTTATTACGGTGTCTCCTCTTAGGATATTCTCTTAGCCCACTCTTCTTCTTTTCTTTTCTTTCTTTCTTTTTTTTTTTTTTGGCATGGTAGGTAGTAAAACATATTTCATGATGTATAGTGAAGCCTAACTAGAGTTAGCCTTTGCTAACATAAAACAAATACGCTGAAGCCAATATGAGGCGTGAAATTGGGGCATGCTGCAAATGCTGGTGGAAAAATATTGAGGTCTGAAGCAAAATGAGTTAATGAGGCATGCGTGTGTTTATATTGAAGCAGAATGATGCATGAAACATGAATCTAACAATTTTAGTTATATCAACTCTGATTTAATTTTCTTTGTATTTCCCACCTCTTATAGGGATACTTGATTGATTTCAGGTTTAAGGAAGTTGCTACTGCTGATGAGTGAGTTTGCAGCCATACTCTTTCTTTTTCAACTATTTTTATTCTTAACTGTGTGTTTCAGTGAGGACCTTGAACTCTGTAGTGCTTGCAGATCTAGGGACAAAAGGTGGATAATCAACTATTACTTGGAATCTAACTTCAAAAAGAAGAAGATACAACTTCGTTTTTTAATAGATAAAAATGTTACTTCTGTTATGATGCTTATAAGAATTTGCATGTAGATACATGGCTTGATACTGCAGTTTTGGGATAGGCAGTTATTTCAATTGAGAATATCTCTGATGTTGATGTTAATGGAGACAATCTTTTTGCATTTTTTGAAATAATCATATTTAACATATTATATATCTTGATACATGATGGCTTTTACTCTATATATTTTATTGATTCTAGGTTTTTTCTCCTATTCTTTGATGGTCAAAGGACCAACAAATTAGGTGGAAGCAGCGTTTACGAGGTGGAAGCATCAAGTTTGATTCAGGCAGTAGCTGATTAGAACAAGTAGGAGCCATACTCAACTGTTTGCAGTAATTTGTGAATGGATTTTGTCTTGACTATGAAGGTATTTTTGTCCATTATCTATCTTTGAAATTTTGTAATGGATTTCGTCTTGACTATGAAGGTATTTTGTGAATTTTGTACATTTTAATTTTCGGCTTTCAAAGTATTATAACAAGATGAGGTAGTTTTTTCAAGTTACAAATCAACAATCAAACTTGGATCCAAATTAGATTCCTTTATACAGGACTTGTGAGATTAGTCATATATGTTTGAAAATATATTGAAGTAACTTAGAAATTTGCTTCACAATGTATTAATGGATTGATTACGTAAATCTGACATATTCTCTGCATTATATTTAGCATCTAATTAGGTAGTTGATTTTGCCATTACCTTTTTAAAATCTCATATTAGCCTGTATCCATTATACCATTGGATTTGGGAGCATATACTCCGAACTCTCAAGCAGCAAATAATAAGTAATAATTGCGAAGAAAACAAATGAAAATTACCACTGTTCTAGGATTACTTGCTCCTGATTTGATTATAAATTTTGCTTCTATTTTCAGTTTACCTTTACTTTCATTTTGTATTTGCTAATATCATTGAATAGGTTGTCTTATTTTATTTGGTGCAAGATGACAAAAAATAGCATTACATTTTTTGATAAGCAACTACAAACATTTAATGAGGTTGTTTCATCATTAATTAATCACTTATATATGATTATCAATTTAAAGATGGTTGTAGTAATCATATATAACTATTGAAATAACTCAAAGTTGTCTTCATGGGTAGGTAAAGATGAAAATTCAAAGTTGTCCTGACATAGGTCTAGGCATTATATCATGAGTTGATGTAAAGGAAACAAATAGCTTCTTTAAATGTCGTCAAACCATAGAAACAAGGAACGTGGGACGTGGCCACATTCCGCGAACCGGTTTGTTCGTCCCCGATTCCGAAACGAAACACGATCCAGAAACGTTAGTGGTCGCGAAAAGAAGATGATGACGCACAGGTTTCTGAAAAGAATAAATGACTCTTCGATTTGTGTTGTACAAACTGTATATGGTTGTAATGTATATTGAAAGGATAACTATATAATATATCAATTTGTATATAGATTGAAAGGGTAGTTGTAAATTTGCAAGATCTTCACAAAATTTGGTAATTAACATAAAAAATAAATAGATAAGTTTTTCCAAAGTAGAAGAAAAAACATGTTTCGTACCCTTGCGTTCCCTCGTACCCATGCGTTCCCTCGTACCAGAAACATTCAAGACAGCCTTCCACGTATCCGTTTTCGTACCTCGTTTCGTATCGAACCATGTCCTATGTAACCATGCATCAAACATTGCTCATATGTATTCTTACTTTTTTTTCTTCTCGTGATGTATAATCTCACTTCCTTGACACCATGGGTGATTAGTAATAGTTTTCTATATCTCCACTCTTACTTCTTTTCCTCTTACATTATCTTAGTTGGTACAACTACAATATAGCAACCAATCCATTGAGTTAGATATTATTTTCTTTTCTTGAATGTTCTTACACTAAATACTTTTGATTTGGCACCACTTTTTATACGCAGAAAAGAAAACAATCGTTTAGAATCCTTTTTTAGATAGAGGGAAACTTTATTAACAAATATCATTGTCTTCACAATTACCATCGTATTTTTTAACATTGACATTTTTAGCTAATACAGTATTTTAAAATAAATTATGAATTTTTTTTTGTTTAATAGTTGGAAATTCTTTATCTATATACATGACCTAGGTTTCTTTTTTCATAGCGTGGGTACGAATAGAGCTAGGCAAATGAGAAAAAAATGCATGCAACAGGCATGCATGTTCAGCGTGTGCACTTTTCATATATTCAATGGGAAAGACGATGAGAGAGGAATTGGAAACATAGTAGTCAAGGAGCTAAGGCACAAAAAAGCGCAAGCATTGAGCCTGGGGCTTTTTTGAGCCTTGGGCTTTTTTGTGTGCCTTTTATACGAGTTTGATCTGCTATTTTACTAACTACAAATTAATTTTTAAACTATATTTTATAATTCATTCAATTATCTACATATTTTACTAATAAGACTTAAATTTTAAACCATATTTTTTAATTTATTGAACAATTGAATTTTTTATTTAAATATTTATAAACTAAAATTTGAATTTAGCAAAAAAAAAAAAAAAAGCGCCTCAAATTACGTAAAGGCACACTCAAACTGCAAAAATGCGCAAGCCTTGAGCCTTGGGCTTTTCTGCACTTAGGCGCGCCTAAGCGCGCGCCTTGATAACTATGGTTGGAAATAAAGTGAACATTATTATTAGCTAGGCTCTTGGAAAATGACATTTTTACTTTTGCTTTCCTTTTAGTTCCTTAATTGTATTGGATTGTAAAGGAATATAATAAACCACCAAATGCTTAATTAAGGTTAATAATTTCTTTTTTGAATTTAGTCCTCTTAAAATTGTTTCTTTTTTTGCAAAGTCGACCGGTTTTTAAAGTGACCGCAAACACTTTTATTATAACCAACAATAAATACAAATAATACAGGAGATTGACTAACTGAAACTTCGTATCAGCCCTAGAGTAAGGTTCATTAGTGACAAATGCATGAGCATGAATGTTTCATATAGTTTCCATTACCAGATGTATTTCTAACAGAGGACACAAGTTTTTTTTTTTTTTTTTGTTTTTTTTTGCAAAGGATCCCTTCTTAAGGATAGATCTTTGGCAAATGTCTTAGATTTTCCTATTCCTTTCTTATTATATATATAAGCTGAGCCAGCAAGTCTGCTATTTGATCAAATAGCGCTTTTTACAATTCTAAACTAACTGAAACTCATATTCATCAACACAATTAGATTTTGAAGTTTGTAGAGAGTGGGGAACATGATTTGGTAGAGGAGGAGAAATAGTTTGAGAAGAAGATGAAGAACCCCTAAACTGATCTGGATTTGCAACAAAGATTAGGTTATTTTGATTTTTCATGACATCCATGTCTACAAGAGATTTTTTAGTTAATCACACTTAAATTAATAATATGATGCATGTGGTTTGTACACCTCAACAATAATTATTATTGACTTGGCATTATAAAAAAAATTCTTTAACCTTTATTTTGTTTGCTTTGCCAATATTTTTTTATAAGAATAGTAATATGAGGCTGTTTCACATAGTTGATTGGAGATGCGTGTGGTTGCTACAATTTACTGTTTCCACCTTGTTATATGACCATAGGCTAACCTCAACCTTGCTACTTCAAGTCAAGTAGCGTATAATAGAAACATTTGGAAACTCCACTAAGACATTGATTTCGTTAGAAGGCATATGTAGGTTGTGATTGTTCTATGCAAACAATATTTTTCCTAGTGATACAAAACCTATGAAGGTACTATTAATACAAAATCCAAATCAAATGTTGTTGACCTTGGTTTAGTGAATATATGGTGAGTCAGCACTGATGTGAAATGCATGTCTACATGTTATTTTTTCCAACTTGTATACTATTTGATATAAGTTGATTCAGCCATGATATATCTATAGGGACTGTTATACTCTTGTTTACCTGTTGGGCAGTTGATTCTACTGTTGAAGACAGTCGATTCTTTTACCGAAGACACCCAAAAAAAAAAAAAGAGCTGCGAGTTGCAGTTGATACAAAAGTGTTGCCAGTTTATTATGGAGCTTTGTATCTCTTTTGTCCACCCAAAACATCATGAAAGATGTTGTATTTACATTTTTAGAGCAAATATCTCTAATTGTACAGTTTTGTTATACAAGGCATATGAACACTTTTTTTTTTTTTTAATTCTCGCAGCATCTGTACACTTCTTTTTTTTTTTTTTTTTTTTTTTTTTTTTTTTTTAAATTCTGTGATTACATTAAACTAATTAATGGTTGATGACAATCTTATGTTGTAGATAGTATTGGAATAAAGGTGCTTTTAGGAAGAGGGCTGCTGTTGTCATTATATTTCCAGTTCGAGTAGCATCATACTTGTTCCAATTTATCTATAGATTCCTGTTGTGTTGTAAATACCTGACAATGTTTTTCGATAACTTATGCAATAGTTTCTTATATTAGTAAATCACTAGTTGGTCCAATATTTTGTCATGTATACAATGTTTGTGAATATTTATGGTTGGATATTTAATAACATTTTGTGATTATAATAAACATATTGTTGTGATGTATAGATGATACCGGAACTTAAGATATAACATACAAAAATAGGTATAATATTTGTATACGTATGCACAACGTTGTAATTAGTTGTAATGTATGAAAGCGTGACACTAGTCATTAGTTGTAATGTACGAAAGCACGACACTAGTCATTAGTTGTAATGTACGAAAGCAAATGTATGTAAATCATTGAAAATACAAATACACAACATATAAGTACCATCGTAAAAAATATATTATAATATTTGAAATATGTTGTAATTGACTGTCTCACAACATTCAAACAACGTGGTGTATAATTTTTTGTTGTTGTTGAGTGTTTTCACTATAATTATATTTTGTTATAACTAACTATTCTACAACGTTTTGTACAACGTTTAGGTAAATGTTGTAAAAAAGACCCTACCTTTTATAACTATGGATATAACAACATTATGATAAGTGTTGTTAAAGTACATTGACAACATTTATTTAATGTTGTAATATGTAATATTTCTTGTAGTGATCGATTACAGAAACACGTTCCATTGTTGCTTATTATTGTACGAGGTGTGCCGAACCTCAAAAAGATGTTTTCTTTTGGATATTTCACAACACTTTTATGATCATTTGTTTTACATTGAACGGTTTCGACCCATTTCGAAACGTAGTCGCGGCAAGAAGAATATACAAGTTTCTGAAGGAGTTTGGGAAAGGTCCCATAAAGTCAATACCCCATACATCAAAGATCTCGATCGTAAGGATGAGGTTCAAAGGCATCATATTTCATCGAGAAATCTTTCCAAGCATTTGGCAATGATTGCAAGTTTTACAGAATTCGAACGAATCTTTAAAGAGAGTAGGCTAATAAAAACCATATTAAAGCACCTTTTCAGTGGTTTTCCTAGGACCAAAATGTCCGCCGCGCGCATGATCACGGCAGAATGAGAGAACATTCCTAATTTCGCTATCAGGAACGCATCGACGAATGATTTGGTCCGGACAATACTTAAACAAGTATGGGTCATCCCAATAGAAGTGTTTCACTTAGGAAAGAAATTCGTATTTATCTTGTTTGGACCAAAATGAGGGGGTTTCCTTAGTGACTAGATAGTTCACTTATCGGCGAACCAAGGATCGATTGGAACAGAAAGGAGTTGTTCGTCGGGAAAGTTTTCGTTGATTGGCAAAGAAGATGGCGCGTTCGGAAGACGCGATAAGTGATCAGCTATGACGTTATCGGATCCTTTTTTGTCTTTGATTGTAAGATTGAATTCTTGAAGTAAAAGGATCCATCGAATTAAACGTGACTTAGCATCCTTTTTAGCAAAATGGAGTCGAAGAGCAGAATGGTAAGTGTAGACCGTGATGTGGGAAACAATCAAGTAAGATCAAAACTTCTCGATCGCAAAAACAATAGTTAAAAGTTCTTTTCCAGTGGTCATATAATTGAGTTGAGCGTCGTTCAAGGTCATACTCGCATAGTAAATGATGTGAAGGACTTTGTTGATGTGTTGTCCTAAGACAGCACTGACCGCGAAGTTAGAAGCGTCACACATGATTTCAAAAGGAAATTCCCAATTGGGTGAGCAGATTATCGGGGCTAAAATGAGTTCGTTTTTAAGACGTTCAAAAGAAGCTACACATTCAGAGATAAATTCGAATGGGATGTCCTTTCCTAGAAGAGTAGTCAAAGGACGAGCGATTTTGCTAAAATCTTTCACAAAGCGTCGGTAAAAGCCAATATACCCAAGAAATGAACGAATGTCCTTAACGCATTTTGGAATGGGTAGTTCTGAAATAACGTCAGCTTTCGCTTTATCTACCTCAATGCCATTATTTGAAATTACGTGTCCAAGTACAATGCCTTATTTGACCATAAAGTGGCATTTTCCCGGTTCAACGTGAAGTGGTTTTCTTTACATCGATTTAAAACAAATTCAAGATAATGTAAGCAAGAGGAAAAAGAATCTCCAAAGATCGAAAAATCATCCATAAAGACTTCAAGAAAGCGTTCGATCATATCAGAAAAAATTCTAACCATACATCGTTGGAAAGTTGCAAGAGTGTTGCAAAGACCGAAAGGCATACGTTGGTAAGCAAAGGTACCAAATGGACATGTGAAGGTCGTTTTCTCTTGATCTTGGGGAGCGGTTGGAATTTGGTTATAATCGGAATAACCATCAAGAAAGCAGTAGAAATTGTGACTGGCTAAACGTTCGAGCATTTGATCGATGAAGGGAAGAGGAAAGTGGTCTTTACACGTTGCAGCATTCAATTTTCGATAATCGATGCAAACACGCCAAGCCATTTGAGTACAAGTTGGAAGAAGTTCGTTTTGGTCATTTGCGACAACGATGAGTCCGGACTTTTTAGGAATAACGTGAATGGGGCTAACACATAAGCTATCAGAAATGGGGTAAATGATACCGTTGTCAATAAGTTTAAGAATTTCTTCGCGAACTACCTCTTTCATCTTAGGGTTAAGCCTACATTGCGCTTCACGAGTGGGCTTGACTTCATCGGTTAAGTGAATACGATGTTGAACGATTACGGGACTAATTCCCTTGATGTCAGAAATGGACCCACCGATTCCATCTTTGTTTTTAGAAAGAGTAGAGAGAAGAGAAATTTCCTGTTCATGAGTTTAATTTGAAGAAATTATGATAGGACAAGTTTCGTTATCACCTAAGTATACATACTTAAGGTGATCGGGAAGAGGCTTAAGATCCAACTTTGGTGGTTTCTCGATCAAAGAACTTGGTTGAGATTTGGACTCAACTGAAAGTGATTCAAATGGAAGAATGTGTTCAACTTCGTTAGGAGCGTCTTGGAATAATTTTCCGTACTTGGCCTCATGCTTATCATTAAGGTCAATCGATTCGTTTTCGGAGTTCTCGTGAATGGCATTAACTTCCAAGGTTTGGGCATATGATTCATTCGAACAACTTTCAAGATTGAAAATATTAAGATCTAAAGTCATGTTTCTAAAAGAAATTTTCATTGAACCATTTCGACAATTTATTAAAGCATTTGAAGTAGCCAAAAAGGTCGACCTAAAATCAAAGGAATTTGACTCATTGGATTATTAACAGGTTGTGTTTCCAAAACAATGAAATCGACAGGGATGATGAATTGGCCAACTTTGATGAGTACATCCTCGATTTCTCCAACGGGTTTCTTAATTAACCGATCAATCAATTGAAGAGTTATTTTTGTTGGTTTAAGTTCACCCGAACCAAGTTGTTGGTGAACGGAATACGAAATCAAATTGACACTCGCACCCAGATTAACTAGGCATTTGTTAATTGTTTTATCTCCTATCGTGCATGAGATTGTTGGGCATCTAAGATCTTTGTATTTGATCGGGATCGATTGGGTCAAGACTTCGCTAAGTTAGACGGCTAAGAAGACTTTCTTGGGTACATGAGTGTGTCGATTTTGGGTACATAAGTCTTTGAGAAATTTAGCGTAGGTGGGGACTTGTTGAATGATGTCAAGAAGAGGGATGTTAACTTTCACTCGTTTGAAAATTTCCAACATCTTTTCCATTTGATCGGAATGTTTCTTTGGTTGAAGACGATGAGGAAATGGAATGCGAAACTAAGTAGGTCGGTCTACTTAAGTTGGAGGAGAACTAGACTCAGAATTTGGATCAAGAACATTCGTGGTTTTAGAAGAGTCTAGAGGAACATTCGATAAGTTATTTGGATTTTCAACTTGATTATCAATTTTCTTACTGGATTGTAAAGTTGTGATAGAATTCAACTGAGTTTGATTTCTATCTTGGATGACATGAACTTGGTTTGGATTAGGATTTTGACTCTTGGGGTTTGGAGTGGGTTGACTCAGGAAAGTGCCTCTTTCCCGTTCACTTATGGAAGTGGCTAACTGACTCATTTGCATTTCAAGTTTTGAGATCAAGTGACTCGTGTTTTGCATGTGTGAAGTCAATAAGTTTTGTAGACTGCTATTTGATTGGAGATTTTGAGTAGTTTCTTTAGTCAATGTTTCGAGACTTTTCTCAAGTGACATTAATCGTTTATCGTCTTGGGGAACAAAGGATTGTTGCGCTTGATTTTGGAAGGTGGCGCAATATTTTGGAATTGAGTATGTTGAAAGGGAGGATTCAAAGGACCATTCGAAAATGGTTGAAAGGGGGGTCGAACCAAATTTGAATTTGCATTGTTTTGGGCCAAAGAGAGGTTAGTATGATTTCTCCAACCTGGATTGTACGTTAGGGAGAATGGATCATTTCTAACTTTATTAAATGCATTGAGTTTTTCTAACGAATGTGGGCATTGATCGGCAACGTGGTTAAGATTGTTACATTTGTAACATGAGGGCTGAGACGCTAGAGCTTGATTTATTTGAGTTGATGAAAGGACATTATCGAATTTGGTTAACATTGCGTCTATTTTTGCTTCTAAAGTCATTGAGGATCCTACCGAATGAGCATTTAATCGGGAATAAATCGATTTCTCGTTATATCTTTCACATTGAGTTGATTTTTCGACTAAATTTTCAAGAAATTGCCAAGTGGCATCGTGATTTTGGGCTTGAAAGTTTCCTTGCCACATCGATTCGAGCATGGTTCGAGAGTTATTTTCAAGTCCAACGTATAAAATTTGACAAAGAGTCCATTTTTCGAAATTGTGGTGAGGACATTTGACTAGAAGCTCTTTAAATCTTTCGAAATAATTTTGCAAAGGATTCTCCCCCATATTGATGAAAATTAATGATTTCATTTCAAATTTTGGATGTTTTTTCCAAGGGGTAAAATTTCTTTAGAAAAACATTCACAAATTCATTCCAAGTTCCAATCGTATTTGAAGGCAAGCTATGCAACCATTTTTTGGCATAATCGGTAAGTGCAAATGGAATTAACCTAAATTTGATTCCATCGTCACTTAGTTGTTGAAATTTCATGGTTGCACAAACTTGTTCAAGTTTGGTTAAGAAAATATAAGGATCATCACGTTCAAGATTACCGAATTTTGGAAGAGTATTTATGTGATTCGAATGAATTTCAAAGTGGTTACCCGTTGGGGCGGCCAATATGATGCAAGAAGGAATAGAAACCCGACCAGGGAAGTATCTATCCATAAGAGTTCAAGGGAGATTTTCTTCGGCCATGGTTGAAGGAATGTTTGTTTGAACTAAACCATTAGTAGAAGGATCACGAGTCCAACTATGCATGCACTAGCGAGAAAAATAAAGAAAGACGAGAAAAACAAGTTGGAGAAGAGAATAGAAGCGATTTTTTTTTTGTTTTGAAAAAAGAATTTTTTAGAGAGAAAAAGAAATACTTACAAAAGAAAGTTGCCTTTTTTATTTTGGGTTTTTGTTTTTTGTTTTTTTTTTTAAATATGGATGAACCTAATGCAAATTACTTATTTACAATTTTCTAGAATTATATAATGACGAAAATTTATTTCAACAAAACATTTCTCAGCCAGTTAACGGACCAGAGTTATCAGTGCACCAAGAATAACCCTATCAATGCAGCCGAAGGTTTAAGTACCTTCAGAGGAACAACCGATATAATCTTTACAAATCACCGTAATATTTATAAACAATTATTACTCTACCATAGTCTAGACACCGTGAAATAATCCATTAGAAATAAACCAATTTGTCAAAATATAATGAAGTCCATAGAAAATAAAAACAAAACTAATATGAATGCAATTTTATGGAATATTTTAATCAATCACAGAACGAACAATCACTGAATAGTCACAAAACAAGAAAATACAGAAATAAATTTTTTACAAGCAAGCCACGGCACCTACACGAAATCTTTACAAGTAATTTTTATATTTTTTTCTTTCTTTTTTGTCAAGCAGCAGCAGTCCCTGTAGAGTTTAGAAAATTCTCACCTAGGGCGGCAGTTCGTCCAGTGCAACTGAGTAGCGCTAGCACATTCACACCCATCTTGGTGTGCAAGTGCTCCAACAATTCAAATTTTGCTAATTGCAAATTGCTTGACCTCTAAAATCCTTGTTTGTTGATTGGTTGTTTTTTCTGTTTTTTTAAGAGAAGAATAAAAAGAAAGGAAGACAAGAACTATTATAAAAAAAAATTGAACATGAATAAACCTAATCACGATATCAAACACAAATATAAAGACCAAAAACCTTTTTTTTAATCAAACAAAAGCAAAACTAAAAGGAAATTGAATTTACAAAGAGCAAATAGAAACAAAATTATCAATCTATAATGGGCCAGCGAAGCCCAAACCCTCACAAGAAAACAAAATTGAAGCCCAAAAGTAAAAATGATACCAAGCCCACTCAAGATTCAACCCAATTCTTCACTTCGGCACTTAATATCAATCTCGAACTGGCTAAATTGTTATTCACTCACGTTCTTACGCAATCCTCAAAAGTAGTGGAAACCAAAATTCTATTTCCTGACTCAAAATCATAAAATTCAAACCACAAATCTCGAATAGATTGAAAATCGTTATTCAAATTAAGTTCCCAGATGGGATTAGTAATTACAGTTCGGTGATTTAGGGGTTTGTGAAATAGGAAGTGCGAGGTAGAAAATTGTTGATGTGGTTGAGGGGAAGATCACGGTTGGACGTCAGTCTGAACTTGAAGGAAGACTTGGTTTTGATTTGCTGTAGCTCGAATTGGGGTTTCATAGGGCGATTTGGATTCGGTGAAGGGCAGGGACGTAGATTTGGGGATGGATTGGAGTTGTTTGTGTTAAGACAATATTTGGGGGCTATTGAGTTCGATTTGGGGTGGAGTTTAAGGAGGCTTTAGCTGTGGAAAATGCAGTGGTCTGTTGATGGGGTTTTGTAGTCTGTGTGGTAAGAGTAAGTAGTGGCAAGGAAATATGGTTTGTGACTGGTATGGTCAGGGTAGGTTTGTGTAGTTGATGAACTGAGTTGAACTCAAGTAAGATGATGAGGAGGGGTGTTTGCAGTATGGTGATTGGGGAGATGGAACTTGCTGGTTCTGTTGTTGGTGGTGAACGTTGAAGATGATCAAGTGGGACGTGGATATGCTGTGAGTAGAGCTTGAAGTGGTCTGATTGTTATGATATGGTGATCTGCAGAGAAGAAGTTAGTGAATGTAGATGGCTGATTGATAGGGTATTTGGTAGAAATTATATGGAGAAGGTAGAAAAATGGAATTCAGATGGCCTTGGATGGAGAGTTATATGCTGGTGATGAAATAGAAGATTGTGAATTGGCAGAGAACTTAAACCAGAAGTATTACTAGAGAGGAAAGAAAAGAAGAATTGGAAAGAAATAATTTTAATTAATTACTGGAAAGAAAAGAAGGAAGGCAGTCAGGGAATGTAAGGCAAAGAAGGGAAAGAAAATTATAGGGAAAGGAAAGCAATATTTTTATTTTTGTTTTTTTATATTGTAAGAATTGGAGAAAGGAAAGAAATTTGGAGAAATTTTGGAAATAAATAAATGAAAGAAAAAGAGCACATTGTAGTGAAAACAGGAAAGAAATTGAAAACAAAAGGCAAGTGCTTTTTTTTTATCAAGACTAATGCAAATAAACACAACTAAACTACGGAAAAACAAGCATACAAAATAAACACAAGTTTTTTTTAAGAACAACAAAATTAATCCGAAGAATATGATTAAAATCAAATTCCTTCCCCGGCAACAGCGCCAAAAACTTGTTCGACGACGGATATTCTATCGATTAGAAAACCGTTGCGAAGTGTAATAAACCGCAAGCGCACGGCGTACACTTATAGTACGTTAACAAGTGTGAGTTGATCCACGGGGAAAGAAGTAATTTTAATTATTTTACTTAATCAAATTATCCCAACTATAAATTGTGATTTAGTACTAGAAACAAAAAGTAAACTAAAATATAGACTAAAACTATGAGATTAAAACCAATTTAGAGGCAACTTCACTTTTCTGTCTTTCAACATGGTTCAACATAAAATAATACGAAGATCTCTCAAGAATCTAAATAAGATTAATTATGTAATTCTCATAAGCATAACTTATTTGCGCTATCAATTAACACAAAATAAGTCATCAAGCTATAATACACAATTAATCTAACTTTTTAACTTTTATGAAACATGACATTGAAATGAAACTAAAATCAAATTTAAGTATGATCTATTTACATTGGTTAGTAACATAGTTCATCAAATTTCAACTTAAACCCCATTTCATTGCCATAATCACATTTTTAGATGAAGAGGAAATTTGTTGTTTATGTCATAAATCACAGTCTCAATGTTATGAAATGAACAAAAGAGGCTATTAAATGCAACATGAAACACGAGTACACAAAAACATCCATCATCATTTAACCCAAAAGAGATCATTCATACAAATTTATGTTGGATCTACATTAATGAGAGGAAAAGCTTCATCATCCCTAAATTGTCCGGGTTTAGCACCTCATTTGTGTTATTATTTCAACACAAATAGATTTCAACATTGAAGAACAACAAAAATAGAGAGTAAATAATGAAGAAAAGATATTAACAACTAACTAATTGCATAAAATAAAGCTACACTACTTGCAGAAACGAAAATAACATGTAAATAGAACATAAACATGACATAAAAGAAGAGGCTTGGAAGACATTTTTGTTTATTTGATCATTTACACATTCATTTGCTAAAAAGGAGATCCTCAAATACATGAAACAATGGGGTATATATACATGATCAAAAACCCTAAAACCCTAATCACTTTCCTTGGGAAATCCCCAAAATGCTCATTCATGAAGCTTCTAATTGCCATTAGCCACTAATAAGTCATGTAGAATGCATGAGGCCTTTTGTCTCATTCAATTAGTCTTTAATATGAAGCTTAAGAGCAAGTGGGCTAGTTGAAAGCTGTGGGCCTCTACTATCCATAAAATGAATTAATTCTTTGCCTCCTTTTGTGTAAATGCAAGGTTTCCCTCATCCCTTCATGTTTATATATATCCTTTTAGCTCCAAAATTCCTACAAGAGATAATCACAAGAAACAAGTAAAAAATTTCACAAATTAAAACATGCACAAGTGACCACTTTTTCCCAAAATAAGTGATGATTTTAAAAATATTTAAAACATGGTTTGATCATATAAAATACCCAAAAATGTTCATTTATTCAACTAAACAAAAATAAATATGTGAATATAAATGTGCATTTTTATGTGCACATCACATGCAACACATTTACACCACATGCAACCAATCCTTTCTTTCTTTTAGTGCATGTATTACATTTTTATTTGCATTAACTTTATTTTATTCTTCATATATCCATTTATGTCTGTGCATATATATGCATTATTTATTTATTTATTAAATTGTCATAAAATGCGGGGTGTTACAATTTTTATATCAAATCTACAAATACACACTCATATATATACACTCAAACTCAATCTAGGGTATTACTAACCCAATTTCTATTAAGTTACGCCATAGAGTTAAGGTTACTACTCAACCTTCTGCTCTGATACCAAATGTAATGGCCCGAATTTCCGTACGCTTTGAGTCGACAAATCACACCTCACGTCCAACCCAAATTGCACAGAAATACGAATCATTAATGGAAATAAGTTAGAGGGTAAGAAGTATAAAGAAAGAAATTCTAGAATAGAAGAAAACAAATAACAAAAAAATTAAAGTGGAACGAATAAAATATGTTAAATAACATAACTTTTGAAATATAATCCAGTAACAATATATAATACCATCATTAGAGCACAATAGCTATTTCTAGAACAGTTATAAACACATGTTTCCAGATATAAACATAGTACACAACGAAATATATGATAGTCTATAGCTAACTGATGAAGCCTCCTACTTCAAGCTCCTCCAAGTGAATCTGTAAAATCCTTACTACTTGACTGCCCGTACAAATTTGGGCATTGAAGAGTTTAGGGTAAAACAAAAACAAAATACTCTTTGGGTCAGTCATGGGACTGGTGTGAGTAAACCCCAACCATTTGTTTAACTTTCCAAAAAACCTTTTCAAAAGAAAAGATAATCATAAGACCGATCCACACATAAACACAGATGATTTTTACCTTACGATAACCCAAATCTTTTCTATATCAAATCTAGTGATATTATAATAAAATCTAAATCATATAAATAGAAATCTAGCGGAACGATTACATCTCACGCTCCATATATAATATAAAATCAAAAACTGCAGAGCGCTTATTGGAGATTGGATTTCCAACATGACAAGGTATAGGACCACCTTCCGATCAGTGTACTCTAGAGAGGATACACTGGGGTTCAACAAGAACATCTTACAACCTGGCCACACATGACTGGCCACTAATTTAACTTGAGTGTACCGAGCATATTATCACCAACGGTTGTGATCAACAACCGTTACCGAAAGCATACAACAACGAATAGAATAAGAAGCAAGTGGAATTTCTCTAGATCAGGTGATAATACCTCTAATGGGAATAACCCACTTGACCATGCTGCCTGCCCGATTTCCGGCATTTCCCAGTTGATGAGGCTTGAGGTCACGATTTCCTTCTAGAACAACACATCATCATTCACTTTGAATGTAACATCGTATGATCCATCAAATCACTAATTGACGTCCACAAATACCCTCTGGGTGTTAAGCTGAGAAAATAAATATCCTGCCACCATACTTGGTATATTTGAAGGAATAAATGTACGTGACCATCTAGAAATACTCTGTCATACATTCGTCGATATACATTGTCCTGGGACTGGACAAACCGAAGGCACCATCCCATCAATCCATCTTGGGCAATTTCTACCTAGGATTAACAGAACAACCCTTGCATTTTACTCTTTCTTCAATTTATCTTCAATATAAGTTAATTCATAACGCTTATGCCAATACGAAGTGGTTTTCAGATATTAAATCTGATCTTGTTCTCTCCGTATTGACAACGTATCTATAAAATAAACCAAAACTTTGACAGTCGGTTATTTAACTATCAACATCCATACAATCAATGATCCTATTTCCAAATAGAAATTCTATCGATCAATCATCAAGCAACGCTGGGCCCTTTTTAAATTAATTTCTTATTTAAATTATTAACTTCCTAAATTCCCATATCTTTCCAGATATTTCGCAAAACTCGTTTGGCCTCTCATATTCTTAGAAAAAAATTCCAAATATTATAAACTCTTTATTCTCGATATTCCAGAAAATATCTCTTATCATAATTGAAAATTTTCCACAAATTCACAAATTCTCATTTTCTATATTTAGAAAATATACATTATTAATATTGGAAAACAATTCCAATTTCAATTTCTAATTTCCTATATTACCCACCACATTCTTTTTCCTATGCTTATAATACATTCTTGTTTTTATTTGGAAAATGTTTCCAAATTCCATATATGGATTTAAATAAACGTTGTATAAAACGTCATTACGACAACTCAACTCATTGATCACTTATTTGCTAACTGCATCTCTAACCAATCCTCGCTATCGAACCTTAACCATTTCTCAGTCGATCATGAAGTCAATTAAGTTGGGGTATAATTATGTCTCAGACCTTAACTGAACAACATTCTCAACTTCCAAATAGTCAAAGCTCACACTTAAATCTTAAAAAACATTTTCTTATGTAACTCTCGGATTCAATTTAAGAATCCACTTCTTTTACGGAAAACATTGATTATAACAATAGCGTTATAATCCTTGCTTCCTAAACATTTAATTTTAAATATAACCTTGATGCCTTGATTTGGATAAATAAATAAATATTTAATTCTTTATTTAAATGGAAAGAAAATAGTACTTTCCTGAATTAGATATAATTGGATTCAATAAATGACTCTTCCTTGAATTACATATATTTGATTAATATTCCAGACTTGTAATAAATATATCCTTTCGAGTAAACTCAAATTCGACTGAAACCACATAGTTAGGAGAATAATAAACGCTGTGTGTGTTAATGTCATATATTTGAAAAATATAACTACGAAGTCGGTATAACCAATTTAGAAAAATAATCTATTACCAATGTGCTAAATAATCTATTACCAATGTGCTAAATAATCTAATCATTAATTAATTAAATAAATTAGATAATTAAATAGTTTAATCACTTTATTTTCCCCTAACCTCTTGCTTACATTTAACCACCCTAATCTCTCTTTCACTTACACGGATCTTGCTTCCATACGTTATTATTCTTGGTCAACTTCCCAGGCCTGAAGCTTCTTCGATGGTGTTCACTGGTATTAACGTGAAACCCGATGCTTCTCCCTCTCTCAAACTGATACAGTGCCTTCCATATTTCATCCATTGTTGCTCCACAGACAGTGTAAGCCACAACAACTCTTCATCAACCATAGTTCTTCCCTAATTCGACGAAAGTCTAAGTTCAAACTACATCGTCTGCTTCCAGTGCTCCACATCTGAAATCATAGCCTCCAACGTGCCCCTCTTTGTATAACACCATCACCGTACCTTAAATCCCCTCTTCACACAGCTCACAACTTCCCTCATTAAGAATTACTTAACCATGTATTAAGACTTAACCCAGATAAAATCACATCCGCCATTTTTTTTTCAATTCGAAGACATGGTCCAACTCGTATTCGTCCCTTTCAAATTCGAATATGCGATCCATTTAACCACTCACCCCCATCGACTTGTCACCGCCTTCCACCCATTTCTACCGCCATCAGAAGCTAGTGAGGTCGACCTCAATATACTCTAACTCCCTTACAGGCAAAACTGTAGGTTGCGAAAAATTTATACCAAAAATCCATGAAACTTAGCCAACTCTTGCTAATTGATCCCACAAACATAAACATATCACCTAAATCACAAATCGTAGCACTAAAATCTTGATTTCTGGAACCTTAGTAACGCTATACAAAAATTACAGCCACAATATGTTCGATCGAACCGAACGAAACTCATTAAATGGAAAGAGCAATCTTTGAGGATTTCGAACATATGAGATTCGAGATTTATCGGAATTTCTTCAATTTTATATGATTTTTCAAACCAACGATTTGGCTTAGGGAAATTTTCTAGTGGCGGGTCAATTTGTTTTTGCGTTGACCACAGATCGAACTGGGGAAGGGTTTGAAGGGTTGGTAATGTTTTATAATTAGTTTTAGGAATATTCTTGGAATATGCTATTATTATTTCGTCTCAATGTTTTAAATCCATACGATCATCTGCAAATTCCGACTACGATGAAATTTGACATCCTGATATAATTTGACATTCCGGATCCAACAAAACTGGTTTCGTCGAAATCGAGTTCGTTTGGACAAATAGCGAAAATTTAAATATTAAATTCAGCAATTGATTCACGTTTAATTTTCGTATGCTCACATAACAACTCCAATTGTTTGAAAATTATTTTCATACAATAATTTAATATTATGGATCTAATGAAACTGATTTCGTCGAAAACGGAGGTCATTTGCAAAAAGGCTATTTTTAAGGCTTAATAAATCAATTAAAATATTAATTAATTCCAAAATAATTCAATTTAGTAATAATAAATCCATATTATCTTATATATATATATATATTTATCCAAATGAAACATCATATGGTTCCAAAATAAACATATCTAGATTTTAAACATGATATTTCAAATTTAAATGACATTCAGATTATTTAAATTCAATTTATTTATATAATAAATCGTTGTAATATATAAACGATTCCATAACGACTTTCTGAAATTTCGATCTGGTCATAACTCACAATCTAGAGGATGAAATCTCGATTTTTCACTTTCGTTGGAAAAATATAATCAAATAGATCCCAACCTTTCTTATTTCAAAGAAATTTGACTTATATTGAATCCTTTATATTCGATTGAAGTTCACAGCATTAAAATACGAACTACCGTGACATTACAGTCTCGTTTTAATCTTAATTATAAATTATACATTCGAAAGTTGTTTTATAAATAAATTCCTTATAAAATCCTTTTAAATTATCAATACAACATTTCAAACTAATTTAAATATTCAGAAATAAAGAGATAAAAATCCGAGTCGTTATAGAGAGAGATTTTGGCTAGAAAAAATAGATTTATATTTTTTTATCAAAATTTACAAAAAAACGATCAAGAATTTCGTTCATTTTGAAATTTATTTTTGGACTAGTTAACCGCAGAATTTGAAAAAGTCATGAACTGAAAGTTGTTGAGAATTATTTTCCCTTCAATCTAAAAAAATAGAAAAACCGATTTTCAATAGAATTTGAAGTAGATACAACCAAAACAACGATAGATAAATTTCCAAGTCAGAAATGTGTATCCGAAAATGTGTCTGATAGATTCATGATTTTTATTTAGAAAATTTCGAAATGTAAAAAGTGTCTGATTAAAAGTTATAGCTGTCTCAATTTCACCCAATTTGAAAAAAAACAAAAAGTGAATTTGGGTTATCCAACAGGAAGTTACGGCCTCTACAACACAAGTCAAAATCCAAAAAAAAATACAAAATAAAAAATCTTTGGTTTCAAAGAGAGAGTGGTCATGACTAGGGTTTTTAGGTGGGACCCGCTTGTTGGAGGTGGAGGAAGGTCGGTCAGATGTAGTCAGGTCAGCTATGGAGGACCTGGGTGGTAGTGGTGGCCAAGAGAAGGAATGTTTTTTTTTTGAGTAGGATGGATGTGTAGCGCGGAACTACACAGCCGATTAAGCATAATATTAATATATATAACCCAGTTGACAAGCCCAACTGGTGGTAATAGTTGTTAAGAGTGATAATTATACATAAGTTCTCCCAAATAAACGATTACAGCAGCAACAAAACAACCCAAGAGCGAGATACAGGAAAAGAAAGTGCAAACACAATCCAAAATATAAGCCCACATAAGAACTGACATAACAGGGAAACCATAACCAAGCTACTGCAAGTCTGTACTCGAGCCTCCATGATTCGAACCCACGGATTCAGCTGGACTATTATTCACTGGCAAAGCAAGCATGAACCTGGCAGAATAAGACTAACCTGACCAAGAGTTAAAGAATAAAATAATAAGTCTGCATAAGCCTTCAAACTTCTTCAGTGATTTGTTAAATACGACTGCATTCCTTTCTTTCCAAATGCACCAACAGTATATTAATAAAAAGGAGTCTAAATCTTTATTGACAGCACTGTATTGCCAATAATCAAACACTGATGATATGTTAGGTACCACTCCAAGCAGATGAACTCTAGTGGCACCAAGAATAGGGAAAGAGAACTCGCTTTCGAAGAAAAGATGCTCAATTAATTCTACATAACTTGCTTAGAAAGCACATAGAGGATCGTTGATCAAATTGAGCCTATGCAACTTAGCTCTCGTGTTAATTTTACCGTGTATCAAGCACCAATTAAAGAAGAGAACCTTCGGAGGCAGATGAATTTTCCAAAGTCTTGAAAAAGAAAAAGACCTACCAGAAAAATTGATATAATTGTACACTGAAGCCACTGAAAATCCCTTTCTTGGTGATAGGGCCCAAACATAATAATCAGGAGATTGAAAAATATGAGTTTGAAAAACCAAAGTAGAAATATCCAAGAGGTTATTAAGAACTTGAACATTAAATAAAGATGGAGGGCAAAGAGAAGAGGGACCATTATGATTCAAACTCGCTACAGAAGAGAATTCATTGGGAATCATAAGGAAAAGAGCAGGAAAAACTTTAGAAAGAGGGGCATAGCCATGCCAAATATCATGCCAGAGTAAACAAGATTCCCCATCACCCAACCTAACATGAAACAAGTTTTTAATACGAGGAATATAAGAAATTACACCAGACCAAAATGGAGAAGGTTTAACAGAGGGGAAGGAGTGCAATACAAGGCGAGGATTGCTGGAATAATAGACAGAAAGAATCCAGTCTTTCCATATGAAGGAACCTGGAGAAACCACACGCCATAAACATTTTGATAATAAAGCCAAGTTGAAATTCAAGAGGTTAATTATTCCCAAACCCCCTTGATCAGTATGTAAGCACACTGTTTGCCAATTGACCAATATTTTGACTTTACTTCCATTTCATAAGAAAGCACTCCTAATTGAATCAATTTTCGAGATTACCCACTTGGGCAGCTTGTGAAAAGACATCCAATAAGTTGGCAAAGCAGATAGTACAGCTTTAACCAACACTAGACGACCAGCTGAGGATAAAGTATTAGCCTTCCACGATGATAACCTCTGCTCAATTTTATGAATGAGAGGCAACCAGTCTGATCTATGAAGTTTGGTGGGTCTAAGAGGAATTCCCAAATAAACTATTGGAAACTTAAGAATCAAACAATTGAGGATAGAAGAGATGGAAGGGCCTAGGTGGTCAGCTTTACCTAACATTATAATTGAGCTTTTTGAGAAGTTAATAGAAAGGCCCGAAATAAGCTCAAATACATAAAGCACCACTTTAAGGCAGTGAATATGATTAAGGTGAGGAGAAGAAAAAATGATTGTGTCATCAGAAAATAGAAGATTAGAAATTGCTTGAGAAGCATTTGGAAGATGAATTCCATCAAAATAGTTGTTTGCGATCACTCTCTTAACTATTTGATTGAATGCATCCGTTATTAACACAAATATGAGAGGAGATAATGGATCCCCTTGCCGTAGCCCCCTGTTGGATTTAATTAAACCACCGGTACTGCCATTAATAGAAATGGTAGAGTGACTAGATCTAAGAATACAATCAATCCAATTACACCAGCGTTGAGAGAAACCCTTGTGCTTAAACATTTGTAAAATAAATTCCCAATTTACTAAATCAAATGCTTTAGAAAAATCTAATTTGAGAAGGACACCTGGAGTATTAGTATTGTGGCAGTAAGAAATTACCTCTTGAGTAGCTGCTATACAATCGAAAATGCATCGTCCTTGAATGAAAGCTGACTACTTAGAACCAATAAGATCAGAAATCACATATTGAAGACGATTAGCAAGAGATTTGGTGATGATCTTAAAAGTGGTATTAAGCAAACTGATGGGACGGAAATCAGATAGCGAGTTTGCACCAGAAAATTTGAGAAGAAGCACAATGTTAGCGTAGTTAAGACGAGAGATAAGACTAGGGTTTTCATAAAATTCATTACACATGGCCATAGTATCATTTTTCACTACAGGCCAAAAGGATTTAAAGAATGAAGGCCCAAATCCGTCTGGGCAAAGTGCTTTATTATCGTTCATCTCATTTAAAGCGGCCCAAATTTCCTTTTCTGAAAATGGATGGTCAATGGAAATAGCATTAGAAGAAGGGTAGAGTAAATTCCAATTAATGAATGGGATAACAGAGGAAGGACGACTGAAAATGGAACGATAGTAATTAGAGAAGAGAAGAAGAATGTCATTATGATTCGAGTATAATTGACCTTCATGAGAGATTTCAAGAATGCAGGAAGCTTGCCTACTTCCATTTGCAATTCTATGAAAGTAAGCGGTACTTTTATCTCCTTCATCTATCCATTTGGTTTAGATCTTTGTTTCCAGCCAATTTCTTCCTGTTTAAACAGTCTTTCCAATTCAGATTCAAGATTCTTCAATGAATTATACTCTTCATCGTTTAAGGGGCGAAGATTCTTCTAGGATATTAAGGTCTAAAATTGTATCTTGAATATTAGAAATACGAGCACGAATTGTACCCCAAACAGATTTGGCCCATGGTTTAATCAGCTTCCTCAGTGATCTCAATCTAAGGACAATTTTATGCATAGCTGATTGAGATTGAATTGGATGATCCTAAGCTGTATGAATAAATTCCTTAAAAGATGGTTCAAGTAACCATAGACGCTCAAATCTAAATGGATGCTTAGAATTGGTAAGGTTTTCTGAATCAAGGACAATAGGGCAACGGTCAGAAACGATAGAAGCAAGGCCGGAGACAGAAGATAAAGGGTGAATCTCCTCCGAAGAAGAGTTAAAAAGAAATCGGTCAAGCTTAGCAAGGGAAGGATTA
Source organism: Allium sativum (assembly GCA_030737875.1). NCBI lineage: Eukaryota > Viridiplantae > Streptophyta > Magnoliopsida > Asparagales > Amaryllidaceae > Allium > Allium sativum. Next base: position 965,852,281 of record CM060912.1, on the reverse strand, counting down.
AATATGTGGCTTGACCAAGTAAAAGAACAATTGCAAATAGGGGGGTCAATTAGACAACAGTCAAAAATGAATGAGTTAAAAACATCAAAATCTGGAGAAATGATTCTAGATTTTCTTTCATTAACATATCTAATGGTGTTGAAATCACCCCTATTACCCAAGGGCCTTGAAAGCAGATAGCCAATTGTTTACAATGTTCCCAAAGGTTTATTCTCTCATTAGAGTCTTGAGGACCATAGATGTTGGAAAAGAAGAAAAGAGTGTTAGAGGCAATGTGATGAAGAGATACTTGCAAAGCAGATTGAGTGGAGAAAATTTGATGCAAAGACCACACAGATTCATTCCATGTAGTAATAAGACCACTTCTAGTTTCAATTGCATTAACATAAGTCCAAACAGTCAAAGAGGACCCACCAATCAAACTAAAATGATAATTCGAAGGATCTGAGAGTTTAGTTTCTTGAAGGAAAACTGTATCTATATTGAGTGGGGATAAAACTAGATTAATAACATGACATTTTGAATGGTCCCCCAGTCCCCGTACATTCCATGTGACAACTTTCATTGATGTTTATTAATACGCTCCTGTTCTAATGCCTGCATGGCTTTATAGTGTGCATCAAGTAAATTCACACCCATGCAGGCAGATATCTTTTTATTCAAACATTTATTAGTAGAGGAAAAAACAACAGGAGTTAAAAAGCTACCAGTTACTTCAGGATTGTTGAGTCTTCCACTTCGACGAACAAAAATAGGAGAGAGAAATTGGGGCCAATCTTGATCATCTGACCATGGCTGTTGAGGAGGGGATTGTGGCAGAGGGATTGAACTAATTTCAAATGGTATGGTTTGAATAGGAACCATTGAGAAATCATTAGAACGAGGGACAAATTGATTAAAAGGGGGATTCAGGTCAACATGAGCTTCTTGAATCTGATCAACATGCATTTCTTTATTCACCTCATCATGCTTAGCTTGCTCCATCTCTTGGGTATCAAAGTCTGGCAAGTTAAATTCCATATTAATTACCCTAAAGACGGATGTCAAAGGTGGTAACATCACTGACTCTTCAATCATAGCATCAAATCGATCCTCCGAGCTAATATCTTGAAAGTTATGAATACATGGTACCACTTGCTCCTCTTCATTACCAATTAAAACTAATTCTGGTCTTGTACTAGGATGTTCATGTTTGCTGCGTTGAACCTTGATAATATGCACTTTGTTATTGGAGCGGGCTGCAAACTCATTTTTTGAACCAATTCCTTCATAAAATTGCATTTTCACCAGAAAATCTTTATGATCAAAGTGACACTAGTCGCAGTCGTCAACAGCAAGAACTCTGCCCATAGGTTTCAAAATTTCCTTCACTGCATCATCGTTGTTTTTGAGAAATTCCGGAAATCCTTCCACCTTAGCCCATGATTCTATTTCCAATGCAGGCTCTGGTTCTCTCTCGTCATCATCCTAAGGTTCTAAACTTATCGCTGCTCCTAGTTTAGTCAGAATTTTGAGTAGTAATGCATGATCTTTTTTTACCATAAGTAGGACATTAAACCAAGAAGGAGTTGTTTGTAATAATTGACATCGGCCAACAATCATATTCAAGGTTTACTTCCAAAGCTTGATGAAGTGTTTCCACCTTCCACTTTCCAGTCAGTGTCTTTGCTACAATACATTTCGAAACATCCGCCATTCTAAAGTTATTTGAGACTTGAGAGGGTAGAGAATGGGTTTGAGACAGATGAGAAATAGGATGAATAAATTGCATATTATTGGAATTATCATGGTAATTAGCTTGACGGATGGCATTATGAAGCGATATTTGACGAGCATTTTTTGCAGGGTAATTGATTTGCTTAGGGACCTAGTGAGCGTGGTAATTATTTTTATTTTTGACGGCTTTGGGTGCTGAAGACGAAGAGCTACCTACATAAAAGTTTTTCTTTGGACAACGGTACACTGAGTGACTAAACGAACCACATTTGAAACATATTTTAGGGTCCCCACATGTGCTTGCCACGTGACCCTTACTTGCGCACTGTAGGCATCTTCTTTCTTTTTTCAAATGAGCAACAGTTTGAAAAACAGAGACAAATTATGGTAATGGTGGCCTGAATGACTTTTTAGGAGGAGGTCTAGGCGATGATGATGGTAGCGAAGCTGTCACCTGAGCGTAAGACTTTTTTGGAAAAGCATCATGATGATCAGAGAAGAAAGAAAAACGGTTTGATGAAGAAGGAATTGAAGCCTGAGAGTTTTGAGAATGAGAATGAGTCACTTCTGAAGGTTTTGAAAATTCAAAACGGCGAGGAAGACGATTAGAATCAGTATTGGCTCGAACATAAGGCGAACGAAAAGATGAGGGACGATGAGACGAAGGAGGGGCACGAAAGGGAACAGAACGAGAGATAAAAGACCAAGCATGCTTAGAGGAAGGATTGGAGGAGGCAGGGATAAAAGCAGAATGAGAAGGAGAAGATGACGAGGAAGAAACTGAACGAGGGAGAAGAAAAGGCTTATATCTTGAAGGATATTTCGACAGAAAGGGTGGGGAGGAAGGAAGAAAGGACGCCATTAACAAGAATTAGCTACCCAAGAAAGGACGCCATGAACGAGGGAAGGAATGTTGTTTGCATTTTTAGATCTAGGTTTTCACAATTCCCAAATAAATTGAATTTTGAAATTAGAATGGATCAGAAAATAGATATAGAGATTAAAAATCATTACAACAATTAGAATTTACCTATGGATTTGATTTTTGAAGGGAAGAAATTTTATATTGGAGGAAAGGTGTTGAAGAGGAAGAAGATAAAAATGGCCTCGGTTAAAAATTGAAAATGAAAATGCAGAGAAGACAGATCCACAAATAATATTTCTCGAAGTCCACTCGAATTGTAATGTAATATCGAATAAATGGATGATGTGGCATAGATAGCTTTCACATGAAGCTAAGTCTCGATTTAAACATACATAGGAGGGATAACAGTGCAAACGCGGTCTTATTTGCGTAGTTTTTCAAAGGAAAAGTTAAATTTGGAGCAAACAGAAGCGAATTTTCACGGAATGGAAAAAATGGAGACCTTTACATAATTTCGAGTAGAATCATAAAAAAAAAAAAATTGCAGAGCTTCAAAATAATCAATTCAAATTCAAATTTTGACAACTTTTGACCAAAGCTGACTTTTCCGACAAATTTTATATTTCAATCGATCTGGTAAATTAAAATACTCAGTAACTCAAACATGTTACTTAAATTTAAGTTTTAAGAAATTTTATAAATTCAAATGGCGCAAATTTTAACAATTTAATATTACAATCTTATTTGACGGTTGTTTAATTTCATTATTCAAGAGGTACTTATTTTTGTTTATACACAAAATCAAATTCACTTATTTCATTACAATTAAGAATAAATTGGAATTTAAAAATTAAAATTTTAATTCCAATTAAATCATTGATTAAAATCTACTTAAAAATTCAGGTTGTTATAATCACTTTAAATATGACGTTTCAAAATACATACCATTTACATACCAACAAACTTAACATAAATTTAATAGTTGTTAAGTCAGTCAATAAAATTAGATTTCCCTTAAAATATAAAGTCAAATATGTCAACAATATAAGTATTATATATGACTAATGTTACGATTGCCTCGCATGTTGTTAAGGTAGGAATGGCGGTTTGAATAAATAGTCTCACATCACGGAATAAACTAAAAGAGTAGAGTATAAATATGGGTTGGTAGACAGATAACATGGGAATTTTTTCGTTACAAGGATGTGTGTGTCAACTCATATGTATGCGCCATATGCAGGAGAATGGGGAGCTTTGTTCCGACCATCATTACATAACAGTGTTATCACATGCGAAGGCTACGGACTAGACTATGCAGGCAAGATAATGCTCTCAAAAGATATTCGTAGGATGCGAGTCAAGTGGAATACTTTTAGGATTGTCTCGCATGTTGTTAAGGTAGGAATGATGGTTTGAATAAATATTCCCATATCACGGAATAAATTGAAGGAGTGAAGTACAATTTGAGATGACAAACGCGTAACATCAGGAATTCCTTTTATTACAAGGATGTGTGTGTCAACTCATATGCGTGTGCCTTATGCAGAAAGGAAGAGGTCTTTGTTCCGACCATCGTTACATAACAAACAATAGTGACAAATTTAATATATTATTCACGTATCTCAATTAATTAATTTATCGCACACTAAAAGAAAAAATTGCATCAAATGCCTATATTTCAACATTTCTACAACTATTTACTAAACCCCATAATTCTTTTAGGATATTTTATATTAAATCCATATGTTTTAAATTAATCATGAAATCTTAAATTCAAATTATTTAAATAATCATAGTGAATTTTAGGCCATTTTCTAAATGTCTTTAAAATATACATTTTTTGTGTTTTTTTGCATTGCCACTTAAAAAAAAAATTCAAAAAATTATAAATATCAATGGGAAATTACTGGTTAAAAAAATGGAGAAATACCTACACTTATTATGAGTAAATATAGATATATCAGGAATTATTCACATAGTGTAGTGCCAATAATGAAAAAGGTGAAAAACATGTGTAGAAATGTTTGCACTTATTGTGAATAAGTGTAAACATGTCTGTAGTTATTTTACAGTGTAACGTATACAAGTCTCAGTGTATGGAAAAATTACAGACATATCTATAATTTTTCTATATGTTTGTTTTTTTTTCTGCAATTTTACTGAAAGTGATATATTTTTCATTTGTATGCAATCTTCGTTTTTTTTTTTCTTGATGCTTTTTCTACAATAATGTGATGTTTGAATAAGTGTATGCATTCAATTTCGAAGTTTGAAGCAATCAACAAAAATTACGTAATAGCATTCAATATTTTGATATAATTGCTACGATGTCTGCAATTTTTCTAAAAATCGCAGATTTTCCAGTATTTTCCCTGAAGCGTCTATTTTTTTGTTTTTGAAGCATTTTTTGTATTTTTCTTATATAGATACGAAGATGATTATATATTGAATTAAGTTTTGAAGTTTAGTAATTTTTTTCATTTTGAATTTTTTGATAATTTTCATAAAATAAGGACCTAATTTATAAAGTTTTAATATATGAAGTTTTGTGTATTTAATTTGAAACTTAACATGGACCTCTGTAAAATTGTCCCTTTATATGTTGTGATATAATTTATTGTGTAGTTAATGACATTAAAAAAGAATTTTCTGGTATAATGTACAACACATTGTTGACAAAAATAAATCATAACTGATTTACAAATTAACTTCATTATTATTATTGATTGTTGATTGTTGATGTACATATGCTTTTAAGAGCTATTAGAGAAATTGACTAAAATTAATTAAGATTATTTAAATATTTAAAATTTAAAATTTAAAATTTCATGAGCAGTTTAAACTAAACTAAACTGGGAAATAGTGTGAAGGACAAAAAGTAGGCAAAATTTGCCCAAAAGGACAAGGCACAAATTTTTTTCTCAAAAGGACAATTTGTAGTGTAAAGTGGGAAAACATGGGACCCCCCTGAATTCCACCATTTGCACTAAAAGTTGTCCTTTTGGACAAGTTTTTTGTTGACCGTCCTTTTGGGCAAATTTTTAGTTGACTTTGTTCTTATGGGAAAAAACCCCTAGTTTAAACGTGTGGATTTAAAAATTATATGTCATGATAGAATTTAGGGGTTTAACAGATAATTGTAGAAATATAAATTACTGGTATTTGAAACTGAAAATTATCTTTTTCAATAAATATGATATATTTATTGAGATAAATGAATGCTATATTATTTTTTTCTGCTATTATTTAAATATATTATTTACATTATGTGATTTATTTAACTTTGTATTTGAATGGAAGCCCAATTTTACTATCATTATTGGTAGGAATATGGCATACATTTTCAAATGTCATTCAACATTAGTTAGATGAATAAACAACAATTTATTGATTTAATTTATTTTTTAAATTCAAAATAACATAATTAATTTAAAGGTATTTAATTAAATGTACAATTTTTATGATATCGTGTAGTTTTTTCCAATAATTTTTGAAATGTCGGTGCATGATGTTAACACTAGAATGCAATACAGGGTAAGTATGTTGATGTAAATGAATTAAAATATGAACTTGTGATTATTATTTACATGTATAATTTATGTTATATGACTGACGTATTTATATATTTGAATTAATTATTTTCTTATTTTTTAAATATGAATATGCTTAATCTCGATGTGATTTATTAGGGAGGTAAATGAATAATAGTTTTCTGAATTATCTAATATTATGTAATTAATTATAATATATATGATATTTAATGTAAAATATTTAAGATGAATTGAAACGGAATTGTATGATTATAGAAAATTTATGAAGTGTTGGAATTTGGAGCAAAAAAAAAAAAAAAAAAAACATAATTTTTTCGTTTTTAGTATTTGTTAGAAATATTAGACAATTAAAAATACTTAAATTACATAAATTTAGGGTTATATAATTAATTTAAATATGTTGACCTAAATACAAAATATTAAAAGCTAACCGTCAAATTGTACGTAAATAACTAATGTATAAACTTTAAAATGTCCATACCAAAATGTAAAATGATGTGGAAGATAAAATAATGGAAGAAAGTTTATAAATAAGTGTAAAGTGAGAAACTAATTAGAAAATAAAATATTGATAGAGAATTAAAACAGTGAAAACTCATAAAATTAATAAAAAAGCTAGATTCTTCTGCTTTAGTATCATATTTAATTAATAGATTCTTTTTATTTTAAATGCTAGATCATCACCATGATTACTTCATAAACACACAACATAATTAATTTGCATTTAGAAATCAAAATAGTATCTGAAATTATTATTATTATTGTTTGATTCCATCTCTAACGAAACTCAACTTGTTTGAGATTTATGGTTTAGTTGTTGTTTACATGTTAAATACATAACCGATTTATTAACAACATAATTGGTCCAAATAAAAATCATTTTAATCATGAATGCATAAAATAACAAAAAAGAAAGAAAGAAAAAGTTGTACAAACAATGGAAAATTTGGCCTTCTGCAGGATTTAGATTTAAGGACGCTATTTTCCTGTGTAATGCAAAATACCATTACACAATACTGAAGGTCTATTCCTACTCTAACTGAAAGAAATTCAAAATGCATTGATTAGTGAATCCAACCAATAACGTAGAGTCGTAAATGCATGCATGACCACAGTATTTGCAATTTACTGCAGTTTTCAAAATGTTCGTTAATCCCGCTATAATATGTTATTTCATGCGCTTAACTGTACAAAAAACAGGCGTAACGCATGGGATACTAAATGCTCGGAGAAATTAAAGGACTGCAAAAATTGCCAAATTAGAATGGTGCATAATATATAAGTAAGTCTGATATGGCTTTAGCATCAAGTTCAAGTTGCAAGCAGGAAGACACATAGTGAGTTCTACCTTTTACGGCTAATTTTTTTTTTCTTTTCTTTTCTCCTTCCTGCTATTTTTTATATTCTACAGCTTTGTTTTGGTGGTCAGAAATGAGTTTTTCACCAAATTTGTTTCTTTTATATTCTCGCTATTTTAGGCAGTGATGCTTCCTTTGACATATGGATGATTATCTCTGCTTCTGTCTCACTGTTTAGTCAACTGTGACAATATTCCACTCTTCCAGGTATTGCTTTTTTTTTTCCCCCTCCTTTTCCTCTTGAACAACATAGTGTAATAAGTTGTTAAATACAATATTACAATTTGACACATAGAATTCATAATATGATATGTCTGGAACAATGAGTGCAGACTTTATAATTAAAATAGAATGTGCCAGATTTTGAACAGTGGCATGTACTATATGTAAGTCTATGATTACATATCAAAAAATTCGCAGCATGCATTCATAATGTTCGGGCACAGCCTGCTTACAGAATAATAAAGAAAACCCTGCAATGGTATGGACATTCGATTGGTCAGAGGTTGATATGGTGAATATATTATAGCAACTAAAGTGACACATCTCTAATGCTGGCCGTTCAGTAAAGCAACTAAAAGGTCTAGAAGTCTAGCTAAAACCAGTAATGAGGACAAGCATTGATTCATCGTCTATTCCTTCAATTTATATATTTCCTAAATTTGGACATCATAACTTTAAGCCATTTCACTAGCTTTAGATATTAGAACTCCTTGGACTGGTCATGCATACATGTTTCCAAGATCCTGGTTAGTCTTTAAGGCCGCCCTAGCGCACTTTCCTCCTACATTTACTACTTTGAAACGCAAAAGTTGCAAATGATACAGTTGTAAGCATCATATCCATACGTACTTGTAAAAATTAGAAAGCATTGTATATATATGTGATATAAATTAAATTATTAGTAATAAAATCAAAACTTTATACATTTATATTTGAACGAAAACTTGGCATTACCATTTTATAATAAGAATGTGGTATACGGCTTGAAATTGACAACTTTCAAGATTTGTTGAAAATTTAATTATTGCTAGTTACTTTAATTTATTTAAATCATTTATATTTAATTATTATATCAATTAATTCATTTAAATATTTGGACTTTAAGGAAAAAAAATAGGTCTAAATCGAAGAGAATGTTTTCTCGTCAATATTGTGATATATTCGGGTTTTGAGTGAAAAATCATGAAAAAGAATTATAAATCAATGTTTATTATTATAAAATGGCACTCATAGAAATTAAAAATATACATAAGAATTGAGGGGATGTTCTTTGACCTATATTATATATATTATTATTTATTAGTAGATAACTTTTTTGAAATAAAAATATATATAAATCAAAGTTTAATGTTTATTTATGTAGTTTTTATAATTTGATTTATAACTTCTTATATTTGAATAGATAAAAACAGAATTCTTCATTTTTTTTTTAGTATAAATGTGATGTAAATATTAGAATAATTATTTTTTATGGACCAATAGTCAAAATTTTGTAGAAGTTAGCTGAGTTTATGTAGAATAGTTGAAATTAGGATAAATTGGCTCAAATGTAAGGGCTTAAATTTTAAAATATTGAAGAGAATCGATAAAACAATTTAACCCAAGAAATTATAAAAATCAGTATTTAAATGCAATATTGCTGATGCATAAGCATAAAAATCGTGAATCCTATAAAACTATTTTGGAATAAATGCCATAAGAGAAATAGAATAGAGAAAGTTGTCATAAGGGTATATTCTTTTAATACATTATTTGAAAGTTTGGCACCGTCTATGTGACCGTTGGTGGACGTGACACGCGTCCACCGCCGCCGTAACGGTAGCATGTCATTTGGTGCCTGCGAACCGTATATATTAGTCATACATGATCACCGATATTTTAGTCATATATGATTACCAATATTCAAAAAATTGCTTAACGGATGTATTGTTACTGCTTGATTATCTATTATTTCCTTCCTGTATAAACATGCCCTGCCTAGATAACAATCCACAAACACTTCACACTTTTTTATCTTTGTTAGTTACTCTGTTTGCAGTTGATTTCGGTAGTACATTATATTTGACAATTACTAGGTTATGATTTTTATTTTTCAGGCTTAGAGTACAAAGATTGCAACTGCTATCTTTTATGGGCTTTACCTCTTTATCTTTGCATTTCCCCCCTTAATGTTTCTAATCTTACACTCATTCTCTAAAGGAAGTTCCAATCTTGTTGACATATACATACGAAAATAAATTCATTTTTATTTGTTGAAATATGTTCATCTCTTCTAACTCAACTCCAGCTTCTCAAATGGATGAAAATAATGAGCTTTGGCATATGATCGAGGATCCTGATTCACCAACGTTGGTGAAAAATGAATGGATGGAAAATGAGAATAATAAAACCAGTAGCGATCATTTGGATGGAGTTTCAGGTTATGATCTTAAACAAGAAAATCCTCGAAAGAGAAAAATGTACCGCCATACTCCTTATCAAATTCAAGAACTTAACGCTTTTTTCAACAAATGCACTCATCCTGATGAGACACAAAAGAATGAACTTAGCAAGCGGCTATGTTTAGATCCAAAACAAGTGATGTACTGGTTTCAAAATCGTCGAACACAACTGAGGAACCAACTTGGAAGATATGAAAACTCACTACTCAGGCAAGAAAATGAAAGGCTTAGGTATGAACATATTTGCTCAAGTCTTACTGCTAGAAACCCAGCATGTAATAGTTGTGGTAGTAGCAAAAAGCTTGGACAACTATCGTTCGAAGAACTGCAACTAAGGGTCGAGAATGCTCGGTTGAAGGATGAGCTCAATATCGTGCGCTCTGTCGCCGATAAATTTATTTGTGAAACAGCCAATATGGATTCTTCCAATTCTCTAAATGACTCACAGTTAGATCTTGTAGTTCGGGCTAATGCGTTTGGCAGCTCTGATATCATCAATAACAATAACATGTCTGGCTCGGTTGGTACGAATGCAACTCCACATTACAATGCCATGTCTAATTTTCCGAGTGGAGTAGGTGATATCTTCAGTAACAATAACATGTCTTTCTCGGTTGGTGCAAATGTAACTCCAGATTACAAAGCCATGTCTAATTTTCCGAGTGAAGCAGGTGATAGCCTTAAGAAATGTTCTTGGTGGAACTTCAGTTAAATGAAACTAACAAGCCTCTTTGGACTTCTAGCCTTCTATGTGAGAAATAATAGATTTGATTCTTTGAATGATTTGCCTGTATTTTCAACTTCAAAGAGAAGACCACCTTTTGTTGTTGTTGTTGTTGTGTTCTTTTTCTCCCCTTCTTGTTTTTAGTTTTTATTTTGGGATATTTTAAGGCAATTTAGAGTTGTTGCATGGATATTTTCTAGTGTTATATAAATATTTTAAGGGAATTTAGAATTGTTCATGGCGTATATTAGAGGTTCTATTTTCAAATGAAAATTTTGTAACCAGAGTAAAAGTGTGAATTTGTAACTTTACTTTTAAAACATGATGTATTTTAGGAGGATGTATGCTTAAAATTATCAGGATTTTAACCAAAAAAAAACCATTAAAATTTATGTTATTTTAATATATAGTATGACGAATGTTCGATATAGAAATGATATGTGAAATCATATATAACCGGAAAATCTTAGAATGGAGCTTCTCGAATTAGACCCTTCATTTCTAATGAAAATAAAAATAATAGAAGACGTATTGTCATTGTCATTCTAGACTACCACAAATTCATAGTCGAGTAGGTGGCAACTCTAAATTAGCAGCAATGCAAAATCAATTGCACTGGTGAATACTAATGTTAATACATACGGAAATATGGCAGGGTAGCCACCAATGAGCAGAATCCAAAAAGGCAGGCTAGCCAGCACCGTGTAAAACCACTATCCTATAAAAGGGGCACCTCAACTCAACCATTCACAAATGATGTTTTTATTTTGAGAAATAATAGATTTGATTGTTTGAATGATTTGCCTGTATTTTGGGATATTATAATCAACGTTTTCAGTTTGCTATGTTATATTTATATAACGGGAAATGCTAGTTGAACCGAAAGGAATTCGATCGTATTGTGCGGATCAGTGCAAAATTATGAAATGCACGAGAGTAAATATGTACATTCATCACATATTTTTGGTGGAGTCTCCGCATTTTCAGTTTATTTCGCATTTTTTGACGTACTGCATTTCGGTTACAGTAGCTTTATTATTATCTAACACTAGGAAATCGATCATTCTGATTCGTATGGGTCGATATTGGCCATTTTGAGTTTGATATTATAAAATGTAAGAAGTGTGATCAAAAAAAAAAATGGAGTTATACCGACCAGAGAGGTAAAACAACATCTAAAAACTCTTGGAGTGGAAAAACGAATTTTGATGGAAGACTTTAACTTATATAACTACCAAAGATAGGTAGTTTTATAACTATCTAGAGCAATGTGTGGATATTCTAAAAGAAAATGCATTTTCATGAATACAATCTATATGATAAATGTGTCTTTGTAGATTTGGATTTGGTCACCTATCTTGATCAAAAGTATGTTATGTTTTCGTTAAAGCACACTTCGAGTGGGAGGTATTATCCAGTACTTGAACTAAGCAACATTTCAATGCATTTAGACCATGAAATGATGAAGAAACAGATGAGAAGCCTAATGGATAACGAGGTTGAAGAATACAAAAATCTGAGCTAGGGCGGCAAAAGACAAAATGGATTGGTATCTATTGGTAGCAAGCTCTATGAATAGTGCATCCACTAGTTTGAAACAAGATTCATCTAATGAAATTAAAAGAAAATAGACAAACGTGATTTCATAACGGATTTGTTATACCCACTGTTATTTATTTTCGGCTGTCCTTTTCTGAATTTAAGGGTGAAATTCAATCAAACCTCCATCGAATTTCATGACTAAACGCGGTAGAATTTTGCTGAATTTCATCCATATCCCCTCCTTGACCATTTCTTGGTGATATAACAATGCCCTTTCATAATGCATCAGTACTAAACCATATAAGTACATTTATAGGTCCAACCACTCAAGCTTGTAGCAAAGCACTAAGTTGTATAGTTGCGTAAGAAAAGGTCTAAATATTTGAACTAGTTCTGACAATATTAAACCAAGTAGATCTAACGGTTTTATGTGTTACGACTTAAGACTGGTTTATCATGCTAGTAGTAGATTTGATGAAATTTACTTATATAAACTGTCCGGTGATTTTGAAATCCTATCGATTTTAACCATCAAATCATTGCAATCTGATTGTAATTGCAAATTTAAATAATAATAAAGTTAATAGATAGTGGATTTAGGCTTAAGTTTATAGCTAAACTACTTTAAAAACTGTATATCTCCTCTCTTTATGTTCATTCTTAGACTTATGTTTTAGGATTTTTATTGAATTTTGGTGTTTACCTAATTTATCCACTTTTACCCTTTTTACCAATAGTAAACCATGCAAGGTTCAAGTTTTGTAAAGAAGTCACATGGTAAAAGCTTTATGAGTTCCAAGTGGAAGAAAAGGGAAGCGGATTTATATGCCTTGGCCATTCACAAACTTGGTAATATGCAAAGGTAAAGAAGTGTGATTCCCCATGCATTTTTGTCACACTTTCAATCCTGAATATTCGAGATAAATGGCACAATATTCTAAGATTTAAAAACATAAATGAATAGTGAGAAGTAGCCTGTTAAACAAAATTGTAGTCATCGTGTTGCTATCATGCGCTACCTATGGCAGGCATCACGCATCCGAAAACTTAGGTAGTGTTTGGTTTGTTTTGTGTTTTAAGTTTTCAACGTTAATTTCAAAATGTGCGAAGATTTGAAGAATAGCGGAAGATGATAGAAGGAACGGATGCACGGTGGATGGATAAATGCTATTGTTCTTTTGTCGTTTCTTAAAATACAGGAAACAATAAAAAGTTGTTTTTGTTTTGTGTGTTTAACTTCGTTTTATAAAAAAAACGTTTTTCATGATATGTATATGTCATTCATACTTTTGTACGTATAAAACCGAAATTAAAAAAATATAAACCAAGCGGATCATTAGCTTGTATCCAATCAAAAAGATTTAGTACACCAGAATCACCATCCATTTTGACTTACATGCAACATCAAAAGGACACAAGATGGTTAATGTAGCTAGATTCCCCGATACCCTTTTATAATAACATTTAATTTCCCTTGAAAAATCAATTGTTTTGGGCATTGTTATTGACACTCCATTTTATGTTAAGGGGAGGTCAAATTTTAAGAATACTCCACTTTTTTTAAATTGTTAAGGGAGGGATCATTGTAGGCGACTATTTTTTTTTTACTTTTTACGTTTTTACCCTTACTTCTAAAAATTACTCACCATAAAGCCAAATTCTATTTATACATCGAAAATTCCTTAACATACACCATTATTTTTGCCATAAAATTTTATTACTAAATTACCCTTTTCTCATAATTGTTTTTTTAATACTTCTGCATATAAAAAGTCAAATTACTCTTAAAAGTATTGAAAGTTGATACAAACTAGATATGTTAATGAATTATTTAATCATGAAATCTAAAATTTCAATTAAGAAAACATTCATAAATAATGGTCTAATTTAGAAGTGTTGATTTATTTTGTAAAATTACAGTAATTTTGTTGAAATTGATTTTTTTCATAAAGTTAATAAAAGTTGCAATATTAGTACAAGAAATATATTTCATTTTGTAAAATTTTACTCAATTTGATGCAAAGAGTTTCTAATTTTTGATAATTGTGTTTTAAATTTGAAAAAGGAAAGAAAAAGAAGATGAGAACATGGATATTTTAGTAAAAGAAACGGTGTATGTAAAGTAATATATGGTGTATATTAGTTTATTATAATTTTTGGTATATACATGTTTAGCAATTTTTGGTAAATAAATAGAATTAGCCAACTGTAAAATCATAAGTCTCCTAAATCACAAAAACCCAAATTAAGCCTAAATGGATAATAATGTAAAAGTACATATATTTGTTAAGGGGCTACTTTCCTCCTTGGTACTCCCCTTAACAATTTCTTAGAAAGTAAAAAATTGGCCTCCCCCTAACAATATTTGGAGTGTCAATAACAATGCCCATTGTTTTCACCGCCAGTTTGACGTCAAAAATATCGCAACACCCCAAATCTGTGTGAAAGTAAAAAAGTCTAATGAATTTCGCTATAATATCAAAGTATTGACTCAAAAGCCACAAACCTTATTGATGCTTAAAAACGACCAACTTCAAATGGATTTTAGTACAAAACAAAATTGAGGAATATAGAATAAGAAACAATAAAGAAATATTGGTTCGACACTTCGACTAACTTTGGCTTACATCTACTTCAGTATCTTTTTCATTTATTTATATGTAACTATTTTGCAATATTTAAATTAGGGGTAGTCTATTTAAACACAAAATTTTGACACAAATACTGATACAATTGATTCACACTATTGGATCACCCCATAAATTCCATCTCTCCATATAAAAACAAAAAATCCAACGGTTGAGGCTTTATGTCTATCCGTTTGTGTCTAATTTTGTGTCCAAATAGTCGTCCCCTTTAAATTTATACTTCACACATTTTGTGATTCTCTCTACAGTCACTATTTTACATATATGTCCTCAAGGCGGTATCATATTTGGAAATTTCCTTTCCAAGAAAAAACGACTAATAGAAGTACATCACTTGGAGAAGAGGGACAATCGAATGGGTTGTTATCTAATCAAAAAATCGATATCAAAAGCAATAGAGAAGTGCAACAGTGAGAGCAAACTCTCTTCCTTTTTTTAATACGTTGATGTGTTATTAGCTTCTATATATGATCTGCCAATACGTGTTTAATCTTTTTATTCTAGTAACTCCTTTTTTAGTTGGTGTTATGTAACATCCAGAATGACTTATTTGGATTTGCGATTGGGAACACCGACTGTAATATTGGTGTAATATTTGAATTTAAACAGTGGATTGTAGAAGTTAAACCTTATCAACAATCAAAATGGATATTGTACACTGTATAATGTTTCAAAAGACTTTGTAGAGGAAGGCAAAGGTAATCATGATTGTCTACTACAAAGTTAATTAATATAGCTTTGTTTTTGTATAGCTATAATGGTATAATTTGAATGCAAGTGTAAAAACCTAGTTTGAGGGTAGCTATTATGTATCTTGTGCATAAGCCGCTTTGCAAGGAAGCTACAACTTCATAATACTCGTTAACATCCTTCGGGTGAAGATTAACATAGTGGGTTGATACACATTCTTCTGTGCATCAGTGCATGCTATTCAAGCTTTGGCCTCTGAGTCAGTTGATAACTTGTTGTGGGTAAATGGTGTGGATCAGTTTTCCTCAGAAAATATTGTCTCAGTTGCTAATGAATTGATGTAGTTGAATAATTTGGAGAGCAGTTCGGATATTTTAGGAGTTGATTCTGTGGGGACAGTTAATACTGATGTTTTTTTGGATAGTAGAGGTTTGGTTGTTGACAGGACGGAGCCAGGAATTGGAATCACCCTGGGCTATTGTAATATTGGTACTTCAATAAAATGCAGAAAAGAATAGAAAGTAATTGTTAAACTAAAAAAATGTCTAGTTTCATAAATGTAAAAGGTTAGTGAAAAATGAAAATTTTAAGGATAAAACATTAGCGGGAAAATGATATAATTTAATGTAGGAACAAAAAAATTAAATTCGAAACACGATATGAACAAAGAGATGTTAAATAAGAAAAAAATAACAAATAAATATAATGTAATAATTTAAGCATTTGCTCACTTCTCATCGTTTCAACAACATTGTAACAAGTATAGAAAAAACAAAATTACTTTTATTTCTCAGCTAAAGAACTGGAAAAACAAAGGGCGAATCAAGTAAAAGAAAAAATAAAGTACTACTTAAACAGGATATGGTACAATTATTTTATAGCCGCATGCTATAGACTTATTCATATTGATCCTAAAACAAAGCATATAACAATTCAAGTAGGCTCGGTCTTCCATGACACAACTTTATTACGTGAAAACTACATGGACAACAAAATGGAAAAGCTGCACTAATTGTCAACAAACACTACCACCACTACTTTGTTTATTTGTTTTATACATCAAAGTTATAATCTATAAGTGTAACGACCCACTTTTCCGTACTAATTTAAGCTGACATTTTACTGCACAGTCAACCCAAACTATATAGAAAAGCATAATGTTAAGAGAAAGAAGTTAGAGGATGAGAAAGATAAGATAGAACTAATAGAATATAAGAGTAAGAAGAACATCAAAATCTCACAGCGGAACGAGTAAAGTATAATATACCAAAATTTTTTATACAAAAAGAAACTGTATATATACATACCGATCATCAGAGTACATCATATATCAGACACAATGGAAATAAACTCTGTATAACTAGCGGTGAAGCCTCCTGCTTCCAGCTCTTGAACTCCAAACGAAACTAAACCTGTAAATGTACTCGGTCTGACCCGAGCACATTTGATTTAAAACAAAATTCACCTGGATCAGTCTGGACTTTCAGTGGTAAATTCACAATAAACAGTTTTGATATATCAAGATCCAGTGATATTATAATAGTGTCTATCAATCACAAATAATTAACCAAGTAATAGAACGCTTGCATCTCACGCTCTATATATTTATTATAAAATCAAAAACTGCAGAGCGCTTATTGGGGATTGGATTCCGACAGACAAGGTATGGGAGCACCTTACGATCAGTGTACTCTAGAGGGTATACACTGGGGTTCAACAAGAACGTCTTGCAACCCAGCCACACATGACCGACCATTCATTTAGCTTGAGTGTATCGAATATATTGTCACCACGGTTGTCGGCCGTCCAACCGTCATTCAAAGATACAAAATCGAAAAGAAGAATAAAATATGAATTTTCTCTAGATCGGTGACAAGACACCCTGCTTGGGTTTGACCCAACTAGCCATGCTGCCCTGCCCAACTTCTGTCTTTCCCGGCTGTGAGGCTAGAGGCTACGCTTATCTTCTAGAACAACACACCATCATTCACTTTGAATGCCACATCATCAAACCCGTTAAATCACTAATCGAATTCCTTAAAATATTACGGGTTTAAAAAGCTAAGAGAAACGAATTTCTCCGCCACCAGACATAATACCTTTTGGAGATCAACCGTACGCGATTCGTTAGGAATACTCTGTCAGACACTCGTCCATACAAGTCATCTAGGAACAGGATGAACCGAAGAAACTCTCCTACCGCCTCCTGTATAGGAATCACCCCAGGATCAGTAGCGAGACGTCCTTGCAATCCCTTAGATCTCAAACACGACGGAATCACAGTGTATCTCTTTTTGTTTGGGAGCTACCCAGAGATTATAAGTAGTCCTTTCGCTTATGAAATTCTACGGGTCTTCAATGCTCCATCTTTATTCTCTGCTAGCTAGTTTCGTATGCAACATTGGTTCAAAGTGGGTTTGGGTCCAGTCCTATCCCGGTCTCTTCGAAACAACACGTAAAAAGGGTCAAGTATATTTCCCTGATAGTTTGGTGTTTTAACTATCAATGTCAAAACATTTTGGTCAAGTACGTTGGCAGCTCAGATCATTTTACTCATTAAACCATATCCTCGATCCTTCAAATCATTTTATATTCCTATTTTAAATCCCATCATTTCCTTAAGATTATAGCTATAACCACATTCTTATATAATGTACTTACCTAATCCACTTTAATTCTTTAATTTGAAACATCGCTATTCACTAATCTTTTCCATTTCTTATACTTTGGAAAAACCCTATACTCTCAATTCAAGTATAAACAAATTTACTTTTCAAACTCGAGTCAAAGAATTGTCAAATCATACATCGCTTATTTTTAATCTCCTTTCAACTTATGAACATTTACTTAAACCTCATTACTTATGTAATACTTATTTTAAACCACCATCTGCGTTTACTTCGTTAAAACTTCTAACCCATTCCATATCCTTATATTTGTATAAAACTCTTTTTGATCCCCTTGATTGTACTTCACTTAATCATTATTATTTTGCTTCACGACCCGATATAATATCTTTGTTTCATAGTACCACTAAGTTTTGTTTCAAATCCTGATTCCTTCTTTCATTTAGAAAGTTCATTATTTTAATTATCATTAATTAAAATAATAATCAACCTTAGCTTACTTTGTTAGTGATTGAAAACATACTAGTTAATCACTTACTTAAACAATTGCTAATCATATTAATGATTACTATAATTTACTAACCATATTTAAACCTAGTTAAATAAAAAGATTTTTAATCATTACATTAAACCAAATATTCATTAAATCTTCTCCATTAGATTAATCGAAGACCGATTAATCTATTACTAATTCTGATTAGTTAACCTAACTACCATTGCTTATTTAACTGATTTCGATTAATTATTCTAATATTAATATAATTAATCTAAATAAAACTTACTTAAAACATTATTATATAGTTTATTTCGTAACCATCAACGCATTATAATACCCAATAATTTATAACTTCACTTTGGTTCAGAGGAACAAGTTTTATAACTTTAATTACGTCCATTCGCCCGTCGGTACACTAACGTTTTAAAATAGGGTTTCTGATCGTTGCTGCCAACTGCTAAGTCAATGCGGTCTATTTATTTAAAACATCACATAAATGTGAAGGTCAATTTAACGTTCAATCAGCATTGGGTAACAGTTCTATATTTAAATAATATACAGTGTATTTGAGGAATCCGGTCGGATCCCTCCAACCTGTTCGTCCCTGCATTTCAGATAATAATATTTAAATAATTATTTAAATCAAAATCAGCCACTACGTCAAATATAATTTTTCAACAATCATTAAAATAGCCAATCAACCAAGGCATGCAATCATCTAATTATCAACGATGGGTTATATTTTGTATGAATTTGACACTACAGAGAATTTCAGAAATGTGTGAGAATGAACTCACCTTATTTCTTTTTCTTTTTCACACGCCATTTTCTTTTTTCTTCTTTTCACTCACATCAGTAGCGTATGATCCCTCAGACAATCACCATAGTTCCTTCACAACGTCATTATCTTTACACTTAATTCGGTTTTCACGTCCAGGCTCCCACTTCGATCCATACTTCCTTAAACAAAATGCATGAACATATTAAACCTCTACCTCACTTACGCTTGACTCCACGCCATGCATGCTTCACCGAAGTTTTTACCCACCGAAATTTCTTCATGACTGAAGTTCACCACCTTCCATTTCATGTCGTGCCCTCCCCCTCACGCCTTCTTCCTTCATCATTTCAATGTGTGCCACTTTCCTTTTCATACACTTGTACAGGTGGCTTCTCTTTCCTCATTCAAGAAAACAAAACCCATGCCTGTTCCTCAAACTGAACCCATCACTTCGGATATGCCCTTCATGTTCCGAACACTTCCATTGTCAAACTTACACCTCCTCACCTCCTGTAACATCTCTCCACCGCATCTGGTACCCCACGGCTCAACCATGACTCCAAAATCCGAAACGCAGTTCCCGCAATTGTATACGAGTGATGTTTACAGTTTAAAAGAAATTTCAATGATTTATTAAAAAAAAATTGAGATCTCGTTTGGAAGAGAACAGAAGAAGGAGAAGTGTTTAGTTTGGAAAAAAAATGATTGGCCTAAGGGGGTATTATATACAGAATAGGTACATTTTAATATTAAGGCCAGAGACGTGCTCGCTTGCACCAATCACGGCGTGAATTCAGGAATATAGGGATGATTTTTCTCGCTTAGGTTCATGCACACCTTACCCATAGGAAATGGGTTTTGCGAAAGTTCCAGTGTATGGATTTAACGTTTTGTTTTATATTAGATATTTTTGGGTACCGTGGCGCTATACAGAAATTTTTCATTAAAGACTTCTATCGACAGAAATAAAAATACTGCTGTATCGACCAATGCTCCACGATCCCAAAAATATAATAATATCGGTAGGTTGACTTAGATTGTGTGTAATAACCCGGAAATTTGAGCCAATTTAAAAATTTTATTTTGGCAATTTTAGTGAATTTTGAATATTTATAATGAAATTATTTTAAATAATAACGACGAGAATATCATTTTGAATAGAATTAGAACATATTTATTTATTTGAATCGTCATTAGAATATAAATATTTTATTTTAATTATAAAAGGAATTGAAAATGGCGTGGTAGTTCGAAAATTCGATTTCAAAGTTCAAATGAATGTACAGGATTCAAAATAAATCGGATTTTAGCGAAACCAAAAATATTAGAATCTATTTGAAAGTATATTTCCAACGAATCCGAAAAATCAAAATTTCATAGCGGGGATCAAAATTTATGCCCAGTTGAAAATTAAGAATAGTTGCTATGGAATTCTGGCCCTCAAAAATGGAAATTTTGCAAACGACCTCTATTTTCAACGAAACCACTTTTGTTGGATCTGGTATGTCAAGTTATTGCTAGATTTCAAAATTCATAATTTTCTGAATCAATATGTGAGCGTGGCAAAGTAAAACGCGTTTCACCAGTTTTAGTTGATTTTAATCGACTGGAAAATGGCCATTTTTCCAACGGTCTCGGAATTTGACGAAATTAGTTTTGTTAGAACCGTATCATCAATACGAAGCTAGAAAATATTTTTCGGGAATTTTTAGAGGCCGTATGTGGCCCCGTAAATTGAAATGCGCGTTCAAATTCAATATATAGAGTTATATTTTGATTTTATCAGAAACTGATCGAAACCATCGAATCAGCTTACGATGCATATCCCATTGTGTTCGGAATAGGGGTAATTAGCTATGGACGACAGTCAATGAGCTTGATTTCGAGGTCGAAATGAAAAGTAACTTTTTGGTTAATAAAATAATTAAATAATTAAATAATTAAATATATTATTTAACCATTCTCTCTCCCCCCTTTTTCCTCATACCGGTCAACGAAGAATAGAAAAAAAGAGAGAGAGAGGGGGGGGGGGAAATCGATCGAACCCCCCCTCTTCCGCCGCCTACGCCCCTTCCACCTCCGTCGCCACCCCCTCTGGCCCGTCTCTCCTCTCTCTTTTCCCCCTTTTCCGCGTACCCTAGCCCCAAACTCAGAGTAACCGCCGCCGCAGCCCTGAGCCGCCATTGCCTGACCCCCACCACCGTCTGACCGCCTTCCCTGCCACCTCCAACACCCGCGCAGTACCACCTTCCCCCTTTCTTTTCCAACTGTGAGTTTTTACTTTGATTTATTTATGAAAACAGAATATAAAAATCAAATTTTTATATATGTTAGGGCATGAAAAAAATATGATCTGTATAGGTATGTTGCTATCATAGGAATGTGATTTTTTTAATGAAAGAGCTTTATTTTTAAAATATAAACGGCTTCGTTTTAAATAAAATGGCATGGTTTTAAATATAAATAACATTGGATAAAAATACGATTTTATGATATGAATGGAAATGTAAAAACATGATTTTTATCCATAAGTATTGAAATAAAAATGTGATTTTTATAGCGGTGATATAAAAATTCGATCTTTATTGTGACGGCCCGCCCCGCACCAACCGACATTTACTCCAAAAGTGCGTTGTACACATGTCCAGTTAGCACGGAACGGGTCGTTAGAAGGAAAATGAAGAAGGGAATAAACTAAACGAGAAACCTATAGAATGTCTCACAGCGCATGGAATAAAATATAATAATAACATACTTGACACAAAACAGGCGAGACAGTGCATAAGCTGATAACTAAAATCAACATCAATCATCAAAGCAGCGGAAATCCAAATACAGCTTATTACAATTTTCCAAATTTACTGTCTCTAAACAAAAGAAAGCTGAAGTAGAAGATACACCAACAATGCCCAAGCAGTGATCTTCAACAACACAGGGAGAATACTATATATATTACGTGGAAGCCTCCTGCTCGTCTCCGGATCATCTACCCGTGCATCAGCAGCTAACCTGTCTCTAGTCTGCTCGTGTGAGCACCCAGAGTAATAAGAGGAGACATAAAACTCTGGGCCAGACATAAAGCCTGGTATGAGCGATAAGCATCTAAACAGAATAATAACAGGTATACTAAACCATACCTGAACCTGGACCTGCAACCAAAGAGTTAGTACCGCATACCGTACAATACTCCAAGGTGCCATAATGAATAGTGTAAAGAATACGGGGGTGGGGTGTGTATGTCATAATGATAGCAAACAAACCATCCATAGCAACCATCCTCACATCACTCACTCAGTGCGTAAAGCGTACGACATCTACCACTTTGAAACAGTAGACAAACTGAGGCAACGACGAATCCCGACTTGTAGAAACCCTGCTATGACCAAGCTAAACATATGGAGTCATGACCAAACATTTCAATGACCCACTTCATTGGTTGTAGCCCTTGGTTCTACCGATGCCATAATGGCCCTGAATCCGCCTTCGTACCTCCTACCATAGTGATCCGAAGCTATAGACGTCGATAACTCCTTGGCACGCGTCCCGCAGCAAACCCCAACCACGAAGCGAACTCGTTGATTCCCATCTGAATCTTAAGCTCTAACTTCTCATTTGGACTTCCTTTGCATCTCGGGTTTAGGTCGAATTGGAGTTGGTCTTCAAAAGAGTCGTCGCGTAATCGCAGCTCCAATCCGGTTCGGTGCTCTATCGGTTCGGGTCCTCCACTCGGTTCGGTTCGGGTCACAGTACTCCATCCGGTTCGGTTCGGGTGTCTTGCTCCTGCCGCCGTTTCTTCAACTACTTCCGAGTCCTTCAGAGTCGCGGTCCGGGTCTCCCTTGTTGTCCCTGAAGTTCCACGCTGCTGGAGATGCCACCACCTTGGTTCAGTTTGGCTACCCGACCCGATCCCCTTATCCGATCCGATCCCACTCCTTAGCTTACTCCGATCCGATCCGATCCTGCTCCATAGCTCCGATCCGATCCTCTCTCCAACTCCAACCCTAAGTAAACGGCCTTCCTTCTCGCCAAGCTTCCTCCAGTGACAAGTTCCAATCCAGTTCGAATTCGCTTGGCCAGTTCACAAATCCGATCCGACCCCTTTCTCCGAACCGGTTCGGAACCTGCACACTTCTGCAGCTTTCCAGCGAGCTTTCTACGCCATTCGACGACGTTTTCGACCAATTTAACTATTCTAATCAATCATGAAACATACCATAGAGTCATAGCAACATGTAACATCAATTGCAACCACCATAACAACAATTTGATAGATTTAAAATGGATCAAACATAGCTAAAACCTCACATTTTCCTATAATCCCTCTTAATCATGTTTAAGCATACGATTAGAAAAACACATCGAAATTAACCCAAATTTCTAACAGAGCCTTAAAACATTATTTTAGAATTTTAAGAATTTTTCCAGAATTTATTTACGTATAAATTCGCTAATCTTCACTAATTACCCTTAATCACCGTAATTAGTGCAAAAACTATGCAAATCACTCACCTTGGCCACAAATGAAACACCAAATCTGAAATACTCTCTGTTTGGGTCGAATTCCTATGTATAGCAGCAGCTCCAACCTTGCTTTGTTGCTATTTGGCCTTGCTTTGATGTAGTTTAGGCTTAATCTTCACTAAAAATGTGTTTTGGAGTGGTTTTAGAGGATGGAAGCCATTACTAAGGTCTCAAGAAGGTTTGTGGCGGCTCAAAACTGAAATGAAAGTGATAACCTAACCCTAATCAGTCTTCCTATACATCTAAACCCGAAATTCCCCTGTGGGCCTAGCTGCTAATCACCCGGTTAAGCCCAATTAAGCTGTTTTTCACCATCTGAAACTTGTTTCAGCCATATCTCCCAAACGGTGAGTCCGTTTGACTAGTGTGACCACTCTACGGAAAGAGAAACCATCATCCGGAGCCAATGGAAGTGGTTTCAGGTCAAAATTCCTTTCCAGTCAAAAGTTATGGCCAAAACAGTGCCAACTAGGGGTAAAATGGTCATTTAAAAATCGAGAAAAATCATGAACATGGGAAATGACCCCAATAGTCGTCTCCCAAAGTTGCATGACCATACGACTTCGTATGTGAAAGAAATAAATATCCTACGATCCTATGATGCGTAGAATATGGGTCGTTACACTCTCCCCCCCTTAAGAAATTTCGTCCCCGAACTTCCTTAACCCAAAACATACAAGGGACCCCGCATGCCTAACAACCATATACAACATTCAAATATGCAAAACAAGCAAACATGCCTATCCTAGCATGCGGAAAACTAAATCGAAGTCAAAACCTTACCAGGTAAAGATTTCTGGATGTGTCTTCCTAATGTCCTCCTCTGTCTCCCAAGTACAATCACTCTCGTCCTCGCTCCACTGAACTTTGACCAACTTCACCGCCTTCCTTCGAAGTTGCTTCATGTTGTGCTCGACAATACGGACCGGCTTGCGGTTCCGAACCGCCTCGGGTTCTACTTCGAAGTCCTCCAACTGATCAGGTGAAATAGTCATATCTGAGTCGTGAACGAACTTCCTTAGTTGGGAAACATGAAATACGTTATGAACTCCCGCCATCTTCTCTGGTAAGCCAATTCTATATGCCAAATTCCCGACTAGTTCAAGAACAGGGAATGGGCCAACAAACCTTGGTGCCAACTTGCCTCTCCTGCCAAATCGTATTACGCTCTTCAACGGAGAAATCTTGACAAACACCAAGTCGCCAACGGAGAATTTTAAGTCTCTTCTCCTCTTTTCAGCATAACTCTTCTGCCTATCTTGGGCAGCCTTCATTCGTTGTTGAATGATCTTGATCTTATCTGAAGTTTCCCTCACCACATTTGGTCCAAGCATAAACTTCTCGCCAGTCTCTATCCAACATGATGGTGAGTTACACGGCCTTCCGTACAAAGCTTCAAACGGAGCCATACCGATACTGGATTGGTAGCTATTATTATATGCAAACTCTACTAGATGCAAATGGTTGTCCCATGATCCACCAAAATCCAATATACATGCTCTCAAGAGGTCTTCCAAAATACGATTCACCCTCTCTGTCTGACCGTCGGTCTGAGGATGATATGTGGTACTGAGATGTAACTCTGACCCTAGAGCCTCTTGTAAGCTCTTCCAAAACCCACTAGTGAACAACGGGTCTCGGTTGCTCACAATGCTTTTAGGTACTCCATGAAATCTCACTATCCACTTCATATACAGTTCTGCTAACTTAGCTGTCGTTCTAGTCGATTTGACTGGTATAAACCTTGCACTTTTAGTCAGTCGATCTACAATTACCCAAATGCTGTCATATCCCGATCTAGTCCTTGGTAAACCATCGATGAAATCCATCGAGACTTGCTCCCATTTCCATTCGGGAATTTCTAATGGTTGCAACAACCCACTAGGCTTCTTTTGCTCGGCTTTAACTAGCTGGCAATTCATGCACTTGGATATAAACTTCCCAACGTCTCTTTTCATCCCTTCCCAGTAGTAAGTCTGCTTCATATCTCGATACATCTTATTACCACCGGGGTGTATAGTTAGCTTTGAGTGATGACATTCTCTAACCACTTCATCTCTCAATCCATTGACATTGGGTACAACAAGCTTTCCACTCTTTCTAAGCCATCCATCTCGATCAAGCCCATACTTGTTCATCTCCTCATCGATACCCATCTCTAACTTGGAGATGATTTCCAATAGGTTAGGATCGTCCCTCTGACTAGAGCCGATCCGCTCAATCAAAGTGGGTCTGATCGTCAAACTTGCTAACATTTCTGGATCCAATTCGCACTTTGGTCTGAAATCAAACCCCGCGATAAACTCCAGTTGCTTCCATTCAAGGAACATAGCCCCTAAGCTGGCATGTCTTCTACTCAATGCATCATCCACCGCATTGCCCTTTCCTGGTGTGTATGCGATGTCAAAATCATAGGAAGCTAAGAACTCTAACCATCTCTGCTGACGGAGATTCAGATCTTTCTGAGAGAAGAGACACTTTAACGACTTATGATCTGTAAACAGCTCAAATCTTTCTCCCAAGAGATAGTGTCTCCACATCTTTAACGCGAACACGATTGCTGCCAAATCTAAATCATGGGTAGGGTATCTTCTCTCGTGCGGTTTCAATTGCCGACTTGCGTAAGCTACAACCCTACCGCCTTGCATCAATACAGCACCCAGTCCGGTACCACAGGCATCCGTGTATACCGTCATCTCTTCATCCTTAGGAATGACTAACACTGGTGCGCTTGTCAACTTGTCCTTTAGACTTTTGAATGCATTCCCGCACCTTTCATCCCAGACAAAAGCTTGATTCTTCTTGGTCAACTGGGTCAATGGTGCAGCTAACTTGGAGAAACCTTGGATAAACTTACGATAATATCCAGCTAACCCCAAGAAACTTCTTACATCTGTTGCATTCTTGGGCGTAGGCCAATCTTGTACCGTAGCCACCTTTGCCGGGTCCACGGCAATACCATTCTCTGATACAACATGGCCCAAGAACCTCACTTCCCTCTTCCAGAAGTGACACTTCGAAAACTTTGCTTTCAATTGGTGTTTTCTCAACACCTCCATCACTATTCTTAAATGTCCCTTGTGTTCTTCCTCTGTCCTTGAGTAGACCAAAATATCATCAACGAACACAAGGACAAACTTATTCAACTGATCTCTGAATACCCTATTCATAAGATCCACAAAATATGCTGGGGCATTGGTCAGCCCGAATGGCATGACCAACCACTCATAAAACCCAGACGGCGTCCGAAATGCCGTTTTAGCTATACTCTCAGCTTCCACTCTAAGCTGATGAAAACCTGTCGCGAGATCCAACTGAGAAAATACTCTCGTGCCACTCAACTGATCGAACAAATCATCTATCCGCGGTAGAGGATACTTGTTTTTCCTCGTCACTTAATTCAACTCACGGTAGTCTACACACAAACGAAGGGAACCATCCGCCTTGGTAGCAAACACAACTGGTGCTCCCCATTCAGAAACACTCCTTCTGATAAATCCCTTCTTCAAAAGATCGCTGACTTGCACCTCGAGCTCTCGCTGCTCTCTTGGTGCCATACGACGAAGTGGCATCACTATAGGTCTGGCATCTTCTACCAAATCAATACGGAACTCAATCTCTCGGTGTGGTGGAAGTCCGGTCACTTCTTCGAAAACATCCGGATACTGGCCAACCACGGGCAAACCTGACAACTCACTATGCGGAATGTCGAGGGAGTTTAGAAAACTAGCCAATACCCCCTTACTGGGTAGACCACCAAACACTATCCTCCGCCCATCATCCGCTCTAGCTGTCACCAACAAGCCCTCACAGTCTACCACCACCCCGTATCTTTGGAGCCAATCTACTCCCAAAATAATGCCAAACCCAGTAAAGCCCAAAACAAAGCAATCACAAACAAACATGCATCCATGACTCGATAAGACCACATTACGACAAATCATGCTAAGGCTAGTCGAACCGCCAATCGGGTTCGTCACTACTAAAGGTCTATTGACAATCTCGGGCTCCAATCCCAACCTATCTACCAGGTCACTAGACATGAAAGAACTGGAAGCTCCGGTATCAAACAAAACTCTAACAGGAACATCATTAACAGAAAGCATACCTTGAATGACGACATTCTTTCCCTTCTCCGCCGCTGTTGGGGCATTCGACGAAGAAGGAATAGCATTAAGGGCGTATGCTTTCACCATTTTCTTTTCCTTAGGGGGCTGTGGAAACTTGTCCTTGTGATGTCCCATTTGGCCACAGTTGAAGCACTTCCTATCCGCTGGCTTGGCTCGACAATTACTAGCATAATGGCCCTTCTTACCACAGCTGAAGCACTCAACATCTTGCTTATTCTTTTTCTTCTGGCCATCCTTAGCTTGGTTCTGCTTTCTCTTATTCTGGGAACCACCCTTGCCTCCACCACTTGCTTGTGGCTTTGGCTCTTCTGCAGATACAACCTCAGTCTTCGACTTAGGGTAGAGACTTTCTGATCTTAATGCTTTCCCCACAATCGATTCAAACATCTCATCGATGTGGTTAATAAGTTTTTCCCCCAAGTACTGATCCAAACCAGTTATGAATTTCTCATTCTTTTTCTCGGCAGTATCAATAAGAGATAACCCATATTTTGACAAAGTGTCAAATTCAGCAATATACTCCGAGACAGCTCTGCCATTCTGCTTGAGCTCCAAGAACTTCTTAAACAGCATTGACTTCTGAGCAGCTGGAATGAACTTCTCACTAAAGTGAGCCTTAAACTGCTCCCAAGTAATCTGGTCTTCGGGAGTAGCTGCCTTTATAGCATTCCACCAATTCATTGCCCGCCCTTGCAGCTGACGGGACGCTAGCTTTCTCTTCATCGCATCTTCGATACCCAAATCCTCGAAGATACATTCGCAACTATCCAACCAATCTTGAACATCCGTGGCCGACTCCGTTCCGTGGAACGGTTTCCCACCAAGGCTATTATAATCCTTATTCAGCTTGGCGAAGTCGACCCTCGGCGCCTGCACTATTGGACCACAACCATTTCCACCATTGGGAGCTGCCCTCTGCACATCTCTAAGCATCTCTCTCATGAGGTCAGTAAACATCGTCCTCATGTTAGCAGCATTCCCATTATTGGCTCCCCTACCAGCACCTCTAGTATATCGGCTCATCGTCAATCTGAAAAAGGAAACGATTAACGACTCCATAGTGGTGCTAGTGCAGTACGACTTCATCCTTATACTACTAATAGTATATATATATATAGCTTTTAAAAACCAAAGTAATCACAAATACGCTCTCTCGTATATGTGTATTATCTCTCCCTGATAACTTCCCTAGGTTAACTACGCAACCTAGAGCTCTGATACCAAGTGTGACGGCCCGCCCCGCACCAACCGACATTTACTCCAAAAGTGCGCTGTACACATGTCCAGTTAGCACGGAACGGGTCGTTAGAAGGAAAAAGAAGAAGGGAATAAACTAAACGAGAAACCTGTAGAATGTCTCACAGCGCATGGAATAAAATATAATAATAACATACTTGACACAAAACAGGCGAGACAGTGCATAAGCTGATAACTAAAATCAACATCAATCATCAAAGCAGCGGAAATCCAAATACAGCTTATTACAATTTTCCAAATTTACTGTCTCTAAACAAAAGAAAGCTGAAGTAGAAGATACACCAACAATGCCCAAGCAGTGATCTTCAACAACACAGGGAGAATACTATATATATTACGTGGAAGCCTCCTGCTCGTCTCCGGATCATCTACCCGTGCATCACCAGCTAACCTGTCTCTAGTTTGCTCGTGTGAGCACCCAGAGTAATAAGAGGAGACATAAAACTCTGGGTCAGACATAAAGCCTGGTATGAGCGATAAGCATCTAAACAGAATAATAACAGGTATACTAAACCATACCTGAACCTGGACCTGCAACCAAAGAGTTAGTACCACATACCGTACAATACTCCAAGGTGCCATAATGAATAGTGTAAAGAATACGGGGGTGGGGTGTGTATGTCATAATGATAGCAAACAAACCATCCATAGCAACCATCCTCACATCACTCACTCAGTGCGTAAAGCGTACGACATCTACCACTTTGAAACACTAGACAAACTGAGGCAACGACGAATCCCGACTTGTAGAAACCCTGCTATGACCAAGCTAAACATATGGAGTCATGATCAAACATTTCAATGACCCACTTCATTGGTTGTAGCCCTTGGTTCTACCGATGCCATAATGGCCCTGAATCCGCCTTCGTACCTCCTACCATAGTGATCCGAAGCTATAGACGTCGATAACTCCTTGGCACGCGTCCCGCAGCAAAGCCCAACCACGAAGCGAACTCGTTGATTCCCATCTGAATCTTAAGCTCTAACTTCTCATTTGGACTTCCTTTGCATCTCGGGTTTAGGTCGAATTGGAGTTGGTCTTCAAAAGAGTCGTCGCGTAATCGCAGCTCCAATCCGGTTCGGTGCTCTATCGGTTCGGGTCCTCCACTCGGTTCGGTTCGGGTCACAGTACTCCATCCGGTTCGGTTCGGGTGTCTTGCTCCTGCCGCCGTTTCTTCAACTACTTCCGAGTCCTTCAGAGTCGCGGTCTGGGTCTCCCTTGTTGTCCCTGAAGTTCCACGCTGCTGGAGATGCCACCACCTTGGTTCAGTTTGGCTACCCGACCCGATCCCCTTATCCGATCCGATCCCACTCCTTAGCTTACTCCGATCCGATCCGATCCTGCTCCATAGCTCCGATCCGATCCTCTGTCCAACTCCAACCCTAAGTAAACGGCCTTCCTTCTCGCCAAGCTTCCTCCAGTGACAAGTTCCAATCCAGTTCGAATTCCCTTGGTCAGTTCACAAATCCGATCCGACCCCTTTCTCCGATCCGAACCGGTTCGGAACCTGCACACTTCTGCAGCTTTCCAGCGAGCTTTCTACGCCATTCGACGACGTTTTCGACCAATTTAACTATTCTAATCAATCATGAAACATACCATAGAGTCATAGCAACATGTAACATCAATTGCAACCACCATAACAACAATTTGATAGATTTAAAATGGATCAAACATAGCTAAAACCTCACATTTTCCTATAATCCCTCTTAATCATGTTTAAGCATACGATTAGCAAAACACATAGAAATTAACCCAAATTTCTAACAGAGCCTTAAAACATTATTTTAGAATTTTAAGAATTTTTCCAGAATTTATTTACGTATAAATTCGCTAATCTTCATTAATTACCCTTAATCACCGTAATTAGTGCAAAAACTATGCAAATCACTCACCTTGGCCACAAATGAAACACCAAATCTGAAATACTCTCTGTTTGGGTCGAATTCCTATGTATAGCAGCAGCTCCAACCTTGCTTTGTTGCTATTTGGCCTTGCTTTGATGTAGTTTAGGCTTAATCTTCACTAAAAATGTGTTTTGGAGTGGTTTTAGAGGATGGAAGCCATTACTAAGGTCTCAAGAAGGTTTGTGGCGGCTCAAAACTGAAATGAAAGTGATAACCTAACCCTAATCAGTCTTCCTATACCTCTAAACCTGAAATTCCCCTGTGGGCCTAGCTG
This sequence comes from Allium sativum, assembly GCA_030737875.1. Taxonomy (NCBI): domain Eukaryota; kingdom Viridiplantae; phylum Streptophyta; class Magnoliopsida; order Asparagales; family Amaryllidaceae; genus Allium; species Allium sativum. The sequence continues at coordinate 965,820,749 of CM060912.1, read as the reverse complement.
CTAATCACCCGGTTAAGCCCAATTAAGCTGTTTTTCACCATCTGAAACTTGTTTCAGCCATATCTCCCAAACGGTGAGTCCGTTTGACTAATGTGACCACTCTGCAGAAAGTGAAACCATCATCCGGAGCCAATGGAAGTGGTTTCAGGTCAAAATTCCTTTTCAGTCAAAAGTTATGGCCAAAACAGTTCCAACTAGGGGTAAAATGGTCATTTAAAAATCGAGAAAAATCATGAACATGGGAAATGACCCCAATAGTCGTCTCCCAAAGTTGCATGACCATACGACTTCGTATGTGAAAGAAATAAATATCCTACGATCCTATGATGCGTAGATTACGGGTCGTTACATTTATATTAGAAGTAGATATAAAAAATATAATTTTTACATAGGAAGGAGCGTTATAAATATATAATCTTTATTGGAAGAAGAGCGATATAAAAATATAATTTTTATATAGAGAATAGCGTGATAAAAATATGATCTTTGTTATATGAACACCGTTATAAAAATAGAATTTTTTATCTATATAGTAGCGGTATAAAAATGTTATTTTTATCCATATAGAGTGATATAAAAATGTGATTTTTATATACATAGCAACAATATAAAAATGTGATTTTTTATATGTAGTGGCTACGGACAACGAAATTGACAAAAGGCGAGCACGATGAAGATTTTCTACATAAGAAGAGTCATGGTGTTTGGTTTAGCTAGTCGGTGAGAACTCCTCACTTTTATTTTTATTTCTAGGTTGAAATATATACTAGGATGCAGACGGTGCTTAGCAGCACCCGACACCCGTCGTCCACAGACCAAGGATGACTTGTTTGTTTTATTGTTGTGTAGTGAAATTTGATTGTGTGATGGTGAATGAAATAAAATATTTTATAGTGGAAAATCTTTTATAGTTAAAAATATGATCTTTAACCTATATATAAAATAAATATTTATAAACAAATCGGACGATTTGTTTATATACACTGATTTGACTGATATTGATTGGGACGATAAATTTTACACATCGCCCAACCGCACAAATAAAATACGTGTTTGTTGATTTGAAACCCCACACGGGTATTGGGATGATATTTGATGTACACTAATCCCGATTGTTTAGTTGTATGTCAATCGATGGGTTGACAGACTGTGTAAGCGTTAATTATTTATATTTAATGCTTATGCAGTTGTGTGGTGCACTCTGGATGATGGTTGATTATTTATCGTTGCTATTATATACATATATTGTAGAAAATCCATATAATTGACATTATATGGTAATTGATTGGGCCTCATTTCAATTTTGAAAATAAACTCATGTGTTGAATTGAAAATAAATTTATGTGTTGAATTGAAAATAAATTCATGTGTTGAATTGAAAATAAATTCATGTGTTGAATAAAAGCCGTGTTGATTAGATTGACGCCTTTTTGATGTGAATGATATTTATATCGATTTTATTCATTTTTATAATGAGTATAGAAAAGAAAGTGATTTCAAAATTTAACGTTTTGAAAATATTATCATTTATAGATTAATGATATGGAATATTCAATTTTGGCTAGAAATTGAATACGAAGTTGAAATCGTTTTGAAAACAAATTTAAAATGATTTATAAAATACGTTTTGAAAGGAAATCGATGAAATATATATATATATTAATATATATTTATATATAATGGCCTGAATAGAACGCGCCGCGCCGCGGTAGTTCGTGAATTTCGACCATTGACTTCGAATGGACATTGCGGGAGATCCGACCGTCGGATTCTCCTAAAACTGGAACCGTTGGGTTCGTATCGAAAAGAGCTTTCTAACGAATATTATAGATTTGAAATCTAATGGTTGGATTTGGAATTATGTCCAAATCAAATTTGGAAAAGGTCGCTGTAAGTGCAGTTCGATGGCCGTTGATGGAAATTGACTATACGGGCCTTGATAAATTATTAAAAATAGTAATAATTTTTGTAAAATCAAAAGAAATGATTTGTGAAGAATTAGAATGAAAAATTCCAAATTTGAAAAGATAAAAATAGATTTTTATCGAAATGAACTGGTTTTGTAGTAGAATTAAAAACCACTTATTTTTGAAATAAATAAAGTGGATTAGAAATGGTTTTGAAAATAACCAGAATTTCCAATAATTGAATTGGAATGGATTTGAATCGAAATTATCTTTGGAATATTTCGATGTTGGATTTCGTGATGATACAGATATTGTTATGGGAATTTGAAAGATATATTTATATCGTTATTTCCAATACGATATTTGTTGGTCGTAGAATTTGATATTAAATATAAGCCGATTTATTTTCTATTCAGAGCCTTGTATTTAATATCAAATGTGATTTGGGTTTGCCGTGAATGGTGTCTTCATTAACACTGTTCTTAAACTCAGTTGAGAAAAAGATTAATTCTTTTTATTTAGATTTAATGAAGTGTGCCAATTAAATGGTATTTAATTGGAATTGAATTTGAATTGATTTTTAGGTTTATCGTGAACGGTGTTTTAAATAACACTTGTTCTTTAACCCGATAATTAATGGAATGTGATTTTGGGTTGTCGTGAACGGTATCTTCGATAATACTGTTCTTAGACCCAACGGAGTTAAGGAAATCAGAAACTAACTGGAGATTAGTTAAGTTGAATGGTTTCTTGGGATCTGATGTTGGTTTCGGCCTTCGGGGTTAATACTTAGGGAATTGCTCACTAGCTATTTTACGGTTAAAGGCGGATAAAATGGATTGTGATTTTGGGTTTATCGTGAACCGGGTTTTAAATGACATCGGTTCTTTAACCTAGTTAAAGATTAAAACTAAGTGGAGTTTTAATGAATCTTTAATTAGATTGAAATAATCGAGAATGGGGTATCACCAGTTTTGCTCCAGGCGATAGTTAAATCTTTAATTTGATTTGAACGTGAAATGGTAATTGAATTTACCGATAACACCGTGGTGTTAGATATGAAGTATTACCAGTTTTACTTCATAGGATGAATAGGTTAGGATTGGGAAATAAAATAAATGATTACTTTGGTGTGGTTCGCTAATCCCGACTAGTTTGAAGTGATATTCAAAGGAAGATTAAAGAATAAATTTAAAAGAATTTATCTTTGATAAAATTAATGGGAACCTTTCCCTAAGAATGTGAAATTTAGAAACTAACTGTAGGTTAGCTAAGAAGAATGGTGTCCTGGGTATTGATCTGATGTTGGTTTCGGCCTTCGGGGTTAATGTTTGGGGAATTATTCTCTTGCTAATTTACAGTTAGTGACTGATGAATTGGAATGAGGCTTATGTTGTGTTTGTGTAACACTTGTTTATTATATACGCGAGCTATTCAGAAAGACCGGGTTTATCCTATTCTGAATAATTGATTCGATGATGAGTCGAAGATGAAGATGGTGGTTGAAGACCGGAGGTCTTCATGTCGTTGGGATAATTACTGATGATCTTGATTGGGCCGTACACCCAAGAGGAGGGAATCAGTTGGTGATCGTCCAGACGTACTTGGAGATCGATGGATATGCGAGGTACAAGGTGCCTCCGGTTTCGTTCAGACCCAGAATGGACTTGTAAATAGACCGTGTGTTTGACATTGGATATCATTCTGTGTGATTGATGGATATCGGTTGCATGGAGTGGTTTGCCTGTGTGGCATGCCAAGATGCAAATGATCAAGGCTTCTATTGAAAAGCAGAGTCTTGTGGTTGATGATCAAAGCACATCCTGTGTGGCACAGCTTTGTGTAGCGTTAATTCACGAGCCTCACACCCTGGTTGTGAACCGGAAATGGGAGAGGACATCAGGGAGGGCATGCGTTTCCTTCTAGCTAGAAGTGGCGTCAGTGGTCTTACACGCCCTGACGAGTTTGACTTATGTGGTTGTTGCTGTTGCGAGGCGCCTCAGATATATCAGTGACTATGTGGAGCCGATGGAGTCATTCGTTGGCTCATTTATGCCCCAAAGGGCGGGGAAACGTATTGTCCAGGGTTTAAGTTTAATCCATATCTGGTGGACCGGCCCTGACGCTTGAAGGGTCGAAGCGTTATGTCCCTGAGACTCGGGCTTGACAGTCTCGAATCGGTAAAGGAGGATCCCTAGCCTCGGTTCATAGACGGAAATCCGATTTCCAATAAGACACTTTGCGGTTTTAGTTGTAAACCTATATATGGTGACATAATGGTATGGGGCATTCATGCTGCCTATGATTGATACTTATGATTGAAATTGTTTTTGACACTATACGCTTATAGTACTGTCAAAATAATCTGTTTTAAACGTATCAAGCATTCTTTGGCTATTATAAGGTAAAACCATATCCTCCGGCTTGTGTTGCATTGTGTGATGGTACCTGGGTCTTATAATAGCTTCATTGTTATTTATTTAGCATTGCGCTGCTGTTTTATGCACTGGTGTTCTTGGGAGGAAAACCGTTCCGTGTTATACGGCGTGGTCCCTTGATTTACCTAACTTTAAAATAAATATTAATAACTATTTTAGTTCTCACACCAGTCACATGACTGACCTGGAGTTTATTGTTTTAACCAAAACTCTGGGTGCCCTTATTTTCGACACGGGCAGCTAGTAGTTTTGGTTTTGCAAATTTATATTCATAGGATCCTGATTTACAGCTGGAACGATACTCGGAAAGCTCTGTATCCGTGTATTACTTCTAGTTGTGTTTTGTATTATTTTCCGCTGCGATGTATTTAAATGTAATTTAAATCTCTGATATTTACTGTGTAATATTTATTTATACTATGTATATTCTTGTAATCTGATGAAATTGTTGTAATATACAATGAAATGTTCTTCTATTTGCGTTCCGATGCAGCTTGTTCTCAACTCAATCCGTGATTTCCTGTAAGGGGGATTTCAGGTCGTTTCATCGTGGTATCAGAGCTTTGGCTTACAGAGCTCGGGGAACAAGGCACGGTAGAACCAAACGAAAGAATTCATCAGAGATTGGATTAGTAATATTCAATAAGAATGACTCATTAGAGATAGGATCGGTAGTATCCTAGAACGAGTGTAAAGAGTGCTGCTTTGAAAAATAAAAGTGAAAACAAATTTTCTTTTGAAAATTTAAATCAATTATTCGTATTTGATTATTTATTTATATTTATTTGGACTATCAGGTATATAGAGATTTTAATATACGTATGATCCACGTGTATTGGAAGCCTCCAATATACTGGATGGATATAGAGTCACACTCTAGTCGCCCGGGGATAATTCTGATGATGCGGCCGCATCATCAGTATTTATATTCGAGTGCCGAAAGCGTGATATCTATATATTTCCATTAGACTGGTGTGAGAACCAAAATTAGATAATGCCTATTGTTGTGATTTGGCACCAAAAATCTGATTTTTGACTATATACCAAAATTATGAATTTGAAACGTTAATCAACTAATTGATGGTTGGTTGTGTTGTTTGATTATTGTTTGATTAATTTAAATGTTGAAACTTTAGCCAAATTGAACCAAATAGTGAGTTGTATTGAAAATTTGTCGCATTTGCATCCATATATATATATACTTACATTGAACAGGTCATAGCAAGGAGGCTAGAGCAGAAGAATAAATTTGCTTGCCCGACAAATAAGTACATGTTTACTAATTTATTGTGTTTTGGATGATTTTATGAGCCGATTGGCTAGCAGCTTGGCTGTTTCTTTTTCTTTTTGGATTGATGAGGGCCATGGGAGGCTGTTTGAAATATCCCGAAGTCCCCAGTGCAGGGGAGGTTATGGCGAAATTTTTCGAAAATTTAGGGTGTTAGCCAAATTTTTGAAAAATTTGAAAAGTTCTTAGAAACTGAAAAGTTGAAGAACTTAAGCGGTAATAAAAATAATGGAAGTTGAGTTGATTTGTAAAACAACTTTCGGCTTCGTTCCTTTTCGGGGACGAAAAGTTTTAAGTGGGGAAGATTGTAATAACCCGGAAATCTGAGCCAATTCAAATTTTTTATTTTGGCAATTTTAGTGAATTTTGAATATTTATAATGAAATTATTTTAAATAATAACGACGAGAATATCATTTTGAATAGAATTAGAACGTATATATTTATTTGAATCGTCATTAGAATATAAATATTTTATTTTAATTATAAAAGGAATTGAAAATGGCGCGGTAGTTCGAAAATTCGATTTCAAAGTTCAAATGAATGTAGTGGATTCAAAATAAACCGGATTTTAGCGAAACCAAAAATATTAGAATCTATTTGAAAATATCTTTCCAACGAATCCGAAAAATCAAAATTTCATAGCGGGGATCAAAAGTTATGCCCAGTTGAAAATTCAGAATGGTCGCTATGGAATTTTGGCCCTCAAAAATGGAAATTTTGTAAACGACCTTTGTTTTCGACTAAACCACTTTTGTTGGATCCGAGATGTCAAGTTATTGCTAGATTTCAAAATTCATAATTTTCTGAATCAATATGTGAGCGTGGCAAAGTAAAATGCGTTTGACCAGTTTCAGTTGATTTTAATCGACTGGAAAATGGTCATTTTTCGAATGGTCTTGGAATTTGATGAAATTAGTTTTGTTAGAACCGTATCGTCAATACGAAGCTAGAAAATATTTTTTGGGAAATTTTAGAGGAAGTATGTGGCCCCGGCAAATTGAAATGCGCGTTCAAATTCAATATGTAGAGTTATATTTTGATTTTGATGGAAACTAATCGAAACGATCGAATCAGCTTATGATACATATCCCATTGTGTTCGGAATGGGGGTAATTAGCTATGGGCGACAGTCGGTGGGCTTTATTTCAGGTCGAAATGAAAAGTAACTTTTTGGTTAATAAAATAATTAAATATATTATTTAACCATTCTCTCTCCTCCTGTTTTCCTCATACCGGTCAACGAAGAATAGAAAAAAGAGAGGGAGAGAGAGGGGGGAAATCGATCGAACCCTCGCTCAGACCCGTCGCCCCCCTCTTCCGCCGCCTACGCCCCTTCCACTGCCCTTCCACCTCCGTCGCCACCCCCTCTGGCTCCTCTCTCCTCCCTCTTTTCGCCCTTTTCCACGTATCCTGGCCCCAAACTCAGAGTCACCGTCGCCGCAGCCCTGAGCCGCCATCGCCTGACCCCCACCACCGTCTGACCGCCTTCCCCACCACCTCCAACACCCGCGCAGTACCACCTTCCCCCTTTCTTTTCCAACTGTGAGTTTTTACTTTGATTTATTTATGAAAATACAATATAAAAATCGAATTTTTATATATGTTAGGGCATGAAAAAAATATGATCTGTATAGGTATGTTGCTATCATAGGAATGTGATTTTTTTTTATGAAAGAACTTTGTTTTTAAAATATAAACGGCTTCGTTTTAAATAAAATGGCATGGTTTTAAATATAAATAACATTGGATAAAAATACGATTTTATGATATGAATGGAAATGTAAAAACATGATTTTTATCCATATGTATTGAAATAAAAATGTGATTTTTATAGCGGTGATATAAAAATTCGATCTTTATATTAGATGTAGATATAAAAATATAATTTTTACATAGGAAGGAGCTTTATAAAAATATAATCTTTATTGGAAGAAGAGCGATATAAAAATATAATTTTTATATGGAGAAGAGCGTGATAAAAATATGATCTTTATTATATGAACACCGATATAAAAATAGAATTTTTATCTATATAGTAGCGGTATAAAAATGTGATTTTTATCCATATAGAGTGATATAAAAATGTGATTTTTATATATATAGCAACCATATAAAAATGTGATTTTTTATATGTAGTGGCTACGGACAATGAAATTGACAAAAGGCGAGCACGACGAATATTTTCTACATAAGAAGAGTCATGGTGTTTGGTTTACCTAGTCGGTGAGAACTCCTCACTTTTATTTTTATTTCTAGGTTAAAATATATACTAGGATGCAGACGGTGCTTAGCAGCACCCGACACCCGTCATCCACAGACCAAGGATGACTTGTTTGTTTGATTGTTGTGTAGTGAAATTTGATTGTGTGATGGTGAATGAAATAAAATATTTTATAGTGGAAAATCTTTTGTAGTTAAAAATATGATTTTTGACGTATATATAAAATAAATATTTATAAACAAATCGGACGATTTGTTTATATACACTGATTTGACTGATATTGATTGGGACGATAAATTTTACACATCGCCCAACCGCACAAATAAAATCTGTGTTTGTTGATTTGAAACCCCACACGGGTATTAGGATGATATTTGACGTACATTAATCCCGATTGTTTAGTTGTATGTCAGTCGATGGGTTGACAGACTGTGTAAGCGTTAATTATTTATATTTTAATGCTTATGCAGTTGTGTGGTGCACTCTGGATGATGGTTGATTATTTATCGTTGCTATTATATACATGTGTTATAGAAAATCCATATAATTGACATTTTATGGTAATTGATTGGGCCTCATTCCAATTTTGAAAATAAATTCATGTGTTGAATTGAAAATAAATTCATGTGTTGAATTGAAAATAAATTCATGTGTTGAATTGAAAATAAACTCATGTGTTGAATTGAAAATAAATTCATGTGTTGAATAAAAGCCGTGTTGATTAGATTGACGCCATTTTGACGTGAACAATATTTATATCGATTTTATTCATTTTTATAATGAGTATAGAAAAGAAAGTGATTTCAAAATTTAACGTTTTGAAAATATTACCATTTATAGATTAATGATATGGAATATTCAATTTTGACTAGAAATTGAATATGAAGTTGAAATCATTTTGAAAACGAATTTAAAACGATTTATAAAATGCGTTTTGAAAGGAAATCGATGAAATATATATATATAATATATATATATATATATATATATATATATATTATATATATATAATGGCCTGAATAGAACGCACCGCGCCGCGACAGTTCGTGAATTTTGACCATTGACTTCGAATGGACATTGCGGGAGATCTGACCGTCGGATTCTCCTAAAACCAGAACCGTTGGGTTCGTATCGAAAAGAGCTTTCTAACGAATATTAGATATTTGAAATCTAACGGTTGGATTTGGAATTATGTCCAAATCAAATTTGGAAAAGTCCGCTGTAATGCAGTTCGATGGCCGTTGATGGAAATCGACTGTACAGGCCTTGATAAAATTATTAAAAATAGTAATAATTTGTGTAAAATCATAAGAAATGATTTGTGAAGAATTGGAATGAAAAATTCCAAATTTGAAAAGATAAAAATAGATTTTTATCGAAATGAACTGGTTTTGAACTAGAATTAAAAACCATTTATTTTTGAAATAAATAAAGTGGATTAGAAATGGTTTTGAAAATAACTAGAATTTCCAATAATTGAATTGGAATGGATTTGAATCGAAATTGTCTTTGGAATATTTCGATGTTGGATTTCGTGATGATGTAGATATTGTTATGGGAATTTGAAAGATATATTTATATCGTTATTTCCAATACGATATTTGTTGGTCGTAGAATTTGATATTGAATATAAGCCGATATATTTTCTATTCAGAGCCTTGTATTTAATATCAAATGTGATTTGGGTTTGCCGTGAATGGTGTGTTCATTAACATTGTTCTTAAACCCAGTTGAGAAAAAGATTAAATCTTTTTATTTAGATTTAATGAAGTGTGCCAATTAAATGGTATTTAATTGGATTTGAATTTGAATTGATTTTTGGGTTTATCACGAACGGTTTTTTAAATAACACTTGTTCTTTAACCCGACAATTAACGGAATGTGATTTTGGGTTATCGTGAACGGTATCTTCAATAATACTGTTCTTAGACCCAACAGAGTTAAGAAAACCAGAAACTAGCTGGAGATTAGTTAAGTTGAATGGTTTCTTGGGTATTGATCTAATGTTGGTTTCGGCCTTCGGGGTTAATACTTAGGGAATTGCTCACTTGCTATTTTACGGTTAAAGGCTGATAGAATGGATTGTGATTTTGGGTTTATCGTGAACCGTGTTTTAAATGACATTGGTTCTTTAACCCAGTTAAAGATTAAAACTAAGTGGAGTTTTAATGAATCTTTAATTAGATTAAAATAATCGAGAATGGGGTATCACCAGTTTTGCTCCAGGCGATAGTTAAATCTTTAATTAGATTTGAATGTAAAATGCTAATTGAATTTACCGATAACACCGTGGTGTTAGATATGAAGTATTACCAGTTTTACTTCATGGGATGAATAGGTTGGGATTCAGAAATAAAATAAATGATTACTTCAGTGTGGTTCGCTAATCCCGACTAGTTTGAAGTGATATTCAAAGGAAGATTAAAGAATAAATTTAAAAGAATTTATCTTTGATAAAATTAATGGGAACCTTTCCCTAAGAATTTGAAATTTAGAAACTAACTGTAGGTTAGTTAAGAAGAATGGTGTCCTGGGTATTGATCTGATGTTGATTTCGGCCTTCGGGGTTAATGTTTGGGGAATTATTCTCTTGATAATTTACAGTTAGTGACTGATGAATTGGAATGAGGCGTATGTTGCGTTTGTGTAACACTTGTTTATTATATATGCGAGCTATTCAGAAAGACCGGGTTTATCCCACTTTGAATAACTGATTCGACGATGAGTCGAAGATGAAGACGGTGGTTGAAGACCGGAGGTCTTCATGTCGTTGGGATAATTACCGATGATCTTGATTGGGCCGTACACCCAAGAAGAGGGAATCAGTTGGTGATCATCCAGACGTACTTGGAGATCGATGGATATGCGAGGTACAAGGTGCCTCCGGTTTCGTTCAGACCCAGAACGGACTTGTAAATGGACTGTGTGTCTGACATTGGATATCATTCTGTGTGATTGATGGATATCGGTTGCATTGAGTGGTTTGCCTGTGTGGCATGCCAAGATGCAAATGATCAAGGCTTCTGTTGAAAAGCAGAGTCTTGTGGTTGATGATCAAAGCACAGCCTGTAAGGCACAGCTTTGTGTAGCGTTAATTCGCGAGCCTCACACCCCGGTTGTGAACCAGAAACGGGAGAGGACATCAGGGAGGGCATGCATTTCCCTCTAGCTAGAAGTGGCGTCAGTGGTTTTACACGCCCTAACGAGTTTGACTTATGTGGTTGTTGCTGTTGCGAGGCGCCTCAGATATATCGGTGATTATGTGGAGCGGATGGAGTCATTTGTTGGCTCATTTATGCCCCAAAGGGTGGGGAAACGTATTGTCCAGGGTTTAAGTTTAATCCACATCGGGTGGACCGGCCCTGACGCTCCAAGGGTCAATGCGTTCTGTCCCTGAGACTCGGGCTAGACAGTCTCGAATCGGTGGAGGACGATCCCTAGCCTCGGTTCATAGATGGTAATCCCATTTCCAATACGACACTTTGCGGTTTTAGTTGTAAACTTATGTATGGCGACATAGTGGTATGGGGCATTCATGCCGCCTATGATTGATACTTATGATTGAAATTGTTTTTGACACTATACACTTATAGTACTATCAAAATAATCTGTTTTAAACGTATCAAGCATTCTTTGGCTATTATAAGGTAAAACCCTATCCTCTGGCTTGTGTTGCATTGTGTGATGGGCCCTGGGTCTTATAATAGCTTCATTGTTCTTTATTTAGCATTGCGCTGTTGTTTTATGCAATGGTGTTCTTGGGAGGAAACCCGTTCCGTGTTATACGGCGTGGTCCCTTGATTTACCTAACTTTAAAATAAAGATTAATAACTGTTTTAGTTCTCACACTAGTCACATGACTGACCTGGAGTTTATTGTTTTAACCTAAACTCTGGGTGCCCTTATTTTCGACACGGGCAGCTAGTAGTTTTGGTTTTGCAGATTTATATTCACAGGATCCTGATTTACAGCTGGAACGATACTCGGAAATCTTTGTATCTGTGTATTACTTCTAGTTGTGTTTTGTATTATTTTCCGCTGCGATGTATTTAAATGTAATTTAAATCTCTAATATTTTCTGTGTAATATTTATTTATACTCTGTATATTCTTGTAATATGATGAAATTGTTGTAATATACAATGAAATGTTCTTCTGTTTGCGTTCCGATGTGGCTTGTTCTCAACTCAATCCGTGATTTCCCGTAAGGGGGATTTCGGATCGTTTCATTGTGAAACCCCAAAATACTGATATAAGGTGCAAAATACTTTAAATAAAAAGTGGCGTATTTTCCCAATTAAAAATTACAGTAAAATTCTGAAAATTAAATTATAACTACGTCTCAAAGGTCTTATCCAAATTCAAGGCCGATATTTAATTATAATTAAATTATCGTTATGGTTTATAAATGATTCCACAACGATTTTCTGAAATTTTGAATTGTACATATCTTGCAATCTTTACGATGAAATCTTGATTTGTTTCTTACATTAGAAAATTATCATCTAATCGATTCAACCGGTTCTTCTTTCACTGAAATAAGATTTATATCGGATCCGGTATAACTAATTGAAGTTTAAATCGTAAATTACGAACTGCAGCATCGTTTCAAGCTCGTTTCAATTAATTTATAAATATATAAATTCAAACTCCAATTTATGATTAATAAATTCGAACTCCAATTTCTAATTAATAAATTCGATATATAATTCATTAATATCGCCAAATCAATATTTAAACCGATTTAAATAATCGTAACTAACGTTCAAAAATCCGGGACATTACAGTAAGTTACATTGTAGCTCAAGTTTTAGCTAAAAGAACCAACAACGTGGATGTTCTAATATATAATTATTTCTAATACTGCCTATGCTAATTTACCAGCAGAAAATTAGTGAACCGGGTTGTAGCCCTGGGTACACTCAATGCAAATCCGTCCCTGGTTGTTGATAACTCCATTTTTTTTGTTTTTGGAGGGGCTGTTGCTAATGGTTTGTGTGCATGTTTGGCTGAGAATGTCGTTCGGTGTAGTGATGCCTATCCATCTAGGAACATGAATCATATTGTTGCTACAGTGACTGTCGTAGCATAATGAGGATAAGAGATGGTCATAAGTTTTTTGTGATAACTCTGTCCCTTTTTCTTTGGAGCCATTGTAGTTAAGTGGTAAAAAATGTGCTCGTCAGGGTCTTAGCTGAATTGCTTCTAATCTCGTTAGGAGAAGTGCTCATATCAGAAAAGTGTCTTCTTGTATTGATTTTGTCTCTAGCTCAGGTGTGCCCCTCTTTCTGCTACTATTTACCATTTTTTATGCCCTTGATAATTTATCTTTAATAATATGCATTTTCTAGCTAGTAATTCTAGATTTATTTTTAATGATTCTCAATTAGTTATCGACTATATCATAACTAGAGAAGCTGAAAGGGATAGATCATTCAAAAAATAGAGCTCATTGGGCGTAGTGACACATCATAATAGAACCTAAAGAACTTTTATTGCTATAATAAATTTTTTACATCAGAGTTACAATGAGATATCAGAGTGCAATGATTACACAGCAGAATACTAAAGCTCAAAGGAAGATCAAACTGATCTAAATAACAGCTCTAGTCCTAATCCAGCATCTACTTTAAAACTCACTCCAAGATTAATATGCAAATCCTAACAACTTGGCTGCCCTTGTGGAAAATATGGGCACCTAGAATTTAGGTAAAAGAACAATAAACTCCAGGCCAGTCATGATATTTGTGTGAAAAACTTAAACATAGTTATATTTATTTTAAAGTCAGGTAATTCATAGGACCACGTCGTATAACATGGAACGAATTTTTCTCTTATGAATACCAATGCAAGAAATTTGCAATTTTTTTTGGAAAATGAAGCTACCATAAGGTCTCGCGGCGGACACATAATGCAAGCGCACACATGAGCGAGTTTCTACTTATAATAACCAAAAATGCTCGATATATGGAAAATCCTCTGATATTATTATTAGTTTATAGTATGGAAAATCATTTCGCAAGTAAATATCAATCTTAGCCAACATAATATTCCATACTATTATGTTGATATATTGGTATACAACTAAAACCGTATGGATTCGCAGTGAAGAATGGATTTCCAACAAATGGCCAGGCTAAGGAACTTCCTTATCTGATGGAAACACCTCTAAAGAGATGCCTCGAGATCCTAACCGGTTCTCTGCCAACACAAGGTCAGGTTATCATTCAACTGGATAACTTAGACATGCTTGTATATGTCATCTCCCGGTCGTTACCGACCTTTAACCGGGTGCCCACGTCATAAACATCCATATAAATAGAAGTTGTCACATAAGTAATATCTAGGCTCCATACCATGATACACTTTTTGTCTAGATGAAAACAACACACCCATAACCTTGCCACATTTTTTCCTAGTTTCGTCATTTCCGGAATGTGAGGCTTGATGAAGTCTCGTTACGCAAAGCTACACCTTATCCTAAAGCCATGCTTGGATCATCAATAGCTCAATTACTTGGTATGCCACATTGTCATTTCATAACATATAATTGATAATCACTAACCATATCACTTTTGATCTCGTACGTCTCAAAAAAGGGTGTTAAGCTAAGAGAACGTATTCTCCGCCACCAACAGAAATATGTTTAACAAAGATCAACCATTATTTTATAAAATACAATGTCAAACACACATCCATATAAATTCGTCCTGGGCTTCGATGAAACCGAAGGAGCTTTATTTCTCATCCAATTAAAGAGAGAAGCCCTTTCAAATCCGAAAAACTCCAAGTACGTTTAGACCACTACTATAATATAATCTCATAATGGGTGTATAGCCCGACCGAGACATCAACAAGCAACCCATTCGATGTGAAGATCTCTTGTCTTCAACCACCGTCTTCAATATCCTAACTTACTCCATTTGTCGTATCATTATTCGAAATGGTTTTCTGATAGAAATCCAATCCCGATCTTTCTGAATAATGAGCGCAATTTAAAAACGATTATGGATTATATCGGATCCTAATTAAGTCTCCTTTCACTTCAGGTTTGATTAATTAAAACCTTCTTGAAATCATTCCTCATCTTTATCTTTTAACAAAACTCTTGTTTAATAAACTTATTAATCCAAGATCCCTTCCTCCTAAATCTTTTAACCTAAAATTTTCTTAAATCTTAACCAGAGCTTCCTTTTAATTTTATAATCCAAATTTTAATCTAAATCAAAAGATTCATTCCATAAATTAAACATATCCTTTAAAAATCAGGAATCTGGCCAAACCAAAACCGATTGATATTAAATATAAGATTTATATAGAGATTGTATCAACTTATATCCAATACCAATTCTAATAATCAACAAATACTATATGTGGAATAACAATATAAACATCCTTTAAATTCCTCAAATAGTATATGTCTAACAAAGGAATTCCATGTCAAATATCTGAAGATTATTTCTATCCAAACCCATCTTATTTAAATTTGAAAACCTTTATCTTAATTAAAGGAACAAATCAGAACTATTTGATACTAAATATAAGATATAGATAGAAATTTTATCAGCTCATATCTAATAGCAGTTCCCATATTCAACCGATACTATAAGCGCAATAACAGTATGTCTACCTTTTAAATCATTCAAATAGTATAAGTTTCACATACGGTGTTAATAACAAACATTCGAAGATTATTTCCAATCATATCCAATTAATTTACAATTGAAAACCTTTTAATCCTAGGTAAACTGAATTTACTTATTCCCTAATTTATTCAAGTACTTTAGAATCCAACAATAATTCATTAACATTTAATAATGATTATCCAAGATTTGGATGATAGTTAGTGACTTCAAAAATTTAAAACACACATTTTTCATTAAAGCGTTGCAAAAGCGTTGCTAAATAATTTATATTAGTTAGCTTGATCAAAATAATCTTTATATCATTTAAAAAATATATTTCCAATTCAAACTACTTTTAAATCATTTATTATGATTTATCAAAAAAAATCCATATTTTTAATCATTTAAAAATAGTTGTTTCCCGTTATGGTCAACGAACGACACTACTTCGATTTTATTTGAAAATAGATTTGAACATAACTTGAAATCTATACATTGAAATTTGAAAATTTCTTTTTTCATTTGAAAATTATTATCATTAGAAAATGAACGTTTTTCGTTTTGGGTAAATTCAACTTAAATTGCTTTAGTTATAAGCATTTAAACCAAAATTTACGAACTACCGCAGCGCGACTAGTCCTTTTCAGGCCATATTACGAGTTTGGATATAAATTCATCTGATTAACTTCTAATATGATTATAAACATTTATAAACATATGTAAACACATTTAAAACAATGTTTTCCAAAATTTCACTTCAAATTCAATTTTAAATCAAAATTGAATATTGAATATTTTTTTTAAAATTTTAATATTTTGGATCTCAAGGTAGAAACCAAATTAAATGTTATATAAGACTATTAGAATGAACGGTTTGGGTTTAAAATATCATTTGGATACCTAACTTAAAATTCCATTTTTGTAATTTACTATTTCAAATCGATTTCAAAATTTAACAAGCCATTTAATATCAAAATCTCTTCCAATTTCATATCAACCTTTATGGCTGGCAATGGATACCCAAAAATCCGATATTCGTCTGCATCCGTATCCGAAAAGCGGATAAATATCCAATATCTGAAAAAGCGGATACGCAGACATAGATATCCGCATCCGAAAATTATCCGTCCGAATTTTTTTAACATTATTCTCAAAATTATATGTATTTTAGTACGGTGAATCAGATTTATTTATTGCTTTATTAAGCCGAAGGCTTATACTATATGCACTAAATGCATATTAACTACTCAAATCTATTTAATTTCATCATATATGCTTATTTTTAACACTTTAGTGATGAAAGAAATTTATGTTAAACTGTAAATTTTCATTTATATTTCTTGATTTATCGATCATTGGCGGATAGGATAATTATCCGATATCCGTCCGTATCCACGGATACAGATATCCGATATCCAAAAATGATTTCGGATACGAATACAGATATAGCACTATCCGTATCCGAAAGTATCCATTGACAGCCCTATCCACCTTTACAAAAGTTGTTAATAATCGATTAAATTTCATTTCCAAACTATTTCATATATAAAATTCCAAACCTTATTTTTGGACATTATTTCCTTATTAAAATAATATAAAATATATTTATATTTTCAAATGAAAAAGGAACTTAACCAATTACCTATATAATTCCCTAATTCAAGGTGTAACAGATGTGTGATGACCTGTATTGTGACACCCCACGTTCGTTAATGTCATTCATTAAGAGAATGCATTAAGTTTCGTGAAGCGTTAAAGGTAAACAGAAACAGAACATTACAAGATAGATATAAAAATAACAGCGAAATAAAACCTAACCTTATTAATCATAAAACATCGTGGTTCAAAATATCATATGTCTACATTACATAAAAACCATAACATCATAAAAATTTATGTCTTTCTTTTAAACATCAGAATATAAAATGAAAGAAGCAAAATTCCCCAAATAAAACGTAGCCATAGTAGCAAAGATAGGAGCCTGAGGCATACATCAAAGTAGCTCCAACGAAATGATAGAAGAATCCTGGTCAAGCTTGAGTATTCCCACCCTGAGAACCTGAGGGGGGGGGGGGGAAGAAGAAAGAAGAGGAAACAAAAAGGGTCAGACATAAAGTCTGGTGAGTCTAGTTACTTTTAGCAAGTAAATAAGTAAAAGTAACATGACATGCATATAAAGAGGATAAGAAAGATTACATCAAAAAGGAAGGTATGACAAGGTAAACATGATAGAGTGTATACGCTTCCCTAATGGTTACTCTTATTCCCTACACTAATACTAGTATAACCAAAATGAGATGATCCCGACAACTATAAGATGGTAGACTTAGGCGTACTTCTAGTGAGAGGTTTTAACCCCATACAATCCACAAGCAACCCAATCCTAATAGGCTCCTAAACTTTACCAGAGTCTAGATGTACCCTAACTGCTACCCTAATCGATCGACTCCCTACTCCATAGATACCCTGTGTTGGCCCCATAGTAGAAGGTATCACTTCCTAAAGTGGCAACCCTTTTGCATAACCATATCTACTGGTGTCATGGTCGTCTTATCCTCTTCTGCTCGGCCAATGCACGCACATGTCCCTGGTCGGTTTGCGCCGCCCACACCATCCTCCTCGTTTGGATCTCTTATAATCAGCCCAGTAAGCATGCCCCGACTCCGACATTGGGCGGAGCCCTCGTTCGATACCGTTATATGGGTTACTGACTGAAATGGGTCCCACACACAAGATGATACAAGCTCTCCCCCTTGTCTTGTATCCCCGCTAGGATTTCCTTAGGTTATGTATACCTATTGGTGTATTTAATTACATAACCCCCTCAGGTTAAGTTTGTGGGGGTGTGTGTGTTACCTACCCCCTCAGATTTACTTAACTCACCCACTATTCTAACAGGTTTACTTAACCCGTATTCAAAGTTAAGTTCATACAATCCCTATGGATTCAACTAGGTTAAGTATTCCAATTCATTACCATGTCCATTTATGGTTATAATGTGCTACACCTCCGACATTAAACCTACAACTTGCAGATGCTGGTTATGCCGGGCGGCTCGGAACATACTTCTTCCACAAGTTGGGTTTAACCTTATGTCATAGCACGTCTCGTATTTGTGCACCTAGACCCCTCACATTAGATTCGCCACTTGTGGTCGCTGGATGTACCAGGCGATTACGGGCAGACTTCCACCACAAGTTTAATCTAACCTCGTGTCTAGACACAATTACAGTTTCTAATTGTTGTAATCCTAGGCATTTCATTGTTAACCAATTCTTACCTATGTCGTTATAGGTTTCATGCCCCTTTCCCCCAATTATGTTCATAACGAATTATATGCCCTAAATTCATATACATGAACATTATTCAAGTTATGCCAAAATCCCCCTTTTACAAGTTATGCCCAATTTCAATGTTTTCCCTCATTCCCCGTTCAACGTGTTCGCATATTTCAGCGGCATGCCTAGGCTCGAAAGTAGCCTGACTATATAAAATAAAAGTGAAAGATAAAGGGAAGATGACAGAGATGATTATACTAACAAAATTGTCATAAACATATAGTGGCATAGTGATAAGATGGGCATATGAGAACAGATCTGGTGAACATAAGATAATAGAATTATTTATAACATAGTAGGGATGTCATAATAGGCATGATAAGATCTAAATAATAATTTAGATGTCCACTAATAACTAATCCAACTTAACCACAAACATGATAGGTACAAGGTGATCTAAATAACAAATTAGATCTAAAATCAAAGATAGGTCTGACATGATAAAGGTTAGGATCCAAGTCATAGCTATGTCAGAATATCATAGGTTCACAAATTATTACAGATCTGACATGATAAAGGTTAAGATCCAAGTCATAGTTACGTCGGAATATCATAGATTCACAAGTTATTATAGATCTGATATGATTCAAGCAGTTACAGGCATAAATCCAAATTACAGTGAAATCATGTTATACTTTTTAATTATTTAAATTTAAAAGCAACTTTAAACTCATAGCGTTTGGATCTAGAAAGATAGAAGAAGAAGAATAACAAAGGTTGGATCACAGATCTATACTTGAATCTTTAAACTTGATTGCAGAAGAAGGAAAAGATTTGGTTCAGTCAAGGCACTGACAGCATTTAGGCCTCCATTGATTTTAGTGTGAGAAAACTAGAGAAATGAAGCCGTATATAAAGCTGCCAGCCCTTAGAACCAACCTGCCACATCAGCCCTAGGGGAGTCGACTCCCCTGGGCGGGAGAATTTCCGCTCACCCGAATTTCTGCATTTTGAACGATTTTGAACTGAAATTTGATTTCTAGACCTTATATATATATATATATATATATATATATATATTCTTGCGCATATTCAAACTTTCATAACTTATTCATACGTTGTCCGTTTTACGCAAATCAAATGTCTATCTTGACCAAAATTTCGAGATGGACGCAATTGCGTAATATGTTTCCCTTAATTCTGAATATTAAATTAAATATTCTTTAATTTATCCTCTTTAGTGCTGTTAAAATTACGTGGTGTTACATGTACAGTTAATGCCCTAATATTACCCCGTTATATCCCCACTATATTGTATAGCAGATTTCTACCACTATGCTATTTTCAAATAGCCTCTGAAATAGCCAATCCGCTTTAAGCCCTGTTGTATTCCAATATATCTACTATTTCAGCCACATTCCGCTATTTGCGCTATATCTTCTATTAAAGAAAATGAATTTAAAATTGACATTTAAACATTTTAAACATTAAAAATTAGTTTTTAATATAAATTTTTTAACATATATTTTTTGAATAGAGAATACTATAATATTCTATTAAATTTAATCAAGCTAAATAAAGTTTTACATTTATTTACATATATTTGTATATACTTTAATTTAAAATTAAGAATGTACTAATTATAATTAAGCAGAATGTTAATTTTCCATTTATTCATTATTTATATATTTCTAAAAGAAATAAGTACAAAATTTAAATGTTATTTTAGAATCACTCGCTATATCCTGATATTTCATCGCTTTATCCTCGCTACGACTTTTTGCACCTCCGCCGCGTTAGATTCGTTGAGCGCTTTAACTGACAGGTGATGACATACAAGCAATAATCACAATCATATGACCATCCATAGCAAACATTAAGAATATCATCAATGCACATTATTAACTACTGTGCAAGCGTTATGGTAATCAAAGCTTATAATTGTTTAAGTGTAACTAATTATACAGACATTCATTCAACTTCACATTGATATATTTAGTGACTAAATATATATATATATATATATATATATAAGTGAGTAGAGTTTCTCACCGGTATTTCCACTCCGTCTAACTTTACTGTTGGATAGCCTATCTCACTGTTATTGCCCCGAACTGACTTTCGCTCCACACTGACTTCTTCGAAGATAATAATATTATTATATATATTATATATATTATATATATATATATATTTATAAATAGGAGGTAGGAGGTAGGGTAGGGTGGTCGATAAGGGGGCGTACGAAAAGGGGATGGGAGGTCCTTGGCTTGGGGTCTTGGCCGAGGAGGGGATGGCGATGGAGGTGGTGATTAGTCAGTCAGAGGGGGAGGCCGTGGATGGAGGGCGCTACATCGAATAAGAGAGAAGGGAAGAGGGGAGAAGAAAGCCTAGGAAAGAAGTGGAAAATGCTGGAATGAAGAATGGAGGGTGTTTGGCCTTCTTTTATAGCCTTAGGGGGAGGTAGAAATGGAAAAGTGCAAGTGGACACATAGCATTTTTATTACATGCATAAGGACTCCTAACATGGACACCTGTAATATCCTAGTCCTTTCACCTTTGATGTATTTGTCACACCATAGAAACACTTTTAAAGTGTTGCAAAATTGAAACACCCTATGTATGTTAGTATATTTCAATTCTAGGTTACTGATTGAACAATTCTAACGACCAACGACTAGCGTAAAAACAAAATCCAATGACGATTACCAAAAAATTTAGATAATTCAAAATAATTATTTTAATTTATAAATTATATTAAAAATTCATATATATATACATATTTGACAAAAAGATCATGTTAACAAAAATGGTTTTATCAATACGTACTTGAAAAATCTTTTATAACAAAAAGTGATAAATTCTTATTAATATTTTATTGTTATATTTGATAAATTTGAATATCTATTTTATTAGTTAAATCATATTTATATTAGAATAAATTTAAAATTTATTTTATATATTCAAAACCTCGAATTGATCAAAAACCCTAGATCGTTGCATTCTTGCCCCATAAAACTTTTGGTCCTTGATAAAGAGAGGTTACTTAGAATCGTCATTATACAAAATATCTAATAGGTTGTAAAACTCAAGATTGTTAAAAATTGTTTATATTTGAACTAAAATAAAATCCTTTCCTTTGAAAATAAGAAATCATGTCCTCATAGGGAAAATGCAGGATAGAATACTCTGAATGTATAAGCCAGCAACACAATATCATGCTACAGTCAGACAAAAATGTCCTCTAAATCTGCACCAAAGCGCCTAATGCACTTGTGGTATATGTCACACACATGATCCTTTCTAACCAACCTGAGCACATACTATGCACTTGAGGTGATCTATATACAACAAAAAAAAATACTCCGAATAGCGCTAGACCCTAAAAAAATACTAGCCTAAAAATATCTTAGTGCGAACTAAGCACTTAAAATAATCATATGCAATATCTACAATCCCAAAACATTTACCTCCACTATCTAATCATTTGACATATCTAACACATCATCATATGGTCCTAACATACTAATCCATTCTAACTCGTCGTTGCCAAAATCTTCATCGTCATCATCCATAAGCTCGTCATCTGCAAGATATCCATCCTTGTCAATAACCACACCCTCATCATCATCATCAAACTCGAGTGCTAGATCCCACTCTGGAACCTTATCGTCGGGATATAGGCTTTACATGATCGTCTACGGGTCCATCGAACTCACCTACATCGGCATCATCAAGTACACCTAAATCTCCAAGGATCTATTGCATCTTATCAGTAACATCATTTGGGAGTTGTATATCCTCCTCGGGATCCCTCATCTCCTTGTCGTTGCAAATGAGGCTACACATCTCCCATATATTGTGTAACGAACAGGGATTTTCGACCCTGAAAATAGACATAGACCCAACGTCGATTATTCAAGCATCGGAAATGCCAGATTATTAATAGAAAGAAGACAGAAGGTAAGAGATAGAAAGAAAGAAAATTAGAATAGAAGAAGAAGATCACAACAAATGAAACACGAATCTCACAGCGTAACGAATAAAATATTTTACAACAATACTTTGAAATATAAAACTGTATTTGTACTTACATTCATCATCATTAGAGTACGTCATATAAATATCACAGCGGAAATAATTATCTCCCTATATATCCAACACTGAAGCATCCTGCTCCAAGCTCCTTCAATGGTATTTGAAAAATCCTGACTAGTTGACTACCCGTACAAATTTGGGCACCCAAGAGTCTAGGGTAAAACAAGAAAAAATGAACTCTGGGTCAGTCATGTGACTGGTGTGAGTAACTCTAATCACTTGGTTTAATTTTAAAATCCTTTTTAAAAGAAATGATAATCATAAGACCGATCCACACATAAACACAGATGCTTTTTTACCTTACGATAACCCAAAATATTTCTTAAGATAAATATTTTCTGATATTATAATATTGTCTAAATCAAATAAATAGAAATCTAGCAGAACACTTTCATCTCATGCTCTACATATGTAATATACAATCAAAAACCATGGGCTCTTATAGGTTAATGGATTTCCGACTATGACAAGGTATCGAATCACCTTCCGATCAGTGTATTCTAGAAGAGATACACTGGAGTTCAACAAGAACATCTTGCAACTCTGTCACACATGAACAACCATTCATTTCGCTTGAATGTTCTGAATATATTGTCACCTTACAATTGGTATACCAACATAACCGTTCCCGTGAGATATAGTAAAAAGAAGTAACAAATATGAATATTCTCTAAATGGTGACAATATACCCTAATTGGGTGCGACCCACTTAGCCATGATGCGTCTCAATTTCTGTCATTTCTCGGTTGATGAGGCTTGAGGTCATGACCTTTACTTTAACAGATCACACCATCATCTACTCTGAATGCCACATCGTCATACCCGCTAAATCCCAAACTGATTTTCCCAAAAATACAACGGGTATAAAGCTAAGAGGAACGAGTTCCTCTGCCACCAACATAAATACATTTGAAGCGATCAACTTACGCAATCTATTAGATATACTCTATCAGACATTCGTCCATACACGTTGTCCTGGGACTTGACAAACCGAAGGCACTTTTCTATAAATCCATCCTAGGAAATTTCTACCTAGGATTTCCAGAACAGCCCTTGCATAAACTTCGTCTTCATTTATCTTCTTCATATTTGATTCGCAACGCTAATGCCCATACAGAGTGGCTTTTAGAAAATAAATTTGATCCCGATCTCTCCATATTGACAACGGAACATTGGTCAAAAACTTTGATAGTCGATTATTTAACTATCAAAGGAAAACATACATACAAACAATGGTCGTATTTCCAAATGGAAATCTTACCGATCAATCATCAATCAACACCGATCCCCTTTTATTTAATTTATCATTAACTTATTCATTTCCCAATTTCCTTTCAATATCTTTACTTAAATACTCCTTCAACTCGTTTATTTTCTCACGATTTCTTGGGAAAACGTTTCCATATATTCACACTCCTTATTTCTCATATTTCAAAAATATACGTTATCTTTGAAAAACATTTCCATTTCTTATCCACTCATCACTATCCTTCAATGTCCATTAGTCCTAACCGTAGACTGGTAAGAGAACAACTCCCTAAGTATCAATCCCGAAGGGAAAAACCAACATTAGACCGATACACAGAAAGCGATTCAACTTAACTAATCTCTAGTCAGTTTCTAATTTCCTTAGTTCCATTTCTATTTGCAAAACATTTGCTTTTATACCATTATTCACTTTAAAATGCGAATATCATTTCTATACTAAAAGTTAGACTCGTTTTACCAAAACAATCTTGATTTGTATTGAAAATATCATTACCGATTAAAATCCATTCATCGAGTTATTTTATAATTTCATAATTATATTCCACTCCATACTCTCCATTCACAGGTAAACTTCTTGATAATTTTACCAAGTTTATAACTACATCTCGGTTTCAAAATTGATTTAAATTATTTGTTTCAAATCAAATATTAACTATCCTTTAAAATTCTAAATTATATAATATATAAATTCTACAAATATATTTATTTAAAATATTCGACAAAGACGAATTCTAAATTTACATCCTTATGTATTTATTTCAATCCTGCCTATATTTCGAACATCGAAAAATCTCATCCTTTTCTTTGGAAAACGATTCCTCATTTCCTTTTTATATTCATTCTTGGATTTACAGTCCCAAGTTATTATTTAATAATAATTATTCCATTTTATTTTCTATAATTTTTTTTAAAAACAAGTTATCTAGCTTAATCGAACTTCAATTTCTATTTTTTTAAAAATAGTTTTTTCCTTTTTAAAACCCCAAATTTCTTTTCTAATATATTTGAATATATTTTACGGTATTAAAATACCAATCAATTCATGTCAATGTTATTCAAACATCCCAACCATATAATAATCAACCATAGATTATTCGTCACATCATATAATATAATATGTGAAAATCAACAATAAAATTGTTGAGGAATCCAGTTGGATTCCTCCAACATGTTTCCCTGCATCAACAAATGTTAATCAAAATTTATTTCATATCAATATGAAATAAGTAATAAATAGAATCCATATTTAACAAATGATTTCTATAAATAACTGTAAGTATTATTTTAATCAATTCATCCAAACAACCGTCACACACAACATTCAATCATTTTTATCAATATTAAATAACGTTTATAAAATTATAGAACTGGACAGAGTTAGTGAGTTTACTCACTTTGGTCATTAATCGTTAAATAACGGTTAATGGTCGATGGTCCGAATCAGATGTTTTAATCTGCCAAATTTCTAACGAACTCCAAATGGTTCCAGACTAGCTTCAATATGTAGCCTATGACGGTACGATCCTAACGGATCAAATTTTTCGAAATTCCGATAACGTTATGCACCATATATTAACATCTGAAGTTAGTATATATGTGTGTATATATATATTGGTTAATTTAACTCTAAACTTAATTTATTTAATTATATGGGCTCACCTTTATTTTATTTCCTCGGCCCAATTAAAACCAACCCGCACCTTCTTCTTTGGAAATAGCCTCCAACATTCCCATCTCCCTCCCGCTCATACCATTCATCAATTCAACAACATTTTGTACTTTTTTTCTTTTTTTCATTTCTTTTAAACTGGGCTTCACAATATACTTTTTCCTTTCACCGACCCACATCCAATACCGTATAGCCTACGTGAGGCTTCTCCCTTCCCTTGCTATCTTCCCACTACACCAGTATTCCATCACGCAATAAAAAAGGCCATAGCCGATACTTCTTCTTTTATTTTCTTTCTATTTGGGCTTACCAAACAATTCCCTGCCATAAACTTACGTACCCTCCCAGCCACTTCGCTCTACAGTAGCTCCTTCTCAAACCAAACTTCTTGCTCGAACAAAGACCAACCACTCCAGTAAAAATATCGCAAGCTCCTGAAGGCCTAAAATCCATGTCGTGACCTTTTGAACACCTAATTCTCCATCTTTAACTCCATCGTTCTATCCACACCACAAAAGTTTCACTCGCAGGTCTCTCCTCGGGTCTAACTTCGATCTCCAAGTATTCCTCCATAGTGCTCAACTTGCCTACGCAAGCACTAGAACCACCTCAATAATGTTCCTTCACGCAACCAACATATTTTCCCATAGTTGTAGTATTTAACCACCACTTCTCTTCCCCAACTCTACACGCAAGTGCTATTTTCCCTTCTAAGTCCAAGAACGAATCGAGATTTGCCAAAAATTCTTCTAATCAGACTCCATGAAAATATTTTGACTCGCGCTGGCTAGGTAAAATAGTGAACAAAATATAGTTGCGCCCTTTAAAAATTATGTCGTGACGAAGAGAAACCTGCCCTAAACTCATCATAATTGTTTTAGATTTGTTCGTGGAGTATTGAATTGTTTAAGAAATTTTAGAGGCATTTGAAAGCTTTCAATTGCAGCTTTCGTTTGCAACAATGGAAAAGGCAAGAGCCAAATGGTTATAAGTGTTCAAGGTGCATATTTATAGGGTTTAAATTCCTTGGACATTAAGTAATAGGTGCTGCAGTGATTAGAACATTAATTAGAAAACACGGAGGGTACGCAAAGCTTTAATTGAAGTTATAGAACAATAGATAGGCCTGTTAGGGTCTGCGTGAAAGGTACCATAC
This sequence comes from Allium sativum, assembly GCA_030737875.1. Lineage (NCBI taxonomy): Eukaryota > Viridiplantae > Streptophyta > Magnoliopsida > Asparagales > Amaryllidaceae > Allium > Allium sativum. Next base: position 965,793,799 of record CM060912.1, on the reverse strand, counting down.
GAAGGCTTGTATGTGCTATTTAAGAATTACTTAGGAGGTAAGGTATTCTATATTTATATATAATGCGATCCACTTGTGGTCACTAGGACTTCTGTATATACCTTGTTTACAAATTTTTATAAATTACTATCCAGAATATAAGCAGAATTATCAATGTGTGGGGAGCGTACTGTTTACCCTTTATTCTTGGTTTGTTAGCACAGACCTGAGTTCTTATATTTGCAAGTCCAGAACAATTACATGTTGCTGAGGTTGATTTGTATTTGCATCTTATATCCATAGTTATGATATACACGTTCCGAATGTGTTTAAACGGTGCATGGATCATTTTGTGACAAACGGCAGGCATTAGAATTCGACAAAATAAAGAAACAACTAAACATATTTATATATATTGTAACACCCCTAAGTCCCACATTATAGAAGCTTGTATGAAGTGGGTACTTATATAGTAGAGCCTATCTCTAACTAATGCCGAGGCCTTTTGAGGAACAAAACCCCACACATATATAGTGGCTAAGTTGGGGACAATATCTTATATGAACGGAGGTGCGGGTTGTTACAGTGGTATCAGAGCCAATACCCAGCCGGAATTGTGGCTCCTGTCTGGACCACAGCGCTTGGGTGAGGTGTTCGTAAGATAACGGGGACGTTGGGCTCTGTAGGAGGGGAGAATGTAACACCCGTAAGTCCCACATTGTAGAAGCTTGTGTGAAGTGGGTACTTAAATAGTGGAGCCCATCTCTAGCTAACGACGAGGCCTTTTGAGGAACAAAACCCCACACCTATACGGTGGCTAAATTGGGGACAATGTCTTGCGTGAACGGAGGTGCGGGTTATTACATATATAATATTTTAATTTTTTTGTGTACCGCATTACGTAAGATTCCATTCTTGTCCGCGCCACAATGGACAAAAATAAAAATATGGTCGTGAATGATGTGCCATCATCCCAAAAATATAATATAATAGACAAGTTAGCTTATTTTGTGAAACCCCAAAATACTGATATAGAGTGTAAAATACTCCAAATAAAATGTTGCTTATTTTCGAAATTAAAAATTACAGAAAAAAATCTATAAATTAAAACATTGGATAGGGACATCTAGATACAGGGAATGCAGGAGGAATTTGATAGCAAATCTCTTGGAAGGATCTCCCAGTCCCCTAACATTCCAGGAGAGAATCTTCATGGGTGTGCGGTAGCTCTCTCAAGTTCCAGAGTTTGCATGATAGCATAGAGATCCAGAGAGAGGTTGACCCCTAGGCTATGCGCAATCTTCTTGTTCAGGGAGAAATTATCACTTGAGAAAATAATAGGTTGGAAAAAGCTGCCGGAGTCAGGTGAGGGTTTACCAGAGTTGGAAGCGTGGAGCCTAGCGTTGCGCCTAACGGCGGACGAGGAAAGAGCTGGAGTAATGATGGGTGAGACACCTGCGTTTAACTGAGGAGGTGGAGGTGGGGGTGTAACTGCTCGAGGGACCATCTGCATGTCAGGATTAGCGGAAGCTATCGGCAAAGGTAAAGGCTCGGAGAGGTCAAGGTCCTGAAATGGGTCCCATCTGGGTTCTTCAGCACGCCAGGGGTCCCACCCCCGGGACCGACGACTTTGAACCCTCGATTCCTTAGCCCCCCGTCCCTATTCAGGCAAACCCGGAACCTCCAGCCACGCAGGATAGTTCAATGGAATTCATCAGTCCCAGGAGTGGGACCCCTGGTCTGCTGAAGAACCCAAGTGGGACCCATTTCAGGACCTTGACCTCTCCGAGCCTTTACCTTTGCCGACAGCTTCCACTAATCCCGAAATGCATATGGTCCCTCGAGCAGTTACACCCCCACCTCCACCTCCTCAGTTGAACGTAGGTGTCTCACCCATCATTACTCCAGCTCTTTCCTCGTCCACCGTTAGGGGAAACGCCAGGCTCCACGCTTCCAACTCTGGTAAACCCTCACTTGACTCCGGCAGCTTTTTCCAACCTATTATTTTCTCAAGTGATAATTTCTCCCTGAACAAGAAGATTGCGTGTAGCCTAGGGGTCAACCTCTCTCTGGATCTTTATGCTATCATGCAAACTCTGGAACTTAAGAGAGCTACCGCCCACCTATGAAGATTCTCTCCTGGAATGTTAGGGGATTGGGAGATCCTTCCAAGAGATTTGCTGTCAAATTCCTCCTGCAGTCCCTGTATCTGGATGTCCTTCTTATCCAAGAGTCTATGCTCATGGATCCACTGTTCATTGCCTCTTGCTTACCCCCTTGCTTCATTGATTGGGAGTTTGTTAACGCTGATGGCTCGCATGGGGGTCTTATCACTGCCTAGAACGGTGGTTGTTGGTCACGAGTCCACTCCATTAATGAAACCTCAGCTCTCCACGTTTTCCTTAAACGTGTCCCGTCTGATGATGTCTTTCTCTTCTCTAACATTGATGGCCCTTTCGACAGTCTGCTAAGGAGGAATCTCTGGGATTCGTGCTCTTTAGTCGGATCTGACCACTTTGGTCCTTTGCTGCTTGGTGGGGATTTCAACGTCACCAGGGGTTCCTTAGAGCACAATATTTTTTCTCACTCACCTGACTCTGCTGATTTCAGCGATTTTATCAACTCCTGCGCGCTTTTTGACCCACCTATCAACAATAGGAGATTTACCTGGTCTAGCAATAGAAAGAGAGCCACTCTTGTCAAGCTTGACCGTTTCCTCTTCAACTCTATATGGGATGATCTCTTCCCTCTTTCTTTTGTGAAAGGGCTCTCCATGACTATTTTGGATCACTGCCCTATCCTCTTAACCACTGATGGGTCCCTTCCGCCACCTAAGTAGTTCCGCTTTGAGAGATTATGGCTGCTGGAGCCGGGATTATCTAATTTCGTCAAATATGCTTGGCACTGCCTCCCGTCGCAATCCGAAGCCACTTTGGTTGCCAAACTGCGCAGCCTCTGTCGCCTCATCAAACCCTGGGCTTGCAATGTATGGAGCTCTATCTCTAGGCGCATTGTTGATTTGCAAAAGAATGTTCTAGATCTTAACACTTTAGAGGAATCTGGTCCCCTATGTCGGGAGAATGTTGAGAGACTTTCCATCTTGCGCGAGGAGCTGCTTAGACTCCTCCGCCAGGAGAAGATTGGTTGGAAACAGCACGCCAAGGCTAATTGGCTTGCTGAAGGGGACCTTAACACAGCGTTCTTCCACATATTTGCTAATGGTAGGAGACGTAAGATGATCATTTCGGAGCTGCATGTGGACTAATCCAACTTCGAGTCCTCAGACCCCGTAGCTATTAACCATCACTTCACTGCTTTCTTCAGAAACATCCTTGGTGCCAGGTCCTCTCCCCCGCCTCCTATTGACTGGACACTCCTATACCCTGACCAAACCCCTTAACCTCCTGACTATACCTTCTCCGAAGAGGAGATCTTGACTGCTCTAAAATGCATGGATGTTAATAAGGCTTGTGGTCCTGATGGTATTGGCCCGGCTTTCTACATTGCCTTCTGGGATTCCCTCAAGGCTGACCTCCACAACCTCTTCCACGACTTCTACACTAACCCGGGTATGATCAGTAGACTCAACTATGCCAAGATCATTCTCCTCCCTAAGGACGAAGGGGCGACCCATCTTAACAACTTTAGACCTATCAGCCTCCTCAACTGATCCTGCAAACTCATCACTAAGGTCCTCGCCAACAGACTTCAACCCTTCCTCCATAACCTGATCGGAGCGGAGTAGTCAGATTTTGTGGAGGGTAGAAACATTCATGATTGTATTGCCTCTGTCTAAGAGTTAGTCTCTTTCTACCATCGGACAAACACAAAGGGTTTTCTTCTCAAGCTGGACTTCAGGAAGGCTTTTGATACTGTGAGATGGGACTTTATTCTCCAGGTTCTTTCTGCCCGCGACTTCCCCAACCGTTAGTGTCGTTGGATTGAAGCTATTCTTATCTCCAGCTTCTCGTATGTGCATACTAATGGAATTGATGGCGGCCTCATCAAGTCCAGGAGAGGGCTTCATCAAGGGGACCCGCTTTCCCCTTATCTCTTTATCCTTGTTGCTGACACCCTCAATCAAATGGTCAGACTCGCCCTTCTCAACAATCATCTCTCTCCTCTCACCCCCCATCCCACTGCCAACATCCAATTTGCTGACGACACTATCCTATTCTCCGCTCCCACCCCCCAGAACCTCCACTGCCTCAAGCTCATTCTTTACCTCTTCGAGCTAGCTTCCGGCTTCTCCATCAGCTTCACCAAAAGCTCGATCTACATGCTTAGAAACACTGCTCACCTGGGGCCATTGGTGGCTAGCATGCTCAACTGCAAACTACATCATTTCCCTTTACATTACCTTGGAGTCCACATCAGGCCATGTTAACTCCACCGCAGCAATTGGTCTGCCCTTACCTTGAAAATCGACCTCTGTCCAGAGCATTGGAAGGCCTCCTCCTTGTCGGGAGCTGGCAGACTTATCCTGGTGAAGGCTGTCTTGTCAGCCCTCCTTATTTATTGGCTCTCCATTCACAGAGCTCCTAGATGGGTTATCAATCATATTGACTGCGCCCGACGCTCCTTCCTTTGGAATGGTGGGTCCGCCAAATAGCTGATCAACTGGAGAAATGTTTGCATGGAAATCAATGCAGGTGGTCTCGGTATTAAAGATATTGGCATCCTGAATCTTGCGCTTCTAGCTAAATGGATCTGGAAGGCTCTTACACCTTGCAATGCTCTCTGGAAGTACCTCATCCTTTCCTCCTATTACAACATGCATCCTCCTGCCATTCTTCATTCCCACCCTATTAATAGACCGTCCCCTTTCTGGGTAGGAGGCCTGAGAGCTCTTCTCTGCATAAAGCATCTATTCGCGTTCGAGGTGGGTAATGGACATGTTTGTAGTTTTTGGCTGGATACCTGGATCTATAGCTTCCGCCTAGCCCACTTCTTCCCTAGCCTCTACTCCATTTTCCCTCACACAAACATTTCAATTCATGATGATAAATTGCGAGGAGGCTCCGCTATCATTCCCAACACTTATTTCCAGCCCAACGTCATTCGCGGGATCCGCAAACTCCTGGACATTATTCAGGCCACAACCCTGATTGACGCTCCTGACAGTGTCTACTGGTCTTTAAATAGACCTCGTATGTTCTCGGTTATTTCTTGCTACCACTTCTTAGCTGTTTCTAGAAGAAAATTCTCCTTTACCAGAATCTGGAGTGTTAAAGTCCCCCCTAGAGTTCGTTTTTTCTCTAGAGCTTGGCGCAAGGCAGGGTGAACACGAAGGATCGTCTTATGAAGAAAGGAATCCTAGTCTCCCCGACATGTAGTTTATGTCTTCTCGACAACGAGAATATAAAGCACCTCTTCCATGACTGCGACACAAGCTTCTACGTTTGGGTCACTTCCTCCAGTCATGTGCCAGGGCACTTCTCGCCACCTCCGCACCACTTCGATCATTGGCAGTACACTTCCGCTTCACAATCCATAGAAGTCCTCTTTGCGACCTTCGCCTGGGCTACTTGGCGAGAGAGGAACAACAGATGTTTCAACAGACGCTCCAACCCTCTTTTAGGGTTAGTCAGCAAAGTCACTTACCTTTACCATCTTTGGACAGGTACCCAAGCTCATCCCTTCACGCCTCTAATTCTGGATGACAAACAGCTTTGGGAGGAATTAGTGGGTAGGGTTTAGCTCCATGGCGATCAACAGCAGCCCCAGTACCCGAGACCTTGGTAACCGTTCCAACCTTCAATCGCATTGTAAGCCATCTTCACGTTACAGTCTTTTGGTGGTTTGTCTTGATAAACAGTTCTTGTGCTTGTTGTTTTTGGTTTGCTACGTCGTTACCCTGGCAGTTGGTACTGTTTGTAAGTTTATTCTGGTGAACTTGTAGTTGTGCTTGCGCTGGATGTGAATCCTGCATGTAGTTTGCATGCACATTTTGTCGTTTATGGCCAGCGATCAGGCCTGTTGATCGCTTAAAACTATCTTTATTTTATGTTAATTAATCGGGTGTGTAGATCCGCTCTACACAACCGTCTACTTCAAAAAAAAAAATATGTCTCAAAAATCTTGTCCAAATTCGAAACCAATATTTAATTATATTAAATAAATCGTTATGGTTTATAAACAATTCCATAACGTATTTGAAAATTTTATTTGGACATAACTTATAATCTATTGTACGAAATTTCCATATTTTTCTTCCATTAGAAAATTACAGTTAATTAGATTCGAACATTTCTTGTTTCGAAGAAATTCAACTAATAACAAATCATGTACACTCAGTTGAAGTTCAAAACTCAATATTACGACTTACCGCGTCGTTACAGGCTCGATTATAATTTATATTATAATTAATATGTTCAACTGTCGTTTAAATAATATATTCATTATTATAACTCAAATATGAACTAAATTTAATATCTTATATTATCCAATTTACACAGTATTACCAATTCAACTTATTTCCGACCATTCGGGATTTAATTTTATTATTCATATCTGACATTAATTTAAATATTCAAAATATTGAATTCAAACTATTTACATTATCAAACCAATATAATAAAATAATTAAATAGACTAATTATTAAATCGCTAGAATTATGGGATGTTACATAATGTGCTGATCAGCCTCTGAGTCAATGCTTTCGTCATCAGTTATCATCCTATCGTCCTATCGCTCCAAATAATCACCTACCGGAATTGTCTCCACTGGCTCGGTTGGCCCTACTACCGCTAGCTATCTAGGAGGGGAAGCCTCTCTCCATATCATCCTGATTGTTATCGCTCGGGGGAGGGGGGGTTCAAATATTCATCCGTCTGAGTCATCGGACGGTCCCGAACTGCTACTAGAATGAAACTAAGCAAAATACTTCTTAACACTCAGTGGATTACCTCCCTATAATTTGCAAGAAATTTAAGAGTTAGAATCTAGTTTTTCTAGGATATGATCTTAACTTGCTAATTCGTCCGAGTTTAAAAGTTGTGAAACTCATTTCCTTTCAAGTTTTAAAGTTCAAAAATCATTATTTAACTTTTGCATATTATCTTGCAAAGTAGCTTGTATAAATTCCTTAGTTTCAATAACTTATAATTGTTTCTTATTTTCCAAATACCTTTCAGTCTAATTGTGAAACTTAATTCACAAGATATTTTATTTTATTCTTATTTAAATGAATCCCAAAAATTTTTCAACTATCATAAATTGTTAAGAATTCTGAATTTTAATCCAACAGAATTAAGTTCTTTAACATTTGGTTATCCTTACCTTTTTGTTTGAGTTATTCTATCTTTTTGGATTACCCTCCAATGAAAAAAATTTGAAGAGTTCATACTACTCCTGAAATTTGAATGAAAATAAGTTTAATGTTATACCCACAGCCTATCGTTATTCAAACTTCTTAACTTTAAATTCATTCGAAAACCTATTGTAGAATTTATCGACTATCCAAAATCATCAATGATTCAAAATTTTCTATTTTAATCAAACACTTAAGTATTAACTTAATTTTTTAAATTTAAATTACTTTAATCACTTTACAAATTACAAACACTATTTTAACCAAGTTCTTTAGCCCTATTAAATTTGCAAAGCTTTTTATACTTGGTTTATTTATTTTGATTACGACTTCATATGAACATCCTTAGTCATATTATGAAATTCTAATCACAAGATGTTCATATTCAAATATTTTGCCATCTTAATTATTTAACTAATTATCCAAGTTAACCACATATTTTTCAAAGCATATTCTTTTATATTATAACCTATTAAAACCAGATCATTTTTATATGAAAACACGCTCTCTCATATATAGTACTTTCAATTTCATTCTAGGGCATTGCTAATTCTATCTCTAATGAGTTACTCTTCCTAATCTTACCCATGTCGAGTCCTTATTGTCAATTCTAATGAGTCACACGCCATAAGTTTTGTATAAACCAAAGCTTTGATACCAATTTTGTAATGACTGGCCTTTTTGATTGTTTCAAATCGGTAATTAAACCGACTCAAAAACTTCACAAAGATAGATTGTTATTTGGGTAGTGACACATCAGAACAGAACCAAAAGAAATTTTATTGCTATAACAACATTTTCACATCATAGCTACAATGAGATATCAGAGTACAATAATTACATGGTGGAAAATAATAAAGCTCAGCGGAAGAACAAAATGATCCAAATAACAGCTCCAGTCCTAATCCAGCATCTACTCTAAAACTAACTCCAAGACTAATATGCAAATCCTAACAACTAGGCTACGCATGTGGAAAATATGGGAACCTAGAGTTTAGGTGGAAGAACAATAAACTCCAGGTCATTCAAGGGACTGGTGAGAAACTTAAAAATAGTTATATGTATTTTAAAGTGAGGTAATTCACAAGACCACGTCGTATAACACGCAACGGGGTTTTCCCTTATGAATATTAGTGCAAGAAATTCGCAATGTTTTTTGGAAAATGAAGCTACCATAAGGTCTCGTGGCACACACATAATGCAAATGCACACGTGGGTGAGTTTTATCCTTATGATAGCCAAAAATGGTTGATACATGGAAAATCCTCTGATATTATTATTTGTGCATAGTGTGGAAAAATCATTTCGCAAATAAATGTATCAATCTTAGCCAGCATAATATCCCATATTATTATTTTAACATATAGGTATACAACAAAAACTGTATGGGTTCCTAGTGGCAAATGGATTTCCAACAAATGACCAGGCTAAGGAACTTCCTTATCTGATGGGTACACATTTAGAGGAATGTCCCAAGATCCTAACTGATTCTCTACCAATACCAGGCCAGGTTATCCGTTAACTGGATAACTTAGAGCATGCTTGAGTATTTCATCTTTTGGTCGTTACCGACTTTCAACCGGGCACCCACATCATCAATATCCACATAAGTAGAAGTTGCCACATAAGTAATACCTGGGCTCCATACCATGGTACACTTTTTATCTAGAAGAAAATGACACACCCATAACCTTGCCACATTTTTCAAATTTTATTCATTTCTAGGATGTGAGGCTTGACGAAGTCCCATTACACAAAGGTACGATTTATCCTAAATTCATGCTTTGATAATCAATGGCTCAATCACTTGGTATGCCAAATTGTAATTTCATAACATATAATTGATAATCACTAATCATATCACCTTTGAGCTCGTACATCTCAAAGATGGACGTTAAGGTAAGAGAACGTATTCTCCGCCACAAAAAAATATGTTTATTAAAGATCAAGAATTACATTGCAAAAAACAATGTCAGATACACAACGATACAAGTTCGTTTTGGGTCTAAACAAAACCGAAGGCGTTCGTCCAATTAAGGAGAGAGGCCCTTGCAAATGAGGAAAATTTCCAAGTATGTTTGGACAACTGCTACAATATAATCTCACAGTGGATGTATAGTCCGCGTGAGACATCAGTAAGTAGTCCATTCGATGTGAAGCTCCTTGATCTTCAACCACCGTCCTCAATATCCTAATTTGCTCCATTTCTTTGTATCATTATTCGAAATGGTTTTCGGATGAGCCATTTAAAAACTGTTATGGATTATACCGGATCCTAATTAAGTCTCCTTTCATTTTAGATTTTGTTAAATAAAATCCTTCTTAAAACCATTTCTCATCTTTATTTTTCAATAAAATCCTTTTTTAATAAACTTATTAATCCAAGATCCATTCCTCCTAATTCTTTTTTTTTTTGAAAGCAAAAATGTGTGATCTTCTAAAAAGAAGAGAGCACACATATATAATATGAAACAAAAAGGCTACAAAATTCGACTATAGAACCAAAAGGGGACCAAAAGCAACACAAAACATGACCATAAGAACGTAAAGAAAAGTGGATAGATGAGCTCCGGATAAACCACCGCCCATCATACTTCAATATCGAATTCCGGCAAAGCCACCACCCGATAGTGACGTATATCTACTCTAATAAAAAAACTAGTCACTCCAATATAAAAACCGCACAAAAAAAGCTCCAAAGCAAATATCAACCACCAATCCAGACAGCTTCCCACTAAGCTCCTCAACTATAATCAACTACCTGAAACCTAAAAGAAACTAGCCAAACCATAAGTAACCATCACACACATATACATATATGAGTGTGTATATATATATATATATATATATATGTATATGTATCCATACATATACGTGAAGAAAAAAGAAAAAGAAAAAGAGACAATCAAGCACACCAAAAAACAGAAATTAACAACAAATACGAGATCTATTACATCTAAAATAACTATTGATTCTAATAAATAAACTCAAATTTAATCTAACCTTAATCAGAAAACTCTCAAAATGCGATACACCAAAAAACTTATAGTGTGAGTCAGACATCCAATCCAGACAGTAAGTAACAATCCTAATGATTAAATTATCAGTAGAAACATAAGTTGAATAAAAAAATCTCTGATTCCTCTCCAACCATATGAACCAACTAATGATAGTAACTAAAGAATCCAACACATATCCCCGCCATGAATTATAAACAAATAAAACAATCCCAATAATCAACACAGCTACCCAAATTTTTCGTAAATCTTAACCCAAGCTCCTTTTTAAGTTCGTAATCCAAATTTTAATCTAAATCAAAAGGTTTATTCTATAAATTAAACATATTCTTTAAAAATCAAGAATCATGCCAAATTAAAACCGATTGATATTAAATATAAGATTCGTATAGAGATTGTATCGACTTATATCCAATATCAATTCTCATAACAAACAAATACTATAGAGGAATAACAATATAAACATCTTTTAAATTCCTCAAATAGTACATGTCTAACAACAGAACTCCATATCAAATATTTGACGATTATTTCTATCCAATTCCAAGTTATTTAAATTTGAAAATCTTTCTCTTAGTCAAATGATTAAATCAAAACTATTTGAAATTAAATATAAGACATGGATAGAAATTTTATCAGCTCATATCTAGTATCAATTACCGTATTCAACCAATACTATAAGCGAAATAATGGTATATCTACTGTTTAAATTCCTCAAATAGTATAAGATTAACCTATAGTACTAATACCAAACATTCAAAGATTATTTCCAACCATATCAAATTAATTTATAATTGAAAACATTTTATTCCCAGGTAAACTGAATTTACTTATTCCCAAATTTATTCAGGTACTTTTAAATTCCAAAAATGCTTCATTAATCATTTAAAATGGATTATTCAAGATTGTGATGATAGTTAGTGAGTTTAAAACTTCAAAACATACATTTTCATTAAAGCGTTCCGAAATAGCTTGTATTAGCTAGTTTGATCAGAATAATATTTGTATCATTCAAATCATATTTTTCAAATTCAAACTACTTTTGAATAATTTATTATGATTTATAAAAAAAATTCATATTTTTAATCATTTAAAAATAACAATTTCCCGTTATGGTCAACGAACTGCGCTGCCATGATATTATTTGAAAATAGATTTGAACATAACTTGAAATTTATACATTGAAATTTTAAAATTCCTTTTTTTCATTTGAAAACTATTATCATTAGAAAATGAACGTTTTTCATTCAGGTAAATCCGACTTAAATAGCATTAATTATAAGCATTTAAAGTTTATGGCCGTAATTCGTAAACTACCGCAGCGCCACTCTTCCTATTCAAACTATATTACGACTCTAGATAAATATTCATCTGATTAACTTTTAGTATGATTATAAATCTTTATAAACATATAAAACTCATTTAGAACGATATTTTCCAAAATTTCACTTCAAATTCAATTTTAAATCAAAATTGAATATTATAATATTAATAAAATATTGTTATTATTCAAAATTTAATCTTTTGAAACTCAAACTTTGCACGTACCAATATAAAATTATGTAAGACTATTGGAATGATCAGTTTGAGTTTAAACTACCATTTAGATACCTAACTCTAATTCGATTTTGGAATTTTCTATTTCAAATCAATTTCAAAATTTAATAAGCCGTATAGTATCAAAATCTCTTCCAATTTCATATCCTCCTTCACAAAAGTTGTTTATACACACTTTTAATTTCATTTCCAAACTATTTCGAATGTTAAATTCCAAACTTTATTTTTTAACATTATTTCCACATTAAAGTAATATAAAACCCGTTTATACTTTAAAATGAGAAAAAACTTAACTAATTGTTAGGGACTGCGGAATGGATCGTTCAGGCAAAGCAAACACTAGAGGGGGGTGAATAGTGTTTGTAAGAATTTAAATAAAACAAAATTCTAAATTGAACTACGGGATGAGTCAAACAACACAAACAAAATCACAGACACAAATTCAAAACAAAAGCAAAATAAACAAAAAATAAATGTAACGACCCGGATATTTGGTCGATTTATTTTAAATATTTAATATGGTTTTAAATATTGAGTTAATAATATAAATGAATTTTTGTATTAAGTTATCGATTTAATAATCAATTTCGATTTAATTTCGAATATATTAAATTATTGTAATGCAAAAACGGTAATAATTTAAATTAAATTTTAAAGCTGAATCGAATCAGTTTGGATGAGTAATATAAATTCTATTAGAAAATAAAATGGTAATAAAAATATTTTATTATCAAGGAATTTATTTGTTTTGAATTTAATTTATATCGATTTAAATTAATATCTCCTCCATACGATCAAATGGAGCTTTGAATCCTTTTCCAGTGTGTTCAGAATAGTGGTTAAACCTTAGAAGTGTCAGTTGTTGTGTTTCGATTAGAGTTCAGAAACTCAAAATATATTATTATAAATTTTAATGGATAAGCTTAAAATCAAATCAGATTCCTTTTAAATAAACTAAAAATCCATTTATATCACATCTTTAATTTAGTGTACCATGCGCAGTTCCCTTTTGCTTAATGCCTAAGTTAATCTTCCTTATTAATACACGACTTCCTCCCCTTATATTCCTTTCATTTTGTTTGTTCTTTGTAAAATCCATATTCAAAGCTTTAAAACAAAAATGACCGCTCCTAATATCGAAATTCCAAATCAAACCCGTATCCTCCCCCTTTATTTCTCTAATTCCAAATTGGAAAAGGAAAAAAATAAAACCAAATCGCGATGGACACGCGATACCCCCTGATGCTCAGAAGCTCGGGTTAAAGTTCATGCTCACAAGCAGTAGGAGTCGCGATTAGTATTTTGGGGCTTGTGATGGGAGCTAACGGTCCTAGTTAGCAACATTAGGGTTTGGATGATGTAGTGATGTTCCATGTTCGATAGTGGTGATTGCACTCGATTTGGTAATCGCAATTTGAAAAAGGGTACGATAGTGGTTTATGGCCGCTTGCTAAAGTCACAATGGGTTTTTGGTGTAGTTCGATTTTCACGTAAAATTGAAATGGAAATGCTAGGTGAAATTGTTGTGGTGCTGATTTGAAACAGAAATGATACTAGGAGATTAAGTATCGACAGTGGAATATAGGAAAGGTCACGTTAAGGAAAAGGGCAGTGGCACTCACGAGTATGATAGCAGTTGGTCTGGTTTAAGTCTATAGGGATGATGATGGAGGCTTTATTGAGGGGAGGAACAAGTGTTGACAGATCTGATGTGGGGTTTGAGACAGGAAATGTCGATCACTGGTGGGTAGCACTCTGATTCAAATTGTGATATTAGTAATGGAGTTGTTGCGAGGGGGATCAAATGGTGAAGTGTTAGATTTTCCGGGGAACAGGGAAGATAAGTAATTAACATTAATAATTATATTTACCTAATTAAAATTATTTAATTATGTTTAGTTCAATCGGTTATTTTTAAAAGCAATATGTTATTTGTATAAAAATCAAATGCAAACGCCGAAAATCACGTTGGGTTTATAGCTGTGAATTACATAAGGTGGAATTGAAACCAGAATCAGAAAGGATCGAATTAAAATTCTAGTAAGAAAATCTCAATCAAATTTTTATGTAGAATTATTTTATTCGTTAAAAATAATTGCTTGTTGGTTATTTGGATGTGTTTAGATATTTTTGTGCCATTATAAAAATATACTAGTTATTTAGGCTTAGTGTTTGTGGTTATTATATATATTGGTGATTGGATAGTTCCTGCACTACCATTAGCGGATGCCTGCAGTATCATTAGCGGATGACCCTATACGCCCTATGCTATGATAGTGGATGACCTTCTATACCGCAATATCTTACCTCGAAGCAGGATGGGTATTATTTATGTTGGCTAACATCTGTGGATGCAGGAAAACATGTTGGAGGGATCCAACTAGATTCCTCAAAATTTATTATTGTTTGTTATCATATATATTATCATATATGATGTGTTGATTGATAATTGCGTGGTTTGATTGTTTATATATCACTGGGCCCAAAATGTTGATTTATAGAAATAAGTGAAAAGGATATTTCAAGATTTAAAATGAGAAATCTATTTTTCAAAAATAGAATTTGAATTTCAAATGGGACATAAAGATATTAACTTGTTTTGAATAAATAAAACAAGTATTGAATTTATAAACAATGTTTATAAATTAAATAATACAGGAAATTGAAGCATTGAATTTATAAACGATGTTTTAAATTAAACAATACAGGAAATTAAGGTAAATTTATAAACGGTATTTATAAATAAAATGGAGTGATTTTCATTAGATAATCAGGGAATTGTTATGAATTTATAAACAGTGTTTATAAATGAAGTGGAAAAATTATCATTTGAGTATTTAAATTCAAATGTGAATTTAAAAATAGAAATGGGAATCGATTTAAAGAACTAAACGATGAAATTTATATTGATGTTCAGAATATAAATTGAACTAAAATAAATCCGTAAGGATTTATGATTTGAATTCGATTAGTTCGAATTTATTCAAATAAAATATGTCTAGAAAAAATATTAGGATTATATTAAATAGAAGTTAAATTTAATATTTAAATAGATTCTATGTTATAAACATAAAAGTTTAAATAAATAGAATATTCCAAAATAAGATTTTGGTTTTAAATAGATTTCGAAATGGAACTTGTTGGAATTTATAAAACAAGTAAATTTATAAACAATGTTTATAACTACAGTGAATTAATTATCTGGAGATATTCTAAAATTTTAAATTCAAGTACGAATTTAAAATATAATTTGAAATCATTTCGAAAAAGAAACGACAGTTTTATTCTAGGATTCAGAATATAAAATAAACTGGATTTCAGGTGGATTTGAAATGGAACTTGTTTTAATATATGAAACAAGGAAGTTGAATTTATAAACGGTGTTATAAATTTAGTGAAATAAATTATCATTTGAATAATTTAGGAATTTAAATTCAAATATAAATTCAACGGTGAATTGAAAATCGTTTTGAAAAAGGAACAGTGGGTTTATTTCTGGAATTCAGAACATAAACTGAGATGAGACAAATCAGAAGGATTTATAATTTGAAATTCGATTATATTGAATTTTATAAATAATTTATTCATAAAGGAATTAGAATTTAATATAGAAGATTGAATTATTAAAAAAATTATAACTGAGATACGAAATAATTAGCGATCTGGGATAATCAGAATTATTAAGTTGTTGGGAAAATTGGTTTAATATATATATTACAATATATTAGAATGAAGTTAGAATTTCTATATAAACGAAGTTGAAAACATTTATATATTAAATATAATTAAAGCGAACTTGCCGCAGCGCGGTAGTTCGTAAATTGGCATTTCGAACTTCAATTGAGTGTGTAGAACTCAATTTAAGTCGGAATTCTTTGAAACAAGAACTATCAGGACCGATTTGATAATAGTTTTCTAATAGAAGAGAAAAATCTGAATTTTGTCTCATAGATTTTTGTTTATGTCAAAATCAATTTTTCAGAAAAACAACGCCATAACCATTATAAAACCATAACGGTTTATTTAAATTAATAAAAGGATTTTAAGCAAATAAAATCCGAATTTCCATTAGAAAAATCTAGATTTGAGTTGTAAAATAAATACGAACTCAAGCTGTGTAAAAGAAATGATTTTTGGAACAAAAATCAGATTTTTTATTTATTTTTGAATTGAACCAACTAATCTGAAGAATAATTAGTTAATGAAATTTCGAATCAAAATTGGGTTTTTGGTTAAGTAAATTGAACTGGTGAATTTATATTTGAAATCGAATATGAAACTTGAATTAAAAATAGAATTTGATTGGTTTATAAGAAAGATAAATTGTATATGAAAATGATATGTTCAATTTAAAAGATGATATGTTCACTTTAAAAGTGGAATAAACAAAAGAGCTAATTAAAAAATAAATTAGCGAATTGAGTTAAAATGTCTAGATTGAGATGGAATAAATTGAGAATGGACGTATATGGGTTAGACAAGTATGGAATGAAGTGTATGAAGACTATAATATAAGTGCCCAACAAAAAGGTACACGTTTAAATTCCATATGAGGTTTTATGCGACGAACCAGCAAGCCGCTTGACTTTTTAATTTTCTTTTCGAATGGAAAGGACCCATAGAGGCGTTTTGTAGTTGTACTGAGTGACCCGTACAAAGGAGGTTATGGCAAAATTTTCCAGAAATTTAAGGAGTTAGAATAATTTTAAGAAAATTGAACAACTAGAAATCAATGTATCGATAAATATAGAATTCGATAAGGAAACGAACTTAAAAATATAATATTATAAAATAAAAAGAAATGTCTAATTAAATCTGGTAAAATTAGAAAGAGAAACGTATACGGGGTTTAAAAATGAATAATTGGTTTTTATGGTGTTGATTATTCGGGAATAATGGTCATGTCTGTTTTGAAGTTAATGATGTTTCAGTCAAGGTCTGAGAGGTAATTATACCCCAACTTGGTTGATTTAATTATTAACCGATAAGGAGGATTCAGTCTCGGAGATAAATGTTTAAAAAAATTTAGTCGAATGAAGTATTTTGGGTTGTTGTAACAATGTTTTAAACAACATTTGTTTTAACCCAAATAAGTGGAATTTTGGAAATACAATAATAAATATTTCCTGAGTAGAATTAAATGAGTCAGGAAAGAGATAAGTAATTGAAATGTTTTCTAATAATATATAGAATATATTTTCTAAGTATAGAAAATAAAAGAAGGCGATATATGGAAATGTTTCCCAAATAGCATAAGAGGCTAAGATGATTATCGGAAATATCATGTTAACAAATATGGATAAGGAAATAGAGAAGTGTTTTAATTAATGAAATATTAATTAAAAGGCCCAGTGATTTGTTTGATGGTTTGAATGAATGTTTTTTTCTTTGATAGTTAAATAATCGACTATTGAAGTATTTGCCAATATCATTGTCAATATGGAGAGACCGGTTGGATTATTGTAACACCCCACATCCGTTAGTGTCACTCACAAAGAGAATGCACTAAGTTCTGTGGAGCATTTAGGGTAAAAGATGCAGATAAATTACAAGACAGACAGAAATTAAACAGCGGAAAATAAAACTTTGCTTTATTGATAAAATAGTTTGTACAATGATTTCTTTACAATATCAGAGTATCATCTGTCTTACAAAATAAAGAAGCATAAAACAAACTTTATATTCCCCAATTTTAGCAAGAGCCATCCATAGCATCTGAAAAGAGAATCCAAGCAAACTTCGAAAAATATTCAAGCTGAGAAAGAGTGACAGTCCAACTTAACCTGAGCTATACTATTCTCTCCTTTACTACCTGGGGGGGGGGGGGAACGGAAGAAAAGAATACGAAAGAAAAACAGAGTCAGAAATAAAGCCTGAGTAAGTTCAGTAACTTTTAGCATGTGAACATGGGAAAAACAAAACGACATGAATTAACTGAATACAAGAAAACACCATGATGATAGGGTTGGCAAGATTAGACAAGATTAACACAAGATATGCTAAGATAAGATAAACTGGATTTGCTCTAATACTTTCGCTGCTTCGCTATTTCCTTGTTATACGAGTTTTTATATCTCTGCACCGCCTATCTAGTGTCCCAACTAGTAACGATAACGTGATCCCAATCCATGTATTTTCCATTGCCTTCAGGCATACATTCATTATTTATTACCTAGATCAAATCTAGGGTTTTCTACCAAGTGCCTTCGAGATTCAACTAGAGTCTACAATATCTGCTGAACGCTTCTCGGATTCAGGGTTTATGCCACCTAGTCCAACTAGGGATTATGCTACCTGACGAACGATGCCCCCAAGTCTAGGACACATTACCTAGAGTGGTATATGTTCCTATACTTCCCCACGCATGTATCGCGAATCGTTATCGCTTGTCTAGATGCACATGTCCTGTAATGTGCGGTCCGAGTCCTGTGACAGGGAAAATCAAGGAATACAGAACTCGGTCGGGAGCTTTCAGATATCTGCCGATGCAGATGCTAAGGTCTGTTTTTATTCCAGTGGCTATGGTCCCACTTGACCTCTCCCTCAACTAACGAAAGGCACACTTTGAAAATGAGAACTATATGCAGGCCCCCGGTGCCCCACTATCCTATGGCCATCCTCACCCATAACTAGATAGCAAGTATATGGTCTTTTGGAGTTCTCCGCCTTTCCGCTTCACGTATGTCGACTGACTCAAGATGGATGGTAGACGACGAGTTGCTATCACAGGGCTACCGTTTTCTCGCCGAATCACGCCGGTCCATCCTAGTCTTTAGGTTTCCATATATTGCAAACAAGGCATATCCCTGGTTCATCTACGTAGACCTTAACCTCTGTGAGCCTAAGAGGATCATCTGCAACCTCAAAGAGGGATACCAAGAGTACCCTCATGTCTCCTCGAAACCTCGGGCTTCGTAACCCACTCGTTGGAGCCTCCTTTTTACTCAGATGGACATTCGCTCCTTCCCGTGTTATACTAAGAATTACTACTTAGTTTTACTAACTAAGATTTACAACTTAGTTTCCAGAATCGTTGTTTTCTTAACTAAGATTTACTACTTAGTTCTCTTTCCCGTCAATTTGGATTGGTTAAGTGTCATTAGTCAATTCAAGCTAACTTAACCCTCTTCATTTATCCTGATAAACTGGTTAAGTGTTATCAGTACTTCATGTTGACTTAACCCTACCACAAACCAAGTTATATTGGTTAAGTATTTCTTATTACTTAACCCTACCCATTCACCCTGTATTGGTTAAGTGTTCCTCTTTAACTTAACCTTACCCGTCTGTTTTACCTAACATGTTATTAATGGTTAAGTATTATCCCTTCATGTTTCGGACTTAACCCTATTCCTTTATCACAGTCTGATGGTTAAGTGTTCAAGTTTACTTAACCCTACGGTCTAGCCCATCTAACATATCAAATTGGCTAAGTGTATTTACTTAACCCCAACCTCTATGGCTAAGTGTATTTACTTAACCCCAAATTCTAGTCTAGTTAACATGTTAATTTGGCTAAGTGTATTAACTTTACTTAACCGCACCTTCTAGTCTAGTTAACATGTTAATTTGGCTAAGTGTTTTCTTAGTTACTTAACCCCTACAAATCTTGTTTTGTTACCATGTTAAGTTGGTTAAGTGTCCCTATGGACTTAGCCCTTCCCATTCTAGCTTAACTGTGTTAAGTTGGTTAAGTGTTCTTATGGACTTAACCCTCCCATTCTAGCTTAACTGCGTTAAGTGTCTGCATGAACCTAACCCCCACCCATCGGTTTTGTTATCATGTTGAATTGGTTAAGTGTCTTAGCTAACTTAACCCTACCTTTCTTGTTCTAGCTTTAACTAAATAAATTAAAGCCGCTACCACTCACATTAGACAGACACTGTTGCGAATACTGGATGTTCCGGTTGGTTCCGGGCAGGTTTACATCGCAACTCAGTCTAACCTCGGGTTAGGCATATTCGTGTTTTCTAAGTTCAAAGGGTTTTGATTAATTTTCAAATCAGGTTTTGAAAGTAACCATCATGTCCGTCGGATCAGTTAGGGATAGCCAGGGAGAGCAGGAAACTTGTATTTTCCAAACCCAGGCCTAGACACTATCCTCTCTGTCACCCTAGAACTTTCTGGTGTATTATTATTAAAAGAGATGTCATTAATAAACCTTTCTTTTGTATATAAATAAATTGTTAACAATTTATCCTTAAAGTTTAACCACTTATCCTCAAAGTCCATTTTCCCCTTTTAAAATAAATTTGGCCTATACCCTATACATTTGCCATGCCTACTAACGGACTTGTATTCTAGGCCCAAAGCTTGATTTGCCTATCTTACAGTTTATAGCAATTTAGATCCAACACCCCCATTTACAGTTCATGCCAAAACTAGATTCTATATTCTAGTTTTATGCCAAACTAGATTTTATATTCTAGTTCATCGTTTATGCCCAAATCTTAATTTGCATACCAACTACCTATTTTGAGGCCCATTTAACCATTTACCATTTATGCCCAATGTATGTAAATTATGCTAATATACTTATCATACTTAATTTAGCCACCCAATTCTGTATTAATATTCTAATTTCAGTTCATGTCAAAACTAGACTTGTTATTCTAATCAAATTATGCCAATTTCCCAAGTCTAGCCTATTTCATGTTTTTCCCCAAAACGTATTCCCATCGTTCGTATAATCGTGATTCAACCTAGATCATAAAGCTAGATTCTTCGATAAGAGGGAATGAACCAAAATGCCATGAAAGAATGGACATAACAACTGGCATAAGATGGTAGTCCACAGGCATATAGATTACGACATGAAAAAGGGGTTGAATAACGACGTAGGTTCAAGAACATGGGTAGACCTAACTTAATAGGCAAATTCCCAAGGTCTAAAACCAAAGAAAACCAAGAATATACAGAATAGAGACGTAGGTTCAAGAACATGGGTAGACCCAACTTAATAGGTAAATTCCCAAGGTCTAAAACCAAAAAAAACCAAGAATAGACAGAATAGAAAATCAGGTTTAGACTCAATTTCACAGTCACAAAACTTAAGCAACACTTTCCTAGTCATCAATCATAGGTGTTTAATCACAGTTGTCCTTGTTATGTCATAGGCAACAGTTTATGTTTTCTAATCAAAGGCATAGGCTGGTGTTCACAGTCAAGGAAATAATTCTCATAGTCACGGTCACAGTCATAGGCAGTGTTCATAGTCATAGAAAATGTCCATAGTCATAGGCAATGTTCATAGATATAGGAAATGTCCATAGTCATAGGCAATGTTCATAGTCATAGGCAATGTTCGTTGACATAGGCAAGGCCTAATTGGTCATCGAATCATAACAGTTCTTAATTAGGTCCAAAGATATAGGCACAGGTTCGAATAGAAAGATTTGGCATATTCTTTTATTCCTTTAATTTCATGTCATGAACAGAGGAAACGTTCAAATCTAAAAATAACTGACTTACAGAGATTTAGATTAGAAAAGAAAGATGGCGTTGCTATGATTCGTGCGACGTTAGCCTTTTATCCTTATCTTGAAATCTTGATTCGAATCTCTTCTTGACAAACTTGAGCAGCATAACCTTGTCTTGGATATTATCTTCTTATTTTTATTTATTTATATATTTTCTCAGAGGCAGCATAAGGATAGAAAAGAATTGTGAATAGAGAAGGAGACCAGGGCTGTTTATATAGTGTTAGGCGGACGAACCTAGGCAGAAAACGTGACCCAATACATCAGAATGAATCAGGTGCAGAAAACTGGAAAAAGCAGGGGGGTCGACCCCCAGGTCGACTACCCAGTCGACCTGGGTGCCTTGGGTGGGAAAATTCCCGCCAGCCCAATCTGGGTCCGATTTTGAATTTGAATTCGCTTTTCTGACCTGTTTTGAAATTTGAACTTTGCTGAATCTTCCGGAGGCCGTATCTTCCTCATACGAACTCCGATTTACGCAAACTCGGACTCGTTTTCATGCAGAATTCCGAGTCGAACGCAATGGCGCAGCCCGTTTCCCTTGATTTTGACTTTACATTTTAATTCTGCCTTGATTAGTGAATCCTAGTGTTGTAGAATTACGGGGTGTTACATTCTCCCCCACTTAAAAGGATTTCGTCCCCGAAATCTTCAAGTTAGGAAGAATGTGTCCTACCATCCAGTCACCCATCTACTCAACCATTCAATCACAGGCATTTATTGTCCTTAAAAGATTTCTAATGCTTCCATGTTCATATGCATAGTGTGTGTATATGTCTTTATCTAATGCAAAATCAGGTGGTCTACTGATTCAGTCGACCTCCTTAATGTGAATCATGTCAGTGCCATGCGTCCAATCATGCATGCAAGCACCCCTAGTTATGTAAATACTACATGCGTGCACAACCATTCATCCATATGCAACATCCATATGATAACATATCAAGCTCAACTTACAAACAAATACATATCTGTAAATGCAATATGAAAGCGTCCAAACTGTTCTAGTGCCTAATACGTATGCATATGCATCCATGAGCAACCATTAGCAACCGCTTTCAACCATCAACCATAACATGTTTCAAAAACATGTTTACATCCAAAGGAGTTTTTTACGTAAGGATCGAAGATACAACCTAGAGGATATACTTTGGAAAGAGAGAAGAAAATATGCGTAAAGCTCCTAAACAAAGAAATCAAGGATGCACCCTTAAGGAAAAAGGGTATGACGCTGGTACCTAGCCTTCTTGAGCTTTACTCCACTTTAACTTCACGATTGTGAAGTTTCTGACCTCCTATTCCAAAATAAACAGATGTCGATTACGGTACCAAGTGTATGTACTAAGATGATTAGAAGTCTCCCTCTTATCCGCCATGCCATAACTATAAGGGTCGAAAGGTCACTACATGCTTTTTAGAGTGCCTGCCACAACTATTCATCTCTCACGCAAACCATCCTAGTCGAACTCGACATTCCTCAAGTACAAGCCCCAGAGGCCTAAACCAATATCAGACAAGCACCCAAGGAATATCTCCTCCGAATTTAGACGATCTACATGAGATGATATAAGCAAACTTGATAGCTATTCTCAAATCCCTACTAACCAAAAATAAACTGGTCGGACCACCAATTGGATTTGAGATTCTAGTGGGATCTTTCTACTATACAAGTACTATGGTGCATAGACTCAACAATGGAAGTGGATATGAACAAATGCGAAGCACTAAAACCAAAGGAAAGAGTACGAATAGCAAGACTAGACTCTTCCAACAGAACTTTACTACCTTTCTCCTAGGTACGCTTGGTGGTGAAAGTATGCACTTACCCTTCTGAAAATCTTGTTCCTCGTTCTTGCCCTTGTCCTTAATTATATGCCCTATCATACCCTAGTAAAGATTCTTCCTCTTGTCTTAGGTTTTATAATTTCTTCCTCCTTCGTGAGCTAAATCTACATCCATGAATTTCTCATCCTTGGGTTATGCTCCTTAGCCAAACTCCTCATCCCCTTCCGTGTGTAGTCATGTTGAAAAAAAATCTCTCGAAAGCTGCTTCCATCATACAGAAAACCCAATTAGCCTGAAAGAAAACTGGCCGTAGGTGAAACAACTACGGCTATGGATGGAAGTCGGGCACTACTTTGCCCTTCGATGAGGTTACCTCCCAGAGAGCCAGGAGCCCCAGAGACTCAAGAAAGAAGGAGACAAGAATTCAAACAGAGGAAGAGAAGATAGTGCGTATGGCTTTGGGGAATATGCCTTTAAAACAAATCTTTTCTCTTGAAAATGCTTCTTTTAAAACCATTTTGAAAATAATTTTTCAAATCTTTTATCTGATCTGGCAACCTTCAGCTCTGATACCATGTGTAACACCCCACATCCGTTAGTGTCACTCACAAAGAGAATGCACTAAGTTCTGTGGAGCATTTAGGGTAAAAGATGCAGATAAATTACAAGACAGACAGAAATTAAACAGCGGAAAATAAAACTTTGTTTTATTGATAAAATAGTTTGTACAATGATTTCTTTACAATATCAGAGTATCATCTGTCTTACAAAATAAAGAAGCATAAAACAAACTTTATATTCCCCAATTTTAGCAAGAGCCAGCCATAGCATCTGAAAAGAGAATCCAAGCAAACTTCGACAAATCTTCAAGCTGAGAAAGAGTGACAGTCCAACTTAACCTGAGCTATACTATTCCCTCCTTTACTACGGGGACGGGAGAAAAGAAGACGAAAGAAAAATAGAGTCAGACATAAAGCCTGAGTAAGTTCAGTAACTTTTAGCATGTGAACATGGGAAAAACAAAACGACATGAATTAACTGAATACAAGATAACACCATGATGATAGGGTTGGCAAGATTATACAAGATTAACACAAGATATGCTAAGATAAGATAAACTAGATTTACTCTAATACTTTCGCCGCTTCGCTATTTCCTTGTTATACGAGTTTCTATATCTCTACACCGCATATCTAGTGTCCCAACTAGTAACGATAACGTGATCCCAATCCCTGTATTTTCCATTTCCTTCAGGCATACATTAATTATTTATTACCTAGATCAAATCTAGGGTTTTCTACCAAGTGCCTTTGAGATTCAGCTAGAGTCTACAATATCTGCTGAACGCTTCTCGGATTCAGGGTTTATGCCACCTAGTCCAACTAGGGATTATGCTACCTGACGAACGATGCCCCCAAGTCTAGGACACACTACCTAGAGTGGTATATGTTCTTATACTTCCCCACGCATGTATCACGAATCGTTATCACTTGTCTAGATGCACATGTCCTGTAATGTGCGGTCCGAGTCCTGTGATAGGGCAAATCAAGGAATACAGAACTCGGTCGGGAGCTTTCAGATATCTGCCGATGCAGATGCTAAGGTCTGTTTTTATTCCAGTGGCTATGGTCCCACTTGACCCCTCCCTCAACTAATGAAAGGTACACCTTGAAAATGAGAACTATACGCAGGCCCCCGGTGCCCCACTTTCCTATGGCCATCCTCACCCATAACTAGATAGCAAGTATATGGTCTTTTGGAGTTCTCCGCCTTTCCGCTTCACGTATGTCGACTGACTCAAGATGGATGGTAGACGACGAGTTGCTATCACAGGGCTACCGTTTTCTCGCCGAATCACGCCGGTCCATCCTAGTCTTTAGGTTGCCATATATTGCAACCAAGGCATACCCCTGGTTCTTCTACGCAGACCTTAACCTCTGTGAGCCCAGGAGGATCATCTGAAGCCTTACAGAGGGATACCAAGAGTACCCTCACGTCCCCTCGAAGCCTCGGGCTTCGTAACCCACTCGTTGGAGCCTCCTTTTTACTCA
Organism: Allium sativum; assembly: GCA_030737875.1. Classification (NCBI taxonomy): domain Eukaryota; kingdom Viridiplantae; phylum Streptophyta; class Magnoliopsida; order Asparagales; family Amaryllidaceae; genus Allium; species Allium sativum. The sequence continues at coordinate 965,768,617 of CM060912.1, read as the reverse complement.
GACGGACATTCGCTCCTTCCCGTGTTATACTAAGAATTACTACTTAGTTTTACTAACTAAGATTTACCACTTAGTTTCCAGAATCGTTGTTTTCTTAACTAAGGTTTACTACTTAGTTCTCTTTCACGTCAATTTGGATTGGTTAAGTGTCATTAGTCAATTCAAGCTAACTTAACCCTCTTCATTTATCCTGATAAACTGGTTAAGTGTTATCAGTACTTCATGTTGACTTAACCCTACCACAAACCAAGTTATATTGGTTAAGTATTTCTTATTACTTAACTCTACCCATTCACCCTGTATTGGTTAAGTGTTCCTCTTTAACTTAACCTTGCCCGTCTGTTTTACCTAACATTTTATTAGTGGTTAAGTATTATCCCTTCATGTTTCGGACTTAACCCTATTCCTTTATCACAGTCTGATGGTTAAGTGTTCAAGTTTACTTAACCCTACGGTCTAGCCCAGCTAACATATCAAATTGGCTAAGTGTATTTACTTAACACCAACCTCTATGGCTAAGTGTATTTACTTAACCCCAACTTCTAGTCTAGTTAACATGTTAATTTGGCTAAGTGTATTAACTTTACTAAACCGCACCTTCTAGTCTAGTTAACATGTTAATTTGGCTAAGTGTTTTCTTAGTTACTTAACCCCTACAAATCTTGTCTTGTTACCATGTGAAGTTGGTTAAGTGTCCCTATGGACTTAGCCCTTCCCATTCTAGCTTAACTGTGTTAAGTTGATTAAGTGTTCTTATGGACTTAACCCTCCCATTCTAGCTTAACTGCGTTAAGTGTCTGCATGAACCTAACCCCCACCCATTGGTTTTGTTATCATGTTGAATTGGTTAAGTGTCTTAGCTAACTTAACCCTACCTTTCTTGTTCTAGCTTTAACTAAATAAATTAAAGCCGCTGCCACTCACATTAGACAGATATTGTTGCGAATACTGGATGTGCCGGTTGGTTCCGGACAGGTTTAAATCGCAACTCAGTCTAACCTCGGGTTAGGCATATTCATGTTTTCTAAGTTCAAAGGGTTTTGATTGATTTTCAAATCAGGTTTTGAAAGTAACCATCCCGTCCGTCGGATCAGTTAGGGATAGCCAGGGAGAGCAGGAAACTTGTATTTTCCAAACCCAGGCCTAGACACTATCCTCTCTGTCACCCTAGAACTTTCTGGTGTATTATTATTAAAAGAGATGTCATTAATAAACCTTTCTTTTGTATATAAATAAATTGTTAACAATTTATCCTTAAAGTTTAACCACTTATCCACAAAGTCCATTTTCCCCTTTTAAAATAAATTTGGCCTATACCCTATACATTTGCCATGCCTACTAATGGACTTGTATTCTAGGCCCAAAGCTTGATTTGCCTATCTTACAGTTTATAGCAATTTAGATCCAACACCCCCATTTACAATTCATGCCAAAACTAAATTCTATATTCTAGTTTTATGCCAAACAAGATTTTATATTCTAGTTCATCGTTTATGCCCAAATCTTAATTTGCATACCAACTACCTATTTTGTGGCCCATTTAACCATTTATGCCCAATGTATGTAAATTATGCTAATATACTTATCATACTTAATTTAGCCACCCAATTCTGTTTTAATATTCTAATTTCAGTTCATGTCAAAACTAGACTTGTTATTTTAATCAAATTAATTTCCCAAGTCTAGCCTATTTCATGTTTTCCCCAAAACGTATTCCCATCGTTCGTATAATCGTGATTCAACCTAGATCATAAAGCTAGATTCTTCGATAAGAGGGAATGAACCAAAATGCCATGAAAGAATGGACATAACAACTGGCATAAGATGGTAGTCCACAGGCATATAGATTACGACATGAAAAAGGGGTTGAATAACGACGTAGGTTCAAGAACATGGGTGGACCTAACTTAATAGGTAAATTCCCAAGGTCTAAAACCAAAGAAAACCAAGAATATACAGAATAGAGACGTAGGTTCAAGAACATGGGTAGACCTAACTTAATAGGTAAATTCCCAAGGTCTAAAACAAAAAAAACCAAGAATAAACAGAATAGAAAATCAGGTTTAGACCCAATTTCACAGTCACAAAACTTAAGCAGCACTTTCCTAGTCATGAATCATAGGTGTTTAATCACAGTTGTCCTTGTTATGTCATAGGCAACAGTTTATGTTTTCTAATCAAAGGCATAGGCTGGTGTTCACAGTCAAGGAAATAATTCTCATAGTCACGGTCACAGTCATAGGCAGTGTTCATAGTCATAGAAAATGTCCATAGTCATAGGCAATGTTCATAGTCATAGGAAATGTCCATAGTCATAGGCAATGTTCATAGTCATAGGCAATGTTCGTAGTCATAGGCAAGGCCTAATTGGTCATCGAATCATAACAGTTCTTAATTAGGTCCAAAGATATAGGCACAGGTTCGAATAGAAAGATTTGGCATATTCTTTTTTTCCTTTAATTTCATGTCACGAACAGAGGAAACGTTCAAATCTAAAAATATCTGACTTACAGAGATTTAGATTAGAAAAGAAAGATGGCGTTGCTATGATTCGTGCGACGTTAGCCTTTTATCCTTATCTTGAAATCTTGATTCGAATCTCTTCTTGACAAACTTGAGCAGCATAACCTTGTCTTGGATATTATCTTCTTATTTTTATTTATTTATATATTTTCTCAGAGGAAGCATAAGGATAGAAAAGAATTGTGAATAGAGAAGGAGACCAGGGCTGTTTATATAGTGTTAGGAGGACGAACCTAGGCAGAAAACGTGACCCAATACATCAGAATGAATCAGGTGCAGAAAACTAAAAAAAGCAGGGGGGTCGACCCCCAGGTCGACTACCCAGTCGACCTGGGTGCCTTGGGCGGGAAAATTCCCGCCCAGCCCAATCTGGGTCCGATTTTGAATTTGAATTCGCTTTTCTGACCTGTTTTGAAATTTAAACTTTGCTGAATCTTCCGGAGGCCATATCTTCCTCATACGGACTCCGATTTATGCAATCTCGGACTCGTTTTCATGTAGAATTCCGAGACGAACGCAATGGCCAGCCCATTTCCCTTGATTTTGACTTTACAATTTAATTCTGCCTTGATTAGTGAATCCTAGTGTTGTAGAATTACGGGGTGTTACAATTATTATCCGAGAACCACTCTGTATTGACAATAACATTGTGAATCAGATTATATGAAGATAATCGGAGATGGAGTAGAGTGCAAGGGCTTTTTCTAATAATGAAAGTTGGGCCTTCGGTTTCGCTCAGTACTAGAACAAACGTGTATGGACGAGTGTTTGACAGAGTATTTCCAGTGATCGTATACGTTGGTCTGTATAAAAATATATGGTGGTGGAGAATTTATTCTCTGAGCATAATGTAACAATCCGCATTCTACGCATCGGAGGATCGTTGAATATTTATTTCCTTCTTATATGAAGTCGTATGGTCATGTGGCTTTGGGAAACGACCATTGGGGTCATTTCCCATGCTCATGATTTTTGCCGATTTTTAAATGACCATTTTTCCCCTAGCTGATATTGTTTCGGCCATAACTTTTGATTGGAAAGGAATTTTGACCTGAAACCACTTCCATTAGATTCGTTTGATGGTTTACCTTTCAGTAGAGTGGTCATAATAGCTAAACGGACTTACCGTTTGGGAGATATGGCTGAAATAAGGTTTGGAAGGTGAAAAACTGCTTAACCGGGCCAAATAAGGTGATTAGTGAATGGGCCCATAACCCATTTCGGGAATAGGGTTATGAGAAGGCTGAAAAGAGTTAGGTTTTCATTCCATTTCAGTTTTCTAGCTTCCACTTACCTCTTAGAAACCCTAAAAATGGCCTCCAACCTCTAAACCACCTCCAAACCACTTTCTAATTAAGGATTAAGCTTAGCAACATCAAATCAAGGGGGGTCTTCACAAAATTAAGATTAGAGCTATTGTTTGGCATTGGTATTCGCATCATATCAGAGGTTTATTTCAGATCCAAGGTTTATTTATGGCTAAGTTGAGTGATTTGCATAATTCCTCACTAATTATGGTTAATTAGTGATGATTAGCGAATTTATACACTAATAAATTCTGGAAAAATATTTATAAATTCTTAAATAATGTTTTAGACCTCTGTTAGAAATTTGGGTTAATTTGATTAAGTTTTACTAATCATGTCACTAGTTTTGCTTAAACATGTTTAAGGGAAAATATGGGGTTTTGGCTATGTTTGATCCATTTTAACCTATCATATTTATGTTTTGGTGTTTGAGGTCACTTCTATTTGTTGCTATGACTTTGTGGTATGATTTGTGATTGATTAGAATAGCTAGAGTGGTCGAAAACGCCGTCGAATGGCGTAAACAACTCACTGGACAAAATGCGGGAAATGGACAGGGATCAGATCGGATAAGATGGGGAGGTCCGAACCGAACTGTTCGTGTGGCCCATCCACGATCCGAACCGAGCCTGCATGCCATGAGCGGATTTGAAACTTGGAGGAGTTTTCCGAACCGAACCGCCTAGAGTCCTCCGACCCGATCCGCCAAAAGCACCCCCGACCCGATCTGTCAACGTGGTATGGCGACGCGACTGGGAGACTACGACCCGACCCGGTGTGCTCTGATGGAGGCCGATCCGATCCATCATCATGTGAAGGCCTTCGATCTGATCCGAAGAAGCTTGGCATGAGTCGATTCGGTGAGGGATACTGAAGGCCGTTCCGAACCGATAGAGAAGAAGGACTGAGGATCTGAACCGATCCAGTGATGACCAATAACCCGAGATGCAAAGGTAGTCCAAATGGAAGTTAGAGCTCAGGATCCAGTTGAGAACCAATGAGTTCACTTCATGGTTGGGCTTTGCTGCGGGACGTGTGCTAAGGAGTTGTCGACATTCATAACTTCGATCCACTAATGAAAAGGAATGATGGGCTACGTATCAGTGCAGTAGAGTCATCGTGACTCGAGGGGCAAAGTGATCGTAGCAAGACTATGAGCCAGTGCAGTGGAGCCGTTGTGACTCCATGGGGCAGAGTGGACATAGTAAAGGATTAGTAAGGCTATGAGCCAGTGCAGTGGAGCCTTTGTGACTCCATGGGGCAAAGTTGACATAGCGAAGGATTAGTGGATATGGATCAGTGCAGTGAAGTCGTTGTGACTTCATGGGGCAGAGTGATCATAACAAAATATTGGGTGATCGAAGTGGTGGATATCGTATGCTTTACGCACTGAGTGAGAGATGTGAGGATGGTTGCTTTGTTTGATTTGTTTGTCATCACTATGACATGCACACCCCCACCCCCTTATGCTTGTACACCATATGTTAGTGGCACCTTAGAGTGTTGTACAGTATGTAGTGCTAACTTTTTGGTTGCAGGTCCAGGTTCAGATATGGTTTAGTATACCTGTTATTGTTCTGTTTAGCTGCTTATCGCTCATACCAGACTTTTTGTTTAACTCAGAGTTTTATGTCTCTTCTTATTACTCTGGGTGCTCTCACGAGCAGACTAGAGACAGGTTAGCAGGTGATGCACGAGTAGCTGATTCGGAGGCGAGCAGGAGGCTTCCACGTATATATATATATATATATATATATATATATATATGTTCTCCCTGTGTCGTTGGTGGTCACTACTTGGGCATTAGTAGTGTACCTCCTTTACCTTGCTCTTACCTTTAGAGATAGTTTGAAAAGTTGTAATAATGATGATGTGGAACATAAGCTGTATTTGGATTTTCCGCTGCTATGATAGTTCGTTTTCAGCTTATGCACTGTCTCACCTGTTTTATGTCAAGTATGTTGTTATTATATTTTGTTCTATGCGCTGTGAGACATTCTAAAGGTTCCTTGTTGATTCTTCGTCTTCTTTCTTTCCTTATAACGACCGTTCCGTGCTAACTGGACATGTGTACAGCGCCCTTTTGGAGTAAATGTCGGTTGGTGCGGGGCGGGCCATCACATTTGGTATCAGAGCTCTAGGTTGCGTAGTTAACCTAGGGAAAGACACAAGGGAGAGATAGTACATATATGAGAGTGTGCATTTGTAATTACTTTGGTTTTCAAAAGCTATATATATATACTATTACTATAGCTAACGATGAAGTAGCACTACACTAGCACCACTATGGAGATGGTTAATTGTTTTCTCTTTACAGATTGAACGATGAGCCGATACGCAAGAGGTGCTGGTAGAGGAGCCAATAATGGTAATGCTGCTGACATGAGGGCGATGTTTACTAACCTCATAATAGAAATTATTAGGGATGTGCAAGGGGAAGCTCCCCATGTCGGTAATGGTGGTGGTCCAGTAGTGCAGGCACCTAGGGTCGATTTCGCCAAGTTGTGCAAGGATTACACTAAACTTGGTGGGAAGCCGTTCCACGGAACGGAGTCAGCGACGGATGTTCAGGATTGGTTGGATAGCTTTGATCGTATCTTCGACGACTCGGGTATCGAGGATGCGATGAAGAGAAGGCTAGCGTCTCATCAGCTGCAAAGGCGAGCGATGAATTGGTGGAATGCTATTAAGATAACCACTCCAGAGGATCAGGTTACTTGGGATCAGTTTAAGGCTCGCTTTAGCGACAAGTTTATCCCAACTGCTCAGAAGTCGGAATTGTTTAGGAAGTTCTTGGAGCTTAAGCAGAATGGTAGGCCAGTCTCGGACTATATTGCTGAGTTCGACACCTTGTCGAAGTATGGATTATCCCTTATCGATACTTCTGAGAAGAAGAACGAGAAGTTCATTACTGGTTTGGATGGATACTTGGGGGAAAGGCTTATCAACCACATCGATGAGACTTTTGAATCGATTGTGGGGAAAGCTTTGGGATCAGAGAGCCTTTACCCTAAGTCAAAGACTGAGGTTGCATCTACAGGAGGGCTGAAGCCGCAAGCAGGTGGTGGAGGCAAGAATAACACTCAGAACAAGAGGAAGCAGAACAAAACTAAGGATGGCCAAAAAAAGAGCAAGAAAGATGTTGAGTGCCTCAGCTGTGGTAAGAAGGGCCATTATGCCAAAGAATGTCGGGCCAAGCCAGCGGAAAGGAAGTGCTACAACTGTGGCCAAGTGGGATATCATAAGGATAAATGTCCACAACCTCTTAAAGAGAAGAAGATTGTGAAAGCATATGCTATTAATGATGTTCCTTCTTCGTCGAATGCCCCAACTGCGGCAAAGAAAGGAAAGAATGTCGTCATCCAAGGTATGCTTTCTATTTTAAATGTACATGTTCGATTTTTGTTTGATACTAGAGCTTCCCATTCCTTCATATCTAGTGACCTGGTAGATAGGTTGGGACTGGAACCCGAGATAGTCGATAGACCGTTGGTTGTGACGAACCCGATTGGTGGTTCGACTAACCTTAGTATGATTTGCCAAAATTTGGTCTTATCGAGTCATGGATGTATGTTTGTTTGTGATTGCTTTGTTTTGGGCTTTACTGGGTACGTCATTATATTGGGAGTCGATTGGCTCCAAAGATACGGGGTGGTGGTAGACTGTGAGGGCTTTTGGGTGACCGTTAGGGCGGATGATGGGCGAAGGGTAGTGTTTGGTAGTCTACCTAGTGATGGGGTAATGGCTAGTTTTATAAATTCCCTCGACATCCCACATGATGAGTTGTCAGATGTGCCCATGGTTGGCCAGTATCCGGACATCTTCGAGGAAGTGACCGGACTTCCACCACACCGAGAGATTGAGTTCCGTATTGATTTAGTGAAAGATGCCAGACCTATAGTGATGCCACTTCGTCGTATGGCACCATGGGAGCAGCGAGAGCTCGGGGTGCAAGTAAGCGATCTTTTGAAGAAGGGGTTTATTAGAAGTGTCTCCGAGTGGGGAGCACTAGTTGTGTTTGCCACTAAGGCAGATGGTTCCCTTCGTTTGTGTGTGGACTATCGCGAGTTGAATAAGGTAACGAGGAAGAATAAGTATCCTCTACTGCGGATAGATGATTTATTTGATCAACTGGAAGGAGCAAGAGCGTTCTCCCAGTTGGACCTCGCGATAGGATTTCATCAGCTCCGAGTAGCGGCTGAGAGTGTTCCGAAAATGGCATTTAGGACGCCGTCTGGATTCTATGAGTGGTTGGTCATGCCATTTGGGTTGACCAATGCACCAGCATACTTCGTGGATCTTATGAAATGGGTGTTCAGAGATCAGCTGATTAAGTTTGTTCTTGTGTTCGTAGACGACATCCTTGTTTACTCGAGGACAGAGGAAGAACACAAGGGACATTTGAGGATAGTGATAGAGGTGTTGAGAAGACACCAATTGAAAGCAAAATTTTCTAAGTGTGACTTCTGGAGGAGGGAAGTGAGATTCTTGTGCCATGTTGTTTCAGAGAATGGTATTGCCGTGGACCCTGTGAAGGTGGCTATGGTACAGGTTTGGTCTACGCCCAAGAATGCAACAGACGTAAGAAGCTTCTTGGGGTTAGCTGGATATTATCGTAAGTTTATCCAGGACTTCTCCAAGATAGCAGCACCGTTGACTCAATTGACTAAGAAGAATCAAGCCTTCGTCTGGGACGGAGTGTGTGAGAATGCCTTCAAGAGTCTAAAAGAAAAGTTGACGCGTGCGCCAGTATTAGTCATTCCTAAAGGGAATGAAGAAATGACGGTATACACGGATGCTTGTGGTACCGGACTAGGTGCAGTATTGATGCAAGGAGGTAGGGTTGTAGCTTATGCTAGTCGGCAACTAAAGCCGCATGAGAAAAAGTATCCTACCCATGATTTGGAACTGGCAGCGATCGTGTTCGCGTTGAAGATGTGGAGACATTATCTCTTGGGAGAGAGATTTGAGTTGTTTACCGATCATAAATCGTTAAAGTATCTCTTCTCTCAAAAGGATCTAAATCTCCGACAGCAAAGATGGTTAGAGTTCTTGGCTTCGTATGATTTTGATATCGCATATACACCTGGGAAAGGCAATGCGGTAGCCGATGCCTTGAGTAGGAGACATGCCAGTTTAGGGGCTATGTTTCTTGAATGGAAGCAACTGGAGTATATCGCATGGTATGATTTCAAACCAAAGTGCGAATTAGATCTAGAGATGTTAGCTAGTTTGGCGATCAGACCCACTTTGATTGAGCGGATTGGTTCCAGTCATAGGGATGATCCTAATCTATTGGAAATCATCTCCAAGTTAGAGATGAATATCGACGGTGAGGAGAGGAATTTGTATGGGCTTGATCGAGAAGGATGGCTTCGAAAGAATGGAAGACTAGTTGTACCCAACGTGAATGGTTTGAGAGGTGAAGTGCTTAGGGAATGTCATCACTCAAAACTGACTATACATCCCGGTGGTGATAAGATGTATCGAGACATGAAGCAGACTTACCACTAGGAAAGGATGAAAAGATACGTTGGGAAGTTTATATCCAAGTGCATGAATTGCTAGCTAGTTAAAGCCGAGCAAAAGAAGCCTAGTGGTTTGTTGCAACCATTAGAAATTCCCGAATGGAAATGGGAGCAAGTCTCAATGGATTTCATTGATGGTTTACCAAGGACTAAATCAGGACATGATAGCATTTGGGTAATTGTGGATCGATTGACTAAGAGTGCAAGATTTATACCAGTCAAATCGACCAGAATGGCAGCTAAGTTAGCAGAACTCTATATGAAGTAGGTAGTGAGATTTCATGGAGTACCTAAAAGCATTGTGAGTGACCGAGACCCGTTGTTTACTAGTGGATTTTGGAAGAGCTTACAAGAGGCTCTAGGGTCGGAATTATATCTCAGTACCACGTATCATCCTCAAACCGACGGTCAGACAGAGAGGGTGAATCGTATATTGGAAGATCTCTTGAGAGCTTGTATATTGGATTTTGGTGGATCATGGGATGACCATTTTCATCTTGTAGAGTTTGCATATAATAATAGCTACCAATCCAGTATCAGTATGACTCCATATGAAGCTTTGTACGGAAGACCGTGCAACTCACCATCATGTTGGATAGAGACTGGCGAGAAGTTTGTGCTTGGACCAGATGTGGTGAGGGAAACTTCAGATAAGATTAAGATCATTCAACAATGGATGAAGGCTGCCCAGGATAGGCAGAAGAGTTATGCTGATAAGAGGAGAAGAGACTTAAAATTATGCGTTGGTGACTTGGTGTTTGTCAAGGTTTCTCCGTTGAAAAGCGTGATAAAATTTGGTAGGAGAGGCAAGTTGGCACCAAGATTCGTTAGCCCATTCCCAGTTCTCGAACAAGTTGGGAATGTGGCATATAGAATTGAATTACCAAAGAAGATGGTGGGAGTTCACAACGTATTTCATGTTTCCTAGCTAAGGAAGTTTGTGCACGACCCAGATTTGACTATTTCACCAGATCAGTTAGAGGACTTCGAAGTGGAACCCGAAGCGATTGGGAACCGCAAGCCAATTAGAATTGTCGAGCACAATATGAAGCAACTTCGAAGGAAGGCGGTGAAGCTAGTCAAGGTTCAGTGAGGCGAGAACGAGAATGACTGTACTTGGGAGACAGAGGAGAGCATTAGGAAAACGTATCCAGAACTCTTTGCCTAGTAAGATTTACTTTGCAATTTAGTTATTCCGCATGCTAGGATAGACTTGTTTTGCATGTTTGATTGTTGTTTTATAGTTGATAGGCATGCGGGACCCTTTGTGTGTTTTGGTTAGGGAATTTCGGGGGCGAAATTTCATAAGGAGGGGAGAATGTAACAACCCGCATTCTACGCATCGGAGGATCGTAGAATATTTATTTATTTCTTATATGAAGTCATATGGTCATGTGGCTTTGGGAAACGACCACTGGGGTCATTTCCCATGCTCATGATTTTTGCCGATTTTTAAATGACCATTTTGCCCCTAACTAATCTTGTTTCGGCCATAACTTTTGATTGGAAAGGAATTTTGACCTGAAATCACTTCCATTAGATTCGTTTGATGGTTTACCTTTCCGTAGAGTGGTCATAGTAGCTAAACGGACTTACCGTTTGGGAGAATGGCTGAAATAAGGTTTGTAAGGTGAAAAACTGCTTAACCGGGCCAAATAGGGTGATTAGTGAATGGGCCCATAACCCATTTCGGGAATAGGGTTATGGGGAGGCTGAAAAGAGTTAGGGTTTCATTCCATTTCAATTTTCTAGCCTCCACTTACCTCTTAGAAACCTTAAAAATGGCTTCCAACCTCTAAACCACCTCCAAACCACTTTCTAATTAAGGATTAAGCTTAGCAACATCAAATCAAGGGGGATCTTCACCAAATCAAGATTAGAGCTGCTGTTTGGCATCGATATTCGCGCCATATCAGAGTTTTATTTCAGATCCAAGGTTTATTTGTGGCTAAGGTGAGTGATTTGCATAGTTCCTCACTAATTATGGTTAATTAGTGATGATTAGCGAATTTATACACTAATAAATTCTGGAAAAATATTTATAAATTCTGAAATAATGTTTTAGACCTCTTTTAGAAATTTGGGTTGATTTGATTAAGTTTTACTAATCATGTCATTAGTTTTGCTTAAACAGGTTTTAAAGGAAAATATGGGGTTTTGTCTATGTTTGATCCATTTTAACCTATCATATTTATGTTTTGGTGTTTGAGGTCACTTCTATTTGTTGCTATGACTTTGTGGTATGATTTGTGATTGATTAGAATAGCTAGAGTGGTCGAAAACGCCGTCGAAAGGCGTAAACAACTCGCTGGACAAAATGCAGGAAATGGACAGGGATCGGATCGGATGGGGAGGTCCAAACCGAACTGTTCGTGTGGCCGAACCACGATCCGCTCCTTGTATCCGAACCGAGCCTGCATGCCACGAGCTGATTTGAAACTTGGAGGAGTTTTCCAAACCAAATCGCCTAGAGTCCTCCGACCCAATCCGCCAGAAGCACCCCCGACCCGATCTGTCAACGTGGTATGGCGACGCGACTTGGAGACTACAACCCGACTCGGTGTGCTCTGATGGAGGCCGATCCGATCCATCATCATGTGAAGGCCTCTGATCTGATCCGAAGAAGCTTGGCACGAGTCGATTCAGTGAGGGATACTAAAGGCTGATCCGAACCAACAGAGAAGAAGGACTGAGGATCCGAACCGGTCCGGTGATGACCGATAACTCGAGATGCAAAGGTAGTCCAAATGGAAGTTAGAGCTCAGGATCCAGTTGGGAACCAATGAGTTAACTTCATGGTTGGGCTTTGCTGCGGGACGTGTGCTAAGGAGTTTTCAACATTCATAACTTCGATTCACCACTGAAAAGGAATGATGGGCTACATATCAGTGCAATAGAGTCATCGTGACTCGAGGGGCAAAGTGATCGTAGCAAGACTATGAGCCAGTGCAGTGGAGCCGTTGTGACTCCATGGGGCAGAGTGGACATAGTAAAGGATTAGTAAGGCTATGAGCCAGTGCAGTGGAGCCGTTGTGACTCCATGGGGCAAAGTGGACATAGCAAAGGATTAGTGGCTATGTATCAGTGCAGTGAAGTCGTTGTGACTTCATGGGGCAGAGTGATCATAGCAAAGTATTGGGTGATAGAAGTGGTGGATATCGTATGCTTTACGCACTGAGTGAGAGATGTGAGGATGGTTGCTATGTTTGATTTGTTTGCCATCACTATGACATGCACACCCCCACCCCTGTATGCTTGTACACCATATGTTAGTGGTACCTTAGAGTGTTGTACAGTATGTAGTGCTAACTCTTTGGTTGCAGGTACAGGCTCAGGTATGGTTTAGTATACCTGTTATTGTTCTGTTTAGCTTCTTATCGCTCATACCAGACTTTTTGTCTGACCCAGAGTTTTATGTCTCTTTTTATTACTCTGGGTGCTCTCACGAGCAGACTAGAGACAGGTTAGCTAGTGATGCACGAGTAGCTGATTCGGAGGCGAGCAGGATGCTTCCACGTATATATATATATATATATATATATATATATATATATATATATATATATATATATTCTCCCTGTGTCGTTGGTGGTCACTACTTGGGCACTAGTAGTGTACCTCCTTTACCTTGCTTTTACCTTTAGAGATAGTTTGAAAAGTTGTAATAATGATGATGTGGAACATAAGCTGTATTTGGATTTTCCGCTGCTATGATAGTTTATGTTCTGCTTATGCACTGTCTCACCTGTTTTATGTCAAGTATGTTGTTATTATATTTTGTTCTATGCGCTGTGAGACATTCTACAGGTTCCTTGTTGATTCTTCGTCTTCTTTCTTTCCTTCTGACGACCGTTCCGTGCTAACTGGACATGTGTACAACGCACTTTTGGAGTAAATGTCGGTTGGTGCGGGGCGGGCCATCACACATAATATCCAGATTTATATTTATGCAAACCAATTAATGATTAACAGATCTGATAATGTGGCATTCAAAGTGATTTTTCTATCAATCAATAGTAAGTAAGCGTAGGCTCAGGCCACAACAAATGGGAAATGACAAAAAATCGGTTAGGCAGCATGGCTAAGTGCGTAGCTCCCAATTAGGGTGTATTATCACCTATCTAGAGAAATTCATTTCATTATTTATTCCATACAATGCTTACCTATTCGGGAAAACGGTTGCTGATCCCAACCGTTGGTGATATACATTCGATACACTCAAGCGAAATGAGTGGTCGGTCATGTGTGACCGGGTTACAAGATGTTCTTGTTGAACCCAGTGTATTCTCCTCTAGAGATACACTATCAGAAGGTGGTGCCATACCTTGTCATAGTTGGAAATCCATTATCCAGTAAGTGCTTACAGTTTTGATTGTAGAATATATACATGTGGAACGTAAGATGCAAACGTTCCACTAGATTATTATTTATTTTATTTAGACATTATTATAATATCAAAAGAGTTTTGATATAAAGATTATCGTTTCTTTCAAAAGTATTTTGAAGGTTAAATCAAGTGTTTTGGATTCTCATAAGGGAAAACCCCATTCCGTGTTATACGGCGTGGTCTTATGAGATATTGTTTATTTTCTTAAACTGTTTTAAATTGTTTACTCATACCAGTATCATGACTGACCCAGAGTTTATTTTGTTTTGTTTTACCTTAACTCTTGGGTGCCCAAATTTGTATGGGCAGTCAAGTAGTTCAGGATTTTACATATCTATCTAAAGGAGCTTGGAGCAGGAGGCTTTATTGTTAGATATATAGTATTTTTATTTCTGCTGTGTTGTAAGTGTTGTACTCTTATAACTGTATGTTATACAGTTAAAATTTTGTATTTCAAAAGTTATGATATACTATATTTTGTTCTGGTGTGATGTGAGATTCTGTGTAATTATTTCTGTTCTTCTTCTACCTTTTCTTCTCAAAAAAATGTTTCGTATTTCTGTGATATTTGGGTTAGACGTGTGATGTGTGTAGTCAACTTAAATAGTATGGATTTGTGGGCCATTATAGTTAGTATCAGAGCTGGTTGCTTAATTAGTACGCATGATAGGGGGTTCTCTCTTTGCGTTATATAGCGAACGGGAGACTCTCACCCTTACATGTCTCGAAAATGAGGGTTGGTCTAGTTGCGAGGCTGGCCGTAAAAGCAATTCTGAGGTACCAGTGTAAGCCACAGTGGGATATTATCCTGCTGCTTGGGGGGTTGAGGGATGGTTAAAAAGCCTACTGAAATCGTCGGGCCATTACTGTTGGTATCAGAGCTTAGGTTGACCGAATAACCAGGCTTTGGGGGATTGTTCTCATTAGAGATAGGGTCAGTAGTGCCCTAGAATGAGTTGAGTGTATAATATGAGAGCGCGTATTTTTTATTGATATAAAAACGGTTTTATATTTTGTTGGCTAGTCTGTTGAGTGACTTATCAATTCTGATCGAATCGTGGGACGCCATGAAGTCGATAGGAATTTCTAAACACTTGAACATAATGTTGGACATAGTATTGTTTTAAAATGGGTCAATAAAATAATTTTACTCAAAACCATATTTTGACATAAAAAGAACAATTTCCTGGAATTATTAGTGTTGATTATCTAATGAAATTATAAAATTTGAGTGGTTATATATATATAACCAAATATAATTTGTATAAGAATAATATATATGAATAAGATGAATAAAAATTGAATTCAAACCAGAATTTGGAATTTTAATCCTGGGTGGTTGGAAAAATATTTTCCAAAGTATATTTAAAATAATATAGCTTTGTTTTGTAAAGAATTTTCGAATGGAAAACCATTTTTTAATGGATTTTTGAAAGTGATAAAGCACTGAACTCACTTCAGTAGCTGGAAGATAATTCTGATGATGACTGCAACATCATCAGTGTTCATTTTCGAGTTTCTAAGTGATGGATTGCTATCTTAGAAAAGTTTTGTTAGAAATTTGTTTGAAAGAAAACAAGTTGGTTTGAAAATTCAAATGTTTTGAATTTGAGATGGAAATAAATATATGTATATATTTATGCAATTTCTAAAGGATTTGAAATCAAAACCCGGGAATTTAAATTTAACTCATGAAAGTTAAATGAATCAGAGTGAATAAACTGATTTAAAATCAATTTGAATGAATATGAGTATATATGATGTGCAACATAAATTAAAACCAAAAGTTTGTTGGAACTAAAATTGAGGAAATATAAAGTGTTAAGTTTCAACATAAGTGGATTTTGGAAAGGAATGGGTTTATAGCATTTTTCCTACCTTTGTAATTTCGGGGACGAAATTCTTTTAAGGGGGGAAGAATGTAATGACCCGGATATTTGGTCGATTTATTTTAAATATTTAATATGGTTTTAAATATTGAGTTGATAATATAAATGAATTTTTATATTAAGTTATCGATTTAATAATTGATTTCCATTTAATATCAAATGTATTAAATTATTGTAATGCAAAAACGGTAATAATTTAGATTAAATTTTAAAGCTGAATCGAATCAGTTCATATGATTAATATAAATTCTATTAGAAAATAAAACGGTAATAATAATTTTTTATTATCAAGGAATTTACTTGTTTTTAATTTAATTTATATCAATTTAATTTATATCTCCCCCATACGATCAAATAGAGCTTCGAATCCTGTTCCATTGTGTTCAAAATAATGGTTAAACCTTAGAAGTGTCAGCTGTTGTGTTTCGATTAGAGTTCAGAAACCCGAAATATATTATTATAAAATTTTAATGGACAAACTTAAAATCAAACAAGAGTCCTTTTAAATAAATTAAAAATCCTTTTATATCAAATTGTATTTAATTTAGTGTACCATGCGCAGTTCCCTTTTGGTTAATGCCTAAGTTTATCTTCCTTATTAATACGCGACTGCGTTCCCTTTTTATTCCTTTCATTTTGTTTGTTCTCTGTAAAATCCAAGTTCAAAGCTTTAAAACAAAATTGACCGCTCCTAATATCAAAATTCCAAATCAAACCCATATCCTCCCCCTTTAGTTCTCTAATTCCAAATAGGAAAAGGAAAAAAATAAAACCAAATCGCGATGGACACGCGATACCCCCGATGCCCAGAAGCTCGGGTTAAAGTTCATGCTCGCAAGCAGTAAAAGTTGCGATCAATATTTTGGGGTTTGCAATGGGAACTAGCAATCGTAGTTAGCTACATTAGGGCTTGGATGATGTAGCGATGTTCCATGTTCGACAGTGGTGATTGTGCTCGATTTGGTAATCGCGATTTGAAAAAGGGTACGATAGTGGTTTATGGCCGCTTGCTAAAGTCGTGATGGGTTTTTGGTGTAGTTACGTTTTCACGGAATATTGAAATGGCGATGCTGGGTGAAATTGTTGTGGTGCTGAGTTGAAACAGAAATGATACTAAGAGATTAAGAATCGATAGTGGAATGTAGGAGAGGTCTCATTCAGGAAGGGGTAGTGGCACTCACCTGTATGATAGCAGTCGGTCTGGTTTAAGTCTATAGGGATGATGATGGAGGCTTTATCGAGAGGAGGAATAAGTGTTGACATATCTGGTGTAGGGGTTCAAGACAGGAAATGTCGATCACTAGTGGGTAGCACTCTGAGTCAAATTGTGATATTGGTAATGGAGTTGTTGCGAGGAGGATCAAATGGTGAACTGTTGGATCTTCCATGGAATAGTGAAGGTAGGTAATTAACATTAATAATTATCTTTAGCTAATTAAATTTATTTAATTATGTTTAGTTCAATTTGTTATTTTTAAAAGCAATATGTCTTTTGTATAAAAATCAGATGAGAGCGACGAAAATCACGTTGGGTTTATAGCTGTGAAGTACTTAAGCTGGAATTAAAACCAAAATCAGAAAGGATCGAATTAAAAATCCGGTGAGTAAATCTCACTCAAATTTTTATTTAGAATTATTTTATTCGTTAAAAATAATTGCTTGTTGGTTGTTTGGATGTGTTTAAATATTTTTGTGGCTATTATAAAAATATATTAGTTATTTAGGCTTGGTGTTTGTGTTTATTATATATATTGGTGATTGGATAGTTCCCCAGTACCATTAGCGGATGCCCGCAGTATCATTAGCGGATGACCCTATATGCCCCACGCAATGATAGTGGATGACCTTCTATACCGCGATATCCTGCCTTGAAGCAGGATATGTATTATTTATGTTGGCTAACGTTTGTGGATGCAGGAAAACAGGTTGGAGGGATCCAACTGGATTACTCAAATTTTATTATTATTTGTTATCATATATGACGTGTTAATTGATAATTGGGTGGTTTGATTGTTTATATATCACTGGGCCCAGAATGTTGATTTATAAAAATACCGTGAAAAGGATATTTTGAGATTTGAAATGAGAAATCAAATTTTCAAAAATAGAATTTGAATTTCATATGGGCTATAAAGATATTAACTTGTTTTGAATAAATAAAACAAGTATTGAATTTATAAACGATGTTTATAAATTAAATAATACAGGAAATTGAAGTATTGAATTTATAAACGATGTTTATAAATTGAATAATACAGGAAATTAAGGTAAATTTATAAACAGTATTTATAAATAAAATGGAATGATTTTCATTAGATAATCAGGGAATTGAAATGATTTTATAAACGATGTTTATAAATGAAGTGGAAAAATTATCATTTGATAATTTTAATATTTAAATTCAAATGTGAATTTAAAAATAGAAATGGGAATCATTTTAAAGAGCTGAACAATGAAATTTATTATTATGTTCAGAATATAAATTGAACTAAAATAAATCCGTAAGGATTTATGATTTGAATTCGATTAGTTCGAATTTATTTAAGTAAAATATGTCTAGAAAAAATATTAGGATTATATTAAATAGAAGTTAAATTTAATATTAAAATAGATTCCGTGTTATATATAGATAAGTTTAAATAAATAGAACCTTCCAAAATAAGATTTTGGTTTTATATAGATTTCGAAATAGAACTTGTTGGAATTTATAAAACAAGTAAATTTATAAACAATGTTTATATATATAGTGAATTAATTATATGGAGATATTATGAAATTTTAAATTCAAATATGAATTTAAAATATAATTTGAAATCATTTCGAAAAAGAAACGACAGTTTTATTCTAGGATTCAGAATATAAAATGAATTGGGTTTCAGGTAGATTTTAAATGGAACTTGTTTTAATATATGAAACAAGGAAGTTGAATTTATAAACGGTGTTATAAATTTAGTGAAATAAATTATCATTTGAATAATTTAGGAATTTAAATTCAAATTTGAATTCAACGGTGAATTGGAAATCGTTTCGAAAAAGGAACAACGGGTTTATTTCTGGAATTCAGAACTTAAACTGAGATGAGACAAATCAGAAGGATTTATAATTTGAAATTCGACTATATCGATTTTATAAATAATTTATTTATAAAGGAATGAGAATTTAATATAGAAGATTGAATTATAAAATAATATAACTGAGATACTAAATAATTAGCGATCTGGGATAATCAGAATTATTAAGTTGAATTGGGGAAATTGGTTTAATATATATTAAAATATATTAGAATGAAGTTATAATTTATATATAAATGAAGTTGAAAACGTATATACATTAAATATAATTAAAGCGAACTCGCCGCAGCGCGGTAGTTCGTAAATCGGCTTTTCGAACTTTAATTGAGTATATAGAACTCAATTTAAGTCGGAATTCTTTGAAACAAGAACCATCAGGACCGATTTGATAATAGTTTTCTAATGGAAGAGAAAAATATGGATGACTTCTTATAGATTTTGGTTTATGTCAAAATCAAATTTTCAGGAAAACAACGACATAACCATTATAAAACCATAATGGTTTAGTTAAATTAACTAAAGGATTTTAAGCAAATAAAATCCGAATTTCGATTAGAAAAATCTAGATTTGAGTTGTAAAATAAATAAAACTCAACCTGTGTAAAAGAAATGATTTTTGGAACAAAAATCAGATTTTTAATTTTTGAATAGAACTAACTAATCTGAAGAATAATTAGTTAATGATATTTTGAATCGAAATTAGGTTTTTGGTTAAGTAAATTGAACTAGCGAATTTATATTTGAAATCGAATATGAAACTTGAATTAAAAATAGAATTCGGTTGGTTTATAAGAAAGTTAAATTATATATAAAGATGATATTTTCAATTTAAAAGATGACATGTTCAATTTAAAAGTGGAATAAACAAAAGGGCTAATTAAAGAATAAATTAGCGAATTGAGTTAAAATGGCTAGATTGAGATGGAATAAATTGAGAATGGACGTATATGGTTTAGATAAGTATGGAATGAAGTGTATGAAGACTATAATATAAGTGCCCGACAAAAAAGGTACACGTTTAAATTCCATATGAGGTTTTATGTGCCGAATCAGTAAGCCGCTTGGCTTTTTAATTTTCTTTTTGAATGGAAAGGACCCACAAAGGCGTTTTGTAGTTTTTTCCGAAAATTTAAGGAGTTAGAATATTTTTAAGAAAATTGGACAACTAGAAATCAATGTGTCGATATATATAGAATTTGATAAGGGAACGAACTTAAAATTATAAACAAAGAAGAAATCTATAATTAAATCCGGTAAAATTAGAAAGAGAAACATATGCGGGGTTTAAAAATGAATAATTGGTTTTTATGTTGTTGATTATTCAGGAATAATGGTCTTGTCTGTTTTGAAGTTAATGATGTTTCAATCAAGGTCTGAGAGGTAATTATATCCCAACTTGATTGATTTAATTATTAACCAATAAATAGGAGGAGGATTCAGTCTCGGAGATAAATGTTTAAAAAAAATTAGTTGAGTGAAGTATTTTGGGTTGTTGTAACAAGTTTTACACAACATTCGTTTTAACCCAAATAAGTGGAATTTTGGAAATATAATAATAAATATTTCCTAAGTAGAATTAAATGAGTCTGGAAAGAGATAAGTAATTGAAATGTTTTCCAATTATAAATAGAATATATTTTCTAAGTATAGAAAATAAAAGAAGGCGATATAAGGAAATGATTCCCAAATAGCGTAAGAGGCCAAGATGATTATCTATAATATCGTGTTAACTACTATGGATAAGTAAATGGAGAAGTGTTTTAATTAATGAAATATTAATTAAAAGGCCCAATGATTTGTTTGATGCTTTGAATGAATGTTTGTTTTTCTCCGATAGTTAAATAACCGACTGTCGAAGTGTTTGCCAATATCGTTGTCAATATGGAGAGACCGATTGGATTATTATCCTAGAACCACTCCGTATTGATAGTAGCGTTGCGAATCAGATTATATGAAGATAATCAGAGTCGGAGTAGAGTGCAAGGGCCTTTTCTATTAATGGAAATTGTGCCTTCGGTTTCGTTCAATCCTAGAACGAACGTTTATGGACGAGTGTCTGATAGAGTATTTCCAGTGATCGCATACGTTGGTCTGTATAAATATATATGGTGGCGGAGAATTTATTCTCTTAGCATAATATCCAGATTTATATTTGTGCAAACCAATTAATGATTAACGGATCTGATAATGTGGCATTCAAAATGATTGTGCTATCAATAAATAGTAGGTAAGGATAGCCTCAGGCCTTAACAACCGGCAAATGACAAAAATCGGGCAGGCAGCTTGGCTAAGTGGGTAGCTCCCAATTAGGGTGTATTATCACCTATCTAGAGAAATTCATTTCATTCTTTATTCTATTCAGTTTTGATATAAAGATTATCGTTTCTTTCAAAAGGATTTTGAAGGTTAAATCAAGTATTTTTGATTCTCATAAGGGAAAAACCCGTTCCGTGTTAAACAGCGTGGTCTTATGAGATATCATTTATTTTCTCAAACTGTTTTAAATTGTTTACTTTTACCAGTCCCATGACTGACCTAGAGTTTATTTTGTTTTGTTTTACCGAAACTCTTGGGTGCCCAAATTTGTATGGGTAGTCAAGTAGTCCATGATTTTACAGATCTATCTAAAGGAGCTAGGAGCAGGAGGCTTCACTGTTAGATAAATAGTATTTTTATTTCCGTTGTGTTGTAAGTGTTGTACTCTGATAACTGTATGTTATACATTTAAAATTTTGTATTTCAAAAGTTATGATGTATTATATTTTTTTCCGCTGCGATGTGAGATTTTGTGTTATTATTTCTATTCTTCTTCTGCCTTTTCTTCTAAAAAAAATGATACGTATTTTTCTGATATTTAGGTTAGACGTGTGATGTATGTAGTCAACTCGGATAGTACAGATTTGTAGGCCATTACAATAAAAGTGCAGAAAAGGAAAGAATACACCGGATTTTATACTGGTTCGGATCACTCCTACGTCCCGCACAATGCTGGATTGTGCAAAGTTTTATTACTATTTCCAATAGTCAAATGCAACCTGCTTGATTTCACGGCTCAACAAGGGCACACCGACTCCTATTCCTTGATTTCATGGCTACAAGGATACACCGATTACTCTTTGACTTACAAACAGGGTTTATTCAACCCTTGTAATTTGTAATGATTTGGATTTCGCTCGGGTCTAATCGATCGCAAAATCGACCAAGACCGTTCAAAACCCGAATACGCTTACTCTGGGAATACAACACATCAGAACAAATAACAGGAAGGCTTTTATTACATCATAATAACTAACATCAGAGTATAGAATATATCAGAGTATGTCGAATATAATACAGCGGAAGATAAATTTACAATATATTTAATACAGTGTAGCGGAACAAATAAATTAATCACAGCGGAAGACTGTCAATGCTCTGGACACAACTTTAAGCTTCGATCCAGAATCCTGCTCAATATTTCTGCAAAATAAGCTACTCGACTGCCCGTATGGAAAAGAGGGCACCCAAGTTTGCAAAGTGAAACAAACTACAAGTCAATCATGGGACTGGTATAAGAAATCTTACTCAACTAATCTAATAATAAGGCTAATCATAGGCCCACGCCGTGTTCGCCGCTAACGCGGAACAGGTTTACTTCATTGGATTGCCAGTGCATAAATAAAGTAAATCGTTAAGCAACGCAATGCTTTTCAGAAAAATGAAACCATTATAAGGCTCATGTCCCATCACATAAAATAACGCAAACCGGAGGATAGAGTTTTACCTTATAATGGTAAAAAATTCTTGGTACGATAAAACAGATTTGATATTATTATTAGTGTATATATGTTTCAAAAACAATTTCAATCATAATGTATCAATCATAGACGGCATAGTACCCCATCCTATTATGTTGCCATACTAGTTCTACAATCAAAACCGCATGATGTCGTATTGGAAATTGGGTTTCCATCATGAGTCGAGGCTAGGGATCGTCCTCTTCGATTCGAGACACTCTAGAAAATGCCTCAGGATTACGCCTACGGGCAACCCTTGGATGCAGTAAGGCTGGTCCACAAATAACTTTAGTAGATTAGTTATGCTTGAACACACGCTTCCCGGTCCTATTGAACCTATAAAATGGTCACTGTCGACCAATGAATCCGAGGCCTCGTAATCCATCATCCACATAAATAAAAAATGTCAGTGCTTATAAACGCTAACACCACTTCTAGCTATAAAGAAACACGTGCACTACCTACGGTCCTTATCATGTTTTTGACTCATACCGAGGTGTGAGGCTCGCGAAGTAACGCTATACACAAAGCTGTGCATAAATAAGTTGTTCTTTGATCATCAACCACAAGGCTCTACTTTTCAACAAAAGCCTTGATCATTTGCATCTTAGCATGCCACATTGTCAATCCATACCATACCATTGATTTCTGCCAATACATAACCTCTAAGCTCGTACGTCTCAGAGAAGGGTGTCATGCAAGAGAATAAATTCTTCACCACCAAACAGATATATATTTAGCAAAGGTCAACGAATACAACATAAAGGAATACAACATCAGACATACCATCCATTCACAAGTCCGTTCTGGGTCTAAACGAAACCGGGGACACCTTATTCCTCGTCTCATATGTCCAATACAGGAGAGAGGTTCTCGCATATCCATTGATCTCCAAGTACGTATGGACGATCACCACTTATTACCTTGACTTGGGATACCTCCCAATCAAGGCTTTAGTAATCCTCCGAACGATGTGAAGACCACCGGTCTTCAACCACCATCTTCATCTTCGAATTTTAATCGTCATGGTAATTATTCAGAATGGGTTAAACCCGGTCTTTCCGAATAACTCGCATATTTTAAAATCAATAACAAGTACTATAAAAAACATCATACGCCTCATTCCAATTCGTAATATTCTTTTAATAAAATATTCACATTATTAGGGGAAGGTTTCCATTAAATTTATCAAAGATAAATTCTTTTAAATTTATTCTTTAATCTTCGTTCCAAAAATTCATTAAAACTATAATTTGGTTTTAATATCAAAAATCATTACTTTTTGATTATTCAACTTTAAGAAATTAATCTTGTTTTTAACTGGGTTAAAGAACCAATGTCATTTAAAACATAGTTCATAATAAAACAAAAATCATCTTCCATTAAATATGGAAATTTCACAAAAATCAAACCAGTATATAATCGATATAAATTCCCATATTAGACTAATAATATACATGGAATAACGGCAAAACCTTTTAAATTCCATGTATAGTAATGGTCTTCTTTTATAGAATCTCATCTCGATTATTATTAAATCGAATCCCATTCAATTCCAATTTACTATATTAAATTGGTAAACTTTTCTTTGGAGAATTTCCATTAAATCTTAATAAAATATTTAAAAATTCCAAATTATATTTTCACTTTTAATTGGGTTAAAGAACAAATGTCATTTAAAAAAAAAACACCGTTCACAATAAACCCAATTCACATTTCATTTTATTCTAATTTCTAAATATAATTGGAAACTCTAATAATCTTAATTAAAAGATTTATTCTTTTCTCAACTGGGTTTAAGAATAGTGTTATTGAAGACACCATTCATGACAAACCTAAGAATACAATTTATTTATTAAATTCCAAGTAAATATTTATCAAATGCTAAATTTCATTAAATCTTAAATTAAAAGATTTAGTTCATTTTGATAAACTTTTTTTTTTCAAATATGGAATTTTTCATCCAAAAATCTTTTCAAATCATTTATTATGATTTTACATAATTTTTCCATATTTTTAATAATTTTATTAAGGCTTGTACGGTCGGTAACCAATAACGGCCACCGAACTGCATCCATAACGACCTTTCTGAAATTGATTTGGACATAATTCCAAATCCAACCGTTAGATTTCAAAGTTCTTATATTCATTGGATAGCTCTTTTCGATACGAACCCAATGGTTCTAGTTTTAGGAGAATCCGACGGTCGGATCTCCTGTTACATCAATTTGAGGTTAATGGTCGAAATTCACGAATGGTCGTTGCGCGACGCGTTCTATTCAGGCCATTAAATATATGATATATAAATATTATATATTTCATCGTTTACTATATAAAACCTATTTTATACATCGTTTATAAATTCATTTTAAAACGATTTTAACTTCATTTTAAATTTTAAAGCAAAACTGAATATTCAATATTTTTATCATATTAAATATTTATATTTTCAAAATATTAGATTCATAAATCACTTCTTCTGATGTTCATTATAAAGTAAATCAAATCGATCAATAAACCCGTTCGGGTTAAAATAACGTTTACTACTTAATTCGGCTTCACATTTTATATTTTTATATTTGTCTAAAAAGGGTCATAGAAATCATAATTTTATTTTACACTGAATATTATTTTAAAATATTCATAATTCTTGTAACAAACCGGAAAATCTGAGCCAATTTAAAATTTTTATTTGGTAATATTAATGAATTTTGAATATTTAAAATGAATTATTGTAAATAATAATAACTAAAAATTTATTTTGAATAGAATTAGAACGTATATATTTATTTGAATTGACATTGGAATATAAATATTTATTTTTAATTATAAAAGGAATTGAAAATGGTGTGGTAGTTTGAAAATTCGATCTCAAATTTCAAATGAATGTACATGATTCAAAATAAACCGGATTTTAGCGAAACTAAAAATATTTGAACCTATTTGAAAATATCTTTCCAACGAATCCGAAAAATTGAAATTTCATAGCGGGAATAAAAAGTTATGCCCAGTTGAAAATTCAGAATGGTCGCTATAGAAAATATAGCCCTTAAAAATGGAAATTTTGCAAACGACCTCTGTTTTCGACGAAACCACTTTTGTTGGATCCGAGATGTCAAGTTATTGCTAGATTCCAAAATTCATAATTTTTGAAATCAATATGTGAGCGTGGCAAAAGAAAACGTGTTTTAATAGTTTTAGTCAGTTTGGATCGACTAGAAAATGGCCATTTTTCAAATGGTCTTCAAATTTGACAAAATTAGTTTTGTTAGGACCTTATCGTCGATACGAAGCTAGAAATAAATTTTCTACAATTTTTAGAGTCCATATATGACCCCAGAAAATTGAAATGTACGTTCAAATTCAATATATAGATTTATATTTTTGATTTCGATGGAAACTGATCGAAATAGTCAAATCGGCTTACCGGACATATCCCATTGTGTTCGGAATGGTGGTAATTAGCTAGGTGTGATAGTCATTGGGTTCGATTTGGGGTTCAAATAAAAAGTCAACCTTTTAGAGAATAAATTAATTAAATAATTAAATTATTATATTTATATCCTTCGCTCCTCTCTCCCTCTCAGTAGAAATCAATTTTTAAAAATAAAAAAAGGGGAGGAGCCATCGCGCCATCGCGCGATAGACCGTCGCCGCCGCCAGGCACGGCGCTGCGCCCCCCAAGCTCCGCTGTCTCCCCTCCCTCTTCTCCTCCCCACCGACGCCCTCTCCTTGCCTTCCTCCAAAACCGCGAATCCCCCAATCCAAACACCCCCGAACCCTAAACCGCTACCGGCAGCCACCCCCTGGCACACCACGACCAGCTCCACCCTCTCAGCCCGTTGCCGCCACTTCAGACCCCATCTCCGGCCCCGTGGGTCCCCCTTCGACCAAAACAACGAATGTAAGTTTTAGTTTTTAGTTCTATTTATTTTTGTTTTTGTTTTATTATGGTAAATTGTTGTTCGAAGTAAAAGTAGGGTTTTTTGCGTTAATTTGAAGAAAGATTCGATTTTTATCATATAAAAAGTTTGATTTTTATCATATCAAAGTAGCGATTTTTATCATACAAAGATTTGATTTTTCATATGTAAAAGATTTAGATTTTTATATGAATGATTTTAAAAGAAAGATGAGATTTTATCATCTTGAAAGCGAAGTAAAAATACGATTTTATCATTTTGAAAGGCGATGTAAAAGTATAATTTTTATCATATATAAAGCACTATAAAAATATATTTTTTCTATAAGTGGTAGAGAAGTAAAAATAGAATTTTTGCATAAGGAAAAGCATATATTTTTTTTATAGCGAAGAAAAATATAATTTTTATATAGAAAGAAGCATTGTAAAAATATATGATTTTTTTATATGAAGTGCCATTATAAAAATGTGATTTTTAATGTAAACAGCGGGAAAAGGGTCGCATTGGAATTTCGGACAAATCTGAACCGTTCAGAAATAAGGAATGACAGAGTGGAAACCCAGGGTGAGAACTCCTCACTATAATTTTCTTATACAATTATTTATTTTATAACTGCATATATGAATTGTTCCCCGTCGTCCACAGATCATGGATGACTTGTTTGATTGTTTGGTTTGGTTGATTGGATTGTTTGGTTGAATTTTGTTTGGGTGAAATGAATTGATTAGAATTGTTATGTGTGTATGGCGCAAGCCAATATCAGGAGAGGGGTAATGCTAGACATTCCCTGATTTTGATATCACACCGTTATGCCGCCAAAATTTTCTAAAATATGTTAGAACAATAAAAATATCATTTTTATTGTGCAAATGAACTGAATAAATATTTTATCGTAAAAAATATAATTTTTAACGTGTATATGAATAAAATAAATATTCATTTACAAATTAAACGATTTGTTTGTGTACACCCATTTGACTGATACTGATTGGGACGATATATTTTACACATTGCCCAACTGCACAAATAATATTCAGTGTTTGTTGATTGAAATCCCACACGGGTGTTGGGATGAAATTTGACATACACTAATCCCAATTGGTTAGTTGTATGTCAATCGATTTGTTGACAAGGTGTGTAAGCGTTGAACATTTATATTTAATGCTTATGCAGGGTAGAATGCACTCTGGATGATGGTTGACTATGTTTGATTGTTGTTATATACATGTGTTGTATGAAATCCATATAATCACATTATATGATAATTGGCTGTGTCTGATTCCCGTTCAGAAAGAATGAATATTTTTAAAATAACGAATGATTTAAAATAATGAATATTTTAAAATATTATTCAGTAATGGATCAAAAATGTGATTTTGATGTCCGATTTGGGATGGACACGAATATATTTAAATATAAATATATATATATATATATAGCCGTGTTGATTAGATAACGCCATTTTGACGTGAACAATATTTATATCGATTTTATTTGTTTTCATAATGAATACGAAAAAGGAATTGATTTCAAAATATAATGTTTTGAGAATACTATCATTTATATATCGATGATATGGAATTTCAATTTTGATTTGAAATTGAATATGAAGTTGAACTCGTTTTGAAAAACAAATTTAAAACTATTTATAAAATATGTTTTAAATAGAAATCGAAGAAATATATATAACATATATATTATATATATAATGGCCTGAATAGAGCGCGCCGCGCTGCGGTAGTTTGCGAATTTCGACCATTGACTTCGAATCGACATTACGGGAGATCCGACCGTCGGATTCTTCTAAAACCGAAACCTTGGGTTCGTATCGAAAAGAGCTTTCTAACGAATATTAGAGATTTGAAATCTAACAGTTGGATTTGGAATTATGTCTAAATCAAATTTGGAAAAGGTCGTTATAAGTGCAGTTCGATGGCCGTTTATGGAAATCGAATGTATAGGCCTTGATAAAATTATTAAAAATATCAATAATTAGTGTAAAATCATAATAAATGATTTGAAAAGAATTGGGGGTGAAAAATCCCATATTTGAAAAGATAAAAATAGATTTTTATCAAAATGAACTAGTTATGAACTAGACTTATAATCCAAATATTTTTAAAATAAATAAACTGGATTTGAAATGGTTTTAAAAATAACCAGAATTTCCAATATATAAATTGGAAATGAATTTGAATCCAAATTGTCTTCAGAATATTTCGATATTGGATTTTGTGATTATACAGACATTGTTATGGAAATTTGAAAGATATATATGTATATATCATTATTTCCAATACGATATTAGTTGATTTTAGAATTTGATATTCAATATAAGCCAATATATTTTCTATTTAGAGCCTTGTATTTAATATCAAATTGGATTTTAGGTTTGTTGTGAATGGTATCTTTAATAATACCGTTCTTAAACCCAATGAAGTTAAGAAAATTAGAAACTGACTGGAGATTAGTTAAGTTGAATGATTTCCTGGGTATTGATCTGATGTTGGTTTCGGCCTTCGGGGTTAACACTTAGGGAATTGTTCTCTTACTAATTTACGGTTAGAGACTAATGTAATGTGAATTGGGTTTATTGTGAACTGTGTTTTAGAGACATTCATTCTTTAACCCGATTTACTGTGAAATGGGATTTGGAATTTATAAATCTTTTGTTAAGATTTAAAGGAGACTTTCCAAAGTAATTTTTCCAATTTAACATATTAAATTGGAATTGAATGGAAATTGATTTGGTAATAATAGAAGTAAGCTTCTGTAGAGGAAGACGGTTAATATGTTTGGAATTTAAAAGACATTGTCGTTATTCCATTGGTATTATCGATTGGATATGGAAGTTTATATCGATTATATATATCGATTTGTTTTCCATGAAGATTCCGTTGTTAATGGAATGTGATTTTGGGTTGTCGTGAATGGTATCTTTAATAATATTGTTCTTAGATCCAACGGATTTAAGAAAATCAGAAACTAACTGGAGATTAGTTAAGTTGAATGGTTTCCTGGGTATTGATCTGATGTTGGTTTCGGCCTTCGGGGTTAATACTTAGGGAATTGTTCACTTGCTAATTTACGGTTAAAGGCTGATGGAATGGAATGTGATTTTGGGTTTATCGTGAACCGTGTTTTAAATGATATTGGTTCTTTAACCCAGTTAAAGACAGGATATGATTTCAAAAGTTAAACAATCGTTAATATTGATTTTTGGGAAGATTAAAACCAAGTGGAGTTTTAATACATCTTTAATTAGATTGAAATGATATCCAAAGGAAGATTAAAGAATAAATTTGAAGAATTTATCTTTGACAAAATTAATGGGAACCTTTTCCAAAGTATTAGAACATTTGAATAAAGGAATATTCTAATTGGAATGAGGCGTATGTTGTGTTTTTGTAGCACTTGTTTATAATATACACGAGTTATTCGGAAAGACCCGGTTTATCCTATTCTGAATAATTGAACTGACGATATGTCGACGATGGTTGGAGAGTGGAGGTCTTCACATCGTTTGGATGATTACTGATGTCTTGATTGGGCTGTACACCCAAGATGAGGTAATAAGTGGATATCGTCCATACGTACTTAGAGATCGACGGATACGCGAGGGCCTCTCCCCTGTATTGGATATAGGGGGAGGAATAAGGTGCCTCCGGTTTCGTTCATACCCAGAACGAACTTGTAAATGGATGTGTGTCTGACATTGGATTTCATTCTGTGTGATTGATAGACATCGGTTGCATAGCGTGAATTGCCCGTGTGGCATGTTAAGATGAAAATGGTTAAGGCTTCTGTTGAAAACAGAGTCTTGTGGTCGATGATCAAAGCACGGCTTTAATATAGCATAGCTTTGTGTAGCGTTAATTCACAAGCCTCACAAACCAGTGTGAACCAGAAACGGGAGAGGACCTCAGGGAGGGCATGCGTTTCCTTCTAGCTAGGAGTGGTGTCAGCGTTTTGCACGCCATGACATTTTACTTATGTGGATGATGGATTGCGAGGTGCCTTGGTTATATCGGTCGTTCCAGGGCCGTTAGTTTGGTAGGGATATGACCAATTTACGCCCTATAGGGCGGGGAAATGCAGTGTTCAGGCTTTTTAATCCACATCGAGTGGACATGCCCTGACGATCTAAAGGCTTAATAGAGTACTTGCCTAAGACATAGGCTGGATTATCTCGAAGCAGTAAGGACGATCCCTTGCCTTGGTTCATAGATGGAAATCCAACTTCCAATACGACACTTGCGGTTTTGATTGTAGAGTCTAGTGTGGCGACACAGTGGTATGGGGCACTTATGCCGTCTATGATTGGTACTTATGATTGAAATTGCTTTGACATTATACACTTATAGTAATAATAAAAGATGAAATTTCACGTACCAAGCATATTTGGCTATTATAAGGCAAAACTCTATCCTTCGGCTTGCGTTGCATTGTGTGATGGGACGCGAGTCTTATAATAGCTTCATTTTTCTTTATTTAGCATTGCGCTGTTGTTTTTATGCACTGGTATTCTTGGGAGGAAACCCGTTCCGTGTTATACGGCGTGGTCCCTTGATCTACCTAACTTTAAAATCAGATTAATAACTATTTTTAGTTCTCATACCAGTCACATGACTGACCTGGAGTTTATTGTTTTAACCTAAATTCTGGGTTCCCCTATTTTCTTCACGGGAAGCTAGTAGTTTTGGTTTTGCAGATTTATATTCACAGGATCCTGGTTTACAGCTGGAATGATATTCGGAAAGCTCTGTATCCGTATATTCCTTTCAGTTGTGTTTTGTATTATTTTCCGCTGCATTGTAATTTGCAAATCTCTGATATTAAGTAAATGTGTATAATTATTCATACTCTGTATGTTCTTGTATTCTGATGGAACTTGTTGTAATAAGAAATTAAATGTTCTTCTGTTTATGTTCTAATTTGTCTTATCCTCAGTTCAGTCCGTTCTTTCTCTTCTCTTCGGAGACGGGGAAGTTTGGGTCGTTTCAATTCTAAAATATTCTTTATTTCAAAAGATTCTTTATTTTAAATACATTTTACATTAGAAATATTCTGAATCGGAATGAGACTCAATCAATTACCACATAATTTCAGTTATATGAATTTAATACATCGCATGTATATAACAATAATGAGAAATAATCAATAAACAATACATTCACATCCAAAGTGAAATTTATAATTGTATGAGCATTAAAATAAATAAATAAATAAATAATGCTCATCACAGACTGTTAACCCATCGGTCGACATACAACTAAATATTGGGACTGGTGTATGACAAATGTCATCCCAATACCCGTGTGGGATTTTCAACTAACAATAGTTTACATACATAAATCACTGGTTAATAAATTTAACCAATTATAATTTAGTTTGAATTATTTCTAATATCGCTAACATAATAATGATAATGTTAAACAAAAGTACATCTTTCTACTTCTCCAACATGTTAATGTTGATATCAAACAAATGAACATTTCTACTTCTATAACATGTAAATGTTAATATTAAACAATTCATATTTTAATTTGTAATAACCCGGAAATCAGAGGCAATTTAAAAATTTTATTTTGGCTATTTTAACGAATTTTGATTATTTAAAATGAATTATTTTAAATAATAACGATGGAAAATTTATTTTCGACGAAGTTAAAACAAATAAATTTATTTTAATTATATAATAAGCTTGAAATGGCGCGGTAGTTTGAAATTTCGATTTCGAATTTCAAATGAATATACAAAATTCGTTTTAAGTCGGAATTGGACGAAACCAGAAATATCTAAATCTGTTTGACGATATCTTTCTAACGGATGTAAGAAACTGAGATTTCACTTTAGAAGTTGATAGATATGTCCAGTTTAAAATTCAGAAAAGTCGTTGTGGAATTTATATATATTTTAATATATATAAAGGCCCTTAAAGAAGGAACTTTTGCAAACTACCTCCGTTTTCGACGAAACAACTTTTGTTGGATCCCGGATGTCAAATTATTGCTAGATTCCAAAATGCATAATTTTCTGAATCAATATGTGAGCGTGGCAATGTAAAACATGTTTTGACAGTTTCAGTCAATTCGGATTGACCAGAAAATGGCCATTTTTTAAACGGTCTCAGAATTTGATGAAATTAGTTTTGTTAGGATCGTATCATCAATACGAAGCTAGAAATATTTTTTCTGGAATTTTCAGAGGTAATAGGTGACCCCAGTTAATTGAAATGTACGTTTGAATTCAATATATAGTGATTTATATTTTATTTTCAATGAAACTGATAAAAATGATAGAATGAGCTCACCGGGCATATCCCATTATGTCCGAAATGGGGGTATTACGCTGGGAACGACAGTCGTTGGGCGCGATTTTGAGTTCCTTTCAACAAAAAGGTATTTTTCCAATAAAATAATATTAAAATATATATAAATATAAAAATCTAAAACCTTATCTTCCACTTCATCAAACCCGCCTCCATCAGATCGTGAACGACGGAAATCGCCCCTTCGTTATTGCCCTTCGATCTCCCTTGATACTAAATGTAATTCAAAAACTCCAAAGCTAAACCGCAACCCTCTCATCGCTCATTAAATCTGAACCGCGTTCGTGAATTATAATTGATTGAAAAGCGAGTATTTCAGTCAGGAAGTCCAGCCGTTCGTCGAGGATTTGCTGGCGATTGGAGCTGCCGGAGGGGGCGTCGCTCACGGTAGAGGCACGACTCGCATAGGGCATCTGCGTGGAAGGTTCTGAGCATTCTCCGATCAATTGTGGTGTCTTGCGATGGTGGTGAAATCAAATTGAGCAATGGGTTCGGTGGTAACAGAACGAGGAGAGGGCTTAGACCCTTAAACTAGGTAATTAATTCTTAAGCAATTAATTTATTAATTTATTTAATTTAGTTAACAATGATAAACCTGATTTTTTAACATGAAAAGTATGTTTTAAGAATAGCATTAATTTATTTTCTGATTTTAATTATATTTTACAATAGAATAAAAATGTAATACTTTACCTCGTAGAATAAAACTGTAATATTTTACAATAAACATACATTGTTTTTGAAAAAATAAACATACATTTTTTTTGAAAAATAAACATACATTGTTTTTGAAGAATAAACATACATTGTTTTTGAAAAATAAAAATACAGTGTTTTTAAAACTGAAAATATAGGATTTTTATGAAGTAAAAATATGATTTATATATTTTTTTTTTTTTGCGAAATAAAAATATGATTTTTATTATGAAGATAATGAAATAAAAATGTGATTTTTACTATGAGCAGCGTGAATCAGATTGCGATGGGACCACTGGAAACAAATCCAAATCGTTCAAAAATAAGGAATGGAGGAGTGGAAACCAAAGGTGAGAACTTCTCACTTTTAATTTAATTTTCTAGTTAAAATATATACTAGGATGCAGACGGTGCTTAGCAGCACCCGACACCCGTCGTCCACAGACCATGGATGACTTGTTTGTTTGGTTGCTATGTTGTGAAATTTGATTGTGTGATGTGGAATGAAATAAAATATTTTATAGTGGAAAATATTTTATGGTTAAAATATAATTTTTAACATATGTATAAAATAAATATTTATAAACAAATCAGACGATTTGTTTATATACACTGATTTGACTGATATTGATTGGGACAATAAATTTTACACATTGCCCAATTGCACAAATAAAATCTGTGTCTGATTGTTTGAAACCCCACACGGGTATTAGGGTGATATATGACATACACTAACCCCAATAATTAGTTGTATGTCGATCAATTGATTAACAGACTATTATAAGCGTTGAATATTTATATTTGATGCTTATACAGTGTAGAATGCACTTTGGATGATGGTTGATTATTTGTCATTGTTGATATATACATGCATTGTATGGAAATCCATAGAAATAAAATCTATGGTAATTGATTGGGCCTCATTCCATATTTGAAATAGAATATTTGAAAAAGAAATATTTGAATAGAAATATTTGAAATAGAATATTTGAAAATAGAAATATATGGAGCCGTGTTGATTAGATTTGCGCCATTTTGACGCGAGCGATATTCATATCGATTTTATTCGTTTTTATAACGAATATCGAAAAGGAAGTGATTTCAAAATATAACGTTTTGAAAATATTATCATTTATATGTTAATGATATGGAATATTCAATTTTGATTTGAAATTGAATATGAAGTTGAAACCGCTTTGAAAACGAATTTAAAACGATTTGAAAAATATGTTTTGAAAGGAAATCAACGATATATATATATATATTATATATACATATATATAATGGCCTGAATAGAGCGCGCCGCGTCGCGGTAGTTCGCGAATTTCGACCATTGACTTCGAATTGACGTTGCGGGAGATCCGACCATCGGATTCTCCTAAAACTGGAACCTTGGGTTTGTATTGAAAAGAGCTTTCTAACGAATATGAGAAATTAGAAATCTAATGGTTGGATTTGGAATTATGTCCAAATCAAATTTAGAAAAGGTTGTTGTAAGTGCAGTTCGATGGCCATTGATGGAAATCGACTGTACGGGCCTTGATAAAATTATTAAAAATAATAATAATTTGTGTAAAATCATAAGAAATGATTTGTGAAGAATTGGGATGAAAAATTCCATATTTGAAAAGATAAAAATAGATTTGTATCAAAATGAACTAGTTTTGAACAAGAATTATAATTCATTTATTTTTGAAATAAATAAAGTGAATTTGAAATGGTTTTGAAATATAACCAGAATTTCCACTATATAAAGTGGAAATGGATTTGAATCGAAATTATCTTTGGAATATTTCGATGTTGGATTTCGTGATTATACAGATATTGTTATGGAAATTTGAAAGATATATTTATATCGTTATTTCCAATACGATATTTGTTGGTCGTAGAATTTGATAATGAATATAAGCCGATATATTTTCTATTCAGAGCCTTGTATTTCGTATGAAATGTGATTTGGATTTGTCGTGAATGGTGTCTTCATTGACACTGTTCTTAAACCCAGTTGAGAAAAAGATTAAATCTTTTTATTTGGATTTAATGAAGTATACCAATTAAATGACATTTAATTGGAATTGAATGGAAATAGATTTTTGGGTTTATCGTGAACAGTGTTTTAAATAACATTAGTTCTTTAACCCGATAATTAATGGAATGTGATTTTGGGTTGTCGTGAACGGTATCTTCAATAATACTATTCTTAGACCCAACTGAGTTAAGAAAATCAGAAACTAACTGGAGATTAGTTAAGTTGAATGGTTTCTTGGGTATTGATCTGATGTTGGTTTCGGCCTTCGGGGTTAATACTTAGGGAATTGCTCACTTGCTATTTACAGTTAGGGACTGATTGAAATGTGATGTGATTTTGGGGTTTATCGTGAACCGTGTTTTAAATGACACTGATTCTTTAACCCAGTCAAAGATTAAAACTAAGAGGAGTTTTAATGAATCTTTAATTAGACTGAAAAGATCGAGAATGTAGTATCACCAGTTTTGCTCCAGGCGATAGTTAAATCTTTAATTAGATTTGAACGTGAAATGGTAATTGAATTTACCGATAACACCATGGTGTTAGATATGAAGTATGACCAATTTTACTTTATGGGATGAACAGGTTGGGATTGGGAAATAAAATAAATGATTACTTCGGTGTGGTACGCTAATCCCAACTAGTTGAATCGATATTCAAAAGAATATTAAAGAATAAATTCAAACAATTTATCTTTGATAAAATTAATGGGAACCTTTCCCTAAGAATGTGAAATTTAGAAACTAACTGTAGGTTAGCTAAGAAGAATGGTTTCCTGGTTATTGATCTGATGTTGGTTTCGGCCTTCGGGGTTAATATTTGGGGAATTATTCTCTTGCTAATTTACGGTTAGTGACTGATGAATTGGAATGAGGTGTATGTTGTGTTGTGTAACACTTGTTTATTATATACGCGAGTTATTCAGAAAGACCGGGTTTATCTCATTCTGAATAACTAATTCGACGATTAGTCGAAGATGAAGACGGTGATTGAAGACCGGAGGTCTTCACGTCGTTCAGATAATTACTGATAATCTTGATTGGGCTGTACACCCAAGAGGAGGGAATCAGTTAGTGATCGTCCATACGTACTTGGAGATCGATGGATATGCGAGGTACTAGGTGCCTCCGGTTTCGTTCAGACCCAGAACGGACTTGTAAATGGATGTGTGTCTGACATCGGATTTCATTCTGTATGATTGATATCGATTGCATAGCGTGAATTGCCTGTGTGGCGTGCTAAGATGCAAATGATCAAGGCTTCTATTGAAAAGCAGAGTCTTGTGGTTGATGATCAAAGCACGACCTGTGTGGCGTAGCTTTGTGTAACGTTGATTCGCGAGCCTCACACCCCGGTGGTGAACCAGAAACGGGAAAGGGCTTCAGGGAGGATATGCATTTCTTTCTAGCTAGAAGTGGCATCAGTGGTTTTACATGCCCTGACGAGTTTGACTTATGTGGTTGTTGCTGTTGCGAGGCGCCTCGAATATATCGGTGACTATGAGAAGCCGATGGAATCATTCGTTGGCTCATTTACGCCCCATATGGCGGGGAGATGTATTGTTCAGGCATAATAATCCACTCCATGTGGAACGGCCCTGACGATCCAAGGTGCAGTTGCGGCTGTTCCTGAGACATGGTAGGCTAGATTGTCTCGAATCGGTAGAGGACGATCCCTGGCCTCGGTTCACAGACGGAAATCCAATTTCCAAATACGTGACATTTGCGGTTTTGATTGTAGAGCCTAGTATGGCGACATGATATATGGTACCCATGCCGTATATGATTGATATTTATGATTGTATATAAAATTAGAAACTAACTGGAAACGAGTTAAGATGGGTGGTTTCCTGGGTATTGGTCTGATGTTGGTTTCGGCCTTCGGGGTTAATACTTAGGGAATCGTTCTCTTGCTATTTTACGGTTGGAGTCTGATTAAGAATCAAAAGATAAAATTTCACGTATCAAGCATTCTTTGGCTGTTATAAGGTAAAACCTTATCCTCCGGTTTGTGTTGCATTGTGTGATGGGACCTGGGTCTTATAATAGCTTCATTGTTCTTTATTTAGCATTGCGTTGTTGTTTTATGCACTGGTATTCTAGGGAGGAAACCCGTTCCGCGTTAGCGGCGTGGTCCCTTGATTTACCTAACTTTAAAGTAAAGATTAATAACTGTTT
Organism: Allium sativum; assembly: GCA_030737875.1. Classification (NCBI taxonomy): domain Eukaryota; kingdom Viridiplantae; phylum Streptophyta; class Magnoliopsida; order Asparagales; family Amaryllidaceae; genus Allium; species Allium sativum. The sequence goes on along the minus strand of CM060912.1, from coordinate 965,730,980 downwards.
TAGTTTTCACACCAGTCACTTGACTGACCTGGAGTTTATTGTTTTAACCTAAACTCTGGGTGCCCCTATTTTCTACACGGGCAGCTAGTAGTTTTGGTTTTGCAGATTTATATTCACAGGAACCTGGTTTACAGCTGGAATGATATCCTGAAAGCTCTGTATTCGTATATCTCTTCTACTTGTGTATTGCATTATTTTCCGCTGCTATGTAATGTATTGTAATCTCTGATATTTTGTAATGTTTAATATTTATTTATACTCTGTATATTCTTGTATTCTGATGAATTGTTGTAATAAGCAATGAAATGTTCTTCTGTCTGCGTTCCTTTGTGTGTTGTCCTCAACTCAATCCGTGCTCTCCTTCACCGGGGAAGTTCTGGTCGTTTCATAATTATTCCTACTAACATTAAAAATGTAATTTTTAATGTAAAAACATTTTTATCAAACAATGATCTTTTTATTGAATCCTTTTATACATTAAAAATGAGCTTTTTAATGTAAACATATTATAATCAAACTTTAATCTTTTTACATAATCATTTGTACATTAAAAATGTACTTTCCTATGTTAACACACTTTTACCAAAGTTTAATCTTTTTAATCAATCCATTATCACATTAAAGATGTAATTTTAATGTTAATATAATATATTAAACAATGAAACTTTTTCTAATGATCTATTTACATTAAAAATGTACATTTCAATGTTAAAAAATATTTTTATTACACAATGAATCTTAATTTTCATACGATTCATTTACATTAACAAAATGTAAATTTTAATGTAAAAACATTTTTCAAGCAATGAACCTTTTTCTAATGATTCATTTTTACATTAATAATGTAAATTTTAATGTAAAAAAATTTTTATCGACTTGAATCCTTTTATATGATTCATACTTACATTAAAAATGTAATTTTTAATGTAAACAAAATTTTTATTGACTTGAATCTTTTAAAATAGATGTTCATTTTTCATATTTTCTCATATACAATAAAAATGTAAACTTTTTATTGTTAATTTTTTTTATATTTCATCCAAAGTTTATTTTACATAAATCATGGTTTACATTAAAAATGTAAATTTTAATGTTTCAACATTATTATCTATACAATGAATATTTTATATATTTTATCTTTACATTAAAAATATGAATTTTGAAGTTTCAACATTTTTTCCCTAACATAAATGACATTTTTATCTCTAACATAAATGACATTTTTAATCTAATGTAACAATTCTGACATAAACGATATTTTTAATCTAATGTAACATTTCTAACAAAAATGATATTTTTAATCGAATGTATCATTTCTAACAAATATGATATTTTTAATCTAATGTAACATTTCTAACAAAAATGATATTTTTCTAATAACATGGCATTTCTAAATAAATGACATTTTGTAATAACATAACATTTTTAAATAAATGACAATTTTATTTAACATAACATTTCTTACAAAATGACAATTTTATATAACATACCATTTTATAACAAAATGGTATTTTTATTCTAATGCAACATTTTATAACAAAAATATTATTTTTATGCTCATACAACATTTTATTTATTCTCATATATATACAATAAAAATAATTGTTTTTATTGTATGCAACAATTTTGATGACCATGAATATTCTATATATATACAATAAAAATATGGTTTTTATTGTATACTCAAATTTTGACAAACATGAATGTACACAATTCAATTCAGATGTTCATCGTAATCACAACCAACCAATTACAATTTTATACAACACAAACATAAATTTTATATAGTATAAATATAAATTTTACATCACGATTAATAATTAAATTTATTTAAAAATAGAGATCTCATATTGGTAATTATTCCTTGTAACACCCCGTATTTTCTGTGAATGTGACGATCCCAAAACCCCTTGATACGGTGTTAAGGATAATCATTGGAATATAACACATCAATCATCATTAGCAGATCACAGATAATAGCATAAACAAGAAATAGAATAATTTACACACATATGACAGCAGAATCATATAGATATCACCACATCAGAGAGCACAGTGCAGGATACAACTTAGTGCATAATAATACATAATCAGTCACCATCGCCAGAGGCAGAATCATACATAAAGAGTACACAAAATAAATATCAGTCCACATCGCCAATGGCAGAATCATAATACATATACTATAATGGCGGAAAGAGTCAAAGTCAGCATGGTGTAGTCAAGCCTCGCCCTGAGCCAAAAGTGCACCAGATACCTGTAACTAGGCTGCCCGTGTGAAAATGAGGGCACCCGAGTTTGCAAGGTGAAACAAACTACGAGTCAGTCATGGGACTGGTATGAGAAATCTACTTAACTTATTAACAACAATAATAAGGCAAATCAAAGGACCACGTCACTTTCGCAGAACGGGTTTACTCCAATGAGTGCTAGTGCATGAAATAAAGTAAATGATTAAATCATCGCAATGCTTTTTATAAAATGAAGCCATTATAAGACTCAGGTCCCATCACACAATGCAACGCAAGCCGGAGGATAGAGTTTTACCTTATAATGGCCAAAAATGCTTCATACGTATAAAACAAAAGTGTTTGATATTATTACTAGTGCATATATGTTTTCGAAAGCAAATTCAATCATAAATATCAATCCTAGGCGGCATAACTACCATCTACTATGTCGCCATACTAGTAATACAATCAAACACTTTTGTTTTATACGTATGAAGCATTTTTGGCCATTATAAGGTAAAACTCTATCCTCCGGCTTGCATTGCATTATGTGATGGGACCTGAGTCTTATAATGACTTCATTTTATAAAAAGCATTGCGTTGATTTAATCATTTACTTTATTTCATGCACTAGCACTCATTGGAGTAAACCCGTTCCGCGAAAGTGGCGTGGTCCTTTGATTTGCCTTATTATTGTTGTTAATAAGTTAAGTAGATTTCTCATACCAGTCCCATGACTGACTCGTAGTTTGTTTCACCTTGCAAACTCGGGTGCCCTCATTTTCACACGGGCAGCCTAGTTACAGGTATCTGGTGCACTTTTGGTTCATGGCGAGGCTTGACTACACCGTGCTGACTTTGACTCTTTCCGCCATTATAGTATATGTATTATGATTCTGCCATTGGCGATGTGGACTGATATTTATTTTGTGTACTCTTTATGTATGATTCCGCCTCTGGCGATGGTGACTGATTATGTATTATTATGCACTAAGTTGTATCCTGCACTGTGCTCTATGATGTGGTGATATCTATATGATTCCGCTGTCATATGTGTGTAAATTATTCTATTTCTTGTTTATGCTATTATCTGTGATCTGCTAATGATGATTGATGTGTTATATTCCAATGATTATCCTTAACACCGTGTCACGGGGTTTTGGGATCGTCACAGCACTTTGGTTTAAAAACACCATTCATTCTAATGTGGCATGCATAGGCAAAAATCATATCATTAGCTAATTAATGGATATTTCAACTCATGCATATTTATTTGAACAAGTGGTCATTTTTAACACTTCACATTTCAAAGATGATAATTTTGGCGAACTAAAATATATTTCAACACATGACTATTTTATTTAGTTCCTATACATGTTAAAAATAATATTTCTTTCACAAATATTTATTTCAACGCTCGCATATCTTTAACATATCACAAATATGATAAAAATGTTATTTTTATCATTTAAAATATTTGTTCAACAAATGAATGTTTTTAACACTTTATAATTTCAATAAAAATGTAATTTTTATTGTTCGATCTTTTTATTCAACACATGAACTTTTCCAATACACACACTTCTCAACACATGAGCATCTCCACACATGGATAATTTATATATGTTGTTCATATAAGAAAGATGAAATTTTTATTGTTGAAACTATTTATATATAAGGCGAATATTTTACATACTTCATATATATTATAAAAATGTGATTTTTATTGTTTAAACACTTCATTCATTCACACATGAATTTAATTTTCACACATCACTTCTCAACACATGAGCATTTCCACACATGGATATAGTTTCAACACATGACTTTAATTTCAACGCATGAAGATAATTTCAACATATGAAAATAATTCTAACATATGAATATTATTCAAAATTTCGGCAGCATAACGGCAGGGTAGTTAAAACCGGCACCGTCCCTAGTACGGCTCCTCGCTCTACCTTAAAACCTCGCGGTTTTTGACAATGGGGATTCATGCATCTAATTCGCACGCAGGCGGCATGTTTTATTTTTATTTCCACAATTATTTCCAATTCATTTCAATCACCAATGGGTATTTTTCAACCATAACCAATCAATATCAACCACAAACAATTATTCAACCATTCGCATTTTTCATCCAATATTTCACACCAATACACAAAAATAAATATCGTCCATGGTTTGTGGATGAGGGGAGTATATATATATATAATTTCTATATTTCACTTGCATTTCAACACATATATCAATTATACTATGCATGTATAATTCATACTTCACTTATATAGCTTACACAACGCACATACATGAGGTATACAACACGTGTGTAATTTATAATTCGCTTATATAATTTATACACGACATTTTCCATTCAAATTCATTCAATTTAGATTTCTCACATTGGTTTTTGGAGTGCTAAAAATTGTAGATGACTCGGAAAAATCCGCGGTCTCTTCTATGTGGTAGAGAGCCTCCTTGCGGTCCCGATATTTCCTGTTTCATCGAATTTCGTCAACACACCATAAAGATATGATTTTTCAAAGTTCAAACATCAAAAAGGACTCACCTTTCACGATGGTTCAAAACTAGGGTTGCAGTTTTCGCGAGAACCGAGGCACGATAGGATGATCAGAGGGTACAGCGTGGAAGAGGGAGGAAAGGGGAGTCGATCGGTGGTGGTCGGAGGTGGTTCGGTGGTCTCTGACGACCGGGGCGGCGCTGGGAAGTCGTCGGCTTTGGGTCGATGATTCTCGTCGTTGCGGCGACGATAGGGGTCAGGGGTTGGTCGGATTTGAAGAGGGGAGGGAGGCGCGTCGATTGCTGGTGGTGGCAGAGGTTGCAGTCGCCTGTGGTGGTGGCGATTGGCCAGGGAAGTGGCGAAAACGTGGATCGTCGGGGGCGATAAAGGAAAAGGGTTTTCAGAGGGTTTTTTTTATTTTTAAAATAATGAAAGAAAATTTTTGATTGGCCAAAAGTTTTATTAAATTTTTAAATAGTGTTTCTCCACACGGACACCAATTTAAACCCAACGACTGTCGCCCCTAGCTAAATACCCCAATCCCGGACACAATGGGATATGTTTCGTTGGCCAATTCGACTGTTACAGTCAGTTATTCTTCAAATTAAAATATAAAACATTTAATTTTAACTTTGAACGTACATTTCAATTTGCCAGGGCCACAAACTGATTCGAAAAATTCCAAAAAAATAAATCTAGCTATGTTTTGATGCTACGGTCCCAACAAAACTAGTTTCGTCGAATTCTGAGATCGTTTGAAAAATGGCCATTTCCTGGTCGATCCAATTTAACGGAAATTGACCAAACACATTTTCTTTTGCCACGCTCACATACTAGCTTCAAAAATTATGAAATTTGAAACCTAGCACTAGTTTGACATCCCGGACCCAACAAAAGTGGTTTCGTCGAATTCCGAGGTCGTTTGCAAAATATCTATTTTCCAGGGCTATATATTCTATATAGCGACCTTTCTGAAAATTCATTCGGCCATAACTTTTGATTCCCGCTATGAAACTTCGATTTTTCAGATTCGTTAGAAAGGTATTGATAAACAGATTTAAATATTTTTGGTTTCACTAAAATCCGTTATATTTTCCACCCGGCACAGTCAGTCAAAGTTTGAATTCAAATTTTCAAACTGACTCGCTATTTCTAATTCACTATTTTATTGAAATATTCTATTTCAATTGTTCAAATTCCTTTAAAATAACCAATTTAAAAATTTTAAATTGGCTCGTATTTTCCGGGTTGTTACAGTGAACGTCAAAGTAACAAATTAAAGTATACTTAATTTTTAATAGAAGAATTAAGGGAAACTGGTTATGCCATTGCTTTCGTCTCGGAATTCTGCTTAAGATAGGATCTGAGTTTGCGTAAATCGGACTCCGTTTGAAGAAGTTATGACCTTCAGAAGTTTCAGGAATATAGAATAAAAACCTGCCCGAATTCAAATTTAAAGTTTCGAAATTCAAATCACACACCCGAGTTGGGCGGGAAATTTCCCGCCCAGGACCCAGATCGACCAGGGGGTCGACCTGGGTAGAACAGGTCGACCATGGGGTCGACCTGGAGGTCGACCATGGGGTCGATCTAGTGGTCGACCTCCCCCCTTTTTCTAGATCAGTGAACATATTCGTTTTTCTGCATTTAGACGCCTGTTCTGACCAAATTTGTTGCTCCTAAGTTATTTAAACACCCCCAAACCTCACTTTATCTCCACACAACTTCATTTTGCCAATACTCTACCCTAATTCATATCAAAATAAATCAAAGATGGGGTTATACTGCTCATGTAGAATCAAGTTAGAATTCAAGTAGAGATTCAAAGCCTAATTCAACGACTTCAACAACTATTTCTAAGAATCAAATCTAAATTAGAAGAACAAATAGTCAACTTCAAGGGAGAGCTATTCAATTTCAAAATACAGATCCCGTAATTCAAGACCCTTCTGTAATTTGTAAGTTCATGTTACTTTCAGAAATAAAAGTTAATTCTGATTCTGGCATTGTAATAAATTTGGATCTGAGATTATGCCTGTCTTTCTAAATCCTTTGGATTTATCTCATTGATAATATTATGTCCGTTCTTTGTCTCTTCATTCCTTCTTCCCTTTTTGTTTTATAGTCAGGCTACTATGACCCTGAGCCAGATCTCATAAGAGATGAACGTACGTTGGAAATAAAATTGGGCATAAAATATGATTTGGACATGACCAGTGCCAAAACTTGGGAAAAGAATTAAATTGTGTATAATTGGGAAAAATTTAGTTTTAACTGATTTGAGGACATAACACATGTTGTATTTAAAACATAAAGTATTGGACATATGACTTGAGATTTGAGGCATAAAGTACTGAACATATGACTTGAGATTTAAGGCATGAAGTATTGGACATATGACTTGAGATTTAAAACATAAAGTATTGGACATATGACTTGGGATTTGGGGTGTAAATTGAACTGTAAATATAAGGCATAGTACATGTTGTGGTCTAAGATCTAAAATTGAGCATATATATATACATATATATATATACATATATATATACACATATATACATATATATATATATATATATATATATATGACAGTTTATGATTTGGAAGAAGAAGATTAGGGTGTATAGTGATGTATGGCTTAGGCATGAAAACAAGATTTGCCTTTGTTTTGTAAGCCATTTACTTTTTAGATTTGAACATCTAAATCTAATTGTGGCATGTAATAAAATGGATATGAGAATATGCCTGATGTAAGCTATCCTTTCATTGAAATCTGTGCTTGAGTATATATATCTTTGGGAATCATTTTTGACTATGAAACTGGTCCAATCATATCTGTCCTTGTTGTATATCGGAATTGTAATCATTTTTTAAGTTCATGATATAATTCTTATCATATCTATATGCCTGCGATGTATTCCCTGCAAAACTTGTCTTTTTAGTACATCAAGTTTATTGGACCAGTAGTTCTTATCATCATATGACTATTCCTACCCTTACGATGTTCCATCTTGCTTCTCCCCTTATATTATGAATCTTGAGTTGAATCTCGAAATACGTATGTTATGAATGCGGGGGAAATTGGATATAACATGAAATTGACATTATTTGGCATAATTTGGAACATGTAATATGGCATAACTGTTGAGATGCAATTTGGGGTAGTTTGACATGAATTATGGAATATGTAATTTGACATATTGAACCTAAAATTGGAATGAACGACAAAGTATGAAGTTGTCATATAAATCAAGTTTTAGGCAAAACTGTTGTTGTTGCGAATTTGGAGTAACTTGAGCATTAAATCTAGATTGGGTGTAAAATGTAACATGACTAGTTTTGGTGAATTTGGTAATTAGCATGTAAAATCTAGATTTGGGTATATAGGGTAAATGCGTAGATTAAAGATGAACATGCCTAACCCAAGGTTAGATTGAGTTGTGGTGTAAAACTGCCCGGAACCGCCTGGCACATCCAGTAAACACAACAACACCTATCTAATTTGAAAGGTTAGTGCATCATGCCCAAGAAAAACCCGAGGTTAGATTGAGTTGTGGTGTAAAACAGGCCGGAGCCACCCGGCACATCCAGTAACCATAAAAACACATATCTAATGTGAGAGGTTGGTGCATTAATAAATCAATTAATGCTAATGAACAAGATGAATGAGTAGGGTTAAGTTCATAGGAACACTTAACCAATATGACAAGATGGATGACTACGGTTAAGTTAATAGGAAACATTTAACTGGTATATCATGATAAATGGAAAGGGTTAAGCTAACACTTAACCAATATAACTTGATTTGTGGCAGGGTTAAGTTAACACAAGAAGGCGACACTTAACTAAAGTAACATGACATGTTGAGTAGGTGGGTTAAGTTAACTTAAATTGACTAATGACACTTAACCAATACAACAAGACAAACACGTGGGGTTAAGTAACAAGAAACACTTGACCAATATAACTTGATGAACGAACGAGGTTAAGTTAATAGGAAACACTTAACCAATCTAACATGACAAGTGAGAAGGGTTAAGTTAATAAGAAACACTTAACCAACATGACACGATGAATGGGTGGGTTAACTTAACATGGATGGACAACACTTAACCAATATGGCATAATGTGCGGGAGGGTTAAGTACAGATCGGGTTGGTGGGTAATATTAGTACATATAGGCCCAAAAAACTTAACCGTTAAATAAATAAGTTTGAATCGATGGGAGGGTTAAGTACATATCGGGTTGGTGGGTAATATAAGTACATATAGGCCCACAAAACTTAACCGTTAAATAAACATGCTAGAATCGGTGGGAGGGTTAAGTGCATCTCGTGTAGATGCGTAATATTTGTAAATATAGGCCCACAAACTTAACCAATAGAAAACTCTAGTTACGGGGACCCATTTCAGCAGTAACCCACATAGATGTATCATGGTACCCTAAAACTAGGCAGGGTGGGGCACGATTACTGGGCTGATTATAAGCGGTCAAAACAGTGGCAGGGGTACGTCAGTGTAGGTTCCGACAGTTTACGGGCGTGCACATACTCCGGAATGGGAAAAATAGGCACTGAGTACCAGTAGTTATACACCGTGCATCTTGAATCGTGTCGGGTCGCTATCATAAGGATTGATACACCTTATGGTGGGACCAGCACATGGTATCTACACGCAAGAAAGGGCCAATTGACACAGACAGCTGGAACATGAATACAAGTAAGGGAGCCGATCAATAGGGTAGTAATGGTACATCTAACACGTTCATGGCAATTAGGCAGATTGAGAAGGAATCCTCATAATAGATGTACACCTGAAGGCTACCATAATTGCGGGGATTGGGATCACATTATCATTACAAGTTGGTACACTAGTTAGGTGGTGCAGAGATAGATATAGAAATCAGAATAACAAGGTCGCAGCGGAAGCAGAGAAAGACTAGAAGCGCATTCAATTTATCTTGCCTTATCATACCTTATGCTTATCCTATGTTATCTTGTTATCCATGTTATCACGGTATTGTCTTATATTCAGTTTATTCATGTCATGATGCTTTTGCCTGTTTATATGCTGAAAGTCACTGGACTTACTAGACTCATGTCTGACCTACTTTTGTTTTGCCTCTTTTCTTCCGTTCACCCCTAGGTTCACAGGGAGGAAATGTTATCACTTAGCTCAATTTTCTTTCCAAGCTCGAAGATAGTCGATGTATTGCTTTGGACTCTCTTTTCCACTGCTAGGGCTGGTTCACGCTTTATTAGGGAATATCATTGTTATTTTTATGCTTCTTTTATACTTGGAATTTTTTGAATCAAGATAGAATTTCTATGTATTACTTTTAAGTATGATTGAGATAATTGTTGCAAAAGCTTGACTGAATTAAGTTGTTAATAAAATGACTTTATTTTCCACTGCTTTATTTGTTTGTCTTGTAATTTATCTGCATCTTTTACCTATAATGCTACACTGAAGTTAAGACATTCCCTTTGTGAGTGACCTTAATGGAGGTGGGGTGTTTCATTCCTTCTGAATTCGTAGATAGCTCCAAACCAGTTCTGGTCAACTCCATGTTGTAGATCTCGCTGTTATGATTCCAACGCAACTGACGGTTCGTAAAACGGACCTCGTATCAAGAAGACATTGATTTGTAAACATTGATTAACTTTTCAACATTAATTAATTAGATTTTTAATTACCCTTAGTTTTTAATCTCTTCTTTCTGGAAGAGCAAAGCCGATAGTTATAACCCATTCATCACCATCGAACATCCACCTGCGCGCCGCCCCTCACTCCACCTGATGACGATCAGTCACCACCGTTTCGAAGCCCTCAGCGCCGCCACCCTATGCCAGGAACCACGTGTAGCTCGCCCCCTCCTTCTTCCTCGAATTTCGCCTCCAGCCGCTGATGTTCGGGGCCCCATATCGAACCGAATACCCCCTTAAATCTCATCATAGCTGTTGAACAAGTAAGGCTTGCTGCCCTCTCCAATTTCCACTTTGCAAGTTCTGAATTTAATTGTCTCGATTTGGAGAATTGGATCAGTGTAAATGGGAGTGTTTTGGCCATTGAAGAGGCTAGGGCGGCGACTGTTGTATTAGAGATAGGATTAGTGTTTGTATTTTGGGGTTATTTATATAATTGTTTAATATTATAAATCCTTTAATTCTCAAAAAAGCATGTTTACCCTTGTAGCTCCAAACTCAGCCCAGTGAGAGTTGCCCTAGCCAAATATCCACCTTACAGACTTGGGCTAGGTCCCGTTAGCCCGTTTGATCGTCTCAGCCCACTTTTCTTTATTTTAAAATATAAATTATTTAATTATTTAATTTGATAGTACATTTAAATTTACCGAGGCCACATACTGACTCTAAAATTTCCAGAAAAATTATTTCTAGTTATGTTTTGACGATATGGTCCTAACTAAACTAATTTCATCGAATTTGGAGACCATTTAAAAAATGGCCATTTTCTGGTCGATCCAAATTGACTGAAATTGACAAAACACATTTTCTTTTGCCACTCTCACATATAAATTCCAAAAATTATGGAAATTGGAATCTTTCAATAATTTGACATTCCGGATTCAACCAAAGTGGTTTCGTCGAAAATGGAGGTCGTTTGCAAAATGACTATTTTTAATATTAAAATATATATAAATTCCATAACGACTATTCTGAATATTCAACTGGCCATAACTATTGATTCCCGCTATGAAATTTCAATTTTTCAGATTCGTTGGAAAGATATTTTTAAACAGATTTAAATATTTTTGGTTTCACCAAAATCTGATTTATTTTGCATCCTGTATAGTCAGTCAAAGTTCAAATTCAAAAATTTCAAACTGCCGCGCTATTTCTAACTCCTTTTATAATTAAATTAAATTTATTCATTTTAACTTTGAATAAAATAAATTTTTTAGTCGTTATTATTTAAAATAAACTATTCTAAATATGAAAATCCATTAAAATTGCTAAAATAAAATTTTTAAATTGATTCTGATTTTTCGGGTTGTTACAATCTCCCCCACTTAAAATCTTTTCGTCCTCGAAAAGGAACGGAGCTGAAAGTTGTTTAATTAACCAATTTAATTTTCATTCTTTTATTGGTCTCAATAATTTTATTAGTTGAACTAATAATCACACAACACAATCATCAATCAATTAGTTGATTAGCTTTTCAAATATATATAATTTTTGTATATTTAAAAATCATATTTCCTAAGATCGGACTATATATATAATCACAAATACGTTAATTATAAACTTGTTACTCTCAACTCGTTCTAGGGCATTACTAATCCCATCTCTAATCAATATCTCATTCTAGGATGTTAATGATCCTATCTCTAATGAGTATTCCTTTATAGGATATTACTAATCCTAACTCTGATGAGTCTTTTGTTCAGTCCTAACGAGTTGTACCCCAAGGATTTGAGCTAACCAGAGCTCTGATACCAACTGTAATGATTTGGATTTCGCTTGGACCTAATCGATCACAAAATCGACCAAGACCGTTCAAAACCCAAACACGCTAACTTTGGGAATACAATACATCAGAACAAATAACAAAAGACTTTTATTACATCATAATAGCGAAACATCAGAGTACATAATATATCAGAGTATATCGAATATAATACAGCGGAAGATAAATTTACAATAGATTTAATACAGTGCAATAGAACAAATAAACTAATCACAGCGGAAGACTATCAATGCTCTGGACACAACTTTAAGCTTCGATCCAGAATCCTGCTCAATATATCTGCAAAATAAGCTACACGACTGCCCGTGTGGAAAAGAGGGCACCCGAGTTTGCAAAGTGAAACAAATTACAGGTCAGTCATGCGACTGGTATGAGAAATCTTACTTAACTAATCTAATAGTAAGGCTAATCACAGGCCCACGCCGCTAACGCGGAACAGGTTTACTCCATTGGATTGCCAGTGCATAAATAAAGTAATTCGTTAAAAAACACAATGCTTTTTAGAAAAATGAAACCATTATAAGACTCAAGTCCCATCACACAATGCAACGCAAACCGGAGGTAGAGTTTTACCTTATAATGGTCAAAAATGCTTGGTACGATAAAACGGATTTGATATTATTATTAGTGTATATATGTTTCAAAAACAATTTCAATCTTAATGTATCAATCATAGATGGCATATTACCCTATCCTACTATGTCGCCATACTAGTTCTACAATCAAAACTGCATGATGTCATATTGGAAATTGGGTTTCCACCATGAGTCGAGGCTAGGGATAGTCCTCTCCGATTCGAGACAATCTAGCAAATCCCTCAGGATCACACCTACAGGCAACCCTTAGATGCAGTAGGGCCGGTCCACAAATAACTTTAGTGGATTAGTTATGCCTGAACACACGCTTCCCTATCCTATTGAACCTATAAAATGGTCACTATCGACCAATAAAACTGAGGCCTCATAATCCATCATTCACATAAGTAAAAAAATGTCAGGGCTTGTAAATGCTGACACCACTTCTAGCTAGAAAGAAACGTGTGCACTCTCTACGGTCCTTATCCCGTTTTTGACTCATACCGGGCTGTGAGGCTTGCGAAGTAACGCTATACACAAAGCTATGCCTAAATAAGCTGTGCTTTTATTATCAACCACAAGGCTCTTCTTTTCAACAAAAGCCTTAATCATTTGCATCTTAGCATGCCACATTATCAATTCGTACCATACCATTGATTTCTGGCAATACATAACCTCTAAGCTCATACGTCTCAGAGAAGGGTGTTATGCAAGAGAATATTTCTCTGCCACCAAACAGATATATACATATATATATATATATATATATATATATATATATATATATATAGCAGAGGTCAACGGATACTGCATAAAGGAATACAACGTCAGACACACCATCCATTTACAAGTCCGTTATGGGTCTGAACGAAACCAGAGACATCTTATTCCTCGTCCCATATGTCCAATACAAGAGAGAGGTTCTCGTATATCCATCGATCTCCAAGTACGTCTGGACGATCACCACTTAGTACCTTGTCTTGGGAGCCTCCCAATCAATGCATCAGTAATCCTCCAAACGATGTGAAGACCTTCGGTCTTCAACCAATATTTTCATCTTTGACTTTTAATCGTCGTGGTAATTATTCAGAATGGGTTAAACCCGGTCTTTCCGAATAACTCACGTATTTTAAAATCAATAACAAGTGCTATAAAACACATCATACGCCTCATTCCAATTCAAAATATTCTTTTAATAAAATATTCACATTATTAGGGGAAGGTTACCATTAAATTTATTAAAGAAAAATTCTTTTAAATTTATTCTTTGATCTTCTTTCCAAAGATTCATTAAAACTATAATTTGGTTTTAGTATCAAAAATCATTACTTTATAATTATTCAACTTTAAGAAATTAATCTTGTCTTTAACTGGGTTAAAGAACCAATGTCATTTAAAACAAAGTTTGCGATAAACCCAAAATCATCTTCCATTAAATATGGATTTTTCACAGAAATCAAACCAATATATAATCGATATGAATTCCCGTATCAGACTAATAATATACATGGAATAACGGAAAAGCCTTTTAAATTCCATATACAGTAATGGTCTTCTTTTACAGAATCTCATCGCGATTATTATTAAATAGAATCCCATTCAATTACAATTTACTATATTAAATTGGAAAACTTTTCTTTGGAGAATTTCCATTAAATCTTAATAAAAGATTTATAACTTACAAATTATATTTTCACTATTAATTGGGTTAAAGAACAAATGTCGTTTAAAAAAAACACCGTTCACAATAAACCCAATTCACATTTCATTTTATTCTAATTTCTAAATATAATTGGAAACTCTAATAATCTTAATTAAAAGATTTATCTCAACTGGGTTTAAGAACAGTGTTATTTGAAGACACCGTTCACGACAAACCCAAGAATACAATTTATTTATTAAATTCCAAGTAAATATTTATCAATTGGTAAATTTCATTAAATCTTAATTTAAAAACTTTTATTCTAGTTAATAACTAGTTCACTTCAATAAAAATATATTTTTATTTTTTTCAAATATGGAATTTTTCATCCAAAAATATTTTCAAATCATTTATTATGATTTTACATAATTTTTTCATATTTTTAATAATTTTATTAAGGCATGTACAATCGATTTCCAATAACGGCCACCGAACTGCATCCATAACGACCTTTTCTGAATTTGATTTGGACATAATTCCAAATCCAACTTTTAGATTTCAAAGTTCTTATATTCACAGGAAAGCTCTTTTCTATACGAACCCAACAGTTCTGGTTTTAGGAGAATCCGATGGTCGGATCTCCTGTTACATCAATTTGAAGTTAATGGTCGAAATTTGCAAGCGGTCGTTGCGCGGCATGTTCTATTCAGGCCATTAAATATATATAATATATATATATATATATTATATATTTCGTTGTTTACTATTTAAAACATATTTTACAAATCGTTTATAAATTCGTTTTAAAACGATTTTAACTTCATTTTAAATTTTAAAGCAAAACTGAATATTCTATATTTTTATCATATTAAATATTTATATTTTCGAAATATTAGATTTATAAATCACTTCTTTCGATGTTCATTATAAAGTAAATAAAATCGATCGATAAACCCGTTCGGGTTAAAATAACATTTGCTACTTAATTTGGCTTCACATTTTTATATTTTTATTTTGTCTAAAAAGGGACATAGAAATCATAATTTTATTTTACACTGAATATTATTTTAAAATATTCATAATTCTAAAAGATTCTTTATTTCAACAGATTCTTTATTTTAAATATATTTTACATCAAAAGTATTCTGAATCGGAATGCGACTAAATCAATTACCATATAATTTCAGTTATGTGGATTTCATACATCGCATGTATATAACAATAATGATAAATAATCAATAAACAATTCATTCACATCCAGAATGAAATTTATAACTGTGTGAGCGTTAACATAAATAAATAAATAATGCTCATCACAGACTGTCAAACCATCGGTCGACATATAACTAAATATTGGGACTGGTGTATGACAAATGTCATCCCAATACCCATGTGGGGTTTTCGACCAACAACAGTTTACATACATAATTCATTGGTTAATAAATTTAATAAATTATAATTCAGTTTGAATTATTTCTAATATCACTAACATAATAACGATAATGTTAAACAAAAGTACATCTTTCTACTTCTCCTGCATGTTAATGTTGATATCAAACAAATGAACATTTCTACTTCTATAATATGTAAATGTTAATATTAAACAATGCATATTTTAATTATTCCTCCTTACATTAAAAATGTAATTTTTAATGTAAAAACATTTTTATCAAACAATGATCTTTTTATTGAATCCTTTTATACATTAAAAATGAGCATTTTAATGTAAACATTTGTAATCAAACTTTAATCTTTTTATATAATCATTTGTACATTAAAATGTCCTTTCCTATGTTAGCACATTTTTATCAAAGTTTAATCTTTTTAATCAATCCATTATTACATCAAAGATGTAATTTTAATGTTAACATAATATATTAAACAATGAAACTTTTTCTAATGATCTATTTACATTAAAAATGTAAATTTCAATGTCAATTTTTTTATTACACAATAAATCATTTATTTTCATATGATTCATTTACATTAAAAAAATGTAAATTTTAATGTAAAAACATTTTTCAAGCAATGAACCTTTTTCTAATGATTCATTTTTACATTAACAATGTAAATTTTAAAGTGGAAACAAATTTTCAAATAATGAATCTTTAACATGACTCATACATACAATAAAGTGTAAATTTTAATGTAAACAAAATTTTATTAACTTGAATCCTTTTATGTGATGACCCCAAACCCCGTACGGAAGGTGACAAGGGAAATCTTTGGAATATAACACATAAACAGATAATAGCAGAACAGATTTGAATAAATACACCAGATAATGAACAAATGATACACTGGATAAACATAATCATCAGAGTTACACAGTATACAGGATCATACTTAGTACAAATACAGTTCAGCTATACATAAATGTCTACAGCGGAAAACAAACATAATATGTACAATAGGAGCTGAACAACATAAAAAGAGATAAATGATAGAATCCATCTTCAGCTCCAGCTATCCAGAAAGAGCCTGCTAAAACCTGAACACAAGCCTGCCCGTGTAGAAAAAGGGGCACCCAAGTTTGCAAGTGAAACAAACTACGAGTCAGTCATAGGACTGGTATGAGAAATCTACTTAACATATTATATAATTGGCGAATCACAAGACCACGCCACTTTCGCGGAACGGGTTTACTCCATTGGGTTGCCAGTGCTTTAAAACAAAAAAATCTTTAAACATCGCAATGCTTTTTATAAAAATGAAGTCATTATAAGAATCAGTTCCCATCACACAATGCAACGCAAACCGGAGGATAGAGTTTTACCTTGTAATGGCCAAAATAGGCTTGATACAAATAAAACAAAATAATTTGATATTATTGCTAGTGTTTATATGTTTCAAAAACAACTTCGAATCATAACTATCAATCATAGATGGTATGGGTACCATATATCATGTCGCCATATATAGGTATACAATCAGAACCACACAGTCACGTATTTGGAAATTGGATTTCCGTCATGAACCAAGGCAAAAGATAGTCTTTACCAAATTCGAGACGCTCTAGCCTGCCCCTCAGGACCCAGACTCAGGTGGGCCCTTGGAGCGACAGGGTCGGTCCACCGATGTGGATTAAAATTCCTGAACAATGCATTTCCCCGCCCTTTGCGACGTAAGTGAGCCAACGAATGACTCCATCGGTCCCGGATCGATCGATATATCTGAGGCGCCTCGCAATAGCAACAACCACATAGGTGAAAATAATATAAATGTCAGCCAGTTCAAGCACCGACGCCACCTCTAACTAGAAAGAAACGCATGTCCTCCCTGAGGTCCTCTCCCGTTTCTGGTTCATACTAGGGTGTGAGGCTCGTGAATTAACGTTATACACAAAGCTATGCCACACAGGCCGTGCTTTGATCATCACCACAAAACTTTTCTTTTCAACAGAAGCCTTGATCACTACATCTTAGCATGCCACACAGGCAGTTCACACCATGCAACTGATGGTTATCAATCATACAGAATGAATTCCAATGTCAGACACACAGTCCATTTACATGTTTGTTCTGGGTCTGAACGAAACCGGAGGCACTATATACCTCGCATACCCGTCGATCTCCACGTACGTCTGGACGATCACCACTCATTATCCATATTTCGAGATGCCGCCCAATCAGGACATCTGTTACCATCCAAACGAGGTGAAGATCTCTGGTCTTCGATCACCGTCTTCATCTTCGATTTCTTATCGTCAATTCAGTTACTCAGAATGGGATAAACCCGGTTTTTCTGAGCAACTCGCGTATATAATAGGCAAGTGCTACACAAACACAACATACGCATCATTCCAATTCCTCAGTCACTAACCGTAAATCAGTAAGAGAACGATTTCCCAAATATTAACCCCGAAGGTCTAAACCAACATCAGATCAAAACCCAGGAAACCATTCGACTTAGCTAACCTTCAGTTAGTTTCTAAATTTCACATTCCATATCATTTATAATATTTTATAACGATTTATCGCTTTAATTATTTATTTATTTATTTATAGCCAATTCATTCAAACGACGCTTCGGGCCATAACGCGGTCGTGGCGCTGTTTTTATTCAGATTTGATTTACACATATCTAAAAATCTAACTGTTGGATTTTCACAAAATTTACATCATTAGAAAGATCTTTTCAAAACGAATCCAATGGTTCCAGTTTTGGGAAAATCCGACGGTCGGATCTCGTGGTACAATCGTTTGAAGTTTCGACTTCAAAATACGAACTGCAGCATCGTTATTCGATTTAATTTAATCATATATATATATATATATATAAATATAATCGATTCCGGCGCTATTTTTCTTCAGATTTGAATTAAACATTCCAGACAATCCAATCGTTGGATCTTCACAAAGTTGGTGTCACTGGAAAGATATTTCCAAGATGAACCCAACGGTTTTGGTTTCAGGAAAATCCGATGGTCGGATCTCCCGCACTAATCGTTTGAAATCACGGTTTCAAAATACGAACTGCAGTTTCGTTATTCGATATATTTCAATTCTATTTATATATATATAATCGATTCTTCGATTTCAAAATTATATTCTTTTCATACATTTGATAAAAAGGATATTTTTATCCACCTGACATTTATTTCAACACTTCACTATTTTTAACAATTCATGTATATAATAAAAATGTGATTTTTATTGCAAAATAATTTATTTCAAAACACGACTATTTTATATAGTTCATATAGGTGGTAAAAATATGATTTTTATTATAAAACAATTTATTTCAAAACACGAATATTTTATATAGTTCATATGGGTGGTAAAAATATGATTTTTATTATAAAACAATTTATTTCAAAACACGTATATTTTATATAGTTCATATAGGTGGTAAAAATATGATTTTTATTATAAAACAATTTATTTCAAAACACGAATACCATTCAACACATGAATTTCTATTCAATAAGTGAATTTCTATTCAACACATGAAGGTTTTCTATTCAACACACGAATATAGTTTCAACACATGAAAATAATTTTAACACATGAATATTATTCAAAATTTCGGCAGCATAACGGCAGGGTAGTTAAAACAGGGGTCGTCCCTAGTACGGCTCCTCGCTCTACCTTAAAGCCTCGCAGCTTTTGACAATGGGGATTCCATGCATCTAGTTCGCACGTAGGCGACATGTATATATTTTTCTTTCTTTTCCACAAACTAATCCTATGTGGTTTCAACCAGATAGTTCTCAACCACAAACGGGTATTTTTCAAGCACAATCAATCAATTTCAACCACAAACAATTTTAATCAACCATTCGCTATCAACCAATTTTCACACCAATCACAACCAATAAATATCGTCCATGGTTTATGGACGAGGGGCGTATATATATATATATGTATATTTATATAGGTATATCACTTCCATTTCAACACATATATAATTTTTTTACAACGCATATATATCTTATACATCGAACGTACAACTTATACAACGCTTATACATGAGGTGTACAATGCTTATATAACTCATACATCGACTATATAATTTATATATCGTCGTTTTCCGTATCGTTTATAGTTTAGAAATCTCACGTTGGGTTCCACTCCACCAAAAATAGAAGAAGGCTGAGAAAAATATGCGGTCTCTTCTAGAATGTAGAAGACGTCCACACGGGTCCACTGTCTCTTGTTTCATTGAATTTCGTCAAAAACGAAAAAGATATGATTTTTACAATGAAATCGAAAACTGTAGCGCTTTAAAGTGCTATAATATATAAAATTGTTTTAACTGCCGTTACCTCCTATTTTGATTCAAAACTAGGTCTCGATCTTACTTCCAAACCGTGTAGTATTACCGCGATCGGAGAACACCACGATGGAGAGCAAGGAGAGGCGTACATGCGCCAGAAGTGGGCCCCCTTGTGATGGCTTCTAGCGGCGGCGGCGGAGCTCCAAAGTTTGGAACTTCAGGCGCCCGATTCTCGAGGAGGACACGACGAGGAGGGGCGCAACCACCATGAATTTGAAGATCGAGGGAAAGGCTACAAATTTCTCTACTGGAGGGGGTTTTAATTCTGCGCATGGAAGGAGAAAAAGAGAAGAGAAGGAAGGAGCTGCAGGTGCCGTCGGGTTTCAAAGAGTGGAGCGGGTTTCAGAGAAGAAGACGGGGAAAGAGAAGAATGCGTGGACCAATCACGTTTTTTTAATTTATATATTTTTAAATTTCGAAAATACCCCCTTTCACACACGAACTCCAATCCAAACCCAATGACTGTCGTCCCTAGCATTTTACCCCCATTCCGAACACAATGGGATATGTTTCATTGGCCCATTCGACTGTTTCAGTCAGTTTTCCTTCAAATTAAAATATAAAACATTCAATATTTAATTTGAACGTACATTTCAATTTGCCAGGGCCACATACTAATTTGAAAAATTCCAGAAAATAAATCTAGCTATGTTTTGACGATACGGTCCCAACAAAACTAGTTTCATCGAATTCTGAGACCGTTTGAAAAATGTCCCTTTTCTGGTCGATCCAATTTAATAGAAATCGACCAAACACGTTTTCCTTTGCCCCGCTCACATACTAGCTTCAAAAATTATGAAATTTGAAACCTAGCAATAATTTGACATCCCGGATCCAACAAATCGTCGAATTCTGAGGTCGTTTGCAAAATGAACATTTTCACGGGTTATTTAAACTCTATAGCGACCTTTCTGAAAATTTATTTGGCCATAACTTTTGCTTCCTGCTATGAAACTTCGATTTTTTAGATTCGTTAGAAAGGTATTCACTAACAGATTTAAATATTTTTGGTTTCACTCAAATCCGTTTTGTTTTGCACCCGGTACAGCCAATCAAAGTTTGAATTCAATTTTTGAAACTACCGCGCCTTTTCAGGCCTTGTTTGTACTTAGAAATAATTATATTTATTTACAACCATCGATTCAAAATCACTTTTCATCATGATTATTTAAAATATTTATTTAAAATATTTAAAATCCACTAAAATAGCCAATTTAAAAATTTTAAATTGGTTCAGATTTTCCGGGTCGTTACAATCTCCCCCACTTAAAACTTTTCGTCCCCAAAAAGGAACAAAGTCGAAAGTGGTTTGATTAATCAACTCTACATTCAATCTGGCTTCCATTCTCCAACTTTTCAGTTTTTTAGAATTTTCAAATTCTTCAAAAATTTGGCTAACACCCGGAATTTTCGAAAAATTTCGCCATAACCTCCTTTGTACGGGGAGGGGCTTGGAAATTTATTGGGCCGTATTAGGTACGCAATAAATCCTATAAAGCATACATATATTTATAGTGGAATATTCTGGTGTTTACAGGGGAGCGTGTATAGATAATAACTCTAAAGAATAAATTCTCGTCACCCTGTCAAAGCCTGAGGGAGTGTGTATTTTTAATTGCTCCAGAGAATAAATTCTCGTCACCTCGTCCCGTGCGGGAAATAAATAATCCATGTGTCGTATCTAATAACCAGAGAGACGTGATTATTGTCAACTCCAGACCCGTGTGGGGTTTTTATTAATCTGGCAATTTATCGTTACAATTTTATGTGGTCCATATCAGTCATCAGTTCAACCTGTAATATATAGTCATCGCCAGACAAGCCTCTCGCTCGTATGGTAAATCTTCCAACTAGTCACGCAAGCTCCAAATGCTTATGTGGTATATGATGAAGTATGCCTATCTTCAAGAAGTATGCCATGTAGCATAGTTCAAAATTAATTGTTACTATCCTATGGCGACGAATATTATTACACACAGAATAACCAGCACTCTGCATCCAATGGCATTCACACGATTTGATATAATAATAAAAGTGCGCATCCAACTCATTAAGGTTTACCTATTTGTCGGGCACGAAAATAAATTCTTTACTCAACAGCTAATCCCTTTACCTGTTTCAAACATATATATAATGCACATGTATATAGTTCTATCTATTTTTAACTCAGTTCAATGTGTGATTTAATCCAATAAATTCTACCATTCATTCTTTTATTGATCAAATTAACTATCGTTCTAATAATTTAATTAATCAAATTCACTATCACACAACACAAACAACTATCAATTTTATTTTCAACTATTCAAAAATGTACTAATTAATTCATATATTCTTTTACTTTTCAAATATATATCCTTTATATATTTGAAAATCATATTTTTAAAACCAGGCTATATATATAATCACAAATACGTTATTTATAAACATATAACTCTCAACTCGTTCTACGGCACTTCTGACCCCATCTCTAACGAGTTATTCTGATTCTGCTATACTCATACTAGGATATTACTGATCCCATCTGTATTGGGTTACCCGTCCTAGAACACTTATGGTTCTATCTCTGACGAGTTCATTAATGTGTTATATACCAGAGCTAAGCTTAACCAAAGCTTTGATACCACGTGTGATGACCCCAAACCCCGTACGGACGGTGACAAGGGTAATCTTTGGAATATAACACATAAACAGATAATAGAAGAACAGAATTAAATAAATACACCAGATAATGAACAAATGATACACTGGATAAATGTAATCAATAGAGTTACACAGTATACAGGATCATACTTAGTACAAATACAGTTCAGCTATACATAAATGTCTACAGTAGAAAACAAACATAATATGTACAATAGGAGCTGAACAGCATAAAAAGAGATAAATGATAGAATCCATCTTCAGCTCTAGCTATCCGGAAAGAGCCTGCTAAAACCTAAACACAAGGCTGCCCATGTAGAAAAAGGGGCACCTGAGTTTGCAAGTGAAACAAACTACGAGTCAGTCATGGGACTGGTATGAGAAATCTACTTAACACATTATATAATTGTCGAATCACAGGACCACGCCACTTTCGCGGAACAGGTTTACTCCATTGGATTGTCAGTGCTTTAAAACAAACAAATCTTTAAACATCGCGATGCTTTTTTTTATAAAAATGAAGTCATTATAAGACTCAGTTCCCATCACACAATGCAACGCAAACCGAAGGATAGAGTTTTACCTTATAATGGCCAAAATATGCTAGATACGAATGAAACAAAAGAATTTGATATTATTGCTAGTGTTTTTATGTTTCAAAAACAACTTCGAATCATAACTATCAATCATAGACGACATGGGTACCATATATCATGTCGCCATATATAGGTATACAATCAAAACCGCACAGTCACGTATTTGGAAATTGGATTTCCGTCATGAACTAAAGCAAAAGATAGTCCTTACCGAATTCAAGATGATCTAGCCCACCCCTTAGGACCCAGACTCAGGTGGGCCCTTGGAGTGACAGGGTCGGTCCACCGATGTGGATTAAAATTCCTGAACACTGCATTTCCCCGCCCTTTGGGGCGTAAGTGAGCCAACGAATGACTCCATTGATCCCGGATCGGCCGATATATCCGCGGCGCCTCGCAACAGCAACAACCACATAAGTGAAAATAATATAAATGTCAGCTAGTTCAAGCACCGACGCCACCTCTAACTAGAAAGAAACGCATGTCCTCCCTGAGGTCCTGTCCCGTTTCTGGTTCATACCGGGGTGTGAGGCTCGCGATATAACGCTATACACAAAGCTATGCCACACAGGCCGTGCTTTGATCATCACCACAAAACTTTTCTTTTCAACAGAAGCCTTGATCACTGCATCTTAGCATGCCACACAGGCAGTTCACACTATGCAACTGATGTCTATCAATCACACAGAATGAATTCCAATGTCAGACTCACAGTCCATTTACATGTCCGTTCTGGGTCTGAACGAAACCGGAGGAACTATATACCGCGCATACCCATCGATCTCCACGTACGTCTGGACGATCACCACTCATTATCCATATTTCGGGATGCCCCCCAATCAGGACAACAGTTACCATCCAAACGAGGTGAAGATCTATGGTCTTCGATCACCGTCTTCATCTTCGATTTCTTATCATCGATTCAGTTATTCAGAATGGGATAAAGCCGGTCTTTTTGAGCAACTCGCGTATATAATAAACAAGTGCTACACAAACACAACATACGCATCATTCCAATTCCTCAGCCACTAACCGTAAATCAGTTAGAGAACGATTTCCCAAATATTAACCCCGAAGGCTGAAACCAACATCAGATCAAAACCCAGGAAACCATTCGAATTAGCTAACCTTCAGTTATTTTCTAAATTTCACATTCCATATCGTTTATAATATTTTATAACGATTTATCGCTATTTTTATTTATTTATTTATAGCCAATTCATTCAAATGACGCTTCGGGACATAACGCGGCCGTGGCGCTTTTTTTCTTCAGATTTGATTTACATATATCTGAAAATCTAACCGTTGGATCTTCACAAAATTTTACATCATTAGAAAGATCTTTTCAAAACGAATCCAACGGTTCCGGTTTTGGGAAAATCCGACGGTCGGATCTCCCGGTACAATCGTTTGAAGTTTCGATTTCAAAATACGAACTGCAGCGTCGTTATTCGATTTAATTTAATTATATATATATATATAATCGATTCTGGCTCTGTTTTTCTTCAGATTTGAATTAAACATTCCAGACAATCCAACCGTTGGATCTTCATAAAGTTGGTGTCATTGGAAAGATATTTCCAAGATGAACCCAACGGTTTCGGTTTCGGGAAAATCCGATGGTCGGATCTCCCGCACTAATCGTTTGAAATCATGGTTTCAAAACACGAACTGCAGCTTCGTTATTCGATATATTTCAATTCCATTTATATATATATATATATAAATATAATCGATTCTTCGATTTCAAAACTATATTCTTTTCATACATTTGATAAAAAGGATATTTTTATCCACCCGACATTTATTTCAACACTTCACTATTTTTAACAATTCAGGTATATAATAAAAATGTGATTTTTATTGCAAAACAATTTATTTCAAAACACGACTATTTTATACAGTTCATATAGGTGGTAAAAATATGATTTTTATTATAAAACAATTTATTTCAAAACACGAATATTTTATATAGTTCATATAGGTGGTAAAAATATGATTTTTATTATAAAACAATTTATTTCAAAACACGTATATTTTATATAGTTCATATAGGTGGTAAAAATATGATTTTTATTATAAAACAATTTATTTCAAAACACGAATACCATTCAACACATGAATTTCTATTCAACGAATGAATTTCTATTCAACACATGAAGGTTTTCTATTCAACACACAAATATAGTTTCAATACATGCAAATAATTCTAACACATGAATATTATTCAAAATTTCGGCAGCATAACGGCAGGATAGTTAAAACCGGGGCCGTCCCTAGTACGGCTCCTCGCTCTACCTTAAAGCCTCGCAACTTTTGACAATGGGGATTCCATGCATCTAGTTCGCACGCAGGCGACATGTATATATTTTTCTTTCTTTTCCACAAACTAATCCTATGTGGTTTCTACCAAATAATTCTCAACTACAAACGGGTATTTTTCAACCACAATCAATCAATTTCAACCACAAACAAATCTAATCAACCATTCGCTATCAACCAATTTTCACACCAATCACAACCAATAAATATCGTCCATGGTTTGTTGACGAGGGGCGTGTATGTATATATATATATATATATATATATAGGTATATCACTTCCATTTCAACACATATATAATTTTTTACAACGCATATATATCTTATACATCGAACGTACAACTTATACAACGCTTATACATGAGGTGTACAATGCTTATATTACTCATACATCGACTATATAATTTATACATCATCGTTTTCCATATCGTTTATAGTTTAGAAATCTCACATTGGGTTCCACTCCACCAAAAATAGCAGAAGGCTCAGAAAAATATGCGGTCTCTTCTAGAATGTTGAAGACGTCCACACGAGTCCACTGTCTCTTGTTTCATTGAATTTCATCAACAAACGAAAAAGATATGTTTTTTACAGTGAAATCGAAAACCATAGCGCTTTAAAGTGCTATAATATATAAAATAGTTTTAACTGCCGTTACCTCCTATTTTGATTCAAAACTAGGTCTCGATCTTACTTCCAAACCGTGTAGTATTACCATGATCGGAGAACACCACGATGGAGAGCTAGGAGAGGCGTACCTTCGCCAGAAGTGGGGCCCCTTGCAATGGCTTCTAGCGGCGGCGGTGGAGGTCCAAAGTTTGGAACTTCAGGCGCCCGATTCTCGAGGAGGACACGACAAGGAGGGGCGCAACCACCATGGATTTGAAGATCGAGGGAAGGGCTACAAATTTCTCTACTAGAGGGGGTTTTAATTCTGCGCGTGGAAGGAGAAAAAGAGAAGAGAAGGAAGGAGCTGCAGGCGCCGTCGAGTTTCAAAGAGGGGAGCGGGTTTTAGAGAAGAAGACGGGGAGAGAGAAGAATGTGTGGACCAATCACGTTTTTTCTTTAATTTATATATTTTTAAATTTCGAAAATACCTCCTTTCACACACGAACTCCAATCCAAACCCAACAACTGTCGTCCCTAGCGTTTTACCCTCATTCCAAACACAATGGGATATGTTTCGTAGGCCCATTCGACTGTTTCAGTCAGTTTTCCTTCAAATTAAAATATAAAACATTCAATATTTAATTTGAACGTACATTTCAATTTGCCGGGACCACATACTGATTTGAAAAATTCCAGAAAAATAAATCTAGCTTTGTTTTGACGATACAGTCCCAACAAAACTAGTTTCGTCGAATTCTGAGACCGTTTGAAAAATGGCCCTTTTCTGGTCGATCCAATTTAATAAAAATCGACCAAACACATTTTCCTTTGCCCCGCTCACATATTAGCTTCAAAAATTATGAAATTTGAAACCTAGCAATAATTTGACATCTCGAACCCAACAAAAGTGCTTTCGTCGAATTCCGAGGTTGTTTGCAAATTGGCCATTTTCACGGGCTATATAAACTCTATAGCGACCTTTCTAAAAATTCGTTTAGCCATAACTTTTGCTTCCTGCTATAAAACTTCGATTTTTTAGATTCTTTAGAAAGCTATTCACTAACAGATTTAAATATTTTTGGTTTCACTCAAATCCGTTCTGTTTTGCACCCGGTACAGCTAGTCAAAGTTTGAATTCAATTTTTGAAACTACCGCGCCTTTTCAGGCCTTGTTTATACTTAGAAATAATTATATTTATTTTCAACCATCGATTCAAACTCACTTTTCATCGTTATTATTTAAAATATTTATTTTAAATATTTAAAATCCACTAAAATAGCCAATTTAAATTTTTTAAATTTGTTTAGATTTTCCGGGTCGTTACATTTTATATGATTCATACTTACATTAAAAATGTAATTTTTAATGTAAACAAAATTTTTATTGACGTGAATCTTTTAATATAGATGTTCATTTTTCATATTTTCTGATATACAATAAAAATGTAAACTTTTTATTGTTAAACATTTTTATATTTCATCCAATGATCATTTACATAAATCATGCTTTACATTAAAAATGTAAATTTTAATGTTTCAACATTATTATCCATACAATGAATATTTTATATATTTTATCTTTACATTAAAAATGTGAATTTTGAAGTTTCAACATTTTTATCCCTAACATAAATGACATTTTTATCTCTAACATAAATGACATTTTTAATCTAATGTAACATTTCTAACATAAATGATATTTTTAATCTAATGTAACATTTCTAACAAAAATGATATTTTTTAATCTAATGTATCATTTCCAACAAAAATGATATTTTTAATCTAATGTAACATTTCTGACAAAAATGATATTTTTCTAATAACATGGCATTTCTAAATAAATGACATTTTCTAATAACATGACATTTCTTAATAAATGACAATTTTATTTAACATAACATTTCTAACAAAATGACAATTTTACCTAACATAGCATTTTATAACAAAATGGTATTTTTATTCTAGTGCAACATTTTATAACAAAAATGTTATTTTTATTCTCATGCAACATTTTATTTATTCTCATACATATACAATAAAAATAATGGTTTTTATTGTATGCGCCAATTTTGACAAATATGAATATACACAATTCAATTCTGATGTTCATCGTAATCACAACCAACCGATTACAATTTTATACAACACCAACATAGATTTTATATAGTATAAATATAAATTTCACATCACGGTTAATAATTAAATTTATTTAAAAATAGATATCTCACATTGGTAATTATTCCTTCTGAATTCATAGATATCTCCAAACAAGTTCCAGTCAACTCCATGTTGTTGGTCTCGCTGTTATGATTCCAACGTAACCGACGGTTCGTAAAATGAACCTCGTATCAAGAAGATATTGATTTATAAACATTGATTACCTTTTCAACATTAATTAATAAATTAATTAGTTTTTTAATTACCCTTAGTTTTTATTCTCTTCTTCTTGGAAGAGCAAAGCCGATAGTTATAACCCATTCATCACCGTCGAACGTCCACCTGCGTGCCGCCCCTCGCTCTACCTGACGACGATCAGCCACCACCGTTTCGAAGCCCTTAGCGCCGCCACCCTATACCAGGAACCACGTGTAGCTCGCCCCCTCCTTGTTTGTAACACCCCGTATTTCAGTTAATGCTAAAATTCACTAATTACAGAATAAATAATCTCAGACGTGAGAATTGGGGAAAACGGGCTGCGTCATTGCGTTCGTCTCGGAAAAATACGCGAAATAGAGTCCGAGTTTTCGAGAATCGGAGTCCGTATGGCCCGGTTATGGCCCAAAGAAGTTTGCAGGAAAATTTAAGCTAAAAACAGATTTAAAAATTCAAATTCAGATTTTGGAATAGAACCAGCGGGGCCAGGCGGGAAAATTCCCGCCCTAACCATGTCGACAGGGCTGTCGACAGGCTTGTCGACAGGGGGATCGACTTGCCTGTCGACTTGCCTGTCGACAGGGGCGCGGCGTCCAGAGAACCTGGGTGCACTAGGTTGGGTTTTAGGCTGGCTTGGAGGGCTGGGTTCTAGAGATTTCCTAAATCTAACGGACCTAATCTAACCTAGGGTTAATCTAAGGGCCTAAAACACTCACCTAATCTATAAATACACCCTAAACCTACCCTAATCCATACTAAAAATAGAAATGATGGCCTCATGCCGCCAAATCAAATCCTAGAAGAAGCCTCCACTAGTCTATGAAGGAAGTTGCAAGCTAATCACTCTCTAACCAATCTCTAATCATCACCATCTTCATATTTAGCAACTAATTCCACTTCATAAGTTTGCTAATCTTGGGTTTGGTGAGTTTCTATCACTTTAACTTCAATTGCTAAAGTAAGTAGATTGGGTGTAATGAGACTTATGGTCTTAAATGCGGATTAGTGAGTTTGAATCATTTATAATGATATGCTACTCTATGTTATCCTATGTTTATGCATAATTAATAAGTGGGCTTATGCATGTTTGATAAGTTGGTTTATGCATGTTTAACAAGTGGGTTTATGCATGTTTAATAAGTGGGTTTATGCATGTTTAATAAGTGAGATATGCAAGTTATGTGTATGTTTAAATGCAAGTTTAACATGATATGCAAGTTATGCATGCTTATGCAAGTATATGAACGCTTATGCAAGTTATGTATATGCTTAAATGCAAGTTTAATGTGATATGCAAGTTATGCATGCTTATGCAAGTATGTGAATGCTTATGCAAGTTATGTATATGCTTAAATGCAAGCTTAATGTGATATGCAAGTTATGCATGCTTATGCAAGTATGTGGATGCTTATGCAAGTTATGTGTATGCTTAAATGCATGTTTAACATGTTATGCAAGTTATGAGAATGCTTATATGCAAGTTCAACATGTTATGCAAGATATGTATATGATAATATGCAAGTTTGGGATAAATGTAGTTGGGTTAATATATGCTCATATATGCAAGTTGACATCTTCTTAACCCATGACAAAGTTTTATGCCAAGATTTGGTTAAACCCATGATATTTGTGATAAATCCTCCCTTGATTATGTCATGAAATGAGAACGATTTACGTGGGGAACGATGGGGTTAATAAATATGTTAATAAAAGTGTGATTGGGTATGATTAAGCATACCGTAAAAATAAATTAACATAAGTGGGAATTTACCTATTGAGTTAGGTCTACCCCATGGGAATTTACCTATTGAGTTAGGTCTACCCATGTTATGAAAAACTTGATATTAATTAGGGATAATTAATATGGGGGTGATTAATTAGGTGTAATTAATCAACTAAGACACGAGGTTGGACCCTTTTGTAGCGGAAGTCTGCCCGGAACCGACCGGCCATCCAGCGGCTACAAATGATTGGCCCAATGTGAGAGGTCTTAGTCATAAATTAAATACATGATTAAAGTAAAGACACGAGGTTAGACCCTTTTTGATGACAGAAGTCTGCCCGGAACCGACCGGCATATCCAGCAGTCATAAAAGACGGTCTAATGTGAGAGGACTTTATGAGGTCATGATCTTAATTAATTAATTAAGAAACACTTAACCATGTTAGCATGTAGAGGGACATGAGGGGTTAAGTGGGTGCCTTGGGTGGCATGTGGAAATCTAGTGGGTTGCCTTGGGTGGCAATAGAAAATACGATTAGAATACTTAACCAAGTGGAAACATGTAATTAAACATGATTAAAGGGTTAAGTGGGATACACTAGATAAGTGACAAGCTTAGGCGGGGAGCTTGTGGAGGCCCAATTCAACCAATATCCCAAACGTATCTTTGTGGGCTCGACTCTAGTCGAGTGACGGGACACGCATATTGGGCTTGACTATAAGAGGCCAAAACGGGTTAGCGGTGGCAACGCAAGTCCAACGGGTTTCATATGCGTGTGTGGGCCCGGGCTGGTAGATAAGCCATTGTTGCATCGGGTAGATATAAAGCCGTGCACCGTTGATATTATCAGGTGGCCACTTTGGGGAATAATACACCCCATTGTGGGACCAGCACGGGTATCTACGGTAGGGAGCCGATCGCTGGGGAGTAGTGGGTACACCTAATAAAGATAGGGGCAGTCGGCACCTATGTAGGGGTACACGAAACTACTGGGTAAAATTACTAAGTACACCTAATGGAGATAGGGGCAGACGGCACCTATGTAGTGGGCTAGGGGTACAAGAAACTACTGGGGAAATTTTCTAAGTCCTTGGGAGGGATCAACCTTTAAGTAGGGGTGACTGGTGTGGTGCAGTTAGTAATTATCCTTGGGTGGGTAGATGCGTCTTTACAGTTATCTTAGTTTATCCTAAGTCTACCAAGCTGCTTAGTGTAGCCATTCATCCCCAGACATTACCGTAGGTCAAGTTTATGTCTTCTCTGGTTACTTTAATGATTGTGTTGTTAAAGTTATAGGACTCGCTCAGACTTATGTCTGACCCCGTTGTTTTTATCTTTTTCCCAACCCTCAGGTCCTACGGTGGATCCTAGCAGTAGTGGAGCTTGATCGGATTGCTGTTCCAGTCTTTAGGAGCTTGGATAGATGTAAAGCTCCAGTTACCCAGTTATCTTTTCTTTTGTCCTGGCTATTGTATGAGAGAGTGGGATTATGTACTTCTTTATTTTGATGGATATTGTACTTGACTTTTATTGTGGTTTTATGATGTAACCAGACATGTTTATTTCCGCTGTTATGAGATGATGTTTTAAATTTCAAGTACTATTTATATCTGTCTTGTTGTAATTTTTCTGTTCTATATTCACTAAAATACTCCACCGATGCTATGGCATTCCCTTAGAGAGTGACCATAGCGGGCGTGGGGTGTTACACGTGGTATCAGAGCAAAGGTTACCGGAACAGATAAAATTTTTAGAAAACTATTTTTCTAAAACATTTTAGGGAAGAGATATTTTCAAAAACATGTCTTTAAAGAGAAAAGTTTTTGAAAGAAAAGCATAATCCCCAATAGCCATATCTTTATCTTTCGAATTCTCCGTTTTGAATCTTTCCTTTTTCGTTTCAGCATGGCTGAGAATCTTAACTTTCCGGAGGGTGTGACGATACCAGTATGGTATAGGAGATTGATGGAGGCTAGGGCCACCACTGCGGGTCCAGCAAATGTTCCTCCACCAACCGTAGCACCCGATCTTCCTCCTCCCCCTCCTCCTCGCACGGATACTTTTGCTAAGACTTGCAAGGAATTTAAAGCTATGGGAGGGAAACCTTTTCAAGGATCTGAAACTTTTGTGGAGGCTAGAGATTGGCTTAAAGAGGTGGAAGAATTGATAGATATCTTTGAGATGGAAGAAGGAAAGAAAGTCAAGTTAGCTTCTTGGTTAATGAAAGGAGAGGCCTCATTCTGGTGGGAGGTCACTAATGGAGAACGCCCCGTTGACTCTTGGGCGGATTTTAGGCAAAGATTTGTGGCAAAGTTTCTCTCAAGGGCGGAGGAAAACTTGTATATGGAAAGATTCTTGACTCTAAAGCAAGGAAATCTCTTGGTGAAGGAATATGTCAACAAGTTTAATCAATTGGCAAGGTTTGGCCTAGATATGGTGAATACACCGGAGAAGAAGGCTTTGAGGTTCGTGAAAGGCTTGAATGAACCAATGCATGGGTTGGCTATGACTCATATCCCTATGGGGGCCACCTTTGAGAAGCTAGTTGACATGGCACTCATGCATGAAGAAGAGAAGGGTCCCAATGCTAATAAGGCACCCGAGAAGAAGGGAGATCAAAAGAGACCTCAACAACAACAACAAAACAAAGGTGGGAAAGGCAACGGTGGCAAGGGCAAGAAGAAGAAGTGTTTCAATTGTGGGACACCTGGCCACCTAAGCAAGGATTGTCGCAAGAAGAAGAAGACTGGCTGCTTCCACTGTGGTGAAGCAGGGCATCTAGTGAAAGACTGTCCTAAGAAGGGGCAAAGGACAGGGTCTACCTCAGGAGGACAGGTGCAAGCTCTTATGGCACCGGGTCAGGTTAGGGGGCAAGTACAGGCTCTCGCAGTCCCACCGATTCAGGAGAGAGGTAGAACTATTTCCGTTGAAAGTCTGGTTTTTCTATTTGATCATCCCGTCCGTACATTGTTTGATTCAGGCGCATCGCATTCGTTTATCTCATCATCATTAGTTGAGTCACTGCACTTAGACACCAGTCTGGTAGATGATCCCTTGGTTGTTTCAAACCCAATTGGGGGCTCCACTTATTTATCCATGATATGTTTGGGTTTGAAGATTTCTATACTTAGCATTGAGTTTAGATGTGATGCTTTTGTGTTGGGCTTCACGGGCTATGGGTTGATTTTGGGCATGGACTGGTTATCCAGTAATGGTGCCGTTCTTGATTGCGAAAGGAGAGTTGTTAGGCTCATGACCCGCTTGGGTAACACTCTCGAGATTTCTTGTAATCCCATGGATTCTGTTATGCTAAGTTATCTTGAATCGCTTGACACTTCGGTCGAGAGTTTGCAATCTGTTAGAGTGGTCCGGGAATATCCGGATGTGTTTGAGGAGGTGAAGGGCTTACCTCCGAAGCGGGAGATTGACTTCTGAATATATCTGGTGGATAATGCTAAACCTGTATCTTTACCAGTGCGCCCATGGCTCCTCGTGAGAGGAGGGAACTCCATAAGCAAGTAGGGGAGTTGCTTGAGAAGGGGTTCATAAGACGGAGTATATCGGAGTGGGGTGCTCCAGTTGTATTTGCTACGAAGGCGGATGGGTCCCTCAGACTTTGTGTAGACTATAGAGAACTCAACAAGCTCAAAAAGAAGAATAGACACCCATTGCCGAGGATTGATGATCTTTTCGATCAGTTGGTTGGCGCTTCAGTATTTTCTCAGTTGGACTTAGCCACGGGGTTTCATCAGTTGAGGGTGGCTGAGGATAGCATAGACAAGACTGCCTTTAGAACTCCGGATGGTTTTTATGAGTGGCTGGTGATGCCATTTGGGTTGACGAACGCCCCTACATACTTTGTTGATTTGATGAGTAGGGTGTTCAGGGAGTTCCTTAATAAATTCGTGGTGGTCTTTGTGGATGATATCTTAGTATTTTCTAAGAGTGAAGAAGAGCATGCCCTACATCTTGGGGAGGTATTGAGGACTCTTCGAGCGCATAGCCTTAAGGCTAAATTCTCTAAATGTCACTTCTGGAGGAAGGAATTGCGGTTCTTGGGGCACGTGGTCTCCAAGGAGGGGATAGCTGTGGATCCCGCGAAGGTGGTATCGATTCAGGATTGGAAGGTTCCAAAGAATGCTACCGAAGTAAGAAGTTTCTTGGGGTTGGCGGGTTACTATAGGAAGTTTATCAAAGACTTCGCAAAGATATCAGCCCCATTAACCCGCTTAACGAAGAAGAATCTTGTTTTCGCATGGGACGTAGATTGTGATGATGCGTTCCGACGGTTAAAGAGAGCTTTAACCACTGCTCCAGTTTTAGTGTTGCCAGATGGGAGCAAGCCATTTGTTGTCTATACTGATGCTTGTGGGACAGGGCTGGGCGCAGTCTTAATGCAAGAGGGAAGGGTGATAGCCTATGGTGGAAGGCAGTTGAGGGCACATGAGAAAAATTACCCTACCCATGATTTAGAGTTGGCCGCTATTGTTTTTGCGCTTAAGATTTGGCGCCATTATCTTCTTGGTGAGAGGTTCGAATTGTTCACTGACCACAAATCATTGAAGTACTTGTTTTCTCAGAAGGATTTGAATTTGAGACAGCAAAGGTGGATGGAGTTTTTAGCATCCTATGATTTCGAGATAACGTATACCCCTGGTAAGGGTAACGTGGTGGCGGACGCCTTGAGCAGAAAGAGGATGTCCTTGAGTCCATTTTTCGTGGAACAACGAAGCTTGGAATTTATCTCGATGTTTGATTTCAGACCTTCCATTGATTATGTACCCGGTTTGCTAGCCTCCTTGGAGGTTAGACCTACTCTTTTGGGGCGGATTGGAGAAGCACAGAGGGACGACCCACAGTTGGTTGAGTTGGTGGAGAAGCTCATAAGAGGGGAGTCGTCCAGCCATTTGAGTAGCTACACCCTAGACGATAGGGGGTGCTTGCGTAGAGACGGTAGACTTTGTGTACCGCAAGACGAGGGTTTGAGGAAAGTTATTCTTGATGATGCACACCGTTCTAGGATGACCGTTCATCCCGGTGGGGACAAGATGTACCAAGACCTGAAGAGGGTTTTCTTCTGGGCCGGTATGAAGAAAGATGTGGCCGAGTATGTCGCTCGATGCTTGGTGTGCCAACAAGTGAAGGCGGAACAAAAGAAACCAGGTGGGTTGCTTCACCCATTGGAAGTTCCGCAATGGAAGTGGGATAGCGTCTCGATGGATTTTATTGACGGGTTACCCAGATCGAGAAAGGGCAATACAGGAATTTGGGTGGTGGTGGATAGACTTACTAAGAGCGCCCATTTCATACCTTTGAAGAGCAAGAGGACTGCTCCATGGCTAGCTTCAGTATATCTTCGAGAGATAGTTCGATTACATGGGGTACCCTCTAGCATAGTGAGTGATCGAGATCCTATCTTCACTAGCGAGTTCTGGAGAAGTTTGCAAGAAGCAGTGGGGACTCAATTGTGTCTGAGCACCGCATATCATCCTCAGACGGACGGCCAGACTGAGAGGGTGAATCGTGTTCTAGAAGACCTTTTGAGGCTTTGTATCTTAGATTTTGGAGGTACATGGGAAGAGCATCTTCCATTGGTGGAGTTCGCATATAATAACAGCTTTCAGTCCAGTATTGGTATGGCTCCTTTCGAAGCTCTCTATGGAAGGCCTTGTCGATCACCTACGTGTTGGTGGGAATCTACAGATAAGATGTTGCTTGGGCCTGATATGATTAGGGAGACTTCTAAGAAGATTGACTTGATTCGAAGAAGGATGAAAGCAACGCAGGATAGGCAAAAATCTTATGCGGACAAGAGAAGGACAGATCTTGAGTTTGAAGTTGGAGACATGGTCTTTGTCAAAGTGTCTCCGTTACGAAATGTGGTTCGCTTTGGATCTGTTGGGAAGTTAGCACCAAGGTTCGTAGGGCCGTTTCCTATTAAGGAAAGGATCGGACGGATGGCATATAAAGTGGAGTTGCCCGACAGACTTAGTGGTGTACATGATGTATTCCATGTGTCCCATTTGAGGAAGTGCTTACATGAGACCGCAGAGGTGGTAGAGCCGAGCTTGCTTAAAGAAGTGGAAGTAGAGCGTGATGCGACTATTCGACGAGCTCCTACTCGCATCCTTGGGTCAGAGACTAGGAAATTGAGGAATCGAGAGGTTCAATTAGTCAAAGTGCAATGGGGAGATGACGAAAGCAATGCTACTTGGGAGACGGAAGCGAAGATGCGTTCTTTGTACCCATTTCTTTTTGAGGGTATGTCTTTACTTTCTCCTCTATCGTTGTCTAGTACTTATCTTATCTTTAGTATATCCTCTCGTTAGTACTGATTGACCTTTAGATAGGGTAAACCAATGGTTGAAACATGTGTTTGAGACATGTTATGGTTGATGGATGCAAGTGGATGCAAGTGTTTGCTAGTGGTTGCTCGTGGATGCATATACACACACTCTAGGCACTAGATCGGCTCAGTCACTTCATATTGCATATTGCATAAAATTGTGTGTAGGAAGCTATATTTATGGATGTATAATGATTGTGTTATCATATGGATGATGCATTTTGGTGAATGATTGTGCACTTATGTAGATATTGTATGTGTCGATAGGGTTCTCTCGCATACATAATGGATGCATGGCACTATCATGGTTTGCATAAGTTCATACATTAGATAGGGAACATATACACACACTTTTTGCATATGCTCATACGTCATTAGAAATTGTTTTAAGGACAATGGATGCCCGTGTTTGATGGATTGAGTAGATGGTTGTTTGGATGGTAGGATATGCATTCTCCTTAGCTTAGAGATTTCGGGGACGAAATCCTTTAAGGAGGGGAGAATGTAACACCCCGTATTTCAGTTAATGCTGAAATTCACTAATTACAGAATAAATAATCTCAGATGTGAGAATTGGGGAAAACGGGCTGCGTCATTGCGTTCCTCTCGGAAAAATACGCGAAATAGAGTCCGAGTTTTCGAGAATCGGAGTCCGTATGGCCCGGTAATGGCCCAAAGAAGTTTGCAGGAAAATTTAAGCTAAAAACAGATTTAAAAATTCAAATTCAGATTTTGGAATAGAACCAGCGGGGCCAGGCGGGAAAATTCCCGCCCTAACCATGTCGACAGGGATGTCGACAGGCTTGTCGACAGGGGGGTCGACTTGCCTGTCGACTTGCCTGTCGACAGGGGCGCGGCGTCCAGAGAACCTGGGTGCACCAGGTTGGGTTTTAGGCTGGCTTGGAGGGCTGGTTCTAGAGATTTCCTAAATCTAACGGACCTAATCTAACCTAGGGTTAATCTAAGGGCCTAAAACACTCGCCTAATCTATAAATACACCCTAAACCTACCCTAATCCATACTAAAAATAGAAATGATGGCCTCATGCCGCCAAATCAAATCCTAGAAGGAGCCTCCACTAGTCTATGAAGGAAGTTGCAAGCTAATCACTCTCTAACCAATCTCTAATCATCACCATCTTCATATTTAGCAACTAATTCCACTTCATAAGTTTGCTAATCTTGGGTTTGGTGAGTTTCTATCACTTTAACTTCAATTGCTAAAGTAAGTAGATTGGGTGTAATGAGACTTATGGTCTTAAATGCGGATTAGTGAGTTTGAATCATTTATAATGATATGCTACTCTATGTTTTCCTATGTTTATGCATAATTAATAAGTGGGCTTATGCATGTTTGATAAGTTGGTTTATGCATGTTTAACAAGTGGGTTTATGCATGTTTAACAAGTGGGTTTATGCATGTTTAATAAGTGGGTTTATGCATGTTTAATAAGTGAGATATGCAAGTTATATGTATGTTTAAATGCAAGTTTAACATGATATGCAAGTTATGCATGCTTATGCAAGTATATGAACGCTTATGCAAGTTATGTATATGCTTAAATGCAAGTTTAATGTGATATGCAAGTTATGCTTGCTTATGCAAGTATGTGAATGCTTATGCAAGTTATGTATATGCTTAAATGCAAGCTTAATGTGATATGCAAGTTATGCATGCTTATGCAAGTATGTGGATGCTTATGCAAGTTATGTGTATGCTTAAATGCATGTTTAACATGTTATGCAAGTTATGAGAATGCTTATATGCAAGTTCAACATGTTATGCAAGATATGTATATGATAATATGCAAGTTTGGGATAAATGTAGTTGGGTTAATATATGCTCATATATGCAAGTTGACATCTTCTTAACCCATGACAAAGTTATATGCCAAGATTTGGTTAAACCCATGATATTTGTGATAGATCCTCCCTTGATTATGTCATGAAATGAGAACGATTTACGTGGGGAACGATGGGGTTAATAAATATGTTAATAAAAGTGTGATTGGGTATGATTAAGCATACCGTAAAAATAAATTAACATAAGTGGGAATTTACCTATTGAGTTAGGTCTACCCCATGGGAATTTACCTATTGAGTTAGGTCTACCCATGTTATGAAAAACTTGATATTAATTAGGGATAATTAATATGGGGGTGATTAATTAGGTGTAATTAATCAACTAAGACACGAGGTTGGACCCTTTTGTAGCGGAAGTCTGCCCGGAACCGACCGGCCATCCAGCGGCTACAAATGATTGGCCCAATGTGAGAGGTCTTAGTCATAAATTAAATACATGATTAAAGTAAAGACACGAGGTTAGACCCTTTTTGATGACAGAAGTCTGCCCGGAACCGACCGGCATATCCAGCAGTCATAAAAGACGGTCTAATGTGAGAGGTCTTTATGAGGTCATGATCTTAATTAATTAATTAATTAAGAAACACTTAACCATATTAGCATGTAGAGGGACATGAGGGGTTAAGTGGGTGCCTTGGGTGGCATGTGGAAATCTAGTGGGTTGCCTTGGGTGGCAATAGAAAATACGATTAGAATACTTAACCAAGTGGAAACATGTAATTAAACATGATTAAAGGGTTAAGTGGGATACACTAGATAAGTGACAAGCTTAGGCGGGGAGCTTGTGGGGGCCCATTTCAACCAATATCCCAAACGTATCTTTGTGGGCTCGACTCTAGTCGAGTGACGGGACACGCATATTGGGCTTGACTATAAGAGGCCAAAACGGGTTAGCGGTGGCAACGCAAGTCCAACGGGTTTCATATGCGTGTGTGGGCCCGGGCTGGTAGATAAGCCGTTGTTGCATCGGGTAGATATAAAGCCGTGCACCGTTGATATTATCAGGTGGCCACTTTGGGGAATAATACACCCCATTGTGGGACCAGCACGGGTATCTACGGTAGGGAGCCGATCGCTGGGGAGTAGTGGGTACACCTAATAAAGATAGGGGCAGTCGGCACCTATGTAGGGGTACACGAAACTACTGGGTAAAATTACTAAGTACACCTAATGGAGATAGGGGCAGACGGCACCTATGTAGTGGGCTAGGGGTACAAGAAACTACTGGGGAAATTTTCTAAGTCCTTGGGAGGGATCAACCTTTAAGTAGGGGTGACTGGTGTGGTGCAGTTAGTAATTATCCTTGGGTGGGTAGATGCGTCTTTACAGTTATCTTAGTTTATCCTAAGTCTACCAAGCTGCTTAGTGTAGCCATTCATCCCCAGACATTACCGTAGGTCAAGTTTATGTCTTCTCTGGTTACTTTAATGATTGTGTTGTTAAAGTTATAGGACTCGCTCAGACTTATGTCTGACCCCGTTGTTTTTATCTTTTTCCCAACCCTCAGGTCCTACGGTGGATCCTAGCAGTAGTGGAGCTTGATCGGATTGCTGTTCCAGTCTTTAGGAGCTTGGATAGATGTAAAGCTCCAGTTACCCAGTTATCTTTTCTTTTGTCCTGGCTATTGTATGAGAGAGTGGGATTATGTACTTCTTTATTTTGATGGATATTGTACTTGACTTTTATTGTGGTTTTATGATGTAACCAGACATGTTTATTTCCGCTGTTATGAGATGATGTTTTAAATTTCAAGTACTATTTATATCTGTCTTGTTGTAATTTTTCTGTTCTATATTCACTAAAATACTCCACCGATGCTATGGCATTCCCTTAGAGAGTGACCATAGCGGGCGTGGGGTGTTACATTGTTCCTCGAATTTCGCCTCCAGCCGCTGATGTTCAGGGCGCCACATCTAATCGAATACCCCTTTAAATCTCATCATAGCCGTTAAACAAGTAAGGCTCGTTGCCCTCTCCAATTTCCTCTTTGCAAGTTATTAATTTAATTATCTCGATTTGGAGAATTGGATCGGTGTAAACAGGAGTGTTTTGGCCACTGAAGAGGCTAGGGCAGAGGCTGTTGTATTAGAGATAGGATTAGGGTTTGTATTTTGGGGTTATTTGTATAATTGTTTAATATTATAAATCCTTTAATTCTCAAAAAAGCCCATTTACCCTTATAGCTCCAAATTCAGCCTAATGAGAGTTGCCCAAAGCCAAATATCCACCTTCTAGACACAATGGGCTAGGTCCCGTCAGCCCGTTTGGTTGTCTCAACCCACTTTTATTTATTTCAAAATATAAAATACTTATTTAATTTGATCGTACATTTAAATTTATCGAGGCCACATACTGACTCTAAAATTTCCAGAAAAATTATTTCTAGTTATGTTTTGACGATACGGTCCTAACAAAACTAATTTCGTCGAATTTGGAGACCATTTGAAAAATGGCCATTTTTTGGTCGATACAAATTGACAAAAATTAACAAAACACATTTTCTTTTTCCACACTCACATATAAATTCCAAAAATTACGACAA
The DNA here is from genome assembly GCA_030737875.1 of Allium sativum. Lineage (NCBI taxonomy): Eukaryota > Viridiplantae > Streptophyta > Magnoliopsida > Asparagales > Amaryllidaceae > Allium > Allium sativum. Next base: position 965,689,729 of record CM060912.1, on the reverse strand, counting down.
TTGGAATCTTGCAATAATTTGAATTCCGGATTCAACCAAAGTGGTTTCGTCGAAAACGGAGGTCGTTTGCAAAATGGCTATTTTTAATATTAAAAAAATAAATAAATTCCACAGCGACTATTCTGAATATTCAACTGGCCATAACTTTTGATTCCCGCTATGAAATTTCAATTTTTAGATTCGCTGGAAAAAAAAAATTTAAACAGTTTTAAATATTTTTGGTTTCACTGAAATCCGATTTATATTGCATCCTGTATAGTCAGTCAAAGTTCAAGTTCAAAATTTTCAAACTACTGCACTATTTCTAACTCCTTTTATAATTAAATTTATTTGTTTTAACTTCGATCAAAATAAATTTTTAATTGTTATTATTTAAAATATTATTCTTAATATTAAAATCCATTAAAATTGCTAAAATAAAAATTTTAAATTGGTTCTGATTTTCTAGGTTGTTACACAATTACAAAACAGCCCTATAACTCCTCAATAGCACTTGATTCTGAGAGTAGAGAGTGTAGATAGAAGAAGTTTGATCAATTCAGAAGTGAATTCGGTAGAGTATAACTGTAAAAAACATAAAAATGATGAAGAATAATGGTGGGATGAAATATGATGAAGTTGGAGAAGAAGATGTGTTAAAAATTCGGTTTTAACATCTTTTTATGGAGTATGAAGGGTTGCAACGGTTCTGAAGCGTTTCAAGTAGTAAAAAGACACTTCCCCTCAAAATTAGAAAAATAGCTATTATATGTCGACATACAAATTTTTCTATGTCGACATACTCATGTACATTTTTTATTTTCCAAGCATTTTCAAGTGTTTTGTTATAAAACTAATTCTGGAAATTCTTAAATAAAATTCTAGTGTTGTAATGCAATATCCTATGATAGAAAATCGTATGAAAACATACTTTTAATCTATATAAATATATTTATAAAATTATATGGTTTTAAACTATATAAGGTATAATATAAAATATAAAAAATTAAGTTTGAAAAACAAAGAAGAATAAAAATAGAAACACATAGAACAACAAAATAGAGAAGATTGAGGGAAAAATAGAAAACCAAAATAGAGAGGATTGATGATAGAATTGAAAATCAGATTTTGAATTTGAACCTAGAGTGCTAGTTAGAGTCTTACAAAATCTAAACTCTATAATTATATTAATCTTGAACTCTTGAAATCTTGATTACTCACGAGTCTTGAAATTTCTCTGATCTTTGAATCTCTATCATCTTTATAACTGTACAGTCTTCAGTAATATTTCCTATACATAATTCCTGCATATATATATTATACCAAAAGTGTTAGCATATATTTTATAATCAATGATAATTGAAATAAGGTTGTTGTCATCAAAACTTCATTCTATAACAATCTCCCCTTTTTTTATGATGACAACCTTAATTTATAAAATATTATACCTGTGTATACGTGTTTGATGATGATCCTTTTATACGCCCCCTATCTGTAAGAATTCTATAAACTATGCCTATATTTTATAATTTCTCCCCCTTTGGCATTGTCAAAAAGAAATATAAAAGATACTTTCTCTAAGTTTTACTATTCTAGAATCTAAGTAATATCCCTAAAAATACTCCCCTTAAATTAAACAATACTCTAAATAGAACATAAGTAACTATCCTTAAAAAATATCCCCCTTAATTTATTAACTAATTCTAAGTAGAACATTCCTAATTTATTTAAACTAAAGAGAATAATACTTAATATGATAATTAAACACAAACCAAATCAAGTATCATTATTACATATGTTTGTCTAATATATATACAAACCAATCCAAACTAAACCATACCATATTTCTTAATATATACAAGTTTCAAACAATATAGTCTAAATTACACCACACCTTATGTTTTTAGAGTAATTAAACAAATCAATCAAATCATACCAAACAACTAAACGTTTCTTAGAACTTCAACCCAATCATCTTCTCCAGTAATTGGATTCTTCTGGATATCTTTCCACTCTTCTTCTATGTTATGGGATGTTTGGTTGTTCATTTCTGAAATGAGAAGAAATATCCCAATGAATTACATCAAAATGTTTTTCTTGACGTTTAACTATCCTCATTTGAATGAACTCTAGTTTGTGCTAATTACATAATACTATGGAGAGAGCTTTCTTGAAAGAATTCAAAGAATCATCAAGGCTTTCAATTATTTTGAATAGGGTTTTCCATGGATTTGATGAGAAATGATTAAGGAAGAGGGAGTAATGAAATATTGAAGTTTTCTGGAAGAAATGGACTTAAATAGGGTCTGAAATTCATTGGATTTTGAATGGACATGAGTAGTTATTTTAATTTAAAATTTGAAAAGATTTGAAAAAATTTCTGTTATATGTCGACATACATGTTTTGTTATGTCGACATACTATAGTATGTATTTTTGAAAATTTTGAATTTTTGAATTCTTTTGAACTCCTGTAATATTATAATATATTTTATGATTTTTCAGAAACATAAAGATGATTTAAACAGAAATAAATTCCATTCATTACTTAATAGAAAGCAAATACATCCAACTAAACAAGACACACTTAAATACAAGATTCGAAAGAAAATACAAGAAAATATATAAAGATAGATTAAACTAGATGTCCTAGTTTTCGGATGATGATGAGGAAGATGAAATTACAAGCTTTCTTCCTATCTTGACAATGAATTTGGTCATTTTGGAAAGCTTCTTGTTAAACTTCTTGTTAAGCTCCTTTTGATTTTTGACGATTTATGCTTAATTTTGAATCATCGTGTTGTTGAGGTTATGATTTAAGGTTGGATACTCGATGCTTTCCATGGAAGTCTCTTGTTCTTTGACTTCCATTGGGTCTTGTTCTTGTTGCAATCGAGTTTGTTTGGCCTCATATGCCTCATAAGGTTTGAAAGTGATAGGAATTTGCATGAGATGAATGTTTGATGCGTCAAACACTTTTCTAGGGACAAATTCTTCTCCATGAAGATCAACTATAAAGTATTTGAAAATGCGAGTGAGATAAACACCATAGTAGAGAGTGTTTTCTCTTAAAGATACATCTGTGGGCTTAAATTCATTTAGAATCATATCGGCCCAATTGATAAGGTAATTACCCATAATGGCAAAGAGAGCCTTTTGGACTTTAAGAATTGGATTGCTGTAATTTCCGAAACGAGGAGTGATGGTGTGTTGAAGGAGAAGGTTGATAATTCTTATTTTTTTGGAAGAAAGAAACGATTTTTGAAACCCTTTGGAACACCATCTTCGAAGATATCGTGATAGGTTTCCATATCGGTTTCATCAATAGTGAAAGTTGTGAAATCCGTGCCCTTGCTTCTACAATTTAGAATTTTGCCTAAAAGATCAGCATCGAGAATAATTTGAGTTCCCTTGACACTACTCCAAATTTGGTTTTTGTTGCCTTGATAAAATCCGCGGTTGATATTTGCATAGAACATATTCATGAGTTTGGGATAACATACCTCGTCATTATCATGAGAGTCAATTAAACTCATGATTTCATTGTGTTGGAAGAGAGAGACGAGACCATAAGATGGAAAGTCGCTAAAGACGGCGAAAGCACCCGTGTTAACTTTAGCATTTGCTAAATAGTCACCATAGGTTTTAATGGAATTTTTGTCATTGTAAAGATAACCTTTTATGTTTTTGGTTATCTTCAATTTCTGAGATGAACTTGAGGAAGCCATTGATATGGTAGTTTTAAGGATGATAGATATAAAGAATGTTATTTTGAGTTGTGAATGAAAGGTAGAAAGGATGGATATGTATAGAAATGAATAGATATGAATTGAACAGACACAACTTTTTAGATTGAAACGACACCTTTTCAGACCTTGGGAGTTGATGAAAAGATTGGAGGGAAGTTTGAAAGTTTAAACTTTTGAAATTCAGAATTTAAATTTCAAAAACTATTGGATATGTCGAGATGTATATTTCTGTATGTCGACATACAAGGCTTATCTCAAAATGATTTTGGATTTTCAAGCTTTGAATTAAATTATCAATTTATATTTTAGGTTTAACGATTTCATAAAATAATTCTAATCCTACATACAAACAATTTATTTTTATTAATATATTGGTTATTTAATATTATATTATTATTTTGAATTTCAAAATTAAAAATTCAAATTTGAATTTCAAATTTCAAAAAGTTTATTGAATTTTAAAGTTTTTAAATTCAAATGAAAGCAAACAAACAAAGCAACCATTCAACCAAATAAAATTAAAATTTAATTAATGCGTACCCGGTTTTTTGATCCTTTTCTTCATGATCTTCTGAACTATGAATTGTTGCACATCATATTTTTGTATTTCCAGTTTCTGGTTCTTCATCACTTGATGACGAATCTGAATCATCTAATGTTGCTGCATATGCTTTCTTTCTTTTCCTTGATGAATTGGTGTTGTCCGTTTGTTGAGTAGATTTTTCTGGATATGGACACATTTTCTTTACATGCTCTGGATTGTTGCAGTTAAAACATCGTCCATCATTTAATTTTGAATTTTCTTGATTATAAACCTTCCTTCTATATTTTAGAAATCTTCTAAACTGATTTGTCATAAGTGCTGTTTCTTCATCATCTTCACTACTTGAGTTAGAATCATTTGTTGTGGCTTTCAGTGCACTAGATTTCTTTTCAATTGATCTATTTTCTTTTCTTTTCTGTAATTGAACTTCATATGACATTAAATTCCCAATTAACACTTCAATCTTCATTTCATTGACATCATTGGCTTCTTCTATAGCCAAAGTCTTCTGATCCCATTCTTGAGTTAACGAAATTAATATTTTTATGACTTGATCTGCTTCGGAGTAAGTTTTTCCAAGTGTTGTAAGTGAATGCACTATCTCTTGAAATCTGCAATACATATCCGAAATAGACTCATTCTCATTCATTTTAAATAATTCAAATTGATTGACTTGCATGTCTTTCTTAGTCTGTTTAACTTTACTAGTTCCTTCATGAGTAACTTGTAAAGTTCTCTAGATTTCATAAGCAGTCTTACATACAGATACTCTATTAAACTCATTTCTATCTAATGAACAAAATAACATATTCACGGCGTTAGAATTGCTCTGTGCAACAACCTTTTGTTCATTTTTCCATTGTGCAAATGTAGTTATGGGTTCAACATATTCATTTTGTGTACTATTCCATGTATCTAATCCTATATTCTATAAATAGATTTTCATCCTACATGCCCAATATGAATAATTACTACCATTAAATTGTGGTGGTCTAATGGTGGATTGACCCTCTATAAATAACTATTATTGCTACAGGTATTGGTTGCCATTTTACCAAATTTTCAAAAATCAAAATATGAACTTTTTGAAAGACCTTGCTCTGATACCAATTGTTAGGGTCTGCGGAACGGAACGTTCAGGCAAAGAAAACACTAGAGGGGGGCGAATAGTGTTTGTAAGAATTTAAACAAAACAAAAATCTAAAGTGAACTACGGGATGAATCAAATAACACAAACATAATCACAGACACAGATTCAAACACAGAAGAAAAAAAAAAAAACAGAAAATAAAAGTGCAGAAAAGGAAAGAACACGTCGGATTTTATACTGGTTTGGATCATTCCTACGTCCAGTCCCGCAGAACGCTGGATTGTGCAAAGTTTTATTACTATTTCCAGTAGTCAAATACAACCTCCTTGATTTCACGGCTCAACAAAGAGACACCGACTCCTATCTCTTGATTTCATGGCTCAACAAGGGCACACCGACTCCTATTTTTTGATTTCACGGCTACAAGGATACACCGATTACTCAGGGTTTATTCAAACCAAGCAATTACAAACAGCCCTTTAACTCTTCAATAGCAATTGATTCAGAGAGTAGAAGTAGAGATTGTGGATAGAAGAAGTTTAATCAATTCAGAAGTGAATTCGGCAGAGTATAAGTGTAAAAACCATAAAAATGATTAAGAATAATGGCGGGATTAAAGAGGATGAAGCTGGAGAAGAAGATGTGTTAAAAAATTCGGTTTTAACCTTTTTTTTATAGAGTATGAAGGGTTGCAACGGTTCTGAAGCGTTTCAAATAGTGAAAAGATACTTCCCTTCAAAATTAGAAAAATAGCTGTTGTATGTCGACATACATAATTTGCTATGTCGACATACTCATGTACATTTTTGATTTTCAAAGCATTTTCAAGTGTTTTGATACAAAACTAATTCTGGAAATTCTTGAATAAAATTCTAATGTTGTAAATCAATATCCTATGATAGAAAATCATATGAAAACATACTTTTAAACTATATAAATATATTTATAAAATTATATGGTTTTAAACTATATAAAATATAAATATAAAATGTAAAAAATTAAGTTTGAAAAACAAAGAAGAATAAAAATAGAAACACATAGAAAAACAAAATAGAGAAAACCAAAATAGAGAGGATTGAGGATAGAATTGAAAATCAGATTTTGAATTTGAATTTGAACCTAGAGTGATATTAGAGTCTTACAAAATCTAGAATCTATAATTATATTAATCTTGAACTCTTGAAATCTTGATTACTCATGAGTCTTGAAATTTCTCTGATCTTTGAATCTCTATCATCTTTATAACTGTAAAGTCTTCAGTAATATTTCCTGTATATAATTCCTACATATACATAATATATATATATATATATATATATATATATATTCTATACAAAAAGTGTTAGCGTATATTTTATAATCAATGATAATTAAAATAATGTTGTTGTCATCAAAACTTCATTCTCCAACACCAATTACCTATATAATTCTATAATTCAAGGAGTAACAAGTGTGTGATGACATACGAGCACTAATCACAATTATATGAACATCCATAGCAAACATCAAGAATAACATCAATGCACATTATTAACTACTGTGCAAGCGTTATGGTAATCAACGCTTATCAGTGTGTAAGTGTAAATAACTATACAACCATTCATCCTACATCACACCAATATATTTGATGACTACAATTATATATATATATATATATATATAAGTGAGTAGAGTTTCACACCGACATTTCCACTCCGTCTAACTTTACTATAGGACAATGCATCTAACTGTTATCTCCCCGAATTGACTTTCGCTCCACACCAACCTCTTCGACAATAATAATATTATATATATATATATTTATAAATAAAAGGGAGGAGGAGGTAGGGTGGCCGAAAAGGGGGTGTATGGCAAGGGGAGGGGAGGTCCTTTGCATGGGGAGGATCACGGTTTGGTTGAGTGTAGCTCACCGCCGTGGGATCGTGTTAGGGTAGGAGGCCCGCTTGGGTGGTGGTGTCATGGTTGCAATGACCCGCCATTTTGCCTAGTTTTTGCTAGTAATTAAACCAACTCAAACATTTCATAAAGGAGAATTGTTAGGGGTACTTACACATCTGTTGAAAAGTAAAAAAACATTTAATCCATTTTCATTACAATAATATTACATCAAAGTTACCAAAAATATCTGAGTACAAAGGTCATACATCGGAAAGAAATACAAATATACTCTCAGCGGAAGGAAAGTGAATGCACCAATATATAATAGCTCCAACTAAAATCCGGAATCTTGCTCCAACTAACTCCAAAGCTACACCTGCAAATCAAACTACTAGCTGCCCATGTGGAAAATTATGGGCACTCAGAGTTTAGGTTAAGGAACAATAAACTTCAGGTTAGTTATGGGACTGGTGTGAGAGCTCAAAATAGTTGATTTTAAGGTTTATTTTAAAATTAGGTAATTCACCAGACCACACAGTAGACATGGAATGAGTTAACTCCATGTGAATACCAATGCATAGAAATTCGCAATGACTTTCTGAAAAATGAAGCTATCATAAGTTCGTCCCACTTCACACAATGCAAGCGCACACCAAACAGGCGAGTTTTGTCTTATGATAACCAAAAATGCTTCGATATGTGAAAACTCTCTTTCATATTATTATTAGTGCATAGTGTGGAAAAACCTTTCAAAAGTGAATATATTAATCTTGGCCAACATAATACTCCATACTATTATGTTAACATGTAGGTATCCAATAAAAATCGTACGGGCTTGTACTGGAGAATTGGATTTCCAACATGATGGTTCCTAGTACGAAAGATCAATCTGTGGAATTAAAACCGATGCGCAACACAGTATTCAGTGAGTAACATCCAAAGACTCAGACCCTTTGCTATACTATCCACAAATTGGAATATCAGCGAGTAACATCCAAGGACGCAGACCCTTCACACTATTCTTTTATGATAGAACATTGAGTTTTAGGTGATCACCCTAATCCAACTCCAGAAGCATACAAAATTTACCACTAGTTTACCATCATACCGGGGTATGAGGCTTGGAGAGGTCACGTTACACAAAACTACGCTTAAAGAAGTCATGCTTTGATCATCCATTGCTCATTTTACTTAAGTATGCCACACAATCAATCTACCACGCATAACTAATATCTATCAATATATAACCTCTAAGCTTATACGTCTCAGAGAAGTGTGTTAAGCTAGGAGAATGAATTGTCTGCCACCAAATAGATATATATTAATAAAGATTAGTGCTACATAGTCAATTACAATGTCAGACTCACAATCTGTACAAATCCGTTCTGGGTCTGAATGGAATAATAATCCGGAATTCCTTCAAATACGTCCGGACTACTTTCCACTTAACTGATATAAATTCCATCTGCAAATGGGAGCAAACTATTCGATACATCCAACAAGTCACCCTTACGATGTGAAGGGTCCCGGTCCTTAATATCATCTTCAATGTCTTTAATTTCTCCTAACATCATATTATTATTTAGAATGGATTTCAGACATGAATCTGATCTCGGTCTTTCCAAATAATAAGAGAAATTTTAGAAACACAATTATGAATCATGCAAGCTTTCAACCAAATCTCCTTCCATCTTGGATCTTGTTAATTATAACTCTTTTAAACCCATTCTCTAATTATTCTTAACAAAGTCCATATTTCAAAAAATTCATCTTATAACTTTTCTCTTTAAAACATCTCTTTTTAAATCAAGATAATTTAGCTTCAAAAAGCCCAATTAACTTTCATGTTTGATAACTCGTTATCAAAATCTATTTCTTTTTTAAAATCCTTAATCCACATTTCATAAATTCAACCATAATTTCCATTTAAAAGGAATGCCCCACATTTAACTTTTTAGTCTTAGTTAAAAGATCATTATTCTCACAAATTCCTTGCTTTAATTTGATTAAATTCTCAACTACGATATGAATTTTCATAATTCAATCTCATTGAGTTTCAAGAATGATATTATTGAAGATAAAACCTAAATCAATCGATTTTGAACATAAGTTACATAGAAATTATATACACTTATATTCGATACAAATACTCATAATCAGCGAATACTATAAGCGGAGTAATGATATATATCTTCTAATTTCCTTAAATAGTATACGTTTACATCACAGAATTTTATATCAAATATCTGAAGATTATTTCTATTCAACTTATCTCAATTAAATCGGGAAACTCGTATCTTAGTTCGAAAATTTATCAAAACCTTTGATATTAGATCTGGATAAAATTCATTAACTTATCCTCAGTATTAACTTCCGTATCCAACTCATATTATAAGCGCAATAAAATTAAACTACCTTTTAAATTCCTCAAATAGTAAAAGTCATCATCCGCAGCGATGATATCAAACATTCGAATATTCATCTCCAACCATGTCCAAATTCACTTAAAATTGGAAATCCTTTTAAACTCCATATAAAATATTTTTAATAATTTTGAACCTTCAAAATATTTCATGAATAATTTAAAAATGATTACTTATGATTCGGAAAGCAGTTTGCGGATTGAAAACTTCAAAACATATTACTTAAAGAAAGATTTATAACAGCGTTATAGAAGTGTTACAAAATAGATATTTTAACTAGTTTGATCAAAATATCGTTTATATTAGAAAAAACTCAAATTTTCCAAATCAAAACACTTTTAAATAACTTATAATTATTTTGAAAAAAAAATCATATTTTTAGCAAAAATAGCTATTTGCAATTATGGTTGACAAACTTTACTTACAGCGACATTTTCCAAAACTATTTTGAACATAACTTGAAGTTTTATATAGAAATTTGAAAATTCATTTTTTTATTAAAATCTAATATAATTGGGATCGAATGTTTTTGGTTTTAGGAAAATCCAACTTAATTTGCTCAAGTTATAGTTGTTTAAAGTTTGTGGCTAAACGCGAACTACCACTATGCGACACATCCTATTTTGATCATAATATAACTTAATATATAATAGTTCCGAAATACTTCAAAATACTTTAGAAAACCATTATATACTTATATAAACCATTTTAAAATATTTCCTAGATAGGAAAACCAAACTTCACTCTTTTGAAATAGAAACCTTTTTCATCGTTTAAAAAAACATTTTTAACGTCAAAAACTTGTTTAACAAAACGTTCCTCTTTACGAAATTCATTCTTATACAATTCCATTTCATTTCCTAACTAATTTAAATTTTAAATTTTAAAATAAATTTTCAAACCAAATATAATAATATTATTTACGTTTCGACTATGGTGGAGATTTAACTGATCACCAATGCAATACCATAATTGTTGTGTCATAGTGTGTGTCACAAGCAATAACAACCATATAAACATCCATAGCAACCATTCTCAATATCATTAAAAAAATAACTAAGCACAAGCGTTATAACACTAATGCTCAACAATCATCCATCACAAACAAACATCAACCATTAAACATTCATAACTTGTTTAATTCTATCAACACTAGTTAAATACCTAAATTAAACTAATTCTTCACTGATTAGTGTACAATAAACTATTGTAACATTTAAAGAGTTCTCACCAACATAATTGCTCCTTAATTCTTCACCATAGGCGAGCCTAGTTAACCGCAAATGAGACGTCAGATAGTATTTCGTTGCACCGTCTTCTTTGGCAATGTATATATATGTGTATGTATACATATATTTTATTACTTTTTTTTATAAAATAGGAGGAAGAAGGGTGCTTAGCCATAGGATGGTGGTTGGTGGGTGGAGCAAGGAAGGAAAGGGGGTGGCGCATGGGTGGGAAGGTGAAGGCGGGATCATAGCCGTGAAGGAAGGAAGGAAAGGAGGAGGTGGAAGGGTGGTGGTTGAATTGGCAAGGAGGGTGAGGAGGAAAAATGGAGGAGGAGGAAGAGGGAAGGAATGTCCTAGGAAGCCATGGCTAACGAAGTGAAGAAGAAGAAGGAAGAAGTAGGAAAGTAGGAGAGTATGGAATGAATGGAAAGCAGAGGGGAAAAGGCTCTATGTATAGTAGAAAGGCTTAAGAGAGTGACACCTCATAGACACATGTCCATTTCTAGTGCATGCATTCATGCATGTTAACAAGTATACTAACATTTGCTAAAAGCTTAGGAAGGGAAGAATTGGTAGCATTTGTTAAGGAAATGCTATGGTGGATATTTGCAACATTAAGGAAGTGCTATAAAAAGGTTTCGTTATAACGGCTTAAACTATTATTTTGACAAAAGCTAATATATTCTCATCGGAATATTACAACTACATTTCACAGCTTTAAATAACTATTTTATTACTATTTAAACAAAAATTTCTATGTTATCAATTAACAATTTTGATAACTGATTTTGAGAAAAGCTAATAATTCTTTGTCAAAATCATACCGTTATATTTGACAAAATTTAAATACTATTTCTATATTTATATTTGACAAAAGATCATGTTAACAAAATAATTTAATAAATACATGTTTGATAAAAGATTATATTAAAAAGGTAGTTTTACAAACACAAATTTGACAAATTTGTTGTAACAAAAGATTGATAATTTTGAAGTAACAAATTAACAAATTCCTACATAATATTTTACTGTTATATTTTGACAAAAAAAATCAAATATTTGACAGTACCAAATATTATTTTCTCACTAAAGCTATATTTGTATCAAATTAAATTCTTATTTAAATCAAATTAAATTCATTTTATATTCAAATATTCTAGTTTTTAAATTCTATCGGTTAAAATTTTGGGATCGTCACATTCATCCCTCTAAAAACTTTTCGTTTTCGAAAAGGAAACGGAATCATAATTACCCGTTTACGGTCTTGTATATTTTTAAACTCAAGATTTAAAATTATTTATACCAAATTTTGAAAGAAATTCCATCCTTTCAAGGGAAATGCCAAATAAAATACGCAGATCCAAACAACTATATATACAATATCCCTAACAATTTACCTTTACTTCCACAATTACTTCCAACTCATTATCTACTGGGCCAATTGCTTAACACTTAATGATTTACCATTATCTAAGAAAATTCAGAGTTATAAATCATTTTCTTAGGTCTTATCTTGCCAATAATTCGGAATACAATGGTTATGAGACTTATTCCTTTTCAGTCTCCAAAATTATCGTTAGTTTTTACATGAAAAACCGATCATCTCATTCTGGGGAATGAATTTTATTATATTTAACCCAAGTTTATATCTTAGCATGAATTCTATTATATTTCAAAATGCATTAGTCCCAAAAATTAATTCATTTTCGTGACAAGGTGCTCTCTCGATCATAGTACTCTAGAAACTCATTCTAGGGCATTACTCACCCTATGTGCAATGAGTTATTCTCATAGGATACTACCGATCATATCTCTGATGAGTCCTTCCTATTCCCTTCAAATGAGTGGTACCACATAGCTTTGTATAAACCAAAGCTCTGATACCAAATGTAACCGCCTTTTTGCCTGGCTTTAGCCAGTTATTAAACCAACTCACACCGTCCATAAAGGAGAATTGAGGTATTTACATGTTTGCACAAAAGAGTAAAAGAACACTTTCATTTTCATTACAACAATATTGTATTAGAGTTACTAGAAATATATGAGTACAATGGTTACACAATGGAAAGAAATACAAGTATACTCTCAGCAGAAGGAAAATGAGTGCTCCAAGATATAATATCTCCGGTTAGAGTCCAGAGTCTTGCTCCAACTAACTCCAAGGCTTCCTATGCAAATCAAACTACTAGCTTCTCGTGTGGAAAATTATGGGCACCCAGAATTTAGGTAAAGGAACAATAAACTCCAGGTCAGTCATGGAACTGGAGTGAGAGCTTAAAAAGGTTGTTTTTAGGGTTTATTCTAAAGTTAGGTAATTCACCGGACCAAGCCGCTATACAAGGACGGGTTTACTCCATGTGAATATGTAACAACCCGGAAAATCGGAACCAGTTTAAATTTTTTATTTTAGCGGTTTTAATGAATTTTGAATGTTTAAAATGATTTATTTTAAATAACAAGTAATAGAAATTTATTTGAATAAAATTAGAACGTATAAATTTATTTAAATCGAAGTTAGAATATAAATATTTATTTTAATTATAAAAGGAATTGAAAATGGAGCGACAGTTTGAGAATTTGATTTCAAATTTCAAATGAATGTACAGGATTCAAAATAAACCGTATTTTGGTAAAACCAAAAATATTTGAATCTGTTTAATATCTTTCCAACGAATGTGAAAAATCCAGATTTCATAGCGAGAATAATAAGTTATGTTCAGTTGAAAATTCAGAATAGTTGCTATGGAATTTATATAAAATATAATCCTTAAAAATAGCAATTTTGCAAATGACCTCCATTTTTTACGGGACCACTTTTGCTGAATCCGGAATGTCAAATTATTGCATGATTCCAATTTTCCTAATTTTTGCAATTAATATGTGAGCATGTGGAGTTAAACGCGTTGGTCATTTCAGAATGACTTTAATCGTCTGTAAATTGACCGTTTTTCAAATGGTCTCCAAGTTCGATGAAATTATTTTTGTTAGCCGTATCATCAAAACATAGCTAGATTTATTTTTCTGGAATTTTTGGAATCAGTATGTGGCCCTGGTAAATTAAAATGTACGTTTAAATTCAATATATATTGATTTATATTTTAATTTTGATAAAAATAGATCAAGACATTAGAATTGGCTTACGAAACATATCCCATTATGTCCAGAATGGGGGTATTTGGCTAGGGGCGATAGTCGTTGCGTCTGATTTGGAGTTCGTATGGGTAAACATGTATTTTTGAGATTAATGGAATTAAATTAATAATTTACTAAATGTATAAATATAAAAAAATCAAACCCTAATCCGTTCACTTTTCTTCAGCTGCCACTATTCGTTGAACGACTCCAAAGCTCTGAAATTCATTCCTTATTTTCGTCCAAAATAATTCGAATTCTAAGAAGAAATCAAAACAAAAATGGTAGGACTCTTCCTCCTCTACAAATCCAGAGGGGTTTGATCAGTCCTCGTTAGAAATTTTGATCGATTTTCGAGCACAAAGTCAGCTCATTCATGTGCCTTTTCGGTGTTGGTGGGGCCTTCGAGTTGGGTATGGAGGGAGCCGCGAATAGAGCAGGTGAAGGCGGTCACGGTGGTGATGGCGGATCAAAACCATGATCAACTATGGAGGCGCGGTGATGGGTTGTCAATGTGGAGAAATGGGTTTGAGTGTAGCAGGAAGGTTACGACGATAAAGGAGGATAAAGGAATTTAATGATGTAATTATTATTTAATTATTAACTAATTATTTCGAATTATGTAATTAAGCTATAAATGATCATAACTTCTTCATACGAGGTCAGAATGGAATGATTTCAGTTGCGTTGCGATCGTGGAAACATATACTATAACATGGAACTAACCAGAACGGAAACGGGGCACGTTAGAATTTCGGGAAAATTCAAATCCAAGTGGTACAGAAATTCAAAAATAAAAGAATGGAGGAATGGAAACGAATGTGAGAACTCCTCACTCTAATCTTGTTTTCTAGTTAAATACGTACTAGGTTGTAGACGGGGATTTGCAGCTCCTGACACCGTTGTCCACAAACCACAGACGACTTGTTTGATTGTATTGTATGGTGGAAATTGATTGTGATTGCATTGTGAAATGGAAAATAAAATATTCATGTGATGAATAAAATATTTGGATAATAAAAATATCATTTTTATTGTATAAATGAATTGTACAAAATATTCATATGTTGAAATAAATATTTTGTCGTTAAAAATATAATTTTTAAAGAGTATATGAATGAAAATAAATATTCATAAACAAATCAGATGATTTGTTTATGTACACTCATTTATCTGATACTGATTGGGACGATATATTTTACACATCGCCCAACTGCACAAATAAAATAGTGTTTGTTGATTGAAACCCCACACGGGTAATGGGATGATATTTGATGTACACTAATCCCAATTCTTTAGTTGTATGTCAATCGATTGGTTGACAGACTGTTGTAACCGTTAATTATTTATATTTAATGCTTATGCAGTTGTGTAGTGCACTCGAGCTGATGGTTGATTGTTTATCATTGTTGATATATACATGTGTTGTATGAAATCCATATAAATAAAATTATATGGTAATTGATTGGGTCTGCTTCCAATTCAAGAATAAGGAATATTTTAAAATAACTAATATTTTAAAATAATGAATAATTCAAAATAATATTCAGAAAAGAATCAAAATGTGATTTTGATGTCCGATTTTGGATGGACACGAAAATATTTAAATATATGAAGTCGTGTTGATTAGATTTGCGCCATTTTGACGCAGACGATATTTATATCGATTTTATTCATTTTTTATAATGAATATCGGAAAGGGAAGTGATTTCAAAATCTAATGTTTTGAAAATATTACCATTTAATATTATAATGATAAGGGATATTCAAATTTAATTTGAAATTTGAAATGGAATCGAAATCGTTTTAAAATGAAATTAAAAAAAATTATTATGGAATATTCAAATTTGATTTAAAATTTGAAACGGTATTGAAATCGTTTTAAAATAAAATTAAAAATTAATTTATTAAGGAATATTCTAATTTAATTTGAAATTCGAAATGGAATTAAAATCGTTTTAAAATGAAATTAAAAACAAATTTATTAAGGAATACTCAAATTTGATTTGAAATTTGAAATGAAGTTAGAATCGTTTTAAATTGAATTTATAAATGATTTATAAAATACGTTTCAAATGGAAATCGTTGATATATATATATATATATATATATATATATATATAATATAATGGCCTGAGTAGAACGCGCCGTGCAGCGACCGTTCGCGAATTTCGACCTTTGACTTCGAGTTGACAGTACGGGAGATCTGACCATCGGATTCTCCTAAAACCAGAAATGTTGCGTTCATATGGAAAAGAGATTCCAACTAATATAAGGAATTTTAAATCTAATGGTTGTATTTTGAATTATGTCCAAATCAAATTTGGAAACGGTCACTGTAACTGCAGTTCGATGACCGTTTATGGAAATCGACTGTACGGGCCTTGATAAAATTATTAAAAATATTAATAATTTGTGTAAACTCATAATAAATGATTTGGAAAGAATTTGGATGAAAAATTCCACGTTTGTAAAGATAAAAATTGTATTTTTTATCAAAATGAACTAGTTATGAACTAGAATTATAATCCAATATTTTTAAATAAATAAATTGGATTTAAAACGGTTTTAAAAATTACTAGAATTTCCGATATATGAATTGGAATAGATTTGAATCGAAATTATCTTCGGAAAATTTCGATGTTGGATTTCGTGATTATACAGATATTATTATGAAAATTTGAAAGATATATTTATATCGTTATTTCCAATACAATATTTGTTGGTTGCAAAATTTGATATTGAATATAAGCCTATATATTTTCTATTCAGAGCCTTGTATTTAATATCAAATGAGATTTTGGGTTTTTCATGAACGGTGTCTTAAATAACATTTTCATAAACCCAGTTGAGGAAAGAATAAATCTTTTTATTAAGATTTAGTTAAATTTTCCGATTAATTAATATTTAATTGGAATTAAATAAAAGAATTGGATTTTGGGTTGTCGTGAGTAGTGTCTTTAATAACACTGTTATGTAACACCGTTTGGAAGGAATAAATCTTTTAATTAAGATTATTAGAATTTCCAGTTACGTTTGCTAATTGGAATAAAATGGAATGTGAATTGGGTTTATCGTGAACTGTGTTTTTAACGATATTCGTTCTTTATCCCGATTTACAGTAAAATGTGATTTGGAATTTATAAATCTTTTATTAAGATTTGAAGGAAAATTTCCAAAGTAAAATTTTCCAATTAAATATAATAAATTGGAATGGAATGGAATTCGATTTGGTAATAATCGAAGTGAGCTTCTGTGGAGGAAGACCATTACTATAAATGGAATTTAAAAGGCTTTGCCGTTATTCTATTTATATTGTTGGTTGGATACGGAAGTTTATATCGATTAAATATATTGATCTGTTTTCCGTGAAGATTCCATAATTACGGGAATGGGATTATAGGATTATCGCGAATTGTGTTTTAAATGACATTAGTTCTTTAACCCAGTAAAAGATAAGATTAATTTCTTAACTATGAAAAATCGGTAAGTAATGATTTTTGAGATTAAAACTGAACTAGAGTTTTAATGAATCATTAATTAGATTGGAATGCGAATGGGATAATTAAATTTATCGAATTCATGAAATGATCGAGAATGGAGTACCACCAGTTTTACTCCAGGCGATAGTTAAATCTTTAATTAGATTTGAACGTGAAATGGTAATTAATTTTACCGACAACAAGGGGGTGTTAGATATGGAGTACTACCAGTTTTGCTCTATGGGATGAATAGGTTGGGATTGGGAAATAAAAAAAATGATTACTTCAGTAAGGTGCGCTAATCCTGACTAATTTGGAAAACCTTAATTTGGTTTAAATCGTGAAAAGAATATTTGAATAAAACAATATTCTGGATTGGAATGAGGCGTATGTTGTGTTTTCATAGCACTTGTTTATAAGGTACGCGAGTTATTCAGAAAGACCGGGTTTATCCCATTCTGAATAACTGGTTCGACGATATGTCGATGATGAAGACGGCGGTTGAAGACTGGAGTTCCTCACATTGTTTGGATGATTACCGATGTCTTGATTGGGCTGCACCGAAGACAAGGTAATAAATGGTGATCATCCAGACATAGTTCATTACTACAAAAGTGGGCATATTTGACACTATTTTTATGTGGCCGTAGATCAAAAAAGCGTTGCCGTAGGCCATTTTTTCAAATAGGCAACACCAGGGGGGCGTGGCATCCGCGGCCGTTGCATTAGCCACCTAAGGCAACACTTTTGCCCATCTACGGCCACGGAAAGAAAGTGTTGCATTATAGCCATAATGCAACACTATTTGCACGTAATGCAACACTATTCAGCGTTGCCTTAAGCATTAGTTAGGGCCTGGCTTCCAGTGCCGCCACGTCAGCTTTCCACATCAGCTGTCTACGTGTCACACGACACGTCATCTCTCCATGTCAGCACTCCACGTGTCACATGCCACACCAGCTATCCACGTCAGCGGTGGGGTCCACGTGCGATGGGTAAGCAATTATATTTAATGTAATGCAACACCACTACAATATGTAATGCAACACCATTACAATGAAATGCAATATCAATAAAAGCTAACGCAATAGTAGAAGAAGGAAAATGCAACACTAATTTGATAGAAATACAATGCTTTAATTAAATATTTTGCAATACAGGTTTTGTACAAGAAACTCATCCAAAGCAATTGTTTTAATTATCCAAATATCAAAACTCAAAAATCAGCTACACCGTTTTGTTCATTGTATACAGTAAGCTCGAACTACTTCAAGAATAGGTGCACGGCATAAGGGACATTATCCTGATCCATTCCTGGCCAATTCTTTAGCGAATTCTGAACATGTACACATGTGTCCACACCTGCAAAATGTATTACTCATTTATATATATGAATCATATATATGCAGCAATCCGATTGCAATAGGAAATATATATGTATGTTAGTATGTACCTATATATGAATCATATATATGCAGCAATCCGATCTGCAAAATGTATCCCTCTGCCTTCCAGAATTAAATATGCACCTGATCAAATGATAACAAGTTATTTGATAAGTGGTGGCATCGAATGGCCATTGGCCTTCTTAGTAAAATGTTATGAACAAAATTATTACAATTGACTTACTGACCATTGGCGATTGTTCACTCATGCCAGCCAACAAATAAGCAATTTCATATGGCCATTCGTCTTCTGAGCAAAAAGTTTTCAGTTCCCATATTACTGCCACGTACACTGTATCACTTCATATCCTATCAAGCTTCAGAAGCATATCGTCATCTACATCTTCAACTCCTAAACAAAACTCCATCGTCAAAAGTTAAAAAAAAAACAATGGAGGACTCTTCACTATGCATCACTGCCACTGTTCTTTCAGGACATTGGACTTACGAATTTGTGCATCTCACGCTTAGGCATACGCTGAAGCTTAATGAGGAGTGGACTAAACGGGTTATACCCAAAAACTCTTTTCTAATAACATGCCCATCTTACAGTATGCGTGATCATGCGCTAATGTTGAAACTTTTTACAAAAATTGGAGGTGCTTTTTATGTGCAACAACGGTCTGCTGAAGAATTTGAGCCTGAACCAGCGTTCGAGGCAGAATCATGGGCCAGAGTTGTTGGCTTTCCCGAGTTCCTGAAGACAAATGTTCCTGCAATAAAAGAATTAATGACGCCAATGGGAAATGTGTGTGAAATTGACGACTGTCATTGGTCTCGAATTGACCATAGATCATTATACCTGAAAATGGAATTTTATGAAGGCATTGGCTTGGAGAATGTTTTTGCTGCTCGATTCGACAACAAGAAATACATCATTAGGGTTGAGCGCACCACACATACTCATCATTTGACGAGGCCTGAAATTCTATTTGTGAGCAATAGGGAGGAACCGGTGGTACCATTTTTTTGTGATCATAGGTAAATTTTACTTCCATCCACAGTTTCTTATAGTGAGACACAACCACACATGCACACACTCACATACATACATATAAGAATTGAATCATATAATATATTAGGTGGATCACAAAATGTTTACAGAAATAGAAGTTTGATCATATAATATATTAGGTGGATCACAAAATGTTTACAGAAATAGAATTAACATACCTATTGAAGTTTGATCATCCAAAGATCACTTTGCCTCCACAACAAGAAATTCTGGTTTGGTCGCTGACTATGCTCTATCCTTAACAGCCACTCTGACATAGACAATGGCTCTGACATGGACAATGACTCTGACATGGATGCTGGTGCTGATGCTGGTGTGGATGCTGGTGATGACTGGTGATGTTTGTGGATGTTGGTTTTATTCTGTTGGTAATGATTTTTGGCTTGAAATTTTGTGAATATTTGTGAAACTTTGTGTGGTTGTGGAAGTTTGTGATGACTGGTGATGACTGATGATGGATGCTGGTGAATGTTTTTGAATGTTTGTGAATGGTACGTTGTTTTGTTTGTGAATGCTGGTGATTTTTTAAAATCTCTGCGTACGTCTCTGGTGTATACTTATGATACTTGTGCGTGTATACTTGTGCGTGCCTTCAGATGGTTGCCTTATGATACTTGTGCGTGCATGTATACTTGTGCGCGCGTGTATACTTGTGCATGTCTACTTGAGAGTGTGTACTTGTGCGTGTATACTTATGATACTTGAGCTTGTATACTTGTGATACTTGTGCGTGTATACTTGTGATACTTGTGATACTTGTGCGTATATATGCACTGCGTGTATGATGTGTATTGTAATAAAACGAAAATGCTTGAGTGCACGCTTCAGATTTTGTCAAAATCTGCGGTAAGAGGCTTAAAATTCGGATGTCACCGCAGTGCATACACACCGCAGTGCAAATTAACCTCAAACATACAATTAACCGCAGTGTAAGGTATGAACCTCAAGCAGTACAAATTAACCACAGTCCCCATTCCTTAACTAGCTCGACCTCTATAATAGACCAATGTCTTTTTCATGCCAGTAGCCCGGTTCTCATGGTTTATTGCTGGGTATAATTTTCGAATAAACCTCAGCATAATCCCAAATCCCAAATCAATAATAAGCGCAACTAATTACTCATAAGCGAATGGGTTTTCCAAAATGTAACAAATGAACTAATTACTAATTACTCATAATCCAATCTATAATAAGCGCAACTAATTCACAGTGCAATACAAACTGAACCTGAGGGAAAAAACTGGCGATGTCAGCGCCCTGAGCAATCAAAACTAGAAAGCGTTTCAAAGCTTCATCCTTTTCGGAATAGAATTTGCTGTCGAGGAGAGGATCGATACTGACGTGAATTTAGGTTTAAATTTTTGTCAATAGTAAAAAGGGGGAAAACGATTAGATGATAGAGAAGAAAACGATTTCATGAAGGGAGAAGATCGCGCCAAAATTTCGTCAAAAGAATGAAATGACGTGGCTGTCAATGATTGGATGATGGCTAACATTAAGATCATCAGATCCATAGATGGTTTGAACCGTTGGATTAATCTTTCATCTACGGTTGGGGTTTTTATATGTTGATAACGCGGATAGCTGAGCTGGATTATATATACGTAATGCTACGCTTTTAACTGGTGTTGCACATCAGAACACTAAAATTCCCACCGCAACAGTGCATCCACGTATAATGCAACAACATATGAATGTTGTTGCAGAAGCTCGAAGAAATCATAGCTTTCGCCACACTTTTCATGCAACGCACACAAATTAGTGTCGAATATGACCACTTTTGTAGTAGTGGTTGGAGATCGATCGGATATGCGAGGGCCTCTCTCCTATATTGGACATATGGGGCGAGGAATAAGGTGCCTCCGGTTTCGTTCAGACCCAGAACAAACATGTAAATGGATGTGTGTCTGACATTGGATTTTATTCTGTGTTGATTTATCTCTATTAAATATATATCTGTTTGGTGGCGGAGAATTTATTCTCTTGCTTAACACCCTTCTCTAAGGCGTACGAGCTCAGAGGTTATATATCAATAGACATCAGTCGCATGGCGTGAACAGTCAGTGTCGTATGTAGAGATGCAGTGATCATGGCTTCTATTGAAAAGCGGGGTCTTATGGTTGATAATCAAAGCACGACTTTAATATAGCATAGCTTTGTGTATAACGTTAATTCGCGAGCCTCACACCCCGGTATATACCAGAAACGGGATAGGACTTCAGGGAGGGCATTTGTTTCCTTCTAGCTAGGAGTTGTGTCACGGTATAGAGCCCAGACATTTTTACTGATGTGGATGATGGATAGCGAGCCGCCTTGGTTATATCAGTCATTACAGGGCCGATGGATGGTTTGGTCGACATATTGACCAATTTTACGCCCCATAGGGTGGGAAAACATATTGTTTAGGCATTTTAATCCACTCCGTGTCGACCGGCCCTGACGACCCAAGGCTTGCCTACGTGCTTGCCTGAGACTCGGGCTAGAGAGTCTCGAAGTGGTATGGACAATCCCTTGCTTTGGTTCACAGATGGAAACCCAACTTCCAATACGTGACATTTCAGTTTTAATTGTAGAGGCTAGTTTGGTGACATAGTGGGATGGGGCACTATACCGTCTATGATTGATACATTTATATTTGAAGTTGTTTTTATACAGTTTACACTTATAATAGTATCAAAATGATTTGTTTTGAAACGTACCAAGCATCTTTGGCTATTATAAGGTAAAACTCTATTCTCCGGCTTGCGTTGCATTGTGTGATGGGACCTGAGTATTATAGTAGCTTCATTTCATTATTTAGCATTGCGCTATTTGTTATATGCACTGGTATTCTTAGGGTTAAACCCATTCTGTGTTATACGGCGTGGTCTCTTGATGTACGTAACTTTAAAATCAAGATAATAACTGTTTTAGTTCTCACACCAGCTCAAGACTGACTTGGAGTTTATTGTTTTAACCTAAACTCTGGGTGCCCCTATTTTCCACATGGGCAACTAGTAGTTTTGGTTTTGCAGATATTATATTCACAGGATCCTGGTTTACAGCTGGAGCTATATTCGGAACGCTCTGTATCCGTGTATTTCTTTAAGCTGTGTTATGTATTATTATTTTTTCGCTGCTATGTAACGTATTTTAAATCTTTGATGTTTTACTAATGTATAAATTATTCAAACTCTGCAATATTCTTGTACTCTGATGTAATTGTTGTAATAAGCAATGAAATATTCTTCTGCTTGCATTTTGGTTTGTCGTGTTCTTAACTCAATCCGGGCTTTCCCTTATGGGGAAGTTCAGGTCATTACACGTGGTATCATAGCTTTGATTTACAGATCTCGAGAACAAGACACATTAGAACCAAATGAAAGATTCATCAGAGATTGGATTAGTAATATCCAATAAGAATGACTCGTTAGAGATAGGATCAGTATTATCCTAGAACGAGTGTGAAGAGTGTTGTTTTTAACATAAAAATGAAAACAAATTTTGTTTTGAAAATTTGAAACTTATAATACGTAATTGAATATTTATTTTATGTTGAATTTGGACGATCGAGTACATAAAGATTTTGCATATACGCCTTGCAAACGTGTATACGAAGCCTTAAATATACTGGATAGATATAGAATCACACTCTAGTCACCCAAGAATGATTCTGATGATGGATACCCACCATCAGTGTTATGTTCGAGTTTCGAAAGTGGGATGTCTATACATTTCCAATTGACAGTGTGAGAACCAAAACTAGATAGGGTCTATTGTTGTGACTTGGCATCAAAAATGGATTTGTATATATATACATATAAGTTATGTGTTTCAAAATTTAATTAACTAATTGATTGCTGGTTGTATTGTATGATTATTAGTTTGATAAATTAATATATTGGATTGATTAAACCAATAATAGAATGAATGATAAGTAAGGCCAAACTGAATCAAATTATTGAACTGAATTGGAAAATTGATTGGGAATTGCATACATGTACATGCATATATATTGGATAGGTCATAGCAAGGAGGCTAGAGAAGAGGAATAAAATTGTATGCGTGACAAATAGGTATTTGTTTACTAATTTATTGGGTTTGGATGATTTTATGAGCAGATTGGCTAGCCGCTTGGCTTTTTCTTTTTCTTTTTGGATGATGTGGGCCCTACGTAGCTAGTTGCAGTTTTAAGTGTCTCCGCGTAAAAAGAAGGTTATGGTGAAAAATTTCAAAAATTTAGGGTGTTAGCCAAATTTTTGAAGAATTGGAAAATTTTTAGAAATTGAAAAGTTGAAGAATGAAAGCGAAACTGAAAGTTGAGTTGGTTAGTTAAAAAACTTTCAGCTTCGTTCCTGTTCGAGGACGAAAAGATTTTATGTGGGGGAGATTGTAACAACCCGGAAAATCGGAACTAATTTAAAAATTTTATTTTAGCGATTTCAACGAATTTTGAATATTTAAAATGATTTATTTTAAATAATAACAACTAGAAATTTATTTTGAATAGAATCAGAACGTATAAATTTATTTAAATCGAAGTTGGAATATAAATATTTATTTAAATTATAAAAGGAATTGGAAATGACGGGGTAGTTTGAAAATTCGATTTCAAATTTCAAATTTCAAATGGATGTACAGGATTCAAAATAAACTGAATTTTGGTAAAACCAAAAATATTTAAATTAGTTTGAAAATATCTGTAACACGCCGTATTTTCTGTAAACGTTAATGTAACAAATCAAAGTGTACTTAATTTTTAAGAAAAGAACTAAGGGAAACTTGTTATGCCATTGCGTTCGTCTCGGAAATCTGCTTGAGTTAGAGTCTGAGTTTTCGTAAATTGGGCTTCGTATGAGGAAGTTATGGCTGTTAGAAGTTTCCAGAAAATTCAAATAAATAAAAACAGCTCGAAACTAAATTCAAATTCAAATCAGAAGTCAGAAGCGGGCTGGGCGGGAAAATTCCCGCCCAGGACCCAGGTCGACCAAGGGGTCGACACTTGTGTCGACCTCCCCCCTATAGGTCGACCTGGGGGTCGACCTGCCCTGTTTTTCCAGATCCGAGGAAGAATTCATTTTTATGTATCCGGATTGATTTCTGGACCAAATTCATGAGTTCTACGCTATATAAACGCCCCCAAACTTCACTTTCACCACATAACTTCATTACGCCTATACTCTGCCTCAATCGTAATTAAAATATATCTTATTCTACATTAAAACAAGTTATGGTTCTTCTTCAATTTGGAGATTCAAATCAAGATAAAGCTTCAAGTTGGACCATAGGCATTCCACTTCAAGCAACATCACTCGAATCATAGCAAATCGCCTTTTCTAAAACCGATCACTGTAAGTTCGGTTATTCTTTAGGTTTGAACGTGTAATTGGACTAGTGAATATAATAAATTAAAATATAGAACTATGCCTGTTTGCAAGTTAATTATCTTTGATTCATGCTTATGTCAAATCTAATCTATGCCTTTGGATCTGATTCTCGATTGTGGCCTAGAACTTATTGTGGCTAATTGCCAATGACTATGATTATGGGACTTTTGCCAAAGACTATGACTATGAAACTATCGCCTATGAGTATGATTCACGATAAAGAGACTATTACATATGACTATGACTATAAGACTGTTGCCTACGACTATGACTATGATTCATAATTTTGAGACTATTGCATATGATTCATGACTATGAGGCTATTACCAAGATTCATGACCATGAGATTATTGCCTATGACATTGATTAAGAAACAATTGTGATTAGTCGCCCATGACTATTGTGGTTAATTTCCTATAACTATTGTAGTCAATGACTTATGCCTATTCCCATTAACCTATTAGGTTGTACTTCGAACTGGCATTATGTTGGACCAAATCACCTATGCCTATTCCCTTAATTATGTTGGATCTCATTTTTGGGGGTGTAACTTGTCTAGTTTATTCCTATTCACTGTTATGTACATCAAACCCATTAGAACCGTTATTTTTGTATTGGTTTCATTCTTGCATGGCTTTTCTTTTATGTCAATTCTCGTGCTTATCCCCTTTTCCTTGCTTTGATACTATTTCATGAGTACATAGAAAAACTTATGAAATCAAGTTATACGTACGATTATGATACGGGGATTACGTAACCGTTGTTAACTAGACAAGTAGGTGAGGTTAAGTGGGTGGGGTTACGTAAACTAAGGAAACACTTAACCGTAATAACATGTTAACTAGACAAGTAGGTGAGGTTAAGTAAATTTATAACACTTAACCGTTGTAACATGTAAATTAAGAAATTGATAGGGTTAAGTTAACTAGGGTAACACTTAACCAAAATATATAATGACATGTGGTCGGGTTAAGTAATACAAGAGAAAAACACTTAACCAATTATATAACATGATGTATGGGAGGGGTTAAGTTAACACGAAAACAACACAAAACCAATATAACACGAATTGAGGTAGGGTCAAGTCAACACCAGAAGGAAACACTTAACCAACATGACGTGACGGGTGGATGGGTTAAGTTAACTTGAAATTGATTAATGATACTTGACCAATATAAATTGATGAGCTAATGGGGTTAAGTTAAATGGGGAATACTTAACCAATATAACCTAATGACTAAACAAGGTTAAGTTAATAGACCACGCTTAACCAATCCAACAAGATAAGCGAGAAAGGTTAAGTTAATAAGAACCACTTAACCAACACGACTTGACTGGTAGGAGGTTAAGTACATATCGGGTTGGTGGGAAATATTAGTAAATATAGGCCCACATAACTTAACCATTAAATAAACATGCTTGAATCCGTAGGAAGGTTAAGTACATATCGGGTTGGTGGGTAATATTAGTAAATATAGGCCCACAGAACTTAACCATTAAATAAACATGCTTGAATCGGTGGGAAGGTTAAGTACACATCGGGTTGGTGGGTAATATTAGTAAATATAGGCCCATAAACTTAACCAGCAGGAAACCCTAGTAACGGGGACCCATTTCAGCAGTAACCCACATAGATGTAACATGATACCCTGAAACTAGGCAGGGTGGGGCACGATTACTGGGCTGATTATAAGATGTCAAATATAACGGCAGGGGGTACGTCAGTGTAGGTTCCGATGGTTTACGGGTGTGCACGTATTCCGGAGTGGGAAAAAAGCAGGCACTGGTTGCCAATAGTTATAAACTGTGCATCTTGAATCGTATCGGGTCGCTATCATAAGGCTTGATACACCTTATGGTGGGGCCAGCACAGAGTATCTACACGCAAGAGAGGGCCGACTGACACAAACACATGGAAAATTAATACAAAGTAGTAGCATAATCCCTAGTTGGACCTAGGTCGCATAAACCCTGAATCCGAGAAGCATTCAATAGGTAGCATAAACCCTAGAGGCACTGGGTAGCGTAAACCCTGGTTGAATCTAGGAAGCGCTCGATAGTAAACCCTAGATTAGATCTAGGTAATAAATGGAATCCCCATAATAGGTGTACAACTGAAAGCAACCGCAAATACGGGGATTGGGATCACGTTATCATATGATCATAGATTACTAGTTTGGACACTAGTAGGTAGTGCAGAGATATAGAAATCATTATAACAGAGTAGTTGCGAAGCAGAGAAGGAGTAGAAGTGCATTCAGTTTATCAGTACATTCAGTTTATCTGTACATTCAGTTTATCTTGCCATATCCCATGCTTAACCCCATGTTATCTTGTTGCTATGGTTTAGTCTTATATTTAGTTTATTCATGTCATGAACCTTTTCCTCGTTTAAATACTAAGAATCACTGGACTTACCAGGCTTTATGTCTGACCTAGTTTTCTTTCGTCTCTTTTCTTCCGTTTCCCCCCGGTAGTCAGGGAGGGAAAAGCTCAGCTCATTTTGCGGCCGTTACTCTTTCCGAGCTTGAAGATTCTTTGGTGCATTGCTTTGAACTCCATTTTCTACTGCTATGGCTGGGTCATGCTTTATTGGGGAATATCATTGTTAGTCTGTGCTTCTTATATATTAAACAAGACAGTTGCTTTCTGGAAATAAGTATTGGTGTTGTAAAACAATCTTTGTACAAGCTATTTTAATCGATAAAGTTTATTTATTTATCGCTGCTTTATTTGTCTGTCTTGTAATTTTCCTGCATCTTGTACTAAAAATGTTCCACCGAAGTTAAGGCATTCCCTTGGTGAGTGACCTTAACGGAGGTGGGGTGTTTCACTTGGTATCAGAGTTAAAGGTTAACGGATCAGATAAAAGATTTGAAAAATTATTTTCAAAATAGTTTTAAAGAGAGCATTTTCAAAAAGAAAAGTTTGGTTTTAAAGGAATATTCCCCAAAGCCATATGCACTATCTTTTGACCCTCTGCTTGAATCCTTGTTTCCTTCTTTCTTGAATCTTTGGGGCTCCTGGCTCTCTAGGAGGTAACCTCATCGCGGCATGGTTCCGTAGGCTTGATGAGACTACGACACTTGTCAAAGGGAAAATAAGTGCCTAACTTCCATTTATAGCCGCTGTAGTTTCACCTACGGCTAATTTTCTTTCGAGCTTTGTAGAATTTTCCATGCGATGGAGGCAGCTTTCGAGAGACATGTCAGCAAGTTACACAAGGGTGGAAAAGCGAGAATGAGGGGTTTTGGCTAAGGAGAACAACTCAAGAATAAAGAACCCATGGATATGGACTTGGTTCACAAAGGAGGGGAGGAAAAAATATTAAAACCTAAGACAAAAGGAAGTATCTTTATTTTGGTATAACGAGTCATATAATTAAGGGCAAGGGCGAGAACAAGGGACATGATTTTCCGAAAGGCTAGGGCATGCTCTCACCACCAGCATACCTGAGAGAGAGGCAGTAAGATTTCGGTTGAAAGAGTTTTTCCTTTTTGATTATCCTGTTAGTACTCCTTCTGATTTTAGCGATTCACATTCATTTATATCTGCTTCCATTGTTGAGTATCTGCACCCTAGATATTGTGTAGTAGAGGATCCCATTTTAGTCTCAAATCCAATTGCTGGTTCGGCCCATTTATCTTTGACTTGTGAGGATTTGAGAATAGCTATATTTATGCTTTTTTTGGGCTATGGGTTGATTCTAGGCATTGATTGGTTAGCTAGTAATTGTGAAACAAGGGTATTTAGACTTTCGACTTGCCTCGGGAATACCCTCGAGATTTCGTACGATCCTAAGGGATCAGTTTGTCTTAGCTACCTAGAATCACTTTATTTATCTATCGACGATTTTCGATCAGTTGGAGTTGTCCATGAGTACACAAGATGTTTTGATTAGGGTAGGGGTTTTCCCCCTAAAATTCGAGACAGACATCCGCATGTATGTAGATGACACTGCAAAGCCAGTTATGCGATCAACAATAATTCTGGAGCAAGATTGGCAAGGATAGCCAGAGTAGATAAAATGCTCAATTTTTTGGTTGTTTTATTAGTATCATCTCACGTAGATCGTCCAAATTCGAAGAAGGTATTCCTTGGGTGCTTTTCTGATATTGGTTTAGGCCTTTGGGCTTGTACTTGAGGGATGTCGAGTTCGACTAGGATGGTTTGCGTGAGAAATAATTGGTTGTGGCAGACGCCCTAAGTAGAAAAAAGACTGACCTTAAGAGAGGTAATAAGCACATAGTAACCGTTAGCTTTAGACCCTCAGACTTGCAGCATGATGGATAAGCTAAGTATAGGAGAGATCTCTAATCATATTAGGATATACACTTGATATCACGGTTAATATTTGTTTATCTTGGAAAGATAGTTCGACTACATTGGATACCCTTTAGCATGGTAAGTGATCGAGGGCCTATCTTTACTAGTGGGTTTTGGTAATGGAGGTCAAGAAGCTTCGCAACCATGAAGTTAAATTAGATAAAGTATAGTGGAGTGAAGCTCAAGAAGATGCGACCTAGAAGACTGAAGACTAGATACGCGCATCTTACCCTTTTTGAGGGTATATCCTTGATTCCTCTTTTTCTGTAAAATTTATTGGCATGCTAGTCTTTAGCTTTTAGGTATATCATCTCGGTCCTATCCTCAATCGTTAGGTAGAAACCAATGGATGTAAACATGTGTTTGAGACATGTTATGTTTGGTGGATGCAAGTGGTTGCAAGTGTTTGCTAGTGGTTGCTCGTGGATGCATATAAACACATAGGGCACTAGATCAGCTCAGTCACTTCCATATTCCATTTGCATATATTTATTTATTTATGGATTGAACTTGATGTGTTATCCTGTGGACGTTGCATTTGAGTGAATTGTTGTACACTCATATAGAAATGATATGTATCGTTAGGATTGCATGCATATTGGACGCATGGCACTGACATAATTCGCATCAAGGAGGTCAACTGAATCAGTAGACCGCCTGATTTTGCATTAGATAAGGACATATACACACACTATGCATAGAATCATGAAAGCATTAGAAATCCTTTTGGGGACAATGGATGCCTGTGATTGAATGGTTGAGCAGATGGACGCTGGATGTTAGGATACATTCTTCTTAACTTGAAGATTTCGGGGATGAAATCCTTTAAGGAGGGGAGAATGTAATACCCCGTATTTTCTGTAAACGTTAATGTAACAAATCAAAGTATACTTAATTTTTAAGAGAAGAATTAAGGAAAACGTGTTATGCCATTGTGTTCGTCTCGGAATTCTACTTGAGATAGAGTCCGAGTTTGCATGAATCAGATTTGTATGAGGAAGTTATAGCTGTCAGAAGTTTCCAGAAAATTCAAATAAATAAAAACAGCTCAAAACTGAATTCAAATTCAAATCAGAAGTCAGAAGCGGGCTGGGCGGGAAAATTCTCGCCCAAGACCTAGGTCGACCAGGGGGTCGACCCTAGTGTCGACCTCCCCCCTAAAGGTCGACCTGCCCTGCTTTTCCAGATCCAAGGCAGAATTCATTTTTATGTATCCAGACTGATTTCTGGACCAAATTCATGAGTTCTACGCTATATAAATGCCCCTAAACTTCACTTTCTCCACACAACTTCATTACGCCTATACTCTGCCTCAATCCTAATTAAAATATCTCTTATTCTCCATTAAAACAAGTTATGGTTCTTCTTCAAATTGGAGATCCAAATCAAGATAAAGCTTCAAGTTGGACCATAGGCATTCCACTTCAAGCAACGTCACTCGAATCATAGCAAATCGCCTTTTCTAAAACCGATCACTGTAAGTTCAGTTATTCTTTAGGTTTGAACGTGTAATTGGACTCGTGAATGTAATAAATTAAAATATAGAACTGTTCCCATTTGCAAGTTAATTATCTTTGATTCATGCTTATGTCAAATCTAATCTATGCCTTTGGATCTGATTCTCGATTGTTGCCTAGAACTTATTGTGGCTAATTGCCAATGACTATGATTATGGGACTTTTACCTAAGACTATGACTATGAAACTATCGCCTATGACTATGATTCATGACAAAGAGACTATTACATATGGCTATGACTATAAGACTTTTGCCTATGACTATGACTATGATTCATAATTTTGAGACTATTGCATATGATTCATGACTATGAGGCTATTACCAAGACTCATGACCATGAGATTATTGCCTATGACATTGATTAAGAAACAGTTGTGATTAGTCGCCCATGACTATTGTGGTCAATTGCCTATAACTATTGTAGTCAGTGACTTATGCCTATTCCCATTAACCTATTAGGTTGTACTTCGAACTGGCATTATGTTGGACCAAATCATCTATGCCTATTCCCTTAATTATGTTGGATCTCATTTTTTGGGGTGTAACTTGTCTAGTTTATTCCTATTCACTGTTATGTACATCAAACCCATTGGAACCATTATTTTTGTATTTGGTTCATTCTTGCATGGCTATTCTTTTATGTCAATTCTCGTGCTTATCCCCTATTCCTTGCTTTGATAATATTTCATGAGTACGTAGAAAAACTTGTGAAATCGTGTTATACGTACGATTATGATGCGGGGATTGGGCGTAGCTTAATTAAGTTAATTTGGCATAATAAATATGTTGGCATAAATCTAAATTGGCTATAATAGTGAATGATTTACATGCATATTAGACTTGGGCATAAATTGATAAATTTTAATTGGCTGCAAAGTATATAATTGGCATGTAAACCAAGTTTTGGACATAAACAGTAAAACTAGAATATTAAATCTAGTTTTTACATAAACTGTAAATTGGAATGTTAATCTAGATTGGGCATGAATTGAAAAGGGGGAATATTAAATCTAAATAAGTATAAACTGCAAGTTGGGTTAATTGATTGGTAAATCAAGTTTTGGCATGGAATATAAGTATGTTAATTTGCATGACAGTTGTATATGATCTAGGTTAAATTGGTTTATGGAAAAATTTACATAAATAGTTAATATGTAAATTTAGTAAAAGATGTATATGCCTAACCCGAGGTTAGACTGAGTTATGGTGTAAAACTGCCTGGAGCCGACCGGCACATCCAGTGACCACAACAATACCTATCTAATGTAGGTGGTTAGTGCATCAAGCCCAGAAAGACCCGAGGTTAGACTGAGTTGTGGTGTAAACCTGCCCGGAACCGACCAACACATCCAGTAACCACAACAATATCTGTCTAATGAAACTAGAAATGTTGAGGTTAAGTAATTAAGGAAACACTTAACCGTAATAACATGTTAACAAGGCAAGTGGGTGAGGTTAAGTAAATTAAGGAAACACTTAACCGTAATAACATGTTAACTAGACAAGTGGGTGAGGTTAAGTAAATTTAGAACACTTAACCATTGTAACATGTTAATTAAGCAAATGATAGGGTTAAGTTAACTAGGGTAACACTTAACCAAAATATATAATGACATGTGGTGGGGTTAAGTAATACAAGAGGAAAACACTTAACCAATTATATAACATGATGTATGGGAAGGGTTAAGTTAACACGAGAACAACACCTAACCAATATAACACGAATTGAGGTAGGGTCGAGTCAACACCAGAAGGAAACACTTAACCAGCATGACGTGACGGGTGGATGGGTTAAGTTAACTTGAAATTGACTAATGACACTTGACCAGTATAACTTGATGAGCTAATGGGGTTAAGTTAAATGGGGAATACTTAACTAATATAACCTGATGACTGAACAAGGTTAAGTTAATAGACCACACTTAACCAATCCAACAAGATAAGCGAGAAAGGTTAAGTTAATAAGAACCACTTAGCCAACACGACTTGACGGGTAGGAGGTTAAGTGCATATCGGGTTGGTGGGAAATATTAGTGAATATAGGCCCACAGAACTTAACCATTAAATAAACATGCTTGAAACCGTAGGAAGGCTAAGTACATACTGGGTTGGTGGGTAATATTAGTAAATATAGGCCCACGGAACTTAACCATTAAATAAACATGCTTGAATCAGTGGGAAGGTTAAGTACACATCGGGTTGGTGGGTAATATTAGTAAATATAGGCCCATAAACTTAACCAACAGGAAACCCTAGTAATGGGGACCCATTTCAGCAGTAACCCACCAACATGTATCATGGTACCCTGAAACTAGGCTGGGTGGGGCACGATTACTGGGCTGATTATAAGCGGTCAAAGATAACGGCAGGGGGTATGTCAGAGTAGGTTCCGACGGTTTACGGGCGTGCACGTATTCCGGAGTGGGAAAAAGCAGGCACTGGGTAACAGTGGTAATACACTGTGCATCTTGAATCATGTCGGGTCGCTATCATAAGGCTTGATACACCTTGTGGTGGGGCCAACACAGAGTATCTACACGCAAGAGAGGGTCGACTGATACAGACACATGAAAAATTAATACAAAGTAGGTAGCATAATCCCTTATTGGACCTAGGTCGTGTAAACCCTGAATCCGAGAAGCGTTCAACAGTTAGCATAAACCCCAGTGGCACTGGGTAGCGTAAATGCAGGTTGAATCTAAGAAGCGCTCGATAGTAAACCCTAGATTAGATCTAGGTAATAAATGGAATCCCCATAATAGATGTACAACTGAAGGCAACCGCAAATACGGGGATTAGGATCACGTTATCATATGATCATAGATTACAAGTTTGGACACTAGTAGGTAGTGCAAAGATATAGAAATCGGTATAACAGGGAAGTTGCGAAGCAGAGAAGGAGTAGAAGCGCATTCAGTTTATTAATACATTTAGTTTATCAGTACATTCAATTTATCTTGCCATATCCCATGCTTACCCCCATGTTATCTTGTTACTATGGTTTAGTCTTATATTTAGTTTATTCATGTCATGACCCTTTTCCTCGCTTAAATACTAAGAATCACTGGACTTACCAGATTTTATGTCTGACCTAGTTTGCTTTTGCCTCTTTTCTTCTTTTCCCCCCAGTAGTCAGGGAGGGAAAAGCTCAGCTCATTTTGGGGCCGTTACTCTTTCCGAGCTTGAAGATACTTTGGCGCATTGCTTTGAACTCCATTTTCTACTGCTATGGCTGGCTAATGCTTTATTGGGGAATATCATTGTCAGTTTGTGCTTCTTATATATTAAACAAGACAGATGCTTTCTGGTAATAAGTATTGGTGTTGTAAAACAATCTTTGTACAAGCTGTTTTAATCGATAAAGGTTATTTATTTTTCGCTTCTTTATTTGTATGTCTTGTAATTTTTCTCTATCTTGTACTAAAAATGCTCCACCGAAGTTAAGGCATTCCCTTGGTGAGTGACCTTAACGGAGGTGGGGTGTTTCAATATCTTTCCAAAAAATGTGAAAAATCCAGATTTCATAGCGGGGATAAAAAGATATGTCCAATTGAAAATTCAGAATAGTCGCTATGGAATTTATAAAAAATATAGCCCTTAAAAATAGCGATTTTGCAAACGACCTCCGTTTTCGACGAGACCACTTTTTTTGAATCTAGAATGTCAAATTATTGCATGATTCCAGTTTTCATAATTTTTGGAATTAATATGTGAGCGTGGTGGAGTTAAACGCATTTGGCCACTTACGTTTGAATTTAATCAACTGGAAATTGACCATTTTTCAAACGGTCTCCAAATTCGATGAAATTAGTTTTATTAGACCGTATCGTCAAAACATAGCTAGATTTATTTTTCTGGAATTTTTTGGAGTTAGTATGTGGCTCCAGTAAATTAAAATGTACGTTTAAATTCAATATATACTAATTTATATTTTAATTTTGATAAAAACTGATCGAAACATTAGAATTGACTTATGAAACATATCCCATTGTGTCCGGAATAGGGGTATTTGGCTAGAGGCGATAGTCGTTGGGTTTGATTTGGAGTTCGTATGGATAAACATGTATTTTTGAGATTAATGGAATTAAATTAATAATTTAATAAATATATAAATATAAAAAAAATCAAACCCTAACCCGTTCACTTTTCTTCAGCTGCCACTATTCATTGAACGGCTCCAAAGCTTCGAAGTCCATTCCTTATTTTCGTCCAACATTATTCGAATTATAAGAAGAAATCAAAACGAAATTGGTAGGACACTTCCTCCTCTACAAATCTAAAGTTGTTTAATCAGTCCTCATTAGAAATTCTGCTCAATTTTCGAGCATAAAGTCAACTCGTTCATGTGCCTTTTTGGGGTTGGTGGGGCCTTCGAGTTGGGTATGGAGGGATCCGCTGATAGAGGAGGTGAAGGCGGTCACGGTGGTGATGGCGGATCGGAACCACGATCAACTATGGAGGCGTGGTGGTGGATTGTCAATGTGGAGCGATGGGTTTGAGTGTAGCAGGAAGGTTACGACGATGAAGGAGGATTAAGGAATTTAATGATGTAATTATTAACTAATTAATTCTAATTGTGTAATTAAGCTATAAATGATCATAACTTCTTCATACGAGGTCGGAATGGAACGATTTCAGTTGCATTGCGATTGTGGCAACATACACTACAACATGGAACTAACCAAAATAAAAACGGAGCACATAAGAATTTCTAGCAAATTCAAATCCAAGTGGTACGGAAATTCAGAAATAAAAGAATGGAGGAGTGGAAACGAATGTGAGAACTCCTCATTCTAATCTTGTTTTCTGGTTAAATATATACTAGGTTGCTGACGTGACTTAGTAGCTCTTGACACCGTCGTCCACAGACCATGGGCGACTTGTTTGATTGTATTATGTGGTGGAAATTGATTGTGATTGTATTGTGAAATGGAAAATAAAATATTCATGTGATGAATAAAATATTTAGATAATAAAAATATCATTTTTATTGTATAAATGAACTGTATAAAATATTCATATGTTGAAATAAATATTTTATCGTTAAAAATATAATTTTTAACGAGTATATGAATGAAAATAATTATTCGTAAACAAATCGGATGATTTGCTTATGTACACCCATTTATCCGATACTGATTGGGGGGATATATTTTACACATTACCCAACTGCACAAATAAAATCCGTGTTTGTTGATTGAAACCCCACATGGGTATTGGGACGATATTTGACGTACGCTAGTCCCAATTGTTTAGTTGTATGCCAATCGATGAGTTGGCAGACTGTTGTAAGCGTAAATTATTTATATTTAATGCTTATGCAGTTGTGTAGTGCACTCTGGCTGATGGTTGATTGTTTATCATTGTTGATATATACGTGTGTTGTATGAAATCTATATAAATAAAATTATATGGTGATTGATTGGGTCTGATTCCAATTCAGAAATAAAGAATATTTTAAAATAACTAATACTTTAAAATAATGAATAATTTATAATAATATTCAGAAAATAATTAAAATGTGATTTTGATGTCCGATTTTGGATGGACACGAAAATATTTAAATATATGA
Organism: Allium sativum; assembly: GCA_030737875.1. NCBI lineage: Eukaryota > Viridiplantae > Streptophyta > Magnoliopsida > Asparagales > Amaryllidaceae > Allium > Allium sativum. The sequence continues at coordinate 965,652,982 of CM060912.1, read as the reverse complement.
AGTCATGTTAATTAGATTTGCGACATTTTGATGCAGACGATATTTATATCGATTTTTTTCATTTTTTTATAATGAATATCGGAAAAGGAAGTGATTTCAAAATCTAATATTTTGAAAATATTATTATTTAATATTATAATGATAAGGAATATTCAAATTTGATTTGAAAATTGTGACGGCAAGGAATTTCGCTCGATCCGGATCAGTCGTTAAACCGATCTAGACCGTTCGAAACCCCTGATCGTTTGAGAACAGGACAAATCAGAACACAAACAGAAGAACATTTCCTTGTTATTACAACAATTCCATCAGATACAAGAATATACAGAGTATAAATGAATATTATACATTCGACAAATATCAGAGATTACAATAAATTACATAGCAGCGGAAAAATAATACAAAGCACAACTGAAGGTGATATACGGATACAGAGCTTTCCGGATATCATTCCAGCTGTAAACCAGGATCCTGTGAATATAAATCTGCAAAAACCAAAACTACTACCTGCCCGTGCGGAAAATAGGGGCACCTAGAGTTTAGGTTGAAACAATAAACTCCAGGTCAGTCATGTCACTGGTGTGAGAACTAAAACGGTTATTTAAAACTTTACTTTAAAAGAGAGTAATTCAAGGGACCACGCCGTATAACACGGAACGGGTTTCCTCCCAAGAATACTAGTGCATAGAATAAACAGCGCAATGCTTTTTCGAAAAATGAAGCTATTATAAGATCCAGGTCCCATCACACAATGCAACGCAAGACGGAGGATAGGGTTTTCCCTTATAATAGCCAAACATGCTTGGTACATTTAAAACAAATCATTTGATACTATAATAAGTGTATAGTGTCAAAACAATTTCAATCATAAATATCAATCATAGGCGGCATGGGTACCATCTATCATGTCGCCATACTAGTTCTACAATTAAAACCGCAACACACGTATTGGAAATTGGATTTCCGTCATGAGTCGAGGCAAGGGGCAAGCTCCTCTCCGCTTCGAGACACTCTAGCAAATGCCTCGGGACTACACACTCTGGGCAACCCCGGATTCGGCTGGGTCGGTCCTCTCTTACGTTTGAGGATTAATTATGCCTGAACACACGTTTCCCGGTCCTTAAAGACCTATAATCGAGGTGCCTCATTCCAACAACCACAAAGGTGAAAAGTATATAAATGTCAGGGCTGGTAAGTCACTGACACCACCAAAGCTAGAAAGAAACGTCGTGCTCTCCCAGCGGTCCGTATCCCGTTTTTGACTCATACCGAGGTGTGAGGCTCGCGAATCCACGCTATACACAAAGCTACGCCACAAAGGCCATGCTTTGATTATCAACCACAAGACTTTGCTTTTCAACAGAAGCCTTGATCCATGCAACTCAGCGTGCCACACAGGCAATTCATGCCATGCGATTGGTATCTATCGATATATAACCTCTAAGCTCGTACGTCTCAGAGAAGGGCGTTAAGCAAGAGAATAAATTCTCCGCCGCCAAACAGATATATATTTAACAGAAATCAATCAACACAGAATAAAATCCAATGTCAGACACACAATCCCTTTACAAGTTCGTTCTGGGTCGGAACGAAACCGGAGGCACTTTCCACGCATATCCATCGATCTCCAAGTACGTCTGGACGACCACCAACTATTTCCATCCTCTTGGGTGTACAGCCCAATCAGGATCATCAGTAATTATCCAAACGATGTGAAGACTTCTGGTCTTCGACCACCGTCTTCATCTTCGACTTATCGTCGAATCGGTTATTCAGAATGGGTATAAACCCGGACTTTCCGAACAACCCGCGTATATTAAAACAAATGTTACACAAACACAACGAACGCCTCATTCCAATTCAGAATATTCTTAGGGAAAGGTTCCCATTAATTTTATCCAAGATAAATTCTTTAAAATTTATCATTTAATCTTCCTTTGGATGTCATTTCAAACCAGGTTATGGTTTTCTAAACTAGTCGAGATTAGCGGACCACACCGAAGTAATTATTTATTTTATTTCCCAATCCCAACCTATTCATCCCATGAAGCAAAACTGGTAATACTCCATATCTAACACCACGATGTTATCAGTAAAATTAATTACCATTTCACGTTCAAATCTAATTAAAGATTTAACTATCGCTCTGGAGCAAAACTGGTGATACTCCATTCTCGCTCATTTGCCAAATTTGATAATTTAGATTATCAATTCACATTTCAATCTAATTGCAGATTCATTAAAACTCCTTTTTCTGGGTTAAAGAACTAATGTTATTTAAAACACAGTTCACGATAAACCCACGAATCAATTCTATTTAAAACCCCCTTCAAATCCAATTTATTTATTTGAAAATAAATGGGTTTTAATTTTAGTTCAAAACTAGTTCATTTCGATAAAAATCTATTTTTATCTTTTCAAATATGGAGTTTTTCATCCCAATTTTCCCCAAATCATTTCTTGTGATTTTACACAAATTATTAATAATTTTAATAATTTTATCAGGGTCCGTTAAGTCGATTTCCATCAACGGCCATCGAACTGCACTTACGGCGACCTTTTCCAAATTTGATTTGGACGTATCTCCAAATCCAACCGTTAGATTTCAAATTTATAATATTCGTTAGAAAGCTCTTTTCGATACGAACCCAACGGTTCCGGTTTTAGGAGAATCCGACGGTCGGATCTCCCGTAATGTCCGTTTGAAATAAATGGTCGAAATTCGCGAACTGCCGCGGCGCGGCGCGTTCTATTCAGGCCATTATATTATATATATAATATATATTTCATCGATTTCTATTTAAAATGAATTTTATAAATAGTTTTGAATTCATTTCAAAAACAATTTCAACCTTTATTTCAAATTCAAATCAAAATTGAATTTTTCTATTATAAATCCTTTTTACTTTCATTTAAATTCAATTCGAATTCAATTCGTTTTCCATTCAAATCAAATTCGTTATATATTCAATTGAAATCAAATTCGTTATCTATTCAATTCATATTCATTATGTATTCAATTGAAATCAAATTCGTTATATATTCAATTCGAATTTGTTATATATTCAATTGAAATCAAATTCGTTATATATTCAATTCGAATTCAATTCGTTTTCTATTCAATTCAAATTCATTTTCTATTCAATTTAATTCAAATTTCATTTCAAAATATTCGATTTCGAAATCACTTTTCAATATTCATTTTAAAATGAATAAAATCGATATAAATATCGTTCATGTCAAAATGGCGTCAATCTAATCAACACGGCTTCATATATTTCTATTTTCAAATATTCTATTTCAAATATTTCTTTTTCAAATATTTCCTATTCAAATATTTATATTTCAAATATTTATATTTCAAATATTTCTATTTTTAAAATATTTCGTTCAACACATGACTAATCTCAATGGATGAGTACTGTCAACACATGAAACTTTATTTTATATTAATAAAGATGTAAATTTTATTATTAAAATATTTTGTTCAACACATGACTAATCTCAACGGATGAGTACTGTCAAGACATGAACCTTTATTTTATAATATTCTTTACCTTTTAAATTGGAATGATGCCCAATCAATCACCATATAATGTTAATTATATGGATTTTCATACATCACACGTATATAATAGCATTGAAAAATAATCAACCATCGACCAAAGTGCACTACACTGTATAAGCATCAAATATAGATATCTAACGCTTATAACAGCCTGTCAATCAATCGATCGACATACAACTAATTATTGGGATTAGTGTATGCCGTATTTTATCCCAATACCCGTGTGGGGTTTCAAACAATCAAACACAGGTTTTATTTGTGCAGTTGGGCGATGTGTAAAATTTATCGACCCAATCAATATCAGTCAAATCAGTGTATATAAACAAATCGGCCGATTTGTTTATAAATATTTATTTATTTATATTCACTATATTCATATTCACGTCAAAAATTATATTTTTAACGATAAAACATTTTATTCCAACATATGAATTTCTATTCAGTTCATTTACACAATAAAATGACATTTTTATTTTTCTAGCTTATTTTAGAAAATTTCGGCGGCATAACGGCACGATACTAGAAACGGGACGAGGCCTAGCCTTATCCCCGGTCTAGTGAAGGCCCACGCCATTCACACATCAATCAAATTCACCAAACAACCAAATTCAAATCAAATCATCTAACTAATTTATGCAACCAAACAAACAAGTCCATGGTCTGTGGACGATTGTGTCGGGTGCTACTAAACACCGTCTGCATCCTAGTATATATATATAACTAGAAAAGAAATTGAAGAGTGAGAAATTCTCACCGAAAGCTATCCCAACTTCACGACACTTCTATTGTAGAGATCTTCGTCGTTTTCGCCTTTTTGTCGCTTTCGTTGCCCGTAGCCACTATATATATAAAAATCAAATTTTTATCTCGCTATTCAATATATAAAAATCAAATTTTTACTTTGCTATTCAATATATAAAAATCGAATTTTTACTTTGCTATTCAATATATAAAAATTGAATTTTTACTTCGTTATTCAATATATAAAAATCGAATTTTTACTTTGCTATTCATACGAACAAAAATCTTACCTTTATATGTTTTAACTATAAAGAAAAATTCGATCTTCTCTATATTTTTTCTAATTTTTACCTTTTAAAAATATCGTCTTTTTCCTTAACAAAAATTTGATCTTTCCTATAACCAAAATCATATTTTTAACCTATTAAAAATATCGTCTTCTTACTTTAAAAAAAAACCTTTCTGTTGTTATTCATATGATAAAACCATATTTTTCTAACCGAACAAATTATATTTTTCCATTTAAAAATCATTTCTTTTTCAAATATGAAACCAAATCTAAAATTAATTAAGGAAAATAAAATAATAATAAATCGGTTTTTAAATAAAATAAAAGTTAAAAACTTACTGGCTTTCGAAGGAGTGTGTTGTTCGACTCGCGGTGGACTAACGGCGCATGGATCGAGGTGGAGTCGGCTGCTGCGCTCGAAGGGGCTGCTGTTCATCGCGGAAATCGAGGAGCGGGGGGAGGGGGGACTTCTCGTCGGTGGGTGGCCAGGGAGGGAAAGGTTGGTGAAGAGGGTGCGGTGGGCAATGGGGTGGCGGATCAGAGCAATGGGAGGATGAGGGGCGTCAGTGGAGGCTACTGGAGGCGGAGGGGGGTTTCCGGGCTAGGGATCCATGACGGAAAGAGGGAGGGGCGAGCTGTGCCTCATCGGAGGGGAGCGGAAGAGGGTGGAGGGAAGGCGAGGTCAGAGATGAGGAGGGGGGTACGGTCGGTGGTGGCGGCAGCCACCTGGAGGCGCTGCATCGAGGTGATTAGGGGCGCAGTCTTTTTTTTTCTTCGGGTTCTGTTTTGAAATGATATTGGGGGGGGGGGGGGGGAGAGTATAAGGGAGGAGAGGGTTTTTATATTTTTTTTATTATTTAATTATTTTATTTATCACTAAAAAGCAACTTTTATTTTCGACTTCTAAACAAGGCCCACCGCCTGTCGTCCATAGCATATTACCCCCATTGCGAACACAATGGGATATGCATCGCAAGCTGATTTGATCGTTTCGATCAGTTTTCGTCAAAATCAACATATAACTCTATATATTGAATTTGAACGCGCATTTCAATTTACCGGGGTCGCATACTTACTTGAAAAATTCCAAAAAAAATATTTTCTAGCTTCGTATTGACGATACGGTCCTAACAAAACTAGTTTCGTCGAATTCTGAGACCGTTAGAAAAATGGCCAATTTCCAGTCGATTAAAATCAACTGAAATTGGTCAAACACGTTTTCCTTTGCCACGCTCACATATTGAATCGAAAAATTATGAAAATTGGAATCTAGCAATAATTTGACATCACGGATCCAACAAAAGAGGTTTCGTCGAAATCCGAGGTCGTTTGCAAAATTTCCATTTTTAAGGTCCTGAATTCCATAGCAACTATTCAGAATTTTCAACTGGACATATCTTTTGATTCCCGTTATGAAATTTCGATTGGTCGGATTCGTTGGAAAGATATTATCAATTAGATCCTAATGTTTTTGGTTTCACTAAAATCCGAATTGTTTTGCACCCGGTATGTTCAATTGAAGTTTGAAATCGAATTATCTAACTACCGCGCCATTTTCAATTCTATTTATAATTATATATAAATATTTATATTCTAACGACGGCGTATATAATATATACGTTCGAATTATATTCAAAATAAATTTTCTTCTATATTATTTAAAATAATCCATTTTAAATGTTCAAAATTCGCTAAAATTGCCAAAATAAAAAATTTAAACTGGCTCAGAATTTCCGGGTTATTACAAAAATGGAATTGAAATCGTTTTGAAATGAAATTAAAAAACGAATTTAATAAGTAATATTCAACTTTGATTTGAAATGGTATTGAAATTGTTTTAAAATGAAATATAAATCGAATTTATTAAGGAATATTCATTTTTTTTTTAAATTTGAAATGGAATTGAAATCGTTTTAAAATAAAATTAAAAACGAATTTATTAAGGAATATTCAAATTTGATTTGAAATTTGAAATAAAGTTAGAATAGTTTTAAATTGAATTTATAAACGATTTATAAAATACATTTTAAATGGAAATTGATGAATATATATTATATATATGTATATATAATATAATAGCCTGAATAGAACGCGTCGCGCACCGACCGTTCGCGAATTTCGACCCATGACTTCAAATTGACATTACGGGAGATCCGACCGTCAGATTCTCCTGAAACTGGAACCGTTGGGTTGGTATCGAAAAGAGCTTTCCAACGAATATAAGTAATTTAGAATCTAATGGTTGAATTTGGAATTATGTCCAAATCAAATTTGGAAAAGGTCGCTGTAATTGCAGTTCGATGACCGTTTATGGAAATCGACTGTACGGGCCTTGATGAAATTATTAAAAATATTAATAATTTATGTAAAATCATAATAAATGATTTGGAAAGAATTTGGATGAAAAATTCCACGTTTGTGAAGATAAAAATTAAATTTTAATCAAAATGAACTAGTTATGAACTAGAATTATAATCCAATATTTTTAGATAAATAAATTGGATTTGAAATGGTTTTAAAAATAACCAGAATTTGCAATATATGAGTTGGAATGGATTTGAATCGAAATTATCTTTAGAATATTTCGATATTGGATTTCATGATTATACAGATATGGTTATGGTAATTTGAAAGATATATTTATGTTGTTATTTCCAATACGATATTCGTTGGTTGCAGAATTTGATATTGAATATAAGCCGATATATTTTCTATTCGGAGCCTTGTATTTAATATCAATTGGGATTTTGGGTTTATCGTGAACGGTGTATTAAATAACACTATTCTTAAACCCAATTGAGGAAAGAAAAAATCTTTTTATTAAGATTTAGTGAAATTTTCCAATTAATTAATATTTAATTGGAATTGAATAAAAGAATTGGACTTTGGGTTGTCGTGAACGGTGTCTTTAGTAACATAGTTCTTAAACCCCGTTTGAAGGAATAAATCTTTGAATTAAGATTATTAGAGTTTCCAGTTACATTTGCTTATTGGAATAAAATGGAATGTGAGTCAAGTTTATCGTGAACGGTGTTTTTAACAACGTTCGTTCTTTAACCCGATTTATAGTGAAATGTGATTTGGAATTTATAAATATTTTATTAAGATTTAAAGGAAAATTTCCAAAGTAAAGTTTTTCAATTTAATACAATAAATTGGAATGGAATGGAATTCGATTTGGTAATAATCGAAGTGAGCTTCTGTAGAGGAAGACCGTTATTATAAATGGAAATTAAAAGGCTTTGCCGTTATTCTATTTATATTATTGGTTGGGTACGAAAGTTTATATCGATTATATATATTGATCTGTTTTCCGTGAAGATTCCATAATTAATGGAATGGGATCATGGGTTTAACGTGAATTGTGTTTTAAACGACATTTGTTCTTTAACCCAGTAAAAGATAAGATTAATTTCTTAACTTTGAAAAATCAGTAAGTAATGATTTATGAGATTAAAACTGAACTAGAATTTTAATGAATCATTAATTAGATTGGAATGCGAATGGGATAATTAAATTTATCGAATTCATGAAATGATCGAGAATGGAGTACCACCAGTTTTACTCCAGGCGATAGTTAAATCTTTAATTAGATTTGAACGTGAAATTGTAATTAATTTTACCGACAACACCGGGGGTGTTAGATATGGAGTACTACCAGTTTTGCTCCATGGGATGAATATGTTGGGATTGGGAAATAAAACAAATGATTACTTCGGTAAGGTGCGCTAATCCTGACTAGTTTGGAAAACCTTAATTTGTTTTAAATCATGAAAAGAATATTTAAATAAAACAATATTCTTGATTGGAATGAGGCTTATGTTGTGTTTTCATAGCACTTGTTTATAAGGTACGCTTTATTCAGAAAGACCGAGTTTTTCCCGTTATGAATAACTGATTCGATGACATATCGACGATGAAGACGGTGGTTGAAGACCGGAGGTCTTCACATCGTTTGGATGATTACTGATGTCTAGATTGGGCTATACACCCAAGACAAGGTAATAAGTGGTGATCGTCCAGTCGTACTTGGAGATCGACCGGATATACGAGGACTTCTCTCCTATATTGGACATATGGGACGAGGAATAAGGTGCCACCAGTTTCGTTCAGACCTAGAATAAACTTGTAAATGGATGTGTGTCTGACATTGAATTTTATTCTGTGTTTATTGGTCTCTATTAAATATATATCTGTTTGGTGACGGAGAATTTATTCTCTTGCGTAATACCCTTCTCTGAGACGTACGAGCTCAGAGGTTATATATCGATAGACATCAGTCGCATGGCATGAACTGTCAGTATGGCATGCAGAGATGCAGTGATCAAGGCTTCTGTTGAAAAGCAGAGTCTTGTGGTTGATGATCAAAGCACGACTTTAATATAGCATAACTTTATGTATAGCGTTAGTTCGCGAGCCTCACACTCCGGTGTAAACCAGAAACGGGAGAGGACTTCAGGGTGGGCATGCGTTTCCTTCTAGATAGGAGAGGTGTCATGGTATGAAACGCAGACATTTTTACTTATGTGGATGATGGATACCGAGGCACCTCGGTTATATTGGTCACTACAGGGACGATGGATGGTTTTGTCAACATGCCGACCAGTTTTACGCCCCATAGGGCGGGAAAACTATTGTTCAGGCATTTTAATCCACTCCATGTGGACCGACCCTGAGGATCTAAGACTTGCCTACACGCTTTCCTGAGGCTCGGCCGAGAGAGTATCGAAGGGGTAAGGACGATCCCTTGCCTTGGTTCACGGATGGAAATCCAACCTCCAATAGGTGACATTTCGATTTTAATTGTAGATCCTAGTATGGTGACATAGTGGGATGGGGCACTATGCCGTCTATGATTGATACATTTATATTTGAAGTTGTTTTTATACACTTTACACTTATAATAGTATCAAAATCATTTGTTTTGAAATGTACCAAGATGTTTGGCTATTATAAGGTAAAACTCTGTCCTTTAGCTTGCGTTGCATTGTGTGATGGGACTTGATTCTTATAATAGCTTCATTTTCTTTATTTAGCATTGCGCTGTTTGTTATATGCATTAGTATTCTTGGGGTTAAACCCGTTCCATGTTATAAGGCGTGGTCCCTTGATTTATCTAACTTTAAAATAAAGATAATAACTGTTTTATTTCTCACACCAGTCACATGATTGACCTGGAGTTTATTGTTTTAACCTAAACTCTGGTACCCCTATTTTCCATATGAGCAGCTAATTTGGTTTTACAGATATTATATTCACAGGATCCCAGTTTACAGCTGGGGCTATATTCTGAATTCTCTTTATCCATGTTTTTCTTTAAGCTATGTTATGTATTTTTTTTCCGCTTCTATGTAATGTATTTTAAATCTCTAATGTTTTCCTGATGTATAAATTATTCATACTCTGTTATATTCTTGTATTCTAATGTAATTGTTGTAATAAGCAATGAAATGTTCTTCTGTTTGCATTTTGATTTGTCGTGTTCTCAACTCAATTCGGGTTTTCCCTTGTGGGGAAGTTCGGGTCGTTACAGAATACCAGTGCATATAAATTCTCAATGACTTTTTGAAAAATGAAGCTATCATAAGTTCGTCCCATATCACACAATGCAAACGCAAACTAAATGGGCGAGTTTTTTCTTATGATAACAAAAAAACGCTTCGATACATGAAAATCCTCTTTCATATTATTATTAGTGCATAGTGTGGAAACACCTTTCAAAAGTAAATATATTCATCTTAGCCAACATAATACCCATCGTATTATATTGACGTATATGTGTACAATCAAAACTATACGGGCTCATAGTGGAGAATTAGATTTCCAACATGATGGTTCTTGGTACGAAAGATCAATCTATGGAATTAAATCCGATGTGCACGCAGTATTCTGTGAGTAACATCTAAGGACTAAGACCCATTGCTATACTATCCACAACTTCGAATATCAGCGAGTAACATCTGAGGACTCAGACCCTTCGCTATATTCTTTTATGATAGGACATTGAGTCCTAGGTGATCAACGTAATCTAACTCCGAAAGCATACAAATCAGACCACCAATTTACCATCATACCAGAGTGTGAGGCTCTTCGAGGTCATGTTACACCAAGTTATGCTTAAAGAAGCCATGCTTTGATCATCCATTGCTCTTTTTACTTAAGCATCCCACATTACCAATTCACCACGCATAACCGATATCTATTAATATATAACCTCTAAGCTCATACGTCTCATAGAAGGGTATTAAGCTAAGAGAATGAATTCTGCACCACCAAATAGATATATATTAATAAAGAGCAGTGCTATCTAGTCAATTACAATGTAAAACACACACTCCATACAAGTCCGTTTTGGGTCTGAACGAAGCAACAATAGAGAATTCCTTCAAATACGTCTGTAATACTTGCCACTTAACTGATATAAAATCCATCTGCAAATGAGAGCTAGCCATTCGAGATATTCAGCAAGTCCCCTTTATGACGTGAGGGGTCCCGGTCTTCAATGTCTTCAATTGCTCCATAACATCTTATTATTATTTGGAATGGTTTTCCATGATAGTTCCAATCCCGGTTTTTCCAAATAACAAGAAAAAATTTTAAAAACCCAATTATGGATCACACAGATTTTCAACCAAATCTCCTTTCATCTTGGATCTTGTTAGTTAAATCTCCTTTAAACACATTCTCAAATTATTCTTAACAAAGTCCATATTTCAAAAATTCATCTTTTATTTTTTCTCTTTAAAACATCTCTTTTTAAATCAAAGATAATTTAGCTTCAAAAATACCAATTAATTTTCTCGTTTGATAACTCGTTATCTAATCTAGTTTCTTTTTTAAAATCCTTAATCCTCATTTCGTGACTTCAACCATAACTTCCATTAAAAGGATTTTCCCACATTTAACCTTTTAGTATTAGTTACAAGATCATTATTCTCACAAATTTCTTGCCTTAATTTAACTAAATTCCCAACTACATGAATTTTAATAATTCAATCTCATCGGGTTTCAAGAATGATATTATTGAAAATGTCGTTTACAACAAAACCTAAATCAAGATATTAAACATAAGTTATGCAGAAATTAAATCTACTTATATTAAGCCGAATAACGTTATATATCTTCCAGTTTCCTCAAATAGTATATGTTTACATCATTTCATATGAAATATCCAAAGATTATTTCTATTCAACTTATCCTAATTAAATCGAAAAACTCATATCTTAGTTCAAAAATTTATCAAACCCTTTGATATTAGATCGATATAAAAATTCATCAACTTATCCTTAATATTAATCTCCATATTCAACTCATACTATAAGCGGAATAACGATAAACTACATTCTAAATTCCTCAAATTGTAAATGTCATCATCTACAGCGATAATATCAAACATCGGAAGATTCATCTCCAACCATATCCAAATTCATTTAAAATTGGAAAAACCATTTTTAATTACATATAAAATATTTTTAATAATTTTGAACATTCAAAATATTTCATAAATCATTTAAAAATGATTAATTATGGTTCGGAAAACATTTTGCGGATTGGAAACTTCAAAACAGATTACTTAAAGAAAGATTTATAATAGCGTTATAGAAGCATTACAAAAGTGTAACGAAATAGCTATATTAACTAGTTTGATCAAAATATCATTTATATTAGTCAAAACTTAAATTTTCCAATTTAAAACACTTTTAAATAATTTATAATGATTTTACAAAAAAATCCATATTTTTAAACAATTAAAATAACATTTTACAGTTACGGTCGACTAACTGCACTTATAGCGACTTTTCCGAAACTGTTTTGAACATAACTTGGAGATTTTATGTCAAAATTTGAGAATTATTTTTCTTTTTTTAAAAGCTAATATAATTTTAGACCAAACTTTTCCGTTTTTAGGAAAATCATATTTAATTTGCTTAAGTTATAGCTATTTAAAGTTAGCGGTCAAATGCGAACTACCGCTGCGCGACACATCCTATTTTCATCGTAATATAACTTAATATAAAAATAATTCTGAAATACTTCAAACTACTTTAGAAAACCAATATATACTTAAATAAACCATTTCAAAATATTTCCTAAATAGGAAAACCAAACTTCACTTTTTCAAAACAAAACCCTTTTTCATCGTATTAAAACAAAACTGTTTTTAACGTCAAAAAATTGTTTAACAAAACGATCCTCTTTACGAAAGTCGTTCGTATATGATTCCATTTCCCAACTATTTCAAATTTGAAAATTAATTTTCAAACCAAATATAATAATATTATTTACATTTCGACTAGATAGGAGGTGGAAGGGTGGTGGTCAAATTGGCAAGGAGGGGGAGGAGAAAATGGAGGAGGAGGAGAAAGAAGGAAGGGAATGGCTTAGGAATCCATAGCCAAGGAAAGGGGAAAAGAAGTAGGAAGAAGTAGGAAAGGAGGAGATTATGGAATGAATGGAAAGGAGAGGGGGAAAGGCTCTTTACATAGAAAATGGAAAGGCTTAAGAGAGTGACACCTCATGGACACATGTCCATTACTAATGCATGCATTCATGCATGTTACCAAGTGTACTAACACTTGTTAAAAGATTAGGAAGGGAAGAATAGTTAGCATTTGTAAGGAAATGCTATGGTGGTATTTGCAACATTAAGGAAATGCTATAAAAAGGATTTGTTAAAACGTTTTGAACTATTATTTTGACAAAAGAAAATATATTCTCATCGGTATATTACAACTACATTTCGTAGCTTTAAATAACTATTTTATTATTATTTAAACCATAATTTCTATGTTATCAATTAACAAATTTGATAATCTATTTTGACAAAGGTTGTTAATTCTTTGTCAAAATCATATCATTATATTTGACAAAATTTAAATACTATTTTTATATTTATATTTGACAAATGATCATGTTAACAAAATAATTTATCAAATAAATATTCAATGAAATATTACACAAACAAAATAGTTTCACAAACACAAATTTGACAAATTCGTTGTAACAAAAGGTCGATAATTTTTGACATGGCAAAATTGATAAATTCCTACTTAATATTTTACTGTTATGTTTTGATAAAAAATCAAATATTCGATAATACCAAAAATTATTTTGTCACTTAAATTATATTGATATCAAATCAAATTCTTATTTATATAAAATTAAATTTATTTTATATCCAAATATTCTAGTTTTTAAATTATATCGGTTAAAATTTTTGGATCGTCACAATTGTGGAGGGTGGTGGTGGTTGGTCGGCCAGAGGAGGAGGCCGTGGGTGGAGGGCATTAGGCCAAATAATAGAGAGGGAGAAATGGGGAGAATATAACTTTGGAAATGGGAAAGAAGTGTAAAATGTTGGAACGAAGAATGGAGGGGGTTAGGCCTTCTTTTATAGCATTAGGAGGGGTAGAAATGAAAAGTGTAAGGGGACACATGACATTTCTATTACATGCATAAGGACCCCTAACATGGACACTTGTAATTTCCTAATCCTTCCATCTTTCATGTATTAGTCACATCTTAGTAACACTTTTAAAGTGTTGCAAAATTGAACACCCTATCTATGTTACCATATTTCATTTCTAGGTTACTGATTGAACAATTTTAACGACCAACGACTAGTGCAAACAAAATCCAACGATGTTTATCAACAAATTTAAATAACTATTTTATTTTATAAACTATATTAAATATATATATATATATATTTGACAAAAAGATCATGCTAACAAAAACGGTTTTATTAATACGTACTTTGAATATCTGTTATAACAAAAGCTGGTAAATTCTTATAGCTATATTATTGTTATATTTGAAAATTTTAAATATCTATTTTATCGATTAAATCATATTTATAGTTAAAAAATTAAAATTTATTTTTTATTTTCAAAACCCTGAATTGATCAAAAATCCTGGATCATTACACCTAACCATATATATATATATATATATATATATATATATATATATATATATAAACCATATAAACATGTCAAACATCCCTAAATGATTTCCCACCGATTAGCATTATATCCATCATGTAAAATGATCATAAACAAACACAATTTCCAGCTATTTTCCTAATAACCGAAATAAAAGGGTAAGAGTATTCACCTTGATAAGTTGAGGTTTTGAGACTTGCTGACAAAGTTTCCAAGCTTTAAATCCAAGCTTCTTCTTTTTCCTTCTTCCCTAGCTTTAATGGTCGGCCACGTTAGTATTCTTTTAATTTTTAGAGTGTATGTTAAGTGAAACAAAATGTGATAGGATATGAGTAGATATAGGGGCCGAAAGTTTACCATTTTCCCCTATGAATATGCCCTTTCCTTAAGCAGTTCATTTACTTCTCAGGCCACCTACTAGTTAATTCATTAAACACAAATATCATTTCCTCTATCGCCACATTATTCCCATTTAACTTAACCAATTGAATTCATGAATTATGTTATCAAATTCAGGGGTATTACATTAGTCTTTTCAATTTATATTTATATATTTTCCCAACTAGTTTTAGAATTTTTAGATTTGAGAAATGTGATTGTTAAAAAATAATTTCAAAGATCTAATTACAAAGATTTGGCTTTCTATGAACTATTACATTTATAATTTTCCTAATAACAAAGCTAAAATCCTATTTCAATTGGTTTTACAAGCTATAATAAATTAGTTCTTTGTCATTTCAGATTTCTCTTGTTGGTTTACGTGACTGACTTGGATGTTATTTCCTTATAATACTTGAGACAGTCTGAGCATGTCTTCCAAAAAATCTGGATCTTTAGAGCTTTAGATAGATTAGTTAGATGCCCATGACATGTTCATGAACTACTATTATTTTCCATTGCATTGGTTGTGTTATATTGATCGACACTTGTAAGGGCAGATAATTTTAACTATCCAAACTATCTTATAGGTTAGCACTTGCATTTTTATGATATTAATTATAGTTTTTTTTATGTAAAGATAGTCATTTACAATATATGTTGACTATTACATTTTTTGAGATATTGTTTTGTTTATTTTCCTTTCTTTTTCCAATAATTCACATTTCTAGCACTTGAATGATCGACAAATGAATTCTATGGACATATTAGTGTTGGTTTTCAAAGGCCGAAAAGGTGGGTCATATTACTATCTAGGACTGCATGACACCTATTCTATTGTTATACAAACTGATGCTATTAGATGCTACATAACTTCACACTATTTTAGTTTATATAGCCCCGTGTTATCAAGTGTTATAAAGCTTCACCCTATCAGGTGTTATATACCCTCGTACTATTTGGTGTTATTTAGCTTCATGTTATCAAATTCTGTATATCTTCATGATATCAAGTGTTATATAGCCTCGTGTTATCTGGTGATATATGGCATTGTTCCATCTTATGTCTACGTGCTTGTATAGTAAGTTTTGTACTCTCCACCATGGAGGATTTGGCACCTTCGCTTTTTAAGTGTTTTCTAGATTCCTTTGATGATTTCTTGATTCTACATGTTATGAGCTTTCACCAAAAAATATGGGATTTTCTTTTAAGGACATTTGTGATTTTAAAATTTTGCTGAATTCACTATGCGAACTATGGTGATACTCTAGTAACATGTGATATTTTACCATATTTTTTTGGTTAAGATTAATTATATTTATGTTCATCCTTACTGTATTCATCTCATCCACTTTAGACTTGATTAACCAGTTCATTATTTTATAATATTCAGGTCAGATCAAGTTATTTTGAATGCCACAGGTTGATATCTTAGAGTGGATATCTCACCCTTTGCTAGGAGTAGAGTCACGTTAACTTCTATAAGTATATGTGTGTGTATATATATATTGGTGTTGTTGATGTATATTTATTCATCATCATGACCACCTTTGTGTAATCTACATTTGGTTTTTGCATACTTGTCTCAGTTGTACCCTTTACCCTATTGCACATTATAATATATGATTCTATGAACTTCGTGTATCATATGTTGTTCTAAATTATTATGTCAACTTGGCGGTTTTAATTTAAACCTGAATTACATATGTCGATTCCACTTGAGAATAAAAAATTAACATGTTAATCGACGTATCAATACTTGTGACCCCCTACGTCCGTTAATGTCACTCATTAAGAGAATGTATTAAGTTTCGTGAAGCGTTATAGGTAAACAGAAACATTACAAGACAAATATAAAAATAACAGCGGAATAAAAACTAATTTTATTAATCATAAAGCATTGTATTCAAAACATCGATCATATATCTGCATTACATAAAAACTAGTACATCGTAAAAACTTCTGTCTTACTTTTAAAAACCAGAGTACAAAATAAAAGAAGAAAAATCCCCAACTAAAAGCATAGCCATAGTAGCAAAGCCAGGAGCTTGAACAATACATATAACAGCTCCAGCAAAATGATAGTAGAATCCTTGTTAAGTTTGAGTACTCCCACCCTAAGAACCTGGCGGAGGGGGGATGGAAGAAAGAAGAGGAAACAAAAGGGTCAGACATAAAGTCTGGCGAGTCCAGTTAACTTTAGCAAGTAAATAAGTAAAAGTAGCATGACAGGCATATAAAGTGGATAAGAAAGATAACACCATAAAAGGTAGGTATGACAAGGTAAACATGACAAAGTGTATACGCTTCTCTAATGATTACTCTGCACTAATACTAGTATAACCAGAATGAGATGATTCCAACAACTATCAAATGGTAGAGTTAGGCATATGTCCAGATGTACCCTAACTACTACCCTGATCGATCGGATCCCTACGTCGTAGATACTCTGTGCCGACCCCATAGTAGGAGGTATCACTTCCTAAAGTGGCAACCCTTCGTTGATGCGCACAGCCATACCTACTGGTGTCACGGTCATCTTAGCCCCATCTACCTAGCCCATGCACACACATATCCACTGTCGGTTTGTGCCATCGACACCGTCCTCCTTGTTTGGATCTCTTACAATCAGTCCAGTTAGTGTGCCCCGACTCCGACCTAGGGCGGAGTCCTCGTCTGATACCGTTATATGGGTTACTGACTGAAACGGGTTCCACACACAATAGGATACAAGCTCTCCCTTTTATCTTGTATCCCCACTAGGATTTCCACCGGTTATGCTTACCACTAGGCGTCTTTAATTACATAACCCTATCATTTCCACAAGTTATGCTTACCCTAAGGTGTCTTTAATTACATACCTCCAACATTTCCACAGGTTATGCTTACCACTATGTGTCTTTAATTAAATAACCCCCTCATTTTAAGTTTGTGGTCATGTATATAAATATTACCCACCCCCTCATATTTACTTAACCCACCCACTATTCAAACATATTTACTTAACCCCTATTCAAGTTCATGTTCATACAATCCCTATGGATTCAACTAGGTTAAGTATTCAAGGTTTATTACCATATTTTCATTTGTGGTTACGATATGCTAGAACTACCACATTAAGCCTACAATTTGTGGATATTGGATATGCCGGGTGAGTCTGGGAAGACTTATTCCACAAATCGGGCTTAGCCTCGTGTCTTAGCACGCCTTGTATTTGTGCACCTAGACCTCTCACATTAGATTCACCACTTGTGGTCGCTGGATATGCCGGGCAGTTCCGAGTAGACTTCCACCACAATTGTAATCCAACCTCGTGTCTAGGCGCAGTTATAGTTTCTAATTACTATATTCCTAGGTATTTCTTTATTAGCCAATTCTTACCTATGTCGTTATAGGTTTCTTGCCCTTTTTTCCAAATATGTTCATAGTGAATTATATGTCCAAATTCATATACATAAACACTATTCAAGTTATGCCAAATTTCCCCTTTTTTCCAATTGTGCCCAAATTCCCAATTTACAAGATATGCTAATTTCAATGTTTTTCCCCTTGCTCCTCGTTTAACGCGTTCGCATATTTAAGCAGCATTCCTGGGCTTGAAAGTAGCCTGACTATATAAAATAAAAGAGAAATATAAAGGGAAGATGACATAGATGTTTATACTAACGAAACTGACATAAGCATATAGTGGCTTAGTGATCAGATGGCATATGAGAACAGATCTATTAAAAATATGATAATAGAATTATTTATAACATAGTAGGGATGTCATAATAGGCATGATTGGGATCTAAATAACAATTTAGATGTCCAACTAACAACTGATCCAATTAACCATAAACATGATAGGTACAAAATGATCTAAATAGTGAACTTGATCTATAATCAAAAGTAGATCTGACATGATAAAGGTTAAGATCTAAGCCATAGTATGCCAAAATATCACAGATTCACACGTTATTATAGATCTAAAGTGATTTAAGGATTAACATGCATAGATCCAAATTACAGTACTATCATGTTTACTTTTTATTTATTTAAATCTAAAACAAATTAGAAACTCACAACGTTTGGATCTAGAAAGCTAGAAGAAGAATAGATCTACACTTGAACGAGCGGGGTGTTACATTATTCAAACGACCTCCTTTTTCGATGAAACAGATTTTATAGAGACCGCAACAACAAGTTATTGCTAGATTTCAATCTGCATGTCAATTGGATTTATTTTGTGAGCGTGGAAAAATAAAATGCAAATAAAATGACCATTTGGACATGAATGAGCGCCGTTTGAACAAACAGACTCAGAATTTGACGAAACAATATTCATTAGGACAGTAACATCAAATTATATTGTGCCGTCCATTTTCATCACAAACGGAGCTTGTATGTAGCCACAGTATCAATAAAAAGTATTGAAAATAGCGATAATCACGAAATAAAAATCGTCGGTCGTTGTCAGTCACAACATCAAGAAAAAATATATAAAACCCACTTATATATACCCCCAAATCAGAAATTCCCAATCCAAACCTAATTTCCGTCCATAAATTTTGTAGAAAACCCCCTCTTTACAAATTAATTTATATCTTAATTCTAGAAGGAATTTGCTATGGGGACCTAAAGTAAAAACGTAGATCAGGTCGAGGGCTAGGAACGATAAAAATTTGGGGAGGTATCGTCGAGTGTGGTGGCCGGAAATCGCGAGAAATGGTGAAAATCTATTTTCATTTTTGCTAGTTTGAGGAAGATAGGGTTGATTTCAAAAGCTCGGACCTAGGGGAAGATGAAGAGGAGAGTTCAGGCTTCAATTTGGCACCGGTTGGAGGTCCTCTGGTGGACGGAGGTGACGGCGACGATGAGTTGAACGGAGGGTAACGTTTTGAGTTGTTTTCAAAAACTGGCGATCGGGTTTTGGTGATTTTGAGGCTGGTGGTGATGTTGTTGCAGGGTGAAGTTTGAAGTCGGAGGATCACCAGAGAGTGGCGGTTCGATCTAAGGAGGTCCGGCGACCTGCGATGCGGCATGGCGGCGGCTCTTCTCAGATGGACGGATTTCATTTGATAAGGTTTTCTGGTGGAGTCGTGGGTCTTCGAGGGTCGAGACTTCCAGCGAGGTTGCTGCTCTGAACGACGAAAGAGATGGCACGGTGAGATGGGTCCCAGGTTGGCCAGAACAGTGGTGGACATCGATGGGTATGGTGTTTGTAACGACCCGGTTTTTAGACGACTTTGGTTATCGACATAAACTCAATGACGACTAACCAAACATCGAAAAATACTGGTAGTTAATAAAAGAAATTAGAGGGTAGAATAGATAAGATAGAACTAATAGAATAGAAGAAGAAGAAGAACATCATCAGAACGAACAATATATAATAGATACATATCTTTAAAATAAATTCATTATATGTATACAGTAACATTATCAGAGTACAACACTTATAACACAGCAGAAATAACTATAGCTATATAATCCTGAAGCCTCCTGCTCCAAGCTTTCCAAGTATATCTGTAAAATCCTGACTACTTGACTGCCCATACAAAATTGGGCACCCAAGAGTTTAGGGAAAACAAAACAAGATAAACTCCGGGTCAGTCATGGGACTGGTATGAGTAAAACAGTTTAAAACAGTTCGAGCAATAAAACGATATCTCATAAGACCACGCCGTATAACGGAAGAGGTTTTTCCCTTATGAGATTCCAAAATATCTTTATGTCAAAAACCTTTTGATATTATAATAATGTCTACCAACCACAATATAATGATCATCTAGCAGAACGCTTTCATCTCACGTTCTACATATATAGTATACAATCAAAACCGCAAGCACGTATTGGGTAATGGATTTCCAACTATGACAAGGTATGGAACCACCTTTCGCTAGTGTGCCTCTAGAGAGAAAACACTGGGTTCAACAAGAACATCTTGCAACCCGGCCACACATGACCGACCACTCATTTTGCTTGAGTGTATCGAATGTATATCACCAACGGTTGGGATCAGCAACCGTTTCCCGAATGGGATAGCATCGACAATAGATTTTTAGAAATAAATGAAACTCTAGTTCAGGTGATTATACACCCTAATAGGTGCGACCTACATAGCCATGTTGCCTGCCCGACTTTTGTCATTTACCGGATGTGAGGCTAGAAGCTACGCTGTTCTTTTACATGCTACATCTTAATTCACTTAGAATGTTACATCGTCATACCCGCCAAATCACAAATTGATTTATCCAAAAATAACACGGGTATACAGCTAAGAGAAACGAATTCCTCCGCCACTAAATGTGAACACGTTTGAAGAGATCAACTTACACGATCTATTAGATATACTCTATCAGACCTTCGTCCATACATGTTGTCCTAGGACTGGACAAACCGAAGGCACTATTCAGTACATCCATCTTAGGCAACTGTTATCTAAGATTTATACAACAGCCCTTGCACTTTACTTCGTCTTCAATTATCTTTGGCATATATGATTCGCAACGCTTATGCCAATATAGAGTGGTTCTTCGGATAATAATTCAACCAGTCTCTCCATACTAACATTGTTAAAATGGTCAAAAACTTCGATAGTCGGTGAGTTAACTATCAAAGAAAACAGGTGTGCAAACAACGATATTATTTCCAAATGTAAATTATATCGATCAATCATCAACCATATATATATATATATAATATTTCCTTATTTTCTATAATTAGAAAATATATGTTATTAACGCTGGAAAACATTTCCATGGCTTAATTACGAATCACTATTCTTCCACATCTATCAAACTCCAACTATAAACTAACAAGAGAACAACTTCCTAAGTATAAACCCCGAAGGCCGAAACCAACATCATATCGATACTTAGAAAACCATTCAACTAATTAATCTCTAGTCAGTTTCTAATTTTTATTTATCTCCATTTTGATTTACTCTAATTGAATAACTCTATTTGCTTAGCTCTTTTTCGAATAACTAATATTCGATTTACTCTAGTTGCTTAACTCTTATTCGAATAACTAATATTCGATTTAACTCCATTCGCTTAACTCTAGATTGCAGCGATCATAATGGTTACGCCTGATTCCCTCAGGAAACATCCGACTGCCATAGGCTATATGCAGCCCTACGAATTACGCTAGTAGTCATGCAAAATGGCAACTTATCCTGAATAACTATGTTTGACTAACTCTATTCTACTAACCATATTCGATTAACTAAATTCAATTAACTCTTTTATATCTAGTCAACTTCCTTTTTCATAAATCCTGTTTATTTTCCCAATAAAAATTCCTTTTATAATTCTATTTACTTTCTAAATAAATATCCCTTTATTCTATTTATTTCCTAAATAAATAATTCTTTATTCTATTTATTTCCTAAATAAATATTCCTTTTATTAATCCTATTTATTTCCTTAATAAATATTCCTTTTATAAAATCCTTCGATTTTATAAATATTTTATTTTCAATATACTTTGAAAAATCCTTTTTTTACTTTCCAGTATTCCTTATGGTATTTAACTTACCATATAACAATGATCGGTATCATTTAAACATATAAAATCATCAACAGATTTCATATCACATCATATAACACAATATACGAACAAAACAATATTATAAATATTGAGGAGTCTAGTTGGACCCCTCCGACCTGTTTCCCTGCATCACAGATGTTAAACAACACGAGTATAAAATATTCCGATAAACAGAATCAATATTCGATTAACTATTTATATATAGATATATCGTTATCTATTATTTCAACCAACACACAAACAATTCAACCAAAAAGTTAACACACAGCAATCAATAGATCATTATCAGTTCTAAGAATACGTTATAAAAATAGAACTGTTCAGAATTGGTGAGTTTTACTCACATTGATAGTTCATCGTTAAAGAACGATAAACTGTTGTTTGATTTGAATTAAACAATTTATTTCGCCATAAATTCAAACGAACTCCAATCCATTCCTAGTCAGTCTCGTTGCGTTGTTCTTGTCCATCCAATCCCAACGGATCCAGTTTCGCTGAATTCTGACCACATATGACGAAGATATTTAATTTACAAGTTGCACGATATTTTATTTTAAAACCTAACTTTTAATTGGGCTCACCCCTCTTAAATTCCCCGGCCCATCATCACTTCAAAAAGCCCACGACGGTAAAGCTTCTTCCCCAATACCTGCTCAAACCCGTCCTTTTGTTGCTCCTTTGTAACAACCCGCATTTCGATAACATGATTAAGACGAGAATCAAGGTAGAATTTAATTTTAAATTCTGAATCAAGTAAAACGGGCTATGCCATTGCGTTCGTCTCGGAAAAATACGCGAAATAGAGTCTGAGTTTTCGAAAATCGGAGTCCGTATGACCCGGTTAAGGCCCAACGAAGTTTTCAGAAAATTTCTAAGTAAAAACAGATTTCAAATTCAAACTTGAATTTGGAAAATTGGGCCAGTTGGGCCAGGCGGGAAAAATTCCCGCCACAGTACCCAAGTCGACAGCCCTGTCGACTTGGGAGTCGACTTGGTCTGACCAAGTCGACAGCCCTGTCGACTTGGCTGTCGACTTGGCTCAGACGAGCATTCCTAGCTTGGTGCACCTGCACTGGTCCCTGGTCTTGTTCTGGAAGCTTCTGACGTGGTTTGATGGTTCAGATCTATCCTAGGGTTAATCTAAGGGCCTAAAACTACCCTAATCTCTATAAAAACACCCTAAACCAAACCTAAATCCCTAAAAATCAAACCTAGCAACTAAGTGCTGCCAAAATCTTCATTGATCATGGCCCCCATCTCCAACTTCAAGAGCCTATGCATTCAAATCGGGTTCAAATCAAAAGGTGCAAGTTTGCTACACCAAATAGAGGCCAAATCAACGTTGCTATGCGAGTTTCATGACGGTTCTTCGACAAAGGAGGCACCTTTCTTCGTCAAGATGATGCATGATCCCTTTCCTAAGCCTCGCTAGGTAAGTTCTAGTTACTTGTAGATTTAAACGATGATTTTGATGTGACATGGGATAAAATGCAAAGTAACATGAGTATGTTCGCCTATGGGAACCTAGTTTGCCTCTTTATCATGAACATATGACTTTGGGTGATGTTGTAGCTACTAAACCATGCTATTTATGTTGCATTGGACATAGTTTGCCATGCAAGATTGGACCTTTACTTGTAGTATGATAGCATGAACACTTAGAGCCACTTTGGCTTGTGAAATAATGGCATAAATTGGACTTTGGGGCTTATGCATGTAAATGAAACCAACCCCTTATGATATCATGTTTATGTAAGGTCAAATCCCGTTATGACAACATGCAAGTTTGTGGCCAAATCCTTTATGATAGTATGCGTGCTTATGGCCAATCCCTATATGACACTATCATTCATGTTTTAAGGCCAAACCCCCTTATGATACCATGCATGTTTGGAGCCAATCCCTTTTGTGGCACCGTGCATGTTTTGGGGTCTACATGTAGCCATAGTATACCTACTATGTTGACTCACTTTTACTCAAGTGAAAACACGATTTTGGGTAGTTAGATAAACATGAACATGATGCGGAATCTTGACTTGAATATGACATGAAAACTTGACTTGAGGTTACATGTGAACACGACATGTAAGTTGAACCAAAACGGGGGCATGACACGTGGGGTAAACTTGGGACGTGAAATTAGACATGTATGGGTTGTAAGTGTAATATAACACTAGACCAAACATGAAAGTGGCCAACTCGAGGTTGGGTTGAGTTTGTAGCATAAATCTACCCGGACCCGCCCGGCTTAACTAGTAGCTACAAACAATAAGACCCAATGTGAGAAGTTGGTCATGTCGCGCTTAAGACCCGAGGTTAGACTAGGTTGTGGTGTAAATCTACCCGGACCCGCCCGGCTTAACTAGTAACCACAACAAGGTCTAATGTGAGAGGTTGAGAGTGCATTAATTAAATTAATGCCACATGATAAGGTTAAGTAAACTTGACTAATGACACTTAACCAATATGACACGAATGGGTAGGTTAAGTGGGACCGGGCTTGATTTCTTAATGACACTTAACCATGCAAGATGATTAGGGGATGGGGTTAAGTAATTTACACTTAACTAATCCGACTTGGTAATTAGATGGGGTTAAGTAATTAAGGCTTAACTAATCTAACCACAGTAATTAGATGGGGTTAAGTAATTCACACTTAACTAATCTAAACACGGTAATTCGATGGGGTTAAGTTAAACACTTAACCAATTTAAACTTGGTAATTCAATGAGGTTAAGTAACCAATACTTAACCAACTTAACGTGATAATTTAATGGGGTTAAGCAACTTATACTTAACCAATTATACATGATGATTTGATGGGGTTAAGTAACCTACACTTAACCTATCTAATACGCGGACCTGATGAGGTTAAGTCACAAGACCTCTTTAGAATATACTTAACCATTGTAGTACGATTAGAGGATGGGGTTAAGCCAACCTATACTTAACCAATCCGACTCAATAATTTGATGGGATTAAGATAATCTATGCTTAATTGATCTAGCAAGATAATCCGATAGGATTAAGGTAAGCTAGTACTTGACCAATTTGACTTGATAGGGTTAAGTCATGAGCCTCTGGGTACACTTAACCAACTTGTAGGACTAAGTCTTGAACTTAAATACTTAGCCAATCTTTGACGTGATTCGTGGGCGGGTTAAGTCATGGACTTGAATGATAACACTTAACCCAATAGACAAACCCTAGTTAGAAGAACTAGGTAGAAAACCGTGGTTAATCAAGGATAACGGGAAAGGAAGCTAAGTGGTAAACCTTAGTTAAGGGTAACTAAGTAATAATTCTTAGCTAAGGACATAGGACTAATTCACAAAGCGATGAGTAACCTGATGCGGTAGGTCATCGCTTAGTATACGAGGAGGAGCAAGTTATCTGACTTGGATAAAAGCTCCAGCGCACTGGGTGCCGAAGCGGAAGCTTCGGGGGACGTGAGGATACTCTTGGTATCCCTCTGTGAGGTTGCAGATGATCCGCCTGGGCTCACAAGAGGTTAAGGTCTGCGGTAGAAGAGCCAAGAGTATGCCTTGGTTGCTATGCGAGCGACCTAAAGACTGGGATGGATTAGTGTGGAGTCGACGATTCTTGGTTTTTGCCCTGGATAGCACATCGCCGACTACCTACCATCTTTAGTCAATCGTGTACGTACGGAAAGGCAGGGAACCCCCAACAGACCATGTGCTTGCTATCGAGTCATGGATGAGGTTGGCCCGTAGGAAAGTGGGCTATAGTGGGGCCGGGGAGTGGTTCTCATACATGATTTTTCGTGGGTTGCCTTTCAGTAGTTGAGGGAGGGGTCATGTGGGACCATAGCCACGGGTACAAAAACAGACCTTGATATCTGCATCAGCAGACGACTTAAAGCTCCCGACCGAGTTCCATATTTCTTAGTTTGCCCTGGCACGGAACTCGGATGGCACATTGAGGAACATGTGCATCTAGACATGGAAAACGATTCACGATACATACGTGGGATGAAGGGCGCGGTTGACGGGTGGCGTAATCCCTAGTGGTCCTAGGTGGCCAAAACCCAAACCGAGACACGGAAACGTTCATTAGGTAGCATGATCCCTAGCGGTCCTAGGTGGCATAAATCCTAAGTGGACGCGCGATAGTTCATGGTAAGAAAACACAACTAGATCAAGGGTTGCAGTCCAAAACAACTTCAAGGATAAACCGTTTACATGGGAAAACCCGTACGGCCTACGGCAAAGGACTGAACTTATACATGGAAAGAAACATATGAGTTGGGAAAACCTACATATGCTATATATTAGGTTGACATGGACCATTACATGACATTGGGCAAGGGACATTCATGGTTAACACATGACGCGGGTTGGGATACTAGTACGAGAGGTGCAGAGCAAATATACATGTTAGAACCAGGAAGAATATACATAATAGATACCGTGGGATGTTAGACGGGGTAGATACCTTGGGATAGTATACTTGATAGAAACCTGACGATGTGATAGCTTGATTTATCATGACACCGTAGTTTACCATGATATCTTAGTTTTCCTTGCTACAGTAGTTCAGTCTGTTACCCTGGTTTAGTTTATCTATCTTGTAGTCATCCTTATATTTACTTTCAGTTTATGCATGTCATGTTACCTTTACCTGTTTTTATACTGGAAGTAGATAGGACTTACCAGTCTTTATGACTGACCCCGTTTTCTTTCGCCTCTTTGTCTTCCGTTTCCCCCCCCCCCCCCAAGGTTTCAGGGAGGAAATGATGTTGTTTAGTTTGGACTTCTTCTGTTGAAGGTCATCATGTATAGCTTGATGTATAACTTGGCCTTCTCTTGGCTATGGCTGCTTCACCGCTTTATTATGGGGAATAATTTATGAAAAGGTTTTTATGCTTCTTTATTATTGCAAGACAGGTTTTTGATGTATTCTGATGTAAAAGGCTTTAGACCTTATTTATTAATGATATGAAAGTTGGTTCTACTTCCGCTGTTTTATATATGTTCTGTCTTGTAATATTTCTGTGCATGTTTACCAATAATACTCCTCCAAACCTAGTGCATTCCCTTTGTGAGTGACCCTAGCGGAGGTGGGGTGTCACATTTGGTATCAGAGCAGAAGGTTACCAGACTGGGCAAAAGTTTTTAAAAACCTTCTGAAAACTATTTGAAAAACCGTTTAGAAAGAAGCATTTTTCAAGAAAAGTTTGTTTTAAGAAGGCTATTCCCCAAAAGCCATTAGCACCATCCTTTGATTCCTCGATTGAATCTCGTTTCCTTTCTTTCCTCCATCTGTGGTCACAGTAGTTCTAACTGTGACCAATCTTTGTCTAGCCACGTAAGTGTTTCACGTACGATGGAGGTGGTTCTCGAGAGACCCATTGCCGTGTTACAAGAAAGGATAATAAGAGTAAGGGTAAAGGATACCAGCTTAAGGATAAGCAACTGTTGTTATGGCTTAGTCCATCAAGGAGGACAAGGACAAGATCATCAGAGAGGGAAATTGTACGCTCTCATTTCTAGGGTACCTAAAAGAAATGGTACCGTTTCTGGTAAAGGTTTAATTGTTCATTTCTATCATCCCGTCTAGACTTTGTTTTGATCACTGCATCATTTAAGTCTGCTTGGATAGTGAGTCTCTGCACCTTAGTACTAGCATGGTAGAGGATCCCAGTTTTATCCCAAAAACCTGGTTAGAGAGTTGGTCCATTCCTTCATGACTTGGTTGGATTTGAGAGTGCCCATGTTTTTGGAACTATGGATGGATTCTAGGGGTAAAGTGGTTATGCTGTAAGGGATGCCATTCTCGGTTTTGGAAAGAGGGTAGTTAGACTCTCGACTCATCTTGGTGATACCCTCGAAGTCCCGTGTAACCTTTTTGGGTTCCGTCATGGTTAGTTACCTAGAATCCTGGGATGCAGTTATTGGTAATCCGTTCGAATAGAATCCGCCGCTAAGGCGGATGGTTCGTTTCGATTATGCATGTGTTATGGGAATCACCCTAGTAAGAACTCTTGGCAACATGGATTGGCATTGGAAAACGAGATCCAGAATTCACTAGTAAATTTTGGAGAGCTTGCATGAGTACGCAGACATATTTGAGCCGAGCATACTAGGGAAAGAATAAGTGAAAGTGAAACGGGAGGCGACAGTGAGATGAGTTCCACTCACACCTTGGAAATAGGAATCAAGGAGCTACGAAATCATGAAGTCAAAGGCGGTCAAGGCATGATGTAATTAAGCTCATGGAAATGCGGCTTGGACGCACGCATCACGTCTCTTTTTAAGAGTATATCTTTGATCCTTGGTTCACCTGTAAAGCTTACCCGCATGCTATCGCTTGGTGGGTATCCTCTCGGTCCTGTTTCTGTTACAAACCCCGTAAGGAGTTTGTCTTGTTATCTTCTCAATCTTATCTTGGGAACCTTAGGTAGAACGCTATGGATGTAAACATGTATTTGAGACATGTTATGATTGATATGGTTGCAAATGGTTGCAAGTGGTTGCTCGCGGATGCGCGAATACACGTTAGATACTAGATTGACGCGATCACGTTTCATGTTGCATATGCACGAGCATTTATACTTCGTTATGAATGAAATTGAATGTGTTGTCATGTGGATGTTGCATATGAATGAATGTTTGTGCACGCATATAGTACTTATATGACTAGGACTATTTGCATACATGTTGGATTCATGGCACTTAACATATCTTACATTAGAAAGATCATTCAGGCCTGATCATTAGCATTAGCTAAGGAGCATATACACACACGTTTTGCATATGTTCATACAGCATTAGAAATCATCTAAGGACAATGGTCGCTTGTGGATGATGTTTTGAGTAGATGGATGATGGATGGTAGGATATGTTCTTCCTAACTTGGAGATTTCGGGGACGAAATCCTAAAAGGTGGGGAGAATGTAACAACCCGCATTTCGATAACATGATTAAGACGAGAATCAAGGCAGAATTTAATTTTAAATTCTGAATCAAGTAAAACGGGATATGCCATTGCGTTCGTCTCGGAAAAATACGCAAAATAGAGTCTGAGTTTTCGAAAATCGGAGTCCGTATGACCCGGTTAAGGCCCAACGAAGTTTTCAGAAAATTTCTAAGTAAAAACAGATTTCAAATTCAAACTTGAATTTGGAAAATTGGGCCAATTGGGCCAGGCGGGAAAAATTCCTGCCACAGTACCCAAGTCGACAGCCCTGTCGACTTGGGAGTCGACTTGGTCTGACCAAGTCGACAGCCCTGTCGACTTGGCTGTCGACTTGGCTCAGACGAGCATTCCTGGCTTGGTGCACCTGCACTGGTCCCTGGTCTTGTTCTGGAAGCTTCTGACGTGGTTTGATGGTTCAGATCTATCCTAAGCTTAATCTAAGGGCCTAAAACTACCCTAATCTCTATAAAAACACCCTAAACCGAACCTAAATCCCTAAAAATCAAACCTAGCAACTAAGTGCTGCCAAAATCTTCATTGATCATGGCCTCCATCTCCAACTTCAAGAGCCTATGCATTCAAATCGGGTTCAAATCAAAAGGTGCAAGCTTGCTACACCAAATAGAGGCCAAATCAACGTTGCTATGCGAGTTTCATGACTGTTCTTCGACAAAGGAGGCACCTTTCTTCGTCAAGATGATGCATGATCCCTTTCCTAAGCCTCGCTAGGTAAGTTCTAGTTACTTGTAGATTTAAACGATGATTTTGATGTGACATGGGATAAAATGCAAAGTAACATGAGTATGTTCGCCTATGGGAACCTAGTTTGCCTCTTTATCATGAACATATGACTTTGGGTGATGTTGTAGCTACTAAACCATGCTATTTATGTTGCATTGGACATAGTTTGCCATGCAAGATTAGACCTTTACTTGTAGTATGATAGCATGAACACTTAGAGCCACTTTGGCTTGTGAAATAATGGCATAAATTGGACTTTGGGGCTTATGCATGTAAATGAAACCAACCCCTTATGATATCATGTTTATGTAAGGTCAAATCCCGTTATGACAACATGCAAGTTTGTGGCCAAATCCTTTATGATAGTATGCATGCTTATGGCCAATCCCTATATGACACTATCATTCATGTTTTAAGGCCAAACCCCCTTATGATACCATGCATGTTTGGAGCCAATCCCTTTTGTGGCACCGTGCATGTTTTGGGGTCTACATGTAGCCATAGTATACCTACTATGTTGACTCAATTTTACTCAAGTGAAAACACGATTTTGGGTAGTTAGATAAACATGAACATGATGCGGAATCTTGACTTGAATATGACATGAAAACTTGACTTGAGGTTACATGTGAACACGACATGTAAGTTGAACCAAAACGGGGGCATGACACGTGGGGTAAACTTGGGACGTGAAATTAGACACGTATGGGTTGTAAGTGTAATATAACACTAGACCAAACATGAAAGTGGCCAACTCGAGGTTGGGTTGAGTTTGTAGCATAAATCTACCCGGACCCGCCCGGCTTAACTAGTAGCTACAAACAATAAGACCCAATGTGAGAAGTTGGTCATGTCGCGCTTAAGACCCGAGGTTAGACTAGGTTGTGGTGTAAATCTATCCGGACCCGCCCGGCTTAACTAGTAACCACAACAAGGTCTAATGTGAGAGGTTGAGAGTGCATTAATTAAATTAATGCCACATGATAAGGTTAAGTAAACTTGACTAATGACACTTAACCAATATGACACGAATGGGTAGGTTAAGTGGGACCGGGCTTGATTTCTTAATGACACTTAACCATGCAAGATGATTAGGGGATGGGGTTAAGTAATTTACACTTAACTAATCCGACTTGGTAATTAGATGGGGTTAAGTAATTAAGGCTTAACTAATCTAACCACGGTAATTAGATGGGGTTAAGTAATTCACACTTAACTAATCTAAACACGGTAATTCGATGGGGTTAAGTTAAACACTTAACAAATTTAAACTTGGTAATTCAATGAGGTTAAGTAACCAATACTTAACCAACTTAACGTGATAATTTAATGGGGTTAAGCAACTTATACTTAACCAATTATACATGATAATTTGATGGGGTTAAGTAACCTACACTTAACCTATCTAATACGCGGACCTGATGAGGTTAAGTCACAAGACCTCTTTAGAATATACTTAACCATTGTAGTACGATTAGAGGATGGGGTTAAGCCAACCTATACTTAACCAATCCGACTCAATAATTTGATGGGATTAAGATAATCTATGCTTAATTGATCTAGCAAGATAATCCGATAGGATTAAGGTAAGCTAGTACTTGACCAATTTGACTTGATAGGGTTAAGTCATGAGCCTCTGGGTACACTTAACCAACTTGTAGGACTAAGTCTTGAACTTAAATACTTAGCCAATCTTTGACGTGATTCGTGGGCGGGTTAAGTCATGGACTTGAATGATAACACTTAACCCAATAGACAAACCCTAGTTAGAAGAACTAGGTAGAAAACCGTGGTTAATCAAGGATAACGGGAAAGGAAGCTAAGTGGTAAACCTTAGTTAAGGGTAACTAAGTAATAATTCTTAGCTAAGGACATAGGACTAATTCACAAAGCGATGAGTAACCTGATGCGGTAGGTCATCGCTTAGTATACGAGGAGGAGCAAGTTATCTGACTTGGATAAAAGCTCCAGCGCACTGGGTGCCGAAGCGGAAGCTTCGGGGGACGTGAGGATACTCTTGGTATCCCTCTGTGAGGTTGCAGATGATCCGCCTGGGCTCACAAGAGGTTAAGGTCTGCGGTAGAAGAGCCAAGAGTATGCCTTGGTTGCTATGCGAGCGACCTAAAGACTGGGATGGATTAGCGTGGAGTCGACGATTCTTGGTTTTTGCCCTGGATAGCACATCGCCAACTACCTACCATCTTTAGTCAATCGTGTACGTACGGAAAGGCAGGGAACCCCAACAGACCATGTGCTTGCTACCGAGTCATGGGTGAGGTTGGCCCGTAGGAAAGTGGGCTATAGTGGGGCCGGGGAGTGGTCCTCATACATGATTTTTTGTGGGTTGCCTTTCAGTAGTTGAGGGAGGGGTCACGTGGGACCATAGCCACGGGTACAAAAACAGACCTTGATATCTGCATCAGCAGACGACTTAAAGCTCCCGACCGAGTTCCATATTTCTTAATTTGCCCTGGCACGGAACTCGGATGGCACATTGAGGAACATGTGCATCTAGACATGGAAAACGATTCACGATACATACGTGGGATGAAGGGCGCGGTTGACGGGAATGGAATTGGGCACCAAGCTTTCCAAGTATATCTGTAAAATCCTGACTACTTGACTGCCCATATGAAATTGGGCACCCAAGAGTTTAGGGAAAACAAAACAAGATAAACTCCGGGTCAGTCGTGCGACTGATATGAGTAAAACAGTTTAAAATAGTTTGACCAATAAAACGATATCTCATAAGACTACGCCATATAACGGAACGGGTTTTTCCCTTATGAGATTCCAAAATATCTTTATATCAAAAACCTTTTGATATTATAATAATGTCTATCAAACACAATATAATAATCATCTAGCAGAACATTTTCATCTCACGTTCTACATATATAGTTTACAATCAAAACCGCAAGCACGTATTGGGTAATGGATTTCCAACTATGACAAGGTATGGAACAATCTTTCGCTAGTGTACCTATAGAGAGGAATACACTGGGTTCAACAAGAACATCTTGCAACCCGGCCACACATGACCGACCACTCATTTTGCTTGAGTGTATCGAATGTATATCATCAACGGTTGGGAACAACAACCATTTCCTAAATGGAACAGCGTCGACAATAGATTTTTAGAAATAAATGAAACTCTAGATCAGGTGATTATACACCCTAATAGGTACGACCTACATAGCCATGCTGCCTTCCCGACTTTTGTCATTTACCGGATGTGAGGCTAGAAGCTACGCTTATCTTTTACATGCCTCATCTTCATTCACTTAGAATGTCACATCGTCATACCCGCCAAATCACAAATTGATTTACCAAAAAATAACACGGGTATACAGCTAAGAGAAACGAATTCCTCCACCACCAAACGTGAATACGTTTGAAGAGATCAACTTACGCGGTCTATTAGATATACTCTGTCAGACCTTCGTCCATACAAGTTGTCCTAGGATTGGACAAACCGAAGGCACTATTCAGTACCTCCATCTTAGGGAATTGTTATCTAAGATTTATACAACAACCCTTGCACTTTACTTCGTCTTCACTTATCTTTGGCATATATGATTCATAAGACTTATGCCAATACAGAGTGGTTCTTCGGATAATAATCCAACCGGTCTCTCCATAGTAACAACGTTAAAATGGTCAAAAACTTTGATAGTCGGTGAGTTAACTATCAAAGAAAACAGGTGTGCAAACAACGATATTATTTCCAAATGGAAATTATATCGATCAATCATCAACCATATATATATATATATATTTATATATCATATTTACTTATTTTCTATAATTAGAAAATTTATGTTATTAACGCTGGAAAACATTTCCATGGCTTAATTACATATCACTATTCTTCCACATCTACCAGACTCTAACTGTAAACTAACAAGAGAACAACTTCCTAAGTATAAACCCTGAAGGCTGAAACCAACATCAGATCGATACTTAGGAAACCATTCAACTTATTAATCTCTAGTCAGTTTCTAATTTTTGTCAGTTTCTAATTTTTGTTTAACTCCATTTTGATTTACTCTAATTGAATAACTCCATTTGCTTAACTCTTTTTAGAATAACTAATATTCAATTTACTCTAGTTGCTTAACTCTTATTCGAATAACTAATACTCGATTTAACTTCATTCGCTTAACTCTAGATCGTAGCGATCACAATGGTTACGCCTGATTCCCTCAGGAAACATCCGACCGCCGGAGGCTATCTGCAGCCCTGCGAATTACGTTAGCGGTCGTGCAAAATGGCAACTTATCCTGAATAACTATGTTTGACTAACTCTATTCGACTAACCATATTCAATTAACTAAATTTGATTCTCTTTTATATCTAGTCAACTTCCCTTTTTATAAATCCTGTTTATTTTCCCAATAAAAATTCCTTTTATAATTCTATTTACTTTCTAAATAAATATCCATTTATTCTATTTGTTTCCTAAATAAATAATTCTTTATTCTATTTATTTCCTAAATACATATTCCTTTTATAAAATCCTTCGATTTTATAAATATTTTATTTTCAATATATTTTGAAAATTCCTTTTTTTACACTCCAGTGTTCCTTATGGTATTTAATGTACCATATAACAATGATCGGTATCATTCAAACATATAAAATCATCACCAAATTTCATATCACATCATATAAGAAAATATATGAACATAACAGTATTATAAATATTGAGGAGTCTAGTTGGACCCCTCCGACCTGTTTCCCTCCATTACAGATGTTAAACAACGCGAATATAAAATATTTTGATAAACAGAATCAATATTTGTTTAACGATTTATATATATATCGTTATCTATTATTTCAACCAATACACAAACAATTCAACCAAAAAGTTAACACACAGCAATCAATAGATCATTATCAGTTCTAAGAATACGTTATAAAAATAGAACTATTCAGAATTGTTGAGATTTATGCACATTGGCAGTTCATCGTTAAAGAACGATAAACTGTTGTTTGATTTGAATCAAACAATTTATTTCGCCATAAATTCAAACGAGCTCCAATCCATTCCCAGTCAGTCTCATTGTGTTGTTCTTGTCCATATGATCCCAACGGATCCAGTTTCGCTGAATTCTGACCACATATGACTAAGATATTTAATTTACAAGTTGTACGATATTTTATTTTAAAACTTAACTTTTGATTGGGCTCACCCCTCTTAAATTCCCTGGCCCATCATCACTTCAAAAAGCCCACGACGTTAAAAAGCTTCATCCCCAATACCTGCTCAAACCCATCCTCCTGTTGCTCCTTGCCATTACTGTAACTTCATCCCATCTTCTCTCCTTCTTTGATCAACCGTTTCATGAGCCGTCTTAGCCATTGAACCCCAACACTCCTCCTCATCAATCACCACCCAAAATATTTCAGTCTGCACTCCCACTTCGAAATCCATCGTCGAGCATAGGGCTACAGACATCGACACTTTTAGTCCCAAAAACTCACCACAATTTGCCAATAAACCATAACAACCCGAAAATCTGGGCCAGTTTAAAATTTTTATTTTGGCAATTTTAACAAATTTTGAACATTTAAAATGAATTATTTTAAATAATATCGACGAGAAATTTATTTTTAATAGAATTCGAATGTATATATTATATACATCGTCGTTAGAATATAAATAATTATTTATAATTATAAATAGAATTGAAAATGGCACGGTAGTTCGATAATTCGATTTCAAACTTCAATTGAATGTACCGGGTGCAAAACAATCCGGATTTTAGCGAAACAAAAAAAATAGGATCTATTTGATGATACATTTCAAACGAATCCAAAAAATTGAGATTTCATAGCGGGAATCAAAAGATATGTCCAGTTGAAAATTCTGAATAGTCGCTATGGAATTCAGGCCCTTAAAAATGGGAATTTTGCAAACGACCTCGGATTTCGACGAAACCACTTTTGTTGGGTCCGTGATGTCAAATTATTGCTAGATTCCAAATTTCATAATTTTCTGAATCAATATATGAGCTTGGCGAAGGAAAATGCGTTTTGACCATTTCAGTTGATTTTAATCGACTGGAAAATGGCCATTTTTCCAACGGTCTCAGAATTCGGCGAAACTAGTTTTGTTAGGACCGTATCGTCAATACGAAGCTAGAAAATATTTTTCTAGAATTTTTAGAGTTCGTATGTGACCCCGGTAAATTGAAATGCATGTTCAAATTAGATATATAGAGTTATATGTTGATTTTGACGAAAACTGATCGAAACGATCGAATCAGCCTACGATACATATCCCATTGTGTTCGGAATAGGGGTAATACGCTATGGACGACAGGCAGTGGGCCTCGTTTAGAGGTCGAAATAAAAAGTGCCCTTTTTGAAATTAAATAAAATAAATTAATTAAAATATTCCTCTCCCCTCTCCTTACATTTACCAGCCCCCCCCCCTTCAAAATCGAGGCAGAAGATAAAAAAAAGAAACAGAGCCGCCGCGCCCCAGAGCGGCGCCGCCACGCCGCACCCTTCCCCCTTCTCCTCCTCTTCTCATCGACCCGCGACCCCCAATCCAAGTCGCCGCCGCCATCAGGTACTCCGACCGCCACCTGGCCTGCAGCGCCTTCCCGTGACCCCAGACCGCCTGAAACCTCCCCCCTCCTCTCTCCTTTCCTTCCACGTGAAGCCAAACCCTCGAGGACCCCGCCTCCTTCGCTGAAACCGCCACCGCCGGTCAGAGTGGGCCCGCCTCCAGCCAGTAAATGTCCTCCTTGTCACCGGCCGATCCCGACGCCTCTCCCCT
This sequence comes from Allium sativum, assembly GCA_030737875.1. NCBI lineage: Eukaryota > Viridiplantae > Streptophyta > Magnoliopsida > Asparagales > Amaryllidaceae > Allium > Allium sativum. The sequence goes on along the minus strand of CM060912.1, from coordinate 965,616,056 downwards.
TCACTAAAAATCGAAGTGGCAGTGAGTTTTTAACTTATTTTTATTTAGTTTTAATATAAGTCTGAATTGAATCTTTTATTTTCAGTTTTTAATAATGTTTAAAATAAGAAAAGGTTGGATCTTTATTGTAGGAAAGATTTGATCTTAAGGAAGGTAAAAATGGGATTTATATCATAGGTTGGAAATATTTTTATGAAGATAAAAATTGGAAGTAGCAATATAAAAATAACTTTTTTTTTATATATACATGAAGATATGCTTTTCATATGAGCGATATTGATTTAAAAATATGATTTGCATATGTATAAAAATAAAAAAAATATGATTTTTATTATATGAGAAATGATATAAAAAGATTATTTTTATAAAAAAGGTTTAGAATAAAAATATGAACTTTATTTTTATATGAAGTAGCGATAAAAATTCTATTTTTATATTATAAAAATAATAAAAATATGATTTTTATCATATGTGAAATATAAAAATATAATTTTTATAAAGTAGAAGTATTAAAAATGTGATTTTTATATAATAGAGAATATAAAAATATCATCTTTATATGTGTAGCAAAATAAAAATATGATTTTTATAATGATGAAATTGAAAAGGCGAAATCTTTATATGTAGAATAGCTTGATAAAAAAAGAATTTTTATCTATATAATAGCGATGTAAAAAAAGAATTTTTATCTATATAATAGCGATGTAAAAATAGAATTTTTATCTATATAATAGCGATGTAAAAATAGGATTTTTATATATTGAATAGCAAAGTGAAAATTCGATTTTTATATATTGAATAGCGATGTAAAAATAGGATTTTTATATATTGAATAGCAAAGTGAAAATTCGATTTTTATATATTGAATAGCGAAGTAAAAATAGGATTTTTATATATTGAATAGCAAAGTAAAAAATCGATTTTTATATATTGAATAGCAAAGTAAAAATTCGATTTTTATATATTGAATAGCAAAGTAAAAATTCGATTTTTATATATTGAATAGCAAAGTGAAAATTCGATTTTTATATATTGAATAGCAAAGTAAAAATTTGATTTTTATATATTGAATAGCAAAGTAAAAATTCGATTTTTATATATTGAATAGCAAAGTGAAAATTCGATTTTTATATATTGAATAGCAATATAAAAATGTGATTTTTATATGCATAGTGGCTACGGGCAACGAAAGTGACAAAAGGCGAGAACGACGAAGATTTATATAAATGAAGTGTCGTGGAGTTGGGATAGCTATTGGTGAGAACTCCTCGCTCTAAATTTCTTTTTCTAGTTATATATATATATATATATATACACACTAGGATGCAGACGGTGCTTAGCAGCACCCGACACCCGTCATCCACAGACCATGGATGGCATGTTTGTTTGATTGATGTGTTGTGAAAATTGTTTGTGATGTTGATGTGAAATCGATAATAAATTGTAGATGGTTGAAGTAAAATATTTTATCGTTAAAAATATAATTTTTAACGTGAATGTGAATAAATGAATATATATAAACAAATCGGCCGATTTGTTTATATACACTAATTTGACTGATATTGATTGGGTCAATAAATTTTACATATCGCCCAACTGCACAAATAAAAATCTGCGTTTGTTGATTTGAAACCCCACACGGGTGTTGGGATGATATTTGAGTATACTAGTCCCAATTATTTAATTGTATGTCGATCAATTGGTCGATAGGCTGTGTAAGCGTTGATTGTTTATATTTGATGCTTATGCAGTTGTGTTGTGCACTTTGGATGATGGTTGATGGTTTATCGTTGCTATTATATACATGTGTTGTATGGAATCCATATAATTAACGTTATATGGTAATTGATTTGGCCTAATTCCAATCGGGAAAATAATGAATACTAGAAAAGAAAATTCATGTGTTGAATATAAAGATAGTCATGTGTTGACGATGTTCCTGTGTTGAAATTATTCATGTGTTGAGTAAAATATTTTAAATAATAAAATTTACATCTTTATCATATTTAAAATTAGAACTACTTTACGGTTGAAGTCTAATTAAAAATCAAACGATAGATACCATAGCTTTATAAAATATTTTACATAACAAAAATAGTCATGTGTTGACGATGTTCGTGTGTTGAAAGAGATATAGATTCATGTGTTGAATGGGATAAATATTCCTTTGTTGAATAGAATAATGAATTTATAGAAAAATATAAAGCCGTGTTGATTAGAGATGCATTATTTTGACGCGAACGATATTTATATCAATTTTATTCGTTTTATAATGAATATTGAAAAGTGATTTCAAAATTTAATATTTTGAAATGTTCAAATTGAATTAGATTAAAATTCAAATTGAAATAAAATTGATAATAAATTGAAATAAAATTGAATAAAATTGAAATGAATTTGAATCTAATAGAAAATGAATTCGATTCGAATTGAATAGAAAGTGAATTTGAATTCGAATTGAATAGAAATGAATTCAAATTGAATTAAATTGAAATTGAATTAAAAAAAATTGAAATCGTTTTGAATGAAATTTAAAACGAACTGAAATTGAATTGAAATCATTTTGAAATGAATTCGAATTGAATTAAATAGAAGGAAAATTCAAATTGAATTGAATTGAAATGAATTAGAATTTGAATTGAAACGAATTTGAATTCGAATTAAATAAAATTGAAATGAATTCGAATTGAATTGAAATCAAATCGATTTGAAATTGAATGTAGCGTTGAAATGGTTTTGAAAACAAATTTAAAACTATTTATAAAATACGTTTTAAAAGGAAATCGACGAAATATATATATTATATACATATAATGGCCAGAATTGAACGCGCCGCGCCGCGGCAGTTCTTGAATTTCGACCGTTGACTTCGAATTGACGTTGCGGGAGATCCGACCGTCTGATTCTCCTAAAACCGGAACCGTTGGGTTCGTATCGAAAAGAGCTTTCCAATGAATATCAGAAATTTGAAATCTAACGGTTGGATTTGGAATTATGTCCAAATCAAATTTGGAAAAGGTCGCTGTAAGTGCAGTTCGATGGCCGTTGATGGAAATCGACTGTACGGGCCTAGATAAAATTATTAAAAATATCTATAATTTGTGTAAGATCATAAGAAATGATTTGGGCAAAATTGGGCTGAAAAATTCCATATTTGAAAAGATAAAAATGGATTTTTATCGAAATGAACTAGTTTTGAACTAGAATTAAAATCAATTTATTTTTGAAATAAATAAATTGAATTTGAAAGTGATTTTAAAAATAATCAATATTCCCAATACGTGGATTGGACTGGAGTTAAATCGAAATTATCTTCGAAATATTTCGATGTTGGATTTCGTGACTATACAGATATTGTTATGGGAATTTGAAAGATATATTTTATATCGTTATTTCCAATACGATATTTGTTGGTTTCAGAATTTGATATTGAATATAAGCTGGTATATTTTCTGTTCAGAGCCTTGTAATTAATATCAAATGTGATTTGGGTTTATCGTGAATCGTGTTTTAGATGACATTGGTTATTTAACCCAGTTAAAGGCAAGATGTTGATTTTTGAAAAGATTAAAACTAAGCGGAGTTTTAATGAATCTTTAATTAGATTGAAATGTGAATTGATAATTTAAATTATCAAATCTGAAAGGTGATCGAGAATGGAGTACCACCAGTTTTGCTCCAATGCGATAGTTAAATCTTTAATTAGATTTGAACTTGAAATGGCAATTAATTTTACCGATAACACTGTGCTGTTAGATATGGAGTATTACCAGTTTTGCTCCATGGGATGAATAGGTTGGGATTGGGAAATAAAATAAATAATTACTTCGGTGTGGTTCGTTAATCCCGACTAGTTTGAAATGATATCCAAAGGAAGATTATAGGATAAATTTAGATGAATTTATCTTGGATAAAATTAATGGGAACCTTTCCCTAAGAATGTGATTTTGTGAATAAAAGAATATTTTGAATTGGAATGAGGCGTTCGTTGTGTTTATGTAACATTTGTTTATTATATATGTGGGTTATTCAGAAAGGACGGGTTATACCCATTCTGAATAACCGATTCGACGAGATGTCGAAGATGAAGACGGTGGTTGAAGACCGGAAGTCTTCACATCGTTTGGGTGATTACTGATGATCTTGATTGGGCTGTACACCCAAGATGAGGGAATCAGTTGGTGATCGTCCAGACGTACTTGGAGATGGATGGATATGCGAGGAAAGTGCCTCAGGTTTCATTCAGACCCAGAACGAACTTGTAAATGGATTGTGTGTCTGACATTGGATTTTATTCTGTGTTGATTGATCTCTATTAAATATACATCTGTTTGGCGGCGGAGAATTTATTCTCTTGCTTAACGCCCTTCTCTGAGACGTACGAGCTCAGAGGTTGTATATCGATGGACATCAGTCGCATGGAGTGAATTGCCAGTGTGGCACGCGTAAGTGGCAATTGATCAAGGCTTCTGTTGAAAAGCAAAGTCTTGTGGTTGATGATCAAAGCATGGTCTGTGTGACGTAGCTTTGTGTATAACGTGAATGCGCGAGCCTCACACCTCGGTATGAGTCAAAAACGGGATACGGACCCAAGGAGTGCACGACGTTTCTTTCTAGCTATGGTGGTGTCAGTGACCTACCAGCCCTGACATTTATATACTTTTCACCTGTGTGGTTGTTGGATACGAGGCGCCTCGGATATAGGTCTGTAAGGACCGGGAAACGTGTGTTCAGGAATAACCAATCCTCAAAAGTAAGAGAGGACCGGCCTTGGAGGTTCCAAAGGATCATAGTGGGGTCCTGAGGCATTTGCTAGAGTGTCTCGAATCGGAGAGGAGCTTGCCCCTTGCCTCGGCTCATGACGGAAATCCAATTTCCAATACGTGATATTGCGGTTTTAATTGTAGAACTAGTATGGCGACATGATATATGGTACCCATGCCGTCTATGATTGATATTTATGATTGAAATTATTTTGACACTATACATTTATAATAATATCAAATGATTTGTTTTAAACGTACCAAGCATGTTTGGCTATTATAAGGGAAAACCCTATCCTCCGGCTTGCGTTGCATTGTGTGATGGGACCTGGGTCTTATAATAGCTTCATTTTTCCAAAAAGCATTGCGCTGTTTTGTTATATGCACTAGTATTCTTGGGAGGAAACCCATTCCATGTTATACGGCGTGGTCCCTTGAATTACTCTCTTTTAAAGTAAAGTTTTAAATAACTGTTTTAGTTCTCACACCAGTCACATGACTGACCTGGAGTTTATTGTTTTAACCTAAACTCTGGGTGCCCCTATTTTCGACACGGGCAGCTAGTAGTTTTGGTTTTGCAGATTTATATTCACAGGGTCCTGATTTACAGCTGGAACGATGCTCGGAAAGCTCTGTATCCATGTGTTACTTTCAATTCTGTTTTCTATTGTCTTTCCGCTGCTATGTAATTGATTGTAATCTCTGATATTTGTTGAATGTAATTTATTCATTTATACTCTGTATGTTCTTGTATCTGATGGAATTGTTGTAATAACAATGAAATGTTCTTCCGTCTGCGTCCTTTTGTGTGTTGTTCTCAAAGTATCCGCTCTTTCCTTCACGGGGAAGTTACGGGTCCTTACAGTTGGTATCAGAGCTTTGGTTTACAGAGCTCGAGAACAAGACACATTAGAACCATACGAAAGAATTCATCAGATATTGGATTAGTAATATCCAATTAGAATGACTCATTAGAGATAGGATCAGTAGTATCCTAGAACGGGTGTGAAGAGTATATTTTTCAAATGAATACAATTTTGTTTTGAAATTTAAATCGTTTTATTCGTATTTGAATATTTATTTATTTTGAATATGGACAATCTAGTATATAAAGGTTTTGCATATATGCGTCATGAACGTATATTCGAGGTTTTAATATACTGGATAGATATAGAATCACGCTCTAGTCGCCCAGAGATGATGTTGATAATGACCATGGCATCATCAATATTTATGTTCGTGTTTCGAAGGTGTGATTTCTATATATTTCCATTAGACTAGTGTGAGAACCAAAACTAATATAGCTAGAATTCATTGTTGTGATTTGGCATCAAAAACATGATTTTTTGTATATGTATCAAAATTATGAATTTGAAACTCTAAATCACTAATTGATTGATGTTTGTGTTGTTTGTTTATTTGTTTGATAATTTTGAACCATTTAGCCTAATTGTACCAAATAGTGAATTGTATTGAAAATTGGTCGCATTTGCTTGCATATACATGTACTTACATTGAACAGGTCATAGCAAGGAGGCTAGAGCAGAGAATAACATTTGTTAGCCCGACAAATAGGTACATGTTTATCATAATTTACTGTTTTGTTTGGGTGATGATGATTTTATGAACCGATTGGCTAACCGCTTGGCTTTTTCTTTTTGAGATCAGAAGGCCTGTATGGCAATTTCGGGATTTTCCCGTGGCTCCCGGTGCAGGGGAGGTTATGGCAAAAAATTTCGAAAATTTAGGGTGTTAGCCAAATTTTTGAAGAATTTGAAAATTCTCAGAAACTGAAAAGTTGGAGAATGGGAGCCAGATTGAACGTAGAATTGATTAATCAAACCACTTTCGACTTTGTTCCTTTTCGGGGACGAAAAGTTTTAAGTGGGGGAGATTGTAACAACCCGAAAATCTGGGCCAGTTTAAAATTTTTATTTTGGCAATTTTAACGAATTTTGAACATTTAAAATGAATTATTTTAAATAATATCGACGAGAAATTTATTTTTAATAGAATTCGAACGTATATATTATATACGTCGTCGTTAGAATATAAATAATTATTTATAATTATAAATAGAATTGAAAATGGTGCGGTAGTTCGATAATTCGATTTCAAACTTCAATTGAATGTACCGGGTGCAAAACAATCCGGATTTTAGCGAAACCAAAAATAATAGGATCTATTTGATGATACCTTTCCAACGAATCCGAAAAATCGAGATTTCATAGCAGGAATCAAAAGATATGTCCAGTTGAAAATTCTGAATAGTCGCTATGGAATTCAGGCCCTTAAAAATGGGAATTTTGCAAACGACCTCGGATTTCGACGAAACCACTTTTGTTGGGTCCGTGATATCAAATTATTGCTAGATTCCAAATTTCATAATTTTCTGAATCAATATGTGAGCGTGGCGAAGGAAAATGCGTTTTGACCATTTTAGTTGATTTTAATCGACTGGAAAATGGCCATTTTACCAACGGTCTCAGAATTCGACGAAACTAGTTTTGTTAGGACCGTATCGTCAATACGAAGCTAGAAAATATTTTTCTAGAATTTTTAGAGTTCGTATGTGACCCCGGTAAATTGAAATGCATGTTCAAATTCAATATATAGAGTTATATGTTGATTTTGACAAAAACTGATCGAAACGATCGAATCAGCCTACGATACATATCCCATTGTGTTCGAAATGGGGGTAATACGCTATGGACGACAGGCGGTGGGCCTCGTTTAGAGGTCGAAATAAAAAGTGTCCTTTTTGAAATTAAATAAAATATTCCTCTCCCCTCTCCTTACATTGACCAGGCCCCCCTTCAAAATCGAGGAAGAAGATAAAAAAAGAAACAGAAGGGGGGACGCGATCGATCGCCCCCCCCCCCCGATGAGCCGCCTCGCCCCAGCGCGGCGCCACCGCACCTGAAACACCCCACCTCCGTTAGGGTCACTCTCAAAAGGGGATGCCCTAATTTTGGTGGAGGTTTATAAGTACAAGTCACAGATATACAAGACAGATATAAGAACACATATTTGTAAACGGCGGAAGAACAACAAACTTTATTTCAAAAAGTCAAATACATGTTACAACAACATCCTTTCCAAAAACATAACATAACACTTCATAATCTGTCTTGAGTACATTATTTTTAAAGAAGCATAAATAAAACATAGACAAACTGCCAAAGCCCCATAGTGGATTGTCCAAAGCCATAGTTCAAAACAGGAAAGTCCAAGCAATACATTTCTCTTCTTCAAGCTGGATGCTGAGGTAGGTCAAGCTGCTGTGTTCCCTCCCTGAGGACCTGGGGGGGGGGGGAAACGGAAGAAAGAAGACGAAAGAAAAATAGAGTCAGACATAAAGCCTGAGTAAGTCTAGTACTACTTTGTCTATGAATAAAGAACTGGGTATGATAAGTAAAACAGGAAGTGGGCATGCACTATAAACTTGGTTAAGTTGTCTAGGGTCGAATATACTATTGTACCCCATGTTGATCTCTGAACCCATATAAACTAGTTTCCAATTTACAACCCATAATCGGGGTGATGTGATCCATTCTACGATGATCGGCTCCTACTCGCATAGTTACATGTGTCTTACGGCCCCCGATGTCTGTAGTTACCTATGCTGGTCCCACCATGGGGTGTATCACGTCCCATAGTGGCAACCCGACACAACCTTAGAGTGCACAGGTATGCTACTGGTGTCCAGTGCCTTATTTTTCTGCTCCGGAGTGTGTGCACGCCCGCACTCCGTTAGAACCTACACTGCTACACCACCGCCGTCGCTTTGACCTCTTACAATCAGCCCAGTAATCGTGCCCCACCCTGCCTAGTTTCAGGGTATCCTGATACACCTTTTAGGGTTACTGCTGAAAAGGGTCCCCCGTTACTAGGTTTTCTATCTCTAGCCAACATGCTAAGTTGGTTAAGTGTTTCCTAACCTAACCCCACCAGTCCATTTAGTTTAGCATGTTTCATTTTGATTAAGTCTTTAGTCCACTTAATCCTAACAATCCTGACTCAGCCTTAATTGTCTTATTAAGGCCCTGACCTCTCACATTAGACAGGTATTGTTGTGGCTGCCTGTTGCCGGTTGGTTCCGGGCAGTCTTACGCCACAACTCAGTCTAACCTCGGGTCCTTGCTGGGCTCCATGTTTAACCTCCCACATTGGATAGGTATTGTTGTGACTACTGGACAGCCGGGCGGTTCCGGGCAGGTTTACATCACAACTCAATCCAACCTCGGGTTAAACACATCGTATTTTCTACATTTACATATCTTGTCATTCTTCTTTATTTATATGTAAATATTTGCGGCCCATTATTAAGTTCATGATGTAAAGGTTACACCAATCATGGGCCCAACCCATACTTGAATTTGGGCCCTTCTATTTTATATTTTCATTCATTAATTAATTTTTACCCAACGTTATTTTCCCCCGTTTTACACGTTCGTTCATATATATTGGGCTTAGCCTTTTAAAGCCCAATTTAGCCATGCGAAAAGGGGAGGCTTATGGCGTATACACAAAGAGGGGAAAGTGAGCGCATGAACTTGCATATGACGTTGGAAAATACATAATAGAAATTGGTGTACTTGCATAGTGGTGACATGTATTTTGGTCATAAAACATAGGTGACATAAATCAAGGCAGGTAAACTTGCATAGGTTTAACTACAACATGAACCTATATTCTTCTTTAGGCATAATGTCAAACATAAGCATGGCCTAAATACTTCTAGCATAAACATGGCATATTGTCAAACATAAGCATGGCATAAAATACTTCTAGCATAGGCATGGCATATGGTCAAACATAAGCATGGCATAAATACTTCTAGCATGAACATAGCATAATTCAACTTAATCATGATTTAAGCCTAATCACATAACGATGGTATAAACATACTTATGCATAAATATTCCTAAACATGGTGTTTGCTTTAAACTTGCAAAAAGAAGAAGGGATTTTTGAGTCCAACCTAGCCATGTCTCGCATATGTCCTCATATAATTCTTTTAAGCAAGATAGACTTAATCATAGATTTCAATTATGCCAAATATCATTCATAGCCTAGCCATATTCATAAGTTTGCAAAAGCATGACTTAATACATGGATTATGGTGTCAAAATTTCACATAGTTTCATATGAACTATAATAACCAAACTTGTTTCAATTACTTACAAAATGATTTATGCACAAAAATATACATTATAATGGCATAATAACAAAGCCCCAAACTTGCATGAATTTCAATTAACTACATACGTGTAGCTTCAACATAGATTACACAATTTGCGCAATATTCCAAACGTATATTTGCATAGAACTACCGCATGTAGTTCTTTATAATGAATAATATAATCCAAACGTATATAAATTGATAAGAACGCACAAATATAAATTACTTCCATTGCCACAATTCAAGCATACACATCAACACAGTTGTTTATTATACCAAAGTAATACTTTACTTACAATGGTTGCGGCGAATTCTCTAATCAAGAGACACGATTCCTTTGTTGAATTGATTAGCTTTAGGTTGCTTGAATTGCTTTAGGCTTTAGAACTTTCTTCCTAATTCTCTCTCTAGTTGGCGGCTACTCTTTGTCGTTCCTCAGCAACATGGCGGCTATGTTCTTAATTTGAATGAATAGATTAGGGTTTAGTCTAGGGTTGTTTATATAGAGGTTAGGAATTGATTAGGACCCTTGATGTTGCTAGGTTAGATCATAGCCATTCATTAGGAAGAGAGACCAATAAAAACCCGCCACCTAGCCCTAATGACAAAGCAGACCACAGAAATCCGACCACACACCGACCTGGCCAGCCAGGTTGACTGGGCTCGACCAGGTCGATACCCCTGTCGACAGGGCTGTCGACAGCCCTGTCGACATGGGTAGCCCAGGTCGACAGCCCAGTCGACCTGGGTGGCCTAGGCGGGTGTTTATCCGCCCTGGCCCACTGGGCCCGATTTTTAATTATTATTTTATTATGTTTGAATTTTAAATTTTATTCAAAACTTCCGAAGGCCATATCTTCTTCATACGGACTCCGTTTTTCGAAAACTCGGACTCTATTTCGCGTATTTTTCCGAGACGAACGCAATGGCGTATCCCGTTTCCCTTAGTTCTTTGATTTGAATTTTATTATACTTTAATTCATAAATTTCACAGTTATAGAATTTTCGGGGTGTTACATTCTCCCTCACTTAAAAGGATTTCGTCCCCGAAATCTTCAAGTTAGGAGGAATGTATATCCTAACATCCAATCATCCATCTACTCATCCATCAAACACGAGCATCCATTGTCCTTAAAAGACTTCTAATGCTTCATGATCATATGCAAAGTGTGTGTGTACATGTACTTATCTAATGCAAAATCAGGCGGTCTACTGATTCAGTTGACCTCCTTAATGCGAGTTATGTAAGTGCCATGAATCCATAATGTATGCAAATTTCCCTATTCTTGATTCTACATGAGTGCACAATCATTCATTACAAATGAAGCATCCACATGTCAACACATTAAAGTTCAACCACATATGAAAGCAAACATATATGCATATGCAATATGAAGTGACTGAGCCGATCTAAAACCTAGATTGTGTGTGTATATGCAACCACGAGCAATCACTAGCAATCACTTGCAACCACTTGCAACCATTCATACATAACATGTTTCAACTACATGTTTCCATCCAAAAAGATTCTATCTAAAAGATACGGTCGAGGAAATATACCTAAAAAGATAGATAAAAGCGCAACTTAAGAAAAAGGGAAGATCAAGGAAGTACCCTCGAACAGAAAAGGGTAGGCTGTACGGATTCTATCTTCAGTTTCCCAAGTCGCGTCTCCCTCGGTGTCGCTCCACTGGACTTTGATGAGCTTGACTTCACGGTTGCGTAGCTTCTTCACTTCCGTTCCTAATATGCGGGTCGGAACTCTTCTTATGGTTGCTTCGCGTTCCACTTCGGCCTCTTCGAGGATATTTGGCTCTACCACTTCAGCAGACTCATGCAGACATTTTCGGAGATGTGAAACGTGAAAAACGTTGTGGACTCCAGCCAACTTCTCGGGTAGCTCTAATCTATAGGCCATTTTCCCAATCTTCTCGATGATAGGGAATGGCCCTACGAATCTTGGCGCTAGCTTTCCTGTGGTTCCAAAACGTACAACGTTCCTTAGCGGTGATACCTTGAGAAAAACTCTGTCTCCAACCTCAAATTCAAGGTCGGTCCTCCTCTTGTCGGCATAGGACTTTTGTCTGTCTTGGGCCGTCTTCATCCTTCTTCGTATTAAGTCCACTTTCTCTGAAGTCTCTCGGATCATATCTGGTCCAAGTATGAGCTTATCCGTGGACTCCCACCAACAAGTGGGCGATCGGCACGGTCTTCCATATAAAGCTTCGAAGGGCGCCATTCCGATGGTTGCTTGATAACTGTTGTTGTAGGCAAATTCCACCAAAGGAAGGTGGTCTTCCCATGTCCCTCCGAAGTCAAGGACGCATAGTCTTAAAAGGTCTTCCAAAACTCTGTTCACTCTCTCTGTTTGGCCGTCAGTTTGGGGATGATAGGCTGTGCTCAAGCATAACTGCGTTCCTACTGCTTCTTGCAGACTCCGCCAAAACTCACTGGTGAAGATGGGGTCTCGGTCACTAACAATGCTAGATGGTATTCCATGGAGTCGAACGATTTCCTTAAGGTAAAGTGATGCTAGGGATGAGGCAGTTCTCTTACTTTTGACAGGTAAAAAGTGGGCGCTTTTAGTAAGCCTATCCACTATTACCCAAATACTAGTGTTGCCTCTCCTAGACCTAGGCAGCCCATCGATGAAGTCCATTGAGATGCTATCCCACTTCCACTGCGGGACCTCCAGAGGATGTAGTAGTCCGCCAGGCTTTTTCTGTTCCGCCTTAACCTGTTGGCACACCATACACTTAGAAACGAATTCTGCCACGTCCTTTTTCATGCCATTCCAAAAGAAAGTCCTTTTTATGTCTTTGTACATTTTATCTCCGCCTGGGTGTATCGTCATCTTGGAGTGATGTGCTTCCTCGAGAACCTTCTTTATTAAATCGTTTGTCTGTGGGACGCATAGTCTTCCATCTCGCCTTAGTACACCCTTATCGTCAATGGAGTATCTGTTGAGGTGACTTGAAGTCTCACCCCTAATTAGCCTATCAATTATTTCCACAAGCTGAGGGTCTTCGCGTTGTGCTGCCCCTATCGAATCCACCAAAGTTGGGCGCACTTCGAGAGATGCTAGCAAGCCCGGTACGAAATCGGAGGAGGGCCTAAAGTCGAAGCTGGCTATAAACTCTAGGCTTTGTCTTTCAACAAACAACGGGCTTAGGGTCAATTTCTTTCGGCTCAACGCGTCTGCCACTACGTTGCCTTTGCCCGGAGTATAGGAGATTTCGAAATCGTACGAGGCAAGAAACTCCATCCATCTTTGTTGCCTCAAGTTAAGATCCTTCTGCGAGAAAAGATATTTCAACGATTTATGGTCAGTGTAAAGTTCGAACTTCTCACCTAGGAGATAGTGTTGCCAAGACTTGAGTGCAAAGACGATGGCGGCTAACTCAAGATCGTGGGTTGGGTAGTTCTTTTCGTGTACCTTCAACTGCCTCCCGCCATAAGCTACTACCCTTCCTTCTTGCATTAAGACGGCGCCTAGCCCTGTCCCGCATGCATCCGTATAAACAGTGAACATCTTGCTCCCATCTGGCAGCGTCAAAACTGGGGCTGTTGTAAGAGCCTTTTTAGTCGTTGGAAAGCAAATTCGCAATCCAAATCCCAATTGAACACTAGATTCTTCTTGGTCAATTTCGTGAGCGGAGCTGAGATTTTCGCAAAATCCCTTATAAATTTTCGATAGAAACCTGCTAGTCCTAGAAAGCTTCGGACCTCAGTTGCATTCCTTGGTGTCTTCCAATCCTGTACCGCCACTACCTTCGCAGGGTCCACCGCTAACCCTTGTTTGGATACTATGTGCCCAAGGAACCTCACCTCTTCTCTCCAAAAGTGGCATTTGGAGAATTTGGCTTTTAGTTGATGGACTCGCAAAGTTTCCATGATTGCCCTTAAGTGCTGAGCATGTTCCTCTTCACTCTTTGAGAAGATAAGGATATCATCTACGAAGACCACTACAAATTTGTTGAGGAAATCTCTAAATACCCTACTCATCAGGTCCACGAAGTAAGCAGGTGCATTTGTCAAGCCGAAAGGCATGACAAGCCATTCAAAGAAACCGTCTGGGGTTCTGAACGCCGTTTTATCGATGCTATCTTCAGCCACCCTTAGCTGATGAAAACCAGTTGCTAAATCGAGTTGGGAGAAAACAGACGCTCCTACAAGCTGGTCAAATAAATCGTCAATTCTAGGGAGAGGGTGCCTATTCTTTTTCGTTAGCTTGTTGAGCTCCCTATAGTCAACACATAGACGGAGTGAACCATCCGCCTTTGTAGCGAACACCACTGGAGCGCCCCATTCTGAAATGCTCCTCCTAATGAACCCCTTCTCTAGAAGCTCTTTAATCTGTTTACTGAGCTCTTTTCTTTCTCGTGGAGCCATATGTCTAACGGGCAACGCAACGGGCTTTGCATTATCTACAAGATATATGCGGAAGTCTATCTCCCGCTTCGGAGGCAAGCCCTTCACCTCTTCGAAGACATCCGGATATTCCCGGACCACTCTAACTGATTTCAAATTTTCAACAGAGGCATCTAGCGATTCAAGATAACTAAGCATAACCGCATACGAGGGATTACAAGATATTTCCAAAGTATTACCGAGCTGGGTTAGGAGCCTAACAACCCTTTTCTCACAATCAAGGACGGCCCCATTACTGGATAGCCAATCCATACCCAAAATCAAACCATACCCCGAAAAGCCCAAAACAAAGGCACTACATAGAAATTCAACACTTAGGATAGAAATTTTCAAATCCAGACAGATCATAGACAAATGAGCTGGGCCCCCAATTGGGTTTGAAACAATTAAGGGGTCCTCTACCATACTAGTTTTTAGGTGCAGAGATTCTACTAAAGCAGACGAGATAAAGGAGTGTGATGCGCCAGAATCAAACAAAGTGCGAACGGGGTGATCATAAAGATAAACTACACTTTCTACAGAAGTATTTATACCTCGCTGTTGCAATGGTGGCGCTTCTAGCACATGAACCTGTGCCCCTGGGGTGGATCCAGTGCCCTGCCCCTGTCCTCGTTTCCTTGGGCAGTCCTTAGCCCTGTGGCCTGTCTGACCGCACGAAAAGCACCCATCATTCTCCTTAGCCTTCTTCTTCCGGCAGTCCTTTACTAAGTGCCCCACTTTGCCACAGAAATTACACTTCCTCTTCTCTTTGTTGCCCTTTTCCGCCCTTCTTAAAGTCTGTCTTCTTAGGCTGCAAACCCTCTTTCTTCCCTTGAGAGCTTTCTGCCTTGGTCTACTTCTTGCCCTTATCCTCTTCGTTCAGCAATGCCATTTGCACCAATCTTTCATACGTGGCCCCCATGGGTATATGGGTCATGGCCAAACTGTGTAATGGCTCATTTAACCCTTTGACGAAACGGAGAGCCTTCTTGTGCGGGGTGTTGACTAGGTCAAGTCCAAACCTAGCCAGCTCATCGAACTGATTCACATACTCTCTGACAGTCTTGTCTCCTTGCTTAAGAAATAAGAATTTTTCCAACTGCAAACTTCTTTCTGCATCTGAGAGAAACTTAGTCTCAAACCTTGCCCTAAAGTCCTCCCATGTATCCACTGGTCTTTCAGCATTGGTGACTTCCCACCAGTAGGAAGCCTCGCCCTTCAATAGCCACACCGCTAGTTGTACCTTTTGTCTATCTTCTACCTCAAAGATGATGAATAGGTCCTCCGTTTCTTTTAGCCAATTCCTAGCTGCTACGAAGGACTCAGTTCCATGGAAATCCCTTCCTCCCATAGCTTTAAAATCTTTACATATCTTAGCGAATGTGTTTCCCCGTGGAGGAGGTGGAGGAAAAGGTGCTGCTGCGGCTGGATGATTCCCTTCAGCTGGAGGAGGAGGAACGGTAGGACCTGGCTGAGTGGCCCTTGCTTCTAAGAAACGTCTAAACCAACCAGGTATGGGTACCCCTTCAGGCAAGTTAAGTTCTTGGGACATGCTGAAACAAAAAAGGATAGATTCAAAACCAAGGATAGGAGATAATACCTATGGCTTTGGGGAGTGGACTTTGCCTTTTTAGAATAAAATAATATTTTTCTTTTTAAAAATGCTTCTTTAAATTTCCTCTTTGAAAATAATTTTTTTTTTCAAAACTTTTTTTTTTAATCTTATCTGGTAAACCTATGCTCTGATACCAAGTGAAACACCCCACCTCCGCTAGGGTCACTCTCAAAAGGGGATGCCCTAATTTTGGTGGAGGTTTATAAGTACAAGTCACAGATATACAAGACAGATATAAGAACACATATTTGTAAACAGCGGAAGAACAACAAACTTTATTTCAAAAAGTCAAATACGTGTTACAACAACATCCTTTCCAAAAACATAACATAACACTTCATAATCTGTCTTGAGTACATTATTTTTAAAGAAGCATAAATAAAACATAGACAAACTGCCAAAGCCCCATAGTGGATTGTCCAAAGCCATAGTTCAAAACAGGAAAGTCCAAGCAATACATTTCTCTTCTTCAAGCTGGATGCTGAGGTAGGTCAAGCTGCTGTGTTCCCTCCCTGAGGACCTGGGGGGGGGAACGGAAGAAAGAAGACGAAAGAAAAATAGAGTCAGACATAAAGCCTGAGTAAGTCTAGTACTACTTTGTCTATGAATAAAGAACTGGGTATGATAAGTAAAACAGGAAGTGGGCATGCACTATAAACTTGGTTAAGTTGTCTAGGGTCGAATATACTATCGTACCCCATGTTGATCTCTGAACCCATATAAACTAGTTTCCAATTTACAACCCATAATCGGGGTGATGTGATCCATTCTACGATGATCGGCTCCTACTCGCATAGTTACATGTGTCTTACGGCCCCCGATGTCTGTAGTTACCTATGCTGGTCCCACCATGGGGTGTATCACGTCCCATAGTGGCAACCCGACACAACCTTAGAGTGCACAGGCATGCTACTGGTGTCCAGTGCCTTATTTTTCTGCTCCGGAGTGTGTGCACGCCCGCACTCCGTTAGAACCTACACTGCTACACCACCGCCGTCGCTTTGACCTCTTACAATCAGCCCAGTAATCGTGCCCCACCCTGCCTAGTTTCAGGGTATCCTGATACACCTTTTAGGGTTACTGCTGAAAAGGGTCCCCCGTTACTAGGTTTTCTATCTCTAGCCAACATGCTAAGTTGGTTAAGTGTTTCCTAACCTAACCCCACCAGTCCATTTAGTTTAGCATGTTCCATTTTGATTAAGTCTTTAGTCCACTTAATCCTAACAATCCTGACTCAGCCTTAATTGTCTTATTAAGGCCCTGACCTCTCACATTAGACAGGTATTGTTGTGGCTGCCTGTTGCCGGTTGGTTCCGGGCAGTCTTACGCCACAACTCAGTCTAACCTCGGGTCCTTGCTGGGCTCCATGTTTAACCTCCCACATTGGATAGGTATTGTTGTGACTACTGGACAGCCGGGCGGTTCCGGGCAGGTTTACATCACAACTCAATCCAACCTCGGGTTAAACACATCGTATTTTCTACATTTACATATCTTGTCATTCTTCTTTATTTATATGTAAATATTTGCGGCCCATTATTAAGTTCATGATGTAAAGGTTACACCAATCATGGGCCCAACCCATACTTGAATTTGGGCCCTTCTATTTTATATTTTCATTCATTAATTAATTTTTACCCAACGTTATTTTCCCCCGTTTTACACGTTCGTTCATATATATTGGGCTTAGCCTTTTAAAGCCCAATTTAGCCATGCGAAAAGGGGAGGCTTATGGCGTATACACAAAGAGGGGAAAGTGAGCGCATGAACTTGCATATGACGTTGGAAAATACATAATAGAAATTGGTGTACTTGCATAGTGGTGACATGTATTTTGGTCATAAAACATAGGTGACATAAATCAAGGCAGGTAAACTTGCATAGGTTTAACTACAACATGAACCTATATTCTTCTTTAGGCATAATGTCAAACATAAGCATGGCCTAAATACTTCTAGCATAAACATGGCATATTGTCAAACATAAGCATGGCATAAAATACTTCTAGCATAGGCATGGCATATGGTCAAACATAAGCATGGCATAAATACTTCTAGCATGAACATAGCATAATTCAACTTAATCATGATTTAAGCCTAATCACATAACGATGGTATAAACATACTTATGCATAAATATTCCTAAACATGGTGTTTGCTTTAAACTTGCAAAAAGAAGAAGGGATTTTTGAGTCCAACCTAGCCATGTCTCGCATATGTCCTCATATAATTCTTTTAAGCAAGATAGACTTAATCATAGATTTCAATTATGCCAAATATCATTCATAGCCTAGCCATATTCATAAGTTTGCAAAAGCATGACTTAATACATGGATTATGGTGTCAAAATTTCACATAGTTTCATATGAACTATAATAACCAAACATGTTTCAATTACTTACAAAATGATTTATGCACAAAAATATACATCATAATGGCATAATAACAAAGCCCCAAACTTGCATGAATTTCAATTAACTACATACGTGTAGCTTCAACATAGATTACACAATTTGCGCAATATTCCAAACGTATATTTGCATAGAACTACCGCATGTAGTTCTTTATAATGAATAATATAATCCAAACGTATATAAATTGATAAGAACGCACAAATATAAATTACTTCCATTGCCACAATTCAAGCATACACATCAACACAGTTGTTTATTATACCAAAGTAATACTTTACTTACAATGGTTGCGGCGAATTCTCTAATCAAGAGACACGATTCCTTTGTTGAATTGATTAGCTTTAGGTTGCTTGAATTGCTTTAGGCTTTAGAACTTTCTTCCTAATTCTCTCTCTAGTTGGCGGCTACTCTTTGTCGTTCCTCAGCAACATGGCGGCTATGTTCTTAATTTGAATGAATAGATTAGGGTTTAGTCTAGGGTTGTTTATATAGAGGTTAGGAATTGATTAGGACCCTTGATGTTGCTAGGTTAGATCATAGCCATTCATTAGGAAGAGAGACCAATAAAAACCCGCCACCTAGCCCTAATGACAAAGCAGACCACAGAAATCCGACCACACACCGACCTGGCCAGCCAGGTTGACTGGGCTCGACCAGGTCGATACCCCTGTCGACAGGGCTGTCGACAGCCCTGTCGACATGGGTAGCCCAGGTCGACAGCCCAGTCGACCTGGGTGGCCTAGGCGGGTGTTTATCCGCCCTGGCCCACTGGGCCCGATTTTTAATTATTATTTTATTCTGTTTGAATTTTAAATTTTATTCAAAACTTCCGAAGGCCATATCTTCTTCATACGGACTCCGTTTTTCGAAAACTCGGACTCTATTTCGCGTATTTTTCCGAGACGAACGCAATGGCGTATCCCGTTTCCCTTAGTTCTTTGATTTGTATTTGATTATACTTTAATTCATAAATTTCACAGTTATAGAATTTTCGGGGTGTTACAGCACCCTTCCCTCTTTTCCTCCTCTTCTCATCGACCCGCGACCCCCAATCCAAGTCGCCGCCTCCATCAGGTACTCCGACCGCCACCTGGCCTGAAGCACCTTCCCGTGACCCCAGACCGCCTGAAACCTCCCCCTCCTCTCTCCTTTCCTTCCACGTGAAGCCAAACCCTCGAGGACCCCGCCTCCTTCGCTGAAACCGCCACCGCCGGTCAGAGTGGGCCCGCCTCTAGCCAGTCACTGTCCTCCTTGTCACCGGCCGATCCCGACGCCTCTCCCCTTCACTAAAAATCGAAGTGGTAGTGAGTTTTTAACTTATTTTTATTTAGTTTTAATATACATCTGAATTGAATCTTTTATTTTCAATTTTTAATAATGTTTAAAATAAGAAAAGGTTGGATCTTTATTGTAGGAAAGATTTAATCTTTAGGAAGGTAAAAATGGGATTTTTATCATAGGTTGGAAATATTTTTATGAAGATAAAAAAAGGAAGTAGCAATATAAAAATATGTTTTTTATATATATACATGAAGATATGCTTTTCATATGAGCGATATTGATTTAAAAATATGATTTGCATATGTATAAAAATAATAAAAATATGATTTTTATTATATGAGAAATGATATAAAAAGATTATTTTTATAAAAAAGGTTTAGAATAAAAATATGAATTTTATTTTTATATGAAGTAGCGATAAAAAATCTATTTTTATATTATAAAAATAATAAAAATATGATTTTTATCATATGTGAAATATAAAAATATAATTTTTATAAAGTAGAAGTATTAAAAATGTGATTTTTATATAATAGAGAATATAAAAATATCATCTTTATATGTGTAGCAAAATAAAAATGTGATTTTTATAATGATGAAATTGAAAAGGCGAAATCTTTATATGTAGAATAGCTTGATAAAAATAGAATTTTTATCTATATAATAGCGATGTAAAAATAGAATTTTTATCTATATAATAGCGATGTAAAAATAGGATTTTTATATATTGAATAGCAAAGTGAAAATTCGATTTTTATATATTGAATAGCGATGTAAAAATAGGATTTTTATATATTGAATAGCAAAGTGAAAATTCGATTTTTATATATTGAATAACGAAGTAAAAATAGGATTTTTATATATTGAATAGCAAAGTAAAAATTCGATTTTTATATATTGAATAGCAAAGTAAAAATTCGATTTTTATATATTTAATAGCAAAGTAAAAATTCGATTTTTATACATTGAATAGCAAAGTGAAAATTCGATTTTTATATATTGAATAGCAAAGTAAAAATTTGATTTTTATATATTGAATAGCAAAGTAAAAATTCGATTTTTATATATTGAATAGCAAAGTGAAAATTCGATTTTTATATATTGAATAGCAATATAAAAATGTGATTTTTATATATGTAGTGGCTACGGGCAACGAAAGTGACAAAAGGCGAGAACGACGAAGATTTCTATAAATGAAGTGTCGCGGAGTTGGGATAGCTATTGGTGAGAACTTCTCACTCTAAATTTCTTTTTCTAGTTATATATATATATATATACTAGTATGCAGACGGTGCTTAGCAGCACCCGACACCCGTCATCCACAGACCATGGATGGCTTGTTTGTTTGATTGATGTGTTGTGAAAATTGTTTGTGATGTTGATGTGAAATCGATAATAAATTGTAGATGGTTGAAGTAAAATATTTTATCGTTAAAAATATAAATTTTAACGTGAATGTGAATAAATGAATATATATAAACAAATCGGCCGATTTGTTTATATACACTAATTTGACTGATATTGATTGGGTCGATAAATTTTACACATCGCCCAACTGCACAAATAAAAATTTGTGTTTGTTGATTTGAAACCCCACACGGGTGTTGGGATGATATTTGAGTATACTAGTCCCAATTATTTAATTGTATGTCGATCGATTGGTCGACAGGCTGTGTAAGCGTTGATTATTTATATTTGATGCTTATGCAGTTGTGTTGTGCACTTTGGATGATGGTTGATGGTTTATCGTTGCTATTATATACATGTGTTGTATGGAATCCATATAATTAACGTTATATGGTAATTGATTTGGCCTCATTCCAATCGGGAAAATAATGAATATTAGAAAAGAAAATTCATGTGTTGAATATAAAGATAGTCATGTGTTGACGATGTTCCTGTGTTGAAATTATTCATGTGTTGAGTAAAATATTTTAAATAATAAAATTTACATCTTTATCATATTTAAAATTAGAACTACTTTACGGTTGAAGTCTAATTAAAAATCAAACGATAGATACCATAGCTTTATAAAATATTTTACATAACAAAAATAGTCATGTGTTGACGATGTTCGTGTGTTGAAAGAGATATAGATTCATGTGTTGAATGGGATAAATATTCCTTTGTTGAATAGAATAATGAATTTATTGAAAAATATAAAGCCGTGTTGATTAGAGATGCGTTATTTTGACGCGAACGATATGTATATCGATTTTATTCGTTTTATAATGAATATTGAAAAGTGATTTCAAAATTTAATATTTTGAAATGAAATTCAAATTGAATTAGATTAAAATTCAAATTAAAATAAAATCGATAATAAATTGAAATAAAATTGAGTAAAATTGAAATGAATTCGAATCGAATAGAAAATGAATTCGATTCGAATTGAATAGAAAGTGAATTTGAATTCGAATTGAATAGAAATGAATTCAAATTGAATTAAATTGAAATTGAATTAAAAACAAATTGAAATCGTTTTGAATGAAATTTAAAACGAACTGAAATTGAATTGAAATCAATTTGAAATGAATTCGAATTGAATTAAATAGAAGGTAAATTCAAACTGAATTGAATTGAAACAAATTAGAATTTGAATTGAATTGAAACGAATTTGAATTCGAATTAAATAAAATTGAAATGAATTCGAATTGAATTGAAATCAAATCGATTTGAAATTGAATGTAGCGTTGAAATGGTTTTGAAAACGAATTTAAAACTATTTATAAAATACGTTTTAAAAGGAAATCGACGAAATATATATAATATATAAATTATATATATATAATGGCCTGAATAGAACGCGCCGCGCCGCGGCAGTTCGTAAATTTCGACCATTGACTTCGAATTGACGTTGCGGGAGATCCGACCGCCGGATTCTCCTAAAACTGGAACCGTTGGGTTCGTATCGAAAAGAACTTTCCAATGAATATTAGAAATTTGAAATCTAAAGGTTGGATTTGGAATTATGTCCAAATCAAATTTGGAAAAGGTCGCTGTAAGTGCAGTTCGATGGCCGTTGATGGAAATCGACTGTACGGGCCTAGATAAAATTATTAAAAATATCTATAATTTGTGTAAAATCATAAGAAATGATTTGGGAAAAATTGGGCTGAAAAATTCCATATTTGAAAAGATAAAAATGGATTTTTATCGAAATGAACTAGTTTTGAACTAGAATTAAAATCAATTTATTTTTGAAATAAATAAATTGAATTTGAAAGTTATTTTAAAAATAATCAATATTCCCAATATGTGGATTGGACTGGAGTTGAATCGAAATTATCTTCGGAATATTTCGATGTTGGATTTCGTGATTATACAGATATTGTTATGGGAATTTGAAAGATATATTTTATATCGTTATTTCCAATACGATATTTGTTGGTTTCAGAATTTGATATTGAATATAAGCCGGTATATTTTCTACTCAGAGCCTTGTAATTAATATCAAATGTGATTTGGGTTTATCGTGAATCGTGTTTTAGATGACATTGGTTCTTTAACCCAGTTAAAGGCAAGATGTTGATTTTTGAAAATATTAAAACTAAGCGGAGTTTTAATGAATCTTTAATTAGATTGAAATGTGAATTGATAATTTAAATTATCAAATCTGAAAGGTGATCGAGAATGGAGTACCACCAGTTTTGCTCCAATGCGATAGTTAAGTCTTTAATTAGATTTGAACATGAAATGGTAATTAATTTTACCGATAACACCGTGCTGTTAGATATGGAGTATTACCAGTTTTGCTCCATGGGATGAATAGGTTGGGACTGGGAAATAAAATAAATAATTACTTCGGTGTGGTTCGTTAATCCCGACTAGTTTGAAATGATATCCAAAGGAAGATTATAGGATAAATTTAGAAGAATTTATCTTGGATAAAATTAATGGGAAACTTTCCCTAAGAATGTGATTTTGTGAATAAAAGAATTTTCTGAATTGGAATGAGGCGTTCGTTGTGTTTGTGTAACATTTGTTTATTATATGCGTGGGTTATTCAGAAAGGCCGGGTTATACCCATTCTGAATAACCGATTCGACGAGATGTCGATGATGAGGACGGTGGTTGAAGACCGGAAGTCTTCACATCGTTTGGGTGATTACTGATGATCTTGATTGGGCTGTACACCTAAGATGAGGGAATCAGTTGGTGATCGTCCAGACGTACTTGGAGATGGATGGATATGCGAGGAAAGTGCCTCCGGTTTCGTTCAGACCCAGAACGAACTTGTAAATGGATTGTGTGTCTGACATTGGATTTTATTCTGTGTTGATTGATCTCTATTAAATATACATCTGTTTGGCGGCTCAGAGGTTGTATATCGATGGACATCAGTCGCATGGAGTGAATTGCCAGTGTGGCACGCGTAAGTGGCAATTGATCAAGGCTTCTGTTGAAAAGCAAAGTCTTGTGGTTGATGATCAAAGCATGGTCTGTGTGACGTAGCTTTGTGTATAACGTGAATTCGCGAGCCTCACACCTCGGTATGAGACAAAAACGGGATACGGACCCAAGGAGTGCACGACGTTTCTTTCTAGCTATGGTGGTGTCAGTGACCTACCAGCCCTGACATTTATATACTTTTCACCTGTGTGGTTGTTGGATACGAGGAGCCTCGGATATAGGTCTGTAAGGACCGGGAAACGTGTGTTCAGGAATAACCAATCCTCAAAAGTAAGAGAGGACCGGCCTTGGAGGTTCCAAAGGATCATAGTGGGGTCCTGAGGCATTTGCTAGAGTGTCTCGAATCGGAGAGGAGCTTGCCCCTTGCCTCGGCTCATGACGGAAATCCAATTTCCAATACGTGATATTGCGGTTTTAATTGTAGAACTAGTATGGCGACATGATATATGGTACCCATGCCGTCTATGATTGATATTTATGATTGAAATTGTTTTGACACTATACACTTATAACAGTATCAACTGATTTGTTTTAAACGTACCAAGCATGTTTGGCTATTATAAGGGAAAACCCTATCCTCCGGCTTGCGTTGCATTGTGTGATGGGACCTGGGTCTTATAATAGCTTCATTTTTCCAAAAAAGCATTGCGCTGTTTTGTTATATGCACTAGTATTCTTGGGAGGAAACCCGTTCCGTGTTATACGGCGTGGTCCGTTGAATTACTCTCTTTTAAAGTAAAGTTTTAAATAACTGTTTTAGTTCTCACACCGGTCACATGACTGACCTGGAGTTTATTGTTTTAACCTAAACTCTGGGTGCCCCTATTTTCGACACGGGCAGCTAGTAGTTTTGGTTTTGCAGATTTATATTCACAGGGTCCTGATTTACAGCTGGAACGATGCTCGGAAAGCTCTGTATCCGTGTGTTACTTTCAGTTGTGTTTTCTATTGTCTTTCCGCTGCTATGTAATTGATTGTAATCTCTGATATTTGTTGAATGTAATTTATTCATTTATACTCTGTATATTCTTGTATCTGATGGAATTGTTGTAATAACAATGAAATGTTCTTCCGTCTGCGTCCTTTTGTACGTTGTTCTCAAAGTATCCGCTCTTTCCTTCACGGGGAAGTTACGGGTCCTTACAGAAACTCTAAACAACACGTTAAGACCAGAATCAAACCCCAAATCAAAGATTATTTCTTTAATTTCCATCGCATATGAACCCTAGCACTACTGTTGTAATTGTTGAACTCGAGAACAGCCATCGAGTTCCCTGATTTCCACACAAAAATGAAGATCCCTTCTTGAGCAACTCGAATTTATATATATTCGGATTTATAGAATTTGATTTTCATTTCTTTTGATTTTTCTTTGTTTTGGTTTTTCTTCCTTTCTGCGGTTTGTTTTTGGTGAAGGAGAATTCTCGCTCGTGTTTTAAACGGTGAGGTGTGGCTGAGAAAAAAAAGGTGACGTGGACTTGTTTAGGATCATAGAAAAATTAGGGTGTTTTTAATTTGATTATTTTATTTTATTTTAAATCAGGCGCTGCTCGTACCCGTCCTCTAAAATTCCTGCGATCACACACGATAGCCAAAAATCACGAAAATTGACATGCAGCTAGAGTTCGACATTATGTTCCCAACGAAACTGGTTTCGTCGAATTTTGACTCCGTTTGCTCACACATCGTATTTTTAACCATCAAAATACTGATTGTATTTCACATTAAAATCCCGTACGGCCACATACTGACTTCAAAAATCACGGAAATTGAAATCTAGCAATAATTTAATATTGCGTATCCAACAAAATTGGTTTCGTTGAATTCTGAGGTCGTTTGCAAAAGTGGCTATTTTTAAAGCCCTAAATAACCCATTTAAATATATAAATATAATTAAATTTAATATTTATAAATAAATATTATCATATATATTCACACAAAATATTATTCAGCTCCACAATATTCCTATGTGAATTTCTAACTCGATATTTCAAATCCCGATTAAATCGATATTCGATTTATAATGAAATTCCTTTTATAAATATAAATAAATTATAAAGGGAATTCCACAGCAACTTTTCTAAAATTTGATTTGGACATAAATCAAAATCTACACGACGAAATCTCAATTTTTTTCTTCCATTAGAAAAATATACTTTACCAGCTCCGAACGTTTCTAGTTTCACAGAAATCAGTTTTAAAACGAATCCTGTACCTTCAGTTGAAGTTCAAATCGCCAAATAGCGAACTGCCGCGCTATTACGCGCTCGTTTATAATTATATTATAAACTATACGTTCAACTGTCGTCGATTGAATATATTTGTTCATATAATTCAACTCTAAACTGAACTACATATTTTAAATAATCCAATTCACACTATATTGTGAATTTCACTATTTTTGATTATTTCTGAATTAAATATATTATTATATTATTATTTAAATTAATTAAATAATCCATATAATTTAATTTAACAACCATTTAATTCTCTAAATTACTATTTATATAATTAAATTAATTAATTATAACACTGTAAAAATACGGGTCGTTACTGTGTTGGTTTGTTTTGGATGGAGAGGTGGAAATTGGGTTTCTTCAATTCAATTCCAGGAAGACGCGTTCCCAGTGCTGACGCGGACGAGGTAGATAATGACAGTTTAAGGTAAACACCCGATTAGGTGACAATTAGGGAATAATTATCAAGTTAATTAATAATTAATCTAATTTTATAATTATTAATTCTAAATCAAATTATAAAACGCGATAACTTTTACATACATTAACGGATTTACGCGAAAAAGGATCCATTGGAAATGTGGCGACGAGAGCTATGCGTACAAGCTGGTCCGGTCAGAAAAGGAAGCAGTTGGAATTTCATGTAATTTTAAACGTTGTTAAAAACTATATGAAAAAGACGCTGAAACCGTCAACAGAAAAACAACGGTGAGTTAATTCGCACACTTCTCTAGACTGCTATAAAGTGATAAATCCATATAATTTAAAACATCATTTATATTGGTTGGTTGGATGTTATGGTTACTATTGGTTGATGGGCTGATACTATTTATTCATCATTTAATGCATTATATTAGTGAAATCATTTCATATGTCATTATCAAATATTATAATTGACTATGTTGCAGGGAAGAACAGGTAGGAGGAATCAAACCGGATTCCTCAAATTTATTTTATGTTAATTATTGATTATATCTCTCATATATGTGAATTGGCACCCCAAAATGATATCAAGCCTGTTCAGATTGAATAGATGATAAATCGTGTTGTGATTTTTAATCAATCAACATTATTGATTAAGTAGTTGGCAATAAGGGCCTAGAATAAATTATTTATGCGTCGTTTTGCCGCTAGGCGAACTGACGAAGAGTGAAGTTATAAATTTATTTTTATAACTGAAATGGAATTTCAATTGAACTTATACAAGCTAATTAAAATAGAAATTTATAAATATATTTATAATTATGTTTTATCAAAGAATTTATTTAAAAGTTTTATATAATGAATTATAATGTCATTAATGATCAGAAAACTAGAAAATAATATATTGATTAGTAAAATTGAATAAGTGTATTACAAAACAATTAAATTATATTTTTAAATTAATTAAGTTATTAATTAATTTAAGAAGGGGAAACGGTGAGTGAATATCATTTAAGAATTAACTGATGTTGACGGTCGACAAAGGAGTCTGTTTTAGTTGAAGTTGACAATTTGGTTGATTTGATTTTGATAAATCAAATCGAAAATTTTCAAATATTTGTTAAACTTAACAAAGGTTGTTTACAATTATTTAATCTTTGATTAACTATATTGAAAAAAAAAGATTGACAAGTTAATTATCATTAATGACGTTAATTATAATTTAATGATCTTTTTAAAAGGTTAATTATTTTATTTCTAGTTAATAATGGAATTGGTTAATGTAGTAAATGTTATAATTAATTATTACTTTAATTAATTAAAGCTATTACTTTTTAGTTAGAATTCAGATAAGAAGTAATCCAGTAGCGATAAGATAGAGTAAGGTTTAATAAGAATTTTATAAGAAATGAATTGGAAATCAGTTAACGGTTTGACTGATGTGTACGGTTGACAAAGTCGATGGTTTTTAATTAAAGTTGACAATTAGTTTAATTTGTTTTTAAATTTGTCTAATCGATGGTTTTCAGAAATACGAATTTCGTTAAAAGTTAGTTAATCTCTGATTAACTACAATTGTAAAGTGATTAGTAAATTTGGATTTTTGTTAATAAAGTTAATCATTATTTAACAATCCTTTAAAATGATTAATTAATCTAATTCTAATTAATAATGGGATTGACTACTTTTAAAGTGGTTAATGTTGAAGTAAATTATTTATAAGTGGCGATGATTTAAAGTGATTATTTTTAATGGTAAATTAAATTAAAAAGTGATCAAATAGAAATAAGTTTCGATTTCATTATAATAAGAGAATATAAAAGAATTTATAATCCATGATTACAAACAACGTGTGTGAATGGGAGTTGTAAGCTAATTCGAGAATCTCAATAAGATTTTACTTAATTAAGTAAAGTGAGAATGGTTATAAATAGGACTTAAAAGGGGTTGGTAAATATTTACTTGATAAATTAAGTAAAGAGACTCTAAGAAGTTTTCCAATGTAAGAGATAAGGTTATAAAACCATATTCGAATCCAATGGCAAATAAGATTTTGTCGAGCAGTTTACTTAATCAAGAAAAGAGAATTTACATGTAAAGTGGGTTTTCGAATAAAAGGAAATGGTTTATAAAACCACGAAAAGTGGAAATGGAAATGGAATATAAGGTTTTGAGTTGCAAATTCGTATTGTCTGGAGATAAGAACGGGGTCGCTCAAGGTCTGAGAGGTAATTAAAAAACCCCAACTTGGACGACTTCACTATTATCAAAAGATGATATTTGTTTGCAATGGTTGAGGATGTTAGGAATAATTTATTGAGAAAACATTACAAATATTATTTTGTAAGGACTTAGAAATATAATAAAACCATTGGGTTTAAAATAAGCAGTGTATTATTTGGGGGCAAATACGAAATATGATTTTACTTATATAACGTAATTAAAAGTATAACACTATTCCTAAAGTAATGAAACGGTACGTTTGGGCAAGTGCGCGTACTCAAGGAAATATGTCGTTAAATTTTGGTTTTCATGGAAATGAGAAATAAAAGGCGATATTGGTTTTGAAATGAAATCATATATTGGAAATAAAATTTACAAGTTTAAAAACCGCGATTTTTTTTGATAAACTCGTTTGGGGTTATATTATAAGGAATACATCACTTGACGATTATTTTAACTATATCAGATTGATGATAGAACTTATACCAAAGTGTTAAAGTATATATTAAGATATATCAAATGGTAATAGATATGGATTGGGTTTATGAATTTATAGCGATATTTCTCAAGTGTATGAAAATACTATAAGGGTTTGTAAATGTAAAACAAATAAGAAAAACAAAAATGATATC
This sequence comes from Allium sativum, assembly GCA_030737875.1. Classification (NCBI taxonomy): domain Eukaryota; kingdom Viridiplantae; phylum Streptophyta; class Magnoliopsida; order Asparagales; family Amaryllidaceae; genus Allium; species Allium sativum. Next base: position 965,586,461 of record CM060912.1, on the reverse strand, counting down.
TTTGAAATATGGAAATGGTCTGAGACAAAGGAAATAAAGTTTGGTAAATACGTGATTCCAAAGAGAGTATTGGTTAATGTTTCAAATTAAAGGTAAACCATAAGAGTTTATCAAGGTAGAATTTTGAAAATCAAAAAATTGATTTAACGAAGTGTTTTAATATAAACAACCTGAGCGACCAATGTACTTAACATCACTGTTATGGTTTGATAGTTAAACAACCGACTATCAAATTAAATATTATATTTACCTTTTGACGAGTTGTTTCGAAGAGACCGGAATAGGAACTAGGCCCAAAACCACTTCGAATCAACTGTGCGATCGTGACTAACGTGCAAGCTATAAAGATGTAGCATTGAAGACCGCAGATCTTCATAAATGGAAGAACCACTTACAATCTCTAAGTCGACGCAGAGATATACTGGGGTTCTGTCATGGTTGAAATCTATGGAATTGCAAGGACTTCTCGCTATTGATCCTTGGGGTGATTCTTATATAGGATGCAGTAGGAGGGTACCTTCGGTTCATCCTGTCCCTGGATAACTTGTATGGACGAGTGTCTGACAGAGTATTTCCAAAGGGGTCACGTACGTTGATTTCATCAAACGTACGAAGTTGGTGGCAAAGAAGGAAAACTTCTTTAGCCTAACAATCTGAGTATTTTGTGGGAATCAATTAGTGATTTCCGATGGATCTGATGATGTGGCATTCAAGGTAAATGGTGGCCAAATGTTCTAATGGTAATTTAAACCTCAAGCCTCACCAACCGGGAACTGACAAAAATCGGGCAGGCAACACGGCTACGTGGGTCGCTCCCATTAGGGTGTATAATCACCTATCTGGAGAAATTCCTTTTGCTTCTTTAATCTATCGATGTTGTCCCTTTTCGGGAAACGGTTGCTGATCCCAACCGTTGGTGATATACATTTGATACACTCAAGCAAAATGAGTGGTCGGTCATGTGTGGGTCGGGTTGCAAGACGTTCTTATTGAACCCATTGTATTCGCCTCTAGAGATACACTATCGGAAGGTGGTTCCATACCTTGTCATAGTCGATATCCAATAAGCGCCCGCGGTTTTGATTGTATACTATATATGTGGAGCGTGAGATACAGGCGTTCTACTAGTTTGTTATTAATTTGTATTTAGACACTATTATAATATCAGAATAAGATATGATTTCAAATGTATTTTGAGTTATAGTAAGTTAAAAACCATTCGTATTTATGTGTGGACTGGTCTTACTATTATCCTTTTATTTCAAAAGGATTTCCAAAGTTAAACAAGTTGTTGTGCTGTGAATTTATCACTGAAAGTATTCCAGACTGACCTGGTGAATTTTACTTTGCTTCAAATGTGCTCGGGTCAGACCGAGTATATTTCCAAGTTAGGTTTCGCTTCGAGTTTTAGGAGCTGGAAGCAGGAGGCTTCACCGTTAGTTATTTAAAGTTATTTCCACTATGTCTGATATATGATGTACTCTGATGATTGGTATGTATCTGTATATATAGTTTTCTTTTGCATAAAGAGTTTGGATATATTATATTTGATTCGTTCCGCTATGAGATTCTTATGTGTGTTCTTCTTCTTTCTTCTATTCTAACATTTCTTTCTTTCTTCTCCTCACCCTCTAACTTCTTTCTATTAATAATCCGGGTTCGATAATTGGATTTTTGGCAAGTGATACGGGATTATGTATTACTGTTGAAAATTCGAGCGTCGAATTTTTCCAGGTCATTATAATGGTATCAGAGCTATTTGTTTAGTGATAACCTTGGCTCTGTGGTGTAACTCAATAGAGACTGGGTTAATAATACCCTAGATTGAGTTGTGTGTGTGTATATATATATAAGAGCGCGTATTTGTAAATTAATATAAATTTATTTTAAATATTTTGTAAACAGGGTAATTGAAATGATTTTGCCCAATTATGTTTACATATAAAAAGGAAATTATTTTATTGAATTATTGAGTATTTGATTGTTGGATTGATTTGAATGGAATTAAAACCAAATGTGGCATTCGACTTGACTTAGTTAAGTCGAGTTAAATCAGGAAGGGATGTGGTGTTGGGATTGAATAAAATACATTTGGAATTTGGTAATCAAACTAAAAATTGAATAAGAAATCAATTTGATATGAACTAATTGATATTGGAATAAGTTAAACCATATTGAAAACGAACAAGAAATGTTAATGTTGAATCTGAATGATCTGGTTGGATTGTTATGCCCTGTTTGTTTGGTTGTTGGATGGTTTGTATAAAATTCATTAATAGTTAAAATTAAAAAGTTGAATAAATTGGGAGGTTAAGTAAATAAAATTTCAGTATAATAAGTTGATTGGAAACCAAAGGATTTAAACAAATAATGATGCCTAGTCTTTGATTTTGGGGATTTGTGTAATCATAGGTATATCATTGGAACATCATTTCATGTATTGGGAACTTACTTGGTGATTGAGTTAAGTACTGGTATGAGACGGCTTTGAAGATAGAATTTGGTTGTGTAGATTGCTATAAATTAAGAAGTATGCTAAATAGCACTCGCAAAAAGGTACGCCTACGCCAAATATAAATTTTTTGGGTTTTGGTTTGAGATCTGATTTTTGGATTTTCTGACCATGAGAGTCGATGTATATATATTTCTTGAACCTGTAATATTGCAGATGTCCATCCATACAGGAGAGACTCTGCCGAAATTTTTCCAAAATTTAAGGAATTAGAAATTTCCTAAAGATTTTTGGAAAATTTTGTTATTTGAAATTAATTGGTTTTTTAAAACCAATCAGATTTGCTTTGAAATATAACCGTGTTTTAATTAAATATTTTTGTAAAGATAATGGGGCTGTACCATTTTTTTTACCTTGAGAATTTCGAGGACGAAATTCCTTTAAGGGGGAAGGAATGTAACGACCCGTTATTTTATTATTTAAAATGCCAGTTTGAATTTAAATAACTGAATTTAATTATTTTGAAAATTTAATTATAATATAAATATAATAATATAATATTTTAATTCCAAAATATTTGGAAATTGTTGTGTTTGCTGTATAATGTGTATCGGCAAAACAAAAAGGGTTAATATTGTCTATATTGAAAATATATTAGCATATTCGTTTATTTAACGACAGTTGAACGTAAAATTTATAATTTAATTTTAAATCGAGCTATAGCGGCGCGGTAGTTCATAAAATGGAGTTTTGAACTTTAAATGGCCATACAGGATTCAAAATAAGTCGGATTTTCTCGAAATAAGAAATGTCAGGACCTATTGGACAATATCTTTCTAATGGAAGAGGAAAATTTTCATAGCGTAGATTTTATTTTATGTCCAAATCAAATTTTAAAATAATCGCTATAGAATTCCTTTATTATTTATAACGATTTAATTTATAAATAATGGGTTTTAAATATTTTGAATATCGATTTGGCTTGGAATTCAACCAGAGATATTTTATTTTAAAAAAAATGCAATTCTTGTCGTGTTTGACTAATTATAATATTTTATAATTTTTATATTAACGTATTTTAAAATTGATTTATTTTAATTTACATTAGACCATTTAAAAGGGACTTTATTCAAACGTCCTCCGTTTTCGACGAGACAAATTTTATTGAGACCGCAATAGCAAACTATTGCTAGATTTCAATCTGCATGTCAATCGGAGTTATTTTGTGAGCGTGGCAAAATAAAATGCAAATAAAACGACCATTTGGACATGAACGAGCACCGTTTGAACAAACAGACTCGGAATTCGACGAAACAAGATTCATTAGGACCGTAACGTCAAATTATATTATGTCGTCCATTTTCGTCACAAACGGAGCTTGTATTAACCACAATAATCAATAAACAGTATTGAAAATAGCGATAAGCACGAAATAAAAATCGTCGGTCGTTGTCAGTCGTCACATCAAGATAAAATATAATAAAACCCACTTATATATACCGCCTAAATCAGAAATTCCCAACCCAAACCTAATTTCCGTCCATAAATTTAGTAGAAAAACCCCTCTTAACAAATTAATTTATATCTTGAATTCTAGAATGAATTTGCTATGGGGACCTGAAGCAAAAACGTAGATCGGGCGAGGGCTAGCTACGATAAAAATTTGGGGAGGTAACATCGAGTGTGGTGGCCAGAATTTGCGAGGAACGGTGAAAATCTATTTTCGTTCTTTGCTAGTTTGAGGAAGATATGGTTGATTTTAGAAGCTCAAACCTGGGGAAGATGAAGAGGAGAGTTCAGGCTTCAATTTGGCATCGGTTGGAGGTCCTCTGGTGGACGGAGGTGACGGTGGTGATGAGTTGAACGGAGGGTAATGTTTTGAGTTGTTTTCAAAAACTGGCGATCGGGTTTTGGTGTTTTTGAGGCTGGAGGTGATGTTGTTGCGGGGTGAAGTCTGAAGTCGTAGGATCACCGGAGTGTGGCAGTTCGATCTGAGGAGGTCCGGTGACCTATGATGCGGCGTGGCGGCGGCTCTTCTGAGATGAACGGATTTCATTTGATAAGGTTTTCTGGTGGCGTCGTGGGTCTTCGGGGGTCGAGACTTCCGACTAGGGTGCTGCTCTGAATGGCGAAGGGGATGGCACGACGAGGTAGGTCCCAGGTTGGCCAGAATGGTGGTGGAGATCGACGGGGATGGTGTTGGTTTGTTTTGGATGGAGAGGTGGACATCGGGTTTCTTCAATTAGATTCCAGGAAGACGCGTTCCCAGTGCTGACGTGGACGAGGTAGATAATGACAGTTTAAGGTAAACACCCGATTAGGTGACAATTAGGGAATAATTATCAAGTTAATTAATAATTAATCTAACTTTATAATTACTAATTTTATATCGAACTTGAAAACGTGATAACTTTTACATTCATTAACGGGTTTACGGAAACAGGATCCGTTGGAAATGTGGCGACGGGAGCTACACGTACAAGCTGGTCCGGTCAGATCCGGAAGCAGTTGGAATTTCATGTAATTTTAACCGCTGTTCAAAATTATATGAAAATGACGCTGAAACCATCAACTGAAAAACAATGGTGAGTTAATTCTCACACTTTTCTGCACTGCTATGATGTGATAAATCCATATAATTTAAAACATCATTTATATTGGTTAGTTGGATATTATGGTTGCTATTGGTTGATGGGTTGACGCTATTTATTCGTCATTTTAATGCATTATATTAGTGAAATCATTTCATATGTCATTATCAAATATTATAATTGACTATGTTGCAAGGAAGAACAGGTAGGAGGAATCAAACCGGATTCCTCAAATTTATTTTATGTTAATTATTGATCATATTTCTCATATATGTGAATTGACACCCCAAAATGATATCAAACCTATTTAGATTGAATAGATGATAAATCGTGTTGTGATTTTTAATCAATCGACATTATTGATTATTTAGTTGGCAGTGAGGGCCTAGAATAAATTATTCATGGTGTCGTTTTGCCGCTAGGCGAACTGACGAAGAGTAAAGTTATAGATTTATTTTTATAAGTGAAATGGAATTTCAATTGATCTTATACAATTTAATTAAAATAGAAATTTATAAATATATTTATATTTATAATCATGTTTTATCAAAGAATTTATTCAAAAGTTTTATATAATGAATTATAATGTCATTAATGATCAGAAAACTAGAAAATAATATATTGATTAGTAAAATTGAATAAGTGTATTACAAAACAATTAAATGATATTTTTAAATTAATTAAGTTATTAATTAATTTAAGAAAGGGAAACGGTGAGTGAATATCAGTTAAGAATTAACTGATGTTGACGGTCGACAAAGGAGACTGTTTTAATTGAAGTTGACAATTTGGTTGATTTGATTTTGATAAATCAAATCGAAAATTTTCAAATATTTGTTAAACTAAACAAAGGTTGTTTACAATTATTTAATCTTTGATTAACTATATTGAAAAAAAAAGATTGACAAGTTAATTATCATTAATGAGGTTAATTATAATTTAATGACTTTTTTAAAAGGTTAATTATTTTATTTCTAGTTAATAATGGAATTGGTTAATGTAGTAAATGTTATAATTAATTATTACTTTAATTAATTAAAGCGATTACTTTTTAATTAGAATTCAAATAAGAAGTAATCCAGTTGCGATAAGATGGAGTAAGGTTTAATAAGGATTTTATAAGAAATGGATTGGAAATCAGTTAACGGTTTGACTGGTGTGTACGGTTGACCAGGTCGATGGTTTTTAATTGAAGTTGACAATTAGTTTAATTTGTTTTTAAATTAATCTAATTGATGGTTTTCAGAAATACGAATGTCGTTAAAAGTTAGTTAATCTTTGATTAACTACAATTGTAAAGTGGTTAGCAAATTTGGATTTTTGTTAATAAAGTTAATCGTTATTTAATAATCCTTTAAAATGATTAATTACTCTAATTCTAATTAATAATGGGATTAACTATTTTTAATGTGGTTAATGTTGAAGTAAATTATTTTTAAGTTATGATGATTTAAAGCTATTATTTTTAATGGTAAATTAAATTAAAAAGTGATCAAATAAAAATAAGTTTCGATTTCAATATAATAAGAGAATATACAAGAATTTATAATTCATGATTATAAACAATGTGTGTGAGTGGGAGTTGTAAGCTAATGCGAGAATCTCAATAAGATTTTACTTAATTAAGTAAAGTGAGAATTGTTATAAATAGGACTTAAAAGGGGTTGGTAAATATTTACTTGATAAATTAAGTAAAGAGATTCTAATAAATTTTCCAATGTAATAGATAAGGTTATAAAACCATATTTGAATCCAATGGCAAATAAGATTTTGTCGAGAAGTTTACTTAATCAAGAAAAGAGAATTTACATGTAAAGTGGGTTTTTGAATAAAAGGAAACGGTTTATAAAACCATGATAAATGGAAATGGAAATGGAATATAAGGTTTTAAGTTGCAAACTCATATTCTGGAGATAAGAACGGGGACGATCAAGGTCTGAGTGGTAATTAAAATTCCCCAACCTGGACGACTTCACTATTATCAAAAGATGATATTGGTTTGTAATGGTTGTGGATGTTGGGAATAATTTATTGAGAAAACATTACAAATATTATTTTGTAAGGATTTAGAAATATAATGAAACCATTGGGTTTAAAATAAGCAATGTATTATTTGGGGCAAATACGAAATATGATTTTACTTATATAATGTAATTAAAAGTATAGTACTATTCTCGAAGTAATGAAATGGTACGTTTGGGCAAGTGCGCGTATTCAAGGAAATAAGTCGTTAAATTTTGGTTTTCATGGAAATGAGAAATAAAGGGCGATATTGGTTTTAAAATGAAATCGTATATTGGAAATAAAATTTATAAGTTTAAAAACCGCGATTTTTTTATAAACTCGTTGAGGTTATATTATAAGGAATACGCCACTTGATGATTATTTTAAATATACCAGATTGATGATAGAACTTATACCAAAGGGTTAAACTATATATTGCGATATATCAAATGGTAATAGATATGGATAGGAATTATGAATTTGTAGCGATATTTCTCAAGTGTAAGAAAATATGGTAAGGGTTTGTAAATGTAAAACAAATAAGAAAAACAAAAATGATATCTTTTAAATGTAGAAATGGTCTGAGACAAAGGAAATAAAGTTTGGTAAATACGTGATTCCAAAGAGAGTACTGGTTAATGTTTCAAATTAAAGGTAAACCATAAGAGTTTATCGAGATAGAATTTAGAAAATCAATAAATTGCCTTAATGAAGTGTTTTAATATAAATAACCTGAGCTGCTAATATACTTAACATCACTGTTATGGTTTGATAGTTAAACAACCGACTATCAAATGAAATATTCTATTTACCTTTTGACGTGTTGTTTCGAAGAGACCGGAATGGGAACTAGGCTCAAAACCACTTCGAATCAACTGTGCGATCGTGACTAACATGCAAGCTATAAAGATGGAGCATTGAAGACCGTAGATCTTCATAAATGGAAGAACCACTTACAATCTCTGAGTCGATGCAGAAACATACTAGGGTTCTGTCACGGTTGAAATCTGCGGATTTGCAAGGACTTCTCGCTATTGATCCTTGGGGTGATTCCTATATAGGATGCAGTAGGAGGGTTCCTTTCGTTCATCCTATCCCTGGATGACTTGTATGGACGAGTGTATGACAGAGTATTTCCAAAGGGGTCACGTACGTTGATTTCTCCAAACTTACGAAGTTGGTGGCAAAGAAGGGAAACTTCTTTAGCCTAGCAATCTGATTATTTTTGTGGGAATCAATTGGTGATTTCCAATGGATCTGACGATGTGGCACTCAAGGTAAATGGTGGCCAAATTTTCTAATGATAATTTAAACCTCAAGCCTCATCAACCGGGAAATGACAAAAATCGGGCAGGCGGCATGGCTATGTTGGTCGCTCCCATTAGGGTGTATAATCATCTATCTAGAGAAATTCCTTTTGCTCCTTTAATCTATTGATGCTGTCCCTTTTAGGGAAACGGTTGCTGATCCCAACCGTTGGTGATATACATTCGATACACTCAAGCGAAATGAGTGGTCGGTCATGTGTGGGCCAGGTTGCGAGACGTTCTTGGTTAACCCATTGTATTCGCCTCTAGAGATACACTATTGGAAGGTGGTTCGATACCTTGTCATAGTCGGAATCCAATCTCCAAAAAGCGCCCGCGGTTTTGATTTTATATTATATATGTGGTGCGTGAGATGCAAATGTTCCACTAGTTTGTTATTAATTTGTATTTAGACACTATTATATCAGAATAAGATATGATTTCAAAAATGTTTTGGGTTATAGTAAAGTAAAAATTGTCTGTATTTATGTGTGGACTGGGCTTACTGTTATCCTTTTATTTCAAAACGATTTCCAAAGTTAAACAAGTTGTTGTTCTATGAATTTATCACTGAAAGTATTCCAGACTGACCCGGTGAATTTTGCTTTGCTTCAAATGTGCTCGGGTCAGACCGAATATATTTCCAGGCTAGGTTTCGCTTGGAGTTTCAGGAGCTGGAAGCAGGGGGCTTCACCGTTAGTTATTCAATGTTATTTCCGCTGTGTCTGATATATGATGTACTCTGATGATTGGTATGTATCTGTATATACAGTTTTATTTTGTATAAAGAGTTTGGATATATTATATTTGATTTGTTCCGCTGTGAGATTCTGATGTGTGTTCTTCTTCTATTCTAACATTTCTTTCTTCCTTCTCCTTACCCTCTAACTTCTTTCTGTTAACAACCGGGGTTCGATAATTGGATTTTTGGCAAGTGATATGGGATTATGTATTACTGTTGAAAATTCAAGCGTCAAATTTTTCCCGGGCCATTACAGTTTGGAACTCTTACAATCTGTGACGGCCCGCCCCGCACCAGCGTGCATTTCCTCCGGAAGTGCGCTGTACACATGCCCGACTAGCACGGAACGGTCGCCAAAGAAAGGAAAGAAGGGAATGAACTAATCAAGGAACCTGTAGAATGTCTCACAGCGCATGGAATAAAAAATAATAATAACATACTTGACATAAAACAGGTGAGACAGTGCATAAGCTGATAACTAAAATCAACATCAATCATCAGAGCAGCGGAAATCCAAATACAGCTTATTACAATTTTCCAAATTTATTGTCTCTAAACAAAAGAAAGCTAAAGTAGAAGATGCACCACCAATGCCCAAGCAGTGATCTTCAACCACACAGGGAGAATATTATATATATTACGTGGAAGCCTCCTGCTCGTCTCCGGATCATCTACCCGTGCATCACCAGCTAACCTGTCTCAAGTCTGCTCGTGTGAGCACCCAGAGTAATAAGAGGAGACATAAAACTATAGGTAAGACATAAAGCCTGGTATGAGCGATAGGCATCTAAACAGAATAATAACAGGTATACTAAACCATACCTGAACCTGGACCTGCAACCAAAGAGTTAGTACCACATACCGTACAATACTCTAAGGTGCCATAATAAATAGTGTAAGAATACGGGGGTGGGGTGTGCATGTCATAATGATAGCAAACAAATCAACCATAACAACCATCCTCACATCTCTCACTCAGTGCGTAAAGCATACGATATCTACCACTTTGGAACACTAGACAAATTGAGGTAACGACGAATCCCGACTTGTAGAAACCCTGCTGTGACCAAGCTAAACACATGGAGTCATGACCAAACATTTCAATGACCCACCACATTGGTCGTAGCCCTTGGTCCTACCAATGCCATAATGGCCCTGAATCCGCCTTCGTACCTCCTACCATAGTGGTCCAAAGCTATAGACATCGATAACTCCTTAACACGCGTCCCGCGGCAAAGCCCAATCATGAAGCGAACTCGTTGATTCCCATCTGGATCTTGAGCTCTAGCTTCTCATTTGGACTTCCTTTGCATCTCGGGTTTGGTCGAATTGGAGTGGGTCTTCAGAAGAGTTGTCGTGCAGTAGCAGCCCTAGAATTCGGTTCGGTTCGGTAGTCATTACCCTCGTCGGTTCGGTTCGGTCCTCCTTCCTTGTCATCTTTCCATTCGGTTCGGGTCGGGTACTCCACTTCGGGTCGGGTCGGTGTCCTCCTCCGGGTCGGGTCGGGTTGCTGTCTTCCTTCCAGTTCATGATCCTTCTCCGATCAGCTCCCTCGTTTTCCATCTACTCCGATCCGATCCAATCCCTTTGCCTTACTCCAGTCGTAGCCTTCCATTCTTGAGTCGATCCGATCTGGCCTCCATTATTCTTCCGATCCGATCCCCTTGTCCACTCCAACTCTAAGTAAACGGCCTTCCTTTTTGCCAAGTCACTTATGTGCCAAACTCCAGTTCGGGTCGGGTTTTCTTGCCCAGTTCACATATCCGATCCGAGCCCTCATCCGATCCGATCCGAAGCCCTGCACAACTTTCTGCAACTTTTTCCAGCAACTTGTTTACGCCGTTCGACGACGTTTTTGATAAATCTAACTATTCTAATCAATCACAAATCATGTCAAATAGTCATAACAACATAGCAAACTAACCACGGACACCAAAACAATGAATTTACATGTCAAAATGGATCAAATATACTCAAAACCCCTTATTTTCCCTAAAGCATGTTTAAGTAATACTAATCATAGGGTTAACAAAACTTAATCAAATCGAACCAAATTTCTAACAGAGGCATAAAATATTATTTAAGAATTTCTAAACATTTTTCCAGAATTTATTAGTGTATCAATTCGCTAATCTTCACTAATCACCCTTAATTACCGTAATTAGTGCAAAAACTATGCAAATCACTCACCTTGGCCACAAAATAAAACACCAAATCTGAAATACTCTCTGTTTGGGTCGAATTCCTATGTATAGCAGCAGCTCCAACCTTGCTTTGTTGCTATTTGGCCTTGCTTTGATGTAGTTTAGGTTCAGTCTTCACTGAAAATGTGTTTTGGAGTGGTTTTAGAGGATGGAAGCCATTACTAAGGTCTCAAGAAGGTTTGTGGCGGCTCAAAACTGAAATGAAAGTGATTTCCTAACCCTAATCAGACCTCCTATACCTCTAAACCCGAAATTCCCCTTTGGGCCTAGCTGCTAATAACCCGGTTAAGCCCAATTAAGCTGTTTTTCACCATCTGAAACTTGTTTCAGCCATATCTCCCAAACGGTGAGTCCGTTTGGCTAATGTGACCACTCTACGGAAAGAGAAACCATCATCCGGAGCCAATGGAAGTGGTTTCAGGTCAAAATTCCTTTCCAGTCAAAAGTTATGGCCAAAACAGTGCCAACTAGGGATAAAATGGTCATTTAAAAATCGGGAAAAATCATGAACATGGGAAATGACCCCAATAGTCGTCTCCCAAAGTTACATGACCATACGACTTTGTATGTGAAAGAAATAAATATCCTACGATCCTATGATGCGTAGAATACGGGTCGTTACACTCTCCCCCCCTTAAGAAATTTCGTCCCCGAAATTCCTAACCCAAAACATACAAAGGATCCCGCATGCCTAACAACCACATACAACAATCAAACATGCAAAACAAGCAAACAAACCTATACTAGCATGCAGAAAACTAAATCGAAGTCAAAATCTTACCAGGCAAAGAGTTCTGGGTGTGTCTTCCTAATGTTCTCCTCTGTCTCCCAAGTACAATCATTCTCATTCTCGCCCCACTGAACCTTGACTAGCTTCACCGCCTTCCTTTGAAGTTGCTTCATGTCGTGCTCGACAATACGGGCCGGCTTGCGGTTCCCAACCGCCTCGGGTTCTACTTCGAAGTCCTCTAACTGATCAGGTGAAATAGTCATATCTGAGTCGTGAACGAACTTCCTTAGTTGGGAAACATGAAATACATCGTGAACTCCCTCCATCTTCTCCGGTAAGTCAATTCTGTATGCCAAATTCCCGACTAGTTCAAGAACAGGGAATGAGCCAACAAATCTTGGTGCCAACTTGCCTCTCCTGCCAAATCGTATTACGCTCTTCAACGGAGAAATCTTGACAAACACCAAGTCACCAACGGAGAATTTTAAGTCTCTTCTTCTCTTATCAGCATAACTCTTCTGCCTATCTTGGGCAGCCTTCATTCGTTGTTGAATGATCTTAATCTTATCTGAAGTTTCCCTCACCACATCTGGTCCAAGCATAAACTTCTCGCCAGTCTCTATCCAACATGATGGTGAGTTGCACGGTCTTCCGTACAAAGCTTCAAACGGGGCCATACCGATACTGGATTGGTAGCTATTATTATATGCAAATTCTACTAGATGCAAATGGTCATCCCATGATCCACCAAAATCCAATATACATGCTCTCAAGAGATCTTCCAAAATACGGTTCACCCTCTCCGTCTGACCGTCGGTCTGAGGATGATATGCGGTACTGAGATATAACTCTGACCCTAGAGCCTCTTGTAAGCTCTTCCAAAACCCACTAGTGAACAACGGGTCTCGGTCGCTCACAATGCTTTTAGGTACTCCATGGAATCTCACTACCCACTTCATATATAATTCTGCTAACTTAGCTGCCGTTCTGGTCGATTTGACTGGTATGAATCTTGCACTCTTAGTCAATCGATCCACGATTACCCAAATGCTATCATGTCCCGATCTAGTCCTTGGTAAACCATCGATGAAGTCCATCGAGACTTGCTCCCATTTCCATTCGGGAATTTATAATGGCTGTAACAACCCACTAGGCTTCTTTTGCTCTGCTTTAACTAGCTGGCAATTCATGCATTTGGATATAAACTTCCCAATGTCTCTTTTCATCCCTTCCCAGTAGTAAGTCTGCTTCATGTCTCGATACATCTTGTTACCACCGGGGTGTATAGTCAGCTTTGAGTGATGGCATTCTCTAAGCACTTCATCTCTCAATCCATTGACATTGGGTACAACAAGCTTTCCATTCTTTCTAAGCCATCCATCTCGATCAAGCCCATACTTGTTCATCTCCTCATCGATACCCATCTCTAACTTGGAGATGATTTCCAATAGGTTAGGATCGTCCCTCTGACTAGAGCCGATCCGCTCAATTAAAGTGGGTCTGATCGTCAAACTTGCTAACATTTCTGGATCCAATTCGCACTTTGGTCTGAAATCAAACCCCGCGATATACTCCAGTTGCTTCCATTCAAGGAACATAGCCCCTAAGCTGGCATGTCTTCGACTCAACGCATCGGCTACCGCATTGCCCTTTCCCGGTGTATATGCGATGTCAAAATCATAGGAAGCTAAGAATTATAACCACCGTTGTTGCCGGAGATTTAGATCCTTCTGAGAGAAGAGATACTTCAACGACTTATGATCTGTAAACAGCTCAAATCTTTCTCCTAAGAGATAATGTCTCCACATCTTTAACGCGAACACGATCGCTGCCAATTCTAAATCATTGGTAGGGTATCTTCTCTCGTGCGGTTTCAATTGCCAACTTGCATAAGCTACAACCCTACCGCCATGCATCAATACAGCACCCAGTCTGGTACCGCAGGCATCCGTGTATACCGTCATCTCTTTATCCCCCTTAGGAATGACTAACACTGGTGCGCTTGTCAACTTGTCCTTTAGACTCTTGAATGCATTCTCGCACCTTTCATCCCAGACAAAAGCTTGATTCTTCTTAGTCAACTGGGTCAATGGTGCTGCTATCTTGGAGAAACCTTGGATAAACTTACGATAATATCCAGCTAACCCCAAAAAACTTCTTACATCTGTTGCACTCTTGGGCGTAGGCCAATCCTGTACCGTAGCCACTTTCGCCGGGTCCACGGCAATACCATTCTCTGATACAACATGGCCCAAGAACCTCACTTCCCTCTTCTAGAAGTGACACTTAGAAAACTTTGCTTTCAATTGGTGTTTTCTCAACACCTCCATCACTATTCTCAAATGTTCCTTGTGTTCTTCCTCTGTCCTCGAATAGACCAAAATATCATCAACGAACACAAGGACAAACTTATTCAACTGATCTCTGAATACCCTATTCATAAGATCCACAAAATATGCTGGGGCATTGGTCAATCCGAATGGCATGACCAACCACTCATAAAATCCAAACGGCGTCCGAAATGCCGTTTTGGCTATACACTCAGCTTCCATTCTAAGCTGATGAAAACCTGTCGCGAGATCCAACTGAGAAAATACTCTTACGCCACTCAACTGATCGAACAAATCATCTATCCGCGGTAGAGGATACTTGTTCTTCCTCGTCACTTTATTCAACTCGTGGTAGTCTACACACAAACGAAGGGAACCATCCGCCTTAGTAGCAAACACAACTGGTGCTCCCCATTCAGAAACACTCCTTCTGATAAATCCCTTCTTCAAAAGATCGCTGACTTGCACCTCGAGCTCTCGCTGCTCCCTTGGTGCCATACGACGAAGTGGCATCACTATAGGCCTGGCATCCTTTACCAAATCAATACGAAACTCAATCTCTCGGTGTGGTGGAAGTCCGGTCACTTCTTCGAAAACATCCGGATACTGGCCAACCACGGGAAAACCTGACAACTCACTATGCGGAATGTCGAGGGAGTTTAGAAAACTAGCCAATACCCCCTTACTGGGTAGACCACCAAACACTATCCTCCGCCCATCATCCGCTCTAGCTGTCACTAAAAAGCCCTCACAGTCTACCACTACCCCGTATCTTTGGAGCCAATCTACTCCCAAAATAATGCCAAACCCAGTAAAGCCCAAAACAAAGCAATCACAAACAAACATGTATCCATGACTCGATAGGACCACATTACGACAAATCATGCTAAGGCTAGTCGAACCACCAATCGGGTTCGTCACTACTAAAGGTCTATCGACAATCTCGGGCTCCAATCCCAACCTATCTACCAGGTCACTAGATATGAAAGAACTGGAAGCTCCGGTATCAAATAAAACTCTAACAGGAACATCATAAACAGAAAGCATACCTTGAATGACGACATTCTTTCCCTTCTCCGCCACAGTTGGGGCATTCGACGAAGAAGGAATAGCATTGAGAGCATATGATTTCACCATTTGCTTTTCTTTAGGGGGCTGTGGATACTTGTCCTTGTGATGTCCCATTTGGCCACAGTTGAAGCAATTCCTGTCCGCTGGCTTGGCCCAACAATTACTAGCATAATGGCCCTTCTTACCACAGCTGAAGCACTCCACATCTTGCTTATTCTTTTTCTTCTGACCATCCTTAGTCTGATTCTGCTTTCTCTTATTCTGGGAACCACCCTTGCCTCCACCACTTGCTTGTGGCTTTGGCTCATCTGCGGATGCAACCTCAGTCTTCGGCTTAGGGTAGAGACTTTCTGATCTTAATGCTTTCCCCACAATCGATTCAAACATCTCATCGATGTGGTTAATAAGTCTTTCCCCCAAGTACTGATCCAAACCAGTTAAGAATTTCTCATTTTTTTCTCGGCAGTATTAACAAGGGATAACCCATATTTTGACAAAGTGTCAAATTCAGCAATATACTCCGAGACAGCTCTGCCATTCTGCTTGAGCTCTAAGAATTTCTTAAACAGCACTGACTTCTGAGCAGCTGGAATGAACTTCTCGCTAAAGCGAGCCTTAAACTGCTCCCAAGTAATCTGATCTTCGGGAGTAGCTGCCTTTATAGCATTCCACCAATTCATTGCCCGCCCTTGTAGCTGACGGGACGCTAGCTTTCTCTTCATCGCATCCTTGATACCCAAATCCTCGAAGATACGTTCGCAACTATCCAACCAATCTTGAACATCCGTGGCCGACTCCGTTCCGTGGAACGGCTTCCCACCAAGGCTAGTATAATCCTTATTCAGCTTGGCGAAGTCGACTCTTGGCACCTGCATTATTGGACCACCACCATTTCCACCATTGGGAGCTACCCTCTATACATCTCTAAGCATCTCTCTCATGAGGTCAGTAAACATCGTCCTCATGTCAGCAGCATTCCCATTATTGGCTCCCCTACCAGCACCTCTAGTATATCGGCTCATCGTCAATCTGAAAAAGGAAACGATTAACGACTCCATAGTGGTGCTAGTGCAGTACGACTTCATCCTAGTACTACTAATAGTATATATATATATATATATATAGCTTTTAAAAACCAAAGTAATCACAAATACGCTCTCTCGTATACGTATATTATCTCTCCCTGATAACTTCCCTAGGTTAACTATGCAACCTAGAGCTCTGATACCAAGTGTGACGGCCCGCCCCGCACCAACCTGCATTTCCTCCGGAAGTGCGCTGTACACATGCCCGACTAGCACAGAACGGTCGCCAAAGAAAGGAAAGAAGGGAATGAACTAATCAAGGAACCTGTAGAATGTCTCACAGCGCATGGAATAAAAAATAATAATAACATACTTGACATAAAACAGGTGAGACAGTGCATAAGCTGATAACTAAAATCAACATCAATCATCAGAGCAGCGGAAATCCAAATACAGCTTATTACAATTTTCCAAATTTACTGTCTCTAAACAAAAGAAAGCTAAAGCAGAAGATGCACCACCAATGCCCAAGCAGTGATCTTCAACCACACAGGGAGAATATTATATATATTACGTGGAAGCCTCCTGCTCGTCTCCGGATCATCTACCCGTGCATCACCAGCTAACTTGTCTCTAGTCTGCTCGTGTGAGCACCCAGAGTAATAAGAGGAGACATAAAACTCTGGGTCAGACATAAAGCCTGGTATGAGCAATAGGCATCTAAGCAGAATAATAACAGGTATACTAAACCATACCTGAACCTGGACCTGCAACCAAAGAGTTAGTACCACATACCGTACAATACTCTAAGGTGCCATAATAAATAGTGTAAGAATACGGGGGTGGGGTGTGCATGTCATAATGATAGCAAACAAATCAACCATAACAACCATCCTCACATCTCTCACTCAGTGCGTAAAGCATACGATATCTACCACTTTGGAACACTAGACAAATTGAGGTAACGACGAATCCCGACTTGTAGAAACCCTGCTGTGACCAAGCTAAACACATGGAGTCATGACCAAACATTTCAATGACCCACCACATTGGTCGTAGCCCTTGGTCCTACCAATGCCATAATGGCCCTGAATCCGCCTTCGTACCTCCTACCATAGTGGTCCAAAGCTATAGACATCGATAACTCCTTAACACGCGTCCCGCGGCAAAGCCCAATCATGAAGCGAACTCGTTGATTCCCATCTGGATCTTGAGCTCTAGCTTCTCATTTGGACTTCCTTTGCATCTCGGGTTTGGTCGAATTGGAGTGGGTCTTCAGAAGAGTTGTCGTGCAGTAGCAGCCCTAGAATTCGGTTCGGTTCGGTAGTCATTACCCTCGTCGGTTCGGTCCTCCTTCCTTGTCATCTTTCCATTCGGTTCGGGTCGGATACTCCACTTCGGGTCGGGTCGGTGTCCTCCTCCGGGTCGGGTTGCTGTCTTCCTTCCAGTTCATGCTCCTTCTCCGATCAGCTCCCTCGTTTTCCATCTACTCTGATCCGATCCGATCCCTTCGCCTTACTCCAGTCGTAGCCTTCCATTCTTGAGTCGATCCGATCCGGCCTCCATTATTCTTCTGATCCGATCCCCTTGTCCACTCCAACTCTAAGTAAACGACCTTCCTTTTTGCCAAGTCTCTTATGTGCCAAACTCCAGTTCGGGTCGGGTTTTCTTGCCCAGTTCACATATCCGATCCGAGCCCTCATCCGATCCGATCCGAAGCTCTGCACAACTTTCTGCAACTTTTCCAGCAACTTGTTTATGCCGTTCGACGACGTTTTTGACAAATCTAACTATTCTAATCAATCACAAATCATGTCAAATAGTCATAACAACATAGAAAACTAACCACGGACACCAAAACAATGAATTTACATGTCAAAATGGATCAAATATACTCAAAACCCCTTATTTTCCCTAAAGCATGTTTAAGTAATACTAATCATAGGGTTAACAAAACTTAATCAAATCGAACCAAATTTCTAACAGAGGCATAAAATATTATTTAAGAATTTCTAAACATTTTTCCAGAATTTATTAGTGTATCAATTCGCTAATCTTCACTAATCACCCTTAATTACCGTAATTAGTGCAAAAACTATGCAAATCACTCACCTTGGCCACAAAATAAAACACCAAATCTGAAATACTCTCTGTTTGGGTCGAATTCCTATGTATAGCAGCAGCTCCAACCTTGCTTTGTTGCTATTTGGCCTTGCTTTGATGTAGTTTAGGTTCAGTCTTCACTAAAAATGTGTTTTAGAGTGGTTTTAGAGGATGGAAGCCATTACTAAGGTCTCAAGAAGGTTTGTGGCGGCTCAAAACTGAAATGAAAGTGATTTCCTAACCGTAATCAGACCTCCTATACCTCTAAACCCGAAATTCCCCTTTGGGCCTAGCTGCTAATCACCCGGTTAAGCCTAATTAAGCTGTTTTTCACCATCTGAAATTTGTTTCAGCCATATCTCCCAAACGGTGAGTCCGTTTGGCTAATGTGACCACTCTACGGAAAGAGAAACCATCATCCGGAGCCAATGGAAGTGGTTTCAGGTCAAAATTCCTTTCCAGTCAAAAGTTATGGCCAAAACAGTGCCAACTAGGGGTAAAATGGTCATTTAAAAATCGGGAAAAATCATGAACATGGGAAATGACACCAATAGTCGTCTCCCAAAGTTACATGACCATAAGACTTCGTATGTGAAAGAAATAAATATCCTACGATCCTATGATGCGTAGAATACGGGTCGTTACACAATCAGTCCAGTAAGTTTCCCCAACTCCGACCTAGGGCAAAGTCCTCGTTTGATACCGTTATATGGGTTACTGACTGAAACGGGTCCAACACACAATACGATACAAGCTCTCTCCTTTATCTTGTATCCCCACTAGGATTTCCACTGGTTATGCTTACAACTAGGTGTCTTTAGTTACATAACCCTATCATTTCCACAAGTTACGCTTACCCTAAGGTGTCTTTAACTACATAACTCCAACATTTCCACAGGTTATGCTTACCACTAATGTCTTTAATTACATAACCCACTCAGGTTAAGTTTTTGGGCATATATATAAATATTACCCACCCCCTCATATTTACTTAATCCACCCACTATTCAAACATATTTACTTAACCCCTATTCAAGTTCATGTTCATACAATCCCTATGGATTCAGCTAGGTTAAGTATTCAAGGTTTATTACCATATTTTCATTTGTGGTTACAGTATGCTAGACCTCCCACATTAAGCCTACAATTTGTGGATGCTGGATTTGCCGGTGGGTCCGGGCAGACTTATTCCACAAATCGGGCTTAATCTCGTGTCTTAGCATGTCTCGTATTTGTGCACCTAGACCTCTTACATTAGATTCACCACCTGTGGTAGCTGGATATGCCTGGCGGTTCTGGGCAGACTTCCACCTCAAGTGCAATCTAACCTCGTGTCTAGGCGCAGTTACAGTTTCTAATTACTGTAATCCTAGGCTTTTCTTTATTAGCCAATTCTTACCCATGTCTTTATAGGTTATAGGTTTTATGCCACTTTTTCCCAAATATGTTCATAGTGAATTATATGTCCAAATTCATATACATAAACATTATTCAAGTTATGCCAATTTCCGCTTTTTCCGATTATGCCCAAATTCCCAATTTACAAGATATGCCAATTTCAATGTTTTTTCCCTCGTTCCCTGTTTAATGCATTCGCATATTTCAGCGGCATGTCTAGGCTCAGAGGTAGCCTGGCTATGTAAAATAAAAGGGGAATACAAAGGGAAGATGACAGAGATGTTTATACTAATGAAATTTACATAAGCGTATAGTAGCATAGTGATCAGATGGCATATGAGAACAGATCTAGTGAACATAAGATAATAGAACTGTTTATAACATAGTAAGGATGTCATAATAGGCATGACCGAGATCTAAATAACAATTTATATGTCCAACTAATAATTGATCCAATTAACCATACACATAATAGGTACAAGATGATCTAAATAGTGAACTTGATCTATAATCAAAAGTAGATCTGACACGATAAAGGTTAAGATCCAAGTCATAGTATGCCAAAATATCACAGATTCACAAGTTATTACAGATCTGAAGTGATTCAAGGATTAACATGCATAGATCAAAATTACAGTCCTATCATGTTTACTTTTTATTATTTAAATCTAAAAGCAACTTAAAACTCACAGCATTTAGATCTAGAAAGGTAGAAGAAGAAGCGATCTACACTAGAATCTCTAACTTTGATTTGTAGAAGGAAAAAGGATTTTATTTAGTCTAGGCTCCAAAAGCATCTAGGACTCCATTGATTTTCAGTGAATAAAATAGGAGAAATGGAGCCGTATTTATAGCTGTCAGCCCCCAGAACCGACCTGCCATGTCAGCCCTAGGGGGTCGACCCACCCTTTAGGGGGTCGACCCAAGGGTCAACACCCCCTTTGAGGGGTCAACCTAGGGCTCGATACCCCCTTGAGGGTTTGACTCCCCTAGGCGGGAATTTTCCCACTCACCCCGAATTCTGAAATTTGAACGATTTTGAACTTTCTGGACCTAATTTTGAATTCTTCGACCATATATATATGTATATTTATACATATAATTATCTTGTGCATATACAAACTTTAAACCCTCATAACTTCTTCATACGGTGTCCGTTTTATGCAAACTAAATGTCTATCTTGACCAAAATTTCGAAACGAACGCAATGGCGCAGTCTATTTCCCATAATTCTGAATATTAAATTAATTATTATTTAATTTATCCTCTTTTAGTATTATTAAAATTAGGGGGTGTTACAATACTTGTTTAAAACAAAATTCACATATGGTCGCTCCTAACTTGCCTCATTCTTTGCACTTGTAATTTCTATTACATAGTAATATATTTTGTCAATATGGATATCAAGGTATTGTTTTACATAATCTAACCACAGTTGAATCCAAATTTGTAAGCTCCATAGCTCGAAGTTTACTTGCTTCTCCACATCTTATTAGCCTTCTTTTCCTACTCGAGAGAGGCATTTGCTTCCTATAGGAAGGAGGCAAGCTTATTCTTTTCTTTTTCATCCACGTCTTTTGCTATAATGAGGTCAATAATAGAAGCATTGTTGAATCACGAGATTTTGATCAATGACAAGATACAAGAACAAGTCAACATATCACAATCAAGATGTCTCGCAAACACATCAAAGACTCTAGAAGTACGTAAGTTAGTTTATATTAAGCAGAGTCTTCTTTTAGATTATGATGTTAAAATCTCTCCTCAAAGTTTTTATTTTTCCAAACTTCATTAAAACTTCATGTTTATAGTGAATCTGGAAAATGCACAATCCAATCGACTAAACTAACCAGTTTAGTCGATTGAATTTATGTGAACATAAAAGTTGTGTGCATATCCAGATTTAATAGACTAAATACACCTATTCAATCGACTGAATCTAGCCGAATACAAAAATTTTTGTTGCCTCTAGATCAGTCGACTAACTATGAATATTCATTTGATTGAACAGTGTTCCAATTGTCATATTTTGAATAGACATGACTTCTTTTGAAAAGTTCCCTTGATCTTAAAAAGTTGCAACTCTCTAATTTCGATCATGATACTTCACTAGAAGTTGTAACTCTTCATTCACTATGTACACATGCAACAACAAAATCTCAAACAACTTAGTTGATGGCATTCTTATCTATTATATTCTTTTCAAGTCATATTCATTCTAATTGTAAAATTCTAGCATTTTTGATCTCTTTGAATTCTGTGATTATAATTCAAAGTTCGTTTGAATTCAAAAGAGCTCAAAATCCAATTCTATCTCCACTTGTTGACATTTATTAATCTTTAAACTCGAGGAGAGGATTATAGGATATCATACTTCATTTATGACAAATCATTGTTGCATTAGAACACAAACAATTCATTTATATTCCTGTAACAAAGTCTTACAAAGGCGGTAGAAAATCCGGAAGGTAGTTCAGGTAAAGTCCAAGCGGGAAAAACCTAGCTGGTATAGTCTAGGTGGAAAGAAGTGTTTTAATGGCGGTAGAGACCTGTTCCTCCGAGTGAAGAGAGGGTTTTATAGTGAAAGGCGTAAGAGTAATTTAGGGACTGGACGTAGGACGGTGCTCCGAATTAGTATAAAAATTCCTGGTGTTCTTTACTTTTATTTATAACTTTTGTACTGCTTATCTATGATATCATTTCTAGATATTTATCTCATTAAATATTTACTTTCATATATCAAAGTTAGTATATCATCCATTAGAACTTTCACATTTAGTATTTTACTCTCATTTCTGTATTAGTCATCCTGCTAGGTCTTTTCATTTGGTATCAGAGAAAGATATCTTATAACCATAAAACGGTTATTTGATATCTCTATAATATGGAGAGAAAAAAACACTAACACTAGTTTCACATAAGGTCAATCCACTGCACGCCCACCACTATTTACTGGCATGAACTATTGTTATTGGGCGACACAAATGAGAATATATATGCAAGAAAATGGTTTTGATTCATGGAATATAACTCAGAAAGAATATACACCTCCTACTACAAATTATTCTAAATGGTCAAATACAGAAAAAAAAATAGATGCTAGTACAAATGCTAAGGCTATGAAAATGTTGCATTGTGCCTTGGATAGAAATGGGTTTAACCGTATTTGCATGTACAATATAGCATTTTAAATATGGCGAACACTCAAAGTAGCTCATAAAGGAACTAACACGGTTAAACAAAGCAAGACATCCATGCTAAAAAGTCAATTTTTGAATTTTAGAATGAAAGAAAATGAATCTATTAGTAACATGTATTCTAGAATTTAGGATATTTATCATTCTTTACTAGGCTTGGGAGAAAATTATTCTATTTTTGATGTACCAAAAATCCTAAACTCTTTAACATAAAAATGGGAAAGGAAGGTTGTGACAACCCCAAACCCCCGTTCCACGGTGGTAAGGGCAATCTTTGGAATATAACACATAAACAGATAACACCAAAATAGAAATATATAAATACACCAGATAATGTACAACAGAATACACTGGATAAACATAATCATCAAAGTTACACAGTATACAAGATCATATATAGTACAAAATACAGTTTCAGCTTTACATAAGATGTCTACAGCGGAATCAAAACATAATATGTACAACAAGAGCTGAACAACTTAAAAAGAAAGAAGTGATAGAATCCATCTTCAGCTCCATAGCTATCCAAAAAGAGCCTGCTAAAACCTGAATACAAGGTTGCCCGTATAGAAAATAGGGCACCCGAGTTTGCAAGTGAAACAAACCATGAGTCAGTCATGGGACTGGTATGAGAAATCTACTAAGCTTACTTTAATAATAAGGCCAATCAGAGGACCACGCCGCTAACGCGGAACGAGTTTACTCCATTGAATCGCTAGTTCTTAAAACAAGTAAATCATTTAAACATCGTAATGCTTTTTATAAAAATGAACCCATTATAAGACTCAGTTCCCATCACATAATGCAACGCAAACCGGAGGATAGAGCTTTACCTTATAATGGCCAAAATATTCTTGATACGAATAAAACAAAAGCATTTAATATTATAACTAGTGTTTATATCTTTCAAAAACAATTTCAATCATAAGTATCAATCATAGACGGCATGGGTATCATATATCATGTCGCCATATATAGGTATACAATCAAAACTGCACGATGTCGTATTTGGAAATTGGATTTCCGTCAAGAACCAAGGCAAGAGATCATCCTTATCGCTTCGAGGCTCTCTAGTCCGAGCCTCAGGCAAGCGCATAGACAAGCCTTGGATCATCAAGGCCGGCCCACACAGATTGGATTAAAATGCCTGAACACTGCGTTTCCCCGCCCTATGGGGTGTAAACCAGTCATATCCCGACCAAACCATCGGCCCCATAATGACCGATATAACCGAGGCGCCTCGCTATCCATCATCCATATAAGTAAAATACCCGGGCGTGTAAAACCCAAAACACCACTCCTAGCTAGAAAGAAACGCATGTCCTCCCTGAGGTCCTCTCCCGTTTCTGGCTCATACCGGGGTGTGAGGCTCGCGAATCAATGCTCAACAAAAAGTTAGCTATTTAAAGCCATGCTTTGATCATCAACCACAAGACTCTGCTTTTCAACAAAAGCCTTGATCACAGCATCTCTGTATGCCATGTTGTCAATCTCCAACGTCAGACACACATTCATTTACAAGTCCGTTCTGGGTCTGAACTAAACCGGAGGCACCTTATTCCTCTCCCGTACGTCCAATACAGGAGAGAGGCCCTCGCACATCCGAACGATCAACAAGTACGTCCAGACAACCACCACTGTAACCCCTTCAGGGTAGCAACTCCCATCAAAGGCATCAGTAGCTATCCATTGGATGTAAAGATCCTCGGCCTTGCACCGTCTTCATATCTTCGGCTTCTAAGCGTCGATCAATTATTTGAAATGGGAATTAACTCGGCCTTTTCAAATAATTCACATATATTTAGAATTTCAAATCAATTCATTTCAATGGTTAAATTATCTAACATCCATAATTAAGTTTATTAATGTAATTTTCATGTAAAACACATTCAACCATCAAATATCCTATAAACCGAGTAAATTCAGTTTATTTCCATTCCATATCGTTTATCATATTTTATCACGATTTATCGCTATTTTTATTTATTTAAATATAGCCAACTTATCTAAACGACACGTCAGGCCATAACGCGGCCATGGCTCTGTTTTTCTCCAGATTTGATTTATGCATATCTGAAAATCTAACCGCTGGATCTTTACATATTTTATATCATTAGAAAGATCTTTTCAAAGTGGACCCAACGGTTCCAGTTTTGGGAAAATCCGACGGTCGGATCTCCCGGTACAATCGTGTAAAGTTACGATTTCAAAATACGAATTACAGCGTCGTTATTCGATTTAATTTAATTATATTTATATATATTAATATAATCCATTCTGGCGCTGTTTTCATTCAGATTTGAATTTAACATTTCACAAAATCTAACCGTTGGATCTTTACAAATTTGGTGTCTTGGAAAGATATTTCCAAAGCGGACCCAACGATTTCGGTTTCGGGAAAATCCGATGGTCAGATCTCCTGCAATAATCGTTTAAAATCACGGTTTCAAAATACGAACCGCAGCTTCGTTATTCGATTTGTTTCAACTATATATATAAATATAATCTGTTCTTTGATTTCCACACCATTTCATTTCATATATGTGACAAAAATAATATTTTTATCCAACAAATTACTATTTCAACACATGACTATTTTTAATACTTCATATATATAATAAAAATGTGATTTTTATTGTTAAAACAATTTATTTAAAACATGAATATTTTTAGCGATTCATATATATAATAAAAATGTGATTATTATTGTTAAAACAATTTATTTAAAACATGAATATTTTATATATTTCATACACATGATAAAAATGTGATTTTTATCTTTCAACCATTTTATTCATCATATGAATATTTTTCCAACACATGAATATATTTCAATACACGAATATAAATCAAACACACCAAAATTCAGAAAATTTCGGTAGCATGATGGCAGGGGGTTTAAAAACCAGCACCGTCCCGAGTACGGCTCCTCGCACTACCTTACGCCTCGCAACGTTCCCTAAGGGGCTTATCCTTATAATCTAAATATTTCAATCATTTTCATATCCCAATGGATTTTTCCACAAACAGTTCCAATTTTGTTTCAACCACAAACAATCATTATCAACCATTTGCATTTATCAACCAAATTTCACGTCAACCAAAATCCGAACAATCACAACCAATATATATCGTTCATGGTCTGTGGACGAGGGGAGTATGTGTGTGTGTATATATATATATATATATATATATATATATATACGTATATAAATATATTTCGATTTCATTTCAATCATTTCAATTCCATTCAATGCACATATGATTTTTACAACGTATATATAACTTATACATCGCACATACAACTTTTACAACGTTTATACATGAGGTGTACAAAGCTTATATAACTTATATATCGACCGTACAATTTATACATTGCCATTCCATATCGTTTATAATTTAGAAATCTCACATTTGATTCCACTCCTCCAAAAATTGTAGGAAGCTCCAAAAATTATCTGGTCTCTTCTAGAATGTAGAAGACGTCCACACGAGTCCAATGTCTCTTGTTTCACTGAATTTTGACAACATAGCAAAAAGATAGGATATTTATAAGTTAATCATATTTCGTGACGACCTTTGAATGTTGAAAACAATTTATTTTATAATGGTCGTTACCTTCAGTGCCAGGTTCGAAACTAGGGATGGATTTTGCACTCGATCCATTCAGCCAGGAGAGGGTCGGATTCCACCACGACGTGATGCTCGAAGAGGCGTGCCTGGGTGCTGACAGCGTCGAACTCGAAGGTCAGAGGGAGGAGGAATCGGCCAGCGAATGACGCAACTTCAGGAGGTTGATTCGAGAGGAATACTCAATGATAAATTACCCAACCAGTATGGATTTATAGCTCTATAGATGCTCTAAAAAAAACCAAGCTGGGTGGAGTGATTTTAATGCATGGATGAGGAGAAATCGAAGAGAGAAGGGTTGTGTTGTTTCCGCCGTCGGGTTGAAGAGCATCGGGGAGAGAGAAAATATGATGGAGGAAATTGATTGGCCCATGGTTTTTATTTTTAATTTAATTATTTCCAAAAATACTCTTTTCTCATATGAACTCCAATTCAAACCCAATGACTGTCACCCCTAGCTATATACCCCCATTCCGGACACAATGGTATATGTTTTATAGGCCCATTTGACTGTTTCAACCAGTTATTCTTCAAATAAAATATAAAACATTCAAATATGGATTTGAACGTACATTTCAATTTGCTAGGGCCACATACTGATCCCAAAAATTCCATAAAAATAAATCTACCTATGTTTGGATGATACGGTCCCAACAAAAATAGTTTCATCGAATTTGGAGACCATTTGAAAAATGGCCATTTTCTGGTCGATCCAAATTGATTGAAATTTACCAAACACATTTTCCTGTGCCACGCTCACATAGTAATTCCAAAAATTATGGAACTTGGAATCTAGCAATAATTTGGCATTCTGAATCCAACAAAAGTGGTTTCGTCGAAAATGGAGGTTGTTTGCAAAATGTCTATTTTCAAGAGCTATATAAACTCCGTAGCGACCTTTCTGAAAATTCATTTGGCTATAACTTTTGATTCTCGCTATGAAATTTTGATTTTTCAGATTCGTTAGAAAGATATTCATAAATAGATTTAAATATTTTTGGTTTCACTAAATCCGTTTTATTTTGCATCCTGTACAGTCAGTCAAAGTTCGAATTCAAATTTTCAAACTACCGTGCCATTTCTGGCCTTGTTTTAAAATTAAAATAAATATATTCGCTATAACTTCGATCCAAAAGAATATTTAGTCATTATTATTTAAGATAATTTATTTTAAATATTCAAAATTCACTAAAATAGCCAAATTAAAATTTTTATATTGTTTCTGATTTTCCGGGTTGTTACAATCTCCCTAATTTAAAATCTTTTCGTCCCCGAAAAGGAACGAAGCTGAAAGTTGTATAATTAACCAACTCAACTTTCATTCTGGCTTTCATTCTTCAACTTTTTAGTTTCTAAGAATTTTCTAATTCTTCAAAATTTGGTTAACACCTTAAATTTTCAAATTTTTTTGTCATAATCTCCTTTTTCGGGGAGGGGTTTGGAAATTTATTGGGCCGTATTAGGTACCCAATAAATCCTAAAAAACATACACATATTTATAGTGATATATTCCGGTGTCCACAGGGGAGTGTGTATAGATCATGTAAAAACCCGTAACTTCCCCGTAAAGGAAAGCGCGGATAGTTCGAGAACAAGCCACAACAGAATACATACAAAAGAACATTTCATTGCTTATCACAACAATGCATCAGATTACAAGAATATACAGAGTATAAATGAATATTACACAGAAATATCAGAGATTTAAATTACATTTAAATACATAGCAGCGGAAAATAATACAATACACAACTAGAAGTAGATATGCGGATACAAAGCTTTCCGGATATCATTCCAGCTGTAAACCAGGATCCTGTGAATATAAATCTGCAAAACCAAAACTACTAGCTGCCCGTGTCAAAATAAGGACACCCAGAGTTTAGGTTAAAACAATAAACTCCAGGTCAGTCATGTGACTGGTGTGAGAACTAAAACAGTTATTAATCTTTATTTTAAAGTTAGGTAAATCAAGGGACTACGCCGTATAACACGGAACGGGTTTCCTCCCAAGAATACCAGTGCATAAACAAACAGCGCAATGCTAAATAAGGAAAAATGATGCTGTTATAAGACTCAGGTCCCATCACACAATGCAACGCAGCCGAGGATAGGGTTTTCCCTTATAACAGCCAAAGAATGCTTGATACGTTTAAAACAAATCATTTGATACTATTATAAGTGCATAGTGTATAAAACAACTTCAAATCATAAGTATCAATCATAGACGGCATGGGTACCATATATCATGTCGCCATATATAGGTTTACAATTAAAACCGCAAATGTCACGTATTTGGAAGTTGGATTTCCATCTATGAACCGAGGCAAAAGATAGTCCTCAACCGATTCGAGACAATCTAGCCCATGTCTCAGGCAAGTACTCAGTCAAGCCTTGGAGCGACAGGGCCGGTCCACCGATGTGGATTAAACTTAAACCCTGAACATGCGTTCCCCCGCCCTTTGGAGCGTAAACGAGCCAACGAATGACTCCATCAGACCCGGATCGTCCGATCAAACCGAGGCGCCTCGCAACAGCAACAACCACATAAGTCAAACTCGTCAGGGCGTGTAAAACCACTGACGCCACTTCTAACTAGAAAGAAACGCATGCCCTCCCTGAGGTCCGTCTCCCGTTTTTGGTTCATACCGGGTGTGAAACACGCGAAGTAAACGTTACACAAAGCTACGCCACGAAGGCCGTGCTTCGATCATCAACCACAAGACTTTGCTTTTCAACAGAAGCCTTGATCATTTGCCACTTAGGCATGCCACACAGGCAATTCACTCCATGCGTTTGATATCCATCAATATATAACCCCTGAGCTCGTACGTCTCAGAGAAGGGCGTTAAGCAAGAGAATAAATTCTCCGCCGCCAAACAGATATATATTTAATAGAGATCAATCACACGGACTAAAATCCAATGTCAGACACACAGTCCATTTACAAGTCCGTTCTGGGTCTGAACGAAACCGGAGGCACCTAGTACCTCGCATATCCATCGATCTCCAAGTACGTCTGGACGATCACTAACTGTTTCCATCTTCTTGGGTGTACAGCCCAATCAAGATCATCAGTAATTACCCAAACGACGTGAAGACCTCCGGTCTTCGACCATCGTCTTCATCTTCGACTTATCGTCGTATCAGTTATTCAGAATGGGATAAACCCGGTCTTTCCGAATAACTCGCGTATATTTAAATAAGTGTTACACAAACACAACATACGCCTCATTCCAATTCATCAGTCACTAACCGTAAATTAATCAAGAGAATAATTCCCCAAACATTAACCCCGAAGGCCGAAACCAACATCAGATCAATATCCAGAAAACCATTCTGCTTGGCTAACCGACAGTTAGTTTCTAAATTTCACATTCATAGGGAAAGGTTCCCATTAATTTTACCAAAGATAAATTCCTTAAAATTTATTCTTTAATCTATTTTTGAATATCAATTCAAACTAGTCGGGATTAGCGAACCATACCGAAGTAATCATTTATTTTATTTCCCAATCCCAACCTATTCATCCCATGAAGTAAAACTGGTAATACTTCATATCTAACACCACAGTGTTATCGGTAAATTCAATTACCATTTCACGTTCAAATCTAATTAAAGATTTAACTATCGCCTGGAGCAAAACTGGTGATACTCCATTTTCGATCATTTCAATCTAATTAAAGATTCATTAAAACTCCACTTAGTTTTAATCGTTAACTGGGTTAAAGAATCCGTGTCATTTAAAACACGGTTCACGATAAACCCTAAGTCACATTCATTAATTATCGGGTTAAAGAACAAGTGTTGTTTAAAACATTGTTCCCGATAAACCCAAAAATCAATATCAATTCAATCCCAATTAAATATTATTTAATTGGTACACTTCATTAAATCTAAATAAAAAGATTTAATCTTTTCTCAACTGGGTTCAAGAACAGTGTTAGTGAAGACACCATTCACGACAAACCCAAATCACATTTGATATTCAATATAAGGCTCTGAATAGAAAATATATCGGCTTATATTCAATATCAAATTCTACGATCAACAAATGTCGTATTGGAAATAACGATATAAATATATATCTTTCAAATTTCCATAACCACATCTGTATAATCACGAATTCCAACATCGAAATATTCCGAAGACAATTTCGATTTAAATCCACTCCAATGCAATCATTGGAGATTCTGGTTATTTTTAAAACCCTTTTCAAATTCAATTTATTTATTTAAAAATAAATAGAATTATAATTCTAGTTCAAAACTAGTTCATTTCGATAAAAATCTATTTTTATCTTTTCAAATATGGAGTTTTTCATTCCATTTCTTCTCAAATCATTTCTTATGATTTTACACAAATTATTATTATTTTTAATAATTTTATCAAGGTCCGTACAGTCGATTTCCAACAACGGCCATCGAACTGCACTTACAGCGACCTTTTTCAAATTTGATTTGGACATAATTCCAAATCCAACCGTTAGATTTCTAATTTCTAATATTCGTTAGAAAGCTCTTTTCGATACGAACCCAACGGTTCCGGTTTTAGGAGAATCCGACGGTCGGATCTCCTGTAATGTCCGTTTGAAATAAATGGTCGAAATTCACGAACTGCCGCGGCGCGGCGCGTTCTATTCAGGCCATTATATTATATATATATAATATATATATAATATATATTTCTTCGATTTCTATTTAAAACGAATTATATGAATAGTTTTAAATTCGTTTCAAAAGCAATTTCAACTTCCTTTTCAATTCAAATCAAAATTGAATTCTTCTTCATAAATTCGTCTTAAAATTCATTTCTATTCAATTCAAATTTCAATTCAATTTGAATTCATTTCAATTCGCTTTCAATTCAATTTGAATTCGTTTTCAATTCA
Source organism: Allium sativum (assembly GCA_030737875.1). Lineage (NCBI taxonomy): Eukaryota > Viridiplantae > Streptophyta > Magnoliopsida > Asparagales > Amaryllidaceae > Allium > Allium sativum. The sequence continues at coordinate 965,554,789 of CM060912.1, read as the reverse complement.
ATTCATTTAGAAATCGTTTTTAATTCAATTCATTTCGAAATCGTTTTCAATTCAATTCATTTCGAAATCGTTTTTAATTCAATTCATTTCGAAATCGTTTTTAATTCAATTCATTTCAAAATGAATAAAATCGATATTAATATCGTTCACGTCAAAATGGCGTCAATCTAATCAACACGGCTTCATAAATTTCTATTTTCAAATGTTCTATTTCAAATATTCTTTTTCTCAAAATAGTTGTTATTATCAAAATATTTCGTTCAACACATGACCAATCTCAATGAATGAGTACTGTCAACACATGAACTTTTATTTTATAATGATAAAGATGTAAATTTTATTACTAAAATATTTCGTTCAACACATGACCAATCTCAATGGATGAGTACTGTCAACACATGAACCTTTATTTTATATTATTCTTTATTTTCTAAATTGGAATGAGGCCCAATCAATCACCATATAATGTTAATTATATGGATTTTCATACATTACACACATATAATAGCATTGAAAAATAATCAACCATCAACCAAAGTGCACTACACTGTATAAGCATCAAATATAGATATCTAACGCTTATAACAGCCTGTCAATCAATCGATCGACATATTTAATCAATCAGGATGAGTGAACTTCAAATTTCATCCCAACACCCGTGTGGGGTTTCAAACAATCAAACGCATATTTTATTTGTGCAGTTGGGCGATGTGTAAAATTTATCGACCCAATCGATGTCCTTCAAATAGGTGTACATAAACAAACCGTTGGGTTTGTAAATGAATATTTATTTATTCACGTTCACGTTAAAAATTATATTTTTAACGATAAAACATTTTATCTTAACATATGAATTTTTATTCAGTTCTTTCTTTAAATAAAATGATATTTTTATTTTCTAACTTATTTTAGAAAATTTCGGCGGCATAACGGCACGATACTAGAAACGGGACGAGGCCTAGCCTTATCCCCGGTCTAGTGAAGGCCCACGCCATTCACACATCAATCAAATCAATTCATTTCACCACACAATTCAATTTCAAGCAAATAATCTAACCAATTTTTGCAATCAAACAAACAAGTCCATGGTCTGTGGACGATTGTGTCGGGTGCTACTAAGCACCGTCTGCATCCTAGTATATATATATAACTAGAAAAGAAATTGAAAGGTGAGAAATTCTCACAGAAAGCTATCCAATCATCTTGACTCTACTTTGGTATAAATCTTCTTCGATCTCGTCTTTTTGTTACCTTCGTTGCCCATAGCCACTACATACATAAAAATCGAATTTTTACCCCGCTATTCAATATATAAAAATCGAATTTTTACTTCGCTATTCAATATATAAAGATCGAATTTTTATTTCGAAGTTCAATATATAAAAATTGAATTTTTGCTTCCGCTACTCTATAAAAAGATTCCGCCTTTTCAATAATATAGATTTCATCATTATAAAAATCATCACTTTATTTCAGCGTATATAAAATAAAAATCAGATTTTTATTTTGCTAACTATATAAAGATAATATTTTTATATTCTCTATTATATAAAAATCATATTTTTAATACTTCTATATTATAAAAATTATATTTTTAACTCGCTACCTATATAAAGATGATATTTTTATACTTTTAAAAATATAAAAATCATATTTCTACCTCTTCTATATAATAAAGATTATTTTTTTAATACTTTAAAAATATAAAAATCGTATTTTTATTACTACCTATATAAAGATGATATTTTTATACTTTTAAAAATATAAAAATCATATTTCTACCTCTTCTATATAATAAAGATTATATTTTTAATACTTTAAAAATATAAAAATCATATTTTTATTACTTTAAAAATATAAGAATCATATTTCTATTTCAAAAAAAATCAGATTTACATAGGGTGCCTTATCAAACAAAGAAAACTTACATCGATTAACTAGGGTGGGGGTTTTCAGTGGTCGTCGGCAAGAAGTGGAGGGAGAGGAGCGGGACTGGAGGGGGTGCTGCTCGGCTTTGGTCGCCTGCGGCGCGGTGGGGTGCTCCTGACGTGGCGGCATCGGCTGAAGCAGGGCGACGCTCGAATTTGGGGAAGGGGATCGACTGTGTCGAGAGGGGGCTTGGCGCGTCGCGATCAAGGGGGAGAAGAGAGAGAGAGGCGGAGCGGGATGGAGGTGTGCTTGGCGCGGCGGCTCGATGAACGGGGGGGGGGGGGTTGTTGCTGATCGTCGGGGGGGGGGGGGTTTCTCGATTTGGAAAATAGAACGGGGGGGTTTGACTGAAAGAATGAAGATAAGGGGGGGTTATCGAAAAATATATATATAAATATATATATTTTTATATAATTTAATTATTATTTTATTTTAAATTTCAAAAGGGTACTTTATAATACGAACTCAAAATCAAGCCCACCGACTGTCGTTCCTAGCTAAATACCCCCATTCCGAACACAATGGGATATGTATCGTAAGCCAATTCGGTTGTTACGATCAGTTTCCGCTAAAATTTACATTTAAATCACTATATTGAATTTTAAACGTACATTTCAAATTACCGGGGTCACATACTAACTAGAAAAATTCTATAAAAATATTTTCTAGCTTCGTATTAACGATACGGTCCTAACAAAACTAGTTTCGTCGAATTCTGAGACCGTTAGAAAAAAGGCCATTTTCCAGTCGATTAAAATCAACTGAAACCGGTCAAACGCGTTTTCCTTTGCCACGCTCACATATTGATTCGAAAAATTATGAAATTTGAAACCTAGCAATAATTTGACACTGCGGATCCAACAAAACTGGTTTCGTCGAATTCTGAGGTCATTTGCAAAATGTCCATTTTTAAGGGCCTGAATTCCATAGCGACTATTCAGAATTTTCAACTGGACATATCTTTTGATTCCCGATATGAAATCTTGATTTTCCGGATTCGTTGGAAAGATATTCACAATTAGATCCCATTATTTTTGGTTTCACTAAAATCCGGATTATTTTGCACCCGGTACATTCAATTGAAGTTTGAAATCGAATTATCGAACTACCGCGCCATTTTCAATTCTATTTATAATTATATATAATTATTTATATTCTAACGACGACGTATATAATATATACGTTCGAATTCTATTCAAAATAAATTTTCTCGTCGATATTATTTAAAATAATCTATTTTAAATAATCAAAATTCGCTAGAATTGCCAAAATAAAAATTTTAAACTGGCCCAGATTTTGCGGGTTATTACAATCTCCCCCACTTAAAACTTTTCGTCCCCGAAAAGGAACAAAGTCGAAAGTGGTTTGATTAATCAACCCTACGCTCGATCTGGCTTCCATTCTCCAACTCTTTAGTTTCTGAGAATTTTCAAAATTTCAAAAATTTGGCTAACACCCTAAATTTTCGAAAAATTTCGCCATAACCTCCCCTGCAATGGGAGCATCGGGGAATTTCAAATAGCTTCCCCGGTCCTTCAGATCTCAAAAAGAAAAAGAAAAAGCCAAGCGGCTAGCCAATAGGCTCATAAAATCATCATCACCCAAACAAAACAGTAAATTATGTAGTAAACATGTACCTATTTGTCGGGCAAACAAATTTTATTCTCTGGCTCTAGCCTCCTTGCTATGACCTGTTCAATGAAAGTACATGTATATGCAAGCAAATGCGACCAATTTTCAATATAATTCAATATCTGATACAATTAGGCATAATGGTTCAAAATTATCAAACAAATAAACAAACAACACAAACATCAATCAATTAGTGGATTAACGTTTCAAATTCATAATTTTACTACATATAAAGAAAATCATGTTTTTGATGCCAATTCACAACAATGTGTACTAACTATATAAGTTTTGGTTCTCACACCAGTCTAATGGAAATATATAGAAAATCACACCTTCGAAACTCGAACATAAATGTCGATGATGCGATCGCTATCATCAATATCATCTTCGGGCGACTAGAGTGCGATGCTATATCTATCCAATATATTAAAACTTTGAATATACGTTTGCAAGGCGTATATGCAAATTCTTTATATACTGAATTGTCCAAAATCAATATAAATAAATTATTCAAATACGTGTAAAACGATCTAAATTTCAAAACAGAATTGTTTTTATTTGAAAAATATACTCTCCACACTCGTTCTAGGATACTACTGATCTCATCTCTAACGAGTCATTCTCATTGGATATTACTAATCCAATATCTGATGAATTCTTTCGTACGGTTCTAATGTGTCTTGTTCTCTGAGCTTTGTAAACCAAAGCTCTGATACCAACTGTAAAAACCCGTAACTTCCCCGTAAAGGAAAGCGCGGATAGTTCGAGAACAAGCCACAACAGAATACATACAAAAGAACATTTCATTGCTTATCACAACAATGCATCAGATTACAAGAATATACAGAGTATAAATGAATATTACACAGAAATATCAGAGATTTAAATTACATTTAAATACATAGCAGCGGAAAATAATACAATACACAACTAGAAGTAGATATGCGGATACAAAGCTTTCCGGATATCATTCCAGCTGTAAACCAGGATCCTGTGAATATAAATCTGCAAAACCAAAACTACTAGCTGCCCGTGTCAAAATAAGGACACCCAGAGTTTAGGTTAAAACAATAAACTCCAGGTCAGTCATGTGACTGGTGTGAGAACTAAAACAGTTATTAATCTTTATTTTAAAGTTAGGTAAATCAAGGGACCACGCCGTATAACACGGAACGGGTTTCCTCCCAAGAATACCAGTGCATAAACAAACAGCGCAATGCTAAATAAAGAAAAATGAAGCTGTTATAAGACTCAGGTCCCATCACACAATGCAACGCATCCGAGGATAGGGTTTTCCCTTATAACAGCCAAAGAATGCTTGATACGTTTAAAACAAATCATTTGATACTATTATAAGTGCATAGTGTATAAAACAACTTCAAATCATAAGTATCAATCATAGACGGCATGGGTACCATATATCATGTCGCCATATATAGGTTTACAATTAAAACCGCAAATGTCACGTATTTGGAAGTTGGATTTCCATCTATGAACCGAGGCAAAAGATAGTCCTCAACCGATTCGAGACAATCTAGCCCATGTCTCAGGCAAGTACTCAGTCAAGCCTTGGAGCGACAGGGCCGGTCCACCGATGTGGATTAAACTTAAACCCTGAACATGCGTTCCCCCGCCCTTTGGGGCGTAAATGAGCCAACGAATGACTCCATCGGACCCGGATCGTCCGATCAAACCGAGGCGCCTCGCAACAGCAACAACCACATAAGTCAAACTCGTCAGGGCGTGTAAAACCACTGACGCCACTTCTAACTAGAAAGAAACGCATGCCCTCCCTGAGGTCCGTCTCCCGTTTTTGGTTCATACCGGGTGTGAAACACGCGAAGTAAACGTTACACAAAGCTACGCCACGAAGGCCGTGCTTCGATCATCAACCACAAGACTTTGCTTTTCAACAGAAGCCTTGATCATTTGCCACTTAGGCATGCCACACAGGCAATTCACTCCATGCGTTTGATATCCATCAATATATAACCCCTGAGCTCGTACGTCTCAGAGAAGGGCGTTAAGCAAGAGAATAAATTCTCCGCCGCCAAACAGATATATATTTAATAGAGATCAATCACACGGACTAAAATCCAATGTCAGACACACAGTCCATTTACAAGTCCGTTCTGGGTCTGAACGAAACCGGAGGCACCTAGTACCTCGCATATCCATCGATCTCCAAGTACGTCTGGACGATCACTAACTGTTTCCATCTTCTTGGGTGTACAGCCCAATCAAGATCATCAGTAATTACCCAAACGACGTGAAGACCTCCGGTCTTCGACCATCGTCTTCATCTTCGACTTATCGTCGTATCAGTTATTCAGAATGGGATAAACCCGGTCTTTCCGAATAACTCGCGTATATTTAAATAAGTGTTACACAAACACAACATACGCCTCATTCCAATTCATCAGTCACTAACCGTAAATTAATCAAGAGAATAATTCCCCAAACATTAACCCCGAAGGCCGAAACCAACATCAGATCAATATCCAGAAAACCATTCTGCTTGGCTAACCGACAGTTAGTTTCTAAATTTCACATTCATAGGGAAAGGTTCCCATTAATTTTACCAAAGATAAATTCCTTAAAATTTATTCTTTAATCTATTTTTGAATATCAATTCAAACTAGTCGGGATTAGCGAACCATACCGAAGTAATCATTTATTTTATTTCCCAATCCCAACCTATTCATCCCATGAAGTAAAACTGGTAATACTTCATATCTAACACCACAGTGTTATCGGTAAATTCAATTACCATTTCACGTTCAAATCTAATTAAAGATTTAACTATCGCCTGGAGCAAAACTGGTGATACTCCATTTTCGATCATTTCAATCTAATTAAAGATTCATTAAAACTCCACTTAGTTTTAATCGTTAACTGGGTTAAAGAATCCGTGTCATTTAAAACACGGTTCACGATAAACCCTAAGTCACATTCATTAATTATCGGGTTAAAGAACAAGTGTTGTTTAAAACATTGTTCCCGATAAACCCAAAAATCAATATCAATTCAATCCCAATTAAATATTATTTAATTGGTACACTTCATTAAATCTAAATAAAAAGATTTAATCTTTTCTCAACTGGGTTCAAGAACAGTGTTAGTGAAGACACCATTCACGACAAACCCAAATCACATTTGATATTCAATATAAGGCTCTGAATAGAAAATATATCGGCTTATATTCAATATCAAATTCTACGATCAACAAATGTCGTATTGGAAATAACGATATAAATATATATCTTTCAAATTTCCATAACCACATCTGTATAATCACGAATTCCAACATCGAAATATTCCGAAGACAATTTCGATTTAAATCCACTCCAATGCAATCATTGGAGATTCTGGTTATTTTTAAAACCCTTTTCAAATTCAATTTATTTATTTAAAAATAAATAGAATTATAATTCTAGTTCAAAACTAGTTCATTTCGATAAAAATCTATTTTTATCTTTTCAAATATGGAGTTTTTCATTCCAATTCTTCTCAAATCATTTCTTATGATTTTACACAAATTATTATTATTTTTAATAATTTTATCAAGGTCCGTACAGTCGATTTCCAACAACGGCCATCGAACTGCACTTACAGCGACCTTTTTCAAATTTGATTTGGACATAATTCCAAATCCAACCGTTAGATTTCTAATTTCTAATATTCGTTAGAAAGCTCTTTTCGATACGAACCCAACGGTTCCGGTTTTAGGAGAATCAGACGGTCGGATCTCCTGTAATGTCCGTTTGAAATAAATGGTCGAAATTCACGAACTGCCGCGGCGCGGCGCGTTCTATTCAGGCCATTATATTATATATATATAATATATATAATATATATTTCTTCGATTTCTATTTAAAACGAATTATATGAATAGTTTTAAATTCGTTTCAAAAGCAATTTCAACTTCCTTTTCAATTCAAATCAAAATTGAATTCTTCTTCATAAATTCGTCTTAAAATTCATTTCTATTCAATTCAAATTTCAATTCAATTTGAATTCATTTCAATTCGCTTTCAATTCAATTTGAATTCGTTTTCAATTCAATTCATTTAGAAATCGTTTTTAATTCAATTCATTTCGAAATCGTTTTCAGTTCAATTCATTTCGAAATCGTTTTTAATTCAATTCATTTCGAAATCGTTTTTAATTCAATTCATTTCTAAATGAATAAAATCGATATAAATATCGTTCACGTCAAAATGGCGTCAATCTAATCAACACGGCTTCATAAATTTCTATTTTCAAATATTCTATTTCAAATATTCTTTTTCTCAAAATAGTTGTTATTATCAAAATATTTCGTTCAACACATGACCAATCTCAATGAATGAGTATTGTCAACACATGAACTTTTATTTTATAATGATAAAGATGTAAAATTTATTACTAAAATATTTCGTTCAACACATGACCAATCTCAATGGATGAGTACTGTCAACACATGAACCTTTATTTTATATTATTCTTTATTTTCTAAATTGGAATGAGGCCCAATCAATCACCATATAATGTTAATTATATGGATTTTCATACATTACACACATATAATAGCATTGAAAAATAATCAACCATCAACCAAAGTGCACTACACTGTATAAGCATCAAATATAGATATCTAACGCTTATAACAGCCTGTCAATCAATCGATCGACATATTTAATCAATCAGGATGAGTGAACTTCAAATTTCATTCCAACACCCGTGTGGGGTTTCAAACAATCAAACGCATATTTTATTTGTGCAGTTGGGCGATGTGTAAAATTTATCGACCCAATCGATGTCCTTCAAATAGGTGTACATAAACAAACCGTCGGGTTTGTAAATGAATATTTATTTATTCACATTCACGTTAAAAATTATATTTTTAACGATAAAACATTTTATCTTAACATATGAATTTTTATTCAGTTCTTTCTTTAAATAAAATGATATTTTTATTTTCTAACTTATTTTAGAAAATTTCGGCGGCATAACGGCACGATACTAGAAACGGGACGAGGCCTAGCCTTATCCCCGGTCTAGTGAAGGCCCACGCCATTCACACATCAATCAAATCAATTCATTTCACCACACAATTCAATTTCAAGAAAATAATCTAACCAATTTTTGCAATCAAACAAACAAGTCCATGGTCTGTGGGCGATTTTGTCGGGTGCTACTAAGCACCGTCTGCATCCTAGTATATATATATATATAACTAGAAAAGAAATTGAAAGGTGAGAAATTCTCACATAAAGCTATCCAATCATCTTGACTCTACTTTGGTATAAATCTTCTTCGATCTCGTCTTTTTGTTACCTTCGTTGCCCATAGCCACTACATACATAAAAATCGAATTTTTACCCCGCTATTCAATATATAAAAATCGAATTTTTACTTCGCTATTCAATATATAAAGATCGAATTTTTATTTCGAAGTTCAATATATAAAAATTGAATTTTTGCTTCCGCTACTCTATAAAAAGATTTCGCCTTTTCAATAATATAGATTTCATCATTATAAAAATCATCACTTTATTTCAGCGTATATAAAATAAAAATCAGATTTTTATTTTGCTAACTATATAAAGATAATATTTTTATATTCTCTATTATATAAAAATCATATTTTTAATACTTCTATATTATAAAAATTATATTTTTAACTCGCTACCTATATAAAGATGATATTTTTATACTTTTAAAAATATAAAAATCATATTTCTACCTCTTCTATATAATAAAGATTATATTTTTAATACTTTAAAAATATAAAAATCATATTTTTATTACTACCTATATAAAGATGATATTTTTATACTTTTAAAAATATAAAAATCATATTTCTACCTCTTCTATATAATAAAGATTATATTTTTAATACTTTAAAAATATAAAAATCATATTTTTATTACTTTAAAAATATAAGAATCATATTTCTATTTCAAAAAAAATCAGATTTACATAGGGTTCCTTATCAAACAAAGAAAACTTACATCGATTAACTAGGGTCGGGGTTTTCAGTGGTCGTCGGCAAGAAGTGGAGGGAGAGGAGCGGGACTGGAGGGGGTGCTGCTCGGCTTTGGTCGCCTGCGGCGCGGTGGGGTGCTCCTGACGTGGCGGCATCGGCTGAAGCAGGGCGACGCTCGAATTTGGGGAAGGGGATCGACTGTGTCGAGAGGGGGCTTGGCGCGTCGCGATCAAGGGGGAGAAGAGAGAGAGAGGCGGAGCGGGATGGAGGTGTGCTTGGCGCGGCGGCTCGATGAACGGGGGGGGGGGGGGGGTGTTGCTGATCGTCGGGGGAGGGGGGGGGTTTCTCGATTTGGAAAATAGAACGGGGGGGTTTGACTGAAAGAATGAAGATAAGGGGGGGTTATCGAAATATATATATATATATATATTTATATAATTTAATTATTATTTTATTTTAAATTTCAAAAGGGTACTTTATAATACGAACTCAAAATCAAGCCCACCGACTGTCGTTCCTAGCTAAATACCCCCATTCCGAACACAATGGGATATGTATCGTAAGCCAATTCGGTTGTTACGATCAGTTTCCGCTAAAATTTACATTTAAATCACTATATTGAATTTTAAACGTACATTTCAAATTACCGGGGTCACATACTAACTAGAAAATTTCTATAAAAATATTTTCTAGCTTCGTATTAACGATACGGTCCTAACAAAACTAGTTTCGTCGAATTCTGAGACCGTTAGAAAAAAGGCCATTTTCCAGTCGATTAAAATCAACTGAAACCGGTCAAACGCGTTTTCCTTTGCCACGCTCACATATTGATTCGAAAAATTATGAAATTTGAAACCTAGCAATAATTTGACACTGCGGATCCAACAAAACTGGTTTCGTCGAATTCTGAGGTCATTTGCAAAATGTCCATTTTTAAGGGCCTGAATTCCATAGCGACTATTCAGAATTTTCAACTGGACAAATCTTTTGATTCCCGATATGAAATCTTGATTTTTCGGATTCGTTGGAAAGATATTCACAATTAGATCCCATTATTTTTGGTTTCACTAAAATCCGGATTATTTTGCACCCGGTACATTCAATTGAAGTTTGAAATCGAATTATCGAACTACCGCGCCATTTTCAATTCTATTTATAATTATATATAATTATTTATATTCTAACGACGACGTATATAATATATACGTTCGAATTCTATTCAAAATAAATTTTCTCGTCGATATTATTTAAAATAATCTATTTTAAATAATCAAAATTCGCTAGAATTGCCAAAATAAAAATTTTAAACTGGCCCAGATTTTGCGGGTTATTACAGATCATAACTCTTAAGAATAAATTCTCGTCACCCTATAAATGGTTTTTGTGCGTTAATGACCAGAGAGATGTGTTTATTGTCATCTCCAAACCCGTGTGGTTTTTTTATTAATCTGGCAATTTACCATTACATTTTATATAGTTCATATCAGTCTTTGGTTCAACCTGTAATATAGTCATCGCCATACAATCCTCTCGCTCGTATGGTAAATCTTCAACCTCGTCACACAAGCTCCAAATGCCTATGTGGTATATGATGAAGTATGCTATCTTAAAGAAGTATGCCATGTAGTGTAGTTCAAAATTAGTTGTTACTATCCTATGATGACGTTTATTATTACACACAGAATAACTAGCACTCCGCATCCAATGGCATTCACAGGAGTTGATATAATAATAAAATTGCGCATCCAACTCATTAAGGTTTACCTATTTGTCGGACACGCAAATAAATTCTTTAGTCAACAGCAAATCCATTTACCTGTTCAAACAAATAAAATGTACATGCATGTATTCCAATCAATTTTTCAAACCAGTTAAATACTTGATTCATTCAAATAAATTTATCATTCATTCTATTATTGATTAGATTAACTATCATTTCAATAATCTGATTAATCAAGTTCATAATCACACAACACAAAAAACAATCATTTTATTGATTAACCTTTCAAAAATTTAATAATTATTTCATATACTCTTTTAAAATCATACAGACTATATAATTAAAAATTTCACATCCATGGAAAGAAAATAACAACCAAGTAGAAAATAATACGGAAATGCAAAATATGGTAAATGTACCTTGCACCAGAGTTAATCAGAGATATCCACCAAACAACCGGGATAGGCTTTCTTAATGCTCTCCTCAGTTTCCCAAGTGCAGTCTCGCGGATCTCCAATCCATTGCACTTTGACTAAGTGAACTTTCTTGTTCCTTAGCTGTTTAGTTTCTTTGCCAATAATCTTTATCGGCTCTCTTCTCACAGCTAATTCAGGAGTAATTTCCAAATCTTGTTGCGCGGCTTCTTCCATGACCAAGTCTGGATCATGCACATGCTTTCAAAGTTGAGATACGTGAAACACATCATGTACTCTAGGCAACCAATCCGGCAATTGAACCCTATAAGCGAGAGTTCGAGTCCGTTCGAGCACAGGAAATGGACCAATAAATCTGGGCACCAACTTCCCTGTTTTGCCAAATCGGACTACTCCTCTCAGCGGAGAAACCCTCAAATACACATAGTCGCCAACAGAAAATGATAAATCTCTTTTTCTCAAATCTACATAGATCTTCTGTCGGCTTTGAGCGGCTAGTAATTGTTTCTTAATGAAATCGACTTTGTCCGCAGCTTCGCGAATCATATCGGGGCCCAATACGAGTCTATTACCAGGTTCTACCCAACAAGCGGGAGATCTGCACGGTCTACCATACAGTGCTTCGAATGGTGACATTTTCAGGCTCGCTTGGTAGATGTTGTTGTATGAGAACTCAGCCAAATGCAAGTGGTCTTTCCATGATCTGCCAAAATCAATAACACAAGTCCACAATAAATCTTCTGGAATACGATTCACCCTCTCAGTTTGGTCATCTGTTTGCGGATGATAAGCGGTGCTCAAATTCAGTTCCGTTCCCAATCCTACTTGGAATGCTTCCCAGAATTTACTAGCAAAAATTGGGTCACGATCACTAATGATACTCATGGGAACTCCATGAAGTTTAACGAATTCTTTAAAATAAATCTGTGCCAGACTCTGGGCGGTTCTATTTGATTTGACAGGTATAAAATGGGCGGTCTTCATAAAACAATATACGATCACCCAAATACTGTCATTTCCTTTCCTGGTTCTGGGAAAACCATCTATGAAATCGATAGAAATTTGTTCCCACTTCCAACCGGGAACTTCCAACAGTTGCAACAATCCAGCGAGTTTCTGTTGATCGCTTTTAACTTGTTAATAAGTAGAACACCGGCTAACGTACAAGGAAATGTCTCTTTTCATAGATATCCACCCGAAAGTGCGTTTGACATCCTTATACATTTTTCTCACTCCTGGATGGATACTCAGTTTGGATTTGTGACATTCATCCAATACTTCTCTTCGGAGTTCAGGGATGTTAGGAACACGAATTCGGCCTTTTAACCTCAGAATCCCATCGTTATCGATCTGAAAACTCGAGGCGTTGCCTTTCTAAATTCTCTCTTTGATCTTCTGAATGAAGTGATCATCCTTCTGAAGACCAGATATATTATCAATCAATGAAGGCGTGATTATAAGATTGACAATGATCACATTCTTTCTGCTGAGTGCATCAGCCACAACATTGGCTTTCCTCGGAGTATATAAAATATCAAGATCATATGCTGCGAAAAATTCTAGCCAATGTTGCTTCCTTATATTCAGATCTTTCTGGGTAAATAGATACTTCAATGATTGATGATCGGTATATAATTCGAACTTCTCACCCAATAGATAATGTCTCCAGATTTTCATAGCAAACACGATGGCTAACAATTCAAGATTGTGAGTTGCATAATTCTTCTCATGTGGCTTCAATTGACGGCTAGCATAAGCGACTACTTGGCCTCTTTGCATTAACACTGCACCAAGACCTTCTTTAGAAGCATATGTCCAGACTTTCAGGTCTTGATTGCCATCAATAATTGTTAACACTGGAGTAGTCGTCAATCTTAACTTCAGCTTTTGGAAAGCTGCCTCACATTTTGGAGCCCAGTTGAACCTTGAATGTTTCTTAGTAAGCTTCGTTAAGGAACTAGATATCTTCGAAAAATCTTTAATGAACTTCCGATAATAACTAGCCATTCCGAGAAAATTTTGGACTTCTGTAGGTGTAGTTGGCTGCTTCCAATTCTGAATAGCTATGATTTTACTGGGATCCACATAAATTCCTTCTTTTGATACAACATGGCCAAGAAACTTGACTTCTTCTTGCCAGAATATACACTTGGACCTTTTAAAACATTCTTTCTCAGAATTTCTAACACTTGTTCCAAATGTTTTGCATGCTCGCTCTAGGACTTAGAGAAGACTAGAATATCATCAATGAAGACCAGTACAAATTTATTCGATACTTCTTTGAATACCCTGTTCATTAAATTGAAAAAATAAGCTGGAGCGTTACATAAGCCGAACGGCAATACTGACCACTCGTAGAATAAATCTGGACCTCTGAATGCTGTTAAGGAACACAATCTTTGGTAATACGAAGCTGATGGAAACCTGTAGCTTGGTCCATTCTTGGAAACACTTGCTCTGATACCACGTTGTGACTGGTTCTTTCTCTAATTTGACCTTTTTCTTATTGAATCGAGGCCTCTTACTGAACTCAAACTTCGTACTTCCCCCAGGCTCTATACTTGTCTCCGGGCTATCAGTTTCAAATTTCCTTTTTTTGCTAATATTGGCTTCCTCTTCGTCGCCCAAAAGACCCGCTTATCTAGATCTTCGTACTGGTAAGCCATATATATCATTTTAGAAAAAGGCTATTCCACATGTGCAGTTACACTACTTTGGTACTTTCTTTGGAACCCATTAATAAACCTCAGATTCTTCATCTTTGGATTTTGAATCAGATGCAGGGCAAAACGAAAAAGTTCATTGAATTTCTTATGATACTCCGGAATGGTAATATTTCCTTGAATCAGATAGTTGAATTCATCACTTAATCGCTCAGTTGCTTCTGGAGGAATAAATCTTTCATTGAAAATTTCTTTAAATCCATCCCAGGTAATATTACCTTCTGGATTATCTTTAATGACTGTTTCCTACCAGATTAAAGCTTCGTGTTTGAGCGCCCAAGATGCCAGTAATCTTTTCTGGTCATCTCTCAGTTTTGAACTTTCAAAAATTTTCTTAGTAGAGCGCATCCATGCTTGTGTTTGAATAGTGAATTCATTGCCCGAGAACGGTACTCCACCTAGATTTCGATACTTGTTTAATAAAGCCTCAAAATCTAGTTCTGACCTACCTCTTCTACTTCTACCACTCATTTTTCAATGTTTGCAAATCGAATACAAAGTGTTAGGCCAACAAAAAAGGTATTTTTAAAGCATAGAGACATATACTTCAATGTAAATGTGTTTACTGGGGTGTATTTCATTCTGCTATACTCATTCTAGGATATTATTGATCCTATCTGAAATGAGTTATTCGTCGTATAATACTTCCGATTCTATTTCTGATGAGTTCGTTAATATGTTATATTCCAGGACTAAGCTTAACCAAAGCTCTAATACCACGTTTTGACGACCCCAAACCCCGTTCCACGGTGGCAAAGGTAATCTTTGGAATATAACACATAAACAGATAATAGCAGAACAGAAATATATAAATACACCAGATAATGTACAACAAAATACACTAGATAAACATAATCATCAGAGTTACAAAGTATACAGGATCATACTTAGTACAAAATACATTTTCAGCTTTGCATAAGATGTCTACAGCGGAATCAAAACATAATATGTACAACAGGAACTGAATAGCATAAAAAGAAAGAAGTGGCTTAATCCTTCTTCACCTCCATAGCTATCCAGAAAGAGCCGGCTAAAACCTGAATACAAGGCTGCCCGTGTAGAAAATAGGGCACTCGAGTTTGCAAGTGAAACAAACTATGAGTCAATCATGGGACTACTATGAGAAATCTATTTAGCTTATTTTAATAATAAGGCCAATCATAGGACCACGCCGCTAATGCGGAACGGGTTTACTCCATTGGATTGCCAGTGCTTAAAACAAGTATATCATTTAAACATCGTAATGCTTTTTATAAAAATGAAGCCATTATAAGACTCAGTTCCCATCACACAATGCAACGCAAACCGGAGGATAAAGTTTTACCTTATAATGGCCAAAATATGCTTGATACGAATAAAAAAAAGCATTTGATATTATTACTAGTGTTTATATGTTTCAAAAACAATTTCAGTCATAAATATCAATCATAGGCGGCATGGGTACTATATAGCATATCGCTATATATAGGTATACAATCAAAACAACACGATGTCGTATTTGGAAATTGAATTTCCGTCATGAACCAAGGCAAGGGATCGTCCTTACCGCTTCGAGACTCTGTAGCCCGAGCCTCAGGCAAGCACGCAGACAAGCCTTGGATCGTCGGGGCCGGTCCACACGGAGTGGATTAAAATTCCTGAACACTGCATTTCCCCACCCTATGGGGTATAAACTGGTCCTTTCCCGACCAAAGCTTTGGCCCTGTAACGACCGATATAACCGAGGCACCTCGCTATCCATCATCCACATAAGTAAAATGCCCGGGCGTGTAAAACCCAAAACACCACTCCTAGCTAGAAATAAACGCATGTCCTCTCTGAGGTCCTCTCCCGTTTCTCGCTCATACCAGGATGTGAGGCTCGCGAATCAATGCTCAGCGCAAAGCTAGCTATTAAAAGCCATGCTTTGATCATCAACCACAAGACTCTGCTTTTCAACAAAATCCTTGATCACAGCATCTCTGTACGCCACGTTGTCAATCTACAACGTCAGACACACATCCATTTACAAGTCCGCTCTGGGTCTGAACAAAATCAGAGGCACCTTATTCCTCTTCCGTATGTCCAATACAGGAGAGAGGCCCTCGCACATCTTAATGATCAACAAGTACGTCTGGACAACCACCATTGTAACCCCTTCAGGGCAGCAACTCCCATCAAAGGCATCAGTAGCTATCCATTC
Source organism: Allium sativum (assembly GCA_030737875.1). Lineage (NCBI taxonomy): Eukaryota > Viridiplantae > Streptophyta > Magnoliopsida > Asparagales > Amaryllidaceae > Allium > Allium sativum. Next base: position 965,538,198 of record CM060912.1, on the reverse strand, counting down.
GATGTGAAGATCCTCGGTCTTGCACCATCTTCATATCTTTGGCTTCTAACCGTCAATAAATTATTTGAAATGAGAATTAACTCGGCCTTTTCAAATAATTCACGTATATTTAGAATTTCAAATCAATTCATTTCAATGGTTAAATTATCTGACATCCATAATTCAGTTTATTAATGTAGTTTTCATGTCAAACACATTCAACCATCAAATATCCTGTAAACCGAGTAAATTCAGCTTATTTCCATTCCATATCGTTTATAATATTTTATAATGATTTATTGCTATTTTTATTTATTTAAATATAGCCAACTTATCTAAACGACGTGTCCGGCCATAACGTGGCTATGGCGCTATTTTTCTCCAGATTTAATTTACACATATCTGAAAATCTAACCGTTGGATCTTTACATATTTTATATCATTGGAAAGATCTTTTCAAAGCAGACCCAACGGTTCTAGTTTTGGGAAAAATCCGATGGTCGGATCTCCCAGTACAATCGTTTAAAGTTACGTTTTCAAAATATGAACTGCAACATCGTTATTCGATTTAATTTAATTATATTTATATATATTAATATAATCCATCATGTCGCTGTTTTCATTCAGATTTGTATTTAACATTTCACAAAATCTAACCGTCGGATCTTTACAAATTTGGTGTTGTTGGAAAGATATTTCAAAATTGGAACCAACGGTTTCGGTTTCGGAAAAATTCGAAGGTCTGATCTCCCACAATAATTGTTTAAAATCACGGTTTCCAAATACGAACTGCAGCTTCGTTATTCGATTTATTTTAATTATATATTTATATATATATATATAAATATAATCCTTTCTTTGATTTCCACACTATTTCATTTCATATATGTGATAAAAATAATATTTTTATCCAACAATTATCTATTTCAACACATGACTATTTTTAATACTTCATATATATGTAATAAAAATGTGATTTTTATTGTTAAAACGATTTATTTAAAACATGAATATTTTTAGCGATTCATATATATAATAAAAATGTGATTTTTATTGTTAAAACAATTTATTTAAAACATGAATATTTTATATATTTCATATACATGATAAAAATGTGATTTTTATCTTTCAACCATTTTATTCGTCATATAATTTTTTTATCTTTCAACCATTTTATTCATCACATGAATACGGCGGGGGGTTTAAAAACTGGCACCATCCCGAGTACGGCTCCTCGCACTACCTTACGCCTCGCAGCGTTTCATAAGGGGCTTATCCTTATAATCTAAATATTTCAATCATTTTCATATCCCAATGGATTTTTCCACAAACAATTACAATTTTGTTTCAACCACAAACAATCATTATCAACCATTCACATTTATCAACCAAATTTCACGTCAACCAAAATCCAAACAATCACAACCAATATATATCGTCCATGGTATGTGGACGAGGGGAGTGTGTGTGTGTGTGTGTATATATATATACATGTATAAATATATTTCGATTTCATTTTAATTCCATTCAACGCACATCCAAAAATTGTAGGAAGCTCCAAAAATTCTTCGGTCTCTTCTAGAATGTAGGAGACGTCCACACGAGTCCAATGACTCTTGTTTCACTGAATTTCAACAACATAGCAAAAAGATAGGATTTTTATAAGTTAATCATATTTCGCGATGGTTTTTTAATGTTGAAAACAGTTTATTTTATAATGGTCGTTACCTTCAGCGCTGGGTTCGAAACTAGGGATGGATTTTGCGCTCGATCCATTCAGCCAGGAGAGGATCGGATTCCACCACGACGTGGTGCTCAAAGAGGTGCGCTTGGGGTGTTGACAACGTCAAAATCGAAGGTCAGGGGGTTGGAGGAATCGGCCAGCTAACGACGCAACTTCAGGAGGTTCGAGAGGAATACTCGATGATAAAATACCCAACCAGTATGGATTTAAAGCTCTCTTCATGCTCTACAAAAACCTCAATTGGGTGGAGTGATTTTAATGCGTAGATGAGGAGAAATCGAAGAGAGAAGGGCTGTGTTGTTTCCGCCGTCGGGTTGAAGAGCATCGGGGAGAGAGAAAATATGATGGAGGAAAATGATTGGCCCATGGTTTTTATTTTTATTTTTAATTTAATTATTTCCAAAAATACCCTTTTCTCATACGAACTCCAATTCAAACCCAATGACTGTCTCCCTTAGCTAAATACCCCTATTACGGACACAATGGAATATGTTTTGTATGCCCATTCGATTATTTCATCCAGTTATTCTTCAAATTAAAATATAAAACATCCAAATATGGATTTGAACGTACATTTCAATTTGCCAGGGCCACATACTGATCCCAAAAATTCCAAAAAAATAAAAATAGCTATGTTTGTATGATACAGTCCCAACAAAACTAGTTTCATCGAATTTGGAGACCGTTTGAAAAACAGCCATTTTCTGGTCGATCCAAATTGACTGAAATTTACCAAACACATTTTCCTTTGCCGCACTCACATATTAACTCCAAAAATTATGGAACTTGGAATCTAGAAATAATTTGGCATTCCGGATCCAACAAAAGTGGTTTCATCGAAAAAGGAGGTCATTTGAAAAAATGTCTATTTTCAAGGGCTATATAAACAACATAGCGACCTTTCTAAAATTCATTTGGCCATAACTTTTGATTACCGCTATGAAATTTCAATTTTTCAGATTCGTTAGAACGATATTCATAAAAGGATTTAGATATTTTTGGTTTCACTAAAATCCGTTTTATTTTGCATGTTGTACGGTCAGTCAAAGTTCGAATTCAAATTTTCAAACTACTGCGCCATTTCAGGCCTTATTTTATAGTTAAAATAAATATATTCGCTATAACTTCGATTCAAAAGAATTTTTAGTCGTTATTATTTAAAATAAGTTATTTTAACTATTCAAAATTCACTAAAGTAGCCAAAACTAAAAATTTTAAATTGGTTCTGATTTTCCGGGTTGTTACAAAGTTATTAGCTATTGAGGAAGCTAATGATCTCTCAACCTTGAAACCAAATGAGTTAATAGGAAATCTAATGTCAATGAAGAAGATATGGCTTTCATTGCTAAAATTTTCAAGAAATTCTTGAAAAAAAAGGGAATAAGGATATCTTGAAAAGAAAATCCAACAATAATAACTCATTAAAGCCATCAACTTTAGTATTAAAATGCTACAATTATAGAAAGAAAGGCCATATAAAGAAATACTATCTAAAGAAAAATAAAGATTATCAAATCAAGAAAGGTAAATGTAATACCCCGTATTTCCTGTTAATGGTATAGTAACGAATTAAACAATACTTAACTTAAAATTTGAGAATTAAGGGAAACGGGTTACACCATTGAGTTTGTCTCGGAATTCTGGTTGAGATAGAGTTCGATTTTGCATAAATTGGACTTCGTATGAAGAAGTTATGGCTGTCGGAAGTTTCCAGAAAATTCAAATAAGTTCAAACAGCTCGAAAACAAATTCAAATCAGAAGTCAGAAGCGGGAATGGGCGGGAAAATTCCCGCCCAGGACCCAGGTCGACCAGGGGGGTCGACCCTAGTGTAGATCTCTCCCCTACAGGTCGACCTGGGGGTCGACCTACCCCCTCCCCCCGGGCAGATCTGAAAAGTGACGATTTTGTGACACAGTGCTGAGTCACTAGGGCTGAGGTGTCACCCAATCTTCACTGGATGGTTATGGTTAACCCTAGGATCATCCGACGACTCAAATTGAATTGAAATTCTAAACAACCCAATGCTCAAACCTAAAAATCACACAAAAATAATCCTAGAACTATCATGCTGTAAAAATAAAACTTGGAGTAGCCGCCACCAATTCAAAGACAAGATAAGAACCTGAATCAAAAATCAAATTGAAAGATTATCAAATTCGACGATCAACATCAAAGGCGAGCTTACCAATTTCAGAATTCAGATTTCAGAACGCAAAAATAACTTTTTAGTTTGTAAGTTCGTTATTACGCAGATTTAAACGTTCTTTCAAATGAATCATGACATGTTGTAATTTGAGTATAGAATGATGCTTATGTATAAGATTTGATTCTCGTTTATCTTAATGTATCGTTGTAATTAATCATGTCTATATGCTTGTGGTGATGAACATATTGTATATTAATCATGTCTATATGCTTGGGGTGATGAACACATTATATGTTATTGGAATCTATTATGATTGGGTAATGGATTTATTTTGCCAATTAAATGGTGAAACATGTCATGTTATAAATTGGTGGTTATTTGTAAGTTTATGATCCAAAGAAAAATGCTTATATGTTAGATCAACACTCATGTATATTCATGTTAGGTTGAATCTATTTATGTTGAAAAATTTGGAATTGTAGTCCTCTTATATTTAAAACACATAAGTCATCATGTTAAGTTATGATCCGAATATGTTGATAATAGTTCTCTTATGTTTAACACACATAAGTTAATATGCTAAGTTGCGATTTAAAAATGATTATAGTAACTTTCTTATGTTTTGACATACATAAGTTAATAAGCTAAGTTGTGGTTTAAAACTGTGCTTATATGTTAAACCTCCATGCTAGACCTTTGTCAAGTTTACGTGACAATTAAACCCAACTTATTCACAAGTTCACCTTTACCTATTTAATTAAAGTTAATGATACTTCTATGCAAATTTACACATGACAAGCTGAAATGTATGCTATTTTATGTTTATTCATGTCCCTTGTTTATTACCCTTTTTGTTTATGGGTTTGGGCTAATTTACTAGCCCAACATTTTATGTGATTCATGCGTATGTTCCACAGGGGTAGCGATGGGAAAATATGAAAATTCATGGCATAGATTTGTTCAAAAAAATGGTATATTTAATATACCATTTATAGTGAGCATAATCAAAAGATAATTATGGCATGATTAAATTTAACTTAATTTACATAAAGAAATTAGACATATATAGAAAAATGTGAATTTAGAAAAAGACGAATATGCCTAACCCGAGGTTAGACTGAGTTGTAGTGTAAATCTGCCCGGAACCGACCGGCATCCAGTGACCACAACAAGACCTGTCTAATGTGGGTGGTTAGTGCATCAAGACCAAAAAGAACCCGAGGTTAGACTGAGTTGTGGTGTAAATCTGCCCGGAACAGACTGGCACATCTAGTGACCACAACAAGACCTGTCTAATGTGAGTGGTTGGTGCTTTAATAAATTAAAGCTAAGTCAGGATTGGTAGGGTTAAGTCAATTAGGGAAAACACTTAACTGATTCAACATATTAACTAAATGAATGGGTGGGGTTAATTAACTTGGACACTTAACCAAATAAACATGTTGATAAGAAAACCCTAGTAACGGGAACCCATTTTAGCAGTAACTCACATAGATGTATCATGGTACCCTGAAACTAGGCAGGGTGCGGCACGGTTATTGGGCTGAGTATAAACGGTCAAAACATCGGCGGTTGGTGGGCCAGTGTAGGTTCCGATGGAGTATGGGCGTGCACGTACTCCAGAGTGGAAAAATCAGGCACTGGGCATCAGTAGTATACACTGTGCATCCTGAATCATGTCGGGTTGCCACCAGAGGGACTGATACACCCCATGGTGGGACCAGCACAGGTATCTACAGTCAAGCGGGGTTGAATGACACAGGATATGAATGCATACGAGTAGGAGCCGATCATTGAGGGGATCGTTTGTTATGAACACGTAGGGCTGGTTGAACCAATGGTTAAGTAGGTGCAGAGACTATAGTAATGGGTGCGATCACATGTTCCTCTTATCTTATATTAGGGTATTGTCCTATGTTCTCTTATTACTGATATGATCCCCTTTCCTTGTTTAAATACTAGTAATCACCGAACTTACCAGACTTATTGTCTGACCCATTTTCTTTCGTCCTCTTTTCTTCCATTTCCGCCCCCAGGTTCACAGGGAGGGAATACTGCAGCTTAGTCAGACTCTTTGCAAGCTTCAAGAAAGTAGATGTATGATTTGGACTCTCTCTCACCTTGGCAATGGCTCTTGGATATTATTCTTGGGGATTTATGCAGTTTTATTTATCGTTTATGCTTCTTTATTAAATAATCAAGATAGAAATTATGTTGTAATGTTTTGGAAGTTATTTTAAGACAATTTGATGTAATGCTTTTGTATTGAACCACGTATGGAATAAATAATTGAATTTCGTTATTTATATTTATCTGTCTTGTAAAGTTTTCTGTGTCTTGTACCTATAACCCTCCACCAAAGCTAAGGCATTCCCTTTGTGAGTGACCTTAACGGAGGTGGGGTGTTTCACTTGGTATCAGAGCAAAGGTAAACCAGATTAGATAAGTGTTTTTGAAAATTATTTTCAAAAAGAAATATAAAGAAGCATTTTACAAGAAAGTGTGTTGTTTTAAATTTTAAAAAGGCATAATCCCCAAAGCCATATGCATTATCTTTCTATCCTTCGTTTTGAATCTTTTCTTTTTCTTTTCAGCATGTCTGGAATCTTAACCTTTCAGAGGGTGTACCAATACCTGGATGGTTCAGGAGGTACTTAGAGGCTAGGGCCAACGACGCAGGCCCAGCAGATATTCCTCCTCCTCCAGCTGCAGCAGTTCCTCCTCCTCCTTCTCGTGCAAATGCTTTCTCAATGATTTGCAGAGACTTTACGGCCATGGGTGGAAAGGATTTCAAGGGAACTGAATCAATCGTAGAAGCAAGGAACTGGCTCAAAGAAACTGAGGATCTGTTTTTTATCTTCGAGGTGGACGATAGGCAGAAGATACAGTTGGCTGTATGGTTACTCAAAGACGAAGCTTCCTATTGGTGGGAAGTCACTAACGCTGAAAGACCAGTTGACACATGGATGGATTTCAGTATAAGGTTTGAGATGAAATTCCTCTCACAAGCTAAGCGAAGTTTACAGCTGGAAAAGTTCTTATCTCTTAAGCAAGGAAATATGACGGTCAAGGAGTACGTCAATCAATTCAATCAGCTGGCCCGATTCAGACTAGACTTAGTGAATACTCCTCATAAGAAGGCTCTCCGTTTTGTCAAAGGATTGATTGAGCCACTTCACAGCTTGGCTATGACCCATATACCTATGGGGGCTACTTACGAGAGGTTAGTGGACATGGCACTCTTACATGAGGAAGACAAGGACAAGAAAGAGGCAAAAACGGAAGTGCCTCAAGAAAAGAAGGGGGAGGGGTCGCAAAACAAGAAGGCTGATTCAAAGAAAGGCGGGAAGAACAACAAACCCCGTGAAAAGAGAAAGTGTAATTTCTGTGGCATTCCTGGACATCTGATCAAAGACTGCTAGAAGAAGAAAAGGAAGATGGGTGGCTGTTTCCACTGTGGTGAGACAGGACACATGGCTAGGGCTTGCCCAAGGAAGCAAGGGCAGGGAGCTGGACCTTCTTCTGGAGGACAAGTTCATGCTCTCACGACACCTCCGCAAGAACGAGGTAGAAATATTTCTGTCGAAAGTTTAGTCTATCTTTTTGATTGTCCTGTTCGTACACTATTTGATTCTGGCGCATTGCACTCTTTTATATCTACTGCTTTAGTGGAATCTCTGCACCTAAACACCAGTATAGTAGAGGATCCCTTGGTTGTTTCAAATCCAATTGGGGGCTCAGCTTATTTGTCAATGGTTTGTTTGGATTTGAAAATATTTATACTAAGCGTTGGGTTTATATGTAATGCCTTTGTTTTGGGCTTCACGGGCTACGGGTTGATTCTAGGCATGGACTAGCTATCCAGTAATGGTACCGTCCTTGATTGTGAAAAGAGAGTGGTTAGACTCATGACTCGCCTCGGTAACACTCTCGAAATTTCTTGTAATCCCATGGACTCCGTTATGCTTAGTTATCTAGAATCTCTTGATGCGTCTGTTGAGAACTTGCAATCAGTAAGGGTAGTCCGTGAATACTCGGATGTTTTTGAAGAGGTAAAGGTCTTACCTCCGAAGCGGGAGATAGACTCCCGCATATACCTCGCGGACAATGCAAAACCCGTTGCTTTACCCGTTAGACACATGGCACCGAGGGAGAGGAAAGAACTCAGCAAACAAGTTAAAGAATTGCTTGAGAAAGGGTTTATAAGGTGGAGTATTTCTGGATGGGGTGCTCCAGTAGTGTGCGCAACTAAAGAGGACGGTTCGCTTCGCCTGTGCGTTGATTATAGGGAGCTAAACAAGCTGACCAAAAGGAATAGGCACCCACTCCCGAGAATAGATGATTTGTTTGATCAGCTTGTAGGTGCATCGGTTTTCTCCCAATTAGATTTGGCTACCGGGTTTCATCAGCTAAGGGTGGCTGAAGTTAAGACCGCGTTCAGAACTCCAGATGGTTTCTTTGAGTGGCTTGTCATGCCCTTCGGCCTGACAAATGCACTCGCTTACGTCGTTGATTTAATTAGCAGGGTGTTCTGAGAGTTCCTCAATAAGTTTGTGGTGGTCTTCGTAGATGATATTTTGATCTTCTCAAAGAATGAGGAAGAGCATGCTCAGCATCTAAAAGAAGTCATGGATACTCTCCGTGCACATCAGTTGAAGGCGAAATTCTCTAAATGCCATTTCTGGAGAGAAGAAGTTAGGTTCCTTGGACATGTGGTGTCAAAAGAGGGGATAGCTGTAGACCCCGCGAAAGTGGTTGCTGTGCAAGATTGGAAAGTTCCTCGAAACGCAACCAAAGTCCGAAGCTTTCTCGGGCTAGCAGGCTTTTATCGAAAGTTTATCAAAGATTTTGCAAAAATCTTAGCTCCACTGACAAGATTGACAAAGAAGAACCTAGCTTTCAATTGGGATCTGGACTGCGATATTGCTTTCCAACGTTTGAAAAGGGCTTTAACAACAGCCCCAGTTCTGACATTGCCTGTAACACCCTGAATTTTCTGTTAACTATGACTTAACAAACTAAAGTACAATTAATTCTAAATGATGGAATTAAGGGAAATGGGTTACGCCATTGCGTTCTCTCAAAATTCTGCTTGAGATAGAGTTCAAGTTTGCGTAAAATGAATACAATATGAAGAAGATATGGACGAACAAAGTTGGTAAGAAAAATTGGAAACGGGTCAGAATGCACTGGCGCACTTGGGAAGTGCGCCAGTACAATTTTAGCACTGGCGCACCTGCCAAGTGCGCCCAGGCCAGAAGACCTGTTGGTCAGGCCCTGGCTGGCCTGGTTAGGTTCTGGTCGATTTCTGAGGCTTGGCTGAGTCACTAGGGTTTACATGTCACTTTCTGATTGGCTTCTCTTGAGATGGATGGTCTGGATTCACTCTAGCTTCATCGATGGCTCTAATAATTAAAATTATATAAATACAACTCAAGTCTAACCCTAAATTCACATAAATAATATAATACTAAAGCCGTCATGCTGCTGGAAAGAGACTAGGAGTGGCCGTCAGTTTGAAAGCTTAGAGACAAGCCAATACTAAAGTAAAACACGAATCAAAACAACGTTAGTCTACCCAAAGGAAAGCATATCAAATTCAGAATTCAGAATCCAGAATCCAAGTTCGTCGTTCGTTGTAAGTATAGTGATTTTTCCGATGTGAATAAAACTAAGACTTGATTCGATGTAAATTGGAAGTGGAATTGTGCTATTATGTAACGACGATGTTAATTAATATCTATGTATTGAAATGATTGTGTTGCGAATGAAATTGGGATGTTTGTGGTATAATTAAGATTGATGTTGATCCTATTGTACTTTTAGAATGACAACAACATCACAAGCAAGTTGTATAGTTCATGTTTATGTGATTATATAGGTTGTTTGTGATTAGAACCTCATGTATATACTTTATGCAAGAATCTTGATGCCTAAATGGTTATGTTCATATACATGCCCCTATGTTTATACAAAAGTTGCAAGTTCCTAATTGGATCCATGTCAAGATCCACTTTAGTACATGTTTCATGTTGTAATTAGATATGGGATTGGATCTAGTTCACACCCTTGTCATAAAGTTATACATATTTATGAAAATGTCATATTCTTGTCATGTGCTAGTGATGTTCGATGTTATGCCTAGATCCAAAAATAAGTTTAGACTTATGTTGTCTAAATCATATGCTAATTCATGTGACACCTATTTGGTTAGACCCTTATTTCAATGCAAATTCACAATATATGTAAATTGATTTAGGCTATGTTGCAAATTCACATATATGTATATTGACTATTTTGCAAGTTCACATCTATGACATTCATGTTGGCTATTTTGCAAGTTCACACCTATGATGTTCATATTGACTATGCCAAAAATGCCAAGTTTACACCTATGTTATGTTTATGAATTCCCTTAAGCCTATTTGTGTGCGATAAATTAGGCTAAATTTTTAGCCTAATATTATATGTTAAGATTATGCGAACGAAAATTAGGCTAAGATTGTTAGCCTAATGTTTAAACGGGGTAACGTTGGGAATATTAGTAAAACTTGACATAAAAATATATGAAATTGGCATGCTTGTCACATGCCAAAATTGGTGGCATTTAAACGGCATAAATTCTTATACCAAAAATGTTAAACTTGGAATGTGGGCCATAACATTTAATTGTTGACAAATTTACATATATTCAGTAATAAAGACAAATATGTAAATTTAGAAAATACGAATATGCTTAACACGAGGTTGGATTGAGTTGTGATATAAATCTTCCCGGGCCCGCCTGGCTGTCCAGTAGTCACAACAATACATATCCAATGTGGGTGGTTGAGCATTGAGCCCAATAAGGACCCGAGGTTAGACTGAGTTACGGGTTAAATCTGCCCGGAACCAACCGACACATTTAGTAACCATAACAATATCTGTCTAATGTGAGTGGTCGGTGCTTTAAAAGGCTAAGGACAGACAAGTCAGGATGGTAGGGTTAAGTGAACTAAAACACTTAACCAATTCAACATTTTAATGAAATTGATGGGTGGGGTTAGGTAAATACAGAAACTTAACCACTTAACATGTTTGACTAGAAAACCCTAATAACGGGGACCCATTTCAGCAGTAACCCAATTAGGTATCATGGTACCCTGAAACTGGGAAGGCTGGGGCACGATTACTGGGCTGATTGTAAGCGGTCAAAGCGATGACGGTGGGTGCAACAGTGTGGGTTCTAACGGAGTGCGGGCGTGCACACACTTCGGAGCAGACAAACAGGGCAATGGGGGCACTAGTAGTATAACCTATGCATTCTAAGGTTTGTGTCGGGTCGCCACCATGGGACTTGATACACCCCATGGTGGGGCCAGCATAGGTATCTACAATCTCTGGGGGCCGTAAGACATAGATGATTATGCGAGTAGGAGCCGATCTTTAGAAAAGGGGATCACTTTACCTCCAGCATGGTGTAACAGTTAAGATAATACAAGTAGGTGCAGAGACATAGTGTGGGGTGCGATAGTATATTCGTTTCAAAACTACTTCAGTTTAGTTATGATACTTTCATGTTTCCAGTTTATACCTATCATGCCCTTATTCTTATTCTCATACTGAAGAGTCACTAGACTTACCAGGCTTTATGTCTTACCCTATTTTCTTTCATCTTCTTTTCTTCCGTTTCCACCCAGGTCAACAGGGAGGAAATAACTCAGCTTAGTCAGATTCTTTAAAAACTTCAAGATAGTTGATGTACGGTTTGGAGTCTCTTTCCTTGGCTATGGCTGTTGGTCACACTCTATGGGGATTTATGCAGTTTTAATCACGTTTTATGCTTCTTTATTTAAAAACCAAGACATAAATGATGTTGTAATGTTTTGGGAGTTGTTATGAGACAATTATGGAAATGTGTTGTATGAACAAGTACTTTATGAAATAAAAGTCTGATGTTTTCCGCTGCTTATATATATATATATGCGTTTATATCGGTTTTGTGTTTTATCTGTGACTTTTACTTACAAACCTCCACCAAAGTTAAGGCAGTCCCTTGTGAGTGACCTTAATGGAGGGTGGGGTGTTTCGCTTGGTATCAGAGCATAGATTTACCAGACTAGATAAAAAATTTTGAAACTTTTTTTTCAAAAAGAAGTTTAAAGATGCATCTTTTTCAAGAAAAAATGTTGTTTTTTTAAAGGCATAATTCCCCAGAGCCATATGCACTATCCCTCTATCTCTTTATCTTGAATACTTTCCTTTTTTGTTCCAGCATGTTTGGAGATCTTAACCTTCCAGAAGGAGTACCGATCCCTAGCTGGTTCCGAAGGTACCTAGAGGCTAGGGCCAATGGTACGGGCCAAGCAGACATTCCTCACCCTCCTCCTCCTCCTCGTGGAAACACTTTCACTAAGACATGTAGAGACTTCAAGGCTATGGGAGGAAAGGACTTTTATGGAACTGAATCATTTGTGGTAGTAAGGAACTGGATGAAAGAGACTGAAGATTTATTCGTTATCTTCGAAGTTGATGACAGGCAGAAGATACAGCTAGCAGTGTGGTTGCTCAAGGATGAAGCTTCCTATTGGTGGGAAGTTACACATGCGGAGAGGACAGTGGAAACATGGGAAGACTTCAGGACAAGGTTTGAGATGAAATTCCTCTCCCAAGCTGAGAGAAGTCTGCAGATGGAGAAGTTCCTAACTCTTAAGAAAGGGAGTATGACGATCAGAGAGTACGTCAATTAGTTTAATCAGCTGGCCAGATTTGGGCTTGATTTAGTAAACACCCAACACAAGAAGGCCCTTCGCTTCGTCAAAGGTCTGAATGAGCCTCTACACAGCCTTGTCATGACTCATGTATCCACGGGAGCGACTTATGAAAGCTTAGTTGACATGGCATTGCTACACGAGGAAGACGAGGGCAAGAAAGAGACTAAGGTGGAAGAAAAGAAGGAAGGTTTACAGGCTAAGAAAACAGATTTCAAGAAAGGCGGGAAGAATAACAAATCCCGTGAAAAGAGAAAGTGCAATTTCTGTGGCATTGTGGGACATATAGCAAAAGACTGTAGAAAGAAGAAGGCAAAGATGAATGGTGGTTGCTTCAGTTGTGGCGAGACTGGACACTTGGCTAAGGACTGCCCAAAGAAGCGGGGGCAGGGACAGAGGACTGGATCCACCTCAGGCGGACAAGTTCACGCGCTGGTGGCACCTCCATAGGAACAAGGTAGAAATATTTTAGTAGAAAGCTTAGTTTATCTGTATGATCATCCATTTCGCACTCTCTTTGATTATGGTGCATCACACTCCTTTATTTCATCTTCTTTAGTAGAATCTCTGCACCTAGACACTAGTATGGTAGAAGATCCCTTGGTTGTTTCAAATCCAATTGGGGGCTCGGCTTATTTGTCGATGGTTTGCTTGGATTTGAAAATCTCTATTCTAAGTGTTGAATTTAGATGTAGTTCCTCTGTTTTGGGCTTCTCAGGGCATGGACTGATCTTAGGCATGGACTGGTTATCCAGTAATGGTGCCATTCTTGATTGTGAGAAAAGAGTAGTTAGGCTCTTGACTCGGCTCGGTAACACTCTAGAAATTTCTTGTAATCCCTTGAATGTTGTTATGCTTAGTTACCTAGAGTCGCTTGACACTTCTGTTGAGAATTTGCAGTCGGTTAGAGTAGTCCGAGAATATCCGGATGTCTTTGAAGAGGTGAAAGGCTTACCTCCGAAGAGGGAAATAGACTTCCGCATATATCCTGTTGATAATGCAAAGCCTGTAGCTCTGCTTGATAGACACATGGCTCCAAAGGAGAAGAAGGAGCTCAGTAAGCAAGTTAAGGAGCTTCTCGAGAAGGGGTTTATAAGAAGGAGTATCTCGGAATGTGGTGCCGCAGTGGTGTTCGCCACCAAAGCAGATGGTTCACTACGTCTTTGTGTGGACTATAGGGAGCTAAACAAGCTGACTAAGAAGAATAGACACCCGCTTCCCCGAATAGACGATTTGTTTGTTCAGCTTATAGGTGCGTCGGTCTTCTCCCAACTTGATCTAGCTACTGGTTTCCATCAGCTAAGGGTAGCTGAAGATAGCATTGATAAAATGGCGTTTAAAACCCCAGACGGTTTCTTCGAGTGGCTTGTCATGCCTTTCGGTTTGACAAACGCACCCACTTATTTCGTAGATATGATGAGAAGGGTGTTCAGAGAATTCCTCAATAAGTTCGTGGTGGTCTTCGTAGACGATATTTTGATCTTCTCAAAGAATGAGGAAGAACATGCTCAGCATCTGAAAGAGATCATGGATACTCTCCGTTTACATCAGCTAAAAGCCAAATTCTCCAAGTGCCACTTTTGGAGAAAGGAAGTAAGATTTCTGGGGCATATATTGTCCAAAGATGGGTTGGCTATGGACCCCGCGAAAGTGGTGGCAGTGCAAGATTGGAAGACACCAAGAAATGCAACCGAAGTTCGAAGCTTTCTTGGGCTAGCCGGATTTTACCGAAAATTCATTAGGGATTTCGCGAAAATCTCAGCTCCACTCACAAGGCTAACAAAGAAGAATGTGGCATTCACTTGGTATTTGGATTTTGAGTTTGCTTTCCAACGATTAAAAAGGGCTCTCATAACAGCCCCAGTTCTGACTTTGCCGGATGGAAGCAAAATGTTCACAGTATATAAGGATGCTTGTGGTACGGGGCTAGGCGCTGTTCTGATGCAAGAAGGGAGGGTATTAGCTTATGGTGGAAGACAATTGAAAGTGCATGAAAAGAACTACCCAACCCACGATCTTGAGTTGGCTACCATCGTCTTTGCGCTTAAGTCTTGGCACCATTATCTCCTAGGTGAGAAATTCGAATTATACACTGACCATAAATCATTGAAGTGTCTTTTCTCGCAGAAAGATCTTAACTTGAGGCAGCAAAGGTGGATGGAGTTCCTTGCCTCGTATGACTTTGAAATTTCCTATACTCCAGGCAAAGGCAACGTAGTAGCAGACGCGTTGAGCAGAAAGAAACTAACCCTAAGCCCTCTCTTTGTAGAAAGGCAAAGCTTGGAGTATATAGCCGGTTTTGACTTTAGGCCCTCCTCAGATTTTATACCTGGTTTATTGGCATCCCTAGAAGTACGGCCCAGTCTTTTAGACTCAATAGGGGCCACACAACGAGAAGACCCACAGCTTGTGGATGTGATTGATAAACTAATTAGGGGTGAAACTTCCAGTCACCTCAATAGATATTCCATCGATGATAAGGGTTGGCTGAGGCGAGATGGAAGACTATGCGTCCCACAAGCTAGGGATTTTGTGAAGAAGGTTCTCGAGGAGCACATCATTTCAAGATGACAATACACCCAGGTGGAGACAAGATGTACAAGGACGTAAAGAGAGCTTTCTATTGGAGCGGCATGAAGAAGGACGTGGCAGATTTCGTTTCTAAGTGCGTGACATGCCAACAGGTCAAGGCGGAACAAAAGAAACCTGGAGGACTGCTTCATCCTCTAGAAGTCTCGCAATGGAAATGGGATAGAATTTCAATAGACTTCATTGACGGGTTGCCTAGGTCAAGAAGAGGCAATACTAGCATTTGGGTAATAGTGGACAGGCTAACTAAAAGCGCCCACTTTATACCTATCAAGAGTAGAAGGACTGCTTCGTCTCTAGCTTCTCTTTATCTCAAGGAAATAGCTCTACTCCATGGAATAACCTCTATCATAGTGAGTGACAAAGACCCCATCTTCACGAGCGAATTTTGGCGGAGTCTGCAAGAAGCTGTCAGCACACAGTTATGTTTGAGCACGACCTATCATCCCCAAACTGATGGTCAGACAGAAAGGGTGAATAGAGTACTAGAAGTTCTTTTGAGACTGTGCGTTCTTGACTTCGGAGGGACTTGGGAGGATCACCTTCCTTTAGTGGAATTCGCCTATAACAACAGTTACCAAGCTACCATCGGTATGGCGCCCTTCGAAGCTTTGTATGGAAGACCTTGCCGATTACCAACTTGTTGGTGGGAGTCCACTGACAAGATTATACTTGGGCCAAACATGATTAGAGAGACATCAGAAAAGGTGGACTTGATACGAAGGAGAATGAAGATTTCCCAAGACAGACAGAAATCCTACGCCGACAAAAGAAAGACCGACCTTGAGTTTGAGGTTGGGGACAGGGTTTTCCTTAAGGTATCCCCTTTAAGGAACGTCGTTCACTTTGGATCCGCAGGAAATCTAGCACCAAGATTTGTAGGACCGTTCCCTATCATCGAGAAGATTGGGAAAATGGCTTATAGAGTAGATCTGCCTGAAAGATTGGTTGGAATTCACAACGTCTTTCACGTTTCTCATCTCCGGAAATGTCTACATGAATCAGCGGAAGTGGTGGAGCCAAGCATTATAGAAGAAGCCGAAGAGGAACGCGAAGCAACTGTGAGGAGAGTTCCAACTCGAATCGTAGGAACTGAAACCAAAAAGCTACGCAACCGCGAAGTGAAGCTCGTTAAGGTTCAGTGGAGCGACGCCGAGGAAGACGCGACTTGGGAAACTGAGGATAGAATACGCGCGGCCAACCCTTTTTCTTTTGAGGGTACATCTTTGACCTCTCTCTTTCCTTAAGTTGTGCTTGTATCTATCTTTTTAGGTATATCTCCTTGATATTATCCTTTATCCTTAGGTACAAACCCCTTTGGATATAAACATGTATTTGAAACATGTTATGGTTGATGGCTGCAAGTGGTTGTTAGTGGTTGCTCGTGGATGCATATACACACACAACCTAGGTTTTAGATCGGCTCAGTCACTTCATACTGCATATGCATATATGTATTCATATTTGTATGTGGTTGAAACTTGATATGTTGTCATATGGATGTCGCATTTGGATTGATGGTTGCGCACTCATGTAGAATTATGAATAAGGACAAATTTGCATACATAATGGATTCATGACACTTAAATGATTTGCATTAAGGAGGTCAACTGGATCAGTAGACCGCCTTATTTTGCATTAGTTAAGGACATATACACACACTGTGCATATAATCATAAAGCATTAGAATTCTTTTAAGGACAATGGATGCCTGTGTTTGTTGGTTGAGTAGATGGACGATTGGATGTTAGGACTTACGTTCTCCTAGACTTGAAGATTTCGGGGACGAAATCCTTTAAGGAGGGGAGAATGTAACACCCCGAATTTTCTATTAACTGTGATTTAACAAATTAAAGTATAATTAACTCTAAATGATGGAATTAAGGGAAATGGGTTACGCCATTGCGTTCGTCTCGAAATTCTTCTTGAGATAGAGTCCAAGTTTGCGTAAAACGGACAAAGTATGAAGAAGATATTGACGAACGAAGTTGGGCAGAAAAATTAGAAACGGATCAGAATGCACTGGCGCACTTGGGAAGTGCGTCAGAACAAAATTGCACTGGCTCACTTGGGAAGTGCGCCAGTACAATTTTAGCACTGGCGCACCTGCCAAGTGCGCCCAGGCCAGAAGACCTGTTGGTCAGGCCCTGGCTGGCCTGGTCAGGTTCTGGTCGATTTCTGAGGCTTGGCTGAGTCACTAGGGCTTACATGTCACTTTCTGATTGGCTTCTCTAGAGATGGATGGTCTGGATTCACTCTAGCTTCATCGACGGCTCTAATTAATTAAAATTCTATAAATAGAACTCAAGTCTAACCCTAAATTCACACAAATAATATAATACTAAAGCCGTCATGCTGCTAGAAAGAGACTAGGAGTGGCCGTCAGTTAGAAAGCTTAGAGACAAGCCAATACTAAAGTAAAAAACGAATCAAAACAACGTTAGTCTACCCAAAGGAAAGCATATCAAATTCAGAATTCAGAATCCAGAATCCAAGTTTGTCGTTCGTTGTAAGTATAGTTATTTTTCCGATGTGAATAAAACTAAGACTTGATTCGATGTAAATTGGAAGTGGAATTGTGCTATTATGTAACGACGATGTTAATTAATATCTATGTATTGAAATGATTGTGTTGCGAATGAAATTGGGATGTTTGTGGTATAATTAAGATTGATGTTGATCCTATTGTACTTTTAGAATGACAACAACATCACAAGCAAGTTGTATAGTTCATGTGATTATATAGGTTGTTTGTGATTAGAACCTCATGTATATACTTTATGCAAGAATCTTGATGCCTAAATGGTTATGTTCATATACATGCCCCTATGTTTATACAAAAGTTGCGAGTTCCTAATTGGATCCATGTCAAGATCAACTTTAGTACATGTTTCATGTTGTAATTAGATATGCGATTGGATCTAGTTCACACCCTTGTCGTAAAGTTATACATATTTATGAAAATGTCATATTCTTGTCATGTGCTAGTGATGTTCGATGTTATGCCTAGATCCAAAAACAAGTTTAGACTTATGTTGTCTAAATCATATACTAATTCATGTGACACCTATTTGGTTAGACACTTATTTCAATGCAAATTCACAATATATGTAAATTAATTTAGTCTATGTTGCAAATTCACATATATGTATATTGACTATTTTGCAAGTTCACATCTATGACATTCATGTTGGCTATTTTGCAAGTTCACACCTATGATGTTCATATTGACTATGCCAAAAATGCCAAGTTTACACCTATGTTATGTTTATGTTTATGAATTCCCTTATGCCTATTTGTGTGCGCTAAATTAGGCTACGTTTTTAGCCTGATATTATATGTTAAGACTATGCGAACGAAAATAAGGCTAAGATTGTTAGCCTAATGTTTAAACGGGGTAACGTTGGGAATATTAGTAAAACTTGACATAAAAATATACGAAATTGGCATGTTTGTCACATGCCAAAATTGGTGGCATTTAAACGGTATAAATTCTTACACCAAAAATGTTAAACTTGGAATGTGGGCCATAACATTTAATTGTTGACAAATTTACATATATTCAGTAATAAAGACAAATATGTAAATTTAGAAAATACGAATATGCTTAACACGAGGTTGGATTGAGTTATGATATAAATCTGCCCGGACCCGCCCGGCTGTCCAGTAGTCACAACAATACCTATCCAATGTGGGTGGTTAAGCATTGAGCCCAATAAGGACCCGAGGTTAGACTGAGTTACGGTGTAAATCTGCCGGGAACCGACCGGCACATCCAGTAACCGTAACAATATCTGTCTAATGTGAGTGGTCGGTGCTTTAAAAGGCTAAGGACAGACAAGTCAGGATGGTATGGTTAAATTAACTAAAACACTTAACCAATTCAACATGTTAATGAAATTGATGGGTGGGGTTAGGTAAATACAGACACTTAACCACTTAACTTGTTTGACTAGAAAACCCTAGTAATGGGGACCCATTTCAGCAGTAACCCAATTAGGTATCATGGTACCCTGAAACTTCGCAGGGTGGTGCACGATTACTGGGCTGATTGTAAGCGGTCAAAGCGACGACGGTGGGTGCAACAGTGTAGGTTCTAACGGAGTGCGGGCGTGCACACACTTCGGAGCAGACAAACAGGGCACTGGGGGCACCAGTAGTATATCTTATGCATTCTAAGGTTTGTGTCGAGTTGCCACCATGGGACTTGATACACGCCATGGTGGGGCTAGCATAGGTATCTACAATCTCTGGGGGCGGTAAGACACAAATGATTATGCGAGTAGGAGCCGATCTTTAGAAAAGGGGATCACTTTACCTCCAGCATGGGGTGACAGTTAAAATAATACAAGTAGGTGCAGATACATAGTGTCGGGTGCGATAGTATATTCGTTTTAAAACTACTCTATCTTAGTTATGATACTTTCCTGTTTCCAGTTTATACCTATCATGCCCTTATTCTTATTCTCATACTGAAGAGTCACTAAACTTACCAGGCTTTATGTCTGACCCTATTTTCTTTCGTCTTCTTTTCTTCCATTTCCCCCCATGTCCACAGGGAGGAAATAACTCGGCTTAGTCAGATTCTTTAAAAGCTTCAAGATAGTTGATGTACGGTTTGGAGTCTCTTTCCTTGGCTATGGTTGTTGGTCACACTCTATGGGGATTTATGCAATTTTAATCACGTTTTATGCTTCTTTATATAAAAACAAGACAGAAATGATGTTGTAATGTTTTGGGAGTTGTTATGAGACAATTATAGAAATGTGTTGTATGAACAAGTATTTTATGAAAAAAAGTCTGATGTTTTCCGCTGCTTATATATATATATATATATATGTCTATATTTGTCTTGTGTTTTATCTGTGACTTTTACTTACAAACTTCCACCAAAGTTAAGGCAGTCCCTTGTGAGTGAACTTAATGGAGGGTGGGGTGTTTCATTGCCTGATGGAAGCAAGATGTTTACAGTATACACAGATGCTTGCGGAACGGGACTGGGCGTTGTCCTGATGCAAGAAGGGAAGGTAGCGGCTTATGGTGGAAGGCAATTGAAAGTACACCAGAAAAACTACCCAACCCATGACCTAGAGTTGGCAGCCATCATTTTTGCGCTTAAGTCCTGGCGCCGTTATCTCCTAGGTGAGAAATTTGAACTGTATACTGACCATAAATCGTTGAAATAACTTTTGTCGCAGAAAGATCTTAATTTGATGCAGCAAAGATGGATGGAGTTTCTTTCTCCGTTCGATTTTGAGATTTCCTGCACTCCTGGCAAGGGCAATGCAGTAGCAGACGCCTTAAGTAGAAAGAACCTGGCCTTAAGCCCTCTCTTTGTGGAAAGGCAATGCTTGGAGTACATAGCAAGCTTTAACTTCAAACCCTTCTCTGACTTTGTACCTGACTTGCTAGCAACGTTAGAAGTGCGACCAACTCTATTAGACTCAATCGGAGCCGCGCAAAGAGAAGACCCTCAGCTAGCCGATGTGATGGACAAGTTAATTAGGGGTGAGACTTCCAGTCACCTCAATAGATACTCCATTGATGCCAAGGGCTGGTTGAGACGAGATGGAAGACTATGTGTCCCCAAGTAAGGGATTTGGTAAAGGCGGTTCTAGAAGAGGCACACCATTCCAAGCTGACCATACACCCAGGCGGAGACAAAATGTGTAAAGATATCAAAAGAGTTTTCTTTTGGAATGGCATGAAGAAAGACGTAGCTGAATTTGTTTCTAATTGTCTAATATGCCAACAAGTCAGGGCAGAGCAGAAGAAGCCTGGTGGTCTGCTCCATCCTCTAGAGGTCTCACAATGGAAATGGGATAGCATCTCGATGGACTTTATAGATGGGTTGCCTAGGTCAAGAAGGGGCAATACCAGCATTTGGGTAATAGTGGACAGGCTCACAAAAAGCGCCCACTTTATACCCGTCAAGAGTAGAAGGACTGCCTCTTCTCTAGCATCCATATATCTTAAAGAGATAGTTCGACTCCATGGGATACCATCCAGCATAGTGAGTGATCGATACCCTATCTTCACGAGCGATTTTTGGAAGAGTTTACAAGAGGCTGTAGGCACACAGTTATGCTTAAGCACGGCCTATCACCCTTAAACCGATGGCCAGACGGAAAGAGTCAACAGAGTATTAGAAGACCTCTTGAGACTATGCATTCTTGACTTCGGAGGTACATGGGAGGATCATCTACCTTTGGTGGTATTCGCTTACAACAATAACTACCAAGCCACTACAGGCATGGTGCCTTTCGAAGCTTTATATGGAAGACCGTGCAGGACACCAACTTGCTGGTGGGAGCCAACAGACAAGCTCATACTTGGACCAGACATGATTAGGGAAACTTTAGAGAAAGTTGACTTGATACGAAGAAAAATGAAGACTGCCCAAGATAGATAGAAGTCCTACGCAGACAAAAGAAGAACTGACCTTGAGTTCGAAGTCGAAGACAAGGTGTTCCTTAAAGTATCTCCTTTGAGGAACGTCGTTCGCTTTGGATCCGTAGGAAAGTTAGCACCAAGATTTGTAGGGCCGTTCCCTATCATCGAGAAGATTGGGAAGATGGCTTATAGAGTACAGCTCCCCGAAAGGTTGGCCGGGGTTCATAATGTCTTTTATGTCTCTCACCTGCGGAAATGCTTACACGAGTCTGCGGAAGTGGTAGAACCAAGTATGCTAGAGCAAGTTGAAGTTGAACGAGAAGCAACTATGAGGAGAGCTCCAACCCGTATCTTGGAAACAGAAGTAAAAAAGCTACGCAACCGTGAAGTTAAGCTCGTCAAAGTTCAATGGAGCGACACCGAGGAAGATGCGACTTGGAAAATTGAGGACAAAATACGCGCAGCCTACCCTTTTCTTTTTGAGGGTACATTCTTAATCTCTTTTTCCTTAAGTTTATGCTCATATCTATCTTTTATCTCCTCGATCCTATCCTTTATCCTTAGGTAGGAACCCATTTGTATGTAAACATGTAATTGAAACATGTTATGATCAATGGATGCAAGTGGTTGCTAATGGTTGCTAGTGGATGCATATACACACACATTAGGTATTAGATCGGCTCAGTCATTTCCGTATTGCATATGCATATATGATTGGTATATGGATTGAAACTTGATGTGTTATCGTATGGACGTTGCGTTTGTATGAATGATTTTGCACTCATGTAGGAAATTTTGAGGAGGAAAAATTGCATTCATAATGGACTTATGGCACTGACATAATTTTCATTAAGGAGGTCAACTGAATCAGTAGACCGTCTGATTTTGCATTAGATAAGGACATGTACACACACAATGCATATGATCATGAAGCATTAGAAATATTTTAAGGACAATGGATGCCTATGTTTGATGGTTGAGTAGATGGGTGATTGGATGGTAGGATATAAGTTCTTCTCGACTTGAAGATTTCGAGGACGAAATCCTAAAAGGAGGGGAGAATGTAACACCCTGTATTTACTGTTAACAGTGTAGTAACGAATTAAACAATACTTAATTTAAAATGTTAGAGTTAAGGGAAACAGGTTACGCCATTGTGTTTGTCTCGGAATTCCGGTTGAGATAGAGTCCGGGTTTGCATAAATTGGACTTCGTATGAAGAAGTTATGGCTGTCGGAAGTTTCCAGAAAATTCAAATAAGTTCAAACAGCTCGAAAATAAATTCAAATTCAAATTAGAATCAGAAGCGGGCTGGGCTGGAAAATTCCAGCCTAGGACCCAGGTCGACCAGGGGGTCAACCCTAGTGTCGACCTCCCCTCTACAGGTCGACCTAGGGGTCGACCTGCCCTCCTCCCCGGACAGATCTGAAAAATGACGATTTTGTGACTCAGTGCTGAGTCACTAGGGCTGAAGTATCACCCTATCTTCACTGGATGGTTGTGGTTAACCCTAGGATCATCCGACGGCTCAAATTGAATTGAAATTCTATATAAACAACCCAATGCTCAAACCTAAAAATCACACAAAAATAATCCTAGAACTATCATGCTATCAATAGAAAACTTGGAGTAGCCGTCACCAATTCAAAGATAAGATAAGAACCTGAATCAAAAATCAAATTAAAAGATTATCAAATTCAAAGATCTACATCAAAGGCGAGCTTACCAATTTCAGAATTCAGATTTCAGAACGCAAGAATTCATTTTTAGTTTGTAAGTTGGTTATTATGCAGATTTAAATGTTCTTTCAAATGAATCATGACATGTTGTAATTTGAGTATATAATGATGCTTATGTATAAGATTTGATTCTCGTTTATCCTAAAGTATCGTTGTAATTAATCATGTCTATATGCTTGTGGTGATGAACATATTGTATATTAATCATGTCTATATGCTTGTGGTGATTAACATATTGTATGTTATTGGAATCTATTATGACTGGGTAATGGATTTATTTTGCCAATTAAATGGTGAAACATGTCATGTTATAAATTGGTGGTTATTTGCAAGTTTATGATCTAAAAAAACATGCTTATATGTTAGATCAACACTCATGTATATTCATGTTATGTTGAATCTATTTATGTTGAAAAATTTGGAATTGCAGTCCTCTTATGATTAAAACACATAAGTCATCATGTTAAGTTATGATCTGAATATGTTGATAATAGTTCTCTTACGTTTAACACACATAAGTTAATATGCTAAGTTGCGACTTAAAAATGATTATAGTAGCTTTCTTACGTTTTGACATACATAAGTTAATATGCTAAGTTGTGGTTTAAAACTGTGATTATATGTTAAACCTCCATGCTAGACCTTTGTCAAGTTTACGTGACAATTAGACCCAACGTAGTCACAAGTTCACCTTTACCCATTTAATTAAAGTTAATGATACCTCTATGCCAAGTTACACATGACAAGTTGAAATGTATGCTATTTTATGTTTATTCATGTCCCTTGTTTATTACCCTTTTTGTTTATGGGTTTGGGCTAATTTACTAGCCCAACATTTTATGTGATTCATGCATACGTTCCATGGGGGTAGCGATGGGAAAATATGAAAACTCATGGCATAGATTTATTCAAAAAAATGGTATATTTAATATACCATTTATAGTGAGCATAATCAAAGGATAATTATGGCATGATTAAATTAAATTAAATTAAATTTACATAAAGAAATTAGACATATATAGAAAAATATGAATTTAGAAAAAGACGAATATGCCTAACACGAGGTTAGACTGAGTTATGGTGTAAATCTACCCGGAACCGACCAGCATATCCAGTGACCACAACAAGACCTGTCTAATGTGGGTGGTTAATGCATCAAGCCCAAAAAGAACCCGAGGTTAGACTGAGTTGTGGTGTAAATCTACCCGGAACCGACCGGCACACCTAGTGACCACAACAAGACCTGTCTAATGTGAGTGGTTGGTGCTTTAATAAATTAAAGCTAAGTCAAGATTGGTAGGGTTAAGTCAATTAGGGAAAACACTTAACCGATTCAACATGTTAACTAAACGAATGTGTGGGGTTAAGTAAACTTGGACACTTAACCAAATAAACATGTTGATTAGAAAACCCTAGTAATGGGGACCCATTTCAGCAATAACCTACATAGATGTATCATGGTACCCTGAAACTAGGCAGGGTGGGGCACGATTACTGGGCTGAGTATAAGCGGTCAAAATGCCGGCGGTTGGTGGGCCAGTGTAGGTTCCGAAAGAGTATGGGCATGCACGTACTCCGGAGTGGAAAAATCAGGCATTGGGCATCAGTAGTATACACTGTGCATCCTGAATCGTGTCGGGTTGCCCCCAGAGGGACTGATACACCCCATGGTGGTACCAGCACAGGTATCTACAGTCAAGCGGGGATGAATGACACAGGATATGAATGCATACGAGTAGGAGCCGATCATTGAGGGGATCGTTTGTTATGAACACGTAGGGCTGGTTGAACCAATGGTTAAGTAGGTGCAGAGACTATAGTAATGGGTGCGATCACATGTTCCTCTTATCTTATATTAGGGTATTGTCCTATGTTCTGTTATTACTGTCATGATCCCCTTTCCTTGTTTAAATACATGTAATCACCGAACTTAATAGACTTATTGTCTGACCCATTTTCTTTTTTCCTCTTTTCTGCCGTTTCCTCCCCCCTCCCCCCTCCCCCTAGGTTCATAGGGAGGGAATACTGCAGCTTAGTCAGACTCTTTGCAAGCTTCAAGAAAGTAAATGTATGAATTGGACTCTCTCTCACCTTGGCTATGGCTCTTGGACATTATCCTTGGGGATGTATGCAGTTTTATTTTTGGTTTATGCTTCTTTATTAAATAATCAAGACAGAAATTATGTTGTATTGTTTTAGAAGTTATTTTAAGACAATTTGATGTAATGCTTTTGTATTGAACCACGTATGGAATAAATAATTGAATTTCGCTGCTTATATTTATCAGTCTTGTAAAGTTTTCTGTGTCTTATACCTATAACCCTCCACCAAAGTTAAGGCATTCCCTTTGTGAGTGACCTTAACGGAGGTGGGGTGTTTCAGTAAATTCAAGAGGAAAGATTTCTCTGTAACATAGGATGATTCTGACTTATGATCATCAGATAATGACAATGATAGTATCATTGAATAAGCTAACGTATGCTTCATTGCCAAAGAAAGTGGGGTAAGCGATTTTTCTTATGAGAATATGGTAGAAATAAATTCAAAATCATTAGAATCTTGAAATAATTTCAAAAAAACATAAACAAGATAGTAAGGATCGGAAAAAGGAAAAATTCGAAAGAGATATGCTGAAAGACGAGAAATTGATATTAGAAGAAGAAATTAGAAAACTTCAAGAATCTCTTTCTGATGCTAATTCGATTCTCAACTTTCTTTATTGAGTCAGGAAACCGAGACTCAAAAAGAAAAGAATAACACACATATTTTTGAAAATCTTGCATTGAAAACTAGGATTAAAATAGTAGAAATAGATAAGTCTAGTCTTAAAATAAAATTAGATGATATTACTAATAATGTTTCGAATTTTAATAATGAAAGAGAGGGTTTCTCTAAAATTATTGAAAATTCTCGACCTACATCTAGTAAAAAGTGATTAGGTTATGAAAAGAAATTTGATAATCAACCTTGGAACAAATTAATAGAAAGGTCAAATCTAGTAACTTAGAAAAACCTATTACGAAAACAATTTCTAAAACTATTAACATATAGGTTCCTAAATCAATTTTTTTTTATTAGGAATAAATATATAAAATCATTCTTAGAAACTGTTCATAAAAATAAGAATTATATTTATAAAAGGGACATTGAACCCTCTTGGGTTTGATTTCCTGAATCCTAACTCTTAGGACCCTAACGAAGGAAATGGGTACCAACGTCATTGCATATTTTTTGCAGGTCCCACTCAAGAAAGAGGAAAATGGACATTCGACAGTGGTTGCTCAAAACGCATGGCAGAAGACATAGAAATGTTAATAAATATTATCTATTCAAAAGGATGAACCGTCACTTTTGGAGATAATTCCAAGGGATATACCATCAGCAAAGGCGATGTGAGAAATTACATTACATCTAATTTACCTCTGATTACTGATGTTTTGTTTTTCAAAAAATAAAAACATAATCTGCTCGGTATTAATCAATTAATTGACAACGGTTTAGAATATCTTTTTTAGTAAATAAATGTAGTATTTCCGATAAAAATCAAATTTTGATATTTGAAATAAATAGAGATAAAAATATTTACATTTTGAATATGAAAATTAATAATAATCTAGATTTCTACTTATTGTTAAGTATGCAGATTAAGTATCTAAAGGAAGAAATAACACTAAAGGGGGGAGGGTGAATAGTGTTTAAAAGAAATTTATAGAAATTTTTAACTAACTTGAATTACTATATGAATCACACATTGATTACCATAGCAGAAATGATCACAAACATAGAAACAATCACAGATATATATAAGCAAATATAAAATGTAGAAAAGGAAAGAACACATGGATTTTATACTGGTTCAGATTACTCCTACTTCCAGTCCCACACAATGCTGAGTTGCGTAGAGTTTTATTAATACTAGTATTGTAACATCTCGTATTTTTGGTACAAAGATATTTAAATCAATTTATTATTTTAAATATTGATTTGGGATTTTAAATGGATTTATAATATATAATTCGTTTACATAACGAAGTTGAACGTTAAATTTATATTTAATTATAATTGATCTCATAACCTCGTGGTATTTTGTAATTTATGATTTGAACTTCAGTAGAATATACTGGATCCAATATAAGTTGGAATTCTATGAAACAAGAAAAGTTTGAATCTAACTGATTATCATTTTATTATAAAAGAGAAAAATAAAAATTTTATATTATAGATTGTGAGTTATGTCCAATTCAAATTTTTAAATAGTCATTTTGGAAATCATTTATAAAAGATAACATTTATTAAATAAATATAAAAGGATTTTATATATAATTTGAATATCGTTGAAGCCGGGATTTTAAATGTCGAGTTTAAAATCTATATTAGTTTATATTTGAAGCTGTATAATATTTAATTTGGAGATATAAAGTAATAATAATTTATAACTATTAAAAATAATTTGTTTTGGATTTAATTATATTATATCGATATTATTTATTCCTTAGAAATAACTATTTTTCAAATGATCTCCGTTTTCGATGAAACGAATTTTATTGAAATACTTATAGCTAATTATTGCTAGATTTCCAATTTGGAGCCAATCGGAGTTGTTTTATCCGTGTGTGCAATTTAAAGATGAACCGATAAATAAATTGAAATTTAAATAATGCCGTTGTGCAAACGAAGTCGGTTTTCAACGAAATTGATTTATTGGGACTGAAACGTTGAGATGTAGCAGTATGTCCATATTCATTGCATTTGAAGTTTGGGAGTAACGATACAAATTAGAGCATCCAACATAAACCGACGATAGGATATAAATTAATCATAAATAAAAATAATGGAATTTTTAATTGAAACTTAAAGCCTAAGAAAATGAAATAGAATACTGGCCTATCCTACCCTATCAGCCAAAATACAAAACACATCCTATTTTGCTTCAACGCCTCGTACATGCCTTGATGTCTCAACACGTGCCTAAATCCTACACTTGAAATGATGCCTTCAAACTTAATAAGTGTATACAGCCTATACGTTTTAGTTTACAAATGCCAACTTACATACCTACTCTGAAGTAAGAGAGAGAGAGAGAGAGAGAGTGTTCTTTGGATAGACATTAAAGAGATTATATCGAATTAAATTAATTCATGAATGTTGAAAGATGGGAAAGCAAAGGAGATCTGGCCAACAACACAACCATGTCCTTGCTTACAAATGTCATACTCATGAAGCATTTCAAATTAACTTTCGACAATTTGAAATGGTCAAATACATCCATAGAAAAATGGTAAAAATGATAATCAACATGAGTTATTGAGTGGCAATATTAAAACTAACTATTTAAACCGTGAAGGATGTGAACACAATAAATTTGTCCACAGTCTACTTTATCCTTGTATCCTTCATGTATATATCACGGGGAATTTGCTAAAGAATTAAGTAAGTGGAAGGATGTGGACTTTACACTAAAGAAAACTTACAACTACCTTCTTATGATGTACACACTACTTGCAAGCTACCCCATATCAGTAAATAGAACAAACGCTGCAAATCTAAAAGCCTACTTCTATGTATCCACAAAACAATTGCACGTATATTTTCACTTTCATAGTTTAAACTCAGACAATTTATTGAAATGAAAATACAACGCCCACATATCCTACCATTGCTTCATCAACTAACTTAACTTGGGTGCCAAGGCATCTCTCTATATAAATATGCACCAACCTTCGACATTTTTCTCATTCTTGAAACAAACGCAAGCTTCCATGGTCGATTATACAATGTGTGTATATATATATACACACATACAAAGGGGAAACATCACGCAGATTATGGTCTCGTGTGTCATATATTTAGAGAGTCACGTATGGGGAGGAACTGTTGGATGTTCAAGTTCAGGAGAGCGAGTGGGAGTTGCGACACAAGTGTTGGTGAAGATCTGAGAGGAAATGTGATGCGTGGGATACGGAGCATCGTGTATATGGTCTGGACGAAATGTTGAGAGGGTACTCGAGTTGAATTTCATGGGTATGGAGATGAAGAGGGAAGGAAGTGGAGTTTAATGGTGAAGCTTTGGGTTGAATCGGTTGGTTGTAATAATGGGAGAACAAGGTGGGGAGTGCACATTAATGATGAATGCTAAAAATATGGAGAAGGCTTTTAGGTGGGGAAAAATGTACATTTAATCTGGGACAGCAGAAATAAGGTAGGTGGGTATCTGGAAGTGGGCCTCGGGCCATTCGAAAAAAATGAATTATATATATCAGTCTAGTATCTTTTAAATAATTGAAGAAGGGCAATGTGGAACAGTCATGTTGAACAACTGCAAGGAGAAAGATGTTGGCCATGTTTTGAGTACTGAAGTTATCGGTTTAATACCTTTAACAAAAGTAAGTAACATTTTTAATTTTAGTTAAAGAATCAGTTAATTAATATTTATAGTTTGTAACTTATATTGTTAAAATATTTGTGATGCAAGGTCAGAATTGAATAAAACCAACTTCGTTAGGATCGTGCCAACGAACAAAATACTCTAGAGCTTTGTCTAGGCAGATTGGAAACCAACTGGATTTCACTGTTAAATTAAATGACTGTTTAATTTAACTGAAACCAAATCGTTTTGACGATAAATTAAACCAATGTGAGTATAACTCACTCGGTTTTATCCCACTTATATTTTGTAAGTTGGGTCAAATATTTGTGTGATATGATTGTTAAATTGTTTGATGGATGTTGAATATATATTTATATGCAGTGACTGAACTGGTTAAATTAAACGTTTGTTTAATTTAATTTAAATCAATAATTATTTTAATGATTATAACCGGTGGAGGTAACTTACCTTGTTGGTCACGTTATAATAATATAAACGTATAAAATTAGTAATTGGATGTTTAAACGTTTGATTGTTTAATATTATACCTATTTATTGAAATAGATGATTTTATTTGAGGTAACATATTTGGATGCATGGAAAAACAGGATGGAGCAATCTAACTGGATTCCTCAAGTATATTAAATGTTATTTATTTTCATATTATCATTATATGAACTGTTTTGATTAGATGATGGATTTGGTTGTTGATCGTTTGTAATACCCCGTAGTTTTAGCAATACATTAAAATGATAAACTAAGGAATACTTAGTTAAATATTCAGAATTAATTGAAACAGACTGCGGCATTGCGTTCTTCTCAGAATTCTAGTTAAAATAGACACTTGGTTTGCATAAAATAGACATAATATAAGAAAAATATTAAGGTAGAAGTTTGGATATGCATAAGAAGAATACATACATACATACATATATATATATAATAAGTCTAGAATTCAAAAAAATTAAAAAACCAAAAACGGGAAGTGGGAGCGGGAAAATATACCGTTGGGGGTCGACATATGGGTCGACCCACCAATAGGGGGGGTCGACTCATGGGTCGACCCACCCAAAGGGGGGGTCGACCCACCGCAGATCTGGGCAGATTCTTATGCGAGAATGTGGACTGAATTCTAGTCTAGATTTGTTGACTGATGGCTATAAATAAGACCCTATACTCATTGTTTTATTCATCTACATCAATGGTGACGGTGAGATGCTAATCAAGCTCAGATTAAATTAGCCTTTTCTTCATCAACAACGATTCATACATATTCAAAGATCGCTGTTTCAACATTAACAAGATTTCCTCAGTTTTCTTAGATCCAATCACAGTGAGTCTACGTTATTTTTAGATAAGAATAATTAAAAGATAATCTTAACATGTTTAAAAATTGGATCTAAGCATGTGACTAGTTGAATCATATCAGATCTGCCATAACCTGTGTATCTAAATTATTTGTATGAATCAGATCTAAGCCTATGCCTATTTATCATGCCAGATCTGCCATTATTTTTATATCTAATTCACTAATTAGATCTCATCATGCCTGTTTATGATCATGACACTATGGCTAATCAGTTCTATTAACACATGTTCATCAGATATGTTCCTATATGCCTATCTTGTTACTATGCCTAATTTTGTCACTATATGCTTATTAGTTGCTATGCATATTTTTGCCGTCATATGTCAATCTCGTTATTATGATTATTTCTGTTCTCTTCCCTTCTTTTTCTCCCTCTTTATTTTATAGCTAGGCTACCTTCGAGCCTAGGTATACCGCTGAAATATGCGAACGCATGCAATTAGGAACGAGGGGAAAATGTTAAAATTAGGGGATAACTTGTATTAGGAAATTTAGGCATAAATTGAATAAAATACATGAATATGGATTTGGGGCATAAATCAGATTGTGATTTAGAATCTTAATTTAGGGCATATGGTACAAGATAAATATGACTTGGAAAAGGGGCATGAGTACCTATAATGAAATAGGGATAATTGTTAAAGAAGGAAAATGCCTGGAATTACAGTAATTAGAAACTGCAACCATGCTTAGACACGAGGTTAGGTTACACTTATGGTAGAAGTCTTCCCGGACCTACCCAACATATCCAGCGACTACAAGTGGTGTATCTAATGTGAGGGGTCTAAGTGCATAAACATGTAACATGCTAAGACACAAGGTTAAGTGCGACTTATGGAAGAAGTCTATCCGAACACGACCGGCATATCCAGCATCCACAAGTTGTAGGCTTAATGTGGGAGGTCTAGCGCATTATAACCATAAATGAATAAATGGTAATGAATACTTAACCTAATTGAATCCATAGGGATTACATGAACATGTTAACTTGAGTAGGAGTTAAGCAAACTTGCTTGAAATAGTGGGAGGGTTAAGTACATTTTGGGTGGTGGGTGATATTTATGTATAGGCCCACAAACTGAACCTGTTGGGGTTATGTAATTTTATTACACTAGTATGGCGTAACCTGTGGAAATCCTAGTAGTGGGGATGCAAGCATAGGGGGAAGCTTGTATCATCTTGTGTGTAGGACCCGTTTCAGTCAGTAACCCATATTTAGGTATCAAACGAGTACTCTAAACTTGATCGGAGTTGGGGCATGCTTACTGGGCTGATTGTAAGAGATCCAAAAGAGGGGACGGTGTCTGACGGCGGGTTCCATCGGGGTTATGTGCATGCATGGTCTGCTTCCTTGGGAAAATAAGACGCTGTGACATCAGTAGATACGGTTGTGCACATCTTGAAAATGAAGGGTTTCCACTTTAGGAAGTGATACATCCTACTGTAGGGCCAGCACAGGGTTTCTATGGAGTAGCAAGCCGATCGATTGGGGCAGTAATTAGGGTACATCTAGACTTTGGTACATTTAGAAGCCCATTATTATCCTTAGGGATAACTCCGATATGTTTAGTTGGGCTGCCTGTTATTGCATGGGGTAAAAGCTCTCACTAGAAGTACACCTAAGGTTACCATCTTATGCTTGTTGGGGATCATCTTGTTCATATGACACTAGTATTAGTGCAGAGAAAGTACTAGAGAAGCGCGATAGCTTTATCATGTTTACCTTATCATACTTGCCTTATTGTGCTGTTATCTATCTGTCCAGTTTATATGCCTGTCATGATACTTTTAATTATGTATATGCTAAAAGTAACTCGACTCGCTAGACTTTATGTCTGACCTATTTTGTTTCCTCTTCTTTCTCTTCCATTTTCCCTTAGGTTCTCAGGGTGGGAATACTCAAGCTTGATCAGGATTCTGCTTTCATCCTGCTTGGAGCTGCTTAGATGTACTGCTTGATTTCATATCTCTCTACTATGGCTACCTTTTG
The DNA here is from genome assembly GCA_030737875.1 of Allium sativum. Classification (NCBI taxonomy): domain Eukaryota; kingdom Viridiplantae; phylum Streptophyta; class Magnoliopsida; order Asparagales; family Amaryllidaceae; genus Allium; species Allium sativum. The sequence continues at coordinate 965,505,130 of CM060912.1, read as the reverse complement.
GGAATTATGCTTCTTTTATTATTGTAATCTAATGATTTAAGTAGAAGACATAAGTTTTAAATTGATGTACTGCATTTTATGTATTTCAGACTTTGATGTGAATATGTTTTGAACCACGATGTTTTCTGCTTAATAAAAGTTTTAAATTCCGCTGTTATTTTATATCTGTCTTGTAATGTTCCTGTTCTGTTTACCGATAATGCTTCACGAAACTTAATGCATTCTCTTAACCAATGACAATAACGGACGTGGGGTGTCACACTTGGTATTAGAGCTGAAGGTTACCATATTTGATAAAAGATTTTTGAAAATTAATTTTAAAAAGGTTTTAAAAGAAAGCATTTTCAAAAGAAAAGTCTGTTTTGAAAAACATATTCACTAAAAGCCATATGTAATATATTTCGATTCTCTGTTTGAATCCCTTTTTCCTTTTCTTTTTAGCATGTCTGGGGAACCTAATATTCCTGAGGGTGTTACAATATCAGGCTGGTTCCATAGGTATTCAGAGGCCATGGTGCCCACCGGTAGCCAAGCAGACGTCCCCTCCCCTAGCTACACCCTATGTTCATCATCCTCCTCCTCTGCTTTGAGCATATAATTTCTCTAAGGTCTACAAAGATTTCTATGCTATGGGCAGAAAGCCATTTCAAGGAACCGAGATTTTCGTAGAGGCAAGAATTGGCTTAAAGAGACAGAGGATTTGTTTGGAATTTTTGAGGTTGACGATCGTAGGAAGATTTAGTTGGCCGCTTGGCTGCTAAAAGATGAGGCTTCATTCTGGTGGGAAGTGACGCAAGAAGGGCGTCCATTGGAGTCTAGGGACGATTTTCGGCAGAGGTTTGAAATGCAGTTTCTTTCTCAAGCCGAGAAAAGTATGCAAATGGAAAGGTTTCTGGCACTTAGGCAAGGATGCATGACTTTCAAATAGTATGTTAACAAATTCAATCAACTGGCGAGGTTTGGGTTAGACCTAGTGGATACCCCGCATAAGAAAGCTTTGCAGTTTGCTAAAGACTGAATGAATCCCTCCATGGGTTAGCTATGTCCCATATTCCAATGGGATCAACTTTTGAAAGGCTCGTTGATATGTAATTGATGCATGAGGAATATAAAGGTGAAAAGAAAGAAGCTAAGGTTAAGGAAACACAAAACAAGAAATTATGGCCAAAGAAAGGACAATAACAACAACAAAAGAAGGGCGGAAAGAACAACAAGGCTAAAGATAAAAGGAAGTTCCATAATTGGGGATGCGAGGGTCACTTGATTAAGGACTGCAAAAGAAGGAAGAACGCTTGTTTCAATTATGGAGAGGTCATACACTTTTCTAAGGAGTGCCCAAAGAAGCAAGGACAAGGTCAAAGGGCAGGATCTTCGGGAGGGCAGGTGCATGATCTCATGGCCAGTGCACCAAACAAAGGTAGGAAAGTTTCCGTTGAAGGTTTGATTTCTCTTTCCAATTATCCTGTTAGAACTCTTTTTGATTCGGGCGCTTCACATTCTTTTATATTTGTATGTGGTTGAGTCCCCGCACCTTAGTACTAGTATGGTTTTGGATCCCGTTGTTGTTTCAAACCCTATTGGGGTACGGTTCATCTATCTATGATTTGTCGGGGTTTGGGAATATCTGTGTTAGGCATCAAATTTGAATGTGATGCATATGTGCTTGGTTTCATGGGCTATGGATTGATTCTAGGGATGGATTGGCCAGCCATGTATGGTGCCATTTTGGATTGTGAGGACCCTCGAGATTTCTGTTGACCCAAAGGGGTCTGTCATGCTTATTTTCCTAGAGTCTCTTGATGCACCTATCAATGATCTGCGATCTGTACCAGTAGTCTGTGAGTATCCTGATGTTTTTGAGGAGGTTCGGGGCTTACCTCCGAGGCACGAGATCGATTTTCATATATACTTAATGGACAATGCAACGCCAATTGCATTGCCTGTGTGCCATATGGCTCTAAGAGAAATAAGGGAACTCAGCAAGCAAGTAGGGGAGCTACTTAAGAAAGGGTTTATTAGGCGAAGCATATCTGAATGGGGTGCTCCGGTGGTATTTTCAACTAAGGCGGATGGTTCGCTTCACTTATGTTTAGACTATAGAGAGTTGGATAAACTCATTAAGAAGAACAAGAACCCACTCCTGAGGATAGATGATCTGTTTGACCAAGTTGTTGGGGCATCTGTTTTCTCTCAGTTAGACTTGGCCACGGGGTTTCATCAATTAAGGGTGGCCGAGAACACTATAACCTAGACTACTTTTAGAATTCCAGATGGTTTCTTCGAGTGGCTCATTGTTCCTTTTGGGTTGATGAATGCACCTGCCTATTTTGTTGATCTGATGAGTAGGGTGTTTCAGGAGTTTCTAAATAAGTTCATTGTGGTCTGTGTAGATGACATCTTGATTTTCTTGAAGAGCATGCCCAACGTTTGAGGGAGGTTTTGAAAACTCTCTGTGTGCATCAACTTAAGGCGAAGTTCTCTAAATGTCATTTTTGGAGAAAAGAAGTGAGATTTCTAGGGCATGTGGTCTCTAAATATGAGATAACAGTAGATCCCGCAACGATTGTTGCATTTCAAGATTGGCAGATCCCAAAGAAAGCAGCGGAGGTGAGTAGTTTTCTTGGATTGGAAGGCTATTATAGAAAGTTATTTAAAGACTTCTCAAAGATATCAACCCCACTCACCAGGCTAACGGAGAGGAATCTGACATTTTCTTGGGATGTAGATTGTGACGATGCTTTCTAGCAATTGAAGAGGGCTCTAACAACAGCCCCAGTCTTGACATTGCCCGATGGGAACAAAGTGTTTGAAGTATACACTGATGCATGTGGTACAGGGCTTGATGCGGTTCTAATGCAGGAGGAAAGGGTAGTAAGTTATGGAGGTAGACAACTAAGGTTTCATGAGAAGAACTACCCTACCCATGACTTAGAGTTATCTGCCATTGTATTTGAGCTTAAGGCTTGGCGCCATTATTTGCTTGGAGAGAACTTCGAGTTGAACACCGATCATAAATCTCTTAAGTACTTGTTCTCGCAGAAGTATCTCAATTTGAGGCCACAAAGATGCATGGAGTTTTTAGCATCCTATGAATTCGAGATTGCTTATACCCCTGGCAAGGGTAATGTGGTGGCGGACACACTGAGTAGCAGAGGATGGCCTTAATTCCTCTGCTCGTGGAGAGGAAAAGCTTGTAGTTTATATTAACTTTTGACTTTAAACCCTCCACCAAGTTTATACCTGGTTTATTGGAATCCCTAAAGGTGCGACCTACTCTTTTGGATCATATAGGACCTTCACAACGAGAGGATCAATAGATTTCAGACATCTTGGATAGAATCAGCAGAAGGGAGACTTCTAGTCACCTCAGTAGATATTCCACAGACGATAGAGGGTGGTTGCGACGAGATGAAAGGCTTTGTGTTCCCCGAGTTGGAAATTTGTTAAAGATAGTCCTAGAGGAAGCCCATCATTCTAAGATGACTATACATCCAGGCGGTGATAAGAAGTATAGAGATATGAGGAGGGTTTTCTTTTGGGCTGGGATGAAAAAAGATGTAGCAGAGTTTGTTTCTCAATGTTTGATTTGTGTAACAACCCGAAAATCTGGGCCAGTTTAAAATTTTTATTTTGGCAATTTTAGCGAATTTTGATTATTTAAGATGAATCATTTTAAATAATATCGACGAGAAATTTATTTTGAATAGAATTCGAACATATATATTATACGCGTCGTCGTTAGAATATAAATATTTATATATAATTATAAATAAAATTGAAAATGGCGCGGTAGTTCGATAATTCGATTTCAAACTTCAATTGAACGTACCGGGTGCAAAACAATCCGGATTTTAGTGAAACCAAAAACATTAGGACCTAATTGAGAATATCTTTCCAACGAATCTGACAAATCAAGATTTCATAGCGGGAATCAAAAGATATGTCCAGTTGAAAATTCTGAATAGTCGCTATAGAATTCAGGCCCTTGAAAATGGGAATTCTGCAAACGACCTCGGATTTCGACGAAACCACTTTTGTTGGATCCGCAGTGTCAAGTTATTGCTAGGTTTCTAATTTCATAATTTTTCGAATCAATATGTGAGCGTGGCAAAGGAAAACGCGTTTAACCAGTTTCAGTTGATTTTAATCGACTGGAAAATGACCATTTTTCTAACGGTCTCAGAATTCGACGAAACTAGTTTTGTTAGGACCGTATCGCCAATACGAAGCTAGAAAATATTTTTCTGAAATTTTTCGAGTTAGTATGTGACCCCGGTAATTTGAAATGTACGTTTAAAATCCGATATAGTGATTTAAATGTAAATTCAACGGAAACTGATTGTAACAGCCGAATCAGCCTACGATACATATCCCATTGTGTTCGGAATGGGGGTAATTAGCTATGGACGACAGGCGGTGGGCCCCGTTTTGAGGTCGAAAATAAAAGTTGCTTTTTGGGTGGAAAATTAAATTAATTAAAAAAAAAAGCCCCTTTCTCTCTTTATCTTCCCCCCCCCCCCCCCCCCCGTTCGTTTCATTTCAGAAATACAAAAAAAAAAAAAGGAAGAAAACCCACGAAGCTGAAGCCCGTCGCCTCCCCATCGCAACCTCACCGAAGTCCGGCCACCGCTCTCCAGCCTCCGCTCCTCCTTCCTATCGACGAGCCCCCTCCCAATCCCCAAACCCGCGACCACCCGCAGAACCGCATCGACGAATCCGCCACCAACCCTACGAAGACCACCGCCGGCCCCTAGATCCGCCACTGCACCACCGTCAGACCCCGAGCCACCTCGCGACGCAAACCCCGAGACCCTCCCCATCCCCAACGAACCACTGTAAGTTTTTAGATCTCAGAATTTTTTATTATTCATGTTAAGAACGAATTTTTATTCATGTAAAATAAATGGGTTTTGTTATCATTATCAGTTTTAATTATTTAATGTATTAGAATCGAATGGAAAACAAAAAAGGAATTTGCTTTTGAAAAACAAAAAAGGAATTTGCTTTTGAAAATCAAAAAGGAATTTACTTTTGAAAAACAAAAAGGAATTTGCTTTTGGAAACAAAGTTTGCATTCTTCTTGAAAATATAATTAACATTGTTTTTAAAATAGAAGAGACGATTTTCGTTTATACAAAGATTAGATTTTCAATCGAAGTAAAAATATGATTTTTATATATTGAACATCGAAGTAAAAATGTGATTTTTATATATTGAACATCGAAGTAAAAATATGATTTTTATATATTGAACATCGAAGTAAAAATGTGATTTTTATATATTGAACATCGAAGTAAAAATTCGATTTTTACATATGTAATGGCTACAGCAACGAAGATGCGATGACGATGAAGATTTCTATCAAAGAAGAGTCAAGATGATTGGATAGCTATCGATGAGAATTTCTCACCTTTCAATTTCTTTTCTAGTTATATATATATACTAGGATGCAGACGGTGCTTAGTAGCACCCGACACAATCGTCCACAGACCATGGACTTGTTTGTTTGGTTGCATAGATTAGTTATATGATGTGATTTGAATTGGGTTGTTTGGTGATTTTGATTGATGTGTGAATGGCGTGGGCCTTCACTAGACCGGGGATAAGGCTAGGCCTTGTCCCGTTCCTTGTATCGTGCCGTTATGCCGCCGAAATTTTCTAAAATAAGTTGGAAAAATAAAGATAACATTTTATTTGATAAATGAAATGAATAGAAATTCATATGTTAAAATAAAATGTTTTGTCGTTAAAAACATAATTTTTAACGTAAACGTGAATAAATAAATATTCATTTACAAACCAGACGGTTTGTTTATGTACACCTATTTGAAGGACATTGATTGGGACGATAAATTTCATACATCGCCCAACTGCACAAATAAAATCTGTGTTTGATTGTTTGAAACCCCACACGGGTGTTGGGATGAAATTTGAAATTCACTCATCCTGATTGATTAAATATGTCGATCGTTTGATTGACAGGCTGTTATAAGCGTTAGATATCTATATTTGATGCTTATATAGTGTAGTGCACTTTGTTGATGGTTGATTATTTTTCAATGCTGTTATATACATATGTTGTATGAAAATCCATATAATTAATTTTATATGGTGATTGATTGGGCCTCATTCCAATTTAGAAAATAAAGAATATTATAACATTAAAGTTCATGTGTTGACTGTACTCATTCGTTGAGATTAGTCATGTGTTGAACGAAATATTTTAGTAATAAAATTTACATCTTTATCAATATAAAATAAAGGTTCATGTGTTGACAGTACTCATCCATTGAGATTGGTCATGTGTTGAACGAAATATTTTAGTAATAAAATTTACATCTTTATCAGTATAAAATAAAGGTTCATGTGTTGACAGTACTCATCCATTGAGATTGGTCATGTGTTGAACGAAATATTTTAGTAATAAAATTTACATCTTTATCAATATAAAATAAAGGTTCATGTGTTGACAGTACTCATCCATTGAGATTGGTCATGTGTTGAACGAAATATTTTAGTAATAAAATTTACATCTTTATCAATATAAAATAAAGGTTCATGTGTTGACAGTACTCATCCATTGAGATTGGTCATGTGTTGAACGAAATATTTTGATAATAACAACTATTTTGAAAAAGAAATATTTGAAATAGAATATTTGAAAATAGAAATTTATGAAGCCGTGTTGATTGGATTGACGCCATTTTGACGTGAACGATATTTATATCGATTTTAAAACGATTTCGAAATGAAATGAATTGAAAACAATTTCGAAATGAAATTAATTGAAAACGATTTCGAAATGAAATGAATTGAAAACGATTTCGAAATGAAATGAATTGAAAACGATTTCGAAATGAAATGAATTGAAAACGATTTCGAAATGAAATGAATTGAAAACGATTTCGAAATGAATTGAATATAAAACGAATTCAAATTGAATTGAAAGCAAATTGAAATGAATTCAAATTGAATTGAAATTTGAATTGAATAGAAATGAATTTTAAAACGAATTTATAAAGAAGAATTCAATTTTGATTTGAATTGAAATGGAAGTTGAAGTTGCTTTTGAAATGAATTTAAAACTATTTATAAAATTCGTTTTAAATAGAAATCGACGATATATATATTATATATTATATATATAATATAATGGCCTGAATAGAACGCGCCGCGCCGCGGCAGTTCGTGAATTTCGACCATTTATTTCAAACGGACATTACGGGAGATCCGACCGTCGGATTCTCCTAAAACCGGAACCGTTGGGTTCGTATCGAAAAGAGCTTTCTAACGAACGTTAGAAATTTGAAATCTAATGGTTGGATTTGGAGATACGTCCAAATCAAATTTGAAAAAGGTCGATGTAAGTGCAGTTCGATGGCCATTGGTGGAAATCGACTGTACGGGCCTTGATAAAATTATTAAAAATAGTAATAATTTGTGTAAAATCATAAGAAATGATTTAGAAAGAATTGGGATGAAAAACTCCATATTTGAAAAGATAAAAATAGATTTTTATCGAAATGAACTACTTTTGAACTAGAATTATAATTCTATTTATTTTTAAGTAAATAAATTGAATTTGAAAAAGGGTTTTAAAAATAACCAGAATTTCCAATGATTGCATTGGAGTGGATTTGAATCGAAATTGTCTTCGGAATATTTCGATGTTGGAATTCGTGATTATACAGATGTTGTTATGGAAATTTGAAAGATATATATTTATATCGTTATTTCCAATACGACATTTGTTAGTCATAGAATTTGATATTGAATATAAGCCGATATATTTTCTATTCAGAGCCTTGTATTAAATATCAAATGTGATTTGGGTTTGTCGTGAATGGTGTCTTCACTAACACTGTTCTTGAACCCAGTTGAGAAAAGATTAAATCTTTTTATTTAGATTTAATGAAGTGTACCAATTAAATAATATTTAATTGAAATTGATATTGATTTTTGGGTTTATCGTGAACAGTGTTTTAAATAACACTTGTTCTTTAACCCGATAATTAATGAATGTGACTTTGGGTTTATCGTGAACCGTGTTTTAAATGACACTGATTCTTTAACCCAGTTAAAGATTAAAACTAAGTGGAGTTTTAATGAATCTTTAATTAGATTGAAAAGATCGAAAATGGAGTAACCCCAGTTTTGCTCCAGGCGATAGTTAAATCTTTAATTAGATTTGAACGTGAAATGGTAATTGAATTTACCGAAAACACTGTGGTGTTAGATATGAAGTATAACCAGTTTTACTTCATGGGATGAATAGGTTGGGATTGGGAAATTAAAACAAATGATTAATTCGGTAAGGTTCGCTAATCCCGACTAGTTTGAATTGATATTCAAAAATAGATTAAAGAATAAATTCAAGAAATTTATCTTGGATAAAATTAATGGGAACCTTTCCCTATGAATGTGAAATTTAGAAACTAACTGTCGGTTGGCCAAGCAGAATGGTTTTCTGGATATTGATCTGATGTTGGTTTCGGCCTTCGGGGTTAATATTTGGGAAATTATTCTCTTGATTAATTTACGGTTAGTGACTGATGAACAAATGAGGCGTATGTTGTGTTTGTGTAACACTTATTTAAAATATACGCGAGTTATTCGGAAAGACCGGGTTTACCCCATTTTGAATAACTGACACGACGATAAGTCGAAGATGAAGACGATGGTCGAAGACCGGAAGTCTTCACGTCGTTTGGGTGATTACTGATGATCTTGATTGGGCTGTACACCCAAGAAGATGGAAACAGTTGGTGATCGTCCAGACGTACTTGGAGATCGATGGATATGCGGGGTACTAGGTGCCTCCGGTTTCGTTCAGACCCAGAACGGACTTGTAAATGGACTGTGTGTCTGACATTGGATTTTAGTTCGTGTGATTGATCTCTATTAAATATATATCTGTTTGGCGGCGGAGAATTTATTCTTTTGCTTAACGCCCTTCTCTGAGACGTACGAGCTCAGGAGTTATATATTGATGGATATCAAACGTATGGAGTGAATTGCCTGTGTGGCATGCCTAAGTGGAAATTGATCAAGGCTTCTGTTGAAAAGCAAAGTCTTGTGGTTGATGATCGAAGCACGGCCTTTGTGGCGTAGCTTTGTGTAACGTTTACTTCGCGAGTTTCACACCCGGTATGAACCAAAAACGGGAGACGGACCTCAGGGAGGGCATGCGTTTCTTTCTAGTTAGGAGTGGCGTCAGTGCTTGAACTGGCTGACGAGTTTGACTCATGTGGATGTTGCTTATTATTACTTGCTGAAAAGCGAGACGCCTCGTGATATCGGTTTCGGCCGATGCTTCTGGCCGGCTGACGGGCCAGGCTTACGCCCCAAAGGGCGGGGAAACGCAGTGTTCAGGAATTTTAATCCACATCGGTGGACCGGCCCTGACGATCCAAGGGTCACTCGAGCTCTGATCCTGTGGCTCGGGCTAGAGAGTCACAAATCGGTAGAGGATCTTGCCCCTGGCCTCGGTTCATACCATAAATGATAACCCAATTTCCAATACGTGTATTGCGGTTTTAATTGTAGAACTAGTATGGCGACATGATATATGGTACCCATGCCGTCTATGATTGATATTTGTGATTGAAATTGTTTTGACACTATACACTTATAGTAGTATCAAATGATTTGTTTTAAACGTACTAAGCATGTTTGGCTATTATAAGGGAAAACCCTATCCTCGGCTGCGTTGCATTGTGTGATGGGACCTGAGTCTTATAATAGCTTCATTTTTAGAAAAGCATTGCACTGTTTACTTATATGCACTGGTGTTCTTGGGAGGAAACCCGTTCCGTGTTATACGGCGTGGTCCCTTGATTTGCTTAACTTTAAACATACAGATTAATAACTGTTTTAGTTCTCACACCAGTCACATGACTGACATGGAGTTTATTGTTTTAACCTAAACTCTGGGTGCCCTTATTTTGACACAGGCAGCTAGTAGTTTTGGTTTTGCAGATTTATATTCACAGGATCCTGGTTTACAGCTGGAATGATATCCGGAAAGCTTTATATCCGTATATCTCTTCTAGTTGTGTATTGTATTATTTTCCGCTGCTATGTATTTAAATGTAATTTAAATCTCTGATATTTCAGTGTAATATTCATTTATACTCTGTATATTCTTGTAATCTGATGCATTGTTGTAATATACAATGAAATGTTCTTTTGTATGCGTTCTGTTGTGGCTTGTTCTCGAACTATCCGACGCTTTCCTTCACGGGGAAGTTGCGGGTTTTCACAATTTGCCAGCAAGTCAAAGCTGAGCAAAAGAAGCCTGACGGTTTACTTCATCCTATGGATATCCCATAGTGGAAGTGAAGAGCGTTTATATGGATTTCATTGATGGTTTGCCTAGGTCAAGGACGGGCAACATCAGCATTTGGGTTGTAGTAGATAGGCTTACTAAGTGCGCTCATTTCATTCCGGTTAAGAGTGAGAGGACGACGACATGGTTGGCAGTAGTTTACATTCGTGAAGTAGTCCATCTTCATGGAGTACCTTCTAGTATCGTAAGTGATCATGACCCCATTTTCACCAGTGAATTTTGGAGGAGCTTTCAAGAAGCATTAGGTACACGGTTGTGTTTGAGCACTGCTTATCACCCTCAGACCGATGGACAAATGAAAAGGGTGAATAGAGTCCTTGAGGATCTTTTAAGACTGTACGTCCTAGACTTCGGAGGAACTTGGGAAGAGAATCTTCCTTTAGTAGAGTTCTCCTACAACAATAGTTATCAAGCTAGTATTGGCATGGCACCATATGAAGCATTTTATGGACGACCTCTTAGATCACAGACTTATTGGTGGGAGTCTACAGAAAAGCTTTTACTTGGACTGGATATGGTTAGAGAAACTACTAAAAAGATTGATCTTATTTGAAGTGACCCGAACTTCCCCGATCTACGAAGAGAAGAGAAAGAACGAATTACTTTGAGGACAAGATGAATCAGAACACAGACAGAAGAACTTTTCATTGTTTATTACCACAATTCCATCAGAATACAAGAATATATAGAGTATAAAACAATATTACACATTTATCAAATATCAGAGATTACAATAAATTACATAGCAGCGGAAAATAATACAATACACAACTGAAGGAGATATACGGATACAAAGCTTTCCGGATATCATTCAGCCTGTAAACCAGGATCCTGTGAATATAAATCTGCAAAACCAAAACTACTAGCTGCACGTGTCAAAATAAAGGCACCCAGAGTTTAGGTTAAAACAATAAACTCCAGGTCAGTAATGGGACTGGTGTGAGAACAAAAACAGTTATTAATCTTTATTTTAAAGTTTGGTAAATCAAGGGACCACGTCGTATAACACGGAACGGGTTTCCTCCCAAGAATACCAGTGCATAAAACAACAGTGTAATGCTAAATAAAGAACAGTGAAGCTATTATAAGACCCAGTTCCCATCACACAATGCAACGCACGCCGGAGGATAGGGTTTTTACCTTATAATAGCCAAGAATGCTTGATACGTCTAAAACAAATCATTTGATACTATTATAAGTGCATAGTGTATAAAACAACTTCAAATCATAAGTATCAATCATAGACGGCATAAGCACCCCATCCCACTATGTCGCCATAAATAGGATTACAACTAAAATCGAAACGTCACGTATTGGAAGTTGGATTTCCATCTGTGAACCGAGACAAAAGATAGTCCTCTACTGATTCGAGACGCTCTAGTCTGTGTCTCAGGTCAGAGCTCGAGTGACCTTTGGATCGTCAGGGCCGGTCCACCGATGTGGATTAAAATGCGTGAACACTTCGTTTGCCCACCCTTTGGGGTGTCAATGAGCCAACGAATGACTCCATTGGCTTCACATAGTCATCGATATATCCGAGGCGCCATGCAACAGCAACAACCACATAAGTCATACTCGTCAGGGTGTGTAAAACCACTGATGCCACTTCTAACTAGAAAGAAACACATGCCCTCCCTGATGTCCTCTCCCGTTTCTGGTTCACAACCGGGGTGTGAGGCTTGCGAATCAACGTTACACAAAGCTATACCACACAGGCCGTGCTTTGATCATCAACCACAAGACTTTGCTTTTCAACAGAAGCCTTGATCATTTGCATCTTAGCATACCACACAGGCAAACCACTCCATGCAATCGATATCCATCAATCACACAGAATGATATCCAATGTCAGACACACAGTCCATTTACAAGTCCGTTCTGGGTCTGAACGAAACCGGAGGCACCTAGTACCCCGCATATCCATCGATCTCCAAGTACGTCTGGACGACCACCAACTGATTCCCACCTTTTGGGTGTACGGCCCAACCAAGATCATCAGTAATTATCCAAACGATGTGAAGACCTCCGGTCTTCTACCATCGTCTTCATCTTCGACTTATCGTCGTATCAATTATTCAGAATGGGATAAACCCAGTCTTTCTGAATAACTCGCGTATATAATAAATACGTGTTACACAAACACAACATACGCCTCATTCCAATTCATTAGTCACTAACCGCAAATTAGCAAGAGAATAATTCCCCAAACATTAACCCCGAAGGCCGAAACCAACATCAGATCAATACCCAGGAAACCGTTCTGCTTAGCTAACCTATAGTTAGTTTCTAAATTTCACATTCTTCGGGAAAGGTTCCCATTAATTTTATCAAAGATAAATTCCTTTAAATTTATTCTTTAATCTTCCTTTGAATATCACTTCAAACTAGTCGGGATTAGCGAACCTTACCGACTTAATCATTTGTTTTAATTTCCCAATCCCAACCTATTCATCCCATGAAGTAAAACTTGTAATACTTCATATCTAACACCACGGTGTTATCGGTAAATTCAATTACCATTTCACGTTCAAATCTAATTAAAGATTCAACTATCACGTGGAGCAAAACTGGTGATACTCCATTCTCGATCTTTTCAATCTAATTAAAGATTCATTAAAACTCCACTTAGTTTTAATCTTTGAATGGGTTAAAGAATCAGTGTCACTTAAAACACGGTTTACGATAAACCCCAAAATCACATCACAATTCAATCAGTCCCTAACCGTAAATTAGCAAGTGAGCAATGCCCAAAATATTAACCCCGAAGGCCGAAACCAACATCAGATCAATACCCCAGAAACCACTCAACTTAACTAATCTCTAGTTAGTTTCTGATTTTCTTAACTCCTTTGGGTCTAAGAACAATATTATTGAAGATACCATTCACGACAACCCAAAATCACATTTCATTAATTATCGGGTTAAAGAACAAGTGTTATTTAAAACACTGTTCACGATAAACCCAAAAATCAATACCAATTCAATTCCAATTAAATATTATTCAATTGGTACACTTCATTAAATCTAAATAAAAAGATTTAATCTTTTTCTCAACTGGGCTTAAGAACAGTGTTAATGAAGACACCATTCACGACAAACCCAAATCACATTTGATATTAAATACAAGGCTCTGAATAGAAAATGTATCGGCTTATATTCAATATCAAATTCTACGACCAACAAATATCGTATTGGAAATAACGATATATATATATATATATATATATATATATCTTTTAAATTTCCATAACGCTATCCGTATAATCGCGAGATCCAACATCGAAATATTCCAAAGACAATTTCGATTCAGATCCATTCCAATTCAATTATTGGAAATCCTGGTTATTTTCAAAACCATTTCTAATCCAATTTATTTATTTTAAAAATAATAAAAATTATTATTCTAGTTCAAAACTAGTTCATTTCGATAAAAATCTATTTTTATCTTTTCAAATATGGAGTTTTCCATCCTAATTCTTCCCAAATCATTCCTTATGATTTTACACAAATTATTACTATTTTTAATAATTTTATCAAGGCCCGTACAGTCGATTTCCATCAGCGGCCATCGAACTGCACTTATAGCGACCTTTTGCAAATTTGATTTGGACATAATTCCAAATCCAATTGTTAGATTTCTAATTTCTAATATTCGTTAGAAAGATCTTTTCGATACGAACCCAACGGTTCCGGTTTTAGGGGAATCCGACGGTCGGATCTCCCGTGATATCCATTCGAAGTCAATGGTCGAAATTCGCGATCTGCCGCGGCGCGGCGCGTTCTATTCAGGCCATTATATTATATATATAATATATACTTCGTCGATTTCCTTTTAAACGTATTTTATGAATCATTTTAAATTCGTTTTCAAAACAATTTCATCTTCCTTTTCAAATTCAAATCAAAATTGAATTTTCCTTACAAATTCGTTTTAAATTCATTTCAAATTGATTTCAATTCAAATCGATTTTCATTTCAGTTTCAGTACATTTTCAATTCAATTCAATTTCAATTCGAATTCATTTCTATTCAATTTCAATTCAAATTTATTTCTATTCAATTTCAATTCGAATTCATTTCTATTCAATTTCAATTCGAATTCATTTCTATTCAATTTCAATTCGAATTCATTTCTATTCAATTTCAATTCGAATTCATTTCTATTCAATTCACTACTACAAAACAGGCCTGTTGCTTCACCTCATTTGCATCTATTGTAGCAAAACCAGATGCTAATAACAATATCTGCATCGGTTCTATATGAAAGGTCGATGCAATTAGTAAGAGGAAAGCAGCAGATAACACAAAACTGCAGTTTGCATCGGTTCTATGTAAAAACCGATGAAAATAAACCGATGCAAAAAGTTTAATTGCACTGGTTATAAATTATAGCCGATGCAAATAAAATTACTTCTACAAGCAAAAAATCCACAATTACTTGCATCGGTTAAACTAGGGATGCAAATTTTTTAACCCTTTTATACACATCATTGGACACGTGAAAATTTCCCCCCTTTTAGCACGTTGCTTCCCGCTACTCCTCCCCGGTTCCTTTTTCATTTTCCCAAAAATTTACTTCGTCATTATCCCCAAAAAAAAAGACTTCGATTATTTAAAAAAAAAACTGAATAAGAGAAATCGGATTTCCCCAAAAGTTGATTGAGCAGATCGATCGGATTTCCCCCAAAGGTTGATTGAGCAGATCGGATTTTTCAGAAGATGCTTCTCAATTCGTCGATTGCTTGGATTGACTACGCCAGGTATCGATTCTTTACCTTGTTCGGATTTTCCAGAAGACGCTTCCATTTTCTTTTCCTGACCACTCCGAGTTATTATTAGTATTACAAAGATAAGCAAATTTGTGCTTTTGTTCGACAAGATGGATAGGTTTATCTGGTTAAGAGATACGTTCAATCTTGTATATGGATGTTCTGATGTGTTGGCAGTATTCATCCACTACGTGTACTACTCGATGAGTTCAATTTTTAATGGTTAAATCGAGACCTTAAAATTATAGGAAGAACTTCCTTTATGTGAATTTCTTATTATACTTTTGCATTCATGTTCTTTTGCAATAACTGTTTGTGGTACTATAATAATTATTTATGCATACTGCTCATTCGATTGGAACTGAATCAGTGCACCGTTTACACTTTATGCTTGATTATTGTTTATCTGTTATGTTAGTGGTTTTTTGTTAATCCTAATTTACTGTAATCACCATGGACTCCACAAGCCTAAATAAATCCAAAATTACTGAGAAGACTGCATGACTACCAAATAATGGTGTGATTTTCTATCTTTTGGGTAGGTTTACTTGGTTATAAACAACTTAAATTACCCTTGAACCATGATTATGGATATGATTTTCTATCTTTTGGATAGGTTTACGTTACTTGGTTATAAATCATCTAAATTACCCTTGAGCCATAATTATGGAGAGGGTCAACTATGCCTTAATAATCCACATTTATTTGTCTATACTTTTGATATAAAATATCCTAAGATAGCTCCCTTCATACTAGAGTTTATGACTAATATATGTTTTTCTTTGTCGGCTAATGTCATAACAACTCTATAGTACTCGATTGAGTGATTTAGAAACCATGCATGTGCATATGGGATAGGCTATTAGAGTGGCATAACTGAAGCTTTGGAAGCGAAGTCGACAATTTGGATATATAACGCAGTAGTACATGACATGTATATCATTTATGTATGAGACTAGGAACAGATATTCTACTCTGACTTTCTGTATTGACATTTATTTATAAATTACTTCAGTCGGTGTAGTCATCATGTTTATGTATTTTCAGTATTAAACCAAGTAAAGTAATCCCTTTTTTTTGGAATATTAAACCACTTTCCGTCAGATATGATTATTAATGGCTGAGAATTGAAGCTCCAAGGAATCAATATTCAAAGGATATTTCCTTGCACTTATTGTTGTATGTCCTCGGTTTTAATGTTTTGGTGGGCTACTGAGATGATGCCTGACTGCTGTGCTTAACTATAGCAGAATAAACATGCATTGAATTTGATACTATACTGCACATGATACATGAAGAAATATAATGATAGTTAAAGTTCTTACTATTTATATGATAGTCTTTTTCTGCCTTTATCGTTCCATTTTATTGACTGATATTTATAAGAGCATCATTGTAGAATATATGATTGCATTGTATGAACCCAGATCTTGGTAAAAGAATAGAAATAAAGGTATATAAAAAGTTCGGAAATATTCATTTGATGCTGCTAAAATAAAACAAAAAAAAATGCATGTATATTTCAATAATATATCATGTGTTAGAAGCTGTGACCAGTGTAGTCAAGGTGAAAAAGCCCCAGGCTAGCGCCTAGCGCTTTTTGGCGCCTAGGGCTTTTTTGGGCGCCTTGAACATGACTTTTTCTATTTTACAAAAAAAAACTGCACTTAAAAAATAAAACTTAAAAACTGCACTGAACAAAAACTGCCTTAAAAAACTGCATTTGTTCAACAGTTGTCACCAAAAGAACTGCATTTGTTTTAACAAATAAAAAAACTGCATTTGTTCACCAAAAAAAAAACTGCATTTGTTTTAAAAAATAAAAAAACTGCATTTATCCATGACCTAAGAAGAAAAGGAAAATGGTTTAACAAAAAAGAACTGCATTTGTTTTAAAAAATAAAAAAACTGCACTGATTTAAGAAATAAAAACTGCATTTGTTCACCAAAAAAAAATCTGCATTTGTTCAAAACTTCCAAAAAAAACTGCATTTGTTCCAAAAAAAAATTCTCATTTGTTTAAAAAAAACAGCATCTGTTTTATAAAAAAACTGCACTGCACTGTGTTTTATAAAAAAAAACTATACTGATTTTTATTTCAATAAAAACTGCACTGATTTTTTTTTTAAAAAAAAAACTGAATTTGTTGAAACTTAAAAAAAAAACTGCATTTGTTCCAAAAAAAAAAAAAACAGCATTTATTCAAAACTTCAAAAAAATTACTGCATTTTTTCTTTAAAAAAAAAATTCTGCATTTCTTCAAAAAGAAAAACACACACTTACTCTTGTTTAACAAAAAAAACTGCTGTTCAAAGAAGAAAACGAGGAAAAAAAATCTTACAGAACAAAAAATTTCTGAAGGCTCGAGCTTTGATCAGATAAGATTCAAGTAATTTTTGCTGTTGATTTGCTTGTTCGATGTCCTCTTTGAGTTCGACGGCTGCTTTTTTCTTTTTCTTTTTTGTTCGAGATATGAAAATGACTTCAAAACCCTAGCCGACTAGGCTGATATCATCGAACTGGGCTGATTTGGGCCTCAAAAAGGGGAAAAAAACCTACCTAAAACGCCGCTTTTCAATTCCATCACCTTTTAGCGCCTTGAGCGACTTTCCAGCGCCTCAATTACAACCGGCGCCTTGATGATCAGAAAAGCCCTAGGCTGGCGCCTAGGCGCGCCTAGGCGAGCGCCTTGACTACACTGGCTGTGACAGATTATGAAATAAATCAAATCAGGCTTTCGAGTGAACCACATGCTAATGTTGCCTTAAAATGGTAGAACATAAAGAACTAACTGAAGATATGTTCATCTATCTTTTGGATAATCAAATAAAAGTTTAGACCCAATGCATCATTTGATTTATACTAGGAATTTTATGAAATTAGCCACTTTTGAAATAGAAGTAAATAAGCACCAATCTTTAGCTATGGTTGAACCAACGCTGAAAATAATAGCCTATTGAAATGTGGGTATACATACAAGGAACCATGATACTATCCCAAATTTAAAGAGTGCATAATTGCTAAACTATGGAAAATGTTGTTAGTTTGTTAATATGTATTTGGTATTCAACTTTTTTTTTTTTTGATTTTGTAGTGTGTCATTTGAACATGGATCGTATGTGGATGTACAATGTGAAACGCAGCGATGATGAGTTCCTGAACAAAATTGAAGAGTTCGTCAATTGTGCACTGAATGATCAAGTAAGAAGAGGGGAAGAAACTATTTTTTGTCCTTGTAAATACTGCAAAAATAAGAGGAGATTTCGTAACATAGATCAAATCAAAGATCACATAATTCGCTATGGATTAAAGCAAAATTGCACGCGATGGATATGGCATGGTGAAAGTGTACTTAATAGATCCAATTCCAGTAATCGTGAGAATGATGAGAATGACCAAGAAGAAAATATGAATAACGAGGCAAATGATGAGAGTGATCGTGTTCAAGAGATGTTTTATGATGTTGAAGAACAATTGATGGAAGATCCAAAGTTGTATGAAAGAATATTAACTGATGCCGAGAAACCTTTGTTTCCTAATTGTGCCAAGTTCACAAAATTGTCTGCTGTTCTCAAGCTTTACAATTTAAAAGCAAAGCACGGGTGGAGTGATACAAGTTTCACATCATTGCTTGAATTTTTGAATGACATGCTTCCGGACGGTAATGAGCTTCCTACTTCTAACTACGAGGCAAAGAAAATTATGTGTCCAATTGGTATCGGTTATAAGAAGATACATGCATGTCCAAATGATTGTATATTATATCGAAATGAATATAAGAACTTGCATGAGTGTCCAAAGTGTGGATTATCTCGTTATAAGTCACGAGCGGATGTTCATAATGATCGAGAGAAGAAACGGCCTCCGGCAAAAGTCTTATGGTATCTTCCTATTATACCAAGACTTAAACGTTTATTTGCAAATGAAGAAAATGCAAAAAAATTAAGATGGCATGCAGATGTGAGGAAAACTGATGGATTATTAAGGCATCCAGCAGATTCTCCGCAGTGGAGAAACATTGATGCAATGTATCGTGATTTTGGCGAGGAAAGTAGAAATCTCAGACTTGGTCTTTGCACAGATGGCATAAACCCATTTGGTAATCTAAGTAGCCAACATAGTACTTGGCCCGTTCTTTTGGTGATTTACAACCTTCCACCTCATTTGAGTATGAAGCGCAAATATATCATGTTATCTCTTTTAATATCTGGACCACGACAACCAGGAAACGACATTGATGTTTACCTAGCTCCTTTGATTGATGATCTAAAACTTTTATGGGATAAAGGCGTGCGTGTGTTTGATGCATATAGCAAAAGTGACTTTACATTGCGTGCTATGCTCTTTTGTACTATAAATGATTTTCCTGTGTATGGTAACCTGTCTGGCTACAGTACAAAAGGTGCTCAAGCATGCCCAATTTGTCTAGACGATATGGTTGTTGAGCGTTTGCATTATTGCAAGAAAAATGTGTATATGCATCACCGTAGATTTCTCCCTGTTGATCATTCTTATCGTAAAAAGAAGAAAGCTTTCAATGGAGAGGTAGAGAATGGAGTTTCTCGGTTGCCGTTATTAGGAAATGATGTTTATGAACGGGTCAAAGATATTGAAAATACGTTCGGCAAAGCCTCTCCTCTTTTAGAAGGTCCTTGGAAGAATAAATCTATATTTTGGGAGCTTCCATATTGGAGACATTTACAAGTTAGACATTGTTTGGATGTAATGCATATAGAGAAAAACGTTTGTGACAGTATAATTGGGACACTCTTGAATATACCTGGTAAGACAAAGGATAGTGAGAAAGCCAGACAAGATATGTTGAAAATGGGTATTCGGAAGGAGTTAGCACCGATGCTGAAAGGTAAACGTACCTATTTGCCTCCTGCATGTTATACATTGTCCAAAAAAGAGAAAATTAGTTTATGTGAGTGTCTTCATGGTGTGAAGGTTCCAACAGGTTATTCTTCAAACATTAGCAGTCGTGTATCAATGAAGGATTTGAAATTGACGAACTTGAAGTCTCATGATTGTCATGTGCTAATGCAACATTTATTACCTGTTGCAATTAGAGGTATATTGCCTAAACATGTTAGACATGTTGTTACAAAGCTTTGTATCTTTTTTAATGCAATTTGTAGCAAAGTGATAGATCCTGATAAGTTGGATGCTCTACAAGCCAACGTTATTGTTACTTTATGCCAATTCGAGATGTATTTCCCTCCTTCATTTTTTGATGTTATGGTGCATTTGGTTGTTCACCTTGTCAGAGAAATCAAAATTTGTGGTCCTGTATTTATGAGATATATGTATTCGTTCGAAATGCATATGGGAAGTCTGAAAACAAAAACAAAAAATAGATACAGACCAGAAGCTAGTATCGTAGAAGGTACTATAGCTGAAGAGGTTATTGAATTTGTCACTCCATACTTACCTGGTGTTGAGCCTATTGGACTTCGTAAATCTCGGCATGAAGAACAACTTAACGGGCAAGGCATAATCAGGTTAAAATTAATTTAAATTGTTGATGAAATGTATCGCAAAGCTCACCTGCTTGTTTTACAACATCTTACTGAGGTTCATCCTTATTTGGAGAAGCACATGGCAATTCTAAAATCTGAGAATCCTTCAAAGAACGAAAGGTGGTTGACGAATGAACATAACAGCTCATTCGTATCATGGTTCAGAGAAAATGTATTGGCTCAGTTGGATGAAACACATCATAATATTTCTGATACAATACGATGGTTAGCTTATGGGCCTCGATTTCAAGTCAAATCTTGGGAAGGATATGATATAAATGGGTATGTCTTTTATACAAAGCGTCAGGATGAAAAGAGTAAAATGCAAAATAGCGGAGTTAGCATCGTGGCATCGTCAAGAGAGTTTGCTAGTGCTAAAGATAATAGACCAATAGATGCGACAATGTCATATTATGGGATAATCGATGATATTTGGGAGCTCGAGTATATGGACTTCACGATCCCGTTGTTTCGATGTAGATGGATTAATAATCGTCGTTCTGCACGAGTGGATGAACATGGATTCACACTTGTTGACTTTAGTTGAGCTAGTCATGATAATGATCCATTCATCTTGGCATCTCAAGCAAAACAAGTTTTTTACGTAACCGATCCAGCTGATAATAAGTGGTCTGTTGTTCTTCCCGGCAAAAGACGCATTGTTGGGATTGGTGATGTGATGGATGAAGAAGAGTATAATCAATTTTATGAGAATCCACCTTTCTCCAGTGGCGTAAGTCTATCAGAAGAAGATGTTGATTTAAATGCAACTTATGCATGTTTTGATCACGAGGAAGGGGTTTGGATAGCGGGGTAATGTTTTTTTCGTATTCATAATGGTTTAGTTGTCGTTTGAAATCTTACATGAGACTATCTTATATTTTCTGTGATACTTATAGTTTTTACATGTGAAAATCTTACATTTCTACGGTACTTGTAGATTTTTCTTTTAATGTTCGTAATGATTTTGAGACTAAATGCTAATATTACATTTTACAGGGACACTTGATCGCTGTTTCTATTGCAAACTTTAGACGCTACATTGTTGCTTGCTCTCAGGTAGAGATTATATTTCATGTTCATAATGGTTTGTCTTTTTCACTTTTGTTTTGACTTGAATACACTATTTAATTGTTTAGGACAAGATCTGAACTACTGCATTATGTGAATATTGAACTCTTTTAGCATAAAATTATGTGGTAACATGTTTTAATTCTGAATGCAGATAAACTCTTTTAAGGTTTCCCTATTCTTCTTGGAGGTCTTTGCGCTTTGACAATTTTGATTGTCTTCAGATTTGTAAGTATTTTTTGCTTGCTTCTGATCTTTTTTATTTGTTCTAATTTCTATAAACTATCGAGTTTTAATAACAAGTTATTATAGTTACCAGGTGATTATTAATTTGAAAACAGTTCCTATGACAATACCTATTTTTTGAATACGTTATCATCATTCATTTCAGCATATTCTCCCTTTTTATTTTATAATCAAATATGCACATATATAACATATAATAAGTTGTTGATCATACCGCTGACCCAGACAATTATTGCAGCAAAGAACTCATTTTCTTAAACAAATCAATCAACTGGTTTTGATACACCACCCCAAAGATAGGTTATATACTACAATAATACCATAATAAATCACCTTAAAATGGTAATAATAATAATGATTAGATATAGTATAGATGCACATGTACGTACGCACTGAAACTCTAGTAATTAAAATATAGAACTGCACTAGAAGGCCCGAACAAATCGTGTGCGGGTTTGTGCGGGAACGAACGTACACAGCGGTAGGATTGAGGCTCGCAATTCACGGATGCCTTTCCACGTAGCTGCCGCACCAAATTCCGACTTCAATTTCAGGCCTTCAAGCATTCCTGTAAAATATAACAACAATATAAAGGAGGGTGGTCTAGAATTTACTTTGAACTCGAACTAATAATTAAGTTCAGTGTAAGGTAGTAGAACCCCACCCTTGCTTGCACTATTGAGGTATAATTAGGATGGACCTGCTTTTGGATTTGGATTGAGCTCTCTTTGTCATAGAAGATTTATATCATTATATGTGATTATTCATGTTGGATTTACAGATTTAAGCCTGAATAAAAAGCTGCATATGCATGGTTAAAGCAGAATTGAAATGTGATTAAGGGGTGTTAATTCCATTTATCATGACAAAAACAAATAATGATCCAGTGTAAAATGCAATGTAATTTTTTATTAAAGATGGTAATTTATTTTGAATAGTGTGTGAACTGATAATTAAGTTCAGTGAACAAAGTGGCAGAACCCCACCCTAGCAAGCAGCATTGACGTATAGTTAGCAACTTAGCATCTTCCCATCGTTTATGTAAAAGCATTTGTTTAGAGCACATTTTGTTAATATTCTGCTTTCCTAAGCATGTATGGTGCACATTCGCATAGATAAATTAAAGGATAAAAACAACGAACGCTTTTTCATATGAAAATAACAGACGAAGTAAAATACGCGAAATATTAAACATATGAATCTGAGAATGAATATTGTTGAAAATATATGTTTTATCCGATTTCGACGATTTTGGTCATTTCGGAAAGCATAAAACAATGAAGTGTGCTGACCTACTATCCTATTTTTTGATGCAAAACTTTTGATACAGGAATAATGGAGATAGAACTAGTTGGACACAATGAAGTGCACGATTCTTCTACTTCGCAGCCTTTGTCTAAAAAGAGACGAAGAGGGCCAACAACGGGGAAGAAATATAAAACACAAGAACCAAAATATGTTGAATGGAGTGATAATGGCAAACCCATTGGAAAGTGGGCCAAGTCTTTTAAGGCGTATGCAGGCGATACAGCTAGATCCCAAATTGATATCAACATTAAGAGTTGGGCTGACGTTAGTACAGGGCTTAAGGTTCTTATGTGGGAAGATATCAAGGTATTATAAATTAATTTGTTTCCGAATTCTTTTTGTCAATAATTCTTTGTAACTATGAATTTATTGTTTTAGGCCAAGTTCCACATTAATGAAAATATGAAAGATGTTGTGTTAAAATATATTTGTGGACGCTGGAAGGATTTTAAAACAAAATTGGTCGGTGGTTGGATTACGAAAACAAGAAAGCTTCCGGAGGACCATAAAGAGCCGTACGAGTTTTACGATGGTATAACACAAGCACAATGGGAATTATTTAAGAAGAATTGTGAAACTGAAGAATTTAAGGTATTTTTAAAACTCTCATCCTTGTTTTTTTTAGTCACCGTCCTTGATCTGAAGTGGATAAAACATTGTAAGTTTCATACTCTTGTTGAATTGACTGTTGATGGATCTTGTAGATAACAATGACATGTCCACCACCACAGTTTTTCAGCATACGACACTGTGCAACAGTATCACTCTCTTTGTAAATTCACCATTAGATACACTAAAAAGTAGAATATCATTTCACATACAGTATGTTTACCCATTCTTCAAAAGGGAAAGAAAAGTTCCTTTCACTTGACCTGATATTGATGTGTATTCAATTAACTGTTAAAAAGATTAACTCATGTGCAGATCGTGATTAACCATAACAGACCTGCAATCAGCTATTTTAGTGTAAAATAAATTCTGAATGTAGTGACACTAAGAGAAAATCAACCAAGTTGGCAAGTAAAAATTGGTTTAATAAGAGTTCTCAAATTGAACTCTTTATACAGAAACATCCCAATCAAGGATTACTGAACATATTTTCGTATTCATAAACATGGTATGTCTGATTGTTTAATTGCAGTTTCTTGTGAAACTAGCAAGCCCAACAGCATATACATACCGTTCATATACATAAAAACATATTTGTATTCAAAATAAACTTACATAGATTACTCTTTCTCGAACATTCTTCGTTTACTCTCTTATTTCCTTGTTCAAACACGAAATGCATCGATCAGTATACAACCAAAGAGGAGACGAACAAGCCTACAGAACTACTGCTGCTTCTGCTTCGAACCTCATAACATCTCCGTCGAAAATGACGAGAAAGTATGTCATATAAGACAGTACAAATACAGGATTTAAGAACTTCAACAAGAAAAGGAAATTAGGGAGAAAGAAACTCAATTCTAGTGAAAGTATGTCATATAATGTATCATTTCATTATCAAAATCAGACTTCCGTTAGATACACAATTCGACGTTTAGATAAACTTTAGATTAATTTTTTTAACATATATGATATATCTTCTTCTTTGATATAATTGACAAGTGAAAAGGCTAGGAAGAGTCAGGCACACAATGAACATCCTCACTACTTGGGGCAAGCCGGATACGCCAGAAAGAAGCCCAAATGGATAGCCGAAGGCCATAGTTCGTTGACCACATTGCCAAGTGGCTCCATTCCGGATCGAAGTTTTGATTGGATTTTAGCAAGATAAAAAAAAAGAGCAGATGGAAGTTATGAAATCCCTAATGAGAAAACTAAGATGGCTGTAGCCAAAGAGGTATGACTAGTTTCCATGCATTTTAAGATTTGACAATAGTTAGTGCACTGTTTAAGTTAGCTATAAAACACTAGGGGCCACAATCAAACATTGTCACTTAACTGGCATAAACCTAAAATGTTGCGGATCATCTTAAACCGATTCTTGTTAGCGAATCATCTTAAAATGTTGCGGATCTAGTCGATTAACCATGGTTAAGTTTTCCGAAATCATGTGTAACCTTAAATGATTTTGTACAACAGTTTTTGGAGTTATTCTGAGTAGTTTGCTTGGTATAAATTTGGAGCTGCGTTAAGTTTTCATCAACAAAATAATCATCTGGCAGTTTCTCACAAGAGGGATGTACTCACATCGAAAAAATTATCATTTTCGTCTCCACTCCTTCATGACTTCACCGAACCCCTTAGCCAACTTACCACCCATCACGCCACGCGGTGTATCCATGTATGCCGCCCCTTTTAAATTTCCAACTACCTATCTACACGTCCCACTAACCCGTGCTTCCCAGCTTTCCTGCCACTTCCTTTATCTCTTTCCCATTTCTTTGTTTACTTCTTTTCGGATTGCTTGCTTCTACCTCCAGCATTTTTAGGTGCACGGCTGTGCACAAGTGCACATGCACCAATCCTCTGGCAACCGTTCACCCATCACGGTCATCTCCGCCAATGCATCTTCATCGCACATACACTACTTCATGTTTTATCAGCTCCACCATTTCCATGTTTGTTGTTTTCAGTTCGTTGTACATGGACAAAAAAATGTCTACTGATCCATCGTCATCACCACTGTTATCATGATTTTCTCCACCACTTCTTCTCCTTTGCTTCTCGATATGATGCGCCTTCTACTTCTTATTCTGTTATCTTTTTTTTTTTGGTCGAACCTAATACTCATACCACGCCCAGACAATACCAATGTTCTTATGTATAGACTCATGTCCAATCCGCTAGGTAGCAAGAACTTCTGGTGAAATTTCCTTGCCAATGTTTGGCACCCACCAAGCACAGAAAATTTGCACGATTGAGTGCAATATCATTCGGATGGTGAATACTTTGTCTCATATACATTACTGTGTGCCATTTCTAAGCTTTTATTCTCATATCTCTTCCCTAGCATTTCCATGTGCACGCACACCTGTGCATGGTGCACAGCACCATCTCATTTGTTCTTTTATAAACGTGTTTTTCCTTATTTGATTTTGATTATACAACCTACATCTTGGTTACATCAGACGTCAGTAACATTAGATTCTAATTGAAAAGGTGCATGAGGATATTTTCGAACACATTAAATAGATACCAGGTACCTACTTCAAACTGATTCTTTTATAAGTTTATTTAACCTTAATAGAAGACGTAATAAAATATTGGGTCTTATAGAAGGCCGGATTGGTCAAATTATACATATAATGAATGAACAACCTATCGTAAAAGATTTAAGCCAGCATTCAGTTACTTATATTGACAATTAGCCACTTGTCAGAGCTGCCGAAAGGGTCTAATGATATGCTTCATACCAAAAAGAACATGAATGGACCCAATTGTATTGAACAAACAAGAATTGAATCATATAAGATAGGGAAGAAAGGGGTGTTCCCTCACGCCTCATCCCCTGTCTTTTGAGTTTTTAGGTTTTATAATCTCTTTATTTATTTATAACAGCTTTTACATTTTCTAATTACATTAGTCTCTTCATGATTTTTATGCAGGGAATATTAATACTTAAACATGATGTTCAACACATTTAGGGAACAATATTAATACTGTGTACATTTAAATTGTACAGTGTTTTATATGTTCCTTTTTTTGTTATCAGAATGAATGGAGAGAAAAAGCCATCGAAGGACAATGGGTTCCAAATAGGCATGATGATGTCTTGAGTCGTGCACTTGAAAAAAAAGAGCATCCAGGTCGAGTCAGAGGAGTTGGCGGGACAGCCGGTATCAAAGATGTATTTGGAAAGACAGTGAGAAATAAAGGTCCAACTGGTGTAATATCAATAGACGATCTACCTCTTATCACTCAAGAACTTGAGGATAACATGAGAAAAACATTCGCGTGTATGGTAGATACGATGGTTGAACAAAAGCTTGAAAACTTTTTCAGCAGGTTGAATATGCCGATGCCCAATGATATGATGCTCAATAACATGCCATCAGGTGGTCGTCGTAGTAGTTGTCAATCGGTACAGCTTGACAATTTACAAACTACTGATAAAACTCAACAGGAAGACCCCTGTGAAAACTTGAAGGTAAACAATTCAAAGGTTTATTTTTGTAAACTTATATGATTTTATACATTTAGAACAAATGAATAATGTTGATGTTGTACTTGTCTTTATAGAGTCCAACTAAATGTCGTTTGGCTGTTAATGTCGAATCTAAAATTGTTGTTGTGGGTCGTGGTATGGTGCATCCTGCTTCCGGGCCCGAAGATCGATGTCATGGCCAACTAATCTTAGCTGATCATGTAAAGGTCGGAATTGACATGGTGGAGCCTGATCATGTTGGAACCCCACTTCCCGTTCCAAGTGCATATCTCATGACAGTAGGAGAAGCCGTTGGTAGTTATGTACAATGGCCTAAAAATCTTGTGCTTTTAGGGGATGATACGGTAAAGATTTTCTTTATGACCAACTTATATATATCTTTTTCTAAAAATATGTTAGGTTTATAATTGCAGTTTTTTTTTAAAAAAACCTTTATTGTTCAATTAAAGATGCGCAGCTTATTGTTAACTATGTCTTGTGCATTTCATAATGAACCTGCTTTTAGCAAAGTAAAACATGCAAACCTACTATTGTTTTTTATATTAACTCATTATTAAACAATTGAATTTAATGCCCTGTTGATCTGCTTTATATTTATTTTTTATGCAAGTGAAGTATTATATGACTACTCACTAGATTCATATTAGTTTTTTTATCATAAAAAATATTGATTGATATATTTTTAGGATATAATTCAGATGCTTGTTTCTTACCTTACTGAGCTTGAAATTAATATTTATGCAAGTACCTACTGTGTCTATGGTCAATTTTTATCTACTAGTCCAACTTATTGGTTTCTCCAAGATTTTTTTTTTTTTTTGACGCAAAAAGGTAGTGAATCGCTAGATTCACGCCTTCATTCATTCATTAAGCATAAAACTAGTACAACGTGTTCAGCATACATAGAGCTATCTACTAGTTACAATAGTTACATATATTTACATAGATATGTACAATCAAAATACATGCACGCAGGCATGTTTACATAGAGCCCAAAAAATTTTAACAAATAAACAGCATGCAAGCCCAGAAAAGTGAAACATGGCAACATCAAGCTCTGCTACCACGGGTCCTGTCCATCACTCTAGCTCCGATAGTGTCAACAAACCTGATTTCTTCCTTGCCTGACCAAAGAGAAACAAAATTAAGTATGCGAAAAATTACTGAGTTGGGCTGTTTCATTTTGCATTTAAACTTTCATGAGTTGCGTTCATGCCAGAGGATCCAAACATAAGCAAAGTTCAAAAGAGCAAACATATGGCGCATGTCAGTGTCAGGTAATGTAATAATAGTGCTATTCCAGAAAAGAAATTGATCAGAGATGAAGTAAGACCAGTCTAAGCAGATATTAAGGCTAACTAAACACTTCGTCCACACATAAAAGGCGAAATCACAATCAACAAAAAGATGCTGATAATCCTCGTCATCGTCAGTGCAGAAAGCACATCCCCCAGTAACTTGAACACCCTTTAGCCGTAATCTTTTCACTGTATTGAGCTTGTTGTGCATGATTGTCCACATATGTATCCTGACCTTAGCAGGTACGGCCTTAAAACTCCACATTCTTATGAATCCATCGTACTTTCTTCCTGCGAAGTTCATCAACTTATAAAGTGCACTCACGCAAAAGTTACCACCAATCTTCCACACAAAGTCATCCTCCACATTGCTATGAAGGTGTACATCTTCTAACAAACGAATTAGGCCACAAAGTTGAAGCAGAGCATTACCAGCTACAATACGACTGAAGGACAGGTTCCATTTAAAGTTGGCAGAATTCGCATTCTCTAAGATTTTTTTCCCCTGAAATCTTCTTTTAATCAAACATACCAACACCTATGACACATCTGTAATTATAAATCACAAATGTATGATATTTACGAAGGTTAAAATATTTACTTAAATTTTGAAAGTAAAAAAATGACTTATTTTCTAAAATAAGTTTTCACGAGAAATAATCATTTTTAAAAGACCTGCACAATGCTATTAGATATTGTGGTAAATATGCTATATTTACCTACTATGTTCCCCTAAGATAAAGAGTGCTACTCGAAACGAGGACTCGCCTCACTCCATTGCTTTTGATGGTATGAGTATTTAAAGTTACCTCTGATGCATTCACAGCAGGTACATAAAGTAAATTAAGTTTTTCATGAATGAAGCTATATTTTATACCTAATAAAAAAATTAAGACCACAGATATGTAGAATGGATAATTTTAGCACCATGATCATTTCTTATAATAATGCGATATGTGAAATTGATTGTTATAAGATTCGCTTTATCATTTATAACGGGTGAGTAGCCTAATATAGGTTCTGCACAAGCAACTTTCAACCATGGATATTTGCTGTTGGATCTCGAAAGGGAGAAGACATCGGTTTTTGATAATACCGCAAACAGTAAACAAATGATCTGACATTGATCATGGATGTTTGCTTGTCTTTAAAACAAAACAGGAACTTCCTGTCGTTGCGTTAATTTTTTTGTAAACTTAAAAGTTTGCAAATGCTTTGATGGAACTCACATTATTTTACACTTGTCATATCCCTTATATTCCCTCTTTATATCTTAAGCTCAAATTTTGATGTATTTTCCAATCATTGGATTCACTTTGTAGCATATTTAACCTTTTTAAAAAAAACTGGTGTAAAAACAAGTTACCAGGCCCAAGGCCTAATACCCTCTGAAGAAAAGCTTGTAATCTACATTTTTTTGTGTTTAGGATACGCATAATGGAAGCAAAGAAAAAGTGCAACAGTGTGTTGCTACGGCCGTGAAAAATAATCAAAATCATATGAATACGAAGACAAAAGAGTCTACAAACCGTAAGAAGATAGTGGACAAAGTGGAACAGTGTGTTGACACGGTTGTGAAAAATAATCAAAATCATATGAATATGAAGATAAAAGAGTCTACAAACCATAACAAGAAAGTGGACAAAGTGGAACAGTGTGTTGAT
Organism: Allium sativum; assembly: GCA_030737875.1. Classification (NCBI taxonomy): domain Eukaryota; kingdom Viridiplantae; phylum Streptophyta; class Magnoliopsida; order Asparagales; family Amaryllidaceae; genus Allium; species Allium sativum. The sequence continues at coordinate 965,474,790 of CM060912.1, read as the reverse complement.
ACGGCTGTGAAAAATAATCAAAGTCAAATGAATATGATGACAAAAGAGTCTACCAACCGTAACAAGATAGTGGATGAAGAGATCCTTGGAACTTTAACGAATGACTGCAAATATTTTCATGACCTGATAGTTCAAGCGCCATTCGGTGTTAATAATGCCATCAATGCAATTCATGTGGATAAAGATTTATTTATGTACGACGAGGATTTCGAAATCCATATCACTAAGGATGACATTATCCAATTCCTTAATATGGCATGATTGAATGTATCATGGTTGCAAATTTATATCATGTGAGTATTATTCACAAGTCATTCTCGTCTTATTACACACACACACACAAACACAGTAACTAGGTGATAATAGTAATATGTACGTTGTACTTATTTGTATGTAGGTGGTTAAATCATTTATGCAATGACCTCCAAGTGGATACCATTGGGTTTATGTGTCCTTATAAGCTGTCCCAAGTGCGAAAATTTCCGGACGCCACAAATAAATATATCTCGAACACATGGCATGCATCAAAAACAAAGAAATTAATCTTGGCCCCACACTACGAAGGGTATGAATGTTAAACTTTTATAAACAAGTTTACTATTTTGATTTTAACTTCTTACAAATTTTATAATGTAGGAAACATTGTCTATTGCTTGCTTTTCGTATAGAGAAGAATGAGGTCTATGTTTTAGATCCTCAAGTCAAACACAAAATTAGATTGGAAATTAAACCGCAAGTGAACATGTACGTTGTACTTATTTGTCTTTTAATATGCTTTTTGCTTGATGTATTTGTAATAACATTAATTACAGTGTTAGAAATGCATGGTTATGGTTGATAGCAAGTGTACGGCCTTTAACAAAAATAAATTATTATTTAACATTTTCTTGCATGTGTAGGGCCTTTAGAACTTATAGAGCAACCGGTGGCAAGTCTCAAGGATCTGTCTTGAAATGGATTAATGTTAAGGTGATTTGTTTTCCACCAAATGAAAAAAACTTGTATGTCCTTTGAGATATAAATTCATTTTAGACTAACTATTAAATTATTTTTGCTAGTGCCCTCAACTATCTAGATCGACGGATTGTGTCTATTATGTGATGAAGTATATGTACGATATTGTCAAAAACTACCAGCCAATCACTGATTTACATGAGGTATATCACTTTAATTTTTTCCTTCATATTCTTGTGTTAAGTAATTATATGATGTATGTCTTGAAACAATCTCGTAATTGCAGTACTTTGTACAATATGGTTCTTATAGCCAACAAGAGATGGATGAGGTTCGTGATAATTTAGCAAGTTATATCATACATAACTGGATATAGTCTTCCCATATGCTACGACATGGTGAGTTCATTTACGTCTCTTAATTTCAGCATTTGTGTAGCATAAACTTCATATTTTCCCCTTAATACAATCCGTAGCATACGAGCATGAGCTATATATATTTTGTTGTGTCACTTGATAAATACATAAATGATAAATAATAGGAATGTGTTGAATGTCATTTGAATTGAATTCATGAGTCGATACGATTAAGGCTTTCTGCCATACTAAGTACTAGTCCAAATTTGTCATTCATGTTAAGTCCATTTTCAGAATCACCACTGGACATAGCCCAGTCGAACTTGTTTATCAGATTTGCAAGTGCAAGTTCTATAGTCTGCACTGCAAAATGCATGCCAGGGTAGATTGTACGGCCTGAACCAAATGGAGTGAACTGAAAATTAAGTCCTTTAAAATCGATAGTCTGATCTCATTGTCTCTTTTATAACAGTTTTCAAGTAGGCCATTTTGCTTAAATTTTCTTCATTGATTGTTCCTTTGCCTTCAGCTACACCTTTAACTTCATTTATCAGTTGTACTCATTGTTTCGTAAGGCTGTCTCTGAAATTTCTTTTGCAGTACTCATATTTAGCTGTTGTGTCTATTCTGTTGACTGGCTTTCTCCGCTTTTATCAGTAAACTCATGTTTATCCCGAAGGCCTTCTTTATTTATATCATCCTTAGCCATATTTAGTTCCTTCTCCTTCCTCGAACATGTGTCACTGTTATCTACATAAGAATTATGGGTTGTATTAAATACGAGAATGATGAACATTAATCGAAGCTTCAAATAGCGATTGGATACCAGTTGCTATTATTACTTTGGTTAAAAATACAGTGATGTCTACATGATGCTGGTTTACGCTGTAAAATAGTTAATTGGACATCATAATTTATATGCCGGCAAATGAAATATTTTTATAACTGCTTCTTTTTCACTATTTCAATGGACTTCTGCCTTTGCTTCGCATTCCCCCCTCAATTAGAATATAACACTAAGGAAAAAAAATTCAATTACGGGTATAATTTGTTCGATTTTCTACTGATTCCAATCTCCAGCACAAGCAAATATTGAATGATTAATACACGAAACAGAGATCAATAAATTAGATAAATATTGAGTTTTCAATAAATGAATAATTGAATGAATAAATAAATGAATGACAAATACACGAAATAGCTTCGTATTTTGAAAAACTGCACCATTTTTGGACTGAGCAAACGAGTGATGCATAGTTTTCTAGTCTGTCTCCAGTATTCCCGATATAGTGCAAAGGCTGTGTCACTGCCTTCACGGAGCAGAATTTATTCATATGGTGCAAAGGCTATGTCACTGCCTCAGAACCTTTGCAATCAAATTCTTATTAAGCCAGAAACTCAAATATCATATTCGAGCAAATCCTTAAGAGATGCCGAATTGAAAATTTATGGTTAGGTTGAGTCTTAATTGTTTTAAGTGTAGGAATAGCGAAAGAGAATGGGTATTGGAATGCCTACTGCTATGGCTACCGCGATTAACAAAAATATGAGAGAAACGTCGGTAGAAAATACGAGGGCAAAGGATAAAGCTGATTGTGCAACAATTGAGCAGTTTTATACTTTTTCAAGTCATCTCTATTTTATATTTCAAATATAGCTGTTATTAACTGGGTGAAGATGCCATTAGTTCTTGTCAGACTAGTGGGTGAGGATAGGTTCCAATCTCAATGACAATACAACATTAATTCATAGTCTTTCATATAAATGCATTCTTCCTCGAGGATCTCAATAGCGTAATTCTCTTTTGATTTCAATTCCCAGGTGTAGTTCAAGCTTGTTATTCTTCTCCTCCGGAACTTCTTATATCACATGCGTATTTCCTCTTTCGATTCTAATGTTTACTATCTTGCCCAAACTGAATATATACAAACGAATCATGATAGTAGAGTACTTAGATTATTCTTCTTACAGTAATGTTTTCCATCCAAGTAGAATTTTCAAGTACTTTTGATTATACCTAGCAGTTTTGGAAGGCGAATTAATGCAACTACTATTTATTTGACTTTGGTTTAACTAGAGCCATCTTTCCACGCGAATCAATAAATTGAGCTAATTTACCCCCATTTAATTTTTCTGTTAATACGAAAGGACCTTGCAAATCTTTAACTTAAGTATCACCAACGTACATTAAATATTTTTATGGATTATATTCTAATTCCTATAAAAAAAGCTATCTTGAGACCCATTCATCTCCTTTCGCGCATCCCTTTTTATTTGGACTTTCTGAAATAATGCTTGTATAAATCTAAAATTATAGACAGCAGCGCCTAAAGGGGGAGTTGTGCGAAAAGGCCCACCACTAAGGAAGTGGTGTCGCTCTTGAGTCTTGACGGCGCTAGCAGCGCCTAAAGTGCGCCACTGCCCTTGTAGGCCCAATTCAATTCAATTCGTCACCCAATATACTCTACATTTCCCACTTTTTCTATTTGTTATTAAAAATGCTATATCTAGTAAAACCTTTGTGGTAAAAAAGGCCAAAAAATAAATAAAAAATAAACCTAGACAAAATTTCAAAATGTTAGGTTAGGGTGCGCGTAAGATGCTAGCAGTCGGCTTCAGCCAGCATAATTTAATTTAAATTTGTGTATTATTACGATGACTGTATAAGAATACATAGTAGGAACAAATGACGCCTTTACAACGACTGTAGCTGTGGATGACACGCATTTTGCCCCCCACTGTTGCGCACCACATACCACAGTAGTACTCAGCAGTAATTAATCAAGTTTTTATTGTATCCATTAATCACCAACTTAATTATTGTTCTTTTCTTATTTATTTTTTATTAATTATCATTTTTGTTGGATACCTCTCACATCAATTCTCTATTTGCATTTTTGTCCACATTTTAACTACTAACTAAGGTAGCGTTCGCAGTTTCCTTGAACCACGTTACAGTCGGTTCGTGTCCGACGCGTGAACGTAGTAAACCACGCTCAACCACAGTCATTTTTATCACTGAAAAATAGACCGTTAGCATGCGACGCGTCCGACGGCGATTCATATTTCAGCCACGTTCAAATGCAACGTTCAAATACTCGGCTATCATTCGCAAAAAACGCATACAAAAACTCTCCGTAAAATCTTCACTGTAGCGCATACTGCTCTTTCATCCTTGTGTTTTCCAATACAACACTCTCTTAAACGATAATTGCCTATTCTTCAAAACTTTAAAATAATTGATACAAGTTAGAACTTGCAACTGTTGATATTTAAGAACAACAAGGTGTTAGGCAAAGATAGCAAGTTAGAGCATACATGCGTTTGTCGGTAAAAGCAGGATTTAAATCCACAGTAGCAAAAGTAATTATACTATGCATTCATGTGGAGATAGCCGAGCTACCATATTGATTTTTAGTCGGCATATCAGGCTCTATTATTTATCGTAATAATGCTTGTATAAATCTAAAATTTGGACTTTTTATTTTTTAATTAGGTGGTGTTTATTTTCAATGGGGAGTGAGTTTTGCTGAGGGAAGTGAGACTTGTTGTGGTATTGATATTGTGGAATTTGCAAGACCTTTCTTGCTAGGCAGTTAAATTCACTGAGTTGTGGATTAAGCTGTAGTGTAATTTCTATGTAGAATTTCTGCACTGCTAAGTCAGAGAGTGTGTTATTTTGCTTGTAATCTGGGACTGCTCTTGCAGCCAACTGTTTGTGCATTGTTTGCACTGTCTTTAGAAAATCCAAAAAAAACATTGCATCGATAATATTGGTAATCTGGGACTGCTCTTGCAGCCAACTGTTTATGCATTGTTTGCACTGTCTTTAGAAAATCCAAAAAAAAACATTGATACTTCCAGTTTTATCAATAGCACCTATGTTGCTTTTAACATCTTTACAGTATTTTGTAAATTCCAAGGGAACTGAAGAGACATGATGTTCTTGAACATGCACTGCGGAATTGATTTATTGTCATCAGATGTAATGTTATCTCTTTATTAACCTGGACTAAAAAACTGTGATGATGAAAGCTGCTGCAAGTTTACTACAAATGGCAGCAGAAGCATACTCCACCATTTTAGTTTCTTTAGGTATAATATTGGACTTCTTATCTTCAAGATTAACATCAAACTAGTAATATGTTGGCTATCTTATTAAGCAGTAATATCAGATGTTCACAAATTAAGCAGTAATATTAACTGTTTGCTATCTTATTTTAGGTACGTGGGCTAGAGTTCAGATCTTCTTTTGCTGCCTTGCAATTGCTGCCTTCCATATGCCACATCTTATTTTCTGCCTTGCAGCTTCGGTTTTTGCTGCCTTTTGTTTGCCTGTGCGCAGTGTTGATGGAATCAACTTGAAATTTTCTAACATATCAAACTACTTAATGAATTCAAAACAGACTTTTGATTAATGGTTCATTTTTGTACGGATTATGAACATTGTAGTTGATATATATTTATTAATGGTATTATCTTATTCAATTTGCATTTGTCGTCAATTTGTTTTATTTAATGATTATAATATTGATTGTTGTGAAATTTCTGCATTGGTTACCAATAATATTGGAAGCAACAGAGATATTTTGCATCGATATTAAGAAACAACTGATGCAAATGGTAGATGGAGTAGATGCATATATCTCCCTATATTGCATCGGATTTTAATAATAACCGATGCGCCAATATATATTTTCATCGGTTATTTTTATTAACCGATGCAACAGTGTCATTAGTTTTTGAGCCAAAACCCTTATTCTTGCATCGGATTTTACTAAAAACCGATGTTAAAATAGATTTGTTGCATCGGTTTTTGAACCGATGCATTTTCTTTTGCCCTCTTGCATCGGCTGCATATGCATCGGTTGCTGAACTGATGCAACAGGGGGGTAAAGAACGGATGCAACAGGCCTGTTTTGTAGTAGTGATTTCAATTCGAATTCATTTCTATTCAATTTCAATTCGAATTTTGATATCACTTTCAATATTCGTTGCAAAATGAATAAAATCGATATAAATATCGTTCACGTCAAAATGGCGTCAATCTAATCAACACGGCTTCATATTTTTCTATTTTCAAATATTCTATTTCACATATTTCTTTTCAAATATTTCTATTTAAAACTGGAATGAGGCCCATTCAATTACCTTAGATTTTCTTTCTATGGACTTCCATACGACGCATGTATATATCAACAACGACAAATAATCAACCATCATCCAAAGTGCATTCTACACTGTATAAGCATCAAATATAAATATTCAACTCTTACACAGCCTGTCAATCAATCGATCGACATATAACTAATTATTGGGATTAGTGTATGCCATATTTCATCCCAATACCCGTGTGGGGTTTTCAATCAATCAAACACAGTTTTTATTTGTGTAGTTGGGCGATGTGTAAAATTTATCTTCCCAATCAATATCAGTCAAATGTGTGTATATAAACAAATCGTCCGATTTGTTTATATTTATTTCATTTTAAATACACGTTAAAAATTCTATTTTCAACTATAAAATATTTTTAACTATATAAATATTTTATTTCATTTCACATCACATCACACAATCAACTACACATCAAAATCTAACAAACAAGCATACAAGCCGTCCATGGTCTGTGGACGACGGGTGTCGGGTGCTACTAAACACCGTCTGCATCCTAGTATATATTTCAACTAGAAAAATAAATAAAAGGTGAGGAGTTCTCAACTTTGGGATCCACTTCGCCATTCTTTCCTTCTGAACGGTTTGGATTTTCCACAAATACCAACGCAGTCTTTTCTACGCTGTTCATATTAAAAATCACATTTTTAATATGATGTTTATGTTGTAAAGATCACATTTTTTACTTCGCCACTCATATAAAAATTATATTTTTAATACTCTTTTAATATAAAAATCATATTTTTTATACCTTTAAAAAACATTTTCATGCCACACACTAGTTAAAAATCATATCAATGTTTAGGTAAAAACCCCTTCTTTGTTTAGTTAAAAATCAGCTCTTTGTTTAGTTAAAAATCAAATTCATATAGTGTTAAAAATCAGATTTTTATAGTATTAAAAATCCTATTTTCTTTAAACACGATTTATTCACAAAACTGAAAACAAAATAAACGTAAATTAAAAAAATACAACTCACAGATTTTGGTTTTACAAAGGAGGGGGAAATGGCACGTCGGAGTTCACCTGAGGAGGGCGCAACAGGTCGGAGGCGTTGGAGGTGCTGGAGCGACAGGGCTAGGGGGCGGTGGTGGTTGGAATTTTTGATGGGGGTTAGGGTTTTGGGAGTCACGACGTGGGGGTGCGGACGGTTTTAGTAGGGGGGAAGAGAATCGAGGGGGGGTGAGGCAGCGGAGGGGGTGTAGTGGAGGTCTTGGATGCGGCGCCGACGAACGGCAGGAGGCGCAGCGACTTGATCGCGTTTTCCTTTTTTTTTATATATTTATTTCAGAGCGTTGGCTAGGAAGAGAGAGTGGAGGGGGGGGTAAGAGGAAGATTATAAATATATATTTATTTATTTTTAAATTCAAAAAGTTGACCTTTTCATTCGAACTCCAATCGAGGCCCAACGACTGTCGCCCCTAGCTAAATAGCCCCATTCCGAACACAACGGGATGTGCCGCGTAAGCCAATTCGGCCGTTACGATCATTTTTCATCAAAATCAAAACATAAATCAGTATATATTCAATTTGAACGCACATTTCAATTCACCGGGGCCAATACGACCTCTAAAAATTCCAGAAAAATTGTTTCTAGCTTCGCATTGACGATACGGTCCTAACAAAACTAATTTCGTCGAATTTTGAGAATGCTTGAAAAATGGCCATTTTCTAGTCGATTAAAATCAACTGAAACTGGTCAAACGCGTTTAACTGTGCCACGCTCACATATTGATTTCAAAAATTATGAAAATTAAAACCTAGCAATAATTTGACATCATGGATCCAACAAAAGTGGTTTCGTCGAAATCCGAGGTCGTTTGCAAAATGGTCATTTTTAAGGGCCTGAATTCCATAGCGACTATTCTGAAATTTCAACTGGGCATACCTTTTTGTCCCCGCTATGAAATTTCAATTTTTTGGATTCGTTGGAAAGATATCCTCAATTAGATTCTAATATTTTTGGTTTCGCTAAAATCCGGTTTATTTTGCACCCGGTACATTCATTTGAATTTTGAAATCGAATTATCGAACTATCGCGCCATTTTCAATTCCTTTTATAATTAAAATAAAATAATTATATTCTAACGACGCTCTATATAAATATATACGTTCGAATTCTATTCAAATTAAATTTCTCGTCGACATTATTTAAAATAATTCATTTTAAATATTCAAAATTCATTAAAATAGCCAAAATAAAAATTTTAAATTGGCTCGGATTTCCGGGTTATTACAATCTCCCCCACTTAAAACTTTTCGTCCCCGAAAAGGAACGAGGCCAAAAGTTGTATTACAAACCAACTCAACTTCCATTACTTTCTTTACGGCTTAAGTTCTTCAACTTTTCAGTTTCTAAGAACTTTTCAAATTTCTCAAAAATTTGGCTAACATCCTAAATTTTCGAAAAATTTCGCCATAACCTCCCCTGCACCGGGAGCACCAGGAAAATCCTGAAATTGCCATACAGGCCCTCTGATCTTAAAAAGAAAAAGAAAAGGCCAAGCGGCTAGCCAATCGGCTCATAAAATCATCATCACCCAAACAAAACAGTAAATTATGGCAAACATGTACCTATTTGTCGGGCAAACAATTTTATTCTTCTGCTCTAGCCTCTTTGCTATGACCTGTTCAATGTAAGTATGTATATATGCAAGCAAATGCGACCAAATTTCAATACAATTCACTTTTTGGTCAATTTTGCTAAATGGTTAAAATTTTTAATTAATCAAGCCATAATCAAACAACACAACCATCAATCAATTAGTTGGTTATCATTTCAAATGCATAACTTTGATATATAGTCAAAAATCACATTTTTGGTGCCAATTCACAACAATGTATTCTAGCTATATTTTGGTTCTCACACCAGTCTAATGGAAATATAGAAATCTCACTTTCGTTACTCGAAAATAAATACTGGCGACGGTGCCCCATTACCAGAATTATTCCCAGGCAACTAGAGTATGATTCTATAACTGTCCAGTATATTAAAACTTCGAATACACGTTTGCAAGACGTATATGCAAAATCTTTATATATTGGATTGTCCAAATTCAATATAAAATAAATAATCAAATACGAATAATTGAATTAAATTTTCAAAACAAAAATTGTTTTCAATTTTAAAAATATACTCTTCACACTCATTCTAGGATACTACTGATCTCATCTCTAACAATTCATTCTCACTGGATGTTACTAATCCAATTTCTGATGAATTCTTTCGTTTGGTTCTAGTGTGTCTTGTTCTCTGAGCTTTGTAAACCAAAGCTCTGATACCAAATGAAGCGACCCGAACTTCCCCGGTCTCCGAAGAGAAGAGAATGAATGAATTACTTTGAGGACAAGACGAATCATAACGCAGACAGAAGAACTTTTCATTGTTTATTACAACAATTCCATCAGAATACAAGAATATACAGAGTATAAAACAATATTACACATTTATCAAATATTAGAGATTACAATAAATTACATAGCAGTGGAAAATAATACAATACACAACTGAAGGAGATATACGGATACAAAGCTTTCCAGATATCATTCCAGCTGTAAACCAGGATCCTGTGAATATAAATCTGCCAAACCAAACTACTAGCTGCCCGTGTCAAAATAAGGGCACCCAGAGTTTAGGTTAAAACAATAAACTCCAGGTCAGTCATGGGACAGGTGTGAGAACAAAAACAGTTATTAATCTTTATTTTAAAGTTAGGTAAATCAAGGGACCACACCGTATAACATGGAACGGGTTTCCTCCCAAGAAACCAGTGCATAAAACAACAGCGCAATGCTAAATAAAGAATAATGAAGCTATTATAAGACCCAGTTCCCATCACACAATGCAACGCAAGCCGGAGGATAGGGTTTTTACCTTATAATAGCCAAGAATGCTTGATACGTCTAAAACAAATCATTTGATACTATTATAAGTGCATAGTGTATAAAACAACTTCAAATCATAAGTATCAATCATAGACGGCATAAGCGCCCCATCCCACTATGTCGCCATATATAGGATTACAACTAAAATCGAAACGTCACGTATTGGAAGTTGGATTTCCATCTGTGAACCAAGGCAAAAGATTGTCCTCTACCGATTCGAGACGCTCTAGTCTGTGTCTCAGGTCAGAGCTCGAGTGACCTATGGATCGTCAGGGCCAGTCCACCGACGTGGATTAAAATGCCTGAACACTGCGTTTCCCCACCCTTTGGGGTGTCAATGAGCCAACGAATGACTCCATCGGCTTCACATAGTCACCGATATATCCGAGGCGCCTCGCAACAGCAACAACCACATAAGTCATACTCGTCATGGCGTGTAAAACCACTGACGCCACTTCTAACTAGAAAGAAATGCATGCCCTGCCTGATGTCCTCTCCCGTTTCTGGTTCACAACCGGGGTGTGAGGCTCACGAATCAATGTTACACAAAGCTATGCCACACAGGCCGTGCTTTGATCATCAACCACAAGACTTTGCTTTTCAACAGAAGCCTTGATCATTTGCATCTTAGCATGCTACACAGGCAAACCACCCCATGTAGTCGATATCCATCAATCACACAGAATGATATCCAATGTCAGACACACAGTCCATTTACAAGTCCGTTCTGGGTCTGAATGAAACCGGAGGCAACTAGTACCCCGCATATCCATCAATCTCCAAGTACGTCTGGACGACCACCAACGGATTCCCTCCTTTTGGGTGTACGGCCCAATCAAGATCATCCGTAATTATCCAAACGACGTGAAGACCTCCGGTCTTCTACCATCGTCTTCATCTTCGACTTATCGTCGTATCAGTTATTCAGAATGGGATAAACTCGGTCTTTCTGAATAACTCGCGTATATAATAAATACGTGTTACACAAACACAACATACGCCTCATTCCAATTCATTAGTCACTAACCGCAAATTAGCAAGAGAATAATTATATTCCTCAAACATTAACCCCGAAGGCCGGAACCAACATCAGATCAATACCCAGGAAACCGTTCTGCTTAGCTAACCTACAGTTAGTTTTTAAATTTCACAATCTTAGGGAAAGGTTCCCATTAATTTTATCAAAGATAAATTCCTTTAAATTTATTCTTTAATCTTCCTTTGAATATCACTTCAAACTAGTCGGGATTAGCGAACCTTACCGAAGTAATCATTTGTTTTAATTTCCCAATCCCAACCTATTCATCCCATGAAGTAAAACTGGTAATACTTCATATCTAACACCACGGTGTTATCGGTAAATTCGATTACCATTTCACGTTCAAATCTAATTAAAGATTCAACTATCGCCTGGAGCAAAACTGGTGATACTCCATTCTCGATCTTTTCAATATAATTAAAGATTCAATAAAACTCCACTTAGTTTTAATCTTTGACTGGATTAAAGAATCAGTGTCACTTAAAACACGGTTTACGATAAACCCCAAAATCACATCACAATTCAATCAGTCCCTAACCGTAAATTAGCAAGTGAGCAATTCCCAAAATATTAACCCCGAAGGCCGAAACCAACATCAGATCAATACCCCAGAAACCACTCAACTTAACTAATCACCAGTTAGTTTCTGATTTTCTTAAATCCTTTGGGTCTAAGAACAGTATTATTGAAGATACCGTACACGACAACCCAAAATCACATTTCATTAATTATCGGGTTAAAGAACAAGTGTTATTTTAAACACTGTTCACGATAAACCCAAAAATCAATACCAATTCAATTCCAATTAAATATCATTTAATTGGTACACTTCATTAAATCTAAATAAAAAGATTTAATCTTTTTCTCAACTGGGCTTAAGAACAGTGTTAATGAAGACACCATTCACGACAAACCCAAATCACATTTGATATTAAATACAATGCTCTGAATAGAAAATGTATCGGCTTATATTCAATATCAAATTCTAGGACCAACAAATATCGTATTGGAAATAACGATATATATATATATATATATATATATATATATATATATATATATATATCTTTCGAATTTCCATAACGCTATCCGTATAATCGCGAGATCCAACATCGAAATATTCCAAAGACAATTTCGATTCAGATCCATTCCAATTCAATTATTGGAAATCCTGGTTATTTTCAAAACCATTTCTAATCCAATTTATTTATTTTAAAAATAAACAAATTATTATTCTAGTTCAAAACTAGTTGATTTCGATAAAAATCTATTTTTGTCTTTTCAAATATGGAGTTTTTCATCCCAATTCTTCCCAAATCATTTCTTATGATTTTACACAAATTATTACTATTTTTAATAATTTTATCAAGGCCCGTACAGTCGATTTCCATCAACGTCCATCGAACTGCACTTATAGCGACCTTTTCCAAATTTGATTTGGACATAATTCTAAATCCAATCGTTAGATTTCTAATTTCTAATATTCGTTAGAAAGCTCTTTTCGATACGAACCCAACGGTTCCGGTTTTAGGAGAATCCGACGGTCGGATCTCCCGTAATATCCATTCGAAGTCAATGGTCGAAACTCGCGAACTGCCGCGGCGCGACGCGTTCTATTCAGGCCATTATATTATATATATAATATATATAATATATACTTCGTCAATTTCCTTTTAAAACGTATTTTATGAATCATTTTAAATTCGTTTTCAAAACAATTTCAACTTCTTTTTCAAATTCAAATCAAAATAGAATTTTCCTTACAAATTCGTTTTAAATTCATTTCAAATTGATTTCAATTCAAATCGATTTTCATTTCAATTTCAGTACATTTTCAATTCAATTCAATTTCAATTCGAATTCATTTCTGTTCAATTTCAATTCAAATTCATTTCTATTCAATTTCAATTCCAATTCATTTCTATTCAATTTCAATTCGAATTCATTTCTATTCAATTTCAATCTGAATTCATTTCTATTCAATTTCAATTCGAATTCATTTCTATTCAATTTCAATTCGAATTCATTTCTATTCAATTTCAATTCGAATTTTGATATCACTTTCAATATTCGTTGCAAAATGAATAAAATCGATATATATATCGTTCACATCAAAATGGCGTCAATCTAATCAACACGGCTTCATATTTTTCTATTTTCAAATATTCTATTTCAAATATTTCTTTTCAAATATTTCTATTCAAAACTGGAATGAGGCCCAATCAATTACCATAGATTTTATTTCTATGGACTTCCATACAACGCATGTATATATCAACAACGACAAATAATCAACCATCATCCAAAGTGCATTCTACACTGTATAAGCATCAAATATAAATATTCAACGCTTACACAGCCTGTCAATCAATCGATCGACATACAACTAATTATTGGGATTAGTGTATGCCATATTTCATCCCAATACCCGTATGGGGTTTTCAATCAATCAAACACAGTTTTTATTTGTGCAGTTGGGCGATGTGTAAAATTTATCGTCCCAATCAATATCAGTCAAATGTGTGTATATAAACAAATCGTCCGATTTGTTTATATTTATTTCATTTTAAATACACGTTAAAAATTCTATTTTCGACTATAAAATATTTTTAACTATATAAATATTTTATTTCATTTCACATCACATCACACAATCAACTACACATCAAAATCTAACAAACAAGCATACAAGCCGTCCATGGTCTGTGGACGACGGGTGTCGGGTGCTACTAAACACCATCTGCATCCTAGTATATATTTCAACTAGAAAAATAAATAAAAGGTGAGGAGTTCTCACCTTTGGGATCCACTTTGCCATTCTTTCCTTCTGAACGGTTTGGATTTTCCAGAAATACCAACGCAATCTTTTCTACGCTGTTCATATTAAAAATCACATTTTTAATATGATGTTTATATTGTAAAGATCACATTTTTACTTCGCCACTCATATAAAAATTATATTTTTATGCCTCTACATATATAAAAATTATATTTTTAATACTCTTCTAATATAAAAATCATATTTTTTATACCTTTAAAAAACGTTTTCATGCCACACACTAGTTAAAAATCGTATCAATGTTTCAGTAAAAACCCCATCTTTGTTTAGTTAAAAATCAGCTCTTTGTTTAGTTAAAAATCAAATTCTTATAGTGTTAAAAATCCTATTTTCTTTAAACACGATTTATTCACAAAACGGAAAAACAAAATAAATGTAAATTAAAAAATACAACTCACAGATTTCGGTTTTACAGAGGAGGGGGAAATGGCACGTCGGAGTTCACCTGAGGAGGGCGCAACAGGTCGGAGGCGTTGGAGGTGCTTGAGCGACAGGGCTAGGGGGCGGTGGTGGTTGGAATTTCTGATGGGGTTAGGGTTTTGGGGGTCACGACATGGGGGTGCGGACGGTTTTAGTAGGGGGAAGAGAATCGAGGGGGGTGAGGCAGCGGAGGGGGTGTAGTGGAGGTCTTGGATGCGATGCCGACGAACGGCAGGAGGCGCAGCGACTTGATCGCGTTTTCCTTTCTTTTTTTTTATATTTATTTCAGAGCGTTGACTAGGAAGAGAGAGTGGAGGGGGGGGTAAGAGGAAGATTATAAATATATATTTATTTATTTTTAAATTCAAAAAGTTAACCTTTTCATTCGAACTCCAATCGAGGCCCAACGACTGTCGCCCCTAGCTAAATACCCCCATTCCGAACACAACGGGATGTGCCGTGTAAGCCAATTCGGCGGTTATGATCATTTTCGTCAAAATCAAAACATAAATCAGTATATATTCAATCTGAACGCACATTTCAATTCACCGGGGCCACATACGACCTCTAAAAATTCCAAAAAAATTGTTTCTAGCTTTGCATTGACGATATGGTCCTATAAAAACTAATTTCGTCGAATTCTGAGACTGCTTGAAAAATGGCCATTTTCCAGTCGATTAAAATCAATTGAAACTGGTCAAACGCGTTTAACTGCGCCACGCTCACATATTGATTTCAAAAATTATGAAAATTGAAACCTAGCAAAAATTTGACATCACGGATCCAACAAAAGTGGTTTCATCGAAATCCGAGGTCGTTTGCAAAATGGTCATTTTTAAGAGCTTGAATTCCATAGCGACTATTCTGAAATTTCAACTTGGCATATCTTTTTGTCCCTGCTATGAAATTTCAATTTTTCGGATTCGTTGGAAAGATATCCTCAATTAGATTCTAATATTTTTGGTTTCGCTAAAATCCGGTTTATTTTGCACCTGGTACATTCATTTGAATTTTGAAATCGAAATAACGAACTACCGCGCCATTTTCAATTCCTTTTATAATTAAAATAATTATATTCTAACGACGCTCTATATAAATATATATGTTTGAATTCTATTCAAATTAAATTTCTCGTCGATATTATTTAAAATAATTCATTTTAAATATTCAAAATTCATTAAAATAGCCAAAATAAAAAATTTAAATTGGCTCGGATTTCTGGGTTATTACATTATTATATGACGAATGAAGACAACTCAAGACATGCAAAAGTCCTACGTAGATAAGAGAAGGACTAACATTGAGTTTGAGGTGGGAGACATGGTTTTCATTAAGGTATCACCATTAAGGAATGTGGTTCGTTTTGGACCTGTAGGGAAATTGGCACCAAGATTTGTAGGACCACTTCCCATAATAGAAAGGATTGACCAAACGGCCTATAGAGTAAAGCAACACGAGGCACTATATGGCGTTCATGATTTTTTCCATGTTTCTCATTTATGGAGGTGCTTGCATGATACCGCAGAAGTTGTTGAGCCGAGTATGCTTGAGGAAGTAGAGGTGGAATGGGAGGTGATAGTTAGGTGAGTTCCTACCCATATTCTTGGATCAGAAGTTAAGAAGCTACGCCATCGAGAGGTCAAGTTAATGAAGTTCAGTGGGGGTGATAACTAAGAAGATGCAACTTGGGAGACCGAAGACAAGGTTCGTGCTTTGTACCCTTTCCTTTTCAAGGGTATGTTCTTAACTTCCTTTAATAAACTTTTATTTATGCTTGTTTCTATCATTTAAAGTATATCTTATCGATCAAATCTTCGAACTTTAGGTAGGAATCCCATGGATGTAAACATGTGTTTTGAGACATGTTATGTTTGATGGATGCAAGTGTTTATTAGCGGTTGCTCTTGGATGCATACACACACATTAGGCACTAGATTGGCATAATCACTCTCATACTGCATATGGACGTGTGTGCATTTTTCTTCTTTTATGGATGAAAGTGGGTGTGTCATCATGTGGATGTTGCATTTGGATGAATGATTGTGCACACATATAGAACTTACATGTTATAATAGGATTATTTGGATACATGTTGGATTCATGGCACTAACATAGCTTGCATTAAGGAGGATCACTGAATCAGTAGACTGCATATGTTCATATAAGCATTAGAAATCTTCAAGAACAATGGATACCTGTGATTGATGGATGAGTAGATGGGTGATGGATGTTAGGATATACATTCTTCTTAACTTGGAGATTTAAATCCTTTAAGTTGGGGAGAATGTAACACCCCGTAATTTTAGCAACACATTAAAACGATAAACTAAGGAATAATTAATTAAATATTCAGAATTAAGTTAAATGGACTGTGTCGTTGCATTCGTCTTGGAATTCTGGTTAAAATAGATTACCTGGTTTGCGTAAAACGGACATGTATGAAAAAGATATTAAGGTTTCAATTTTATATACGCATGAGAAGAATATATATATATATATATAATATGTCCATAATTGAAAATAATTTGAAAACCAAAAGAAGGAAGTAGGAGCGGGAAAATATACCATTGGGGGTCGATTCTTATGTGTGAATGTGGACTGATTTGTGGTCTAGATTCATTCACTGATGGCTATAAATAAGACCCTATATGTAACACCCTGTAATTCTATAACATTAAGTTTCACAAATTAAAGTATAATTAAATTTTAGAAGAAGAATTAAGGGAAATGTGTTAGGCCATTGCGTTCGTCTCGAAATTCTGATTGAGATAGAGTCCGAGTTTGCGTAAATCGGACTCCGTATGAAGAAGTTATGACCTCCGGAAGTTTCATAATTCAATTTAAAATTCAAACAGCTCAAAATTCAGTTCAAAATTCGAAAACAGACCCAAACTGGGCTGGGCGGGAAAACTCCTGCCCAGGACCCAGGTCGACCAGGGGGTCGACCTAGGGTTCGACCTACCCAGTCGACCTGGTCAGGTCTTGGCTAGCCTGGTCGGGTTCTGAGCGATTTTCTGAGTTCTGGTGCGTTACTAGGGCTGATTTGTCACTTTCTGGTTGGCTCTTCTCGATATGAATGGTCTAGATTCATCTATAGTCATCTGACGGCTCTAATTAGCTTGAAATTCTATATAAACAACTCAAGTCTCCAACCTAAATTCACATAAAATTAGGACCAGAGCCGCCATGCTGTCGAGAGAAAACTGAGAGTAGCCTCCACTTGAAGAAAGCTAAGAGACGAACAAATCTAATTCAAAATTAAAATCAAAACAACGTTTATCTACCCAAAGGAAAGCATCTCAATTCCAGAACTCAGAATCCAGAATTCAAGTTCGTCGTTTGTTGTAAGTCAGATACTTTTTAGATTTGAACGTCTAGATCTATTTGTGGCATGTAATTAATTGGATAAAAGAATATGCCTGATCCTTTCATTTGAATCTGTGCTTGTATATGCCTTTGGAACTAATTAAGAACTATTGTGATTAATTACCGATGAGACTGTGCCTATGCCTATGACGTTGAAACTATTGTTAATGGCCTAAGACTATGACTGTGAACACAAGACTATGCCTGTGCCTATGACTGTGGACATAAGACTATTGCCTATGGCTATGAATATAAGACCATTGCCTACGACCATGATTCATGACTATGAGATTATTGCCTATGATTATGAACATAAGACTATTGTCTGTGACCATGACTTTGAAATTATTACAGTTAATTGACTATGACTATTTAGGATAATTGCCTAGGACTATTTTGGTTAATTATCCATGACTATTGTGGTTGATCGCCTATGATTCATAACTATGAGGTTTCTACCTATGACCATGACTATGACTATTGTGGTTAATTGCCTAATACTATAATGTTTAATTGTTTATGCCCATAACGCTATAGTTACAAACCATGTTGTACACCGAACTGGCATTTTGTTGGATCTCATACCTAGGGTGTGACTTGCTTAGTTTATTCCTATTCGCTATTATGTACACCAAAACCATTGGATCCATTATCCTTGTATTTGGCTTGCTTTTGCATGCCTATTCTTTTGTGTCAATTCTCATGTTTATCCTCTATTCCCTTTTTAGTTTCATTTCATGAGTATTTAGAAAACTTGTGAAATCATGGTATACGTATGTTATGAATGCGGGGTTATTTGGGTATAACATGAAATCTATATCATTTGGCATAATTTAGAGTATGTATTATAACATAACCATTAGATGCAAATTGGGGTAATTTGACGTGAATTATAGAAGATGTAATTTGATATATTGAATCTAGTATTGGCTAGTAACCTAAGCTTTAGGCATAAATTGTAAACTAGAGTATCAAATCTAGTTTTGACATGAACTGTAAATGGAAATATTAGATCTAAATTGGCATAAAACTGCAGGTTGGGTTAAATGATAGGTAAATCAAGATTTGGGCCTAGAATATGGGTTTGTTAGTGGGCATGACAAATGAATATGATATTGGCCAAATTTGTTTAAAAGAGTTGTTAGCAATTTACATATAGACAAAAAGGATAAATATGTAAATCTAGGAAAGACGAATATGCCTAACCCGTGGTTAGATTGAGTTGCGGTATAAGACTGCCCGGAACCACCCGGCAAATCCAGCAACCGTAACAATACCTATCTAATGTGGGTGGTTAGAGCATTGAGCCCAAAAAGGACCCGAGGTTAGACTGAATTGCGGTGTAAATCTGCCCGGAACCGACCGGCACATCCAGTGACCGCAACAATATCTGTCTAATGTGAGTGGTTGGTGCTTTAGTGAATTATTTAAAGCCAAGAAACAGTTAAGCTAGAATGAGAGGGTTAAGTCCATAGGAACACTTAACCAACTTAACATGTTAACAAGACAAAACTTTTAGGGGTTAAATAACTGTTATAACATGTTAACTACACTAGAAGGTGGGATTAAGTAAAATACACTTAACCAATTTAACATGTTAACTAGACTAGAAGGTGGAATTAAGTAAACTTAGAACACTTAGCCATCATAGTGTAACAAATTAAAAAGGTTAAGTTAAATCATGAAGGGACAATACTTAACCATTAGAACATGTGAATTAAACAGATGTTAGGGTTAAGTTAACTAAGGGAACACTTAACCGTTATAACATGTTAGCTAAACAGATGGGCAGGGTTAAGTTAAAGGGAACACTTAACCAATACAAGATGAAGGGGTGGGGTTAAGTAATAAGAAATACTTAACCAATACAACTGGATTTGTGGTAGGGTTAAGTCAACATGAACTACTGATAACACTTAACCAGTTTAACATGACAAATGAATGGGTTAAGTTAACTTGAATTGACTAATGACACTTAACCAATCCACCTTGACGAGAAAAACAAATAAGTAGTAAACCTTAGTTAAGGGAACTAAGTAGTAAACCTTAGTAGAACACGAGAAGGAGAGAACGTCCATGTGATCTTAAAGAAGGCTCCAACAAACTGGGTTACGAAGCACGCAGCTTCGAGGGGACGTGAGGGTACTCTTGGTATCCCTTTGTTAGGCTGCAGATGATCCGCCTGGGCTCACAGAGGTTAAGGTCTGCGTTAGAAGAACCAAGGGTATGACTTGGTTGTAATATAAGGCAACCTAAAGACTAGAATGGACCAGCGTGATTCGGCGAGACTAGTAGCCCTGTTATAGCAACTCGTCGTCTACCTACCATCTTGAGTCAGTTGAGATACGTACAGCGGAAAGGCGGAGAACTCCAAAAGACCATATACTTGCTATCTAGTTATGAGTGCGGATGGCCATAGGTTAGTAAGGCATAGAGGGCCTACGTATAGTTCTCATTTTTCAAGGTGTGCCTTTCATTAGTTGAGGGAGGGGTCAAGTGGGACCATAGCCACTAGAAAAACAGACCTTAGCATCTGCATCAGTGGATATCTGAAAGCTCCCGACCGAGTTCCGTGTTTCTTGATTTGCCCTGCCACGAGACTCGGGTCGTACATATAGAGGACATGTGCATCTAGACAGCGATAATGATCCATGACACATACGTGGGGAAAGTCTAGGAACATATACCACTCTGGGTAGTGTGTCCTAGATTAGGGGCGTCGTTTGATAGGTAGCATAATCCCTAGTTGGACCAAGGTCGCGTAAACCCTAAAATCCGAGAAACATTCAATAGGTAGCATAAACCCCAGTAGCCCTGGGTAGCGTAAACCCTGGTTGGATCTAGGAAGAGTTCGATAGAAAACCCTAGATTAGATCTAGGTAATATATAATAGATGTACACCTAAAAACAACCACAATTGCGGGGATTGGGATCACGTTATTATTTTATAAGTTTAAACAGATTGCTAGTTGGACACTAGTTAGGTGGTGCAGAGATATAGAAACCAGAATAACAGGGTATCGCGAAGCAGAGAAAGTATGGAAGCATATTCAGTTTATCAGTATATTCAGCTTCTCGATAGATCCAGTTTATCAGTGCATTCAGTTTTATCTTTCCTTAGCATAGCTTGCGCTATCTTGTTAACCCTATCATCATGGTAGTGTCTTGTATTCAGTTAATTCATGCCATGTTGCTTTTTTACCTGTTCACATGCTGAAAGTTACTAAACTTACCAGACTTTATGTCTGACTCTGTTTTCTTTCGCTTTCTTGTCTTCCGTTTGCCCCTCCCCCCAGGTACGCAGGGAGGGAATATTACTACTTAGCCCAATTTTCTTTCCAAGTTGAAGACTAGTCGAAGTTTTGCTTGGATTCTCTTTTCCATTGCTATGGCTGGCTCACGCTACATTGGGGAATATAAATGTTATTTTATGCTTCTTTATTTTGTAAGATAGATATTCTAGTATTGATGTGTATGCTTGAATTGTGGCAATGGAAGTAATTCATATTTGTGCGTTCTTATCAATTTGTATACGTTGGATATTCTTGAATTATATTATTCATTATAAAGAACTACATGCGGTAGTTCTATGCAAGTAAACATTTGGAATATTTCGCAAATTATGTAATCTATGTTGAAGCTACATGTATGTAGTTGATTGAAATTCATGCAAGTTTGGGCTTTGGTATTATGCCATCATGATGTATATTTTTGTGCATAAATCATTTTGCAAGTAACAAGTTTGGTTGTTATAGTTCATATGAAACTATGTTGGAATTTTGACACCATAATCCATGTATTAAGTCATGCTTTTGCAAATTTATGAATATGGCTAGGCCTTGAATGATATTTGGCATAATTGGAATCCATGATTAAGTCTATCTTGTTTATATGATGACATATATGAGACATGGCTAGGTTAGACTCAAAAATCCCTTTTTGCAAGCAAACACCATGATTAGGAATATTTAGGCATAAGTATGTTTATACCATCGTTAGGTGATTAGGCTTAAATCATGATTAAGTTGAATTATGCTATGTTCATGCTAGAAGTATTTTATGCCATGCTTATGTTTGACAATATGCCATGCCTATGCAAGAAGTATTTTATGCCATGCTTATGTTTGACAATATGCCATGTTTATGCTAGAAGTATTTAGGCCATGCTTATGTTTGACATTATGCCTAAATAAGAATATAGGTTCATGTTGTAGTTAAACCTATGCAAGTTTACATGCCTTGATTTATGTCACCTATGTTTTATGACCAAAATACATGTCACCACTATGCAAGTACACCAATTTCTATTTTGTATTTCCAACGTCATATGCAAGTTCATGCGCTCACTTTCCCCTCTTTGTGTATGTAATCACGCCATAAGCCTCCCCTTCCACATGGCTAAATTGGGCTTTAAAAGGCTAAGCCCAATATATATGAACGGACGTATAAAACGGGGGAAAATAACGTTGGGTTAAAATTAATTAATTAATGAATGAAAATATAAAATAGAAGGGCCCAAATTCAAGTTTGGGTTGGGCCCATGATTGGTGTGACCTTTACACCATTTACTTAATAATGGGCCGCAAATATTTACATATAAATAAAGAAGAATGACAAGATATGTAAATGTAGAAAATACGATGTGTTTAACCCGAGGTTGGATTGAGTTGTGATGTAAACCTGCCCGGAACCGCCCGGCTGTCCAGTAGTCACAACAATACCTATCCAATGTGAGAGGTTAAACATGGAGCCCAATAAGGACCCGAGGTTAGACTGAGTTGTGGCGTAAGACTGCCCGGAACCAACCGGCAACAGACAGCCACAACAATACCTGTCTAATGTGAGAGGTCAGGTCCTTAATAAGACAATTAAGGCTGAGTCAGGATTGTTAGGATTAAGTGGACTAAAGACTTAATCAAAATGGAACATGCTAAACTAAACGGACTGGTGGGGGTTAGGTTAGAAACACTTAACCAACTTAGCATGTTGGCTAGAGGTAGAAAACCTAGTAACGGGGGACCCTTTTCAGCAGTAACCCTAAAAGGTGTATCAGGATACCCTGAAACTAGGCAGGGTGGGGCACGATTACTGGGCTGATTGTAAGAGGTCAAAGCGACGGCGGTGGTGTAGCAGTGTAGGTTCTAACGGAGTGCGGGCGTGCACACACTCCGGAGCAGAAAAATAAGGCACTGGACACCAGTAGCATACCTGTGCACTCTAAGGTTGTGTCGGGTTGCCACTATGGGACTTGATACACCCCATGGTGGGACCAGCATAGGTAACTATAGACATCGGGGGCCGTAAGACACATGTAACTATGCGAGTAGGAGCCGATCATCGTAGAATGGATCACATCACCCTGATTTTGGGGTGCAAATTGGAAACTAGTTTATATGGGTTCAGAGATTAACATGGGGTACGATAGTATATTCGACCCTAGATAACTTAACCAAGTTTATAATGTTGCCCACTTCCCGTTTTACTTATCATACCCAGTTCTTTATTCATAGACAAAGTAGTACTAGACTTACTCAGGCTTTATGTCTGACTCTATTTTCTTTCGTCTTCTTTCTTCCGTTCCCCCCCCCCCCCCCAGGTCCTCAGGGAGGGAACACAGCAGCTTGACCTACCTCAGCATCCAGCTTGAAGAAGAGAAATGTATTGCTTGGACTTTCCTGTTTTGAACTATGGCTTTGGACAATCCACTATGGGGCTTTGGCAGTTTGTCTATGTTTTATTTATGCTTCTTTAAAAATAATGTACTCAAGACAGATTATGAAGTGTTATGTTATGTTTTTGGAAAGGATGTTGTTGTAACACGTATTTGACTTTATGAAATAAAGTTTATTGTTCTTCCGCTGTTTACAAATATGTGTTCTTATATCTGTCTTGTATATCTGTGACTTGTACTTATAAACCTCCACCAAAATTAGGGCATTCCCTTTGAGAGTGACCCTAACGGAGGTGGGGTGTTTCACTTGGTATCAGAGCATAGGTTTACCAGATAAGATAAAAAGTTTTGAAAAATTATTTTCAAAAAAAAAAAAAAAAAAAGAAATTTAAAGAAGCATTTTTAAAAGAAAATATAATTTTATTTTAAAAAGGCAAAGTCCACCCCCCAAAGCCATAGGAACTATCTCTTATCCTTCGTTTTGAATCTATCCTTTTTTTTGTTTCAGCATGTCCCAAGATCTTAACTTGCCTGAAGGGGTGCCAATACCTGGTTGGTTTAGACGGTTCTTAGAAGCAAGGGCCACTCAGCCAGGTCCTACCGTTCCTCCTCCCCCAGCTGAAGGAAACCATCCAGCTGCAGCGGCTCCTTTTCGTCCACCTCCTCCTCGGGGAAACACTTTTGCTAAGATATGTAAAGATTTTAAAGCTATGGGAGGAAGGGATTTCCATGGAACTGAGTCCTTCGTAGCAGCTAGGAATTGGCTGAAAGAAACGGAGGACCTATTCATCATCTTTGAGGTAGAAGATAGACAAAAGGTACAACTAGCGGTGTGGCTATTGAAGGGCGAGGCTTCCTACTGGTGGGAAGTCACCAATGCTGAAAGACCAGTGGATACATGGGAGGACTTTAGGGCAAGGTTTGAGACTAAGTTTCTCTCAGATGCAGAAAGAAGTTTGCAGTTGGAAAAATTCTTATTTCTTAAGCAAGGGGACAAGACTGTCAGAGAGTATGTGAATCAGTTCGATAAGCTTGCTAGGTTTGGGCTTGACCTAGTCAACACCCCGCACAAGAAGGCTCTCCGTTTCGTCAAAGGGTTGAATGAGCCATTACACAGTTTGGCCATGACCCATATACCCATGGGAGCCACGTATGAAAGATTGGTGCAAATGGCATTGCTGAATGAAGAGGATAAGGGCAAGAAGAAAGAGGGTTTGCAGCCCAAGAAGACAGACTTTAAGAAGGGCGGAAAAGGCAACAAAGAGAAGAGGAAGTGCAATTTCTGTGGCAAAGTGGGGCACTTAGTAAAGGACTGCCGGAAAAAGAAGGCCAAGGAGAATGGTGGGTGCTTTTCGTGCGGTCAGACAGGCCACAGGGCTAAGGACTGCCCAAGGAAACAAGGACAGGGGCAGGGCACTGGATCCACCCCAGGGGCACAGGTTCATGTGCTAGAAGCGCCACCATTGCAACAGCGAGGTATAAATACTTCTGTGGAAAGTGTAGTTTATCTTTATGATCACCCCGTTCGAACTCTATTTGATTCTGGCGCATCACACTCATTTATCTCGTCTGCTTTAGTAGAATCTCTGCACCTAAAAACTAGTATGGTAGAGGACCCCTTAATTGTTTCAAACCCAATTGGGGGCCCAGCTCATTTGTCTATGATCTGTCTGGATTTGAAAATTTCTATCCTAAGTGTTGAATTTCAATGTAGTGCCTTTGTTTTGGGCTTTTCGGGGTATGGTTTGATTTTGGGTATGGATTGGCTATCCAGTAATGGGGCCATCCTTGATTGTGAGAAAAGGGTTGTTAGGCTCCTAACCCAGCTCGGTAATACTTTGGAAATTTCTTGTAATCCCTCGTATGCGGTTATGCTTAGTTATCTTGAATCGCTAGATGCCTCTGTTGAAAACTTGCAATCAGTTAGAGTGATCCGGGAATATCCGGATGTCTTCGAAGAGGTGAAGGGCTTGCCTCCGAAGCGGGAAATAGACTTCCGCATATATCTTGTAGATAATGCAAAGCCCGTTGCGTTGCCCGTTAGACATATGGCTCCACGAGAAAGGAAAGAGCTCAGTAAACAGATTAAAGAGCTTCTAGAGAAGGGGTTCATTAGGAGGAGCATTTCAGAATGGGGCGCTCCGGTGGTGTTCGCTACAAAGGCGGATGGTTCACTCCGTCTATGTGTTGACTATAGGGAGCTCAACAAGCTAACGAAAAAGAATAGGCACCCTCTCCCTAGAATTGACGATTTATTTGACCAGCTTGTAGGAGCGTCTGTTTTCTCCCAACTCGATTTAGCAACCGGTTTTCATCAGCTAAGGGTGGCTGAAGATAGCATCGATAAAACGGCGTTCAGAACCCCAGACGGCTTCTTTGAGTGGCTTGTCATGCCTTTCGGCTTGACAAATGCACCTGCTTACTTCGTGGACCTGATGAGTAGGGTATTTAGAGATTTCCTCAACAAATTCGTAGTGGTCTTCGTAGATGATATCCTTATCTTCTCAAAGAGTGAAGAGGAACATGCTCAGCACTTAAGGGCAATCATGGAAACTTTGCGAGTCCATCAACTAAAAGCCAAATTCTCCAAATGCCACTTTTGTAGAGAAGAGGTGAGGTTCCTTGGGCACATAGTATCCAAACAAGGGTTAGCAGTGGACCCTGCGAAGGTAGTGGCGGTACAGGATTGGAAGACACCAAGGAATGCAACTGAGGTCCGAAGCTTTCTAGGACTAGCAGGTTTCTATCGAAAATTTATAAGGGATTTTGCGAAAATCTCAGCTCCGCTCACGAAATTGACTAAGAAGAATCTAGTATTCAATTGGGACTTGGATTGCGAGTTTGCTTTCCAACGACTGAAAAGGGCTCTCACAACAGCCCCAGTTTTGACGCTGCCGGATGGGAGCAAGATGTTCACTGTTTATACGGATGCATGTGGGACAGGGCTAGGCGTCGTCTTAATGCAAGAAGGAAGGGTAGTAGCTTATGGCGGGAGGCAGTTGAAAGTGCACGAAAAGAACTACCCAACCCACGATCTTGAGTTAGCCGCCATCGTCTTTGCATTCAAGTCTTGGCGACACTATCTCCTAGGTGAGAAGTTCGAACTTTACACTGACCATAAATCGTTGAAATATCTTTTCTCGCAGAAGGATCTTAACTTGAGGCAACAAAGATGGATGGAGTTTCTTGCCTCGTACGATTTCGAAATCTCCTATACTCCAGGCAAAGGCAACGTAGTGGCAGACGCGTTGAGCCGAAAGAAATTGACCCTAAGCCCGTTGTTTGTTGAAAGACAAAGCCTAGAGTTTATAGCCAGCTTCGACTTTAGGCCCTCCTCCGATTTCGTACCAGGCTTGCTTGCATCTCTCGAAGTGCGCCCAACTTTAGTGGATTCAGTAGGGACAGCACAACGCGAAGACCCTCAGCTTGTGGAAATAATTGATAGGCTAATTAGGGGTGAGACTTCAAGTCACCTCAACAGATACTCCATTGACGATAAGGGTGTACTAAGGCGAGATGGAAGACTATGCGTCCCACAGACAAACGATTTAATAAAGAAGGTTCTCGAGGAAGCACATCACTCCAAGATGACGATACACCCAGGCGGAGATAAAATGTACAAAGACATAAAAAGGACTTTCTTCTGGAACGGCATGAAAAAGGACGTGGCAGAATTCGTTTCTAAGTGTATGGTGTGCCAACAGGTTAAGGCGGAACAGAAAAAGCCTGGCGGACTGCTACATCCTCTGGAGGTCCCGCAGTGGAAGTGGGATAGCATCTCAATGGACTTCATCGATGGGCTGCCTAGGTCTAGGAGAGGCAACACTAGTATTTGGGTAATAGTGGATAGGCTTACTAAAAGCGCCCACTTTTTACCTGTCAAAAGTAAGAGAACTGCCTCATCCCTAGCATCACTTTACCTTAAGGAAATCGTTCGACTCCATGGAATACCATCTAGCATTGTTAGTGACCGAGACCCCATCTTCACCAGTGAGTTTTGGCGGAGTCTGCAAGAAGCAGTAGGAACGCAGTTATGCTTGAGCACAGCCTATCATCCCCAAACCGACGGCCAAACAGAGAGAGTGAACAGAGTTTTGGAAGACCTTTTAAGACTATGCGTCCTTGACTTCGGAGGGACATGGGAAGACCACCTTCCTTTGGTGGAATTTGCCTACAACAACAGCTATCAAGCAACCATAGGAATGGCGCCCTTCGAAGCTTTATATGGAAGACCGTGCCGATCGCCCACTTGTTGGTGGGAGTCTACTGATAAGCTCATACTTGGACCAGACATGATCCGAGAGACTTCAGAGAAAGTAGACTTAATACGAAGAAGGATGAAGACGGCCCAAGACAGACAAAAGTCCTATGCCGACAAGAGGAGGACCGACCTTGAATTTGAAGTTGGAGACAGAGTTTTTCTCAAGGTATCACCGCTAAGGAACGTTGTCCGCTTTGGAACCACAGGAAAGCTAGCACCAAGGTTCGTAGGGCCATTCCCAATCGTCGAGAAAATTGGGAAAATGGCTTATAGATTAGGGCTACCCGAGAAGTTGGCTGGAGTCCACAACGTCTTTCACGTTTCACATCTCCGAAAATGTCTACACGAGTCTGCTGAAGTGGTAGAGCCAAATATACTCGAAGAGGCCGAAGTGGAACGCGAAGCAACCATAAGAAAAGTTCCAACCCGAATCTTAGGAACGGAAGTGAAGAAGCTACGCAACCGCGAAGTCAAGCTCGTCAAAGTCCAGTGGAGCGACGCCGAGGGAGACGCGACTTGGGAAACTGAAGCGAGAATCCGTACTGCCTACCCTTTTCTGTTCGAGGGTACATCCTTGATCTTTCATTTTCCTTAAGTTGCGCTTTTAATCTATCTTTTTAGGTATATTTCCTCGACCTTATCCTTTAGGTAGAATCTTTTTGGATGAAAACATGTAGTTGAAACATGTTATGGATGATGGTTGCAAGTGGTTGCAAGTGATTGCTAGTGGTTGCTCGTGGTTGCATATACACACACAATCTAGGTTTTAGATCGGCTCAGTCACTTCATATAGCATATGCATATATGTTTGCTTTCATATGTGGTTGAACTTTAATGTGTTGTCATGTGGATGTTGCATTTGTATTGAATGGTTGTGCACTCATGTAGAATCAAGAATAGGGAAATTTTGCATACATGGATTCATGGCACTTACATAATTCGCATTAAGGAGGTCAACTGAATCAGTAGACCGCCTGATTTTGCATTAGATAAGTACATGTACACACACACTTCGCATATGATCATGAAGCATTAGAAGTCTTTTAAGGACAATGGATGCTCGTGTTTGATGGATGAGTAGATGGATGATTGGATGTTAGGATATACATTCCTCCTAACTTGAAGATTTCGGGGACGAAATCCTTTTAAGTGGGGGAGAATGTAACACCCCGAAAATTCTATAACTGTGAAATTTATGAATTAAAGTATAATCAAATTCAAATCAGAGAACTAAGGGAAACGGGATACGCCATTGCGTTCGTCTCGGAAAAATACGCGAAATAGAGTCCGAGTTTTCGAAAAACGGAGTCCGTATGAAGAAGATATGGCCTTCGGAAGTTTTGAATCAAATTTAAAATTCAAACAGAATAAAATAATAATTTAAAATCGGGCACATTGGGCCAGGGTGGAAGAACACCCGCCTGGGCCACCCAGGTCGACTGGGCTGTCGACCTGGGCTACCCATGTCGACAGGGCTGTCGACAGCCCTGTCGACAGGGGTATCGACCTGGTCGAGCCCAGTCAACCTGGCTGGCCAGGTCGGTGTGTGGTCGAATTTCTGTGGTCTGCTTTGTCATTAGGGCTAGGTGGCGGATTTTTATTGGTCTCTCTTCCTAATGAATGGCTATGATCTAACCTAGCAACATCAAGGGTCCTAATCAATTCCTAACCTCTATATAAACAACCCTAGACTAAACCCTAATCTATTCATTCAAAATAAGATTATAGCCGCCATGTTGCTGAGGAACGACAAAGAGTAGCCGCCGACTAAAGAGAGAGTTAGGAAGAAAGTTCTAGGCCTAAAGCAATTCAAGCAACCTAAAGCTAATCAATTCAACAAAGGAATCGTATCTCTTAATAAGAGAATTCGCCGCAACCATTGTAAGTAGAGTATTACTTTGGTATAATAAACAACTGTGTTGATGTGTATGCTTGAATTGTGGCAATGGAAGTAATTCATATTTGTGCGTTCTTATCAATTTGTATACGTTGGATATTCTTGAATTATATTATTCATTATAAAGAACTACATGCGGTAGTTCTATGCAAGTAAACGTTTGGAATATTTCGCAAATTATGTAATCTATGTTGAAGCTACATGTATGTAGTTGATTGAAATTCATGCAAGTTTGGGCTTTGGTATTATGCCATCATGATGTATATTTTTGTGCATAAATCATTTTGCAAGTAACAAGTTTGGTTGTTATAGTTCATATGAAACTATGTTGGAATTTTGACACCATAATCCATGTATTAAGTCATGCTTTTGCAAATTTATGAATATGGCTAGGCCTTGAATGATATTTGGCATAATTGGAATCCATGATTAAGTCTATCTTGTTTATATGATGACATATATGAGACATGGCTAGGTTAGACTCAAAAATCCCTTTTTGCAAGCAAACACCATGATTAGGAATATTTAGGCATAAGTATGTTTATACCATCGTTAGGTGATTAGGCTTAAATCATGATTAAGTTGAATTATGCTATGTTCATGCTAGAAGTATTTTATGCCATGCTTATGTTTGACAATATGCCATGCCTATGCAAGAAGTATTTTATGCCATGCTTATGTTTGACAATATGCCATGTTTATGCTAGAAGTATTTAGGCCATGCTTATGTTTGACATTATGCCTAAATAAGAATATAGGTTCATGTTGTAGTTAAACCTATGCAAGTTTACATGCCTTGATTTATGTCACCTATGTTTTATGACCAAAATACATGTCACCACTATGCAAGTACACCAATTTCTATTTTGTATTTCCAACGTCATATGCAAGTTCATGCGCTCACTTTCCCCTCTTTGTGTATGTAATCACGCCATAAGCCTCCCCTTCCGCATGGCTAAATTGGGCTTTAAAAGGCTAAGCCCAATATATATGAACGGACGTATAAAACGGGGGAAAATAACGTTGGGTTAAAATTAATTAATTAATGAATGAAAATATAAAATAGAAGGGCCCAAATTCAAGTTTGGGTTGGGCCCATGATTGGTGTGACCTTTACACCATTTACTTAATAATGGGCCGCAAATATTTACATATAAATAAAGAAGAATGACAAGATATGTAAATGTAGAAAATACGATGTGTTTAACCCGAGGTTGGATTGAGTTGTGATGTAAACCTGCCCGGAACCGCCCGGCTGTCCAGTAGTCACAACAATACCTATCCAATGTGAGAGGTTAAACATGGAGCCCAATAAGGACCCGAGGTTAGACTGAGTTGTGGCGTAAGACTGCCCGGAACCAACCGTCAACAGGCAGCCACAACAATACCTGTCTAATGTGAGAGGTCAGGGCCTTAATAAGACAATTAAGGCTGAGTCAGGATTGTTAGGATTAAGTGGACTAAAGACTTAATCAAAATGGAACATGCTAAACTAAACGGACTGGTGGGGGTTAGGTTAGAAACACTTAACCAACTTAGCATGTTGGCTAGAGGTAGAAAACCTAGTAACGGGGGACCCTTTTCAGCAGTAACCCTAAAAGGTGTATCAGGATACCCTGAAACTAGGCAGGGTGGGGCACGATTACTGGGCTGATTGTAAGAGGTCAAAGCGACGGCGGTGTAGCAGTGTAGGTTCTAACGGAGTGCGGGCGTGCACACACTCCGGAGCAGAAAAATAAGGCACTGGACACCAGTAGCATACCTGTGCACTCTAAGGTTGTGTCGGGTTGCCACTATGGGACTTGATACACCCCATGGTGGGACCAGCATAGGTAACTACAGACATCGGGGGCCGTAAGACACATGTAACTATGCGAGTAGGAGCCGATCATCGTAGAATGGATCACATCACCCTGATTTTGGGGTGCAAATTGGAAACTAGTTTATATGGGTTCAGAGATTAACATGGGGTACGATAGTATATTCGACCCTAGATAACTTAACCAAGTTTATAATGTTGCCCACTTCCCGTTTTACTTATCATACCCAGTTCTTTATTCATAGACAAATTAGTACTAGACTTACTCGGGCTTTATGTCTGACTCTATTTTCTTTCGTCTTCTTTCTTCCGTTTCCCCCCCCCAGGTCCTCAGGGAGGGAACACAGCAGCTTGACCTACCTCAGCATCCAGCTTGAAGAAGAGAAATGTATTGCTTGGACTTTCCTGTTTTGACTATGGCTTTGGACAATCCACTATGGGGCTTTGGCAGTTTGTCTATGTTTTATTTATGCTTCTTTAAAAATAATGTACTCAAGACAGATTATGAAGTGTTATGTTATGTTTTTGGAAAGGATGTTGTTGTAACACGTATTTGACTTTATGAAATAAAGTTTGTTGTTCTTCCGATGTTTACAAATATGTGTTCTTATATCTGTCTTGTATATCTGTGACTTGTACTTATAAACCTCCACCAAAATTAGGGCATTCCCTTTGAGAGTGACCCTAACGGAGGTGGGGTGTTTCACATATGGCCTATAAATCAACCATTTTATAAATATTGATTTACAGTCAAGTGAATCAATAGGAATGAAGTTATAAAAATTATTTTATAATTGAAGGTAGATTGTAAACCTATTATATTTAAATAAAAGATTAATAAAAGGAAATTAATATTTATCGTTTAAGTTTATAAGTTAGTTTTCAATGGTTTTATAAATTAAATTTTTGTGTTAATAAGATTTATAAGCACATGAGTAGAAATTAGCGTAACGATTAAGGGTTGGATTAACTATTTCTAATAAATAATTAAATGGGATTGTTTATATTAATTATACTACCAATTAATTTAAAGAAGGGATTATTCGGAATTGGTTAAAGAAATAATCGTGTTTTGAGTTGACTAAGTCGATCAATTATTTTTAACTAGAATTGATGATTTAATTAGTTTGATTTTAATTAACCTAAGGGAATAGTTTAACAAATATTGGATTTAACTTTAATAAGGATTTAAAAAAGGAATTTAATATCTATTTCCGACAAAGGAGTAAGTAAATTATTATTTTAATTAATAATAATTTAAGTGATTTCAATTTAGATGAAATTCAATTAAGTAAAGCAATCGAAGCTGAAATGGAATCTAATCGAGTTTTGTAAGGAGGATAGGAAAGAGTTTTATATTAATCTGAGGTTTATAAAAATAAGGGTATAAAAGAGACTTTAAGCAAATACGATGGTTTAAAATAAATGTTTATTTAACTTTTAAATTAAGAAGTCGAGATAAGAAGTGGTTTATACTAAACCTGAGTTATAAATAACGTTTATAGAAGAAATGAGAAGTAAACATTGATTTTAATTTAGTGATACTTGATAATGAAATTAAGTGAAGTGAATGGAATTGAAACGAGACTTTGAAAAGCGGGAAATGGTTGAATGGATTAGAAGTGGAATATAATGGGTTGGTAAGGAGTTAAGATGAGAATTAAATCTAACCAGAGATTGGTTAGTAGAGTGATTTTCTAAGTATTAATACGATTTTGATTTCAGTCTTCGGGATTGATACTTAGGAAGTTATTCTCTTTCCAATTTACGGTCAGGGACCAATGACTGTCGAAGTAATGGAACTAAAGTGGATTTGAAAATATAAAATGATATTCCCAAAAGTAATGCTAATAAAGAGATTTGGTATAAATAGAATGATATTTTCGGGATTTAAGGAACTAATGAAAGGAGTTTGAATAAGTTTATTCAAAAGGGAAGTGTTAGTTATTAGTTCTAGAAATGAAACGAAAGAGATTTCGTAATGATGTTTTACGTGGAATTTGTTAAACCCAAGTTGAGAATATATATATACACACACACACACATACATAATTATATGATTTAATTCTAAAGTGCTTAAATGATTTGAAAATATTCTTATATTAAAATAAGAAGTGCAAAGCCACATTTGTATATTGGAGGACTTATAAGTTTTGAATTAACCTTCATTAATCATCTTGAAATAAATGGGCCAAGTGACGCTGAGTACTGAATCAGTTAACTCATTTTTATTTGC
Organism: Allium sativum; assembly: GCA_030737875.1. Lineage (NCBI taxonomy): Eukaryota > Viridiplantae > Streptophyta > Magnoliopsida > Asparagales > Amaryllidaceae > Allium > Allium sativum. The sequence goes on along the minus strand of CM060912.1, from coordinate 965,440,875 downwards.
ACGATTGAATGGTTGTTTATTTGATAGTTAAATAACTAACTATCAAATCTGACATATATGATTGTTGGGACGTAAAGACCGGGATTATATTTTATATTCGAAAACCATTTCGACCAGCAAATATGAAATCATATAAGATATCATATGTTGATCAAGACGGAGCAATTGAAGACTGTAGATCTCCATAAAATGGAAGATCCACTTAAAATCTATGATTTGAACCAGAGATATACTGGGGTTCTATCGCGGTTGAAATCTATGGATTTGCAAGGACTACTTGCTACTGATCTTTAGGGTGATACCTAGGATGTGGTAGGAGAGTAACTTTGGTCAACCTATTCCTGGATGACTTGGAGGGACTAATGTCTAACAGAGTATTTCTTAAAACCGCGCACGTTGATTTTTACAAATGCACTGAGCGGTGGCAAAGAAGGGCACTTCTTTTACATCCAGAATATATTTGTGGACGTCAATTAGTGCTTTAACGGATCTTATAATGTGGCATTCAAATTAAATGGTGGCCAGATGGTCTAAAGGTAAATTCAAACCTTAAGCCTCACAACTGGAAAATGACAAAAATCAGGCAGGCAACATGGCTAAGTGGGTTGCTTCCAAGTATGGTGTATAATCACATATCTAGAGAAAATTCATTTCCTTCTTTATTCTACTCGATGTTGTCTTTTTTCTGGAAACAGTTGCTGATCCCAACCGTTGGTGATATCCATTCGATACACTCAAGCAAAATGAGTGATCGGTCATGTGTGGCTGGGTTGTTAGATGTTCTTGTTGAATCCAGGGTATTCCCCTCTAGAGAAACACTATCAGAAGGTGGTTCCATACCTTGTCATAGTCGAAATCCAATATACAATAAGAGCCTATAGTTTTTCAATTTATACTATATATGTAAAGCGTGAGATGCAAGCATTCTGCTAGATGGTTATTTATTTGATTTAGACGCTATTACAATATCAGAATAAGATACGATTTCAAAATGTTTTGGGTTATCCTAAGGTAAAAACCATCCGTGTTTGTAACACCCCACATCCGTTAGTGTCACTCACAAAGGGAATGCACTAAGTTCTGTGGAGCATTTAAGGTAAAAGATGCAGATAAATTACAAGACAGACAAAATTAAAACAGTGGGAAATAAAACTTTTCTTTATTGATGAAATAGTTTGTACAACAATTGCTTTTCAATACCAGAGTATCATCTGTCTCACAAAATAAAGAAGCATAAAAATAACATTTGTATACCCCAATGTAACATAAGCCATAGCAACGGAAAAGAGAGTCTGTAGCGATATATCCAAGAGTCTTCAAGCTTGGGAGGAGAACTGAGCCTAAGTAATAACATTCCCTCCCTACAGACCTATGGGGGGGGGGAGACGGAAGACAAGAAAGCGAAAGAAAACAGAGTCAGACATTAAGTCTGGTAAGTTCGGTAACTTTCAGCATGTGAACAGGAAAAAGCAACACGACATGAATTAACTAAATATAAGATAATACCATAATGATAGGGCTAACAAGATAACATAAGATTTATGCAAGATGTGCTAAGGCAAGATAAGATATGCTTCCCTATTTTCTCTGCTTCGCTATTACCGTGTTATTCTGGATTCTATGTCCCTGCACCACATGGTGGTGTCCCAACTAGAAATCGGTATAAAATGATAACGTGGTCCCAATCCCCTAAGTTGTGGTTGTTTGCAGGTGTACATTTATTATTTATTACCTAGATCTGATCTAGGGTTTTCTATCGAGTGCTTCCTAGATTCAACTAGGGTTCACGCGACTTATCTAATGCTTCACAGATTCAGGGTTTATGCCACCTTGGTCCACTAGGGATTACGCTACCTGTCGAACGATGCCCCTAGTCTAGGACACACTACCCAGAGTGGTATATGTTCCTAGACTTTCCCCACGTATGTGTCGCGAATCGTTTTATCGCTGTCTAGATGCACATGTCCTGAAATGTGCGACCCGAGTCCTGTGGCAGGGCTACTCTAAAAACACGGAACTCGGTCGGGAGTTTTTCAGATATCTGCCGGTGCAGATGCTAAGGTCTGTTTTTTTACCAGTGGTTATGGTCCCACGTGACCCCTCCCTCAACTAATGAAAGGCAATCCAAGAAAATCAAGTGCGAGAACTGTACTTTTGCCACCCTATGCCCTACTTTCCTATTGGCCAGCCTCACCCATAACTAGATAGCAAGTATATGGTCTGTTGGGAGTTCTCTACCTTTCCGCATACGTACAACGATTGACTAAAGATGTTAGGTAGACGACCAGTTGTTATCACAGGGCTACTGGTCTCGCCGAATCACGCTGGTCCATCCTAGTCTTTAGGTTACCTTATATTGCAACCAAGGCATACCATTTGTTCTTCTAACACAGACCTTAACCTCTGTGAGCCCAGGAGGATCATCTGCCACCTCACAGAGGGATACCAAGAGTATCCTCACATCCTCTCTAAGCCTCAGGTTTCGTAACCCAATTCGTTGGATCCCTCTCTAAGATCAGATGGACGTTCGCTCCTACTTGTGATTTACTAAGGATTACTACTTAGTTTTCTAACTAAGGTTTACCACTTAGTTTGTTGTATCATCGTTTTCTTAACTAAGGTTTACGACTTAGTTCATATTAACTAAGGTTTACTACTTAGTTCTTGTTCTTGTCAAGTTGGGTTGGTTAAGTGTCATTAGTCAATTCGAGTCAACTTATCCCCTTTCGTTTGTCATATTAAACTGGTTAAGTGTTATCAGTAGTTCATGTTGACTTAACCCCTACCACAAACCGGGTTATATTGGTTAAGTATTTTCTTATTACTTAACCCTACCCATTTATCTTGTATTGGTTAAACGTTCCCTTTAACCTAACCTTGCCCATCTGTTTTAACTGTCATGTTATAGTGGTTAAGTGTTCCCTTAGCTAACTTAACCCTAACATCTGTTTAATTAACATGTTCTAATGGTTAAGTATTGTCCCTTCATGTTTTTTTTAACTTAGCCCTGTTCATTTATCCTGCTATGATGGCTAAGTGTTCCTAGTTTACTTAACCCCACCTTCTAGTCTTAGTTAACATGTTAAATTGGCTAAGTGTATTAAATTTACTTAACCCCTACAAGTCTTGTCTTGTTAACATGTTAAGTGGTTAAGTGTCCAGATTAGCCTAACCCCACTCATCCGATTTAGTTAACATGTTGAGTTGGTTAAGTGTTTTAGTTAACTTAACCCTACCATCCTCATCTAGTCTTAATTTATTTATTGAAGCCCCGACCACTCACATTAGACAGGTATTGTTGCGGTTACTGGACAGACGGTTGGTTCCGGGCAGGTTTACACCGCAACTCAGTCTAACCTCGGGTCCTTATTGGGCTTAATGCCTTAACCTCTCACATTGGATAGGAATTGTTGTGATTACTGGACAGCCGGTTGGTTCCGGGCAGGTTTACATCACAACTCAATCCAACCTCGGGTTAGGCATATTCGTCTTTCCTAGATTTACATATTTATCCTCTTTGTCTATATGTAAATTGCTAACAACTCTTTTTTAAAACAAATTTGGCCTGTATCATAATCATATGTTGTGCTCGTTAATATACTCATATTCTAGGCCCAAGTCTTGATTTACCTATCACCTAACCCAACTTGCAGTTTTATGCCAATTTTTGGATCTAGTATTCCTATTTACAGTACATATTAAAACTAGATTTTATATTCTAGTTCATCATTTATGCCCGAACTAGACTTATTATTCTAGTTTACCATTTTTACCTAAAACATAGTTTACTAGCCAATACTAGATTCAATGTATAAATTTACATATTCTCTAATTCATATTGAATTAGCCCAATTTGCATTTTAATAGTCATGTTATAATACATGTTCTAAATTATGTCAATCATAATCATGTTCATGTTCCAAATTATGCAAATTTCCAAGTTTACAACCACGTTTAAGTCAATCCCATGTTTTGCCCAAATCGTATTCCCCTCGTTTGTGTAATCGTGATTCATCCTAGATTATAGATAAATCTAGATTCATAGATAAAAGGGAATGAACCAGAATGATAGACATAATAATTGGCATAAGATGATGATTCCAAATTCACTGATTTCAGATCTAACAAACTACACTGAATAGATTGATTAAAGCATCGCAGGCCTATAGATATGAAAATATTATGGCATGAAAAGGGTTGAATAATACTATAGGTTCAAGAATATGGGTAGACCTAACTTAATAGGTAAATTCCCAAAATCAAGATCCAAGGATAACAGGTCTGAATAGAAAGTCAAATTTAGATCTAATTCCATAGTTACAATCCTTAGGCAATACTTTCATAGTCATGGGTCACTAGTTCACAAATGTCCTTGTCATAGTCATAGGTAAAAAGTTCATAGTCATAGTTAATAGTTTCATAGTCAATGAATCACAGTTATGAGTCACAGTCATTAATCACAACGGTTCTTAATCAGGTCCAATGATATAAGCACCGATTCAAATAGAAAGATTAGGTATGTTCCTTTATTCATTTAATTTCATGTCACAAATAGGAAAAAGGCATTCAGATCTGAAAAGTAACCAACTTACAGAGATTAGATTCGTAGAAAAATAATCGTTGAAGCCGTTTGAATCTTTTCTTGAATCCTAACTTGATTTGAATCTCGTCTTGAAAGATTTGAGCAGCATATCCTCGCCTTAGATTTATGTATTATTTTATTTATATTTATTTTAATTAGAATCAGAGCAGAGTATAGGCGTAGAGAAGTTGTGAGGAGAAAATATGAAGTCTAGGGGTGTTTAAATAGGAGAATAGGAGTGTTTAGAGCCATCAGATCGGTCCAGAAGTCATCCAATTCGTCAAAAAGGGGTAAAAATCGTCACAGGTCCGATCTGCAGAAATGTGCCCAGGTCGACCCCCAGGTCGACTGCGCAGTCGACCTGGTTAGGGGGGTCGACTACCCAGTCGACTCCCCAGTCGACCTGGGCCTGGGCGGGAAATTTCCCACCCAGCCTGCTTCTGGGTTTGAATTCGAATTTTGAATTCGAATTTCAAGCTGTTTTCGATTCTGAAATTTCCTGAAACTTCGGAGGGTCATATCTCCCTCATACGGACTCCGATTCTCGCAAACTCGGACTCGTTTCCAAGCAGAATTCCGAGATAAACAGAATGGCTTAGCCCTTTTCCCTTGATTTTGATTTTATGATTTAATTCTGCCTTGATTTGTGAATCTTAGTGTTACAAAATTACGGGGTGTTACATTCTCCCCCTCTTAAAAGGATTTCGTCCCCGAAATCTTTAAGTTAGGAAGAATGTGTCCTACCATCCCATCATCCATCTAATCAACCATTCAATCATAGGCATTCATTGTCCTTATAAGATTTCTAATGCTTTCATGTTCATATTCATAGTGTGTGTATATGTCTTTATCTAATGCAAAATCAGGCGGTCTACTGATTCAGTTGACCTCCTTAATGCGAATTATGTCTGTGCCATGCATCCAATCATGTATGCAAACATCCCTATTTATGTAAATACTACATGTGTGCATAGTCATTCATCCATATGCAACATCCATATGATAACATACCAAGTTAAATCCGTTAAGCAAATACATATATGCGAATGCAATATGAAAGTGACTAAGTCGTTCTAGCGTATATGGTGTGTATATGCATCCACGAGCAACCACTTGCAACCATCAATCATAACATGTTTCAAATACATGTTTCAAATACACGTTTCCATCTATTGGCTTCTTCCTAAGGATCGATGATACGTCCTAGAGGATATACCTAAAAAGCTAGAAACAAGTAGGCCTAAAACTCCTAGAGAAAGGATATACCCATAAGAAAAAGGGTATGATGCATGTATCTAGTCTACAATCTCTTAAGTCGCATCTTCTTGAGCTTCACTCCACTGTACCTTAACCAATTGTTGATAAGATAACTGGCCTTCCAAATTCAACTGGATACATCTGCGTACTCATAGACTATTCTAACGGATTACAAGTCGTCGATAAATGCATTAAGCGATTCTAGATAGCTAAGCCTAACTGATCCTTTTAGGATCACTTGAAATCTCGAAGGTATTTCCAAGGCAAGTCAAAAAGTCTAACTTTCAGAATTACTAGCCAACCAGCCCATGCCTAGGATCAACTCATAGATTATGGAACCAAAACATAAGCATTACGCTTAAACTCAACACTTAATGTGGTTGTTCTCAAATCCCTATAAACCAAAGTAAAACGGGCCGAACCACCAATTTGGATCTAAGACTATTTGGGACCTTCTACTATACTAAGGTGCAGAGATTCAACTATGGAAGCAGACATGAACAAATGCGAGGCGCTAAAACCAAAAGAAAGAGTTCGAACGGAAAAACTAGACTCCTCCAACAAAACTTTACTGCCTTTCTCTTAGGTACGCTTAGTGGTGAAAGCATGTACTTTCCCTTTTGAAAACCTTGTCCTTTGTCCTTAATTATGTGCCCTATTATACCCTAGTAAAATTACTTCCTCTTGTCTTATGTTTTATAATTCCTTCCTCCTTCGTGAGCCAAGTCCATATCCATGAATTCCTCATCCTTGTTTCTGCTCCTTTGCTAAACTCCTCATCTTCTTACTCGTGTAATCATGTTGACAAATCTCTCGAAAGCTGCCTCCATCGTACAGAAAACCCTACAAAACTTGAAAGAAAACTGGCCGCAAGTGAAACTACTACGGCTATAGATGGAAGTCGGGCACTACTTTGCTCTTCGATGAGGTTACATCCCAGAGAGCCAGGAGCCCCAGAGACTCAAGAAAGAAGGAAACAAGGACTCAAACAAAGAATAAAAAGATAGTGCATATGGCTTTGGGGAATATGCCATTTAAAACAAAAAATTTCTTTTGAAAATGCTTCTTTTAAAACCGTTTTGAAAATAATTTTTCAAATCTTGTATCTGATCCGGTAACCTTCAGCTCTGATACCAAGTGTAACACCCCACATCCGTTAGTGTCACTCACAAAGGGAATGCACTAAGTTCTATGGAGCATTTAAGGTAAAAGATGCAGATAAATTACAAGACAGACAAAATTAAAACAGTGGGAAATAAAAATTTTCTTTATTGATGAAATAGTTTGTACAACAATTGCTTTTCAATACCAGAGTATCATCTGTCTTACAAAATAAAGAAGCATAAAAATAACATTTGTATACCCCAATGTAACATAAGCCATAGCAGCGGAAAAAAAAGTCTGTAGCGATATATCCAAGAGTCTTCAAGCTTGGGAGGAGAACTGAGCCTAAGTAATAACATTCCCTCCCTACAGACCTAGGGGGGAGGGGGGGGGAGGGGACGACGGAAGACAAGAAAGCGAAAGAAAACAGAGTCAGACATTAAGTCTGGTAAGTTCAGTAACTTTCAGCATGTGAACAGGAAAAAGCAACACGACATGAATTAACTGAATATAAGATAATACCATAATGATAGGGCTAACAAGATAACATAAGATTTATGCAAGATATGCTAAGGCAAGATAAGATATGCTTCCCTATTTTCTCTGCTTCGCTATTACCCTGTTATTCTGGATTCTATGTCCCTGCACCACCTAACTAGTGTCCCAACTAGAAATCGGTATAAAATGATAACGTGGTCCCAATCCCCTAAGTTGTGGTTGTTTGCAGGTGTACATTTATTATTTATTACCTAGATCTGATCTAGGGTTTTCTATCGAGTGCTTCCTAGATTAAACTAAGGTTTACGCGACTTATCTAATGCTTCACAGATTCAGGGTTTATGCCACCTAGGTCCACTAGGGATTACGCTACCTGTCGAATGATGCCCCTAGTCTAGGACACACTACCCAGAGTGGTATATGTTCCTAGACTTTCCCCACGTATGTGTCGAGAATCGTTTTATCGCTGTCTAGATGCACATGTCCTGAAATGTGCGACCCGAGTCCCGTGGCAGAGCTACTCTAGAAACACGAAACTCGGTCGGGAGTTTTTCAGATATCTGCAGGTGCAGATGCTAAGGTCTGTTTTTCTACCAGTGGTTATGGTCCCACGTGACCCCTCCCTCAACTAATGAAAGGCAATCCAAGAAAATCAAGCGCGAGAACTGTACTTTTGCCACCCTATGCCCTACTTTCCTATTGGCCAGCCTCACCCATAACTAGATAGCAAGTATATGGTCTATTGGGAGTTCTCTGCCTTTCCGCATACGTACAACGATTGACTAAAGATGGTAGGTAGACGACGAGTTGCAATCACAGGGCTACTGGTCTCGCCGAATCACGCTGGTCCATCCTAGTCTTTAGGTTGCCTTATATTGCAACCAAGGCATACCCTTGGTTCTTCTAACGCAGACCTTAACCTCTGTGAGCCCAGGAGGATCATCTTCCACCTCACAAAAGGATACCAAGAGTATCCTCACGTCCCCTCGAAGCCTCAGGTTTCGTAACCCAATTCGTCAGAGCCCTCTCTAAGATCAGATGGACGTTCGCTCCTACTTGTGATATACTAAGGATTACTACTTAGTTTTCTAACTAAGGTTTACCACTTAGTTTGTTGAATCATCGTTTTCTTAACTAAGGTTTACGACTTAGTTCATATTAACTAAGGTTTACTACTTAGTTCTTGATCTTGTCAAGTTGGGTTGGTTAAGTGTCATTAGTCAATTCGAGTCAACTTAACCCCTTTCGTTTGTCATTTTAAACTGGTTAAGTGTTATCAGTAGTTCATGTTGACTTAACCCATACCACAAACCGAGTTATATTGGTTAAGTATTTTCTTATTACTTAACCCTACCCATTTATCTTGTATTGGTTAAACGTTCCCTTTAACCTAACCTTGCCCATCTGTTTTAACTGTCATGTTATAGTGGTTAAGTGTTCCCTTAGCTAACTTAACCCTAACATCTGTTTAATTAACATGTTCTAATGGTTAAGTATTGTCCCTTCATGTTTTTTTTTAAATTAGCCCTGTTCATTTATCCTGCTATGATGGATAAGTGTTCCAAGTTTACTTAACCCCACCTTCTAGTCTTAGTTAACATGTTAAATTGGCTAAGTGTATTAAATTTACTTAACCCCTACAAGTCTTGTCTTGTTAACATGTTAAGTGGTTAAGTGTCCAGATTAGCCTAACCCTACTCATCCGATTTAGTTAACATGTTGAGTTGGTTAAGGGTTTTAGTTAACTTAACCCTACCATCCTCATCTAGTCTTAATTTATTTATTGAAGCCCCGACCACTCACATTAGACAGGTATTGTTGCAGTTATTGGACAGCCGGTTGGTTCCGGGCAGGTTTACACTGCAACTCAAACTAACCTCGGGTCCTTATTGGGCTTAATGCCTTAACCTCTCACATTAGATAGGTATTGTGGTGATTACTGGACAACCGGTTGGTTCCGGGCAGGTTTACATCACAACTCAATCCAACCTCGGGTTAGCCATATTCGTCTTTCCTAGATTTACATATTTATCCTCTTTGTCTATATGTAAATTGCTAACAACTCTTTTTTAAAACAAATTTGGCCTGTATCATAATCGTATGTCGTGCTCGTTAATATACTCATATTCTTGGCCCAAGTCTTGATTTACCTATCACCTAACCCAACTTGCACTTTTATGCCAATTTTTGGATCTATTATTCCTATTTACAGTACATATTAAAACTAGATTTTATATTCTAGTTCATCATTTATGCCCGAACTAGACTTATTATTCTAGTTTACCATTTTTACCTAAAACATAGTTTACTAGCCAATACTAGATTCAATGTATAAATTTACATATTCTCTAATTCATATTGAATTAGCCCAATTTGCATTTTAATAGTCATGTTATAATACATGTTCTAAATTATGTCAATCATAATCATGTTCCAAATTATGCAAATTTTCAAGTTTACAACCACGTTTAACTCAATCCCATGTTTTGCCCAAATCGTATTCCCCTCGTTTGTGTAATCGTGATTCATCCTAGATTATAGATAAATCTAGATTCGTAGATAAAAGGGAATGAACCAGAATGATAGACATAATAATTGGCATAAGATGATGATTCCAAATTCACTGATTTCAGATCTAACAAACTACACTGAATAGATTGATTAAAGCATCGCAGGCCTATAGATTTGAAAATATTATGGCATGAAAAGGGTTGAATAATACTATAGGTTCAAGAATATGGGTAGACCTAACTTAATAGGTAAATTCCCAAAATCAAGATCCAAGGATAACAGGTCTGAATAGAAAGTCAAATTTAGATCTAATTCCATAGTTACAATCCTTAGGCAATACTTTCATAGTCATGGGTAATTAGTTCACAAATGTCCTTGTCATAGTCATAGGTAATAGGTTCATAGTCATAGGTAATAGGTTCATAGTCAATGAATCACAGTTATGAGTCACAGTCATTAATCACAACGGTTCTTAATCAGGTCCAATGATATAAGCACCGATTCAAATAGAAAGATTAGGTATGTTCCTTTATTCATTTAATTTCATGTCACAAATAGGAAAAAGGCATTCAGATCTGAAAAGTAACCAACTTACAGAGATTAGATTCATAGAAAAATAATCGTTGAAGCCGTTTGAATCTTTACTTGAATCCTAACTTGATTTGAATCTCCTCTTGAAAGATTTGAGCAGCATATCCTCGCCTTAGATTTATGTATTATTTTATTTATATTTATTTTAATTAGAATAAGAGCAGAGTATAGGCGTAGAGAAGTTGTGAGGAGAAAATATGAAGTCTATGGGTGTTTAAATAGGAGAATAGGAGTGTTTAGAGCCATCAGATCCGTCCAGAAGTCATCCGGTTCGTCAAAAAGGGGTAAAAATCGTCACAGGCCCGATCTGCAGAAATGTGCCCAGGTCGACCCCCAGGTCGACTGCGCAGTCGACCTGGTCAGGGGGGGTCGACTATCCAGTCGACTCCCCAGTCGAGCTGGGCCTGGGCGGGAAATTTCTCGCCCAGCCTGCTTCTGGGTTTGAATACGAATTTTGAATTCGAATTTCGAGCTGTTTTCGATTCTGAAATTTCCTGAAACTTCGGAGGGTCATATCTCCCTCATACGGACTCCGATTCTCGCAAACTCGGACTCGTTTCCAAGCAGAATTCCGAGATGAACGCAATGGCTCAGCCCTTTTCCCTTGATTTTGATTTTAAGATTTAATTCTGCCTTGATTTGTGAATCTTAGTGTTACAAAATTACGGGGTGTTACAGTGTTTATGTGTGGAGCGTTCTTACGATTTTCCTTTTCTTTCAGAAAAGGTTTGTTAACTTTAAAATCAAGTTGGGTGATGCTTATAAACTTAGCATGTTTTCTCACTCTGGTTCACCAGACTGATCCGGCGTTTGAAATGCTCGGGTTAGACCGAGTTTTACAGGTTCAAGTTTGGATGCTACGGACTTCAGTAGACGGATTGGAGGAGTCCGGACGTATTAATAGTTTCCGCTATGTATTGTATACAAGGATAGATTGTTATAATTGTCCAGATATGCTGATGTACTATGATGATTGTAAGTTTTATTTCAAGCCCTCACTAAAGGTCTATTTCTATATTATATTTTATTCGGTTGCGATGTAAGACTCTGATTCAGGTATGTTTTTATTCTTCTTCTTTTTCTTCTATTATAATAATTCTTTCTTTCTTATCTCACCCTCTAGTTTCTTTCCATTATATTATTGTCGGAATTCGGGCTTCGAATCCCCTAGGTCGTTACAGTGGTATCAGAGCATAAGGTTTAGTAATAACCTTGGCTCTGTGGCGTAACTCAATAGAGATGGGATTAGTAATACCCTAGATTGAGTTGAGTGTACATATATGAGAGCATATTTGTAGATTTTATATAAAAATATTTTATATTGTGTTACTTGATTGGTTCCATTTTGAACTGGCAGTGGACTTGATATTGTTTTGTAAGGAAGGTAAATGAAATAATTTTATCCAAATTTTATTTTTGTATAGAAAATAAATAATTTTATCAAATTATTGAGATGTTGATGTGTTTGGTTGATTTGAATGGACTTCAGATTAAAATATGAAATGGTTTGATATAACCAGAAGATTTCACATGAAATTAGTAAATGAGAATTTACTGTGGAACTGAATGAATTAGGTTTAACTAACAAGTTAAATAGGAATGTATAAATCAGAATTTAACTAGGAATTAAATTTGGAAATTCAGTTGATATTAATTATGGATATCAATCAGATATTAATCAATTGGAAACCCAAGTGTGTATATATATAAGTAAATATTAATAGTAGGTATTAATGATTGAATATAAATTCAATTGGATTGATTAAGTTGATTGTGCATTGATTGTTGATTAGTTGTTGATTGTTGTTAGATTGGTTAAATATAATTAATCAACAGTTTAATAAAAGGGTTGAATGGATTGGTTTTTGATTTTTAATAAATTGAAATTTTGAAAAGTTAATGGGATTAGTAACATTTTTCTACCTTAATAATTTCGAGGGAGAAATTCTTTTAAAGTGGAAGGAATGTAACGTCCCATATTTTTGGTAGACAGATGTTTAAATTAATTTATTATTTTAAATATTTATTTGGAATTTTAAATGGATTTATAATATATAATTCATTTATAAAACTAAGTTGAACATTAAATTTATATTTGATCATAATTGAGCTCATAACGTCGCGGTAGTTTGTAACTTATGATTTGAATTTCAGCTGAATATAGTGGATCTGATATAAGTCGGAATTCAGTGAAAAAAGAAACGTTTGAATCTAATTGATTATAATTTTCTAATAAAAGAGAAAAATAGAGATTTCATATTATAGGCTATGAGTTATACCCAATTTAAATGTAATTCTTTTGGAGATATAAGGTAATAATAATTTATTATTATTTAATATATTTTGGTTTGAATCTAATTATATTATATCGATATTATTTATACCTTAGAAATAACTATTTTTCAAACGACCTCCATTTTCAACGAAACGAATTTTATTGGAATACGTATAGCTAATTATTGCTAGATTTCCAATTCGAAGCCAACCGTATTTGTTTATCCGCGTGTGCATTTTAAAGATGAACCAATAAATAAATTGAAATTTAAATAACGTTTGTTCAAATGGAGTCGGTTCTCAACGAAATTAATTTTATTGGGACCGAAAACATTGAGACGTAGCAGTGTGTCCATTTTCTTTACGTTTGAAGTTCGGGTGTGATGATACAAATTAGAGCGTCTAACCTAAACCGACGGTAGGATATAAATTAACTGTAAATAATAATAATGGAATTTTTAATAGAAACTTAAGGCTTAAGCAAATGAAATAGAATACTGGCATATCCTGCCCTATCAACCAAAATACAAAACGCATCCTATTTTTTTCAATGCCTTGTACATGCCTAGCTATCTCAAACACATACCAAAATCCTACACTTGAAATGACGTCTGCAGACTTAATAAGGGTGTATAGTCCATACATTTTAGTTTACAGATGCCAGCTTACATACCTGCTTCGAAGTAAGATAGATGAGAGTTGTAGCAACCCGAATTTTTTAAAAGTGATAGTAATGTCTTAGAGATTTTGATGTTCAAATTATAAAGTAAAATTAAGATTTAATACTAAAACAAATATTTATATTTGGATTTCTACATAGAATTTAGAATTTTATCGATCTTGAAATGTAATTTGATTATTTAGCTTTGAATTCTTTTCGAAAAATTGTTTGATTATGAATGTTTTGTTAAATAATCATGACTTTCAACATTAAGAGAATCAGATATTTAACACTGAATTTTATTCAACTTGAAAAATGTATGGTATGATTAATTAGAAATTGAAGAATATGCCGTAATATAGATTAAGACGTATTTACAAATTTAAAGAGCTAATTTATTTCCAAATATTTATGAATAAACTTAGTTTTGGTAGTTTTAATATATACTCGAAGAATTTGTTTTGTGTAATAGAATGTCATGTATTTAATTTAAATCGGTTGACAAATTTTAATTTTTGTAAGACTTTGTTTACAAAAATTTGAGCGTTGACAAAAAAATGCAACATTGGTTGAATATTTGTTTCAATCGTGTTCTTCTTTTCAATCTAACGATTAACATATGATAAAATCTTGTTCAAAAATTTGGCATCAGCACTTAGAGATATTGTGCTGAGAGTTATTAATTGCTATTTGTCCTTGCATATCTGAATATTTTTACACTTGTCCTCTACAATCTAAATTGGGTACCCCGTGTTTTTCTACATTTGTCTAGATCCTTCATTTGAATTTTTTAAACTGGTGCATCCCTCTGTTTTCGGGAAACGACAAGAATTCCATCCCCGTTCATTTCTTGCACGAGCCAATATTCCCCAAATCAACATTTTACCTAAATTCATTGTTCCTTTTCCTCCTTCAAAATCTAATGGTTGTTCCTCCTACCGTAAATCGAACTGAGCTTCACCGCAATAATCAGTATCGCCTTTTGCATCTTTCCCCATAGATTAACTTGTGCCTCCTTCCCTTTTTCTCATTCTTAAACCCGATTTACCCAAAATTAATCGTAGTGCCACTGACATCGAAGCCCGCACTTGTGCGCACCCTTCTGAGTCTTCGTTCATCAGCACCGCGCCGTTCACCAACTCCGGTTACTGGAAGCTCACTGCCCTCTCTTAGTTGAACCTGGAGACCTGCGAGAGAAGAAGAGGAAATGGATGCAACATCAGCCATAGCACCACCTTGGGACGCGCGCTGAAAATGTCTGCTCCCATCGACCGGAAAGCACTGCTCCGTTCCCGCTCATTTGTCACCACCAAAATTGTAAGTTTTGCTTACGATTAAACTTAATTTCAAGTCTTTTGTTCTGTTTACCCCGATTATAATTAGATTGACTATTAATACTGCATTTTATTGTTGTCTTGAGTCATTCGTGTACTGCTATATTGCTTAATATGACTTGTTACTCACAATTGGGCTTAGAGTAGTTGCTACATGAATGGTTAGGCAATTTCTTTAGAGAGAAAAAAAGAGTGATCGACAAGCAAGAACTTGTCAGTTCAGGAGAGTAATAGCATATGGAAGTTTGATAAGATTAGATAAGATAAATTGGTAATTAGAAAACATGAATTTGTCATACTAAAAGGTAACAAAGCGATTGTAAAGGCTAAAGACTTGACAGATTGAGTCCTTAGAAGCTATTTTAAAAAGATATGACGTTCTCTACCTTATGGTGTGAATGGTAAGTAGTTTCGGTAATTTGTTTTCTCAGGTTCATTGAATTAAGCCTCCCTGAGTCCATCATTTACACCACATTTTACTTGTTAGTGCTTTCAAGTATCCATGCATTACTATATAAGGACCTACCTATATTGGGTGCCGTGTTGTTTTAAATTCATGGGAAATGGAACAGTTGTTATGTCTGCACTTGCCTAATTAGACCAATTATGAATATATTGCTTGGGGGTAGTTTCATGTGTATCTTGGGAATACATACAAGCCACTGTTGCTTCCTTTATTTTCATAAATAATGTAAAGTTCCCTTTTATTTCGCTTCTGTAATTTGTCTTCTCACTATTTCCATACTATTGTTTACTCACGATTTACTGAAATGAAACTTTTGATAGAAGTTAGGTAAATTATCATATGGTAAGATCAAATACATTTCGGGGTTTCATGGCTTGTGTATAAGGGGTAAAGCCTGTTATCATGAGCTTCTTGTAATATTTTCTTTCAAATTTTCTTGCATGTTTTAAAGATCAGTGAATTTACGTTAGCCCGGTAGTTGGTGCATGTTTGTATGAAGCTTGGTTACACTTACTTTGCTCTGAGGCAGAGTTGTTTTGACCGTATTGTGTTCATTACAAATTTTTCTTAGTTCTTGGAATATTTTATTTTGTACTGAGCTTGTTTGCCAGTGTGTAAATTGCGCTGCGTTGGAAACTTTGTAATGTAAGCTTCATGCATCACCTGATGAAATACAAGTATCATTTAGAACATCCCTAACCGTCTACCACCTGATATTCACTTTCTTAATATTACATCTTGAATGTTTAGTAAGAAATAATGTAAGCCCATCAACATAATGCTGATTTAATTAGCATTCATTGTTGAAGGTTGATTTCATCTAAGAGAAGTGGATATGCATAAATATGAATCCACTAAAGAAATATTTCCATTGAATCAACCCACAAATCATCACAATGGCGTGATAAAAGCCCCTGCGCCTGTATGGGTATCATTTCTGACCTTTAGCTGACAAAATATAAATGTATAACATATACAAGTATCCATTTTTGTTACATAATTTGCAGACTAGTTATATATTTGGTTTTCTCCAAGTAATAACCAAAGTAGTCTTTCGAAATGGGTAATGTTGTTTATTATAATCTTGTAATCAAGACCCATTTTTCTGTTGTAATTATGCAAATAAGAATATGCCAAGGTAGCAAAGAAGTCATATTTAAGGCTTATTCATATTGCGCAGGTTTCATTCGATACAATTACAGACATTACTCTAGAAAAGTTTCCAGGTCTGGGGTCCATGTAAATTTGAAAATTTTGATGAATGATTAATTTGAAAATTGATTTAAATGATAATGGCTTAAGTATCTACCATGTGACATAGAAGAAGTTTGGTACCGTGAGTATTCTGTACACAACACAATTTGTAGAACTAAACTGATACTGTTTTATTTTCCACGATTAGTTTTAGTAACATATTTAATATTCAAATGTCGAACTATCCTTCTTGGATATTTCATGTCTTTAAATCTTCTTGCGTATTCTTGCCATCCGGTGTGGGTCTCATGCATGGAACACGCCCATATGTCACATTGTTTTGTTACGTCCATGATGTTTATTCTGACAGTTTACAGGTGTTATACTTGAATTATAAATGTACTGTTAGGATTAAACTAAGTATATTTATGTGTTAATCGAAATTTACTGACTTGAAATAAGTTTAATCCTGACCCGAGTGTTTTGTGTTTTTGAACGCTCGGGTCAGACCCTAAGTGTTGCAGATGCAAAGATTTTAGTTCTTAGAAAGGAGTGGCACGAGAAGACGCATGTGCGCGCAAGCCCGACTAAAAGTATGACTTCCTGATTTTAAAAATTCATGTATATATATATATATATATATATATATATATATATATATATATATATATATTATATTTCTCCTCTGTACCAATTTTTGTAAAACTCAGATACCTTTGTTTGTAAAATTCCGCAGTGAGAAATATTGTTGTCTTTCTGTGTCTGTGATTCTGTGTTAACCCCGTTTAAACCCCATAAGCCAATAACAATCCATCATTTTGAACGTTTCAAGTCGGTTGATTTACCGTCTTGGAGCATACAAAATGGCAGGCCAATATGGTTAATTTTTTTACTCTTATCCCATATATAATGCATATTTTAGGATGTCCGCTCTCCGTTTTCAATATTAAATAAGGGTATCATATATGAGTCCATATGATTACGACAATAATACTTCTAGAAAATATGATTAAATTAAATGAGTATATAAATACCAATTTGATACCCATAACAAATGCCACATAAAATACAATAAGGAAACAAGTCAAAGTATTACATATAAGCCAATAAATCTTTAATGACATTAATGACATTTATCATATATAAGAACCATATGATAAAATAAACCAATTAGGAGCCAATAAAACCTGCGTGGCAATTATCATATGTAAAAACAATATGATAACTTAAATTAAGTTATGGTATCACATATAAATCAATAAAGTCTTCATTGTATTTATTATTTATAAAAGTTATATGATGGAATAAACCAAATCAGAGTATCATATATAAATCAATACAATACTCATAACATTTATGAAATACTATGATAAAATGATTAGGTCAAAGTATCATTTCTAAAACGATACTCATAATGAATACAACCAGATGGTAGAAAAATAATTATAATAAAGTAGCTTATTTAAATCAAACATTTCATGACATATATCATGTATAAAGAAATATGATAAAATAAACCGAGCTGAAATACCACATATAAACTAATATGATATTTATAATAAATCTAACTACAGTATCACACATAAATCGGTGCGATGCTCTTAACAAATATCATATATAAATCAATATGATAAATTAAATCAAAACAGAGTATCGTACATAAATCAATGCGAAGTTCTCAACAAATCACATATAAATTAATAGGATATTCATAATAATTAAGTCAGAGTACCATAAACTAATGAAATTCACATGACATTTATCATATATAAAACAACATGATGAAGTAAACTAAAACATAGTACCATATATAAATCAATACGACACTCACAATAAATACATATACAAAACACAACATACTTATAATACATATCTTATGAAAATTAATCAAATCAACAAAATCTTCAGGGCATTTGTTGTTTGTAAATAAGATCAGAGTATCATATATAAATCAATATGATACCCATAACAATTATCATTATATAAATCAACATGATAAAATAAATCAAATTAGAGTATCATATATAAATCAATACGATACTCATAACAATTATCATATATAAATCAACATGATAATATAAATCAAATTAGAGTATCATATATAAATCAATACGATACTCATAACAATTATCATAAGAGTGTTCTTTAGATAGATATAAAAGAGATTATATAAAATTATATTTATTCATGAATGTTTAAAGATTGGAAAACAAAGAAGATCTGGCCGCTAACGCAACCATGTCCTTGCTTACAAATGTCATACTCATAAAGCATTTCAAACAAACTTTCGACAATTTGAGACGGTTAAATCCCTCCATAGAAAAATGGTAAAAATGACAATCAGCATGAGTTATTGACTGGCAATATAAAAACTAACTATTTAAACCATGAAGGGTGCGAACAAAAAAAATTTGTCCACAGTCTGCTTTATACTTGTATTCTTCATATATATATATATCACGTGGAATTTTCTTAAGCATTAAGTTAATCGAAGGACGTTTGATTTTACACTATAGAAAACTTACAGCTACCTTCTTATAATATACACACTACCTTCAAGCCACCCTATATTTGTGAATAGAATAAATGCTGCAAATCTAAAAGCCTACTTCTATGTGTCTACAAAACAATTACATGTATATTTTCACTTTCACAATTTAAACTCAAACAACTTATTGAAATGAAAATACAACGCCCACTTATCCTACCGTTGCTACATCTACTAACCTAACCTTGGGTGCCATGACATCTCTCTATATAAATACGCACCAGACCTTCAACATTTTTCTCATTCTTGAAACAATCGCAAGCTTCCATGACCAATTATAATATATATATATATATATATATATATATATATATATATATATATATATATATATATATATATATATACAGGGGGAAACATTACGCAGGTGATGGTCTGTGTGCCATTCATTCAGGGAGTCACGTATGGGTTGAAACTGTTGGATGTTCGAGTTCAGGACAACGAGAGGGAGTTGCGACATAAGTGTTGGTGAAGATCTGAGAAGAAATGTGACGGGTGGGACATGGAGCAGCATGTATATGGTCTGGACGAAATATTAAGAGGGGACTCGAGTTGAATTTCATGGGTATGGAGATTAAGAAGGAAGGAAGTGGAGTTTAATGGTGAGGATTTGGGTTGAATCAGTTGATTGGAATGGGAGAACAAGGTGGGAGAGTGCGCGTTAATGGTGAATGTTAAAAATCTGAAGAAGGCTTTCGGAGGAGAACAAATGTATATTTAATCTTGGAGAGAAGAAGTAAGGCGGGTGGATTTCTGGAAGTGGGCCTTGGGCCATTCGAATTTTTTATATAAATATTGATCCAGTATCATTGAGATAATGGAAGAAGGGAAATGTGGAACATTCATGTAGAATAACTACTGGGAGAAAGATGTTGGCCATGTTTTCAGTATTGAAGTAATAGGTTTAATACATTTAATGAAAGTAAGTAACATTTTTAAATTTAATTAAAGAATTAGTTAATTAATATTTAAATTTTATAACATACATTGTTAAAAAAAATTGATGCAAGGTCAGAATTGAATAAAACCAACTTCGTTAGGATTGTGGCAATGAACACAATACTCTGTAGCCAGTCTGGGCAGATTGGAAAGCAGTTGGAAATCACAGTTAAATCAAATGACTGTTTAATGTAACTAAAACCAAATCATTTCAACGATAAATCAAACCAATATGAGTACAACTCACTCGATTTTATCCCACTTATATTTTATAAGTCGGGTCAAACATGTGTTCTATGATTGTTAAATTGTTTGATGGATATTGAATATATATTTATATGTGGTGACTGAACCGATTAAATTAAACGTTCGTTTAATTTAATTTAAATCAGTTGTTATTTTAACGATTGCAACCGATGGAGGTAACTTACCTCGTTGGTCACGTTATAATAATATAAACGTATAAAATTAGTGATTAGATGTTTAAACTGCCATTATTGTTTGATTGTTGAATATTATACCTGTTTACTAAAATAGATGATTTTATCTGAGGTAACGTATTTGGATGTAGGAAAAAATAGGTTCGAGGGATCCAACTGGATTCCTCAAATGAATTAAATGTTATTTATTTTCATATTATCATTATGTGAACTATTCTGATTAGATGATTGATTTGGTTGTTGATCGTTGATTTAAATTCAACATTTGTTTTGTTTTGAACAAATGGGCAGTATTGGTTGAGTAATTGGCAACATATGACCCATAAATCAATCATTTTATAAATATTGGTTTACAGTTAGGTGAATCAATAGGAATGAAGTTATAATTTTTTTTTATAACTGAAGGTTGATTGTAAACCTATTATATTTGAATAAAAGTTTAATAAAAGGAAATTAATATTTATTATTTATCATTTAAGTTTATAAGCAATTATTCAATGGTTTTATAAATCAAATTCTTATGTTAATAAGATTTATAAGCAGATGAGTAGAAATTAACATGACAATTAAGAATTAGATTAATTGTTTCTAAGAAACAATTAAGTGGGATTATTCAAACTAATTATACTATTAATTAATTTAAAGGAGGAATTATTTAGAACTGGTTAAAGAAATAATCGTGTTTTGAGTTGACCAAGTCGATCAACCATTTTTAACTGGAATTGATTATTTAATTAGTTTGATTTTAATTAACCTAAGGGAATAGTTTAACAAATATTGGATTTAATTTCAATAAGAATTTAAAAAGGGAATTTAATATCTATTTCCATCAAAGGAGTAAGTAAATTATTATTTTGATTAACAATAATTTAAGTGATTTATACTTAGATGAAATTCAATTAAGTAAAGCAATTGAAATTGAAATGGAATCTAGTCGAGTTTTGTAAAGAGTTTAGGAAAGGGTTTTATATTAATCCGAGGTTTTTAAAAATTAGGGTACAAAAGAGACTTTAAGAAAATATGATGGTTTAAAATAAATGTTTATTTAACATTTAAATTAAGAAGTTAAGATAAGAAGTGGTTTGTACTAAACCTGAGTTATAAATAAGGTTAATAGAAGAAATGAGAAGTTAAACATTGATTTTAATTTGGTGATACTTGATAATGAAATTAAGTGAAGTAAATGGATTTGAAACGAGACTTTCAAAGTAGGAAATGGTTGAATGGATTAGAAGTGGAATATAATGGGTCGGTAAGGAGTCAATATGAGAACTGGAACCTAACCGGAGATTGGTTGAGTAGAGTGATTTTCTGAGTATTAATCTGATGTTGATTTCGATCTTCAGGGTTGATCCTTAGCGAGTTATTCTCATGCAAATTTATGGTCAGGGACTAATGAGTGTTGAAGTAATGGAACAAAAGAGGATTTGAAATATAAAATGATATTTCCAAAAGTAATGGAAATACAGAGATTTGGTATAAATAGAACGATATTTTCTGGATTTAAGGAACTAACGAAATGAGTTTGAATAAGTTTATTCTAAAGGGAAGTGTTAGTTATTGGATAGAAAAATGAAACGAAAGAGATTTCGGAACGATATTTTACATGGAATATGTTAAAACAAAGTTGAGAATAGATATGTGTATAATTTAATTCTAAAGTGTTTAAATGATTTAAATTTGTTCTTATATTAAAATAAGAAGTGAATACCATATTCGTAATATTGGAGAATTTATAAGTTTTAAATTAACCTTCGCTAATCATCTTAAAATAAAAGGGCCAAGTGATGCTGAGTACTGAGTCAATGAACTTATTTTTATTTCCAGTTGAATGGTTGTTTATTTGATAGTTAAATAACTGACTATCAAATCTGACCTATATGATTGTTGGTATGAAAAGACCGGGATTGAATTTTATATTCGAAAACCATTCCGACCGGCAAAGACGAAATCATAGAAGATATTAGGTGTTGATCAAGACGAAGCAATTGAAGACCGTAGATATTCATAAAACGGAAGAACCAATTAAATCACTGATTTGACCTGGGGATATACTAGGGTTCTATCGTGGTTGAAATATATGGATTTACAAGGACTACTCGCCACTAATCTTTAGGGTGATACCTAGGATGTGGTAGGAGAGTACCTTCGGTTCATCCTGTCCCTGGATGAATTGGATGTCTGACAAAGTATTTCCTGAAACCAGATACATTGATTTTTACAAGTATACTAAGTGGTGGCAAATAAGGGCACTTTTTTTACATCCAAAATATATTTGTGGACGTCAACTAGTGCTTTGACAGATTTGACAAACTGGAATTCAAGGTAAATGGTGGCCAGATGTTCTAAAGGTAAATTCTAACCTCAAGCCTCGCAACTGGGAAATGACAAAAATCGGGCAAGCAGCATAGTAAGTGGTTCGCTCTCAAGTAGGGTGTATAATCACTATCTGAATAAAATTCATTTCCTTTTTTATTCTATTCGATGTTGTCCCTTTTGGGGAAA
Source organism: Allium sativum (assembly GCA_030737875.1). Taxonomy (NCBI): domain Eukaryota; kingdom Viridiplantae; phylum Streptophyta; class Magnoliopsida; order Asparagales; family Amaryllidaceae; genus Allium; species Allium sativum. The sequence goes on along the minus strand of CM060912.1, from coordinate 965,417,971 downwards.
CCGTTGCTGATACCAACCGTTGCTGATATACATTCGATACACTTAGGCAAAATGAGTGGTTGATTGTAACACCCCACTTCCATTAATGTCACTCACAAAGGGAATGCCTTAACTTTGGTAGAACGTTATAAGTAAATAGAACAGAAATTTACAAGACAGACATGTAAAGTAGTACTTGAAAATTTTATAACTTTATTACAGCAGAAACAAAAATAAGTTTGGTTACATCATAATACCAAAACCCAAGTACACAAATATCAGTCTTATACAAAATCCTTTAGAATGCATAGTTTTAAAGCCGTAATCCCCAACAAAGAATGCCATAAATAGGTAGAATCAAAGCCAAGCGATATTTCAAGCACTTCTAACACTTCAAGCAGATGGAACCTGAATCAAGCTCCTATGTTTCCACCCTGAGAACCAAGGGGGGAAACGGAAGAAAAGAGGCGAAACAAACCAGGTCAGACATACGTCTGGTGAGTCCAGTGACTTTCAGCATATAAACAGATAACAGTATCATGACATGCAATTAAAAGTAGATGAGATATAACAATAACAAGAGTAGCAGGTTAACAGAAGAGGCAGAATGATATAGGTTAGACTAAGCTTCTTACTTGTTTTTTCACTTCTATGCACTAATACTAGTATAACAGAATTAGGTGTTGTCCTAATATCTAAATAGAAATCAGAAGGATCTTTTCAGAAACACGATGCCATTAATAGGCCTTTACCACCCTAACAGAGACAGATGTACAGAAACAGAATGCTAGTAATGGGCCTTTACCACCCGAACAGAGATAGACGGTATAGAGACAGAAGTAGAAACGGAGTCAGAGACGGAAACGGAATATTCCCTACGAAAACATAATTTTAGAATTAGGTGTACACTAGTAATGGGCCTTTACCACTCCAACAGACGGTACCACACAGAAACAGACAGGTGTTACCACCCCAACAGAAACAGACGGAACCCCAACAGAAACAGATAGAACTAAGTGTACCCTAAATTTTACCCTAGCGATCGGCTCCCTAATACATAAATACCCAGTGTCGGCCCCACAGAAGGGTGTATCACTCCCTAAAGTGGCAACCTATAGAATCAAACCTATTTACAGATGTCACGGTGTCTTACATCCTCAGAGCAGACCAGATCCATGCACGCACATGACCCGGTTGGAATGCACCATCAACACCCCTCGCCATTATCAGAATGAACCTCTTACAATTATTTCAGTAAGCGTGCCCTGGACGCCTACCTAGTGTTGGGTCATAGTTTTGATACCAAAAAGGGTTACTGACTAATATGGGTCCCAAACAACAGATGACACAAGTAATTGCCCCTCCTAATCTTGTGTCCCTAGACTAACAGATTTCAGATTAACTTACTTACATATTTCAGATGTACAAAGCTCAGATTAACTAGTTCTCAGATCAGACATATAAGTTAACAAGTTTTCAGACTAATAGATCAGATATACAGATTAACAAGTTTTTAGACTTAACTGATCAGATTACAGATTACCAGAATTACAGTTTGTTTCACCTAACCTTGTATTGGGCCTACAGACTTTCAAATAGGTTTATTAGATTCCCCAGTCCAATTTTTTTAACCCTATCCATCCAACATGTTTTAGGTATCACATTTATCTTAGATTTGCATTAATTAAATATTAATGCACAGACCTCTCACATTAGGTCGGTAGCTTGTGGCTGCTGGATGTGCTGGGCGGTTCCGGACAGACTTCTGCCACAAGCCAGACCTAACCTCGTGTCTAAGCATCTTTATGCCTACGACCTCTCACATTAGACTGACAGTTTATGGTTGCTGGTTAAGCCGGTTGGGTCCCGGCAGGCTTCTACCGCAAACAGAGTCTAACCTCATATCTCGGCATTCTTATTTTTTAGCCAATGTATTCCATTACAGATTATGCCGATATAAGACTAATTATGTCAATTCAACAAATTAACTTCGTTACAATTTACAGCAGATTATTCAAAGTTTTATTAACATGTTTTTACAAATTTTAGATCGAGCCTACAGATTTCATACCTAAATTACCGTATTCAGTTTTCAACAGATTTAGCAGATTAGGCAATTTAATAGATTTAATCATCCCTTAAAATTCCATTGACCTACCTCACCCAATTATAAAATTATGCCTAATTTTTACATGCTCAGATTACGGTCATAATTCAATATATAACGTATGTCCCAAATTTCTAGTTAAATTTACATAGTATAGATTATTCTCCAAAAACCCCCAAATCATGATATGAACTATGCCAAATTATAGCCTTTGATTTCAGCGTATGTAAATATCCAAAATCCCCATTTAGGCGTATTCAAAATTAATAGTTGTCCTATTTTTAATATAGACCTTTTACGTGTAACGACTCGAAAAATCTGAACCAATTTAAAATTTTTAAATTGGCTATTTTAGTGGATTTTAAATATTTAAAATAAATATTTTAAATAATAACAATGAAAAGTAAGTTCAAATCGACATTTGAAAATGAATATAATTAATTCTAATTATAAACATGGCCTGAAATGGCGCGGCAGTTTCAAAATTTGAATTCAAACTTTGACTGTCTGTACCGGGTGCAAAACAAAACGGATTTGAGTGAAACCAAAAATATTTAAATCTGTTAGTGAATACCGTTCTAGCAAATCTGAAAAATCGAAGTTTCATAGCAGGAAGCAAAAGTTATGGCCAAATGAATTTTCAGAAAGGTCGCTATGGAATTTTTATAGCCCGTGAAAATGACCATTTTTCAAACAACCTCGGAATTCAACGAAACCACTTTTGTTGGATCCGGGATGTTAAACTATTGCTTGGTTTCAAATTTCATAATTTTTGAAGCTAGTATGTGAGCGTGGCAAAGGAAAATGTGATTTGGTCAATTATAGTTAAATTGGATCGACCAGAAATGGACCATTTTGCAAATGGTCTCAGAATTCGACGAAACTAGTTTTGTTGGGCCCGTATCGTCAAAATATAGCCAGATTTATTTTTCTGGAATTTTTCGAATCAGTTTGTGGCCCTGGCAAATTGAAATGTACGTTCAAATTAAAATATTGAATGTTTTATATTTTACTTTGAAGGAAAACTGACTGAAACAGTCGAACGGGCCTACGAAACATATCCCATTGTGTTCGTAATGGGGGTAAAATGCTGGGGATGACAGTCGTTGGGTTTGGATTGGTGTTCGTGTGTGGCAAGGGGTATTTTCGGATTTTAAAATTTATAAATATAAAAAAAATTCATTGGGCCACCTCATCTCTCTCTCTCTTTTCTCTCTCCCTTGCAATCGCGATAAACGGCGGCGCTGCTTCGATCCTTCCCTCCTCTTTTTCTCTTACATCATGCAATGGAACCATACCCCACTTTGGAGAATTTTGGAGCTCTCCGTCTCCTCTACAAATCCATATAACATTCGCCCCCTATCGTCCACCCTCCGCTGCGAATCGAGCCTCTGAACGTTCGACGTTCAAGCCGCCGCCAAGGACGCCTGCCACCGTCAAGTTCAGCAAGGGACCACCACCAGGAGCGCCTCACGGAGCTGAACGCCGCTGTGCCCTCTGATCTTCATCCCGCTGCGCCGTTTGACCACAAAATCGAAACCTAGTTTCGAAGATTCAAGAGAGGTAACGGGTTTAATATAATTAAACTGTTTATCGCGCAAGCGTTGCAAAGTTGCTTTCTCATTTAAAAATCATATCTTTTTCGTTCGTTAACAAAATTCGATGAAACGGAGACAATGGACTCGTATGGACGTCTTCAACATTCTAGAAGAGACCACATATTTTTTTGAGCCTTCTGTTATTTTTGGTGGAGTGGAACCCAATGTGAGATTTCTAAATTATAAACGATATGGAAAACGACGATGTATAAATTATATATTCGATGTATGAGTTATATAAGCGTTGTACACCTCTTGTATAAGCGTTGTATAAGTTGTATGTTCGATATATAAGTTATATATGCGTTGAAAAATTATATATGTGTTGAATAAAAGAGAAATGCTTATATATAAATATAAATATAAATAAATATATATATACGCCCCTCGTCAACAAACCATGGACGATATTTATTGATTGTGATTGGTGTGAAAATTGATTGATAACGAATGGTTGATTAGAATTGTTTGTGGTTGGAATTGATTGATTGTGGTTGAAAAATACCCGTTTGTGGTTGAGAAATATTTGGTTGAAACCACATAAGATTATTTTGTGGAAATGAAAAAAATATACATTCCGCCTACGTGCGAACTAGATGCATGATTCCCCATTGTCAAAAGCTGCGAGGCTTTAAGGTAGTGCGAGGAGCCGTACTAGGGACTGTCCCGGTTTTAACTACCCTGCCGTTATGCTGCCGAAATTTTGAATAATATTCATGTGTTAGAATTATTTTCCTGTGTTGAAATTATATTCGTCTGTTGAATAGAAAACCTTCATGTGTTGAATCGAAATTCATTCATTGAATTGAAATTCATGTCTTGAATGGTATTCGTGTTTTAAATATAAAAATCACCTTTTATCTATATATATAAACTATAGAAAACCTTCATGTGTTGCATCAAAATTCATTCGTTGAATTGAAATTCATGTGTTGAATGTTATTCGTGTTTTAAATATAAAAATCACCTTTTTATCAATATATATAAACTATAGAAAACCTTCATGTGTTGAATCGAAATTCATTCGTTGAATTGACATTCATGTGTTGAATGGTATTCATATCTTGAAGAAATTGTTTTATAATAAAAATCCTATTTTTATCATCAATATGAACTATATAAAATAATCTTGTTTTGAAATAAATTGTTTTATAATAAAATCATATTTTTATTACCTATATGAACTATATAAAATAATCGTATTTTGAAATGAATTGTTTTACAATAAAAATCACATTTCTACTGTACACAAGAGTTGTTAAAAATAGTGAAGTGTCGAAGTGAATGTTTGTTGGATATAAATATCATTTTTATCAAATGTATGAAAAGAATATAGCTTTGAAATCAAAGAATCGATATCTATATAAATAGAATTGAAATATATCGAATAATGAAGCTGCAGTTTGTATTTTGAAACTGTGATTTCAAATGATTAGTGCGGGAGATCCGACCATCGGATTTTCCCGAAACCGCATTCGTTGGGTTCGCTTTGGAAATATCTTTCCCATGGCACCAACTTTGTAAAAATCCAACGGTTGGATTGTCTGGAATGTTTAATTCAAATCTGAAGAAAAACAGCGCCAGAATCGATTATATATATATAATTATATTAAATCGAATAACGATGCTGTAGTTCGTATTTTGAAATCGAAACTTCAAACGATTGTTCCGGGAGATCCGACCGTCGGATTTTCCCAAAATTAGAACCTTTGGATTCGTTTTGAAAAGATCTTTCTAATGATGTAAATTTTGTTAAGTTCCAACGGTTAGATTGTCAGATATGTGTAAATCAAATCTGAAGAAAAACAGCGCCACGGCCGCGTTATGGCCCGAAGCGTCGTTTTGAATAAATTTGCTATTTTAAAATAAATTAAAATAGCGATAAATCGTTATAAAATATATAAACGATATGGATGTGAAATTTAGAAACTAACTGAAGGTTGGCTAAGTCGAATGGTTTCCTGGGTGTTGATCTGATGTTGGTTTCGGCCTTCGGGGTTAATATTTGGGAAATCGTTCTCTTACTGATCTACGGTTAGTGACAAATTAATTGAAATGATGCGTATGTTATGTTTGTGTAACACTTGTTTATTATTTACGCCAGTTGATCAGAAAGACCGGGTTTATCCCATTCTGAATAACTAAATCGACGATAAGAAATCGAAGATGAAGACGGTGGTAGAACACCGGAGATCTTCACCTCGTTTGGATGGTAACTGATGTCCTGATTGGGAGGCATCCCGAAATATGAATAATGAGTGGTGATCGTCCAGACGTACGTGGAGGTCGATGGGTTTGCAAGGTATATAGTGCCTCCGGTTTCGTTCAGACCCGGGACGGACTTGTAAATGGACTGTATGTCTGACATTGGAATTTATTCTGTGTGATTGATAGTCATCAGTTGCATGGTGTGAATTTCCTATGTGGCATGCTAAGATGCAGTGATCAGGGCTTCTGTTGAAAAGCAAAGTCTTGTGATTGATGATCAAAGCACCGCCTGTGTGGCGTAGCTTTGTGTATAACGTGAATTCGCGAGCCTCACACCCCGGTATGAACCAGAAACGGGAGAGGACATCGGGGAGGGCCTGCGTTTCTTTCTAGCTAGAGGTGGTGTCGGTGCTTAAACTGACCGACATTTATATTATTTTCACCTATGTGGTTGTTGCTGTTGCGAGGCTCCTCGGATATACCGGTGACTATGTGAAGCCGAAGAAGCCATTCGTTGGCTCCTTTATGCCCCATAGGGCGGGGAAACCTAGAGCGTCTCGAGTTCGGTGAGGACGATCCGTTGCCTCGGTTCATGACTGAAATCCAGTTTCCAAATACGTGACCATGCGGTTTTGATTGTATACCTATATATGGCGACATAGTGGTATGGGGCATTAATGTCGTCTATGATTGATAGTTATGATTCAAAATTGTTTTCGAAACCTATAGACACTAGAAATAATACCAAATGCTTTTGTTTTATTCGTATCAAGCATATTTTGGCCATTATAAGGTAAAAACTCTATCCTCCAGTTTGCGTTGCATTGTGTGATGGGAACTGAGTCTTATAATGGCTTTATTTTTATAAAAAGCATTGCGATGTTTAAAAGAATTGTTTGTTTTAAAGCACTGGCAATCCGATGGAGTAAACCCGTTCCACGAAAGTGGCGTGGTCCTGTGATTAGCCATATTTTAAAGGTGTTAAGTAGATTTCTCATACCAGTCCCATGACTGACTCGTAGTTTGTTTCACTTTCAAACTCGGGTGCTCTTTTTTCTACATGGGCAACGTTGTATTCAGGTTTTAGCTGGCTTTCTCTGGATAGCTGGAGCTGAAGATGGATTCTATTATTTATCTCTTTTTATGCTGTTCAGTTCCTGTTGTACATATTATGTTTGTTTTCCGCTGTAGACATTTATGTATAGCTGAACTGTAATTGTACTAAGTATGATCCTGTATGCTGTGTAACTCTGATGATTACGTTTATCCAGTATATTCTATTGTGCATTATCTGGTGTATTTGTTTAATTCTGTCCTACTATTATCTGTTTCTGTGTTATATTCCAAAGATTACCCCTGCCGCCGTCAGTACGGGGTTCGGGGTCGTCACAACGTGGTATCAGAGCATTGGTTAAGCTTAGTGCTGGAATATAACATATTAACGAACTCGTCAGAAATAGAACCAGTAGTGTTCTAGGATGGGTAACTCATTACAGATAGGATGAGCAATATCCTAGTATGAGTATAGCAGAATCAGAACAACTCGTTAGAGATGGGGTCAGAAGTGCCCCAGAATGGGTTGAGAGTTATATGTTTATAAATAACGTATTTGTGATTATATTTATAGTCTAGTTTTAGAAATATAATTTTTGAATATATAAAAGATATATATTTGAAAAGTAAAGGAATATATGAATCAATTAGTATATTTTTGAAAAGTTAAAAACAATTTGATTGTTGTTTGTGTTGTGTGATAGTAGATTTGATTAATTAAATTATTAAAACGATAGTTAATTTAATCAATAAGGGAATAATGGTAGAATTTATTCAATTAAATCACACATTGAACTGACATGAAAATAGATAGAAATATATATACTTGTGCATTATATATGTTTGAACAGGTAATTGGAATAGTTGTTGAGTAAAGAAATTATTTGTGTGCCCGACAAATAGGTAAACCTTAATGAGTTGGATGCGAAATATTATTATATCAACTCCTGTGAATGCCATTGGATGCGGAGTGCTGGTTGTTCTCTGTGTAATAATAAACATCGCCATAGGATAGTAACAATTACTTTTGAACTACACTGCATGGCATACTTCTGGAAGATAGGCATACTTCATCATATACCACATAAGCATTTGGAGCTTGTGTGACGAGGTGGAAGATTTACCATACGAGCAAGAGGCTTGTATGGCGATGAGTATATTTTACAGGTTGAATTGATGACTGATATGACCATATAAAATTGTAACGATAAAATTGCCAGATTAATAAAAACCCCATATGGGTCTGGAGTTGACAATAATCACGTCTCTCTAGGCAATAGATACGACACATGGATTATTTATTTCCCACACGGGACGAGGTGACGAGGATTTATCCTTTGGAGTAATTAAAAATAAACACTCCCTCAGGCTTTCACAGGGTGACGAGAATTTATTCTCTGGAGTTATTATCTATATACGCTCCCCTGTAAACACCAGAATATATCACTATAAATACGTGTATGCTTTATAGGATTTATTGGGTACCTAATACGGCCCAATAAATTTCCAAACCCCTCCCCGTACAAAGAAGGTTATGGTGAAATTTTTCGAAAATTCCGGGTGTTAGCCAAATTTTTGAAGAATTTGAAATTTCTCAGAAACTGAAAAGTTGGAGAATGGAAGCTAGATCGAACGTAGAGTTGATTAATCAAACCACATTCGACTTTGTTCCTTTTCAGGGACGAAAAGTTTTAAGTGGGAGAGATTGTAACGACCCGAAAAATCTGAACCAATTTAAAAATTTTAAATTGGCTATTTTAGTGGATTTTAAATATTTAAAATAAATATTTTAAATAATAACGATGAAAAGTAAGTTCAAATCGATAGTTGAAAATGAATATAATTAATTCTAATTATAAACATGGCCTGAAATGGCGCGGCAGTTTCAAAATTTGAATTCAAACTTTAACTGACTGTACTGGGTGCAAAACAAAACGGATTTGAGTGAAACCAAAAATATTTAAATCTGTTAGTGAATACCTTTCTAACGAATCTGAAAAATCAAAGTTTCATAGCAGGAAGCGAAAGTTATGGCCAAATGAATTTTCAGAAAGGTCGTTATGGAATTTATATAGCCCGTGAAAATGGCCATTTTGCAAACGACCTTGGAATTCGACGAAACCACTTTTGTTGGATCCAGGATGTTAAACTATTGCTTGGTTTCAAATTTCATAATTTTTGAAGCTAGTATGTGAGCGTGGCAAAGGAAAAATGTGTTTTGGTCAATTATAGTTAAATTGGATCGACCAAAAATGGGCCATTTTGCAAACGGTCTCAGAATTCGACGAAACTAGTTTTGTTGGGACCGTATCGTTAAAACATAGCTAGATTTATTTTTCTGGTATTTTTCGAATCAGTTTGTTGCCCTGGCAAATTGAAATGTACGTTCAAATTAAAATATTGAATGTTTTATATTTTAATTTGAAGGAAAACTGACTGAAACAATCGAATGGACCTACGAAACATATCCCATTGTGTTCGGAATGGGGGTAAAACGCTAGGGACGACAGTCGTTGGGTTTGGATTGGTGTTCGTGTGTGGCAAGGGTATTTTCGGATTTTAAAATTTATAAATATTAAAAAAAATTCATTGGGCCACCTCATCTCTCTCTCTCTTTTCTCTCTCCCTCGCAGTCGCGATAAATGGCGGCACTGCTTCGATCCTTCCCTCCTCCTTTTCTCTTCCATCTCACAATGGAACCATATCCCCCTTTGGAGAATTTTGGAGCTCTCCGTCTCCTCTACAAATCCATATAACATTCGCCCCCTATCGTCCACCCTCCGCTGCGAATCGAGCCTCTGAACGTTCGACGTTCAAGCCGCCGCCAAGGATGCCTGCCACCGTCGAGTTAAGCAAGGGGACCACCACTAGGAGCGCCTCTCGGGGCTGAACGACACTATGCCCTCTGATCTTCATCCTGCTGCGCCGTTTGACCATAAAATCGAAACCTTGTTTCGAAGATTCAATAGAGGTAACGGGTTTAATATAATTAAATTGTTTATCGTGCTTAAAAGCGTTGCAAAGTTGCTTTCTCGTTTAAAAATCATATCATTTTCGTTCGTTAACGAAATTCGATGAAACAGGAGACATTGGACTCATGTGGATGTCTTCTACATTCTAGAAGAGACCGCATATTTTTCTGAGCCTTCTGCTATTTTTGGTGGAGTGGAACCCAATGTGAGATTTCTAAATTATAAACGATATGGAAAACGACGATGTATAAATTATATAGTCGATGTATGAGTTATATAAGCATTGTACACCTCTTGTATAAGCGTTGTATAAGTTGTACGTTCGATATATAAGTTATATATGCATTGTAAAAATTATATATGTGTTGAATAAAAGTGAAATGCTTATATATAAATATAAATATAAATGTATATATATATACGCCCCTCGTCCACAAACCACGGACGATATTTATTGATTGTGATTGGTGTGAAAATTGATTGATAACGAATGGTTGATTAGAATTGTTTGTGGTTGGAATTGATTGATTGTGGTTGAAAAATACCCGTTTGTGGTTGAGAAATATTTGGTTGAAACCACATAGGATTAGTTTGTGGAAATGAAAAAAATATACATGCCGCCTGCATGCGAACTAGATGCATGATTCCCCATTATCAAAAGCTGCGAGGCTTTAAGGTAGAGCGTGGAGCCGTACTAGGGACGTTCCCGGTTTTAACTATCCTGCCGTTATGCTGCCGAAATTTTGAACAATATTCATGTGTTAGAATTATTTTCCTGTGTTGAAATTATATTCGTCTGTTGAATAGAAAACCTTCATGTGTTGAATCGAAATTCATTCGTTGAATCGAAATTCATTCGTTGAATCGAAATTCATTCGTTGAATTGAAATTCATGTATTGAATGGTATTCGTGTTTTAAATATAAAAATCACCTTTTATCTATATATATAAACTATAGAAAACCTTCATGTGTTGAATCAAAATTCATTCGTTGAATTGAAATTCATGTGTTGAATGTTATTCGTGTTTTAAATATAAAAATCACCTTTTTATCTATATATATAAACTATAGAAAACCTTCATGTGTTGAATCGAAATTCATTCGTTGAATTGAAATTCATGTGTTGAATGGTATTCATATTTTGAAGAAATTGTTTTATAATAAAAATCCTATTTTTATCATCAATATGAACTATATAAAATAATCTTGTTTTGAAATAAATTGTTTTATAATAAAAATCATATTTTTATTACCTATATGAATTATATAAAATAATCGTATTTTGAAATGAATTGTTTTACCATAAAAATCACATTTCTACTGTACACTAGAGTTGTTAAAAATAGTGAAGTGTCGAAGTGAATGTTTGTTGGATATAAATATTATTTTTATCAAATGTATGAAAAGAATATAGCTTTGAAATCAAAGAATCGATATATATATGTATAAATAGAATTGAAATATATCGAAAAATGAAGCTGCAGTTCGTATTTTGAAATCGTGATTTCAAACGATTAGTGCGGGAGATTTGACCATCGGATTTTCCCGAAACCGCAACCGTTGGGTTCGCTTTGGAAATATCTTTCCAACGGCACCAACTTAGTAAAAATCCAACGGTTGGATTGTCTGGAATGTTTAATTCAAATCTGAAGAAAAACAGCGCCAGAATTGATTATATATATATAACTATATTAAATCGAACAATGACGCTGCAGTTCGTATTTTCAAATCGAAACTTCAAACGATTGTACCGGGAGATCCGACCGTCGGATTTTCCCAAAACTGGAACCTTTGGATTCGTTTTGAAAAGATCTTTCTAATTATGTAAATTTTGTTAAGATCCAACGGTTAGATTTTCGAATATGTGTAAAATAAATCTGAAGAAAAACAGCGCCACGACCGCATTATGACCCGAAACGTCGTTTTGAATAAATTGGCTATTTTAAAATAAATAAAAATAGCGATAAATCGTTATAAAATATTATAAATGATATGGATGTGAAATTTAGAAACTAACTGAAGGTTGGCTAAGTCGAATGGTTTCCTGGGTGTTGATCTGATGTTGGTTTCGGCCTTCGGGGTTAATATTTGGGAAATCGTTCTCTTACTGATCTACGGTTAGTGACTAATGAATTGAAATGATGTGTATGTTGTGTTTGTATAGCACTTATTTATTATATACGCGAGTTGCTCAGAAATATCGGGTTTATCCCATTCTGAATAACTAAATCGACGATAAGAAATCGAAGATGAAGATGGTGGTAGAAGACTGGAGATCTTCACCTCGTTTGGATGGTAACTGATGTCCTGATTGGGAGGCATCCCGAAATATGGATAATGAGTGGTGATCGTCCAGATGTACATGGAGGTCGATGGGTTTGCGAGGTATATAGTGCCTCCGGTTTCGTTCAGACCCAGGACGGACTTGTAAATCTACTGTGTGTCTGACATTGGAATTTATTCTGTGTGATTGATAGACATCAGTTGCATGGTGTGAATTGCCTGTGTGGCATGCTAAGATGCAGTCATCAGGTCTTCTGTTGAAAAGCAAAGTCTTGTGATTGATGATCAAAGCACTTCCTGCGTGGCATAGCTTTGTGTATAACGTGAATTCGCGAGCCTCACACCCCGGTATGAACCAGAAATGGGAGAGGACATCAGGGAGGGCCTGCGTTTCTTTCTAGCTTGAGGTGGTGTCGGTGCTTAAACTGGCCGACATTTATATTATTTTCACCTATGTGGTTGTTGCTGTTGCGAGGCGCCTCGGATATACCGGTGACTATGTGAAGCCGAAGGAGCCATTCGTTGGCTCCTTTATGCCCCATAGGGCGGGGAAACACAGTATTCAAGCATAATAATCCACATCGGTGGACCGACCCTGACGATCCAAGGGGCAGTTGCGGCTGTTCCTGAGGGGCGGGCTAGAGCATCTCGAATTCGGTGAGGATGATCCCATGCCTCGGTTCATGACGGAAATCCAATTTCCAAATACGTGACCATGCGGTTTTGATTGTATACCTATATATGGCGACATAGTGGTATGGGGCATTAATGCCGTCTATGATTGATAGTTATGATTCGAAATTGTTTTCGAAACCTATCGACACTAGAAATAATACCAAATGCTTTTGTTTTATTCGTATCAAGCATATTTTGGCCATTATAAGGTAAAAACTCTATCCTCCGGTTTGCGTTGCATTGTGTGATGGGAACTGAGTCTTATAATGGCTTCATTTTTTATAAAAAGCACTGCGATATTTAAAAGAATTGTTTGTTTTAAAGCACTGGCAATCCGATGGAGTAAACCCGTTCTACGAAAGTGGCGTGGTCCTGTGATTAGCCATATTTTAAAGGTGTTAAGTAGATTTCTCATACCAGTCCCATGACTGACTCGTAGTTTGTTTCACTTTCAAACTCGGGTGCCCCATTTTCTACACGGGCAGCCTTGTATTCAGGTTTTAGCTGGCTTTCTCTGGATAGCTGGAGCTGAAGATGGATTCTATTATTTATCTCTTTTTATGCTGTTCAGCTCCTGTTGTACATATTATGTTTGTTTTCCGCTGTAGACATTTATGTATAGCTGAACTGTAATTGTACTAAGTATGATCCTGTACGCTGTGTAACTCTGATGATTACGTTTATCCAGTATATTCTATTGTGCATTATCTGGTGTATTTATTTAATTATGTCCTGTTATTATCTGTTTCTGTGTTATATTCCAAAGATTATCCCTACCGCCGTCAGTACGGGGTTCGGGGTCGTCACATTACGCCTAAATCATATATCTTTTTTCTTTCAAGTCATAGATCGTCATATAAAATATGCCCCCAAATATAGATCTTAAATTTACAACATATATTATATCCTCAAAATCAGATCATGCATTATTTTCCCAATTTACAAGTTATATGCTCTCGTACAATAATTCTCCTTCTTCCAAATCATAAACCGTCATATATAGTATGCCTAGATCTAGATCTTAAATTACAACATACGCCCATTTCTTAAATCAGTCACAAATCAGTCATGTCCAATTATGCATCATTCATTATTTTCCCTAAATTTAGCGTTCGTGCGTCAATCTCTTAAGAGATTTGGCTCAGGCTCGTGGTAGCCTAGCTATAGAACAGAAAGAAGGAAGAGATACAGAATATTTACAATAAGATAGATCTACATAAAATATAACAGATCTGATAAACAAAAATAAGATAGATCTACACAGAATAAAACATATTTGATAAGCAGGAATATGCATAATCTCCAATTCAGATTTATAACCATGTCAAGATCATAATTAAACTTCATATCTGAAAATAACTGTACTCATAATTCGTGGTTTAAGAAAGAGAAGAACAGTTCTGGGATCTGATTTTCTAGAGTCGATTTAGCTTTCCATTGATGTAGCCGTTGATTTGTTATCTTTTAATCCTATTCAGATTGGAAGAAGAAGTACTAGTTCTAGCTTAGGTTTCAGCAGAGTAGCGATGCCATTGATTTATTTTTAGAGAAGGAGAGAGCAATGGAGGCTAGAGAATAATGTAAGAGATATAGATTTTGGCTTAGGGATGTATTTATAGGAGAACAGAAGTGTTTAGGGCCTTAGATATTGAGATGACAAGAACTTCCCCGTGAAGGAAAGCACGGATAGAATTGAGGATAAGACTAATCAGAACACAAACAGAAGGACATTTCATTGTTTATTACAACAATTCCATCAGATACAAGAAAATACAGAGTATAAATGAATATTATACATATGATAAATATCAGAGATTACAATAAATTACATAGCAGTGGAAAAACAATACAGAACACAACTGAAAATAATACACGGATACAGAGCTTTCCGAGCATTGTTCGAGTTGTAAATCAGGATCCTGTGAATATAAATCTGCAAAACCAAAACTACTAGCTGCCCGTGTCGAAAATAGGGGCATCCAGAGTTTAGGTTAACACAATAAACTCCAGGTCAGTCATGTGATTGGTGTGAGAACTAAAACAGTTATTAATATTGGTTTTTATAGTTCGGTAAATCAAGGGACCACGCCGTATAACACGGAACGGGTTTCCTCCCAAGAATACCAGTGCATGAAACAAACAGCGTAATGCTAAGTAAAGAAAATGAAGCTGTTATAAGACCCAAGTCCCATCACACAATGCAGCGCAAGCCAGAGGATAGGGTTTTACCTTATAACAGCCAAATAATGCTTGATACGCGAAATTTTATCCTTTTGATTCTTAATCAG
Organism: Allium sativum; assembly: GCA_030737875.1. Taxonomy (NCBI): domain Eukaryota; kingdom Viridiplantae; phylum Streptophyta; class Magnoliopsida; order Asparagales; family Amaryllidaceae; genus Allium; species Allium sativum. Next base: position 965,402,807 of record CM060912.1, on the reverse strand, counting down.
ACTCCAACCGTAAATTAGTAAGAGAACGATTCCCTAAGTATTAACCCCGAAGGCCGAAACCAACATCAGACCAATACCCAGGAAACCACCCATCTTAGCTCGTTTCCAGTTAGTTTCTGATTTTATATACAAATATAAATATCAATCATAGGCGGCATGAGTACCATATACCATGTCGCCAATACTAGGCTCTACAATCAAAACCGAAATGTCACGTATTGGAAATTGGATTTCCGTCATGAGTCGAGGCAAGGAGCAATCTCCTCTCCGCTTCGAGACACTCTAGCAAATGCCTTGGGACTACACACTATGGGTAACCCCTGGAACCTCCAAGACCAGTCATCCCGTACGTTTGGGGATTAATTATTCCTGAACACACGTTTCCCGGCCCTACAGGACCTATAATTGAGGCGCCTCGCATCCAACAACCACAAAGGTGAAAATAATATAAATGTCGGCCAGTTTAAGCACTGACACCACCGTATCTAGAAAGAAACATCGTGCACTCCTTGGGTCCTTATCCCGTTTTTAACTCATACCGAGGTGTGAGGCTCGCGAATTCACGCTATACACAAAGCTGCGCCATACAGGCCGTGCTTTGATCATCAACCACAAGATTTTGCTTTTCAATAGAAGCCTTGATCATTTTCCACTTAGGCATGCCACACAGGCAATTCACTCCATGCGATTGATGTCCATCGATATACAACCTCTGAGCTCGTACGTCTCAGAGAAGGATGTTAAGCAAGAGAATAAATTCTCCACCGCCAAACAGATGTATATTTAATAGAGATCAATCAACACAAAATAAAATCCAATATCAGACACATAGTCCATTTACAAGTTCGTTCTGGGTCTGAACGAAACCGGAGGCACTTTCGTCGCATATCCAACAATCTCTAAGTACGTCTGGATGACCACCAACCAATTCCCTCATCTTGGGTGTACAGCCCAATCAGGATCATCAGTAATCACCCAAACGATGTGAAGACTTCCGGTCTTCAACCACCGTCTTCCTCTTCGACATATCGTCGAATCGGTTATTCAGAATGGGTATAAACCCGGCCTTTCTGAATGACCCTTGTATATAATAAACAAATGTTACACAAACACAACATACGCCTCATTCCAATTCATCAATCACTAACCGTAAATTAGCAAGAGAACAATTCCCCATATATTAACCCTGAAGGCCGAAACCAACATCAGATCAATACCTAGGAAACCATTCTTCTTAGCTAACCTACAGTTAGTTTCTAAATTTCACATTCTTACGGAAAGGTTCCCATTGATTTTATCAAAGATAAATTCTTTTAAATTTATTATTTAATCTTCCTTTGGACGTCATTTCAAACCATGTTAAGGTTTTCCAAACTAGTCGAGATTAGCGATCCACACCGAAGTAATTATTTATTTTATTTCCCTATCCTAACCTATTCATCCCATGAAGCAAAACTGGTAATACTCCATATCTAACACCATGGTGTTATCGGTAAAATTAATTACCATTTCACGTTCAAATCTAATTAAAGATTTATCTATCGCATTGGAGCAAAACTGGTGATACTCCATTCTCGTTCACTTTCCAAATTTAATAATTTAAATTATCAATTTGCATTTCAGTCTAATTACAGATTCATTAAAACTCCTTTTACTGGGTTAAAGAACTAATGTCATTTAAAACACAGTTCACGATAAACCCAAATCACATTCTATTTATTATCGGGTTAAAGAACAAGTGTTATTTATCCAATTAAATATATTAATTAATTGGTATACTTCATTAAATCTAAATAAAAAGATTTAATCTTTTATCAACAGGGTTTAAGAACAGTGTTGATGAAGACACCATTCACGACAAACCCAAATCCCATTTGATATTAAATTCAAGGCTCTGAATAGAAAATATATCGGCTTATATTCAATATCAAATTCTGAAACCAACAAATATCGTATTGGAAATAACGATATAAATATATCTTTCAAATTTCCCCAACCATATCTGTATAATCACGAAATCCAACATCGAAATATTCCGAAGACAATTTCGATTCAAATCCATTCCAATTTATATATTGGAAATTCTGGTTATATTAAAACCATTCACAAGTCCAATTTATTTTTCTAGTTATAAACTAGTTCATTTTGATAAAAATATATTTTTATCTTTATCAATGTAGAGTTTTTCATCCCAGTTCTTTTCAAATCATTTATTATGATTTTACACAAATTATAGATATTTTTAATAATTTTATCAAGGCCCGTACAGTCGATTTTCAATAACGGCCATCGAACTGCACTTACAGCGACCTTTTCTGAAATTGATTTGGACGTATCTCCGATTCCAACCGTCAGATTTCAAATCTCTTGTATTCGTTAGAAAGCTTTTTTCAATACGAACCCAAAGGTTCCGGTTTTAGGAGAATCCGACGGTCGGATCTCCCGTAATGTCCGTTAGAAGTCAATGATCGAAACTCACGAACTGCCGCGGCGCGGCGCGTTCTATTCAGTTCATTATATATATATATAATATATATATATATTATATATATATATTTCGTCGATTTCCTTTTAAAACGAATTTTATAAATCATTTCAAATTTGTTTCAAAAATAGTTTCAACTTTCATTTCAAATTCAAATCAAAATTAAATTTTCCATTATAAATTCTTTTTACAATCATTTCATTTTGATTTCAATTCAAATCGATTTCAATTCAATTTCAATTCGTTTTCAATTCGATTTGAATTCATTCCGAATCGATTTCACTTCGATTTCCAATTGCATTTCTATTTAATTCAATTTAAATCGATTACAGTTCGATTTGAATTCATTTCAATTCAAATTCATTTTATATTCAATTCAATTCGAATTCATTTTATATTCAATTCAATTCGAATTCATTTTCTAAATATTCAATTCAATTCAAATTCAATTTCTAAATATTCGATTTTTAAATCTCTTTTTAATATTCATTATAAAAACAAATATAATCGATATAAACATCGTTTGCGTCGAAATACTGCATCTATAATCAACACTGCTTTATATTTTTCAATAACTTCGTTATTCTATTCAGCAAATGAATCTTTATTCCATTCAACACTTGAATCAATATTTCTTACAACACATGACTAATCTAAACACATGAGTACTGTCAATACGTGACTATTTTTGTTATTTAATATATTTTATAAAATTATGATTTCTATCGTTTAATTTCTAATCAGACACCAACTGTAATTTAGTAAGAGAGCAATTCCCTAAATATTAACCCCGAAGGCCGAAACCAACATCAGATCAATATCCAAGAGACCACTCATCTTATCTATTTTCCAGTTAGTTCTAATTTTATATATGATAAAGATGTAAATTTTATTGTCAAAATATTTCGTTCAACACATGAATCTATATTTCTTACAACACATGACTAATGTCAACACATGAGTACTGTCAACACATGAATCTATATTTTATAACATTCTTTATTTTCCCAATTGGAATGAGGCCCAATGAATTACCATATAATGTTAATTATATGGATTCCCTACAACACATGTATATAATAGCAACGATAAATAACCAACCATCATCTAAAGTGCACTACACAACTGCATAAGCATCAAATATAAATAATTAACGCTTACACAGTGTGTCGACCGATCGATCAACACACAACTAAATAATTGGGATTAGTGTACACCAAATATCATCCTAACACCCATGTGGGGTTTTCAATCCAGAAATACTGAATATTATTTGTGCAGTTGGGCGATGTGTAAAATTTATCGTCCCAATCAATATCCTTTAAATAGGTGTACATAAACAAACCGTCCAGTTTGTAAATGAATATTTATTTATTCACATTCACGTTAAAATTATATTTTTGACGATAAAATATTTTTAGCTATATAAATATATATTTTTATTTGACATCACACAATCAATTTTCATCACAACAAACAATAAAACGTACAAGCCATCGATGGTCTGTGGACGACGGGTGTCGGGTGCTACTAAACACCGTCTGCATCCTAGTATATATTTTTAACTAGAAAAGAAGATTTAAAGTGAGAAGTTCTCACCGACTAGCTAAACCAACGCCACGACTCTTCTTATGTAAAAATCTTCGTCGTGCTCGCCATTTTGTCAATTTCGTTGCCCGTAGCCACTACATATATAAAAATCACATTTTTGTATTGTTACTATATAGATAAAAATTCTATTTTTACACCGCTATTATATATATAAAAATTATATTTTTATCACACTATTCTCTATATAAAAATTATATTTTTGTATATCTACTTCTAATATACAGATCGAATTTTTGTATCATCGCTATAAAAATCACATTTTTATTTCAACATATATATAATAAAAATCAGATTTTTATTTCGCTACATATAAAAGCTGATATTTTTATATTCTCTATTATATAAAAATTATATTTTTAATACTTCTACTTTATAAAAATTATATTTTTATATTTTACATATGATAAAAATCATATTTTTATTCATTTTATAATATAAAAATCGTATTTTTCCTTATCATACATATATAAAAATCGTGTCTTTATATCGCTATCATACATATAAAAATCCCCTCTTTATTTTGTTGTTCACATAGATAAAAATCCGATCTTTCTATGCAAGGCTATAGCATATAAAAGCTGATTATTCAAAAATAAATTAAAATAAATAATTAAAACTTACAATTTTTGAAGGTGGAGGGGACATCGTCATGGTTGGGGGTCGTGGAGGCGGAGGAGGAGGTGTGGAGGGCGGCGCAGGTGGTGGGAAAGGGCACTGCAGGCCAAGGGAGGCGGCGGATGGTCGTTCTCAGTCGGAGGGGGGGCGTCAGGCAGGGCTTGGGCCCAGAGGGGCGGTGCAGTGGATTTCAGTCGAGGGGGGTGTGTTTTAGGCGGATGCGGTGGTTTAGGGAGGAGAGGGAGGGAAGAGGGAGAAGACGATGGGGTGGCAAGCCACCTGGAGCGGCCGCGATGGAGTGCGGGGCGATCCCCCCCCTCCGTCGCCCTTTTCACCCTTTTTTTTATTTTGATTACGATTTTGAAGATAAAGGGGGGGGTGGGGGTTTGAACGGTATAAGGGCAAGAGGGTTTTTAGTTTTTTTTATTTATTTAATTATTTACTTTCAAAATGGTACTTTTAATTTCGACCTCGAAACGAGACCCACCGCTTGTCGTTCATAGCTAATTACCCCTATGCCGAACACAATGGGATATGTATCGCAGGCTGATTCGACTGTTTCGATCAGTTTTCGTCAAAATCAAAATATAACTCTATATATTGAATTTGAACGCACATTTCAATTTACCGAGGCCACATACTAACTAGAAAAATTCCCAAAAACAATATTTTCTAGCTTCGTATCGACAATACGGTCCTAACAAAACTAATTTCGTCAAATTCTGAGACCGTTTGAAAAATGGCCATTTTCCAGTCGATTTAAATCAACTGAAACAGGTCAAATGCGTTTTCCTTTGCCACGCTCACATATTCAATCGAAAAATTACGAATTCTGAAACCTACCAATAACTTGACATCCGGGATCAAACAAAAGTGGTTTCGTCGAAAACCGAGGTCGTTTGCAAAATTTTCATTTTCAAGGGCCAGAATTCCATAGCGACTGTTCTGAAATTTCAACTTGACATATCTTTTTATCCCCGATATGAAATTTCAAATTCTCAGATTCGTTGGAAAGATATTCTCAATTAAATTCAAATATTTTTGGTTTCGCTAAAATCTAGTTTATTTTGCACCCGGTATGTTCAATTGAAATTTGAAATCGAATTTTCAAACTATCGCGCCATTTCAGGCCCGTTGTATAATTAAAATAAAATATTTATATTCTAACGACGATCTACATAAATATATACATTCGAATTCTATTCGAATTAAATTTCTCGTTGTTATTATTTGAAATAAATCATTTTGAATATTCAAAATTCATCAAATTTGCCAAAATAAAATTTTTAAATTGGCTCGAAATTTCCGGATTGTTACAATCTCCCCCACTTAAAACTTTTCATCCCTGAAAAGGAACGAAGCTCCAGATTGTTACAATCTCCCCCACTTAAAACTTTTCATCCCTAAAAAGGAACGAAGCTAAAAGTTGTTTAACAAACCAATTCAACTTTCATTATTTTCTTTACGGCTTAAGTTATTCAACTTTTCAGTTTCTATGAACTTTTCAAATTTTTCAAAAATGTGGCTAACACCCTAAATTTTCGAAAAATTTCGCCATAACCTCCCTTGCACCGGGGACTTCAGGATATTTCATATAGCCTCCCATGGCCTTCTTCAATCCAAAAGAAAAAGAAAAAGCCAAGAGGCCAGCCAATCGGCTCATAAAATCATCCAAACCCAAAGAAATACAATAAATATGTACCTATTTGCCAGGCAAACAATTTTATTCTTCTGCTATAGTCTCCTTGCTATGACCTGTTCAGTGTAAGTACATGTATATGCATGCAGTTGTAATCATTTTTCAATACAGTTCAATATTTAATTCAATTAGGCATAACGGTTCAAAATTATCAAAAATAAACAACACAACCAGCAATTAATTAGTGAATTATCGTTTCAAATTTATAATTTTGATATATATACAGAAACCCATGTTTTTGATGCCAAATCACAACAATAAATCTATATAGTTTTGGGTTCTCACACCAGTCTAATGGAAGTATATAGATAACACACCTTCGAAGCTCGAACAACTGATTCCCTCATCTTGGGTGTACAGCCTAATCAAGATCATCAGTAATCACCCAAACGATGTGAAGACTTCCGATCTTCAACCACCGTCTTCCTCTTCGACATATCGTCGAATCGGTTATTCAGAATGGGTATAAACCCGTCCTTTATGAATGACCCGCGTATATAATAAACAAATGTTACACAAACACAACATACGCCTCATTCCAATTCATCAGTCACTAACCGTAAATTAGCAAGAGAACAATTCCCCAAATATTAACCCCGAAGGCCGAAACTAACATCAGATCAATACCCAGGAAACTATTCTTGTTAGCTAACCTACAGTTAGTTTCTAAATTTCACATTGTTAGGGAAAGGTTCCCATTGATTTTATCAAAGATGAATTCTTTTAAATTTATTCTTTAATCTTCCTTTGGATGTCATTTCAAACCATGTTAAGGTTTTCCAAACTAGTCGGGATTAACGAACCACACCGAAGTAATTATTTATTTTATTTCCCAATCCCAACATATTCATCCCATGAAGCAAAACTGGTAATACTCCATATCTAACACCACGGTGTTATCTGTAAAATTAATTACCATTTCACGTTCAAATCTAATTAAAGATTTAACTATCGCTTTGGAGCAAAACTGGTGATACTCCATTCTTATTCACTTTCCAAATTTGATAATTTAAATTATCAATTCGCATTTAAAATCTAATTACAGATTCATTAAAACTCCTTTTACTGGGTTAAAGAACTAATGTCATTTAAAACACAGTTCACGATATACCCAAATCACATTTTATTTATTATCGGGTTAAAGAACAAGTGTTATTTAAAACATCGTTCACGATAAACCCACAAATCAATTCTAAATCTATTACTATTAAATATATTAATTAATTGGTATACTTCATTAAATCTAAATAAAAAGATTTAATCTTTTCTCAATGGGGTTTAAGAACAGTGTTGATGAAGACACCATTCACGACAAACCCAAATCCCATTTGATATTAAATACAAGGCTCTGAATAGAAAACATATCGGCTTATATTCAATATCAAATTCTGAAACCAACAAATATCGTATTGGAAATAGAGATATAAGTATATCTTTCAAATTCCCCAACCATATCTGGATAATCACGAAATCTAACATCGAAATATTCCGAAGATAATTTCGATTCAAAACCATTCCAATTTATATATTGGAAATTCTGTGTAACACCCCACCTCCGCTAGGGTCACTCACAAAGGGAATGCCCTAGTTTTGGAGGGGTATTATCTAGTAAACAGGCACAGAGATAACACAAGACAGAACATAGATAAAATAGAGTATATAAAGTAGCGGATATAAACTTTAAAACCAAACCTCATTACTGAAAAATAGAGTCAAAACCTATTACATCAAAATGCCAAGTCATTATTTCATTACATCAAGTTCTAAAGAAGCAAAGTACTTAAAACAACATAAGTAAAATATTATTCCCCAAAAAGTGCATGAGTGCAGCCATAGCATAGCTCAAGACCAAACCGTACATGAGCTCTCAGAAAGCAAGCAAAGTCCAAGCTAAGAGCTAGAGTTTCCTCCCTGAGAACCTGGGGGGGGGGGGGAACGAAAGACAAAGAGGCGAAAGAAAACGGGTCAGTCAAAAAGACTGGTAAACCCTAGTGACTATCAACATAGAAACTAGTAAAGTTAACAAGACATGAATAAACTGGAATTAAACATAGGAATGATGATAAGTCTGACATGATAACTAAGCTAACAAGATAACTTAAGTCTAACATTGCATATTCAAGGTTCGCCATACCAACTATACCGGTATACTAATCCCATGTCAACTATAAATCAATAAATAATCCCTTGGCCCAATGTCGTGAAGTGACCCAATTCAGGGTCCAACGGTATGATCTAATCGATCGGCTCCCTACAAGTCTAGCTCGTCGTGTGTCTGTGTCATACGGCCCTATCAGGAATGTAGTCACCTGTGCTAGGTCCACCATAGGGTGTATCAAGCCCTAGGGTGCCAACCACCGACACAAATCAAGAATGCACAGATAATACTACTGATGCCCAATGCCTGCTTTTTCGACTCCGGACTAAGTGCACGACCCTAGTCTGCCTGAACCTACAATGGCGCACCAACTCAGCCATTGTTCTGGTCGCTTACAATCAGCCAAGCAATCGTGCCTCACCCTGCCTAGTCCCAGGGTACCATGATACATCTGGTGGGTTACTGTTGAAAAGGACCACGTAACTAGGGTTTCGTTCAGCAGGTTAAGTTGTCATTTAAAATCGAGACTTAACCCCATCTACGTGTCATGTCAAATTGACTAAGTGTGTCGTTCTAGTTCAAGACTTAGTCCTACGAATCATGTGTCAGGTTGGTTAAGTGTGTTCAAGAGGTTCATGACTTAACCCTATCAAATCAACGTGTCAAATTGGTTAAGTATATTCAAGTGGTCCATGACTTAACCCTATCTAGTGGCATTAATTTACTTAATGCACCCCTAACCTCTCACATTAGACTTGGTTATGGTTACTGGATGTGCCGGGCGGGTCCGAGCAGTTTTACACCATAACCTAGTCTAACCTCGAGTTTCGAGTGCGATATAACCAACTACTCACATTGGGTCTTATTGTTTGCAGTTACTGGAATCGCCGGGCGCTTCAGGGCAGATTTATACTGCAAACTCAACCCAACCTCGAATTGGCCACGTTCAAGTTATCTAAGTGTCATGTCCCAAATTCATATTTTCATGTATAATTTCATGTCAAGTTCATGTTCCTATCCATGCTCAAGTTATAACGATATTCATGTTTTCAAGTTCATACTAAATTCGGGTTTTCCTAAACTACCCAAATCGCATCCCCAACGCTCGTGAATTCGAATCAAGGCAATAGATGTAACTAGGGAATAACATAACAAGGATAGGTATAAAGTGGCAAAGGTGATTTCAAGGCAAGCATGGTGTAACTTGAGATATGATCATAACATCACTGGCATATGAAATAGGGTGATAAACCTAGCAATAAATGACATAAGATGATAATCCTAAACTTGTGACTAGCAATAGTTTCAACATCACAGGCATGTTAAAATATTGATAGGGTTTAGGTTATGACATGAACAGCCCCTAAATCAAGTTCTTATCAGTATTCCACAAATCAAGGTTTAATATGAACGGTACTAGGTTCAAGGTGAATAGATCTAGGGTGAACAAGAGTAGATCTAATATAATAGATCAAAAAGGAATAGTCATAGATCAAAGATATACAAGAATAGGTCTCAAGTAGTTATCATGTTTATCTTCAACTTCAATTAACACATGTCCATATTAAGTTTAGAGTTTAAATCTAAGAGTAACTAGGGTTTACAAATCGTGGTTTTTGAGAACTAAGAACAGAAATTGTTGTAGGATCGTTGTTGAGATGTTGATCTATTCCCTTGAATTGTGGTAGAAACGTTGGCCTTCGATTTGGATCTAGTTTGAAAGTTTAAGCTCCAAGTTGGAGGCGGCGTCCATGGTTCAAGAGGAGACTTAGCAGCATAATGGTGTTAGAAAGATTTGTTGTGGATTAGCCTAGGTCTTAGGGTGTTTTTATAGTTGCAACAACTAGTTTAGGCCATAGGATAAACCCTAGAATCGATCTGAACCGCCAAAAATCGTCACAGGCCCTCTGCAGTCGACCTGGTCCTAGGGGTGTCGACTCCCCAGTCGACCTAGGGTGTTGGGCGGGAAATTTCCCGCCCAGTCTGTCTGGGTTTTGAAATTCGAATTTGAACTCGAATTCGAACTGTTTTGAACTCTGTAAATTTCTGAAACTTTGGGGAGCCATAACTTGGTCATACGGACTCCGATTTTCGAAAAGTCGGACTCGATTTCATGCAGAATTCCGAGACGAACGCAATGGCGCAACCCGTTTCCCTTGGTTCTTATATTAAAATTTAATTCTGCCTAGATTTATGGTTATAACACGTTATCAAAATACGGGTTGTTACATTCTCCCCTCCTTAAAGGATTTCGTCCCCGAAATCTCTAAGTTAGGAAGAACGTATCCTACCATCCATCATCCATCTACTCAAAACATCATCCACAAGCAAACATTGTCCTTAAGAGATTTCTAATGCTGTATGAACATATGCAAAAAGTGTGTGTATATGTTCCTTATCTAATGCAAATGATCAGTCCTGACTGATCCTTCTAATGCAAAATATGTTTAGTGTCATGAATCCAACATGTATGCAAACAAATCCTAGTCACGTAAGCACTATATGTGTGCACAAACATTCATCCATATGCAACATTCATATGATAACACATTCAATTTCATCCATAAATAAGTAAAAACACTCATGCATATGCAATATGAAAATGTGTCTGAGCCGATCTAGTGCCTAATGTGTATTATGCAACCACGAGCAATCACTTGCAACCACTTGCAACCATTCGCAAACATCAAGCATAACATGTTTAAAATACATGTTTACATTCATAGGATTCTACCTAAGGTTCTTAAGACAAGATCGAAAGGATATACAAGATAAAGCAGAGTATCTAGGGAAAAGAAGTTAAAGATGTACCCCTAGAAGGTCCTTCTTGCAGGGCTTGCCCTTGCTTCTTAGGGCAGTTCTTGCTGATGTGTCCAGTTTCACCGCATTGAAAACATGCTCCTATCTTCATCTTCTTCTTCCTACAGTCCTGGACTATATGCCTGTCAATACCACATAAGTTGCATTTTCTTTTCTCATGTGACTTGTCATTCTTGTTGTTGCTGTTCTTTCCTCCTTTCTCGGAGTCTACCTTCTTGTCTTGAGACTCATTCGCCTTGACCTTCTTCTTGCCATTCTCGTCTTCTTCATGAAGTAGGGCCTTATTCACCAAGCTTTCAAAGGTCGCCCCCATGGGTACATGAGTCATGGCCATAGTGTGGAGTGGCTCGCTCAATCCTCGAGCAAAGCGTAGAGCCTTCTTCTCAGCCTTGTTGACTAATTCCAAACCAAACCGAGCAAGCTGATTAAACTTATTCACATATTCCCTATCTGACATGTCCCCTTGCTTGAGTGCCAGGAACCTCTCCATCTGAAGGCTCGCTTCTGCGGATGATAAAAACTTAAGCCCAAACCTCTCTCTAAAGTCTGCCCAAGTCTCAATTGGCCTGGTAGCGTTGGTGACTTCCCACCAAAATGCAGCTTCCTCTTTCAACAACCATGCTGCCAACTGAACTTTCCTATGATCCTCCATATTGAAAATAACAAACAAGTCTTCAGTGTCTTTTAGCCAGTTTTGCGCCTCAACGAAGGTTTTAGTTCCAACGAAGTTCTTGCCACCCGTTCCTATAAAGTCCTTGCATATTTTGGCGAAGGCGGTACCCGGAGGAGGAAGAGGAGGAACCGTGGCCACCGGGGGAGGAGGAGGAGGGATATCTGCCGGGCCCGCACCATTGGCCCTAGCTTCCAAGTATCTTTGGAACCAGCCAGGTATGGGTACTCCCTCAGGAAGGTTAAGATTAGACATGCTGAAAAGCAAAAAGGAAAAAGATTCAAACGAGGAAACAAAGGAAAGTGCTAATGGCTTTTGGGGAATAGCCTTTTCTTAAAAATAAAACTTTTCTTGAAAAATGCTTCTTTATAAACAGTTTTGAAAATAGTTTCAGAAGGTTTTTAAAACTTTTGCCCAGTTTGGTAACCTTCTGCTCTGATATCAAATTTAACACCCCACCTCCGCTAGGGTCACTCACAAAGGGAATGCCCTAGTTTTGGAGGGGTATTATCTAGCAAACAGGCTTAGAGATAACACAAGGCAGAACATAGACAAAATAGAGTATATAAAGCAGTGGATATAAACTTTAAAACCAAACCTCATTACTGAAAAATAGAGTCAAAACCTATTACATCAAAATGCCAAGTCATTATTTCATTACATCAATTTCTAAAGAAGCAAAGTACTTAAAACAACATAAGTAAAATATTATTCCCCAAAAATTGCATGAGTGCAGCCATAGCATAGCTCAAGACAAAACCGTACATGAGCTCTCAGAAAGCAAGCAAAGTCCAAGCTAAGAGCTCGAGTTTCCTCCCTGAGAACCTTGGGGGGGGGGGGGGAACGAAAGACAAAGAGGCGAAAGAAAACGGGTCAGTCAAAAAGACTGGTAAACCCTAGTGACTATCAGCATAGAAACTAGTAAAGTTAACAAGACATGAATAAACTGGAATTAAACATAGGAATAATGATAAGTCTGACATGATAACTAAGCTAACAAGATAACTCAAGTCTAACATTGCGTATTCAAGGTTCGCCATACCAACTATACTGGTATACTAATCCCGTGTCAACTATAAATCAAGAAATAATCCCTTGGCCCAATGTCGTGAAGTGACCCAATTCGGGGTCCAACGGTATGATCTAATCGATCGGCTCCCTACAAGTCTAGCTCGTCGTGTGTCTGTGTCATACGGCCCTATCACGAATGTAGTCACCTGTGCTAGGTCCACCATAGGGTGTATCAAGCCCTAGAGTGCCAATCACCAACACGAATCAAGAATGCACAAATAATACTACTGATGCCCAATGCCTGCTTTTTAACTCCGGACTAAGTGCACGACCCTAGTCCGCCTGAACCCACAATGGCGCACCAACTCAGCCATCGTTCTGGTCGCTTACAATCAGCCCAGCAATCGTGCCCCACCCTGCCTAGTCCCAGGGTACCATGATACATCTTCTGGGTTACTGCTGAAAAGGACCGCGTAACTAGGGTTTCGTTCAGCAGATTAAGTTGTCATTTAAAATCGAGACTTAACCCCATCTACGTGTCATGTCAAATTGACTAAGTGTGTCGTTCTAGTTCAAGACTTAGTCCTACGAATCATGTGTCAGGTTGGTTAAGTGTGTTCAAGCGGTTCATGACTTAACCCTGTCAAATCAACGTGTCAAATTGGTTAAGTATATTCAAGTGGTCCATGACTTAACCCTATCCAGTGGCATTAATTTACTTAATGCACCCCTAACCTCTCACATTAGACTTGGTTATGGTTACTGGATGTGCCGGGCGGGTCCGGGCAGTTTTACACCATAACCTAGTCTAACCTCGGTTTTCGAGTGCGATATGACCAACTACTCACATTGGGTCCTATTGTTTGCAGTTACTGGATTCGCCAGGTGCTTCCGGGCAGATTTATACTGCAAACTCAACCCAACCTCGAGTTGGCCACGTTCAAGTTATCTAAGTGTCGTGTCCCAAATTCATATTTTCAAGTATAATTTCATGTCAAGTTCATGTTCCTATCCAAGCTCAAGTTATAACGATATTCATGTTTTCAAGTTCATACTAAATTCAGGTTTTCCTAAACTACCCAAATCGCATCTCCAACGCTCGTGAATTCGAATCAAGGCAATAGATGTAACTGGGGAATAACATAACAAGGATGAGTATAACGTGGCAAAGGTGATTTCAAGGCAAGCATGGTGTAACTTGAGATATGATCATAACATCACTGGCATATGAAATAGGGTGATAAACATAGCAATAAATGACATAAGATGATAATCCTAAACTTGTGACTAGCAATAGTTTCAACATCACAACATCACAGGCATGTTAAAATAATGATAGGGTTTAGGTTATGACAAGAACAGGCCCCTAAATCAAGTTCTTATCAGTATTCCACAAATCAAGGTTTAATATGAATGGTACTAGGTTCAAGGTGAATAGATCTAGGGTGAACAAGAGTAGATCTAAAATAACAGATCAAAAAGGAATAGTCATAGATCAAAGATATACAAGAATAGGTCTCAAGTAGTTATCATGTTTATGTTCAACTTCAATTTACACATGTCCATATTAAGTTTAGAGTTTAGATCTAAGAGTAACTGGGGCTTACAGATCGTGGTTTTTGAGAACTAAGAACAGAAATTATCGTAGGATCGTTGTTGAGATGTTGATCTATTCCCTTGAATTGTTGTAGAAACGTTGGCCTTCGATTTGGATCTAGTTTGAATGTTTAAGCTTCAAGTTGGAGGCGGCGGCCATGGTTCAAGAGGAGACTTAGCAGAATAATGGTGTTAGAAAGATTTGTTGTGGATTAGCCTAGGTCTTAGGGTGTTTTTATAGTTGCAACAACTAGTTTAGGCCATAGGATAAACCCTAGAATCGATCTGAACCACCAAAAATCGTCACAGGCCCTCAAACAAGCCAACAGGGTCAAGCAGGAGCAACCAGGCCCAAACCAGGTTCGGTGACTAGGTCGACACCCAAGTCGACTGCGCAGTCGACCTAGTCCTGGGGGTGTCGACTGCCTAGTCGACTCCCCAGTCGACCTGGGGTGCTGGGTGGGAAATTTCCCGCCCAGTCTGTCTGGGTTTTGAAATTCGAATTTGAACTCGAATTCGAACTGTTTTGAACCCTGAAAATTACTGAAACTTTGGGGAGCCATAACTTGGTCATACGGACTCCGATTTTCGAAAACTCGGACTCGATTTCATGCATAATTCCGAGACGAACGCAATGGCGCAACCCGTTTCCCTTGGTTCTTATTTTAAAATTTAATTCTGCCTAGATTTATGGTTATAACACGTTATCAAAATACGGGTTGTTACATTCTGGTTATATTAAAACCATTCACAAGTCCAATTTATTTTTCTAGTTACAAACTAGGTCATTTTGATAAAAATATATTTTTATCTTTACAAATGTAGAGTTTTTCATCCCAATTCTTTTCAAATCATTTAGTATGATTTTTCACAAACTATAGAAATTTTTAATAATTTTATCAACGCCCGTACAGTCGATTTTCAATAACGGCCATTGAACTGCACTTACAACGACCTTTTCTGAAATTGATTTGGATGTATCTCCTATTCCATCTGTCAGATTTCAAATCTCTTGTATTCGTTAGAAATATCTTTTCGATACGAACCCAATGGTTCCGATTTTAGGAGAATCCGACGGTCAGATCTCCCGTAATGTCCGTTCGAAGTCAATGGTCGAAATTTACGAACTGCCGCAGCGCGGCGCGTTCTATTAAAGCCATTATATATATATATATAATATATATATATTTCATCGATTTCCTTTTAAAACGAATTTTATAAATCGTTTCAAATTTGTTTCAAAAACAATTTCAACTTTCATTTCAAATTCAAATCAAAATTGAATTTTCCATTATAAATTCTTTTTACATTCATTTCTATTTGATTTCAATTCAAATCGATTTCAATTTCAATTCATTCCAAATCGATTTCACTTCGATTTCCTATTGCATTTCTATTTAATTCAATTTAAATCGATTACAATTCGATTTGAATTCATTTCAATTCGAATTCATTTTATATTCAATTCAATTCGAATTCATTCAATATTCAATTCAATTCGAATTCATTTTATATTCAATTAAATTAGAATTCATTTTCTAAATATTCGATTCAATTCGAATTTATTTTCTAAATATTCGATTTTTAAATCTCTTTTCAATATTCATTATAAAAAGGAATATAATCGATATAAATATCGTTCGCGTCAAAATAGCGCATCTCTAATCAACACGGCTTTATATTTTTCAATAACTTCGTTATTCTATTCAACAAATGAATATTTATTCCATTCAACACATGAATCTATATGTGACGACCCCATTCCCGATAAGACGGTGGCAGGGGTAATCTTTGGAATATAACACATAAACAGATAATAACAGAACAGAAATAAATAAATACCCCAGATAAGGTACAATAGAATACATTGGATAAATATAATCATCAGAGTTACACAGTTTATAGGATCATACTTAGAACAAATACAATTCAGCTATACATAAATGTCTACTGTGGAAAAGAAAACATAATATATACAACAGGAGCTGAACAACATAAAAAGAGATAAATGATAGAATCCATCTTCAGCTCGAGCTATCCAGAAAGAGCCTGCTAAAACCTGAATACAAGGCTGCCCGTGTAGAAATAGGGGCACCCGAGTTTGCAAGTGAAACAAACTACGAGTCAGTCATGGGACTGGTACGAGAAATCTACTTAATCACATTTTACAATATAGCTAATCACAAGACCACGCCACTTTCGCGGAACGGGTTTACTCTGTTGGATTGACAGTGCTTTACAACAAATAAATCTTTTAAACATCGCAATGCTTTTTATAAAAATGAAACCATTATAAGACTCAGTTCCCATCACACAATGCAACACAAACCAGAGGATAGAGTTTTACCTTATAATGACCAAAATATGCTTGATACGAGCAAAACAAATCATTTGATATTATTGCTAGTGTATATATGTTTCAAAAACAATTTCAATCATAACTATCAATCATAGACGGCATGGGTACCATATATCATGTCGCCATACATATACATATATATATATATATACACACACACACAATCAAAACCGCACGATGTCGTATTTGGAAATTGGATTTCCGTCATGAACCGAGGCAAAAGAAAGTCCTCACCGAATTCGAGACTCTCTAGCCCGAGCCTTACGCAAGTACTCAGTCAAGCCTTAGGAGCCACAGGGCCGGTCCACCGATGTGGATTAAAATGCCTGAATACTGCGTTTCCCCGCCCTTTGGGGTGTAAATTAGCCCAATGACTCTATCGGTCCCGAATCGACCGATATATCCGAGGCGCCTTGCAACAGCAACAACCACACAGGTGAAAAGTATATAAATGTCAGGGCTGTTAGGTCACTGACACCCCCTAGCTAGAAAGAAACGCATGTCCTCCCTGGATCCTTCTCCCGTTTCTGGTCCATCCCGGGGTGTGAGGCTCGCGAATTCACGTTATACAAAGCTATGCCACATAGGCTGTGCTTTGATCATCAACCACAAGACTTTGCTTTTCAAAGAAGCCTTGATCATCTATCATTTAGGCGTGCCATATAGGCAATTCACCCCGTGCGACTGATTTCTATCGATATATAACCTCTGGGCTCGCACGTCTCAGAGAAGGGCGTTAAGCAAGAGAACAAATTCTCCACCGCCAAACAGATATATATTTAATAGAGATCAATCAGCACAGAACAAAATCCAATGTCAGACACACAGTCCATTTACAAGTTCGTTCTGGGTTTGAACGAAACCGGAGGCACTCAATACCTCGCATATCCGTACAATCAACAAGTACGTCCGGGTGGCTACTACTTCAACCCCGTCAAGGTAGCTACTCCTATCATGAGCATCAGTAGCACCCCTCCATTCGACGTGAAGATCATTGGTCTAGCACCGTCTTCATATCTTCGACTTTCACTCGTCGATCAATTATTCGAAATGAGAATTAACTAGGCCTTTTCAAATAATTCACTTATATTTAGAATTTCTAATCAATTTATTTCAATGGTTAAATTATTCAATGTCACTAATTCTGTTCTTTAGTGTAATTTTCACGCCAAACACATTCAACCATCAAATATCACATAAACCGAGCAAATTCAGTTTATTTCCATTCCATATCGTTTCTAATATTTTATCACGATTTATCGCTATTTTTATTTATTTTAAAATAGCCAATATATTCAAACTACGCTTCAGGCCATAACGCGGCCGTGGCGCTGTTTTTCTCCAGATTTGTTTTACACATATCTGAAAATATAACCGTTGGATCTTCACCAAATTTATATCATTAGAAAGAACTTTTCAAAACGAATACAACGATTTCAGTTTTGGGAAAATCCGACGGTCGGATCTCCCGCACTAATCGTTTGAAGTTACGATTTCATAATACGAACTACAGCGTCGTTATTCGATTTAATTTAATTATATATATATATAATCGATTCTGGCGCTGTTTTTCTTCAGATTTGAATTAAACATTCGATACAATCCAACCGTTGGATCTTTACAAAGTTGGTGCCGTTGGAAAGATATTTCCAAGGCGAACCCAACGGTTGTGGTTTCGGGAAAATCCGATGGTCGGATCTCCCACACTAATCGTTTGAAATTACGATTTCAAAACACGAACTACAGCCTCGTCATTCACTATATTTTGATTATATTTATATAAATATAATTCTTTCATCGATTTCAAAACACTATCCATTTTATAGATTTGATAAAAATGATATTTTTATCTAACAGACATTTATTTCAATACTTCACTATTTTCAACAATTCATGTATATAATAAAAATGTGATTTTTATTGTAAAAAAATTTATTTCAAAATACGACTATTTTATATAGTTCATATAGATGATAAAAATATGATTTTTATTATAAAACAATTTATTTCAAAACACTACTATTTTATATAGTTCATATAGATGATAAAAATATGATTTTTATTATAAAACAATTTATTCCAAAACCCGAATATCGTTCAACACATGAATTTCTTTTCAACACATGAATATAGTTTCAACATATGAAAATAATTCTAACACATGAATATTATTGAAAATTTCGGCAGCATAACTGCAGGGTAGTTAAAACCGGGGCCGTTTCTAGTATGGCTCCTCGCTCTACCTTAAAGCCTCGCAGCTTTTGACAATGGGGATTCATGCATCTAGTTCGCTCGCAGGAGGCATGTTTTATTTTCATTTCCACAATCTATTCTAATTTTCTTTCAATCACCAATGGGTATTTTTCAACCACAACCAATCAATTCTAATCAATCATTCACTATCAACCAATTTTCACACCAATCACAAACAATAAATATCGTCCATGGTCTGTGGACGAGGGGGGTATATATATATATTCGTATATAAATATATTTCGATTCACTTCAATTCATTTCAACGCACATATAATTTTTACAATGCATATATAACTTATACATCGAACATACAACTTATACAACGCTCATACATGAGGTTTACAACGCTTATATAACTCATACATCGACTATATAATTTATACATCGTTGTTTCCCATATCGTTTATAAATTAGAAATCTCACATTGGGTTCCACTCCACCAAAAATAGTAGAAGGCTCAGAAAAACACGCGGACTCTCCTAAAATGTAGAAGACGTCCTCACGGTCCCGGTGTTTCCTGTTTCACTGAATTTCGTCAAGAAACGAAAAAGATATGATTTTTACAAGTTTGCAACACTTAAAAGTGTAAAAATCAGTTCAAAATAAATTAGTCTTATACCTTCCTTTTGATTTAACAAGGTTTTCAGTTTTCGTGAAATCTGCAGCTTGATGTTGAAATCCGATTGTACCACGACGTCATGCCTCGAGAGGCGCACCTACGCCGGGAGGTGGGGCCAGTTCGACGGTCCCAGGTGAACGTGGCGGCGGCGGAAAGTCTCCGACTTTGGAGGCTTCAAACTCGACGACAGTGGCACGAGACGGGGTGAAATGGGTATGGATGTGAAGAGGAGGGAGAGGCGAACGAAAAACTCAACTGTAGGTGGGGCTGAAAGTGGACGTGGCGGCGGCGATTCGGGCTGGAAGTTTTGAAGGGGTTTCCGCTTTCTAACGGCAGCGGGGAAAGAGAATAGGGGGGAGAGAGAGAGTCAGCCCATGATTTTTTTTATTTATATGTTTTAAAATCTCCAAAATACCCTCTTTCACACACGAACACCAATCCAAACCCAACGACTGTCGTCCCTAGCGTTTTACCCCCATTCCGAACACCATGGGATATGTTTCGTAGGCCCATTCGATTGTTTCAGTCAGTTTTCCTTCAAATTAAAATATAAAACATTCAATATTTAATTTGAACGTACATTTCAATTTGACAGTACCACAAATTGAATCGAAAATTTCCAGAAAATTAAATCTAGCTATGTTTTGACGATACGGTCCCAACAAAACTGGTTTCATCGAATTCTGAGACCATTTGAAAAATGGCCATTTTCTGGTCGATCCAATTTAACTGTAATTGACCAAAACACATTTTCCTTTGCCACGCTCACATACTAGCTTCAAAAATTATGAAATTTGAGACCTAGCAATAATTTGACATCCTGGATCCAACAAAAGTGGTTTCGTCGAATTCCGGGTCATTTGCAAAATTTCCATTTTCTCGGGCTATATAATTTCTATAGCCACCTTTCTGAAAATTCATTTAGCCATAACTTTTGCTTCCCGATACGCAACTTCGATTTTTCAGATTCGTTAGAAAGATATTCACTAACAGATTTAAATATTTTTGGTTTCACTCAAATCCGTTTTGTTTTGCACCTAGTACAGTCAGTCAAAGTTTGAATTCAAATTTTGAAACTACCGCGCCACTTCAGGCCTTGTTTATAATTCAAATTAATTATATTCATTTTCAATGTCGATTCAGGCTTACTTTTCATCATTAGTATTTAAAATATTTATCTTAAATATTAAAAATCCACTATTTTAGCTAGTTTAAAAATTTTAAATTGGTTCAGATTTACCGGGTCGTTACAATCTCCCCCACTTAAAACTTTTCATCCCCGAAAAGGAACAAAGTCGAAAGTGGTTTGATTAATCAACTCTACGTTCAATCTGGCTTCCATTCTCCAACTTTCCAGTTTCTGAGAATTTTCAAATTCTTCATAAATTTGGCTAACACCCGGAATTTTCGATAAATTTCGCCATAACCTCCTTTGTACGGGGAGGGGTTTGGAAATTTATTGGGCCGTATTAGGTACCCAATAAATCCTAATAAGCATACACATATTTATAGTGATATATTCTGGTGTTTAAAGGGGAGCGTGTATAGATAATAACTCCAGAGAATAAATTCTCGTCACCCTGTCAAAGCCTGAGGGAGTGTGTATTTTTAATTTCTCCAGAGAATAAATTCTCGTCACCTCGTCCCGTGTGGGAAATAAATAATCCATGTGTCGTATCTATCTTATGATATTCTGGGATATTCATATCTCCTTGTATCAAATAGTAGAATTCATCACATAACCGCTCAGTTGCTTCTGGAGGAATAAATCTTTTACTGAAAAGTTGTTTGAACATATCCCAGGTGATATCACCTTCTGGATTATCTTTAATGATTGTTTCCCACCAGATTAAAGCTTCTTCTTTGAGTGCCCAAGATGCCACCAATCTTTTCTGGTCATCTCTCAACTGGAAACTTTCAAAAATTCTTTCAGCAGAACTCATCCAAGCCTGATTTTGAATAATAGATTCATTGCCCGAGAATGGCACTCCACCCAGATTTCGATATCTTTTCAATAGAGCTTCTATATCCGTTCCTGGATGAGGGAGTACAACTGGCTCATTAATTTGTTGAACCATAGGATTATTTCTTCTGCTTTTTCCACTCATTTTCTATGTCTGCAAATAGCAGACAAAGTGTTAGGCCAATAGAAAAAGGTAATTTGAAACATAGAGACATATAATTGTATGTAAATGTATCTATCGAAGTGTATTTCATTCTGCTATACTCATACTAGGATATTACCGATCCTATCTGTAAAGAGTTACTCATCCTAGAACACTACTGGTTCTATTTCTGACGATTTCGTTAATATGTTATATTCCAGAACTAAGCTTAACTAAAGCTCTGATACCACGTTTGTGACGACCCCATTCCCGATAAGATGTTGGCAGGGGTAATCTTTGGAATATAACACATAAACAGATAATAACAGAACATAAATAAATAAATACCCCAGATAAGGTACAATAGAATACATTGGATAAATATAATCATCAGAGTTACACAGTTTATAGGATCATACTTAGAACAAATACAATTCAGCTATACATAAATGTCTACTGCGGAAAAGAAAACATAATATGTACAACAGGAGCTGAACAACATAAATAGAGATAAATGATAGAATCCATCTTCAGCTCGAGCTATCCAGAAAGAGCCTGCTAAAACCTGAATACAAGGCTGTCCGTGTAGAAATAGGGGCACCCGAGTTTGCAAGTGAAACAAACTACAAGTCAGTCATGGGACTGGTACGAGAAATCTACTTAATCACATTTTACAATATGGCTAATCACAGGACCACGCCACTTTCGCGGAACGGGTTTACTCCATTGGATTGACAGTGCTTTACAACAAATAAATCTTTTAAACATCGCAATGATTTTTATAAAAATGAAACCATTATAAGACTCAGTTCCCATCGCACAATGCAACACAAACCAGAGGATAGAGTTTTACCTTATAATGACCAAAATATGCTTGATACGAGCAAAACAAATCATTTGATATTATTGCTATTGTACATATGTTTCAAAAACAATTTCAATCATAACTATCAATCATAGACGGCATGGGTACCATATATCATGTCGCCATATATATATATATATATATATATATATATATATACAATCAAAACCGGACGATGTTGTATTTGGAAATTGGATTTCCGTCATGAACCGAGGCAAACGATAGTCCTCACCGAATTCGAGACTCTCTAGCCCGAGCCTCAGGCAAGTACTCAATCAAGCCTTAGGAGACACAGGGCCGGTCCACCGATGTGGATTAAAATGCCTGAACACTGCGTTTCCCAGCCCTTTGGGGGCGTAAATGAGCCCAATGACTCTATCGGTCCCGGATCGACCGATATATCCGAGGCGACTCACAACAGCAACAACCACACAGGTGAAAAGTATATAAATGTCAGGGCTGCTAGGTCACTGACACCACCCTAGCTAGAAAAAACGCATGTCCTCCCTGGATCCTTCTCCCGTTTCTGGTCCATCCTGGGGTGTGAGGCTCGCGAATTCACGTTATACACAAAGCTATGCCACATAGGCTGTGCTTTGATCATCAACCACAAGACTTTGCTTTTCAATAGAAGCCTTGATCATCTATCACTTAGGCGTGCCACATAGGCAATTCACCCCGTGCGACTGATTTCTATCGATATATAACCTTTGGGCTCGTA
The DNA here is from genome assembly GCA_030737875.1 of Allium sativum. Taxonomy (NCBI): domain Eukaryota; kingdom Viridiplantae; phylum Streptophyta; class Magnoliopsida; order Asparagales; family Amaryllidaceae; genus Allium; species Allium sativum. The sequence continues at coordinate 965,379,277 of CM060912.1, read as the reverse complement.
CGTCTCAGAGAAGGGCGTTAAGCAAGAGAATAAATTCTCCGCCGCCAAACATATATATAATTAATAGAGATCAATCAGCACAGAACAAAATCCAATGTCAGACACACAGTCCATTTACAAGTTCGTTCTGGGTTTGAACGAAACCGGAGGCACTTAATACCTCGCATATCCGTACAATCAACAAGTATGTCCGGGTGGCTACTACTTCAACCCCGTCAAGGTAGCTACTCCTATCATGAACATCCGTAGCACCCCTCCATTCGACGTGAAGATCATCGGTCTTGCACCGTCTTCATATCTTCGACTTTTACTCGTCGATCAATTATTTGAAATGAGAATTAACTCGGCCTTTTCAAATAATTCACATATATTTAGAATTTCAAATCAATTTATTTCATTGGTTAAATTATTCAATGTCACTAATTCTGTTCTTTAGTGTAATTTTCACGCCAAACACATTCAACCATCAAATATCACATAAACCGAGAAAATTCATTTTATTTCCATTCCATATCGTTTCTAATATTTTATCACGATTTATCGCTATTTTTATTTATTTTATAATAGCCAATATATTCAAACTACGCTTCAGGCCATAACGCAGTCGTGGCGCTGTTTGTCTCCAGATTTGATTTACACATATCTGAAAATCTAACCGTTGGATCTTCACCAAATTTATATCAATAGAAAGATCTTTTCAAAACGAATCCAACGGTTTCAGTTTTAGGAAAATCCGATGGTCGGATCCCCCGCACTAATTGTTTGAAGTTACGATTTCAAAATACGAACTACAGCGTCGTTATTCGATTTAATTTAATTATATTTATATATATATATAATCAATTCTGGCGCTGTTTTTCTTCATATTTTGAATTAAACATTCCAGACAATCCAACCATTGGATCTTTACAAAGTTGGTGCCGTTGGAAAGATATTTCCAAGGCGAACCCAACGGTTGTGGTTTCGGGAAAATCCGATGGTCGGATCTCCCGCACTAATCGTTCGAATTTAAGATTTCAAAACACGAACTACAGCCTCTTCATTCACTATATTTTGATTATATTTATATAAATATATATAAATATAATTCTTTAATCGATTTCAAAACACTATCCACTTTATAGATTTGATAAAAATGATATTTTTATCTAATAAACATTTATTTCAACACTTCACTATTTTCAACAATTCATATATATAATAAAAATGTGATTTTTATTGTAAAAGAATTTATTTCAAAACACGACTATTTTATATAGTTCATATAGATGATTAAAATATGATTTTTATTATAAAACAATATATTTCAAAACACGACTATTTTATATAGTTCATATAGATGATAAAAATATGATTTTTATGATAAAACAATTTATTCCATAACACGAATATCGTTCAACACATGAATTTCTATTCAACACATGAATATAGTTTCAACATATGAAAATAATTCTAACACATGAATATTATTGAAAATTTCGGCAGCATAACGGCAGGGTAGTTAAAACCGGGGCCGTTCCTAGTACGGCTCCTCGCTCTACCTTAAAGCCTCGCAGCTTTTGACAATGGGATTCATGCATCTAGTTCGCACGCAGGCGGCATGTTTTATTTTCATTTCCACAATCTATTCTAATTTTGTTTCAATCACCAATGGGTATTTTTCAACTACAACCAATCAATTCTAATCAATCATTCGCTATCAACCTATTTTCACACCAATCACAAACAATAAATATCGTCCATGGTCTGTGGACGAGGGGACTATATATATATTCGTATATAAATATATTTCGATTCACTTCAATTCATTTCAACGCACATATAATTTTTACAACGCATATATAACTTATACATCGAACATACAACTTATACAACGCTTATACATGAGGTGTACAACGCTTATATAACTCATACATCGACTATATAATTTATACATCGTTGTTTCCCATATCGTTTATAAATTAGAAATCTCACATTGGGTTCCACTCCACCAAAAATAGCAGAAGGCTCAGAAAAACACGCGGTCTCTCCTAAAATGTAGAAGACGTCCTCACATTCCCGGTGTTTCCTGTTTCACTGAATTTCGTCAAGAAACGAAAAAGATATGATTTTTACAAGTTTTCAACACTTAAAAGTGTAAAAATCAGTTCAAAATAAATTAGCCGTATACCTTCCTTTTGATTCAAAACTAAGTTTTCAGTTTTCGCGAAATCCACAGTTCGATGTTGAAATCCGATTGCACCACGACGTCAGGCCTCGAGAGGCGCACCTACGCCAGGAGGTGGGGCCAGTTCGACGGTCCCAGGTGAACGTGGCGGTGGCGGAAAATCTTTGACTTTGGAGGCTTCAAACTCGACGACAGTTGCACGAGACGGGGTGAAATGGGTATGGATGTGAAGAGGAGGGAGAGGCGAACGAAAAACTCAACTGTAGGTGGGCCTGAAAGTGGACGTGGCGGCGGCGATTTGGGCGGGAAGTTTTGAAGGGGTTTCCGCTTTCTAACGGCAGCGGGGAGAGAGAATAAGGGGGGAGGGGAGAGAGTCAGCCAATGAAATTTATTTATTTATTTATATGTTTTAAAATCTCCAAAATACCCTCTTTCACACACGAACACCAATCCAAACCCAACGACTGTCGTCCCTAGCGTTTTACCCCCATTCCGAACACCATGGGATATGTTTCGTAGGCACATTCGACTGTTTCAGTTAGTTTTCCTTCAAATTAAAATATAAAACATTCAATATTTAATTTGAACGTACATTTCAATTTGCCAGGGCCACAAACTGAGTCAAAAAATTCCAAAAAATTATATCTAGCTATATTTTGATGATACGGTCCCAAAAAAACTAGTTTCGTCGAATTCTGAGACCATTTGAAAAATGGCCATTTTCTGGTCGATCCAATTTAACTATAATTGACCAAAACACATTTTCCTTTGCCATGCTCACATACTAGCTTCAAAAATTATGAAATTTGAAACCTAGCAATAATTTGACATCCCGGATCCAACAAAAGTTGTTTCGTCAAATTCCGAGGTCGTTTGCAAAATTTCCATTTTCTCGGGCTATATAATTTCTATAGCCACCTTTTTGAAAATTCATTTAGCCATAACTTTTGTTTCCCGCTATGGAACTTCGATTTTTCAGATTCGTTAGAAAGATATTCACTAACAGATTTAAATATTTTTGGTTTCACTCAAATCCGTTTTGTTTTGCACCCGGTACAGTCAGTCAAAGTTTGAATTCAAATTTTGAAACTACCGCGCCACTTCAGGCCTTGTTTATAATTCAAATTAATTATATTCATTTTCAATGTCGATTCAGACTTACTTTTCATCATTATTATTTAAAATATTTATCTTAAATATTAAAAATCCACTATTTTAGCTAGTTTAAATTTTGAATTGGTTCAGATTTTCCGGGTCGTTACACTATATTTCTTACAACACATGACTAATCTCAACACATGAGTAACGTCAACACATGACTATTTTTTTATTTAATATATTTTATAAAATTATGATTTCTATCGTTTAATTTCTAATCAGACTCCAACCGTAAATTAGTAAGATAGCAATTCCCTAAATATTAACCCCGATGGCCGAAACCAACATCAGATCAATATCCAAGAGACCACTCATCTTATCTATTTTCCAGTTAGTTCTAATTTTATATATGACAAAGATGTAAATTTTATTGTTAAAATATTTCGTTCAACACATGAATCTATATTTCTTACAACACATGACTAATCTCAACACATGAGTACTATCAACACATGAATCTATATATTATAACATTCTTTATTTTCCCAATTGGAATGAGACCCAATCAATTACCATATAATGTTATTTATATGGATTCCATACAACACATGTATATAATAGCAACGATAAATAATCAACCATCAACCAAAGTGCACTACACAACTGCATAAGCATCAAATATAAATAATTAACGCTTACACAGTCTGTCGACCGATCGATCGACACACAACTAAATAATTGGGATTAGTGTACGCCAAATATCATCCCAACACCCGTGTGGGGTTTTCATTCCACAAACACTGAATATTATTTGTGAAGTTTGGCGATGTGTAAAATTTATCGTTCGAATCAATATCCTTTAAATAGGTGTACATAAACAAATCGCCCGGTTTGTAAATGAATATTTATTTATTCACATTCATGTTAAAATTATATTTTTAATGATAAAATATTTTTAACTATATAAATATTTTATTTTATTTCACATCACACAATCAATTTTCATCACAACAAACAATCAAACATACAAGCCATCCATAGTCTGTGGACGACGAGTGTCGGGTGCTAATAAACACCATCTGCATCCTAGTATATATTTTTAACTAGAAAAGATGATTTAAAGTGAGAAGTTCTCATCGACTAGCTAAACCAACGCCACGACTCTTCTTATGTAGAAATCTTCGTCGTGCTCGCCGTTTTGTGGATTTCGTTGTCCGTAGCCACTATATATAAAAATACCATTTTTATATTGTTACTATATAGATAAAAATTCTATTTTTACACCGCTATTATATAGATAAAAATTCTATTTTTATCACACTATTCTCTATATAAAAATTATATTTTTGTATATCTACTTCTAATATAAAGATAGAATTTTTATATCATCGCTATAAAAATCAAATTTTTATTTCAACATATATATAATAAAAATCAGATTTTTATTTCGCTACATATATAAAGATGATATTTTTATATTCTCTATTATATTAAAATCATATTTTTAATACTTCTACTTTATAAAAATTACATTTTTATATTTCACATATGATAAAAATCATATTTTTATTCTTTTTATAATATAAAAGTCATATTTTCATTATCATACATGTATAAAAATCGTGTTTTATATCGCTATCATACATATAAAAATCCCCTCTTTATTTTGTTGTTCACATAGATAAAAATCCGATCTTTCTAAGCAAGGCTATAGAATATAAAAACTGATTATTCAAAAATAAATTAAAATAAATAATTAAAACTTATAATTTTTGAAGGTGGAGGGGACATTGTCATGGTTGGGGGTTGTGGAGGCGGAGGAGGAGGTGTGGAAGGAGGCGCAGGTGGTGGGAAAGGGCGCTGCAGGCCAGGGGAGGCGGCGGATGGTCGTTCTCGGTTGGAGGGGGGCGTCAGGCAGGGCGTGGGCCTAGAGGGGCGGTGTGGTGGATTTCAGTCGAGGGGGATGTTTTAGGCGGTTGCGTTGGTTTAGGAAGGAGAGGGAGGGAAGAGGGAGAAGGAGAAGAAGATGGGGCGGTGCGCCAACCGGGGGGGGGGGGGGGGATGGAGTGCGGCGGTGATCCCCCCACCTCCGTTGCCCCTTTCTCCCTTTTTTTTTATTTTGATTATGATTTTGAAGATAAAGGGGGGCTGAACGGGGTTTTTAATTTTTATTTATTTATTTAATTGTTTACTTTCAAAAAGGTACTTTTTATTTCGACCTCGAAATGAGACCCACCGCCTGTCGTCCATAGCTAATTACCCCTATTCCGAACACAATGGGATATGTATCGCAGGCTAATTCAACTGTTTCGATTAGTTTTCGTCAAAATCAAAATATAACTCTATACATTGAATTTAAACGCACATTTCAATTTACCGAGGCCACATATTAACTAGAAAAATTCCTAAAAACAGTATTTTCTAGCTTCGTATCGACGATACAGTCCTAACAAAACTAATTTCGTCAAATTCTGAGACCGTTTGAAAAATGGCCATTTTCCAGTCGATTAAAATCAACTGAAACTGGTCAAACGCATTTTCCTTTGCCACGCACACGTATTCAATCAAAAAATTACGAATTCTGAAACCTAGCAATAACTTGACATCCCGGATCCAACAAAAGTGGTTTCGTCGAAAACCGAGGTCGTTTGCCAAATTTCCATTTTTAAGGGCCAGAATTCCATAGCGACTATTCTGAAATTTCAACTGGACATATCTTTTTATCCCTGCTATGAAATTTCAATTTCTCGGATTCGTTGGAAAGATATTTTCAATTAGATTGAAATATTTTTGGTTTCGCTAAAATCTGGTTTATTTTGCACCCGGTATGTTCAATTGAAATTTGAAATCGAATTTTCAAACTACCGTGCCATTTCAAGCTCATTATATAATTAAAATAAAATATTTATATTCTAACGACGATCCATATAAATATATATGTTCGAATTCTATTCGAATTAAATTTCTCGTCGTTATTATTTAAACTAAATCATTTTAAATATTCAAAATTCATCAAAATTGCCAAAATATTTTTTTTTAATTAGCTCAGAATTTCTGGGTTGTTATAGATATCAATCTAGAACTTATCCGGACCATCAGAACAGCCAAAACCACGTCACAAGCCAAAGAAAATCAGATCTAGGCCAAAACAGGTCGACCTGTAGAGCTGGAGTCGACCGCCTGGTTGACCCCCAGGTCGACCTCCCTGGGTAGGTCGACCCCCAGGTCGACCTGCCTAGGTATTTTTCTATGTAAATTCTGAATTTTTGTTGAATCTTCCAAAGGCCATAACTTCTTCATACGAAGTCCGATTTACGCAAACTTGGACTCTATTCCAAGCAGAATTCCGAGACGAACGCAATGGCGTAACCCATTTCCCTTAATTCTTACTTTAATAATTAAGTATACTTTGTTTTGTTACTTTTATGTTTATAGAAAATACGGGGTGTTACATTGATCATATATAGTTGGGTTGCAAGATGTTCTTATTGAACCCCGTGTGTTCCCCTCTAGAGATACACTATCGGAAGGTGGTTGCATACCTTGTCATAGTTAGAATATAATCTCAAATAAGAGCATGCATGTTGTGATTTTATATTATATATATAGAGCATGAGATGCAAGCGTTCTGCTAGATGGTTGTTTATTTTATTTAGACGCTATTATAATATCATAATAAGATACAATTTTTGATTTATTGAGTTACTAAATGAATCACACAATGATTGCCACACCAGAAATGATAATAAACACAAATATAAGTAAATATAAAATGCTGAAAAGGAAACAACACACTGATACTGGTTTGGATTACTCTTACGTCTAGTCCTACACAACGCTGGATTGCACAAAGTTTTATTAATACGAATATCAATCTTACAACACCCTTGATTTCATGGCTATTTAAGTTAACACCGATTCCACCACCCTTAATTTCATGGCTACAAGGTTAACACCGCTCACTTTCCTTGATTTACAGGCTACAAGGAACACATCCTTTCCAAACCAAATGATTACAATAGCCCTAGAACTCTTGAATAGAACTTCCAATCAGAGAGTATTTGATTGAGAACAGAAGAAATTTGATATAATTTATATGGAAATTGGCAGAGTATAAGTGTAGAAATTAGGAAATCAAAGTATAATAATGGTGGTAAGAGAAGGGATGAAGAAGGAGATCAAAAAGTGATAAAAAATTTGAAATTAACTGAGACGACCCAAACTCGTCCTTATGGGAAAGCCTGGATTGAATGAGAACAAGACAAATCAGAACATGAACAATAGAACATTTCATTGCTATTACAAAAATTTACATCAGAGTAGAGAATATAGCAGAGTATGAATAAATAATATACGTCGGAAAATATCAGAAATTAAAATACATAGCAGCAAAAATTTAAACGTACAAATACAATGCGTAGTGTAAAATACAATAACTAGCACAACTGAATGAAATACACGGGTACAAAACTGTTCGAATATAGCTTCAGCTGTAACGACCCATATTTTCAACAATATAATAATTAATTTATTTAATTATTTAAATAGTAATTTAAAATTTAAAATGGTTTAAATTAAATAATAATGAATATTTAATTAATATAAATTATATAATAATATATTTAATTCTGAAATAGTTGGAAATAGTGAATTGACAATATTGTGTGGATTGGATAATTCAAAATATATAATTTAGTTTAGAGTTGAATTATATTGACGAATATATTATATAAGTGATAGTTGAACGTAGAGTTTTAATATAATTATAATCGAGCTCGAAATGGCGCTACAGTTCATAATTTGGCGATTCAAAATTTAAATGAATATACAGAATCCGTTTTAAGTCGGATTTCTGTGAAACAAGAAACGTTCAGAGCTGGTGAAGTATGTTTTTCTAATGGAAGAGAAAAATAGGGATTTCGTCGGGTAGATTTTGATTTACGTAAAATCAAATTTCCGAATAGTCGCTATGGAATTCCTTTATAATATATATCGATTTATTTATATTTTTAAATGGATTTTAAATATAAATTGAATATCGATTCAACCGGGATTTGAATATCGAGTTATATATCCAGTTGGAGCTGTATGGTATTCTATAGTGAATATATACACGATAATATAAATTTATTTATATTTAATTATTTTTAAAATATATTTAATATTTAAAAGGGTTTATTTAGGGGTTTAAAAAATAGCCAGTTTTGAAAACGACCTCCATTTTCGATGAAACTAATTTTGTTGGATCCAGAATATTAAATTATTGCTAGATTTCAATTTCCATGAATTTTGAAGTCAGTATGTGGCCGTACCGATATTTAATGTGAAAAACAGTCAGTATTTTGACTGTTAAAAATCAGTTGTGTGAGCAAACGGAGTCAGAATTCGATGAAACCAGTTTCGTTGGGTCCGTAATGTTAAACTGTAGTGGCATGCCCATTCTCATGATTTTTGGATGAGGTATATGATCACACAGATTTTTAACGACAAATACAAATAGCGGTAAGCTATAAAGAAATATAAAAATCGATTAAAAAAACATTAAAAATTTACTATATATATCCTTAAGGATCTCTAACCATATACCATTCTTCTCAGTAGTCAAAAACATCAACTGACACAAAATAATAAATATACAGTGTAAATTCCATCTATGGAAATCTATATAAAATCATAGAAATTCCCTAAAATTATAATATATACATATTTGCAATCCTTGAAACCTCTTCTTCAACCTAATATACATTTTGTATGGATCGAATAATCCCACTTCGATGTCTGAAGGTGCAGCGCTAATTAGGGTTCCGGGAATTAGGGTTTTCGAGCTTTAAATTGATTTTTGGTTATTATAGTGCGATGATGAGGTAGCTTTGAATTGATTTTTGGTTATTATAGTGCGATGATGAGGTAGTTTCGGATCTACCATGGGATTTCGATGGGGTTCGACAGAGAAAATTATTCGTGCTTGGGTTTTTTTCGTGAAAATTGCTGATGTCGTAATTTGATGAGGCGGGTTGGGTTCGTTCTATGTAAATGAGGAGTTTAAATGAATAAAGTATTTGAATGAAAATGAAGAGCTGGGGATGCGTAGTAATTCGAAGAAGAAAAGGGACACATGTTTTCATAGTTGCTCGTGTAGGACTGATCGGCGCATATCAGATTGGGGGGCATAACGAGTTGTTACCGATGGGAAGGAATATGTGAAGGACGGTCTGAAATGCAATAGAGCAGGTATCGGTTTTTCTTGAAATAAAATGAAAGGACTGTAGCTTTTGTTTTGAACTGAGTAATGATCCCGTGTATGAAGGAATGGTGAGGAACCGTGCGTTCTGGAGTGCGGAAATTTGCGTTGGAAAAGAAGAAGGAGTGTGGTCGGGCTTTGATGACTGGGCCGAATAAACTTGAGGATGGTGAGGCCCAACATTTAAAGAAATTAAATTTACTTTAATTTAAATAGTATAATAACTAGTAAAATCCATAACTTCGTGATACTTTATTAGAATTCAGCAAAACAAGATCCGTTGGGGTCGTATGGACGATGGCTACACAATGGAACTGAGTTGGGGTAAATTGGAGCTCGTTACAATTTATAGCGAAATAAATTGTCCGCCTGAATCAAAGATAGTTAATCGTTTTTAACGATAACCATCCAATGTTAGTACAACTCACTAACTCTATCAATTATATTTTTATAACGTATTTTTAGAACTGATAGATGATGGTTGATTCTGTGTGTTGACTGTTTGGTTGAACTACTAACTGATTGGCTGAAAATATCGATATATATATCGTTAATCAAATATTGATTCTGTTTATCAGAATATTTCATATTGAAACGAAATTGATGTGAATTATATTGTTTAACATCTGTGGATGCAGGGAAACAGGTCGTAGGGATCCAACTGGATTCCTCAACATTTATTTTACTGTTTTTCATATATTGTGATATATGATGTGATTTATAATTTGTTGTTGATTATGTGTGTTTGATCATTGTTATTTGGTACTATTAAATACCAAAGGAAATACTGGATTGTGAAAAGGGAAATTTCAAACTAAAATTTGAAATAAAATATTTATATAAATCAAAGGGTGTTATATAAAAAGGGAATTTGAAGTGGATATTAAATTATGGAAGTTTATAAAATCAAAAAGGATTTAAAAAAAAAGGAATTTGTGAAGTGTATATTGAAATAAGAATTTTATGAAATCAAAAAGGTTTTATAAATGAAAAGAAATATGTGGAAACTAAATAAGAAACTTCTATATAAATTTATTAATAGCTATATGGAAGTTTAAAAGACCATTTTGGGTAAATTACTTAACAGAAGTAATAAGAAGTAAGTAAAGAAATACACGAAAGGAAATATTTATATGAAATAAATAGGATATTTTAAATGAAATATGTGGGAAACAAATATAAACAAAAAAGGATTATTTGGAAAATAAATAAAATTATAAAATGAAATGGGCGTGATATTTAAGAACTATGAGATGGTGGATTTAAAGGAGATTCTTAAATAGAAATCTATTTTAACAGATAGACCGAGCAGATAAATTAATAAATGATGTTTATAAATTAAGGAAATATTTATCATCTGATAAATGAATATATAAGTCTAAATTTATATAGAGAAGTAGAAATCGGTTTTAACACCGATATTTCTAATAGAATGTGAACTCAGCATTTTTAAAGGGAATTTTAAATGAGATTTAAGTGTCTGAAATAAAAAGAAGGTTTCGTATAAATAAATTTATAAATAGAAGTTGGAATTGGGATACTATTTTAAATTATGAAATCAAACTAAAGGGATTGTATAAAAGGGATATTATTCACATTCAACGTGAAAAATGGAATTAAGTAAAGATTTTAGAAATAAACACATTTATAAAGAAAAGTGGATTTTTGAAATAGAAGTTAAACAGAGATGGGATTTCAAATGGTTAGAAATAAATAACTTGTTAAATAATGAAAACAAGTGTTGTGATTTATAAACAATGTTTATAAATGAACTATAATATAATTATCAGTGGATAATTGAGATTGCAAATTCAATAGTGAATTTGGAAAATGGGAAATTTGGAGTTGTTTTTAAAAGGAACGATGAAATCCATTTCGATATTCAAAATGTAAAACGGATTAAATAAAATCCATAAAGATTTGTAATTAGGATTCAACTAAGCCAGATGTTTTTTAAAATAAATTATTTGAAGAAAATATATATTGAATAAATTAGGATTTTACAAGATAATTAGTATTCGGTTAGAAACCAATATTTGATTAATCGAATGTAAGTTATTCGAAAGAGAATTAATAGAATATAAGTTAATCGAAAGAGGATTACTCCAATATATGTTATTCGGAAGAGGATTTATCGAATATAAATTATTCGAGAGAGATTATCGAATATAAGTTATTCGAGAGAGATTATCGAATATAAGTTGTTCGAAGAAGAGAGTTAATCGAATATAAGCTATCCGAAAGGAAGAGTTATCGAATATAGTTTACTCGAAAGAAAATTATCGAGTATAGTTATTCGAAAAGAGATAATCGAATATAGTTATTTGAAAGGGGATTTATCGAATAGAGATTATTCGAGAGAGAATTGTAAGTTGAACTTCGATTATATCAAATTAGGGAAAGTACCAATTACATTCCGTTTTAAAACCAAAATTGATTTTTTCATTAGTAAATTAGTTATTTGTTTATTTATCCAAATTAATAAGGAAGAGTTATATTTAAGTCATTTTATTTTGGAAGTATGGGATTATAACACCATCATTATAATAAAATGATTTTGGTAAAAGAAGTGGATTCATAAATAGAATCCGAGTTACGTAAGGAAGTTGGTTAAAAGATTTAAAAGGGTGAACTTTGTCTATTTCGAGGTTAGAAATGTTGTTCAGTTAAGGCCTGAGAGGTAATTATACCCCAACTTGATTGACTTCGTTTTTAACTAAGGGGTGGGTAAGGTCCGATAGTGAAGGTTGGTTAAGTGGATTTAGTTAACGAGTGTAATGGTTTGAATTGGCTTAGTGATGTTTTATCTAAACATCCGTTTAAATCAAATGAAGGAGTTTTGGAAATGTTTTCCAAATAAGAATAAAAAATGTTTTCTAATATAGGAAATAAGGAATGGAGTAAATACGATAATGTTTCCAATGATTAATAAAGTATATTTTCTAAATCTAGAAATAAGAATTTACGAATATATAGAAATGGGTAAATGAATAAATTAATGATAATTTAATGTAAAGAGATAATTATGGAATGATGATTGATTGATAGATTTTCCATCTGGAAATAATATCGTTGTTTGCACACATGTTTTTCTTGGATAGTAAAATAACTGACTATCGAAGTTTTTGACCATTTTTCCATCGTCAATATGGAGAGACCACGATTAGATTCATTATCTAAAAACCACTCTATATGGAAGTTAGCGGTACGATCAAATATGATGAAAATAATTGAAGAAGAAGTTAAACAAGGGCTATCCTGTTTACAGAATAGTTCCTTCGGTTTGTCCAGTCCCAAGACAACGTGAATGGACGAATGTCTGACAGAGTATATCTAACGGATTGCGTAAATTGATCTCTTCAAACGTACTTACGTTTGGTGGCGGAGGAATTCATTTCTCTTAGCTTTATACCCGTGGTATTTTTAGGGAAATCCATTTTTGATTTGGCGGGTATGACGATGTGGCATTCAAACTGAAGGTTGGTCAGGTGTTCCAAAAGATACGTTATGACCTCAAGCCTCATCAATCGGGGAATGACAGAAATCGGGCATGCATCATGGCTAGGTGGGTCGCTCCCGTTAGGGTGTATATCACCTATCTAGAGAAAATCCATTTCATTCTTTTATCTATTTTCGTTGCTGTCCCTTTTCAGGAAACGGTGGGTAGCTCCCAACCGTTGGTGATATACATTCGATACACTCAAGGGAAATGAGTGGTCGGTTATGTGTGGGTCGGGTTACAAGACGTTCTTGTTGAACCCAGTGTATTCGCCTCTAGAGATACACTATCGGCAGGTGGTCCCATACCTTGCTATATTCAGAATCCAATCTCTAATAAGCGCCCGCGGTTTTGTTTGTATACTATATATGTGGAACGTGAGATGCAAGCGTTCTGCTAGATTGTTAATTACTTTTGATTAGACACTATTATAATATCAGAAAAGTATTGATTTTGAAAGTGTTTTGGGTTATCGTAAGGTAAAACCATCCGTGTTTATGTGTGGATCGGTCTTACGATTAACTTTTCTTTTGAAAAGGATTTTGAAAAGTTAAACCAAATGATTTGAGTTTACTCACACCAGCCCCATAACTGACCCAGAGTTTATTTTGTTTTGTTTTCCCTAAACTCTTGGGTGCCCAAATTTGTACGGGCAGTAAAGTAGTTCAGGTCTTTACAAATATACTTGGAGGAGCTTGGAGCAGGAGGCTTTAGGATTATATAGCTATTATTATTTTCGTTGTGTATAAGTGTTGTACTTTGATAATTTTATTCTATATATATACTGTTTTATTGCAAAGTTATGTTATATATTTTATTCGTTCCGCTGTGAGATTCATATTACTCTAATTCCGTTCTGTGGTGATCTTCTTCTACTTCTATTCTAATTTTCTATCTTATCTATTCTCACCCTCTAACTTCTTTCTATTAATGATCAGGTATTTCCGATGTCTGAATAGTCAACATGGTAGTTTTGTGTTGATTTTCGGAGTCGAAAATCCCTATCCGTTACAGTGGTATCATAGCTGAAGGTTAAGTAATTACCTTGGCTCTGTGGCGTGGCTCATTAGAGATGGGGTTAGCAATACCCTAGATTGAGTTTGAGTGTATATATATATGAGTGCATATTTGTGGTTTAATATAAAATGATTTTTATATTGTGGAGATTTACTCTTTGAGTTGTTTATGAGTTTTGGTCGATCAGTTTGATCCACTGTATCGGTAGGGGTTTATAAACACTCGAATACGATGAACCAACATAGTAATTTTTGAAAAGAATGGAATTGGAATAATTTCACCCAAATTATATTTTAATATAAAAGAATGATTAATATTTGAAATATTATAGTATATTGGATGTGTTGGTTGATTATAATTGAAATGGTTATATAAATAACCAATTAGAGTTCGTATATTATCGAAATCAGATGGATTAAATCTGAATTTAAATGAAGATTGAAACTAAAACTCCGGAAATTTGAATAAGTGTTTATAAATGGATTGAATTGAATATATGAGAATTTTAAAATCCTGGGAGTTTTAAATTGTTTTACAAGCATCATGAACGATATTTTTGAAAAGGATTCCAAAATGGAAACGTTTAAATATGTGTTTTGAAAAGTGTTATAGTATTGAACTCACTTCGATCGCTGGGAAATAACTCTAATGATGCTGGCCACGTCATTAGTGTTCATTTTCATGTTGTAATTGACGGATTACTACCAAAGATTTTTTGTTGAATTGTTTTGAGAAAACATGTTGTTTTGAATCCTTAAAAGGAATATTTGATTTTTGAAAGAGCTAAGCTGTTTAAAAACTCCTAGGAAGGATTGTTTGAACAAAAACAAATTTAAACAGAAATTTTTGAAAACAAGCTGGAATTGAATTGAAACCAATTAACTGGAAATTGAATTGGGATATAACATATAAAGTAAAACCAGATTTTGAATTATGAGATAAGAATCTGAAATGGTATTGGATTGGTGAGTTAGGAGTTTAGAACTGAGAATGGAACTCGAGTTTGAAATGGAATTTGGCATTGGATAAGCGAATAATTGTGTTGAGTTTGATTGATTGAAATTGATTGGAAATCGATCAGTATAGATGGATATATGATCAGCAGGTATTGGGTAGAAGCAAGTGCAAGGATGTAATGATATGCCCGACAAAAAGGTACATGTTTAAATTTCCGTATGAGGTTTACGCGTTGAATCAGCAAGCTGCTTGGCTTTTTAATTTTCTTTTTGAAAGGAAAGGGCTTAGAGAGGCGAGTTGTGGTTTGAACTACTGACCGGTACAAAGGAGGTGCTGGCGAAATTTTCCGGAAATTAAGAATGTTAGAAATTTTTTAGAATTTTTGAAAATTTTCGTTAATCGAAATGAATTAATATTTTAATGGAAATAAATTAATTCAGTTGAAACTGAAATTAAAGGAGTAAAGAATAATTTTAAACCAATTAATATGGTTGTTTTTTACCTTAGCAATTTCGAGGACGAAATTATTTTAAGGGGGGAAGAATGTAACAACCTGTATTTTCAGCAGTATAATAATTAATTAATTTAATTATTTAAATAGTAATTTATAGATTTAAATGGTTTAAATTAAATAATAATGAATATTTAATTAATATAAATAATAGAATAATATATTTTATTCTGAAATAGTCCGAAATAATGAATTGACAATATTGTGTGGATTGGACAATTCAAAATATATAATTCAGTTTGGAGTTGAATTATATTAACGAATATATTATATAAGCGATAGTTGAATGTAGAATTTTAATGTAATTATAATCGAGCTCGAAATGGCGCTGCAGCTCGTAATTTGGCGATTCGAACTTTAAATGAATATACGGAATCCGTTTTAAGTCGGATTTCTGTGAGACAAGAAACATTCAAAGCTGGTGAAGTATGTTTTTCTAATGGAAGAGAAAAATCGGGATTTCATCGAGTAGATTTTGATTTATGTCCAAATCAAATTTCCAAATAGTCGCTATGGAATACCTTTATAATATATATCGATTTATTTATATTTTTAAATGGATTTTAAATACAAATTGAATATCGAGTTATATATCCAATTAGAGTTGTATGGTATTCTATAGTGAATATATATACGATAATTTAAATTTATTTATATTTAATTAAATTATTTTTAAAATATATTTAATATTTAAAAGGGTTTATTTAGGGGTTTAAAAATAGCTAGTTTTGAAAATGACCTCCGTTTTCGATGAAACTAATTTTGTTGGATCCGGAATATTAAATTATTGCTAGATTTCAATTTTCGTGATTTTTGAAGTCAGTATGTGGCCGTACCGATTTTTGATGTGAAAAACAGTTAGCATTTTGATGGTTAAAATTATGCTGTGTGAGCAAACGGAGTCGGAATTCGACGAAACCAGTTTCGTTAGGTTTGTAATGTCAAACTGTAGCTACATGCCCATTTTCATGATTTTTGGATAATTTATATAATCACATGGATTTTTAACGACAAATACAAATAGCGGTAAGCTATAAATAAATATAAAAATTGATTAAAAAATATTAAAAATTTACTATATATATCCTTAAGGATCTCTAACTATAAACCATTCTTCTCGGCGGTCAAAAACATCAGCCGACACAAAATAATAAATATACAATGCAAATTCCATCTATGGAAATCTATATAAAATCATAGAAATTACCTAAAATTATAATATATACATATTTGCAATCCTTGAAACCTCCTCTTCAACCTGATATACATTTTGTATGGATCAAACTAATCCCACTTCGATGTCTGATGGTGCAGGCTAATTAGGGTTCCGGGATTTGGGGTTTTCGAGCTTCGAATTGATTTTTGGTTATTATAGTGCAATGATGAGGTAGTTTTGGATCTACAATGGGATTTCGATGGGGTTCGACAGAGAAAATTGTTCGTGCTTGGGTTTTTTTTGTGAAAATTGTTGATGTCGCAATTTGATGAGGCGAACTGGGTTCGTTCTGTGTAAATGAGGAGTTTAAATGAATAAAGTATTTGAATGTAAATGAAGAGCCGGGGACGTAGTAATTAGAAAAAGAAAAGGGACACATGTTTTCACGGTTGCTCGTGTAGGACTGTTCGGCGCATATCAGATTGAGGGGCGTAGCGAGTTGTTATCGGTGGGAAGGAATACGTGAAGGACAGTATGAAATGCAATAGAGCAGGTATCGGTTTCCTTTAAGACAAAAAGAAAGGACTGTAGCTTTTGTTTTGAACTGAGTAATGATCCCATGTATGAAGGAATAGTGAGGAACCGTTTGTTCTGGAGTGCGGAAATTTGCATTGGAAAAGAAGATGGAGTGCGGTGGGGCTTTGATGACTGGGCCGAATAAACTTGAGGATGGTAAGGCCTAACATTTAAAGAAATTAAATTTACGTTAATATAAATAGTATAATAACTTGTAAAATCCATAACTTCGTGATACGTTATCAGAATTCAGCAAAACAAGATCCGTTGGGATCGTAAGCACGGTGGCTACACAATGGAACTGAGTCAGGGTAAATTGGAGTTTGTTACAATTTATAGAGAAATAAATTGTCCGTCTGAATCAAAGATATTTAATCGTTTTTAACGATAACCGTCCAATGTGAGTACAACTCACTAACTCTATCAATTACATTTTTATAACGTATTTTTAGAACTGATAGATGATGGTTGATTCTGTGTGTTGACTGTTTGGTTGAACTGCTAATTGATTGGCTGAAAATATCAATATATATATTGTTAATTAAATATTGATTCTGTTTATCAGAATATTTCATATTGAAACGAAATTGAAGTGAATTATATTGTTTAACATCCGTGGATGCAGGGAAACAGGTCGGAGGGATCCAACTGGATTCCTCAACATTTATTTTATTGTTTTTCATATATTGTGATATATGATGTAATTTATAATCTGTTGTTGATTATGTGTGTTTGATCATTATTATCTAGTACTTTTAAATACCAAAGGAAATACTGGAATGTGAAAAGGGAAATTTCAAACTAAAATTTGAAATAAAATATTTATATAAATCAAAGGGTGTTATATAAAAATGGAATTTGAAGTGGATATTAAATTATGAATGTTTATAAAATCAAAAAGGTTTTAAAAAAAAAGGAATTTGTGAAGTGTATATTGAAATAAGAATTTTATGAAATCAAAAGGGTTTTATAAATGAAAAGAAATACGTGGAAACTAAATAAGAAACTTTGTAACAACCCGTATTTTAATAACATGTTAAAACCATAAATTAAGGCAGAATTAAATTTTAAAATAAGAATCAAGGAAAATGGGTTACACCATTGCGTTCGTCTCGAAATTCTGCTTGGAAACGAGTCCGAGTTTTCAAAAAACGGATTTCGTTTGAGGGAGATATGACCCTCCGAAGTTTCAAGGATTTTCAGAACCGAAAAACATCTCGAATTCGAATTCGAAATTCGAATTCAAACCCCAGCGCAGACTGGGCGGGAATTTGCCCGCCTAGGACCACGTCGACCTGGGGGTCGATACTACGGTCGACCTCCCAGGAGCCAGGTTGACCCTATGGTCGACCTGGGGGTCGACTTGGTGCCGAAACTCAGTTTTGAGCCTGGGTTCATTCTGATGTTTGTGGTCTCGTTTTCAATCTAGATTCATTCACCTAATCCTATATAAATAGCCCCTTAACCCCATTTTCTTTACACCATTTTATTCTGTCCTTATGCTGCCTCTGAATTAATTGAAATAAATAAATTAAAATAAAACACGAAGACTATTTCTTGAAGACTACGGCTAGGAATTGCATATTGGGGTTGTTCGACTAGAGCTTCGATTCTGCTTTCTAAATTCTTGATCTGTGCACTGTAATTTCTAGTTACTTTGAGATTTAAACTTGTTAATTGTAATTTGGACATGAGATAAAGTGAAATTGGACTTAAGTATGATAATCGATTCACATCTATTCTAGTTTCCATCTTGGATCTTGACATTTGGGAATATTGCTATGAAATCAGTTTGGACCTATTCATGTTGTAAATCAAACTCCATCATGTCCATAGTATTATCATGCCTGTGATGTTGAATGTAAAGACCCGCAACTTCCCCGTAAAGGAAAGCGTCGGATAGTTCGAGAACAAACCACAACAGAACACATATAGAAGAACATTTCATTGTATATTACAACAATGCATCAGATTACAAGAATATACAGAGTATAAATGAATATTACACAGAAATATCAGAGATTTAAATTACATTTAAATAAATAGCAGCGGAAAATAATACAATACACAACTAGAAGAAGATATACGGATACAAAGCTTTCCGGATATCGTTCCAGCTGTAAACCAGGATCCTGTGAATATAAATCTGCAAACCCAAAACTACTAGCTGCCCGTGTCAAAATAAGGGCACCCGGAGTTTAGATTAAGACAATAAACTCCAGGTCAGTCATGGGACTGGTGTGAGAACTAAAACAGTTAATCTTTATTTTGAAAGTTAGGTAAATCAAGGGACCACGCCGTATAACACGGAACGGGTTTCCTCCCAAGAATACCAGTGCATAAAACAAACAGCGCAATGCTAAATAAAGAAAAATGAAGCTGTTATAAGACCCAGGTCCTATCACACAATGCAACGCAAGCCGGGGGATAGGGTTTTCCCTTATAACAGCCAAAGAATGCTTGATACGTTTAAAACAAATCATTTGATACTATTATAAGTGCATAGTGTATAAAACAACTTCAAATCATAAGTATCAATCATAGGCGGCATGGGTACCATATATCATGTCGCCATACTAGGCTCTACAAATAAAACCGCAAATGTCACGTATTTGGAAACTGGATTTCCGTCTATGAACCGAGGCAAAAGATAGTCCTCAACCGATTCGAGACTACCTAGTCCGAGCCTCAGGAACAGCCGCAACTGCCCCATGGATCGTCAGGGCCGGCCCACCGATGTGGATTATTATGCCTGAACACTACGTTTCCCCGCCCTTTGGGGCGTAAATGAGCCAACTAAATGACTCCATCGGTTCGAGAACGACCGATCAATCCGAGGCGCCTCGCAACAGCAACAACCACATAAGTCAAACTCGTCAGGGCGTGTAAAACCACTGACGCCACTTCTAACTAGGAAGAAACGCATGCCCTCCCTGAGGTCCGTCTCCCGTTTTTGATTCATACCGGGTGTGAAACTCGCGAAGTAAACGTTACACAAAGCTACGCCACAAAGGCCTTGCTTTGATCATCACCACAAGACTCTGCTTTTCAACAGAAGCCTCGATCAATTGCCACTTAGGCATGCCACACAGGCAATTCACTCCATGCGTTTGATATCCATCAATATATAACCCCTGAGCTCGTATGTCTCAGAGAAGGGCGTTAAGCAAGAGAATAAATTCTCCACCGCCAAACAGATATATATTTAATAGAAATCAATCACACAGACTAAAATCCAATGTCAGACACACAGTCCATTTACAAGTCCGTTCTGGGTCTGAACGAAACCGGAGGCACCTAGTACCCAGCATATCCATCGATCTCCAAGTACGTCTGGACGATCACCAACTGTTTCCATCTTCTTGGGTGTACAGCCCAATCCAGATCATCAGTTATCACCCAAACGACGTGAAGACTTCCGGTCTTCGACCATCGTCTTCATCTTCGACTTATCGTCGTATCAGTTATACAGAATGGGATAAACCCGGTCTTTCCGAATAACTCGCGTATATTTTAAATAAGTGTTACACAAACACAACATACGCCTCATTCCAATTCATTAGTCACTAACCGTAAATTAATCAAGAGAATAATTTCCCAAATATTAACCCCGAAGGACGAAACCAACATCAGATCAATATCCAGAAAACCATTCTGCTTGGCTAACCGACAGTTAGTTTCTAAATTTCACGTTCATAGGGAAAGGTTCCCATTAATTTTATCAAAGATAAATTCCTGGAATTTATTCTTTAATCTACCTTTGAATTTCAATTCAAACTAGTCGGGATTAACGAACCTTACCGAAGTAATCATTTGTTTAATTTCCCAATCCCAACCTATTCATCCCATGAAGTAAAACTGGTCATACTTCATATCTAACACCACGGGCTTATCGGTAAATTCAATTACCATTTCACGTTCAAATCTAATTAAAGATTTAACTATCGCCTGGAGCAAAACTGGTGGTACTCCATTTTCGATCTTTTCAATCTAATTAAAGATTCATTAAAACTCCACTTAGTTTTAATCTTCGACTGGGTTAAAGAATCAGTGTCATTTAAAACACGGTTCACGATAAACCCAAAATCACATTCATTAATCATCGGGTTAAAGAACAAGTGTTATTTAAAACACTTTTCACGATAAACCCAAAAATCAATATCGATTCAATTCCAATTAAATGTTATTTAATTGGTACACTTCATTAAATCTAAATAAAAAGATTTAATCTTTTCTCCACTGGGTTTAAGAACAGTGTTAGTGAAGACACCATTCACGACAAACCCAAATCACATTTGATATTCAATACAAGGCTCTGAATAGAAAATATACCGGCTTATATTCAATATCAAATTCTACGACTAACAAATATCGTATTGGAAATAACGATATATATATCTATATCTTTCAAATTTCCATAACAACAGTTGTATAATCACGAAATCCAACATCGAAATATTCCGAAGACAATTTCGATTCAAATCCACTCCAATGCAATCATTGGAAATTCTGGTTATTTTTAAAACCCTTTTCGAATTCAATTTATTTATTTAAAAATAAGTAGAATTATAATTCTAGTTCATAACTAGTTCATTCCGATAAAAATCTATTTTCATCTTTTCAAATATGGAGTTTTTCATCCCAATTCTTTCTAAATCATTTCTTATGATTTTACACAAATTATTACTATTTTTAATAATTTTATCAAGGCCCGTACAGTCGATTTCCATCAACGGCCATCGAACTGCACTTACAGCGACCTTTTTCGAATTTGATTTGGACATATCTCCAAATCCAACCGTTAGATTTCAAATTTCTAACATTCATTAGAAAGCTCTTTTCGATACGAACCCAACGGTTCCGGTTTTAGGAGAATCCGACGGTCGGATCTCCCGTAATGTCCGTTTGAAATAAATGGTCGAAATTCACGAACTGCCGCGGCGCGGCGCGTTCTATTCAGGCCATTATATTATATATATAATATATATAATATATATTTCGTCGATTTCTATTTAAAACGAATTATATAAATAGTTTTAAAATCGTTTCAAAAGCTATTTCAACTTTCTTTTCAATTCAAATCAAAATTGAATTCTCCTTTATAAATTCGTTTTAAAATTCATTTCTATTCAATTCAAATTTCAATTCAATTCGAATTCATTTCAATTCACTTTCGATTCAATTTGAATTCGTTTTCAATTCAACTCATTTAGAAATCGTTTTCAATTCAATTCATTTCGAAATCGTTTTCAATTCAATTCATTTCGAAATCGTTTTCAATTCAATTCATTTCGAAATCGTTTTCAATTCAACTCATTTCGAAATCGTTTTCAATTCAACTCATTTCGAAATCGTTTTCAATTCAATTCATTTCGAAATCGTTTTCAATTCAATTCATTTCGAAATCGTTTTCAATTCAATTCATTTCGAAATCGTTTTCAATTCAATTCATTTCGAAATCGTTTTCAATTCATTTCATTTCGAAATCGTTTTCAATTCATTTCATTTCGAAATCGTTTTCAATTCATTTCATTTCGAAATCGTTTTCAATTCAATTCATTTCGAAATCGTTTTCAATTCAATTCATTTCGAAATCGTTTTCAATTCAATTCATTTCGAAATCGTTTTCAATTCAATTCATTTCGAAATCGTTTTCAATTCAATTCATTTCGAAATCGTTTTCAATTCATTTCATTTCGAAATCGTTTTCAATTCATTTCATTTCGAAATCGTTTTCAATTCAATTCATTTCGAAATCGTTTTCAATTCAATTCATTTCGAAATCGTTTTCAATTCAATTCATTTCGAAATCGTTTTCAATTCAATTCTTTTCGAAATCGTTTTCAATTCAATTCATTTCGAAATCGTTTTCAATTCATTTCATTTTCAATTCAATTCATTTCGAAATCGTTTTCAATTCAATTCATTTCGAAATCGTTTTCAATTCAATTCATTTCGAAATCGTTTTCAATTCAATTCATTTCGAAATCGTTTTCAATTCAATTCATTTCGAAATCGTTTTCAATTCAATTCATTTCGAAATCGTTTTCAATTCAATTCATTTCGAAATCGTTTACGTCAAAATGGCGTCAATCTAATCAACACGGCTTCATAAATTTCTATTTTCAAATATTCTATTTCAAATATTTCCTATTATCAAAATATTTCGTTCAACACATGACCAATCTCAATGAATGAGTACTGTCAACACATGAACTTTTATTTTATAATATTCTTTATTTTTCAAATTGGAATGAGGCCCAATCAATTACCATATAAAGTTAATTATATGGATTTTCATACAACACATATATATCATAGCATTGAAAAATAATCAACCATCAACCAAAGTGCACTACACTGTATAAGCATCAAATATAGATATTCAACGCTTATAACAGCCTGTCAATCAATCGATCGACATATTTAATCAATTAGGATGAGTGAACTTCAAATTTCATCCCAACACCCGTGTGGGGTTTTCAAACAATCAAACAAAGATTTTATTTGTGCAGTTGGGCGATGTATAAAATTTATCGACCCAATCAATGTCCTTCAAATAAGTGTACATAAACAAACCGTCTGGTTTGTAAATGAATATTTATTTTATTCACTTTCACTATATTCATATTCACGTTAAAAATTATATTTTTAACGATAAAACATTTTATTCTATCATATGAATTTCTATTATTCATTTACACAATAAAATGATATTTTTATTTCCTAACATATTTTAGAAAATTTCGGTGGCATAACGGCATGATACTAGAAACGGGACGAGGCCTAGCCTTATCCCCGGTCTAGTGAAGGCCCACGCCATTCACACATCAATCAAATCAATTCGTTATGTAAACCACAAAATTTGGAGTAAGAGTCTAACCTAGCCTTACTCCTTCGCCTTATAACGGCGCACGTCTAATCCTAACCAATTTATCGATTCGATTTTTCACACTACAAACCACATTCAAACCAATATCGCAATCAATCACCAAACAGCCAAACAAACAAGTCCATGGTCTGTGGACGATTGTCTTGGGTGCTACTAAGCACCGTCTGCATCCTAGTATATATATATAACTAGAAAAATTAAATTGAAAGGTGAGGAGTTCTCACATATAGCTATCCTAGCTCCACGGCACTTCTTATGCAAGAAATCTTCACTGTTCTCGTCGATATCACTTTCTTCGCCCGTATTCTCTACATATGCAAAAATCGAATTTTTACTTCGCTATTCCACATATAAAAATCATATTTTTATTTCGAAGTTCAATATATAAAAATCATATTTTTATATCGAAGTTCAATATATAAAAATTCTATTTTTCTATCGAAGTTCAATATATAAAATTTCTATTTTTCTATCGAAGTTCAATATATAAAAATTCTATTTTTCTATCGAAGTTCAATATATAAAAATTCTATTTTTCTATCGAAGTTCAATATATAAAAATTCTATTTTTCTACATCGTTATTCCATATATAAAGATTATATTTTTAAACCTCTACTTTGAATATAAAGATTATATTTTTAAGCCGCTAAGATCTAATTTATATCTCATCAAAAATCTTATTTTTCCTACAACAAAATTCTAAACTTTTCTACCTCCTACGAATTCAAAATTCCTTCGAATAAAAATCATATTTTCATGATTAAAAATCAAAGCTTTAAGAGAAAAAGAAAAATCTAATCTTTTTTACTAATAAAAATCAAACCTTTTTATTAATAAAAACTTAACTTTAAAATGATAAAAATCTATAATTCCTACTTATAAAAATCAGTTTTATATACTTAAAAAAAAATCAGTTTAAATCCTTTTCCCTGATAAAGTTTAAATCTTTTCAAAAATTAGTTTTTAAACTATTAAAATAAAAACAGTACTTAATCTTTAAATATAAAACAGAAATAAAATATTAAATGAAAAAGAAAAGAAAAGGACTTACAGAGAGGGGGGGGGGGGGGGTTCCGCGCTGTCTGCGTCGACTGGGGGGTGCCTGGTCGGAGGAGGAAAGGTGGGTGAGGCGGAGGGCGGATTCAGGCGGTAGGGGCAGCTAGGGTTTCGAGGGGGGTTCAGGACGTCGTCGGTTCTGGTCTTCGTGAGGTGGAGAAGTAGAAAGGAGAGAGAGGGAGCTGGAGGATCGTCGGCGAGGTCTGGGGCGTGCGACGATGGGTAGCGGTGGTCCGATGTGGGAGGCGGCGGCTCCTCTCCGCGTTGTCGCATCCTTCTTCTTCTTTTTTTTTTATTTTTTTTTTATTTTTTAAAATGAAATTCGAACGGGGGCCAGAGGTAAAGGAAAGGAGATTTTATTTTATTTTCATTTATTAATTATTTAACTTTAAAAAGTTGACTTTTACATACGACCTCAAAACGAGACCCACCGCCTGTCGCCCATAGCGTTTTACCCCCATTCCGAACACAATGGGATATGTATCGCAGGCTGATTCGGCTGCTACAATCAGTTTCAGTTAAATTTACATTTAAATTACTATATTGAATTTTAAACGTACCTTTCAAATTAACGGGGCCACATACGAATACGAAAAATTCCAGAAAAATATTTTCTAGCTTCGTATTGACGCTACGGTCCTAACAAAACTAGTTTCGTCGAATTCTGAGATCGTTTGAAAAATGGCCATTTTCCAGTCGATTAAAATCAACTGAAACTGGTCAAACGCGTTTTCCTTCGCCACGCTCACATATTGATTCGAAAAATTATGAAATTTGGAATCTAGCAATAACTTAACATCACGGACCCAACAAAACTGGTTTCGTCGAAATCCGAGGTCGTTTGCAAAATTGCTATTTTTAAGGGCCTTATATATATAAAAATATATATAAATTCCACAGCGACTATTTCTAATTTTAAACTGGACATATCTTATCATTTCTAAGATGAAATCTCAGTTTGTTAACTTCGTTACAAAGATATAGTTATACAGATTCAAATATTTTTTGTTTCGTTCAATTCTGACTTATATTGAATTCTGTATATTCATTTGAAATTAGAAATCGAATTTTCGAACTACCGCGCCATTTTCAATTCCTTTTATAATTATATATAATTATTATATATTCTAACGACGACGTATATAATATATACGTTCGAATTATATTCAAAATAAATTTCACGTCGATATTATTTAAAATAATTCATTTTAAATAATCAAAATTCGCTAAAATTGCCGAAATAAAAATTTTAAACTGGCCCAGATTTTCGGGTTATTACAATCTCCCCCACTTAAAACTTTTCGTCCCCGAAAAGGAACAAAGTCGAAAGTGGTTTGATTATTCAACTCTACGCTCGACCTGACTTCCATTCTCCAACTCTTTAGTTTCTGAGAATTTTCAAAATTTCAAAAATTTGGCTAACACCCTAAATTTTTGAAAAATTTCGCCATAACCTCCCCTGCACCGGGAGCATCGGGGAATTTCAAATAGCTTCCCCGGTCCTTCAGATCTCAAAAAGAAAAAGAAAAAGCCAAGCGGCTAGCCAATAGGCTCATAAAATCATCATCACCCAAACAAAACAGTAAATTACGTAGTAAACATGTACCTATTTGTCGGGCAAACAAATTTTATTCTCTGGCTCTAGCCTCCTTGCTATGACCTGTTCAATGATATATATGTATATGCAAGCAAACGCAACCAATCTTCGATATACAATTCAATATTTGATCAAATTAGGCATAATGGTTCAAAATTACCAAACAATTAAACAAACAACACAAACATCAATCAATTAGTGAATTAGAGTCTCAAATTCATAATTTGATACATATACAAAAATCAGATTTTTGATGCCAAATCACAACAAAAGGCCCTATCTAATTTTGGTTCTCACACCAGTCTAATGGAAATATATAAATATCACACCTTCGACACTCGAATATAAATACTGGCGACAGTGCCCCATCACCAGAATTATTCCCGGGCACTAGAGTATGATTCTATAACCATCCAGTATATTAAAACTTCGAATACACGTTTGCAAGACGCATATGCAAAATCTTTATATATCGGATTGTCCAAATCAAAATAAATAATCAAATACGAATAATTGATTTAAATTTTCAAAACAAAATTTGTTTTTATTTTAAAAATATACTCTTCACACTCGTCCTAGGATACTACTGATCCCATCTCTAACGAGTCATCCCCATTGGATATTAATAATCCAATCATCTGATGAATTCTTTCGTATGGTTCTAATGTGTCTTGTTCTCTGCTTTGTAAACCAAAGCTCTGATACCACGTGTAAAGACCCGCAACTTCCCCGTAAAGGAAAGCGTCGGATAGTTCGAGAACAAACCACAACAGAACACATATAGAAGAACATTTCATTGTATATTACAACAATGCATCAGATTACAAGAATATACAGAGTATAAATGAATATTACACAGAAATATCAGAGATTTAAATTACATTTAAATACATAGCAGCGGAAAATAATACAATACACAACTAGAAGAAGATATACGGATACAAAGCTTTCCGGATATCGTTCCAGCTGTAAACCAGGATCCTGTGAATATAAATCTGCAAACCCAAAACTACTAGCTGCCCGTGTCAAAATAAGGGCACCCGGAGTTTAGGTTAAAACAATAAACTCCAGGTCAGTCATGGGACTGGTGTGAGAACTAAAACAGTTAATCTTTATTTTGAAAGCTAGGTAAATCAAGGGACCACGCCGTATAACACGGAACGGGTTTCCTCCCAAGAATACCAGTGCATAAAACAAACAGCGCAATGCTAAATAAAGAAAAATGAAGCTGTTATAAGACCCAGGTCCTATCACACAATGCAACGCAAGCCGGGGGATAGGGTTTTCCCTTATAACAGCCAAAGAATGCTTGATACGTTTAAAACAAATCATTTGATACATTATAAGTGCATAGTGTATAAAACAACTTCAAATCATAAGTATCAATCATAGGCGGCATGGGTACCATATATCATGTCGCCATACTAGGCTCTACAAATAAAACCGCAAATGTCACGTATTTGGAAATTGGATTTCCGTCTATGAACCGAGGCAAAAGATAGTCCTCAACCGATTCGAGACTGCCTAGTCCGAGCCTCAGGAACAGCCGCAACTGCCCCATGGATCGTCAGGGCCAGTCCACCGAAGTGGATTATTATGCCTGAACACTACGTTTCCCCGCCCTTTGGGGCGTAAATGAGCCAACTAAATGACTCCATCGGTTCGAGAACGACCGATCAATCCGAGGCGCCTCGCAACAGCAACAACCACATAAGTCAAACTCGTCAGGGCGTGTAAAACCACTGACGCCACTTCTAACTAGGAAGAAACGCATGCCCTCCCTGAGGTCCGTCTCCCGTTTTTGATTCATACCGGGTGTGAAACTCGCGAAGTAAACGTTACACAAAGCTACGCCACAAAGGCCTTGCTTTGATCATCACCACAAGACTCTGCTTTTCAACAGAAGCCTCGATCAATTGCCACTTAGGCATGCCACACAGGCAATTCACTCCATGCGTTTGATATCCATCAATATATAACCCCTGAGCTCGTATGTCTCAGAGAAGGGCGTTAAGCAAGAGAATAAATTCTCCGCCGCCAAACAGATATATATTTAATAGAAATCAATCACACAGACTAAAATCCAATGTCAGACACACAGTCCATTTACAAGTCTGTTCTGGGTCTGAACGAAACCGGAGGCACCTAGTACCCCGCATATCCATCGATCTCCAAGTACGTCTGGACGATCACCAACTGTTTCCATCTTCTTGGGTGTACAGCCCAATCAAGATCATCAGTTATCACCCAAACGACGTGAAGACTTCCGGTCTTCGACCATCGTCTTCATCTTCGACTTATCGTCGTATCAGTTATTCAGAATGGGATAAACCCGGTCTTTCCGAATAACTCGCGTATATTTTAAATAAGTGTTACACAAACACAACATACGCCTCATTCCAATTCATTAGTCACTAACCGTAAATTAATCAAGAGAATAATTTCCCAAATATTAACCCCGAAGGCCGAAACCAACATCAGATCGATATCCAGAAAACCATTCTGCTTGGCAAACCGACAGTTAGTTTCTAAATTTCACGTTCATAGGGAAAGGTTCCCATTAATTTTATCAAAGATAAATTCCTGGAATTTATTCTTTAATCTACCTTTGAATTTCAATTCAAACTAGTCGGGATTAACGAACCTTACCGAAGTAATCATTTGTTTAATTTCCCAATCCCAACCTATTCATCCCATGAAGTAAAACTGGTCATACTTCATATCTAACACCACGGGGTTATCGGTAAATTCAATTACCATTTCACGTTCAAATCTAATTAAAGATTTAACTATCGCCTAGAGCAAAACTGGTGGTACTCCATTTTCGATCTTTTCAATCTAATTAAAGATTCATTAAAACTCCACTTAGTTTTAATCTTTGACTGGGTTAAAGAATCAGTGTCATTTAAAACACGGTTCACGATAAACCCAAAATCACATTCATTAATCATCGGGTTAAAGAACAATTGTTATTTAAAACACTGTTCACGATAAACCCAAAAATCAATATCGATTCAATTCCAATTAAATGTTATTTAATTGGTACACTTCATTAAATCTAAATAAAAAGATTTAATCTTTTCTCCACTGGGTTTAAGAACAGTGTTAGTGAAGACACCATTCACGACAAACCCAAATCACATTTGATATTCAATACAAGGCTCTGAATAGAAAATATACCGGCTTATATTCAATATCAAATTCTACGACTAACAAATATCGTATTGGAAATAACGATATATATATCTATATCTTTCAAATTTCCATAACAACAGTTGTATAATCACGAAATCCAATATCGAAATATTCCGAAGACAATTTCGATTCAAATCCACTCCAATGCAATCATTGGAAATTCAGGTTATTTTTAAAACCCTTTTCGAATTCAATTTATTTATTTAAAAATAAGTAGAATTATAATTCTAGTTCATAACTAGTTCATTCCGATAAAAATCTATTTTTATCTTTTCAAATATGGAGTTTTTCATCCCAATTCTTTCTAAATCATTTCTTATGATTTTACACAAATTATTACTATTTTTAATAATTTTATCAAGGCCCGTACAGTCGATTTCCATCAACGGCCATCGAACTGCACTTACAGCGACCTTTTTCGAATTTGATTTGGACGTATCTCCAAATCCAACCGTTAGATTTCAAATTTCTAACATTCATTAGAAAGCTCTTTTCGATACGAACCCAACGGTTCCGGTTTTAGGAGAATCCGACGGTCGGATCTCCCGTAATGTCCGTTTGAAATAAATGGTCGAAATTCACGAACTGCCGCGGCGCGGCGCGTTCTATTCAGGCCATTATATTATATATATAATATATATAATATATATTTCGTCGATTTCTATTTAAAACGAATTATATAAATAGTTTTAAAATCGTTTCAAAAGCTATTTCAACTTTCTTTTCAATTCAAATCAAAATTGAATTCTCCTTTATAATTTCGTTTTAAAATTCATTTCTATTCAATTCAAATTTCAATTCAATTCGAATTCATTTCAATTCACTTTCGATTCAATTTGAATTCGTTTTCAATTCAACTCATTTCGAAATCGTTTTCAATTCAATTCATTTCGAAATCGTTTTCAATTCAATTCATTTCGAAATCGTTTTCAATTCAATTCATTTCGAAATCGTTTTCAATTCAACTCATTTCGAAATCGTTTTCAATTCAACTCATTTCGAAATCGTTTTCAATTCAATTCATTTCGAAATCGTTTTCAATTCAATTCATTTCGAAATCGTTTTCAATTCAATTCATTTCGAAATCGTTTTCAATTCAATTCATTTCGAAATCGTTTTCAATTCAATTCATTTCGAAATCGTTTTCAATTCAATTCATTTCGAAATCGTTTTCAATTCATTTCATTTCGAAATCGTTTTCAATTCATTTCATTTCGAAATCGTTTTCAATTCAATTCATTTCGAAATCGTTTTCAATTCAATTCATTTCGAAATCATTTTCAATTCAATTCATTTCGAAATCGTTTTCAATTCAATTCATTTCGAAATCGTTTTCAATCGAAATCGTTTTCAATTCAATTCATTTCGAAATCGTTTTCAATTCAATTCATTTCGAAATCGTTTTCAATTCATTTCATTTCGAAATCGTTTTCAATTCATTTCATTTCGAAATCGTTTTCAATTCATTTCATTTCGAAATCGTTTTCAATTCAATTCATTTCGAAATCGTTTTCAATTCAATTCATTTCGAAATCGTTTTCAATTCAATTCATTTCGAAATCGTTTTCAATTCAATTCATTTCGAAATCGTTTTCAATTCAATTCATTTCGAAATCGTTTTCAATTCAATTCATTTCGAAATCGTTTTCAATTCAATTCATTTCGAAATCGTTTTCAATTCAATTCATTTCGAAATCGTTTTCAATTCAATTCATTTCGAAATCGTTTACGTCAAAATGGCGTCAATCTAATCAACACGGCTTCATAAATTTCTATTTTCAAATATTCTATTTCAAATATTTCCTATTATCAAAATATTTCGTTCAACACATGACCAATCTCAATGAATGAGTACTGTCAACACATGAACTTTTATTTTATAATATTCTTTATTTTTCAAATTGGAATGAGGCCCAATCAATTACCATATAAAGTTAATTATATGGATTTTCATACAACACATATATATCATAGCATTGAAAAATAATCAACCATCAACCAAAGTGCACTACACTGTATAAGCATCAAATATAGATATTCAACGCTTATAACAGCCTGTCAATCAATCGATCGACATATTTAATCAATCAGGATGAGTGAACTTTAAATTTCATCCCAACACCCGTGTGGGGTTTTCAAACAATCAAACAAAGATTTTATTTGTGCAGTTGGGCGATGTATAAAATTTATCGACCCAATCAATGTCCTTCAAATAAGTGTACATAAACAAACCGTCTGGTTTGTAAATGAATATTTATTTTATTCACTTTCACTATATTCATATTCACGTTAAAAATTATATTTTTAACGATAAAACATTTTATTCTATCATATGAATTTCTATTATTCATTTACACAATAAAATGATATTTTATTTCCTAACATATTTTAGAAAATTTCGGCGGCATTACGGCACGATACTAGAAACGGGACGAGGCCTAGCCTTATCCCCGGTCTAGTGAAGGCCCACGCCATTCACACATCAATCAAATCAATTCGTTATGTAAACCACAAAATTTGGAGTAAGAGTCTAACCTAGCCTTACTCCTTCGCCTTATAACGGCGCACGTCTAATCCTAACCAATTTATCGATTCGATTTTTCACACTACAAACCACATTCAAACCAATATCGCAATCAATCACCAAACAGCCAAACAAACAAGTCCATGGTCTGTGGACGATTGTGTCGGGTGCTACTAAGCACCGTCTGCATCCTAGTATATATATATAACTAGAAAAATTAAATTGAAAGGTGAGGAGTTCTCACATATAGCTATCCCAGCTCCACGGCACTTCTTATGCAAGAAATCTTCACTGTTCTCGTCGATATCACTTTCTTCGCCCGTATTCTCTACATATGCAAAAATCGAATTTTTACTTCGCTATTCCACATATAAAAATCATATTTTTATTTCGAAGTTCAATATATAAAAATCATATTTTTATATCGAAGTTCAATATATAAAAATTCTATTTTTCTATCGAAGTTCAATATATAAAAATTCTATTTTTCTATCGAAGTTCAATATATAAAAATTCTATTTTTCTATCGAAGTTCAATATATAAAAATTCTATTTTTCTATCGAAGTTCAATATATAAAAATTCTATTTTTCTACATCGTTATTCCATATATAAAGATTATATTTTTAAACCTCTACTTTGAATATAAAGATTATATTTTTAAGCCGCTAAGATCTAATTTTTATCTCGTCAAAAATCTTATTTTTCCTACAACAAAATTCTAAACTTTTTCTACCTCCTACGAATTCAAAATTCCTTCGAATAAAAATCATATTTTCATGATTAAAAATCAAAGCTTTAAGAGAAAAAGAAAAATCTAATCTTTTTAACTAATAAAAATCAAACCTTTTTATTAATAAAAACTTAACTTTAAAATGATAAAAATCTATAATTCCTACTTATAAAAATCAGTTTTATATACTTAAAAAAAAATCAGTTTAAATCCTTTTCCCTTATAAAGTTTAAATCTTTTCAAAAATTAGTTTTTAAACTATTAAAATAAAAACAATACTTAATCTTTAAATATAAAACAGAAATAAAATATTAAATGAAAAAGAAAAGAAAAGGACTTACAGAGAGGGGGGGGGGGGTTTCCGCGCTGTCTGCGTCGACTGGGGGGGGGTGCCTGGTCGGAGGAGGAAAGGTGGGTGAGGCGGAGGGCGGATTCAGGCGGTAGGGGCAGCTAGGGTTTCGAGGGGGGTTCAGGACGTCGTCGGTTCTGGTCTTCGCGAGGTGGAGAAGTAGAAAGGAGAGAGAGGGAGCTGGAGGATCGTCGGCGAGGTCTGGGGCGTGCGACGATGGGTAGCGGTGGTCCGATGTGGGAGGCGGCGGCTCCTCTCCGCGTTGTCGCCTCCTTCTTCTTCTTTTTTTTTTATTTTTTTTTATTTTTTAAAATGAAATTCGAACGGGGGCCAGAGGTAAAGGAAAGGAGATTTTATTTTATTTTCATTTATTAATTATTTAACTTTAAAAAGTTGACTTTTACATACGACCTCGAAACGAGACCCACTGCCTGTCGCCCATAGCGTTTTACCCCCATTCCGAACACAATGGGATATGTATCGCAGGCTGATTCGGCTGCTACAATCAGTTTCAGTTAAATTTACATTTAAATTACTATATTGAATTTTAAACGTACCTTTCAAATTAACGGGGCCACATACGAATACGAAAAATTCCAGAAAAATATTTTCTAGCTTCGTATTGACGCTACGGTCCTAACAAAACTAGTTTCGTCGAATTCTGAGATCGTTTGAAAAATGGCCATTTTCCAGTCGATTAAAATCAACTAAAACTGGTCAAACGCATTTTCCTTCGCCACGCTCACATATTGATTCGAAAAATTATGAAATTTGGAATCTAGCAATAACTTAACATCACGGACCCAACAAAACTGGTTTCGTCGAAATCCGAGGTCGTTTGCAAAATTGCTATTTTTAAGGGCCTTATATATATAAAAATATATATAAATTCCACAGCGACTATTTCTAATTTTAAACTGGACATATCTTATCATTTCTAAGATGAAATCTCAGTTTGTTAACTTCGTTACAAAGATATAGTTATACAGATTCAAATATTTCTTGTTTCGTTCAATTCTGACTTATATTGAATTCTGTATATTCATTTGAAATTAGAAATCGAATTTTCGAACTACCGCGCCATTTTCAATTCCTTTTATAATTATATATAATTATTATATATTCTAACGACGACGTATATAATATATACGTTCGAATTATATTCAAAATAAATTTCACGTCGATATTATTTAAAATAATTCATTTTAAATAATCAAAATTCGCTAAAATTGCCGAAATAAAAATTTTAAACTGGCCCAGATTTTCGGGTTATTACATTGAATCAATCTACTTTTCACAAGTTTGGATTATCACCTTTATCATGACTATCACCTTATTATGCTAGATCTGTAATCCTAATGTTTTGGGACTATTATTCTATATGCCATGATGTTATAACCAATTATCTCAAGCTATATCATGCTCGATTTATCACCTTGTGCTCGTTCTTTTGCCTATCATAGTTTTGATGTTATTCCCTTTTATTTTGGATTTGGATTTACTTGTACTCTAGATCGATTCACGTTTACGTGCGATGGGAATACGATTTGGGTAGATTAGGCAAAACATGAATTGGTTATGAACATGAATCATGAAACTTGACATGAAACTTGACATGAAACTTGGCACAAACTTGACATGAAATTTGAACATGGACATGACACTAGAATGAACTTGAAAATGGCCAACTCGAGGTTGGGTTGAGTTTGCAGTGTAATTCTGCCCGGAACCGCCCGGCAAATCCAGTGACTGCAAACAATAGGATCCAATGTAGGTAGTTGGTCATATTGCGCTTGAAACCCGAGGTCAGACTGAGTTGTGGTGTAAATCTGCCCGAAACCGCCCGGCATATCCAGTGACCACAACAACAGGTCTGACGTGAGAGGTTGGGTTGCATTAATGAATTAATGCCACATGATAGGTTTAAGTCATGAACATGAAAGACAACACTTAACCAACTTGACATACTAGACTGATAAGGGTTAAGTCACGAATTTAAATGACAACACTTAACATGTTGGTCGAAAACCCTATTTACGCGGTCCATTTCAGCAGTAACCTACTTAGATGTATCATGGTACCCTGGAACTAGGCAGGGTGGGTCACAATTACTGGGTTGATTTTAAGCGACTAGAATGACGGCTGAGTTGGTGCGCCAGTGTAGGTTCAGGCGGACTATGGTCGTGCACGTAGTCCGGAGTTGAAAAAGCAGGCATTGGGCATCAGTAGGTTTATACTGTGCGTGCTTGATTCGTGTTGGTGTTTGGAACCCTAGGGCTTGATACACCCTATGGTGGACCTATTACAGGTGACTACATTCGTGATAGGGCCGTATGACACAGACACACGACGAGCTAGAACTTGTAGGGAGCCGATCGATTAATGGATCGTTCCGTAGGACCCTGAAATGGGTCATTTCATGATATTGGGCCAAGGGATCATTTCATGGTTAATATATGACATGGGTTTGGGATACTAGTACAGTTGGTGCAGCAAATCTTGAACATGCGATGCTGTACTTTATTTATACTTGATTTATCATGTTATCTTAGTATATCTTGCCCATCTTGACAGCATCCTTATGTTTACTTTCAGTTTATACATGTCATGTTACCTTTACCTGTTTTTATGCTGAAAGTCACTAGGACTTACCAGTCTTTATGACTGACCCATTTTCTTTCGCCTCTTTTTCTTTCGTTTTCCCCCCAGGTTCTCAGGGAGGAAACTCTACCACTTAGCTTGGATTTCTCTTGCTTCGGTTCAGCTCATGTACGGTTTGATCTTGAGCTCTGCTATGGCTGCATTTCTGCTATCTTGAGGAATTATGCTATTTTTTCTGTTTTAAGCTTTTATGCTTGTTTATTTATGCAAGACAGAATTTGTGGTAATGGAAAATGATGACTTTGGCTATTTGGTACTTTGGGTGAAAAAGGCTTTGACTATTTTGAAAGTAATGAAATTTATCTACTTCCGCTATTTTCTTTATGTATGTCTTGTAATATTTCTGTGATTGTTTACCTCGATAACGCTCCTCCAAAACTAGTGCATTCCCTTTGTGAGTGACCCTAGCGAAGATGGGGTGTTACACTTGGTATCAGAGCAAAAGGTTACCAGACTGGGCAAAAAATTTTAAAACCTTCTAAAACTATTTTCAAAACCGTTTACAAAGAAGCATTTTTTCAAGAAAAGTTTTGTTTTATTTTAAGGCTTTTCCCCCAAAGCCATTAGCACTATCCTTTGTTTCCTCGTTTGAATCTTTTTCATTTCAGTATGTCTGGGAATCTTAACCTTCTAGAGGGTGTGCCAATACCTGGCTGGTTCAGGAGGTACTTATAGGCTAGGGCCAACGATGCAGGCCCAACAGATATTCCTCCTCCAGCTGCAGCGGTTCCTCCTCCTCCTCGTGCAAATGCTTTCTCAAAGATCTGTAGAGATTTTAGTGCCATAGGTGGAAAGGATTTCAAGGGAACTGAATCATTCGTAGAAGCGAGGAACTGGCTCAAAGAAACTGAGGATCTGTTCGTTATCTTCGAGGTGGACGATAGGCAGAAGGTACAGTTGGCAATATGTTTGCTCAAAGACGAAGCTTCCTATTGGTGGGAAGTCGCTAACGCTAAAAGACTTGTTGACACATGGATCGATTTCAGGATAAGGTTTGAGATGAAATTCCTCTCACAAGCTGAACGAAGTCTACAGCTAGAAAAGTTCTTATCTCTTAGCAAGGAAGTAGACAGTCAAGGAGTACGTCAATAAATTCAATCAGCTGGCCCGGTTTGGACTAGACTTTGTGAATACTCCTCATAAGAAGGCTCTCTGTTTTGTCAAGGGATTGAATGAGCCACTTCACAGCTTGGCTATGACCCATATACCTATGGGGGCTACTTACAAAAGGTTAGTAGACATGGCACTCTTAAATGAGGAAGACAAGGGCAAGAATCAGGCAAAAGCATAAGTGCCTCAAGATAAGAAGGGGAAGGGTCACAGAACAAGAAGGCTGATCCAAAGAAAGGTGGGAAGAACAACAAACCCCATGAAAAGAGAAAGTGTAATTTCTGTGGCATTCCGGGACATCTGGTCAAAGACTACAGGAAGAAGAAAAGGAAGATGGGTGGCTGTTTCCACTGTGGTGAGACAGGACACATGGCTAGGGCCTACCCAAGGAAGCAAGGGCAGGGGGCTGGACCTTCTTCTGGAGGACAAGTCCACGCTCTCACGGTACCTCCACAAGAACGAGGTAGAAATATTTCTGTCGAAAGTTTAGTCTATCTTTTTGATCATCCTGTTCGAACCTTGTTTGATTCTGGCGCATCGCATAATTTTATTTCTTCTGATATTGTTGAAACTCTGCACCTAAGTACTAGTCTAGTTGAGGATCCCGTTATTGTTTCAAATCCAATTGGTGGCTCCGCTCATTTATCTATGATTTGTGTGGATTTGAGGATTTCTATCTTAAGCGTAGAATTCACGTGTAATGCTTATGTTCTCAGATTTATGGGATACAGTTTGATTCTAGGCATGGATTGGCTGTCCAATAATGGAGCCATTCTCGATTGTGAACGAAGGGTAGTTAGACTCGTGACTCGCCTTGGTAATACCCATGAAATTTCTTGTAACCCTATAGGTCCTATCATGTTATGTTATCTAGAATCTCTTGACTCGTCTATCGATGATTTGCAATCAGTAAGGGTAGTCCGACAATATCCCGATGTTTTTGATGAGGTTAAGGGGTTACCCCCTAAGCGCGAGATAGATTTCTGTGTATATCTTGTTGATAATGCTAAGCCATTTGCATTGCCCGTTAGACACATGGCCCCGCGAGAGAGAAAAGAGCTTAGTAAGCAAGTTAAGGAGTTGCTTGAGAAAAATTTCACTAGGCGAAGCATTTCTGAATGGGGCGCTCTGGTGGTATTCGCTACTAAGGCGGATGGTTCGCTTTGTCTATGCGTAGATTATCGTGAGTTAAACAAGCTGACTAAGAAGAATAGGCACCCACTACCGAGAATCGACGAATTGTTTGACCAGCTTGTAGGAGCGTCTGTTTTCTCTCAACTCGATCTAGCTACAAGATTCCATCAACTTAGAGTGGCTGAGGATAACATTGACAAGACTGCATTTAGGACTCCGTCGAATGGCTCGTCATGCCGTTTGGTTTGACGAATGCACCCGCGTACTTCGTAGACTTGATGAGTAGGGTATTTTGGGAGTTCCTTAACAAGTTTGTGGTGGTCTTCGTGGACGATATTTTGATCTTCTCAAAGGAAGAGGAAGAACATGCTAGACATCTCAAGGAAGTCATGGATACGCTTAGAGCACACAAGTTAAAGGCTAAGTTCTCCAAGTGTCATTTTTGGAGAAAAGAAGTTCGATTTCTTGGACATGTAGTTTCTAAGCAAGGTATAGCTGTGGACCCCGCAAAGGTAGTTACGGTGCAAGACTGGAAAGTTTCTGAGGACACAAAGGAAGTGAGAAGCTTTCTCGGCTTAGCGGGCTACTATAGGAAGTTCATTAAGGACTTCGCTAAGATTTTAGCCCGTCTTACTAGGTTAACGAAGAAAAACCTAGCTTTTTCATGGGACATAGAGTGTGACGTTGCTTTTCAAAGGCTTAAGAGAGCCCTTACCACAGCTCCAGTTTTGGCACTACCCAACGGAGGTAAGATGTTTACGGTGTACACAGATGCGTGTAGCGCGAAATTAGGCGTTGTCCTAATGCAAGAAGGGAAAGTGATATGCTACGGGGGTAGACAACTTAAAGTTTATGAGAAAAATTATCCCACACATGACTTGGAATTGGCCGCGATTGTTTTTGCGCTTAAGTTTTGGCACCACTATCTTCTAGGTGAGAAGTTCGAGTTTTATACCGATCATAAATCGCTTAAGTACCTCGCAAAAAGATTTGAATCTAAGGCAACAGAGGTGGATGGAATTCTTGGCATCGTATGACTTCAATATAGCTTATACCCCTGGCAAGGGTAACGTGGTGGCGGATGCGCTAAGTAGGAAAAGGTTGACTTTGAGTCCTTTGTTTGTTGAAAGGAAAAGTCTAGAGTTTATAGTAACCTTTGATTTCACACCTGTTGTTGAGTCGTTGGCTAGCACGTTAGCATCTCTTGAGTTAAGGCCTACGCTTCTAGACCAAGTTGGGACTTCACAGAAGGAAGACCCACAGATAGTCGAGATCATGGATAAGTTGATTAGAGGTCAGGTGTCAAGTCACCTCAGTAGGTATGCCATAGATGACAAGGGATGGCTAAGGCATGATGGTAGATTATGCGTCCCACAAGTGGGAGACTTAGTAAAGAGAGTTCTCGAAGAGGCACATCACTCGAAGATGACTATACATCCCGGAGGGGATAAAATGTACAAGGATATGAAGCACATTTTCTTTTGGTACGGGATGAAAAAGGATGTGGCGGAATTCGTTTCTAAGTGCATGGTGTGCCAACACGTAAAGGCCGAGTCGAAAAAGCCTGGTGGGCTATTGCATCCTTTGGAGGTTCCACAGTGGAAATGGGAGAGTGTCTCGATGGATTTCGTGGATGGATTGCCTAAGTCAAGGAAGGGCAATACTAGCATATGGGTTATAGTAGATAGATTCATGAAGAGCGCTCACTTCATTACCGTGAAGAGCAAGAGGACCACATCATGGCTAGCGTTTATATACCTTCGAGAAATAGTACGGTTGCACGGAGTTCCTTCTAGTATAGTTAGCAATCATGACCCGATTTTCACCAGCGAATTTCGGAATAGTTTACAAGAAGCAATGGGTACACGACTAAGTTTAAGCACGGCCTATCACCCATAGACGGATGGACAAACCGAAAGGGTAAATAGGGTACTAGAGGATCTTTCGAGACTATGCATTCTTGACTTTGGTGGTACTTGGGAAGATCACCTACCTCTCATTTAGTTCGCGTATAATAATAGTTACCAAGCTAGCATAGGAATGGCACCATTCGAAGCTTTATACGGAAGACCGTGCAAGTCACCAACTTGTTGATAGGAGTCGACAGACAAGCTTATACTTGGACCCGACATGATAAGGGATACTTCCGAGAAGGTTAAGTTGATACGAAGACGGATGAAAACGACCCAAGATAGACAGAAATCCTACGCGGACAAGAGAAGGACAAACCTAAAATTCGAAGTCGGAGATATGGTCTTTATAAAAGTTTCTCCTTTACGCAATGAGGTTTGCTTTGGAGCTGTTGGAAAGTTAGCACCAAGGTTCGTAGGAACGTTCCCTATCATCAAGAGGATTGGACAGATGGACTATAAGGTAGAGTTACCCGAGAGGTTGGCCGGAGTACACAATGTCTTTCACGTTTCGCATCTACGAAAGTGCTTACATGAGTCTGCCGAAGTGGTTGAGCCAAGCGTCCTTGAAGGCGTAGAAGTGGAAAGAGAAGCAACATTGAGGGGAGTTCCGATTCGTATCTTAGGAACGGAGATCAAGAAGGTAAGGAATCGAGAAGTCAAGCTAGTTAAATTACAATGGAGTGAAGCCCAAGAAGACGCAACTTGGGAAACCGAAGAGAAGATACGCTCGCTATACCCATTTCTTTTTTAGGGTACTTTCTCGATCTTTTTTCCTTTAAGTTTACATACCTTTCGTATCATGTACGTACTTTTGGTCTTGTTTATCCTTGCGATCCTATCTTGAGAACCTTAGGTAGAACCCTATGGATGTAAATATGTAATTTAAACATGTTATGGTTTACGATTGCAAGTGGTTGCTAGAGGTTGCTCGTGGTTGCATAACACACATTAGGCACTAGATCGGCTCAGTCACATTGTTCATATTGCATATGCATGGGTGCTTATACTTGTATATGGATGGAAACTTGATATGTCATCATATGTATGTTGCATATGGAAGAATGGTTGTGCACTCATGTAGATATTATATTAGGAAGTTGCATACATGTTGGACTCATTATACTAACATATTTTGCATTAAGGAGGTTTACTGAATCAGTAACCGCCTGATCTTTTGCATTAGATAAGTGCATATACACACACTCTTGCATAAGTTCATACAGCATTAGAAATCTTTTTAAGGACAATGGTTGCTTATGGATGATGGTTGAGTAGATGGATGATTGGATGATAGGATGCATTCTTCTAAACTTGAAGATTTCAGGGACGAAATCCTTTAAGGAGGGGAGAATGTAACAACCCATATTTTAGTAACGTGTTAAAACCATAAATCAAGGCAGAATTAAATTTTAAAATATGAATTCGGGAAAATGGATTGCGCCATTTCGTTCATCTTGAAATTCTTCTTGAAAACAAGTCCGAGTTTTCGAAAAACGGATTCCGTATGAGGGAGATATGACCCTCCGAAGTTTCAAGGATTTTCAGAACTGAAAAACAGCTCGAATTCGAATTCGAAATTCGAATTCAAACCCCAGTGCAGACTGGGCGGGAATTTTCCCGCCCAGGACCAGGTCGACCTGGCGGTCGACACTATGGTTGACCACCCAGGGGCCAGGTTGACCCTATGGTCGACCTAGGGGTCGACCCTATGGTCGACCTAGGGGTCGACCTGGTGCCGAAACCCAGTTTTGAGCCTTGGTTCATTCTGATGTTTTTGGTCTCATTTTCAGTCTAGATTCGTTCGCCTAGTCCTATATAAATAGCCCCCAAACCCCATTTTCTTTACACCATTTTATTCTCTCCTTATGCTGCCTCTGAAATAACTGAAATAAATAAATTAAAATAAAACATGAAGACTATTTCTTGAAGACCACGGCTAGGAATTGCATATTGGGGTTATTCGACTAGAGCTTCGATTCTGCTTTCTAAATTCTCGATCTGCGCACTGTAAGTTCTAGTTACTTTGAGATTTAAACTTGTTAATTATAATTTTGACATATGATAAAGTGAAATTGGACTTAAGTATGATAATCGATTCACATCTATTCTAGTTTCCTTTTTGGATTTTGACATTTGGGAATATGGCTATGAAATCAGTTTGGACCTATTCATGTTGTAAATCAAACCCTTCATGTCCATAGTATTATCATGCCTGTGATGTTGAATCAATCTACTTTTCACAAATTTGGATTATCACCTTTATCATGACTATCACCTTATTATGCTAGATCTGTAATCCTAATGTTTTGGGACTATTATTCTATATGCCAGTGATATTATAACCAATTATCTCAAGCTATATCATGCTAAATTTATCACTTGTGCTCGTTCTTTTGCCTATCATAGTTTTGATGTTATTCCCTTTTATTTTGGATTTGGATTTACTTGTAATCTAGATCGATTCTCATTTACGTGCGATGGGAATACGATTTTGGTAGATTAGGCAAAACATGAATTGGTTATGAACATGAATCATGAAACTTGACATGAAAATTGACATGAAACTTGCCATGAAACTTGACACGAACTTAACATGAAATTTGAACATGGACATGACCCTTAGAATGAAGTTGAAATTGGCCAACTCGAGGTTGGGTTGAGTTTGCAGTGTAATTCTGCCCGGAACCGCCCGGCAAATCCAGTGATAGCAAACAATAAGGTCCAATGTAGGTAGTTGGTCATATCACGCTTAAAACCCGAGGTCAGACTGAGTTGTGGTGTAAATCTTCCCGGAACTGCCTGGCATATCCAGTGACCACAACAATAGGTCTGATGTGAGAGGTTGGGGTGCATTAATGAATTAAAGCCACATGATAGGGTTAAGTCATGAACATTAAAGACAACACTTAACTAACTTGACATACTAGACTGATAAGGGTTAAGTCACGAATTCAAATGAAAACACTTAACCTATTGTACGGAAACCCTAGTTACACGGTCCATTTCAGCAGTAACCCACTTAGATGTATCATGGTACCCTGGAACTAGGCAGGGTGGAGCACGATTACTGGGCCGATTGTAAGTGACCAGAACGACGGCTGAGTTGGTGCGCCAGTGTAGGTTCAGGCGGACTATGGTCATGCACATAATCCGGAGTTGAAAAAGCAGGCATTAGGCATCAGTAGGTTTACACTGTGCGTCCTTGATTCGTGTCGGTGGTTGGCACCCAAGGTCTTGATACACCCTATGGTGGACCTAGCACAGGTGACTACATTCGTGATAGGGCTAAATGACACAGACACACGACAAGCTAGAACTTGTAGGGAGCCGATCGATTAATGGATTGTTCCGTAGGACCCTGAAATGGGTCATTTCATGATATTGGGCCAAGGGATCATTTCATGGTTAATATATGACATGGTTTTGGGATACTAGTATAGTTGGTGCAGCGAATCTTGAACATGCGATGTTATACTTGATTTATCATGTTATCTTAGTCTATTTTGCCCATCTTGACAACATCCTTATGTTTACTTTCAGTTTATACATGTCATGTTACCTTTACCTGTTTTTATGCTGAAAGTCACTAGGACTTACCAGTCTTTATGACTGACCCGTTTTCTTTCGCCTCTTTTTCTTTCTTTCCCTCCTCCCAGGTTCTCAGGGAGGAAACTCTAGCACTTAGCTTGGATTTCTCTTGCTTCGGTTCAGCTTATGTACGGTTTGATCTTGAGCTCTGCTATGGCTGCATTTCTGCTATATTGGGGAATTATGCTATTTTTGCTGTTTTAAGCTTTTATGCATCTTTATTTATGCAAGATAAAATTTG
Organism: Allium sativum; assembly: GCA_030737875.1. Taxonomy (NCBI): domain Eukaryota; kingdom Viridiplantae; phylum Streptophyta; class Magnoliopsida; order Asparagales; family Amaryllidaceae; genus Allium; species Allium sativum. The sequence goes on along the minus strand of CM060912.1, from coordinate 965,335,062 downwards.
TGGTAATTGAAAATGATGATTTTGGCTATTTGGTACTTTGGATGAAAAAGTCTTTGACTATTTTGAAAGTAATGAAATTTATCTTCTTCCGCTGTTTTTTTATGTCTGTCTTGTAATATTTCTGTGATTGTTTACCTCGATAACGCTCCTCCAAAACTAGTGCATTCCCTTTGTGAGTGACCCTAGCGGAGGTGGGGTGTTACAAACTTCTATATAAAATAATTAACAGTTATATGGAAGTTTAAAAGACTGTTTTGGACAAAATTACTTAATAGAAAAAATAAGAGGTAAGTAAAGAAATACATGAAAGGAAATATTTAAATGAAATGAATAGGATATTTTAAATGAAATATGTGGGAAACAAATATAAATAAAAAAGGATTATTTGGAAAATAAATAAAATTATAAAAGGAAATAGGTGAGATATTTAAGAACTATTGGATGGTGGATTTAAAGGAGATTCTTAAATAGAAATCTGTTTAACAAATAAACTGAGCAGATAAATTTATAAATGATGTTTATGAATTAAGGAAATATTTATCTTCTGATAAATGAATATATAAGTCTAAATTTATATAGAGAAGTAGAAATCGGTTTTAACACCGATATTTCTAATAGAATGTGAACTCAGCATTTATAAAGGGAATTTTAAATGAGATTTAAGTGCTAGAAATAAAAAAGAAGGTTTTGTATAAATAAATCTATAAATAGAAGTTGTAATTGGGATATTGTTTTAAATTATGAAATCAAACTAAAGGGATTGTATAAATGGGGTATTATTCACATTCAACGTGAAAAATGGAATTAAGTAAATATTTTAGAAATAAACACATTTATAAAGGAAAGTGGATTTTTGAAATAGAAGTTAAACAGAGATGGGATTTCAAATGGTTAGAAATAAATAACTTGTTAAATAATGAAAACAAATGTTGTGTTTTATAAACAATGTTTATAAATGAACCATAATATAACTATCAGTGGATAATTGAGATTGCAAATTCAATAGTGAATTTGCAAAATGGGAAATTTGGAGTTGTTTTTAAAAGTAACGATGAAATCCATTTCGATATTCGAAATGTAAAAAGGATTAAATAAAATCCGTAAAGATTTGTAATTAGGACTCAACTAAGCCATATGTTTTTAAAAGGAATGATGAAATCCATTTCGTTATTCGAAATGTAAAAAGGATTAAATAAAATCCGTAAAGATTTGTAATTAGGACTCAACTAAGCCAGATGTTTTTAAAATAAATTATTTGAAGAAATTATATATTGAATAAATCAGGATTTAACAAGATAATTAGTATTCGATTGGTAACTGATATTTGATTACTCGAGTGTAAGTTATTCGAAAGAGAATTAATCGAATATAAGTTAATCGGAAGAGGATTAATCGAATATAATTTATTCGGAAGTAGATTTATCGAATATAAGTTATTCGAGAGAGATTATCGAATATAAGTTATTTGAGAGAGATTATCGAATATAAGTTGTTCGAAGAAGAGAGTTAATCGAATATAAGCTATCCGAAAGGAAGAGTTATCGAATATAGTTTATTCGAAAGAGAGATTATCCAATATTGTTATTTGAAGAGAGATAATTGAATATAGTTTTTCGAAAGGGAAGTTATCGAATAGAGAATACTAGAGAGAGAACTGTAAGTTGAAATTCGATTATATCGAATTAGGGAAAGTGCCAATTACTTTCCGTTTTAGAACCAAGATTGATTTATTCATTAATAAATTAGTTATTTGTTTATTTATCCAAATTAATAAGGAAGAGTTATATTTAAGTTATCTTATTTAGGAAGTATGGGATTATAACACCATCGTTATAATAAAATGATTTTGGTAAAAGAAATGGGTTCGTAAATAGAATCCGAGTTACGTAAGGAAGTTGGTTAAAAGATTTAAAAGGGTGAACTTTGTCTATTTTGAGGTTAGAAATGTTGTTCAGTAAAGCTCTGAGAGGTAATTATACCCCAACTTGACTTGTTTTTAACTAAGGGATGGGTAAGGTCAGATAGTGAAGGTTGGTTAAGTGGATTTAGTTAATGAGTGTAATGGTTTGAATTGGCTTAGTGATTTTTATCTAAACATCTGTTTAAATCAAATGAAGGAGTTTTGGAAATGTTTTCCAAATAAGAATCAGAAATGTTTTCTAATATAGGAAATAAGGAATGGAGCAAATACAGAAATGTTTCCAATGATTAATAAAGTATATTTTCTAAATCTAGAAATAAGAATTTACGAATATATAGAAATGGGTGAATGAATGAATTAATGATAATTTAATCTAAAGAGATAAATATGGAATGATGATTGATTGGTAGATTTTCCATCTGGAAATAATATCGTTGTTTGCACACATGTTGTTCTTGGATAGTTACATCACCGACTATCGAAGTTTTTGACCGTTTTTCCGTCGTCAATACGGAGATACAAGATCAGATTAATTATCTGAAAACCACTCTAAATGGACGTTAGCAGTGCGATCAAATATGATGAAAATAATTGAAGACGGAGTTATGCAAGGGCTATCCTGTTTACAGAATAGTGCCTTCGGTTTGTCCAGTCCCAGGACAACGTGAATGGACAAATGTCTGACAGAGTATATCTAACGGATCGCGTAAGTTGATCTCTTCAAACATACTTACGTTTGGTGGCGGAGGAATTCGCTTCCCTTAGCTTTATACCCGTGGTATTTTTGGGAAATAAATTTGTGATTTGGCGGGTATGACGATGTGGCATTCAAAGTGAAGGGTGGTCATGTGTTCTAAAAGATACGTTATGACCTCAAGCCTCATCAACTAGGGAATGACAGAAATCGGGCAGGCAGCATGGCTAGGTGGGTCGCTCCCATTAGGGTGTACATCACCTATCTAGAGAAAATCCGTTTCATCCTTTTATCTATTTTCAATGTTGTACCTTTTCGGGAAACGGTGGGTAGCTCCCAACCGTTGGTGATATACATTCAATACACTCAAGCGAAATGAGTGGTCAGTTATGTGTGGGCTGGGTTACAAGACATTCTTGTTGAATCCAGTGTATTCGCCTCTAGAGATACACTATCGGCAGGTGGTCCCATACCTTGTCATAGTCGGAATCCAATCTCCAATAAGCGCCCGCGGTTTTGTTTGTATACTATATATGTTGAACGTGAGATGCTAGCGTTCTGCTAGATTGTTAATTACTTGTGATTAGACAATTATAATATAAGTAAAGTATTGATTTTGAAAGTGTTTTGGGTTATCGTAAGGTAAAAACCATCCGTGTTTATGTGTGGATCGGTCTTACGATTACCTTTTCTTTTGAAAAGGATTTTGAAAAGTTAAACCAAATGATTTGTGTTTACTCACACCAGTCCCATGACTGACCCAGAGTATATTTTGTTTTGTTTCCCCTAAACTTTTGGGTGCCCGAATTTGTACGGGCAGTCAAGTAGTTCAGGTATTTACAGATATACTTGGAGAGCTTGAAGCAGGAGGCTTCAGTATCATATAGCTATTGTTATTTCCGCTGTGTGTAACTATTGTACTCTGATAATTTTATTCTATATATACACTGTTTTATTGCAAAGTTATGTTATATATTTTATTCGTTCCGCTGTGAGATTCGTATTACTGTGATTCTGTTCTTTGGTGATTTTCTTCTTCTTCTATTCTAATTTTCTATCTTATCTATTCTCACCCTATAACTTCTTTCTATTAATGATCAGGTATTTTCGATGTCTGAATAGTCAACATGGTAGTTTTTGTTGATTTTCAGAGTCGAAAATCCCTGTTCGTTACATCAGTTGTAATCCAGGAACTTGGAAAAAGAAATATTTGGGAAAACCAGAACTACTAGCTAGCCGTGTGAAAAATATGGACACCCCGAGTTTACTTTAAAACAATAAACTCCGAGTCTGCCATGGGACTGGGGTGAGAACTAAAATAGTCATTAATTTGATTTTTAAGTTAAGTAAATCAAGGGACCACGCCATATAACATGGAACGGGTTTACCCCCAAGAATACCAGTGCATAAAACAAACAGCGCAATGCTAAATAAAGAATAATGAAGCTATTATACGACTCAGGTCCCATCACACAATGCAATGCAAGCCGAAGGATAGAGTTTTACCTTATAATAGCCAAATATGCTTGGTATGCGAATTTATCTTTTACTATTACTATAAGTGGAGAAATCAACTTCAAATATAAATGTATCAATCCTAGGGGACATGAATGTCCCATACCACTATGCCGCCAATAGTACACAAATAAGTCCGTAAAATGTCGTATTGGAAGTTGGATTTCCATTATGACGGCTACTGATCCGAAAGATCGATTACGTAGTGCAATACTCAATGGCTTACGTCCTATGTATGAGAAAACGCCGTAACGCACGTCCGCACTATATCCAGGATATCAAGTATCTCAATGGCTTACGTCTCGTGCATGAGAAAACGCCGTATACTCTTTCCTTCTGGGAATCGGGGGGTGTGCCCTATCCCTACTAAGTGTGTAGCGACCACACCCAGCCTATCTCGGTCGACCAAATCCATCCTCCTCTCGAAAGTATATCGATCTAACCATCAGTTCAACATCATACCGATGTGTGAGACTTGCGAACTAAGGCTACACAAAGCTATGCTAATTAAAGTTATGCTAATTAAAGCTATGCTTCGATCATCATCCACCAAGCTTTGCTTTTCAAAAAATGCTTGGATCACTGCAACTCAGCATGTCACACTATCAATCCATACCATATCATTGATTTCTGCCAATATATAACCTCTAAGCTCGTACGTCTCAGAGAAGGGTGTTAAGCAAGAAGATAAATTCTCTGCCTCCAAACATATAAATATTTAGCAGAGATCAAAGAATACAATGTCAGACATACCATCCATTTACATGTCAGTTCTGGGTCTGAACGAAACTGGAGGCACCTTATTCCTCGTCCCGTATGTCCAATATAAGCGAGAGAGGCCCTCTCATATCCGAACAATCAACAATTACGTCCAGACGACTACCACTGTAGCCCCTTTTAGGTGGCTACTCTAATCATGGGCTTCAGTAGCAACCCATCCATTCGATGTGATGATTATCGGTCTTGAACCATCTTCAATCTCTTCGATTGTTAGTCGTCGTATCAATTATTCAGAATGGGCTAAACCTGGTCTTTCCAAATAACTCGCGTATCTTATAATCAAATGCTATAACAACACATCATATGCTTCATTCCAATCCACGATATTCTTTTTATTCGTATTTCTTTATTCTGGAAAGTTTCTCATTAATCTTATCAAAGATTATCACTTTTAAACACATTGTTTAATCCATTTCTTTGGAAATCATTTCAAAAGATTTTTATAGTATATTTTCGCAGTTTAAACCAAATTAAGGTTTATCAAACTAGTCGGTATTAACACCTTACTGAAGTAATCATTCATTTTATTATCTCGTCCCAACCAATTCATCCCATGGACCAAACTGGTAATACTCCATATCTAACACCACCGTGTTATCGGTAAATTCAATTACCATTTCACGTTTAAATCTAATTAATGATTTAACTATCGCATGAACTAAAACTGGTGATACCCCATTCTTGAACACTTCTCAAATTTGGAAAATTTAATTACCTTATTAATATTTCAATATAATTAAAGATTCATTAAACTCCTCATGGTTTTAATCCCCAAAATCGTTATTTAATGATTTTTCAAATTTAGGAAATAATCCTGTCTTTACTGGGTTAAAGAACGAGTGTCATTCAAAACACTGTTCACGATAAACCCAAAATCATTTTCCATTAAAATGGAATCTACACCGAAATCATAACAGTATATAATCGATATAATTTCTCGTATCAGGCTAATAATATTAATGGAATAACGACAAAGCCTTTTAAATTCTATATATAGTAACGGTCTTCCTTTACAGAAGCTCATATCGAATATTACCAAATCAAATTCCATTCAATTCCAATTTAATATTTTAAACTACTTTGGAAAATTTCCATTAAATCTTAGAATAAAGATTTATAAATTCCAAATCATATTCATCACTATTAATTGGGTTAAAAAACAAATGTTATTTAAAAACATCGTTCACAACAAACCCAAAAATCCAATTCTTTTATTCAATTCTAATTAAACATTAATTAATTTGAAAACTTCACGAAATTTTATTTTAAAGATTTATTCTTTTCTCAGCTGGATTTAAGAATAGTGTTACTAAAGACACCATTCACGACAAACCCAAAATCTAATTTGACATTAAATATAAGGCTCTGAATAGAAATTATATCGGCTTATATTCAATATCAAATTCTGAAACCAACGGATATCATATTGGGAATAACGATATATATATATATATATATATATATATATATCTTCCGAATTCCTCAACAATATCCGTGTAATAACGGAATCCAATATCGAAATATTCCGAACATTATTTCCATCCCAAATCCATTCCAATTTATTCATTGGAAAATTTTGGTTATTTTAAAACCGTTATCAATGTCCAATTTATTTATTTTTAAAAATAATTGTATTATTATTCTAGTTGTGACTAGTTCATTTAGATAAAAATATATTTTTACCTTTCAAATCTGGAATTTTTCATCCAAAATCTTTCCAAATCATTTATTATGATTTTACTTATTTTTTCCATATTTTTAATAATTTTATTAAGGCCTTTACAGTCGGTTTCCAATAACGGCCACCGAACCGCATTCATAGCGACCTTTTTTGAAATTGATTTGGACATAATTCCAAATCTAACCATTCAAATTTAAATCTCTTATCTTCATTGGAAAGCTCTTTTCGATACGAACCCAACGATTTTGGATTTAGGAGAATCTGACGGCCGGATCTCCCGTTATGTCCATTTGAAGTTAATGGTCAAAATTTGTGAACAATCGCTGCGCGGCGCGCTCTATTCAGGCCATTTAATATATATATATATATATATATATATATATTACATATATTTCATCGTTTTCAATTCAAAACGTATTTATAAATTCATTTTAAAATGATTCCCACTTCTATTCCAATTTTAAATCAAAACTGAGTATTCCTTTATAAATTCGTTTTAAGTCGATTCCAACTCCATTTCAATTTTAAATCAAAACTGAATATTCCTTTATAAATTCATTTCAAATTCATTTTAAAATGATTTCCACTTCATTTCAGTTTTCAAATCAAAATTGAGTATTTCACATCATTATTATATTAAAATGATAATATTTTCAAAATGTCTGATTTTTAAATCAATTCTTTTCGATATTCATTATAAAACGAATAAAATCGATCGATAAACCCGTTCGGGTTAAAATGGCGTTTAACTACTTAACACGGCTTCAAATTTCAATATTTTCATGTCCGTCCAAAATCGGACATCAAAATCACTTTTTGATTATTCAATGAATATTATTTTAAAATATTCGTTAATTCTGAACTGGAATCAGACTCAATAAATTACCATATAATTTCAGTTATATGGATTTCATACATCGCACGTATACAACAATAATGATAAATAATCATTAAAAATTCATACAACATCCAGAGTGCATTTTACAACTGTATAAGCATTAAAATAAATAAATAAAGCTTATGCAGCCTGTCAACCCATCGATTGACGTACTACAGCTAAACAATTGGGATTAATGTATGTCAAATATCATCCCAATACCCGTGCGGGATTTCCAAACAACAATACTAATTATTATTTGTGCAGTTGGGCGACGTGTAAAATTTATCTTCCCTATCTATAGCAGTTAAAATAGATTTACATAAACAAGACGTCTGACTTGTGAATGAATATTAATTTTATTTCTTTTCATGATAATTTTTATATACATTTTTTTATATAAATAATTTTATATACAATTGTATCAATCAATGACATACCCAATCACAATCCAAACAAATAATCAACCATGGTTTGTACAAAAAATAGTGTCAGGAGCTACTAAGCCCCATGTACAACCTATTATATAATAACTGTAAAATAATTTGAGTGAGAAAGAGTTCTCACTGTCGGCTTCTAGTCCGTCATTCTTTATTGGACGGTTTGGATTTAAATCTGCCCTAAATTCTAACAAGCTCCAAATTTGACCCAGTTAGTCTTGTTGTGAAGATCTGATCCCCACGATCACAATGGATCTGAAATCACTGCATTTGGATGTCATATGCACAAGATATAAGAGTTTAAACATTTAAACACTTTAATTACATAGTTATTATAATTCATAAATTAATTAAACCTAATTTTCTTTAATCCACTGTTATTTCATCTTCCTCCTTCGTATACTCATTCCAGGTTGTGCAACCGTCTTCGAAACTAAGGCTAGGAATTAACATCGCCTCCCTTGATCGGAGGATCATCGGAGTATCCCATCGTGAGCAGCGCCGTGAGAGCCACCTCCTCCCAGAGAGGCGCTCAACTCGAGCTCCTCTCGAGGCTAAAAACTGGGTGCTACTGGGATGACTTTAAGGGTGAATATCGGAGGAAATATCAAATGAGAATCGATCAAACACGTATTAGATTGAAGAGCATGGAAATCTCAACGATTTTGTCTTTTGGAGTTTCTAAATTTGTTGAATGAATTAGGAATAAAAAATTGAAATAAAATCGGTGCTTTTTGGCCTTTGAATCGCTTTGCTTGGCGGCTCACAACGTTGACCATGGATTTGAAAAGGAATTAGGGCTTTACTTTTTCCTAAGGTATATATAATATATATAATGTTATTTAATTGCAAAAATACTTGTTTATCCATTCAGACTCCAAATCAAACCCAACGACTGTTTCACTAGCTAAATACCACCATTCCGGACATAATGTGATATGTTTCATAAGCCAATTCGACTATTTCGATCAGTTTTTGTACAAGTTAAAATATAAATCAATATATACTAAATTTAAACATACATTTTAATTTACCGGGGTCACATGCTGGCTCTATGAATTTCAGAAAAATAAATCTAGCTATGTTTTGACGATTTGATCCTAACAAAACTAATTTAGTCGAATTTGGAGACCATTTGAAAAATGGTCATTTTCCAGTTGATTAAATTTAAACTGAATTGACAAAACACGTTTAAAATCACCACGCTCACATATTAATTCCAAAAATTATGAAATTTTAAACCTTGCAATAATTTGATATTTCGGATCCAACAAAAGTGGTTTCGTCGAAAACGGAGGTCGTTTGCAAAACGGCTATTTTTAAGGGCTATATATTATATTAAAATATATATAAATTCCATAGCGAATATTTTAAATTTTAAATTGGAATAAATTTCAATTTATATGAAATCTAATTTTTCACATTCGTTAGAAAGATTCAGCTAAACAGATTCAAATATTTCTGGTTTTACTGAAATCCGATTTATTTTGAATCCTGTACATTCATTTAAATTTTAAAATTGAATTTTCAAACTACCACGCCATTTCAAGTTCGTTTTATATTTAAAATAAATTTATTCATTCTAACTTCATTTAAAATAAATTTTTAGTCAATATTATTTAAAATAAATCATTTTAAATATTCTAAATCCATTAAAATAGCTAAAATAAAAAATTAAAATTGGTTTCAAAACTCCGGGTTGTTACATTAACCCCTATTTATAGAGTTCGAAAGCTTGCAATGTTTCTGAAGCGTTTCAAAATATGAAAAGACACTTCGTTTGAAAATTGAAAATATGACAGTTATATGTCGACATGTCCAAATTGTATGTCGGCATATATATAGTTTTTGGAATTTTAAAACATTTTTAAAATGTTCAAATTTATATATATATTCTAGAAATTCTTGAATCAAAACTACTGTTTCAAAAGAATGTTATAAAGTGTAAAAACATAGTAAAATCATAGTAATATATAACATAAACATATTTATAAACATAAAAATATAAAACATACACTACAAGAAATTTGACCTTTACCTACCAGTATTTTACCTATCGATAAGTATGGGTAGGTAAAGAAAACCTTTATCTACCAATATATAATAGTAAAATTTATTAGTAGGTAAATATTGCCAGTCTCACAAAATTGTTGAAGGATGATTATCAACCAATAATTATAGGTAGGTAAAATGTATTATTTACGCATATACATAAGGGGAAGATTTTTTGCGATTAGTCCCTACATTTTTCTCATATCGTTTTAATCTTCCGTTAAAAATAATGCTGAGTTATGTGATGATGTGTCAAAAAAGTATATTCTATAGCAGTTTATCTGAATTGAAGATTTCATTTATATATCCTACCAATGTTTTTTCTAAAATCTTTTCTTTATTAATTATTAATAATTATTTTGAAATATGAAATAATTAACAGTTAATGAATTGATAAAAAATAATTAAATTGTAAATAATTAATATTACATAATCATTCGTTAATAACTTATCATACATTATTATTATTTTTCAAAAAAATTACTACAAAAGTTTTAAATTCAAATTTTGCTTAAATGTTTCACAGTTTCACACTAATATGACATCATTTGAAATGACTAAAACATATTTTCTCTAGTTTATTACAGAGACACAATCCATACCGTCCTCTTCGGCTATAAATTTAACAACTTATTTTAAATCAAATCTAACGGTACATATCTCAATCCATGTGATCTTTTTTGTGGCCTCAATCCATGTGGTCTCTTTCGATTGGGCACCTATAGAATAGGATATTAAAAGCGAAGATGACATAAAATTGCATTAATAATGAAAATCAAAATTTTAGTAGGTATATTCTATTTACACACCGCAAATAACCTTGCATATACCCGAAATAGAATTAAACATCATATACACCACTTCTTACTTAATATACACCATACATTTACCAAAACTATCCTCCTCTAGAATAAAATATGCATCTACTTCTCTTTTTACTAACTATCTCTATCATGCATTAATAAAACCAAGAAGCCATAATTTCAAAATTCCCTAAATTTACTTTTGCAGACTTCAAATCATAAAATCTAAATGGATGTTAAAATATGTAATTATCTATGTATATAAATTTGAATTTGTTCTTTTGAATCATTAGAATGTTAAATTATTTAGATTTTAATGTTAAAGCTAAACATGATTTGATTTAAACAAAGGATTAAAAAAATTAGTACTCTTAATAAAAAAAATCGTAGTTAATTTTAAATTTTATTTGATTGAATGAAAACTATTAAAATCGACTACATATAAATATTGCTTGTAACGATATGAACATAATTCAATGCTTGAAAAAAAAAATTAATTTAATAGAATATACACATATGCAACTTTGTGAGAGAAGTCGCACTGACTATACATAATTCAAACAAGAAAGAATTGTCTAAGATTTTCTTTTTTAGTTTGTTTTAATAAAGGCGTTTTGGTCTAAAGTTTTAATTAAAATCTCATGGTGTGAGTAAAGAAATTTACGGTGTTTGAATAGAATTTGCCTTTTTAGTATTCAAAGAAATGGAATATTCCAATCGTTTCCTTTGTATTCAAAATATTTGTGAAGGCTTCCTTTTTTTAAGTTTCACAGACTGTTAGTATTAATAAGTAAATATTTATTGCCTAATAATTTATTACAGACTATTAGTCTTGTATATAACATGTAAATATTTAATGCCTAGTAATACCGGTTACCATAACATATTAACAAAAAGTAAATCTTCCAATAAAATCTGCGGTAAATCTTCACAAATTATCCCTCTATTCATGTACATAATAAACGGTATATGTGAATACATTTTTTAAACGAAAAAGCAGCAAAATCATGTAATGAACCAGAATTTATGACATTTAAAATTTTAGAGTTAATTTAACTTAATGTCGAAAAATTTATATTTATACTGGATATTTGATTTTAATTTTGAAATCTAGTCTATTTAGCTTGGTTTGAGTTGATTTTATAAGTGTAAATTTAAATTTTTTACATTTGAATCTAGATAATTTTGTTAAATTAAACGATATTAATATTTTAAAAAAATTGAATATGTTGATTGAGAAAATATAAATTTTCTTTTCAATTTAATTAGAGAATTATAGCTGAATTTAAATATATTTGTTTGGTTGAATTTGGTTTTAAATTAAAATTTAGATATGTATTTGAAATATTGTAGATACTTAGTATTGTAAATGGTTTGTATACATAGGGAAAAAAGGGTATATACTCTTGGAAAATCATTTATTTAATATATTTTGCCACTTATTACTTTATTTGTCACCAATCATTTCACAATTCCCTACTTTGCCCATCTCCTTTCCTTTTATTTTTATCTTGTTCCCATTTTCTCTTTTCATTTCATGCAGCCAAAATAAATAAATAAACCTCTTCTCCAAAATCGATTAATGGCCTTCAAATACTCCCCTTTTCCAAATCAAAGCCTTCCCTTTTCTAAATCAATGAAAGAAATCATCTTTTCCCCAAAAATTGAAGGCCATACCCGCTTTCTTCTTTCCGTTTCTTCAGTAGTTAGCTCGCACCAAGCATCTCTTCTTATCAAAATCGGCAGGTCCTTCACCTCCAATCGAAGTCCTCACTGTCGGCATCAGTCGTCGGAGCCACCGCCACCATCTTCGGCTAGCGCAATGCAAGATTTCAGTGAACAACAAGAGTAACAAGGAAATGACCAAAAATAGAAAATTAAGTTTCCATTTGAGATATCTCACTCAGCATTCTTCCATCAATATCCATACTCTTTGTTTCATTCTCCATATTTGTTTTGATTAATTAAATAAAAACCCTAAATTAAAGTTTCAATTCTGGAGCCTGTAGGCCCAGTCTGTCTCCATTCCACTCTCAAGACCCTATTTAAGGAGTCAAATCAAATATTCCTTTTTCTTATGTCTTCCAAGTATTCATCCTTTATTTCTTTTAATCCTATCAATTATTGAATTGATATTTTATTTTAATCCGCAGATTTGTTAATTATTGCATTATTTTATTTTTATTTGCTGATTTGTTGACTACTTAATTAATTTGATTTAATTATAAAAATTGACATTTTAAAAGCATCATGATTGTTAGAATATCCTCGATTGGTTGGCGCAATTAACTTTTCTCGTTTTGCATTTCATATATGATTTGAATGGTTCAAAAACAATAAATGTTTTGAGTATTTAAAAAAAAACTCAAAAAGCGCATTATTTTCCTAATTTCTCCTTTTTAGTGTTATATATTTTTGTAAGTAAGTATGTAACGACCCGCATTCTACGTATCGGAGGATCATAGAATATTTATTTTATTTTCTTATGAAGTCGTATGGATGTGTAAATTTGGTAAACGACTATTGGGGTCATTTCCCAAGTTCACGATTTTTGCAAAGTATTTAGATATTTACAGACTACTGGTACAGATCAGGTTCCCTAATGATTCTTAGGAAGCTAAACATGATAAAATCATACCCTACGAAAACTCAGAATGTATGCGTCATACTTGACGCCTAACACAGATATCCCTCAAACCCCAATCTCAAACAGATGATCCATAACCCTTATGGGTCTGAGTCTATAGCGGAATTCAGAAATAATACTAGTATTAAAGTGCAGAGTATCGATTACAAAATCAAAATACCAGAATCAGAAAAAGTCTTAACTCCATAATCAGATAAAGAAATTAAACCTACTATAGAAATTTTCCTATTTCTATCCTAGCCACTAGCCTCAAGAGTGTTCGCCTGCCCTCCTTGTCCTCGTCTCTTTGGGCAGTCCCTAGTGAAGTGTCCCATCTCCCCACAGTTGAAGCAAGCGCCCTTCCTTTTTCTACAATCCTTGTTCAGATGAGTTGAGCTCCCACAAGTAAAGCACTTTTTCCCCTTCTTATCTTCAGACTTCTCATCCTTCTTTTGTGTTTCATTTTTGGGCCCCGCTTTCTTATTCTGTGGTTCTTCCTTCTTTGTCTCTTTCGGGCCCTTATCTTCCTCGTGCAGTAGCGCCATATCCACCAATTTCTCGTAAGTTGCTCCCATGGGTACATGGGTCATGGCTAAGCTTTGCAGTGGCTCATTCAATCCTTTAACAAAGCGGAGAGCCTTTTTATGCTGAGTGTTGACTAAATCCAATCCGAACCTAGCTAGTTGGTTGAACTGGTTGACGTATTCCTTGACCGTCATACTTCCTTGCTTAAGAGATAAGAACTTTTCCAGTTGTAAACTTCGTTCAGCTTGCGAGAGGAATTTTGTCTCAAACCTTATTCTGAAATCCATCCATGTCTCGACCGGCCTCTCGGCGTTAGTGACTTCCCACCAATAGGAAGCTTCGTCTTTGAGCAACCATACCGCCAACTGTACCTTCTGCTATCGTCCACCTCGAAGATAACGAATAGATCCTCAGTTTCTTTGAGCCAATTCCTCGCTTTTACGAATGCTTCAGTTCCTTTGAAATCCTTTCCACCCATGGCCCTAAAATCTCTACAGATCTTTGAGAAAGCAATTGCACGAGGAGGGGGTGGAGGAGGGGGATCATTTGCTGGACCTGCAGCGGCGGTCCTAGCCTCAAGATATTGACGAAACCAACCGGGTACATGAACACCCTCTGGTATCTCAGATGCTTCAGACATGCTGGAACGAAAAAGGAAAGGTTCAACACAAAAAGGACTGAAAGAAAGATATATGGCTCTTGGGGATCATGTTTTTTTTTTTCAAAATAAGCTTTACTTTTGAAAATACTTCCTTTTTAAATCCTTTTTGAAAATAGTTTTCAAAACTTTTTATCAAATCTGGTAACCTTCAGCTCTGATACCAAGTGTAACACCCCACCTCCGTTAAGGTCACTCACAAAGGGAATGCCTTAACTTTGGTGGAGCATTTTAGTAAACAGAACAGAAACTTACAAGACAGATAAAACAGTACTTGAAAATTTTTAACTTTATTACAGCGGAAACATAAATTTATATTGTTACATCCTTTCAATTTCAGAATTCAAGTACAAAATATCAGTCTTGTACAAAAGCATTCAAAATGCATAGTTTAAAATCATAATCCCCATGGAACGGAAGCTATACAGAGCCAAGCCATACTTTAAGCACTTCAAGCAAAGAGAAATCCGGATCAAGCTAAAGTATTTCCCTCCTTGGATAACCTGGGGGGGGAACGGAAGAAAGAAGGCGAAAACAACAAGGGTCAGACAAAAAGTCTGGCAAGTCCAGTGACTTTCAGCATATGAACAGATAATAATAATATGATATGAACATAAAACTGGATGTGAGATAACTATAACAGGTGTAGCAGATATAACAGAAAAACAAAATGATATAAACTATTGTTTTACACTTCTCTGCACTAATACTAGTATAGCAGAATTAGGTGTCACCCTAATGTCTAAATTGAAGCAGGAACGGGTACATAATACTTTAACAGAAACAGAATGCTAATAATGGGCCTTTACTACCCGATCAGAAACAGACAGGAGAAGAAACAGATTTATCCCTATGGAAACAGAATGTGGAATTAGGTGTACACTAGTAATGGGCCTTTACCACCCGAACAGACGGTACCACACAGAAACAGACAGGTGTTACCACCCAACAGAAACAGACGGTACCAACAGATTCAGACAGAACTAAGCGAACCCTAAAACCCTACCCAAGCGATCGGCTCCCTAATACATAAATATCCTGTGTCGGCCCCACAGTAGGGTGTATCACTCCCTAAAGTGACAACCAATTGGCACAGACCTATTTACAGATGTCACGACGTCTTACATCCTCAGAGGCAGACCGGGATCCATGCACGCACATGACTCGGTTGGAACGCACCATCAACACCCCTCGCCATTATCAGAATGAACCACTTATAATTAGTTCAGTAAGCGTGCCCGGACCCTACCTACTGTTGGGTCAAAGTTTTGATACCAGAAAGGGTTACTGACTAATATGGGTCCCAAACAACAGATGACACAAGTAATTCCCCTCCTAACCTTGTGTCCCCAGACTAACAGATTGTTTACAAGTTCAGACATACAGAGTTCAGATTTACTAATTCACAAATTAAGTTAACAAGTTTTCAGACTAACGGGTCAGATGTACAGATTTTCAGATTTGTCTAACTTTGTATTGGGCCTACAAATTCATGGACGGGTTTTACTACATTTATTAATCCTTTTGGTTTAACCCTATTTTTCCCCAATACGTTTTAGACGTCATTCTTATCTTAGATTTGCATTAATTAATTATTAATGCACAGACCTCTCACATTAGGTCGGTAGCTTGTGGCCGCTGGATATGCCGGGCGGTTCCGGGCAGACTTCTGCCACAAGCCAGACCTAACCTCGTGTCTTACGCATGTTATGACTAACTTCTCACATTAGAACCTATTGTTTGCGGCCACTGGATGTGCCGGGCGGTTCCGGGAAGATTTACGCCGCAAACTCATTCTAACCTCGAGTTAGTCATGTTTATCTTTGCGGCCAATTAATTAATAATTTACCGTTTATGCGCGTGCCCAATATATATATATGCCAATTCAGATTATATCAATCACAGGATGATTATATCAACATAGCAGATAACAGATTTTATATGACATAACGGATTTAACAGATTTAGCAACTTAGCAGATTTTGGCATATAACAGGTTAGGCATTTCAACCGACAAATTTAACAGATTAGGCATTTCAATCTAATTAGCAGTCTAGGCAATATAACAAAACTAGTAGTTTAGGCAACTAGACAAATTAGCATATTTAGCAAATTTAATATTTCTAACAGTTCTATTTACATGCCTTGCCCAATCATAAATTGGCCTAAATTCATATGCTTACATAATTGTCATGATTCACAACATATACTCCATGTTTGCATAAAGTTACATAGCACAGAATATGGACATAATTTGCCATATAACATATGTTCCAATTTTTGTTAAACCTAGCATCTTACAGCAGATTCACATATAAATTATACCAAATATAACCATTAACTTCAATGCATGCCATATATCCAAAAATCCCTATTTAGGTGTAATCTAAATAGATATCCTAATTAATGTAAATCTTTACACCTAACTTTCCATATCCTTCTTCTTTTCATGTCATGAATCATTATGCAAACTATACCCAACAATATAAATCTTTAAATCATATCTTCTAAAAATCAGATCTTGACTTTTATATGCATTTTGTCCAAAGTCTCAAATCATATGTAATCTTACAATGGTTCCTCTTTTCTTCTATCATAGAATATGCATAGATCCAAATATATGTTTACAACATATGCTCATTAATTACAGTTCTAAATTACAACATAGCTATGCATACAACATGCATAAATTATATGTTCATAGTCAAATTTATGCATATGTCCAATATATTTTATGCCTCAGACCTAAAGTCATATATTCAATTTAGTCTTGTCAAATTCGCATCATTCATCCCAAAATTTGCGTTCATACGTTCATCTCTTATGAGATTAGGCACAGGCTCGTGGTAGCCTGGCTATAAAAACAGAAAAGAAGAAAAGGGATACAGAAAAACAGATCTGACAGAAGAAAATATACAATCTCAGATTCAGAATCAAAAACATATCAAAATTATTATTAACGTTTATAGCGGAAAATAACTGTACTTGCCTTGATTGGATTAAAGAAAGAACTTTAACTTGTTGTAGAATCTTTGCAGAAACTTTAATCTCTAGTTTGAATTGAGTTGCTTAGGCTGATGTTGATTATTTTCTAGTTTTAATTTCAGCAGAGCAGAGACGCCATTTTTATTTTTTTTATTAGAAGAAGAGAGCAATGGAGGCTAGAGAATTGTTTAAGAAACCTAGGTAGAGTCTAGGGTCATTTTATAGAGTTTATGAACTGATTAGGACCATCGATGTTGCTTGGATTGATCGTAGCCATTCATTCGCAAGAGGGACCAATTAGAGCCTGCCACCTAACCCTAATGACAAAGCAGACCACAGAAAATCGAACAACATAGAATAGGCCAGCCAGGGTGGACTGGGTTCAACCTGGGTCTGGACCAGGTCGACAGCCCTGTCGACAGCCCTGTCGACCTGGTTAGACCAGGTCGACAGCCCAGTCGACCTGGGTGTCTTAGGCGGGAATTTTCCCGCCTTGGCCAATTGGGCCCGATTTTTAATTTTAAACTTGATTTCTGAGCTGTTCGAATTTTAAACTTAATTCAGAAACTTCCGGAGGCTATATCTTCTTCATACGGACTCCGTTTTTCGAAAACTCGGACTCTATTTCGCGTATTTTTCCGAGACGAACGCAATGGCGTATTCCGTTTCCCTTAGTTCTTTGATCTCAAATTAATTATACTTTAATTTGTTAATTCCACAGTTATAGAATACACGGGGTGTTACATTCTCCCCCACTTAAAAGGATTTCGTCCCCGAAATCTTCAAGTTAAGAAGAATGTGTCCTACCATCCAATCACCCATCTACTCAACCATCATCCACAAGCATCCATTATCCTTAGAAAACTTCTATTGTTGTATGAACATATGCAAAAGTGTGTGTATATGTTCCTTTTCTAATGCAAAATCAGGTGGTCTACTGATTCAGTTGACCTCCTTAATGCGAATTATGTCAGTGCCATGAGTCCAACATGTATGCAATAGAATTCTGATGATATATATTATTTCTATATGAGTGCACAACCCTTCACTCAAATGCAACATCCATGTGCTGAATCAACCATTTTGCATCCACAAGAATTGAAAAATGCTCACTCATCCATATGCAGTATGAGAGTGTTTTCGAGCCGATCTAGTGCCTAGTGTGTGTATATGCATCCACGGGCAACCACTAGCAACCACTTGCATCCACTTGCAACCATCAAACATAACATGTCTCAAACACATGTTTACACCCATTAGTTTCTACCTAAAGTTCGAAGATTCGATCGATAGGATACAGTCGAATGATGGAAGCGAGTACAGATAGAACGAAAATTTGGTTCCCATTAGACATGGGTCCTAAGTATCGGCCCCAAAGACCGAAACCAACATCAAATTGATACCCAGAGGATTACCTTCTTTAGACAATGTCAAAACTGGAAATCCTATCAAGAGTATTTAGATATTTACAGACTACTGGTACAGATCAGGTTCCCTAATGATTCTTAGGAAGCTAAGCATGATAAAATCATACCCTACGAAAACTCAGAATGTATGCGTCATACTTGACGCCTAACATAGATATCCCTCAAACCCCAATCTCAAACAGATGATCCATAACCCTTATGGGTCTGAGTCTATAGCGGAATTCAGAAATAATACTAGTATTAAAGTGCAGAGTATCGATTACAAAATCAAAATACCAGAATCAGAAAAAGTCTTAACTCCATAATCAGATAAAGAAATTAAACCTACTATAGAAATTTTCCTATTTCTATCCTAGCCACTAGCCTCAAGAGTGTTCGCCTGCCCTCCTTGTCCTCGTCTCTTTGGGCAGTCCCTAGTGAAGTGTCCCATCTCCCCACAGTTGAAGCAAGCGCCCTTCCTTTTTCTGCAATCCTTGTTCAGATGAGTTGAGTTCCCACAAGTAAAGCACTTTTTCCCCTTCTTATCTTCAGACTTCTCATCCTTCTTTTGTGTTTCATTTTTGGGCCCCGCTTTCTTATTCTGTGGTTCTTCCTTCTTTGTCTCTTTCGGGCCCTTGTCTTCCTCGTGCAGTAGCGCCACATCCACCAATTTCTCGTAAGTTGCTCCCATGGGTACATGGGTCATGGCTAAGCTGTGCAGTGGCTCATTCAATCCTTTAACAAAGCGGAGAGCCTTTTTATGCTGAGTGTTGACTAAATCCAATCCGAACCTAGCTAGTTGGTTGAACTGGTTGACGTATTCCTTGACCGTCATACTTCCTTGCTTAAGAGATAAGAACTTTTCCAGTTGTAAACTTCGTTCAGCTTGCGAGAGGAATTTTGTCTCAAACCTTGTTCTGAAATCCATCCATGTCTCGACCGGCCTCTCGGCGTTAGTGACTTCCCACCAGTAGGAAGCTTCGTCTTTGAGCAACCATACCGCCAACTATACCTTCTGCCTATCGTCCACCTCGAAGATAACGAATAGATCCTCAGTTTCTTTGAGCCAATTCCTCGCTTTTACGAATGCTTCAGTTCCTTTGAAATCCTTTCCACCCATGGCCCTAAAATCTCTACAGATCTTTGAGAAAGCAATTGCACGAGGAGGGGGTGGAGGAGGGGGATCATTTGCTGGACCTGCAGCGGCGGTCCTAGCCTCAAGATATTGACGAAACCAACCGGGTACATGAACACCCTCTGGTATCTCAGATGCTTCGGACATGCTGGAACGAAAAAGGAAAGGTTCAACACAAAAAGGACTGAAAGAAAGATATATGGCTCTTGGGGATCATGTTTTTTTTCTTCAAAATAAGCTTTACTTTTGAAAATACTTCCTTTTTAAATCCTTTTTGAAAATAGTCAAAACTTTTTATCAAATCTGGTAACCTTCAGCTCTGATACCAAGTGTAAAACTCCACCTCCGTTAAGGTCACTCACAAAGGGAATGCCTTAACTTTGGTGGAGCATTTTAGTAAACAGAACAGAAACTTACAAGACAGATAAAACAGTACTTGAAATTTTTTAACTTTATTACAGCGGAAACAGAAATTTATATTGTTACATCCTTTCAATTTCAGAATTCAAGTACAAAATATCAGTCTTGTACAAAAGCCTTCAAAATGCATAGTTTAAAATCATAATCCCCATGGAACGGAAGCTATACAGAGCCAAGCCATACTTTAAGCACTTCAAGCAAAGAGAAATCCGGATCAAGCTAAAGTATTTCCCTCCTTGGATAACCTGGGGGGGGGGGGAACGGAAGAAAGAAGGCGGAAACAACAAGGGTCAGACAAAAAGTCTGGCAAGTCCAGTGACTTTCAGCATATGAACAGATAATAATAATATGATATGAACATAAAACTGGATGTGAGATAACTATAACAGGTGTAGCAGATATAACAGAAAAACAGAATGATATAAACTATTGTTTTACACTTCTCTGCACTAATACTAGTATAGCAGAATTAGGTGTCACCCTAATGTCTAAATTGAAGCAGGAACGGGTACATAATACTTTAACAGAAACAGAATGCTAATAATGGGCCTTTACTACCCGATCAGAAACAGACAGGAGAAGAAACAGATTTATCCCTATGGAAACAGAATGTGGAATCAGGTGTACACTAGTAATGGGCCTTTACCACCCGAACAGACGGTACCACACAGAAACAGACAGGTGTTACCACCCAACAGAAACAGACGGTACCAACAGAAACAGACAGAACTAAGCGTACCCTAAAACCCTACCCAAGCGATCGGCTCCCTAATACATAAATATCCTGTGTCGGCCCCACAGTAGGGTGTATCACTCCCTAAAGTGACAACAAATTGGCACAGACCTATTTACAGATGTCACGGCGTCTTACATCCTCAGAGGCAGACCGGGATCCATGCACGCACATGACTCGGTTGGAACGCACCATCAACACCCCTCGCCATTATTAGAACGAACCACTTATAATTAGTTCAGTAAGCGTGCCCGGACCCTACCTACTGTTGGGTCAAAGTTTTGATACCAGAAAGGGTTACTGACTAATATGGGTCCCAAACAACAGATGACACAAGTAATTCCCCTCCTAACCTTGTGTCCCCAGACTAACAGATTGTTTACAAGTTCAGACATACAGAGTTCAGATTTACTAATTCACAAATTAAGTTAACAAGTTTTCAGACTAACGGGTCAGATGTACAGATTTTCAGATTTGTCTAACTTTGTATTGGGCCTACAAATTCATGGACGGGTTTTACTACATTTATTAATCCTTTTGGTTTAACCCTATTTTTCCCCAATACGTTTTAGACGTCATTCTTATCTTAGATTTGCATTAATTAATTATTAATGCACAGACCTCTCACATTAGGTCGGTAGCTTGTGGCCGCTGGATATGCCGGGCGGTTCCGGGCAGACTTCTGCCACAAGCCAGACCTAACCTCGTGTCTTATGCATGTTATGACTAACTTCTCACATTAGAACCTATTGTTTGCGGCCACTGGATGTGCCGGGCGGTTCCGGGAAGATTTACGCCGCAAACTCATTCTAACCTCGAGTTAGCCATGTTTATCTTTGCGGCCAATTAATTAATAATTTACCGTTTATGCGCGTGCCCAATATATATATGCCAATTCAGATTATATCAATCACAGGATGATTATATCAACATAGCAGATAACAGATTTTATATGACATAACGGATTTAACAGATTTAGCAACTTAGCAGATTTTGGCATATAACAGGTTAGGCATTTCAACCGACAAATTTAACAGATTAGGCATTTCAATCTAATTAGCAGTCTAGGCAATATAACAAAACTAGTAGTTTAGGCAACTAGACAAATTAGCAGATTTAGCAAATTTAATATTTCTAACAGTTCTATTTACATGCCTTGCCCAATCATAAATTGGCCTAAATTCATATGCTTACATAATTGTCATGATTCACAACATATACTCCATGTTTGCATAAAGTTACATAGCACAGAATATGGACATAATTTGCCATATAACATATGTTCCAATTTTTGTTAAACCTAGCATCTTACAGCAGATTCACATATAAATTATACCAAATATAACCATTAACTTCAATGCATGCCATATATCCAAAAATCCCTATTTAGGTGTAATCTAAATAGATATCCTAATTAATGTAAATCTTTACACCTAACTTTTCATATCCTTCTTCTTTTCATGTCATGAATCATTATGCAAACTATACCCAACAATATAAATCTTTAAATCATATCTTCTAAAAATCAGATCTTGACTTTTATATGCATTTTGTCCAAAGTCTCAAATCATATGTAATCTTACAATGGTTCCTCTTTTCTTCTATCATAGAATATGCATAGATCCAAATCTATGTTTACAACATATGCTCATTAATTACAGTTCTAAATTACAACATAGCTATGCATACAACATGCATAAATTATATGTTCATAGTCAAATTTATGCATATGTCCAATATATTTTATGCCTCGGACCTAAAGTCATATATTCAATTTAGTCTTGTCAAATTCGCATCATTCATCCCAAAATTTGCGTTCATACGTTCATCTCTTATGAGATTAGGCACAGGCTCGTGGTAGCCTGGCTATAAAAACAGAAAAGAAGAAAAGGGATACAGAAAAACAGATCTGACAGAAGAAAATATACAATCTCAGATTCAGAATCAAAAACATATCAAAATTATTATTAACGTTTACAGCGGAAAATAACTGTACTTGCCTTGATTGGATTAAAGAAAGAACTTTAACTTGTTGTAGAATCTTTGCAGAAACTTTAATCTCTAGTTTGAATTGAGTTGCTTAGGCTGATGTTGATTATTTTCTAGTTTTAATTTCAGCAGAGCAGAGACGCCATTTTTATTTTATTTTATTAGAAGAAGAGAGCAATGGAGGCTAGAGAATTGTTTAAGAAACCTAGGTAGAGTCTAGGGTCATTTTATAGAGTTTATGAACTGATTAGGACCATCGATGTTGCTTGGATTGATCGTAGCCATTCATTCGCAAGAGGGACCAATTAGAGCATGCCACCTAGCCCTAATGACAAAGCAGACCACAGAAAATCGACCAACATAGAATAGGCCAGCCAGGGTGGACTGGGTTCGACCTGGGTCTGGACCAGGTCGACAGCCCTGTCGACAGCCCTGTCGACCTGGTTAGACCAGGTCGACAGCCCAGTCGACCTGGGTGTCTTAGGCGGGAATTTTCCCGCCTTGGCCAATTGGGCCCGATTTTTAATTTTAAACTTGATTTCTGAGCTGTTCGAATTTTAAACTTAATTCAGAAACTTCCGGAGGCTATATCTTCTTCATACGGACTCCGTTTTTCGAAAACTCGGACTCTATTTCGCGTATTTTTCCGAGACGAACGCAATGGCGTATCCCGTTTCCCTTAGTTCTTTGATCTCAAATTAATTATACTTTAATTTGTTAATTCCACAGTTATAGAATACACGGGGTGTTACATTCTCCCCCACTTAAAAGGATTTCGTCCCCGAAATCTTCAAGTTAAGAAGAATGTGTCCTACCATCCAATCACCCATCTACTCAACCATCATCCACAAGCATCCACTGTCCTTAGAAAACTTCTAATGTTGTATGAACATATGCAAAAGTGTGTGTATATGTTCCTTATCTAATGCAAAATCAGGCGGTCTACTGATTCAGTTGACCTCCTTAATGCGAATTATGTCAGTGCCATGAGTCCAACATGTATGCAATAGAATTCTGATGATATATATTATTTCTATATGAGTGCACAACCATTCACTCAAATGCAACATCCATGTGCTGAATCAACCATTTTGCATCCACAAGAATTGAAAAATGCTCACTCATCCATATGCAGTATGAGAGTGTTTTCGAGCCGATCTAGTGCCTAGTGTGTGTATATGCATCCACGGGCAACCACTAGCAACCACTTGCATCCACTTGCAACCATCAAACATAACATGTCTCAAACACATGTTTACACCCATTAGTTTCTACCTAAAGTTCGAAGATTCGATCGATAGGATACAGTCGAATGATGGAAGCGAGTACAGATAGAACGAAAATTTGGTTCCCATTAGACATGGGTCCTAAGTATCGGCCCCAAAGACCGAAACCAACATCAAATTGATACCCAGAGGATTACCTTCTTTAGACAATGTCAAAACTGGAAATCCTATCAAAAGTATTTAGATATTTACAGACTACTGGTACAGATCAGGTTCCCTAATGATTCTTAGGAAGCTAAGCATGATAAAATCATACCCTACGAAAACTCAGAATGTATGCGTCATACTTGACGCCTAACACAGATATCCCTCAAACCCCAATCTCAAACAGATGATCCATAACCCTTATGGGTCTGAGTCTATAGCGGAATTCAGAAATAATACTAGTATTAAAGTGCAGAGTATCGATTACAAAATCAAAATACCAGAATCAGAAAAAGTCTTAACTCCATAATCAGATAAAGAAATTAAACCTACTATAGAAATTTTCCTATTTCTATCCTAGCCACTAGCCTCAAGAGTGTTCGCCTGCCCTCCTTGTCCTCGTCTCTTTGGGCAGTCCCTAGTGAAGTGTCCCATCTCCCCACAGTTGAAGCAAGCGCCCTTCCTTTTTCTGCAATCCTTGTTCAGATGAGTTGAGCTCCCACAAGTAAAGCACTTTTTCCCCTTCTTATCTTCAGACTTCTCATCCTTCTTTTGTGTTTCATTTTTGGGCCCCGCTTTCTTATTCTGTGGTTCTTCCTTCTTTGTCTCTTTCGGGCCCTTGTCTTCCTCGTGCAGTAGCGCCATATCCACCAATTTCTCGTAAGTTGCTCCCATGGGTACATGGGTCATGGCTAAGCTGTGCAGTGGCTCATTCAATCCTTTAACAAAGCGGAGACCCTTTTTATGCTGAGTGTTGACTAAATCCAATCCGAACCTAGCTAGTTGGTTGAACTGGTTGACGTATTCCTTGACCGTCATACTTCCTTGCTTAAGAGATAAGAACTTTTCCAGTTGTAAACTTCGTTCAGCTTGCGAGAGGAATTTTGTCTCAAACCTTGTTCTGAAATCCATCCATGTCTCGACCGGCCTCTCGGCGTTAGTGACTTCCCACCAGTAGGAAGCTTCGTCTTTGAGCAACCATACCGCCAACTGTACCTTCTGCCTATCGTCCACCTCGAAGATAACGAATAGATCCTCAGTTTCTTTGAGCCAATTCCTCGCTTTTACGAATGCTTCAGTTCCTTTGAAATCCTTTCCACCCATGGCCCTAAAATCTCTACAGATCTTTGAGAAAGCAATTGCACGAGGAGGGGGTGGAGGAGGGGGATCATTTGCTGGACCTGCAGCGGCGGTCCTAGCCTCAAGATATTGACGAAACCAACCGGGTACATGAACACCCTCTGGTATCTCAGATGCTTCAGACATGCTGGAACGAAAAAGGAAAGGTTCAACACAAAAAGGACTGAAAGAAAGATATATGGCTCTTAGGGATCATGTTTTTTTTTTCAAAATAAGCTTTACTTTTGAAAATACTTCCTTTTTAAATCCTTTTTGAAAATAGTTTTCAAAACTTTTTATCAAATCTGGTAACCTTCAGCTCTGATACCAAGTGTAACACCCCACCTCCGTTAAGGTCACTCACAAAGGGAATGCCTTAACTTTGGTGGAGCATTTTAGTAAACAGAACAGAAACTTACAAGACAGATAAAACAGTACTTCAAAATTTTTAACTTTATTACAGCGGAAACAGAAATTTATATTGTTACATCCTTTCAATTTCAGAATTCAAGTACAAAATATCAGTCTTGTACAAAAGCCTTTAAAATGCATAGTTTAAAATCATAATCCCCATGGAACGGAAGCTATACAGAGCCAAGCCATACTTTAAGCACTTCAAGCAAAGAGAAATCCGGATCAAGCTAAAGTATTTCCCTCCTTGGATAACCTGGGGGGGGGGGGGAAACGGAAGAAAGGAGGCGAAAACAACAAGGGTCAGACAAAAAGTCTGGCAAGTCCAGTGACTTTCAGCATATGAACAGATAATAATAATATGATATGAACATAAAACTGGATGTGAGATAACTATAACAGGTGTAGTAGATATAACAGAAAAACAGAATGATATAAACTATTGTTTTACACTTCTCTGCACTAATACTAGTATAGCAGAATTAGGTGTCACCCTAATGTCTAAATTGAAGCAGGAACGGGTACAGAATACTTTAACAGAAACAGAATGCTAATACTGGGCCTTTACTACCCGATCAGAAACAGACAGGAGAAGAAACAGATTTATCCCTATGGAAACAGAATGTGGAATTAGGTGTACACTAGTAATGGGCCTTTACCACCCGAACAGACGGTACCACACAGAAACAGACAGGTGTTACCACCCAACAGAAACAGACGGTACCAACAGAAACAGACAGAACTAAGCGTACCCTAAAACCCTACCCAAGCGATCGGCTCCCTAATACATAAATATCCTGTGTCGGCCCCACAGTAGGGTTTATCACTCCCTAAAGTGACAACCAATTGGCACAGACCTATTTACAGATGTCACGGCGTCTTACATCCTCAGAGGCAGACCGGGATCCATGCACGCACATGACCCGGTTGGAACGCACCATCAACACCCCTCGCCATTATCAGAATGAACCACTTATAATTAGTTCAGTAAGCGTGCCCGGACCCTACCTACTGTTGGGTCAAAGTTTTGATACCAGAAAGGGTTACTGACTAATATGGGTCCCAAACAACAGATGACACAAGTAATTCCCCTCCTAACCTTGTGTCCCCAGACTAACAGATTGTTTACAAGTTCAGACATACAGAGTTCAGATTTACTAATTCACAAATTAAGTTAACAAGTTTTCAGACTAACGGGTCAGATGTACAGATTTTCAGATTTGTCTAACTTTGTATTGGGCCTACAAATTCATGGACGAGTTTTACTACATTTATTAATCCTTTTGGTTTAACCCTATTTTTCCCCAATACGTTTTAGACGTCATTCTTATCTTAGATTTGCATTAATTAATTATTAATGCACAGACCTCTCACATTAGGTCGGTAGCTTGTGGCCGCTGGATATGCCGGGCGGTTCCGGGCAGACTTCTGCCACAAGCCAGACCTAACCTCGTGTCTTACGCATGTTATGACTAACTTCTCACATTAGAACCTATTGTTTGCGGCCACTGGATGTGCCGGGCGGTTCCGGGCAGATTTACGCCGCAAACTCATTCTAACCTCGAGTTAGCCATGTTTATCTTTGCGGCCAATTAATTAATAATTTACCGTTTATGCGCGTGCCCAATATATATATGCCAATTCAGATTATATCAATCACAGGATGATTATATCAACATAGCAGATAACAGATTTTATATGACATAACGGATTTAACAGATTTAGCAACTTAGCAGATTTTGGCATATAACAGGTTAGGCATTTCAACCGACAAATTTAACAGATTAGGCATTTCAATCTAATTAGCAGTCTAGGCAATATAACAAAACTAGTAGTTTAGGCAACTAGACAAATTAGCAGATTTAGCAAATTTAATATTTCTAACAGTTCTATTTACATGCCTTGCCCAATCATAAATTGGCCTAAATTCATATGCTTACATAATTGTCATGATTCACAACATATACTCCATGTTTGCATAAAGTTACATAGCACAGAATATGGACATAATTTGCCATATAACATATGTTCCAATTTTTGTTAAACCTAGCATCTTACAGCAGATTCACATATAAATTATACCAAATATAACCATTAACTTCAATGCATGCCATATATTCAAAAATCCCTATTTAGGTGTAATCTAAATAGATATCCTAATTAATGTAAATCTTTGCACCTAACTTTCCATATCCTTCTTCTTTTCATGTCATGAATCATTATGCAAACTATACCTAACAATATAAATCTTTAAATCATATCTTCTAAAAATCAGATCTTGACTTTTATATGCATTTTGTCCAAAGTCTCAAATCATATGTAATCTTACAATGGTTCCTCTTTTCTTCTATCATAGAATATGCATAGATTCAAATCTATGTTTACAACATATGCTCATTAATTACAGTTCTAAATTACAACATAGCTATGCATACAACATGCATAAATTATATGTTCATAGTCAAATTTATGCATATGTCCAATATATTTTATGCCTCGGACCTAAAGTCATATATTCAATTTAGTCTTGTCAAATTCGCATCATTCATCCCAAAATTTGCGTTCATACGTTCATCTCTTATGAGATTAGGCACAGGCTCGTGGTAGCCTGGCTATAAAAACAGAAAAGAAGAAAAGGGATACAGAAAACAGATCTGACAGAAGAAAATATACAATCTCAGATTCAGAATAAAAAACATATCAAAATTATTATTAACGTTTATAGCGGAAAATAACTGTACTTGACTTGATTGGATTAAAGAAAGAACTTTAACTTGTTGTAGAATCTTTGCAGAAACTTTAATCTCTAGTTTGAATTGAGTTGCTTAGGCTGATGTTGATTATCTTCTAGTTTTAATTTCAGCAGAGCAGAGACGCCATTTTTATTTTTATTTTATTAGAAGAAGAGAGCAATGGAGGATAGAGAATTGTGTAAGAAACCTAGGTAGAGTCTAGGATCATTTTATAGAGTTTATGAACTGATTAGGACCATCGATGTTGCTTGGATTGATCGTAGCCATTTATTCGCAAGAGGGACCAATTAGAGCCTGCCACCTAGCCCTAATGACAAAGCAGACCACAGAAAATCGACCAACATAGAATAGGCCAGCCAGGGTGGACTGGGTTCGACCTGGGTCTGGACCAGGTCGACAGCCCTGTCGACCTGGTTAGACCAGGTCGACAGCCCAGTCGACCTGGGTGTCTTAGGCGGGAATTTTCCCGCCTTGGCCAATTGGGCCCGATTTTTAATTTTAAACTTGATTTCTGAGCTTTTCGAATTTTAAACTTAATTCAGAAACTTCCGGAGGCTATATCTTCTTCATACGGACTCCGTTTTTCGAAAACTCGGACTCTATTTCGCTTATTTTTCCGAGATGAACGCAATGGCGTATCTCGTTTCCCTTAGTTCTTTGATCTCAAATTAATTATACTTTAATTTGTTAATTCCACAGTTATAGAATACACGGGGTGTTACAATAATACATAACACAACTGAAAGAAATATACGGTACAGAGCTTTCCGAATATTGCTCCAGCTGTAAATCCAGGATCCTAGAAAATAATATCTGCAAAACCCAACTACTAGCTACCCATATAGAAAATAGGGGCACCCAGAGTTTAGGTTAAAACAATAAACTCTAGGTCAGTCATGCGACTGGTGTGAGAACTAAAAGTTATTTAAAATTTTACATTAAAAATAAATTAAATCAAGGGACCACGCCGTATAACATGGAACGGGTTTTCTCCCAAGAATTCCAGTGCATAAAACACTTGTAAATAACACAATGCTTTTCGAAAAATTAAGCTATTATAAGACTCAGGTCCCATCACACAATGCAACGCAAGCCGAAGGATAAAGCTTTCCCTTATAATAGCCAAACATGCTTGGTATGTTTAAATCAAAAATCATTTGATACTATTAAAAGTGCATAGTGTATAAGACAACTACAAATATAAATGTATCAATCATAGACAGCATGGGTATCATATATGATGTCACCACACTAGGATCTACAATCAAAACCCAAATGCCACGTATTGGAAATTGGATTTCCGTCATGAGTCGAGGCAAGGGATCCTCTCCTTGCCGGCTTCGAGATATTCCAGCAAATGCCTCAGGATTACACACTCTGGGCAACCCTGTAATGCTTCAGGGTTGGTCCTCTCTTACGTTTGAGGATTGGTTATTCCTGAACATACGCTTCCCGGTCCTATCGAAACTATCTATGGGCTCCGTAGTAAATGATATATCTGAGGCGCCTCGCAATCCATCATCCACATAAGTAAAAATAAATAAATGTTTGGACTTCGTACCATGACACCACCCATAGCTAAAAAGGAAACGTCGTGCACTCCCTATAGTCACGATCCCATTTTTGACTCATACCGAGATGTGAGGCTCGCGAGTTAACGCTATACACAAAGTTATGTCATTCAAGGCCATGCTTTTATCATCAACTACAAGACTCTGCTCTTCAACAGAACCCTTGATCACTGCATCTCTGCATGCCACACAGGCAATTCACGCCATGCAATTGATGTCTATCGATATATAACCTCTGAGCTCGTACGTCTTAGAGAAGGGCGTTAAGCAAGAGAATAAATTATCCGCCCCCAAATAGATATAAACTTAATAGAAATCAGTCAACATGGAATAAAATTCAATGTCAGACACACATCCATTTATTAGTTTGTTCTAGGTTTGAACGAAACCGGAGGCACCTTATTCCTCGTCCCATATGTCCAATACAAAAGAGAGGTCCTAGCATATCCAGTCGATCTCCAAGTACGTCTGGACGATCACCACTTATTACCTTGTGTCGGATGTACAACCCAATCAAGACATCAGTAATCATCCAAACGATGTGAAGATCTCCGATCTTCAACCACCGTCTTCATTGTCGACTTATCGTCGTATCAATTATTTAGAATGGGATAAACTGGGTCTTTCCGAATAACTCGCATATCTTATAAACAAGTGCTATAAAAACACAACATACACCTCATTCCAATCCATAATATTCTTTTATTCAAATATTCTTTTCACAATTTAAACCAAATTAAGGTTTTCCAAACTAGTCGGGATTAGCGAACCTTACCAAAGAAATCATTTATTTTATTTCCCAACCCAACCAATTCATCCCATGGAGCAAAACTGGTAATGCTCCATATATAACACCACAGTGTTATCGGTAAAATTAATTACCATTTCACATTCAAGTCTAATTAAAGATTTAACTATCACTTAGAGCAAAACTGGTGATACTTCATTCTCGATCATTTCCCAAACATATAATTTTAAATTATCATAATCACTTTTCAATCTAATTAAAGATTCATTATAATTCCACTTAGTTTTAATCTTCCCCAAAATCATTATTAATGATTATTTAACTTTGGGAAATCAAACATGCCCCATCGACAATCTACACCGTACCATTGATTTCTGCCGATATATAACCTCTAAGCACGCACATCTTAGAGAAGGGTGTTAAGCAAGAGAATAAATTCTTGGCCACCAAATAGATATATATTTAGCAGAGAACAACAATACAGTTCAAAATACAATGTTAGACATGTAATCTTGTCTTTAACTGGGTTAAGGAACCACTGTCATTTAAAACACAGTTCACGATAAACCCAAAATCACATTCCACTAATACTGGAATCTTCATGGAAAACAGATCAATATATAATCGATATTAATTCCCGTATCCGAATAATAATATAAATGGAATAACGATAAAGCCTTTTAAATTCCATATATATTAATAGTCTTCCTCCGCAGAAGTTCACTTTGATTATTACCAAATCAAATTCTATTTAATTCTAATTCAATATATTAAATTGGAAAATTTTACTTTGGAAAATTTCCATTAAATCTTAATAAAAAGATTTATAAATTCCAAATCACATTTCACTGTAAATCGGGTTAAAGGACCAATGTCGTTAAAAACAAAGTTCACGATAAACCCAAAATCACATTCCATTAATAATGGAATCTTAATTAAATGATTTATTCTCTTCACAAGGGGTTTAAGAACAGTGTTATTGAAGACACCATTTACGAGAAACCCAAAATCCTATTCTTTTATTTAATTCCAATCAAATATTAATTAATTGGAAAACTTCACTAAATCTTAATTAAAAAATTTATTCTTTTCTCAACTGGGTTTAAGAACAGTGTTATTTAAGAGATCATTCACGACAAGCCCAAAATCCAATTCTTTTATTCAATTCCAATTAAATAATAATTAATTGGAAAACTTCACTAAATCTTAATTAAAAGATTTATTCTTTTCCCAACTGGGTTTAAGAACAGTGTTATTTAAGAGACCGTTCATGAATAACCCAAAATCCAATTCTTTTATTCAATTCGAATTAAATATTAATTAATTGGAAAACTTAACTAAATCTTAATTAAAAGATTTATTCTTTTCTCAATTGGGTTCAAGAACATTGATATTTAAGACACCGTTCACGACAAACCCAAAATCCAATTTAATATTAAATATAAGGCTCTGAATAGAAATTATATCGGCTTATATTCAATATCAAATTATAAAATCAACAAATATCGTATTGGGAATAACGATATATATATATATATATATATTCCAAATTTCTCCACAATATCCCTAAAATCACGGAACCCAACATCAAAATATCTCGAGGATGATTTCCATTCAAACCATTCCAATTCATATATTGGAAATTTTGGTTATATTAAAATCCATTCTCAATCCAATTTGTTTATTTAAAAATAATTGATTTTAACTCTAGTTAATAACTAGTTCATTTTGATAAAAATATATTTTTATCTTCTCAAATATGGAATTTTTCATCCTGATTCTTTTCAAATCATTTATTATTATTTTACACAAATTATTAATATTTTTAATAATTTTATTAAGGCCCTTCCAGTCGATTTCCATAAACGTTCATTGAACTGCACTTACAACGACCTTTTCCAAATTTGATTTGGACATAATTCCAAATCGAGCCATTAGATTTCAATTCTCTAATACTCATAGGAAAGCTCTTTTCGACACGAACCCAACGGTTCTGATTTTAGGAGAATACGATGGTCGGATCTCCCGTAATGTCATTTCGAAGTCAATGATCGAAATTCGTGAACGGTCGTGGCGTGACACGTTCTATTTCAGCCATTAAATATATATAATCTATGTATTATATATATTTCGTCAATTTACATTTAAAACTTATTTTATAAATCGTTTATAAATTCGTTTTAAAACGATTCTAAATTAATTTTCAATTTTAAATCAAAATTGAATACTCCTTATCATTATAATATATAAATGATAATATTTTCAAAATATCAGATTTTGAAATCATTTCCTTTTCGATATTCATTATAAAAAATAATAAAACTGATGCAAATATCGTTCGCGATAAAATGGCGCAAATCTAAACAACACGACTTCATATATTTTCGTGTCCATTCAAAATCGGACATCAAATTCACATTTTAATCCTTTACTGAATATTATTTTAAAATATTCGTTATTTTAAAATATTGTTCTTTCTGAATTGGAATCAGACACAGTCAATTACCATATAATGTTATTTATATGGATTTTATGCACACATGTACACAATAATAATGATATACAATCAACCATCATTTAGAGTGCATTACACAACTGCATAAGCGTTAAACATAAATAATTAACGCTTACAATAGTCTGTCAACCTATCGATTGACATACAACTAAACAACTGGGATTAGTGTACGCCAAATATCATCCCAATACCCGGGTGGGGTTTCAACCAACAAATACTGAATATTATTTGTGCAGTTAGGTGATGTGTAAAATTATCGACCCAATCGATATCACAAAAATATGCGAGCATAAACGAGTCGTCCGACTTGTAAATGGATGTATAAACTTATTTTTAACTGTCCAATAATTATTTTATTTATCGCAGTTATAAGCTAAAAATAATATTTTCAACTAACTAAAATTTTCTAATACATTTTAGAAAATTTCGATAGCATAACGACATGATACTAGAACCGGAATAAAGTCTAGCCTTATCACTCGCCTAATACTGGCTCGCTCCATACACAAACCAAATTCAATCAATTTCTTAATTTTCACAACCATAATCAAATCACGTAGAAGATCCAAATAAATAAATACTAAAATACCCCAATGCCATTTATGGCGCCTAAGTGGCTATTCGCGGAGTATGAAATTTGTGTGTCGGTAATATCCATACATCGCTTTCAATGTATGTGATTGTGCCAATTCGAGTGTTGAACTCCATATAATTCAAATCAAACAATATGGTTTGTACAATAAATAGTGTCGGGGGCTTCTAAGCCCCGTCTGCATCCTAGTATATATTTAACTAGAAAATAATTTGACTGAGAATCATTCTCACCTTTGGTTTCCACTCCGCCATTCTTTGATTGTCAATCTTATTTTTTTTAGAAATCCAGCATGTCTATTTTATAAATAACATACATATGTTAAAAACGATATTTTTATCCATCGAATAATTATTTCATACATATGATAAAAATCATATTTTTATATAACTTAAAATCATATCTTTATATAATTAAAAATCATATTTTTATTTGATGTTCTTATATATAAAAATCATATTTTTGTATCGCTGCTATATATATATCACATTTTTATTCTGCTACTATATAAATAAAAATCATATTTTTATTATGCTATTCATATAATAAAAATCATATTTTTAAACCGCTATTATATATATAAAAATCAAAATTTTATAATGCTAACATATATATATATATATAAATAGATTTTGTATCTTGCTACATATATTATAAAGATCATATTTTTATTTTAATGCTATCTCTTTTAAAAATCCAAAAAGAAAATCAATGTTTTTTTATTTTCAAAAACTGATTTTAACAACGCATTTATATTTAATAAAAACCGATTTCAAAATAAATGATTTTTTTATTAAATTAAACTAATTATTCAAAATAAATAAAAAGGTGGTGGTTGAGGAGGGGTGCGCCGGGGTGCTGATGGCCATGGGGTGGCGTGAATGGCCGTTGGTGGGCCATAGGCAGTCGGAGCAGCGGATTTGGGGAGCTTGGGTTTTGGGTTCTTCGATTGGAGGGAGAAGGAGGAGGGGGAAGAGAGAATCGAAGTGGGGGCTGTGGAGATGGGCGACGGTCCCGGCATCGGCAGCGGCTGGCCAGGGTGGCGGGTCAACGGCGGATGAGATACAAGTTTTTTCTTTTTCTTTTTCTTTAAAATGACAGGGAACAAGAAAGAGGCAAAAAGGGGGTATTATATTATATATATATTTAATTATTTGAACTCCAAAAAGTTATTTTTCCTTCGAAACCAACAACTGTCGCCCCTAGCTAAATACCCCCATTACGGACACAATGGGATATGTTTCATAAGCCAATTCGACTGTTTCAGTCTATTTTTATCAGAATTAAAATATAAATCATTATATATTCAATTGAAACGTACATTTTAATTTACCAGGGCCATACATGGACTTCGAAAATTCCAGAAAAATAAATCTAGCTATGTTTTGATGATTTGGTCCTAACAAAACTAATTTCGTAGAATTTGGAGACCGTTTGAAAAATGTTCAATTTCCAGTCGATTTAGTTTAAATTGAAATTACCAAACATGTTTTAATCCACCACGCTCACATATTAATTCCAAAATTTATGAAAATTGAAATCCAGCAATAATTTTACATTTCAGATCTACCAAAAGTGGTTTCGTCGCAAACGGAGGTCGTCTGCAAAATGGCTATTTTTAAGAGCATTACATATATTAATATATATATATATATATATAAATTCCATAACGACTATTTTAAATTTTAAATTGGACATAACTTTTAATTCTCGTCATGAAATCTGGATTTTTCACATTCGTTAGAAAGATATAATTAAACAGATTCAAATGTTATTATTTTATTGAAATCCAATTTATTTTGAATTTTATACATTCAATTAAAATTTAAAATTGAATTTTCAATCTGCCATGCCATTTCAGGCTCGTTTTATAATTAAAATAAATTTATACATTCTAACTTTCATTCTAGCTTTCATTCTTTAACTTTTCAGTTTCTAAGAATTTTTAATTTCTCAAAAATTTGGCTAACACCCTAAATTTTCAAAAAAAAAATCTCCATAACCTCCTTTGTATAGGGGAACCTTTAGAACCGCAACTTGCCTCACAGGGCCCTCATCTATCCAATGGAAAAAGAAAAAGCCAAGCGGCTAGCCAATTGGCTCATAAAATCATCAAAACCCGATAAATTAGTAAATATGTACCTATTTGTTTGGCATAAAATTTTATCCCTCTTCTTAGCTTTCTTTTTATGACCTATTCACACATATATATGTACATGTATGCAATTTCAATCAAATTTCAATTCAGTTCTATATTTGCTCGATTTGGCTAAATTTTACCTTTCCATTATCATATTGGTTTTATCACTCAAATATTTTAATTAGTTGAACAAATAATCACACAACACAACCAGCAATCAATTAGT
The DNA here is from genome assembly GCA_030737875.1 of Allium sativum. Lineage (NCBI taxonomy): Eukaryota > Viridiplantae > Streptophyta > Magnoliopsida > Asparagales > Amaryllidaceae > Allium > Allium sativum. Next base: position 965,298,317 of record CM060912.1, on the reverse strand, counting down.
TGATTAAATTTTCAAATATATAACTTTAATATATATACACACACACACTCAAAAATCCAATTTTTAGTGCCAAATCACAATAATGTATCCTATCTAATTTTGGTTCTCATACCAGTCAATTGAAAATATATAGACATCCCACTTTCGAATCTCGAACATAAACACTGATGTTGGTGCACCATCACCAGAATTATCCCCGAGCTACTAGAGTGTGGTTCTATATCTATCCAGTATATTTGAGACTTCGTATACACGTTTGCAAGGCGTATATGCAAAATCTTCATATACTCGATTGTACAAAATCAATTTTCAAATAAAAGTCTCAAATACATATAATAAGGTTTAAATTTTTAAAACAAAGTTTGTTTTTAATAAATAATACTCTTCTAACTCATTCTAGGATATTACTGATCTTATCTCTAACTAGTTATTCTTATTGGATATTACTAATCCAATCTCTGATGAATTCTTTCGTTCGGCTCTAATATGTCATGTTCTTGACCTCTGTAAACCAAAGCTCTGATTCCAAATTTGAAACGACCCAAACGTGCCCTTACGAGAAATCCTGGATTGTGTTGAGAAGCCCGTGTTGAGTTGAGAACACGACAAATTAGAACATAAATGACAGACCATTTTATTGCTTATTACAACACTTACATCAGAGTACAATAATATAGCAGAGTATGAATAAATATTACACATTGGAAAATATCAGAGATTTAAATTACATTTAAATACATAACAGCAAAAAATAATACATAACACAACTGAAAGAAATATACGGATACAGAGCTTTCCGAATATAGCTCCATCTGTAAATCCAGGATCCTAGAAAATAATATCTACAAGACCCAACTACTAGCTGCCCGTGTGGAAAATAGGGGCACCCAGAGTTTAGGTTAAAACAATAATCCCCAAGTCAGTCATGTGACTAGTGTGAGACCTATAATAGTTATTTAAAACTTTACTTTAAAACTAAAGTAAATCAAGGGACCATGCCGTATAACATGGAACAGGTTCTCTCCTAAGAATTCCAGTGCATAAAACAGTTTATAAATAGCGCAAGCTTTTCGAAAAATGAAGCTATTATAATGTAGAAGCCCGTAAATCTGTACCAATTTGAGCTGGTTAATACCCTACACATTCAACTCAAAGTGCACGAAAATACAGATCTTTAATAGAAAGAAATTAGAGGATGAGAAAGATAAGATAGAACTAATAGAATAGAAGAATAAGAAGAACATCAGAGTCAAAGTAAACACGAATCTCACAGCGGAACGAATAAAATATATATAACATAAATTTGAAATACAAAACTGTATTGTATATACATACCATATCAGAGTATAACACTTATACATCACAGCGGAAATAATCTCTAAATAACTAGTGGTGAAATCTCCTGCTTCGAGCTCTTCCAAGTGTATCTGTAAAAGCCTGAAACACTTGACTGCCCGTACAAATTTGGGCACCCAAGAGTTTAGGGAAAACAGAATAAACTCTAGGTCAGTCATGGGACTGGTGTGGGTAAACTCCAACCATATTGTTTAACTTTAAAAATCCTTCTGAAAGAAAGGGTAATAGTAAGACCAACCCACACATAAACATGGACGGTTTTTACCTTACTATAACCAGAACATTTTTGTTATCAAAATCCAGTGATATTATAAAAATGTCTAATCAAATTAATAACCAAATAGTAGCACGCTTGTATCTCACGCTCTACATACATAGTATAAAATCAAAAACCGCAAGGCGCTTATTGGAGATTGGATTCCAACTATGACAAGGTATGGGACAACCTCCTGATCAGTGTACTCTAGAGGGGACACACTAGGGTTCATAAGAACATCTTGCAATTTGGCCCACACATGACCGACCACTCACTTAGCTTGAGTGTATCGAATATATTGTCACCCACAGTTGTCGGTCGTCCAACCGTAATCCGTAAGATACAAAATCGAAAGAAGAATGAATATTGAATTTTCTCTAGATTGGTAACAAATATACCCTGCTTGGGTATGACCCAACTAGCCATGCTACCGCCCGATTTCTGTCATTTCCCTGTTGTGAGGATAGAGGCTACGTCTATCTTTCAGAACATATGATCACCATTCACTTTGAATACCACATCGTCAAACCCGTCAATTCACTAAACAATTTCCAAAAATATCACGGGTATAAAAAGCTAAGAGGAACGAATTCCTCCACCACCAGACATAATACCTTTAAGAGATCAATCGTATGTGATTTGTTAGGTATACTTTGTCAGGCACTTGTCCATACAAGTTGTCCAGGGACTGGACAAACAGAAAGCCCATTCTGGAACATGACGACCCTTGCACTTCACTCCGTCTTCAATTATCTTCAGAAGAATCTAACTCGCAGTGCTTATGCCTATACGGAGTGGTTTTCGGATAGTATATCCAAACCGTCTCTCCGTATTGACACCGATGGTCTAAACACTTCGATAGTCGGTTATTTAACTGTCGAAGTAAAACAAACATCCATTCAAATTTACACTAAGCATCAAACAAATCACTGGCCCTTTTATTTAACATTACTTTCCCAATTTTCCATATCTTCCCAGATATTTTCCAAAACCAGTTTAGCCCTTCACATTTCTTGGAAAACATTTCCAGTTATTATAAACCTTTATTCTCCCATATTGCATATATATATATATATATATATATATATATATTGTTAATGTTCGAAAAACATTCTCATCCTTTCACATTTCTTATTTCTGGTATATTAGAAAATATACATTATTTACATTGGAAAACATTTCCAATTTCCATTTTAACTATTTAATCTGCAAACATTTGCTTTTTAAAACCCTATTCCCTTTGAAATGTGAACATTTATTTCTTATAGAAATCTGATTTCGTTCATCAAATAATTCTTTATTTAGATAATAATTACCATTATAACTTAATGTCGACCTCCTATTTGATTAAAACTCGTTAAGCCTTCCTTTATTTCGAAAATAACAATATATATTATTTGTTCAACATTCAAGTACCATTTATTATATGATCCAGAACAATGTCAAATGACATCTTATATAGACTCAAATGTTTTTATCACATTCCTATATTTTAAAGAGTTCCCTTCGGTACGGGTAACATATATCAAATCTCAATTATTTACTTCTACTTCCAACTTTGTATAATTCATTTACACTTCTTCGGGAAAAACATAATTATTCTCTTATCACTTGGGGTAAGTGAATTTCAAACCTTCTAGGGAATAGTGTTATATATAATAGTCATGCTTAAGCTTGGTTTAAAACGTTAATTTATCGTCATAGTTTTAAAAACTTGCAATACGCTGTAGTATCCCCCTTTTTAACTAATGAAATACGATGTAATATTCCCCCTTTTATAACTAATGCCATACGCTATCATATTCCCCTTTATAACTAATCTCGACGTCTTTGTCCGCTACAAACTAATACCATCTCTCAATAATAGTGAAGTTGTTCAAGTTGGGGTATTCTATATACCTCTCAGACCTTGATCGATGATGTTCTTATCTTAGGATAGATAAAAGTACGTAACTCTAACTCCTTATTACTTTCATATCCCCTAAACGGTTTTTCTTATTTTATTTTGGAATACGGTTTTATAAAACCATATCCTTACTTTGAAAGCTTAGTTGATTATGATTATTTACATTAAACATTAACTCTTCGCTTCATCTTCCTTATACAATTCCATTTGTAATTAACGTTCTACTTTCCATTTGAATCATTTTACCTAATTCAAGTAAACCTCTCACACAAAATCAATATTATCTTAAATGAATTCCATTTAAGAATAATTTCTTTAATTAACGACTTAAATAATTAATTAACTTAATCGTTGCTAAAGTACACAGTTTAATTCCTTATTAATTAAAAATAGATTAGTTTCTTACCTTACTCATATTAACTAATTATATTAGTTCAATAATCATTTAAACTCCATTAAATAAAAAGGTAATTATTAATTGAGAAATCTTATTGATTTAAACAATTAATTTCTAAGCTATTATCACTTGATTAATTGAAGATCGATTAATCCAATAATCATTTTCTAACAAAGCAGTTGATTTAATCAACTTCAAATCATCGGTTTATTTGTTACCCGATCTTAATTACTTCTTACCATCAGTTTAATATAATTAGTCTAAAACACTACTTAACCATTTGTCTTAAAATGGTTATCCTAAAATATTAGCTCATACGGTAATTATAACTTCACTTACGTATAACCCTATATAAATTGTCAAAATAATCGTTCATATTTACTCTATAAAACTGACTATATAATGTTTATAATTGAATTTCTAATATAATTTAAAACTCTGCTTCAATTATAAAAATACAATTTTTATAATTTAACTTCGTTGATTTGCTTGACGGGAAATCATCGTCTTAACAAAAAGATGGATTTATGGTCGTCTGCTGCCAATCCCTTAATCAACCTCGTTTATTGATTTAGTCACACTAACGTTGCATTTCCATTCAACATAAATATCCAAACGGGTTTTTCAATGTCATTGGTTCAAACAGTGCATATATAAATAATATAAACCAAACAGTACATATAAATATTGAGGAATCTGGTTGGATTTCCTCCAACCGGTTTTCTGTATCCATAGATGTTAGTCAACACACTTAACACTAATTCCATACGAGGGAGTATTATAATCGATGGAATCAGTATCCAGCCAATTTGTACATATGCAATGATATATATATATATATATATATATTTCAACCAATTTAATTGTAATCTACCTAAACGACCATCACACGACATTCATCCATTATTTATCAATATTAAAATATGATTATTATATTTTAAAATAAAACAGAGTGAGTGAATTTACTCACCTTCCCGTGTTAACCGTTAAATAACGATTTGCATCATTCGATTTTATCACGGAATTCCAATGGCTCTCTTCTCTGTGGAATATGTTCCACAATGTAGATCAGGTCGTTATGATTTCAACAAATCCGATCGCGTTCCGTTCGCCAATCTTATTTCTCAACGCCTTCTTCCCTATCAATTCTCTTGTGCTAGCTCTTCTTCACAAATGTTTTACTATTTATACCCTTACATTCACGTTCACTCCACCGTCATCTTGCCGACATCACCTTGTGATCAACTAAAACCGCCAATTGGGCTTCACGCTTTTAAACCCAATGCAATTCCCTGATACCCGATCCGCCAAACCAACTTCCTTTCCTGTTAAACATCTTGTCTACCTTTATATGAACGCATGACCCCCCCCCCCCAGTCCTCATATTCCCTTTCCAGCACATTTTCATCGTCATTCCTCTAGTAGAATCCAACTTTACAATGCAAAACGCAGGCCGTCCTTTTCACCAATACCCTGCCACGTGTCCATCTTATTCATTTCTTCTTCCCATAAATTCATCTTATCACATACCCCTTCAACTTTCCAAACGTTACTTTACAAACATGAAGGCCACCATTCTTCTTTACTTTCATGAATACAAAACCACAACTCTCTTATAATTAGTTTCCTAAACGCCTTATGCATATCAGCGCTTGGTGTCACCACTCCCCACGTGTTAACATGCTATCTCCTTCAACCTCTCACATATTTGGCTTTCCATCACCGATCGCTTTAAATATTCCTCTTCTCACCATAATATAAATTCTCCACATAGTTTTAAATTCTCACCACACAGTAAACTAGTACTTCCTCCATTTCTAAGTTGAACCCAACAACATGCTTTAAACCCGCCTTTCTCTAATACATTTCTTCCTCAACAAATATATATTGCATACATCATGGCGTCACCTTACCAGTTCGCACTTTCTCCAAAGTCAATCCTCCATGAAACCAACTGCCACCTTCTCGCCTTACATGCAGCATCCTTTTTTAGTGAACACAGCACCACCTTTTATAATTCCCACTGTTCTCCACCTGTGCCCTCGTTGCACACCCGTACACACTACATGCGGCAACCTTACACAAGCTCTAGACCTTCATTACCGACAGCAGCCTTCACTCTTCCCTTCAAGAACGCGAGCATCTTCATGGTACCCTTCTTCAATTCCCTCAAATGCTCGCACACAACACCTTGTATTCTTATGGACCACACTACCCCTCATCTTTATCACTAAAACCCACTACCGTTCTTTTAGCTGTCCCATTTCAGCAAAACTACAACACAAAATAAACTACTCTACAACTTTCCTGCGTGTTCATTTATAGTTGAGGAGGCTTCGAAATTAAGGCATCATTGCGCAGGTAGCCATGTTCGTAGATGGTACTTCGTGTACTATAGAGTTCATGCTTTCTCATCATACGTCTGCTCAAATCTCGTAGGGTCTGCATTGGAAAATTTGTTTAGGGTATGGGTTGGTATAGTATAGGGTTAGATTAGCGTTTAAGTTTTAAAAAGTCATGAATTGGCTAAATCATTAGGGTGGTAGGCTTTGAAATTTTGTTTGAGTTTTTCTATTCAGCTTGTCTTGCGAAAAGAAGGGTGAAGATGTATGCATTCCTTAGCAATGAAGATACACAATTATACTAAATATAATATACTTGAGGCTCCTTAATATCTAAGTTTTAATTTCTTCATTTCAAAGGAATAGGACACATTCTACACAATATTAGGCTAGCTGAACAGAAGTGATGGGGTACAAATTCTTAGTGGTTAAGAAATGAATATATATATACATATTTATGTTTACGTTATAAATATGCATACTCCATTACTTAAATTTTCGTTTATGTTGGAGCCGCTACAGACAAGAATAAAATTACGGTCGTGTCCAACAAGGTGTCACGATCCCAAAAATTTAATAATATCAGTAGGTTAACTTATATTGTGAAATTCCAATATGTTATTATAGGGTGCAAAATACTCCAAATAAAAAGTTGCTTATTTTACAAAATAAAAATTATAGTAAAACTCTAAAAATTAAATTATCACTACGTCTCAAAAGAATCTTGTCCAAATTCGAATCCGATATTTAAATATATTTAAATAACTGTTATGGTCCATATACGATTTCATAGTGACTTTCTGAATAGTTAATTTAGACCTATCTTGCAATCTATAATCCGAAATTTCGATTCTTCACTTCCGTTATAAAAATATAGTTCAATGGATTCGAACATTTCTTATTTCGAAGAAATCCGACTAATAACGAGTCATGTACACTTAGTTGAAGTTCAGAACGTTAAATTACGAACTACCGCGATATTACGGGCTCGATTATATTTAATATATATTTTTATATGTTCAACTTCATTTTTAATTAATATATAAATCCACTTATATTACGGATTCAATATTTAAACTGATTTAAATATTCAAATACAAACCGATAAAAATGCGGGACATTACATATAAGACTCAGGTCGCATCACACAATGCAACGCAAGCTGGAGGATAGAGTTTTCCCTTATTATAGCCAAACATGCTTGGTACGTTTTAAACAAAAATCATTTGATACTATTATAAGTGCATAGTGTATAAAACAACTTCAAATATAAATGTATTAATCATAGACGGCATGGGTACCATATATCATGTTGCCATACTTGGCTCTACAATCAAAACCGAAATGTCATGTATTGGAAATTGGATTTCCGTCATGAGTCGAGACAATGGATCATCTCCTCCCCGACTGTGAGACACTCTAGCAAATGTCTCAGGATTACACGCCCTAGGCAACCCTGTGATGCTTCAGGGTCGGTCCTCTCTTATGTTTGAGGATTGGTTATTCCTGAACACACGTTTCCCGGTCCTAACAGACCTATCCATCGGCTCCGTAGTAACCGATATATCTAAGACGCCTCGCAATCCATCATCCACATAGGTAAAAATAAATAAATGTCTGGTCTCCATACCATGACACCGCCCATATCTAGTAGGAAACGTCGTGCACTCCCTGCAGTCACGATCCTGTTTATGACTCATACCAATGTGTGAGGCTCGTGAATTAACGCTATCCACAAAGTTATGCCATTTAAGGTCGTGCTTTGATCATCAACCACAAAACTCTACTTTTCAACAGAAGCCTTGATCACTTCATCTCTGCATGCCACATAGGCAACTCACACCATACGACTTATGTCTATCGATATATAACCTCTAAGCTCGTACGTCTCATAGAAGGGCGTTAAGCAAGAGAATAAATTCTTCGCCGCCAAACAGATATATATTTAATAGAAATCAATCAACATGGAATAAAATCTAATGTCAGATACACATACATTTATTAGTTAGTTCTGGGTCTGAACGAAACCGAGGCACCTTATTCCTCGTCCTATATGTCCAATACAGGAGAGAGGTCCTCGCATATCCGGTCGATCTCCAAGTACGTCTGGACGATCACCACTTATTACCTTTTCTCGGTGTATAGCCCAATCAAGACATCACTAATCATCCAAACGATGTGAAGATCTATGTTCTTCAACCACCGTCTTCATCGTCGACTTATCGTCGTATCAATTATTCAAAATGGGATAAACCCGGTCTTTCTGAATAACTCGCATATCTTATAAACAAGTGCTATAAAAACACAACATAAGCCTCATTCCAATCCAGAATATTCTTTTATAAAGATATTCTTTTCACAATTTAAAACAAATTAAGATTTTCCGAACTAGTCAGGATTAGCGAACCTTACCGAAGAAATCATTTATTTTATTTCTCAATCCGAACCTATTCATCCCAAGGAGCAAAACTAGTAATACTCCATATCTAGCACCACACTGTTATGGTTAAAATTAATTACCATTTCACATTCAAATCTAATTAAAGAATTAACTATCGCTAGGAGCAAAACTGGTGATACTACATTTTCGATCATTTCCCAAACTTGATAATTCTAAATAATCATAATCATTTTTAAATCTAAATAAAGATTCATTAAAACTCCGCTTAGTTTTATTCTTCCCAAAAATCATTATTAATGATTATTTAATTTTGGAAAATCAAACATGCTGCATCGACAATATACACCATACCATTGATTTCTACCGATATATAACCTCTAAGATCGTACGTCTTAGAGAAGGGTGTTAAGCAAGAGAATAAATTCTCTGCCACCAAACAAATATATATTTAGCAGAGATCAACAATACAGTTCAAAATACAATGTTAGACATGTAATCCTATCTTTAACTGCGTTAAAGAACCAATGTCATTTAAAACACAATTCATGATAAACCCAAAATCACATTCCATTAATAATGGAATCTTCACGGAAAATAGATCAATATATAATCGATATCAATTTCCGTATCCAACTAATAGTAAAAATGGAATAACGACAAAGCCTTTTAAATTCCATATATATTGACAGTCTTCCTCCGCATAAGTTCAATTCGATTATTACCAAATCAAATTCCATTTAATTCCAATTTAATGTATTAAATTGGAAAACAATACTTCGGAAAATTTCCATTAAATCTTAATATAAATATTTATAAATTCCAAATCACATTTCACTATAAATCGGGTTAAAGAATGAATGTCGTTAAAAACACAGTTCACGATAAACCCGAAATCACATTCCATTAATAATGGAATCTTAATTAAAAGATTTATTCCCTTCACACGGGGTTTAAGAACAGTATTATTTAAGACAACATTCACGACAAACCCAAAATCCAATTCTTTTATCCAATTCCAATCAAATATTAATTAATTGGAATAAGAGTAGTGTTATTTAAGAGACCGTTCGCGACAAACCCAAAATCCATTTCTTTTATTCAATTCCAATTAAATATTAATTCATTGGAAAACTTCACTAAATCTTAATTAAAAAATTTATTCTGTTATCAACTAGGTTTAAGAATAGTGTTATTCAAGAGACCGTTCATGACAAACCCAAAATCCAATTCTTTTATTCAATTCCAATTAAATATTAATTAATTGGAAAACTTCTCTAAATCTTAATTAAAAGTTTTATTCTTTTCTCAACTGGGTTTAAGAACAGTGCTATTTAAGACACCTTTCACGATAAACCCAAAATCCAATTTAATATTTAATATTTAATATAAGGCTCTGAATAGAAATTATATCGGCTTATATTCAATATCAAATTATGATCAACAAATATCGTATTGGGAATAACGATATATATATATATATATATATTCGTCCACAATATCCGTATAATCACGGAATCCAACATCGAAATATCTCAAGGATGATTTCCATTTGAATCCATTCCAATTCATATATTGGAAATTCTGGTTATATTAAAACCCATTCTCAATCCAATTTATTTATTTAAAAATAATTGGATTTTAACTTTAGTAATTAACTACTTCAGTTTGATCAAAATATATTTTTATATTTACAAGTGTGGAATTTTTCATCCTATTCTTTCAGAATCATTTATTATGATTTTACACAAATTATTAATATTTTTATTTTTTTATTAAGATCCTTCTACTCAATTTCAATAAACGGTCATCGAACTGCATTTAGAACGACCTTTTCCAAATTTGATTTGGACATATTTCCAAATCCAACCATTATATTTCAAATCTCTTACATTAATTGGAAAGCACTTTTCGATACGAACCCAACAGTTCCGGTTTTAGGAGAATCCGACGGTCGGATCTCCCGTAATGTCAATTCGAAGTCAGTGGTTGAAATTTGCGAATGGTCGTGGCGCGACGCGTTCTATTCTGGCCATTAAATATATATAATATATATTATATATATTTCGTTGATTTCCATTTAAAACGTATTTTATAAATCGTTTATAAATTTGTTTTAAAACGATTCTAACTTCATTTTCAATTTCAAATCAAATTGAATACTCCTTATCATTATAATATATAAATGATAATATTTTCAAAATATCAGATTTTGAAATCTTTTCCTTTGAGATATTCATTATAAAAATGAATAAAACCGATATAAATATCGTTCGCGTTAAAATGGCGCAAATCTAAACAACACAGCTTCATATATTTTCGTGTCCATCCAAAATCGGACATCAAATTCACATTTTAATCCTTTACTGAATATTATTTTAAAATATTCGTTCTTTCTGAATTGGAATCAGACACAGTCAATTAACATATAATGTTATTTATATGGATTTCATATACACATGAACACAACAGTAATGATATACAATCAACCATCATCCAGAGTGCATTACACAACAACATAAGCGTTAAATATAAAAAATTGACGCTTACAACAGTTTGTCAACCTATCGATTGACATACAACTAAACAATTGGGGTTAATGTACGCCAAATATCATCCCAATATCCGTGTGGGGTTTCAACCAATAAATACTGAATATTGTTTGTGCAGTTGGGCGATGTGTAAAATTATTGACCCAATCGATATCACAAAAATAACTAGCATAAACAAGTCATCCAACTTGTAAATGGATGTGTAAACTTATTTTTAACTATCCAATAATTATTTTATTTATCCCAGTTATAAGCTAAAAATAATATTATCAACTAATTAAATTTTTCTAATACATTTTAGAAAATTTCGGCAGCATAATGGCACGATACTAGAACTGGGATAAGGTCTAGCCTTATCCCTCGCCTAAAACTGGCTCGCGCCATACACAAACCAAATTCATTCAATTTCTTAATTTTCATAACCATAATCAAATCACGCATAATATCCAAATAAACAAATACTTAACTACCCCAATGCCATTTACGGCGCCATAAGCGGCTATTCGCAGAGTATGAAATCCGTGTGTTGGTAATATCCATGCATCGCTTTCAATTTATGTGATTGTGCGAATTCAAGTGCTGAACTCCATATAATTCAAATCAAACAGTATGGTTTGTACAATAAATAGTGTCGGGGGCTTTTAAGCGCTGTCTGAATCCTAGTATATATTTAACTAGTAAATAATTTGAGTGAGAAGTGTTCGCACCTTTGGTTTCCACTCTGCCATTCTTTGATTGTCTATCTTAAATTTTTCTTTTCAGAAATCCAGCATGTCTATTTTATAAATAACATACATATGTTAAAAAGGATATTTTTTATCTATCGAATAATTATTTCATACATATGTTAAAAATCATATTTTTAACTAACTAAATTTTTTCCTTTATATGATAAAAATAATATTTTTTATATAACTGAAAATCATATCTTTATATAATTAAAAATCACATTTTATTTGATGTTCTTATATATAAAAATAGTATTTTTATATCGCTACTATATATATAGAAATCACATTTTTATTCTGCTACTATATAAATAAAAATCACATTTTATTGTGCTATTCATGTAATAAAAATCATATTTTTAAAATGTTATTATATATATAAAATTCAAATTTTTATAGCGCTAATATATATATATCGAATTTTTATCTTGCTACATATATTATAAAGATCATATTTTCATTTCAACTCTATCTCTTTTAAAAATCTGAATAGAAAATCAATGCTTTTTATTTTTGAAAACTGATTTTAACAACGCATTTATATCAAATAAAAACTGATTTTAAAATCAATGCTTTTTTATTAAATTAAACTAATTATTTAAAATAAATAAAATAAAAACTTTCAAGCGATAGGTGGTGGATGAGGAGGGGTGCGTCGGGGTGCTGATGGCCAGGGGGTGGCGCAGATGGCTGCTGGAAAGGCACAGACGGTCGGAGCAGCGGACTTGGGGAGCTAGGTTTTTGGGTTCTTCGATTGGAGGGAGAAGGAGGAAGGAGAAGAGAGAATCGACGGGGAGTCTGCGGAGAGGGGCGGTAGTCCCGGCGTCAGCTATGGCTGGCCAGGGTAGTGGGTCTACGGCGGATGAGATCGAAGTTTTTTTTTCTTTTTCTTCTTTAAAATGACAGGGAATGAGAAAGAGGGAAAAAGGAGGGTATTATATTATATATATATATTTAATTATTTAAATTCCAAAATTTTATTTTTCCTTTGAACCTCAAATCGAACCCAACGACTATCACCCCTAGCTAAATACCTCCATTCCGGACACAATGGGATATGTTTCGTAAGCCAATTCGACAATTTCGATCAGTTTTTATTAGAAATAAAATATAAATCGTTATGTATTCAATTCAAACGTACATTTTAATTTACCGGGGCCACACACAGACTCAAAAATTCTAGAAACATAAATCTAGCTATGTTTTAACGATGTGGTCCTAACAAAACTAATTTCATCGAATTTGGAGACCGTTTGAAAAATGGTCAATTTCCAGTCGATTAAATTCAAACTAAAATTACCAAACACGTTTTAATCCACCACGCTCACATATTAATTCCAAAATTTATGAAAATTGAAATCTAGCAATAATTTAACATTTCAGATCCACCAAATGTGGTTTCGTCGAAAACGGAGGTCGTTTACAAAATGGCTATTTTTAAGGGCTTTATATATATTAAAAAATATATAAATTCCATAGCGACCATTTTAAATTTTAAAAAGGGTATAACTTTCAATTCTCGTTATGAAATCTAGATTTTTCACATTAATTACAAAGATATAATTAAACAAATTCAAATATTTTTGGTTTTACTTAAATCCGATTTATTTTGAATTCTATACATTCAATTAGAATTTAAAATCGGATTTTCAAATTGTCGTTTCAGGCTCGTTTTATAATTAAAATAAAATTATACGTTCTAACTTTGATTAAAATAATTTTTTAGTCATTATTATTTAAAATAAATCATTTTAAATATTCAAAATCCATTAAAATAGCCAAAATAAAAATTTTAAATTAGTTCTGAAAATCCGGGTTTTTACAAGGAGACCCGAACTGATCTAGATATGAGAAGGAGACGCGAACCGATCCGGATAGGAGAAGAAGACCCGAACCGAACTGGAGAGGAGGAGACCCGAACCGGACCAGATAGGACAATAATGCCCGAACCGAACCGGATAGGAGAAGGAGACCCGAACCGATCCTGATAGAAGAAGGAGACCCGAACCGAACCAGATAGTAGGAGGAGAGGAGGAGACCCGAACCGATCTGGATAGGAGAAGAAGACTCGAACTGGATAGGAGAAGGAGACCCGAAACGAACCAGATAGGAGAAGGAGACCCGAACCGAACCTAAATAAGGAGGAGACCTGAACCGGATAAAAGGAGGAGACCTAGACCGAACACCAATTTAACCAAAACCCGAGAGGTAAAGGAAGTACAAGTGGGAAGTTATCACTCGGGATCTAGAAGGGAACCAAGAGTTAACTTCTACAATTAGGCTTTGCTGCGGGACGTGTGCAAAGGAGTTATCAATATCTATGACTTTGGTTCACCATTGAGAGAGGGGGCATGTAGACGAACCAGAGACATAGGATGTATGGACTGGTTAGCCACACCCTAGAGCCAGGGAAGTTTGGATTAGGGAGGATTATTGACTATATAGCAAAAGGGTATGGTCATAGCAATAGTTATACGGAGTCTAGAAAGGCATGGACCCGTCATGGCCCCAATGGATTTGGTGACCAAAGCGGTGAATATCATATGCTTTACGCACTAAGTGAGAGATGTGAGGATGATTGCTATGCTTGATGTTTTCTATCACCTTGACACACACACTCCCTTTTTACACTCTATGTTTGTGTTTAGCTTAGAGTACTATACATCTTGTTATGCTAACTGTTTGGTGGTCCTTGTCCAAGTATGATTATTTATACCTGTTATTGCTTTATTTTGTTGTTATTGATCATACCAGACTTTCATCTTACCCGGAGTTTTATATCTCTTCTTATTACTCTGGGTGCTCCAAAACGAGCAGACTAGAGGGCGATTAGGTGGTGATGCGCTAGTAGCTGTCCGGAGATGAGCAGGAGGCTTCCATGTACTACATACATATATTCTCCCTATACTGTTGATGGTCACTTCTTTGGGCATTAGTAGTGCACCTTCTTTATTTCCTTTTTTAGACAGTATTTTGAAGTTGTTATAGTGATTTGGATCATAAGCTGTATTTTAGATTTTGCTACTCTAATGGTTATGGTTTAGTTTCAGCTTATGTACTGTCTCGCCTGTGTTATATCAAGTTATGTTACTATTATATTTTATTCCATGCACTGTGAGGCATACTACAGGTTCTTGGCGATTCATTTTTCCGGCCCTTTTCTTTTGACGACCGTTCCGTGCTAGTCGGGCATTGGCAGTGCATTTCGGGGGAAATGTTTGTTGGTGCGGGGTGGGCCGTTACACTTGGTATCAAAGCCTAGGTTGCATAGCTAACATAAGGGAAGACATCAAGGAGAGATAATATACGTATGTGAGAGCGCGTATTTGTGATATTTTGTCTTTCAAAAACTCTACATATATATATACTATCAGCATATCTAAGGATGAAGTCACACTGCACTGGCACCAGTAAGGAGATAGTTAATCGTTTTCTCTTTACAGATTGAGCGGTGAGCCGAAATGCAAGGAGTACGGGTTTAGGAGCCAACAATGGGAATGTCCCTGATATGAGGACGATGTTTACTACCTTCACGAGGGAGATGCTTGGGAATGTTCAGGAGGCAGTTCCTAGTGCTGCTAACAGTGTTGGTGCAGTAGAGCAGGCGCCTAAAGCCGATTTCGCCTAGCTCTACAAGGATTATACTAGTCTTGTTAGGAAGCCGTTCCACGGAACGGAGTCGGCTACGGAGGTTCAGGATTGGCTTGATAGTTGTGATCGCATCTTCGAGGATTTGGGGATTAATGATGCAATGAAGAGAAAGCTAGCATCGCGTCAACTTTAAGGACGAGAAATGAATTGGTGGAAAGATATCAAAGCGCCTACTCCAGAGGATCAAGTTACTTGGAATCAGTTTAAGACCCGATTCAGTGATAAGTTTATTCCAGATGCTTAGAAATCAAAATTGTTCAGGAATTTTTTGGAGCTTAGGCAGAATGGTAGGGTAGTCTTGGAGTATATTTCTGAATTCGATACCTTATCAAAATATGGATTGTCCCTTATCGATACTGTCGAGAAGAAGAACGAGAAGTTCATAATTGGCTTGGATGAGTACTTGGGGGAAATACTTTTAAACGACATCGACGAGACTTTTGAGTCTATTGTGGGAAAGGCATTGAGATCTGAAAGCCTTTACCCTAAGTTGAAGACCGAGGTTGCTATTACATCTGCAGAGGTGCCAAAGCCGCAGGTGAGCGGTGGAGGCAAGAATAATTCCCAGAATAAGAGGAAACAAGACCAAACCAAGGATGGTTAGAAAAATAAGAATAAGAAAGAAGTCCAGTGCTTCGGTTGTGGAAGAAGGGTCACTATATCGAAGATTGTCGAGCAAAGCCAGCGGAAAAAAGTGCTTCAACTGTGCCCAAGTGGGACATTTCAAGGATAAATATCCACAACCCCCTAAGGAGAAGCAGATTGTGAAAGCATATGCTATCAACGCTATTCCTTCTTTGTCGAATGCCCCAACTGCGGTGCAAAAGGGAAAGGGTGTCGTTATTCAAGGTATGCTTACTATTTATGATGTTCCTGTTCGAGTATTGTTTGATACCGGGGCTTCTCGTTCCTTCGTAACTAGTGACCTGGTAGATAGGTTGGAATTGGAACCCGAGATAGTCGATATACCTTTAATTGTGACAAACCTAATTGATGGTTCGACTAATCTTAGTATGTTTTGCCATAAATTGTTCTTATCAATTCATGGATATATGTTTGCTTGTGATTGCTTTGTTTTGGGCTTTACTTGTTTGGCATTTTTTTGGGAGTCGATTGGCTCCAAAGGTATGGGGAGGTGGTAGAGTGTGAGGGGTCTTCGGTGACCATTAGAGCGGATGATCGATGGAGGGTGCTATTGTGTTACCAAGCTAGTGATGGGGTGATGGCTAGTTTTCTAAATCCCCTCGACATCCCGCATGATGAGTTATCAGATGTGCATATTGCTGGCGAGTATCCGGACATCTTCGGGGAAGTGATCGGACTTCCACCACACCGAGAGATCGAGTTTCGGATTGATGTAGTGAAAGATACCAGACCTATAGTGATGCCACTTTGTTGTATGGCACCAAGGGAGCAGCGATAGCTCGAATTGCAAGTGGGCGATCTTTTAAAGAAGGATTTATTCGAAGAAGTGTTTCCGAGTAGGGAGCACCAGTTGTATTTGCTACTAAGGCCAATGGTTCTCTTCGCTTATGTGTGGACTACCATGAGTTGAACAAGGTGACTACGAAGAATAAGTATCCTCTTCCATGGATAGATGATTTGTTTGATCAGTTAAATGGAGTAAGAGTGTTCTCCCAGTTGGATCTCGCAACAGGTTATCATCAGCTCCGAGTAGCAGCTGAGAGTGTAACAAAAACGACATTTCGCACACCGTTTGGATTCTATGAGTGGTTGATCATGACATTTAGGTTGACCAACGCACCTACATATTTCGTTGATTTTATGAATAGGGTTTTCAGGGATCAATTAAATAAGTTTATTCTTGTGTTCGTGGACGATATCTTGGTATACTCAAGGAAAGAGGAAGAACATAAGGAACACTTGAGGACAGTGATGGAGGTATTGAGAAAACACCAATTGAAAGCAAAATTTTCTAAGTGTCACTTCTGGAGGAGGGAAGTGAGATTCTTGGGCCATGTTGATTCAAAAAATGGTATTGCCATGGATCCTGCGAAGGTGGCCACAATGTAGGATTAGTCTACGCCTAAAAATGAAACAGACGTGAGAAGTTTCTTGGGATTAGCTGGATATTATAATAAGTTTATTTAGGACTTCTCCATGATAGCGGCTCTGTTAACTCAGTTGACCAAGAAGAATCGAGCTTTCGTTTGGGATGGAAGGTGTGAGAACGCATTTAAGAGCCTAAAGGAAGAGTTATCGTGTGCACCAGTGTTAGCTATTCCTAAAGGGAACGAAGGGATGACGGTATACATGGATGCATGTGGTACAGGACTAGGTGCTATACTAATGCAAGAAAGTAGGGTTGTAGCTTATGCTAGTCGGCAACTGAAACAACATGAGAAAAGGTATCCTACCCATGATTTGGAATTAGCAGCGACCGTGTTCGCGTTGAAAATGTGGAGGCACTATCTCTTGGGAGAAAGATTCAAGTTGTTTACCGATCATAAGTCATTAAAGTACCTTTTCTCTCTAATGGATTTAAATCTTCATCAGTAGAAATGGTTAGAGTTATTGGCTTCATATGATTTTAATATCGCATACAGACCCGGATAGGGCAATATGGTAGCTGATGCATTGAGTAGGAGACTTCCAGTTTGGGGGCTATGTTTCTTGAATGGAAGCAAATGAATAAATCCCAGGATATGATTTCAGACCTAAGTGTGAATTAGATCCAGAGATGTTAGCGAGTTTGATGATCAGACCGACTTAGATTGAGCGGATTGGTTCCTGTCGAAGGGACGATCCTAATCTATTGGAAATCATCTCCAAGGTGGAGATGGGTATTGATGGCGAGAGAATTAACAAGTATGGTCTCGATCGAGAAGGATAGATTCGAAAGAATGGGAGACTAGTTGTACCCAATGTTAATGGATTGAGAGAGGAAGTGCTTAGAGAGTGTCATCACTCAAAACTGACTATACATTCCGGTGGTAACAAAATGTATCGAGACATGAATCAGACCTACTACTGGGAAGGGATGAAGAGAGACACTGGGAAGTTTATATCCAAGTGCATGAGTTGCCAGTTTGTTAAAGGCGAGCAAAAGAAGCCTAGTGGTTTGTTGCAACCATTGGGAATTCCCGCATGGAAATGGGAACAAGTCTCAATGGATTAAATAGATGGTTTACCAAGTACTAGATCTGATCATGATAGCATTTGGGTGATTGTGGATCGATTGACCAAAAGTGCAAGGTTTATGTTGGTCAAGTCGAATAGAACAACAACTAAGTTAGTGGAACCGTATATGAAGTGGGTAGTGAGATTTCATGGAGTACCTAAAGGTATTATGAGTGACCTAGGTCTATTATTTACTAGTGGGTTTCGGAAGAGCTTATAAGAGGCTTTAGGGTCAGAATTACACCTAAGTACCGTGTACCATCCCCAAACTGACGGTCAAACAGAGAGGGTGAATCGTGTATTAGAGGATATCTTGAGAGCTTGTATATTGGATTTTGGAGGGCCATGGGATGACCATTTACATCTAGTTGAATTCACATATAATAATAGTTATCAGTCCAGTATTGGTATGGCTCCATTTGAAGCTTTGTACGGAAGACCGTGCAACTCACCATCATGTTGTTTGGAAACCGGTGAGAAATTTGTGATTGGGCCAAATGTAATAAGAGAAACTTCAGATACGATCAAGGTTATTCAACAGCGAAAGAAGGCCGCCCAAGATAGGCAAAAGAGTTATGCCGATAAAAGGTGAAGAAATTTGAAATTCTCCATTGGCGACTTGGTATTCGTCAAGATATCTTTGTTGAAGAGTGTGATTCATTTTGGTAGGAGAGGTAAGTTGGCACCAATGTTCGTTGGTCCATTTCCAATACTCGAACAAGTTGGTATTTTGTGTATAAATTTGGATTACCTGACAAGATGGCAGGAATGCACAACGTATTTCATGTTTCTCAGTTAAGGAAGTTCGTGCACGATTCTGATATGTCTATTTCACCAGATCAACTGGATGATATCGAGGTAGAACCCGAGACAATCAAGAACCGCAGACCGATTCATAGTGTCAGACATGATACGAAGCAACTTCGAAGGAAGACGCTGAGACTGGTTAAGATCTAGTGGGGTGATAATGAGAACGAATGTACTTGAGAAACCGAGGAAACCATAAGAAAGTCATATCCAGAAATCATTACCTAGTAAGATTTTTAGTCACGATATAGTTATTCCACATGTTAGGATAGGCGTGTTGTGTTTATTATGTATGTTTGATTGTTGCAAATGGTTGATAGGCATGCAGGACTCGTTGTTGTTTTCTTAGTTAAGGAATTTCAGGGGCGAAATTTCTTAAGGGCGGAAGAGTGTAACGACCCACATTCTACGTATCAGAGGAATGTAGAATATTTATTTTGTTTTCTTACGAAGTCATATTGTCATGTAACTTTGGGAAATGACTATTGGGGTCATTTCCCATATTCGTGATTTTTGCCGAATTTTAAATGACCATTTTACCCCTGGTGAATTTTGTTTTGCCTATAACTTTTGATTGGTAAGGGGTTTTGACCTGAAACCACTTCCATTGGATTCAGATGATGGTTTACCTATTCGTAAAGTGGTCACCTCAATCAAACAGACTTACTGTTTAGGAGATATGGCTGAAATAAGATTTAGAGATGGAAAAACAACATAATTGGGCTTAATGGGGGTGATTAGCGGCTAGGTCCATAAATCATTTCGAGATTAGGGTTATGGGAGAGCTGAAAGGGTTCGGAGAAACGTTCCCTTTCATTTTTCCAGCCACCACTAACCTCCCTTGAACCCTAACAATGGCCTCCATCTTCTAAATCTCACCCTAATTGCTTTCTAATCATAAGTAACCGAAACTACAGCAAATCAAGTCAAATTAGCACCAAATCAGGGTTGGAGTTGCTGCAATACATAAAGATCCATGCCATAACAGTAAAATTTCTGATCTAAGATTTTGTTTGTGGCTAAGGTGAGTGATTAGCATGTTTATTCACTAATTTTGGCTAATTAAGGGTGATTCGTGATAATTAGCTAAATTGTGACTTAGAAAAATATGGAAAAATGTGCATAAATTCTAAAATCATATTTTATGTCACTAGTAAAAGTTTGGGTTAATTTGGATTAAGTTTGCTAATCTTATTGTTATATATGGTTAAATATGGTGAAGGGGAAAATCGTGGGTTTCGGGTATGATTGATCTAAAATAACATGTATGCTTGATGTTTTGATCTTTTTGATTGAACCTATACGTTGTTACTGTTGTTTGGGATGTTTTACGATTGCATAGGAAAATTAGAATTGTTGAAAACGCTGTCGTTTGGCGAAAATAGCTTGCTGGAAAAATTACAGATTTCCAGGTCAGGTTAGGAGGAAGACTCGATCCGAACTGGTTAGGCGAGAGACCCGAACCGATCCGGATAGGAGAAGGAACTCGAACCGATCCGGATAGGAGAAGGCGACCCAAACTGAACTGGATAGGAGGAGGAGAGGAGGAGACCCGAACCGAACCAGATAGGACAAGGAGACTCAAACCGAACCGAATAGGAGATTGTAAACCGATCCGATCCAAATAGGAGAAGGAGACCCGAACCGAACCGTATAAGAGGAGCAGAGGAGGAGACCCGAACCGATCCGAATAGGAGAAGGAGATTCGAACCGAACCGGATAGGAGAAGGAGACCCGAACCGAACCGGGTAGGAGAAGGAGACCCAAACCAGACTGGAAAGGAGGAGGAGAACCAAACCGAACCGGATAGAAGGGGGAGACCCAGACCGAACACCAATTCAACCAAAAGCCGAGATGCAAAGGAAGTCTAAGTGGGAAGTTATCACTCAAGATCCAGAAGGGAACCAATGAGTTAACTTCTACGGTTGGGTTTTGCTGTGTGACGTGTGCAAAGGAGTTATCGATATCTATAACAATGGTTCACCGTTGAGAGAGGGCGCATGTAGATGAGCCGGGGCCAGAGGATGTGTGGACTGGTTAGTCATACCTCAGAGCTAGGGAAGTTTGGACTGGGGAGGTTTATTGATTACAGACCAGAAGGGTATGGTCATAGAAATAGTTGTACGAAGCCCAGGAGGGCACGGACCCGTCATGGCCCGAATAGATTTGGTGATCAAAGTGGTGGATATCATATGCTTTACGCACTGAGTGAGAGATGTGAGGATGATTGCTATGTTTGATGTTTGTTATCACCATGACACACACAGACAACCATTTTACACTATATGTTAGTGTTTACCTTAGAGTACTGTACACCTTGTTGTGCTAACTCTTTGGTTGTAGGTTTAGGTCCAAGTATGATTATTTATACCTGTTATTGCCTTATTTTGTTGCTATCGCTCATACCAGACTTTCATCTGACCCATAGTTTTATGTCTCTTCTTATTATTCTGGGTGCTCCTAAACGAGCAGCCTAGAGGCAGGTTAGGTAGTGATGCACGAGTAGCTGTCCGGAGACGAGTAGGAGGCTTCCACATACTATATACATATATTCTCCATGTGTTGTTAATGGTCACTACTTTGGGCATTAGTAGTGCTTTTTCTTTATTTCCTTTTTTAGAAAGTATTTTGAAGTTATAATAAAGATTTGGATCATAAGCTGTACTTTGGATTCCGCTACTCTGATGGTTATGGTTTAGTTTCAGATTATGTATTGTCTCTCCTGTGTTATATCAAGTTATGTCACTATTATATTTTATTCCATGCGCTATGAGACATACTACAGGTTCTTGGTGATTCATCGTTCCAACCCTTTTCTTTTGACGACCATTCTGTACTAGTCGGGCATTGGCAGCACATTTCAAGGGAAATGATGGCTGGTGCGGGGTGGGCCATTACAAAGTTTATCAAATAGTTGAAATTATGCAACTATTCAATTTTTATTGTTTTAGTGTGTAAAAACTTACTGCAATAAACATGTTTTAGTGTGTCAAAACTTTTTCAAGGAAATTCTACTAATAACTAATGGTGGTTGTGCTAGAAACTATGACCATACATGATGTTTTTTCTTGGTATAACTAATCGTATTATACACACTTAAATTTATTGGTTTTTTATACATTGATGCCTTAGGTATTTAGTATTTAAGTTTAACAATAATTGAACATGTTTGGAGTAGTTATTTTGAAATGAATGTGCATTGTTGTTTATAAATTATTCTTTATTAACATGTTTTCTCTTCCAAGTCTATATCTATCATTGTGTTCTAATGAATATTCTTTTTTTCTTGCTAAAAATAATGAAAAATTCGAAGATGTACATGGTACATCAATTGTACAGTGACAATTACAAATATCATCCTATCAATTAAATCTATATTAAAAAAAGAATTAAATACCATTGCTTAATTTCTAATTTGATCGAATAGTGAAACTGATTTGGGTGGAACAATTAATGCATTTATACGAATCTAATACATGCTAAGAAGTTGTCAATGAAAAATAAATTGTAACGCTTCTACAATGAATCTTTTAATATAAAAGCATTTGGTTATTTACATAACTCTGCCCAATGCAAAATTAATTCCTTGTTTTGTCGTTGAGTACAACCTATTTTCAGATGTTCATTCTTCATTTATCCTTGAATGAAGTTGTATTGTCACCAGTGTTTCGATTATTTAGATTATCATATGTGAAGTTTGTTCCATTTAAATGTGAATTGTATTTTTTTTTTGTTCAAATCAAATGTAAAAATTGATTTAACTCAAAAATGCCTTCATGATTTTTGGTGTATCTTTAAATTTAAAAGTTATTTATTATAGCTATTTTTTAAAACATTCATCTAGTAGCAGTAGCAACTTCAGCGATAAGCATGATACACTGCCGAATTTGGATCTTTCTGACCTGAACCGTGATACTCTGGAGCAGTTTGAAGATAGCGGTTTTCAATGGTGAAGGGTGAGAGGTCTGTGGGATGGAAACAATATTTTGGGTTTTAATTGGGAGTCCGTTGCAGAAAAGAAGATGTAAGTATGGTTGTGGTTTCGAAACTATTATGCTGGTGGAATTGATGTTGGTTACACTGGTTCTAAATTGATTATTTGGTGCGTTTTTACTATTTTTAGCATATAAATTGATTATTTACTAGTTCTTGTTTTTAGGGTTTGAAGGTAAGAGACGTTGTCAGAGGGTTCCTTGCTGCGGTAATTCGGTGCATAAACAGTGACATAATTACGACTAAAATTAGAGTGAGAGTGTGAGTGACCGTGTACATGTATATGAGTGAATGAGTATGTAGTAAAAAGCCAATGTATACAAGTGAAATGTAGCGAGGAAGTGTATGTATAAGTCATTGTGTTATAGTGAAACAATATGTGTACTATTCGAAACTGTAATAAATATTTATTTGAATAAATATTTGTTATTTGTTTAAAAATAAATTTTGTGTAAATATTCAATTCTTGTAAATATTTATTTATAGTAAATAATGACTTGTGGTCTAAAAAATGATGTCATATGCACAAATCAAATGATGACACATGGACAAATTATTGTTTGACACATGAACCAACCATTAATTGCCAAGTGTTGGCATTAATATATGCTATGTGAATGCTACTACCACAACCGTGTCAGCTACCATGTAGGATGATACATCATCAGCCATGTTAGTAGCCATGTAGGATGACACATCATCAAACACATCAGTCGATGACTCATCATTTGAGTCATAATGTAGCGGGGTCCATTGATTCTTTTATCAACCAATATCAATAAGTGTAGGTAAAGCCTATTTCTCTACTAACTTTTACCTACCAATTTCTATCAATTCAATATTGGTGGCTAAAATATATTACCTACCATTATGTTAGTTTTACCTACGCTTGCAATTGGTAGGTAAAGACCCCATTTTCTTGTAGTGATATATATTATAAACATACATTTTATAAAACTTTATAAAATATAAACATATTTATAAACATATTTGAAATCATAAGTAAAAACATAATAATTTGAAATCATTTTAGAAAAAGAGTTTGAAAATATTTATGAAATCAATTTGAAAAGGAATTTGAAAACAGAGTTTGAAGGTGCTAACCAGAGTTTTACATATAAAATAGACTCTTTTACTTTGATAATGTTGAGCTCTTAAAATCATGTTAACTTGATACTCATGAGTCTTAATTCTCCTTTGAGATCTTAAATTCCTTCATATCCTGAATCTCTAAAACTATACAGTCTTCAATATGTATATCCAGCATCTACATATATATATATACATATATATATATATTCTGGACAAGGATGTTAGTATATATTTTATAATCAAAAATTTTAATAATTTAAACAAGGTTGTTGTCATTAAAACTCAATTCTCCAACACTTATTAACTAATGAAAATGATCACTGGTTATGGCACATGTAACAACACGCATTTTACGTATCTGATGATGGTAAAATATTTTTATTTTATTCTCTGAGGGTTAGATCATTCTCATCTTTTAATATGTTGCTTATGGGGACGTGATACATTCCACAATTTTTACTGATTTTGTTTGTAACCATTTTACCCCTGTCAGTCCTGTATAGGGTATAACTTTTGACTCAGGTCGAATTAGAGAGTGAGACCTGTGCCATTGCAAAGGAATTGATGATTGCCTTTCCATAGAGTGATTACATTAAAGATTTTGCTCAGTAGTTTAAGAGAAATCGATGCTTTAAGGTTTATAAGGCCATATTTGGCTGAATTGGGAAGGCCCATTAGTGGGTTGGTGGAAACTATAAGTAGGGGGTGAGGGGTATGGAAAATAAGTTACTTCTCCCATTCTCTCATTGGTGGCCTTGTGTGCCTCCTTCCTCTTACACCTTTCCACCATTAAAAATCAAAAGTCTAAGGAGGGAAATCGTAGATCTATACCATTGGAAGCTAGATCTACATCAATTGAAGTGGTAATTCATCGGATCAAGGGGTTCTATTTGAAATGCTTGCTGTCCAGAATCTTATTACATTGATTTTAGCTTGTTTTAGATAATCGGTGATTGATTTGCATCTCTCACATGGATTCAATGAAGTATATGAATGTTTGGTCATGTTTTTCATCAAATTCAAGTTGTTTTCCATATATCTACATCATGGTAAGTCCTATTTCATATGAATCACCTTAGGATCTAATTTAGTAAGTTAAAACTGGTAATTCCTACGATATTTCATGCGTTTATGCAAGTTAAATATATCATTTTTGTTCATATGAGCATTTATCATGATTTGGGAGTGGTTTGCATAATTTGATGAAAATCGTCATATTCATGTTTATAGCGGTTTCATAACATGTTTTTAGTTGTAATTGATGAATTAGATGAATAGATTTCATCGAGATATTCGATTGGTGAAGCTTTGGTCGAAATTGAGCTTGAATTGTAGTTGTGTGGGTTTCTGGTCGAGCGTACAGACCACGGGTCGAGCGCAGTACAAGTGTAGTACAATTTGTGGTCTAGTCCTTCATGTCTGGTCGCACATGTCTAGTCGTACATGTCTAGTCGTACATGTCTGATCGCACATGTCTAGTCCTACATGTCCGGTCGTACATGTCTAGTCGCACATGTCTGGTCCTACATGTCTGGTCCTGCATGTCTAGTCACACATGTCTGGTCATACATGTCTGGTCGTACATGTATGGTCGCACATATCTAGTCCTATATGTTTGGTTGCACATGTCTGGTCTTACATGTCTGGTCTTGCATTTCTGGTCACACATGTCTGGTCCTACATGTCTGGTCATACATGTCTGGTCGCACAAGTCTTGTCCTACATGTCTGGTCACACAAGTCCGGTCCTACATGTCTAAACGTGCATGTCTGGTCATAAGTGTTTGGTCGTACATGTCTGGTCCTACATGTCTGGTCATACATGTCTGGTCCTACATATCTGGTTGTGCATGTCTGGTCATACATGTCTGGTCCAACATGTCTGGTCGCGCATGTCTGGTCGAGTGAGGGATCGGTCCAGTGAGGGATCGGTTAGTGGGGAATCTGACCAATGAGGGGTCTGTCACTGAAGGATTGGTCAGTGAGTGATCGGTCAATGAGGGATCGTTCAGTAAGGGATCGATCAGTGAAGGATCGGTCAGCGATGGGTTAATCAATGATGTTGTTGGTTCATGAGCAATGATGTGGCTTCGATGTATATCCAGATAAGAAGGTTCGAACTGTTGTGTTCGTTGATCGGTGTAAAGAAACGAATAAGCAGAAAACCAAAAGATGTTGGGTTGTGGATAATGGTTTCTCGAGTGGGACTTGAGCTTATGATTAGTCGCCAGTGATGACGGATAGAGATGCGAAGGCCAAGAGATTATCGTTATCGTAAGTTCTAGCAGACTCAAAGCAGGAGTACTTTGGGCAGTCATGAAGGGTCTCGTACCTTAGTCATTCATGAAGGGCTTAGTTGCCAAGATTTTAGAAGACAAACATACGAGTCATGATAGCATATGGATTTGTCCTATAACTGGGGTTACCATTAGTTCTTGACAAATGGCAGTAATGACGGGCCGTCATATAATTAACGATAATTTCAAAGCAGGATTGGCGGTTATAGCCAGAGTCTGTCATGGATGTTTAAATGTCTAGATGTTTTGTTTATACCATCTCATGTGGATTATCCAACGTCGAGGGAGATGTTCGTTGAGTACTTGTCTGATATTGGTTTAGGCCTCTAGGGATAGTGCTAGAGGGATGTTAAATTCGGTCAAGATTGTCAGACGTATGTAATTTGGATCTTATGAATGTTATCAATGGTTGTTCTGATTTCCGTGGATGAATTGTTGTTACCTTGAATGTTATGGATTGTAAAGGCTATCAATGTCGGATGTGGGAAAGACAAGTGTGAGTTCTTCTTCGGTATTGGGTAGTGGTTAGTAAATCTACATATTCCCGTATACTTTACTAATAAAATTTGTTAGCTGTTTTATCACTCACTAAGACTGTTGTCTGACTCAAGGTTTTTACGTTTCCATCTTATTACCTTGGGTTGTTCATCCATTTTTGGGTGGGCAGACTAGGTGGTAGGTGATAGCTTAGTACGGAGATGTAGCAGTTCAGAGACGAGCAAGTGGCTGGCGTACTATATCTCTTACTATATAGTATTTGGGTTTTTGCTGTTTGTTATTCTTCTCAAAGTGTTGTAGTGAGGCAAATTTGTACGGACATATGTTGCAATCCTAGTGTAAGGATATATTTTCTTGTTGTTCTGAATATTTGAGATTTTTGTCAAATTCGCTTCACTAATATTAGGTGTTGTATATGTTCTATTATATTTTATCCTTGCGCTGTGAGATTTACGATAGGTTCCGATTGTGTTTACCTACTCTGATGATCGCCCATAGCCGTCGTGCACACCTTTCAGCACATTCTTCTTCTTGTGTAGTGCAGGGGTTATGGGTGGTTATCACATTTAGTATCAGAGCTCTAGTTAACGTTTTTAGCCAAAGTTCAAGAATGTAATCACGTATGAGAGACATACTTGTAGATTTTAGTTGGATGTATACTATATGATACTTATAATATAGCAGCCTTTGTACTTTATAGTAGTTATTTTCTATGTTGACAAATCATTCTAGTTTTTAGATTTAGGATGAGTCGTCAAACATTAGGAAACGCTATTAGGGACAAGTCGGCGACTGGAAGGGTGGGAGATGGCAACCAGTTGGAAGCTTTCCCTGTTATGCCAGAATGCCTAGTTATGTTCAGGGCCACGATGGCCACTGTCCTGCTATGCATTCCCATTCCAGAAGCGGCAATAGGACGTGGTGTTCCTGTACATGTACCTAGGGGTGATTCCATTAAGAGACAGAAGGATTATTCTCCTGCAGATGAAGAAGATGAGTTAAGAAGAGGTATGTCTTTAGAGCAACTTTGACGTCAAGTCAAGGAGCGAGGAGAGAGGATCAATGCTTCTTGGGATGAGGCTTGTAGAAACAGAAATGAGCCTCATGAAGAAACTTTGTTAGCCCCAGTAAAACAACAAAGCTGAATAGGAAAAAGAAGAAACCCAAGAAGAACGACATTTGCTTTAACTGTCAGCTAAAGGGCCATTATGCCAAGGACTGTAAGAAGCCAAGAGCTGAAAGTAATTGCTTTAAATGCGGCAAGCCAGGGCATAAGAAGAAAGAATGTCCAGATTTGCTGAAGGATAAGAAAACGGAGGAAGCATCTGTTCTGGAAGCTACTCCAATTTCCTATTGCCTTCCTGATGAGAATTAGAAGAAGCTGTTGTTAGTTTGGATATACGCTTTCTGCTAATGGAGTTTTTGAGTTCTATTTGGTACTTGAGCATCGCTTTCTTTCGCCTATAATAAGATTGTATGCCAAATAAGGTTGGAACTTGATGTTCTAATAGAACTTTGGTTGTAACTAATCTAGTATGGGTTCATCTACTCTTTGCATACTTTATGGATCCAGTATTGTTGACTATGGATGCTCATTTCTGAGTGGTTGCTTAGTTGTTACTTACGCTGGGTTTGAAATCATCCTGGACATGGATTGGCCTAAGAGGTGTGCAACAAAAGTGAGTTGCGAAAAGCTAGGGATGAAAGTCAGGGGTATGGAAGTGCGAAAGATGTTGATTCGGGGTAACCCAAAGATGGTGTTCTCATGAGTAGTTGTATTCGCTTGGAATTCCACAAGAAGACTTGTCATCTATGCTAATCGCAAGTGAGTTTGAGGATGTCTTTGGAGAAGTCAAAGCGTTGCCTCCGCATTGCGATATTGAGTTAAGGGTCGATTTGGTCGAGGGTGTTAGACCTATCATTATGCCTCTTACGCGGATGGCACCTAAGGGACAGCAAGAGTTAGAGGCGCACGTTTGTGACTTCTTGGGAAAGGATTCATTCGAAGGAATTTTTCCGAATGGGTTGCATCAGTGTATTTGCAACCAAGTCTGGTGGCTTGTAGAGATTGTGTAAGAACTATCGTGAGCTGAACAGGATAACAAAAAAGAACAAGTATCCATTATCGAGGATCGATTCCTTGTTCGATCGGCTTTACGATGCCAAAATGTTTTCTCTCAAATGGATTTAGCAACGAAATTTCACCAATTGCGAGTGGTAAAGGATAATGCGTTGAAGATATGCGAGTTTGGGAGCGATATTTTTGAAATGGAAGTGCCTTGAGTATTTGGCGAGATTCGATTTCAGGCCAAGGTGTGAATTGGAACCTGAAATGATTCGATAAAACCTACTCTTATCGAAAGGATTGTCGAGAGCCAAAAGCGAGATGCAAAGATTATCGAGTTTATCCAGAAGCTGGAACTAGAAGACAAAGAGTTTGTAGTCGATCGAGAAGGTTGGCTTCGAAAACAAGGACGACTAGTTGCTAATGAAATTGACGGATTGAGAGATGAGGTTCTAAGGGAATGTCATCATACAAAGTTGACGATTCATCCCGGTGGTAATAAAATGTATCAGGATATGAAGCGAGTTTAATACTGCAAAGGGATGAAAAGAGATAATTGAAAGCTCATTTCCAAGTGTATGAACTATCTATTGGTGAAAGTTGAACAGAAGAACACAAGTGGTTTGCTTCAGCCATTGGAGGTTCCTACATGGAAGTGGAAGCAAATATCGACGGATTTTATCGATGGACTACTTAGAACCAGGGCAGGAAATAAAGGAATTTGGGTCATCGTGGATCGCTTGACCATAATTGCAAGATTCATTCCTGTCAAGTCGACTAGGATGGCGTCAAAATTGGCTGAACTTTATGTGAAATGGATAGTTCGATTCCATGATGTCCCAAAGAGTATAGTGAGTGACCGAGATCTTTTATTTATGAGTGGATTTTGGAAGAGTTTGGAGGATGCTTTGGGAACTGGGTTGTGCTTAAATACAGCTTACCACCCCCAAACTGATGGTCTAACCAAGAAGGTTAACAAGTTTTGTAAGATCTGCAAAAAGCTTGTGTGTTGAACTTTGGGGGATCGTGGGAAGACCATCTTCATTTAGTCGAATTCGCTTATAATAATAGTTACCGGTCGATTATTGGGATGACATCATATGAAGCGTTGTTTGGTAGACCATGCAATTCTCTAGTTTGGTGGTTAGAAACTGGAGATAAGTTGATACTTGGGCCAGAGATGATTAGAGAGACCTCAGACTGTATCGAAATCGTTTGGCAACGAGTGAAGGCGTCCCAAGATTGTCAGAAGAGTTATGCTGATAAGCATCGAAAGATTTGGAATTCGACGTTGGCAACATGGTTTTCTTGAAGGTTTCACCATTGAAGCATATGGTTAGATTCGGAAGAGGTGAGTTGGCTCCTAGGTTCGTTGGACCATTTCTGGTAGTCGAGCGAATTGGGAAGCTCGCACATAGGTTAGGGTTACTCGATAAAATGTCGGGTGTGCATAACGCTTTTCATGAATCATTTCTATGAAATATGCGCATGATCCGAAGGTGGTAGTATCTCTGGAACAATATGAAAATCTAGAAGTCGAGGTTGCAGTTACGAGACCTCGCAAGCCACTTCGTGTTGTTGTAAACGACACGAAACAGCTTAGGAGGAAGATGGTTAAATTAGTCAACGTATAATAAAGGGAGAATGACGACGATTGTACATGGGAGATGGAAGAGAGTATGGAGACGACCCATCTTTAACTCTTCGTCTGTATGACCCATTGATAACATGCCATTGGCACATCATTTTTGCTTATTGTTATTATTGTTACTCGTTGTTATTGTTTTTATTATTATTATTATTGATAAAATTCTGCGTGCTAGGATAAGGCTATGGATGCATGGCTTAATGGTTGCTAGTTTGGATGATAGAATTGGCTTCTCTTGGATGATAGGCATGCAAAATTGCTTCGATTGCCTGTGTTCGTTGGAAATTCGGGGGTGAAATTCTTAAGGGGGAGGGGAATGTAACAACCCACATTTTACGTATCGGAAGATGGTAAAATATTTTGTTTTATTCCCTAAGGGTTGGATTATTCTCATCTTTTAATATGTTGCTTATGGGGATGTAAGACACGTCCATAATTTTTACCGATTTAGTTTGTGACCATTTTGTCCCTATCAGTATTGTACAGGGCATAACTTTTGACTCAGGTCGAATCAAAGGGTGAGACCTATGCCATTGGAAAGGAATTGATGATTGCCTTTCCGTAGAGTGGTTACATTAAATATTTGGCTCAGTGGTTTGGGAGAAATCATTGTTTTAAGGTTTTTCAGTTGACTGTCCAGGTTTAGAAGCCCATAATGGGCTGAATTGGGAAGGCCTATTAGTGAGCTGCTGGAAACTATAAATAGGGGTTGAGGGGTATGGAGAATAGGTTACTTCTCCCATTCTCTCATTTGGTGGCCTTGTGTTCCTTGTTCCTCTAACGCCTTTTCACCATTAAAAATCAAAATCTAAGGAGGGAAATCATAGATCTATACCATTGGAGGCTAAATCTACATCAATTAAAGTGGGAATTGATCGGATTAAGGGTTTTGTGTGAAGTACTTGCTATCTGGAATCTTATTACATTGATTTTAGCTTGTTTTGGAGAATCGGTGAGTGGTTTGCATCTCTCACATGGATTCAATGAAGTATATGAATGTTTGGTCATGTTATTCATCATATTCAAGTTGTTTTTCATAGATCTACATCATGGTAAGTCCTATTTCATATGAATCACCTTAGAATCTAATTTAGTAAGTTAAAACAAGTAATTCCTATGTTATTTCATGCGTTTATGCAAGTTAGATCTATCATTTTTGTTCATATGATCATTTATCATGATTTGGGAGTGGTTTGCATAATTTGGTGAAAATCGTCACATTCATGTTGATACTAGTTTCATAACAGGTTTTTGGTTGTAATTGATGAATTGGATGAATATATTTCATGAGATAGTCGATTGGTGAAGTTTTGGTCGAAATTGGGCTTGAATCAGAGCTGTGCAGGTTTCTGGTCGAGCGTACAGGCCACGGGTCGAGCGTAGTACAAGTGTAGTACAATGTAGCACAATTTGTGGTATGGTCGTACATGTCTGGTCGCACATGTCTGGTCCTACACGTCTGGTCGTACATGTCTGGTCGCACATGTCTGGTCCTAAATGTCATGTCGTGCATGTCTGGTCGCACATGTCTGGTCCTGCATGTCTAGTCCTACATGTCTGGTCATAGATGTCTGGTCCTACATGTCTGGACATACATGTCTAGTCGCACACGTCTGGTTCTACATGTCTGGTCATACATGAATGGTCGCACATGCCTGGTCCTACGTTTCTGGTCCTGCATGTCTGGTCCCACATGTATGGTCCTACATGTCTGGTTGTACATGTCTGGTCCTACATGTATAGTCCTGCGTGTTTGGTCACACATGTCTGGTCCTACATGTCTAGTCGTGCATCTCTGGTTATACATGTCTAGTCCTACCTGTCTGGTCCTACATGTCTGGTCATAAATGCATAATCCTACATGTCTAGTCGTGCATGTCTAGTCGAGTGAGGGATCGGTCCAATGAGATATCAGTCAGTGAGGGATCGGTCAATAAGGGATCAGTTACTGAGGGATCGGTCCGTAAAGGATTGGTTAGTGAGGGATCGGTCAGTGATGGGTTAATCAATGATGTTGTTGGTTCATGAGAAATAATGAGGCTTTGATGTATATCCAAATGGGAAGTTTCGAAGCGTTATGTTCGTTGATCGGTGTAAAGCAACGATAAGTAGACAACTCAAAGGTATTGGGTTGTGGATAATGGTTTCTCGAGTGGGACTAGAGCTTATGATTAGTCGTCAGTGATGATGACAAGAGATGCGAAGGCTAAGACATTATCGTTATCATAAGTTCTAGCAGACTCAAAGTAGGGGTACTTTGGGCATTCATGAAGGGCCTCGTACCTTAGTCAGTCGTGAAGGGCCTAGTTGTCGAGATTTGAGAAGACAAGCATAAAAGTCATGATGCCATATGGAGTTGTGCTAGAACTGGGGTTACCATTATCCCTTGACAAATGGCAGTCATGATGGGTCGTCATACGATTAACAATGATTTGAAAGCAGGATTGGCGGTGATATCTATAGTCTGTCATGAATATTTGAATGTCAGATGTTTTGTTTATACCATCTCATGTGGATTATCCAACGTTGAGGGAGATGTTCCTTGAGTACATGACTGATATTAGTTTAGGACTCTTGGGATAGTGCTTGAGGGATGCTAAACTAGGTCAGGATTGTCTATCTAAGACCTATGTAATCTGGATGCTATGAATGTTATCAATGGTTGTTCTGATTGCCATCGATGAATTGTTGTTACCTTGAATGTTATAGGTTGTAAAGGCTATCAATGTCGGATGTGGGAAAGATAAGTGTGAGTTCTTCTCCGGTATTGGGTAGTGGTTGGTATATCTACTTATTCTCATATCCTTTACTGACGAAATTTGTTTGTTGTTTTATCGCTCACTAAGACCGTTGTCTGACTCAAAGTTTTTTGTTTCCGTCTTATTACCTTGGGATGTTCATCCATTTTTGGGTGGGCAGATTAGGTGACAGGTGATAGCTTAGTAAGGACGATGTAGCAGTTCGAAGACGAGCAGGAGGCTGTCGTACTATATCTCTTACTATATAGTATTTGGGTTTCTGCTGTTTGTTATTCTTCTTTGAGTGCCGTAATGAGGCAAATTTATATAGACATATGTTGCAATCCTGGTGTAAGGATATATTTTCTTCTTGTTCTGAATATTTGAGATTTCTGCTCAAATATGCTTCACTAATATTACGTGTTGTATATGTTCTATTATATTTTATCCTTTCGCTGCGAGATTTACGACAGATTTCGATTGCGTTTACCTACTCTGATGATTGTCCATAGCCATCGTGCACACCTTTCAACACATTATTCTTCTTATATAGTGCAGGAGTTATGGGCGGTCGTCACAACACAAAATGTTTTGTCATATAAATTTTAAAACAATAAATAAAATTTCAAAGAACGAATTAGTAAAAGGATTACCTAAAATGAAATTTAAAGTTGATAACCTTTGTAATTCTTATCAATTAGGTAAATTAATGAAATCTTTATTTAAATCTAAAAAGGTCATTTCAACATTACAACCAATGGAATTACTACATATGGATCTGTATGGACCAACCTAAGTTCAATCCATAAATCATTATAGGTATATATTTGTAACTGTTGATGATTTTTCTAGATATATTTGGATAGCATTTATCGAAGAAAAAGTGATACCTTTGAACATTTTAAAACTTTTGTAAAACAAATTCAAAATTTGGAAGGATTTAAAATAAAAAATATAAGAAGTGATCATGGTGGAGAATTCGAAAATGAAATATTTGATCAATATTGTAAAAAAGAAAGGAATTTTTCATATTCCGTTTCCTAGAACTCTGAAATAAAATGGAGTTGTTGAAAGGAAAAATAGAACATAATGAGAATGTGACAGAACGTTACTAAATGGAAGCACATTACCTAAACATTTCTGGGAAGAAGCAGTTGCGACCGCTTGTTATGTTTTAGATCATGTTTCTATTCGGCCATTTAGAAAAAATACTCCATATGAACAATTTAATGATGGAAAAAAAATATTTCATATTTTAAGATTTTTGGTTCAAAATGTTTTGTTTTAAACATCAAGGATAAGCATGGAAAATTTGATTCAAAATCAGATGAAGGGATATTCTTAGGATATTCTGATTGAAGCAAAGCTTATCATATTCATAATAAAAGGACAAGAAAAATTAAGGAAACACTTCACGTAAACGAAAATATTAATCAAAATTCATAGATTAATGAAATTTTGAAAATTAAAAATTCTACAGAAGATGAATACTTTATAATTATAAAGAATATGAAAATGTTATTCATACTAATGATAATGAAAACATAATTTCTGCTGACATAGAAAATGAAAATGCTTATCAAAATATGAATGAAAATGTTGTTCAAAATGCAAATTCCAATCAAAAAACTAGAAAAGATGAAAACATTATTCAAAATAATAATGAATTAAGATCCCCACCGAAAATATTAAGAGATCACCCAGTTCAAAATATTATTGGAGATATAACTTCAAATATAAGAACTAGAAATTAATTAAATCTAGTAAGTCACGTAGCTTTCTTATCTAATATAGAATCCAAAAATTCAAAAGAAGCATCTACTGATGAAAACTGGATTATAGCTTTGCAAGTCAGTTTGAATGCAATGAAGTTGGGGATTAGTTTGTAGACTAAGTGATCAAGCTATCATCGATATGAAATGGGTTTATAAAAAAAAGCTGGCGAATTTGGAAATATAACTAGAAATAAAGCAGGACTAGTTGCACAAGGACATAATTAAGAAGAAGGAATAGAATACGAAGAAACTTTTGCTTCTGTCACCAGATTAGAACCAAATCGTATCTTACTAGCCTATGCCTGTTTTCATAATTTTAAATTATATCAGATGGATTTAAAAAGTGCTAAGCAGATATATAAAAGAAAATGTCTATGTTGAAAAACCTCCTTTATTTTCACATGAAAAATTCCCTGACTGTGTATATAAACTAAAAAAAGGCTTTATATGGTTTAAAAACAAGAACCTTTGGTATGACCGTCTTAAAAATTGTCTAATTAGTTTAGGATTTCAAATTAGAAAGGTAGATCAGACTTTATTTATAAAATGAGCTAAAAAGGATATATTAATAATTCAGATATATATATATATATAGACGGTATTATTTCCGGTACTACAAATGAAAAATTATGTCAAGAAATTTTAGAAATTATGATCAAGAAATTTGAAATGTCCCATATAGGTAATTATCTTATTTTCTTGGTCTACAAACTAAACAATTATCTAATGGTATTTTTATAAATCAAGAAAAATATTGTAATTATTTAATTAAATGTTAACAAATAGAAAACACTTCTTCAAAACCAACTCCTATGAGTACAGCAACACATCTTGATAAAAATGAAAATAGATAAAGTGTTGATAAAAAATTATATCATAGTATGATAGGTTCATTATTATATTTAACACCTAGTTGACCAAATATAATCATGAGTGTTTGTTTATATGAAGGATTTCATTCCAATCCAAAGGAAGTACGAGTAGTAAACCGTTTATTGCATTGTCTAAACAATACTAACGATTTTGTACATTTCTACTAAAAGACTGCTCTTTCGAATTAGTGTCCTATGGCAATGTTGATTTCAGAGGATCGCGAACATATCGAAAATTACAAGTGGAACTTGTCACTTTATTGGAAAGCCACTAGTATCCTGGTTCAGCAAGAAATAAAATTGCGTTTCACTATCTACATGTGAAGCTGACAATATATCAGTAGCTTCGGCTTGTACTCAGGTAATATACATGCAACTAGAACTTATATATTTTAATGTAAATTTATCAAAATCAACAATCTATTGCAATAATACCAGTGCAATAAATTTATCTAAAAATCCAGTTAATCATTCTCGAACTAAACATGTTGATATACGTCATCACCTTTTACATGAAAACATTGAAAAAGAAATAATAAACTTCGAATCTGTTTCATCAGAAAATAAAATAGCAGTATCTTTACTAAACCATTACTCGAAAATATATTTATAAAACCAAGACGAGAACTAGGAATAGTATCGTTTAAAAATTTATAAAAAGTTTTATTGGAAAAAAAATGTATTTGTTGCATCAACTTGGACTTGAACCCTGATGTCTTGATTACTAGACATATACTTTTACCATTTGACTATTTGATGTTTCTTATACATTTTACGAGCTAATTAATTTAAGCCACTAATGATAGTTTCACATTCTACGTTATGTCTAAACCACAAAACAACTTCCTGAAATTAAAAAATTAGTTACTATAAATAATTTTTTTACTTAATTCTTATAAAACAAAGATAAACATATACTATCAAAAAGAAAATGTCTTCAAACAATCATCTTCCCCCAACCGATTTTACTCCACCAATAATGGAATCTTCACCATCATCACCTTCATCAGCAACATTACCAAAGATTCAAACTCTAATCCCATAGCATGATCCAGCCTATAAATGGTCAAATTATCATGTTGGTTATACATCGGATAATAAAAGTTAAACAATCGATGATCGTTACTCCATCAACTATAGAAAAGACAGACGATACTCATCATTATAAACTAAAGAAAAAAGTCACAGCACATTGTTAAGCTTTCTCGAACAAATTGCTATAAAGATTTATGGATCCATCAATCTTGATGTCAACGAACCTTCGCCTCATACTTCTTCATCATGGACTTTATGGAATCAAATTCCAAAACGACCTCCATATTCACCAAATACTTGGGATAAAATTTAAAAGGCTAATGAAGGAGCTAATATGAAGAAGAGCAAAACTCCAAGAAAAATGTAACGACCCGCATTCTACTTATCGAAGGATCGTAGAATATTTATTTCATTTTCATACGAGGTCGTATAGTCGTGTAATTTTGGGGAATAACTATTGGGGTCATTTCCCATGTTCATGATTTTTGCCAATGATCGTTTTGCCCCTAGCTGATTTTTTTCGGTCATAACTTTTTATTGGTAAGGAGTTTTGACCTGAAACCACTTCCATTAGATCCGGATGATGTTTTAACTTTCCGCAGAGTAGTCACATTAGCCAAACGGGCTCACCGTTTGGGAGATATGGTTGAAACAAGGTTTAGAAGGTGAAAAACAGCTTAACAGGGCCTAATTAGGGTGATTAGCAACTAGGCCCATAACCCATTTCGGGATTAGGGTTATGGGGAGGCTGAAATCAGTTAGGAAACGAACTATTTTCATTTTCTCAGCCGCTAAAACATTTCTCTAACCCTAGCCATGGCCTCCACCTTCTAATTTCATCCCAAATCGCTCTCTAATCATGGATTGAGCTAATCTACGTCAAATTAAGGAGAAATAGCACCAAATAAGAGTTGGAGCTATTGTGTTGTATAGACATTCAACCCAAATCAGAGATAGTTTCAGATCTAAGTTTTATTTGTGGCCAAGGTGAGCGATTTGCATTGTTTTTCACTAATTAGGGGTGATTAGTGATAATTAACGAAATTATATATCAGAAAAATCTGGAAAAATTTGTAAAATTCTAAAATATTATTTTAGGGCTCTGATAGAAATTTGGGCTAATTTGGATAAGTTTTGCTAATTGCATGCTTAAACATGATTAAGGGGGATTAAGGGGAAAATATGGGTTTTGGGTATGTTTGATCCATTTTAACATATCAAATTGTTATTTTGGTGTTTTTGGTTGATTTCACATGTTGTTATGATTGTTTGGAATGTTTTATGATTTCTTAGAATAGTTAGAATGGTCGAAAATGCCGTCGTGTGGTGAAAAATAGTCGCTTGAAAGGTTGCAGGAAAATTGTGCAGGAAACCAAACCGGATCGGATCGCCCGACCCGATCGTGATACCCCTCTCCGAACTGACCTGCTCGTGTAACACCCCACCTCCGCTAGGGTCACTCACAAAGGGAATGCCCCAGTTTTGGAGGGGTATTATCTAGTAAACATGCACAGAGATAACACAAGACAGAATATAGATAAAATAGAGTATATAAAGCAGCGAATATAACTTTAAAACCAAATCTCAATACTGAAAAATAGAGTCAAAACCTCTTACATCAAAATGCCAA
Source organism: Allium sativum (assembly GCA_030737875.1). Lineage (NCBI taxonomy): Eukaryota > Viridiplantae > Streptophyta > Magnoliopsida > Asparagales > Amaryllidaceae > Allium > Allium sativum. The sequence goes on along the minus strand of CM060912.1, from coordinate 965,259,141 downwards.
GTCATTATTTCATTACGTTAAGTTCTAAAGAAGCAAAGTGCTTAAAACAACATAAGTAAAATATTATTCCCCAAAAAGTGCATGAGTGCAGCCATAGCATAGCTCAAGACCAAACCATACATGAGCTGTCAGAAAGGAAGCAAAGTCCAAGCTAAGAGCTAGAGTTTCCTCCCTGAGAATCTGGGGGGGGGGGGGGGATGAAAGACAAAGAGGCGAAAGAAAACGGGTCAGTCAAAAAGACTGGTAAACCCTAGTGACTGTTAGCATAGAAACTAGTAAAGTTAACAAAACATGAATAAACTGGAATTAAACATAGGAATGATGATAAGTTTGACATGATAACTAACCTAACAAGATAACTCAAGTCTAACATTGCATATTCAAGGTTCGCCATACCAACTATACTGGTATACTAATCCCGTGTCAACTATAAATAAAGAAATAATCCCTTGGCCCAATATCGTGAAGTGACCCAACTCGGGGTCCAACGGTATGATCTAATCGATCGGCTCCCTACAAGTCTAGCTTGTCGTGTGTCTGTGTCATATGGCCCTATCACGAATGTAGTCACATGTGCTAGGTCCACCATATGGTGTATCAAGCCCTAGGGTGCCAACCACCGACAGGAATCAAGAATGCACAAATAATCCTACTGATGCCCAATGCCTGCTTTTTCAACTACGGACTAAGTGCACGACCCTAGTCCACCTGAACCTACAATGGTGCACCAACTCAGCCGTCGTTCTGGTCGCTTACAATCAGCCCAGCAATCGTGCCCCACCCTGCCTAGTCCCAGGGTATTGTGATACATCTAGTGGGTTACTGCTGAAAAGGACCGCGTAACTAGGGTTTCGTTCAGCAGGTTAAGTTGTCATTTAAAATCGAGACTTAACCCCATCTACGTGTCATGTCAAATTGACTAAGTGTGTCGTTCTAGTTCAAGACTTAGTCCTACGAATCATGTGCCAGGTTGGTTAAGTATGTTCAAGCGGTTCATGACTTAACCCTATCAAATCAACGTGTCAAATTGGTTAAGTATATTCAAGTGGTCCATGACTTAACCCTATCCAGTGGCATTAATTTACTTAATGCACCCCTAACCTTTCACATTAGACTTGGTTATGGTTACTGGATGTGCCGGGCGGGTCCGGGCAGTTTTACACCATAACCTAGTCTAACCTCGGGTTTCGAGTGCGATTTGACCAACTACTCACATTGGGTCCTATTGTTTGCAGTTACTGGATTCGTCGGGCGGTTCCGGGCAAATTTATACTGCAAACTCAACCCAACCTCGAGTTGGCCACGTTCAAGATATCTAAGTGTCATGTCCCAAATTCATATTTTCAAGTATAATTTCATGTCAATTTCATGTTCCTATCCAAACTCAAGTTATAATGATATTCATGTTTTCAAGTTCATACTAAATTCAGGTTTTCCTAAACTACCCAAATCGCATCCCCAACGCTCGCGAATTCGAAGCAAGGCAATAGATGTAACTAGGGAATAACATAACAAGGATGGGTATAAAGTGGCAAAGGTGATTTCAAGGCAAGCATGGTGTAACTTGAGATATGATCATAACATCACTGGCATATGAAATAGGGTGATAAACATAGCAATAAATGACATAAGATGATAATCCTAAACTTGTGACTAGCAATAGTTTCAACATCACAACATCACAGGCATGTTAAAATAATGATAGGGTTTAGGTTATGACATGAACATGCCCCTAAATCAAGTTCTTATCAATATTCCACAAATCAAGGTTCAATATGAACGGTACTAGGTTCAAGGTGAATAGATCTAGGGTAAACAAGAGTAGATCTAAAATAATAGATCAAAAAGGAATAGTCATAGATCAAAGATATACAAGAGTAGGTCTCAAGTAGTTATCATGTTTATGTTCAACTTCAATTTACACATGTCCATATTAAGTTTAGAGTTTAGATCTAAGAGTAACTGGGGCTTACAGATCGTGGTTTTTGAGAACTATGAACAGAAATTATCGTAGGATCGTTGTTGAGATGTTGATCTATTTCCTTGAATTGTTGTAGAAACGTTGGCCTTCGATTTGGATCTAGTTTGAATGTTTAAGCTTCAAGTTGGAGGCAGCGGCCATGGTTCAAGAGGAGACTTAGCAGCATAATGGTGTTAGAAAGATTTGTTGTGGATTAGCCTAGGTCTTAGGGTGTTTTTATAGTTGCAACAACTAGTTTAGGCCATAGGATAAACCCTAGAGTCGATCTGAACCGCCAAAAATCGTCATAGGCCATCAAACAAGCCAACAGAGTCAAGCAGGAGCAACCAGGCCCAAACCAGGTTCAGGGACCAGGTCAACACCCAAGTCGACTGCGCAGTCGACCTGGTCCTGGGGTTGTCGACTGGCCAGTCGACCTGGGGTGCTGGGCGGGAAATTTCCCGCCCAATTTGTCTTGGTTTTGAAATTCGAATTTGAACTCGAATTCGAACTGTTTTGAACTCTAAAAATTTCTGAAACTTTGGGGAGCCATAACTTGGTCATACGGACTCCGATTTTCGAAAACTCGGACTAGATTTCATGCAGAATTCCGAGACGAACGCAATGGCGCAACCCGTTTCCTTGGTTCTTATTTTAAAATTTAATTCTTCCTAGATTTATGGTTATAACACGTTATCAAAATACGGGTTGTTACATTGCGAACCTTGAATACGCAATGTTAGACTTGAGTTATCTTGTTAGCTTAGTTATCATGTCAGACTTATCATCATTCCTATGTTTAATTCTAGTTTATTCATGTCTTGTTAACTTTACTAGTTTCTATGCTGATAGTCACTAGGGTTTACCAGTCTTTTTGACTGACCCGTTTTCTTTCGCCTCTTTGTCTTTCGTTTCCCCCCCAGGTTCTCAGGGAGGAAACTCTAGCTCTTAGCTTGGACTTTGCTTGCTTTCTGACAGCTCATGTACGGTTTGGTCTTGAGCTATGCTATGGCTGCACTCATGCACTTTTTGGGGAATAATATTTTACTTATGTTGTTTTAAGTACTTTGCTTCTTTAGAACTTGATGTAATGAAATAATGACTTGGCATATTGATGTAAGAGGTTTTGCCTCTATTTTTTAGTAACGAGATTTGGTTTTAAAGTTTATATCCGCTTCTTTATATACTCTATTTTATCTATGTTCTGTCTTGTGTTATCTCTGTGCCTGTTTACTAGATAATACCCCTCCAAAACTAGGGCATTCCCTTTGTGATTGACCTTAGCGGAGGTGGGGTGTTACATTTGGTATCAGAGCAGAAGGTTACCAGACTGGGCAAAAGTTTTAAAAACCTTCTGAAGCTATTTTAAAAACCGTTTATAAAGAAGCATTTTTCAAGAAAAGTTTTATTTTTAAGAAAAGACTATTCCCCAAAAGCCATTAGCACTTTCCTTTGTTTCCTCGTTTGAATCTTTTTCCTTTTCGCTTTTCAGCATTTCGGATCTTAACCTTCTTGAGGGAGTACCCATACCCGACTGGTTCTAAAGATACTTGGAAGCTAGGGCCAACGGCGCGGGCCCGACAGATATCCCTCCTCCTCCTCCCCCGGTGGCCACGGTTCCTCCTCCTCCTCCTCTGGGTACCGCCTTCGCCAAAATATGCAAGGACTTTATAGGAATGGGCGGCAAGAACTTCGTTGGAACTGAAACCTTCGTTGAGGCGCGAAACTAGCTAAAAGAGACTGAAGACTTGTTTGTTATTTTCGATATGGAGGATCATAGGAAAGTTCAGTTGGCAGCATGGTTGTTGAAAGAGGAAGCTGCATTTTGGTGGGAAGTCACCAACGCTACCAGGCCAATTGAGACTTGGGCAGACTTTAGAGAGAGGTTTGGGCTTAAGTTTTTATCATCCGCAGAAGCGAGTCTTCAGATGGAGAGGTTCCTGGCACTCAAGCAAGGGGACATGTCAGTTAGGGAATACGTGAATAAGTTTAATCAGCTTGCTCGGTTTGGTTTGGACTTAGTCAACATGGCTGAGAAGAAGACTCTACGCTTTGCTCGAGGATTGAGCGAGCCACTCCACACTATGGCCATGACTCATGTACCAAGGGGGGCGACCTTTGAAAGCTTGGTGAATATGACCCTACTTCATGAAGAAGATGAGAATGGCAAGAAGAAGGTCAAGACGAATGAGTCTCAAGACAAGAAGGTAGACTCCGAGAAAGGAGGAAAGAACAACAACAACAAGAATGACAAGTCACATGAGAAAAGAAAATGCAACTTCTGTGGTATTTATGGGCATATAGTCCAGGACTATAGGAAGACGAAGATGAAGATAGGAGCATGTTTTCAATGCGGTGAAACTGGATACATCAGTAAGAACTGCCCTATGAAGCAAGGGCAAGCCCCGCAAGAAGGACCTTCTAGGGGTACATCTTTAACTTCTTTTCCCTAGATACTCTGTTTTATCTTGTATATCCTTTCAATCCTGTCTTGAGAACCTTAGGTAGAATCCTATGAATGTAAACATGTATTTGAAACATGTTATGCTTGATGTTTGCGAATGGTTGCAAGTGATTGCTCGTGGTTGCATAACACACATTAGGCACTAGATCGGCTCAGACACATTTTCATATTGCATATGCATGAGTGTTTATACTTATTTATGGATGAAATTGAATGTGTCATCATATGAATGTTGCATATGGATGAATGTTTGTGCACACATATAGTGCTTACGTGACTAGGATTTGTTTGCACACATGTTGGATTCATGACACTAAACATATTTTGAATTAGAAAGATCAATCAGGCCTGATCATTTGCATTAGATAAGGAACATATACACACACTTTCTGCATATATTCATACAACATTAGAAATCTCTTAAGGACAATGTTTGCTTGTGGATGATGTTTTGAGTAGATGGATGAGGGATGGAAGGATACGTTCTTCCTAACTTAGAGATTTCGGGGACGAAATCCTTTAAGGAGGGGAGAATGTAACAACCCGTACTTTGATAACGTGTTATAACCATAAATCTAGGTAGAATTAAATTTTAAAATAAGAACCAAGGGAAATGAGTTGCACCATTGCGTTTGTCTCGAAATTCTACATGAAATCGAGTCCGAGTTTTCAAAAATCGGAGTCCGTATGACCAAGTTATGGCTCCCCAAAGTTTCAGAAATGTTCAGAGTTCAAAACAGTTCGAATTCGAGTTCAAATTTGAATTTTAAAACCCAAACAGACTAGGCGGGAAATTTCCCGCCCAGCACCCCAGGTCAACTGGGGAGTCGACTGGGCAGTCGACACCCCCAGGACCAGGTCGACTGCGCAGTCGACTTGGGTGTCGACCTGGTCCCCGAACCTGGTTTGGGTCTGGTTGCTCCTGCTTGACCCTGTTGGCTTGTTTGAGGGCCTATGACGATTTTTGGCGGTTCAGATCGATTCTAGGGTTTATCCTATGGCCTAAACTAGTTGTTGCAATTATAAAAACACCCTAAGACCTAGGCTAATCCACAACAAATCTTTCTAACACCATTATGCTGCTACGTCTTCTCTTGAACCATGGCCGCCTCCAACTTGAAGCTTAAACATTCAAACTAGATCCAAATCGAAGGCCAACGTTTCTACAACAATTCAAGGGAATAGATCAACATCTCAACAACGATCCTACGACAATTTCTGTTCTTAGTTCTCAAAAACCACGATCTGTAAGCCCCAGTTACTCTTAGATCTAAACTCTAAACTTAATATGGACATGTGTAAATTGAAGTTGAACATAAACATGATAACTACTTGAGACCTACTCTTGTATATCTTTGATCTATGACTATTCCTTTTTGATCTTTTATTTTAGATCTACTCTTGTTCACCCTAGATCTATTCACCTTGAACCTAGTACCGTTCATATTGAACCTTGATTTGTGGAATACTGATAAGAACTTGATTTAGGGGCCTGTTCATGTCATAACCTAAACCCTATCATTATTTTAACATGCCTGTGATGTTGAAACTATTGCTAGTCACAAGTTTAGGATTATCATCTTATGTCATTTATTGCTATGTTTATCACCCTATTTCATATGCCAGTGATGTTATGATCATATCTCAAGTTACACCATGCTTGCCTTGAAATCACCTTTGCCACTTTATACCCATCCTTGTTATGTTATTCCCTAGTTACATCTATTGCCTTGATTCGAATTCGCGAGCGTCGGGGATGCGATTTGGGTAGTTTAGGAAAATCTGAATTTAGTATGAACTTGAAAACATGAATATCGTTATAACTTGAGTTTGGATAGGAACATGAACTTGACATGAAATTATACTTGAAAATATGAATTTGGGACATGACACTTAGATAACTTGAACGTGGCCAACTCGAGGTTGGGTTCAGTTTGCAGTATAAATCTGCCAGGAACCGCCCGGCGAATCCAGTAACTGCAAACAATAGGACCCAATGTGAGTAGTTGGTCATATCGCACTTGAAACCCGAGGTTAGACTAGGTTATGGTGTAAAACTGCCCGGACCCGCCCGGCACATCCAGTAACCATAACCAAGTCTAATGTGAGAGGTTAGGAGTGCATTAAGTAAATTAATGCCACTGGATAGGGTTAAGTCATGGACCACTTGAATATACTTAACCAATTTGACACGTTGATTTGATAGGGTTAAGTCATGAACCGCTTGAACACACTTAACCAACCTGACACATGATTTGTAGGACTAAGTCTTGAACTAGAACGACACACTTAGTCAATTTGACATGACACGTAGATGGGGTTAAGTCTTGATTTTAAATGACAACTTAACCTGCTGAACGAAACCCTAGTTACGCGGTCCTTTTAAGCAGTAACCCACTAGATGTATCATGGTACCCTGGGACTAGGCAGGGTGGGGCATGATTACTGGGCTGATTGTAAGCGACCAGAACGACGGCTGAGTTGGTGCGCCATTGTAGGTTCAGGCGGACTAGAGTCGTGCACTTAGTCCGGAGTTGAAAAAGCAGGCATTGGGCATCAGTAGGATTATTTGTGCATTCTTGATTCATGTCGGTGGTTAGCACCCTAGGGCTTGATACACCCTATGGTGGACCTAGCACATGTGACTACATTCGTGATAAGGCCGTATGACACAGACACACGACGAGCTAGACTTGTAGGGAGCCGATTGATTAGATCATACCGTTGGACCCCGAGTTGGGTCACTTCACGATATTGGGCCAAGGGATTATTTCTTGATTTATAGTTGACACGGGATTAGTATACCAGTACAGCTGGTATGGCGAACCTTGAATACGCAATGTTAGACTTGAGTTATCTTGTTAGCTTAGTTATCATGTCAGACTTATCTTCATTCCTATGTTTAATTCCAGTTTATTCATGTCTTGTTAACTTTACTAGTTTCTATGCTGATAGTCACTAGGGTTTACCAATCTTTTTGACTGACCCGTTTTCTTTCTCCTCTTTGTCTTTCGTTTCCCACCCCCCTAGGTTCTCAGGGAGGAAACTCTAGCGCTTAGCTTGGACTTTGCTTGCTTTCTGACAGCTCATGTACGGTTGGGTCTTGAGCTATGCTATGGCTGCACTCATGCACTTTTTGGGGAATAATATTTTACTTATGTTGTTTTAAGTACTTTGCTTCTTTAAAATTTGATGTAATGAAATAATGACTTGGCATTTTGATGTAAGAGGTTTTGACTCTATTTTTCAGAAATGAGATTTGGTTTTAAAGTTTATATCCGCTGCTTTATATACTCTATTTTATCTATGTTCTGTCTTGTGTTATCTTTGTGCCTGTTTACTAGATAATACCCCTCCAAAACTAGGGCATTCCCTTTGTGAGTGACCCTAGCGGTGGTGGGGTGTTACAGCTCGTGACGATGGAAACCTACCCGAACCGCTCATTTGAAGATGCCAATCACAACCTGATGCTCTGGAGCTGGCATCATGAACCGATCCCATTCGTGGCCTATGTACCACGATCCGAACCAATGTGCCAATCACGAACCGGAGCGTGAGCTATGAACCAAAGCACCCAGGAAAGGAGCACCGTGAACCATTCATGTGAGCCGCGATCTGACCAGGGGCACCACGAGTCACCGTTGCCAGAGCTCCACGAACCGTACCGCCAGGGGTTATCATAATTGATCCGAACCAAGGTTCTTGGACTAGAGATATGAGTCATGGACCGAACGAGGAGTGCAACCTAAAGTGAAGAGAAGTGGACAACCAAACCGATCCGGAGAAGACCAATAACCCGAGACGCAAAGGTAGTCCAATAGGAAGTAGAACTCAGGATCCAGTTGGGAACTAATGAGTCAACTTCATGATTGGGCTTTGCTACGGGATGTGTGATAAGGGGTTATCGATGTCCATAATTTTGATTCACCACCAAGACAGATGTTAGGCTACAGATCAGTGAAGTGGGGTAGTTATTACTCCATGGGGCGGAGTAATCATAGCATGGCTATGGGGCAGTGAAGTGAAGTCGTCATGGCTTCGTGGGGGCAGAGTGGACATAGCAAGGACTAGTGGCTATGGATCAGTGTAGTTGTGTCGCCATAACTCCATGGGGCAGAGTGATCATAGCAAGGATTTGGGTGATCAAAGTGGTGGATATCGTATGCTTTACGCGCTCAATGAGAGATGTGAGGATGATTTCTATGCTTGATTGTTTGCCATCATAATGACATGCACACCCCTACCCCCGTATCTTTACACCATATGTTAGTGTTACCTTAGAGTATTGTACATCTTGTTGTGCTAACTCTTTGATTGCAGTCCAGGTTCTGGTATGGTTATGTATACCTGTTATTGTTCTGTTTTGCTACTTATTGCTCATACAGACTTTTGTCTGACCCAGAGTTCTATATCTCTTCTTATTACTCTGGGTGCTCTTAAACGGGCAGACTAAAGATAGGTTAGCTGGTTATGCATGAGTAGCTGATTCGGAGACAAGCGGGAGGCTCTCACGTATTATCTACATATATTCTCCATGTTTTGTTGTTGGTCACTGCTTGGGCATTAGTAGTGTACCTTTCCTTTCTTTTGCTTTAGAGACAGTATGTTGGAGTTGTAGTAAGCTGTATTTTGAATTTCTGCTGCTATGATGATTATGGTTTGGTTTTCAGCTTATGCACTATCTCGCTTGTTTTATGTCAAGTATGTTATTATTATATTTTATCCCATGTGCTGTGAGACATTCTATAGGTTCCTTGTTAAACAAATTCCTTTCTTTTCCTTTCTTTGGTGACCATCCCGTGCTGGTTGGACATCTGTACAGCGCATTTCAGGGAAATGTCGGTTGTTGCGGGGCGGGCCGTCATACTTGGTATCAGAGCTCTAGGTTACGTAGTTAACCCAGGGAAAGACACCAGGGAGAGATAGTATACGTATATGAGGGCGTATATTTGTGATATTTTTTTTCAAAAGCTATATATATATATACTACTAATATATCTAAGGATGGATCGCACTGCACTGGCACCATTGGAGAGATGGTTAATCGTTTTCTCCTTACAGCTTGAACAATGAGCCAACACACGAGAGGTACTAGTAGAGGAGCTAATAATGGGAATGCTCCTGATATTAGGACGATGTTCACTGACTTCATGAGAGAGAAGCTTAGAGATGTGAAAGGAGCAGCTCCTAATGCTGCTATTGGTGGTGGTGCAGCGGTGCAAGCGCCTAGGGCCAATTTCGCCAAGCTTTGCAAGGATTACACTAGTCTTGGTAGGAAGCCGTTCCATGGAACGAAGTCTTTTATAGAAGTTCAGGATTGGTTTGATAGTTGTGAGCGCATCTTCGAAGACTTAGAGATCGATGATGCAATGAAGAGGAAGTTAGCATCCCGTCAGCTGCAGGTGGAATGCTATTAAGTCAGCTACCCCTGAGGATCAAGTTACTTAGGATCAGTTCAAGGTTCGATTCAGTGATAAGTTTATCCCAGCTGCCCAGAAGTCAGGGTTGTTTAGGAAGTTCTTTGAGCTTAAACAGAATGGTAGGGCAGTCTCGGAGTATATTGCTGAGTTCGATACTTTATCAAAGTATGGATTATCTCTTATTGATGCTCCCGAGAAGAAGAATGAGGATTTCATAATTGGTTTAGATCAGTACTTGGGAAAAAGGCTTATAAATCATATTAATGAGACTTTTGAATCAATTGTTGGGAAAGCATTGAGGTCAGAGAGCCTTTATCCTAAGCCCAAGACTGGAGTCGTTGTTGCACCTGTAGAGGGGCCATTATGCTAAAGAATCTCAAGCAAAGCCTGCGGACAAGAAGTGCTTCAACTGTGGCCAAGTGGGACATCACAAGGATAAGTGTCTGCAACCCCCTAAAGAGAAGAAGATTGTGAAAGCATATGTTATTAATGTTGTTCCTTCTTCTTCGAATGCACTAACTGTGGTGGAGAGAGGAAAGAATATTGTCATTCAAGGTATGCTTTCTGGTTATGATGTTCCTGTTAAAGTATTGTTTGATACCAGAGCTTCCCGTTCCTTCATATCTAGTGACCTAGTAGATAGTTTGGGATTAGAACCCAAAACAGTCGATAAGCCTTTAGCGGTGATGAACACGATTGGTGGTTCGACTAGCCTTAGTATGATTTGTCGTAATGTGATCTTATCGAGTCATGGATGTATGTTTGTTTGTGATTGCTTTGTTTTAGGCTTTACTAGGTTTGGCATTATTTTGGGAGTCGATTGGCTCCATAGGTACGGGGTGGTGGTAGACTTTGAGGGCTTTTTAGTGATAGTTAGAGTGGATGATGGGCAGAGGGTAGTGTTTGGTGGTCTACCTAGTGATGGGGTAATGGCTATTTTCTAAATTCCCTCGACATCCCGCATGATGAGTTGTCAGATGTGCCCGTGGTTGGCCGATACCCGGATGTCTTCGAGGAAGTGACCGGACTTCCACCACAATGAGAGATTGAGTTCTGTATTGATTTAGTGAAAGATGCCAGACCTATAGTGATGCCACTTCGTCATATGGCGCCAAGGGAGCAGCGAGAGCTCGGGGTGCAAGTAAGATATCTTTTGAAGAAGGGATTTATCAGAAGAAGTGTTTCTGAGTGGGGAGCACCAGTTGTGTTTGCTACCAAGGCAGATGGTTCCCTTCGATTGTGTGTGGACTACCGCGTGTTGAATAAGGTGATGAGGAATAATTAGTATCCTCTACCATAGAGAGATGATTTGTTAGATCAGTTGAGTGGCACGAGAGTGTTCTCCCAATTGGATCTCGCGACAGGTTTTCATCAGCTTAGGGTGGAAGCTGAGAGTGCAGCTAAAATGGCTTTTCGGACGCCGTCTGGATTCTATGAGTGGTTGGTCGTGCCATTTGGGTTGACCAATGCACCAACATATTTTGTGGATCTTATGAATAGGGTATTCAGAGATCAATTGAATAAGTTTGTTCTTGTGTTCGTAGATGATATCTTGGTTTATTCAAGGACGGAGGAAGAACACAAGGAACATTTAAGGTTAGTGATGGAGGTATCGAGAAAACACCAATTGAAAGCAAAATTTTCTAAGTGTCACTTCTGGAGGAGGGAAGTTAGATTCTTGGGCCATGTTGTTTCTGAAAATGGTATTACCGTGGACCCTACGAAGGTGGCTATGGTAGAAGATTGGTCTACGCCCAAGAATGCAAAAGTCATAAGAAGTTTCTTGGGATTAGCTGGATATTATCATAAGTTCATCCAAGACATCTCCAAGATAGCAGCACCATTGACTCAGTTGACCAAGAAGAATCAAGCTTTCGTCTGGGGTGAAAAGTGCGAGAATGCATTTAAGAGTCTAAAGGAAAAGTTGACATGTGCACCAGTGTTAGTCATTCATGAGGGGAATGAAGAGATGACAGTATATACAAATGCATGTGGTACCGGATTAGGTGCTGTATTGATCCAAGGAGTTAGGGTTATAGCTTATTCAAGTCGACAACTTAAACTGCATGAGAAAAGATATCCTACCCATGATTCGGAATTGGCAGCGATTGTATTCGCGTTGAAGATGTGGAGACATTATCTATTGGGAGAAAGATTCGAGTTGTTTACCGATCGCAAATCGTTAGAGTATCTTTTCTCTCAGAAGGATCTAAATCTCCGAGAGCAAAGATGATTAGAATTCATGGCTTCCTATGATTTCGATATCGCATATACACGAGGAAAGGGCAATGCGGTAGTCGATGCATTGAGTAGAAGACATGCCAGTTTTGGGGCTATGTTTCTTGAGTGGAAGCAACTGGAGTATATCGCTGGGTATGATTTCAGACCAAGGTGCGAATTGGATCCAGAAATGTTAGCAATTTTGACGATCAGACACACTTTGACTCAGAGGATTGGTTCTAGTCAGAGGGACGACCCTAATCTATTGGAAATCATCTCCAAGTTAAAGATGGGAATTGATGAGAAGATGAACAAGTATGGGCTAGATCGAGATGGATGGCTCAGAAAGAATGGGAGACTGGTTGTACCGAATGTCAATGGATTTAGAGATGAAGTGCTTAGAGAATGCCATCACTCAAAATAGACTAGACACCCCGGTGGTAACAAAATGTATCCAAACATGAAGCAGACCTACTATTGGGAAGGCATGAGAAGAGACGTTGGGAAGTTTATATCCAAATGCATGAATGCCATTTAGTTAAAGCAGAGAAAAAGAAGCCTAGTGGTTTGTTACAACTATTAGAAATTCTATAATGGAAATGGGAACAAGTCTCAATGGATTTCATTGATGGGTTACCAAGGACTGGGTCGGGCCATGATAGCATTTGGGTGATTGTGGACCAACTGACCAAAAGTGCAAGGTTCATACCCGTCAAGTTGAATAGAATAGCAGCTAAGTTAGCGGAACTATATATGAAGTGGGTAGTGAGATTTCATGGAATACCCAAAGGCATTGTGAGCGACCGAGATTCGTTGTTTACTAGTGGATTTTGGAAGAGCATACAAGAGGCGTTAGGATCAGAATAACATCGCAGTGCCGCGTATCATCCCCAAACCGACAGTCAGACCGAGAGGGTGAATCATATATTAGAGGTCTCTTGAGAGCTTGTATATTGGATTTTGGAGGATCATGGGATGACCATTTGCATCTAGTTGATTTCGCACATAATAATGTTATCAGTCCAGTATTGGTATGGCTCCATATGAAGCTATGTATGGAAGACCGTGCAACTCACCATTATGTTAGTTAGAAACTGGTGAGAAATTTGTGCTTGGGCCAGATGTAATAAAAGAAACCTCAGACAAGATCAAGGTTATCCAACAGCTAATGAAGGTTGCCCAAGATAGGAAGAAGAATTATGTTGATAAGAGGAAAAGAGATTTAAAGTTCTCTATTGGTGACTTGGTGTTTGTCAAAATTTCTCTGTTAAAGAGTGTGATTCGATTTGGTAAGAGAGACAAGTTAGCACCAAGATTTGTTGATCTATTCCCAGTTCTCGGGAAAGTTGGGAATTTGGCATATAAAGTTGAGTTGCCGGACAAGATGGCGGGAGTTCATAACGCATTTCATGTTTCCCAGTTAAGGAAATTCGTGCATAGCCCTAATGTGGCTATTTCACCTGATCAGTTGGATGATATCGAAGTAGAACCCGACGCGGTTGGGACCCGCAAGCCGATTTGTATTGTCAAACATGATATAAAGTAACTTCGAAGGAAAGCAGTGAATATAGTCAAGGTTCAGTGGGGCAGGGAAGAGAATGACTGTACTTGGGAGACAGAGGAGAGCATTAAGAAGACGTATCCAGAACTCTTTGCCTGATAAGGTTTTCATTTCGATTTAGTCTTTCTGCATGCTAGGATAGGTTTATTTTGTTTGTTTTGCATGTTTAATCGTTTGTGAATGACAGATAGGCATGCAGAACACCTTTGTATGTTTTTGGTTAAGGCAATTCGGGGGCGAAATTTCTTAAGGGGCAGAGTGTAATGACCCGCATTCTACGTGTAACACCTTGTATTTTCTATGTTTATTAAAGTAACAAATTAAAGAATATTAAATTGTAAAAGCGAGAATTAAGGAAAACGGGTTACGCCATTGCGTTCACCTCGGAATTCTGCTTGAGATAGAGTCCGAGTTTGCGTGAATAGAACTCTGTATGAAGAAGTTATGGAGTTTAGAAGATTTCATGTTTAAATAGAAAATTATATAATTTAATAATTAAATAAACAAAACAGTTCGAATTTCAAAATCACGTAAATCAGCTGGGCAGGAAAATTCCCGCCCATAGGGGTCGACTCTGCTTAAGGGGGGTCGACATAGGTGTCGACCCCCCAAGAGGGGTGTTGACTGCGGTGTCGACCCCCTATAGGGGTCGATCCCCATGCCCAGATCCAAATAGTGATGATTTTCTGACTTGTTGCTGAGTCATTAGGGCATAGGTGGCAATTTCTGGATAGCTCTATCTAGTCTGGACGGTTCTGATTGGTCCTAGGTTGATTTAATGACTCACATAAATCTAAATCTCTATAAAAGCAATCCCAACCCTCAACCCTAAATCACACAATTTCATTCCAAGGAGCTACCATGCTGTCCATGGTCAACCTAGCATAGCCACCATTCTTCTCCAACTAGGAAGCAAACTAAAAAGCAAGTTAGAAGCTACGAATCAAATCTAAATTAGAGAATCGATAGTCTACGTCAAGGGATAGCTTTTCAGTTTCAAAAAACAGATCCCAAAAAAACAAGATTTGTCCTTTGTTTTGTAAGTTGAAGTTACTTTTAGATGTGAATTCTTAATTGAAATTCTTGGCATGTAATAATATGAATCCAAGCTCTACTTGATAATCTTTTCAATTTTATCCTATCTATTTTATCAGATCTGTGCCTACGATGTTATTCAAATCTATTTTATCATATTTGTGCCTGCGATCAAATCTAATCTATAAGATTTATGCCTGCGATGTAATTTTATCCAGATCTATACCTCTTTTATATTCATGAAATTGCTATTATCAAATCTAGCGTTGTATGGCTATTTTATGCCTAATCTTTTATGTTTCCTCTTCTTCCCCTTTTATTATGGATCTAGGTTGTCTCGAACCTAGACAAAAGCTTGTTAGATATATACAATTGGAATTTGGGGGAAATTGGGCCTAATCTACTTTGTATTATTGGGCGTAACTTGTAATTAAGGTTTGGGTATAACTTGTAATTGAGATTTAGGCACAACTTGTAGCTGAGATTTAGGTATAACTTTTAATTGATATTGGGCATTATTATCATTATAATTGCAAGATGGGTTAATTTGCATAGTAATCAAGTTTTAGGCATGATTGTTATTGTTCCGAATTTGGGTAACTTGAAATATTAAAACTAAATTGCGGGAAAAATAAAAATTGGAATATTAAATCTAGATTGGGGTTAACTATTGGCTGGGACACCAAGTATAATGAATATTGTATTTTTGGGCCATGATTATTATTGCAAATTTGGGAAGATTGGGTGTAACATATGTTGAGTAATAACTTGAATTTGAATTTGTGGGGCATAACTTGTAATTAGCTTTGTTGAGGTATAACTTAAGAAATGGAACATGACTAGTTTTGTGAACTTGGGATAATTAGCATATAAAATCTAGACTTGAACATGCATGGTAAATATGCTAAAAGATAAACATGCCTAACCCGAGGTTAGATTGAGTTGCGGTGTAAAACTGCCCGGAACCGACCGACACATCCAATAACCGTAACAACACCTATCTAATGTGAGAGGCTAGTGCATCATGCTCAAGAAAAACTCGAGGTTAAATTGAGTTGTGGTGTAAAACTTCCCGGAACCGCCCGGTACATCCAGTAACGACAACAACATAGATCTAATGTGAGAGGTCGGTGCATTAATAAATTGATTAATGCTAATGAACAAGACTGTAATGACCCACATTTTCAGCGGTATAATAATTATTTTATATAATTATTTAAAAGGTGATTAAAAGGATTTCATGGTCGTTGAATTAAATAATGGTGAATATTTAATTAAAATAATATATTTAATAATATATTTAATTCTGAAATAATCAGAATTGGCTGAAATGGCGATATGGTGTGAACTGGATCATCAGTGATATTTAATTCAGTTTAGAATTGAATTAGAATAACGAATATATTATTTGCACGACAGTTTGAATGTATAATTATATTATAATTAAAATCGAGCTCGAAATGGCGCTGTAGTTCGTAAATTGGCGATTCGAACTTCAAACGAATATATAGAAGTCGTTTTAAATCGGATTTCTGTGAAACAAGAAACGTTAGGAGCTGGTGGAGTATATCTTTCTAGTGGAAGAGAAAAATCTGGATTTCGTCGGGTAGATTTTGATTTACGTCCAAATCAAATTTTAGAAAAGTCGCTGTGGAATTCCTTTATAATTTATAAAGGAATTATTTATATTTTAAAAAGGAATTTCACTTTAAATCGAATATCGATTTAATCGGGATTTGAAATATCAAGTTATAAATCCCAGTAGAGCTGTATGGTATTCCAATGTGAGTATATACGATAATATAAATTTATTTGTATTTAATTTAATTATATTTAAATATACTTATATATTTAAATGGGTCACTCAGAGCTATAAAAATAGCCAGTTTTGCAAACGACCTCAGAATTCGACGAAACCAATTTTGTTAGATCCGCAATATTAAATTATTGTTAGATGTCAAGTTTCGTGATTTTTAGAGTCACTGTGTGGCCATACGGAATTTAAGAGTGAAAAACAGTCAGTATTTGGACGGTTAAAAATATGCTTTGTGAGCAAACAGAGTCGGAATTCGACAAAACCAGTTCCGTTGGGACCATAATGTCGAATTGTAGCTGCAGGTCCAGTTTCGTAATTTTTGGGTATCGTATGTGATTATAAGAATTTTTAGAACACCAATACAAGCAGCAGTTCAATATAATTTAATAAAATAATCGAATATAAAATTATTATAATTTTCCTATAAAATAACTTAACTTTCCTAAACCTAAACCCATTCTTTCTCCGGTCAATTTTGGTAGCCGCCAAACTTCTTTCTCCAGGAAAGCAAATTCTTATTTGAAAAATCATAGAAAATTTAATACTAAATGAAAAGATCCTTAGTTTGGTTCGTTGGAATGCTGCGAGAAGTCTCTTCGATCCCGTGCCCTTTTTGTTCAACTCGATGCACTTTCTGGGATTCACGTACTTGAGAAGCGAAACTAGGGTTCCCATTTTATCTCGATTTAGAAAAAATTGTGGGGTTTAGTAGCTGTATTAGTGATCAGGGTTGAAACTAGTACGGTGTGGCGAAGTCTTAGGGTTTTTGACGATCGTTTGTCCATCGCGATCTGTACAGTTTCGAGGGTTGGCTGTTCATCGCTTACGAGAAAGTGAGATCGAGTTTTACAGGAGTGGTATGGGGAGAGAGTGGGGCAGACGACGAGTTGATCGGTGGTTCCGGTTTGATGAATCGTGGAGGATTGGATGGATGAAATTGTGGTAATGGTGAAGGATGATAAGAGATGGGATGGAGCTGGGTATCGTGGGAGAAGGAGGACCGTAGAAGACAGGGTGATGCGGGCTGGGCTAATACGGATTGGGCTGGGTTAGAGGGGGTAAAGGCCCATTTAATTATTTTAGTCCAAATTTAATTTATTTAAATTTGTATAAACTTCTGATGGTCACAACAAATTCGTATGTGAACGAAATCGAATAAACCAGGGTCCTTACAATCGTATGGACGAGGGCAACACCGTGGAACTGACTGGAAGTCCATCGGAGCTCGTTACAATTTATGGAAAAATAAATTGTCCGTCTGAACCAAATCGAACGACAATTATCGTTAATTAACGATGATGGTCCAATGTGAGTAAATCTCACTAACTCTGAACAGTTTATATTTTCATGTTGTATTTTTAGAACTATTAAATATAGGCTGATTGATTGTGTGTTGACTGTTTGATTGAACTGTTAGTCAGTTAGTTGAATTTCTATATTGGTTCTGTTTAACAGAATATATCATATGGAACTAAAAGTGATGTTGATTTTATTGTGTAACATCTATGGATGCAGGGAAACAGGTTGGAGGAATCTGATTGGATTCCTCAACGGTTATTTTATTGTTTTTCATATATTGCGATATATAATGTGGTTTATAATCTGCGGTTGATTATATGTGTTTGGACGATATAGGTCATCGTGATATGATGTGTTAAGTATCATAAAATATCGGAATAGGAAAAGGAGATTTTCAAAGTGATATTGAAAACAGAATAAAAATAAATTGGAATATTTATAAATAAGAAAAATTTATAAATTGGAATAATTATAAAGTGAATTATTTATTTAGGATAAATAAATAATATGTTATAAAATGGACTATTTACTTAGAAAATAAGTAGGAGATAATAAGTGAGATATTTATTTGTTAGATAAATAGGATAAGATAATGGATTTATTTATTTGTTAAATAAATAGAATAAGGAAAGGACATATTTATTTGTTAAATAAATAGGGTTATTAAAGGAAACATTTAGAATAAATACATAGGATATTAAACGGATTATTTATTTAGGAAATGAATAAGTTATGATAAAGGGATATTGACTTAGAAATTGAATAAGTTATAAAAGAGATGTTAAGAAAAATAAATGGAATAAAGGATTTTCTATTTAGAAAATAAATAGAAGAGTTAATCGAATCAAGTTAATCGAACAAAGAAATCAAAATAGAGTTAAACTAGTTTAGAAACAGACTAGAGATTAGTTAAGTTGAATAGTTTTCTGAGTATCGATCTGGTGTTGGTTTCGGCCTTCGGGGTTTATACTTAGAGAATTGTTCTCCTACTAGTTTACAGTTAGGGACTGATAGTTGTGAAATGATAGTGATATGTAAATAAACAATGGAAATGTTTTCCAGTGTTAATAATGTAATTTTTCTAAACATAGAAAATAAGGAAATATATATATATATATATATATATATGATTGATAGAATTTCCATCTGGAAATAATATTGTTGTTTGCACACCTGTTTTTCTTTGATGGTTAAATCACAGACTATCGAAGTTTTTTACCATTTTAACGTTGTTAATATGGAGAGACCGGTTGGATTATTATCCAAAGAACCACTCTGTATTGGCATAAGCGTTGCGAATCATATATGCCGAAGGAAATTTAAGATGGGGTAAAGTGCAAGGGCTGTTGTATAAATCTTAGATAACAGTGCCTAAGATGGATATACGGAAGAGTGCCTTCGGTTCATCCTGTTCCTGGATGACTTGTATGGATGAATGTCTGACAGAGTATTTCCAGAAAAGTCACGTACATTGATTTCTTCAACCGTACCAAGAGTGGAAGCAGAGAAGGAAACTTCTTTAGATAACACGTAATGTACTGTTGTAGACGCAAAGTAGCGATTTTCGATGGATCTGACAATGTGGCATTCGAAATGAATCTAATGTGATGATAAGGCATAACCTCAAGCCTCATTAACTAGTAAATGACAGAAATCGAGCAGGCAACATGTCTAAGTCGGTCGCTCCGAAGTAGGGTGTATAATCACCTGATATAGAGTTTCATTTACTTCTAAAAGTCTATTGTTGATACTGTCCCATTTGGGAAACAGTTGCTGATCCCAACTGTTGGTGATATACTTTCGATACACTCAAGCGAAATGAGTGGTCGGTCAAGTGTGGCCGAGTTGCAAGATGTTCTTGTTAAATCCAGTGTATTCCTCTCTAGAGGTACACTAGCGAAAGGTGGTTCCATACCTTGTCATAGTTGGAAATCCATTACCCAATACGTGCTTGCGGTTTTGATTGTATACTATATATGTAGAACATGAGATAAAAGCATTTCTGCTAGATGATTATTATATTGTGGTTGATAGACATTATTATAATATCAAAAGGTTTCTGATATAAAGATAATTTGGATTCTCATAAGGGAAAAACCCATTCCGTTATACGGCGTGGTCTTATGAGATATCGTTTAATGGCTCAAACTATTTTAAAATATTTTACTCATACCAGTCCCATGACTGACCCGGAGTTTATTTTGTTTTGTTTCCCTAAACTCTTGGGTGCCCAATTTTGTACGGGCATTCAAGTAGTCGGGATTTACAGATACTTGAAGAAGTGGAGTAGGAGGCTTCAGGATTATGTAGCTATTGTTTATTTCCGCTATGCTGTAAGTGTTGTACTTTGATAATGATGTATATTCAAGTACAGATTTATATTTCAAAGATATGTTATATCTATTATATGTTATTCGTTCCACTGTGAGGTTCGTGTTACTCAGATGTTGTGTTCTTCTTCTTCTTCTTCTATTCTAAGTTTCTATCTTATCTTTCCTCACCCTTTGTTTTCTTTCATTACCCATCTGGTATTTTTCGATGTTTTGGTTAGTCATCATTGAGTTTACGGCGATAACCAAAGTCGATAAAATCCGGGTCGTTGCAGTTGGTATCAGAGCTTAAGGTTAAGTAATTACCTTGGCTCTGTGGCGTGACTCAGTAGAGATGGGGTTAGAAATACCCTAGATTGAGTTGAGTGTATATATACGAGTGAGCTTATTTGTTATTGATATAAAAATTGTTTTATATTGTGGTGATTTATTGGTTGAGTTGTTTATGAGTTCTGGTCGATCATTTTGATCCACTGTATTGGTAGGAGTTACTAAACACTCGAATACGATGGGTCGACACGATATATTTTGAAAAGAGGGTAAATAAAAATAAGTTTACCCAAGGTATTTCTTGATATAGAGAAGATATATATATCAAAATTATAATATAGTGGATATATTGGTTGTTATTATAATCAAGTAAGATTATAAATTAAATAGTTATGTAAATAACCAATCAGAATTCATATAAGTGAAATACGTGAAATCAGATGAATTAAATCTGAATTTAAACCAGAAATTGAATTAAAAACCCTGGAAATTGGATAAGTGTTTGTAAATGGATTTGGATTAAAAATAAGGAAAATTTAAGATCCTAGGAGATTTTAAATTGTTTTACAAGCAGTGTGAACTATATTTTGAAATGAATTTCAAAGGGGAAATGTTTAGAAATGATTTTATAGTATTGAACTCACTTCGATCGCTGGAAAATAGATTTTGATGATGACAGCTGCATCATCAATATTCATTTTCGAGTTGTAAGTGACGAATTACTACCAGAGATACTGTTTTGAATTTATTTTGGGAAAGACAAGTTGTGTTGAATTTCAAAAAGGAAAATTTGATTTTAGAAAAGAGTAAACTATTTTAAAACTCCCAGGGAAAGGCTGTTTGAATTAAAAACAAATTTAACAGAAATTTGTGAAAGCAAATTTGAATTAAAGTAAAGCCAGTAAAGTGGTAACTGAGATTGAATTAGAATGATATCAAGACAAATTGGATTGTGAGATTTAAATTTGAAGTGTAATGTAATAATCAAGTTAAGAGTTGGGAATCGAGAAGAAACTCGAGTTGAAATGATATTTGGCTCAGATATAAGCGAATGGTTGTGTTGAGGATAAATTGATTAGAATTTGATTGGGGTAACATTGGTATATGCTGAGTGATAGCATATGGAGTGATAAAGTTGATATGCCCGACAAAAAGGTACAAGTTTATATTTCTATTGGATATAAGATTTACGAGCTGAATTGGCAAGCCGCTTGGCAGTTTGATTTTCTTTTGGGATGGAGATGGCCCAGAGAGGCGAGTTGGAGTTTGACCTATTGACCAGTACAAATGATGTACTGGCGAAATTTTTCGAAAAGTTAAGGTGTTAGAAAATTTTCAGGATTTTTGAAAATTTTCGTTGATAAGAATTAATTAAATTGGTCCAGTTGAAACTGGTGTTAAGAAGTGAACAAATAAGTTATAACCAGTTAATAGAGTTGTTTTCTACCTTAGCAATTTCGAGGATGAAATTATTTTAAGTGGGGAAGAATGTAATGACCCGCATTTTTAACGGTATAATAATTAATTTATTTAATTATTTAAAAGGTGATTAAAAGGATTTCATGGTCGTTGAATTAAATAATGGTGAATATTTAATTAAAATAATAAATTTAATAATATATTTAATTCTGAAATAATCAGAATTGGCTGAAATGGCGATATGGTGTGAACTAGATCATCTATGATATTTAATTCAGTTTAGAATTGAATTAGAATAACGAATATATTATTTGAACGACAGTTTGAGCGTATAATTATATTATAATTAAAATCGAGTTCGAAATGGCGCTGTAGTTCGTAAATTGGCGATTTGAACTTCAAACGAATATACATAAGTCGTTTTAAATCGGATTTCTGTGAAACAAGAAACGTTAGGAGCTGGTGGAGTATATCTTTCTAGTGGAAGAGAAAAATCTGGATTTCGTCGGGTAGATTTTGATTTACGTCCAAATCAAATTTTAGAAAAGTCGCTGTGGAATTCCTTTATAATTTATAAAGGAATTATTTATATTTTAAAAAGGAATTTCATTTCAAATCGAATATCGATTTAATCGGGATTTGAAATATCAAGTTATAAATCCCAGTGGAGCTATATGGTATTCCACTGTGAGTATATATGATAATATAAATTTATTTTTATTTAATTTAATTATATTATTTATACTTATATATTTAAATGGATCATTCAGAGCTTTAAAAATAGGCAGTTTTGCAAACGGCTTCAGAATTCGACGAAACCAATTTTGTTAGATCCACAATATTAAATTATTGTTAGATGCCAAGTTTTGTGATTTTTAGAGTCACTGTGTGGCCGTACGGATTTTTAGAGTGAAAAACAGTCAGTATTTGGACGGTTAAAAATACGCTGTGTGAGCAAACGGAGTCGGAATTCGACGAAACCAGTTTCGTTGGGACCGTAATGTCGAACTGTAGCTGCAGGTCCAGTTTCGTAATTTTTGGGTATCGTATGTGATTATAGGAATTTTTAGAACACCAATACAAGCAGCAGCTCAATATAATTTAATAAAATAATTGAATATAAAATTATTATGATTTTCCTATAAAATAACTTAACTTTCCTAAACCTAAACCCATTTTTCTCCGGTCAAATTTGGTAGCCGCCAAACTTCTTTCTCCAGGAAAGCAAATTTTTCTTTGAAACATTATAGAAAATTTAATACTAAATGAAAAGATCCTAAGTTTGGTTTGTTGGAATGTTGTGAGAAGTCTCTTCGATCCCGTGCCCTTTTTGTTCAACTAGATGCACTTTCTGGGATTCACGTACTTGAGCAGCGAAACTAGGGTTCCCATTTTATCTCGATTTAGAAAAAATTGTGGGGTTTAGTAGTTGTATTAGTGATCAGGGTGGAAACTGGTACGGTGTGGTGAAGTCTTAGGGTTTTCGGCGATCGTTTGTCCATAGCGATCTGTACAATTTCGAGGGTTGGTTGTTCATCGTATACGAGAAAAGGATATCAAGTTTTACAGGAGTGGTATGGGAGAGAGTGGGGCAGACGACGAGTTGATCGGTGGTACCGGTTTGATGAATCGTGGAGGATTGGATGGATGAAATTGCGGTAATGGTGAAGGATGATAAACGATGGGATGGAGCTGGGTATCATGGGAGAAGGAGGATCGTAGAAGACAGGGTGATGCGGGCTGGTCTAATACGGATTGGGCTGGGTTAGAGGGGTAAAGGCCCATTTATTTATTTTAGTCCAAATTTAATTTATTTAAATTTGTATAAACTTCTGATGGTCATAACAAATTCATATGTGAAAGAAATCGAATAAACCAAGGTCCGTTACAATAGTATGGACGAGGGCAACACCATGGAACAGACTGGAAGTCCATCGGAGCTCGTTACAATTTATGGAAAAATAAATTGACTGTCTGAACCAAATCGAACGACAGTTATCGTTAATTAACGATAATAGTCCAATGTGAGTAAATTTCACTAACTCTGAACAGTTTATATTTTCATGTTGTATTTTTAGAACTGTTAAATATAGGCTGATTGATAGTGTGTTGACTGTTTGATTGAACTGCTAGTCAGTTTGTTGAATTTCTATATTGATTCTGTTTAACATAATATATCATATGGAACTGAAAGTGATGTTGATTTTATCGTGTAACATCTGTGGATGCAGGGAAACAGGTTGGAGGAATCTGACTGGATTCCTCAATAGTTATTTTATTATTTTTCATATATTGTGATATATGATGTGGTTTATAATCTTTAGTTGATTATATGTGTTTGGACGATATTAGTCATCGTGATATGATGTGTTAAGTACCATAAAATATCGGAATGGGAAAAGGAGATTTTCAAAGTGATATTGAAAACAGAATAAAAATAAATTGGAATATTTATAAATAAGAAATATTTATAAATTGGAATATTTATAAATAAGAAAAATTTATAAATTGGAATAATTATAAAGTGAATTATTTATTTAGGATAAATAAATAAGATGTTATAAAATGGACTATTTACTTAGAAAATAAATAGGAGATAATAAGTGAGATATTTATTTGTTAGATAAATAGGATAAGATAATGGATTTATTTATTTGTTAAATAAATAGAATAAGGAAAGGACATATTTATTTGTTAAATAAATAGGGATATTAAAGGAAACATTTAGAATAAATAAATAGGATATTAAACGGATTATTTATTTAGGAAATGAATAAGTTATGATAAAGGGATATTGACTTAGAAATTAAATAAGTTATAAAAGAGATGTTAAGCAAAATAAATGGAATAAAGGATTTTCTATTTACAAAATAAATAGAAGAGTTAATCAAATCAAGTTAATCGAACAGAGTAATCGAAATAGAGTTAAACCAGGTTAGAAAATGACTAGAGATTAGTTAAGTTGAATAGTTTTCTGAGTATCGATCTGATGTTGGTTTCGGCCTTCGGGGTTTATACTTAGAGAATTTTTCTCCTACTAGTTTACAGTTAGGGACTGATAGTTGTGAAATGATAGTGATAAGTAAATAAACAATGGAAATGTTTTCCAGTGTTAATACTGTATATTTTCTAAACATAGAAAATTAGGAATTATATATATATATATATATGATTGATAGAATGTCCATCTGGAAATAATATCGTTGTTTGCACACCTGTTTTTCTTTGATGGTTAAATCACAGACTATCGAAGTTTTTGACCATTTTAACGTTGTTAATATGGAGAGACCGGTTGGATTATTATCCAAAGAACCACTCTGTATTGGCATAAGCGTTGCGAATCATATATGCCAAAGGAAATTGAAGACGGGGTAAAGTGCAAGGGTTGTTGTATAAATCTTAGATAACAGTGCCTAAGATGGATATACTGAATAGTGCTTTCGGTTCATCCTGCTCCTGAATGACTTGTATGGATGAATGTCTGACAGAGTATTTTCAGAAAGGTCACGTCAATTGATTTCTTCAACCGTACCAATAGTGGAAAAGGAGAAGGAAACTTCTTTAGCTAACACGTAATGTACTGTTGTAGACGCAAATTAGTGATTTTCGATGGATCTGACAATATGGCATTCATAGTGAATCTGATGTGATGATAAGGCGTAACCTCAAGCCTCATCAACTAGTAAATGACAGTAATCGGGCAGGCAGTATGGCTAAGTCGGTCGCTCCGAAGTAGGGTGTATAATCACCTGATCTAGAGTTTCGTTTACTTCTAAAAATCTATTGTTGATGATGTCCCATTCGGGAAACGGTTGCTGATCCCAACCGTTGGTGATATACATTCGATACACTCAAGCGAAATGAGTGGTCGGTCATGTGTGGCCGGTTGCAAGATGTTCATGTTGAATCCAGTGTATTCCTCTCTAGAGGTACACTAGCGAAAGGTGGTTCCATACTGTAACAACCCATAAAATCTGAACCAATTTAAAAATTTTAAATTGGCTATTTTAGTGAATTTTGAGTATTTAAAATAAATTGTCTTATAATAAAAATCATATTTTTTATCATCTATATGAACTATATAAAATAGTCGTGTTTTGAAATAAATTGTTTTACAATAAAAATCACATTTTTATTATATACATGAATTGTTAAAAATAGTGAAGTGTTGAAATAAATGTCTGTTGGATAAAAATATCATTTTTATCAAATATATAAGGTGGAAATAGTTTTGAAATCGAAGAAAGAATTATATTTATAAATATTTATACAAAAAATAATTAAAATATAGTGAATAACGACGCTGCAGTTCGTATTTTGAAATCGCGATTTCAAATGATTAGTGCGGGAGATCCGACCATCGGATTTTCCCGAAACCACAACTGTTGGGTTCGCCTTGGGAATATCTTTCCAACGGCACCAACTTTGTAAAGATCCAACGGTTGGATTGTCTGGGATGTTTAATTCAAATCTAAAGAAAAACAGTGCCAGAATCGATTATTTTTATATATATAAATATAATTAAATTAAATCGAATAACGACGCTGCAGTTCGTATTTTGAAATCGTATCTTCAAATGATTGGTGCGGGAGATCCCACCATCGGATTTTTCCGACACTGGAACCGTTGGATTCGTTTTGAAAAGATCTTTCTAATGATATAAATTTTGTGAAGATCCAACGGTTAGATTTTCAGATATGTGTAAATCAAATCTGGAGAAAAACAGCGCCACAGCCGCGTTATGGCTTGAAGCGCTCTTTTGAATAAATTGGCTATTTTTAAATAGATAAAAATAGCGATAAATCGTGATAAAAACTTATAAACGATATGGAATGGAAATAAACTGAATTTGCTCGGTTTATGTGATATTTGATGGTTGAATGTGTTTGGCGTGAAAATTACACTAAGGAACAGAATTAGTGATATCGAATAATTTAGCCATTGAAATGAATTGATTTGAAATTCTAAATATACGTGAATTATTTGAAAAGGCCGAGTTAATTCTCATTTCAAATAATAGACCGACGATTGAAAGTCGAAGATATGAAGACGGTGCAAGACCGATGATCTTCACGTCGAATGGAGGGGTGCTACTGATGCTCATGATTGGAGTAGCTACCTTGACGGGGTTGAAGTAGTAGCCACTCGGACGTACTTGTTGATTGTTCGGATATGCGAGGTATTGAGTGCCTCCGGTTTCATTCAGACCCAGGACGAACGTGTAAATGGACTGTGTGTCTGACATTGGATTTTGTTCTTTGTTGATTGATCTCTATTAAATATATATCTGTTTGGCGGCGGAGAATTTATTCTCTTGCTTAACGCCCTTCTCTGAGACGTACGAGCCCAGAGGTTATATATCGATAGAAATCAATCGCACGGGGTGAATTGCCTGTGTGGCACGCCTAAATGATAGATGATCAAGGCTTCTATTGAAAAGCAAAGTCTTGTGGTTGATGATCAAAGCACAGCCTGTGTGGCATAGCTTTGTGTATAACGTGAATTCGCGAGCCTCACACCCCGGGATGGATCAGAAACGGGAGAAGGATCCAGGGAGGTCATGTGTTTCTTTCTAGCTAGGGTGGTGTCAGTGACCTACCAGCCCTGACATTTATATACTTTTCACCTGTGTGGTTGTTGCTGTTGTGAGGTGCCTCGGATATATCGGTCGATCTGGGACCGATGGAGTCATTGGGCTCATTTACGCCCCAAAGGGCGGGGAAACGCAGTGTTCCGGCATTTTAACCCACATCGGTGGACCGGCCCTGTGGCTCCTAAGGCTTGACTGAGTACTTGCCTGAGGCTCGGGCTAGAGAGTCTCGAATTCGGTAAGGACTATCTTTTGCCTTGGTTCATGACGGAAATCCAATTTCCAAATACGATACTGTGCGGTTTTGATTGTATACTTATATATGGCGACATAGTGGTATGGGGCATTAATGCCGTCTATGATTGATACTTATGATTTGAAATTGTTTTTGAAACATATAAACACTAGTAAAAATATCAAATGCTTTTGTTTTATTCGTATCAAGCATATTTTGGCCATTATAAGGTAAAACTCTATCCTCCGGTTTGTGTTGCATTGTGTGATGGGAACTGAGCCTTATAATGGCTTCATTTTTATAAAAAGCATTGCGATGTTTAAAAGATTTATTTGTTGTAAAGCACTGGTAATCCAATGGAGTAAACCCGTTCTGTGAAAGTGGCGTGGTCCTGTGATTAGCCATAATGTAAAATGTGTTAAGTAGATTTCTCATACCAGTCCCATGACTGACTCGTAGTTTGTTTCACTTGCAAACTCGGGTGCCCCTATTTCTTCACGGGCAGCCTTGTATTCAGGTTTTAGCAGGCTCTTTCCGGATAGCTGGAGCTGAAGATGGATTCTATCATTTATCTCTTTTTATGTTGTTCAGCTCCTGTTGTACATATTATGTTTTCTTTTCCGCAGTAGACATTTATGTATAGCTGAACTGTATTTGTTCTAAGTATAATCCTATATACTATGTAACTCAGATGATTATATTTATCCAGTGTATTCTATTGTACCTTATCTGGTGTATTTATTTATTTCTATTCTGTTATTATCTGTTTATGTGTTATATTCCAAAGATTACCCTTGCACCGTCTCATCAGGTTTGGGGTCGTCACACATACCTTGTCATAGTTGGAAATCCATTACCCAATACGTGCTTGCGGTTTTGATTGTATATTATATATGTAGAACGTGAGATGAAAGCGTTTCTGCTAGATGATTATTATATTGTGGTTGATAGACATTATTATAATATCAAAAGGTTTTTGATATAAAGATAATTTGGATTCTCATAAGGGAAAAACCCATTCCGTTATATGGCGTGGTCTTATGAGATATCGTTTAATGGCTCAAACTGTTTTACTCATACCAGTCCCATGACTGACCCGGAGTTTATTTTGTTTTGTTTCCCTAAACTCTTGGGAGCCCAATTTTGTACGGGCAGTCAAGTTGTCGGGATTTACAGATACTTGAAGAAGTGGAGCAAGAGGCTTCAGGATTATATTGTTATTGTTTATTTCCGATGTGCTGTAAGTGCTGTACTTTGATAATGACGTATATTTAAGTATAGATTTATATTTCAAAGATATGTTATATCTATTATATGTTATTCATTCCGCTGTGAGGTTCGTGTTACTCTGATGTTGTGTTCTTCTTCTTCTTCTATTCTAAGTTTCTATCTTATCTTTCCTCACCCTCTGTTTTCTTTCATTAACCATCTGGTATTTTTCGATTTTTTGGTTAGTCATCATTGAGTTTATGGCGATAACCAAAGTCGACAAAATCCGGGTCGTTAAAAAGACATGTTAAGAATGGTAGGCTTAAGTTAACTAAGGCAACACTTAACCGTTATAATATGTTAATTAGACAAGAAGATGGGGTTAAGTAAATTTAGAACACTTAACCATTATAACATGTTAATTAGATAAGAAGGTGAGGTTACGTAAATTTAGAACACTTAACTGTTATAACATGTTAATTGGACAAGTGAGCAGGGTTAAGTTAACCAGTATAACATGATGAATGAGAAGGGTTAAGTTAATAAGAAACACTTAACCAATATGACATGATGAATGGGTAGGGTTAAGTTAAAACAAGAGAGCAACACTCAACCAATATAACAGGATGTGTGGAATGGTTAAGTTAATACAAGAAGGCAACACTTAAGCAATGTAACACGACAAGTGGGTGGGTTAAGTTAACTTGAATTGATTGATGACTTTTAACCGATACAGCATGATGAACGGATGGGGTTAAGTTAATAAGAAACACTTAACCAATGTAACTTGTTGAATGAATGGGGTTAATTTATGGGAAATATTTAACCAATATAACATGATGAATGAACAAGGTTAAGTCAATAGGGAACACTTAACCAATCCAACATGACGAGTGAGAAGGGTTAATGAGAAACACTTAACCAACATGACATGATGAGTGGGTGGGTTAAGTCAACATGAACGGAAAACACATAACCAACATGACATAATATGTGGAAGGGTTAAGTACATATCGGGTTAGTGGGTAATTTTATTAAATATATGCCCACAGGCTTAACCATTAAGTAAACATGTTTGGATCAGTAAGAGGGTTAAGTACATATCGGGTTGGTGGGTAATATTAGTAAATATAGGACCACAAACTTAACCACTTAACCACTAAGAAACCCTAGTAACGGGGACCCATTTCAGCAGTAATCCACGTAGATGTATCAAGGTACCCTGAAACTAGGCAGGGTGGGCCATGATTACTGGGCCGATTATAAGCGGTCAAAATAGCGGCAGGGGGTACGTCAGTGTACGTTCTAACGGTTTATGGGCGTGCACGTACTCCGGAGTGGGAAAAAGCAGGCACTGGGTACCAGTAGTTATACACTGTGCATCTTGAATCGTGTCGGGTTGCTATCATATGGATTGATACACCTTATGGTGGGACCAGCACAGGGCATCTACACGCCAGAGAGGGCCGAACTGACACAGACACATGGAACATTAATACAAGTAGGGAGCCGATCGATAGGGTAGTAAGGGTACATCTAACATCTTCATGGCAATTAGGCTGATTGAGTTAAGATCCTCATACTAGATGTACACCTGAAGGCCACCACAATTGCGGGGAATGGGATCACGTTTTAATATTATCATTTTACACAGATTACTAGTTGGGACACTAGTTAGGCGGTGCAGAGATATAGAAATCAGAATAACAAAGTAGTTGCGAAGCAGAGAAAGAGTAGAAGTGCATTCAGTTTATCTTGCCTTATCATATCTTAAGCTAATCTTAGGTTATTTGGTTATCCATGTTATCACGGTATTGTCTTATATTCGTTTTATTCATGTCATGATGCTTTTGCATGTTTATATGCTGAAAGTCACTGGACTTACCAAACTTATGTCTGACCTAGTTTGTTTTCGCCTCTTTTCTTCTGTCCCCCCTCCCCAGGTTCACAGGGAGGAAATGTTACCACTTAGCTTCGTTTTCTTTCCAAGCTCGAAGACAGTCGATGTATTGCTTTTGGACTCTTTCTTCCACTGCAATGGCTGGTTCATGCTTTATTGGGGAATATTATTGTTATTTTTATGCTTCTTTTATACTTGGAAGTTTTTGAATCAAGACAGAAGTTCTATGTATTATTTTTAAGTAGATTGAGATAATTATTGTAAAAGCTTGACTGAATCACATTGTTTATAAAATGATTTTATTTTCCTTTGCTTTATTTGTCTGTCTTGTAATTTATCTACATCTTTACCTAAATGCTCCACCAAAGTTAAGGCATTCCCTTTGTAAGTGACCTTAACGGAGGTGGGGTGTTACACGTGGTATCAGAGCTGAAGGTTGCCGGATCAGATTAAAGTTTTGAAAAATTATTTTCAAAACAGTTTTAAAAAGAAGCATTTTCAAAAGAAATGTTTTGTTTTAAAGGCATATTCCCCAAAGCCATATGCACTTTCTTTTAATTCTCTGTTTGAATCCTTGTTTCCTTCTTTCCTGAGTGTTTGGGGCTCCTGCCTTTCTGGGAGGTAACCTCATCGCGGCATGGTTCCGTAGGTTTGATGAGACTACGACACCTGCCAAAGGGCAAAGAAGTGCCCAACTTCCATCTATAGCCGCAATAGCTCCACTTGTGGCTAATTTTCTTTCAAGCTTTGTAGGGATTAATGTGCGATGGAGGCATCTTTCAAGAGATTTGTCAACAAGTTACACAACGATGGCAATGAGGGAGTTTGGCTAAGGAGCACAACCCAAGGATGAGGAACTCATGGATATAGACTTGGTTTACAAAGGAGGTAAAAAAAGAAAGAGGTTTAATTGGAAGAATCACAGGACAAGAAGGGAAGGAAGAATAGGAAAACCTAAGACAAGAAGAAGCGTCTTTATCACAGGTCATAGAATTAAAGAGAAGGGCAAGAATTAAGGACAGGATTTTCAAGGGGGCAAGTGCATGCTCTCGCCACCAGCGTACCCGAGAGAGAGGTAGTAAAGTTTCTGTTGAAAAAGTCTAGTTTTTCTTTTTGATCATCCTGTTAGTACTCTTTTGATTTTAGCGCTTCGCATTCGTTTATATCTGCTTCCATAGTTGAGTCTCTACACCCTAGAGCTTGTATAGTAGAGGATCCCATTATTGTCTGAAATCCAATTGGTGGTTCAGCTCATTTATCTTTGGTTTGTAAGGATTTGAGAATAGCTATATTAAGTATTGAGTTTAAGTGTAATGCTTATGTTTTCGGGTTTCATGGGCTATGGGTTGATTCTAAACATGGATTGGTTGGCTAGTAATTGTGAAATGAGGGTAGTTAGACTTTCGACTTTCCTCGGAAATACCCTCAAGATTTTGTGCAATCCTAAGGGATCTGTTTGTCCTAGCCACCAAGAATCACTTGATTCATCTATCGACGATTTGCAATCCGTTAGAGTAGTCCATGAGTACGCAGATGTTTTTGATTAGGTTAGGGGTTTATCCCCTAAAACACGAGATAGACTTCCTCATATATCTAGTTGACAATGAAAACTAGTTGCATTACCTATACGACACATCAATCCAAGGGAAAGGAAGGGCTCAGTAAACGAGTAAAAGAGTTACCTGAAAAAGGGTTCATAAGTTGAAGTATTTCTGAATGGGGTGCTCCAGTCTTTTTCTTTGCAAAGGTGGATGGTTCACTTCGCTTGTGCATAGAGCATCTAAGGGAAGTCTCGGATACCCTCCAAGCGCATCGACTTAAGGCAAAGTTCTCCAAAAATGTTATTTTTGGAGAGAAGAAGTAACGTTTCTCGGATATGTGGCACCCAAAGAAGGGATAGCAGTAAATCCCGCAAAAGTAGTTGCGATGCAAAACTGGAAGGTCCGAAGGAATGCAACAGAATTAAGAAGCTTTCTTGGACTAGCGGGATAATATATGAAGTTAATTAAGGACTTTGAGAAGGTATTTACCCCACTTACAAGATTGACGGAGAAGAATCTAATCATCTTAGTATATACACTTGTAATATGGCTAGCATTTGTTTATTTTCAAGAGACAGTTCTGGGAATGTCAGCATGACACAACAGAAGTTGTAATGCCAAGTATACTATAAGAAGAAAAGGTGGAACGACAGGCTATAGTGAAATGAGTTCCAACACACATTCTGGAAACATAAATTAAGAAGCTACGCAGTCGTGAAGTTAAGACAGTCAAAGCAATATGGAATGGAGCTCAAGAAGATGCGACTTAGAAGACGGAAGACTAGATATGCGCATCACACCCTTTTTGAGGGTATATCCTTGATTCCACTTTTTCTGTAAAGTTTATTTGCATGCTAGTCTTTATCCTTTAAGTATATCCTCTCGGTCCTATCCTCAATCCTTAGGTAGAAGCCAATGGATATAAACATGTGTTTGAAACATGTTATGATTGATGGTTACAAGTGGTTGTAAGTGTTTGCTAGTGGTTGCTCGTGGATGCATATACACAAATTAGGCACTAGATCGGCTCAGTCACTTTCATATTGCATATGCATGAGTGAATTTTTATGGATTGGAACTTGATATGTTATCATATGGATGTTGCATTTGTATAAATGATTGTGCACTCATGTAGAAGTTATAAAGTACGATTAGGAATAATTGCATACATGATGGACTCATGGCACTGACATAATTCGCATTAAGGAGGTCAACTGAATTAGTAGACCGCCTAATTTTTCATTAGATAAGGACATGTACACACACTATGCATATGATCATGAAATCATTATAAATCTTATTAAGGACAATGGACGCCTGTGATTGAATGGTTGAGTAAATGGATGTTGGATGTTAGGATACATTCTCCTTGACTTGAAGATTTCGAGGACGAAATCCTTTAAGGAGGGGAGAATGTAACACCCTGTATTTTCTATGTTTATTAAAGTAACGAATTAAAGAATACTAAATTGTAAAAGCAAGAATTAAGGGAAACGGGTTACTCCATTGCGTTCGTCTCGGAATTCTTCATGAGATAGAGTCCGATTTTACGTGAATCGGACTACGTATGAAGAAGTTATGGAGTTCAGAAGATTTCTTGTATAAACAAAAAATTATATAATACAATAATCAATTAAATAAAATAGTTCGAATTTCAAAAACGTGTAAATCAGCTGGGCGGGAAAATTCCCACCTATAGGGGTAGACTCCCCACATGGGGGTCGACCCCCCAAGAGAGGTGTCGACCCCCTCTATAGGGGTCGACCCCCTCGCCCAGATCCAAACAGTGTTGATTTTCTGACTTGTTGCTGATTCACTAGGGCATAGGTGGCAATTTCTGGATAGCTCTATCTAGTCTAGACGGTTCTGATTGCTACTAGGTTGATCTAACGGCTCACATAAATCTAAGCCTCTATAAAAGCAACCCCAACCCTCAACCCTAAATCACACAATTTCATTCCAAGGAGCCACATGTTGTCCATGGTCAACCTAGCATAGCCTCCATTCTTCTCCAACTAGGAAGCAAACTAGAAAGCAAGTTAGAAGCTATGAATCAAATCTAGTTTAGAGAATCGATAGTCTACGTCAAGGGATAGCTTTTCAGTTTTAGAAAACAGATCCCAGAAAACAAGATTTGTCCTTTGTTTTGTAAGTTCAAGTTACTTGCAGATGAGAATTTTTAATTGAAATTCTTGGCATGTAATAATATGAATCCAAGCTATACCTGATAATCTTTTCAAATTTATCCTATCTATTTTATCAGATCTGTGCCTGCGATGTTATTCAAATCTATTTTATCAGATTTGTGCCTGCGATGTTATTCAAATCTAATCCATCAGATTTATGCCTGTGATGTAATTTTATCCAGATCTATACCTCTTTTAAGTTCTTGATATTGCTATTATCAAATCTAGCGTCGTATGGCTATTTTATGCCTAATCTTTTATGTTTCCTCTTCTTCCCCTTTTATTATGGATCTAGGTTGCCTCGAACCTAGAGGAAAGCTTGTTATATATATATATGATTGGAATACGGGGGAAATTTGGCCTAATCTATTTTGTACTATTGGGCGTAACTTGTAATTGAGGTTTGGGTATAACTTGTAACTGAGATTTGGGCACAACTTGTAGTTGAGATTTGGGTATAACTTGTAATTGATATTGGGTATTATTATCGTTATAATTGCAAGATGGGTTAATTTGCATATAAATCAAGTTTTGGGCATGATTGTTATTGTTCCGAATTTGGGTAACTTGAAATATTAAACCTAGATTGGGGGAAAAAAGTAAATTGGTATATTAAATCTAGATTGGGGTTAACTATTGGCTGGGACGCCTAGTATAATGAATATTGTAATTTTGGGGCATGATTATTATTGCAAATTTGGGAAGATTGGGTGTAACCTATGTTGAATAGTAACTTGAATTTGAATTTGTAGGGCATAACTTGTAATTAGCTTTGTTGAGGTATAACTTGAGAATTGGAACATGACTAGTTTGTGAATTTGGGATAATTAGCATATAAAATCTAGACTTGGACATATATGGTAAATGTGCTAAAAGATAAACATGCCTAACCCAAGGTTAGATTGAGTTGCGGTGTAAAACTGCCCGGAAGCGCCCGGCACATCCAGTAACTGCAACAACACCTATCTAATGTGAGAGGCTAGTGCATCATGCCCAAGAAAAACCCGAGGTTAGATTGAGTTGTGGTGTAAAATTGCCTGGAACCGCCCGGCACATCCAGTAACCGCAACAACATAGATCTAATGTGAGAGGTTGGTGCATTTATAAATTGATTAATGCTAATGAACAAGACATGTTAAGAGTGTTAGGCTTAGGTTAACTAAGGCAACATTTAACCGTTATAACATGTTAATTAGACAAGAAGATGGGGTTAAGTAAATTTAGAACATTTAACCATTATCACATGTTAATTAGACAAGAAGGTGATGTTAAGTAAATTTAGAACACTTAACCGTTATAACATGTTAATTGGAAAAGTGAGCAGGGTTAAGTTAACAAGTACAACATGATGAATGAGAAGGGTTAAGTTAATAAGACACACTTAACCAATATGACATGATGAATGGGTAGGGTTAAGTTAAAACAAGAGAGCAACACTTAACCAATATAACAGGATGCGTGGAAGGGTTAAGTTAATACAAGAAGGCAATACTTAACCAATGTAACACGGCAAGTGGGTGGGTTAAGTTAACTTGAATTGATTGATGACACTTAACCAATACAGCATGATGAACGCGTGGGGTTAAGTTAACAAGAAACAATTAACCAATGTAACTTGATGAGCGAATGGGGTTAAGTTAATGAGAAATACTTAACCAATAACATGATGAATGAACAAGGTTAAGTCAATAGGGAACACTTAACTAATCCAACATGACGAGTGAGAAGGGTTAATAAGAAACACTTAACCAACATGACATGATGAGTGGGTGGGTTAAGTCAACGTGAATAGACAACACTTAACCAACATAACATAATGTATGGGAGGGTTAAGTACATATCAGGTTGGTGGGTAACATTAGTAAATATAGGCCCACAAACTTAACCATTAAGTAAACATGTTTAAATCAGTGGGAGTGTTAAGTACATATCGGGTTGGTGGGTAATATTAGTAAATATAGGCCCATAAGCTTAACCAATAAGAAACCCTAGTAACGGGGACCCATTTCAGCAGTAACCCACATAGATGTATCAAGGTACCCTGAAACTAGGCAGGATAGGGCACGATTACTGGCCTGATTATAAGCGGTCAAAATAGCAGCAGGGGGTACATCAGTGTAGGTTCTGACGGTTTACGGGCATGCACTACTCCGGAGTGGGAAATAGCAGGCACTGGGTACCAGTTGTTATACACTGTGCATCTTGAATCGTATCGGCTTGCTATCATAAGGATTTATGCGCCTTAGGGTGGGACCTGCACAGGGTATTTACATGCAAGAGAGGGCCGAATTGACACAGACACATGGAACATTAATACAAGTAGGGAGCCGATCGATAGGGTAGTAAGGGTAGATCTAACATCTTCATGGAAATTAGGCTGATTGAGGTAAGATCCTCATACTAGATATACACCTGAAGGCTACCACAATTGCGGGGATAGAGATCACATTGTAATATTTTCATTTTACAAAGATTACTAGTTGGGACACTATTTAGGCGGTGCAGAGATATAGAAATCATAATAACAAAGTAGTAGCGAATCAGAGAAAGAGTAGAAGTGCATTCAGTTTATCTTGCCTTATCATATCTTATGCTAATTTTAGGTTATCTAGTTATCCATGTTATCATGGTATTGTCTTATATTCAGTTTATTCATGTCATGATACTTTTGCCTGTTTATATGCTAAAAGTCACTGGACTTACCAGACTTATGTCTGACTTAGTTTGTTTTCGCCTCTTTTCTTCCGTTCCACCCCACAGGTTCACAGGGAGGAAATGTTACCACTTAGCTCCGTTTTCTTTCCAAGCTCGAAGACAGTTGATGTATTGCTTTTGGGCTCTCTCTTCCACGGTTATGGCTGGTTCGTGCTTTATTGGGGAATATTATTGTTTTTTTAAGCTTCTTTTATACTTGGAAGTTTTTGAATCAAGACGGAAGTTCTATGTATTATTTTTAAGTATGATTGAGACAATTGTTGTGAAAGCTTGACTGAATCACATTGTTTATAAAAATGACTTTATTTTCCGCTGCTTTATTTGTCTGTCTTGTAATTTATCTGCTTCTTTTAGCTAAACGCTCCACCGATGTAAAGGCATTCCCTTAATAAGTGACCTTAACGGATGTGGGGTGTTACACTACGTATCGAAGGATCGTAGAATATTTATTTCATTTTCATACGAGGTCGTATAGTCGTTTAACTTTGGGGAATAACTATTGGGGTAATTGCCCATGTTCACGATTTTTGCTGATTTTTAAATGACCGTTTTACCCCTAGCTGATCTTGTTTCGGTCATAACTTTTGATTGGTAATGATTTTTGACCTGAAACCACTTCCATTAGATCCGGATGATGGTTTATCTCTTTGGGGAGCGGTTACATTAGCCAAACAGGCTCGCCGTTTGGGAGATATGGCTGAAACAAGGTTTATAAGGTGAAGAACTATTTAACCGGGCCTAACTAGGGTGAGTAGCAGCTGGGCACATAACCCATTTCGGGATTAGTGTTATGGGGAGGCTGAAATCGGTTAGGAAGCAATATATTTTCATTTTCTCAGCCGCCTAAAACATTTCTCTTGCCCTAGCCATGGCCTCCACCTTCTAATTTCATCCCAAATCGCTCTCTAATCAAGGATTATGCTAATCTACGTCAAATCACGGAGAAATAGAATCAAATCAGAGTTGGAGCTGTTGTGTTGTATAGTGCTTCGACTCAAATCAGAGATACTTTCAGATGTAAGTTTTATTTGTGGCCAAGGTGAGTGATTTGCATTGTTTTTCACTAATTACAACTAATTAGAGGTGATTAGTGATAATTAGCGAAATTATAACTCAGAAAAATCTGGAAAAATTTGTAAAATTCTAAAATATTATTTTAAGGCTCTGATATAAATTTGGGCTAATGTGGATAATTTTGCTAATTTAATTCTTAAACATGATTAAGGGGGATTAAGGGGTAAATATGGGTTTTGGGTATGTTTGACCCATTTTAACATATCAAATTGTTATTTTGGTGTTTCTGGTTGATTTCACATGTTGCTATGACTGTTTGGAATGTTTTATGATTGCTTAGAAAAGTTAGAATGGTCGAAAACGCCGTCGTGTGGCGAAAAATAGTCATTGGAAAGGTTGATGGAAAATTGTGCAGGAAACCGGACCAGATCGGGTCGCCCGACCCGATCATGAACCTCTCTCTGAACCGATCCGCTCATGATGATGGAAACCGACCTGAACCGCTCTCCCGAAGATGCCAATCACGACCTGATTCTCTGGAGCTGGCATCATGAATCGATCCCATTCGTGTCCTACGTACCACGATCCGAACCTATATGCCAATCACGAACCGGAGCGAGAGCTATGAACCAAAGCACCCAGGAAAGGAGCACCGTGAATCGTTCATGTGAGCCACGATCCGACCAGGGGCACCACGAGTAATTGTTGCCAGAGCTCCACGAACCGAACTGCCAGGGGTAATCATAACCAATCCGAACCAAGGTTCTTGGACTAGAGAGGTGAGTCATGAACTGAACGGGGGAGTGCGACCTGAAGTGAATATAAGTGGACAACCGAACCGATCCGAAGAAGACCAATAACCTGAGACGCAAAGGTAGTCCAAATAGGAAGTAGAACTCAGGATCCAGTTGGGAACCAATGAGTCAACTTCATGATTGGGATTTGCTGCGGGACGTGTGCTAAGAGGTTATCGATGTCCATAACTTTGATTCACCACTAAGACAGATGTTAGGCTACGGATCAGTGCAGTGGGGTAGTTATTACTCCATGGGGCAGAGTGATCGTAGCATGGCTATGAGCCAGTGTAGTGAAGTCTTCATGGCTTCGTGGGGGCAGAGTGGACATAAAAAGGACTAGTGGCTATGGACCAGTGCAGTGGGGTCGCCATGACTCCATGGGGCAGATTGATCAAAGCAAGGATTTGGGTGATCAAAGCGGCGGATATCGTATGCTTTATGCACTGAGTGAAAGATGTGAGGATGGTTGCTATGCTTGAT
Organism: Allium sativum; assembly: GCA_030737875.1. Classification (NCBI taxonomy): domain Eukaryota; kingdom Viridiplantae; phylum Streptophyta; class Magnoliopsida; order Asparagales; family Amaryllidaceae; genus Allium; species Allium sativum. The sequence continues at coordinate 965,219,680 of CM060912.1, read as the reverse complement.
TGTTTGCCGTCATATTGACATGCACACCCCCACCCCCATATCTTTACACCATATGTTAGTGTTATCTTAGAGTATTGTACATCTTGTTGTGCTAACTCTTTAGTTGCAGAATTGTATTTTTTAACTTTTTTTAACTAGGCATTGCATTTTTTCTATATTTACGTATGCATGATCTTCTATCAATAAATTGTTGTGTTTTCTATAGCATACAATGATAGATAAACATAACATTCGAACGTAAAAAGTTTGAAATTCCTCAAGTTAAGAAAAAAAATTCAGGTAACCAGTCGACTAAAACTCCTCAACAATCGATGAAATACTGCTATCAACTCTCAAGTTGAAAGTCATCCTTAACCAGTCAATTGAATTTAAGGCCAAAAACTCTTGGGATAATTTTTCTACAAACTAAGTGAACTGAATCTATTAAAAAATTACTATATATGTGCTTCCTTCTCCTCTTCCAACTTCATTTCACTTATTTTACTCTAGAATTTTGAAATTCCCCTCAAACCTAACTCTTCATAATCACTCATTTCCTAAATCCAAGTTCAAAATCAATCATCAATGGCTCCCAAGAGACAAAGAGAAGCTTCTTCATCAACTGGACTATCGAAATCACTAATTGAATCATGGCTACTAAGTCAAAAGGCTAAGGATAGATTCAAAAATATGAAGGACACTCCTATTTCGAAGATTCGTTTATGAAATTTGTTGATTTTGTTTCATATGAAATACTTCCAATGATTCAAAATAGTGGTCTTGAATCTCTTCTTTCATATACAACTAACAATGTCAATGTTTATCCCTTGCTACTTATACTTTTCTTTGCAATTATGAATCTTGAGCAATAAGAACCCTAGGATGAAAACACCTTGCGTACTAATGTATGTGGTGTGCATATTTATCTTACACTGGATAAACTTTGTCAAGTACTTTAATGTCCACCCTAAGGACAAGAATTTTTTGAAATAGAATGTGACATATTGGATCGAGATGAGATTAGTCATCAATTCCTTCCTGATGATCTCATTGTACTCAAAGCTATCAACTTACGACCAAAGGATCGTGTGATTCATCATGCTTTAACTCATACAATCAATCCTCGTATCGGGAGTCATGATCAAGCATATCATAGAGATTTTCAAGCTTTATATGCAATTTGGGGAAACAAAAAGATTAATTGGGCACAAAACATAATTAGGGAATTTTTGTGTTTCAATCAATCTTGACTGCGTACTATGTACTGTGGAGCTTACATCACTCGTATTCTTATTCATTTACAAATCCCAGCTCTTGAAATCGAGAATATCACCGTAGGTTATTTAGGTACTAATACATTGAGTCTAATGCGTCTTCCTACTGAGTTGCCTATGCTTCAACGTATTAAAACATGTTAACAATGGAAGAAATGTAACGAAGATAATGTGCCATAACCTTCATCCCTGTATAGAACTCATCATACTCATTCTGCAACTACTCAACCATCCTAATCAATAAATGCCCAAGATCTTTCCTCAAGTCAGCAAACTCAACCTCAAGGTCAACCTCAAACTCAACCAGGAACTCAATTTCCACCAATTACTGAGTTTGAAGAGATCAATTCAGATGGTTCTATTAAAAACATACTTATTTCTCTTGAAAAGAATTAAAAGACCATAGTTACAATGTGTAATCAACGCTTGTCCATGATTGAAGCTAAGATGGTCATTTCAGATATCAAATAAGATAAAATTATCTCAAAGCATGATGATATAATTCATAGCATTCCATCCTCTTCTAAGTCCATTGCATTAATCGATTTTGATACAAGGCGTATATTGGAGATCCAATGAATCAGGAAAAGACGAGGATGTAGGCAATAAAGAAAGAAATGGAGTTTCTAAGGAAGGAGATGAAATAGCTAAGGATGGTGGCGATGATCCAAAGGAATGATTTCATTCTATCTATATTTTGGGTTTTTAATCTTTAAACTCTTTAATTAATCTTTTGGGTTAAAACAATGCGTTGTTAATATTCTTTCATGACTACTACGATGAATGTATACTTTTTATGTGCGAAGATCATGCTATGCTATGATTATGTCCTTCGAAATGACTTATGTTCACTATTATAGTCACCCTACTATAATATATATGAATAAATCGACTATTTGAACTGATGGTGTGCACATGCTATCTAAATATACGTGTTAAGATTATAACATAAGTATCTCCTTTTTGTCGATGACAAAGGGAGATAAATCATATGTATGCTAACAAATGAATGCATGATATAGCAAAGATTCAGGGAGAGAAAGCATAAACTCAGGGAAATATAAGCATTTTCTCACATCGTGTTCAACTGTTGTCATCAACCCAAAAGGACGAAAATGTTGAATAACGAGATTTTGATCAATAACAAGATACAAGAACAAGTCAACATATCACAATCAAGATGTCTCGCAAGCACATCAAAGACTCCAGAAGTACATCAGTTAGTTTGTATTAATTAGAGTCTTGTTTTAGATTATAATGTTGAAATCTCTCCTAAAATTTCTATTTTTTAGAACTCACTACAAGAAAAACCACTTTCCACTATAGTCAAAGACAACGTTTTGGGTGCAAAAGCTATAAAATTTAGGTCCCCCTAAATTCACTACTCAATGAAATGCTTTCGATGAATTCACTACTAGGTGAAACATTAATACAACACATATGATAAAATATCTCGCCTAACCAACACGCATGACTAAAATGTCCAGCCTCCAGTTTCATTTCCCTCTGCTAATGAAATTTACTTTCCCTCTTCCTCTGGTTTTTTTTCCTCTTTCGATTTCATTTCCCGCGTTCGATTTCATCTTGGCTTAAAACCTAATTTTAATATTTCTCCCTGATTCCAATTTCATGGTGCCCTAGTTCCTTTTGTTCAGGTACTTCGATCGATTTGGTTATAATTTGTCTTTTGTACATTGAGTACGATATATTTAGTTTTTGATTGATTTAATTAGTTGTCTTCCGATTCGATTGATTTATTTACTTAGTTCTTGTACATTTAGTTCGATCGATTTACACTTATTAGTGGAATGGTACAGTATTGCTATGCTAATACCATTGTTACTGAACATTTTCTTTGAGCTAGCTTGATTATGAGTTATGGATAACTTTATGGTTTACATAATTTTTTTCCTTGATTTATTAATTAGAAAGTGAATCAAGTTGGATGATGTTGCCTGTAGATATAATTTTTTGGGTATTATCGTTATAAGTGCAGTTTGGCTTAAGTTAGGACACATACAATATCATATCATCCATTTATAATATTTTTCTCTAGTAGCAGCGGAATTTTACAAATACCATATTTGATCTGTGTCCTGTGTTTCCTCTAAGTTATAAATGATTTTTGTTCTCTGTTAGTGTTTAATTCATGCTATTCTCCATCGGTATTGGATTCTTGTTTGTTAAGTTCACTCTTTTTGTTAAGCCATTTGTCTATTGGTTTTTTTTTTTTTTTTTTGAGTTGGCATTTCATTCTTCCATGATTTAAGAAATGTTCTAAGTTTTTGATGTCTATCTGTGGTTGATTACTTTATCAGGAATCTGTTATAAGGTTTTGATAATATAACATGCACTATGTTTGACAACAATGTTCACTTTACTCTTTTACTGTTTAATTTTGTTATCACTACATATATTTAGAAACCGTGGCTTCCTCGCAGTAGTATACATCAGGACAATTAAAGAAAATCTAGAATATGTACCTCAATATGTTTTTATGTGCTTTCTTTCACATATTTGAAGCAACAACCTTCTTGGTTGAAAATTGTTTTGTACATATATAGCTGTTGAAAATTGCTGTGACATATATAACTGCTTTCTTACATATATGACTAGTTGTATACATATATATCTTGTTTAAAAATGCTGTGACATATATAGATGCTTGTGTACATATTTACATGTTTGTGTACATATATCGCTAGTTGAAAACTGTTGTGATGAGTCAATTAGAGAATCTGTTTATATTTGATATGCATGGACTGCCAGGCTTGTCCATTTATACTCTTCTATTTCAGTTCCTAAGTTACTGACTTTTTGAACTTCATAGCATATAGTGGTTTTAAGTGTTCTTGTGAATAACCGTGTACTAGAAATAAATTTGGGTTTCTCGATTAATAAGCATTCAATAGGCAAAATATTTGGTCAACTCTAAATTTCACCATTCAAAAGTATAAAGTAGATACGTCAAAAACAGGATGTCTTAAAATCCAGACCTAACCTTGGTTATAGTGGTCAAAATCCGAAGGTTAGTTGTATTCATACCCAATGTAACTGGTTGTAATGAAAGGGGGAAAAACAGAAAATTCATCCTGCATTATTAGACCTATTTTTGTTTTTTAGTGTAAATTATTTGAGATTTAGAAACTCTGTAATAAAGTGTTGACATAGAAAAGGATACCCTAACTGGGCTCTTTTGCGGCTACATAATGTTGTCTAAAGGGAAAGAGCAGCAATAAGTAATGATTTGAGTATGTGTGAATTGCGACCATGAAGTTGTGCGCATGAGCCATGTAACACCCCACGTCCATTAATGTCACTCTCAAAGGGAATGCATTAACTTTCATGGAGTATTAATGGTGTATAGAACTATATATAACAAGACAGATACATATATTGGTACTTGAAAATTTTAAAACAACTTTTATTGTAGTGGAGAAATAGTTTGGTTACAACAACATCAAAAACCAACAATAAAACCAAGTACACTTAATATCCATCTTGACAAATTGTTTTCTGAGTACATAAAGTAAAAAAGCATAACCCCAACATAAGTAGCCATAAAAGAGATGAGCTGAACTTTACTTTTAGCAATCCAAGCACTTCCAAAAGAGAGAGAAAGATCCAAATCAAGCTCCACTAGCACTAGTCCCACCCTGAGAACCTAGGGGGGAGGAAGAAAAGAGGCGAAAACAAAGGGGTCAGACATAAATTCTGGCAAGTCCAATAACTTTAACAATATAATTATTAAAGTAATTAGGATAAGGTATAAACTGGTAAAACAAGGAATGATTGTGAAACAAGTGGGCAAGACAAAATAAACAAGAGGAATATTCTGGCATTAATCTCACTCCTAATCACTATAGGATAATTACTACACTGCACCACTACTAGTCACCCTAAAAGTTGATCCCGCCTACTGAACATAATAATCTTAATGGTAGTTTCGTGTACCCCTAGCTGTCTTCATAGGTGTCGCCTGCCCCTATCTCTACTAGTGTACCCACTACCCTCATGCGATCGGCTCCCTAACTCGTAGATACCCATGCTGGTCCCACAGTGGGGTGTATCACTCCCCAAAGTGGCAACCCAATACCACTAAAGATGCATGGCTGATATCTACATGATGCAACAATGCCTTACCTACCAGCCCGGGCCCCACGCATGCACATGACCCCGTTGGACTTGAGTTGCCACCATTAACCCGTTTTGACCTCTTACAATCAAATCCAGTAAGCATGTCCAGTTCTCGATCTAACTCGAGCTCACAAGCAACAACTTCTTACCTACCATCTCGGGCCCACGCATGCACATGACCCCATTGGACTTGAGTTGCCACCATTAACCCGTTTTGACCTCTTACAATCAAATCCAGTAAGCGTGTCCCGTTCTCGATCTAACTCGATCTCACAAAGATACTTAATGGGTTACTAGTTTGAAAAGGGACCCCCATGCTTGACACAAGCTTTCCACCTATGCTTGTTCCCCACAAGGATTTCCCACTTAACCCATCTGATTCATGTCTTCTTACATGTTTCAATTTGGTTAAGTGTTTCTAATCGTATTTCACATGTCACCTATGTCACCCACTTAACCCCCATGTCCCACCACATGTTTATCTTGGTTAAGTGTACTTAATTCATTATAACCGTAACCTTGTAAGACCTCCCACATTAGACTACCATTTGCGGTTGCTGGATTTATCGGGCGGGTCCGGGCAGTCTTATACCGCAAAACAGTCTAACCTCGTGTCTTTACAATTGTTACGCATTTAATTTATGCCTTCGACTTCTCACGCTAGACTACCGTTTGTGGTTGCTGGATTTGTCGGGCGGGTCTGGGCAGTCTTATACCACAAACGAGTCTAACCTCATGTCTTAGGCGTTTATTATTACACATAATTATTTCACCCCAATATGAATTAATTATCCCTATTCAATTTTTCAATAATTTCCAATTTAAACTATATCCATAATTGTCACCTAAATTATGTCCGTACTTTTTAGGTATATAAATTATACCAATTAATTTCTCAAATTAGTTATATGCCTTTAAAGCCATTTTATGCCAATTCACAATTTGCATAATTAATACTTTCCCATTGACCCCATGCTATTCGTATGTTTTAATATGATATATGTTAGACTCGCAAATAGTCTAACTCATAAAAAGATAAGAAATATTACAGCTTGCATAACACATAAAATAGATCTAATTTGCAAATAAGAATTATACATAAGTTTGCATAGCCAACAACTTGCATACACAATGGACATATAGAACATAAATTTGCATAAACTACCATGGATCTAAATATATATCTAAACATGAAATTGTGAAATTGCATATATGAATATGGGTTTCACCTAAACTTGCATATATGGGATATAGTTTTCACCCAAACTTGCATATGTGAATATAGTTTTCCATCTAAAAGTGTGAATATAATTTTCACCTAAACTTGCATATATGGGATATAGTTTTCACCCAAATTTGCATATGGATTCCTACAAACTTTCATATGAATTTAAACATCTAAACTAATATCACTTGTTTTGCATATAAACTCGCATATGTGTATACTTGATTCACATATAAACTTGTGTATAATTCGCTTACAGACTTGCATAAAATTCACATATAAACTATGTAGAAACAGACTTGCATAAGATTCACATACAAACTAGCATATGATTTACATCCCGAACTTGCATATAAACTGATGTCATAAAATGAATCAAGTTAAACATATGTGTTTTGACATATGAATTAGATATACTAACTTAAGTTAACAAAACTGTCATATATTCACCAACAAACGGTAACAAAGTTAAACAGCATCACATGATTCAACAGACATGTTCTCATAATCCCAATTATAACTCATCATAATTAATTTATTAATTATTTTGTGAAAGAAATTGTACTCACAAAGACAGGTTAGAGAAGTGAATAATTCGTTCGTCGTTTTGTATTAGAATTCTGACTTGTAAATCCATAAGCTTTAGGAAGAAGAATTATCCTAGCAGCAACATGGAGGCCAAGAGAGTAAATTAGTTTAGGTTTAGGGCTTGAGTCTATGCATGCTTTTATAGAAGTTTAAATCAGTAGAAGCCATTAGATTATCATAGGAGCAATCATAACCGTCCAGACTAGATAGAGTTATCCAGAATTGCCACCTATACCCTAGTGACTCAGCAACAGGTCAGGAAAGACTCAGCAACAAGTTAGGATCGTCTCATTTCAGATCTTCCCCTGGGGGTTGGTCGACACCTAGGTCGACCCCCTGGTCGAACTGTATAGGGGAGGCCGACCCCCTGGTCGACCTGGCCTTGGGCGGGAGACATCCCGCCCAGCCCGCTTCCTCGTTTGAATTTTGAATTTTGAATTTTGAATTTTAATTCTAAACTATTATTAATTTATTTAAATTACTGAAACTTCTGAGGGCTATAACTTCCTCATACGAAGTCCGATTTATGAAAACTTGGACTCTATTCCAAGCAGAATTTCGAGACTAACGCAATGGCGTAACCCATTTCCCTTAATTCTCACTTTAACTATTAAGTATTCTTTAATTCATTCTTTTAATAGTCATAGAAAATTCAGGGTGTTACATTCTCCCCTCCTTAAAGTATTTTGTCCCCGAAATCTTCAAGTCAAAAAGAATGTATATCCTACCATCCAATCATCCATCTACTCAACCATCAAACAAAGGCATCCATTTTCCTTACAAGATTTCTAATGCTGTATGAACATATGGAAAAAAAGTGTGTGTATATGTTCCTTATCCAATGCAAAATCAGGCGGTCTACTGATTCAGTTGACCTCCTTAATGCAAATCATGATAGTGCAATGCGTCCATTATGTATGCGAAAGAATCCTAATGTTACATATTATTTCTACATATGTGCACGACCATTCATCAAAATGCAGCATCCATATGATAACACATCCATTATACATCCATTAATTTTAATACGCACACACATTTATATGCAATATGAAAGTGACTGAGCCGATCTAGTGCCTAATGTGTGTGTACATGCATCCACTAGCAACCACTTGCAACCATTCGCAACCGTCAATCATAAAATATTTCAAATACATGTTTACATCCATTGGTTTCTACCTAAGGATAAAGAATAGGACCGAGGAGATATTCTTAAAAGATAGATATATGCATAAATAAACTTATGGAAAAAGAGATCAAGGAGGTACCCTCAAAAAGAAAAGGGTAGTCTCCGCGTATTTTTCTCTCAATTTCCCAAGTTACGTCTTCCTCGGCGTCACTCCATTGAACTTTAACAAGCTTGACTTCACGGTTGCGTAGTTTTTTGACTTCCGTATCCAAGATACGAGTTGGAACTCCTCTCACAGTCGCTTCTCGTTCAACTTCTACTTCCTCTAGTATACATGGCTCCACCACTTCCGCAAACTCATGTAAGCACTTTCGTAGTTGAGAAACATGAAAACCATTATGAACTCCAACCAGTCTTTTGGGTAGCTCTACTCTGTAAGCCATCGTCCCAATCCTTTCAGTGATAGGAAATGGTCCTACAAATCTTGGTGCTAGCTTTTCTATGGACCCGAAGCGAATGACATTCCTCAAAGGAGATACTTTAAGGAACACCCTATCTCCAACCTCAAACTTAAGGCCGGTCCTTCTTTTGTCTGCGTAGGACTTCTATTTATCTTGTGCAGCTTTCATCCATCTGCTTATCAAGTCCACCTTTTCTTAGGTTTCTCTAATCATGTCTGGCCCAAGTACGAGCTTGTCTGTAGACTCCCACCAACAAGTTGGTGATCGGCATAGTCTTCCATATAATGCTTCAAAGGGCGCCATGCCTATGGTGGCTTGGTAGCTATTGTTGTAAGAGAATTCCACCAAAGGAAGATGATCCTCCCATGTCCCTCCAAAGTCTAGAATGCACAATCTCAAGAGGTCTTCCAATACTTTGTTCCCCCTTTCTGTCTGACCATCGGTTTGGGGGTGATAGGCCGTGCTTAAGAATAATTGTGTGCCTACTACCTCTTGCAAACTCTTCCAAAATTCGCTCATAAAGATAGGATCTCGATCTCTCACTATGCTGGCAGGTATCCCATGGAATCGAACTATCTCTTTAACATAAATGGATGCAAGGGACGAGGCAGTCCTTCTACTTAACAGGTATAAAGTGAGCGCTTTTAGTGAGCCTGTCCACTATTATCCAAATACTGGTATTGCCCCTTCTTGACCTAGGCAACCCATCAACAAAGACCATCGAAATGCTATCCCACTTCCACTGTGGGACCTGTATAGGATGAAGCAGACCACCAGGCTTCTTCTTCTCTGCTTTGACTTGCTGGCACATCAAGCACTTAGCGACGAACTCAGCTACATCCCTTTTCATGCCATTCCAAAAGAAAATCCTTTTTATATATTTATACATCTTGTCCCCGCTTTGGTGTATGGTCAGCTTAGAATGGGGCGCTTCTTCGAGAACCGTATTCACTAAATCCCTTACTTGTGGGACGCATAGCCTTCCATCCCATCTCAACCAACCCTTATCATCGATGGAGTATCTATTGAGGTGACTAGAAGTCTCACCCCTAACTATCCTATCCATCACATCGACTAGCTGAGGGTCTTCTCATTGCGCGGTAACTATTGAGTCCAAAAGAGTAGGTCGCACCTCTAGCGATGCTAACAGACCTGGTACAATTTCAGAGGAGGGTCTAAAGTTAAAGTTTGCTATGTACTCCATGTAACGAACTGGGATTTTTGAACCCGAAAATCAACATAAAACCATGTTAATTATTCAGACATCGAACATTCCAGATCATTAATAGAAAGAAGTTAGAGGGTGAGAATAGATAAGATAGAAAATTAGAATAGAAGAAGAAGAACACAATCAGAGTAAACACGAATCTCACAGCGGAACGAATAAAATATATTATAACATAACTTTGAAATAAAATAGTATATGTATACAATAACATTATCAGAGTACAACACTTACACACAGCGGAAATAACAATAGCTATATATGCTTGAAGCCTCCTGCTTCAAGCTCCTCCAAATATATCTGTTAAGACCTGAACTACTTGACTACCCATACAAATTTGGGCCCCCAAGAGTTTAGGGAAAGCAAAACAAAATAAACTTTGGGTCAGTCATGGGACTGGTGTGAGTAAACTCAAATCATTTGGCTTAACTTTTCAAAATCCTTTTCAAAAAAAAAAGATAATCGTAAGACCAATCCACACATAAACACGGACGGTTTTTACCTTACGATAACCCAAAACAGTTTTTGAAATCAATACTTCTCTGATATTATAGTAATGTCTAATCACAAGTAATTAGACTCTAGCAGAACGCTTGCATCTCATGTTCCACACATATAGTATACAAACAAAACCACGGGCACTTATTGGAGATTGGATTCCAACTATGACAAGGTATAGGACCACCTGCCGATTGTGTGTCTCTATAGACGAATACACTGGGTTCAACAAGAACGTCTTGCAACCCGGCCCACACATGACCGACCACTCATTTCGCTTGAGTGTATCGAACGTATATCACCAACGGTTGGGAGCTACCCACCGTTTCCGGAAAAGGGACAGCATCGATAACAGATAAAAGAATGAAATAGATTTTCTCTATATAGGTGATATACACCCTAATGCGAGCGACCCAATTAGCCATGCTGCCTGCCCGATTTCTGTCATTTCCCGGTTGATGAGGCTTGAGATCATAACGTATCTTTGACAGATCATACATTCATTTACTTTGAATGCCACATCGTCATACCCGCCAAATCACAAATTGATTTCCTCAAAAATACCATGGGTATAAAGCCAAGAGAAACGAATTCCTCCGCCACCAAACGTAAGTACGTTTGAAGAGATCAACTTACGCGATCCGTTAGATATACTCTGTCGGACATTCGTCCATTTACGTTTGTCCTAGGACTGGACAAACCGAAGTCACTATTCTGTAAACAAGATAGCCCTTGCATAACTCTGTCTTCAATATTTGATCGTAACGCCAACGTCCATACAGAGTGTTTTTCAGATAATGCATCTAATCCCGGTCTCTCCATATCGACGACGATAAAATAGTCAAACTTCGATAGTCGGTGATTTAACTATCAAAGAAAAACAGGTGTGCAACCAATGATATTATTTCTAGATGGAAACTCTATCGATCAATCATCAATCCACCTTTATCTCTTTCTATAAAATTATCTTTAATTTATCCATTTCCCCATTTCTATATATTTGTAAATTCTTATTTTCTAAATTTAGAAAATATACATCTTCAATCATTGGAAAACATTTCCATCTCTGTTTCACGTATCACTGTCATTCCAGTATTCTCACTCATTAACACTTCATTTTCTATGATTAGAAAATATCTCTGATTAGATTTGGAAAATGTTTCCAAAATGTGTTCATTTGATTTAAAACAGATGTTAAATAAAACATCACTAAGTCAATTTAAACCGTTACACTCATTAACTAAATTCACGTAATCAACCTTCACTATCGAAACTTAACCATTTCTTAGTTAAAAATGAAGTCAATCAAGTTGGGGTGTAACTATCTCCCAGACCTTAACTGAATAACATTTCTAACTTCGAAATAGAGAAAGTTCGCCTTTCAAATCTTTAACAAACTTCCTTACGTAACTCTCGGATTCTATTTACGAACCCACTTCTTTACCAAAATTACTTGATTATAACCATAGTGATATTATCTCCTACTTTCGAAATATAACAACTTAAAAGTAACTTTTCTCTATAAATATGGATAATTAACAGACAACTAATTTATTAACAATTAAGTAAAAAATTGATTTGAAACGGGAAGTAAATATCACTTCCCTTAATTCGATATAACTATTCGATAATTCTCTTTCAAATAAACTATATTTGATAACTCTTTCTTCGAATAACTATATTCGATAATCTCCTTTCGAATGATTTACATTCGATTAATTCTCTTCGAATGATTTACATTCAATTAATCTCCTTTCGAATAAACTATATTCGATTAACTCCCTTAATTCTATTCGAATAAACTATTTTAAATAACTCATTTGGATTAACTTGGTTTGATTAACTCATCTTGACTAACTCAACTCGACTAACTTAACTTGATTAACTTACTTGATTAACTCGACTTATCTAACTCAACTTATTTAACTCCCATCTAATAACTAATATTCGATAAATTTATACTCGAATAACTATGCATGTTTAAACTTTATTTCGAATAGATAATATTCGATTTAACTCCATTCGCTTGACTCTAGATCATAGTGATCACAATGGTTACGCCTGAGTCCCTCAGGAAACATCCGACCGCCATAGGTTGTCTGCAGCCATACGAATCACGCTAGCAGTCGTACGAAATGGCAACTCATCCTGAATAACTATGTTTGACTATCTCTATCTCAAATAACTATATTCAATCAACTCTAATTGAATAACTAATATTCAATTAATAATAATTCGATTAGCTATGTTCAATTAACTCTAATTCGATTAATTCTAACTCTAATCGATTTACTCCAACTGATTAACTCCTACTGATTTACTCTACTAATTATTCAGTTTCAAATATCGATGTTGAAATCGATTCTTACTTCTCTCTATATAACTCCTGACTTATATATTCTATTTGTCCAATGATAAACATCCTATTTAATTTATAAAATATTATCTATAAATTTATCTTCTCAATCTATCGGTTAGAATAGATTCTATTTCAAATCTTTGCTTTAAATCCATATCATGTATACTCGTGTGCGAAGCACGGGTTTAAATCTTTCAAATGTAAAATTCTCCTTTTATGCAATTATAGTCACTTTTTCAAGTATTTCCTTTTAAAATCGGTTTATTTGCAAAATAAATCCCCTTTTTATAATCCTATTTATTTATGAAATATTTCCTTTTTATATGATATCCATTGGTTTTATAAGAAACTCCTTTGATAAGCTAACTATTTCCTTTCTATTTGTTTTACATATATTTCCCCTTTCTATTCTATTTATCTTTCAAATAAATATCCCTTTCAATTCTATTTGCAAATGGTTTACAAATATTTCTCTTCAATTTTATCTATTTGATTAACAAATAAATATTCCTTTTAATCTATTTATTTTCTAAATAAATTGTTTTCTTTTTATAAAATCTTTTGATTTTATAAATATTTCTTTTTAAATAAAACATTGAAAATTTCCCTTTTTAACTTTCCAGTATTCCTTATGGTATTTAATGTACCATATAACAATGATTGGTATCATTCAAACATACAAAATCAACAACAGATTTCATATCACATCATATAACACAATATATGAAAAATAGTAAAATAAATGTTGAGGAACCCAGTTGAGTCCCTCCCACCTGTTTCCCTACATCCACAGATGTTAAATAATAAAATTAACATCAATATCATTTTACTATGAAATATTCTGCTAAACAGAATCAATATTTGGTTAACGACTTATATTTATATCGTTATCTATATTTTCAATCAATTGACTAGCAGTTCGTTCAAACAGCCAACACACACTAACAACTAGTATTTATCAGTTTTAAAAATACGTTATAAAAATATAACTGAGAAGAGTTAGTGAGTTTTACTCACTTTGGACGATCATCGTTAATAACGATAACCATCTCTTGATTTGATTCTGACGGACAATTTATTTTTCCGTAAATTGTAACGAGCTCTGATGGACTTCCAGTCAGTTCCAAAGTGTAGCCCTCGTCCATAAGATCCCAACGCAACTTACGGTTCGTCAAACTGATAAGGTATGGGAGAGATATCGGATTAACAAGTTTATATTCAAATTTTGAATTAAATAACTTGGTTTATTTTTAGTCGGGCCTTACTTAAATTAAACGACCCATACCTTTCAGCCCGAACCCGCCTATTACTTTCTTCCCTGATTACACACCGTAGCCTGCTCCTCTAACCTCGCCATTCCTACTTCTTCAGCCACCAACCGCTCCTCCATTCTCAAATGAAAACTCGAACAGACACTACCATTCACCACCTCTTCGGATCCTCTTCTTCCCTATACCATCAACGTCGAGCTTGGCATCTCCATCGACGTCCGACTGTCTTCAACCGCTACCCCAAAACATGACCGCACCCTCTCAGACTTGGCTCGTAGGTGCAGATTTCCCTACAAAACCCAAATCCGAACTCAAATACGTGAATCATTGTTTCCATTCCTTAAATCAGTTAACCCTAAATCTAGGAATACATGCTGTATTTCCACGGCCACCCAAAACTAATGTCAAACCATATAATATTGGTACCAGGTCAAAGCGGGTCATAGCAGGAATCCAACAATATGTATTTCATGATTTTTAGAAATTCATTTGATTTATATAGGATTTTTCTTGTTTGTGTGCTCGCGGCGCATTTTCTCAGAGGGATGGCAAATGTTTAGGGTTAAGGAGTGTAAAGGATATTATATAGGATAGGTTTTATATTTTTTTATTCGATTATTTTATTTATTTTTAAGCAATCGCTGTTTGTATTCGTCCTCTAAAATTCCTGTGATCACATACAATACCCAAAAATCACGAAACTGGACATGCAGCTACAGTTTGACATTGCGGACCCAACGAAACTGGTTTCGTCGAATTTCGACTTCTTTTGCTCACACAGCGTATTTTTACCCGTTACAATATCGACTGTTTTTCACTCTAAAAATCCGTACGGCCACACACTGACTCTAAAAATCACGGAACTTGGAATCTAACAATAATTTGATGTAGCGGATCCAACAAAATTAGTTTCTTCGAATTCTGAGGTCATTTGAAAAACTGGCTATTTTTTAAATCTCTAAATAACCCTTTTAAATATATAAATATATTTAAAAACAATTAAATTTAATATTTAAAAATAAATATTATCGTATATATTCACAATAGAATATCATACAACTCCAATGGGATTAATAACTCGATACTTAAAATCCAGGGTTACATTAATATTCGATTTATATTTAAAAATCCATTTTAAAATATAAATAAATCGATATAAATTATAAAGGAATTCCATAGCGACTTTTTGAAAATTTGATTTGGACATATATCTAAATCAACAAGACGAAATCCCGATTTTTCTCTTCCATCAGAAAAATATACTTCACCAGCTCCTAGCGTTTCTTGTTTCACAGAAATCCGATTTAAAACGAATCTTGTATACTCAACTGAAGTTCAAATCGCCAAATAGCGAACTGCCGTGCCATTTCGAGCTCAATTTTAATTATATTATAATTATACGTTCAAACTGTCGTTAAAATAATATATTCGTTATTCTAATTCAATTATAAACTGAATTAAATATCACCGATGATCCAATTCACACCATTTTATGAATTTCACTATTTCTGACTATTTCAAAAATTAAATATATTAATATATTATTTATTTAAATTACATATTCAATACAATTTAATTTAACGACCATTTAATTCCCTAAATCACTATTTAAATAAGTAAATAAATTAATTATATCGCTGAAAAATGCAGGTCGTTACATTCTTCTCCCCTTAAAATAATTTCGTCCTCGAAATTGCTAAGATAGAGAACAAACCCTATTCACTAGTAAAAATTTATTTGTTTACTTACCAGCCTTATTTTCAACTGAACCAATTTAATTCCAACTAAAATATTAATTAATTCTTATCAACGATACTTTTCTAAAATCCTGAAAATTTTCTAACACCCGAATTTTTTGAAAAATTTCGCCAGCACCTCCCTTGTACCGGTCAATAGTTCAAACCCCGGCTCGCCTCTCTAGGCCTTCTCCAATCCAAAAGAAAATCAAACAGCCAAGCGGCTTGCCAAATCGGCCCATAAATCACCAAATCCATAAAAATAAACGTGTACCTTTTTGTCGGGCTTATCATTACATCCTTTTATTCTACTGCCAATTCAGCATATACCAATCTCATCCCAATCAATCTCGAATCATCTGTTTCTCAAATCCAATCGTCCTATTTCAAACCAAATTTCATTCTCAATCTCAAATTCCATTACCAATTTCAATTCTATCTCACAATTCAAAATCTAATTTTACTCCATATATTATATTCCAATTAAATTTCCAGTTAATTGGTTTCAATTTAATTCATATTCGCTTTCACCGATTCCTGTTTAAATTTGTTTTTAATTCATACTATCTGTCTTCTGGGAGTTTCCAAACAGCTTAGCTTTTTCTAAAGTCAATCATTTCCTCTCGGGGTTCAAAACAACTTCCTTTCTCAAAACAATTTCAAAAACAATTTCTTTGGTAATAATCTATCACTTAGAACTCGAAAATGAACACTGATGATGTGGCCAGCATCATTAGAGTTATTTTCTAGTTATCAAAGTGAGTTCAATACTATATCACTCTAAAAATCATTTTTAAACAATTTCATTTTGAAATCTTTTTTCAAAATCTCATTCACGATATTTGTAAACAATTTAAAATCTCCCAGGATTTTAAAATTTCCTATACTTAACACAAATCCACTTACAAATACTCCTCCCAGTTTTCAGAATTTTGATTCCAATTCTAATTTAATTCAGATTTAATTAATCTGCTTTTAAATTATACAAACTCAAATTGGTTATTTATATAACCATTTTCATTATAATCAACCAACACAGCCAATATACTATAATAATTCGAATATAAATATTTTCTTTATATCGAAATATGCTTTGGGTAAAACCATCTCATTTACCTTCTTTCAAAACATACTGTGTCGGTTTATCGTATTAAGTGTTTGGTAATCCCTATCGATATAGTGGATCAAACTGATCGACTAGAACTCATAAACTACTCAACCAATCAATCTCCACAATATAAAACAATTTTTATAAAATCTACAAATACGTTCACTCGTATATATATACTCAAACTCAATCTAGGGTATTGCTAACCCCATCTCTACCGAGTCACACCACAGAGCCAAGGTAATCACTTAACCTTCAGCAATGATACCACTGTAACGAACTGGGATTTTTGACCCCGAAAATCAACATAAAACCCATGTTAATTATTCAGACATCGAAGATTCCAGATCATTAATAGAAAGAAGTTAGAGGGTGAGAATAGATAAGATAGAAAATTAGAATAGAAGAAGAAGAAGAACACAATCAGAGTAAACACAAATCTCACAGCGGAACGAATAAAATATATTATAACATAACTTTGAAATAAAACAATATATGTATAGAATAACATTATCATAGTACAACACTTACACAAAGCGGAAATAACAATAGCTATATAGTCCTGAAGCCTCCTGCTTCAAGCTCCACCAAGTATATCTGTAAAGACCTGAACTACTTGACTGCCCGTACAAATTTGGGCACCCAAGAGTTTAGGGAAAACAAAACAAAATAAACTCTGGGTCAGTTATGGGACTGGTGTGAGTAAACTCAAATCATTTGTCTTAACTTTTCAAAATCCTTTTCAAAAGAAAAGATAATCGTAAGACCAATCCACACATAAACACGGATGGTTTTTACCTTACGATAACCCAAAGCCGTTTTTGAAATCAATACTTCTCTGATATTATAGTAATGTCTGATCACAAGTAATTAGAATCTAGCAGAACGCTTGCATCTCACGTTCCACATATATAGTATACAAACAAAACCGCGGGCGCTTATTGGAGATTGGATTCCAACTATGACAAGGTATGGGACCACCTGCCGATTGTGTATCTCTAGAGACAAATACACTGGGTTCAACAAGAACGTCTTGCAACTCGGCCCACACATGACCGACCACTCATTTCACTTGAGTGTATTGAATGTATATCACCAATGGTTGGGAGCTACCCACCGTTTCCCAAAAAGGGACAACATCGATAACAGATAAAAGAATGAAATGGATTTTCTCTAGATAGGTGATATACACCCTAATGGGAGTGACCCACTTAGCCATGCTGCCTGCCCGATTTCTGTCATTTCCCGGTTGATGAGGCTTGAGGTCATAACGTATCTTTGACAGATCATACATTCATTTACTTTGAATGCCACATCGTCATACCCGCCAAATCACAAATTGATTTCCTAAAAAATACCATGGGTATAAAGCCAAGAGAAACAAATTCATCTGCCATAAAACGTAAGTATATTTGAAGAGATCAACTTACGCGATCCGCTAGATATACTCTGTCGGACATTAGTCCATTCACGTTTGTCCTGGGACTGGACAAAACAAAGGCACTATTTTGTAAACAAGATAGCCCTTGCATAACTCCGTCTTCAATATTTGATCGCAACGCCAACGTCCATGCAGAGTGGTTTTCAGATAATAAATCTGATCCCAGTCTCTCCATATCAACGATGATAAAATGGTCAAACTTCGATAGTCAGTGATTTAACTATCAAAGAAAAACAGGTGTGCAAACAACGATATTATTTCCAGATGGAAACTCTATCGATCAATCATCAATCCACCTTTATCTCTTTCTATAAAATTATCTTTAATTTATCCATTTCCCCATTTCTATATATTTGTAAATTCTTATTTTCTAAATTTAGAAAATATACATCATCAATCATTGGAAAACATTTCCATCTCTGTTTCACGTGTCACTGTCATTCCAGTATTCTCTCTCATTAACACTTCATTTTCTATGATTAGAAAATATCTCTGATTAGATTTGGAAAATGTTTCCAAAATGTGTTCATTTGATTTAAAACAGATGTTAAATAAAACATCACTAAGCCAATTTTAACCATTACACTCATTAACTAAATTCACGTAATCAACGTTCACTATCGAACCTTAACCATTTCTTAGTTAAAAACGAAGTCAATCATGTTGGGGGTATAACTACCTCTCAGACCTTAACTGAATATCATTTCCAACTTTGAAATAGAGAAAGTTCACTTTCCAAGTCTTTAACAAACTTCCTTACGTAACTCTCAGATTCTATTTACGAACCCACTTCTTTACCAAAATTATTTGATTATAACCATAGTGATATAATCTCCTACTTTCGAAATATAACAACTTAAAAGTAACTTTTCTCTATAAATTTGGATAATTAACAAACAACTAATTTATTAACAATTAAGTAAAAACTTGATTTGAAACGGGAAATAAATATCACTTCCCTTAATTCGATATAATCGAATTCCAATGTATAATTCACTCTCGAATAATCACTATTCGATAATTCTCTTTCAAATAAACTATATTTGATAACTCTTTCTTCGAATAACTATATTCGATAATCTCCTTTCGAATGATTTACATTTGATTAATTCTCTTCAAATGATTTACATTCAATTAACCTCCTTTCGAATAAACTATATTCGATTAACTCCCATAATTCTATTCGAATAAACTATTTCGAATAACTCATTTGGATTAACTCATTTGGATTAACTTGGTTTGATTAACTCATCTTGACTAACTCAACTCGACTAACTTAACTTGACTAACTTACTTGATTAACTCGACTTATCTAGCTCAACTTATTTAACTCCTATCTAATAACTAATATTCGATAAATTTATACTCGAATAACTATGCATGTTTAAACTTTATTTCAAATAGCTAATATTCGATTTAACTCCATTCGCTTGACTCTAGATCGCAGCGATCACAATGGTTACGCCCGAGTCCCCCAGGAAACATCCGACCGCCATAGGCTGTCTGCAGCCCTACGAATCACGCTAGCAGTCGTACAAAATGGCAACTCATCCTGAATAACTATGTTTGACTATCTCTATCTCAAATAACTATATTCAATCAACTCTAATTGAATAACTAATATTCAATTAATAATAATTCGATTAGCTATGTTCAATTAACTCTAATTCGATAACTCTAATCGATTTACTCCAACTGATTAACTCCTACTGATTTACTCTACTGATTATTCAGTTTCAAATATCGATGTTGGAATCGATTCTTAATTCTCTCTATATAACTCCTGACTTATATATTCTATTTGTCCAATGATAAACATCCTATTTAATTTATAAAATATTATCTATAAATTTATTATTTCAATCTATCGGTTAGAATATATTCTATTTCAAATCATTGCTTTAAATCCATATCATGTATACCCGTGTACGAAGCACGAGTTTAAATCTTTCAAATGTAAAATTCTCCTTTTATGCAATTATAGTCACTTTTTCAAGTATTTCCTTTTAAAATCAGTTTATTTGCAAAATAAAACCCCTTTTTATAATCCTATTTATTTATGAAATATTTCCTTTTTATATGATATCCATTGGTTTTATAAGAAATTCCTTTGATAACCTAACTATTTCCTTTCTATTCGTTTTACACATATTTCCCCTTTCTATTCTATTTATCTTTCAAATAAATATCCCTTTCAATTCTATTTGCAAATGGTTTACAAATATTTCTCTTCAATTTTATCTATTTGATTAACAAATAAATATTCCTTACCAAAACTCAAATACATGAATCATTGTTTCCATTCCTTAAATTAGTTAACCCTAGATCTAGGAATACACGCTGTACTTCCACGGCCACCCAAAATTGACGTTGAAACACCCCACCTCCGTTAGGGTCACTCGCAAAGGGAATGCCCTAATTTTGGTGGAGATTTATGAGTATAAGTCGCAGATACAAAAGATAGATATAAATACACATATTTTTAAACAGCGGAAACAACAGCAACTTTTATTTCATCAAAATACGTGTTACACAAACCATACCATAATTGTCTTACAATACTTCCAAAAACATTATATTTCCATAACTGTCTTGATTATCAAAGAAGCATAAAACATAAAATAAAGCAACAAAATCCCCATAATGATATCCAAAGCCATGATCCAAGCCAAAGAGATCCAAACCGTACATCTACTGTCTTCAAGCTTGCAAAAAAGTCTGGATAGGCTGAGTTGTTTCCTCCCTGTGGAACTGGGGGGGAAACGAAAGAAAAGAAGACGAAAAGAAAAACGGAGTCATACATAAAGCCTGAGTAAATCTAGTGACTTTTCAGTATGTGAATAAGAAAAGGTTATGATAGACATAAACTGAAAATAGGATAGTATCATAACTAAGGGAGTGTAGTCTAGAATCGAATATACTATCGAACCCACACTATATCTCTGCATTTACTAGTATTACTCTAACCGGCACCCCATGCTGAGGGTGAAGTGATCCTTTTTGTTTTCTAAAGATCGGCTCCTACTCGTACGTGTGTCTTACGGCTACCCCAAGAAGTGTAGATACCTATGCTGGTCCCACCATGGGGTGTATCAAGACCCATGGTGGCGGCCCCGACACAATTACTAGAAGGCATAGGATATACTATTGGTGCCCCCAGTGCCCTGCTTGTCTGCTCCGGAGTGCGTGCACGACTGCACACCGTTAGACCTACACTTTGCACCTAACATTGCCGTTATTTGACCACTTACAATTAGCCCAGTAATCGTGCCCCACCCTGCCTAGTTTCAGGGTACCGTTGATACATAAATTGGGTTACTGCTGAAACGGGTCCCTACGTTACCAGGGTTTTCTAGTCAAACATGTTAAGTGGTTAAGTGTATGTATATACCTAACCCCACCCATCAATATTTGTTAACATGTTGAATCTTTGGTTAAGTGTTTTCAGTTGGCTTAACCCTACAACCTGTCCTTAGCCTTTTAGAGCGCCGACCACTCACATTAGACAGATATTACTACGGTTACTGGATGTGCCGGTTGGTTCCGAGCAGGTTTACACCGTAGTTCAGTCTAACCTCGGGTCTTTATTGGGCTCAATGTTTAACCACCCACATTGGATAGGTATTGTTGTGACTACTGGACAGCCGGGCGGGTCCGGGCAGGTTTATGTCACAACTCAATCCAACCTCGGGTCAAACATGTCATCTTTTCTAGATTTACATATTTCATTATTTATGTAAATGTCATGTCGTCTTTTAATTTGGGTATAATAATTTATACCGCTAAAATGTCACAGTCGTTAGCACGCGCCAAACATGCCAACATATTTATTTATATCATGTTTTACACCCAATGCTATTACCCCCGTTTGTACGTACTAATGTTGGGATCGACACAATTCAGCCCAACTTGATAAACGTGAGGAAAGGGGAAATCCAGAACATTTAATATCTTCTATGATACATAAAAGGTGTAGCGCATGAACTTGTAAATGGGCGTTAACATAAACATTGGATCATGTGAACTTGCATTCAAAATTGACATACAACTAAATAGGTGTCACATAGGATGGCATATGTATATTTATACAAACTTGGGTTTTAACATATTAACTTGGCATAAGGTCGAACATAAAACTAGCATGTTGTAAATTAACCCAAAAATGTCCAAATCTAATATATAATCTATTTCCACATGAACTTGCATAGTTTATGTAATCCAAACTGCATTTAACATAGTTCTAATCATACATGTAATAAATCTAAGATGTATACATAAGTTTTGAGTCATGTAGCATAAAGGATCTCAGATCTAGGGTGTGTTTACATAAGTATATGGCCCATGATATCAACATAAACATAAAGGGGATATTAACATAAACATGAGAGGGATCTAATCATAGACTTGCCACAAAACTTGCAATTACCATCACTTTCATATACAAACGTATAATAAACTTGCATCGATCCATTTATGCCACAAATCAATTCACCAAAAACAATCACGATAGAAACATTACAATACACAAGATCTACATCATTATAATGATACAATTCTATTCCCAAATATATCGTATCACATCATAACTTTATTCAAATTTTGAAAGACCACTATACTTACAACGTGTGATGAGATCTTGTTTTCTGATTTCTGTTTTCTGAATTTGGAGGTGCTCTCCTTTGGGTAGCAATTTGTTGATTGATTTGATTAGACTTTAATTTGCTTCTTAGTTTGATTCTTGGCGGCTACGATCAACTCCTTCCTGACAGCATGACGACTCCTCTCTTATTTTCTTATGTGAATTAGTTGAGTCTTAGTGTGTATTTATAGAGTTTTCAAGTTAATTTGAGCCGTCAGATGCAAACAGGGAGGGAAATCAGACCGTACAGCACACCAGGGTCGAACCAGGGTCAGACCCACCTGGTCAGGCCGACCAGGCAAGTCGACCTACAGGTCGACACCCAAGTCGACTGCGCAGTCGACTTGGGGGGGAGGGGCAGGTCGACTGTCCAGTCGACACTAGTGTTGACCTGGTCACTGGGCGGGAATTTTCCCGCCCAGCCCAGTTTGAACTCGAATTTGAATTTTAAACTTGTTCTGAGCTGTTTTAAAATTTCAAATTTATTCTGAAACTTCCGGAGATCATAACTCCTTCATACGGAGTCCGTTTCACGCAAACTCGGACTCTATCTTAACCAGAATTCCGAGACGAACGCAATGCCGTAAGCCATTTCCCTTAATTATTTCATTAGAATTAATTATACTTTAATTTATGAATTTCACTGTTATAGAATATACGGGGTGTTACATTCTCCCCCACTTAAAAGGATTTCGTCCCCGAAATCTTCAAGTTAGGAAGAATGTATATCCTACCATCCAATCGTCCATCTACTCAACGAACACAGGTGTCCATTGTCCTTAAAGACTTCTAATTCTTTATGATCATGTGCATTGTGTGTGTATATGTCCTTATCTAATGCAGAAATCAGGCGGTCCACTGATTCAGTTGACCTCCTAAATGCGAATCATGTATGTGTCATGAATCCATCGTGTATGCAAAAAAAATTTCCTACTCATAATTCTACATGAGTGCACAACAATTCATACAAATGCGATAACCATATGATAACATATAAAATTTCAACCACATATGAACGAGAATACATATATGCATATGTAGTATGAAGTGACTGAGCCGATCTAAAACCTAGGGTGTGTGTGTATATGCATCCACGAGCAACCACTAGCAATCACTTGCAACCACTTGCAGCCATAATCCATAACATGTTTTCAAATACATGTTTGCATCCATTTGTTTTCTACCTAAGGAGTTAAGGGAAAAGGGCCGAGGAAATATGCCAAAAAGATAGATAAGCATAACTTAAGGAAAAAGAGAGATCAAAATTCTAGCCTCAGTTTCCCAAGTCGCGTCTCCCTCGGCGTTGCTCCACTGAACTTTGACGTGCTTGACTTCGCGGTTGCGTAGCTTTTTCACTTCAGTTCCTAAGATGCGTGTTGGAACTCTTCTCACAGTTGCTTCACGTTCCACTTCGGCTTCTTCTAGAATGCTAGGCTCTAATATTTCAGTAGACTCGTGTAAACACTTCCGGAGGTGAGAAACATGAAAGACGTTGTGAACTCCGACCAGTTTTTCAGGTAGCTCTAATCTATAGGCCATCTTCCCAACCTTCTCGATGATAGGAAATGGTCCTACAAATCTCGGTGCAAGCTTTCCAGTGGATCCAAAACGAACAACGTTCCTTAGAGGAGATACCTTAAGAAAAACTCTGTCCCCAACCTCAAACTCAAGGTCGGTCCTTCTCTTGTCAGCGTAGGATTCCTGTCTATCTTGGGCCGTCTTCATCCTTCTTCGAATCAAGTCCACTTTTTCTGAAGTTTCTCTGATCATGTCTGGACCAAGAATAACCTTATCTGTAGACTCCCACCAACAAGTTGGTGACTTGCACGGTCTTCCATACAATGCTTCGAAGGGTGCCATGCCTATGGTAGCTTGGAAACTATTGTTGTAAGCAAACTCCACTAAGGGAAGGTGATCCTCCCATGTCCCTCCAAAGTCTAGAACGCAAAGTATCAAAAGATCCTCAAAAACTCTATTCACCCTTTCCGTCTGTCCATCGGTCTGGGGGTGATAGGTCGTGCATAACTGTGTGCCTACAGCTTCTTGCAATCTTCGCCAAAACTCGCTTGTGAAGATAGGGTCTCGGTCACTAACAATGCTGGAGGGTATCCCATGGAGTCGAACTATCTCCTTGATGTAAAGAGACGCTAGGGATGAGGCAGTCCTTCTACTCTTGACAGGTAAAAAGTGGGCGCTCTTTGTAAGCTTATCCACTATTACCCAAATGCTAGATTTTCCCCTTCTCGACCTAGGCAGCCCATCAACGAAGTCCATTGAAATGCTATCCCACTTCCACTGTGGGACCTCTATGGGATGAAGCAGCCCACCAGGCTTTTTCTGTTCCTCTTTAACTTGTTGGCATACCATACACTTAGAAATGAAATCTGCCACGTCCTTCTTCATGCCGTTCCAAAAGAAAACTCTTTTCATGTCCTTGTACATTTTGTCTCCGCCTGGGTGTATTGTCATCTTGGAACGATGTGCTTCCTTGAGAACCTTCTTTATCAGCTCCCTTGCTTGTGAAACGCATAGTCTTCCATCGCGTCTCAGCTTGCCTTTATCATCGATAGAGTATCTACCGAGGTGACTAGAAGTCTCACCCCTCATTAGTTTATCAACCACTTCGACTAGCTGAGGGTCCTCACGTTGTGCCGTCCCTATTGTGTCCAAAAGAGTAGGGCGCACCTCAAGAGATGCTAACAAACCTGGTACGAAATCAGAGGAGGGCCCAAAGTTAAAACTGGATATATACTCTAGGCTTTGCCTTTCTACAAAGAGTGGGCTTAGGGTCAGTTTCTTTCTACTCAAGGCGTCTGCCACCACATTGCCCTTGCCCGGAGTATAGGAAATCTCGAAGTCATACGAGGCAAGAAACTCCATCCATCTCTATTGCCTCAAGTTAAGATCTTTTTGCGAGAAAAGATATTTCAACGATTTATGGTCAGTGTAAAGTTCGAACTTCTCACCTAGGAGATAATGTCGCCAAGACTTAAGTGCAAAGACGATGGCGGCTAACTCAAGATCGTGGGTCGGGTAGTTCTTTTCATGAACTTTCAATTGCCTTCCACCATAAGCTACTAACCTCCCGTCTTGCATCAAGACAACGCCTAGCCCTGTCCCACATGCATCTGTATAAACTATGAACATCTTGCTTCCGTCTGGCAGAGTCAGAACTGGGGCTGTTGTAAGAGCCCTTTTTAGGCGTTGGAAAGCCAACTCGCAATCCAAGTCCCAAATGAACACTAGATTCTTCTTTGTCAGCCTTGTGAGTGGAGATGAGATTTTCACAAAATCCCTTATGAATTTTCGGTAGAAACCTGCTAGTCCTAGAAAACTTCGGACCTCAGTTGCATTCTTTGTTGCCTTCCAGTCCTGCACCGCAACTACCTTCGCGAGGTCTACGGTCAGTCCTTCTTTAGATACTACATGCCCAAGAAACCTTACTTCTTCTCTCCAAAAGTGGCATTTTGAAAATTTTGCCTTTAGCTGATGTGCTCGGAGAGTATCCATGATTTCCTTTAGATGTTGAGCATGCTCTTCCTTACTTTTTGAAAAGATCAAGATATCGTCCACGAAGACAACCACAAACTTGTTGAGGAATTCTCTGAACACTCTGCTCATTAGGTCCACGAAATAAGCGGGTGCATTTGTCAGGCCGAAAGGCATGACAAGCCACTCAAAGAAACCGTCTGGGGTTCTGAACGCCATTTTATCAATACTATCTTCAGCCACTCTTAGCTGATGAAACCCTGTTGCTAGATCAAGATGGGAGAAAACCGACGCGCCTACAAGCTGATCAAACAAATCGTCGATTCGGGGAAGAGGGTGTCTATTTTTCTTGGTCAACTTGTTTAACTCCCTATAGTCAACACAGAGGCGAAGGGAACCATCTGATTTGGTTGCGAACACCACTGGAGCACCCCATTCTGAAATGCTCCTTCGAATGAACCCCTTCTCAAGAAGTTCTTTAACCTGCTTACTGAGCTCCTTTCTCTCTTTTGGAGCCATATGTCTGACAGGTAAAGCTACGGGCTTTGCGTTATCCACAAGATAGATTCGAAAGTCTATTTCCCGCTTCGGAGGTAAGCCTTTCACCTCCTCGAAGATATCCGGATATTCCCGGACTACTCTAACCGACTGCAAATTCTCGTCAGAAGCATCAAGCGACTCTAGATAACTAAGCATAACAGCATTCAAAGGATTACAGGAAATTTCTAGAGTGTTACCAAGCCGAGTCAAGAGTCTAACTACTCTTTTCTCACAATCAAGAATGGCACCGTTACTAGATAACCAGTCCATGCCTAAGATCAAACCATATCCCGAGAAGCCTAGAACAAAGGCATTACAACTAAACTCAACACTGAGAATAGAAATTTTCAAACCCAAACAAACCATTGACAAGTAAGCGGAGCCCCCAATTGGATTTGAATCTACTAGGGGATCCTCAACCATACTAGTGTCTAGATGCAGAGATTCTACTAAAGCAGATGAAATAAAGGAGTGTGAGGCACCAGAGTCAAAAAGTGTGCGAACTGGATGATCATAAAGATAGAGTACACTTTCTACAGAAATATTACTACCTCGCTCCTGTGAAGGTGCTGTCAGAGCATGAACTTGACCCCCTGAAGTACATCCAGCTTTCTGTCCCTGTCCTTTCTTCTTTGGGCAGTCCTTAGCTTGGTGCCCATTCTCCCCGCAATGAAAGCAACCACCCATCTTTGCCTTCTTCTTCCGACAGTCTTTCTCTATATGTCTAACTATGCCACAAAAATGGCACTTTCACTTCTCACGGGACTTCTTGTTCTTTCCTCCTTTCTTAAAGTTTGTCTTCTTAGCCTGTAAACCTTCTTTCTTTTCCTCAGCCTTAGTCTCCTTCTTTCCGTGGTCTTACTCATGTAGCAACGCCATGTCCACCAAGCTTTCATAAGTTGCTCCCGTGGACACATGGGTCATGGCAAGGCTGTGTATAGGCTCATTCAGACCTTTGACGAAGCAAAGCGCCTTCTTGTGTTGGGTATTTACTAAGTCCAGACCAAATCTGGCCAGCTGATTGAACTGATTAACGTACTCTCTGACCGTCATGCTTCCATGTTTAAGATTCAAGAACTTCTCTATTTGCAGGCTCTTTTCAGCTTGGGAGAGGAACTTCAGTTCGAACCTTGTCCTAAAATCATCCCAAGTTTCCACTGCCCTCTGAGCATTAGTGATCTCCCACCAATAGGAAGCTTCATCTTTGAGCAACCACACTGTTAGCTGTATCTTTTGCCTATCATCAACTCCGAAGATGTCAAACAGATCCTCGGTCTCCTTTAGCCCATTTCTTGCTCCTACAAAGGGTTCAGTTCCATGGAAGTCTTTTCCACCCATAGACTTGAAGTCTATACATGTTTTGGCAAAAGCATTTCCAAGGGGAGGAGCAGGAGGAGGAGGAACTGGTGCTACTGAGGGAGGAAGGATATCTGCCGGGCCCGCGCCATTTGCGGCCCTAGCTTCTAAGAACCTCCTAAACCAACCGGTTATCGGTACTCCTTCAGGAATGTTAAGGTCTCTAGACATGCTGAAACAGAAAGGAAAGATTCAAAATGAAGGATAGAGGGAGATAGTACACATGGCTTTGGGGGATCATGCCTTTTAAAATATAATACTTTTTCTAAAAAAATGCTTCTTTAAACTTTCTTTTGAAAATAATATCAAAAAACTTTATCTTATCTGGTAAACCTATGCTCCGATACCAAGTGAAACACTCCACCTCCGTTAGGGTCACTCACAAAGGGAATGCCCTAATTTTGGTGGAGGCTTATGAGTATAAGTCACAGATACACAAGACAGATATAAATACACATATTTTTAAACAGCGGAAACAACATCAACTTTTATTTCATCAAAATACGTGTTACACAAACCATACCATAATTGTCTTACAATACTTCCAAAAACATTACATTTCCATAACTGTCTTGATTATCAAAGAAGCATAAAACATAAAATAAAGCAACAAAATCCCCATAATGATATCCAAAGCCATGATCCAAGCCAAAGAGATCCAAACCGTACATCTACTGTCTTCAAGCTTGCAAAAGAGTCTGGCTAGGCTGAGTTGTTTCCTCCCTGTGGACTTGGGGGGGAAACGAAAGAAAAGAAGACAAAAAGAAAAATGGAGTCAGACATAAAGCCTGAGTAAATCTAGTGACTTTTCAGTATGTGAATAAGAAAAGGATATGATAGACATAAACTGAAAACATGATAGTATCATAACTAAGGGAGTGTAGTCTAGAATCGAATATACTATCGAACCCACACTATACCTCTGCATTTACTAGTATTACTCTAACCGACACCCCATGCTAAGGGTGAAGTGATCCTTTTTGTTTTCTAAAGATCGGCTCCTACTCGTACGTGTGTCTTACGGCTACCCCAAGAAGTGTAGATACCTATGCTGGTCCCACCTAGGGGTGTATCAAGACCCATGGTGGCGGCCCCGACACAATTACTAGAAGGCATAGGATATACTACTGGTGCCCCCAGTGCCCTACTTGTCTGCTTCGGAGTGTGTGCACGACCGCACACCGTTAGACCTACACTGTGCACCTAACATTGCCATTATTTGACTGGTTACAATTAGCCCAGTAATCGTGCCCCACCCTGCCTAGTTTCAGGGTACCGTTGATACCTAAATTGGGTTACTGCTGAAACGGGTCCCTACGTTACCAGGGTTTTCAAGTCAAACATGTTAAGTGGTTAAGTGTATGTATATACCTAACCCCACCCATCAATATTTGTTAACATGTTGAATCTTTGGTTAAGTGTTTTCAGTTGGCTTAACCCTACCACCTGTCCTTAGCCTTTTAGAGCACCGACCACTCACATTAGACAGATATCACTACGGTTACTGGATGTGCCGGTTGGTTCCGGGCAGGTTTACACCGTAGTTCAGTCTAACCTCGGGTCTTTATTGGGCTCAATGTTTAACCACCCACATTGGATAGGTATTGTTGTGACTACCGGACATTCGGGCGGGTCCGGGCAGGTTTATGTCACAACTCAATCCAACCTCGGGTCAAACATGTCGTCTTTTCTAGATTTACATATTTCATTATTTATGTAAATGTCATGTCGTCTTTTAATTTGGGTATAATAATTTATACCGCTAAAATGTCACAGTCGTTGGCACGCGCCAAACATGCCAACATATTTATTTATATCATGTTTTACACCCAACGCTATTACCCCTGTTTGTACGTACTAATATTGGGCTCGACACAATTCAGCCCAACTTGATAAACGTGAGAAAAGGGGAAATCCAGAACATTTAATATCTTCTATGATACATAGAAGGTGTAGCACATGAACTTGTAAATGGGCATTAACATAAACATTGGATCACGTGAAATTGCATTCAAAATTGACATACAACTAAATAGGTGTCACATAGGATGGCATATGTAGATTTACACAAACTTTGGTTTTAACATATTAACTTGGCATAAGGTCGAACATAAAACTAGCATGTTGTAAATTAACCCAAAAATGTCCAAATCTAATATATAATCTATTTCCACATGAACTTGCATAGTTTATGTAATCCAAACTGCATTTAACATAGTTCTAAGCATACATGTAATAAATCTAAGATGTATACATAAGTTTTGAGTCATGTAGCATAAAGGATCTCAGATCTAGGGTGTGTTTACATAAGTATATGGCCCATGATATCAACATAAACATAAAAGGGATATTAACATAAACATGAGAGGGATCTAATCATAGACTTGCCACAAAACTTGCAATTACCATCACTTTCATATACAAACGTATAATAAACTTGCATCGATCCATTTATGCCACAAATCAATTCACCAAAAACAATCACGATAGAAACATTACAATACACAAGATCTACATCATTATAATGATACAATTCTATTCCCAATTACATCGTATCACATCATAATTTTATTCAAATTCTGAAAGACCACTTTACCTACAACGTGTGACGAGATCTTGTTTTCTGATTTCGGTTTTCTGAATTTGGAGGTGCTTTCCTTTGGGTAGCAATTTGTTGATTGATTTGATTAGACTTTAATTTGCTTCTTAGTTTGATTCTTGGCGGCTACGATCAACTCCTTCCTAACAACATGACGACTCCTCTCTTATTTTCTTATGTGAATTAGTTGAGTCTTAGTGTGTATTTATAGACTTTTCAAGTTAATTTGAGCCGTCAGATGCAAACAGGGAGGGAAATCAGACCGTACAGCACACCAGGGTCGAACCAGGGTCAGACCCACCTGGTCAGGCCGACCAGGCAAGTCGACCTGCAGGTCGACACCCAAGTCGACTGCGCAGTCAACTTGGGGGGGGGGGGCAGGTCGACTGCCCAGTCGACACTAGTGTCGACCTGGTCACTGGGCGGGAATTTTCCCGCCCAGCCCAGTTTGAACTCGAATTTGAATTTTAAACTTGTTCTGAGCTGTTTTTGAATTTCAAATTTATTATGAAACTTCCGGAGATCATAACTCCTTCATACGGAGTCCGTTTCACGCAAACTCGGACTCTATCTCAACCAGAATTCCGAGCCGAACGCAATGGCATAAGCTATTTCCCTCAATTCTTTCATTAGAATTAATTATACTTTAATTTATGAATTTCACTGTTATAGAATATACGGGGTGTTACAGACGTCGAACCATATAATATTGGTACCAGGTCGAAGCGGGTCATAGCAGGAATCCAACGATATGTATTTTTAGAAATTCATTTGATTTATCTAGGATTTTTCTTGTTTTTGTGCTGGTGGCGCATTTTCTCAGAGGGACGGCAAATGTTTTGGGTTAAGGAGTGTAAAGGATATTATATAGGATAGGTTTTATATATTTTTTATTCGATTATTTTATTTATTTTTAAGCAATCGCTGTTTATATTTGTCCTCTAAAATTCCTGTGATCACATACAATACCCAAAAATCACGAAACTGGACATGCAGCTATAGTTTGACATTGCGGACCCAACGAAACTGGTTTCGTCGAATTTTGACTTCGTTTGCTCACACAGTGTATTTTTACCCATCAGAATATCGATTGTTTTTCACTCTAAAAATCCGTACGGCCACACACTGACTCTAAAAATCACGGAACTTGGAATTTAATAATAATTTGATGTGGTGGATCCAACAAAATTAGTTTCGTCGAATTCTGAGGTCGTTTGAAAAACTGGCTATTTTTTAAAGCTCTAAATAACCCTTTTAAATATATAAGTATATTTAAAAACAATTAAATTTAATATTTAAAAATAAATATTATCGTATATATTAACAATAGAATATCATACAACTCTAATGGGATTTATAACTCGATATTTCAAATCCAGTGTTAGATTAATATTCGGTTTATATTTAAAAATCCATTTTAAAATATAAATAAATCGATATAAATTATAAAGGAATTCCATAGCAACTTTTTGAAAATTTGATTTGGACATATATCAAAATCTACATGACGAAATCCAGATTTTTCTCTTCCATCAGAAAAATATACTTCACCAGCTCCTAGCGTTTCTTATTTCATAGAAATCCGATTTAAAACGAATCCTGTATACTCAATTGAAGTTCAAATCGCCAAATAGCGAACTGCCATGCCATTTCGAGCTCGATTTTAATTATATTATAATTATACATTCAAACTGTCGTTAAAATAATATATTCTTTATTCTAATTCAATTCTAAACTGAATTAAATATCATCGATGATCCAATTCACACCATATTGTGAATTTCACTATTTCTGACTATTTCAGAAATTAAATATATTATTATATTATTTATTTAAAATAAATATTCAATATAATTTAATTTAACGACCATTTAATTCCCTAAATCAATATTTAAATAATTAAATAAATTAATTATATCGCTGAAAAATGCGGGTCGTTACACTCCAAACCTTGCCTTTCTACAAAGAGAGAACTCAAGGTCAGCTTCTTTCTACTCAAGGCGTCCGCTACCACATTACACATGCCAGGGGTATAGGAAATCTCAAAAGTCATATGAGGCTAGAAATTCCATCCACCTTTGTTGTTTTAAGTTAAGGTCTTTCTGCGAGAAATGGTACTTTAATGATTTATGGTCAGTAAACAATTCAAACCTTTCTTCTAGTAGGTAATGACGCCATGACTTTAGAGCGAAAACAATGGCAGCTGGTTCCAAATCATGAGTTGGGTAGTTCTTCTCATGCACCTTCAATTTCCTTCCTCCATAACAAACTACCTTGCCTTCTTGCATCAAGACAGCACCCAACCCTGTACCGCATGCGTCTGTGTATACGGTAAACATTTTGCTCCCATCAGGCAATGTTAGAACTGGGGTTGTTGTCAGAGCCTTTTTCAAAAGTTGGAAAGCAATATCGCAATCCAAATCCCAAATGAAAGTTAGGTTCTTATTTTTCAATCTTGTGAGTGGGGCTGAGATTTTTGCAAAGTCTTTAATGAACTTTCGGTAAAAGCCTGCTAGCCCGAGAAAGCTTCGGACTTCGGTTGCATTCCGTGGAACCATCCAATCTTGCACTGCAACTACATTTGCGGGGTCCACAACTAACCCCTCTTTGGACACCACATGTCCAAGAAACCTCACTTCTTCTCTCCAGAAATGGCATTTGGAGAATTTGGCTTTCAGTTGATGTGCACGAAGAGTATCCA
Source organism: Allium sativum (assembly GCA_030737875.1). NCBI lineage: Eukaryota > Viridiplantae > Streptophyta > Magnoliopsida > Asparagales > Amaryllidaceae > Allium > Allium sativum. Next base: position 965,185,925 of record CM060912.1, on the reverse strand, counting down.
TGACTTCCCTTTAGTGCAAAGAATGCTCTTCTTCATTCTTCAAGAAAATCAAAATGTCGTCTACGAAGACCACCACAAACTTACTAATGAACTCCCTGAACACCCTTCTCATCAAGTCAACGAAGTAAGCGCGTGCGTTTGTCAAGCCGAAAGGCATGACAAGCCATTTGAAGAAACCATACGGGGTTCTGAACGAGGTCTTATCAATGCTGTCTTCAGCCACTCTTAGCTGATGAAACCCGGTAGCCAAATCTAGTTGGGAGAAAACCGACGCACCTACAAGCTGATCAAACAAGTCGTCTATTCTTGGAAGTGGGTGCCTATTTTTCTTTGTCAGCTTGTTTATCTCCCTATAATCAACGCATAGGCGGAGTGAACCATCTGCTTTGGTTGCGAATACTACTGAAGCACCCCATTCAGAAATACTCCGCCTTATAAACCTTTTTTCGAGCAACTCTTTGACTTGATTACTGAGCTCTTTTCTCTTCTTTGGAGCCATGTGTCTAACGGGTAGAGCTATGGGTTTTGCATTATCAACAAGGTATATGCGAAAGTCTATCTCCCGCTTCGGAGGTAAGCCCTTCACCTCTTCAAATACATTTGAGTATACACGGACTACTCTAACCGACTGCAAGTTTTCAACAGACGCATTAAGAGATTCTAGGTAGCTAAGCATAACAGAATGTATGGGATTACAAGAGATTTCGAGAGTGTTACCGAGGCGAGTCATAAGTCTAACCACTCTCTTTTCACAATCGAGAATGGCACCATTACTGGATAGCCAATCCATTCCTAGAATCAACCTATTGCCCGTGAAGCCAAGAACGAAGGCGTTGCATTCAAACTCAACGCTCAAGATAGACACTCTCAAATCCCGACAAATCATTGAAAGATGAGCCGAACCACCAATAGGATTTGAGACTACTATGGGATCCGTAACTAGACTAGTATTTAGGTGTAGTGTTTCAACTGACAAAGCAGATACAAACGAGTGTGAAACGCCATAATCAAACAAAGTACAAACAGCATGATCAAATAGAAAAACCAAACTTTCAACAGAAATTTTTCTACCTCTCTCCTGTCCTTCTTCCATGAGAGCATGAACCTGCCCTGTAACAACCCGAAAATCTGGGCCAGTTTAAAAATTTTATTTTGGAAATTTTAGCGAATATTGAACATTTAAAGTGAATTATTTTAAATAATATCAACGAGAAATTTATTTTGAATAGAATTCGAACTTATATATTATATATGTCGTCGTTAGAATATAAATAATTATTTATAATTATAAAAGGAATTGAAAATGGCGCGGTAGTTCGATAATTCGATTTCAAACTTCAATTTAATGTATCGGGTGCAAAACAATCTGGATTTTAGTGAAACCAAAAACATTAGGATCTAATTGAGAATATCTTTCCAACGAATCCGAAAAATCGAAATTTCATAGCGGGAATCAAAAGATATGTCCAGTTGAAAATTCTGAATAGTCGCTATGGAATTCAGGCCCTTAAAAATAGGAATTTTGCAAACGACCTCGGATTTCGACGAAACCACTTTTGTTGGATCCGTAATGTCAAATTATTGCTAGGTTTCAAATTTCATAATTTTTCGAATCAATATGTGAGCGTGGCAAAGGAAAACGCGTTTGACCAGTTTTAGTTGATTTTAATCGACTGGAAAATGGCCATTTTTCCAACGGTCTCAGAATTCGACGAAACTAGTTTTGTTAGGACCATATCGTCAATACGAAGCTAGAAAATATTTTTCTGTAATTTTTAGAGACTGTATGTGACCTCGGTAATTTGAAATGTATGTTTAAATTGAATATACAAAGAATTATACTTTGATTTAAATGAAAACTGATCGAAACGGTCAAATCAACTTATGGTACACATCCCATTGTGTTCGAAATGGGGGTGAAACGCTATGGACGACAGGCGGTGGGCCTCGTTTCGAATTCGAATTAAAAGTCAACTTAAGGGAGAATTAAAAATAATTAAATATAATAACACCTCACCCTTTTTTTTCTCTCTCTCTCTCCTCTATTCAGATCAAACAAAAAAAAAGCGAACGACGGGGGGGGGGGGGGGGGGGGATGGGGGATGGGAGGGGCTAGACCGCCGCCGCTGCTGCCACCAGGGCCGCTGCGCCCTGGCGCCGACACCCCAGGGGTCCTCCGCCCCTCTCCCCCTTTCTCCTCCACCTCGAGACCTCCTCCCATCGTTCTCCTCTCCCTCCTCTTCAGAAACCCGCGCCTACCACCGCCGCTTGAAGCCCAAGACCACCCCGACCTACTGCGACGCCTCCGCCCCCACCAGGCTCCGACCGTGACTCCTCCGGCCTCCCTCCTTCAAAGGCAGTAAGATTTTTTCTTTTTATTTAAATTAAAAACTAATTTTTTGTTTATATTTAAAACTAATTTTTCTTGATTGATTTTAAAACTGAAATTATATGATTTTTTTTTGTTTAAAGTTTTGATTTTTATTAGGAAAGATTACATTTTTAGATTAGAAAAGCATAGAGAATAAAAAGATGATTTTGTTCATAGAAAAACGAAATATTTATAAATGAAAAGGCGAAATATTTATAAATGAAAAGGCAAAATCTTTATATTTGAAAAGGCGAAATATTTATAAATGAAAAGGCGAAATATTTATAAATGAAAAGGCGAAATATTTATAAATGAAAAGGCGAAATATTTATATTTGAAAAGGCGAAATCTTTATAAATAAAAAGGCGAAATATTTATATTTGAAAAGGCGAAATCTTTATAAATGAAAAGGCGAAATATTTATAAATGAAAAGGCAAAATCTTTATAAATGGACAGGCGAAATATTTATAAATGAAAAGGCGAAAAATTTATATTTGAAAAGGCGAAATATTTATAAATGAAAAGGCGAAATATTTATATTTGAAAAGGCGAAATATTTATAAATGAAAAGGCGAAATCTTTATAAATGGAAAGGCGAAATATTTAAAAATGAAAAGTCGAAATCTTTATATAGAGAATAGCGTGATAAAAATAGAATTTTTATCTATATAGTAGCGATGTAAAAATAGAATTTTTATCTCTATAGTAGCGATATAAAAATAGAATTTTATCCATATAGAGTGATTATAAAAATGTGATTTTTATATACATAGCAACAATATAAAAATGTGATTTTTATATACATAGCAACAATATAAAAATGTGACATTATATATGTAGTGGCTACGGGCAACGAAAGTGACAAAAGGCGAGAACGACGAAGATGTTCTACATAAGAAGAGTCGAGATGATTGGATTAGCTAGTTGGTGAGAACTTCTCACTCTAAATTTCTTTTTCTAGTTATAAATTTATACTAGGATGCAGACGATGCTTAGCAGCACCCGACACCCGTCATCCACAGACCATGGATGGCTTGTTTGTTTGAATGATGTGTTGTGAAAATTGTTTGTGATGTTGATGTGAAATCGATAATAAATGTAGATAGTTGAAATAAATTAATTATCGTTAAAAATATAATTTTTAACGTGAATGTGAGTAAATAAATATTTATAAACAAATCGGCCGATTTGTTTATATACACTGATTTGACTGATATTGATCGGGATGATAAATTTTAGACATCGCCCAACTGCACGAATAAAAATATGTGCTTGTTGATTTGAAACCCCACACGGGTGGTGGGATGATATTTGGCATGCACTAATCCCAATTATTTAATTGTATGTCGATCGATTGGTCGACAGACTGTGTAAGCATTGATTATTTATATTTGATGCTTATGCAGTTGTGTGGTGCACTTTGGATGATGGTTGATTGTTTATCATTGCTATTATATACATGTGTTGTATCGAATCCGTATAATTAACATTATATGGTGATTGATTGGGCCTCATTCCAATCGGGAAAATAAAGAAAATTCATGTGTTGAATATAAAAATAGTCATGTGTTGACGATGTTCATGTGTTGAAACTATTCATGTGTTGAGTAAAATATTTTAACAGTAAAATTTACATCTTTATCATATTTAAAATTAGAACCTACTTCACGGTGGAGTCTGATTAAAAATCAAACGATAGATACCATAGTTTTATAAAATATTTTACATAACAAAAATAGTCGTGTGTTGACAGTACTCATGTGTTGAGATTGGACGTGTGTTGAAAGAAATATAGATTCAGGTGTTGAATAGAACAAATATTCATTTGTTGAACATAATAACGAATTTATTGAAATATATAAAGCAGTGTTGATTAGAGTTGCGCTATTTTCACGTGAACGATATTTATATAGATTATATTCGTTTTTATAGTGAATATAGAAAAGGTAGTGATTTCAAAATATAACGTTTTGAAAATATTATCATTTATATAGTAATGATATGAAATATTCAATTTTGATTTGAAATTGAATATAGAGTTGAGATGGTTTTGAAAACGAATTTAAAACGATTTATAAAATACGTTTTAAAAGGAAATCAACAAAATATATATATAATATATATTATATATATAATGGTCGGAATAGAACGCGCCGCGCCACGGCAGTTCGTGAATTTTGACCATTGACTTCGAATGGACATTACAAGAGATCCGACTGTCGGATCCTCCTAAAACCGGAACCATTCGGTTCGTATCGAAAAGAGCTTTTCAATGAATATTAGAAATTTGAAATCTAACGGTTGGATTTGGAATTATGTCCAAATCAAATTTTGAAAAGGTCGCTGTAAGTGCAGTTCGATGGCCGTTGATGGAAATCGACTGTACATTCCTTGATAAAATTATTAAAAATATTAATAATTTGTGTAAAATCATAATATGTGAATTGGAAAGAAGTGGGATGAAAAATTCCACATTTGAAAGGATAAAAATATATTTTTATCGAAATGAACTAGTTTTGAACTAGAATTAAAATCAATTTATTTTTGAAATAAATAAATTGAATTTGAAAGTGATTTTAAAAATAATCAATATTCCCAATACGTGAATTGGACTAGAGTTGAATAGAAATTATCTTCGGAATATTTCGATGTTGGATTTCGTGACTATACAGATATTGTTATGGGAATTTGAAAGATATATTTTATATCGTTATTTCCAATACGATATTTGTTGGTTTCAAGATTTGATATTGAATATAAGCTGGTATATTTCTATTCACAGCCTTGTATTTAATATCAAACGTGATTTGGGTTTGTCGTGAATCGTGTTTTAGATGACATTGGTTCTTTAACCCAGTTAAAGACAGAATATTGATTTTTGAGAAGATTAAAACTAAGTGGAGTTTTAATGAATCTTTAATTAGATTGAAATGTGAATTGATAATTTAAATTATCAAATCTGAAAGGTGATCGAGAATGGAGTACCACCAGTTTTACTCCAAAGCGATAGCTAAATCTTTAATTAGATTTGAACGTGAAATGGTAATTAATTTTACCGATAACACCGTGGTGTTAGATATGGAGTATTACCAGTTTTGCTCCATGGGATGAATAGGTTGGGATTGGGAAATAAAATAAATAATTACTTCGGTGTGGTTCGCTAATCCCGACTGGTTTGGAAAACCATAATATGGTTTGACATGATATCCAAAGGAGGATTAAAGAATAAATTTAGAAGAATTTATCTTGGATAAAATTAATGGGAACCATTCCCTAAGAATGTGATTTGTGAATAAAAGAATATTCTGAATTGGAATGAGGCATTTGTTGTGCTTGTATAACATTTGTTTATCATATATGTGGGTTATTCAGAAAGGCCGGGGTTATACTCATTCTGAATAACCGATTCGACGAGATGTCGAAGATGAAGACGGTGGTCGAAGACCGGAAGTCTTCGCATCGTTTGGGTGATTACTGATGATCTTGATTGGGCTGTACACCTAAGATGAGGGAATTAGTTGGTGATCGTCCAGACGTACTTGGAGATGGATGGATATGCGAGGAAAGTGCCTCCGGTTTCGTTCAGGCCCAGAACGAACTTGTAAATGGATTGTGTATCTGACATCGGATTTTATTCTTTGTTGATTGATCTCTATTAAATATACATCTGTTTGGCGGCATAGAATTTATTCTCTTGCTTAACGCCCTTCTCTGACACGTACGAGCTCAGAGGTTGTATATCGATGGACATTAGTCACATGGAGTGAATTGCCAGTTTGGCACGCGTAAGTGGCAATTGATCAAGGCTTCTATTGAAAAGCAAAGTCTTGTGGTTGATGATCAAAGCACGGCCTGTGTGGCATAGCTTTGTGTATAACGTGAATTCGCGAGCCTCACACCTTGGTATGAGTCAAAAAGGGGATACAGACCCAAGGAGTGCACGACGTTTCTTTCTAGCTATGGTGGTGTCAGTGACCTACCAGTCCTGACATTTATATACTTTTCACCTGTGTGGTTGTTGGATACGAGGCGCCTCGGATATAGGTCTGTAAGGACCGGGAAACGGGTGTTCAGGAATAACTAATTGTAACACCCCGTAATTCTACAACACTAAGATTCACGAATCAAGGAAGAATAAATTTAAAAATCAAAATCAAGGGAAACGGGCTGCTCAATTGTGTTCATCTCGGAATTCTGCATGAAAACGAGTCCGAGTTTGCGTAAATCGGAGTCCGTATGAGGAAGATATGGCCTCTGGAAGATTTAGCGAAGTTCAAATTTCAAAACAGGTCAGAAAACAAGTTCAAAATTCAAAATCGGACCCAGATTGGGCTAGGCGGGAATTTTCCCGCCCAAGGCACCCAGGTGGACTGGGTAGTCGACCTGGGGGTCGACTCCCCCCCCCCCCCCACGCTTTTTCCAGCTTTATGAACCTGGTTCGTTCTTCTGTATCTAGACGCCATTCTGACCAGATTCGTTGACTTCTACACTATATAAACAGCCCTAGTCTCCTTCTCTATTCACAAATTCTTTTCTATCCCTATGCTGCCTCTGAGAAAATATATAAATAAGTAATATATAAAATAAATCAAGACGAGGAAGTGCTGCTCAAGTTGTCAAGAGGAGATTCGAATCAAGATTAAAACTTCAGAATGAGAATCAAAGGCGAACTCAAACGATTTCGAGCAACGTCGCACGAATCATAGCATCGCCATCTTTCTATTCTAATCTAATCTCTGTAAGTAAGTTATTTTTAGATATGAATGCTTTCTCTATTCGTGACATGATATTAAAGGAATAAAAGAATATGCCAAATCTCTCTCTATTCGAATCTATGCCTATATCTTTGGACCTAATTAAGAACTGTTATGATTCGATGACCAATTAGGCCTTGCCTATGACTATGAACATCGCCTATGACTATGAACATTGCCTATGACTATGAACATTGCCTATGACTATGAACATTGCCTATGACTATGAACATCGCCTATGACTATGAACATTGCCTATGACTGTGACTGTGACTATGAGAATTATTTCCTTGACTATGAACACAAGCCTATGCCTTTGATTAGGAAACATAAACTATTGCCTATGACATAACAAGAACAACTGTGATTCATGACTAGGTAAGTGCTGCTTAAGTTTTGTGACTGTGAAATTGGGTCTGAACCTAATTTTCTATTCTGTCTATTCTTGGTTTTCTTTGGTTTTAGACCTTGGGAATTTACCTATTAAGTTAGGTCTACCCATGTTCTTGAACCTATGTCTCTATTCTGTCTATTCTTGGTTTTCTTTGGTTTTAGACCTTGGGAATTTACCTATTAAGTTAGGTCTACCCATGTTCTTGAACCTACGTCGTTATTCAACCCTTTTTATGTCAATAGATTTTCAAACCTATAGGCTTCCAATGTTTTAGATCAATTTCAGTGTAATTCGTTAGGTCTGTAATTAGTAAATTGTCATCTTATGCCCGTTATTATGTCTATCTTTTTCATAGCATCTTTGGTTCATTCCCTATTTTCTACGGATCTAGATTTATCTATAATCTAGATTGAATCACGATTATACGAACGGTGGGAATACGATTTGGGCAAAATTTGAAATTTACTAAAAACATAGTTATAAACTTGGAAATTGGCATAAATTGGGAACATGTATTATGGCATGTTCATAGAAATGTAAATTGGATAAATTTGACATAGGATGTATAATTTGAATATAGTATTGACTTGTAAATCTAGCATTTACATGAACTGTGAACTAGAATAGTAAGTCTAGTTTGACATGAACTGTAATTAGAATGTTAAAGCAGTATTGGGTTAGCTAATTTGGCATATTGGCATAAATTTGAAATTGGCCTTAATTGGGAGTACCTGTCAGGTTTAGCAAAATCATGGTTAGTGACATTTAATTTGGTATAGTTTACATACCAAAAAAAGGCATAAATATGATATAGAGGGGAAAATGGGCCATAAGAATAAATGTTGACAATTTACATTAAAAGAGGAATTAGGAAATAAGTAAATTAGGAATAATTTACATATAGAATTTGTCCAAAATGAGAAATGTAAATTTAGACAAATTAAAGGTTTATTAACGACATCTCTTTTAATGAAACACCAGAAAGTTCTAGGGTGACAGAGAGGATAGTGTCTAAGCTTGGGTTTGGAAAATACAAGTTTCCTGCTCTCCCTGGCTATCCCTAACTGATCCGACGGACGGGATGGTTACTTTCAAAACCTGATTTGAAAATTAATCAAAAACCCTTTGAACTCAGAAAACACGAATATGCCTAACCCGAGGTTAGACTGAGTTGCGATGTAAACCTCCCCGGAACCAACCGGCACATCCAGTAATCGCAACAATATCTGTCTAATGTGAGTGGTAGCGGCTTTAATTTATTTAGTTAAAGCTAGAACAAGAATGCTAGGGTTAAGTTAACTAAGACACTTAACCAATTCAACATTATAACAAGACTGGTGGGTGGGGTTAGGTTCATACAGTTAAGCTAGAATGGGAGGGTTAAGTCCATAGGAACACTTAACCAACTTAGCACAGTTAAGCTAGAATGAAGGGCTAAGTCCATAGGGACACTTAGACAAACTCATGGTAACAAGACAAGATTTGTAGGGGTTAAGTAACTAAGAAAACACTTAGCCAAATTAATATGTTAACTCGACTAGATGGTGGGGGTTAAGTAAAGTTAATACACTTAGCCAAATTAACATGTTAACTAGACTAGAGGTTGGGGTTAAGTAAGATTTAATACACTTAGCCAATTTGATATGATAGCTGGGCTATTGTAGGGTTAAGTAAACTTGAACACTTAACCATCAGATTGGGATAAAGGAATAGGGTTAAGTCTAAAACATGAAGGGATAATACTTAATCATAACATGTTAGATAAAACAGATGGGCAAGGAACACTTAACCAATACAGGATGAATGGGTAGGGTTAAGTAATAAGAAATACTTAACCAATATAACTTTGTTTGTGGTAGGGTTAAGTCATCATGAATTACTGATAACACTTAACCAGTTTAACTGGATGAATGAAGAGGGTTAAGTTGGCTTGAATTGACTAATGACACTTAACCAATCCAAATTGACGGGAAAGAGAACTAAGTAGTAAACCTTAGTTAAGAAAACAACGATTCTGGAAACTAAGTGGTAAATCTTAGTTAGTAAAACTAAGTAGTAATTCTTAGTATAACACGGGAAGGAGCGAATGTCCGTCTGAGTAAAAAAGAGGCTCCAACGAATTGGGTTACGAAGCCCGAGGCTTCGAGGGGACGTGAGGGTACTATTGGTATCCCTCTGTGAGGCTGCAGATGATCCTCCTGGGCCCACATAGGTTAAGGTCTGCGTAGAAGAACCAGGGGTATGCCTTGGTTGCAATATATGGCAACCTAAAGACTAGGATGGACCAGCGTGATTCGGCGAGAGAACGGTAGCCCTGTGATAGCAACTCGTCGTCTACCATCCATCTTGAGTCAATCGAGACACGTGAAGCGGAAAGGCGGAGAACTCCAAAAGACCATATACTTGCTATCTAGTTATGGGTGAGGATGGCCATAGGATAGTGGGGCACCGGGGGCCTGCGTATCGTTCTCATTTTTCAAGGTGTGCCTTTCATTAGTTGAGGGAGGGGTCAAGTGGGACCATAGCCACTGGAACAAAAACAGACCTTAGCATCTGCAACGGCAGATATCTGAAAGCTCCCGACCGAGTTCTGTATTCCTTGATTTGCCCTGACACAGGACTCGGGCTGCACATTACATGACATGTGCATCTAGACAAACGATAACGATTCGCGATACATGCATGGGGATGTATAGGAATATATACCACTCTAGGTAGTGTGTCCTAGACTTGGGGCATCGTTCCACAGGTAGCATAATTCCTAGTGGAACTAGGTGGCATAAACCCTGAATTCGAGAAGCGTTCAGCAGATAGCGTAAACTCTAGTTGAAACTAGAAAGCACTTGATAGAAAAGCCTAGATTAGATCCAGGTAACAAATAAATAAATGTATGCCTGAAGGCAATGGAAACTACAGGGATTGGGATCACGTTATCGTTACTAGTTGGGACACTAGTTAGGCGGTGCAGAGATATAGAAACCAGTATAACAAGGAAATAGCGAAGCAGCGAAAGTATTAGAGCATATCCAGTTTATCTTAGCTTAGCATATCTTGTGTTAATCTTGTTTAATCTTGCCAACCCTATCATCATGGTGTTATCTTGTATTCAGTTAATTCATGTCGTTTTGTTTTTCCATGTTCACATGCTAGAAGTTACTGAACTTACTCAGGCTTTATGTCTGACTCTGTTTTTCTTTCGTCTTCTTTTCTTCCGTTCCCCCCCCCCCCCCCAGGTAGTAAAGAAGGGAATAGTATAGCTCAGGTTAAGTTGGACTGTCACTCTTTCCCAGCTTGAAGATTTGTCGAGGTTTGCTTGGATTCTCTTTTCAGATGCTATGGCTGGCTCTTGCTAAAATTGGGGAATATAAATGTTGTTTTATGCTTCTTTATTTTGTAAGACAGATGATACTCTGATATTGTAAAGAAATCAATTTACAAACTATTTTATCAATAAAGCAAAGTTTTATTTTCCGCTCTTTAATTTCTGTCTGTCTTGTAATTTATCTGCATCTTTTACCCTAAATGCTCCACAGAACTTAGTGCATTCCCTTTATGAGTTACACTAACGGATGTGGGGTGTTACACGTGGTATCAGAGCTGAAGGTTACCAGATCAGATAAAGGATTTGAAAAATTATTTTCAAAACGGTTTTAAAAGAAGCATTTTCAAAAGAAAAGATTTGTTTTAAAGGCATATTCCTCAAAGCCATACGCACTATCTTCTCTTCCTCTGTTTGAATTCTTGTCTCCTTCTTTCTTGAGTCTCTGGGGCTCCTGGTTCTCTGGGAGGTAACCTCATCGATGGGCGAAGTCATGCCTGGCTTCCATCCGTAGCCGTAGTTGTTTCACTTACGGCCAGTTTTCTTTCAAAATTATAGGGTTTTCTGTACGACGAAGCTTTCGAGGGATTTGTCAACATGGTTACACACGGAAGGAGATGAGGAGTTTGGCAAAGGGGCACAACCCTAGGATAAGGAATTCATGGATGTAGATTTAGCTCATGAAGGAGGAAGAAATTATAAAACCTAAGACAAAAGGAAGTATCTTTACTAGGGTATGATAGGGCATATAATTAAGGACAAGGGAAAGAACGAGGAACAAGATTTTCAGAAGGGCAAGTACATACTTGCACCGCCAAGCGTACCTAGGAGAAAGGTAGTAAAGTTCTGATGGAAGATTCTAGTTTTGCTATTCGTGCTCTTTCCTTTGGTTTTAGCGCTTGAAATTTGTTCATATCCACTTCCATAGTTGAGTCTCTGCACCATAGTACTTGTATAGTAGAAAGATCCCACTAAGAGTCTCAAATCCAATTGGTGGTCCGACCAGTTTATTTTTGGTTAGTAGGGATTTGAGAATAGCTATCGAGGTTGCTTAAATCCTCTCACGTAGATCGTCTAAATTCGGAGGATATATTCCTTGGATGCTTGTCTGATATTGGTTTAGGCCTTTGGGGCTTGTACTTGAGGAATGTCGAGTTCGACTAGGATGGTTTGCGTGAGAGATGAATAGTTGTGACAGGCACTCTAAAGAGCACGTAGTAACCTTTCGACCCTTATAGTTATGGTATAGTGGATGAGAGGGAGACCTCTAATCATCTTAGTACATATACTTGGCACCGTGATTGACATCTGTTTATTTTGGAAATGAAGATCAGGAACTTCACAACCGTGAAGTTAAGATACAGTGGAGTAAGGCTCAAGAAGGCTAGATACTAGCATCATACCCTTTTTCCTTAAGGGTGCATCCTTGATTTCTTTGTTTAGGAGCTTTACGCATAATTGTTTCTCTCTTTCCAAAGTATATCCTCTAGGTCGTATCTTCGATTCTTTAGGTAGAAGCCAATGGATGTAAACATGTGTTTGAAACATGTTATGGTTGGTGGTTGCAAGTGGTTGCTAATGGTTGCTCGTGAGTGCATATGCATACGTATTAGGCACTAGATTAGTTCGGACGCTTGCATATTGCATTTACAGATATGTATTTGTTTGTAAGTTGAACTTAATATGTTATCATATGGATGTTGCATATGGATGAATGGCTATGCACGCATGTAGTATTTACATAACTAGGGATGCTTGCATACATGATTCGACGCATGGCACTGACATGATTTGCATTAAGGAGGTCAACTGAATCAGTAGACCGCCTGATTTTGCATTAGATAAAGACATATACACACACTATGCATATGAACATGAAAGCATTAGAAATCTTTTAAGGACAATGAATGCCTGTGATTGAGTGGTTGAGTAGATGGGTGATTGGATGGTAGGACACATTCTTCCTAACTTGAAGATTTCGGGGGACGAAATCCTTTTAAGTGGGGGAGAATGTAACACCCCGTAATTTTGCAACACTAAGATTCACGAATCAAGGCAGAATAAAATTTTAAAATCAAAATCAAGGGAAACGGGCCGCGCCATTGCGTTCGTCTCAGAATTCTGCATGAAAACGAGTCCGAGTTTACGTAAATCGGAGTCCGTATGAGGAAGATATGGCCTCCGGAAGATTCAGCAAAGTTCAAATTTCAAAACAGGTCAGAAAACAAGTTCAAAATTCAAAATCAGACCAAGATTGGGCTGGGCGGGAATTTTCCCACCCAAGGCACCCAGGTCGACTGGGTAGTCGACCTGGGGTTCGACCCCCCCCCCCCCCCCCCCCCCCCGCTTTTTCCAGCTTTCTGAATGTAATAACCCGAAAATCTGGGCCAGTTTAAAAATTTTATTTTGGCAATTTTAGCGAATTTTGAATATTTAAAATGGATTATTTTAAATAATATTGACAAGAAATTTATTTTGAATATAATTCGACGTATATATTTACATACATCGTCGTTAGAATATAAATATTTATATATAATTATTAATAGAATTGAAAATGGCGCGGTAGTTCGATAATTCGATTTCAAACTTCAACTGAACATACCGGGTGCAAAACAATCCGGATTTTAGTGAAACCAAAAACATTAGAATCTAATAGTGAATATCTTTCCAACGAATCCGACAAACTGAGATTTCATAGCGGGAATCAAAAGATATGTCCAGTTGAAAATTCTGAATAGTCGCTATGGAATTCAGGCCCTTAAAAATGGACATTTTGCAAATGACCTCGGATTTCGACGAAACCAGTTTTGTTGGGTCCGTGATGTCAAATTATTGCTAGGTTTCAAATTTCATAATTTTTCGAATCAATATGTGAGCGTGGTAAAGGAAAACGCGTTTGACCAGTTTCAGTTGATTTTAATCGACTGGAAATTGGCCATTTTTCTAACGGCCTCAGAATTCGACGAAACTAGTTTTGTTAGGACCGTATCGTCAATACGAAACTAGAAAATATTTTTCGAGAATTTTTAGAGTTAGTATGTGACCCCGGTAATTTGAAATGCGCGTTTAAATTCAATATAGTGATTTAAATGTAAATTTAACGGAAACTGATTGTAACAGCCGAATCAGCTGACGATACATATCCCATTGTGTTCGGAATGGGGGTTAAACGCTATGGACGACAGGTGGTGGGCCTCGTTTTGATGACGTATGTAAAAGTCAACTTTTATAAAATAATAAAATAATAAATAAAAATATATATAAACCCCCCTTTTCTCGTTTACATTCAACAGAATAAAATAAAAAAAAGAGAGAGAGAAGGAAGGGGGAGGAGCCGCCGCTCCTCCCACCGTCGCGCCCACCCAAGGTGGCGCTGACCACCGCAGCCCCCCCCCCCCCCCCAGGCGCCGCCGATCTTCGGCAAGCCCCCTCCCCTCCTCTGGCCAAAGATAGCACGCCCCCCCCTTCCTATCGCGATCCCTTCCCCTCACCAAAACCGCCGCCCTAGACCGGAGCACCGCCCTCCGCCGCCACCTGGCCTTGCCAACGCCGCACCCTGGTCCCGCGCACCACCAACAAGCCCCGACAACCCCCCTTGTAAGTCTTTTTTTTCTTTTCTTTTTATTTATTATTTTATTTTTTGTTTTATATAAACTGAAAAAAAATGATTAAATACTGTTTTTATTTTAAAGTTTAAAACTAATTTCGATTAAAAACTGATTTTAAAGAGTAATTTAAAATTGGTTTTAAAAAAGAATTTAAAATAGAAAAGGTTTGAATTTTAAATGGAAAAAGATTAGAACTTTAAAAGGTGAAAAGATAGGATTTTTATTTGGTAAAAGGTATGATCTTTATATTTTTAAAGTGATAAAAATATGATTTTTATATTTTTAAAGTATTAAAAATATAATCTTTACTATATAGAAATATTAAAAATATGATTTTTATATTTTTAAAGTATTAAAAATATAATCTTTATAGGATAGAGAATATAAAAATATCATCTTTGTATATGTAGCGAAATAAAAATCTGATTTTTATTTTATATACGTTGAAGTAAAGTGATTATTTTTATAAAGGCGAAATCTTTATTTTTATAAAGGCGAAAACTTTATTTCTGAAATGGAATTTTTATCTATATATGACACCAAAGTAAAAATGTGATTTTTATATATTGAATAGCATAGTAAAAATTCGATTTAGAAATATATGAAGTGATTATAAAAATATGATTTTTAAATTGAAAGTGAATAAATAAAAATGTGATTTTTATTTTAAAGACATCGAAATATAAAAATGTGTGATTTTTATATATATAGTGACGACGGGCAACGAAGATGACGAAGATGGGATAACGAAGAAGATATCGATTAATGAAGAGTCGTGGTATTGGATAGCTTTCGGTGAGAACTTCTCACTCTTCAATTTCTATTATAGTTATATATATACTAGGATGCAGACGGTGCTTAGTAGCACCCGACACAATCGTCCACGGACTATGGACTTGTTTGTTTGGTTGCATAGACTAGTTGGAATATTTGATCGAAATTGAATTGTTTGGTGAAATGAATTGATATGATTGATGTGTGAATGGCGTGGGCCTTCACTAGACCGGAGATAAGGCTAGGCCTCGTCCCGTTTCTAGTATAGTGCCGTTATGCCGCCGAAATTTTCTAAAATATGTTAGAATAATAAAAATATCATTTTTATTGAATAAATGAACTGAATAGAAATTCATATGTTGAAATAAAATGTTTTATCGTTAAAAATATAATTTTTAACGTGAATATGAATATAGTGAATGTGAATAAATAAATATTCATTTACAAACCGGACGGTTTGTTTATGTACACCTATTTGACTGACATTGATTGGGACGATAAATTTCACACATCGCCCAACTGCACGAATAAAATCTGTGTTTGATTGTTTGAAACCCTACACGGGTGTTGGGATGAAATTTAAAGTTCACTCATCCTGACTGATTAAATATGTCGATCGATTGATTGACAGGCTGTTATAAGCGTTAGATATCTATATTTGATGCTTATACAGTGTAGTGCACTTTGGTTGATGGTTGATTATTTTTCAATGCTATTATATACATGTGTTGTATGAAAAATCCATATAATTAACTTTATATGGTAATTGATTGGGCCTCATTCCAATTTAGAAAATAAAGAAGATTATAAAATAAAGGTTCATGTGTTGACTGTACTCATTCGTGAGATTAGTCATGTGTTGAACGAAATATTTTTATAATAAAATTTACTTCTTTATCAAAATAAAGGTTCATGTGTTGACTGTACTCATCCGTTGAGATTAGTCATGTGTTGAACGAAATATTTTTATAATAAAATTTGTATCTTTATCAATATAAAATAAAGGTTCATGTGTTGACTGTACTCATCCGTTGAGATTAGTCATGTGTTGAACGAAATAATTTAACAAAAATAGTCACACGTGGACGGTACTCATTCATTGAGATTAGTCGTGTGTTGACAAATAGAAATATTTGAAATAGAATATTTGAAAATAGAAATATATGAAGCCGTGTTGATTAGATTGACGCCATTTTGACGTGAACGATATTTATATCAATTCTATTTCGAAATGAATTGAATATAAAACGATTTCGAAATGAATTGAATATAAAACGATTTCGAAATGAATTGAATATAAAACGATTTCGAAATGAATTGAATATATAACGATTTCGAAATGAATTGAATATAAAACGATTTCGAAATGAATTGAATATAAAACGATTTCGAAATGAATTGAATATAAAACGATTTCGAAATGAATTGAATATAAAACGATTTCGAAATGAATTGAATATAAAACGATTTCGAAATGAATTGAATATATAACGATTTCGAAATGAATTGAATATAAAACGATTTCGAAATGAATTGAATATAAAACGATTTCGAAATGAATTGAATATAAAACGATTTCGAAATGAATTGAATATAAAACGATTTCGAAATGAATTGAATATAAAACGATTTCGAAATGAATTGAATATATAGCGATTTCGGAATGAATTGAATATATAACGATTTCGGAATGAATCGAATAGAAAACGACTTTGAAACCAATTTGAATTGAATCGAATAGCAAACGACTTTGGAATTGAATTGTATTGAAAACGAATTCAAATTGAATTGAAAGCGAATTGAAATGAATTCAGATTGAATTGAAATTTGAATTGAATAGAAAT
Organism: Allium sativum; assembly: GCA_030737875.1. NCBI lineage: Eukaryota > Viridiplantae > Streptophyta > Magnoliopsida > Asparagales > Amaryllidaceae > Allium > Allium sativum. The sequence continues at coordinate 965,168,857 of CM060912.1, read as the reverse complement.
GAATTTTAAAACGAATTTATAAAGAAGAATACAATTTTGCTTTGAATTGAAATGGAAGTTGAAATTGTTTTTGAAACGAATTCAAAACTATTCATATAATTCGTTTTAATTAGTAATCGACAAAATATATATTATATATATTATATATATAATATAATGGCCTGAATAGAACGCGCCGCGCCGCGGCAGTTCGTGAATTTCGACCATTTGTTTCAAACTGACATTACGGGAGATCCGACCGTTGGATTCTCCTAAAACCAGAACCGTTGGGTTCGTATCGAAAAGAACTTTCTAACAAATATTAGAAATTCAAAATCTAACGGTTGGATTTGGAGATACGTCCAAATCAAATTTGAAAAAGGTCGCTGTAAGTGCAGTTCGATGGCCGTTGATGGAAATCGAGTGTACGGGCCTTAATAAAATTATTAAAAATACCAATAATTTGTGTAAAATCATAAGAAATGATTTGAGAAAATTTGGGATGAAAAACCCCATATTTGAAAAGATAAAAATGAATTTTTATCAAAATGAACTAGTTTGAACTAAATTTAAAACCCGATTTGTTTTTAAATAAATAAATTAGATTTAAAAAGGGGTTTTAAATAATCGGAATTCCTAATATAATTGATTGAATTTGAAATGGGTTTATCGTGAATGGTGTTTTAAATAACACTAGTTCTTTAACCCGATAACAAATAGAATGTGATTTGGGTTTGTCGTGAACTGTGTTTTAAATAACACCTAGTTCTTTAACCCAGTAAAAGGAGTTCTAACGAATCTGCAATTAGATTGAAATGTGAATCTATAATCTAAATTATCAAATTTAGAAATGAGCGGGAATGGAGTATTACCAGTTTTGCTCCAAAGCGATAGTTAAATCTTTAATTAGATTTGAACGTGAAATGGTAATTAATTTTACCGATAACACCACGGTGTTAGATATGGAGTATTACCAGTTTTGCTTCATGGGATGAATAGGTTGGGATTGGGAAATAAAATAAATAATTACTTCGTTGTGGTTCGCTAATCTCGACTAGTTGGAAAACCATAATTTGGTTTTAAATGACATCCAAAGGAAGATTACAGGATAAATTTTAAAGAATTTATCTTGGATAAAATTAATGGGAACTTTTCCCTAAGAATGTGGAATTTAGAAACTAGCTGTAGGTTGGCTAAGAAGAATGGTTTCCTGGGTATTGATCTGATGTTGGTTTCGGCCTTCGGGGTTAATGTTTGGGAAATTGTTCTCTTGCTAATCTGCGGTTAGTGACTAATGAATTGGAATGAGGCGTATGTTGTGTTTGTGTAACATTTGTTTTTAATATACGCGGGTTGTTCGGAAAGGCCGGGTTTACACCCATTCTGAATAACCGATTCGACGATAAGTCGAAGATGAAGACGGTGGTCGAAGACCGGAAGTCTTCACATCGTTTGGATTATTACTGACGATCCTGATTGGGCTGTACACCCAAGAGGATGGAAATAGTTGGTGGTCGTCCAGACGTACTTGGAGATGGATGGATATGCGAGGAAAGTGCCTCCGGTTTCGTTCAGACCCAGAACGGACTTGTAAATGGATTGTGTGTCTGACACTGGATTTTATTCTATGTTGATTGATTTCTATTAAATATACATCTGTTTGGCGGCGGAGAATTTATTCTTTTGCTTAACGCCCTTCTCTGAGACGTACGAGCTCAGAGGTTGTATATCGATGGACATCAGTCGCATGGCATGAATTGCCTGTGTGGCACGCTAAGATGCAATGATCAAGGCTTCTGTTGAAAAGCAAAGTCTTGTGGTTGATGATCAAAGCACGGCCTTTGTGGCGTAGCTTTGTGTATAACGTGAATTCGCGAGCCTCACACCTCGGTATGAGTCAAAAACGGGATACGGACTGCAGGGAGAGCACGACGTTTCTTTCTAGCTTTGGTGGTGTCAGTGACTTACCAGCCCTGACATATATATACTTTTCACCTTTGTGGTTGTTGGATGAGGCACCTCGATTATAGGTCTGTAAGGACCGGGAAACGTGTGTTCAGGCATAATTAATCCTCTAACGTAAGTGAGGACCGGCCCTGAAGATCCAGGGGTTACCCAGTGTGCGTAATCCTGAGGCATTTGCTAGAGTGTCTCGAAAGCGGAGAGGAGCTTGCCCCTTGCCTCGACTCATGACGGAAATCCAATTTCCAATACGTGGATTGCGGTTTTAATTGTAGAACTAGTATGGCGACATGATATATGGTACCCATGCCGTCTATGATTTATATTTATGATTGAAATGTTTTGACACTATACACATATTATAGTATCAAATAATTTGTTTTAAACGTACCAAGCATGTTTGGCTATTATAAGGGAAAACCCTATCCTCCGGCTTGCGTTGCATTGTGTGATGGGACCTGGGTCTTATAATAGCTTCATTTTCGAAAAAGCATTGCGCTGTTTATTCTATGCACTGATATTCTTGGGAGGAAACCCGTTCCGTGTTATACGGCGTGGTCCCTTGAATCAGTCTCTTTTAAAGTAAAGTTTTAAATAACTGTTTTAGTTCTCACACCAGTCACATGACTGACCTGGAGTTTATTGTTTTAACCTAAACTCTAGGTGCCCCTATTTTCCGCACGGGCAGCTAGTAGTTTTGGTTTTGCAGATTTATATTCATAGGATCCTGGTTTACAGCTGGAATGATATCCGGAAAGCTCTGTATCCGTATATCACCTTCAGTTGTGCTTCGTATTATTTTCCGCTGCTATGTATTTAAATGTAATTTAAATCTCTGATATTTATGTGTAATATTTATTCATTTATACTCTGTATATTCTTGTAATCTGATGCATTGTTGTAATATACAATGAAATGTTCTTCTGTTTGTGTTCTGATTTGTCATGTTCTCAACGTTCAGGGGTTTCGAACGGTCTAGATCGGTTTAACGACTGATTCGGATCGAGCGAAATTCCAGGCCGTCACATTTGGTATCAGAGCTTTGGTTTACAGAGCTCGAGAACACGACACATTAGAACCATACGAAAGAATTCATCAGATATTGGATTAGTAATATCCAATTAGAATGACTCGTTAGAGATAGGATCAGAAGTATCCTAGAACGAGTGTGAAGAGTATGTTTTTCAAATGAAAACAATTTTGTTTTGAAAATTTAAATCAGTTATTCGTATTTGATTATTTATTTATTTTGAATATGGACAATCGAGTATATAAAGATTTTGCATATACGCGTCATGAATGTATATTCGAAGTTTTAATATATTGGATAGATATGGAATCACATTCTAGTCACCCGGAGATGGTACTGATGATTGTCATGACATCATCAGTATTTATGTTCGTGTTTCGAAGGTGTGATGTCTATATATTTCCATTAGACTGGTGTGAGAACCAAAACTAATATAGCTAGAACACATTGTTGTGAATTGGCATCAAAACATGATTTTTGTATATATATCAAAATTATGAATTTGAAACTCTAATCCACTAATTGATTGATGTTTGTGTTGTTTGTTTATTTGTTTGCTAATTTTGAACCATTATGCCTAATATAACCAAATATTGAATTGTATTAAAAATTGGTCGCATTTGCTTGCATATACATATACTTACATTGAACAGGTCATAGCAAGGAGGCTAGAGCAGAGAATAAAATTTGTTTGCCCGACAAATAGGTACATGTTTACTACATAATTTCCTGTTTTGTTTGGGTGATGATGATTTTGTGAGCCTATTGGCTAGCCGCTTGGCTTTTTCTTTTTCTTTTTGAGATCTGAAGGACCGGGGAAGCTATTTGAAATTCCCCGATGCTCCCGGTGCAGGGGAGGTTATGGCGAAATTTTTCAAAAATTTAGGGTGTTAGCCAAATTTTTGAAATTTTGAAAATTCTCAGAAACTAAAGAGTTGGAGAATGGAAGCTAGACCAAACATAGTGTTGAATAATCAAACCACTTTCGACTTTGTTCCTTTTCGGGAACGAAAAGTTTTAAGTGGGGGAGATTGTAACAACCCGAAAATCTGGGCCAGTTTAAAATTTTTATTTTGGCAATTTTAGCAAATTTTGAATATTTAAAATGGATTATTTTAAATAATATTGACAAGAAATTAATTTTGAATATAATTCGACGTATATATTTATATACGTCGTCGTTAGAATATAAATATTTATATATAATTATTAATAAAATTGAAAATGGCGCGGTAGTTCGATAATTCGATTTCAAACTTCAACTGAACATACCGGGTGCAAAACAATCCGGATTTTAGTGAAACCAAAAACATTAGAATCTAATAGTGAATATCTTTCCAACGAATCCGACAAATTGAGATTTCATAGCGGGAATCAAAAGATATGTCCAGTTGAAAATTCTGAATAGTCGCTATGGAATTCAGGCCCTTAAAAATGGACATTTTGCAAATGACCTCGGATTTCGACGAAACCAGTTTTGTTGGGTCCGTGATGTCAAATTATTGCTAGGTTTCAAATTTCATAATTTTTCGAATCAATATGTGAGCGTGGTAAAGGAAAACGCGTTTGACCAGTTTCAGTTGATTTTAATCGACTGGAAATTGGCCATTTTTCTAACGGCCTCAGAATTCGACGAAACTAGTTTTGTTAGGACCGTATCGTCAATACGAAGCTAGAAAATATTTTTCGAGAATTTTTAGATTTAGTATGTGACCCCGGTAATTTGAAATGCGCGTTTAAATTCAATATAGTGATTTAAATGTAAATTTAACGGAAACTGATTGTAACAGCCGAATCAGCTGACGATACATATCCCATTGTGTTCGGAATGGGGGTTAAACGCTATGGACGACAGGTGGTGGGCCTCGTTTTGATGACGTATGTAAAAGTCAACTTTTATAAAATAATAAAATAATAAAATAATAAATAAAAATATATATAAACCCCCCTTTTCTCGTTTACATTCAACAGAATAAAATAAAATAAAAAGAAGAGAGAGAAGGAAGGGGGAGGAGCCGCCGCTCCTCCCACCGTCGCGCCCACCCAAGGTGGCGCTGACCACCGCAGCCCCCCCCCCCCCCCAGGCGCCGCCGATCTTCGGCAAGACCCCTCCCCTCCTCTGGCCAAAGATCGCACGCCCCCTTCCTATCGCGATCCCTTCCCCTCACCAAAACCGCCGCCCTAGACCGGAGCACCGCCCTCCGCCGCCACCTGGCCTCGCCAACGCCGCACCCTGGTCCCGCGCACCACCAACAAGCCCCGACAACCCCCCCTGTAAGTCTTTTTTTTTTCTTTTTATTTATTATTTTATTTTTTGTTTTATATAAACTGAAAAAAAAAGATTAAATACTGTTTTTATTTTAAAGTTTAAAACTAATTTCGATTTTAAGTTTAAAAACTGATTTTAAAGAGTAATTTAAAACTGATTTTAAAAAGAATTTAAAATAGAAAAGGTTTGAATTTTAAATGGAAAAAGATTAGAACTTTAAAAGGTGAAAAGATAGGATTTTTATTTGGTAAAAGGTATGATCTTTATATTTTTAAAGTGATAAAAATATGATTTTTATATTTTTAAAGTATTAAAAATATAATCTTTACTATATAGAAATATTAAAAATATGATTTTTATATTTTTAAAGTATTAAAAATATAATCTTTATAGGATAGAGAATATAAAAATATCATCTTTGTATATGTAGCGAAATAAAAATCTGATTTTTATTTTATATACGTTGAAGTAAAGTGATTATTTTTATAAAGGCGAAATCTTTATTTTTAAAAAGGCGAAAACTTTATTTCTGAAATGGAATTTTTATCTATATATGACACCAAAGTAAAAATGTGATTTTTATATATTGAATAGCATAGTAAAAATTCGATTTAGAAATATATGAAGTGATTATAAAAATATGATTTTTAAATTGAAAGTGAATAAATAAAAATGTGATTTTTATTTTAAAGACATCGAAATATAAAAATGTGTGATTTTTATATATATAGTGACGACGGGCAACGAAGATGACGAAGATGGGATAACGAAGAAGATTTCTATTAATGAAGAGTCGTGGTATTGGATAGCTTTCGGTGAGAACTTCTCACTCTTCAATTTCTATTATAGTTATATATATACTAGGATGCAGACGGTGCTTAGTAGCACCCGACACAATCGTCCACAGACCATGGACTTGTTTGTTTGGTTGCATAGACTAGTTGGAATATTTGATCGAAATTGAATTGTTTGGTGAAATGAATTGATATGATTGATGTGTGAATGGCGTGGGCCTTCACTAGACCGGGGATAAGGCTAGGCCTCGTCCCGTTTCTAGTATAGTGCCGTTATGCCGCCGAAATTTTCTAAAATATGTTAGAAAAATAAAAATATCATTTTTATTGAATAAATGAACTGAATAGAAATTCATATGTTGAAATAAAATGTTTTATCGTTAAAAATATAATTTTTAACGTGAATATGAATATAGTGAATGTGAATAAATAAATATTCATTTACAAACCGGACGGTTTGTTTATGTACACCTATTTGACTGACATTGATTAGGACGATAAATTTCACACATCGCCCAACTGCACGAATAAAATCTGTGTTTGATTGTTTGAAACCCTACACGGGTGTTGGGATGAAATTTAAAGTTCACTCATCCTGACTGATTAAATATGTCGATCGATTGATTGACAGGCTGTTATAAGCGTTAGATATCTATATTTGATGCTTATACAGTGTAGTGCACTTTGGTTGATGGTTGATTATTTTTCAATGCTATTATATACATGTGTTGTATGAAAAATCCATATAATTAACTTTATATGGTAATTGATTGGGCCTCATTCCAATTTAGAAAATAAAGAAGATTATAAAATAAAGGTTCATGTGTTGACTGTACTCATTCGTGAGATTAGTCATGTGTTGAACGAAATATTTTTATAATAAAATTTACTTCTTTATCAAAATAAAGGTTCATGTGTTGACTGTACTCATCCGTTGAGATTAGTCATGTGTTGAACGAAATATTTTTATAATAAAATTTGTATCTTTATCAGTATAAAATAAAGGTTCATGTGTTGACTGTACTCATCCGTTGAGATTAGTCATGTGTTGAACGAAATAATTTAACAAAAATAGTCACACGTGGACGGTACTCATTCATTGAGATTAGTCGTGTGTTGACAAATAGAAATATTTGAAATAGAATATTTGAAAATAGAAATATATGAAGCCGTGTTGATTAGATTGACGCCATTTTGACGTGAACGATATTTATATCAATTCTATTTCGAAATGAATTGAATATAAAACGATTTCGAAATGAATTGAATATAAAACGATTTCGAAATGAATTGAATATAAAACGATTTCGAAATGAATTGAATATATAACGATTTCGAAATGAATTGAATATAAAACGATTTCGAAATGAATTGAATATAAAACGATTTCGAAATGAATTGAATATAAAACGATTTCGAAATGAATTGAATATAAAACGATTTCGAAATGAATTGAATATAAAACGATTTCGAAATGAATTGAATATATAACGATTTCGAAATGAATTGAATATAAAACGATTTCGAAATGAATTGAATATAAAACGATTTCGAAATGAATTGAATATAAAACGATTTCGAAATGAATTGAATATAAAACGATTTCGAAATGAATTGAATATAAAACGATTTCGAAATGAATTGAATATAAAACGATTTCGAAATGAATTGAATATATAGCGATTTCGGAATGAATTGAATATATAACGATTTCGGAATGAATCGAATAGAAAACGACTTTGAAACCAATTTGAATTGAATCGAATAGCAAACGACTTTGGAATTGAATTGTATTGAAAACGAATTCAAATTGAATTGAAAGCGAATTGAAATGAATTCAGATTGAATTGAAATTTGAATTGAATAGAAATGAATTTTAAAACGAATTTATAAAGAAGAATACAATTTTGCTTTGAATTGAAATGGAAGTTGAAATTGTTTTTGAAACGAATTCAAAACTATTCATATAATTCGTGTTAATTAGTAATCGACAAAATATATATTATATATATAATATAATGGCCTGAATAGAACGCGCCGCGCCGCGGCAGTTCGTGAATTTCGACCATTTGTTTCAAACTGACATTACGGGAGATCCGACCATTGGATTCTCCTAAAACCAGAACCGTTGGGTTCGTATCGAAAAGAACTTTCTAACAAATATTAGAAATTCAAAATCTAACGGTTGGATTTGGAGATACGTCCAAATCAAATTTGAAAAAGGTCGCTGTAAGTGCAGTTCGATGGCCGTTGATGGAAATCGAGTGTACGGGCCTTAATAAAATTATTAAAAATACCAATAATTTGTGTAAAATCATAAGAAATGATTTGAGAAAATTTGGGATGAAAAACCCCATATTTGAAAAGATAAAAATGAATTTTTATCAAAATGAACTACTTTGAACTAAATTTAAAACCCGATTTGTTTTTAAATAAATAAATTAGATTTAAAAAGGGGTTTTAAATAATCGGAATTCCTAATATAATTGATTGAATTTGAAATGGGTTTATCGTGAACGGTGTTTTAAATAACACTAGTTCTTTAACCCGATAACAAATAAAATGTGATTTGGGTTTGTCGTGAACTGTGTTTTAAATAACACCTAGTTCTTTAACCCAGTAAAAGGAGTTCTAACGAATCTGCAATTAGATTGAAATGTGAATCTATAATCTAAATTATCAAATTTAGAAATGAGCGGGAATGGAGTATTACCAGTTTTTCTCCAAAGCGATAGTTAAATCTTTAATTAGATTTGAACGTGAAATGGTAATTAATTTTACCGATAACACCACGGTGTTAGATATGGAGTATTACCAGTTTTGCTTCATGGGATGAATAGGTTGGGATTGGGAAATAAAATAAATAATTACTTCGTTGTGGTTCGCTAATCTCGACTAGTTGGAAAACCATAATTTGGTTTTAAATGACATCCAAAGGAAGATTACAGGATAAATTTTAAAGAATTTATCTTGGATAAAATTAATGGGAACTTTTCCCTAAGAATGTGGAATTTAGAAACTAGCTGTAGGTTGGCTAAGAAGAATGGTTTCCTGGGTATTGATCTGATGTTGGTTTCGGCCTTCGGGGTTAATGTTTGGGAAATTGTTCTCTTGCTAATCTGCGGTTAGTGACTAATGAATTGGAATGAGGCGTATGTTGTGTTTGTGTAACATTTGTTTTTAATATACGCGGGTTGTTCGGAAAGGCCGGGTTTACACCCATTCTGAATAACCGATTCGACGATAAGTCGAAGATGAAGACGGTGGTCGAAGACCGGAAGTCTTCACATCGTTTGGATTATTACTGACGATCCTGATTGGGCTGTACACCCAAGAGGATGGAAATAGTTGGTGGTCGTCCAGACGTACTTGGAGATGGATGGATATGCGAGGAAAGTGCCTCCGGTTTCGTTCAGACCCAGAACGGACTTGTAAATGGATTGTGTGTCTGACACTGGATTTTATTCTATGTTGATTGATTTCTATTAAATATACATCTGTTTGGCGGCGGAGAATTTATTCTTTTGCTTAACGCCCTTCTCTGAGACGTACGAGCTCAGAGGTTGTATATCGATGGACATCAGTCGCATGGCATGAATTGCCTGTGTGGCACGCTAAGATGCAATGATCAAGGCTTCTGTTGAAAAGCAAAGTCTTGTGGTTGATGATCAAAGCACGGCCTTTGTGGCGTAGCTTTGTGTATAACGTGAATTCGCGAGCCTCACACCTCGGTATGAGTCAAAAACAGGATACGGACTGCAGGGAGAGCACGACGTTTCTTTCTAGCTTTGGTGGTGTCAGTGACTTACCAGCCCTGACATATATATACTTTTCACCTTTGTGGTTGTTGGATGAGGCGCCTCGATTATAGGTCTGTAAGGACCGGGAAACGTGTGTTCAGGTATAATTAATCCTCTAACGTAAGTGAGGACTGGCCCTGAAGATCCGGGGGTTACCCAGTGTGCGTAATCCTGAGGCATTTGCTAGAGTGTCTCGAACGCGGAGAGGAGCTTTCCCCTTGCCTCGACTCATGACGGAAATCCAATTTCCAATACGTGGATTGCAGTTTTAATTGTAGAACTAGTATGGCGACATGATATATGGTACCCATGCCGTCTATGATTTATATTTATGATTGAAATGTTTTGACACTATACACATATTATAGTATCAAATGATTTGTTTTAAACGTACCAAGCATGTTTGGCTATTATAAGGGAAAACCCTATCCTCCGGCTTGCGTTGCATTGTGTGATGGGACCTGGGTCTTATAATAGCTTCATTTTCGAAAAAGCATTGCGCTGTTTATTCTATGCACTGATATTCTTGGGAGGAAACCCGTTCTGTGTTATACGGCGTGGTCCCTTGAATCACTCTCTTTTAAAGTAAAGTTTTAAATAACTGTTTTAGTTCTCACACCAGTCACATGACTGACCTGGAGTTTATTGTTTTAACCTAAACTCTGGGTGCCCCTATTTTCCGCACGGGCAGCTAGTAGTTTTGGTTTTGCAGATTTATATTCACAGGATCCTGGTTTACAGCTGGAATGATATCCGGAAAGCTCTGTATCCGTATATCACCTTCAGTTGTGCTTCGTATTATTTTCCGCTGCTATGTATTTAAATGTAATTTAAATCTCTGATATTTCTGTGTAATATTTATTCATTTATACTCTGTATATTCTTGTAATCTGATGCATTGTTGTAATATACAATGAAATGTTCTTCTGTTTGTGTTCTGATTTGTCATGTTCTCAACGTTCAGGGGTTTCGAACGGTCTAGATCGGTTTAACGACTGATTCGGATCGAGCGAAATTCCAGGCCGTCACACTGAACCTGGTTTGTTCTTCTGTATCTAGACGCCATTCTGACCAGATTCGTTGACTTCTACACTATATAAACAGTCCTAGTCTCCTTCTCTATTCACAAATTATTTTCTATCCCTATGCTGCCTCTGAGAAAATATATAAATAAGTAATATATAAAATAAATCAAGACGAGGAAGTGCTGCTCAAGTTGTCAAGAGGAGATTCGAATCAAGATTAAAGCTTCAGACTGAGAATCAAAGGCTAACTCAAACGATTTCGAGCAACGTCGTACGAATCATAGCATCGCCATCTTTCTATTCTAATCTAATTTCTGTAAGTCAGTTATTTTTAGATATGAACGCTTTCTCTATTCGTGACATGAAATTAAAGGAATAAAAGAATATGACAAATCTCTCTCTATTCGAATTTGTGCCTATATCTTTGGACCTAATTAAGAACTGTTATGATTCGATGACCAATTAGGCCTTGCCTAAGACTATGAACATCGCCTATGACTATGAACATTGCCTATGACTATGAACATTGCCTATGACTATGAACATTGCCTATGACTGTGACTGTGACTATGAGAATTATTTCCTTGACTATGAACACAAGCCTATGCCTTTGATTAGGAAACATAAACTATTGCCTATGACATAACAAGAACAACTGTGATTCATGACTAGGAAAGTGCTGCTTAAGTTTTGTGACTGTGAAATTGGGTCTGAACCTGATTTTCTATTCTATCTATTCTTGGTTTTCTTTGGTTTTAGACCTTGGAAATTTACCTATTAAGTTAGGTCTACCCATGTTCTTGAACCTACGTCTCTATTCTGTCTATTCTTGGTTTTCTTTGGTTTTAGACCTTGGGAATTTATCTATTAAGTTAGGTCTACCCATGTTCTTGAACCTACGTCGTTATTCAATCCTTTTTATGTCAATAGATTTTCAAACCTATAGACTTCCAATGTTTTAGATCAATTTCAATGTAATTCGATAGGTTTGTAATTAGTAAATTGTCATCTTATGCCCGTTATTATGTCTATCTTTTTCATAGCATCTTTGGTTCATTCCCTATTTTCTACGGATCTAGATTTATCTATAATCTAGATTGAATCACGATTATACGAACGGTGGGAATACGATTTGGGAAAAATATGAAATTTACTAAAAATATAGTTATAAACTTGGAAATTGGCATAAATTGGGAACATGTATTATGGCATGTTCATAGAAATGTAAATTGGATAAATTTGACATAGGATGTGTAATTTGAATATAGTATTGACTTGTAAATCTAGCATTTACATGAACTGTGAACTAGAATAGTAAGTCTAGTTTGACATGAACTGTAATTAGAATATTAAAGCAGTATTGGTTTAGCTAATTTGGCATATTGGAATAATTTTGAAATTGGCCTTAATTGGGAGTATCTGTCAGGTTTAGCAAAATCATGGTTAGTGACATTTAATTTTGTATAGTTTACATACCAAAAAGGCATAAATATGATATAGAGGGGAAAATGGGCCATAAGAATAAATGTTGACAATTTACATTAAAAGAGGAATTAGGAAATAAGTAAATTAGGAATAATTTACTTATAGAATTTGTCCTAAATGAGAAATGTAAATTTAGACAAATTAAAGGTTTATTAACGACATCTCTTTTAATGAAACACCAGAAAGTTCTAGGGTGACAGAGAGGATAGTGTCTAGGCTTGGGTTTGGAAAATACAAGTTTCCTGCTCTCCCTGGCTATCCCTAACTGATCCGACGGATGGGATGGTTACTTTCAAAACCTGATTTGAAAATTAATCAAAAACACTTTGAACTCAAAAAACACGAATATGCCTAATCCGAGGTTAGACTAAGTTGCGATGTAAACCTGCCCGGAACCAACCGGCACATCCAGTAATCGCAACAATATCTGTCTAATGTGAGTGGTAGCGGCTTTAATTTATTTAGTTAAAGCTAGAACAAGAATGCTAGGGTTAAGTTAACTAAGACACTTAACCAATTCAACATGATAACAAGACTGGTGGGTGGGGTTAGGTTCATACAGTTAAGCTAGAATGGGAGGGTTAAGTCCATAGGAACACTTAACCAACTTAGCACAGTTAAGCTAGAATGAAGGGCTAAGTCCATAGGGACACTTAACCAAACTCATGGTAACAAGACAATATTTGTAGGGGTTAAGTAACTAAGAAAATACTTAGCCAAATTAACACGTTAACTAGACTAGATGGTGGGGGTTAAGTAAAGTTAATACACTTAGCCAAATTAACATGTTAACTAGACTAGAGGTTGGGGTTAAGTAAGATTTTATACACTTAGCCAATTTGATATGATAGCTGGGCTAGACTGTAGGGTTAAGTAAACTTGAACACTTAGCCATCAGATTGGGATAAAGGAATAGGGTTCAATCAAAAACTTGAAGGGATAATACTTAACCATAACATGTTAGATAAAACAGATGGGCAAGGAACACTTAACCAATACAGGATGAATGGGTAGGGTTAAGTAATAAGAAATACTTAACCAATATAACTTGGTTTGTGGTAGGGTTAAGTCGTCATGAATTACTGATAACACTTAACCAGTTTAACAGGATGAATGAAGAGGGTTAAGTTGGCTTGAATTGACTAATGACACTTAACCAATCCAAATTGACGGGAAAGAGAACTAAGTAGTAAACCTCAGTTAAGAAAACAACGATTCTGGAAACTAAGTGGTAAATCTTAGTTAGTAAAACTAAGTAGTAATTCATAGTATAACACGGGAAGGAGCAAATGTCCGTCTGAGTAAAAAAGAGGCTCCAACGAATTGGGTTACGAAGCCCGAGGCTTTGAGGGGACGTGAGGGTACTCTTGGTATCCCTCTGTGAGGCTGTAGATGATCCTCCTGGGCTCACAGAGGTTAAGGTCTGCGTAGAAGAACCAGGGGTATGCCTTGGTTGCAATATATGGCAACCTAAAGACTAGGATGGACCGGCATGATTCGGCGAGAGAATGGTAGCCCTGTGATAGCAAATCGTCGTCTACCATCCATCTTGAGTTAATCGAGATACGTGAAGCGGAAAGGCGGAGAACTCCAAAAGACCATATACTTGCTATCTAGTTATGGGTGAGTGTAAAGACCCGCAACTTCCCCGTAAAGGAAAGTGTCGGATAGTTCGAGAACAAACCACAACAGAACACATATAAAAGAACGTTCATTGTATATTACAACAATGCATCAGATTACAAGAATATACAGAGTATAAATGAATATTACACAGAAATATCAGAGATTTAAATTACATTTAAATACATAGCAGCGGAAAATAATACAATACACAACTAGAAGAGATATACGGATACAAAGCTTTCCGGATATCATTCCAGCTGTAAACCAGGATCCTGTGAATATAAATCTGCAAAACCAAAACTACTAGCTGCCCGTGTCAAAATAAGGGCACCCAGAGTTTAGGTTAAAACAATAAACTCCAGGTCAGTCATGTGACTGGTGTGAGAACTAAAACAGTTATTAATCTTTATTTTAAATCATTAGGTAAATCAAGGGACCACGCCGTATAATACGGAACGGGTTTCCTCCCAAGAATACCAGTGCATAAAACAAACAGCGCAATGCTAAATAAAGAAAGATGAAGCTGTTATAAGACCCAGGTCCTATCACACAATGCAACGCAAGCCGGGGGATAGGGTTTTCCCTTATAACAGCCAAAGAATGCTTGATACGTTTTAAAACAAATCATTTGATACTATAATAAGTGCATAGTGTATAAAAACAACTTCAAATCATAAGTATCAATCATAGGCGGCATGAGCGTCCCATGCCACTATGTCGCCATATATAGGTTTACAAATAAAACCGCAAAGTCACGTATTTGGAAATTGGATTTCCATCTATGAACCGAGGCAAAAGATAGTCCTCAACCGATTCGAGACGCTCTAGCCCGTGTCTCAGGCAAGCGCGCAGGCAAGCCTTGGATCGTCAGGGCCGGTCCACACGGAGTGGATTATTATGCCTGAACAATACGTCTCCCCACCCTATGGGGTGTAAGTCTGGTCCGTCAGCCGACCAGAATGCATTCGGCCGAAACCGATATAACCGAGGCGCCTCGCAACAGCAACAACAACATAAGTCAAACTCGTCAGGGCGTGTAAAACCACTGACGCCACTTCTAGCTAGAAAGAAACGCAAGTCCTCCCTGAGGTCCGTCTCCCGTTTTTGGTTCATACCGGGTGTGAAACTCGCGAATCAAACGTTACACAAAGCTACGCCACAAAGGCCTTGCTTTGATCATCACCACAAGACTTTGCTTTTCAACAGAAGCCTTGATCATTTGCATCTTAGCATGCCACACAGGCAAACCATCCTATGCAACCGATATCAGTCACACAGAATGAAATCCGATGTCAGACACACAGTCCATTTACAAGTCCGTCCTGGGTCTGAACGAAACCGGAGGCACCTAGTACCCCGCATATCCATCGATCTCCAAGTACGTCTGGACGATCACTAACTGTTTCCATCTTCTTGGGTGTATAGCCCAATCAAGATCATCAGTAATTACCCAAACGACGTGAAGACCTCCGGTCTTCGACCATCGTCTTCATCTTCGACTTATCGTCGTATCAGTTATTCAGAATGGGATAAACCCGGTCTTTCCGAATAACTCGCGTATATATTATAAAAGTGTTACACAAACACAACATACGCCTCATTCCAATTCATTAGTCACTAACCGTAAATTAATCAAGAGAATAATTCCCCAAATATTAACCCCGAAGGCCGAAACCAACATCAGATCAATATCCAGAAAACCATTCTGCTTGGCTAACCGACAGTTAGTTTCTAAATTTCACGTTCAAATCTAATTAAAGATTTAACTATCGCCTGGAGCAAAACTGGTGATACTCCATTCTCGATCTTTTCAATCTAATTAAAGATTCGTTAAAACTCCACTTAGTTTTAATCTGTGACTGGGTTAAAGAATCAGTGTCATTTAAAACACGGTTCACGATAAACCCAAAGTCACATTCCATTAATTATCGGGTTAAAGAACAAGTGTTATTTAAAACACTGTTCACGATAAACCCAAAAATCAATATCCATTTAATTCCAATTAAATATTATTTAATTGGTACACTTCATTAAATCTAAATAAAAAGATTTAATCTTTTCTCAACTGGGTTCAAGAACAGTGTTAGTGAAGACACCATTCACGACAAACCCAAATCACATTCGATTAATTATCGGGTTAAAGAACAAGTGTTATTTTAAAACACTGTTCACGATAAACCCAAAAATCAATACCAATCCAATTCCAATTAAATATCATTTAATTGGTACACTTCATTAAATCTAAATAACAAGATTTAATCTTTTCTCAACTGGGTTCAAGAACAGTGTTAGTGAAGACACCATTCACGACAAACCCAAATCACATTCGATATTCAATACAAGGCTCTGAATAGAAAATATATCGGCTTATATTCAATATCGAATTCTACGACTAACAAATGTCGTATTGGAAATAACGATACAAATATATATCTTTCAAATTTCCATAACAACACCTGTAATATCACGAATTCCAACATCGAAATATTCCGAAGACAATTTCGAGTCAAATCCACTCCAATGCAATCATTGGAAATTTTGGTTATTTTCAAAACCCTTTTCAAATTCAATTTATTTATTTAAAAATAAATAAAATTATAATTCTAGTTCAAAACTAGTTCATTTCGATAAAAATCTATTTTTATCTTTTCAAATAGGGAGTTTTTCATCCCAATTCTTTCTAAATCATTTCTTATGATTTTACACAAATTATTGCTATTTTTAATAATTTTATCAAGGCCCGTACAGTCGATTTCCATCAATGGCCATCGAACTGCACTTACAGCGACCTTTTTCGAATTTGATTTGGACATAATTCCAAATCCAACCGTTAGATTTCAAATTTCTAACATTCGCTAGAAAGCTCTTTTTGATACGAACCCAACGGTTCCGGTTTTAGGAGAATCCGACGGTCGGATCTCCCGTAATGTCCATTTGAAGTCAATGGTCGAAATTCGCGAACTGCCGCGGCGCGGCGCGTTCTATTCAGGCCATTATATCATATATATATAATATATATAATATATATTTCGTCGATTTCTATTCAAAACGAATTATATAAATAGTTTTAAAATCGTTTCAAAACCTATTTCAACTTCCATTTCAATTCAAAGCAAAATTGAATTCTTCTTTATAAATTCGTTTCAAAATTCATTTCTATTCAATTTGAATTTCAATTCAATTTGAATTCATTTCAATTCGCTTTCAATTCCATTTGAATTCGTTTTCAATTCAATTCATTTCGAAATCGTTTTCAATTCAATTCATTTCGAAATCGTTTTCAATTCAATTCATTTCGAAATCGTTTTCAATTCAATTCATTTCGAAATCGTTTTCGATTCAATTCATTTCGAAATCGTTTTCAATTCAATTCATTTCGAAATCGTTTTCGATTCAATTCATTTCGAAATCGTTTTCAATTCAATTTATTTCGAAATCGTTTTCAATTCAATTCATTTCGAAATCGTTTTCAATTCAATTCATTTCGAAATCGTTTTCGATTCAATTCATTTCGAAATCGTTTTCAATTCAATTCATTTCGAAATCGTTTTCGATTCAATTCATTTCGAAATCGTTTTCAATTCAATTTATTTCGAAATCGTTTTCGATTCAATTCATAATATTCGATTTCGAAATCACTTTTCAATATTCATTTTTAAGATGAATAAAATCGATATAAATATCGTTCACGTCAAAATGGCGTCAATCTAATCAACACGGCTTCATAAATTTCTATTTTCAAATATTCTATTTCAAATATTTCTATTTCAAATATTGGAATGAGGCCCAATCAATTACCATATAAAATTAATTATATGGATTTTCATACAACACATGTATATAATAACATTGAAAATAATCAACCAC
This sequence comes from Allium sativum, assembly GCA_030737875.1. Taxonomy (NCBI): domain Eukaryota; kingdom Viridiplantae; phylum Streptophyta; class Magnoliopsida; order Asparagales; family Amaryllidaceae; genus Allium; species Allium sativum. Next base: position 965,151,020 of record CM060912.1, on the reverse strand, counting down.
CAACCAAAGTGCACTACACTGTAAAAGCATCAAATATAGATATTCAACGCTTATAACAGCCTGTCAATCTATCGATCGACATATTTAATCAATCAGGATGAGTGAACTTCAAATTTCATCCTAACACCCGTGTGGGGTTTCAAACAATCAAACACATATTTTATTTGTGTAGTTAGGCGATGTGTAAAATTTATCGACCCAATCAACGTCATTCAAATAGGTGTACATAAACAAACCGTCTGGTTTGTAAATGAATATTTATTTATTCACATTCACGTTAAAAATTATATTTTTAACGATAACACATTTTATTTTAACATATGAATTTCTATTCAGTTCATTCGTTAAATAAAATACTATTTTTATTTTTCTAACTTATTTTAGAAAATTTCGGCGGCATAACGGCACGATACTAGAAACGGGACAAGGCCTAGCCTTATCCCCGGTCTAGTGAAGGCCCACGCCATTCACACATCAATCAAATCAATTCGTTATGCAAACCACAAACTTTGGAGTAAGGGTCTAACCTAGCCTTACTCCTTCGCCTTATAACGGCGCACGTCTAATCCTAACCAATTTATCGATTCGATTTTTCACACCACAAACCACATTCAAACCAATATCGCAATCAATCACCAAACAGTCAAACAAACAAGTCCATGGTCTGTGGACGATTGTGTCGGGTGCTACTAAGCACCGTCTGCATCCTAGTATATATATATATAACTAGAAAAATAAATTGAAAGGTGAGAAATTCTCACATATAGCTATCCTAGCTCCACGGCTCTTCATTTGCAGAAGTCTTCGTCGTTTCGCCTTATTGTCACCTTCGTTGTCCGCTTTCACTACATATGTAAAAATCGAATTTTTACTTCGCTATTCCATATATAAAAATCATGTTTTTATTTCAAAGTTCAATATATAAAAATCGAATTTTTATTTCAAAGTTCAATATATAAAAATCGAATTTTTATTTCAAAGTTCAATATATAAAAATCGAATTTTTAGTTCAAAGTTCAATATATAAAAATCGAATTTTTTAGTTCAAAGTTCAATATATAAAAATCGAATTTTTAGTTCAAAGTTCAATATATAAAAATCGAATTTTTATTTCAAAAAGTTCAAATCCTTTCCTTTTTAAAATCTAAATCTTTCACTTTTAAAGTTTAAATCTTTTCACCTTTAAAGTTTAAAATAACTTTTTCAAATCAAAGTTTTTAAAATTCCTAAAATCAGTTTTATTCTTTTATTTTAAAATCAGTTTTAACCTTTTCATTTTCAGCTTTATACTTTATAAAAATTTCAGTTTTACTTTAAATAAAATTTCAGTTTTACTTTAAATAAAATTTCAATTTTACTTTAAATAAAATTTCAGTTTTACTTTAAATAAAATTTCAGTTTTACTTTAAATAAAATCAGTTTTTAACTTCCTAAAAATTCAGTTTTTAAAATCAACAAAATTTTACAGTTTTTAAAATCAACAAAATTTTACAGTTTTTAAAATCAACAAAATTTTACAGTTTTGTGAAAATAAGTAAATAAAAAAAACCAAAACTTACAGGGGCTCGTCGAGTGGTCGGGGGGGCTTCATCGAGGCTTGCAGATCGGAGGGGGGGCTCGACTTCATCGGCGGCGCTAGGGTTCGGGGGGGCGCTCGCTGTCCTCGCGTGGAGGAGGGAGGAGGAAAGAGTCGCGAGGGGGAGGAGGCTGAAGAGGGGACAGGGGCTTCAACTGAGTGGCGGGCGATTGGAGGAGGAGGCCGACGCGGGGGTGGCGGCTCCGACGAGGGAAAGGGGCGATTTCGATTTCGTTTCCCTTTTTTTTTTTTTTTTTTTAGTTTTCTGTAAAAGGAAATCGGGGGGGGGGGGGCCTGGGTAGTAAAGGGGGAGATAATATTCTTTTTTTTTTTTTTTTTTTATTTAATTAATAAATTTTATCCTAAAGAGTTGACTTTCACATTCGACCTCGAAACGAGGCCCACCGCCTGTCGTCCATAGCGTTTTACCCCCATTCCGAACACAATGGGATATATATCGCAAGCTGATTTGATTGTTACAATCAGTTTCCGTTAAATTTACATTTAAATCATTATATTGAATTTTAAACGTACATTTCAAATTACCGGGGCCACATACTAACTAGAAAAATTCCAGAAAAATATTTTCTAGCATCGTATTGACGATACGGTCCTAACAAAACTAGTTTCGTCGAATTCTGAGATCGTTAGAAAAATGGCCAATTTCCAGTCGATTAAAATCAACTGAAATTGGTCAAACGCGTTTTCCTTTGCCACGCTCACATATGGATTCGAAAAATTATGAAATTTAAAACCTAGCAATAACTTGACACTGCGGACCCAACAAAACTGGTTTCGTCGAAATCCGAGGTCATTTGCAAAATGTCCATTTTTAAGGGCCTGAATTCCATAGCGACTATTCAGAATTTTCAACTGGACATATCTTATCATTTCTAAGATGAAATCTCAGTTTGTTAACTTCGTTACAAAGATATAGTTATACAGATTCAAATATTTCTTGTTTCGTTCAATTCTGACTTATATTGAATTCTGTATATTCATTTGAAATTAGAAATCGAATTTTCGAACTACCGCGCCATTTTCAATTCCTTTTATAATTATATATAAATATTTATATTCTAACGACGACGTATATAATATAAACGTTCAAATTATATTCAATATAAATTTCTCGTCAATATTATTTAAAATAATTCATTTTAAATAATCAAAATTCGCTAAAATTGCCAAAATAAAAATTTTAAACTGGCCCAGAATTTCCGGGTTGTTACAATCTCCCCCACTTAAAACTTTTCGTCCCCGAAAAGGAACAAAGTCGAAAGTGGTTTGATTATTCAGCTCTATTTTCGATCTGGCTTTCATTCTCCAACCCTTTGGTTTCTGAGAATTTTCAAAATTTCAAAAATTTGGCTAACACCCTAAAATTTCGAAAAATTTCGCCATAACCTCCCCTGCAATGAGAGCATCGGGGAATTTCAAATAGCTTCCCCGGTCCTTCAGATCTCAAAAAGAAAAAGAAAAAGCCAAGCGGCTAGCCAATAGGCTCACAAAATCATCATCACCCAAACAAAACAGGAAATTATGTAGTAAACATGTACCTATTTGTCGGGCAAACAAATTTTATTCTCTGGCTCTAGCCTCCTTGCTATGACCTGTTCAATATATATATGCATATGCAAGCAAATGCAACCAATTTCCAATATAATTCAATATGTGATTCAGTTAGGCTAAATGGCTAAAAATTAGCAAACAAATAAACAAACAACACAAACATCAATCCATTAGTTGATTATCATTTGAAATTCATAACTTTGATATATAGTCAAAAATCAGATTTTTGATGCCAAATCACAACAATAGGCCCTATCTAATTTTGGTTCTCACACCAGTCAATAGGAAATATATAGAAATCACACCTTCGTCACTCGAAAATAAATGCTGATGATGTTTCGAACCACCATCAGAACATTGTCGGGCTACTAGAGTGCGGTTCTATATCTACCCGGTATATTAAAACTTCGAATATACGTTTGCAAGGCGTATATGCAAATTCTTTATATACTGGACTGTCCAAATCAATATAAATAAATAATCAACTACGAATAATTGATCTAAATTTTCAAAACAAAATTTGTTTTCACTTTAAAAATATACTCTTCACACTCGTTCTAGGATACTACTGATCCTATCTCTAACGAGTCATTCTAATTGGATATTACTAATCCAATATCTGATGAATTCTTTCGTATGGTTCTAATGTGTCTTGTTCTCTGCTTTGTAAACCAAAGCTCTGATACCACGTGTAAAGACCCGCAACTTCCCCGTAAAGGAAAGTGTCGGATAGTTCGAGAACAAACCACAACAGAACACATATAAAAGAACGTTCATTGTATATTACAACAATGCATCAGATTACAAGAATATACAGAGTATAAATGAATATTACACAGAAATATCAGAGATTTAAATTACATTTAAATACATAGCAGCGGAAAATAATACAATACACAACTAGAAGAGATATACGGATACAAAGCTTTCCGGATATCATTCCAGCTGTAAACCAGGATCCTGTGAAGATAAATCTGCAAAACCAAAACTACTAGCTGCCCGTGTCAAAATAAGGGCACCCAGAGTTTAGGTTAAAACAATAAACTCCAGGTCAGTCATGTGACTGGTGTGAGAACTAAAACAGTTATTAATCTTTATTTTAAATCATTAGGTAAATCAAGGGACCACGCCGTATAATACGGAACGGGTTTCCTCCCAAGAATACCAGTGCATAAAACAAACAGCGCAATGCTAAATAAAGAAAGATGAAGCTGTTATAAGACCCAGGTCCTATCACACAATGCAACGCAAGCCGGGGGATAGGGTTTTCCCTTATAACAGCCAAAGAATGCTTGATACGTTTTAAAACAAATCATTTGATACTATAATAAGTGCATAGTGTATAAAAACAACTTCAAATCATAAGTATCAATCATAGGCGGCATGAGCGTCCCATGCCACTATGTCGCCATATATAGGTTTACAAATAAAACCGCAAAGTCACGTATTTGGAAATTGGATTTCCATCTATGAACCGAGGCAAAAGATAGTCCTCAACCGATTCGAGACGCTCTAGCCCGTGTCTCAGGCAAGCGCGCAGGCAAGCCTTGGATCGTCAGGGCCGGTCCACACGGAGTGGATTATTATGCCTGAACAATACGTCTCCCCACCCTATGGGGTGTAAGTCTGGTCCGTCAGCCGACCAGAATGCATTCGGCCGAAACCGATATAACCGAGGCGCCTCGCAACAGCAACAACAACATAAGTCAAACTCGTCAGGGCGTGTAAAACCACTGACGCCACTTCTAGCTAGAAAGAAACGCAAGTCCTCCCTGAGGTCCGTCTCCCGTTTTTGGTTCATACCGGGTGTGAAACTCGCGAATCAAACGTTACACAAAGCTACGCCACAAAGGCCTTGCTTTGATCATCACCACAAGACTTTGCTTTTCAACAGAAGCCTTGATCATTTGCATCTTAGCATGCCACACAGGCAAACCATCCTATGCAACCGATATCAGTCACACAGAATGAAATCCGATGTCAGACACACAGTCCATTTACAAGTCCGTCCTGGGTCTGAACGAAACCGGAGGCACCTAGTACCCCGCATATCCATCGATCTCCAAGTACGTCTGGACGATCACTAACTGTTTCCATCTTCTTGGGTGTACAGCCCAATCAAGATCATCAGTAATTACCCAAACGACGTGAAGACCTCCGGTCTTCGACCATCGTCTTCATCTTCGACTTATCGTCGTATCAGTTATTCAGAATGGGATAAACCCGGTCTTTCCGAATAACTCGCGTATATATTATAAAAGTGTTACACAAACACAACATACGCCTCATTCCAATTCATTAGTCACTAACCGTAAATTAATCAAGAGAATAATTCCCCAAATATTAACCCCGAAGGCCGAAACCAACATCAGATCAATATCCAGAAAACCATTCTGCTTGGCTAACCGACAGTTAGTTTCTAAATTTCACGTTCAAATCTAATTAAAGATTTAACTATCGCCTGGAGCAAAACTGGTGATACTCCATTCTCGATCTTTTCAATCTAATTAAAGATTCGTTAAAACTCCACTTAGTTTTAATCTGTGACTGGGTTAAAGAATCAGTGTCATTTAAAACACGGTTCACGATAAACCCAAAGTCACATTCCATTAATTATCGGGTTAAAGAACAAGTGTTATTTAAAACACTGTTCACGATAAACCCAAAAATCAATATCCATTTAATTCCAATTAAATATTATTTAATTGGTACACTTCATTAAATCTAAATAAAAAGATTTAATCTTTTCTCAACTGGGTTCAAGAACAGTGTTAGTGAAGACACCATTCACGACAAACCCAAATCACATTCGATTAATTATCGGGTTAAAGAACAAGTGTTATTTTAAAACACTGTTCACGATAAACCCAAAAATCAATACCAATCCAATTCCAATTAAATATCATTTAATTGGTACACTTCATTAAATCTAAATAACAAGATTTAATCTTTTCTCAACTGGGTTCAAGAACAGTGTTAGTGAAGACACCATTCACGACAAACCCAAATCACATTCGATATTCAATACAAGGCTCTGAATAGAAAATATATCGGCTTATATTCAATATCGAATTCTACGACTAACAAATGTCGTATTGGAAATAACGATACAAATATATATCTTTCAAATTTCCATAACAACACCTGTAATATCACGAATTCCAACATCGAAATATTCCGAAGACAATTTCGAGTCAAATCCACTCCAATGCAATCATTGGAAATTTTGGTTATTTTCAAAACCCTTTTCAAATTCAATTTATTTATTTAAAAATAAATAAAATTATAATTCTAGTTCAAAACTAGTTCATTTCGATAAAAATCTATTTTTATCTTTTCAAATAGGGAGTTTTTCATCCCAATTCTTTCTAAATCATTTCTTATGATTTTACACAAATTATTGCTATTTTTAATAATTTTATCAAGGCCCGTACAGTCGATTTCCATCAATGGCCATCGAACTGCACTTACAGCGACCTTTTTCGAATTTGATTTGGACATAATTCCAAATCCAACCGTTAGATTTCAAATTTCTAACATTCGCTAGAAAGCTCTTTTTGATACGAACCCAACGGTTCCGGTTTTAGGAGAATCCGACGGTCGGATCTCCCGTAATGTCCATTTGAAGTCAATGGTCGAAATTCGCGAACTGCCGCGGCGCGGCGCGTTCTATTCAGGCCATTATATCATATATATATAATATATATAATATATATTTCGTCGATTTCTATTCAAAACGAATTATATAAATAGTTTTAAAATCGTTTCAAAACCTATTTCAACTTCCATTTCAATTCAAAGCAAAATTGAATTCTTCTTTATAAATTCGTTTCAAAATTCATTTCTATTCAATTTGAATTTCAATTCAATTTGAATTCATTTCAATTCGCTTTCAATTCCATTTGAATTCGTTTTCAATTCAATTCATTTCGAAATCGTTTTCAATTCAATTCATTTCGAAATCGTTTTCAATTCAATTCATTTCGAAATCGTTTTCAATTCAATTCATTTCGAAATCGTTTTCGATTCAATTCATTTCGAAATCGTTTTCAATTCAATTCATTTCGAAATCGTTTTCGATTCAATTCATTTCGAAATCGTTTTCAATTCAATTTATTTCGAAATCGTTTTCAATTCAATTCATTTCGAAATCGTTTTCAATTCAATTCATTTCGAAATCGTTTTCGATTCAATTCATTTCGAAATCGTTTTCAATTCAATTCATTTCGAAATCGTTTTCGATTCAATTCATTTCGAAATCGTTTTCAATTCAATTTATTTCGAAATCGTTTTCGATTCAATTCATAATATTCGATTTCGAAATCACTTTTCAATATTCATTTTTAAGATGAATAAAATCGATATAAATATCGTTCACGTCAAAATGGCGTCAATCTAATCAACACGGCTTCATAAATTTCTATTTTCAAATATTCTATTTCAAATATTTCTATTTCAAATATTGGAATGAGGCCCAATCAATTACCATATAAAATTAATTATATGGATTTTCATACAACACATGTATATAATAACATTGAAAATAATCAACCACCAACCAAAGTGCACTACACTGTAAAAGCATCAAATATAGATATTCAACGCTTATAACAGCCTGTCAATCTATCGATCGACATATTTAATCAATCAGGATGAGTGAACTTCAAATTTCATCCTAACACCCGTGTGGGGTTTCAAACAATCAAACACATATTTTATTTGTGTAGTTAGGCGATGTGTAAAATTTATCGACCCAATCAACGTCATTCAAATAGGTGTACATAAACAAACCGTCTGGTTTGTAAATGAATATTTATTTATTCACATTCACGTTAAAAATTATATTTTTAACGATAACACATTTTATTTTAACATATGAATTTCTATTCAGTTCATTCGTTAAATAAAATACTATTTTTATTTTTCTAACTTATTTTAGAAAATTTCGGCGGCATAACGGCACGATACTAGAAACGGGACAAGGCCTAGCCTTATCCCCGGTCTAGTGAAGGCCCACGCCATTCACACATCAATCAAATCAATTCGTTATGCAAACCACAAACTTTGGAGTAAGGGTCTAACCTAGCCTTACTCCTTCGCCTTATAACGGCGCACGTCTAATCCTAACCAATTTATCGATTCGATTTTTCACACCACAAACCACATTCAAACCAATATCGCAATCAATCACCAAACAGTCAAACAAACAAGTCCATGGTCTGTGGACGATTGTGTCGGGTGCTACTAAGCACCGTCTGCATCCTAGTATATATATATATAACTAGAAAAATAAATTGAAAGGTGAGAAATTCTCACATATAGCTATCCTAGCTCCACGGCTCTTCATTTGCAGAAGTCTTCGTCGTTTCGCCTTATTGTCACCTTCGTTGTCCGCTTTCACTACATATGTAAAAATCGAATTTTTACTTCGCTATTCCATATATAAAAATCATGTTTTTATTTCAAAGTTCAATATATAAAAATCGAATTTTTATTTCAAAGTTCAATATATAAAAATCGAATTTTTATTTCAAAGTTCAATATATAAAAATCGAATTTTTAGTTCAAAGTTCAATATATAAAAATCGAATTTTTTAGTTCAAAGTTCAATATATAAAAATCGAATTTTTAGTTCAAAGTTCAATATATAAAAATCGAATTTTTATTTCAAAAAGTTCAAATCCTTTCCTTTTTAAAATCTAAATCTTTCACTTTTAAAGTTTAAATCTTTTCACCTTTAAAGTTTAAAATAACTTTTTCAAATCAAAGTTTTTAAAATTCCTAAAATCAGTTTTATTCTTTTATTTTAAAATCAGTTTTAACCTTTTCATTTTCAGCTTTATACTTTATAAAAATTTCAGTTTTACTTTAAATAAAATTTCAGTTTTACTTTAAATAAAATTTCAATTTTACTTTAAATAAAATTTCAGTTTTACTTTAAATAAAATTTCAGTTTTACTTTAAATAAAATCAGTTTTTAACTTCCTAAAAATTCAGTTTTTAAAATCAACAAAATTTTACAGTTTTTAAAATCAACAAAATTTTACAGTTTTTAAAATCAACAAAATTTTACAGTTTTGTGAAAATAAGTAAATAAAAAAAACCAAAACTTACAGGGGCTCGTCGAGTGGTCGGGGGGGCTTCATCGAGGCTTGCAGATCGGAGGGGGGGCTCGACTTCATCGGCGGCGCTAGGGTTCGGGGGGGCGCTCGCTGTCCTCGCGTGGAGGAGGGAGGAGGAAAGAGTCGCGAGGGGGAGGAGGCTGAAGAGGGGACAGGGGCTTCAACTGAGTGGCGGGCGATTGGAGGAGGAGGCCGACGCGGGGGGTGGCGGCTCCGACGAGGGAAAGGGGCGATTTCGATTTCGTTTCCCTTTTTTTTTTTTTTTTTTTTAGTTTTCTGTAAAAGGAAATCGGGGGGGGGGGGGGGGCCTGGGTAGTAAAGGGGGAGATAATATTCTTTTTTTTATTTAATTAATAAATTTTATCCTAAAGAGTTGACTTTCACATTCGACCTCGAAACGAGGCCCACCGCCTGTCGTCCATAGCGTTTTACCCCCATTCCGAACACAATGGGATATATATCGCAAGCTGATTTGATTGTTACAATCAGTTTCCGTTAAATTTACATTTAAATCATTATATTGAATTTTAAACGTACATTTCAAATTACCGGGGCCACATACTAACTAGAAAAATTCCAGAAAAATATTTTCTAGCTTCGTATTGACGATACGGTCCTAACAAAACTAGTTTCGTCGAATTCTGAGATCGTTAGAAAAATGGCCAATTTCCAGTCGATTAAAATCAACTGAAACTGGTCAAACGCGTTTTCCTTTGCCACGCTCACATATGGATTCGAAAAATTATGAAATTTAAAACCTAGCAATAACTTGACACTGCGGACCCAACAAAACTGGTTTCGTCGAAATCCGAGGTCATTTGCAAAATGTCCATTTTTAAGGGCCTGAATTCCATAGCGACTATTCAGAATTTTCAACTGGACATATCTTATCATTTCTAAGATGAAATCTCAGTTTGTTAACTTCGTTACAAAGATATAGTTATACAGATTCAAATATTTCTTGTTTCGTTCAATTCTGACTTATATTGAATTCTGTATATTCATTTGAAATTAGAAATCGAATTTTCGAACTACCGCGCCATTTTCAATTCCTTTTATAATTATATATAAATATTTATATTCTAACGACGACGTATATAATATAAACGTTCAAATTATATTCAATATAAATTTCTCGTCAATATTATTTAAAATAATTCATTTTAAATAATCAAAATTCGCTAAAATTGCCAAAATAAAAATTTTAAACTGGCCCAGAATTTCCGGGTTGTTACAGTGAGGATGGCCATAGGATAGTGGGACACCGGGGGCCTGAGTATAGTTCTCATTTTTCAAGGTGTGCCTTTCATCAGTTGAGGGAGGGGTCAAGTGGGACCATAGCCACTGGAACAAAAGCAGACCTTAGCATCTGCAACGGCAGATATCTGAAAGCACCCGACTGAGTTCTGTATTCCTTGATTTGCCCTGACACAGGACTCGGGCTGCACATTATAGGACATGTGCATCTAGACAAGCGATAACGATTCGCGATACATGCATGGGGAAGTATAGGAACATATACCACTCTAGTTAGTGTGTCCTAGACTTGGGGTATCGTTCGATAGGTAGCATAATTCCTAGTGGAACTAGGTGGCATAAACCCTGAATCCGAGAAGCGTTCAGCAGATAGCGTAAACTCTAGTTGAAACTAGAAAGCACTTGATAGAAAACCCTAGATTAGATCCAGGTAACAAATAAATAAATGTATGCCTGAAGGCTATGGAAACTACAGGGACTAGGATCACGTTATCGTTACTAGTTGGGACACTAGTTAGGCGGTGCAGAGATATAGAAACCTGTATAACAAGGAAATAGCGAAGCGGCGAAAGTATTAGAGCATATCCAGTTTATCTTAGCTTAGCATATCTTGTGTTAATCTTGTCTAATCTTGCCAACCCTATCATCATGGTGTTATCTTGTATTCAGTTAATTCATGTCATTTTGTTTTTCCATGTTCACATGCTAGAAGTTACTGAACTTACTCAGGCTTTATGTCTGACTCTGTTTTTCTTTCGTCTTCTTTTCTTCCGTCCCCCCCCCCCCAGGTAGTAAAGAAGGGAATAGTATAGCTCAGGTTAAGTTGGATTGTCACTCTTTCCCAGCTTGAAGATTTGTCGAGGTTTGCTTGGATTCTCTTTTCAGATGCTATGGCTGGCTCTTGCTAAAATTGGGGAATATAAATGTTGTTTTATGCTTATTTATTTTGTAAGATAGATGATACTCTGATATTGTAAAGAAATCATTGTACAAACTATTTTATCAATAAAGCAAAGTTTTATTTTCCGCTGTTTAATTTCTGTCTGTCTTGTAATTTATCTGCATCTTTTACCCTAAATGCACAACAGAACTTAGTGCATTCCCTTTGTGAGTGACACTAACGGATGTGGGGTGTTACACTAATCCTCAAAATTAAGAGAGGACCGGCTTTGGAGGTTCCAAAGGATCATAGTGGGGTCCTGAGGCATTTGCTAGAGTGTCTCGAATCGGAGAGGAGCTTGCCCCTTGCCTCGACTCATGGCGGAAATCCAATTTCCCATACGTGATATTGCGGTTTTAATTGTAGAACTAGTATGGCGACATGATATATGGTACCCATGTCGTCTATGATTGATATTTATCATTGAAATTGTTTTGACACTATACACTTATAATAGTATCAAATGATTTGTTTTAAACGTACCAAGCATGTTTGGCTATTATAAGGGAAAACCCTATCCTCCGGCTTGCCTTGCATTGTGTGATGGGACCTGGGTCTTATAATAGCTTCATTTTTCCAAAGAGCATTGCGTTGTTTTGTTATATGCACTAGTATTCTTGGGAGAAAACCCGTTCTGTGTTATACGGCGTGGTCCCTTGAATTACTATCTTTTAAAGTAAAGTTTTAAATAACTTTTTTTGTTCTCACACCAGTCACATGACTGAGCTGGAGTTTATTGTTTTAACCTAAACTCTGGGTGCCCCTATTTTCGACGCGGGCAGCTAGTAGTTTTGGTTTTGCAGATTTAAATTCACAGGATCCTGATTTATAGCTGCAACGATGCTCGGAAAGCTCTGTATCCGTGTATCACTTTCAGTTGTGCTTTGTATTATTTTTCCGCTGCTTTGTAATTTATTGTAATCTCTGATATTCATTAAATGTAATTTATTCATTTATACTCTGTATATTCTTGTATCTAATGGAATTGTTGTAATAACAATGAAATGTTCTTCGGTCTGCGTTCCGATGTGTGTTGTTCTCATCTCAATCCGGGCTTTCCTTACCAGGGGAGTTCGGGTCGTTATAGTTTGGTATCAGAGCTTTGGTTTACAGAGCTCGAGAACAAGACACATTAGAACCGAACGAAAGAATTCATCAGATATTGGATTAGTAATATGCAATTAGAATGACTCGTTAGAGATAGGATCAGTATTATCCTAGAACGAGTGTGAAGAGTATGTTTTTAAAGTGAAAACAATTTTGTTTTGAAATTTAAATCGTTTTATACGTATTTGAATATTTTATTTGTATTGAATTTGGACAATCGAGTATATAAAGATTTCGCGTATATGCGTCATGAATGTATATTCGAAGTTTTAATATATTGGATAGATATAGAATCACACTCTAGTCGCCCGGAGATGATGTTGATAATGACCATGGCATCATCAATATTTATGTTCGTGTTTCGAAGGTGTGGTTTCTATATAATTCCATTAGACTGGTGTGAGAACCAAAATATAGCTAGAATTCATTGTTGTGATTTGGCATCAAAAACATGATTTTCTGTATATATATCGAATTATGAATTTGAAACTCTAATTGTAACACCCCACCTCCGCTAGGGTCACTCATAAAGGGAATGCACTAGTTTTGGAGAGGTATTATCGAGATAACATCACAGAATTATCACAAGACAGAACATAAATAAATAATTAAGTAAACAACGGAAGAATTTATGTGCAAAACAGAACTTCATTTCATTCCATGTCTTTTACAAACATTTCAAATAACTTCATTACAACTGTCTTGTAATAATAGCCAAAGAAGCAATAACTTAAAAACAGAAAAACAGCTTATTCCCCAAGTGCAGTAAAATGAAGCAGCCATAGCAAACCGTACATGCTGAGCCAAAGCAAGTGATATCCAAGCTAAGAGCTAGTGTTTCCTCCCTGAGAACCTGGGGGGAAACGAAAGAAAAAGAGGCGAAAGGAAAAGGGTCAGTCATAAAGACTGAGTAAGTCCTAGTGACTTTCAGTGTAAAAACGGTTAAAACAACCTGTCATGTATGAACTGGAACTAAACTTAAGAATGGTGTCAAGGTGAACAAGATAGACTAAGGTGATCAGGATAAGTCAAGACAAGTCAAGTAAAGCATCACATGTTCGGGATTCGTTGCATCGACTGTACTAGTATACTAAGCCTATATCACAAGTTAATCACGAAATAAATCCCACGGCCCAATATCATGAAATGACCCTGAAACGGGGTCTGACCCAAGTATGGGGGTCCTACGGAGCGATTATCTAGTCGATCGGCTCCCTACAAGTTCTAGCTCGTCAAGCGTCCGTGTCATACGGCTAATCACGAATGTAGTCACCTGTGCTGGGTCCACCTTTGGGTGTATTAGCCCTAGGGTGTCAAACCCTGACACGATTCAATATGAACAGATAAATCTACGGATACCCAGTGCCTTCCCCGGAATACGTGCACGACCGTAGCCCACCGAACCTGCACCGGCGTACCCCACTGCCGTCGTTCACCTCTTACAATCAGCCCAGTAATCGTGCCCCACCCGGCCTAGCCCCAGGGTACCTTGATACATCTAGAGGGTTACTGCTGAAAGGGGGCATGTCTAGGGTTTCGCCTAACAGATTAGGTCATGTAATTCGTGACCTAACCCGCCTGACCGATTAAGTCATGTAATTCGTGACTTAATCCTTTTCCAGTCTAGTCATGTCAATATGGTTAAGTATGTCATTTAAATTCGTGACTTAACCCGCTTACGTGTCATGTCAAGTTGGCTAAGTGTTGTCGTTTCAAGTTCATGACTTAGCCCTACAAATCGTGTTCAAGTTGGTTAAGTTGTCTTTTCATGTTCATGACTTAACCCTAATTGGCATTAATTGATTCGTTAATGCACCGAACCACTCACATTGGATCCTATTGTTCGTAGCCACTGGATTTGCCGGGCGGTTCCGGGCAGGTTTACGCTACGAACTCAACCCAACCTCGGGTTTCAAGCGCGATGTGACCAACTACCCACATTGGATCCTATTGTTTGTAGCAACTGGATTTGCCGGGCGGTTCCGGGCAGATTTACACTACAAACTCAACCCAACCTCGAGTTGGCCACTTTCTTATTTTCTAAAGTCATGCCCATGTTCTTATCAAATTCGTGCTATTTCATAGCATGTTCATATGTCAATTTCGTGCCCAACTAAGGCATGTTTTCAAGTCAAGTTATGTCATGTTCAAGTCGAGTTTTCGTGCCATATTTCATGTTCTACTTATGCCAAATTTCACGGTTTATGATTATAATCAATTCAAGTTTTGCCTATTCTACCCAATCGTATCCCCAACGTATATAAACGTACATCGTTCGCAAGCATAAACAATTCAAGAGATAGAGGGGAATAACACCTGACATGTGATAGGCATACGTGACAATTCCAACATTACTTGCATAATAAACAGGCTATAACATATCACATGGTTTCAATACTAGCATGATAATAACTTGGCATAGTAATGGTTCCAACTTAGTCTAACATGATGATTTCAACTTTACATCATAGGCATAATAATCATTGCGGGCATAATAATAATTTTATTACAAACATGAAACATTAAAGGCACGGTAATTCTAATAGGCATAGTGGATTCCAATTTAGTATTTTTAACATAATGATTCTCATCTAGCATTATAAACATAATGATTCAAACCTAGCAATTCCCAATTTGTCATTAACATGATAGGTATATTAACATCACATGCATAGTTTCATTAACATCATAGACATGGTTTAATTAGCATCATAGGCATGGTTTAAACAACATAAAGATTTCAATAAACATAATGATTCCATGGACATGTATTAGTCCAACTTGCCATACAATTAAGCCCAAGTGATTCATAACCACATCAAAATCATGATAAGTTTAACTTGCAACATTGACATAGCGAAATTCCCAAATTATGATTTCAAAGTTAAACAATATAAACATGGATTAATAATAGTTCCTAAATCCGGTTTCAATTCATAGCATGTCCATGTTATTTTAGCGTTTTTGCCTAAAATGTAACATAGAACTTACAATATGAAGCAAGAAATCCAAATCAAAATTTCAAATCAAATAGCCCCTAATCCGTTGTCTAAAGCGTTGTAGTTGTTGTAGCTTCTAGTTGTAGCCTTCAAGAATCATCCTTCGTCTTCTTTAATTTTGTTCTTTGTATTTTTAATTTAGAGTTCTAGGTTTAATGGCGGCTGCATGAGGCTAAAATGAAATAGTATGATTTAAGCTAGGTCTTAGGGTCTTTTTATAGTTGTAGGAAATTGATTTCAGCCTTTAGATTAACCCTAGAATAGGTCTGAGCCATCCAAAATCGTCACAAGCCCCTAAAACAAGACCCAGGAGCCAAAACAGGTGCACCAGAAAAACTGGCCCGACAGGGGGGGTCGACCCCTGGGTGACATGGGTGTCGACCCATTAGGGGGGTCGACACTGGTGTCGACCCCTGTGTCGACCCTGCCTGGGGCGGGATTTTTCCCGCCTACCCTGAATTCTAAAAATTTGAATCTGTTTTTGAATTTGAATTTTTCATGAAACTTTGTGAGGTCATATCTTGATCATACAGACTCCGATTTACGAAATTTCGAAATCTATTTCGCGTATTTTTCCGAGATGAACGCAATGGCGCAACCCGTTTTCCCTGATTCAGCTTTTAACATTTAATTCTGCCTTGATTCTTGTCTTAACATGTTGTTAAAATTCGGGTTGTTACACTAATTCACTAATTGATTGATGTTTCTATTGTTTGTTTATTTATTTGATAATTTTGAACAATTATGCCTAATTGCATCAAATGTTGAATTGTATTGAAAATTATTTGCAATTGCATGCATGTACATATATATGTGTGAACAGGTCATAGCAAGGAGGCTTATGCAGAAGAATAAAATTTGTTTGCCCGACAAATAGGTACATGTTTACTATAATTTACTGTTTTGTTTGGGTGATGATGATTTTATGAGCCGATTGGCTAGACGCTTGGCTTTTTCTTTTTCTTTATGAGATCAGAGGGCCTATATGGCAATTTCGGGATTTTCCCGGTGCTCCCGGTGCAGGGGAGGTTATGGCGAAATTTTTCGAAAATTCCGGGTGTTAGCCAAATTTTTAAAGAATTTGAAAATTCTCAGAAACTGAAAAGTTGGAGAATGGAAGTCAGATCGAACGTAGAGTTGATTAATCAAACCACTTTCAGCTTTGTTCCTTTTCGGGGACGAAAAGTTTTAAGTGGGGGAGATTGTAACAACCCGAAAATCTGGGCCAGTTTAAAAATTTTATTTTGGCAATTTTAGCGAATTTTGAACATTTAAAATGAATTATTTTAAATAATATCAACGAGAAATTTATTTTGAATAGAATTCGAACGTATATATTATATACGTCGTCGTTAGAATATAAATAATTATTTATAATTATAAAAGGAATTGAAAATGGCGCGGTAGTTCGATAAGTCGATTTCAAACTTCAATTGAATGTACCGGGTGCAAACCAATCTGGATTTTAGTGAAACCAAAAACATTAGGATCTAATTGAGAATATCTTTCCAACGAATCCGAAAAATCGAAATTTCATAGCGGGAATCAAAAGATATGTCCAGTTGAAAATTCTGAATAGTCGCTATGGAATTTAGGCCCTTAAAAATAGGAATTTTGCAAACGACCTCGGATTTCGACGAAACCACTTTTGTTGGATCCGTGATGTCAAACTATTGCTAGGTTTAAAATTTCATAATTTTTCGAATCAATATGTGAGCGTGGCAAAGGAAAACACGTTTGACCAGTTTTAGTTGATTTTAATCGACTGGAAAATGGCCATTTTTCCAACGGTCTTAGAATTAGACGAAACTAGTTTTGTTAGGACCGTATCGTAATACGAAGCTAGAAAATATTTTTCTGTAATTTTTAGAGACTGTATGTGGCCTCGGTAATTTGAAATGTATGTTTAAATTGAATATACAAAGAATTATACTTTGATTTAAATGAAAATTGATCGAAATGGTCGAATCAGCTTATGGTACACATCTCATTGTGTTCGGAATGGGGGTGAAACGCTATGGACGACAGGCGGTGGGCCTCATTTCGAATTCAGATTAAAAGTCAACTTATAGGAGAATTAAAAATAATTAAATAATTAAATATAATAACACCTCACACCTCTTTCTCTCTCTCTCTCCTCTATTCAGATCAAACGTAAAAAAGAAGAAGAAAGCGAATGACCGGGGGGATGGGAGGGGCTAAACCGCCGCCGCTGCTGCCACCAGGGCCGCCGCGCCCTGGCGCCGACACCCTAGCGGTCCTCCGCCCCTCTCCCCCTTCTCCTCCACCTCGAGACCTCCTCCCCTCGTTCTCCTCTCCCTCCTCTTCAGAAACCCGCGCCTACCACCGCCGCCTGAAGCCCAAGACCACCCCGACCTGCTGCGACGCCTCCGCCCCCACCAAGCTCCGACCGTGACTCCTCCGGCCTCCCTCCTTCAAAGACAGTAATATTTTTTCTTTTTATTTAAATTAAAAACTGATTTTTTTGTTTATATTTAAAATTGATTTTTCTTGATTGATTTTAAAACTGAAATTATATGATTTTTTTGTTTAAAGTTTTGATTTTTATTAGGAAGATTATATTTTTAGATTAGAAAAGCATAGAGAATAAAAAGATGATTTTGTTCATAGAAAAACGAAATATTTATAAATGAAAAGGCGAAATATTTATAAATGAAAAGGCAAAATCTTTATATTTGAAAAGGCGAAATATTTATAAATGAAAAGGCGAAATATTTATAAATGAAAAGGCGAAATCTTTATAAATGAAAAGGCGAAATATTTATAAATGAAAAGGCGAAATATTTATATTTGAAAAGGCGAAATCTTTATAAATGAAAAGGCAAAATATTTATATTTGAAAAGGAGAAATCTTTATAAATGAAAATGCGAAATCTTTATAAATGAAAAGGCGAAATCTTTATAAATGGAAAGGCGAAATATTTATAAATGAAAAGGCGAAATATTTATATTTGAAAAGGCGAAATATTTATAAATGAAAATGCGAAATATTTATATTTGAAAAGGCGAATTATTTATAAATGAAAAGGCAAAATCTTTATAAATGGAAAGGCGAAATATTTATAAATGAAAAGGCGAAATCTTTATATAGAGAATAGCGTGATAAAAATAGAATTTTTATCTATATAGTAGCGATGTAAAAATAGAATTTTTATCTCTGTAGTAGCGATATAAAAATAGAATTTTATCCATATAGAGTGATTATAAAAATGTGATTTTTATATACAAAGCAACAATATAAAAATGTGATTTTTATATACATAGCAACAATATAAAAATGTGATTTTTAAATATGTAGTGGCTACGGGCAACGAAAGTGACAAAAGGTGAGAACGGCGAAGATGTTCTACATAAGAAGAGTCGAGATGATTGGATTAGCGAGTTGGTGAGAACTTCTCACTCTAAATTTCTTTTTCTAGTTATAAATATATACTAGGATGCAGACGGTGCTTAGCAGCACCCGACACCCGTCATCCACAGACCATGGATGGCTTGTTTGTTTGATTGATTGTTGTGAAAATTGTTTGTGATGTTGATGTGAAATCGATAATAAATGTAGATAGTTGAAATAAATTAATTATCGTTAAAAATATAATTTTTAACGTGAATGTGAGTAAATAAATATTTATAAACAAATCAGCCGATTTGTTTATATACACTGATTTGACTGATATTGATTGGGATGATAAATTTTACACATCGCCCAACTGCACGAATAAAAATATGTGTTTTTGATTTGAAACCCCACATGGGTGTTGGGATGATATTTGGCGTACACTAATCCCAATTATTTAATTGTATGTCGATCGATTGGTCGACAGACTGTGTAAGCGTTGATTATTTATATTTGATACTTATGCAGTTGTGTGGTGCACTTTGGATGATGGTTGATTGTTTATCATTGCTATTATATACATGTGTTGTATGGAATCCGTATAATTAACATTATATGGTGATTGATTGGGCCTCATTCCAATCGGGAAAATAAAGAAAATTCATGTGTTGAATATAAAAATAGTCATGTGTTGACGATGTTCATGTGTTGAAACTATTCATGTGTTGAGTAAAATATTTTAACAGTAAAATTTACATCTTTATCATATTTAAAATTAGAACCTACTTCACGGTGGAGTCTGATTAAAAATCAAACGATAGATACCATAGTTTTATAAAATATTTTACATAACAAAAATAGTCGTGTGTTGACAGTACTCATGTGTTGAGATTGGTCGTGTGTTGAAAGAAATATAGATTCAGGTGTTGAATAGAATAAATATTCATTTGTTGAATAGAATAACGAATTTATTGAAATATATAAAGCAGTGTTGATTAGAGTTGCGCTATTTTGATGTGAACGATATTTATATCAATTATATTCGTTTTTATAGTGAATATAGAAAAGGTAGTGATTTCAAAATATAACGTTTTGAAAATATTATCATTTATATAGTAATGATATGAAATATTCAATTTTGATTTGAAATTGAATATAGAGTTGAGATGGTTTTGAAAACGAATTTAAAACGATTTATAAAATACGTTTTAAAAGGAAATCGACGAAATATATATAATATATATATTATATATATAATGGTCGGAATAGAACGCGCCGCGCCACGGCAGTTCGTGAATTTCGACTATTGACTTCGAATGGACATTACGGGAGATCCGACCGTCGGATTCTCCTAAAACCGGAACCGTTAGGTTCGTATCGAAAAGAGCTTTCCAATGAATGTCAGAAATTTGAAATCTAACGGTTGGATTTGGAATTATGTCCAAATCAAATTTGGAAAAGGTCGCTGTAAGTGCAGTTCGATGGCCGTTGATGGAAATCGACTGTACAAGCCTTGATAAAATTATTAAAAATATTAATAATTTGTGTAAAATCGTAATATGTGAATTGGAAAGAACTGGGATGAAAAATTCCACATTTGAAAGGATAAAAATATATTTTTATCGAAATGAACTAGTTTTGAACTAGAATTAAAATCAATTTATTTTTGAAATAAATAAATTGAATTTGAAAGTGATTTTAAAAATAATCAATATTCCCAATACGTGAATTGGACTGGAGTTGAATAGAAATTATCTTCGGAATATTTCGATGTTGGATTTCGTGACTATACAGATATTGTTATGGGAATTTGAAAGATATATTTTATATCATTATTTCCAATACGATATTTGTTGGTTTCAAGATTTGATATTGAATATAAGAAGGTATATTTCTATTTAGAGCCTTGTATTTAATATTAAACGTGATTTGGGTTTGTCGTGAATCGTGTTTTAGATGACATTGGTTGTTTAACCCAGTTAAAGACAGAATATTGATTTTTGAGAAGATTAAAACTAAGTGGATTTTAATGAATCTTTAATAATATTGAAATGTGAATTGATAATTTAAACTATCAAATCTGAAAGGTGATCGAGAATGGAGTACCACCAGTTTTACTCCAAAGCTATAGCTAAATCTTTAATTAGATTTGAACGTGAAATGGTAATTAATTTTACCGATAACACCGTGGTGTTAGATATGGAGTATTACCAGTTTTGCTTCATGGGTTGAATAGGTTGGGATTGGGAAATAAAATAAATAATTACTTCGGTGTGGTTCGCTAATCCCGACTAGTTTGGAAAACCATAATATGGTTTGACATGATATCCAAAGGAGGATTAAAAAATAAATTTAGAAGAATTTACCTTGGATAAAATTAATGGGAACCTTTCCATAAGAATGTGATTTGTGAATAAAAGAATATTCTGAATTGGAATGAGGCGTTTGTTGTGTTTGTATAACATTTGTTTATCATATACGTGGGTTATTCAGAAAGGCCGGGGTTATACCCATTCTGAATAACCGATTCGACGAGATGTCGAAGATGAAGACGGTGGTCGAAGACCGGAAGTCTTCACATCGTTTGGGTGATTACTGATGATCTTGATTGGGCTGTACACCTAAGATGAGGGAATCAGTTGGTGATCGTCCAGACGTACTTGGAGATGGATGGATATGCGAGGAAAGTGCCTCCGGTTTCGTTCAGACCCAGAACGAACTTGTAAATGGATTGTGTGTCTGACATTGGATTTTATTCTATGTTGATTGATCTCTATTAAATATACATCTGTTTGGCGGCAGAGAATTTATTCACTTGCTTAACGCCCTTCTCTAAAACGTACAAGCTCAGAGGTTGTATATCGATGGACATTAGTCACATGGAGTGAATTGCCAGTGTGGCACGCGTAAGTGGCAATTGATCAAGGCTTCTGTTGAAAAGCAAAGTCTTGTGGTTGATGATCAAAGCATGGCCTGTGTGGCGTAGCTTTGTGTATAATGTGAATTCGCGATCCTCACACCTCGGTATGACTCAAAAACGGGATATGGACCCAAGGAGTGCACGACGTTTCTTTCTAGCTATGGTGGTGTCAGTGACCTACCAGCCCAGACATTTATATACTTTTCACCTGTGTGGTTGTTGGATAAGAGGTTCCTCGGATATAGGTCTGTAAGGACCGAGAAACGTGTGTTCAGGAATAATTAATCCTCAAAAGTAAGAGAGGACTAGCCTTGGAGGTTCTAAAGGATCATAGTGGGGTCCTGAGGCATTTGCTAGAGTGTCTCGAATCGGAGAGGAGCTTGCCCCTTGCCTCGACTCATGACGAAAATCCAATTTCCAATACGTGATATTGCGGTTTTAATTGTAGAACTAGTATGGCGACATGATATATGGTACCCATGCCGTCTATGATTGATATTTATCATTGAAATTGTTTTGACACTATACACTTATAATAGTATCAAATGATTTGTTTTAAACGTACCAAGCATGTTTGGCTATTATAAGGGAAAACCCTATCCTCCGGCTTGCGTTGCATTGTGTGATGGGACCTGGGTCTTATAATAGCTTCATTTTTCCAAAGAGCATTGCGCTGTTTTGTTATATGCACTAGTATTCTTGGGAGAAAACCCGTTCCCTATTATACGGCGTGGTCCCTTGAATTACTATCTTTTAAAGTAAAGTTTTAAATAACTGTTTTAGTTCTCACATCAGTCACATGACTGACCTGGAGTTTATTGTTTTAACCTAAACTCTGGGTGCCCCTATTTTCGACACGGGCAGCTAGTAGTTTTGGTTTTGCAGATTTATTTTCACAGGATCCTGATTTACAGCTGGAACGATGCTCGGAAAGCTCTGTATCCGTGTATCACTTTCAGTTGTGCTTTGTATTATTTTTCCGCTGCTTTGTAATTTATTGTAATCTCTGATATTCATTGAATGTAATTTATTCATTTATACTCTGTATATTCTTGTATCTGATGGAATTGTTGTAATAACAATGAAATGTTCTTCGGTCTGCGTTCCGATGTGTGTTGTTCTCATCTCAATCCGGGCTTTCCTTACCGGGGAGTTCGGGTCGTTATAGTCCCTCTTGCCTGCCCTGGTGCCATGAGTGCCTAAACCTGCCCTCTAGAAGTAGACCCGGCCCTCTGCCCTTGCCCTTGGCTTCTCGGGCAGTCTTTAATCAGATGTCCTGCCTCACCATAGTTGAAACAGCCAGTCTTCTTCTTCTTCTTATAGTCCTTGCTCAGATGGCCTGGTGTTCTACAATTAAAGCACCTTCGCTTTCCTTTGCTATTGTTATCCTTACCACCTTTCTTAGGTTGCTGTTGTGACTTCTTTTGATCCCCTTTCTTTTCCGGTGCCTTATTAGCACTAGCGCCTTTCTCCTCTTCATGCATATGCGCCATGTCAACCAATTTCTCAAAGGTATCCCCCATAGGAATGTGGGGTCATAGCCAACCCATGTAGCGGCACATTCAAACCTTTAACGAATCTCAAGGCCTTCTTTTCAGGTGTGTTCACCAAGTCTAAGCCAAATCTCGCCAACTGATTGAACTAGTTGACGTACTCCTTTGCGGATAAATTTCCCTGCTTCAACGCCAAGAACCTCTCCATGTATAAATTCTCTTTTGCTCGTGAGAGAAATTTCATCTCGAACCTATGCCTGAAATCCATCCATGTCTCCACTGGATGCTCTCCATTCGTGACCTCCCACCAAAACGAGGCTTCATCCTTCATTAACCAAGCAGCTAATTGGACCTTCCTTCAATATTCTATCTGGAAGATACCATACAAATCTTCCACCTCCTTAAGGCAATTTCGAGCTTCAACAACGTTTCTGACCCATGAAAAGGTTTCCAGCCCATTTCCCTAAAGTCTTTGCATATCTTCGAAAAAGTATCAACGTGGGGAGGGGGAGGAGGAGGAGCGGCTGCAGCTGTGGGAGTAGGAATGTCTGCTGGGCCTGTGGCGGTGGCCCTAGCCTCTAGATATCTTCTGAACCAGGTTGGTATCGGTATTCCCTCGGGTATCTCAGGTAATCCAGACATGTTGAAAAGAAAATGGAAGAGATTCAAAACGAAGAATCGAAAGAAAGATATATGGCTCTTGGGGGTTATGTTTTTAAAATAAACATTCCTCTTGATAATACTCTCCTTAAAACATACTTTTGAAAGTATTTCTTTATAAAATGCTTTTGAAAAATAGTTTCTCAAAATCTCTTATCTGTTCACGTAACCTTCATCTCTGATACAACGTGTAACACCCCACGTCCATTAATGTCACTCTCAAAGGGAATGCATTAACTTTCATGGAGTATTATTGGTGTATAGAAAATAATATAACAAGGCAGATACATATATTGGTACTTGAAAATTTTAAAACAACTTTTATTGCAGCGGAGAAATAGTTTGGTTACAACAACATCAAAAACCAACAATAAAACCAAGTACACTTAATATCCATCTTGACAAATTGTTTTCTGAGTACAAAAAGTAAAAAGCATAACCCCAACATAAGTAGCCGTAAAAGAGATGAGATGAACTTTACTTTCAGCAATCCAAGTACTTCCAAAAGAGAGAGAAAGATCGAAATCAAGCACCACTAGCACTAGTCCCACCCTGAGAACCTGGGGGGGGGGGGATGAAGAAAAGACGCAAAAACAAAGGGGGTCAAACATAAAGTCTGGCGAGTCGAATAACTCTAACAATTTAATTATTAAAGTAATTAGGATAAGGTATAAACTCGTAAAACAAGGAATGACTGTGAAACAAGTGGGCAAGACAAAACAAACAAGAGGAATACTCTAGCGTTAATCTCGCTCCTAATCACCATAGGATAATTACTACACTGCACCACTACTAGTTACCCTAAAAGTTGACCCCGCCTACTGAACATAATAATCTTAATGGTAGTTTCGTGTACCCCTAATTGTCTTCATAGGTGTCGCCTGCCCCTATCTCCACTAGTGTACCCACTACCCCTATGTGATCGGCTCCCTAACTTGTAGATACCCATCCTGGTCCCACAGTGGGGTGTATCACTCCCCAAAGTGGCAACCCGATACCACTAAAGATGCATGGCTTATATCTACATGATGCAAAAACGTCTTACCTACCAACCCGGGCCCAAGCACCACATGACCCTGTTGGACTTGCGTTGCCACCGCTAACCCGTATTGACCTCTTACAATCAAATCCAGTAAGCGTGTCCCGTCCTTGATCTAACTCGAGCTCACAAAGATACTTAATGGGTTACTGGTTTGAAAAGGGTCCCCCATGCTTGACATAAGCTTTCCAACTATGCTTGGTCCCCACTTGGATTTCCCACTTAACCCCTCTTATTCATGTCTTCTTACATGTTTCAATTTGGTTAAGTGTTTCTAATCGTATTTCAAATGTCACCCATGCCACCCACTTAAGCCACATGTCCAACCACATGTTTATCTTGGTTAAGTGTTACTTAATTCAATATAACTGTAACCTAGTAAGACCTCCCACATTAGACTACCGTTTGCGGTTGCTGGATTTGCCGGGCGGATCTGGGCAGTCTTATACCGCAAACAAGTCTAACCTCATGTCTTTACAATTGTTATGCATTTAATTTATGTCTTCAACATCTCACATTAGACTACCGTTTGTGGTTGCTGGATTTGCCAGGCGGGTCCGGGCAGTCCTATACCACAAACGAGTCTAACCTCGTGTCTTAGGCGTTTATTATTACACATAATTATTTCACCCTAATATGAATTAATTATCCCTATACAAATTTTCAATAATTTCCAAATTAAACAATATCCATAATTGTCACCTAAATTATGTCCATACTTTTTAGGTATATAAATTATACCAATTAATGTCTCAAATTAGTTATATGCCTTTAAAGCCATTTTATGCCAATTAATAATTTGCATAATTAATATTTTCCCATTGTCCCCATGTTATTCAAACGTTTTAATATGATATATGTTAGACTCGCAAATAGTTTAACTCATAAAAAGAAAAGAAACATCACAACTTGCATAACACATAAAATAGATCTAACTTGCAAATAAGAATTATACATAAGTTTGCATAGCCAATAACTTGCATAGGCAATGGACATATAGAACATAAATTTGCATAAACTACCATGGATCTAAATATAAATCTAAACATGAAATTGTGAACTTTCATATATGAATATGGGTTTCACCTAAACTTGCATATATGGGATATATTTTTCAACCAAACTAGCATATGTGAATATAGTTTTCCACCTAAAAGTGTGAATATAGTTTTCACCTAAACTTGCATATATGGGATACAGTTTTCACCCAAACTTGCATATGGATTCCTACGAACTTGCATATGAATTTAAACATGTAAACTAATAACATATGTTTCACAAATAAACTAGCATATGTATATACTTGATTCACATATAAACTTATGTATAACTCGCATACAGACTTGCATAAAATTCGCATATAAACTAGCATATGTAGAAACAGACTTGCATAAGATTCACATACAAACTAGCATATGATTTACATCCCAAACTTGCATATAAACTGTTGTCATATAATGAATAAAGTTGACATATGTATTTTGACATATGAAATAGATCTACTAACATAAGTTAACATAACTATCATATGTTCACCAATAAACGATAACAAAGTTAAACAACATCACATGATTCAATAGACATGATCTCATAATCCCTATTATAACTCATCATAATTAATTTATTAATTATTTTGTGAAAGAAATTGTACTTATAAAGAAAGGTTAGAGAAGAGAATAATTCGTTCGTCGTTTTGTATTAGAATTCTGACTTGCAAATCCTTAAGCTTTAGGAAGAAGAACTATCCTAGCAGCAGCATGGAGGCCAAGAGACTAATTTAGTTTAGGTTTAGGGCTTGAGTCTATGCGTGCTTTTGTAGAAGTTTAAATCAATAGAAGTTGTTAGATTATCATGAGAGAAATCACAACCGTCCAGACCAGATAGAGTTATCCAGAATTGCCACCTATGCCCTAGTGACTCAGCAATAGGTCAGGAAAGACTCAGCAACAAGTCAAGCTCGTCTCATTTCAGATCTGCCCCAGGGGGTAGGTCGACACCCTGTTCGACCTGTATAGGGGAGGTCGACACCCTGGTCGACCTGGCCTTGGGCGAGAGAAATTCCACCCAACCCGCTTCCTTATTTGAATTTTGATTTTTGAATTTTAATTCTGAATTGTTATTAATTTATTTAAATTACTGAAACTTCTGAGGGCCATATCTTCCTCATACGAAGTCCGATTTACAAAAACTTGGACTCTATTCCAAGCAGAATTTCAAGATGAACGCAATGGCATAAACCATTTCCCTTAATTCTCACTTTAACAATTAAGTATTCTTTAATTCATTCTTTTAATAGTCACAGAAAATTCAGGGTATTATAAGTTGTGATTAGCCAATTGTTTATATCCTTTTTGCTATTTGTATTTTAGATACTTGATTTCATACACATTGTATATGACGATGGAGAAAGATTGATTTTGTAAACATAGGTGTTAGTTGCTAATTTATATTAAACTTTCGATTTGACTTACTTTGAATTCTGATAATATAAAGTAACACTTTTTGTTTTCAATTTCAATTATAAAACCAGCAGAGAGTATGGCCTAGGTGCTCGAAATTTTGTGCTTGATGCAAAAAAATAATAGGAGATATGGAAAAAAAATTGTCCTTGTATAGACTGTCATAATCTTAGTCATCACTATGGATAAATCGTTGTTGAGCACCTGATTATAATGGGAATGGATACTAAGCATTATGGTGGTATGTGGTATAATCATGACAAGCGAGTGACTGTTGAGAAATTGGTTAAAATGGGTGAGACGTATGACTTACTCAAAGCAATTCAATATGAAGATGAAGACTATTTCAATCGTACTTTTTTTAATGGTGATAAAGATAAGGATGGTGCACAAAAGCGACATGATGATTTACTTAAAAATTCGGAAGACGCCGAAGGCCTAATGTATCCTCGTTGCACAGACCATTCAAAGTTATCTTCCATTGCTAATTTCTATAATTTAAAATGCAATATTAGATTATCTGATACTAGTTTTGATAAAATTCTTAACATCTAACGTATGTTTTTGTTGAAGAATAACATACTCCCTAAGACTTTATATGAAGTAAAAAGTTTCTAAAACTATTTGATATAGGATTTGAAAAGATTCATGCTTGTGAAAATGATTGTTGTCTTTTTCGTAAAGAGAACAAAAATTTAAATAGTTGTCTGAAATGTGGTTCTTCACGATGGAAAATCAACCGAGATACAGAGGAAATTATGCATGGTGTCTCGGTTAAGGTGTTGAGATATTTTCCAATAATTCCAAGATTGGGAAGAGTGTCTAGATCTAAAAAAATGGAAGAAGAATTAAGGTGGCACCTCAAAAATAAAGTAGTGATGGAAATATGCGACATCCTGTAGAATCTATAACATGGAGCATGATTGATGAAAATTGGAAAACATTTTCAGCCGATCCACGTAATATTAGACCTGGTCTTGCTACAAGTGCCTTTAATCCATTTTCTATGTTAAGCTCCAAGAATAGTTGTTCGCCAGTAATGCTTGTGACTTATAATTTTTCGCCTATGTTGTGCATGAAGAAGGAGAATATCATGTCAACACTTCTAATTCTAGGTCCAAAACAACCAGGAAATGATATTTATGTATATCTAGCACCATTAGTAGAAGACTTGCATTACTTGTGGAGTAATGGAGTAGAGACATATGATGTAGTAAGTAAGACACTTTTTAACTTGAAAGCTGTTTTATTGTGTACGATAAATGATTTTTCAGGTTATGGCAATCTTGTTGGATGTCATGTAAAGGGTAAAAAAGCTTGTCCATCATTCGGTGTCAACAATTATCATCGGTAGCTGAAACATAGTCGAAAGACTATTTATATGGGTTGTAGAAGATTTTTATCCACTACAAATCCATTAAGAAAAAAGGCCTGGTTTGACAAAACCGTTAGAGGATGGGAAAAAGCCTAGAGTTCAAACCGGCAAAGATATCTCTTTAAGTTTGAAAGACTTTCCAAATGATTTTGGAAAAGGCACCAAAAGCAAAAAGAAAAATAAGGGCAAAGGTAAAAAAGAAAGATTGACAATGATTGTGAAGATGATGAAGAAGATAATGATCCTATTAAAAAAGAGCTATCAAGGTGGAAAAAGAGATTAATCTTTTTTGACTTGCCATATTGGGAGGTTAGCATTTATATTCCATTTTTTTATTGATCTATTACAAGAAAAACGTGGGAAAACTCTAAGTCTTAACTTTTACTTTTTAAAGGCACTTCCATTGCGTCATAATTTAGGCGTAATGCACATTGAAAAAAAATGTTTCTTAAAGCACACTTAGCATAATGTTGCATGACAATAAATCAAAGAATGGGATTAATTGTAGACACGATCTACAGGGTTGGGGAATTCGACATAGCCTTTATGCACAACCTCATGGGACCAAAACATATCTTCCACCAGCTTCATATACATTATCAAAATTGGAAAAAAAATATTTTGCATAAGGCTTTATGATTTCAAAGGTCGTGATGGTTATTGCTCAAAATTTAAAAGATGCGTATCATTGGTTGATTGTAAAATTAGTGGTTTGCTGAAACGACCCAAACTTCCCCTGTCTCCAAAGAGAAGAGAAAGAACGGATTGATTTGAGAACATGACAAATCAGAACACAAACAGAAGAATATTTCATTGCTTATTACAACAATTTACATCAGAGTACCAGAATATATAGAGTATGAAAAATAATGTACATTTGATAAATATCAGAGATTTACAAATTACAATGCAGGGGAGAATAATACATAACACAACTGAAACAAACACACGGATACAGAGATTTCCAAATATATCTCCATTTGTAAACTAGGATCCTGTAAGAATAAATCTGCAAACCCAAAACTACTAGCTGCCTGTGTGGAAAATAGGGGCACCCAAAGTTTAGGTTAAAACAATAAACTCAATGTCGGTCATGTGACTAGTGTGAGAACTAAAACAGTTATTTAAAACTTTACTTTATAAATAAAGAAAATCAAGGGACCACGCCGTATAACACGGAACAGGTTTCCTCCCGAGACTACCAGTGCATAAAACAAACAAGGCAATGCTTTTTTGAAAAAATGAAGCTATTATAAGACCCATGTCCCATCACACAATGCAAAGCAAGCCGGAGGATAGAGTTTTCCCTTATAATAGCCAAACATGCTTGGTACGTTTAAAACAAATCATTTGATACTATTATAAGTGCATAGTGTATAAAACAACTTCAAATATAAATGTATCAATCCTAGATGGCATGGGTACCATATATCATTGGAAGTTGGATTTCCATCTGTGAACCAAGGCAAGGGATCGTCCCTCCTACTTCGAGACACTCTAGACCGTGCCTCAGAAACAGCCGCAACTGCACCTAGATTGACATGGCCGGTCCACACAAAGCGAATTATAATGCCTGAACAATACGTTTCCCCGCCCCATGGGGCGTAAACTGGTCATATATCGACCTAACCACCTATCGGCACCATAGTGACTGATATAACCGAGGCGCCTCGCTATCCATCATCCACATAAGTAAAATGTATGGGCTTGCTAAACCCTAACACCACTCCTAGCTAGAAGGAAATGCATGCCCTCCCTGAAGTCCTCTCCCGTTTTTGGTTCACATTGGGGTGTGAGGCTCGCGAATTAACGCTATACACAAAGTTATGCTATATTAAAGTCGTGCTTTGATCATCAACCACAAGACTCTGCTTTTCAACATAAGCCTTAATCATCTGCATCTCAGCATGCCACACAGGCAATTCACGCCATGCAACTGATGTCTATCGATATATAACTTCTGAGCTCGTACATCTCAGAGAAGGGCGTTAAGCAGGAGAATAAATTCTCTGCCACCAAAAGGGTATATATTTAATAGAGATCAATCAACACAGAATAAAATCCAATGTCAGACACACATCCATTTACAAGTTCTTTCTAGGTCTAAACGAAACCGGAGGCACCTTATTCCTCCTCCCGTGTCCAATACAGAAGAGAGGACCTTGCATATCTAGTCGATCTCTAAGTACGTCTGGACGATCACCACTTATTACCTTGTCTTGGGTGTACAGCCCAATCGAGACATCATTAATCATCCAAACGATGTGAAAACCTCTGGCCTTCAACCACCGTCTTCATCGTTGACTTACCGTCGAATCAGTTATTCAGAATGGGTATAAACCCGACCTTTCCGAGTAAATCGCGTATATAATAAACAAGTGCTATAAAAACACAATATACGCCTCATTCCAATTCTGAATATTCTTTTATTTAAATATTCATATCCTTTGGGAAAGGTTCCCATTAATTTTATCAAAGATAAATTCTAAAAAAAATTCTTTAATCTTCCTTTGGATATCATTCAAACCATATTAAGGTTTTCTAAACAAGTCAGGATTAGCGATCCTTACCGAAGTAATCATTTATTTTATTTCTCAATCCCAGCCTATTCATCCCATGGAGCAAAACTGGTCGTACTCCATATCTAACACCACGGTGTTATTGGTAAATTTAATTACCATTTCACGTTCAAATCTAATTAAAGATTTAACTATCGCTAGGAGAAAAACTGGTGATACTCCATTCACGATCATTTCCCAAATTTGATAATTTAAATTATCAATTCCACTTTCAATCTAATTAAAGATTCGTTAAAACTCCACTTAGTTTTAATCTTCCCAAAAACCAATATTAATGATTATTTAACTTTGGAAACACAAACATGCCGCATCGACAATCTACACCGTACTATTGATTTCTGCCGATATATAACCTCTAAGATCGTACATCTTAGAGAAGGGTGTTAAGAAAGAGAATAAATTCTCCGCCAACAAACAGATATATATTTAGCAGAGATCAACCATACAGTTCGAAATCCAATGTTAGACATTTAATCCTGTCTTTAACTGGGTTAAAGAACCAATGTCGTTTAAAACACAGTTCACAATAAACCCAAATCCTCTTCCATAAAAATGGAATCTTCACGAAAAACAGATCAATATATAATTGATATCAATTTCCGAATTTGATTAATAATATAAATGGAATAATGACAAAGCCTTTTAAATTCCATATATATTAACAGTCTTCCTCCACAAAAGCTCATTTCGATTGCTATCAAATTGAATTCCATTCAATTCCAATTTAATATATTAAATTGGAAAACTTTACTTTTGAAAATTCCTGTTAAATCTTAATAAAAAAAATTATAAATTCCAAATCACATTTCACTGTAAATTAGGTTAAAGAATGAATGTCGTTAAAACCACAGTTCACAATAAACCCAATTCACATTCCATTTTAGTCCAATTAAATGTTAATTAACTGGAAACACTAATAATCTTAATTACAAGATTTATTCTTTTCACACGGGATTTAAGAATAGTGTTATTTAAAACACCATTCATGACAAACCCACAATCCAATTCTTTTATTCAATTCCAATTAAATATTAATTCATTGGAAAAAACTCACTAATTCTTAATTAAAGATTTATTCTTTTCTCGACTGGGTTTAAGAACAGTGTTAATGAAGAAACCATTCACAACAAACCCCAAAATCCAATTCAATATTAAATACAAAGCTCATAATAGAAATTATATCGGCTTATTTTCAATATCAAATTATGAAATCAACAAATATCGTATTGGGAATAACAATATATATCTTCCAAATTCCTCCACAATATCTGTATTATCACGGAATCCAATATCGAAATATTCTGAAGATAATTTCGATTCAAATCCATTCCAATTCATATATTGGAAATTTTGGTTATTTTTTAAACCATTTCAAATCCAATTTATTTATTTGGAATATTGGATTATATTTCTAGTTCATTTTGATAAAAATATATTTTTATCTTTTCAAATATGGAATTTTTCATCCCAATTCTTTCTGAATCGTTTATTATGATTTTACACAAATTATTGATATTTTAAATAATTTATCAAGGCCCATTAAGTCGATTTCCATAAATGGTCATTGAACTGCACTTACGGTGACCTTTTCCAAATTTGATTTGGACATAATTCCAAATCAAACCATTAGATTTCAAATTTCTTCTATTCATTGGAAATCTCTTTTCGATACGAACCCAACGGCTCCAGTTTTAGGAGAATCTGACGGTCGGATCTCCCGTAATGTCAATTCGAAGTCAATGGTCAAAATTCGCGAACTGCCGCGGCGCGGCGCATTCTATTCAGGCTATATATATATATATATATATATATATATATATATATATATATATATATATATATATATATATCGTTGATTTCCATGTAAAATGTATTTTATAAATCGTTTTAAATTTGTTTTCAAAACGATTTCAACTTCATATTCAATTTCAAGTCAGAAGTGAATATTCCATATCGTTAATCTATAAATGATAATATTTTCAAAACATTTGTAACAACCCGTATTTTCAATAAACTGTTATAACATAAATCGAGGCAGAATTTAATTCAAAAATCAGAATCAGGGGAAACGGGCTATGCCATTGCGTTCGTCTCGGAAAAATACGCGAAATAGAGTCCGAGTTTTCGAAAATCGGAGTCCGTATGACCCGGTTAAGGCCCATTGAAGTTTTCAGAAATTTCTATGCTAAAAACAGATTTAAATTTCAAATTAAAAACAGGGATTAGGGCTAATCTGGGTTAGGCGGGAAAATTCCCGCCAGGGGGACCCATGTCGACAGGCATGTCGACAGGGCACCCAAGGAGTCGACAGCCCTGTCGACAGCCCTGTCGACAGGGGGTGCCTAGGCAGCTCAGCCTGGTGCACCATTTCTGATTTGGGTTGAGTCATATGGCTTGGTTCTGGAAAATTCTGAGATCTGACGGGCCAAACCTAATCTAGGGTTAATCCTAGGGCTAAAAACACTCTAATCTTCTATAAATATACCCCTAATCCTACCCTAAAGCCTCATTAATCAATCTAGCAACTAAACTATGCCAATTTGAAACCTCAAATGGCCTCCACCTAAAATCCCTAGCCTCCACCTTCCTCAAAGTTTAATCCTATGAAGATATGATGATCATACAACCTTTTCTATGTTGTATGAATGCTTAATAACTTGCATACTTCATCAAGTAGCAAGTTTGATTTGCTAAAGTTTGTGTTTTGGGATTTTGCAAAAGGGTTTTCTTATTTGAGGCTTTGCTTTGAGTTTTTAAAAGGGCTTCTTCATCTTATTTGGTGGAATTGTGACTTGTTTATATTTGTAAGCCCTCTTACCTTCACTTTACAAACTCTAAAGTTAATGTTTGGTGAAAGTTGAGATTTATGTGAGTTTAGTTGATTATGCATGTTTATGCGAACTCACTATGTCATGTTTTATATGATTCATAAGTTATGCATGCATATGCGAGATTACTATGCCATGTTTTACATGTTTCACAAGTTATGAGTGCTTATGCAAGTTCATCTTACCATGTTATGCAAGTTTAATGGATTATGCATGCTTATGCAAGTTCATCTTACCATGTTATGCAAGTTTAATGGATTATGCATGCTTATGCAAGTTCATCTTACCATGTTATGCAAGTTTAATGGATTATGCATGCTTATGCAAGTTCACCTTACCATGTTATGCAAGTTTAATGGATTATGCATGTTCACCTTACCATGTAATGCATATTTAATAAGCTAAGCATGTTTATGCGAATTCACCATGACATGATTTGCAAGTTTAACATGTATGCATGTTTATTATGACATATGCCAAGTTACCTTTTATACCCTTATACGTTATGACGAATATGTAAGCGAGATAATGACGTTGGGAGGGTTTGGGTAAACTTAAAAATACATGAAACTAAAAGATTGGGAATTTACCTATTAAGTTAGGTCTACCCCTTGGGAATTTACCTAATAAGTTAGGTCTACCCAAGTATATGTTAACTTGTAAATGTGTTTAAAAGTGGACATGACATTAGATAACATGATATGGCCAACTCGAGGTTAGACCTAGTTGTGGTGTAAATCTTCCCAGGTAACCACAACGTGGGGTCTAATGTGGGTAGTTGGTCATGTTGCACCATAGGACCCGAGGTTAGACTTAAACGTGGTGTAAATCTTCCCAGGTAACCACGGATGTCTAATGTGAGAGGTTGGGTGCGTTAAGTAATTAATGCCTCATGATTAGGGTTAAGTCATGGCCCACTAATACTTAACCAATAATGGGGATGCGAGGATTAGATGGGGTTAAGTGGTTACACTTAACTAATTTAATCCAGGATTAGTGAGGGGTTAAAACCACACTTAACCCTCTTAGAAACCCTAGCAACGTGGTCTGTTCCAGCAGTAATCCCAGTTTGGTATCATTCACAACCCTAGAGGCTAGGCTAGGGCGGGGCACGATTACTTGACTGATGTAAGCGACCAAAGCGACGGCTGAGTGGTACAGCGGTGCGGGTCCGGCGGGCTACGGACGTGCACGTAGTCCGATGTTGGACAAACTCGAGGCACGGGTACCAGTAGACTTAGACTGTGCATTATTGCTTAGGTGTCTGGGGTTGACACCCGAGGGCTTGATACACCCGAAGGTGGACCCAGCACAGTCTGACTACATCCATGTGGGCCGTATGGACACCAACACTTGACGTGTTAGGTTTATAGGGAGCCGATCGACTAGACCGTGGGGCTGGACCTTATACTAAGGTCACTTCAAGTTATTGGGCCAAAGTGTGGGCTAAGGGATCAAGATCTGTTTTAGGGGTTGCTAGTACACTGTGGTGCATAGTTTAATCTCATCTATGTGATGTCACCTTTATCTATTGCCAGTATGTTCATCTCAGTTTCCATCATACTGTTAACTTTATTAGTTTATAGATTGATCGTAGTAGGGCTTACCAGTCTTTTTGACTGACCTGTTTTCTTTCGCTTCTTTTCTTCCGTTTCCCCCCCCCCCCCCCCACAGGTTCTCAGGGAGGGGCTACATCTGCTTAGTGGATCTTTGACTTGCTTGTTGGATAGCTCATGTATGGATCTGAGCTAGCTGTGGCTTATCTTTTATTTCTGGGGATTAGCACTGATGTTTTACCATGTGTTTTGTTATCACGTATCTAGACTGATGTTGTATTTTGGATCATGATATTTTGATATTATGTACTTGACTATATTGGTTTTCTGAAATGATGATGATGGGTTTTTTTTTTATCTGCTACCGCTGCTTTACTTATATTTATTTATATATATTCTGTCTTGCGATATCTCTGTGCAAGTTTACCTTCACAATAACGCCCCTCCAAAGCTAGTACATTCTAAGGAGTGATCCTAGTGGAGGTGGGGTGTTACATTTGGTATCAGAGCACGAGGTTAACAAGATTGAACAAAACTTTTGAAAAAAAAAAAAAACCTTTTGAAAAACTATTTTCAAAAACCTACTAAGTATTTTCCAAAATAAAGTCTAGATTATTTTAAGGCTAATCCCCAAAAGCCATCAGCATTATCATTCGTTCCCTTGACCTGATCTTATCTTATCTTTTGTTTCAGTATGGCTGAGAATCTTGACATCCCAGATGGAGTGAACGTACCACTCTGGTATAGGAGACTCCAAGAAGCTAGGGCGGCAGCCGGTCCCGCCAACCCTACTCCCACTCCTCCTCCCGTAGTTGAGAATCCTATCCCTAATATCCCTCCTCCGGTGGTTCCTGCTCCCCCTCCTCCAGCAGCTAATATTCCCCCTCCCGTTGCTAATGTTCCTCCCCCTCCCGTTGCTGAGGCTCCTCTTCCCCCTCCTCCCCCTCAGCATCCTCAGATTGAGTTTACAAAGGTTTGTAAAGACTTCAAGGCAATGGGAGGCAAGAATTTCCTAGGCACGGAATCTTTCGTTGAAGCTAGGAATTGGTTGAAGGACACGGAGGACTTGTTTGCTATCTTTGGAATTGATGACGAGAGGAAAATCTTATTGACCGTATGGCTTTTAAAGGATGAGGCGGCCTATTGGTGGGAGGTCACCAACGGGACGAGGCCCGTTGAGACTTGGGCCGACTTGAGGGCTAGATTTGTGACCAAGTTTCTATCTTCAGCCGAGGCAAATTTACAAATGGAGAAGTTCATTTCATTAAAGCAAGGAGATATGTCGATCAAGGAGTATGTGAACAAGTTTAATCAGCTGGCCCGCTTTGGTTTGGATATAGTGAACACCCCGGAGAAGAAGGCTCTTCGATTTGCCAGAGGATTGAATGAGCCGCTACAAGGCTTGGCGATGTCACATATTCCGCATGGAGCCACTTTCGAGAGTTTGGTCAATATGGCTCTGCTTCAGGGAGAGGGAAAGAAGGAAGTCAAGTCGGGCGATACTCAAGCAAAGAAGGCTGATTCTCAAGGCAAAGGCAACCAAGGTCAAAGCAGTCAAGGAAATCAGAATAAGAACAAGAAGGGCAACAACAAAGGCAAGGGGAAGTGCAATTACTGTGGCATAGCTGGGCACTTTGCTAAGGATTGCAGGAAGAAGAAAAGGAAGCTTAGTGGTGGATGCTTTTCTTGTGGAGAGACTGGGCACTTCAGCAAAGAATGCCCGAAGAAGAAAGGACAGGCTGGATCTTCAGGAGGGCAAGTTCATGCTCTCAATGCCGCTTCAGTTCCCGAGAGAGGTAGTGTTTCTGTTGAGAACCTTGTTTATATCTCTGATCTTCCAGTACGTACCTTGTTTGACTCCGGTGCATCGCATAGCTTTATTTCATCTAATCTTGTTGATAGCTTGCACCTCAGTACTAGCTTAGTGGATGATCCCGTTTGTGTCTCGAATCCCATTGGGGGTTCTGCTCATCTATCTATGATATGTGAGGATCTCTATACTCAGCGTTGAATTCTTGTGTAGTGCGTATGTTCTAGGTTTCAGGGGATACAGATTGATCTTGGGCATGGATTGGCTGTCTAGATATGGAGCCATTCTGGATTGTGAGCATAGGGTTGTAAGGCTTGTGACTCGCCTGGGCAACACCTTAGAGATTTCATGCAATCCGAAGAATCCCGTCATGTTATGTTATCTAGAATCTCTCGACTCATCAGAAGGGGCCCTTCAGTCTGTAAGGGTGGTCCGGGATTATCCAGATGTGTTTGAAGAAGTTAAGGGGTTGCCCCCTAAACGAGAGATTGACTTTCGCATCTATCTTGTAGATAATGCTAAACCTGTTTCTTTGCCCGTTCGGCATATGGCTCCGCGTGAGAGACGGGAGCTGAGCAAGCAAGTGAAAGAATTGCTTGAGAAGGGCTTCATCAGAAGGAGTATATCCGAATGGGGAGCGCCTGTGGTGTTTGCGACTAAGGCAGATGGCTCTCTTCGACTCTGTGTGGATTATAGAGAATTGAATAAGCTGACTAAGAAGAACAGACACCCGTTACCGAGGATCGACGATCTCTTTGATCAACTTGTTGGTGCTTCTGTTTTCTCTCAGCTTGATCTTGCTACGGGTTTTCATCAGCTCAGAGTGGCGGAAGACAGCATAGACAAAACTGCATTCAGAACTCCATACGGATTCTTTGAATGGCTTGTTATGCCGTTCGGTTTGACGAATGCACCCGCGTATTTTGTGGATTTGATGAGTAGGGTGTTTCGGGAGTTCTTGAATAAGTTTGTCGTGGTCTTTGTTGATGATATTCTAGTCTTCTCCAAGGATGAGGAAGAGCATGCGAGGCACCTAGTAGAGGTGATGGACACACTCAGAGCACACCAGTTAAAAGCCAAGTTCTCCAAGTGCCACTTTTGGAGAAGGGAAGTCAGATTTCTTGGGCATATCGTATCCAAGCAAGGCTTGGCAGTGGATCCCGCTAAGGTGGTTGCAGTTCAGGATTGGAAGACTCCAAAGAATGCAACCGAGGTGAGAAGCTTTCTGGGTCTTGCGGGTTTTTATCGGAAGTTCATCAAGGACTTCGCGAAGATATCCGCTCCTCTTACTAAGTTGACGAAGAAGAACTTAGTCTTTGCTTGGGATATGGATTGTGAGCTTGCTTTTCAGAGGCTCAAGAGAGCCCTTACCTCCGCACCAGTTCTAGCCTTACCCGATGGTGGTAAGATATTTGCCGTGTACACTGATGCTTGTGGCACGGGATTGGGTGCCGTTCTGATGCAAGAGGGCAGAGTTATATGTTTTGGTGGGAGGCAACTTAAGGTGCATGAGAGGAATTATCCCACTCATGATCTAGAGCTGGCAGCGATTGTATATGCGCTCAAAGCATGGCGTCATTATCTTCTGGGAGAGAGATTTGAGCTATATACTGATCATAAGTCTTTGAAGTACCTCTTTTCGCAGAAAGATCTGAACTTAAGACAGCAGAGATGGATGGAATTTTTGGCTTCCTATGATTTTGAGATATCCTATACCCCTGGCAAGGGGAATGTTGTAGCGGATGCGTTGAGTAGGAAAAGGTTGACGCTAAGTCCTCTATTCGTTGAGATGAAGAATTTAGAGTTCTTGGCGACCTTTGATTTCTCTTTGGCAATGGAGTCGGAGACCGGTTCCTTGGCATTTTTAGAACTCAGGCCTACCCTTCTAGATCAAGTCGGGGCTTCACAGAAGGAAGACCCTCAGATAATTGAGATCATGGACAAGCTGGTTCGAGGGGAGACATCTAGTCACCTTGCTCGATATTCTATAGACGATAAGGGTTGGCTGAGGAGAGATGGAAGGCTTTGTGTTCCGATGGTAGAAGACTTGGTAAGGAAAGTTCTTGAGGAAGCACACCGCTCCAAGATGACCATACATCCAGGTGGTGATAAGATGTATAAGGACATGAAGCGCGTTTTCTTCTGGCCTGGAATGAAGAAGGATGTAGCGGGGTTTGTCTCGAGATGTGTTATTTGTCAAAGAGTAAAAGCTGAGTCAAAGAAGCCCGGTGGGCTATTACATCCGCTAGAGGTCCCGCTATGGAAGTGGGAGAGCATTTCTATGGACTTTATTGATGGGCTTCCAAGGTCCAGGAAGGGGAACACGAGCATATGGGTCATTGTGGATAGGCTCACGAAGAGTGCTCATTTTATCCCAGTAAAGAGCAAAAGAACTGCATCTGGACTAGCATCAGTATATCTTCGTGAGATAGTGCGGCTACATGGAGTCCCTTCCAGCATAGTCAGTGACCGAGACCCCATCTTTACTCAGTTCTGGAACAGTTTACAGGAAGCTATGGGCACGAAATTGAACCTGAGTACAGCCTATCACCCACAAACAGACGGCCAAACAGAAAGGGTGAATAGGGTACTTGAGGACTTGTTGAGGCTTTGCATTCTGGATTTTGGTGGTGCATGGGAAGACCATCTTCCTCTTGTCGAGTTTGCATACAACAACAGTTATCAGGCGAGCATAGGGATGGCACCCTTTGAGGCTTTATATGGGAGGTCGTGCAAGTCACCTACATATTGGTGGGAATCCACGGATAAGCTTATACTTGGACCCGACATGATTAGGGATACATCCGAGAAGGTTGAGTTGATTAGAAGACGGATGAAAGCAGCCCAAGACCGGCAGAAATCCTATGCTGACAGGCGAAGGTCCGAATTGGAGTTTGAGGTTGGGGACAAGGTTTTCGTGAAGGTTTCTCCTTTGCGGAATGTGGTCCGATTTGGAGCAGTGGGGAAGCTAGCACCGAGGTTTGTTGGACCCTTCCCCATCATTGAGAGAATTGGGAAGATGGCTTATAAAGTGCAATTGCCCGAGAAGTTGTCCGGAGTACATAATGTCTTTCATGTCTCGCATCTCCGAAATTGCCTGCATGAGTCCGCTGAGGTGGTTGAAACTAGCATGCTTGAAGACGTGGAAGTAGAGAAAGAAGCAACTTTAAGAAGAGCTCCGATTCGTATCTTGGGGACAGAGACCAAGAAGCTAAGGAATCGTGAGGTCAGATTGGTGAAAGTTCAATGGGGTGAAGCCGAAGAAGACGCAACTTGGGAAACCGAGGAGAAGATGCGTGGGCTTTATCCATTTCTTTTTGAGGGTACACTCTCAATCTCTTTCCTTTATTTAGCGTAACTTTCTCTTTGCCATCCATGTTTATCTAAGTTGTCGTGCTAAGCTTGTCATGAGAACCGTAGGTAGAAACCCTTTGGATGAAACATGTGCTTGAGACATGTTATGTTTGATGGTTGCAAGTGGTTGCAAGTATTTGCAAGTGGTTACTCGTGGATGCATGATACACATTAGGCACTAGATCGGCTCACACACTCCTCATATTGCATGTGCATGAGTGTTTATGCTTATTCTTGGATGAACTTTGTATGCAATCACATGGATGTTGCATATGGGTGTATGGTTGGGCACGCATATAGATATTATGCATTATGATAGGGATTTGCATACATATGGATACATTTCACTAACATATTTTGCATTGATCATTGCATTAGATAGGTACATATACACACACTTTTGCATATGTTCATACAACATTTAGAATCCTTTAAGGACAATGGTTGCTCGTGGATGATGTTTTGAGTAGATGGATGTTGGATGGTAGGATATGTTCTTCCTAACTTGAAGATTTCGGGGACGAAATCCTTTAAGGAGGGGAGAATGTAACAACCCGTATTTTCAATAAACTGTTATAACATAAATCGAGGCAGAATTTAATTCAAAAATCAGAATCAGGGGAAACGGGCTATGCCATTGCGTTCGTCTCGGAAAAATACGCGAAATAGAGTCCGAGTTTTCGAAAATCGGAGTCCGTATGACCCGGTTAAGGCCCATTGAAGTTTTCAGAAATTTCTATGCTAAAAACAGATTTAAATTTCAAATTAAAAACAGGGATTAGGGCTAATCTGGGTTAGGCGGGAAAATTCCCGCCAGGGGGACCCATGTCGACAGGCATGTCGACAGGGCACCCAGGGAGTCGACAGCCCTGTCGACAGGGGGTGCCCAGGCAGCTCAGCCTGGTGCACCATTTCTTGGGTTGAGTCATATGGCTTGGTTCTGGAAAATTCTGAGATCTGACGGGCCAAACCTAATCTAGGGTTAATCCTAGGGCTAAAAACACTCTAATCTTCTATAAATATACCCCTAATCCTACCCTAAAGCCTCATTAATCAATCTAGCAACTAAACTATGCCAATTTGAAACCTCAAATGGCCTCCACCTAAAATCCCTAGCCTCCACCTTCCTCAAAGTTTAATCCTATGAAGATATGATGATCATACAACCTTTTCTATGTTGTATGAATGCTTAATAACTTGCATACTTCATCAAGTAGCAAGTTTGATTTGCTAAAGTTTGTGTTTTGGGATTTTGCAAAAGGGTTTTCTTATTTGAGGCTTTGCTTTGAGTTTTTAAAAGGGCTTCTTCATCTTATTTGGTGGATTTGTGACTTGTTTATATTTGTAAGCCCTCTTACCTTCACTTTACAAACTCTAAAGTTAATGTTTGGTGAAAGTTGAGATTTATGTGAGTTTAGTTGATTATGCATGTTTATGCGAACTCACTATGTCATGTTTTATATGATTCATAAGTTATGCATGCATATGCGAGATTACTATGCCATGTTTTACATGTTTCACAAGTTATGAGTGCTTATGCAAGTTCATCTTACCATGTTATGCAAGTTTAATGGATTATGCATGCTTATGCAAGTTCATCTTACCATGTTATGCAAGTTTAATGGATTATGCATGCTTATGCAAGTTCATCTTACCATGTTATGCAAGTTTAATGGATTATGCATGCTTATGCAAGTTCACCTTACCATGTTATGCAAGTTTAATGGATTATGCATGTTCACCTTACCATGTAATGCATATTTAATAAGCTAAGCATGTTTATGCGAATTCACCATGACATGATTTGCAAGTTTAACATGTATGCATGTTTATTATGACATATGCCAAGTTACCTTTTATACCCTTATACGTTATGACGAATATGTAAGCGAGATAATGACGTTGGGAGGGTTTGGGTAAACTTAAAAATACATGAAACTAAAAGATTGGGAATTTACCTATTAAGTTAGGTCTACCCCTTGGGAATTTACCTATTAAGTTAGGTCTACCCAAGTATATGTTAACTTGTAAATGTGTTTAAAAGTGGACATGACATTAGATAACATGATATGGCCAACTCGAGGTTAGACCTAGTTGTGGTGTAAATCTTCCCAGGTAACCACAACGTGGGGTCTAATGTGGGTAGTTGGTCATGTTGCACCATAGGACCCGAGGTTAGACTTAAACGTGGTGTAAATCTTCCCAGGTAACCACGGATGTCTAATGTGAGAGGTTGGGTGCGTTAAGTAATTAATGCCTCATGATTAGGGTTAAGTCATGGCCCACTAATACTTAACCAATAATGGGGATGCGAGGATTAGATGGGGTTAAGTGGTTACACTTAACTAATTTAATCCAGGATTAGTGAGGGGTTAAAACCACACTTAACCCTCTTAGAAACCCTAGCAACGTGGTCTGTTCCAGCAGTAATCCCAGTTTGGTATCATTCACAACCCTAGAGGCTAGGCTAGGGCGGGGCACGATTACTTGACTGATGTAAGCGACCAAAGCGACGGCTGAGTGGTACAGCGGTGCGGGTCCGGCGGGCTACGGACGTGCACGTAGTCCGATGTTGGACAAACTCGAGGCACGGGTACCAGTAGACTTAGACTGTGCATTATTGCTTAGGTGTCTGGGGTTGACACCCGAGGGCTTGATACACCCGAAGGTGGACCCAGCACAGTCTGACTACATCCATGTGGGCCGTATGGACACCAACACTTGACGTGTTAGGTTTATAGGGAGCCGATCGACTAGACCGTGGGGCTGGACCTTATACTAAGGTCACTTCAAGTTATTGGGCCAAAGTGTGGGCTAAGGGATCAAGATCTGTTTTAGGGGTTGCTAGTACACTGTGGTGCATAGTTTAATCTCATCTATGTGATGTCACCTTTATCTATTGCCAGTATGTTCATCTCAGTTTCCATCATACTGTTAACTTTATTAGTTTATAGATTGATCGTAGTAGGGATTACCAGTCTTTTTGACTGACCTGTTTTCTTTCGCTTCTTTTCTTCCGTTCCCCCCCCCCCCCCACAGGTTCTCAGGGAGGGGCTACATCTGCTTAGTGGATCTTTGACTTGCTTGTTGGATAGCTCATGTATGGATCTGAGCTAGCTGTGGCTTATCTTTTATTTCTGGGGATTAGCACTGATGTTTTACCATGTGTTTTGTTATCACGTATCTAGACTGATGTTGTATTTTGGATCATGACATTT
This sequence comes from Allium sativum, assembly GCA_030737875.1. Lineage (NCBI taxonomy): Eukaryota > Viridiplantae > Streptophyta > Magnoliopsida > Asparagales > Amaryllidaceae > Allium > Allium sativum. The sequence goes on along the minus strand of CM060912.1, from coordinate 965,106,801 downwards.
TGATATTATGTACTTGACTATATTGGTTTTCTGAAATGATGATGATGGTTTTTTTTTTTTATCTGCTACCGCTGCTTTACTTATATTTATTTATATATATATTCTGTCTTGCGATATCTCTGTGCAAGTTTACCTTCACAATAACGCCCCTCCAAAGCTAGTACATTCTAAGGAGTGATCCTAGTGGAGGTGGGGTGTTACAACATTAGATTTTGAAATCACTTCCTTTTCGATATTCATTATAAAATGAATAAAATCGATATAAATATCGTTCACGTCTAAATGACATTAATATAATCAACACGACTTCATATATTTAAATATTTTCGTTTCCATCCCAAATCGGACATCAAAATCATATTTTGTTCTTTTACTGAATATTATTTTAAAATATAAGTTATTTTAAAATATTCATTACTCGTCATTTTAAAATATTCTTTAATTTAAAATATTCGTTCTTTCCGAATTGGAATCAGACACAGTCAATTACAATATAATTTTAATTATATGGATTTCATACACACATGTACACAACAATAATCAAACATAGTCAACCATCATCCAGAGTGCATTACACAACTGCATAAGCGTTAAATATAAATAATTAACGCGTACAATAGTCTGTCAACCCATCGATTGACATACAACTAAACATTAGGATTAGTGTATGTCCAATATCATCCCAATACCCATGTGGGGTTTTCAAACAACAAACACTGATTATTTTTTGTGCCGTTGGGCGATGTGTAAACTATATCGTCCCAATCCATATCAGTCAAATGTGTGTACATAAACAAATCATTCGATTTGTAAATGAATGTTTATTTTATTCATATACGCGTTAAAAAATATATTTTTAACTATAAAATATTTATTTCAACTCATTGACATTTTATACAATTCATTTATACAATAAAAATGATATTTTCATTGTTCTAATATTTTTAGAAATTTTCGGTACCATAACGACACGATACTAGAACCGGAATAAGGTCTAGCCTTAACCCTCTCCTACTAATGGCTCGCGCCATGTACATACCAATTCTATTCCATTTAGTTTATTTCCCAAACCAAATTCAAACAAATAATCCAATCAACCAAATAACCAAACAAACTTGGTTTCAAACAAAGGTTTCGGGTGCTACTAAGCACTGTCTGCAACTTAGTATATATATTTAACTAGAAAATAAATTAAAGTGAGAAGTTCTCACCTTTGTGATCTACTCCTCCATTCCTTATCTATGAGTGGTTCGGATTTAGATTTGATTTCTATTGGTTCCATCGCTATCTGTTTCACACGATCTTTTTTTATTAAAAATCACTTTATTATAACGATGTTTACATTATAAAGATCACATTTTTAAAACGATGTTTATATTATAAAAATCACATTTTTTTTATATTCATACCATTCGTATAAAAATCATACTTTTATACCGCTGCTTCATATATAAAAATCCAATTTTTATATCGTTACTCATATTATAAAATTATATTTTTATCGCGCCACTCAAATAAAAATCACATTTTTATTTTTCTATTCAAATAATGAAAATCGTATTTTTATCTCTTCACTATATATATAAAAATCAGATTTTTAATTCGCTACATATATAAAAAAAATTATATAATCCACTCATATAAATAAAAATCCAATTTTTAGATTAATAAAAATCCACTTTTTCTATTTTAAAAATCTAAGCTTTTCCTAAATTAAAAATCCCATCTTTTTATAAATTAAAAATCAAATCTTTATTTAAATTAAAAATCAAAGCTTTATTTAAATTAAAAATCAAATTTTTATAACATCATTATATATATAAAAATTAGATTTTTAATTCGCTAAAAATCATAATTTTATACAATAAAAAATCATATCTTTCCTATCATAAAAATATAGTCTTTTCTATGTTAAAAATATAATCTTTTTATTGTAAAAATATATTCTTTTTTATGTTAAAAATATTTTCTTTTCTATGTTAAAAATAAATACTGAAATGGGAATTAAATAAAAAGCTTACAATTTTTTTTCTTTCAACGAGAGGGGGCGGTTCAAAGGTGCGGCGCCAAGTTGGTGGAGGGTGCTTTGACTGGCGGCGGCCTCCTGGTGGTCGGAGGTGAGGCCACAGTGGACTGGAGGCGGCGTTGGGGCTTGGGATTCAGTTTTTAGCCGTCGTTTGATTTGGGGGAGGCTGGCAGCGAGGAAAGGGGGACTCCGACTGAGCGGCGGAGCGAGGGGAGGCGGAGGGGCGGCGTCGATGTGTGGCGGTGGCGTGGGGTATCGCGAGTTTCTTCTTCTTCTTTTTATTCCATCGTGTTTTAAATGATTAAGAAGGGGGGGTTTGACCTAAGAAAGGGTAAAGTGGAGGGGCCCTATATAAAATAATTAATTTAATTATTTTAAATTTTTCCAAAAAGTTAATTATTTTATTCGAACTCAATAACGAACCCATTAACTGTCTTTCCTAACTAATTACCCTCATTCCGAACACAATAGGATATGTACCGTAAGCCAATTCGGCTGTTTCGATAGGTTTTTATCAGTTTAAAATATGAAATAATATACCTTTTAAATTTGGATTCAACGTAAGTTTTAATTTACCGGGGCCACATACTGACTCCAAAGATTCCAAAAAAATAAATCCGGCTATGTTTAGATGATATGGTCCTAACAAAATAATTTCGTTGAATTTGGAGACCGTTTGAAAAACAGTCATTTTCCAGTCGATTAAATTCAAACCGAATTGACTAAACATGTTTAAATTGACCACGTTCACATATTGATTCCAAAAATAATGAAAATTGGAATCTAGCAATAATTTGAAATTCTGGATCCAACAAAAGTGGTCTCGTCGAAAACGGAGGTCCTTTGCAATATCGCTATTTTTAAGGGCTATATTTTATATAAATTCCATAGCGACTATTCTGAATTTTCAACTGGACATAACTTTTTATTCCCATTATGAAATCTAGATTTTTCATATTTGTTGGAAAGATATTTTCAAACAGATTCAAATGTTTCAGTTTTCCCTAAAATCCGGTTTATTTTGAATCCTGTACATTCATTTGAAATTTGAAATCGAATTTTCAACCTACCGCGCCATCTACAATTTCTTTTATAATTAAAATATATATTTATATTCTAATTTCAATTTAAATAAATATATACTTTCTAATTCTATTCAAAATAAATTTCTAGTCGTTATTATTTAAAATAATTAATGTTAAATATTCAAAATTCATTAAAATTGCCAAAATAAAAATTTTAAATCGGTTCTGATTTTTCGGATTGTTACAATCTCCCCCACTTAAAATCTTTTAGTCCTCGAAAAGGAACAGAGCTGAAAGTTGTTTAACTAACCAACTTAATTTTCAGTTTGGCTTTCATTCTTCAACTTTTCAGTTTCTAAGAATTTTCCAATTCTTCAAAAATTTGGCTAACACCCTAAATTTTTGAAAAAATTCGCCATAAACTCCTTTGTACGGGGAGACATTTAAAACCTCAACTAGCCACGCAGGGCCCTCATCATCCAAAAAGAAAAAGCCAAGCGGCTCATGAAATCATCCAATCCCAATAAATTTGTAAACATGTACCTATTTGTCGGGCATACAATTTTATTCCTCTTCTCTAACCTCCTTGCTATGACCTGTTCAATGCATATGCATGTACATGTATGCAATTTCAACCAATTTTAATATTTGATTCAATTTAGCTTAATGGTTCAAAATTTTAAGTAATGAACCCAATAATCAAACAACACAATCAGCAATCAATTAGTTAATTATCATTTCGAACATATAAATTATATATATATATATATATATATAAATCCATTTTTGATGCCAAGTCACAACAGTAGACCCTATCTAGTTTTGGTTCTCACACCAGTCAATTGGAAATATATAGAGATTCCACTTTCGAAACTCGAACATAAACACTGATGATGATGCATCATCATCAGAATTATCCCCAGGTGACTAGAGCGTGATTCTATATCTATCCAATATATTAAAACTTCGAATATACGTTTGTAAGGCATATATGCAAAATCTTTATATTCTTGATTGTCCAAATTCAATATAAAATAGATATTCAAATACGTAAAAAAATGGTCTAAATTTACAAAACAAAATTCATTTTCATTTTTATTTTAAAAATAACACTCTTTCAACTCATTCTAGCATACTACTGGTCCCATCTCTAACGAGTAATTCTCATTGGATATTACTAATCCAATCTCTGATGATTTTTTTGTTCGGTTCTAATACGTCTTGTTCTCGAGCTCTGTAAAACCAAAGCTCTGATCCCGGCTGAACGACCCGAACTTCCCCGGTCTCCGAAGAGAAAAGAAAGAATGGATTGAGTTGAGAACATGACAAATCAAAACATAAACAGAAGAACATTTCATTGCTTATTACAGCAATTTACATTAGAGTACCAGAATATACAGAGTATGAACAAATAATATACATTTGATAAATATCAGAGATTTACAAATTACAATGCAGTGGAAAATAATACATAACACAACTTAAACAAATACACTGATGTAGAGCTTTATGAATATATCTCCAGTTGTAAAGAAGTGTAACACCCCATATTTTCTGAGAATATTAAAATTAACAAATTCAAGAACACTTAATTTTTAGAAGAAGAATTAAGTGAAATGAGTTGCGCTATTACGTTCGTCTCAAAATTTTGGTCAAGATAGACATTTGGTTTGCATAAAACGGATACCTTATGAAGAAGTTATTAAGCCTTGAAGTTTGTATGCATATGAGAAATATATATATATATATATATAAATTAAATAAATAAATATGCAAAAAAAGTTCAAAGTAGCGAATCGGGAGGGGGAATAACCGAATCAGCCCATTTTTAAGGTCGACCCGAGCCTCGCTGGGTCGACTAGGGGTTGATTCAGGGTGTTTGGCTGTCTCTCTAAGGCAGATGTGGCATTTGATTGGTTCTGATGGACTCCTTGCTGAGTCATTAGGGCTGATGTGGCTATTCTATCTTGTCTGAATGGCTTTGATTTGCTCTAGGTTAATCTGACGATTCCTATTAAATCAAACTTCTATATAAACAACCTAACACCTAAACCCTAAATCATATTAAAAATCAAACCAAGAGCCGTCATGCTGCCATTGGACAACCTCGAGTAGCCGCCGTTCAACTTGAAGCAAATTAAAAGAGACAAACCAAATCAAATCAAAATTAAACTAAAACAACGATTGTCTTCATCAAAGGCGAGCATTTCAACTTCGGAATACAGATTCCAGAAATCAAGGTTGTCTTTTGTAAGTGTAGTTATCTTTTAGATGTAAATAAATTTAAGACGTGATTTGATATAAAGTGAAAAATAGAATTATACCATGTTGTATAATATTGATGATGTTAATTCATGTTTGTTTCTTGTGATGATTTTATCATGAATTGTCTTGGAATGTTTGTGGCTTATTGGAAGTGGTGTTGGATTTATTAAAAATTGAGAATGAAACTATCAATATCATATGCAAGTTATATGTTTCATGTTAAGATCTACATATATATGTTTATATGATTAACGCAAGTTGTATGCATTATGTTAGATCCAAGTCAAGATCTACATATATATTCATATGCTTTATGTTAGATACATATGCCTATATATATGTTCATATCCATGTTACAAGTTTTATGTTGGATCCATGTCAAGATCTATCTAGGTTCATATGATTAATGCAAGTTATATGTTTTAAGATAGATCCAAGTCACGATCTAATTATACATATGTTCATATGCAAGTTACATGTTAGATCCAAAACTAGATCTATATTTATATGCATGTTTGTAAAGTGGACTTATGCAAGTTCACCTTGTTAGATCTAGTTCACACCTATATGTTAATGTTAAAATTATACATGCCTTGGGATAGGACATGTCATGATTATGTCATATGCTAGTTTATAATTGAGGTTATGTTCACACATGCCTAGATCTACGTGTTAACATGTTTTAGGCTTATGATTATCTAAGTCTAAATTATATGCAAGTTCATGTGACATGTTAAATTATATGAATAAAGTTTTATGCAAAATTTACATATTTGGTTGAATCTATATTATGCATGTTCCCTTCTTTACCTCTTGTTTATGAATTGGGCTAATATGCGGGCCCAATGACTTTATGTGATTAATATGAACGAACAAACAGGGGTAACGTTGGGATAGTTATTAAATCAAAACATGTTAATAATGTAGGTGGGCCCAAAACCATGTAAATGGTTAAGGCCATGAATGGTATAATTTATACCATTAGTCTTGAACATAATAAAAATATGTGACATGAAACACTTGTAGAAAATTCACATATATAAAATGTAAAAGATAAATATGCCTAACCCGAGGTTAGATTGAGTTCTAGTGTAAACCTGCCCGAAACCGACCGGCACATCCAGTAACCACAACAATACATGTCTAATGTGAGAGGTTAGTGCATCAAGCCCAGAAAGACCCGAGGTTAGACTGAGTTGTGGTGTAAAATTGCCCGTAACCGACCGGCACATCTAGTAACCACAACAATACCTGTCTAATGTGAGTGGTTAGTGCTTTAATTAATTAATTAAAGCTCATGAACAATCAAGCTAGAAATGGTGAGGTTAAGTAATTAAGGGAACACTTAACCAACTTAACATGTTAACAAGACAAGATTGGTGGGGTTAAGTAATTGAGGAAACACTTAACCAACTTAACATGTTAACTAGACAAGATTGATAGGGGTTAAGTCAAACCAAGGACACTTAACCAATTTACAATGTTGACTAGAAAAACCCTAGTAACGGGGACCCTTTTCAGCAGTAACCCACATGGATGTATCAAGGTACCCTGAACTAGGCAGGGTGGAGCACGATTACTGGGCTGAATATAAGCGGTCAAAAGGGCGGCGGTTAGGTGCGTCGGTGTAGGTTCCGACAGAGTACAGGCGTGCATGGGCTCCAGAGTGGAAAAAGCAGGCACTGGGCACCAGGCGTGCACTTGTGCATCTTTGAATCGTGCCAGGGTGCCACTATAGGACTTGATCTCCCTATACTGGAACTAGCACAAGTACTTAAAAATCACGTGGGGCCACATGACACCGGGAATACATGAATGCGAGTAGGAGCCGATCAATACATGAATGGGATCACTTTATCATGAACATACATTGCTAGTTAAACAGCTCTTAGTGGGTGTAGAGAAGTAAAAGTGGGTGCGATAGCCAAATTTAGTTAAATCTTACTTTACCTCGTTTTAGGACTACCCAATCCTTGTGGTATCATTCTAAGTTTAGTTTATTCATGTCATAGTCTTTTACTTGTTTACATGCTATTAAATAACTGGGCTTACCAGACTTATGTCTGACCCATTTTCCTTTCGCTTCTTTTCTTCCGTTCCCCTCCCCCAGGTCCGCAGGGAGGAAACACTTGTGCTTAGTCCAGGTTAGCCAAAGCTTGAAGACCATAGATGTAAGGCTTGGACTTTCCTTTTTGAGCTATGGCTATGGTCAAGAACTTATTGGGGATTTATGTCATTTTATTTTCAGTATTGCTTCTTTATGTTTTCAAGACAGATGAAAAGTTGTAATAATTTGGAAGGTTGAAACAATTGTTGAATTTTTGTGTTGAACAAGTATTTATGAAATAATATTGATCTTTTTCCGCTGCATAAATTTTCTGTCTTGTAATTTATTAGTATCTTGTACCTTAAAACGCTCCACCGCCCACCGAAGTTAAGGCATTCCTTTTGTGAGTGACCTTAACGGAGGTGGGGTGTTACCCTTGGTATCAGAGCTAAAGGTTACCAGATCGGATAAATTTTTTGAAACTATTTTTCAAAAAGAAGTCATAAAGAAGCATTTTCAAGAAAAAGTGTTAATTTAAAAAGGCATAATCCCCAAATCCGTATGCACTATCTTTCTAACCTTTGTTTTGAATCTTTCCTTTTTTTTCAACATGTCTGGGGATCTTAACCTTCTAGAGGGTGTACCGATACCTGGCTGGTTACCAATGATGCGGGCCCAGCAGACATTCCTCCTCCCCCAACTGCTGTTGCTCCTCCTCCACCTCCTCCGAGAGGAAATGCTTTCTCAAAGATCTATAGAGACTTTAGATCCATGGGTGGAAAAGACTTTAAGGGGAGTGAATCATTCGTGGAAGGCAGAAACTGGCTCAAGGAGACTGAGGACTTATTTGTTATCTTTGAAGTAGATAAGAGGCAGAAACTACAGTTGGTAGTGTGGTTGCTCAAAGACGAGGCCTCCTTCTGGTGGGAAGTCACTAATTCTGAAAGACCGATAGAGACTTGGGAGGACTTCAGGGCGAGATTTGAAATGAAGTTCCTCTAACAAGCTAAGTAGAGTCTGCAAATGGAGAAGTTCCTATCACTTAAACAGGGCATCTTGTCAGTAAAAGAATACGTCAATAAATTCAACCAGCTTGCTCGATTTGGACAGGAGTTAGTAAACACTCCACAAAAGAAGGCTCTCTGCTTTGCCACAGGACTGAATGATCCAATGCAAGGTTTGGAAATGTCCCATATACCTATGGGAGCGACTTACGAGAGACTGGTGAACATGGCTCTGTTGCAAGAGGAGAACAAAGATGGCAAGAAGGAGGTGAAGAAGGAAGAGCCTCAAAACAAGAAAGGAGATGGATCTCAGAAAAAGAAGACGGACCCCAAGAAAGGCGAGAAGGATAATAAATCCCGTAAGAAGATGAAGTGTAATTTCTGTGGGATACCTGGATACTTGGCTAGGGACTGTAGAAAGAAAAAGAGGAAATTGGGCGCTTGTTTCCAGTGTGGGGATACTGGACACTTGTCTGAGGACTACCCAAAAAGGCAAGGCCAGGGACAGAGGACTGGATCATCTTCTGGAGGGCAGGTTCATGCTCTCGTTGCACCTCTGTAGGAACGAGGTAGACACATTTCTGTTGAGAGTTTAGTTTATCTGTTTGATAATCCTGTTCGTACTCTCTCTGATTCCGGCGCATCGCACTCTTTTATATCTACTGCTTTAGTTGAATCTCTGCACCTAAACACCCATATAGTAGAGGATCCCTTGGTTGTTTCAAATCCAATTGGGGGCTCAGTTTATTTGTCAATGATTTGTTTGGATTTGGATATCTCTATTTTAAGCGTTGGGTTTAAATGTAATGCTTATGTTTTGGGCTTCACGGCTATGGGATGATTCTAAGCATGGACTGACTATCCAGTAATGGTGCCGTCCTCGATTGTGAAAAGAGAGTGGTTAGACTCATGACTCGCCTCGGTAACACTCTCGAAATCTCTTGTAATACCATGAATTCTGTTATGCTAAGTTATCTAGAATCTCTAGATGTGTCTGTTGAGAATTTGTAGTCTGTTAGAGTGGTCCGTGAATACTCTGATGTGTTTGAAGAGGTAAAGGGCTTACCTCCGAAGCAGGAGATAGACTTCCGCATATACCTCGTTGACAATGCAAAACCCGTTGCTTTACCCATTAGACACATGGCTCCAAGGGAGAGAAAAGAACTCAGAAAGCAAGTTAAAGAGCTGCCTGAAAAGGGGTTCATAAGACGGAGTATTTCTAAATGGGGTTCTCTAGTAGTGTTCGCAGCCAAAGCCGATGGTTCACTCTGCCTATGCATGGATTATAGGGAGTTGAACAAGCTGACCAAGAAGAATAGGCACCCACTCCCAAGAATTGACGATCTGTTTGTTCAGCTCGTAGGTGCGTCCGTTTTCTTCAAACTAGGTCTGGCTACAGGGTTTCATCAGCTAAGAGTGGTTGAGGATAGCATTGACAAGACCGCATTTAGGACCCCGAATAGTTTCTTCGAGTGGCTTATCATGCCTTTCGGCTTGACGAACATACCTGCTTATTTCGTGGACTTGATGAGCAGGGTGTTCCGGGAATTCCTCAATAAGTTTGTGGTGGTCTTCGTGGACGATATTTTGATCTTCTCGAAGAGTGAGGAAGAGCATGTCAATACTTAAGGGAAGTCATGGATACTCTCCGTGCACATCAGTTGAAACCCAAAGTCTCCAAAGGCCATTTCTAGAGAGAACAAGTTAGATTCCTTGGACATGTGGTGTCCAAAGAGGGGTTAGCCGTGGACTCCACAAAAGTGGTTGCTGTGCAAGATTGGAAGATTCCACGAAACGCAACTGAAGTCCGAAGCTTTCTCGAGCTAGCAGGCTTTTACCGGAAGTTCATCAAAGACTTTGCGAAAATCTCAGCTCCACTTACAAGGTTGACGAAGAAGAACCTAGTTTTCGCTTGGGAATTGGATTGCGATATTGCTTTCCAACGCTTGAAAGGGCTCTAACAATAGCCCCAGTTCTGACATTGCCTGATGGGAGCAATATGTTTAACATATACATGGATGCATGCGGTACATGATTAGGCGTTGTCTTGATGCAAGAAGGGAAGGTAGTAGCTTATGGTGGAAGGCAGTTGAAAGTGCATGAGAAAAACTACCCAACCTATGACCTAGAATTGGAGGCCATCGTTTTCGCTCTTAAGTCTTGGTGCCGTTATCTCCTAGGTGAGAAGTTTAAATTGTTTACTGACCATAAATCGTTGAAGTACCTTTTCTCGCAGAAAGATTCAACTTGAGGCAGCAAAGATGAATGGAGTTTCTTGCCTCATATGATTTTGAGATTTCCTATACTCCTGGCAATGGCAATGTGGTAGCAGACGCTCTAAGTAGAAGGAAGCTGACCTTAAGCCCTCTCTTTGTAGAAAGGTAAAGCTTGGAGTACATAGCCAACTTTGACTTTAGATCCTCTGAATTGTACCTGGCTTGTTAGCAACACTGGAAGTGCGGCCTACACTTTTTGACTCAATAGAAACCGCACAACGTGAAGACCCTCAGCTAGTAGATGTGATAGATAAGCTGATTAGGGGTGAGACTTCGAGTCACCTCAATAGATACTCCATCAATGATAAGGGATGGTTGAGACGAGATGGAAGGATATGTGTCCCACAAGTAAGAGATTTAGTGAAAATAGCTCTAGAAGAAGCACACCATTCAAAACTAACCATACACCAAGGCGGAGACAAAATGTATAAAGACATCAAAAGAGTTTTCTTTTGGAATGGCATGAAGAGGGACATAGCTGAATTCGTTTCTAAGTGCATGACATGCCAGCAGGTCAAGGTGGAGCAGAAGAAGCCTGGTCGTTTGCTTCATCCTCTAGAGGTCCCATAGTGGAAATGGGATAACATTTTGATGGACTTTATTGATGGGTTGCCTAGGTCAAGAAGGGGCAATACCAGTATTTGGGTAATAGTGGACCGGCTCACAAAAAACGCTCACTTTATACATGTCAAATGTAGAAGGACTGCCTCATCTCTAGCATCGCTATATCTTAAAGAGATAGTTCGAGTGCATGGGATACCTTCCAGCATAGTAAGTGATCGAGACCCTATCTTTACAAGCGAGTTCTAGAAGAATTTGCAAGAGGTTGTAGGCACACAACTATGTTTAAGCATGGCCTACCATCCCCAAACCGATGGACAGACGGAGAGGGTGAACAGAGTCTTAGAAGACCTCTTGAGATTGTGTGTTCTTTACTTTGGAGGGACATGGGAAGATCATCTTCCTCTGATGGAGTTCGCCTACAACAATAGCTACCAAGCTACAATAGGCATGGCACCCTTCGAAGACTTATACGGGAAACCGTGTCGATCACCAACCTATTGGTGGGAATCCATAAATAAGCTTATACTTGGACCATACATGATTAGGGAAACATCAGAAAAGGTGGACCTAATAAGAAGACGAATGAAGACTACTCAAGATAGACAAAAGTCCTATGCAGATAAAAGAAGGTCTGACCTTGAGTTTGAGGTTGGAGACAAAGTGTTCCTTAAAGTATCTCCTTTGAGGAATGTTGTTCGCTTTGGATCCAAAGGGAAATTGGCACCTAGATTCATAGGACCATTTCCTACCATTGAAAGAACTACCTGAAAAGTGTGCTGGAGTTCACAATGTCTTTTATGTTTCTCAACTATGGAAGTGCTTATATGAGTCTGCGGAAGTAGTGGAACCAAAGATACTAGAAGAGATAGAAGTGGAATGAGAAGCAACAGTGAGAAGAATCCCAACTCGTATCTTGGGAACGGAAGTCAAAAAGCTACGCAACCGTGAAGTCAAGCTTGTTAAAGTACAATGGAGTGACAATGAAGAAGACGCGACGTGGGAGACCGAAAGCAAGATACGCGCAGCCTACCCTTATCTTTTTTAGGGTACATCTTTGATCTCTCCTTTATCATAAGTTTATTCATGCTTAGTTACCTTCTCGGTCCTATTTCTTGATCCTTAGTAGAAATTAATGGATGTAAACATGTATTTGAAACATGTTATGGTTGATGGTTGCAAAGTGGTTGCAAGTGGTTGCTAGTGATTGCTCGTGGATGCATATGCACATACACATTAGGTTTTAGATCGGCTCAATCACTTTCATATTGCATTTGCATATGAACGCATGAAATTGTATGTCGATTAAAACTTGATATGTTATCATATGGACGTTGCATTTGTATGAATGATTGTGCACTCATGTACAATTATGAATAGGAAAAATTGCATACATAATGGACTCATGGCACTCTCATGATTCGCATTAAGGAGGTCAACTGGATCAGTAGAACGCCTGATTTTGCACTAGATAAGAGACATATACACACACTCTGCATTTGTTCATATGGCATTAGAAGTCTTTTAAGGATAATGGATGCTTGTGGATGATGGATGAGTAGAAGGATGATTGGATGTTAAGATGCATTTTTCTTAACTTGAAGATTTCGGGGACGAAATCCTTTATGGAGGGGAGAATGTAACACCCCGAATTTTCTGAGAATATTAAAATTAACAAATTCAAGAACACTTAATTTTTAGAAGAAGAATTAAGTGAAATGGGTTGCGCAATTACGTTCGTCTCAAAATTTTGGTCAAGATAGACATTTGGTTTGCATAAAAAGGATATCTTATGAAGAAGTTATTAAACCTAGAAATTTGTATGCATATGAGAAATATATATATAAATTAAATAAATAAATATGCAAAAAAGTTCAAAACAGCGAATTGGGAGGGGGAATAACTGAACCGGCCCATTTTTGAGGTCGACCCGAGCCTCGCTGGGTCGACTAGGGGTTGATTTAGAGTGTTTGGCTGTCAACCCGTGGGCCGATTCGCTCTAAGGCAGATGTGGCATCTGATTGGTTCTGATGGACTCCTGGCTGAGTCATTAGGGCTGATGTAGCTATTCTATCTTGTTTGAATGGCTTTGATTTTCTCTAGGTTAATCTGACGGTTCCTATTAAATCAAACTTCTATATAAGCAACCTAATACCTCAACCCTAAATCATATTAAAAATCAAACCAAGAGCCATAATGCTGCCGTTGGACAACCTCGAGTAGCCGCCGTTCAACTTGAAGCAAATTAAAAGAGACAAACCAAATCAAATCAAAATTAAACTAAAACAACGATTGTCTACATCAAAGGCGAGCATTTCAACTGCAGAATACAGATTCCAGAAATCAAGATTATCTTTTGTAAGTGTAGTTATCTTTTAGATGTAAATAAATTTAGACGTGATTTGATATAAAGTGAAAAATAGAATTATACCATGTTGTATAATATTGACGATGCTAATTCATGTTTGTTTCTTATGTTGATTTTATCATGAATTGTCTTGGAATGTTTGTGGCTAATTGGACTTAGTGTTGGATCTATTAAAGATTGAGAATGAAACTATCAATATAATATGCAAGTTATATGTTTCATGTTAAGATCTACATATATATGTTTATATGATTAATGCTGGTTGTATGTATTATGTTAGATCCAAGTCAAGATCTACATATATATATTCATATGCTTTATGTTAGATCCAAATGCCTATATATATGTTCATATGTTCATATGCAAGTTACAAGTTTTATGTTGGATCCATGTCAAGATCTATCTAGGTTCATATGATTAATGCAAGTTATATGTTTTATGATAGATCCAAGTCACGTTCTAATTATACATATGTTCATATGCAAGTTACATGTTAGGTCCAAAATTAGATCTATATTTATATGCATGTTTGTAAAGTGGACTTATGCAAGTTCACCTTGTTAGATCTAGTTCACACCTATATGTTAATGTTAAAATTATACATGCCATGGGATTGGATATGTCATGATTATGTCATATGCTAGTTTATAATTGAGGTTATGTTCACACATGCCTATATCTACATATTAACATGTTTTAGGCTTATGATTATCTAAGTCTAAATTATACGCAAGTTCATGTGACATGTTAAATTATATGAACAAAGTTATATGCAAAATTTACATGTTTGGTTGAATCTATTTTATGCATGTTCCTTCTTTACCTCTTGTTTATAAATTGGGCTAATATGCGGGCCCAATGACTTTATGTGATTGATACGAACGAACAAACGGGGGCAACGTTGGGATAGTTATTAAATCAAAACATGTTAATAATGTAGGTGGGCCCAAAACCATATATATGGTTAAGGCCATGGATGGTATAATTTATACCATTAGTCTTGAACATAATTAAAATATGTGACATGAAACACTTGTAGAAAATTCACATATATAAAATGTAAAAGATGAATATGCCTAACCCGAGGTTAGACTGAGTTGTGGTGTAAACCTTCCCGGAACCGACCGACACATCCAGTAACCACAACAATACATGTCTAATGTGAGTGGTTAGTGCATCAAGCCCAGAAAGACCTGAGGTTAGACTGAGTTGTGGTGTAAAACTGCCCGGAACCGATCGGCACATCCAGTAACCACAACAATACCTGTCTAATGTGAGTGGTTGGTGCTTTAATTAATTAATCAATTAAAGCTCATGAACAATCAAGCTAGAAATGGTGAGGTTGAGTAATTAAGGGAACACTTAACCAACTTAACATGTTAACAGGACAAGATTGGCGGGGTTAAGTAATTGAGGAAACACTTAACCAACTTAACATGTTAACTAGACAAGATTGATAGTGGTTAAGTCAAACCAAGGACACTTACCAAATTTAGCATTTTGACTAGAAAAACCCTAGTAACGGGGACCTGTTTCAGCAGTAACCCACATGGATGTATCAAGGTACCCTGAACTAGGCAGGGTGGGGCACGATTACTGGGCTGAATATAAGCGGTCAAAAGGGCGGCGGTTAGGTGCATCAGTGTAGGTTCCGACGGAGTACAGGCGTGCAAGGGCGCCGGAGTGGAAAAAGCATTCACTAGGCACCAGGCGTACACTTGTGCATCTTTGAATTGTGCCAGGGTTTCCATTATAGGACTTGATACACCCTATACTGGAACCAGCACAAAATATCACGTGGGGCCGCATGACACCGGGAATACATGAATGCGAGTAGGAGCCGATCAATACATGAATGGGATCACTTTATCATGAACATACATTGCTAGTTAAACATCTCTTAGTGGGTGCGGAGAAGTAAAAGTGGGTGCGATAGCAAAATCTAGTTAAATCTTACTTTACCCCGTTTTAGGACTACCCTATCCTTGTGGTATCATTCTAAGTTCAGTTTATTCATGTCATAGTCTTTTACTTGTTTACATGCTATTAAATAACTGGGCTTACCAGACTTGTGTCTGACCCATTTTCCTTTCGCTTCTTTTCTTCCGTTCCCCTCCCCCAGGTCCGCAGGTAGGAAACACTTGTGCTTAGTCCAGGTTAGCCAAAGCTTGAAGACTGTAGATGCAAGGCTTGGACTTTCCTTGTTGAGCTATGGCTATGGTCAAGCACTTATTGGGGATTTATGTAATTTTATTTTCAGTATTGCTTCTTTGTGTTTTCAAGACAGATGAAAAGTTGTAATAATTTGGAAGGTTGAAACAGTTGTTGAATTGTTGTGTTGAACAAGTATTTATGAAATAATATTGATCTTTTTCCACTGCATAAATTTTCTTTCTTGTAATTTATTAGTATCATGTAGCTTAAAACACTCCACCGAAGTTAAGGCATTCCCTTTAAGAGTGACCTTAACGGAGGTGGGGTGTTACAAGAAGGATCCTGTATGAATAAATCTGCAGACCCAAAACTACTAGCTGACCGTATGGAAAATAGGGGCACCCGGAGTTTAGGTTAAAACAATAAACTCCAGGTCAGTCATGTGACTGGTGTGTGTACTAAAGCAGTTATTTAAAACTTTACTTTATAAATAAAGTAAATCAAGGGACCACGCAGTTTAACACGGAACGGGTTTCCTCCCGAGACTACCAGTGCATAAAACAAACAACGCAATGCTTTTGAAAAAATGAAGCTATTATAAAACCCAGGTCCCATCACACAATGCAACGCAAGCCGGAGGATAGAGTTTTCCCTTATAATATCCAAACATGCTTGGTAACTTTAAAATAAATCATTTGATACTATTATATGTGCATAGTGTATAAAACAACTTCAAATATAAATGTATCAATCCTAGATGGCATGGGTACCATATATCATGTCGCCAATACTAGGCTCTACAATCAAAACTGAAATGTCACGTATTGGAAATTCGATTTCCGTATATGAACTAAGGTTCACTAATAAGACTCCTTTCCATTTATTATAATTTATGTAATAATTTCCTCTTTTCTCTAGGACAAGCCTTAACATGTCATTCTTATCAGCAGATTTCAGATTTCCAAGTTTACTGATTACTTAATTTATAATTAAGCAAAACTTCTTACATTTCATAAATTTCTCCCTTTTCTCTACTTATTACAAACAACTGGTTTCAGTTTTCCCCATTTACTGATTACTTAATTTACAATTAAGTACCACTCATCTCATTACATAAGTTATCTCATTTTCTCAATCGTTTATTATAACCTAAGTTATAATCTCCATTTATCCCTAGGACAAATCTACCTATTATATAACATTCCCATTAATGTAATAAATTTACAATAGGTTATTATCCTTCCCTGTTCATTCCATTTCTTTTACTGTTGTAATTATCTTTCATTCAATACCCATTCGTTTCCATTAATTACAATTAATGTTATTTATCAATCCTTCTATTTACATATATTTGTGTATATGTGTTTATGAACTAAACCTCCCACATTAAGCCTACACTTGTGGATGCTAGATTTGTCGGGCGGTTCCGGGCAGACTCCTTCCACAAGTTGATTTAACCTCGTGTCTTAGCACCGTTACATGTTTATTTACGCACTAGACCTCTCACATTAAATTTACAACCTGTAGACGTTGGATTTGTCGGGCGGTTCCGGGCAGACTTCTACCACCAGTTGAATTTAACCATGTGTATAAGTGCAGTTACAGTTTTCAATTTACAGTAAATTTTCAATATAATTTGGGCCTGTCCATTCTTTCAAAATTTTCACCATAATATATATTTTACATGTCATCATATTAAGCCATGTCCTTTCTTAAGTTTTATTAATTTTTATCTCAAAATAACATGTGATCGCCAAATCATGTAATTATTCTAATTTAACATGTAATTATTCCCATTTCTACAATTAAGGGTTTAAGTAAATAATTGTCACAAGCTAACATGTAATTATAACAACAATAATCGCTACACGTACTTTTACAAGTTTACATGTCAATGGGTGAACATTTCAGCACATTAAACGTTTCAACATTTGAATTTCTAACATGTTCATATTTTATCATATTAATATGTCAATATGTCATAATAACATTTCAACACCTTTAATCAGATTTACATGACATGTTAACGGGAAATGTTAAACGATAATATACCATTATCTAACTTAAATCCACTCACCTAACTTGCTTTCCATTTCCTAGATCTTTTCCAAATCTAGCATTCCATGGTTTCCCCTAACTAGATTTAGAACCAAACAATCGTGGATCAATAATTTTTACTAAAAGAAAAAGGGAAGAAAGAGGAAGAAAATTGAGTAGACCAAATCAAAGAATTTTCCTTACTTCGCGTATGATTCTGAACACCTTTTTATTAAGACTCATTCTCTTCCTCCAAATCTTGATTCAAAATTTTCCTAAACTAATTATCTTATTTTTCTGAAGAGATTTGAGGAGGAGGAAGAAAGGCAGAGCATAGACGTTGTCTCAGAGAATGTGGGATCTAGGAAAGGATCTACTAGCCCATTTATAGGTGTTCAGGATCTTATCGTACATGCAGTGTTGAGTCAGTATTGAACCTAGTTAAGAAAACAGTCCAGATACATTGATGAACCTGACTGGATCTAGGGTGGGTCGACCCTATGGTTGGCCCTCTTCTGGTGGGTCGACCTATGGGACAACCTGCTATGCCTGGGTCGACCCCGGCTATATTTTTTTTTCTTTTTGCATATATTCTTCAGTTTTGAATTGATTTGAATATGTCCATATATAAGGTCCTTATATGTATACAAAACTTGTAATGACCATTTTACGCGTATATATATATATATATATACGCATAACCTATATTTCGTTTTCAAATTTTAAACGGTGTTGCACCATTATTTGATTCTTGCCATATTTCATCGATTGTAGTCTTATCTTGAACTTTATCTCTTGTGTGTGTGTGTGTGTGTATATATTTGCACATATATACATATATATTCTCATATATATAGACACACATATATTTTCTTTAATTCCTTATATGTATATTTTTCCTTATATGTGCGTTTATACATATTTCCTTACATGAACATGTGTTATTTCAGTGTTCCTTTAAAATAAAAATATAACGAAGGCGGGGATCGAACTCTGTACCTCTTATTTGCAAGTCACATGCTCTAACCAACTGGGTTACTGAGGCATTTCTTAATAAGACTTAGAACAATGGTAATTATTATTCTCTTCTTACTCCTCTTTTTCATGTTTGTTGCAATATTTCATTGCATGAATCTTTTTCTTTTATTTCTCCTTTATTATTAATGTATAATATGTGTAAATCAGTGAATGTAACATATTTACACCGCATGCAACCAATCCTTTCTTTCTTTTAGTGCATGCATTGCATTTTTATTTGCATTATCTTTATTTTATTCTTCATATATACATTTATGTCTGTGCATATATATGCATTATTTAATTATTAAATTTTCATAAAACGTGAGGTGTTACATTCTCCCATGCTTAGAAAATTTCGTCTCCGAAATTATATAAGGGTAAAAATCAATTAACCCCTTGTACAATATACATCCATCATGTGTGCATCCAATTTTTGCAAACATTGTGCACTTGTGCAAAGTGAAATCCAATATAATAATGCATGTATGCCTAAGCGGTACCTCCTATGTATAGGAATTTTTTTCAAAAATCCTTTTAAAATATGATGCTTACATCCTAAATATACTAGAAATTTTACATGAATGCAATATTTTGAAAATAAAAATACATTTTCATCCAAATTTCCCATATTCTTGCATAGCAAGAGCGCAGTTCATCCAGCCTTTGCATCCAAAATCCTACCAACCAACATTGTTTTTTTGAATTAAAAAAAAAGAACTAGTTTTCTAAATTCGATTTCTTATGTTACAAAAAGGCGGAAAAAGGAAGTTTTCACATCTTCCGTTTTTCTTTTATGTACCTTTTTCCAACCTTACTTGGATTTCATGTAACTATTTATAAATATTCCCTATTTTCCTAATCCAAGCACAACCCACATAAGAAAATTTTCTTTGTTATAGATTTTCTTTTTCGTCTTATCTTGGATATTTTTACTCTTATTCATCTTTTCTCATAATTTGTCAAGTTTGTCGCTTTCTTGAATTTGTTGTTTCCTTTTTAGTTGTACCATTTTTCTTTTATTAGCTTATTTAATCATCTGATTTAATTTCAGATAAGCCTTCAACTATAAAAGCAAAACAGATACCCTACATAGCTACTACTAAAGGCCAGGAATCTCGGGACTATGTCCCCCTCAGACAGAAAAGTCCAAACCATGGGATCCATGACAGGTTTAGGTGTTACCCTAACTACCTAACAGGAACAAAATAACTGAATGATCCCAACAGAAATGCAGTAATGGGTTGTACCCCTAGCTTGAAAATTAGCAACCAGATCTAAATACTTACTTTCCCTTCACTGTCTAGTAGTCACCACTAGTCCTAGCTATGTATCAACAACCATTTCAAGCAACACCCTAGGATTTTCAATGCTTACTCATTCTATGGGAACTTATTATTATTCCAAGATAATTCTTATTGTTTTCTTTATAGCCTCAAAACTTTTCCTGTCTTCCCTAGGCATTAATCCTTACCTACTCCATACTTTTAAAACAAAGTTTGGCCCTTTCATTTAAATTCCCTTCCAAAAATTTAAAGTGTCAAAACTTTATTTTCCTCATGAAAACTTATTTTCACCAAACCATAAAACATGTCATATTATATTAAAAAAATTGTAAATCATTTTTTTTTTCAAATCACAAAAACTGGAGTAGATAAGGACAACTATTTCTCAATTGGGTTTATAACTTGTTCTTACCTATAAGGTCGGTTCAGTTACTTCCTACAAGGTGCATACATCTACTATATTCTTATTTTTTACAACTTATTTTATCCACCCACTAAATTCTCTTATTAAAGCAATTTATTAAAAAAGATCAAAATGCAATATTTTCTAAGTTTTGCTTTTAAATCCTTTCATGCAATATAACAAGAAAACTAGTGAGCTATACATGCTCTATAATATGCAACTTTTACTGAGAGAATTTTACTTTGGACAAAATTTTCGCAAGAAATTATTATTTACAAAATATAGCCCATTTTACTTCAAAACCCAATGCGTACTTTACATATTTTAAAACTATAACTTTTAAGATTAAAACTTGAAAATACCTTAAACCATTTTCCCGAAACTTTTATAATTTCAAGTCCTTAAAAGTTAACAATGGGGTTAGACTCAAAGCGGGTTTCCATTTTTTCTAGGCATTCGTAGACACTCCCAAAAAGTCAATTCTCTCAACTATATAAATTACTTATCATTTTTTCTCTTTTCAACCTTTTCCAATTTATAAGGTTTTACCGCCAAACACACTAACCCAAAATACTAATCATATGGGATTTATCTTTCTTCCACGCAAACTATATTGTACACTTCCCACCCAAATTTCCTAAGGTTCTCAGATTTCAATATTCATTCCTTTAGTGTACAAAACGGACATCCCAATTTTTACCATATTATACCCTTTCTGTTTAATGGGTTTCTCTATGGATCTAGATATATAAACATAATATTTATATTTTTAAAAATACAAATACGTTCACTCACTGTTTATACAGGAATCTTAAACCTAAGCTCTGATACCATATGTAACAACTCGAATTCCGACAGACCGGTTTTTTTCCTCAAAATTCTAATCCATCGAAACCCAATTCGGTTGCTCTGGTGTCCTGCAGATAAGACAGAGATATAAAGTATATTAGAGCTCAGAAAATATCTCATAGCGGAATGGATAGCATAATATAATCAAAGTATAGCCTTACCGTAGTAATAATACTGCCTAACCAGTATCCAAAGCTATCATATCTCTGCCACAAATATGACCTGTGAGTATTTTATAAGGAAGGGTTCAGAACACAAATTCTGGTGATTGGATTTAAACTATACACTTTGGATAATCCTACATATACCGTTCGGTCATATTTTCTTATTTATTAGGTTACTTGGGTTAACAGCACTCAAGGCTTACACACTCGTCGTACCCATTTACTTCCCGGTGGATTAACCTAATACAATATATATGTAGCTACCCCCCCCCCCAATATTGAGGTACACCCCATTGTACCCCAGTCGCACATTCTCTATTGTAATGCCATATAAATGTACGCAGCCCCTCATCCTATGTCGGAGTGATGTAGGGATCTCTATATAACAATGTTACGTTCCACATATATCTTCCATTACTACGCTACGTAAGCATATGGACTACCACCTTCGCTCAAATCAGATTCCATCACAGAGTAATGCCCTCAAGTCTACGATACACCTCCCAAAGCATACATGCATGTATCCAGACTTTTCCATGAGCGTATCGTCAATCGTATTCGATGCCTTAACCGCACATAACCTCTAATGTGCACCGAGCTCCGTGGAAGGGTTATATAAGAAACACGGACTCAGTTGGAAGCTTTTCCATATCTGCACAGGCTCGCCTTTAAGGGCTCAAAATATGATATCCCTGGGGTCTGTTTTTCATGGTGACTATGGACTCTCCTCTGCCGCTCGCTGTACTAGTAAAGACTACAAGAGCTAAGCGACTTGCTCCTAACAAACAATCTAGACATCTTGTTGGTGTCTCCCCTCAACAACTGGAAATCGATAGTGAAAGGATAATGGCATCTTGGATTTAGCACAAGTATTTTCGCATCCCACTGGCTGATGATGACGGGTACCTAACGATCTGTTGTCCTTGTTGGTCCTGACCTCACCTCCCATTGAGGCAATTGCAACACCCCATAATTTTAAATATTAAAAATAATAAATTTAAGAATAGTTAATTGTTAAAGTGAGAATTAAGGGAAACGGGTTACGCCATTGCGTTCGTCTCAAAATTCTGCTTGGAATAAAGTTCAAGTTTTCAAAAATCGGAATTCGTATGAAGAAGTTATGGACCTCAAATTCAAAAATTTATATAAAACAATTCAAAAAATTAAATACCAAGGCAGGTCGACCTAGAGGTCGACCTACCCCAGGCCAGGTCGACCAGGGTGTTGACCTCCCTATACAGGTCGACCTGGGGGTCGACATACCCCCCGGGGCAGATATGAAATCAGACGATTCTGACTTGTTGTTGAGTCTTACCTGACCTGTTGCTGAGTCACTAGGGCAAAGGTGGAAATTCTAGAAAACTCTATCTAGTCTAGACGGTTGTGATTGCTCCTATGACAATCTAACGTCTTAGGTTGATTTAAAATTCTATAAAAACATGCTAAGACTCAAACCCTAAACCTAAAATAAATTAGTATCTTGGCAAGCTTGTTGCTGCTAGGATAGTTCTTCTTCCTAAAGCTTAGGGATTAGTGTAACACCCCGAATTTTCTAAGAATATTAAAATTAACAAATTCAAGAACACTTAATTTTCAAAAGAAGAATTAAGTGAAATGGGTTGCGCTATTTCGTTCATCTCAAAATTTTGGTCAAGATAGACATTTGGTTTGCATAAAACGAATACCTTATGAAGAAGTTATTAAGCCTTGAAATTTGTATGCATATGAGAAATATATATATTTATAGATATATATAAAAATTAAATAAATAAATATGCAAAAAAGTTCAAAATAGCGAAATAGGAGGGGGAGTAACCGAACCAGCCCATTTTTTGAGGTCGACCCGAGCCTCGCTGGGTCGACTATGGGTTGATTCAGGGTGTTTGGCTATCAACCCGTGGGCTGATTCACTCTAAGGCAGATGTGGCATCTGATTGGTTCTCATGGTTCAGGGTTAATCTAAAGGTCCTAAAACACTCTCTACAACTATATAAGGACCCTAAACCTAAAACCTAATTTTATTATTCACTCTCATCTAAACCTAACCGCCACTAAAACCTAAGTCAAATTAAATCTAATCTAATTCAACTAAGAGAATTCAACGATCTACATCAAAGGCGAGCAATTCAGTTTCAGAATACAGATCCCTAAAATCAAGTTTTTCCTTTTGATTGTAAGTGTAGTTATCTTTCAGATGTGAATAAATTAAAGACATGATTTGTAATGAATTGTAAAATAGAATTATATCAAGTTGTATGTGATGTTGATTCATGTTTATTCATGTCTATTCTATCATATATGCATGTAACACCCCGTAATTTTATAACATTAAAATTCACAAATTAAAGTATACTTAATTTTTAGAAAAGAATTAAGTGAAATGGGTTGCACAGGGAAATATATATATATTGATATATATATATATATATATAAATTAAAAATTAAATAAATAAATATGCGAAAAAGTTCAAAACAGCGAATTGGGAGGGGGAATAACCGAACCGGCCCATTTTTGAGGTCGACCCGAGCCCCGTTGGGTCGACTAGGGGTTAATCCAGGGTGTTTGGCTGACAACCCGTGGGCGATTCGCTCAAATGCAGATTTTGCATTTGATTGGTTCTCATGGTTCAGGGTTAATCTAATGGTCCTAATAACTTCCTACACCTATAAATACATCCTAATGCTAACCCTAAACCTAATTAAAATAGAATAGTTACCGTCGCCATAGAAATCAATGGAGCCGCCGCCAACTAAGAAAGAAGAAAAGAAAATTCAATTCTAATTCTCTCAAACCTAAAGCAAAGCAAAACTCTCTCTTTTCTTCTCTAAATTGTGAGTATGATGATCTTAACAAGATTATTATCATTTTTATTAGGTTATGAATGGATTATGAGTAGATGATGTGAATTATCATATTTGTTGTTGTAAACCCCTTTTGCTATCATGTATATTGTAAATCCAATGTTATGTGATGATGATATCTTATATGTTGTAAATCATGCTATGATGATGTTATGTATGTTGAAAGTTTCTATGCTAAGTTGTGATGAATCATACATGTTAAAAAGGCCATGATGTTACCATCTATGCTATTTAGTTCATATTAATTAAATCATCATGTTTGGGTTATGTTGATCTATATGACAAGTCACATATGCAAGTTAGATTGATTAGAAAAGTTATGAACATATACCAAGACATCTATTATGACATCTAGAATTATGCTATGACATATGTGATATCCTATGCTAGTTCACACCATCATTATGTTGCCTAAAAACCCCATATGCAAGTTTATGTATAGATTTGGGCTATGATCATATCATATAAATTGAGACATTTAACAAGTTGACACCTTTTGATCCTTAACATGTGTAGTTTATGCAAGTTTCACCCCTATTATGATTAGATTTATTTTAATTGTCTATATGTTGTGATAATTTATCTTTGTGCTAGGTGTTAGACTATACAAGTCTAGCCTATATTATGCGTTGAATAAGCGAACGTATAAACGTGGGGTAGGGGTAATATTAAGGATTTAATATTAAAAAGTTGGGGTGCAATTGATATGATTTTGCATGCCATAAGTGGATGGCCATAATTGAGTCAATTATGGACATCATTAAAAGTTGGCTTAATTAATAATTTGAATAGGGAATTATTAAAACTGGGGTAAAAGATTTTAAGTGTTAATCAATGCTTAGGACACGAGGTTGGACTCGTTTGTGACGTAAACCTACCCGGACCCGCCCGGCAAATCCAGTGGTCACAAATGTCAGCCCAATGTGAGAGGTCCCAGGCCTAAACTAAAGCATAACGGTTGTAAAGACACGAGGTTAGACTCTTTTATGGTGTAAGACTGCCCGGACCAGCCCGGCAAATCCAGTTGCCATAAATGCCAGTCTATTGTGAGAGGTCTTTATGAGGTTATGGCCTGAATGAATTAAGAAATACTTAACCAGATAAACATGTAAGGTGGGACATGGGGGTTAAGTAGGTGCCTTGGGTGGCATGAGGAATCTAGGGGGTGCCCTTAATGGCGTGTGAAATACGATTTGTAAGACATAACCAAACACACATGTAAATGAACATGACTAAGAGGTTTAAGTGGGATATACTAGTGACAAACTTAGGTGGGTAGCTTGTGGGGTCCCATTTCGACCAGTATCCCAAACGTATCTTTGTGGGCTTGACCCAAGTCGAGGACGGGACACGCATGCTGGGTTTGACTGTAAGAGGCCAAAACGGGGAGCGGTGGCAACGCAAGTCCAACGGGTTTCATATGCGAGTGTGGACCCGGGCTGGTAGGTAAGACGTTGTTGCATCGTGTAGGTATAAGCCGTGCATTCTCAAGTTGTATCGGGTTGCCACTTTAGGGGAGTGATACACCCCACTGTGGGGCCAGCACGGGTATCTACGAGTAGGGAGCCGATCGAAAGTGGGTAGTGGGGTACACCTAGTGGAGATAGGGGCAGACGGCACCTATGTAGTCAGCTAGGGGTATGTAAGGCTATTTATAAAGTTTCTGTGTGAAGCAAGTGAGATCAAACAATAGGGTGACTGGTGTGGTGCAGTGTAGTGATGTGCGGTGCAGTGTAGTAATTATTCGTTAGTAATTAGGTGTGCCTTTACCGTTATCTTAAACGCTATCTTTATCTTCCTAAGAGTTCATAGACATTTACTTGTCTTCCATCTTATGCCTTAGTCTAGTTATTTTGATAATAGTATTGTTAGAATTATCATACTCGCCAGACTTTATGTCTGACCCCCTCTATTTCTATCCTTTTTCCCCCTCCAGGTCCTCAGGTTGGGCCCAGCTCTAGTGGAGTTTGATTGAATTGCTTCATCTCTCTTTGGAAAGCATGGACCGTTGAAGTAAAGTCCAGCTTGTTATCTTTTTAATGGCTATTTATGTAATGGGATTATGTATTTTGTTTTTATGAAGATGGATGTTGTACTTGGTTATGATCTATGGTTTTATGATGTAACAAACATGTTTAATTTCCGCTGCAATAAAATGAAGTTTTAGATTTCCAAGTACTATTTACTATCTGTCTTGATGTAATTTTTCTGTTCTATATTCACTTATAACCTCCATGGAAGTTAATGCATTCCCTTCGTGAGTGACATTAATGGACGTGGGGTGTTACACGTGGTATCAGAGCTTAAGGTTACCAGAACAGATAAAAATACTTTAGAAAAATAGTTATTTTTGGAAGAAGTGTTTTCAAAAACATGTTTTAATGAGAAATTTAAAGAGAAAGTTTTTTAAGAAAAACATAATCCCCAATAGCCACATATCTTTATCTTTCGAATTCTCCATTTTGAATCTTTCCTTTTTCGTTTCAGCATTGCTGAAGATCTTAATCTACCCGACGGTGTAATGATACCAGGATGGTATAGGAGGCTATTGGAGGCTAGGGCCGCTGCAGGTCCAGCCAATGTTCCTCCACCACCAGTTGCACCCGTTCCTCCTCCTCCTCCTCCTTGCGTAGATACTTTTGCAAAGACGTGCAAGGAATTCAAGGCTATGGGTGGAAAACCATTTCAAGGGTCAGAAACGTTTGTGGAAGCTAGAGATTGGCTTAAGGAGGTGGAAGAATTGCTAGAAATCTTTGAAGTAGAAGAAGGGAGGAGAGTTCGTTTAGCAGCTTGGTTGATGAAGGGAGATGCCTTGTTTTGGTGGGAGGTCACTAATGGGGAGCGTCCTGTTGACTCTTGGGCGGATTTCAGACGTAGGTTCGAGGCGAAGTTTCTCTCAAGGGCGGAAGAAAATCTATATATGGAAAGGTTCTTGACATTGAAGCAAGGAAGCTCATCAGTGAAAGAATATGTCAATAAATTTAATCAGTTAGCAAGGTTTGGCTTGGACTTAGTAAACACGCCGGAGAAGAAGGCTCTAAGGTTCGTGAATGGCTTGAATGAACCATTGCAAGGGTTGGCTATGACCCACATCCCGATGGGGGCCACCTTTGAGAAGTTAGTAGAAATGGCGCTCATGCATGAGGAGAAAAGCGCTAAAGCTGATAAGGCACCCGAGAAGAAGGGGGATCAGAAGAAACCACAACAACAAAACAAGAAGGGTGGAAAAGACAATAATGGCAAGGGAAAGAAGAAGTGCTTTAACTGCGGAACCCCAGGCCATCTCAGCAAGGATTGCCGAAAGAAAAAGAAGACAGACTGTTTTCATTGTGGCGATGCGGGACATTTAGTGAAGGACTGCCCAAAGAAGGGGCAGAGGGCAGGAGCTACCTCGGGAGGACAGGTGCAGGCTCTTATGGCACCAGGGAAGGCTAGGGGACAAGTTCAGGCTCTCGCGGTCCCACCGCTACAAGAACGAGGTAGAACCGTTTATGTTGAAAGCTTAGTTTTTCTGTTTGATCATCCTGTTCGTACCTTATTCGATTCGGGCGAATCACATTCGTTTATCTCTACATCATTAGTTGAATCACTGCACTTAAACACCAGTTTAGTAGAGGATCCCTTAGTTGTTTCGAATCCAATTGGGGGCTCAGCTTATTTGTCTATGATGTGTTTGGATTTGAAAATTTCCATACTTAGCGTTGAATTTAGGTGTGATGCTTATGTGTTGGGCTTCACGGGCTATGGGCTAATTTTAGGAATGGATTGGTTATCCAGAAATGGTGCCGTTCTTGATTGTGAAAGGAGAGTAGTTAGGCTCGTGACTCGCCTTGGCAACACTCTCGAAATCTTCTGTAATCCCATAAATTTGGTTATGCTAAGTTATCTAGAATCACTTGACGTGTCTGAGGAAAATCTACGATCTGTTAGAGTGGTCTGAGAATATTCGGATGTGTTTGAGGAGGTGAAAGGCTTGCCTCCGAAGCGGGAGATAGATTTTCGAATATATCTTGTGGATAATGCGAAACCAGTATCTTTGCCAGTACGCCACATGGCTCCACGTGAAAGGAGGGAACTCAGTAAGCAAGTGAAGGAGTTGCTTGAGAAGGGGTTCATAAGACGAAGTATATCGGAGTGGGGTGCTTCAGTAGTATTTGCCATGAAGGCGGATGGGTCCCTTAGACTGTGTGTGGACTATAGAGAACTTAATAAACTTACTAAAAGAACAGACACCCACTGTCAAGGATTGACGATCTCTTCGATCAGTTAGCTGGCGCTTAGTGTTTTCGCAGTCGGACTTAGCCACTGGGTTCCATCAGTTGAGAGTGGCTGAGGATATCATAGACAAGATTGACTTTAGGACTCCAGACAGTTTCTATGAATGGCTAGTGATGCCCTTCGGTTTGACAAACGCCCCCGCATACTTTGTTGATTTGATGAGTAGGGTGTTTAGGGAGTACCTTAACAAATTTGTGGTAGTCTTTGTAGATGACATCTTGATCTTTTCTAAGGATGAAGAAGAGCGTGCCCTACATCTTAGGGAAGTGTTGGAGACTCTTCGAGCGCATAAGCTTAAAGCTAAATTTTCTAAGTGTCACTTTTGGAGGAAGGAAGTATGGTTCTTAGGACACGTGGTTTCCAAAGAAGGGATAGCTGTAGATCCCACGAAGGTGGTGGCCATCCAAGATTGGAAGGTTCCTAAAAATGCTACCGAAGTGAGAAGTTTCTTGGGGTTGGCTGGCTACTATAGGAAGTTTATCAAAGACTTCGCAAAGATATCAGCTCCATTGACACGCTTGACGAAGAAGAACCTAGTTTTCACATGGGACGTAGATTGTGATGATGTGTTCCAACGTTTGAAGAGAGCTTTGACTTCAGCCCCAGTCTTAGTATTGCCAGACAGGAGTAAGTCATTTACCGTTTATACTGACGCTTGTGGGACGGGGCTAGGCACAGTCTTAATGCAAGAGGGTAGGGTAATACCCTATGGTGGAAGGCAGTTGAGAGCGCATGAGAAAAATTATCCTACACATGACCTAGAATTGGCCACTATTGTTTTCGCACTTAAGTCTTGGCATCATTATCTTCTTGGCGAGAAATTCGAATTATTCACTGACCACAAGTCTTTAAAATACCTATTCTCTCAAAAGGACTTGAACTTAAGGCAGCAAAGGTGGATGGAGTTCTTAGCGTCCTAAGACTTCGAAATAGCCTATACCCCTGGCAAGGGTAACGTGGTGGCAGACGCCTTAAGTAGAAAAAGATTATCCTTAAGTCCTTTGTTTGTAGAGCGACGAAGTTTAGAATTCATTTCGATGTTTGACTTTAGACCTTCCGTTGACTTCGTACCGGTTTGCTAGCATCCTTGGAGGTCAGACCTACGCTTTTGGGACGGATTGGCGAGGCACAGCGAGACGACCCGCAGTTGGTTGAGTTAGTAGAAAAACTCAAAGGAAGGGAGTCATCAAGCCATCTCCATAGGTATACCCTAGACGATAAGGGTTGGTTACGTAGGGACGGTAGACTTTGTGTACCAAAAGACGATGACCTAAGGAAGACTATTCTTGACGAAGCACATCATTCGAAGATGGCCATTCATCCCGGCGGGGACAAGATGTACAAAGACATGAAGAGAGTTTACTTTTGGGCCGGCATGAAGAAAGATGTGGCCGAGTATGTCGCTAGATGCTTGGTATGCCAACAAGTAAAAGCGGAGCAAAAGAAACCCGGTGGGTTGCTTCACCCATTGGAGGTTCCACTATGGAAGTGGGAGAGTGTCTCGATGGATTTTGTGGATGGATTACCGCGATCGAGGAGGGGTAATACGAGGATTTGGGTTATAGTAGATAGACTTACTAAGAGCGCCCATTTCATTCCCGTGAAGAGTAAGACGACTGCTCCATGGTTAGCTTCTATATATGTTCGAAAATATTTCGTTTGCACGGTGTTCCTTCTAGCATAGTGAGCGACCGCGATCCTATTTTCACTAGCGAATTTTGGAGAAGCTTACAAGAGGCGGTAGGGTCTAAGTTATGTTTGGGAACCGCATATCATCCTCAGACGGACGGCCAGACCGAGAGGGTGAATCGCATTCTAGAGGATCTGTTGAGGCTATGTATCGTAGACTTTGGGGGTACATGGGAAGAGCATCTTCCATTGGTTGAGTTCGCATATAATAATAGCTTTCAGTCCAGCATTGGTATGGCACCATTCGAAGCTCTATATAGATGACCTTGTCGTTCACCTACATGTTGGTGGGAATCTACGGATAAGATCTTACTTGGGCCCGATATGATTAGGGAGGCTTCGGAGAAGATCGACTTGATTCGAAGGAGGATGAAAGCAGCACAGGATAGGCATAAATCTTATGCGGATAAGAGGAGGACAGATCTCGAGTTTGAAGTTGGGGACATGGTCTTTGTCAAAGTGTCTCCATTACGAAACGTTGT
Source organism: Allium sativum (assembly GCA_030737875.1). NCBI lineage: Eukaryota > Viridiplantae > Streptophyta > Magnoliopsida > Asparagales > Amaryllidaceae > Allium > Allium sativum. The sequence continues at coordinate 965,076,008 of CM060912.1, read as the reverse complement.
TCGCTTTGGGTCCGTTGGGAAATTAGCACCAAGGTTTGTAGGGTCGTTTCCTATTAAGGAGAGGATTGGTCGGATGGCGTATAGAGTGGAGTTGCCCGAGAGACTTAGTGTGTACATGACATATTCCATGTGTCACATTTAAGGAAGTGCTTGCACGAGACCGCGGAAGTGGTAGAGCCGAGCTTGCTTAGAGAGGTGGAGATAGAGCATGATGCGACAATTCGACGAGCTCCTACGCGCATTCTTGGGTCGGAGATCAAGAGGTTGAGGAATCGAGAGGTCAGACTAGTCAAAGTGCAATGGGGAGATGATGAGGGCAACGCTACTTGGGAGACGGAAGAGAAGATGCGTTCACGATACCCTTTTCTTTTTGAGGGCATGTCCTTGAATTTCTCCTTTATCGCTTAGCTTGTACTTATCTTATCTTTAGTATATCCTTTCGCTAGTATCTTTGACCTTTAGTTAGGATAATCCTATGGTTGAAACATGTGTTTGATACATGTTATGTATGGTGGATGCAAAGTGGATGCAAGTGTTTGCTAGTGGTTTCTCGTGGATGCATATACACACACTATTAGGCACAAGATCGGCTCAGTCACTTCATATTGCATATTGCATATATATGGATGTATTTAGTAAAATGGATGTATAAAGGTTGTATTATCATATAGTTGCTGCATTCGGGTGGATGGTTGTGCACGCATATAGAATTAATATGTATCATTAGGAATCTTTTGCATACATATTGGACGCATGGCACTATCATGAATTGCACTAAGGAGGTCGACTGAATCAGTAGACCGCCTAATTTTGCATTAGATATGGACATATACACACACTGTGCATATAAACATTAAAGCATTAGAAGTCTTTTAAGGACAATGGATGCTGGTATTTGATGGTTGAGTAGATGGACGATTAGATGGTAGGATATACATTCTTCTTGACTTGGAGATTTCGGGGACGAAATACTATAAGGAGGGGAGAATGTAACACCCCATAATTTTATAACATTAAAATTCACAAATTAAAGTATACTTAATTTTTAGAAAAGAATTAAGTGAAATGCGCTGCGCAGAGAAATATATATATATATATATATATATATTGATATATATATATATAAATTAAAAATTAAATAAATAAATATGCGAAAAAGTTCAAAACAGCGAATTAGGAGGGGGAATAACCGAACCGGCCCATTTTTGAGGACGACCCGAGCTCCGTTGGGTCGACTAGGGGTTAATCCAGGGTGTTTGGCTGTCAACCCATGGACCGATTCGCTCAAATGCAGATTTTGCATTTGATTGGTTCTCATGGTTCAGGGTTAATCTAATGGTCCTAAATAACATCCTACACCTATAAATACATCCTAATGCTAACCCTAAACCAAATTAAAATAGAATAGTTACCGTCGCCATAGAAATCAATGGAGCCGCCGCCAACTAAGAAAGAAGAAAAGCAAATTCAATTCTAATTCTCTCAGCCCTAAAGTAAAGCAAAACTCTCTCTTTTCTTCTCTAAATTGTGAGTATGATGATCTTAACAAGATTATTATCATTTTAATTAGGTTGAGTTATGAATGGATTATGAGTAGATGATGTGAATTATCATATATGTTGTTGTAAACCTCTTTTGCTATCATGTATATTGTAAATCCAATGTTATGTGATGATGATATCTTATATGTTGTAAATCATGCTATGATGATGTTATGTATGTTGAAAGTTTCTATGCTAAGTTGTGATGAATCATACATGTTAAAAAGGCCATGATGTTACCATCTATGCTAGTTAGTTCATATTAGTTAAATCATCATGTTTGGGTTATGTTGATCTATATGACAAGTCACATATGCAAGTTAGATTGATTAGAAAAGTTATGAACATATACCAAGACATCTATTATGACATCTAGAATTATGCTATGACATATGTGATATCCTATGCTAGTTCACACCATCATTATGTTGCCTAAAAACCCCATATGCAAGTTTATGTATAGATTTGGGCTATGATCATATCATATAAATTGAGACATTTAACAAGTTGACACCTTTTGATCCTTAACATGTGTAGTTTATGCAAGTTTCACCCCTATTATGATTAGATTTATTTTAATTGTCTATATGTTGTGATAATTTATCTTTGTGCTAGGTGTTAGACTATACAAGTCTAGCCTATATTATGCGTTGAATAAGCGAACGTATAAACGTGGGGTAGGGGTAATATTAAGGATTTAATATTAAAAAGTTGGGGTGCAATTGATATGATTTTGCATGCCATAAGTGGATGGCCATAATTGAGTCAATTATGGACATCATTAAAAGTTGACTTAATTAATAATTTGATTAGGTAATTATTAAAACTGGGGTAAAAGATTTTAAGTGTTAATCAATGCTTAGGACACGAGGTTGGACTCGTTTGTGACGTAAACCTGCCCGGACCCGCCCAACAAAACCAGTGGTCACAAATGTCAGCCCAATGTGAGAGGTCCCAGGCCTAAACTAAAGCATAACGGTTGTAAAGACACGAGGTTAGACTCATTTATGGTGTAAGACTGCCCGGACCCGCCCGGCAAATCCAGCTGCCATAAATGCCAGTCTAATGTGAGAGGTCTTTATGAGGTTATGGCCTGAATGAATTAAGAAATACTTAACCAGATAAACATGTAAGGTGGGACATGGGGGTTAAGTAGGTGCCTTGAGTGGCATGAGGAATCTGGGGGGTGCCCTTAGTGGCATGTGAAATACGATTAGTAAGACTTAACCAAACACACATGTAAATGAACATAACTAAGAGGGTTAAGTGGGATATACTAGTGACAAGCTTAGGTGTGTAGCTTGTGGGGGGCCATTTCGACCAGTATCCCAAACGTATCTTTGTGGGCTCGACCCAAGTCGAGGAAGGGACACGCATACTGGGTTTGACTGTAAGAGGCCAAAACGGGGAGCGGTGGCAACGCAAGTCCAACGGGTTTCATATGCGTGTGTGGACCCGGGCTGGTAGGTAAGACGTTGTTGCATCGTGTAGGTATAAGCCGTGCATTCTCAAGTTGTATCGGGTTGCCACTTTATGGGAGTGATACACCCCACTATGGGGCCAGCACGGTTATCTACGAGTAGGGAGCCGATCGAAAGTGGGTAGTGGGGTACACCTAGTGGAGATAGGGGCAGATAGCACCTATGTAGTCAGCTAGGGGTACGTAAGGCTATTTATAAAGTTTTTGTGTGAAATAAGTGGGATCAAACAATAGGGTGACTGGTGTGGTGCAGTGTAGTGATGTGCGGTGCAGTGTAGTAATTATTCGTTAGTAATTAGGTGTGCCTTTACCGTTATCTTTAACGTTATCTTAAACGCTATCTTTATCTTCCTAAGAGTTCATAGACATTTACTTGTCTTCCAGCTTATGCCTTAGTCTAGTTATTTTGATAATAGTATTGTTAGAATTATCATACTCGCCAGACTTTATGTCTGACCCCCTCTATTTCTATCCTTTTTCCCCCTCCAGGTCCTCAGGTTGGGCCCAGCTCTAGTGGAGTTTGATTGAATTGCTTCATCTCTCTTTGGAAAGCTTGGACCGTTGAAGTAAAGTCCAGCTTGTTATCTTTTTTATGGTTATTTATGTAATGGGATTATGTATTTTGTTTTTATGAAGATGGATATTGTACTTGGTTATGATCTATGGTTTTATGATGTAACAAACATGTTTAATTTCCGCTGCAATAAAATGAAGTTTTAGATTTCCAAGTACTATTTACTATCTATCTTGTTGTAATTTTTCTGTTCTATATTCACTTATAACCTCCATGGAAGTTAATGCATTCCCTTCGTGAGTGACATTAATGGACGTGGGGTGTTACAATGCATATGAACTATTGTGGTCTATCGAACTTATCATGTTATGTGGAAATTGGTGAGTAAACCTATGATGTTGTATAGGAATTTGGGAATGGAATTATCATATGTAAGTTTCGTGATATTATGATACATACAAGTTTTAGGCTAAGTCATGTCGTTTACGCCTAATTGTTTAGAGCCATTATGCATGCATGTTTAGATCTACGACCTTATATGTTTAGATCGACAACTTTATATGTTAGATCCATATGCCTTTATGATAGATCTAATTTGCAAGTTCACCACTACATGCCAAGTTTAACTTGTATAGTTTTATGTAAATTCATATGCTTGTGGTTCATGTTGCATAGATCAAATTTGCAAGTTCATAGTTAAAAGAATATTGTTCTATGCCAAATCCATGTGACATATGTGTAGTTAGATCCATACTTTTCTATGATGTTGGAATGTTGCAAAGTTCCTCTTTTTCCCTTTTTGTTTTATGAGTTAGGCTAAAATATCGAGCCTAACATTCTATGTAATTTTACGAACGTACAACGGGGGTAACATTGGGGAAAACATGAAATTTCATGTAATTGGCATGTTTGACACATAAGCATGATAAGTGGCATGAAAATGGTATAATCTATATACCTAAAATTTTTAAGGTGATTTAGAAGGAAAGTGGGCCATGACAATAATTGATTTATAATTTACGTGTAAATATGTAGGGTAAACATGAAAATTTACATGTCATAGATTGGTTCATGAAATGGTATATTTAGAATACAATTATTTGTGAGCTTAATTAAAAGGATAATTATGGCATAATTAAATTGGAAATAATTTACATATGGAATTTGTCATAAATAAGAAATATGTAAATTTAGAAAAGACGAATATGCCTAACCCGAGGTTAGACTGAGTCGTGGTGTAAAACTGCCCGGAACTGACTGGCACATCCAGTGACCACAACAATACCTGTCTAATGTGGGTGGTTGGTGCGTTGAGCCCAAAAAGGACCCGAGGTCAGACTGAGTTGTGGTGTAAAACTTCCCGGAACCGATCGGCACATCTAGTGACCACAACAATACCTGTCTAATGTGAGTGGTTGGTGCTTTAATAAAGCTAAGTCAAGATTGGTAGGGTTAAGTCAATTAAGGAAACACTCAACCAATTCAACATGTTAACTAAACTGATGGGTGAGGTTAAGAAAATTTAGAACACTTAACCGTTATGACATGTTAATTAGACAAGTGGGTGAGGTTAAGTAAATTTAGAACTCTTAACCGTTATAACATGTTAATTAGACAAGTGGGTGAGGTTAAGTAAATTTAGAGCACTTAACCGTTATAACATGTTAATTAGACAAGTGGGTGAGGTTAAGCAAATTTAGAACACTTAATTGTTATAACATGTTAATTAGACAAGTGGGCGAGGTTAAGTAAATTTAGAACACTTAACTGTTATAACATGTTAATTAGACAAGTGAGTGAGGTTAAGTAAATTTAGAACACTTAACCTTCATAACATGTTAATTAGACAAGTGGGTGAGGTTAAGTAAATTTATAAACACTTAACCAATATAACTTGATTTATGGAAAGGTTAAGTTAAAATAAGAGGGCAACTCTTAACCAATATAACTTGATTTGTAGTAGAGTTAAGTTAACACAAGAAGGCAACACTTAACCAAAGTAACATGACACGTAGGTGGGTTAAGTTAACTTGAATTGATTGATGACACTTAACCAATACAACAAGATGAATATGTGGGGTTAAGTTAACAAGAAACACTTGACCAATATAACTTGATGAACGAACGGGGTTAAGTTAATAGAAAACACTTAATTGATCCAACATGATAAGTAAGGCGGGTCAAGTTAACAAGAAATGCTTAACCAACATGACATGATGAATAAGTGGGTTAAGTTAACATGAGCGGACAACACTTAACTAATATGGCGTTATGTGCGGGAGGGTTAAGAACATATCGGGTTGGTGGGTAATATTAGTAAATATAGGCCCACAAACCTTAACCATTAAATAACATGCTTGAATCAGTGAAAGGGTTAAGTACATATCGGGTTGGTGGGTAATATTAGTAAATATAGGCCCACAAAACTTAACCATTAAATAAACATGCTTGAATCAGTGGAAGGGTTAAGTACATATCGGGTTGGTGGGTAATATTAGTAAATATAGGCCCACAAAACTTAACCATTAAATAAACATTCTTGAATCAGTGGAAGGGTTAAGTACATATCGGGTTGGTGGGTAATATTAGTAAATATAGGCCCACAAAACTTAACTATTAAATAAACATGCTTGAATCGATGGGAGGGTTAAGTACATCTCGTGTAGGTCGGTAAAATTAGTACATATACGCCCATAAAACTTAACCGTTTATTAAAAATGCTTGAATTGATGGGAGGGTTAAGTACATATTGGGTTGGTGGGTAATATTAGTAAATATAATCCCACAAACATAACCAATAGGAAACCCTAGTAATGGGGACCCGTTTCAGCAGTAACCCACATGGATGTATCACGGTACCCTGAACTAGGCAGGGTGGGGCACGATTACTGGGCTGATTATAAGCGATCAAAGAAGCGGCAGGGGGTACATCAGTGTAGGTTCTGATGGTTTACGGGCGTGCACGTACTCCGGAGTGGGAAAAAGCAGGCACTGGGTACCAGTAGTTATACACTGTGCATCTTGAATCGTGTCGAGTCGCTATCATAAGGATTGATATACCTTATGGTGGGACCAGCACAGGGTATCTACATGCAAGAGAGGGTCGATTGACACAGACACATGGAACATGAATACAAGTAGGGAGCCGATCGATTGGGTAGTAATGTTACATCTAACATGTTCATGGCAATTAGGTTGATTGAGGTGGAATCCTCACGATAGATGTACACCTGAAGGCTACCACAATTACGGAGGGTTGGAATCACGATTATCATTTTATACAGATTACTAGTTGGGACACTAATTAGTTGGTGCAGAGATAAATATAGAAATCAGATTAAGAGAGTAGTAGCGAAGCAGAGAAAAAGTAGAAGCGCATTCAGTTCACCTTGCACTTATCTTGTCTTTTGTAATGACCCGGGATTTCGACCAACTAATTTTAAATATTTAGAATGGATTTAAATATTTAGTTGATAATATAAATGAATTTTTATATTTATGTTATCGATTTAAATATCGATTTCGATTTAATATCGTATATATTAAATTATCAAAATAAGGAATCAGCGAATAACTGAATTCGAAGTGAAAACTGATTTGAAAACAGTTCAGATAATCAATTCAAACTCCTGTTTGAATTAGAAGAATAATATTAATTTATTATCGAAGAATAAACTGTCTGGAATTAATTTAAATCAATTAATATCTTCTCCAGACGATCGAATTGGACTTCGTGACCTACCCCAGTGTGTCCGGAATAGTGTTATAACCCTAGAAACAACCCTTGTTGCGTTCAAAAAGGAGTTAGGAAATTATGAATGGTTTAAATATGTACACCTTCATTTATAACCATTTAAAATCATAAGGTAGAGAATTTAACAGATCCTCCTTTCCTCACCACAGAATTAAACAGTTGGTGGCCTCTTCCTCTCCATCCGACGTACCTACCTCTCCTCTATAAAATCAAAGGCCTCAACGCAAAAACAAAGCTGGAAGAAAAACAAATAAAGTAACCGTCCTCTTTCATTTCCTTTTTCTCAGTTAAACGAAAATCGAAATCACCCTTTCAATTGAAACTTCAAATCTATGGATAATAGGAAAAGGGGAAACCAAATCAAAATCGAATAAGAAATCGTCAGCTTCATCTAGCAGGGTGAGATTCAGACAAGCGGATGATTCAGTGGTTCGATTTTTGAAGGTTGCGATGCTTGTTGTGGATCTCGACGTTGGTGCGGAAAATTGGGAACTCGACTGTTATCCATAAGAAAAATCAAAGTAGGGTTTAGTGCAGAGAGCTTTGGAGGGTCGCGACATTTACTGTCGCACCTTTGAATGGAGCTCGCGACATCTATGTTGGCATCCGCAAGTCAGGTGAAAGGATTGCCATCAGAATCTGGGTTTTGGTGAAGCTCGAACACTGTGGGGGTTTGACGAGGTTCGATTCAGGCCTTGGTCTCATCGTCGACTTCAAAAATGAGGGTATGGCAAACTCGTTGAGTGTTGATTTGGTGCTGAGAGATAACAATAGGATTGTAAACAAAGCAAGTGTGAGTACGGCAAGGAATGGAAGGGTCATCGTTGGGGTTGGAAGTCTCTGTTCGGCAGTGATGTATTGAGGAAGAAGAAAGAATTTAGCAGGATTAAGGTATTTTTCATTTTAGATTTAGTTTTTATTTATTTGGAAAAATAAATAAGGCAGTTAGAAATTTATTTTGAGGGATTAGTTATATAAAGAGCAAATAAATTTATATAATTAGTTATAGAAAATGAATTAGTTAGTTTGTGTTTCTTTTATTTAAACTATATTAGTTTGATTCAGATTTCAAACTCAAAATAAATAAAAGAAGTTGGATATTTAATTAAAAATAATTTGATGATTTAATTAAATGAGAAAAGGGATATATATATAAGACATTTATTTATTCGTTAAATTGAAATGTTAATCGTTAAATAAATATTCGTAGGAGCACGATAAAACTCATTCGAGGCGATTCGAAGCCGTAAGATTTGAATTTCCACAAGATATTTAGCAAAAAAAATCTCGGTGAGTAAACCTCACTCACCATTTATTTAGAAATTATTTTTATATAGTTAAAAATAATTGTCTGTGCTTGTTTGAATGCTGTCTGATTGTTTTAAAATATATATAGTTATTTAGGACTATTATATATATTGGGTTGATGATTGGTTGGATTCCCGTAGTCTCATTAGCGGATGCCCGCAGTTTCATAGCGGATGATTACCCTATACGCCCCACGCTATGATTAGTGGATGACCTTCATACCGCGATATCCTGCCTCGAAGCAGGATGGGTATTACTATGTTGACTAATGTCTGTGGATGTAGGAAAACAGGTTGGAGGAATCCAACTGGATTCCTCAAAAAAAACTATTATTTATTGTTGTTTGTTTGATTTCATATATATATATATATATGATGTGTTAAAAATCAAATGATTGAAAATTGATTGATTTGATTGTTTAAAATATCCCTGGGGTTTGAATATTGATTTATAAAAATATCGATAAGGGTATTTGAGATTTAAAAGGGGAATTCTATTTTTTATAAATAGAATTTGAATTTTAAATAAAACTATAGAAAATATTAACTTGTTTTGAAGGTATATAAAACAAGTAATTGAATTTATAAACTCTGTTTATAAATGGAAGGTGGGATTTGAATTGAATTTATAAACTTTGTTTATAAATGAAAATATGGGATTTAAATCGAATTTATAAACTTTGTTTATAAATGAAAATATGGGATTTGAATTGAATTTATAAACGTTGTTTATAAATGGAAAGGTGGGATTTGAATTGAATTTATAAACTTTGTTTATAAATGAAAATATGGGATTTAAATCGAATTTATAAACTTTGTTTATAAATGAAAATATGGGATTTAAATCGAATTTATAAACTTTGTTTATAAATGAAAATATGGGATTTGAATTGAATTTATAAACGTTGTTTATAAATGGAAAGGTGGGATTTGAATTGAAGTTATAAACGTTGTTTATAAATAATGCAGAGAATTCAAATGGACTTTTAACTATAGAGTTTGAAAATAGAATTTCAAATGGAGTTTAACTATAGAATTTGAATATAGAATTCAAATGGACTTTAAACTATAGAATTTGAATATAGAATTCAAATGAAGTTTAAATAAAGAGAATTCAAATAGAATTGAATTGGAATTTGAATAGAGAAGTCAATAAGGAAACAAGAGTATAAGTATAATTAGAATTTGTTAATATGCAAGTTTAAATATATTTGAACATGTCATGTTCAAATATGAAGGTGAAATAGACTGAAAAGTTAAGTAACAGATTTTATTAACAAATTGAGTTAAAACGATTGGTATAGTTAAAATAGATTGGACAGGCATAAATATACAGGAGACAGGTTTGGAATAAATTATAGAAGTGAAATAAATAGAATTCCCGACAAAAAGGTACGTATTTAATTCATATATGAGATTTTATGTGCCGTATCGGCAAGCCGCTTAGCTTTTTCTTTTTCTTTTTGAGATGAGAAGGACCGGGAAAGCTATTTGAAATTTTCCGATGCTCCCGGTACAAAGGAGGTTATGGTGAATTTTTCCGGGAATTTAAGGAGATAGAATATTTTTAAGATAATTTGATAGTTAGAAATCAACGTATCGATATATATAGAAGTCGATAAGAAAACGAACTTAGAAATAAAATAGTATAATCAAAAAGGAAGTATAAGAATAAAATCTAGTTAGAATAGAAAGAAAAAGTGTTACGTGTTTAAAGGTAAAGAAGTAGTTGTATGTTATTGATTGTTCGAGTAAGTAGTCATATCTGTTTTGACGTTATAAATGTTATTCAGTCATGGTCTGAGAGGTAGTTATACCCCAACTTGATTGATTGCATTATTAACAAATGAACAGTAAGATTTCAGGCTCGAAGATCAATGTTAGATAAGAGTTAGTTGAATATAGTATTTGGGTTGTCGTAACGATGTTTTACACAACATCCATTTTAACCCAAATAAGTGTAAGCTGGGAAATAGAATAATAAATATTTCCTAAGTATAGGAATGAACGAGATGGGAAAAGAGATACGTAATTGGAATATTTTCCAATTATAAATAACATATATTTTCTAAAGTTTAGAAAATAAAAGAAGGCGATATATGGAAATGTTTTCCAAATAACGTATAAGGCCAATATGGTTATTGAAAATATTTGGTTAACAAATATTGATAAGAAATAGAGAAGAGATTTAATTAATGGAATATTAATTAAAGGCTCAGTGATTGTTGGATGTTTGGATGAACACTTGTTTTATTCGATAGTTAAATCATCGACTATCGAAACACTTGTTTTTATTCGATAGTTAAATCACAGACTATCGAAGTTTTGACCATCGTTGTCAATATGGAGAGATCGGTTGGATTATTATCCGAAGAACCACTCCATATCGGCAGTAGCGTGCAAATCAGATTATATAAAGATAATCGAAGACGGAGTAGAGTGCAAGGACTTTTTCTATTAATAGAAATAGTGCCTTCAGTTCATCCTGTTCCTGGGTGACTTGTATGGATGAATGTCTGACAGAGTATTTCCAGACGATCACGTATATTGATTTCTCCAACCGTACCAAGAGTGGAGGCAGAGAAGGAAACTTCTTTTAGCTAACACATAATGTATTGTTGTAGACGTCAATCGGTGATTTGATGGATTTGACGATGTGGCATTCAAAGTGAATCTGGTATGATGATAAAGCGTAGCTTCTAGCCTCATCATCCGGTAAATGACAGAAATCGGGCAGGCAGCATGGCTAACTCGGTCGCACCGAAGTAGGGTGTATAATCACCTGATCTAGAGTTTCATTTACTTCTAAAAATCTATTGTTGATGCTGTCCCATTCGGGAAACGGTTGCTGATCCCAACTGTTGGTGATATACATTCGATACACTCAAGCGAAATGAGTGGTCGGTCATGTGTGGTCGGGTTGCAAGATGTTCTTGTTGAACCCAGTGTATTCCTCTCTAGAGGTACATTAGTGAAAGGTGGTTCCATACCTTGTCATAGTTGGAAATTCATTACCCAATACGTGCTTGCGGTTTTGATTGTATACTATATATGTAGAACGTGAGATGAAAGCGTTTCTGCTAGATGATTATATATATACTGTGGTTGATAGACATTATTATAATATCAAAAGGTTTTTGATATAAAGATATTTTGGATTCTCATAAGGGAAAAACCCGTTCCGTTATGCGGCATGGTCTTATGAGATATCGTTTACTTGTTCGAACTGTTTTTTAAACTGTTTTACTCATACCAGTCCCATGACTGACCCGTAGTTTACTTTGTTGTTTTCCCTAAACTCTTGGGTGCCTAAATTTGTACGGGCAGTCAAGTAGTCGGGAATTTACAGATATACTGAAAGAGCTTGGAGCAGGAGGCTTCAGGATCATATAGCTATAGTTCTTTCCGCTGTGTTGTAAGTGATGTACTTTGATATTGATGTATATTCAAGTACAGATGTATATTTCAAGTTATGTTATATATATTATATGTTATTCGTTCCGCTGTGAGATTCGTGTTACTCTGATGTTGTGTATTCTTCTTCTTCTATTCTAAGTTTCTATCTTATCTTTCCTCACCCTCTAATTTCTTTCACTAATTACCAGGATTTTTCGATGTTTTGGTTATCGACATCGAGCTTATGTCGATAACCAAAGTCATTGAAAATCCAGGTCGTTACATCTTTAGTTACCTTATTTTTATGGTATTGTCCTATTTTCGGTTTATTCATGTCATGATCCTTTATCTTATTTGCATGCTGAAAGATCACTGGACTTACCAGACTTATGTCTGACCTAGTTTGTTTTTCGCCTCTTTTCTTCTGTTCCCCCTCCCCCAAGGTAGTCAGGGAGGGAATTGCTCAACCTAACTTGGACCTCTTCTCTTTCCAATCTTGAAGATTAGTTGGTGTATTGCTTTTGACTCTCTCTTTTCCACTGCTATGGTTGTTTCATGCTTTATCGGGGAATATCATTATTTTTATGCTTCTTTTATTCTTGGAAGTTTTTAAATCAAGACAGAAGTTCTATGTATTACATTTAAGTATGATTGAGAAAATTGTTGTAAAAGCTTGACTGAATTAAGTTGTTTATAAAATGACTTTATTTTTCGCTACTTTATTTGCATGTCTTGTAGTTTTTCTGCGTCTTTTACCTATAATGCTCCACCGAAGTTATGGCATTCCCTCTATGAGGGACGTTAACGGAGGTGGGGTGTTTCAGATAGTATCAAAGCTGAAGGTTACCGGATCAAATAAAAGATTTGAAAAATTATTTTCAAAACGGTTTTAAAAGAAGCATTTTCAAAAGAAAAGTTTTGTTTTAAAGGCGTATTCCCCGAAGCCATATGCACTATCTTTTGATCCTCTATTTGAATCCTTGTTTCCTTCTTTCCTGAGTCTCCGGGGCTCCTAGCTTTGTGGGAGGTAACCTCATCGCGGCATGGTTCTGTAGGCTCGACGAGACTACGACACTTGTCAAAGGGCAAACAAGTGCCCAACTTCCATCTACAGCCATAGTAGTTTCACCTGCGGCTAATTTTCTTTCGAGCTTTGTAGGATTTTCCATGCGATGGAGGCAGGTTTCAAAAGACCTGTCAACAAGTTACATAAGGATGGCAAAGATGAGAATGAGGGAGTTTTGCTAAGGAGCACAACACAAGGATGAAGAACTCATGGATATGGACTTGGTTCACAAAGGAGGGGAGGAAAGAATAGTAAAACCTAAAACAAGAGGAATTATCTTTATTTTGGTATAACAGGTTGTATAATTAAGGGCAAAGGCAAGAACAAAAGACAGGATTTTCCAGAAGGCAAGTGCATTCTCTCACCACCAGCATACCTGAGAGAGGGATAGTAAGATTTCTGTTGAAAAGTTTAGTTTTTCTTCTTGATCATCCTGCAAGTACTCTTTTTGATTTTTGTACTTCGCATTCGTTTATATCTGCTTCCATAGTTGAGAACCTAGAGCTTGTATAGTAGAGGATCCCACTATTGTCTCAAGTCCAATTTGTGTTTCGGCTCATTTATCTTTGGTTTGTAAGGATTTGAGATACTTATGTTTTTGGTTTCAGGGGCTATAAGTTGATTCTAGGCATGGATTAGTTAGCTAGTAATTGTGAAAGGAGGGTAGTTAGACTTTCGACTTTCCTCGGGAATACCCTTGAAATTTCGTGCGATCCTAAGGGATCGGTTTGTCTTAGCTACCTAGAATCACTTTATGTATTTATCGACAATTTTTGATCCGTTAGAGTAGTCCATGAGTACGCAGATGTTTTTTTGATTAAGGTTAGGAGTTTTCCCCCTAAAAACTCGAGATAGACTTCCGCATATATGCAATTGACAACACAAAGCCAGTTATGCGATCAACGATAGTTCTGGAGCAAGATTGGCGAGGATAGCCAGAGTCGGTTAAGTGCTCAATTGTTTGGTTGTTTTGCTAGTATCACCTCACATAGATCATCCAAATTCGGAGGAGGTATTCCTTGGGTGCTTGTCTGATATTGGTTTAGGTCTTTGGGGCTTGTACTTAAGGGATGTCGAGTTTGACTAGGATGGTTTGCGTGAGAGATAAATAGTTGTGGCAGGCACCCTAAGTAGAAAAAAAAAACTAACCTTAAAAGAGGTAAAAAGTACATAGCAACCTTTAGCTTTATACCCTCAGATTTGTGACATGATGGATAAGCTAAGTAGAGGAGAGATCTCTAATCATCTTAGTATATATACTTGGTACCATAGTTAACTTATGTTTATCTTGGAAAGATAGTTCGACAACATTGGATACCCTCTAGCATAGTAAATGATCGAGGTCCTATCTTTATTAGTGGGTTTTGGAAATGGAGGTCTAGAAGCTTCACAATCGTGAAGTTAAATTAGTTAAGGTACAGTGGAGTGAATCTCCAAGAAGATGCGACTTGGAAGACTAGATATGCGCATCATACCCTTTTTGAGGGTATATCCTTGATTCCTCCTTTTTCTGTAGTATTTATTTGCATACTAGTCTTTATCTTTTAAGTATATCCTCTCGGTCCTATCATCGGCCCTTAGGTAGAAGCCAATGAATGAAAACATGTGCTTGAGACATGTTATGATTGATGGTTGCAAGTGGTTGCAAGTGGTTGCAAGTGGTAGAAGCCAATGGATGCTTGTGGATGATGGATGAGTAGATGGATGATCGGATGTTAAGATGCATTCTTTTTAACTTGAAGATTTCAGGGACGAAATCCTATAAGGAGGGGAGAATGTAACACCCCGATTTTTCTGAGAATATTAAAATTAACAAATTCAAGAACACTTAATTTTTAGAAGAAGAATTAAGTGAAATGGATTGTGCTATTACATTCATCTCAAAATTTTGGTTAAGATAGACATTTGGTTTGCATAAAACGGATACCTTATGAAGAAGTTATTAAGCCTTGAATTTGTATGCATATAAGAAAAAAAAATATAGATATATATACAAAATAAATAAATAAATATGCAAAAAAGTTCAAAGCAGCGAATCGGGAGGGGAAATAACCGAACCGGTCCATTTTTGAGGTCGACCCGAGCCTTGCTGGGTCGACTAGGGGTTGATTCAGGGTGTTTGGCTGTCAACCCATGGGCCGATTCGCTCTAAGGTAGATATGTCATTTGATTGGTTCTCATGGTTCAGGGTTAATCTAATGGTCCTAAAACACTCTCTAGAACTATATAAGGACCCTAAACCTAAAACCTAATTCTATTATTCACTCTCATCTAAACCTAGCCGCCACTAAAACCTAAGTCAAATTAAATCTAATCTAATTCAACTAAGAGAATTCAACGATCTACATCAAAGGCGAGCAATTCAGTTTCAGAATGCAGATCCCTGAAATCAAGTTTTTCCTTTTGATTGTAAGTGTAGTTATCTTTCAGATGTGAATAAATTAAAGACATGATTTGTAATGAATTGTAAAATAGAGTTGTATCAAGTTGTATGTGATTCTGATTCATGTTTATTCATGTATATTCTATCATATATGCCTATGAACTATTGTGGTCTATCGAACCTGTCATGTTATGTGGAAATTTGTGAGTAAACCTATGATGTTTTATAGGAATTTGGGAATGAAATTATCATATGTAAGTTCGGTGATATTATGATACATACAAGTTTTAGGCTAAGTCATGTCGTTTATCCCTAATTGTTTAGAGCCATTATTCATACATGTTTAGATCTACGACCTTTTATGTTTAGATCTACAACTTTAAATGTTAGATCCATATGCCTTTTATGATGGATCTAATTTGCAAGTTCACCACTACATGCCAAGTTTAACTTGTATAGTTCTATGTAAATTCATATGCTTGTGGTTCATGTTGCATAGATCAAATTTGCAAGTTCATAGTTAAAAGTATATTGTTCTATGACAAATCCATGTGACATATGTGTAGTTAGATCCATACTTTTGTATGATGTTGGAATGTTGAAAAGTTCCTCTTTTCCCGTTTTTGTTTTATAAGTTAGGATAAAATATCGAGCCTAACATTCTATGTAATTTTGCGAATGTACAATGGGGGTAACATTGGGGAAAACATGAAATTACATGTAATTGGCATGTTTGAAACATAAGCATGATAAGTGGCATGAAAATGGTATAATCTATATACCTAAAATTTTGAAGGTGATTTAGAAGGAAAGTGGGCTAAGACAATAATTGATTTATAATTTACATGTAAATATGTAGGATAAACATGAAAAATTACCTGGCATAGATTGGTTCATAAAATGGTATATTTAGTATACCATTAATTGTGAGCATAATTAAAAGGATAATTATGGCATAATTAAATTGGGAATAATTTACATATGGAATTTGTCATAAATAAGAAATATGTAAATTTAGAAAAGACGAATATGCCTAACCTGAGGTTAGACTGAGTGGTGGTGTAAAACTACCTGGAACCGACCGGCACATCCAGTGACCACAACAATACCCATCTAATATGGATGGTTAGTGAATTGAGCCCAAAAAGGACCCGAGGTTAGACTGAGTTGTGGTGTAAAACTGCCCGGAACCGACCGGCACATCCAATGACCAAAACAATATATATCTAATGTGTGTGGTTGGTGCTTTAATAAAGCTAAGTCAAGATTGGTAGGGTTAAGTCAATTAAGGAAACACTTAACCAATTCAACATGTTAACTAAACTGATGGGTGAGGTTAAGTAAATTTAGAACACTTAACCGTTATAACATGTTAATTAGACAAGTGGGCGAGGTTAAGTAAATTTAGAACACTTAACCGTTATAACATGTTAATTAGACAAGTGGGTGAGGTTAATTAAATTTAGAACACTTAACCGTTATAACATGTTAATTAGACAAGTGGGTGAGGTTAAGTAAATTTAGAACACTTAACCTTTATAATATGTTAATTAGACAAGTGGGTGAGGTTAAGTAAATTTAGAAACACTTAACCAATATAATTTGATTTATGGAAAGGTTAAGTTAAAATAAGAGAGCAACACTTAACCAGTATAACTTGATTTGTAGTAGGGTTAAGTTAACACAAGAAGGCAACACTTAACCAAAGTAACATGACACATAGGTAGGTTAAGTTAACTTGAATTTATTGATGACACTTAACCAATACAACAAGATGAATATGTGGGGTTAAGTTAACAAGAAACACTTGACCAATATAACTTGATGAACAAATGGGGTTAAGTTAATAGGAAACACTTAACCGATCCAGCATGATAAGTAAGGTGGGTCAAGTTAATAAGAAATGCTTAACCCACATGACATGATAAATGAGTGGTTTAAGTTAACATTAGCGGACCACACATAACTAATATGGCGTAATGTGCGAGAGAGTTAAGTACATATCGGGTTGGTGGGTAATATTAGTAAATATAGGCCCACGAAACTTAACCATTAAATAAACAAGCTTGAATGAGTGGTAGGTTTAAGTACATATCGGGTTGGTGGGTAATATTAGTAAATATAAGCCCACAAATCTTAACCATTAAATAAACATGCTTGAATCAGTGGAAGGGTTAAGTACATATTGGGTTGGTGGGTAATATTAGTAAATATAGGCCCACAAAACTTAACTATTAAATAAACATGCTTGAATCAGTGAAGGGTTAAGTACATATCGGGTTGGTGGGTAATATTAGTAAATATAGGCCCACAAAACTTAATCGACAGTAGATAATTCCCTTTTGGGCATTTCAAATGTGTACGGTCCACATACTAAAATAGAGAGAAGACGGTTATGGACAGAATGTGATGACTTTAGGAAACTATCTTTCAATCAATGGGTAGTTGGGGGAGACTTTAATGTCACCAGATTTTTAGGAGAGAGAGCACCTAGAGAAGGAGATTTCTCCGATATGGAGGAATTTAACGATTTTATCTTAGGTAATAACCTGATTGAGATTCCGCTTTATAATAGAATGTTTACCTGGTCCAATGTTAGAGATAGTCCATCCTTTGCCCTGTTAGATAGATTTTTTATTAATACCGAGATTGAAGATAGATTTTCGATATGCAGAGTAAAAGGTTTACCATTTTTATTGTCTGATCATTGCCCAATCATTTTATCTTGTGATTCGAATTTAATAATAAGTAGGAATTTTAAATTTGAGAGGATGTGGTTACTAGATAGTAGTTTCAGTAATTTGATTGCTATTAAATGGAATTCTTTATTTTATTATAATAATTTGTATAAAGATAACTCAGCTAAGATTTTTGTTGCAAAACTAGGAAAACTAAGATTTTTTCTTAAACGGTGGAACAAGTTCGTATTTGGTAATGTCAGAATTAAAAAAGATAAAATTTTATGTGAAATGTTAGACATAGATAAAGTTAGTGAAATTAGAGCACTTAATATGAATGAGAGGGATAGACTTAGTACTTTAAGAAATGATCTTAAGTTGACTATTGAGAAAGAAGAGGTCATGTGGAGGCAAAGATCCAGAATTCAATGGATAAGAGAAGGTGATAATAACACGAAATTTTTTCATAGTATAGCCAATAAAAGGAGGCGGGAAAATATGATTCATTCCATTGTTATTAATGATATTGAGGTGTCTGTCCAAAAGGATTTAAATGATGCATTTACTAGGTATTATAAGCAGATCCTAGGAACTAGGTTAAATAGAAGGATAAATGTTAGATGGAATGATATATATATCCGTCTGCCACTAGTATTGATTTAACGGGCTTAGATAGTCCTTTTACTGAGGGAGAGATATGGAAGGCAATATGTGATATGCCTAGCGACAAAGCTCCAGGACCTGATGGGTTTTCAGTTCTTTTTTATAAACAATTTTGGGAGATTTTAAAGGCTGATATTATTAATCTTTTTAATGATTTTTATAATGGTAACTTAAGGTTAGGGAATTTTAATTTTGCTAATGTCATTCTAATACATAAGAGAGTTGGAGCAAATTCACTTAAGGATTTCAGACCTATCTCTTTAATTAATGTATCAGTAAAGATTATCTCTAAAGTTCTTGCCAACAGACTAAGCACTAAGATGAATGATCTAATAGACGTTTCACAAACAGCGTTCATTAAAGGTAGAAATATAGTGGATGGGGTAGCGGCAGTACAGTAGTACATAAATGTCTGTGTTAAAAATAATTTTTCATGTGCCATTTTGAAGCTAGACTTTGAGAAGGCTTTCGACTCGGTTGATTGGGACTTTATATGCGAGCTTTGTCTTGCTAGGGGTTTTAGTGTTAGGTGGACCAACTGGATTATGTTACTACTTAAGTCGGGTTGTTCCAGTATTGTGGTTAATGGAGTAGTTGGTAAAAAGATTCAGTCTAAGAGAGGTCTCAGACAAGGTGATCCTCTCTCGCCTTTTTTATTCAATCTAGCGGTTGATGTTTTCTCTAGAATTATCAAGAGGGCAGGAAATTCAGGTGTCTTAGGTAAAGTGGGAAATGACGAGTTCCATAATGAATTATCAATTCTTCAATTCGCAGATGATACACTATTATTTTCATCTCATTTACCTAAACATGTTATTACTCTTAAGTTTATTTTATATAGCTTTGAGATGTTGTCTGGTCTTCGAATTAACTTCGACAAGAGTGCAGTCATGGTCCTTAACGATAGATGTAATGTGACGCCCTTAGTAGCCAACACTCTAAACTATCCTATCATGAAATTCCTGTTTGACTACTTAGGCTTCAAAATTAGACCCTCCAAGCTTAAAAAGATTGACTGGATAAGTATTATTGATAAAATCAGTAATAGATTATCGAGTTGGAATAATAGATTTCTTTCTAGAGCGGGTAGATTAGTTTTAGTTAATTCGGTTTTATCCGCCATTCCCACTTATTGGATGACGGTTCATCGTTTTCCTAAGTGGGTTATTAAGAAAATTGACAGAATTAGAAGGAATTTTCTTTGGAACGGTGACATCAATTGTAGTAGTCACAAATGTTTAGTTAATTGGGATTTGTGTTGCAAGGCCAAGAGAGACGGAGGGTTAGGGATTATTAACCTTGTCAATTTTAATTCATCTTTACTAACTAAATGGTTATGGAAATTTAGAAGTTCCGATACAGTGGCTACTTGAAAAAATTTAGTTTTAAAATCTTATTACTCTAGGGGAGAGTTTCTTGTGGGTTCTAGTGTTAATAGGTCTAATAAATTATCCCACTTTTGGAAAGAAGTATTAAACTGTTTTGACTTTTTCAAGTTAGGTTGTACGATGACAGTTCATTCTGGTAACTCTACTTTTTTTTGGCATGATGCTTGGATTTCCAGTATACCTGTAAAAATAGAATTTGAGGAACTTTTTAATGCTTGTAATTTCAAGAATTCATTTATAGCGGATGTTTATAGAAGTAATGTAGAACCCCCATGGGAGTTTTCATTCGTTAATATTTTGGAGGGGAGACTGTTAAGACAATTAGCCCTATTGAAAGCAAAATTAACCTTATACCATCTGGATGAGAATAGGGATACCATTAGTTGGGGACTGGATAAGAGTTTAGTCTACTCAGTAAATTCAATGTACAAACTTATTAATTTTCCTGGTATGTTATTTCTTCCTTTTAAGTTCATATGGATTTCAAACTCTCCTCCTAAAGCTAAGTTTCTTATGTGGTTGATTATCCATAAGAAGCTTAACACAGTGGAACTCTTAAAGAAGAAGAATATTTTGATTGATGCTAAATGCTGTTTTTGTAATAACTCAGAGGAGGATGTGGATCATTTATTCTTTTCTTGTAATTTTCCCAATTATATTTTAACCATGGTACTAAAGATTTTTGTTTTGTCTAGTGTGAATACATTCAATAACTGTGAGGAATATTGGAATCATTATAGACTTAATTAAAATTCAAATCATAGGTATGTTATGGATTCCTTAATTATCATAATTAGTTGGTACATTTGGTTAGAAAGGAACCAGAGATTTTTTAATTTTAGTGTAGAGTCTTCTGATAAATTAATTATAAAGATAGTGTATTTCTGTTTGGACTGGATGACCACTTCTTGCAATAAGTACTTTAGAGACTTGAGATTTGGTAACTTTTTGCATAAAGTTAGGTCTAATTTGGGGTTATTTATGAGTATCAATAGATACTTTAGAAACAATAGTTCTCGTATTTGTGCATAGTAATTGTAGCTTTGATAACGTGAGCTTATTTCCTTTTATAACATATATGTGTGGCCATATAATAGTATATATATATATTTCTATATATATATATATCCAAAACCAATAATTGTTGTATTTGTCAATATTTCCCTAGCTCTGATGATGATGGTGTATTTTCATTCAGTACCTTTTTCCTTCTTATGTTGCATATATGTATGGATATATAATGGTGTATATATAAGTATATATATATATATATATATATGTAGGAATACATATATATATAATTATATCTATATATATAGAAATATATATATCCATACATATATGTGATGGTTGCTAATGATGGGTGTTCAAGTCATTGTTCAGGTCTTTAGGTGGAAGATCATATTGGAGAACTATATGGATAGCTTTCTGACGAAGTTGTGGAGCTTTTGGGTTATGCTGATTTGATTTGATCATTTTTTGCTTGCTTAGATTATATTGGTGTATGAGGAGTAGGAGTGTCTGTATATATTGGTGATCTATTACACCATTTGTTTTTCTTCGTTTATTATATGTAAGGGAGTAGATATACTTCTTATCGGGTGGTGGCCATGCCGGAATTCGATAACGAAGTATGATGGGTGGTGGCTTTGCCGGAACTCATCTATCTACTTTCTCTTACATTCTTTTTTGAGACTCTTGTTTTTTTTTTTTGGGTCTGTGTTTTGGTGTATGTATTTGGATACTGTATCACTTTATATCTTATTATATATATGTGTGCTCTCTTCCCCTCGGAAGACCACACATTTTTTGCTTTTCAAAAAAAAATTATATAAACATGCTTGAATCAGTGGAAAGGTTAAGTACATATTGGGTTGGTGGGTAATATTACTAAATATAGGCCCACAAAACTTAACTATTAAATAAACATGCTTGAATCGATGGGAGGGTCAAGTACATCTTGTGTAGGTGGGTAATATTAATACGTATAGGCCAACAAAACTTAACCGTTTTCTAAAAATGCTTGAATCAATGGGAGGGTTAAGTACATATTGGGTTGGTGGGTAATATTAGTAAATATAGGCCCACAAACTTAACCAATTGGAAACTCTATTAATGGGGACCCATTTCAGCAGTAACCCACATGGATGTATCACGTTACCCTGAACTAGGCAGGGTGGGGCACGATTACTGGGCTGATTATAAGCTGTCAAAGCAGAAGCAGGGGGTACATCAGTGTAGGATCCGACGGTTTATGGGCGTGCACGTACTCCGGAGTGGGAAAAAGCAGGCACTGGTTACCAATAGTTATACACTGTGCATCTTGAATCGTGTCGGGTCGCTACCATAAGGATTGATACACCTTGTGGTGGGACCAGCACAGGGTATCTACATGCAAGAGAGGGTCGATTGACACAGACACATGGAACATGAATACAAGTATGGAGCCGATCGATAGGGTAGTAAGTTTACATCTAACATGTTCATGGCAATTGTGCTGATTGAGGTGGAATCCTAACGATATATGTACACTGAATGCTACCACAACTACGGGGGGTTGGAATCACGATTATCATTTTATACATATTACTAATTGGGACACTAGTTAGTTGGTGTAGAGGTAAATATAGAAATCAGATTAACAGAGTATTAGCGAAGCAGAGAAAAAGTAGAAGCGCATTCAGTTCAACTTGCACTTATCTTGTCTTTAGTTACCTTGTTTTTCTGGTATTGTCCTATTTTCGGTTTATTCATGTCATGATCCTTTATCTTATTTGCATGCTGAAAGATCACTGGACTTATCAGACTTATGTCTGACCTAGTTTGTTTCTCGCCTCTTTTCTTCTGTTCCCCCCTCTCCCCCAGGTAGTCAAGGAGGGAACTGCTCAACCTAACTTGGACCTCTTCTCTTTCCAAGCTTGAAGATTAGTTGGTGTATCGCTTTGGACTCTCTCTTTTCCACTGCTATGGCTGTTTCATGCTTTATCGGGGAATATCATTGTTTTTATGCTTCTTTTATTCTTGGAAGTTTTTAAACCAAGACAGAAGTTTTATGTATCACATTTAAGTATGATTGAGGAAATTGTTGTAAAAGCTTGACTGAATTAAGTTGTTTATAAAATGACTTTATTTTCTGCTACTTTATTTGCCTATCTTGTAGATTATCTGCATCTTTTACCTATAATGCTCCACTGAAGTTAAGGCATTCCCTCTGTGAGTGACCTTAATGGAGGTGGGGTGTTTCAATTAGCAAGTCAGAATTCTAATTCAAAAGACGAACGATTCATTCTCTTCTCTGCCCCGTCTTTGTGAGTACAATTTCTTTCATAAAATAATTAACAAATTTAGCGTGATGAGTTATACTTTGTATTATGAGAACCTGACTGTTGAATCTTGTGATGCAATTTAACTTTGTTATCTTATGTTGGTAGATCTATTTCATATGTCCAATCATACATGTTTAACTTGATTCATTTTATGCAAGTTTCGGATATAAATCGTATGCTAGTTTGTATGTGAATCTTATGCAAGTTTGGGATGTTAAATCATATGCTAATTCGTATGTGAATTTTATGCAAGTTTGGGATGTTAAATCATATGCTAGTTTGAATATGAATCTTATGCAAGTCTATATGTGAATTGTACACAAATTTATATGTGAATCAATTATATACATATGCTAGTTTATATGCAACAACATGTAATAAATTCATATGCAAGTTGTAGGAATCCATATGCAAGTTAGGTGAAAAACTATATTCACATTTTTTGGTGAAAATTATATTCACATATGCAAGTTTAGGAGAGACCCATAATTCATATATGCAAGTTCACAATTTCATGTTTAGATCTATATTTAGATCCATGGTAGTTTATGCAAATATATGATTCTATATGTCCATTGTCTATGCAAATTAGTGGCTATTCAAATTTATGTTATAATTCCTATTTGCAAGTTAGATTTATTTTTATGTGTTATGCAAGTTGTGATGTTTCTTTTTTTATATAAGTTAGACTATTTGCGAGTCTAACATAATTCATATTTGAACGTACGAATAGCGTGGGGACAATGGGAAAATATTAATTATAATTGTGAATTGTCAAAAAATGGATTTAAAACCATATAATTAAATTGAGACAATAATTGGTGTAATTTATATACCTAAAAATATGGACATAATTTAGGTGACAATTATGGACATAATTAATTTGGAAATTATTGACAATTTAAATAGGGATAATTAATTCATATTCGGGTGAAATAATTTGTAATAATAAACGCCTAAGACACGAGGTTAGACTCGTTTGTGGTGAAAGACTGCCCGGACCCACCCGACAAATCCAGCAACCACAAATGGTAGTCTAATGTGAGAGGTCAAAGGGATAAATTAAATGCGTAACAATTGTAAAGACACGAGGTTAGACTCGTTTGCGGTATAAGACTGCCCAGACCCACCCAGCGAATCCAGCAACCGCAAACGGTAGTCTAATGTGAGAGGTCTTACAAGGTTACGGTTATAATGAATTAAGTAACACTTAACCAAGATAAACATGTGGTGGGACATGGGGGTTAAATGGGTGACATGGTTGACATGTGAAATACGATTAGAAACACTTAACCAAATTGTAACATGTAAGCAGACATGAATGAGAAGAGGTTAAGTGGGAAATTCTAGTGGGGACCAGGCATAGGTTGAAAGCTTGTGTCAAGCATGTGGGACCCCTTTCAAACCAGTAACCCATTAAGTATCTTTGTGAGATCGAGTTAGATCGAGGACGGGACACGCTTACAGGGTTTGATTGTAAGAGGTCAAAACGGGTTTACGGTGGCAACGCAAGTCCAACGGGGTCATGTGCGTGCGTGGGCTCGGGCTGGTAGGTAAGACGTTGTTGCATCATGTCGATATAAGCCGTGCATTTTTGGTGGTATCGGGTTGCCACTTTTGGGAGTGATACAATCCACTATGGGACCAACACAGGTATCTACGAGTTAGGGAGTCGATCGCATGGGGGTAGTGGGTACAACTAGTGGAGATAGGGGCTGGCGACACCTTTGAAGGCAACTAGGGGTAAACGAAACTACCATTATGATTATTATGTGCAGTAGGTGGGATCAACTTTTAGGGTGACTAGTAATGGTGCAGTATAGTAATTATCATATAGTGATTAGGAGCAAGATTAACACTAGAATATTCCTCTTATTCGTTTTGTCTTGCCCACTTGTTTCACAGTCATTCCTTGTTTTACCAGTTTATGCCTTATCCTAATTACTTTAGTAATTATATTGTTAAAGTTATTGTACTCACCAGACTTTATGTCTGACCCCTTTTGTTTTTGCCTCTTTTCGTCCTCCCCCTCCCCCTCAGGTTCTCAGGGTAGGACTAATGCTATTGGAACTTGAGTTGGATCTTTCTCTCTCTTTTGGAAGTGCTTGGATTGCTGAAAGTAAAGTTCAGCTCATCTCTTTTATGGTTACTTATGTTGGGGTTAACTTTATGTACTTAGAAAACAATTTGTCAAGATGGTTACCAAGTGTACTTGGTTTTACTGTTGGTTTATGATGTTGTTGTAATCAAACTACTTCTCCGCTGCAATAAAAGTTGTTTTAATTTTTTCAAGTACCAATATATGTATTTATATTGTTATATTCTGTTCTATGCACAAATAATACTCCATGAAAGTTAATGCATTCCCTTTGAGAGTGACATTGATGGACATGGGGTGTTACACGTGGTATCAAAGCTGAAGGTTAATAGAACCGATAAGAGATTTTGAAAAACTATTTTTCAAGAGCATTTTATAAAGAAATACTTTCAAAATTATGTTTTAAGGAGAGTATTTTCAAGAGCAAAGTCTGTTTTAAAAACATAACCCCCAAGAGCCATATATCTTTCTTTCGAATTCTCCGTTTTGAATCTCTTCATTTTCTTTTCAGCATGTCTGGGTTACCCGAGATACCCAAGGGAATACCGATACCAACCTGGTTCAGAAGGTATCTGGAGGCTAGGGCCACCACCACAGTCCCAATAAACTTCCCTCCTCTCCCAGCTGCAACCGCTCCTCCCCCTCCCCCTGTTGATACCTTTTCGAAGATATGCAAAGACTTTCAGGAAATGGGCGGAAAACCGCTTCATGGGACTGGGACGTTTCTCAAAGGTAGAAGGAAGTGGAGGACTTATTGGTACCTTTAAGATAGACGATGGGAGGAAGGTTCAATTAGCTGCTTGGTTAATAAAGGACGAAGCCTCATTTAGGTGTGAGGTCACGAATGGAGAATGTACAGGAGAGACATGTATAGGACACACGATAAGAAAGTAGATCCAAAGAAAGGCGGTAAGGATAACAAGGGGCCAAGAGAAAAGGAAGGGCCGCACTTGTGAAATACCTGACTACTTAAATAAAGACGTTAGAAAGAAGAAGAAGAAGACTGGTTGTTATCGTTACGGAGAAACATGACATCTTATTAGGATCGTCCAAAGAAGCAAAAGGAAAAGGTAAGGACAAAGTACAGGATCTTCTGGAGGGCAGACACATTCCCTCACGGCTGGCATACCTGATAGAGGTAGGAATATCATGGTTGGAAGTTTGGTTTTTCTTTTTGATCATCCTGTTCGAACCTTGTTTGATTCTGGCGCTTCACACTCGTTTGTGTCTGCTTCGTTAGTTGAAACTCTGCACCTAAATACTAGTCTAGTTACGGATCCCATAGTACTCTCAAATCCTATTGGTGGTTCGGCTCATCTTTCAATGATTTATCAGGATTTGAGAGTGTCTATCTTGAGCATTGAGTTTAAATGCAACGCCTTTGTTCTTGGCTTCATGGGCTACGGCTTGATTCTAGGCATGGATTAGCTAGCCAGATACGGTGCCATCCTAGAATGTGAAAGAAGGGTAATTAAATTGTTGACTCGTTGTGGAAAGACCCTTGATATTTCTTATGACCCTAGAGGTTCGGTGATGCTTAGCTACCTAGAATTTCTTAACGCGTCCAACGATGATTTGGAATCAGTTCGTGTGGTCCGTGAATATGGTGACGTCTTCGATGAAGTTCGGTGTTTACCCCCAAGGCGCGAGATAGTCTTTCGTATATACCTAGTAGATAATCCAAAGCCAGTTGCATTACCAGTGCACCACATGGCTCCGAGAGTAGCTTGAGTAGGGGTTCATAAGAAGAAGCATTTCGGAATGGGGTGCTCCAGTTGTTTTTGCTACAAAGGCTGATGGTTTACTTAGATTGTGCATAGGCTATAGAGAGCTGATTAAGCTCACGAAGAAGAACAAACACCCATTGCCGAGGATAGATGACTTGTTCGATCAATTGGTTGGTGCTTTGGTTTTCTTGCAGTTGGATTTGGCTACAGGATTTCATCAGCTAAGAATGGCTGAAGACAGCATAGATAAGACTGCATTTAGAACTCCTGACGGTTTATTCGAGTGGCTCGTCATACCTTTTGGTTTGACAAATGCACCCGCGTATTTCGTTGACTTAATGAGTAGGGTGTTTAGGGAGTTTCTAAACAAGTTTGTGGTAGTCTTTGTGGACGATATCTTGATTTTCTCTAGAAACGAAGAAGAGCACGCTCTACATCTTAGGGAAGTCTTAGAGACCCTACGAGTGCATCAACTCAAAGCTAAGTTCTCCAAATGCCATTTTTTTGAGAAAAGAAGTGAGGTTCTTAGTACACGTAGTCACTAAGGAGGGGATAGTTATGGATCCCGCAAAGGTGGTGGCAATCCAAGATTGGAGGATTCCTAAGAATGCAACAGAAGTAAGAAGCTTTTTTAGGGATGGCTGGTTATTATAGGAAGTGCGTTAAGGACTTCACGAAGATCTCAGCCCCACTTACTCGGTTAACGAAGAAGAACTTGACTTTTGCTTGGTATGTTGACTGTGACGATGCTTTCCAGCGTTTGAAGACGGCTTTGACGACGGCTCTAGTTTTAGTTTTGCCAGATGGAAGTAAGCCATTCTTAGTAAATACCAGTGCTTGCGGGACAGGGCTTGGAGCAGTTTTCAATGCAAAAAGAAAAGGTGATATGCAAAAGGCGGCAAGTACGAGCATCGCTTATCATCCACAGATGGATGGATGGACAGAAAGGGGTGAATAGAATCCTTAAAGATCTTTTGAAGTTATGTATCCTAGATTTCGGAGGGACATGAGAAGAGGCAACGAGCTTAGTGGTGTTCACGACGTGTTTCACGTTTTGCATTTGCTTAAGTGTTTACGTGATATGGTGGAAGTGGTGGAGTCGAGCACGCTCAAAGAAGTGGAAGTAGAGCGAAATGCCACGGTTAGATGAATTCCTACAAGCATTCTCGGATCAGATGTCAAAAAGCTACACAACAAAGAGGTCAAGTTGGTCAAAGTGCAATGGGGAGATGATTAAGGAGACGCGACTTGGGAGATGGAAGACGAGATGCATACGTTGTACCCTTTCCTTTTTGAGGGTCTGTTTTTAACTTCTCCTTTTCTACCGCTTTGTTTATGCTTGTCCTGTCGTTTAGTATGTCTTCGCGATTGTATCTTTGATCTTTAGTTAGGAAAAACCCTATGGTTGTAAACATGTGTTTGAGACATGTTATGTTTGGTGGATGCAAATGGATGCAAGTGGTTGCTAGTGGTTGCCCGTGGATGCATGTACACACAAATTAGGCACTAGATCGGCTCAGTCACTGTCATATTGCATATAAATATGTATGCATATTTAAATAAATGGATGCATAATGGTTGTGTTATCATATGGATGCTGCATTTATATGAATGGTCGCGCACGCATGTAGAAATAATATGTATCATTAGGATTCCTTTGCATACATAATGGACGCATGGCACTATCATGATTTGCATTAAGGAGGTCAATTGAATCAGTAGACCGCCTGATATTGCATTAGATAAGGAACATATACACACGCTTTGCATATGTTCATAAGGCATTAGAAGTCATTTAAGGACAATGGATGTCTGTGTTTGTTGATTAAGTAGATGGATGATTGGATGGTAGGATATACATTCTCCTTAACTTGGAGATTTCGGGGGCGAAATCCTTTAAGGAGATGAGAATGTAACACCCCATAATTTTAAATATTAAAATTAACAAATTTAAGAATACTTAATTGTTAAATGAGAATTAAGGGAAAAGGGATACGCCATTGCATTCGTCTCGAAATTCTGCTTGGAATAGATTCCAAGTTTTCAAAAATCGGACTTCATATGAAGAAGTTATGGCCCTCAGAAGTTTCATAAATTTATATACAACAATTCAGAAAATTAAATACCAAGGCAGGTCGACCTAGAGGTCGACCTACCCCAGGCCAGTCGACAAGGGGGTCGATCTCCCTATACAGGTCGACCTACCCCTCGGAGCAGATCTGAAATCAGACGATTCTAACTTGTTGTTGAGTCTTACCTGACCTGTTGTTGAGTCAGTAGGGCAGAGGTGGAAATTCTAGATAACTCTATCTAGTCTAGACGGTTGTGATTGCTCCTATGATAATCTAACGGCTTAGGTTGATTTAAACTTCTATAAAAACACGCTTAGACTCAAACCCTAAACCTAAACTAAATTAGTCTCTTGGCCACCATGCTGCTGCTACGATAGTTCTTCTTCCTAAAGCTTAGGGATTAGCAAGTCAGAATTCTAATTCAAAAGATGAACGAATCATTCTCTACTCTAACCCGTCTTTGTGAGTACAATTTCTTTCACAAAATAATTAATAAATTAATTGTGATGAGTTATAATTTGGATTACGAGAACATGACGGTTGAATCATGTGATGTTATTTAACTTTGTTATCTTACGTTGGTAGATCTATTTCATAAGTCTAATTATACATGTTTAACTTGATTCATTTTATGCAAGTTTGGGATGTAAATCGTATGCTAGTTTATATGTGAATCTTATGCAAGTTTGGGATGTTAAATCATATGCTAATTCGTATGTGAATTTTATGCAAGTTTGGGATGTTAAATCGTATGCTAGTTTGAATATGAATCTTATGCAAGTCTATATGTGAATTGTACACAAGTTTATATGTGAATCAAATATATACATATGCTAGTTTATATGGAAAAACATGTGATAAATTCATATGCAAGTTGAAGGAATCCATATGCAAGTTAGGTGAAAAACTATATTCACATTTTAGGTGAAAATTATATTCACATATGCAAGTTTAGGTGAGACCCATAATTCATATACGCAAGTTCACAATTTCATGTTTAGAACTATATTTAGATCCATGGTAGTTTATGCAAATGTATGATTCTATATGTCCATTGTCTATGCAAATTAGTAGCTATGCAAATTTACGTTATAATTCCTATTTGCAAGTTAGATCTATTTTTATGTGTTATGCAAGTTGTGATGTTTTTTTATAAGTTAGACTATTTGTGAGTCTAACATAAGTCTAACATATTTCATATTTGAACGTACGAATAGCGTGGGGACAATGGGAAAATATTAATTATTTAAATTGTGAATTGGCAAGAAATGGCTTTAAAAGCATATAATTAAATTGAGACATTAATTGGTATAGTTTATATACCTAAAAAGTATGGAAATAATTTAGGTGACAATTATGGACATAATTAATTTGGAAATTATTGACAATTTGAATAAGGATAATTAATTCATATTGGGGTGAAATAATTTGTAATAATAATCGCCTAAGACACGAGGTTAGACTAGTTTATGGTGTAAGACTGCCCGGACCCGCCTGGCAAATCCAACAACCACAAATGGTAGTCTAATGTGAGAGGTCAAAGGCATAAATTAAATGCGTAACCATTGTAAAGACACGAGGTTAGAATCGGTTGCAGTATTAGACTGCCCGAACCCGCCCTGCGAATCCAGCAACCGCAAACGGTAGTCTAATGTGAGAGGTCTTACAAGGTTGCGGTTATAATGAATTAAGTAAAACTTAACCAAGATAAACATGTGGTGGGACATGGGGGTTAAGTGGGTGACATGGGTGACATGTGTAATACGATTAGAAACACTTAACCAAATTGTAACATCTAAGCAGATATGAATGAGAAGGGGTTAAGTGGGAAATTCTAGTGGGGACCAAGCATAGGTGGAAAGCTTGTGTCAAGCTTGGGGGACCCTTTTCAAACTAGTAACCCATTAAGTATCTTTGTGAGATCGAGTTAGATCGAGGACGGGACACGCTTACTGGGTTTGATTGTAAGAGGTCAAAACAGGTTTACGGTGGCAACGCAAGTCCAACGGGGTCATGTGCGTGCGTGGGCCCGGGCTGGTAGGTAAGACGTTGTTGCATCATGTAGTTATAAGCCATGCATTTTTAGTGGTATCGGGTTGCCACTTTGGGGAGTGATACACCCCACTGTGGGACCAACACGGGTATCTATGAGTTAGGGAGCCGATCGCATGGGGTAGTGGGTACAACTAGTGGAGATAGGGGCAGGCGGCACCTATGAAGGAAACTAGAGGTACATGAAACTACCATTATGATTGTTATGTGCAGTAGGCGGGATCAATTTTTAGGGTGACTAGTAATGGTGCAGTATAGTGATTAGGAGCGAGATTAACGCCAGATTATTCCTCTTGTTCGCTTTGTCTTGCCCACTTGTTTCACAGTCATTCCTTTTTTTACCAGTTTATGCCTTATCCTAATTACTTTAATAATCATATTGTTAAAGTTATTGCACTCGCCAAATTTTATGTCTGAACCCCTTTGTTTTCGCCTCTTTTCTTCCTTCCCCCCAGGTTCTCAGGGTGGGACTAGTGCTAGTGGAGCTTGATTTTGATCTTTCTCTCTCTTTTGGAAGTGCTTGGATAGCTGAAAGTAAAGTTCAGCTCATCTCTTTTATGGCTATTTATGTTGGGGTTATGTTTTTTACTTTATGTACTCAGAAAACAATTTGTCAAGATGGTTACTAAGTGTATTTGGTTTTACTATTGGTATATGATGTTGTTGTAATCAAACTACTTCTCTGCTGCAATAAAAGTTGTTTTGAATTTTTCAAGTACCAATATATGTATCTGTCTTGTTATATTTTGTTCTATGCACAAATAATACTCCATGAAAGTTAATGCATTCCCTTTGAGAGTGACATTAATGGACATGGGGTGTGACAACAATCGCCGAGTCACCCTAGTTTCACCTCGTCACAACATTCTGACCACAAAGCTACTTTTGCAATCAAGGCCCACCCACCTGGTAGTAACGCGCAGACCCAACCTCTGCGAGAATAGCCTAAACATCTTCCACCGCACATGTCATTTTTATCAGCAGATTTCATATTTTTAAGTTTACAGATTACTTAATTTATAATTAAGTGCAACTTCTTACATTTCATAAATTTTCCCTTTTTCTCTACTTATTACAAACATCTGGTTTCAGTTTTCCCTATTTACTGATTACTTAATTTACAATTAAGTACCACTCATCTCTTTACATAAGTTATCTCATTTTCTTAATCATTTATTATAACCTAAGTTATAATCTCCACTTGTCCCTAGGATAAGTCCACTTATTATATAACATTCTCATTAATGTAATTAATTTATAATAGGTTATTATCATTCCTTGTTCATTCCATTCCTTTTACTATTGTAATTATCTTTCATTCAATTCCCATTCATTTCCGTTAATTACAATTAATGCTATTTAACAATCTTGCTAATTGCATATATTTATGTATATGTGTTTATGCACTAGACCTCTCACATTAAGCTTACACTTGTGGATGCTAGATTTGTCGGGCGATTCTGGGCAGACTTCTTCCACAAGTTGACTTAACCTCGTGTCTTAGCACCATCACATGTTATTTACGCACTAGACCTCTCACATTAAATTAACAACTTGTGGACGCTGGATTTTCCGGGCGGTTCCGGGCAGACTTCTACCACAAGTTGAATTTAACCTCGTGTCTATGTGCAGTTACAGTTTTCAATTTACTATAAATTTTCGATATAATTTGGGCCTACACACTCTAATTTAACATGCAATTATTCCCATTTCTATAATTAAGGGTTCAAGTACATAATTGTTACAAGCTAACATGTAATTATAACAACAGTAATCGCTACATGTATTTTTAACAAGTTTACATATCTATAAGTGAACATTTTAGCACATTGAACGTTTCAACGTATGAATTTTTAACGTATTAATATTTTATCATATTAATATCTCAACATGTCATAATAGCATTTTAGTGCATTTAATCATTATATCAGATTTACATGACATGTTAACGGGGTGTATTAAACGATAATATACCATTATCAAAAATGGTATAACTTAAATCCACTCACCTAATTTGCTTTCCAATTCCTAGATCTAGTCCAGGTCTAGCATTCCATGGTTTCCCCAAACTGGATTTAGAACCTAACAACCATGGATCCACAATTTTTACTAAAAGAAAAAGGGAAGAAAGAGGAACAAAATCTAATAGACCAGATCTAGGAATTTTCCTTACTTCGCGTATGATTCTGAACACCTTCTTATTAAGATTCAGTATTTTCCTCCAGATCTTGATTCAAAATTTTCCTAAACTAATTATCTTATTTTTTTGAAGAGATTTGAGGAGGAGGAAGAACGGCAGAGCTTAGGCATTGTCTCAAAGAATGTGAGATTTTGGCTAGGCTCTGTTAGCCTATTTATAAGTGTTCTGGATCTTATTGTAGACCCAGCGCTAAGTCAACATTGAACCTAGTTAAGAAAATAGTCCATATACGTTGATGACTGGATCTAGGGTGGGTCGACCCCCTTGCTTGGGTCGACCCCGGCTATAAATTTTTTTCTGCATATGGTCTTTAGTTTTGAATTGATTTGAAAATGTTTATATATAAGGTCCTTATATGTATACAAAACTTGTAATGACCATTTTACGCATGTATATATACGCTCAACTTATATTTCGTTTTCAAAATTCAAACAGTGTTGCACCGTTATTTGAATCTTGCTATATTTCGTTGATTATAGCCTTATTCTGAACTTTATCTCTTGTATATATATATATACATATATATTTACACACACACACACATATATATATATTTATTCTTATATATATATATATATTCTTTACTTCCTTATATGCATATTTTTCCTTATATGTGCGTTTATACATATTTCCTCTCATGAACATGTGTTATTTCAGTCGTTCCCTTAAATCAAAAATATGATGGCGGCGGGGATCAAACTCTGTACCTTTTGTATGCAAGTCACATGCTCTAACCAATTGGATTACTAAGGCTATTGTTAACAAAGCTTAGAACAGTGGTAATTATTGTTTCCTATTTTTCATGTTTGTTGCAATATTTCATTGCATGAATCTTTTTCTTTTGTTTCTCCTTTATTATTAATGTATAATATTTGTAAATCAGTGCACGTAACATATTTACACCGCATGTAACCAATCCTTTCTTTGCATTATCTTTATTTTATTCTTCATATATACATTTATGTCTGTGTGTATATATGCATTATTTAATTATTAAATTGTCATAAAATGCGGGGTGTTACATGGTCAAGGATGCTAGTTTTGTTAGGGAGGATTGCAAAGGCATAATTGAGTAGTTCTAGTGTCATGATTTATTTTGGGTAGTCAATTAGAAGTTTTGATTTAGATTTGATGTTTTATGTAATGTTTAATTGTAAAACTTATTGATTTGGAACCTAATGTAAGTTATTTAGGCTTGGCATGTTAGCATTTAAGCATTTGAACTGCGCAGTACCATAATTTTCGGTTTTGATACCTCGCATTTTGAGTATTTTCTTGTCAATTTCATATTTTTGTTATTGGAAAATAATTTTTGTTCACAAAATATATTATCTGATTGTTCTCCTTTTTGGCATTTATAAAGGTTACATAGTCAAAGGTGTTCGAATAAGTAATTAAGTGGAGGAAGAAAAGGGGAAGACTGTGTTGTTGCTGCTTTTTTTTTTTTTTTTTTTTTTTTGCCCTACTGTACAAGGTTTGCAATCTTTCACATATTCATTTTATTTCCAGCATTGCATTTCAAGTGTTTCATATAGGGCATCTGTACCACCCCACGTTCGTTAATGTCACTCACAAAAGGAATGCATTAAGTTTCGTGGAGCATTATAAGTAAACAGAACGGAATATTACAAGATAGAAAAAGTAGCACTTGAAAATTTTGTAATTTTATTGCAGCGGAAACAGAAATAAGTTTGATTACATTTCCAAATACCAAAATCAAGTACATAATATCAGTCTTGTACAAAACCTTCAGAGTGCATACTTTTAAAGCCATAATCCCCAACAGAAAAATGCCATACGCTGAATCAAAGCCAAGCAATACACCTTTCAACTTCAAGTTAGAAGAAAGAGATATCGGAACTAAGCTTGAGTATTTCCTCCCCAAGAACCTAAGGGGGGACGGAAGAAAAGAGGCAAAACAAACTAAGTCAGACATAAGTCTGGTCAGTCCAGTGATTTTAACAATATAATCATTAAAGTAACAGGATAAGAACATAAACTGGAAAGAAAGAAATGACTGTAGAATAAACAGGCATGACAAGGCAGACAAGATGAACAAAATATAACGTTGATTGTGCTTCTAATCACTACAGGATAATTACTACACTGCACCAATGCTAGTAACACCATATCATTACTAGTTACACCACACCCTTACTAGTCCCCTACTAAAAGTTGATCCCTCTTACTAATCATGATAATGGTAGTTTCGTGTACTCCTAGCTGCTATCATAAGTGCCCCTTTTTGCTCCTACCTCCACGAGTTGTTCCGACTACCTTCCTCGTTCGATCGACTCCCTAACTAGAATGTATTATTACTTGTGTCATTCGGCCTTGCTTGTATGTAGATACCTGTGTTGGCCCCATCATGGGGTGTATCAATTCCCATGATGGCAACCCAACACGATTCAAGATGCACAGTCTATACTACTGATGCCCAGTGCCTGTTTTTTCCACTCCGGAGCACGTGCACGTCCATACTCCGTCGGAACCTACACTGTTGCACCACTCGCTGCTATTTTGACCGCTTATAATCAGCCCAGTAATCGTGCCCCACCCTGCCTAGCTCAGGGTATCATGATACATCTATGTGGGTTACTGCTGAAATGGGTCCCCGTTACTACGGTTTCCTAATCAACATGTTATAATGGTTAAGTGTTTTCAATTTAACTTAATCCCACCCGTTTGCTTAATTAACATGTTGTGCTAGTTAAGTGTTGCCTATTCATATGTTGCTTAACCATCTCACTGATTCACGCATGTTTATTTAGCGGTTAAGTTTGCGGGCCTATATATACTAATATTACCCACTTACCCAAGATTTACTTAACCCTTCCCCTTATCAAGTCCATATGTATTATTAGTTAAGCTTGCTTTAACCCTATCCACTTTGTTCATGTAATATTGGTTAAGTTGTCTTCTTGTCCATGTTAACTTAACCCGCCTGTTCATATGTTACCTAACCTTTCCATTCTTAGCATGTTTGTTCCTTATCTTTAATTTATTCATTAAAGCACCAACCTCTCACATTAGGACTGTTGTTTGCGGTTGTTGGATGTGCCGGGCGGTTCAGGGCAAACTTCTACCGCAAACTCATTCTAACCTCGGGTTTTTGGGCTTAATGCGCTAACCTCTCACTTTAGATCAATGTTGTTGCGGTCGCTGGATGTGCCGGGCGGTTCCGGGAAGTCTTACACTGCAACTCAATCTAACCTCGGGTTAGGCACGTTCATCTTTTAGCCAATTTACATATTTACCATTCATGTCCAAGTTTATATGTAAATTATCCATAAGTGTGGTCAATTCAAGTTATGCAACATTTTCTAGTTATGCCAAAAATTAATTATATGATTACAACCCCTTTTATGCCAATTACATAATATTCAACTTTTGCCCAAACTTTTCCCCAACGTTCCCACGTCGTTCGTACGTATAGTTCATGTGATACGTTAGGCTCGCAATTAGCCCAACTCATAAAAAAAGGAAAAAGGGAAGAAACACATGACATCATAACTGGCATAAACAATATAGATCTAAGACTGCATAAATCTAAACATATAAAAATAGATCCAATCAACATATGGAATGCAAACTAGCATAGATCTAAACATAAACTTGCACGGATTTAAACATATGAAATGGTATGGATCTAATCGTATAAACATGTAGATCTAAACATATGAACATATAGTTCTAAACATATGGACTGATATGGATCTAATCATATAAACATGTAGATCTAAACATATGGACATATAGTTCTAAACATATGGACTGATATGGATCTAATCATATAAAGATGTAGATCTAAACATATGAACATATAGTTCTAAACATATGGACTGATATGGATCTAATCATATAAACATATAGATCTATACATATGAACATATAGTTCTAAACATATGGACTGATATGGATCTAATCATATAAATATATAGATCTAAACATATGAACATATAGTTCTAAACATATGGACTGATATGGATCTAATCATATAAACATGTAGATCTAAACATATGAACATATAAAATATGATCTTACAAATATGAACATGACTTGCATATAATCTTTCATAACTTGCATAGATCGAGCAAACTTGCATACATAACTTGCATATGTAATTAGGCATATGAATTGACACAACATAACTTACATATAATGAATCTAATCAAGCATAAATCAAAACATAGTTTGCAAAGACATAAACTTTATATGATTTACAAACATTTTCATACAGTCCAATTCATAACTCATCACAATTACATTTAAACAATTATCTTGTGAAAGTAACTGCACTCACAGAAAACGGATCATGAATTCTGGGAT
Source organism: Allium sativum (assembly GCA_030737875.1). Lineage (NCBI taxonomy): Eukaryota > Viridiplantae > Streptophyta > Magnoliopsida > Asparagales > Amaryllidaceae > Allium > Allium sativum. The sequence continues at coordinate 965,038,034 of CM060912.1, read as the reverse complement.
CTGATTTCTGAAATTGCTAAGCTAATTCGTTGATGTAGGTGTTGATTCGTTCATTGTTGTTCTAGAATTCCTTTTTGCAATTCCTAGGCTTTAAATCTTTATATCTTATCTTTTTATCTTTAATCTAGAATTTGATTTGTTATGGTGGCGGCTAGTTTAGTTTGTAGATGAACAGTATGACGACATCATAGTTTAGGGTTGTGAGGTTAGGGTTTAGGTTTAGCAATGTATATATAGATGTTTAGGATTAATATGGGCCTTTAGATCAACCTAGGAGTCATCAAAGCCATCCAAACCCAAGAGATCCAACCACAACATGACACATATGCCATAACGCCTCAAAAAATCTTCATGGTCTAGATCAGTTCGCAGGTGTCGGCCCTACGGGAGGGAGGGACACCCGTGTCGACACCCCTAAGCGGGAAATTTCCCGCTCAGCTGTTTTCTGAAGTTTTGAAGTTCGAATCTGCTTTAATTATTTAATTGTTATTTTAATTTAATTTCTGCTTAAACTTGAAAACTTATAACCTTTATAACTTCTTCATACGAAGTCCGATTCACGCAAACTCGGACTCTATCTCAAGCAGAATTCTAAGACGAATGCAATGGCGTAACCCTTTTCACCCAATTCTTATTTTAAAGATTAATTATTCTTTAATTATATCTTATGTCCCGTTTTAAAATTACGGGGTGTTACATTCCCCCCCTACATAAAAGATTTCTTCCACGAAATCTTCAAGTCAAGAATAATGTGTATCCTACCATCTAACATTCATCTACTCAACCATTCAATCACAGGCATCCATTGTCCTTAAAAATGTTTCTAATGCTTTCATGATCATATGCATAGTGTGTGTATATGTCCTTATCTAATGCAAAATCAGCCAGTCTAGTGATTCAGTTGACCTCCTTAACGCGAATTATGTCAGTGCCATGAGTCCATCATGTATGCAATTATTCCTAATCGTACTTTATAACTTTTACACGAGTGCACAATCAATTGTACAAATGCAACATCTATATGATAACACATCAAGTTCCAATCTATATACAAATACATATATGCATATGCAATATGAAAGTGACTGAGCCGATCTAGTGTCTCATGTGTGTGTAAATGCATCCATGAGCAACCACTAGCAAACACTTGCATCCACTTGCATCCACCAAACATAACATGTCTCAAACACATGTTTACAACCATTGGATTTTCTACCTAAAGATCGAAGACATAATCGAGAGGATATACTAAACGATAGAATAAGTCTAAACAAAGAGATAGAAAAAGGAGAAATTAAGAGTATACTCTTAAAAATGAAAGGGTCAGCGTACGCATCTTGTCTCCCGTCTCTCAAGTCGCGTGTCCATGATCATCTCCTCATTGGATTTTAACCAACTTGACCTCTATGTTGCTTAACTTCTTGATCTCCGATCCAAGGATGCATGTAGGAGCTCGTCTAATTGTGGCATCTTGCTCCACTTCCACTTCTCTAAGCATGCTCGGCTCCACTATTTCCGCGGTATCATGTAAACACTTCCTCACATGCGATACGTGAAACATGTCATGAATACCACTAAGCTTTTTCGCCAACTTCACTCTGTGTTCTGTCCAATTCTTTCAGTAATGGGGTATTTCCCTACGAACCTTGGTGCTAATTTCCCCACACTCCCCAAAGAGAACTACGTTCCTCCACGGTGACACTTTAATAAAAACCTTGTCTCCAACATCAAACTCAAGGTCGGTTTGTCTCTTGTCAGCGTTTGACTTTTGTTGGCCCTATGCCGTCTTCATTCATCTTCAAATCAAGTCTATCTCCTCAGAAGTTTCCCTAACCATATCTGTCCCAATTAAATTTTATCCATAGACTCCCACCAACAAGTTGGTGATCGACATGGTCGTCCATAAAAACCTAATACGAGCTTAATAACTGTTGTTATAAGCGATCTCCACAAATGGAAAGTGCTCTTCTCATGTCCTCTAAAATCTATGATGCATAACCTCGAAAGATCATCAAGGATTCTATTCACCCTTTCTGTCCGTCCATCCGTCTGTGGATGATATGCGATGCTCAAACATAACTGCATACCTAGTGCCTTTTGCATATCACCTTTTCCTCTTGCATCGGAAACTGCTCTAAGCCCTGCCTCGCAAGCACTGGTATATACTGTGAATGGTTTGCTCCCATCTAGCAAAGTCAAAATTGGGGCCGATACCTTTGCAAAGCCCTTAACGAACTTCCTATAGTAGTCCACCAACCCTAGAATACTTCTTACTTCCGTTGCTTTTCTAGAACCTTCCAATCTTGGATTGCCACCACCATTGTAGGATCCACTTCTATCCCTTCCTTAGAGACCACATGTCCTAAGAACCTCACTTCTTTTCTCCAAAAATGACATTTGGAGAACTAAGCTTTGAGTTGATGTGCTCTAGGGTCTCTAAGACTTCCCTAAGATGTAGGGCATACTCTTCCTCGCTTCTAGAGAAAATCAAAATACTATCCACAAAGACTACCACAAACTTGTTTAGGAACTCCCTAAACACCCTACTCATCAAGTCTACAAAATATGTGGGTGCATTCATCAACCCAAAAAAAATATGACAAGCCCTTCGAAGAAACCGTTAGGTGTCCTAAAAGCAGTCTTATCTATGCTATCCTCAGCTACCCTCAACTGGTTAAATCTTGTAGCTAAGTCCAACTGCGAGAAAACCAAAGCACCAGCTAACTGATAGAACAAATCATCTATCCTCGGCAATGGGTGTCTATTTTTCTTCGTGAGCTTGTTCGGCTCCCTGTAGTCCATGCACAATCTAAGAGAACCATCAGTCTTGTTAGCAAAAACAACTGAAGCACCCCATTCTGAAATGCTTCTTCTTATGAACCCTTTCTCAAGTAGCTCCCCTATTTGTTTACTGAGTTCCATCCTCTCTCTCTCTCTCACGGAGCCATGTGGCGCACTGGCAATGCAACCGGCTTTTCATTATCTACAAAGTATACTCGGAGGTCTATCTCGCGCCTTGGGGGTAGACCCCGAACCTCATCAAAGATGTCACCATACTCACGGACTACACTAACAGATTTCAAATCATCGATGAATGCGTCAAGAGATTCTAGTTAGCTAAGCATCACTGAACCCCTAGGGTCATAAGAAATATCAAGGGCCTTTCCACAACGAGTCAACAGTCTAACTACGCTCTTTTAACAGTCTTGGATGGCACCATGTCTTGCTAGCCAGTCCATCCCTAGAATCAAGCCATAGCCCATGAAACCAGGAACGAAGGCGTTGCATTCAAACCCAACGCCCAAGATAGACACTCTCAAAACCCGACAAAACATAGATAAGTGAGCCGAACTACCAATAGGATTTGAGACTACAATGGGATCCATAACTAGACTAGTATTTAGGTGCAGTGTTTCAACTAACGAAGTAGATACAAACGATTGCAAAGCGCTAGAGTTAAAAAAAGTTCGAACATGATGACTGAAAAAGGAAAATCAAACTTTCAACAGAAATGCTTTTATCTCTCTCCTGTCCTAGTGACATTAGAGCATGAACTTGTCTTGCAGAAGTAGGTCATGTCCTCTGTCCATGCCCTTGTCCCTTCCTCCTTGGGTAATCTTAAATCATATGTCATGCCTCGCCGTAATGGTAACAACCATGCTTCGTCTTCTTCCTACAGTCCTTAATTATATGGCCCGTTATACCAAAATAAGGACACCTTCTTTTGTTACAGGGGTTAATTATTCTTTCCACTTTCTCCTTTACCTTCTTCATGGATTAGAGCCATATCAACAAATTCCTCATCTTTAGGTTGTGTTCCTCAGCCTAAACTTCATCATCGATTAAGCAGCTAGCTGAACTTTCCTTCCATTGTCTATCTCCAAGATACCAAACGAGTCCTTCACTTCCTTGAGCCAATTTATAGCCTCGACAAACGTCTCAGTCCCATGAAAAGGTTTTCCGCCCATCGCACCGAAGTCCTTCCATATCTTAGGAAAGGCATCTAAACGCGGAGAAAGAGACTCAAGAAGGCAAAAGGAAGAGATTCGAAACAAAGAATCGAAAGATAGATATATAGATTTTGTGGATTATGTTTTTCATAGTAAATCTTTCTCTTGAAAACACCTTCTTTGAAACATGTTTTTGAAAATAATACTTTTGAAAACGGTTTTCAAAATCTTTTGTCTGTTCTGGTAACCTTCAGCTCTGATACCACGTGTAACACACCATGTCTGTAACGACCCGGATTTTCGGCCGTTGAATTCTGAATATTTAAATTTGTTTTAAAATTTTTATTTGAATTATATATAGGAATTTATAACGAATTTATTTATAAAACGATATTTAAACGTATAATTTATAATATAATATTATATAAGGAGGTAACTTTCAGGGGCGTTGTTTTCAACATACGGTGTTCTTCAAGAATCAATCCATGCTGGCGAAATTTTTGAAAATGAAATTTATAAATTTTGTTATCAAATCTTCTATTCATTCCATATGCAAATTTCAAATAAAGATCTCGCAAAATCCTCTGCTACCAAATACATGTTTCAGTCAGATTGTCGCCATGTCCAGGCAAGTCAGAGATACATTTCTTTGCTGGTACATTTACATTTGTAATCTCTGCCGGTTCAAAGTCAAAATGTTTGCGACTACTGCAACCTCGTATAATAAAAGAAATCTAGTCACCGTTTCAAGATTTTGTGCAATTGTAAAATAGTCAAGTGTTAACAAAATTTTTGGTTCTAAATTTAAAACAAATATATCAGATGTGATCCATTGTTATTTTGGTTCTCAAAAGGTCAAAGGTTTCGGTAGAGCAAAGGAAATTAGCCTGTACGCATTAAGTAGCCTCTCTAACATTGTTGGCTAATAAAGTAATAAATAAAAAGAAAAGAAATACAATATTAGTGGTATGCTGTTCGTACTACTTCTGACCACCACGTGACCTATATATATAAAAAACAAAACCGTGCCTTTCACGCCATCTCAATTCCGTGGGTGCCAAGCTTTTGTTGCCGTGCTCCCCAATCTGTTATAAGCCGTGACTACCAAGGATACTCCATCTATAAAATAACAAACCAACCCCTCTTCCTTGGTTTCCCTTCAGATTCAAGAAAAACTCCTTCCTCAACACAAAATCGTGATTTCTCAATCTAATATAAAATCAAAATCAACCCAAATTAATTCAAAAAAATCGGAATACTTATATATTTCGAATCCTTGAACTACTGACCACTTATTCTTCTATTCGATATTGTCTTTTGGGATGTTTTTCCACCGACCGGCTTGACGCAAATTAGCTGGCGATGCTGATGACCAAGCGAGGAGCGAGAGTTGACGATGAGGTGTTGGGTGGTTGGCGTTGAGCTCGCGAAGTGGAAGCCATTTGTGGTTACGGCAGGTGAAGCGCGAGTGGAAAAGGAAGGTGATTGGGTGTAGACTTCGGTGGCTGACCTGAGTGATGAGTTGGATGGTGTTCAGGCAGCTCGTTTGTTTGAGCTTGTGGTGGAGTTACAGGGGATGGGTGGGAGCAAGGACGGTGGACGTTGGGTGAAGGGTTGTTAGCTGTAACAGTTGTTTGGCGATGAGGAGATTTTGCTCAGCCTGGTCGTAATTTTGAGGTACAAGTAGGATTTGTTTAAATAATGGTTTTAGGAGGGGTGTTCTACCCGGAAGAAGTTTGTCCTGTTCTTGGGTGTTGAACTTGCGATCACGATGTTTGTTGGGAACTGGAAGTTAGCTTTCTAAGTTTGAGTCGTATTCTAGAAAGAAGAGTGGGGAGAGCAGTATACTGAATGTGTGTTAGATGGGTTTGGTTAAGTTAATATGGCAACGCTGAAAATGGAGTACGGGTTTCAATAATTAATGCATCGTGAAAATGGAAGTTAGGTAAGTGGGGTTGCGATGGATCCATGAAGATAGAGAGAGTTAAGTTCGTTAATTGTATTACTGTGAAGCTGGTCTCATATAATATCATTTGGGAAGGAAACGATATACTTAAGCAAGGAGTTAGGATTAAAAACAAAATTAATAAGAAGAAGGAAGAACGTAAGGAGGTAAAATGGGTGAAGGTGTGATCATGGTATTCTGGTAGGAGCGGGTTTCTGATTGAGAAGTGGAAAGTAGAAGGGAACGTCAGTTTGTGTTTTCTGGAAGAAGGTGCATTGACAATAACCTATGTATTGACAGTAACTATGGTTTAAAGGCTTTGGGAAAAACTTGGCATTAAGGGTTGATCAGTGTTACACGTTGGGGTTCTGGTGCATGATTAGTGACTGTGAATTCTATGCAGATGATGGTTTGAGTGGAGCAAGTGAGTTCGGTGGTGGATGTTTGTTCCGATGGCTGTGGTGTTTAAATAGAGAAACAAGAGTATGAGAGTTGGAGCAAGTTGCGGGAATTGGGAACGATGTTTCAAAAAGGGGTGTCGACGGTTTTTGAAGAGGAAAATGAAGTACTAAGTTATTTTCAAAACAAACAATCGGGCAAACTCGGTCAAGTTAGAATCATTGGACGAGACCTGCATAATGGAACTGATGTGGCTGGGAACTAAGCTACCGGAATTTCGTGATAAATTCAAACGCCTGTTTGATTGTAAACGAAATAAAGGCAGAACCGTGAACTGCGACCAAGGTGAGTAAACTCACTAACTCTGCTTCGTTTATATTTTTATATAAACGAGTTTTAAAATAATTTTATACAGTGTGTTGGTTGCTTGGTTGAATAGTTGATAAATTGGTTGATATAATCACATCGTTGATTGATTTTTTCATTAATGCGATATTTTTGATGTTACTAACATCTGTGGATGCAGGGAAACAGGTTGGAGGGATCCAACTGGATCCCTCAACATTTTATTTACCGTTTTATTTGATGGTGATATATGTTATGCCACATTATCCATGGTTGAATTTGTGTGTTTGGTTTACCCTGGCCTTAGGAACCTGGTATTTTAGATACCGTAAAATATCATCGAATGTGAAAAAGAAATTAGAATTTAAAAGTAGGATTTATTTCCAAATTAGAAACAATTTCTTTTTCTTTGAGTTGCAAATGGAAACCTATTCCATTGGGTAAACCAAGAAAAATGTTATAAATAAAGATATCAATGAAATGGATCATTAACCATTGGATAAATTAAAAGGTGAGTTCAAATATGAATGTATATTTGAAAGTGAGTATGGGTTTTGAAATCAACATTTGAAAGAGATTTGAATTTAGCAAATTACAGAGGAAAGTTTAAAGGAAGATTTTCAAATGCTTAAAGTAAAAGAATAGTAGTTTAAACAAAGAAATATTTTGCAAATAAAATGTATATAAAAAGGGGATTTATATAGAAATCGAATTAAGTGGTTAGAAAAATGTATAGTTTATAAAGAAGAACTTGAATTGTTTAAAATAAACAGAGTTTATAAATGAACAACGGAAGCGTGTGCGCCGCACACGGTATTTTATTCAAAATAGCAATTCTAACGCTGCCGTTATAATAACTGTTTTAATAGCAATCTTAATGCTATGGTTATGATAAGTGTTCTATAATGCTAGACAGCGGTTCTAACGCTATTGTTGAAAGCAATGTTTGGTTTAAGGTTGAGAGTTCTGACTATTTCAAAGTTAAGGATGTCGTCCAGTTAAGGTCTGAGAGGTAATTATACCCCAACTTGACTGACTGCATTATTGACGGAGAAATGGTTAAGGCTCGATAGCAAGGGTTGGTTAGTGATATCGTTAGTTAACGAATAATTTATGATTTGAGTTATAATAACGATGTTTATAACATCAGTTAATTCAAAGGATTTAGAAATGTTTTCTAACTGGGTAAAAGATATTTTCTCGATAAAGGAATTATATATATTGGAAATGTTCCCCAATAATCAAGAGAGAAAATAGAGCTTAGAAAGAACACGAAAGGTAGAAAATGGGAATTGGAAATGATAATGTAATAAAGAACTAATATAAAAAGGGATAAACGTTGAATGATGTTTGGTCGATAGAATTTCCTTTTGGAAATAATATCATTGTTTGCACACCGACATGTTTTCATTTGATAGTTAAATCACCGACTATCAAAGTTTTGACCATTTTAACGTTGTTAATATGGAGAGACCGGTTGGATTATTATCCAGAGAACCACTCTGTATTGGCGTAAGCGTTATGAAGCAACGTATGCTGAAGAAAAATTGAAGACGGAGTTATGCAAGGGCTATCCTGTTTACGGAATAGTGCCTTCGGTTTGTCCAGACCCAGGACAACTTGTATGGACGAGTGTCTGACAGAGTATTTCCAAAGGGGGTTACGTACGTTGATTCCTTCAAACGTACGAAGTTAGTGGCATAGAAGGGAAACTTCTTTAGCCTAACAATCTGAGTATTTTTGTGGGAATCAATTAGTGATTTCCGATGGATCTGACGATGTGGCATTCAAAGTGAATGATGGCCAGATGTTCTGGAAGATAATTCAAACCTCAAGCCTCACAACCCGGAAGTGGACAAAAATCGGGCAGGCAGCATGGCTATGTGGGTCGCAACCATTAGGATGTATGATCACCTATCTAGAGAAATTCCTTTTGTTCTTAAATCTATCGATGCTGTCCCTTGTCGGGAGACGGTTGCTGATCCCAACCGTCGGTGGTATACATTCGATACACTCAAGCGAAATGAGTGGTCGGTCATGTGTGGGCCGGGTTGCAAGATGTTCTTGTTGAACCCAGTGTATTCGTCTCTAGAGATACACGTTCGGAAGGTGGTCCCATACCTTGTCAAGTTGGAATCCAATCTCCAATAAGCGCCTGCGAGTTTGATTGTATATTATATATGTAGAGCGTGAGATGCAAGCGTTCTACTAGATTTTAATTACTTGTGATTAGACATTATTATAATATCAGATAATATATGATTTCCAAAGAGTTTTGGGTTATCGTAAGGTAAAAACCATCCATGTTTATGTGTGGATCGGTCTTACGATTATCATTTCTTTCGAAAAGATTTTGAAAGTTAAACAAGTGGTTGGAGTTTACTCACACCAGTCCCATGACTGACCCAGAGTTTATTTTGTTGTTTCCCTAAACTCTTGGGTGCCCAAATTTGTACGGGCAGTCAAGTAGTTGGGATTTTTCAGATTCACTTGGAGGAGCTTGAAGCAGGAGGCCTCACCACTTAGCTATAGACTATCATATTTTCCGCTGTGTACTATGTTGTATCTGGAAACAGGTGTTTATAACTGTTCCAGGGATAATCGTTGTGCTCTGATAAGGGTATGTATATACAAATACTGATTTGTGCTTCAAAGGTTATATTATATAGTATATTTTATTCGTTCCGCTGTGAGTTTGTGATCTTCGTTTTCTTCTATTCTAATATTTCTTTCTTTCTATTTCTCATCCTCTAACTTCTTTCTAAAAATGATACGTATTTCTGTGCAATTTGAGTTGGACGTGTGGTATTATTAGTCGACTCAAAGGGTACGGATTTGCGGGTCGTTTCAGTTGGTATCAGAGCTGAAGGTTAAGTGATTACCTTGGCTCTGTGGCGTGACTCAATAGAGATGGGGTTAGTAATACTCTAGATTGAGTTTGAGTGCATATATATGAGCGCGTATTTGTAGATTTGATATAAAAATTGTTTTATATTGTGTTGGCTGGTTTGTTGAGTGGTTTATGAATTCTGGTCGATACAGGGTGTACAACTGTATCGATAGGTGTTTCTAAACTCTCGAACAAAGCAATTCGATACAGTATTGTTTTAAAATGGGTAAATGAAGTAATTTTGCCCAAAACTATTTTGATATAAAAGAAATAATTCCTGAATTATAATGTATGGATGTATGGATTGTTATTACAATCAAATGGATCGAAATTTAAGTTTAATGGAAATTGAAACTCAAATGGAATAAGTGGATTGATTCCTGAAGCAGAGATCAGATTTGAATTGATAGAATTGAAGTGGACTAATCAGTAGTTGATTAGAAAGTTAAAGACTGGAAGTTGGATTGATTGAAACCAGATGGAAATGGGTATATGTATGTGAGCAGGTATTGAATAGAAGAAAGTGCAAGAGATAGAATTATGCCCGACAAAAAGGTACATGTTTACAATATTGTTTGGGTTGATGATTTTATCAGCCTATGAGGAAAGCCACTTGGCTTTTTGATTTTCTTTTGGATTGGAGAAGGCCTAGAAAGGCGAGTTGTGATTGTGCCGATTGAGCCGTGCAGAGGAGATGCTGCCGAAATTTTTCAGAATTTAAAGTGTTAGAAAATTTTTAGAATTTTTGAAAATTTTCGTTAGTAAGAATAAGTTTATATTTGATTTGAAATTAAATTAATTCAGTTTAACTAAATATAATGAGTTATACGCAAAATTTAACCTGGTTATAATAAGGTTGTAGTATTTTTCCTACCTTAGCAATTTCGAGGACGAAATTATTTTAAGGGGGAAGGAATGTAACGACCCGGATTTTCGGCCGTTGAATTCTGAATATTTAAATTTGTTTTAAAATTTTTATTTGAATTATATATAGGAATTTATAACGAATTTATTTATAAAACGATATTTAAACGTATAATTTATAATATAATATTATATAAGGAGGTAACTTTCAGGGGCGTTGTTTTCAACATACGGTGTTCTTCAAGAATCAATCCATGCTGGCGAAATTTTTGAAAATGAAATTTATAAATTTTGTTATCAAATCTTCTATTCATTCCATATGCAAATTTCAAATAAAGATCTCGCAAAATCCTCTGCTACCAAATACATGTTTCAGTCAGATTGTCGCCATGTCCAGGCAAGTCAGAGATACATTTCTTTGCTGGTACATTTACATTTGTAATCTCTGCCGGTTCAAAGTCAAAATGTTTGCGACTACTGCAACCTCGTATAATAAAAGAAATCTAGTCACCGTTTCAAGATTTTGTGCAATTGTAAAATAGTCAAGTGTTAACAAAATTTTTGGTTCTAAATTTAAAACAAATATATCAGATGTGATCCATTGTTATTTTGGTTCTCAAAAGGTCAAAGGTTTCGGTAGAGCAAAGGAAATTAGCCTGTACGCATTAAGTAGCCTCTCTAACATTGTTGGCTAATAAAGTAATAAATAAAAAGAAAAGAAATACAATATTAGTGGTATGTTGTTCGTACTACTTCTGACCACCACGTGACCTATATATATAAAAAACAAAACCGTGCCTTTCACGCCATCTCAATTCCGTGGGTGCCAAGCTTTTGTTGCCGTGCTCCCCAATCTGTTATAAGCCGTGACTACCAAGGATACTCCATCTATAAAATAACAAACCAACCCCTCTTCCTTGGTTTCCCTTCAGATTCAAGAAAAACTCCTTCCTCAACACAAAATCGTGATTTCTCAATCTAATATAAAATCAAAATCAACCCAAATTAATTCAAAAAAATCGGAATACTTATATATTTCGAATCCTTGAACTACTGACCACTTATTCTTCTATTCGATATTGTCTTTTGGGATGTTTTTCCACCGACCGGCTTGACGCAAATTAGCTGGCGATGCTGATGACCAAGCGAGGAGCGAGAGTTGACGATGAGGTGTTGGGTGGTTGGCGTTGAGCTCGCGAAGTGGAAGCCATTTGTGGTTACGGCAGGTGAAGCGCGAGTGGAAAAGGAAGGTGATTGGGTGTAGACTTCGGTGGCTGACCTGAGTGATGAGTTGGATGGTGTTCAGGCAGCTCGTTTGTTTGAGCTTGTGGTGGAGTTACAGGGGATGGGTGGGAGCAAGGACGGTGGACGTTGGGTGAAGGGTTGTTAGCTGTAACAGTTGTTTGGCGATGAGGAGATTTTGCTCAGCCTGGTCGTAATTTTGAGGTACAAGTAGGATTTGTTTAAATAATGGTTTTAGGAGGGGTGTTCTACCCGGAAGAAGTTTGTCCTGTTCTTGGGTGTTGAACTTGCGATCACGATGTTTGTTGGGAACTGGAAGTTAGCTTTCTAAGTTTGAGTCGTATTCTAGAAAGAAGAGTGGGGAGAGCAGTATACTGAATGTGTGTTAGATGGGTTTGGTTAAGTTAATATGGCAACGCTGAAAATGGAGTACGGGTTTCAATAATTAATGCATCGTGAAAATGGAAGTTAGGTAAGTGGGGTTGCGATGGATCCATGAAGATAGAGAGAGTTAAGTTCGTTAATTGTATTACTGTGAAGCTGGTCTCATATAATATCATTTGGGAAGGAAACGATATACTTAAGCAAGGAGTTAGGATTAAAAACAAAATTAATAAGAAGAAGGAAGAACGTAAGGAGGTAAAATGGGTGAAGGTGTGATCATGGTATTCTGGTAGGAGCGGGTTTCTGATTGAGAAGTGGAAAGTAGAAGGGAACGTCAGTTTGTGTTTTCTGGAAGAAGGTGCATTGACAATAACCTATGTATTGACAGTAACAATGGTTTAAAGGCTTTGGGAAAAACTTGGCATTAAGGGTTGATCAGTGTTACACGTTGGGGTTCTGGTGCATGATTAGTGACTGTGAATTCTATGCAGATGATGGTTTGAGTGGAGCAAGTGAGTTCGGTGGTGGATGTTTGTTCCGATGGCTGTGGTGTTTAAATAGAGAAACAAGAGTATGAGAGTTGGAGCAAGTTGCGGGAATTGGGAACGATGTTTCAAAAAGGGGCGTCGACGGTTTTTGAAGAGGAAAATGAAGTACTAAGTTATTTTCAAAACAAACAATCGGGCAAACTCGGTCAAGTTAGAATCATTGGACGAGACCTGCATAATGGAACTGATGTGGCTGGGAACTAAGCTACCGGAATTTCGTGATAAATTCAAACGCCTGTTTGATTGTAAACGAAATAAAGGCAGAACCGTGAACTGCGACCAAGGTGAGTAAACTCACTAACTCTGCTTCGTTTATATTTTTATATAAACGAGTTTTAAAATAATTTTATACAGTGTGTTGGTTGCTTGGTTGAATAGTTGATAAATTGGTTGATATAATCACATCGTTGATTGATTTTTTCATTAATGCGATATTTTTGATGTTACTAACATCTGTGGATGCAGGGAAACAGGTTGGAGGGATCCAACTGGATCCCTCAACATTTTATTTACTGTTTTATTTGATGGTGATATATGTTATGCCACATTATCCATGGTTGAATTTGTGTGTTTGGTTTACCCTGGCCTTAGGAACCTGGTATTTTAGATACCGTAAAATATCATCGAATGTGAAAAAGAAATTAGAATTTAAAAGTAGGATTTATTTCCAAATTAGAAACAATTTCTTTTTCTTTGAGTTGCAAATGGAAACCTATTCCATTGGGTAAACCAAGAAAAATGTTATAAATAAAGATATCAATGAAATGGATCATTAACCATTGGATAAATTAAAAGGTGAGTTCAAATATGAATGTATATTTGAAAGTGAGTATGGGTTTTGAAATCAACATTTGAAAGAGATTTGAATTTAGCAAATTACAGAGGAAAGTTTAAAGGAAGATTTTCAAATGCTTAAAGTAAAAGAATAGTAGTTTAAACAAAGAAATATTTTGCAAATAAAATGTATATAAAAAGGGGATTTATATAGAAATCGAATTAAGTGGTTAGAAAAATGTATAGTTTATAAAGAAGAACTTGAATTGTTTAAAATAAACAGAGTTTATAAATGAACAACGGAAGCGTGTGCGCCGCACACGGTATTTTATTCAAAATAGCAATTCTAACGCTGCCGTTATAATAACTGTTTTAATAGCAATCTTAATGCTATGGTTATGATAAGTGTTCTATAATGCTAGACAGCGGTTCTAACGCTATTGTTGAAAGCAATGTTTGGTTTAAGGTTGAGAGTTCTGACTATTTCAAAGTTAAGGATGTCGTCCAGTTAAGGTCTGAGAGGTAATTATACCCCAACTTGACTGACTGCATTATTGACGGAGAAATGGTTAAGGCTCGATAGCAAGGGTTGGTTAGTGATATCGTTAGTTAACGAATAATTTATGATTTGAGTTATAATAACGATGTTTATAACATCAGTTAATTCAAAGGATTTAGAAATGTTTTCTAACTGGGTAAAAGATATTTTCTCGATAAAGGAATTATATATATTGGAAATGTTCCCCAATAATCAAGAGAGAAAATAGAGCTTAGAAAGAACACGAAAGGTAGAAAATGGGAATTGGAAATGATAATGTAATAAAGAACTAATATAAAAAGGGATAAACGTTGAATGATGTTTGGTCGATAGAATTTCCTTTTGGAAATAATATCATTGTTTGCACACCGACATGTTTTCATTTGATAGTTAAATCACCGACTATCAAAGTTTTGACCATTTTAACGTTGTTAATATGGAGAGACCGGTTGGATTATTATCCAGAGAACCACTCTGTATTGGCGTAAGCGTTATGAAGCAACGTATGCTGAAGAAAAATTGAAGACGGAGTTATGCAAGGGCTATCCTGTTTACGGAATAGTGCCTTCGGTTTGTCCAGACCCAGGACAACTTGTATGGACGAGTGTCTGACAGAGTATTTCCAAAGGGGGTTACGTACGTTGATTCCTTCAAACGTACGAAGTTAGTGGCATAGAAGGGAAACTTCTTTAGCCTAACAATCTGAGTATTTTTGTGGGAATCAATTAGTGATTTCCGATGGATCTGACGATGTGGCATTCAAAGTGAATGATGGCCAGATGTTCTGGAAGATAATTCAAACCTCAAGCCTCACAACCCGGAAGTGGACAAAAATCGGGCAGGCAGCATGGCTATGTGGGTCGCAACCATTAGGATGTATGATCACCTATCTAGAGAAATTCCTTTTGTTCTTAAATCTATCGATGCTGTCCCTTGTCGGGAGACGGTTGCTGATCCCAACCGTCGGTGGTATACATTCGATACACTCAAGCGAAATGAGTGGTCGGTCATGTGTGGGCCGGGTTGCAAGATGTTCTTGTTGAACCCAGTGTATTCGTCTCTAGAGATACACGTTCGGAAGGTGGTCCCATACCTTGTCAAGTTGGAATCCAATCTCCAATAAGCGCCTGCGAGTTTGATTGTATATTATATATGTAGAGCATGAGATGCAAGCGTTCTACTAGATTTTAATTACTTGTGATTAGACATTATTATAATATCAGATAATATATGATTTCCAAAGAGTTTTGGGTTATCGTAAGGTAAAAACCATCCATGTTTATGTGTGGATCGGTCTTACGATTATCATTTCTTTCGAAAAGATTTTGAAAGTTAAACAAGTGGTTGGAGTTTACTCACACCAGTCCCATGACTGACCCAGAGTTTATTTTGTTGTTTCCCTAAACTCTTGGGTGCCCAAATTTGTACGGGCAGTCAAGTAGTTGGGATTTTTCAGATTCACTTGGAGGAGCTTGAAGCAGGAGGCCTCACCACTTAGCTATAGACTATCATATTTTCCGCTGTGTACTATGTTGTATCTGGAAACAGGTGTTTATAACTGTTCCAGGGATAATCGTTGTGCTCTGATAAGGGTATGTATATACAAATACTGATTTGTGCTTCAAAGGTTATATTATATAGTATATTTTATTCGTTCCGCTGTGAGTTTGTGATCTTCATTTTCTTCTATTCTAATATTTCTTTCTTTCTATTTCTCATCCTCTAACTTCTTTCTAAAAATGATACGTATTTCTGTGCAATTTGAGTTGGACGTGTGGTATTATTAGTCGACTCAAAGGGTACGGATTTGCGGGTCGTTTCAATGTCCGTTAGTGCCACTTAGAAAGGGAATGCATTAAGTTTCGTAGAGCATTATAAGTTAACAAAATGAAATATTACAAGACAGAAAAAGTAGTACTTGAAAATTTTGTAATTTTATTGTAGAGAAAACAGAAAAAAATTTGATTACATTTCCAAATACCAAAATCGAGTACATAATATCAATCTTGTACGAAACCTTCAGAGTACATAATTTTAAAGCCATAATCCCCAACAGAAAAATGACATACGCTGAATCAAAGCCAAGAAATACACCTTTCGACTTCAAGCTGGAAGCAAGAGATATCTGAACGAAGCTTGACTACTTCCTCCCTAAGAACCGGGGGGAACAGAAGAAAAGAGGCAAAACAAATTAGGTCAGACATAAGTCTGGTGAGTCTAGTGACTTTAACAATATAATCATTAAAGTAACAGGATAAGAACATAAACTGGAAAGCAAGAAATGACTGTAGAATAAACAGGCATGACAAGGCAGACAAGATGAACAAAATATAACGTTGATTGCGCTTCTAATCACTACAGGATAATTACTACACTGCACCAATGCTAGTAACACCATATCATTACTAGTTACACAGCACCCTTACTAGTCCCCTACTAAAAGTTGATCCCTTTTACTAATCATGATAATGGTAGTTTCATGTACTCCTAGCTGCTATCGTAGGTGCCCCCTTTTTCTCCTACCCCCAGGAGTTGTACCCACTAACTTTCTCGTTCGATCGGCTCCCTAACTCGCATATATTATTACTTGTGTCATTCGGCCTCGCTTGTATGTAGATACCTGTGATGGCCCCATCATGGGGTGTATCAATTCCCATGATGGCAACCCAACATGATTCAAGATGCACAATCTATACTACTGATGCCCAGCGCCTGTTTTTTCCACTCTGGAGCACGTGCACGACCATACTCCGTCGGAACCTACACTGCTGCACCACTCATCGCTATTTTGACCGCTTATGATCAACCCAATAATCGTGCCCTACCCTGCCTAGCTCAGGGTACCATGATACATCTATGTGGGTTACTGCTGAAATGGGACCCCATTACTAGGGTTTCCTAATCAACATGTTATAATGGTTAAGTGTTCTCAATTTAACTTAACCCTACCCATTTGCTTAATTAACATGTTGTACTGGTTAAGTATTGCCTATTCATATGTTACTTAACCTTCTCATTGATTCACACATGTTTATTTAATGGTTAAGTTTGTGGGCCTATATATAATAATATTACCCACTTACCCAAGATTTACTTAACCCTTCCTCTTATCAAGTCCATATGTATTAATGGTTTAGCTTGCCTTAACCCTATCCACTTTCTTCATGTAATATTGGTTAAGTTGTCTTCTTGTCCATGCTAACTTAACCTGCCTGTTCATATGTTACTTAACCTTTCCATTCTTAGCATCTATGTTCCTTAGCTTTAATTTATTCATTAAAGCACCAACCTCCCACATTAGAACTATTGTTTGCGGTTGCGGGATGTGTCGGGCGGTTCCGGGCAGACTTCTACCGCAAACTCATTCTAACCTCGGGTTTTTGGGCTTAATGCACTAACCTCTCACATTAGATCTATGTTGTTGCTGTCGTTGGATGTGCCGGGCGGTTCTGGGTAATCTTACACCGCAACTCAATCTAACCTCGGGTTAGGCACATTCATCTTTTAGCCAATTTACATGTTTACCATTCATGTCCAAGTTTATATGTAAATTATCCATAAGTGTGGTCAATTCAAGTTATGCCACATTTTCTAGTTATGCCCAAAATTAATTATATGATTGCAATCCCTTTTTATGCCAGTTACATAATATTCAACTTTTACCCAAACTTTTCACCAACCTTGCCACGTCGTTCGTACGTACAGTTCATGTGATATGTTAGGCTCGCAATAAGCCCAACTCATAAAAAAAAGGAAAAAGGGAAGAAACACATGACATCATAACTGGCATAAACAATATAGATCTAATACTGCATAAATCTAGTAAACATATAAAAATAGATCCAATCAACATATGAATGTGAACTAGCATAGATCTAAACATAAACGTGCATGGATTTAAACATATGAACCGGTATGGATTTAATCATATAAACATGTAGATCTAAACATATGAACATATATTTCTAAACATATGGACTGATATGGATCTAAACATATAAACATGTAGATCTAAACATATGAACATATAGTTCTAAACATATGGACTGATATGGATCTAATCGTATAAACATGTGGATGAAACATATGAACATATAGTTCTAAACATATGGAATGATATGGATCTAATCATATAAACATGTAGATCTAAACTTATGAACATATAGTTCTAAACATATGGACTGATATGGATCTAATCATATAAACATGTAGATCTAAACATATGAACATATAAAATATGATCTTACATATATGAACATGATTTGCATATAATCTTTCATAACTTGCATAGATCGAGCAAACTTGCAAACATAACTTGCATATGTAATTAGGCATATGAATTAACATAGAACATAACTTGCATATAATGAATCAAATCAAGCGTAAATCAAAACATAGTTTGCAAAGACATAAACTTTATATGATTTATAAACATTTTCATATAGTCCAATTCATAACTCAACACAATTACGTTTAAACAATTATCTTATGAAAGTAACTGCACTCACAGAAAACGGGTCTTAAATTCTGGGATCTAATTTCTGAAATTGCTAAGTTAATCCATTGATGTAGGCGTTGATTCATTCGTTGTTGTTCTAGAATTCCTTTTCGCAATTCCTAGGCTTTGAATCTTTATCTCTTATCTTTTTATATTTAATCTAGAATTTGATTTGTTATGGTGGCGGCTAGGTTAGTTTGTAGATGAACAACATGATGACATCATAGTTTAGGGTTGTGAGGCTAAGGTTTAGGTTTAGCTATGTATATATAGATGTTTAGGATTAATATAGGTCTTTAGATCAACCTAGGAGTCATCAAAGCCATCCACCCAAGAGAGCCAACCAGAACATGACACATATGCCCTAACACCTCAGAAAATCGTCATAATCCAGATCAGTTCGCAGGCATCGGCCCAACTGGGGGGGGGGGGGGGTCGACACCAATGTTGACACCCCTAGGGGGGTCGACACCTATGTCGACACCCAATGGGAGGGTCGACACCCCTGAGCGGGAAATTTCCCGCTCAGCCATTTTCTGAAGTTTAGAAATTCGAATCTGCTTTAATTATTTAATTATTATTTTAATTTAATTTCTGCTTAAACTTGAAAACTTCAAACCTCCATAACTTCTTCATATGGAGTCTGATTCACGCAAAGTCGGACTCTATCTCAAGCAGAATTCTAAGACAAACACAATGGTAAACCCGTTTCACCCAATTCTTCTTTTAAAGATTAATTATTATTTAATTATCTCTTATGTCTTGTTTAAAAATTACAGGGTGTTACAGCATCATCCTTGATTAGCTCTTGGTGCATTGTTATTTCAGTTCATAGATACACAATAATATTTCTCAGTAAAAATGATATATAGGTATATGCCAAACTGATGATGAATGTCCTTTAAGAAGTGTTTGCCCAGTAAAATATACATCTCCTCTATTATATAAACCAATGATGACAAAAGATTAAGGCATTTAAATAAATTTAGTTATTGAGTAATATAACTTGTAAAACACACATATGCGTACGCACACAGAGAGTTTCTGTATATCACTAGAAGGCCCCAAGTGCAAAAAGTTTGTGCAAAATCTCTCTTTTGTGTGTGTAGGCAAGCAGATTGTCCTTAATTTATCTCAGTTAGTAGCCATGATGATCGTTGCAGTGTGTTCTATAATGCACAACCATAAGATTATATGCTGGCCTGACTGTGGGGAATAAATAAATTTTCTCTTGAATAACCGAAAAGGCAGCCTCTATAATTTTATTTTACAATTAACATAAATATTATTTACATAATCCCCTTTTAGTGTCAAGTCTATGGTATGTGCTTGTTTCATTTTACTCGTGTTTCTATTCATCTGGATTTCTTGTATAACTGATAGGAACATAATATAAGATTTAGTATATGGAGTTTCTGGATTCATGTGGTATATTCTTATAGCATCGGAAAGAACATTACTTCATTTCAGTTTTTTTTATTTCAGTAAATTACAACTTACCATCATAGGAAATTTCGTGTATAAAATGAGATAATGCATAGGAATGGTGCAACCAGTTGAAAATATAACAATATAAATAGAAGTGGTATATGCCCACTTGTTATTGATGTCAGCTTCATATATTTTAACTCGTGCCATTATTACATGATGGTATACTACCCTCAATTTGATGTGTTTCATCAGATGTCTTACAGTATTTTCTTGTAGAACGACTTACAATATTTTCAGCATATGTTTGATTTCTTCATTTTCTTCGAAATTTGTATGCTTGGTAACTGAAAAGTGTGCTTTAAAATTTGCATGCTTATAGTATTTTCAAATTGTATGCTTGGCAACTATAATGGAAGATCTGAACTACATGAGTGGCACCATATAACAATGGCCATTGTGATACTGACCTGCTGCCTTATAGTTTTTTATATAATTACATCATGTATGTAGCATAAAAAGGTAGGATATTGTACACACAAGCATGCGTTGAAAGCAGTCTCAAGCATTTTTACTATCATTGTGGCAGGCGCTGAATATTTATTATAGCTGCGGAAAATGGCGAGAAAAAGCAGACGACAAGGAAAATGAAGCTTACTCGCAATAAAAAAAAACTAAAAATTCCAAACAGGCATTCGGCGAATCTAATGCAAAGGAAGAGCATATAGAGCCACCTTCAGATAAAATGGATGTTGGAAACGCAAACGTGTCAGTCACATGCACTAATAGGGATGAAAATCCGGGAACTGCAGTGGAGATAGGTAGAACGATCGAGGATGTAAATGCAAATCAGGTTTCAAAAAAGAGGACTAAATGCCCAACTAAAGTCAAAAGGCTTCCTTCATATGTTGCACGTCGAATCGATGTCCAGTTTAATTCATTACGCATACCGATAGGAAAAGGGTCGGTGAAATTATCATCTTATTTAGGGCCACTTATCCATGAGCACATTCCATTTACACTTGACGACTGGAGGAAACTCAGTGATGACTTGAAAGTGGTTCTGTGGGAATCTGTTCGGGTAATCGTACCTGTTTTTGTTTAATATTATAGCAATTTATTTTCTATTTACAATACTTTATTTTTTGTACATATGAACAACAACAACAAACTATTAATTTGTGCTAGCCTGTTATAATTTGATTAATGTTCTATTAAATGTTATAGATTAGATTTGAAATTGATGAGGAATGGAAAAAGACTCCTATTTTTCAGCAAATGGGATGCATCTGAAGGTGTTCAAAAAGCAGATTCATTAAAAACGTATTAGAAGCAAAAACCAAGGAGTAACAACTTCAACAAAAACCAGAAAACGTTAGAAGTATGAGGGAGTGGAAGCAGTTTATTGAGTCGAAAACGAGCAAAGAATTTAAGGTAATTGTAATGTAATTTTTATCTTTTCAAATATTGAACATAAGCATACATAACATGCAATTTCACTAACCAATGTAATAAAACCATTAATCTAGGCACAAAGTGAAAGATTTAAATCCATGAAGGAAAAGAAAATTCCACATACATGTAGCGTCAAGGAATTGCCCGAGTAACTGAAGATTTGATGAGAAAAATATTTGATATATTAGCTGGTAAACATATCTCGTGTGTAGTATGTGTAATTTGTTAGTTTTTTTATGTTATGTTTCTTTAATGCGGAAAGAGGAAAGTTCCAAGCCCTCTTCTGTTTCTTGAGTTGAGGTCTGGATTAAATCTCATACTCGAAAAAACAGTGAACCAGCGAACATACATGTTGCAGATGCTATTGTAAGTGTAATTTGACAAAAATGATATAATTCAGGACTCTTCTATGAAATATAATTTGGATTCACTTTTGTAGGAGAAACTAAAAAATGTAGAAAATGACCTACAGTCCTGCTCCACATGTAAGAACAAAGAAGACGCTCTCCCAGTAGTGTTGGGAGAAGATAGGACGGGACGACTTCGAGGAATGGGGAGGGGTATGACCATGACCAAGGCAGTTTTTTCAAAAATCAAATATAAATAAATTACTCATTGTCATCATAGAATTTTCGAGCTAGAGCAGCTAGTTCACAAGTTTGTGAAACGTCGGGTATGATTTAGTTTATGTTTAATATTTGTGGAGATTGCTTACTTTTTGGTACTTCTAGACAATATTATCTCTATAACTAAGAATCTATAGTCCAAGCCTTTAATGTTTTTCCAATATTATTGATTTACCAGAGTAAAGAAAGTTGTGGAGAAGACAACATATCTCGGATGGTAAAAATGTACCATATTAAGTTTGTAACATTTAAAAAAACTGATATACGTATTTTTTGTAATTGCAGAGTACACACAATCAGATAGGTGATAGTTGTACTTTATTAAATTGGCATGGGAATGCCGTCGAGGTTATCACCGAAGGAAAATTTGTGTCGAGTGATCTGAAAGAATTTTCAAAGGAGTACCTTTAGGTCCAAATGCCTTGAAATTTTTGATAGTCCGTCCTAGAAAATTCGATGTGTTTTTGTGGAGGCCTTCACCTGGTTTGGTGTACATAGGAGATGCCAAGGGCAAGACGGTGGCATGGCCAGTGGATAGAGTTGTTATCGGCATATGAGAGAAGTTTGGAAAAGAAAATGATGTACGATATTTAACTGATCTAACATAGCATTTCCTTTTTCCACATTTAGTTTTTTTTCATGAATGGTTATGAAGAGCAGTTTATTTGATTTCTTAATATTAAACTAATATGCATAATATGCAACTATTGTATGTATTTCTTCAATCGACTGTATATGTTAAGCTTCAATTTTATGTCGCGTTATGTACTTCCCATAGGTCAATCAAATCATATTTACTTGATCCACCAAACTAAACAATTTATTTTGATAACGTTAAGATTAACAATTTATTTTGAACAATTAAACCAGATAGAGTTTGTTTTGTTCCTTTATACGTGATCTATTAGAATGGGCGTGATTAGCATATGTGCAATAACCCGGAAAATCTGGGCCAGTTTAAAATTTTTATTTTGGCAACTTCGACGAATTTTGAACATTTAAAATGAATTATTTTTAAATAATATCGACGAAAATTTATTTTGAATATAATTCGAACGTATATATTATATACGCCGTCGTTAGAATATAAATAATTATATATAATTATAAATAGAATTGAAAATGGCGCGGTAGTTCGATAATTCGATTTTAAACTTCAATTGAATGTATCGGGTGCAAAACAAACCGGATTTTAGTGAAACCAAAAACATTAGGAACTATTTGATAATATCTTTCCAACGAATTTGGAAAATCGAAATTTCATAGCGGGAATAAAAAGATATGTCCAGTTGAAAATTCTGAATAGTCGCTATGGAATTCAGGACCTTAAAAATGGAAATTTTGCAAACGACCTCGGATTTCGACGAAACCACTTTTGTTGGGTCCGTGATGTCAAATTATTGCTAGATTCCAAATTTCATAATTTTTCGAATCAATATGTGAGCGTGGCAAAGGAAAACGCGTTTGACCAGTTTCAGTTGATTTTAATCGACTGGAAATTGGCCATTTTTCAAACGGTCTCAGAATTTGATGAAACTAGTTTTGTTAGGACCGTATCATCAATATGAAGCTAGAAAATATTTTTCTGGAATTTTTCGAGTTAGTATGTTACCCTAGTAAATTGAAATACGCGTTCAAATTCAATATATAGAGTTATATGTTGATTTTAACGGAAACTGATCGAAACGATCGAATCAGTCTACGATACATATCCCATTGTGTTCGGAATGGGGGTAATACGCTATGGACGACAGGCGGTGGGCCTCGTTTCGAGGTCGAAATAAAAAAGTCAAATTTTTAGTAAATAAAATAATTAAATATAAAAGGAGAAATCCCCCTTTCTCTCCTTTCCTTATATTCCGACCCCTCCCCCTCGATCGATGCGTCGCATCCCCCCCCCCCTCCCCCGCCCCCTTCACCTCGAGCCAACGCCCTCCGATCCTCCGCCTTCTTCTTCTCTCCTCCTCCTATCGCATGAGACCCAGACCCGTTAGCCTCCTCCTTCCTCCAATCGACGCTGTAAGCTTTCATTTTACTTTATTTTGATTCTTTTCTTTTCTGAACTTAGCATATATTTATGGAATATATATATATATATATATATATTTAAGGAAAAGATTAGATTTTTAAGGTTGTGATTTTTAAAAATAGAAAAGATTAGAATTTTAAAGGAAAAAAAGACAATATTTTTAGATGGAGAAAGGCGTGATTTTTACATATGTAATGGATTAAAAATATGATTTTTATATTTTTAAAGTATTAAAAATACAATCTTTACTATGTAGAAGATGTAAAAATATGATTTTTGTTTATGTAGAGAATTAAAAATATAATTTTTACATGATAGGAATATTAGAAATAAATTCTTTACATTAGAAAAGGCGAAATCTTTGTATAGATAGTAGCGTTAGAAAAATATAATTTTTATATATATAGTAGCGTTGTAAAAATAGAATTTTTATCTATATAGTAGCGAAGTAAAAATTCGATTTTTATATATTGAATAGCGAAGTAAAAATTCGATTTTTATATATTGAATAGCGAAGTAAAAATTCGATTTTTATATATTGAATAGCGAAGTAAAAATTCGATTTTTATATATGTAGTGGCTACGAGCAACGAAAGCGACAAAAGGCGAGAACGACGAAGACTTCTACAAAAGAAGAGTCAAGATGATTGGATAGCTTTCGGTGAGAACTTCTCACTCTTCAATTTCTTTTTCTAGTTATATATATATACTAGGATGCAGACGGTGTTTAGTAGCACCCGACACCCGTCATCCACAGACAATGGATGACTTTTTGGTTAAATTGTTTGGTTGTGTAGTTGGTTAGATTATTTGGTTTGAACTGAATCGTTTGGTGAAATGAATGGATTTGATTGATGTGTGTAACACCCCACCTCCGTTAAGGTCACTCACAAAGGGAATGCCTTAACTTTGGTGGAGCATTTTATTAAACAGAACAGAAACTTACAAGACAGATAAAACAGTACTTGAAAAATTTTAACTTTATTACAGCGGAAACAGAAAATTAATATGGTTACATCCTTTCAATTTCAGAATTCAAGTACAAAATATCAGTCTTGTACAAAAGCCTTCAAAATGCATAGTTTAAAATCATAATCCCCATGGAACGGAAGCTATACAGAGCCAAGCCATACTTTAAGCACTTCAAGCAAAGAGAAATCCAGATCAAGCTAAAGTATTTCCCTCCTTGGATAACCTGGGGGGGAAACGGAAGAAAGGAGGCGAAAACAACAAGGGTCAGACAAAAAGTCTGGCAAGTCCATTGACTTTCAGCATATGAACAGATAATGATAATATGATATGAACATAAAACTGGATGTGAGATAACTATAACAGGTGTAGCAGATATAACAGAAAAACAGAATGATATAAACTATTGTTTTACACTTCTCTGCACTAATACTAGTATAGCAGAATTAGGTGTCTCCCTAATGTCTAAATTGAAGCCGGAATGGGTACAGAATACTTTAACAGAAACAGAATGCTAATAATCGGCCTTTACTACCCGATCAGAAACAGACAGAAGAAGAAACAGATTTATCCCTATGGAAACAGAATGTGGAATTAGGTGTACACTAGTGATGGGCCTTTACCACCCGAACAGACGGTACCACACAGAAACAGACAGGTGTTACCACCCAACAGAAACAGACGGTACCAACAGAAACAGACAGAACTAAGCGTACCCTAAAACCCTACCCCAAGCGATCGGCTCCCTAATACATAAATATCCTGTGTCGGCCCCACAGTAGGGTGTATCACTCCCTAAAGTGACAACCAATTGGCACAGACCTATTTACAGATGTCACGGCGTCTTACATCCTCAGAGGCAGACCGGGATCCATGCACGCACATGACCCGGTTGGAACGCACCATCAACACCCCTCGCCATTATCAGAATGAACCACTTATAATTAGTTCAGTAAGCATGCCCGGACCCTACCTACTGTTGGGTCAAAGTTTTGATACCAGAAAGGGTTACTGACTAATATGGGTCCCAAACAACAGATGACACAAGTAATTCCCCTCCTAACCTTGTGTCCCCAGACTAACAGATTTCAGATTAACTTGTTTACAAGTTCAGACATACAGAATTCAGGTTTACTAATTCACAAATTAAGTTAACAAGTTTCCAGACTAACAGGTCAGATGTACAGATTTTTCAGATTTGTCTAACTTTGTATTGGGCCTACAGATTCATGGACGGGTTTTACTACATCTATTAATCCCTTTGGTTTAACCCTATTTTCCCCAATACGTTTTAGACGTCATTCTTATCTTAGATTTTGCATTAATTAATTATTAATGCACAGACCTCTCACATTAGGTCGGTAGCTTGTGGCCGCTGGATATGCCGGGCGGTTCCGGGCAGACTTCTGCCACAAGCCAGACCTAACCTCGTGTCTTACGCATGTTATGACTAACTTCTCACATTAGAACCTATTGTTTGCGGCCACTGGATGTGCCGGGCAGTTCCGGGCAGATTTACGCCGCAAACTCATTCTAACCTCGAGTTAGCCATGTTTATCTTTGCGACCAATTAATTAATAATTTACCGTTTATGCGCACGCCCAATAAATATGCCAATTCAGATTATATCAATAACAGGATGATTATATCAACATAGCAGATAACAGATTTTATATGACTTAACGGATTTAACAGATTTAGCAACTTAGCAGATTTTGGCATATAACAGGTTAGGCATTTCAACCGACAAATTTAACAGATTAGGCATTTCAATCTAATTAGCAGTCTAGGCAATATAACAAAACTAGCAGTTTAGGCAACTTGGCAAATTAGCAGATTTAGCAAATTTAATATTTCTAAAGGTTCTATTTACATGCCTTGCCTAAACATAAATTAGGCCTAAGTTCATATGCCTAAATAATGTCATGATTCACAATAGGATCATATACTTCCATGTTTGCATACATTTACATAGCGCAGAATATGGACATAATTTACCCTATAACATATGTTCCAATTTTTGTTAAACTAGCATTTTACAGCAGATTCACATATAAATTATACCAAATATAACCATTAATTCCAATGCATGCCATATATCTAAAAATCCTTATTTAGGTGTAATTACAATACTAGATATCCTAATTAATGTAAATCTTAAGTTTCCATATCTTCCTTCTTTTCATGTCATGAATTATTATGCAAACTATCCCCAATAATATAAATCTTTAAACCATATCTTCTAAAAATCAGATCTTGCCTTTTTATATGCATTTTGTCCAAAGTCTCAAATCATATGCAATCTTTACAGTGGTTCCTCTTCTTCTTTTATCACAAAATATGCATAGGTCTAAAACTAGTTTATAACATATGCTATTTTTTTCTAATTAATTACAGGTCTAAATTACAACATAACTATGCATACAACATGCATAAATTATATGTTCATAGTCAAATTTATGCATCCAATCCCAAGTCATATGTCCAATATATTTTATGCCCCAGACCTAAAGTCATACATTCAATTTGGTTTTATCAAATTTCTCATCATTCATCCCAAAACTTGCGTTCATACGTTCATCTCTTATGAGATTAGGCACAGGCTCGTGGTAGCCTGGCTATAGAAACAGAAAAGAAGAAAGGAATATAGAACAGTCACAGAAAACAGATCTAACAGAAGAGAATACAACCTCAAACTCAGATTTAAATGCATATCAAAATTATAATTAACGTTTATAGCGGAGAATAACTGTACTTGCCTTGATTGGACTAAAGAAAGAACTTGTTGTCGAATCTTTGCAGAAATTTTAATCTCTAGTTTGAATTTAGTTGCTTAGGCTGATGTTGATTATCTTCTAGTTTTAATTCCAGCAGAGCAGAGACGCCATTTTTATTTTTTTATTAGAAGAAGAGAGCAATGGAGGCTAGAGAATTGTACAAGAAACCTAGGTAGAGTCTAGGGTCCTTTTTATAGGGGTAATGAACTGATTAGAACCATTGATGTTGCTTGGATTGATCGTAGCCATTCATCCTAAGGAGAGACCAATTAGATCTTGCCACCTAGCCCTAATGACAAAGCAGACCATAGAAAATCGACCAATAGAGAATAGGCCAGCCGGGTAAGACTGGGTTCGACCTGGTCTGGACCAGGTCGACACCCCTGTCGACAGCCCTGTCGACAGGCCTGTCGACCTGGTTAGACCAGGTCGACAGCCCAGTCGACCTGGGTACGTGAGGCGGGTGTTCTTCCGCCCTGGCCCATTGGGCCCCACTTTTAATTTTTTTAAACTGTTTTATTCTGTTTGAAATTTAAATTTAATTCAGAAACTTCCGAAGGCCATATCTTCTTTATACGGACTCCGTTTTTCGAAAACTCGGACTCTATTTCGCGTATTTTTCCGAGACGAACGCAATGGCGTATCCCGTTTCCCTTAGTTCTTTGATTTGAAATTAATTATACTTTAATTTGTTAATTTCACAGTTATAGAATTTGCGGGGTGTTACATTCTCCCCCACTTAAAAGGATTTCGTCCCCGAAATCTTCAAGTTAAGAAGAATGTGTCCTACCATCCAATCATCCATCTACTCAATCATCAACCACAGGCATCCATTGTCCTTATAGACTTCTAATGCTTTCATGTTTAAATGCACAGTGTGTGTTCATGTCCGTATCTAATGCAAAATCAGGCGGCCCACTGATTCAGTCGACCTCCTTAATGCGAATCATGTTAGTGCCATGAGTCCAATATGTATGCAAATTTTCCTACTTGAGACATATCATCTCTATATGAGTGCACAACTGCTCATTCATATGCAACATCCATATGCTGATTCAACCATTTTGCATCCATAAAAATTTAAAAAAAATGCTCACACATCCATATGCAGTATGAGAGTGCTTTCGAGCCGATCTAGTGCCTAGTGTGTGTATATGCATCCACGAGCAACCACTAGCAACCACTTGCATCCACTTGCAACCATCAAACATAACATGTCTCAAACACACGTTTACACCCATTAGTTTCTACCTAAAGTTCAAATATTCGATCGATAGGATACAGTCGAATGATGGAAGCGAGTACAGATAGAACGAAAATTTGGTTCCCATTAGATATGGGTCCTAAGTATCGGCCCCAAAGACCGAAACCAATATCAAATTGACACCCAGAGGAGTACCTTCTTTAGACAATGTCAAAACAGGAAATCCTATAAAAAGTATTTAGATATTTATAGACTACTGGTACAGATCAGGTTCCCTAATGATTCTTAGGAAGCTAAGCATGATAAAATCATACCCTACGAAAACTCAGAATGTATGCGTCATACTTGATGACTAACACAGATATCCCTCAAACCCCAGTCCCAAACAGATGATCCATAACCCTTATGGGTCTGAGTCTATAGCGGAATTCAGAAATAATACTAGTATTAAAGTGCAGAGTACCGATTACAAAACTAAAATACCAGAAAAAAAAAGTCTTAACTCCATAATCAGATAAAGAAATTAAACCTACTATAGAAATTTTCCTATTTCTATCCTAGCCACTAGCCTCAAGAGTGTTCGTCTGCCCTCCTTGTCCTCGTCTCTTCGGGCAGTCCCTAGTGAAGTGCCCCATCTCCCCACAGTTGAAGCAAGCGCCCTTCCTTTTTCTGCAATCCTTGTTCAGATGAGTTGAGCTTCCATAAGTAAAACACTTTCCTTCCTTCTTTTGTGTTTCCCTTTTGCCTCCATTGTGAACTAAGTCTATATGAGTTTCTTCACCTTTGGGTTGTGCTCCTTAGCCAAACCTCATCATTCTCATCTTTACTATCCTTGTGTAACATGCTGACCAATCCCTCGAAAGCTGCCTCCATCGCCCGGAAAAATCCTTCAAAGCTCTAAAGAAAACTAGCCGCAGGTGAAACTACTACAGCTATCGATGGAAGTCGGGCACTACTTTGCCCTTCGATGAGGTTACCTCCCAGAAAACCGGGAGCCCCAGAGACTCAAGAAAGAAGGAAACAAGGATTCAAGCAGAGGATCAAAAGATAGATATATGGCTTAGGGGACTATGTTTTTCAAAATAAGCTTTACTTTTGAAAATACTTCCTTTCAAAACCCTTTTTTTTTTTGAAAATAATTTTCAAAACTTTCTATAAAATCTGGTAACCTTCAGCTCTGATACCAAGTGTAACACCCCACCTCCGTTAAGGTCACTCACAAAGGGAATGCCTTAACTTTGGTGGAGCATTTTAGTAAACAGAACAGAAACTTACAAGACAGATAAAACAGTACTTGAAAAATTTTAACTTTATTACAGCGGAAACAGAAAATTAATATGGTTACATCCTTTCAATTTCAGAATTCAAGTACAAAATATCAGTCTTGTACAAAAGCCTTCAAAATGCATAGTTTAAAATCATAATCCTCATGGAACGGAAGCTATACAGAGCCAAGCCATACTTTAAGCACTTCAAGCAAAGAGAAATCCGGATCAAGCTAAAGTATTTCCCTCCTTGGATAACCTAGGGGGGAAATGGAAGAAAGGAGGCGAAAACAACAAGGGTCAGACAAAAAGTCTGGCAAGTCCAGTGACTTTCAGCATATGAACAGATAATGATAATATGATATGAACATAAAATTGGATGTGAGATAACTATAACAGGTGTAGCAGATATAACAGAAAAACAGAATGATATAAACTATTGTTTTACACTTCTCTACACTAATACTAGTATAGCAGAATTAGCTGTCTCCCTAATGTCTAAATTGAAGCCGGAATGGGTACAGAATACTTTAACAGAAACAGAATGCTAATAATGGGCCTTTACTACCCGATCAGAAACAGACAGAAGAAGAAACAGATTTATCCCTATGGAAACAGAATGTGGAATTAGGTGTACACTAGTGATGGGCCTTTACCACCCGAACAGACGGTACCACACAGAAACAGACAGGTGTTACCACCCAACAGAAACAGATGGTACCAACAGAAACAGACAGAACTAAGCGTACCCTAAAACCCTACCCCAAGCGATCGGCTCCCTAATACATAAATATCCTGTGTCGGCCCCACAGTAGGGTGTATCACTCCCTAAAGTGACAACCAATTGGCACAGACCTATTTACAGATGTCACGGCGTCTTACATCCTCAGAGGCAGACCGGGATCCATGCACGCACATGACCCGGTTGGAACGCACCATCAACACCCCTCGCCATTATCAGAATGAACCACTTATAATTAGTTCAGTAAGCATGCCCGGACCCTACCTACTGTTGGGTCAAAGTTTTGATACCAGAAAGGGTTACTGACTAATATGGGTCCCAAACAATAGATGACACAAGTAATTCCCCTCCTAACCTTGTGTCCCCAGACTAACAGATTTCTGATTAACTTGTTTACAAGTTCAGACATACAGAATTCAGGTTTACTAATTCACAAATTAAGTTAACAAGTTTCCAGACTAACAGGTCAGATGTACAGATTTTTCAGATTTGTCTAACTTTGTATTGGGCCTACAGATTCATGGACGGGTTTTACTACATCTATTAATCCCTTTGGTTTAACCCTATTTTCCCCAATACGTTTTAGACGTCATTCTTATCTTAGATTTTGCATTAATTAATTATTAATGCACAGACCTCTCACATTAGGTCGGTAGCTTGTGGCCGCTGGATATGCCGGGTGGTTCCGGGCAGACTTCTGCCACAAGCCAGACCTAACCTCGTGTCTTACGCATGTTATGACTAACTTCTCACATTAGAACCTATTGTTTGCGGCCACTGGATGTGCCGGGCGGTTCCGGGCAGATTTACGCCGCAAACTCATTCTAACCTCGAGTTAGCCATGTTTATCTTTGCGGCCAATTAATTAATAATTTACCGTTTATGCGCACGCCCAATAAATATGCCAATTCAGATTATATCAATAACAGGATGATTATATCAACATAGCAGATAACAGATTTTATATGACTTAACGGATTTAACAGATTTAGCAACTTAGCAGATTTTGGCATATAACAGGTTAGGCATTTCAACCGAAAAATTTAACAGATTAGGCATTTCAATCTAATTAGCAGTCTAGGCAATATAACAAAACTAGCAGTTTAGGCAACTTGGCAAATTAGCAGATTTAGCAAATTTAATATTTCTAAAGGTTCTATTTACATGCCTTGCCTAAACATAAATTAGGCCTAAGTTCATATGCCTAAATAATGTCATGATTCACAATATGATCATATACTTCCATGTTTGCATACATTTACATAGCGCAGAATATGGACATAATTTACCCTATAACATATGTTCCAATTTTTGTTAAACTAGCATTTTACAGCAGATTCACATATAAATTATACCAAATATAACCATTAATTCCAATGCATGCCATATATCCAAAAATCCTTATTTAGGTGTAATTACAATACTAGATATCCTAATTAATGTAAATCTTAAGTTTCCATATCTTCCTTCTTTTCATGTCATGAATTATTATGCAAACTATCCCCAATAATATAAATCTTTAAACCATATCTTCTAAAAATCAGATCTTGCCTTTTTATATGCATTTTGTCCAAAGTCTCAAATCATATGCAATCTTTACAGTGGTTCCTCTTCTTCTTTTATCACAAAATATGCATAGGTCTAAAACTAGTTTATAACATATGCTATTTTTTTCTAATTAATTACAGGTCTAAATTACAACATAACTATGCATACAACATGCATAAATTATATGTTCATAGTCAAATTTATGCATCCAATCCCAAGTCATATGTCCAATATATTTTATGCCCCAGACCTAAAGTCATACATTCAATTTGGTTTTGTCAAATTTCTCATCATTCATCCCAAAACTTGCGTTCATACGTTCATCTCTTATGAGATTAGGCACAGGCTCGTGGTAGCCTAGTTATAGAAACAGAATAGAAGAAAGGAATATAGAACAGTCACAGAAAACAGATCTAACAGAAGAGAATACAACCTCAAACTCAGATTTAAATGCATATCAAAATTATAATTAACGTTTATAGCGGAGAATAACTGTACTTGCCTTGATTGGACTAAAGAAAGAACTTGTTGTCGAATCTTTGCAGAAATTTTAATCTCTAGTTTGAATTGAGTTGCTTAGGCTGATGTTGATTATCTTCTAGTTTTAATTCCAGCAGAGCAGAGACGCCATTTTTATTTTTTTATTAGAAGAAGAGAGCAATGGAGGCTAGAGAATTGTACAAGAAACCTAGGTAGAGTCTAGGGTCCTTTTTATAGGGGTAATGAACTGATTAGAACCATTGATGTTGCTTGGATTGATCGTAGCCATTCATCCTAAGGAGAGACCAATTAGAGCTTGCCACCTAGCCCTAATGACAAAGCAGACCACAGAAAATCGACCAACAGAGAATAGGCCAGCCGGGTTAGACTGGGTTCGACCTGGTCTGGACCAGGTCGACACCCCTGTCGACAGCCCTGTCGACAGGCCTGTCGACCTGGTTAGACCAGGTCGACAGCCCAGTCGACCTGGGTACGTGAGGCGGGTGTTCTTCCGCCCTGGCCCATTGGGCCCCACTTTTAATTTTTTTAAACTGTTTTATTCTGTTTGAAATTTAAATTTAATTCAGAAACTTCCGAAGGCCATATCTTCTTTATACGGACTCCGTTTTTCGAAAACTCGGACTCTATTTCGCGTATTTTTCCGAGACGAACGCAATGGCGTATCCCGTTTCCCTTAGTTCTTTGATTTGAAATTAATTATACTTTAATTTGTTAATTTCACAGTTATAGAATTTGCGGGGTGTTACAATGTGTGAATGGCGTGGGCCTTCACTAGACCGGGGATAAGTCTAGGCCTTGTCCCGTTTCTAGTATCGTGCCGTTATGCCGCCGAAATTTTCTAAAATATGTTAGAAAAATAAAAATATCATTTTTATTGTGTAAATGAACTGAATAGAAATTCATGTGTTGAAATAAAATATTTTATCGTTAAAAATATAATTTTTAACGTGGAAGTGAATAAAATAAAATATTCATTTACAAGCCGGACGGTTTGTTTACGTACACCTATTTGAAGGACATTGATTGGGACGATAAATTTTACACATCGCCCAACTGCACAAATAAAATATGTGTTTGATTGTTTGAAACCCCACACGAGTATTGGGATGAAATTTGAAGTTCACTCATCCTGATTGATTAAATATGTCGATCGATTGACTGACAGGCTGTTATAAGCGTTAGATATCTATATTTGATGCTTATACAGTGTAGTGCACTTTGGTTGATGGTTGATTATTTTTCAATGCTATTATATACGTGTGATGTATGAAAATCCATATAATTAATATTATATGGTGATTGATTGGGCCTCATTCCAATTTAGAAAATAAAGAATATTATAAAATAAAGGTTCATGTGTTGACCGTACTCATCCGTTGAGATTAGTCATGTGTTGAACGAAATATTTTAATAATAAAATTTACATATTTATCAATATAAAATAATGGTTCATGTGAATACAGTACTCATCCGTCGAGATTAGTCATGTGTTGAACGAAATATTTTAAAAATAGAAATATTTGAAATAGAATATTTGAAAATAGAAATATATGAAGCCGTGTTGATTAGATTGACGCCATTTTGACGTGAACGATATTTATATCGATTTTATTCATTTTAAAATGAATATTGAAAAGTGATTTCGAAATCGAATATTTTGAAATGAAATTGAATTTGAATTGAATAGAAAACGAATTTGAATTGAATATATAACGAATTTGAATTGAATATATAACGAATTTGAATTGAATTGAATTGAAAACGAATTTGAATTGAATATATAACGAATTTGAATTGAATTGAATAGAAAACGAATTTGAATTGAATATATAACGAAATTGATTTGAATTGAACATATAACGAATTTGAATTGAATTGAATTGAAAACGAATTTGAATTGAATAGAAAACGAATTTGAATTGAATAT
Source organism: Allium sativum (assembly GCA_030737875.1). Classification (NCBI taxonomy): domain Eukaryota; kingdom Viridiplantae; phylum Streptophyta; class Magnoliopsida; order Asparagales; family Amaryllidaceae; genus Allium; species Allium sativum. Next base: position 965,003,186 of record CM060912.1, on the reverse strand, counting down.
ATAACTAATTTGAATTGAATATATAACGAATTTGAATTGAATTGAATTGAAAACGAATTTGAATTGAATTGAAAACGAATTGAAATGAATTCAAATTGAATTGAAATTTGAATTGAATAAAAATGAATTTTAAAACGAATTTATAAGGAAAAATTCAATTTTGATTTGAATTGAAATGGAAGTTGAAATTGTTTTTGAAATGAAATTAAAACTATTTATATAATTCGTTTTAAATAGAAATCGACGAAATATATATTATATATATAATATAACGTCCTGAATAGAACGCGCCGCGCCGCGGCAGTTCGTAAATTTCGACCATTTATTTCAAACGAACATTACGGGAGATCCGACCGACGGATTCTCCTAAAACCGGAACTGTTGGGTTCGTATCGAAAAGAGCTTTCTAACGAATATTAGAAATTTGAAATCTAATGGTTGGATTTGGAGTTATGTCCAAATCAAATTCGAAAAAGGTCGCTGTAAGTGCAGTTCGAGGGACGTTGATGGAAATCGACTGTACGGGCCTTGATAAAATTATTAAAAATATCAATAATTTGTGTAAAATCATAAGAAATGATTTGGGAAAAATTGGGATGAAAAACCCCATATTTGAAAAGATAAAAATAGATTTTTATCGCAATGAACTAGTTTTGAACTAAAATTAAAACCTATTTATTTTTAAATAAATAAAATGGAACTGAATTAGAATTGATTTGTGGGTTTATCATGAACAGTGTTTTAAATAACACTAGTTCTTTAACCCGATAATAAATAGGATGTGATTTGGGTTTATCGTGAACTGTGTTTTAAATGACCCCAGTTCTTTAACCCAGTAAAAGGAGTTTTAATGAATATGCAATTAAATTGAAATGTGAATGGATAATCTAAATTATCAAATTTGGAAAATGAGCGAGAATGGAGTATCACCAGTTTTGCTCCAGAGCGATAGTTAAATCTTTAATTAGAATTGAACGTGAAATGGTAATTAATTTTACTGACAACACTGTGGTGTTAGATATGGAGTATTACCAGTTTTGCTTTATGGGATGAATAAGTTGGGATTGGGAAATAAAATAAATAATTACTTCGGTGTGGTTCGCTAATCTCGACTAGTTTAGAAAACCATAATTTGGTTTGAAATGACATCCAAAGGAAGATTAAAGGATAAATCTTAAAGAATTTATCTTGGATAAAATTAATGGGAATCTTTCCCTAAGAATTGAAATTTAGAAACTAGCTGTAGATTAGTTAAGATGAGTGGTCTCCTGGATATTGATCTGATGTTGGTTTCGGCCTTCGGGGTTAATATTTGGGAAATTGTTCTCTTACTAATCTGCTGTTAGTGACTAATGAATTGGAATGAGGCGTATGTTGTGTTTGTGTAACATTTGTTTTTAATATACGCGGGTTGTTCGGAAAGTCCGGGTTTATACCCATTCTGAATAACCGATTCGACGATAAGTCGAAGATGAAGACGGTGGTTAAAGACCGGAAGTCTCCACATCGTTTGGATAATTACTGACGATCCTGATTGGACTGTACACCCAAGAGGATGGAAATAGTTGGTGGTCGTCCAGACGTACTTGGAGATGGATGGATATGCGAGAAAGTGCCTCCGGTTTCGTTCAGACCCAGAACGGACTTGTAAATGGATTGTGTGTCTGACATTGGATTTTATTCTGTGTTGATTGATTTCTATTAAATATACATCTATTTGGCGGCGGAGAATTTATTCTTTTTCTTAACGCCCTTCTCTGAGACGTACGAGCTCAGAGGTTGTATATCGATAGACATCAGTCGCATGGCATGAATTGCCTGTGTGGCACGCTAAGATGCAATGATCAAGGCTTTTGTTGAAAAGCAGAGCCTTGTGGTTGATGATCAAAGCACGGCCTACGTGGCAGCTTTGTGCATAACGTGAATTCGTGAGTGTAACGACCCGGGAAAAAGCGACCTTGGTTATCCGATATATAACACCTATCGAACAATCAAAAGTCGAAATTACCGGATAGTCCAAGAAAGAAATTAGAGGGTGAGGATAGATAAGATAGAAAATTAGAACAGAAGAAGAAGAAGAACACAACAACATCAGAGTAACACGAATCTCACAGCGGAACGAATAAAATATAATAGACAACATATCTTGAAATCAAAGTAGTATATGTATATCATACCATTATCAGAGTACAACACTTTCATCACAGCGGAATAATCAATAGCTAGAAAAAATCTTGAAGCCTCCTGCTCCAAGCTCTTCAAGCATACCTGTAAATCCTGACTACTTGACTGCCCGTACAAATTTGGGCACCCAAGAGTTTAGGGAAAACAAAACAAAATAAACTCTGGGTCAGTCATGGGACTGGTGTGAGTAAACTCAAATCATTTGGTTTAACTTTCAAAATCCTTTTCAAAAGAAAAGATAATCATAAGACCAATCCACACATAAATACGGATGGCTCTTACCTTACGATAACCTAAAACACTTTGGAAATCATATATTATCTGATATTATAATAATGTCTAATCACAAGTAATTAAAATATAGTAGAACGCTTGCATTTCACGCTCTCCATATATAGTATACAAATCAAACTCGCGGGCACTTATTGGAAATTGGATTCCGACTTTGACAAGGTATGGGACCACCTGCCGATAGTGTATCTCTAGAGGCGAATACACTGGGTTCAACAAGAACATCTTGCAACCCGGCCCTCACATGACCGACCACTCATTTCGCTTGAGTGTATCGAATATATATCACCAACGGTTGGAATCAGCAACCGTCTCCCGAATGGGGCAGCATCGATAGATTTAAGAAGCAATTGGAATTTCTCTAGATAGGTGATCATACATCCTAATGGGTGCGACCCACATAGCCATGCTGCCTGCCCGATTTTTGTCATTTCCCGGTTGATGAGGCTAGAGGTCATAACGTATCTTTTGACGGATCACACCTCCATTACTTTGAATGCCACATCGTCATACCCGCCAAATCACAAATTGATTTCACCAAAAATACCACGGGTATACAGCTAAGAGAAACGAATTCCTCCGCCACCAAACGTAAGTACGTTTGAAGAGATCAACTTACGCGATCCTTTGAATATACTCTGTCAGACATTCGTCCATTCACGTTTGTCCTGGGACTGGACAAACCGAAGGCACTATTCTGTAAATAGGATAGCCCTTGCATAACTCCCTCTTCAATATATTCAGCATACTTGATTCGCAACGCTTATGCCAATACGGAGTGGTTCTCTGGATAATAATCCAACCGGTCTCTCCATATTAACAACGTAAAATGGTCAAAAACTTTGATAGTCGGTGATTTAACTATCAAATGAAAACATGTCTGTGTGCAAACAACGATATTATTTCCAGATGGAAATTCTATCGATCAATCATCATTCATCAACAAATTATCATAAATTTACCCTTTTCCTTATTCTTGTTTTCCTATATTTCTTATTTACTATATTTAGAAAATATACGTTATTAACAATGGAAAACAATTCCATTTCTCATTTTCTATATTCAGAAAACATTTCTGATTTTCATTTGGAAGACATTTCCAAATCTCCTTCATTGGGTTTAAACTGATGTTTGAATAAACATCGCTATGCCAACACCAACCATTTCGCTCATTATCTAAATTCACTTAACCCCTTTCACTCTCGAACCTTATCCACTTCTTAGTTAAAAACGAAGTCAATCAAGTTGGGGTATAATTACCTCTCAGACCTTAACTGAACAACATTTCTAACTTCGAAATAGACAAAGTTCAAACTTCACTCTTTAAGAAACTTCCTTGCGAACTCTCAGATTCTATTTATGAATCCACTTCCTTTACTGAATCATTTGATTATAACTATAAATGTTATAATTCCATGCTTTCAAAATATGTTAACTTAAATATATTTCCATATCTTAATTTGGATAAATAAACAACCAACTACTTTATTAACAGATAATTAAAACTTGATTTGAAATGGAAAGTAAACATTACTTCCCTTGATTCGATATAATCGAATTTCCATGTATGATTCACTCTCGAATAATCACTATCCGATAATTCTCTTTCGAATAAACTATATTCGATTCCCCTGTTCGAATAACTAATATTCGATAATCCTTTTCTTCGAATAACTAATATTCGAAAAATCTCACTTCGAATAAACCATATTCGATAATTCTCTCCTTCGAATAACTATATTCGATTTAACACACTTCGAACGAACTATATTCGATTACTCTTCTCGAATAAACTATATTCGATAACTCTACTTCGAATAGGTGATATTCGATTAATTCCCTTTTTGACTAACCCTACTTAATTTACTAATACTCGACTAACTCGACTTAATTAACTTCTATTGATTAATTACTATTTGATTTAACACCATTTGCTTGACTCTAGATTGCAGCGATCACAATGGTTACGCCTGATTCCCCCAGGAAACATCCGACCACCGTAGGCTATCTGCAGCCCTGCGAATTACGCTAGCAGTCGTTCTAAATGGAAATTCATCCTTAAATAACTTTGTCTATTTTTAACTCTATCTCGAATAATTAGATTCGATCAATTCTAATTGAATAACTAATATTCAATTAACCCTTATTCGATTACTATATTTGAATAACTCTAGTTCGATTTGACTCAAAACGATTAACTCTAACTGATTAACTCTAACTGGTTAATTCTAACTGAATAACTCTAACTGGATAACTCTAACTGAATAACTGTAACTGGTTAACTCTAACTAACTAACTCTAACTGTTTAACTTTACGGTTTAACTCTGACAGTTTAACTTCAACGGTTTAACTCTAACAGTTTAACTCCAACTGTTTAACTCTAACAGTTTAACTCCAACTGTTTAACTCTAACAGTTTAACTCCAACGGTTTAACTCTAGTTGATTAACTCTTTTGAATTAATCCCGTTGACTTTTCTCTTTTGAATAATTCCTTTGGAATAATTCCTTTGAATTACTTCCCTTGAATAGATTCTTTTACTATTCGTTTACTCAACAAATAACTATTCTCTTTTCGCTTCTATTTATTTAACAAATAAATATTCCCTTTAACTTTTCTATTTATTCAACAAATAAACATTTCTTTTAACTTTTCTATTTATTTAACAAATAAGTACTTCTTTCAACTTTTCTTTATTCCCTACATGAATATTCCTTTTCAATTCCATTTGTAAATACTTTTACGAATGTTTCCCTTTTTATTTCTATTTGTAATCGTTTCACAAATATTTCCCTTCTATTTGATTTCACCAATATTTTCCCTTCTATTTGATTTCACCAATATTTGTTTTTTTTTACAAATGCTTTGATTCTATAATCATTTTCTCTCATGAAATTCTCTTCCTTTTATATATAAAATCTATTGATTTTATATAAATAATTTATTTTCAAAATATACTTTGAAAATTCATTTTCACTTCCCGTTATCATTTATGGTATAAAAATACCAAATCAAAAGGTTTGATCATCATCCAAACACACGGGTTCAACGACAGATGATATAACACATCATATAACAGAATATATGAAAAACGGTAAATAAATGTTGAGGAATCCAGTTGGATCCCTCCGACCTGTTTCCCTGCATCCATAGATGTTACACAATATAATTCACACCAATTTCATTTCAATATGAGGTATTCTGATAAACAAAATCAACATCAGTTAATGATATATATAACTATATGGGTATTTTCAACCAGCTGACTAGCAGTTTAACCAAACAATCAACACTCAGCAATTCAACCAATATTTATCAATTCTAAAAATACTTTATAAAAATATAAAGTGCTCAGAGTTAGTGAGATTTACTCACCTTAGACGGTTTATCGTTGAATAACGATAATCGGTCATTGATTTGGTTCAGACGTTAAATTTCACCATAAATCCAAACGAGCTCCAATCCACTTGCGGTCAGTTCCATTGCGTAGTGCTCGTCCATACGATCCCAACGGATCCTGTTTCGTTAAATTTCGTTAATGTATGCAAAAGTTATGCTATTTACAATATTTACCTAATTTAAATGAATATATATTTAATTAAATTAATTAAATTATTTTTATCTTAATTAATTTCTAATTGCGTTATTAGGCAAATTACCTTCCCTGCCCTTCTAAAAAATCCTACTTTTCCATCTCTAGCCATATCCAACTTTTTTTTTAAATTGAAAAACCATTTTAATATTAATTAATTTTAATTTTCAAATAAAATATTTAAAAATATTCATTTAATTATAACTTAAAAATTTTAACTCGAATCAAAAATCTGCTTCCACTCATTTTAAAGTATTTTTCGATAAGAATCCAACGGTCCTTGTTTCGTGGAAATCCGACTTGTTTTGAAAAAGTTATAAGCTTTTAAAGTTTATGGTTAAAAATTACGAAAATGCCCCTGGTCTGTTTTAAATTCAAATTAAATTCAAATTAGATTTTAAATTTAAATTTAAATTAATCATCACATCCGTCGGATCAGTTAGGGATAGCCAGGGAGAGCAGGAAACTATATTTTCCAAACTCAAGCCTTAGACACTATCCTCTCTGTCACCCTTAGAATGTTCTGATATTTATTTTTACAAATTCTATTTTAATTATAATATATATATATATATATATATATTACAAAAATAAATAAATAAATAAATAAATATTATTTAAAAACTTACCCCGCGAAGCCCAAGCCTCTGCCTAAGAGTCCCTAGCTCCCCGTCTTGCCCTCCTTTCTCCCTTCCTTCCCTTTTCCCTATTTCCTAATATTTTATTATTATTTCTGCCATTGCCAAATCTTGAAAGAGGAGGAGGAGGAGTGAGTTTAAAATGAAGGGGGGGGGCTATTTATAGCCGAAGGAGTCACATGGATTGCTGAGGTGGCGCGAATCCAACGGTCGAAAATGGATGGCTAGGATTAATCCTTAAATTAATTAAATTACAAATAAATTTAATAATTTATGAATAGTAAAGTGTGTTTTCTCAACCCTATTCGGACGTTAATTTGACTTACTTATTGATACCTTATCCGAAATCTTTTTCAACCATGTTGTTCAATTTTTCTTGCTCTTCAATACTATATAAAAATATATCAATTTTGAATTTTTTTGAACTTTCAAATAATTTAAATTCAAATTCAAAATAGTGTTTTGTGTTAGTTTCAACACCTTCCGGTCTCATGTTGGAGTATCAAACGATAATGGTTTTCAGAAATTCTTCCACCATCTGGTCCGGTTTTTAACGTACTTCAATTCTATGTATTCAAATCAAAAATCGGAGTTCGTTTAGATTTTCAAATAATTTATTTAAATTTTGTTTCCTTAATAACTTTCTATATCCGTTAAAGGATTTTCCCAGATTTCATATATAGCTAATATCCTATGTTTAGAAATTTCCTGGATAGGTCTCAGGTTCCAGTTTTGCCGTTAGCATTAGCAAATTCCAATTACCGTCAAAATTTAGTTCAAATTTTGGCCTTTTATTTTTTCTTTTCCACATATGGATGCCATTTTTGACGTAACTTGGTTGGTTACCTAATTTCATCATTTCAGATTTAATGAAACTGATTTCATCGAAATCCGAGTTCGTTAGCTACTACATCCTTTGTAAACGTACTATTTTAAATTAAAAATTTATCCTTTTATACTGCCAGTTCACATTATATTGCAGATCCACTAAATTTCTACCATTTCGGAATAAAATAAAATATTCAAAATTATTGAAATTAAACCATTTAAAATTCCAAAACAATAAAAACATTTTTAAATATTAAACTAAATGGTCAAAAAATCTGGACCATTACAGCGAGCCTCACACCTCGGTATGAGTCAAAAACGGGATACGGACTGCAGGGAGAGTACGACGTTTCTTTCTAGCTTTGGTGGTGTTAGTGACTTACCAGCCCTGACATTTATATACTTTTCACCTTTGTGGTTGTTGGAAGAGGCGCCTCGATTTTAGGTCTGTAAGGACTGGGAAACGTGTGTTCAGGCATAACTAATCCTCTAACGTAAGTGAGGACCGGCCCTGAAGCATCCAGGATTGCCCAGAGTGTGTAGTCCTGAGACATTTGCTAGAGTGTCTCGAAAGCGTAGAGAAGCTTGCCCCTTGCCTCGACTCATGACGGAAATCCAATTTCCAATACGTGTATTTCGGCTTTATTTGTAGAGCCTAGTATGGCGACATAGTGGTATGGGGCACTTATGCCGTCTATGATTTATATTTATGATTGAAATTGTTTTGACACTATACACTTATTATAGTATCAAATGATTTGTTTTAAACGTACCAAGCATGTTTGGCTATTATAAGGGAAAACCCTATCCTCCGGCTTGCGTTGCATTGTGTGATGGGACCTGGGTCTTATAATAGCTTCATTTTTCGAAAAAGCATTTCGTTGTTTACCCTATGCACTGGTATTCTTGGGAGGAAACCCGTTCCGTGTTATACGGCGTGGTCCCTTGAATTACTCTCTTTTAAAATAAAGCTTTAAATAACTGTTTTAGTTCTCACACCAGTCGCATGACTGACCTGGAGTTTATTGTTTTAACCTAAACTCTGGGTGCCCTCATTTTCCGCACGGGCAGCTAGTAGTTTTGGTTTTGCAGATTTATATTCACAGGATCCTGATTTACAGCTGGAACGATGCTCGGAAAGCTCTGTATCCGTGTATCACTTCTAGTTGTGCTTTTGTATTATTTTCCGCTGCAATACTGTATTTAAATCTCTGATATTTGTCGAATGTAATTTATACATTTATACTCTGTATATTCTTGTATCTGATGGAATTGTTGTAATAGCAGTGAAATGTTCTTCCGTTTGCGTTCTGATTTGTCCTGTTCTCAAAACGATCAGGGGTTTCGAACGGTCTAGATCGGTTTAACGACTGATTTGGATCGAGCGAAATTCCTTGTCGTCACATTTGGTATCAGAGCTTTGGTTTACAGAGCTCGAGAACAAGACACATTAGAACCATACGAAAGAATTCATCAGATATTGGATTAGTAATATCCAATTAGAATGACTCGTTAGAGATGGGATTAGTAGTATCCTAGAACGGGTGTGAAGAGTATATTTCTCAAATGAAAACAATTTTGTTTTAAAATTTAAATCGTTTTACACGTATTTGAATATTTATTTATTTTGAATTTGGACAATCCGCTATATAAAGATTTTGCATATACGCGTCATGAACGTATATTCGAAGTTTTAATATACCGGATAGATATAGAACCACACTTTAGTCGCCCGGACATGATTCTGATGATGGCGCGCCATCACCTGTATTTATTTTGTGTTTCGAAGGTGTGATTTCTATATATTTCCATTAAACTGGTATGAGAACCAAAACTAATATAGCTAGAACACATTGTTGTGAATTGGCATCAAAAACAAGATTTTCAGTATATGTATCAAAATTATGAATTTGAAACTCTAATTCACTAATTGATTGATGTTTGTGTTGTTTGTTTAGTTGTTTGATAATTTTTGAACCATTATGCCTAATTGTATCAAATATTGAACTGTATTGAAAATTGGTCACATTTGCTTGCATATACATATACTTACATTGAACAGGTCATAGCAAGGTGGCTAGAGCAGAGAATAAAATTTGTTTGCCCGACAAATAGGTACATGTTTATCATAATTTACTGTTTTGTTTGGGTGATGATGATTTTATGAGCCGATGGGCTAGCCGCTTGGCTTTTTCTTTTTCTTTTTGAGATCAGAAGGCCTATATGGCAATTTCGGGATTTTCCCGTGGCTCCCGGTGCAGGGGAGGTTATGGCGAAATTTTTCGAAAATTTAGGGTGTTAGCCAAATTTTTGAAAATTTGAAAATTCTCAAAAACTGAAAAGTTGGAGAATGGAAGCCAGATCGAACGTAGAGCTGATTAATCAAACCACTTTCGACTTTGTTCCTTTTCGGGGACGAAAAGTTTTAAGCGGTGGAGATTGTAATAACCCGGAAAATCTGGGCCAGTTTAAAATTTTTATTTTGGCAACTTCGACGAATTTTGAACATTTAAAATGAATTATTTTTAAATAATATCGACGAAAATTTATTTTGGATATAATTCGAACGTATATATTATATACGCCGTCGTTAGTATATAAATAATTATATATAATTATAAATAGAATTGAAAATGGCGCGGTAGTTCGATAATTCGATTTTAAACTTCAATTGAATGTATCGGGTGCAAAACAAACCGGATTTTAGTGAAACCAAAAACATTAGGAGCTATTTGATAATATCTTTCCAACGAATCCGGAAAATCGAAATTTCATAGCGGGAATAAAAAGATATGTCCAGTTGAAAATTCTGAATAGTCGCTATGGAATTCAGGCCCTTAAAATGGAAATTTTGCAAACGACCTCGGATTTCGACGAAACCACTTTTGTTGGGTCCGTGATGTCAAATTATTGCTAGGTTCCAAATTTCATAATTTTTCGAATCAATATGTGAGCGTGGCAAAGGAAAACGCGTTTGACCAGTTTTAGTTGATTTTAATCGACTGGAAATTGGCCAATTTTCAAACGGTCTCAGAATTTGATGAAACTAGTTTTGTTAGGACCGTATCGTCAATACGAAGCTAGAAAATATTTTTCTGGAATTTTTCGAGTTAGTATGTGACCCCAGTAAATTGAAATACGCGTTCAAATTCAATATATAGAGTTATATGTTGATTTTAATGGAAACTGAACGAAACGATCGAATCAGCCTATGAAACATATCCCATTGTGATCGGAATGGGGGTAATACGCTATGGACGACAGGCGGTGGGCCTCGTTTCAAGGTCGAAATAAAAAAGTCAAATTTTTGGTAAATAAAATAATTAAATATAAAAAGAGAAATCCCCCTTTCTCTCCTTTCCTTATATTCTGACCCCCCCCCCCCTCGATCGATGCGTCGCAGACCCCCCCCCCCTTTACCTCGAGCCAACGCCCTCCGATCCTCCGCCTTCTTCTTCTCTCCTCCTCCTATCGCATGAGACCCAGACCCGTTAGCCCCCTCCTTTCTCCAATCGACGCTGTAAGCTTTCATTTTACTTTATTTTGATTCTTTTCTTTTCTAAACTTAGCATAGATTTATGGAAAATATATATATATATATATATATTTTTAAGGAAAAGATTAGATTTTTAAGGTTGTGATTTTTAAAAATAGAAAAGATTAGAATTTTAAAGGAAAAAAAGACAATATTTTTAGATGGAGAAAGGCGTGATTTTTACATATGTAATGGATTAAAAATATGATTTTTATATTTTTAAAGTATTAAAAATATAATCTTTACTATGTAGAAGATGTAAAAAATATGATTTTTGTTTATGTAGAGAATTAAAAATATAATTTTTACATGATAGGAATATTAGAAATAAATTCTTTACATTAGAAAAGGCGAAATCTTTGTATAGATAGTAGCATTAGAAAAATATAATTTATATATATATAGTAGCGTTGTAAAAATAGAATTTTTATCTATATAGTAGTGAAGTAAAAATTCGATTTTTATATATTGAATAGAGAAGTAAAAATTCGATTTTTATATATTGAATAGCGAAGTAAAAATTCGATTTTTATATATTGAATAGCGAAGTAAAAATTCGATTTTTATATATGTAGTGGCTACGAGCAACGAAAGCGACAAAAGGCGAGAACGACGAAGACTTCTACAAAAGAAGAGTCAAGATGATTGGATAGCTTTCGGTTAGAACTTCTCACTCTTCAATTTCTTTTTCTAGTTATATATATATACTAGGATGCAGACGGTGTTTAGTAGCACCCGACACCCGTCATCCACAGACCATGGATGGCTTGTTTGTTAAATTGTTTGGTTGTGTAGTTGGTTAGATTATTTGGTTTGAACTGAATCGTTTGGTGAAATGAATGGATTTGATTGATGTGTGAATGGCGTGGGCCTTCACTAGACCGGGGATAAGGCTAGGCCTTGTCCCGTTTCTAGTATCGTGCCGTTATGCAGCCGAAATTTTCTAAAATATGTTAGAAAAATAAAAATATCATTTTTATTGTGTAAATGAACTGAATAGAAATTCATGTGTTGAAATAAAATATTTTATCGTTAAAAATATAATTTTTAATGTGGAAGTGAATAAAATAAAATATTCGTTTACAAACCGGACGGTTTGTTTACGTACACCTATTTGAAGGACATTGATTGGGACGATAAATTTTACACATCGCCCAACTGCACAAATAAAATATGTGTTTGATTGTTTGAAACCCCACACGGGTGTTGGGATGAAATTTGAAGTTCACTCATCCTGATTGATTAAATATGTCGATCGATTGATTGACAGGCTGTTATAAGCGTTAGATATCTATATTTGATGCTTATACAGTGTAGTGCACTTTGGTTGATGGTTGATTATTTTTCAATGCTATTATATACGTGTGATGTATGAAAATCCATATAATTAATATTATATGGTGATTGATTGGGCCTCATTCCAATTTAGAAAATAAAGAATATTATAAAATAAAGGTTCATGTGTTGACCGTACTCATCCGTTGAGATTAGTCATGTGTTGAACGAAATATTTTAATAATAAAATTTACATATTTATCAATATAAAATAATGGTTCATGTGAATACAGTACTCATCCGTCGAGATTAGTCATGTGTTGAACGAAATATTTTAAAAATAGAAATATTTGAAATAGAATATTTGAAAATAGAAATATATGAAGCCGTGTTGATTAGATTGACGCCATTTTGACGTGAACGATATTTATATCGATTTTATTCATTTTAAAATGAATACTGAAAAGTGATTTCGAAATCGAATATTTTGAAATGAAATTGAATTTGAATTGAATAAAAAACGAATTTGAATTGAATATATAACGAATTTGAATTGAATATATAACGAATTTGAATTGAATTGAATTGAAAACGAATTTGAATTGAATATATAACGAATTTGAATTGAATTGAATAGAAAACGAATTTGAATTGAATATATAAAGAAATTGATTTGAATTGAACATATAACGAATTTGAATTGAATTGAATTGAAAACGAATTTGAATTGAATAGAAAACGAATTTGAATTGAATATATAACGAATTTGAATTGAATATATAACGAATTTGAATTGAATTGAATTGAAAACGAATGTGAATTGAATTGAAAACGAATTGAAATGAATTCAAATTGAATTGAAATTTGAATTGAATAAAAATGAATTTTAAAACGAATTTATAAGGAAAAATTCAATTTTGATTTGAATTGAAATGCAAGTTGAAATTGTTTTTGAAACGAAATTAAAACTATTTATATAATTCATTTTAAATAGAAATCGACGAAATATATATTATATATATAATATAACGGCCTGAATAGAACGCGCCGCGGCAGTTCGTAAATTTCGACCATTTATTTCAAACGAACATTACGGGAGATCCGACCGACGGATTCTCCTAAAACCGGAACTGTTGGGTTCGTATCGAAAAGAGCTTTCTAACGAATATTAGAAATTTGAAATCTAACGGTTGGATTTGGAGTTATGTCCAAATCAAATTCGAAAAAGGTCGCTGTAAGTGCAGTTCGATGGCCGTAGATGGAAATTGACTGTACGGGCCTTGATAAAATTATTAAAAATATCAATAATTTGTGTAAAATCATAAGAAATGATTTGGGAAAAATTGGGATGAAAAACCCCATATTTGAAAAGATAAAAATAGATTTTTATCAAAATGAACTAGTTTTGAACTAAAATTAAAACCTATTTATTTTTAAATAAATAAAATGGAACTGAATTAGAATTGATTTGTGGGTTTATCGTGAACAGTGTTTTAAATAACACTAGTTCTTTAACCCGATAATAAATAGGATGTGATTTGGGTTTATCGTGAACTGTGTTTTAAATGACCCCAGTTCTTTAACCCAGTAAAAGGAGTTTTAATGAATATGCAATTAAATTGAAATGTGAATGGATAATCTAAATTATCAAATTAGGCAAATGAGCGAGAATGGAGTATCACCAGTTTTGCTCCAGAGCGATAGTTAAATCTTTAATTAGATTTGAACGTGAAATGGTAATTAATTTTACCGACAACACTGTGGTGTTAGATATGGAGTATTACCAGTTTTGCTTCATGGGATGAATAAGTTGGGATTGGGAAATAAAATAAATAATTACTTCGGTGTGGTTCGCTAATCTCGACTAGTTTGGAAAACCATAATTTGGTTTGAAATGACATCCAAAGGAAGATTAAAGGATAAATCTTAAAGAATTTATCTTGGATAAAATTAATGGGAATCCTTCCCTAAGAATTGAAATTTAGAAACTAGCTGTAGATTAGTTAAGATGAGTGGTCTCCTGGATATTGATCTGATGTTGGTTTCGGCCATCGGGGTTAATATTTGGGAAATTGTTCTCTTACTAATCTACGGTTAGTGACTAATGAATTGGAATGAGGCGTATGTTGTGTTTGTGTAACATTTGTTTTTAATATACGCGGGTTGTTCGGAAAGTCTGGGTTTATACCCATTCTGAATAACCGATTCGACGATAAGTCGAAGATGAAGACGGTGGTTGAAGTCCGGAAGTCTTCACATCGTTTGGATAATTACTGACGATCCTGATTGGGCTGTACACCCAAGAGGATGGAAATAGTTGGTGGTCGTCCAGACGTACTTGGAGATGGATGGATATGCGAGGAAAGTGCCTCCGGTTTCGTTCAGACCCAGAACGGACTTGTAAATGGATTGTGTGTCTGACATTAGATTTTATTCTGTGTTGATTGATTTCTATTAAATATACATCTGTTTGGCGGCGGAGAATTTATTCTTTTGCTTAACGCCCCTCTCTGAGACGTACGAGCTCAGAGGTTGTATATTGATGGACATCAGTCGCATGGCATGAATTGCCTGTGTGGCACGCTAAGATGCAATGATCAAGGCTTTTGTTGAAAAGCAGAGCCTTGTGGTTGATGATCAAAGCACGGCCTACGTGGCAGCTTTGTGTATAACGTGAATTCGCGAGCCTTACACCTCGGTATGAGTCAAAAATGGGATACGGACTGCAGGGAGAGCACGACGTTTCTTTCTAGCTTTGGTGGTGTCAGTGACTTACCAGCCCTGACATTTATATACTTTTCACCTTTGTGGTTGTTGGAAGAGGCGCCTCGATTTTAGGTCTGTAATGACCGGGAAACGTGTGTTCAGGCATAACTAATCCTCTAACGTAAGTGAGGACCGGCCCTGAAGCATCCAGGATTGCCCAGAGTGTGTAGTCCTGAGACATTTGCTAGAGTGTCTCGAACGCGGAGAGGAGCTTGCCCCTTGCCTCGACTCATGACGGAAATCCAATTTCCAATACGTGTATTTCGGCTTTATTTGTAGAGCCTAGTATGGCGACATAGTGGTATGGGGCACTTATGCCGTCTATGATTTATATTTATGATTGAAATTGTTTTGACACTATACACTTATTATAGTATCAAATGATTTGTTTTAAACGTACCAAGCATGTTTGGCTATTATAAGGGAAAACCCTATCCTCCGGCTTGCGTTGCATTGTGTGATGGGACCTGGGTCTTATAATAGCTTCATTTTTCGAAAAAGCATTTCGTTGTTTACCCTATGCACTGGTATTCTTGGGAGGAAACCCATTCCGTGTTATACGGCGTGGTCCCTTGAATTACTCTCTTTTAAAATAAAGCTTTAAATAACTGTTTTAGTTCTCACACCAGTCGCATGACTGACCTGGAGTTTATTGTTTTAACCTAAACTCTGGGTGCCCTCATTTTCCGCACGGGCAGCTAGTAGTTTTGGTTTTGCATATTTATATTCACAGGATCCTGATTTACAGCTGGAACGATGCTCGGAAAGCTCTGTATCCGTGTATCACTTCTAGTTGTGCTTTTGTATTATTTTCCGCTGCAATACTGTATTTAAATTTCTGATATTTGTCGAATGTAATTTATTCATTTATACTCTGTATATTCTTGTATCTGATGGAATTGTTGTAATAGCAGTGAAATGTTCTTCCGTTTGCGTTCTGATTTGTCCTGTTCTCAAAACGATCAGGGGTTTCGAACGGTCTAGATCGGTTTAACGACTGATTCGGATCGAGCGAAATTCCTTGCCATCACAATATGATTCAATAAAATCAGCTTGACTTTTAGTTCAATAGCACATCTTCAATTAAAAATAACAAATGCAGTGGAAATCATGTGATACTAAGATATATTGTTGCATATGGACTAATGTTGTCTCTAAGAAACATCGGAAAAAAGCTGAAACTGATATCCTATTACAGTGCTACTAGTTTTTTTTTTGTGTGTATGTGTGTTCAGCAGTGTATCATCATGCATGTCATTAGCTTACTTGCAAACAAGAGAAAAATTAAGTAAAAATTTTCAGGTTGCAAAAGTCTCTTGAAAACACCCGATGAAGTGTTAAATTAAATATATATATAATCTTCAACAGTGCCCAATTAAATATATACTATATATACTTGCAAATGGTTGTTAGTGCCTAACTATATTTGACTTTACCAATAACATCATTAGACTTGCTTTATTCAACTGGGTCGTCATCAATTAATATATGTCATTTTGATAGAGAATGACCAATAACACAGAAAGCAAATGTAAGTTGTACGATTGGGATGGAAGCAAAGAATTGGTTAATGAAAGACGAGTGCATTTGAGTGATTCAAATGTAATTATCAATGATATTCCTCTTCGACCAGAAGCCTTCATAGATTGGGTGGACAAAGCAATAAAAGAAGATGCCTTTTTGTGGAGGCCCTTAACAGGCATGATATGTATTGGAGAAGCCGTTGGAAGAAAAATAGCTTGGCCAGAGGAAAAATTGGTATTTTAAAACATTTCAACATCTATGCCTGTGAGAAATGTTCGAAAATCTGTTATGGGTTTTGAAAACATTTCAACATCTACCCCTGTGAGCAATGTTCGCAAATCTGTTAGGGGTTTTGAAAACAATCCAACATCTACCCTCATGAGCAATGTTTCTAAATCTGTTACGGTAATGCGTTTATATTACTAGCATCTGTTTTTAAGAATTTTTGATTATGTATCAAAAAATATTGGTTACATGATAGAGTGCAAATTTCCCAGTGAATGCCAAATGTAAGATGTTTGATGTGGAGAGCACTGGAAAAATAATAGCTGAAGGCAATGTGTCTTCAACTGATCCTACTACTTTGGTTTATTCTATCCCACTAGGACCAAATGCAATAAGAGTTTGGGAGGATACTGTAAAAGAACCAAATTCATCTCTTTGGAGGGGTAGCTCATTCATGGAATGCTTTTGGTTCGACGGTAGCATGGCCTGTTGCGAATGTTAGACTGGATTCAAATTTTTTGTAAGTTTCACAACCTCTCGTGTGTATTTCACTAACATTTAATATCCCAGTTCTTACATCTGTTTGTGTACATCACATACTTGGTCTGTTTATGCGCTCAATAACTATTTGAACTAATATAGCCTTCATCACTTACTATTCGGATTTTGGATGCATAAAAGCTAGAATCATAAAAATTAAATTATTCACAGGAGTCAGTCCATTGAAGTGTTAGCATATACTACTATTTTGTATTTTTCTCAGTTGAATATCAAGTGATCTGCATGTCATTGTATTTTTTCAGTAAAGAGAAAATCACCATTATGCGTCTCCCCATGAGAGAGGAAACATGGAATGTTTCTTGGTTGTCCAAATTTTGAAACTATTAATTTTGATAGCTGGATGATTTATAACAGAAAATAGAGAGAGCCTGGTAGCATCTTCATGCTTGTGTGTGCTCTTTTTTTTGGAGGCTAGGGGTGTAGGAGGGGTATGTGCGTGGTTGTGTGTGAGTTGTAAAGCTGAACATTGCTATGTTCATAGGAAAATATGAGTGTTGCATGGTGTGTTCATAGGAAAATATAAGCGCTACATGGTGCATTGTTTTTGGTTAGTGGTAATGTAAGTTTGCAACTGCATTGTTTTTGGATCTTTGACCTATAATATGCAGGATTTTGCAGCTAGGAATAATAAATGGTTGAAATAATTTGGTATAAATTCATACAAACAACCTAAATAATTTGGTATAAATTCATAGAGACAACCTGAATAGGAAACTATAACAGGTCTACTTCTTTTCCGGCATTTCCCCAAAGTTAAATTTGTTCAACTGTAATACCCTTATGTCATCAGACCCTGGTAGGATTCATTCATTCGCTACCACGAATGACAGATATCGTTGCAAGTACATATCATTTATCTTTTAATCATAATTAATTTATTTCCTGTTGTATGGAATTTTATGCCATCTTTTAATGACTGATATCGCGAATGACAGATACCGCAAATGATAAAATTATTACATCCATTTTTTATCCCATGTATCAACCTGTTAATCATTGACATTGTAGAATATGTTTGTGTATGATTAGATTATTTTTTTATGATCAATTCAATGGCCACAAACATCATGTCTTTTATTGGGTTATACTGTTTTATTGAAATTTATCGAATCCATCTCTGATCAGATATTCTTATGTTTGCAAATATTCTAATGTATTTAATTGTTTCATTTACATTTTATTAGTTGCGCGTAGGTTGTTAGGAAAGTGTTGAATTATGGTTTTGTTATTTGTTTGAAGGTCGTTTGCATGTTGTTGAGCCAAGAGTGGATGTATCCATGGTTTGCTGCTCCGAAATAGCAAGCGTGCGCTTATTGCTGCGAAACTGCAAGCCTGCGCTTGCTGTTTCAAAGCAGCAAGCCGTGGCTTGCTGTTTAGAAGCAGTAAGCTCAGGCTTCCTGTTCCAACAAGCCATGGCTTGCTGTTTCGAAACATCAAGCGCAGGCTTGTTGTTCCGGAACAAAAACCCACGAATACATCCACTCTTGATCACTATTGAAGATATAGTAAAAATAGATGTTGAGTTCACATTATTTTGTAATAGGTATTATAAGTTAATTATGTTA
Source organism: Allium sativum (assembly GCA_030737875.1). Lineage (NCBI taxonomy): Eukaryota > Viridiplantae > Streptophyta > Magnoliopsida > Asparagales > Amaryllidaceae > Allium > Allium sativum. The sequence goes on along the minus strand of CM060912.1, from coordinate 964,984,202 downwards.
ATTATAAATTTTTATTTGATCACCAACCATTAAACTTCATCTTTGTATGTAGGTGAAGAATAATGTTGATGCAAGGAATGCAAAAGATGTTTTCTTGTAGTTTATTTTAGTATCCGTGTAGTAAGCACTTTAGGTAGGAAAGTCTTTTGATTGTATATTTCGTCTAATATTTAGGTATTGTGGCTTTGTGTATTTCGTCTAAAATTATTAAAAATATGAATAAATCATGTGAAATCATAATATACAATTTGAAATGATTTTGGATGAAATATTCGAAATTTTGAAGATAAAAGATATTTTTATCAGAATAAGTTGTTTACCAACTTGAGTAAAGAATTGAAATGGTTTTAATATAACCAGAATTTTTCCAATATATGAATTGGATTGGATTTGAATGGAAATAATCCTCAGAATATTTCGATATTGGATTTCTTGATTATATGAATATTGTTGAGGAATTTGGAAGATACAGGTATTATTATTCCCAATACGATATCTATTAGTTTCAAATTTTGATACTGAATATAAGTCCATATAATTTCTATTCATAGCCTTGTACTTAATATCAAATTGGACTTTGGGTTTGTCGTGAATGGTATTTTTAATAATATTATTCTTAAACCCAGTTGAGGATAGAATAAATCTTTTCATTAAGATTTAATGAGATTTTCTAATTAATGAATATAATTGGAATTAAAAGAAAGTTGATTTTGGGTTCGTTGTGAACGATGTTTTAAATAACATTTGTTCTTTAATTCAATTAATAGTAAGATATGATTTGGAATTTATAAAAAAATTAATTAAGATTTAATGGAATTTTCCAAAGTAAAGTTTTCCAATTTAATAAACCAAATTTAAGTTAAATGGAATTCGATTTAATAATAATGAAATGAGCTTCTGTAAAGGAAGGTCTTTACTATTTATGGAATTTAAAAGGCTTTGTCGTTATTCCGTTTATAATATAGTCTGATATCGAAATTCATATTGATTACGACTAATTTGATTTCCATGAAGGTTCCATTTTGATGGAAGAATATTTTGGGTTTATCATGAACTGTGTTTTGAATGATATTGATTCTTTAACCTAGTTAAAAACAAGATAAATTCCTAAAAGTTGAATAATCACTGAGTAATGATTTTTAAGATTAAAAAAAGTGGAGTTTTAATGAATCATTAATTAGATTGAAAGGTTAATGTGGTAATTAAATTTACCAAATTCGAGAAAGTAGTCAAGAATGGAGTACTATAACATACTATCTTTCGTCCACTTCAAGCCGGTAATTAAACCGACTCAAACCGTTCGAAATGACAGAATGTTATTAGCTTCTGAGGTAAAGAGAATAAATCATAGAATCACATATCACAGACACAGAGCAATATAATATCTCGCAGTGGAAAATACATAATACAATAGTAGTTCATGAAGCTACTAAATAAAAGTTTACAACAAAGTTTACATAAACAATACAGCGGAAGTCTAATTCAATATCTCTAGTACATAAATAAGGGATAACCGTCTAAAATAGAAACGTCAAGAAATAACTAAACTGGAAAAACTGAATAGGTTGATACAAGTGAGCAGATCCAATATAAACTCCAAAAGTGAACCATGAAAGGTGTAATACTCGATCTAACCTAAGCAATAATGCAAAACAAAACAACTCGGATCAGGACTAACATTCTCATAGAAGTAAATCACTCAAATGAAATGTTCAATAAAATGCATCAGTAACTTAAAGGATGTTTGGGTTCACCATCCTTTAAGGATCCATTAAACTAATATCAAATAATATAATACGCTATTATAATAGTGTCTATGGTTAAATGTAATATATTAAAATAGCATAAGCGGGATTACATTTTTACCCTTACACCGTTTATACCGTTATTGTACAGTTTGCATATAAAACACCAGTACGTCGGTGATATGCACCATGATACGACAATGTTAAATCAAAATTGTTGGGGTCTCAATCAGGATAATACGACAAGGCATCGAGGCAATACCTATAAGTAGGATTCTACCAGAATGCGGACCCGAGCCGGTAGTAACACATAGCCACAACTACCGCCCAACCCAGACAATGATCCCAAAAATTAAAGGCGCTAATCAATCACAAAGTAATATATATGGTATTGAAGAAGCATGTCTACTAAGAGGAGCTAGCTCACATTAACTTGGGTATGGTTCCTATTTTAGTCATTTTATTTATGAACCGAAGGTCAAGGCTATCCATCATCGTTCTCTTTCTTCAAATCTAGTAAACGCCTCCATACCATCCTACTTCATTCTAGAACTCCACCACATACATAGTTGATAAAGTGGTTTTCGGTATTGGCAGAGAGTATGACAATATCCGATGCCGGTCTCTTTAACAACAAATTGTTTACATTTTTCACAACGTGGTCATCATTCTATAAATCACTTTATAAATCATTTATACGAAATCGCAGGTTCAAACTTGAATTCAAAATTAAATATTTAACTTTGATTTTATTTAACGTGATTTATCCTCGTTAAAACTCAAGTTCAAACAATTTAGAAATCTAGTTTACCTCTATAAGCATTCATTTAAGTCGATTCATAAAGCCCAATATTTCAATTCAAATTCTGTATATATATAATTCAAATCAAACTTAAGTAAACATGTCACAGCTTATAATCTCAATTCGTACAATTCAAAAATCATTGCATATAAATTCGAGTCAAAAACTTATATTCCAGTTCAATTAATTCATACAGTTTAATCCATTCTTATATATTCGATTTAACAAATTTATTAATTCGAACTAATTGGTTTATGAAATCAATTGCAAATATATAATTATATAAATTCTGATTCATATTCAGTTACAAAAAATCAAATTCATTTCATATAAAATAAAAATTCAAATATAACCAATTTACGCAATTAACGTTCATTTCTTGTAAAAGTTCATAATTTAAATCAATTCAATTTCGCATTCAGTTGACCAAATTCATTCCTTAATTAGGAAATTCAATTTCAAAATAAGTTCACAATTCAAGTTTATCTTTAAGTTCGAATTAAATTCAAATTCAAATTCTCATCTTATATGAGTTCATTTGTTAAACCAATATCGTTATATAAATTTAAATCTTTAAACCTCCCATTTAAATCGCGAAATCTTAACTTATCCAACTCTTGGTTTATTGTTAAAGTTTATAAAATATATATATAAAAGAAATTTGACTTTAAAAATAGATATATATATAAGTTTATAAAATTCAAAAATTAATTAGAATATAAATTATAGACATATATAGGGTAAAATAATATATAAATAGGTTTAAAAAATTATTTACAATAATAATAAAAAATACTTATATAATTAAACTATATAGTCTAAAATAAATAAATTATAAGTAAAATCTTAAATAAGGGTTTAAAGTCTATATTTACTTACAAAAATTATTTTAAAGTATATAATTCAAAATTTATAAAATCTAAGTTTTAAAATCTTTAAAATGTAAATACATAAAATATAAAATCTTAAGTTAAATTCAAATTTCAAATCATTTTATTTCGAAAACACGACCAACGGTGTCCGTATATAGTTTTCTACCCTATGTTCAAGTGATACAGATATTTATCATTTCAACTTGCAATTTATAAAATTTCTATGGGTCTATCATTTCAACCACCAATCCCAAATTCAGTAAAAATCATTCAGATCTATCATTTCAACCCACAACTATTTTTCCCTAATCTAATGTCCATTTAGGTATGTATCATTTCAACCCTTAGGGATTTTTCCTAAAAGTAGGGATATCTATAACATAACAAATCATCACATATCATCAATCACATCATAGTCATATATAATCAGTGCACATACGTGTCATATAAAAATTGTGTCCCATATGAAAATGTATATTTTAAATAAACAATTTCTACTGGCAATCCTATACATTTCGTAACAGTTCATTTAGTTGATCTAACATCCATGAAATAACGTAAGTCAGGTGTGAGATAAACTCACATTTCTTGGCATAGATTGGAGATGACAAATGGATTGAAGCAAAATTGAAGCGACAATATCCAGGCACGACTTGGAATGATTTCAACTCAATTATCACTCAATATTATTTTATTTTTATAAGAGGAGATTTCACAATGGATCGGTACGGTACTGGGTTTGGGAAGGTTTTCCAAACTCGACGCCAAAATTAAATTCAAAAATAAACACAATAAATCTTTTACAAATATTATATATATACATACAACTTGTTTTAAATAACATTAACACTCCCTATGACAAAGCAAATCCATACAAGATTATATATATGTGTGTGTATATACAACAAAATCTTTTTTATAAAATATTATATATATATATATGTATTCTTTCCCAAACAAATATATGTATATATAATTAAAAATTGACACAACTCCAACACAACACCAACACACTAACACAAGCAACTCACCCCAATCCGGACACACATAACACAAATTATATTTGGAAACCTTATAGCAAATTTTAGATATACATACTAACATGCACACAGTAAACAAATACACACAAAATCCCCACAACAACCATACACAGTAAATTATAATTTAATTATATAATATAAAACACACAAATATGCACAAAACTCTTCAAAAACTCACACCAAAAGGGGAACACACCCAAGGAGAAAACACGAGTTAAATAATACACCAGACAGTTAAATCATACACACGCAAAAACACATAAATTATTGCACACACACTATTCATAAAATACTCCCACACTACACCGAGGTAGGTTACACGCACGTCAAAAGTGGTTCAGGGATGGAGTAAGGAGAAAAATGGAGCAGGGTTTCAGGGCATGGTCTGATCTGTGGCTGAGGGCGAAGTGGGTTGGCAACAGGGAGGGCGACGTCTTGGTGAGGCTCGGCTTCGGTTGATGGAAGATGGGCGTGCTCATTTTTCAGGTTGGCGGAGCTTGGATCTGAGGTTTGGAAGGGATTGGCTTAGCAGCACATCAGGTGGTGGTGGAAGCAAGGTGAGCTCGGGATTGGGTTTCAGGCGTGGTTATGGAGGAGGGTGGAGTAGCGGGGTTGGGCGAAGGTTACTATCGGAGTGGTGGTTTGGAGCAAGGCACGTTCGATGGGGAAAAATGGCGGCGCTGGAGTCTGTGTGGAGGGGGAGGGGCTGCTTCAGTTTCGGGTCGGGCGCCCAGCGGAGGCGGAGCAGGTCTTCAGATGGAGACTTGGTGCGGAAATATGGCGGAGAGGGAAACAGATGTGGAGGGGTGATAGGAATAATGGCAGATGGTGAGAACGAGTTATGTCCAATGAAGAAGAAAGAAGAGTCGAGTAAAACAATAAAAATGGAAGTAGTAGTTACCCCATTAAATATTCGCGAACGGAAATGTAGGCAGTGCAATTTTATATAAAGTGGAAATTGAAATATTAGAAGAGAACATGTGGACTAAGAAAAAGGAAACGGTAAAAAGGGGAGAGAGAATAGGTACACAAGCAGTTGATATGAATTTCAAATTTAATTACCAGCTACCATGTATGATTCAGTAACAAAAACCATTTCTCCTCTGCTTATATAGTTAAACGTGTCGGTACTTAATGACCCTTAAGAAGCAGTTTAAATTTGAAATGTATGGTAATACGTGGAAGGGAAAACGATCATTTGCAAAGGGAAATGAACAATTTAAATTTGAACAATCAGTTTTAATATATATATATATATATATAATAAACGGATTTGAAAATATATAATGAACAGTTTATAAAAATAAACTTATATTTTTATACAATAAACAAAAAGAAAAATAAAATGAAATCAGAGCGGATGGAAATAAAATGGATGCGTTACGATTTAGAAGATAAAAGAAATCGAATCCGAAAGAAATATAATCTAAACGATGTTTATAACAACAAATGATCAATACAAATAACAGATCAACAACCAAAATATTTTGAAGTTAAATATCGAAAATAAATTATAGAGTAATACGGGTTTAAACATTAAAATAAAACTTAAGAATAAATTCAAATTCAACTAAGTAAGGTTTAAAATTACAAATTCTGATTTGCATTATACAATATTTTCATATCGAAAACCAAATTCATTTGTTACACAGAATTCAAAATAAATTTATATTTAAATCAAAAATATCAAAATAAAATACAAACAATTTGAGTTTTAAACAAATAAAATAAAATAATAACCAAAATTTTAAGTTAAATAATTAAATAAAATACACTTAAAATTGGGGTTGTTACCAGTACAACTAGTTTTACTCCATGCGATAGTTAAATCTTTAATCAGAGTTGAACGTTAAATGGTAATTGAATTTACCGACAACACAATGGGTGTTAGATATATATAGTACTACCAATTTTGCTCCATGTAAATAGGTTGGGATAATGAAATGAATGATTACTTCGGTAAGGCTCGTTAATCCCAACTAGTTTGATAAATCTAAATTTGGTTTAATTTGTGAAAAGTTATTATAAAAATCTTTTGAAATTATTTCCAAGAATATTTGAATAAAAGAATATTCTGGATTGGAATGAGGCATATGATGTGTTTTTATAGCACTTGATTATAAGATACGCGAGTTATTCGGAAAGACTGGGTTTAACCCATTTTGAATAACTGATACGACGACTAAAAATCGAAGCATTGAAGATGGTGGTTGAAGATCGGAGTTCTTCACATCGTTTGGATGATTACTGATGTCTTGATTGGGCTGTACACCCAAGATGAGGTAATAAGTGGTGATCATCCTGACGTACTTGGAGATCGACTGGATATACAAGGGCTTCTCTCTTGTATTGGACATATGGGATGTGGAATAAGGTGCATCCGGTTGCGTTCAGACGCAGAACGGACGTAGGAATAGATTGTATGTTTGACATTATATTCTACGTTGTATTCGTTGATCTCTGCTAAATATATATTTATTTGGCGGCGGAGAATTTATTCTCTTGCTTAACACCCTTCTCTGATACGTACGAGCTTAGATGTTATATATTGGTGGAAATCAATGGTATGGTATGGATTGACAATGTGGCATGCTGAAATGCATGGATCAAGGCTTTTGTTGAAAAGCAAAGCCTTGTAGTTGATGATCAAAGCACAACTTTAAGTAGCGCTGCTTTAAGTAGCACAACTTTGTGTAGCGTTAATTCGTGAGCTTCACTCCATGTTATGAACCAAAAAATGGGTTGAAGGACCACAGAGAAAGGAAATACGTGGGTATCTAGCTATGAGTGATGTCATCGTATAGAGCCCAGACATTTTACTTATGTGGATATTGGATAATGATAGATAGCGAGGTACCTCGGATATGGACGACTAAAAGGCCTTTGATTGGTTGACGTACTGACTAGATTTTAGATACCATAGGACCGACTAATGTATAGTTTTTGGTATTACTAACCAGTGATGGCCGACCAGCTTCGCCTGATCCTAAGGGTCGATGTGTTCTATCCCTGAAGCATAGGCTATACTGTCTTGAATTCAGTAAGGATGATCCATTGCCTTGGTTCATAGATGGAAACCCAATTTCCACTACGCGGTTTTGCGGTTTTAGTTGTAAACCTATATGGCAACATAATATAATGGTACCTATGCCACTTATGATTGATACATTTATATTTGAAGTTGATTTCTACACTTATAATAATAATAAAAGATAAATTTTTCGTATCAAGTATATTTGTCCATTATAAGGTAAAACTCTATCCTCTGGTTTGTGTTGCCCTGTGTGATGGGCCTGAGTCTTATAATGGCTTCATTTGTTTTTCTTTTAGCATTGCATGGTTTGTTTTATGGTATTCTTGGATAAAACCCATTTCGTGTCATATGGCGCGGTCCCTTGATTTAACGGACTTTAAATAAAGTTAATAACCATTTTAGTTCTCACACCAGTCCCATAACTGACTCGGAGTTTATTGTTTCCCACCTAAACTCTGGGTGCCCATATTTTCCTCACGGGCAGCTAGTAGTTTTGGTTATGAAGATATTTCTTTTCACAGGATCCTGGATTACGACTGTAGCTATATTCAGAATGATTTGTATTCATGTATTTCTTTCAGTTGTGGTAATTGATGTTTTCCCTGCACATTATATTTATGTATATGTATTTCTGCTGTTTTGTAATTTAAATGTCTGATATTATTTTTTTGTTGTATATTATTTATTTGTACCCTGATATCTTGTACTATGATGTAAATTTTTGTAATAACAATGAAATGTTCTCCTGTTTGTGTTCTGATGTATCATGTTCTCGAAGCAATCCTCCTTCTTCTTCTTCAGTTTAGGCCGGCCGGGAAGTTCGGGTCATTACAGTTTGGTATCAGAGCTTTGGTTTACAAAGCTCGAGAACAAGACGCATTAGAACTGATAGAGAGAATTCAGCAGAGATAGGATTTGTAACATCCTATAAGAATGACTCGTTAGAGATAGGGTTAGTAATAACCTAGGATGAGTTTGAAGAGTGTTATTTATTAAAAATGAATTTAGTTTTGAAAATTAGATCTTATTATACGTATTTGAGTATTTCTTTTATATTGAATTTGGACTATCAAGTATAATAAGATTTTGCATATATGCCTTGCAAACGTGTATGCAAAGTCCTAAATATGCTGGATAGATATAGAATCACACTTTAGTCGTCTAGAGATGATTCTCGTGATGTCACGACATCATCAGTATTTATTTCTGAGTTTCGAAAGTGGGGTATTTATATGTTTCCAATTGACTGGTGTGAGAACCAAAACTTAGATAGAAATTATTTTTTGTGATTTCACATTTAAAAATAGATTTTTGGATATATAGAAGTTATATATTTGAAAAATTAATTATCTAATGGAGTGCTGGTTGTGATGATTGATAATTAATTTAACCAATAAAAATATTTGAATGGTAAAACCAATATAAGAATGAATGATAAATAAAGCCAAATCAAATATAATGTAGAACTGAATTGAAAATTTAATTCAAATTGTGTGTATATATATAGATAGATAGATAGATATGCATGTGTGTGTGTATGTTGAGCAGGTTATGGATTTACAGTTGAGTAGAGAATTAAATTGTGTGCCCGACAAACAGGTGCACCTTAATGAGTTAGTTGCGCAAATTTTATTTATTATAAACTAATGTGAGTGATTTGGATGTGCTGTGATGGTTGTTATGTATGAAATTTAAACATACACCATAGGATAGTAACAAATTAATTATGGATCACACTACATAACATACTACTGAAGACAGCATATCATACCGTATTCCATATAAGCATTTGGCGCTTATATGTCGATGTTTGGATTACCATACGAGCGAGATGCTTGTATGGAAAGGATTGAATTACAAGTTGAACAGAGACCGATTATGGACTAAATAACCTATAACAGTAAAGTACGGGATTTAATAACAAACCCTACACAGGTCTGGAGACGACAAAACAAATATACACACGTCAGGTCTCTCTTGTTTTAGTTACGGCACGTGGGTACGAGGGGAGCAGGGTTTATTCATAATGGGTGTGCACAATTGTTTTATATGCAATATATTGATTTATTGGGTGCCTAATACGGCCCAATAAATTTTTCAGATCAACCCGTACAAAGGAGGTAATGGCGAAATTTTTCAAAAATTTGAGGTATTAGCCAAATTTCAAGAAAATTTGGAAGTTCTTAGAAATGGAAAAGTTGAAGAACTCAAGGCAGAATGAAAGTTGAGTTGGTTAGTTAAACAACTTTAAGCTCTGTTCTTCTTTGAGGACGAAAAAGTTTTAACTGGGGGAGATTGTAACAACCCGTATTTTTGGAACCAATTTAAAATTTATTTTTAATTGATTTTCATGGAAATTAAATATTTTGTATGACTTATTTTGAGAATAAACGACTTAAAATTTATTTAAAACGAAGTTGAGCGTATAAATTTATATTAATTATAAAACGAGCTTGAAATGTCGTGGTAGTTTGAAATTTTGGTTTTGAACTTTAAATGAGTACACAAAATTCATTGTAAATTAGAATTTGATGAAACCAAAAACATTGGGATCAAATTAATTATATCTTTCTAACGAATGTAAGAAATTGAGATTTTGTATTGAAAATTGTAAGTTATGTCAAAATTAAAATTCTGAATAGTTGTTATGGATTTGTTAATAATTTAATATTATTTAAGCCATTAAAAATAGCCATTTTGCAAATGACCTCCATTTTCGACGAAATTTATTTTGTTGGATCCGGAATGTCAAATTATTGTCAGGTTTAAAATTTCAATGAACTGGAATTAATATGTGAGCATGGTAAATTTTAACATGTATTGAATTTCAGTTGTAAATTCAATAAGCTAGAATTAAGGCCATTTTTCAAACGGCTTTCAAATTCGAGGAAATTAGTTTTGTTTGGACCGTATATGAAAAATATAGCTAGATTTCAAATTTCGCAATTTTTGGAGTCAGTATGTGGTAAATTAAAATGTACATTTAAGTTCAATATATTGATTTATATTTTAATTTTGATAAAAACTGATTAAAATAGTTGAACTGGCTTACGAAACATATCCCATTGTGTCTGGAATGGGGGTATTTAGTTAGGGACGACAGTCGTTGGGGTTCATTTGGAGTTTGTACGCAATCGAACAAATTAGTGAATTAAATATTAATTTATATTATAATGTATATATATAAACGTTAAAATTCGGAACCTTATTTTCTTTTAACTTCTGCATCGCCGCTCCAATGAATTAATGGCTATAACTGCTCGAAAATTCAAGCCCATTTATCTTCCAATCCGTTAGCTTATTTCAAAAACTTATCGAATGAGAAACAAAGAGCAAGGAGAGTTCTTTCCATCTATACCAGGATGATCTTGTTTTGTGGGGAACCTTGTTTGATTTCCAACCTTGAAGGGCTTTAGTTTCGAAAGGTTTTCAGAGGCATCGGGGGCAACGAGTTTCACGCTATTTGAGGCAGTGGTGGTGGATGTTGGTGACTAGGCAACGCTGAGCTCAGATGAAGTTCCGGTCATATGTTTTAGGGGCGGCAGTGATTTGGTTCAGGCGAAAATGGGTTTGCGTGGCTATGAAAGATTAATTACAAAGAGGAAGTGGTGTAATCATGTATTAAGGAAAAGTAATTAAAACTAATTATATATTTAATTATTTAATTTATGTATTTAAGAGGTTAAATGTTTAAATAATCATATCTTCTACATACGATATCAGAAATTCGCAAAACCGGTTGTGTTGGATTCGCAATGACGAGAGCTACGCGATGGAACAGACTAGAAAAGAAGCAGAGCAATTTAGAATTTGAGGCAAATTTAAACCAAATGGTACTAAAATTGTCAATTAAAGATTGACGGAGTGGAAACCAATTGTAAGCGCTCCTTCTCACTCAGTTATATTTTATTGTACTATCATATTCATATTTAAAATATATTGATTGCCAGTGTTGATTTTTATCAGTTTTAATTATCACAAACGTTGTACAGTATATGTTAGCTCACCTCACAGTTGTTTGCGAACCATGGATGATATTGTTGATTTCTTGTATTATGTTTTGACTGTGAATTAGAGATTTTAAACACATTAAAATAATGTTAATATCATTGTGATAGTTGAAATCAGACATAAATATTCATTTATAAATTTGAACAGTGAAAATTAGTAAGTTAGAAAAATAATTCAACTTGAATTAGAATTGGTTAAATTCATTAACCAGTGACAGATTTAAATTGATCGTTGTTGGTTAAAAACCCCACACTAATCCGGGGATGATAATTAATTCACATCTCCCTTGGATTTAATTATATATCAACCGATTGATTGACAGACTGTTACAAGCGTTATTTAATTATTTATTTCTTATACAGTTGTAAATTGCACTCTGGATGTGAATTAGATTTTTAATAGTTGTTTGTCAGTATTTTTGAATATGTACAAAATCCATATAAATAAAATTATATGGTAATTGATTGAGTCTGATTCCAATTCAGAAATAACAAATATTTCAATATAATATTCAGAGAAGAATCAAAATGTGATTTTGATGTCTGATTTTGGATGGACACGAAAATTTTTAAATGTGAAGTCAAGTTAAGTATATGTACGCCATTTTAACTCGAAAAGAATGGTTTATTGATTTTATTCATTTTTATAATGAATATCGAAAAGATTTGATTTCAAAATAAGATATTTTGAAAATAATATAATTTAATATTATAATAATATGGGATGTTCAATTTTGATTTAAAATTGAAATGGAAGTTGAAATCGTTTTTAAACAAATTTATAAATGTTTTATAAAATACGTTAATGAAGATATTTGATTTTGGAAGGAAAATGATTGAAATGAAAATTTCAAATGATTGTTGAATAATTTATAATATTCGAAAATTATTTTGAAAAAGTTTTCGATTTTATTTTAATTATGTAAATCGAGTTTGGGCTTGAATAGAACGCGCAGCGTAGCGGTAGTTCGTGATTGTCAACCCGTAACTTCGATTTGACGTAACAGGAGATACGACTGTCTGATTCTCCTAAAACTGGAACCGTTTGGGTTCGTATCGAAAAGAGCTTTCGAATGATAACAATAGATTGAAATCAAACTGTTATATTCTAAGATATGTTCAAATCAATTTTGGAAAAGGTCGCTATGGATGCAGTTCAGTGGCCGATATTGGAAACCGACTGTAAGGGCCTTACTAAAACTATTAAATATATGATTAAATCATGTAAAATCATAATAAATGACTCAAAATGATTTTGGATGAAATATTCAAAGTTTCTGAAGATAAAAGATATTTTTATCAAAATAAGTTGTTTACCAAATTGAGTAAAGAATTGAAATGGTTTTCATATAACCAGAATTTTTCCAATATATGAATTGGATCAGATCTGAAATGGAAATAATCCTCAGAATATTTCGATATTGGATTCCATGATTACACGGATATTGTTGAGGAATTTGGAAGATACAGATATCGTTGTTCCCGATACGTATTTGTTGGTTTCAGAATTTGATATTGAATATAAGTCGATATAATTTCTATTCAGAGCCTTGTATTTAATATCAAATTGGATTTTGGGTTTCTCATGAATGGTATCTTTAATAATACTGTTCTTAAATCCAAGGATAGAATAAATCTTTTTATTAAGATTTAATGAAATATTCCAATTAATGGATATAACTGTAATTAAAAGAAAGTTGATTTTGGGTTCGTTGTGAACGATGTTTTAAATAACATTTGTTCTTTAATCCAATTAACAGTGAAGATATGATTTGGAATTTATAAATCTTTTACTTAAGATTTAATGAGATTTTCCAAAGTAAAGCTTTCCATTTTAATAAACCAAATTGGAGTTGAATGGGATTCGATTTAATAATAATCGAAATGAGCTTCTGTAAAGGAAGGACTTTACTATTTATGGAATTTAAAAGGCTTTGTTGTTATTCCGTTTATAGTATTAGTCTGATATGGAAATTCATACTGATTATGACTAATATAATTTCCATGAAGGTTTCATTTTGATGGAAGATGATTTTGGGTTTATCATGAACTATGTTTTAAATGAAATTTATTCTTTAACCCAGTTAAAGACAAGATTAATTTCCTAAAAGTGGAATAATCACTGAGTAATGATTTTTAAGATTAACACTAAGTGGAGTCTTAATGAATCTTTAATTAGATTAAAAGGTGAATGTGGTTATTAAATTTACTAAAATCGAGAAAGTGTTCGAGAATGGAGTACCACCAGTTTTACTCCATGCGATAGTTAAATCTTTAATCAGAGTTGAACGTTAAATTGTAATTGAATTTACTAACAACACAATGGGTCTTAGATATGGAGTACTACCAGTTTTTCTCCACGCAATGAATAATTTGGGAATACGTAACAACCCAGATTTTGGAACCAATTTAAAATTTTATTTTTAATTGATTTAATGGATTTTTAATGTTAAAATAATTTATTATGATAAATAACAACTTAAAGTTTATTTATTTATGATGTTAGGACATAAATTTAAAGTTTAATAAAATTGAACTTGAAATGGCGTGGTAGTTTGAAAATTCGATTTTTAATTTCAAATGAATATGCAGAATTCAATATAAGTCAGAATTTGATGAAACAAGAAACGTTGGAATATATTTAACTATATCTTTCTAACAAATGTGAGAAATTGTGATTTCACTTTATAAATTGTAAGTTATGTCCAGTTTAAAATTGGAAATAGTTGCTATGGAATTTATATGTATATTAATATTATAGATAGCCCTTAAAAATAGTCATTTTGCAAACGACCTCCGTTTTTTACGAAACCACTTTTGTTGGATCCGGAATGTCAAATTATTGTTAGGTTTAAAATTTCAAGTCATTTGGACTTAATATGTGAGCGTGGTAAATTTAAACGTGTTTTCAATTTTTGTTTAAATTTAATAAGCTAATAAAAAGGTCATTTTTCAAATGGTCTCCAAATTCTACGAAATTAATTTTTTTAGGACCATATCGTCAAAATGTAGCTAGACAAAATTCATAATTTTTGGAGTCAGTATGTGGCCTAGGTAAATTAAAATGTATGTTAAAATTCAATGTTTAACGTTATGTTGATTTATATTTTAATTTTGACAAAAACTGATCAAAACAGCCGAATTGGCTTACGAAACATAGCCCATTTATCCAGAATGGGGATATTTGGTTTGGGACGACAGTCGCTGGAATTCGTTTGGAGTTCGAGGGTTAAACGAGTAAAATATGAATTAATTTATATTAAAATATATATAAATTCTCAAGCCAAAAAGGGTTCGAAACTTAGTTTGAAGTCAACATCCTCCAGACGCCGTTATTTTTAATTCGATGGCAATTTTAGTTCAAAACTTCCTCTTGTATTTTCACTAAATCCGCACAACAATTTTCAAAACCCCCATAGACAAAATTGAAGACATTAGTGAGATCCCACCGATCAACGGTGGAGATCAATTTTCTAGCACTAAGTCGGTTGAAATCATGCCTCAAAGGGCAGCGTTTCAAAGCATTTTTTGAGATCATCAGGGGGGATGAGTTCGACCAGACTGTCGGCGGTGGACGCTCTTGCGATGGTGCTTCTTGCAGCGACGTTAGGTCAACTCTAGGTGGTCTCGTTAGGCATGCGACGGCGATAATTGCAGGTGAAGATGGGTTACAGCGTGAACAGTCTGAGAACGATGAAGAGGAAAAGGTTTAAAAGAGGATTAATTTAATTAGTTAATTATTAGTTTAATTATTTTAATTATGTAACTAAAGTTTAAAATATCGTATCTTTTCCAAACGATATCGGAATTCTACAAAATTGGGTTCGTTGGAATCATGAAATCGAACACTATAACATGGAACTAACCAGAACGGAAATAGAGCAAGTTGAATTTTTAGCTAAATTAAACACTCGTTTAATTTAGTTTAAAAATAAAATCCTCCAATAAAGACTAATGGAGTGAAAACCAAATTGAGGACTCTCTCACTCAAAATTTTGTACAGATATTTATTTTTATAACTGAATATATATTTATTGCCTATGATTGTAATATCTGTTTGGTGAATGATGGATGTGTACAGTTTTAAATGTAATTATTATTAAACTGTAAATAAATTCACATGGATTGTTATGTAAAGCCTACATGGGTATTGGAACGATAATTTTTCACATTGCCCAATTATCTGTTGATGATTGAAAACCCCACAGGGGTCTGGGGATGATAATTAATTCACATCTCCCTTGGATTTAATTGTATGTCAACCGATTTACTGTGGTAAGAGTGATTTAATTATTCAATGCTTATAAAGTTGCAAAATGGCACTCTGGATGTGAATTGACTGTTTAATAGTTGTTTATCACTATTTTTAAATACATGCGATCTATGGAAACCATATAAATAAAATTATATGGTAATTGATTAAGTCTGATTCCAATTCAGAAATAACGAATATTTTTAAATAATATTCAGTAAAGAGTCAAAATATGATTTTGATGTTCGATTTTGGATGGACACGAAAATATATAAAAATGTGAAGTTGAGTTAAGTATATGAATGTTATTTTAACTTGAACGGATTTTTATATCGATTTTATTCAATTTTATAATGAATATCGAGAACACTGAATTTCAAAATCTGACATTTTGAAAATATTATCGTTTTGAGATTATAATAAAAAAGGATGTTCAATTTTGATTTAAAATTGAAATGAAACTTGAAATCGTTTTTAAACGAATATAAAACGTTTTATAAAATATGTTTTAAATGGAAATAAATGATATATATATATATATTATATATATTTAATGGCTTGAATAGAACGCGCCGCACAGCGATTGTTCACGAATTTCGACCATTAACATCAAGTGGACGTAACGGGAGATCCGACTGTCGGATTCTCCTAAAACCGGAACCGTTGGGTTTATACCGAAAAGAGCTTTCAAATGATAAAAAGTGATTTGAATTCTAACAGATAGATATTAAAATATTTCATCCAAATCAATATTTGAAATTGTCATTGTAGGTGCAGTTCGATGACCGTATATGGAAATCGACTGAAATAGCCATATGGAAAATAATGAGAATATAGATAAATTGTGTTAGATCATATTAAGTGATTTGAAAAGATTTTGGATTAAATATTCCAAATTTTGGGAAGATAAAAGATATTTATCTGAATGAAATAGTTGACAATTAGAGTAAAGAACTGAAAGAAATTATAATGGTTTAAATATAACCAGAATTTTCTAATGTATAAATTGGTATGTATTTGAATGGAAAAAATCTTCGGAATATTTCGATGTTGGATTCCATGATTATGCAGGTGAGGAATTTGGAAGATACAGATATCGTTGTTCCCAATACGATATCCGTTGGTTTCAAAATTTGATATTGAATATAACCCAATTTGATTTCTATTCAAAGCCTTGCATTTGATATCAAATTGGATTTTGGGTTTGTCGTGAATAGTGTCTTCATTAACACTGTTCTTAAACCTAGTTAAGAAAAGAATAAATATTTTAATTAAGATATAGCGAAGTTTACCAATTAATTAATTTAATTGGAGTTGAATTGGATTTTGGGTTTATCATAAGCGATGTTTTAAATAACATTAGTTCTTTAACCAAATTAACATTGAAGATATGATTTGGAATTTATAAATATTTTTATTAAGATTTAAAGGAAATTTTCCGAAGAAAAGTTTTCCAATTTAAAATATTAAATTGGAATTAAATGGAATTCGAATTGGTAATAATCGAGATGAACTTCTGTGAAGGAAGACCGTTACTATATATGGAATTTAAAAGGCTTTGTTGTTATTCCATTTATATTATTTATCTGACACGGAAATTTATATCAATTATACATTGATCTATTTTCCGCGAAGATTCCATATTTAATGGAAGTTGATTTGGGTTTATTGTGAACTGTGTTTTTAATAGCATTGGTTCTTTAACCCAGTTAAAGACAAGATTAATTTCTTAAAGTTGAATAATCATTAAAGTAATGATTTTTAAGATTAAAACTAAATGGAGTTTTAATGAATCTTTAATTAGATTGGAAATTGAATGAGTTAATTGAATTTACCAAATTCATGAAATGATCGAGAATGGAGTATCACAGTTTTACTCCACAAGGTAGTTGAATACTTGATTAGATTTGAACGTGAAATGGTAATTAAATTTACCGATATCCCAGTGGGAGTTAGATATGGTGAAACACCCCACCTCCGTTAGGGTCACTCTCAAAGGGAATGCCCTAATTTTGGTGGAGGTTTATAAGTATAAGTCACAGATATACAAGACAGATATAAGAACACATATTTTTGAACAGCGGAAAACAACAACTTTTATTTCAATAAAATACGTGTTACACCAACCATACCATAATTGTCTTACAATAATTCCAAAAACATAACATCTTCATAACTGTCTTGATTACATTATTTAAAGAAGCATAAAGAAAACATAAATAAACTGCAAAAGTCCCAAAGTTGCTGTCCAAAGCCATAGTCCAAAACGAAAAGATCCAAGCAATACATTCTTTCTCTCCAAGCTGGATATGAAGGCTGGTCAAGCTGCGGTATTCCCTCCCTGTGGACCTGGGGGGGAACGGAAGAAAAGAAGACGAAAGAAAAGTAGAGTCAGACATAAAGCCTGAGTAAGTCTAGGACTATTCAGTCTATGAATAAAGAACTGGGTATGATAAGTATAAACTAGAAATGGGAAAGCACCATAAACTTAGTTAAGTTGTCTAGGGTCGAATATACTATCGTACCCCATATTAATCTCTGTACCCATATAAACTAGTTCCCAATGGGCACCCCATAATCAGGGTGAAGTGATCCATTTTATGATGATCGGCTCCTACTCGCATAGTTACATGTGTCTTACGGCCCCCGATGTTGTAGTTACCTATGCTGGTCCCACCATGGCGTGTATCAAGTCCCATGGTGGCGGCCCGACACAATCCTAGAATGCACAGGTATGCTACTGGTGCCCAGTGCCTTATTTTTCTGCGCCGGAGTGTGTGCACGCCCGCACCCCATTCTGCACCACCGCCGTCGATTTGACCTCTTACAATCAGCCCAGTAATCGTGCCACACCCTGCCTAGTTTCAGGGTATCATGATACCTTATAGGGTTACTGCTGAAAAGGGTCCCCCGCTACTAGGTTTTTTTATTTCTAGCCAACATGCTAAGTTGGTTAATTGTTTTATAAACCTAACCCCCAATCAGTTTGTTTAGTTTAGCATGTTCCATCTTGATTAAGTATTAATATAATTTACTTAATCCTATCAATCCTGACTCAGCCTTAATTGTCTTATTAAAGCCTTGACCTCTCACATTAGACAGGTATTGTTGTGGCTGCCTGTTGTCGGTTGGGTCCGGGCAGTCTTACGCCACAACTCAGTCTAACCTCGGGTCCTTATTGGGCTCCATGTTTAACCACCCACATTGGATAGGTATTGTTGTGACTACTGGACAGCCGGGCGGTTCCGGGCAGGTTTACATCACAACTCAATCCAACCTCGGGTTAAACACATCGTATTTTCTATATTTACATATTTTGTCTTTCTTCTTTTTATATGTAAATATTTGCGGCCCATTATTCAAATTCATCTTTATTGGTTAAGATTTATTTATGCCACTTAATTGTTTTTCAAAGTTATTGGCGTGCGTCAAACAAGCCAACACATATGTTCTGTATTTTTAACCCAAACGTCATTTCCCCCGTTTTATTCGTTCGTTCCAATGTAAGGTGTGTTGGGTTTAATACTTAAACCCAATTTAGCCATATGAAAAGGGGAGGCTATAACATGGTGTTTATAAGGTGACATAAAAAAAAGGGAGTGTGAACGCATGAACTTGCAACATACGATCTAATTATCATAAGATAGGCATATGTGAACTTGCAATTGTAACACATATAATATAAGCAATACTTAAACATGAATCATTCTATTCACAAAATCATGGTGTAAACGAAACATGTAGTCTTAAACATGAACCACTCTAATCATATAATTATGGCATAATCATAATTGAACATGAGTCCTTATATGGTCATGGCATAAACATAATTGATTATGAATCCTATTATTCATAAAATCCTGGGTTTTTGTCCAATCTATGTAACTTGTAAGGGGATGCAATTCTAGTGTAAATTTCTAATGTAACTTATGATAACAACATGAGCCTAAAGACATGTTTTTCAATTGGGCATAATAACGAACATAGTTTAGTCATGTTCATAAAATTAATACAAATTTACAAAGATGCGTGCTTTTGTCACTATCACAAAAATATGATTTTTATACTTGAACTAATGTGCCAATTCCAACATAACTTCATATGAATCATAATACTCAAATGGATCAAATTACACTAAAGATGACCATAGAATTATACCTCATTTTGGCATAACAGTAAAACATATACTTGCATGAATCTCAAATAAACTATTACACGTATAGTTGTTACTTTCAACATGAATCATATACTTGCAATTATCAATGGGTGTTGTAAATAACTACCACAAACATGTAGTTTTCAATATGAATCATATGCTTGCATGAATCCCAATTAAAATTCCACAACATGTGGTTGTCAACATAAATCATATACTTGTATGAATCCAATCGTACACCATAGTATTGCCAAATCGTTTAGAATCAAAATAACATACAAATATAGATTATTATCGCCACAATTCCATTTCGCAAATCACGTACTTGCAAATATCCAATCGTATACCACAATATTCCCAAATCGTTTAGCATCAAAGCAACATACAAATATAGATTATTATCGCCACAATTCCATTTCTTACTTTACACAAATCAACACAATTATTTAATTCACATCGGAATAGCACTCTACTTACAACGTATGATGAATCTTCAATTCAGGAATCTGAGTTCTGAATTTAGAGATGCTATCCTTTGTTGTAGGCGCTGTTTTGATTGATTTGACGTTGCTTTAAGCTTTGAATTATCTCCTAATTGTTTCTCTATTTCTGACGGCTATACTTAGTCTCTCCTCAGCAACATGACGGTCTCATCTCCATTTTAGTTTGTGTGAATTAGGGTTAGCCTTAGGTCCTTTTTATAGAGTTTGTGAGTTGATTTAGACCGTCGATGAAGCTTGGTTCAATAATAGCCGTTCGTTTGAAGGAGAGACCAACCAGGAGCTGACACCTAGCCCTAGTGACAAGGCAAGGCTCAGAAAATCGACCAAACACAGACCTGGCCAACCAGGACTTGACCAGACCTGACCAGCATGTCATTTTTGACTTGGGCGCACTTGGCAGGTGCGCCAGGTCAAAAATGTACTAGCGCACTTCCCAAGTGCGCCAGTGCATTTTTGTTCTGGCGCACTTCCCAAGTGCGCCAGTGCATTCTGACCCGTTTTCCGGTTTTTCGCCCAACTTCGTTCGTCCATATCTTCTTCATACGATATCCGTTTTACGCAAACTCAGACTCTATCTCAAGCAGAATTCCGAGACGAACGCAATGGCGTATCCCATTTCCCTTAATTCTTTGATTTAAAATTAGTTAAAGTTTAATTTATGAATTTCACAGTTATAAAATACACGGGGTGTTACATATGGTGTACTACCAGTTTTGCTCCATAGGACGAATAGATTTGGATTGGAAATAATAAAATAATAAATGATTACTTCGGTAAGGCTCGATAATCCCGACTAGTTTTATAAACATTAAATTGGTTTAGAATTGTTAAAGTATCAAATAAAATATTTTGAAATTGATATCCAAAGGAAGATAAAAGAATAAGTTTAAAAGAACTTATCTTTGATGAACTTATTGGGAATCTTTCCCCTAAGATGTGAATATTTGAATAAAAGAATATTCTGAATTGGAATGAGGCATATGATGTGTTTTTATAGCATTTGATTATTGATTATAAAATATGTGAGTTATTCGAAAAGACCGGGTTTATCCCATTTTGAATAACTAATACGGCGACTGAAAGTCGATGATAAAGACGGTGGTTGAAGACCAGAGATCTTCACATCGTTTGGATGATTACTGATGTCTTGATTGGGCTGTACATCCAAGATGAAACACCCCACCTCCATTAAGGTCATTCACAAAGGAAATGCCTTAACTTTGGTGGAGCATTATAGTAAAAGACAAAGATAATTTACAAGACAGATATATATAAGCAGCGGAAAAACTAACTTTATTTCAAATGTGGTTCATAACAAAACATGACAGCAAACTGTTTCAAACCAACTTCCAAATCACGACATCAAAATCTCTGTCTTGATTATTACATAAAGAAACATAAAAAACAATAAAACTGCATAAATCCCCAAGTAGTAGTGTGTCCAAAGCCATAACCAAAGATAAGAAGTTCCAGGCTATACATCACAGAGTCTTCAAGCTTGGAAAAATGAACGGTCCAAATTAATCTGAGCTATTACCTCCATAGGTAACTGAGGGGGGGAACGGAAGAAAAGAGAGCGAAAGAAAATGGGTCAGACATAAATATGGTAAGTCCAGTGATTATTCAGCATGTAAACTGATAAGAGGACCATGACTTGAATAAGCTGGACACAGGACAATAATAAGGAAATAAGGTAACATAAGTTAAGGTAAGATAAACAGGGCAAGATAAACAAGGCAAGATAAACTAATCATACTAACGCACTCATGTCCATATTCTCTGCACCCACTAGATATTTCAACCATTATAATGAGTTCAAACCCAGTGATCCCTTTTCATTGATTGACTCCTACTCGCATGCATTTACCACTTATGTCATACGGCCCCGCTTGATTGTAGATACCTGTGTTGGTCCCACCATGTGGTGTATCAAATCCTATGGTGGCAATCCGACACGATTCAAGATGCACAGTGTATAACTACTAATGCCCAGTGCTTGCTTTTTCCACTCCAGAATACGTGCACGCCCGTACTCCATCGGAACCTACACTGATGCACCAACCGCCGTCGTTTTGACCGCTTATAATCAGCCCAGTAATCGTGCCCCAACCTGCCTATTTCAGGGTACCATGAAACATCTATATGGGTTACTGCTGAAATGGGTCCTCGTTACTAAGGTTTCCTAGTCAACATGTTAAATCGGTTAAGTGTCCAAGTTAATCTAACCCCACCCATCAATTTAGTTAACATGTTGCATTGGTTAATTGTTGCCTTAATTAACTTAACCCTACCATTCCTGACTTGGCTTTAATTCATTTATTAAAGCACCAACCACTCACATTAGACATGTATTGTTGCGGATACTGGATGTGCCGGTCGGGTCCGGGCAGTTTTACACCGCAACTCAGTCTAACCTCGGGTTCCTTTGGGCTCGATACACTAACCTCCCACATTAGATATATATTGTTACAGTTGCTGGATGTGTCGGGCGGTTCCAGGCAGTCTTGCACCGTAACTCAATCTAACCTTGGGTTAGGCATATTCGTCTTTTCTAAATTTACAGATTGACCTCTTTATATTCATATGTAAATTATTGTCATTCAAGTCAGGCCCCCACTTTCCTTTTCAAATCAAATTCATAAATTTTATGTATAAAAGTTTATACCACTTTATGCCATAAAACATTTACATGCTCATGAGCCAAATATGCCAATTATATATAATTTCATATTTTTTTCCCCAACGTTACCCTCGTCAAACGTTCGCATAAATCACGTAAAATGTTAGGCTTGATACATAGCCTAACTTATACACAAAAGGGGAAAAAGAGGAACATGTAATAATTCCAACATCATAAAAATATGGATCTAACTACACATGTGTCACATGAATATGGCATAGAACAATATACACTTAATTATGAACTTGCAAATTTAGATCTACTCAACATGAATCATGAAATAGGGGTTTTACATAGAACTACATAAACTTAACATTAGGCATGTAATTGTGAACTTCGCAAATTAGTTGGATCTAATCTAACATGAACCTAATCATATTAGCATGTAGTTTTAAGTCATATATGTGAACATGGTTGAACTTGCATGAAATTCCCAAATTGACATACAACATATAGATGTCATTACCAAATCATGCGACATAAAATGTCATCGCCCAATTATACAACATAGTATGTCATTACCTATTTACACAATATGATATCCATCGCCAAACTATACAACATGGAACGTCATCGCCAAATTACACAATATGATATCCATCGCCAAATTATACAATATATTATGTCATCCCCAAATTACACAATATGATATTCCATCGCCAAATTATAATATGTCATTGCCAATTTATGTTATCGCCAAAATATACAACATAATATGTCATTGACGAATTATACAACATATGGATCTATTTCAAAGCATTTAACATTTATCATTATATTACATACAACATGATCACAAACATGATAAGAGTCATGGTCTTAATCAATTCAGTTTTAATAGAAAGGATAGGCATAGATTTACATTAGGCGATGTACTATATCCAGTTATTTAGTCACAATTCTAATATCGTTTAGGTCTAAATGATAACCGGACTTACAAAAAGGAGGCTAGTATTGAGTTCTGGTATCTGTATTCTGGATCTGAATAGCTCTCCTTTTTTGTAGACGTTGAATTCTCTTAGTTGAATTAGATTTGATTTGCAATTCCTACTTGCTTTCTAGTTGAATGAGAATGGCGGCTACTCTAGGTTGAGTGTTGACAGCATGACGGTCTTAGGAATATTTTTGTTTGGCTTTAGGGTTTGGATTTAGGTTGCTTATACAGAAGTTTGATTTAATAGGAGCCGTCAAATTAACCTAGAGCAAATCAAAGCCATTCAAACCTAAAAGAACCAACCAGAACGTGCCACGCAAGCCCTAATGACACATCAATTCGTCATAGCATAGAACACGTCAGATTTCAGATCTGACCCGAGGGGGAGGTCGACCCCTAGGTCGACCTGTATGGGGGGAGGTCAACCCCCTGGTCGACCTCCTGGTCAACCTGGCCTTGAGCGCGAAATTTCCCGCCCAGCCCGCTTCTGATTTTGAATTTTGAATTTTGAATTTTGAATTTTCTGAACTTAATCCTGAGCTGTTTATTTTAAATTCTGAATCTTCTGAAGGTCATAACTCCTTTATACGGATTCCGATTTACGCAAACTCGGACTCTATCTCAAGCAGAATTCCGAGACGAACGCAATGGCGTAACCCATTTCCCTTAATTCTCACATTTGAACTTAATTATTCTTTAATTCGCTATTTTAATGTTTTCAGAAAATACGGGGTGTTACATTCTCCCCTCCTTAAAGGATTTCGTCCCCGAAATCTTCAAGTCAAGAAGAACGTATATCCTACCATCCAATCGTCCATCTACTCAACCATCAAACACAGGCATCCATTGTCCTTAAAGGACTTCTAATGCTTTATGATCATATGCATAGTGTGTGTACATGTCCTTATCTAATGCAAAATCAGGCGGTCTACTGATTCAGTTGACCTCCTTAATGCAAGTCATGTCCGTGCCATGAGTTCATTATGTATGCAATCATCCATAATCATACTTTCTACATGAGTGCACAATCATTCATAAAAATGCAACGTCCATATGATAACACATCAAGTTTCAATCATATACAAGTACATATATGCATATGCAATATGAAAGTGACTGAGCCGATTTAACACCTAATGTGTGTGTTTATGCATCAACGAGAAACCACTAGCAATCACTTGCAACCATCAATCATAACATGTTTCAAATACATGTTTGCATCCATTGGTTTCTACCTAAGGATCGAGGATAACACCGAGGAAAGATACTAAAAAGATAAATACGAGCATGAACAACTTAAGGAAAAAGAGACCAAAGACGTACCCTCAAAAAGAAAAGGGTAGGCTACGCGTATCTTGGCCTCAGTCTCCCAAGTCGCGTCTTCCTCAGCGTCACTCCATTGAACTTTAACAAGTTTGACTTCGCGGTTGCGTAGCTTTTTGACTTCTGTACCCAAGATACGAGTTGGAACACTTCTCACAGTCGCCTCTCATTCTACTTCTACGTCCTCTAATATTCTTGGTTCCACCACTTCCGCAGATTCATGTAAGCACTTTCGTAGGTGAGGAACGTGATAGACATTATGAACTACAGCCAATCTTTCGGGCAGCTCTAGTCTGTAAGTCATCTTCCCAATCTTTTCAATGATAGGAAACGGCCCTACAAATCTTGGTGCCAACTTTCCTGCGGATCCAAAGCGAACGACGTTCCTCAAAGGAGATACTTTAAGGAAAACACTGTCCCTAACCTCGAACTCAAGGTCGGTCCTTCTTTTATCTGTGTAGGACTTCTGTCTATCTTGGGCAGTCTTCATTCTTCTTCGTATCAAGTCCACTTTCTCTAAAGTCTCTCAAATCATATCTGGTCCAAGTATGAGCTTGTTTGTAGCCTTCCACCAACAAGTTGGTGATCGGCATGGTCTTCCATATAAAGCTTCGAAGGGTGCCATGCCTATGGTGGCTTGGTAATTATTGTTGTAGGCAAACTCCACCAAAGGAAGGTGATCTTCCCATGTTCCTCCAAAGTCAAGAATGCATAGTCTCAAGAGGTCTTCTAATACCATGTTCACCCTTTCCGTCTGACCATCAGTTTGAAGGTGATAGGTTGTCTTAAGCATAGCTGTGTGCCTAAAGCCTCTTGCAAACTCTTCCAAAACTCGCTCGTAAAGATAGGATCTTGGTCACTTATAATGCTGGAGGGTATCCCATGGAGTCTAACTATCTCTTTAAGGTAAATGGATGCTAAAGATGAGGCAGTCATCCTACTTTTAGCAGGTGTAAAGTGAGCGCTTTTGTGAGCCTGTCCACTATTACCCAAATACTGGTATTGCCCCTTCTTGACCTAGGCAGCCCATCAATAAAGTCCATTGAAATGCTATCCCATTTCCACTGCGGGACTTCTAGAGGATGAAGCAAACCACCAGGCTTCTTTTTCTCCGCCTTGACTTGCTGGCATATCAAACACTTAGCGACGAATTCAGCTACATCCCTCTTCATGCCATCCCAAAAGGAAACCCTTTTTACGTTTTTACACGTCTTGTCTCCACCTGGGTGTATGGTTAACTTGGAATGGTGTGCCTTTTCGTGAACCTTCTTCACCAAATCCCTTGCTTGTGGGATGCAAAGCCTTCCACCCCGCCTTAACCAGCCTTTATCATCGATGGAGTATCTATTGAGGTGACTGGAAGTCTCACCCCTAATTAGCTTGTTCATCACATTAACTAGCTAAGGGTCTTCATGTTGTGCAGTTCTTATTGTATCCAAAAGAGTAGGCCGCACTTCTAGCGATGCTAACAAACCAGTCACATGATCGATGGAGGGTCTAAAGTCAAAATTGGCTATGTACTCCAATCTCTGCCTTTCAGCAAAGAGAGGGCTTAAGGTTAGCTTCTTTCTACTCAAGGCGTCTGCTACTACATTTCCCTTGCCAGGGGTATAGGAAATCTCGAAATCGTAGGATGCCAAGAATTCTATCCACCTTTGTTGCCTCAAATTAAGATCTTTCTATGAGAAAAGGTACTTTAACGATTTATGGTCGGTATATAATTCAAACTTCTCACCAAGGAGATAATGGCGCCAAGACTTAAGCGCAAAGATGATGGTAGCCAACTCTAGATCGTGGGTTGGGTTGTTTTTCTCGTGTACTTTCAACTGCCTGCCTCCATAAGCTGTTACCTTCCCTTCCTGCATCAAGACTGCACCTAGTCCCATACCACATGCTTCTGTGTATACGGTAAACATCTTGCTCCCATCTGACAATGTCAGAACTGGGGATGTTGTTAGAGCTCTCTTTAATCGTTGGAAAGCAATATCGCAATCCAAATCCCAATTGAAAGTTATGTTCTTCTTTGTCAACTTCGTAAGCGGAGCTAAGATTTTCCCAAAGTCTTTGATGAACTTTCGGTAAAAGCCCGCTAGCCCGAGGAAGCTCCGGACCTCGGTCGCATTCTGTTGAACCTTCCAATCTTGCACCGCAGCTACTTTTGCGGGGTCCACGTCTAACCCTTCCTTGGATACCACATGTCAAAGAAATATTACTTCCTCTCTTTAGAAGTGGCATTTGGAGAATTTGTCTTTCAACTGATGTGCTCGAAGAGTATCCATGACTTCTTTTAAATGCTGAGCATGCTCTTCCTCACTCCTTGAGAAAATCAAAATATCATCTACGAAGACCACCACAAACTTATTGAGGAACTCCCTGAACACCATGCTCATCAAATCAATGAAGTAAGCGGGTGCGTTTGTCAGGCCGAAAGGCATGACAAGCCACTCGAAGAAACCATCCGGTGTTCTGAACGCGGTCTTGTCAATGCTGTCTTTAGCCACTCTCAGCTGATGAAACCTGGTAGCTAAATCTAGTTGGGAGAAAACCGATGCACCTACAAGCTGATCGAACAAGTCATCTGTTCTTGGAAGTGGGTGCCTATTCTTCTTGGTCAGCTTGTTTAGCTCCCTATAGTCAACGCATAGGCGAAGCGATCCGTCCGCTTTAGTTGCGAACACTACTGGAGCACCCCATTCAAAAATACCCCGCCTTATAAACCTCTTCTCAAGAAACTCTTTAACTTGCTTGCTGAGTTCTTTCCTCTCCCGTGGAGCCATGTTTCTAATGGGTAAAGCAACGGGTTTTGCATTATCAACGAGGTATATGCGGAAGTCTATCTCTTGCTTCGGAGGTAACCCTTTAGCCTTTTCAAAGACATCCGAGTATTCACGGACTACTCTAACAGACTGCAAATTCTCAATAGACGCATCAAGAGATTCTAGATAGCTAAGCATAACAGAGTTCATGGGATTACAAGAAATTTTGAGAGTGTTATCGAGCCGAGTCACGAGTCTAACCATTCTCCTTTCACAATCGAAGATGGCACCATTACAGGATAGCCAATCCATGCCTAGAACCAACCCATAGCCCGTGAAGCCCAAAACATAGGCATTGCATCTAAACCCCACACTTAGTATAGAAATTTCCAAATCCAAACAAATCATTGACAAATAAGTTCAGCCCCCAATTGAATTTGAAACAACCAAGGGATCCTCTACTAAACTGGTGTCTAGGTGCAGAGATTCAACTAAAGCAGTAGATATAAAAGAGTGCGATGCGCCAGAATCAAAGAGTGTACAAACAGGATGATCAAAAAGATAAACTAAACTCTTAATAGAAACATTTCTACCTCATTCTTACGGAGGTGCCATGAGAGCGTGAACCTGCCCTCCAGAAGTAGATCCAGCTCTCTGCCCTTGTCCTTGTTTTCTTGGGCAGTCCCTAGCCACGTGTCCTGCCTCGCCGCAATGGAAACACACACCCATCTTCCTTTTCTTCTTCCTGCAGTCCTTCACTAGATGTCCAGGAATGCCACAAAAATTACACTTCCTCTTGTTATGGGTTTTGTTGTTCTTCCCGCCCTTCTTGGAATTTGTCTTCTTGCTCTGTGATCCTTCCCCTTTCTTATCCTGAGATGCTTCCACCTTTGTCTCCTTGCCAACCTTTTCTTCTTCTTGTAACAGTGCCATATCCACTAGTCTCTCATAAGTCACACCCATAGGTATATGGGACATAGCTACGCTGTGCAGTGGCTCATTCAACCCTTTAACAAAGCGGAGGGCCTTCTTATGTGGAGTGTTCACTAACTCCAATCCGAACCTAGCCAGCTGATTGAATTGGTTAACATATTCCTTAACCGACAGACTTCCCTGTTTGAGAGCTAAGAACTTCTCCATCTGTAGGCTTCGTTCAGCTTGTGAGAGGAATTTCATTTCAAACCTCATTCTGAAATCCACCCAAGTTTCAACTGGTCTTTCAGTGTTAGTAAATTCCCACCAATAGGAAGCTTCGTCTTTGAGCAACCACACGGCCAATTGTATCTTTTGTCTATCATCCACTTCGAAGATATCAAACAAATCCCCAGTTCTTTGAGCCAGTTTCTTGCTTCCACGAAGAATTCATTTCCATTAAAGTTTTTTCTACCCATGGCTCTAAAATCCTAACATATTTTTGAGAAAGCATTTGCACAAGGAGGAGGAGGAACAGTAGCAGCTGGGGGAGGAGGAACGTCTGTTGAGCCTGCGGCGTTAGCCCTAGCCTCTAGGTACCTTCTGAACCAGCCAGGTACCGGCACGCCCTCTGGAAGGTTAAAATCCCCAGACATGCTGAAATGTAAAACGAAACACTCAAAACAAAGGAAAAAAGATAGTGCATATGGCTTTGGGGGATTATGCTTTTTTTTAATAAAACACTTTTTCTTGAAAATTGCTTCTTTACATTTCTTTTTGAAAACCAGTTTTCAAAAATTTTATCTGATCAGGTAAACCTTTTGTAACAACCCAGAAATTCTGGGCCAATTTGAAATTTTTATTTTGGCAATTTTAATGAATTTTGCATATTTAAAATAGATTATTTTAAATAAAAACGACGGAAAATTTATTTTGAATAGAAATCGAGCGTATATATTATATACGTCGTCGTTAGAATATATATAATTATATATAATTATAAATATAATTGAAAATGGCGCGGTAGTTCGATAATTCCATTTCAAACTTCAATCGAATGTACCGGGTGCAAAAGAATCCGGATTTTAGTGAAACCAAAAATAATAGGATCTATTTGAGGATATCTTTCCAACGAACCTGAAAAATCGAAATTTGATAACGGAAAGCAAAAGTTATGGCCAAATGAATTTTCAGAAAGGTCGCTATGGAATTTATATAGCCCGCGAAAATGACCATTTTGCAAATGACCTCGGATTTCGACGAAACCACTTTTGTTGGATCCGGGATGTGAAGTTATTGCTAGGTTTCAAATTTCATAATTTTTGAAGCTAGTATGTGAGCATGGCAAAGGAAAACGTGTTTTGGCCAATTACAGTTAAATTGGATCGACCAGAAATGGGCCTTTTTGCAAACGGTCTCAGAATTCGACGAAACTAGTTTTGTTGGAACCGTATCGTCAAAACATAGCTAGATTTATTTTTCTGGAAGTTTTCGAATCAGTTTGTGGCCCTGGCAAATTGAAATGTACGTTCAAATTAAATATTGAATGTTTTATATTTTAATTTGAAGGAAAACTGACTGAAACAGTCGAATGGGCCTACGAAACATATCCCATTCTGTTCGGAATAGGGGTAAAACGCTAGGGGCGACAGTCGGTGGGTCTCGTTTGGGGGTTGAAATAAAAAGTAAACTCTTGGAGAATAAATTTAATTAATTAATTAATATATATATACACTATCTCTCCTCTATAACCCTAACGCTCAGAAATTTCCACCGCCATATTCATTTTCGATGATTAAAATCGCTCCAAACTTCTACCTCTCCGATCTCCCAATCCGTGTAATGAAATTCGAATTTTCAAAAGCCAAATCAAAGAGCTAGAAAGGCTCTTCAAATCAATATGGGTATTGTGGAGTTTCGTCGACTGGAGGTGGTGAATTTCATGCTCAAAACAGCCGACTTCGGGTCCGTTTTCATAGCGAAGGAGGAGCTCGAACAGGGGGCTATTGAGGGTGGTCGGAGCTCCGGCCAAGGCACGTCGGAGGGGATGGGTTGAACGGCGGCCGATGGCCCCTGGTGGCGGCGCAAGCGAAGAGAAGGTAGCGAGGGTATGGGTTCAACGGTTTGAAGAAGAGGGAGAAAGTGACCGTGTTTTTTTTACTGTAATGAGAATTTTAATTTTTAATTAATTAATTAATGATGTATTTAATTGTTCAAATGGATAAAACCTCATATCTTTTTTGGATAAAATCAGAATTTGACGAAACGAAGTTCGTTGCGATCGTGAAGACGAGCTCTTCAGCACAGAACTGACTAGAATCGAAAAGGAGCACTTCGGGAATTCAGATAAATTTCAAACCTGAACTATTCAGAAAATTCAGAAATGAAACCACTGTGAGAATTCTCTCACTTTAATTTTTCTGTTCAGTTATTTATTTCATAACTGCATATATAAACTGTTCCCCGTCGTCCACAGACCATGGACGACTTGTTTGATTGTATTCTGTGTGAAAATTGATCGTGATGTGAAATGAATGATATATATATATATTAGAAGTGTACGAAATATATATATATTGAAAGTGAAAATATCGCATATATTGAAATTGAAAATATCGTATAGTGAAAATATATATATTGAAAGTGAAAAAATCGCATATATTGAAATTGAAAATATCATATAGTGAAAATATATATATATCGAAAGTGAAAATATCGCATATATTGAAATCGAAAATATCGTATAGTGAAAATATATATATATTGAAAGTGAAAATATCGCATATATTGAAATTGAAAATATCGTATAGTGAAAATATATATATATTGAAAGTGAAAATATCATATATATTGAAAGTGAAAATATCATATATATTGAAAGTGAAAATATCATATATATTGAAAGTGAAAATATCATATATATGAAAAGTGAAAATATCGTATATAGATGAAAAGTGAAAATATCGTATATATGAAAAGTGAAAATATCGTATATATTGAATGTGAAAATATCATATATATGAAAAGTGAAAATATCGTATATATATGAAAAGTGAAAATATCGTATATATGAAAAGTGAAAATATCGTATATATTGAATGTGAAAATATCGTATATATGAAAAGTGAAAATATCGTATATATTGAAAGTGAAAATATCGTATATATTAAATGTGAAAATATCGTATATATGAAAAGTGAAAATATCGTATATATGAAAAGTGAAAATATCGTATATATTGAAAAGTGAAAATATCGTATATATTGAAAAGTGAAAATATCGTATATATTGAAAGGTGGAAATATCGTATATATGAAAGATGGAAATAATATATATATATATATGAAATGAAAGCGATATATATATATGAAATGAAAACTATGTATATATGAAATGAAAATGATATATATATATATATGAAATGTGAAAAGGATTTGATTGTTAAAAATATAATTTTTAACATATATATACACTGTATAAAAGTGTCATGTATATGAAATATTAGATTTTGATATAAAATAGAAAATGAATTTGATTTGAATTGAATAGAAAACGAATTTGATTTGAATTGAATAGAAAATGAATTCGAATTGAACTGAATAGAAAATAAATTTGAATTGAACTAAATAGAAAATGAATTCGAATTGAATTGAATAGAAAATGAATTCGAATTTAATTGAAATAGAATTGAATTCGAATTGAAACGAATTGAAATCAAATTGAAATGAATTTAAAATGAATTTATAAGTAAAAAATTCAATTTTGATTTGAATTTGAAATAAGAAGTTGAAATCGATTTGAAAAGGAATTTAAAACGATTTATAAAATTCGTTTTAAATAGAAATCGACGAAATATATATTATATATATTATATATATAATATAATGGCCTGAATAGAACGCGCCGCGCCGCGGCAGTTCGTAAATTTCGACCATTGACTTCGATCGGACATTACGGGAGATCCGACCGTCGGATTCTCCTAAAACCGGAACCGTTGGGTTCGTATCGAAAAGAGCTTTCTAAAAAATATTAGAAATTTGAAATCTAACAATTGGATTTGGAGATACGTCCAAATCAAATTTGGAAAAGGTCGATGTAAGTGCAATACGATGGCCATTGATGGAAATCGACTGTACGGGCCTTGATAAAATTATTAAAAATAGTAATAATTTGTGTAATATCATAATATGTGAATTGGAAAGAACTGGGATGAAAAACTCCACATTTGAAAAGATAAAAATAGATTTTTATCGAAACGAACTAGTTATTAACTAGAAAAATAATCCAATGGTCATAAATAAATAAATTGGATTTGATTTGAATTGAAATTATCTTTGGATATTTTCGATGTTGGATTCCGTGATTATACCGATATTGTGATGGGAATTTGGAAGATATCGATATCGTTATTCCCGTTATGTTATCTGTTGGTTTCAGGATTTGATGTTGAATATAAGCCGATACTATCTCTATTCAAAACCTTATATTTAATGTCAAATTGGATTGATTGATTGTTTGGATTGCGCTCGACCAGTTTATGAGAAAAATATGCTTTTACATTTAGCATTGGGTTGGGTTGAAAATATCTGTGTGCTAACGCCTTGTGAAACACTTCACGATTTGACGATAAGGTGTTTAGCGATGTTGTGTTCATTTCAAATTTAATGAATGATTGTGAAATGATACTTTTCTTAAGTGAAAAGAAATGTATTCCCGATTTTGGATAGGGAATGTTTTATAAAAATGTTTTATAAAACAGAAAGGATTTCGAGGCCTAAAACCCGATGATTTCGAAATGATTTGGAAATGTATTATGGTTTTACATTGTAGTTCATCACATATTCGATTAGTTACTATTAATGATGTATCTGTTTGGTGGCGGGGAATTTATTCTCTTGCTTAACACCCTTCTTTGAGACGTACGAGCTCAAAGGTTATATGATTAATAGTGACTGATCATATGTGTGAATTACTGATGTGAAGTGCTATATTTTGAAAGTACTTGTGATTATTATGTTGTGAAATGATTTTCCCTACTTCGGGATATGAAATGATTTAGTATGTGGCTAAAGAGTCGGGTAACCCTGAGACTAAAAGTATGGGTGAGAGGGCGGTGTATGCTCTCCATGTGTGGGAGGTGCATCGACGGTGTAGCCTGCTCCTATGTGGGGTAGGTGCACATTTATATATCGAGTTGCGAGGTGCGTACCCTTTGCCTTGTCGATGGGGAGCACGATATTTGGTTGCATACTTGTTTGTATGCATTGTTATGTTTTGGAATTCATATTTCCAGACGATTTGATTTGAGATCCCGAAGTGAAATCTACTTTGATATAGAAAGTAAGATATGTATTTAAAATGATTTGAAATAGGAAATCAGGAATAAAATCCAAAGGAATAATTTCTGTAAATTGAATCGGATTTGGAAAATCTAAGTGGTGATTAATCTAAATGGGTAGATTGGGATATTGCATATTGATTGATGCATAGTAGATCCATATCTATATTTCCTATTGTTGTTTATACACTGGCATTCATGGGGGTAGACCCGTTCCGTGTTAGCGGCGTGGTCCTGTGATTTGTCCTAGGATTAAATAAGTTAATTATAACCGTTTAGAGTTTCTCACACCAGTCCCATGACTGACCTGTAGTTTGCTTTTCCCTTGCGAACTCGGGTGCCCTTATTTTCCACACGGGCAGTCGAGTAGTTTTATTTTGCAGATGTATTGAGCAGGATTCTGGATTGAAGCTTTAAGCTATGTCCAGGCATTTACAGTCTTCCGCTGTGCATTGTATTACATTTATGTAAATTTATCTTCCGCTGTGTATTATTTTCGATATACTCTGATATTCTGTACTCTGATGTAACATTATTATGATGTTTATTGAAGTCTTCTGTTATTTGTTCTGATGTGTTGTATACCCAAAGTTAGCGTATGCGGGATTCGAACGGTCTTGGTCTGTTTAGCGATCGATTAGGTCCGGGCGAAATCTGTGTCGTTACATATGGTATCAGGGCTTTGGTTAAACACAAATCTTTGGGGGTACAACTCGTTAGAACTGAACAAAAGACTCATCAGAGGTAGGATTAGTAATGTCCTATAAAAGAATCCTTATTAGAGATAGAATCAGTAGCATTCTAGAATGAGTGACTCGTTAGAGATGGGGTTAGAAATGCCCTAGAATGAGTCGAGAGTTATTTGTTTATAAATATCGTATTTGTGATTATATATATAATCTGGTTTTAGAAAATATGATTTTGGATATATAGAAAGTTATATATTTGAAAAATCTAATCAATTAATTGATTGTTGGTTGTGTTGTTTGATTATTAGTTAACTAATAAAATCAACATTTGAATTGAAGGAACCAATTAGGCCAAATTGTATACTAATTGAATCAAATATTGAAATATATTGAAAATTAGTCGCATTTGCTTGCATATACATATACTTACATTGAACAGGTCATAGCAAGGAGGCTAGAGCAGAGAATAAAATTTGTTTGCCCGACAAATAGGTACATGTTTACTATAATTTACTGTTTTGTTTGGGTGATGATGATTTTATGAGCCTATTGGCTAGCCGCTTGGCTTTTTCTTTTTCTTTTTGAGATCAGAAGGCCTATATGGCAATTTCGGGATTTTCCCGTTGCTCCCGGTGCAGGGGAGGTTATGGCGAAATATTTCGAAAATTTAGGGTGTTAGCCAAATTTTTGAAAAATTTGAAAAATTCTCAGAAACTGAAAAGTTGGAGAATGGAAGCCAGATTGAAAGAGTTGATTAATCAAACCACTTTCTACTTTGTTCCTTTTCGGGGACGAAAAGTTTTAAGTGGGGGAGATTGTAACAACCCAGAAATTCTGGGCCAATTTGAAATTTTTATTTTGGCAATTTTAATGAATTTTGCATATTTAAAATAGATTATTTTAAATAAAAAGGACGGAAAATTTATTTTGAATAGAAATCGAGCGTACATATTATATACGTCGTCGTTAGAATATATATAATTATAAATAGAATTGAAAATGGCGCGGTAGTTCGATAATTCGATTTCAAACTTCAATCGAATGTACCGGGTGCAAAACAATCAGGATTTTAGTGAAACCAAAAATAATAGGATCTATTTGAGGATATCTTTCCAACGAACCCGAAAAATCGAAATTTGATAACGGAAAGCAAAATTTATGGCCAAATGACTTTTCAGAAAGGTCGCTATGGAATTTATATAGCCCGGAAAATGACCATTTTGCAAACGACCTCGGATTTCGACGAAACCACTTTTGTTGGATTTGGGATGTGAAGTTATTGCTAGGTTTCAAATATCATAATTTTTGAAGCAAGTATGTGAGCATGGCATAGGAAAACGTGTTTTGGCCAATTATAGTTAAATTGGATCGACCAGAAATGGGCCTTTTTGCAAACGGTCTCAGAATTCAATGAAACTAGTTTTGTTGGAACCGTATCGTCAAAACTTAGCTAGATTTATTTTTCTGGAATTTTTCGAATCAGTTTATGGCCCTGGCAAATTGAATTGTACGTTTAAATTAAATATTGAATGTTTTATATTTTAGTTTGAATGAAAACTGACTGAAACAGTCGAATGGGCCTACGAAACATATCCCATTCTGTTCGGAATGGGGTTAAAACGCTAGGGGCGACAGTCAGTGGGTCTCGTTTGGGGGTTGAAATAAAAAGTAAACTCTTAGAGAATAAATTAAATAAATTAATTAATATATATACACTATCTCTCCTCTATAACCCTAACGCTCAGAAATTTCCGCCGCCATATTCATTTTCGATGATTAAAATCGCTCCAAACTTCTACCTCTCCGATCTCCCAATCCGTGTAATGAAATTCGAATTTTCAAAAGCCAAATCGAAGAGCTAGAAAGGCTCTTCAAATCAATATGGGTATTGTGGAGTTTCGTCGACTGGAGGTGGTGAATTTCGTGCTCAAAACAGCCGACTTCGGGTCCGTTTTCATCGCGATGGAGGAGCTCGAACAGGGGGCTATTGTGGGTGGTCGGAGCTCTGGCCAAGGCGCGTCGGAGGGGATGGGTGGATCGGCGGCCGATGGCCCCTGGTGGCGGCGCAAGCAAAGAGAAGGTAGCGAGGGTATGGGTTCAACGGTTTGAAGAAGAGGGAGAAAGTGATCGTGTTTTTTTTTTACTGTAATGAGAATTTTAATTTTTAATTAATTAATTAATGATGTATTTAATTGTTCAAATGGATAAAACCTCATATCTTTTTGGATAAAATCAGAATTTGACAAAACGAAGTTCGTTGCGATCGTGAAGACGAGCTCTTCAGCACAGAACTGACTAGAATCGAAAAGGAGCACTTCGGGAATTCAGATAAATTTCAAACCTGAACTATTCAGCAAATTCAGAAATGAAACCACTGTGAGAATTCTCTCACTTTAATTTTTCTGTTCAGTTATTTATTTCATAACTGCATATATAAACTGTTCCCCGTCGTCCACAGACCATGGACGACTTGTTTGATTGTACTCTGTGTGAAAATTGATCGTGATGTGAAATGAATTATATATATATATTAGAAGTGTACGAAATATATATATATTGAAAGTGAAAATATCACATATATTGAAATTGAAAATATCGTATAGTGAAAATATATATATTGAAAGTGAAAATATCGCATATATTGAAATTGAAAATATCGTATAGTGAATATATATATATATATATTGAAAGTGAAAATATCGCATATATTGAAATTGACAATATCGTATAGTGAAAATATATATATATTGAAAGTGAAAATATCGCATATATTGAAATTGAAAATATCGTATAGTGAAAATATATATATATATTGAAAGTGAAAATATCATATATATTGAAAGTGAAAATATCATATATATATTGAAAGTGAAAATATCATATATATTGAAAGTGAAAATATCATATATATGAAAAGTGAAAGTATCGTATATATATGAAAAGTGAAAATATCGTATATATGAAAAGTGAAAATATCGTATATATATGAAAAGTGAAAATATCATATATATGAAAAGTGAAAATATCGTATATATTGAATGTGAAAATATCGTATATATTGAAAGTGAAAATATCGTATATATTGAGTGTGAAAATATCGTATATATGAAAAGTGAAAATATCGTATATATGAAAAGTGAAAATATCGTATATATTGAAAAGTGAAAATATCGTATATATTGAAAAGTGAAAATATCGTATATATTGAAAAGTGAAAATATCGTATATATTGAAAGGTTGAAATATCGTATATATGAAAGATGGAAATAATATATATATATGAAATGAAAACGATATATATATGAAATGAAAATTATGTATATATGAAATGAAAATGATATATATATATATATATATATGAAATGTGAAAAGGATTTGATTGTTAAAAATATAATTTTTAACATATATATACACTGTATAAAAGTGTCATGTATATGAAATATTAGATTTTGATATAAAATAGAAAATGAATTTGATTTGAATTGAATAGAAAACGAATTTGATTTGAATTGAATAGAAAATGAATTCGAATTGAACTGAATAGAAAATAAATTCGAATTGAACTAAATAGAAAATGAATTTGAATTGAATTGAATAGAAAATGAATTCGAATTTAATTGAAATAGAATTGAATTCGAATTGAAACGAATTGAAATCAAATTGAAATGAATTTAAAACGAATTTATAAGTAAAAAATTCAATTTTGATTTGAATTTGATATAAGAAGTTGAAATCGATTTGAAAAGGAATTTAAAACGATTTATAAAATTCGTTTTAAATAGAAATCGACGAAATATATATTATATATATAATATATATTATATAATGGCCTGAATAGAATGCGCCGCGCCGCGGCAGTTCGTAAATTTCGACCATTGACTTCGATCGGACATTACAGGAGATCCGACCGTCGGAT
The DNA here is from genome assembly GCA_030737875.1 of Allium sativum. NCBI lineage: Eukaryota > Viridiplantae > Streptophyta > Magnoliopsida > Asparagales > Amaryllidaceae > Allium > Allium sativum. The sequence goes on along the minus strand of CM060912.1, from coordinate 964,945,240 downwards.
TCTCCTAAAACCAGAACCATTGGGTTCGTATCGAAAAGAGCTTTCTAACAAATATGAGAAATTTGAAATCTAACGGTTGGATTTGGAGATACGTCCAAATCAAATTTGGAAAAGGTCGATGTAAGTGCAATACGATGGCCATTGATGGAAATCGACTGTACGGGCCTTGATAAAATTATTAAAAATAGTAATAATTTGTGTAATATCATAATATGTGAATTGGAAAGAACTGGGATGAAAAACTCCACATTTGAAAAGATAAAAATAGATTTTTATCGAAACGAACTAGTTATTAACTAGAAAAATAATCCAATGGTTATAAATAAATAAATTGGATTTGATTTGAATTGAAATTATCTTTGGATATTTTCGATGTTGGATTCCGTGATTATACCGATATTGTGATGGAAATTTGGAAGATATCGATATCGTTATTCCCGTTATGTTATCTGTTGGTTTCAGGATTTGATGTTGAATATAAGCTGATACTATCTCTATTCAAAACCTTATATTTAATGTCAAATTGGATTAATTGATTGTTTGGATTACGCTCGACCAGTTTACGAGAAAAATATGCTTTTACATTTAGCATTGGGTTGGGTTGAAAATATCTGTGTGCTAACGCCTTGTGAAACACTTCACGATTTGACGATAAGGTGTTTAGCGATGTTGTGTTCATTTCAAATTTAATGAATGATTGTGAAATGATACTTTTCTTAAGTGAAAAGAAATGTATTCCCGATTTTGGACAGGGAATGTTTTATAAAAATGTTTTATAAAACAGAAAGGATTTCGAGGCCTAAAACCCGATGATTTCGAAATGATTTGGAAATGTATTATGGTTTTACATTGTAGTTCATCACATATTCGATTAGTTACTATTAATGATGTATCTGTTTGGTGGCGGAGAATTTATTCTCTTGCTTAACACCCTTCTTTGAGACGTACGAGCTCAAAGGTTATGTGATTAATAGTGACTGATCATATGTGTGAATTACTGATGTGAAGTACTATATTTTGAAAGTACTTGTGATTATTATGTTGTGAAATGATTTTCCCTACTTCGGGATATGAAATGATTTAGTATGTAGTTAAAGAGTCGGGTAACCCTGAGACTAAAAGTATGGGTGAGAGGGCGGTGTATGCTCTCCATGTGTGGGAGGTGCATCGTCGGTGTAGCCTGCTCCTATGTGGGGTAGGTGCACATTTATATATCGAGTTGCGAGGTGCGTACCCTTTGCCTTGTCGATGGGGAGCACGATATTTGGTTGCATACTTGTTTATATGCATTGTTATGTTTTAGAATTCATATTTCCAGACGATTTGATTTCAGATCCCGAAGTGAAATCTTGTAATGACCCGGGATTTCGACCAACTAATTTTAAATATTTAGAATGGATTTAAATATTTAGTTGATAATATAAATGAATTTTTATATTTATGTTATCGATTTAAATATCAATTTCGATTAAATATCGTATATATTAAATTATCAAAATAAGGAATCAGCGAATAACTGAATTTGAAGTGAAAACTGATTTGAAAACAGTTCAGATAATCAATACATAATTCTGTTTGAATTAGAAGAATAATATTAATTGATTTTCGAAGAATCAATTGTTTTGAAATTAATTTAAATCAAGGAATTAAATTGTTTTGAATTTAATTTATCGGTTTAAATTAATATCTCCTTCAGATGATAAAACTAGACTTCGTGACCTATCCCAGTGTGTCCGGAATAGAGGTATTACCCTAGAATTTATCACTTGTTGGGTTCAGAAAGGAGTTTGGAATCATGGAGTATTTTAGTTAAAGGATACAGTTTTTAAACTAATTAAAATAAAATAAAATTTCTTTTGTTGTGGACAGAAATAAAACAAGGAGGAAAAGAAATGGTCGTGCAAATCAAAAGGGGAAAAGAGGAACACATTCTCCTCTTCCACTCCACAAAAGATTTGCCTCGCTGCTCAAAACAAAACCGCACCCTTCATGTATAAAATCGCGATGGCCCTCCCATTTCTCCTTTCTATTTTCTTCTGTTCATTCCCTTCAGAGAAAATTAAATGGCTCACTCCTCATTCGAAAATCAAAATCAAATCGAACCCGAAGTTCAAGTGGAGGGGCGACGTTGTTCAAGTCTTTGACGGCCTTCAGGTAGTCGCGATGCCTGGGATTCAAGTTGCGACCAACAATGGAAGAAAAGGGGCTCGCACGAGTCCCTCTGAAGCTCGAAGTCGACGCTGGGTTCTGGGGTGGAGCGTGTCAGTGGTTCGACGTTGGTACTGTGCGATTACATTTGTATGTGTTCGAATTGGATGCGATGCTTGTCCAGTGTAGCTCGACATCAAAAAAAGGGGTTTGCGAGTTCGGTTTTTTGGGTTCGAAGTGGTTCTTCGATGGGTTGTTCTGAGTTCCACTGTGGTGATTTCAACGATGTGAGGTGAGGATTTAGATGCGAAGTTCAATAGCATGCTCGAGTTTGATTTAAGGGTGAAAGGGATTATGTTAGTGACAAAATGGTGATTTAGATGTAAATGCCGCCGATTTCATTGAGCTCTAAGGACGTGCGCTACTGTGTTGAGATGGGGGTGTTCATCCTGAAACAAAAAGCATTCGCAGTGGAGGGGAGGAAGGTTTTCGGTGATGGCAGTAAAGCTTCAGGAATTGGGGTTTTATTCGCAGAGAAGAAGGTGTTGTTTTAAAAGGGAACTAAGGTAATCTTAAATAAATTAGTTTAGTTAATATTGATTTTAAATTAAATTAGTTTAATGTATACCCAAACTCATAAAATTATTTTATAATCATGTTAATTTGTAATACAAAATAAAATGTAGACGGGGTCAAAGAAAAATCATTAACCAAGTTGAGCGGATCTCGTAGCTGCGAGAGATACGAACAAGAGTTGGTTTTGAAGTCGCTTTGGATTTTTATTCAGAATAAGTCAATCAACAAATGAAATCACGGTGAGTAAATCTCACTCACCTGTTTGTTTAGAATTATCTTTACATCATTAAAAATAATTGTTATGCTTGTTTGAATGCTGTCTGATTGTTTTAAAATATATATATAGTTATTTAGGATTGGTTGACTATTATATATATATATATATATATATATATATTGGGTTGATGATTGGTTGGATTCCTGCAGTTTCATTAGCGGATGCCCGCGGTACCATAGCGGATGATTACCCTATACGCCCCACGCTATGATTAGTGGATGACCTTCTATACCGCTATATCCTGCCTCAAAGCAAGATGGGTATTATTTTATTGACTAACGTCTGTGGATGCAGGAAAACAGGTTGGAGGAATCCAACTGGATTCCTCAAAAATATATTATATGTTTGTTGTTTGTTTGATTTCATATATATTCCTATATGATGTGTTAAAAATCAAATGATTGAAAATTGGTTGATTTGATTGTTTAAAATATCCCCGGGGCTTGAATATTGATTTATAAAAATATCGAAAAGGGTATTTGAAATTTAAAAAGGGGAATTCTATTTTTATAAATAGAAATTTGAATTTTAAATGAAGTATAGAAATATTAACTTGTTCGAAGGTATATAAAACAAGTATTGAATTTATAAACGTTGTTTATAAATAGAAAGTTGGGATTTGAATTGAATTTATAAACGTTGTTTATAAATAGAAAGATGGGATTTGAATTGAATTTATAAACGTTGTTTATAAATGGAAAGGTGGGATTTGAATTGAAGTTATAAACGTTGTTTATAAATAATGCCGAGAATTCAAATAGACTTTAAACTATATATTTGAATATAGAAATTCAAATGGACTTTAAACTATATATTTGAATATAGGAATTCAAATAGACTTTAAACTATAGATTTGAATAATCGAATTCCAATGGACTTTAAACTATATATTTGAATATAGAAATTCAAATGGACTTTAAACTATATATTTGAATATAGGAATTCAAATAGACTTTAAACTATAGAATTTGAAAATAGAATTCAAATGAAGTTTAAATAAAGAGAATTCAAATAGAATTGAATTGGAATTTCAATAAGAAGTCAATAAGGAAACGAGGGTATGAGTATAATTAGAATTTGTTAATATGCAAGTTAAAATATATTTGAACATGTCATGTTCAAATATGAAGGTGAACTAGACTGAAGAGTTAAGTAGCAAGTTTATTTAACAAATTTAGTTAAAACGATTGGGATAGTTAAAATAGACTGGACAGGTATAGACATACAGGAGACAGGTATGGAATAAAGTATAGAAGTGAAATAAATAGAATGCCCGACAAAAGGTACGTATTTAATTTCCATATGAGATTTTATGCGCCGTATCGGCTAGCCGCTTGGCTTTTTCTTTTTCTTTTTGAGATAAGAAGGACCGGGAAAGCTATTTGAAATTTCCCGATGCTCCCGGTACAAAGGAGGTTATGGCGAATTTTTCCGGGAATTTAAGGAGATAGAATATTTTTAAGATAATTTGATAGTTAGAAATTAACATATCAAAATATATAGAAGTCGATAAGAAAACGAACTTAGAAATAGAATAGTATAATCAAAAAGGAAGTATAAGAATAAAATCTAGTAAGAATAGAAAGGGGAAGTGTATACGTGTTTAAAAGTAAATCAGTAGTTGTATGGTATTGATTGTTCGAGTAAGTAGTCTTGTCTGTTTTGACGTTAAATGTTATTCAGTCAAGGTCTGAGAGGTAATTATACCCCAACTTGGTTGATTTCATGATATACCGATAAGTAGCAAGATTCAGGCTCGAAGATCAATGTGGAATAAGAATTAGTTAAATACTGTATTTGGGTTGTCGTAACGATGTTTTACACAACATCTGTTTTAACCCAAATATGTGCAAAGCTTGGAAATAGAATAATGAATATTTTCTAAAGTTTAGAAAATAAAAGAAGGCAATATATGGAAATGTTTTCCAAATAACGTATAAGGCCAATATGGTTATTGAAAATATTTGGTTGACAAATATTGATAAAGTAATAGAGAAGAGATTTAATTAATGGAATATTAATTAAAGGTTCATTGATTGTTGGATGTTTGGATGAACACTTGTTTTATTCGATAGTTAAATCATCGACTATCGAAACACTTGTTTTTATTCGATAGTTAAATCACAGACTATCGAAGTTTTGACCATCGTTGTCAATATGGAGAGACCGGTTGGATTATTATCCGAAGAACCACTCCATATCGGCAGTAGCGTGCGAATCAGATTATATAAAGATAATCGAAGACGGAGTAGAGTGCAAGGACTTTTTTTTCTATTAATTGAAATAGTACCTTCGGTTCATCCTGTTCCTGGGTGACTTGTGTGGATGAATGTCTGACAGAGTATTTCCAGAAAGGTCACGTACATTGATTTCTTCAACTGTACCAAGAGTGGAAGCGGAGGAGGAAACTTCTTTTAGCTAACACGTAATGTACTTTTGTAGACGTAAATCGGTGATTTGATGGATTTGACGATGTGACATTCGAAGTGAATCTGGTGTGATGATAAAGCGTAGCTTCTAGCCTCATCATCCGGTAAATGACAGAAATCGGGCAGGCAACATGGCTATGTAGGTCGCACCTATTAGGGTGTATAATCACCAGATCTAGAGTTTCATTTACTTCTAAAAATCTATTGTCGATGCTGACCCATTCGGGAAACAGTTGCTGATCCCAATCGTTGGTGATATACATTCGATACACTCAAGCGAAATGAGTGGTCGGTCATGTGTGGCTGAGTTGCAAGATGTTCTTGTTGAACTCGGTGTATTCTCCTCTAGAGATATACTAGCGGAAGGTGGTCCCATACCTTGTCATAGTTGGAAATCCATTACCCAATACGTGCTTGTGGTTTTGATTGTATATATATGTGGAACGTGAGATGCAAGCATTTCCACTAGATTGTTATCTACATGATTTAGACATTATTATAATATCAAAAGAGTTTTGATATAAAGATAGGTCAAGTGTTTGGACTCTCATAAGGGAAAAACCCGTTCCGTGTTATACGGCATGGTCTTATGAGATATTATTTAGTTTTCTGAAGCTGTTTTAAACTGTTTACTCATACCAGTCCCATGACTGACCCGGAGTTTACTTTGTTGTTTTCCCTAAACTCTTGGGTGCCTAAATTTGTATGGGCAGTCAAGTAGTCAGGATTTTACAGATATACTGGAAGAGCTGGAGCAGGAGGCTTCAGGATCATATAGCTATAGTTATTTCTGCTGTGTTGTAAGTGATGTACTTTGATATTGATGTATAGTCAAGTACAGATGTATATTTCAAGTTATGTTATATATATTATATGTTATTCGTTCCGCTGTGAGATTCGTGTTACTCTGATGTTGTGTTCTTCTTCTTCTTCTATTCTAAGTTTCTATCTTATCTATCCTCACCCTCTAACTTCTTTCTATTAATGGTTCGAATTTCTGTGTTATTTGGAGTTGGACTTGTGTTTTTGGTCAGCTCAAATTCTACCGGATTTTCGGGTCATTACAGTTGGTATCAGAGCTTAGGTTGAGCGAATACCTAGGCTTGTTGGAATGTGCTCATTAGAGATAGGACCAGTAGTATCCTAGAATGAGTTGAGTGTATATATATACGAGAGAGCGTATTTGTTATTTGATATAAAAACTGTTTTATATTGTGTTGACTAGTCTGTTGAGTGGATTATAAATTTTGGTCGAATCGTGGGACGCCACGATGTCGATAGAAGTTTATAAACACTTGAACAGAAGATTGGACACGATATTCTTTTTAAATAGTTAAGTTGATTGTTAAGATTATAATCGAACGAGATTATAAAACTGAAAAAGTTATATATATAACCAATGGAATTTGTATATGAAATCAAATATACAAATTTGATAAATTGAAATTGAATTCCAACCAGAATTCAGAATTTAAAATCCTGGGAGTTTGGAAAATATTTTTTCTAAATGGAGTTTGAAAGTAATATAGCACTGGACTCATTCAGTAGCTGGGAAATAATTCTGATGATGGTCGCAACATCACCAGTATTCATTTTCGAGTTTCTAAGTGATGAATTGCTGCTTAGAAAAGTTTTGATGGAAAATTGTTTGAAAAAGAAACAAGTTGTTTTAAAATTCAAATGGTTTGAATTTGAGATAGATATAAATATATGTATATATTTATATGACTTCAAAGGAATTTTGAAATGTGAAATGGGAATATAGATTTCAAATAGAAGTAAAATAAAGGAATTTGAATATATATATATATATATAATTCAAATAGAAGTGAAATAGAATTTGAATTCAAAAGAATTCAAATGAGTTTGAATAAAGAATATTCAAATAGAAATTGTATAAGAAAAATTGAAATGGAATTTGAATTCAAAGGAATTCAAATGGATTTGAATAAAGAAAAGTCAAAAAGAGATTTGAATATTAGAATTCAAAGAAAATATAAAGTTTGAAATAGAATTTGAATTCAAAGGAGTTGAAATAGAATTTGAATTCAAAGGATTTCAAATAGAAATTGAACAAAGGAATTTAAATAGAAATTGAATAAAGGATTTCAAAAGGAATTTGAATAAGGGATTTGAAATGGGTTTTGAAGATAAGAAATTCAAATAGAATTTGAAGATAAGAAATTCAAATAGAATCTGAAGATAAGGAAATTGAATTAGAATTTGAATCGAAGAAAGTTCAAATAGAATTTGAATAGAAGAAAATTCAAATAGAATTTGGAATAAAGAAATTCAAAGGTGGAATTTGAATATTGTAAATATATAGAATTTCAATTAGAAGTGAAATAGATCGGGAATATTATGTTGGAATGGATTGGATATATATTAAAAATATATCAAAATGGAGTTGAATTTATATTAAACAAAGTTAAAACGTTTATATTTATAAATATAATTAAAACGAGCTCGCTATAGCGCGGCAGTTCGTAAATTGGCGATTCGAACTTCAATTTAGTATACAGAACTCAATTGAAGTCGGAATTCTTCGAAACAAGAATCGTCGGGACCGGTTGAACAATAGTTTTCTAATGAAAGAGAAAAATCTGGATTTCGTCGTATAGATTTTGAGTTATGTCAAAATCAAATTTTTAGAAAAGCAGCGCCAGAACCATTATAAAAACCATAACGGTTTAAATAAATAAATAAATAAATAAAAGGATTTTTAGGAAATCCGAGTTGGCATTAGAAAAATCCAGACTGGGGATATAAAGTAAATATGAACTCCAGTGAAGTAAGTGAAATGATTTTTAAGACAAAATCATATTATAAATGGTCAAATAGAATTAACTAAATTGGAAAATAATTAGTTAAATGAAATTTGAATCGAAATTGGGTTTTTGGATAAGTGAAAGAGATTGAGAATATATATTCGAAATCGAATATATAACTCGAGTTGAAATTATAATTAGATTAGTTTAAAATTAAGTTGACATATATTTGAACAAGTTATATTCAAATAAAAAGGGTGAAATCGGCAAAACGGTTAATTAGCAATGGGAATTTGAATGATTGAAATTGAATTTAACTTAAGTAAGTTAAATGGATCGAAATGAATAAATTGAGTAAAATCATGTGAATGAAATATGAATTGGGTTTGAATAAAGGAAAAACCAAAAGAGTTAAAAGGAAATATATTTGTAAAACCAAATACAAAGGAAGTTATGTGCAAACAAATAAAAGGAGAAATATTTGTAAAAACATTTACAAATGGAATTTTAAAAGGAAATATTTGTAAAAACATTTACAAATAGATTAAATGGAAATATATTTATTTATAGAAAATAAATAGAATGTTATAGATGAGATATTTATTTGTTAAATAAATAGAATTTAATCAAAGGAATATTCAAAAGATGAATAGAAAATGGAAATCTGTTTTTAACAGATAAATAGAAAAGATTAATTTATAAATAACAGTTTATAAATTAAATTAAATATTTATCATTGGATAAACGGAATATATAAGTCTGAACTTATATAGAGAAGAGATATTGGTTTTTAACACCGATAGTTTTAAATAGAAGGGGTACATAACACTTGTGTAAGTGAAGTAACGTTATTAAAGGGAACATTTATAAAATGAAGAACCGTTACTAAAAGTAAATCTTTATAAATGAATAAACGTTATCCAATAGGAGTTATTCAAATAGGAAAAGTCGATTAGAGTTAGAAATAATCGATTAGAGTTAGAATAAATCGATTAGAATAAGAATTAACCAGTTAGAATTAATCAGTTAGGGTTAATCTGTAGAGTTAATTGAATATTAGTTATTCAATTAGAATTTATCGAATATTTGTTATTCAAATAAAGAGTTAACCAGATAAAGTTAATTGAACATAATTAATCGAATTAGAATTTAATGGAATGATAGTTATTCAATTAAAGTTGATCGAATGTAGTATTGAGATAGAATTAGTCAAACATAGTTACTCAGGATAAGTTACCATTTCATACGACTGCTAGCGTAATTCGCAGGGCTGCAGATAGCCTAGGGTGGTCGGATGTTTCCTGAGGGAATCAGGCGTAACCATTGTGATCGCTGCAATCTAGAGTCAAGCGAATGAAGTTAAATCAAATATTAGTTTATTTGAATAGAACTAAAGGAGTTATCGATTATTTGTTAATCGAAGAAGTTATCGATTATTAGTAAATCGAAGGAGTTATCGAATATAGCTTATTCGGAAGGAGTTAAGTGAAAAGAGCAAATCCAATAGAGTTAATTGATAAGAGAAATTGAATAGAGTAAATCGAATATAGTTTATTCGAAGAAAGATTTTCGAATCTAGTTATTCGAAAGAGAGATTATCGGATATAGTTATTCGAAGGGAGGAGTTATCGAATAGGGATTTATTCGAAAGAGAGTTACGTAAGGAAGTTTGAAATGTTGAGTATCAACATAAATAAGTTTTGAAAGGTTAATGGGTTTGTAGCACTTTTTCTACCTTAGCAATTTCGAGGACGAAATTATTATAAGCAGGGAAGATTGTAATGACCCGGGATTTCGACCAACTAATTTTAAATATTTAGAATGGATTTAAATATTTAGTTGATAATATAAATGAATTTTTATATTTATGTTATCGATTTAAATATCGATTTCGATTAAATATCGTATATATTAAATTATCAAAATAAGGAATCGGCGAATAACTGAATTCGAAGTGAAAACTGATTTGAAAACAGTTCAGATAATCAATACATAATTCTGTTTGAATTAGAAGAATAATATTAATTGATTTTCGAAGAATCAATTGTTTTGAAATTAATTTAAATCAAGGAATTAAATTGTTTTGAATTTAATTTATCGGTTTAAATTAATATCTCCTTCAGATGATAAAACTAGACTTCGTGACCTATCCCAGTGTGTCTGGAATAGAGGTATTACCCTAGAATTTATCACTTGTTGGGTTCAGAAAGGAGTTTGGAATCATGGAGTATTTTAGTTAAAGGATACAATTTTTAAACTAATTAAAATAAAATAAAATTTCTTTTGTTGTGGACAGAAATAAAACAAGGAGCAAAAGAAATGGCCGTGCAAATCAAAAGGGGAAAAGGGGAACACATTCTCCTCTTCCACTCCACAAAAGATTTGCCTCGCTGCTCAAAACAAAACCGCACCCTTCATGTATAAAATCGCGATGGCCCTCCCATTTCTCCTTTCTATTTTCTTCTGTTCATTCCCTTCAGAGAAAATTTAATGGCTCACTCCTCATTCGAAAATCAAAATCAAATCGAACCCGAAGTTCAAGTGGAGGGGCGACGCTGTTCAAGTCTTTGACGGCCTTCAGGTAGTCGCGATGCCTGGGATTCAAGTTGCGACCAACAATGGAAGAAAAGGGGCTCGCACGAGTCCCTCTGAAGCTCGAAGTCGACGCTGGGTTCTGGGGTGGAGCGTGTCAGTAGTTCGACGTTGGTACTGTGCGATTACATTTGTATGTGTTCGAATTGGATGCGATGCTTGTCCAGTGTAGCTCGACATCAAAAAAAGGGGTTTGCGAGTTCGGTTTTTTGGGTTCGAAGTGGTTCTTCGATGGGTTGTTCTGAGTTCCACTGTGGTGATTTCAACGATGTGAGGTGAGGATTTAGATGCGAAGTTCAATAGCATGCTCGAGTTTGATTTAAGGGTGAAAGGGATTATGTTAGTGACAAAATGGTGATTTAGATGTAAATGCCGCCGATTTCATTGAGCTCTAAGGACGTGCGCTACTGTGTTGAGATGGGGGTGTTCATCCTGAAACAAAAAGCATTCGCAGTGGAGGGGAGGAAGGTTTTCGGTGATGGCAGTAAAGCTTCAGGAATTGGGGTTTTATTCGCAGAGAAGAAGGTGTTGTTTTAAAAGGGAACTAAGGTAATCTTAAATAAATTAGTTTAGTTAATATTTATTTTAAATTAAATTAGTTTAATGTATACCCAAATTCATAAAATTATTTTATAATCATGTTAATTTGTAATACAAAATAAAATGTAGATGGGGTCAAAGAAAAATCATTAACCAAGTTGAGCGGATCTCGTAGCTGCGAGAGATACGAACAAGAGTTGGTTTTGAAGTCGCTTTGGATTTTTATTCAGAATAAGTCAATCAACAAATGAAATCACGGTGAGTAAATCTCACTCACCTGTTTGTTTAGAATTATCTTTACATCGTTAAAAATAATTGTTATGCTTGTTTGAATGCTGTCTGATTGTTTTAAAATATATATATAGTTATTTAGGATTGGTTGACTATTATATATATATATATATATATATATATATATATATATATATATTGGGTTGATGATTGGTTGGATTCCCGCAGTTTCATTAGCGGATGCCCGCGGTACCATAGCGGATGATTACCCTATACGCCCCACGCTATGATTAGTGGATGACCTTCTATACCGCGATATCCTGCCTCAAAGCAGGATGGGTATTATTTTATTGACTAACGTCTGTGGATGCAGGAAAACAGGTTGGAGGAATCCAACAGGATTCCTCACAAATATATTATATGTTTGTTGTTTGTTTGATTTCATATATATTCCTATATGATGTGTTAAAAATCAAATGATTGAAAATTGGTTGATTTGATTGTTTAAAATATCCCTGGGGCTTGAATATTGATTTATAAAAATATCGAAAAGGGTATTTGAAATTTAAAAAGGGGAATTCTATTTTTATAAATAGAAATTTGAATTTTAAATGAAGTATAGAAATATTAACTTGTTTGAAGGTATATAAAACAAGTATTGAATTTATAAACGTTGTTTATAAATAGAAAGTTGGGATTTGAATTGAATTTATAAACGTTGTTTATAAATAGAAAGATGGGATTTGAATTGAATTTATAAACGTTGTTTATAAATGGAAAGGTGGGATTTGAATTGAAGTTATAAACGTTGTTTATAAATAATGCCGAGAATTCAAATAGACTTTAAACTATATATTTGAATATAGAAATTCAAATGGACTTTAAACTATATATTTGAATATAGGAATTCAAATAGACTTTAAACTATAGATTTGAATAATCGAATTCCAATGGACTTTAAACTATATATTTGAATATAGAAATTCAAATGGACTTTAAACTATATATTTGAATATAGGAATTCAAATAGACTTTAAACTATAGAATTTGAAAATAGAATTCAAATGAAGTTTAAATAAAGAGAATTCAAATAGAATTGAATTGGAATTTCAATAAGAAGTCGATAAGGAAACGAGGGTATGAGTATAATTAGAATTTGTTAATATGCAAGTTAAAATATATTTGAACATGTCATGTTCAAATATGAAGGTGAAATAGACTGAAGAGTTAAGTAGCAAGTTTATTTAACAAATTTAGTTAAAACGATTGGGATAGTTAAAATAGACTGGACAGGTATAGACATACAGGAGACAGGTATGGAATAAAGTATAGAAGTGAAATAAATAGAATGCCCGACAAAAGGTACGTATTTAATTTCCATATGAGATTTTATGCGCCGTATCGGCTAGCCGCTTGGCTTTTTCTTTTTCTTTTTGAGATAAGAAGGACCGGGAAAGCTATTTGAAATTTCCCGATGCTCCCGGTACAAAGGAGGTTATGGCGAATTTTTCCGGGAATTTAAGGAGATAGAATATTTTTAAGATAATTTGATAGTTAGAAATTAACATATCAAAATATATAGAAGTCGATAAGAAAACGAACTTAGAAATAGAATAGTATAATCAAAAAGGAAGTATAAGAATAAAACTTAGTAAGAATAGAAAGGGGAAGTGTATACGTGTTTAAAAGTAAATCAGTAGTTGTATGGTATTGATTGTTCGAGTAAGTAGTCTTGTCTGTTTTGACGTTAAATGTTATTCAGTCAAGGTCTGAGAGGTAATTATACCCCAACTTGGTTGATTTCATGATATACCGATAAGTAGCAAGATTCATGCTCGAAGATCAATGTGGAATAAGAATTAGTTAAATACTGTATTTGGGTTGTTGTAACGATGTTTTACACAACATCTGTTTTAACCCAAATATGTGCAAAGCTTGGAAATAGAATAATGAATATTTTCTAAAGTTTAGAAAATAAAAGAAGGCGATATATGGAAATGTTTTCCAAATAACGTATAAGGCCAATATGGTTATTGAAAATATTTGGTTGACAAATATTGATAAAGTAATAGAGAAGAGATTTAATTAATGGAATATTAATTAAAGGTTCAGTGATTGTTGGATGTTTGGATGAACACTTGTTTTATTCGATAGTTAAATCATCGACTATCGAAACACTTGTTTTTATTCGATAGTTAAATCACAGACTATCGAAGTTTTGACCATCGTTGTCAATATGGAGAGACCGGTTGGATTATTATCCGAAGAACCACTCCATATCGGCAGTAGCGTGCGAATCAGATTATATAAAGATAATCGAAGACGGAGTAGAGTGCAAGGACTTTTTTTCTATTAATAGAAATAGTACCTTCGGTTCATCCTGTTCCTGGGTGACTTGTGTGGATGAATGTCTGACAGAGTATTTCCAGAAAGGTCACGTACATTGATTTCTTCAACTGTACCAAGAGTGGAAGCGGAGGAGGAAACTTCTTTTAGCTAACACGTAATGTACTGTTGTAGACGTAAATCGGTGATTTGATGGATTTGACGATGTGACATTCGAAGTGAATCTGGTGTGATGATAAAGCGTAGCTTCTAGCCTCATCATCCGGTAAATGACAGAAATCGGGCAGGCAACATGGCTATGTAGGTCGCACCTATTAGGGTGTATAATCACCAGATCTAGAGTTTCATTTACTTCTAAAAATCTATTGTCGATGCTGACCCATTCGGGAAACGGTTGCTGATCCCAATCGTTGGTGATATACATTCGATACACTCAAGCGAAATGAGTGGTCGGTCATGTGTGGCTGAGTTGCAAGATGTTCTTGTTGAACTCGGTGTATTCTCCTCTAGAGATATACTAGCGGAAGGTGGTCCCATACCTTGTCATAGTTGGAAATCCATTACCCAATACGTGCTTGCGGTTTTGATTGTATATATATGTGGAACGTGAGATGCAAGCGTTTCCACTAGATTGTTATCTACTTGATTTAGACATTATTATAATATCAAAAGAGTTTTGATATAAAGATAAGTCAAGTGTTTGGATTCTCATAAGGGAAAAACCCGTTCCGTGTTATACGGCGTGGTCTTATGAGATATCATTTAGTTTTCTGAAACTGTTTACTCATACCAGTCCCATGACTGACCCGGAGTTTACTTTGTTGTTTTCCCTAAACTCTTGGGTGCCTAAATTTGTATGGGCAGTCAAGTAGTCAGGATTTTACAGATATACTGGAAGAGCTGGAGCTGGAGGCTTCAGGATCATATAGCTATAGTTATTTCTGCTGTGATGTAAGTGATGTACTTTGATATTGATGTATAGTCAAGTACAGATGTATATTTCAAGTTATGTTATATATATTATATGTTATTCGTTCCGCTGTGAGATTCGTGTTACTCTGATGTTGTGTTCTTCTTCTTCTTCTATTCTAAGTTTCTATCTTATTTATCCTCACCCTCTAACTTCTTTCTATTAATGGTTCGAATTTCTGTGTTATTTGGGGTTGGACTTGTGTTTTTGGTCAGCTCAAATTCTACCGGATTTTCGGGTCATTACAAATCTACTTTGATATAGAAAGTAAGACATGTATTTAAAATGATTTGAAATAGGAAATCGGGAATAAAATCCAAAGGAATAATTTCTGTAAATTGAATCGGATTTAGAAAATCTAAGTGGTGATTAATCTAAATGGGTAGATTGGGATATTGCATATTGATTGATGCATAGTAGATCCATATCTATATTTCTGATTGTTCTTTATACACTGGCATTCATGGGGGTAGACCCGTTCCGCGTTAGCGGCGTGGTCCTGTGATTTGTCCTAGGATTAAATAAGTTAATTATAACCGTTTAGAGTTTCTCACACCAGTCCCATGACTGACCTGTAGTTTGCTTTTCCCTTGCGAACTCGGGTGCCCCTATTTTCCACACGGGCAGTCGAGTAGTTTTATTTTGCAGATGTATTGAGCAGGATTCTGGATTGAAGCTTTAAGCTATGTCCAGGCATTTACAGTCTTCCGCTGTGCATTGTATTACATTTATGTAAATTTATCTTCCGCTGTGTATTATTTTCGATATACTCTGATATTCTGTACTCTGATGTAACATTATTATGATGTTTATTGAAGTCTTCTGTTATTTGTTCTGATGTGTTGTATACCCAAAGTTAGCGTATGCGGGATTCGAACGGTCTTGGTCGGTTTAGCGATCGATTAGGTCCGGGCGAAATCCATGTCGTTACACCTTTGCTCTGATACCAAGTGAAACACCCCACCTCCGTTAAGGTCACTCACAAAGGGAATGCCTTAACTTTGGTGGATCATTATAGATAAAAGACACAGATAATTTACAAGACAAATATATATATATATATATATATATATATATATAAGCAGCGGAAAAACTAACTTTATTTCAAACGTGGTTCATAACAAAACATTACAGCAAACGATTTCAAACCAACTTCCAAATCACTACATCAAAATCTCTGTCTTGATTATTACATAAATAAGTATAAAACACAATAAAACTGCATAAATCCCCAAGTAGTAGTGTGTCCAAAGCGATTGTAACGGCTGGAAATTTCCGACTCCTCGAGAGTCGGAAATTCCGAGACGTTAGTGAAAGAATTTAGAAGGTGAGAAAGAAAAGATAGAACTAATAGAATAGAAGAAGAAGAAGAACATCAGAATCATCAGAGTAACACGAATCTCACAGCGGAACGAATAACATATAATATATAACATAGCTTTGAAGTAAACAGTTATATATATATACAATAGCACTTATCAGAGTACAACACTTACAACACAACGGAAATAACTATAGCTATAAAATCTTGCAGCCTCCTGCTCCAAGCTCTCTAAGCATATCTGTAAATCCCGACTACTTGACTGCCCGTACAAATTTAGGCACCCAAGAGTTTAGGGAAAACAACAAAGTAAACTCCGGGTCAGTCATGGGACTGGTATGAGTAAAAATAGTTTAAAACAGGTATAGGATATCTCATAAGACCACGCCGTGAATACGGGACGGGTTTTTCCCTTATGAGTATCTGAACAACTTTGACAAGCAATATCATTGTGATATTATAATAATGTCTAAGTACAAATAGGTATCAATCTAGCAGAAACGCTTGCATCTCACGTTCTACATACATAGTATGAAATCATAAACCGCAGGGCGCTTATCGGAAAATGGATTCCAACAGACAAGGTATGGGAGCACCTTCTGAATAGTGTACTCTAGAGGTGATACACTCAGGGTTCAACAAGAACGTCTTGCAACCCGGCCACACATGACCGCTCACTCATTTAGCTTGAGTGTCGCGAATATATTGCCACCACGGTTATAGGCCATCAAACCGTCATCCGAAGATACAGAATCAAAAAGAAGTATAAATATGAATAGTCTCTAGATCGGTGACAATACACCCTGCTTGGGGATGACCCAACTAGCTATGCTGCCTAGCCCAACTTTTGTTACTTCCCGGTGTGAGGCTAGAAGCTACGTCTATCTTCAGAACATCTGATCACCATTCACTTTGAATGCCACATCGTCATACCCGCCGAATCACAAATTGACTTACCCAAAAATAACACGGGTATACAGCTAAGAGAAACGAATTCCTCCGCCACCAAACGTGAATACGTTTGTACAGATCAACTTACGCGATCCATTGGATATACTCTGTCAGACCTTCTTCCATATACGTTGTCCTGGGACTGGACAAACCGAAGGCACTATTCAGTATATCCATCTTAGTCACTGTTATCTAAGACTTATACAACAGCCCTTGCACTTTACTCCGTCTTTAATTTATCTTTGGCATATATTGCTCGCAACGCTTATGCCAATACAGAGTGGTTCTTTGGATGATAATCCAACCGGTCTCTCCATATTAACAACGTTAAAATGGTAAAAACTTTGATAGTCTGTGATTCAACTATCAAATGAAAACATGTCGGTGTACAAACAACGATCTTATTTCCAAATGGAAATTCGATCGATCAATCATCATATGTTCATATTTCCTTATTTCATATATTTAGAAAATATATGATATTAATCATTGGAAAACATTTCCATAGCTTATTTTCACATCACTATTATTCCGCAACTATCAGTCCCTAACTGTAACTAGTATGAGAACAATTCTCTAAGTATCAATCCGGAAGGTCGAAACCAACATCAGATCGTCACTTAGAAAACCGTTCAACTTACCCTCTCCAGTCAGTTTCTGAATTTGCTTAACTCTATTTCTTAAATTCTTATCATGAAAACATTTCATTTTCTATGTTTAGAAATTATATCTGATTATATTTGGAAAACGTTTCCAAAACTCATTTACGGATTTCCAATGAACGTTGTATAAAACATCGTTTCGCTTAATCCATTTATCGCTTATTCCTTAACTTTATTCCTAATCAACCTTTTAGATCGAACCACAACTATTCCTTTGTCAATTATGAAGTCAATCAAGTTGGGGTATAATTACCTCGCAGACCTTAATTGAACAACGTCCTTTACTGTGAAATAGATGAAGCTCATCACTCACTTTTTACAATCATCTGTTTACGCAAATTCTCGGATTCAGGTTACGAATCCACTTCTTATATGGCAGTGTTTGATTATATCTATACGTTATAATTCCTACCCCTAAAATATCTAACCTAAATTATAAATTTATTTCCTAACTTGAATAATTTAACAGACACCTAATTTCTAAATCAATAACTAAATCTTGATTTAAACCCTGGAAAGTAAATAGTACTTTCCCGAATTCGCTATAATCGAATTCGACGTATAACTCTCTTTCGAGTAATCTCTATTTGATTAACTCTTCTTCGAATAACCTATATTCGATTATCTCTCTTCGAATAACTCATATTCGAAATCTCTTTCTTTCGAATAAACAATATTCGATATCTTTCTTTCGAATATGCTATATTCGAAAATCTCCTTTCGATTTACTAATCGATAACTCCTTTCGATCAAACTAAAATCGATAACTCCTTTAACTCTATCGAATAACTAATATTCGACTAACTCCTTTGGATCGACTCATTTGATTAACTCCTTCGAATAACTAATTCGAATAACTTACCTTCGAATAACCAATATTCGATTTACTCTAACTCGATTAACTTAATTCTAATCGATTTACTCCATTTCGATTCAACTTAATTCAAATCGATTAACTTAACTCAAATTGATTAACTCCTTTCGAATAACTAAATTCGATTTAACTCTAATTGAATAACTAATATTCAATTAACTCTTACGTGTTTTAACTCTATTTGAATAAGTAATTCGAGTCACTCTAATGTGTTTAAATCTCTTCAAATATCTAATTCGAATAACTCATTTCGAATAACTAAATTCGATTAACTCTTTTAACTTTACTCGAATAACTATATTCGATTAACACCTTCTTTCGAATAACTATATTCGATTAACTCTTCGACTAACTCCTTTGGATTAACTAACTTCGAATAACTCTTTTGGATTAGCTAACTTCGAATAACTCCTTTGGATTAACTAACTTCGAATAACTCCTTTGGATTAACTAACTTCGAATAACTCCTTTGGATTAACTAACTTCGAATAACTCCTTTGGATTAACTAACTTCGAATAACTCCTTTGGATTAACTAACTTCGAATAACTCCTTTGGATTAACTAACTTCGAATAACTCCTTTGGATTAACTAACTTCGAATAACTCCTTTGGATTAACTAACTTCGAATAACCAATATTCGATAACTACTCTTCGAATAAATAATATTCGGTAACTCTTCTCAAATGAATAACATTTGATTTCTCCACTCGAATAAACTATATTCGATAACTCTTCTCAAATGAATCACATTTGATTTCTCCACTCGAATAAACTATATTCGATAACTCTTCTCAAATGAATCACATTTGATTTCTCCACTCGAATAAACTATATTCGATAACTCTTCTCAAATGAATAATATTTGATCTCTCCACTTGAATAAACTATATTCGATTTCTCTTCTCTCGAATACACTATATT
The DNA here is from genome assembly GCA_030737875.1 of Allium sativum. Classification (NCBI taxonomy): domain Eukaryota; kingdom Viridiplantae; phylum Streptophyta; class Magnoliopsida; order Asparagales; family Amaryllidaceae; genus Allium; species Allium sativum. The sequence goes on along the minus strand of CM060912.1, from coordinate 964,925,632 downwards.
CGATAACTCTACTTCTGATAAGTGATATTCGACAACTCTACTCGATTAACTCTACTTGGATAACTCTAACTGATCAACTCTAACTGGTCAACTCTAACTGGTCAACTCTAACTGGTTAACTCTAACTGGTTTAACCTAACTGGTTAACTCGTCTCGATTAACTGAACTAATCCACTTAGTTTAACTTAGCTAATTCACGTTGATTAACTCTAGCCGATTCACTTAGTTTAAATCAACTAATTTACTTCGATTAACCACTTAGTTAACTTAACTAATTCACATCGATTAATCCTTTAGTTTAACTTAACTAATTCACATCGATTAATCCTTTAGTTTAACTTAACTAATTCACATCGATTAATCATTTAGTTTAACTTAACAAATTCACTTTGATTCACCGCTTAGTTTAACTTAACTAATTTACTTTGGTTAACCACTTAGTTTAACTTAACTAATTCACTTTGATTAACCACCTAGTTTAATTTAACTAGTTCACTTCGTTTAACTCAACCAATTCACTTGGTTAACTCGACCAATTCACTTGGTTAACTCCTATTTATTTGACAAATAAATATCTTCCTTAGTTTAATTCTATTTATTTAATCTCTAAATAAATACCCTTTATAATATTCTATTTATTTAATCTCTAAATAAATATCCTTTATATTTGTTCTAACGAATATAATTCCTTTATATTTTGACTAACAAATATATCCTCTTATATTCGATTAACATATATATTCCCTTATATTGATTTACAAATAAAACTCTTTTATATTTGTTTTACCAACTATATTCCTTAATATTCAAAAATCCTTTTTCTTATATATATATATATATATAATCCCTTGATTTTATATAAATAAACTATTTTCAAAATATACTTTGAAAACCCCTCTCCTACAGTCTGGTATTTCTCATGTCTTCAACACACCATATAACAACGATAAATATCGTCCCACCACACATAATCACACAGATTATATACATCACATTATATATCACAATATAAAAATCATAGTAAAATAACTGTTGAGGAATCCTGTTGGATTCCTCCAACCTGTTTCCCTGCACCACAGAAGTTAGACAACACCCGTATAATATTCTGATAAACAAAATCAACCAATACTTATTTGATGGTTTATATATATACGTAAATATATATATAAAATATCTACTAACTGACTAGCAGTTCAATCAAACAGTCAACATACAGTCAAACAGTCAAACAGATAATATTTTAACAGTTCTAAGAATACAACGTGAAAATAAAACTGTTTAGAGTTTGGAGATTTACTCACATTGGCGCGTTAACCGTTAAATAACGGTTTGCGTTATTTGATTCAGTAGGACAATTTATTTCGCCATAAATTGTAACGAGCTCGGATTCACTTCCGGTCAGTCTCATTGTGTTGCTCCCGTCTATACGATCCTAACGGATCAAACCGTTCGTGTTTCTTATGTTAAACTCGGCCCAGGTAAACCACGACCTGTCTATTCGTTCAATATCCACTTCTTTAGTATTAAAGACATGCTACTTCAAAATATCATCACTCTACTAGGTCTACTCCTTCACGTCGGCATGCTTCCTCATGTTTCCCTCGGCGTTCAACTCACTAAACCCCATGCATCAATCTCCTTTCCAGCTTGATTCCCTCTTCACCAAACCCACAAAACATACACCGTGTTCTCTCAATACCCATATTTTCAACCCCACAGTCGCACTCTCCCTACTACCGTGCTTGCCTCTAACCATAAACACACGGACTCCGTTTAAATCTGCAAACACCAAAACCCAACTGTCATTTCAAAACTTTGGAACCCGACCCCGTTCTCCTTCCCTTCAAAATACAATACAAATGATCCCCATACCAGTACCCCTCTTCCTCTCAGATAACTACACAGCATTCTCCTTAAACCACAAATTCTCATTCATTTAACGTTCACTGTACCTTCCCATTTTCCCCTTTTGATGCATGCCACCGAAACAAAAGCGTCTCCATCCCTCACAGTAAAACACCCACTACGAAATGCTCCTTCCACCCGTAAGTTCACACACATCTGTCAACGTCACTGCCCCCATCTACTGCTGCAACCTCCTCGTTCACCGGAGACCACCCAGTCGCCATAGTAACGACCCTCACCAACCCCGCTTCCATCTACGACCAATCCTCAAGCCTCCGACGCCCTACAACGCTCGGACGAACCCAACAAGATAAATCGAACTAGCCAAACTTATACTGGCTGAGAGAGCACATGGCGAGGGTTTCGAATATATATGATTTTCGATTTAAAGATTTTGTTTTCGATTTATTGCGGAATTTTGGAGTTCGGTTTTCACGTTGGTTTTTAAGAGGAGAAAACGAAATAGTTGGCGGCTGTGTATTTGAGCGGAAGGGAAAGTAAAATTAGGTTAGAGAATTGAAGGGATTATATAAGGTGTTAAATTTGAGTTAGGTATGTTATGTATGATATGAACACTCCACGTTTTCTTCTCCTTTTGAGGACACAAACACTTGAGACTAACAAAGGAGATGTGGCATATTTTCAAATCACGGAAAATGATTGGTAAAGAATTATACACACTTCACTAAGTTAAATATTCCATTTTATTTACCGCTTGTTACGGACAGAGATAACAAAGCAGTCATGTCCAGTATCGCACCACGATCCCAAAAATATAATAATATCGGTAGGTGGACTCATATTTTGAAACTTCAAAATATTGATTTCAGGGTGCGAAATACTCCAAATAAAAAGTTGCTTATTTAATTAATTAAAAATTACAATAAAATACTAAAAATTAAATTATCACTATTTCCCAAAAGAACCCTGTCTAAATTCCAATCTGATATCTAGTTATATCGAATAAACCGATACGGCCGATAAACGATTCTATAGCGACTATTTCAAAATTTGATTTGGTCGTAACTCAAAATCTACACGATGAAATCCCGATCTCTCTCTTCCACTAGAAAGATATACCCCACCAGCTCCACACGTTTCTTGTTTCACAGCAATCCGATTTAAAACGAACCCTGTACATCCACTTGAAGTCTAAATCGCCCAATAACGAACTATCGTGTCGTTACGCGCTCTATTTTAATTATAATATAATTAATACGTTTTAACGTCGATTATTAAATCGATTCGTTATTCAAATTCAATTCTAAACTGAATTAAATATTTTAGCTGATCCAAGTCACACAGTATTGTGAATTCGGTGATTTCCGATTATTTCGACATTATAATATATTATTATATATATTATTTTAATTAAATATTCAATATTATTTAATTCAAGTCATCGATATCGCCCAATCGATATTTAATAATTAAATAAATTAATTATTCGACAGCTAACAAAACGCGCCATTACAGACTTCCCCCCTTAAAATAATTTCGTCCTCGAAATTGCTAAGCTAGGAAAATGCTACCAATTTTACTAACTAGATTCAAATATCTTTTAGTTTACTTCTCAACTCCAGTTTCAACTGAACCATTAAATTTTCAATTAAATTATTAATTCATTCTGGCTAACTGAATTTCCATAAATCATGAGAATGTTCTAACGCTTGGAATTTTCGAAAAATTTCGCCATAACCTCCTTTGTATTGGTCAATATGACAAACCACCCATCGCCTCTCTAGGCCTTCTCCAATCCAAAAGGAAATCAAAATAGCCAAGCGGCTTGCCAATTCGGCTCATACAATCCAAACTCATATATGATATAAACTTGTACCTTTTTGTCGGGCATTTAACTCTACCCCTTTCATCTGCTACCACTTCAACATATACCAATGTTATCCATTCCAATTGATCTCCAATCAGTTCATATCCTCAAATCCAAATCGAATTTCATTCGAACTCTAATATCAAATTCCAAATTATTGACTTATCAATTTGGTTCCATTCTAGATTTTCTCTAATCCCAATTCAATTTTATTTAACTCGGTTCAAGTTAAATTTCATTTTATTTTTACCATCTTATTTTATTTAACTTCATTAGTTAAATTTTAATTCCAGAACTTAAGTTCTTGGGTTTCTTTCAAATCAATTTGAAATCATAATGCCAATTCAAAACCTTTGAATTTGTAAACAACTTGTTTTCTCAAAACAATTCAAAAACAAAACCTTTGGTAGTAATCCGTCACTTAGAACTCGAAAATGAACACTGATGATGTCTAGATTCATCATCAGAATCTATTTTCCAGCTATCGAAGTGAGTTCAATACTATATCATTTTCAATTTGAAAAACATTTTCAAAATCTCCCAGGAACTTAAAATTTCCTTATCTTAAATTCCAAATCTGATTTAAATTCATATTTAATTCATCTATTTCATATATTATATTCATATGAATTCTGATTGGTCATTTTTAACCATTTCACCCTTTTATAATCTTATTCGATTATAATAACCACCAACACAATCAATATACTATAATAATTTCAAGATATATATTTCTTCTATAAACAAATATATTTTGGGAAAAATTATTTCATTTACCCTCTTTCAAAACATACCATGACGGTTCATCGTATTCGAGCGTTTAGTAACCCTTATCGATACAGTGGATCAACTGATCGACCAGAATTCATAAGCCACTCAACCAATGAGTCTCCACAATATAAAACCATTTTATATTGAATAACAATTACGCGCTCATATATATACACTCAAACTCAATCTAGGATATTACTAATCCCATCTCTATCGAGTTATGCCACAGAGCCAAGGTAATCACTTAACTTAAGCTCTGATACCAACTGTAACGGCTGGAAATTTCCGACTCCTCGAGAGTCGGAAATTCCGAGACGTTAGTGGAAGAATTTAGAAGGTGAGAAAGAAAAGATAGAACTAATAGAATAGAAGAAGAAGAAGAACATCAGAATCATCAGAGTAACACGAATCTCACAGCGGAACGAATAACATATAATATATAACATAGCTTTGAAGTAAACAGTTATATATATATACAATAGCACTTATCAGAGTACAACACTTACAACACAGCGGAAATAACTATAGCTATAAAATCTTGCAGCCTCCTGCTCCAAGCTCTCCAAGCATATCTGTAAATCCCGACTACTTGACTGCCCGTACAAATTTAGGCACCCAAGAGTTTAGGGAAAACAACAAAGTAAACTCCGGGTCAGTCATGGGACTGGTATGAGTAAAAATAGTTTAAAACAGGTATAGGATATCTCATAAGACCACGCCGTGAATACGGAACGGGTTTTTCCCTTATGAGTATCTGAACAACTTTGACAAGCAATATCATTGTGATATTATAATAATGTCTAAGTACAAATAGGTATCAATCTAGCAGAAACGCTTGCATCTCACGTTCTACATACATAGTATGAAATCATAAACCGCAGGGCGCTTATCGGAAAATGGATTCCAACAGACAAGGTATGGGAGCACCTTCTGAATAGTGTACTCTAGAGGTGATACACTCAGGGTTCAACAAGAACGTCTTGCAACCCGGCCACACATGACCGCTCACTCATTTAGCTTGAGTGTCGCGAATATATTGCCACCACGGTTATAGGCCATCAAACCGTCATCCGAAGATACAGAATCAAAAAGAAGTATAAATATGAATAGTCTCTAGATCGGTGACAATACACCCTGCTTGGGGATGACCCAACTAGCCATGCTGCCTAGCCCAACTTTTGTTACTTCCCGGTGTGAGGCTAGAAGCTACGTCTATCTTCAGAACATCTGATCACCATTCACTTTGAATGCCACATCGTCATACCCGCCAAATCACAAATTGACTTACCCAAAAATAACACGGGTATACAGCTAAGAGAAACGAATTCCTCCACCACCAAACGTGAATACGTTTGTACAGATCAACTTACGCGATCCATTGGATATACTCTGTCAGACCTTCTTCCATATACGTTGTCCTGGGACTGGACAAACCGAAGGCACTATTCAGTATATCCATCTTAGTCACTGTTATCTAAGACTTATACAACAGCCCTTGCACTTTACTCCGTCTTTAATTTATCTTTGGCATATATTGCTTGCAACGCTTATGCCAATACAGAGTGGTTCTTTGGATGATAATCCAACCGGTCTCTCCATATTAACAACGTTAAAATGGTAAAAACTTTGATAGTCTGTGATTCAACTATCAAATGAAAACATGTCGGTGTACAAACAACGATCTTATTTCCAAATGGAAATTCGATCGATCAATCATCATATGTTCATATTTCCTTATTTCATATATTTAGAAAATATATGATATTAATCATTGGAAAACATTTCCATAGCTTATTTTCACATCACTATTATTCCGCAACTATCAGTCCCTAACTGTAACTAGTATGAGAACAATTCTCTAAGTATCAATCCGGAAGGTCGAAACCAACATCAGATCGTCACTTAGAAAACCGTTCAACTTACCCTCTCCAGTCAGTTTCTGAATTTGCTTAACTCTATTTCTTAAATTCTTATCATGAAAACATTTCATTTTCTATGTTTAGAAAACATATCTGATTATATTTGGAAAACGTTTCCAAAACTCATTTATGGATTTCCAATGAACGTTGTATAAAACATCGTTTCGCTTAATCCATTTATCGCTTATTCCTTAACTTTATTCCTAATCAACCTTTTAGATCGAACCACAACTATTCCTTTGTCAATTCTGAAGTCAATCAAGTTGGGGTATAATTACCTCGCAGACCTTAATTGAACAACGTCCTTTACTGTGAAATAGATGAAGCTCATCACTCACTTTTTACAATCATCTGTTTACGCAAATTCTCGGATTCAGGTTACGAATCCACTTCTTACATGGCAGTGTTTGATTATAACTATACGTTATAATTCCTACCCCTAAAATATCTAACCTAAATTATAAATTTATTTCCTAACTCGAATAATTTAACAGACACCTAATTTCTAAATCAATAACTAAATCTTGATTTAAACCCTGGAAAGTAAATAGTACTTTCTCGAATTCGCTATAATCGAATTCGACGTATAACTCTCTTTCGAGTAATCTCTATTTGATTAACTCTTCTTCGAATAACCTATATTCGATTATCTCTCTTCAAATAACTCATATTCGAAATCTCTTTCTTTCGAATAAACATTATTCGATCTCTTTCTTTCGAATATGCTATATTCGAAAATCTCCTTTCGATTTACTAATCGATAACTCCTTTCGATCAAACTAAAATCGATAACTCCTTTAACTCTATCGAATAACTAATATTCGACTAACTCCTTTGGATCGACTCATTTGATTAACTCCTTCGAATAACTAATTCGAATAACTTACCTTCGAATAACCAATATTCGATTTACTCTAACTCGATTAACTTAATTCTAATCGATTTACTCCATTTCGATTCAACTTAATTCAAATCGATTAACTTAACTCAAATTGATTAACTCCTTTCGAATAACTAAATTCGATTTAACTCTAATTGAATAACTAATATTCAATTAACTCTTACGTGTTTTAACTCTATTTGAATAAGTAATTCGAATCACTCTAATGTGTTTAACTCTATTCAAATATCTAATTCGAATAACTCATTTCGAATAACTAAATTCGATTAACTCTTTTAACTTTACTTGAATAACTATATTCGATTAACACCTTCTTTCGAATAACTATATTCGATTAACTCTTCGACTAACTCCTTTGGATTAACTAACTTCGAATAACTCTTTTGGATTAGCTAACTTCGAATAACTCCTTTGGATTAACTAACTTCGAATAACTCCTTTGGATTAACTAACTTCGAATAACTCTTTTGGATTAACTAACTTCGAATAACTCCTTTGGATTAACTAACTTCGAATAACTCCTTTGGATTAACTAACTTCGAATAACTCCTTTGGATTAACTAACTTCGAATAACTCCTTTGGATTAACTAACTTCGAATAACCAATATTCGATAACTACTCTTCGAATAAATAATATTCGGTAACTCTTCTCAAATGAATAACATTTGATTTCTCCACTCGAATAAACTATATTCGATAACTCTTCTCAAATGAATCACATTTGATTTCTCCACTCGAATAAACTATATTCGATAACTCTTCTCAAATGAATCACATTTGATTTCTCCACTCGAATAAACTATATTCGATAACTCTTCTCAAATGAATCACATTTGATTTCTCCACTCGAATAAACTATATTCGATAACTCTTCTCAAATGAATAACATTTGATCTCTCCACTTAAATAAACTATATTCGATTTCTCTTCTCTCGAATACACTATATTCGATAACTCTACTTCGGATAAGTGATATTCGACAACTCTACTCGATTAACTCTACTTAGATAACTCTAACTGATCAACTCTAACTGGTCAACTCTAACTGGTTAACTCTAACTGGTTTAACCTAACTGGTTAACTCGTCTCGATTAACTGAACTAATCCACTTAGTTTAACTTAGCTAATTCACGTTGATTAACTCTAGCCGATTCACTTAGTTTAAATCAACTAATTTACTTCGATTAACCACTTAGTTAACTTAACTAATTCACATCGATTAATCCTTTAGTTTAACTTAACTAATTCACATCGATTAATCCTTTAGTTTAACTTAACTAATTCACATCGATTAATCATTTAGTTTAACTTAACAAATTCACTTTGATTCACCGCTTAGTTTAACTTAACTAATTTACTTTGGTTAACCACTTAGTTTAACTTAACTAATTCACTTTGATTAACCACCTAGTTTAACTTAACTAGTTCGCTTCGTTTAACTCAACCAATTCACTTGGTTAACTCGACCAATTCACTTGGTTAACTCCTATTTATTTGACAAATAAATATCTTCCTTAGTTTAATTCTATTTATTTAATCTCTAAATAAATACCCTTTATAATATTCTATTTATTTAATCTCTAAATAAATATCCTTTATATTTGTTCTAACGAATATAATTCCTTTATATTTTGACTAACAAATATATCCTCTTATATTCGATTAACATATATATTCCCTTATATTGATTTACAAATAAAACTCTTTTATATTTGTTTTACCAACTATATTCCTTAATATTCAAAAATCCTTTTTCTTATATATATATATATATATATATATATATAATCCCTTGATTTTATATAAATAAACTATTTTCAAAATATACTTTGAAAACCCCTCTCCTACAGTCTGGTATTTCTCATGTCTTCAACACACCATATAACAACGATAAATATCGTCCCACCACACATAATCACACAGATTATATACATCACATTATATATCACAATATAAAAATCATAGTAAAATAACTGCTGAGGAATCCTGTTGGATTCCTCCAACCTGTTTCCCTGCACCACAGATGTTAGACAACACCCGTATAATATTCTGATAAACAAAATCAACCTATACTTATTTGATGGTTTATATATATACGTAAATATATATATAAAATCTCTACTAACTGACTAGCAGTTCAATCAAACAGTCAACATACAGTCAAACAGTCAAACAGATAATATTTTAACAGTTCTAAGAATACAACATGAAAATAAAACTGTTTAGAGTTTGTGAGATTTACTCACATTGGCGCGTTAACCGTTAAATAACGGTTTGCGTTATTTGATTCAGTCGGACAATTTATTTCACCATAAATTGTAACGAGCTCGGATTCACTTCTGGTAAGTCTCATTGTGTTGCTCCCGTCTATACGATCCTAATGGATCAAACCGTTCGTGTTTCTTATGTTAAACTCAGCCCAGGTAAACCACGACCTGTCTATTCGTTCAATATCCTCTTCTTTAGTATTAAAGACATGCTACTTCAAAATATCATCACTCTACTGTGTCTACTCCTTCACGTCGGCATGCTTCCTCATGTTTCCCCCGGCGTTCAACTCACTAAACCCCATGCATCAATCTCCTTTCCAGCTTGATTCCCTCTTCACCAAACCCACAAAACATACACCGTGTTCTCTCAATACCCATATTTTCAACCCCACAGTCGCACTCTCCCTACTACCGTGCTTGCCTCTAACCACTAAACACATGGACTCCGTTTAAATCTGCAAACACCAAGACCCAACTGTCATTTCAAAACTTTGGAACCCGACCCCGTTCTCCTTCCCTTCAAAATACAATACAAATGAACCCCATACCAGTACCCCTCTTCCTCTCAGATAACTACACAGCATTCTCCTTAAACCACAAATTCTCATTCATTTAACGTTCACTGTACCTTCCCATTTTCCCCTTTTGATGCATGCCACCGAAACAAAAGCGTCTCCATCCCTCACAGTAAAACACCCACTACGAAATGCTCCTTCCACCCGTATGTTCACACACATCTGTCAACGTCACTGCCCCCATCTACTGCTGCAACCTCCTAGTTCACCGGAGACCACCCAGTCGCCATAGTAACGACCCACACCAACCCCGCTTCCTTCTACGACCAACCCTCAAGCCTCCGACGCCCTACAACGCTCGGACGAACCCAACAAGATAAATCGAACTAGCCAAAATTATACTGGCTGAGAGAGCACATGGCGAGGGTTTCAAATATATATGATTTTCGATTTAAAGATTTTGTTTTCGATTTATTGCTGAATTTTGGAGTTCGGTTTTCACGTTGGTTTTTAAGAGGAGAAAACGAAATAGTTGGCGGCTGTGTATTTGAGCGGAAGGGAAAGTAAAATTAGGTTAGAGAATTGAAGGGATTATATAAGGTGTTAAATTTGAGTTAGGTATGTTATGTATGATATGAACACTCCACGTTTTCTTCTCCTTTTGAGGACACAAACACTTGAGACTAACAAAGGAGATGTGGCATATTTTCAAATCACGGAAAATGATTGGTAAAGAATTATACACACTTCACTAAGTTAAATATTCCATTTTATTTACCGCTTGTTACGGACAGAGATAACAAAGCAGTCATGTCCAGTATCGCACCACGATCCCAAAAATATAATAATATCGGTAGGTGGACTCATATTTTGAAACTTCAAAATATTGATTTCAAGGTGCGAAATACTCCAAATAAAAAGTTGCTTATTTAATTAATTAAAAATTACAGTAAAATACTAAAAATTAAATTATCACTATTTCCCAAAAGAACCCTGTCTAAATTCCAATCTGATATCTAGTTATATCGAATAAACCGATACGGTCGATAAACGATTCTATAGCGACTATTTCAAAATTTGATTTGGACGTAACTCAAAATCTACACGATGAAATCCCGATCTCTCTCTTCCACTAGAAAGATATACCCCACCAGCTCCACACGTTTGTTGTTTCACAGCAATCCGATTTAAAACGAACCTTGTACATCCACTTGAAGTCTAAATCGCCCAATAACGAACTGTCGCGTCGTTACGCGCTCTATTTTAATTATAATATAATTAATACGTTTTAACGTCGATTATTAAATCGATTCGTTATTCAAATTCATTTCTAAACTGAATTAAATATTTTAGCTGATCCAATTCACACAGTATTGTGAATTCGGTGATTTCCGATTATTTCGACATTATAATATATTATTATATATATTATTTTAATTAAATATTCAATATTATTTAATTCAAGTCATCGATATCGCCCAATCGATATTTAATAATTAAATAAATTAATTATTCGACAGCTAACAAAATGCGCCATTACAGCGATAACCAAAGATAAGAAGTTCTAAGCTATACATAACAGAGTCTTCAAGCTTGGAAAGATGAACGGTCCAAACTAAGCTGAGTTATTCCCTCCCTGGGTACCTGAGGGGGGAAACGGAAGAAAAGAGAGCGAAAGTAAATGGGTCAGACAAAAATCTGGTAAGTTCAGTGATTATTCATCATGTAAACTGATAAGAGAACCATGACTTGAATAAGCTGGACATAGGACAATAATAAGAAAATAAGGTAACATAGGATAAGGTAAGATAAACAGGGCAAGATAAGCAAGGAAAGATAAACTAATCATACAAATGCACTCTGGTCCATATTCTCTGCACCCACTAGAAATTTCAACCATTATCATAAGTTCAAACCTAGTGATCCCTTTTCATTGATCGGCTCCTAATCGCACACGTTTACCACTTGTGTTACACAGCCCTGCTCGATTGTAGATACCTGTGCTAGTCCCACCATGGGGTGTATCAAATCCTATGGTGGAAACCCGACACGATTCAAGATGCACAATGTATAGCTACTGAAGCCCAGTGCCTGCTTTTTCCACTCCATAGTACGTGCACGCCCGTACTCCATCGGAACCTACACTGACGTACCAAACGCCGTGGTTTAAACCTCTTATAATCAGCTCAGTAATCGTGCCCCACTCTGCCTAGTTCAGGGTACCATGATACATCTATGTGGATTGCTATTGAAATGGGTCCCCATTACTAGGGTTTCCTAGTCGACATGTTAAATTGGTTAAGTGTCCAAGTTAACCTGACCCCACCCATCAATTTAGTTAACATGTTGCATTGCTTAAATATTGCCTTAATTAACTTAACCCTACCATTCCTGACTTAGCTTTAGTTCATTTATTAAAGCAACAACCACTCACATTAGACAGGTATTGTTACAGTTACTAGATGTGCCGGTCGGGTCTGGGAAGTTTTACACTACAACTCAGTCTAACCTCGGGTTCCTTTGGGCTCGATGCACTAACCTCCCACATTAGATATATATTGTTACGGTTGCTGGATGTGCCAGGCGGTTCCGGGCAGTCTTACACCGTAACTCAATCTAACCTCGGGTTAGGCATATTCGTCTTTTCTAAATTTACATATTTACCTCTTTAAATCTATATGTTAATTATTGTCATTCAAGTAAAGCCCCACTTTCCTTTTCAAATCAAGTTCATAAATTTTAGGTATAAAAATTTATACCACTTTATGCCATAAAACATTTACATGTACATGAGCCAAATATGCCAACTAAATATAATTTCATATTTTTTCCCAACGTTACCCCCGTCAAACGTTCGCATAAATCATGTAAAATGTTAGGCTCGATACATAGCCTAACTTATGGACAAAAGGGGAAAAAGAGGAACATGTAATAATTCCAACATCATAAAAATATGGATCTAACTACACATGTGTCACACGAATACAGTATAGAACAATATACACTTAATTATGAACTTGCAAATTTAGATCTACTCAACATGAATCAAGAAATAGGGGTTCTACATAGAACTACATATACTTAACATTAGGCGTGTAATTGTGAACTTCGCAAATTAGTTGGATCTAATCTAACATGAACCTAATCATATTAGCATGTAGTTTTGAGTCATGTATGTGAACATGGTTGAACTTGCATGAAATTCCCAAATTGACATACAACATATAGATGTCATTATCAAATCATGCGACATAAAATGTCATCGCCCAATTATACAACATAGTATGTCATCGCCTATTTACACAATATGATATGCATCACCAAATTATACAATATGGAATGTCATCGCCAAATTACACAATATGATACCCGTCACCAAATTATACAATATATTATGTCATCCCCAAATTACACAATATGATATTCCATTGCCAAATTATAATATATCATTGCCAATTTATGTCATCGCCAAAATATACAACATAATATGTCATTGACGAATTATACAACATATGGATCTATTTCAAAGCATTAAACATTTATCATTATATTACATACAACATGATCACAAACATGATAAGAGTCATGGTCTTAATCAGTTCAGTTTTAACAGAAAGGATAGGCATAGATTTACATTAGACGATGTTCTACATCCAGTTATTTAGTCACAATTCTAATATCGTTTAGGTCTAAACGATAACTAGACTTAAAAAAAGGAGGCTAGTCTTGAGTTCTGGGATCTGTATTCTGAATTTGAATAGTTGTCATTTGTTGTAGACGTTGAATTCTTTTAGTTGAATTAGATTTGATTTGCAATTCCTACTTGCTTTCTAGTTGAATGAGAATGGCGGCTACTCTTGGTTGAGTGTTGACAGCATGACGGTCTTAGGAATATTTTTGTGTGGCTTTAGGGTTTAGATTTACGTTGCTTATATAGAAGTTTGATTTAATAGGAGCCGTTGGATTAACCTAGAGCAAATCAAAGCCATTCAAACCTAAAAGAACCAACCAGAACGTGTCCCGCAAGCCTTAATAACACAGCAATTCATCACAGAAGAGAACACGTCAGATTTTAGATCTGACCCGAGGGCGAGGTCGACCCCCTGGTCGACCTCCTGGTCGACCTGGCCTTGGGCGAGAAATTTTCCACCCAACCCGCTTCTGCTTCTGATTTTGAATTTTGAATTTTCTGAACTTTATCTTGAGCTGTTTATTTTAAATTCTGAATCTTATGAAGGTCATAACTTCTTCATACGGATTCCAGTTTATGCAAACTCGAACTCTATCTCAAGCAGAATTCCAAGACGAACACAATGGCATAACCCTTTCCCTTAATTCCCACATTTGAAATTGATTATTCTTTAATTTGTTACTTTAATGTTTACAGAAAATACGGGGTGTTACACAAGACAAGGTAATAAGTGGAGTCGTCCAGATGTACTTGGAGATCGACCGGATATGCGAGGAACTCTCTCCTGTATTGGACGTATGGGATGAGGAATAAGGTGCCTCCGGTTTCATTCAGACCAAGAACGAACTTGTAAATGGATGTGTGTCTGACGTTGGATTTCATTCCATGTTGATTGATTTCTATTAAATATATATCTGTTTAGTGGCGGAGAATTTATTCTCTTGCTTAACACCCTTCTCTGAGATGCACGAGCTTAGAGGTTATATATTGATAGACATCGGTAGAATGGCAAGAATTGTCAATGTGGCATCCTAAGATGCAAATGATCAAGGCTTTTGTTGAAATGCAAAGTCTTGTGGATGATGACGAAAACACAGCTTTAAGTAGCATGGCTTTGTGTATAGCGTTAATTCGTGAGCCTCGCACCTTGCTATGAGTCTAAAACAGGATCAAGGACTCAGGGAGTGCATACGTTTCTTTCTAGTTAGAAGTGGTGTCATGGTATGGAGCCCAGACATTTTTTATTTATGTGGATGATGGATGTGAGGCACCTCAGATATGATTGGTCAACATACTGACCATTTTGGAGGTCCGATAGAGCCGGGAAACATATTGTTCAGGAATAATTAATCCACTAAAGTAAGCATGGATCGTCCCTGCAGGAACCAAGGGTTACTAAGGGCGTGATCCTGAGGCATTGCTGGAGTGTCTCGACCGGTAAGGAGCCATCCCTTCTGCTTGACTCATGATGGAAATCAAATTTCCAATACGTGACTATTCGGTTTTAGTTGTAATTCTATGTATGGCGACATAATATATAGTATATATGCCGTCTATGATTGATACATTTATATTTGAAGTTGATTTTGACACTATGCACTTATAGTAATATCAAAATAATTTGTTTTAAGCATATCAAGCATGTTTGTCTATTATAAGGGAAAACTTTATCCTCTGGTTTGTTTTTGCATTGTGTGATGGGACCTGAGTCTTATAATAGCTTCATTTTCCTAAAAGCATTGCGTTGTTTATAAATTGTTTTATTTCAGAGTATTCATGGGAGTAAACCCATTCCGTGTTATGCGGCGTGGTCTCTTGATTTACCCAACTTTAAAATAAAGTTAATAAATGTTTTATTTCTCACACCAGTCCCATGACTGACTCGAAATTTATTATTTCTACCTAAACTATGGGTGCCCATATTTTCCACATGGGCAACCAGTAGTTTTGGGTTTCACAAATATTTTTTTCCATAGGATCTTGGATTACAACTGGAGCTATACTCGGAATTCTTTGTATCCGTGTATTTCTTTTAGCTGTGGTAATTGATGTTTTCCGTTGCGCATTATATTTATGTATTGTTTTCCGTTGCTTTTGTAATTTGTAAATCCACGATATTTATTTTTCCTTTGTAAATTATTTATTTGTACCCTTATATAAATTGTTGTCATAGCAATGAAATGTTCTCGTGTTTATGTTCTAATGCATTGTGTTCACAAAACAATCTGGCTCCTCTGTTTCTTCGGGGATCGGGGAAGTCTAGGTTGTTTTGATTTGGTATTAGAGCTTTGGTTTACAAAGCTCGAGAACAAGACACATTAGAACCGAACGAAAGAAGTCTTCAGAGGTAGGACTAGTAATATCCTATAGGAATGACTCATTAGCGACGTGGCTATTAATACCCTAGAATGGGTTTGAAGAGTGTTATTTATTAAAAATGAATTTAGTTTTGAAAAAAATATATTTGTATTTGAGTATTTTATTTGATATCGATTTTGGACTATCGAGTATAGACAGATTTTACATATACGCGTCATGAACATATATTCGAAGTCTTAAATATACCGGGTAGATATAGAATCACACTTTAGTCGCCCGGGGATGATTCTAACGATAGTGATCGCATCATCAGTATTTATGTTCGAGTTTCGAAAGTGGGATATCTATATGATTCCAATAGACTGGTGTGGGAACCAAAAACTTAGTTAGGGTTTATATTTGTGATTTGGCATTGAAATATGATTTTAGAGTATATCAAAGTTATACATTTGAAAAGTTAATCAACTAATTGATTGCTGGTTGTGATGTGTGATTGTTAATTCAACTAATAAAAATATTGGAATAATAAAGCCAAATCTAGTCAAAAGTTTGAATTGAATTGAAAATTGATTAGAATTGCATACATGTACATATATATGTGTAAACAGGTCATAGCATGGAAGCTAAAAAGAGGAATAAAATTTTATACCCGACAAATAGGTACATATTAACTGTATTTATTGGGTTTGATGATTTTATGAGCCAACTGGTAATCCGCTTGGATTTTTCTTTTTGATTGATGAGGGCCCTGTGAGGCAAGTTGTGGTTTTACCGATTAACCCATACAAAGGAGGTTATGGTGAAAATTTTCAGAAATTTAGGGAGTTAGTCAAATTTTTGAGAAATTAGAAAGTTCTTAGAAACTGAAAAATTAAAGAACTTGAGTCAAGCGAAGGTTGAGTTAATTAAGTAAACAACCTTCGGTTCTGTCTTCCTTTTTGGGGATGAAAAGATTTTAAGTGGGGCAGACTACAACAACCCAGATTTTGGAACCAATTTAAAATCTTATTTTAATTGATTTAATGGGTTTTTAATGTTAAAATAATTTATTATGATAAATAATGACTTATTAATTATTTATTTATGAAGTTAGAACATATAAATTTAAAATTTAATTAAAACGAACTCGAAATGGCGCGGTAGTGTGAAAATTTGATTTTTAATTTCAAGTGAATATATACAGAATTCAATATAAGTCAGAATTTGTTGGAATAAGAAACACTGGAATCTATTTAACTATATCTTTCTAACAAATGTGGGAAATTGAGATTTCACTTTATAAATTGTAAGTTATGTCTAATTTAAAATTAGGAATAGTCGCTATGGAATTTATATATATATATATATATATATATATATATTAATAGTATATATAGCTCTTAAAAATAGCCATTTTGCAAACGACCTCCTTTTTCGATGAAACCACTATTTGTTGGATCCAGAATGCCAAATTATTGTTAGGTACAAAATTTCAAGTCATTTGGACTTAGTATGTGAGCATGGTAAATTTAAACACGTTTTCAATTTCTGTTTAAATTTAATAAGCTGATAAAATGCCATTTTTCAAACGGCCTCCAAATTCGACAAAATTATATGGCCAGTATCGTCAAAACATAGCTGGATTTCAAATTTCATAATTTTCGGAGTCATTATATGGCCCCGGTAAATTAAAATGTACATTCAAATTCAATAATTAACGTTATATTGATTTATATTTTAATTTTGATAAAAACTGATCAAAACAGTTGAATTGGCTTACGAAACATATCCCATTGTATCCGGAATGGGGGTATTTGGTTAGGGGCGACAGTCGTTGGAATTCGAGGGTTAAATGAGTAAAATATGAATTAATTAATATTAAAAAATATATAAATGCTCAAGTCAAAAAGGGTTAAAAACCTAGTTTGAAGTCAACATCCTCCAGCCGCCGTTATTTTTAAATTGGTGGCCATTTTAGTACAAAACTTTCTCTCGTATTTTCACCAAATCCACACAATGATTTTCAAAACCCCCAAAGATAAAGTTGAAGACCTTAGTGAGATCCAACCGATCAACGGTGGAGATCGATTTTCTAGCCCTAAATTGTGTGAAATTGTGCCTCAAAGGGCAGCATTTTAGAGCAGTTTTCTAGATCGTCAGGGGGGCCGAGTTCTACCAGAATGTCAGCGGTAGAGGCTTTTGAAATGATGCTTCTTGCGGCGGCAATCAACTCCAGGTGGTCTCATTAGGCGTGCGATGGCGGTAGTTGCGGGTGAAGATGGGTTACAGCGTGAACAGTCTGAGAACTATAAAGAGGAAAAGGTTTAAAAGAGGATTAATTTAATTAGTTAATTGTTAGTTTAATTATTTTAATTATGGAACTAAAGTTTAAAATATCGTATTTTTTCCAAACAATATCAGAATTCTACAAAATTGGGTTTGTTGTAATCATGAAATCGAACACTACAACATGGAACTGACCAGAATAGAAACGGAGCAAGTTGAATTTTTTAACTAAATTTAACACTCGTTTAATTTAGTTTAAAAATAAAATCCTCCAATAAAGACTAATGGGGTGGAAACCAAAGTGAGAACTCTCTCACTCATAATTTTGTATAGTTATTTATTTTTATAACTGAATATATATTTATTGACTGTGATTGTAATATCTGTTTGGTGGATGATGGTTGTGTACAGTTTTAAATGTCATTATTATTAAACTATAAATAAATTCACATGGATTGTGATGTAAAACCCACACAGGTATTGGGACGATAATTTTTAACATCGTCCAATTATTTGTTGATGATTGAGAACCCCACACGGGTCTAGGGATAATAATTAATTCACATCTCCCATGGATTTAATTGTATGTCAACCGATTGATTGACAGACTGTGATAGGCGTTATTTAATTATTTAATGCTTAAATAGTTGTAAATTGCACTCTGAATGTGAATTGAATGTTTAATAGTTGTTTATCACTATTTTTGAATACATGCGATTTATGGAAACCGTATAAATAAAATTATATGGTAATTGATTGAGTCTGATTCCAATTCAGAAAAAACAAATATTTTTAAATAATATTCAGTTAAGAGTCAAAATATGATCTTGATGTCCGATTTTTGATGGACACGAAAATATATAAAAATGTGAAGCCGAGTTAAGTATATGAACGCTATTTTAATTCGAACGGATTTTTTTATCGATTTTATTCATTTTATAATGAATATCGAGAAGACTGAATTTCAAAATCTGACATTTTGAAAATATTATCATTTTGAGAATATAATAAAATGGGATGTTCAATTTTGATTTAAAATTGAAATGGAACTTGAAATCATTTTAAAATGAATTTAAAATGTTTCATAAAATACGTTTTAAATGGAAATCGACGATATATATATATATTATATATTTAATTGCTTGAATAGAACGCGTCGTGCATCGACCGTTCGCGAATATCAACCATTAACATCAAATGGACGTAATGGGAGATCCGACGGTCGGATTCTCCTAAAACTAGAGCCATTCGGCTCGTATCGATGGCCATATTAAAATTAATGAAAATATGGATAAATTGTGTTAAATCATATTAAATGATTTGAAAAGATTTTGGATTAAATATTCCAAAATTTGGAAGGATAAAAGATATTTATCTGAATGAACTAGTTAACAATTAGAGTAAAGAACTAAAAGAAATTTTAATGGTTTTAATATACCAGAATTTTCCAACTTATAAATTGGAATGGAAAAAATCTTCAGAATATATCGATATTGGATTCCTGTAACAACCCAGAAAATCAGAACGAATTTAATTTTTTTATTTTGGCTAATTTAATGGATTTTGAATATTTAAACTGATTTATTTTAAATAATAACGACTAGAAATTTATTTTGAATAGAACTAGAATGTATATATTTATTTAAATCGAAGTTAGAGTGTAAATATATATATTTTAATTATAAAAGGAATTGGAAATGGCGCGGTAGTTTGAAAATTCGATTTCAAATTTCAATTGAATGTACAGGATTCAAAATAAATCGGATTTTAGTGAAACCAGAAATATTTGAATCTGTTTGAAAACATCTTTTCAACGAATGTGAAAAATCCAGATTTCATAGTGGAAATAAAAAGTTGTGTCCAATTGAAAATTTAGAATAGTCGCTACGGAATTTATATAATATATAGCCCTTAAAAATAGAAATTTTGCAAACAACCTCAGTTTACGACGGGACCACTTTTGTTGGATCCGGAATGTCAATTTATTGTTGGATTTTAATTTTCAGAATTTTTGGAATTAATATGTGAGGGTGGCGGATTTAAACGAGTTTGGTCAATTCAGTTTGAATTTAATCGACTGGAAAATAACCGTTTTTCAGACGGTCTCCAAATTTAATGAAATTAGTTTTATTAGGACTGTATCATCAAAACATAGCCAGATTTATTTTTCTGGAATTTTTGGAGTTCGTATGTGGCCTCGGTAAATTAAAATGTACGTTTGAATTCAATATATATTGATTTATATTTTAATTTTAATTAAAACAAATAGAAACAATCGAAATGACTTACGAAGCATATCCCATTGTTTTCAGAATGGGGGTAATTAGTTATGGACGATAATCGGTGGGTTTGATTTGGAGTTCGAAATAAAAAGTTACTTTATGGAATTAATTAACAAACAAATAAATAATATATATATTATATATTCTCCCCACCCCGTCTCTCTTTCCTTACTTAGCCAAACCCGACCCTTTTGAAATTGAAAAAAAAAATCGCGCCTCATTCACCATCGCCGCCCGCTACATCACCCACGTCCCGCCTCACCTGGCCACCCCCTCCGCCTCCAGCTCCTCCCTATTGGCCTCCTCCTCCCTCTCCAGTCCCGTTCAAGCCCCCCCAAACCCTAGTTTCCCTTAAACCGCCACCACCCGACATCCATACCACCGCCGCCTCCCATTGGCCTGCCGCCGGCCAGAGCACCTCCCCCACCACCCAACCCCGAAGTGAAACCTCCTCCAACAGCGAATGGTAAGTTTTTATGATTTTTAATTATAAAAATAGGATTTTTATTATACGTATTAGCATGATAAAAAATTGGATCTTTATATATATTATTGTGAATAAAGATTTGATTTTTATATTTAAAAAGATTAAATTTTTATGTTTAAAAATATTAGATTTTTATATTTAGAAAGATTAAGTTTTTAACAAGGAAAAGATATAATGTTTCATAATATAAAAATATCATTTTTATATAATAGAGATTATAAAAATATTATTTTTATATATGTAGCGAATTAAAATTTTGATTTTTATATATATAGCTAGCGGTATAAAAATATGGTTTTTATATAAATGGTATGAATATAAAAATGTGATTTTTATAATATGAACATCGTTTTAAAAATGTGACCTTTATAATGTAAACATTGTTACAAAAAGGTGATTTTTGTATATATGACGTTGAAATAAAAATGTGATTTTTAAAGATAAATATCATTGATAAAAATGCGATTTTTAAATATATAATCATCATAATAAAAATTTGATTTTTACTATGAACAGTATGGAAAAGACTGCGTTGAATTTCGGGTAAATCCAAGCTATTCAGAAATGAAACGGAGGAGTGGATCCCAAAGGTGAGAACTTATCACTCTAATTTATTTTCTAGTTAAATATATATACTAGGACGCAGACGGTGCTTAGTACCACCCGACACCTTTGTTTGAAACCATGTTTGTTTGGTTGATTGGATTATTTGGTTGAATTTGGTCTGGGAAATGAAATGAATTGATTAAAATTTGGTTTATATATGGCACGAGCCATTATTAGGCGAGGGATAAGACTAGACCTTATTCCGGTTCTAGTATCGCGCTGTTATGCTTCCAAAATTTTCTAAAAATGTTAGAACAATAAAAATATCATTTTTAATGTATAAATGAACTGTATAAAATATTCATATATTGAAATAAATATTTTATCGTTAAAAATATAATTTTTAACGGGTATATGAACGAAAATAAATATTCATTTAAAATCGGACGATTTTTTCATGTACACACATTTGACTGATATTGATTGGGACGATATATTTTACACATCGCCCAACTGCACAAATAATAATCAGTGTTTGTTGATTAAAACCCCTACACGGGTATTGGGAAGACATTGAACATACATTAATCCCAGTATTTAGTTATATGTCAATCGATTGGTTGATAGGTTGTTGTAAGCGTTAATTATTCATATTTAACGCTTATGTAGGTGTGTAATGCAGTCTGGATGATGGTTGACTGTATTTGATTATTATTGTGTACATGTGTGTATGAAATCCATATAAATAAAATTATATGGTAATTGACCGTGTCTGATTCCAACTCAGAAATAACGAATATTTTAAAATAATATTCAGTAATGAATCAAAATATGATTTTGATGTCCGATTTGGGATAGACACGAAAATATTGAAATATACGAAGTCGTGTTGATTTGATGTGCGCCATTTCTACACGACCGATATTTATATCGATTTTATTCATTTTTATAATGAATATAAAAAAGGAAGTGATTTCAAAATCTAATATTTTGAAAATATTACCGTTTATATATTAGTGATATGGAAAATTCAATTTTGATTTAAAATTGAATATGAAGTTGAAATTGTTTTAAACCAATTTAAAACGATTTATAAAATACAACTTACATGGAAATCGATGAAATATATATGATATATATTATATATATTTATTGGCCTGAATAGAACGCGCCGTGCCGCGGTAGTTCGCGAATTTCAACCATTGACTTCGAATTGACATTGTGGGAGTTCCGGCCATCGAATTCTCCTAAAACCAGAACCGTTGGGTTCGTTTCAAAAAGAGCTTTCCAACAAATACAAGAAATTTGAAATCTAACACTTGGATTAGGAATTATGTCCAAATCAAATTTGGAAAAGGTCGTTGTAAGTGCAGTTCGATAACCATTTATGGAAGTCGACTGAAAGGGCCTTAATAAAATTATCAAAAATATTAATAATTAGTGTAAAATCATATGAAATGATTTGGAAAGAATTAGGATGAAAAATTCCATATTTGAAAAGATAGAAATATATTTTTATCGAAATGAACTAGTTATAATAGAATTAAAATCCAATTCTTTTTGACATAAATAAATTGGATTGAGAATGGGTTTTGATATGACCAGAATGTCCAATATATGAATTGGAGTGGATTTGAATGGAAATCATCTTCGGAATATTTCGATGTTGGATTTCGTGATTATACAGATATTGTTATGGAAATTTGGAAGATATGTTATATATCGTTATTTCCAATACGATTTTTGTTGGTTTCAGAATTTGATATTGAATATAAGCCGATATAATATCTATTTAGAGCCTTGTATTTAATATCAAATTGCATTTTGGGTTTGTCGTGAATGGTGTCTTCATTAACACTGTTCTTAAACCCAGTTGAGAAAAGAATAAATCTTTTAATTAAGATTTAGTGAAAATTTTCAATTAATTAATATTTAATTGGAATTGAATAAAAGAATTGGATTTTGGGTTTGTCATGGATGGTGTATTCATTAACACTGTTCTTAAACTCCATGTGAAAAGAATAAATCTTTTAATTAAGGTTATTGGAGTTTCTAGTTAATTAACATTTAATTGGAATAAAATGGGATGTGAGTTGGGTTTACTGTGAACTGTGTTTTAACGACACTCGTTCTTTAACCCGATATGCAGTGAAATGTGATTTGGAATTTATAAATCTTTTAATTAAGATTTAAGGGAAAATTTCCAAAGAAAAGTTTCCAATTTAATAAAATATATTGGAATGGAATGGAATTCGATTTGGTAATAATCGAAGTGAACTTCTTTTGAGGAAGACTGTTACTACATATGGAATTTAAAAGGTTTTGCCGTTATTCCATTTATATTATCGGTTGGATATGGAAGTTCATATTGATTATACATATTGATCTGTTTTCATGAAGATTCCATTGTTAATGGAATGTGATTTTGGGTTTATCGTGAGCTGCGTTTTAAATGACATTAGTTCTTTAACCCATTTAAAGATAAGATTAATTTCATAACTTTGAATAATCATAAAGTAATGATTTTTGAGATTAAAACTAAGTAGAGTTTTAATGGATCTTTAATTAGATTGAAAGGTGAATCTGATAGCTAAAATTATCAAATTCTAGGAATGATCAAGAATGGAGTATCACCAGTTTTCCTCCAAGCGATAGTTAAATCTTTATTAGATTTGAACGTGAAATGGTAAATAATTTGACCGTAACACCGTGGTGTTAGATAAGGAGTATTGCCAGTTTTGCTCCATGGGATGAATACGTTGGGATTGGATAAAATAATAAATGATTACTTCGGTAAGGTTCACTAATCCCGACTAGTTTGGATAAACCTTAATTTGGTTTGAACTGATATCCAATGGAAGGTTAAAGAATAAATTTAAATAATTTATCTTTGATAAAATTAATGGGAACCTTTCCCAAAGGATAAGAATATTTGAATAAATGAATATTCTGGATTGGAATGAGGCGTATGTTGTGTTTCTATAGCACTTGTTTATAAGATACGTGAGTTATTCGGAAAGACCGGGTTTATCCCATCCTGAATAACTGAATCGACGATAAGCCGACAATGAAGACGGTGGTTGAAGACCGGAGTTCTTCACATCGTTTGGATGATTATTGATGTCTTGATTGGGATGTACACCCAAGACGAGGTAATAAGTGTTGATCGTCCAGACGTACTTGGAGATCGGTCGAATATGCGAGGACCTCTCACGTATATTGGACATATGGGACGAGGAATAAGGTGCCTCTGGTTTCGTTCAGACCCAGGATGAACTTGTAAATGGATGTGTGTCTGACATCGTATTTCATCATGTGTGATTGATAGACATCGGTTGCGTAGCGTGAATTTCCTGTGTGTCATGCTGAGATGCAAATGACCAAGGCTTCTGTTGAAAAGCAGAGTCTTGTGGTTGATGATCAAAGCACGACTTTAATATAGCATAGCTTTATGTATAGCGTTAATTCGCGAGTCTCACACCCCGGTGTGAACCAGAAACGGGAGAGCGCTTCAGGGAGGGCATGTGTTTCCTTCAAGCTTGGAGTGGTGTAATAGTATGGAGCCCGGGCATTTTACTTGTGGATGATGGATAGCGAGGCGCCTCGGTTATATCGGTCACTGCGGGGCCAATGGATGGTTTGGTCAATATACTGACCAGTTTACGCCCCATAGGGCTGGAAAACGCAGTGTTTAGGCATTTTAATCCACTCTGTGTGGACCGGCCATGTCACTCCAAGGGTCGATGCGTTCTGATCCTGAGACATGGGCTAGATTGTCTCGAAGCAGTAAGGAAGATCCCTTGCCTTGGTTCACAGACGGAAATCCAACTTCCAATACGTGACATTTTGGTTTTGATTGTAGAGCCTAGTATTGGCGACATGATATATGGTACCCATGCTGTCTATGATTGATACATTTATATTTGAAGTTGTTTTATACACTATGCACTTATAATAGTATCAAATGATTTGCTTTAAACGTACCAAGCATGTTTGGCTATTATAAGGGAAAACCCTATCCTTCGGCTTGCATTGCATTGTGTGATGGGACCTGGGTCTTATAATAGCGATTTTTCCAAAAAGCATTGTGTTGTTTGTTTTATGCACTGGTATACTGGGGAGGAAACCCATTCCGTGTTATACGGCGTGGTCCCTTGATTTACTTTATTTTTTAATGTAAAGATTTAATAACTGTTTTAGTTCTCACACCAGTCACATGACTGACATGGAGTTTATTGTTTTAACCTAAAATCTGGGTGCCCCTATTTTCCACATGGGCAGTTAGTAGTTTTGGTTTTGCAGATGTATATTCACAGGATCCTGGTTTACAGCTGGAATGATATTCGGAAAGCTCTATATCCGTGTATCTCTTTCAGTTGTGTTTTGTACTATTTTCCGCTGCATTGTAATTTGTAAATCTCTGATATTTATCAAATGTGTAATATTTATTCATATTCTGTATATTCTTGTATTCTGATGTAAATTGTTGTAATAAACAATGGAATGTTCTTCTGTTTGTATTCTAATTGGTCTTGTTCTCAGACAATCTGTTCTTTCTCTTCTCTTCGGAGACCGAGGAAGTTCGGGTCGTCTCAGTTTGGTATCAGAGCTTTGGTTTACAGAGTTCGAGAACAAGACACACTAGAACCAAACGAAAGAATTCATGAAAGATTGGATTAGTAATATCCAATGAGAATGACTCATTAGAGATAGGATCAATAGTATCCTAGAATGAGCCTGAAGAGTGTTATTTTTAAAATAAAAATGAAAACCAGTTTTGTTTTGAAAATTTAATCTAATTATACGTATTTGATTATATTATTTTGGACAATCGAGTATATGAGATTTTGCATATACGCGTCATGAACGTATATTCGAAGTTTTAATATACTGGATAGATATAGAATCACACGCAAGACGCCCAGAGATGATTCTAATGATTGTAGCTACATCATCAGAATTCTTGTTCGAGTTTCGAAAGTGGGATGTCTATATATTTCCATTTGACTGGTGTGAGAACCAAAACTAGATAGGGTTATTGTTGTGAATTGGCATCAAAAACATGATTCTGAGAATATATATAGAAGTTATGTGTTTGAAACGATAATCAACTAATTGATTGCCGATTGTGTTGTTTGAGTATTGGTTTGATTAATTAAAATTTTGAACCATTAAGCCAAATTGAATCAAATATTGAAATGACTTGAAAATTGATTGCAGTTGCATGCCCATACATGTATATACATTGAACAAGTCATAGCAAGGAGGCTAGAGACGAGGAATAAAATTGTATGCCTGACAAATAAGTACATGTTTTCAAATTTATTGGGTTTTGGATTATTTTATGAGCCGATCGGCTAGCCGCTTGGATTTTCCTTTTTCTTTTTGGATGATGAGGTCCCTGCGTGGCTAGTTGCAGTTTTAAATTTCTCCCCGTACAAAGGAGGTTATGGCGAAATTTTTCAAAAATTTATGGTGTTAGCCAAATTTTTGAAGAATTTGAAAATTCTTAGAAACTGAAAATTGAAGAATGAAAGCCAGAATGAAAGTTGAGTTGATTAGTAAAACAACTTTCACCTCCGTTCCTTTTCGAGGACGAAAAGATTTTAAGTGGGGGAGATTGTAACAACCCGGAGAATCAGAACCAATTTAAAATTATATTTTGGCTAATTTAATGGATTTGAATATTTAAAATGATTTATTTTAAATAATAACGACCAGAAATTTATTTTGAATATAATTAGAATGTATATATTTATTTAAATCGAAGTTATAATATATATATATTTTTTAATTATAATAGGAATTGGAAATGGCACGGTAGTTTGAAAATTCGATTTCAAATTTCAATTGAATGTACATGATTCAAAATAAACCGGATTTTAGTGAAAATAGAAATATTTCAGTCTGTTTGAAAATATCTTTTCAACGAGTGTGAAAAATCCAGATTTCATAGCGGGAATAAAATTTATGTCCAGTTGAAAATTCAGAATGTCGCTATGGAATTTATATATATATATAACCCTTAAAAATAGCAATCTTGCAAATGACCTCCGTTTTCGACGAGACCATTTTTGTTGGATCTGGAATGTCAAGTTATTGCTAGATTCCAATCTTCAGAATTTTTGAAATTAATATGTGAGTTTGGTCAATTCAATTTGAATTTAATCGACTGGAAAATGACCGTTTTTCAAACAGTCTCCAAATTCGACGAAATTAGTTTTTTTGGACCGTATCATCGAAACATAGCCAGATTTATTTTTCTGGAATTTTTCGAGTCTGTATGTGGCCCCAGTAAATTAAAATGTACGTTTGAATTCAATATATATATATATATTGATTTATATTTTAATTTTAATTAAAACAGATTATAATGATCGAATTGGCTTACGAAACATATCTTATTATGTTCAGAATGGGGGTAACTAGTTATGGATGACAGTCTGTGGGTTCGATTTGGAGTTCGAAATAAAAAGTTAATTTATGGAATTAATTAAACAAATAAATAATATATATTATGTATTCTCCCCACCCCTTCTCTCTTCCCTTACTCAGTCAAACCCCACCCTTTTGAAATTGAAAATAAAAATAAAAATCGCGCCTCTTTCACCATCGCCTCCCCCTACATCATCGCCGCCAACGCCGTGCCTCGACTGGCCACCCCCTCCGCCTCCATCTCATCCCCATCGACCTCCTCCTCCCTCTCCAGTCTCGTTCGAGCCCCCCAAACCCTAGTTTCCCTTAAACCGCCACCACCCGACACCCATACCACCGCCACTGCCTCCCATTGACCTACCCCCGGGTAGAGCATCTCCCTCAACACCCAACCCCAACGTGGAACCTCCTCTGATAGCAAACGGTGAGTTTTTATAATTTTTAATTATAAAAATAGGATTTTTATTATACGTATTAGCATGATAAAAAAATTTGGATCTTTATATATATTAATGTGAATAAAGATTATATTTTTATATTTAAAAAGATTAGATTTTTATATTTAAAAAGATTAGATTTTTATATTTAAAAAGATTAGATTTTTATATTTAGAAAGATTAGATTTTTAAAAAGGAAAAGATATAATTTTTCATAATATAAAAATATCATTTTTATATAATAGAGAATATGAATATATTATTTTTATATATGTAGCGAATTAAAATTTTGATTTTTATATATATAGCTAGCGGTATATAAATATGATTTTTATATGAATGGTACGAATACAAAAATGTGATTTTTATAATATGAACATCGTTTTAAAATGTGACTTTATAATGTAAATATCGTTATAAAAAGGTGATTTTTATATATATGACATTGAAATCAAAACGTGATTTTTAAAGATAAATATCATTGATTAAAAATGCGATTTTTAAATATATAATCATCATAATGAAAATACGATTTTTACTATGGACAGCATGGAAAAGACTGCGTTGAATTTTGGGCAAATCCAAGCTATTCAGAAATTCAGTAATGAAACGGAGGAGTGGATCCCAAATGTGAGAATTTCTCAATTTTCTAGTTAAATATATTTACTAGGATGCAGACGGTGCTTAGTAGCACCCGACACTTTGGTTGAAACCACGTTTGTTTGGATGTTTGGTTGATTGGATTATTTGGTTGGATTTGGTTTAGGAAATGAAATGAATTGATTAGAATTTGGTTTGTATATGGCGCGAGCCATTATTAGGCGAGGGATAAGGCTAGACCTTATTCCGGTTCTAGTATCGCGCCGTTATGCTGTCGAAATTTTCTAAAAATGTTAAAACAATAAAAATATCATTTTTATTGCATAAATGAACTGTATAAAATATTCATGTGTTGAAATAAATATTTTATCGTTAAAAATATAATTTTTAATGGGTATATGAATGGAAATAAATATTCATTTACAAATCGGACAATTTGTTCATGTATACACATTTGACTGATATTGATTGGGATGATATATTTTACACATCGCCCAACTGCACAAATAATAATTAATGTTTGTTGATTGAAACCCCACATGGGTATTGGGATGATATTGGACATACACTAATCTGAATATTTAGTTGTATGTCAATCGATTGGTTGACAGGCTGTTGTAAGCGTTAATTATTCATATTTAACGCATATGCAGTTGTGTAATGCACTCTAGATGATGGTTGACCGTGTTTGTTTATTGTTGTGCACATGTGTGTATGAAATCCATATATATATATAATTATATGGTAATTGACTGTGTCTGATTCTAATTCAGAAATAATGAATATTTTAAAATAATATTCAGTAATGAATCAAAATATGATTTTGATGTCCGATTTGGGATTGACACGAAAATATTGAAATATATAAAGCCGTGTTGATTTGATGTACGCCATTTTGACGCGACCAATATTTATATTGATTTTATTCATTTTTACAATGAATTTAAAAAAGGAAGTGATTTCAAAATCTAATGTTTTGAAAATATTATCATTTATATATTAATGATATGGAAAATTCAATTTTGATTTAAAATTGAATATGAAGTTGAAATATTTTTTAAACGAATTTAAAACGATTTATAAATTACGATTTAAATGGAAATCGATGAAATATATACAATATATATATTATATATATTTAATGGCCTGAAAAGAATGCGCAGCGCCGCGGCAATTCGCGAATTTTGACCATTGACTTCGAATTGACATTACAGGTGATCTGATCGTCGGATTCTCCTAAAACTGGAACCGTTGGGTTCGTATCGAAAAGAGCTTTCCAACGAATACAAGAAATTTGAAATCTAACGGTTGGATTTGGAATTATGTCCAAATCAAATTTGGGAAAGGTCGTTGTAAGTGAAGTTCGATGACCGTTTATGGAAATCGACTGAAAGGGCCTTAATAAAATTATTAATAATACTAATAATTAGTGTGAAATCATAAGAAATGATTTGGAAAGAATTGGGATGAAAAATTCCATATTTGAAAAGATAAAAATATAATTTTTTCGAAATGAACTAGTTATTAACTAGAATTAAAATCCGTTTTTTTTTAATAAATAAATTGGATTGAGAATGGGTTTTAAAATAACCAGACTGTCCAATATATGAATTGGAGTGGATTTCAATAGAAATCATCTTCGGAATATTTCAATGTTGGATTTCGTGATTATATAGATATTGTCATGGAAATTAGGAAGATATATTATATATCGTTATTTCCAATACGATATTTGTTGGTTTCAGAATTTGATATTGAATGTAAGCTGATATAATTTCTATTCAGGGCCTTGTATTTAATATCAAATTGGATTTTGGGTTTATCGTGAATGCTGTCTTCATTAACACTGTTCTTAAACCCAGTTGAGAAAAGAATAAATCATTTAATTAAGACTTAGTGAAAATTTCCAATTAACTGATATTTAATTGGAATTGAATAAAAGATTTAGATTTTAGGTTTGTCGTGGATGGTGTCTTCATTAACACTGTTCTTAAACCTCATGTGAAAAGAATAAATCTTTTAATTAAGATTATTAGAGTTTCCAGTTAATTAGCATTTTAATTGGAATAAAATGGGATGTGAATTGGGTTTATTGTGAACTATGTTTTAACGACACTCGTTCTTTAACCTGATTTGCAGTGAAATGTGATTTGGAATTTATAAATCTTTTAATTAAGATTTAAGGGAAATTTTCCAAAGAAAAGTTTCCAATTTAATACATAAATTGGAATGGAATGGAATTCTATTTGGTAATAATCAAAGTGAACTTCTGTGGAGGAAGACTGTTACTATATATGGAATTTAAAAGGTTTTGTCGTTATTCCATTTATATTATCAATTGGATATGGAAGTTTATATCGATTATATATATTGATCTGTTTTCCGTGAAGATTCCATTGTTAATGGAATGTGATTTTGGGTTTATCGTGACCTGTGTTTTAAATGACATTAGTTCTTTAACCCAGTTAAAGATAAGATTAATTTCTTAACTTTGACTAATCATAAAGTAATGATTTTTGAGATTAAAATTAAGTAGAGTTTTAATGGATCTTTAATTAGATTAAAAGGTGAATCTGATAACTAAAATTATCAAATTCAAGGAATGATCGAGAATGGAGTATCACCAGTTTTGCTCCAAGCGATAGTTAAATCTTTAATTAGATTTGAATGTGAAATGGTAAATAATTTTACTGATAACACAGTGGTTTTAGATATGGAGTATTACCAGTTTTGCTCCATCGGATGAATAGGTTGGGATTGGGTAAAATAATAAATGATTACTTTGATAAGGTTCGCTAAACCCTACTAGTTTTGATAAACCTTAATTTGTTTTGAATTGATATCCAATGCAAGATTAAAGAATAAATTTAAAGAATTTCTCTTGATAAAATTAATGGGAACCTTTCCCAAAGGATAAGAATATTTGAATTAAAGAATATTCTGGATTGGAATGAGGCGTATGTTTTGTTTTTATAGTACTTGTTTATAAGATACACGAGTCATTCGGAAAGACCGGGTTTATCCCATTCTGAATAACTGAATCGACGATAAGTCGACGATGAAGACGGTGGTTGAAGACCAGAGTTCTTCACATCGTTTGGATGATTACTGATGTCTTGATTGGGCTGTACACCCAAGATGAGATAATAAGTGGTGATCGTCCAAACGTACTTGGAGATCGACCGGACATGCGAGGACCTCTCTCCTGTATTGGACATATGGGATGAGGAATAAGGTACCTCCGGTTTCGTTCAGACCCAGAACAAACTTGTAAATGGATGTGTGTCTGACATCGGATTTCATTCTGTGTGATTGATAGACATCAGCTACTTAGCGTGAATTGCCTATGTGGTATGCTGAGATGCAAATGATCAAGGCTTTTATTGAAAAGCAGAGTCTTGTGGTGTATGATCAAAGCATGTCTTTAATATAGCATAGCTTTGTGTATAGCGTTAATTTGCGAGCCTCACACCCCAGTGTGAACCAAAAACAGGAGAGGACTTCAGGGAGGGCATGCGTTTCCTTCTAGCTAGGAGTGGTGTCATGGTATGGAGCCCAAACATTTTACTTATGTGGATGACGGATAGCGAGGCGCCTCGGTTATATCGGTCACTGTGGGGCCGATGGATGATTTGGTCGATATACTGACCAGTTTACACCCCATAGGGCGGGGAAACGTAGTGTTCAGGCATTTTAATCCACTCCGTATGGACCAGCCCTGTCGCTCCAAGGGTCGATGCGTTCGGATCCTGAGACATGGGTTAGATTTTCTCGAAGCAGTAAGGACGATCCCTTGCCTTGGTTCACAGACAGAAATCCAACTTCCAATACGTGACATTTCGGTTTTGATTGTAGAGCCTAGTATTGGCGACATGATATATGGTACCCATTCTGTTTATGATTGATACATTTATATTTGAAGTTGTTTTATACACTATGCACTTATAATAGTATCAAATGATTTGCTTTAAACGTACCAAGCATGTTTGGCTATTATAAGGGAAAACCCTATCCTCCGGCTTACGTTGCATTGTGTGATGGGACCTGGGTCTTATACTAGCTTCATTTTTCCAAAAATCATTGCGCTGATTATTTTATGCACTGGTATTCTGGGCAGGAAACCTGTTCCGTGTTATACGGCGTGGTCCCTTGATTTACTTTATTTTTTAAAGTAAAGATTTAATAATTGTTTTAGTTCTCACACCAGTCACATGACTGACCTGGAGTTTATTGTTTTAACCTAAACTCTGGGTGCCCCTATTTTCCACATGGGCAGGTAGTAGTTTTGGTTTTGCAGATGTATATACACAGGATCCTGGTTTACAGCTGGAATGATATTCGGAAAGCTCTATATCCGTGTATCTCTTTCAGTTGTGTTTTGTACTATTT
This sequence comes from Allium sativum, assembly GCA_030737875.1. Lineage (NCBI taxonomy): Eukaryota > Viridiplantae > Streptophyta > Magnoliopsida > Asparagales > Amaryllidaceae > Allium > Allium sativum. The sequence continues at coordinate 964,892,071 of CM060912.1, read as the reverse complement.
TCCGCTGCATTGTAATTTGTAAATCTCTGATATTTATCAAATGTGTAATATTTATTCATATTCTGTATATTATTGTACTCTGATGTAAATTGTTGTAATAAACAATGGAATGTTCTTCTGTCTGTATTCTGATTGGTCTTGTTCTCAGACAATCCGTTCTTTCTCTTCTCTTCGGAGACCGAGGAAGTTCGGATTGTCTCAATCCCCTGATTATACAGATATTGTAGAGGAATTTGGAAGATACATATATCATTATTCCAATATGATATCCGTTGAATTAGATATTGAATATAAGCCGATATGATTTCTATTTAGAGCCTTGCATTTGATATCAAATTGGATTTTGGGTTTATCGTGAATAGTGTCTTCATTAACATTGTTCTTAAACCCAGTTGAGAAAAGAATAAATCTTTTAATTAATATTAGAGAAGTTTTACCAATTGATTAATTTAATTGTAGTTGAATTGGATTTTGGGTTTATCGTGAGCGGTGTTTTAAATAACATTAGTTCTTTAACCCAATTAACAGTAAAGATATGATTTGGAATTTATAAATCTTTTTATTAAGATTTAATGGAAATTTTCCAAAGAAAGTTTTCCAATTTAAAATATCAAATTGGAACTGAATGAAATTCGATTTGGTAATAATCAAGATGAGCTTCTCTGAAGGAAGACTGTTACTATATATGGAATTTAAAAGGCTTTGTCGTTATTCCATTTATAATATTTGTTTGACGTGGAAATTTATATCAATTATATATTGATCTGTTTTCCGCGAAGATTCCATATTTAATGAAAGTGGATTTGGGTTTATTATGAACTATGTTCTAAATAGCATTGGTTCTTTAACCCAGTTAAAGACAAGATTAATTTCTTAAAGTTGAATAATCATCAAAGTAATGACTTTTGAGATTAAAACTAAATAAAGTTTTAATGAATCTTTAATTAGATTAGAAAGTGAATGAGTTAATTGAATTTACCAAATTCATGAAATGATCAAGAATGGAGAATCACCAGTTTTACTCCACAAGATAGTTGAATCTTTAATTTGATTTGAACATGAAATGGTAATTAAATTTATCGGTAACCCAGTAGGTGTTAGATATAGAGTACTACCAGTTTTTCTCCATGGGATGAATAGATTTGGATTGGAAACAATAAAATAATAAATGATTACTTCGGTAAGGCTCAATAATTTCGACTAGTTTTATAAACCTTAATTTGGTTTAGAATTGTTAAAGGATAAAATAAAATCTTTTGAAATTGGTATCCAAAGGAAGATTAAAGAATAAGTTTAAAAGAACTTGTCTTTGATAAAATTAATGGGAACATTTCCCCTAAGATATGAATATTTGAATATGTGTTTTTATTGCACTTGATTATTGAATATAAAATACGCGAGTTATTCGGAAAGATCGGGTTTATCCCATTCTGAATAACTGATATGGTGACTAAAAGTCGACGATGAAGACGGTGGTTGAAGACCGGAGATCTTCGTTTCATTAGGATGATTACTGATGTCTAGATTGGGCTGTACACCCAAGACATGGTAATAAGTGGTGATCGTCCAAACGTACTTGCAGATCGACCGCATACGCGAGGACCACTCTCCTGTATTGGACGTATGGGACGAGGAATAAGGTGTCTCCTGTTTTGTTCAGACCCAGAATGAACTTGTAAATGGATGTATGTCTGACATTGGATTTCATTCTATGTTGATTGATATCTATTAAATATATATCTGTTAGGTGGCGGAGAATATATTCCCTTACTTAACACCCTTCTTTGAGATGTACGAGCTTAGAGGTTATATATTGATAAACATCAGTTGTATGGCATGAATTGTCAGTGTGGCACGCTAAGATGCAAATGATCAAGGCTTTTGTTGAAAAAGAAAAGTCTTTCGTATGATGACCAAAGCACGGCTTTAAGTAGCATAGCTATATGTATAGCGTTAATTCGCGAGCCTCACACCCCGGAGTGAGCCTAAAATGGGATCAGTGACATAGGGAGTGCATACGTTTCTTTTTAGCTAGAAATGGTGTCATGGTATAGAGCCCAAACATTTTTACTTATGTGGATGATGGATGCGAGGCGCCTCGGATATGATTGGTCGACATACGGACCATTTTGGAGGTCCGATAGGACCGGAAAACGTATTGTTCAGGAATAATTAATCCGCTAAAGTAAGTGTGGACTGACCCTGCAGGAACCAAGGGTTACTAAGGTTGCGATCCTGAGTTATTGCTAGAGTGTCAAGAACCGGTAAGGAGTCATCCCTTGCCTTGAATCATGATAGAAATCCAATTTTCAATATGCGAATTTTTGGTTTTAGATGTAAACCTATGTATAGAGACATAAAATATGGTTCCTATGCTGTCTATGATTGATACATTTATATTTGAAGTTGATTTTGATACTATGCACTTATAGTAATATCAAAATGATTTGTTTTCAGCATATCAAGCATGTTTGCCTATTATAAGGGAAAACTTTATCCTCTGGTTTGTGTTTTCATTGTGTGATGGGACTTGAGTCTTATAATAGCTTTATTTTTCGAAAAGCATTGCATTATTTATAAATTGTTTTATTTTAGAGTATTAATGGGAGTAAACCCATTCCGTGTTATATGGCATGGTCCCTTGATTTACCCAACTTTAAAATAAAGTTAATAACTGTTTTAGTTCTCACACCGGTCCCATGAATGACTCGGAGTTTATTGTTTCAACCTAAACTCTAGGTGCCCATATTTTGCACATGGGAAGCTTGTAGTTTTGGTTTTTGCAGATATTTCTTTTCACGGAATCTTGGATTATAACTGGAGCTATATTTGGAATGCTTTGTATCCGTGTATTTCTTTCAGCTGTGGTAGTTGATGTTTTCATGTTGCGCATTATATTTATGTATTATTTTCCGCTGCTTTTGTAATTTGTAAATCTCTGATATTTATTTTTCTGTTGTAAATTATTTATTTGTACTCTGCTTTCTTGTACCTGATGTAAATTGTTGTAATAGCAATGAAATGTTCTCGTTTTTATGTTCTAATGCATCATGTTCTCAATACAATCCCGGCTACTCCATCTCTTCAGGGATCGGGGAAGTTTAGGTTGTTTTGGATTGGGATAATAAAATGAATGATTACTTCAGTAAGGCTCGTTAATCCAGATTTGATAAATCTAAATTTGGTTTTTAAGTTGTGAAAAGATATTATAAAAGATCTTTTGAAATGATTTCCAAGAATATTTGAATAAAAGAATATTCTGGATTGGAATGAGGCATATAATGTGTTTTATAGCAATGGATTATAAGATACGCGAGTTATTCGGAAAGACCAGGTTTAACCCATTCTGAGTAACTGATATGATGACTAAAAGTCGAAGATTTGAAGACGATGGTTGAAGACCGGAGGTCTTTACATCATTTTGATGATTACTGATGTCTTAATTGGGCTGTACACCCAAGACGAGGCAAAAAGTGGTGATCGTCCAGACAACTTGGAGATCAACCGGATATGCGAGGGCCACTCTCATGCATTGGACACATGGGACGAAGAATAAGGTGCATCCGGTTGCGCTCAGACCCAAAATGGACATATAAATGGATTGTATGTTTGACATTGTATTCTGTGTTGTATTCATTGATCTCTGCTAAATATATATCTGTTTGGTGGCGGGGAATTTTCGCTCTTGCTTAACACCCTTCTCTGAGACGTACGAGCTTAGAGGTTATATATTGGTGGAAATCAATGGTATGGTATGGATTGACAGTGTGGCATGCTGAGATGCATGGATTAAGGCTTTTGTTGAAAAGCAGAGCCTTGTGGTTGATGATCAAAGCACATCTTTAAGTAGCGCAGCTTTGTGTAGCGTTAATTCACGAGTCTCACTCCTCGGTATGAACCAAAAATGGGTTGAAGGACCATAGATAAATAGATATACATTGGTTTCTAGCTAGAGTGATGTCACTGTATGGAGCCCTTTGACGCCCCACGTCCGTTAATGTCACTCACAATGGGAATGCATTAAGTTTCGTGAAGCGTTATAGGTAAACAGGCATAGAATATTGCAAGACAGATATAAATAAGATAGCAGTGGAAATTCAAATTTTTATTTCAAATACAAATCATACATTGTGGCCCAAAATACCATAAGTCACAAAAACCATTACAATAATATAACTTCTGTCTTGTGCCATCAGAGTACATAAATGCTTAAAAGAAAACATAATTCCCCAAATAAAAGAGACAAAGCCATAGTAGGGATAAGAACCTGAGCCATACTTCGAAAGCATCTCAAGCAAGATGATACCGAGTCCTGACTAAGCCTGAGTGTTTCCTCCACTACAACAAAAAACACTTTTCGCAACTGACAATATCTGTTGTTGTAGACCAATTGCAACAGACCCGCACTGTTGGTATAGCCAGATTTGTAAAAAGTTCGTAACATTTTCCGCCTGTTGCAATAAGATGTTGCGTTATACTTTTTTGCAATAGGCTTTTGCTATTGCAACACATACTTTTTGCAATGGTTATTTCCTATTGCGGTAGACTTTTTTGCAACAAGCTTTTGTTGTTGCAACAGTATATGCCCGTTGCAATAAATTTATAAATCTGTAAAAAAAAATACAGCTTACATATACTACATATTAAATGTATTTGTTTTAGTAATAGTGTATGTCACAGAATGAAATAAACAAATAAAAATTTTATTTCGACAAAGTTTTAATAGTACAAACAATTACAACAAAAATTTCTACAATTTTCATACACCATTTTGTATAACGATCATCATTTTTCTATAGAAAAATAATGCCGCTAACCAAAATGATCATCATTTTAATAAAGAACGCGCACTTCGCAGAAGCATTAGCAAACCTCCAAGCAATGCATCAGAATATGAGTGCACCTTCACTAAACATATGTAGCTAAACAAAAACATATGTAATGATTAAACATATGTAGTTAAACAAAAACAAAAACATATATGCATTTACTCTATGAAAATATAAAAAATACGTGTCCATAGGCAAAAATCGAACTATTAAAACCGACCAAAAAAATTTCCACCAAAGGAAGTCCAACAAGTTCAAATATTTCAAAGTTAAATGAAGTGATTATGAAAATTACAGCTTACAGATGCTACATATTTAATGTATTTGTTTCCCTTGAATCCTTTAGTATCATTATCTTTTATTTTTTTTGGTTACATAACACTATATTTCTTTTCCATGTAAAAATGTTTCAACGTTATAATAACACTATATGATCATGTAGGTGCAACCTACTATTTCTCTTCATTAATAATAGGGACGAAATTTAAACAAAGAATACAGAACATGTAATTGTTATTTAATTTTTGTACGTTACGGGGTATATAAGAATGATAATAACTCAATGCAAAAGAGCAGATTTAGAAACGAAACATAAATGATCTACCATTTATTTTGGCATTAATGGCAGAGACAAACACTTTAATAAATTATGATGTAGAGGCATTTTTTTCATGTCGCTTTGCACTGACGGATCTAAGTACTGCCTGCCAATTAACCTCTTTGCACCTGCAATTCATTTCTATTTAAAAAAAAGAGCAATAATGGATTAGGACAAAGCTTAACAAGCTTTATAGGTAGTATATTATATACTTCACAATTCATACTTCACCAGCATGTGTTATTAAATATTTGTTATATCATAGTTAGGCTGTCCAAACAAAATTAGTGTATGATTTTGACTCATTTGCCTACATTTAAAGACATAGGCTTTAAATACAAGTTGCAACAAATTGTTTAAAGTTGTAACATTGATTTCCTTAAACCAAATGAGAGAGTCAACCCAAATGCTTGTGAAATCATTACCAATCATCTCCATTTTTCAAACATACCAATGTTCGAGTGTTTGCAGTGAATCAGCTCATTTTTTGAACACTCGGTCTTCATTTTAAGCTAAGTTTAAACTGACGCTCTTGTACAACACCATTTCTCACAACAATTCAACTAAAAAACATCTCAAAGTTTACTACGATGCATAGGCCTAAGGAATAACAAACGCCAAATTGATTTGATTTCCGACTACTACTAAATCTTCACATTTGCTGATTTAAACAAGTTATCAACAAATCTAACTTTAAAAAAATTAAAAAAATGAAATATTCACAAAAAATATATTATTGGAGTGGATAAAATCTACTAAAAACAGTATTGCTCGGATTCATAGCAACTTGATTCTTGGCAGCATCTCTGATCAATCGCTCCGTATCAGTAAACGTCACATACGAGGGAGTATATATGCGTCGAAAAGATTGTTGTTAATAGAATCACAACCAATCAGTTTCCCACACACATGCAACTTTGAAGGATTTATTTTCACAAGGGCAGACAGAGTTTCCAAGGTAGCAACCAGAATCTTTGGATATGTTGACATCAATAGTAGCTTGAAATGTTGTGGAAGACCAATTGAAAAATCAGTTATAACTATAAATAAAATGAAGCATTTTCATATACCAAGTACCGCTATCTTGGATAACTGGTTAAGCCTAAAATTAGCCGCCTAAAGCATTAGATTGCTATAAAAAATATGTAAGATCCGGAATACCTCTAAGGCGCTGAAAGAGCTTTTGTTATGGCAGTTCTCCAGAATAATTTGCATTGCTCTTAGAATTTGCAAAACAATATGCTTAGGAAAAGGTTCTAGCTCTATGATATTATCAGATAGATTTAGATCTTTCCTGCCAGTAATGTAAGTCTTGAACTAAGTATCAAACGGAGAAATAATGGTCTATACTGATGGAAATTCCCCAAAAGTAATGAGCAAGTTGTTGAGCAAGTGTAGTTAAATAAACATATGCATGAATCACAAAACAAAGGGAAAGGTAGCATGCCTTGTTGTACTCCCAGTGGAATCCAGAAAGAAGATCAACTGTGTCTGTTAATGGACTATTAATCACCCTGTCAATGAAAGCTTTAACTTTTGGAGGCTACAAGGATGTTTTCAATAATTCAAGAAATTAAAATAATGATTATCAGAACTTTCAATGTGATAAAACAAGAAACATAATTTCTTGGTATTTAGCAACATATCCTGATAAGTCGAAAGGAAATCGAACTTCAGGTATCCATCCTCATCGCATAGGCAAAAATCCATCTGAAATTAAACTTTCTAAAGCAACTAAATTTCCTGTGGAGAAGCATATATCAAGAATAGGAAATATGAGTCAACCTAAAAGGCCACGTGTGCATTGACAGCTCCGGAACAGAACTACAGAAAAACCTTTCACCATCTCCATAAGAGCATCTCCAACAGGGGTTGATTATTACATATATGTAATAATTGTACCCAATTCACGTTCCAACAGAGTGTGTAATTCTGAATTGGTTCAAAATTCAGCTATTCTGGTTACAAAAACGTAATAAGATGGGGTAGTTGTTCAACTGGCGCCCTGGTATAGGGTGCGTATTGAACAAGCGCCGGAAATTGGGCGCCTGTTCAACAAGCGCCCTATACCAGGGCACCTGTTGAACAACTGCCCCATATGATACAGCTGCCCCACACAAGTACCGTATTATTATATGCAAAGGCTATACAAAATTAATACGTGTGCTTTGGTTTTCGCATCACATATTTGTTTTGTTAAACTGCAAGGATTCATATTGTAGATCGTCTAGCAATATTACATTGCTGGTCAATATGAACTACTTTACAACTTTGTGGCATATTACATTTATAGGTCGTTTAATTGTATGCAGGGATTAATTATAATATCCCTGTATCGTTCTATCAAACTACATGTAATTTGGTAGAAAAAGATGGTTTACATATTGATTACAATATTACTTCGATAGTAAAATAGCAGTAATATTGTTTACTCTAAATGTAAAATGGTTACATGCAGGGATTTGATAGAAAAATAAGTAACCAAAAGATCGTTTAATTGTAACTGTTCAACAGAATTGCATGCAGGGATTAATTACAATATTACTTCGATTAAAGCATTCTTAAAAGATGGTCCAACATGGGGCGCTTGTTCAACAGGCGTCCGGATGTCGAGCACCTGTTGAACAAGCGCCCAACTTTTTTTTTGTGGGCGCCTAATTTCCAGATGCCTTTGAACAGGCGCCCTACCCTGAAAACTGTTGGAGAACCGAAGAGATTACATTTTGTAATACGATGAATTGTAATTATGGATCCAATAACCGTTGGAGATGCTCTAAGGTTCTAGCAATTAATAGCCTATTTAGCGCACTATGATAAAGACTGCATATTAAACATGAACTATACATTTCTACATAGATTAACTACTGTTATCACTACTTATAGGTAGTAGATTTGTCACTATCGATATCACGCATTTTTTTAATGCATGGTATAATTTCCACTAAGAAGCAGGCAATCAAATTCAAAAAAACATATCATTACTGAATTTACATTGATATGGCTATTTAAATAATTACTCCATCAATTTCCTTTTTGTAATCATTAAGATCTCACATCTCTAAATACCCACTGGCTGACACAGTGGAACAAGTAGGGGCTATTACCTCAGCCAACCTTTACAAATTCGATTACTAAAAGGCCTCTTTTTTTGAAAATAAATCCTTCCCTGCTTTTTCATCCTTTCGTGTGTAAGCATTGAAAAATATGCATAATTCAATATTCTATAACTACAAACACTCATAATTCTTCATATAAATGAACTTATTTACCTATTAAACAAAGTATACATAAGCAGCAGCATTAGGTGGGCTGATAGAGTTAATCCAAAGACTGTATAATTTGTTGTTGCATTTCACAAGTAAAAAAGTAAAAAATAATTTTATATAATAATTTGTAATTACAAAGTGAAAATAATGTTTAGTACTGCCTAATCAAACAATCAAACACCATAAGATCGTATACATGAAATATGATCTGCTATGAATAGTAGCATTGCTGGTCCAAGAATTATATTGGACTACAAACCATGTTAGGTGTATGATCCTATTTCATAAGTCTTACACCAAAATTCCATATATAATTGGGATTTCAATATAAATACTAAATTGAAACAAAACCAAAAGAGATTCAGTTTAGAATCACAAACTGAATCCAGTAATCAGGGAAAAATAGGAGTTAAAAGAAAAAGCAACAATAACATGTATGATCTTATTTCACAACTCAGATAATAAATCTCCATATATAACTGCAATTTTAATATAAACATCAAATTGAATCAAAATCAAAAGAGATTTCGTTAAGAATAATGAAATAAATTTAGCAAGAAGAAGAGAAAAAAAGAGGAGGAGTTAAAAGAAGAGGCAACACTAACATACCTAAATAAATCTTTCTATTATCGGTAATCATCTGATTTTTGTTTCCCCTTCGATCTCTGATCTATGATGTTTAATTTGAACTCAGGACATGACAGAACACTTCATAGATGCAAGAACTGGCTGTCGAATTTGAGTTCAGGGCCACCTACCTTCATGGAAAACGACATGATCTGGGCGCCTGCTAGGGTGGAACCGATGTCAGGGTGATATGGTGGAGAAGGTCGGGGCAGAGTAGGGGTAGGAGGTGTCAGGAATGGCGGTTGGAAGGTCAGAAGAGGAGCTGAATTTTGTTGCTATGTGAAATTTCTGGTCACCTTCTTCAAGTCGTTTCTTTTGAGATTAGGATGGCCCTTGTCGCAATCTGAACTTAAGAGTCTAGGATCTGGAAATTTCAATAAATTGTGAATCGTGAAAGTGGGGAAGGGGATCTAGACATTTTGGCGCATTTGCATTGTTGGGTCTGGGACGATGAAAGCGGGAAATGAAATTTTCGTGGGAAAGGGGGGGCGAATACGTAGCTACAAACCAAAAGTACTTAGATTTGGCGCCATAAAGTTAGACTTAACCGTAAAAATCTAGTATTATTTTGTAGAATCCAAAGTTGTAAACCTTTTTGGTAAAATTACTGAATAATATTATTAAATATAAATATCAATTTATAGTAATTAAATTTTATTATCAATTAATAATAATATTAAATTGTAATCTTAACTATTATGTAATTACTACTAGTTAATTATTTGCTAATTATTATGAATATTTTATGAATTATTTAATATTATTAATATTTTATTATTTCTTTAAAAGTTGTTGTTAATTAGATTAATTTATTATTAAATGTAGTTAATAATTGTTAAAATATAATTTATACACTATTAACAACAAACCATGATAAATTAGTAAAATATTAATTTATATTAATTAATTATTATTACTTAAATACTTATTATATTATAACTAGATATTACTTATTACTTCGTATTTTGCAGTAACTATGCTTACCAAATGTTAATTATCAGTTAATTAGTAATTATTATTATTTAATTATCAGGTATAAATATCGCTTTATAACACTTAAATTTTGTTATTAATTAATAATTAGTAATTATTAAATATTAATCTTAATTATTATATAATTACAAGTAGTTAATCATTTAATAGAAACTATTTAAAATTAATTAGTAAAAGTTAATCACTAAAGGTTGATGCTAATTTTAGTAGTATGTTTTTTGCAACTGGCTTTACCAGTTGCAAAAAATACAATTATTTGCAAGAGGCGAAAACAGTTGCCAAAGATATTTATTCGCAAGTGGCTTGGAAGCGCAGTTGCGAATAATATGTTTGTTGCAACTGTTATGAAAGCAGTTGCTAAAAGTATGTTTTTGCAACAGGAAGAGAAGCGCAGTTGCTAAAAATATGCATTTCACAACAGGAAAAAAAGGCATGTTGCTAAATCTCACCTATTGCAACTGCTATAACAGGTCTGTTGCTAAATATTATTTACTGCAAGTGTCATTTGTCGCCTGTTGCAAATAGTTAGTTGCAATATGGTATTTTTCTTGTAGTGCTCCCGGAGAACCAGGGGGAACGAAAGAAAGAAGAGGAAACAAAAGGGTCAGGCATGAAGTCTGGCGAGTCTAGTTACTTTTAGCAAGTAAATAAAAGTAGCATGACAGGCATATAAAGTGGATAAGAGAGATAACTACATAAATGGCAGGTGTAATAAGGTAGACAGGATAAGGTGTATACGCTTCTCTAATGATTACTCTGCACTATTACCAGTATAACCAGAATGAGATAATCCCTTCCACTATAAGGTGGTAGACTTAGACATACGTCCAAATGTACCTACTACTACCCTGATCGATCGGCTCCCTACTCCGTGGATACTCTATGCCAGCCCCACAGTAGGATGTATCACGTCCTAAAGTGGCAACCCCTCGCTGATATGCACAGCCACATATCTACAGGTGTCACGTCGTCTTATCCCCTTCTGCCCGACTCATGCATGCATATGTCCTGGTCGGTTTATGACGCCCACACCGTCCTCCACGTTTAGATCTCTTACAATCAGCCCAGTAAGTGTGCCCCTTCTCCGACCTAGTACGGAGTACATGTTTGATACCTACTCTGGGTTACTGGACGAAATGGGTCCCACACAATATGATACAAACTATTCCCTTTTTCTTGTATCCCCACTAGGTTTTCTTTGCCAATGTATGCCACTAGGTGTCTTTAATTACATAGCCCTATCATTTCTACAAGTTATGCTTACCTTAGAAGGTGTCTTTAATTACATAACTTTATTATTCCAACTGGTCATGTATACCACTAGGTGTCTTTAATTGCATAACTTTATCGGGTTAAGTCTGTGGGCCTATATGTAAATATTACCCACCCCTTCCAGATTTGCTTAATCCATCCACTGTCCAATCAATTTTACTTAACCTTAACTTTAGTTCACAATCATATAATCTCTATGGATTCTATTTGGTTAAGTAGTCCAATTCGTTACCATGTCCATTAATGGTTTATAATGGGCTAGACCTCCGATATTAGACCTACAACTTGTGGATGCTGGATATGCCGGTCGGGTCCGGACAGCCTTATTCCACAGTTGGGCCTAACCTCATGTCGTAGCCCGATTCGTATTTGCGCACTTAGACATCTCATATTAGGTTCAACATTAGTGGCTGCTGGATATGTCGGTCGGGTCCGGGCAGACTTCAACCACTATTGCAACCTAACCTCGTGTCATAAGCGCCATTACAATTTCTAATTATAATCCTAGGCATTCATTATTAATTAATCAATTAATTAAAGCTATGCCTTTATAGGTGTTAATGCCCATTTTACCCAATAAATTGAATTATATGTCCAATGATGTTTATATTCAAATTATGCCAATATTAACCTTTTTCCCCCGTTCCTTAACTAGTGCACTCACAAAATTGGCGGCATGCCTAGGCCAGATAATAGCCTAGTCGTAAACGATAAAAAGAAAAAATAATAGGAATATAACCAAAGTGGTTGTTTTAGCATAACTTGGCACAAACATAAACTAGCATTGTGATAAGGTGGACACATGAGCATAAATCTGATGAACTTGTAGCAATTACTAGTTCTAACACAACTATGATGTCATAGTGAGCATAATAAGATCTAAATTAACCATTTAGATGTCCAACTATTCAGATCTAACATAATAAGCACAAGATGATAATCTAGATTTAATTAACAAATTAAATGTCCACACAATTTAGATCCAATAGTTAAAAAGTAGATCTACATAATTAAGGTTTAAGATTTACATCATGGCATGTCACAGAAGTTACAATAGATCCGTCTAGATAGAGGTTTAGATCCAAAGCCTAACCAATTCAGAATGTCATATAATCACAATTTACACTGGATCTGAGATAATCTGGGCATATGAAAAAATCCAAGTCATAATCGTGTCATATTCACTTTTAAATATTCAAATCTAAAAGCAACTAGGGACTCATAGAGTTTGGATAAGAAGATAGAACTAGAAAAGATTGGATCTTGAATCTCCAATTGATTTTCTTTAGCTGAAGAAGATAATGGATGCATATCAGTTCAGATACCGGCAGAGTTTGGCCACCATGAATTATCAATGAAGAAAACAAGAGAAATGACCACGTAAATATAGCTGCCAGACCCTCTGAAACCGAAATCCACGTCAGTCCTAGGGGTATCGACACCCCTGCGGGTGGGTCGACCCTGATGTTGACACCCCTTAAGGGGGGTCGACCCCGGTGTCGACACCTCTCTAGGGGGGTCGACCCCCTAAAGCGAGAAAACTACGACCATTTTTTATTTTTCAAATTCGAATTATTTTCGATAAAATTCTGACTCATCCCTCACTCATGTGTATATATATAATTCTTCTACCTGTATACAAACTTAAAACCCTCATAACTTCTTCATATGATGTCCATTTTACGCAAACCAAATGTCTATCTTGATCAGAATTTCTAGACGGACGCAATGGCGCAGTCTGTTTTCCTTAATTATGAATATTAAATTAATTATAATTTAATTTTTCCTCTTTTAGTATCGTTAAAAATACAGGGTGTTACATTCTCCCCTATTCAAAGGATTTCGTCCCCGAAATCTCTAAGTTGAGAAGAATGCATATCCTACCATCCATCTATTCATCCATCAATCACTGGTATCCATCGCCTTAAAGACTTCTAATGATTATATGAATATATGCAAGAGTGTGTGTATATATCCCAACACTAATGCGGAAATCAGTCTGTCTACTGATTCAGTTGACCTCCTCAATGCAATGTATGTTAGTGTCATGAATCCAATAAGTTTGCAATAATCCTATTATAACATGTGAGTTCTATATGTGTGCACACTCATTCATCCAAATGCAACATCCATATGGTAATATATCCATTTCCATCCATAAAAGAAAAGAAAATGCGCACACATCCATAAGCAGTATGAGAGTGATTGAGCCGATCTAATGCCTAATGTGTGTGTGTATGCGTCCACAGGTAGCCACAAGCAAACACTTGCATCCTCTAGCATCCATCAAACATAACATGTCTCAAACACATGTTTACATCCATAAGGTTCCTATTTAATGGTCGCGAATACTATGGATAAGATATATTCAAATGATAGAAACAAGCACAAATAAAACTTTGGAAAAAAAGGAGTTAAGAACATACCCTCGAAAAGAAAAGGGTATGAAGCACGAATCTTAGCTTCGGTCTCCCAAGTCGCATCCTCCGGGTTATCTCCCCATTGAACCTTTAGCAACTTGATCTCTTTATTACGTAGCTTCTTAACTTCTAATCCAAGAATACGGGTAGGGACTTGCCTAACTGTCGGCTCCCGTTCCACTTCTACCTCTTCCAATACACTCGGCTCAACAACTTCTGCGGTGTCATGCAGGCACTTCCGCAGATGAGAAACATGGAAAACATCATGAATGCCGGATAGATTTTCTGGGAGCTTTACTCTATAGGCCATTTGGCCAATCCTCTCGGTTATGGGAAATGGTCCCACAAACCTAGGTACCAACTTCCCTACTGATCCAAAGCGAACCACATTCCTCAAAGGTAATACTTTGACATAAACCAAGTCTCCCACTTCAAATTCGATGTTAGTCCTCCTCTTGTCTGCATAGGAGATTTCTGCCTGTCTTGAGCTGTCTTCATCAGCCGTCGAATAAGGTCAATCTTTTCGGACGTTTCCCTAACCATATCTGATCCAAGTAATAATCTTTTTGTAGATTCCCACTAACAAGTTACTGATCTACAGGGTCGTCCATACAATGCTTCGAAGGGTGCCATGCCGATGTTAGATTGATAGCTGTTGTTATAGGCAAACTCTACTAAAGGAAGGTGCCCTTCCCAAGTTCCTCCGAAATCTAGGATACACAGCCTCAAAAGATCCTCTAAAATTTTGTTCACCCTCTCCGTCTTCCCATTAGTCTGAGGATGATAAGCGGCGCTCAAACACAACTGTGTACCTAACGCTTCTTGCAAGCTCCTCTAAAATTCACTAGTAAAGATGGGGCCACGATCGCTCACGATGTTGGAAGGTACTCCATGAAGACGAACTAATAAATTGCTGCCAACCATGATGTCATCCTCTTGCTCATAACTGGAATAAAGTGAGTGCTCTTAGTGAGTCTATCTATCACAACCTAGATACTGGTGTTGCCTTTCTTCGATCTAGGCAAACCGTCTATGAAATCCATAGAGACACTCCCCCATTTCCACCGAGGAACCTCCAAAGGATGAAGTAAACCACTGGGCTTCTTTTGCTCATCTTTAACTTGTTGGCAAACTAGACATGAAGAAACAAATTCAGCCACATATTTCTTTATCCCAGGCCCAAAGAAAACCCTTTTCATGTCTCTGTACATCTTATCATCGCTTCGATGAATAGTCATCTTAGAATGGTGGGCTTCTTCTAGGACTGCCTTTATCAAGCTTCCAGTTTGAGGAACACAAAGCCTTCCATCTCGTCGCAACCACCCCTTTTTATCTATGGCATATCTACTGAGGTGACTAGAAGTCTCCCCTTTTTTGAGCTTTTTCATGATGTCTAAAATCCGTGGGTCATCTTATTGCGAAGCTCCTATCTGATCCATAAGAGTTGGTCGTATCTCCAAGGATGCAAACAAATCAGGAAAAATCTCGATGAAGGGTCTAAAATCAAAAGATGATATGAACTCCAAGCTCTTCCTCTCCACAAACAGAGGAATCAAGGCCATCCTCTGCCTATTTAGTGCGTCTGCCACCACATTACGCTTGCTAGGGGTATAAGCAATCTCAAAATCATAAGAAGATAGGAACTCCATCCACCGTTGTTGACTAAAATTGAGATCCTTTTGCGAGAATAAATACTTGAGAGATTTATGACTGGTGTATAACTCGAACTTCTCTCTAAGTAAATAATGGCGCCACGTCTTAAGCGCAAATACTATGGCAGCTAGCTCTAAATCATGGGTGGGGTAGTTCTTCTCATGAACTCTCGACTATCTACCAGCATAACACACCACTTTCCCTTCTTGCATTAGAACCGCACCAATCCCTGTACCACACGCATCAGTGTAAACGGTAAACACCTTACTCCCATCAGGCAAGGTCAAGACTGGGGCTGTTGTCAGAACCCTCTTCAGTCGTTTGAAAGCAACATCATAATCTATATCCCATATGCCAAATTTTTCTTCGTTAGCCTAGTGAGTGGGGCTGATATCTTTGTGAAGTCCTTAATGAACTTCCTATAATATCCTGCTAACCCGAGAAAGCTTCTCATCTCGGTTACATTTTTAGGAACCTGTCAATCTTGCACTGCAACCACCTTTGCGGGATCAACAGCTATCCCTTCTTTGGAGACCACATGCCCTAAGAATCTTACCTCTTTTCTCCAAAAATGGCATTTGGAGAATTTTGCTTTAAGCTGATGCGCATGGAGAGTTTTCAAAACTTCTCTCAAATGTTGGGCATGCTCTTCTTCGCTTTTGGAGAAGATCAAAATATCATCAACAAAGACCACGACAAATTTGTTTAGAAACTCCCGAAACACCCTACTCATTAGATATAAAAAAAGGTGGGTACATTCGTCAGCACAAAAGGCATAACTAGCCATTCAAAGAAACCATCTGGAGTTCTAAAAGCGGTCTTATCTATGTTGTCCTCAGCCACCCTCAATTGATGAAATCCCGTGGCCCAGTCCAACTAGGAAAATACCGAGGCATCAACAAGTTGATCAAATAAATCATCAATCCTCGGGAGCGGGTGCCTATTCTTCTTGGTGAGTTTATTCAACTCTCTATAGTCAACACACAAACGAAGAGAACCATCTGCCTTAGTTGCGAATACACCGAAGCACCCATTCAGATATGCTTCGTCCAATAAATCCTTTCTCAAGTAGCTCCCCTACTTGCTTACTCAGCTCCCTCCTTTCCCTCGGATCCATATGGCACACTGGTAATGCAACTGGCTTTTCATTATCCACCAGATATATACGAAAATTGATCTCGCACCTCGGAGGTAAACCTCGCACCTAATTAAAAACATCAGAATAATCTCGGACTACTGGAACAGATTGCAGATCATCGATAGATGCATCAAGCGACTCTAGGAAACTAGGCATAACCGACCCTTATGGGTAACAAGAAATCTCGAGGGTCCTCCCATGATAAGTCAAAAGCCTAACAACCCTCCTCTCGCAATTCAAAATGGCACCATACGTGGTAAGCCAATCCATTCCTAGAATCAAGCCGTAGCCCATAAACCCGAGCACATATGTGTCACATTCAAACTCGACGCCTAACACAGATATTTTCAAACCCCGACAAATCATAGATAAATGATCTGAACCATCAATGAGGTTTGAAACAACTACGGGATCCACTACCATACTAGTAATTAAGTGTGGAGATTCAACCACAGAACTAGATATAAATGAATGTGAAGCGTCAGAATCAAAACGTGTTCTAATTGGATGATTAGAAAGACAAATTAAACCTTCCACGGAAATTTTTCTAACTCCATCAGGAGCACTGATCGCGAGAGCATGCACCTGCCCTCTAGAATTTCCTTCCCTTTGACCTTGTCCATGCGATCCCTGTTTCTTCGGGCACTCCCTAGCAAAGTGCCCGACCTCTCCACAATGGCAGCAAGAGTTCTTCCCTCGCTTACAGTCTTTGACCAAGTGATCCTCTTTCCCACAATTGTGACATTTTCTCTTATCCATGCCTTTGTCATTCTTTCCACCTTTCTTCTTCTGTTTTTGTTGTTGTTGTTGCCCTTTCTTGGGCCACACCTTCTTATTTTGCGATGTTTCCTCAGCCTTTACTTCCTTCTATTCTCCCTTGTCTTCCTCATGCATTAGGGCCATATCGACAAGCTTTTCAAAAGTGGCTTCCATTGGAATATGGGACATGGCTAACCCATGAAGGGGTTCATTTAGCCCTTTAGCAAACTGTAACGCCTTCTTGGGCGGAGTATCCACCATTTCTAACCCGAACCTTGCTAGTTGGTTGAATTTGTTCACTTATTCTTTCACCGTCAAGTTCCCTTGCCTAAGTGCCAAGAACCTCTCCATCTGCATGCTTTTCTCGGCTTGGGAAAGAAACTTTATTTCAAATCTTTGTCTAAAATACTCCCAAGTTTCCACCGGATGTCCAGCTTGGGTAACTTCCCACCAAAATGAGGCTTCATCTTTCAGTAGTCAAGCAGCTAACTGAATCTTTTTTCTATCCTCTACTTCAAAGATTACGAACAAGTACTCGGTCTCCTTGAGCCAATTCCGCGCTTCTATGAATGTCTCATTCCCATGGAATGGCTTCCCTCCCATAGCACGGAAGTCTTTGCAGATCTTAGCAAAATTATCTACTCTTGGAGGGGGAGGAACGACTGGTGCAGCTGGGGGAGGAACATTTCCTTGGCCTTCGGCAGGTGTCGTGGCCTCCAAATACCTACGGAACCATCCGGGTATTGTAACGCCCTCTGGAATATTAGAAATGTTTGGTTCCCCAGACATGCTGAAACAAAAAAGGGAAGAGATTTAGACAAAGGACTGAAGGATATTACATATGGCTTCTTGGGGAATTTCTTTCAAAATAGACTCTTTTTTTTTTGAAAATGCTTTCTTTAAAAACCTTTTTGAAAATAATTTTCAAAAACTTCATCAATTCTGGTAACCTTTAGCTCTAATACCAAGTGTGACACCCCACATCCGTTAATGTCACTCACATAGGGAATGCATTAAGTTTCATGAAGCGTTATAGGTAAACAGACACAGAATATTACAAGACAGATATAAATAAGATAGCAGCGGAAATTCAAATTTTTATTTCAAACACAAATCATACATCGTGGTCCAAAATACCAT
This sequence comes from Allium sativum, assembly GCA_030737875.1. Taxonomy (NCBI): domain Eukaryota; kingdom Viridiplantae; phylum Streptophyta; class Magnoliopsida; order Asparagales; family Amaryllidaceae; genus Allium; species Allium sativum. The sequence continues at coordinate 964,873,376 of CM060912.1, read as the reverse complement.
AAGTCACAAAAACCATTACAATAATATAACTTCTGTCTTGTGCCATCAGAGTACATAAATACTTAAAAGAAAACATAATTCCTCAAATAAAAGAGACAAAGCCATAGTAAAGATAAGAACTTGAGCCATACTTCGAAATCAGCTCTAGTAAGATGATATCTGATCCCTGACTAAGCCTGAGTGTTTCCTCCCTGAGAACCAAGGGGGAAACGAAAGAAAGAAGAGGAAACAAAAGGGTCAGACATGAACTCTGGCGAGTCTAGTTACTTTTAGCAAGTAAATAAACAAAAGTAACATGACAAGCATATAAAGTGGATAAGAGGGATCACTACATAAATGGCAGGTGTGACAAGGTAGACAGGATAAGGTGTATACGCTTCTCTAATGATTACTTTGCACTATTACTATTATAACTAGAATGAGATGATCCCTTCCACTATAAGGTGGTAGACTTAGGCATACATCCAAATGTACCATACTACTACCTTGATCAATCGGCTCCCTACTCCGTAGATACACTGTGTCGGCCCCACAATAGGATGTATCACATCCTAAAGTGGCAACCCCTTGCTGATATGCACATCCCCATATCTACATGTGTCATGGTCGCCTTATCCCCTTCTGCCCGGCTCATGCACGCACATAGCCCTGTCGGTTTGCGCCGCCCACACCATCCTCCACGTTTGGACCTCTTACAATCAGTCCAGTAAGTGTGCCCCTTCTCCTACCTGGTACGGAGTACATGTTTTGATACCTGCTCTGGGTTACTGGACGAAACGGGTCCCACACAATATGATACAAACTCTCCCTTTTGTCTTGTATCCCCTACTAGGTTTTCTTTGGCTATGTATACCACTAGGTGTCTTTAATTACATAACCCTATCATTTCTATAAGTAATGCTTAACCCAGAAGGTGTCTTTAATTACATAACTTTATTATTCCAACTGGTCATGTATACCACTAGGTGTCTTTAATTACATAACCTTATTGTGTTAAGTTATGTAAATATTACCCACCACTTCCAAATTTGCTTAACCCATCCACTATACAATAAATTTTACTTAACCCTAACTTTAGTTCACAATCATACAATCCCTATGGATAAGATTTAGATAAGTAATCCAATTCATTACCATGTCCATTTATGGTTTATAATGGGCTAGACCTCCCACATTTGATCTACAACTTGTGGATGCTGGATATGTCGGTCGGGTCCGGGCAGTCTTATTCCACAGTTGGGTCTAACCTCGTGTCTTAGCCCGATTCGTATTTGCGCACTTAGACCTCTCACATTAGGTTCAACATTAGTGGTTGTTGGATATACCGGTCGGGACCGGGCAGACTTCCACCACTAGTGCAACCTAACCTCGTGTCATAAGCGCCATTACAATTTCTAATTGTAATCCTAGACATTCATTATTAATTAATCAATTAATTAAACCTATGCCTTTATAGGTGTTAATGACCATTTTACCCAATAATTTGAATTATATGTCCAATGATGTTTATATTCAAATTATGCCAATATTAACCTTTTCCCATGTTCCTTAACTAGCGTACTCACAAAATTGGCGGCATGCCTAGGCTAGATAATAGCTTAGTCATAAACGATAGAAGGTAAAATAATAGGAATATAACCAAAGTGATTATTTTAACATAACTTGGCATAAAAATAAAATAGCATGGTGATAAGGTGGACATATGAGCATAAATCTGATGAACTTGTAGTAATTACTAGTTCTAACATAACTATGATGTCATAGTGAGCATAATAAGATCTAAATCAACCATTTAGATGTCCAACTATTCATATCTAACATAATAGGCACAAGATGATAATCTAGATCTGATTAACAAATTAAATGTCCATACAATTTAGATCCAATAGTTTAAAAGTAGATCTACACATTTAAGGTTTAAGATTCACATCATGGCATGGCATAGAAGTTACAATAGATCCGTCTAGATAGAGGTTTAGATCCAAATCCTAACCAATTCAGAAGGTCATATGATCACAATTTACAATGGATCCGATATAATCTAGGCATATGAACAAATCCAAGTCATAGTTGTGTCATATTCACTTTTATATATTCAAAACTAAAAGCAACCAAGGACTCACAGAGTTTGGATAAGAAGTTAAAACTAGAAAAGATTGGATCTTGAATCTCCAATTGATTTGCTTTAGCTGAAGAAGATAACGGATCCAGATTAGTTCAGATACCGGTAGAGTTTGGCCACCATGGATTCTCAATGAAGAAAACAAGAGAAATGACCACGTATATATAGCTGCCAGACCCTTTGAAATCGACCGTCACGTCAGCCCAAGCGGTGTCGACACCCCTGTGGGTGGGTCGACCCTGTGTCTACACCCCTTAAGGGAGGTCGATCCCGTTGTCGACACCTCTCTAGGGGGTTCGACCCCCTAGAGCGGGGAAACTGCCGCCACTTTTTCTTTTTCAAATTCGAACGATTTTGGATAAAATTCTGACTCATCCCAGACTCATGTGTGTATATAATTCTTCTATGCGTATACAAACTTAAAACCCTCATAGCTTCTTCTTACGGTGTCCGTTTTACCCAAACCAAATGTCTATCTTGACCAAAATTTCGAGTTGGATGCAATGGTGCAGTCCATTTTCCTTAGCTCTGAATATTAAATTAATTATAATTTAATTTATCCTCTTTTATTATCGTTAAAAATATGGGATGTTACATGCCCAGACTTTTTACTTAAGGGGATGTTGGATTATGATGGATAGCAAGGTAACTCGGATATGGCCGACTAAAAGGCCTTTGTTTGGTCGATGTACTGACCGCATTTTAGGTCCCATAGACCGACTAACGTTGTTTATGGTATTATTAATCAGTGACGGCTAACCGTCTCTGCCATATCCTAAGGACTGATACGTTTTGGCCCTGAGGCATAGGCTAGACTGTCTCGAATTCGGTAAGGATGATCCCTTGCCTTTGTTCATAGATGGAAACCCAATTTCCAATACGCGATTTAATGGTTTTAGTTTTAAACCTATATGGCGGCATAATATAATAGTACCTATGCCGCCGATGATATATAAATTTTTATTTCAAGTTGATTTCTACACTTATAATAATAATAAAAGATAAATATCGCGTACCAAACATATTTGGCCATTATAAGGTAAAACTCTATCCTCTGGTTTTTGTTGGGCTTATGAAGTCAATATATATAGTTAAGTAGCACATAATATATATAATACAATTAGACATAATAAAATATATGCATATATATACATATACACATACCAATATTCACAAACACACACACAAAAATATATATATGCATAAAAAATTGTATATATTCAACTTAAAGTCATAACCAAACCTGATAGAAAAATTAGATTTTGTGATCAATAATCATATATTTTAAAAAAAATATTTTCATCATAATAATTGTATATAAAGAAATTTTTTAAAAATAAAATTTTCATTTTTTTAAAATTTAATGGTCACGAAATACAAATTAGAAAAGAGTTTGGTGAATTTTTGAATTAAATTATTAATTTTAGTAATTAACGTATAGTACAAGTATATATACTCTGGCCATAATGACTAAAGATTACATAAGAAATCAAATTTTAAATTTTTGAGATTCAAGGATCATGAAATACTAATTATAAAAAATTGGGCAAATGTTTGAATTAATTTATTGTTTTGAATAATTAATATACTTATTCAACCAAAAGTAAATAATTATTACAAATAATAAAAATTACTAGAAAATCTATAAAATTCTCAAAGTTACTACAATAGTTTATGAAATTATAAAAAAATTAAACTTGAATTTCAATGTAATATATATTTTATGCATAATTAATAGTTCGAAAATCAATAATTATTGATTTATATATACATAAGGAAAAATCAATTTTTTGAATTTCATATTTCCTTTAATATATATATAAATAAGGGAAATAAAATTTTGAACCATATATATACTATATATATATGAAATTATTAAAGTGAACTATACACCAATATATATATATATATGTATATATATATATAAGAACTAATACATAAATATACTTAAATTAATTATTATGAAAAATATCGATTTTGTACTGCTAACTACATTTGTCTATACTAAAATTATAGATTATAATGATTGCTTAACGATCCAAGCTAATTTGTGTACAAAAATCTCACCTAACTAAACATATAATATAATGGGTCAGTTAGCCGCACATCCCTAAAAAGTTTGGAAATACAAACTGCATTCTCCCCAACTTTCAAATGCAAAGCGGGTCCTTATTTTCAACACTTATGTATTTTCCAAAAAAAATACGGTGCTTGTTAAAAAAAATCGCAAATATTCCCAGAAGCAACCTGGAAAAAAAATTGTATGCGTCTCTGCATTAATACTCAATATATGCATACATGTATGCATATATTCATGGATGAATATATGCATACATGTATGCATATATTAGTAAGAGTTGCAGAGATGTATGCATATAAAGATGAACTAATCTGCGTCGGCTATGAATTGTTGCAGAAATGTACGCATTTATTGCAGAAATGTATGCAACAAAGATAAAACGAATGAAGGCTTATGAATATATGCATAAATGTATGCATTTATTAATTATAAATGCAGAAATGTATGCAACAATGTTTAAAAACTGTATGCTTGAAAACTAGACCAGGATTGAAATAATGCGTCAAACGATGCATTTATTGTAGTACTACTACATACATTTCTGCATTTATACTGCACTTTGATGTATAACTGAAATATATGCAGAAATGTATGCAACTATTACAAATAAGTGCATCGTTTGATGCATAATACTGGTGATTCACTATTTTTTTTTGAGTTATTTTTTAGTGGTTTTAATATCTGAATTTAATGACGATTAGTTGTATTTAATTATGAATTTTAGTGATTTTTTTATTTTTTTGATGAATTTACAAAAAATAGGGACCTAATTTATACAAAGTTAAGACAGGGATGTGAGCCTAATTTAGAAACTTAACAGGGTCTTGAGATTAATTGTAGTGACCCTCCTCGGTCGATCCAAATCGATCGTTAAACCGACTTAAATCGAACCAAAAAGGCGGATTCGTTAACTTTAGGTGCACAACACATCGGAACAAACAACAGAAGACTTCTATAAACATCACAATAATGTTACATCAGAGTACAGAATATCGGAGTATCGAAAATAATATACAACGGAAAATAAATTTACAATAAATGTAATACAATGCAGCGGAAACAAATAAACTAATACAGCAGAAGACTATCAATGCTCTGGACATAGCTTTAAGCTTCAATCCAGAATCTAGCTAAATGAAATAACCTACAAAACCAAAACAACAAGCTGCCCATGTGGAAAATATGGGCACCTAGGGTTTAGGTTGAAACAATAAACTCTGAGTCGGTCATGGGACTGGTGTGAGAACTAAAACAGTTATTAAAATTTTACTTTAAAATGAGGCATATCATGGGACCACGCCGTATGTCACGGAACGGGTTTACCCCTATGAATACCGGTGCATAAACAACAACTAATAATAGACATATGAATCTACAATGCATCACACAACATGCAATTTTCCAATCTACTCATTTAGGCTTAAACCCCAAATTTAGATTTTCCAAATCCAATTCACTTTACAGAAATTATTCCTTTGGACTTTATTTTCCGATTCTTATTTCAAATCATTTGAAATACATATCTAGCTTTATATCAAAGTAGATTTCACTTTGGGATCTCAAACCAAAATCTTGGAAATATGAATTCCAAAACATCACATTGCATACAAACAAGTATGCAACCAAATATCGGGCTCCCCTTAGACAAGGCAAAGGGAACTACCTTACCAACTCGATATATATATATATGTGCACCTCCCACGATGGAGCAGGCTACACTGACGATGCACAATCCCGCGCCCTCGGGAACTACACTGCCATCTCACCCATACTTTTAATCGTTCGAGTTACCAGAATCTTTAGCCACATACTAAATCATTTTTATATCCCGAAGCAGGGAAAATCGTTTCACAACATAATAATCACAAGATATAGTACTGTACGTTAGCAATTCATACATATGATCAGCCCCATTAATCACATAACCTTTGAGCTCGTACGTCTCAAAGAAGGGTGTTAAGCAAGAGAATAAATTCTCCGCTACCAAACATATACATCATCAACAACAACTAATCGATTATGTGATGAACTATAATGTAATACATAATACATTTCTAAATCATTTCTCAACATCGGGTTAGCCCTCGAAATTCTTTCTGTTTTATAAAACATTTTTATAAAACATTTCCTGTCCAAAATCGGGAAAACATTTCTTTTCACTTAAGAAAAAAATCATTTCGAAATTATTCATTAAATTTGAAGTAAACTCAACAACATCGCTAAACATCTCATAGTCAAATCGTGAAGTGTTTCACCAGATGTTAGCATACAAATATTTATACCCAACCCAATGCTAAATGTAAAAGCATATCCTGCTCATAAACTAGTCGAGCACAATCCAAACAATCAATCAATCACAGTCAATATCAACAACCAAGCATATTTGGTTTATACCACATCTCATGTTTTAGTAAATTTAATCACCATTTATCCTTTCCAATCTAATTAAAGATTTATTAAAACTCTTCTTAGTTTTAATCTCAAAAATCATTATTTAATGATTATTCAACTTTCTGGAAATTAATCTTGCCTTTAACTTCGGTTAAAGAATGTATGTTATTTAAAACACTATTCACGATAAACCCCAAAATCATCGTCCATAAAAATGGAACCTTCACGGAAATTCGAACAATTCATAATCGATATAAATTTCTGTATCAGATGAATACTATAAGAGGAATAACGGAAAAGTCTTTTAAATTCCATAAATAGTAGCGGTCTTCATTCACATAAGCTCATCTCGATTACTATTAAATCGAATTTCATTCAATTCCAATTTCTTTTATTAAATTGGAAAACTTTACTTTGGAAATTTTCCATTAAATCTTAATTAAAAGATTTATAAATTCCAAATCTTAACTTCACTGTTAATCGGGTTTAAAACTAATGTTGTTTAAAACATTGTTCACAATCAACCCAAATTCAACTTCCATTTAAATTCTGATTAAATTAATCAGTAAACTCCTCTAAATCTTAATTAAAAGGTTTATTCTATTCTCAACAAGGTTTAAGAACAGTGTTGTTAAAGACACCATTCACGACAAACCCAAAATCTGATTTGATATTAAATACAAGGCTCTGAATAAAAAAATATATCGTCTTATATTCAATATTAAATTCTGAAACCAACGGATATCGTATCAGGAATAACGATATATGTATCTTCCAAATTTGTAACGACCCGCATTCTACGCGTCATAGGATCGTAGAATATTTATTTCATTCACATACGAAGTCGTATGATCATGTGACTTTGGGAGACGACTATTGGGGTCATTTCCCATGTTCATGATTTTTCCCAATTTTTAAATGACCATTTTACCCCTAGTTGGCACTGTTTTGGCCATAACTTTTGACTGGAAAGGAATTTTGACCTGAAACCACTTCCATTGGCTCCGGATGTTGATTTACAATTCCGTAGAGTGGTCACATTAGCCAAACGGACTCACCGTTTGGGAGATATGGCTGAAACAAGTTTCAGATGGTGAAAAACAGCTTAATTGGGCTTAACCGGGTGATTAGCAGCTAGGCCCAGAGGGGAATTTCGGGTTTAGGGGTATATAGGGGCTGATTAGGGTTAGAAAACATTTCTTTAGACATTTTCCAGCCGCCACTTTCATCCTTAGACACTCTAACAATGGCCTCCTACATCTAAAACACCCCAAATCACTTTCTAATTGAAGATTAGGCTTAGCAACATCAAATTAAGAAGAAAGAGCACCAAAGCAAGGTTAGAGCTGCTGTTGGACATCAGTATTCACCCCAAATCAGAGGAGTTTCAGTCCTGAGAATTTTATTTTGTGGCAAAGGTGAGTGATAACATCATTTTGACACTAATTACAGTTAATTAAGGGTAATTAGTGAAGATTAGCGAATTTATACACTAATAAATTCTGGAAAAATGTTTAGAAATTCTTAAATAATATTGCATGCCTCTATTAGAAAATTTAGACGATTTGATTAAGTTTTACTAAGTATGTGCTTAAACATGATTAAGAAGGATTATAGGAAAATAAGGGGTTTTGGGCACGTTTGATCCATTTTGACAAATAAATTCATTGTTTTGGTGTTTGAGGTTAGTTTGCTATGTTGTTATGACTATTTGACATGAATTGTGATTGATTAGAATAGTTAGATTTGTCAAAAACGTCGTCGAACGGCGTAAACAAGTTGCTGGAAAAGTTGCAGAAAGTTGTGCAGGGCTTCGGATCGGATCGGATGGGGGCTCGGATCGGATATGTGAACTGGGCAAGAAACCCGACCCGAACCGGAGTTTGGCACATAGGAGGCTTGGCGAGAAGGAAGGCCGTTTGCTTAGAGTTGGAGGCCAGATCGGATCGACTTGGAGACGCAGGGCTCGGATCGGAAGTAAACATTTGGGAGAACTAGCAAGAGGGAAGGCCACGCGGATCAGATGGCAAGGAGGGATCGGATCGGAATACGTGAAGAAATGAGGGAGCGGATCGGAGCACTGGAAGGAAGGACACCCGACCCGACCCGGAGGAGGACACCGACCCGACCCGAAGTGGAGTATCCGACCCGAACCGATGAAGGTGATGACTACCGACCCGAACCGATGAAGGTGATGACTACCGAACCGAACAGAATTCTAGGACTGTTAATGCGCGACAACTCTTCTGAAGACCCACTCCAATTCGACCAAACCCGAGATGCAAAGGAAGTCCAAATGAGAAGTTAGAGCTTAAGATTCAGATGGGAATCAACGAGTTTGCTTCATGGTTGGGCTTTGCTGCGGGACGCGTGCCAAGAAGTTATCGACGTCTATAGCTTTGGACTACTATGGTAGGAGGTACGAAGACGGATTCAGGGCCATTATGGCATCGGTAGAACCAAGGGCTACAACCAATGAAGTGGGTCATTGAAATGTTTGGTCATGACTCCATATGTTTAGCTTGGTCATAGCAGGGTTTCTACAAGTCGGGATTCGTCGTTACCTCAATTTGTCTAGTGTTCCAAGGTGGTAGATGTCGTATGCTTTACGCACTGAGTGAGAGATGTGAGGATGGTTGCTATGGTTGATTTGTTTGCTATCATTATGACATGCACACCCCACCCCCGTATCCTTACACTATTTATTATGGCACCTTAGAGCATTGTACGATATGTGGTACTAACTCTTTGGTTGCAGGTCCAGGTTCTGGTATGGTTTAGTATACCTGTTATCATTCTGTTTAGATGCTTATTGCTCACACCAGGCTTTATGTCTGACCCAGAGTTTTATGTCTCTTCTTATTACTCTGGGTGCTCACACGAGCAGACTAGAGACAGGTTAGCTGGTGATGCACGGGTAGCTGATCCGGAGACGAGCAGGAGGCTTCCACGTAATATATATAGTATTCTCCCTGTATTGTTGAAGATCACTGCTTGGGCATTGGTGGTGCATCTTCTACTTTAGTTTTCTTTTGTTAGAGACAGTAAATTTGGAAAGTTGTAATAAGCTGTATTTGGATTTCCGCTGCTCTGATGTTTACATTGATTATTAGTTATCAGCTTATGCACTGTCTCGCCTGTTTTATGTCAAGTATGTTATTATTATATTTTATCCCATGCGCTGTGAGACATTCTACAGGTTCCTTGATTAGTTCATTCTCTTCTTTCCTTTCTCCTGACGACCGTCCCGTGCTAGTTGGGCATGTGTACAGCGCACTTTCGGAGGAAATGCAGGCTGGTGCGGGGCGGGCCGTCACACTTGGTATCAGAGCTCTAGGTTGCGTAGTTAACCTAGGGAAGTTATCAGGGAAAGATAATATACGTATACGAGAGAGCGTATTTGTGATTACTTTGGTTTTTAAAAGCTACATATATATATATACTATTAGTAGTATAAGGATGAAGTCGTACTGCACTAGCACCACTATGGAGTCGTTAATCATTTCCTTTTTCAGATTGACGATGAGCTGATATGTTAGAGGTACCGGTAGGGGAGCCAATAATGGGAATGCTGCTGACATGAGGACGATGTTTACTGACCTCATGAGAGAGATGCTTAGAGATGTGCAGAGGGCAGCTCCCAATGGTGGAAATGGTGGTGGTCCAATAGTGCAGGCGCCAAGAGTCGACTTCGCCAAGCTGAATAAGGATTATACTAGCCTTGGTGGGAAGCTGTTCCACGGAACGGAGTCGGCTACGGATGTTCAAGATTGGTTGGACAGTTGCGAACGCATCTTCGAGGATTTGGGTATCGAGGATGCGATGAAGAGAAAGCTAGCGTCCCGTCAGCTGCAAGGGCGGGCAATGAATTGGTGGAATGCTATAAAGGCAGCTACTCCCGAAGATCAGATTACTTGGGAGCAGTTTAAGGCTCGCTTTAGCGAGAAGTTCATTCCAGCTGCTCAGAAGTCAATGCTGTTTAAGAAATTCTTGGAGCTCAAGCAGAATGGCAGAGCTGTCTCGGAATATATTGCTGAATTTGACACTTTGTCAAAATATGGGTTATCTCTTATTGATACTGCCGAGAAAAAGAATGAGAAATTCATAACTGGTTTGGATCAGTACTTGGGGGAAAAACTTATTAACCACATCGATGAGACGTTTGAATCGATTGTGGGGAAAGCATTAAGATCAGAAAGTCTCTAACCTAAGTCGAAGACTGAGGTTGCATCTGCAGAAGAGCCAAAACCACAAGCAAGTGGTGGAGGGAAGGGTGGTTCCCAGAATAAGAGAAAGCAGAACCAAGCTAAGGATGGCCAGAAGAAAAAGAATAAGCAAGATGTTGAATGCTTCAGCTGGGGTAAGAAGGGCCATTATGCTAGTAATTGTCGGGCCAAGCCAGCGGATAGGAAGTGCTTCAATTGTGGCCAAATGGGACATCACAAGGACAAGTGTCCACAGCCCCCTAAGGAAAAGCAAATGGTGAAAGCCTACGCTCTTAATGCTATTCCTTCTTCGTCGAATGCCCCAACAGCGGCGGAGAAGGGAACGAATGTCGTCATTCAAGGTATGCTTTCTGTTTATGATGTTCCTGTTAGAGTTTTGTTTGATACCGCAGCTTCCAGTTCTTTCATATCTAGTGACCTGGTAGATAGGTTGGGATTGGAGCCCGAGATTGTCGATAGACCTTTAGTAGTGACGAACCCGATTGGTGGTTCGACTAGCCTTAGCATGATTTGTCGCAATGTGGTCTTATCGAGTCATGAATGCATGTTTGTTTGTGATTGCTTTGTTTTGGGCTTTACTGGGTTTGGCATTATTTTGGGAGTAGATTGGCTCCAAAGATACGGGGTGGTGGTAGACTGTGAGGGCTTGTTGGTGACAGCTAGAGCGGATGATGGGCGGAGGATAGTGTTTGGTGGTCTACCCAGTAAGGGGGTATTGGCTAGTTTTCTAAACTCCCTCGACATTCCGCATAGTGAGTTGTCAGGTTTGCCCGTGGTTGGCCAGTATCCGGATGTTTTCGAAGAAGTGACCGGACTTCCACCACACCGAGAGATTGAGTTTCGTATTGATTTGGTAAAAGATGCCAGGCCTATAGTGATGCCACTTCATCGTATGGCACCAAGAGAGCAGCGAGAGCTCGAGGTGCAAGTCAGCGATCTTTTGAAGAAGGGATTTATCAGAAGGAGTGTTTCTGAATGGGGAGCACCAGTTGTGTTTGCTACCAAGGCGGATGGTTCCCTTCGTTTGTGTGTAGACTACCGCGAGTTGAATAAAGTAACGAGGAAGAACAAGTATCCTCTACCACGGATAGATGATTTGTTCGATCAGTTGAGTGGCGCGAGAGTATTTTCTCAGTTAGATCTCGCGACAGGTTTTCATCAGCTTAGAGTGGAAGCTGAGAGTATAGCTAAAACGGCATTTCGAACACCGTCTGGGTTTTATGAGTGGTTGGTCATGCCATTCGGGCTGACCAATGCCCCACCATATTTTGTGGATCTTATGAATAGGGTATTCAGAGATCAGTTGAATAAGTTTGTCCTTGTGTTCGTTGATGATATTTTGGTCTACTCGAGGACAGAGGAAGAACACAAGGGACATTTAAGAATAGTGATGCAGGTGTTGAGAAAACACCAATTGAAAGCAAAGTTTTCTAAGTGTCACTTCTGGAAGAGGGAAGGGAGGTTCTTGGGCCATGTTGTATCAGAGAATGGGATTGCTGTGGACCCGGCAAAGGTGGCTACAGTACAGGATTGGCCTACGCCCAAGAATGCAACAGACGTAAGAAGTTTCTTGGGGTTAGCTGGATATTATCGTAAGTTTATCCAAGGGTTCTCCAAGATAGCAGCACCATTGACCCAGTTGACTAAGAAGAATCAAGCTTTTGTCTGGGATGGAAGGTGCGAGAATGCATTCAAGAGTCTAAAGGACAAGTTGACAAGCGCACCAGTGTTAGTCATTCCTAAGGGGAATGAAGAGATGACGGTATACACGGATGCATGTGGTACCGGACTGGGTGCTGTATTGATGCAAGGCGGTAGGGTTGTAGCTTATGCAAGTCGGCAATTGAAGCCGCACGAGAAAAGATACCCTACCCATGATTTAGAATTGGCAGCAATCGTGTTCGCGTTAAAGATGTGGAGACACTATCTCTTGGGAGAAAGATTTGAGCTGTTTACAGACCATAAGTCGTTGAAGTATCTCTTCTCCCAGAAGGATTTAAATCTCCGGCAACAAAGATGGTTAGAGTTCTTAGCTTCCTATGATTTTGACATCGCATATACACCGGGAAAGGGCAATGCGGTGGCTGATGCATTGAGTAGAAGACATGCCAGTTTAGGGGCTATGTTTCTAGAATGGAAGCAACTGGAGTACATCGCTGGGTATGATTTCAGACCAAAGTGCGAATTGGATCCAGAAATGTTAACAAGTTTGACGATCAGACCCACTTTGATTGAGCGGATCGGCTCTAGTCAGAGGGACGATCCTAACCTATTGGAAATCATCTCCAAGTTAGAAATGGGTATCGATGAGGAGATGAACAAGTATGGGCTTGATCGAGATGGATGGCTTAGAAAGGATGGAAGACTAGTCGTACCCAATGTCAATGGATTGAGAGATGAAGTGCTTAGGGAATGTCATCACTCAAAGCTGACTATACACCCCGGTGGTAATAAGATGTATCGAGACATGAAGCAGACCTACTACTGGGAAGGGATGAAAAGAGACATTGGGAAATTTATATCCAAGTGCATGAATTGCCAGCTAGTTAAAGCCGAGCAAAAGAAGCCTAGTGGGTTGTTACAGCCCTTAGAAATTCCCGAATGGAAATGGGAGCAAGTCTCGATGGATTTCATCGATGGTTTACCAAGGACTAGATCGGGACATGATAGCTTTTGGGTGATTGTGGACCGACTGACTAAAATGCAAGATTTATACCAGTCAAATCAACCAGAACGGCAGCTAAGTTAGCAGAATTGTATATGAAGTGGGTAGTGAGATTTCATGGAGTACCTAAAAGCATTGTGAGTGACCGAGACCCGTTGTTCACTAGTGGGTTTTGGAACAGCTTACAAGAGGCTCTAGGGTCAGAGTTATATCTCAGTACCGCATATCATCCTCAGACCGACGGTCAGACGGAGAGGGTGAATCGTATTTTGGAAGATCTCTTGAGAGCATGTATATTGGATTTTGGTGGATCATGGGATGATCATTTGCATCTAGTAGAGTTTGCATATAATTATAGCTACCAATCCAGTATCGGTATGGCTCCGTTTGAAGCTTTGTACAGAAGACCATGCAACTCACCATCATGTTGGATAGAGACTGGCGAGAAGTTTATGCTTGGACCAGATGTGGTGAGGGAAACTTCAGATAAAATCAAGGCCATTCAACGACGAATGAAGGCTGCCCAAGATAGGCAGAAGAGTTATGCTGATAAGAGGAGAAGAGACTTAAAATTCTCCGTTGGCGACTTGGTGTTTGTCAAGATTTCTCCGTTGAAGAGCGTAATACGATTTGGCAGGAGAGGCAAGTTGGCACCAAGATTCGTTGGCCCATTCCCTGTTCTCGAACTAGTCAGGAATTTGGCATATAGAGTTGGCTTACCAGAGAAAATGGCGGGAGTTCACAATGTATTTCATGTTTCCCAACTAAGGAAGTTCGTTCACGACCCAGATATGACTGTTCCACCTGATCAGTTGGAGGACTTCGAAGTAGAACCCGAGGCGGTTGGGAACCGCAAGCCGGCCCGTATTGTCGAGCACGACATGAAGCAACTTCGAAGGAAGGCGGTGAAGCTAGTCAAGGTTCAGTGGGGCGAGGACGAGAATGATTGTACTTGGGAGACAGAGGAGAACATTAGGAAGACTTATCCAGAACTCTTTGCCTGGTAAGATTTTGACTTCGATTTAGTTTTCCGCATGCTAGGATAGGCTTGTTTGCTTGTTTTGCATGTTTGATTGTTGTATGTGGTTGTTAGGCATGCGCGATCCTTTGTATGTTTTGGGTTAAGGAATTTCGGGGACGAAATTTCTTAAGGGGGGGAGAGTATAACGACCCGCATTCTACGCGTCATAGGATCGTAGAATATTTATTTCATTCAGATACGAAGTCGTATGGTCATGTGACTTTGGGAGACGACTATTGGGGTCATTTCCCATGTTCATGATTTTTCCCAATTTTTAAATGACCATTTTACCCTTAGTTGGCATTGTTTTGGCCATAACTTTTGACTGGAAAGGAATTTTGACTTGAAACCACTTCCATTGGCTTCGGATGTTGATTTACAATTCCGTAGAGTGGTCACATTAGCCAAACGGACTCACCGTTTGGGAGATATGGCTGAAACAAGTTTCAGATGGTGAAAAACAGCTTAATTGGGCTTAACCGGGTGATTAGCAGCTAGGCCCAGAGGGGAATTTCGGGTTTAGGGGTATACAGGGGCTGATTAGGGTTAGAAAACATTTCTTTAGACATTTTCCAGCCGCCACTTTCATCCTTAGACACTCTAACAATGGCCTCCTACATCTAAAACACCCCAAATCACTTTCTAATTGAAGATTAGGCTTAGCAACATCAAATTAAGAAGAAAGAGCACCAAAGCAAGGTTAGAGCTGCTGTTGGACATCAGTATTCACCCCAAATCAGAGGAGTTTCAGTCCTGAGAATTTTATTTTGTGGCAAAGGTGAGTGATAACATCATTTTGACACTAATTACAGTTAATTAAGGGTAATTAGTGAAGATTAGCGAATTTATACACTAATAAATTCTGGAAAAATGTTTAGAAATTCTTAAATAATATTTCATGCCTCTGTTAGAAAATTTAGACGATTTGATTAAGTTTTACTAAGTATGTGCTTAAACATGATTAAGAAGGATTATAGGAAAATAAGGGGTTTTGGGCACGTTTGATCCATTTTGACATATAAATTCATTGTTTTGGTGTTTGAGGTTAGTTTGCTATGTTGTTATGACTATTTGACATGAATTGTGATTGATTAGAATAGTTAGATTTGTCAAAAACATCGTCGAACGGCGTAAACAAGTTGCTGGAAAAGTTGCAGAAAGTTGTGCAGGGCTTCGGATCGGATCGGATGGGGGCTCGGATCGGATATGTGAACTGGGCAAGAAACCCGACCCGAACCGGAGTTTGGCACATAGGAGGCTTGGCGAGAAGGAAGGCCGTTTGCTTAGAGTTGGAGGCCAGATCGGATCGACTTGGAGACGCAGGGCTCGGATCGGAAGTAAACATTTGGGAGAACTAGCAAGAGGGAAGGCCACGCGGATCAGATGGCAAGGAGGGATCAGATCGGAATACGTGAAGAAATGAGGGAGTGGATCGGAGCACTGGAAGGAAGGACACCCGACCCGACCCGGAGGAGGACACCGACCCGACCCGAAGTGGAGTATCCGACCCGAACCGATGAAGGTGATGACTACCGACCCGAACCGATGAAGGTGATGACTACCGACCCGAACCGATGAAGGTGATGACTACCGAACCGAACAGAATTCTAGGACTGTTAATGCGCGACAACTCTTCTGAAGACCCACTCCAATTCGACCAAACCCGAGATGCAAAGGAAGTCCAAATGAGAAGTTAGAGCTTAAGATTCAGATGGGAATCAACGAGTTTGCTTCATGGTTGGGCTTTGCTGCGGGATGCGTGCCAAGGAGTTATCGACGTCTATAGCTTTGGACTACTATGGTAGGAGGTACGAAGACGGATTCAGGGCCATTATGGCATCGGTAGAACCAAGGGCTACAACCAATGAAGTGGGTCATTGAAATGTTTGGTCATGACTCCATATGTTTAGCTTGGTCATAGCAGGGTTTCTACAAGTCGGGATTCGTCGTTACCTCAATTTGTCTAGTGTTCCAAGGTGGTAGATGTCGTATGCTTTACGCACTGAGTGAGAGATGTGAGGATGGTTGCTATGGTTGATTTGTTTGCTATCATTATGACATGCACTCCCCACCCCCGTATCCTTACACTATTTATTATGGCACCTTAGAGCATTGTACGGTATGTGGTACTAACTCTTTGGTTGCAAGTCCAGGTTCAGGTATGGTTTAGTATACCTGTTATCATTCTGTTTAGATGCTTATCGCTCACACCAGGCTTTATGTCTGACCCAGAGTTTTATGTCTCTTCTTATTACTCTGGGTGCTCACACGAGCAGACTAGAGACAGGTTAGCTGGTGATGCACGGGTAGCTGATCCGGAGACGAGCAGGAGGCTTCCACGTAATATATATAGTATTCTCCCTGTATTGTTGAAGATCACTGCTTGGGCATTGGTGGTGCATCTTCTACTTTAGTTTTCTTTTGTTAGAGACAGTAAATTTGGAAAGTTGTAATAAGCTGTATTTGGACTTTCGCTGCTCTGATGTTGACATTGATTATTAGTTATCAGCTTATGCACTGTCTCGCCTGTTTTACGTCAAGTATGTTATTATTATATTTTATCCCATGCGCTGTGAGACATTCTACAGGTTCCTTGATTAGTTCATTCTCTTCTTTCCTTTCTCCTGACGACCGTCCCGTGCTAGTTGGGCATGTGTACAACGCACTTTCGGAGGAAATGCAGGCTGGTGCGGGGCGGGCCGTCACAAAATTCCTCAACAATATCCGTATAATCGAGGAATCCAATATCGAAATATTCCGAAGATTATTTCCACTCAAACCCTTTCCAACTCATACGCTGGAAAATTTTGGTTATTTCAAAAAACCATTTACAAATCCAATTTATTTATTTATAAACATTGGATTATTATTCTAGTTAATAACTATTTCATTTCGATAAAATATATTTTTATCTTTCCAAACTTGGAATTTTTCATCCAAAATCTTTCCAAATCATTTATTATGATTTTACACAATTTTTCCATATTTTTAATAATTTTATTAAAGCCTTTACAGTCGGTTTCCAATATCCGCCACCGAACTGCCTCCATTGCGACCTTTTCTGAAATTGATTTGGACATAAATTAAAATCCAACCGTTCAAATTTAAATCTCTTATACTCATTGGAAATATCTTTTCGATACGAACCCAAAGGTTTCAGTATTAGAAGAATCTGGCGGTCGGATCTCTCGTTATATCAATTTGAAGTCAATGGTCGAAATTCGCAAACGCTGCGCGACACGTTCTATTCTGGCCATTTAAATATATATAATATATATATCGTTGATTTTTATTTTAAACGTATTTTATAAAATCGTTTATAAATTCGTTTTAAAACGATTTCAACTTCATTTTAAATTTTCAGTCAAAATTGAATATTCCATATATAGTTAAAAATTATATTTTTAACCATCCAATAATTATTTCATAACATGGCAATTTTATTCATCGCATATACATGTTAAAAATTATATTTTCAACGATCAAATAATTATTCCATATCATGACAATTTTATTCATCGCATATATATGTTAAAAATTATATTTTTAACAAACAAATAATTATTCCATAGGATGACCATTTTATATATTGCATATAATTTTATACAATGCATATATATATATATTATGAAATGCATATTTTTTTTCATAACGCATATATATTTTTCATACAATGCATATATATTTTTCATACACGCATATATATTATATTTACTCCATTTCACATCACAATCACAATACAGTGTAGTCAATTTAATCATCCATGGTTTTCAAACAACAGTGAATGTGAGCTAACAGGCACCATACAACATTTGTGATAATTAAAAACTAATAAAAATCAATACTGGCAGTTCATATATGCAGTTATAAAATAAATAACCATACAAGAATTATAGTGAGAAGTTCTCACTTTGGGTTTCACTCCGTCGGTCTTTATTTCTGATTTTATTTTTGTTCAAATTTAAATTTGCCTATAATTCTAACTGGCTCCGTTTCTGTCCTAGTCAGCGTCACATTGTAGTGTTCTTGAATACAATTCCAAGGGTCCTAAGTTTGTAATTTTCTGTTATCGTACGAAAAAGTTATAACCATACGAAGTTTAAACTAATTAATACGTTATTAATAATTAATTAGTAATAAACTTTTAATAACGTTTTCTTAAAAACGTTACCTCCTTCCTTCGTTAATTTTTGGAGCACGAACCAAAAAGCTCAATCGGAGAAAATTTCCGCCGCACCCAATTCAGACCGACGGAAGTCAATCCAAGACCACCGCCACCTGCGCCAAAGCGCTACCGAACTCCGCCTTCGTCCTGTCGAGTTCGATCTCTTCACGGTGTCGGAAAACACCTCCAACGGCGCGCCTTTGAGGCAGAAATCCTGCCGCTCCGTTGAACTAGGAAAGATCATGACGGTCGATTCTCTGGAGCTCGAAGAACTGGACAATATTGCAGAAGAAATTTTTGGTTTCATTGAGAGATTTGACAGCTCGAAATTCAGGAGAAATCAGGTGTTGCTTTTTCGAAATAGCGGCCGCTGAAGAAATGAATTAGGGTTTTCTATGAATTTTCTGATTGGCCACTAGATATACAAATATATTATTTAATTCTAAAAAGTGAAATTTTCATTCGAACTCCAAATCAAACCCAACGACTGTCATTCCCAACTAAATACCCCCATTCTGAACACAATGGGATATGTTTCGTAAGCCAATTCTACTGTTTTGATCAGCTTTTATCAAATTTAAAATATAAATTAATATAACGGTCAATATTGAATTTGAACTTACAATTTAATTTACCGGGGCCACATACTGACTCCAAAAATTATAGAAAAATTAAATCTAGCTATGTTTTGATGATAGGGTTCTAAAAAAATTAATTACGTCAAATTTAGAGACCGTCTGAAAAATGGTCTTTTCCTGGTCGATTAAATTCAAGTGAAAATAAGGCTCAGGTCCCTAAAAGCAAACTTAATTAGACTCACACCCGGTCATAAACTTATTGTAAATTTAGTCCCTATTTTTCAAAGATTCAGTAACAAAAATTAAAAAAAACGTAAATTCATAATTAATTAAAACATTTAAACGCTGAAAAAATCAGATCAAGAAACAATCAAAGAAGGCATCAAAAAACCAAAAAAAACAGAAAAAACAACAGAAAATGCAGTTTAATGCATAATAGTATGCAAGTATTCATATTATTTTGCATACGTTTGTGCATGTTTTCAACTCACGCATTTGCATTTGATATTTTTGCATGCATCTATGTAAGTACTGCGTAATTTTTACATACAAGTATGCATAAATTCACATGCATAAACATCAGTTCGAATTTCTGCATGAAATACTTGTATACATGTGTGCATGTATTACAATTAATTGCACATATGTGTGCTAGTTTTGGTCTAGAATTTCAGAAAAAAAACAACGTATGCAATAGTTGCATATATGTATGCAATTATAGGCAAAAGTTGCATACATATATGCAACATTTTTTTTTTGCGTGGCCTTCCATGAATATTTCTAGATTTTAGATTTTTTTTTTCTTTTTTTCATGTGATAGAGCTTTTTTTTGACCAAAAATACATAAGAGGCGTAAGTGTTAACACCGAAGGCGGAAGTATCTCAAAAGTGCCAGGCGCAACTGAAAATAGGGACCGAGATTGTAAAGTAAACATGACAGAGACGTGAGTTCTATTTAAAACTATAATAAGGACCTGTAAAAAACGCACCCTAAATTCAAACTGAAATTACCAAACACGTTTAAATTTACCACGCTCACATATTAATTCCAAAAATTATGAAATTTTAAACCTAACAATAATTTGACATTTCGGATCCAACCAAAGTGGTTTCGTCGAAAACGATGGTCATTTGCAAAATGGTTATTTTTAAGGGCTATATAATTTAAATATATATATATAAATTCCATAGCGACTATTTTAAATTTTAAACTGGGCATAAATTTCAATTTATATTATGAAATCTCAGTTTTTCACATTCTTTAGAAAGATATATTAAATAGATTCCAACGTTTCTTTTTTTACTAAAATCCGATTTGTTTTGAATTCTGTACATTCATTTGAAATTAAAAATCGAATTTTCAAACTATCGTGCCAATTCGGGTTCGTTTTAATTAAAATAAATTTATACGCCCTACTTTCGATTTAAATAAATTTTTCGTCGTTATTATTTTAAAATAAATCATTTTAAATATTCAAAATCCATTAAAATAACTAAAATTAAAATTTTAAATTGGTTTCAAATTCTGGGTTGTTACACTAATTTTCACTAATATAAATGTGTACATGCATATATGAAAGATCTCATTAATCAATCATAGAATATAATTTAACTTCTGCAATATGCATTAAAAATACCAGTTTAAATTTATTTTATATTTTTGCAAGGCCAACCGGTTTTTAGAGTGTCATGTAATACTTTTATTACTAACAAAATAATAAGTACAAGGAATCTAGGTGATATACAGATTGTATATCAACTACAACAACAACAAAAAACACTCCACGTAGGGAGAACTTGCTAGAAGAAAAGTAAGGCAATAGTACATAGTATTAAAACCCAAACAAAGCAGCAAGAAACGGTGTCATGAACCAATTGACGTAGAACTTTATAACCTAGAGAGAATCACAATAAGCCATGCAGTGGCAATGCAGCGTCATGTCTTCACAAAATCACTCGTTGATGAAGGAGTGACCCTTCAGCAGTTCTATCTTCTTGCTTCTAGTGATAATGCCAGGAAGTGCAGAGAGAGGGGAGCTGTTGTATGTACCCTTCTATTTCCTCAATTGTGAGAGGAGAGGTGGTTTGTATGCTGCGGGGGGGCCAAGTAAGCATACGGGTGGTCTTGCTTAGATTTGAGCTTTAGTTTGGCAGAGGACGAGCTAACATATTTCACTAATGAAGTAGGGTCCTTGCTTGCTGGGGACAGTCTGGAAGTAGTAGGACTTGCAGTCTTAACTGCATTCGGAGGTGATATTAGCTTTTTCAAGAACCCTGGCTTGGATTGGAAGTTTGATGAAGGAGATGCACCATTTTTGAGGTGGGGAACTCATTAGCATCGGAAGCCAGAGAATTGTTCATTGAATTAACAATTGTACAAACTTGCTGCTTCATGTCTTTAACTTCTAATCCCTAGGTAACTTCAGTGTTACAATTGTGAGAATCATTTTCATTGAACTGAGCATTCACCAAACAATTATTTTCACTGGCACAAACAGTTTCTTTGTTGCTGGCAAGACTACAATCAACTATGCATTTTCCTATATCTAGTATTTCACAACTCAAACAAAACTCATCCTCTTCCAGCATTGCACAATTATCTTGCATATCCATGTCATTCAGGGCATTACAACCAAGAACATCAAACCTGTTAGAAACATTAAATTCAGACACAACATTCACTGAACTCCTTCTCCTAGATCAACTTTGTCTTAAGTCTCTTTCATAACCACTTCAGCAGACAGAGATTGTATAAGGTCATTCTCCACAGTTTGAGTACCTGGAAAACTAAACTCTGACTTCATGTTAATCACATTACCACTGGTTCTATTAGGCCATAACTTCCTACTCCTATTTATAACTTTCCTCCAAACCTTTTTCTTTTTACTTAAGTGAACATCAGCCTTAATGTTATCCTAGTCAGCATTATGAGTCAAGGGAGATGGTGCACTGACTAGTCTCGTAGTTTCACCTTGTAACACCCCGTGTATTCTATAACTGTGGAATTAACAAATTAAAGTATAATTAATTTGAAATCAAAGAACTAAGGGAAACGGGATACGCCATTGCGTTCGTCTCGGAAAAATACGCGAAATAGAGTCCGAGTTTTCGAAAAACGGAGTCCGTATGAAGAAGATATAGCCTCCGGAAGTTTCTGAATCAAGTTTAAAATTAAAAATCGGGCCCAATTGGCCAGGGCGGGAAAAGTCCCGCCTAAGACGCCCAGGTCGACTGGGCTGTCGACCTGGTCTAGCCAGGTCGACAGGGCTGTCGACAGGGCTGTCGACCTGGTCCAGACCCAGGTCGAACCCAGTCCACCCTGGCTGGCCTATTCTATGTTGGTCGATTTTCTGTGGTCTGCTTTGTCATTAGGGCTAGGTGGCAGGCTCTAATTGGTCCCTCTTGCGAATGAATGGCTACGATCAATCCAAGCAACATCGATGGTCCTAATCAGTTCATAAACTCTATAAAATGACCCTAGACTCTACCTAGGTTTCTTACACAATTCTCTAGCCTCCATTGCTCTCTTCTTCTAATTAAAAATAAAAATGGCGTCTCTGCTCTGCTGGAATTAAAACTAGAAGATAATCAACATCAGCCTAAGCAACTCAATTCAAACTAGAGATTAAAGTTTCTGCAAAGATTCTACAACAAGTTAAAGTTCTTTCTTTAATCCAATCAAGGCAAGTACAGTTATTCTCCGCTACAAACGTTAATTATAATTTTGATATGCATTTAAAACTGAGTTTGAGGTTGTATATATATTCTCTTCTGTTGGATCTGTTTTCTGTGACTGTTCTGTATTCCTTTCTTCTTTTCTGTTTCTATAGCCAGGCTACCACGAGCCTGTGCCCAATCTCATAAAGAGATTAACGTATGAACGCAAAATTTGGGACAATTAATGAATGATGCGAAATTTGACAAGACTGAATTGAATGTATGACTTTAGGTCTGAGGCATAAAATATATTGGACATATGCATAAATTTGACTATGAACATATAATTTATGCATGTTGTATGCATAGTTATGTTGTAATTTAGAACTGTAATTAATGAGCATATGTTGTAAACTAGATTTGGATCTATGCATATTCTACGATAGAAGAAAAGAGGAACCATTGTAAGATTACATATGACTTGAGACTTTGGACAAAATGCATATAAAAGTCAAGATATGATTTTTAGAAGATATGATTTAAAGATTTATATTGTTGGGTATAGTTAGCATAATGATTCATGACTCAAAAAGAAGAAGATATGGAAACTTAGGTGTAAAGATTTACATTAATTAGGATATCTATTATTGTGATTACACCTAAATAGGGATTTTTGGATATATGGCATGCATTGAAATTAATGGTTATATTTGGTATAATTTATATGTGAATCTGCTGTAAAATGCTAGTTTAACAAAAATTGGAACATATGTTATATGGCAAATTATGTCCATATTCTGCGCTTATGCAAACATAGAGTATATGTTGTGAATCATGACAATTATGTAGGCATATGAATTTAGGCCAATTTATGATTGGGCAAGGCATGTAAATAGAACCTTTAGAAATATTAAATTTGCTAAATCTGCTAATTTGCCAAGTTGCCTAAACTGCTAGTTTTGTTATATTGCCTAGACTGCTAATTAGATTGAAATGCCTAATCTGTTAAATTTGTCGGTTGAAATGCCTAACCTGTTATATGCCAAAATCTGCTAAGTTGCTAAATCTGTTAAATCCGTTAAGTCATATAAAATCTGTTATCTGCTATGTTGATATAATCATCCTGTTATTGATATAATCTGAATTGGCATATATATTGGGCGTGCGCATAAACGGTAAATTATTAATTAATTGGCCGCAAAGATAAACATGGCTAACTCGAGGTTAGAATGAGTTTGCGGCGTAAATCTGCCCGGAACCGCCCGGCACATCCAGTGGCCGCAAACAATAGGTTCTAATGTGAGAAGTTAGTCGTAACATGCGTAAGACACGAGGTTAGGTCTGGCTTGTGGCAGAAGTCTGCCCGGAACCGCCCGGCATATCCAGCGGCCACAAGCTACCGACCTAATGTGAGAGGTCTGTGCATTAATAATTAATTGATGCAAATCTAAGATAAGAATGACGTCTAAAACGTATTGGGGAAAATAGGGTTAAACCAACGGGATTAAGAGATGTAGTAAAACCCGTCCATGAATCTATAGGCCCAATACAAAGTTAGACAAATCTGAAAAATCTGTACATCTGACCCGTTAGTCTGAAAACTTGTTAACTTAATCTATGAATTAGTAAATATGAATTTTGCATGTCTGAACTTGTAAACAAGTTAATCTGAAATCTGTTAGTCTGGGGACACAAGGTTAGGAGGGGAATTACTTGTGTCATCTGTTGTATGGGACCCATATTAGTCAGTAACCCTTTCTGGTATCAAAACTTTGACCCAACAGTAGGGTCCGGGCACGCTTACTGAACTAATTATAAGAGGTTCATTCTGATAATGGCGAGGGGTGTTGATGGTGCGTTCCAACCGGGTCATGTGCGTGCATGGATCCCGGTCTGCCTCTGAGGATGTAAGACGCCGTGACATCTGTAAATAGGTCTGTTCCAATTGGTTGTCACTTTAGGGAGTGATACACCCTACTGTGGGGCCGACACAGGATATTTATGTATTAGGGAGCCGATCGCTTGGGGTAGGGTTTTTAGGGTACGCTTAGTTCTGTCTGTTTCTGTTGGTACCGTCTGTTTCTGTTGGGTGGTAACACCTGTCTGTTTCTGTGTGGTACCGTCTGTTCGGGTGGTAAAGGCCCATTACTAGTGTACACCTAATTCTACATTCTGTTTCCGTAGAGATAAATCTGTTCCTACTTCTGTCTGTTTCTGATCGGGTAGTAAAGGCCCATTATTAGCATTCTGTTTCTGTTAAAGTATTCTGTACCCGTTCCTGCTTCAATTTAGACATTAGGGTGACCCCTAATTCTGTTATACTAGTATTAGTGCAGAGAAGTGTATAACAATAGTTTATATCATTCTGTTTTTCTGTTATATCTGCTACACCGGTTATAGTTATCTCACATCCAGTTTTATGTTCATATCATATTATTATTATCTGTTCATATGCTGAAAGTCACTGGACTTGCCAGACTTTTTGTCTGACCCTTGTTGTTTTCGCCTCCTTTCTTCCGTTTCCCCCCCCCCCCAGGTTATCCAAGGAGGGAAATACTTTAGCTTGATCTGGATTTCTCTTTGCTTGAAGTGCTTAAAGTATGGCTTGGCTCTGTATAGCTTCCGTTCCATGGGGATTATGATTTTAAACTATGCATTTTGAAGGCTTTTGTACAAGACTGATATTTTGTACTTGAATTCTGAAATTTGAGAGGATGTAACCATATTAATTTATGTTTCCGCTGTAATAAAGTTAAAATTTTTCAAGTACTGTTTTATCTATCTTGTAAGTTTCTGTTCTGTTTACTAAAATGCTCCACCAAAGTTAAGGCATTCCCTTTGTGAGTGACCTTAACGGAGGTGGGGTGTTACACTTGGTATCAGAGCTGAAGGTTACCAGATTGGGTAAAGTTTTTGAAAACTATTTTCAAAAAGGTTTTGGAAAGGAAGTATTTTCAAAAATAAAGCTTATTTTGAAAAACATGATCCCCAAGAGCCATATATCTTTCTTTCAGTCCTTTTTGTATTGAACCTTTCCTTTTTCGTTCCAGCATGTCTGAAGCATCTGAGATACCAGAGGGTGTTCATGTACCCGGTTGGTTTCGTCAATATCTTGAGGCTAGGACCGCCGCTGCAGGTCCAGCAAATGATCCCCCTCCTCCACCCCCTCCTCGTGCTATTGCTTTCTCAAAAATCTGTAGAGATTTTAGGGCCATGGGTGGGAAGGATTTCAAAAGAACTGAACCATTCGTAGAAGCAAGGAATTGGCTCAAAGAAACTGAGGATCTATTCGTTATCTTCGAGGTGGACGATAGGCAGAAGGTACAGTTGGCAGTATGGCTGCTCAAAGACGAAGCTTCCTACTGGTGGGAAGTCACTAACGCCGAGAGGCCGGTTGAGACATGGATGGATTTCAGAACAAGGTTTGAGACAAAATTCCTCTCGTAAACTGAACGAAGTTTACAACTGGAAAAGTTCTTATCTCTTAAGCAAGGAAGTATGACGGTCAAGGAATACGTCAACCAGTTCAACCAACTAGCTAGGTTCGGGTTAGATTTAGTCAACACTCAGCATAAAAAGGCTCTCCGCTTTGTTAAAGGATTGAATGAGCCACTGCACAGCTTAGCCATGACCCACGTACCTATGGCAGCGACTTACGAGAAATTGGTGGACATGGCACTACTGCACGAGGAAGACAAGGGCCCGAAAGAGACAAAGAAGGAAGAACCACCGAATAAGAAAGTGGGGCCCAAAAAGGAAACACAAAAGAAGGATGAGAAGTCTGAAGATAAGAAAGGGAAAAAGTGCTTCACTTGTGGGAGCTCAACTCATCTGAACAAGGATTGCAGAAAAAGGAAGGGCGCTTGCTTCAACTGTGGGGAGATGGGACACTTCACTAGAGACTGCCCGAAGAGACGAGGACAAGGAGGGCAGGCGAACACTCTTGAGGCTAGTGGCTAGGATAGAAATAGGAAATTTTCTATAGTAGGTTTAATTTATTTATCTGATTATGAAGTCAAGACTTTTTCTGATTCTGGTATTTTGATTTTGTAATCGATACTCTGCACTTTAATACTAGTATTATTTCTGAATTCCGCTGTAGACTCAGACCCATAAGGGTTATGGATCATCTGTTTGGGACTGGGGTTTGAGGGATATCTGTGTTAGGCTTCAAGTATGACGCATACATTCTGAGTTTTCGTGGGGTATCAATTTGATGTTGGTTCCGGTCTTTGGGGCCGATACTTAGGACCCATGTCTAATGGGAACCAAATTTTCGTTCTATCTGTACTCGCTTCCATCATTCGACTGTATCCTATCGATCGAATATTTGAACTTTAGGTAGAAACTAATGGGTGTAAACATGTGTTTGAGACATGTTATGTTTGATGGTTGCAAGTGGATGCAAGTGGTTGCTAGTGGTTGCGCGTGGATGCATATACACACACTAGGCACTAGATCGGCTCGAAAGCACTCTCATACTGCATATGGATGTGTGAGCATTTTTAAATTTTTATGGATGCAAAATGGTTGAATCAGCATATGGATGTTGCATATGAATGAGCAGTTGTGCACTCATATAGAAATGATATGTCTCAAATAGGAAAATTTGCATACATATTGGACTCATGGCACTAACATGATTTGCATTAAGGAGGTCGACTGAATCAGTGGGCCGCCTGATTTTGCATTAGATACGGACATGAACACACACTGTGCATTTAAACATGAAAGCATTAGAAGTCTATAAGGACAATGGATGCTTGTGGATGATGGTTGAGTAGATGGGTGATTGGATGGTAGGACACATTCTTCTTAACTTGAAGATTTCGAGGACGAAATCCTTTTAAGTGAGGGAAAATGTAACACCCCGTGTATTCTATAACTGTGGAATTAACAAATTAAAGTATAATTAATTTGAAATCAAAGAACTAAGGGAAACGGGATACGCCATTGCGTTCGTCTCGGAAAAATACGCGAAATAGAGTCCGAGTTTTCGAAAAACGGAGTCCGTATGAGGAAGATATAGCCTCCGGAAATTTCTGAATCAAGTTTAAAATTAAAAATCGGGCCCAATTGGCCAGGGCGGGAAAAGTCCCGCCTAAGACGCCCAGGTCGACTGGGCTGTCGACCTAGTCTAGCCAGGTCGACAGGGCTGTCGACAGGGCTGTCGACAGGGCTGTCGACCTGGTCCAGACCCAGGTCGAACCCAGTCCACCCTGGCTGGCCTATTCTATGTTGGTCGATTTTCTGTGGTCTGCTTTGTCATTAGGGCTAGGTGGCAGGCTCTAATTGGTCCCTCTTGCGAATGAATGGCTACGATCAATCCAAGCAACATCGATGGTCCTAATCAGTTCATAAACTCTATAAAATGACCCTAGACTCTACCTAGGTTTCTTACACAATTCTCTAGCCTCCATTGCTCTCTTCTTCTAATTAAAAATAAAAATGGCGTCTCTGCTCTGCTGGAGTTAAAACTAGAAGATAATCAACATCAGCCTAAGCAACTCAATTCAAACTAGAGATTAAAGTTTCTGCAAAGATTCTACAACAAGTTAAAGTTCTTTCTTTAATCCAATCAAGGCAAGTACAGTTATTCTCCGCTATAAACGTTAATTATAATTTTGATATGCATTTAAAACTGAGTTTGAGGTTGTATATATATTCTCTTCTGTTGGATCTGTTTTCTGTGACTGTTCTGTATTCCTTTCTTCTTTTCTGTTTCTATAGCCAGGCTACCACGAGCCTGTGCCCAATCTCATAAAGAGATTAACGTATGAACGCAAAATTTGGGACAATTAATGAATGATGCGAAATTTGACAAGACTGAATTGAATGTATGACTTTAGGTCTGAGGCATAAAATATATTGGACATATGCATAAATTTGACTATGAACATATAATTTATGCATGTTGTATGCATAGTTATGTTGTAATTTAGAACTGTAATTAATGAGCATATGTTGTAAACTAGATTTGGATCTATGCATATTCTACGATAGAAGAAAAGAGGAACCATTGTAAGATTACATATGACTTGAGACTTTGGACAAAATGCATATAAAAGTCAAGATATGATTTTTAGAAGATATGATTTAAAGATTTATATTGTTGGGTATAGTTTGCATAATGATTCATGACTCAAAAAGAAGAAGATATGGAAACTTAAGTGTAAAGATTTACATTAATTAGGATATCTATTATTGTGATTACACCTAAATAGGGATTTTTGGATATATGGCATGCATTGAAATTAATGGTTATATTTGGTATAATTTATATGTGAATCTGCTGTAAAATGCTAGTTTAACAAAAATTGGAACATATGTTATATGGCAAATTATGTCCATATTCTGCGCTTATGCAAACATGGAGTATATGTTGTGAATCATGACAATTATGTAGGCATATGAATTTAGGCCAATTTATGATTGGGCAAGGCATGTAAATAGAACCTTTAGAAATATTAAATTTGCTAAATCTGCTAATTTGCCAAGTTGCCTAAACTGCTAGTTTTGTTATATTGCCTAGACTACTAATTAGATTGAAATGCCTAATCTGTTAAATTTGTCGGTTGAAATGCCTAACCTGTTATATGCCAAAATCTGCTAAGTTGCTAAATCTGTTAAATCCGTTAAGTCATATAAAATCTGTTATCTGCTATGTTGATATAATCATCCTGTTATTGATATAATCTGAATTGGCATATATATTGGGCGTGCGCATAAACGGTAAATTATTAATTAATTGGCCGCAAAGATAAACATGGCTAACTCGAGGTTAGAATGAGTTTGCGGCGTAAATCTGCCCGGAACCGCCCGGCACATCCAGTGGCCGCAAACAATAGGTTCTAATGTGAGAAGTTAGTCATAACATGCGTAAGACACGAGGTTAGGTCTGGCTTGTGGCAGAAGTCTGCCCGGAACCGCCCGGCATATCCAGCGGCCACAAGCTACCGACCTAATGTGAGAGGTCTGTGCATTAATAATTAATTGATGCAAATCTAAGATAAGAATGACGTCTAAAACGTATTGGGGAAAATAGGGTTAAACCAACGGGATTAAGAGATGTAGTAAAACCCGTCCATGAATCTGTAGGCCCAATACAAAGTTAGACAAATCTGAAAAATCTGTACATCTGACCCGTTAGTCTGAAAACTTGTTAACTTAATCTATGAAATAGTAAATCTGAATTCTGCATGTCTGAACTTGTAAACAAGTTAATCTGAAATCTGTTAGTCTGGGGACACAAGGTTAGGAGGGGAATTACTTGTGTCATCTGTTGTATGGGACCCATATTAGTCAGTAACCCTTTCTGGTATCAAAACTTTGACCCAACAGTAAGTAGGGTCCGGGCACGCTTACTGAACTAATTATAAGAGGTTCATTCTGATAATGGCGAGGGGTGTTGATGGTGCGTTCCAACCGGGTCATGTGCGTGCATGGATCCCGGTCTGCCTCTGAGGATGTAAGACACCGTGACATCTGTAAATAGGTCTGTGCCAATTGGTTGTCACTTTAGGGAGTGATACACCCTACTGTGGGGCCGACACAGGATATTTATGTATTAGGGAGCCGATCGCTTGGGGTAGGGTTTTTAGGGTACGCTTAGTTCTGTCTGTTTCTGTTGGTACCGTCTGTTTCTGTTGGGTGGTAACACCTGTCTGTTTCTGTGTGGTACCGTCTGTTCGGGTGGTAAAGGCCCATTACTAGTGTACACCTAATTCTACATTCTGTTTCTGTAGAGATAAATCTGTTCCTGCTTCTGTCTGTTTCTGATCGGGTAGTAAAGGCCCATTATTAGCATTCTGTTTCTGTTAAAGTATTCTGTACCCGTTCCTGCTTCAATTTAGACATTAGGGTGACCCCTAATTCTGTTATACTAGTATTAGTGCAGAGAAGTGTAAAACAATAGTTTATATCATTCTGTTTTTCTGTTATATCTGCTACACCGGTTATAGTTATCTCACATCCAGTTTTATGTTCATATCATATTATTATTATCTGTTCATATGCTGAAAGTCACTGGACTTGCCAGACTTTTTGTCTGACCCTTGTTGTTTTCGCCTCCTTTCTTCCGTTTCCCCCCCAGGTTATCCAAGGAGGGAAATACTTTAGCTTGATCCGGATTTCTCTTTGCTTGAAGTGCTTAAAGTATGGCTTGGCTCTGTATAGCTTCCGTTCCATGGGGATTATGATTTTAAACTATGCATTTTGAAGGCTTTTGTACAAGACTGATATTTTGTACTTGAATTCTGAAATTTGAGAGGATGTAACCATATTAATTTATGTTTCCGCTGTAATAAAGTTAAAAATTTTCAAGTACTGTTTTATCTGTCTTGTAAGTTTCTGTTCTGTTTACTAAAATGCTCCACCAAAGTTAAGGCATTCCCTTTGTGAGTGACCTTAACGGAGGTGGGGTGTTACACACCTTGTCTCTGGTTTCACATATAACATCACTTTTCCTCATAACCTTACAAGATTTATTACATGTTTCAAGAGAGTGACCGAAGACTTTACAGTGTGTACAGATTGATGATTTCCAAATATAACGGACTTTGACAAAGTGCTCAGATCCGCCAATTGTACAGAAAATTTATTAGGCAGTTCATTCTCAGAGGAGATTTCAACCATGCATTTCGCAAATTCTAATCTATATATCCTTTCAATTGATGCATCTATGCAAAGAAAACTTCCTACCCTATAAGCTAACCAAGAAATACCTAGTAATGACCAAGCATACATTGGTATATCCAGTAATTTTATCTACATCAAAAATGCTGGTATGACAAAAAAGTATTTTGTCAAAAAGTACACCAGAGACAAAAAAATAGGAGACCCACCCCTTGAATTACACAAATACCCCCCTGAATTCAATGCTTACCACCCCTAAATTCTAGAATTACCCCTATTTCATACTTTTTGACAAAAAAAAATCGGGTATTCTAGCATATCTCTATCTACATAGGAACTTTCTAATCTTACTACTGTTATTTCCTATTCTTGAATCCCATTGTTTTACAATAAAAAGCATGTTTCTAATTATAACAAGATCAACATGAACTGTTGGAATTCGTAAGTATTGAATGAAATATACTTTTTCCATTAAGCGAACAGGTGCGACTGTTAAGTGAAAGAATGTGACTGTTAGAAGCATGCTTTTCCGCGAAAAGACACATTGCGAAAAGACACTTCGTGAAAAGACGCTTCGCGAAAAGACACTTCGCGAAAAGACACTTCATGAAAAGACACTTCGCGAAAAGACACTTCCTTTCACCAATGGTCATATTTCCCAACGGTCATATCTCAGCGAAAAGACACTTTGCAAAAAGACACTTCACGAAAAGACACTTCGCGAAAAGGCACTTCATTTCGCCAAACGGTTACATTTCAGCGAAAAGACACTTCCTTTCATAGAAAGAGATGTGTATGTACGAAGAGGTACGGGTACGACCGTTCGAAAGAGATGCAATCGTACGAAGAGGTACGGGTGCGACCGTTCAAAAGAGATGCGATCGTACGAAGTGTTACGGGTGCGACCGTTCAGAAGGGATGCAGATAAACTATAAATAAGGAGGAAACCTGATCACTTTCCTCACTGAATTCCAATCCGAACTTCCTTCTCTCTTCTCTAATACTCTTATATATAATCACAGAGTGACATACTCATTACAATCTCGTGTAGAATACGTCTGTTGTATCTTGGGAGAATTTTGAAATAAAATTCCATATGAGTTATAGAACATTAAAAGATATGAATAATGTGATGCTATTGACCTCTGGCTTACCGACGAACTTGTGGAGGGAGGCCTTAAATATGTCTAATCATATTTTAAACAAGTCCCTCACAATAAAACAGAAACACTTCCATATGAGTTATGGAAAGTGCATAAACCAAGCTTTAAATACCTCAAAGTGTGGGGGTGCTTGGCAAAGGAAGCAATGTCATCTTCTGAATCTGTATGTTGGAAAGAAGCTATCCAAAGTGAGATTGATTCAATTCTAAGTAATAAAACTTGGGAAATTGTAGATATTTCACCTGGAATAAAACCAATTGGCTGCAAATGGATTTTCAAGAAGAAAATGAAACCCGATGGCTCTATCGATAAATATAAAGCCAAATAGGTAGCCAAAGGATATCGTCAAAAAGAAGGTGTAGACTTCTTTGATACTTATTCACCGGTTACACGAATAACCTCAATAAGAATGCTAATAGCAATTGCATCCATTTATAATCTAGAGATTCATCAAATGGATGTAAAGACAAATGGCGATCTCGATGAAGAGATCTACATGGAGCAAGCAGAAGGTTTCATTTCAAAAGGAAATGAAAACAAAGTCTGTAGATTAGTAAAATCATTATATGGACTAAAACAAGCTCCAAAACAATGGCACGCAAAATTTGACAGTGTCATGATGAAAAATGGTTTTCATATAAATGAATGTGATAAGTGTGTTTATTGTAGACAAGTTGGACAATCATATGTAATGATTTGTCTATATGTAGACGATATGTTAATATTTGGTCCGAATACCCGAGTAATAGAGTCCATAAAGAAAATGTTAATTAACAATTTCGATATGAAAGACTTAGGAGATGCAGACGTTATTTTGGGAATCAAAATAATGAGAACACCTAATGGAATTGAATTATCTCAGTCACACTATGTAGACAAAGTGATTGAAAGATTCAAAAACTTTGGGATTAAAGAAGTACATACACCTTTTAATCCGTCAGAAATACTACATAAAAACACTAATGAAAGTGTGATGCAACTTGAATACTCTCATGTAATAGGATGTCTAATGTATCTTATGAACTGCACGAGACCAGATATAGCTTATGCAGTAAGTCGATTAAGCAGGTATACGAGCACTCCAGCAAAAGAACATTGGAAAGCACTAATGAGAGTGCTATGATATTTGAAAAATACTACAAACTATTTCTTACACTATGGAAAATATCCAGCCGTATTAGAAGGATATAGTGATGCAAACTGGATTGCTGATTCAGAGGAATCAAAATCAACAAGTGGTTATGTATTTACCCTAGCAGGGGCAGCAGTGTCATGGAAATCTTCTAAATAGACATGCATAGCTCGATCTGCTATGGAATCAGAGTTCATTGCATTAGATAAAGCAGGTGAAGAAGCAGAATGGCTTCGCCACTTTTTAGAAGATATCCCATTCTGGCCTGAACCTGTACCGGCCATATGCATACACTGCGATAACCAAGCAGAGCTAAGTAGAGCGCATAATTTTGTGTACAATGGAAAGTCACGACATATTCGTAGACGCCATAACACAGTTAGGCAGTTACTCTCAAATGGAACTATTTCCATAGATTATGTGAGAACAAATGATAACCTATCGGATCCGTTTACTAAAGGTTTATCAAGAGAGAAAATTGACTGCGCATCGAGGGGAATGAGTTTAAAAGCCTAAACCAACAAGAACTATCTTATACGGAAACCTATCCTAGCGACTGGAGATCCCACGGACTAGGACCAATAGGCAAACCTGTTATGAATAACTCAAGACGTAATGCATTTTTGGACACAGTCCTACTCCATTCCTATGGTGCACAATATAAATGCATGCCTACAGAAGTATTACAAGGTTAAAACTATGTTTTTTAATGATGACCATATCTTGAAAATAAAAAAAACAAGTGGGGTATAGGTATGATACTCTTAATGGTTGCGATCACCTATGTTAGTGTGAGCTGGGTCGGCTCTATGAGAATTTTAAAAGGGTTGAATTCTCTATAACACTCGCAGAACCAGAAAATGTTCAGGACCAAAATGAACACAACCAAGAGATTGGATGAGAAGGGAATCAATGCTTCGTAAGACTTATTGTTTGGATATACAATAAAGGATGACGGTTCAAGATGAAATAATTCACCGATTAGCCGAGTAGATCCGATAAGTCTTAACTAGGGAAAGTTCAAAGTGAAATATCTACTTATCCATGATAAAGCATTATTCCATATGTACTCTGTGATATTTCGCTTTGTGTGGGGGAAAAGAATATTATCATTCATGTGGGGGATTGTTGGAATTCGTAAGTATTGAATGAAATATACCTTTTCCATTAAGCGAACAGGTGCGACTGTTAAGTGAAAGAATGTGACTATTAGAAGCATGCTTTTCCGCGAAAAGACACTTTGCGAAAAGACACTTCGTGAAAAGACGCTTCGCGAAAAGACACTTCGCGAAAAGACACTTCCTTTCACCAATGGTCATATTTTCCAACGGTCATATCTCAGCGAAAAGACACTTCGCGAAAAGACACTTCACGAAAAGACACTTCGCGAAAAGGCACTTCATTTCGCCAAACGGTTACATTTCAGCGAAAAGACACTTCGCGAAAAGACACTTCCTTTCATAGAAAGAGATGTGTATGTACGAAGAGGTACGGGTACGACCGTTCGAAAGAGATGCAATCGTACGAAGAGGTACGGGTGCGACCGTTCAGAAGAGATGCGATCGTACGAA
The DNA here is from genome assembly GCA_030737875.1 of Allium sativum. Lineage (NCBI taxonomy): Eukaryota > Viridiplantae > Streptophyta > Magnoliopsida > Asparagales > Amaryllidaceae > Allium > Allium sativum. The sequence goes on along the minus strand of CM060912.1, from coordinate 964,837,971 downwards.
GTGTTACGGGTGCGACCGTTTAGAAGGGATGCGGATAAACTATAAATAAGGAGGAAACCTGATCACTTTCCTCACTGAATTCCAATCCGAACTTCCTTCTCTCTTCTCTAATACTCTTATATATAATCACAGAGTGATATACTCATTACAATCTCGTGCAGAATACGTCTGTTGTATCTTGGGAGAGTTTTGAAATTAAATTCTTAAGGAAATTGTTACGACAAGCCTCAGACGACATTATACGGTTAGACTTCTAGTTTATTTGTATATTTATATACATTATTCTATAATCTCTCCTTTCTCTATGTTGTGCTATTTCTTAAAATAGTATAACGTTGTTGTTGTAAATTGATTACAACATGCTTATTGTGAATATTGAATTCCACAGTAGTGGAAATTCAACTTATAAACTTGTGCGACGAGTTTAGAATTGATTATTCTCTGTTTTGGTATACTAGACGTATAACATGAACTATTCTCAATTTATCCTCTGCATTAGCAAATAGAAAGAAAAATATCATACCGTTTGATTTCACTTTACCGACTCCTTTGGGATACCAGACTTTCTTCAGGTGAATTATCACGACGGTTTAAGATAGAGGTTGGTCGAAAAAGAATCCCACCAAGTAATCATGCCATATTTCCTCACCAGCAATTATAACTTCTTCCTTCCTAAGCAACATTTGACCTGAGAAAACGAATTTAATCGACGAAGGGGAGAAGGACCCCGCATTTTTGGGTTTTTTAAAGAACAAGGACGACCATTTCTTGGTGGAAAGAGCAGGGACAGAGATACCGACGACTGAGGAGGAAAAAGGTGGGGGAGGAGGATCTGATGATGGGGGGTTCGGAAGTGGCGGAGGAATCGAAGGTGGAAGGGATGTTTGAGTGGCGATGGGATGTGGTGGAGGTTTGGCAGAGGAGAGAGAAGAAGCGGCAGTGGTTGTCATCTATTACTTAAACAAGAAAACAGGAAACTAGAATTGCTTACCTGGCACACCGATCTTTGAAGCATTTCAAAATGTTGAAATCTCTGCCTTTACGGTTAGTTCCCAGACCAACTCCATATAGTTACCTAACCCTAATTCCCACGACTAACCGCTAATAATCCTCTGCCCCATGCCATCCCCTTTTTTATTTCTCTAACCGAACTCGATTTCCTCTGTAATTGTGCAGCCCAATTGTCTTCAAGCTCTAATTCCTGTTCGATGTTGTACAGCTTTCAATCCATCAAAATCGAGAACCAGTTGTCGAACCTATCAACCCCATCATCATACCATGACTTGGGAATGATCGCACACATATCAGAGATCAGAAGAGAAGAGGGAACAAAAATTGTAAAACGGAAGAAAAAAGACCCTACAACCAGGTATGCTACTGCTTCTTTTTGCTCATCCTCCTTTTACCTGTTTTGATCGCTAAACTAAGATAGCGGTGCTGAATTGGTACTTCTTTGGTTTTGTTTCAAATCAATGTTTACTTAAAATAAAAATCATATGTGAATTCAATTTCTTCGTTCTGAAATAGGATTGTACAACTTACAGGGGCTGCGATCCAAAACATCTTTTACAGTCTGACGGCCGAGACTCATTCCAAACTGGGTTTCGTAACGTCATACAACACTAATTTTAATTTACTTTTTGATCTGTCAAATGCAGCAAAAACTGAATTCCTCATGTGTGTGTGTATGACATTAGGTTTAATGCAGATATAATTATTGTGTATATTTTCAATATTTTCCACTTAATACTGAAAGAACTTCTGCTGGATTTTGAATTGTTGCTGATAATGTCAACCCATTTTTTCCTGTCTAACTGTTCGTTTTCTTTTTGGGGGCTTTATTCGCTTTAACTTTGACGATCCCCTAAAAAGTCATTTGCTGTCCAATTATGAAACCACCAATTCTTCATCGAACATGACTTTCAGTGCTGCCTTATTTGCCAAATCAAAATAAAGTGGAGTTAGCAGAATGAGATCCAACTAAGTTTGTTCAATAGTGTTTGCTACTGTTGCTTATTTCTATGCACTATGACCAAGGTTCTCATGGTTACTAATTCTTTTTTGGTTATCTTTATTTGAGCTTCATTATATTAGCATTAGTAATTTATCAGTTTTTCGTGCACATGTTTATCTATTGACCTCAAAACTTAACTTTCATGTATTAACTGTTTATTACAAGATAACCAATGATAAATTGATTGAATTTGCAGGCAAGTAGCAAGGGAGTTAATGAAAATAGCATTTACATGATGAACCAAGCAAGCATGAGAGAATTAAGACATTTCAGGTTCATCATCAATTCAGGTTGATGCAAAAGACTTCAACGGATCAATTTCTTGTTCTTTACCAAATTAGTAGGAAAAAGTACTCATGGTTTTCTTGAATTATTCATATAATCATAATCATTCACTAATATAAGCATTACTCATATCTTACTTGCTGTCAGTATATAACACAAAGTTATTAAACAATATGCATACATAATTCATGTATCTTGATTGGTAGGTGACAAGGTTCCGCCGCCGTCCTTGCTGTCTACGTGTTGCTGCAGGCATAAAGTCCGTGTTGATGCTCTAGAAATGCTATTATCGTTATTGATCGGAAATAAGTTAGATTTTACAAACTTATCTGCTTATTTAATTTTTATACCACCGTATTGACTCATTACATAACAAATAATCTGTGGCAGTACACTTATTTGTTGATTTAAATCATTTATTTGATGCACTTAAAATTGATTTATGGCCAGTTACTGTAACATGCATGTAGTTTACATAAACTTTTTTGCACCTTTTGTATGGCCCGATTGAGCAATACCCCAATTATACCTCATTTATGTGACAACTACAATAATTTCGACTGCTTGACAAACATACGTGGTCAATTTATTATATATATATGAACAAAAAAATTGTTTGTCTGATTATCCGCATCCGTATATGTATAAAACAGGCAGATACATATTTACGTATCTATATTTATATATCTCTAAACTTGGACACGTTTATATGTGTGTGCGCGTACGTGCACACATATACAAATACATTTGCATTTATGTATTTGCTCACCAATGCATGATTTTTTTTAAAAACCTTTCCATAATATAGCTGAATACACACATGTTGATTTTGTTTAGCAAATTCAATCCTTATAAAGTAATACCCAATTTCTATTGATCTTGGTTTCATTTAGATTTAGACATGAATAATAAATATTCGATGGTAAAGAATTTTTTTTCAGACATGTTAACAGTAAGAAGAAATCTCTGCACATCGACTATAATAAGAATCGTATATAAACATTGCTGTCATTTAGGCTTTAACACTATCAAAGTATAGTTCACAATTGCTTTTGAACGCTGTACGGTTGTAATTTAACCAATAGTTCTATCAGATAAACCTAATGAGAATTTAATGACGTTTGGAACAACCAGACGATTATTATAGTAAAAGTTGTGCTACCATCAAACGGTATCTTTTATTTTTCAAGGACGTCTAAGAAGTCATCCCAGACTATGACTTGAAAAAAAAGGCAAGCGGATTTGAAGCGCTGGAACTGCCATAGTTGCCATATTCCTAAGACGCATCCTTTCATATTCATTGTAAAAAAACATGAATTGTTTTCACCTGTGTTCACTGAAGCCGCCTTTGTTCATGTTGCAAATACTTTTGTTTCTTTGGTACTCGATGTATACATGCCCGATTTTGCCATTATTACGTGTGTGCTACTTTACATTGTTCTGTATGCATCATGTTTTGTGCTACCTTCTACGTTTCAGTATGCAAAAATTTCAGCAGTTCTTTCCTTCAAGATTCAATACTTGCTGTCAATTGTTTTATGACCCTCAATTCTTTTGCAACATCAACTGTTTAACAACTAGGAAATGCTTTACGTGTTTATTTCTCACTACCGTAACTTTCTCTTTGACATGCTAGCTGAATTGAGCATCAGCGAGCAAGGCTTCCATAGTGGACAAGCCAAAGCAAAAATGAGTTGAACCTGAAGTAACAATATACTTGAATCAATGCTGTTTATGTGAAACTGAACTTGAACTGAAATTGATGCATCTGAATGATATGCTTCCACTCAAGGTAATGCATATTGAATCTTCAACTTGATTTTTTTAAATAATATTAATCAAATTTAGATCTTTTTCACAGCAAGCTACCCTAAACATCAACAAAAATTATCCTCCAATGAAACTTACCAATAAATTCTCTCCTTCATCCATCAGTTCTTCAACGAAACCTCATCATAAATTCCCGTCTTACAGATGACTTCATTCTGCCTTCAAGAGATTGTATTGAAGCTAAATATGAGTGCATACAATTTTGCTACTTATGTACCGTATTTTATTTTTCTGCCACCTACAAAATTGCAATATATTGTACCGTTTCCTTTTTGTTTCATGTCAAAAGTTATTTAATTTTGGGTTGAAGTTTAGATCATCTCATTCCCAATGATATTTAATTCTCCTTCTCCTGATTTTCCCTTCAACGTTTGATCTCCTTACATCATATTTTCTTGCTGGAAGTCAGTCAACCTACTAGGGTTGTTAAGAATGTCAAAGACCTGATAATGCGCAGTGCATACCACATTGTGCTTACAAATGGGCAAACGAAAGGACTTCATTTTTTATTTCAAGATTTTAATTAAACGTTGTTCCACTTTGAATTTGGATATATACTAGATGTTTTTGATCCAATATTACATTGTTAAAATAGCATGTTCTTCTTCTGTGTTTAAGTAACGAATATAAACTGCTCTTTGAAACAATATTATTTGACTTTTTTTCATAGTGTTTAACAGAATTATGAATTTATTATGATCATTGATGAAAATATGCATTGATTAAGTTGAATATAGATTATGTTCATTGATTAAGTTGGAATATAAATTCTCTCTTTCTCGGACCAAATTTACATACTTCGGTATACATTCATACGAATTTGCTTATCATGTTTGGAATATATATTTAGATGGTCACTCCATCTTTAGGTTGGTTCATTTATTCCCTTTAGAATTTTGCATAAATTTATAAATATTTATTACATAAGGCTTCAAAAAAGATAAGAGGGCATACACGCATAAGAATTTTTATTACATAAGAATTTTGCAAGTCTTTTATTTATTTAATATCATTACTGAATGCTCAAATTTATAAATGTTCAGTGGTCGCCTTTTCTTTTTTACAGCATACACGCATAATGATTTCAAAAATTCATATGTATATCCTAGAGGATTAATGGCAAGACACATCTATATCTTCTGTCCGATTTATATACAGTCTAATAAATAAGTGATGTAGGTCTTTTTTTCAAACGCAGGATGCAAGCCAACTTGTAGTACAACAATAGGTGGCGTGGCATGGAACTATGTACGACTTTGCTTAGGTACAGACTTTTATAAAAAAAGTGCATTTTACCCTTAATAATATTTTAACATATGATTTATTTTAGGACAAAATATCATATTTCATATAATATATTTTTTACAGTTAAGGTTCATTTGGTAGAAAACTTGACGTGCGGGCCACAAGAGCAAACTGATGCTTCATGTTGGTTGTGACTGTTAACGACTTTCCCATATCTGTTGCTGATCTACATATGTTTGAAGTTGTTGCTCAGTGAGCTGCTAACAGATGCAGATACTTTGCTCAACTACGGCTTAATATGTAGTGATGACATAATGTGCATATGAAGAGTTGTAACGGCTGGGTGGGTCAATTTTTGGTCCATTTATAATTTGATAGTTGCAACAAAGTACATGAAAAAGTTAAAAGAATGGAATGGAAAAATACTGTTGTTGATAAATTAACTTTTTGCCAATGCAGAGTACATTTCAAAAACAATAATTCGATGTATAAATAAAGCTTTCATTTTAGTTATTCCCAGACATAATGTGTACCACTTTAGGGGATTGAACTATATCATAACATTTTTTTAGTACTATCATGCATGATATATAAAACAGAATGATGCGTTATGTTTTATTTTTCTCTCCTCCTGTGCAAATGGACAAAACCGGTTCCACTTAACTTTCATTCCTGCGCTCTGTGCTTTATAAAAACCAATGTGAAAACTATTAATCCTGGGTAATTTATCATCCACTTCTATATTAATCACTGGCCCGTGTGCGAAGCACGGGCCCCATTCTAGTTACCGAGGAAATGGAGGATTGATGTTAAAAAAAAAAAAAAACCAGTTTATGATGTCTTTGAATCACGTAGAAGCAATGAATTCCTTTTTCAAGTTGTTATTGATCCACCAAATTGCTCGTTTGAAATCGCCAACATTTTACTATAGGATAATAATATTTTAAATAGAATTAAATTTGAGAATTTTGGAATATAGGTGGCCGAAAAGGAATTAATGTAGTAGCTTTGAAGGTAGGAGATATAAGGAAAACCTAGTTTACTTACTCTCGCATGATCCACCCTCTATCTCAAACATCATGCCACATGTTTAGCCACCTTTTTTATCAATGTATAATCCCCGAAAATTGATCTCTAGCCATTTGGATCAAATACCAATTTGGCCCAAATTAAAATCATGTTATCGATATTTTATATCGATTACTATATTTATAACTACTATAAAATATATGCAACACTATATTTTCTACTCAAATCATATCTAAAATCTTTTATAATTAATATTCATAAATATCAATTAATTTATAACAACTATAAACCGATTGAATCATTCAATCGTAAGGAATTCATCGCTTTGGTGGTATGACACTTAGGTGTAAATTTGGTCAACAATTAACATTGAACTATTTAACTGTTAACGTTCACACATTACGTAGAAGATTATGTGACATTTTGGCTAAATTTATTGCTTGATAATTTTTGGAAAAATCTCATTTTTGTTTAATAAGCATTAGCTAGTTGTGACAATTATTTACACCAATTCTCTTCATCTAAATTATATCACTTTGGACTTATGGAATTCGATAATGGTCAAAATTATAATATCGTCTATATTCAACTCTATAGTCCTAATACAAAGTCATTGGTTTAATAATAACAATTATTATTATTCGAAATGCTTTGGATGAAGACTCTGATTTTGATTTTACTTGATTTCACCGCAATAGTATTATCGTATGGCTAAGCAGATGAATCCTCACTTGAATAGTGCTTTACTTCGACAATTCCACTCGATCCAACAATAGTCACTCAATGAACGTCATGCCATGATTTGGCAATAAACAATGAGGAGCTTTCAAATTGAAGACCCATGGTATTCTCAAATCGAGAGAACCATGTAAATTAGTCAAATCGATATTTTCTATTTGACCTTAAATTATCGAGTGAGTCATTTCATAACTATCCAATAACTATCATTATGTAACCTCTAGTTCTACTAGTAGTCATGTGCAATACACTGCCCAACATTTGGAGAGCACCGTGTACTCTAATGTGCATGGATATGTCAATATCCAGTCTTGATGTATCTTAACTAGGAACATTTAAAACGGTATATTTATAATCATTGTGATATATTACTCACGGTTACAACACTTTGTAACTAATATCACAAAATATACCATTTAAGGATTTTTATTAAATATATTATTTATTTATTTATTTAATTAAAATATCATATTATATAAGTGTATTATAGAAAGAAAATATTTATCTTGAACAAGATTGGTCAACAAGTTAGATATATGTAACATAATATATAATTTCCCATTTCACATACCCATGACTCTATCAAACTCCTACTTGCACTTGGCGTCAACTATGGAGTCTAATTCCAACTTCTAATTATTTTCTTGTAAACCTATCATGTTAGTCCCTTAATAAATGGATACACTATCATGTTTTAATTATCTACTCTATCAATCAACTCTCTCTAATGTTGATGAACCGTTTCATCACGTGGAACAATTCGAAGCATGCTTCTTGGCATTCAATGAGCTTTAATTTCTGTTACGAATATATATGGACATTTTTAATGTATAACAATGTCATTGCATTCTCAACATTTGGATTTACTTTCAGCTAAGTTATAAATTTTTTCATTTATATTTATATACATTTTATTAAGGTGCCATTCAAAGTAATTTTACTTAGCCTTCACATTGAATTAGCCCTAGTGTTTCATTTCGAAACATTTCCAATTTGAAAATGTTTAGTTTTAATTTATTGTTGACATTCTATACTCGATATCAATAACACAATTTTGATTCCAAATACTTCTTCATAAGGTTTTGTGCTTGAGTTTTATATTATTTCTTAAATATACAAGAACACTCCAAGCTATCATTAATTGATATGAATTTGGATTTAATTTCACTTTATGTATCAAATACTTAGTTAAAACTTGATATCGTGGATAATGAAATATGTATGATAATGTCTATTGCCAATCCCATAAGGAACTTATCTCATATGGTCCATATTAAACATTTAATAAGAATTCTTTCCATATCGATATTGGCCATCCCCAATAACTTTTGTACTTGCTATAAATGATATCACTTATAATCCAACATTGAATATTATAGCTAAGGTTGATTTTAACATAAATGCATGTTAAAATCAACATGTTGTTTATTTATAGTTTAGAAGTATCAATTTACTTATTTAACATTATTTTTTTATGAGAACAAGCTTTCTCTTTATTTTGATTAAAAACCAAATTATTTGATATTTCTGTCAAAACACTTGTTCAATTTTGATGTGTATCAAATGATACTCTCGTTTGGCTCTTTGATCATATCAAAAACACTCACGAATCCAAGTATTTCTCTAACTGACTTCATGACTTTTTGTAACGACCCTATTTTCAGCGATTTATAATTAATTTATTTAATTATTTAAATAGTGAATATGGTTGTTTAATTAAATAATAGTGAATATTTAATTAATATAAATAATAGAATAATATATTTAATTCTGAAATAATCAGAATTAGCTAAAATGGCAATACGGTGTGAATTGGGCAATTCAAAATATATAATTCAGTTTAGAATTTGAATTAGAATAATGAATATATTATTTGAACGACGGTTAGAACGTATAATTATATTATAATTAAAATCGAGCTCGAAATGGTGCTGCAGTTCGCCATTTGGCAATTCGAACTTCAACTGAATATATAGGGTCCGTTTTAAATGGGATTTATGTGAAACAAGAAACAATCGTGGTTGGTGAAGTATATTTTTCTAATGGAAGAGAAAAATTGGGATTTCATTGTGTAGATTTTGATTTATGTCCAAATCAAATTTTACAAAAGTCGCTATGGAATTCCTTTGAAATTTATAAATATATATTTATATTATAAAAGGATTTTATATATAAATCTAATATCGATATAACTGGAAATTTTGAAATATCGAGATATAAATCCTATTGGAGCTGTATGATATTCTATTGTGAATATATAAGATAATATTTATTTTTAAATATTTAATTTAATTATTTTTGAATATTTTTATATATTTAAATGAGTTATTTAGAGCTTTAAAAATAGCCAGTTTTGCAAACGATCTCTGTCTTCGCAAAACCAATTTTGTTGGATTCGCAATATTAAATTATTACTAGATTTCAATTTCCGTAATTTTTAGAGTCAGTCTGTGGCCATATGGATTTTTAATGTGAAAAACAGTCGATATTTTGACAGTTAAAAATACGTTGTGTGAGCAAACGGAGTCGAAATTCAACGAAACCAGTTTCGTTGGGTCTGTAATGTCAAACTGTAGCGGCATGCCAATTTTCATGATTTTTGGATGTTGTATGCGATCACACGAATTTTTAAAGACATATACAAACAGCATTGCAATAAAAATAAATTAAATAATGGAATATAAAAATAATATTTTTCTCCTATATAAACACCTCAACTTCCTCTAAACCTAATATTTCATTTTCTGCGGTCAAAACATTACCGCCGCTCTTTTCTTTCTTCCAACAGTAAAATCATACTCAAAAGAAAATCAAAGGATTTCAAATAAAATCCTATAAATCTTTATACATATATATTCGCAATCCTTATCATTTGCTCGTCGATTCTATGCCTGTTTTGTAGAGCGCGATTCTGTTTCTATCATGCTCGATTTGAGTTAGAAATTCTTGGGTTCGACCTTGTTGTTTTTGTGGTGATCGATTCGAAATATGGAGGGTTGTTTTGTATTCATGAGTGGAAATAGAGGGTGCGTGACCATTTTTGAGGAATTCAGTGATATGTTCGTTTGATCCTATACTGGGTGTTTTGCGTCACGAGCGTGATGGAGCAGGTAGTCGCGTTTTGTAGTGGAGTGCGAGTTTTTGTGTAAATGGTATGAGATTGAAGTGTGTTTGATGAGGAGGGTAATGGAGTTGGTTTGAGGTTGAATGGTGAAGTAACGAAGGGGATACAGGGTGAAGAAGATCGGTTAATGGTATGAGGTAGCTGGAGTGAAATGTTTTAGAGGAGAAGAGATGCGGTCATGTGCCTGAATGGTGATGGGCTGGTATGGATTAAGGGGTAAAGCCTAATAGGTTAATAAATTTAGTTTTTAAGTTTAATTTAATATGCTTAACTTGAAAATTCATAACTTGTTCATATATTATCGGAAATCAGCAAAACAAGATCCGTTGGGGTCGTATGGATGGACACTACCCAATGGAACTGAGTGGGGGTGGATTGGAGCTAGTGTGAATTTATAGCGAAATAAATTGTTTGATCTAAATCAAACAACAGTTTATCGTTATTTAACGATGAACTGCCAAAGTGAGTAAAACTCACCAACTCTGAACAGTTATATTTTTATAGCATATATTTAGAACTGATAAATGATGATTGATTGCTATGTGTCAACTGTTTGGCTGAATTACTTATGTATTCGTTGACATTATAGATAACGATATTTATATGAATCGTATATCAAATATTGATTCTTTTTATTATAATATTTCATATTGAAATGAAATCGATGTTAATTATGTTGTTTAACATCTGTGAATGCAGGGAAACAGGTTGGAGGGATCCAACTGGATTCCTCAACATTTATTTTACTGTTATTCATATATTGTGACATATGATGTGATCTATAATCTTTGTTGATTACGGGTGTTGAATGATATTGATCATTGTTATACGGTATGTTAAATACCATAAGAAATACCAGAATGATAAAAGGGAATTTTCAAAACGTATATTGAAAATAAAATGTTAACAAAATCAAAGGATTTTGTAAAGAGAATATTTATAACATCAAAGGATATTATAAAAGGATTTATTTAGAAAATAAATAGAATAGAAAATGAAATATTTGTAAAACAAATAGAAAACGAAATAGTTGGAAAATAAAAGGGATTACTTATGAAATCAATGGATTTTATATATGAAAGGAAAATATTTGTGAAGAACAAATATGAAAGGAAACTATTTGTAAACAAATAAAAAAGGATATATTTGGAAAATATTTACAGATAGAATTGAAAAGGACATATTTGGAAAACATTTATAAATAGAATTATAAAGGAAATATTTATTTAGAAAATAAATAGATTATAAAAGGAAATACGTGAAAAAAATGAATAGTATTGTATAAAAAGAGAATTTTACATTTGAATGGTTTAGACCCGTGCTTCGCACACGGGTATAACATGATATGGATTTAAAGCAAAGAGTTTAAATAGAATCTGTTCTAACCGATAGATTGAGAAGATTAACTTATAAATAATATTTTATATATTAAATAAAATATTTATCATTGGATAAATAGAATATATAAGTCAGGACTTGTATAGAGAAGTAAGAATCGATTTCAACATCGATATTTGAAACTGAATATGGACGTAGAGTTAATCAAAATGTGTTAGTCAAAATGATTTAGAGAAGTTAATCGAATTATAGTTAGTCGATTAGAGTTAATTAGTTAGAGTTAATCAGTTAGAGTTAACCAGTTAGAGTTAATCAATTAGAGTTAATCGATTAGAGTTAGAGTTAACCAGTTAGAGTTAATCAATTAGAGTTAATCGATTAGAGTTAAATCGAAATAGAGTTATTCAAATAGAGTTAATCGAGTTAGAATTAATCAAATATTGGTTTATTCAAAGTAAGTTAATCGAATATAGTTTATTCGAAGAGAGTTAATCGAATATAGTTATTCGAAGACGTGAGTTAATCGAATATAGTAATTCGAAGTAAAATAATCGAATATAGTTTATTCTAAAGGAGTGATCGAATATAGTTTATTCGAAAGAGAGAGTTATCGAGTATTAGTTATTCGAAGAGAGATATTCGAGTATTAGTTATTCGAAGAGAGTTAATCGGATATAAGTTATTCGAAGAGAGTTAATCATCGAATTCGATTATATCGAATTCGGGAAAGTATTTATACTTTCTGGTTTTTAAATCAAGATTTATTTATTTATAAATTAGGCGTTTATTTATTTACTCAAATTAAAGAATAAAAGTTATATTTGATGTTAGAAATTTCAGAAGTAGGAATTATAACGTTGTAGCTATAATCAGTGTTTTCAATAAAGAAGTGGATTCGTAAATAGAATCCGAGAGTTACGTAAGGAAGTTGTTAAAGGTTTAAAAAGATAAACTTTGTCTATTCCGAAGTTAAAACATTGTTCAGTTAAGGTCTGAGAGGTAATTATACCCCAACTTAATTGACTTCCTTCTTAACTAAGGAATGGCTAAAGTTCATAGTAAAGGATGGTTAAGTGAATTTAGTTAATGAGTGAAATGGTTTGGGTTGGCATGGCGATGTTTGATTTAAACATCAGTTTAAATCCAGTGAAGGAGTTTTGGAAATGTTTTCCAAATAAGAATCAGAAATGTTTTACGAAAAGAGAAAATAAAATTTTAGAATATATGGAAATAGGAGATAAGTAAATTAATGTACCAAAGAGATAAACGTTAAATGATGATTGATCGATATAATTTCCATCTGGAAATAATATCGTTGTTTGCACACGTGTTTTTCTTTGATAGTTAAATCACAGAATATCAAAGTTTTGACCGTTTTTCCATTGTCAATATGGAGAGATCGGTTGGATATTTATCCGAGGACCACCTCGTATGGGCGTTAGCGTTTCGAATCAAATAGATCGAAGAAAAATTGAAGATGGGGTTATGCAAGGGCTATCCTGTTTACAGAATAGTGCCTTCGGTTTGTCCAGTCCCAGGACAACCTGTATGGAAGAATATTTGACAGAATATATCTGGTAGATCACGTGAGTTGATCGTTTCAAACGTATTTACGTTGCTGGCGGAGGAATTCATTTCTCTTAGCTTATACCCGTGATATTTTTGGCGAAATCAATTTGTGGTTTGACGGGTATGTAACAACCCGCAAACTCTGATCCAATTTAAAAATTTTATTTTAGAAATTTTGATGCATTTTGAATATTCAAAATGGTTTATTTTAAATAATAATGACTAAAAATTTATTTTAATTGAAGTTAGAACGAATATATTTATTTTTTAATTATAAAAGGAGTTAGAAATAGCACGGTAGTTTGAAAATTTGAATTTGAACTTTGATTGACTGTACAGGATGCAAAATAAATCAGATTTTAGTGAAACCAAAAATATGTAAATCTAATTAGAAATAACTTTCCAATGAATGTGAAAAATCGAAATTTCATAGTGGGAATCAAAGGTTATGCCCAGTTTAATTTTCAGAATAGTCGCTATAGAATTTTTTTTTTTTTTAATATTAAAAATAGCCATTTTGCAAATGACCTCCGTTTTCGACGAAACAACTTTTGTTGGAACCGGAATGTCAAATTATTGCTATGTTCCAATTTTCAAAATTTATAGAATTAATATGTGAGTGTGGCATAAGAAAATGTGTTTTGTCAGTTTTAGTCAAATTCGACCGACTTGAAAATGGTCATTTTTCAAACGGTCTTAGAATTCGAAGAAATTGTCTTGTTAGGACCGTATCGTCAAAACATAACTAGAAATGATTTTTTTGGAATTTTTAGAGTTCGTATGTGACCCCAGTAAATTAAAATGTATGCTTAAATTTAATATATATTGATTTATATTTTAATTTAAAGAAAAACATATCGTAACAGCCGAATTGGGTTATGAAACATATTCCATTATGTCCGGGACGGGGGTATTTGGCTAGGAGTGACATTCGTTGTGTTCGATTTGGGGTTAGTATCAACAAACAAATATTTTCTTGAATTAAATAACATGGAAAATACTCTATAAATACGGTGGATATACGCAATACGTACTAACCCTAATTCTAATACCTAGCCGCCACTAACGTTTCCAATGGACAGAAATCTCCTAGATTCAAACGCTAAAAACTTCAAAATCACTCAATGGAATTAAGTAATTTATGAAGCGATATCGAAGAGGAAAGGGAGGCCTTGGATTCTGTACGGTGATGATGGAAAATGGCGAAGAGTGGTGCTCGATTTTGCACCTCATACCGTCGAACTTCGTAAGCAATCGACGGCGATGGGGACCACCGAACGGGGCCCCACTGCAGGCGGAGGAGGCTTGGGTCTCAGCGCACGTCAGGGACACCTCTGATCGATGTTCAGCAGCCTAGGGGGGCGGGCGGTGGTGGATCAAATTCAAGCGATGATGGGTTTCAACGGGTTGAAGTGTTCCAGGAGATAGAAGAAGGTCACGGCCAATTGAGGATTAGGTGATGTAATTAAATATAGTTATATATTCTATTATTAAATTATGTGATCAAAACTTTAAACGTTCAAATCTTATTCATATAACAACAGAAATCGACGAAACGAGAAGCGTTGAACTCGACTTTTCAAGAAGTACACAACAGTACAGACTAGATCTAAAACAGAGCAGAGTAAATTTTGACCAAATTCTAGATCCGAATTATTCTGAATTAAAAGCTCGGTGAGATTTCTATTTTAAAATTCAAAATTAATTGTTTATTTCGATGTGAAATGTATACTTATTTCATGTTGGTGTTGTATATATATTTGTTGCAATGTTGATTTTTTTTATGATTGCGATGAACCATCGAATTGGGTTGTATATTCATGTGTGATAGGATTTAGTATATACATTAAAAACCATACTTTTGTTGTATATATAGGATGTAAAATATTCATGTGTGTCAAAATTTGGAGTATAAAAAAAAGAATATATTGTAAAGTTGCATTTTTATTGTCATTTTGTATGCAATAAAAATAGAAGAGTTGAAAGTATCATTTTTATTGTCATTTTATTGAAATAAAAATATAGATTTTGTCAAAACATGATTGTTGAAATAAAATTAACCTTTTCTATCAAATCATGTTAGTGAAACAAAATTATCATTCAAAAGGATTTGATGAAACAAATTATATCACTTTTAACAAGTCGTAATAGATAAAACCAAAATTGTCACTTTGTCAAAGGCAATAGTTGAAACAAAATTGGTCTTTCCATCAAATTAGAATTGATGAAACAAAAATGAACATTTTGACAAATTAGGATAGTTGAATTGAAAATATACATTTTTATCAAAATGTACATTTTTATCAAATTATGCATTTTTGTCAAAATGATTGGTTGAAACAAACATATCATATTTGTTGAAACCAAATAGCTGAAAAGAAAAGAACATTTTTGTCAAACTATATTAGTTGAAACAAAAATGTACCTTTTGACAAAATAAGATGGCTAGAAACAAAAAGGACATTTTTGGTTAAACAAAAGAGTTAATCACAAATAGCATTTTATTAACTAGATTTGTAATACAACAAAAATATTCATTTGTTAAATTATAATTGTTAACAATATGAATTACCATTTTCATTCATTTTGTCAAACTAGAATTATTAACAAAATGAAATTATCACCTTTAAATAATTAGTTGAAATAGAATCGTCAACAAAATGCATGTATCACCTTTGATGCAATCTGTTGAAATAAAATTTATATTGCAAATATAAGAATCATCTTTATTTGCGAAACATACATTAGAATCGTAAGTGAAATAAAGAATCATTTGCTTTATCACAACACACCACCGAATTTGTATGAATGTAGAACTAACATTTTATTTTGTTAATGTATACATTAAAGTTGTATGCAATTTAAAATAAAACATCTTTATGTGCTAGGTTATACATTGAAGACATACACAAATAGGATTATTTCTTTAACATGTCAAAGTTAAGAATCATTGCATACAAATCAAGAAAAAGAAAATTATCTTTTCATTTGTCATTGGTAACAAGGTCATATAAATACATTACATTTTATTAGACATTAGAAATTTATAGGGAAATTATGTGAGTAAAACACATTTTTATTCGGCACTAGGAATATAATAACATGTTTTATTCATATCATCAACATGTTAGCGGTATTAAAATTGGTTAAATTCATTAAAAAATTATTTATTTATTTATTTATTTGAACTGTTGTTGGTTGAAAACCCCACACGGGCATTGGGATGATATTTGACATACACTAGTCCCAATATTTAGTTGTATGTCGATCGATAGATTGACAAGCTGCGATGAGCGTTATTATTTCATTTTAATGCTCACATAGTTGTGAAATTCACTCTGGATGTCGAATTGTTGGTTTAATGATTATTTATCATTTGTTATCATATATAAACGATGTATGAAATCCATATAATTGAAATTTTATGGTAACTAATTGAGTCCCATTCCGATTCAGGATTTATTTTAAAATAAAAAATAATTTTAATTAGAGAATATCTTTTAAAAGAAGAATTTGTGATATAAAGATATTTTGATATAAAGGATATTGTAATATAAAGGATATTTTATATAAAGAATCTTTTTATATAAATAATATTTGTAAATAACGAATATTTTAAAATAATACTCAACGAAGAATAAAATGATGATTTCTATGTCCGCTTTGGATGGGCACAAAAGATAAAATATATTTTTATCTAAATGAACTAGTTATTTACTAGAATAAATCTTTTAAATCAAGATTTAATGAAGTTTTCCAATAATTGATATTTAATTGGAATTAAATAAGATAAATCAGATTTTTGGGTTTGTCGTGAACGATGTTTTAAATGACATTTGTTCTTGAACCCCGTATGAAAGAATAAATCTTTAATCAAGATTATTAGAGTTTATAATTATATTTAGTAATTGGAATAAAATGAAATGTGAATAGGATTTATCATGAACTGTGTTTTTAATGACATTTGTTCTTTGACCCAATTAACAGTGGAAATATCATTTGGAATTCATAAATCTTTTTATTAAGATTTAATGGAAATTTTCGAAATGTAAAGTTTTCCAATTTAATATATTAAATTGGAATTGAATAGAATTCGATTTAATAATAATCGAGATGAGCTTCTGTGAATGAAGACCGTTACTATGTATGGAATTTAAGAGGCTTTGCCGTTATTTCATTTATATTATTGGTCTGATACAGAAATTTATATCGATTATACATTGATTTGATTTCTATGAAGATTCCATATTTTATGGAAGATGATTTTGGGTTTATCGTGAACAATGTTTTTGAATGACATTTGTTCTTTAATCCAGTTAAAGATAAGATTTATTTCTTAAATCTGAATAATCATAAAGTAATGATTTTGGATATTAAAACCAAATTAGGGTTTTTATGAATCTTTAAAAGGGGGATTTAGGAATAAATTAAAGAATTTATCTTTGATAAAAGTTATGGGAACCTTTTTCCAAATAATGTGAATATCTTATTAAAAGAATATTCTGAATTGGAATGTAGCGTATGATGTGTTTTATAGCACTTGATTTTTATTATGAAATACGCAAGTTATTCGGAAAGACCGGGTTTAACCCATTCTAGATAATTTCTACGACGATTAAAAGTCGAAGATGAAGACGGTGGTTGAAGACCGGCGATCTTCACATCGAATGGATGAGGACTAGTGATGCCTTTGATTGGAGTTGCTGCCTTGAGAAGGTTCCAGTGGTAGTTGTCCGAACGTATTGTTGATCGTTCGGATATGCGAGGTATAAGGTGCCTCCGGTTTCGTTCAGACCCAGAACGAACTTGTAAATGGATTGTATGTCTAACGTTGTATTCCTTTATACTATATTCATTGATCGCTGCTAAATATATATCTGTTGGTGGCGTAGAATTTATTCTCTTGCATAACACCCTTCTCTAAGACGTACGAGCTTAGAGGTTATATATTGGCAGAAATCAATGGTATGGTATGAATTGACAATATGGCATGCCAAGGTGCAAATGATCAAGACTTTTGTTGAAAAGCAGAGCCTTGTGGTTGATGATCAAAGCACAACTTTAATTAGCATAGCTTTTTGTAGCGTTACTTCGCGAGCCTCACACCGGGGTATGAACCAGAAACGGGAGTAAGGACTGCAGGGAGGACATACGTTTCTTTCTAGCTAGAAGTGGTGTCATGATTTTTACAAGGCCTGACATTTTTACTTATGTGGATGATGGAATGAGGCGCCTCGGTTATTTGAGTCCCTTGTGGCTCTATTTACGCCCCATAGAGCGGGGAAACGTATTGTTCAGGCATTACTAATCCAACCATTGCACTTTGGTGGAACGGCCCTGAAGATCCAAGGGACGATGCATTCTGTTCCTGAGGCACGGGCTAGAGTGTCTCGAATTCTGTAAGGACTATTTTTTGCCTTGGTACATGATGGAAATCCAACTTCCAATACGACCCATGCGGTTTTGATTGTAGTACTAGTACGCCGACATAGTATATGGTAGCTATGTCGTCTATGATCGATAATATGATTGAAATGTTTTTGAAAACATATACACACTATAATAATATCAACTCTATTTTATCGTATCAGGCATGTTTGACAATTATAAGGTAAAACTCTATCCTCCGGTTTGCGTTGCATTGTGTGATGGGACTTGAGTCTTGTAATGGTTTCATTTTTATAAAAAGCATTGCGTTGTTTAACGATTTACTTTAATTATGCACCGACAATCCAATGGAGTAAACTCGTTCCGCGTTAGCGGCGTGGTCCTGTGATTAGCCTTATTCTTATTAGATAGTTAAAGTAAGATTTCTCATACCAGTCCGATGACTGACCTGTAGTTTGTTCCACTTGCAAACTCGGGTGCCCTCTTTTCCACACGGGCAGTCGAGTAGCTTCTTTTGCAGATATTCATTTCTTAAGCAGGATTCTAGATCGAAGCTGAAAGCTGTGTCCAGAGCATTGGTAGCCTTCCACTGTATTAGTTTATTTATTCCGCTGCATTGTATAAAAATTATTGTAATCTTTCGCTGTATTATTATATTTGATGTACTCTGATATTCTGTACTCTGATGTAACATAATTATGATGTTTATAAAAGTCTGTTGTTATTTGTTCTAATGTGTTGTATGCCCAAAGTTAAAGTATTCGTGGATTTCCAGCTTTTGGATTAAACCTGTGTGGTTTATGGTCGACTCAAAGGTCGGGGATTTTCGGATCTTTACAGCTGGTATCAGAGCTCTGGTTAGCTCAAATCTTTGGGATACAACTCGTTAGTACTGAACAAAGACTCATCAGAGATTGGATTAGTAATATCCAATAAGAATACTGATTTGAAATAGGATCAGCAGTATCCTAGAATGATAAAACTTGTTGGAGATGGGGTTAGTAATGCCCCAAAATGAGTTGGGAGTAATAAGTTTATAATTAACATATTTGTGATATATATAATCCGATTTTAGAAAATACGATTTTGATATGTAGAAGTTATATATATTTGAAAAGTTAATCAACTAATGAAATTATTAAAACCAATAAATGAAAAAATAAAATATATATATAAATGAAAATTTTGTTAGTTAATTAAACAAATTTTAGCTTCGTTCCTTTTCGAGGATGAAAAGATTTTAAGTGGGGGAGACTGTAACAACCCGCAAATTCTGATCCAATTTCAAATTTTTATTTTAGAAATTTTTATGGATTTTGAATATTCAAAATGATTTATTTTAAACAATAACGACTAAAAATTTATTTTAATTGAAGTTAGAACGAATATATTTATTTTAATTATAAAAGGAGTTTGAAATAGCGCGGTAGTTTGAAAATTTGAACTTTGACTTACTGTATAGGATGCAAAATAAATCGGATTTTAGTGAAACCAAAAATATGTGAATCTAATTAAAAATATCTTTCCAACGAATCCGAAAAATCAAAATTTCATAGCGGGAATCAAAGGTTATGCCCAGTTTAATTTTCAGAATAGTCGCTGCAGAATTTATATATATTTTTTAATATTAAAAATAGTCATTTTGCAAACGACCTCCGTTTCTGATGAAACCACTTTTGTTGGAACCGGAATGTCAAATTATTGCTATGTTCCAATTTTCAGAATTTTTAGAATTAATATGTGAGCGTGGCATAAGAAAATGTGTTTTGTCAGTTTTAGTCAAATTCGATCGACTTGAAAATGGCCAATTTTCAAACGGTCTCAAAATTTAATTAAATTAGTCTTGTTAGGACCATATCGTCAAAACATAACTAAAATAATTTTTCTGGAATTTTTAGAGTGCGTATGTGACACCAGTAAATTAAAATGTACGTTTAAATTTAATATATATTGATTTATATTTTTATTTAAAGAAAAACATATCGTAACAGCCGAATTGGGTTATGAAACTTGTTCCATTGTGTCCGGGACGGGGGTGTTTGGCTAGGGGCGACATTCGTTGGGTTCGATTTGGGGTTAGTATCAACGAACAAATATTTTCTTGAATTAAATAACATGGAAAATACTCTATAAATACGGTGGGTATACGCAATACGTACTAACCCTAATTCTAATACCTAGCCGCCACTAACGTTTCCAATGACCAGAAAGCTCCTAGATTCAAACGCTAAAAAATTCAAAATCACTCAATGGAATTCAGTAATTTATGAAGCGATATCGAAGAGGAAAGGGAGGCCTTGGATTCTGTACGGTGATGATGGAAAATGGCGAAGAGTGGTGTCGATTTTGCACCTCAAGCCGTCGAACTTCGCAAGCCAATCGACGGCGATGGGGACCACCGAGCTGGGCCCCACTGCAGGCGGAGGAGGCTCGGGTCTCGGCGCGTGTCAGGGACACCTCAGATCGACGTTCAGCAGCCAAGGGGGCGGGCAGTGGTGGATGTAATTCAGGCGATGGGTTTCAACGTGTTGAGTTGTTCCAGGAGATAGAAGAATGTCACAACTAATTGAGGATTAGGTGATGTAATTAAATATAATTATATATTCTATTATTAAATTATGTGATCAAAACTTTAAACGTTCAAATCTTATTCATATAACAACAGAAATTGACAAAACGAGAAGCACTAAACTCGTCTTTTCAAGAAGTACACAACAATACTGACTAGAACTGAAATAGAGCAGATCAAATTTTGACCAAATTCCAGATCCTAATTATTCTGAATTAAAAGCTCGATGAGATTTCTATTTTAAAATTCAAAATTAATTGTTTATTTCGATGTGAAATTTAAACTTATTTCATGTTGGTATTGTATGTATATTTGTTGCAATGTTGATTTGTTTTGTGATTGCGATGAACCATCGAATTGGGTTGTGTATTCATGTGTGATAGGATTTAGTATATACAATAAAAACCATACTTTTGTTGTATATATAGGATGTAAAATATTCATGTGTATCAAAATTTGGAGTATAAAAAAAAGAGTAAATTGTAAAGTTGCATTTTTATTGTCATTTTGTATGCAATAAAAATAGAAGAGTTGAAAGTGTCATTTTTGTTGTCATTTTATTGAAATAAAAATATAGATTTTGTCAAAACATGATTGTTGAAATAAAAATAACCTTTTCTATCAAATCATGTTAGTAAAACAAAATTATCATTCAAAAGGATTTGATGAAATAAATTATATCACTTTTAACAAGTCGTAATAGATAAAACCAAAATTATCACTTTGACAAAGGCAATAGTTGAAACAAAATTGGTCTTTCCATCAAATTAGAATTAATAAACAAAAATGAACATTTTGACAAATTAGGATAGTTGAATTAAAAATATACATTTTTATCAAAATGTACATTTTTATCAAATTATGCATTTTTGTCAAAATGATTGGTTGAATCAAATATATCATATTTGTTGAAACCAAGTAGCTGAAAAGAAAAGAACATTTTTGTCAAACTATATTAGTTGAAACAAAGATGTACCTTTTGACAAAATAAGATGGTTAGAAACAAAAAGGACATTTTTGGTTAAACAAAATAGTTAATCACAAATAGCATTTTATTAATAGATTTATAATACAACAAAAATGTTCATTTTGTTAAATTTGAATTGTTAACAATATGAATTACCATTTTCATTCATTTTGTTAAACTAGAATTATTAACAAAATGAAATTATCACCTTTAAATCATTTGTTGAAATAGAATCGTCAATGAAATGCATGTATCACCATTGATGCAATCTGTTGAAATAAAATTTATATTGCAAATATAAGAATCATCTTTATTTGCGAAACATACATTAGAATTATAAGTGAAATAAAGAATCATTTACATTATCACAACACACCTCCGAATTTGTATGAATGTAAAAGTGACATTTTATTGTGTTAATGTATACAATTTAAAATAAAACATCTTTATGTGCTAGGCTATACATTGAAGACATACACAAATAAGATTATTTCTTTAACGTGTCAAAGTTAAGAACCATTGCATACAAATCAAGAAAAAGAAAATTATCTTTTCATTTGTCATCGGTAACAAGGTCATATAAATACATTACATTTTATTAGACATTAGAAATGTATAGGGAAATTATGTGAGTAAAACACATTTTTATTCGGCACTAGGAATATAATAACATGTTTGGTTCATATCATCAACATGTTAGCGTTATTAAAATTTGTTAAATTCATTAACCAATTATTTATTTATTTATATGAATTGTTGTTGGCTGAAAACCCCACACGGTTATTGGGATGATATTTGACATACACTAGTCCCAATATTTAGTTGTATGTCGATCGATTGATTGACAAGCTGCGATGAGCGTTATTATTTCATTTAAATGCTCACACGGTTGTGAAATTCACACTGGATGTTGAATGGATGGTTTATTGATTATTTATCATTTGTTGTCATATGCATACGATGTATGAAATCCATATAATTGAAATTTTATGGTAACTAATTGAGTCCCATTCCGATTCAGGATTTCTTTTAAAATAAAGAATAATTTTAATTAGAGAATATCTTTTAAAAGAAGAATATTATGATATAAAGATATTTTGAAATAAAGGATATTGTAATATAAAGGATATTTTATATAAAGAATCTTTTTATATAAAGCATATTTGTAAATAGTGAATATTTTAAAATAATATTCAAAGAATAATAAAATGATGATTTCTATGTCCGCTTTGGATGGGCACAAAAGATAAAATATATTTTTATCTAAATGAACTAGTTATTTACTAGAATAAAACTTTAAAATCTAGATTTAATGAAGTTTTCCAATTAATTGATATTTAATTGGAATTAAATAAGATAAATCGGATTTTTGGGTTTGTCGTGAACGATGTTTTAAATGACATTTGTTCTTGAACCCCGTATGAAAGAATAAATCTTTTAATTAAGATTATTAGAGTTCTAATTATATTTAGTAATTGGAATAAAATGAAATGTGAATTGGGTTTATCGTGAACTATGTTTTAAATGACATTTGTTCTTTGACCCAATTAAGAGTGGAAATATCATTTGAAATTCATAAATCTTTTTATTAAGATTTAATGGAAATTTTCCAAATGTAAAGTTTTCCAATTTAATATATTAAATTGGAATTGAATTCGATTTAATAATAATCGAGATGAGCTCCTGTGAATGAAGATCGTTACTATATATGGAATTTAAGAGGCCTTGTCGTTATTCCATTTATATTATTGGTCTGATACAGAAATTTATATCGATTATATATTGATTTGATTTATGTGAAGCTTTCATATTTTATGGAAGATGGTTTTGGGTTTGTAACACCCCACCTCCACCAGGGCCACTCACTAGTGATTGCACTAGCTTTGGAGGGGTGTTGTCTAGGTAAACATGCACAGAGATATCACAAGACATAACATAGATAAATAAATAAGTAACGCAGCGGTAGAAATTTAAAAACCGTAGTTAACCATTTCCAAACCACAGTCAACTTACATCAAAATACTTAGTCATTATTTTCCAACTACCACAAGTCTAGAAACATAAACTGAAAATAACATAAAGTAAACTATCCCCAAAATAGATGTGGTGAAGCCATAGCAAGCTCAAGTCCAAACCGTACATGAGCTGTCAAGAAAGCAAGCCAAATTTCCAAGCTAAGCACTAGTGTTCCCTCCCTGAGAACCGGGGGGGGAACGAAAGAAAAGAGGCGAAAGAAAAAGGGTCAATCATAAAGACTGGTAAGTCATACCTACTATTAGTATAAAAACTAATGAAGTTAACTAAACATGAGAAACTGAGATGAAACATAAAGATGGTAACTAACTGGCATGATAAATAGATAACAAGGTAGATCAAGTGTGGCATCGCATATACAAGGTTTAGTTTTGCACCAATAGTACTAGTATTCTAACCCATGTCAAGTATAAACAAGAAATGATCCATTGGCCCAATATCATGAGATGACCCAAGTCAAGGTCCAACTATACGATCTAGTCGATCGGCTCCCTATAAGCCTAACTCGTCGAGTGTCGGTGTCATACGGCCCAATCACGGAATGTAGTCAACTGTGCTAGGTCCACCCTAGGGTGTATCAAGCCCTAGGGTTCCAACCACTGACACAAATCAATCACGCACAGTCTAAACCTACTGGTGCCCATGTCTGTTTTTTTCAACTCCGGACTATGTGGACGATCATAGCCCGCCTGAACCTACACTGGCGCACCTACTCAGCCGTCTTTCTGGTCGCTTACAATCAGCCCAGTAATCGTGCCCCATCCTAGCCTAGTCCCTAGGGTATCGTTATACATCCAAGAGGGTTACTGCTGAAAAGGACCACGTAACTAGTGTTTCTAACGGGTTAAGTGTGGTTAACCCTATCCAATCATGTATCAGGTTGGTTAAGTGTATCCAAGTGGTTCATGACTTAACCCTAACATGTGGCATTGATTAATTTAATGCACCCAACCTTTCATATTAGAATTTGTTGTGGTTACTGGATGTGCCGGGCGGGTCTGGGTAGCTTTACACCACAACCTAGTCTAACCTCAGGTTTCAAGCGCGATATGACCAACTTCTCACATTGGGTCCTATTGTTTGTAGCCACTGGATTTGTCGGGCGGTTCCGGATAGATTTACGCTACAAACTCAACCCAACCTCGAGTTGGCCACTTTATGGTTTTCTACATGTCATGACCACATTCAAGTTTTCAAGTATAATCAATTTTCATGTCACATTTCAAGTCATGTTTTTCATGTTATTTCAAGTTCGCCTAACTACCCATAACGTATCCCCATCGCACGTAAATTCGCATCAATACAAATAGATCAAGAAGGGGAACATAACAATATGACAAAGATGGGCATAAGGTGGTAAAGTTGGTCATAAGTTAAACATGATGTTATTTGAGGCAAAGGTGTTCATCACAACTAGCATATAGGATTATTGGCCTAAAAAACATGTATGACATCAAACTTAGCAAATAGGGTGATAACATGGTAATAGTTGACCAAGAGTGATAAACTTGTGACTAGCATGTAGTTCAACATTATAGGCAAGTTAACATCAAGGTTATGAGGGGTTCTATGTTGCATTATGCATAATCCCCAAATAAAGCTCATAGCTTTCTACCCAAAAATCAAGGTGAATGGTACTAGGTTCATGATAGTCCCACAATCATAGATCAAAAGAGTCATGAATGGATCTATGCATACAATGATAGACCAAAGACAAGTATTACACAAGAATCCCATTTCAACTTGCTACATGTTCATATTAATTTCATAGTTTAAATCTAAGAGTAGAGTGGGGCTTACAAATCGTGGCTATGAGAACTAGAACAAAATAGAACAAGATAGAGACGTTGTAGAAGCTCTAGGAATGATGTAGCAACACTAGAAGCCTTGAGAATACAAGTAGCTCCTTTGATTTGATGGAGAAAGATTGCTCCTTTGCCTTAGCTTTTGTTTAGAACTCTCAAGCTCTCAATGATGAAGATGGAGGCCATGATTTAGGAGCATTTTGGCAGCACTTAGTTGTTAGGATGATTTGTGGTGGTTTAGGCTAGGTCTTAGGGTGTTTTTATAGGTGTAGAGACAAGTTTAGGCCATAGGATTAACCCTAGTTTAGATTTGAACCATCAAATCCCGTCATAGGCCAACTAAATAGACCCAAAGGAGCAAACAGGTGCACCAGGCAAACATGGCCAACCAGGGAAGTCGACCCCCAGGTCGACACCCAAGTCGACTGGGAAGTCAACCTGGGCTAGGGCAGGTCGACTCCCCGGTCGACCTGGGGCTGGGCGGGAAATTTTCCCGTCCAATCTGTTTGGGGCTGAATTTGAATTTCGGGCTGAATTTTGAATTTTCTGAAATCTTCTATGGGCCATAACTTGGTCATACGGACTCCGATTTACGAAATTTCGGACTCGTTTTCAAGCAGAATTTCGAGATGAACGCAATGGCGTAACCCATTCCCATTAATTCTTAACTTATGATTTAATTCTGCCCCAATTTCTTGTTTTAACATGTTATTAAAAATTCGGGTTATTACATTCTCCCCACCTTAAAAGATTTCGTCCACGAAATCTCCAAATTAGGAAGAACGTATCCTACCATCCATCATCCATCTACTCAAAACATCATCCACAAGTAATCATTTTCCTTAAAAGATTTCTAATGCTGTATGAACATATGCAAAAGTGTGTGTATATGCACCTATCTAATGCGAAAATCTGGCGGTTACTGATTCATTAAACCTCCTTAATGCAGAATATGTTAGTGAAATGAGTCCAAATGTATGCAAATTCCTAAAGTAATTTATAATCTCTACATGAGTGCACATAACATTCATTCATATGCAACATCCACGTGACAGCATAACAAGTTTCATCCATGAATAAGCATAAACACTCATGCATATGCAATATGAAAGTGTGTGAGTCGATCTTAGTGCCTAACGTGTATCATGCATCCACGAGTAACCACTTGCAAACACTTGCAACCATTTGCAACCATCAAGCATAACATGTTTCAAATACATGTTTCATCCAAAGGGTATCTACCTAAGGTTCTCATGACAAGATTAACGAAATAACAAGATAAACATGGATAGCAAAAGAGAGGTATGCTAACTAGGAAAAGAGATTGGGAATGTACCCTCAAAAAGAAATGGATAAAGCCCACGCATCTTCTCCTCGGTTTCCCAAGTTGCATCTTCATCGGCTTCACTCCACTGAACCTTTATTAATTTAACTTCTCGATTCCTCAGCTTCTTGATCTCCGTTCCCAAGATACGAATCGGAGCTTGCCTCAGGGTTGCCTCTTTCTCTACCTCCACGTCTTCAAGAATGTTAGGCTCACTACTTCGGCTGATTCATGTAGGCATTTTCGGAGATGCGAGACAAGAAAGACATTGTGCACTCCAGCCAGCTTCTTGGCAATTCCACCCTATAAGCCATTTGCCCAATCTTCCCGATGATAGGGAAGGGTCCTACGAACCTTGGTGCTAGCTTTCCAACTGCTCCAAAACGAACCACATTTCGCAAGGGAGAAACCTTCACAAAGACCATATCTCCAACTTCAAACTCTAAGTTTGTCCTTCGCTTATCTGCATAGGATTTCTGTCTATCTTGGGCCGTTTTCATTTGCCTTCGAATCAACTCAACTTTCTCGGATGTGTCCCTTATCATGTCGGGCCCAAGTATAAGCTTATCCGTCGTCTCCCACCAACATGTTGGTGACTTGCACGGCCTCCCATACAAAGCTTCGAATGGTGCCATCCCTATGCTTGCTTGGTAGCTATTATTATAAGCATACTCTACGAGAGGAAGGTGGTCTTCCCAAGTGCCACCAAAGTCAAGAATGCATGGCCTCAACAGATCTTCTAGTACCCTATTTACCCTTTTGGTCTGACCATCTGTCTGTGGGTGATAGGTTGTACTGAGATTCAATCGCGTACCCATCGCTTCTTGCAAACTATTCCAAAATTGGCTAGTGAAGATTGGGTCACGATCGCTAACTATGCTAGAAGGAACTTCATGCAATCGCACTATCTCTCGAAGATAAACAGATGCTAGCCATGATGCGGTCCTCTTGCTCTTCACTGGAATGAAATGAGCGCTCTTCGTGAGTCTATCCACTATGACCCATATGCTAGTATTCCCCTTCCTTGATCTCGGCAATCCATCGACAAAATCCATAGAGATACTTTCCCACTTCCATTGCGGGACCTCCAATGGATGCAGTAGCCCACCGGGCTTCTTCGACTCGGCCTTTACTTGTTGGCAAACAATGCATCTAGAAACAAACTGTGCAACATCCTTTTTCATCCCATCCCAAAAGAAAATGCGCTTCATATCTCGGTACATCTTATCCCCTCCGGGATGTATGGTCATCCTCGAGTGATGCGCCTCCTCAAGAACTTTATTTACTAAGTCTCCCACTTGTGGGACACATAGTCTTCCATCCCGCCTTAGCCGCCCCTTGTCATCAATAGTATATCCAGCGAGGTGACTTGACGTATCACCACGAATCAACTTGTCCATGATCTCGACTATCTGCGGGTCTTCCCTCTGTGAAGCCCCAACTTGATCAAGAAGTGTAGGTCTAAGCTCAAGGGATGCTAACGAACCAGTCATCGACTCAACAGTAGGTGCAAAATCAAAGGTTGCCAAGAACTCTAGGCTCTTAATCTCAACAAACAAGGGACTCAAAGTCAACCTTCTTCTACTTAGCGCATCCGCCCCAACATTACCCTTGCCAGGGGTATAAGCTATATCGAAGTCATATGATGCCAAGAATTCCATCCACCTCTGCTGCCTTAGGTTCAAATCTTTCTG
Source organism: Allium sativum (assembly GCA_030737875.1). Lineage (NCBI taxonomy): Eukaryota > Viridiplantae > Streptophyta > Magnoliopsida > Asparagales > Amaryllidaceae > Allium > Allium sativum. The sequence goes on along the minus strand of CM060912.1, from coordinate 964,809,018 downwards.
CGAGAAGAGGTACTTGAGCGACTTGTGATCAGTATATAACTCAAACCTTTCACCTAGAAGATAATGGCGCCAAGATTTGAGTGCAAAGACGATCGCCGCCAACTCCAAATCATGAGTGGGATAGTTCTTCTCATGAACTTTGAGTTGCCTACCCCCAAAGCATATCACTCTCCCTTCTTGCATCAGGACAGTGCCTAATCCCGTGCCACATGCATCGGTGTACACGGTAAACAACTTCCCTCCATCGGGTAATGCTAGAACTGGAGCTGTGGTGAGGGCTTTCTTGAGCCTTTGAAAAGCAAGCTCACACTCTAAGTCCCATGCAAAGACTAAGTTCTTCTTCGTTAACTTAGTGAGAGGGGCTGAAATCTTAGCGAAGTCCTTAATGAACTTCCTATAAAATCCTGCCAGACCGAGAAAGCTTCTCACTTCAGTTGCATTCTTCGGAACTTTCCAGTCTTGTACCGCCACTACTTTAGCGGGATCCACAGCTATTGTAACACCCCGCCTCCGCTAGGGTCACTCGCAAAGGAATGCACTAGCTTTAGAGGGGCGTTATTGGTAAACATGTACAGAAGTATCACAAGACAGAACATATAAAATAGCGGAAGTAAAATCGAACTTTCATAAACATTAATAATTAAGGTCTAAAGCCTTTTACATCAGAGTACATCAAAACCTGTCTTGCAATAATAAAGAAGCATAAAAACCTTTTATAAATTATTCCCCAAAATAAAGCGGTGAAGCAGCCATAGCCAAGAGAAGACCAAGCTATACATCAAGCTATACATGATGACCTTCAAGCATAAGAGGCCCGAAATAAACAACATCATTTCCTCCCTGGAACCTGGGGGGGAAACGGAAGACAAAGAGGCGAAAGAAAACGGGGTCAGTCATAAAGACTGGTAAGTCCTATCTACTCCCAGTATAAAAACAGGTAAAGGTAACATGACATGCATAAACTGAAAGTAAACATAAGGATGACTACAAGATAGATAAACTAAACCAGGGTAACTGGCTGAACTACTGTAGCAAGGTAAACTAAGATATCGTGATAAACTACGGTGTCGTGATAAATCAAGGTATCACATCGTCAGGTTTCTATCAAGTATACTATCCCAAGGTATCTATCCTGTCTAACATCCCCCGGTGTCTATTATGTATATTTTTCCTGGTTCTAACATGTATATTTGCTCTGCACCTCTCGTACTAGTATCCCTACCCGCGTCATGTGTTAACCATGAATGTCCCTTGCCCCATGTCAACCTAATATATAGCATATGTAGGTTTTCCCAACCCGTATGTTCCTCTCCATGTGTAAGTTCAGTCCTTTGCCATAGGCCATACGGGCTTTCCCATGTAAACGTTTTATCCTTGAAGTTGTTTTGGACTGCAACCCTTGATCTAGTTGTGTTTCCCTACCATGAACTATCGCGCGTCCACTTAGGATTTATGCCACCTAGGGCCGCTAGGGATTATGCTACCTAATGAACGTTTCCGTGTCTCAGTTTGGGTTTTGGCCACCTAGGACCACTAGGGATTACGCCACCCGTCAACCGCGCCCTTGATCCCACGTATGTATCGTGAATCGTTTTCCATGTCTAGATGCACATGTTCCACAATGTGCCATCCGAGTTCCGTGCCAGGGCAAACTAAGAAATATGGAACTCGGTCGGGAGCTTTAAGTCGTCTGCTGATGCAGATACCAAGGTCTGTTTTTGTACCCGTGGCTATGGTCCCACGTGACCCCTCCCTCAACTAGTGAAAGGCAACCCACGAAAAATCATGTATGAGAACCACTCCCCGGCCCCACTATAGCCCACTTTCCTACGGGCCAACCTCACCCATGACTCGATAGCAAGCACATGGTCTGTTGGGGGTTCTCTGCCTTTCCGTACGTACACGATTGACTAAAGATGGTAGGTAGTCGACGATGTGCTATCCAGGGCAAAAACCAAGAATCGTCGACTCCACGCTAATCCATCCCAGTCTTTAGGTCGCTCGCATAGCAACCAAGGCATACTCTTAGTCCTTCTAACGCAGACCTTAACCTCTCATGGGCCTAGTATAATTACCTGGCAGCCCACAGAGGGATCCCAAGAATATCCTCACGTCCCCCGAAGCTTCCACTTCGGCACCCAGTGCGCTGGAGCTTTTATCCAAGTCAGATAACTTGCTCCTCCTCGTAGACTAAGCGATGACCTACCGTATCAGGTTACTCATCGCTTTGTGAATTAATCCTATGTCCTTAGCTAAGAATTATTACTTAGTTACCCTTAACTAAGGTTTACCACTTAGCTTCCTTTCTTGTTGTCCTTGATTAACCACGATTCTATACCTAGTTCCTCTAACTAGGGTTTGTCTTATTGGGTTAAGTGTTATCATTCAAGTCCATGCCTTAACCCGCCCACGAATCACGTCAAGATTGGCTAAGTATTTAAGTTCAAGACTTAGCCCTACAAGTTGGTTAAGTGTACCCAGAGGCTCATGACTTAACCCTATCAAGTCAAATCGGTCAAGTACTAGCTTACCTTAATCCTATCGGATTATCTTGCTAGATCGATTAAGCATAGATTATCTTAATCCCATCAAATTATCGAGTCGGATTGGTTAAGTATAGGTGGGCTTAACCCCATCCTCTAATCGTACTACAATGGTTAAGTATATTCTAAAAAGGTCTTGTGACTTAACCTTATCAGGTCCGTGTATTAGATTGGTTAAGTGTAGGTTACTCAACCCCATCAAATCATCATGTATAATTGGTTAAGTATAAGTTGCTTAACCCCATTAAATTATCACGTTAAGTTGGTTAAGTATTGGTTACTTAACCTCATTGAATTACCAAGTTTAAGTTGGTTAAGTGTTTAACTTAACCCCATCGAATTACCATATTTAGATTAGTTAAGTGTGGATTACTTAACCCCATCTAATGACCGTGTTTAGATTAGTTAAGTGTGGATTACTTAACCTCATCTAATTACCGTGGTTAGATTAGTTAAGCGTCAATTACTTAACCCCATCTAATTACCGTGTTTAGATTAGTTAAGTCTTAATTACTTAACCCCATCTAATTACCAAGTCGGATTAGTTAAGTGTAAATTACTTAACCTCATCCCCTAATCATCTTGCATGGTTAAGTGTCATTAAGAAATCAAGTCCGGTCCCACTTAACCTACCCATTCGTGTCATATCGGTTAAGTGTCATTAGTCAAATTTACTTAACCTTATCATGTGGCATTAATTTAATTAATGCACCCTCAACCTCCCACATTAGACCTTGTTGTGGTTACTAGTTAAGCCGGGCGGGTCCGGGTAGATTTACACCACAACCTAGTCTAACCTCGGGTCTTAAGCGCGACATGACCAACTTCTCACATTGGATCCTATTGTTTGTAGCTACTAGTTAATCCGGGCGAGTCCGGGTAGATTTATGCTACAAACTCAACCCAACCTCGAGTTGGCCACTTCCATGTTTGGTCTAGTGTTATATTACACTTACAACCCATACGTGTCTAATTTCAAGTCCCAAGTTTAACCCACGTGTCATGCCCCCATTTTGGTTCAACTTACATGTCGTGTTCACATGTAACCTCAAGTCAAGTTTTCATGTCATATTCAAGTCAAGATTTCGCGTCATGTTCATGTTTATCTAACTACCCCCAAAGTCGTGTTTTCCAACGCAAGCAAAAGCGAGTCAACATAGTAAGGATACTATGTCACATATTGGCCTCAAAACATGCATGATGCCAAAAAGGGATTGACTTCCACATGCACAACCTTGGCCAAAAACATGCATAGTGTCATAAGGTGATTTGGCCACAAACATGCATAGTATCTCAAGGGGATTTGGCCACAAACATGCATAGCATAAAAGGGGATTACTTGCATAAGTGTTCATGTCATAAACCTATCATGAAGGGATGAACATGCCCATGTTACTCATGTGATAAAAAGGTAAACTTGCATATTATCATAAGGGATTTCGGTTCATATACTTGCATAGCCTCAAAGTCACATTCATGCACATGTTTCATGAGTCAAAGTGGTTTCAAGTGTGCATGCTAACATACCACAAGCAAAGGTCCAATCTTGCATGGCAAACTAGGTCCAATGTAACATGAATAGCATGGTTTAGTCGCTACAACATAACCCAAAGTCATATGTTCATGCTAAAGGGGCAAACTAGGTTCCCATAGGCTAACATACTCATGTTACTTTGCATTTTATCCCATGTCACATCAAGATCATCGTTTAAATCTACAAGTAGCTAGAACTTACATAGCGTGGCAAGAGGACTAGGAGCATGAATCGTTTTGACGAAGAAAGGTGGCTCCTTTGATGAAGATCCGTCATGAAACTCGCATAGCAACGTTGATTTGGCCTCTATTTGGTGTAGCAAGCTTGCACCTTTTGATTTGAACCCGATTTGAATGCATAGGCTCTAGGGATTGGAGATGGAGGCCATGATCAAAATTGATTTTGGCAGCACTTAGTTGCTAGGTTTGATTTTTAGGGATTTAGGTTAGGTTTAGGGTCTTTTTATAGAGAATAGGATAGTTTTAGGCCCTTAGATTAACCCTAGGATAGATCTGAACCATCAAACCACGTCAGAAGCTTCCAGAACAAGACCAGGGACCAGTGCAGGTGCACCAAGCCAGAAATGCTCGTCTGAGCCAAGTCGACAGCCATGTCGACAGGGCTGTCGACTTGGTCAGACCAAGTCGACTCCCAAGTCGACAGGGCTGTCGACTTGGGTACTGCGGCGGGAATTTTTCCCGCCTGGCCCAACTGGCCCAATTTTCCAAATTCAAGTTTGAATTTGAAATCTGTTTTTACTTAGAAATTTTCTGAAAACTTCGTTGGGCCTTAACCGGGTCATACGGACTCCGATTTTCGAAAACTCGGACTCTATTTCGCGTATTTTTCCGAGACGAACGCAATGGCATAGCCCATTTCGCTTGATTCAGAATTTAAAATTAAATTCTGCCTTGATTCTCATCTTAATCATGTTATCGAAATACGGGTTGTTACAGCTATGCCCTGCTTAGAAACTATATGCCCAAGGAACCGAACTTCCCTTCTCCAGAAATGGCATTTGGAGAACCTGGCTTTTAACTGATGAGCTCTAAGCGTATCCATAACCTCCTTGAGATGTGTAGCATGCTCTTCCTCGTCCTTAGAGAAGATCAGAATATCATCCACGAAGACAACCACAAACTTGTTAAGGAACTTCCTAAACACCCTACTCATTAAATCAACGAAGTACATGGGTGCATTAGTCAAACCGAACGGCATGACGAGCCATTCAAAGAATCCATCTGGAGTCCTAAACGCAGTCTTGTCAATACTATCCTCAGCCACTCTAAGCTGATGGAATCCGGTGGCTAGATCGAGTTGAGAGAAAACAGAGGCACCTACAAGCTGGTCAAAGAGATCATCAATCCTCGGTAACGGGTGCCTATTCTTCTTTGTCAGCTTGTTTAACTCACAATAATCAACACATAGACGAAGCGAACCATCCTCCTTAGTAGTGAATACCACAGGAGCACCCCATTCATAAATGCTTCGCCTAATGAAATTTTTCTCAAGCAACTCCTTGACTTGCTTACTAAGCTCTCTTCTTTCTCGCAGGGACATGTGCCTAACAGGCAATGAAACTAGCTTGGCATTATCAACAAGATAAATACGGAAGTCTATCTCGCGTTTAGGGGGTAACCCCTTCACCTCATCAAAAACATCAGGATATTCTCGGACCACCGTCACAGATTGAAGATTGTCAATAGACGAGTCGAGGGATTCAAGATAACATAACATGACGGGATCCAGAGGGTTACAAGAAATCTCTAGGGTATTGCCAAGGCGAGTCATAAGCCTCACTACCATATGCTCACAATCGAGAATGGCTCCATAACTGGACAACCAATCCATGCCCAAAATCAACCCGTATCCCATGAACCCGAGAACATAAGCATTACATGTGAATTCTACGGTCAAGATAGAAATCCTCAAATCCATAAAAATCATAGATAGATGGGCGGAACCCCCAATTGGATTTGAAACATTAACGGGATCCTCAACTAGACTAGTACTTAGGTGCAAACTTTCAACAATGTCAGAAGAAATAAAGGTATGCGATGCACCAGAATCAAATAAAGTTCGAACAGGAAAACCAGAAATGTAAACAAGGCTTTCTACAGAAATACTACCTCGGTCCGGAGCTGGAGTAGTGTTGAGAGCATGCATCTGCCCTCTAGAAGGTCCTGCTCGCTGAGTCTGTCCTTGCCACTGTCCTTGCTTCTTTGGGCAATCCTTACTGTAGTGTCCAGACTCTCCGCAATGAAAGCTTTCTCCCAACTTCCTCTTCTTCTTCCTACAATCTTTGATTATGTGTCCAGTGATCCCACAGAAGTTGCACTTCCTTGTCTCCCTTGCCTTATTGTTGTTGGCCTTGTTACCCTTGTTGTTCTTGTTGTTCTTATTGTTCTGGTTGCCTTCCCACTTGGAGTCCACCTTCTTGTTTTGAGTCTCATTAAGCTTAACTTCTTTCTTGCCATTCTTATCATCTCCTTGAAGCAAGGCCATATCACTAAGCTCTCAAAAGTGGCCCCCATGGGTATATGAGACATGGCCAAACCTTGCAATGGCTCATTCAATCCTCGAGCAAAGCGTAGAGCCTTCTTCTGAGGTGTGTTAACCATATCTAAACCGAATCGAGCAAGTTGGTTAAACTTATTCACATACTCCCTCACGGTCATGTCCCCTTGCTTCAAAGATATAAACCTCTCCATTTGTAGATTCTCCTCAGCAGATGATAGAAACTTAAGCCTAAACCTCTTTCTAAAGTCGACCCAAGTCTTTATAGGCCTAGTAGCGTTGGTGACTTCCCACCAATAAGCAGCTTCCTCTTTCAATAGCCATACTGCCAACAGAACTTTCCTACGAGCTTCTACATCAAAGATAGAAAAAAGGTCTACAGTTTCTCTTAACCAGTTTCTTGCCTCAACATAAGTCTCTGTCCCAACAAAGTTCTTGCCACCCATCGCCTTAAAGTCTTTGCAAATCTTCGCGAAATCCGCTTGTGGACGCTGAGGAGGAGGAGGAGGAACCTCAGGTACGGGAGGAGGAGTGGGAGAGTTTGCTGGGCCGGGTCCATTTGCCCTAGCTTCCATGTACCTCCTAAACCAAATAGGTACCGGTATTCCCTTTGGGATGATAAAGTTATCGGCCATACTGAAACGAAGTAAAAGATAGATTTAGAACGAGCAAACGAAGGATAATGCTAATGGCTTTTGGGGAATAGCCTTTTAAAATAAACTAGACTTTCCTTGGAAAAAAAATACTTAATTGGCTTTGAAAATAGTTTTTCAAAAGGGTTTTTAAAACTTTTGTCCGGTCTAGTAAACCTCAGGCTCTGATACCAAATGTAACACCCCACCTCCACCAGGGCCACTCACGAGTGATTGCACTAGCTTTGGAGGGGTGTTGTCTAGGTAAACATGCACAGAGATATCACAAGACAGAACATAGATAAATAAATAAGTAAAGCAGCGGTAGAAATTTAAAAACCATAGTTAACCATTTCCAAACCACAGTCAACTTACATCAAAATACTTAGTCATTATTTTCCAACTACCACAAGTCTAGAAACATAAAATGAAAATAACATAAAGTAAACTATCCCCAAAATAGATGTGGTGAAGCCATAGCAAGCTCAAGTCCAAACCGTACATTAGCTGTCAAGAAAGCAAGCCAAATGTCCAAGCTAAGCACTAGTGTTCCCTCCCTGAGAACCTAGGGGGGAACGGAAGAAAAGAGGCGAAAGAAAAAGGGTCAGTCAGAAAGACTGGTAAGTCCTACCTATTATTAGTATAAAAACTAATGAAGTTAACTAAACATGAGAAACTGAGATGAAACATAAAGATGGTAACTAACTGGCATGATAAATAGATAACAAGGTAGATCAAGTGTGGCATCGCATATACAAGGTTTAGTTTTGCACCAATAGTACTAGTATTCTAACCCATGTCAAGTATAAACAAGAAATGATCCCTTGGCCCAATATCATGAGATAACCCAAGTCAAGGTCCAACTATACGATCTAGTCGGTCGGCTCCCTATAAGCCTAACTCGTCGAGTGTCGGTGTCATACGGCCCAATCACGGAATGTAATCAACTGTGCTAGGTCCACCCTAGGGTGTATCAAGCCCTAGGGTGCCAACCACTGACACAAATCAAGCACACACAGTCTAAACCTACTGGTGCCCGTGTCTGTTTTTTTCAACTCTGGACTATGTGCATGACCATAGCCCGCCTGAACCTACACTAGCGCACCTACTCAGCCGTCTTTCTGGTCGCTTACAATCGGCCCAGTAATCGTTCCCTACCCTAGCCTAGTCCCTAGGGTATCGTGATACATCCAAGAGGGTTACTACTGCAAAGGACCACGTAACTAGGGTTTCTAACGGGTTAAGTGTGGTTAACCCTATCCAATCATGTATCAGGTTGGTTAAGTGTATCCAAGTGGTTCATGACTTAACCCTAACATGTGGCATTAATTAATTTAATGCGCCCAACCTTTCACATTAGACTTTGTTGTGGTTACTGGAAGTGCCGGGCGGGTTCGGGCAGCTTTACACCACAACCTAGTCCAACCTCGGGTTTCAAGCGCGATATGACCAACTTCTCACATTGGGTCCTATTGTTTGTAGCCACTGGATTTGCCCGGCGGTTCCGGGCAGATTTACGCTACAAACTCAACCCAACCTCAAGTTGGCCACTTTATGGTTTTCTACATGTCATGACCACATTCAAGTTTTCAAGTATAATCAATTTTCATGTCACATTTCAAGTCATGTTTTTCATGTTATTTCAAGTTCGCCTAACTACCAATAACGTATCCCCATCGCACGTAAATTCGCATCAATACAAATAGATCAAGAAGGGGAACATAACAATATGACAAAGATGGGCATAAGGTGGTAAAGTTGGTCATAAGTTAAACATGATGATATTTGAGGCAGAGGTGTTCATCACAACTAGCATATAGGATTATTGGCCTCAAAAACATGTATGACATCAAACTTAGCAAATAGGGTGATAACATGGTAATAGTTGACATAGAGTGATAAACTTGTGACTAGCATGTAGTTCAACATTATAGGCAAGTTAACATCAAGTTTATGAGGGGTTCTATGTTGCATTATGCATAATCCCCAAATAAAGCTCATAGCTTTCTACCCAAAAATCAAGGTGAATGGTACTAGGTTCATGATAGTCCCACAATCATAGATCAAAAGAGTCATGAATGGATCTATGCATACAATGATAGACCAAAGACAAGTATTACACAAGAATCCCATTTCAACTTGCTACATGTTCATATTAATTTCATAGTTTAAATCTAAGAGTAGAGTGGGGCTTACAAATCGTGGCTATGAGAACTAGAACAAAATAGAAAAAGATAGAAACGTTGCAGAAGCTCTAGGAATGATGTAGCAACACTAGAAGCCTTGAGAATACAAGTAGCTCCTTTGATTTGATGGAGAAAGATTGCTCCTTTGCCTTAGCTTTAGTTTAGAACTCTCAAGCTCTCAATGGTGAAGATGGAGGCCATGATTTAGGAGCATTTTGGCAGCACTTAGTTGTTAGGATGATTTGTGGTGGTTTAGGCTAGGTCTTAAGGTGTTTTTATAGGTGTAGAGACAAGTTTAGGCCATAGGATTAACCCTAGTTTAGATCTGAACCATCAAATCCCGTTACAGGCCAACTGAACAGACCCAAAGGAGCAAACAGTTGCACCAGGCAAACATGGCCGACCAGGGAAGTCGACCCCCAGGTCGACACCCAAGTCGACTGGGCAGTCGGCCTGGGCCGGGGCAGGTTGACTCCCCAGTCGACCTGGGGCTGGGCGGGAAATTTTCCCGCCCAATCTGTTTGGGGCTGAATTTGAATTTCGGGCTGAATTTTGAATTTTCTGAAATCTTCTATGGGCCATAACTTGGTCATACGGACTCCGATTTACGAAATTTCGGACTCGTTTTCAAGAAGAATTTCGAGACGAACGCAATGGCGTAACCCATTCCCATTGATTCTTAACTTATGATTTAATTCTGCCCTGATTACTTATTTTAACATGTTATTAAAAATTCGGGTTGTTACAGGGTTTATCGTGAACAATGTTTTAAAATGACATTTGTTCTTTAACCCAGTTAAAGATAAGATTTATTTCTTAAATCAGAATAATCATAAAGTAATGATTTTGGATATTAAAACCAAATTGGGGTATTAATGAATCTTCAAAAGAGGGATTAAGGAATAAATTAAAGAATTTATCTTTGATAAAATTTATCGGAACCTTTTTCCAAATAATGTGAATATCTTATTAAAAGAATATTCTGAATTGGAATGTAGCGTATGATGTGTTTTATAGCACTTGATTTTTACTATAAAATAACGAGTTATTCGGAAAGACCGGGTTTAACCCATTCTGAATAATTGCTACGATGATTAAAAGTCGAAGATGAAGACGGTGGTTGAAGACCAGCGATCTTCACATCGAATGGATGAGGACTACTGATGCCTTTGATTGGAGTTTATGCCTTGAGAAGGTTCCAGTGGTAGTTGTCCGGACGTATTGTTGATCGTTCGGATATGCGAGATATAAGGTGCCTCCGGTTTCGTTCAGACCCAGAACGAACTTGTAAATGGATTGTATGTCTGACGTTGTATTCCTTTATACTGTATTCATTGATCGTTGCTAAATATATATCTGTTGGTCGTGAAGAATATATTCTCTTGCATAACACCCATCTCTAAGACGTACGAGCTTAGAGGTTATATATTGGCAGAAATCAATGGTATGGTATGAATTGACAATGTGGCATACTAAGGTGCAAATGATCAAGGCTTTTGTTGAAAAGCAGAGCCTTGTGGTTGATGATCAAAGCACAGCTTTAATTAGCATAGCTTTGTGTAGCGTTATTTCGCGAGTCTCACACCCCGGTATGAACCAGAAACGGGAGTAAGGACTGCAGGGAGGACATACGTTTCTTTCTAGCTAGAAGTGGTGTCATGGTTTTTACAAGGCCTTACATTTTTACTTATGTGGATGATGAAATGAGGCACCTCGGTTATTTGAGTCCCCTGTGGCTCTATTTACGCCCCATAGGGCGGGCAAACGTATTGTTCAGGCATTACTAATCCAACCATTGCACTTTGGTGGACCGGCCCTGAAGATCCAAGGGACGATGCATTCTGTTCCTGAGGCATGGGGAGCCCTGAAGATCCAAGGAACGATGTGTTCTGTTCCTGAGGCACGGGCTAGAGTGTCTCGAATTCGGTAAGGACTATCTTTTGCCTTGGTTCATGTTGGAAATCCAACTTTCAATACGACCCATGCGGTTTTGATTGTATTACTAGTACGGAGACATAGTATATGGTAGCTATGTCGTCTATGATTGATATTATGATTGAAATGTTTTTGAAAACATATACACACTATAATAATATCAACTCAATTTTATCGTATCAAGCATTTTTTACCATTATAAGGTAAAACTCTATCCTCCGGTTTGCGTTGCATTGTGTGATGGGACTTGAGTCTTATAATGGTTTCATTTTTATAAAAAGCATTGCGTTGTTTAACGATTTACTTTAATTATGCACCGGCAATCCAATGGAGTAAACCTGTTCCACTTTAGCGGCGTGGTCCTATGATTAGCCTTATTCTTATCAGATAGTTTATGTAAGATTTCTTATACCAGTCCCATGATTGACCTTTAGTTTGTTCCACTTGCAAACACGGGTGTCCTCTTTTCCACACGGGCAGTCGAGTGGCTTCTTTTGCAGATATTCATTTCTTAAGCAGGATTCTGGATCGAAGCTTAAAGCTGTGTCCAGAGCATTGGTAGCCTTCCGCTGTATTAGTTTATTTATTCTGCTGCATTGTATAAAAATTATTGTAATCTTCCGCTGTATTATTATATTCGCTGTACTCTGATATTCTGTACTCTGATGTAACATTATTATGATGTTTATAAAAGTTTGTTGTTGTTTGTTCTAATGTGTTGTATGCCCAAAGTTAAAGTATTCGTGGATTTCCAACTTTTGGATTAGACATGTATGGTTTATGGTCGACTCAAAGGTCGGGGATTTTCGGGTCTTTACTGCTGGTATCAGAGCTCTGGTTAGCTCAAATCTTTGGGATACAACTCGTTAGTATTGAACAAAGACACATCATAGATTGGATTAGTAATATCCAATAAGAATACTGATTAGAAATAGGATCAGCAGTAGCCTAGAATGAGAAAACTCGTTAGAGATGGGATTAGTAATGCCCCAGAATGAGTTGAGAGTAATATGTTTATAATTAACATATTTGTGATATATATAATCCGATTATCGAAAATACGATTTTGATATATAAAAGTTATATGTATTTGAAAAGTTAATCAACAAATGAAATTATTAAAACCAATAAATAAAAAAATAAAATATATATATTAATGAAAATTGAGTTAGTTAGTTAAACAACTTTTAGCTTCGTTCCTTTTCGAGGACGGAAAGATTTTAAGTGGGGGAGATTGTAACAACCCGCAAATTCTGATCCCATTTCAAAATTTTATTTTAGAAATTTTGATGGATTTTGAATATTCAAAATGATTTATTTTAAATAATAATGACTAAAAGTTTATTTTAATTGAAGTTAGAACGAATATATTTAGTTTAATTATAAAAGGAGTTAGAAATAGCGCGGTAGTTTGAAAATTTGAATTTGAACTTTGACTGACTGCACAGGATGCAAAGTAAATCGGATTTTAGTGAAACCAAAAATATGTGAATCTAATTAAAAATATCTTTCCAACGAATCCGAAAAATCGAAATTTCATAGCGGGAATCAAAGGTTATGCCCAGTTTAATTTTCAGAATAGTCGCTGTAGAATTTATATATATTTTAATATTAAAAATAGCCATTTTGCAAACGACCTCCGTTTTCGACGAAACCACGTTTGTTGGAACCGGAATGTCAAATTATTGCTATGTTCCAATTTTCAAAATTTATAGAATTAATATGTGAGCGTGGCATAAGAAAATCTGTTTTGTCAATTTCAGTCAAATTTGATCGACTTGAAAATGGTCATTTTTCAAACGGTCTCAGAATTCGACGAAATTAATCTTGTTAGGACCGTATCATCAAAACATAACTAGAAATAACTTTCCTGGAATTTTTAGAGTCCGTATGTGACCCCAGTAAATTAAAATGTACGTTCAAATTTAATATATATTGATTTATATTTTAATTTAAAGAAAAACATATCATAACAGCCGAATTGGGTTACGAAACATGTTCCATTGTGTCCGAGACGGGGGTATTTGGTTAGGGGCGACATTCGTTGGGTTCGATTTGGGGTTAGTATCAACGAACAAATATTTTCTTGAATTAAATAACATGGAAAATACTCTATAAATACGGTGGGTATACGCAATACGTACTAACCCTAATTCTAATGCCTAGCCGCCACCAACGTTTCCAATGGCCAAAAAGCTCCTAGATTCAAATGCTAAAAACTTCAAAATCACTCAATGGAATTTAGTAATTTATGAAGCGATATCGAAGAGGAAATGGAGGCCTTGGATTTTGTACGGTGATGATTGAAAATGGCGAAGAGTGGTGCTCGATTTTGCACCTCAGACCGTCGAACTTTGTAAGCCAATCGACGGCTATGGGGACCACCGAGCTGGGCCTCACTACAGGCGGAGGAGGCTCGGGTCTCGGCGCGCGTCAGGAACACCTCAGATCGATGTTCAGCAGCCTAGGGGGCGGGCGGTGGTGGATCAACTTCGGACGATGATGGGTTTCAACGGTTTGAAGTGTTCCAAGTGATAGAAGAAGGTCACGGCTAATTGAGGATTAGTAGATGTAATTAAATACAATTATATATTGTATTATTAAAATATGTAATCAAAACTATAAACGTTCAAATCTTATTCATATAACAAAAGAAATCGACGAAACGAGAAGCGTTGAACTCGTCTTTTCAAGATGTACACAATAGTACCGACTAGATCTGAAACAGAACAGATCAAATTTTGACAAAATTCCAGATCCGAATTATTCTGAGTTAAAAGCTCGGTGAGATTCTATTTTAAAATTTAAAATTAGTTGTTTATTTCGATGTGAAATGTATACTTATTTCATGTTGGTGTTGTATGTATATTTGTTGCAATGTTGATTTGTTTTCGGATTGCGATGAACCATCGAATTGGAGTGTGTATTCATGTGTGATAGGACTTAGTATATACAATAAAAACCATACTTTTGTTGTATATATAGGATGTAAAATACTCATGTGTGTCAAAATTTGGAGTATAAAAAAAAGAATAAATTGTAAAGTTGCATTTTTATTGTCATTTTGTATGCAATAAAAATAGAAGAGTTGAAAGTATCATTTTTGTTGTCATTTTATTAAATAAACATAAAGATTTTGTCAAAACATGATTGTTGAAATAAAAATAACCCTTTTCTATCAAATCATGTTAGTGAAACAAAATTATCATTCAAAAGGATTTGATGAAACAAATTATATCACTTTTAACAAGTCATAATAGATAAAACCAAAATTGTCACTTTGTCAAAGGCAATAGTTGAAACAAAATTGGTCTTTCCATCAGATTAGAATTGATGAAACAAAAATGAACATTTTTACAAATTAGGACAGTTGAATTAAAAATATACATTTTTATCGAAATGTACATTTTTATCAAATATATCATATTTATTGAAACCAAATAGCTAAATAGAAAAGAACATTTTTGTCAAACTATATTAGTTGAAACAAAAATGTACCTTTCGGCAAAATAAGATGGTTATAAACAAAAAGGACATTTTTGGTTAAACAAAAGAGTTAATCACAAATAGCATTTTATTAACTAGATTTGTAATACAACAAAAATATTCATTTTGTTAAATTAGAATTGTTAACAATATGAATTACCATTTTCATTCATTTTGTTAAACTTGAATTATTAACAAAATGAAATTATCACCTTTAAATCATTTGTTGAAATAGAATCGTCAACAAAATGCATGTATCACCTTTGATGCAATCTGTTGAAATAAAATTTATATTGCAAATATAAGAATCATCTTTATTTTCGAAACATACATTAGAATTGTAAGTGAAATAAAGAATCATTTGCATTATCACTACACACCTCCGAATTTATATGTAAAAGTGACATTTTATTGTGTTTATGTATACATCAAAGTTGTATGCAATTTAAAATAAAACATCTTTATGTGCTAGGTTATACATTAAAGACATACACAAATAAGATTATTTCTTTAACGTGTCAAAGTTAAGAATCATTGCATACAAATCAAGAAAAAGAAAGTTATCTTTTCATTTGTCATCGGTAACAAGGTCATATAAATACATTACATTTTATTAGACATTAGAAATTTATTAGGAATTTATGTGAGTAAAACACATTTTTATCCGGCACTAGGAATATAATAAAATGTTTGGTTCATATCATCAACATGTTAGCAGTATTAAAATTGGTTAAATTCATTAACTAATTATTTATTTATTTATTTATATGAATTGTTGTTGGCTGAAAACCCCACGTGGGTATTGAGATGATATTTGACATACTCTAGTCCCAATATTTAGTTTTATGTCGATCGATAGATTGACAAGCTGCGATGAGCATTATTATTCCATTTTAATGCTCACACAGTTGTGAAATTCACTCTAGATGTTCAATGGATGGTTTAATGATTATTTATCATTTGTTGTCATATACATACGATGTATGAAATCCATATAACTGAAATTTTATGGTAACTGATTGAGTCCCATTTTGATTCAGGATTTATTTTAAAATAAAGAATAATTTTAATTAGAGAATATCTTTTAAAAGAAGAATATTGTGATATAAAGATATTTTGAAATAAAGGGTATTGTAATATAAAGGATATTTTATATAAAGAATCTTTTTATATAAAGAATATTTGTAAATAACAAATATTTTAAAATCATATTCAACAAAGAATAAAATGATGATTTCTATGTCCGCTTTGGATGGGCATAAAAGATAAAACATATTTTTATCTAAATGAACTAGTTGTTTACTAGAATAAATCTTTTAAATCAAGATTTAATGAAGTTTTCCAATAATTGATATTTAATTGGAATTAAATAAGATAAATCGGATTTTTGGGTTTGTCGTGAACGATGTTTTAAATGACATTTGTTCTTGAACCCCGTATGAAAGAATAAATCTTTTAATTAAGATTATTAGAGTTTCTAATTATATTTAGTAATTGGAATCAAATGAAATGTGAATTGGGTTTATCGTGAAATATGTTTTAAACGACATTTTTTCTTTGACCCAATTAATAGTGGAAATATCATTTGAAATTCATAAATCTTTTTATTAAGATTTAATGGAAATTTTCCAAATTTAAAGTTTTCCAATTTAATATATTAAATTGGAATTGAATGGAATTCGATTTAATAATAATCGAGATGAGCTTCTGTGAATGAAGACCGTTACTTGTGACGACCCCATTTCCCGTAATGACGGTGACAAGGGTACTCTTTGGAATATAACAAAGAAACAGATAATAGTTGAACAGAATTAAATAAATACACCAGATAATGAACAATAGAATATACTGGATAAACGTAATCATCAGAGTTACACAGTATACAGGATCATACTTAGTACAAATACTGTTCAGCTATACATAAATGTCTATAGCGGAAACAAACAAAATATGCACAATAGGAGCTGAACAGCATAAAAAGAGATAAATAATAGAATCCATCTTCAGCTCCAGCTATCCAGAGAAAGCCAGCTAAAACCTGAATACAAGGCTGCCCGTGTAGAAAAAGGGACACCCGAGTTTGAAAGTGAATCAAACTACGAGTCAGTCATGGGACTGGTATGAGAAATCTACTCATCACATTTCAAATATGGCTTATCACTGGACCACGCCACTTTCGTGGAACGGGTTTACTCCATCGGATTGCCAGTGCTTTAAAAACAAATCTTTCTTTTAAACATCGCAATGCTTTTTATAAAAATGAAGCCATTATAAGACTCAGTTCCCATCACACAATGCAACGCAAACCGGAGGATAGAGTTTTACCTTATAATGACCAAAATATGATTGATACGAATAAAACAAAAGCATTTGATATTATTACTAGTGTTTATATGTTTCAAAAACAATTTGAATCATAACTATCAATCATAGTCAGCATGGGTACCATATATCATGTCGCCATATATATATATACAATCAAAACCGCACAGTCACATTTTGGAAATTGGATTTCCGTCATGAACCAAGGCAAAAGATAGTCCTTACCGACTTCGAGACAATCTAGCCCATGTCTCAGGGTCAGAGCGCATCGACCCTTTGGATCGTCAGGGCCGGTCCACCGATGTGGATTATTATACTTGAACACTACGTTTCCCCGCCCTTTGGGGCGTAAACGAGCCAACGAATGACTCCATCGGACCCGGATCGTCCGATCAAATCGAGGCACCTCTCAACAGTAACAACCACATAAGTCAAACTCGTCAGGGCGTGTAAAACCACTGACGCCACTTCTAGCTAGAAAGAAACATAGGCCCTCCCTGATGTCCTCTCCCGTTTCTGGTTCATACCGGGGTGTGAGGCTTGCAATTTCACATTATACACAAAGCTACGCCACACAGGCGGTGCTTTGATCATCACCACATGACTTTTCTTTTAAACAGAAGCCCTGATCACTACATCTTAGCATGCCACACAGGCAATTCACACCGTGCAACTGATGACTATCAATCACACAGAATAAATTCCAATGTCAGACACACTGTCCATTTGCAAGTCCGTTCTGGGTCTGAACGAAACCGGAGGCACTATATACCTCGCAAACCCATCGATCAACACGTACGTCTGGACGATCACCACTCATTATCCATATTTCGGGATGCCTCCCAATCAGGACCTCGGTTACCATCCAAACGAAGTGAAGATCTCCGGTCTTCGACCACCGTCTTCATCTTCGATTTCTTATCGTCGATTCAGTTATTCAGAATGGGATAAACCCGGTCTTTCTGAGCAACTCGCGTATATAATAAACAAGTGCAACACTAACATATACACGCATCATTTCAATTCATTAGTCACTAACCGTCAATCAGTAAGAGAACGATTTCCCAAATATTAACCCCGAAGGCCGAAACCAACATCAGATCAACACCCAGGAAACCATTCGACTTAGCCAACCTTCAGTTAATTTCTAAATCACATCCATATCGTTTATAATATTTTATAACGATTTATCGCTATTTTTATTTATTTTAAAATAGCCAATTTATTCAAAACGACGCTTCAGGCCATAACGCGGCCGTGGCGCTGTTTTTCTTCAGATTTGATTTACACATATCTGAAAATCTAACCGTTGGATCTTCACAAAATTTACATCAATAGAAAGATCTTTTCAAATCGAATCCAATGGTTCCAGTTTCGGGAAAATTCGACGGTCGGATCTCCCGATATAATCGTTTGAAGTTTCGATTTCCAAATACGAACTGCAGCGTCGTTATTCGATTAAAAATATAATTATATATATATATAATCGATTCTGGTGCTGTTTTTCTTCAGATTTGAATTAAACATTCCAGACAATCCAACCGTTGGATCATTACAAAGTTGGTGCCGTTGGAAAGATATTTCCAAAGCGGGCCCAACGGTTGCGATTCCAGGAAAATCCGATGGTCGGATCTTCCGGTATAATCGTTTGAAATCACGGTTTCAAAATACGAACTGCAGCGTAGTTATTCAATATATTTTAATTATATATATATATATCGATTCTTCGATTTCAAACTATATTCTTTTCATAATTTGATAAAAATGATATTTTTATCTAACTGGCTTCTATTCCAACACTTCACTATTTTTAACGATTCGTGCATATAATAAAAATGTGATTTTTATTGCAAAACAATTCATTTCAGAACACTATTATTTTATATAGTTAATATAGGTGATAAAAATAGGATTTTTATTATAAAATAATTTATTTCAAAACAAGATTATTTTATACATTTCATATTGATGTTAAAATTGGGATTTTTATTATAAAACAATTTCTTTCAAAATATGAATACCATTCAACACATGAATTTCAATTCAGCGAATGAATTTCAATTCAACACATGAAGGTTTTCTATAGTTTATATAAATCAATAAAAAGGTGATTTTTATATTTAAAACACGAATACCATGCAACACATGAATTTCAATTCAACGAATGAATATCGATTCAACACATGAAGGTTTTCTATAGTTTCTATATATAGATAAAAATGTGATTTTTATATTTAAAACACGAATACCATTCATCACATGAATTTCTATCCAACGAATGAATATCGACTCAACACATGAAGGTTTTCTATAGTTTCTATATATAGATAAAAATGTGATTTTTATATTTAAAACACGAATACCATTCAACACATGAATTTCTATCCAACGAATGAATATCGACTCAACACATGAAGGTTTTCTATTCAACGAATAAATATAGTTTCAACAAATGAAAATAATTCAAACACATGAATATTATTCAAAATTTCGGCAGCATAACGGCTGGGTAGTTAAAACCGGGACCGTCCCTAGTACGGCTCCTCGCTCTTCCTTAAAACCTCGCGGTTTTTGACAATGGGGAATCATGCATCTAGTTCGCACGTAGGCGGCATGTATATTTATTTCATTTCCACAAACTAATCCTATGTGGTTTCAACCAAATATTTCTCAACCACAAATGGGTATTTTTCAACCACAATCAATCAATATCAACCAAAAACAATTCCAACCAACCATTCGCTATCAATCAATTATCACACCAATCACAACCAATAAATATCGTCCATGGTTTGTGGACGAGGGGAGTATATATATATAGCAATTCACTTCTATTTCAACACATATATAATTTTTACAACGCATATATAACTTATACATCGAACGTACAACTTATACAACGCTTATACATGAGGTGTACAGCGCTTATATAACACATACATCGACTATATAATTTATACATCGTCGTTTTCCTTATCGTATATAAATTAGAAATCTCACATTGGGTTCCACTCCACCAAAAATAGCAGAAGGCTCATAAAAATATGCGGTCTCATTTAGAAGGCAGAAGACGTCCACACGAGTCCACTGTCTCTTGTTTCACTGAATTTCAACAAGAAACGAAAAAGATATGATTTTTACAGTGAAAACAAAAATCGTAGCACTTTAAACTGCTATAATATAGTTTAATTTATTTTCAGCCGTTACCTTTCAAAGCTGTTCAAAACTAGGTTTCGAAAATTCGTGAAATCCGTAGCACTTCGTCCCGATCAGGTTGCGTGACGTCGAAGAGGGTGGAAAGGGCTTCGCGGCGCCGGGGGTTTTGGCCAGATCGATGGCCTGTGGAGGCGGCAGTGGCGCTCTCAAGACGTCGACTTCCTGGGCGTTGTTCCCGACGCTGGCGAGGAGAGAGAAGGCGGCGGGGGGTCGGATTTGAAGAGGAGGAGGAGGCGCGTCGAGGTAGGGTGGTGGCGGCGCTGGTAGATGGCCGAGGCAGCGGAGAAAGGGTCGGGAAGGATGGAAGACTTCTCGCCGTCGATATCGGCTGATACGGGGGGGGGGGGGGTTTACGGATTTTTTTAATTAATGAATGAAAATTTTCTATTGGCCGATATTTATATTTATTCGAAAATTAGGGTTTTCTCCCACGAACTCGAAATCAAACCCATCGACTGTCGTCCCTAGCGTTTTACCCCCATTCCGAACACAATGGGATTTGTTTCGTAGGCCCACTCGACTGTTTCAGTCAGTTTTCTTTCAAATTAAAATATATAACATTCAATATTCAATTTGAACGTGCATTTCAATTTGCCAGGGCCACAAACTGATTCGAAAAATTCCAGAAAAATAAATCTGGCTATGTTTTGACGATACGGTCCCAACAAAACTAGTTTCATTGAATTCTGAGACCGTTTGCAAAAAGGCCCATTTCTGGTCGATCCAATTTAACTACAATTGATCAAAACACATTTTCCTTTGCCACGCTCACATACTAGCTTAAAAAATTATGAAATTTGAAACCTAGCAATAACTTCACATCCCGGATCCAACAAAAGTAGTTTCGTCGAATTCCGAGGTCGTTTGCAAAATGGCCAATTTCACGGGCTATATAAATTACATAGCGACCTTTCTGAAAATTCATTTGGCCATAACTTTTGCTTTTCGCTATGAAAATTCGATTTTTCATATTCGTTAGAAAGGTATTCACTAACAGATTTAAATATTTTTGGTTTCACTCAAATCCGTTTTGTTTTGCACCCGGTAGAGTCCGATAAAGTTTGAATTCAATTTTTGAAACTGCAGCGCCATTTCAGGCCTTGTTTATAATTAGAATTAATTATATTCGTTTTCAATTATCGATTCAAACTTACTTTTCATCGCTACTATTTAAAATATTTATTTTAAATGTTTAAAATCCATTATTTTAGCCAATTAAAAAAATTTAAATTGGTTCAGATTTTCTGGGTTGTTACAATCTCCCCCACTTAAAACTTTTCGTCCCCGAAAAGGAACAAAGTCGAAAGCGGTTTGATTAATCAACTCTACGTTCGATCTGGCTTCCATTCTCCAACTTTTCAGTTTCTGAGAATTTTCAAATTCTTCAAAAATTTGGCTAACACCCGGAATTTTCGAAAAATTTCGCCATAACCTCCTTTGTACGGGGAGAGGTTTGGAAATTTATTGGGCCATATTAGGTACCCAATAAATCCTAATAAGCATACACATATTTATAGTGATATATTCTGGTGTTTACAGGGGAGCGTGTATTGATAATAACTCCAGAGAATAAATTCTCGTCACCCTATCAAAGCCTGAGGGAGTGTGTATTTTAAATGCTCCAGAGGATAAATCCTCGTCACCTCGTCCCGTGTGGGAAATAAATAGTCCATGTGCCGTATCTAATAACTAGAGAGACGTGATTATTGTCAACTCCAGACCCGTGTGGGGTTTTTATTAATCTGGCAATTTAATCGTTACAATTTAAATAGTCCATATCAGTCATCAGTTCAACCTGTAAAATATAGTCATCGCCATACAAGCCTCTCGCTCGTATGGTAAATGTTCCACCTCGTCACACAAGCTCCAAATGCTTATGTGGTATATGTTGAAGTATGCCTATCTTCAGAAGTATGCCATGCAGTGTAGTTCAAAATTAATTGTTACTATCCTATGGCGACATTTATTTTTACACACAGAATAACCAGCACTCCGCATCCAATGGCATTCACAGGAGTTGATATAACAATATTTCGCATCCAACTCATTAAGGTTTACCTATTTATCGGGCACGCAAATATAATCTTTACTCAACAGCTATCCATTTACCTGTTCAAACATATATAATGCACAAGTATATATATTTCTATCTATTTTTAAATCAGTTCAATGTGTGATTTAAATGAATAAATTCTACCATTATCCTATTATTGATTAAATTAACTATCGTTTTAATAACTTTAATTAATCAAATCTACAATCACACAACACAAACAACAATCAAATTGTTTTTAACTTTTCAAAGTCATACAAATCAATTCCTATATTCTTTTAAAATCATTCAGACTATAGAGTTAAAAGTGCACATCCATGAAAAGAAAATAACAATAGAGTAGAGAACTAATTGGTAATGCAAAGTATGGTAAATGTACCTTGCACCGGAGTCAATCAGAGATATCCACTCGGCATCTAGGATAAGCTTTTTGAATGCTCGCCTCAGTTTCCCAAGTACAATCTCGCGGATCTCCACTCCATTGCACTTTGACTAAGTGAACCTTATTGTTCCTCAATTCTTTGGTCTCTTTGCCGATGATCTTTAGCGGCTCTCGTCTCACAGCTAATTCTGGAGTAATTTCAATATCCTGTTGAGCTGCTTCTTCCACGATCAAGTCTGGATCATGAACGTGCTTTCGAAGTTGAGATATATGAAATACATCATGCACTCCAGGCAACCAATCAGGCAATTTAACCCTATAAGCGAGAGTTCTGATCCGTTCCAGAATAGGAAACAGACCAATGAATTTGGGCGCCAACTTTCCAATTTTACCGAACCGGATAACTCCTCTCATCGGCGATACTTTCAAATATACATAGTCGCCAACAGCAAAGGATATATCTCTTCTTCTCCTATCGGCATAGCTCTTTTGTTGGCTTTGAGCGGCGAGTAATCACTTCTTAATAAAATCGACATTGTCGGCAGCTTCTCGGATCATATCAGGCCCTAACACAAGTCTATTATCGGGTTCGACCCAACAAGCAGGAGATCGGCATGGTCTACCATATAATGCTTCGAATGGCGACATTGTCAAGCTCGCCTGGTAGCTGTTATTGTATGAGAATTCAGCCAAATGTAGATGGTCTTCCCATGACCCACCGAAATCTAGAACACAAGCCCGCAATAGATCTTCTAGTATACGATTCACCCTCTCAGTCTGACCATCTGTCTGAGGATGATAAGCGGTGCTTAGATTCAGCTTTGTTCCCAACTCTACTTGAAATGCCTCCCAGAATTTACTAGTAAATATTGTATCTCTATCACTGACTATACTGAGTGGCACTCCATGTAGTCTAACTATTTCCTTGAAGTATATCTGCGCCAGACTCTGAGCAGTTCTGTTTGATCTGACAGGTATGAAATGGGCGGTCTTCATGAAGCGATCTACGATCACCCAAATACTGTCATTCCCTTTTCTGGTTCTGGGCAGACCATCAATGAAATCCATAGAAATATGTTTCCACTTCCAACCAGGAACGTCTAGCGATTGTAATAATCCAGCAAGTTTTTGTTGGTCGCTTTTGACTAGCTGGCAAGTAGGGCATCGACTAACATATAAAGAAATGTCCCTCTTCATCGACTTCCACCAGAAAATGCGTTTGATGTCATTATACATTTTGCTTACTCCCGGGTGGATACTAAGTTTTGACTTGTGGCATTCATCCAGTACTTCCTTTCGGAGTTCAGGAATGTTAGGAACACAGATTCGACCTTTCAGCCTTAGAAACCCCTCATCATCAACTTGAAAACTCGAGGGTTCGCCTTTCTGAATTATGTCTCTGATATTCTGAATGAAGTGATCATCCTTCTGAAGAGCAGATATTTTATCTATCAATGAAGTCGTGATAATAAAACTGGCAATCATCTCATTCTTTCGGCTTAACGCATCGGCCACGACATTGGCTTTCCTTGGAGTGTATATAATCTCAAAATCGTATGCTGCAAGGAACTCTAGCCAACGTTGTTGCCTCAGATTCAGGTCTTTCTGGGTGAATAGATACTTCAGCGACTAATGATCTGTAAACAGTTCGAATCTCTCACCCAGAAGATAATGCCTCCAGATTTTCAAAGTGAATAATATAGCCAATAACTCAAGATCATGAGTTACGTAGTTCTTTTCGTGCGGCTTCAGTTGACGGCTAGCATAAGCAATCACTTGGCCCCTTTGCATTAACACTGCGCCAAGGCCTTCTCTAGAAGCATCAGTCCAGACTTTCAAATCCTGATTGTCGTCGATGATGGTTAACACTGGAGCAGTCGTTAGTCTTAACTTTAGCTCTTCAAAAGCCTCCTCACTTTCTGGAGTCCATTTGAATTTAGAGTGCTTCTTTGTAAGCTTCGTTAAATGACCAGATATCTTCGAAAAGTTTTTAATGAACTTCCGGTAATAGCTAGCCAATCCGAGAACACTGCGGACTTCAGTGGGGGTACTGGGCTGTTTCCAATTCTGAATAGCTGTGATTTTGCTTGGATCCACAGCAATTCCTTCTTTTGATACGACATGGCCTAGAAATTTTACTTCCTCTTGCCAGAATATACATTTGGACAGTTTGGCTTTCAATACATTCCTTCTGAGGATTTCCAGAACCTGTTCCAAATGCTTTTCATGTTCGGCCTTTGATTTAGAGAATATTAGAATATCGTCAATGAAAACCAGAACAAATTTATTCAAAACCCCTCTGAACACTCTATTCATCAGATCGACGAAGTAAGCAGGAGTGTTACATAAGCCGAACGGCATTACTAACCACTCGTAGAATAAGTCGGGACCTCTGAATGCTGTCATTGGAACACACTCTTCGGCAATTTGAAGTTGATGGAAGCCTGTAGCTAGGTCCATCCTTGAGAATACTTGTGCTCCATTCAGACGATCCAATAAATCATCGATCCGCGGCAATGGATATTTGTTCTTTATCGTCTGCTTGTTCAAATCACGATAATCTACACATAGTCGCAGAGTATCGTCTGATTTTGGGACAAACATCACTGCTGCCCCCCAATCAGAGAAACTAGGCCTGATCAGACCTTTGTATACTAGCTGTCGTGTTTGATTGTCAAGTTCTTCTTTCTCCTTCAAGGACATTCTTCGGATAGCGTGAACTACCGGCTTTGCATTCGGAATCAAAGCGATCTTGAAATCTATTTCTCTCTGCGAGGGTAAGCGAACAACTTCTTCAAACACATCCGCATATTTTTTGACGACAGGAATGTCTTTGATGAGGTCAGGAATATTCTCTGTGACTTCAGGGATATTTTCTATTTGGGCTGGAGAGACATCCAAAGCTGCCCAGAAGTCTTTTCTATTAGCTTTCTGACCTTCACAGGGAATGGTTATATAACCACCTGATTTTATCTTTGCCCTAACAACTCTCTTGGTGCATCTAACCTCTGCTTCATATTTGGCAAGCCAATCCAATCCTAGAATAAGATCGAATTCATTAAAATTCATGACGATAGAGATAGTAGGGAATTTGTAGCAGGAAAAAGAGACACGCGCCCCACAAACCCAACTGAGATCGATGGAACCCCCAACTGGGTTTTGGACAGTCATTGGTTCTTTGAGCTTCCTTAATTTCAAATCCAACTTCTTGACTGCACTCTTTGCAATAAAGCTTTGTGACGCGCTAGTATCAAACAGTACTTTAACTGGAATGTTCTTGACATTGAGCGTGCCTTCTAAAACATCAGCCCTTCCTTGACTAGCTGAAGGCTCGGAAGTTTCCGCTATTTCATTCACTTGAACTACATCAGGCTTCTTTAAGAGCCAACAATCCTTAGCAAGATGACCCATCTGATGGCATTTACTACAACCCCTTTTCTCTTGAAACTCCCCATCAATTCTTAACCTTTTCTTCTTTTGTTTTCGATTGGCTCTATATCCATCCTTTGTTTGTTTCTTTAAAGATCTGCAATTCCCTTGCAAATGCCCTTGCTTATGGCAGTTATTGCATATGGCAGTCGTTGCTGGTTCTTTTTCGGTTTTGGCCCTTTTTCGATTGACTTTGGGCTCCTTACTGATCTCAGACATTGTACTGGCCTCAGGACGATCAGTTTCAGACTCAATTTTATTACTAGAGCTGACTTCTTCTTCAGACTGTAGCATACCTTTCTTGTCTAGATCTTCGTACTGGTAAGCCATGTATATCATTTCAGAGAAAGGAAGCTTCACATTCCTCATTACACTGTTCTAATATTTTCTTTGAAGCCCGTTGATAAATCTCAAATTCTTCCTCCTCGGATTTTCAATTAGATGAGGGGCAAAGTGAGAAAGTTCATTGAATTTCTTATGATATTCGGGAATGGTCATGTCTCCTTGTATCAAATAAGAAAATTCATCACATAGTCGCTCTATTGCTTCTGGAGGAGTAAATCTTTCCAGGAAAATCACTTTGAATCTATCCCAAGTGATATCACCTTCTGGATTATCCTTAATAACAGAATCCCACCAGAACAAAGCTTCATCTTTGAGTGCCCAAGAGGCCAGTAATCTTTTCTGGTCATCCCTCAGCTTTAATCCTTCGAAGATTTTCTCAGCTGAACGAATCCAAGCTTGCGTTCTCATAATAGATTCTTCGCCCGAGAACGGCTTTCCACCCAGATTTCTATATTACATAAATAGAGCTTCTATATCCGGGTTAGTATTACTTCTTCTGTTTCTGGCACTCATTTTCTAGTACTTCTGCAAATAGCAGATCAAGTGTCAGGTCAACAGAAAAGATATTTCAAAATACAGAGACAAATACTTGAATGTAAATGCGTCTATCGAGGTGTTATTTCATTCTGCTACTCTTACAAGGATATCACTGATCCTATCTGTATTGAGTTTCCCATCCTAGAACACTACTGGTTCTATACTGACGAGTTCGTTAATATGTTATATTCCAGAACTAAGCTTAACCAAAGCTCTGATACCACGTTGTGACGACCCCATTTCCCGTACTGACGGTGACAAGGGCAATCTTTGGAATATAACACAGAAACAGATAATAGCAGAACAGAATTAAATAAATACACCAGATAATGAACAATATAATATACTGGATAAACGTAATCATCAAAGTTACACAGTATACAGGATCATACTTAGTACAAATACAGTTCAGCTATACATAAATGTCTACAGCGGAAACAAACAAAATATGTACAATAGGAGCTGAACAACATAAAAAGAGATAAATAATAGAATCCATCTTTAGCTCCAACTATCCAGAGAAAGCCAGCTAAAACCTGAATACAAGGCTGCCCGTGTAGAAAAAGGGGCACCCGAGTTTGAAAGTGAAACAAACTACGAGTCAGTTATGGGACTGGTATGAGAAATCTACTCAACACATTTCAAATATGGCTAATCACTGGACCACGTCACTTTCGTGGAACGGGTTTACTCCATCGGATTGCCAGTGCTTTAAAAACAAATCTTTCTTTTAAACATCGCAATGCTTTTTATAAAAATGAAGCCATTATAAGACTCAGTTCCCATCACACAATGCAACGCAAACCAGAGGATAGATTTTTACCTTATAATGGCCAAAATATGATTGATACGAATAAAACAAAAGCATTTGATATTATTACTAGTGTTTATATGTTTCAAAAACAATTTGAATCATAACTATCAATCATAGGCGGCATGGGTACCATATATCATGTCGCCATATATATATATATATATATATATATATATATATACAATCAAAACCGCACAGTCACGTATTTGGAAATTGGATTTCCGTCATGGACCAAGGCAAAAGATATTCCTTACCGACTTCGAGACAATCTAGCCCATGTCTCAGGGTCAGAGCGCATCGACCCTTTGGATCGTCAGGGCCGGTCCACCGATGTGGATAATTATACCTGAACACTACGTTTCCCCGCCCTTTGGGGCGTAAACGAGCCAACGAATGACTCCATCGGACCCGGATCGTCCGATCAAACCGAGGCGCCTCGCAATAGTAACAACCACATAAGTCAAACTCGTCAGGGCGTGTAAAACCACTGATGCCACTTCTAGCAAGAAAGAAAAGCAGGCCCTCCCTAATGTCCTCTCCCGTTTCTGGTTCATACCGAGGTGTGAGGCTCGCGATTTCACGTTATACACAAAGCTATGCCACACAGGCGGTGCTTTGATCATCACCACAAGACTTTGCTTTTCAACAGAAGCCCTGATCACTTCATCTTAGCATGCCACACAGGCAATTCACACCGTGCAACTGATGGCTATCAATCACACAGAATAAATTCCAATGTCAGACACACTGTCCATTTACAAGTCCGTTCTGGTTCTGAACAAAACCGGAGGCACTATATACCTCGCAAACCCATCGATCACCACGTACGTCTGGACGATCACCACTCATTATCCATATTTCGGGATGCCTCCCAATCAGGACCTCGGTTACCATCCAAACGAGGTGAAGATCTCCGGTCTTCGACCACCGTCTTCATCTTCGATTTCTTATCGTCGATTCAGTTATTCAGAATGGGATAAACCCGGTCTTTCTGAGCAACTCACGTTTATAATAAACAAGTGCAACACTAACATATACATGCATCATTTCAATTCATTAATCACTAACCGTCAATCAGTAAGAGAACGATTTCCCAAATATTAACCCTGAAGGCCGAAACCAACATCAGATCAACACCCAGTAAACCATTCGACTTAGCCAACCTTCAGTTAATTTCTAAATCACATCCATATCGTTTATAATATTTTATAATGATTTATCACTATTTTATTTATTTTAAAATAACCAATTTATTCAAAACGACGTTTCGGGCCATAACGCGGCCGTGGCGCTGTTTTTCTTCAGATTTGATTTACACATATCTGAAAATCTAACCGTTGGATCTTCACAAAATTTACATCATTAGAAAGATCTTTTCAAAACGAATCCAACGGTTCCGGTTTCAGGAAAATACGACGGTCGGATCTCCCGGTATAATCGTTTGAAGTTTCGATTTCAAAATACGAACTGCAGCGTCATTATTCGATTAAAAATATAATTATATATATATATAATCGATTCTGGCGCTGTTTTTCTACAGATTTGAATTAAACTTTCCAGACAATCCAACCATTGGATCTTTAGAAAGTTGGTGCCGTTGGAAAGATATTTCCAAAGCGGACCCAACGGTTGCGATTCCAGGAAAATCCGATGGTCGGATCTTCCGGTATAATCGTTTGAAATCACAGTTTCAAAATATGAACTGCAGCCTCGTTATTCGATATATTTTAATTCTATTTATATATTTATCGATTCTTCGATTTCAAACTATATTCTTTTCATACATTTGATAAAAATGATATTTTTATCTAACTGGCTTCTATTCCAACACTTCACTATTTTTAACGATTCGTGCATATAATAAAAATGTGATTTTTATTGTATAACAATTCATTTCAAAACACTATTATTTTATATAGTTAATATAGGTGATAAAAATAGGATTTTTATTGTAAAACAATTTATTTCAAAACAAGATTATTTTATACATTTCATATTAATGTTAAAAATGGGATTTTTATTATAAAACAATTTCTTTTAAAATATGAATACCATTCAACACATGAATTTCAATTCAACGAATGAATTTCGATTCAACATGTGAAAGTTTTCTATAGTTTATATAAATCAATAAAAAGGTGATTTTTATATTTAAAAAACGAATACCATTCAACACATGAATTTCAATTCAACGAATTGAATATCGATTCAACACATGAAGGTTTTCTATAGTTTCTATATATAGATAAAAATGTGATTTTTATATTTAAAACACGAATACCATTCAACACATGAATTTCTATCCAACGAATGAATATCGACTCAACACATGAAGGTTTTCTATAGTTTCTATATATAGATAAAAATGTGATTTTTATATTTAAAACACGAATACCATTCAACACATGAATTTCTATCCACCGAATGAATATCGACTCAACACATGAAGGTTTTCTATTCAACGAATAAATATAGTTTCAACAAATGAAAATAATTCAAACACATGAATATTATTCAAAATTTCGACAGCATAACGGCAGGGTAGTTAAAACTGGGACCGTCCCTAGTACGGCTCCTCGCTCTACCTTAAAACCTCGCGGTTTTTGACAATGGGGAATCATGCATCTAGTTCGCACGCAGGCGGCATGTATATTTATTTCATTTCTACAAACTAATCCTATGTGGTTTCAACCAAATATTTCTCAACCACAAATGGGTATTTTTCAACCACAATCAATCAATATCAACCACAAACAATTCCAACCAACCATTCGCTATCAATCAATTTTCACACCAATCACAACCAATAAATATCGTCCATGGTTTGTGGACGAGGGGCATATATATATATATATATATATATATATATATATATATATATAGCAATTCACTTCTATTTCAACACATATATAATTTTTACAACGCATATATAACTTATACATCGAACGTACAACTTATACAATGCTTACACATGAGGTGTACAACGCTTATATAACCCATACATCGACTATATAATTTATATATCGTCGTTTTCCTTATCGTATATAAATTAGAAATCTCACATTAGGTTCCACTCCACCAAAAATAGCAGAAGACTCAAAAAAATATGCGGTCTCTTCTAGAAGGCAGAAGACGTCCACACGAGTCCACTGTCTCTTGTTTCACTGAATTTCGATAAGAAACGAAAAAGATATGATTTTTACAGTGAAAACAAAAATCGTAGCGCTTTAAACTGCTATAATATAGTTTAATTTATTTTCAGCTGTTACCTTTCAAAGCTGTTCAAAACTAGGTTTTGAAAATTCGTGAAATCCATAGAACTTCGTCCTGATCAGGTTGCGTGACGTCGAAGAGGGTGGAAAGGGCTTCGCGGCGCTGGGGGTTTTGGCCAGATCGATGGCCTGTGGAGGCGGCAGCGGCGCTCTCAAGATGTCGACTTCTTGGGCGTCGTTCCCGACGCTGGCGAGGAGAGAGAAGGCGGCGGGTGGTCGGATTTGAAGAGGAGGAGGAGGCGCGTCAAGGTAGGGTGGTGGCGGCGCCGGTAGATGGCCGAGGCGGCGGCGAAAGGGTCGGCAAAGATTGAAGACTTTTTGCCATCGATATCGGCTGATACGGGAGGGTTACGGATTTTTTTATTTTTTTAATTAATGAATGAAAATTTTCTATTGGCCGATATTTATATTTATTCGAAAATTAGGGTTTTCTCCCACGAACTCGAAATCAAACCCAACGACTGTCGTCCCTAGCATTTTACCCCCATTCCAAACACAATGGGATATGTTTCGTAGGCCCACTCGACTATTTCAGTCAGTTTTCTT
The DNA here is from genome assembly GCA_030737875.1 of Allium sativum. Lineage (NCBI taxonomy): Eukaryota > Viridiplantae > Streptophyta > Magnoliopsida > Asparagales > Amaryllidaceae > Allium > Allium sativum. The sequence continues at coordinate 964,777,269 of CM060912.1, read as the reverse complement.
TCAAATTAAAATATATAACATTCAATATTCAATTTGAACGTGCATTTCAATTTGCCAGGGCCACAAACTGATTCGAAAAATTCCAGAAAAATAAATCTGGCTATGTTTTGATGATACGGTCCTAAAAAAACTAGTTTCGTTGAATTCTGAGACCGTTTGCAAAAAGGCCCATTTCTAGTCGATCCAATTTAAATACAATTGACCAAAACACACTTTCCTTTGCCATGCTCACATACTGGCTTCAAAAATTATGAAATTTGAAACCTATCAATAACTTCACATCCTGGATCCAACAAAAGTGGTTTCGTCGAATTCCGAGGTCGTTTGCAAAATGGCCAATTTCACGGGCTATATAAATTCCATAGGGACCTTTCTGAAAATTTATTTGGCCATAACTTTTACTTTCCGCTATGAAAAATCGATTTTTCAGATTCGTTAGAAAGGTATTCACTAACAGATTTAAATATTTTTGGTTTCACTCAAATCCGTTTTGTTTTGCACCCGGTACAGTCCGACAAAGTTTGAATTCAATTTTTGAAACTACAGCGCCATTTCAGGCCTTGTTTATAATTAGAATTAATTATATTCGTTTTCAATTGTCGATTCAAACTTACTTTTCATCGCTACTATTTAAAATATTTATTTTAAATATTTAAAATCCATTATTTTAGCCAATTTAAAAATTTTAAATTGGCTCAGATTTTCTGGGTCGTTACATTACTATATATGGAATTTAAGAGGCTTTGTCGTTATTCCATTTATATTATTGGTCTGATACAGAAATTTATATCGATTATATATTGATTTGATTTCTGTGAAGCTTTCATATTTTATGGAAGATGATTTTGGGTTTATCGTGAACAGTGTTTTAAAATGACATTTGTTCTTTAACCCGGTTAAAGATAAGATTTATTTCTTAAATCTGAATAATCATAAAGTAGATTTTGGATACTAAAACCAAATTGGGGTTTTAATGGATCTTTAAAAGGGGGATTAAGGAATAAATTAAAGAATTTATCTTTGATAAAATTTATGGGAACCATTTTCCAAATACTGTGAATATCTTATTAAAAGAATATTATGAATTGGAATGTAGCGTATGATGTGTTTTATAGCACTTGGTTTTTATTATTATAATACGTGAGTTATTCAGAAAGATCGGGTTTAACCCATTCTGAATAATTGCTACGACGATTAAAAGTTGAAGATGAAGACGATGATTGAAGACCGGTGATCTTCACATCGAGTGGATGAGGACTACTGATGCCTTTGATTGGAGTTGCCGCCTTGAGAAGGTTCCAGTGGTAGTTGTCCGGACGTATTGTTGATCGTTCGGATATGCGAGGTATAAGGTACCTCCGGTTTCGTTTAGACCCAAAACGAACTTGTAAATGGATTGTATGTTTGACGTTATATTCTTTTATACTGTATTCGTTGATCGCTACCAAATATATATCTGTTGGTGGTGGAGAATTTATTCTCTTGCATAACACCCTTCTCTAAGACATACGAGCTTAGAGGTTATATATTGGGAGAAATCAATGGTATGGTATGAATTGACAATGTGGCAACCAAGGTGCAAATGATCAAGGTTTTTGTTGTAAAGCAGAGCCTTGTGGTTGATGATCACGGCGCAGGTTTAATTAGCATAGCTTTATGTAGCGTTACTTCGCGAGCCTCACACCCCGGTATGATCCAGAAACGGGAGTAATGACTGCAGGGAGGACATACGTTTCTTTCTAGCTAGAAGTGGTGTCATGGTTTTTACAAGGCCTTACATTTTTACTTATGTGGATGATGAAATGAGGCACCTCGGTTATTTGAGTCCCCTGTGGCTCTATTTATGCCCCCATAGGGCAGGGAAACGTATTGTTTAGGCATTACTAATCCAACCATTGCACTTTGGTGGACCGGCCCTGAAGATCCAAGGGACGATGCGTTCTGTTCCTAAGGCACAAGCTCGAGTGTCTCGAATTTGGTAAGGACTATCTTTTGCCTTGGTTCATGATGGAAATCCAACTTCCAATACGACCCATGCGGTTTTGATTGTATTACTAGTACGGCGACATAGTATATGGTAGCTATGCCGTCTATGATTGATATTATGATTGAAATGTTTTTGAAAACATATACACACTATAATAATATCAACTCCGTTTTATCGTATCAAGCATTTTTGACCATTATAAGGTAAAACTCTATCCACTACAACAAAATATGATAATTATAACGCTTTTTAATAACACATTATTCTGAAATGTTATTAATTACACTTAATTCTTATTTTCCACACGTAATCTTGTTTTGTTATATGAGTGTAACGCTTCCATTCATGGTTCCCTCCAACTTCACGAATTATTCATCTCTCCCTCCAAAACCATTTCCCTTCCTCCAAAACAATGCCTCAAAAAATTTCAACCTATTGCCAAAAACCCCTTCATCCAAAACCATTAATCATGGTCTCCCTCCAAAACTCCTTTCGTCTCCAATCTCCTCAACCGATCTGTCGAAGCTAGGGCAGGGCGATTTGAATCTAATCTTCGACTTGGATTCTGGTAAGCAAACCCATATGCTGTAGATCCGAATTTACGATTATGGATCTGTAGATTCGGATTTACGATTTTAGGCTTGTTGTTTTTTGTGATTTACTTTTTTAATTAGGTTTGCTATCTACTGCAATTAGTGAAATTTCATGATTTTAGGGTTACTATCTAGTTTATTGATTCGAATTTATGATTTTAGGTTTTCTACCTACTGCGATTAGTGAATCTGGATAAAAAAAATCGAATATGGACCAACTTCACGATATAAAATTCCAGTTTACCGATCTCATTCAACACAAAATAAAAAGGCTTACTCTTTGTTTGATATCTACTGTGATTAATGAATGCTTGCTTAATTTACATGGTTTAAATATTTTATCCTACAACATTACTATTTGCATGTTTTTCTATAATATTATTTAACACTTCATTAAACAAGCAGAGCATGATCGTAACAACGTAACTAACTAGAAAATGGTGTAATAGAGTGGTGTTTAAAATATGATACTATATGTATTGCAGATATATTTCCTTCTTACGTATCTTCCTATGACAGTTTTGTTCTAGGCATTCTTTATGTATTGTTGTGATCTGTTTTTGTTACCTTACCTGGAATGTGGGGCCACTATAAAAACTTTCAAAAAAGAATCTATTGGACAAATATCTGCAATTTCAATAACATATATACCAGGGTGCCATGGAGATGGATGGCGGAAGGGGTTTCTCAGAATTACTGAGAAATACAAGCTATGTTTATAAAAACAATAATGGAAAACACGATTGGGGTTGTGGCACCAAGTATGGAAATGATGGGGTTTAGGAATATTTCTCAAAGTATTAAAGGTGATAGCGAAGAGCTTTTCAATTCCTAGCTTATGAATACAGAGGCAAGAAGTGATTTCAGTTGTTTACTTTTTTTTATCTTCTCTTCTTTCCTAGTATATTAGTATAGTCTGAATTAGATTGATGTTATATTGGTTTAGTTGATTGAGGATATTTTGTTTTATGATCAAGCATATATGCTAGACAAAAAAATAATACACACATGTATCGAAATATCCAAGTTTTCATAATCGTTCGTGTACATGTAACTAATGATCTGAGAATCTTTTATTTCACATGATAACTGCCTGCATGTTTTGCTATCTTTGCAGGTTTCTGGACATGGTTCTGGTAGTATTTCTCATCGCACTTGTCAAGCCTAAAAAAGGTGAGTGCAAAATATGTTTCAAAAGTAATATATTTTATTAGGTGTTGGTTTATAGCTTGCCACTTAAAACTATTTGATGATCCAAAATTCGAATGAATTGTCATGACAAAATGAGAATTTTTAGATGTCATGTCAGGAATATTTATTGATTTAATTTTCTGAGATATCAGCAAGCATTTTCTTCAATTATTCGTGTTCCATAAAAATATACGCATTCACTCAAGAGGTAGAGTGTTAATGATTACGGGAAGGGGGAAAAAAGATGATTTCTGTGGGATCCCTGAAAATAGATAATTAACTAGAAAGTATTATGGGCTTGTTGGAAAGTGCGCTTTTTCTCTCTCATTTTGTTGTTGTTGATTGAATTGAATAATAATACATGTAACCTTGTACGAATACACACACATATATTTGATACACACACACATGTACACACACATGCATATTGTTAAAATTATCGGTGTTATGATATTGTTTGCAGGATATCAACTGAACTGGCCACAATTCAAGATGATGGATATCCATTGCAAAAGAAAAGTGTCAATGAAAATTTGTATCAGCAAGGCATGAGTAAACCCGAAGAACACTTTATTAATTCCAATCAACAATCCCCAAGGTAACTATGTTAATCATAATCTTGATATATTTATTCTTCCCTAAATATCTGCATGAGTAAAGGCAGCATGAATGGAGTTTTCAAGTTTGACGCATAAGGCCATGTATTTTAGCTTGATAGGTGAAGTTTCCTTTCTTTTGCCACATGCTAGTTAACTCCATAATCATATTCTCCAGATTAGTAAAGATGTTAAATATTTTCAAATCAATTGTTTTTCTCAAATTAATTTATCAAAAGTTTATATTTATTCTGTGTTGTTATTGCTAGGACTGTCCTTATTGCCAACAATGTATCTTTGTTGAACAAAGAGGCAAATGCTCCAATATTTGATAAATTGGATGTGAAGAGAATGAAATGATATGTTTGACCTTTTTGGAGGCTCGCTAGTCCCTTCCATTTATGGCCATTTGTGGATTAAAAAGGCTGTTATTTTGCTTATGCTTGGTGGAGTTGAAAAGAATCTAAAGAATGGCACACATTTAAGAGGGTATGCAATTATTCATTATGTGATCGACTTGTTCTAGTATAAATAATTAGGTTAATGTGATAATGTTTTAAATTTTAAATGTGTACAGGGATATAAATATGATGATGGTTGGTGATCCTTCAGTTGCTAAGTCACAACTCTTGAGAGCAGTGATGGACATATCTCCACTGGCCATTTCAACTACTGGTCGTGGTTCTTCTGGTGATGGGTTGATTGCTGCTGTTACTTCTGACCAAGAAACTGGTATGTTGGTAACTATCTCATGCAGTTATTGTAGCACCAACAATTTATGCGATTATATTGGTGATTTATGTTCGGTCTATTTTCTTAGGAGAGGGAAGGCTTGAAGCAAGTGTAATGGTCCTTGTTGATCGGGGTGTTGTTTTTATTGATGAGTTTGACAAGATGAATGATTGAGAACATGTTGCAATACATGAAGTTATGGAACAACAAACAGTGACAATTGTCAAAGCTAGGATTCATGCATCACTGAATGTTAAATGCAGCATTGTTGCTGTAGCAAATCCCATCTATGGAGCTGTAAGTTTAGCTACCATCTGTTCTATGATATTCGAGTATAAATTTGTTTCTATTTTCTTTGCGACTGATTTGATGTGGGGTCAAAATAGTACGATCGCTCGTGGACTCCAACAAAAAATATCGGGCTTCCAGATTCATTGCTCTCTCGGTTTGACTTGTTATTCATTGTGCTTGATCAAATGGATCCAGAAATAGGTCGTCGAATTTCTGAACATATTGCTAGAATGCATAGATATTGTGCAGATAGTGGTAAATTATTATATGTTTACATATTTTCATCTTATTTGGTATTTACTTTTGTGGATATTTATGGTAAGCAGTTTAGTTTAACCAAGTCAAATGTATATAGGAACAGGAACTCTAGACAAAGGTTCAAGATACATTAAAGAAGAGGATAACGATGCAGAAGAGGCATCATTTTTTGTTAAATATGATCGTCTACTACATGGTCAGGAAACGAGAAGAGGGAAAAAACCAAAGGATGAAAGATTAACCATAAAGTTTCTTAAAAAGTATATCCACTATGCTAAACACAGGATTCAACCGAAACTCACAGATGAGGTGAACTTCTCTTCACGATTCAATGATTTGACTATTGTGGTTTATGCTTAGTGTGGGAACCAATGGATAATGCAGCATATCCACAGTTAGAATATATATTGAATTTACAATTTGCTTATGATCATCGCTTAGATGTTCTTACTTGAAAATTTGACGTAAGCTCATTTTTAAGTAGTTTATTGTTTTTTACAGGGATTTTTAAAAACAAAAATAGTTTTTTCAATTGAGAATTGGAGGGCTACTATTCATCTTCTTAGGGTTATTGTAGCAATGGTAAATTTACCAATACTACGCCGTTGTCAAGCAACTGGTAATCAGTGTTGACCAGTATGGGTATATCATTGTCATCAACAAAGTAGCGATAAATTTACCCGTGTTGTCGAAAAATATGGCGGTATTGAAATATAAAAATTAACGATAATGGTAAATTTACTAATCATTTTGGTTTCATTTTTTCCACTGTATAATTCATAAACCATGGACATTTTTGAAGATATATTAGATTTTAAAATGATGCTTATTTGTTTCTTTATGATGATGTTTCTTTCTAATTTTTCCAACTTCAAAATGGGGATTGGCAAAGTTTCTTTTATGTCGTTGTAAACATTTGGGATGAATTAATAAAAATTTCATTAACAACTAAAATAAATACGAATGTTGATATATGCATTAGGAAACTCGGTATTAAGAATGAAGCGTAGGTATTTTTTGGCTTACTAGAAGCAGGATGATAATAGTTTTCTTCAATCGATAACGCTTGCTGTTACCATAATAGTTCTAATATATTTTTATATGTTCAATTATTTGAAAATAATCTTTGTTTCTACTATTATTAAAATGTTTTATTGAATATACAATATGTTTTAGTTGCAAGGTTTACGCAAAAAAGTCATGGACATGAAAAAAGATTTAAAAATGTTATTACATTTGAGTATCAATAGTAGTACCTTTTTTATCAACCAAAGCAACCTCCTATTATGTTTTCCATTTGTCTTTATGTTCTCATTAGGCATTTATGATAATATGGAACTGTTTTTCCCAAGTTTTATTTGCTCAGGTGGAGTTTTTAAAGTGTAACCCCATTATAAATGAAATCCTTTTGGCATATCGTTATATGCAATTGAAATGAAATGCTCTGAAACTAGCTTAGTTTAAATCCATACTTTGCATTATCTATCAGCAGGCGTCTGATCATATTGCTACATCATAAGCTGAACCGAGAGATGCAAGTGCAAATGCAAAGGTAATTTTTATTTGTGGTGTATGTTATTTCTGAAAATTATATGATCTAATGTCTAAAATCTTACTGTTACAGTCTGGAGGAGGAACGCTTCCAATAACTGCAAGAACTTTAGAAACCATGATTAGGCTCTCAACTGCTCATGCCAAGCTGAAGTTGAGAAATCAGGTATATTTTATTAAATAACCTGATCGTTAGGTGTTATACATGTATTTTAATTAAACAGTCAACTAATCATTCTAATTTTTAACAGTTGTTTTATAATCATTCTACAAACGAATTAACTGCATGTAGGTTCTGAAAATTGATGTTGAAGCTGCTCTGAAAGTATTAAATTTTGCAATATATCACAAAGAACTGACTGATATGGAAGATCGCGAAAAGCAAAGAGAACTGGAAGTGAAGCGCAAGGCTAATAATGTTGCAGCAAATGATGATAATGTTGATGCTGGTGAAAGGTGAAATATCATACTTTCGGATTCGAAAAAAAAACATTGATATTTGAATAATGAAAAATAATAATAAAGAAACAACTTCACTGACGATTAAAGAATTTTTTGTCTGGTCGGAAGAGTCATCGTAATATTTTGGTCTTGCATCGGATTAGATATGTTTGCATACAAATTGAACTAGAGATGATAGACTGATTACATAAAAATAAGAACCTTCTACTACTGAGTTATATCCGTTCTCGGTTCCATTGATAAATAGATCTAAATAATCCTAAGGCAAACAGTTGAAAAATTCAATGTTGGTGTTCTTAAATAGCTAGAAGCCAGGCCTTCTTTGTGCACCATCATGGACAATTCCTTTCTTAGGAATATATACTAGAAAAAGAACAATGGTACCAATAGATTCAGCTCTTGTGTTTGGCATTATGTCATTACATATTCACAGTTAATATTTGGTCACTGTAATTTGTTTCACCAAGTCTACAATGAAATGAAGTAATAACTGCACTTAATGTTGGCCAATGATTTATATTTCACCATGACTATGATAACAATACAGATACAGTTATAAACTATCTATGGTCATAGTTGAATTTTAACTGAGCTATGCTCATGTTTTATTGTATAGTGTTAACGCGATGGATGTTGATGACCACACTACTGCAAGTTGATATTCCTCCAGACGGTACTTTTACAATCTCTTCCTTTATCACATATAAGCTATATCTTATTAAGCCATAATTGAAAATGACATCGTTTTCTAGAATACAAGCATTTGAGGCTATTTTGGGCCAGCATGTGGTTGCGAACCATTTGGATCAAATATCCGTTGCAGATGTTGAGCTACTAGTCAACAGGGGATCTACTGTGCCCTATACCAAGACTTAGATTATGTCCATCTTGGAGGTATTATATTTACTAGTCTAATAAAGATGATTAACTCATCATGTCATATTTGTTGCATGTTATATATATATATTTTTCTATATGCTTGTGTTTTACAGCGAATGCAAGAGAACAACATGATCATGCTTAGTGAAGGAATTGTTCGAATCATATAATTTCAATGTGATTGGTTATAGGTTTAAAGGATTCATCATCTTAGGCTATGCTCTTAAATCTGGTTCTTTTATAAGCATGTCATGAAATCTGGTTCTTTTATATCTCAATTCTATGAAGGTTCTCCTGTTACTGGAATTAGTGGTTATTCTACTTTAAAGTTCATGCTTTTTCATGTTAAACGTATTCATTCTTATATATTTTCTTATATGCATTTTGATACGCATCAGTGATTCGTTTCTGTTCAGGCTGAAGAACATGGATTAAAATCTGAATTTTGTTACTGTGAAGATAGGTGGAGGTTTATTTTGCGGACTATGAATTTTGAAGTAACATGGATCAGATTCAGGTTTGGGGAGTTTTGTTTTGTGTACTATGTTTTGTCTTGTCTTTTTTGTGTTAACCGAACAAATATGAACTATGTTTTGTCTTTTATGTACTCAAAACTTAACATCAATGGGAATTGGAAACATATGTATTGAAATTGTTAACTCATGAATTGAATTTTTTTGTTGGTTGTTACTTTATTTTATTTCCATGAATATGAGTTGTGCGCTATATTTGTTGATTATCATATTTTTATTGTTCATACATTGCTCTTTAACTTGTTGTGAATATTAATTTTGATTGTTATTATTAAAATGTATGAGCTGTATATATAAGCTATAAAAGGATCTAGCAATGGTGTAACATGTTAATTTAATAGCGTCATATAGAAGCTATCGAAGAAATATGTTATAGTAGAAATACTATATTATAAAGATTCACTTTCATTGAGATTCAATGTATTATAGCAGCATATAGCTGCTATCGAATAGTTGTGTTATAGCGTCAAACCAGGTTATAAATTTTCTTGTTTTCATTGAAATTTACATGTATTATAGCGGTCAAAAAGAGCTACTGTAATTAAATAACATAGCGGTAAAATTTCGTTATACAACCATGCCTTTTTATAGCGGCGATTTGTGTGTTATAAATATTCTGCTGTTTTTTATAACATGTCGTTATATAGCAGTTATAGGACCACTATAGTTTTCATTAATAACGGTTGTAGGCCGCTATAAAACACAATTTCTGTTGTAGTGATCCTCCGGTTTGCGTTGCATTGTGTGATGGGACTTGAGTCTTATAATGGTTTCATTTTTATAAAAAGCATTGCGTTGTTTAACGATTTACTTTAATTATGCACCAGCAATCCAGTGGAGTAAACCTGTTCCGCGTTAGCGGCGTGGTCCTGTGATTAGCCGTATTATTATTAGATAGTTAAAGTAAGATTTCTCATACCAGTCCCATGACTGACCTATAGTTTGTTCCACTTGAAAACTCGGGTGCCCTCTTTTCCACACGGGCAGTCGAGTAGCTTCTTTTGCAGATATTCATTTCTTAAGCAGGATTCTAGATCGAAGCATAAAGCTGTGTCCAGCGCATTGGTAGTCTTCCGCTGTATTAGTTTATTTATTCCACTGCATTATATAAAAATTATTGTAATCTTCCGCTGTATTATTATATTCGCTGTACTCTAATATTCTGTACTCTGATGTAATATTATTATGATGTTTATAAAAGTCTGCTGTTATTTGTTCTAATGTGTTGTATGCCCAAAGTTAAAGTATTTGTGGATTTCCAACTTTTGGATTAGACCTGTATGGTTTATGGTCGATTCAAAGATCGGGGATTTTCGGGTCTTTACAGGGTATGACGATGTGGCATTCAAAGTAAATGAATGAGTAATCTGTTGAAAGATACGTTATGACCTCCAGCCTCATCAACTGGGAAATGACAGAAATCAGGCAAGCAGCATGGCTAAGTGGGCCGCACCCAAGTAGGGTATATTGTCACCATCTAGAGAACATTCATATTTGTTACTTCTTTCAATTCTGTATCTCCCGGGAATGGTTATGTTGGTTTACCAACTGTAAGGTGACAATATATTCGATACACTCAAGCGAAATGAGTGGTCGGTCATGTGTGGCCGAGTTGCAAGATGTTCTTGTTGAACTCCAGTGTATCGCTCCTAGAGTACATTGAGAGGAAGGTGGATCCATACCTTGTCATAGTTGGAATCCATTCCCCAAATAAGAGCCCGCGGTTTTGATTGTATATTATATATGTAGAACGTTAGATGCAAGCGTTTCTGCTAGATTTCTATTTACTTGATCCAGACATTATTATAATATCAGACAAGTATCGTTTTAGAAATATTTTGGGTTATCATAAGGTAAAAGCCATCCGTGTTTATGTGTGGATCGGTCTTATGATTATCCTTTGTTTCAAAAGGATTTTGAAAGTTAAATCAAATGATTTGAGTTTACTCACACCATTCACATGACTGACCCAGAGTTTATTTTGTTTTGTTTTCCTAAACTCTTGGGTGCCAAATTTTGTACGGGCAGTCAAGTAGTCGGGATTTACAGATACTTGAAGAGCTGGAGCAGGAGGCTTATAGCTATTGTTATTTCCGCAATGTTGTAAGTATTATACTCTAATAATGGTATTTTATATAGATACTGTTTTATTTCATAGTTATGTTATAAAATATATTTATTCGTTCCGTTGTGAGATTCGTGTTTACTCTGATGTTGTATGTTCTTCTTCTTCTTTTATTCTAAGTTTCTATCTTATCTATTCCTACCCTCTAATTTCTTTCATGGACTATCCGGTATTTCCGATGCTTGATTAGTTGACATCGTGTTTGGTGTCGATAACCAAGGTCGCGAAAACCCGGGTCGTTGCAGTGGTATCAGAGCTTAAGGTTAAGTAATTACCTTGGCTCTATTGCCTGACTCAGTAGAGATAGGGTTAGCAATACCCTAGACTGAGTTTGAGTGTATATATACGAGTGAACGTATTTGTTAATTGATATAAAAATGGTTTTATATTGAGTAGATTTATTGGTTGAGTTGTTTATGGGTTCTGATCGATCATTTTGATCCACTGTATTGGTAGGAGTTTCTAAACACTCGAATACTATGGGTTGACACGATATGTTTTGAAAAGAGGGTAAATGAAAATAATTTTACCCAAAGTATATTTTGATATAGAGAAAATATATATATTGGAATTATAATATATTGGATATATTGATTGTTATTATAATTGAGTAAGATGATAAATTGAATGGTTATGTAAATACCCAATCAGAATTCATATAAGTGAAATACGTGAAATCAGGTGAATTAAATCTGAATTTAAATCAGAATCAGAATTTAAACCCTTGAAGGTTATAATAGTGTTTGTAAATGAATCTGGGTTAAACATATGAGAAATTTAAAATCCTGGGAGATTTTAAATTGTTTTAAAGCATTGTAAATGGTATTTTGAAATGAATTTCAAAATGGAAGTGTTTAGATATGGTTTTGAAAGTGATATAGTATTGAACTCTCTTCGATCGCTGGAAAATAGATTCCGATGATGACAGTTGCATCATCGGTGTTCATTTTCGGGTTTCTAAGTGGCGGATTACTACCAAAGATTTTATTTTTTTAAATTGTTTTGTGAAAACAAGTTGCTCAGAAATTCAAAGGTTTTGAATTGCTATTATGATTTCAAATTGATTTGAAATAAAAACCTAGGAATTTGAAATTCTGAAAATTTAACTTATGAAGTTAAATAGGATGAGATGGTAAAAATAAATAAATTAGAATTTAGCTTGAGATAAGTTGAATAAAACTGGAATTGATCAGAGAATAATCTAGAATGGAATTTTGTTGATGAGTTAAGAAATTGAAAATCGAGAATGGAACTTTGGTTTAAAATGAAATTCGACTTAGTTATAAGCGAATGGTTGGATTTGTGGATAAAAACAGATTAGAATTTGATTGAATGATATTGGTATATGCTGAATTGGCAGCAGATGGAAATGATATAATGATATGCCTGACAAAAAGGTACCAGTTTATGTTATATATGGATTTGAGATTTTGATGAGCCGAATTGGCAAGCCGCTTGGCTGTTTGATTTTCTTTTGGGTTGAAGAAGGCCTAGAGAGGCGAGTTGGAGTTTGAGCTATTGATCAGTACAAAGGAGGGGCTTTTTCGAAAAGTTAAGGTGTTAGAAAATTTTCAGGATTTTTGAGAATTTTCATTAATCAAAATAAATTAATAATTTAATTAAAATTTATTGGTTCGGTTGAAACTGAAGATAAGAAGTGAACAAATAATTTTAAACCAGTTAATGGGGTTTGTTTTCTACCTTACCAATTTCGAGGACGAAATTATTTTAAGGGTGGAAGAATGTAACGACCTGTATTTTCAACGATATATAATTAATTTATTTAATTATTCAAATAGTGAATATGGTTGTTTAATTAAATAATAGTGAATATTTAGTTAATATAAATAATAGAATAATATATTTAATTCTGAAATAATCAGAATTAGCTGAAATGGAAATACGGTGTGAATTGGGCAATTCAAAATATATAATTCAGTTTAGAATTTGAATTAGAATAACGAATATATTATTTGAACGACAGTTTGAATGTATAATTATATTATAATTAAAATCGAGCTCGAAATGGCGCTGTAGTTCACCATTTGGCGATTCGAACTTCAACTAAAAATACAAGGTCCGTTTTAAATTGAATTTCTGTGAAACAAGAAACGTTCGGAGTTGGTAAAGTATGTTTTTCTAATGGAAGAGAAAAATTGGGATTTCATTGTGTAGATTTTGATTTAGTCTAAATCAAATTTTAGAAAAGTCACTATGGAATTCCTATGAAATTTATAAATATATATTTATATTATAAAAGGATTTTATATATAAATCGAATATCGATATAACTGGAAATTTTGAAATATCGAGATATAAATCCTATTGGAGCTGTATGATATTCTATTGTGAATATATACGATAATATTTATTTTTAAATATTTAATTTAATTATTTTTAAATATATTTATATATTTAAATGGGTTATTTAGAGCTTTAAAAATAGCCAGTTTTGCAAATGAGTTATGTCTTCGACGAAACCAATTTTGTTGGATTCGCAATATTAAATTATTGCTAGATTTCAATTTCCGTAATTTTTAGAGTTAGTATGTGGCCGTACGGATTTTTAATGTGAAAAATAGTCGATATTTTGACAGTTAAAAATACGCTAAGTGAGCAAACGGAGTCGGAATTCGACGAAACCAGTTTCGTTGGGTCTATAATGTTAAACTGTAGTTGCGTGCCAATTTTCATGATTTTTGGATGTTGTATGTGATCACATGAATTTTTAAAGACATATACAAACAGCGTTGCTATAAAAATAAATTAAATAATGGAATATAAAAATAATATTTTTCTCCTATATAAACACCTCAACTTCCTCTAAACCTAATATTTCATTTTCTGCGGTCAAAACATTACCGCCGCTCTTTTCTTTCTTCCAACAGTAAAATCATACTCAAAAGAAAATCAAAGGAATTCAAATAAAATCCTATAAATCTTTATACATATATATTCGCAATCCTTATCATTTGCTTGTCGATTCTATGCCTGTTTTGTAGAGCGTGATTCTGTTTCTGTCATGCTCGATTTGAGTCAGAAATTCTAAGGTTCGACCTTGTTGTTTTTGTGGTGATCGATTCGAAATATGGAGGGTTGTTTTGTATTCATGAGTGGAAGTAGAGGGTGCGTGACCATTTTTGAGGAATTCGGTGATACGTTTGTTCGATTCTATGCTGGGTGTTTTGCGTCGCGAGTATGATGGAGCAGGTAGTCGCGTTTTGTAGTGGAGTGTGAGTTTTTATGTAAATGGTATGGGATTGAAGTGTGTTTGATGAGGAGGGTAATGGAGTTGGTTTGAGGTTGAATAGTGAAGTAATGAATGGGATACATGGTGAAGAAGATCGGTTAATGGTATGAGGAAGCTGAAGTGAAATGTTTTGGAGGAGAAGAGATGTTGTCATGGGCCTGAATGGTGATAGGCTGGTATGGATTAAGGGGTAAAGCCCAATACGTTAATAAATTTAGTTTTTAAGTTTAATTTAATATGCGTAACTTGAAAATTCATAACTTGTTCATATATTATCGAAAATCAGCAAAACAAGATCCGTTGGGGTCGTATGGACGGACACTACCCAATGGAACTGACTAGGAGTGGATTGGAGCTAGTGTGAATTTATGGCGAAATAAATTGTTCGATCTGAATCAAACAACAATTTATCGTTATTTAACGATGAACTGCCAAAGTGAGTAAAACTCACCAATCTGAACAGTTATATTTTTATAGCATATATTTAGAACTGATAAATGATGATTGATTGATGTGTGTTAACTGTTTGGTTGAATTGCTTATGTATTGGTTGAGATTATAGATAATGATATATATAAAAATCGTTAATCAAATATTGATTCTGTTTAGCAGAATATTTCATATTGAAATGAAATCGATGTTAATTATGTTGTTTAACATTTGTGGATGCAGAGAAACAGGTTGGAGGGATCCAACTGGATTCCTCAACATTTATTTTACTGTTATTCATATATTGTGATATATGATGTGATCTATAATCTGTGTTGATTACGTGTGTTGAATGATATTGATCATTGTTATACGGTACGTTAAATACCATAAGAAATACCAGAATGATAAAAGGGAATTTTCAAAATGTATATTGAAAATGAAATGTTTATAAAATCAAACGATTTTGTAAAGAGAATATTTATAACATCAAAGGATATTATAAAAGAATTTATTTAGAAAATAAATAGAATAGAAAAAGAAATATTTGTAAAACAAATAGAAAAAGAAATAGTTGGAAAATAAAAGTGATTATTTATGAAATCAGTGGATTTTATATATGAAAGGAAAATATTTGTGAAGAACAAATATGAAAGGAAAATATTTGTGAGGAACAAATATGAAAGGAAAATATTTGTGAAGAACAAATATGAAAGGAAACTATTTGTAA
This sequence comes from Allium sativum, assembly GCA_030737875.1. NCBI lineage: Eukaryota > Viridiplantae > Streptophyta > Magnoliopsida > Asparagales > Amaryllidaceae > Allium > Allium sativum. The sequence continues at coordinate 964,761,662 of CM060912.1, read as the reverse complement.
AACAAATAGAAAAGGATATATTTGGAAAACATTTACAGATAGAATTGAAAAGGATATATTTGGAAAACATTTATAAATAGAATTATAAAGGAAATATTTATTTAGAAAATAAATATATTATAAAAGGAAATACGTGAAAAAAAATGAATAGTATTGTATAAAAAGAGAATTTTACATTTGAATGGTTTAAACCCGTGCTTCGCACACAGGCATAACATGATATGGATTTAAAGCAAAGAGTTTAAATAGAATCTGTTCTAACCGATAGATTGAGAATATTAATTTATAAATAATATTTTATAAATTAAATAAAATATTTACCATTGGATAATGGAATATATAAGTCAGTACTTATATAGAGAAGTAAGAATCGATTTCAACATCGATATTTGAAACTGAATATGGACGTAGAGTTAATCAAAATGTGTTAATCAAAATGAGTTAGAGGAGTTAATTGAATTATAGTTAGTCGATTAGAGTAAGAGTTAAGCAGTTAGAGTTAATCAGTTAGAGTTAACCAGTTAGAGTTAATCAATTAGAGTTAATCGATTAGAGTTAGAGTTAACCAGTTAGAGTTAATCAATTAGAGTTAATTGATTAGAGTTAAATCGAATTAGATTTATTCAAATAGAGTTAATCGAGTTAGAGTTAATCGAATATTAGTTTATTCGAAGTAAGTTAATCGAATATAGTTTATTCGAAGAGAGTTAATCGAATATAGTTATTCGAAGAAGTGAGTTAATCGAATATAGTTATTTGAAGTAAAATAATCGAATATAGTTTATTCGAAAGAGAGAGTTATCATGTATTAGTTATTCGAAGAGAGATATTCGAATATTAGTTATTCGAAGAGAGTTAATCGGATATAAGTTATTCGAAGCGAGTTAATCGTCGAATTCGATTATATCGAATACGGGAAAGTATTTATACTTTCCGGTTTTTAAATCGAGATTTATTTATTTATAAATTAGATGTTTATTTATTTATTCAAATTAAAGTATAAAAGTTATATTTGAAGTTAGAAATTTCAGAAGTAGGAATTATAACACTATAGTTATAATCAGTGTTTTCAATAAAGAAGTGGATTCGTAAATAGAATCCGAGAGTTACGTAAGGAAGTTGTTAAAGGTTTAAAAAGATAAACTTTGTCTATTCCGAAGTTAAAACGTTGTTCAGTTAAGGTCTGAGAGGTAATTATACCCCAACTTGATTGACTTCCTTCTTAACTAAGGAATGGTTAAAGTTTGATAGTAAAAGATGGTTAAGTGAATTTAGTTAATGAGTGAAATGGTTTGAGTTGGCATGACGAGGTTTGATTTAAGCATCAGTTTAAATCCAGTGAAGGAGTTTTGGAAATGTTTTCCAAATAAGAATCATAAATGTTTTCTGAAAAGAGAAAATACGAATTTAGAATATATGGAAACAGGAGATAAGTAAATTAATGAACCAAAGAGATAAATGTAAAATGATGATTGATCGATATAATTTCCATCTGGAAATGATATCATTGTTTGCACACGTGTTTTTCTTTGATAGTTAAATCACAGACTATCAAAGTTTTGACCATTTTTATGTCGTCAATATAGAGAGACCGGTTGGATATTTATCCGAGAACCACTCCGTATGGGCGTTAGCGTTTTGAATCAAATAGATTGAAGACAAATTGAAGACGGAGTTATGCAAGGGCTATCCTGTTTACAGAATAGTGCCTTCGGTTTGTCCAGTCCCAGGACAACCTGTATGGAAGAATGTTTGACAGAGTATATCTAGTGGATCATGTGAGTTGATCGTTTCAAACATATTTACGTTGGTGGCGGAGGAATTCGTTTCTCTTAGCTTATACCCATGGTATTTTTAGGGAAATCAATTTGTGGTTTGACGGGTATGACGATGTGGCATTCAAAGTAAATGAATGAGTAATCTATTAAAAGATACGTTATGACCTCCAGCCTTATCAACTGGGAAATGATAGAAATCGGGCAGGCAGCATGGCTAAGTGGGCCGCACCCAAGTAGGGTATATTGTCACCATCTAGAGAATATTCGTATTTGTTACTTCTTTCAATTCTGTATCTCCCAGGAATGGTTATGTTGGTTTACCAACTGTAAGGTGACAATATATTCGATACACTCAAGCGAAATGAGTGGTCGGTCATGTGTGGCCAAGTTGTAAGATGTTTTTGTTGAACTCCAGTGTATCACTTCTAGAGTACACTTAGCGGAAGGTGGATCCATACCTTGTCATAGTTGGAATCCATTCTCCAAATAAGATCCCGCGGTTTTGATTGTATATTATATATGTAGAACGTTAGATGCAAGCATTTCTGCTAGATTTCTATTTACTTGATCTAGACATTATTATAATATCACACAAATATCGTTTTAGAAATAATTTGGGTTATCATAAGGTAAAAGTCATCCGTGTTTATGTGTTGATTGGTCTTATGATTATCCTTTGTTTCAAAAGAATTTTGAAAGTTAAATCAAATGATTTGAGTTTACTCACACCAGTCACATGACTGACCCAGAGTTTATTTTGTTTTGTTTTCCCAAAACTCTTCGGTGCCCAATTTTGTATGGGCAGTCAAGTTGTCGCGATTTAAAGATACTTGAAGAGCTGGAGCAGGAGGCTTCGAGATTGTATGACTATTGTTATTTCCGCTATGTTGTAAGTGTTATACTCTAATAATGGTACTTTATACAGATACTGTTTTATTTCAAAGTTATGTTATGAAATATATTTATTCGTTCCGCTGTGAGATTCGTGTTTGCTATGATGTTGTATGTTCTTCTTCTTCTTTTATTCTAAGTTTCTATCTTATCTATTCCCACCCTCTAATTTCTTTCATGGACTATCCAGTATTTCCGATGCTTGATTAGTCAACATCGTGTTTGGTGTCGATAACCATGATCGTGAAAACCCGGGTCGTTACACTTTTGGTCGTTGTATGCAAACAGTTTATCCTAAATCATTATTTATAATTTTCCATTTCAGGACATGTGCACGCGCGCACACACTTACACACACACACACACACACACACACACACACACATATATATATATATATATATATATATAGGGAAAGTTTAATTAGACACAAATTGTTGACACAAAATTTGATACACAAATTGTGTAGCATTAGATCTCCCTCCTGAATTCCACCTTCAATGTAAAGACAAACAAATCCAATGATCCACAATTTGTGTATTTAATTTTGTATCAACAATTTGTGTTCAAATAGCCACTTCCCAGGGAAAGTCTAGTTGAACACAAATTAGTGGCACAAACTCTAGTGGCTCATAGGTTAGGTCTGTTCCGACAGCATGGGGGCTGATTGAGGAAAATAAAAGGCCTAATAAAATAATAAAATTGTAGTGGGAGTCTTTTTTAGCAGCATGGGGCTGATTGGGGAAAAATAGTGGCTCATAGGTTAGGTCTATTCCAGCAGTGTGGGGCTGACCAGAAAAAATTAGAGGCCTGATAAAACAATAAAATTGTAAGTTAGGTCCGTTCCAACAACGTGGGGCTGATTGGAAAAAAATTAGAGGCCTAATAAAACAATAAAATTGTAGGTTAGGTCCGTTCCGACAACGTGGGGCTGATTGCGGAAAATAAGAGGCCTAATTAAAAAATGGGGACCAAATCTAGGAGTGACTTGTGTCAATTGCATATTTGGTTGGGGACCCGTATCCGAAAGTATCCCTATTATCATCTATGGAGGTCTCGCAATATGTAGAGGCGAGGGCACACTTTACTTCACTGGATAGTAGGAGGCCCAAAAGAGGTGGGTACGGACGCGTTCCGGTGGGACGTTGAGCATGCACCGTGTCGATTGTGGAAAATAAGTTGTTTTAACGCCTGTGATTAATGGCTATGTCCTTTTAGTTGATGAGCTCGGGCTTCATAATCTTGAGTTCCATAGCTGGCATAGGTTATCACATGGGGTTATAGAAGTCGATCAAAGAATAGAAATCAAGTAAATCCTAATTGTTATATATTTGGTAAGTTGGTGTAGCAATCTTGGATATAAATGAGAAGTCAATCTTTATTCAAGCTTAACTTTGTTTACTACGTTTATACCTTTATGTCTTATGTCCTTAGAACTGTTCATCTGTTTAATGTTTCCTTAACTTATGTTCATGCTAGAAATTACTAGAACTCAGCAGACATATGTCTGACCTAGTCTGTTTTCTCCTTCTCTCTTCCTCCCCCCCCCCCTCCTCCCTCGGTTCGTAGGGTGGAGGATCTCAGCAGTGATTCTTGATATATTTTTTTAGTTCAACTTGGATTCAGACTCATGTCATTTCTCATTTTCTGATTGTTGTGTTGACATCAAGAGAGATGGTTTTACTTATGTACTCTGATATTATGGTTTTCCATGAGAAAATGTATTTGGTTTTATGTTGATGACTATTTGGTGCTTTGAAAATGTAATAAGTATTGTGCTTTAACTTGTTTTATTAAATGTTGTTTTAAAATTTCCGCTATGTTTTATATTTCTGCCTTGTGAATTTTAGTCTCTATGTTTTTACTTTATACCTAAGCGCTTCATAAACTTTAGCGCATCCTTATATATGTGACATTAAGGGATGTGAGATTTTTTAGAAGTCAACATTGAGTGTCGAACCTCATAAAATTCAATAATGATAATCGATAATCATGAAGTGATCATCGATTATCGACACTCATAAGGCACAAAGTTGAGTACCGATACTCATAAAGATTGGTATTGTTAGCCAAATTTATGGTTAACGCCCAAAAGACAAAGTTTAACTGTAACGACCCAAGGATTTTCGGCCTCGAAAATCGACATAAATACAATTCCATATCTATGTTGATCTTCCAAACACCGAAAACACTGGATAGTTATTAGAAAGAAATTAGAGGGTGAGATAAGAAAGAAAGAAAGTTAGAATGGAAGAAGAAGAAGAACCAACACAACATAGAATCAGAGTCTCACATCGCAGCAGTACAAAATATAATACAGAAATAAATCTTTATTGAGAGCTTTTAAAAATACTTATAATATCAGAGTGCATCAACACCACTGGACAGTTATAATAACCTGTCCTCATATACAACACACAACGGAATAAATACTAGATACAATACGTCTGCTCCCTGTCAGCACATCTTCTGGAATTCGCAGCATCCGATAACCTAGACCTGTACAACCCGGTCTAACCCGAGCATTTACAAAACACTGGGTCAGTCTGGTGAATCAGAGTGAGAAAACACACTAAATTTTAAGGGTAGTCATCCAATTTTCTTTTAAAGTTCAAAAACTTTTCGAAAGAAAAGGAAAATCGTAAGACCAAATTCACAAATAAATACGGACGGATTTTACCTTACGATAACCCAAACCATTTTAAAATCAATATCTTTTCTGATATTATAATAGTGTCTAAATACAAATAGATATCAATCTAGCGGAACGCTTGCATCTCATGCTCCACATATGTAGTATACAATCAAAACCGCGGGCGCTTATTGGAGATTGGATTCCGACTATGACATGATATGGAACCACCTGCCGATAATGTATCCCTATACACTGGGTTCAACAAAAACATCTTTCAACCCGGCCCACACATGACCGACCACTCATTTCATTTGAGTGTATCGAATTTTTATCACCCACGATTGGGCTCAAACCACCGTTTCCCAAAAGGGATAGCATCGAAACAGATTAAAGAAGCAAAAGGAATTTCTCTAGATAGGTGATTATACACCCTAATGGGAGCGACCCACAAAGCCATGCTGCCTGCCCGATTTTGTCATTTCTTGGTTGATGAGGCTTGAGGTTTAGATTAACTTTTGAACATCGGGTCATCATCCACTTCGAATGCCACATCGTCAGATCCGCCAGATATCACTAATCGACGTCCACAAAAATACTCGAGCAGTTAAGCTAAGAGAACTGTCATTCTCCGCCAACAACTATAGCACGTTTGAAGAAATCAACGTACGTGATCCCTTCGGAAATACTCTATCAGACATCCGTCCATACAAGTCATCCAGGAACAGGATGAACCGAAGGCACTCTCCTACTGCATCCAATATAGGAATCACCCCATGGATCAACAGCGAGTAGTCCTTGCAACCCGTAGATTCAAACTACGACAAAACCACAGTTTATCTCCGGTTACTATCCCAGATTATTAGCAGTTCTTCTGTTTAATGAAGGTCCACGGTCTTCAATGCTCCATCTCGATCATCTTCCGATATCTTCACGTATTTGTTGGTCGGAATGGTTTTCGAATATAAATTCGATCCCGGTCTTTCCGTACCAACAATCGTATTGGATAGATTCGATAGTCGGTTATTTAACTATCAAAATAAACAGTGATTCAATCATGAAAATCCAATGAGTTCACTGGGTCAGTATTCAGCATCACTTGGCTTTTTAATTAAAATAGATGCAACTTTAAAACTCTTTAAGTATTTCGATATTGCGAATATAACTTTACGCTTCTTATTTAACATAAGATTTATTCTTTAAACAAATTCATTTTGTTTCTTTAGGAAAATCCTATATCATATCCAGTTTCCTATTTTCACTTTCAAACATTAGCCACGTTATTATCTAATACTGGGAAATCAATCTAGCCTATTACTCGTAAAACAATGTTACGAAACATATTTTATTTCATTATTTAAAACAATAATCCTACTTATCCTCATAAAATAAAACTCAACTTTACGTTTCCTTTCTAATTCGAAAATATCATTATAATTTCCCACAATTCCTTTTTGTTTCCCCTTTATTTTGGAATCCTCATTATAAATTTACACTTCTTGCTAATTTCCTTTACTTCGGATCTCTCGATATATATGCTCCAAATTTCACCAAACATTGCATTATTATTTCACTAATGGAAATAATAAATTATCACTAACCTATTCTACCATTAACAACTAATATCATCTTCAGATAATCCTGATGTTGTTCAAGTTGGGGTATTTTAATTACCTCTCAGACCTTGATCAACAACGCTCATATCTTAAGATAGATACGAGTTGTAATTCAAAAACCAATATTCCATTCTATTATCAAAACAAATACCATTTAACTACTTTATTCAAAATACAGTTTCATACAACCTTATTACTCTTTGAAAATCTCTCTCTAATATATCACTATTTCTTAATTCAATAATTAAATAATTACTTAAAAAATACCATCCTTTAATCTCTATCTCTTTAAATAAATTCATTTTATAATTCGGACTTAGTTCCACAATCCTATGACCCATTCCTTTACCACTTTTACCAATTCCCTTTCTAATCCACTCAATCATTTCCCACATGAAATTCTTATTTCGATTTCCCAATATTTCTTAATCCCATTAAGTAACTTTAATTTGGAATTAACGAGATAACCCCTCATCGCTTTTTATAAAACTTGTTCAATTACATTCTGGTTTAATCTAGACCTTTTCCATCTCACTTTCTTTTTAACTTAATTCAAATATTAAGTCAACCTAATTTAAGCCCTCGTATTCGCTTAAATTCCTCTTTATGATTTCGTTATAAAAATTTGGGTTTTAAATATAAAACTCGTTCATAACTCTTTTCACCATTCAACTAGATTTCATTTCAACCTCAAAGAATTTCCATTAAAAAGAAATTCTCTAAATTATTATTTATCAGGATAATATTTTACTTTGATCATTAACTATGTCAGTAGTAAATTCCTTGGTTAACTAAGATAAATGGTAAATTCCCTTTTGAAAAATCTTATTAACATAAAAACAATATTCATTAAAATATTTATTTAAAACACACTAATTTAATAATCAATTCCAATTAAGAACGGTCGATTTAGTCGACCCAAACACGGTTATCCCATTAATCGATTCCAGTTTGTTTTCCCTTTAAATTAATTAATAATATAATTAATTTAAACAATTTTATTCAATTGTTCCTTACCAAAACCATTATTCAATTTAAATCTTCAGGTTAATTTCTATTCACTTTTATATCATTCTGATTAACATCAGGATTTCCTTATAAAATCAATTAATAATTAATTCTAAATTTAAATAATAAATATTTATTTCCTTTTTAACAAACCTTTTATTCAAAATAATATATTTCAAAATCTATATCCAGTTATAAAATAAATTTCATAACTTCAGTTCTATCGATTCACTTGACGGTAATACGTTTATAAAACAATTGATTTTATAGGCCATGTGTTGCCAAATACTTAACCAATACCGCCTATTGGTTTAAACTAAACAGATGTTGAAATTTTAGTCAACAATCAAATCAATCACCCCATCAGATCAGTTCATATATAATAATATGAAAATAAATAATATCTTTGAGGAATCCCGCTGGATCCTTCCAACCTGTTCTTCCCTGTATCCAAATCGGTTAGCTCAAATCAGATCATCCAATTTCAGTTAACTGGTAACAATAAATAATGAACAACCAATTCACAAGAAATGCAAACAATTTAAACATGTTTATTTTTTAAACGTGACCAATCATGACGAGTCACCTCTATTGGATCAAATCGTTAAAATAACAATTTGGTATTTCACTGAAATTAAACAACAGTTTAATTTCATTGATTAAATCAACAAATAAATATATAATTAGCAAACAGTCAACATTTACAACCAGAGCACACAAAATAAAAACCCAATTTATATAAAATATAAATGGGAAGAACTGAGTGAGTTTAACTCACTTTGATTTGATTCATTATTGAAAACGGTATGATTACAGTTAAATTAAATTGTTGTTTAATTTAACTATAAATTCCCATAGTATCCAGCTCTGTGCAGACTAATTCCATGATGTTCTGTTTTGTCAACACGATTCCATTGCAACTTGTCTCGTTAAATTCTGATTACCAAATAAAAAGTGGTTATCGTTATAATTTAACATGATTATATATATTAATTAGTTCTTAACTAATTATTATAATTATAATAAGCAGCCGATTTATTACGTTTTAATATAAGTAGTAGGCTGATCAATTCCTCTTCAGCTCGTTATTACATCCCACTTCCCATTGTGCTTTGATCTGGCAACAAATGGGTATATTGATTAGCATAGGTCCCTAATTAACATTTAATACTAATTTTAATTATATAGGGTAATAATTACGTTAAACAACAAGGTTGGCCGATTCTATTTTCACCCGCTGTTGTTCCAATACAAGCTTTGCGCCTACACAAAAATTTATATTTTAGTATAATATAATTTGAACTAATTTATGACAAAGTTTAATTATTAACTTCGAAATAATTTTAACTACTGTTTACCGAGATTAAGGCTGAAATCTTCAATTACTTCTCATTCCTTTTTGTTGTCTCGTTTGCTACAGCTACTCCACTATTTTGAAAACATCCAGCCAAACAGCCTTCATCGTTTCCAGAAAGGAAACCACCCCACTTTGTTTCATTTGTCTGGGTTTGTGGTTCAGAAGTTCACGTTGTTACCCCTCCATACTCAAGAAACCCATCTTCCCACGCTGCTCTCTTAATCTGAGCGTTATATATATACCCCCCATTTGCACCTCAATTTCAGCCACTCATTTATATTAAAAAAATGAATGGAAAGTGAGTGGAAGGTGAGAGAATGGGTGGAAGGAGAGAGGGAGGAAATGTGTGGTGAAAAAGTGGTAGGCTAAAGGGGTGTTCACTATTTGGGGTGCCATTGAACCTGCCCCATATATATATATATATATATATATATATGTGTGTGTGTGTGTGTGTGTGTGTGTGTGTGTGTGTGTGTGTGTGTGTGTGTGTGTGTGTTTTCTGTTTTGATGGCACAATACACACTCCTCCACGCAACTCGCTGTCGCCTGTCACCGCCACAAATGGCACGCCTCTCGACAATCCCTCTCGTCTTCAGAAACTTCCGCAAGTCGGTGCCTTCCAGGCCTGATACTGGCCACGACAACTCATTAAACCCAATCTTCGCCGGTCAAAGGAGAGACTACGACAAGTGCTTCATTATTGTTGTTGGAGGTTTATGGAAATACTAAGTGGATAGAACGGTTTTAGAGAAGAAGGATCGAGGGTTTCCACTGTTCAGAATTTTTGATGGAGGCGCTGGTTCTTTAATTGGTTGACCACGCAATGCAGAAATTAGGGTATTTGACCTCCTAAAGATGGTGTATATATACAGGAGGGTTTATTAAAATAATATTAATTTGTGGAGCATGTTTGTATCGATTTCACCATATGTTCTAGTAGCAAGTCGTGATACGCATTTCATTAAGTAATATAACTCACGTTATATGATGCATGTTGGCAAAATATAAGCGCTAGCTTGACATATACATTTTCCTTTTTATTTTATTTCTGCTTAAGGCTTAAGCTATTTAATAAAATGATAATATTATTATGCCGTTAAATTTTATTTTACCCTTAGTTAACGTTGTCTGTTCCATATTTGTACCATCACGGACAACACCCAAACGTCATGAGAATGCACGCACCTCCGCGTCTTGCCGTTCCGAACTCAAAGAAATTAATTTCGTTGTAACCGAACTCCCACAAAGTCGTTATTTTAATTTATCGATTCACCTTTAAATTTCGTCCGCTGACAAGACAGCTCTGATTGTTTCCAAACTGGAAATCTAGCAGTAATCAGCGACACGAATTCCAATAAAACTTGTTTCGTAGAAAACGGAGGTTGTTTGAAAAACGGCTATTTTTAAAGCTTAAATAATAACAATAAATTATTATTAAACTCAAAACAATAAAATAAAATTTATTATCCTAAATCTCCAAATAAAATATTATACAGCTTCAGAATAAACCAATATATAATTTGAACCTAACATTTAAAATTCCAAGTTAAACGATATTCGAATATATTGAAATTCCTTTATGTTTAATTAAATAAACGTAATCGTTTATTAACGAATTCCATAGCGACTATTTTAAAATTTGAATTGGCCATACCTAACAATCTATAACATGAAATTTGGATTTTCCTCTTCAATATGAAAATTATAATCACCACGATTTCAATGTTTCTTGTTTTACAGAAATCCGACTTATATCGGATCCTGTATATTCAATTAAAGTTCCAAACTCCATATTACAAACTGCAACGCCATTTCGAGCTCGTTTTATATTTATATAAATATATAACGTTCAAACTTCGTTTTAGTAATGAATTAAATATTAAAATCCATTCATTTCCCAAATAAAATATTTTAAAATAATAAATTAAATAAAATATTTGACTGCCAAAAATATGGGTCGTGACATTGACCGTAGGATGCCCATTCTTTAGAAAGAATGAACTAAACTTGAAAATTGCTTTCGTTTCAGGGTTCCCGTTGAAGTACTTCCATAGGATTCTGAAGGTAAATTCCATGTAGAGAACATAACAGCCATGAGTTTCCCATTAATTTCTAAGTGTACCCATATTTCGTAAAACATTTCCTTGGAATTTCCTTAGTGTATTGGAGCAGCTCCCTTGGTTTTTTCCAGATAAAGGTGGGCTATTAGATTCTTTTCCATGGGGTCCCTTTTGGTGTCGGATATGGTTCCAAATGCTTTGGATCATGCTTCTTGAGAGTTCATGGATCGTGAGAATGGCTCTGGAGGGATTTGTCCTTCTTAAAACGACCACCGAATGATAGATTTTCATTAGTTTCTTAAAGACCTACTTAAGCAATGGGAATATAGTCCTAACCCCTGATGAGCATATTGATCTGATAGGTCAATAGTAAAGGGATTCCAACAAAATTTTAGATTACCGCTACGGTTAGCAGGCTAAGGATAGTCATTATCCCTAGATCTAAGGATCCTATTGATGATCAAGGGCAAGGGTTTGAACAAGGTTCTAATTACCCATATAGCTCACACATCGTACCTGCAATGCTAGCAAATGATAACAACAATATACTTAATTGAACAAGATCTCTCATAATAACCCTAATCATCATAGATTTCCTCTTTATTGAATATATGCATACGCGATATTACAAACTCTTTTTTCCCAAATTGATTTACACACAAGCATAATAAAATGTATAGGCTTTCTAGTACGCAACATTCTTGCATGTCAAGTTACTAGGATAATAAGTGTTATAAATGTCAATAATAAAAAGCATAAGTTAAATTTGGCATGTGATGTCGAAGCTCATTAAGATCGATAACCTGGGTCGAGTTTAACATGTTTTCACCTTCTTCAACCGAATTTTCGTTCATATTATATCAAATCAAAGTCCTTTCTTTCAAACACGAAAATTTGAATCAAATCGTACTTATAAGCATAATCGACCAACTAACTTGAATGTTAGTTATTAAAGCCCTAAAGTTGAAACCCTTAAAATTGACGTGTAATTGACAAAAATCAAAACAAACCCTAGTGATGATAGCAACTTAAATCATTAAAATTAGGTCAAAATGATGTGAATTTCATACTTGAAATTTTAAATGAAGAAGATTATTAATTTTTGTGAAAATCTTAATTTTTTTGCTTGATAATTTTTTATTGCAGGTAAAGGAAGAAACGTTGTATGAGTTGGTTATTTGTAAGTGGAAGGAGACGATGAATCGGCTAATTATAATGAGCAGACTATATGCATTCAAGCGATAATAGGCGGTAAAGCCAAAGTTGGTAGTATTGAGTCTATTGACTTAAGAGTCAATGGTTCTTCTATACTAAAGGGAAAGTGTCATCATTTTATCTGTATCGAGGATGCCGATAAAGGGTGTGGTCAATCATCAATAAAGGAGATCGTTTTGTCTTTTCACCAATGATGTTATTCATGGGTTTAAACTGTTTCTGATGGATATCGACCTTCCGACTTTCATTAATGTCACATCTCCCGTCAATACCATTCATTTATATCGTCCTTCATTGGTATCGCCCCTAAACATTGTCGGCTTTTATCTATGTCATTTATGATTCATGCCAACTTGCAGTACTGATGCTTCTAGGTGGTATTGCTATTCTTTAGTATCATTCGCCTCCTATGCTGGCTTCCATTAGTATCGCCTCTCTTCAAGGAACAAGAAGTGTCAAGTATAACAGAATTGTAAGTCATCAATACAATGTCGACACAATCCTAGGCGACACTCATTGATGCAAAGCCTTAACGCTGTCAACCCATATGAGTTCCGCTTTTCGTTAAGTCAACTCTACTTGTTATCTGACCTCTAATAAAGAAACATATCAACTTTTACAGATGTTGCTCAATTTACCACATACAAGCTTATTCTATTATTTAAATTTTCTTTCTTTGTGATTGCTTGTATATACTATCCCCATGACAAATCATTTATATGTTCATCTTTGAATATGAACATAGTCTAACGCGGTTATAATTTAGTGAAAATAAGGGGTGGGTACGTAAAATCAAACTTTATTAAATGCAGATCCATGTTCAAGTTTCATTGTAAAATGGATTCATAAAATTGTAGCAACATTATTTTCATGATTTTTTGCTTCAGTGCTTAAAAAAAAATGTAAATATTAAAAGAAATTTACCAAAAAGAAAAAGTGCAGAAATGCCTATTCTTATTGTAGAATAGTAACTTGCAACTATTAAGCATATATGACTTTAGTAGACAAGAAACATGCAAATATGTCTACAATTATTTAGTAAAGTTGCATTTTTATCTACATTTTTTCTGGAAGTGAGATTTTTTCAAAGCGTACGCAAATTACATTATTTTTTTGATGAACTTTTTGTAATAATGTGATGTTGACTAAGTGCGGATATTAAATTTGAAATTCGAAGTATTTAGCAAAAGTTGCATAAAAGTATTCATTTATTGTTTATAATTATATTAATGTTTGCAGTTTCTTGAATAACTGCATGTTTTCATGCAAGTTCTGCTAAAACATGAATTTTTCGAAAAACATTTGTTTTTAATGCTTTCTTTTAATTTTCTTACATAAATACGAAGATGATAATAAATTGAATTAAGTTTTAAAGTTTGGTAGTGCTTTATGTTTATTTTTTATATTTTCTAATGATTTCCACAGAATAATAATAATAATAATCATAATTCACATATGTTTTTTAACAGAAATATTTTGTGTATTTTGAAACTTAACAGGGATCATAGTCGAACTATCCCAACAGTTTATATAATAAACGGGTCAGTCCAAGACATTTCGAGTTCAACGATGAGAATATCAGTTTGTGGTTGTTAAACTAAGTCGAATGCAAGACTACTAGCATTATCATGTATCCTCATATGGGCTTATACATGTATATGTTATTGGATATCGTATTGGACCTATAGTGTACACATTTGAGAGTCAACGGACATCTGCCTTATTAATTGCCCTATTGTATTATATGGATTATATTTGTATCGCCCCCGTTGAACACTCTGTACCGCATATTCTTTTATATTGTACAGTGTCCTATCTTTGTATTGTACATTGTTCTATCTTTGAGAATTGAGAATCAATAAGCTTAATGATACTGCTATTCATATTAGCAATAAGCTTTTGAAAATAGAAAGAGACATAGTCAAACCACTATAAACTTAATGTTTTTCCTTTCCTATTTCTTCATAACATTGCATATTTCTACTATTCTATATTTGGCTGATCTGAAATATTGTATTGGAAACGCTTGAATCTGTAAATCAAAGGTAGGGATGGCAAAAAAATCCGTACCCGCGGTTATCCGCGGGTAAAATCCGTCATGGGTATAAAACGGATAGTTAAATGGGTATCCATGGGTAAAATAAATGGGTATTTTTAATATCCGTCAATTAATGGGGCGGGTACGGATAGTAAGATATCCATGTCCGCGGGTACCCGTACCCGTATTGAATGTGATTTATTATCAATAGTCAATACAAAAAATATTGTTGTTGGCTGTTCAGTATTTGTGTGCATGCTTTTACTCAATAGTTTATAACTGGTTGTTGACATTTTGATGGATACTTCTGTTGTTGTCTCCTCTTTTTTGGATATTGGTTTAAATATGTATTGGTATTTTGAGGTTAGCATTTAAGAATTGGTCTAATTTGTTTTTTTACCAAATGTACTTTTAAATAATTTCAATAAATGGCTAAAAATAAATTGAATAAATATAATGGATACCCACGAATACCCGCCATTACCCGCAACCCGTTTAAAACCCGTTTAATGGATACCCGTGCGGGTATGGGGCGGGCACGGGTCAAAAAATCACCCAACGGGGCGGGTGATGGGGTGGTACTACCCGCGCCCGCCCCGCCCCATTGCCATCCCTAATCAAAGGCCACAAATCCTCGTAAAATCAACTCTCGTGTGCACCAATTTTTGTTCGGATGTGTTGCACAATTAAATCAACTGCAACATGGTTATTGTATCCACCCAGTATAATGACATCGGCATATTTCTTTGTTGGTAGAACAAAATCTTCAAAAGCAGGCTTGACAAACCGTTCATACTGCACTAACAATAAGCTCATGTAAGTAAACTATGAATTTCAACTTCAATATTTTATACACCAATATCTTCCATCTATGATGTCTTGTCACTCCAGACTACGATAACATCTTTATTTAAATATATATGCTACGATAATAAATTTTCTGCTTTTTTTGTCATTCGTGATTGTGCTTTTCCTGGTAAGTTCATGTGGAACGTATGTGGGCATGTGTGTGTTATATATATGTATAAAACTTTGCTTACATAGATGATGATGGTTCTACAAACTTATACATGAAGTTGGCACCAGAGCCGCACCTGACCTATGCGTGGGCAAAATTGTCGAGGTCCTCACATATAATGGTATTTACGACATAGCCATTCGAAGAAAAGATTTGATTAATTTTAGTTTTGAAATGATTGTTTCTACGGAGGCAATAGTCAAGGAAATAGTCAATAATACTCTATAAGCAACACGTGCATTAACATAACGACAAATTATCCTCTTGATATAATTTAATACATCAATAGTTTTTCTGCATTTGTTCATAAAATTTCTCTAACGATTCGCAACTCCACAAATAATTTCACTTCATCCCTATCAGAAACTATCTCAAGTTTCGCATATTTCTCAAGATTATCACATGAAGACTGCAAACTATCATAAGAAGTGTGATTTAATCTTTAAGATCATACAAAAATTCAAATATCTCATCATACTTTATAATTTGTTCAAATCTATCCTCAGCTGATCACAAGATATGATCCACAATATACAAAAAACAACTGACTGCAAAAGATCATTTTGGTGGTTATATATTCTCTTTGCTATTATTTTCATCAAATTGTTTATATTAGGCTCCTTTAATAAATAAATGTCTATCCCCAATTCATTTGCAATTTTTCCAACTTGAACCATAATAGAGGATTTAATTATTATTTTGATCGAAAATGTTATGAAAATAAGTTAAACCCTTCAGACGAGATCCGTAGTAGCGTCAATATGTATATCTACTTGTAGCTTTTTGCTTACTCTATTTAACATTATTCAATAATAAAGAGTATCATATAATCATTTGAACTAAAATTCAAAGTTCTCAAACACGTGTTTTACGAAGGATTCGTCAATTGAATCAAAATATATTTTTATTTTGGGAGTTTGTGACCAAATTGCTTCCACACTTGTCACATGACTTAACGTGTTTGTGATCATATTTTTAGTTAGGACTGGCAATTGGAACTGAGAATCGAAAACCCGAACACGATGGAAAAATTATATGGAAAATATGAAAGCAATTTGGTCTCAGACTTCAAAAATAAAATGTTTTGATTCAATTGCCGAATCCTTAGTAAAATAAAATTTGAGAACTTTAAATTTTTGCTTGGAATGATTTTATGGTACACTACATTGAATAATGTTAACATAAATAAGCAAGAGCTATAAATAGAAGATATGCATATTGATGTTGCTATGGATCACATAAAGGGCTTAATTTATTTTTTCAAACTTTTTCTAGTAAATGGATTTGAATCCTTCATGTTTAAAGCTGAAAAAATTGCGATTGAATTGGGGATGAAACCATTATTTTATGAAAGGCGCATAAAGCACGGTTATGAAAGGAGTGCCAAGGCGAGCGGTGTGCAGTGCATTTCTTACTTGTGACGTGACGTGAGGCACAAAAACAAGCATGACAATAGCGCAAATCTCGCATGGCGCAAAATAACATGCACTTTCATTATATAAAGTTCATATTTTTATTTTTTATTTTGTAATCCAAACTACAAAAAAATTAGTATTCGTCATATTATGAGGCATCAAAAAGAATGTGCAACCTAAGTGACTCCACTGATTCAACATCTTGAAGGATACTGATGATTAACAGAAGATATGGATGATGCATCCGATATTAAAGATGAGTTTGTATTTGATGATAATGATGACTTAATTCAAGATGTTGCTACTAGAGCAACAAAATTGAAGGAAACTAGATATTCAAATAGAACATCTACATCGATAGGTTTTTAAGCATCCGTTTCAGCTTCTTTACATATTCAAAAAAACGAATCTAAATGAGACGGAAGAAAAGAACACTGAGGCCTATGAGTATGATAATGCAGATATTGATTTTCAAAATATAATTGTTGAATCATATTTCTGATTTATCAATAATGTTTATAATTATATTGACTTTTGGCTTTAAAAAACTATTATGTTTGAAATTCTATGTTCATGATATTATATTTGATTATGTTTTTTAATTCAAAAAGCCTAAAAAAAACTTTGTTGCATATGTTTAGCAAAAATATTTAGCTTTTGAATTTATTTTATATGTACATATATAAAGGCATGTTCTATGACACCCCCTATTTCCAAGCACCCCAATCACCCTTTAATTTAGATCATTTATTTATATTTAAACAAGTTAGTGGGGGAGGGGGAGAGAAACAAGAATGCATAGTGAAAATCAAGAGGCTATGGGGTTTGCACTCTTTGGAGTGCTCTTGATCCTATCTTATATATATATATATATATATATATATATATATATATATTAAATTTTTTATTAAACGTGCATAGTAAACTAAAAAGATGCACACCATTTGAGCCGCTGAGCATCAAGGATCCAAAGAGGTTTTGCAGACTTTTTGTGCCGTGTGTCATTAAAAACTATGATGGAAAAAAAACAATTGTATGAAAATGATAATGAAATGACTATGCAATCATCAAAACAATTGATTTAGGTGTTTTGGTTAGTAATTTTACCACTCAAAATGGAAGAAAATTAAAGCACAACGTGGACATCATTTGTTTCATTTCTATATAATCGTAACTAGCATTTTGTATAAATGGAATATCATCACTTTCTTATTTTCACAATTCGTTGTTATTTCTTATATGTGAGGGTCTCAAAAATATTTGGTTCACGGTCTCCTATAACTCAGGGACGGCCCTGCACTGTATTGAATTTACATTGCAAATTGGTCACCATTTTGTGACTGATTTGCAACCGTAATTCTTTTTTCTTATTCCCAAAAAAAAATGTCGTCGATAAACCGCCATTAATTACATACCATTATCACCGCAAATCTGACATATTTTTCTTCGAGTCCAGGTCCCTGGCAACAACGTAATCTGTTGCAAATTCGTTGTAAAACGTTGTTTTGCGAGCAATTTGTGAAGTCGGAAGCTAATTTTGTTTTTCCTTGAAGTACATTTTCTATAAGCAAGCATATATGCTTCTGAAATGAAATTGATCTTCAGTGCGTGCGCACGCGCAAGTGTGCAGCCTTCGAATTGCAGAAAAACGAGTTGATGCAGTAAAATATACAAATAATGAATTGGGAAAAGAGGGAAAGTCATATTCTTACAGATTGAAGATTTGCACAGTGAGAAACAATGCGCAGAAGAAGTTGATCAATTGACGTCTCTCCAAGAAAGCAACAATGAGATGGCCAACATGGAATTTGGAAATGTTGCTTTCAACTTGAATAGAAGCTTTGAAGGAACAGCTCAGTGATAAAACTGGAGAAGTGGCTCAGGGGAAGAAGTTAGGAGAAAAGCTTTTGCGCCCCCCCCCCCCTCCCACCCCAACCCCCCCCCCCCCACCCAAAAAACCAAAAAACCAAAAATAAATCAAGAATTACCAAAATTTACTGACAGGGCAGAGTAAATTAAAAAAGCTTATATGAGGAATTATCAAGATGGTAGCATAATTTTTTTGCTTGATAAGATTAGTGATGGAACATCAGTTTCTTCCATCCCTTGATCACAAAAGAAAAGCAGCAAGATTTAAATCACACAAACAAGGATACTCTTGATTCAATTATTCAATTCAAGTTAAAAATGGAAACTGCCGATTCACATGCTGAATTTTTGAATACTGAAATTGAGAACGCCAAAACCTTTGGGTCCTGAAGATGTCCAAGATAAAATAAAGGCCATTATGGGATCTTTGATAACCAAATGACACACACACAAACACACACACACACACACACACACACACACACACACATATATATATATATATATATATATATATATATATATATATATATATATATATGGATACGCTCCTCCGATGAAAACCTGAAGGACTTTGGAATGCTGGGCTTGAATAGGAGAAGTGATTGGTTGATATGCGCATGGTTATTACGGCGGTAAGTCGAGTTGAGTCGACAGAGTTCCAGCTAGTCGACTAGTGGACTAGTCCTAGACTAGCCAATAAATAAATACGTATATGTAATTCTAAATTTCTAACTGATACATAAGGATAAAATCCAAACATGTACTAGTGTACCTCATTGTTTCTTGCAGGGCAGTGATAAAAAGAACAGCAACCATAGATAGACAGCAATATTAGTGACAACAACCTTAGTTATTTTGTTCGGACTGTTTTTTTACCGAAGTGTTTTTTTGTTCTTTCTTTTGCTTTGCCTGAATTCTTTTCTTTCAATCTAACCTGGGTTTCTTTTTTGGCCCAATTAAAAATTAGTCGGTAAGTCGGGTCCGCCTAGACGATTGACTAGTTGATTAGCGGACCTATTTCTTTTTGGTCGCCTGAAATACTTACAAATTGCAAGTTGAGGCTTCAAGTCGATGCCTCAACCTCGACTTTGTCCCTCGCCGTGATAACAGTGGATATGCGCTTATCGTTGTGTTGTTTTGGAACAACTATTGGCCAATTGTATTATGTTCAGAAAATGGTGAATGGAGATAATGCAGTCTGTAATAGCTTTACATAAACAGACACTACACTTTAAAAAATGAATTTACATAAATTCCTTAAGCATAATAAGATTTGCAGTTAACAAAGCATACATTTGAAACTGGTATAACTCTCTTTTGACGAAATGATAATAATTACTATTTGTTACCTGTTCAAGCACAAAATTAACATCTCTGCCTCTTTGAGTTACATCACGTTTTAATCTTCGAGCTAGTCTAACATCAGCATCTACAAAAATGGTAATAAGCAAACAACTGTTAACAAGAAGCCTGTATAATGTATTCAAAGAATTAAGGTATTTGCGTCCAAGTACATTGTACTAATGGGATTAGATTTGAAAATTGATTCCATGAAATATACAGATGAACTAATAGTACATAAAATGCCAAACACGAACTTAATGAAGAGAACATATGATCATTAACTCTGTTGAAAACACTGAACAAGTAGATATGTCAGTAACATTGTTGTTGTTGACTTCATGCAACTAAAGGATAGGTTACCTGATGAATCATAGCTCGACTATAGTATTAAATAAAAAAAATAAAAACATACACATTTATGGTAAAATATGTCATCTTGAACAATGCAGCAGACTGAATCCTAACATAGATATAATGATCGACCTATGAGATGGTGTGTGTGGCGCCTTGTTTTAGTGTACCTAATGATATGATAAGAGTGCTTAAAGGATGTTTTAAGAAAAGGGGGAGAGAAGAGGGGGTTTGGTTGGGGCCGAGGGGGGGGGGGGAGGGGGGTATTTAAAAATAATGACGCAGGCTGGGTCCATGATAAATGACAGTACTATAACAAAAATATAATCGCCAGAAAAAGAGGAAGGGGTGAACTGACCTGTATCAACAAAAACCTTCATGTCAATCAAGCTGCGGATCTGTTCATCATGGAAAATTAAAATGCCTTCCAAAATAATAACTTCTGGTGCACTGACCTAAAAACAGATGAACAAGCATTATATATGGTTCTACAAGTGAAACAAATATATTAAAATATCTCATATAACGTCAATAATATAAGAAAAAAATCTTACATACATGCATATATATACACACACATACACGGAATGAGTTTGTACTTTGTACCTGATGTTCTAAGTCTGCATACAATTTCCAAAAGACAAATACTTAGTTTTTTTAATCGATTTCTCATGGTTGACGTTGCCGATCTCGATTTCTACACTCTTCCATGTCGCTTTCTTACTTGATGGTAATTCTGGGATTTAGATTTAATATTCATTAATTTATTTGTTTTCGTTTTTTGTCCCTCTTTCCAGTTTGCTAGGAATCTTCAATCCTACCTCATTTATTTGCATCCAGGTTTTTTTTCAACTGCCGGTGCAAGTAAATTGTGTGTGTGGTGTTTTTTTTTTTTTTTGGTGGGCTTGTTGGTACTATAGTAAATTTTATGCTTGTGCCCTTGGTTTTTATTTTTACTAAATTCTTACAAGTTAGCTAGAATTAAATGGAAATGACAATACCATTAAGTAGGTCATTTGAGTACTCTGTCTTTTGTTTTAAAGCAGTCACGACTCACAACTTAAAGAAAAGCCACAAAATCAGAAACTGAGTTTATATGTCCGTCAATATCACATTTATACAGAAATTTTTTATATTGTTCTGTAAGCTATGCATTCATGATTAAGGATAGAAATGGCCTTTCGTAGAAATAAACATCATTTTAATCCAAGTGGCCATGCACTTTGGGTATATGAGCTTAATTAAAGGTCTGTTTTCTGTCTTTAGATAGATATAACATAAAGAAAAGTTCAACGATTAAGGATGGTTTTTTACGCCAATTAATGTGCTGATTGTATAGTTTGAAAAAATAGCAATTTACAGAGTTGGTTTTTATGCGTGCTTAGATTAATATAGCAAAATTCTCAAATAATCATTTATTTCAGCCTAATTCTTCTCCCTTCCATTTTTAAAGATCATATTTTTCATACTGAATATTTATTTTCATTCAGTACATGTCCAAACCTTGATTTTATATTTAGACTAATTTTATGATAAAAATACTTCACAGAATTAACTATGAATTCATTTGTTTTGAAGTTCATACTTTCTATGTTAGTAATTTCTGTATTAACTTGAAAATCATTATTTTCCTCTTCAGGGATTATAAACTTTATGATAGATTTGAAATGCATTTTTAAATGAATGCAAACACCCATCAATTTGTTTATTCATGGAGTTTCATGAATGAAACTCATGTCATCAGGAAGAAAAAATTTAATTTAGATGCTTTTAGCAAGACCCTATTTCTATGCTCACTGATGTAACAGTTTACTGTGTTGGTTAAACATAAGGTATAATTGATTAGTCGATGGATTTAAGAATTACAATGTAGATCTGTAATACAAAATGATAAACGTGAAAGGAAGAGCTCAAAATTCCAGTACTGCAACATTGATGAATCTTGATAATCAACCAATGTACAAATAATAGATACTGGTTAAGTTGTATAAAATAACTTTTCTTGAAAGATTTCCAATGCTAATAATAAATTTCATGGAGTTTCCATTTAAATATTCAGGTTTAATTTTGCAGAGCGAAATATATAAATAAATTATTTAAGACGAGAAGAAGGTTAAATTTGCTTGGTTAAAATAAAGATGCAAATAGCTTATTCTATGAATCAGCATCGTACTAAAACTTTGAAGCGTAATTAGAAAACTTTATTACTTGAATGAACGGAAAATATACCCAACACAACAACTAAGTCATTATTCTCAACAAGTTAGGGTCGGCTAGAGATAGAACCCAAACTAAATGACAAAGTCGATTTAAGGGCAAAAATAAAAAGAGATTTGAAGGTGAAAATAAAAATAAAATAAAAAAATTAAACAAATAATAATAGTAATAATAAATAAATAAAAATCAAGATGATGATAATGGTACTAGTAATAATAGACACTGGAGACCAACACTACGTCTTATCTCCTTGTTCACTAGTTTTATAATCTAAAACTTATAACACTCTCCATAAACTACTCTAAGCTCATGGTTTTGATATATGGATCGCTAGCTTTCATGCACTCTTGTCTGACACCAGCTCTTCGGATATACTCAAATTTTTCAAATCCATTTTTACTACTTGCTCTCATGTCATCCTTGATCAACCTCAGGTAACAAAAAAAAAAAAAAAAACTTTTTATACTCTTGTTTGATAAGCATGAACCTTAGCATGTAATGTGAAAACAAATCAAAATGATACTGACAGTTTTCACATCAATTATCCTTTATGACAAATACTCAGGTAGTATTTTACCATCCCTTGCAAAAGCTTTGGGGCTCTAAATCTTGTAAAAATGAAAAAATTAAATTTAAAATCCGTGTACTTGAACAATTTTGGCTTCACTATGAGTAGATATAAAATGCTAATTATATAAATGCATCTATCGAAATGCAGGACTCAAAGCCTTCGATGGTGTACCGATTAAACCACTGAATAGAAAAAAAAAACAGAGGATATAAACATTCCTTTTTCCACCCGTCAAATACTCCAGATAAGTAATTTGTTTACTTTGTTCATGTTCAAAAAAAATTAAGCAGCAAATGTGGGTATCCATTGTGTATAGAATGCAAGAAAAACGTAAATGAATCGCTAAATAAATGAGTGGCATGCGATGAATGGAATTAAGTACAGCAAACTTAATTTAATGGCAGTTTTATTATTAGTTTGCAAATTGGAAGTAATTATATGCAGATTAATTTTTTCATCATAATCTAAGAAGGAAAGCAATGTAATTGCAGAAGAGAAGGAATATAGCATAATATCTATAGTAGGTATATTTTAGTGCAATTGGTCAGTTATTTCATATTAAGTAACGGTGAAGAAACTGAAAAACCTTCTTGTCCACCCATTTCCACATTAATGCCATGTTATCAACTATCAAGGCATTTCTCACATTCTCCAATTAATAGTACTCGCTACTTATATTCATTAATTATGTTGTGTTTTCACCATTGAATTCATTCTCTTCCTTATTCTCCTAGACATAGAAATAAAACTATACCTATACTAGCTGCCGCAAACCATTCAACCATCATCAGAAGATTTCCTATGCTAAATAGGTAGGAATCCTATTTAAAGGACACCATCGACTGATTTTGAGTTTTCTTATAAGTTCAGCATGTCAAAATATCCGAAATTTTATTATTAGTTTTATGTTTTCTTGGAGATGTGCTTTTGAATACTACTATCATTTTAGTTATGTTTTTACCAGTTAAAACATTTTTTTCTTAAATCATGGTTCTTTTGCTGGATTGCAATGAAAACTTAAATGCTTATTTTTAAGCGTATAATACATCAGGCATTTATGCAGACTGTATCTTCTTATATGTTCCAGATGCAGTTATCTTGTTATAACAGGCCATCGATCATAACATAAATCAAATTCTTCCATGAAATCAATTACACATTAGCTTGGTCTAATAAGTGTTCATGGCATTGCTGGTAGTGATGATGCTCAGTAGTCCCATTTAATTACTTTAATAAACATAACCACTGTGCTTCCTTATAGGAAGCTAAGTTGTGTAATCTTGTTCTCATCGTCGCGTGTTTAGTAAATATACATGGATGCACAGTTTAAGAACATGGAAGAGAGTATGTCTCAGCTATGAAGTCTGGTTCAACCCATCATAGCAATTTTGCATTTAATTTTAATTTAGTGCCTTCTAAAAAAACGAAAACCGAAATATTTAATTTTTTATGACCGTGCAAATTGCAATGTTAAAGTTGTAAGTATACAGTGGAGCATCAACTTGGATAGCATACCTGTCTATGCTCTGCTCTTCGCCTATTATTTTTGAAGTCATACTGTGGAATGTTAGCAGATCGCTTGCTTTTAAGGTTAGCCATGCACCTGAGCAGGAGTTCGGTATCAAATGCATCTGGTATGAAACAACAAAAAGTAGTAATTAACATTAAGTATTAAGCATAAACCATTACATGCAACATGCAGTTACTCTGAAAGAAAAACAAAGCATACCAGGAATGTCAAAATTATAATCGTCCACACGTTCAGATTCTTCGATGGTCAGATCACGATAGAAGGAATCCTGCATCATTTTAATCTACAATTTTCATTATGTTCAACTAACAGTTACTCACCAACTTCATCATCTAGGTTTAAAAAAAAAAAAAAAAAAAAAAAAAAAAAAAAAAAAAAAAAAAAATTATCGTATCACTACACACATGCGCGATCAGAATCCACTTTCTAAGTTCAGACAACTCATAGCATACCTCATATATAAACAATCCAGTGAGAAGTATGCAAAACAGATGATTCATCAATAAATTTCAAATGCTGATACCTGATTAACTAAAACAACGCGATGATCATGCAACTGTTCCATGATCATATCACACAGCTTCGTCTTACCAGATGCTGTTCCACCAGCAAACCCTAACAAACCGAAAGCATGCATTACAATTTACAAACAACAAAATTAGGACAGAAAAGCAAAATCAAATCCAAAAGGTAAGTCAAGGTTATTGCTGACCTATTATAAAAGGCTGCATTGAAGATTCAGTCGTAATGGCGTCGTGAACAAGGATTGAGTTGATTGTGCTTGACACTGTAAAAAATAATGTGCTATTAGAATAAACATCAATTCTAGAATGACCGGGGTTTTGAAATGAGGAGAGAATAATAGGCATTGGATATCAACGCGAATTCAAATTCTAGCCGGTCGTTCTAGCATTTCCCTTAGAGAAAGAAAAAAAAATCTCAAAATCAAAATTATAAAAATGCGCACCCATGAAGCGCGGAAGCGGAGAAATTGGACGAAACACCGAGACGACCAATTGCAGATGCCGAGATGAGATGCCGCTGATATATAAACAAAGTTTCCTCTGAATACACCATCGTCTTGAAATTTGGTTTCGTCATTTTTAGTAACTAGATGGGCACTAGGGTTTTATTCTTTAACAAGAAGACGAAGATTCGTGCGCAGACAGAGGTAAAGCAGCGCTTCCACTAGTAGATCTGAGATTTTACACGTTGAACATGCTTCTTGCAATTCGCTTAGCTTGCGCCGGAATAATCAAGAGTACGTGGCAACTTTGTCGGCGTGAAGAAGAACCAGCTTCGGAATCTACGACCAGATCACAAAAGTCCTTTTCAACTTGAAAGCCAAAATAATGAACTAGTTTTAAAAAAGTCAAAAGATACTTTTTTTGTTGACCATAGGAACTATAAACTTGATTTGCTCCTTGCAACCTTTAAAGGACTTTTTTAAAGATCGATATTTTTATGAATTTACTCCAGATATCCTTCCACTTTAAACTCATCAAAAAAATTAAGTTTATTAATTTCAACTCATCCGCCTGTGACTTTTAAATATTTTAAGAAAAGTGTGTGCAAAACGGAGCAGAAATCTAACAAAAATATATCACATGCTTTAAGTTCGTCGTCCTTTAACGTTATGACGAACCAAGTTAAAATGGAATAATACAGAAATAACAAAGCATGAAGTCAAAATAAAAAAAATATTAGTATTTGATATTATTACTACACTTGATAAGAATCCAAATTAATGGATATAATTTTAAAAAATCCTTACTAATAAAGCTTCCCTCAACTTCGCTTCCTTTGATTCAACTTTGAAATACATTGCAAATTTTTCTTGATGATAATAACGTTTTCAAAGTCAAATACTCATAGGTTGAAGTTAATATCACATGAGCATGATGTAAATATTACCAATTTCACCAAGCAATTAAGGGGATGCAACACTTGATTTAAAGAGAGAAAATTATGTATGATTTGGTCTGAAATGCTGATAACAGCAAATGAAACATAAAAATGCATGGGAGTATCACATGTGAACGTTGGCACTAGTAACACCATTTAGTTTTTAGTTTGTTAGAGGACATCATTTACATGTTTATTGCAAAATTTAAGAGTTTTATAGTAGTTTTAAATGGTTTTGCAAATCTTTTTTCCTCATATTGCATGCTAGTGTAAAGGTTAGATTTAGGCTAGAATTTGCTTGATTGTCATGTTCTTATGAATTACATAGGTATATGGGTGTATATGGATGATATTTTACATTTGTAATGTCATTCTTTGATATGATTTGTTGGTGGAAGTGGCCAAATTAGTAAATTGAATGCTTAAATGATTATAAGTGGATGAAACTTAGAGGAGCGGCTCTGAAGCATGAGGAAGCTCATGGTTCAAATCGCATCAAAATTGGAGCTAAGCAGAGAAGTTTGCACCAAAAGAAAAACCTTTTTAGTTGTGGAAACCACTTAATGACAGGTTGATTCTTCAAGTTAGGGTCGGAGGAGTTGATAAGTAAAATATTAAAGTTTCATTAACTATTAGATTCGATACTGAAGCTTTGGAGAAAGAACGAGGAAGTTTGAAATTGGGATACCGAGGGCTTTTCTGATGAGTGGTTGTGATTTAAACACTTAGAAGATGGAGTATAGGAAGAAGGGAGGGAAACATAGTCAAAATTGGACTTTGTCTATCCCTGTGTACCAAGAGGAAAGCAATCAGTACCGAGATATCCATTTTAATGGAATAAGTGTGAAACTTCTAGGATGGGGAGCGTATGTTATACATGTTATGCTGAAGATATTTATTTGGTTTGCTTAGGGTACGATGGCAATGTAGCAGCATGAAGATGGCTTTAGAACTTCGATGATAACAACTCGGTGGTGAATGGAGTTAGCTTTTGATGATTGTGCCTTCATGTTGAAAGGAGTCGTGAGGATTAGTATCCACAATGGGTGGGTTCTTAGAATGGTATAGAATGAAGAATTATGGAACAGTTCCATGAGAATAATGAAAACTGGATGAAGCAAAGAAAGGGCTTGGTTACACATGTTGCATGATCGTTGATACTCGATGCGTTTTCTAATATACTCGGAAGCAATGGTGTTATGAGTATACTCATGGATTCTTTGAAAGACTACCCCGGATTATTTGAATGGATAAGTATACCCTAGACCGTTGAAATAGATGTAGTATCAGCTTCACTAAAAAACAAGATTTCCATTTGTCTCTCACATGAGAAAGACCATATGAGTTATCATATGTTTAAAGTACACTGAGTAATAGTGAGAATTGCTTGATGGATTTTATGGTTACTTTGATTATCTATTACTATATTATATCACTCCAAGGATGCCACTGGAGATAGGTATTAGGGACAAGGGTGAGCTTTCAATCAGTTTGGTTGGTTTTGAGGTAAAAAAATTCAAACCGGATTGAAACCAAAAAAAATTCAAAATGGAACCAACATAATTTCGGTTAATTCGGTCGGTTTCCGATTTAACCAAACTTGAAGGATATTTTATTATTCAAATGATTAATTCACTCAAAGTTAAACATAAATTTATGTTTAAAGACGTTTTATTCACTACAGTTTATGTTTACAATAAAATTTGACTTATTTTTAACAAATGCCTTTGTATGTTATCACTAAATCAATTTTTTAAGGTATTACGGTATTATTAAATTAGATAATACAATAAAAGTTGGATTAATTCGGTTAAACCGATACCCAAAATTTTTATTGTACAAACCAAATTCAACCGATTTAGTTTCACAACTGAACCGACCGAAATATACCAGCTTGGTCGGTTAATTCGGTTCTAACCAAATATTATTTACCCCTAATTAGGGATTGGGATATTTAAACACCCACCATAATACTTAGTTTGTTGTGTACCTATAAATTAGCTTCTATATTCGCATGTGTTAACTTTTCAGTTGTAGGGAAAGTGAGGTATGGTTCGTATACCCTTTTTCCTTTCTATATCGACTAATATAGTATTTTGTGATTCATTTACCATTTACACCAAAATATTGTCCAATCAGAGGTTTTTTTTTTCTTTGTAACTTATTATATTATGTACTTTTAGATGAGTACACTCAATAGCACGTCTACGTGCAACATAGTAGGTATGTCAAGGACAAATTGGATGGATTATGGACTTTTATACTTATTTTGTTGTGCAACCATGTAGAGCCTTGATGGTGCTTGCTTATTTATATTATTATTAGATAGTTACTTGAGTCTGTTTCCATTCTACATACACCTGTTACTTTGTTGTATAACTTATTTATCTATGCTACGATGTTTGGTTAATTTGTTAATTATTGTCTCTCCTATTTTACATTTATAATGTATACTACATTTTATTCAATGCACGGTGAGATATACGATAGATTATGTAATGTTTTATTCTATTTGTAGCCTTAAATGATCGTCCTCTACATATTGTTAATTATATTGTGCGTTCGTGGTGTAGTGTGGTCCTCACATTTGATATCAGAGCTTGTATTACATAATTAACCTGGGTTGGTATCATGGTCCGATATACCTGTTATTTATTTTGGTTTTTAAAACCATACATTAGCATATGTAGTATCTATGTCGCATGCGCAAGTGACTACCATTGATATAGTTTTCTTGTACTAGACATAGGACATTATTATTATAGATCAAGAATGATTAGCATAGAAGAAACACTATGAGAAAATCCAATCTCCTAAGTCAAGGGAGAAGCAAATTTGGAGGCTACTAATTCAGACTTGCAAGCTAAATTCAGCATAATGATGGTGAGCAAGTTGTAGAATACTAAGCGATTTCCTCAAATGTTATTGTTAGTGGTGGTACTCAAGTATATGTGTTAAGGGATGACTTCACCAAGCATTGTATGAATTACTCCACCTTGAGAGGCAAATCATTTCTTGGAGGAGATTCGACCATCGAAGTGCAAGATTTGTTGGACACATGCTGGTGTATCTTTTGTGACATGAAAATTGATGACCTCATAAAAATTAAATTTGCCACTATATATCTTTAAAAGAGGCCCTAGAGAATCGGTTCACTTGGGACCAATTCAAAGGTAGAATCAAGGAAAAGTTCATTTTGGATGTTCAAAATTTGGTGCTTCTTGGGAGATTTATTTATTTAAAGTATAGAGACATATATATATCTATCTCCAAATATTTTACCAAGTTTGTTGCTAAGGAAGTACGAAAATTTTCTTACAGGTTCAGATGATTATTTAAGAGAGAAGTTGGCAAGTCATATTGATGAACCATTTGAAAGGCTTATCAAGAAACCTCTTCATCGCGAGAGTTTATAACCCAAGTCAAAATCAGTTATTTTTGTTATTGAGATGTCGAAAGAGTAGCATGGTTGTAGAGGCAAAAGAAATTGTATGAAAAGATGAAGCAATCTTTGGGTTCTAAAAAGAAAACTAAGCGTGAAGCCATCTATTCTGGTTATGGAGACATGGTTAACTTGATATGAGACTGCAAAGCGAATAGGGGAAAGTGTTATAATTATGGTGTAACGACCCGCATTTTACGTATTGGGGGATTGTAAAATATTTTTATTTAATTTCCTGAGGGTTGGATCATTCACATATTTTGATATGTTGTTTAGGGGGATGTGAGACATATCCAAAAAAATTACTAATTTTATTTATGATCATTTTGCTCCTGTCAGTTTTGTACAGGGAATAACTTTTGATTGGGATCGAATCAGGTGCTAAGATTGAATTCATTGGAAAGAAAATGGTGTTGCCAATTCCGTAGAGTGGTCACATTAAAGATTTGGTTTAGCGGTTTGGGAGGAATTGTTGTTTTAGTGTTTCACAATTTCTGTATAGGTTTGGCTAGTCATTAATGGGCTGATTGGTGTGGCCCATTAGTGGGCTGGTTGGAGGCTATAAATAGGGGGAGTAGAGGCATGGATAATAGTTTACTTTCTTCATTCTCTCATTTGGTTGAGCTCGTGATCCTCCTTGCTCAGTCAAATGCATCTTTCCTCCATTAAAATTCTAGATCTACACATGAAGATTGAAGATCTATGCAAGAAGATTGGAGATCTACATCAAGCAAAGCTAGATCTACATCAAGTGAAGGGAGATCACATCAAATTAAGAGGTTCGAAGATCGTTCTTCGCTATCCGGACTGGGAATTTAGCGATTTCAAGTTTGTTTGAAGATTTAGTGAGTGATAAGCATCTCTCACACGGATTCAATCGAGTATATGGGTTATTTGATCTTATTTTCATCATTTCAAGTAGTTTTCACCTAGATCTACATGATGGTAATTATATTTTCATTTGAATTACCATAGGATCTAATCTATCAACATAAATCGGTAAATTCATATGTCAATTCATGTGTTTATGCAAGCTTATATCCATTTGTTAACTCATTCATTGTTTTATCATGATTTGGTGAATTCATATGGTTATATGATGATTTATTGTTGTGCTAATGTGTGTTGATGATTACTATTAATTTTGGGTTGAAATAGGTCGATTTGGATGAGTTACATGCATTGATGTTGTCTTTTGTTGATGAATCGAAGTAAAGATGCATGACTTGTGTCGTTGATGACGTGGCAGGATCGGGACGTTTGGCTTATTGCTCAAGAAAAGGATGGGTCATGGCAAATCCTGAACGTGGCACAGTCAGGTCGTTCTAGTTGGGTTGTGGGTCGTGGCTTAGAGAGTACGAAAGGAGGTGGGTCGGTTTGAATTGATGGCTTTGGGTCGTGCAAACCTGGGTCGCAAGAGAGGCACCTGGTTTAGCAAAGCTTAGGCCGTTCGGCAAGAATTAAAGTCAGGTCGTTTGTGGATGGGTTGATCCGCTATTGTAATGATAGGTCGTGCAACTTGGATCATTCAGCTTGTTTGAAGGCGGGTCGTCTAGGACAAGGGTCGTGGCATGTTGGGTTGTGACGATGCAATGGGTCATTGAAGTTGGGTCGATCAAGGATGTAAATGCACGGGAAGAGCATGGATCGGTCGTGCGACCCCATATGGGTCGGTTGCGACCCGATGGCAAAAGGGGGAACAACTCGAAAATGGGTCAGTGAAAAAGAAAAATGACCCGACTAATATTGGCCATAAATGGATGTTATTTTGGTTAAACGTTAAATGTGTCGTCGATGTGAGTTCAAGATGGAATGTCGAAGTGTTGTGATGTGTTCTTTGATCAATGAAATGCAATGAATGTGAGTACGACTCAAACATGTTGAGTTTGTGGATAATGGTTGTTCGAGAAGGCGCTTCAGCTATGGATAGTCGCCGGTGATAACAACTAGAGTTATGAAGGCCGAGGAATTACCGTTGTCATAGGTTCTAGCGGACTCAAAGCAGTGGTATAATACGCCTAAAAGACTAGATGGTTAGTCGAGTACCCTAGGCAGTCATGATGGGACTAGAGATATGAGTCAGGGTGGCATATGGAGTTTTTGCTAGAACCGGGGTTTGCCATTAGCCCTTGGTGGACGACATGATGTTGAGTCATTCATATAATTAATGATGGTTTCAAAGAAGGATTGGCGGCGATAGCCAGGGTCATTGATGACGATTATTTTGCTTGTATCATCTCATGTAGATCATTCGACGTCGAAGGAAACATCTCTTGGGTGCTTGTCTGATGTTGGTTTAGGCCTTCAAGGCTTGTGCTTGGGAAATGTTGATATCGATAATTAGGATGGTCTATGCTTGATAACTGGTTGCCATGAATGTACTGTTTTTTTCTACCTAACTATTGTAAAGGCTATCACTGTCGGATGTAGGGAAGACGGGTTTGGGCTCTTCTATGTTGACGTTGGTAGATTAGTTGATTAGTCTGCCTATTCTCATATACTTTATTGATGATGTTTGATCGTTGTTTTATCACTCATTAAGACTTCTTTCTGACTCAAGGTTTTATGTTTCCTATTATTACCTTGGGTTTTTCATCCATGTGTTGGATGGGCAGACTGAGTAGCAGGTGACTGGTAGTTGATCTTGATGAGGATGATGCTGCTAAGCGATGACGAGCTGGAGGCTTACGTATTAGTTTCCTATTACCTATTATTGTTTTTCTACTACTATGTTGTTGTATTCTCTAAGTGACTTGTAGGGAGGCACCTTGTACATACTCTTATAGTGTTATCAAATGTTATATGGATATTTCATGGTGATATGAAAAAGTTTAAGATTCTATTCAATTCCACTTCACTATTATTGCCTGTTGTATATGTTCTATTATATGTTATCCTTGCGTTGTGAGTTATACGACAGGTTTCGCTTGTGTTTATCTATCCTGATGATAGTCCATAGCTTCCTGGCACGTCTTTTAGCACATTACTTCCCTTGTTAAGTATAGGAGTTATGAGCAGTCGTCACATATGGCAAGTTTGAGAATATGCAGAAAAAAATGTTTACAACCAGCATAGCAAAAACAGGATGTGTAGGCATATTCTTTGGACACTGCTCTGACTTCTTCGAGTGCTCTGTCAACGGAAAAGAAGGAGAAGATTGTTATGCAATATGCTTTCCACTTACAATATCTACATACATGTTTTATTTGATACTAGGGCTTCACAATCCTTCATATCTAGTGAGTAGTATATAGAATAGATTTGAAATTCGACATAGCTGATTGACCTTTGGTTGCGACGGACCCCGTTGGAGGCTCTACTAACACATGCATTGTTTTTCGTGGTATTATCTTATCAAGCCATGGATGCTTTTTTTTGTGATTGATTTGTTTTAATTCTTTTTAGTTTTGGGATTATCTTATGAATGGGCTAACTAAGGAAGTATGTTGTAGTTGTTGGGAAATGCGGATTACGGATCTTAAGGCTAACTTAACGCTATAGGGAGGTGAATAGTGTTTAATGGAATTTATGAATGTCTTAGAATTTTTTTGAATGAATCAAAATCAAATGCAAATCATAGATATAGATGCAAATAATAAGTAAAAGCAGTAAAGAAAAGAACACACCGAGATTTTATACTGGTTCGGAGTTACCCTACATCCAGTCCCACACAACTCTCGGTTGTGTATGTTTCTTTTCAAAATAATCTTTAATCTTACACTCCTCTATTTCAAGGGCCACGAGGTTCTACCCCACCTACTTCCGAGCACATGACGCTCTCTTGAATTAACCAGGCTATAAGATCGTTTAATTGATTTATGGGCTACAATTACACCTTGTTGATTTGAAAAGGCTACAACCACCCCTTTTCAGTATAAGTATGGTAGAAAGACTTGATAGAACTTTGGTCTTCCAAGATTTGATTACAAATACTCCTATAACTCTGAATAACATTTGGATCTTTGAGAGAGACTGATAAAGAATCAATCTCAAAAAGATTCGGCTTGATTCTCTTTGAATTTTGGTAGAGTTTGATTATGGAAACTTGATATTTAAGAGTATAAATGGAGAGCAGAAAAGGAGAGAAGATGATAATGAAAAAGTAGTTAAAATTTTCGGATTTAGATGGGTATTTATAAGGTATCAACAATTATATCCTTTCAAGAAAAGATTTAAATGAATGGGCACTTCTTTTGAAAATAACGGTCATGTGTCGACATGCCCCACCCCCCATGTCGACATCCCCTTTATAATTTTTGAAAACAATGGAAATGATGCTTAAATAAATCAAGGTGATTCTGGAGTTTGAAAAACTATTTTCCAATATGATAAACTAGTATAATGCAGTGTTTGTCCATATTGCATTTAATTTGCTAGCTGGCTTGGTATTTTGGGAAAGAGATCATCCATGCCAAAGTCTTTACTATAATCGTTTACTGTCCTTTTCATTCTTTTTTTGGTGTGTCCTATTGAATACTTGTACAGGAAGGGTTGTAGGCTGTACTGGCCATTCCTGCTATGTTATGTAGTTATGCTTTGATATGACCTTTTCTATTAGTGGTACAGGTTTGTAATGTTTGGGTCTACGTAGCTGTATGTTGTGTAGCCATGTGATATTTTTATAGGTTTCCTTGTACTTGCCTATTCTTTAAGTTATTTTGTTATAAAACTGTAATGACTCCCTGCATGGAGTTCATTGAGTGAGGTTACTCCTTGTGTTGAGTATGAAAGCTATAGTCTACATTTTTTACCACTTGCACTGTAAGCTTGTATAGTTGTAGCGGACGGTCCACAATAAAAACTATCTGTAGTAGGTTAGCACTTGACCAATTTTCTGTATCTCTTTGTAATTATTATTTATTATAATAACAAATGTTGCAGAGCACTATAAAATTGACCGGTTTTGCCAAAAAAAACTAGTATAATAGAGTACTATTATAAACTTAAAACCTGTATTTATAATATATAAAAGTGATATCAAATCTTATATAAAACTATAAATATAATTATAAGAATATTAAAACTTAAGATATAAAACTATAAATATGAATATTAGAATATAAGGAAACTAAGATTTAAGTATAAAAGGGATATTAAAATAAAAGTAAGAATATAATAGGCTTGAGATCTCAAAACTAAAATGTTTAAATAAGGAGTTAGCTTCAAAATTATTGAATTATTGGAATAAAATAAAATAATGGACATGAGATAAAACTTAAGAAATTCTTTGAAAATAGATCAAGGACTCTTTAGATAGGATGTAATTTTGAAATCAATTATGAATAAAAGTTAAGAAGAGTTTTGAAGCTAAAAGGGAAATTTTAAAACTTTAGTTTACTGAGTTCCTGCTTGCAGAGTATCTCATTGTGATAAACCTCGATTCCCGCCAAAATTGATTTGGTCATGGATTCCATTTCACTATTGGTTCCATCCCATTGCAAGGTAGAAATGGGTTCCATCCCATGAGGCTATCGTAATAAAGATTTTGGTGTTATTCTGAAGTTTTAACGTATCTAGACTCTAATACTTCTCTTGATATCTTGAACTCTTGATACTCATGAGTCTTAAGTCCCAAATTCTTTATCTTTGAAATCTTAAATCTTTATATTATACAATCTTCATTCTCGTTACCTGTAACGACCCGGATTTCGCCCGACCCCAATCGATCGCAAGATCGATTGAGACCGTTCAAAACCCGCGTACGTTAACTTTGGGCATACAACACATCAGAATAACAACACAGACTTTTATAACATCAATAATAAATGTTACATCAGAGTACAGAATATATCAGAGTACATCGATAAATAATACAGTGAAAGATACATTTACAATAAATTAAATACATTGCAGCGGAATTAATCTCAGCAGAAGGCCATCAATATTCTCGACCCAGTTTCAGACTTCAATCTAGGATCCTGCTTAACTATATCTGCAAAAAGCTACTCGACTGCCCGTGTGAAAAGAGGACACCTGAGTTTGCAAAGTGAAACAAACTACAGGTCAGTCGTGGGACTTGTGTGAGAATTCTTAACTTAACTTATCTAATAAGTAGGCTGATCACAGGACCACGCCGCTAACGCGGAACGGGTTTACTCCAATGGATTGCCAGTGCATAATTAAAGTAAATCGTCAAATAACGTGATGCTTTTTAGAAAAATGAAACCATTATAAGACTCAGGTCCCATCACACAATGCAACGCACACCAGAGGATAGGGTTTGACCTTATAATGGTCAAAAGATGCTTGATACGTAAAAACGATATTATTATTAGTGTGTATATATATATATTTAAAACATTTCAATATAAATGTATTAATCTTAGACGGCATAATACCCCATCCTACTATGTCGCCATACTAGTTATACAATCGAAAACGAGATGTCGTATTGGAAATTGGTTTTCTGTCATGAAATCGAGGCTAGGGATCGTCCTCTTCCGATTCGAGACACTCTAGTAAATGCCTCAGGATCCCCCGCAGTGAACCCTTGGATGCGGTAGGGCCGGTCCTTACCTAACGGTAGTGGATTAGTTATGTCTGAACACAAGTTTCCCGGTCCCTTTGGACCTATAATATGACCACTTCCGGCTTATAAAAAACCCGAGGAACCTCAATCCATAATCCACATAAGTAAAATGTCGGGCCGTGTTAAAGCCCAAACACCACTCCTAGCTAGAAAGAAACGTGTGCAGTCCCTACGGTCCATATCCCCTTTTTGACTCATACCGGGGTGTGAGGCTCGCGAAGTTACGATATACACAAAGCTATGCCTAAGGAGATTGTGCTTTGATCATCAATTACAAGGCCTGCTTTTCAACAAAGCCTTGATCATTTGCATCTTAGCATGTCACATTGTCAGACCCTACCATATTATTGATCATCTACCAATATATATATATAACCTCTAAGCTCAAACGTCTTAGAGAAGGGTGATAAGTAAAGAATAAATTGTTCACCACCAAACAGAAATATATAATCAGTAGCGTTCAACAAATACAGTAGAAAGGAATACAATGTCAGACACGCAATCCATTTACAAGTCCGCTCTGGGTCTGAGTGGAACAACGTGTTCGTCGATCTCCAAATGCGTTTGGACGATCGTTACTAAATACCTTGCCTTGGAAGGCCAATCCCAATTCAAGATACCAATCATCATCATCCCAATGATGTGAAGACCTTTGGTCTTCAATCACCGTCTTCATCTTCGACTCTTGATCGTCGTGATGATTATTCGGAATGGGTTAAACCCGGTCTTTCTGAATAACTCGCGTATTTTGGGATTAAAAAGCAAATATTGGAGAATCACACATTACGCCACATTCCAACTCAGAATATTCTATTAATAA
This sequence comes from Allium sativum, assembly GCA_030737875.1. Taxonomy (NCBI): domain Eukaryota; kingdom Viridiplantae; phylum Streptophyta; class Magnoliopsida; order Asparagales; family Amaryllidaceae; genus Allium; species Allium sativum. Next base: position 964,724,052 of record CM060912.1, on the reverse strand, counting down.
GATATTTGTGTTAGAAGATTCTCATTAATTTTATCAAAGATAAACTCTGAAAATAAAATCTATAAATCAATTTCCAAAATATGGAATCCCGCAGAAATCAAATCAATACATAATCGATATAAATTTCTGTATCGGACTAATAATATAAATGGAATAACGTCAAAGCCTCCTAAATTCCATATATAATATCGGTCTTCTTTTACAGAAGCCCATTTCGATTATTACCAATCGAATTTCCACTTAATTCCTATTTAATATATTAAATTGGAAAAACTTGATTTTTAGAAAATGCCTTTTTAAATCTATAAAATAGATTCATAAGTTCGAAATAATAATTTCAATGTAAATTGGACTAAAGGACAAATGTCGTTTAAAACATCGTCCACGATAAATCCACTTCACCTCTCAATTTATTTCATATCACAAAATATAATTGCAAATGCTAGTAATCTTTTAAAAACATATTTTAAAATAATCATAAAAATATTCTTTATATAAAGACTCTAAATGAGAATTATGCTTTATATTACAAATTCTTTATCTTTTACAAATATTCTTTGTCTTAACATATAGTTGATTAAAAATATATTATGAAAATATATGCACTTTATATAAAAAGGATTTCTAATGTAAAAATATTCTTATTTAAAAGAACAACTGAATCGAAATGCGACTCAAACATTTACCATATAATTTGGATTATATGGATTTCACACACATCATATATATGACAATAATAGTAAAACCATCGAATCATCCATCTACATCCAAAGTGTAAATTCCACTGTGTAACCGTTAAAATTAAATAATAGCGCTCTTCGCAGCCTGTCGATCTAATGATCAATATACAACTGAATATTGGGATTAGTGTATGTAAATTTTCATCCCAACACCCGTGTGGGGTTTCAACCATCAAACAAATGATAAACTAATTTGTGCACTTGGGCGACGTGTGAAAATTATCGTCCCAATCACATACACAAGTCGGGTAACTTGTGAATGGAAGTGTAATACACAATACATATAATGATGACACGAAAATATCACTATTGCAATGAATGAATAAGCATAATAACTTTGTCTCTATTGACAATTTCTATTTTGCTAATTTAAACTCTAAACAAAAATGGTTATTTTGTTTTGGCAATTCTAATGAGACAAAATGATAAATGTTTCGATTTAACTAACCTATCTTGACAAGTATATATCTTGCCAAACACACACACACACACACACACACATATATATATATATATATATGTATATATATATATATATCTATATATAAATTGCCACAACTAATTCATTTTGACAAAAATGAATATTCCTAACAAAATGTATAATTTGGTTTAACTAGTATAAATTGACTAAAATGAATAATTATTTTTAACTAATGTAAATTAACAAAAATGAATAATTGGTTTTAACTAATATAAATTTACATAAATGAATAATTTGTGTTTCAATTCTAATAAAATATGCCAATGGTATATTTTGTTTCATTCTTTTAATTGAGACAAAATGAGTGTTTTTGTCTATTTTACTTTAATGATAAAAAAAATGTGAATGTTTAGTTATTAAAATGTAACTTTTAAATGCTATCCTTTATTTCAAACAATCTTTATTCATATCAAAATTATAAATCAAGAATATAATTTTCAATCTGATGATTTGTTTGCATTAATGAATTGCAAACAAAGATGAACTTTATTTTAAGGTTTTATTTGCAACAAGGAATGCAAATAACAAATGTAACTTTTATTTTTATTTAAAAGTATATTTGAGTGAAGGTAAAAGAACCTCATTTCCAAAGTGTATTTACGTTATTGAATGTAAATAAAAGAAACAAATTATATATATAAAAAAAAGTATTTGCATTTATGAATGCAAACAAAGAATAGTTTTGTTTACAAATTATATTTATATTAGTGAATGTAAATAAAAGGACAAAATTTATTTTCAAAGTATATTTTAAACAAATTCTATTAAATGTATAAAAGTGTGTACATTTGTGTTGGTAAATATAGATAAAGAAAATAGACTATAGTTTCATTGAATATTTGCATTGATAAATGCAAATAAAAGAATAAACTTTAATTTCAATGCATATATGTATTGATAAAAGCAAACAAAGAAATAAACTTTATTTTCAATATATGTATGTATTTGCATTAGTGAGTGCAAATGACTAACTTGTTTCATTATATATTTGCATTGGTAAATGCAAATAAAAGAACAATTTCTATTTACTATATATATATATATATATATATATATATATATATATATATTTGCATGGCTGAATGGAAATAGAAGAACAAACTTTATTTTCAAAATATATTTGCATTTTTGAATACAAAATAAAGAACAAAACTTTACTTTTAATATATGTTTTATTTTCTAGTTTTATTGGTGTTGTCGAACACAAATAAAAATTACTTTTTATTTTCAAGCTATGTTTGCATTGTGAGATGCAAATAAGAAAATGAATTTTATTTCATGCTATGTTTGCATTGAAAAGTGCAAATGAAAAGCAAACTTTTAATTTCTTTGTTTGAAAAATATGAATAAAATATCTACCCAATTTCTATGTAACTTCTGAAAATAATTTCTTATTTACATATAACATGTAAACAAAATTGTTACTTTCATTTCAGTAATCAAGTTTTGACAAAAATGATATTTCCAGTTCAATAATCAGTTTTTGACAAAATGAAAATTTCGATTCAATAATCAAGTTTTGACAAAAGTGATATTTTCATTTCACTAATAAAGTTTTGTCCAAAAATGTGATCTCTTATTTCAATAATTATGCTTTAACCAAAATGTTATTTTTATTTCAATATTAATTATATTGAAAATATAATCATTCTACTTCAATTTTAATTACATTGAAAAATGTAATCATTTTGTTTTTCAATTTTAATTACATTGAAAAATGTAATCCTTTTAATTTATTACTAATTACATTAAAAATGTAATCTTTTTGATTTTTTCCTAACATTTCAACAAAAACAAATAAAAGGATAACTTTGTTTTCCTTTCTTTTCAACAATCCTAACATAAACAATTTTCATATGAATCATTCATTAAAAATGTGATTTTTTATGTTTTCAACACTTTTATTTTAACATGAACAATTTTCATATGAATAATTCTTTTCATTAAAAATAAGATTTTTAATGTTTCATGTTTCCATTTCAAATAGATGAACATTTTTAATCTATTCTACATATACGATAAAATTGTAAATTTTATCGCTAACATGGTTTCAATTCAAACAAATGAACGTTTTATGTTTTTATTGTAATTCATAAACCGTGTTCTAAATGTAAACAAACAAAAATAGGATTTTTATTAGTTAGCCAAATTCTGTCGTAATATAAACAAATAAAAATATATTCTATTGTAAATAAACAAATAAAGAGAATATTTTATTTGTCGTTCAAATCTTATTGCAAAGTAAACAAATAAAAGTAAGGTTTTATTTGTTGTTCATTTTCTGTTGCAAAGTAAAAAAATAAACAAAAATAAAGTTTTTATTTGTCGATCAACTTCTAATGTAATATAAACGAATAAAAATAAGTTTTTACTTGTCAATCAAATTCTATTATTCATCTCAGAATAATAAAAATAATATTTTTTTTATTTAAATAAATTAGAATAACTAGACCTGGATAAAATATGATTTAAATCTAAATTTAGATTTATTTCTAATCGCAAATAAAATTCAACAATATATTAAATTCAACGCGGATCTAGCTTATCATGAACAACAAAACAAACCACCAACAACAATCAACCATTCATCAATCACAGAACATTTCAGATCTGAATTACATCACAATACAATTATTTTTAACGCAAGAAAATAATTTATAATTAATTAAAAAAATAAAATTCAGAATTCTCACATTGATATGGCTGAAAATTCGACTGTCTCAGAATCAGCTCTGGTCTGCGCCATCGCAAAGATCTCTGAAAGACGAGTCCAACGCAACTGACAGTTCAAGAAACGGACCTCGTATGAAAGAGATATTGATTTTTAAAGATTGCATAAAATATATATTTAATTAATAAAATAAAAAAAAGACCTTCTTCCTCGTCGCTGTAACAAGGCCGCACCCATATACCTCCTCCGAACCTCCTGCGCGCGCCCCCTCTGGCCCACCGTCGACCAATCAGAGACCACCACTCCTAAGCCCCGCCCGCGAGCCACCACCGCCCAGAAGCCCAGCCAACTCAGCCTCCCCCTTGCCTCGAAATCCGAACCCGAACGCACCCACTTCCTCGCCAGAATTCACGAAATCCGGGCACCAAACCCGATCTTAACCGTATAGATTCGAAGCTCTCTGAATTCCCTTCGATTTGGTATATAATTTTTAGATTTTCGTTGAATGGATTGAGAGAAATTGATGTTTGAAAATTGGAGCTTTCTGGCCTTCGAATGGATAGGCGGCGACTGGCTCATTTCTAGGGTTAGGGTTTGATTTTTTTATTATTTTTTTATTAAAAAAATGTGTTATAAAGGTGAAAATGCGGGCTGTCTCCGAATTGGGCTTGCTTACTATCGATCTTAATGTTTTGAGGCCTTTTGAACGCAATGGGATGGGTCTCGGGGTCCAATTCCGAAATTTGTAGAAATTTTATTTAAAATCCCATTAAACATTATTTAATTAAATATTGACCGTACATTTAAATATGCCGGGGCCACATATGACCTCAGAAAATTCTAAAAAAAAATATTTTTAGCTTTCTTATGACGATACGAATCCAACAAAATTATTTTCGTCGAATTTTGAGACTGTTTGAAAAATGACTATTTTCAGGTCGTTTAAATTTAACTAAAATAGTCAAAACACATTTTCTTTTGCCACGCTCACATATTAATTCGAAAAATTCTGAAAATTGAAACCTAGCAATAATTTGACATTCCGGTTACAACAAAAGTGGTTTCGTCGAAAACGGAGGTCGTTTGAAAAATGACTATTTTTAAGGCCAATATATTTAATATTAAAAATACATTTTTAAACAAATAATTTCCGAAACTCAAAATATATAAGTGTTTATACTTTTTAAATGCAGAAACATCATTCCAAACTCAATGGAAGTGGTTTCGAGTAGAAATTCATTCATATGTGAAAAGTAGCCCTTCGGGCCATATTATATATATATATATAAATTCTACAACGACCTTTCTAAAAATTGAATTGGCCATAACTTATGATTTCCGCTATGAAATTTGAATTTTTCAGATTCGTTAGAAAGATATGATTAAACCGATTTAAATATTTCTGGTTTCGCTCAATTCTGATTTATTATGAGTCCTGTACATTCAGTTAAAGTTCAAAATCAAATTTTCAAACTACCGCGCCATTTCTAACTCCTTTTATATTTAAATTAAATTTATTCGTTCTAACTTCGATTAAAATAAATTCTAGCTATTATTATTAATATAAATTATATTATATTCCCAAAATTCATTAAAATTTTCTAAAATAAAATTTTTAAATTGGTTCAGAATTTGCGGTTTGTTACAATCTCCTCCACTTAAAATCTTTTCATCCTCGAAAAGGAAATGAAGCTAAAGTTGTTTATTTAACTAATTAATTTTCATTCTTTAATTGTTTAATCATTTTATTAGTTGAATTCATATTCACACAACACAATCATCAATCAATTAGTTGATTAAATTTTAAAAAATATATAACTTTTATATATTCAAAAATCATATTTTCTAAAATCGAACTATATATAATAACAAGTACGTTAATTATGAATTCTTCTTTACTCTGACTCATTCTGGGGCATTGCTAACCACATCTCTAATGAGTATTCTCATTCTAGGATACTGCTGATCCTATCTCTAATGAGTATTCCTATTGGATATTACTAATCCAACCTCTGACGAGCCTTCTGTTTAGTTCTAATGAGTTGTACCCCAAAGATTTGAGCTAACCTGAGCTCTGATACCAGCTGTAACGACCCGGATTTTGCCCGACCCCAATCGATCGCAAGATCGATTGAGACCGTTCAAAACCCGCGTACATTAACTTTGGGCATACAACACATCAGAATAACAACATAGACTTTTATAACATCAATAATAAATGTTACATCAAAGTACAGAATATATCAGAGTACATCGATAAATAATACAGCGGAAGATACATTTACAATAAATTAAATACATTGCAGCGGAATTAATCTCAGTGGAAGGCCATCAATATTCTGGACCCAGTTTCAGACTTCAATCCAGGATCCTGCTTAACTATATCTGCAAAAAGCTACTCGACTGCCCGTGTGAAAAGAGGGCACCCGAGTTTGCAAAGTGAAATAAACTACAGGTCAGTCGTGGGACTAATGTGAGAATTCTTAACTTAACTTATCTAATAAATAGGCTAATCACAGGATCACGCCGCTAACGCGGAACAGGTTTACTCCAATGGATTGCCGGTGCATAATTAAAGTAAATCGTCAAATAACGTGATGCTTTTTAGAAAGATGAAACCGTTATAGGACCCAGGTCCCATCACACAATGCAACGCACACCAGAGGATAGGGTTTTACCTTATAATGGTCAAAAGATACTTGATACGTAAAAACGATATTATTATTAGTGTGTGTATATATATATATATATTTAAAACATTTCAATATAAATGTATTAATCTTAGATGGCATAGTACCCCATCCTACTATGTCGCCATACTAGTTATACAATCGAAAACGAGATGTCGTATTGGAAATTGTATTTCTGTCATGAAATCGAGGCTAGGGATCTTCCTCTTCCGATTCGAGACACTCTAGCAAATGCCTCAGGATCCCCCGCGGTGAACCCTTGGATGCGGTAGGGCCGGTCCCTACATAACGGTAGTGGATTAGTTATGCCTGAACACACGTTTCCCGGTTCCTTTGGACCTATAATATGACCACTTCCGACCTATAAAAAACCCGAGGTACCTCAATCCATAATCCACATAAGTAAAATGTCGGGCCGTGTTAAAGCCCAAACACCACTCCTAGCTAGAAAGAAACGTGTGCACTCCCTATGGTCCATATCCCGTTTTTGACTCATACCGGGGTGTGAGGCTCGCGAAGTCACGATATACACAAAGCTGTGCCTAAGGAGACTGTGCTTTGATCATCAACCACAAGACCTGCTTTTCAACAAAGCCTTGATCATTTGCATCTTAGCATGTCACATTGTCAGACCCTACCATATTATTGATCATCTACCAATATATATATATAACCTCTAAGCTCATACGTCTTAGAGAAGGGTGATAAGTAAAGAATAAATTCTTCACCACCAAACAGAAATATATAATCAGTAGCGTTCAACAAATACAGTAGAAAGGAATACAATGTCAGACACGCAATCCATTTACAAGTCCGCTCTGGGTCTGAGCGAAACAACGTGTCCGTCGATCTCCAAATGCGTTTGGATGATCATTACTAAATACCTTGCCTTGGAAGGCCAATCCCAATTCAAGATAGCAATCATCATCATCCCAACGATGTGAAAACCTTCGGTCTTCAATCACCGTCTTCATCTTCGACTCTTGATCGTCGTGATGATTATTCAGAATGGGTTAAACCCGGTCTTTCTGAATAACTCGCGTATTTTGGGATTAAAAAGCAAATATTGGAGAATCACACATTACGCCACATTCCAACTCAGAATATTCTTTTAATAAGATATTCGTGTTAGAAGATTCTCATTAATTTTATCAAAGATAAACTCTGAAAATAAAATCTATAAATCAATTTCCAAAATATGGAATCCCGCGGAAATCAAATCAATACATAATCGATATAAATTTCTATATCGGACTAATAATATGAATGGAATAATGGCAAAGCCTCTTAAATTCCATATATAATACCGGTCTTCTTTTACAGAAGCCCATTTCGATTATTACCAATCGAATTTCCACTTAATTCCTATTTAATATATTAAATTGGAAAAACTTGATTTTTAGAAAATGCCTTTTTAAATCTATAAAATAGATTCATAAGTTCGAAATAATAATTTCAATGTAAATTGGACTAAAGGACAAATGTTGTTTAAAACATCGTCCACGATAAATCCACTTCACATCTCAATTTATTTCATATCACAAAATATAATTGCAAATGCTAGTAATCTTTTAAAAACATATTTTAAAATAATCATAAAAATATTCTTTATATAAAGACTCTAAATGAGAATTATGCTTTATATTACAAATTCTTTATCTTTTACAAATATTCTTTGTCTTAACATATAGTTGATTAAAAATATATGCACTTTATATAAAAAGGATTTCTAATGTAAAAATATTCTTATTTAAAAGAACACCTGAATCGAAATGCGACTCAAAAATTTACCATATAATTTGGATTATATGGATTTCACACACATCATATATATGACAATAATAGTAAAACCATCAAATCATTCATCTACATCCAAAGTGTAAATTCCACTGTGTAAGCGTTAAAATTAAATAATAACGCTCATCGCAGCCTGTCGATCTAACGATCAACATACAACTGAATATTGGGATTAGTGTATGTAAATTTTCATCCCAACACCCGTGTGGGGTTTCAACCATCAAACAAATGATAAACTCATTTGTGCACTTGGGCAACGTGTGAAAATTATCATCCCAATCACATACACAAGTCGGGTAACTTGTGAATGGAAGTGTAATACACAATACATATAATGATGATAAGAAAATATCTCTATTGCAATGAATGAATAAGCATAATAACTTTGTCTCTATTGACAATTTCTATTTTGCTAATTTAAACTCTAAACAAAAATGGTTATTTTGTTTTGGCAATTCTAATGAGACAAAATGATAAATGTTTTGATTTAACTAACCTATCTTGACAAGTATAAATCTTGCCGAACATATATATATATATATGTATGTATATCTATATATAAATTGCTACAACTAATTCATTTTGACAAAAATGAATATTCCTAACAAAATGTATAATTTGGTTTAACTAGTATAAATTGACTAAAATGAATAATTATTTTTAACTAATGTAAATTAACAAAAATGAATAATTGGTTTTAACTAATATAAATTTACAGAAATGAATAATTTGTGTTTCAACTCTAATAAAATATGCCAATGCTGTATTTTGTTTCATTCTTTTAATTGAGACAAAATGAGTGTTTTTGTCTATTTTACTTTAATGATAAAAAAAATGTGAATGTTTAGTTATTAAAATGTAACTTTTAAATGCTATCCTTTATTTCAAACAATCTTTATTCATATCAAAATTATAAATCAATAATATAATTTTCAATCTGATGATTTGTTTGCATTAATGAATTGCAAACAAAGATGAACTTTATTTTAAGGTTTTATTTGCAACAAGGAATGCAAATAACAAATGTAACTTTTATTTTTTTATAAAAGTATATTTGAGTGAAGGTAAAAGAACCTCATTTCCAAAGTGTATTTACGTTATTGAATGTAAATAAAAGAAACAAATTTTATATAAAAAAAGATATTTTCATTTATGAATGCAAACAAAGAATAGTTTTGTTTACAAATTTTATTTACATTAGTGAATGTAAATAAAAGAACAAAATTTATTTTCAAAGTATATTTTAAACAAATTCTATTAAATGTATAAAAGTGTGTACATTTGTGTTGGTAAATGTAGATAAAGAAAATAGACTATAGTTTCATTGAATATTTGCATTGATAAATGCAAATAAAAGAATAAACTTTAATTTCAATGCATATATGTATTGATAAAAGCAAACAAAGAAATAAACTTTATTTTCAATATATGTATGTATTTGCATAAGTGAGTGCAAATGACTAACTTGTTTCATTATATTTTTGCATTGGTAAATGCAAATAAACGAACAATTTCTATTTACTATATATATATATATATATATATATATATATATTTGCATGGCTGAATGTAAATAGAAGAACAAACTTTATTTTCAAAATATATTTACATTTTTGAACACAAAATGCTAGTTTTATTGGTGTTGTCGAACACAAATAAAAATGTACTTTTTATTTTCAAGCTATGTTTGCATTGTGAGATGCAAATAAGAAAATGAATTTTATTTCATGCTATGTTTCCATTGAAAAGTGCAAATGAAAAGCAACCTTTTAATTTCTTTGTTTATTTGCGTTGAAAAATATGAATAAAATATCTACCCAATTTCTATGTAACTTCTGAAAATAATTTCTTATTTACATATAACATGTAAACAAAATTGTTACTTTTATTTCAGTAATCAAGTTTTGACAAAAATGATATAATCAGTTTTTGACAAAATGAAAATTTCGATTCAATAATCAAGTTTTGACAAAAGTGATATTTTCATTTCACTAATAAAGTTTTGGCCAAAAATGTGATCTCTTATTTCAATACTTATGCTTTAACCAAAATGTTATTTTTATTTCAATATTAATTATATTGAAAATATAATCATTCTACTTCAATTTTAATTACATTAAAAAATATAATCATTTTTTTTCAATTTTAATTACATTGAAAAATGTAATCTTTTTAATTTATTACTAATTACATTTAAAATGTAATCTTTTTGATTTTTTTCCTAACATTTCAACAAAAAAAATAAAAGGATAACTTTGTTTTCCTTTCTTTTCAACAATCCTAACATAAACAATTTTCATATGAATCATTCATTAAAAATGTGATTTTTTATGTTTTCAACACTTTTATTTTAACATGAACAATTTTCATATGAATAATTCTTTTCATTAAAAATAAGATTTTTAATGTTTCATGTTTCCATTTCAAATAGATGAACATTTTTAATATATTCTACATATACGATAAAAATGTAAATTTTATCGCTAACATGGTTTCAATTCAAACAAATGAACGTTTTATGTTTTTATTGTAAATCATAAACCGTGTTCTAAATGTAAACAAACAAAAATAGGATTTTTATTAGTTAGCCAAATTCTGTCGTAATATAAACAAATAAAAATATATTCTATTTGTTGTTCATATTCTATTGTAAATAAACAAATAAAGAGAATATTTTATTTGTCGCTCAAATCTTATTGCAAAGTAAACAAATAAAAGTAAGGTTTTATTTGTTGTTCATTTTCTGTTGCAAAGTAAACAAATAAACAAAAATAAAGTTTTTATTTGTCGATCAACTTCTAATGTAATATAAATGAATAAAAATAAGTTTTTATTTGTCAATCAAATTCTATTATTCATCTAAGAATAATAAAAATAATATTTTTTTTATTTAAATAAATTAGAATAACTAGACCTGAATAAAATATGATTTAAATCTAAATTTAGATTTATTTCTAATCGCAAATAAAATTCAACAATATATTAAATTCAACGCGGATCTAGCATATCATGAACAACAAAACAAACCACCAACAACAATCAACCATTCATCAATCACAGAACATTTCAGATCTGAATTACATCACAATACAATTATTTTTAACACAAGAAAATAATTTATAATTAATTAAAAAAAATAAAATTCAGAATTCTCACATTGATATGGCTGAAAATTCGACTGTCTCAGAATCAGCTCTGGTCTGCGCCATCGCGAAGATCTCTGAAAAACGAGTCCAAAGCAACTGACGGTTCAAGAAACGGACCTCGTATGAAAGAGATATTGATTTTTAAAGATTGCATAAAATAAATATTTAATTAATAAAATAATAAAAAAAAGACCTTCTTCCTCGTCGCTGTAACAAGGTCGCACCCATATACCTCCTCCGAACCTCCTGCGCGCGCCCCCCTATGGCCCACCGTCGACCAATCAGAGACCACCACTCCTAAGCCCCGCCCGCGAGCCACCACCGCCCAGAAGCCCAGCCAACCCGGCCTCCCCCTTGCCTCGAAATCTGAACCCGAACGCGCCCAATTCCTCGCCAGAATTCGCGAAATCCGTGCACCAAAACCCGATCTTAGTCGTATAGATTCGAAGCTCTCTGAATTCACTTCGATTTGGTTTATAATTTGTAGATTTTCGTTGAACGGATTGAGACAAATTGATGTTTGAAAATCAGAGCTTTCTGGCCTTCGAATGGATAGGCGGCGGCTGGCTCATTTCTAGGGTTAGGGTTTGATTTTTTTTATTATTTTATTATTAAAAAAATGTGTTATAAAGGTGAAAATGCGGGTTGTCTCCGAATTAGGCTTGCTTACTGTCGATCTTAACGTTTTGAGGCCTTCTGAACGCAATGGGATGGGTCTCGGGGTCCAATTCTGAAATCTTTAGAAATTTTATTTAAAATCCCATTAAAAATTAATTAATTAAATATTGACCGTACATTTAAATATGCCGGGGCCACATATGACCTCAGAAAATTCTAAAAAAAATATTTTTAGCATTCTTATGACGATTCGCATCAAACAAAATTATTTTCGTCGAATTCTGAGACTGTTTGAAAAATGACTATTTTCAGGTCGTTTGTCAAAACACATTTTCTTTTGCCACGCTCATATATTAATTCGAAAAATTCTGAAAATTGAAACCTGGCAATAATTTGACATTCCGGTTCCAACAAAAGTGGTTCCGTTGAAAACTGAGGTCGTTTGAAAAATGAATATTTTTAAGGCCAATATATTTAATATTAAAAATACATTTTTAAACAAATAATTTCCGAAACTCAAAATATATAAGTGTTTATACTTTTTAAATGCAGAAACATCATTCCAGACTCAATGGAAGTGGTTTCGAGTCGAAATTCCTTCATATGTGAAAAGTAGCCTTTCAGGCCATGTATATTATATATATATATATATATATATATTCTACCACGACCTTTCTAAAAATTGAATTGGCCATAACTTTTGATTTCCACTATGAAATTTCAATTTTTCAGATTCGTTAGAAAGATATGATTAAACAGATTTAAATATTTCTGGTTTCGATCAATTCTGATTTATTTTGAGTCCTGCACATTCATTTAAAGTTCAAAATCAAATTTTCAAACTATCGCGCCATTTCTAACTCCTTTTATATTTAAATTAAATTTATTCGTTCTAACTTCGATTAAAATAAATTCTAGCTATTATTATTGATATAAATTATATTATATTCCCAAAATTCATTAAAATTTTCTAAAATAAAATTTTAAATTGGTTCAGAATTTGCGGGTTGTATATATCCTACACACGCATGCACGCAGCATGCACACACACATGCACGCGCGCACACACACACGCACGCGCGCACACACACACACGCACACACACACACACACACACACACATATATATATATATATATATATATATATATATATATATATATATATGGACAAAAGTTAAGTAGAGTTTTGAAGCTAAAGATGAAATTTATAGAAAGGAAATTTTTAATCTTTAGTTTTTTGAGTTACTACTTGTAGAGTATCTCATCATGACAAGCCTTGGTCAACGCCAAAACTGATTTGGTCGTAGGTTCCATCGCACTTTGGGTTCCATCCCATTATAAGGAAGAAATGGGTTCCATCCAATAAGAAAATCGGAATAAAGATTTTGGTGCTATTCTGAAGTTTTAACAAAAATTCTAAATGCTAATACTTATCTTTATATCTTAAACTCTTGTTAATCATGAGTTTTCAGTCTTAAATTCTTCATCTTTGTAATCTTGAATCTTGAAATTTTATAATGTACAGTCTTCATTCTCAATATACACATATATCATGTGTATATATATATAGAAAAAAGTGTTATTATATATTTTATAATAATAGTTATCAAATGTTGTGGTCATCAAAAGCATCATTCGGTTCCTAATGGTAATGGTGGATTGGGAGAGGCCGTTGATGACGATCGGGTTGTGGAGGAGTAGACAATAATGATTGGATGACTATTGGGGGATGGGCCTATGATTAACTTTATATATTTGCTTAATATTTCCTAGATAGGTCATCGCTTATGCCTGTCATTATAGAGTATCTAGATGCATTTGAGGAGATGACTTGATTGGTATTGCTTTAAGAGATATAGTTTTCACATAGACTTAGCAAAGGATTTCGATTTGATAGTTATGACTTTAAGGTGCATGACACCTAAAGAGAAAAAAGAGTTGGAGGTATAGGTAATGACTTATTGAAGCGAGTGTTTATTCCTAGGAGTGTATCTAAATGGACCACACCTGTAGTATTCACCGCTAATGCATATGGTATTTGAGATTATGTGTGGACTACCATGAGCTTAATAAGGTGAAAATAAAGAATAAGTACCCGTTTTCATATATTGATAACTTGTTCAATTATCTCCATGGTGTAAAGGTGTTCTCTAAGCTAGATTTGGTGATAAGGCTTCACATGTTGAGAGTAGCAAAGGAGAGTGTGTCGATCATCCCATTGTGTATGCCATCTGATTTTTATTAGTTGTTGATTATGCTATCAGGTTGATCAAAGCTCTGGCATACTTCGTTAATCTCATGAACCATGTCTTCAGAGATTAATTGAAAATTTCCATGTCTGTATTTGTGGATGATATTATGATCTATTTTAGGATAGAGGAGGAACATAAGGCATACTTGAGCATCGTGCTTGAAGCATTAAGGAAGCACATGTTGGGATAAAATTTTTGAAGTATCACTTTCAAAGAGGAAAAGTGATATTCTTTAGTCATATCATCTCTAATAGCCATTACGGTTGATCCTATTAAGCCAGCGGCAATTCAAAATTTGATTATTCCAGAAAATGCTATAAATGTGAGGAGTTTCCCTGGATTATTGAGATACTATAGAAATTTTTAAGGAATTCTCGGAGATAGCAGCACCATTGACTAAATTTACGAAGAAGAATATGACTTTTTTGGGTTGTGAAGTGTGAGCATGTGTTTGAGTCTCAATGAGACATTGACAAGTGCACTTGCTTTGACCATTTCATGTGGGAATGAAGAGCCGGTATTATACACAAATGCCTATGGTACTAGAATTGGTGAGGTGTTGATGCAGAGGGTAAAGCGAAGTACTTCATTGATCTCGTTAGTTCAACGTAGAACTCTAATTATTTGGAGTGAAATTCTTCATTGGTTTTTTTAGATTAGTGGGAGAATTTTAATCCTTGGATTCTAAATGCAAGCTCAGTGTGCAAGAAGTTCTTAAGATGAGAATTCATAACGAGAAAGATGTTGAGAATCTAAATGATCCATTTGAGTAGAAATCTAGTGGATAATGCCAGGTTCGGAAATGTATCAGACTTATTAACTAAACTTCTAAAATATGTAACTAATAGGAACACTCTTGTAGTTGAAATTTTTATGGAAGATATCATGATCGAGATGTGTACATCAATAAAACTAGAGCCTTTTCCTACATGTGCGAAGTTATAAAAACAATGCTTTGTGTAACATTGCTCTTGTACAAAACAATGTCTTATGCATTCATTTGACAAAGTTTATATGGGTTTCTGCTGGAGTCATAAAATGAAAACGAGTAAATAATTCTAAAACAAAGTGCTCTACCTATGTTTGATAAATTGTATCAACTTCCTTCTATATTAATTTCTCGACTCGCATAAGAAAGCGTTTGACTTTTTTTCTCGTATCCATTCATCAAATGATAAATATAATACTTTCCATTCTTTGGGTTTCCTTTCTTCAATGGGGATGGTCCTAATAAGCAAGATCATCGCAAATTTTCATGAATATTGGAGACAAGACTTAATTAAGTGGAGTAAATATCAACCACACTTCAACTTTTATTGGGACTCATCATCCAAAGTAACCATGAAGGCTCGTTTATTGGAAGTTATGTAGTTAAAGCACTTAACCATTCTATAATGACGGAGGTGTAAAAAGTTGCAGTAGAGATAAAGCATGATATAGTAGGGGTATAGAGGAGATGTAAAAGGGTTCATTAGTCATAAAATGAAATGTTTAAAATTAATTAATTGTTGTTCTCATAACATTTGGGAAGAAGAAACTAATATTATTTGATTTGATATAACAATGAAAGAATATCATTGTCATGCACTGTATATTATATGATTATTGAAGAGTGTTATGAGCTATATCAAAGGCTTTACGGAATATTAGCGGGGCTTTAACTTCGCATATTGGAAGAAACCAAAATTTATACTTTTGTAATTTGATGGACATATCTCTGACCTCGTTATTCATGGCTTTAACAATCTTCCAAAGTTAGTATAATTCATGGAGTGATTCCCAAGGATATTCTAAACGTTAATCCGAGAAGATTGAAGTTCATAAATAGGATCATATTCTTCTTTATTCTCTTTCTCTGAAATAAAAGCACTGTTATCTTCTTCAATTAGCTGTATGTGAATCCTAAGAGGTAATTAAGTGGTTAATTTTCATTCCCAAAGTTGGTTATGGTAGGAGGGACGATATTATTGATTTTCCAAGAGGAAACAAATGATGGAAGTTTAGGGGGATCTCATTCTAGCTCCAAACACGTTAGTACATAATTTCGGCAATACCAATGCCCTAAAGTCTGAAGGTATTACTCAATAAGCCAGTTGAAATATTTCTATGAAGCGATTACCGGATGTAATATTACCAAGCTTGGGGTTTGAAGTATAGAACTATGAGAGCACTGTAGGAAATGTTGAGAGGATAAACCAGCAGAATTATATAGTGATTTAGATCGATTGTCCATATGACTACAACCATTTTCTTAGTTAATCACTCTTGTCTAGCCAAAAGGCTTAATACATATGATTTAATTTTTTCTCCGTTAATAATTTTTAAGAGAGCTATAATATAGGATGATACAATGTATATTATATTACTTTATATGCCAGAATATTCGTAAGCCTTAAGATTGTTGTCAATTTATAGCTAATCTACTGCAACATCATTAATGAAGAGTTTTCTTTGTGGATTGTTGAGATTACTTATTGAGTGGTTATTGTGACTCAAGCTAGTGTTGTATATCTAGCAGTGCTACTCTAAATGGCCTTTTACATCTGAGCCATGTGTTGATTAATTGGCCATTTCGACTGTGGATTCTTGATGCCTTGGATTGATGCTTTGGGCTTTGGATTTACTAAGGAACTACATCTTTTAGCGTGTGGATTCGTGCTTTCGATTTTCACCTTCATTTGGTCCTTACACATTAAAGTAACATGATTCTTGTAATACACATATGATGGTGCGAGATCTTTCTTAGGAAGATAATCCTCATTTTTACTGCTGAGAATTTTTGGTATAACACATGCCCTTTAAAGTTTACTTCATATGCAAAATATAGAGGAATACCAAAAGGTGAAATTTTAATTTTGATCGATATGTCAAAAAAATAACATTTGTTACTTGGGGTCATCTAGGCTAGATAATAAATAGTTTTATTTGGATGTCAAGAGGTGAAATTTAGATTGGGATTATAGGCAAAAAAAATTGAGAATTGTGTTTGCCACTTAGGCTCAGTGACACGTGAAACCATTTATGCGTCGAATGACAAAATTTACTTGAGAATGAATGGTCCAAACTTTTGGAAATAATACTTTACATTTGAAGCCATTTGGATTAAGTGAAAGTGAAGATCTTTTGGTGTCAAAAATCAAAATCTAGCTTAAGACCAAGTGGTTAAAACATTTGAAAAACCATGTTTGACACTTGAAGTCGTCTAGTATAAGTGGAAACAAAATTAATTTGGTATCGAAAAGCAGATTCTAGCATGAGACTGTAAGACCAAAACATTTGGAAATCTTGTTTAACACTTGAGGTCATCTAAACAAAGTGGGTTATGAAATTGTTTTTGTGCTGAAAGGAAAATTCTACCTTGAGATCGTGAGGTTAAAATTTATGGAAATCATGCTTGAAAGTTGAAGTTGTAACAACCCGTATTTTTTTTCAACTATTTAAAATTTCAAATTTAATATGATTTTTGAACATTTTATGGTTATAAATAAATAAATGGTCTAATTGTGAAATTCTATGATGAAAACTTAATTGAATTGTTTAAGTATTGAAAATTCAATTTATATTGATTGCAAATGAACTTGTGATTCATTTATATCATTTAACAGTGAAAGTTGAAATTTAGTATTAACATATTTAATGAAGCTGATTTGTGTAATTTATAATTGAAATAAAATTTGAATTTGTAAATAATGAAGATTGAATTCACAATAATCGATCGTTGATATATAAGTTTATATGAACTATATCTTTGATTTGAATAAGATTTATAAACCTTTGAATTTAATTTAAAGGCGAATAAACGAAAAATGAATATTTTAATATATTAATGAACCTGTTAAAATAGTCGTTTTGCAAATGATCTCTGAATTCGATGAAATTAGTTCCATCGGATCCGAAATTGTAAATTATTGTAAGATTTGAAGTTTCACGTCAATTGGAGTTGTTATGTTTGCACGTGTGATATAAACACGTATATCGATTTACGATTTAAGTATAAAATAGCCATTTTTCAAACAAACTCGGATTTCGACTAAATCGATTTCATCGAATCCAAAATAATGAATTATTGTAAGATATTAAATTTTGAAGCTATCAGATTTATTGTTTGACCATACGGATTTGAAACGCATAAGAATTTATGCGTGCAATTTAATAAGAATAATCAGATTTTAAAGTGTTAATGCTGTGGACTTCCGAATTGGACTTCGCCACTTGTCCTATTGCACTCAGGATGCCTTAATACCTATAGATAAGCTGTAAGCAGGCCCGATTTGGACATAGTCTTATTTTTGGCTTAAATTCATGCAAATTGAGAATTAAATTATTAAAAAAAATACCGAAACCCTAATCTATTTTTTTGGCCGCCGTTTATCTTTTGAAGGCCGAAAACATTCGAATCTTTTATGCTTAATATCTTCCAATCCAAACAACAATTTTGAAAACCCCCAACTGGGAAATTGTAGAGCAAAGTGATATCTTCGAATCCATATGGTTGATCGTCGGTTTTAATTTCTCAATTCGCCAGAATTAGGAACGAAGGTGGCGCGGTTTAATCAATTTTCGAGGCATTTGTGTTAATCGCGGGTTGGCGATGGTGCCTTTCGTGATGGCGAGCTTGGTGATGGTTTTGGATCAAATTCCGATGCCTTGAATTGCGTGCGTTATTTATGATTTAAGGTGTGCGGCGGGTTGTTTTCTCTCGGCCTGGAAATGCAATGCTTGAAGAAGAAGGGGTTGGGAGAAGACTGACGTGGCGATGTTCTGTTGGGTGAGCATTGTTTTTATTTTATTTCATTTTATAAATTTTCGAATTCGAATTGTTTAACGTGAATAATTCTTGCATACGAACTTAGATTTTTGCGCTGTTAGATCCTTTAGGATCGTGTCAAAATTTCGGACAATGTGGAGCTATCATGGACTAATTCTGAGACTGCTGATTTTTGGGCCTAAAATTGAATTTCAAATTCGTTTGAAATCAAAGGTGAGTGATTAAACCCACTCACGCTTAACTAAAGTGTTCCAATATTAGTTAAATTAATACCATGTTATGATATGATTGGACTAATTGATGTTGGGTAGTTTAAGTGCATATTTATGTTAAGTTGCATTGATAAGTAGTTTAATTTGACCAATAACTTAAATTTTACAGTTAAGTTAAAATTCGACATTTAATTACTAGTTTAAAACCTGACATCTGATAACTAGTAAATTTATATGATATCGAGCTGCTTGGATGTATTGATGTGATGGATGGCTTGGATTTGATATGTTTGACATCTTGATGTTTAATTGTGTGAATTTACCCGTTATTCACCTTGATTATATATGACCATTGTTTGTGTTGATTAATCCCAATCATTTTCCCTAGATGTTACGGGCATCAAATATACCCGAGATTAATCATTAAAATGAATTAAGAACGTAGGTTGAAATAATAAATATCTATGACCCTGATTTGGATTGAAATGATATATATCCTTTCCCAAAATACTAAAATTAATTACGCCGTGTTTGCTCTGTATTCTTTTTCTTTTTTCTTCTCCTAGTTTCTATGTACTCATCTTTGGTGTATCAATAAAGTGGTAGGGGACCTCTCAACCCTGTCGGCCTTGCAAAAAAAAAAAACCTAAAATTAAATTCTAAGTGTTACTTGGCCATAGGATAGAAAATTATATACGAACACTGGTTGGTTAAGTAAAATTTGTTTTTACCATGAGTCTTGAAATATTGTTTTAAAGACATTAGAAGCAATGTTTTATAAATCGATTTCCTTTGAACTTGAACGTTGTATTTTGAAATATAAAAGCTAAAGGAAATTTGTTAACGTTGTTGTAACGCCCCACCCCAAGATAACAAAGAGAATTACTATGTAATTTTCTTTGTTAATGTGGGACTTGGTGTGGGGGCGTTACAATTGTTAAGTGAAGTTATAAAAGGAACTGGATAGAACTGAATCTATTGAAATTGAATTGTTTATCCATCTTTGAAATTTACTTTAAATTTACTTGATTCAAAGTAATAGTTGATTTGTGAACTCGAGATTTTATAAACTGTAATAATTCAAAGTGAGTATTATAATTGAAATTCAAATATTTGAATTAAATTATTAAATCGAATTTTTTAAATTGGAACGTTCAAATCGGATTGAAATATAAATGGGAAGTTGAATTGAAATATTTAAACTGAGTCGAACTGATTTGAAACTGGAATATGATTTCCAGTTTGTTTAAAATTTAGAAGAATCGATTCTAATTCTAAATAATTTATTTAAAACCACACACACACACACACACACACACATATATATATATATATATATATATATATGTTCACTTTGCAACTATTTTACTTTATAAACTATGCTATTTTAATTTATACATAGTAACTATATTAATGAAATACTTTAAATAAATAATTATTTTACATTTTAAGCTATCCATTTTACTTATATACATACACACTATTTTAAATAAACCATTTTAATATTTAAATGATATATTTCACTAAATTTTATTTTAAATGCAAATTATTTATTTGCAGACTATTTCAAAACTATCTAAACTATTTAATACATGTATATAAATTTAACTATTTAATATTTAAATTATTTTAAGATTTGAATCGTTTCAAGATGCTGAGTTTGATTTAAATAGAGCTTTTAAAACAAAAGTATGTTCATTTACGAATATAAATGATTTAGAAGCAAAAATATGATATTTCAATATGAAGTATGAACCGTTTGAAATGTATAAATCTGACCGGTGTGAAAAATGTAAATGTTTGGTTGTTAAAGAGACTGGAATCAGATATTGTCATACTCTTTGTCAATACCTAAAACTACTTTTACAACTGTGTACTTGGTGGATGAATCCAGAATGAAGTAGGTTGGTTTGATGAACACTATTGGAATGAAGTAAGAAAACGATGATGGATCCATGATCTTTGGGTCATGATTGAAATTACTAAAACAGATGTCATACCCGAGCCAAGTGAGGTCGCTCCTCTTATCGAACATGCTTCTTCGATACCATATCTATTACTTTGTGATTTGATTGGTGGCCACCCGTGATTTTTGGAGTGTTGTTCGAGGTAGCGGTAGTAGTTGTTATGCGTTACCACCAGCTCGGTCCCGCAAGCCAGTAGAATCCTACCATTGGGTATTCCTCGATGTTTTGTCATATTATCCTGATTGTGCCCACTATGACTTTGTTTTGCGTTGTACCTATGGAGTGCTCCCTGATTGCCCACCGGTTTGGTGGAGTTTACAGTACTGTAAAGGCTACAATGTTTATAAATGGTGTAAGGGTAAAAATATTGTAATCCCGCTTATGCTATTTTGATACTTTACTGAATAGAAACTATTATAATTGCTAAATTATAATATATAGTATCTAGTTTGATGGATCCTTAGTAGATGGAAATTACGGTAACACATCTTAAGTTACTGCACTCACGAGAACATTGGATAGGAGATGTGAATTACCGTAAGCATCTCTTACAACGTGACACTCATATTATTACATGGTTTTGATTTCACTGATATGAGAATATTTTAGTTCTAATCCGAGTATTTTGTATTTTAATTGGTGCTCGGATCAACCTGAGTTTTCAATTAGCGAAGACCACATTATAGTGAAGATGAAGATGGAGCTTGACAGACGTACTTACTAATATTATTACGTTGCGTATATTGGTATGTTTTATGATATTTAACTCTGATGTATTATGTAATGTATAATCAAATGTATTATTTAATAGCATGAATTGTTATTTGATTATTATACTTTGTCCTTCCGTTGTGAGATTTTGTGATTATTTTTCTTCGTCCTTCTTTTTCTTATAGTAACCCCAATAACTATTTGTATTTTTGATTTGTTTTGGTCGACAAGTATGGATTATTGTTGACTTAAACGGTCAAAAAGGCAGGTCATTTCAGTTGGTATTAGAGCTTTGGTTTAGCGATAACCTTGGCTCTATTTGGGATTAGCTCATTAGAGACAGGGTAGTAATACCTTAGAATGGGTTTGAGTGTATATGAGAGATGATACTTGTAATTTTGATATAGAAACAGTCTTGTATTGTGTTAATTTATTCTGTTGAGTATTTATAAATTATAGTCGATATTCGGGACGCCAAGGCATCGATAGGGAATTCTAAACACTCGAGTAGGACTGATCGACACGATATCATTTTGAATTATTTTTTATATATAAGGAATTATATTGGTAGTTTATAAATTTGATTATATTGGTTGTTCAATTTGTCAATGATTTAACTATTGAATATTGAATGATTTTAGAAGATGAAAATTTGACAATTAATTGATAATGAAATAGAATGAATTTAAATATGAAATTTTAGGATTTAAGTTCGTATGTTTTTGAAATATTGATTTACAAATGGTTTTTAAATAATGTAATTATATTCTAAAAGTAGTTTCAATAGAAATTGTTAACTAATGAAATTCTAAGTAAGTATATTCTCCCTTCTTGTCTGTGGAAATGATTTTGGTGATGAGTGCATGCATCATCGATGTTTAATATCAAGAATCTGAGTGAGGAAGAGCACTTAGAACTTTTAAACTTTCTTTTGCGAAATTGAATTTCATTTAAGTCTTTTATAGTATGGTTTCATATAAAAGATATAATATGTATAATATTATGAAAGTTGATTTGGAAATGAACTCGAAGTTGAATTCTTAAGTTCTCAAATAATGAATGATTTTCAAAATAAGGAAATGAATTGAGCTTGGAAATTTGGAAGCTTCTGAATTGAACGGAAAAAAAACCTAAAGGGAATATGAAATTAAAGTGAAACTTTTTGTAATTTGAAATAATGAATTCAACGCAAATTGGAAAATGTTAGGTTTGTTTAGTGCTAAGTTTTTTCTATAGCATAATACAACTTTCCCAAATATAAGAAGTTATAAATGTTATTGGATAAAGTAAGTGCATAAGATACAAGTGTAGGAATGAATAATGTAAGGTAAGAAACTTAAGGGCAAATTGAATGGCGGCTGGAAATTATTCTTTTTCTTGGAATGGTTCTCGTTCTTTTTTCCCGATCTCTCAATCTCTTCAGTCTAGATTACATCGAAATGTAAAGGGGATAAAGGCAAATTATTCAGATCGGTCTTTTACGTCCAAATTTTATTCTGTTCGTTGTTATAAATGTGGAATTTTCGGACATATGGCGAGGAATTGCACAACTCAAATCAATGCAAAGGTTGGGGGCAATTCTACAGTGAATGATGAGAGTGCTAAAGGATTCAATATATGCTTGAATGAGAGGTCGTTTTCTCCCAGATCGGAGAGTTGTTCGGGTAATGATCATGTACAAATTATGCATCATCAAGTCTTGGGTTCTGGTCTGGTTCTCTTAAAGAAATATATTAGCCTTCATAAACAGATTCAAATTGTCGAGAAATGTCAAGAAGCGGGAATGGGAGAAAACGGTTTCTTTAGACCTTCATACGAGAATGGCGCCAAGTTAAATCTGTATATGATGTGTTTTGGCAAAACTTGGAATCCAAATGCAAGGAAATACGAAGTCAAGGATGGGTCTTTGTTTAATGAAATACCAAAGGAGATGTTGGATTTTGTCAGTGATTCAATTACAGAAGCGCACAAAATTATCTTGACTAACAAAGGTAGTGTTGATGATCTGCCGAGAATGAACCCCGATGCCTGCATAGTTAATTTCTATAATCCAAAAGGGAAATTAGGGCTTCATCAAGATAAAGATGAGAGTCAAGATAGTTTGATGGCTGGACTTCCTGTGGTCTCCTTCTCCATCGGAGATACGGCAGAGTTTGTTTATAGGGAGGAGAAGGGGGACGGTATATTAAAAAATATTATGTTGGAATCAGGCGATGTATTAATCTTTGGGGGTAAATCCAGGGGTATTTTTCATGGCATTGCTAGAATACTAAAGGATACAGCCCCGATATCGCTTATTGAACAGACAAATATGAAGCCGGGACGGATTAACCTCACCTTCAGGCAATGCGAGTTAGAGAGAATGAGAAACCAGGATAACGATCATGATAGTTCATCAGGTAATACTGTTTATCACATATTATCCTACGCTGATATGGTAAGGAAACCAAATACAGTTTCGGTTTGGAACTCCATTATAGGTAAAAATTCTTCCTTTATTAAAAAGGGCAAACTTAGATGCTTCTTTAATTGTGGTGAATCTTCACATATAGCAAAAGTTTGTCGAAACGGAATTAAATGCTTTTTCTGTGGAGGTATAGGACATCGGAAGTTCAACTGTAAATCGAATCATAGTGGAAAAACTGTATTGGAGTTAATGCAGTACAACTGTTTGAGAATTTGCCAAATCATTACTTCACTATCGGATATCTATATTTCTGATTTTTCTGAAAGCAATAATGATGGAGCATATATGCTATTACTGTTGGGTTGGCATCTTGAAGGAATTGTGGATGGTATTTTGTGGAATGAGCAGGTTAATAAAACTGTTATTTTCCCTCCTTTGCCAAGTCCATTAAATAGAAGGGATCATGCCATCGCATTTGGTTTGAACTTCTTAAAGTTTCGTAATTGGTACACTGAATCATTATCAACAAATAAGAGGAAAGTTGAATTGATATTGAATGAGTTGTTGAAGCATTTCGACTTCATAAATACTACTATTAACTGTGATAATAGGATATGTACTTTCCAGAATCCAGTAAATTCTGAAGCTCCTTTATCTGATGATTTAATATCAGATGAGGTACAGGTGAAAGAGACTTTGCTTAACGGTGTTATAGAGAAGTTCAGCGAGGAAGAGTTAATGGATTCAGTAGATAATGGAAGGGATTGGTGGCGCATAGATCCGTTGCTTAATGATCCTGAGGTAATGTTTTGTAGAGGACTCAGTGATAAACAATGGTTTGCAACTGGTATGGGCAATAAGGTAGTAAGAGAGAGAGAGAATGGATGTCAGGTGATGATCTTATAGACATGAGTGGATTCACTAATGTGGTGAGTGCTCCTACAGTTAGCCCTTCTCAAGTGAATGATTGTAATTGGAAAGTGGCGGAAGATGTTGAGTTGTGGAATAGCTTTGACTGTTTAGAAGAGGGTGAAGCTCATCATTATGACTCAACGACCGATACAGTAGCAGCTTCAAGCAATATGATGTCTTATACCTCTTCAAAGAAAAAAAGATTCAAAAGATTTAAAATGGGGAAAGTTAAAATTGCGAAGCACTCCAATAGGACAGTTGTATATGATGTCAACATTTTGACCTTACTGTTGTCAAAGTGGAGAAAATCTAAATTGCGAGTCATTATTATAGAACTGTTGAATATGGTGGATAAGACTGTAAATGCAACTGATGAACCGGTCTGTCTTGGTTCAGTAGAGGGGGACATGCAGCTTTATGATGGTTTAAGGGGACAGTTGGTTGGACATGATGGTAGAAGTGTCCGCAGGGGAGGATCTGATGTGGGTGGTTATTTGTTTTTACTGGAAAACAATGTTGATTCGGTGTTGATCAGTATGTTGGATGATAGCTTTTTCCTCCAGTTGCCGAGACAAGTTTATGGTGTTGCTCCTTTGGTGTATGTAATGCCTCATTCGGTGAAGGTTTTTAATGTTGATTGTTGTGACACTATTATTTTGTCAAGGCCAGATGTTAGATTGAGTGTGCATAGTGAGGAGTGGGATCGAGGCAGAGAAGTTTCCATTTCTACATCGATGAGGAGGGGTAGAAGATGTGGGTTTACTTCTGAGTTTGATACGAGCGGCTTGAGATTGACAGGGGCCTAGTGATATTGATAGACAGTGTAGTGATACGCCTTCTTCTTCGGTCAGGAGGGGGAGACGTAAGAGAGTTATTCCCAGTTCTGGAGTTATCCGTCGTAGTGCGAGGATCAGATCTAGCTCCTCTTCTATCCGAGGTAGGTCCCAGAGTTCGATTGCTAGTTGTAGCACATCGGATATGGGCTCAGGTATGATCTCTGTTTATGGTAGCGATTATTCTCCGTATGCTTTGAGTAGTATGTCGATTAGTCAGTTATCTCAGCTTGCCAGAGATACGGCCTTTATTTTTTTTGATATTGAGATTGATGCTGAGTACATTAGGAGTAGGGAATTAGAGAGAGTTTCCTCCTTGAGTAGATGAGGATCGTTAGTTGGAATATTAGGGGTTTAAATAAACCTAAAAAATGTGCTAAGGTTAAGACTTTTTTTGTAGATCAACATATTGACATTGTATTGTTACAAGAGACTAAAATTGAAAGCCCTGACTATAATTTTTATGCGAGATTAGGAGGATCCCTTTTTCGCAATTGGGCATGCCTACCGGCAATTGGTACTGGAGGAGGTCTCATGATAGGGTGGAAAGATAGTCAATATAGACTCGTACAAGAATTTACTAAATCACATTCACTACATGTTATTTTAGCTTCACTTAATGATAATTCCTTATTGGGTATCACTAATGTATATGGCCCACATTCTAAGGTCGAGAGGAGACGACTGTGGGATGAATGTTCGGACTTTAGAAACCTTATCCCAAATCTTTGGATTATGGGAGGGGACTTTAACGTTACTAGATTTCTAGGGGAGAGATCTCCTTGTGAAGGGGACTACTCCGACATGGAGGAATTTAATGAATTTATTCTTACTAATAATTTGATAGAGATTCCTCTCAACAATAGATCATTTACTTGGTCCAATGTTAGAGACAGTCCGTCTTATGCACTGTTAGATAGATTTTTTATAAGTACGGAAGTAGAGGAGAGATTTCCAATTTGTAATGTAAAGGGACTACCATTATTATATTCGGATCATTGCCCTTTAATCCTCACTTGTGATTCGAATACCTTAATTAGCAATAGTTTTAAATTTGAAAAGATGTGGCTATTAGACATCAGTTTTATAAAACTGGTTACTGTTAAGTGGAATTCATTATTCTATTTTAATAATCTGTATAATGGCAATTCGGCAAAGATTTTCGTTTCAAAATTAGGTAAGTTAAGATTTTTTCTTAAGAGGTGGAATAAATTTGTTTTTGGTAGTGTTAGAGTTAAGAAAGATAAAATTTTATGTGAGATGTTAGACTTAGACAAGTTGAATGAGACAAGATCGCTTAATTTAGTAGAGAGAGATAGACTTTTAAATCTTAGAAAGGATTTTAATATAATATTAGAAAAGGAAGAAACTATATGGAGGCAAAGATCCAGAGTTCAGTGGATCAATGAGGGGGATAATAATACAAAAATTTTCCATAGTATGGCAAACAAGAGAAGACGAGATAATTTGATTCATTCCATTTTTATTAATGATAGAGAACTGACAGTCCAGCGAGACTTAAACGAAGCTTTCACTAGTTATTATAAGCAAATTTTTGGGACTAGGATTAAAAGAAGAGTCAACGTCAACTGGAAAGACATCTATCCCAATGATGTTAAGGAGGAGGTAGTAGATTTAGATAAGCCTTTCTCAGAGCAGGAGATTTGGAAGGCTATTTGTGATATGCCTAGTGACAAAGCTCCAGGGTCTGACGGTTTCTCTGTACTTTTCTATAAACAATTTTGGGAAGTTTTGAAATTTGACGTTATTAAAGTATTTAATGATTTTTACAATGGTCAGTTGTGTTTAGGTAATTTCAATTTTGCTAATGTAATTCTTATCAAAAAAAGAGAGGATGCCAAATTTTTAAAAGATTTTAGACCTATCTCTTTAATTAACGTTTCTGTTAAGATTATTTCTAAAGTTTTAGCAAATAGGCTTAGTAGAAAGATGAATGTACTCATAGATAATTCACAAACAGCTTTTATTAAAGGTAGACAAATTGGGGAGGGAGTAGTAGCCGTTCAAGAGTACATTAATTTATGTGTTAAAAATAATTTTACATGTGCTATTTTGAAATTAGATTTTGAAAAGGCGTTTGACTCTATTGACTGGGATTTCATTTGTGAGTTAAGTCTTGCAAGAGGATTTAGTATTAGATGGATAAATTGGATTATGCTGTTACTTAGGTCAGGTAGTTCTAGTATTATTGTAAATGGGGTTATTGGAAAGAAGATACAATCTAAGAGGGGACTTAGGCAGGGAGATCCCCTGTCTCCGTTACTTTTCAATTTAGCGGTAGATGTCTTTTCTAGAATAATCAAGAGGGCGGGGAGATTAGGGGTCCTAGGAAATGTAGGTAATGAGAATTTTAACAATGAAGTATCTATACTTCAGTTTGCGGATGACACTTTACTGTTTTCTTCTCATTTACCAAAACACATTATCGCTCTAAAATTTATCCTTTACTGTTTTGAGATGTTATCTGGCCTTAAGATAAATTTTGACAAGAGTTCAATTATGGTTATTAATGATTTTGATAATGTAGAATCTAGGGTTGCAAGTACCTTAAATTGCTCAGTTATGAAATTTCCTTTTGATTATTTAGGTTTTAAAATTAGGCCTTCAAAACTTAAGAAGGAAGACTGGTTAATCATCATTGATAAGATTAATAATAGACTATCAAGTTGGAATAATAGATTTTTGTCAAGAGCAGGTAGACTAGTTTTAGTTAATTCGGTCTTATTAGCTATTCCTGTTTATTGGATGTCGATTCATAGATTTCCTAAATGGGTTATTGAAAGAATTGATAGAATAAGACGTAATTATTTATGGAGTGGGGAAAGAGATTCTATTAACAGAGGTGTTAAATGTTTAGTGAATTGGGAAGTGTGTTGTAAATCTAAGAAAGATGGGGGACTGGGGATCATTAACTTATATAATTTTAATTCGTCTCTTTTAGCTAAATGGTTGTGGAGGTATAGGAATCCTGAAGTGTCGTCAACATGGAAGGTTATTGTGTCAAAATTTTATTATTCAGAAGGTGAGTTTATTGTTGAAAATAGTTGTAGTTGGTATAATAGGCTATCTTATTTTTGGAAATCAATATTAAAGTGTTTTGAGTTTTTTAATATAGGTTACAAGGTGATTGTCCACTCAGGGAATATTACTTACTTTTGGCATGATAGATGGATCTCTCGATTACCACTTAAAGAGGAATTTAGTGAACTTTTTAATAACTGTAGTTTTAAAAATGCATTGATTAAAGATATTTACAGAAGTGATTTGGATCCCCCATGGGATTTTTCTTTTAATAATTTATTAGATGGTGTAATGATAAGACAATTTGCTCTATTAAAAGCTAAATTATCATTATATCACATTGATGCGTGTAATGATACTATTAGTTGGGAAATGGACAAAAGTCAAGTGTTCACAGTCAAGTCCATGTATAACTTTATAAATTTCTCTGGTATAGCATGTAGATCCTATAAGTGTATTTGGAAATCAAATTCTCCTCCTAAAGCTAAATTTTTAATGTGGTTAAATGTTCATAAGAAGCTAAATACTGTTGAACATTTAAAGAAGAAAAACTTTAATATTGATGCAAAGTGTTATTTTTGTAATATATTGAATGAGGATGTAGATCACCTATTCTTCACTTGTAATTTCACTAATTATGTTTTTAATATGGTACTGAGATTATTTGTTTTTGATCATCCTAATTTATATAGTGGATGCTTAGAATATTGGGAATCTCTGAGATTAGTTTATAATGCTCGTAAGAGATATGTTTTTGACTCTTTGATCATTATCATATGTTGGTATATATGGTTGGAAAGAAACCAAAGATCTTTTAATTCTATTACTGTTTCCATGGATAATTTAGTTATTAAGATAGTTTATTTTTGTTTAGACTGGATGTCTAATCCAAATTACAAATTGTTTGGAAAAATATGCTTTAAGAATTTTCTGACCAAGGTTAGATTAAATTTGAGTTTTTCATTATAATCAACAGTTTTTTCCGTAATAGATTTCGTATTAGTTATTAGTCTCTGGTCTTACAGTTTCCATGCGTCTTCACTTTACATATATGTATGGTATATATATAGATATGTATATATATATGCTTTACAAGCTATATATATATGTGTATCCATACATATATATTTCCATATATATATATATATGTTGTATTAAATTACTAATAGTTTTTGGAGTTTATTGCAGCAACAGGTTGTTGATCTAAAGGTTGTACTAGGGTATAGCTATTTGGATGGGTAGCGGAGCTTAGAAGTTTACTGATGGGATTGAAGATTTGCTTTTCAGTTGTGGACAGATAGTCTTATTGCTAGAGATTTGTTGTAGTTACACTTTATTATTGTCATTTTTCTTTCTTATTCACAGAGAGTTTGGGATA
This sequence comes from Allium sativum, assembly GCA_030737875.1. NCBI lineage: Eukaryota > Viridiplantae > Streptophyta > Magnoliopsida > Asparagales > Amaryllidaceae > Allium > Allium sativum. The sequence goes on along the minus strand of CM060912.1, from coordinate 964,693,425 downwards.
TTGTATTGGAGTAGATATACTTCAATATCGGGTGGTGGCATTGCCGGAATTCGATATTGGAGTAGATGGGTGGTGGATTATCTGGAACTCATCTATCTACGATCCTTTACATTCTCAGTGATATGTCGGTTGTATTTTTTTATGTTTTTAGTCGAACTTTGTACTATTGATTTTTTTTATTATATATATGTGTGCTCTCTTCTTCACAGAAGATCACACATTTTTGTTTCAAGAAACTTAAGGGCTAATTTATTTCATTAATAAACATTGACGTATAAATAGAAATCAAGCTATATATAAATATAATGAAATGAAAACTGATATAATGTGGAAATAAACTTAATGATTGAATAGGTAATACTGAATTGAAAAAAAATGAATTTGTAGGGAGCATGATTAAACATATCAAATATTAAGAGGTTAAAATGTAAATATGTTATACGAATCAATGAAACTTAAGTATATGGATATTCATTCAAATTGAGCTAGAGTGAAATTGTAATAAAACAAAAGCACTTAAATGATAAATAAGAGAAACGATGACATATGAATTTACTTAAGAAATGTAAACTGAAATTGATTAAAATTAAAATTTTGTATGAATTTGAGTCATAATCAACTCAAACTTAAGTAATGAAGGTTATTGAGAATGAACTTTCATATATAAGCAGATTTGGTTATATGAATGAAAACAAGTCAAATGATACATGAAATTGATTGTAAAATTAAAATTTTATTTCATTTTAACTATAATTATCATAAACTTAACTAATGAAGTCAAGTGAAATGAATGTTGAATGTAAATGGATTTGGATTAGGTGGATGTGGCCAAAGAAAAGTGTAAATGAAATTGAAAAAAAAAAAACTCAATGTGAAACCATAAAAAAAACCGAATGTAAATAGGAATTTGGATATAATAATGATAATATGTATTGTTTAAAAGTGAAATAAACTAATGAAATCATGCAAATAAAATGTTGACATTGCAAATTTTGTTATGGTGCTTGGCTGGATGAATATAATTGATTAGATTTTTTATTTATTCTTTTTAGTTGCATTTGCTACTTCATTTATGTTTATTGTAAACATGTATATTTATTTATTTTATATGTATGTTCTTATTTGTTGTTGAGTGTTTTGGTAGGTATGGATGGCATATGTTTTCTTCTGGAGTTGCGCGCGCATAAAATGTTGCTTTTGCTTGCTTAAAAATAAGCTAAATCACTAATAACGCTAAAATAAGGTATGTACTTCGGATTTTATATCATATTTGGTGTTATATATTGCTTTCCCCATTGTTTGGGATGCCTCGTCATTGAGATATGATGTATATTTATGGTTATATATATTGTGGTTTTTCCGGACCTAGCCGTACAAAGGAGACTCTACAGAAATTTTTTGTGAATTTAAGATTTAGACATTTTTATGGAAATTGAGTTTTCAAATCTATATTAAACTACCTATGTAAGTTAAGGTATTCTAAGTTGAATACAAAAATTATATGGTTAAATATATAAATTGACAACTTCCTTACTATGCCTTTTCGAGGACGAACAGTTTTGAGTGAGAGAGAGTGTAACAACCCGTTTTTTTTATTATTTAAAATTTTAATTTGAATATGTTTTTGAATATTTAATGGTTATAAATAGATAAATGATTTAATTGCGAAAATCTATGATGAAATCTTAATTGAATTGTTTAAGTATTGAAAATTCAACTTATATTGAATGCAAATGAACTTGTGAATCCTTTATATCAATTAGCAGTTAAAGTTGAAATTTTGTATTAACATATTTATTGAAGTTGATTTGTGTAATTTATAATTGAAATAAAATTTGAATTTGTAAATAATGAAGATTGAATTCACAATAATCAATCATTGATATATAAGTTTATATGAACTCTATCTTTTATTTGAATAAAATTTATAAACCTTTGAATTTAATTTAACGGTGAATAAACGAGAAATGAATATTTTAATATATTAATGAACCTGTTAAAATAGCTGTCTTGCAAACGATCTCGAAATTCGATGAAATTAGTTTCATCGGATCTGGAATTGTAAATTATTGTAAGATTTAAGGTTTCGCCTCAATTGGAGTTGTTATGTGGGGTTGCACGAAATAAACGTGTATATTGATTTACGATTTAAGTATAAAACAGCCATTTTTCAAATGATCTTGGATTTCAATGAAACCCAATTTTATCAAATCCAAATTAATGAATTATTGTAAGATTTTAAATTTTGTAGCCATCGGATTTATCGTTTGACCACACGAATTTAAAATGCATAAAAATCTATGCAAGCAATTTAATAAGAATAATCATATTTTAAAGTGTTACTACTGCAGACTTTCGAATTGGGCTTCGCCACAAGTCCCATTGCGCTCAGAAGGCCTTAAAACCTATAGGTAAGCTGTAAACATACTTGATTTGGACACGGTCTCATTTTTGGCTTAAATACATGTAAATCGATAATTAAATTACTAAAAAAAATCATGAAACCCTAATCTATTTCTTTGGCCGCCATTTATCTTTCGAGAGCCGAAAGCGTTTGAATATTTCATGCTTAATATCTTCCAATCCAAACAATGATTTCAAAAACCTCCAACTGGGAAATTGTAGAGCAAAGTGAGATCTTCGAATCCATACGGTTGATCGTGGTTTCTAGTGTCTCAATTTGCCAGAATTGGGGCAGGGAGGCGACACGATTTAATCAATTTTTGAGGTGTTTTTGTTGATCCCAAGTGACCAAATTTCCGGCAATGGTGCCTCTCATGACAACGAACTCGGCGATGGTTTTGGATCAAATTCTGGTGCCTTGGATTGCTTGCGTTATTTTTAATTTAAGACGTGCAATGGGTTGCTTTCTCTTAACCTAGAAACGCGATGCGTGATAAAGAAGGGATTGGGAAAGGGCTGATGTAGCGATGTTCTATTGGGTGAGCATTGTTTTTATTTTATTTTATATATACATTCGAATTTGAATTTTTTAATGTGAATAATTCTTGCATACAAACTTAGATTTACGCGTGGTTAGATCCGTTGGGATCGTATCAAAGTTCCGGACAAAATAGAGCTATCATGGACTGATTTTGAGACTGTTGATTTTTGGGCCTTAAATTGAATTTCAAATGCGCTTGAAATCAAAGGTGAGTGATTAAACCCACTCACGCTTAGTTTAAGTTTTCCAATATTAGTTAAATTATTATCATGTCATGATATGATTGGATTGATTGATGTTTGGTAGTTCAAGTGCATATTTATGTTGATTTGCATCGATAGTGTAGTTTAATTTGACTGGTAACTTATATTTTACAGTTAAGTTAACATTCGACATTTAACTACTTTATTAAAACCTAACATCTGATAACCAGTAAATTTATATGATATCGAACTATTTGGATGTATTGATGTGATGGATGACTTGGATTTGATATGCTTGACTTCTTGATATTTAATTGTGTGAATTTACCTGCTATTCACCTTGATTATATATGACCTTTGTTTGTGTTGATTAATCTCAATCATTTACCCTATATGTTACAGGCATCGAATAAACCCGGGATTAATCATTAAAATGAATTAAGAACGTAGGTTGAAATGATAAATACCTATGACCCTGATTTGGATTGAAATGATATATATCCTTTCCCAAAATACTAAAATTAAATTCTAAGTATTAATTGGCCATAAGATAGAAAATTATATACGAATACCAGTTGGTTAATATATTTTTTTAGCCATGAGTCTTGAAATATCGTTTTAAAGACAATATAAGCAATGTTTTATAAATCTATTTCTTTGAACTTGAACGTTGGATCTTGAAATATAAAAGCTAAAGGAAATGTGTTAATGTTATTAACTGAAGTTATAAAAGGAATTGAATATGAACTTAATCTATTGAAATTTATTTGTTTATCCACCTTTGAAATTTACTTTAAATTTACTTGATTCAAAGTAATAATTGAATTATGAACTAGAGATTTTATAAACTGTAATAATTCAAAGTGAGAATTATAATTGAAATTCAAATATTTGAATTGAATTTTTAAATCAAGCTATTTGAATTGGAACATTCAAATCGAGTAAAAATATAAATGGGAAGTTGAATTGATTTGAACTGAACTATCGAAACTGAATCGAACTGATTTGAAACTAGAATATGATTTCCAGTATGTTTAAAATTTAGAAGAAATGGTTCTAATTCTAATTGATTTGTTTAAAACCTTATATCTATATATACTATTTTTACTTAGCAACTATTTTACGTTATAAACTATGCTATTTTAATTTATACATAGTAATTATATTAATAAAATACTTTAAATAAATAACTATTTTACATTTTAACTATCCATTTTACTTATATATACATATACTATTTTAAATAAACCATTTTAATAATTAATTATCTATTTTATAAACTACTTTAATATTTTAATGATAGATTTTACTAAATTTTGATAATTCAATTTTAAATACAAATTATTTATTTTTCAAAATTATCTAAACTATTTAATATATGTATATAAATTTAATTATTTAATATTTAAATTATTTTAAATTTTGAATTATTTCAAGATGACGAGTTTGATTTAAATAGAGTTTTTAATACGAAAGTATGTTCATTTTTGAATGTAAATGATTTGGAAGCAAAAATATGATATTTCGATATGAAGTATGAACCGTTTGAAATGCATAAATCCGACCAGTGTGAAAAATGTAAACGTTTGGTTGTTAAAGAGACTGGGATCGGATATTGTCATACTCTCTGCCAATACTGATAACCACTTTAACAAATGTGTGCATGGTGGATGAATCCAGAATGAAGTAGCTTGGTTTGACAAACGCTACTGGAATGAAATAAGAGAACGATGATGGATATCCTTGATCTTCGGGTCATGATTGAAATAACTAAAACAGATGCCATGGCCGAGCCAAGTGAGGTCTCTCCTCCTATCAAACATGCTTCTTCGATACTATATCTATTATTTTGTGATTTTATTGGTGGCCACCTATGATTTTCGGAGTGTCGTTCGAGGGAGGCAGTAGTAGTTGTTATGTGTTACCACCAGCTCGATCCCGCAATCCAGTATAATCCTACCGTTGGGTATTCTTCGGTACCTTGTCATATTATCCTGATCGCACCCACTGCGACTTTGCTTTGCGTTGTACCTATGGAGTGCTCCCTGATAGCCCACTGGTTTGGTGGATTTTACAGTACTGTATAGACAACAATGTTGTAAACGGTGTAAGAGTAAAAATGTAATACCGCTTACGCTATTTTGATACTTTACTTTACTGAATAGACACTATTATAATAGCGAAATTATATTATATAGTATCTAGTTTGACGGGTCCTTCGAAGACGGAAATTCCTGTAACATCTATTAAGTTATTGCAGTCACGAACACATTGGATAGGAGATATGAATTACCGTAAGCATCTTTGATGCGGTGACACTCATATTATTACATAGTTTTGATTTGACTGATATAAGAATATTTTAGTTCTGATCTGAGTATTTTTGTATTTTTATTGATGCTCGGGTTAGCCTGAGTTTTCAATTAGCGAAGACCGCATTATTTTGAAGACGAAGATGGAGCTTGACAGACGTAATTACTAGTATTATTCCGTTGCATATATTTGTATGTTTTAAGATAGTTAACTCTGATGTATTGTGTAATGTATAATCAAATGTATATTTTAACAGCTTCACGAACTGTTATTTGATTATTATATTTTGTCCTTCCGTTGCGAGATTCTATGATTGTTTTTCTTCTTCCTTCTTTTTATTATAGTAATCCCAATAATTATTAGTATTTTTGATTTGTTTGAATCAAAAAGTATGGATTATTGTCCACTTAAACGGTCAAAAATGTAGGTCGTTACAGAAGTCATTTGGACTAAGTGGGATGCAAAATTGTTTTGGTGACGAAAGTCAAAATCTAACTTGAGACCAGGATGTCAAAACTTTTGAAAACCGTGCTTGACACTTGAAGTCATGTAAACTAAGTGGCAAACGAAACTATTTTGTTGCTAAGAGACAAAATCTAGCTTAAGACCGTAGGTTAAATGGTACTTGTGAAAGAGAATTGGCAAGTGATCATTTGTAGCTGGCTTTGAGGAGATAGGTTTTAAGCTTCCATTAAATATGAGTCCAAGTGTCAGTAGTTGGTGGATTGTTTTCCAAAATCGTTCTGTTTTCTTGTACAATAATAATCTAGCATTGAGAAAAATATCTTGAAATTCCACTTTTGAGTAGATGCCAAGTGGAATATATGGTGGGAAAAGCTTCTCTCTTTAGTTCATACTAATTATTTATACAGATAATCTTTCTTCTCTCTCCAATATTGTCTATCAAAATACAACCAATATCCTCAAGATTTCTTCATTTTTTCATCCTAATATATGCCTCTAAACTAGTTAGTTCTTTTCTATTTTATTTTCCTTACTAAGTTTACAACTACGACCATTGATATTTTTCCTTCTATTGCTTATCCAAGAATCAATTTTGGGTTGAATTCATTCAACCCTTATCCTGGGAATAATGCTTTTTTTCTTTTTGTATGTAGACACTTTTCTTCACATGTTTTAGGTCCAAATTGTAACAATCCATCCTAGAATGGACCTAAATTTTGACCCAGAAAAGATTTATCGGAACTTTGAACTATTTTGTGATAAGCTATTGGTTAGAAAAGTAAAATAGCATCATATCACAATATATATATTCTTTCAGAAGTCACACTAAAAGGAATAAAATATAATATCAACAAATGTACCTTTTATTTTGTAATTGATAAAAGTGTCACATATAGCAATCTTTTCACAAAATTATAGCTTCTCATAATTGTCTTAGGTACATAATCAAAAGGATAACCATATAAAAATCATATAGTAATTGCCTCTAGTACAGTACCTTCTGCTTCTGTGCTCCTGTTAGGGATTGATTTGTTAAGGGTTTTAATGACAACAACCTCGTTTCAATCATTATATTTATAAAATATGTACTAACGTTGTTATCCAGAATATATATATATATATATATATATATACAGGAAATCTATGCAGGTATTGATTATTGAAGACTGTATAGTTCAGAAAATTAAGATTTTAAAGTAGAAGAGTTCAAGATACATGCCTCGTGAGTATCAAGAATTCAAGAGTTTAAGAGTTCAAGAAATATAAAGTAATTGTGTCTAGATATCTTGTTAAACTCTGATTAGCACTGATTTTCTATTTCAACTTTTTCTCACCATGTTTAAAAATTTTCAAAATTACTTCCTTGCTTTTAAAATCTATTTTCAAAATGATTTAAATATTTCTTCCTTATTTTAAATATATATTTTTATTTTTAAATATAGTTTAACTTCTAAAAATTTATTTTAACTCCTGTTTTGAAATTATATTTTATTCCTAATATATTTCAAACTTCTAATTCAAATGCTTTACACATAGATTTAATATTAATTTTACTATAGTTACTTATGTTTTCAATTTCCTTATTAAATTCTAAAGTATTTCTTATATTTATAGTTTTGAATATAGTTTTATACCATTTTATATTTAGTTTCTGATTATTTTTAAATCATCTTAATATATGTTTTTAATATATATTTTTAATTTAATACTTCATATTAATATAAATGAATATAGTTTGTTTTAACTCCGAAATCACCATAATGTATTTAATAATTATTTTCTTTGATTTAAATTTTATTTTTTGAGAAAAACATGTATGTGTCGACATATTCATTAATGTATGTCGACATATATGCCGTTGGTTTTATTTTTAAATTTTGAAAAGTTGTGTCTTTTGAATTGAAACCTTTTCTGAATGGTTGTGCTTGTTGGAAAACTATAAATAGGATTCAAATTTCAAAATATTTAATAATTAATCATCATCTTCTTCCTTTTTCTCCTTGCCATTATTCTTCATAAAATTCTTAAAATCTATGCTTATACTCTGCCAATTTTTAAGAGAATTATATCAATCTCTTTGTAACAACCCGAAAATCTGGGCCAGTTTAAATTTTTTTATTTCGGCAATTTTAGCGAATTTTGATTATTTAAAATGAATTATTTTAAACAATATCGACGAGAAATTTATTTTGAATATAATTCGAACGTATATATTTATACACGTCGTCGTTAGAATATAAATATTTATATATAATTATAAATAGAATTGAAAATGGCGCGGTAGTTCGATAATTCGATTTCAAACTTCAATTGAATGTGCCGGGTGCAAAACAATCCGGATTTTAGTGAAACCAAAAATGATAGGATCTAATTGATAATATCTTTCCAACGAATCCGAAAAATCAAAATTTCATAGCGGGAATCAAAAGATATGTCCAGTTGAAAATTCTGAATAGTCGCTATGGAATTCAGGCCCTTAAAAATGGACATTTTGCAAACGACCTCGGATTTCGACGAAACCACTTTTGTTGGGTCCGGAATGTGAAGTTATTGCTAAGTTTCAAATTTCATAATTTTTCGAATCAATATGTGAGCGTGGCAAAGGAAAACGCGTTTGACCAGTTTCAGTTGATTTTAATCGACTGGAAAATGACCATTTTTCAAACGGTCTCAGAATTCGACGAAACTAGTTTTGTTAGGACCGTATCGTCAATATGAAGCTAGAAAATATTTTTCTGGAATTTTTAAAGTTCGTATGCGACCCCGGTAATTTGAAATGTACGTTTAAAATTCAATATAGTGATTTAAATGTAAATTCAACGGAAACTGATTCAAACGATCGAATCAGCTTACGATACATATCCCATTGTGTTCGGAATGGGGGTAAAACGCTATGGGCGACAGGCGGTGGGTTCGATTCTGAAGTCGATAGAAAAAGTTACTGTTTGAGAATATAATAGAATAAAAAAAAATAACTTTCTCCCCATACCTCAGTCAAACCGCCCCCCCATTTCAAAACCGTAATCGATTCAGTATTTATATAAAAAAAAAACTATCTCGCGATCGACGGAGGAGCCTTGCCCTCCGCCGCCGGAGGCGCCGCCGCCCTCCGATCTCCCCACACGTCGCCAGACCCCCTCCTTCCTATCTCCTCCTCCTACTTCTTCAAATAACCCCCAAAAACCACGAAACCCGCAACTGCAGCCTCCCATGGCGAGCCTACGACCATCACCCCCCCCAAGGCCGCGCGCCTCCGGCCATCACCACCCCCGACCTCTGACGGTCGTTCCCCCTCCCTCCTCTCTAAAACCGAACCTCCAAACCCCCTCTTTCACCTAAAACCGCCAACACCAGCTAAGTGGGCCACCGCCGGCCAGTGCCACTCCCCCTAGCCAACCACCCACCACCTCCATGGCCCCTAGTTCGACGAAGGACACCCCCCTCCTCTGAAAATGCGATGTAAGTTTGTAATTTCGAGTTTTATTTATTTTCTTCGATCAAAAAATGATTTTGTTGGTGTAGAGAATAAAGGTATAATTTTTAAATGATAAAAATACGGTTTTTAAGAATTAAAAATATGATTTTTATATGTTGAACTTCGAATTAAAAATATGATTTTTATATGTTGAACTTCGAATTAAAAATATGATTTTTATATGTTGAACTTCGAATTAAAAATATGATTTTTATATGTTGAACTTCGAATTAAAAATATGATTTTTATATATTGAACTTAGAATTAAAAATATGATTTTTATATATTGAACTTCGAATTAAAAATATGATTTTTATATGTTGAACTTCGAATTAAAAATATGATTTTTATATATTGAACTTCGAATTAAAAATATGAATTTTATATATTGAACTTCGAATTAAAAATATGATTTTTGTATGTTGAACTTCGAAATAAAAATATGATGTTTATATATTGAATAGCGAAGTAAAAACTCGATTTTTACATAGGTAGTGAAAGCGGGCGACGAAGGTAACAAAAAGGCGAGAACGAAGAAGATCTATATCAAAGTAGAGTCAAGATGATTGGATAGCTATCGGTGAGAATTTCTCACCTTTCAATTTATTTTTCTAGTTATATATATATACTAGGATGCAGACGGTGCATAGTAGCACCCGACACAATCGTCCACAGACCATGGACTTGTTTGTTTGGTTGCATAAATTAGTTTGATGATTTGATTTGGATTTGGTTGTTTGGTGATAATTGATTAATGTGTGAATGGCGTGGGCCTTCACTAGACCGGGGATAAGGCTAGGCCTTGTCCCGTTTCTAGTATCGTGCCGTTATGCCGCCGAAATTTTCTAAAATATGTTAGAAAAATAAAAATATCATTTTATTGAATAAATGAATTGAATAGAAATTCATAGGTTGAAATAAAATGTTTTATCGTTAAAAATATAATTTTTAACGTGAATATGAAAATAGTGAAGTGAACAAAATAAAATATTCATTTGCAAACCGGACGGTTTGTTTATGTACACCTATTTGAATGACATTGATTGGGACGATAAATTTTACACATCGCCCAACTGCACAAATAAAATCTGTGTTTGGTTGTTTGAAACCCCACACGGGTGTTGGGATGAAATTTGAAGTTCACTCATCCTGATTGATTAAATATGTCGATCGATTGATTGACATGCTGTTATAAGCGTTAGATATCTTTATTTGATGCTTATACAGTGTAGTGCACTTTGGTTGATGGTTGATCATTTTTCAATGCTATTATATACATGCGTTGTATGAAAATCCATATAATTAATTGTATATGGTAATTGATTGGGCCTCATTCCAGTTTAGAAATAGAAATATTTGAAATAGAAATATTCGAAATGGAATATTTGAAAATATCAATATATGAAGCCGTGTTGATTAGATTGACGCCATTTTGACGTGAACGATATTTATATCGATTTCGAAATGAATTGAATTGAAAACGATTTCGAAATGAATTGAATTGAAAACGATTTCGAAATGAATTGAATTGAAGACGATTTCGAAATGAATTGAATTGAAACGATTTCGAAATGAATTGAATTGAAGACGATTTCGAAATGAATTGAATTGAAGACGATTTCGAAATGAATTGAATTGAAGACGATTTCGAAATGAATTGAATTGAAAACGATTTCGAAATGAATTGAATTGAAAACGATTTCGAAATGAATTGAATTGAAAACGATTTCGAAATGAATTGAATTGAAGACGATTTCGAAATGAATTGAATTGAAGACGATTTCGAAATGAATTGAATTGAAGACGATTTCGAAATGAATTGAATTGAAAACGATTTCGAAATGAATTGAATTGAAAACGATTTCGAAATGAATTGAATTGAAAACGATTTCGAAATGAATTGAATTGAAAACGATTTCGAAATGAATTGAATTGAAAACGATTTCGAAATGAATTGAATTGAAAACGATTTCGAAATGAATTGAATTGAAAACGATTTCGAAATGAATTGAATTGAAAACGATTTCGAAATGAATTGAATTCAAAAAACGATTTCGAAATGAATTGAATTGAAAACGAATTCGAAATGAATTGAATTGAAAACGATTTCGAAATGAATTGAATTGAAAACGATTTCGAAATGAATTGAAAACGAATTCAAATTGAATTGAAAGCGAATTGAAATGAATTCAAATTGAATTGAAATTTGAATTGAATAGAAATGAATTTTGAAACGAATTTATAAAGAAGAATTCAATTTTGCTTTGAATTGAAATGGAAATTGAAATAGATTTTGAAACGAATTTTAAAACTATTTATATAATTCGTTTTGAATTGAAAATCGACGAAATATATATTATATATATTATATATATAATATAATGGCCTGAATAGAACGCGCCGCGCCGCGGCAGTTCGTGAATTTCGACCATTTATTTCAAACGGACATTTTGGGAGATCCGACCGTCGGATTCTCCTGAAACCGGAACCGTTGGGTTCGTATCGAAAAGGGCTTTCTAACGAATATTAGAAATTAGAAATCTAACGGTTGGATTTGGAATTATGTCCAAATCAAATTTGGAAAAGGTCGCTATACGTGCAGTTCGATGGCCATTGGTGGAAATCGACTGTACGGGCCTTGATAAAATTATTAAAAATAGTAATAATTTGTGTAAAATCATAAGAAATGATTTAGAAAGAATTGGGATGAAAAACTCCATATTTGAAAAGATAAAAATAGATTTTTATCGAAATGAACTAGTTTTGAACTAGAAATATAATTCTATTTATTTTTAAATAAATAAATTGAATTTGAAATGGTTTTGAAAATAACCAGAGATTCCAATGATTGCATTGGAATGGATTTGAATCGAAATTGCCTTTGGATTATTTCGATGTTGGATTTCGTGATGATACAGATTTTGTTATGGGAATTTGAAAGATATATATATATATATATATATATATCGTTATTTCCAATAAGATGTTTGTTAGTCGTAGAATTTGATATTGAATATAAGCCGGTATATATATTCTATTCAAAGCCTTGTATTTAATATCAAATGTGATTTGGGTCTGTCGTGAATGGTGTCTTGACTAACACTGTTCTTGAACCCAGTTGAGAAAAGATTAAATCTTTTTATTTAGATTTAATGAAGTGTACCAATTAAATGATATTGAATTGGAATTGAATTGGAATTGAATTGGTATTGATTTTTGGGTTTATCATGAGCAGTGTTTTAAATAACACTCGTTCTTTAACCCGATAATTAATGAATGTGATTTTGGGTTTATCGTGAACCGTGTTTTAAATGACACTGATTCTTTAACCCAGTTAAAGATTAAAACTAAGTGGAGTTTTAATGAATCTTTAATTAGATTGAAATGATCGAAAATGGAGTATCACCAGTTTTGCTCCAGGCGATGGTTAAATCTTTAATTAGATTTGAACGTGAAACGGTAATTGAATTTACCGATAACACTGTGGTGTTAGATATGAAGTATTACCAGTTTTACTTCATGGGATGAATAGGTTGGGATTGGGAAATAAAATAAATGATTACTTCGGTGTGGTTCGCTAATCCCGACTAGTTTGAATTGATATTCAAAGGAGATTAAAGAATAAATTTAAAGAATTTATCTTGGATAAAATTAATGGGAACTTTTCCCAAAGTATAGGAATATTTGAATAAAAGAATATTCTGAATTGGAATGAGGCGTATGTTGTGGTTGTGTAACACTTTTATAATATATACGCGAGTTATTCAGAAAGACCGGGTTTATCCCATTCTGAATAACTGATTCGACGTGGTGTCGAAGATGAAGACGGTGGTCGAAGACCGGAAGTCTTCACGTCGTTTGGGTGATTACTGATGATCTTGATTGGGCTGTACACCCAAGAAGATGGAAACAGTTAGCGATCGTCCAGACGTACTTGGAGATCGATGGATATGCGGGGTACTAGGTGCCTCCGGTTTCGTTCAGACCCAGAACGGACTTGTAAATGGACTGTGTGTCTGACATTGGATTTTAGTCCGTGTGATTGATCTCTATTAAATATATATCTATTTGGCGGCGGAGAATTTATTCTCTTGCTTAACGCCCTTCTCTGAGACGTACGAGCTCAGGAGTTATATATTGATGGATATCAAACGCATGGAGTGAATTGCCTGTGTGGCATGCCTAAGTGGCAATTGATCGAGGCTTCTGTTGAAAAGCAAAGTCTTGTGGTGATGATCAAAGCACAGCCTGTGTGGCATAGCTTTGTGTAACGTGAATTCGCGAACTTCACACCCGGTATGAACCAAAAACGGGAGACGGACCTCAGGGAGGGCATGTGTTTCCTTCTAGCTAAAAAGTGGCGTCAGTGGTTTTACACGCCCTGACGAGTTTGACTTATGTGGTTGTTGCTGTTGCGAGGCGCCTCGGTTTGATCGGACGATCCGGGTCCGATGGAGTCATTTAGTTGGCTCACCTACGCCCCAAAGGGCGGGGAAACGCATGTTCAGGCATTTTAATCCACATCGGTGGACCGGCCCTGACGATCCAAGGGCCCACCTGAGTCTGGGTCCTGAGGGGCGGGCTAGAGCGTCTCGAATCGGTAGAGGACTATCTTTTGCCTTGGTTCATAGACGGAAATCCGATTTCCAAATACGTGACATTTGCGGTTTTATTTGTAGAGCCTAGTATGGCGACATAGTGGGATGGGGCACTCATGCCGCCTATGATTGATACTTATGATTTGAAGTTGTTTTATACACTATGCACTTGAAATAGTATCAAATGATTTGTTTTCAACGTATCAAGCATTCTTGGCTATTATAAGGTAAAAACCCTATCCTCCGGCTTGCGTTGCATTGTGTGATGGGAACTGGGTCTTATAATAGCTTCATTTTTCTTTATTTAGCATTGCGCTGTTTGTTTTATGCACTGGTATTATTGGGAGGAAACCCGTTCCGTGTTATACGGCGTGGTCCCTTGATTTACCGAACTTTAGAAATTAAAGATTAATAACTGTTTTAGTTCTCACACCAGTCACATGACTGACCTGGAGTTTATTGTTTTAACCTAAACTCTGGGTGCCCCTATTTTGACACGGGCAGCTAGTAGTTTCGGTTTTGCAGATTTATATTCACAGGATCCTGGTTTACAACTGGAACGATATCCGGAAAGCTTTGTATCCGTATATCTCTTCTAGTTGTGTATTGTATTATTTTCCGCTGCTATGTATTTAAATGTAATTTAAATCTCTGATATCTCTGTGTAATATTTATTCATTTATACTCTGTATATTCTTGTAATCTGATGCATTGTTGTAATATACAATGAAATGTTCTTCTGTATGCGTTCTGTTGTGGTTTGTTCTCGAACTATCCAACACTTTCCTTTACGGGGAAGTTACGGGTTTTCACAGTTGGTATCAGAGCTTTGGTTTACAAAGCTAGAGAACAAGACACATTAGAACCATACGAAAGAATTCATCAGATATTGGATTAGTAATATCCAATTAAAATGACTCGTTAGAGATGGGATCAGTAGAATCCTAGAACGAGTGTGAAGAGTATATTTTTAAAGTGGAAACAAATTTTTGTTTTGAAAATTTAAATCAATTATTCGTATCTGATTATCTATTTATATTGAGTTGGACAGTCTAGTATATAAATATTTTGTGTATACGTCTGATCCACGTGTATTTGAAATTTCAATATACTGGATAGATATAGGATCACACTCTAGTCGCCCGAAGATGATTCTGATGATAGTTCGAACATCATCAGAATTGGTATTTGTGTTTCGAAGGTGTGATATCTATATATTTCCTATTGACTGGTGTGAGAACCAAAATTAGATAGGGCCTATCGTTGTGATTTGGCATCAAAAACATGATTTTTGTATATGTATCAAAATTATGAATTTGAAACTCTAATTCACTAATTGATTGATGTTTGTGTTGTTTGTTTAGTTGTTTGATAATTTTGAACCATTATGCCTAATTGAACCAAATATTGAATTGTATTGAAATTTGGTTGCATTTGCTTGCATATACTTGTACTTACATTGAACAGGTCATAGCAAGGAGGCTAGAGCAGAGAATAAAATTTGTTTGCCCGACAAATAGGTACATGTTTACTACATAATTTACTGTTTTGTTTGGGTGATGATGATTTTATGAGCCTATTGGCTAGCCGCTTGGCTTTTTCTTTTTCTTTTTGAGATCTGAAGGACCGGGGAAGCTATTTGAAATTCCCCGATGCTCCCATTGCAGGGGAGGTTATGGCGAAATTTTTCGAAAATTTAGGGTGTTAGCCAAATTTTTGAAGAATTGGAAAATTCTCAGAAACTGAAAAGTTAGAGAAGGGAAGCCAGATCGAACGTAGGGCTGATTAATCAAACCACTTTCGACTTTGTTCCTTTTCGGGGACGAAAAGTTTTAAGTGGGGGAGATTGTAACAACCCGAAAATCTGGGCCAGTTTAAAATTTTTTATTTCGGCAATTTTAGCGAATTTTGATTATTTAAAATGAATTATTTTAAACAATATCGACGAGAAATTTATTTTGAATATAATTCGAACGTATATATTTATACACGTCGTCGTTAGAATATAAATATTTATATATAATTATAAATAGAATTGGAAATGGCGCGGTAGTTCGATAATTCGATTTCAAACTTCAATTGAATGTGTCGGGTGCAAAACAATCCGGATTTTAGTGAAACCAAAAATGATAGGATCTAATTGATAATATCTTTCCAACGAATCCGAAAAATCAAAATTTCATAGCCGGAATCAAAAGATATGTCCAGTTGAAAATTCTGAATAGTCGCTATGGAATTCAGGCCCTTAAAAATGGACATTTTGCAAACGACCTCGGATTTCGACGAAACCACTTTTGTTGGGTCCGGAATGTGAAGTTATTGCTAAGTTTCAAATTTCATAATTTTTCGAATCAATATGTGAGCGTGGCAAAGGAAAACGCGTTTGACCAGTTTCAGTTGATTTTAATCGACTGGAAAATGACCATTTTTCAAACGGTCTCAGAATTCGACGAAACTAGTTTTGTTAGGACCGTATCGTCAATACGAAGCTAGAAAATATTTTTTTTGGAATTTTTAAAGTTCGTATGCGACCCCGGTAATTTGAAATGTACGTTTAAAATTCAATATAGTGATTTAAATGTAAATTCAACGGAAACTGATTCAAACGATCGAATCAGCTTACGATACATATCCCATTGTGTTCGGAATGGGGGTAAAACGCTATGGGCGACAGGCGGTGGGTTCGATTCTGAAGTCGATAGAAAAAGTTACTGTTTGAGAATATAATAGAATAAAAAAAAAACTTTCTCCCCATACCTCAGTCAAACCGCCCCCCCCCCCATTTCAAAACCGTAATCGATTCAGTATTTATATAAAAAAAAAACTATCTCGCGATCGACGGAGGAGCCCTGCCCTCCGCCGCCGGAGGCGCCGCCGCCCTCCGATCTCCCCATACGTCGCCAGACCCCCTCCTTCCTATCTCCTCCTCCTACTTCTTCAAATAACCCCCAAAAACCACGAAACCCGCAACTGCAGCCTCCCATGGCGAGCCTACGACCGTCACCCCCCCCCCCCCAGGCCGCGCGCCTCCGGCCATCACCACCCCCGACCTCTGACGGTCGTTCCCCCTCCCTCCTCTCTAAAACCGAACCTCCAAACCCCCTCTTTTACCTAAAACCGCCAACACCAGCTAAGTGGGCCACCGCCGGCCAGTGCCACTCCCCCTAGCCAACCACCCACCACCTCCATGGCCCCTAGTTCGACGAAGGACACCCCCCTCCTCTGAAAATGCGATGTAAGTTTGTAATTTCGAGTTTTATTTATTTTCTTCGATCAAAAAATGATTTTGTTGGTGTAGAGAATAAAGGTATAATTTTTAAATGATAAAAATATGGTTTTTAAGAATTAAAAATATGATTTTTATATGTTGAACTTCGAATTAAAAATATGATTTTTATATGTTGAACTTCGAATTAAAAATATGATTTTTATATGTTGAACTTCGAATTAAAAATATGATTTTTATATGTTGAACTTCGAATTAAAAATATGATTTTTATATGTTGAACTTCGAATTAAAAATATGATTTTTATATATTGAACTTAGAATTAAAAATATGATTTTTATATATTGAACTTCGAATTAAAAATATGATTTTTATATATTGAACTTCGAATTAAAAATATGATTTTTATATGTTGAACTTCGAATTAAAAATATGATTTTTATATATTGAACTTCGAATTAAAAATATGATTTTTATATATTGAACTTCGAATTAAAAATATGATTTTTATATGTTGAACTTCGAAATAAAAATATGATGTTTATATATTGAATAGCGAAGTAAAAACTCAATTTTTACATAGGTAGTGAAAGCGGGCGACGAAGGTAACAAAAAGGCGAGAACGAAGAAGATCTATATCAAAGTAGAGTCAAGATGATTGGATAGCTATCGGTGAGAATTTCTCACCTTTCAATTTATTTTTCTAGTTATATATATATACTAGGATGCAGACGGTGCTTAGTAGCACCCGACACAATCGTCCACAGACCATGGACTTGTTTGTTTGGTTGCATAAATTAGTTTGATGATTTGATTTGGATTTGGTTGTTTGGTGATAATTGATTAATGTGTGAATGGCGTGGGCCTTCACTAGACCGGGGATAAGGCTAGGCCTTGTCCCGTTTCTAGTATCGTGCCGTTATGCCGCCGAAATTTTCTAAAATATGTTAGAAAAATAAAAATATCATTTTATTGAATAAATGAATTGAATAGAAATTCATAGGTTGAAATAAAATGTTTTATCGTTAAAAATATAATTTTTAACGTGAATATGAAAATAGTGAAGTGAACAAAATAAAATATTCATTTGCAAACCGGACGGTTTGTTTATGTACACCTATTTGAATGACATTGATTGGGACGATAAATTTTACACATCGCCCAACTGCACAAATAAAATCTGTGTTTGGTTGTTTGAAACCCCACACGGGTGTTGGGATGAAATTTGAAGTTCACTCATCCTGATTGATTAAATATGTCGATCGATTGATTGACATGCTGTTATAAGCGTTAGATATCTTTATTTGATGCTTATACAGTGTAGTGCACTTTGGTTGATGGTTGATCATTTTTCAATGCTATTATATACATGCGTTGTATGAAAATCCATATAATTAATTGTATATGGTAATTG
Source organism: Allium sativum (assembly GCA_030737875.1). Lineage (NCBI taxonomy): Eukaryota > Viridiplantae > Streptophyta > Magnoliopsida > Asparagales > Amaryllidaceae > Allium > Allium sativum. The sequence continues at coordinate 964,674,786 of CM060912.1, read as the reverse complement.
ATTGGGCCTCATTCCAGTTTAGAAATAGAAATATTTGAAATAGAAATATTCGAAATGGAATATTTGAAAATATCAATATATGAAGCCGTGTTGATTAGATTGACGCCATTTTGACGTGAACGATATTTATATCGATTTCGAAATGAATTGAATTGAAAACGATTTCGAAATGAATTGAATTGAAAACGATTTCGAAATGAATTGAATTGAAGACGATTTCGAAATGAATTGAATTGAAACGATTTCGAAATGAATTGAATTGAAGACGATTTCGAAATGAATTGAATTGAAGACGATTTCGAAATGAATTGAATTGAAAACGATTTCGAAATGAATTGAATTGAAAACGATTTCGAAATGAATTGAATTGAAAACGATTTCGAAATGAATTGAATTGAAAACGATTTCGAAATGAATTGAATTGAAGACGATTTCGAAATGAATTGAATTGAAGACGATTTCGAAATGAATTGAATTGAAAACGATTTCGAAATGAATTGAATTGAAAACGATTTCGAAATGAATTGAATTGAAAACGATTTCGAAATGAATTGAATTGAAAACGATTTCGAAATGAATTGAATTGAAAACGATTTCGAAATGAATTGAATTGAAAACGATTTCGAAATGAATTGAATTGAAAACGATTTCGAAATGAATTGAATTGAAAACGATTTCGAAATGAATTGAATTGAAAACGATTTCGAAATGAATTGAATTGAAAACGATTTCGAAATGAATTGAATTGAAAACGATTTCGAAATGAATTGAATTGAAAACGAATTCGAAATGAATTGAATTGAAAACGATTTCGAAATGAATTGAATTGAAAACGATTTCGAAATGAATTGAAAACGAATTCAAATTGAATTGAAAGCGAATTGAAATGAATTCAAATTGAATTGAAATTTGAATTGAATAGAAATGAATTTTGAAACGAATTTATAAAGAAGAATTCAATTTTGCTTTGAATTGAAATGGAAATTGAAATAGATTTTGAAACGAATTTTAAAACTATTTATATAATTCGTTTTGAATAGAAAATCGACGAAATATATATTATATATATTATATATATAATATAATGGCCTGAATAGAACGCGCCGCGCCGCGGCAGTTCGTGAATTTCGACCATTTATTTCAAACGGACATTATGGGAGATCCGACCGTCGGATTCTCCTGAAACCGGAACCGTTGGATTCATATCGAAAAGGGCTTCTAACGAATATTAGAAATTAGAAATCTAACGGTTGGATTTGGAATTATGTCCAAATCAAATTTGGAAAAGGTCGCTATACGTGCAGTTCGATGGCCATTGGTGGAAATCGACTGTACGGGCCTTGATAAAATTATTAAAAATAGTAATAATTTGTGTAAAATCATAAGAAATGATTTAGAAAGAATTGGGATGAAAAACTCCATATTTGAAAAGATAAAAATAGATTTTTATCGAAATGAACTAGTTTTGAACTAGAAATATAATTCTATTTATTTTTAAATAAATAAATTGAATTTGAAATGGTTTTGAAAATAACCAGAGATTCCAATGATTGCATTGGAATGGATTTGAATCGAAATTGCCTTTGGATTATTTCGATGTTGGATTTCGTGATGATACAGATTTTGTTATGGGAATTTGAAAGATATATATATATATATATATATATATATATCGTTATTTCCAATACGATGTTTGTTAGTCGTAGAATTTGATATTGAATATAAGCCGGTATATATATTCTATTCAAAGCCTTGTATTTAATATCAAATGTGATTTGGGTCTGTCGTGAATGGTGTCTTGACTAACATTGTTCTTGAACCCAGTTGAGAAAAGATTAAATCTTTTTATTTAGATTTAATGAAGTGTACCAATTAAATGATATTGAATTGGTATTGATTTTTGGGTTTATCGTGAGCTGTGTTTTAAATAACACTCGTTCTTTAACCCGATAATTAATGAATGTGATTTTGGGTTTATCGTGAACCGTGTTTTAAATGACACTGATTCTTTAACCCAGTTAAAGATTAAAACTAAGTGAAGTTTTAATGAATCTTTAATTAGATTGAAATGATCGAAAATGGAGTATCACCAGTTTTGCTCCAGGCGATGGTTAATTCTTTAATTAGATTTGAACGTGAAACGGTAATTGAATTTACCGATAACACTGTGGTGTTAGATATGAAGTATTACCAGTTTTACTTCATGGGATGAATAGGTTGGGATTGGGAAATAAAATAAATGATTACTTCGGTGTGGTTCGCTAATCCCGACTAGTTTGAATTGATATTCAAAGGAGATTAAAGAATAAATTTAAAGAATTTATCTTGGATAAAATTAATGGGAACTTTTCCCAAAGTATAGGAATATTTGAATAAAAGAATATTCTGAATTGGAATGAGGCGTATGTTGTGGTTGTGTAACACTTTTATAATATATACGCGAGTTATTCAGAAAGACCGGGTTTATCCCATTCTGAATAACTGATTCGACGTGGTGTCGAAGATGAAGACGGTGGTCGAAGACCGGAAGTCTTCACGTCGTTTGGGTGATTACTGATGATCTTGATTGGGCTGTACACCCAAGAAGATGGAAACAGTTAGTGATCGTCCAGACGTACTTGGAGATCGATGGATATGCGGGGTACTAGGTGCCTCCGGTTTCGTTCAGACCCAGAACGGACTTGTAAATGGACTGTGTGTCTGACATTGGATTTTAGTCCGTGTGATTGATCTCTATTAAATATATATCTGTTTGGCGGCGGAGAATTTATTCTCTTGCTTAACGCCCTTCTCTGAGACGTACGAGCTCAGGGGTTATATATTGATGGATATCAAACGCATGGAGTGAATTGCCTGTGTGGCATGCCTAAGTGGCAATTGATCGAGGCTTCTGTTGAAAAGCAAAGTCTTGTGGTGATGATCAAAGCACAGCCTGTGTGGCATAGCTTTGTGTAACGTGAATTCGCGAACTTCACACCCGGTATGAACCAAAAACGGGAGACGGACCTCAGGGAGGGCATGTGTTTCCTTCTAGCTAAAAAGTGGCGTCAGTGGTTTTACACGCCCTGACGAGTTTGACTTATGTGGTTGTTGCTGTTGCGAGGCGCCTCGGTTTGATCGGACGATCCGGGTCCGATGGAGTCATTTAGTTGGCTCACCTACGCCCCAAAGGGCGGGGAAACGCATGTTCAGGCATTTTAATCCACATCGGTGGACCGGCCCTGACGATCCAAGGGCCCACCTGAGTCTGGGTCCTGAGGGGCGGGCTAGAGCGTCTCGAATCGGTAGAGGACTATCTTTTGCCTCGGTTCATAGACGGAAATCCGATTTCCAAATACGTGACATTTACGGTTTTATTTGTAGAGCCTAGTATGGCGACATAGTGGGATGGGGCACTCATGTCGCCTATGATTGATACTTATGATTTGAAGTTGTTTTATACACTATGCACTTGAAATAGTATCAAATGATTTGTTTTCAACGTATCAAGCATTCTTGGCTATTATAAGGTAAAAACCCTATCCTCCGGCTTGCGTTGCATTGTGTGATGGGAACTGGGTCTTATAATAGCTTCATTTTTCTTTATTTAGCATTGCGCTGTTTGTTTTATGCACTGGTATTCTTGGGAGGAAACCCGTTCCGTGTTATACGGCGTGGTCCCTTGATTTACCGAACTTTAGAAATTAAAGATTAATAACTGTTTTAGTTCTCACACCAGTCACATGACTGACCTGGAGTTTATTGTTTTAACCTAAACTCTGGGTGCCCCTATTTTGACACGGGCAGCTAGTAGTTTCGGTTTTGCAGATTTATATTCACAGGATCCTGGTTTACAGCTGGAACGATATCCGGAAAGCTTTGTATCCGTATATCTCTTCTAGTTGTGTATTGTATTATTTTCCGCTGCTATGTATTTAAATGTAATTTAAATCTCTGATATCTCTGTGTAATATTTATTCATTTATACTCTGTATATTCTTGTAATCTGATGCATTGTTGTAATATACAATGAAATGTTCTTCTGTATGCGTTCTGTTGTGGTTTGTTCTCGAACTATCCAACACTTTCCTTTACGGGGAAGTTACGGGTTTTCACACTCTTGCTCTTTAAATTATATATCAAACTCTCTAAATTCAAGTGCTACTCAAGAGTTATAGGCCATTTGTAATTAAAGATCGTGTGATCAAGTTCTGTCAAGTCAAATCACCAAAACTGATATGGAGAAAAGGTGTAATTATAGCTTGGAAATCAATTGGGTGTGATAGTAGCCCGAAAATCAATTAGGTGTAGCCTGGTTAAACCAAGAGAGCGCTCTGTGCTCGAAAGCGAATGATGGTGGGACTCAAGGTCGTTGAAATCGAGGATTGTAATTTGAATATTATATTTAAAAAAAATCTGCACAACCCAGAGGTATGTGTGTAATAACCCGTAAAATCTAGGCAAGTTTAAAATTTTTATTTTGGCAATTTTAGCGAATTTTGGAATATTTAAAATGAATTATTTTAAATAATATCGACGAGAAAATTTATTTTGAATAGAATTAGAACGTATATATTTACATACGTCGTCGTTAGAATATAAATAATTATAAATAGAATTGAAAATGGCGCGGTAGTTCGATAATTCGATTTTAAACTTCAATCGAATGTACCGGGTGCAAAACAATTCGGATTTTAGCGAAACAAAAAATAATAGGATCTATTTGGGAATATCTTTCCAACGAATCCGAAAAATCAAAATCATAACGGGAATCAAAAGATATGTCCAGTTGAAAATTCTGAATAGTCGTTATGGAATTCAGGCCCTCAAAAATAGACATTTTGCAAACGACCTCGGATTTCGACGAAACCACTTTTGTTGGGTCCGTGATGTCAAATTATTGCTAGGTTCCAAATTTCATAATTTTTCGAATCAATATGTGAGCGTGGCAAAAGAAAACGTGTTTGACCAGTTTCAGTTGATTTTAATCGACAGGAAATTGGCCATTTTTCAAATGGTCTCAGAATTCGACGAAACTAGTTTTGTTAGGACCGTATCGTCAATACGAAGCTAGAAAATATTTTTCTGGAATTTTTCTAGTTAGTATGTGACCCCGGTAAATTGAAATGCGTGTTCAAATTCAATATATAGAAGTATATGTTGATTTTGACGAAAACTGATTGTAACGACCGAATCAGCCTACGATACATATCCTATTGTGTTCGGAATGGGGGTAATACGCTATGGACGACAGGCGGTGGGCCTCATTTAGAGGTCGTATATAAAAAGTCAACTTTTCTGAATAAAATAATATAAATTAAAAATAAAATAAAACCCTCTTCTCCCGTTATATACTTTCTGGCCCCCCTTCTCGTTTTCATTAATTCAGGGAAAAAAAAGGAAACCAATCGCGAACGACGATGGCCAGCCTCCCTCCACCCTCCTTCGTCGAAGTCGCCACCCCCCCTCGATCGATCGGCGCCACCTCCGAACCCACCTTCCCCTCTCCTCCCCTAGCCTCTTCGATCCACGTACGAACCCCCACTATCCACCGCCCTCCCCTCCAATGCGCTGGACCTCCCCACCTTTTCGCCCTCCTCTCCCAAACCTAGAACAGCCTCCACCGAAGCCCAGAGTCCCACCGCCCGCTCCAGCCTCCGACTTCTTCCACCTCAAGCGCAGATACAGCCCCTCCCCCTTCGACAAATAAGCTTGAACCAAGGTGAGTTCTATTAATTTTTAAGGATAATAAAAACTGATTTTTAGTGATGATAAATATATATATATATATATATATATATATCTGATTTTTTATATTTTTAAAGTAATAAAAATATGATTTTTTTATTTTTAAAGTATTAAAAATATAATCTTTACTATATAGAAGATGTAAAAATATGATTTTTTTTATGTAGAGAATTAAAAATATAATTTTTACATGATAGGAATATTAGAAATATCATCTTTATATGTGTAGGAAAATAAAAATGTGATTTTTATAATGATTTATTTGAAAAGGCGAAATCTTTATATTTGAAAAGGCGAAATCTTTATATAGAGAATAGCGAGGTAAAAATATAATTTTTATCTATATAGTAGCAATGTAAAAATAGAATTTTTATCCATATAGCGTGATTATAAAAATTCGATTTTTATATATTGAATAGCATAGTAAAAATTCGATTTTTATATATGGAATAGCATAGTAAAAATTCGATTTTTATATATTGAATAACAAAGTAAAAATTCGATTTTTATATATTGAATAGCGAAGTAAAAATTCGATTTTTATATATTGAATAGCATAGTAAAAATTCGATTTTTATATATGGAATAACATAGTAAAAATTCGATTTTTATATTGAATAACAAAGTAAAAATTCGATTTTAATATATTGAATAGCGAAGTAAAAATTCGGTTTTTATATATTGAATAACAAAGTAAAAATTCGATTTTTATATATGTAGTGGCTACGAGCAACGAAAGTGGCAAAAGGCGAGAACGACAAGATTTTCTAGAATAGAAGTGTCGTGAAGTTGGGATAGCTTTCGGTGAGAATTTCTCACTCTTTAATTTCTTTTTCTAGTTATATATATATATACTAGGATGCAGACGGTGTTTAATAGCACCCGACACCCGTCATCCACAGACCATGGATGGCTTGTTTGTTTAATTGTTTGGTTGTGTAGTTGGTTAAATTATTTGGTTTGAATTGAATTGTTTGGTGAAATGGAATGGATTTGATTGATGTGTGAATGGCGTGGGCCTTCACTAGACCGGGGGTAAGGCTAGGCCTTGTCCCGTTTCTAGAATCGTGCCGTTATGCCGCCGAAATTTTCTAAAACAAGTTAGAAAAATAAAGATATCATTTTATTTGATAAATGAACTGAATAAAAATTCGTGTGTTGAAATAAAATGTTTTATCGTTAAAAATATAATTTTTAACGTGAATGTGAATAAATAAAATATTCATTTACAAACCGGACGGTTTGCTTATGTACACCTATTTGAAGGACATTGATTGGGACGATAAATTATACACATCGCCCAACGGCACAAATAAAATCTGTGTTTGATTATTTGAAACCCCACACGGGTGTTGGGATGAAATTTGCAGTTCACTCATCCTGATTGATTAAATATGTCGATCGATTGATTGGCAGGCTGTTATAAGCGTTAGATATCTATATTTGATGCTTATATAGTGTAGTGCACTTTAGTTGATGGTTGATTATTTTTCAGTGCTATTATATACGTGTGATGTATGAAAATCCATATAATTAATATTATATGGTGATTGATTGGGCCTCATTCCAATTTAGAAAATAAAGAATATTATAAAATAAAGGTTCATGTGTTGACCGTACTCATCCGTTGAGATTAGTCATGTGTTGAAAGAAATATTTTAATAATAAAATTTACATCTTTATCAATATAAAATAAGGGTTCATGTGTTGACAGTACTCATCCGTTGAGATTAGTCATGTGTTGAACGAAATATTTTAAAAATAGAAATATTTGAAATAGAAATATTTGAATAGGAAATATTTGAAAAAGAAATAATTGAAATAGAATATTTGAAAATAGAAAACCATTTTGAATTGAATCGAATAGAAAACCAATTTGAATTGAATTGAATAGAAAACCAATTTGAATTGAATTGAATAGAAAACCAATTTGAATTGAATCGAATAGAAAACCAATTTGAATTGAATCGAATAGAAAACCAATTTGAATTGAATCGAATAGAAAACCAATTTGAATTGAATCGAATAGAAAACCAATTTGAATTGAATCGAATAGAAAACCAATTTGAATTGAATCGAATAGAAAACCAATTTGAATTGAATTGAATAGAAAACCAACTTGAATTGAATAGAAAACGAATTTGAATTGAATCGAATTGAAAACGAATTCGAATTAAATTGAAAATGAATTCAAATTGAATTGAAATTTGAATTGAATAGAAATGAATTTTAAAACGAATTTATAAGGAAAAATTCAATTTTGATTTGAATTGAAATGGAAGTTGAAATTGTTTTTGAAACGAATTTAAAATGATTTATAAAATTCGTTTTAAATAGAAATCGACGAAATATATATTATATATATTATATATATAATATAATGGCCTGAATAGAACGCGCCGCGCCGTGGCAGTTCGTGAATTTCGACCATTTATTTCAAATGGACATTATGGGATATCGGTCTGTTGGATTCTCCTAAAACCGGAACCGTTGGGTTCATATCGAAAAGAGCTTTCTAACGAATATTAGAAATTTGAAATCTAACGGTTGGATTTGGAGATACGTCCAAATCAAATTTGGAAAAGGTCGTTGTAAGTGCAGTTCGATGGCCGTTGATGGAAATTGACTGTACGGGCCTTGATAAAATTATTAAAAATAGTAATAATTTGTGTAAAATCATAACAGGTGATTTGAGAAAAATTGGGATGAAAAACTCCATATTTGAAAAGATAAAAATAGATTTTTATCGAAATGAACTAGTTTTGAACTGAAATTAAAACCCATTTATTTTTAAATAAATAAATTGGAATTGAAATAGAATTCATTTATGGGTTTATCATGAACGGTGTTTTAAATATCATTTGTTCTTTAACCCGATAATAAATAGAATGTGATTTGGGTTTATCGTGAACTGTGTTTTAAAACAACATTAGTTCTTTAACCCTGTAAAAGGAGTTTTAATGAATCTGCAATTAAATTGAAATGTGAATTGATCATTTAAATTATCAAATTTATAAAGTGAGCGAGGATGGAGTATCACCAGTTCTTGTTGCTGGCCCTGAGTAGGCCGGGTACGTATGATAGGGGGTTCTCGCTTTGCGGTTTGGTGGCGAACGGGAGACTCTTACCCCTACATGTCGCTGCGTAGAGCGTTGGTTCGCCAGTAGGCGCGAGACTCGAGAGGGTCGCCGTAAAACAAGGAATTGGGGGACCAGTGTGAGCCGCGATTGGTATTACCTAAGTCTTAGAATACCGTCTGATTACGGGACAAATACCACTGCTGCTCCCCAAGCTGAAAAGCTCGGTCTGATCAGACCTTTCCAAAGCAATTCTCGGGTTTGACTGCCTAACTCTTCTTTTTCTTTCGGGGCCATTCTTCTAATTGGATGCACTACTGGTCGGGCGTTAGGAATTAAATCTATCCTGAATTCAATTTCTCTTTGCGGCGGTAAGTTTTCTACTTCTTCAAACACATCCGCATAGTTTTTAACGACCGGTATCTTTTCTAATGAAGGGGGAGTAACTTCTAAAGAAGACCAAAATTCTGTTCTATTAATTTCTGAACCGAGGCATGGTATATATATAGGTCCAAGCCTCGTTTCGACTTTAACGATCCTTTCGGCACATCTAACTTCGGCCTTATATTTTGTCAACCAGTCCAGTCCCAGTATAATATCAAATTCGGAAAGGTCCATGACAATTACTTTAAAAGTAAATTGATAACAAGAATATGAGGCGGGTACATTACAATATGAGCCAAGAATAGTAGACCCTCCTATCGGATTTTGAACTTTAATTGGTTCCTTAAGCTTCCTCGGGTTCAATTTTAACTTGTGAACAATGTTACTAGAAATGAAGCTACGTGATGCACCAGTATCAAAAAGTACAGAAACAAGAATATTTTTAATGGTATGGGTACCTCCCAAGACGTCGGGTTTACCTGATCCATCGGTGGTAACTGGCGGGGTCTCCCCGTCATACACATGAGCCACTTGTGCATTCTACTTCGGAGGACAATTCCTGCTATAGTGCCCCTTCTTATGGCAGTTATAGCATTCGGCTGAGTCTGGATTTGCCTTTGGCTTCCTCGGGGCTTTGCACACATTAGAAAAATGAACTGGCTTCCCCCAGTTGTAGCAATTTCCTTTTGGTATCTTTCTAGGTTTCTGAGTAGCGGCTGCTGTAATGCTAGACTCTGCCTGATCTGCTGAAGCCTTGTGCTTATTTGCAGCTTGGCTTTTGGCGCGGTCTTGCCTGGCGTGCCTTTCATCCATATCTTCATAATTGCAAGCCATTTCTACCAATTCTGAGAAGGAGAGTTTGATGTTGCTCATGGCTCTGTCATGGTACTTACGCTTTAGCCCAAATATAAATCTCTTGTTCTTAGCTTTGTTAGTCATAATAAGCTCTGGAGCGTAGCGCGACAACTGAGTGAATTTATTGAGGTAATCCTGGATAGAGAGATCTCCCTGCTGGAGATTAGCAAACTGCTCTCGCATCCTCTCTAAAGCCTGTTCAGGTACAAACTTCTCGTTGAACATGGTTTTGAATTGCTCCCAGGTTCTGACAGTACCTGCTGCATCCTCTGAGGTGATGGCATCCCACCACAGCTCTGCTTCCACTTGTAGGAGCCAAATACCTAGTCGTGCTTTGTTGTTGGTTACCAAACCCATGCCTTCAAAGATCTTTTCACATGTCTTCAACCAAGTTATAGCCTCTGTCACTGTACCAGTGCCAGAAAAGGGTTTTCCCCCAAGGTTCCTATACCTCTTCACTACTCTGTCTAGCTCAAAGTCCTCGGGTGCTGGTGGCTGAACAATAGGGCCTCCCTCAACTACAGGGGTATTCCCCCGTCCTCCCGCTACTCCTGCTCGGCCTCCACGGCCTCCTCTAGCTGCTGCTGCTCGTGTAGCCATTAGAGAGAGTACTGTATAAGCAAGAAAAGAGTCAAGCTCACAAATTTGATAATTTTCACATATGATAAAGCAGGGGAACATAAGGAAAGGTAATGATGTACTGATCAAATTGTTTTGCTAATCTGCTTAGCTCATTCTAGGACATTGCTAATCCTATCTCTAATGAGCTACTCGCCTTAGAACACCACTGATTCTATTCTGACGAGGTGTTTAATGTGTTAGATCCCGGAACTAAGTTTAACCAAAGCTCTGATACCAACTGTCAAAAACCGCGAGGTTTTAAGGTAGAGCGAGGAGCCGTACTAGGAACGGTCCCGGTTTTAACTACCCTGCCGTTATGCTGCCGATATTTTCTGAAATATACATGTGTTAGAATAATTTTCATTCATTGAAATAAATTACATATGTTGAAACAAATATTCATGTGTTGAGTTGTAATTCATTCGTTGAGTTGAAATTCATGTGTTGAATATTATTTGAATTTAAACAAATAGCATTAGCGATAAAAATCACATTTATATATATATATATACGAACTATAGAAAATATTCATGTGTTGAGTTGCAATTCATTCGTTGAGTTGAAATTCATGTGTTGAATATTATTTGAATTTAAACAAATAGCTTTAGCGATAAAAATCACATTTTTATATATATACAAACTATAGAAAATATTCATGTGTTGAGTTGCAATTCATTCGTTGAGTTGAAATTCATGTGTTGAATATTATTTGAATTTAAACAAATAGCTTTAGCGATAAAAATCACATTTTTATATATATAAAAACTATAGAGAATATTCATGTGTTTAATTGAAATTCGTTCGTCGAGTTGAAATTCATGTGTTGAATGTTATCGTATTTTAAAATAAAATGAATAGACAATAAAAACTACATTTTTATTGTGAATATGAAGTGTTAAAAACATTCACGTATTGAGTAAATATTTTTGATGATAAAAATATTTCTTTTATCATGTATACGCTTTGATAAAAATACACACGTGTTGAAATAAATAATAGTTTGCTAGAAATATTATTATTGGCTTTGCTCTGCATATATATACATGTGTTGAACAGGAAAAATGGATTAGCTGTAGAGTAGAGAAATTATTTGCGTGCCCGACAAATAGGTAAGCCTTGATGAGTTGGCTGCGCAATTTTATTTTTATATCAACTCCCGTGAATGCCATTGGATGCGGAGTGCTGGTTATTCTGTGTGAAATAATAAATATAGCCATAGGATAGTAACAATTAATTTTGAACTACACCACATGGCATACTTCTTGACGATAGGCATACTTCATCATATTCCACATAAGCAATTGGAGCTTGTGTGACGAGGTGGGAGATTTACCATACGAGCGAGAGGCTTGTATGGCGATGACTATATACTACAGGTTGAACTGATGACTGATATGGACTATATAAAATATAACGATAAATTGCCAGATTAATAAAAACCCCACACGGGTTGGGAGTTGAAAATAATCACATCTCTCTAGTTATTAGATACGACACATGGACTATTTATTTCCACACGGAAATGGGGTGACGAGAATTTATTCTCTGGAGTGATTATCTATACATGCTCCCCCGTAAACACCCGAATATATCACTATAAATATGTGGATGCTTTTTAGGATTTATTGGGTACCTAACACGGCCCAATAAATTTCCAAACCCCTCCCCGTACAAAGGAGGTTATGGCGAAATTTTTCGAAATATTAAGGCGTTAGTGAAATATTTGAAGTGAAAACGAAGTTGAAAATATAGAATGAACTATAGTTGGAATTATAGAATGAACTATATTTATATATATAAATATAAATATAATTAAAAGGAATCGAAGCCGTGCAGTTCGTGTTTCGGAATCGTAATTTGAAACGATTAGTGCGAGAAATCCGACCATCGGATTTTCCCGAAACCACAACCGCTGGGTTCGCCTTGGAAATATCTTCCCAACGGCACCAACCTTGTAAAAATCCAACGATTGGATTGTCCGGAATGTTTAATTCAAATCTGAAGAAAAACAGCGCCAGAACCGTTTATATTTATATATAAATATAAATATAATTAAATTAAATCGAATAACGACGCTGCAGTTCGAATTTTGAAACCGTAACTTCAAACGACTAGTGTGGAAGATCCGACCGTCGGATTTTCACGAAACTGGAACCGTTGGGTTCGCTTTGGGAATATCTTCCCACTGATATAGACTTTGTAGAAATCCAACGGTTAGATTTTCCGATATGTGTAAAACAAATTAGGGGAAAAACAGCGCCAGTGCCACGGCATGACCTGAAACGTCGTTTAATTAAATATGGCCATTTTTAAATAAATAAAAATGGCGAAAAATCGTTATAAAATATTATAAGCAACATAGATTGCAAATAGACCAATTGGGCTTGAATTGTTTGATATTTGATGGTTGTATGTGCTTGACACGAAAATAACACTAAAGAACTGAAAGATGGATGTCGAATAATATAACCATGGAAAGAATCGATTTAAATTCTAATTACGTGAATTATTTGAAAAGGCCGAGCTAACCCTCATTTCAAATAATTTATCGAGCAATTCGAATTGGAAAATGCAAAGACGATTCAGGACCGACGATCTTCATATCGGTTGGATGGGCGCTGCTGAGGTTCCTGACCGGAGTAGCTACCGTGAAGGAACGGAAGTAGTAGCCGTCTGAACGTATGTGTTGATTGGACGGATATACGAGGAATTTGATGCCTCCGGTTTCGTTCAGACCCAGGACGGACTTGTAAATGGACTGTGTGTCTGACATTGGATTTTGTTCTATACTGATTGATCTCTGTTAAATATATATCTGTTTGGCGGCGGAGAATTTATTCTTTTGCTTAACGCCCTTCTCTGAGACGTACGAGCTCAGAGGTTATATATAGATGGAAATCAATCGTATGGAGTGGACTGCCTATGTGGCATGCCAAGATGCTGTGATCAAGGCTTCTGTTGCAAAGCAAAGTCTTGTGGATGATGATCAAAGCACGGTCTACGTGGCCTGGCTTTGTGTACAGCGTGGATTCGCGAGCCTCACACCCCGGTATGAGTTAAAAACGGGATAAGGACTGCAGGGAGAGCACGACGTTTCTTTCTAGCTATGGTGGTGTCAGTGACTTACCATCCCTGACATATATATCTATTTTTCACCTATGTGGTTGTTGGAATGCGAGGCGCCTCGATTATAGGTCTGTAAGGACCGGGAAACGTGTGTTCAGGAATACTAACCCTCAAACGTAAGAGAGGACCGACCCTGAAGCATCCAGGGGTTACCCAGAGTGTGTAGTCCTGAGGCATTCACTAGAGTGTCTCAAAGCGGAGAGGAGCTTGCCCCTTGCCTCGACTCATGACGGAAATCCAATTTTCAATACGAAATAACGGACTCGATTGTAGAACTAGTATGGCGACATAGTATATGTTAGCTATGCCGTCTATGATTGATATTTATGATGCTATTCGCTTTTGAAACATATATGCACTAGTAATAATATCAAATGATTTCGCTTTATACGTATCAAGCATATTTGGCCATTATAAGGTAAAACTCTATCCTCCGGCTTGCGTTGCATTGTATGATGGGACTTGAGTCTTATAATGGCTTCATTATTTTTAAAAGCATTGCGTTGTTTTAAAGAATTTACTTTGTTTTAAATGCACTAGCAATCACTGGAGTAAACCCGTTCCGCGAAAGTGGCGTGGTCCTATGATTTGCTTATTACTGTTGATTAAACTGTTAAATAGATTCCTCATACCAGTCCCCATCACTGACTCGTTGTTTGTTTAACTTTGCAAACGCGGGTGCCCTTATTTCCACACGGGCAGCCTAGTTCACAGGTGACATGTTGTTTTTGGCTCTACACTGTTGCATAGAGTGCATTTTGGCTCATGGCGAGGCTGATTTCACATAGACGACTTTGACATTTTCCGCCATTATTGTACTTATATTATGATTCCGCCACTGGCGATGCAGACTGCTTTACTTTCAGTACTTCTTATTGTATGTATATGTACCGCCTTCGGCGATGTAGACTGATACCCTTATTATGTCTCACTGCATGTATGTATTCCGCCTCTGGCGATGATGACTGATCACTTCACTTTTATTTACTAAGTTATATCCTACACTGTGCTATTCTGATATTGTTACATGTTGTGATTCCGCTGTCATACCCATGTAAAATTATTCTATTTATTGTTTTTGCTATTATCTGTACTCTGCTATGATGATTAATGTGTTATATTCCAATGATTATCCTTAATTCCGCTGTCACCTCGATTTTAGGTCTGTAAGGACCGGGAAACGTGTGTTCAGGAATAAATAATCCTTTAACGTAAGTGAGGACCGGCCCTGAAGCATCCAGGATTGCCCAGAGTGTGTAGTCCTGAGACATTTGCTAGAGTGTATCGAAAGCGGAGAGGAGCTTGCCCCTTGCCTCGACTCATGACGGAAATCCAATTTCCAATACGTGTATTGCAGTTTTAATTATAGAACTAGTATGGCGACATGATATATGGTACCCATGCCGCCTATGATTTATATTTATGATTGAAATTGTTTTGACACTATATACTTATTATAGTATCAAATGATTTGTTTTAAACGTACCAAGCATGTTTGGCTATTATAAGGGAAAACCCTATCCTCCGGCTTGCGTTGCATTGTGTGATGGGACCTGGGTCTTATAATAGCTTCATTTTTCGAAAAATCATTGCGTTGTTTATCCTATGCACTGGTATTCTTGGGAGGAAACCCGTTCCGTGTTATACGGCGTGGTCCCTTGAATTACTCTCTTTTAAAGTAAAGCTTTAAATAACTGTTTTAGTTCTCACACCAGTCACATGACTGACCTGGAGTTTATTGTTTTAACCTAAACTCTGGGTGCCCTTATTTTCGACACGGGCAGCTAGTAGTTTTGGTTTTGCAGATTTATATTCACAGGATCCTGGTTTACAGCTGGAATGATATCCGGAAAGCTCTGTATCCGTATATCACCTTTAGTTGTGCTTTGTATTATTTTCCGCTGCTATGTAATTTATTGTAATCTCTGATATTTTTCGAATGTAATTTATTCATTTATACTCTGTATATTCTTGTATCTGATGGAATTGTTGTAATATACAATGAAATGTTCTTCCGTTTGTGTTCTGTTTTGTCCTGTTCTCAAACGATCATGGGTTTCGAACGGTCTAGATCGGTTTAACGACTGATTCGGATCGAGCGAAATTCCCGGCCGTCACATTTGGTATCAGAGCTTTGGTTTACAGAGCTCGAGAACAAGACACATTAGAGCCATACGAAAGAATTCATCAGATATTGGATTAGTAATATCCAATTAGAATGACTCGTTAGAGATAGGATCAGTAGTATCCTAGAACGAGTGTGAAGATTATATTTTTCAAATGAAAACAATTTTGTTTTGAAAATTTAAATCGCTTTATACGTATTTGATTATTTATTTATTTTGAATATGGACAATCTAGTATATAAATGTTTTGCATATACGCGTCATGAACGTATATTCGAAGTTTTAATATATTAGAAAGATATAGAATCACACTCTAGTCGCCCGGACCTAATTCTGATGATTGACGCGTCGTCATCAGTAATTATTTTCGTGTTTCGAAGGTGTGATATCTATATATTTCCATTAGACTGGTGTGAGAACCAAAACTTATATAGCTAGAACACATTGTTTGGAATTGGCATCAAAAACATGATTTTCTATATATGTATCAAAATTATGAATTTGAAACGTTAAATTCACTAATTGATTGATGTTTGTGTTGTTTGCCTATTTGTTTGCTAATTTTGAACCATTATGCCTGATTGAATCACATATTGAATTGTATTGAAAATTGTTCGCATTTGCTTGCATATACATGCACTTACATTGAACAGGTCATAGCAAGGAGGCTAGAGCAGAGAATAAAATTTGTTTGCCCGACAAATAGGTACATGTTTACTATAATTTACTGTTTTGTTTGGGTGATGATGATTTTATGAGCTTATTGGCTAGCCGCTTGGCTTTTTCTTTTTCTTTTTGAGATCAGAAGGCCTATATGGCAATTTCGGGATTTTCCCGTGGCTCCCGGTGCAGGGGAGGTTATGGCGAAATTTTTCGAAAATTTAGGGTGTTAGCCAAATTTTTGAAAATTTAAAAAATTCTCAAAAACTGAAAAGTTAGAGAATGGAAGCCAGATCGAACGTAGAGTTGATTAATCAAACCACTTTCAACTTTGTTCCTTTTCGGGGACGAAAAGTTTTAAGTGGGGGAGATTGTAATAACCCGTAAAATCTGGGCCAGTTTAAATTTTTTATTTTGGCAATTTTAGCGAATTTTGGAATATTTAAAATGAATTATTTTAAATAATATCGACGAGAAAATTTATTTTGAATAGAATTAGAACGTATATATTTACATACGTCGTCGTTAGAATATAAATAATTATATATAATTATAAATAGAATTGAAAATGGCGCGGTAGTTCGATAATTCGATTTTAAACTTCAATTGAATGTACCGGGTGCAAAACAATCCGGATTTTAGCGAAACCAAAAATAATAGGATCTATTTGGGAATATCTTTCCAATGAATCCAAAAAATCAAAATCATAACGGGAATCAAAAGATATGTCCAATTGAAAATTCTGCATAGTCGCTATGGAATTCAGGCCCTTAAAAATAGACATTTTGCAAACGACCTCGGATTTTGACGAAACCACTTTTGTTGGGTCCGTGATGTCAAATTATTGCTAGGTTCCAAATTTCATAATTTTTCGAATCAATATGTGAGCGTGGCAAAAGAAAACGTGTTTGACCAGTTTCAGTTGATTTTAATCGACAGGAAATTGGCCATTTTTCAAACGGTCTCAGAATTTGACGAAACTAGTTTTGTTAGGACCGTATCGTCAATACGAAGCTAGAAAATATTTTTCTGGAATTTTTCTAGTTAGTATGTGACCCCGGTAAATTGAAATGCGTGTTCAAATTCAATATATAGAAGTATATGTTGATTTTGACGAAAACTGATTGTAACGACCGAATCAGCCTACGATACATATCCCATTGTGTTCGGAATGAGGGTAATACGTTATGGACGACAGGCGGTGGGCCTCGTTTAGAGGTCGTATATAAAAAGTCAACTTTTCTGAATAAAATAATATAAATTAAAAATAAAATAAAACCCTCTTCTCCCCTTATATACTTTCTGGCCCCCCCTTCTCGTTTTCATTAATTCGGAAAAAAAAGGAAACCAATCGCGAACGATGATGACCAGCCTCCCTCCACCCTCCTTCGCCGAAGTCGCCACCGCCCCCCCCCCCCCCCCCCCCGATCGATCAGCGCCACCTCCGAACCCACCTTCCCCCTTCCCCTCTCCTCCCAAAGCCTCTTCGATCCATGCACGAACCCCCACTGTCCACCGCCCTCCCCTCCGACATGCTGGACCCCCCCTTTTCGCCCTCCTCTCCTAAACCTAGAACCGCCTCCACCGAAGCCCAGAGTCCCACCGCCCGCTCCAGCCTCCGACTTCTTCCACCTCAAGCGCAGATACAGCCCCTCCCCCTTCGACAAATAAGCTTGAACCAAGGTGAGTTCTATTTATTTTTAAGGATAAAAAAAACTTATTTTTAGTGATGACAAAAAAAAAATATAAATCTGATTTTTTATATTTTTAAAGTAATAAAAATATGATTTTTATATTTTTAAAGTATTAAAAATATAATCTTTACTATATAGAAGATGTAAAAATATGATTTTTGTTTATGTAGAGAATTAAAAATATAATTTTTACATGATTGGAATATTAGAAATACCATCTTTATATGTGTAGGAAAATAAAAATGTGATTTTTATAATGATATATTTGAAAAGGCGAAATCTTTATATTTGAAAAGGCGAAATCTTTATATAGAGAATAGCGAGGTAAAAATATATTTTTTATCTATATAGTAGCAATGTAAAAATAGAATTTTTATCCATATAGCGTGATTATAAAAATTTGATTTTTATATATTGAATAGCATAGTAAAAATTCGATTTTTATATATGGAATAGCATAGTAAAAATTCGATTTTTATATATTGAATAACAAAGTAAAAATTTGATTTTTATATATTGAATAGCGAAGTAAAAATTCGATTTTTATATATTGAATAGCATAGTAAATGTAACACCCCACGCCCGCTAGGGTCACTCACTAAGGGAATGCCATAGCATCGGTGGGGTATTTTAGTGAATATAGAACAGAAAAATTACAACAAGACAGATATAAATAGTACTTGAAATTTTAAAACATCATCTCATAACAGCGGAAATAAACATGTCTGGTTACATCATAAAACCACGGTAAAAGTCAAGTACAATATCCATCAAAATAAAGAAGTACATAATCCCACTCTCTCATACAATAGCCAGAACAAAAGAAAAGATAACTGGATAACTGGAGCTTTACATCTACCCAAGCTCCTAAAGACTGGAACAGCAATCCGATCAAGCTCTACTACCGCTAGGATCCACCGTAGGACCTGAGGGTTGGGAAAAAGATAAAAACAACGGGGTCAGACATAAGTCTGAGTGAGTCCTATAACTTTAACAATACAATCATTAAAGTAACCAGAGAAGACAAAAACTTGACCTATGGTAATATCTGGGGATGAATGGCTACACTAAGCAGCTTGGTAGACTTAGGATAAACTAAGATAACCGTCAGGACGCATCTACACACCCAAGGATAATTACTAACTGCACCACACCAGTCATTCCTACTTAAAGGTTGATCCCTTCCAAGGACTTAGAAAATTTCCCCAGTAGTTTCATGTACCCCTAGCCCACTACATAGGTGCCGTCTGCCCCTATCTCCACTAGGTGTACCCAGTAATTCTTACCCAGTAGTTTCGTGTACCCCTACATAGGTGCCGTCTGCCCCTATCTTCATTAGGTGTACCCACTACTCCCCATCGATCGGCTCCCTACCGTAGACACCCGTGCGGGTCCCACAGTGGGGTGTATCACTCCCCTAAAGTGGCTACCCAATACTAACGGTGCACGGCTTTATATCTACACGATGCAACAACGGCTTATCTACCCGCCCGGGCCCACACACGCATATGAAACCCGTGGGACTTGCGTTGCCACCACTAACCCGTTTTGGCCTCTTATAATCAAGCCCAATATGCGTGTCCCGTCACTCGACATGGGTCGAGCCCACAAAGATACGTTTGGGATATTGGTTGAAATGGGCCCTCACAAGCTACCCACTTAAGCTTGTCAAATATCTAGTATATCCCACTTAACCCTTTAATCATGTTTAATTACATGTTTCCACTTGGTTAAGTATTCTAATCGTATTTTCTATTGCCACCCAAGGCAACCCACTAGATTCCACATGCCACCCAAGGCAATCACAAAATTTCCACATGCCACCCAAGGCACCCACTTAACCCCTCATGTCCCACTACATGCTACTATGGTTAAGTGTTTCTTAATTAATTAAGACCGTGATCTCCCATAAAGACCCCCCACATTAGACTGGCTGTTATGACCGCCTGGTTAAGCCGGTAGAATCCGGGCAGTCTTACGTCATAACAGAGTCTAACCTCGTGTCTTTACCTTAATCACGTATTTAATTTATGGCTAAGACCTCTCACATTGGGCTGACATTTGTAGCAACTGGTTAAGCCGGTCGGGTCCGGGCAGTTTTACACTACAAATGAGTCCAACCTCGTGTCTTAGTCGATTAATTACACCTAATTAATCACCCTCCATATTAATTATCCCTAATTAATATCAAGTTTTCCATAACATGGGTAGACCTAACTCAATAGGTAAATTCCCATGGGGTAGACCTAACTCAATAGGTAAATTCCCACTTATGGTAATTTATTTTTATGGTATGCTTAATCATACCCAATCATTCATTTATTAACATATTTACCAACCCCATCGTTCCCCACGTAAATCGTTCTCATTACATGACATAATAAAGGGGAAGATCCATCACAAATATCATGGGTTTAGCGTAAAACTTTGTCATGGGTTAAGAGGATGTCAACTTGCATATATGAGCATATATTAACCCAACTACATATAAACCCAAACTTGCATATTATCATACACATGATTTGCATAACATGTTGCATATGAGCTTGCATATTATCATACACATATCTTGCATAACATGTTGAACTTGCATATAAGCATTCACATAACTTGCATAACATGTTAAACATGCATTTAAGCATACACATAACTTGCATAAGCATTCACATACTTGCATAAGCATCCACATACTTGCATAAGCATTCACATACTTGCATAAACATGCATAACTTGCATATCATGTCATTTAAGCATATACATATCTTGCATAAGCATTCATATACTCGCATAAGCATGCATAACTTGCATATCACATAAATCTTGCATTTAAACATATATATGACTTGCATAAGCATCCATACACTTGCATAAGCATGCATAACTTGCATTTCACATTAAACTTGCATTTAAACATATACTTAACTTGCATAAGTCACTTTGTTAAACATGCATAATTCCACTCATTAAATATGCATAAATCCACTTGTTAAGCATGCATATACCAACTTGTTAAACATGCATAAATCAACTTATTAAGCATGCATAAACCAACTTATCAAATATGCATAAACATAGAACAACATAGAGTAACATATCATTATACATGATTCAAACTCACTAATCCGCATTTAAGACCATAAATCTCATTACACCCAATCTACTTACTTTAACAATTGATGCTAAAGTGATAGAAACTCACCAAACCCAAAATTAACCAACTTATGAAGAGGGATTAGTTGCTAATTATGAAGATGGTGATGATTAGAGAATGATATGAGAGGGATTAGCTTGAAACTTCCTTCTTAGATTAATGGAGGCTCCTCTTAGGATTTAATTTGGCGGCATAAGGCCATCATTTCTATTTTTGGTAAGGATTAAGGGGGGTTTAGGGTGTATTTATAGATTAGGTGAGTGTTTTAGGCCCTTAGATTAACCCTAGATTAGATTAGGACCCTTAGATTTAGGAAATCTCTAGAACCAGCCCTCCTAGCCAGCCTAGAACCCAACCTGGTGCACCCAGGTTCACTGGACGGCGCGACCCTGTCGACAGGCAAGTCGACAGGCAAGTCGACACCCCTGTCGACAGGCCTGTCGACATGGGTAGGGCGGGAATCTTCCCGCCTGACCCCGCCTGACCCATTCCAAACCTGAATATTTAAATTTTTAAATCTGTTTTAGTTTTGAATTTTCTGCAAACTTCATCGGGCCATAACTGGGCCATACGGACTCCGATTTTCGAAAACTCGGACTCTATTTCGCGTATTTTTCCGAGACGAACGTAATAACGCAGCCCGTTTCCCCTAATTCCCACATCTGAGATTGTAATTAGCGAATTTTAGTATTAACCCAAAATTCAGGGTGTTACATTCTCCCCTCCTTAAAGGATTTCGTCCCCGAAATCTCTAAGCTAAGGAGAATGCATATCCTACCATCCAAACAACCATCTACTCAAACCATCAACCACTGGCATCCATTGTCCTTAAAACAATTTCTAATGATGTATGAGCATATGCAAAAAAGTGTGTGTATATGTTCCCTATCTAATGAACATATGCAAACCATGATAGTGCCATGCATCCATTATGTATGCGAGAAAACCCTATCGACACATACAATATCTACATGAGTGCACAATCATTCACCAAAATGCATCATCCATGTGATAACACAACCATTATACATCCATAAATATCTTCCTACACACAATTTTATGCAATATGCAACATGAAGTGACTGAGCCGATCTAGTGCCTAGAGTGTGTGTATATGCATCCACGAGCAACCACTAGCAAACACTTGCATCCACTAGCATCCATCAATCATAACATGTCTCAAACACATGTTTCAACCATAGGTTTACCCTATCTAAAGGTCAAAGGTACTAACGAGAGGACATACCAAAGATAAGATAAGTACTAGACAAGCGATAAAGGAGAAAGTAAAGACATACCCTCTAAAAGAAATGGGTACAATGAACGCATCTTCGCTTCCGTCTCCCAAGTCGCGTTGCTCTCATCTTCTCCCCATTGCACTTTGACTAGCTGAACCTCTCGATTCCTCAATTTCCTAGTCTCTGACCCAAGGATGCGAGTAGGAGCTCGTCGAATCGTCGCATCACGCTCAACCTCTACATCTCTAAGCAAGCTCGGCTCTACCACCTCTACGGTCTCATGTAAGCACTTCCTCAGATGTGATACATGGAATACATCATGAACACCACTAAGTCTGTCGGGCAACTCCACCCTATATGCCATCCGTCCAATCCTTTCCTTGATAGGAAACGGCCCAACAAACCTCGGTGCTAACTTCCCAACGGATCCGAAGCGAACAACATTTCTCAACGGAAATACCTTGACAAAAACCATATCCCCAACCTCAAACTCAAGATCCGTCCTTCTCTTGTCCGCATAAGATTTTTGCCTATCCTGCGCTGCTTTCATCCTTCTTCAAATCAAGTCAATCTTCTCAGAAGTCTCCCTAACCATATCGGGCCCAAGCAAGATCTTATCCGTAGATTCCCACCAACATGTAGGTGATCGACAAGGCCTTCCATAGAGAGCTTCGAAAGGAGCCATACCAATACTGGACTGAAAGCTGTTATTATATGCGAACTCTACCAATGGAAGATGCTCTTCCCATGTACCTCCAAAATCTAAGATACAAAGCCTCAAAAGGTCTTCTAGAACACGATTCACCCTCTCAGTTTGGCCGTCCGTCTGAGGATGATATGCAGTGCTCAGACACAATTGAGTCCCCACTGCTTCTTGCAAACTTCTCCAGAACTCGCTAGTGAAGATAGGATCTCGATCACTTACTATGCTAGAGGGCACCCCATGTAATCGAACTATCTCTCGAAGATATACTGAAGCTAGCCATGGAGCAGTCCTCTTGCTCTTCACAGGTATGAAATGGGCGCTCTTAGTAAGTCTATCTACCACCACCCAAATTCCTGTATTACCCTTCCTCGACCTGGGTAACCCGTCAATAAAATCCATCGAGACGCTATCCCACTTCCATTGCGGAACCTCCAATGGGTGAAGCAACCCTCCTGGTTTCCTTTGCTCCGCCTTCACTTGCTGGCACACCAAACATCGAGCGACATACTCGGCCACATCTCTCTTCATACCGGCCCATAAGAAAACCCTCTTCATGTCTTGGTACATCTTATCCCCACCGGGATGAATGGTCATCCTAGAACGGTGTGCGTCATCAAGAATAGCCTTCCTCAAACCCTCGTCTTGCGGTACGCAAAGTCTACCGTCTCTACGCAAGCACCCCCTATCGTCTAGGGTGTACCTACTCAAATGGCTGGACGACTCCCCCCTTATGAGCTTCTCTATCAACTCAACCAACTGTGGGTCGTCCCTCTGGGCTTCCCCAATCCGCCCCAAAAGAGTAGGCCTAACTTCCAATGAAGCTAGCAAACCGGGTACATAATCAATGGAAGGTCTGAAATCAAACATCGCGATAAACTCCCAGCTTTGTCGTTCCACGAACAATGGACTCAAGGACAACCTCTTTCTGCTCAAGGCGTCCGCCACCACGTTACCCTTGCCAGGGGTATACGCTATCTCGAAATCATAGGATGCTAAAAACTCCATCCACCTTTGCTGTCTTAAGTTTAAATCTTTCTGAGAGAATAAGTACTTCAATGATTTATGGTCAGTGAACAACTCGAATCTCTCACCAAGAAGATAATGGCGCCAAATCTTAAGCGCAAAAACAATAGCGGCCAGCTCTAGGTCATGGGTAGGGTAATTTTTCTCATGTGCCCTCAACTGCCTTCCACCATAGGCTATTACCCTTCCCTCTTGCATTAAGACTGCGCCAAGTCCTGTCCCACAGGCATCGGTATAGACAACAAATGGCTTGCTCCCATCTGGCAACACTAAAACTGGAGCAGTGGTTAAAGCTCTCTTTAACCGTCGGAACGCATCATCACAATCTACATCCCATGTGAAAACAAGATTCTTCTTTGTTAAGCGGGTTAATGGGGCTGATATCTTCGCGAAGTCTTTGATAAACTTCCTATAATAACCCGCCAACCCCAAGAAACTTCTTACTTCGGTAGCATTCTTCGGAACCTTCCAATCCTGAATTGATACTACCTTCGCGGGATCCACAGCTATCCCTTCCTTGGAGACCACGTGCCCCAAGAACCGTACTTCCTTCCTCCAGAAGTGACATTTAGAGAATTTAGCCTTAAGGCTATGTGCTCGAAGAGTCTTCAACACTTCCCAAGATGTAGGGCATGCTCTTCTTCACTCTTAGAAAATACCAAGATATCATCCACAAAGACCACCACAAATTTATTAAGGAACTCCCTGAACACCCTACTCATCAAATCAACAAAGTATGCAGGGGCGTTCGTCAACCCAAATGGCATCACCAGCCACTCATAGAAACCATCCGGAGTCCTAAAGGCAGTCTTGTCTATGCTATCCTCAGCCACCCTCAACTGATGAAACCCCGTGGCCAAGTCCAACTGAGAAAATACTGAAGCGCCAACCAACTGATCGAAAAGATCATCTATTCTCGGCAATGGGTGTCTATTCTTCTTTGTGAGCTTGTTGAGTTCTCTATAGTCTACACAAAGTCTGAGGGACCCATCCGCCTTCGTAGCAAATACTACTGGAGCACCCCACTCCGATATGCTCCGTCTTATGAACCCCTTCTCAAGCAACTCCCCTACTTGCTTATGGAGTTCCCTCCTCTCACGAGGAGCCATGTGGCGCACTGGTAAAGATACCGGTTTAACATTATCCACCAAATATATTCGGAAGTCAATCTCCCACTTCGGAGGTAAACCCTTCACCTCCTCAAACACATCCGGATATTCCCGGACCACTCTCATAGATTGCAAACTCTCGACCGAAGCGTCAAGCGATTCAAGATAACTTAGCATAACAGAGTCCATGGGATTACAAGAAATCTCGAGAGTGTTACCCAAGCAGGTCATGAGCCTAACAACTCTCCTTTCGCAATCAAGAACGGCACCATTACTGGATAACCAGTCCATGCCCAAAATCAACCCATAGCCCGTGAAGCCCAACACAAAAGCATCACATCTAAACTCAATGCCAAGTATAGAAATCTTCAAACCCAAACATATCATGGACAAATAAGTGGAGCCCCCAATTGGGTTTGAAACAACCAAGGGATCATCTACCAGACTGGTGTCTAAGTGCAGTAACTCAACTAATGATGATGAGATAAACGAATGCGATGCGCCTGAATCAAACAATGTACGGACAGGATGATCAAATAGAAAAACCAGACTTTCAACGTAAATAGTAGAATTCTACCTCTCTCCTGAATCGGTGGAACCGCGAGAGCCTGTACTTGCCCCCTAGCCTGACTCGGTGCCATAAGAGCTTGCACCTGTCCTCCTGAGGTAGATCCCGTCCTTTGCCCCTTCTTAGGGCAATCCTTCACTAAATGCCCTGCTTCGCCACAGTGGAAGCAGCCGGTCTTCTTCTTCTTGCGACAATCCTTGCTTAGGTGGCCAGGTGTCCCACAATTGAAACACTTCTTCTTCTTGCCCTTGCCACCGTTGCCTTTCCCACCTTTGCTTTGCTGTTGTTGAGGTCTCTTTTGATCTCCCTTCTTCTCGGGTGCCTTATTAGCATTAGGACCCTTCTCTTCCTCATACATGAGTGCCATGTCAACTAGCTTCTCAAAGGTGGCCCCCATAGGGATGTGAGTCATAGCCAACCCATGCATCGGTTCATTTAAGCCTTTCACGAACCTCAAAGCCTTCTTCTCCGGTGTATTCACCATGTCTAGGACAAACCTTGCCAATTGATTAAACTTGTTAACATATTCCTTCACCGAAAGATTTCCTTGCTTTAGAGTCAAGAATCTTTCCATATACAAGTTTTCCTCCGCCCTTGAGAGAAACTTTGCCACAAATCTTTGCCTAAAATCCGCCCAAGAGTCAACGGGGCGTTCTCCATTAGTGACCTCCCACCAGAATGAGGCCTCCCCCTTCATTAACCAAGAAGCCAACTTGACTTTCTTCCCTTCTTCCATCTCAAAGATATCTATCAACTCTTCCACCTCCTTAAGCCAATCTCTAGCCTCCACAAAGGTTTCAGATCCTTGAAAAGGTTTCCCTCCCATAGCTTTAAATTCCTTGCAAGTCTTAGCAAAAGTATCCGTGCGAGGAGGAGGGGGAGGAGGAAGATCGGGTGCTACGGTTGGTGGAGGAATATTTGCTGGACCCGCAGTGGTGGCCCTAGCCTCCATCAATCTCCTATACCATACTGGTACCGTCACACCCTCCGGAAGATTAAGATTCTCGGCCATGCTGAAACGAAAAAGGAAAGATTCAAAACGGAGAATTCGAAGGATATAGATATGGCTATTGGGGATTATGCTTTTCTTTCAAAAACTTTTCTCTTAAAAGACATGTTTTTGAAAATATCTTTTCCAAAAATGTTTTAGAAAAATAGTTTTAAAAAAAAAAAATTTATCTGTTCCAGTAACCTTTGCTCTGATACCACGTGTAACACCCCACGCCCGCTAGGGTCACTCACTAAGGGAATGCCATAGCATCGGTGGGGTATTTTAGTGAATATCACTACAACAAAATGACCCTATTACAACGGTGGAACACCGTTGTAATAGGGTTTTTACAACGGTGGGCAAACCGTCGTGTCTTAAGAAGTTGTAATAGTCTAATATCTTTTACAACTTTTCTGCACTGTTGCAAGACCGTTGTAATATGTATATTTTACAACTTTTTTCCACCGTTGTAATAAGTTTATTACAACAGTTATGCACCGTTGTTGTTTTAATTTTTACATTTTATTACAATTTTTATATTTTACAATTGTAATATATCCACAAATTATATACATATTACTAATAAAAGAATTCATTGCAGAACATATTATCTACAAAAATGAAAATATCAAACAAACTTAAACCATGAACCAAAACAATATATTATTAATTTCAAACTCATCATTTTTTTTACATAATACATTGAAAAAACTGAAGATACAAAGACTTTATAACAGTTCTAACTTTCTTCTGCTCCTGTTAATCTCCTTGTGCTCCTTTTTCTCCTTAATATCCATTCCTAAGAAAGAAATTATCAAACTGTTAGTGCTGCAGTATAGATTTATGCATGTAACAAAAATTGGAAAAATGTGAGTGCACAAAATAAACAGCTAATACAATGCATTCAAACCATTATATACGTAAATAACCTGACCATTATATACAATGCATGTAACGTTGGATGATTCATTTTGTTATATACAATGCACTGAAAAGCTTTGCCGTGGCAAAGCTATGCAGTGCAATCACTTTGCCGCGGCAAAGCTTTGCAGTGCAAAGCTTGCTGCCGCAAAGTTTGCACTGCTACTTGCAGTGCAAAGATTTGCTACAGCAAAGCTTTGCACAGCAAAGCTTTGGCAAAGCTTTGCACAGTGTGCAAAGCTTTGCCGCAGCAAAGCTTTGCACTGTAAATAGCAGTGCAAAGCTTTGCCGCGGCAAGCTAACAAAACACCATACTCACATGAGCAAAAATCACGTTCAGTTATATATTATAAACAATCATGCATTATTATACCATCATGCACGACTAAACTGTCATGAACATAACAAGGTCAAGTATAATACATATGTAAAAACCATACTTGACTAGTGTAATTTCAGTATGCTACATGTCAAGCATGCAGGCCAGAAGCAATTCTACATAAGCATGAGAAGCTAATAAGGACTATAAGCAAGATGATCAACCAAAACAGTACTAGGTATAAAATGTACAATTGCCAATGTATACACATACCATAAATGTGCATAAACTTAAGTTTCCAGAGGAATAAGACAAGCATAAGTAAACTACTCAACTCATTATACAAAATGTATGTCAGACAACATGTTTTTGACTCAACATAAATTATATGACTGTTATTCTTAACTAACATAGATGATTTATGAGAATGAATACTGACTGTCAATCCTATACTTTGCAACAACAAAAATGATCTCTAAATTCCACAACCATTGCATGCCAATTTACAGTGGAATATATGTTCACTATTACTAAGTCAAAATATCCTAATAATACAAATAAACACTTGCATTGAATAATATCTGTGCGAACTGTGTCCCTGCAAATTGCAATACTATCCTACAGTACAACAAAAATGTTCCTTTCCATTACTTAGACAGTTTTCAAGCATTACTCTACTGATTTATTAAAGCACTTCCCATTTTGACATAGTTTCAACTCTATGTTACCAAGCACTTAGCATACAAATGTAGAAGTTATGCATTCAATATGGTGGTAAAAGGTGAAAGCATACATATATATAAGGTGACCCAAAGGTTAAATGCATGCAAACATTACATATCGAATAAGCAAATAATATTCACAAGCCTCTTATTTACCGGGTTTGCTGTCCTGTAACTAAGAGAACAAAGCAAATATGACCCAAATGGACAACAAGGAGAACCATACAACACTATATGGTGTTAACAACAAATTCGATGAGATCATTTGCAACTCAAAGTGGGTACCGATACACCGTCCGGGTTATGCAACAGCAAATGGGCAAACAGTGGACAAGTGAATGCAAAATCAACTATACCCACCAATGTTAAATGTCAAAGTTCAACTTATTATACACAGTAGGATATACGTATGTAAACAACATATTGACAAGGCCAAAACTCAATGATTAATGACTGAAATTACACATATATAGCAATCAACCAAATGATAACAACCACAACCTAAACAATTCTAAATCATGAAAGTGTGAAGTGGATCCTTGAAATAAATTTAATCGTAAGCTATGCTTACCTTAAATAGAGACGAAGCGCTGGAAATGAAGCAGGAGCGACGGATTGGGTGTTGGAGCCCAAAAGATAGTGACTTGACTAGACAGCGACGGACGGTGGTCAAGGGGCGGTTGGGGTCACGGCTTCCTCCTTCTCCTTTTTTTTTTTTTTACTTTCAGTTCCAGGTTTCGAATTGGAAAGAGAAGCTTGCGATGGAGGACGGAGATGACTTCGATCGCGCAAGCTGGAAGGAGGCGCGAAGGATTGGCTTCGACCAGTGACGCCACCAGGAGCTACAGTGAAGGGGTCGGAGCCTGCTGGTCGGTGGAAGGAAGATCCGTTGTTGCATCACCACCAGAACCCGTCTCCTTCACGTATCGACCATCGCTTTGGTGCGAGATGATCAATTGCTGATTTTCCTCAATTTTGTTTCTAGGGCTTTCGCCATTTTTCCTAAAGTTTTTTTTTTAAGAACGAGAGAATGAAATGGAAACCGACGGCCTATTTTCTTTTATTTAGTTTGATTCATACGGCTAGGGTTTCACCATTGCCAATACCCGTTTTGCCCTTAGATTTAATATTAACCCTTATAACACTTAAGCCCCAAATCATAACACAAACAAATTTTCTATGTCACATACACAATATACAAACAAATGTGTGTGTTTATTCACCATTTTAATCATGCACAATTTCCCATATTCATCACGTACATATCACAAATGATTTATTTATTTATTTATTAATCATCAATTAAGCGGTTTTTATCTAATCGAATAGTAATTAATAGTAATTGGTATTAATTTGTAAATTTATTATTGAACATGAATTATTCTTAAATGTTAATATTACTAATTATTAAATAGAAGTTGTTATTAATATTTAATAGGTCTCTAATACAAGAAATAGAAAAAAGAGTTACTAAAAATAAGTATAAACAAATTTCTAATTTAACTATTAATTATCAGCAATTAATTAGTATATATTAGTTATATTAGAAAAAGAGTTACCAAATCAAATATTACTTATTAATAATAGTTATTATTTAACTTTTACTTATTTCAACTTAGATATAATCGATTAATAATTATTAAAAGCTGATAATGTATGTTACTAATTATTGATTAATAAGCAGTTAACATACATTAACTATTAAAAATAAATTACTAGTTATTAAATAGTAATTATTTATTAATAATTAATAAATATTATTGATTCCTAAGTTTATTATTAATTATTAGTTATTATTAAATATTAATATAATTGGTTATTAAATATAGATATTATAAACATGAAGTTTGTAATGGGCATCTATTACAACTAACAAAGTAAAAAGTTGTTGAAAATATGTTTATTACAACTTTAGGGAACTGACAGTTGTAAAAAACCATTTATTACAACGGTGTTTTTACCACCGTTGTAAAAAATCATTTATTACAACGGTGCTTTTACCACCGTTGTAAAAACCCATTTATTACAACGGTGCTTTTACCACCGTTGTAAAATTAAAGTTGTAATATGGTGTTTTTGTTGTAGTGTATAGAACAGAAAAATTACAACAAGACAGATATAAATAGTACTTGAAATTTTAAAACATCATCTCATAACAGCGGAAATAAACATGTCTGGTTACATCATAAAACCACGGTAAAAGTCAAGTACAATATCCATCAAAATAAAGAAGTACATAATCCCACTCTCTCATACAATAGCCAGAACAAAAGAAAAGATAACTGGATAACTGGAGCTTTACATCTACCCAAGCTCCTAAAGACTGGGACAGCAATCCGATCAAGCTCTACTACCGCTAGGATCCACCGTAGGACCTGAGGTTTGGGAAAAAGATAAAAACAACGGGGTCAGACATAAGTCTGAGTGAGTCCTATAACTTTAACAATACAATCATTAAAGTAACCAGAGAAGACATAAACTTGACCTACGGTAATATCTGGGGATGAATGGCTACACTAAGCAGCTTGGTAGACATAGGATAAACTAAGATAACCGTCAGGACGCATCTACCCACCCAAGGATAATTACTAACTGCACCACACCAGTCATTCCTACTTAAAGGTTGATCCCTTCCAAGGACTTAGAAAATTTCCCCAGTAGTTTCATGTACCCCTAGCCCACTACATAGGTGCCGTCTGCCCCTATCTCCACTAGGTGTACCCAGTAATTCTTACCCAGTAGTTTCGTGTACCCCTACATAGGTGTCGTCTGCCCCTATCTTCATTAGGTGTACCCACTACTCCCCATCGATCGGCTCCCTACCGTAGACACCCGTGCGGGTCCCACAGTGGGGTGTATCACTCCCCTAAAGTGGCTACCCAATACTAACGGTGCACGGCTTTATATCTACACGATGCAACAACGGCTTATCTACCCGCCCGGGCCCACACACGCATATGAAACCCGTGGGACTTGCGTTGCCACCGCTAACCCGTTTTGGCCTCTTATAATCAAGCCCAATATGCGTGTCCCGTCACTCGACATGGGTCGAGCCCACAAAGATACGTTTGGGATATTGGTTGAAATGGGCCCCCATAAGCTACCCACTTAAGCTTGTCAAATATCTAGTGTATCCCACTTAACCCTTTAATCATGTTTAATTACATGTTTCC
This sequence comes from Allium sativum, assembly GCA_030737875.1. NCBI lineage: Eukaryota > Viridiplantae > Streptophyta > Magnoliopsida > Asparagales > Amaryllidaceae > Allium > Allium sativum. Next base: position 964,642,595 of record CM060912.1, on the reverse strand, counting down.
ACTTGGTTAAGTATTCTAATCGTATTTTCTATTGCCACCCAAGGCAACCCACTAGATTCCACATGCCACCCAAGGCAATCACAAAATTTCCACATGCCACCCAAGGCACCCACTTAACCCCTCATGTCCCACTACATGCTACTATGGTTAAGTGTTTCTTAATTAATTAAGACCGTGATCTCCCATAAAGACCTCCCATATTAGACTGGCTGTTATGACCGCCTGGTTAAGCCGGTAGAATCCGGGCAGTCTTACGTCATAACAGAGTCTAACCTCGTGTCTTTACCTTAATCACGTATTTAATTTATGGCTAAGACCTCTCACATTGGGCTGACATTTGTAGCAACTGGTTAAGCCGGTCGGGTCCGGGCAGTTTTACACTACAAATGAGTCCAACCTCGTGTCTTAGTCGATTAATTACACCTAATTAATCACCCCCCATATTAATTATCCCTAATTAATATCAAGTTTTCCATAACATGGGTAGACCTAACTCAATAGGTAAATTCCCATGGGGTAGACCTAACTCAATAGGTAAATTCCCACTTATGGTAATTTATTTTTATGGTATGCTTAATCATACCCAATCATTCATTTATTAACATATTTACCAACCCCATCGTTCCCCACGTAAATCGTTCTCATTACATGACATAATAAAGGGGAAGATCCATCACAAATATCATGGGTTTAGCGTAAAACTTTGTCATGGGTTAAGAGGATGTCAACTTGCATATATGAGCATATATTAACCCAACTACATATAAACCCAAACTTGCATATTATCATACACATGATTTGCATAACATGTTGCATATGAGCTTGCATATTATCATACACATATCTTGCATAACATGTTGAACTTGCATATAAGCATTCACATAACTTGCATAACATGTTAAACATGCATTTAAGCATACACATAACTTGCATAAGCATTCACATACTTGCATAAGCATCCACATACTTGCATAAGCATTCACATACTTGCATAAACATGCATAACTTGCATATCATGTCATTTAAGCATATACATATCTTGCATAAGCATTCATATACTCGCATAAGCATGCATAACTTGCATATCACATAAATCTTGCATTTAAACATATATATGACTTGCATAAGCATCCATACACTTGCATAAGCATGCATAACTTGCATTTCACATTAAACTTGCATTTAAACATATAGTTAACTTGCATAAGTCACTTTGTTAAACATGCATAATTCCACTCATTAAATATGCATAAATCCACTTGTTAAGCATGCATATACCAACTTGTTAAACATGCATAAATCAACTTATTAAGCATGCATAAACCAACTTATCAAATATGCATAAACATAGAACATCATAGAGTAACATATCATTATACATGATTCAAACTCACTAATCCGCATTTATGACCATAAATCTCATTACACCTAATCTACTTACTTTAACAATTGATGCTAAAGTGATAGAAACTCACCAAACCCAAAATTAACCAACTTATGAAGAGGGATTAGTTGCTAATTATGAAGATGGTGATGATTAGAGAATGATATGAGAGGGATTAGCTTGAAACTTCCTTCTTAGATTAATGGAGGCTCCTCTTAGGATTTAATTTGGCGGCATAAGGCCATCATTTCTATTTTTGGTAAGGATTAAGGGGGGTTTAGGGTGTATTTATAGATTAGGTGAGTGTTTTAGGCCCTTAGATTAACCCTAGATTAGATTAGGACCCTTAGATTTAGGAAATCTCTAGAACCAGCCCTCCTAGCCAGCCTAGAACCCAACCTGGTGCACCCAGGTTCACTGGACGGCGCGACCCTGTCGACAGGCAAGTCGACACCCCTGTCGACAGGCCTGTCGACAGCCCTGTCGACATGGGTAGGGCGGAATCTTCCCGCCTGACCCATTCCAAACCTGAATATTTAAAATTTTAAATCTGTTTTAGTTTTGAATTTTCTGCAAACTTCATCGGGCCATAACTGGGCCATACGAACTCCGATTTTCGAAAACTCGGACTCGATTTCGCGTATTTTTCCGAGACGAACGTAATGACGCAGCCCGTTTCCCCTAATTCCCACATCTGAGATTGTAATTAGCGAATTTTAGTATTAACCCAAAATTCAGGGTGTTACAGTAAAAATTCGATTTTTATATATGGAATAGCATAGTAAAAATTCGATTTTTATATATTGAATAACAAAGTAAAAATTCGATTTTTATATATTGAATAGCGAAGTAAAAATTCGATTTTTATATATTGAATAACAAAGTAAAAATTCGATTTTTATATATGTAGTGGCTACGAGCAACGAAAGTGGCAAAAGGCGAGAACGACAAGATTTTCTAGAATAGAAGTGTTGTGAAGTTGGGATAGCTTTCGGTGATAATTTCTCACTCTTTAATTTCTTTTTCTAGTTATATATATATACTAGGATGCAGACGGTGTTTAGTAGCACCCGACACCCGTCATCCACAGACCATGGATGGCTTGTTTGTTTGATTGTTTGGTTGTGTAGTTGGTTAGATTATTTGGTTTGAATTGAATTGTTTGGTGAAATGGAATGGATTTGATTGATGTGTGAATGGCGTGGGCCTTCACTAGACCAGGGGTAAGGCTAGGCCTTGTCCCGTTTCTAGTATCGTGCCGTTATGCCGCCGAAATTTTCTAAAACAAGTTAGAAAAATAAAGATATCATTTTATTTGATAAATGAACTGAATAAAAATTCGTGTGTTGAAATAAAATGTTTTATCGTTAAAAATATTTTTTTTTAACATGAATGTGAATAAATAAAATATTCATTTACAAACCGGACGGTTTGTTTATGTACACCTATTTGAAGGACATTGATTGGGACGATAAATTTTACACATCGCCCAACGACACAAATAAAATCTGTGTTTGATTGTTTGAAACCCCACACGGGTGTTGGGATGAAATTTGCAGTTCACTCATCCTGATTGATTAAATATATCGATCGATTGATTGACAGGCTGTTATAAGCGTTAGATATCTATGTTTGATGCTTATACAGTGTAGTGCACTTTTGGTTGATGGTTGATTATTTTTCAATGCTATTATATACGTGTGATGTATGAAAATCCATATAATTAATATTATATGGTGATTGATTGGGCCTCATTCCAATTTAGAAAATAAAGAATATCATAAAATAAAGGTTCATGTGTTGACCGTACTCATCCGTTGAGATTAGTCATGTGTTGAACGAAATATTTTAATAATAAAATTTACATCTTTATCAATATAAAATAAGGGTTCATGTGTTGACAGTACTCATCCGTTGAGATTAGTCATGTGTTGAACGAAATATTTTAAAAATAGAAATATTTGAAATAGAAATATTTGAATAGGAAATATTTGAAAAAGAAATATTTGAAATAGAATATTTGAAAATAGAAAACCATTTTGAATTGAATCGAATAGAAAACCAATTTGAATTGAATTGAACAGAAAACCAATTTGAATTGAATTGAATAGAAAACCAATTTGAATTGAATCGAATAGAAAACCAATTTGAATTGAATCGAATAGAAAACCAATTTGAATTGAATCGAATAGAAAACCAATTTTAATTGAATCGAATAGAAAACCAATTTTAATTGAATCGAATAGAAAACCAATTTGAATTGAATCGAATAGAAAACCAATTTGAATTGAATCGAATAGAAAACCAATTTGAATTGAATCGAATAGAAAACCAATTTGAATTGAATCGAATAGAAAACCAACTTGAATTGAATTGAATAGAAAACGAATTTGAATTGAATCGAATTGAAAACGAATTCGAATTAAATTGAAAATGAATTCAACTTGAATTGAAATTTGAATTGAATAGAAATGAATTTTAAAACGAATTTATAAGGAAAAATTCAATTTTGATTTGAATTGAAATGGAAGTTGAAATTGTTTTTGAAACGAATTTAAAACGATTTATAAAATTTGTTTTAAATAGAAATCGACGAAATATATATTATATATATATAATATAATGGCCTGAATAGAACGCACCGCGCCGCGGTAGTTCGTGAATTTCGACCATTTATTTCAAACGGACATTATGGGAGATCCGACCGTCAGATTCTCCTAAAACCGGAACCGTTGGGTTCGTATCGAAAAGAGCTTTCTAACAAATATTAGAAATTTGAAATCTAACGGTTGGATTTGGAGATACGTCCAAATCAAATTTGGAAAAGGTCGCTGTAAGTGCAGTTCGATGGCCGTTGATGGAAATCGACTGTACGGGCCTTGATAAAATTATTAAAAATAGTAATAATTTGTGTAAAATCATAACATATGATTTGAGAAAAATTGGGATGAAAAACTCCATATTTGAAAAGATAAAAATAGATTTTTATCGAAATGAACTAGTTTTGAACTGAAATTAAAACCCATTTATTTTTAAATAAATAAATTGGAATTGAAATAGAATTGATTTATGGGTTTATCGTGAACGGTGTTTTAAATGACATTTGTTCTTTAACCCGATAATAAATAGAATGTGATTTGGGTTTATCGTGAACTGTGTTTTAAAACAACATTAGTTCTTTAACCCTGTTAAAGGAGTTTTAATGAATCTGCAATTAAATTGAAATGTGAATTTATCATTTAAATTATCAAATTTAGAAAGTGAGCGAGGATGGAGTATCACCAGTTTTGCTCCAAAGCGGTAGTTAAATCTTTAATTAGATTTGAACGTAAAATGGTAATTAATTTTACCGATAACACCACGGTGTTAGATATGGAGTATTACCAGTTTTACTTCATGGGATGAATAGGTTGGGATTGGGAAATAAAATAAATAATTACTTCAGTGTGGGTCGCTAATCTCGACTAGTTTAGAAAACCATAATTTGGTTTGAAATGACATCCAAAGGAGGATTAAAGGATAAATTTTAAAGAATTTATCTTGGATAAAATTAATGGGAACCTTTCCCTGAGAATATGAATTGGAATGAGGCGTATGTTGTGTTTGTGTAACATTCGTTTTAATATACGCGGGTTGTTCGGAAAGGCCGGGTTTATACCCATTCTGAATAACCGATTCGACGATAAGTCGAAGATGAAGACGGTGGTCGAAGACCGGAAGTCTTCACATCGTTTGGATTATTACTGACGATCCTGATTGGGCTGTACACCCAAGAGGATGGAAATAGTTGGTGGTCGTCCAGACGTACTTGGAGATCGATGGATATGCGAGGAAAGTGCCTCCGGTTTCGTTTAGACCCAGAACGAACTTGTAAATGGATTGTGTGTCTGACATTGGATTTTATTCTATGTTGATTGATCTCTATTAAATATACATCTGTTTGGCAGCAGAGAATTTATTCTCTTGCTTAACGCCCTTCTCTGAGACGTACGAGCTCAGAGGTTGTATATCGATGGACATCAGTCGCATGACATGAATTTCCTGTGTGGCATGCTGAGTTGCATGGATCAAGGCTTCTGTTGAAAAGCAAAGTCTTGTGGTTGATGATCAAAGTACAACCTTTGTGGCGTAGCTTTGTGTATAACGTGAATTCGCGAGCCTCACACCTCGGTATGAGTTAAAAACGGGATACGGACTGCAGGGAGAGCACGACGTTTCTTTCTAGCTATGGTGGTGTCAGTGACTTACCAGCCCTGCCATTTATATACTTTTCACCTATGTGGTTGTTGGATGAGGCGCCTCGATTTTAGGTCTGTAAGGACCGGGAAACGTGTGTTCAGGAATAAATAATCCTCTAATGTAATTGAGGACCGGCCCTGAAGCATCCAGGATTGCCCAGAGTGTGTAGTCCTGAGACATTTGCTAGAGTGTCTCGAAAGCGGAGAGGAGCTTGCCCCTTGCCTCGACTCATGATGGAAATCCAATTTCCAATACGTGTATTGCAGTTTTAATTGTAGAACTAGTATGGCGACATGATATATGGTACCCATGCCGTCTATGATTTATATTTATGATTGAAATTGTTTTGACACTATACACTTATTATAGTATCAAATGATTTGTTTTAAACGTACCAAGAATGTTTGGCTATTATAAGGGAAAACCCTATCCTCCGGCTTGCGTTGCATTGTGTGATGGGACCTGGGTCTTATAATAGCTTCATTTTTCGAAAAATCATTGCGTTGTTTATCCTATGCACTGGTATTCTTGGGAGGAAACCCGTTCCGTGTTATACGGCGTGGTCCCTTGAATTACTCTCTTTTAAAGTAAAGCTTTAAATAACTGTTTTAGTTCTCACACCAGTCACATGACTGATCTGGAGTTTATTGTTTTAACCTAAACTCTGGGTGCCCTTATTTTCGACACGGGCAACTAGTAGTTTTGGTTTTGCAGATTTATATTCACAGGATCCTGGTTTACAGCTGGAATGATATCCGGAAAGCTCTGTATCCGTATATCACCTTCAGTTGTGCTTTGTATTATTTTCCGCTGCTATGTAATTTATTGTAATCTCTGATATTTGTCGAATGTAATTTATTCATTTATACTCTGTATATTCTTGTATCTGATGGAATTGTTGTAATATACAATGAAATGTTCTTCCGTCTGTGTTCTGTTTTTTCCTGTTCTCAAACGATCAGGGGTTTCGAACGGTCTAGATCGGTTTAACAACTGATTCGGATCGAGCGAAATTCCCGGCCGTCACAATGTGGGACTGGATGTAGGGTAACTCCGAACCAGTATAAAATCCCGGTGTGTACTTCCCTTTTACTGCTTTTTATTTTTTAGTTTCTGCATTTGTGGTTGATTCCATGATTGTTAGTATCTTTTATTTGCATAACCTTCTGTTTAATCCAAAAAGATTTCAAGAAACTAGTAAAATTCATAAAATACTATTCACCCTATCTAGTGTTTAATTTGCCTTATGATCCTTAATCCGCATCCCCAACTATTTGATTGCAAAGAGATTTTGATATAGAATAGAAAAGAGAAAGAGATTGATGTATTTTCTTTGAAAATCGGTAGAGTATAAGTACAGATTTTGAGAATTTAAGAATAATAATGGCAAGGAGGGAAGGAAGAAGAAGACGATGATTAGTTATTAAAAAACTCGAAATACGAAGCATATTTATAGTTTTCTAACAGCCACAACCATTTAGAAAAGGGTTGAATTTAAAAGACACAACTCTTCAAAATTTAAAAATAGAAACAATAAAACATATGTCGACATATACAAGAATAAAATTTTAAATAAAATTAAAAAATTACTAAATAAATTATGGTGATTTCTAAGTTAAAACAAGCTATATTCCTTTATATTATTATAAAGTAATTTCAAGAAAAAATATATATTAAAACATATACTAAGATGATTTAAAAATGATTAAAAACTAATATAAAATGATAAAAAAGTATATATAAAACTATAAATATAAGAAATACTTCAGAATTTAATAATAAATTGAAAACATAAGTAACTATAGTAAATTAGTATTAAGTCTATAAGTAAAACATTTGAATTAGAAGTTTGAAATATATTGAGAATAAAATATAATTATTAAACTGGAGTTAAAATAAATTTTCAGAAGTTAAAATATATCTAAAAACAAAAAAGATATATATATTTAAAATAAGGAAGTAAATTTGAAATCATTTTGAAAATAGATTTTAAAAACAAGGAAGTAATTCAGAAATAATTTGAAAATAGAGAGAAGAAGTTTGAAATAGAAGTTCAGTGCTGACCAGAGTTTGAATAAGATATATAGACACAATTACTTTGTATTTCTTGAACTCTTGAATTCTTGATACTTATGAGTCGTGTATCTTGAACTCTTCTACTTTGAAACCTTGATTTTCTAGACTCTGCAGTCTTCAATAATCAATACCTGCATAGATTTCTTATACTTATATATATATTCTAGATAATAGTGTTAATATTTATTTTATACCAATAATGATGGGAACAAGGTTGTTGTCATAAAAACTATCATCATCAACATCTCAATCTCTAACATGAATGTTTATTTACAAAGAGCCAAAATAACATTGCCCATCCGTTTAAAATGGTTAAAATCCGTTCATTCAAAACCGAAGAGTACGCATAATTTTTAATGCATATGGGTCTACCTGGATACTACATAAGTTGACATGGCCTATTTAGGGTTGACCAACGTTGTGTTAACATGTTAATTTGACGTGTCCTATCATATTTGAATTATTTGCACTAATTACAAAATAACATTATTTTAGGACATTAACATTATTTTTATAATTCTCCATTTATTCCTGTTTTAACTCTTTTTATGACGCACGTTAGTTTCTCTAATTCAAACACGTTTTACTTCTGAAATTATACGTATATATATATTTATATATATAATAAAAATATACATGCACGCATGCTACTATTCTTGAATTAATTTTTTGATAACGTTATATTATATTTATTACTTTATATACTTACGCATATACAACATTTGCTTTTTTTTTAATCTCCAATAACTATTCTGTAACATTACATTTATATAATGTTAACATTTATTGAATCCCACTTACTATTTCATAACGTTATCTTTTCATCTAATTTTCATTTATGTTGCATGTTCAAAATTTCAAATTCAAACGTGCGTTATTCTAGAATTCACACATTTATATATTTGTAAAATTATATATATATATATATACACACAGTTCGTTTATATATACAATTATTTTTTGACATGAAACTTCAAACGTCAATAACATTTCCATGCATACTCCGTTCGAAACATGTTACATATGTAAATTAATCGGAAAATTGTCATGAATGCAATGGTAAAAGTTTAGATGCCATATCCTAAAAACTTCAAAAATAGTTATTTTTATCTGTTCATAATCTAGTTGTATTATTTATTTATTATGAAAAACGCGAGGTGTTTATCTACGGGGCATAGCTCAGTCGGTTAGAGCCACTTAGCGATTACGGAACAAAGTTCTTGGAGGTCGCGGATTCGAGTCCTACCCTCCTGCGTTGTGCTCTCCCTTAAGGCTTGGAGTTGTTATCCTCAACTATACCTATAAAACACATGTGGATTGATGCTCCTTGGTGGATTGGCATTAAAAGGGGAGCTTATATGGCGGACATTAGAGTTCCCTAGCTTTACTCTACGAAGTAAAGTTTTTTTTAAATGCGAGGTGTTACGTTCTCTTGGAAGCCACCCGATTCCTACACCCCTAAGTTTACTTTATTTCCATGGTTCCTAACCTTATAAAAAGTGCACCTTCTCGTTCATTTTTCAGCTAGTGAAAAACCAAACCATCCTCAATAATAAATTTTTATCTCCTCATTCATTAAGAATTATGTGATGGCTCCAACTAGAAAAGTGTAGAGGGGGTCGGTGTCAACCTTCGGCCGGAGTTTCGTGGTCGTTGATGAACTGTGGTAGCGAGTAGAGGAGGATAACGAGAAATAGGGCAGTTTTGGGTTTTGATTTTATTCCGGCGAATTGGTAGGTTGTTGGGCGGAAGTCTCAACATGGAAGTTGTAGAGGACGATGAGGAGAAGGTGGTGGTGTAATTTGGTGGAGTGCGGTGGTCGGAGGTTGCGATGGTGGTCAGTTCAATGACGAGGGGTTTTGGATCTAGTGGTGCACGGGTTTTGATTGATTGTGATTAAACGGTGGAGAATTAGGTGGGGGAGTCAACTTGAAAGGTCGGGCAAGGTCTTGTGGTCACTTCAGCGATCGTTTTGCGGAGTATTGCGCCATGGCGGCAGCGCAGTTCAAGGTTAAACAGAGAAGGTCAACTTTCGTGCTTTGTTGTCTCGTGGGGGTCTGTGTGGCGTTAACTGCGGTGTGGCTGGTCGGAGGTAGGAGCATGTGAAAAGAGTGCTAAAGTAGGATCGAACAATATGGAACTACGTATACATACGGAAGTGTAAATAGTGTGATATTCTATACTTTGCTATAGTTATGCAAGTAAAAATTTAACGATCTAAATATTATGATATCACAGAAGAATGTAGTAAATAAAAAATAAACGGCACCTAGAATTTTTATACCGGTTCAGAGCACTGTACTACTTACAGTCCTAGAATCCTTCTGGAATTTCACTAAGCAAAACCCTCTCTTCACCCGGAGGCACAGATTAACACAAAGCCGAGTAGCCGAACGAGATTTCACGCCTGAGCAGCCAAACATGACTTCAATAAATACAACAGAAGCTTTGACAATCTATGTGTTCTAAGTAACAGGATTGGTCAAGGTTTTAGTGCCCCTTCCTATAATTTTATCCTCAAATATATGAAGTGAAAGTGAAAATTTTAAGGAAGTATAAGTAGTATGAAAGTAGAATCAACGCTTCAAAGCAATGAGAATAGTTTTGAGAGCCTTTGAATTCACAGAGTATAAAGATAATAGAATCAAAAATTAGAAGGAGAATCAGTTATTTTGAAAGTGATGTTTGTAGTTGTATATTAATATACGAAGAGTAGTAATTATTTGTGAAGAGTTTCAATGAAAAGAAACATCCCTTTCCTTTGAAATTAGGTTGAACCTCTTCATGAAAAGAAGTGTCCCTTCACTAAAAATGGCAGTTGGAAATAATCAGTCGACTAGTAGAAAAAGATCAATCAACCAGTGGAAATTTGAATATATATATATATATATATATGTATATGTATGTGTGTGTATGTGTGTATATATATATGTAATGATACGAATTTCGCCTGGGCCTAATCGATCGCTAAATCGACCAAGACCGTTCGAATCCCGCGTACGCTAACTTTGGGCATACAACACCTCAGAACAAATAATAGAAGACTTTTATAAAAAACATAATAATGTTACATTAGAGTACAGAATATCAGAATACATCGAAATATAATAATACAACAGAAGATTAATTTACAAAAAAATTAATACAACACAGCGGAAGACTATCAATGCTCTGGACACAACTTTAGGCTTCAATCCAGAATCATGCTTAATAAATAAATATCTGCAAAACAAGCCACTCGACTGCCCATGTAAAAATATGGGAACCCGGGTTTGCAAGTGAAACAAACTACGAGTCAATCATGGGACTGGTATGAGAAATCTTACTTAACTTATTTAATAATATTAAGGCTAATCACAGGACCCAAGGTTTTAAATCTCGGATATCAGTCGCATTTCATCTTGGGATATTTATAGACTCGGTCTCGTATCGGGGGAGATCTCGGGCGAGATGAGTCTAACTCAGAAGTTCATCTCGGATTTTCATCTCGGGTCTAAAAGTTCATATCAGAACATTCTCGGAGTACATGATATGTTAAAAATGATATTTTACCAAAATGATTTTGATAAATGCTATTAAAAACATAGTAACTTAAACTTAAAATGCAAAATAACTTTATTATTCTTTATTTTGTGAAAGATCATTCATACTCTAAATCGTAATATGCCTAAAACAGAAATATTGTTAGATAGGAAACATTAAAAGGATCCAAAACATTAAAAAATTCAGCATAAATAGACCATAAAATACATAATTTCATAAGTAACATGTATGTAAAAAAGATGAATATGAAAATCATAAGCATTGTAAAGCATATACGAACATACAATATAGTCATTTAACATGCAAAATGTAAATTAACAAAAGATTGATATGGCTAGATTTGAGTTTCTTAATTATAGCTTTAGTTCAGGCACAAATTTAAATTTTAACCAAAAAACTAAGATCTCGAACGATATTCCAGTATTTCGTCTCGGTCGATATATCATTCGATATTGCAATATCTTGGGCGATATATTCTAAAGGAGATTTAGAGTGATATTTGCTGTTTCGTTTCGGAAGGAGCCCAAAACGAGATCTCGGAAGAGATCTCGAGCGATATTTGCGAGATTTGTAATAGCGACAGGACCACGCTGCTAACGTGAAATGGGTTTACTCCATTGGATTTCCAGTGCATATTCTACTACCATAAATAAAGATATGGATCTACAATGCATCAATCAACATGCAATTCCTTAATCTGACCATTTAGTCTTAATCCTTAAACTTAGATTTCAAAATCCAGTTCACTTTACAGAAATTATTTCTTTGGACTTTGTTTCCCGATTTCTTTTATTTCAAATCATTTGAAATACATATTTAGCTTTTATAATAAAGTAGATTTCACTTCGGGATCTCAAAAACAAAACATTTGGAAATATGAATTCCAAAATGTAACAATGTACACAAACAAGTATGAAACCAAATATCGGTCTTGTTCCCTCAAACAAGGTTGTACGAGCCTTAACCGAACCAATATATATATGAGCATCTAACAGGTACACTTACAATGCACCATCCCACTTATGGGGGAAGACATGCACGTCCTCACACTTTTAGTCACTCTCGGGTCACCCGATCGCTAGCCACATACTTGCTAAATCATTTTTGTGCTGAAGTAGAGAAAATCATTTCACAACAAAATAATCACAAGTACTTTCAAATCTATATAGATTTCCGCTTCCAAAAACATTTCGAAATTATCGGGTATAGCCCTCGAAATCCTTTCTGTTTTATAAAACATTCCCTGTCCAAAATCGGGAATACTATTCTTTTTTACTTAATAAATCTCATTTCAAAATCAATTATTAAATTTTGAAATAAACAACATCGCTAAACACCTTATAGTCAAATCTTGATGCGTTTCACAAGGTGTTAGCACATATATATTTTTACCCAACCCAATGCTAAATGTAAAAGCATATTTTCCTCATAAACCAGTCGAGCACAACCAAAACAGTCAATCCATCACAATCAATATCAGCAATAAGTGTATTTGGTTCAATCACATTTCATGTTACGATAAAAGAGTATTTTATTGTCTACACATTTTCTACATTTTATATGCATACAATAAAAAGAATATTTTATTGTTTATAAAATTTCTACATTTCATGTGCATACAATAAAAAGAATATTTTATTGTTTATACAATTTCTACATATCATGTATTCAATACAAGTGAATTTAATTGAATAAACAATTTCTAACATTTCATGTATTCAATAAAGGAGAATTTAATTTACATGTCATTTTCTATGTCTTTATTGATAAATAAAAGAAGAATTTTATTCACACGTCATTTCCTATGTCGCTAATGGCAAATAAAAAGATAATTTTTATTTTCATTATCTGTATACCATTTCTATTTTTAACTTTAACAAAAAAAGAAATATTTTTATTTGTAAATAATTTCAATGTATAACATGACACATAAAAATGTTTATTTTAATTTGTATACAATTCTGATGCATAACATCACGATAAAAATGTCTCTTTTAGTTTGTATATAACTCTATTGTATAACATGATGATAAAAATGTCTCTTTTAATTTGTATACAATACTATTGTACAACATGTAACATAAAAATGATATTTTTATATGTTTTGCAATTTCTACATTAACATGTAACACAACAAATAAAAATGACATTTTCATATACAAATCTAATTCTAACAATAAATGATATTTTTATTTTCTTGACCATTCTAGTTCAACAAAACACATAAAAATGATTCTTTTGTTTTTGTTGACAATTCAATTCCAACAAAATATATAAAAATGATAATTTTGTTTTTGTTGACAATTTTATTTCAACAATAAATAAAAATGATAATTTTTTGTTTGAAAATTCTATTTCAACAAAACAAATAAAAATGATAATTTTGTTTTGTTGAAAATTCTATTTCAACAAAACAAATAAAAATGATAACTTTATTTTGTTGACAATTCTATTTCAACAAAAATGATAACTTTGACTCATACAAATTTATTTTGACAAAAACGACAACTTAGTTTCACACAAATCTATTTCATCAAAAATGATATGTTGTTTGGATAATAATCTACTTCAATAAGAATGATTTTTTTTTGACAATAATCTAATTCAACAAAAATGACATTTTTATTTTGTCAATTCTAATACAATAAAAATAACATTTTTATTTTGTCGGTTCTAATACAACAAAAATGGCATTTTTATTTTGTTAATTCTAATACAACAAAAATATTCCATTAAATCAATAGATCATCATGACAACATCAATCAACCCAAATCAAATCATGTATAACAACAAACTGAATTGAACAACGTATTTGCAGAAATTTCTAAACACGATATTAATTAATTTTTAAATATTTAAAAAGAAATATCACCTTGATCAGTTTTGAAATCGTTAAATAAACGATTGTTTTACTGAATTAAACAGCGCGTTTAATCTTATCAGAATTTCCAGTATCCTCTATTTCAATTCTTGTTTGTTTCATGTTGTAGATCTCATCGCCACGAATCCAACGCTTCTGAAATCGTTCGATTTCGTCTTTGTTTGCAAAAGTTATCGAGATTTAAACATTTATAACATTTAAATATTTAATTAACTATAATAATTAATATTTTTATACAGTAATTACATTTAGGCCATCTTCCCTCTTCATCGTTTATTCTGTTCCAGGGAAAACAATTTTAAACCCATCGTTGAATTCAACAGACCCATCCCATCGCTTTTCTGAACCGTCGGACCCCGATCCAGTGCACCGACGCCGACCGCCATTAGATGATCCACCACCACCGGGCATGCTGGCCCGCTCGCGCCCCTGTGCAGCTCCCAAAACCTCCACGAACACGGTGACTTTGCACGCCAATTCCCTCCTCCCCGTCGAACGAAATCATATCTCCACCATATAGGATTAATGAGCTCGAAAATCTCTTCCATTTTTGATTTAGAATCATTATTTAATTTGAAATAGATTGAAGGATTTTAACTGGAGAAAATCGGACTGCCTGGGCCATCGATTTTCTGAAGTGGCGGCTAGGTTATAAGAAAGCTAGGATTTAGATTTTAGGGTTATTTATAATATTATATTATTAAATGTTCCAATTTACAAAAAAACCTGTTACTTCTTAATTACTCCAATTTCAGCCTAAGGAATGTTGCCCCTAGCCAAATAGCCCCCTTCCGGACACAGTGGGCTAGGTCTCATCAGCCCATTCGATTGTTTTCGGCTTGTTTTATTCAAATTAAAATATAACTCATTTAATTATTTAATTTGATCGTACATTTAAATTTACCGAGGCCGGAAACTGACTCAGAAAAATTCCCGAAAAATAAATCTAGCTATTTTTGATGATATGGTCCTAACAAAATTAATTTCGTCGAATTTGGAGACCGTTTGAACAATGGCCAATTTCTGGTCGATCCAATTTGACTAAAATTGACAAAACACTTTTTCTTTTGCCACGCTCACATATTAATTTCAAAAATTATGAAAATTGGAATCTTGCAATAATTTGACATTCCGGATCCGACAAAAGTGGTTTCGTCAAAAACGGAGGTCGTTTGCAAATTGGATATTTATTATATTAAAATATATATAAATTCCATAGCGACTATTTCAAACTATAAACTGGACATAACTTTTTATTCCCGCTATGAAATTTGGATTTTTCACATTCGTTAGAAAAATATAATAAAACAGATTAAAATATTTTTGGTTTTACTGAAATTCGATTTATTTTGAATCCTGTACATTAAGTCAAAATTCAAATTAAAATTTTCAAACTACCGCGCTATTTCTAACTCCTTTTATAATTAAAATAATTATATTCGTTCTAACTTCGATTTTAATAAATTTTTAATCATTATTATTTAAAATAAATCATTTTAAATATTCAAAATTCATTAAAATTCCTGAAATAAAATTTTTAAATTGGTTCAGAATTTCCGGGTTGTTACAACCTCCCCCACTTAAAATCTTTTCGTCCTTGGAATGGAACGGAGCTGAAAGTTATTTAATTAACTAACTCAACTTTCATTATTTTATTAGTTTCAATAATTTTTTTAGTTGAACTAATAATCGCACAATACAATCATCAATCAATTAGTTGATTAGCTTTTCAAATATATATAACTTCTATATATTCAAAAATCATATTTCCTTAGATCAGATTATATATATAGTCACAAATACGTTAATTATAAACTTGTCACTCTCAACTCATTATATGGCATTTCTAACCCCATATCTAATGAGTTTTTCTCATTCTAGGATGCTACTGATCCTATCTCTAATGAATATTCTTTTATAGGATATTTCTAATCCCACCTCTGATGAGTCTTTTGCTCAGGTCTAACGAGTTGTACCCCAAAGATTTGAGTTAACCAAAGCTCTAATACCAGCTGTAACGATACGGATTTCGCCCGGACCTAATCGATCGCTAAATCGACCAAGACCGTTCGAATCTCGCATACGCTAACTTTGGGCATACAACACCTCAGAACAAATAACAGAAGACTTTTATAAACATCATAATAATGTTACATCAGAGTACAGAATATCAGAGTACATCGAAATATAATAATAAAACGGAAGATTAATTTACAAAAAAATTAATACAACGCAGCGGAAGATTATCAATGCTTTGGACATAGCTTTAAGCTTCAATCCAGAATCCTGCTTAATAAATAAATATTTGTAAAACAAGCCACTCGACTGCCTGTGTAAAAATATGGGCACCCGAGTTTGCAAGTGAAACAAACTACGAGTCAGTCATGGGACTGGTATGAGAAATCTTGCTTCACTTATTTAATAATATTAAGGCTAATCGCAGGACCACGCCACTAACGCAGAATGAGTTTACTCCATTGGATTGCCAGTGCATATACTACTACCATAAATAAAGATATGGATCTGCAATGCATCAATCAACATGCAATTCCTTAATCTACCCATTTAGGCTTAATCCCTAAATTTAGATTTCAAAGTCTAATTCACTTTACAGAAATTATTTCTTTGGACTTTATTTCCCAATTTCTTTTATTTCAAATCATTTGAAATATATATCTAGATTTTAAAATAAAGTAGATTTCACTTCGGGATCTCAGAAACAAAACAATTGGAAATATGAATTCCAAAACGTAACCATGTACACAAACAATTATGAAACCAAATATCGGTCATGTTCCCTCAGACAAGGCTGTACGTGCCTTAATCGAACCAATATATATATACACACAAACCCCCCCTAACGACTACACTGACAATGCACCATCCCACTTATGGGGGAAGACATGCACGCCCTCACACTTTTAGTCACTCTCGGGTCACCCGATCTCTAGCCACATACTTGCTAAATCATTTTATATCCCGAAGTAGGGAAAATCATTTCACAACATAATAATCACAAGTACTTTCAAATCTATATAGATTTCCACTTCAAAAACATTTCGAAATTATCGGGTATAGCCCTCGAAATCCTTTCTGTTTTATAAAACGTTTTATAAAACATTCCCTGTCCAAAATCAAGAATACTTTTCTTTTTACTTAATAAGTCTCATTTCAAAATCATTTATTAAATTTGGAAATAAACAACATCGCTAAACACCTTATAGTCAAATCGTGAAGTGTTTCACAAGGTGTTAGCATATAGATATTTTTACCCAACCCAATGCTAAATGTAAAAGCATATTTTGCTCATAAACTGGTCTTGCACAACCCAAACAGTCGATCCATCACAATCAATATCAGCAACCAAGTGTATTTGGTTCAATCACATTTCATGTTACGATAAAAGAGTATTTTATTGTCTACACATTTTCTACATTTCATATGCATACAATAAAAAGAATATTTTATCATTTATACAATTTCTACATTTCATGTGCATACAATAAAAAGAATATTTTATTGTTTATACAATTTCTACATTTTGTGTATTCAGTAAATGAGAATTTAATTGAATAAACAGTTTCTAATATTTCATGTAGTCAATAAAGGAGAATTTAATTTACATACCATTTTCTATGTCACTAATGACAAATAAAAGAAGAATTTTATTCACATGTCATTTCCTATGTCGCTAATGACAAATAAAAAGATAATTTTTCTTTTGATTATTTGTATGCCATTTCTATGTAACAACCCGGAATTTTGGAACTAATTTAAAAAAAATTATTTTAAGGAAATTTTGACTGAAAATGCGTCAGAATTTAAAAATTCCAAAAAAAAAGGAAAAAAAGAAAGAGAGAACTTTTAAATAAAATTACGATGTTATTTATAAATTATTTCTAATTTATTTCTAATAAACAATTATTTGTAATTAGATAAATAATGATTTATTACAATTGAAATTAGTATCAAGTTGTATATATATTTATTTATTTTATTCATTCTTGCATGAGCATTGAATAGGTTGATTTCAAATATTATATAGACTCTAAATAAATTATGATAAAGATGTCATTATGTTATAATATGTGTATTAGATAAAAATGTCATTATGTTATAATTTTCATTGTTAGATTAAAGAAAAAAAAGTTATCTTTAATACTTTCCTTGTCTATCAAAAGTGTGACAAACATTAATTAATAAATTTTAAAATGTGGATGGCTGCATTTGTTTTCAATGACCTTCCCTCTTCATTTGTTTCCTTAATTATATTAAAGTTTTTTTTACATTCTATTAATTTCCTTCCCTACATTCTATTTACATATATCTTATTTTGTATTCTCATTTCTTAAATCTCTTTTCTCCATTTTGTTAAATATATGTGTTCTCTTATTTTTATATTATGTTATTTATATTCTGAAGCAAACAAAATAAAATAATACCGTAAACTTTTAATTTTATCAATGTAATAACTCATGATATTTAATACTATATGTTTTGAAATTTGAAAAGTTGCAAATTACTTTCTAACAATCAGCATTAAATAGTAATCTAGCATTCATTTCTTCCTGTTTATTCTCTCTCTCCCATTGTTATTTACTTTTGAATGGAAAATAAATATTACCCCATCATGTCTAGTCAGTGAATTTATTTCATTTGTAACCTGCTACATATGTAGCGACACACGTGAGGGATAAAATAAAATATATAACCAAATAAAAATATATGTATATATATTTTCGCTCCACTATATAACATCTTAAACTTATCTAAACCTATTCCTAATCACAAAACAACGGCAACCCCTTTCTCTTTTTTTTCCTAAACATAATTGCCAGCTTCTAAATTCAAAAAAGGAAAAAAAAAACAATTCAAGGAAAAATCTATAAATTGCAAAGCTGAGTTCTTTGAACTCATATGAGTATGAGCTTCGATTGGTATGAGTTTGAAGCGATTCGGAGCCGAAAAGTGTTGGGAGGAAGAAGAGGAGACATTGGACTCATGGCATCATACACGGCATTCTAGAAGCGAGCAGGGTAATTTAGATCGATCGATAATTTCTGAGGAATTCCAAATCACTGTGAGATTTCTATTCTTATTAAATAATTAAAATTTAATTATTCTCTAGTTATTTGAAATTGATGTATGTATATAATCAAATCAGATCTGTGATTCGCGATTGAAATTTGTTGATTGTTGTTGTGGTTGAATATGATGCTCTTGTTTATTTATCTAAATCTGTGATGAATATTTATCCGCTAGGATCTATAGTTTGTCTAGACTTTGATTTGAAATAGAAATCATATTTTTATGATTGGGTCTAGGAATATATGTTTTTATAATAAAGTTGGTATCTTTTATGTAGATTCATGTTTATAAGAAAGATAAAAACCTTTATTTTAATACATGAACTATGGAATTAAATGGTGTGTATTCATGTCTTGTCAAAATTTGTGTATACAATATAAAAAAACATATTTTTATTGCATACATAAAAATAAAATATTCATGATTGTCAAAATCTATTTGTACCATAAAAACATGTTCTTATTGTATATATATGAGAATAAGAAAAATGTTAAGGTTTTCGAAAGGAGTGTTTATACAACAAAAATCACATTTATGTTGCATTAAAAATTGACAAAATAGATATGTCATTTATGTTGTATTAAAATTGACAAATTAATCATGTCATTTTTATTGAAATTAGAATTGACAAAATAATCATGTCATTTTTGTTGTTCTTAGAATTGACATAACAAGATTATCACTTTATATGTTTTGTAGAATTAAAATTATCATCTTAGTTAGTAATGTCACATTAGAAATAAAATTATCATCCTTGTTAGAAATGTTGCATTATTATAAAATTAACATTTTAGTTAAAAAAATTGCATTGGTATAAAATGGACATTTTAATTAAAAGTTTTGCATCAAAATTAAGTTGTCATTTTGATATAAAAAGTTATTATAGATAAAAAGATCATTTATGTTAAAAAGACATTTATGTTATAAGTGTTACATAAGAATAGAAACCTCATTTATGTTAGAAATGTATATTAGAATAAAAATATCATTTTTATTATAGAATGTAATGTTAGGTAAAAATATCATTCTATTAGAAATGTTATGATTAGAATAGAAATGCCCTTTTAGTAGAAATGATTTATTAGACTAATAAAAATATCACCTCGATTAGAAATGATGATTAAATCAAATTGCCAATTTTGGTTAAGAAATTGGTTAGACAAACAAACAACATTTTTATATAAACGTCACATTAGTGAAAAAGAACAACATTCTTGTCAAGACTTGATTAGTGAATTTAAATACTCATTTTGGGTTAATATGTTAGTGAGTTAGAAATGAACCGTTTTATTCATTGAAAGGGATTAATTGGAAAATGAACATTTTGATTTATTTAAAAATTGATAAACAAAAATCACTATTTTTATTTGCATTAAAAGTTAATAAACAAAATCACTATTTTTGTTTGAATCAAAAGTTAACAAACAAATTTTCATTTTTGTTTGTGTATTGAAAGTCAACATACAAGATTATCATTTTTATTCATATTAAAAGAATGAAATGAAAGAATATATTTTGTCATTTGAAAATAAAAGACAAGTTTTTAACTTTACTTTGTTTACAAAATAAAACACCAATTTTTACCTTTATTTTGTTTATAAAATAAAAAGCAAGTTTTAATCTTTTATTTTGTTTACAAAATAAAATGCTAATTTTAATCTTTAATTCTGTTTACAAAATAAAATACGAGCTTTACCTTTATTTTTGCGAACATAATAAAATGCATATTTGAAATGTCATTTATGACAATTGACCTATTAGAATCACCACTTATGATAAAGCTCAAAAGGTCATTTATGTTGAGTTATAATCACCATTTATGTTAGTATTCAAAATGACATTTATGTTGAGTTAAAAATACCACTTATGCTAGGATTCAAAATGTCAACTTTTATGTTTGATCATATTCAAAATACCCTTTTTGTTTGAACAAAGTATAAAAAAAATGTCAAAATCTAAATTAACATTTGTCAATTTAATAAAAAGTTAATCTTTTGTTTACAATTTTTATGTAAACAAAAATGTCTAAATAAAAATTTACATTTGTTAATTATATAAAAGTTTATCTTTTGTTTACGTTTTACAATGTAAACATAAATGATTAAATAGATTTTATATTAAATAGGAATATGTAAAAATAAGATTTTACATTAAAATAGAAAAATGTGAAAATAGGAAAATGTACAAAAACATTAAAAATAGAATTTATGTAAAATAAAAAGGTTATGTTTTGTTTGCATTTTACAATGCGAACAAAGATGTTAAAAATAGAATTTATGCAAAATAAAAAGATTATGTTTTGTTTGCATTTTACAATGCAAAAAAAAAAAATGTTAACAATAGAATTTACAAAAATAAAAGAGTTTATATTTTGTTTGCATTCTCGATGCGAACAAAAGCGTCAAATTAGGATGTTACATTTAATAATAGGTTTTGTTTGTTTTCATTTTTCAATGCGAACAAAATAATAAATAGAAAGAAAAGAAATTAAAGACATTTATTTACACTTAGATAAATAAATAAATAAAGAATGCTTAACCCGAGGTTGGATTGAGTTGTGATGTAAACCTGCCCGGACCCGCCCGGCTGTCCAGTAATCACAACATTACCTATCCAATGTGGGAGGTTAAAGCATATTTATATTTTCTAAATTTACATTTTATATGTAAATTACTACAAATATTTAGGGTAAATAAAACGTAGAAAAAGGAAATACATTTATTTACCTTAGATAAATAAAAGATTAAATAAAATTGCATTTTATATGTAATTAAAGCATATGTTTTTACATTGTAAATAAAATTACATTTCTATGTAATAAAGATTATTTACATCTTCTTATGTAAATAAAAAGGATTAAAAGAATAATTATGTGAATAGGATTTATCTACATTTTCTTATGTAAATAAATAAGATAAAAATAAAAGATACATTTATTTATAATTAGTGTAAATAAATATAGAAAAGGTAAAGGTAAATATTTATTTACAAATAGTGTAAATAAATAAGAATAAGAAATTAAAAACATTTATTTACATTTATGTAAATAAATAAGAAAAAGAGAATTAAATACATTTATTTACATTTAGGTAAATAAATAAGAAAAAGATAAGAATATATTTATTTACATTTAAGTAAATGAATAGGATGAGAAAAAGAGTTTAATTTATTTACATTTAGTGTAAATAAATTAAAATATAGAAATAGTATAATTTATTTACATTTAGGTAAATAAAGCAAATCACAGAAAAAGGATAATTTTTACATTTAGTGTAAATTAAACCAAAAGATAGAATCGTTACATTTATTTACATTTAGAGTAAATAAAACAAATGTTAGAAAAGAATAATTTATTTACATTTAGTGTGAATAAAACAGTGACATTAAAGGTGATATTTTTATCGTCATTTTATATGCGATAAAAAGAATAATTTTTTTATATAATTAAAATCGCCAAATGATTTATATTTATATATATATATATAAATATAAATTATAAACTTAATGACACATGCGCGACAGTTCGCGTATCGACAATCGTAACTTTAAATAGTTATACCGAAAGATCCGACCATCGGATTTTCCCAAAACTGGAACCGTTAGGACCGCTTTGGGAAGATCTTTCCAACGATATAAACTTCATCAAAATCCAACGGTTGGTTTTCGAGATAAGTGTAAATCAAATTTGGTTGAAAACAGCGCCAGGGTCGCCCATTGACCCGAAGCGTCGTTTAATTAATTTAAGCTATTTTTATATAAATAAAATAGCGATAAATCGTTATTAAGTATTAATAACGATATGAAATGATTTTAAATTACATATATACTCGAGAATCATTTGAAAAGTCCGAGTTCAATCTCATTTTAAATGATTATACGACGATCTAAGTCGAAGAGTTGAAGACGGTGATTGAAGACCGACGATCTTCACATCGAATGGATGTGTTGCTACTGAGACCCATGAAAGGAGTAGCTACCTTGAAAGGGTTTCAGTGGTGGCCGTTCAGACGTAGTGTTGATTTGTACGGATTTGACTTTCGCTCAGACCCAGAGCATAAGTTTATAAATGGAATGTATGTCTGACGTTGTAGTCCTTTATACTACATTCGTTGATCTCTATTAATATATATCTGTTTGGTGGTTAACACCCTTCTTTGAGACATACGAGCTTAGAGGTTATATATTGGTAGAAATCAATGATATGGTTGGACTGACAATGTGGCATGCCAAGATGCATGGATCAAGGCTTTTGTTGAAAAGCAGGCCTTGTGATTGATGATCAAAGCACGGCCTGTTTAGGCGTAGCTTTGTGTATAACGTGACTTCGCGAGCCTCACACCCCGGTATGAGTCAAAAACGGGATACGGACCGTAGGGAGTGCACACGTTTCTTTCTAGCTAGAGTGATGTCAGGGACCTACCAGCGCTGACATTTTACTTATGTGGATGATGGATTTTGAGGTACCTCGTGTTTTATAGGCCGTTGGTGGTCATACTATAGGTCCGAAGGGACCGGGAAACGTGTGTTCAGGCATAACCAATCCACTGCCCATAGGCGGGGACCGGCCCTACCGCTTCCAAGGGTTCACTGCGGGGAATCCTGAGGCATTTGCTAGAGTGTCTCGAATCGGAGAGGATCTTGCCCCTAGCCTCGACTCATGATGGAATCCAAATTTCCAATACGCCCTTGCGGTTTTGATTGTAGAACTAGTATTGGCGACATGCTATATTGTAACCATGCCATCTAGGATTGATACTTATGATTCAAATCTTTTTATTAAAACATATACACACTAATAATAATATCAAATCCGTTTTATACGTATCAAGCATCTTTTGACCATTATAAGGTAAAACCCTATCCTTTGGTGTGCGTTGCATTGTGTGGTGGGACCTGGGTCTTATAATGGTTTCATTTTTCCAAAAAGACATTGCGTTATTTCTCGATTTACTTTAGTTTATGCACCGACAATCCATTGGAATAAAACCCGTTCTGCATTAGCGGCATGGTCCTTGGATTTGTCTTATTAGTTAAATTAGTTTAGAATTCTCACACCAGTCCCATGACTGACTCGTAGTTTGTTTCACTTTGCAAACTCGGGTGCCCTCTTTTCCACACGGGCAGTCGAGTAGCTTTTTGCAGATATCTCTCTCTTTAGCAGGATCCTGGATCGAAGCCTAAAGCTGTGTCCAGAGCTTAGAAGTCTTACGCTGTTTAATGTATTAAATCTGTTGTAATTTATCTTCCGCTGTAGTTTACTTTATTTGTACTCTGATATTCTGTACTCTGATGTTATATTATTGTAATGTAATAAAAGTCTGCTGTTATTGTTCTAATGTTTTGTATTCCCAAAGTTAACGTATGCGAGTTTTGAACGGTCTTGGTCGATTTTGCGATCGATTAAGGTCGGGCAAAATCCGTATCGTTACAGTGGTATCAGAGCTTTGGTTAGCTCAAATCTTTGGGGTACAATTCGTTAGAACTGAACAAAAGACTCATCAGAGATTGGATTAGTAATGTCCAATAAGAATACTCATTAGAGATAGGATCAACAGTATCCTAGAATGAGAAAACTCATTAGAGATGGGGTTAGTAATGCCCTAGAATGCGTTCAGAGTGTTAAGTTTATAATTAACGTATTTTGATTATATATATAATCCTATTTCAGAAAATATGATTTTAAATATATAAAAGTATATATATATATATATATATTTGATAAGTTAGCCAACAAATGAAATTAATTAAAGTAAAATTAAAATTTAGTTAGTTAATTAAACAACTTTTAGCCTAGTTCCTTTTCGAGGACGAAAAGATTTTAAGTGGGGGAGATTGTAACAACCCGGAATTTTGGAACTAATTTAAAAAAAATTATTTTAAGGAAATTTTGACAGAAAATGCGTCAGAATTTTAAAATTCCAAAAAAAAAAAGAAAAAAAGAAAGAGAGAACTTTTAAATAAAATTACGATGTTATTTATAAATTATTTCTAATTTATTTCTAATAAACAATTATTTGTAATTAGATAAATAATGATTTATTACAATTGAAATTAGTATAAGTTGTATATATATTTATTTATTTTATTCATTCTTGCATGAGCATTGAATAGGTTGATTTCAAATATTATATAAACTCTAAATAAATTATGATAAAGTTGTCATTATGTTATAATATGTGGTATTAGATAAAAATGTCATTATGTTATAATTTTCATTGTTAGATTAAAGAAAAAAAAGTTATCTTTAATACTTTCCTTGTCTATCAAAAGTGTGACAAACATTAATTAATAAATTTTAAAATGTGGATGGCTGCATTTGTTTTCAATGACCTTCCCTCTTCATTTGTTTCCTTAATTATATTAAAGTTTTTTTTACATTCTATTAATTTCCTTCCCTACATTCTATTTACATGTATCTTATTTTGTATTCTCATTTCTTAAATCTCCTTTCTCCATTTTGTTAAATATATGTGTTCTCTTATTTTTATATTATGTTGTTTATATTCTGAAGCAAACAAAATAAAATAATACTGTAAACTTTTAATTTTATCAATGTAATAACTCATGATATTTAATACTATATGTTTTGAAATTTGAAAAGTTGCAAATTACTTTCTAACAATCAGCATTAAATAGTAATCTAGCATTCATTTCTTCCTGTTTATTCTCTCTCTCCCCTTGTTATTTACTTTTGAATGGAAAATAAATATTACCCCATCATGTCTAGTCAGTGAATTTATTTCATTTGTAACCTGCTACATATGTAGCGACACACGTGAGGGATAAAATAAAATATATAACCAAATAAAAATATATGTATATATATTTTCGCTCCACTATATAACATCTTAAACTTATCTAAACCTATTCCTAATCACAAAACAACGGCAACCCCTTTCTCTTTTTTTTTCCTAAACATAATTGCAAGCTTCTAAATTCAAAAAAGGAAAAAAAAAACAATTCAACGAAAAATCTATAAATTGCAAAGCTGAGTTCTTTGAACTCATATGAGTATGAGCTTCGATTGGTATGAGTTTGAAGCGATTCGGAGCCGAAAAGTGTTGGGAGGAAGAAGAGGAGACATTGGACTCATGGCATCATACACGGCATTCTAGAAGCGAGCAGGGTAATTTAGATCGATCGATAATTTCTGAGGAATTCCAAATCACTGTGAGATTTCTATTCTTATTAAATAATTAAAATTTAATTATTCTCTAGTTATTTGAAATTGATGTATGTATATAATCAAATCAGATCTGTGATTCGCGATTGAAATTTGTTGATTGTTGTTGTGGTTGAATATGATGCTCTTGTTTGTTTATCTAAATCTGTGATGAATATTTATCCGCTAGGATCTATAGTTTGTCTAGACTTTGATTTGAAATAGAAATCATATTTTTATGATTGGGTCTAGGAATATATGTTTTTATAATAAAGTTGGTATCTTTTATGTAGATTCATGTTTATGGTTCGTGTTTATAAGAAAGATAAAAACCTTTATTTTAATACATGAACTATGGAATTAAATGGTGTGTATTCATGTCTTGTCAAAATTTGTGTATACAATATAAAAAAAACATATTTTTATTGCATACATAAAAATAAAATATTCATGATTGTCAAAATCTATTTGTACCATAAAAACATGTTCTTATTGTATATATATGAGAATAAGAAAAATGTTAAGGTTTTCGAAAGGAGTGTTTATACAACAAAAATCACATTTATGTTGCATTAAAAATTGACAAAATAGATATGTCATTTATGTTGTATTAAAATTGACAAATTAATCATGTCATTTTTATTGAAATTAGAATTGACAAAATAATCATGTCATTTTTGTTGTTCTTAGAATTGACATAACAAGATTATCACTTTATATGTTTTGTAGAATTAAAATTATCATCTTAGTTAGTAATGTCACATTAGAAATAAAATTATCATCCTTGTTAGAAATGTTGCATTATTATAAAATTAACATTTTAGTTAAAAAAATTGCATTGGTATAAAATGGACATTTTAATTAAAAGTTTTGCATCAAAATTAAGTTGTCATTTTGATATAAAAAGTTATTATAGATAAAAAGATCATTTATGTTAAAAAGACATTTATGTTAAAAGTGTTACATAAGAATAGAAACCTCATTTATGTTAGAAATGTATATTAGAATAAAAATATCATTTTTATTATAGAATGTAATGTTAGGTAAAAATATCATTCTATTAGAAATGTTATGATTAGAATAGAAATGCCCTTTTAGTAGAAATGATTTATTAGACTAATAAAAATATCACCTCGATTAGAAATGATGATTAAATCAAATTGACAATTTTGGTTAAGAAATTGGTTAGACAAACAAACAACATTTTTATATAAACGTCACATTAGTGAAAAAGAACAACATTCTTGTCAAGACTTGATTAGTGAATTTAAATACTCATTTTGGGTTAATATGTTAGTGAGTTAGAAATGAACCTTTTTATTCATTGAAAGGGATTAATTGGAAAATGAACATTTTGATTTATTTAAAAATTGATAAACAAAAATCACTATTTTTATTTGCATTAAAAGTTAATAAACAAAATCACTATTTTTGTTTGAATCAAAAGTTAACAAACAAATTTTCATTTTTGTTTGTGTATTGAAAGTCAACATACAAGATTATCATTTTTATTCATATTAAAAGAATGAAATGAAAGAATATATTTTGTCATTTGAAAATAAAAGACAAGTTTTTAACTTTACTTTGTTTACAAAATAAAACACCAATTTTTACCTTTATTTTGTTTATAAAATAAAAAGCAAGTTTTAATCTTTTATTTTGTTTACAAAATAAAATGCTAATTTTAATCTTTAATTCTGTTTACAAAATAAAATACGAGCTTTACCTTTATTTTTGCGAACATAATAAAATGCATATTTGAAATGTCATTTATGACAATTGACCTATTAGAATCACCACTTATGATAAAGCTCAAAAGGTCATTTATGTTGAGTTATAATCACCATTTATGTTAGTATTCAAAATGACATTTATGTTGAGTTAAAAATACCACTTATGCTAGGATTCAAAATGTCAACTTTTATGTTTGATCATATTCAAAATACCCTTTTTGTTTGAACAAAGTATAAAAAAAATGTCAAAATCTAAATTAACATTTGTCAATTTAATAAAAAGTTAATCTTTTGTTTACAATTTTTTTGTAAACAAAAATGTCTAAATCAAAATTTACATTTGTTAATTATATAAAAGTTTATCTTTTGTTTACGTTTTACGATGTAAACATAAATGATTAAATAGATTTTATATTAAATAGGAATATGTAAAAATAAGATTTTACATTAAAATAGAAAAATGTGAAAATAGGAAAATGTACAAAAACATTAAAAATAGAATTTATGTAAAATAAAAAGGTTATGTTTTGTTTGCATTTTACAATGCGAACAAAGATGTTAAAAATAGAATTTATGCAAAATAAAAAGATTATGTTTTGTTTGCATTTTACAATGCAAAAAAAAAAAATGTTAACAATAGAATTTACAAAAATAAAAGAGTTTATATTTTTTTTGCATTCTCGATGCGAACAAAAGCGTCAAATTAAGATGTTACATTTAATAATAGGTTTTGTTTGTTTGCATTTTTCAATGCGAACAAAATAATAAATAAAAAGAAAAGAAATTAAAGACATTTATTTACACTTAGGTAAATAAATAAATAAAGAATGCTTAACCCGAGGTTGGATTGAGTTGTGATGTAAACCTGCCCGGACCCGCCCGGCTGTCCAGTAATCACAACAATACCTATCCAATGTGGGAGGTTAAAGCATATTCATATTTTCTAAATTTACATTTTATATGTAAATTACTACAAATATTTAGGGTAAATAAAACGTAGAAAAAGGAAATACATTTATTTACCTTAGAT
The DNA here is from genome assembly GCA_030737875.1 of Allium sativum. NCBI lineage: Eukaryota > Viridiplantae > Streptophyta > Magnoliopsida > Asparagales > Amaryllidaceae > Allium > Allium sativum. Next base: position 964,613,458 of record CM060912.1, on the reverse strand, counting down.
AAATAAAAGATTAAATAAAATTGCATTTTATATGTAATTAAAGCATATGTTTTTACATTGTAAATAAAATTACATTTCTATGTAATAAAGATTATTTACATCTTCTTATGTAAATAAAAAGGATTAAAAGAATAATTATGTGAATAGGATTTATCTACATTTTCTTATGTAAATAAATAAGATAAAAATAAAAGATACATTTATTTATAATTAGTGTAAATAAATATAGAAAAGGTAAAGGTAAATATTTATTTACAAATAGTGTAAATAAATAAGAATAAGAAATTAAAAACATTTATTTACATTTATGTAAATAAATAAGAAAAAGAGAATTAAATACATTTATTTACATTTAGGTAAATAAATAAGAAAAAGATAAGAATATATTTATTTACATTTAGGTAAATGAATAGGATGAGAAAAAGAGTTTAATTTATTTACATTTAGTGTAAATAAATTAAAATATAGAAATAGTATAATTTATTTACATTTAGGTAAATAAAGCAAATCATAGAAAAAGGATAATTTTTACATTTAGTGTAAATAAAACCAAAAGATAGAATCGTTACATTTATTTACATTTAGAGTAAATAAAACAAATGTTAGAAAAGAATAATTTATTTACATATGGTGTGAATAAAACAGTGACATTAAAGGTGATATTTTTATCGTCATTTTATATGCGATAAAAAGAATAATTTTTTTTATATAATTAAAATCGCCAAATGATTTATATTTATATATATATATATATAAATATAAATTATAAACTTAATGACACACGCGCGACAGTTCGCGTATCGACAATCGTAACTTTAAATAGTTATACCGAAAGATCCGACCATCGGATTTTCCCAAAACTGGAACCGTTTGGACCGCTTTGGGAAGATCTTTCCAACGATATAAACTTCATCAAAATCCAGCGGTTAGTTTTCGAGATAAGTGTAAATCAAATTTGGTTGAAAACAGCGCCAGGGTCGCCCATTGACCCGAAGCGTCGTTTAATTAATTTAAGCTATTTTTATATAAATAAAATAGCGATAAATCGTTATTAAGTATTAATAACGATATGAAATGATTTTAAATTATATATATACTCGAGAATCATTTGAAAAGTCCGAGTTCAATCTCATTTTAAATGATTATACGACGATCTAAGTCGAAGAGTTGAAGACGGTGATTGAAGACCGACGATCTTCACATCGAATGGATGTGTTGCTACTGAGACCCATGAAAGGAGTAGCTACCTTGAAAGGGTTTCAGTGGTGGCCGTTCAGACGTAGTGTTGATTTGTACGGATTTGACTTTCGCTCAGACCCAGAGCATAAGTTTATAAATGGAATGTATGTCCGATGTTGTAGTCCTTTATACTACATTCGTTGATCTCTATTAATATATATCTGTTTGGTGGTTAACACCCTTCTTTGAGACATACGAGCTTAGAGGTTATATATTGGTAGAAATCAATGATATGGTTGGACTGACAATGTGGCATGCCAAGATGCATGGATCAAGGCTTTTGTTGAAAAGCAGGCCTTGTGATTGATGATCAAAGCACGGCCTGTTTAGGCGTAGCTTTGTGTATAACGTGACTTCGCGAGCCTCACACCCCGGTATGAGTCAAAAACGGGATACGGACCGTAGGGAGTGCACACGTTTCTTTCTAGCTAGAGTGATGTCAGGGACCTACCAGCGCTGACATTTTACTTATGTGGATGATGGATTTTGAGGTACCTCGTGTTTTATAGGCTGTTGGTGGTCATACTATAGGTCCAAAGGGACCGGGAAACGTGTGTTCAGGCATAACCAATCCACTACCCATAGGCGGGGACCGGCCCTACCGCTTCCAAGGGTTCACTGCGGGGAATCCTGAGGCATTTGCTAGAGTGTCTCGAATCGGAGAGGATCTTTGTAACGACCTGCATTCTACGCATCGGAAGATCGTAGAATATTTATTTCTTTTTCTTAGTAAGTCGTATGGTCGTGTACTTTTGGGAAACGACTAGTAGGGTCATTTCCCATGTTCATGATTTTTGTCGATTTTTAAATGACCGTTTTGCCCCTAGTTGAACTTGTTTTGACCATAACTTTTGACTGGAAAGGAATTTTGACATGAAACCACTTCCATTGGATTCGGATAATGGTTTACAATTCCGTAGAGTGGTCATATTAGCCAAACGGACTCACCGTTTGGGAGATATGGCTGAAACAACTTTCAGATGGTGAAAAACAGCTTAATTGGGCTTAACCGGGTGATTAACAGCTAGGCCCAAAGGGGAATTTCGGGATTAGGAGTTTAAAAGGGCTGTTAGGGTTTGGAGAATACCTTTTTCTCATTTTTCAGCCGTCACTATTCATTCCTCTTAACCTAGCCATGGCCTCCACCCTCTAAATCTCTTCAAAACACCTCTTAATCACTTTCTAATTGAAGATTAGGCTTAGCAAACATCAAATCAAGGAGTATTAGCACGAGAACCGAGGTAGAGCTGCTGTGTAAGATTGGGAACAGCGCCAAATCAGAGAATATTTCAGCTTTGGGGTTTTAGTTGTGGCAAAGGTGAGTGATTAGCTTGCTTTTACACTAATTACGGTTAATTATGGGTAATTAGTGAAGATTAGCGAATTTATACATTAATAAATTCTGGAAAAATTCCTAAAATTCTATAATGATGTTTTATGGCTCTGATAAAAATTTGGGCTAATTTGGATAAGTTTTGCTAATTGTATGCTTAATCATGGTTAAAAAGGATTAAGGGAAAAACATGGGTTTTTGGGTATGTTTGATCTAAAGTATTTGATGTAAATGATGTTTTAATATTTTTGATTGATTCTATATGTTGTTACTGCTGTTTGGAATGTTTTGTAATGTCATAGGAAGTTTAGAATGGTTGAAAACGCCGTCATTCGGCGAAAATAGCTTGCTGGAAAAAGTTGCAGATTTTCAGAACCGGTTAGGAAGAACACCCGATCCGAACTGGATAAGAGGAGGAGACCCGATCCGAACCGGATAGAAGGAGGAGATCGGAACCGAATCGAGTAAGAAGAACATCCGATACGAACCGGATAGAAGGAGGAGATCCGAACCGAACCGGATAAGAGGAGACACCCGAACCGAACCGGATAGGAGGAGGAGATCCGATCCGAACCGGATAGAAGGAGGAGATCCGAACCGAATCGAGTAGGAAGAACATCCGATCCGAACCGGATAGGAGGAGGAGATCCGATCCGAACCGGATAGAAGGAGGAGATCCGAACCGAACCGGATAGGTGGAGACACCCAAACCGAACCAGATAGGAGGAGGAGATCCGAACCGAACCGGATAGAGGAGGAGACCCGAACCGAACCGAAGAAGACCATAACCCGAGATGCAAAGGTATCCAAATGGGAAGTTTGTACCAAGGATCCAGATGGGAACCAACGAGTTAACTTCATGATTGGGCTTTGCTGCGGGACGTGTGCTAAGGGGTTGTCGATGTCTGTAACTTTGGATCACTATGTATAGGGGGTACGTGAACGGATTCAGGGCCACAGTGGTCTAGGTACGACTAAAAGAGCTATAGACCAATGAAGTGGGGTCATTTGTAAAGGTTTAGTCATGACTCCATGGGGTAAGCTTGGTGGTAGCAGTAGTTGTACAAGCCGAACTCTGTCACTACTTCGATGGGTCTAGTGGTTGAAAGCGGTATACATCGTATGCTTTATGCACTGAGTGAGAGATGTGAGGATGGTTACCATGATTGGATTGTTTGCTATCACTATGACATGCACACCCCACCCCCGTATTTCTTTACACCATATGTTGATGGCACCTTAGAGTATTGTACAGTATGTAGTGCTAACTCTTTGGTTCAGGTCCAGGTTCAGGTACGGTTTAGTATACCTGTTATTGTTCTGTTTAGCTGCTTATCGCTCATACCAGACTTTTTGTCTGACCCAGAGTTTTATGTCTCTTCTTATTATTCTGGGTGCTCACACGAGCAGACTAGAGACAGGTTAGGAGGTATGCACGAGTAGCTGATCCGGAGACGAGCAGGAGGCTTCCACGTATGATATAGATATTCTCCCTGTGTTGTTGAAGATCACTGCTTGGGCATTAGCAGTGCATCTTCTACTGTTGCTTTCTTTTGCTTTAGAGACAGTTTTAAAAAGTTGTAATAAGCTGTACTTTGGATTTCCGCTACTCTGATGTTGTTTAGTTTTGGTTTCAGTTTATGCACTGTCTCGCCTGTTTTATGTCAAGTATCTTGCTATTATATTTTATTCCATGCGCTGTGAGACATTCTACAGGTTATGTGTTAGTTCTTCACCTTCTTTCTTTTCTTATGACGGCCGGTTCGTGCTAGTTGGACATGTGTACAGCGCACACTTGGAGGAAGTGTCGGTTGGTGCGGGGCGGGCCGTCACACTTGGTATCAGAGCTCTAGGTTGCGTAGTTAACCTAGGGACGTTATCAGGGAGAGATAGTATACGTATACGAGAGAGCGTATTTGTGATTATTTTGGTTTTCAAAGGCTATATATATACCATTGGTAGTATAAGAATGAGGTCGTGCTGCACTAGCACCACTATGGGGTCGTTAATCGTTTCCTTTTTCAGATTGACGATGAGCCGATATGTTAGAGGTACCAGTAGAGGGGCCAATAATGGGAATGATGCTGACATGAGGACGATGTTTACTGACCTCATGAGAGAGATGCTTAGAGATGTACAGAGGGCAGCTCCCAATGGTGGAAATGGTGGTGGTCCAATAGTGCAGGCACCGAGGGTCGACTTCGCCAAGCTGAATAAGGATTATACTAGCCTTGGTGGGAAGCCATTTCACGGAACGGAGTCGGCCACGGATGTTCAAGATTGGTTGGATGGTTGCGAACGTATCTTCGAGGATTTGGGTATCGAGGATGCGATGAAGAGAAAGCTAGTGTCCCGTCAGCTGCAAGGGCGGGCAATGAATTGGTGGAATGCTATAAAGGCAGCTACTCCCGAAGATCAGATTACTTGGGAGCAGTTTAAGGCTCGCTTTAGCGAGAAGTTCATTCCAGCTGCTCAGAAGTCAGTGCTGTTTAAGAAATTCTTGGAGCTCAAGCAGAATGGCAGAGCTGTCTCGGAGTACATTGCTGAATTTGACACTTTGTCAAAATATGGGTTATCTCTTATTGATACTGCCGAGAAAAAGAATGAGAAATTCATAACTGGTTTGGATCAGTACTTGGGGGAAAGACTTATTAACCACATCGATGAGACGTTTGAATCGATTGTGGGGAAAGCATTAAGATCAGAAAGTCTCTACCCTAAGCCGAAGACTGAGGTTGCATCGGCAGATGAGCCAAAGCCACAAGCAAGTGGTGGAGGCAAGGGTGGTTCCCAGAATAAAAGAAAGTAGGGTCAGACTAAGGATGGCCAGAAGAAAAAGAATAAGCAAGATGTTGAGTGCTTCAGCTGTGGTAAGAAGGGCCATTATGCTAGTAATTGTCGGGCCAAGCCAGCGGATAGGAAGTGCTTCAACTGTGGCCAAATGGGACACCACAAGGACAAGTGTCCACTGCCCCCTAAAGAAAAGCAAATGGTGAAAGCATATGCTCTCAATGCTATTCCTTCTTCGTCGAATGCCCCAACTGCGGCGGAGAAGGGAAAGAATGTCGTCATTCAAGGTATGCTTTCTGTTTATGATGTTCCTGTTAGAGTTTTATTTGATACCGGAGCTTCCAGTTCTTTCATATCTAGTGACCTGGTAGATAGGTTGGGATTGGAGCCCGAGATTGTCGATAGACCTTTAGTAGTGACGAACCCGATTGGTGGTTCGACTAGCCTTAGCATGATTTGTCGTAATGTGGTCCTATCGAGTCATGGATGCATGTTTGTTTGTGATTGCTTTGTTTTGGGCTTTACTGGGTTTGGCATTATTTTGGGAGTAGATTGGCTCCAAAGATACGGGGTGGTGGTAGACTGTGAGGGCTTTTTAGTGACGGCTAGAGCGGATGATGGGCGGAGGGTAGTGTTTGGTTGTCTACCCAGTAAGGGGGTATTGGCTAGTTTTCTAAACTCCCTCGACATTCCGCATAGTGAGTTGTCAGGTTTGCCCGTGGTTGGTCAGTATCCAGATGTTTTCGAAGAAGTGATCGAACTTCCACCACACCGAGAGATTGAGTTTCGTATTGATTTGGTAAAGGATGCCAGGCCTATAGTGATGCCACTTCGTCGTATGGCACCAAGGGAGCAGCGAGAGCTCGAGGTACAAGTCAGCGATCTTTTGAAGAAGGGATTTATCAGAAGGAGTGTTTCTGAATGGGGAGCACCAGTTGTGTTTGCTACCAAGGTGGATGGTTCCCTTCATTTGTGTGTAGACTACCGCGAGTTGAATAAAGTGACGAGGAAGAACAAGTATCCTCTACCGCGGATAGATGATTTGTTCGATCAGTTGAGTGGCGCGAGAGTATTTTCTCAGTTGGATCTCGCGACAGGTTTTCATCAGCTTAGAGTGGAAGCTGAGAGTATACCTAAAATGACATTTCGAACGCCGTCTGGATTTTATGAGTGGTTGGTCATGCCATTCGGACTGACCAATGCCCCAACATATTTTGTGGATCTTATGAATAGGATATTCAGAGATCAGTTGAATAAGTTTGTCCTTGTGTTCGTTGATGATATTTTGGTCTATTCGAGAACAGAGGGAGAACACAAGGAGCATTTAAGAGTAGTGATGGAGGTGTTGAGAAAACACCAATTGAAAGCAAAGTTTTCTAAGTGTCACTTCTGGAAGAGGGAAGTGAGGTTCTTGGGCCATGTTGTATCAGAGAATGGTATTGCCGTTGACCCGGCGAAAGTGGCTACGGTACAGGATTGGCCTACGCCCAAGAGTGCAACAGATGTAAGAAGTTTCTTGGGGTTAGCTGGATATTATCGTAAGTTTATCCAGGGTTTCTCCAAGATAGCAGCACCATTGACCCAGTTGACCAAGAAGAATCAAGCTTTTGTCTGGGATGGAAGGTGCGAGAATGCATTTAAGAGTCTGAAGGACAAGTTGGCAAGCGCACCAGTGTTAGTCATTCCTAAGGGGAATAAAGAGATGACAGTCTACACGGATGCCTGCAGTACCAGACTGGGTGTTGTATTGATGCAAGGCGGTAGGGTTGTAGCTTATGCAAGTTGGCAATTGAAACCGCACGAGAGAAGATACCCCACCCATGACTTGGAATTGGCAGCGATCGTGTTTGCGTTAAAGATGTGGAGACACTATCTCTTAGGAGAAAGATTTGAGCTATTTACAGATCATAAGTCGTTGAAGTATCTCTTCTCCCAGAAGGATCTAAATCTCCGGCAACAAAGGTGGTTAGAGTTCTTGGCTTCCTATGATTTTGACATCGCATATACACCGGGAAAGGGCAATGCGGTGGCTGATGCATTGAGTAGAAGACATGCCAACTTAGGGGCTATGTTCCTTGAATGGAAGCAACTGGAGTATATCGCGGAGTTTGATTTCAGACCAAAGTGCGAATTGGATCCAGAAATGTTAGCAAGTTTGACGATCAGACCCACTTTAATTGAGCGGATCGGCTCTAGTCAGAGGGACGATCCTAACCTATTGGAAATCATCTCCAAGTTAAAGATGGATATCGATGAGGAAATGAACAAGTATGGGCTTGATCGAGATGGATGGCTTAGAAAGAATGGAAAGCTTGTTGTACCCAATGTCAATGGATTGAGAGATGAAGTGCTTAGAGAATGTCATCACTCAAAGCTGACTATACACCCCGGTGGTAACAAGATGTATCGAGATATGAAGCAGACTTACTATTGGGAAGGGATGAAAAGAGACGTTGGGAAGTTTATATCCAAGTGCATGAATTGCCAGCTAGTTAAAGCCGAGCAAAAGAAGCCTAGTGGGTTGTTACAGCCCTTAGAAATTCCCGAATGGAAGTGGGAGCAAGTCTCGATGGATTTCATTGATGGTTTACCAAGGACTAGATCGGGACATGATAGCATTTGGGTAGTTGTGGATCGAATGACTAAAAGTGCAAGATTTATACCAGTCAAATCGACCAGAACGACAACTAAGTTAGCAGAATTGTATATGAAGTGGGTAGTGAGATTTCATGGAATACCTAAAAGCATTGTGAGTGACCGAGACCCGTTGTTCACTAGTGGGTTTTGGAAGAGCTTACAAGAGGCTCTAGGGTCAGAGTTACATCTCAGTACCGCATATCATCCTCAGACCGACGGTCAGACGGAGAGGATGAATCGTATTTTGGAAGATCTCTTGAGAGCATGTATATTGGATTTTGGTGGATCATGGGATGACCATTTGCATCTAGTAGTGTTTGCATATAATAATAGCTACCAATCCAGTATCGGTATGGCTCCGTTTGAAGCTTTGTACGGAAGACCATGCAACTCACCATCATGTTGGATAGAGACTGGCGAGAAGTTTATGCTTGGACCAGATGTGGTGAGGGAAACTTCAGATAAAATCAAGACCATTCAACAACGAATGAAGGCTGCCCAAGATAGGCAGAAGAGTTATGTTGATAAGAGGAGAAGAGACTTAAAATTCTCCGTTGGTGACTTGGTGTTTGTCAAGATTTCTCCGTTGAAGGGCGTAATACGATTTGGCAGGAGAGGCAAGTTGGCACCAAGGTTTGTTGGCCCATTCCCAGTTCTCGAACTAGTTGGAAGTTTGGCATATAAAGTTGAATTACCGGACAAGATGGCGGGAGTTCACAACGTATTTCATGTTTCCCAGTTAAGGAAGTTTGTGCACGACCCTAATGTGGCTATTTCACCTGATCAGTTGGACGATATCGAGGTTGAACCTGAGGCGGTTGGGAACCGTAGGCCTATGCCCCAACGATACGAAGCAACTTCGAAGGAAGGCGGTGAAACTAGTCAAAGTCCAGTGGGGTGAGGATGAGAAAGACTGTACTTGGGAAACAGAGGAGGACATAAGGAAGAAGTATCCAGAACTCTTTGCCTGGTAAGATTTTATTAGCGATTTAGTTTTCCGCATGCTAGGTTATGTTTGTTTTGCTTGTTTTGCATGTTTGATTGTTGTGAATGATTGTTAGGCATGCGGGATTCATTGTTTGTTTCTTTGTTAAGGAATTTCGGGGGCGAAATTTCTTAAGGGGGGGAGAATGTAACGACCCGCATTCTACGCATCGGAAGATCGTAGAATATTTATTTCTTTTTCTTAGTAAGTCGTATGGTCATGTACTTTTGGGAAACGACTAGTAGGGTCATTTCCCATGTTCATGATTTTTGTCGATTTTTAAATGACCGTTTTGCCCCTAGTTGAACTTGTTTTGACCATAACTTTTGACTGGAAAGGAATTTTGACATGAAACAACTTCCATTGGATCCGGGTGATGGTTTACAATTCCGTAGAGTGGTCATATTAGCCAAACGGACTCACCGTTCGGGAGATATGGCTGAAACAAGTTTCAGATGGTGAAAAACAGCTTAATTGGGCTTAACCGGGTGATTAACAGCTAGGCCCAAAGGGGAATTTCGGGATTAGGAGTTTAAAAGGGCTGTTAGGGTTTGGAGAATACCTTTTTCTCATTTTTCAGCCGTCACTATTCATTCCTCTTAACCTAGCCATGGCCTCCACCCTCTAAATCTCTTCAAAACACCTCTTAATCACTTTCTAATTGAAGATTAGGCTTAGCAAACATCAAATCAAGGAGTATTAGCACGAGAACCGAGGTAGAGCTGCTGTGTAAGATTGGGAACAGCGCCAAATCATAGAATATTTCAGTTTTGGGGTTTTAGTTGTGGCAAAGGTGAGTGATTAGCTTGCTTTTACACTAATTACGGTTAATTATGGGTAATTAGTGAAGATTAGCGAATTTATACATTAATAAATTCTGGAAAAATTCCTAAAATTCTATAATGATGTTATATGACTCTGATAAAATTTTGGGCTAATTTGGATAAGTTTTGCTAATTGTATGCTTAATCATGGTTAAAAAGGATTAAGGGAAAAACATGGGTTTTTGGGTATGTTTGATCTAAAGTATTTCATGTAAATGATGTTTTAATGTTTTTGATTGATTCTATATGTTGTTACTGCTATTTGGAATGTTTTGTAATGTCATAGGAAGTTTAGAATGGTTGAAAACGCCATCGTTCGGCGAAAATAGCTTGCTGGAAAAAGTTGCAGATTTTCAGAACCGGTTAGGAAGAACACCCGATCCGAACCGGATAGGAGGAGGAGACTCGATCCGAACCGGATAGAAGGAGGAGATATGAACCGAATCGAGTAGGAAGAACATCCGATCCGAACCGGATAGAAGGAGGAGATCCGAACCGAACCGGATAGGAGGAGACACCCGAACCGAACCGGATAGGAGGAGGAGATCCGATCCGAACCGGATAGAAGGAGGAGATCCGAACCGAATCGAGTAGGAAGAACATCCGATCCGAACCGGATAGGAGGAGGAGATCCGATCCGAACCGGATAGAAGGAGGAGATCCGAACCGAACCGGATAGGAGGAGACACCCAAACTGAACCGGATAGGAGGAGGAGATCCGAACCGAACCGGATAGAGGAGGAGACCCGAACCGAACCGAAGAAGACCATAACCCGAGATGCAAAGGTATCCAAATGGGAAGTTTGTACCAAGGATCCAGATGGGAACCAACGAGTTAACTTCATGATTGGGCTTTGCTGCGGGACGTGTGCTAAGGGGTTGTCGATGTCTGTAACTTTGGATCACTATGTATAGGGGGTACGTGAACGGATTCAGGGCCACAGTGGTCTAGGTACGACTAAAAGAGCTATAGACCAATGAAGTGGGGTCATTTGTAAAGGTTTAGTCATGACTCCATGGGGTAAGCTTGGTGGTAGCAGTAGTTGTACAAGCCGAACTCTGTCACTACTTCGATGGGTCTAGTGGTTGAAAGCGGTATACATCGTATGCTTTATGCACTGAGTGAGAGATGTGAGGATGGTTACCATGATTGGATTGTTTGCTATCACTATGACATGCACACCCCACCCCCGTATTTCTTTACACCATATGTTGATGGCACCTTAGAGTATTGTATAGTATGTAGTGCTAACTCTTTGGTTGCAGGTCCAGGTTCAGGTATGGTTTAGTATACCTGTTATTGTTCTGTTTAGCTGCTTATCGCTCATACCAGACTTTTTGTCTGACCCAGAGTTTTATGTCTCTTCTTATTACTCTGGGTGCTCACACGAGCAGACTAGAGACAGGTTAGGAGGTATGCACGAGTAGCTGATCCGGAGACGAGCAGGAGGCTTCCACGTATGATATAGATATTCTCCCTGTGTTGTTGAAGATCACTGCTTGGGCATTAGCAGTGCATCTTCTACTGTTGCTTTCTTTTGCTTTAGAGACAGTTTTAAAAAGTTGTAATAAGCTGTACTTTGGATTTCCGCTACTCTGATGTTGTTTAGTTTTGGTTTCAGTTTATGCACTGTCTCGCCTGTTTTATGTCAAGTATCTTGCTATTATATTTTATTCCATGCGCTATGAGACATTCTACAGGTTATGTGTTAGTTCTTCACCTTCTTTCTTTTCTTATGACGGCCGGTTCGTGCCAGTTGGACATGTGTACAGCGCACACTTGGAGGAAGTGTCGGTTGGTGCGAGGCGGGCCGTCACAATCTTGCCCCTAGCCTCGACTCATGATGGAATCCAAATTTCCAATACGCCCTTGCGGTTTTGATTGTAGAACTAGTATTGGCGACATGCTATATGGTAACCATGCCGTCTAGGATTGATACTTATGATTCAAATCTTTTTATTAAAACATATACACACTAATAATAATATAAAATCCGTTTTATACGTATCAAGCATCTTTTGACCATTATAAGGTAAAACCCTATCCTCTGGTGTGCGTTGCATTGTGTGATGGGACCTGGGTCTTATAATGGTTTCATTTTTCCAAAAAGACATTGCGTTATTTCTCGATTTACTTTAGTTTATGCACCGACAATCCATTGGAATAAAACTCGTTCCGCATTAGCGGCATGGTCCTTGGATTTGTCTTATTAGTTAAATTAGTTTAGAATTCTCACACCAGTCCCATGATCTCTCTTTAGCAGGATCCTGGATCGAAGCCTAAAGCTGTGTCCAGAGCTTAGAAGTCTTCCGCTGTTTAATGTATTAAATCTGTTGTAATTTATCTTCCGCTGTAGTTTACTTTATTTGTACTCTGATATTCTGTACTCTGATGTTATATTATTGTAATGTAATAAAAGTCTGCTGTTATTGTTCTAATGTTTTGTATTCCCAAAGTTAACGTATGCGAGTTTTGAACGGTCTTGGTCGATTTTGCGATCGATTAAGGTCGGGCAAAATCCGTATCGTTACATTCTATTTTTAACTTTAACTAAAAAAAGAAATATTTTTATTTGTATATAATTTCAATGTATAACATGACAAATAAAAATGTTTGTATTAATTTGTATACAATTCTGATGTATAACATGAAGATAAAAATGTCTCTTTTGATTTGTGTACAATTCTATTGTATAACATGACGATAAAAATGTCTCTTTTAATTTGTATACAATTCTAATGTATAACATGTAACATAAAAATGATATTTTTATCCATTTTACAATTCCTACATTAAAATGTAACATAACAAATAAAAATGACATTTTCATTTGCACACAAATCTAATTCTAACAATAAATGATATTTTTATTTTCTCGACCATTCTATTTCAACAAAACACATAAAAATGATTCTTTCATTTTTGTTGACAATTCTATTCCAACAAAACATATAAAAATGATAATTTTGTTTTAGTTGACAATTCTATTTCAATAAAATAAATAAAAATGATAATTTTGTTTTGTTGACAATTATATTTCAACAAAACAAATAAAAATGATAATTTTGTTTTGTTGACAATTTAATTTCAACAAAACAAATGAAAATGATAACTTTATTTTGTTGACAATTCTATTTCAACAAAAATGATTACTTTGATTCATACAAATTTATTTTGACAAAAATGGCAACTTTGTTTCACACAAATCTGTTTCAACAAAAATGATATTTTGTTTTGACAATAATTTAGTTCAACAAAAATGATATTTTGTTTTGACAATTATCTAATTCAACAAAAATGACGTTTTTATTTTGTCAATTCTAATACAACAAAAATGGCATTTTTATTTTGTCAAATTCTAATACAACAAAAATGGCATTTTTATTTTGTCAAATTCTAATACAACAAAAATGGCATTTTTATTTTGTCAATTCTAATATAACAAAAATATTCCATCAAATAAACAGATCATTATAACAGCATCAATCAATCAAAATCAAATCACTTATAACAACAAACTGAATTGAACAGCGTATTTATAGAAATTTCTGAACACGATAATAATTAATTTTTAATTATTTAAAAAAAAATCTCAACTTGATCGGTTTTGAAATCGTTAAATAAACGATTGTTTTACTCAATTAAACAGCGCGTTTAATCTTATCAGAATTTCCAAAATCCTCTATTTCAATTCTGGTTTGTTCCACGTTGTAGATCTCATCGCTACAAATCCAACGCTTCTGAAATCATTCGATTTCGTCCCTGTTTGCAAAAGTTGTCGAGATTTAAACATTTATAACATTTAAATATTTAACTAACTATAATAATTAATAATTTTATACACTAATTACATTTAGGCCATCTTCCCTCTTCATCGTTTATTCTGTTCTAGGGAAAACTGTTTTAAACCCATCGTCGAATTCAATAAACCCATCCCGCCGCCTTTCTAAACCGTCGGACCCTGATCCATTGCGCCGACCGCCGTCAGATGATCCACCACCGCCGGGCATGTTGGCCCGCTCGTGCCCCTGTGCAGCTCCCAAAACCTCCACGAACACGGTAACTTTGCACGCCAATTCTCTCCTCCCCGTCGAACGAAATCAGATTTCCACCGTATAGGATTAATGAGCTCGAAAATCTCTTCCCTTTTTGTTTTAGAATCATAATTTAATTTGAAACGGATTGAAGGATTTTAAGTGGTGAAAATCGGATTGCCTGGGCCCTCGATTTTCTAAAGTGGCGGCTAGGTTATATAAGAGCTAGGGTTTAGATTTTAGGATTATTTATAATATTATATTATTAAATGTTCCAATTTACAAAAAAACCCGTTACTTCTTAATAACTCCAATTCCAGCCCAAAGAATGTAGCCCACAGGCAAATACCCCTCTTCCGGACACAATGGGCTTGGTTTCATCAGTCCATTCGATCGTTTTCAGCTTGTCTTCTTCAAACTAAAATATAACTCATTTAATTATTTAATTTGATCGTACATTTAAATTTACCGAGGCCACAAACTGACTCCAAAAAATTCCCGAAAAGTAAATATAGCTATTTTTGACGATACGGTCCTAACAAAATTAATTTTGTCGAATTTGGAGACCGTTTGAAAAATGGCCAATTTCTGGTCGATCCAATTTGACTAAAATTGACAAAACACGTTTTCTTTTGCCACGCTCACATATCAATTCCAAAAACTATGAAAATTGGAATCTTGTAATAATTTGACATTCCGAATCCGACAAAAGTGGTTTCGTTGAAAACGGAGGTCATATGCAAAATGGATATTTATTATATTAAATTATATATAAATTCATGAAGACTATTTCAAACTTTAAACTGGACATAACTTTTTATTCCCGCTATGAAATTTGGATTTTTCACATTCGTTAGAAAGATATAATGAAACAGATTCAATTTTTTTTTGGTTTTACTAAAATCCGATTTATTTTGAATCCTGTACATTCAGTCAAAGTGCAAATTCAAATTTTCAAACTACCGCTCTATTTTTAACTCCTTTTATAATTAAAATAAATATATTCATTCTAATTTCGATGTAAATAAATTTTTAATCGTTATTATTTAAAATAAATCATTTTAAATATTCAAAATCCATTAAAATTTCTAAAATAAAATTTTTAGATTGGTTCAGAATTTCCGGGTTGTTACTATATATATATATATATATCTGTGCACAAGTGCATCAAGCTGTGTACAAGTGCATAAATCTTTGCACTTTACAGTCGACAGGTATAAAATCGACCTTTCGACCAGTCTATGTACAAAGGCACAGTTTTGGCACTTGTGTGCCAAAATATAATATATGTATATATATATATATTTATTTATTCTTTTATGTTATTATGTTGTGATATTTGAGAATAGATTTTAACAATATATAACACAAAGAAATCACAATTAAATAAATAATCGACCTATATCACTTTTCCAGTAATCTTCTCTTCATCCTTGTCATGAATCAAAAACTCATAAACTAACAGCGTGGACGGAGGCGGTCAAGATAGACGGGTTGGTCGTGCTTCGGTGCTGTGAGGTGATGGGATTTAGGCAGCAAAGGTATTTGTGTTTTGATGAAGAAGAAAGTCGGGTTTTCTAATCTAGATTAAGCGGCCTAATCAAAGGATTAAGGTTAGTGTGACACCCCACATCCGTTAATGTTACTCATTAAGAGAATCATTATGTTTCGTGAAGCGTTATAGGTAAACAGAAACAGAAACATTATAATACAGGTATTAAAATAACAACGGAATTTAAAACTTTTTATTAAGTAGAAAACATAACATCGTGGTTCAAAACATCATAAGTCTGAAAACACATAAAATAGTACATCAACTTAAAATTTCTGTCTTGTACTAAATCATCAGAGTATAATAATAAAAGAAGCATAATCCCCAAAACATATCCATAGTAGAGAGAAATATGAAATCAAGCAGTACGTCTAAGCAGCTCCAAGCAAGATGAAAGCAGAATCCTGATCAAGCTTGAGTATTCTCACCCTAAGAACCTAGGGGGAGGGGGGAATGGAAGAGAAAGAAGAGGAAAGAAAATAGGTCAGACATAAAGTCTGGCGAGTCCAGTTACTTTTAGCATATAAATAGGCAAAAGTATCATGACAAGCATATAAAGTGGATAAGAGAGATAACATCATAAAAGGAAAGTACAGGATAAACATGATAGAATATATTGCGCTTCTCTAATACTTTCTCTTTCTCTCTCTCTCTCTCTCTGCACTAATGCTAGTACAACCAGAATGAGATGATCCCCAACATGTATAAGATGTTAGACTTAGGTGTACTTCTAGTGAGAGGTTTTAACCCTGTACAATAAGAGGCAACCCAACATACCGGAGTTACCCCTTATGGATAATAACGGGCTCCTAAACATACCAGAGTCTAGATGTACGCTAATTGCTTACCCCAATCGATCGGCTCCCTACTCCGTAGATACCCTGTGCTGGCCCCATAGTAGGATGTATAACTTCCTAAAGTGGCAACCCTTCGTTTTCAGGATGTGCACAACCATATCTACAGGTGTCATGGCGTCTAAACCTCCTCTGCCGGACCCATGCACACACATGACTCCGTCGGAATGCACCGCCCACGCCGTCCCCCACTTTTGGATCTCTTACAATCAACCCAATAAGCGTGCCCCGACTTCGGCCTAGTTCGGAGTACTTGTTTGATACTTACATATGGGTTACTAACTGAAACGGGTCCCACACTCAAGATGATACAAGCTTCCCCCTACGCTTGCATCCCACTGCTAGGTTTTCCACAGGTTATGTCATACTAGAGTAAAAGATTGCAGAACCCCTCATGTTAAGTTTGTGGGCCTATATATAAATATTACCCACCAACCCAAGATATACTTAACCCTCCCACTGTTTCATACAAATTTACTTAACCCCTACTCAAGTTAACATGTTCATGCAATCCCTATGGATTCAACTAGGTTAAGTATTCAAGTTCATTACCATATTCATTTACGGTTATATCATGCTAGACCTCCCACATTAGGCCTACAAGTTGTGGATGCTAGATATGCTGGTTGGGTCCGGGCAGACTTCTTCCACAAGTCGGGCTTAACCTCGTGTATTAACACGTCTCGTGTTTATGCACTTAGACCCTCACATTAGATTCACCACTTGTGGTCGCTGGATATGCCAAGCAGTTCCGGGCAGACTTCCACCACAAGTGTAATCTAATCTCATGTCTAAGCGCGGTTACAGTTTCCAATTACTGTAATTCTAGGCATTTCTTTATTAACCAATTATTCCTATTTCATTATAGGTTTTCCTTCCCCTTTCCCAAATCATGTTCATAATGAATCATTTTCCCTAAATTAAGGTCTTTAATCAAAGTTTGATTTATGCCCTAAATCCATATTCATGTATTACATTCAATTTATGCCCTAAATCCATTTTCATGTATTGCATTCAATTTATGCCCAAATTTCCCAATACAAGTTATGCCCCAAAAATAATGTTTTCCCCTCGTTCCTAATTTTATGTGTTCGCATATTTTAGCGGCATGCCTAGGCTCGAAGGTAGCTTGGCTATAAAAATAAAAGGGAAAAGAAGAAGGGAAGAGGACAAAAATGAACATAATAATAAGATTGACATATAATGGAAGAAATAAGCATAGCAACTAATAAACATATAATGAGAAATTTAGGCATAATGACAAGATAGGCATAAAGGAACAGATCTGATGAACATGTGATAACAGGCTGATTCTAATATCATAAACAGGCATGATGAGATCTAAACAATGAATTAGATACCCAACTAATAACAGATCTGTTGTGAAAATAGCAATGATTCAACCATTAACATAATAGGGACAGTCATGATGAGATCTAAACAATAAATTAGATCTACAAATAATGATAGATCTGAAATGATTCAATAGATATAGGCCTAGATCTAGTTCATAGTCATGTCAGAATAACTTGGATACACAAGTTATAGTAGATTTGGTATGATTTAAATAGTCACAAGCTTAGATCCAAGTTACTGTCATGTCAAGATTAACTTTTAAGTATTTAGATCTAAAAATAACATGTAGACTCACTGCGATTGGATCTAAGAAAAATTGAAGAAAGATTGCAGATATTGAATCATAGATCTCTAGACTTGAATGACTTGATTGCTGAAGAAGAAAAGGCTTGATTTAATTTGGGCAGAGGTAACATCTAGTTCTCCATTGTTTTTAGAATGAATAAAAAAATGAGAATGGGGTCATATATATAGCCATCTCAGAAAATGCTAAAATATGCCTAGATTTGCGGGGGGTCGACCCCCCTTGGTGTGTCGACCCAGGGCTCGACCCATGGGTCGACACCCCCTTGACGGGGTCGACACCCATGGGCAGGAAATTTCCCGCTCCCCTTATTACTATTTTAGACTTTATTACACTTTTATTGAACCTTTTTTTGTTTTTTTATTTAAAAAACCTTTATTAGACGACTTTTTATCTGTTTGGTTATTTTAAACCCTTTATATATTATCATTATTATTTATTTTATTTTAATTTTCGGTTCCATATCTAGCCAACCCCAACTTGTTTGGGATATATGGATTTGTTATTGTTGAAATTCTGGACTTATTTTATTCATATATATATATACTACTTATGCGTATACAAACTTCAAACCTTAACAACTTCTTCATACGTTGTCCGTTTTACACAAACCAGGCTTCTATTTTGACCAGAATTCCGAGACGAACGCAATGGTGCAGTCCGTTTAAATTAATTCTGAATATTTAATTAATTATTCTTTAATTTATCATCTTTAGTGTCTTTAAAATTACGGAGTGTTGCAGTTAATTAACGTGATTTATTAATTAAATTATAATTAAGCATTTATTAATTAATTTAAATAGTGAATAACTTGTAATATTGATATCTCGTGTATTCACTAACAGAATTGAACAAACTAAGAGGCATTAGGATCGTAATGACCAACGTTACAACCTGGAGCTAGTTGGTCAGCATTGGAAGCAGTTGGAATTTTTGATTAAATTAAACGCTTATTTAATTTAATCAAAATGAATCATTTTAACGATGAAATAAAATCAAGTTGAGTATAACTCACTCTGTTTGACCCACTTATGTTTCATATAAGTCTGGATTTTAATTTGTGTGCAATATTTTCTAATTATTCAATGATTTGATGATTGTTCGGATATATGCTGAATATTCTTATATATACATTGGTTAAATTATACGTACATTTAATTTAATTTTTTTTTGCAAGGGAAGCGGGGTTGAGTGGACCCCTACCACGTTTATTCAGCATAAGAGACAAACAAACAAGAAGCACTTAGCACAAAAGGCTAGTACAAGAAAATGAACGTTACAAACAAACACACAAATAGAAGATCAATTATAATATGACATCGAACCAAGAGACCAAGAAAGCACTATCAAAATGAAATAAGGACATAGTCAAATCCCTACGAACAAGAAGTTTAATCAACACCCAAAGTTCATTAGAACACCACCTTTTTGACATGAAAGCTCACAAATTTCTTCCTTCCCAAATCAATCGCACTAGCTTTTTGATGCAATTGAGGTAACTTACCTTATTGGTTACATTTATAATAATATAAGCATATCAATTTAAAAATTGGATGCTTGAGTTGTTGTTATTAGTTGAACGTTATCAGTTGAACTAATTTTTTGTGCTTATTATAGTAGATAATAAATTGCCGTATTGAATGGATGATTTTATTTGAGGTAACCTTTTTGGATGCATGGAATAAAAAGTTGGAGGGATCCAACTGGATTCCTCACGAGTAGTTGTTAAATTTCATGTATTATAATATATGTTAAATATTGGATCTATGGTGCAGGAAATAACAGGTTGGAGGGATCCAACCGGATTCCCCACTGGTAGTTTTTAAATTTCATATATTATAATATATGTTGAATACTGAATCTATGGTGTAGGAACTAACTGGTTGGAGGGATCCAACATGATTCCTCACTGATATTGACAATGTTTATCAATATGATTGGACATGTTTGATTTAAAGTGAAATTAGTTGATATTTCACGGTTTGGTACTTTAATAGACATTTACGTCTTTAGTGCCATCGACAAAAATTTAAAGATTTGTTGGAATCAACTTTAAGTCGATTCTGAAATGTTTTCAAAACTATAAATGCATAAAAATATGTCATGTGTTTTCAAAGTAAACAAATATTTATTTAATTTTATAAGTAACTACAGAATGATTCTTATGTTAATAAGATTTATAAGCAAGTGAGAAGAAATTAACCTAAGGGTTTAGAGTTGGATTAATTGTTTCAAGAGACAATTAAAATGGGATTATTTAAATTAGTTATATTATTAATTAATTGAAAGGAAGAATTAATTGGAATTTGATTAACGAGTTAACCAAGTTCTGAGTGACTAAGTCAACTTCTTTAACTGGAATTGATTATTAAATTAGTTTGTTGTCAATTAAGTTAACGGAAATAGTAATGATGAAGTAAACCGTTTTTATAATGTTAAAACTGATTATTATTTATTTATTTATAATCAAAGTGATGATCTTGAAATTAAAATTTCATTTAATGGAGGTTTGTGAAACAATAAAGCCTTATTTATAGTTACATGACTTTTTAAGAAAATTTATATTAATTGCAATATAAGTTAATTAAATTGAAGTTAGATTGAATTCTTATTGGAATTCTATTTAATTGGATTTTGTAAAATCCAAGTTAGGCGTATTTTGTAAATGATTTCAACTATCAAAATGAGCTATTAATTTTATAAACTTAAAATGACCTATATGCAATGAAAACTCAGAAGCATAAAGTGGAAATTGAAATAGAAACCAAATTGAAATAAAGTGGTTAGGAAAATTAAGTTATAAGGATTCAATCTAAATTCGAATATTTTAAGAAAGAGATGAGGTTCTATTCAAAAATTACTAAAGTAGATTTAGAATAAACTTATAAGAAGTTTTATAAAGAATTCTATTTATAATAGAGTTAAGGCTTGTACATAATGTTTTAAAGAATGGTTAAAGTTAATATAAAAGGTTTTAAATAATAGTTTACTTAATTCTTAAATTAATGAACTAGTTTAAGATTAAAATAAGGTTTCCAAAGAGAGAGTATAGTTTTAAAACCATGTTTAAATCAAATAGTAAATGGAACTTATATGGAGTTTTGTTAATAAACTTCTATCTATTATAAAGATAAGAATGTTATCAACTCAAGGTCTGAGAGGTAAATTAAATACCCCAACTTGAACGACTTCATGATTATCCAAGGATGATATTAGTTTAAAAACGAGAGTGATTAAGGGAAATAAAATTTATTACTTCCATAAATGATATTATAAACTATATAATTCGGAAAGTTCAATAAAGGATTTTGAGTATACTCTTATTTTGAAATAAGAGGTAAAAGTTGTATTCCAAATATTGGAAGATATAGAAATTTTAATTAACGAAAGGTTAATTAAAGAGGCTAAATGATGTTGGGTATTGAATTGGTGAATTCAATTTCTTTTTATGGACTAATAGTTGTTTATTTGATAGTTAAATAATTGACTATCAAATCTGGCCTATATGATTGTTGGTACGAAAAGACCGGGATTGAATTTATATTCGAAAACCATTCCGAACTAGCAAATACGTAAACATGGAAGACGCTGATCGAGATGGAGCATTTGAAAACCTTGGATCTTCATAAAATAGAATAATTACCTAAAATCTCTAGTTGATCCCTAGAGATATAATGTGGTTCTATCATGGTTGAAATCTACGGATTGCAAGGACCACTCGCTACTGATCCATAGGGTGATTCATAGGATGTGGTAGGAGGGGGCCTTCGGTTAGTCCAGTCTCAGAAAAACTTGTATAGATGGATGTCTGACAGAGTATTTCCAAAAGGGGCCATATACTTGATTTCTTCAAACGTACCAAGTTTGGTGGCGGAGAAGGAAACTTCTAAACTTCTTCAGCTAAACACCAGTGTATTTTTGTGGAAATCAATTAGTGATTTTTTGGTTGATCTAACGATGTGGCATTCAAAGTAAATCGTGGTGTGCTATCTTAAAAAGGTAAATGTAACTTCAAGCCTCATCAACCGGGAAATGATAGAAATCGGGCAGGCAGCATGGCTATGTGGCTCGCTCACATCTGGGTGTATTATCACCTGAGCTAGAGAAGATCCATTTTCTTCTTTATTCTATTGATGTTGTATGCTTTCAGAATAGCGGTTTGAGCCCAACCGTTGGTGATAATATATTCGATACACTCAAGTGGAATGGGTGGTCAGTCATGTGTGAGCTAAGTTGTAAGATGTTTTCGTTGAATCCAGTTATTCCTTTCTAGAGATACACTATCAGAAGTTGGTTCCATACCTTGTCATAGTTGGAAATCTATTATCCAATAAAACCCCCGTGGTTTTTGATTAAATTAAGTATGCGGAGCATGAGATGCAAGCACTCCGCTAGATGATTGTTTATTTTATTTAGACACTATTATAATATCAGGATAGTTTTGATACAAAGAATGTTTTGGGTTATCGTATGGTAAACCTGTTCGTATTTATATTTGGAATGGTCTTACGATTATCCTTTTGTTTCAACAAGATTTATTAACTTTAAATCATTTGGATGATACCTATAAACTTAGTGAGTTTTCTCATTCTGGTTCACCAGGCTGATTCGTGGTGTTTGAAATACTCGGGTCAGACCAAATTTTATAGGTACAGGATAGGATGCTGCATAATTTAGGAGACAAGCTGGAGAAGTTCAGACGTATGATACATATTTAGTATTTATTCTGCTGTGTGTTGTGTCTGAGGACAGATTGTTATAAATGCCAAGATGTATTTGATGTCCGCTGTACCTGATAAGTGTAAGTATTATTTCAAGCTCTCAGTAAAAGATTTATTTCTATATTATATATAATCCACTACGATGTGAGACTCTGTGTATTGTTGATTAGTTTGGTTCTTCTTCTTTTCATTTATTCTAACAACTTTTTCTTCTTCTCACCCTCTAATTTTCTTTCTATTAAAGGTTCATATTTCTGTTGAATTTGGGTTGGACATGTATGGTATTAGCAACTCAAAGGGTAAAGAAATTTCAGCCTTTACAGTTGGTATCAGAGCTAATGGTTTAGTAATAATCTTGGCTTTGTGGTGTAACTCTATAGAGAAGGGGTTAGTAATTCCCTAGATTAAGTTTGAGTGCATGTATGCAAGGAGGGCGTATTTAGATTTTATATACAAATGTTTTGTATTGTGTTGTTTGATCGGTTCAACAGAATTGGCAACTGACATAATATTGTTTTGTAAAGCGGGTAAATGAAATAATTTTGCCTACATTATATTATTGTATTGAAAAGAAATAAATTTATCAAATTATTGATATTGATGTGTTTGATTGATTTTAATGGAATTCAAATGAGATCATGAATTTGAGTGGCTTAATATAACCAGTAGAAATTTTACCTAAAATTTGTGAATGAGAATTTTAAATTTAACTTGAGTTAAATAAGTCAAGTTAGTAGAAGGGAATTGTTTGGATTGAAGATTTAACTAAGGAAAGTTAAATAGAATTGAATGAATTGGAAGCTAAGGAAATAAATTTCAATACATTGAATTTGAATAGAATCGCTTATGAAATAAAACTAAATGATTTAACCCTGTATGTGTTACTTGCATTGTAAATTGAGTTAAGTGCAGGTTGGAAGAAAAAATAGTTGTTAGTTGCTTTGCTTCATAATTAGAGACGGGTTGCCCGACAAATAGGTATACCTTAATATTGATGTTCGGGTGATTGATTTTATACCCTTGATTTGGGTAGCCATTTTACTTTTTTTTTTTTTGATCCATGTGGTGCCCAAAGTGGTGGTTGTAGTTATTCCGATCGAGCCGTGCATAGGAGATGCTGGTAAATTTTTCGTAAATTTTTAAGACATAGAAATTTTGATGATATTCTAAAATAATTAGGTTTGGAGCGTTCTTCTTACTAATTAATTTCCAGGATGAAATTCTTTTAAGGGCGGAAGAATGTAACAACCCAGATTTTTCAGTCATTTGAATTTGAACATTTGAACTTGTTTTAAATATTATATTTGAAATATTAATTGATTTTTAACATAGAATTCGTTTATTAAACAAAGTTTGAATGTATTAATTAATATTTAATTAAAAACGTGCTGCAACGTCGCGATAGTTCGTAATATTGAGTTTTGAATTTCAATTGAATATATTGGGTCTGAGATATGTCAAAATTCTTTGGAACAAGAATCGTCCAAATTAATTAGATTATAATTTTCTAATGAAAGAGAAAAATGATTTCATATGTAGATTTTGGGTTATGTCCAAATAAAATTATCAGAAACTCGCTATGTAATCATTTATAAACCATAACATTTATTTAATAAATTAAAAAGGAACTTTTATGTAATCCAGATACCGCTTTTGTGACACCCCACGTCCGTTAATGTCACTCTATATCAGAATGCATTAAGTTCCATGAAGCATTATAGGTAAACAAAAACAGAAACATCACAAGACAGATATAAAATAACGGCGGAATTAAAACTTTATTAAATAGAAAAGCTTTGTGGTCCAAGCCCAATTACATAATAAGTCTGAAATACTAAAAACTCATTACATCAACATAAAAGTTCTGTCTTGTACCAAAATTACCATTTGAGTACAATAATACATAAAAAGAGCAAAATCCCCAAAATATAGCCATAGTAGAGAAGATATGAAATAAAGTGGTACATCTAAGCAGCTCCAAGCAGAATGAAAGAAGAATCCTGATCAAGCTTCAGTATTTCCACCCTAAGAACCTTGGGGGGAAGGGGAACGAAAGAGAGAAGAGGAAACAAAATGGGTTAGACATAAAGTATGGAGAGTCCATTTACTTTTAGCATATAAACAAGTAAAAGTATCACGACAGGCATATAAACTGGAGGGGGAGATAATAGTATTATAGGGTATGTATAACAACATAAACAGGATAACAAAACTGGATATTTTGCGCTTCTTAAGTACTTTTCTCTGCACTAGAACTAGTATAACAGAAACAAGATGGTCCCAACAAAAAATATGTAGTGGTAGTTTTAGGTGTACTCTAGTAGCAGGTTTTACCCCAAACAGAATTAACCGGTACCCAAATAGAAATAACGGATGTTAACCCAAACAGAAATACAGGTACCCCACAAAAACATACAGGACTAGCTGTACCCTAATTACTACCCCTCAATCGATCGAATCCCTACCCCGTAAATACTCTGTGTTGGCCCCATAGTAGGGTGTATTACTTCCAAAAGTGGAAACCTACAGAAGGACATAGACCTATTTACTGGTGCTATAACGGCTTATTTTCCTAGAGCAAGCCGTACTCATGCACGCACATGAGTCCATTGGAATGCTCCAGTATATACCTCATCCTAGATGAACCTCTTACAATCAGCTCAGTAAGTGTGTCGTGACCCGTACCTAGTGCAGGGTCCCCCTTTAATACCAGAATAGGTTACTGACTAATGTGGGTCCCACACAACAGATGACATAAGCCAACCCTTACAGATCTTGTGTCCTCAATTAACTAGGATTTTGACAAGTTATGCCTAACAGATTCGCATAACCCCCTACAGATTTACGGGTTAAACTTTACAAGTTTACGGGTCCATATAACTCCAACAGATGTAACCGGTTAACTTTTCTAGATTAACAGGTTCGTACAACCCCCATAGATTTAACAGGTTTACTTAACCCCGCAAATTTAACAAGTTAACTTGACCCCACAGATTTAATAGTTTTACTTAACCCTACAGATTTGATGGGTTTACATAACCCCATAGATTTAATGGGTTTCCATATTTACAGACTACTTATTTATAATTCGTACAACTTATCTTATTTCATAAGTTATCCCCTTCCTCTATAGTTTATTATAACCTAAGTTATAATTACCACTTGTCCCTAGGACAAGCCTACCTATTATATTTCCTTTTTCCCATTTGGGTTTATTCATAATAGGTTATTATCATTCCCCGTTCATGTATGTTAATGCACTAGACCTCTCACATTAGGTTGACCACTTGTGGATGCTGGATATGCCGGATGGTTCTGAGCAGACTTCTACCACAAGTCGAACTTAACCTCGTGTCTTAGCACCGTTACGTGTACATTTACGCACTCAACCCCTCACATTAGATTAACCACTTGTGGACCTGGATTTGCCGGGTGGGTCCGCGCAGACTTCTACCACAAGTATAATCTAACCTCGTGTCTAAGTGCGGTTATAGTTTCTAACTACTGTAAATCTAGGCATATTCATTCTTATACAATTATTCATGCTCATTGTAGGTTTTTCAATTTCAATGGATTAAACATGCTTCACAGATTCTTTACAGTTCCATTAACATGTCTCGCTTAATCTTAAATTAAGCCTACAGATTTATATGTCTCATACCACAAGTCATAATTTACGGTAGAAATCATGCCCCAATTTTTTAGTCCAATTTCACAATATAGTTTATGCCCCCAAATTCCAATTGCGATTCAAAGTACAAGTTATGCCCCTAAATTACCATTTTCAATCATTCCCAATTTAACCCAATTTCGTGCATATGCATATTTCAGAGATATCGGCCTAGGCTCGAAGGTATCCTAGCTATAAAAATAAAAAGGGAATGAGAGAGAAGAAGAATATGCATAAAACCAAAAGTAACAGAAATGGGAATATAATAACAGAAATAGGCATATAAGAACAAATCTGGTGAACAGAAATAGGCATATAAGAATAGATCTGATGAATATGTAATAATAGGAATAATAAGGCATGGGTTTAGATCCAGATTTATAAACATGTCAGGATTATTTGTTAAATGTTTATATCTAAAAATAACATGAACTCACAGAGGCTGGATCAATAGAATAGAGAAAAATTAGGCTGAAGTTGTAAAAGAAATCCTTGAATGCGTATATGCTGTTGTTGAAGGAAATAGGATAATTCAATCTAAGCTGGGGCAGCATCTCATTGTCTCCATTGTTTTTGGTGTGTAAAAACAATAGAAATAAGGTCCTATTTATAGCCTAAAGCCAATGAATCAGGTCAGGAAACAAGTCCAGGTACAAAAAGTGAATTCTGCCTAGATCCGTATAGGGGTCGACCCCCCTTTGGGTATCGACTGATGGGTCGACCCCAAACACCCTAGGTCGACCCCGGGAACGGGTCGATTCCGTAATTGGCCTTCCCGCTTTGCTATTTTGGATTATTTTGAAAATTTTGATTTGTTTGTGTATATATAATTCTCTTGTATGTATACAAACTTCTAGGCTTAATAACTTCCTCACACGATGTCCGTTTCACGCAAACTCGAAGTCTACCTTAAACAAAATTCCAAGATGAACGCAATGGCACAGTCTGTTTTACTTAATTCCCAATATTTAATTAAGTATTCTTTAAATTATCATTCAAATGTTCTTTAAAATTACGGAGTGTTACATTCTCTCCTACTTAAAGGATTTCGTCCCCTAAATCTCTAAGTTAAGAGGAATGTATATACTAACATCCATCATCCATTTACTCATTCACCAATCATAGGCATCCTATGTCCTTAAAAGATTTCTAATGCTTATATGAACACATGCAAAGGTGTGTGTATATGTCCCAATGCTAATGTGAAAGATTAGGAGGTCTACTGATTCAGTCGACCTTCTCAATGCAATTCATATTCGTGCCATGAGTCCAACATGTATGCCAATAATCCTAACATATCATGTAAATGCTATATGCATACAAAATCATCCATCCAAATGCAATATCCATATGACGATTCACCCATTTTCATCCATAAAAAAGAAAAAATGCACACACATCCATATGCAGTATGAGAGTGATTGAGCCGAACTAGTGCCTAATTTATGTGTATACGCATCCACGAGCAACCACTAGCAAACACTTTCATCCATCAAACATAACATGCCTCAAATACATGTTTACATCCATGGGATTTCTACCTAAAGGTCGAAAATTCGATCGATAGGATAGACATGAATGACTGAAGAATGTATGAATAAAACCTTGGAAAAAGAAGTTAAGAACATGGTCCCGAAAAGGAAAGGTATGAAGCCTGATTCTTGTCTTCAGTCTCCCAAGTCGCATCCTCACCGTCTTCTCCCTTTTGCACTTTTATTAACTTAACCTCCATGCTGCGCAGTTTCTTAACTTCTGATCCAAGTATACTGGTAGGAACTCGTCTAATTATCGCCTCCCGTTCTACATCTACTTCTGTGACACCCTACGCCCGTTAATGTCACTCATTAAGAGAATGCATTAAGTTTTCATGAAGCGTTATAGGTAAACAAACATAGAACATTACAAGATAGATATAAAAGATAGCAGCGAAATTTAAAATTTTATTTAAAACATAATTCATAACATCATGATCCAACATATCACAAGTCTGGAACTACATAAAAACCATTAAAATAATATAAAGCTTCTGTCTTGTACCATTAGAGTACACAAATACATTAAAAAAAAGCATAATTTGCCAAAAGAGACAAATCCATAGTAGTAAAGACAAGAACTTGAGAAATACTTCAAAAGCAGCTCCTAGCAATATGATAACCGACTCCTGGTTAAGCCTGAATATTCCTACCCTATGAACCTGGGGGAGGGAGGGGGAACGGAAGAGAGAAGAGGAAAAAAGGGTCAGACGTAAAGTCTGGTGAGTCTAGTTACTTTTAGCAAGTAAATAAGTAAAAGTATCGTGATAGACATATAAGGTGGATAAGAAAGATATAACACTATAAAAGGTATGTATGACAAGGTAAACATGATAGAGTGTAACGACCCGGATTTCACCAGACCCAATCGATCTTGAGATCGATCAAGACCGTTCAAACCTGAATACGTTAACTCTGGGAATATAACACATTAGAACAAATAACAACATACTTTTACTACATAATAATGTTACATCAGAGTACAGAATATCAGAGTACATTGAATAAAATACAGCGGAAGATAAAATTATAATAAGACTAATATAATGCAGCGGAATAATTAATTTAATCACAACGGAAGACCATCAATGTTATGGACACAACACTAAGCTTCAATCCAGAATCCTGCTCCATATATCTGCAAAATAAGCTACTCGACTGCCCATGTGAAAAAGAGGGCAGCCGAGTTTACAAAGTGAAACAAACTACGGGTCAGTCATGGGACTGGTGTGAGCAATCTTTACTTAACTTATCTAACAAGGAGGCTAATCACAGGACCACGCCGCTATCGCGGAACGGGTTTACTCCATTGGATTGCCAGTGCATAAATAAAGTAAATTGTTAAAACAACGAAATGCTTTTTAGAAAGATGAAAGCATTATAAGACTCAGGTCACATCACACAATGCAACGCAAGCCGGAGGATAGAGTTTTACCTTATAATGGTCAAAAATGCTTGATACGATAAAAACGGATGTATATATGTTTTTAAAAACATTTCAATCATAATGTATTAATCATAAACGGCATAACTACCATATACTATGTCACCATACTAGTTCTACAATCAAACCCGCATGGTGTCATATTGGAAATTGGGTTTCCATCAAGAGTCAAGGTTAGGAACGATCTCCTGACTGATTCGAGACACTCTAGCAATGTCTCAGGATCACAGCTACGGGCAACCCTTGGATCCTGTAGGGCCGGTCCCCCAATAGTGCAATGGGTTGGATTGGCAATTCCTGTACACATGCTTCTCGATTATATTGGACCTATAAATTGGCCATTGCGGCCAATAAAAATCCGAGGCGCCTCAAAATCCATCAACCACATAAGTAAAATGTCGGTCCGTGTTAAACCCAAACACCACTTCTAGCTAGAAAGAAACATATGCACTCCCTGCGTTCCCTTACTCCGTTTCTGACTCATATCGGGGTATGAGGCTCGCCAGGTAACGAAATACACAAAGCTATGCCTAAATAGGCTGTGCTTTGATCATCATCCACAGGGCTCTGCTTTTCAACAAAAACCCCGATCAATTGCAACTTGGCATGTCACATTGACAGATCACACCATGCGATCAATAACTACCAATATATAACCTTCAAGCTCGTGCGCCTCAAAGAAGGGTATTAAGCAAGAGAATAAATCCTCCGCCACCACAGATATATATTAATAAATATCAAATTAATTACACAGCATGAAATTAAATGTCAGACACACATCCATTTACATGTCTGTTCTGGGTCTGAACGAATCCGGAGACACCTATGTGCTCGCGTATCCGGACAATCAACACGTATGTCCGGACGACTACCACCGAAGCCCCTTCAGGGTAGCTACTCCTATCATGGACCTCAGTAGCAACACATCCATTCAATGTGAAGATCGCCGGTCTTCAATCACTGTCTTCAATCACCGTCTTCAATGTCTTTGACTTTTAATCGTCATAGTAAGTATTCGGAATGGGTTAAACCCGGTCTTTCCGAATAACTCGCGTATTTTTATAATTAAAAATCAAGTGTTGTAAAGACACATCCAACGCCTCTTTCGAATTCAGAATATTCTTTAAATAAAATATTCGTATTATTAGGGAAAGGTTCCCATTAATTTTATCAAAGATAAATTCTTTTAAATTTAATCTTAAATCTTATTTTCAAAGATTTATTAATATTCCAATTCAGTTTTAATACCCAAAATCATAACTTTACGATTATTCCAATTTAATAAATAAACTTTATCTTTAATTGGGTTAAAGAATCAATGCCATTTAAAAACTTTGTTCACGATAAACCCAAAATCATTTTCCAATAAATAAATATAAATTGAAATACCAATAATCTTAGTTGAAAGATTTATTCTTTATTTAAAAGAAATTCTTTGTTTAAAAATATTCTTTATATGAAGGATATTCTGAATCGGAAAGCAGCTCAATCATTTACCATATAACTTTAGTTATATGGACAATTGATAAATAATTATCAAACCATTCATTCAACATACAGAGTGAAGTTCACAAATGTGTGAGCATTAAAATGAAATAATAACGCTCATCGCAGCCTGTCAATCTATCGATTGACATACAAATAAATATTGGGACAAGTGTATATCAGTTATCATCCCAATACGCATGTGGGGTTTTCAGCCAACAACAATACATATAAATAAATAATTGGTTAATGAATTTAACCAATTTTTATACTACCAACATGTTGATAATGATGGACAAAAATGATATTTTATTCCTAATGTCGAAATAAAATATATTTGACTCGCATAATTTCCTTATACATGTCTAATATTTAATAGAATGTAATTTATTTATGTGACATTATTGTGGATGACAAATAAAAGGATAATTTTCATTATACTTAATTTGTATGTAATTATTCTTAACGTAAAAGAAATAATCTCATTTGTATATGTTTCAATGTATAAACTAACACATAAAAATATTTATTTTAAATTGCATACAAATTTTAATGTGTGCATTAACATATAAGGATGTCATTTTATCTCACTTATACATTCTAATCAATGTTTAGACCAAGAATATGATTCTTATATTTGAATATAAATTCTAATGTAAGTTTACAAATAAGAATGATTTTTATATTTACCTATAAATTCTATTGTATGTTATGCAAATAAAAATGATTATTTTATTGGCATATAATTTCTATCTCAACAAAATGTATAAGGAGAGTGATACATTCATTTGCCGACAATTCTATTTTATCAAAAAGCTATTTGTTTTTAATTCTTATTTGACAAAAATGTCCTTTTTGGTATCAACCAATATAATTCGGTAGAATGAATGTTTGATTTAACTAATATAAATTGACAAAAGTAATTATTTTGTTTCAACTAATGTAAATTGACAAAAGTGATTATTTTGTATCAACCTTTTTAAAATGACAAAATTAAATAATTTTGTCTCATTCTATTTAAATGATAAAAAATGTAGCTTTTCATATTGCAACAAAAGGACAAATAAACCTTATCTATCTATTTACTCTTTTTATTGAAGCGAAGATGACACTAAAAATATATCTTTTTAATTCTAATCTTTTTATTATAATCTATGATGAAAATAAAAACATTTTATTTAATTTAAAAAAATTACAACAAAGATGAATTCATTTTATCATAATCCTTTTTTATTTACTCTAGTTTAAAATTAAAATAATATTTTAATCCTATTCTTTTATTTATATCTAAAATGTAATAAAAGTGTAACTTCTTAAACTATGCTTTTTATTTGCACCTAAAATGCAAATAAAAAGATGATATTTTAATTTATGATTTATTTGCATCAAAGAATGCAAATGAAAATACAACTTTTAACTTCATGTTTTATTTGCATCAAAGAATGCAAATAAAAATGCAACTTCCAATTCAATATTTTATTTGCATCTAAAATTGCAAATAAAAAATGCAACTTCTAATTCAATATTTTATTTGCATCAAGGAATGCAAATAAATGTGCAACTTTTAATTTCATAGTTTATTTGCATCAAAGAATGCAAATACAAATTCAACTTTTAATATGGTGGTTTATTTGCATCAAAGAATGCAAATGAAAATTTGACTTTTACATACATGTTTGTTTGCATCAAAGAATGCAAATGAAATTTGACTTTAAAATACTATGGTTTATCTACATCTAAATGGGCAAATAAAAAAAATATAATCTTTTAACTATGATGTTTATTTGCATCTAAATATGAAAAAAAAATTATTATTTTTGCTTTGTTTGCAACTAAATTTACAAACAAAAATGTAACTCTTTAAATCATATTTTTATTTCTATCTAAAATAAAAATGTCATACATTCGAGTGTTTTTATTTGCATTTATAATTGCAAAAATGTAATTTTGACTCTAATGTTTGTTTGCTTCTAAAATTGCAAATAAAAATATAATTTTACTTCTAATGTTTTATTTGCATCTAAAATAACAAACAAAAATATAGTTTTACTTCTAATCAAAATAAAAGAACAATTTTATTTTCTATGCGTATATGCATAGAAGGATGCAAATAAAAGATCATTTTTATTTCTATGTATATTTGCATAAAAGAATGCTATACATAAAAGAATGCAAATAAAAGATCAATTATATTTTCTATGTATATTTGCATAAAAGAATGCAAATAAAAGATCGATTATATTTTCTATGTATATTTGCATAAAAGGATGCAAATAAAAGATCGATTATATTTTCTATGTATATTTGCATAAAAGGATGCAAATAAAAGAACATTTTGTTTTCTCTAAATGTATTTGCATAAATGAATGCAGACAAAATAACATTTCATTTTCTCTAAATGTATTTGCATAAATGAATGCAAATAAAAGAACATTTTATTTTCTCTAAATGTATTTGCATAAATGAATGCAAATAATAGAACATTTTATTTTCTCTAAATATATCTGCATAAATGAATGCAAATAAAAGAACATTTTATTTTTTCTAAATGTATTTGCATAAATGAATGCAAATAAAAGAACATTTATTTTCTATGATTTGTGAATTCTAATCCAATGTAATTCAACATAACAAGGTGATTATTTTATCGATTTGGAAATTCTAATCCAAATCAATAAATAATTAAGGTGATTATTTTATTTAAACACAACCAAATCTATGATTGTACATCAACAACAACAGATAAAACATCTACAATATCATCATATAAGATATGAATTATATACATTCAATCATCACATAACAATTAAATTTAATAATTAATTAATTATTAAAAGGAAGAATTCTCACCGTCATGGCGCAAATTGGTCGAAAATTCAAACAACTCAGAATTTTCCCTTTTCAGTCCAGCAATGTAGATCTTTGTCATACAATCTTGTCG
The DNA here is from genome assembly GCA_030737875.1 of Allium sativum. NCBI lineage: Eukaryota > Viridiplantae > Streptophyta > Magnoliopsida > Asparagales > Amaryllidaceae > Allium > Allium sativum. The sequence goes on along the minus strand of CM060912.1, from coordinate 964,579,756 downwards.
GATCTGAAATCATTAATTTCCGATGTCGCATGTGTTAGATACGATTTTTACAAGTTTTACAACATTTCAATTAATTAAATAAATTAAATAATTAAAAATTAATCCATCTTCTACCTCTGAAACTCACGGCCGCAACTTCAAACTTTTGTTCAGAATTAGGTTTAAATTTTCCGACAAACACAGTCAACGAGAGGATGATTGGAGGGAGGGGTCTTCTCGGCATTGAAGACGCGCGTCGGCAGCCTGAGTGCGGCGGAGCTCGACCGAGCGATGGGGGTGCGGCGGCGGTCCAAAGTCGGCCCGTTCTCGGGTCTGGTTCAGGAGAAATACACACTTTCAGGTAGGGTTATCCGTATGGATGTGTAGAGAATGAAAATCTCTACAAAAGTCTGAACTGGAGTGAGTGAATTTGATGTAAGGATTGAAAGATTTTAGAGGAGGAAGTTAGACAATTTTCGGCCATGGATTCGAATAGAAAAGCGGCGGCCGATGAAAATGGATTTAGTGTTTGGCTTTTCTCCAATATTTATAATATTTAGATGTAATTTTTACAAAAAAACCGTACTTTTCAATAGTTCTGATTTCAATCCAACTAGAGTTATCCCTAGCCAATTGCCCCCGTTCCGGACGCAATAGGCTAGGTCTCATCAGTCCAAACGACTGTCTGTGGCCTGAATTATTTAATTTAATATTTAAATCTTTTAATAAATTAATTCAACTGTATAATTAAATTCACCGGGCCACATACAGACTCAGAAAAATCCAAAAAAAATTATTTCTGGCTTTGTTTTGACGATGCGGTCCTAACAAAATTAATTTCGTCGAATTTTGAGACTGTTTGAAAAATGGCTATTTTCAAGTCGATCAGAATTGACTGAAATTGATAAAATACGTTTTCTTTTGCCACGCTCACATATTAATTCTAAAAATTATAAAAATTGAAACCTAACAATAAATTGACATTCGGTTCCAATAAAAGTGGTTTCGTCAAAAACGGAGGTCGTCTGAAAAATAGCTATTTTTAATATTAAAAAATATATATAAATTCTACAGCGACTATTCTGAATTTTAAACTGGGCATAACTTTTGATTCCCGCTATGAAATTTCGATTTTTCGGATTCATTAGAAAGATATTTTTATATAGATTCTAATATTTTTGGTTTCACTAAAATCTGTTAAATTTTGAATCCGGTACATTAGGTCAAAGTTCAAGTTTGACTTTTCAAACTACCGTGCTATTTCTAACTCCTTTTATAATTAAAATAAAAAAATTCATTCTAACTTCGATTTTAAATAAATTTTTTTCATCGTTATTATTTAAAATAAATTATTTTATCATTAAAATTTCTAAAATAAAAATTTTAAATTGGTTCAGAATTTGCGGGTTATTACAATCTCCCCGACTTAAAATCTTTTCGTCCTCGAAAAAGAATGGAGTCGAAATTTGTTTAATCATCCAACTCAACCTTTAATTTTGATTAATTTTCAATCGAGTTCAATATGAAATTTAATTTAGTTAAATTTATCATTCTTTTGTATGTTGGTTAAATTAATTATCATTCCAATATTTTAATTAGTTAAACTAATTATCAAACATCACAACCAGCAATCAATTAGGTGATTAACTTTTCAAATATATATCATTTTTATATATAATCAAAAACCATATTTTTGATGCAAATCACAGCAATAGACCCTATTTAGTTTTGGTTCTCACACCAGTCAATGGAAATATATAGACATACCACTTTCGAAACTCGAACATAAATTCTGATGATGTTTCGAACCACCATCAGAACATCTCCAAGCGACTAAAGTGTGATTCTATATCCATCTAGTATATTTGAGGTTTCGAATACATGCTAGCTAGGCGTATATGCAAAATCTTTATATATCAATTGTCTAATATAACATAAAATAATATATTCAAATACGTAAAATGAGATTTTTAAATTTTCAAAACTAAACTTATTTTTATTTTAAAAATTAATACTCTTCACACTCGTTTTAGGATACTACTGATCCCATCCTTGACGATTTATTCTTATTGGATATTACTAATCCAATCTCTGATGAGTCTTTTGTTTAGATCTAATGAGTCGTACCCCAAAGATTTGAGCTAACCAGGGTTCTGATACCAACTGTAACGGCCTTAATTTCACCCGACCCGATCGATCGCGAGATCAATCAAGACCGTTCAAACCCGAATACGTTAACTCTGGGAATACAACACATAAGAACAAATAACAACAGACTTTTTGTGACGACCCCATTTCCCGTAAAGACGGAGACAAGGGTAATCTTTGGAATATAACACAGAAATAGATTATAGCAGAATAGAATTAAATAAATACACCAGATAATGAACAACAGAATATACTGGATAAAAGTAATCATCAGAGTTACACAGTATACAGGATCATACTTAGTACAAATACAGTTCAGTTATACATAAATGTCTATAGCGGAAAAACAAACATAATGTACAATAGGAGCTGAACAGCATAAAAAGAGATAAATAATAGAATCCATCTTCAGCTCCAGCTACCCAGAAAGAGCTAGCTAAACCTGAATACAAGGTTGCCCATGTAGAAAAAGGGGCACCCGAGTTTGAAAGTGAAACAAACTACGAGTCAGTCATGGGACTGGTATGAGAAATCTACTCAACACATTTATAATATGGATAATCACAGGACCACGCCACTTTCGTGGAACGGGTTTACTCCATTGGATTGACAGTGCTTTAAAAACAAATCTTTCTTTTAAACATCGCAATGCTTTTTATAAAAATGAAACCATTATAAGACTCAGTTCCCATCACACAATGCAAAGCAAACCGGAGGATAGAGTTTTTACCTTATAATGGCCAAGATATGCTTGATACGAATAAAACAAAAGAATTTGATATTATTACTAGTGTCTATTTGTTTCAAAAGCAATTTCGAATCATAACTATCAATCATAAACGACATGAGCATCCCATGCCACTATGTCGCCAAATATAGGTATACAATCAAAATCGCATAGTCACGTATTTGGAAATTGGATTTCCGTCATGAACCAAGGCAAAAGATAATCCTTACCGAATTTGAGACCGCCTATTCCGAGCCTTAGGAACAGCCGCAACTGCCCCTTGGATCGTCAGGGCCAGTCCTTCGATGTGGATTATTATGCCTGAACAATACGTTTCCCCGCCCTATGGGGCGTAAACGAACCACGAATGACTCCATCGGTCCCGGATCGACCGATATATCCGAGGTGCCTCGCTATCCATCATCCACATAAGTAAAATGTCAGGCCGTGTAAAAACACTAACACAACTTCTAGCCAGGAAGAAACACATGCCCTTCCTGAGGTCCTTCCTCCCGTTTCTGGTTCATACCGGGGTGTGAGGCTCGCGAATTCACGTTATACACAAAGCTACGCCACACAGGCGGTGCTTTGATCATCACCACAAGACTTTGCTTTTCAACAGAAGCCCAGATCATTTGCCACTTAGGCATGCCACACTAGCAATTCATGCCATGCGACTGATGTCCATCGATATACAACCTCTGAGCTCGTGCGTTTCAAAGAAGGGAGTTAAGCAAAAGAATAAATTCTCCGCCGCCAAACAGATGTATATTTAACATATATCAATCAACACAGAATAAAATTCAATGTCAGACACACAGTCCATTTACAAGTCCATTCTGGGTCTGAACGAAACCGGAGGCACTATATACCTCGCAACCCATCGATCTCCACGTTCGTCTGGACGATCACCACTCATTATCCATATTTCGGGATGCCTCCCAATCAGGACCTCGGTTACCATCCAAACGAGGTGAAGATCTCCGGTCTTCGACCACCGTCTTCATCTTCGACTTTCAATCGTCGATCAATTATTTGAAATGAGAATTAACTCGGCCTTTTCAAATAATTCACGCATATTGTTCTTTAATGGTTAAATCATTCGACAACACCAATATTGTTCTTTAATGTAATTTTCACACCAAACACATTCAACCATCAAATACAACATAAATCGAGCAAATTCAGTTTATTTCCATTCCATATCGTTTATGATATTTTATAACGATTTATCGCTATTTTTATTTATTTTAAGATAGCCAATTTATTCAAAACGACGCTTCGGGCCATAACGCGGTCGTGGCGCTGTTTTTCTTCAGATTTGATTTACATATATCTGAAAATCTAACCGTTGGATCTTCACAAAATGTACATCATTAGAAAGATCTTTTCAAAACGAATCCAACGGTTCCAGTTTCGGGAAAATCCGACGGTCGGATCTCCCAGTAAAATCGTTTGAAGTTTCGATTTCAAAATACGAACAGCAGCGTCGCTATTCGATTAAATATATATATATATATATATATATATATATAATCGATTTTGGCGCTGTTTTTCTTCAGATTTGAATTAAACATTCCAGACAATCCAACCGTTGGATTTTTACAAAGTTGGTGCCGTTGGGAAGATTTTTCCAAAGCGAACCCAACGGTTGCGGTTTTGGGAAAATCCGATGGTCGGATCTCCCGCACTAATCATTTGAAATCACGATTTCAAAATAAGAACTGCAGCGTCGTTATTCGATATATTTCAATTCTATTTATATATATATATATATATATATCGATTCTTTGATTTCAAAGCTATATTCTTTTCATACATGTGATAAAAATGATATTTTTATCTAACTGTCTTCTATTTCAACACTTCACTATTTTTAACAATTCATTTATATAATAAAAATGTGATTTTTATTGTAAAACAATTCATTTCAAAACACTGTTATTTTATAATTCATATAGGTAATAAAAATAGGATTTTTATTATAAACCAATTTCTTTCAAAAGGAGGTTATTTTATACAGTTTATATAGATGATAAAAATGTGATTTTTATATTTAAAACACGAACACCATTCAACACACGAATTTTAATTCAACGAATGAATATCGATTCAACACATGAATATTTTCTATTCAACGAATAAATATAGTTTCAACAATTGAAAATAATTCAAACACATGAATATTATTCAAAATTTCGACAGCATAACAGCAGGGTAGTTAAAACCGGGACCGTCCCTAGTACGGCTCCTCGCTCTACCTTAAAACCTCGCGGTTTTTGACAATGGGGAATCATGCATCTAGTTCGCACGCAGGCGGCATGTATATATTTATTTCATTTCCACAAACTAATCCTATGTGGTTTCAACTAAATATTTCTCAACCACAAAAGGGTATTTTTCAACCACAATCAATCGATATCAACCACAAACAATTCCAATCAACCATTCACTATCAATAAATTTTCACACCAATCACAACCAATAAATATCGTCCATGGTTTGTGGACGAGGGGCGTATATATATATATATATATATTTATATATAGCAATTCACTTCTATTTCAACACATATATAATTTTTACAACGCATATATAACTTATACATCGAACGTACAACTTATACAACGCTTATACATGAGGTGTACAATGCTTATATAACTCATACATCGACTATATAATTTATACATCGTTGTTTTCCATATCGTTATAAATTAGAAATCTCACCTTGGGTTCCACTCCACCAAAAATAGCAGAAGGCTCTGAAAAATATGCGGTCCCTTCTAGAATGTAGAAGGCGTCCACACGAGTCCACTATCTCTTGTTTCACTGAATTTCATCAAGAAACGAAAAAGATATGATTTTTCAAAGTTTGCAACGGTTTAAAGGTGTTAAAACAGTTGAAAATATATATAGCCGTATACCTCGTTTTGATGTTCAAAACTAGGTCTTCAATTCTGGACCAAACCGTGAAGTATTACCATGATCGGACCACGCAGCGTTGACCAGCCTCGAGAGGCGCGCCTGAGGTACTGACGGCGTCGAACTCGGAGGCTCCTGGGTGGCGCGATCGGCCTTCGAACGACGGAGCTTCACGAGGTCGGTTCTGGCGATATACACAACGAAAAAAATCAAACTATATACGGATTTGAAGCTCGTTTGACGATCTACAAAAACCTCAACTGGGGCATGGATTTTTATTGAGTGTGGAAGGAGAAAACAAAGGGGAAAGCTTTGAAGAGGAGCCGCCGTTCGTATCGGGGAGAGAGAAAGGGTTTTCTCCTTCTTTTTTTATTAAATTCTGATTGGCCGGTGGGTTTTAAAAGGTGTTTTCTGACACGACCCCCAATCCAAACCCAACGACTGTCGTCCCTAGCGTTTTACCCCCATTCCGAACACAATGGGATATGTTTGGTAGGCCCATTCGACTGTTTCAGTTAGTTTCCATTCAAATTAAAATATAAAACATTCAATATTCGATTTGAACGTACATTTCAATTTGCTAGGGCCACAAACTAATTTGAAAAATTCCAGAAAAATAAATCTGGCTATGTTTTGACGTCACGGTCCAAACAAAACTAGTTTCGTCGAATTCTGAGACCGTTTGCAAAAAGGCCCATTTCTGGTCGATTCAATTTAACTGTAATTGACCAGAACACATTTTTCTTTGCCACGCTCACATACTAGCTTCAAAAATTATGAAATTTGAAACCTAGCAATAACTCCACATCCTAGATCCAACAAAAGTGGTTTCGTCGAATTCCGAGGTCGTTTGCAAAATGGCCAATTTCACGGGCTATATAAATTCCATAGCGACCTTTCTGAAAATCCATTTGGCCATAACTTTTGCTTTCCGCTATGAAAATTCGATTTTTCAGATTCGTTAGAAAGGCATTCACTAACAGATTTAAATATTTTTGGTTTCACTCAAATCCGTTTTGTTTTGCACCCGGTACAGTCCGACAAAGTTTGAATTCAATTTTTGAAACTGTAGTGCCATTTCAGGCCTTGTTTATAATTAGAATTAATTATATTCGTTTTCAATTGTCGATTCAAACTCACTTTTCATCGATATTATTTAAAATATTTATTTTAAATATTTAAAATCCATTATTTTAGCCAATTTAAAATTTTTAAATTGGTTCAGATTTTCTGGGTCGATACAATCTCCCCCACTTAAAACTTTTCGTCCCCGAAAAGGAAAAGTTGAAAGTGGTTTGATTAATCAACTCTACGTTCGACCTGGCTTCCATTCTCCAACTTTTCAATTTCTGAGAATTTTCAAATTCTTCAAAAATTTGGCTAACACCCGGAATTTTCGAAAAATTTCGCCATAACCTCCTTTGTACGGGGAGAGGTTTGGAAATTTATTGGGCCGTATTTGGTACCCAATAAATCCTAATAAGCATACACATATTTATAGTGATATATTCTAGTGTTTACAGGGGAGCGTGTATTGATAATAACTCCAGAGAATAAATTCTCGTCACCCTATCAAAGCCTGAGGGAGTGTGTATTTTAAATGCTCCAGAGGATAAATCCTCGTCACCTCGTCCTGTGTGGGAAATAAATAGTCCATGTGTCGTATCTAATAACTAGAGAGACGTGGTTATTGTTAACTCTAGACCCGTGTGGGTTTTTTTTATTAATCTGGCAATTTTATCGTTACAATTTAAATAGTCCATATCAGTCATCAGTTTAACCTGTAAAATAAAGTCATCACCATACAAGCCTCTCGCTCGTATGGTAAATCTTCCACCTCGTCACACAAGCTCCAAATTCTTATGTGGTATATGATGAAGTATGCCTATCTTCAGAAGTATGCCATGTAATGTAGTTCAAAATTAATTGTTACTATCCTATGACGACGTTTATTATTTCACACAGAATAACTAGCACTCCGCATCCGATGGCATTCACAGGAGTTGATATAATAATATTTCGCATCCAACTCATTAAGGTTTACCTATTTGTCGGGCACGCAAATAAAATCTTTACTCAACAGCTATCCAATTACCTGTTCAAACATATATAATGCACATGTATATATTTCTATCTATTTTCTAATCAGTTCAATGTGTGATCTAAAGGAATAAATTCTACCATTATTCTCTTATCGATTAAATTAACTATTGTTTTAATAATTTAATTAAGCAAATCTACAATCACACAATACAAACAACAATCAAATTGTTTTTAACTTTTCAAAAATATACTAATCAATTTCTATACTCTTTTAAAATCATTCAGACTATAGAATTAAAAGTACACATCCGTGGAAAGAAAATGACAATAGAGTAGAGAACTAATTAGTAATGCAAAGTATGGTAAATGTACCTTGCACCGGAGTCAAACAGAGATATCCACTCGGCATCTAGGATAGGCTTTCTGAATGCTCTCCTCAGTTTCCCAAGTATAATCTCACGGATCTCCACTCCATTTCACTTTAACTAAGCGAACCTTCTTGTTCCTTGGCTCTTTGGTTTCTTTGCCGATACTCTTTAGCGGCTCTCTTCTCACAGCTAGCTCTGGAGTAATTTCAATATCCTGTTGAGCTGCTTCTTCCACGATCAAGTCTGGATCATGAACGTGCTTTCGAAGTTGAGATACATGAAATACATCATGCACTCCAGGCAACCAATCTGGCAATTTAACCCTATAAGCGAGCGTTCCGATCCATTCTAGAATAGGAAACGGACCAATGAATTTGGGCGCTAACTTTCCAGTTTTATCGAACCGGATAACTCCTCTCATCAGCGATACTTTCAAATATACATAGTCGCCAACAGCAAACGATATATCTCTTCTTCTCCTATCGGTATAGCTCTTTTGTCGGCTTTGAGCGGCCAGTAATCGTTTCTTAATAAAATCGACTTTGTCGGCAGCTTCTCGAATCATATATGGCCCCAACACAAGTCTATTACCGGGTTCGACCCAACAAGCAGGAGATCGGCACGGTCTACCATACAACGCTTCGAATGGGGACATTGTTAGGCTCGCCTGGTAGCTGTTATTATATGAGAATTCAGCCAAATGCAGATGGTCTTCCCATGATCCACCGAAATCTATAACACAAGCCCGCAATAGATCTTCTAGTATACGGTTCACCCTCTCAGTTTGACCATCTGTCTGAGGATGATAAGCGGTGCTCAAGTTCAGCTTCGTTCCCAGCTCTACTTGAAATGCCTCCCAGAATTTACTAATAAATATTGTATCTCTATCACTGACTATACTGATCGGCACTCTATGTAGTCTAACAATTTCCTTGAAATATATCTGCGCCAGACTCTGAGCAGTTCTGTTTGATCCGACAGGTATGAAATGGGCGGTCTTCGTGAAGCGATCTACGATCACCCAAATACTGTCATTTCCTTTTCTGGTTCTGGGCAAACCATCAATGAAGTCCATGGAAATATGTTCCCACTTCCAACCAGGAACGTCTAGCGGTTGTAACAATCCAGCCAGTTTCTGTTGGTCGCTTTTGACTAGCTGGCATGTAGGGCATCGACTAACATATATCGAGATGTCTCTTTTTAACGACTTCCACCAGAATGTTCGCTTGATATCGTTGTACATTTTACTCACACCCGGATGGATACTGAGCTTAGATTTGTGGCATTCATCAAGCATGTCTCTTCTGAGTTCAGGAATTTCTGGAACACAAATTTGTCCTTCTAACCTCAGAATCCCTTCGTTGTCGAGTTGGAAATCCGAAGCATTGCCTTCACGAATTCGCTGACTCATTCCTTTAATAAATTGGTCGTCTTTTTGGAGAGCCGATATCTTGTCAATCAACGAAGTTGCAATGATAAAACTGGCGATCATTTCATTCTTTCGACTTAACGCATTGGCCACGACATTGGCTTTCCCTAGAGTGTATAGAATCTCAAAATCATATGCTACAAGGAACTCTAGCCAACGTTGCTACCTCAGATTCATGTCTTTCTGAGTGAACAGATACTTTAACGACTGATGGTCCGTATACAGTTCGAATTTCTCACCCAGAAGATAGTGTCTCCAGATTTTCAAAGAGAATACGATGGCCAACAACTCAAGATCATGAGTTACATAGTTTTTCTCGTGCGGCTTCAGTTGACGGCTAGCATAAGCAATCACTTGGCCTCTTTGCATTAACACTGCGCCAAGGCCTTCTCTAGAAGCATCAGTCCAGACTTTCAAATCCTGATTGCCATCAATGATGGTTAACACTGGAGCTGTCGTTAATCTTAACTTTAGCTCTTCAAAATCCTCTTCACTTTATGGAGTCCATTTGAATTTAGAGTGCTTCTTTGTAAGCTTCGTTAAGTGACCAGATATCTTAGAAAAGTTTTTAACGAACTTCCGGTAATATCTAGACAATCCGAGAAAAATGCGGACTTCTGTAGGAGTACTAGGCTGTTTCCAGTTTTGAATAGCTGCAATTTTACTGGGATCCACAACAATTCTTTTTTCGATACGACGTGGCCCAGAAATTTCACTTCATCCTGCCAGAATATACATTTGGATAGTTTGGCTTTTAATACATTCCTTCTAAGGATTTCCAGAACTTGTTCCAAATGCTTTTCATGTTCGACCTTTGATTTAGAGAAGATTAGAATATCGTCGATAAAAACCAGAACAAATTTATTCAAAACCCCTCTGAACACTCTATTCATCAGATCGACGAAGTAAGCTGGAGCGTTACATAAGCCGAACGGCATTACTAACCACTCGTAGAATAAGTCGGGACCTCTGAATGCTGTCATTGGAACACACTCTTCGGCAATTCGAAGTTGATGGAAGCCTGTAGCTAGGTCCATCCTTGAGAATACTTGTGCTCCATTCAGACGATCCAATAAATCATCGATCCGGGGCAATGGATATTTGTTCTTTATAGTGTGCTTGTTCAAATCACGATAATCCACACATAGACGTAGAGTACCGTTAGATTTTGGGACAAATACCACTGTTGCTCCCCAATCAGAGAAACTAGGCCTGATCAGACCCTTCCATACTAGCTGTCGTGTTTGATTGTCCAATTCCTCTTTCTCTTCCAAGGACATTCTTCGAATAGCGTGAACTACCGGCCTTGCATTCGGAATTAAAGCAATTTTGAAATCTATTTCTCTTTGCGGAGGTAAGCGAACAACTTCTTCGAAAACATCCGCATAGTTCCTGATGACAGGAATATATTTCACTAGGTCGGGGATATTCTCTGTGATTTCAGGGATATTTTCTATTTGGGCTGGAGAAACATTCAAAGCTTCCCAGAAGTCTTTTCTATTAGCATTCTGACCTTCATAGGGAATGGTTATATAATCACTTGATTTTATCTTCGCCTTAATGACCGTGTCGGCGCATTTAACCTCAGCTTCATACTTGGTCAGCCAGTCTAACCCCAGGATAAGATCAAACTCTGTAAAATTCATGGCGACCACGATGGTAGGGAACTGATATCGAGAAAAGGAAACCGGCACTCCACAAACCCAACTGAGATCAATGGAACCCCCAACCGGATTCTGGACAGTAATTGGTTCCTTGAGCTTATTCAAATTCAAATCTAGTTTCTTAGCTGCATTCTTAGCAATGAAGCTTCGTGACGCGCCTGTGTCAAACAGTACTTTAACTGGGATATCTTTGACAGTTAGCGTGCCTTATAAAACATCTGGCCTTTCCTGAATAGCTGAGGGCTCAGAAGTTTCTGCCACTTCATTTACCTGAGCCTCATTGGTCCTTTTCGACAGCCAGCAGTCTTGCTTTACGTGACCAGCTTGATGACAAAGATTACACTTTCTATTTTCTTTAACCTTGTTCTTTGATTTAGATCCCTCCTTCTTTTACATTTTCAAGGACTTACATTTCCTGGACAGATGACCTTTTTGATTGCAGTTTAGGCATATGGCGGTCATTACTGATTCTTTCTCAGGTCTGTCCCTTTTTCGATTGACCTTAGGCTCCTTACTGACCTCAGACATCGTACTGGCCTCCGGGCGATTAGTTTCAAATTCACTTTTATTGCTAGAACTGACTTCCTCTTCGTTGCGCAACATGCCTTTCTTATGGAGATCTTCATACTGATAAGCCATATAAATCATTTCTGAAAAAGGAAGCTTCACATGCCCCATCACTTTATTCTGGTATTTCCTTTGAAGCCCGTAAATAAATCTCAGATTCTTTCTCTTCGCATTCTGAATTAGATGGGGAGCAAAGTGAAAAAGTTCGTTGAATTTCTTATGATATTCTGGAATTGTCATATCTCCTTGTATCAGATAAGAAAATTCATCACATAATCGCTCAATCACTTCAGGAGGAGTAAATCTTCCTAGGAAAATTTCTTTGAATCTATCCCAGGTGATATCACCTTCTGGATTATTTTTGATGATTGTTTCCCACCAGATTAAAGCTTCTCCATTGAGCGCCCAAGATGCTACAAATCTTTTCTGGTCGTCTCTCAGTTGGAAACGCTCAAATATTCTTTCTGCAGAGCTCACCCAAGCTTGAGTTTGAATAATAGATTCATTGCCCGAGAATTGTGCTCCACCTAGATTTCGATATCTCTTAAATAGAGCCTCTAGATCTGGTTCTGTATTCCTTCTGTTTCTGACACTCATTTTTCTAGTACTTCTGCAAACAGCAGATCAAGTGTCAGGTCACAGAAAAGATATTTTAAAACATAGAAACATATACTTCAAATGTAAATGTGTCTATTGGGATGTATTTCCTTCTGCTTTACTTATACTAGGATATTACTGATCCTATTTGTATGAGTTACTCGTCCTAGAACACTACTGGTTCTATTTCTGACGAGTTCGTTAATATGTTATATTCCAGAACTAAGCTTAACCAAAGCTCTGAGACCACGATGTGACGACCCCATTTCCCATAAAGACGGAGACAAGGGTAAATTTTGGAATATAACACAGAAACAGATAATAGCAGAACAGAATTAAATAAATACACCAGATAATGAACAATAGAATATACTGGATAAAAGTGATCATCAGAGTTACACAGTATACAGGATCATACTTAGTACAAATACAATTCAGCTATACATAAATGTCTACAGCGGAAAAACAAACATAATGTACAATAGGAGCTGAACAACATAAAAAGAGATAAATAATAGAATCCATCTTCAGCTCCAGCTATACAGAAAGAGCCAGCTAAACCTGAATACAAGACTTCCCGTGTAGAAAAAGGGGCACCCGAGTTTGAAAGTGAAACAAACTACGAGTCAGTCATGGGATTGGTATGAGAAATCTACTCAACACATTTATAATATGGCTAATCACAGGACCACGCCACTTGTGGAACGGGTTTACTCCATTGGATTGCCAGTGCTTTAAAAACAAATCTTTCTTTTAAACATCGCAATGCTTTTTATAAAAATGAAGCCATTATAAGACTCAGTTCCCATCGCACAATGCAACGCAAACCGGAGGATAGAGTTTTTACCTTATAATGGCCAAGATATGCTTGATACGAATAAAACAAAAGAATTTGATATTATTACTAGTGTCTATATGTTTCAAAAGCAATTTCGAATCATAACTATCAATCATAGACGGCATGAGCGTCCCATGCCACTATGTCGCCAAATATAGGTATACAATCAAAATCGCACAGTCACGTATTTGGAAATTGGATTTCCATCATGAACCAAGGCAAAAGATAGTCCTTACCGAATTCGAGACTGCCTAGCCCGAGCCTCAGGAACAGCCGCAACTGCCCCTTGGATCGTCAGGGCCGGTCCACCGATGTGGATTATTATGCCTGAACAATACATTTCCCCGCCCTATGGGGCATAAACAAGCCATGAATGACTCTATCGGTCCCGGATCGACCGATATATCTGAGGCACCTCACTATCCATCATCCACCTAAGTAAAATGTCAGGCCGTGTAAAAACACTGACACAACTTCTAGCTAGGAAGAAACGCATGCCCTCCCTGAGGTCCTTCCTCCCTTTTCTGGTTCATACCGGGGTGTGAGGCTCGCGAATTCACGTTATACACAAAGCAACGCCACACAGGCGGTGCTTTGATCATCACCACAAGACTTTGCTTTTCAACAGAAGCCCTGATCATTTGCCACTTAGGCATGCCACACTAGCAATTCATGTCATGCGACTGATGTCCATCGATATACAACCTCTGAGCTCGTGCGTTTCAGAGAAGGGCGTTAAGCAAAAGAATAAATTCTACGCCGCCAAACAGATGTATATTTAACAGAGATCAATCTACACAGAATAAAATCCAATGTCAGACACACAGTCCATTTACAAGTCCATTCTGGGTCTGAACGAAACCGAAGGCACTATATACCTCGCAAATCCATCGATCACCATGTATGTCTGGACGATCACCACTCATTATCCATATTTCGGGATGCCTCCCAATCAGGACCTCGGTTACCATCCAAACGAGGTGAAGATCTCCGGTCTTCGACCACCGTCTTCATCTTCGGCTTTCAATCGTCGGTCAATTATTTGAAATGAGAATTAACTCGGCCTTTTCAAATAATTCACGTATATTTAGAATTTCAAATTAATTTATTTCAATGGTTAAATCATTCGACAACACCAATTTTGTTCTTTAATGTAATTTTCACACCAAACACATTCAACCATCAAATACCACATAAATCGAGCAAATTCAGTTTATTTCCATTCCATATCGTTTATGATATTTTATAACGATTTATTGCTATTTTTATTTATTTTAAAATAGCCAATTTATTCAAAACGACGCTTCAGGCCATAATGCGGCCGTGGCGCTGTTTTTCTTCAGATTTGATTTACACATATCTGAAAATCTAACCGTTGGATCTTCACAAAATGTACTTCATTAGAAAGATCTTTTCAAAACGAATCCAACGGTTCCAGTTTCGGGAAAATCCGACGGTCGGATCTCCTGGTAAAATCGTTTGAAGTTTCGATTTCAAAATACGAACTGCAGCATCGCTATTCGATTAAATATATTTATTTTTATATATATATATATATATATATATATATATATATATAAAAATATAATCGATTTTGGCACTGTTTTTCTTCAGATTTGAATTAAACATTCCAGACAATCCAACCGTTGGATTTTTACAAAGTTGGTGCCGTTGGGAAGATTTTTCCAAAGCGAACCCAACGGTTGCGGTTTTGGGGAAATCCGATGGTCGAATCTCCCACACTAATCATTTGAAATCACAATTTCAAAATATGAACTGCAACGTCGTTATTCGATATATTTCAATTCTATTTATATATATATATCGATTCTTTGATTTCAAAGCTATATTCTTTTCATACATGTGATAAAAATGATATTTTTATTTAACTGTCTTCTATTTCAACACTTCACTATTTTTAACAATTCATTTATATAATAAAAATGTGATTTTTATTGTAAAACAATTCATTTCAAAACACTGTTATTTTATAGTTCATATAGATAATAAAAATAGGATTTTTATTATAAACCAATTTCTTTCAAAAGGAGGTTATTTTATATAGTTCATATAGATGATAAAAATGTGATTTTTATATTTAAAACACGAACACCATTCTGCACACGAATTTTAATTCAACGAATGAATATCGATTCAACACATGAAGATTTTCTATTCAACGAATAAATATAGTTTCAACAATTGAAAATAATTCAAACACATGAATATTATTCAAAATTTCGGCAGCATAACAGCAGGGTAGTTAAAACCGGGACCGTCCCTAGTACGGCTCCTCGCTTTACCTTTAAACCTCGTGGTTTTTGACAATGGGGAATCATGCATCTAGTTCGCACGCAGACGGCATGTATATATTTATTTCATTTCCACAAACTAATCCTATGTGGTTTCAACTAAATATTTCTCAACCACAAACGGGTATTTTTCAACCACAATAAATCGATATCAACCACAAACAATTCCAATCAGCCATTCACTATCAATAAATTTTCACACCAATCACAACCAATAAATATCGTCCATGGTTTGTGGACGAGGGGCGTATATATATATATATATATATATATATATATATATATATATATATATATAGCAATTCACTTCTATTTCAGCACATATATAATTTTTACAACGCATATGTAATTTATACATCGAACGTACAACTTATACAACGCTTATACATGAGGTGTACAACGCTTATATAACTCATACATCGACTATATAATTTATATATCGTCGTTTTCCATATCGTTATAAATTAGAAATCTCACCTTGGGTTCCACTCCACCAAAAATAGCAGAAGGCTCTGAAAAATATGCGGTCCCTTCTAGAATGTAGAAGGCGTCCACACGAGTCCACTGTCTCTTGTTTCACTGAATTTCGTCAAGAAATGAAAAAGATATGATTTTTCAAAGTTTGCAACGGTTTAAAGGTGTTAAAACAGTTGAAAATATATATAGCCGTATACCTCGTTTTGATGTTCAAAACTAGGTCTTCAATTCTTGACCAAACTGTGAAGTATTACCATGATCGGACCACGCAGCGTTGGCCAGCCTCGAGAGGCGCGCCTGAGGTGCTGACGGCGTCGAACTCGGAGGCTCCTGGGCGGCGTGATCGGCCTTTGAACGACGGAGCTTCACGAGGTCGGTTCTGGCGATATACACAACGAAAAAAAATCAAACTATATATGGATTTGAAGCTCGTCTGACGATCTACAAAAACCTCAACTGGGGCATGGGTTTTTGTTGAGTGTGGAAGGAGAAAACGAAGGGGAAAGCTTTGAAGAGGAGCCGCCGTTCGTATCGGGGAGAGAGAAAGGGTTTTCTCCTTTTTTTATTAAATTCTGATTGGCCGGTGGGTTTTAAAAGGTGTTTTCTGACACGACCCCCAATCGCACAATAACTGCAAAATAAGCTACTCGACTACTCGTGTGAAAAAGAGGGCACCCGAGTTTGCAAAGTGAAACGAATTACGGGTCAATCATGGGACTGGTGTGAGAAATCTTTACTTAACTTATCTAACAAAGAGGCTAATCACAGGACCACGACACTATTGCGGAACGGGTTTACTCCATTGGATTGCCAGTGCATAAATAAAGTAAATTGTTAAAACAACGAAATGCTTTTTAGAAAAATGAAAACATTATAAGACTCAAGTCCCATCGCACAATGCAACGCAAGCCGGAGGACAGAGTTTTACCTTATAATGGTCAAAAATGCTTGATACGATAAAAATGGCTTTAATATTATTATTAGTGTATATATGTTTTTAAAAACATTTCAATCATAATGTATTAATCATAGACGACATAGCTACCATATACTATGTCGCCATATTAGTTCTATAATCAAAACCGCATGGTGTCGTATTGGAAATTGGGTTTCCATCAAGAGCCAAGGCTAGGAACGATATCTTGACCGATTCGAGACACTCTAGCAATGTCTCAGGATCACACCTACGGGCAACCCTTGGATCCTGCAGGGCCGGTCCCCCAATAGTTCAATGGGTTGGATTGGCAATTCCTGAACACACGCTTCCCGATCTTATTGGACCTATAAATTGGCCATTGCGGCCAATAAAAATCCGAGGTACCTCAAAATCCATCAATCACATACGCAAAATGTCAGGTCGTGTTAAACCCAAATACCACTTCTAGCTAGAAAGAAACGTGTGCACTCCCTGCGTTCCCTTGCTTCGTTTTTTCACTCATACCAGGGTGTGAGGCTTGCTTGGTAACGAAATACACAAAGCTATGCCTAATAGGCTGTGCTTTGATCATCATCCGCAGGGCTCTGCTTTTCAACAAAAACCCCGATCAATTGCATCTTGGCATGTCACATTGACAGATCACACCTTGCGATCGATGACTACCAATATATAACCTTCGAGCTCGTGCGTCTCAAAGAAGAGTGTTAAGCAAGAGAATAAATCCTCCGCCACCTCAAATATATATTAATAGATATCAATTTAATTACACATCATGAAATTCAATGTCGAACACACATCCATTTACAAGTCTGTTCTGGGTCTGAACGAATCCGGAGTCACCTATGTGCTCGCTTATCCAGACAATCAACACGTACGTCCGGACGACTACCACTGAAGCCCCTTCAGGGTAGCTACTCCTATCATGGACCTCAGTAGCAACACATCCATTCGATGTGAAGATCGTCGGTCTTCAATCACCGTCTTCAATGTCTTTGACTTTTACTCGTCGTAGTAAGTATTCAGAATGGGTTAAACCCGGTCTTTCCGAATAACTCGCGTATTTTTATAATTAAAAATCAAGTGTTGTAATGACACATCCAACGCCTCTTCCGAATTCATAATATTCTTTAAATAAAATATTCCCATTATTAGGGAAAGGTTCTCACTAATTTTATCAAAGATAAATTCTTTTAAATTTAATCTTAAATCTTATTTTCAAAGATTTATTAATATTCCAATTCAGTTTTAATACCCAAAATCATTACTTTATGATTATTCCAATTTAAGAAATAAATCTTATCTTTAATTGGGTCAAAGAATCAATGTCATTTAAAAACATTGTTCACGATAAACCCAAAATCATTTTCCAAAAAATAAATATAAATGAAATACCAATAATCTTGATTGAAAGATTTATTCTTTATTTAAAAGAAATTCTTTGTTTAAAAATATTATTTATATAAAGGATATTCTGAATCGGAAAGTGACTCAATCATTTACCATTTAACTTTGGATATATGGATTTCATACATCGTATGTAAATGAAAACAATTGATAAATAATTTTCAAACCATTCATTCAACATCCAGAGTGAAGTTCACAACTGTGTGAGCATTAAAATGAAATAATAACGCTCATCGCAGCCTTTCAATCTATCGATTGACATACAAATAAATGTAGGGACTAGTGTATACCAATTATCATCCCAATACCCATGTGGGATTTTCAGCCAACAACTGTAACAACCCGGAAATCAGAGCCAATTTAAAATTTTTATTTTGGCAATTTTAATAGATTTTGAATATTTAAAATGAATTATTTTAAATAATAACGACGAGAAATTTATTTTGAATAGAATTAGAACGTATATATTTATATAGATCGATATAAATATTTTATTTTGATTATAAAAGGAATTGAAAATGGCGCGGTAGTTTGAAATTTCGATTTCAAAGTTCAAATGAATGTACAGGATTCAAAATAAATTGGATTTTAGAGAAACCAAAAATATTAGGATCTGTTTGAGAATATCTTTCCAACGAATCTAAAAAATTGAAATTTCATAGCAGGGATAAAAAATTATGCCCAGTTGAATATTCAGAATAGTCGCTACGGAATTCTGGCCTATAGAAATGGAAATTTGGCAAACGACCTATGTTTCCAACGAAACAACTTTTGTTGGATCCGGGATGTCGAGTTATTGCTATATTCCCAAATTCATAATTTTCAAAATCAATATGTGAGCGTGGAAAAAGAAAACGTGTTTTAACAGTTTTAGTCAATTTCGATCGACGAGAAAATGGCCATTTTTCAAACGTTCTCAGAATTTGATGAAATTAGTTTTGTTAGGACCGTGTCGTCAATACGAAGCTAGAAAATATTTTTCAGGAATTTTTAGAGTCCGTATGTGGCCCCCATAAACTGAAATGTGCGTTAAAAATTCAATATATAGAGTTATATTTTGATTTTGACGAAAACTGATCGAAACGACCAAATTGGTCTGCGATACATATCCCATTATGTTCGGAATGGGGGTAAATAGCTAGGGGCGATAGTCAGCAAGTCTCTTTTGGAGTTCGTGTTAAAAAGTTACTTTTATAAATTATTAAAATATTTAAATTAAAATAAACCCCTCCCCTTTTTCTTTTGAAAGTCAACCCCCCCCCCCCCCCCGCACGTTCAAAATCAAAATCAATAGTAAGTAAAAAAAGGATGGGGAGATCGCGATCTCGTCGCCCCCCAAGAGAACCACCGACGCCGCCGCATCTGGCGGAGCCGCCGCCGTGCTTCGCCCCTTCCCCTTCTTCTTCCCCGACGCAGCGCTCCCCCACCCTCTTCTCCACCTCTCAGTCCCTCTCCCTTTCGTTAAAACCCCACGCCCTAATCCCAAGACTGACGCCCCCACCACCCACAACCACCGCGCCGCCACATCGCCCGCGCCCTCACTGCAGCCACCCTCGCCACCAAACCCCTTACCCTCCCCCTTTAATTTGTGAGTTTTTATTTAATAATTTTCATTTATTTTATTTTATTCTCAGTTTTAATATATAATAATCAATTTAAAATTCTGATTGTTATGAAGAAGAATATATTTTGTTTTTCAAAATAAAAAGTTTTATTTTTAATTATATAAAGCTTTGATTTTTAAAAGAGAAAAGCTTGGATTTTTAAAAGGAAAAAAGTTATGATTTTTGCTTATAAAAGTTTTGATTTTTATGAATAGAAAGTTTAGATCCTTTTTCATATGAAGTTAAGATTTTTAACACCTTAAAGATATGATTTTTAAATAGAAAAAAATACAATTTTTATTCATATAAAGCTAGGATTTTTATACGTATAAAGTTTTGATTTTTATAGCGAAAAGATTATATTTTTAAAATAGGATGATTTGATTTTTTGATTAGAAAAAAAAGAACTTTCTTATATATGAAGAGATAGAAAACATGAACCGTTATAAAAATAGAATTTTTATCTATATAGTAGCAGTATAAAAATAGAATTTTTATCAATATAGTAGCGGTATAAGAATAGAATTTTTTTCTATATAGTAGCGGTATAAAAATAGAATTTTTATCTATATAGTAGCAGTATAAAAATGTGATTTATATCCATGTAGCGTAGTTACAAAAATGTGATTTTTATATACATGGCAACAATATAAAGATGCGATTTTTATATATATAGTGGATACGGACAACGAAAGTGACAAAATGCGAGGACGGCGAAGATTTTCTACATATGAAGAGTCGAGGCGTTTTTAACTATTTGGTGAGAAATTCTCACTTTAATTCTTGTTTCTAGTTAAAATATATACTAGGATGCAGACGGTGCTTAGCAGCACCCGACACCCGTTGTCCACAGACCATGGACGACTTGTTTGATTTTGTTGTGTTGTGAAAATTGATTGTGATGTGGAATGAATGGATATATATTCATGTGTTGAAATAAATCATTTATCGTTAAAAATATAATTTTTAACGTGGATGTGAATAAATAAATATTCATTTACAAATCAAACGATTTGTTTATGTACACCCATTTGAAGGATATTGATTAGGACAATAAATTTTACATATCGCCCAACTGCACAAATAATATTCAATGTTTGTGGATTGAAACCCCACACGGGTGTTGGGATGGTATTTGGCGTACATTGGTCCCAGTTGTTTAGTTGTATGTCAATCGATAGGTTGATAGACTGTGTAAGCGTTAATTATTTATGTTTAATGCTTATGCAGTTGTGTGGTGCACTTTGGATGATGGTTGATTATTTATCGTTGCTATTATATACATGTGTTGTATGGAATCCATATAATTAACATTATATGGTAATTGATTGGGCCTCATTCCAATTTGGAAAATAAAGAATATTATAAAATAAAGATTCATGTGTTGAATAGAATAAATAGTCATGTGTTGACGATACTCATGTGTTGAGAATATTCATGTGTTGAAAGAAATATATATATTAATGTGTTGAAACTTATCATGTGTTGAACGAAATATTTTAACAATAAAATTCACATTTTTATCATATATAAAATTTGAAACTAGCTGGAAACTAGTTAAGATGAGTGGTTTCCTGGGTATTGATCTGATGTTGGTTTCGACCTTCGGGGTTAATACTTAGGGAATCGTTCTCTTACTAATTTACGATTGGAGCCTGATTAAGAATTGAAAGATAGAAATCATAATTTTATAAAAATATATTAAATAGCAAAAATAGTCATGTGTTGACGATACTCATGTGTTGAGAATACTCATGTGTTGAAAGAAATATATATTCATGTGTTGAAGAAAATATTCATTTGTTGAATAGAATAACGAAGTTATTGAAATATATAAACCCCCATTGGTTAGATATGCGCCATTTTGTCGCGAACGATATTTATATCGATTATATTCATTTTTATAATGAACATAGAAAAGGAAGTGATTTCAAAATATAACATTTTGAAAATATTATCATTTACATATTAATGATATGGAATATTCAATTTATATTTAAAATTGAATATAAAGTTGAAATCATTTTTAAAACGAATTTAAACGGTTTATAAAATACGTTTAGAATTGAAATCGATGAAATATATATAATATCTATATTAAATGGCCTGAATAGAACACACCGCGCCGCGGCAGTTCGCGAATTTCGACCATTGACTTCGAATTGACATTGCGGGAGATCCAACCGACGGATTCTCTTAAAACTGGAACTGTTGGGTTCGTATCGAAAAGAGCTTTCCAATGAATATTAGAAATTTGAAATCTAACGGATGGATTTGGAATTATGTCCAAATCAAATTTTAGAAAAGGTCGATATAAGTGCAGCTCGGTGGCCGTTATTGAAAACTGATTGTACGAGCCTGGATAAAATTATTAATAATTTGTGTTAAATCATAATTTATGAATTGGAAAGAACTGGGATGAAAATATCCACATTTGAAAGGATAAAAATATTTTTTTATCGAAATGAACTAGTTATGAACTAGAATTATAATCCAATGTTTTTGAATAAATAAATTGGATTAGAAGTGGTTTTAAAAATAATCAGAATTTCGAATATATGATTTGGAATGGATTTGAATTGAAATTATCTTTGGAATATTTCGATGTTGGATTTCGTGATTATACAGATATGGTTGTGGAAATTTGAAAAATATATTTATATCATTATTTCCAATACGATATTTGTTGGTTTCAGAATTTGATATTGAATATAAGCCAATATATTTTCTATTCAGAGCCTTATATTTAATATCAAATGGGATTTTGGGTTCAATCGTGAATGTCGTCTTAAATAACACTGTTCTTGAACCCAGTTTAGAAAAGAATAAATCTTTTAATTAAGATTTAGTGAAATTGTCCAATTAATTAGTATTTAATTGGAATTGAATTTAAATTGGTTTTTGGGGTTTATCGTGAGCGGTGTTTTGAATAACACCTGTTCTTTAACCCGATTAATAATGGAAAGTGATTTTGGTTTATCGTGAATTGTGATTTAGATGACATTAGTTCTTTAACCCAGTTAAAGACAAGATATTGATTTTTTGGGAAGATTAAAACTAAGTGGAATTTTAATGAATCTTTAATTAGATTAAAGTGATCAGGAATGGAGTATCACCAATTTTGCTCCAAGTGATAGTTAAATCTTTAATTAGATTTGAACGTGAAATGGTAATTAATATTTACTGATAACACCATAGTTTTAGATATGGAGTATTACCAGTTTTTCTCCATGGGATGAATAGGTTGGGATTGGGAAATAAAATAGATGATTACTTCGGTGTGGTTCGCTAATCCCGAGTAGTTTGGAAAACCTTAACATGGTTTGAAATGATATCCAAAGGAAGATTAAAGAATAAATTTAGAAGAATTTATCTTTGATAAAATTAATGGGAACCTTTCCCTAAGAGTGTGAAAATTTGAATAAAAGAATATTCTGAATTGGAATGAGGCGTATGTTGTGTTTGTGTAACACTCATTTACTATATACGCGGGTTATTCGGAAAGGCAAGGTTTATACCCATTCTGAATAACCGATTCGACGACAAGCCGATGATGAAGACGGTGGACGAAGACCAGAGGTCTTCAAATCGTTTGGATGATTATTGATGATCTTGATTGGGCTGTACACCCAAGAGGTGGGAATCAGTTGGTGATCGTCCAGACGTACTTGGAGATCAATGGATATGCAAGGAATAAGGTTCCTCCGGTTTCGTTCAGACCCAGAACGAACTTTTAAATGGACTGTGTGTCTGACATTGGATTTTATTCTGTGTGATTGATTTCTATTAAATATATATCTGTTTGGCGGCGAAGAATTTATTCTCTTGCTTAACACCCTTCTCTGAGACGTACGAGCTCAGAGGTTATATATTGATGGATATCAATCGCATGGCATGAATTGCCTTTGTGGCATGCCTAAGTGGCAGTTGATCAAAGCTTCTATTGAAAAGAAAAGTCTTATGGTTGATGATCAAAGCACGGCCTATGTGGCACAGCTTTGTGTATAGCGTTAATTCGCGAGCCTCACACCTCGGTATGAGTCAAAAACGGGATAGTGACTGCAAAGAGAGCACGACGTTTCTTTCTATCTATGGGTGATGTCAATGACCTACCAGCCCTGACATTTATATACTTTTTACCTGTGTAGTTGTTGGAATGCGAGGCGCCTCGGATATAGGTCTGAAAGGATCGGGAAACGTGTGTTCAGGAATAACGAATCCTCAAAAGTAAGAGAGGACCGACCCTGAAGATCCAGGATTGCTGTGTGTGGTCCTGAGACATTTGCTAGAGTGTCTCGAACGGAGAGGAGCTTGCCCCTTGCCTCGATTCATGACGGAAATCCAATTTCCAATACGTGACATTTCTGTTTTATTTGTAGAGCCTAGTATGGCGACATAGTAGCATGGGATACTATGCCGTCTATGATTGATACTTATGATTGAAATTGTTTTGACACTGTACACTTATAGTAATATCAAAATAATCTGTTTTTAAACGTATCAAGTATTCTTTGTCTATTATAAGGTAAAACCCTATCCTACGGCTTGCGTTGCATTGTGTGACGGGACTTGGGTCTTATTATAGCTTCATTTTTCTTTATTTGGCATTGCACTGTTTGTTTTATGCACTGGTATTCTTGGGAGGAAACTTGTTCCGTGTTATACGGCGTGGTCCCATGATTTACCTAACTTTAAAAATAAAGATTAATAACTGTTTTAGTTCTCACACCAGTCACATGACTGACCTGGAGTTTATTGTTTTAACCTAAACTCTGGGTGCCCTTATTTTCCACACGGGCAGCTAGTAGTTTTGGTTTTGCAGATTTATATTCACAGGATCCTGGTTTACAACTGGAACGATGCTCAGAAAGCTCTGTATCCGCGTATTACTTTCAGTTATGTTTTGTATTGTCTTTCCCACTGCTATGTAATTTATTGTAATCTCTGATATTTATCGAATGTATTTTATTTATTCATACTCTATATATTCTTGTATTCCGATGGAATTGTTGTAGTAAACAATGAAATGTTCTTCTGTTTGCGTTCAGATGTGTGTTGTTCTCAAAGCAATCCGTTCTTTCCTTACCCGGGGAGTTACGGGTTTTTAAAACAACAGTGCATATAAATAAATAATTAGTTAATGAATTTAACTAATTTTGATACTACCAACATGTTGACAATGATGGAACAAAATGATATTTTATTCCTAATGTCAAAATAAAATATATTTTACTCGCATAATTTCCTTATACATATCTAATATTTAATAGAATGTAATTTATTCATGTGACATTATTGTGGATGACAAATAAAAGGATAATTTTCATTATACTTAATTTGTATGTAATTATTCTTAACGTAAAAGAAATAATCTCATTTGTATATGTTTCAATGTATAAACTAACACATAAAAATATTTATTTTAAATTGCATACAAATTCTTATGTGTGCATTAACATATAAGGATGTCATTTTATCTCACTTATACATTCTAATCTATGTTTAGACCAAGAAAATGATTCTTATATTTGAATATAAATTCTAATGTAAGTTTGCAAATAAGAATGATTTTTATATTTACCTATAAATTCTATTGTATGTTATGCAAATAAAAATGATTATTTTATTGGCATATAAATTCTATCTCAACAAAATGTATAAGAAGAGTGATACATTCATTTGCCGACAATTCTATTTTATCAAAATGCTATTTATTTTTAATTCTTATTTGACAAAAATGTCCTTTTTGGTAACAACTAATACAATTCAGCAGAATGAATGTTTGACTCAATTAATATAAATTGACAAAAGTAATTATTTTGTTTCAACTAATGTAAATTGACAAAAGTGATTATTTTGTATCAACCTTTTTAAAATGACAAAATTAAATAATTTTGTCTCATTCTATTTAAATGATAAAAAATGTATCTTTTTATATTGCAACAAAAGGACAAATAAACCTTATCTATCTATTTACTCTTTTTATTGAAGCTAAGATGGCACTAAAAATATATCTTTTTAATTCTAATCATTTTATTATAATCTATGATGAAAATAAAAACATTTTATTTAATTTAAAAAAATTACAACAAAGATGAATTCATTTTATCTTAATCCTTTTTTTATTTACTCCAGTTTAAAAGTAAAATAATATTTTAATCCTATTCTTTTATTTATATCTAAAATGTAATAAAAGTGTAACTTCTTAAACTATGCTTTTTATTTGCATCTAAAATGCAAATAAAAGATGATATTTTAATTTATGATTTATTTGCATCAAAGAATGCAAATGAAAATACAACTTTTAACTTCATGTTTTATTTGCATAAAAGAATGCAAATAAAAATCCAACTTCCAATTCAATATTTTATTTGCATCTAAAATTGCAAATAAAAATGCAACTTCTAATTCAATATTTTATTTGCATCAAGGAATGCAAATAAATGTGCAACTTTTAATTTCATAGTTTATTTGCATCAAAGAATGCAAATACAAATTCAACTTTTAATACGGTGGTTTGTTTGCATCAAAGAATGCAAATGAAAATTTGACTTTTAAATACGTGTTTGTTTGCATCAAAGAATGCAAATAAAATTCGAATTTTAAATACTATGGTTTATTTGCATCTAAATGTGCAAATAAAAAAATCTTTTAACTATGATGTTTATTTGCATCTAAATATGCAAATAAAATATAAATTTTTTTGCTTTGTTTGCAACTAAATTTACAAACAAAAATGTAACTCTTTAAATCATATTTTTATTTCTATCTAAAATACAAAATAAAAAATGTCATATTCATTCTAGTGTTTTTATTTGCATTTATAATTACAAAAATGTAATTTTGACTCTAATGTTTGTTTGCTTCTAAAATTGCAAATAAAAATACAGTTTTACTTCTAATGTTTTGTTTGCATCTAAAATAGCAAACAAAAATATAGTTTTACTTCTAATGCAAATAAAAGAACAGTTCTATTTTCTATGCATATATGCACAGAAGGATGCAAATAAAAGATCATTTTTATTTCTATGTATATTTGCATAAAAGAATGCAAATAAAAGAGATGCAAATAAAAGATCGATTATATTTTCTACGTATATTTGCATAAAGGATGCAAATAAAAGATCGATTATATTTTCTGTGTGTATTTGCATAAAAGGATGCAAATAAAAGAACAATTTATTTTCTCTAAATGTAATTGCATAAATGAATGCAAGTAAAAGAACTTTTTATTTTCTCTAAATGTATTTGCATAAATGAATGCAAATAAAAGAACATTTTACTTTCTCTAAATGTATTTGCATAAATGAATGCAAATAAAAGAACATTTTTTTCTCTAAATGTATTTGCATAAATGAATGCAAATAAAAGAACATTGTATTTTCTATGATTTGTGAATTCTAATCCAATGTAATTCAACATAACAAGGTGATTATTTTATCGATTTGGAAATTCTAATCCAAATCACTAAATAACCAAGGTGATTATTTTATTTAAACACAACCAAATTTGTGATTGTACATCAACAACAACAAAAAAACATCCACAATATCATCATATAACAGATATGAATTATATACATTCAATCATCACATAACAATTACATTTAATAATTTATTAATTATAAAAAGGAAGAATTCTCACCGTTGTGGCGCAAATTGGTCGAAAATTCAAATAACTCAGAATTTTCCCTTTTCAGTCTAGGAATGTAGATCTTTGTCGTACGATCTTGTCGGATCTGAAATCGTTAATTTCCGATGTCGTATGTGTTAGATACGATTTTTACAAGTTTTACAACATTTCAATTAATTAAATAAATTAAATAATTAAAAATTAATCCATCTTCTACCTCTGAAACTCACGACCGCAACTTAAAACTTTTGTTCAGAATTAGGTTTAAATTTTCTGACCAACAAAGTCTGCGAGAGGATGATTAGAGGGCGGGGTCTTGTCGGCCTTGAAGGCGCGCGCCCCCGGGGCCTGAGTGCGGCGGAGCTCGATTGAGCGATGGGGTTGCAGTGGCGGTCCAAAGTCGGCCCGTTCTCGGGTCTGGTTCAGGCAAAATACACACTTTCAGGTAGGGTTATCCGTATGGATGTGTAGAGAATGAAAATCTCTACAAAAGTCTGAACTAGAGTGAGTGAATTCAATGTAAGGATTGAAAGATTTTAGAGGAGGAAGGTTGGACAATTTTTGGCCATGGATTCGAATAGAAAAGCGGCGGCCGATGAAAATGGATTTAGGGCTTGGCTTTTCTTCAATATTTACAATATTTAAATGTAATTTTTACAAAAAAACCGTAACTTTTCAATAGTTCTGATTTCAACCCAACAAGAGTTGTCCACAACCAACTGCCCCCGTTTCGGACGCAATGGGCTAGGTCTCGTCAGTCCAAACGACTGTTTCTGGCCTGAATTATTCAATTTAATATTTTAATCTTTTAATAAATTAATTCATTTGTATAATTAAATTCACCGAGCCACATACAGACTCAAAAAAATCCAGAATAATTATTTCTGGCCTTGTTTTGACGATACGGTCCTAACAAAATTAATTTCATCGAATTCTCAGACTGTTTGAAAAATGGCTATTTTCAAGTCGATCAGATTTGATTGAAATTAACAAAACACGTTTTCTTTTGCCACGCTCACATATTAATTCTAAAAATTATAAAAATTGAAACCTAGTAATAATTTGGCATTCTGGTTCCAACAAAAGTGGTTTCGTCGAAAATGGAGGTCGTTTGAAAAATGGCTATTTTTAATATTAAAAAATATATATAAATTCTACAGCGATTATTATGAATTTTAAACTGGGCATAACTTTTGATTCCCGCTATGAAATTTCGATTTTTCGGATTCATTGGAAAGATATTTTTAAATAGATTCTAATACTTTTGGTTTCACTAAAATCCATTAAATTTTGAATCCGGTACATTCAGTCAAAGTTCAAGTTTGACTTTTCAAACTACCGTGCTATTTCTAACTCCTTTTATAATTAAAATAAAAAAAATTCATTCTAACTTCCATTTTAAATAAAAAATTTCATCGTTATTTTTTAAAATAAATTATTTTTCCATTAAAATTTCTAAATAAATATTTTAAATTGGTTCAAAATTTGTGGGTTATTACATAGAGTGTATACGCTTTCCTAATGATTACTCTGCACTGATACTAGTTTAACAAAATGAGATGATCCCAACAACTATAAGATGGTAGACTTAGGCGTACTTCTGGTGAGAGGTGTTAACCCTATACAATCCACAGGCAAACCAACTTAACTGGCTCCTAAACTTTATACCAGAGTTTAGACATACCCTAACTTTTACCCTAATCGATCGGCTCCCTACTCCATAGATACCCTGTGTCAGCCCCACAGTAGGAGGTATCACTTTCCTAAAGTGGAAACCTTTCGTGATATGCACAACCATATCTATTGGTATCACAGTCATCTTATCCCCCTCTACCCGGCCCATGCACGCACATGTCCCCGGTTAGTTTGCGCGGCCCTCACTGTTCTCCACGTTTGGATCTCTTACAATCTGCCGAGTAAGTGTGCCCTAACTCTAACCTAGGGCGGAGTATTCGTTCGATGCTGTAATATGGGTAACTGACTGAACTGGGTCCCATACAAGATGATACAAGCTCTCCCCCTTGTCTTGTATGCTCATTAGGATTTCCACCGGTTATGTATACATATTGGTGACTTAATTACATAACCCCCTTAGGTTAAGTTTGTGGGCCTATATATAAATATAACCCACCCACTGTTCAATCAAATTTACTTAATCTCTATCAAGTTCATATTCATACAATCTCTATGGATTCAACTAGGTTAAGTATTCAAGGTTTATTACCGTATTTTCATTTATGGTTACATTATGTTAAACCTCCCACACTAAGCCTACCATTTGTGGATGCGGGACATGCCGGGTGAGTCCGGGAAGATTTATTCCATAAATCAGTCTTAACCTCGTGTA
Organism: Allium sativum; assembly: GCA_030737875.1. Classification (NCBI taxonomy): domain Eukaryota; kingdom Viridiplantae; phylum Streptophyta; class Magnoliopsida; order Asparagales; family Amaryllidaceae; genus Allium; species Allium sativum. The sequence continues at coordinate 964,549,761 of CM060912.1, read as the reverse complement.
TTAGCACGTCTCGTGTTTGTGCACACAGACCTCACATTAGATTCACCACTTGCGGTCGCTGGATATGCCGGGCGATTTCGGGCAGACTTCCACTACAAGTGTAATCTAACCTCATGTCTATGTGTAGTTTTAGTTTTAATTATTGTAACCCTAGGCATTTCATTATTAGCCGATTTTTACCTATGTCGTTATAGGTTATAGTTTTCATGACCCTTTTTCCTAAATTATGTTCATAATGAATTATATGCCCTAAATTCATATTCATAACCATTATTCAAGTTATGCCAAATTTCCCCTTTTACAAGTTACGCCCAATTTCAATGTTTTACCCTTCGTTCCCAAATTAACGTATTCGCATATTTTTAGCGGCATGCCTAGGCTCGAAAGTAGTCTGGCTATATAAAATAAAAGGGAAAGGGTGAACGAAAGATTATAGAAATGATTGTTCTAACAAAATTGACATAAACATATAATGGCATAGTGTTAAGATGGACATATAAGAACAGATCTGGTGAACTTGTGATAATAAAGCTAGTTTTAACATAGTAGGAATGTCATAATAGGCATGATTAGATCTAAACAGGGATTTAGATGTCCAACTAATGACAGATCCAAATTAACCACAGCATGATCGATACAAGATGATCTAAATATTGAATTAGATCTGTAATCAAAACTAGATCTAACATGATAAAGGTTAAGATCCAAGTAATAGTTAATTCAGAATATCATGTATTCACTAATTACAATAGATCTGGCATGATTCAGTCACAGGGATATATCCAATTTACAGTCATATCATGTTTTACTTTCAATCATTTAAATCTAAAGGTAACTTAAGCTCACAATGTTCAGATCTGGAAAATAGAAGAAGACTAGTAGAGTTTGAATCATAGATCTACACTTGAATCTCTAACCTTGAATTGCAGAAGAAGAAAAGGATTTGATTCAGTCCAGGCACCGGCAACATTTAGGCCTCCATTATTTTTCAATGTAGAAAACAAGAGAATTGGAGCCATATTTATAGCCGAAAAGAAGACCATGAAACCCTAATTTTCAGATCTGTCGCAGGGGGGTCGACCCATGGGTCGACACACTCTTGAGGGGTCGACCCAGGAGTCGATACCCCCTTAAGGGGTCGACACCCCTAGGGCGGGAATTTTGCCGCCATCGGAAATTCGAAATTTGAACTGTTTTCTGATTTCAGAAATTATATATATATATATATATATATATATGTGTGTGTGTGTGTGTGTGTGTGTATATATATAATTCTCTTGTGCGTATACAAACTTCAAACCTTCATAACTTATTCATACAGTGTCCGTTTTACGCAAACCAAATGTCTATCTTGACCTGAATTTCGAGACAGACGCAATGGCACGGTCCATTTCTCTTAATTCCGAATATAAAATTAATTATTATTTAATTTTCCTCTTTAATGTTGTTAAAATTATGAGGTGTTACATTCTCCCCTGCTCAAAGGATTTCATCCACGAAATCTCCAAGTTAAGAAGAATGTATATCCTACCATTCATCACCCATCTACTCATCATCAATCACAGGCATCCATTTATCATTAAAGACTTCTAATGCTTATATGAACATATGCAAAGGTGTACGTATATGTCCCAATACTAATGCGAAGATTAGGCGGTCTACTGATTCCGTCGACCACCTTAGTGCAATGTATGTTAGTGCCATGAATCCAACATGTATGCAACGATCCTATTAACATGTAAGTTCTATGTGGGTGCATAATCATCCATCCAAATGCAACATCCATATGATACATCCATTTTCATCCATTAAAAGAAGAAAAATGCACACACATCCATATGTAGTGTTTGCCAACAAATTAACAACTTTAAACAATTGTTTAATCCGTTCCACTACAACAGAAATAGTCTTTTATAGCGGCATATAGTCACTATTAAATAATACTATAGTGGCCTGAAAAGCGTTGTATATCGACATGTTATAAAAAACAGTTGAATAATTATAACACAGAAACTGCCGCTATAAAAGAGTATGATTTTATAACGCCTATATGCCGCTACGATAAGTAAGGATAGTAGCTCGCTATTGCCGCTATAAAACATGTCATTCTTCATGGAAATAACGAATTTCTATAACACTATATAGCTTCTATAAAATATATTAATTCAATAGCGGGTTTATCGCGCTATAAACCAACAGGATAGCATTTCTAAATCATTTTACAACGTATATATGCCGCTATAAAATATGTAGGTATAACACTTATTCGATGATATCCTTTGCCAGCAAGCTTCTATATTACATTATCTTTTATAACGCTTTTCGATATATTATAACAATAGCAATCAAATGAATCTTCACAACAATTTCAAAAGCAGTATATGACCCAAAAAAATATAATAATCAACAAACATAAGACATATTCATGATAGCAAGATAAAGGATCAACTAACAAAAAATAAGTTAAATACATATGTTTTCAATTTCATATTGATGTCAATTTGAGTTAGCAAATAATAAAACATAGTTCAAATTTAAAGTCTACAATAAAACCTCAACCAACCGCTCTCCTCCATCAAACTTCCATAGCCATGCTACCCATGCTAACGTCATTTTCATAAGCCTATCCTTTGTTAAGACCAGGTCATTTCCATTTTGTCGTATGCTTCTACAACATCGCAAGTGTAAAATAATAATATTAAAGAGGAAAAAGGGAAAAAAAAAATTTTTTTGAATGTATTCATATAAACTGCAATTTGGTGTTTGAGAAATATGAACCTGAACTTTTACGTTGTGCATCCAATAGTGGTGCTAATGGACATGCCAAATCTTTAGCAGCAACGCTAGCTAAACATCACCAACATCTAGCTAGCATACACGAACTTATCAATCAACTTAGAGAAGCTGTTCCAACAATGCAGAAATCAATAGCAGATCTCATAGAGAAATTAAACAGTATAGCTCCATGTACAATAGATGTCATAGAGATGACTTGAAAAAAGCCCTCTTCCGTGTACAACATAGTGGAAGATCATCTTCACCCATCCTTACCTAAGCCAGCGGAAGATCACTTGAAAATAACAATGATGATGTCATAGAGATGACTTTTGAACTAAGTTCTATGAAACTTAGAAAGCTTCAAATAACCCTCCTCTGAAATTTCCTCATTTGTTTAATTTAACTCCAAACTCATTAGGGAAAACAATAAACACAGCAAAGCGACATGTTGTATCCACCCAACCAATTCAATCGGAAATCTTAGCAACTAGTAAACCAATTGAGCCTTCTTTTGCAAATGAACGTAGCACACCACAAGATACAAATTTAACCTGCTCTCATAAACTGAGACGGTCAGTATGTGAAGCTGCACTATCTAAATCAGTGAATAGTACAAAATATACAAGCAAAAGGAGCATTAATGATGGATCTGAGCACTTTTTTATACCTCTTTCAACTGATTATCAAAAAGAAAGCAAAATTTGCCTGCTACATCACCATAAGACATGCAGGTTAGCAGGAGTCTTAAACAACCACCTTTAAACCTTGAAAATGATTTAAGTTTAATCTCACATGTATCAATGAATGAATTGAACGAGACTGCAAAGTATAGAACCCATACAAATGGTATTGATTTTAGACGAGCTAATGATCCCAGTGACCAAGTTCTCTCACCTCTTTTGCTCATGAATTCAAAGTTCTTTTCAGATGCCTATGAGCATTTGCTTGCACAATTGTCTGATGTAGATGCTGCTTTGATGGAGAAGTGGCTCTCTGATGCTCTCCTGTTAATTCTGTTAAGACATTCTGCATTACTTCCAACTCAGTAACTCCATCCTCAACCTCCTGCGAATACACAACATTCCAAGCAAAGTGAATTCAGGTCATGTTATCCCCAAGGAATTAACATAAATTCACTGTTATAATTCAGTAAGCAGTCGTACTCTTCAACACAATGATTTTGTCAACTATTGCATAAATCGAGCTTAGGAATTCAATAAAGGAGGCACTGATAACAACAACAAGGCCATATATCCCAAACAAGTTGGGGTTGGCTAGATATGGAACCCAAAGTTAAAATAAAATAAAATTAATAATGATGATAATAATATATATATATATTAAAGGGTTTAAAATAACCAAATAAACAAAAAGTCGTCCGATAAAGGTTTAGTTAAACAATAATAATAAGTAAAAAGGTTCAATAAATTGAAATAAAATCTAAAATAGTAATAAAAAGTAAAAAGGTTCAGTAAACGTGAAATAAAGTCTAAAAAAAACTAAGGTTCTGGTACATGGATTGCCAATTTCCATGCACTCCTATCAACTACCAACTCTTCTAATAAACTCCAGTTACTTAAATCTCTCTTTATTATCTCCTCCTATGTCATTTTAGGTCGACCTCTACCACTCTTTGGGCCTTCGGCACGGCCTAGAATTCCAACGCATATAGGTGCATCGTATGGTCTACGTTGGATATGTCCAAACCATCTCAAGCGGTATTGGACTAACTTCTCTTCAATAGCTAATGAAAAGGAGGCACTGAATAGTTGAAAAAATAAAATTTTGTAAAATATATTCTTTCAGATCTGTATAGAGTTGTTACCAAATGTTTGTAATGAAAATTTTGATTCGTAGAAACTTCCCTCGAACACTTTCATTAGTTAGGAAAATACCAATTTATCAAAAGATCAGAGCTTTTGTATGCTAACTTATAATCTACTCAGTAAATGGTCGAGTTTACTAAGTATAAGGAGACTATTTGTTACGACTTACTACTATCTGGATTTCAGAGCATACCACCACGTTAAAGAATTTTTGAGTTAAATTAAACAATGAAAAGAAATATTTGTATTAATCTCACCAACAGATCATATATTTTAAGTATTTAACATAAGCTTATATAATTCATTTTTTACTTTCACAAATTGCCGCCATAAAAATAATCAAGTGGCAGAACCAGCAGATAATATGAGGTTGGGAAGAAATGTTAAGTAAAGCAGAAAAATATTTTTTAGTTAGGGCAAATTGCATATAAAATATAATTAGTAAAGGAATTGCAAAACGATAAGATAGTACATGAGCGCTACCTGAACATGTACAACATCCGCCCCTTAGATGATACATGGTTTGTTTCTCCTTCAATATTCACAACAATAGAACTTGGTTAAGCGTAAACAGAGTTATGGAAAAAGCTAACTTAACAGTACCATGTATTCATATTTAAATAGTATACATATTGCAGTACACAAATCGATTACAATATTTTGTATGATGTACAGAAAAAATAATATGTGAAATCGTATGCCAATAAACGATGGATCTTTAATGCATGATTAAACGAAGGATAAACAATACGGTTTGTTGAAGTTAGTTATAATAGCTTACCTAATGATTCAGACTAATATGAACTTGTAACAGCATAACCCATGGAACAAACAACCAGAATTAATATCAATGCAAAAACACTTAAAATAAGCTTTTGAATCTGTTAACCTACAACCACCATGCACATCTTATTTCAATTTGTCGTCTACTTTCAAACTAGGGCTGGTTAACAAACCAACGATATGTTATTTTGACTTCAGTTTAGCAGAGACTTATTAGAGAAGGAAATGGTTAGAAAAAAAGAAACCTGCTATACATGCTAAAAATGAACATGATGTAGTAGTTGTTGTATTAAACCCATAAATTGAACTACATTTGCACGATGTTTGAAAACCACTACTTCAGATTTGTATGAACAATTGACAGGAAGGAAGTATGAACAAAATTACTGATTTATGTATATTCCAATGACGTTGAGTTTGAATGTGTAGTTTACAACAACGGTAATTATCTATAGAAATTCATTAGTCACAGTAAGCAATGCACCCTATTTATTTTAATATAAAAATATCTTATCATGTTAGCAATGGAAGGAAATGATGGGCAGTAAAATTATACGTTCAAGAGATTCTACGGATGAGGCATGAATTAATGAGAGACTAAATTAAGATGAAATTTGTGAAATAATTTAGTTTCCACTACAGATAAATGCATATATTGCTCCATAGAATAGAACCTAAAATAGTATGTCAGCTGCACTATAATAAGAGATTATATGTATTATCATAGTGGGCTGGGCCTATACCCACTTTCTTTCTTTCCTTTGCTGCCGTTCACTTTCTTTCTTTTCTTTTCTGCCGTTTGGCCCATGTAACATATATATATTCTCATCAACATTGTACAGAATGTATTCTACTTCACTTTCAGTAAAAATCATCATTCTAAATTTGTAACGACACGGATTTCGCCCGGACCTAATCGATCGTTAAACCGACCAAGACCGTTCGAATCCCGCATACGCTAACTTTGGGTATACAACACATCAGAACAAATAACAGAAGACTTCAATAAACATCATAATAATGTTACATCAGAGTACAGAATATCAGAGTATATCGAAATATAATACACAGCGGAAGATAAATTTACATAAATGTAAAACAGTGCACAGCGGAAATATAAACTACACAGCGGAAGACTGTAAATGTCTGGACACAGCTTAAAGCTTCAATCCAGAATCCTGCTCAAAACATCTGCAAAATAAAACTACTCGACTGCCCGTGTGGAAAATAGGGGCACCCGAGTTCGCAAGGGAAAAGCAAACTACGAGTCAGTCATGGGACTGGTGTGAGAACTCAAAAACAGTTGTTAACTTTGTTCAAAAATAAGGCAAATCACGGGACCACGCCACTTTCGCGGAACGGGTTTACCCCCATGAAAGCCAGTGTATAAACAACAATCAATATGGATATATGGATCTACTATGCATCAATCAACATGCAATATCCCAATCTACCCATTTAGATTAATCACCACACTTAGATTTTCCAAATCCAATTCAATTTACAGAAATTATTCCTTTGGATTTTATTCCCGATTTCTTATTTCAAATCATTTGAAATACATATCTAACTTTCTATATCAAAGTAGATTTCACTTCGGGATCTCAAATCAAATCATTTGGAAATGTGAATTCCAAAATATAACAATGCATACAAACAAGTATGCAACCAAATATCGTGCTCCCCATCGACAAGGCAAAGGGTACGCACCTCGCAACTCGATATATATATGTGCACCTACCCCACATAGGAGTAGGCTACACCGACGATGCACCTCCCACTCAGGAGAGCATACACCGCCCTCTCACCCATACTTTTAGTCTCAGGGTTACCCGAATCTTTAGCCACATACCAAATCATTTCATATCCCGAAGTAGGGAAAATCATTTCACAACATAATAATCACAATGTAACATATAATACATTTCTAAATCACTTTAGAAATCATCGGGTTTTGGGCCTCGAAATCCTTTCTGTTTTATAAAACATTTTTATAAAACATTCCTTGTCCAAAATCGGGAATACATTTCTTTTCACTTAAGGAAAATATCATTTCACAATCATTCGTTAAATTTGAAATGAACACAACATCGCTAAACACCTTATCGTCAAATCGTGAAGTCTTTCACAAGGCGTTAGCACACAGATATTTTCAACCCAACCCAATGCTAAATGTAAAAGCATATTCTGCTCATAAACTGGTCGAGCACAATCCAAACCATCAATCAATCAAATTTAACATACGCCTCATTCCAATTCATTAGTCACTAACCGTAAATTAATCAAGAGAATAATTCCCCAAATATTAACCCCGAAGGCCGAAACCAACATCAGATCAATATCCAGAAAACCATTCTGCTTGGCTAACCGACAGTTAGTTTCTAAATTTCACGTTCAAATCTAATTAAAGATTTAACTATCGCCTGGAGCAAAACTGGTGATACTCCATTCTCGATCTTTTCAATCTAATTAAAGATTCATTAAAACTCCACTTAGTTTTAATCTGTGACTGGGTTAAAGAATCAGTGTCATCTAAAAACACGGTTCGCGATAAACCCAAAGTCACATTCCATTAATTATCGGGTTAAAGAACGAGTGTTATTTAAAAACACTGTTCACGATAAACCCAAAAATCATTCCATTAATTATCGGGTTAAAGAACGAGTGTTATTTAAAACACTGTTCACGATAAACCCAAAAATCAATATCAATTCAATTCCAATTAAATATTATTTAATTGGTACACTTCATTAAATCTAAATAAAAAGATTTAATCTTTTCTCAACTGGGTTCAAGAACAGTGTTAGTGAAGACACCATTCACGACAAACCCAAATCACATTCGATATTCAATACAAGGCTCTGAATAGAAAATATATCGGCTTATATTCAATATCGAGTTCTACGACTAACAAATGTCGTATTGGAAATAACGATATCAATATATATCTTTCAAATTTCCATAATAACACCTGTATAATCACGAATTCCAACATCGAAATATTCCGAAGACAATTTCGATTCAAATCCACTCCAATGCAATCATTGGAAATTTTGGTTATTTTTAAAACCCTTTTTGAATTCAATTTATTTATTTAAAAATAAATAGAATTATAATTCTAGTTCAAAACTAGTTCATTTCGATAAAAATCCATTTTTATCTTTTCAAATATGGAGTTTTTCATCCCAATTCTTTCTAAATCATTTCTTATGATTTTACACAAATTATTGCTATTTTTAATAATTTTATCAAGGCCCGTACAGTCGATTTCCATCAATGGCCATCGAACTGCACTTACAGCGACCTTTTTCGAATTTGATTTGGACGTAACTCCAAATCCAACCGTTAGATTTCTAATTTATCACATTCGTTAGAAAGCTCTTTTCGATACGAACCCAACGGTTCCGGTTTTAGGAGAATCCGACGGTCGGATCTCCCGTAATGCCCGTTTGAAATAAATGGTCGAAATTCGCGAACTGCCGCGGCGCGGCGCGTTCTATTCAGGCCATTATATTATATATATAATATATACTTCATCGATTTCTATTTAAAACGAATTATATAAATAGTTTTAAATTCGTTTCAAAAGCAATTTCAACTTCCATTTCAATTCAAATTAAAATTGAATTCATCTTTATAAATTCGTTTTAAAATTCATTTCTATTCAATTCGAATTTCAATTCAATTTGAATTTATTTCAATTCAATTCATTTCGAATTCATTTTCTATTCAATTCAATTCGAATTCGTTTTCTGTTCAATTCAATTCGAATTCGTTTTCTATTCAATTCAATTCGAATTCGTTTTCTATTCAATTCAATTCGAATTCGTTTTCTATTCAATTCAATTCGAATTCGTTTTCTATTCAATTCAATTCTCAATTCAATTCAATTCGAATTCGTTTTCTATTCAATTCAATTCGAATTCGTTTTCTATTCAATTCAATTCGAATTCGTTTTCTATTCAATTCAATTCGAATTCGTTTTCTATTCAATTCAATTCGAATTCGTTTTCTATTCAATTCATTTCGAATTCGTTTTCTATTCAGTTCAATTCGAATATTTCATATACATCGTTTTCAATTCGAATATTTCATATACATCGTTTTCAATTCATATATATATTTCATATACATCGTTTTCAATTCATATATATATATATATATATATATTCACCTTTCACTATATACGATATTTTCATTTTCAATACATACGATATATTCATTTTCAATATATACGATATATTCATTTTCAATATATTCGATACTTTCACTTTCGATATATTCGATATTTTCACTTTCAATATATTCGATATTTTCACTTTCAATATATTCAATATTTTCACTTTCAATATATTCAATATTTTCACTTTCAATATATTCGATATTTTCACTTTCAATATATATATCGTTTTCACTTCATATATATATATATATCGTTTTCAATTCGAATATTTCATATACATTGTTTTCATTTCATACATATATATATATCGTTTTCAATTCGAATATTTCATATACATTGTTTTCAATTCGAATATTTTCACTTTCAATATATTCGATATTTTCACTTTCCTATATATATATAAATTTCACTTTTCATATATTCGATATTTTCACTTTGCTATATATATATATTTCACTTTCGATATATATAATATTTTCACTTTCGATATATATAATATTTTCACTTTCGATATATATAATATTTTCACCAAACCATTCAAACCAAACCATATAGTCTAACTAATTTGCAATCAAACAAACAAGTCCATGGTCTGTGGACGATTGTGTCGGGTGCTACTAAACACCGTCTGCATCCTAGTATATATATATAACTAGAAAATAAATTTGAAAGGTGAGAAATTCTCACATATAGCTATCCTAGCTCCACGGCACTTCATTGATAGAAATCTTCATTCCTATCGCATCTTCGTTGCTGCTTTCACTACATACGTAAAAATCACATTTTTACTTCGCTATTCAATATATAAAAATCGAATTTTTACTTCGATGTTCAATATATAAAAATTCTATTTTTCTATCGAAGTTTAATATATCAAAATTCCATTTTTATATCGAAGTTCAATATATAAAAATCGAATTTTTAGTTCAAAGTTCAATATATAAAAAGCGAATTTTGACTTCGCTATTCAATATATAAAAATATGATTTTCTCTTCGACTTTCATCATATAGAAATATGATTTTTTCTTATGCAAGTTCAAATCGTTTTTTTTTTTTTTTTTTTTTTTACTAAAAGATTAAACCTTTTTCCTATTTTAAAATTCAAAATAAAATCAGTTTTTCTCTTTTATAAAAAATGCAGTTTTTGCCTTATTAAAAATGCAGTTTTTTCTTTATAACTAAAAATCAGTTTTAACTTTCTTTCTTTTTTTTTTTTTCCTATTTCAAACGATAAAACCTTTTCTATTTCAAAAGATAAAACCTTTTCTATTTCAAAAGATAAAACCTTTAAAATAAACTCAGTTTTCTTCTTTTAAAATTCTGTTTTTATTCTAAAGAAAGAAAAAACGCAGTTTTAAATCTAAAGAAAATAATACAGTTTTAAACCTTTATAAAAAAAATTCAGTTTTATTTTTTTTTCTCTTTTTTTTTTTATTTAATATAAATCAAATTCAGTTTTTATATAAATCAATTATAAAATAAATAAAAAAAAAAAGAAAACTCACAGATTTAGGTCGTCGGCAAGAAGTGGAGGGAGAGGAGCGGGACTGGAGGTGCTTGGCTTTGGTCGCCTGCGGCGCGGTGGGGTGCTCCTGACGTGGCGACATCGGGTGTAGGCGGTTTACTGTGGAGGAGGGGTTGGAGGTGGATGAGGGTTCGAGGGGTATGGGTTCGCGAAGGGGGGGGGGGGAAGGGGACTGGAGGCGCGGTGGTTGGGCGATCTGGCGTGGGCTTCGTCGGCGGCTCGAGCGTCGGGGCGGCGCGATTTAGGGTTAGTTCTTTTTTTTTTTTTTTTTTATTTGTTAACTTTTCTGTATAATGAAACGGGGGGGGGGGGCCAATGAAGAAGAAAAGGGGAAAAGGTAAATTTAAATTTCTTTTTTTATTATTATTATTATTTAATTATTAAGTTTTGCAAAAGGGTGGACTTTTACATACGATCTCGAAACGAGGTCCACCGCCTGTCGTCCATAGCGTTTTACCCCCATTCCGAACACAATGGGATATGTATCGTAAGCTGATTCGATAGTTACAATCAGTTTCCATTGAATTTACATTTAAATCTATATATTGATTTTTAAACGTACATTTCAAATTACCGGGGTCACATACTAACTAGAAAAATTCTCGAAAAATATTTTCTAGCTTCATATTGACGATACGGTCCTAATAAAACTAGTTTCGTCGAATTCTGAGACCGTTTGAAAAATGACCAATTTCCAGTCGATTAAAATCAACTGAAACCGGTCAAACGCGTTTTCCTTTGCCCCGCTCACATATTGATTCGAAAAATTATGAAATTTGGAATCTAGCAATAACTCGACACTGCGGACCCAACAAAACTGGTTTCGTCGGAATCCGAGGTCGTTTGCAAAATTGCTATTTTTAAGGGCCTGAATTCCATAGCGACTATTCAGAATTTTCAACTGGACATATCTTTTGATTCCCGATATGAAATCTTGATTTTTCGGATTCGTTGGAAAGATATTCACTATTAGATTCCATTATTTTTGGTTTCACTAAAATCCGGATTGTTTTGCACCCGGTACATTCAATTGAAGTTTGAAATCGAATTATCGAACTACCGCGCCATTTTCAATTCTATTTATAATTATATATAAATATTTATATTCTAACGACGACGCGTATAATATATACGTTCGAATTATATTCAAAATAAATTTCTCGTCGATATTATTTAAAATAATTCATGTTAAATAATCAGAATTCGCTAAAATTGCCAAAATAAAAATTTCAAACTGGCTCGCATTTTACGGGTTGTTACAATCTCCCCCACTTAAAACTTTTCGTCCCCGAAAAGGAACAAAGTCGAAAGTGGTTTGATTATTCAACTCTACGTTCGATCTGGCTTCCATTCTCCAACTCTTTAGTTTCTGAGAATTTTCAAAATTTCAAAAATTTGGCTAACACCCTAAATTTTTGAAAAATTTCGCCATAACCTCCCCTGCACCGGGAGCATCGGGGAATTTCAAATAGCTTCCCCGGTCCTTCAGATCTCAAAAAGAAAAAGAAAAAGCCAAGCGGCTAGCCAATAGGCTCACAAAATCATCATCACCCAAACAAAACAGGAAATTATGTAGTAAACATGTACCTATTTGTCGGGCAAACAAATTTTATTCTCTGCTCTAGCCTCCTTGCTATGACCTATTCAAAGTAAGTATATGTATATGCAAGCAAATGCGACCAATTTTCAATACAGTTTACTATTTGGTTCAATTGGCTAAATGGTTAAAAATTATCAAACAAATAAACCAACAACACAAACATCAATCAATTAATTGATTATATTTTCAAATATATAATTTTATATATTTAAAAATCATATTTTCTAAAATCAGATTATATATAATCACAAATACGTTATTCATAAACAAATAACTCTCGACTCATTCTAGGGCATTTCTAACCCCATCTCTAACGAGTCACTCATTCTAGAATGCTACTGATTCTATCTCTAATGAGGATTCTTTTATAGGACATTACTAATCCTACCTCTGATGAGTCTTTTATTCAGTTCTAACGAGTTGTACCCCAAAGATTTGAGTTTAACCAAAGCTCTGATACCACGTTGTAACGACACGGATTTCGCCCGGACCTAATCGATCGTTAAACCGACCAAGACCGTTCGAATCCCGCATACGCTAACTTTGGGTATACAACACATCAGAACAAATAACAGAAGACTTCAATAAACATCATAATAATGTTACATCAGAGTACAGAATATCAGAGTATATCGAAATATAATACACAGCGGAAGATAAATTTACATAAATGTAAAACAGTGCACAGCGGAAATATAAACTACACAGCGGAAGACTGTAAATGTCTGGACACAGCTTAAAGCTTCAATCCAGAATCCTGCTCAAAACATCTGCAAAATAAAACTACTCGACTGCCCGTGTGGAAAATAGGGGCACCCGAGTTCGCAAGGGAAAAGCAAACTACGAGTCAGTCATGGGACTGGTGTGAGAACTCAAAAACAGTTGTTAACTTTGTTCAAAAATAAGGCAAATCACGGGACCACGCCACTTTCGCGGAACGGGTTTACCCCCATGAAAGCCAGTGTATAAACAACAATCAATATGGATATATGGATCTACTATGCATCAATCAACATGCAATATCCCAATCTACCCATTTAGATTAATCACCACACTTAGATTTTCCAAATCCAATTCAATTTACAGAAATTATTCCTTTGGATTTTATTCCCGATTTCTTATTTCAAATCATTTGAAATACATATCTAACTTTCTATATCAAAGTAGATTTCACTTCGGGATCTCAAATCAAATCATTTGGAAATGTGAATTCCAAAATATAACAATGCATACAAACAAGTATGCAACCAAATATCGTGCTCCCCATCGACAAGGCAAAGGGTACGCACCTCGCAACTCGATATATATATGTGCACCTACCCCACATAGGAGTAGGCTACACCGACGATGCACCTCCCACTCAGGAGAGCATACACCGCCCTCTCACCCATACTTTTAGTCTCAGGGTTACCCGAATCTTTAGCCACATACCAAATCATTTCATATCCCGAAGTAGGGAAAATCATTTCACAACATAATAATCACAATGTAACATATAATACATTTCTAAATCACTTTAGAAATCATCGGGTTTTGGGCCTCGAAATCCTTTCTGTTTTATAAAACATTTTTATAAAACATTCCTTGTCCAAAATCGGGAATACATTTCTTTTCACTTAAGGAAAATATCATTTCACAATCATTCGTTAAATTTGAAATGAACACAACATCGCTAAACACCTTATCGTCAAATCGTGAAGTCTTTCACAAGGCGTTAGCACACAGATATTTTCAACCCAACCCAATGCTAAATGTAAAAGCATATTCTGCTCATAAACTGGTCGAGCACAATCCAAACCATCAATCAATCAAATTTAACATACGCCTCATTCCAATTCATTAGTCACTAACCGTAAATTAATCAAGAGAATAATTCCCCAAATATTAACCCCGAAGGCCGAAACCAACATCAGATCAATATCCAGAAAACCATTCTGCTTGGCTAACCGACAGTTAGTTTCTAAATTTCACGTTCAAATCTAATTAAAGATTTAACTATCGCCTGGAGCAAAACTGGTGATACTCCATTCTCGATCTTTTCAATCTAATTAAAGATTCATTAAAACTCCACTTAGTTTTAATCTGTGACTGGGTTAAAGAATCAGTGTCATCTAAAAACACGGTTCGCGATAAACCCAAAGTCACATTCCATTAATTATCGGGTTAAAGAACGAGTGTTATTTAAAAACACTGTTCACGATAAACCCAAAAATCATTCCATTAATTATCGGGTTAAAGAACGAGTGTTATTTAAAACACTGTTCACGATAAACCCAAAAATCAATATCAATTCAATTCCAATTAAATATTATTTAATTGGTACACTTCATTAAATCTAAATAAAAAGATTTAATCTTTTCTCAACTGGGTTCAAGAACAGTGTTAGTGAAGACACCATTCACGACAAACCCAAATCACATTCGATATTCAATACAAGGCTCTGAATAGAAAATATATCGGCTTATATTCAATATCGAGTTCTACGACTAACAAATGTCGTATTGGAAATAACGATATCAATATATATCTTTCAAATTTCCATAATAACACCTGTATAATCACGAATTCCAACATCGAAATATTCCGAAGACAATTTCGATTCAAATCCACTCCAATGCAATCATTGGAAATTTTGGTTATTTTTAAAACCCTTTTTGAATTCAATTTATTTATTTAAAAATAAATAGAATTATAATTCTAGTTCAAAACTAGTTCATTTCGATAAAAATCCATTTTTATCTTTTCAAATATGGAGTTTTTCATCCCAATTCTTTCTAAATCATTTCTTATGATTTTACACAAATTATTGCTATTTTTAATAATTTTATCAAGGCCCGTACAGTCGATTTCCATCAATGGCCATCGAACTGCACTTACAGCGACCTTTTTCGAATTTGATTTGGACGTAACTCCAAATCCAACCGTTAGATTTCTAATTTATCACATTCGTTAGAAAGCTCTTTTCGATACGAACCCAACGGTTCCGGTTTTAGGAGAATCCGACGGTCGGATCTCCCGTAATGCCCGTTTGAAATAAATGGTCGAAATTCGCGAACTGCCGCGGCGCGGCGCGTTCTATTCAGGCCATTATATTATATATATAATATATACTTCATCGATTTCTATTTAAAACGAATTATATAAATAGTTTTAAATTCGTTTCAAAAGCAATTTCAACTTCCATTTCAATTCAAATTAAAATTGAATTCATCTTTATAAATTCGTTTTAAAATTCATTTCTATTCAATTCGAATTTCAATTCAATTTGAATTTATTTCAATTCAATTCATTTCGAATTCATTTTCTATTCAATTCAATTCGAATTCGTTTTCTGTTCAATTCAATTCGAATTCGTTTTCTATTCAATTCAATTCGAATTCGTTTTCTATTCAATTCAATTCGAATTCGTTTTCTATTCAATTCAATTCGAATTCGTTTTCTATTCAATTCAATTCTCAATTCAATTCAATTCGAATTCGTTTTCTATTCAATTCAATTCGAATTCGTTTTCTATTCAATTCAATTCGAATTCGTTTTCTATTCAATTCAATTCGAATTCGTTTTCTATTCAATTCAATTCGAATTCGTTTTCTATTCAATTCATTTCGAATTCGTTTTCTATTCAGTTCAATTCGAATATTTCATATACATCGTTTTCAATTCGAATATTTCATATACATCGTTTTCAATTCATATATATATTTCATATACATCGTTTTCAATTCATATATATATATATATATATATATTCACCTTTCACTATATACGATATTTTCATTTTCAATACATACGATATATTCATTTTCAATATATACGATATATTCATTTTCAATATATTCGATACTTTCACTTTCGATATATTCGATATTTTCACTTTCAATATATTCGATATTTTCACTTTCAATATATTCAATATTTTCACTTTCAATATATTCAATATTTTCACTTTCAATATATTCGATATTTTCACTTTCAATATATATATCGTTTTCACTTCATATATATATATATATCGTTTTCAATTCGAATATTTCATATACATTGTTTTCATTTCATACATATATATATATCGTTTTCAATTCGAATATTTCATATACATTGTTTTCAATTCGAATATTTTCACTTTCAATATATTCGATATTTTCACTTTCCTATATATATATAAATTTCACTTTTCATATATTCGATATTTTCACTTTGCTATATATATATATTTCACTTTCGATATATATAATATTTTCACTTTCGATATATATAATATTTTCACTTTCGATATATATAATATTTTCACCAAACCATTCAAACCAAACCATATAGTCTAACTAATTTGCAATCAAACAAACAAGTCCATGGTCTGTGGACGATTGTGTCGGGTGCTACTAAACACCGTCTGCATCCTAGTATATATATATAACTAGAAAATAAATTTGAAAGGTGAGAAATTCTCACATATAGCTATCCTAGCTCCACGGCACTTCATTGATAGAAATCTTCATTCCTATCGCATCTTCGTTGCTGCTTTCACTACATACGTAAAAATCACATTTTTACTTCGCTATTCAATATATAAAAATCGAATTTTTACTTCGATGTTCAATATATAAAAATTCTATTTTTCTATCGAAGTTTAATATATCAAAATTCCATTTTTATATCGAAGTTCAATATATAAAAATCGAATTTTTAGTTCAAAGTTCAATATATAAAAAGCGAATTTTGACTTCGCTATTCAATATATAAAAATATGATTTTCTCTTCGACTTTCATCATATAGAAATATGATTTTTTCTTATGCAAGTTCAAATCGTTTTTTTTTTTTTTTTTTTTTTTACTAAAAGATTAAACCTTTTTCCTATTTTAAAATTCAAAATAAAATCAGTTTTTCTCTTTTATAAAAAATGCAGTTTTTGCCTTATTAAAAATGCAGTTTTTTCTTTATAACTAAAAATCAGTTTTAACTTTCTTTCTTTTTTTTTTTTTCCTATTTCAAACGATAAAACCTTTTCTATTTCAAAAGATAAAACCTTTTCTATTTCAAAAGATAAAACCTTTAAAATAAACTCAGTTTTCTTCTTTTAAAATTCTGTTTTTATTCTAAAGAAAGAAAAAACGCAGTTTTAAATCTAAAGAAAATAATACAGTTTTAAACCTTTATAAAAAAAATTCAGTTTTATTTTTTTTTCTCTTTTTTTTTTTATTTAATATAAATCAAATTCAGTTTTTATATAAATCAATTATAAAATAAATAAAAAAAAAAAGAAAACTCACAGATTTAGGTCGTCGGCAAGAAGTGGAGGGAGAGGAGCGGGACTGGAGGTGCTTGGCTTTGGTCGCCTGCGGCGCGGTGGGGTGCTCCTGACGTGGCGACATCGGGTGTAGGCGGTTTACTGTGGAGGAGGGGTTGGAGGTGGATGAGGGTTCGAGGGGTATGGGTTCGCGAAGGGGGGGGGGGGAAGGGGACTGGAGGCGCGGTGGTTGGGCGATCTGGCGTGGGCTTCGTCGGCGGCTCGAGCGTCGGGGCGGCGCGATTTAGGGTTAGTTCTTTTTTTTTTTTTTTTTTATTTGTTAACTTTTCTGTATAATGAAACGGGGGGGGGGGGGCCAATGAAGAAGAAAAGGGGAAAAGGTAAATTTAAATTTCTTTTTTTATTATTATTATTATTTAATTATTAAGTTTTGCAAAAGGGTGGACTTTTACATACGATCTCGAAACGAGGTCCACCGCCTGTCGTCCATAGCGTTTTACCCCCATTCCGAACACAATGGGATATGTATCGTAAGCTGATTCGATAGTTACAATCAGTTTCCATTGAATTTACATTTAAATCTATATATTGATTTTTAAACGTACATTTCAAATTACCGGGGTCACATACTAACTAGAAAAATTCTCGAAAAATATTTTCTAGCTTCATATTGACGATACGGTCCTAATAAAACTAGTTTCGTCGAATTCTGAGACCGTTTGAAAAATGACCAATTTCCAGTCGATTAAAATCAACTGAAACCGGTCAAACGCGTTTTCCTTTGCCCCGCTCACATATTGATTCGAAAAATTATGAAATTTGGAATCTAGCAATAACTCGACACTGCGGACCCAACAAAACTGGTTTCGTCGGAATCCGAGGTCGTTTGCAAAATTGCTATTTTTAAGGGCCTGAATTCCATAGCGACTATTCAGAATTTTCAACTGGACATATCTTTTGATTCCCGATATGAAATCTTGATTTTTCGGATTCGTTGGAAAGATATTCACTATTAGATTCCATTATTTTTGGTTTCACTAAAATCCGGATTGTTTTGCACCCGGTACATTCAATTGAAGTTTGAAATCGAATTATCGAACTACCGCGCCATTTTCAATTCTATTTATAATTATATATAAATATTTATATTCTAACGACGACGCGTATAATATATACGTTCGAATTATATTCAAAATAAATTTCTCGTCGATATTATTTAAAATAATTCATGTTAAATAATCAGAATTCGCTAAAATTGCCAAAATAAAAATTTCAAACTGGCTCGCATTTTACGGGTTGTTACAAAATTCTTGCTGTTGCATACTCAAATTATAAAATCCTCAAAAACTTTCTTGGTATCAGAGCATTAGCGCCTCACGGCATATCTAAATACTGAAACAGAGTTTAAAATCTTCATATCCATCAGAGTATTGCTTCATCATTTGGATATGACTCATCAGAGGATATTCCTCATCATTTGAGAGAAGATACACCATACTTGTCCACTGCCTCGCCTGAAAAACATGTTTTTCGGCTGCATCTGAACAATCTGATATATCTTCTATTATCAAAATCAAAGAGTGCCAGAAAATAAACCAAGAACTCAAGAAAATTATCAAAACAAGTAACAGCCTCGCCTAGAGATATCTTCAGAATCAGGTACAACTCAATCCAGTGTAAATTCATCACTAGAAATCTCTGGCTGCTACATACCTGTTTGAGAATTCCTCGGATTCTTGATTGATTGTGGCATTCTTTTGTTCTGATTTCTTGATAACTGTGTCATCATTTGCCTATCACTATGGTTGATCCAACACCGTCAGTGGCATCAGACAATGGTCAGACTGTGTCCAATGAATCTGGGCCTGTAAATCCAACAACAAAAACTGTTATTAGTCTTAAGAGTCAATTAATCACAATACATCTAGAAGAAGATAACTATCTTCTTTGGAAATTACAAGTCGAAACTGCCATTCAAGGATATGGTCTTGAAGGATATATTCTTGGCACTGTTGATATACCAGCCAAGTACATTACAGATGCAAACAATCGAACAGTTGCAAATGAAAAATATATACAGTATCATCGACAAGATAGACTCATCAGTTCTTGGTTGCTGTCATTTATAAGTGCAAATCTATTACCATAAGTTATTGGATGTACCTCTGCTTATGATATTTGGACTACAGTGGAAAAAGAATTTAACAATCAATGTTCTGCAAAAGTTCTTCACTACAAGAATCAGTTGCAAAGTGTTAAAATGGAAAATCTGACCATGAGAGAGTATATTGCAAAAGTCAAAAGACTATGTGATTTACTAAATGTTACTGGAAACAGAGTATCAAATAGTGATCAAGTTTTATACTTAGTCAATGGTCTTAACAGTGATTATGAAGATGTTGTTGTTGTTATAACTTCTCAAAAAATAGTGCCTGCTATTGATGAGGTACATTCAATTCTACTCTCTCACGAGGCAAGAATAAATGCCAAGAAACCACAAGAAATGGATTATGCATTAAATTTCACTACTGGGTTCAAAGGCAAAAATCAGAATTTCAATAACAACAGAAATGATCAGTCTTACCCAAGGGGTGGTAGTGCAAGAAGAGGACGTGGCAGAGGTAGATGGACAAATACCAATAGGCCAAAGTGTCAAATTTGTGAGAAGATGGGTCACACAGCATTGAACTGCTACTTCAGATTCAACACTAATTACACAGCCAACCAGAATCAGAGAAACAATGGGAATCCTAGTGTGAACATGACTTTATCTCAATCTGAGACCAACAGCCAAGATAATGCAAGCAAAAGTGGTAATCAAAATGACACTGCCAGACTTGAAACCGTACAAGATGATAGCTGGTACCCAGATTCTGGAGCTACTCATCATATTACTAACAATCTTGACAGTTTAAACATGGGGTGCGGAGACTACAGAGGTAATAACTCTATCCTATTAGGCAATGGTAAAAGCATTAATATCACACACATTGGCAGTACAAATCTAAATGGTAGGAAACAATTATATTTACACAATCTTTTAAGAGTTCCAAAGATCAAGAAAAAATTAATAAGTGTTTCTCAGTGTGCTCGTGACAATAATGTCTTTTTGAATTTTACCCTAAATATTGTTTAGTTAGGGACATTCTAACTAGAGAACCCATTTTACAGGGTAATATGACAGGAGGTCTTTACAAGTTCAACACTGTTAGAAATAACAGAGTGATAAAAAGGGAAAAACACTGTAATTTGAATACTCTTGACAAGGCTGATAGCAGCAAAAAGGTCTTTGATCTTTGGCATTACAAGCTTGGTCATCCAAGTGCCAAAATTGTAATGAAAATATTATATGAGAACAAAATTCAGTATAATAATGTCTCTTTGCCATATATTTGTGAGTACTGTCAAGTAGGTAAAAGTCATAGACTACCATTTTTTGATTCTGAAACAGTTTACACTGAACCACTACAGTTAATTGCTACTGACTTATGGGGTCCTGCTCCTATAAATTCAGATTTTGGATTTAAGTATTATATTGCTTTTGTGGATGCTTACTCAAGGCACACCTGGATTTATTTTTTAAAGGCTAAATCAAAAACCATTAATGCTGTTATAGTTTCATTTCTATGGCTGAAAGACAGTTTAATACTCTAGTTAAAATAATTCAGTCTGATGGTGGAAGTGAATTCAAGTGTTTAAACCAGTACTTTACTAAGAAGGGAATAATTCATAGAATAACTTGTCCATATACTTCACAACAAAATGGGCTAGTTGAACGAAAACACAGACACATTGTTGAGTCAGGTTTAACCCTTCTGGCTCAAGCTAAACTACCTCTATAGTTTTGGCCAGAGGCCTTCAGTACATCTGTACACTTAATCAATAGGCAACCAACAAAGGTACTGAAGGATATGACACCATTAGAAAAATTGTACAATACAAAACCAGATTATAAAAGTTTAAAACCTTTTGGATGCTTATGTTTTCCATATCTAAGGCCCTATAATTCTAACAAGTTGAATTTCAGATCAAAACCCTACACCTTTTTGGGGTATACTACCAGACAAAAGGGATACAAGTGTCTGGATGAAACTGGTGAAATTTACATAAGTAGACATGTTGTATTTGATGAAACTGTGTTTCCTTTTAGCAGTAAAAAGATCATAACTACTAGTAAGGCAAGAAATCCAAATGTCTCCATACCTGAAATCCCAATTTATTATGAAAATTGGGATAATAATGTTGAAAATGAGGCTGCTGAGTCAAGTAAAACATCACAAACTCAGTCTGAAGGAGGTGATGAATCACAGCAACCCAGCCTCGCCTCGCACAATCCTGAAAATTCAGAGAACCAAGGGTTAGAAGAAAATACAGGTTCTCAAAGTACAAGATCTGAATACTCATCATATTTAGATAATGGCAGCAACTCACCATCATCTGAACCACCAATCCAGATTGGCCATCCTATGGTCACTAGGGCAAAAAGTGGTATTATCAAACCAAAAGCATATATGACTTTATCCAGTAATTGTGAACCTGTTTCCTTTGAACATGCTATGAAAAACAAAGACTGGAAGAAAGCCATGGATGAGGAATATAATGCACTTATCAAAAACAAAACCTGGGAGCTTGTATGCCCACCTGCCAATAAAAATATTGTTGGGTGCAGATGGACATACAAACTTAAAAGGAACCCAGATGGGTCAATAAACAAGTATAAAGCCAGGTTAGTTGCAAAGGGGTTTACTCAGGAGTATGGGTTTGATTTTAATCAAACTTTCTCAGCTGTAGTGAAACCTACAACCATTAGGGTCATTCTCACTATAGCTCTATGTAAAAGATGTCATGTTAAACATTTAGATGTTAACAATGCCTTCTTAAATGGTATTCTTGAGGAGGAAATATATATGAGGCAACCTCAAGGTTACAATATCAATCAAAACTTAGTATGTAAACTAAATAAGGCTATTTATGGTCTAAAACAGGCCCCTTGAGTTTGGTTTGATAGACTGAAAAATACTCTAATTAAATTAGGATATCAGTCTACCAAATCAGACAGTTCATTATTCACCAAAATAAATAGCTCTACAATAATTTACATACTAGTATATGTTGATGACCTCATTATAACTGGAAATGACACTGATGATATTGACAAGCTAACTCAGTACTTAGATAAACAGTTTTCCATTAAAAATTTAGGAGATCTAAACTATTTTCTGGGCATAGAAGTATCAAGAACTGAATCTGAAATGATTCTATGTCAAAGAAAATATATAACTGAGTTGCTTGTCAAAACAAAAATGATAAATGCCAAACCCCAACCTACTCCTATGATAAGTAGTCAGAATTATTCAAAGCATGGGGGAGAGGCTATTTCAAATGCAACTGAATACAGGAGTATTATTGGTGCACTTCAGTATGCAACAATAACACGTCCTGATATATCTTATAGTGTGAATAAACTTTCTCAATTTATGCAGAATCCTACGGACATTCACTGGAAAGCTGTCAAAAGAGTTCTGCGCTATTTAAAAGGGACAGATAATTATGGACTGAAACTGAAGACCAGTCAACATTTGCACATAACTGGATATGCAGATGCTGACTAGGCTTCAGATCCTGATGATCGTAGATCAACTAGTGGCTACCGCATATACTTGGGTCAAAGTCTGATATCTTGGTGTTCTAAGAAACAACCTACAATTTCAAGATCCAACACTGAAGCTGAATACAGGAGTATAGCCAATGCAACAGCTGAGATTA
Organism: Allium sativum; assembly: GCA_030737875.1. Taxonomy (NCBI): domain Eukaryota; kingdom Viridiplantae; phylum Streptophyta; class Magnoliopsida; order Asparagales; family Amaryllidaceae; genus Allium; species Allium sativum. The sequence continues at coordinate 964,526,053 of CM060912.1, read as the reverse complement.
AATGGCCACAGTCTCTATTGTCTGAACTCAAGCTAAAGTCTACAGTGAAACCTACTTTATGGTGTGATAACAGAAGTGCAATGTTCATGACAGAGAATCCCATACAGCATGCTAGAACTAAACATATTGAAATAGATGTTCACTTCGTCAGAGAAGCAGTTCAGAGGGGAGAAATACAAGTAAATCATATACCTGGTTTCTACCAGAGAGCTGATGTGTTAACTAAAGCGATATCATTGAAGAACTATACCAGATTCAGAGAGGAGCTCAACGTCACTGACAAAGCAAGTCTTCAAAGGAGTAATACTGAAGAAAGAGCAAGTTCGGGCCTCACAACCGCCAAAGAAAATTCCAAGGAAGCTCGAAACCCTAACGATGAAGGTGGCACTACAGCAAACCTATCAGCAAGCAAGTTCGAGCATCACAACCACCAAAGAAAATTCCAAGGAAGCTCGAAACCCTAATGATGAAGGTGGAGCTACAACAAACCTATCAGCAAGAACAGTCAAAAGGTCAGATAGAATCAAAAATCACAAATTAGAGTTAGATAAATATGAGAAAAGAAGGGAATGATGAAGTGCTGCTTAGATCAAGTCAATTTCCAGCTCGACATGGCGAAATTAGTGTTTCTGAAACCCTAAGTTTCGTGGGGGAGTAAAACAGTATGTCGGCTGCATATGTATTATCATAGTGGGCTGGGCCTATACCCACTTTCTTTCTTTTCTTTTCTGCCGTTCACTTTCTTTCTTTTCTTTTCTGCCGTTTGGCCCATGTAACATATATATATTCTCATCAACATTGTACAGAATGTATTCTACTTCACTTTCAATAAAAATCATCATTCTAAATTCTTGCTGTTGCATACTCAAATTATAAAATCCTCAAAAACTTTCTGAACCCCTAAATTATGATCAACGGCTTCAGGTATGAATGATATTCAAATTTGGAGAAAGTTGCTAAGTAGAAGGGGTCAGTGTCGTTGATGTTTCAACCATGAATAACTAATGTAACGATTCAACCTATATACTAGAATAACGTGTAGTAGGAAACTGATGTGCTGTCTTCATCGAAATAAGAAAACTAAGTAATAATAAACACCTTCTCAATCGTGCTTGCTTAGAACATGCTAATTGAATATGCATTATGCAGTTTGAACAAACGAGCGTCATGGCACGTGCTCCGCGCGTGGTGACGGCACGCGCTCCGCGGATGGATTATTATTTCTAAAATGTTTGTGTATTTTATGTATTTATTTGAATGTGAATTATATTGTCACTAAAAAGATAAAAATAGAAATCACTAAATAGTAAATCGACATATAAATGGCATAAATGAAAGTGAAGTTTTAAATATAATACAATTTGTAACGTTGAGGTTTATTTCATTTCAAATGAGTTTTCTTCTTAAAGCAGTGTATAAAAATATATGTTTTCTTTTTGAACAATAACTATATAAACAGTATTTTCCAAAAATAAAACATTTTTTTCTGTTTGAAACACTTGTGGGGATAGACGGTGGACAGCTCAAATATACAAACTTCTAAATAAGTTATTTCCATCTTTATTTTTTCACAGAGAAGAGCTAAAAACCACATGCATCTCTCATATCGATCCATCCCATATAGTTGCATAAACCGACATTGGCTTGGAAGGATACTATATCTCCCATTTCAGAGCTGTGATCAACATACTGAATCGGCCATGTAAAATATGAAACACACAAACGACGACGATATCTGCATATATTATATATGTTTGAAGTATACATCTAACTCTAAATATTGCAATTGACTTACATTACTTGACTGTTGTTCCAAAGAATAGAGTATCGATGGTGGGATCAAAAGGGATAGCTCATTATATCGAAAAAAAACAAATTGAACCGGTGGAAAATTTAAAAAAAAGTTTTGACTTCCGTGTAGAAGAAATGGATAAAGCGTGTTATATCAAAGGTGGAATTAACAAAATGAGATAAATAAATTTATAAAATAATGATTGAATTGTTCCAGCGGATTATATGAAATATAATAGCAAACCTGCATAGCCGATAGATTGGGCACAAATCCATCGGTGCAAAGTATCATATCCTTGAGCTTGCTGAATGAGAAACTATTTGGAAGGAAAAAATCACCTGATATATAATTGCTTATAGCTTTGTGATTATAGATCTCAACGATTAATTCATGTTGTAAAACTAAAATCATACCTGCACGTTATATGCAAAGGTGACTTAGAGGTTGCTCAGTTGGACCAATTTGAATGTCAGGCTTTCAAAAGTAGCATAAAAATTGTTCAAAAAGAAAGAATTAGATCTGAGGAAGGAGAGATTTGTGAAGAAAAGTGGTGTTGATATAAAAGCAAGAGGTAAAGCAACTGGTATTTATAGGTAACATGGTATTCTCTGGAACATCAAATAATTGCCTACAAACCCGGTCTAAATTAAACGCAAATCTGTGTGACACATCAAATAATAGCTTTGAGAATTTCGGAACCATTCAAATATGGAAGTTGGTTTGTATTCGCAGATGCTATTTCTTAGACTTTTTTTCTTTTTCGAATTGACTTATTATGCTATTTCGACAGTGCATTTTAGGAATGGGAAAAAATATATACTATTTCGATAGTGCATTATTTCGCTAATTTACTGTTATGAAAATTGGATAAAATATATACTCTACCAGTTATATTTAAATGACATAGGCCATATAAAGTAATTATACAAAGCAAATGCAATTAGACTAAAGAGAGAGGAATGCAGCATGTTACAAATTAAATCATCCTACCATAATTCTAATAGTTAATGCATTGTTTTTGCTATATAAAGAATGCATCATCCAACCATAATTCAATTAATTAATAACCAAAAATCTTTGAGTTATTATACAAATCAAACGCAATTAGACTAAAAGGAGAGGAATGCAACATTTTACAAATTAAATCATCCTACCATAATTCTATTAGTTAATGCATTGTTTTTGCCATATAAAGAATGATCATCCTACCATAATTCTATTAATTAATAACCAAAAATGTTTGAGTTATTATACAAATCAAATGCAATTAAACTAAAAAGAGAGGAATGCAGCCTTTTACAAATTAAATCATCCTACCATAATTCTATTAGTTAATGCATTGTTTTTGCCATATAAAGAATGCATCATCCAACCATAATTCTATTAATTAATAACCAAAAATATTTTAGTTAATTCTATTAATGAATGCATGATTTATTATTTAATTGAAAATGATCAATGTGCTCAAAAGGTATGTCACGATATTCATGCAGATTCTTATGTAAGGGCATTTTGGGAAGTTCATGGTCGGACCAAAACTTTGTGCGTCCAAGAGAATTATTAATAAAGATATGTATTGCATTTGGAAGGGTATGTTTAGAACATCAGACGAACAACAACTAAAATAATGCCAAGTGTTGTTGGAGAAATATTTCAAACTTTTTTCTCGAAAGCAACTTATGTTCTGCTCAAACCAGAAGATCTCAGTGGGGAAATTGATTTTCATAGTAAAAAAAATTAGAATCCACTAATATATGAATCTAAACTTGTATAAAGTTAGTAAAAAAGGTGGATAGATGTTTTCCATAAGGCTAAAAAAGCATTGCACAAAGTGGTGATGTAGGATGTTAGAGCAAAATGAAATAACTCCAAAAAAGTCATGGAAGGAGAATAGAAAATGAAAACTCGGTAAATAATGTAATGTTAAACCTTTTGCTGGACAGTAGAAAAACCCGAACATAAGATAGATGCAGCCAAGAAAAGGTTTAAAGATTGGTTAGAACGCATGTAACAAAAGCATGTACTGGTATTGAATTACATATAAACAATCTGCCTAATCTAAAGCTTTTATCGATGAATTAGCCTTCAATGTATGTGAAATAATATAGCATTATTGATAACCTAATACATGCTCCTGCACTATCATGAAAAATAGCAAGTAAATTGAACTTGCAAATCGTAAAATACTAGACAGTCATCTATTCAATAGCAAATGCACAATAATCTGATAGTGACTGCGAAAATCTTTGCAATTTAAAAATATTTAATTGGTAGGTTCGTGGCATCCTTTTTACATAAAAATATTACTGGGGTTACTTTTTGCTAATTTACCAATAACAAGCTAACATAAGCAAAACATACAAAGATGTACGTATTTTTAGTCGTTTAATCCCCTAAAACAAAAACTATAAAACTATAAAACTACATATTGATAAACTGAGTCTAAATTCAGGCAATGGTTGCAAGCAAGAATCAAAAGCACTTAAGAATTAAGATTGGCTTGATCATATGAATACAGAAACTAACCTTATGTTGAAGCTTCATTATTATAGATACCAGCAGTTTGTCTCTGACTATCTGCCTCAACTTCATGATCAAGTCCACGCGGGTCATCCGTTTTTTATGATGCAAATACCATGTGTCATAAATTATGATGTCAAATTCAGTAAAACGAAACGAATATATACATGAATAGTCCATACCTTTTATTCCTCAAATGGATGTTAATCAAGTGCATATCATGTGCAGATACCTTGGTTGAAACGACAGCAAATAACATGGAAAAGGGCATTCATGGAGAAGAAAGAGCTTTCGATGCTCCACCACAGGTAGGGCCTTTTTCATATTGTGGAGCTGCTTTTTTTTCAAACGGATTAAAAGCTGGAGATGGGATAGCCTCTGTATGTATACATGTAATATTGTTCTAACTGTTGAAAAAGACAAAATGGTATATAAAAGATGTGGCAAGAAAAGTTACTTGCAATAGGCGGTTTGATGCCCCAGAAGTAGGAACGCCAGTTTCATTTAACAAGTTTCTTTTTACAGTCAGAGTTTCTGTGAAACATAATGATGAGTTGAAGCCTTGCATTGTAAACAATAACAAGGGTAAACATTAAAGATGAATGAGTCTACACCATATCTTTGTGTTTTATAGAGTCTTGGACAGAATTGCCTATGATTAAATAAGATTCAATGGGAATAATAGGCTCAATGGTGTCCAAAACTCTAACACACACCCAAAAGAATGGAAAAAACTGGAAAATGGTGTAAATTAGATTTGATATTATCATATTCACCTGCTTTCTAGGGAGCTTTCATTGAAACATAGATTTCTAGGTAAATATGAGTGTCTTTATTTCTATTCCTTTTTTTTTTTTTACAAATTTCAATCCTCCAATTTTCGCCAGTAAAATTTTCATTTCTGTCGTATAAGGAAGTGGATTAATACCATATTATTTCGAAAATAAAATTAAATAAATACCATATTGTTTATAAAACAGAATCTTGTCGTAGCGTCTGGTTTTCTTTTTGCTGATTGTCGAGTGGCAAGTGTTGTGACATTATGGACATGATCTCCAAATCCATGTATGACCGAAGCCTATATTTGTAGAATATATAGACTGCTACCCCAGTAACAGCAAGGCCAGAAAGTACTGATATTGCCACAAACCAACCAATTTTTAATGTGTTTTTTGCAATGCATACATCCTCTCCCTTTATGTACAAAAGATCTCCCTTGAAGTTGCAATCAAATCCTTCCCACATATTTTTGTAAGTACAGCCATCACATTGGCATGCTAGTTGCTCATTACATTCATCAACATCTTCACATTTCAAGCCATTTCCACAGAAGCCAAACAGACATCTACAACCATTCGATTCAACTCTGAGCAAGCAGAGAATGCCTGTCCATCTTTAGTTTCCACCCAACAGCTTCCATTGTTAGCATTGCATCATGTAGGTCCTTCCGCTTCGCAAGAAGTGTAGCCATCACCCTGATACTAAACTCCATTCATTAATGGGAACTCGCAGATTCTTCCTCAAAATGTATCCTTGCAAGCAGTTACATTTTACTGAGTGTCCAGCCAGCATCCACCATTACTTCAAGACATTCATTTGTTTCTATATCTGTCCTTAGGAAAACTGCTGGTTCTGTAGATTCCTTGAAGCTAGCACATATAGCCCTCAATACTACCGATCTCTCCAATATTCCTCGATATTGGACATTGTTAATGACTAGAGTAGGCAAAATGGTCACATCACCTCGATTGCCCTGACCAGCTTGAACTTTTTGCTTGTTTTTCAATACAATGTTTTTGACATTAACTTGCGGATCAACCATACAATCGTTTATCTTATTCGGTGGAAAGCGAAGTGATTTGATAACATCCTCAGCACAATCCTTGTTATACTTCTCCTTCATCGAACATATAACGTGAAATCGATGATGAAATCTCACCAAACCCATGGCCTGCCACTCTCATTCCCTACTCTATGCACATGCACAACTGCCTAAAATTCTCAATACTACATCCTGGCCTATGTACCCTTTTTCAAAGTCTTGTTTGGGATCAGGAGCACAATACCTACCATGGTTTATGCACAACGATGTACATTGCTTGCTAACAAAAAAGGCTCAGGACAAAACCATGTAATATAGTGAGGGTAAATTGGGTAAATCCTGCTCTTTCAAGAACTTGAGCATGGCCTTTGAAATTCTTAACGAAGTTCATTTGTTCATCGCATCTTACATCACATTCCTCGTTGCTGTTAGTCCAGAATTCATACTTAACTCGTTCATCAGGGTGAGGCACCGACTCATGCCAGTCTAGTTTGACTACTACTTCTTCCTCCCCTTTGAATTGGGTAAATCCTGCTCTTTCAAGAACTAGAGCATGACCTTTGAAATTCTTAACAAAGTCATTTGTTCATCGCATCTTACACCACATTCATCATTGCTGTTAGTCCAGAATTCATACTCAACTCGTTCGTCAGGGTGAGGCACTGACTCACGCCAGTGTAGTTTGACTACTACTTATTCCTCCCCTTTTGCTGTTGCTTTTTTTAGCGCTTCACCAAATTCTCTGTTTATTAGAGCAGATGGGATTCATATTTTTTCTATATAGCCTTCGTCTCTATTTTCTTCAGGGGTGTCCATGGTGATTAAAGGCTCGTTGATGCTGTTAGCTACTAATAACCGCAGCAGCTCTAGCATTTTGTGCATTCCATGCCTTCAAAGCAAAGTAAGAATCTCCTCAATCAAGCAAAGCACAACAAGTTTCTTAGACTTGGATTCAAATGGAGACCCGATGAAAGGATTACAACCATTAGTGCCTTTTTCAGGATATAACACGACACCGACCATTGTACCGCCATAATAAGGAACACCGAAGTTGGCAATAGCTCCATCATGCTTGGCTCGTATGTGCTCAGGCACCATAACTCTAATACTGCTCTTCTCTACTATGAATCGACTAAAAACGGTAGGGGAAAGAAAGAGTGGCATAGCAGCGATTATTATTAAAGAGAAAGAGCCATTTTTCTATGAGTATGGAGGATTCTTTGATGAGTATGAGCGATGGGCAGAAAGACAAAGAGAGGGAGGTATGGTTGCTGCTAGAAATTTAAAATTTTGGCATGGTTAATGGGTTGCTTATGCTTTATTTCTATTCCAGATTACATAATTCTTTGGAGAATGAGCATCATCAACCCCAGTATCATAATTGCAATCACTGGTTGACAATGATTGGTTCCATTCTGGACAACCTCTACATTTCCCAATATCACTTGACATAACATCATATGGATTAAGCCATTTTCATCTATAACAAAACTACTAGCATAGATACTAGCATAATTTGCAGGAAACAGAAGTAACCAGAAATTAATTCTTATTAATAAACCTGCGTCCACTAAGCCTACTACGTACAAAGATATACAAAAACTAACAAATAAAAAGTTAGCCATAAAACCATTCGGGATGACAAGACACGAGCTGGAACTAGGGCGAAAGACGAACAATTCAACATCTTTAGTAGAATGAGGCTCTCTATTCAATCTCAAAAATTAGGGTTTCAAAATTCTCTACCTCGATTCCCGAGAAATGAAACAAGAGCAATATATAAGTATCACATAACAACGATAATATGACTTTAAATCACAACTATTTGCCAAAGCCAATATACTTACACAGCCACAGTACAGACATAGAAATAGCTTACCAGAATCAAAATTGAATATTAGGGTTTCAAAATGTAAAGGAGTGAACTGCCACGACTTCAATAGATTTGGTAAGGAGATTGGAGACGGAAGGAGTTTGCTTTCTTTTATCAAGTGAGGAGATTGGAGCCAAACAACCTTCTGCTTTTGGAGGGAGGACAAATCGTTTTGGAGGGACGGGAAAAGAATTCATGAAGTTGGAGGGAGACAAATAATTTTGTGAGGGGTTAGGGAGCGTTACATGATGGGCAAAACAAAATGACTTGGAAAGAAAATAATTAAGTAAAAAAATATAACGCTTCAGCAAAACATGTTATTAAATGGCGTTATTAATATTATATTTTGTTGTAGTGTTTGGTTTTCCTAAACAACAAGGGTTGTTGTAAAGGGCGTCGAACTCTGGGACCAAAAATTATTTTACTAATAAATCCAATCAAGTTATTCTGAAATTTTGATTGGTTGAAAACACAGAAAATATATGAAAAAGCGAGTTTTTAATAATAAGAGAAAGCAATTAGGGAGTAATGACATAAATTAGATAAATAATCATCAATAGCCAAACGAATTAATGCATATCTAATTCATGTTTCTGTCACAAACACGAATCCCACGATAACTAGGTTTCTAGAAACAAATATGTGAATAACATCAAGTATAGCCTATGTAGGAGCTAAGTTCTTAAACAACCATAGGCTATCAGAACAGATTCACTAATTTATTTCTAAAACCCTAAATATTAGATCTAAATCTTATAAACATTAGATCGAACTTGAATATACCCTGTGAAGGAGCATAGCTTTTGAACGCACAGAATATGAAGGTTCAGATCTAACCCTTGGTTCAGAACTAGATCTATATACGTGAAGTTCTAATCTCTTTGGCTATGTGATTCATATTGAATCTAATCTAAGCGTCATCACCCCTAACTAAAGGAGATTAGCTTGACATAGCTAGAAGAGAAGAGAAACAGAAAATAAACAATATAAATGAAATACAATAAAAAGTAAAGAGAAAGGGAGAATGATTTTATTCCAATAGAAGGATTACAGAATAAAACCTAATGTGTTTTTACATGAATGAAATACAATGTGTTTATAGCTGATATGACAAAGACTACTTGGCTAATTACACAATGTGGGACTAAAGATTTAGCCCAAATAACACATAAGCCAGTGTGAATGCAACTGTAGAGTGAGTGGTCTTGCAAATGAGCTAATGTGAACGCAGCATGAGTAAGAGGCCTTGCAAATGAGCCAATGTGAACGCAACATGAGTGATCATTGAGCTAAATCTTCCTAACTGAACTCTATTTGCAACCGTTCTTCAAGCTTTAGTAATTTCAAACTTTACTCTTTTTAAGCAAATTCTTCATGCTTTATCCATTAAATGCTCTAAACCATGCTTTTTATAAACAATCTGAAAACAGAGTTATAATTACACAATATCAATTATTTAAAGGGAAAATAAGATAACTAAGCATATAAAATATACACATTTACGTGTATAACAAATACCCCTACACTTATCTTTTTATTCGTCCTCAAATAAACTAAACTAAGATATGTCACACTTTCGTAGGAAACACGATTGCATTTAGCGTATGCAACAAGCCGTTAAATCCCTAGGCATCCCTAGTTGGACGAATGTTGTCTCTTGAGGGTTTTCAGTGGATGCTACTCATAAAATCCAAAGCGTCTTAAGTACGCGAATTAATCAAATGATATATTTAAGGTCTTTCAAATTCTAAGGACTTTACCTAACTTCAATAATAACGGTTCAGTCCAAAATTGTCCATCCCATAATTGGTGCAAAAATGAATAAAAAATTTCAAGCTGAACGTAATTCCTTGATAACACTGTGATTGTCTTGAAGGTTAAGAGCGTGGTGTCAACCAAAGTTCTACACATCGACAATGTGTACACAATCATTTATTCATTATTATTTTTGAATAATTTTGCACCAGTGTAACTGTACTGTATTAGATGTGAGTTATGCATAGATAAAGGAAAATTTTGTGAGTTCTAAAAATGTTATTGATAAGAGGGCAAGTGTATTAGTTGAATTTCAAGCTACAAAATATAAAGCAATACTAAGGCACATATGGACATTTTGTTTCCTTCTACTACAATCCTCGCTTCTAAGTACGGTATGATGGATGCAGATGGAATGGAAATGAATGCTTTATAGTCAAGAATGACGAATGACTATTTTATTCTGAGCATTTCCTCTTTATTGCATTTTTTTCTCTTTCTTTTTCCTTTTTTTACTACATGATGAGTGATGAGTGGAGATGGAATGGAATGATACCGTATATTATTTCATTTGATTCCTCCTCACTAACCGAATCATAACCAACGCTTCATGAAAGGAAAGTTTTGTGCCCTAGTTACTTTACTTCTATAACCCTAATTCAACAAACAAATCTAGATTGATGTTATATAAAAATCTGAAAGGAATGATAAGCAAAATTTCATAAGATAGATACCCCATATAAAATAAGATGTGGTATATAGTTATCCTACCTTAAAACAGTACGGAGTGGGTAGTGTAATATTGGTATAAAAAGTGACATTTTTGAACATTTTAAAAATAAATCAGTGAAAAGGTTCTTAGGTATACCAATATAAGAAAATCTTGTCGAAATATGGATGTAAATCGACTATAACTTGGGTTTGAATAATATGGGGTATCGAAGAAGAATGCTATAATGAGTCATTTCTCTTTAAGTGGGCCAAGTGGAATTTAGAACTTACGAATTGAAAATTTTTGAGTGATAAAAAATATTTTGCATGAAAACGAACTCAGAAAATCCAACAAATGTAGGTGCAAAATCATTGTTTATTTGATGATTTTTTTACTTGCACATTCTAACATGTATAACAAGGGTTATCATGCTTACTCTAGAACATGACTAACGTCTGCACAGTCTCAAGCTAGCATCTTAAAAAGACACATTACGACTCAATGAATAAATAATGTTCATTCCCATCACCCAATAATTCAACTTATCAAACAAGAACCAAGGTGTTATTTACGAATTTTAAGTTAGTCCTTGTTCAACGAGTGACCTAGTTCATAAGATTTGATTGTTGATGTAATGTAAATTCCCCCACACTTGAGTGTGACTGTGTCCCACAGTCGTTAATCAGACATATCTTAGTAAAAGGAAGAAAAAAGAGAATATTTACGTATGTACAAAAGAGGGTTAGTGCATCTTACCGAATGTAATGTGGCTCATGGAGGACCATGAGCTCTTCCTCTTGGTTGGGTATTGGTTCCAAGTAAGGTTTAAGGCGTTGACCATTGACCTTATAGGATGATCCATCAGTTGGATTCTCAATTTCTACTGCACCATACATAAAAACACTATGTACAATGTAAGGCCCTGTCCATCTAGATTTTAACTTACTCGGAAATAAATGCAATTTTGAGTCATATAACAGAAATTTTTGACCTGGTATGAAAGTTTTACGTAAAATTGATTTATCATGAAAAACTTTCGTTTTGTCCTTATAAATTCGTTCATTTTCATAGGCATCATTTCGAATTTCATCAAGTTCATTAAGCTGAAGTTTCCTAAGTTCACCTGCTTGCTCTAAGTCAAGATTTAAAGTTTTTATTGCCTATAACGCCCTATGTTCTAGTTCAACTGGCAAGTGACATGGATTACCAAAAATCAGCTGACAAGGGGATATACCTAAGTTTGTTTTGAAAGCGGTGTGGTAAACCCAAAGAGCATCGATTAACTTTTAGGACCAATCTTTATGACTTTGATTCACAGTTTTCTCAAGGATTTGTATAATCTGCCTATTCGATACTTCAACCTGCCCACAAGTTTGATGATGGTAAGTAGTGAATAACTTGTGGGTTATCGAATATTTTCTCATGAGGGCTTCAAAAGAACAATTACAGAAGTGTGTTCCGTTGTCACTGATTATTGTGCGAGGTGTGCCTAACCTAGAAAAGATGTTTTCTTTTAAGAAGCGCACAACAACCTTGTTATCGTTTGTTTTGCATGGAGCAGCTTCAACCCATTTAGAAACATAATCGACAAACAAGAGAATGTAAAGTTACCCAAAAGAATTAGGAAGGGACCCATGAAGTCTATACCCCAAACATCAAAAAATTCGACCTCTAGAATAGGGTTTAGGGGAATCATATTTCGTTTACCAATTTTCCCTAAAAATTGACATCGATCACAAGTTTTGCAAAATTCATAAGCGTCTTTGAAAACGTTGGGCCAGTAGAAACCCGATTGGAGAACCTTTTAGGCTATCTTTTTTGGACTAAAGTGACCACCATAGGCTTGGTCATGATAGAAAGAGTGGACACTATGAGTTTCAGTGTCGGGAACACACCTTCGAATGATTTGGTCGGGACAATACTTAAAAAGACATGGGTCGTCCTAGAAAAAATGATTTACTTGGGAAAAGAACCTATGTTTATCCTGCTTGGACCAAAAAGAAGTGGTCTGCTTGGTAACTAAGTAGTTGACAATGTCAGCGAACCAAGGATCAGTGGATAAAGAAAAGAGAGCTTCATCTGGAAAATTCTCGTTGATTGGAAGAGAAGAAGATGGGGCACTTGGAAGATGAGACAAGTGGTCTACAATAACATTGTCAGATTCTTTCTTATCCTTTATGGTAATGTCAAATTCTTAAAGTAGAAGGATCCAACGAATGAGATAAGCCTTAGCATCTTTTTTAGAGAAAAGCTACCTAAGTGCGGAGTGATCGGTATGAAAAGTGATGTTTAAGCCAACTAAATAAGGTCTGAATTTTTTCTAGAGCGAAAACGAAGACCGAAAGTTCTTTTTCAGTGCTCGTATAATTAATTTGAGCGTCGTTCAAAGTCTTACTCGCATAGTAAATGACATGAAGAATTTTATCGATACGTTGTCCTAAGACAGCGCTTACAGCGAAATTCGAGGCGTCACACATGATTTCAAAAGGCAACTTCCAATTAGGAGAACAGATGCTCGGGGCAGAGACAAGTTCATTTATAAGTGCTTAAAAAGATGAAATGCAATCAAAATTGAAGTCGAAAGGAACATCCTTACCAAGAAGACTAGTCAAAGGTTGGGTGATTTTGTAAAATCCTTTATAAAGCGACGGTAAAAGCCAGCATGACCTAAAAAGGATCAGATGTCCTTAACGGATTTGGGAATGGGAAGATTAGAGATAACTTCAATTTTGGCTTTGTCTACTTCAATTCCTTCATTAGAGATGACATGTCCTAGAATAATGCCATCTTTGACCATGAAGTGACATTTTTCCCAATTAAGAGTCAAGTGTTTATCTTTGCAACGGTTAAGAATAATATCAAGGTGATGTAAACACTCAATGTAAGACTCCTCGAAGATGGAAAAATCATCCATGAAAACTTTTAAAAATCACTCAATAATATCAGAAAAAATGCTAATCATGCACCTCTGAAAGGTTGCAGGTGCATTACAGAGACCAATAGGCATACGACGGTACGCAAATGTACCGAAGGGACAAGTGAAAGTGGTTTTCTCTTGGTCCTCAAGAGAGATAGAGTTGTTGCTAGAAACACTTTCTTAGGTACGTGTGTGTGACGTTTTTGAGTGCATAAATCTTTTAGAAATTTTGCGTAGTGTGGAACTTGTTGAATAATATCTAAAAGAGGAATGTTCACTTTAACTTGCTTAAATATTTAAAGGATCTTTTCTATCTGGTCCGTCTTTTTTCTAGGTCGGAGTCTATGGGGAAATGGAGCAAACAACTCAGTAGGTTGGGCTTCTTGGGTTTGAGGATGGTCCTTATCAGAAATTGGCTCAATGTTTTGATTCGCGTTGGTTGAATTTTCAGTGGGGTTTGAAAGATCGTCCAGTGAACATTTGGATTGTCCACATGGTTGTCAATCTTCCTGCCGGATCTAAGAATCATGAGCACTTGACTAACGTTTGAATCTTGAATGATGTGAATTTGGATGGGATTCGAATTTTGTCCTATAGGGTTTTGGATGGGTTGACTCGGGAAAGTGCCTCTTTCTCGTTCACTTGCAGAGGTGGCTAACTGATCATTTATGTTTCGAGTTTAGTGATTGACTGACTCATGTTTTGCATGTGCGAAGTCAATAAGTTTGGAAGATTGCTATTTGATTGGATATTTTGAGTCACTACTTTAGTCAATGCTTCAAGAGTTTTCTCAAGTGACGTCAATCGTTTATCATTTTGAGGTACAAAAGATTATTGCACTTGATTTTGAGAAGGTGGCGCAAGATTTTGGTATTGAGTTTGTTGAAAGGAAGGATTCGAAGGATTACTCGAAAATGGTTGAAAAGGAAGTCAAACCGAATTAGAATTTGCATTGTTTTGGGACCAAGAGAAGTTTGGATGATTTCTCCAACGTGGATTGTACATTAGAGGGAATGGGTCGTTCTTAGCTATATTAAATGCGTTGAGTTGATCTAACGAATGTGGGCATTGATCGGTGATGTGGTTATGATAGTTACGTTTGTAACATGAGGGATGAGATGCTTGAGCTTGATTTATTTGAGTTGATAAAAGAACATTATCAAATTTGGTTATCATTACGTCTATTTTTGCTTCTAAGGCTACTGAAGATCCTACCGAATGAGCGTTTGATTGGGAATAAATCGATTTCTTGTTAGATCTTTCCCATTGAGCTGATTTTTCGGCCAAATTTTCGAGAAATTGCCAAGCGACATTGTGATCTTGGGATATAAGATTTCCTTAACGCATCGATTCGAGCATGGTTCGAGAGTTATTTTCAAATCCATCGTATAAAATTTGACACAAAGTCCATTTTTCGAAATTGTGATGTGGACATTTGACTAGAAGTTCTTTAAATCTTTCAAAATATTTTGCAAAGAATTCACCCCCAAATTGATGAAAATTAACAATTTCATTTCGATTTTTTGATGTTTTCCAAGGGGTAAAATTTCTTTAGAAGAACATTCAACAATTCATCCCAAGTTCCAATCGTATTTGAAGTCAAGCTATACAACCATTTTTTGGTATAATCGCTAAGTGAAAATGGAATTAACCTAAGTTTGATTCCATCGTCACTTAGCTGTTGAAATTTCATGGTTGCGCAAACTTGTTCAAATTTGGTTAAGAAAATATAAGGATCATCACGTTCAAGATTGTCGAATTTTGGAAGAGTATTTATGTGATTTGAATGAATTTCAAAGTGGTTACTCATTGGGGTGGGCAATACGATGAAGGAAGGAATAGAAACCCGATCGGGGAAGTATCTATCCATAAGAGTTTGAGGTGCAGGCTCGTTAGCCTTTTCTAAAGGTTGTTCGAGTAAACTAGGTTTATGGAAAGAGAAGATGGTATGCCTCTAACTAAACGAGGAGATTCTTGGTCATGGGTCTAAGTTTGCTTGCACCAGAAAGAAGAAGAAAAGAGTTCTTCAAAGAAATTTAGACAATGGAGAAGTTCGGAAAGAGGTGAGAGAGAAAAAAGTTTTAAAAACGGGAGTTTTAGAAAATTAATGAGGGCTAAAGAGACAAAAAATTGTTTTTTTATTTTTATTTTTCAAATTTTTTATTTAATTTTGAGGAGTTTGATTTTTTTTTATTTATGGCAATTCACAAAACAATCAGACATGCAGAAATTAGCTACAATAAATTGTTTTTGTCCTTAATAGCTCCTAACTGAAAATTTATAAACCTAATAGTTTCAAACTACACAAGTAGCAAGTCTCAGCCAGATCGGGACATGATTTGTCAGTGCACCACGAATCACCATAGCAATGCAACTGAAGGTTTAAGAAACTAATTGAGTTCGAAACTCCACCCTTCTTAGACACTGAGAGAGTTAGCTTGTATAGTCCTCGTTATTAAGAAAATAAACTTTACCCTAATTGAGCCCGTGATGCCCTTAAGTCCAGAGTCTACAATTTTTATTTATTAATGCAGCTTTTTCCTTGTATGAATGCAATTTTCTGGGCCAAGAAAGGGTAATGACTTCCCCACCTTATGTGAATTGGGTTGTGCCCTTAAAAGAATAAATAAAGATGCAACAATAATAATCACAGAAATTAAACGATTTTACAAGCAAGCCGCTTCCCCTGCAGAAGATTTTTACAAGCAATGTCTATTTTTTTTATTTGCAGTAGCAGTCCCTGTAGAGTTTAGAAAATATTCACCTAGATCGGCAGTCCGTCCAGTGCAATTGAGTAGTGCTAGAGCGTCCACATCCCACTTGGTGTGCAACCGCTCCAACAATTTAAATTTTGTTAATTGCAATTTGCTTGGCCTCTGAAATCCCTGTTTGTTGATTAAATTTGACTTCTCTTGATTTTTTCTTTTCTTTTCTTTTATTTATAAAGAAACTGAAACTAAAAACAGAGTGAAACTAAAATGTAAACAAGATGAGTTAAAATAAAAAAAATAAAAACAAAAGGAAATGAAAAAAAAATTCAACAAAAGAAACTATTAAAGAAAGTTTTTTTTTTTGAAAGCAGAAAGAAAGAAATTAAAAAAATGAAAAAAATAATTAAAACAAACAAAAATAAAAACCATTGAAAAGGAGAAAAGAAAAGAAAAACTAGCGACTAACTTGGGTAAAAAATTAAAACAAGCAAAAAAAAAAAAAAAAAACTAGACCCATAAACTATGAGATAAAACTTGACTCAACAAAATCAAATGCAATCCACTACTGAAACAATGGAAGCAAGGTCCAATTCAAAATTGCACAGCCCACTTACGAAAGCCCTGACAATCACCCCAGAGAAAAAGAATCGAACTCTTCTTGAAATTCCCGTCCCCACTTTAAACTCTACACCTCCTTAATTTTCAACACAAATAAACCCTTGTTTTTTTCCGTAAGTTCTGTAAATCAGAAACACTCAACCCTAAGACAAAACAAAAATTCATGCATCCCTTTTCTTGTCTCAAGAAACAAGAAATAACAAAGCCAACATCCTTTTTTTTGGAAATCGCCCTTGATTTACGGTTTTCAATTCGGATTTGAATTGGCTTTTGTGGGTATTTAATGAAGTGGACTTGGCGTATTGAGATGTGGTGGTCTTGATGATTTAGGAATTCAGGAAGGCAATTATGGGTAGAATAAGGGGGAGCGAGCGGTGTTCACCTGGTTTTCTGAGATCAGAGTTGCGCTCGCAGTGTGGTTTGTGGTCTGAACTTCAGTTTCGGATATAGGTAGTTTCTAATTCGAAATCCGATTTATGATTCGAAGCAGAAGGGAATTAGCAAGGCAAGAAGTTAAGAAGGGTATTGGTAGTTGGATGGAGTTCTCTAGTGAGATGGTATTTGCGGTGAAGTGTTGGTATTTGTGGTTTTTTTGCGAAGTGGTTTTAAGGGGTGGTTTCTGACTGGAGTGGGATGTGAAGCTGTGTACTTTGGGAGCATGAGTTAAGGAGGTTGTTTTGTGAAGAAGATGGGAGGAGGCTCGGTGAACGGTTGGAGAAGAATTGTTGAAAAGTAGAAAATTAACAACTGTAAATAATTGTTTAATCCGTTCAGCTTTCCTAAACAACAAGGGTTATTGTAAAGGGTGTCGAACTCTGGGACCAAAAATGATTTTACTAATGAATCCAATCAAGTCATTCCGAAATTTTGATTCTTTGAAAACACAGAAAATATATGAAAAAGCGAGTTTTTAATAATAAGAGAAAGCAATTAGGGAGTAACGACATAAATTACATACATATTCATCAATAGCCAAACGAATTAATACATATCTAATTCATGTTTCTGTCACAAACATGAATCAACGATAATTAGTTTCTAGAAACAAATATGTGAATAACAACAAGTATAGCTTATGCAGAGGCTAAGCTCTTCAGGCTATTAGGACAAATTCACTAATTTATTTATAAAAACATAAATATTAGATCTAAATTTGAAAAACATTAGATCAAACTCGAATATACCCTGTGAAGGAGCATAACTCTTAAACGACACAGAATATGAAGATTCAATCTAACCCTTGGTTCAAATCTAGATCTATATACATGAAGTTCTAATCTCTTTGGTTATGTGATTCATATTGAATCTAATCTAAGCGTCATCACCCCCTAATTAAAGGAGATTAGCTTGACAAAGCTAGAAGAGAAGAAGAAAAAAATAAACAATATAAATGAAATATAATAAAAAGTAAAGAGAAAGGGAGAATGATTTTATTCCAATAGAAGGATTACAGAATAAAACCTAATGTGTTTTTATGTGAACGAGATACAATGTATTTATAGCTGGTATGACAAAGACTACTTGACAAATTACACAATGTGGGACTAAAGATTAAGCCCAAATAACACATGAGCCAGTGTGAACGCAATTGTAGAGTGAGTGGTCATGCAAATGAGCTAATGTGAATGCAACATGAGTAAGAGGCCTTGTAAATGAGCCAATGTGAGTGCAGCATGAGTAATCATTGAGCCAAATCTTCCTAACTGAACTCTATTTGCAACCATTCTTCAAGCTTTAGTAATTTCAAACTTCTCTCTTTTTAAGAAAATTCTTCATGCTTTATCCATCAAATGCTCTAAAGCATGTTTTTTATAAACAATCTGAAAACACAACTATAAATACACAATATCAATTATTTTAAAGGGAAAATAAGATAAATAATCAGATAAAATATACACATTTACGTGTATATCATGCATCATGAGAGTGATTGAGCCGATCTAGTGCCTAATATGTGTGTATATGAATCCACGAGCAAACACTTGCATCCATCAAGCATAACATGTTTCAAACACATGTTTACAATCATGGGACTCCTACCTAAAGGTCAAAGATTCGATCGATAGGACATACTTAAATGACAGAAACAAGCATAAATAAAAGCTTTGGAAAAGGAGTTAAGAAAATACCCTCGAAAAGAAAAGGGTACGAAGCACAAATCTTATATTCGGTTTCCCAAGTCGCATCCTCTGGGTTATCTCCCCATTAAACTTTCATCAACTTTATTTCTTTATTGTGTATCTTCTTAACTTCTGATCCAAGAATACGAGTAGGAACTCGTCTAACTATTGCCTCTAGTTCCACTTCCACTTCCTATAATATACTCGGCTCAACAACCTCTGCGGTATCATGTAAGCACTTCCGCAAATAAGAAACATGGAAAACATCATGAACGCCGGATAATCTCTCGGCTAGCTTCACTGTATAGGCCATTTGGCCAATCTTTTCTGTTATGGGAAATGGCCCTACAAATCTTGGTACCAGTTTCCCAAAAGATCCGAAGCGAACCACATTCCTCAAAAGTGACGTCTCAATGAAAACCATATCTCCTACTTTGAACTCAATGTCAGTCCTTCTCTTGGCTGCATAAGATTTCTGCCTATCTTGGGCGGTCTTCATTCGTCGTCTGATAAGATCAATCTTCTCGGATGTTTTTATAACCATATCTGGTCCAAGTAATAGCCTTTCTGTAGACTCCCACCAACAAGTTGGTGATCTACAAGGTCGTCCGTATAAGGCTTCAAAGGGTTCCATGCCAATGCTTGCTTGAAAACTATTGTTGTAGGCGAATTCTACTAAAGGAAGATGTTCTTCCCAAGTACCTCCGAAGTCTAGAATACACAACCTCAAAAGAACCTCTAGAACTCCATTCACCCTCTCTGTCTGTCCATCGGTCTGAGGATGATAAGCGATGCTTAAATGTAATTGTGTACCTAATGCTTCTTGCAAGCTCCTCTAGTGAAGATGGGGTCACGATTTCTTATGATACTGGAAGGTACTCTATAAAGACGGACTATCTCTCGGACATAAACTGCTGCTAACCATGTTGCTATCCTCTTGCTCTTAACCGGAATGAAATAAGCGCTCTTTGTAAGTCTGTCCACTATAACTCAAATACTGGTGTTGCATTTCTTTGATCTAGGCAAACCATCTATGAAATCCATGGAGACGCTCTCCCGCTTCCACTGCGGAACTTCCAAAGGGTGTAGTAAAACACTGGGCTTCTTTTGCTTAGCTTTAACTTACCGGCAAACCAAACATTGTGAAACAAACTCCGCCACATCTCTCTTCATCCCAGCCCAAAAGAAAACCCGCTTCATATCCCTATACATCTTATCGCTACCTGGATGAATATTCATCTTAGAATGATGGGCTTCTTCTAGGATTGTCTTTATCAAGCTCCCTATATGGGGAATACAGAGCCTTCCATCTCGTTGCAACCACCTTTTATCATCTGTGGAGTATCTACTGAGGTGACTAGAAGTCTCCCCTTTACTGAGCCTATCCAAGATGTCTAAAATCTGTGGATCCCCTCGCTGTGAAGCCCCTATTTGATCCTTATGAGTAGGCCGCACTTCCAGTGATGTGAATAAGCCAGGTAACGTCTGGAAGAAGGGTCTAAAGTCAAAAGACGATATAAACTCCAAGCTTTTCCTTTCTACAAACAAAGGACTTAAGTCCATCCTCTGTTTACTTAGTGCGTCTGCCACTACATTACCCTTGCCAGTGGTGTAAGCAATCTCGAAGTCATAGGATGCTAAGAACTTTGTCCACCTTTACTGCCTCAGATTAAGATCCTTTTGCGAAAACAAGTACTTGAGAGATTTATGATCAGTGTACAACTTGAACTTCTCTCCAAGAAAATAATGACGCCACATCCTAAGCGCGAATACTATGGCGGCTAGCTCTAAATCGTAGGTGGGGTAGTTCTTCTTATGAACTCTTAGATGTCTTCCTCCATAACATACCACCCTTCCCTCTTGCATCAGAACCACATCAAGTCTTGTACCACATGCGTTAGTGTATACTGTGAACACTTTGTTCGCATCCGGCAAGGTTAAGACTGGGGCTGTTGTCAGAGCCCTCTTCAATTGTTGGAAAGCAACATCGCAATCTATATCCCATGAAAACGCCAAATTCTTCTTCGTCAGCTTGGTGAGTGGGGCTGATATCTTTGCGCAGTACTTAATAAACTTCCTATAATAGCCTGCCAACCCCAAAAAGCTTCTCACCTCAGTTGCATTCTTTTGAATATGCCAATCTTGAACTACAACCACCTTTGCGGGATCTACTGCTATCCCTTCTTTAGAAACCACAAGCCCTAGGAATCTCACCTTTTTTCTCCAAAAATGGCACTTGGAGAACTTTGCCTTAAGCTGATGTGCATAGAGAGTTTTGAAAACTTCTCTCAAATGTTGGGCATTCTCTTCTTCATTCTTTGAGAAGATCAAGATATCATCAACAAAGACCACAACAAATTTATTTAGAATCTCCCGAAAAACCCTACTCATCAGATCGACAAAATAGGCGGGTGCATTCGTCAACCCAGAAGGCATCACGAGCCATTCAAAGAAACCATCTGGAGTCCCAAAAGCGGTCTTATCTATACAGTCCTCAGCTAGTCTCAACTGATGAAACCCCGTGGCCAAGTCTAACTGAGAAAATACCGAGGCACCAACAAGCTAGTCAAACAAGTCATCTATCCTCGGAAGTGGGTGCCCGTTCTTCTTTGTGAGTTTATTCAACTCCCTATAATCCACACATAAGCGAAGCGAACCATCCGCCTTAGTTGTCAATACCACTGGAGCACCCCATACAGGTATGTTTCTCCTAGTAAACCCTTTTTCAAGTAGCTCCCTTACTTGTTTGCTAAGCTCCCTCCTTTCTCTTGGAGCCATAAGGCGCATAGGTAATGCAACTGGCTTTGCATTATCCACTAGATATATGCGAAAATCAATCTCGCACCTTGGGGGTGAACCCCGAACCTCATCAAAGACATCAGAATATTCACGGACTACTGTTACCGATTGAAAATCATCGATAGATGCTTCAAGAGACTCTAGGAAACTAAGCATGATAGATCCTTGCGGGTCATAAGAAATCTCGAGCGTCTTCCCATAATAAGTCAGAAGCTTAATGACCCTCCTCTCACAATCCAGAATGGCACCGTACATGGTAAGCAAGTCCATCCCTAGGATCAACCCATAACCCGTAAACCCGAGCACATACGCGTCACATTCAAATTCGACGCCCAACAACAGATAATCTCAAACCCCGAAAAATCATGGATAAATGAGCCGAACCACCAATAGGGTTTGTGGCAACAATGGGATCAACTACCATACTAATATTTAAGTGTAGAGATTCAACCACAGAACTAGATATAAATGAATGTGAAGCACCAGAATAAAAAAGAGTTCTAATAGGGTGACTGGAAAGAGAAATCAAAACTTCCACGAAAATTTTCCTACCTCTATCCAGAGCACTGGTCGCGAGAGCATGCACCTACCCTCCAGAAGGTCCTACCCTTTGACCTTGTCCCTGTTTCTTAGGGCACCCCCTAGCAAAGTGTCCGACCTCTCCGCAGTTGAAGCAAGTATTCATCCTTCTTTTACAGTCTTTGACTAAGTTACCCTCTCGTCCACAACTGTGACATTTCCTATTATCCTTAGCCTTTTCATTCTTTCCTCCTTTCTTTTGTTGTTGTTGTTGTTGTCGTCGTTTCTTGGGCCATACCTTCTTGTTTTGTTTTATTTCCTCAGCTTTAACTTCCTTCTTTTCTCCCTTGTCTTCCTCATGCATCAAGGCCATATTAACAAGCCTTTCAAAAGTAACTCCCATTGGAACATGGGATATAGCTAACGCATAAAGGGGTTCATTCAGCCCTTTAACAAACCGTAAAGCCTTTTTATGCGGAGTGTCTACCAGTTCCAATCCAAATCTTGCCAGCTGGTTGAACTTGTTCACATATTCTTTAACAGTCATGTTTCCTTGTTTGAGCGCCAAGAACCTCTCCATTTGCATGCTTTTCTCAGCTTGAGAAAAAACTTCATTTCAAACCTCATCCTAAATCATCCCATGTCTCCACCGAACATCCATCTTAGGTTACTTCCCACCAGAACGAAGCTTCATCTTTCAGTAGCCAGCCAGCTAACAGAATCTTTCTTCGATTTTCCACTTCAAAGATTACAAACAAGTCCTCGGTCTCCTTGAGCCAATTCCTTGTCTCTACGAATGTTTCGCTTCCATGGAATGGCTTCCCTCCCATGGCATAAAAATCTTTGTAGATCTTAGCGAAATTATCTGCTCTTGGAGGAGGAGGAGAACGGCGGGTGCAGCTGGGGGTGGAACGTCAGCTTGACCTCCTGCAGGCACCGTGACCTCTAGATACCTACGGAACCAGCCTGGTATCGTAACGCCCTCAACGATATTAGGTTCCCCGGACATGCTAAAATGAAAAGGAAAGAAATTTAGACAAAGGATTGAAGGATATTACATATGACTTTGGGGAATATGTTTTCAAAATAGACTTTTCTTTTTGAAAAATGCTTTTTTAAAAACCTTTTTGAAAATAATTTTCAATTTTTTTGTCTAATCTGGTAACCTTTATCTCTGATACCAAGTGTGACACCCCATGTCCGTTAATGTCACTCATTAAGAGAATGCATTAAGTTTCGTGAAGAATTATAGGTAAACAGACATAGAACATTACAAGACAGATATAAAAGATTGCAGCGGAATTTAAAATTTTATTTAAAACATAATTCATAACTTTGTGGTCCACAATATCACAAGTTTGGAACTACATAAAAGCCATTACAATAATAAAGCTTCTATCTTGTACCATCATAGTATAGAAACACGTACAAGAAAAATCATAATTCCACAAAAGAGACAAAGCCATAGTAGTAATGACAAGAACTTGAGTAATACTTCAAAAGAAGCTCCTAGCAAGATGATAACCGAGTCCTGATTAAGCCTGAGTATTCCCACCCTGGGAACCTTGGGGAAGGGGGGGACAGAAGAGGGAAGAGGAAACAAAAAGGCTCAGACATAAAGTCCGGCGAGTCTAGTTACTTTTAGCAAGTAAATAAGTAAAAGTATCATGACAGGCATATAAGGTGGATAATAAAGATAACACTATAAAAGGTAAGTATGACAAGGTGAACATGATAAAATGTATACGCTTCCCTAATGATTACTCTGCATTGATACTAGTATAACCAGAATGAGATGATTCCAACAACTATAAGATGGTAGACTTAGGCGTCCTTCATGTGAGAGTGTTAACCCCATACAATCCACATGCAACCCAACCTAACAGGCTTCTAAATTTTTTACTAGAGTCTAGACGTACCCTAACTACTACCCAAATCGATCGCTTCCCTACTCCGTAGATACAATATGCCGGCCCCACAGTAGCAGGTATCACTTTCCTAAAGTGGCAACTCTTTGTGATATGCACAACCATATCTACTGGTGTCAGGGTCGTCCTATCCCCCTCTACCCGGCCCATGCACGCACATATCCCTGGTTGGTTTGCGTCGCCCACACCATCCTCCACGTTTGGATCTCTTACAATCAGCCTAGTAAGCGTACCCCAACTCCGACCTAGGGCGGAGTACTTGTTCGGTATTATTATATGGGTCACTGATTGAAATGGGTCCCACACAAGATGATACAAGCTCTCTCCTTGTCTTGTATCCCCACTAGGATTTCCATCGGTTATTTATACCTATTGGTGTCTTTAATTACATAACCCCCTTAGGTTAAGTTTGTGGGCTTATATATAAATATTAACCACCCTTCAGATTTACTTAACCCACCCACTGTTCAACCAAATTTACTTAACCCCTATCAAGTTCATGTTCATACATCCCTATGGATTCAACTAGGTTAAGTATTCAAGGTTTAACAACATATTTTCATTTATGGTTATAGTACCTACCATTTGTGGATGCTGGGACATGTCGTGCGGGACCGGGCAGACTTATTCCACAAATCGGGCTTAACCTCGTGTATTAGCCCGTCTCGTGTTTGTGCATCCAGATCTCTCACATTAGATCCACCACTTGCGGTCACTGGATATGCCGGGCGGTTCTGGGCAGACTTCCACCACAAGTGTAATCTAATCTTGTGTTTAGGCGCACTTGCATTTCTATTACTATAAACCTAGGCATTTCGTTAGTAGCTAGTTTTTACCTATGTCGTTACAGGTTATAGGTTTCATGCCCCTTTTCCACAATTATCTTCATAATGAATAATATGCCCTAAATTCGTATTCATAACCATTATTCAAGTTATGCCAAATTTCCCTTTTTATAAGTTATTCCCAATTTCAATGTTTTTCCCTTCGTTCCCAAATTAACATATTCGCATATTTTTAGTCGCTTGCCTAGGCTCTAAAGTAGCCTGGCTATATAAAATAAAAGGGAAAGGGTGAACGGAAGATGATAGAGATGATTGTTCTAACAAAATTGACATAAATATATAATGGCATAATGTTAAGATGGACATATAAGAACAGATCTGGTGAACCTGTGATAATAAAACTGGTTTTAACAAAGTAGGGATTTCATAATAGGCATGATTAGATCTAAACAAGGATTTAGATGTCCAACTAATGGCAGATCCAATTAACCACAACATGATAGGTACAGGATGATCTGTATAGTGAATTAGATCTGTAATCAAAAGTAGATCTGACATGATAAAGATTAAGATCCAAGTCAGAGTTAATTAAGAATATCATGATTCACTAATTACAATAGATCTGGTATGATTCAGTCATAGGGATAGATCCAAATTACAGTCATATCATTTTTTAATTTTAATCATTTAAATCTAAAGGTAACTTAAACTCACAGTGTTCGGATCTAGAAAATAAAAGACGACTAGTAGAGTTTTAATCACAGATCTACACCTGAATCTCTAACCTTGAGTTCTAGAAGAAGAAAAGGATTTGATTCAGTCCAGGCATCGACATCATTTAGGCCTTCATTATTTTTCAGTATAGAAAACAAGAGAAATGGAGCCATATGTATAGCCAAAAAGAAGACCCTGAAACCCTAATTTTCAGATCTGTCGCAGGGGGGTCGATCCAGGGGTCGATACCCCTCTTAAGGGGTCGACACCCCTAGGGAGGGAATTTTGCCACCGTCGGAAATTGGAAATTTGAACTGTTTTCTGATTTCTAACATTATATATATATATATATAATTAATTCTCTTGTGCGTATACAAACTTCAAACCTTCATACCTTCTTCATACAGTGTCTGTTTTACGTAAACCAAATGTTTATCTTGACCAGAATTTCAAGACGGACATAATGGCGCAATCCATTTCCCTTAATTTCGAGTATTGAATTAATTATTATTGGTCCTCTTTAATGTCGTTAAAATCACGGGGTGTTACAACTTCCTCAATCATGCTCGGCTCAACTACCTCTGTTGTATTGTACAGACACTTCCGTAAATCAGAAATGAGGAAAACATCATGAATATCCATGCATAAGCGAAGCAAGCTGTACGCCTTAGTTTCAAAGATGACAAGAGCACCCCGTTCTGATATGCTTCACCTAACCAACACCTTTTCAAGTATCTTCCCCACTTGCTTGCTGAGATCCCTCCTTTCCCTAGGAGTTATGTGGCGCACAGGTAATGCGATTGGCTTCGCATTATCTACCAAGTATATCCAGAAATCAATCTTGCGCCTCAGAGGTAAGCCTCTAACCTCCTCGTTAACATATGGATACTCATAAACTATAGGCACCGATCGCAAATCATCAATAGAAGCATCAAGCAATTCAAGGAAACTAAGCATGACAGACTCCCGTGGTCATTAGAAATCTCGAGAGTCCTCCCACGACAAGTCAGAAGTCTAACGACCCTCCTATAATAATCCAGAATGACACCATACGTGGCTAACCAATCCATCCCTAGAATCAGATAGTATCCCATAAAACCATGTACATATGCGTCGTGCTCAAACTCGACGCCCCAAAACAGATATCCTTAAACCCCGAAAAATCATAGACAGATGAGCCATGCTACCAATGGGGTTTGAGATAATAATGGGATAAGAAACAATAATAGTACTAAAGTGCAGAGAGTCAACCACAGAATCAGATATAAAAGAGTGAGAAGCGCCAGAATAAAAAATTGTCCTAACTGGATGATCGGAAAGAGAAATCAAACCTTCATCAGAAACTTTCATACCTCTGTCTGGTACACTAGCCTCGAGAGCGTGCATCTGCCCTCCAGAAGGTCCTGCCATTTGGCCCTGTCCCTGCTTCTTCGGGCACTCCCGAGTATAGTGTCCGACTTCACCATAGTTGAAGCAAGTATTCTTCCTTTTTCTGTAGTCTTTGACCAAACGACCCACGTTCCCGCAAAAATGACATTTCTTTTTTCCTTGAGCTTTATCGTTCTTTCCTCCCTCTTATTGTTGTACTTTCTTGGGCCACATTTTTGAAAAGACCCGTAACTTCCCCGGTAAGGAAAGCTCGGATTTCTTTGAGAACAAGCCACATCGGAATGCAAACAGAAGAACATTTCATTGCTTATTACAACAATTCCATCAAAATACAAGAATATACAGAGTATGAATAAATATTACACATCATAAATTATCAGAGATTTAAATTACATTACATAGCAGCGGAAAATAATACAAAACACAACTGAAGGAGATATAGGGATACCGAGCTTTCTGGATATCATTCCAGCTGTAAACCAGTTTCCTGTGAATATAAATCTGCAAAACCAAAACTACTAGCTGCCCATGTCAAAATAAGGGCACCCAGAGTTTAGATTAAAACAATAAACTCTAGGTCAGTCATGTGACTGGTGTGAGAACTAAAACAGTTATTAATCTTTATTTTATAGTTAGGTAAATCAAGGGACCATGCCGTATAACACGGAACGGGTTTCCTCCCAAGAGTACTAGTGCATAAAACAAACAGCGCAATGCTAAATAAAGAAGAATGAAGCTATTATAAGACCCAGGTCCCATCACACAATGCAACGCAAGCCGGAGGATTGGGTTTTACCTTATAATTGCCAAAGAATGTTTGATACGCTAAATTTCATCTTTTATTATTACTATAAGTGAAGAAAACAATTTCAATCATAAGTATTAATAATAGACGGCATAAGTGACCCATACCACTATGTCGCCATACTAGGCTCTACAATCAAAACCGCAAAGTCACGTATTTGGAAATTGGATTTCCATCTATGAACCGAGGCTAGGGATCGTCCTCTGCCGATTCGAGTCTCTCTAGCCCGAGCCTCAAGCAAGCGCACAGATAAGCCTTGGATCGTCAGGGCCGGTCCATTGATGTGGATTATTATGCCTGAGCACTACGTTTCCCTGCCCTTTGGGGCGTAAATGAGCCAAATGACTCCATCGGCTCCATACAGTCACCGATATATCCGAGGCGCCTCGCAGCAGCAACAACCACACAGGTGAAAATAATATAAATGTCAGGGCTGGTAGGTCACTGACACCACCCTAGCTAGAAGAAAATGCATGTCCTCCCTGAGGTCCTCTCCCGTTTTTGGTTTACAACCGGGGTGTGAGGCTCGCGAATCAACGCTACACAAAGTTGTGTCACACAGGCCGTGCTTTGATCATCAACCACAAGACTTTGCTTTTCAACAGAAGCCTTGATCATTTGCCACTTAGGCATGCCACACAGGTAATTCACTCCATGCGATTGATATCCGTCAATATATAACCCCTGAGCTCGTACGTCTCAGAGAAGGGCGTTAAGCAAGAGAATAAATTCTCCGCCGCCAAACGGATATATATTTAATAGAAATCAATCACACAGAATAAAATCCAATGTTAGACACACAGTCCATTTACAAGTTCGTTTTGGGTCTGAACGAAACCGGAGGCACCTTGTACCACGCATATCCATCGATCTCCAAGTACGTCTGGACGATCACCAACTAATTCCCTCCTCTTGGGTGTACTGAAACACCCCGCCTCCATTAAGGTCACTCACAAAGGGAATGCCTTAATTTTAGTGGAGGTTTTTAAGTAAAAGCCACAGATAAACTCAAGACAGATATAAATACACATATTTTAAACCGCGGAAACCAACAGACTTTTATTTCATCATTAAGTGTTCAAAACAAAACATTCCATAATTGTCTCAAAATACTTCCATCATTAAAACCTCATAACTGTCTTGATTATTAAAGAAGCATAAAACATAAATAAAGTGACAAAAAATCCCCATAGTGATATCCAAAGCCATAGTCCGAGCAAAAGAGACCCAAATCATACATCTACGTTCTTGGAGCTTGTACAGAGCTTGACTGAGCTGAGCTGTTTCCTCCTTGTGGACCTGGGGGGGGGGGGGAGAGGGAACGAAAGAAAGAAGACGAAAAGAAAATAGGGTCAGACATAAAGCCTGAGTAAATCTAGTAACTCTTCAGTATGTGAATAAGAAAAGGGCATGATAAATATATACTGAAAATAAGATGGTGTCACAAGCTAAGGGAGTGTCGAATGTACTATCGCACCCATACTATATCTCTGCATCTACTTGAGTTTACCCCAACTGGCACCCCATGGTGAGGGTGAAGTGATCCCCAACTTTATTTAAAGATCGGCTCCTACTCGCGTTAAAATGTGTCATACGGCCCCCAAGAATTGTAGATACCTATGCTAGTCCCACCATGGGGTGTATCAAGACCCGTGGTGGCGGCCCCGACACAAATTCTAGAAGGCATAGGTTATACTACTGGTGTCCCCAGTGCCCTGGTTGTCTACTCCTGAGTGTGTGCACGCCCGCACCCCGTTAGACCTGCACTGTGCACCCACCGCCGTCGTTTGACCGCTTACAATCAGCCAGTAATCGTGCCCCACCCTGCCTAGTTTCAGGGTACCGTTGATACCTAACTTGGGTTACTGGTGAAACGGGTCCCTCATTACCAGGATTTTCTAGTCAGGCACGTTAAGTGGTTAAGTGTCTGTATTTACCTAACCCCACCCATCAATGTTGAATTTGGTTAAGTGTTATAGTTGACTTAACCCTACCATTTGTCCTTAGCCTCTTAGGGGCACCTGACCACTCACATTAGAAAGGTATTGCTACGGTTACTGGATATGCCGGTCGGTTCCGGGCAGGTTTACACCGTAGCTCAGTCTAACCTCGGGTCATTATTGGGCTCAATGCTTAACCACCCACATTGGATAGGTATTGTTGTGACTACTGGACAGCCGGGCGGTTCCGGGCAGGTTTACATCACAACTCAATCCAACCTCGGGTTAAGCATATCGTGTTTTCTAAATTTACATATTTTATTACTTCTCAATTATATATGCAAATGTCATATCTTTTATTTTGGGTATAACAATTCATACCGCTTTAAATGTCATTGTCGTTGGCATGTGCCAAACATGCCAACATATATTTTCAATGTTTTACACCCAACGTTGTTACCCCTGTTTGTAACATTCGCAATATTATAACAAATGTTGGGCCCGACACAATTCGGCCCAACTTTATAAACGTGAGACAAAAGGGAAAATCAATAACATGTAATATTTTACAACATATAAGGGTGTGTGGCGCATGAACTTGCAATTTAACGATTCAACTAACATATAATATGAGTCATGTGAACTTGCATTCAGATCAATGTATAACTAAGTGGGTGACATATGAAATGGCATAGTTTAGGCTAATACAAACTTGTGTTTAAACATGTTTAACTTGGCATAATGTCAAACACAAAACTAGCATGTTGTATATTCACCAAAATGTCCAATTATAACATCTAATCACATTATGAACTTGCATAGTTTTTGAAACCCAAATGATACTTAACATAGATCCAATTATACTTGCAAATAAACATGAACTTGCATGATTTATGAAACCCAAACGATGCTTAACATAGATCCAATTATACTTGCAATTAGACATGAAAATGATATCATAGGTTTTGGGTCATGTAGGCATAAAAGGTTTCAAATCTAGAACATGTTTACATAAATTCTAGTTTAGACTAAGGGGATATACATAGTCCATGCCATCAACATATACATAAAAGGATCAATTTCTAATTTTTGCCACAAACTTGCAAGTGTCATCGTTTTCATATACAATTGTTCAATAGGCTTGCATCAATCAATTTATGCCACAAACGTCAATACACAAGTCATGATAGAACCATCGCAATACATAGAATTTATACAATAAAATAACACAATTCTATTTTCATTTACATCGAATCACATAACAATTCCTATTCATATTCCGAAAGGTCACTATACTTATAACGAATGCAGAATCTTGAATTCTGAATTCAGAAATTGAGATGCGCTCCTTTGGGTAGACTAACGTTGCGTTGATAAATTTGATTTAAAATTTAATCTTCTTCTTAGTTTGATTTGTCTCTAGGCTTTTCTCTTGACGGTTATGTTCTATTCCTCCCTAGCAGCATGACGACTCCTTTCTCATTTTTTTGTGTGAATTTTCAGTTGAGACTTAGGGTGTATTTATAGTTTTTAAGTTGTTTTGAGCCGTCAGATGAAGACAGGAAGAATCTAGACCATTCAGAGTTCAAAGAGCCAATCAAGAGGTGACACGTCAGCCCTAGTGATACACAGAGCCACAGAAATTCGAGCCAGAGCGAGCACTGGCCAGCCAGGTCGACCAGGCAGGTCGACACCCAGGTCAACTGTAACACCCCGTGTATTCTATAACAGTGAAATTCACAAATTAAAGTATAAATTATTTTAAATCAAAGAATTAAGGGAAACGGGATACGCCATTGTGTTCGTCTCGGAATTCTGCTTGAAATAGAGTCCGAGTTTGCGTAAAACGGACTCCGTATGAAGAAGATATGGCCTCCGGAAGTTTCAGAATTCAGTTTAAAATTCAAACAGACGAAAAAAGCTCAGAAAAACAAATTTAAAATTCAAAATCGGGCCCAATTGGCCAGGGCGGGAAAATTCCCGCCCAAGGCACCCAGGTCGACTTGGCAGTCGACCTGGGGCTAGCCAGGTCGACTGGGCAGTCGACCTGGGTAACCCGTGTCGACTGCCAAGTCGACACGGTGTCGACTGGGGTGTTGACCTGGCCCCTGAGCCAGGTCGAACCCAGCCCACCCTGGCTGGCCTGGTCTGTGTTTGGTCGATTTTCTGAGCCTTGCCTTGTCACTCGGGCTAGGTGTCAGCTCCTGGTTGGTCTCTCATTCAAACGAACGGCTGTTATTAAACCAAGCTCCATCGACGGTCTAAAACAACTCACGAACTCTATAAAAAGGACCTAAGACTCACCCTAATTCACACAAACAAAAATGGAGATGAGACCGTCATGCTGCTGAGGAGAGACTAAGAATAGCCGTCAGAAATTGAGAGACAATTAGGAGATAATTTGAAAGCTTAAAGCAACGTCAAACAAATCAAAACAACGCCTACAACAAAGGATAGCATCTCCAAATTCAGAATTCAGATTCCTGAATTGAAGATTCGTCATACGTTGTAAGTAGAGTGCTATTCCGATGTGAATAATTAATTGCGTTTGATTTGTGTAAAATGCGAAATGGAATTGTGGCGATAATAATATATATATTTGTATGTTATTTTGATTCTAAACGATTTGGAAATGTTATGGTATACGATTGGATATTTGCAAGTATGTGATTTGCGTTGGAAGTTAACAACGAAATGGAATTGTGGCGATAATGATCTATATTTGTATGTTATTTTGATTCTAAACGATTTGGAAATGTTATGGTATACGATTGGATTCATACAAGTATATGATTTATGTTGACAACCATATTTTGTGGTATTTTATTTGGGAATTCATGCAAGTATATGATTCACTATTATGCCAATATGATGTACATACTTCTATGATCACTTTTAGTGTTTAATTGGATACGACTAAGTACTATAGTTTATATGAATCTATGTTGGAATTAGCAAATCATACTTTTGTATTAGAAACAAAAGTAAGCACCTTTATGAACATGACTAAACTATGTTTGGTATTATGCCTAGTTGAAACATGTTTTAGGCCTAAGTTGTTATCAAAACCATATGGTGATATATGTAACACAATTAAGTTAGATTTACATTCCAATTGCAAGTTTACATGAATAGAATGATTCATGTTTAAGTATTATTTATGCCATGATTACATGAATAGAATGATTCATGTTTAAGTATTATTTATGCCATGATTATATGAATAGAATGATTCATGTTTAAGTATTGTTTATGCCATAATCATATGAATAGAATGATTCATGTTTAAGTATTGTTTATGCCATGATTATATGAATAGAATGATTCATGTTTAAGTATTGTTTATGCCATGATTATATGCTGTTACAATTGCAAGTTCACATGTGCCTAATTTACGTTAATTGAATCGTTATGTTGCAAGTTCATGCGTTCACACCCCCTTTTTATGTTACCTCATAAACACCATGTTATAAGCCTCCCCTTTTCATATGGCTAAGTTGGGTTTAAATGTTAAACCCAACATATCTTATATTGTAGCGAACGTGTAAAACGGGGGTAATGACGTTTGGGTTAAAATATAGAACATATGTGTTGGCATGTTTGACGCATGCCAACAACCTTGAAAAACAATTAAGTGGCATAAATAAAATTTAACCAATAAAGATGAATTTGAATAATGGGCCGCAAATATTTACATATAAAAAGAAGAGAGACAAAATATGTAAATGTAGAAAATACGATGTGTTTAACCCGAGGTTGGATTGAGTTGTGATGTAAACCTGCCCGGAACCGCCCGGCTGTCCAGTAGTCACAATAATACCTATCCAATGTGGATGGTTAAACATGGAGCCCAATAAAGACCCGAGTTTAGACTGAGTTGTGGCGTAAGACTGCCCGGACCCAACAGGCAACAGGCAGCCACAACAATACCTGTCTAATGTGAGAGGTCGAGGCTTTAATAAGACAATTAAGGTTGAGTCAGGAATGATAGGATAAAGTAAATTATATTAATACTTAATCAAAATGGAACATGCTAAACTAAACAGACTGATTGGGGGTTAGGTTTATTAAACACTTAACCAACTTAGCATGTTGGCTAGAAATAGAAAACCTAGTAAGCGGGGGACCCTTTTCAGCAGTAACCCTACAAGGTGTATCAGGATACCCTGGACTAGGCAGTGTAACACCCCGTGTATTCTATAACTGTGAAATTCATAAATTAAAGTATAACTAATTTCAAATCAGAGAATTAAGGGAAACGGGATACGCCATTGCGTTCGTCTCGGAATTCTGCTTGAGATAGAGTCTGAGTTTGCGTAAAACGGATATCGTATGAAGAAGATATGGACGAACGAAGTTGGGCGAAAAACCAGAAAACGGGTCAGAATGCACTGGCGCACTTAGGAATTGTGCCAGAACAAAAATGAACTGGCGCACTTGGGAAGTGCGCCAGTACATTTTTGACCTGGCGCACCTGCCAAGTGCGCCCAGGTCAAAAATGACCTGCTGGTCAGGTCTGGTCAAGTCCTGGCTGGCCAGGTCTGTGTTTGGTCAATTTTCTGAGCCTTGCCTTGTCACTAGGGCTAGATGTCAGCTCCTGGTTGGTCTCTCCTTCAAACGAACGGCTATCATTGAACCAAGCTTCATCAACGGTCTAAATCAACTCACAAACTCTATAAAAAGGACCTAAGACTAACCCTAATTCACATAAACTAAAATGGAGATGAGACCGTCATGCTGTTGAGGAGAGACTGTAGATAGCCGTCAGAAATAGAGAGACAACTAGGAGATAATTCAAAGCTTAAAGCAACGTTAATCAAATCAAAGCAACGCCTACAACAAAGGATAGCATCTCCAAATTCAGAATTCAGATTTCTGAATTAAAGATTCGCCATACGCTGTAAGTAGAGTGCTATTCCGATATGAATTAAATAATTGTGTTGATTTGTGTAATGTAAGAAATGGAATTGTGGCGATAATAATCTATATTTGTATGTTGCTTTGATGCAAAACGATTTGGGAATATTATGGTATACGATTGGATATTTGCAAGTACGCGATTTGCGTTGGAAACGAAATGGAATTGTGGCGATAATGAATTATATTTGTATGTTATTTTGATTCTAAACGATTTGGCAATGCTATGGTTTGATTCATACAAGTATGTGGCTTATGTTGACAACCACATGTTGTGGAATTTTGATTGGGACTTATGCAAGCATATGATTCATATTGAAAACTACATGTTTGTGGTAGTTATTTACAACACCCATTTGGTAAATGCAAGTATAAGATTCATGTTGAAACAACAACTATATGTTGTAATAGTTTAATTTGAAATTCATGCAAGTCTATGATCTATTGTTATGACAACATGATGTAAAATTCTATGGTCATCTTTAGTGTAATTTGATTCACCTAAGTATTATGATTCATATGAAGGTTATGTTGAAATTGGCATCATAGTTCAAGTATAAAAATCATGATTTTGTGATAGTGACAAAAGGAAGCGTCGTTGTAAGCTTGTACTAATTTTATGAACATGTCTAAGCTATGTTTGTTATTATGCCTAGTTAAAAAAAACATGTTTTCTAAGCTTATGTGGTTATCTTAATCATATGATAATATATTTTTGGCACATAAGTTACATTAGAAATTTACACTAGAATTGCATCCCCTTACAAGTTACATAGATTGGACAAAAACCCATGATTATATGAATAATAGGATTCATAATCAATTATGTTTATGCCATGACCATATAAGGACTCATGTTCAATTATGATTATGTCATAATTATATGATTAGAGTGGTTCATGTTTAAGTACTATTTATGCCAAGACTACATGTTTCGTTTACACCATGATTTTGTGAATAGAATGATTCATGTTTAAGTATTGCTTATATTATATGTTGTTACAATTGCAAGTTCACATATGCCTATCTTATGATAATTAGATCGTATGTTGCAAGTTCATGCGTTCACACTCCCCTTTTTATGTCACCTTATAAACACCATGTTATAGCCTCCCCTTTTAATATGGCTAAATTGGGTTTAAGTATTAAACCCAACACACCTTACATTGGAACGAACGAATTAAACGGGGGTAATGACGTTTGGGCTAAAATATAGAACACATGGGTTGGCATGTTTGACGCACGCCAATAACTTTGAAAAACAATTAAGTGGCATAAATAAATCTTAATCAATAAAGATGAATTTGAATAATGGGCCGCAAATATTTACATATAAAAAGAAAAGAGACAAAATATGTAAATGTAGAAAAATACGATGTGTTTAACCCGAGGTTGGATTGAGTTGTGATGTAAACCTGCCCGGAACCGCCCGGCTGTCCAGCAGTCACAACAATACCTATCCAATGTGGGTGGTTAAACATGGAGCCCAATAAGGACCCGAGAATAGACTGAGTTGTGGCGTAAGACTGCCCGGACCCAACCGGCAACAGGCAGCCACAACAATACCTGTCTAATGTGAGAGGTCAAGGCTTTAATAAGACAATTAAGGCTGAGTCAGGATTGATAGGATTAAGTAAATTATATTAATACTTAATCAAAATGAAACATGCTAAACTAAACAGACTGATTGGGGGTTAGGTTTATAAAACACTTAACCAACTTAGCATGTTGGCTAGAAATAGAAAAACCTAGTAGCGGGGGACCCCTTTTCAGCAGTAACCCAATGAGGTATCATGATACCCTGAAACTAGGCAGGGTGGGGCACGATTACTGGGCTGACTGTAAGAGGTCAAATCGACGGCGGTGGTGCAGCAATGTAGGTTCTAACGGGGTGCGGGCGTGCACACACTCCGGCGCAGAAAAATAAGGCACTGGGCACCAGTAGCATACCTGTGCATTCTAGGATTGTGTCGGGCCGCCACCATGGGACTTGATAGACCCCATGGTGGGACCAGCATAGGTAACTACAACATCGGGGGCCGTAAGACACATGTAACTATGCTAGTAGGAGCCGATCATCATAAAATGGATCACTTCACCCTGATTATGGGGTGCCTGTTGGGAACTAGTTTATATGGGTACAGAGATTAATATGGGGTACGATAGTATATTCGACCCTAGACAACTTAACTAAGTTTATGGTGCTTTCCCATTTCTAGTTTATACTTATCATACCCAGTTCTTTATTCATAGACTGAATAGTCCTAAACTTACTCAGGCTTTATGTCTGACTCTACTTTTCTTTCGTCTTCTTTTCTTCCGTCCCCCCCCCCTCCAGGTCCACAGGGAGGGAATATCGCAGCTTGACCAGCCTTCATATCCAGCTTGAAGAGAAAGAATGTATTGCTTGGATCTTTTCGTTTTGGACTATGGCTTTGGACAGCAACTATGGGACTTTTGCAGTTTACTTATGTTTTCTTTATGCTTCTTTAAATAATGTAATCAAGACAGTTATAAAGATGTTATGTTTTTGGAAGTATTGTAAGTCAATTATGGTATGGTTGGTGTAACACGTATTTTGATGAAATAAAAGTTGTTGTTTTCCGCTGTTCAAAAATATGTGTTCTTATATCTGTCTTGTATATCTGTGACTTATACTTATAAACCTCCACCAAAATTAGGGCATTCCCTTTGAGAGTGACCCTAACGGAGGTGGGGTGTTTCACTTGGTATCAGAGCATAGGTTTACCAGATAAGATAAAAAGTTTTGAAAATTTATTTTCAAAAAAGAAATTTAAAGAAGCATTTTTAAAAGAAAAATATTATTTTATTTTAAAAAAGGCAAAGTCCCCCCAAAGCCATAGGTACTATCTCTTATCCTTCGTTTTGAATCTATCCTTTTTGTTTCAGCATGTCCGAAGAACTTAACTTGCCAGAGGGTGTACCAATACCTGGTTGGTTTAGACGGTTCTTAGAAGCAAGGGCCACTCAGCCAGGTCCTACCGTTCCTCCTCCCCCAGCTGCAGGAAATCATCCAGCTGCAGCAGCACCTCTTCCTCCACCTCCTCCGCGGGGAAACACGTTTGCTAAGATATGTAAAGATTTTAAAGCTATGGGAGGAAAGGATTTTCATGGAACTGAGTCCTTCGTGGGAGCTAGAAATTGGCTGAAAGAAACCGAGGACTTATTCATCATCTTTGAGGTAGAAGATATACAGAAAGTACAACTGGCAGTATGGCTACTAAAGGGCGAGGCTTCCTACTGGTGGGAAGTCACTAATGCAGAAAGACCAGTGGAGACATGGGAGGACTTTAGGGCAAGGTTTGAGGCTAAATTTCTCTCAGATGCGGAAAGGAGTTTGCAGTTGGAAAAATTCTTATTTCTTAAGCAGGGGAACAAGACAGTCAAAGAGTATGTTAATCAGTTCGATGAGCTGGCTAGGTTTGGGCTGGACCTAGTCAACACCCCGCACAAGAAGGCTCTCCGTTTTGTCAAAGGGTTGAATGAGCCATTACACAGTTTGGCCATGACCCATATACCCATGGGAGCTACGTATGAAAGGTTGGTACAGATGCCGTTGCTGAACGAAGAGGATAAGGGCAAGAAGGAGACAAAGGCAGAAAGCTCTCAAGGGAAGAAAGAGGGTTTGCAGCCTAAGAAGACAGACTTTAAGAAGGGCGGGAAAGGCAACAAAGAGAAGAGGAAGTGTAATTTCTGTGGCAAAGTGGGGCACTTAGTGAAAGATTGCCGGAAAAAGAAGGCCAAGGAGAATGGTGGGTGCTTTTCTTGCGGTGAGACAGGCCACAAGGCTAAGGACTGCCCAAAGAAACGAGGACAGGGGCAGAGGGCTGGATCCACCTCAGGGGCACAAGTTCATGTGCTAGAAGCGCCACCTCTGCAACAGCGAGGTATAAATACTTCTGTAGAAAGTGTAGTTTATCTTTATGATCACCCCGTTCGCACTTTATTTGATTCTGGCGCATCACACTCCTTTATCTCGTCTGCTTTAGTAGAATCTCTGCACCTAAAAACTAGTATGATAGAGGACCCCTTAATTGTTTCAAACCCAATTGGGGGCCCAGCTCATTTGTCTATGATCTGTTTGGGATTGAAAATTTCTATTCTAAGCGTAGAATTTAAGTGTAGTGCCTTTGTTTTGGGCTTTTCGGGATATGGTTTGATTTTGGGCATGGATTGGCTATCCAGTAATGGGGCCATCCTTGATTGTGAGAAAAGGGTTGTTAGGCTCCTAACCCAGCTCGGTAACACTTTGGAAATTTCTTGTAATCCCTCGTATGCGGTTATGCTTAGTTATCTTGAATCGCTAGATGCCTCCGTTGAAAATTTGCAATCGATTAGAGTGGTCCGGGAATATCTGGATGTCTTCGAAGAGGTGAAGGGCTTGCCTCCGAAGCGGGAGATAGACTTCCGTATATATCTTGTAGATAATGCAAAGCCCATTGCGTTGCCCGTTAGACACATGGCTCCACGGAAAAGGAAAGAGCTCAGTAAACAGATTAAAGAGCTTCTAGAGAAGGGGTTCATTAGAAGGAGCATTTCAGAATGGGGCGCTCCAGTAGTGTTTGCCACTAAGGCAGAAGGTTCATTTCGCTTATGCATTAGTTGTGGAGAATCACCTTAGAATCATATGATAATATATGTGACACATAAGTACATTTGGCAACATGGCTGGCATTTATTTCCAAGAGATAGTTCTGCTACGTGGAATACCTGATAGTAAGTGGACGAGATCTAAAATTCACTAGTGAATTTTGGAGAGCTTGCATGAAACCATGAGTACGCCGTTATGTTTGAGCTGAGTATATTAGAAGTAGAGTAAGTGAAAGAGGAACGAGAGGCAACAGTGAAATAGGTTCCAACTCATATTTTGGAAACAAGAATTAAGAAGCTACGAAATTGTGAAGTTAAAGACGGACAAAACATAATGGAGTTAAGCTCAAGGAAATGCGACTTAGAAGATTGAAGACTAAGAGTATATCTTTGATCCCTCTCTTCCTGTAGAGCTTACTTGCATGCTATCTTTTGTGTATATCCTCTCGGTTCCATTCTCAATCCAATTTCTATTGCAAACCCCATAGGGAGTATGACTCATCTGTTAGTAACGCATGTTGGGGCTCGAGGGTGTTCATTGGTTTGACTAAAGTTTTTGGGTTTTATAGGATACGGGTTGGTCTTAGGAAGGGACTCCCTTGTGACCTAAAAGGAGTCCATCATGCTTAGTTTCCTAGAATCATATATGGTGGTTGGGTTGAGTAACTCTTTGGGTGTCTGTCTGATGTTGATTTCGGTCTTCGGGGCTGATGCTTAGAGAGTTCTTCTCCTAATCAATATATATGTGGCATAGATTTCCAGTTTTGACATTGCCTAATGGGCACAAAGTTTTTACTTGCTTCTATCATTCGACTATACCTTTAGATAGGAACAATTGGGAAAATGGCCTATAGATTAGAGCTACCCGAAAGATTGGCCGGAGTTCACAACGTTTTTCATGTTTCACATCTCCGAAAATGACTACATGAGTCTGCTGAAGTGGTAGAGCCAAATATCCTAGAAGAAGCTGAAATGGAACGCGAAGCAACCGTGAGGAAAGTTCCAACCCGCATATTAGGAAAGGAAGTGAAGAAGCTACGCAACCGCGAAGTCAAGCTCGTCAAAGTTCAGTGGAGCGACACCGAAGGAGATGCAACTTGGGAAACTGAAGCTAAAATACGCGCAGCCTACCCTTTTCTTTTCGAGGGTACATCTTCGATCTTTCCTTTTTCCTTAAGTTGCGCTTTTATCTATTTTTTTTTAGGTATATCTCCTCGTCCCTATCTTTTAGGTAGAAACCCTTTGGATGAAAACATGTAATTGAAACATGTTATGGATGATGGTTGCAAGTGGTTGCTCGTGGTTGCATATACACACACAATCTAGGTTTTAGATCGTCTCAGTCACTTCATAATTGCATATGCATATATGTTTGCATTCGTATATGGTTGAAGTTTAATATGTTGTCATATGGATGTTGCATTTGTATGAATGATTGCGCACTCATATAGAATCATAAATAGGAAAATTTGCATACATAATGGATTCATGGCACTTACATAATTCGCATTAAGGAGGTCAACTGAATCAGTAGACCGCCTGATTTTGCATTAGATAAGTACATGTACACACACACTTCGCATATGATCATGAAGCATTAGAAGTCTTTTAAGGACAATGGATGCTCGTGTTTGATGGATGAGTAGATGGATGTTTGGATGTTAGGATGTACATTCTTCCTGAACTTGAAGATTTCGGGGACGAAATCCTTTTAAGTGGGGGAGAATGTAACACCCCGTGTATTCTATAACTGTGAAATTCATAAATTAAAGTATAACTAATTTCAAATCAGAGAATTAAGGGAAACGGGATACACCATTGCGTTCGTCTCGGAATTCTGCTTGAGATAGAGTCTGAGTTTGCGTAAAACGGATATCGTATGAAGAAGATATGGACGAACGAAGTTGGGCGAAAAACCAGAAAACGGGTCAGAATGCACTGGCGCACTTGGGAAGTGTGCCAGAACAAAAATGAACTGGCGCACTTGGGAAGTGTGCCAGTACATTTTTGACCTGGCGCACCTGCCAAGTGCGCCCAGGTCAAAAATGACCTGCTGGTCAGGTCTGGTCAAGTCCTGGCTGGCCAGGTCTGTGTTTGGTCGATTTTCTGAGCCTTGCCTTGTCACTAGGGCTAGGTGTCAGCTCCTGGTTGGTCTCTCCTTCAAACGAACGGCTATTATTGAACTAAGCTTCATCGACGGTCTAAATCAACTCACAAACTCTATAAAAAGGACCTAAGACTAACCCTAATTCACATAAACTAAAATGGAGATGAGACCGTCATGCTGTTGAGGAGAGACTGAAGATAGCCGTCAGAAATAGAGAGACAACTAGGAGATAATTCAAAGCTTAAAGCAACGTTAATCAAATCAAAGCAACGCCTACAACAAAGGATAGCATCTCCAAATTCAGAATTCAGATTTCTGAATTAAAGATTTGCCATACGCTGTAAGTAGAGTGCTATTCCGATATGAATTAAATAATTGTGTTGATTTGTGTAATGTAAGAAATGGAATTGTGGCGATAATAATCTATATTTGTATGTTGCTTTGATGCAAAACGATTTGGGAATATTATGGTATACGATTGGATATTTGCAAGTACGCGATTTGCGTTGGAAACGAAATGGAATTGTGGCGATAATGACTTATATTTGTATGTTATTTTGATTCTAAACGATTTGGCAATGCTATGGTTTGATTCATACAAGTATGTGGCTTATGTTGACAACCACATGTTGTGGAATTTTGATTGGGACTTATGCAAGCATATGATTCATATTGAAAACTACATGTTTGTGGTAGTTATTTACAACACCCATTTGGTAAATGCAAGTATAAGATTCATGTTGAAACAACAACTATATGTTGTAATAGTTTAATTTGAAATTCATGCAAGTCTATGATATATTGTTATGACAACATGATGTAAAATTCTATGGTCATCTTTAGTGTAATTTGATTCACCTAAGTATTATGATTCATATGAAGGTTATGTTGAAATTGGCATCATAGTTCAAGTATAAAAATCATGATTTTGTGATAGTGACAAAAGCAAGCGTCGTTGTAAGCTTGTACTAATTTTATGAACATGTCTAAGCTATGTTTGTTATTATGCCTAGTTAAAAAAAACATGTTTTCTAAGCTTATGTGGTTATCTTAATCATATGATAATATATTTTTGGCACATAAGTTACATTAGAAATTTACACTAGAATTGCATCCCCTTACAAGTTACATAGATTGGACAAAAACCCATGATTATATGAATAATAGGATTCATAATCAATTATGTTTATGCCATGACCATATAAGGACTCATGTTCAATTATGATTATGTCATAATTATATGATTAGAGTGGTTCATGTTTAAGTACTATTTATGCCAAGACTACATGTTTCGTTTACACCATGATTTTGTGAATAGA
Source organism: Allium sativum (assembly GCA_030737875.1). Classification (NCBI taxonomy): domain Eukaryota; kingdom Viridiplantae; phylum Streptophyta; class Magnoliopsida; order Asparagales; family Amaryllidaceae; genus Allium; species Allium sativum. The sequence goes on along the minus strand of CM060912.1, from coordinate 964,483,380 downwards.
ATGATTCATGTTTAAGTATTGCTTATATTATATGTTGTTACAATTGCAAGTTCACATATGCTTATCTTATGATAATTAGATCGTATGTTGCAAGTTCATGCGTTCACACTCCCCTTTTTATGTCACCTTATAAACACCATGTTATAGCCTCCCCTTTTAATATGGCTAAATTGGGTTTAAGTATTAAACCCAACACACCTTACATTGGAACGAACGAATTAAACGGGGGTAATGACGTTTGGGCTAAAATATAGAACATATGGGTTGGCATGTTTGACGCACGCCAATAACTTTGAAAAACAATTAAGTGGCATAAATAAATCTTAATCAATAAAGATGAATTTGAATAATGGGCCGCAAATATTTACATATAAAAAGAAAAGAGACAAAATATGTAAATGTAGAAAAATACGATGTGTTTAACCCGAGGTTGGATTGAGTTGTGATGTAAACCTGCCCGGAACCGCCCGGCTGTCCAGTAGTCACAACAATACCTATCCAATGTGGGTGGTTAAACATGGAGCCCAATAAGGACCCGAGGATAGACTGAGTTGTGGCGTAAGACTGCCCGGACCCAACCGGCAACAGGCAGCCACAACAATACCTGTCTAATGTGAGAGGTCAAGGCTTTAATAAGACAATTAAGGCTGAGTCAGGATTGATAGGATTAAGTAAATTATATTAATACTTAATCAAAATGAAACATGCTAAACTAAACAGACTGATTGGGGGTTAGGTTTATAAAACACTTAACCAACTTAGCATGTTGGCTAGAAATAGAAAAACCTAGTAGCGGGGGACCCCTTTTCAGTAGTAACCCAATGAGGTATCATGATACCCTGAAACTAGGCAGGGTGGGGCACGATTACTGGGCTGACTGTAAGAGGTCAAATCGTCGGCGGTGGTGCAGCAGTGTAGGTTCTAACGGGGTGCGGGCGTGCACACACTCCGGCGCAGAAAAATAAGGCACTGGGCACCAGTAGCATACCTGTGCATTCTAGGATTGTGTCGGGCCGCCACCATGGGACTTGATAGACCCCATGGTGGGACCAGCATAGGTAACTACAACATCGGGGGCCGTAAGACACATGTAACTATGCTAGTAGGAGCCGATCATCATAAAATGGATCACTTCACCCTGATTATGGGGTGCCTGTTGGGAACTAGTTTATATGGGTACAGAGATTAATATGGGGTATGATAGTATATTCGACCCTAGACAACTTAACTAAGTTTATGGTGCTTTCCCATTTCTAGTTTATACTTATCATACCCAGTTCTTTATTCATAGACTGAATAGTCCTAGACTTACTTAGGCTTTATGTCTGACTCTACTTTTCTTTCGTCTTCTTTTCTTCCGTCCCCCCCCCCCCCCCCCAGGTCCACAGGGAGGGAATATCGCAGCATGACCAGCCTTCATATCCAGCTTGAAGAGAAAGAATGTATTGCTTGGATCTTTTCGTTTTGGGCTATGGCTTTGGACAGCAACTATGGGACTTTTGCAGTTTACTTATGTTTTCTTTATGCTTCTTTAAATAATGTAATCAAGACAGTTATAAAGATGTTATGTTTTTGGAAGTATTGTAAGACAATTATGGTATGGTTGGTGTAACACGTATTTTGATGAAATAAAAGTTGTTGTTTTCCGCTGTTCAAAAATATGTGTTCTTATATCTGTCTTGTATATCTGTGACTTATACTTATAAACCTCCACCAAAATTAGGGCATTCCCTTTGAGAGTGACCCTAACGGAGGTGGGGTGTTTCAGGCAGGGTGGGGCACGATTACTGGGCTGACTGTAAGAGGTCAAATCGACGGCGGTGGTGCAGCAGTGTTGGTTCTAACGGGGTGCGGGCGTGCGCACACTCCGGCGCAGAAAAATAAGGCACTGGGCACCAGTAGCATACCTGTGCATTGTAGAATTGTGTCGGGCCGCCACCATGGGACTTGATACACCCCATGGTGGGGCCAGCATAGGTAACTACAACAACGGGGGCCGTAAGACACATGTAACTATGCAAGTAGGAGCCGATCATCAGAAAATGGATCACTTCACCCTGATTATGGGGTGCCTGTTGGGATCTAGTTTATATGGGTACAGAGATTAATATGGGGTACGATAGTATTCGACCCTAGACAACTTAACTTAGTTTATGGTGCTTTCCCATTTCCAGTTTATGCTTATCATACCCAGTTCTTTATTCATAGACTTAATAGTCCTAGACTTACTCAGGCTTTATGTCTGACTCTACTTTTCTTTCGCCTTCTTTTCTTTCGTTTCCCGCCCAGGTCCACAGGCAGGGAATACCGCAGCTTGACCAGTTTTCACATCCAGCTTGAAGAGAAAGAATGTATTGCTTGGATCTTTTCCGTTTTAGACTATGGCTTTGGACAACAATTATGGGACTTTTGCAGTTGTTTATGTTTTCTTTATGCTTCTTTAAATAATGTAATCATGACAGTTATGAAGATGTTATGTTTTGGGAAGTATTGTAAAACAAATTATGACATGGTTTGTGTAACACGTATTTTGTTGAAATAAAGGTTGTTGATGTTTCTGTTCAAAAATATGTGTTCTTATATCTGTCTTGTATATCTGTGACTTATACTTATAAACCTCCACCAAAATTAGGGCATTCCCTTTGAGAGTGACCCTAACGGAGGTGGGGTGTTTCACTTGGTATCAGAGCATAGGTTTACCAGATAAGATAAAAAGTTTTGAAAATTTATTTTCAAAAAGGAAATTTAAAGAAGCATTTTTAAAAGATAAAATATTATTTTATTTAAAAATGCAAAGTCCCCCAAAGCCATAGGTATTATCTCTTATCCTTCGTTTTGAATCTATCCTTTTTTTTCAGCATGTCCGAAGAACTTAACTTGCCAGAGGGTGTACCAATACCTGGTTGGTTTAGACGGTTCTTAGAAGCAAGGGCCACTCAGCCAGGTCCTACCGTTCCTCCCCCCCCCCAGCTGCAGGAAATTATCCAGCTGCAGCAGCACCTCTTCCTCCACCTCCTCCACGGGGAAACACTTTTGCTAAGATATGTAAAGATTTTAAAGCTATGGGAGGAAAAGACTTTCATGGAACCGAATCCTTCGTGGCAGCTAGGAATTGGCTAAAGGAAACCGAGGACTTAATCGTCATTTTTGAGGTAGAAGATAGGCAGAAGGTACAACTGGCAGTGTGGCTACTAAAAGGTGAGGCTTCCTACTGGTGGGAAGTCACTAATGCAGAAAGACCAGTGGAAACATGGGAGGACTTTAGGGCAAGGTTTGAGGCTAAATTTCTCTCAGACACGGAAAGGAGTTTGCAGTTGAAAAAATTCTTATTTCTTAAGCAAGGGAATAAGACAGTCAAAGAGTATGTTAATCAGTTCGATGAGCTGGCTAGGTTCGGACTGGACCTAGTCAACACCCCGCACAAGAAGGCTCTCCGTTTTGTCAAAGGGTTGAATGAGCAATTACACAGTTTGGCCATGACCCATATACCCATGGGAGCTACATATGAAAGGTTCGTACAGATGGCATTACTGAACGAAGAGGATATGGGCAAGAAGGAGACAAAGGCAGAAAGCTCTCAAGGGAAGAAAGAGGGTTTACATCCTAAGAAGACAGAATTTAAGAAGGGCGGGAAAGACAATAAAGAGAAGAGGAAGTGTAATTTCTGTGGTAAAGTGGGGCACTTAGTGAAAGATTGCCGGAAAAAGAAGGCCAAGATGAATGGTGGGTGCTTTTCTTGCGGTGAGATAGGCCACATGGCTAAGGACTGCCCAAAGAAACGAGGACAGGGGTAGAGGGCCGGATCCACCTCAGGGGCGCAGGTTCATGTGCTAGAGGCGCCACCTCTGCAACAACGAGGTATAAACACTTCTGTAGAAAGTGTAGTTTATCATTATGATCACCCCGTTCGCACTTTATTTGATTCTGGCGCATCACACTCCTTTATCTCGTCTGCTTTAGTAGAATCTCTGCACCTAAAAACTAGTATGATAGAGGACCCCTTAATTGTTTCAAACCCAATTGGGGGCCCAGCTCATTTGTCTATGATCTGTTTGGGATTGAAAATTTCTATTCTAAGCGTAGAATTTAAGTGTAGTGCCTTTGTTTTGGGCTTTTCGGGATATGGTTTGATTTTGGGCATGGATTGGCTATCCAGTAATGGGGCCATCCTTGATTGTGAGAAAAGGGTTGTTAGGCTCCTAACCCAGCTCGGTAACACTTTGGAAATTTCTTGTAATCCCTCGTATGCGGTTATGCTTAGTTATCTTGAATCGCTAGATGCCTCCGTTGAAAATTTGCAATCGATTAGAGTGGTCCGGGAATATCTGGATGTCTTCGAAGAGGTGAAGGGCTTGCCTCCGAAGCGGGAGATAGACTTCCGCATATATCTCGTAGATAATGCAAAGCCCGTTGCGTTGCCCGTTAGACACATGGCTCCACGGGAAAGGAAAGAGCTCAGTAAACAGATTAAAGAGCTTCTAGAGAAGGGGTTCATTAGAAGAAGCATTTCAGAATGGGGCGCTCCAGTGGTGTTCGCAACAAAGGCGGATGGTTCACTCCGTCTATGTGTTGACTATAGGGAGCTCAACAAGCTAACAAAAAAGAATAGACACCCTCTCCCTAGAATTGACGATCTGTTTGATTAGCTTGTATGAGCGTCTGTTTTCTCCCAACTCGATTTAGCGACCGGTTTTCATCAGCTAAGGGTGGCTGAAGATAGCATCGATAAAACGACATTCAGAACCCCAGACGGCTTCTTTGAATGGCTTGTCATGCCTTTCGGCTTGACAAACACACCTTCTTACTACGTGGACCTGATGAGTAGGGTATTCAGAGATTTCCTCAATAAGTTCGTAGTGGTTTTCGTAGACGATATCTTGATCTTCTCAAAGAGTGAAGAGGAGCATGCCCAACACTTAAGGGCAATCATGGAAACTCTGCGAGTCCATCAGCTAAAAGCTAAATTCTCCAAATGCCACTTTTGGAGAAAGGAAGTAAGATTTCTTGGGCACATAGTATCTAAGGAAGGATTAGCAGTAGACCCCGCTAAGGTAGTAGCGGTACAGGATTGGAAGACACCAAGGAATGCAACAGAGGTCCGAAGCTTTCTCGGGCTAGCAGGCTTCTATCGAAAATTCATAAGAGACTTTGCAAAGATATCAGCTCCGCTCACAAAGTTGACCAAGAAGAATCTAGTGTTCAATTGGGACTTGGATTGCGAGATTGCTTTCCAGCGATTGAAAAGGGCTCTTACAACAGCCCCAGTTTTAACGTTGCCAGATGGAAGCAAGATGTTCACAGTTTATACAGATGCATGTGGGACAGGGCTAGCCGCTGTCTTAATGCAAGAAGGAAGGGTAGTAGCTTACGGAGGGAGGCAGTTGAAAGTGCACGAAAAGAACTACCTGACCCACGACCTTGGGTTAGCTGCCATCGTCTTTGCACTCAAGTCTTGGCGACACTATCGCCTAGGTGAGAAGTTTGAACTTTACACTGACTATAAATCGTTGAAATATCTTTTCTCCCAGAAATATCTTAACTTGAGGCAACAGAGATGGATGGAGTTTCTTGCCTCGTACGATTTCGAGATCTCCTATACTCCGGGCAAAGGCAACGTAGTGGCAGACGCGTTGAGCTGAAAGAAACTGACCCTAAGCCCGTTGTTTGTTGAAAGACAAAGCCTAGAGTTTATAGCCTTCTTTGACTTTAGGCTCTCCTCCGATTTTGTACCAGGCTTGCTAGCATCCCTCGAAGTACGCCGGACTTTAGTGGACTCAATAGGGATAGCACAACGCGAAGACCCTCAGCTTGTGGAGACGATTGATAGACTAATCAGGGGTGAGACTTCAAGTCACCTCAACAGATACTCCATCGAAGATAAGGGTTGGCTAAGGCGAGACGGGAGACTATGCGTCCCACAGACAAGGGATTTAGTAAAGAAGGTTCTCGAGGAAGCACACCACTCCAAGATGACGATACATCCGAGCGGGGATAAAATGTACAAGGACATAAAGAGAACTTTCTTTTGGAACGGCATGAAGAAGGACGTGGTAGATTTCGTTTCTAAGTGTATGGTGTGCCAACAGGTTAAAGCGGAACAGAAAAGCCTGGCGGTCTGCTCCATCCTCTAGAGGTCCCTCAGTGGAAGTGGGATAGCATCTCAATGGACTTCATTGATGGGCTGCCTAGGTCTAGGAGAGGCAACACTAGCATTTGGGTAATAGTGGATAAGCCTACTAAAAGCGCCCACTTTTTACCTGTCAAAAGTAAAAGAACTGCCTCATCCCTAGCATCTCTTTACCTCAAGGAAATTGTTCGACTCCATGGAATATCATCCAGCATTGTTAGTGACCGAGACCCTATCTTCACAAGTGAGTTTTGGCGGAGTCTGCAAGAAGCGGTAGGCACACAGTTGTGCTTGAGCACAGCTTATCATCCCCAAACCGACGGCCAAACAGAAAGAGTGAACAGAGTTTTGGAGGACCTTTTAAGACTGTGTGTCCTTGACTTCGGAGGGACATGGGAAGAACATCTTTCTTTGGTGGAATTTGCCTACAACAACAGCTATCAAGCAACCATCGGAATGGCGCCCTTCGAAGCTTTATATGGAAGACCGTGCCGATCGCCCACTTGTTGGTGGGAGTCTACTGATAAGCTCATACTTGGACCAGATATGATCCGAGAGACTTCAGAGAAAGTAGACTTAATACGAAGAAGGATGAAGACGGCCCAAGATAGACAAAAGTCCTACGCCAAAAAGAGGAGGACCGACCTTGAATTTGAGGTTGGGGACAGAGTTTTTCTTAAGGTATCTCCGCTAAGGAGCGTTGTTCGTTTTGGAACCACAGGAAAGCTAGCACCAAGGTTCGTAGGGCCATTCCCTATCATCGAGAAAATTGGGGAAATGGCCTATAGATTAGAGCTACCCGAAAAATTGGCCGGAGTTCACAACATCTTTCACGTTTCGCATCTCCAAAAATGTCTACATGAGTTTGCTGAAGTGGTAGAGCCAAATATCCTAGAAGAAGCTGAAGTGGAACGCGAAGCAACCGTAAGGAAAGTTCCAACCCGCATATTAGGAAAGGATGTGAAGAAGCTACGCAACCGCGAAGTCAAGCTCGTCAAAGTTCAGTGGAGCGACGCCGAAGAAGATGCAACTTGGGAAACTGAAGCTAGAATACGCGCAGCCTATCCTTTTCTTTTCAAGGGCACATCTTTGATCTTTCCTTTTTCCTTAAGTTGCGCTTTTATCTATATTTTTAGATATATCTCCTCGACCTTATCTTTTAGGAAGAAACCCTTTGGATGAAAACATGTGATTGAAACATTTTATGGATGATGGTTGCAAGTGGTTGCAAGTGGTTGCTCGTGGTTGCATATACACACACAATCTAGGTTTTAGATCGGCTCAGTCACTTCATATTGCATATGCATAAATGTATTTATATTCGTATATGGTTGAAATTTAATGTATTGTCATATGGATGTTGCATTTGTGTGAATGATTGTGCACTCATGTAGAATCATGAATAGGAAAATTTGCATACATAATGGATTCATGGCACATACATAATTCGCATTAAGGAGGTCAACTGAATCAGTAGACCGCCTGATTTTGCATTAGATAAGTACATATACACACACACTTCGCATATGACCATGAAGCATTAGAAGTCTTTTAAGGACAATGGATGCTCGTGTTTGAAGGATGAGTAGATGGATGTTTGGATGATAGGATGTACATTCTTCCTGAACTTGAAGATTTCGGGGACGAAATCCTTTTAAGTGGGGGAGAATGTAACACCCCGTGTATTCTATAACAGTGAAATTCACAAACTAAAGTATAACTAATTTTAAATCAAAGAATTAAGGGAAACGGGATACTCCATTGTGTTCGTCTCGGAATTCTGCTTGAAATAGAGTCCGAGTTTGCGTAAAACGGACTCCGTGTGAAGAAGATATGGCCTCCAGAAGTTTCAGAATTCAGTTTAAAATTCAAACAGACGAAAACAGCTCAGAAAAAACAAATTTAAAATTCAAAATCGGGCCCAATTGGCCAGGGCGGGAAAATTCCCGCCCAAGGCACCCAGGTCGACTTGGCAGTCGACCTGGGTAACCCGTGTCGACTGCCAAGTCGACACGGTGTCGACTGGGGTGTCGACCTGGCCCCTGAGCCAGGTCGAACCCAGCCCACCCTGGCTAGCCTGGTCTGTGTTTGGTCGATTTTCTGAGCCTTGCCTTGTCACTAGGGCTAGGTGTCAGCTCTTGGTTGGTCTCTCATTCAAACGAATGGCTGTTATTAAACCAAGCTCCATCGACGGTCTAAAACAACTCACGAACTCTATAAAAAGGACCTAAGACTCACCCTAATTCACACAAACAAAAATGGAGATGAGACCATCATGCTGCTGAGGAGAGACTAAGAATAGCCTTCAGAAATTGAGAGACAATTAGGAAATAATTTGAAAGCTTAAAGCAACGTCAAACAAATCAAAACAACGCCTACAACAAAGGATAACATCTCCAAATTCAGAATTCAGATTCCTGAATTGAAGATTCGTCATAAGTTGTAAGTAGAGTGGTATTCCGATGTGAATAATTAATTGCGTTTGATTTGTGTAAAATGCGAAATGGAATTGTGGCGATAATAATATACATATTTGTATGTTATTTTGATTCTAAACGATTTGGGAATGTTATGGTATACGATTGGATATTTGCAAGTATGTGATTTGCGTTGGAAGTTAACAACGAAATGGAATTGTGGCGATAATAATCTATATTTGTATGTTATTTTGATTCTAAACGATTTGGAAATGTTATGGTATACGATTGGATTCATACAAGTATATGATTTATGTTGACAACCATATGTTGTGGTATTTTATTTGGGAATTCATGCAAGTATATGATTCACTATTATGCCAATATGATGTACATACTTCTATGATCACTTTTAGTGTGTAATTGGATACGACTAAGTACTATAGTTTATATGAATCTATGTTGGAATTAGCAAATCATACTTTTGTATTAGAAACAAAAGTAAGTACCTTTATGAACATGACTAAACTATGTTTGGTATTATGCCTAGTTGAAACATGTTTTAGGCCTAAGTTGTTATCAAAACCATATAGTGATATATGTGACACAATTAAGTTAGATTTACATTCCAATTGCAAGTTTACGTGAATAGAATGATTCATGTTTAAGTATTATTTATGCCATGATTACATGAATAGAATGATTCATGTTTAAGTATTATTTATGCCATGATTATATGAATAAAATGATTCATGTTTAAGTATTGTTTATGCCATAATCATATGAATAGAATGATTCATGTTTAAGTATTGTTTATGCCATGATTATATGAATAGAATGATTCATGTTTAAGTATTGTTTATGCCATGATTATATGCTGTTACAATTGCAAGTTCACATGTGCCTAATTTATGTTAATTGAATCGTTATGTTGCAAGTTCATGCGTTCACACTCCCCTTTTTATGTTACCTCATAAACACCATGTTATAAGCCTCCCCTTTTCATATGGCTAAGTTGGGTTTAAATATTAAACCCAACATATCTTATATTGTAGCGAACATATAAAACGGGGGTAATGACGTTTGGGTTAAAATATAGAACATATGTGTTGGCATGTTTGACGTATGCCAACAACCTTGAAAAACAATTAAGTGGCATAAATAAAATTTAACCAATAAAGATGAATTTGAATAATGGGCCGCAAATATTTAAATATAAAAAGAAGAGAGAAAAATATGTAAATGTAGAAAATACGATGTGTTTAACCCGAGGTTAGATTGAGTTGTGATGTAAACCTGCCCGGAACCGCCCGGCTGTCCAGTAGTCACAACAATATCTATCCAATGTGGGTGGTTAAACATGGAGCCCGATAAAGACCCGAGGTTAGACTGAGTTGTAGCGTAAGACTGCCCGGACCTAACCGGCAACAGGCAGCCACAACAATACCTGTCTAATGTGAGAGGTCGAGGCTTTAATAAGACAATTAAGGCTGAGTCAGGATTGATAGGATTAAGTAAATTATATTAATACTTAATCAAAATGGAACATGCTAAACTAAACAGACTGATTGGGGGTTAGGTTTATTAAACACTTAACCAACTTAGCATGTTGGCTAGAAATAGAAAACCTAGTAAGCGGGGGACCCTTTTCAGCAGTAACCCTACAAGGTGTATCAGGATACCCTGAACTAGGCAGGGTGGGGCACGATTACTGGGCTGACTATAAGAGGTCAAATCGACGGCGGTGGTGCAGCAGTGTAGGTTCTAACGGGGTGCGGGCGTGCACACACTCCGGCGCAGAAAAATAAGGCACTGGGCACCAGTAGCATACCTGTGCATTCTAGAATTGTGTCGGGCCGCCACCATGGGACTTAATACCCCCCATGGTGGGGCCAACATAGGTAACTACAACAACGGGGGCTGTAAGACACATGTAACTATGCAAGTAGGAGTCGATCATCAGAAAATGGATCACCTCACCCTGATTATGGGGTGCCTGTTGGGAACTAGTTTATATGGGTACAGAGATTAATATGGGGTACGATAGTATTCGGCCCTAGAAAACTTAACTTAGTTTGTGGTGCTTTCCCATTTCCAGTTTATGCTTATCATACCCAGTTCTTTATTCATAGATTGAATAGTCCTAGACTTACTCAGGCTTTATGTCTGACTCTACTTTTCTTTCTCCTTCTTTTCTTTCGTCCCCCCCCCCCTAGGTCCACAGGGAGGGAATACCGCAGCTTGACCAGTTTTCACATCCAGCTTGAAGAGAAAGAATGTATTGCTTGGATCTTTTCCGTTTTGGACTATGGCTTTGGACAACAATTATGGGACTTTTGCAGTTGTTTATGTTTTCTTTATGCTTCTTTAAATAATGTAATCAAGACAGTTATGAAGATGTTATGTTTTGGGAAGTATTGTAAAACAAATTATGACATGGTTTGTGTAACACGTATTTTGTTGAAATAAAGGTTGTTGAAGTTTTCCGCTGTTCAAAAATACGTGTTCTTATATCTGTCTTGTATATCTGTGACTTATACTTATAAACCTCCACCAAAATTAGGGCATTCCCTTTGAGAGTGACCCTAACGGAGGTGGGGTGTTTCATCAACACTATGGTCGACCTGGGGGGTGACCAGGTCGACACTATAGTCGACCTGGGGTGACCAGGTCGACACCATGGTCGACCCTATGGTCGACCTGGTCTTTGGGCGGGAATTTTCCCGCCTAACCCAGTTTGAACCTGAAATTCGAATTTTTGAATTTTAACTGAGCTGTTTGAATTTAAATTTGATTCTAAAACTTCTGAAGGCCATAACTCCTTCATACGGAGTCCGATTCGCGCAAAATCAGACTCTACCTCAAGCAGAATTCTGAGACGAACGCAACGACATAACCCGTTTCCCTTAATTCTTTCATTTAGAATTAATTATACTTTAATTTGTGAAGCTTAACGTTATAGAATTCACAGGGTGTTACATGTACAGCCCAATCAAGATCATTCGTAATCACCCAAACGATGTGAAGACCTCCGGTCTTCGACCACCGTCTTCATCCTCGACACCACGTCGAATCAGTTATTCAGAATGGGATAAACCCGGTCTTTCCGAATAACTCGCGTATATAATAAACAAGTGTTACACAAGCACAACATACGCCTCATTCCTATTCAGAATATTCTTTTATTCAAATATTCTTATACTTTGGGAAGGGTTTCCATTAATTTTATCAAAGATAAATTCTTTAAATTTATTCTTTAATCTTCTTTTATATATCAATTCAAACTAGTCGAGATTAGCGAACCACACCGAAGTAATCATTTATTTTATTTCCCAATCCCAACCTATTCATCCCATGAAGTAAAACTGGTCATGCTTCATATCTAACACCATGGTGTTATCGGTAAATTAATTACCATTTCACGTTCAAATCTAATTAAAGATTTAACTATCACCTGGAGCAAAACTGGTGATACTCCATTCTCGATCATTTCAATCTAATTAAATACGCATTAAAACTCCACTTGGTTTTAATCTTCCCAAAAATCAATATTAATGATTGTTTAACTTGGGAAATCATATCCTGTCTTTAACTGGGTTAAAGAACAGTGTTAACGAAGACACCATTCACGACAAACCCAAATCTCATTTGATATTAATTACAAGGCTCTGAATAGAAAATATATCGGCTTATATTCAATATCAAATTCTACGACCAACAAATATCGTATTGGAAATAACGATATAAATATATCTTTCAAATTCCCAAAGCAATATCTATATCTTCACGAAATCCAATATCGAAATATTCCAAAGACAATTTCGATTCAAATCCATTCCAATTCAATTATTGGAAATTATGGTTACTTTTAAAATCCTTTCAAATCGAATTCATTTATTTTAAAAATAAAGGGGATTATAATTCTAGTTCAAAACTAGTTCATTTCGATAAAAGTCTATTTTTATCTTTCCAAATATGGAGTTTTTCATCCCAATTCTTTCCAAATCATATCTTATGATTTTACACAAATTATTACTATTTTTAATAATTTTATCAAGGTCCGTACAGTCGATTTGCATCAACGACCATCGAACTGCACTTACATCAACCATTTCCAAATTTGATTTGGACATAATTCCAAATCCAACCTTTAGATTTAAAATTTATAATATTCGTTAGAAAGCTCTTTTCGATATGAACCCAACAGTTCCGGTTTTAGGAAAATCCGACGGTCGGATCTCCCACAACGTCAATTCGAAGTCAATGGTCGAAAATCGCGAACTACCGCGGCGCGGCGCGTTCTATTCAGACCATTGTATATATAATATTAATATATTATATATATTTCGTCGATTTCCTTTTAAAACGTAATTTAAAATCGTTTTAAAATCGTTTTCAAAACGATTTCAACTTCATATTCAATTTCTAATCAAAATTGAATATTCCATATCATTAATCTCTAAATGATAATATTTTCAAAACGTTATATTTTGAAAACACTTCCATTTCTATATTCATTATAAAAATGAATAAAATCGATATAAATAATGTTCACGTCAAAATGACGTCAATCTAAACAACACGGCTTTATATATTTCAATAACTTCGTTATTCTATTCAACACATGAATTTATATTTTTATTCAACACATGAATATTTATTCTATTCAACACATGAATATTTATTCTATTCACCACATGAATTTATATTTCTATTCAACACATGAATTTACATTTCTATTCAACACATGAATTTATATTTCTATTCAACACATGTTTTATTTTATTCAACACATGAATTTATTTTATTCAACACATGAATTTTCTTTCTATTCAACACGTGAATTTTCTTTTATAATATTCCTTATTTTTCAAATAGGAATGAAGCCTGATCAATTACCATATAATGTTAATTATATGGATTTTCTGCAACACATGTACATAATAGCAACGATAAATCATCAACCATCATCCAGAGTGCATTCTACACTGTATAAGCATCAAATATAAATATTCAACGCTTATAACAGCCTGTCAATCAATCGTTCGACATACAACTAATTATTGGGATTAGTGTATGTCCAATTTCATACCAACACCCGTGCGGGGTTTCAAACAATCAAACACAGATTTTATTTTTGCAGTTGGGCGATGTGTAAAATTTATCGTCCCAATTCATATCAGTCAAATCGGTGTACATAAACAAATTGTTCGATTTGTAAATGAATATTTATTTTACTTCAACACATGAATATATATTTTATTTCAACACATGAATATATATTTTATTTCAACACATGAATATTTATTTTATTTCAACACGTGAATATTTATTTTATTTCAACACATGAATATTTATTTTATTTCATTCCACATCACACTATCAAATTTCACTACACAGAAATCAAACAAACAAGTCATCCATGGTCTGTGGACGACGGGTGTCAGGTGTTGCTAAGCACCGTCTGCATCCTAGTATATATTTCAAACTAGAAATAGAAATAAAAGCGAGGACTTCTCACCGACTAGCTAAACCAAACGCTGCGACTCTTCTAATGTAGAAATCTTTGCCACTCACCTTTTGCCACTTTCGTCGTCCGTGTTCCCTACCTATATAAAAATCACATTTTTATATTATCACTCTATGGATAAAAATTATATTTTTATATCACTAGTATACATTGTAAAGATTATATTTTTACTTTGCTAAAAAATATATATAAAAATTATAACTTTATACTAGCATAAAAATCGTATTTTTATTATCTCTATAATATAAAAATCATATTTTTGTTCTTTCTATAGTATAAAAATCATATTTTTATTCCTTCTATAATATAAAAATCATATTTTTACATTGCTACTTCTATAAAGATCACATCTTTATTACTCTACATTATATAAAAATTATATTTTTATACTCTTTAACTTCATATGAATAAAAATCCCATCATTAGCAAATTAAAAATCTAATCTTTAGCAAACTAAAAATCTAATCTGTAGCAAATTAAAAATCTAATCTTTAGCAAATAAAAAAATCTAATCTTTTACAAAGTAAATATCTAATCTTTTATATATATATTTAAACATCTCACCATTCCTCATATAACAATCTTACATCTGTCACATTAAAAATCTTATCTTTCAACCATATAAAAATTTATCATTTTATATTATAATCACCTTTTTAATTTGATGTTATATAATTAAAAATCATATTTTTATCATAGCATTCGTATCAAAAATAAAAAACAAGAATAAATAAGCAAATATAAAGACTTACTGTTGAAATCGAGGAGGGGGGGGTTTCATCGTCGTAGTCGGCCTGTGGGTGGTCTGTGGAGGGGACGCAGGCCTGTGAGGAGGTGGCGTCGCGTCGGGGTCTGGATCGGAGCGGAGCGACGGCGGTGAGGCACGGCAAGGGGAAGGTTGTGGGTCTTCACGTCGAGGGAGAGGGGAACATGGCGTCGCTCGAGCCAGGGGTGTAACAACCCGCATTCTACACATCGGAGGATCGTAGAATATTTTTTTCTTTCCCATATGAAGTCGTATGGTCATGTAACTTTGGGGAACAACCATTAGAGTCATTTCCCATGTTCATGATTTTTTGTCGATTTTTAAATGACCATTTTGCCCTAGCTGATCTTGTTTCGGTCATAACTTTTGAATGGAAAGGAATTTTGACCTGACACCACTTCCATTAGATTCGTTTGATGGTTTACCTTTCCGTAGAGTGGTCATAATAGCCAAACGGAGTTACCGTTTGGGAGATATGGCTGAATTAAGGTTTGGAAGGTGAAAAACTGCTTAACCGGGCCAAATAGGGTGATTAGTGAATAGGCCCATAACCCATTTCGGGATTAGGTTTATGGGGAGGCTGAAATGAGTTAGAGAATCATTCCATTTCAGTTTTCTAGCCTCCACTTATCTCCAAGAAACCCTAAAAATGGCCTCCAACCTCTAAATCATCTTTTGATCAAGGATTAAGCTTAACAACATCAAATCAAGGGAGATCTACACCAAATCAACATTGAAGCTGCTGTTTAGCATTGGGATTCGCACCAAATCAGAGATTTATTTCAGATCTTAGTTTATTTGTGGCTAAGGTGAGTGATTTGCGTAGTTCCTCACTAATTATGGCTAATTAAGGGTAATTAGTGTTAATTAGCGAATTTAAACATGATAAAATTCTGGAAAAATGTTCATAGATTCTTAAATGATGTTTTAGACCTTTGATATGAATTTGGGTTAATTTGGTTAAGTTTTGCTAATCCTATCATTAGTTTCACCTAAACATGCTTAAGGGAAAATATGGGGTTTTGGGTATGTCTGATCCATTTTAACCTATCATATTGATGTTTTGATGTTTGTGGTTGATTATGCATGTTGCTATGACTGTATGATATGCTTTGTGATTGATTTCAATAGTTAGAATGGTCGAAAACGTCGTCGAATGGCGTAAACACTTGCTGGAAAAGTTTCAGGAAACAGTGCAGGTTTTCGGATCGGATCGGATATGGTGGCTCGGATCGGATAAGTGAACTGGGCAAGGGATTCGATCGGATCAGAACTTGACACTTGAGAAATCTTGCAAAAAGGAAGGTCATGCTAGCAATATTGGGATCGGATCAGATAAAGGAGGGGGATCGGAGCGGCTAAAGGAGGAGGATCGGATCGGAACAAATGAAGGGCGAGGGAGCTGATCGGAGCGGGAGCACGAACTGGATGAGAGATGGCACCCGACCCGACCCGAAGTGGGACACCCGACCCGAACCGATGCAATGTAGTGAACCCAAACCGAACCGTTACCAGAGGAAGACCATGAACCGATGCAGCGTAGTGGACCCGACCCAAACCGATAGCTTGAAGGGGGACCCGGCCCGACCCAGTATTGACCAATAACCCGAGTTGCAAAGGTAGTCCAATATGAGAAGTTAGAGCTCAGGATCCAGTTGGGAACCGATGAGTTCACTTCATGTTTGGGCTTTGCTGCAGGACGTGTGCTAAGGAGTTGTCGACGTTCATAACTTCGATTCACCACTGAAAATGGATGATGGGCTACTGATCAGTGCAGTAGCGTCATTATGACTCGAGGGGCAAGGTGATGGTAGCAAGACTATATTATCAGTGCAGTAGAGTCATTACGACTCGAGGGGCAAAGTGATGCGTAGTAAGACTATGAGCCAGCGCAGATAGGGTGAATAACTCCATGAGGCAAGTGGACATAGTAAAGGATTGGTAAGGCTATGAGCCAGCGCAGATGGGGTGAATAACTCCATGGGGCAAGTGGACATAGCGAAGGATTAGTGGCTACGTTATCAGTGCAGTGAAGCCATTTATGACTTCATGGGGCAAAGTGATCGTGGCAAGGTATGTTGGGTGATCGAAGTGGTGAATATCGTATGCTTTACGCACTGAGTGAGAGATGTGAGGATGGTTGCTATGTTTGATTGTTTGCCATCACTATGACATGCACACCCCCCACCTCCGTGTCTTTACACCGTTGATATGGCACCTTAGAGTGTTGTACAGTATGTAGTGCTAACTCTTTGGTTGCAGGTCCAGGTTCAGGTATGTTTTAGTCTACCTGTTATTGTTCTATTTAGATGCTTATCGCTCATACCAGGGTTTATGTCTGACCCAGAGTTTTATGTCTCCTCTTATTACTCTGGGTGCACACACGAGCAGACTAGAGACAGGTTAGCTGGTGGTGCGTGAGTAGCTGATTCGGAGGCGGGCAGAAGGCTTCCACGTATGATATATATATATAGATATTCTCCCTGTGTCATTGGTGGTCGCTACTTGGGCATTAGTAGTGTACCCCCTTTATCTTGCTTTTGCTTTGGAGACAGTTTGAAAAGTTGTAATAATGTTTAACTTTGGATCATAAGCTGTACTTGGATTTTCCGCTGCTATGTTAGTTTATTTTCAGCTTATGCACTGTCTCACCTGTTTTATGTCAAGTATGTTATTATTATATTTTGTTCTATGCGCTGTGAGACATTCTACAGGTTCCTTGTTAGTTCATTTCCTTCTTCCCTTTTCCTTCTGACGACCCGTTCCGTGCTAACTGGACATTTGTACAGCGCACCTTTGGAGTAAATGTCGGTTGGTGCGGGGCGGGCTGTCACACTTGGTATCAGAGCTCTAGGTTGCGTAGTTAACCTAGGGAAATACACTAGGGAGGGATAGTACGTATATGAGAGCGCGTATTTGTGATTATTTTGGTTTTCAAAAGCTATATATATATATATACTATTAGTAGTATAAGAATGAAGTCGTACTGCTCTAGCACCACTATGGGGTCGTTAATCGTTTCCCTTTTTCAGATTGACGATGAGCCGATATGCTAGAGGTGCTGATAGGGGAGACAATAGTGGGAATGCTGCTGACATGAGGGCAATGTTTACTGACCTCATGAGAGACATGCTTAGAGAAGTGCAAGGGGCAGTTCCCAATCCCGAAATTGGTGGTGGTCCAGTAGTGCAGGCGCCTAGGGTCGATTTCGCCAAGTTGTGCAAGGATTACACTAACCTTGGTGGGAAGCCGTTCCACGGGACGGAGTCAGCCACAGATGTTCAGGACTGGATGGATAGCTGTGATCGTATCTTCGACGACTTAGGTCTTGAGGATGCGATGAAGAGAAGGCTAGCGTCTCGTCAGCTGCAAGGGCGAGCGACGAATAATTGATTTAAATTCTCCAAACAAAATTCGTTTTCATTTTAAAAATATACTCTTCACACTCGTTCTAGGATACTACTGATCCCATCTCTAACGAGTCATTCTCATTGGATATTACTTATCCAATTTCTGATGAATTCTTTCGTTTGGTTCTAACGTGTATTGTTCTCCGAGCTCTGTAAACAAAAGCTCTGATACCAACTGAAAAGACCTGTAACTTCCCCGGTAAGGAAAGCCCGGATTGCTTTGAGAACAAGCCACATCGGAACGCAAACAGAAGAACATTTCATTGCTTATTGCAACAATTCCATCAGAATACAAGAATATACAGGGCTGGTAGGTCACTGACACCACCCAAGCTAGAAGAAAACGCATGTCCTCCCTGAGGTCCTCTCCCGTTTTTGGTTCACAACCGGGATGTGAGGCTCGCGAATCGATGCTACACAAATCTATGCCACACGGGCCGTGCTTTGATCATCAACCACAAGACTTTGCTTTTCAACAGAAGCCTTGATCATTTGCGACTTAGGCATGCCACATAGGCAATTCACTCCATGCGATTTATATCCATCAATATATAACCCTTGAGTCTTACGTCTCAGAGAAGGGCGTTAAGCAAGAGAATAAATTCTCCACCGCCAAACGGATATATATATATTTAATACAAATCAATCACACAGAATAAAATCCAATGTCAGACACACAGTCCATTTACAAGTTCGTTCTGGGTATGAATGAAACCGGAGGCACCTTGTACCTCGCATATCCATCGATCTCCAAGTACGTCTGGACGATCACCAACTAATTCCCTCCTCTTGGGTGTACAACCCAATCAAGATCATCAGTAATCACCCAAACGATGTGAAGACCTCCAGTCTTCGACCACTGTCTTCATCCTCGACACCACGTCGAATCAGATATTCAGAATGGGATAAACCCGATCTTTCTGAATAACTCGCGTATATAATAAACAAGTGTTACACAAACACAACAAATGCCACATTCCTTTTCAGAATATTATTTTATTCAAATATTCTTATACTTTGTGAAGGGTTTCCATTAATATTATCAAAGATAAATTCTTTAAATTTATTCTTTAATCTTCTTTTGAATATCAATTCAAACTAGTCGGGATTAGTGAACCACACCAAAGTAATCATTTATTTTATTTCCCAATCCCAACCTATTCATCCCATGAAGTAAAACTGGTCATGCTTCATATCTAACACCACGGTGTTAGTGGTAAATTCAATTACTATTTCACGTTCAAATCTAATTAAAGATTTAACTATCGCCTGGAGTAAAATTGGTGATACTCCATTCTCGATCATTTCAATCTAATTAAAGATTCATTAAAACTCCACTTGGTTTTAATCTTCCCAAAAATCAATATTAATGATTGTTTAACTTGGGAAATCATATCCTGTCTTTAACTGGGTTAAAGAACAGTGTTAACGAAGACAACATTCACGACAAACCCAAATCCCATTTGATATTAATTACAAGGCTCTGAATAGAAAATATATCAGGTTATATTCAATATCAAATTCTACGACCAACAAATATCGTATTGGAAATAACGATATAAACATATCTTTCAAATTCCCAAAACAATATCTATATCATCACGAAATCCAACATCGAAATATTCCAAAGACAATTTCAATTCAAATCCATTCCAATTATTGGAAATTCTGGTTACTTTTAGAATCCTTTCAAATCGAATTTATTTATTTTAAAAATATAGGGGATTATAATTCTAGTTCAAAACTAGTTCATTTCTATAAAAATCTATTTTTATCTTTTCAAATATGGAGTTTTTCATCCCAATTCTTTCCAAATCATTTCTTATGATTTTACACTAATTATTACTATTTTTAATAATTTTATCAAGCCCCGTACAGTCGATTTCCATTAACGGTCATCGAACTGCACTTACGGCGATCTTTTCCAAATTTGATTTGGACATAATTCCAAATCAAACTGTTAGATTTCAAATCTCTAATATTCTTAGAAAGCTCTTTTCGATACGAACCCAACGGTTCCGATTTTAGGAGAATCCGACGGTCGGATCTCTCGCAACGTCAATTCGAAATCAATGGTCGAAATTCGCGAACTACCGCGGCACGGCGCATTCTATTCAGGCCATTATATATATAATATTAATATATTATATATATTTCGTCGATTTCCTTATAAAATGTATTTTATAAATCGTTTTAAATTCATTTTCAAAACGATTTCAACTTCATATTCAATTTCTAATCAAAATTGAATATTCCATATCATTAATCTCTAAATGATAATATTTTCAAAACGTTATATTTTGAAATCACTTCCTTTTCTATATTCATTATAAAAATGAATAAAATCGATATAAGTATCGTTCACGTCAAAATGGCGTCAATCTAAACAACACGACTTTATATATTTCAATAACTTCGTTATTCTATTCAACAAATGAATTTATATTTTTATTCAACACCTGAATATTGATCCTATTCAACACATGAATATTTATTCTATTCAACACATGAATTTATATTTCTATTCAACACATGAATTTACATTTCTATTCAACACATGAATTTATATTTCTATTCAACACATGAATTTTTATTTTATTCAACACATGAATTTATTTTATTCAACACATGAATTTTCTTTTATAATATTCCTTATTTTCCAAATAGGAATGAGGCCCAATCAATTGCCATATAATGTTAATTATATGGATTTTCTAAAACACGTGTATATAATAGCAACGATAAATCATCAACCATCATCCAAAGTGCATTCTACACTGTATAAGCATCAAATATAAATTTTCAATGCTTATAACAGCCTGTCAATCAATCGATCGACATAGAACTAATTATTGGGATTACTGCATGTCCAATTTCATCCCAACACCCGTGCGGGGTTTCAAACAATCAAACAAAGATTTTATTTGTGCAGTTGGGCGATGTGTAAAATTTATCATCCCAATCAATATCAATCAAATCGGCGTACATAAACAAATCGTTCGATTTGTAAATGAATATTTATTTTACTTCAACACATGAATATATATTTTATTTCAACACATGAATATATATTTTATTTCAACACATGAATATTTATTTTATTTCAACACATGAATATTTATTTTATTTAAACACATGAATATTTATTTTACTTCATTCCACATCACACTATCAAATTCCACTACACATAAATTAAACAAACAAGTCATCCATGGTCTGTGGACGACGGGTGTCAGGTACTGCTAAGCACCGTCTGCATCCTAGTATATATTTCAAACTAGAAATAGAAATAAAAGTTAGGAGTCCTCACCGACTAGCTAAACCAAACGCCGCGACTCTTTTAATGTAGAAAATCTTCGCCACTCGCCTTTTGTCACTTTCGTCGTCCGTGTTCGCTACATATATAAAAATCACATTTTTATATTATCACTCTATGGATAAAAATTATATTTTTATATCGCTACTATACATTGTAAAGATTATATTTTTACTTTGCTAATATATATATATATATAAATCATAACTTTATACTAGCATAAAAATCGTATTTTTATTATCTCTATAATATAAAAATCATATTTTTATTCTTTCTATATTATAAAAATCATATTTTTATTCTTTCTATAATATAAAAATCATATTTTTACATTGCTATTTCTATAAAGATCACATCTTTATTACTCTACATTATATAAAAATTATATTCTTATACTCTTTAACTTCATATGAATAAAAATCCCATCTTTAGCAAATTAAAAATCTAATCTTTAGCAAATTAAAAATCTAATTTTTAGCAAACAAAAAAATCTAATCTTTTACAAAGTAAAAAAATCTAATGTTTTATATATATATATATATATATATATTTAAAGATCTCACCATTCCTCATATAACACTCTTACCTTTGTCACATTAAAATCTTACCTTTCAACCATTTAAAAATTTATCTTTTTATATTACAATCACCTTTTTAATTTGATGTTATATAATTAAAAATCATATTTTTATCATAGCATTCATATTAAAATTGAAAAACAAGAATAAATAAGCAAAAATAAAGACTTACTATTGAAATCGAGGGGGGGGGGGTTTCATCGTCGGAGTCGGCATGTGGGTGGTCTGTGGAGGGGACGCAGGCCTGTAAGGAGGTGGCGTCGCATCGGGGTCTGGATCGGAGCGGAGCGGCGGCGGTGAGGCACGACAAGGGGGAGGTTGTGGGTCTTCACGTCGATGAATGGGGGGGGACATGGCGTCGCTCGAGCCAGGGGGGTCTCTCGAGTGGAGGAGGAGGGAGGCGGAGGGAGGAGATCGACGGTGTTGGGGAGAGGTCGGTGGTCGCGTCCGCGTGGGTGTGTGGCGATTTCGAGGGAGGCAGCGGGATTTTTTTTTCAATTTGGGGAGGGGCTTGAGGTTCTGAGGAGAAACGTTGACTAAGGTGGGGTTATGTAATTATGTTTTATTTTATTTTTATATTTAATTATTCTCCAAAAAGTAACTTTAAATTTCGATCTCCAAACAAGACCCAACGACTATCGTCTCTAGGGTAATACCCTCATTCCGAACACAATGGGATATGTATCATAAGCTGATTCGATTGTTTCGATCAGTTTTCGTCAAAATCAAAATATAAATCTATGTATTGAATTTGAACGCGCATTTCAATTTATCGGGGCCACAAACGGACTCTAAAAATTCTCAAAAAATATTTTCTAGCTTCGTATAGACGATACAGTCCTAACAAAACTAATTTCATCAAATTTTGAGACCATTTGAAAAATGGCCATTTTCTGGTCAATTGAAATTGATTGAAACACGTTTTCTTTTTCCACACTCACATATTGATTTGAAAAATTATGAATTTTGGAATCTAGCAATAATTCGACATCCCAAATCCAACAAAAGTGGTTTCGTCAAAAACAGAGGTCATTTGCAAAATTTTCATTTTTAAGGGCCAGAATTCCATAGCGACTATTCTGAATTTTCAACTGGGCATAACTTTTTATTCCCGCTATGAAATTTTGATTTTTCGGATTCGTTTGAAAGATATTCTCAAATAGATTCTAATATTTTTGGTTTCGCTAAAATCCGGTTTATTTTGAATCCTGTACATTCATTTGAACTTTGAAATCGAAATTTCAAACTACCGCGCCATTTTCAATTCCTTTTATAATTAAAAATAAATAATTATATTCTAACGACGATTCAAATAAATATATACATTCTAATTCTATTCAAAATAAATTTCTCTTCGTTGCTATTTAAATTAATCCATTTTAAATGTTCAAAATTCACTAAAATTGCCAAAATAAAAATTTTAAATTGACTCGGATTTCCGGGTTATTACAACTTTCTTGTTTTGTGTTTACTTAACCTTTGCCTCTTTCTTTTCACCTTTGTCTTCTTCATGCATCAATGCCATATCAACGAGTTTCTCAAAAGTTTCTCCTATCGGAATATGAGACATAGCTAAACCATGGAGGGGTTCATTCAATCCTCTGGCAGACCTCAAAGCTTTCTTGTGCTGGGTATTTACTAGCTCCAAACCAAACCTCGCCAATTGATTAAACTTATTAACATACTCTTCAACAGACATGGCCCCTTGCTTAAGTGTGCATACTTTTCTCGGCTTGAGAAAGAAACTTCATTTCAATTCTCTGTCGGAAATCATCCCAAGTCTCGACTGGATGTTCTTCTTGCGTCACTTTCCACTAGAATGAGGCCTCATCTTTTAGCTGCCAAATGGCCAACTGAATCTTCCTACGGTAGTCAACCTCGAAAATCCCAAATAAATCCTCCGTCTCCTTGACCCAATTCCTTGCTTCTACAAAAGTCTCTGTTCCTAAGAATGGCTTTCCTCCCATAGCATAGAAATCCTTGCATATCTTGGAGAAATTATCCGCTCGTGGAGGAGAAGGAGGAATGGCGGCTGAAGTTGGGGGAGGGGCGTTTGCTTGGCTTTCAGCAGGAGTCGTAGCCTCAAGATACCTACGGAACCAAGCTAGTATTTGTACGCCCTCGGGAATATGAGGTTCCCTAGACATGCTGAAAAGAAAATGGATTCAAATAGAGAATCGAGAGATATTTCATATAGCCGTGGGGAATACGTTTTTCAAAAATAGACTTTTCCTTGAAAATACTTTCTTTAGAAACCTTTTTGAAAATAATTTTCAAAATCTTTTATCTGATCGGGTAACTTTAGCTCTGATACCAAGTGTGACACCCCACGTCCGTTAATATCACTCTTTATTAGAATGCATTAAGTTTCGTGAAGTGTGATAGGTAAACAGAAACAGAAATATCACAAGATAGATATAAAATAACAGCGGAATTAAAACTTTATTAAATAGAAAAGCTTCATGGTCCAAACCTAATTACATAATAAGTTTGAAATACTGAAAAATCATTACATCAACATAAAACTTCTGTTTTGTACCAAAATCATCATCAGAGTACAATAATACATAAAAAGAGCATAATCCCCAAAATATAGCCATAGTAGAGAAGATACAAATCAAGCGGTACATCTAAGCAGCTCCAAGCAGAATGAAAGAAGAATCCTGATCAATCTTTAGTATTCCCACCCTGAGAACTTGGGGAGGGGGGAGGGGACAGAAGAGAGAGAAGAGGAAACAAAATGGGTCAGACATAATGTCTAGAGAGTCAAATTACTTTTAGCATATAAATAAGTTAAAGCATCATGACATGCATATAAACTGGAGGGGGATATAACAATGTCATAAGGCAGGTATAACAGGATAACAGAACTGGATATGTCACGCCACTTTAGTACTTTTCTCTACACCAACACTAGGATAACAGAAACAAGATGCTCCCAACAAAAAATATAATGGTAGTTTTAGGTGTACTCTAGTAGCGGGTTTTACCCAAATAGAATTAACCGGTACCAAAACAGAAATAACGGGTGTTAACCCAAACAGAAATACAGGTACCCCAAAGAAACAGACAGGACTAGCTATGCCTTAATTACTATCCCCTAAATCGATCGGCTCCCTATCCCGTAAATACCCTGTGTCGGCCCCACGGTAGGGTGTATTACTTCCTAAAGTGGCAACCTACAGAAGGACACATACCTATTTACTAGTGCTACATCGGCTTATTTTCCTAGAGTAAGCCATACTCGCGCACACACATGAGTCCATTGGAACGCGCCAGTACACACCTCCTCCCTGGTGAACCTCTTACAATCAGCACAGTAAGTGTGTCGTGACATGTACCTAGTGCGGGGTCCCCCTTTAATACCAGAATAGGTTACTGACTAATGTGGGTCCTACACAACAGATGACATAAGCTAACCCTTACATATCTTATGTCCCCAATTAACTAGGCTTTTGACAAGTTATGCCTAACAGAATTAACAGATTTGCATAACCCTTTACATATTTACAGGTTAAACTTTACAACTTAACAAGTTCATACAACTCCAACAGATGTAACCGGTTAACTTTTCTAGATTAAAAGGTTCGTACAACCCCCATAGTTTAACAGGTTTACCTAACCCCACAAATTTAACAGGTTTATTTAACCCCACAAATTTAATAGGTTTACTTAACCCCACAGATTTAACGGGTTTACTTAACCCCACAGATTTAACGGGTTTCCAGATTTACAGACTACTTAATATATAATTAAGTACAACTTATCTTATTTCATAAGTTATCCCCTTCCTCTATCAAATATTATAACCTAAGTTATAATTACCACCTGTCCCTAGGACAAGCCTACCTATTATGTTTTCTTTTTCCCATTCGGGTTTATTCATAATCGGTTATTATCATTCCCTGTTCATGTATGTAAATGCACTAGACCTCTCACATTAAGTTCACCACTTGTGAATGCTAGTTATGCCGGGCGGTCCTGGGCAAACTTCTACCACAAGTCGAACTTAACCTTGTGTATTAGCACCATTATGTGTACATTTACTCACTTGAACCTTTACGTTAGATTAACCACTTGTGGACGCTGGATTTGCTAGGCGGTTCCAGGCAGACTTCTACTACAAGTGTAATCTGACCTCGTGTCTAAGTGTGGTTATAGTTTCTAACTACTGTAAATCTAAGCATATTCATTCTTAAACAATTATTCATGCTCATCATAGGTTTTTCAATTACAATATTCAATTTCAATAGATTAAACATGCTTCATAGATTCTTTACAGTTCCATTAACATGTTTCGCTTAATCTTAAATTAAGCCTACAGATTTATATGTCCCAAACCACAAGTCATGATTTACAGTAGAAATCATGCACAAATTTTTTAGTCCTATTTCACAATATAGTTTATGCCTCCAAATTCCAATTTTGATTCAAAGTACAAGCTATGCCCCTAAATTATCATTTCCAATCATTCCCAATTTAACGCAATTTCGTGCGTGCGCATATTTCAGCGATATCGGCCTAGGCTCGAAGGTAGCCTGGCTATAAAAATAAAAAAGGAATGAAAGAGAGGTAAGAACAGAGTATACATATAACCAAAATCAACAGAAATGGGCATATGATAGCAGAAATAGGCATATAAGAACAAATCCAATGA
Source organism: Allium sativum (assembly GCA_030737875.1). Classification (NCBI taxonomy): domain Eukaryota; kingdom Viridiplantae; phylum Streptophyta; class Magnoliopsida; order Asparagales; family Amaryllidaceae; genus Allium; species Allium sativum. The sequence continues at coordinate 964,456,579 of CM060912.1, read as the reverse complement.
ACAAAAATAGGCATATAAGAACAGATCTGATGAACATGTAATAACATGACTAATTAGGTATAGGTTTAGACCCATATTTATAAACATGTCAGGATTACTTGTTAAATGTTTATATCTAAAAATAAAATGAACTCATAGAGGCTAGATCTAAATAATAGAGAACAATCAGGCTGAAGCTGTATAAGAAATTCTTGAATGCTTATAAGCTGTTGTTGATGGAAATAGGCTAACTCGGTCTAAGCTGGGGCAGCATCCCATTATCTCCATTGTTTTTTGTGTGTAAAAAATTATAGAAATGGGGTCCTATTTATAGCCTAAAGCTAACAAATCGGGTCAAGACACAAGTCCAGGTATAAAAAATGAATTCTGCCCAGATCTGTATAGGGGTCGACGCCCCCCTTTGGGTGTAGACCCATGGGTTGAACCCAAACACCCTGGGTCGCCCCATCCAGGTCTCGGGTCGACCCCTGGAATGGTTCGATTCTGTATTTAGCCTTCCCACTTTGCTATTTTGAAATTTTTGATTTGTTTGTGTATATATAATTCTCTTGTGCGTATACAAACTTCTAGGCTTAATAACTTCTTTATACGATGTTCGTTTCACGTAAACTCAAAGTCTATCTTAAGCAAAATTCCGAGACAAACGCAATGGCGCAGTCTGTTTTACTTAATTCCCAATATTTAGTTAAGTATTCTTTAATTTATCATTCAAATGTTCTTTAAAATTATGGGGTGTTACAGCTTTACTCGAAAATGTTAATGTTGCGTTATAATTCCATACTGGTTGAATTTGAAGCTATATATTATTCTATTTGGATATATATGACAACAATAATTTATTATTATTAAATTAAATTGTTTTGGAATTAATTTATATTTTATCAATATTATTTAAGCCTTAAGAATAGATATTTCTCAAATGACCTCGGTTTTTGATGAAACGAACTTTATTAAATCCTTAATAGTTAATTATTGTCAGAATTCAATTTCGGGACCAATCAATAGTGTTTTGTGAGCGTGAAAAATTTAAATGTGAATCGACCAATAGATTGAAATCAAAATAAAGTCGTTTGTGCAAATGGAGTCGGATTTCGACCAAATAAGTTTCATTCAGTACGGAATGTCAGGACATAGTAGTGTGTCCATTTTCGTCGCATTTGGAGTTCATGCATGGAAGTACGAATATTAAACATTCAATTGTATATTGTGGTAGTTTAAAATGTAATTAATAAATCAATTCATTCACTTTGAAGCTACCCTACCCCAAACCTTCTTCTGGAAGCAACACAATTCCTTCACCCCCAATATTTACTTGATTTCTATGGTTCCTAACCTTATAATTATCGCACCTTCCCATTCATTTTCCAGCTAATGACAAATCAAACCATCTTCAATAATAAATGTTTATCTCCTCATTCATTGAGAATTAGCCAATGGCTCTAACTAGGAAATTGTAGAGGAGGTCGAGATCGACCTTCGGCCGAAGTTTGGTGGTCGGTAATGAACTGTGGTAGCGGGCAGAGGAGGATGACTAGAAATAGGGCAGTTTTGGGTTTTGATTTTATTCTGGTGAATTGGTTGGTTGTTGGGCGGAAGTCTCAAAATGGAAGTTATGGAGAACGATGAGGCGAAGGAGTTGGTGTAATTTGGTGTAGTGCGATGGTCGGAGGCCGTGGTGGCGGTCAGTTCATTGACGATGGGCTATGGATCTAGTGGTGTACGGGTTTTGATTGATTGTGATTAAACGGTTGCGAATTAGGTCAGGGAGTCAATAGAGGAAAGGTCTAGAGGTCACATTGGTGGTGGTGTGGCAGAGTATGGAAATGTGGCGGCAGCGGAGTTCAAGGTTAAACGGAGAAGGTTGACTTTCGTGTTTTGTAGTCTCGTGGGGCCTACGTGTTGTTAACGGCGGCGAGGATGGTCGGAGGTGGGAGAGTGGACGGCGTCGAAGGTATTCGTGTTTTGATGAAGAAGAAAGTCGGGTTTTCTAATCGACATTAAGTTGCCTAATCAAAGGATTAAGGTTAATTAACATGATTTGTTAATTAAATTATAATTAAGCATGTATTAATTAATTTAAATAGTGAATAACTTGTAATATTGATATCTCGTGCATTTGTTGACAGAACTGAACAAACTAAGAGGCATTGGGGTCATAGTGACTAATGTTACAACGTGGAGCTGGTTTGGTCAGCATTGGAAGCAGTTAATTTTTTTTATTAAATTAAACGCTTGTTTAATTTAATCAAAACAAATTGTTTTAACAAAGAAATGAAATCAAGGTGTGTATAACTCACTCGGTTTGACACACTTATATTTCATGTAAGCCAGGATTTTAATTTGTGTGCAATGTTTGCTAATTATTAGATATATGCTGAATATTATTATATATATTGGTTAAATTATACGTTCATTTAATTTAATTGAAGTGAAATCGTTATTTTAATGACTATGTACCAATTGAGGTAACTTACCTTGGTGGTTAAGTTTATAATAATATAAACGTATTGAATTAAAAATTGTATGCTTGAATTGTTGTTGTTATTAGTTGACCATTATCAGTTGAATTAATTATTCGTGTTTGTTATAGTAGATAATAAATTGCCGTATTGAATGGATGAATTTATTTGAGGTAACATATTTGGATGCATGGAATAATAGGTTAGAGGGATCCAACAGGATTCCTCACTGATATTGATATTTTTTATCAATATGATTGGATATGTTTGATTTAATGTGAAATTAGTTAATATTTCACGGTTTGGTACTTTTGTAGACATTTGCCTTTTAGTGCCTTCGACAAAATTTAAAGATTTGTTGGAATCGATTTTAAGTCGATTCTGAAATGTTTTCAAAACTATAGATGGATTTAAATATGACTTGTGTTTTCAAAGTAAACAAATATTTATTTGATTTTATAAGTAACTATAGAATGATTCTTATGTTAATAAGATTTATAAGCAAGTGAGCAGAAATTAACTTAAGGGTTTAGAGTTGGATTAATTGTTTCCAAGAGACAATTAAAATAGGATTATTTAAATTATTTATATTTATTAATTAATTGGAAGGAAGAACTAATTGGAATTTGATTAACTAGTTAACTAAGTTTTCAGTGACTAAGTCAACTTCTTTAACTAGAATTGATTATTAAATTAGTTTGTTGTCAATTAAATTAATGGAAATTGTAATAATGAAGTAAACCATTTTTATAATGTTGAAATTGATTATTATTTATTTAATAATAATCAAAGTGATGATCTTGAAATTAAAATTTCATTTAATGGAGGTTTATGAAACCATAAGGCCCTATTTTATAGTTAAACGAATTTTTTAGAAAAGTTATATTAATTGTAATATAAGTTAAGTATAAATTGAATTGTTATTGGAATTCTATTTTATTGGATTTTATAAAATCCAAGTTGGATGAAGTGATAAAGGAACCAAGTTTTATTAAATAAGTTGTAAAAGATTTCAACTATTAAAATGAGGTATTAAATTTATAAACTTAAAATGTGCTATGAATGGAATGAAAACTTAGAAGTATGAAATCGAAACAAAAACCCAAATTGAAATAAAGTGGTTAGGCAAATTATGTTATAAGGATTCAATCTAAATTCACATATTTTAAGAAAGAGATGAGGTTTTATTCAAATATAAGTAAAATAGGTTTAGAATAAACTTATAAGAGGTTTTATAAAGAATTCTATATAAATAGAATTAAGGCTTGTATTTAATGTTTTAAAGAATGGTTAAAGTTAATATTGAAAGTTTTAAATAATAGTTTACTTAATAATTAAATTAAGTAAACATGTTTAAGATTGAAATAAGGTTTCCAAAGAGAGTATAATTTAATTATAACCTTAAGGCTCATCAACCGGGAAATGTGAAATCGGGCAGTTAGCATGGCTGAGTGGGTCGCTCACATTAGGCGGTATTTTTACCAAATCTAGAGAAATCCATTTTCTTCTTTATTCTATCGCTGTTGTATGCTTTCGGAATGGTGGTTTGAGCTCAACCGTTGGTGATATTATATTCGATGCATTAAAGTGGAATGAGCGGCTGGTCATATATGAGTCGGGTTGCAAGATGTTCTTGTTGAACCCAGTGTAATCCTCTCTAGAGATATACTATCGGAAGGTGGTTGCATACCTTGTCGTAGTTGGAAATCTATTATCCAACAAGACCCTGCGGTTTTTGATTATATACTAAGTATGTGGAGCATGAAATGCAAGCGTTCTGCTAGATGGTTATTTATTTGATTTAGACACCATTATAATATTAGAACAATTTTTATACAAAGAATGTTTTGGGTATCGTAAGGTAAAAACCATCCGTATTTATGTTTGGACTGGTCTTATGGTTATCTTTTGTTTCAAAAGAATTTTTTAACTTTAAATTAGTTGGATAATACCTATAAACTTAGTGAGTTTTCTCATGCTGGTTCACCAGACCGATCCATGGCTTTTGAAATGCTCGGGTCAGACCGAGTTTTAGAGGTTCGGGATAGGATGCCGAAGACTTTAGGAGACGGGCACGAGAAGTTCAAACATATGATACGTATTTATATTTGTTCCGCTGTGTGTTGTATTTGAGGATAAATTATTATAACTGTCCAGATGTATTGGATGTCCGCTGTACTATGATGATTATAAGTATTATTTCAAGCTCTCAATAAAAGATTTATTTCTATATTACATTTATTCCACTACGATGTGGAACACTGTGTATTGTTGATTATTTTGTTTCTTCTTATTTTCTTCTATTCTAACATTTCTTTCTCCTTCTCACCCTATGATATTCTTTTTATTAAAGATTCGTATTTCCTTTACATTTGGGTTGGGCGTGTATGGTATTAGTCGACTCAAAGGGTACTAGATTTTCGGGCCTTTATAAATATATACATGGCGATGCAAGTGCACAACAAGGTGCAAAGACCAATGCAAATGCACGAGGCACAAGGACTATGCAGCAGTTCAAAAGTGCTCAAGCCTACATTAACAACAAATAGGATGAACTAGAGCATGAAAGTAGAGTAAGTACATAAAGGCAGTGGATGTAGTAAAACAGTGTAGTCCTGATCAACAAATATCAAGCAACGATGAGGGAAAAGAAGTAAAAGTGAAATTCTGTTCGAATGATCAAATATAGTATCTGTTCTAATCAGTGAAAAGCATCAAGACAAAGAGGCAAATTGTTTTTTGAATTCAAACAGTACAGAGGGGCGGTTTATTTGGAAAGAAGAGTCAACAAATTCTAGAAAACAAAAATATTCGCAAGTGTTTTTCTACAAGTTCAAAGTTTCTAGGTTTGAAGAATTCAACACGTCGAGAATTTATTTTTGGCAAAACCAAAGTTTCCAGATATAAACAAATTCAAAATCTTTCCAACATTCCAAGCTATATTTTTTTCGTAAAGTTTATTTTAGGAATATATTTGGCAAGATGAATTCAAACATTCAGAAATTCGAAAAATATATCCTCGCAATATTTGCGTTGAAAGAAATTTCCAAATATCGCCCGAAGTAATTTTCCAAAAATATGAATATACGGCAAGAAATTCATGGAAGGGACAAAGCCAAATTGTGAGATATACAAAGTCAATTCAAAGTCATGGAAATCAAGAAAATAATCACGCAAATATCTCAACAAAATCAACCTATGAAATCAGAGAATATTTAGAGTTTTAAACCCTGCACATAACACCAATTTCATCACAGGCAAGATCATCGAAACCAAGTAATTCAATTGAGCGATATTGAAATAAAAATATAAAGAACTCATAAATATTGTTTCAATCATCTGTAAACCCAAATCGATCGACCATGGAGCAACCAAAATCAAAGCGAGAGTGATTCAACTTCATCAGAGCAACTTGAAGTTGCGATTTGGAGAAACACTAGTTTTTGATTTAATCAAAGAGGAACGACGACCACTGGAGATAAGGAGGAAGTCTATGTTTTTAGTGACATGGATCAAGAATAAAACAAGGGCAAATCTTTGTTTTATAAGTCTTAGTTTTAAACTAGGTTCTAGGGTTTTGTTTTTGTTTTGTTTTCTAAGTTTTTTCCCTTTTGTAATCACTTTTCATAGGTTTACTAGTTTTCTAAACTAGGGTTTATGAGTTATGAGTTTGTAATTCGGGGAAATATGATCTTGGGGATAGAGATTAGTGTAGGGTTCTGAGCGTAGGATTAGAACTATAGCGAGGGGTCGCGAGTGTACAAGTGTTGTTTGTGGGATATTGTTTTTAATACCTAGTAGAAACCTTAAGGATTGCAGTAGTAGGCAGGGGTTTGCCGAAGCTGGGTAAATTCTATGTTGTTTATTTTCTACATTTATTTATTCTACTGTGACCTGTGCTATGCTAGTTTTTACATTCTGCAAAACTACAATAAACCCTATTCATACCCCTCTATGGTTAATTTAGATCCTACAAGTGATATCATAGTAGGTAATTTTTTAACTCTATATTCATAGATTTCACTAACGGTGATCTTCCTAGTTGTCAATCCAACGAGATTTTTTTAGTATAACCCCAACTATTTTTAATGGAACAGATTTTTTAAATTGGAAATAAAAAATTGAATTCTATTTAAAATTTGTTAACATTAGATGTTGGGATATTATTAGAAATGGATGTGATATGGAAGATAAAAATGATATTGTAACTAATTCTCATGCCCCGTATATTTTATATTCGTATATTAATGACGATCAATGTTGACCAACTTTTTACCAAAAGCAGTCATAGTTCAGATCAAAGCCCAATATCCAGAAACTCTCTCCAGCATCAGCCCATCGGCCGACATTGCAGCTCGCACTTCGGAAAGCCTAGACAAGGTTCGGCCCAAACTAGCTTCCTTCGAGGCTGGCCCGAATCACTGCCAACTCCTGATGATTATCTTCAAGCTTCAATTCATCGAACCCGGGAGAAGCGCTCTCAATCAACTGAGTCAAAGGCTTCCATCAAAAGCGGTTGACCGAATATCTCGGTCTCGCATGGAAATATCCAGCCAGATCATTCATTACTCAGACCAATTTTCAAGGCAACAACGGTGGTCAAACGCAACCAGGCAAAGCTCTCCTTTTGATACATCTCACTTTGAATGCCACGTAAGCCAAGATTTCTGAAGATACTATTTATGAATAGTGGAGTCAGTCTTCCAGCCGCACCTCTGTCCAAGGAATGAACTCCACGTGTCCAAGCTTTCCCAAAAAGGGCGGGCCATGTCACACCAGCCTTAGCCGACTTTACTACCTATAAATATACCCATGCTCAAAAGAGAAAGGAACTATTGGGACCTTCAGCTTCCTCCACTTTCGGCTGAACTTCTCCTTCTTAAAGTTTTTCTATGGCTAAGTTAGAAAAGAAATACTTCTTCTTCCTTAAAAATACAAAAAAACATTGTACATGTAATCAAAAGAAAATCGATACATATAAAGTGGATGTAGGCACCTTCTTTGTCGAACCACTGTAAAAAGTTGTGTGTGTTCCCTGTTTTATTTGTTTTACTGCATTTCATAATCTTATTCGTGTGCTTTCCACATGATTGGGGGTTGACTATCACAAGTGACCAACTTTTGACGTCAACACTTTGGCGTGCCAATGGGGACAACGCACTAACATACCCTTCGATCTTTTGCATGTTTCAATCCATGGCGAATAAGCGAAAGAAAGATGCAACGTCTTCTTGCCCCACTAATGCTGATGCAACCGATACAAACGCTATAGAAGCAAGTCAGGATGCCTCCTTTCATGAAGATGTGTATTGATACCTTACCCAGGACGACATGGACAAAATCATGACCGAGTTCAGAGACCATATGACATCTCAGGATAAACTCCTCGAACGATAGCAGCAGTTGATGGATCACCTTCTCGGTCGAGTGGAGGTAGGGCTAAATGCTTCGGCATCAATTCCTCCACTGACCGGGACTGGGGCAACAACTGATCTTCGGTCTGCACAGAATCAGGCCACTGATCAGATTACGCCTTTTCTTCCTCCTGGCTCGGCTCCACCTCCCAACCAATCACAACCAGGAGTATCGCTTCCAGTAACCAGCGTAGCCGCAACTGCAGATTCACCGGAGGCCCGCTATCATTATCTAGGTCCTTCGACCGATTTTCCTCCACCCTTGGGGGATAGCTCGACCCCCTAGATCAATCGAGAAATCACTGGGGCAGTCAGGATCAATCCCATTCCCACTACAACCCAGTATCTTACCACAAACTCACATTATGCCGCCTTTCCTTCAACGAAGAGCTGGTGGAGCATTCCCTTCGAACTAGGAAGACCACTCTACCATTCTGGTTCCCAGATCGGCGGATAAATACTGTAGGTCCTCCTAATATCACCTCGTGTGAGCGCATTAAAGAGCCCAGAATATCACATATTATGCTGGTTCAACCCGGACCTTCCACTACGGGAACAACTCTGGCCATTCCTCATCAAGTTCAGGAGGGGCTAGTCTGCCCAGAACCAATAACTACGATGAACCCTCACCCTCACCTTCACTCAACTCTCGGAGGTCGAGCCCAACCAACGACCATCCTTTTGAGCATGCCTTTGTCAAATCCCGGTACTGGAACTCTCCCAAATGCAGAGCTAGATTCATGGTAGAGACTCCTCGAGATGGAAGCGAGCTTGCAAGTACAGTCCGACACTTCACTCGGGGCAATTCTTCTCAATAGGATATAGATAAAATCCACTGCTGCCCCTTCACTAGGGAGATCAGTAATTCCTACAATCCTCTGGACTTCAAGTTTCCGGCTATCGAACTGTACAATGGTCAGACCGCCCCAACCATCCATCTTGTGCGATACATGCGACATATGGGAGTGTTAGGTGCATCGGCCAACATCATTGTGACGAAAAGGAATTTCGCTCGGTCCGAACCAGTCGCTAAACCGACCCAGACCGTTCGAAACGCCCGATCGTTTTGAGAACACGACAAAACAGAACGCATACAAAAGAACATTTCATTGTATATTACAACAATTCATCAGAATACAAGAATATACAGAGTATAAATGAAACAATATTACACAGAAATATCAGAGATTTAAATTACATTGCAGTGGAAAATAATACAATACACAACTAGAAGAGATACACGGATACAAAGCTTTCCGGATATCGTTCCAGCTGTAAACCAGGATCCTGTGAATATAAATCTGCAAAACCAAAACTACTAGCTGCCCGTGTCAAAATAAGGGCACCCAGAGTTTAGGTTAAAACAATAAACTCCAGGTCAGTCATGTGACTGGTGTGAGAACTAAAACAGTTATTTATCTTTATTTTCAAAGTTAGGTAAATCAAGGGACCACGCCGTATAACACGGAACGGGTTTCCTCCCAAGAACACCAGTGCATATAAGTAAACAGCGCAATGCTTTTCTAAAAATGAAGCTATTATAAGACCCAGGTCCCATCACACAATGTAACGCAGCCGAGGATAGGGTTTTCCCTTATAATAGCCAAACATGCTTAGTACGTTTAAAACAAATCATTTGATACTGGTATAAGTGTATAGTGTCAAAACAATTTCAATCATAAATATCAATCATAGACGGCATGGGTACCATATATCATGTCGCCATACTAGTTCTACAATTAAAATCGCAATACACGTATTGGAAATTGGGTTATCATTTATGGTATGAACCGAGGCTAGGGGCAAGATCCTCACCAATTCGAGACGCTCTAGCCCGTGTCTCAGGAACAGCCGCAACTGCCCTATGGATCGTCAGGGCCGGTCCACCGATGTGGATTATTATGCCTGAACACTGCGTTTCCCCGCCCTTTGGGGCCTAAGCCTGGCTCGTCAGCCGACCAGAAGCATCGGCCGAAACCGATATCACGAGGCGCCTCGCTTTTCAGCAAGTAATAATAAGCAACATCCACATGAGTCAAACTCGTCAGCCAGTTCAAGCACTGACGCCACTCCTAACTAGAAAGAAACGCAGGTCCTCCCTGATGTCCGTCTCCCGTTTTTGGTTCATACCGGGTGTGATACTCGCGAATCAATGTTACACAAAGCTACGCCACACAAGGCCGTGCTTTGATCATCAACCACAAGACTTTGCTTTTCAACAAAAGCCTTGATCCATGTAACTCAGCATGCCACATTGTCAGTCCATACTGTACCACTGATTTCTGCCAATATATAACCTATAGGCTCGTACGTCTCAGAGAAGGGTGTATAGCAAGAGAATAAATTCTCTGCTACCAAACAGATATATATTTAGCAGAGATCACCAATACAGTATAAAGGAATACAACGTCAGACACACTATCCATTTACAAGTCCGTTCTGGGTCTGAACGAAACCGGAGGCACTTTCCTCGCATATCCATCCATCTCCAAGTACGTCTGGACGACCACCAACTATTTCCATCCTCTTGGGTGTACAGCCCAATCAGGATCGTCGGTAATTATCCAAACGATGTGAAGACTTCCGGTCTTCAACCACCGTCTTCATCTTCGACATATCGTCGTATCAGATATTCAGAATGGGATAAACCCGGTCTTTCCGAATAACTCGCGTATATTTTGAATAAGTGTTACACAAACACAACATACGCCTCATTCCAATTCATCAGTCACTAACTGTAAATTAATCAAGAGAATAATTCCCCAAATATTAACCCCGAAGGCCGAAACCAACATCAGGTCAATATCCAGAAAACCATTTTGCTTAGCTAACCGACAGTTAGTTTCTAAATTTCACATTCATAGGGAAAGGTTCCCATTAATTTTATCCAAGATAAATTTCTTGAATTTATTCTTTAATCTTCTTTTGAATTTCGATTCAACTAGTCGGAATTAGCGAACCTTACCGAAGTAATCATTGGTTTTAATTTCCCAATCCCAACCTATTCATCCCATGAAGTAAAACAGGTAATACTTCATATCTAACACCACGGTGTTATCGGTAAATTCAATTACCATTTCACGTTCAAATCTAATTAAAGATTTAACTAACGTCTGGAGCAAAACTGGTGATACTCCATTTCGATTATTTCAATCTAATTAAAGATTCATTAAAACTCCACTTAGTTTTAATCTTTAACTGGGTTAAAGAATCAGTGTCATTTAAAACACAGTTCATGATAAACCCAAAATCACATTCCATTAATTATCGGGTTAAAGAACGAGTGTTATTTAAAACACGGTCCACGATAAACCCAAAAATCAATATCAATTTAATTCCAATTAAATATTATTTAATTGGTACACTTCATTAAATCTAAATAAAAAGATTTAATCTTTTCCCAACTGGGTTCAAGAACAGTGTTAATGAAGACACCATTCATGACAAACCCAAATCACATTTGATATTCAATACAAGGCTCTGAATAGAAAATATATCGGCTTATATTCAATATCAAATTCTACGATTAACAAATATCGTATTGGAAATAACGATATATATATATATATATCTTTCAAATTTCCATAACAACATCTGTATAATCACGAATTCCTACATCGAAATATTCCGAAGACAATTTCGATTCAAATCCACTCCAATGCAATCATTGGAAATTCTGGTTATTTTTAAAACCCTTTTCAAATTCAATTTATTTACTTAAAAATAAATAGAATTATAATTCTAGTTCAAAACTAGTTTATTTCGATAAAAATCTATTTTTATCTTTTCAAATATGGAGTTTTTCATCCCAATTCTTTCTAAATAATTTCTTATGATTTTACACAAATTATTACTATTTTTAATAATTTTATCAAGGCCCGTACAGTCGATTTCCATCAACGGCTATCGAACTGCACTTACAGCGACCTTTTTCGAATTTGATTTGGACGTATCTCCAAATCCAACCGTTAGATTTCAAATTTCTAACATTCGTTAGAAAGCACTTTTCGATACGAACCCAACAGTTTCGGTTTTAGGAGAATCCGACGGTCGGATCTCCCGTAATGTCCGTTTGAAATAAATGGTCGAAATTCACGAACTGTCGCGGCGCGGTGCGTTCTATTCAGGCCATTATATTATATATATAATATATATAATATATATTTCGTCGATTTCTATTTAAAACGAATTATATAATTAGTTTTAAATTCGTTTCAAAAGCAATTTCAACTTCCATTTCAATTCAAATCAAAATTGAATTCTTCTTTATAAATTCGTTTTAAAATTCATTTCTATTCAATTCAAATTTCAATTCAATTTGAATTCATTTCAATTCGCTTTCAATTCAATTTGAATTCGTTTTCAATTTAATTCAATTCCAAAGTCGTTTTCTATTCGATTCAATTCAAATTGGTTTTCTATTTGATTCAATTCAAATTGGTTTTCTATTCGAATCAAATTCGTTATATATTCAATTGAAATCACATTCGTTTTCTATTCAATTCAAATTTCATTTCAAAATATGCGATTTCGAAATCACTTTTCAATATTCATTTTAAAACGAGTAAAATCGATATAAACATCGTTCACGTCAAAATGGCGCATCTCTAATCAACACGGCTTCATATCATTCTATTTTCAAATATTCTATTTCAAATATTTCTTTTTCAAATATTTCTTTTTCAAATATTTCCTATTCAAATATTTCTATATTAAAATATTTCGTTCAACACATGACTTATCTCAACGGATGAGTACAGTCAACACATGAACCTTTATTTTATATTGATAAAGATGTAAATTTTATTGTTAAAATATTTCGTTCAACACATGACTAATCTCAACGGGTGAGTACAGTCAACACATGAACATTTATATTATAATATCCTTTATTTTCTAAATTGGAATGAGGCCCAATCAATTACCATATAATGTTAATATATGGATTTTCATACATTACACGTATATAATAGCATTGAAAAATAATCAACCATCAACCAAAGTGCACTACACTGTATAAGCATCAAATATAGATATCTAATGCTTATAACAGCCTGTCAATCAATCGATCGACATATTTAATCAATCAGGATGAGTGAACTTCAAATTTCATCCCAACACCCGTGTGGGGTTTCAAACAATCAAACACAGATTTTAGTTGTGCAGTTGGGCGATGTGTAAAATTTATCGACCCAATCAATGTCCTTCAAATAGGTGTACATAAACAAACCGTCCGGTTTGTAAATGAATATTTTATTTTATTCACTTCCACGTTAAAAATTATATTTTAACGATGAAATATTTTATTTTAACACATGAATTTTTATTCAGTTCATTTACACAATAAAAATGATATTTTTATTTTTCTAACATATTTTAGAAAATTTCGGCGGCATAACGGCACGATACTAGAAACGGGACAAGGCCAAGCCTTATCCCCGGTCTAGTGAAGGCCCACGCCATTCACACATCAATCAAATCAATTCATTTCACCAAACAATTCAATTCAAACCGAATAATCTAATCAACTACACAACCAAACAATTTAACAAACAAGCCATCCATGGTCTGTGGATGACGGGTGTCGGGTGCTACTAAACACCGTCTGCATCCTAGTATATATTTATATATAACTAGAATAGAAATTGAAGAGTGAGAAGTTCTCACCGATAGCTATCCAATCATCTTGACTCTCCTTTGATAGAAATCTTCATCGTTCTTGCCTTTTTATCACCTTCGTTGCCCGTATTCTCTACATATGTAAAAATCAAATTTTTACTATGCTATTCAATATATAAAAATCGAATTTTTATTATGCTATTCAATATATAAAAATCAAATTTTTATTATGCTATTCAATATATAAAAATCGAATTTTTATTATGCTATTCAATATAGATAAAATTCCATTTCAAAAATATAGATTTCGCATTTTTACATCTAAAAATTTCGCCTTTTTACATCTAAAAATTTCGCCTTTTTACATTTAAAAATATCGCCTTTTTACATTTAAAAATATCGCCTTTTCACATTTAAAAATATCGCCTTTTCACATTTTTACATCCATATCTCATAAAGATTATATTTTTATAGTTCCTACTATGCAAAGATCATATTTTTATCTTTCTACAATATAAAAGATTATATTTTTACTACTTTAAAAATATAAAAATCATATTTTTATAATCGCTATATAGTAAAGACTATATTTTTAATACTTTAAAAATATAAAAATCATATTTTTAATTCTTTTAAAAATATAAAAATCATATTTTTATAATCGCTATATGGTAAAGACTATATTTTTAATACTTTAAAAATATAAAAATCATATTTTTAATTCTTTTAAAAATATAAAAATCATATTTTTAACTTCTCTATATAATAAAAATTATATTTTTATCTGCTGCTTATATAAAAATTATATTTTTATATAATTAAAAATCACTTTTAATAATAAATTATTATATGTAAAACTGATTTACATTAAGCAAAACTAAGATAAAATAAAAATAAGAAACTTACAGTTCAAAAAAAGGATGAGGGAGGGCTGAAATCGATGCGCCAGATCCTCACCGGCGTGCGCCTGAAGTGGCTCGAAACCCTAGGCCTAGAGGCGCCTTCAAATGGTGCTCCATCTCACGGCGTCAGGGTTTGTTCTTCGCAAGGGGAGGGGGGTTTCTGGTTCGCGGTGGCTTAGATGGTGTTCGATGTGGAGGGGGCGTCGGGTTCAGTTGGTCGGGCGTGGCGGCCTCCGTCGATTCCAGGCGAGCGCGGCCTCTCTGAGTGGTTGGGGGTCTCACGAGAAAGGAGGGTGGAGGCGGTAGAGGAGAAGGAGGTGCGGAGGAGAAGGCAGTGGAGGGGGCGATCGATGGCCGTCGCCATTTTTTCCTTTTTTTTTTTCGATTCTCTGATTGAATTTGAAGAAGGGGGGGGGGGGGGGCCAGAACGATTAAAGGGGTGAGGAGATATTTATTTTTATTTTTATTATTATTTTAATTACATAAAGTTGACTTTTACATACGACCTCAAAACGAGGCCCACCGCCTGTCGTCCGTAGCGTTTTACCCCCATTCCGAACACAATGGGATAGGTATCGTAAGCTGATTCGATCGTTACAATTAGTTTCCGTTAAACTTACATTTAAATCATTATATTAAATTTTAAACGTACATTTCAAATTACCGGGGTCACATACTAACTAGAAAAATTCAAGAAAAATATTTTCTAGCTTCGTATTGATGATACGGTCCTAACAAAACTAGTTTCGTCGAATTCTGAGGCCGTTTGAAAAATGGCCAATTTCCAGTCGATTAAAATCAGCTGAAACTGGTCAAACGTGTTTTCCTTTGCCACGCTCACATATAGATTCGAAAAATTATGAAATTTGAAACCTAGCAATAACTTTACATCACGGACCCAACAAAAGTGGTTTCGTCGAAATCCGAGGCCGTTTGCAAAATGTCTATTTTTAAGGGCCTGAATTCCATAGCGACTATTCAGAATTTTCAACTGGACATATCTTTTGATTCCCGCTATGAAATTTCAATTTTTCGGATTCGTTGGAAAGATATTCACAATTAGATCCTATTATTTTTGGTTTCCCTAAAATCCGGATTATTTTGCACCCGGTACATTCAATTGAAGTTTGAAATCGAATTATCGAACTACCGCGCCATTTCCAATTCTATTTATTATTATATATAATTATTTATATTCTAACGACGGCGTATATAATATATACGTTCTAATTATATTCAAGATAAATTTTTCGTCGATATTATTTAAAATAATTCATTTTAAATATTCAAAATTCGCTAAAATTGCCAAAATAAAAATTTTAAACTGGCCCAGATTTTCGGGTTGTTACAATCATGGCCAAGTGCTTTCCACTCTTCCTCACAGATATAGCCGACATGTGGTTTCGGCAGCTAATAATGGATTCGATCAGTAGCTGGAATACGCTGGTCACCCGCTTCATTGAACAATTCAGCGTACATATCTACCGGCCAAAGAGTGTCATGTTTCTGACCACCATCCAACAACCCCCGGGAGAAACACTTCGGTCATTCCTTGAAAGATTCAATGCGGCCGTAGCATTAGTTGATCGACCCGAGCTATCGATGGTGCTTATGGCTGCGATTGCAGGAGTTCAGAACCGATCAGAATTCTTAATCTCTTTAACCAGAGATCCCCCAAGGATATAGAAGATTTATATGTCGAGGCTGAGCGATTCCTCGGACAAGAAGACGCCAACAATGGGATGGAAAGCCTCGAGGACTTAGCTACCAAACATGGAGGTCCATCCAATACTAATGACCAAAATAAAGGAAAATGAAAGGCCTTGGAAAAGAAGGAATGCAACATACGACCTCGAAGAGAAAATAAGTATGATCAGTATACCGAGCTCAACTCTTCCTTTGCTCGACATCTACCTCGACGTCTGATGATCCCTGCCTTTCCCAAGACCTCCTCGAAGAGAGCCGACCCAGATAGAGCTCGAATCTGGAAAGCGCTGCTCGTTCCATAACATCGTTGGTCACATCACCAATGAGTGCAGGCACTTACACGATCTCATCGAGGATAGGGTCAGACGAGAGGAACTTCCCGAATATGTCAAGAAGAACCCGCAGGCCGTGCCGCCACAATCTTATGCCCAAGCTCTTCAGGCCAGTCCTCGAGCTCCTAGAAACAGAAAGGACTGCGAGACTAGCACCCGCGACATTATTATTAATTATGTTTACATTTCTTTTTCAATGTATTTCTATTTTTATTCAATAAAAGTACACTTTGATATATACATGTATGAGGTTAGCATTTAGCTCCTAGGCATGCTCTGGAATCAACAGTTGTTCTCTTAGAAGTTATTTTCATTATCTTTGTAATAGTTCCTTAGTGACTATGAAATTTCTTTAGAAAATGTAACTATGTTTGAATGATTTAAGCCGAGCATGACTAAAGCTCACCCCCGATTATGGTCAGTGCGGAATCCTGCCACCATCTCTAAACCTACTCCTTAGGACGAGTATGGTCAGATCTCTTTAAGCCAAGTATGGACTATACTCGCCCCTCTAAGATTTATCTAATGACCTTATCCATGTCGAGCATGGTTAACACTTTCCACAAGCCGAGTATGGTTAATACTCGCCCCCTTCGTAAGCCGAGTATGGTTAGTACTCGCTACCTCGGTAAGCCGAGTATGGTTAATACTCGCCACCTCTATAATCCGGGTACGCACCACCTCTGTAAGCCGAGTATGCTTAATACTCACCACCCTTCTAAGCCAAGTGCAACTATTGCTCGCCAAAATATCTCGGCCTACCTTTAAGTCGAGTATGGTTGATGCTCTATTAGATGAAACTAAAGACCTTCTCTAGACCGAGAATGGCTTCTACTATCTTTGCAGGTACTAATCCTCATAATAAGAAATTATAGTTATCCTCTTGTCCTTAATACGGTTTTCGATGGTTGTCGTCTTTCTGGCCTTGATACGATCTCCTTCGGCCATCGGTTTTGTGGTCTTAATACAACCATCGGGGACGTCGGACTTCTAGCCTTAATATTGTTCGGCACAACCATTGCTATTTGCATATTGGACTTCGACATAAGGAATCAGAACACACCACCCTCTACCGAAGAAGATGTATTCTGAGGGGCAAAGTGTTGACCAACTTTTTACAAAAAACAGTCGTAGTTCAGATCGAAGCCCAATCTCCAGAAACTCTCTCCAGCATTGGCCCATCGGCCGACATAGGAGCTCGCACTTCGAAAAGCCCAGACAAGGTTTGGCCCAAACTAGCTTCCTTCAAGGCTATCCCAAATCAATTCCAACTCCTTATGATTATCTTCAAGCTTCAATTCATCGAGCCCAGGAGAAGCGCTCTCAATCGACTGAGTCAAAGGCTTCCATCAAAAGCGGATCGACCGAATATCTCGGGCTTGCCTGAAAATATCCAGTCAGATCATTCATTACTTAGACCAATTCTCAAGGTAACAAAGGCGGTCAAACACTACCAGCCAAAGCTCTCTTTTTGATAGGCCTCACTTTGAACGTCACGTAATCCACGATTTCCGAAGATGCTATTTATGAATAGTGGAGTCAGTCTTCCAACCGCACCTCTGTCCAATGAACGAACTCCATATGTCCAAGCTTTCCCAGAAAGGGCGGGCCACGTCACACCAGCCTTAGTCAACTTTCCCACCTATAAATATACCCATGCTCAAAAGGGGAAGGAAACCTTTGGGACCTTCAACTTCTCCCACTTTCGGCTGAACTTCTCCTTCTTAAAAATTTTCTACGGCTAAGTTAGAAAAGAAATACTTCTTCTTCTTCCTTAAAAATACAAAAAAGCATTATACTTGTAATCAAAAGAAAATCAATACATATAAAGTGGACGTAGGCACCTTCTTTGACGAACCACTATAAAAAGTTGTGTGTGTTCCCTGTTTTATTTGTTTTACCGCGTTTCATAACCGATATTCATGTGCTTTCCACACGATTGGGGGTTGACTGTCACAAGTGACCAACTTTTAACGTCAATAATCAGTTTAACTATATCTACCATTGTTTAACTGCACAGGAAATCTGGAAAAATCTCAATGCAATATATGGAAGAAAAGATAAAAGAAACTCAAAACCCTCGAAAACCAAATCAAACTCAGAATTATGCTTGACAGGATTTGCAAAATATGAATCAGATGATGAAGACTCAACAGATGATGATTCTTATGAATCAGATTGGTGGAGACTCAATAGATGATGGGCTAAATAATTTTACATTTAAAGATTAAATTCTGCTTTGAGTTAAATTAATTAATTCTGTTGAGAATCTCTAATTGAAGAATAAAAATCTAACATATGAGAATCTTGAGTTAAGTGAAAAAAATAAATGTTTTGGAATAAAACTTGAATATGTCAATAAATTTGGAAACTCTGATTGAAAAAATTATTCACAGATAGAAAAAGATTTTGCTCATCTTAACGAAAATTTTAGACAGCTTGAAAACAAAATTTTGATTTTAAAAAGTATGAGGATGAGCAAATTCAATTTGGAAAATTTTTAGATTGCAAAAATTCGAAACATGAAATTGTTGAGAAAGAAAGTTTGTTGAAAACTGAATTGAATTTGAAATAGCTTGAAAATGAATTCAAGAAAACCAGAAACCTCAATTGCGATAATTGTGCGATTTTTCAAAAGGAATTATTTGAAAAAAAAGAGAATTTCAAAACCCTTCAAATAAAAAATTTGATTTTGAAAAATAGTTAATTTGAAATTACTCGTATAAATCACGATTTGGAAGAATATTGAAAAATTCAAGGAATTTGAAAAACTTGAGCTCGAAAAGCAAAAAAAAATTGATACTGAGATTTCCGAGTCCAAAGTCAAAATTAAATTGCTTGAAAATGAAAATTTAGTTTTAAAAAAATGATGCTGAAAAGATAAAGATTGATATTAATCGTTGTTCAAATTTGATGACGAAAATAGAGATCTTAAATCTAAAATTCAACGACTTGAACCAACTTTGCCTAAATTTTCTAATGGAGAAAAATCGTTGAATATGTTGTTGAGTGTTAACCAACTTTTTGGCAAAAACTGTCACATATCAAATCAAAGCCCAATATCCAGGAATGCGTCCTTCAGCATTGCGCAACCAGCCAATTCAGACTGTTCATGCCCGGGAAAGCCCAGTCAAAGATCGGTCTGAACAGGCCTTCTTCAGGCGACGACCCAAGCCAGTTCCTTTCAGTTGATAACTTGCTGCGAAAGATTCGTTCTCCCAATCGACCGAGTAAACTGCTCCTATAAAAAGCGCATCGACCGAATTTCTCGGATCTGCATGGAAATATTCAGCTTAGTCATTCAAATGCTCAACTCGACTTTTAAGACAATAAATTCGGTCAACCATATACTGATAAAGCTCTACTTTTGATACGCCTCACCAGGATTGCCATGTAAGCAGCTACTTCCAAGAATACTATTAATGAGTAGTAAAATGGGTCCTACCATCGCAACTGCTACCAATGATCGACCTCCACGTGTCCGGGCTCTGAAAAAGAGGAAGGCTACATGGTGGCCTTCTCAGCCTATCACTCCACCTATAAATACCCTCTTCCCCAAAGAAGAAAAAAAGGTGAATTTTGGATGTGAATTTTGGAACTCCAAGCTCTGTAAGAAGAATACTCTTAGCTTACTCCTTAAATAGCCAAGCATTATTCTTTTAAAAACTTCTCATCTCCCACTTTTCTTCAAACATAAAAAGCATTGTACTTGTAATCCAAAGAAAATCAATACATATAAAATGGATGTAGGCATAGTCTTTTGCCGAACCACTATAAAAAGTTGTGCGTGTCCCCTGTTCTCTTTACCTTTTTACATTTCGTAATCATTATTCGTGTGTCATTCACACGATTAGGGGTTGACTATCACTAGTGACCAACTTTTGACATCAACACTTTGGCCCGCAAGGTAGGGGTAGTGCACCGACATACCCTCCGACCTTCTGCAAGTTTCTATCCATGGCGAACAAGCGTAAGAAAGATGCAACATCTTCTCGTCCCAAGAATGCCGATGTAGCTGAGACACATGTTGCACAAGCAAGTCTGGAAGCCTCCTCTTATGAAGACGTGTCCTGATATGCTACTTGAGACAACATGGACAAGATTATGGCCAGATTCAGAGGCCATAAGGGTAAACTCTTCGAAGAATTACAACCGTTGATGGATCACCTTCTCGGTCGAGTGAAGATGGGATTAAACGCTTCAACAACAATTCCTCCACTAATCGGGACTGGGGCAACAACTGATCTTCGGTCTGCACGGAATCAGGCCACTGATCATATTTCCCCTATGCTTCCTCCGGGTTTGGCTCCACCTCCCTACTAATCACAACCAGGAGTATCGCTTCTAACGACCAGTGCAGCCACAGCTGCAGATTCTCAGGAGGCCCTCGATCAAGATCTAGGTCATTCGACCGCTTTGCGTCCACTCTTAGGGATATCTAAACCCCCCGGATCTGTCGAGCAACTACTGGGCCCATCAGAATCAATGTCATTCCCATTGCAGCCCAGAATCTTACCACAAACTAGTCTAACCACTCTTTCCCTTCAACAAAGAGCTAGTGCGGCCTTCCCTTCAAACCAGAGAGGCCGCTCTAACATACCGATCCTCACCAGAGCGGAAGGCAACGCTACCATAAAACCTTCTAACCTCGCTCCAACTAGGGGAAACCCCAATCTTCGAACATCACATGCTATGCTGGATCAGCCGGGACATTCTGTCATGGGTACAGCTCGATTCAATCCTCATTAGGTTCAAGAGGGGCCATTCTTCCCAGAACCACAAGCTAGAGTTCATCCTCACTCTCACCTTCACTCAACTCTTAGAGGTCGTGCCCAGCCAACGGCCTCCCTTCCGAGCATGCTTTTCCCAGATCCTCGTACAGAGGTACTTTCAAATGCAGAACTAAATTCATGGCAATGCCCCCTCGAAGATGGAAGCCAGCTTGCAAGCATCATCCGACGTTTCACTCGGGGAACCTCTTCTCAACAGGATATAGATAATGTCTACTGCATCCCCTTCAACAAGGAAATCAGAAACTCTAGAAACCCTCCGGACTTCAAGTGTCCAGCTATCGAGCCCTACAACAGTCGGACCGACCCGACCATCAATCTTGTGCGATATATGCGACATATGGAAGTTCTCGGCGCATCGGCCAATGTCATGGAAAAGTGCTTTCCACTATTCCTCACATATATAGCCGACATGTGGTTTCGGCAGCTAACAACGGAGTGGATCAGCAGTTGGAACACTCTAGTCACTCGTTTCATCAAACAGTTAAGAGTACATATCTCCCGATCGAAAGGTGTCATGTTCCTATCCACCATCATGCGGTGATTAGTGGAGACACTTCGATTCTTCCTCGAATGATTCAACGCGGCCGTAGCATCAGTCAATCGACCTGAGCCATCGATGGTGCTTATGGCCGCCATTGCAGGAGTTCAGAACCGATCATAATTCTCAATCTCTTTAACTAGAGATCCGCACAAGGATATAGATGTTTCTATGCCGCAGTCGAGCGATTCCTCCGATAAGAAGATGCCAGGATTGAGATGGAAATCCTTGAGGTCATTGCCACCAG
The DNA here is from genome assembly GCA_030737875.1 of Allium sativum. NCBI lineage: Eukaryota > Viridiplantae > Streptophyta > Magnoliopsida > Asparagales > Amaryllidaceae > Allium > Allium sativum. The sequence goes on along the minus strand of CM060912.1, from coordinate 964,434,568 downwards.
GCACGGAGGCCCATCCAACGCTAACGGCCACAATAAAGGAAGAGGAAAGGCCCTGGAAAAGAGCGAGTGCAATGTGCGACCTCGATATGAAAATAAGTATGACCAGTACTTCGAGCTCAACTCTTCTCTGCTCGAAATCTACCTTGACATATGAGGGTCCCTGCCTCTTCCAAGACCGCCTCGACGAGAACCAACCCATATGGAACTCGATTCCGACAAGCATTTCATATTCCACAAAGTAGCTGGACATTGCACCAATGAATACCGGCATCCGCACGACCTCATCGAGGATCGAGTCAGGCGAGTGGAGCTTGCCGAATATGTCAAGAAAAACGCACCGGCCTTGCCGCCACAATCTTCTACCCATGCTCCTCAGGTCGGTCCTCGAGATCCTAAAAATCGATAGAACCATGAGACTAGCACTCACGACATTATTATTAATTAAGTTTAAATTTCTTTTATGATGTATTCAATAAAATGGACACTTTGATGTACACATGTACGGGGTTAGGATTTAGCTCCTAGGCATGCTTTGGAATCAACTGCTATCCTCCTAGAATTTGTTTTCATTTGTCTTTGTAACAGTTCTTAAACGGCTATGAATTTTATTTTGCAAACATGGATTATGTTTGGATGATTTAAGCCGAGCATTATTGACGCTGTCCTCCCCCTCCCCCCCCCCCCCCGAATGTGGTCAGCACGAAAGCCTACCACTATCTCTGAAAACCTGCTCCTTGAACCGAGCACGGACATATCTCTATAAGCAAAGTTGGTTAATGCTCGCCACCCTTATAAGCCAAATATGGTTAATACACGCCACCTCTATAAGCTGAGTATGGTTAATACTCGTCACATCTGTAAGCCGAAGTATGGATTATACTCGCCTCCCTTTTTCTAAACCAAAAGCATCTGCTGCTCGCTGAGCATAATAATATTACATGAGTCGAGCATAAAAAACACTTGCTATAAGCTGAGTATGGTTAATACTCGCCACCTCCGTAAACAGAGTATGGTTAATACTCGCCACCTTTGTAAGCCGAGTATGGTTAATGCTCACCACCTCTGTAAGCCGAGTATGGTTAATACTCGCCACCTCCATAAGCCGAGTATGCATGGTTAATACTCACCATCTCTCAAAGCCAAGTGTAATAAATGCTCGTCCATGACTCTAGGTCTGGTATATTAAATACCCGACCGATTAAACTGAAGCCTTCTCCAGACCGAGAATGGCTCATTTTGTCTTTGTAGGTACTAAATCTTGCAACTGAAGTCAATGATCATCATCTCGGCCTTAATACGGTCCTCAGTGGTTGTCGGTTTTTTGGCCTTAATACGATCGATCGTCGGTTTTTCGGCCTTAATACATCCATCGAGACCGTCGGATTTTCGACCTTAATATGGTCCGGCATGACCATAGATACTTGAATTATTGTGCTTCAAATCAAATTTCAGAACACACCTCGCTCTACTGAATAAGATATATTCTGAGGGGCAAAGTTTAACCAAATTTTGGGCAAAAGCTGTCACTGATCAGATCGAAGCCCAATATCCTGGAATACGTCCTTCAGCATTGCGCAATCAGCCAATTCGGAAAATTCATGCTCCAAAAAGGCCAGTCAAAGCTCGGACCAAACAGACCTTCTTCAGGCGACGGCCCAAGCCAGTTCCTTTCAGTTGATAACTCGCTCTGGAAGATTCGCTCTCCCAATCAACCGAGTAAACCGCTCCCATAAAAAGCACATCGACCGAATATCTCGGATCTGCATGGAAATATTCAGCTGAGTCATTCAAATTCTCAACCCTACTTTTAAGACAACAAAGGAGGTCAACCATATCCCGATAAAGCTCTACTTTTTTATACACCTCACCACGATGGCCACGTAAGCCGCTACTTTCATGGATACTATTAATGAGCAGTGGAATGGGTCCTACCGCCGCAATTTCTACCAATGATCGAGCTCCACGTGTCCGGGCTCCGAAAAAGAGGAAGGCCACTTGGTTGCCAACTCAACCCATCACTCCACCTATAAATACCCTCTTCCCCAAAGAAGGAAAAAAGGTGAATTTTGGATGTGAATTTTGGAACTCCAAGCTCTGGAAGAAGAATACTCTCGGCTTATTCCTCAAATAGCCAAATCTTATTCTTTTAAAAACTTCTCATCTCCTACTTTTCTTCAAACAAAAAAAGCATTGCACTTGTAATCAAAAGAAAATCAGTACGTATAAAGTGGGCGTAGGCATGATGTTTTGCCAAACCACTATAAAAAGTTGTGCGTGTCACCTGTTCTCTTTACCTTTTTACATTTCATAATCATTATTCGTGTGTCATTCACACGATTGGGGGTTGACTATCACTAGTGACCAACTTTTGATGCGAACATTGAGAAACCAATTTTCTTTTGGAAATAAGAGTGGACTTGGTTTAGGGTAAATTGACGAATTTGATGGAAAGCAAAATTCAATTGATTTGAGAAACTCCTCAAATAGCTTGGTTTATGATCGATTGAAAATTTGAACATAAATGTTTTTAATGGGATTTCTAAGTGCATGATATAGGGAAAATTTGGTCATACTCAAGATAAATGCTTGCTTAGAAATAAAAACAATCACCAGTGGACCGCTGCCTCGATGATCAAGATAAATGCGTGTTTTGTTATGGTGTTATTCTTTTATGTAGTGTGTTTGAGTGCAGAACTTTGTGATTTTGGTGTATATGGCAAGAACTATGGGACTGCTGCCTTATGGTCGTTGTCCTCCCGATGTTGCATCGATGGATAATGACATGGTATGCTAAGTAGTAGTTTGTTGATGTGGAGCAAGTTTACCTTGCCAACATGTCTTGGTTCTTTGTTACAAAGTGATTTGATTAAGGAATGCTTTTTGATTATCTTTTGGTATGCTCGTGAATGTTTTCTTTAACTTCTTGTCCATCCTTTTAGCGAATGGTAAATCTCTGCTTTTGATGCTGTATGGGTGAACTGTATATATATTGCCTTTACGTCCTACTAAGAAGACCCTGCTAGTGAGGTAATAATGTCAAATTTGGATGTAATATGCCTATTTGGCAGGTTGATCTCCATCTTTCTTAGCTGTGGTGCTCAAGGAAGGACGAAAGATATTCTAGTTGCTATCACGGCTGAACATGAAGCCTTAAGTGTACTTGCTACCCTTTCTCTGCTCTTTCATGAAATGTAATTTTATTGTAGTATCTCTTCCTTTTTGAAGAATGTTATGTAATTATGTCATTAACTCACTACGTGGAGTGATGGTGGAGCGTCCACCTTAAAAACCTTAGTAGATAGTCACTCAGTCAGTCTCCTAAGATAATGTATTTATTATTTGTTATAATAAAAAGTATTTGTAGTCACTTTAAAAGTCGGTCGGCTTTGCCAAAAAAAGAAATAAATAAATCAACCCGATTAAATGAGTTTGGATCCCAAAAGATAACAAGATCAATGCGAGTAAGATTAAATGAATTTGGGTTTCTAAAGGTATATTAGTAAATGAAAATGGATTGTTATATAAATGGGTTTGGGTATCAAAATAGTTAAACAAATATATGGGTGGTAAAACAGTTTTTATTAGATCACTCAATTCTATCAACAATTCGGTAGCGAAGATGGCTAAAGAACAACTTTGAGAGAGATAAAATTCAAGTTATTCCAAATTTTTGTTGATTTAATTTTTTAGAATTCCTTAGCCATGATTGTCCAATTAGAAAATCCACATCGTCAATGGTAAATCAGGTATAATCTCTAAACTCATGTTTTTTATGCTGATTTGTATTGACACTGCCACAATATTTTTGACATATCTTAGGCTTCCTAACTTCAAATTGCAAAATTCTTGATTTTCTAGAAATTATATTCAATTACCTATAACTTTCATGTTTTGATTATTTCTAGATTATGAAATTAAATTGGTGAAAATCTACAATTCATTTGAAGTTTAATTTTTAGACTAGTCCCTAGATTTCTGATAATGTTGCAGTATTCTGATCATATCTTGAACAAAGTTATTCAAAATTTTGAAAATTTTGATGATCTTAAAAGCTAATGAAATTTCACACATCTTTGTTGTTTTGAGTTTTTGCTAATTCTCCTAGGAAAGTTTTGAAAAACTACACTTAATATAGCATACTACTTGAAAGCTATGATTGATGAGTTATGATAATTTCATAGGTTTTGGCTTGACTTTAGTAATTTGACTTGAAAATCATTTGACATGGGTTGATGTGTTGAATCTTGAATCAATCTCGATCTAAATTCATTTTTAAATCTTGGTTGATATGTTGATGGGTTGATAGGGTTGATGTTTTGGATTTCTAACCCATATATTCAGCTTGAGTAGTTGATTTGTTGATATGTTTAATCTCATACACTATTTGGACTTGAAATTGAAAATCTTGTCTGATCAATGTTTTTGTTAAGTCTCATAGATCATCGTGTTTGGATTTGAATCTTGAAATTAAAGAATCTCATCAAGTAATTTGAAATTAATTATTTAAGTCTTGGATCACGGATTGTCTCTTGGGCTTGATGTAAATATTGTGATTTTTTTTTGTTAGGCTTGTTCTGATATACTTCTGTTGTAATAAAAGAAATTGAATTGTTTAATTGAACTTGATGACTGCACGATATGTTGAAAAATTAATGTATAGACTTCATTGACTTCTATGGGCATTCTAGACCTACAAGTGATATCAATTTTAGAAGTATGGAATTTTTTTGCATTCAACTGGTTGATTTTTTGAAATTGATTTTCAACTTGTGTAGTTCTATCAGAATCCCTCTTAAAGTCGATATTTTGAAATTTAAAATCATTTTTAACTATATATTCAAAAATTGAAATTATTGACCAAACTGAGCCGTTTTTGAAACTCATCAAAAAATTACTAAACTTGTGAAATTGTGATGAATTGTGACTATAATATGTCATAACAACAAGAGATATTATTTAAATTCTCATGATGATTGGACAGATTTTATAATAGCTTTGAATTGGTGCTTATTTCACAATCATCTTCTTTTTCCATCATCCTTTTGTTATTCATCATGGTTTCATATAATGTGGAGAGTTTAAATTATTTTTGGAAATAAGGAAATATTAAATATTTATATAATATTAATATTATCCTTGGTATTCATTCTCATTTAAAATTCCTGGTGGTTATGTATGGGTGAATCACCTAATATCTTTTTGTGCTTCCATTATCATTTAAAAATCCTCGTGGCTAAGCATGGATAGAACCCATACAAGAGAGGATAATGTTAAGTATTCTTCTAATCTCATTTAAAAATCCTAGCGGTTATGCATGGTTAGAAAATACTTAACAAATTTAAGTTACTACTAACCCGATTTAAAAGTCCTTGAGGTTATGCATGGTTAGAAAGTACTTAAATCATTTTATGCTTAATTTTTAATATATATTTAAAAAATTATGGAATTCATAATCCTATACTTGAAATTTAAAATCTCTTTCCATTTTATAAAATCAATCGTAAATCCATCATTCTGAAAAGTGAAATTGGCTTCTAATTTGAAGAATATTATGATTTTTGTTTGATTAAATGAGATTTACGATATATAATCTCTCTCTTGATTTAAATTTATGTTTCTATTCTATATTCATCACTATTTCAATTTATATATCCTTTTAATGATAACCAAAAAGGGGAAAATGGTTAAAATTTTGATTGATGATTAAATAATTCAAGAATATTTTAGTTTTGGAAATCAATTTATTTTAAACTCACTCATATGCACATATGTAGGTGGAGTTCAGTTGTAGAGGGAGCATACAAACAGGGGGAGTAATATAGTTCATATTCAAACACATTTATCACATTCAAAATCTTTGTGTATTTTTCTCATCATAAAAAGGGGGAGATTTTTGAGTATAATACTAATAATATTTTTGTTGATGACAACAAGCACACATATATATACATATATATATATATATATATGTATATTACTATATAAATGCGTATATAATTGCACTATTCCATATTACGTCTCACACAGAAATAAATATTTTGTTGAATAGAATTCTATTGCACACAATTCAATATTCAAATAATATTTTTATTCAAATAAATATTTTATTTCAACATTTGAATTGGTACAAATTTCTGACTATAGTATTGTACATTTCACTGTGATATAATACATTCAATTTGATATACATAGCATCTTTGCAACAGTTCACTCATTCCACTCAGTCACACATATACACTTTGTCATATACACACACCGACACATTTTGTCTTTAACTATCTCAACTTCCAGTCACTCAACTGCATATCTATCATAAAAGCACACACAAGAAATTGTAACAAAAATAGATTTAAATACTCTCAAATACAAATTTATTTAAATTTTATTTGCCTTAGAAATTTGTTTTGTTTCTCATCATTTTTCTAGACTTGGTCTGATACACACACACACATTTGAGTCTGGCTGCTGGTGATATTCATAGTGATTCATTGTTAATACCAAAAAATAGCTGAATACTAGTGCCCATAGATCCTTGACATAGCTATAGTGGTCTACAAATCAAGAACAACCTTGATTCACAGATGTGGTCTGCTGATCTTGACCAGCTATGACATAACATATAGTGGTCTGCTGATGTAAATAGGAAAATATATTTGCATATTTATGTAGTTATTTTCACATGAACAAGTCGTCGCAAGGCTGTACATATATCACATTTGTCAAAGCATGTATAGAGGCAGTTTCGAGTCATAAGAGTCATGCTCAAACAACAAATGCACAACAACAAAGTGCATTAGCATGTCAACAAACTCAAATGCATGACAATAAGTGCAACGTCCCAAATTTTTGGCGATTTAATAATTAATTTATTTAATTATTTTAATATAGTGGTTTGATAAGTTAAATGGTTTGAATTCAAATATTTTGAATATTAAATTGTAATAATAATGGGATAATAATATTTTTATTTCTGAAATAATCGAAAATAGCAGAGACAATATTGTGTAAATAAGAAAATATAATATATTCAGTCGAGTTTATATTCGAATTATAGTAACAAAAATATTAATTAAACAGTGATTGAACATATTAATTATAATATAATTATAAATGAGTTGTAATGTCATGGTAGTTCGTAATATTTAGTTTTAAACTTCAACTGAGTGTACAAGATTCGTTATAAGTCGGATTTCATTGAAACAAGAAACGTTCAAATCTGTCGAGCTATATTTTTTTAATGGAAGTGAAAAACCGAAATTTCGTCTTATAGATTGTGAGTTATGTCCAAATCAAATTTCCAAGAAGTCGCTATGGAATCATTTATAAACCATAACGATTATCTAATATAATTAAATATTGGTTTCGTATTTGGAAAAGATTTTTTAGACATACTGTTAATTTAATTTATAGAAATTTTCCATAGTTTTTAATTTGGAAAATAAGCAACTTTTTATTTAACATAATTTACACCCTATATCAGCTATTTTGGTGTTTCACAGAATAAGTTATCTTGTCTATTTTATTATATTTTTAGGATCATGGCACATTGCTCATCACAATGGTATTTCTATTTTTGTTTATAGCGGTCCGTAAAACAAATGAAAATTTACGAAATGAAGAACGTAAAACGTGACTTTGAAAACAAAATATATTTAACCTGTAAGTCTATCCATTTGTATCAACCTATCGTCTCAGGTTGGTTATTCTATACTACAGGAATAGCTAAATAGTCTATCACTCAAATATCATCACACAGTCGAACCGACTAGTCATTTATCTATAGTATTCCATTTATATCGCAATGAATATACCATCCTCTGTATGTCGTAGCAAATCAAATTTATAAAAAGAAAAGCCTGCAAACCCAACAACTAAATTACGCAGCCTATTCCTTTGAAACTTCATGCCAAAGTAACAAGACATTGTAGAAGCTACCCAAGCTACCTTGTTTCCTATTCCTTGCATGCCAAGGTATTATTTTTTGTGTGCCAAGGCAAATGAAGCTTTATAAAAACGCAATTGTCTGCTTCATTTTCTTCTTCTTTGATAAACTGAAAACCGAAGCCTTCAATGGCGGGAAATAAAATTATAAAAATCAAATCAAATAATACACTCCATTATAAATTCTGAAACTGATATGTACAGTAAAACCTTCTCTTCATCCCTATATTATCTTCGAAGGGTGCACAAGTTTCCTCTTCTGCTGCGTATAGAACTGCGTGCATGGATGGAAGATTTTTGATGAATGAAGCCTTGATTCAAGAACGTAAGTACATACATGAATTTGTAATGAAGGGAGACACATCATGGGAAGTTTTGTGGAGTTTTGGGGGAAAAAGAGTTTGTGATACTGCACATCGCATGGGAGACATCGCAATTTTCATGATGATTGCGAGTGGAACGGGGTGGTTACTACAGTGGCGAGCCCAGGAAAAGAAGGAGATTGGTGTTGGTTTGGTGAAAACCATGAAGCGAAGAAGGAGCTTTGGCCTTGAGAACGAGTGGCAATGGCATCTCTTTACTATAGGGATGGTTTGTGTGAATATGGGAGGGAGGAAGGACCGTGCGTTGTAGTTCGTTTTGTAAAAGAAGTGGGCCGATTTTAAAACGCAACGCCCAGAGAAAAAAATGGAAACAAAAATGGGTAGAAGAAGCCCTTAAAGGACTGACATGAATTCATAGGAAGAAGTAGCAGCATTTTAAGTTTTGAGGGAGAAGCTAGTATGTCAGGTTTGAATGTTTTAAACATGAGGAGCTCGCACGTTATATGTCTGGGAAGAAGGCACTTTTGGGCCTAGGTTTTAACGAAGGAGGATGGGCCAATATTTAAAATAGTAAGGCCTGAAATTTATTATAATTAAGTTTGAATTTTAATTTAATAGTATACCAACTTGCTAATTTAATATCTCGTGCATACATCATTAGAATTTCGATCTGTTTATCACCTTGGGATTGTAGGGTCACATTCTACGTACTGGAAGTAGTTCGGAGGGATCTGGAGCTCATTTGAATTTTAGACAAATTAAAATGTGTGATGTAATCAACTGACGTAAATCATTATTTAATGATTAATGACCAAGGTGAGTAAACTCACTAACTCTGTCCAGTTTTATATTATTATAAACATTATTTAATATTGATAAATAATGATTGAATGTTGTGTGATGGTTGTTTGGATGATTTACAAATAAATTGATTGATAGTTATATATATGAAGTCGTTAGTTAAATACTGATTCTATTTGTTTCAATACCTCATATTTATATGAAATAGTGTTTTTTTTGTTAATTAACATCTATAGATGCAGGGAAACATGTTGGAGGGATCCAACTGGATTCCTCAACAGTTATATTGTTGTTTTCATATATTACAGTATATGATGTGACAAATAATCACTGGTTTATTATTGTGTGTTTGGGATGTAGAATAACATTAACCTGAAATAATTGATATTTAAATACTGTTAAATATATTAGAAAATAATTCAAGTTCTAAAAGGAAAAATCTATTTTTAAAGAAATTGAATTTCAAACGAACTAGAATATAATAACTTGTTTTAATTATATTAAAACAAGAAGTTAGTTTATAAACGATATTTAGAAAAGGGATGAAATAATTATTATAAAATAATTTGGGGATGTAAATTCAAGAATGAATATTAGAAAGGGAAATGGGAATCGTTTTCGAAAGAAAACGATGAAATTATATTCGATGGTAGAAATGTGAATAGAATTAAATAAAAACCATAAGGATTTGTAATTATAGTTCGACGACGTCGAATGTTTTTATGTAATTTATTTTTAGAAATTATATATTATATAATTTGGAATTTGGCAAGATAATTAAGATTTGGTTGAAACCAATGATTTAAAATCGAATATGTACTAGAGATTTAGTTGTAAACTCCGAATATAATTGATAAGAAGTTTACGTGTAAACGAAGTTTATGAAGTGGAATATGAATACATATTTATTAAATAACCCGATAAATAGGAACTGAACCTGTAATGGTATCTATAAATATAAATCAAGATTCGATTGATATAACGAGTCTAGAATTCTGTAAAGGAATAATATTCACGTTTCAAAGTGAACAATGATTTAAAAGCAAACGTTTTCCAGATTGAAATGGTTATAAAGGAAAATTGTAATGTTTCGGAAATGATAAATTCAAGAGTGAATCTAAAAATATAGTTAACTTGGAACGATGAATTTTATCTTGAAGTTCAAAATGTTAATCGAATAGAATTATTCGAATGAGAGTTATACGTTGAATTTAGGAAAGTATTATTTACTTTTTGTTTTTAAATCAAGACTATCTATTTAATTAATTAAATATTATTTATTTATTCAAACTAATGAATCAAATTTATATTTTAAAATTTAATATTTTGGAAGCGAGTATTGTAACAATCTCTCTATAATCAATGATTTCCGTTAAAGAAGGGGATTCATAAACTGAATCCGAAAGTTGCACAAGCAATGCTTTTTGTTAATAAAAAGTAAAAAATGGAGTTTAAGAATTAGAAACTGACTAGAAATTAGTCAAGTTGAATGGCTTTCTGAATATCGATCTGGTGTTGGTTTCGGCCTACGGGGTTGATACTTAGGGAGTTGTTTTCTAACTAGTTACAGTTAAAGACTAATGGATGTAGAAGAGTTAAGATATGGGAATAAGAAATGGAAATGTTTTCCGATGTTAATGAGAAATATTTTCTAAATATAGAAAATATATAGTTTAAACAGACGGAAACATTTTCCAAGAATTATGAGAGGCTAAACAAGTTGGAGAAATAGTTGGGTAAAGATATTGAAAGGAAATTAAGAAATGAATATGTTATTGATAAATTACTTAAAGGGGCTCAGTGTTGATTGATGGTTGATTGATATAATTTCCATTTGGAAATAAGATCGTTGTTGGAATGGATGTTTTTCTTTTGATAGTTAAATAACCGACTGTTAAAGTTTTTGACCATTTTTCCGTTGTTAATACGGAGAGACCGGGATTAGAATTATTATCTAGAAAACACTCTGTATGGGCATTAGAGTTTTGAATCATATTTATTGAAGAAATTTGAAGATGGAGTTTATGCAAGGGCTGTTCTAGCAATCCTAGGTAGAAATCCCTAAGATGGATTTACAGAATAGTGCCTTCTGCTTGTCCAGACCCAAGACAACTTGAATGGATGAATGTCTGACAGAGTATATCTAATAGATCGCGTAAGTTGATCGCTTCAAACGTACTTACGTTGGTGGAAGAGGAATTTGTTTCTTTTAGCTTTACACCTATGGTATATTTGGAGAAATCAATTTGTGATTTGATAGGTATGACGATGTGGCATTCAAAGTAAATGAAGATGTGATATGTCTAATCGTAAGTTATGACCTCAAGCCCCATCAACCGGGAAATGAAAAAAATCGGGCAGGCAGCATGGCTAAGTGGATCACACCCAATTAGGGTATATTGTCACTATCTAGAGAATATTCATATTTTTTACTTCTTTCATTTATGTTTCTCCCGGGAACAGTTATGTTGGTATACCAACTGTAAGGTGACAATATATTTGGAACATTCAAGCGAAATGAATGGCTGGTCATGTGTGGCTGAGTTGTAAGATGTTCTTTTTGAACTCCAGTGTATTTCATCTAGAGTACACTAATCGGAATGTGGTTCTATATCGTGTCATAGTAGGAAATTCATTACCAATAAGAGCCTGCGGTTTAGATTGTATACTACATATGTAAAGCATGAGATGCAAGCGTTCTGCTAGATTGTTATTTATTTGATTTAGACATTATTATATATCAGAATAGTATTGATTTTAAGAAATGTTTTGGGTCATCATAAGGAAAAACTATTCGTGTTTATGTGTGGATCGATCTTGCGATTATCCTTTCTCTTGAAAATGATTTTGAAAAGTTAAACCGAAATGATTGGAGTTTACTCATACTGGTCCCATGACTGACCTAGAGTTTATTTTGTTTTTTTACCTTAAACACTTGGGTGCCCAAATTTGTATGGGTAGTCAAGTAGTCGGGATTTTACAGATATTTGGAGGAGCTCAGAGCAAGAGGCTTCAAGATTAGTTATATATATATATAGTTTTTTTTCCGCTATGATGTTATGTGTTATACCCTAAGATGGTATGTATTTATACATTTCCAGTTTGCATTTCAAAAGTTATGTTATATAATATATTTTATTCGTTCTGTTGTGAGATTCGTGTTTACTCTGATTCTGTTGTGTTGTGATCCTCTTCTTCTTCTATTCTAACTTTATTTCTTTCAATTTCTCACCCTCTAACTTCTTTCTATTTATGTTCTGGTATTTCCAATTCTTGAATATTCGACATTGTGTTTGGTGTTAATTTTCGGGGTCAAAAATACCAGTTTGTTACAATAAGCACAAATTCAAATGGCAACAAGACAGTGTCAGGCAAGTCAAGACAACATAGCAAAGTCAAAAAATACATGAAGCAATATGCACAACATTATGCACAAAGGGGAATGATCGGACATGCAAACCATGGTCAAAGCAAATACAAGTGTTGCAGCATTATTGTAGGGTGACACACTCTGGAGTAGTATAATTGCAAGTCTCAAGGCAGCATGCACAAGCCAGGAATTCACAACAACTCAACATTAAGAGATTCAAGTACAACAATAGTGTAACACTCCATAATTTTAACAACACTAAAGAGGATAAATTAAAGAACAATTAATTTAATATTCAAAATTAAGAGAAACGAACTATGCCATTGCGTCCGTCTCGTCTCAAAATTCTGGTCAAGATAGACGCTTGGTTTGTGTAAAACGGACACCGTACAAAGAAGTTATGAAGGTTCGAAGTTTTTATACGCATAAGAGAATTATATATATATACACACACACACACACATATACACACATATATAGGGTCCAGAAATTCAAAATGTGGTTCAGAAAATTCAAAATCGTTCAAACCACAAAAATATGGGTGGGCGAGAAAAATCCTGCCCAGGGGAGTCGACCCCTCAAGGGGATGTCGTCCCATGGATCGACCCTGTAATACCCCACATCCGTTAGTGTCACTCACAAAGGCAATGCACTAAGTTCTGTGGAGCATTTAAGGTAAAAGATGCAGATAAATTACAAGACAGACAAAAATTAAAACAGTGGGAAATAAAACCTAACTTTATTGATAAAATAGTTTGTACAACAATTGCTTTCCAATACAAGAGTATCATCTGTCTTACAAAATAAAGAAGCATAAAAATAACATTTTGTATTCCCCAATGTAACATAAGCCATAGCAGCGGAAAAGAGAGTCTGCAGCGATATATCCGAGAGTCTTCAAGCTTGGGAAGAGAATTGAGCCTAAGTAATAACATTCCCTCCCAACGGACCTGGGGGGGGGGGGGACGGAAGACAAGAAAGCGAAAGAAAACAGAGTCAGACATTAAGTCTGGTAAGTTCAGTAACTTTCAGCATGTGAACAGGAAAAAGCAACACGACATGAATTAACTAAATATAAGATAATACCATAATGATAGGGCTAACAAGATAACATAAGATTTATGCAAGATATGCTTCCCTATTTTCTCTGCTTCGCTATTATCTTATTATTCTGGATTCTATATCTCTGCACCACCTAACTAGTGTCCCAACTAGAAATCTGTATAAAATGATAACGTGATCCCAATCCCCTAAGTTGTGGTTGTTTTCAAGTGTACATCTATTATTTATTACCTAGATCTAATCTATGGTCTTTCTATTGAGTTCTTCCTAGGTTCAACTAGGGTTTACGCGACTTATCTAATGCTTCACAGATTCAGGTTTTATGCCACCTAGGTCCACTAGGGATTACACTACCTGTCGAACGATGCCCCTAGTTTAGGACACACTACCTAGAGTGGTATATGTTCCTAGACTTTCCCCACGTATGCGTCGCTAATCGTTTATCGCTGTCTAGATGCACATGTCCTGAAATGTGCGACCCGAGTCCCGTGGCAGGGCTACTCTAGAAACATGGAACTTGGTCGGGAGCTTTTCAGATATCTGCCGGTGCAGATGCTAAGGTCTATTTTTCTACCAGTGGTTATGGTCCCACGTGACCCCTCCCTCAACTAATGAATGACAATCCAAGAAAATCAAGCGCGAGAACTGTACTCTTGCCACCCTATGCCCTACTTTCCTATTGTCCAGCCTCACCCATAACTAGATAGCAAGTATATGGTCTGTTGGGAGTTCTCTGTCTTTCCGCATACGTACAACGATTGACTAAAGATGGTAGGTAGACGACGAGTTGCTATCACAGGGCTACTGGTCTCACCGAATCAAGTTGGTCCATCCTAGTCTTTAGGTTGCCTTATATTGCAACCAAGGCATACCTTTGGTTCTTCTAACGCAGACCTTAACCTCTGTGAGCCCAAGAGGATCATCTGCCACCTCACAGAGGGATACCAAGAGTATCCTCACGTCCCCTCGAAGCCTCAGGCTTCGTAACACAATTCGTTGGAGCCTTCTTTAAGATCAGATGGACGTTCGCTCCTACTCGTGATATACTAAGATTTACTACTTAGTTTCTCTAACTAAGGTTTACCACTTAGTTTGTTGAATCATCATTTTCTTAACTAAGGTTTACGACTTAGTTCATATTAACTAAGGTTTACTACTTATTTCTTGTTTTTGTCAAGTCGGTTCAAGTTAACTTAACCCATTCCTTTGTCATGTTAGATTGGTTAAGTGTTATCAGTAGTTCATGTTGACTTAACCCTATCACAAACCAAGTTATATTGGTTAAGTATTTTCTTGTTACTTAACCCTACCCATTCATCTTGTATTGGTTAAACGTTCCCTTTAACCTAACCTTGCCCATCTATTTTAACTGTCATGTTATAGTGGTTAAGTGTTCCCTTAGCTAACTTAATCCTAACATCTGTTTAATTAACATGTTCTAATGGTTAAGTATTGTCCCTTCATGTTTTTAACTTAACCCTGTTCATTTATCCTGCTATGATGGCTAAGTGTTCCAAGTTTACTTAACCCCACCTTCTAGTCTTAGTTAACATGTTAAATTGGCTAAGTGTATTAAACTTACTTAACCCCTACAAGTCTTGTCTTGTTAACATGTTAAGTGGTTAAGTGTCCAGATTAGCCTAACCGCACTCATCAGATTTAGTTAACATGTTGAGTTGGTTAAGTGTTTTAGTTAACTTAACCCTACCATCCTCATCTAGTCTTAATTTATTCATTGAAGCACCGACTACTTACATTAGACAGGTATTGTTGCGGTTACTGGACAGCCGGTTGGTTCCGGGCAGGTTTACACCGCAAAGCAGTCTAACCTCGGGTCCTTATTGGGCTTAATGCCTTAACCTCTCACATTGGATAGGTATTGTTGTGATTACTGGACAACTGGTTGGTTCCGGGCAGGTTTACATCACAACTCAATCCAACCTCGGGTTAGGCATATTCGTCTTTCCTAGATTTACATATTTATCCTCTTTGTCTATACATAAATTGCTAACAAATTTGGCCTGTATCATAATCATATGTCGTGCCCGTTAATATACTCATATTCTAGGCCCAAGTCTTGATTTATCTATCACCTAACCCAACTTGCAGTTTTATGCCAACTTGGAACTAGTATTCCTATTTATAGTACATATTAAAACTAGATTTTATATTCTAGTTCATCATTTATGCCCAAACTAGATTTATTATTCTAGTTTACCATTTTTACCTAAAACATAGTTTACTAGCCAATACTATATTCAATGTATAAATTTACATATTCTCTAATTCATATTGAATTAGCCCAATTTGCATTTTAATAGTCATGTTATAATACCTGTTCTAAATTATGTCAATCATAATCATGTTCATGTTCCAAACTATGCAAAATTTCAAGTTTACAACCACGTTTAAGTCAATCCCATGTTTTGCCCAAATCGTATTCCCCTCGTTTGTGTAATCGTGATTCATCCTAGATTATAGATTAATCTAGATTCGTAGATAAAAGGGAATGAACCAGAATGATAGACATAATAATTGGCAAAAGATGATGATCCCAAATTCACTAATTACAGATCTAACACATTACACTGAATAAATTGATTAAAGCATCGCAGGCCTATGAATCTGATATTATTATGCCATGAAAAAGGTTGAATAATAATATGGGTTCAAGAATATGGGTAGACCTAACTTAATAGGTAAATTCCCAAAATCAAGATCCAAAGATAATTACGAACAGGCTGAATAGATAATCAAGTCTAGATCCACTTTTATAGTCATAATCCTAGGCAATACTTTCCTGGTCATGAATCATAGGCGTTTAGCCACAATTGTCCTCGTTATGGTCATAGGCAATAGGTTCTTAGTCATAGTTTTTAAAGTCCTTATTATAGGCAAAGGTGTCTTCTTATGTTCAAGAGTCATAGGTAATAATTCTCATAGTCAATGAATCATAGTCATGAGTCACAGTCATTAATCACAATGGTTCTTAATCAGGTCCAAATATATAAGCACCGATTCAAATAGAAAGATTGGTATGTTCCTTAATTCATTTAATTTCATGTCACAAATAGAAAAAGGCATTCAGATCTGAAAAGTAATCAACTTATAGAGATTAGATTCATAGAAAAATAATCGTTGAAGCCGTTTGAATCTTTACTTGAATCCTAACTTGATTTGAATCTCCTCTTGCAAGATTTGAGCAGCATATCCTTGCCTTAGATTTTTGTATTATTTTATTTATATTTATTTTAATTAGAATCAGAGCAGAGTATAGGTGTAGAGAAGTTGTAAGGAGAAAATATGAAGTTAGGGGTGTTTAAATAGGAGAATAGGGGTGTTTAGAGCCATCAGATCGGTCCAGAAGTCATCCGGTTCGTCAAAAAGGGGTAAAAATTGTCACAGGCCCGATCTACAGAAATGTGCCCTGGTCGACCCCCAGGTCGACTGCGCAGTCGACCTGGTCAGGGGGGGTCGACTACCCAATCGACTCCCCCGTCGACCTGGGCTTGGGCGGGAAATTTCCCGCCCAGCCTGCTTCTGGGTTTGAATTCGAACTTTGAATTCGAATTTCGAGCTGTTTTCAATTCTGAAATTTCCTGAAACTTCGGAGGGTCATATCTCCTTCATATGGGCTCCGATTCTCGCAAACTCGGACTCGTTTTCATGCAGAATTCCGAGACGAACGCAATGGAGCATCCCTTTTCCCTTGATTTTGATTTTAAAATTTAATTCTGCTTTGATTTGTGAATCCTAGTGTTACAAAATTACGGGGTGTTACATTCTCCCCCTCTTAAAAGGATTTCGTCCCCGAAATCTTTAAGTTAGGAAGAATGTGTCCTAGCATCCCATCATCCATCTAATCAACCATTCAATCACAGGCATTCATTGTCCTTAAAAGGATTTCTAATGCTTTCATGTTCATATGCATAGTGTGTGTATATGTCTTTATCTAATGCAAAATCAGGCGGTCTACTGATTCAGTTGACCTCCTTAATGCGAATTATGTTCGTGCCATGCGTCCAATCATGTATGCAACTTCCCTAGTTATGTAAATACTACATGTGTGCATAGTCATTCATCCATATGCAACATCCATATGATAACATACTAAGTTAAGTAAGCAAATACATATATGTGAATGCGATATGAAAGTGACTAAATCGTTCTAGCGTATATGGTGTGTATATGCATCCACGAGCAACTACTTGCAACCATCAATCATAACATGTTTCAAATACACGTTTCCATCCGTTGGCTTCTTCCTAAGGATCGTTGATACGTCCTAAAGGATATACCCAAAAAAGCTAGAAACAAGTAGGCATAAAACTCCTAGAGAAAGGATATATCCTTAAGAAAAAGGGTATGATGCATGTATCTAGTCTACAGTCTCTTAAGTCGCATCTTCTTGAGCATCACTCCACTGTACCTTAACCAATTGTTAATCGGATAACTGGCCTTCCAAATTCAACTGGATACATCTGCGTACTCATGGACTATTATAACGGATAGATAATCGTCGATCAATGTATTAAACAATTCTAGATAGCTAAGCCTAACCGATCCTTTTAGGATCACACGAAATCTCAAGGGTATTTCCAAGGCATGTCAAAAAGTCTAACTTTCAGAATTACTAGCCAACTAGCCTGAAAGCTCATGGAACCAAAACATAAGCATTACGCTTAAACTCGACACTTAATGTGGCTGTTCTCAAATCCCTATAAACCAAAGGTAATCGCGCCGAACCACCAATTTGGATCTGAGACTATTAGGGACCTTCTACTATACTAAGGTGCAGAGATTCAACTATGGAAGCAGACATGAACAAATGCGAGGTGCTAAAACCAAAAGAAAGAGTACGAACAGAAAAACTAGACTCCTCCAACAGAACTTTACTACCTTTCTCCTAGGTACGCTTAGTGGTGAAAGCATGTACTTGCCCTTTTAAAAACCTTGTCCTTTGTCCTTAATTATATGCCCTATTATATCCTAGTAAAAGTACTTCCTCTTGTCTTAGGCTTTATAATTCCTTCCTCCTTCGTGAGCCAAGTCCATATCCATGAATTCCTCATCCTTGGGTTGTGCCCCTTAGCCAAACTCCTCATCCTCTTCCTTGTGTAATCATGTTGACAAATCTCTCGAAAGTTGCCTCTATCTTACAGAAAACCCAACAAAGCTTGAAAGAAAAATGGCCGCAAGTGAAACTACTACGGCTATATATGGGAATCGGGCACTACTTCGCCCTTTGATGAGGTTACCTCCCAGAGAGCCAGGAGCCCCAAAGACTCAAGAAAGAAGGAAACAAGGACTCAAACAGAGAATAAAAAGATAGTGCATATGGCTTTGGGGAATATGCCTTTAAAACAAAAAATTTCTTTTGAAAAATACTTCTTTTAAAACCGTTTTAAAAATAATTTTTCAAATCTTTTATCTGATCCGGTAACCTTCAGCTCTGATACCAAGTGTAATACCCCACATCCGTTAGTGTCACTCACAAAGGGAATGCACTAAGTTCTGTGGAGCATTTAAGGTAAAAGATGCAGATAAATTACAAGACAGACAAGAATTAAAACAGTGGGAAATAAAACCTAACTTTATCAATAAAATAGTTTGTACAACAATTGCTTTCCAATACCAGAGTATCATCTGTCTTACAAAATAAAGAAGCATAAAAATAACGTTTTGTATTCCCCAATGTAACATAAGCCATAGCAGCGGAAAAGAGAGTCTGCAGCGATATATCCGAGAGTCTTCAAGCTTGGGAAGAGAACTGAGCCTAAGTAATAACATTCCAAGCGAAAGAAAACAGAGTCAGACATTAAGTCTGGTAAGTTCAGTAACTTTCAGCATGTGAACAGGAAAAAGCAACACGACATGAATTAACTGAATATAAGATAATACCATAATGATAGGGCTAACAAGATAACATAAGATTTATGCAAGATATGCTAAGGCAAGATATGCTTCCCTATTTTCTCTGCTTCGCTATTATCTTATTATTCTGGATTCTATATATTTGCACAACCTAACTAGTGTCCCAACTAGAAATCTGTATAAAATGATAACGTGATCCCAATCCCCTAAGTTGTGGTTGTTTTCAGGTGTACATCTATTATTTATTACCTAGATCTAATCTAGGGTCTTTCTATTGAGTGCTTCCTAGGTTCAACTAGGGTTTACGCGACTTATCTAATGCTTCACAGATTCAGGGTTTATGCCACCTAGGTCCACTTGGGATTACGCTACCTGTCGAACGATGCCCCTAGTCTAGGACACACTACCTAGAGTGGTATATGTTCCTAGACTTTCCCCACGTATGCGTCGCGAATCGTTTATCGCTGTCTAGATGCACATGTCCTGAAATGTGCGACCCGAGTCTCGTGGCAGGGCTACTCTAGAAACACGGAACTCGGTCGGGAGCTTTTCAGATATCTGCCGGTGCAGATGCTAAGGTCTGTTTTTCTACCAGTGGTTATGGTCCCACGTGACCCCTCCCTCAACTAATGAAAGGCAATCCAAGAAAATCAAGCGTGAGAACTGTACTCTTGCCACCCTATGCCCTACTTTCCTATTGGCCAGCCTCACCCATAACTAGATAGCAAGTATATGGTCTGTTGGGAGTTCTCTGCCTTTCCGCATACGTACAACGATTGACTAAAGATGGTAGGTAGACGACGAGTTGCTATCACAGGGCTACTGGTCCCGCCGAATCACGCTGGTCCATCCTAGTCTTTAGGTTGCCTTATATTGCAACCAAGGCATACCCTTGGTTCTTCTAACGCAGACCTTAACCTCTATGAGCCCAGGAGGATCATCTGCCACCTCACAGAGGGATACCAAGAGTATCCTCACGTCCCTTGAAGCCTCAGGCTTCGTAACCCAATTCGTTGGAGCCTTCTTTAAGATCAGATGGACGTTCGCTCCTACTCGTGATATACTAAGGATTACTACTTAGTTTCTCTAACTAAGGTTTACCACTTAGTTTGTTGAATCATCATTTTCTTAACTAAGGTTTACGACTTAGTTCATATTAACAAAGGTTTACTACTTATTTCTTGTTTTTGTCAAGTCGGTTCAAGTTAACTTAACCCATTCCTTTGTCATGTTAGACTGGTTAAGTGTTATCAGTAGTTCATGTTGACTTAACCCTATCACAAACCAAGTTATACTGGTTAAGTATTTTCTTGTTACTTAACCCTACCCATTCATCTTGTATTGGTTAAACGTTCCCTTTAACCTAAACTTGCCCATCTGTTTTAACTGTCATGTTATAGTGGTTAAGTGTTCCCTTAGCTAACTTAATCCTAACATCTGTTTAATTAACATGTTCTAATGGTTAAGTATTGTCCCTTCATGTTTTTAATTTAACCCTGTTCATTTATCCTGCTATGATGGCTAAGTGTTCCAAGTTTACTTAACCCCACCTTCTAGTCTTAGTTAACATGTTAAATTGGCTAAGTGTATTAAACTTACTTAACCCCTACAAGTCTTGTCTTGTTAACATGTTAAGTGGTTAAGTGTCCAAATTAGCCTAACCCCACTCATCGGATTTAGTTAACATGTTGAGTTGGTTAAGTGTTTTAGTTAACTTAACCCTACCATCCTCATCTAGTCTTAATTTATTCATTGAAGCACCGACTACTTACACTAGACAGGTATTGTTGCGGTTACTGGACAGCCGGTTGGTTCCGGGCAGGTTTACACCGCAAAGCAGTCTAACCTCGGGTCCTTATTGGGCTTAATGCCTTAACCTCTCACATTGGATAGGTATTGTTGTGATTACTGGACAGCTGGTTGGTTCCGGGCAGGTTTACATCACAACTCAATCCAACCTCAGGTTAGGCATATTCGTCTTTCCTAGATTTACATATTTATCCTCTTTGTCTATACATAAATTGCTAACAAATTTGGCCTGTATCATAATCATATGTCGTGCCCGTTAATATACTCATATTCTAGGCCCAAGTCTTGATTTATCTATCACCTAACCCAACTTGCAGTTTTATGCCAACTTGGAACTAGTATTCCTATTTACAGTACATATTAAAACTAGATTTTATATTCTAGTTCATCATTTATGCCCAAACTAGATTTATTATTCTAGTTTACCATTTTTACCTAAAACATAGTTTACTAGCCAATACTAGATTCAATGTATAAATTTACATATTCTCTAATTCATATTGAATTAGCCCAATTTGCATTTTAATAGTCATTTTACAATACATGTTCTAAATTATGTCAATCATAATCATGTTCATGTTACAAACTATGCAAATTTCCAAGTTTACAACCACGTTTAAGTCAATCCCATGTTTTGCCCAAATCGTATTCCCCTCGTTTGTGTAATCGTGATTCATCCTAGATTATAGATAAATCTAGATTCGTAGATAAAAGGGAATGAACCAGAATGACAGACATAATAATTGGCAATAGATGATGATCCCAAATTCACTAATTACAGATCTAACACATTACACTGAATAAATTGATTAAAGCATCGCAGGCCTATGAATCTGATATTATTATGCCATGAAAAAGGTTGAATAATAATATGGGTTCAAGAATATGGGTAGACCTAACTAAATAATTAAATTACCAAAATCAAGATCCAAAGATAATTATGAACAGGCTGAATAGATAATCAAGTCTAGATTAACTTTTATAGTCATAATCCTAGGCAATACTTTCCTAGTCATGAATCATAGGTGTTTAGCCACAATTGTCCTCGTTATGGTCATAGGAAATAGGTTCTTAGTCATAGTTTTCAAAGTCCTTATTATAGGCATAGGCGTCTTCTTATGTTCAAGACTCATAGGCAATAATTCTCATACTCAATGAATAATAGTCATGAGTCACAGTCATTAATCACAATGGTTCTTAATCAGGTCCAAAGATATAAGCACCGATTCAAATAGAAAGATTGGTATGTTCCTTAATTCATTTAATTTCATGTCACAAATAGAAAAAGGCATTCAGATCTGAAAAGTACCCAACTTACAGAGATTAGATTCGTAGAAAAATAATCGTTGAAGTCGTTTGAATCTTTACTTGAATCCTAACTTGATTTGAATATCCTCTTGCAAGATTTAAGTAGCATATCCTCGCCTTAGATTTTTGTATTATTTTATTTATATTTATTTTAATTAGAATCAGAGCAGAGTATAGGCATAGAGAAGTTGTGAGGAGAAAATATGAAGTCTAGGGGTGTTTA
Organism: Allium sativum; assembly: GCA_030737875.1. Taxonomy (NCBI): domain Eukaryota; kingdom Viridiplantae; phylum Streptophyta; class Magnoliopsida; order Asparagales; family Amaryllidaceae; genus Allium; species Allium sativum. Next base: position 964,411,857 of record CM060912.1, on the reverse strand, counting down.
AATAGGAGAATAGGAGTGTTTAGAGCGATCAGATCGATCCAGAAGTCATCCGGTTCGTCAAAAAGGGGTAAAAATCGTCACAGGCCCGATCTGCAGAAATGTGCCCAGGTCGACCCCCAGGTCGAATGCGCAGTCGACTTAGTCAGGGGGGTGGTCGACTACCCAGTCGACTCCCCAGTCGACCTGGGCTTGGGTGGGAAATTTCCCGCCCAGCCTGCTTCTGGGTTTGAATTCGAATTTTGAATTCGAATTTCGAGCTGTTTTCAATTCTGAAATTTCCTGAAACTTCGGAGGGTCATATCTCCTTCATACGAACTTCGATTCTTGCAAACTCGGACTCATTTTCATGCAAAATTCCGAGACGAACGCAATGGCGTAGCCCGGTCCCTTGATTTTGATTTTAAAATTTAATTCTGCCTTGATTTGTGAATCCTAGTGTTACAAAATTACGGGGTGTTACAGACCCCATAAGTGGGGGGTCGACCCCCCTAGGGCTGACATGGCAGGTCGGTTCTAGGTGATGACAGCTATAAATATAGCCTCATTTCTCTAGTTTTCTCACACTGAAATTAATGGAGGACTAGATTCTGTCGGTGCCTAGACCAAATCAAATATTTTTTCTTCTTCTGCAATCACGTTTAGAGATCAAGGGTAGATCTGTGATTCAAACTCTACTAGTCTCCGTCTATCTTTCTAGATCCAAATACTGTGAGTTATAGTTACTTTTAGATTTGAATAAATAAAAAGTAAATCATGATATGACTGTAATTTGGATCTATGCCTGTGAATGCTTGAATTGTATCGAATCTATAATAACTTGTGAATCCTTGAGATTCTGACATGACTATGACTTGAATCTTAACCTTTATCATGTCAAATCTAGCTTTGATTTTAGATCTAATTCATTATTTAGATCACCTTGTACTTGTCATGTTTGTGGTTAAATAGGATCTTTTACTAGTTGGACATCTGAATTACTGTTTAGATCTTATCATGCCTATTATGACATCCGTACTATGATAGGATCAACTCTTTTATCACAAGTTCACCAGATCCGTTCCTATATGCCCATCTTATCATTATGCCGCTACATGTTTATGTCAATTTCGTTAGTATAATCATTTCTGCCATCTTCCCTTCATCTTCCCTTTTTATTTTATATAGCTAGGCTACTTTCTAGCCCAGGCATGCCACTGAAATATGTGAATGCGTTAAATGGGGAACGAGCGGAAAAACATTGAAATTGGGCATAACTTGTAAAGGGGAAATTTGGCATAACTTGAATAATGTTTATGAATATGAATTTAGGGCATATAATTCATTATGAGCATATTTGGGGAAAGAGGCATGAAACCTATAACGACATAGGTAAAATTGGCTAATGATGGAATGCCTAGTATTACAGTAATTAGAAACTGTAACTATGCCTAGACATGAGGTTAGATTACACTTGTGGTGGAAGTCTTCCTAGAACTTCCCGGCATATCCAGTGACCACAAGTGGTGAATCTAATGCGAGGGGTCTAGATGCACAAATACGAGACGTGCTGAGACACGAGGTTAAGCCCGACTTGTGGAAGAAGTCTACCCGGAACCGACCGGCATATCCAACATCGACAAGTGGTAGGCTTAATGTGAGGGGCCCAACACACTATAACCATAAACGGACATGGTAATGAATTGGAATACTTAAACTAGTTGAATCCATAGGGATTGTATGAACATGAACTTGAATAGGGATTAAGTAAATTTGGTTGGATAGTGTATAAGTTAAGTAAATATAAGGGGGTGGGTAATATTTATATATAGGCCCACGAACTTAACCTAAGTGGGTTATGTAATTAAAGACCCCAATAGGTATACATAGCATGTGGAAATCCTAGTGGGAATAAAGACAAGGGGGAGAGCTTGTATCATTTTGTGTGGGGGACCTGTTTCAGTCAGTAACCCATAAAACAGTATTAGACGAGTACTTCGCCATAGGTCGGAGTAGGGACACGCTTACTGGGCTGATTGTAAGAGATCCAAACATGGAGGACGGTGTGGGCAGCGCAAACCGACCGGGACATGTGCTAGCATGTTCAGGCAGAAGGGGATAAAACGACCGTGACACCAGTAGATACGGTTGTGCACATCAATGAAGCATTGCCACTTTAGGAAGTGATACCTCCTACTGTGGGGCCGACATAGGGTATCTACGGAGTAGGGAGCCGATTGATTAGAGTAGCAGTTAGATTACATCTAGACTGTGGTAAAAAGTTTAGGAGCCTGTTAGGTTAGGCTGCCTGTGGATTGTATGGGGTTAACACCTCTCACCAGAAGTACACCTAAGTCTACCGTCTTATGAATGTTGGGATCATCTTATTATGGTTATACTAGTATTAGTGCAGAGGATCAGAGTAATCATTAGAGAAGCGTATACACCTTATCAAGTTTACCTTGTCATACCTGACTTTTATGGTGTTATCTTTCTTATCCACTTTATACGCTTATCATGATGCTTTTACTTATTTACTTGCTAAAAGTAACTGGAATCACCAGACTTTATGTCTGACCCTTTTTGTTTCCTCTTCTTTCTTCCGTTTCCCCCCAGGTTCTCAGGGTGGGAATACTCAAGTTTGACCACGATTCTGCTATCATTTCCTGGAGCTGCTTAGACGTATTGTTCAAGCTCCTATCTTTGCTACTATGGCTATGCTTCTATTTGGGGATTTTGCTTCTTTTATTTTGTACTCTGATATTTAAGTACAAGACATAAGTTTTTATGATGCACTGGTTTTTATGTAATTAAGACATATGATGTTTTGAACCACGATGCTTTATGATTAACAAAGTTTATTTTATTCCGCTGCTATTTTTATATCTGTCTTGTAATGTTTCTGTTTACCTATATCGCTTCACGAAACTTAATCCATTCTCTTGATGAGTGACATTAACGGACGTGAGGTATCACACACTTGGTATCAGAGCTGAAGTTTACCAGACTAGATAAAAGTTTTTGAAAATTATTTTCAAAAAGGTTTTAAAAGTAAGCATTTTCAATGAAAAGTATGCAAATGGAGAGGTTAGCTTTGAAGTGGAAGATCGAAGGAAGATTCAGTTAGCTGCCTGGCTACTGAAAAATGAAGCTTTGTTGTGGTGGGAAGTAACCCTAGCTGGACGTCCGGTGGAGAGATGGGATGATTATATAATGAGGTTTGAAATGAAGTTTCTTTCTCAACCTGAGAAAAGTACGCAAATGGAGAGGTTCTTGGCGCTCAAACAAGGAAACATGAATGTTAAAGAATATGTGAACAAATTCAACCAGCTAACAAGGTTTAGTTTGGAACTGGTAGATACTCCGCATAAGAAAGCTTTGCAGTTTGCTAAAGGGCTAAATGAACCCCTTCATAGGTTAGCTATGTCCCATATTCCAATGGGGGCAACATCTGAACGGCTTGTTGATATGGCCTTGATGCATGAGGAAGACAAAGGAGAAAAGAAGGAAGTTAAGGCTGAGGAGACAAAGCAAAAAAAATAAAATGTATGGCCCAAGAAAGAACAATAACAACAACAACAGAAGAAGAAGTGCGGAAAGAGTGACAAGGCTAAGGATAAGAGGAAGTGTCACAGTTGTAGACGTAAGGGTCACTTGGTGAAGGACTGAAAAAGGAGGAAGAATTCTTGCTTCCATTGTGGAGAGGTCGGACACTTTGCTAAGAAGTGCCCAAAGAAACAGGGACAAGGTCAAAGGGCAGGAGCTTCTGGAGGGCAGGTGCATGCTCTCGCGACTAGTGCTCCGGATAGAGGTAGGAAAATTTCCATGGAAAGTTTGATTTCTCTTTCCAATCATCCTATTATAACTCTTTTTTATTCTGTTGCTTCACATTCATTTATATCTAGTTCTGTGGTTGAATCTCTACACTTAAATACTAATATGGTAGTGAATCCCCTAGTTGCCTCAAACCCTATTGGTGGTTCGGCTCATTTTTCTATGATTTGTCGGGGTTTGAGAATATCTATTTTAAGCATCGAGTTCGAGTATGACGCATATGTGCATGGTTTTATGGGCTATGGTTTGATTCTAGGGATGGATTAGCTAACCATGTATGGTGCCATTCTAAATTGTGAGAAGAGGTTCATTAGACTTTTGACTTGCCATGAGAGGACCCTCGAAATTTCTTGTGACCCACAAGGGTCTATTATGCTTAGTTTCCAAGAGTCTCTTGATGCATCTATCGATGATCTGTGATCTGTTCCAGTAGTCTGAGATTATTCTGATGTTTTTGATGAGGTACGGGGCTTACCTCTGAGGCGCGAGATCAGTTTTCGTATGTATTTGGTGGACAATGCAAAGCCAGTTGCATTACCCGTGCGTTATATGGCTCCATGGGAAAGGAGGGAGCTTAGCAAGAAAGTAGGGGAGCTACTTGGGAAAGGGTTTATTAGGCGAAGCATATCTGAATGGGTTACTCCACTAGTATTCGCGACTAGGGCGGATGGTTCACTTCGTTTGTGTGTAGACCATAGAGAGTTGAATAAACTCACCAAGAAGAACAGGCACCCACTTCCGAGGATAGATGACTTGTTTGACCAGCTTGTTGGTGCCTCGGTATTCTCTCAGTTAGACTTGGCCACTGGGTTTCATCAGTTGAGTGTAGATGAGGACAATATAGACAAGATCGCTTTTAGAACTCCAGATGGTTTCTTTGAGTGGCTAGTGATGCCTTTTGGGTTGACGAATGCACCCACCTATTTTGTTGATCCGATGAGTAGGGTGTTTCGAGAATTTCTAAATAGATTTGTTGTAGTCTTTGTTGATGATATCTTGATCTTATCAACGAGGGAGGAAGAGCATGCCCAACATTAGAGAAGTTTTGAAAACTCTCCATGCGCATCAGCTTAAGGAAAAGTTCTCCAAATGCCATTTTTGGAGAAGAGAGGTGAGATTTCTAGGGTATGTGGTTTCCAAAGATGGGATAGCAGTAGATCCCGCAAAGGTACTTACATTTCAAGATCGGAAAATTTCAAAAAATACAATAGAGGTGAGAAGCTTTCTTGGGTTAGCAGGCTATTATAGGAAGTTCATTAAGGACTTCGCAAAGATATCGGCTCCACTCACCAGACTAACAAAGAAGAATTTGGCGTTTTCATGGTATATAGATTGTGATGTTTCTTTTCAACAAGTGAAAAGGGCTCTAACAATAGCCCCAGTCTTGACCTTGCCTTTACATCGATGCATGTGTTACAGGGCTTGGTGCGGTTCTAATGCAAGAAGGATAGGTAGTATGTTATAGGGGTAGACAACTAAGAGTTCGTGAGAAAAACTACCCTACCCATGATTTAGAGCTAGCTGCCATAGTATTCGCGCTTAAGATGTGGCATCATTATTTGCTTGGAGATAAATTCGAGTTGTACACTGATCATAAATCTCTTAAGTACTTGTTTTCGCAAAAGGATCTTAATCTGAGGCAGCAAAGGTGGATGGAGTTCTTAGCAACTTATGACATCGAGATTGCTTATACCCCTGGCAAAGTTAATGTAGTGGCAGATGCACTGAGTAGACAGAGGATGGTCTTAAGTCCTTTGTTTGTAGAAAGGAAAATCTTGGAGTTTATATCGGCTTTTGACTTTAGGCCCTCCACCGGGATGTTACGTGGCTTATTCGCATCACTAGAAGTGCGGCCTACTCTTATGGATCAAATAGGGGATTCATAGCGAGAGGATCCACAAATTTTAGACATCTTGGATAGGATCAGTAAAGAGCAGACTTCTACTCACCTCACTAGATACTCCACAGACGATAAATGGTGGTTGCGACGAGATGGAAGGCTCTGTGTTCCCTGAATTGGGAACTTGACATACACACTCCTAAAAGAATCCCATCATTCTAAGATGACTATTCACCTTGGTGGCAATAAGATGTATAGCGATATGAAGCGGGTTTTCTTTTGGGTTGGGATAAAGAGGGATGTGGCGGAGTTTGTTTCTCATTGTTTGGTTTGTCAACAAGTTAAAGCTGAGCAAAGGAAGCCTAGTGGTTTACTTCATTGATGGAGAGCGTGTCTATGGATTTCATTGATGGTTTGCCTAGATCAAAGAAGGGCAACACCAATATTTGGATTGTAGTGGATAGACCTACAAAGGATGCTCATTTCATTCCGGTTAAGAGCAAGAGGATGACAACATGGTTGGCAGCAATTTACGTCGTGAGATAGTCTGACTTCATGGAATACCTTCCAACATCGTAAGTGATCGTGACCCCATATTCACAAGTGAATTTTGGAGGAGCTTGCAAGAAGCATTGGGTACACAGTTACGTTCGATCACCGCTTATCATCCCCAGACCGATGGACAGACAGAGAGGGAGAATAGAGTTCTAAAGGATCTTTTAAGGTTGTGAATCCTAGACTTCGGAGGTACTTGGGGAAGAGCATCTTCCTTTAGTAGAATTCGCCTGCAACAATAGTTTTTAAGCAAGCATTGGCATGGCACCTTTTGAAGCATTATACAGCGACTTTGTAGATCACCGATTTGTTGGTATGAATATACAGAAAGACTATTACTTGGACTAGAAATGGTTAGAGAAATGTCCGAGAAGATTGATCTTGATAGACGGCGAATGAAGACCGCTCAAGATAGGCAGAAATCCTACGCAGACAAGAGACGGACTGACACTGAGTTTGAAGTAGGAGATATGGTTTTCATTAAAGTGTCACCTTTGAGGAATGTGGTTCGCTTCGGATCTGTAGGGAAGTTGGCATCAAGATTCATAGGGCCACGTAACGACCCAGTTTTTGATCGATTAATTTCAAGTATTTAATATTTGTTTTAAATATTTAATATTTGTTTTAAATATTTAGTTGATAATATAAATTAATTTTTATAATGAGTTATCGATTTAATAACCGAATATAATTTAATTTAGCATATATCGAATTATTATAATTCGAAATATAATCGAAGTTAAAAACTGAATCAAGATGATTCAGATGATTAGTAGGAATTTTATTTGATATATACGATAATAAATAATAATTTATTATCAAAGAATTTGTGGTTTTCGAATTTTAAATTATATTAATTTAGTATGGTATATATGTTGAAATTAAATTTTAGAATATTTATTGTTGAGTTCAGAATAGGGTTATTATATTGAAATGTCGGTCGGTACGCTAGAATAGCGGTTCGTGATTTAAATTATTGGACCACAAGATATTTGATTGTGGATAGGTTCGAAATCAAATCAATATCCATCTAAAAAGAATAAAAATCGCTTTATACCTAATCGTATTAAATACGAGATCAAATCGAAGATCAAATCAGAATTTGTTTAAAAGAAATAAAAATCTCTTTCTATCAAATCACATTAATGTTTTGTACTGTAAACCAATACCCTATGATGTACTTGCGCAGGAAATTTTCTTTAATGCTTAAGGATTCCTCCTCTATAAAATCGCACACATTCCCCCATTTGTTTTTCTCTTCTGAAATGAAAATTTCCAAATCAAAGCTTTGAAAATAAATGTTCGTTGCCTAGTAAAGTATCAACTCCTCGTTATAAACCGTAAAGCCTCGAATTTAAGTCGCTTCCCCTCTTCGACTAAAATAAACCAAACAAAGTCCTATAACTTCAAAAACCAAATAGAACGCAGAAGAAAAAGCAGTTGACGAAATCATCAAATCACGATTTGGGGTGGGCATCGAAGTATTGTAGCTGTTGTTAGATGGAAAGGCACACGCAGTGAAGTCGACTGGGGATTTCGAAGTAGCGATGGTGATTTAAGGATCTCAATTTGATTAGTGAGACATCGAGATCGAAGTGGCGCTGATCGATGAATTCGAGCTCGATAGTGGAGTGATTGCTGAAGTGCGGTTGAGAATTCAGGTAGCAGGTGATTGCGTTCAACAATAGCCATCGCGATGGCAAAACTTAGGGGTTAGCGATTTTTGGGAATATCCGATCTCATTCTACCCGAGTTAGGGTTAGCGTCGGAGTGAAGGTGGTCGTCTGAGGTTGTGCGTTGCATATAAGGAGGAATAGGCGAGGTAAAGATCGAAGGTCACAAAGTGGACGCGGTTTACTGTATGGCCCGGAGGAGCTCAGGATCGAAATTGGAAATCTACTACAATAATACAGTTTGCGTTGGATTGGTAAATTTGGTTGAAATTAATTTCACACTTCCTGTAGCCGATGTTTTGGAGATTGAAGTTTGGCGAATGAAGACAGGGCGAGAGGGTACTGATGCGTGAGGTCCAGATGTTTTGAGGTGGTTAATGTCTATCCGGGAAGTTCATGTTTTGGGATGAAATTGATTTTGAATTGGATAGAGAGTTTTAGGTGAAAGGGGACTGTCATTCAAATTACGGAAGAAGGGTTGTAAACAAGTGTAGGCAGCTAATGATGAGGATTAGGCTAATCAAAGAAATTAAGGTAATTAATTCAAAATAAATTCATGCTTAAAAACCATTTTACCTTCTATATACATATACACCAATGCTTGTTTGCTAATGAATGTGACATTAAAATATGTACAAGAGTTTTGTCGGAAGGAGTGCGCAGTGAAATTAAGAGCTGAGGATCATATAAGCTGGAATTAAATTTGGAATCAAAATGGATCAAAAAAATCACGGTGAGTAAATCTCAGTCATATTTTATTTAGAATTGTTTTATTCATAAAATAATTGTTTGTTGGTTGTTTGGTTGCATTATAATATTGTTATGGCTATTATATATACTAGTTATTTAGGATTGGAGTTTGTGGTTATTATATATATATGTGTGTGTGTATATATATATATATATATATATATATTGGTGGTTGGATTCCCGCAGTACCATTAGCGGATGCCCGCGATACCATTAGCGTATGAATACCCTATATGCCCTACGCTATGACAGTGGATGACCTTTTATACCGCGATATCCTACCTCGAAGCAGGATGGGTATTATTTATGTTGGCTAACATCTGTCGATGCAGGAAAATAGGTTGGAGGGATCCAACTGGATTCCCCAAAACTATTATTGTTTGTTTGTTTCCATATATATTATGTAACACCCCGCAATTTTAAATCGGGACATAAGATATAATCAAAGAATAATTGTCTCAAATGCGAGAATTAAGGGAAATGGGTTACGCCATTGCGTTCATCTCGGAATTCTGCTTGAGATAGAGTTCGAGTTTGCGTAAATCGGACATCGTATGAAGAAGATGTGGATGAACGAAGTTAGGCAGAAAACCAGAAGAAGAGAAGAAAAAAATGTATAAATGCACTAGCGCTCTTAGGAATTGTGCCAATACAAAAATTGCACTGGCGCACCTGCCAAGTGCGCCCAGGTCGGACTGAAAGCCTGCACAGCTTTCTGGTGTGTTCTGATCTGTATTGTGACTCATTGTTTAGTCCTTTCTGACTCCTTGTTAAGTCATTAGGGCTAAGGTGTCACCCTATCCTTACTGAATGGTTGCGGTTAACTCTAAGTTCATCCGACGGCTCTAATTAAATGTAAAGTCTATATAAACAACCTAACACTCAACCCTAAAATCACACTAATTCATTCCAAGAGTCATCATACCGCCATACTCAACCTAGGACAGCCACCATTCTCTTTCTACCAAAAAGAAAACTAGAAAGCTACGAAGTGAATCAAATCTGAATTATAAGAAAAACGGTCTACATCAAAGGCGAGCATTCCAACTTCAGAATTCGGATTCCAGAAATCAAAATTCCTTCTTTGTAAGTTCGGTTATTCCTTAGATTTGAACGTGTAATTGGAATCGTGAATGTAATAAATCAAAATATAGAACTGTACCTATTTGCAAGTTAATTATCTTTGATTCATGCTTATGTCAAATCTAAAGTTATCTATGCCTTTGGATTTGATTTACGACTATGACTATGAGACTTTTGCCTATGACTATGGTTCGTGACTATGAAACTATTTCCTATGAAGCTATTGCCTATGATTATGACTATGAGAATTTTGCCTATGACTATGGTTCGTGACTATGAGACTGTTGCCTACGACTATGATTCATAACTATGAGATTATTGCCTATGACATTTATTAAGTAATTATTGTGATTAGTTGCACATGACTATTGTGGTTAATTGCCTATAACTATTGTAGTTAGTTGCTTATGCCTATTCCCATTGTTACGATTAACTAATCATGTTGTACCTTAAACTGGCATTATGTTGGATCAAATCACCTATGCCTATTCCCTTAATTATGTTGGATCTCATATTTAGTGTGTAACTTGGCCAGTTTATTCCTATTCACTATTATGTATATCGAACCTGGTGGAGCCATGCATGCCTATTCTTTTATATCAATTCTTGTGCTTATCCCCTATTCCTTTTGTTAGTGCCATTTCATGAGTACTTAGAAAACTTGTGAAATCATGTTATACGTACGATTATGATGCGGGGATGGGGCGTAGCTTAATTAAGATAATTTGGCATAATAAATATGTTGGCATAATCTGAATTGGCTATATTAGTGAATAATTTAGATTCATATTAGACTTGGGCACAAATGATAAATTTTAATTGGCCGCAAAGTATGTAATTGGCATGTAAACCAAGTTTTGGACATAAAAGGTAAACTAGAATATTAAATCTAGTTTTGACATGAACTGTAAATTGGGATATTAATCTAGATTGGGCATGAATTGTAAAAGGAGAAAATTAAATCTAAATTGGTATAAACTGCAAGTTGGGTTAATTGATAGGTAAATCAAGTTTTGGGCATAAAATATAAGTATGTTAATTTGCATGACAAATGAATATGATCTAGGCTAAATTTGTTTATGGAAAATTTACATGAATAGTAAATATGTAAAATTGGAGAAGAGGAAAATGCCTAACCCGAGGTTAGACTGAGTTGTGGTGTAAAACTGCCCAGAACCGCCCGGCACATCCAGTAACCATAACAATACCTGTCTAATGTGAGAGGTTAGAGCATCAAGCCCAGAAAGACCCGAGGTTAGACTGAGTTGTGGTGTAAAACTGCCCGGAACCGACCGGCACATCCAGTAACCACAACAATACATGTCTACTGTGAGCGGTTGGTGCTTTAATTAATTAATTAAAGCTCATGAACAATCAAGCTAGAAATGGTGAGGTTAAGTACTTAAGGAAACACTTAACCAACTTTACATGTTAACAAAGACAAGAAGGGTGGGGTTAAGTAATCGAGAAAACACTTAGCCAATTCAACATGTTAACTAGACAAAATTGGTAGGGGTTAAGTTAATTTGGAAACTTAACCAACTTAACATGTTAACAAGGCAAGATTTGTGGGGGTTAAGTAACTAAATAAACACTTAACCATTATAACATGTAAACTAGACAAGTGGGTAAGGTTAAGTAAGTGTTTAGCCGTTATAACATGCTAACTAGACTAGACGGTGGGGTTAAGTAAACTTAGAACACTTAGCCGTTATAGTAGGATAAATAAACAGGGATAAGTTAATGAGAGACACTTGACCAATATAACCTGGCAAATGAGTAAGGTTAAGGAACACTTAACCAATTTGACGTGATGTAGGGGTGGGTTAAGTCAACATGAACCGCTAGATAATACTTAACCAATTTGACATGATATATGGGTAGGTTAAGTCAACGTAAGCTGCTGGATAACACTTAACCAATCCAACATAACGAGGAAGAGAACTAAGTAGCAAACCTTAGTTAAGAGGACTAAGTTGTAAACCTTAGTTAAGAAAACAAATGATTCAGGAAACTAAGATGTAAACCTTAGTTAAGAGAACTAAGTAGTAAACCTTAGTCAAGAAAACCAAGTAGAATACGAGGAGGAGCGAACGTCCATCTGATCATGAAGAAAGCTCCAATGAACTGGGTTACGAAGCACGCAGCTTCGAGGAGACGTGAGGGTACTCTTGGTATCCCTCTGTGAGGCTGCTGATGATCCTTCTGGGCTCACAGAGGTTAAGGTCTGCATTAGGAGAGCCAATGGTATGCCTTGGTTGCAATAATAAGGCAACCTAAAGACTAGGATGGACCAGCGTGATTCGGCGAGACCAGTTTTTTCCCTGTGATAGCAACTCATCGTCTACCTACCATCTTGAGTCAGTCGAGATACACGAAGTGGAAAGGAGGAGAACTCCAACAGACCATATACTTGCTATCTAGTTATGGGTGAGGTTGGCATATAGGTTGGTGGGGCATAGAGGGGCATGCATACAGTTCACATTCTTGGTTTTCTTGGGTGCCTTTCATTTGTTAGTTGAGGGAGGGGTCTAGTGGGACCATAGCCGCTGTAAAAGCAGACCTTAGCATCTGCAATCGGCAGATATCTGAAAGCCCCCGACCGAGTTCCGTGTTTCTTGACTAGCCCTGCCACGGGACTCAGGTCGCACATATAGTGGACATGTGCATCTAGACATCGATAACGATTCACGACATATACGTGGGGAAAGTCGAGAAACATATACCACTCTGGGTAGTGTGTCCTAGACTAGGGGTCCTCGTTCGATAGGTAGCATAATCCCTAGTTGGACATAGGTCGCGTAAACCCTGAATCCGGGAAGCGTTCAATAGGTAGCATAAACCCCAGTGGCCCTGGGTAGTGTAAACCCTGGTTGAGTCTAGGAAGCGCTCGATAGTAAACCCTAGATTAGATCTAGGTAATAAATGGAATCCCCATAATAGATGTACAACTGAAGGCAACCCCAATTACAGGGATTAGAATCACGTTATCATATGATCATTTTATATAGATTACCAGTTTGGACACTAGTTAGATAGTGTAGAGATATAGAAATCAGTATAACAGGGTAGTTGTGAAGCAGAGAAGGAGTAGAAGCGCATTCAGTTTATCAGTATATTCAGTTTATCATTATATTCAATTTACCGGTATATCCAGTTTATCGGTACATTCAGTTTATCTTGTCATATCCCATGCTTATCCCATGTTATGTTGTTACTATGGTTTAGTCTTATATTTAGTTTATTCATGTCATGACCCTTTTCCTCGTTTAAATGCTAAGAATCACTGAGCTTACCAGGCTTTATGTCTGACCTAGTTTGCTTTCGCCTCTTTTCTTCCGTTCCCCCTCCCCCAGGTAGTCAGGGAGGGAAAAGCTCAGCTCATTTTTGGGCCGTTACTCTTTCGGAGCTTGAAAATTCTTTGGCGCATTGCTTTGAACTCCATTTTCTACTGCTATGGTTGGCTCATGCTTTATTGGGGAATATCATTGTCAGTTTGTGCTTCTTTATATTAAACAAGACAGATGCTGTAACACCCCGCCTCCGCTAGGGTCACTCGCAAAGGAATGCACTAGCTTTAGAGGGGCATTATTGGTAAACATGCACAGAAATATCACAAGACAGAACATATAAAATAGCGGAAGTAAAATCGAACTTTCATAAACATGAATACATAAGGTCTAAAGCCTTTTACATCAGAGTACATCAAAACTTGTCTTGCAATAGTAAAGAAGCATAAAGACTTTTTCATAAATTATTCCCCAAATAAAAACAGTAAAGTAGCCATAGCCAGGAAAAGTCCAAGCCATCCATGATGACCTTCAAGAAGAAGAAGTCCGAACTGAACAACAGTATTTCCTCCCTGTAACCTAGGGGGGAAACGGAAGAAAAGAGGCGAAACAAAACGGGTCAGTCAAAAAGACTGAGTAAGCCCTATCTACTATTAGTATAAAAACTAGTAAAGTCAACTGACATGAGAAACTGAGATGAACATAAGCATGATAACAAGATAGATAGGCTAAATCAAAATAACAGGATGAACTACTGAACTCAGGTAAACTAAGGTGTCATGATAAATTACGATGTCAAGATAAAACAAGGTATCACATCGTCAGGTTTCTATCAAGTATAATATCCCCAAGATATCTATCACGTATAACGTCCCATGGCATCTATCCTGTATATCCGCTCTGCACCTACCGTACTAGTATCCCAACTGTATTACGTGTTATCCGTGAATGACCCTTACTCAAAAGTCGTGTAATAGTCCATGTCAACCTAATATGCCGCATATATAGGTTACTCAACTCATATGTTTCTTTCCATGTATAAGTTCAGTCCTTTGCCGTAGGCTGTACGGGCTTTCCCATGTAAACGGTTTATCCTTGAAGTTGTTTTGGACTGCAACCCTTGATCTAGTTGTGTTTCCTTACCATGAACTATCGCGCGTCCACTTAGGATTTATGCCACCTAGGACCGCTAGGGATTATGCTACCTAATGAACGTTTCCGTGTCTCGGTTTGGGTTTTGGCCACCTAGGACCACTAGGGATTACGCCACCCGTCAACCGCGCCCTTGATCCCACGTATGTATCGTGAATCGTTTTCCATGTCTAGATGCACATGTTCCTCAATGTGCCATCCGAGTTCCGTGCCAGGGCAAATCAAGAAATACGGAACTCGGTCGGGAGCTTTAAATCGTCTGCCGATGCAGATATCAAGGTCTGTTTTTGTACCCGTGGCTATGGTCCCACGTGACCCATCCCTCAACTACTGAAAGGCAATCCAAGAAAAATCATGTAAAATAACCACTCCACGGCCCCACTATAGCCCACTTCCCTACGGGCCAACCTCACCCATGACTCGATAGCAAGCACATGGTCTGTTGGGGGTTCTCTGCCTTTCCGTACGTACACGATTGACTAAAGATGGTAGGTAGTCGGCGATGTGCTATCCAGGGCCAAAACCAAGAATCGTCGACTCCACGCTAATCCATCCCAGTCTTTAGGTCTCTCGCATAGCAACCAAGGCATACTCTTGGTCCTTCTAACGCAGACCTTAACCTCTCATGGGCCTAGTATGATTACCTGGCAGTCCACAGAGGGATCCCAAGAATATCCTCACGTCCCCCGAAGCTTCCACTTTGGCACCCAGTGCGCTGGAGCTTTTATCCGAGTCAGATAACTTGCTCCCCCTCGTATACTAAGCGATGACCTACCGTATCAGGTTACTCATTGTTTTGTGAATTAGTCCTATGTCCTTAGCTAAGAATTATTACTTAGTTACCCTTAACTAAGGTTTACCACTTAGCTTCCTTTCCCGTTATCCTTGATCAACCACGAGTCTCTACCTAGTTCCTCTAACTAGGTTTGGTCTTATTGGGTTAAGTGTTATCGTTCAAGTCCATGCCTTAACCTGCCCACGAATCACGTCAAGATTGGCTAAGTATTTAAGTTCAAGACTTAGCCCCACAAGTTGATTAAGTGTACCCAGAGGCTCATGACTTAACCCTATCAGGTCAAATTGGTCAAGTACTAGTTTACCTTAACCCTATCGGATTATCTTGCTAGATTGATTAAGCATAGATTATTTTAATCCCATCAAATTATCGAGTCGGATTGGTTAAGTATATTCTAAAAAGGTCTTGCGACTTAACCTTGTTAGGTCCGCGTATTAGATTGGTTAAGTGTAGGTTACTTAACCTCATCCAATCATCATGTATAATTGGTTAAGTATAAGTTGCTTAACCCCATTAAATTATCACGTTAAGTTGGTTGAGTATTGGTTACTTAACCTCATTGAATTACCAAGTTTAAATTGGTTAAGTGTTTAACTTAACCCCATCGAATTACCGTGTTTAGATTAGTTAAGTGTGGATTACGTAACCTCATCTAATTACCGTGGTTAGATTAGTTAAGCCTTAATTACTTAACCCCATCTAATTACCAAGTCGGATTAGTTAAGTGTAAATTACTTAACCCCATCCCCTAATCATCTTGCATGGTTAAGTGTCATTAAGAAATCAAACCCGATCCCACTTAACCTTATCAAGTTATCATGTTGGATTGATTAAGTATTGGTTAACTTAATCCCCGTCCACTAGCCGTATAAAAATGGTTAAGTGTCATTAGGCAAATCAAATCACTTAACCTACCCAACCTTGTCATGTTTTGTTAAGTATCATTAGCCTAATCAATTTACTTAACCCCTTCATCCATGTCATATTTGGTTAAGAGTCATTAATCAAATTAACTTAACCCTATCATGTGACATTAATTACTTAATGCACCCCAACCTCTCACATTAGACTTTGTTGTGGTTACTAGTTAAGCCGGTCGGTTCCGGGTAGCTTTACACCACAACTTGGTCTAACCTCGGGTTCAAGCACAACATGACCAACTTCTCACATTGGGTCCTATTGTTTGCAACTACTAGTTAAGCCGGTCGGTTCCGGGTAGTTTTACGTTGCAAACTCAACCCAACCTCGAGTTGGCCACACTTATATTATCTAAGTGTCATGTTCATCATGTTTCCAAAACATGTTACAAGTTTTTCAAGCATTTGGGTAGACCTAACTTAATAGGTAAATTCCCAAAGGGTAGACCTAACTTAATAGGTAAATTCCCAAGCTTATGTTTTTATGCATACTTACATGTCAACTTCCATGTTATATTTCAAGCCATGTTTTCAAGTTGTATTTTCATGTCATTAGAAATTACCCATAACATAACCCAACGCTTTTAAACTCGCATATACGTTCGCAACAACGTAATGGATTAAAAGAAGAGACTTGGCAAAGGAATGACAAAAATGGGTATTAAGCCACAAGTTAATCATGGTGGCAAATGAGGTACAAATGTGTTCATTAGCTTGCATGTTACATTCTTAAGCCTCAAAAGCATGCATAAACCCAAACTTGGCACATAAGCGAATCATGGTGACAAAAGACATGGAATGATGGCTAGAAACTCGCATATATCATCATATAAGGATTATGACTTCATATGCAAGTTGACATAATGATTATGAAGGTTCTCATGTTGCATAATGCAACATTTCAACATAAAGGTTGTAGCTTTTAGCTCATAAGATCAAGATAATGACTTCATAAACTTGCATGACATGATAGCATATATCATTCCCAATGATCAAAACCCAAACTTGCAACATGAACATTTAACTTCATAGTTAATATCTAAGAGTAGGGAAGGGCTTACATTGCTATGAAGGCCTAAATCGATTAAACTAAAGCTTATGATGAAGCCTATGCATGCCATCACCCAAAAACCCAAAGATGGATGCTCCAAATCACTAAAAACACCATCTTTATGAACAAAGATCAAAGCTTTTGTCTTGAAATCAACTTGAGGGGCTCTCATACTAACATAGGGACTCTCTAATACTCTCATGTTCATGAAACCTCTCATAGAAATGAAGTGGAGGCTAGGATAGTTGAGTGGAGGCCATGAGAGTAGAAATTTTGCCATAGTTTAGTTGCATGAATGAATAATGAGGATTTAGGATAGGTTAGGGTATTATTTATAGATTAGGCAAGTGTTTTAGGCCATAGGATTAAACCTAGATTCAATCCAAGCCATCAAAGCATGTCTTGGGGAAGAAGTCAAGTGTAGGAACCATCTAGGGCCTTTAGATTAAAGATGAATCATGAGAACCATCCAAATGCAAAATCTGCATTTGAGCGAATCGGCCCACGGGTTGACAGCCAAACACCCTGGATTAACCCCTAGTCGACCCAGCAAGCTCGGGTCGACCTCAAAAATCGGCCGGTTCGGTTATTCCCCTCTCCCAATTCGCTGTTTTGAACATTTTTGCATATTTATTTATTTAATTTTCAATTATATATATATATATATCAATATATATATATTTCTCTGCGCAACCCATTTCACTTAATTAAGTATACTTTAATTTGGGAATTTTTCGTGAAACTTCGCGAGGCCATATCTTGGTCATACGGACTCCGATTTTCGAAAACTCGGACTCTATTTCGCGTATTTTTCCGAGACGAACGCAATGGCATAGCCCGTTTCCCTTGATTCAGATTTTACAGTTTAATTCTGCCTCCATTTATGTTATAACAGGTTGTTGAAAATACGGGTTGTTACATTCTCCCCACCTTTTAGGATTTCGTCCCCGAAATCTCCAAGTTAGGAAGAACATATCCTACCATCCATCATCCATCTACTCAAAACATCATCCACAAGCAACCATTGTCCTTAGATGATTTCTAATGCTGTATGAATATATGCAAAACGTGTGTGTACATGTTCCTTAGCTAATGCTAATGATCAGGCCTGAATAATCTTTCTAATGCAAAATATGTATAGTGCCATGAATCCAACATGTATGCAAATAGTCCTAGTCATATAGATACTATATGCGTGCAAATCATTCATTCATATGCAACAACCGCATGATAATACATTCGATTTCATCCATAAACAAGTATAAATACTCGTGCATATGCAATATGAAATGTGACCGAGTCGAGCTAGTATCTAATGTGTATTCGCGCATCCACGAGCAACCACTTGCAACCACTTGCAACCATATCAATCATAACATGTTTCAAATACATGTTTGCATCCATAGGGTTCTACCGAGGATTCCCTAAAACAGGGTCGAGAAGATAAACAAGGCAAACTCCTTACGGGGTTTGTAACAGAAAATAGGACCGAGAGGGTGTCCACAAAAGATAGCCTACAAGTAAGCTCTACAGAAACAGGGATCAAGGAGATACTCCCAAAAAGAGATATCATGCGCGTATCTAGTCTTTGACCATCAAAGTCGTACTTCCTTGAGCTCAATTCCATTGTGCCTTGACCGTCTTTTAACTTCGCGATTTCGTAGCTTCTTATTTCCTGTTTCCATAACATGAGCTGGAACTCATTTCTTCGTCGCCTCTCGTTCCACTTGCACTTATCCTCTTTCTAGAATACTTGACGCAAACATGACTGCGTACTCATGATCTCATGCAAGCCTTCCAAAATTCACTAGTGAACCTTGGATCTCGTACCATAAGGTATTCCACGTAGAAAAACTTTCTCTTGAAAGTAAACAGATGCCAACCAGGTTATCAAGCGCACTTACTAGGGTGACTTCTATAACCCATGCATAAGTGAAATAGACCATCCGTCTCATCGGCGAACGCCACTCGATCGGGCTTCAAATTTCCAATAAAGGCATCCAGGGATTCTAAGTAACTAGTCATGACAGAACCTCAAAAAGGTTACACGATACTTCGAGGGTATTACCAAGGCTAGTCAAAAGTCTAACTACCCTCCTATCAAAACTGGGAGTGGCACCCCTTACTGGATAACCACTTCATCCCTAGAATCCATCCATAGCTTATAAACATAAGCATTATTTCCAAACTCAACACTTGGCATAGACATTCTCAAATCCAAACAAGTCATGTATACATGGACTGACTCTCCAATAGGACTTTGAGACAAAAATTGGGATTCTCTATTACGCTAGTACTTAAGGTGCAGAGACTCAACTATCGAAGCAGACTTAATTGATACCATGATCAAAACAAAGTCCTAACGGGATGATAGAGAAGAAAAGCTAAACCTTTAACAAGATCGTTACCCTCCTTCCGAGGTACCCTAGAAATGAGAGCATACTATTGCCCTCCCGATGATCTTATCCTTGTCCCCTGATACTTAGCTATCCACCCCGTTTCACCATGCCAAAGGTACTCTCTCGTCATGGGTTTCATTGTTCATCTTTCTCTCTCATTCTGGATTGAGCCATACCAACAAGTTGTTCATCCTTAAACTCGCATCCTTTATCCTCTTTCTCACTATCCTTTCTTATAACGCGGCCACTGGTCTCTCGAGAACCACCTCCATCGCATGGAAAGCACTTCCGTAGATAGAAAAGACTAGTCGCAGTTAAAACCACTGTGACTACAGATGGAGGAAAGAAAGGAAAAGAGATTCAATCAAGGAAACAAGGATAATGCTAATGGCCTTTGGGGAATAGCCTTTTCTTTTTAAAAGAAAACTTTCTTGAAAAATGCTTCTTTATAAACGATTTTCAAATAGTTTTCAGAAGGTCTTTAAAAACTTTTGCCCAGTCTGGTAACCTTCTGCTCTGATACCAAATGTAACACCCCGCCTCCGCTAGGGTCACTCGCAAAGGAATGCACTAGCTTTAGAGGGGCATTATTGGTAAACATGCACAGAAATATCACAAGACAGAACATATAAAATAGCGGAAGTAAAATCGAACTTTCATAAACATGAATACATAAGGTCTAAAGCCTTTTACATCAGAGTACATCAAAACCTGTCTTGCAATAGTAAAGAAGCATAAAGACTTTTTCATAAATTATTCCCCAAATAAAAACAGTAAAGTAGCCATAGCCAGGAAAAGTCCAAGCCATCCATGATGACCTTCAAGCAGAAGAAGTCCGAACTAAACAACAGTATTTCCTCCCTGTAACCTAGGGGGGAAACGGAAGAAAAGAGGCGAAACAAAACGGGTCAGTCAAAAAGAATGAGTAAGCCTTATCTACTATTAGTATAAAAACTAGTAAAGTCAACTGACATGAGAAACTGAGATGAACATAAGCATGATAACAAGATAGATAGGCTAAATCAAAATAACAGGATGAACTACTGAACTCAGGTAAACTAAGGTGTCATGATAAATTACGATGTCAAGATAAAACAAGGTATCACATCGTCAGGTTTCTATCAAGTATAATATCCCCAAGATATCTATCACGTATAATGTCCCATGGCATCTATCCTGTATATCCGCTCTGCACCTACCGTACTAGTATCCCAACTGTATTACGTGTTATCCGTGAATGACCCTTACTCAAAAGTCGTGTAATGGTCCATGTCAACCTAATATGCCGCATATATAGGTTACTCAACTCATATGTTTCTTTCCATGTATAAGTTCAGTCCTTTGCCGTAGGCTGTACGGGCTTTCCCATGTAAACGGTTTATCCTTGAAGTTGTTTTGGACTGCAACCCTTGATCTAGTTGTGTTTCCTTACCATGAACTATCGCGCGTCCACTTAGGATTTATGCCACCTAGGACCGCTAGGGATTATGCTACCTAATGAACGTTTCCGTGTCTCGGTTTGGGTTTTGGCCACCTAGGACCACTAGGGATTACGCCACCCGTCAACCGCGCCCTTGATCCCACGTATGTATCGTGAATCGTTTTCCATGTCTAGATGCACATGTTCCCCAATGTGCCATCCGAGTTCCATGCCAGGGCAAATCAAGAAATACGGAACTCGGTCGGGAGCTTTAAATCGTCTGCCGATGCAGATATCAAGGTCTGTTTTTGTACCCGTGGCTATGGTCCCACGTGACCCCTCCCTCAACTACTGAAAGGCAATCCAAGAAAAATCATGTAAAAGAACCACTCCACGGCCCCACTATAGCCCACTTCCCTACGGGCCAACCTCACCCATGACTCGATAGCAAGCACATGGTCTGTTGGAGGTTCTCTGCCTTTCCGTACGTACACGATTGACTAAAGATGGTAGGTAGTCGGCGATGTGCTATCCAGGGCCAAAACCAAGAATCGTCGACTCCACGCTAATCCATCCCAGTCTTTAGGTCGTTCGCATAGCAACCAAGGCATACTCTTGGTCCTTCTAACGCAGACCTTAACCTCTCATGGGCCTAGTATGATTACCTGGCAGCCCACAGAGGGATCCCAAGAATATCCTCACGTCCCCCGAAGCTTCCACTTCGGCACCCAGTGCGCTGGAGCTTTTATCCGAGTCAGATAACTTGCTCCCCCTCGTATACTAAGTGATGACCTACCGTATCAGGTTACTCATCGTTTTGTGAATTAGTCCTATGTCCTTAGCTAAGAATTATTACTTAGTTACCCTTAACTAAGGTTTACCACTTAGCTTCCTTTCCCGTTATCCTTGATCAACCACGAGTCTCTACCTAGTTCCTCTAACTAGGGTTGGTCTTATTGGGTTAAGTGTTATCATTCAAGTCCATGCCTTAACCTGCCCACGAATCACGTCAAGATTGGCTAAGTATTTAAGTTCAAGACTTAGCCCCACAAGTTGATTAAGTGTACCCAGAGGCTCATGACTTAACCCTATCAGGTCAAATTGGTCAAGTACTAGTTTACCTTAACCCTATCGGATTATCTTGCTAGATTGATTAAGCATAGATTATCTTAATCCCATCAAATTATCGAGTCGGATTGGTTAAGTATATTCTAAAAAGGTCTTGCGACTTAACCTTGTCAGGTCCGCGTATTAGATTGGTTAAGTGTAGGTTACTTAACCTCATCCAATCATCATGTATAATTGGTTAAGTATAAGTTGCTTAACCCCATTAAATTATCACGTTAAGTTGGTTGAGTATTGGTTACTTAACCTCATTGAATTACCAAGTTTAAATTGGTTAAGTGTTTAACTTAACCCCATCGAATTACCGTGTTTAGATTAGTTAAGTGTGGATTACTTAACCTCATCTAATTACCGTGGTTAGATTAGTTAAGCCTTAATTACTTAACCCCATCTAATTACCAAGTCGGATTAGTTAAGTGTAAATTACTTAACCCCATCCCCTAATCATCTTGCATGGTTAAGTGTCATTAAGAAATCAAACCCGATCCCACTTAACCTTGTCAAGTTATCATGTTGGATTGATTAAGTATTGGTTAACTTAATCCCCGTCCACTAGCCGTATAAAAATGGTTAAGTGTCATTAGGCAAATCAAATCACTTAACCTACCCAACCTTGTCATGTTTTGTTAAGTATCATTAGCCTAATCAATTTACTTAACCCCTTCATCCATGTCATATTTGGTTAAGAGTCATTAATCAAATTAACTTAACCCTATCATGTGACATTAATTACTTAATGCACCCCAACCTCTCACATTAGACTTTGTTGTGGTTACTAGTTAAGCCGGTCGGTTCCGGGTAGCTTTACACCACAACTTGGTCTAACCTCGGGTTCAAGCACAACATGACCAACTTCTCACATTGGGTCCTATTGTTTGCAACTACTAGTTAGGCCAGTCGGTTCCGGGTAGTTTTACGTTGCAAACTCAACCCAACCTCGAGTTGGCCACACTTATATTATCTAAGTGTCATGTTCATCATGTTTCCAAAACATGTTACAAGTTTTTTAAGCATTTGGGTAGACCTTACTTAATAGGTAAATTCCCAAAGGGTAGACCTAACTTAATAGGTAAATTCCCAAGCTTATGTTTTTATGCATACTTACATGTCAACTTCCATGTTATATTTCAAGCCATGTTTTCAAGTTGTATTTTCATGTCATTAGAAATTACCCATAACATAACCCAACGCTTTTAAAATCGCATATACGTTCGCAACAACGTAATGGATTAAAAGAAGAGACTTGGTAAAGGAATGACAAAAATGGGTATTAAGCCACAAGTTAATCATGGTGGCAAATGAGGCACAAATGTGTTCATTAGCTTGCATGTTACATTCTTAAGCCTCAAAAGCATGCATAAACCCAAACTTGGCACATAAGCGAATCATGGTGACAAAAGACATGGAATGATGGCTAGAAACTCGCATATATCATCATATAAGGATTATGACTTCATATGCAAGTTGACATAATGATTATGAAGGTTCTCATGTTGCATAATGCAACATTTCAACATAAAGGTTGTAGCTTTTAGCTCATAAGATCAAGATAATGACTTCATAAACTTGCATGACATGATAGCATATATCATTCCCAATGATCAAAACCCAAACTTGCAACATGAACATTTAACTTCATAGTTAATATCTAAGAGTAGGGAAGGGCTTACATTGCTATGAAGGCCTAAATCGATTAAACTAAAGCTTATGATGAAGCCTATGCATGCCATCACCCAAAAACCCAAAGATGGATGCTCCAAATCACTAAAAACACCATCTTTATGAACAAAGATCAAAGCTTTTGTCTTGAAATCAACTTGAGGGGCTCTCATACTAACATAGGGACTCTCTAATACTCTCATGTTCATGAAACCTCTCATAGAAATGAAGTGGAGGCTAGGATAGTTGAGTGGAGGCCATGAGAGTAGAAATTTTGCCATAGTTTAGTTGCATGAATGAATAATGAGGATTTAGGATAGGTTAGGGTCTTATTTATAGATTAGGCAAGTGTTTTAGGCCATAGGATTAAACCTAGATTCAATCCAAGCCATCAAAGCATGTCTTGGGGAAGAAGTCAAGTGTAGGAACCATCTAGGGCCTTTAGATTAAAGATGAATCATGAGAACCATCCAAATGCAAAATCTGCATTTGAGCGAATCGGCCCACGGGTTGACAGCCAAACACCCTGGATTAACCCCTAGTCGACCCTGCGGGCTCGGGTCGACCTCAAAAATCGGCCGGTTCGGTTATTCCCCTCTCCCAATTCGCTGTTTTGAACATTTTTGCATATTTATTTATTTATTTTTCAATTATATATATATATATATATATCAATATATATATATTTCTCTGCGCAACCCATTTCACTTAATTAAGTATACTTTAATTTGGGAATTTTTCGTGAAACTTCGCGAGGCCATATCTTGGTCATACGGACTCCGATTTTCGAAAACTCGGACTCTATTTCGCGTATTTTTCCGAGACGAACGCAATGGCATAGCCCGTTTCCCTTGATTCAGATTTTACAGTTTAATTCTGCCTCCATTTATGTTATAACAGGTTATTGAAAATACGGGTTGTTACATTCTCCCCACCTTTTAGGATTTCGTCCCCGAAATCTCCAAGTTAGGAAGAACATATCCTACCATCCATCATCCATCTACTCAAAACATCATCCACAAGCAACCATTGTCCTTAAATGATTTCTAATGCTGTATGAATATATGCAAAACGTGTGTGTACATGTTCCTTAGTGTAACACTCCACCTCCGTTAAGGTCACTCACTAAGGGAATGCCTTAACTTTGGTGGAGCATTTTAGTAAACAGAACAGAAACTTACAAGACAGATAAAACAGTACTTGAAAAAAAAAATTAACTTTATTACAGCGGAAACAGAAATTAATATGGTTACATCCTTTCAATTTCAGAATTCAAGTACAAAATATCAGTCTTGTACAAAAGCCTTCAAAATGCATAGTTTAAAATCATAATCCCCATGGAACGGAAGCTATACAGAGCCAAGCCATACTTTAAGCACTTCAAGCAAAGAGAAGTCCGGATCAAGCTAAAGTATTTCCCTCCTTGGATAACCTGGGGGGGAAACGGAAGAAAGGAGGCGAAACAACAAGGGTCAGACAAAAAGTCTGGCAAGTCCAGTGACTTTCAGCATATGAACAGATAATAATAATATGATATGAACGTAAAACTGGATGTGAGATAACTATAACAGGTGTAGCAGATATAAAAGAAAAACAGAATGATATAAACTATTGTTTTACACTTCTCTGCACTAATACTAGTATAACAGAATTAGGGGTCTCCCTAATGTCTAAATTGAAGCAGGAACGGGTACAGAATACTTTAACAGAAACAGAATGCTAATAATGGGCCTTTACTACCCGATCAGAAACAGACAGAAGAAGAAACAGATTTATCCCTACGGAAACAGAATGTAGAATTAGGTGTACACTAGTAATGGGCCTTTACCACCCGAACAGACGGTACCACACAGAAACAGACAGGTGTTACCACCCAACAGAAACAGACGGTACCAACAGAAACAGACAGAACTAAGTGTACCCTAAAACCCTACCCCAAGCGATCGGCTCCCTAATACATAAATATCCTGTGTCGGCCCCACAGTAGGGTGTATCACTCCCTAAAGTGACAACCAATTGGCACAGACCTATTTACAGAGGTCACGGCGTCTTACATCCTCAGAGGCAGACCGGGATCCATGCACGCACATGACCCGGTTGGAACGCACCATCAACACCCCTCGCCATTATCAGAATGAACCACTTATAATTAGTTCAGTAAGCGTGCCCGGACCCTACTTACTGTTGGGTCAAAGTTTTGATACCAGAAAGGGTTACTGACTAATATGGGTCCCAAACAACAGATGACACAAGTAATTCCCCTCCTAACCTTGTGTCCCCAGACTAACAGATTTCAGATTAACTTGTTTACAAGTTCAGACATACAGAATACAGATTTACTAATTCACAAATTAAGTTAACAAGTTTTCAGACTAAGGGGTCAGATGTACAGATTTTTCAGATTTGTCTAACTTTGTATTGGGCCTACAGATTCATGGACGGGTTTTACAACATCTATTAATCCCCTTTGCTTTAACCCTATTTTCCCCAATACGTTTTAGACGTCATTCTTATCTTAGATTTGCATTAATTAATTATTAATGCACAGACCTCTCACATTAGGTCGGTAGCTTGTGGCCGCTGGATATGCCGGGCGGTTCCGGGCAGACTTCTGCCACAAGCCAGACCTAACCTCGTGTCTTACGCATGTTATGACTAACTTCTCACATTAGAACCTATTGTTTGCGGCCACTGGATATGCCGGGCGGTTCCGGGCAGATTTACGTCGCAAACTCATTCTAACCTCGAGTTAGCCATATTCATCTTTGCGGCCAATTAATTAATTATTTACCGTTTATGCGCACACCCAACAGAATGATCACATCAACTCAACTGATATAGCAGATAACAGATTTTAGCAGATTGGGTGACTTAACAGATTTAACCGATTTAGCACTTAGCAGATTTTGGCATATAACAGATTAGGCATCTCAATAGACAAATTTAACAGATTTGGCATTTCAATCTAATTAGCAGTCTAGGCAATATAACAAAACTAGCAGTTTAGGCAACTTAGCAGATTTAGCAAACCTAATAATTCTAAAGGTTCTATTTACATGCCTTGCCTAGTCATAAATTAGGCCTAAATTCATATGCCTACATAATTTTTCATGATTCACAACATATATTCCATGTTTGCTTAAGCGCAGAATATGGACATAATTTGCCATATAACATATGTTCCAATATAGATTATACCAAATATAACCATTAATTTCAATGCATGTCATATATCCAGAAATCCCTAATTAGGTGTAATTACAATAATAGATATCCTAATTAATGTAAATCTTAAGTTTCCATATCTTCCTTCTTTTCATGTCGTGAATTATTATGCAAACTATCCCCAATAATATAAATCTTTAAACCATATCTTCTAAAAATCAGATCTTGCCTTTTTATATGCATTTTGTCCAAAGTCTCAAATCATATGTAATCTTTACAGTGGTTCCTCTTCTTCTTTTATCACAAAATATGCATAGGTCTAAAACTAGTTTATAACATATGCTATTTTTTCTAATTAATTACAGGTCTAAATTACAACATAACTATGCATACAACATGCATAAATTATATGTTCATAGTCAAATTTATGCATCCAATCCCAAGTCATATGTCCAATATATTTTATGCCTCAGACCTAAAGTCATACATTCAATTTGGTTTTGTCAAATTTCTCATCATTCATCCCAAAACTTGCGTTCATACGTTCATCTCTTATGAGATTAGGCACAGGCTCGTGGTAGCCTGGCTATAGAAACAGAAAAGAAGAAAGGAATATAGAACAGTCACAGAAAACAGATCTAACAGAAGAGAATACAACCTCAAACTCAGATTTAAATGCATATCAAAATTATAATTAACGTTTATAGCGGAGAATAACTGTACTTGCCTTGATTGGATTAAAGAAAGAACTTTAACTTGTTGTAGAATCTTTGCAGAACTTTAACCTCTAGTTTGAATTGAGTTGCTTAGGCTGATGTTGATTATCTTCTAGTTTTAATTCCAGCAGAGCAGCGACGCCATTTTTATTTTTATTTTTATTAGAAGAAGAGAGCAATGGAGGCTAGAGAATTGTGTAAGAAACCTAGGTAGAGTCTAGGGTCATTTTTATAGAGTTGCAAGTTAATTTGAGCCGTCCGATGATGCTAGGGTAAATCAAGGCCATCAATTTCAAAAGAGGCCAATTATGTTCACAATTAAGGACTGTAAATTACTCCCATTTTAAATTATGTCATAATTACTATGCATGCAAATTACCCCCATTTTGAATTATGGCATAATTACTATTCCAATTACATGCAATTCCATGTTTTAGCATATATATATATTTCCTACAATGTACACATTTCTCATTTAGGACAAATTCTATATATAAATAATTCCTAACACACTTATGCCATAATTACTCCCTTAATGTACATTATCAACATTTATTATTTATTGCCAATCCATCAAACATAAATACGTATTTAATAGATACATCTTTCCTTTTACCGTATACATTAATTATTCATATATACATGTCAATTAACAAGAATGACAATATTAATGTATCCTTTTCATTGTAAATTAGCATATTTATATATTTCTCAACATATTTATATATTTCTCAAATTAACATGTACAGATAAATGTTAATAGCATGTTTTCAAATCAATGCCCTATTGACATATCTTTAAATTAAATGCCAGATAAATATTCGTCATATTAATATGTTTGCATGTTATGTTCACAAAATAATATCACATACCATATTTTTCTTATTCAGTGCCACATTGATGTCAATTGCAGGTTTATAAATGACATTCCTATTAATAGAAAATTAAGTCTAACCTATTCATATTCTTCCTCTTTGAAAATCCCCATTTACTGCATACAAATATTATGCATAAACCTTTCTTTTCACTGCTTGCATCCACACATTTTTATTTAATTTGTATGTTTATGACATAAATGCACATATGTACGAATATGTTAAATATTTCTTTTCCTTTAATTTGTCATGAATCCAATTAGAGAAGGCCACTTATAAAAAAAACAATTCTTGGCAGGCAAAAATGCGCAACATACGCCTCATGATACGTACATGTCATATATATATATGTATGTATACGTATATGTGTGTATATATATATATATATATATATTTCTCTTCGTTTTTTTTTCTTTTTATCTATCTTCCCAATTACCCATTTTCACACTAAACCACTTTTTTGAACTGCATTCACACTAGGCTATTTTAAGCCATTCCCCTAAAACAAAAATAAGGCGCTGGCAGGGATCGAACTCTGTACCTCTTGTATGCAAGTCATGTGTTCCAACCAAATGAGCTACTAAGTCTTTTGCTTACAAAAGTTAGAACAATGCTAAACATTATTCTTTTCTCATTCCTCTTTTTTCATGTTTTGCTGCAATTTTTAATTTAAGGATATCTTTTTCATACGGAGTCCAATTTACGCAAACTCAGACTCTATCTCAAGCAGAATTTCAAGAAGAACGCAATGGCGTAACCTGTTTCCCTTAGTTCTTTGATTTAGAATTAATTATACTTTAATTTGTTAATTTCACAGCTATAGAATACACGGGGTGTTACATTCTCCCCCACTTAAAAGGATTTCGTCCCCGAAATCTTCAAGTTAAGAAGAATGTGTCCTACCATCCAATCACCCATCTACTCAACCATCATCCACAAGCATCCATTGTCCTTAGAAAACTTCTAATGTTGTATGAACATATGCAAAAGTGTGTGTATATGTTCCTTACCTAATGCAAAAATCAGGCGGTCTACTGATTCAGTTGACCTCCTTAATGCGAATTATGTCAGTGCCATGAGTCCAACATGTATGCAATAGAATTCTGATGATATATATTATTTCTATATGAGTGCACAACCATTCACTCAAATGCAACATCCATGTGCTGAATCAACCATTTTGCATCCACAAGAATTGAAAAATGCTCACTCATCCATATGCAGTATGAGAGTGTTTTCGAGCCGATCTAGTGCCTAGTGTGTGTATATGCATCCACGGGCAACCACTAGCAACCACTTGCATCCACTTGCAACCATCAAACATAACATGTCTCAAACACATGTTTACACCCATTAGTTTCTACCTAAAGTTCGAAGATTCGATCGATAGGATACAGTCGAATGATGGAAGCGAGTACAGATAGAACGAAAATTTGGTTCCCATTAGACATGGGTCCTAAGTATCGGCCCCAAAGACCGAAACCAACATCAAATTGACACCCAGAGGATTACCTTCTTTAGACAATGTCAAAACTGGAAATCCTATAAAAAGTATTTAGATATTTACAGACTACTGGTACAGATCAGGTTCCCTAATGATTCTTAGGAAGCTAAGCCTGATAAAATCATACCCCACGAAAACTCAGAATGTATGCGCCATACTTGACTCCTAACACAGATATCCCTCAAACCCCAATCTCAAACAGATGATCCATAACCCTTATGGGTCTGAGTCTATAGCGGAATTCAGAAATAATACTAGTATTAAAGTGCAGAGTACCGATTACAAAACCAAAATACCAGAATCAGAAAAAGTCTTAACTCCATAATCAGATAAAGAAATTAAACCTACTATAGAAATTTTTCCCTATTCCTATCCTAGCCACTAGCTTCAAGAGTGTTCGCCTGCCCTCCTTGTCCTCGTCTCTTCGGGCAGTCCCTAGTGAAGTGTCCCATCTCCCCACAGTTGAAGCAAGCACCCTCCCCTTCCTCTTTCGGTAATCCTTATTCAGATGAGTCGAGCTTCCATAAGTAAAACACTTTCCTCCTCCTTATCTTCAACCTTTCCTTCCTTCTTTTGTGTTTCCCTTTTCCCTCCATTGTGAACTAAGTCTATATGAGTTTCTCACCTTTTGGGTTGTGCTCCTTAGCCAAACCTCATCATTCTCATCTTTACTATCCTTGTGTAACATGTTGACCAATCCCTCGAAAGCTGCCTCCATCGCCCGGAAAAATCCTTCAAAGCTCTAAAGAAAACTAGCCGTAGGTGAAACTACTACAGCTATCGATGGAAGTCGGGCACTACTTTGCCCTTTGATGAGGTTACCCCCCAGAAAACCGGGAGCCCCAGAGACACAAGAAAGAAGGAAACAAGGATTCAAGCAGAGGATCAAAAGATAGATATATGGCTTAGGGGACTATGTTTTTCAAAATAAGCTTTACTTTTGAAAATACTTCCTTTTCAAAACCTTTTTGAAAATAGTTTTCAAAAATTCTTTATCAAATCCGGTAACCTTCAGCTCTGATACCAAGTGTAACACTCCACCTCCGTTAAGGTCACTCACTAAGGGAATGCCTTAACTTTGGTGGAGCATTTTAGTAAACAGAACAGAAACTTACAAGACAGATAAAACAGTACTTGAAAAAAAAAATTAACTTTATTACAGCGGAAACAGAAATTAATATGGTTACATCCTTTCAATTTCAGAATTCAAGTACAAAATATCAGTCTTGTACAAAAGCCTTCAAAATGCATAGTTTAAAATCATAATCCCCATGGAACGGAAGATATACAGAGCCAAGCCATACTTTAAGCACTTCAAGCAAAGAGAAGTCCGGATCAAGCTAAAGTATTTCCCTCCTTGGATAACCTGGGGGGGAAACGGAAGAAAGGAGGCGAAACAACAAGGGTCAGACAAAAATTCTGGCAAGTCCAGTGACTTTCAGCATATGAACAGATAATAATAATATGATATGAACGTAAAACTGGATGTGAGATAACTATAACAGGTGTAGCAGATATAAAAGAAAAACAGAATGATATAAACTATTGTTTTACACTTCTCTGCACTAATACTAGTATAACAGAATTAGGGGTCTCCCTAATGTCTAAATTGAAGCAGGAACGGGTACAGAATACTTTAACAGAAACAGAATGCTAATAATGGGCCTTTACTACCCGATCAGAAACAGACAGAAGAAGAAACAGATTTATCCCTATGGAAACAGAATGTAGAATTAGGTGTACACTAGTAATGGGCCTTTACCACCCGAACAGACGGTACCACACAGAAACAGACAGGTGTTACCACCCAACAGAAACAGACGGTACCAACAGAAACAGACAGAACTAAGTGTACCCTAAAACCCTACCCCAAGCGATCGGCTCCCTAATACATAAATATCCTGTGTCGGCCCCACAGTAGGGTGTATCACTCCCTAAAGTGACAACCAATTGGCACAGACCTATTTACAGATGTCACGGCGTCTTACATCCTCAGAGGCAGACCGGGATCCATGCACGCACATGACCCGGTTGGAATGCACCATCAACACCCCTCGCAATTATCAGAATGAACCACTTATAATTAGTTCAGTAAGCGTGCCCGGACCCTACTTACTGTTGGGTCAAAGTTTTGATACCAGAAAGGGTTACTGACTAATATGGGTCCCAAACAACAGATGACACAAGTAATTCCCCTCCTAACCTTGTGTCCCCAGACTAACAGATTTCAGATTAACTTGTTTACAAGTTCAGACATACAGAATACAGATTTACTAATTCACAAATTAAGTTAACAAGTTTCCAGACTAAGGGGTCAGATGTACAGATTTTTCAGATTTGTCTAACTTTGTATTGGGCCTACAGATTCATGGACGGGTTTTACAACATCTATTAATCCCCTTTGCTTTAACCCTATTTTCCCCAATACGTTTTAGACGTCATTCTTATCTTAGATTTGCATTAATTAATTATTAATGCATAGACCTCTCACGTTAGGTCGGTAGCTTGTGGCCGCTGGATATGCCGGGCGGTTCCGGGAAGACTTCTGCCACAAGCCAGACCTAACCTCGTGTCTTACGCATGTTATGACTAACTTCTCACATTAGAACCTATTGTTTGCGGCCACTGGATATGCCGGGCGGTTCCGGGCAGATTTACGTCGCAAACTCATTCTAACCTCGAGTTAGCCATATTCATCTTTGCGGCCAATTAATTAATTATTTACCGTTTATGCGCACACCCAACAGAATGATCACATCAACTCAACTGATATAGCAGATAACAGATTTTAGCAGATTGGGTGACTTAACAGATTTAACCGATTTAGCACTTAGCAGATTTTGGCATATAACAGATTAGGCATCTCAACAGACAAATTTAACAGATTTGGCATTTCAATCTAATTAGCAGTCTAGGCAATATAACAAAACTAGCAGTTTAGGCAACTTAGCAGATTTAGCAAACCTAATAATTCTAAAGGTTCTATTTACATGCCTTGCCTAGTCATAAATTAGGCCTAAATTCATATGCCTACATAATTTTTCATGATTCACAACATATATTCCATGTTTGCTTAAGCGCAGAATATGGACATAATTTGCCATATAACATATGTTCCAATATAGATTATACCAAATATAACCATTAATTTCAATGCATGTCATATATCCAGAAATCCCTAATTAGGTGTAATTACAATAATAGATATCCTAATTAATGTAAATCTTAAGTTTCCATATCTTCCTTCTTTTCATGTCATGAATTATTATGCAAACTATCCCCAATAATATAAATCTTTAAACCATATCTTCTAAAAATCAGATCTTGCCTTTTTATATGCATTTTGTCCAAAGTCTCAAATCATATGTAATCTTTACAGTGGTTCCTCTTCTTCTTTTATCACAAAATATGCATAGGTCTAAAACTAGTTTATAACATATGCTATTTTTTCTAATTAATTACAGGTCTAAATTACAACATAACTATGCATACAACATGCATAAATTATATGTTCATAGTCAAATTTATGCATCCAATCCCAAGTCATATGTCTAATATATTTTATGCCTCAGACCTAAAGTCATACATTCAATTTGGTTTTGTCAAATTTCTCATCATTCATCCCAAAACTTGCGTTCATACGTTCATCTCTTATGAGATTAGGCACAGGCTCGTGGTAGCCTGGCTATAGAAACAGAAAAGAAGAAAGGAATATAGAACAGTCACAGAAAACAGATCTAACAGAAGAGAATACAACCTCAAACTCAGATTTAAATGCATATCAAAATTATAATTAACGTTTATAGCGGAGAATAACTGTACTTGCCTTGATTGGATTAAAGAAAGAACTTTAACTTGTTGTAGAATCTTTGCAGAACTTTAACCTCTAGTTTGAATTGAGTTGCTTAGGCTGATGTTGATTATCTTCTAGTTTTAATTCCAGCAGAGCAGCGACGCCATTTTTATTTTTATTTTTATTAGAAGAAGAGAGCAATGGAGGCTAGAGAATTGTGTAAGAAACCTAGGTAGAGTCTAGGGTCATTTTTATAGAGTTGCAAGTTAATTTGAGCCGTCCGATGATGCTAGGGTAAATCAAGGCCATCAATTTCAAAAGAGGCCAATTATGTTCACAATTAAGGACTGTAAATTACTCCCATTTTAAATTATGTCATAATTACTATGCATGCAAATTACCCCCATTTTGAATTATGGCATAATTACTATTCCAATTACATGCAATTCCATGTTTTAGCATATGTATATATTTCCTACAATGTACACATTTCTCATTTAGGACAAATTATATATATAAATAATTCCTAACACACTTATGCCATAATTACTCCCTTAATGTACATTATCAACATTTATTATTTATTGCCAATCCATCAAACATAAATACGTATTTAATAGATACATCTTTCCTTTTACCGTATACATTAATTATTCATATATACATGTCAATTAACAAGAATGACAATATTAATGTATCCTTTTCATTGTAAATTAGCATATTTATATATTTCTCAACATATTTATATATTTCTCAAATTAACATGTACAGATAAATGTTAATAGCATGTTTTCAAATCAATGCCCTATTGACATATCTTTAAATTAAATGCCAGATAAATATTCGTCATATTAATATGTTTGCATGTTATGTTCACAAAATAATATCACATACCATATTTTTCTTATTCAGTGCCACATTGATGTCAATTGCAGGTTTATAAATGACATTCCTATTAATAGAAAATTAAGTCTAACCTATTCATATTCTTCCTCTTTGAAAATCCCCATTTACTGCATACAAATATTATGCATAAACCTTTCTTTTCACTGCTTGCATCCACACATTTTTATTTAATTTGTATGTTTATGACATAAATGCACATATGTACGAATATGTTAAATATTTCTTTTCCTTTAATTTGTCATGAATCCAATTAGAGAAGGCCACTTATAAAAAAAACAATTCTTGGCAGGCAAAAATGCGCAACATACGCCTCATGATACGTACATGTCATATATATATATGTATGTATACGTATATGTGTGTATATATATATATATATATATATATATATTTCTCTTCGTTTTTTTTTCTTTTTATCTATCTTCCCAATTACCCATTTTCACACTAAACCACTTTTTTGAACTGCATTCACACTAGGCTATTTTAAGCCATTCCCCTAAAACAAAAATAAGGCGCTGGCAGGGATCGAACTCTGTACCTCTTGTATGCAAGTCATGTGTTCCAACCAAATGAGCTACTAAGTCTTTTGCTTACAAAAGTTAGAACAATGCTAAACATTATTCTTTTCTCATTCCTCTTTTTTCATGTTTTGCTGCAATTTTTAATTTAAGGATATCTTTTTCATACGGAGTCCAATTTACGCAAACTCAGACTCTATCTCAAGCAGAATTTCAAGAAGAACGCAATGGCGTAACCTGTTTCCCTTAGTTCTTTGATTTCGAATTAATTATACTTTAATTTGTTAATTTCACAGCTATAGAATACACGGGGTGTTACACTTAGCTAATGCTAATGATCAGGCCTGAATAATCTTTCTAATGCAAAATATGTATAGTGCCATGAATCCAACATGTATGCAAATAGTCCTAGTCATATAGATACTATATGCGTGCACAATCATTCATTCATATGCAACAACCTCATGATAATACATTCGATTTCATCCATAAACAAGTATAAATACTCGTGCATATGCAATATGAAATGTGACCGAGTCGAGCTAGTATCTAATGTGTATTCGCGCATCCACGAGCAACCACTTGCAACCATATCAATTATAACATGTTTCAAATACGTGTTTGCATCCATAGGGTTCTACCGAGGATTCCCTGAAACAGGGTCGAGAAGATAAACAAGGCAAACTCCTTACGGGGTTTGTAACAGAAAATAGGACCGAGAGGGTGTCCACAAAAGATAGCCTACAAGTAAGCTCTACAGAAACAGGGATCAAGGAGATACTCCCAAAAAGAGATATCATGCACGTATCTAGTCTTTGACCATCAAAGTCGTACTTCCTTGAGCTCAATTCCATTGTGCCTTGACCGTCTTTTAACTTCGCGATTTCGTAGCTTCTTATTTCCTGTTTCCATAACATGAGCTGGAACTCATTTCTTCGTCGCCTCTCGTTCCACTTGCACTTATCCTCTTTCTAGAATACTTGACGCAAACATGACTGCGTACTCATGATCTCATGCAAGCCTTCCAAAATTCACTAGTGAACCTTGGATCTCGTACCATAAGGTATTCCACGTAGAAAAACTTTCTCTTGAAAGTAAACAGATGCCAACCAGGTTATCAAGCGCACTTACTAGGGTGACTTCTATAACCCATGCATAAGTGAAATAGACCATCCGTCTCATCGGCGAACGCCACTCGATCGGGCTTCAAATTTCCAATAAAGGCATCCAGGGATTCTAAGTAACTAGTCATGACAGAACCTCAAAAAGGTTACACGCCCTGATGAGTTTGACTTATGTGGTTGTTGCTGCTGCGAGGCGCCTCGGATATACCGGTGACTATGTGAAGCCAATGGAGTCATTTGTTGGCTCATTTACACCCCAAAGGATGGGGAAACGCATTGTTCAGGCATAATAATCTACATCGGTGGACCGGCCCTGACGATCCAAGGGGCAGTTGCGGCTGTTCCTGAGGGGAGGGATATAGAGGACTATCATTTGCCTCGGTTCATAGATGGAAATCCTACTTCCAATACGTGACATGTGCGGTTTTGATTGTAGAGCCTAGTATGGCGACATAGTGGGATAGGGCGCTTATGCCGTCTATGACTGATACTTATGATTTGAAAATTGTTTTGATACTATACACTTATAGTAATAATAAAAGATGAAATTTCATGTACCAAGCATTCTTGGCTATTATAAGGTGAAAACCCTATCCTCCGGCTTGCGTTGCATTGTGTGATGGGACCTGGGTCTTATAATAGCATCATTGTTCTTTATTTAGCATTGCGCTGTTGTTTTATGCACTGGTGTTCTTGGGAGGAAACCTGTTCCGTGTTATACGGCGTGGTCCCTTGATTTACCTAACTTTAAAATAAAGATTAATAACTGTTTTAGTTCTCATACCAGTCACATGACTGACCTGGAGTTTATTGTTTTAACCTAAACTCTAGGTGCCCTTATTTTGACATGGGCAGCTAGTAGTTTTGGTTTTGCAGATTTACATTCACAGGATCCTGGTTTACAGCTGGAACGATACTCGGAAAGCTCTGTATCCGTGTATTACTTCTAGTTGTGTATTGTATTATTTTCCGCTGTGATGTACTTAAATGTAATTTAAATCTCTGATATTTCTGTGTAATATTCATTTATACTGTGTATATTCTTGTATTCTGATGAATTGTTGTAACATACAATGAAATGTTCTTCTGTCTGCATTCTAATTTGTCGTGTTCTCGAAACAATCAGGCGTTTCGAACGGTCTGGGTCGGTTTAGCGACTGATTCGGATCAAGCGAAAAGTTTCGGTCATTACAACGTGGTATCAAAGCTTTGGTTTACAAAGCTCAGAGAACAAGACACGTTAGAACCAAACGAAAGAATTCATCAGAGATTGGATTAGTAATATCCAACGAGAATGACTCGTTAGAGATAGGATCAGTAGTATCCTAGAACGAGTGTGAAGGGTAGTATTTTTGAAATAAAAGTGAAAAAAAAAATTGTTTTGAAAATTTAAATCAATTATTTGTATTTGATTATTTAATTTATATTGATTTGGACAATCCAGTATATAAAGATTTTGCATATACGTCCGATCCATGGGTATTCAAAGTTTTAATATAGTGGATAGATATAAAATCGCACACTAGTCGCTCGGGGATAATTCTGGTGATGTCACGACATCATCAGTATTTGTGTTCGAGTTTCGAAGGTGTGATATTTATATATTTCCTATTGACTGGTGCGATAACCAAAATTAGATAGGGCTTATTGTTGTGTTTTGGCATCAAAAATGTGATTTTTGACTATATATCAAAATTATGTGATTGAAAAGATAATCAACTAATTGATTGTTGGTTGTGTTGTTTGATTATCGTTTCATTAATTAAATGTTGAACCTTTAGCCAAATTGAATCAAATAGTGAATTGTATTGAAAATTTATCGCATTTGCATGCATGTACATGTACTTACATTGAACAGGTCATTGCAAGGAGGCTAGAGCAGAGAATAAAATTGTTTGCCCGACAAACAGGTACATGTTTACCATAATTTATTGTTTTGTTTGGGTGATGATGATTTTATGAGCCGATTGGCTAGCCGCTTGGCTTTTTCTTTTTCTTTTGGATTGAAGAAGGCCATGGGAGGCTATATGAAATATCCCGAAGTCCCCGGTGCGGGGGAGGTTATGGCGAAATTTTTCGAAAATTTAGGGTGTTAGCCAAATTTTGAAAAGTTCTTAGAAACTGAAAAGTTGAAGAACTTAAGCCGTAATGAAAATTATGGAAGTTGAGTTGATTAGTTAAACAACTTTCGGCTTCGTTCCTTTTCGGGGATGAAAAGTTTTAAGTGGGGGAGATTGTAACAACCCGGAAATTTTGGGCCAATTTAAAATTTTTATTTTTGATGATTTTAATGAATTTTGAATATTTAAAATGAATTATTTTAAATAATAACGACAGAAAATTTATTTTCGACGAAGTTAAAACGAATAATTTTATTTTAATTATATAACGAGCCTGAAATGGCGCTGCAGTTCGAAAATTCGATTTCAAAGTTCGAATGAATGTACAGGATTCAAAATAAATCGGATTTCAGCGAAACCAGAAATATTTGAATCTGTTTAATCATATCTTTCTAACGGATCTAAGAAACTGAGATTTCACTTTATAGAATGAAAGATATGTCCAGTTTAAAATTCAGAAAAGTCGCTGCGGAATTTATATATATTTTAATATATATAAAAGGCTTTATAAATAGCCATTTTGCAATCGACCTCTGTTTTCGACGAAACCACTTTTGTTGGAACCGGAATATCAAATTATTGCTAGGTTTCAAAATTCATAATTTTCTGAATCAATATGTGAGCGTGGCAAAGTTAAACGCGTTTTAACAGTTTCAATCAATTTTGATCGATCAGAAAATGGCCATTTTTTAAACGGTCTCATAATTCGACGAAATTAGTTTTGTTAGGACCGTATCGTCAATACGAAGCTAGAAATAATTTTTCTGGAATTTTCTGAATCAGTTTGTGACCCCGGTAATTTAAAATGTACGTTTAAAATTCAATATATAAATTTATATTTTAAAACTAACAAAAACTGATGGTAACAGCCGAAATAGCTCACGAAACATGTCCCATTGCGTTCTAAATAGGGGTAATTAGCTATGGACAACAGTCGGTGGGCATGAATTTGAGTTCGAATGAAAAACAACTTTAAAAAAAATTACACATCAGCCCTCCCCCTATTCCCATTTCACCCGACCCCCCCTTTCTTTCTTAACTCAAAAAGAAAAACCGCCGCCCAGATCGAGATTCAGCCTCCCTCCACCTCGTCGCGCAACCACCTCCGCCTCTTCCCTCCTCCCTCCCAACAGGCGCGCGCCCTCTAACTCTTCTCCCTCCTCTTTACTGTCTCTCCCTCCTTTAAACCCCATTCCCTCGCAAAGCCTGAAGCACCGCCGCATCGACATAATTTGTGCCACCACCGGGCCATCGATATGGAAGTCGCACACCTTGCCGAGGAGCTGCTTTAGAGGTGGAGCCGGGGAGCATCGTCGATCGACGCCCAGCGCCTCGAACCGCGTGCCAAGTCCAACCCTAGCCGACGAATCCCCCTGGAGCGTGACAAAGAAGTGCAAACGATGGTTTAATCGGCCAATTCAAGGTTAGGTTAAATTAATTAGGTAATTAATAATATTAATGATCTTTTGTTTTAAATAGAATTGTTTTAAAATATAAATTTGAATTGTTTTAAAATATAAATTTGAATTGATTTTAAATATAAAAATTAGCATTGTTGAAAATATATATAGAGAGAGAGAGAGAAATGTGTTGAATATATATATTGTAAAGTTTTGAAAATATATATATCACAAAGTTTTGAATACATAAGTCGAATAGTTTTGAATATATACATCGCAAAGTTTTGAATATATATATATATCACAAAGTTTTGAATATACAAGTCGTAATGTGTTGAATATATACAGCGTAAAGTTTTGAATATATATGTCATAATGTTTTGAAAATATATAGAAATTGTATTGAAAATATATATCGTAATGTTTTGAAAATATATATCGCATTGATTTCAAAATAGAAATAGCAGAATAAAAAGATGATTTTTATATAGTAGGGATATAAAAATATGATTTTTATTTATATAATAGCAGAATAAAAATGTGATTTTTAATATAAAATTCTGTGAAACAGATTGCGTTGGGATCAAAACAGCGGATCTGAGCGACAGTAATGAATTGGTGGAGTGGATCCCCAAGGTGAGAACTCCTCACTTTTAAATTTATTTCTAGTTAAAATATATACTAGGAGGCAGACGGTGTTTAGTAGCACCCGAGTCCACAGACCATGGACGGCTTGTATGCTTGTTTGTTTGATTTTGATGTGTAGTTGATTGTGTGATGTGAAATGAAATAAAATATTTATATAGTTAAAAATATTTTATAGTTGAAAATAGAATTTATAACGTGTATTAAAAATGAAATATAAACAAATAGGACGATTTGTTTATACACACTGATTTGACTGATATTGACTGGGACGATAAATTTTACACATCGCCCAACTGCACAAATAAAATCTGTGTTTAATTGTTTGAAACCCCACACGGGTATTGGGATGATATATGACATACACTAATCCCAATAATTAGTTGTATGTCGATCGATTGACTGACAGACTGTTATGAGCGTTAAATATTTACATTTGATGCTTATACAGTGTAAAATGCACTTTAGATGATGGTTGATTATTTGTCGTTGTTGATATATACATGCGTTGTATGGAAATCCATAGAAATAAAATCTATGGTAATTGATTGGGCCTCATTCCAGTTTTGAAATAAAATATTTGAAAAAGAAATATTTGAATAGAAATATTTGAAATAGAATATTTGAAAAAGAAATATATGAAATAGAATATTTGAAAATAAAAATATATGAAGCCGTGTTAAGTAGTTACACGCCATTTTAACACGAACGAGAATTTTGTTGATTTTATAATGAATATGGAAATAATTTCAAAATCGAATATTTTGAAATGAATTCGAATTGAAATTGAATAGAATTGAATTCGAATTGAAATTGAATAGAATTGAATTCGAATTAAAATTGAATAGAATTGAATTCGAATTGAAATTGAATAGAAGTGAATTCGAATTGAAATTGAATAGAAATGAATTCGAATTGAAATTGAATTAATTTGAAATTCAAATTGAATTGAAAATGAACTGAAATTGAATTAAATATCGATTTGAATTGAAATCAATTTGAAATGAATTTAAAAAGAATTTGTAAGGGAAAAATCAATTTTGATTTGAATTTGAAAATGAAGTTGAAATCGTTTTGAAAATGAATTTAAAATGATTTATAATATACGTTTTAAAAGGGAATCGATGAAGTATATTTTATATATATAATATAATGGCCTGAATAGAACGCGCCGCGCCGCGGCAGTTCCTGAATTTCGACCATTGACTTCGAACGGATATTACGGGAGATCCGACCGTCGGATTCTCCTAAAACCAGAACCGTTGGGTTCGTATCGAAAAGAGCTTTCTAACGAATATTAGAAATTTGAAATCTAACGGTTGGATTTGGAATTATGTCCAAATCAAATTTGGAAAAGATCGCTGTAAGTGCAGTTCGATGGCCGTTGGTGGAAATCGACTGTACGGGCCTTGATAAAATTATTTAAAATATCAATAATTTGTGTAAAATCATAAGAAATGATTTGGGAAGAATTAGGATGAAAAACTCCATATTTGAAAAGATAAAAATAGATTATTATCGAAATGAACTAGTTTTGATCTAGAATTATAATTCTATTTATTTTTAAATAAATAAATTGGATTTGAAAAGGGTTTTAAAAGTTACCAGAATTTCCAATAATTGAATTGGAATGGATTTGAATCAAAATTGTCTTTGGAATATTTTGATGTTGGATTACATGATTATACAGATGTTGTTACGGAAATTTGAAAGATATATATATATATATATCGTTATTTCCAATACGATATTTGTTGGTCGTAGAATTTGATATTGAATATAAGCCGAAATATTTTCTATTAAGAGCCTTGTATTTAATATCAAAGGTGATTTGGGTTTGTCGTGAATAGTGTCTTCATTAACACTGTTCTTAAACCCAGTTGAGAAAAAGGTTAAATCTTTTTATTTAGATTTGATGAAGTGTACCAATTAAATAGTATTTAATTGGAATTGAATTGGTATTGATTTTTGGGTTTATCGTGAACAGTGTTTTAAATAACACTTGTTCTTTAACCCGATAATTAATGAAATGTGATTTTGAGTTGTAGTGAACGGTATCTTCAATAATACTGTTCTTAGACCCAAAGGAGTTAAGACAATCAGAAACTAACTGGAGATTAGTTAAGTTGAATGGTTCCTGAGGTATTGATCTGATGTTGGTTTCGGCCTTCGGGGTTAATACTTAGGGAATTGCTCACTTGTTAATTTACGGTTAGGGACGGATTGAAATGTGATGTGATTTTGGGTTTTATCGTGAACCGTGTTTTAAATGACACTGATTCTTTAACCCAGTTAAAGATTAAAACTAATGGGAGTTTTAATGAATCTTTAATTAGATTGAAAAGATCGAGAATGGAGTATCACCAGTTTTGCTCCAGGCGATAGTTAAATCTTTAATTAGATTTGAACGTGAGATGGCAATTGAATTTACTGATAATACCGTGGTGTTAGATGTGAAGTAATACCAGTTTTACTTCATGGGATGAATAGGTGGGGATTGGGAAATAAAATAAATGATTACTCCGGTGTGGT
Source organism: Allium sativum (assembly GCA_030737875.1). NCBI lineage: Eukaryota > Viridiplantae > Streptophyta > Magnoliopsida > Asparagales > Amaryllidaceae > Allium > Allium sativum. The sequence goes on along the minus strand of CM060912.1, from coordinate 964,369,039 downwards.
TCGCTAATCCCGACTAGTTTGAAGTGATATTCAAAGGAAGATTAAAGAACAAATTTAAAAGAATTTATCTTTGATAAAATCAATGGGAACCTTTCCCCAAGAATGTGAAATTTAGAAACTAACTGTAGGTTAGCTAAGCAGAACGGTTTCCTCGGTATTGATCTGAAGTTGGTCTCGGCCTTCGGGGTTAATATTTGGGGAATTATTTTCTTGTTAATTTACGGTTAGTGACTGATGAATTGGAATGAGGTGTATGTTGTGTTTGTGTATCACTTGTTTATTATATACGCGAGTTATTTAGAAAGACCGGGTTTATCCCATTCTGAATAACTGATTCAACGATGGGTCGAAGATGAAGACAATGGTTGAAGACCGGAGGTTTTCACGTCGTTTGGGTGATAACTGATGATCTTGATTGGGCCGTACACCCAAGAGGAGGGAATCAGTTAGTGGTCGTCCCGACGTACTTGGAGATCGATGGATATGCGAGGTACAAGGTACCTCAGGTTTTGTTCAGACCTAGAACGGACTTGTAAATGGACTGTGTGTCTGACATTGGATATCATTCTATGTGACTGATGGATATCGGTTGCATGGAGTGGTTTGCCTGTGTAGCATGCAAAGATGCAAATGATCAAGGCTTCTGTTGAAAAGCAGAGTCTTGTGGTTGATGATCAAAGTACAGCCTGTGTGGCACAGCTTTGTATAGCAATAATTCGCGAGCCTCACACCCCTGTTGTGAACCAGAAACGGGAGAGGACATCAGGGAGGACATGCGTTTCTTTCTAGCTAGAAGTAGTGTCAGTGGTTTTACACGCCCTGACAAGTTTGACTTATGTGGTTGTTGCTGTTGCGAGGCGCCTCGGATATACCGGTGACTATGTGAAGCCGATGGAGCCATTTGTTGGCTCATTTACACCCCAAAGGGTAGGGAAACGCAGTGTTCAGGCATAATAATCCACATTGGTGGACTGGCCCTGACGATCCAAGGGGCAATTGCGGTTGTTTCTGAGGGGCGGGCTAGAGCGTCTCGAATCGGTAGAGTACTATCTTTTGCCTCGGTTCACAGATGGAAATCCAACTTCCAATACGTGACATGTGCGGTTTTGATTGTAGAGCCTAGTATGGCGACATATTGGGATGGGGCGCTTATGTTGTCTATGATTGATACTTATGATTTGAAATTTTTTTGACACTATACACTTATAGTAATAATAAAAGACAAAATTTCACGTACCAAGCATTCTTGGCTATTATAAGGTAAAAACCCTATCCTACGGCTTGCGTTGCATTGTGTGATGGGACCTGGGTCTTATAATAGCTTCATTGTTCTTTATTTAGCATTGCGCTGTTGTTTTATGCACTGGTGTTCTTGGGAGGAAACCCGTTCCGTGTTATACGGCGTGGTCCGTTGATTTACCTAACATTAAAATAAAGATTAATAACTGTTTTAGTTCTCATACCAGTCACATGACTGACCTGGAGTTTATTGTTTTAACCTAAACTTTGGGTGCCCTTATTTTGACATGGGCAGCTAGTAGTTTTGGTTTCGCAGATTTATATTCACAGGATCCTGGTTTACAGCTGGAACGATACTCGGAAAGCTCTGTATCCGTGTATTACTTCTAGTTGTGTATTGTATTATTTTCCGCTGCGATGTATTTAAATGTAATTTAAATCTCTGATATTTCTATGTAATATTCATTTACACTGTGTATATTCTTGTATTCTGATGAATTGTTGTAACATACAATGAAATGTTCTTCTGTCTGCGTTCTAATTTGTCGTGTTTCGAAACAATCAGGCGTTTCGAACGGTCTGGGTCGGTTTAGTGACTGATTCGGATCGAGCAAAAAGTCTCGGTCGTTACAAAAAGGGTTATGTAATTAAAGACACCTAATGGTATACATAACCATGGTAGAATAGGTAAAGTTATGTATTAAAGACTCCCTCAGCGGTACGCATAACTAATGGGAGTAGGTAAAGTTATGTATTAAAGACACCCTCAGGGGTACGCATAACTAATGGGACTAGGTAAAGTTCTGTCTTAAAGACACCCTCAGGGGTACGCATAACTAATAGGAGTTGGTAAAGTTATGTATTAAAGACACCCTCAGGGTTACGCATAACTAATGGGAGTAGGTAAAGTTGTGTATTAAAGACACCTAGAGGTACGCATAACCGATAGGTAGAATAGGGGTTATGTATTAAAGACACCTATAGGTACGCATAACTGATTGAGGGCTATGTAATTAAAGACACCTCAGGGTATACATAGTCAGTGGAAAACCTAGTGGGGATACAAGACATAGGGGAGAGCTTGTATCACGTTGTATGGGACCCATTTCAGTCAGTAACCCGGAGAGGTATCAAAGTAAAAATCTCCGTACTAGGCGGGGAAGGGGCACGCTTACTGATTGATTGTAAGAGATCCAAAACGAGACGGATGGTGTGGGCGGCACAAACTTACCGGGGACATGTGCGTGCATGGGCCGGGCAGAGGGGGACAAGACGACCGTGACACCAGTAGGTATAACTGTGCACACCTTAGGTTACCACTTTAGGGAAGTGATACCCCCTAGTTGTGGGACCAGCACAGGGTATCTACAGAGTAGGGAGCCAATCGATTAGGGTAGTGGTTAGGGTATATCCGGACATATGCCCTAAGTCTTCCAATTTGTAGTAGGAGGGTAGTGGGTATGACTAGTTGAGATAGGAGCAGGCGGCACCTATGGCAGCAGCTAGGAATACACGAAATTACCACCATCGTTACCATGATTAGCGGAAGGGATTATCCCATCTTGATTTGACTAGTAATAGTGCAGAGTAGTTAGTAGTGAATCATGCGTACACCTTACCTTATTTGTCCAGTCATACCTGTCATCTGTACCGTGATCCTCTTATCCACTTTGTATGCCTGTCATGTTTACCTTTATTTATTTACTGGCTAAAAGTTACTGGACTCACAAGACGTATGTCTGACCTAGTTTGTTTCGCCTCTTTTCTTCCGTCCTTCTCCCCAGGTTCTCAGGGAGGAAACACACAGGTTTAGTCAGGATTTGGATATCATCTTCTAGGAGCTACTTCTGAAGTATGGCTCGAGTCTCTGTCTCTTATATGGCTTTCTCTTTAATCAGGGGAATGATGATTTTCTTTTAAAAACCTATGTACTCTGATGATATAAGACAGAAGTGTTTTGTTGTAATAGTTTTATGACTCATGGTATTATGTAACAAAGTATTTTGGAGATTTAATAAAGTAATCTGTTTCCACTGCAAAAATTTTATATCTGTCTTGTGATATTCTGTGTCTGTTTACCAAAAACGCTCCACTGAAGTTAAGGCATTCCCTTTGTGAGTGACCTTAATGGAGGTGGGGTGTTACACTTTGCTTATGTCATGCATGACATCATCCAGATATTTAGTTAATCATTAATATTAAAAATATTTTTATTTGCTAATTACTTTCCAAATGTATAATTAGATACTCATTTTAATTTTCAACAACTTTTATTGATAAAATAGCTATACATTGATAAAACGATTTTAGGTCATTTTATCAATATTTTTCCAAAAAAATATATTTTTGTAAACATTTTTCCAGAATGAGTCTAACATCATTAATAAAAAATTAAATGATGTTTAAAAAGGTTATATAATGATATTTATAACGTTTAACAATATTCCAAATAATTACGATATTCGAAGATAATGTGTTTGAATTTTCGGGTCTTTACAATTATCTACTAATTACAAGCAATTTGCAATTTGATCACCGATGCCAATGACAACTGATTACATAAATATCCAATGCTCATTCAATAAACAAAAACTAAGCATGAGAATGAGTAACAAATAGTCCGGTTCATGAACAAAAAGAAAAAAAAAGGGCTGCAACTTCAACATTAGAAAAAGAATTAACTGGACAAGTAAATGTTCAGCTCTGCTTTCGGTATGCATTTTATATGAAAGCTGCTATTTCAATATAAAGTTATGAACAAGATAATGAATGTAAAGTTTGCATTAAAATGACATATAATGTATACAGTACTTTGAATTCTCTTTGCATTACACAGTGCGAAAAAGCATGAAAATAAATAGTGACCGGGCAGCGTATAAAGTTTGCATGTGACCGGTACATTACATTAAAAACTAAAATACACAAGCACGTTGAAAGTTCAGAAGAGGAGATGGGATAAAAAAATAGCTTTATGTGTCCTTATGCAGAGAATTCTCTCGATATTGCAAGCGCTATTCACAAGCTATGAGCAGCTGCACCTATTCAGAAGTACGAATAAGTGATGTTTTTTCAGCGACCTATTCAGAAGTACGAATAAGCGATGTTTTTTCACTGAAAAAATCGCTGAATCTATCAACTTTTGCTGAATGAGTCAAGCACACCAAACAGCTTCAAAAGTTCCAAATGCTGAATTTTTACATATTCAGAACTAATTTCAGCTGTTCGGAACAAAAACAAACACAGCCTCATGTAGAATTTTGAAATAAAAAAATAATTCACAAATAAATAGGATTATATATTATTTTATATACAGATTTGGTGGTTTCTTTTTGTATAAAAAGTAAAAAATATTCAGACATGTCGCAGACTCTGTTGAAATTTTAGAGGAAGAAGAGGAAACTACAAGAAAGCAGGAAATTTTTATTGCTTTTATTGATTGCTTTTATTTCCCTTTATTTTTGCTTGATACAACATTCATACTGCTTGATACAAATGAAAGAGTACATCCCAATTTATATTAGGGAAAATCTCTAGACTATTCTTTTCTAGATACTCCTTGAATTCTGTACTTTCTAAATATTTCTTCTTATTACATATTTATTTAGTCTAGATTTTTCCCTTTCCATATATACAAACATTATTTTACTAATAACCATTTCAATTAATGCAATAAATGTTTCCTTAAAACCAAGTTTATTTTTCAACATCCCCCCATAAACTTGGTTTTATTAATCCTCGAAAATTCCTTTGTATCTCACATATTTTGGCAAGAGAAAGAGTGATACGAGTAAATATTCATTGATTGCAATGACTTTGTTATCCATCGTAGAGCTCTTTAAAGCAAAATCATGCGACTTCCCTTTGCATTCATCAATTCTTCCATAATTTCAAAAAAGTCTCTTGAATTTTCCAAAAGCCATTGGTTCAAAATCAAAATCTCTAAATATATGACGTATATAGTCAAACTTGTTATTTGGAATTGCATAAAGTGCTTTAACCTTAACTTTATTTTCTTCTTTCACGGTATCATTATCTTTCTCATTAATGACCTCATATTTGGCAACATCATCAACCTTCTTCTCACAATTACTCTTCCTTCCATCATCCACCATTTCACTTTGTTGTTCCTTGATTACCAATTTTTTTATTTCTTCGATCTTTGGAAGATCTTCTTCCTTCAAATCATCGAATTCATCGTCCTTTATTTCATCAAGTTTAACTAACTTTGTCTCTTCATTTATTGTTAGCTCTTCTACAACTTTTTATTCATTCTTGTTCTTCTTTTCCTCTTCTTCTTCATTTTTTTGGTGGGCCAGTAGTGATATGCCCTCTTCTATACTTCTTTCTTCAATGTAATTGATCTTCTCTTCAAGTTTATTGTTTCTTGGAGCTTTACATTCAGAAGCATAATGCCCAAATTTATCATAATTATAGCATTGAATGCTTGACTTGTCACATTTTAAATTGTCTCTCCCACAATCTCTAGTTGAGCTTTCTCCTCTTTGTATATTGTCGTTTTCATTGTTGAGCCTCCATCTTTGTCCACATCTATATCCACGATCTCTTCCTCGTTCTTGATCACGATTCGATCTTTCGTGGCTTTAGTTATTTTCTTTCTTTTCTGAATCAATCCATGTCTTGATAACATGCTCCACCATCTCTTCCATCTTCTTTTTCTTTTCTTCATAAGCTTGCAATGAGCATAAAAGCTCCTCTATAGCCATGGTTTCCAAGTTTTTTGGTTTCTTCAATGATGGCGGCAATATGTTCAAACTTTGGATCTAATGATCTAAGAATCTTCTCTATGATTTTGACATCATCTAATTTCTCACCATTTCTTTTCAAATTATTAGTAACAACTAAAACTCTTGAAAAATAATCAGAAATAAGTTCACCTTCTTTCATATGTAGAGATTCAGGTTCTCCTCTTAATGTTTGAAGATACACCTTTTTGACTTGATCAACTCCCTTGTAAGATATCTAAAGCTTTTCCCATTCTTCTTTTGCTGACTTTGCTTCCGTAATCTTTTCAAAAGCGTCATCATCCAATGCTTAATGAATTAGACAGAGAGCCGTCTTATCTCTCATCATGTGTTTTCCAATTCATCCCTTTGGGTTTGAGATAGACTATCTTCGTCTTCTTGTTCGGTATAGCCTTTCTCAACTATCTCCCATAGATAATATCCTCCAAATATGACCATCATCCTTAAACTCCAATTATCATAGTTGATCTTGGTAAGCATTGGAATTGGTGCAGGAGCGCTGTTACTCGCCATCTTTTAAGATCTTATAGCTCCGATACCACTATGTTGAAATTTTAGAGGACGAAGAGGAAACTATAAGAAAGAAGGAATTTTTTATTGCTTTTAGTGATTGTTTTTACTTCCCTTTATTTTTGCTTGATACAACATTCATAAGACTTGATACAAATGAATGACTACATCCCAATTTATATTAGGGAAAATCTCTTGACTATTCTATTCTAGATTCTTCATGAATTCTATACTTTCTAAATATTTCTTCTTATTACATATTTATTTAGTCTAGATTTTTCCCTTTCCATAAATACAAACATTATCTTTCTAATAACCATTTCCATTAATGCAATAAATGTTTCCTTAAAACCAATTTTATTTTTCAACAGACTCATGGTAATTTAGACAAATTGGTGAAACATAAAAAAAAACCGACTCAGTCAATGTCCCTGAAAATAAAAGGATTGAAAATAAATTCTTGTTTATCAAATCACAAATAAGTCAGGATGAAAACTGTAGACTTATATCAGTGCATATCCAATTCAAGTTCCAAAGAGAAACATAATAAGCTATATTCAAAGATTTAGATTTTCATGAGAAAATCAAAATTATGAAACAGTTGGCAGTGAAAATCTGTAAACGGGTAGAGCATTGCTACATTCCTTCATATTCAGTAGAAATAATTGTTGGAACTACAAAGAAAAGCCAAGCACAACATTTTTCACACATCCAGAAATTATAAAAAAAATAAGAGATTAGATAATAAGTCACTCTTTAAATTGTGCAACTCAACATATACAATATATCCACAAGTCTAGTATATTTTAATTTACAAATAATACAGTAGTTCAAGAAAGGTATTTTCGAAAGAAAATGAAAGGACACACTTCAGTTGTGTGTCCCAACACATCGCAACAAAGTGTCATACTTCAACATGCGTGTAACTGTACACATACATGTATCTGTACATATAAACAGTGTGGGTAAATGTTTGTTTATCAATTCGTTGAAGCGAGAGATGTAAGATATACAAGTATGTCAAAAATTAACATACACTGCTAGCACACAAGTGCACCCACACACATAGATATAGTATGTATATCTATATGTACATGCGTGTAAAAATATGCGGGTGTGTCCATCGTTAGCTCACACGTGCATATACACATAGATATTATGTCTGCATGAGTGCTTTTGTGTTTGTACATCATCGTTAGTACACAAACAAATATTATATCTATGTATAAGGGTGTGTATTCCATTTTTAACATAGATAAATGCTCATGCTTACAAGGCTGCAAAATTAGCAGAAGATAAACAATAAAAAATAATGAAAAGTAGTATATTCATATACTAGACCCAATTAGAATTAACAGCTATATTATACCACAATGTTTCAAATCATATCTTGGATATTGGTCAAATGTTTCAAAGTTCAAACCATCTTTTGATTACTTGGTAAATATTCCTCTGAAGTGTACCATGCAAATTATGCTCAAATCTAATACTTCAGCATAACTTATTCAAAAAAAAATCAAATCATGTTGAAAATGCTAGAGTATCACTCACCAACATCCCCCCACCCCCCATCAAACACGCACAAAGATGTATATATAGGATCAAGAGCACCCCAAATAGTGTAACACCCCTATGACCCCCTTGATTTCAACTGCACATTCTTGTTTCTTTTTTCCTCCCACTAAATCTATCTCTTCCCACTAACTTATGTAAATACAAATGGGTGGTCTATATTGAAATGCAAAAGAGATGCTATAAAATAGGGATGCACTTTATTGCTCTTAATATATATATATATATATATATATATATATATATATATATATATATATTGAGAGAGAGAGAGAGAGGAGCGTTCCGCTACACCTCTTATATTGCACGTGAACGCCCCATTAATCTCAACCATACAATGTTCCACTCATTCTCTCTCTTCCCACTAAGAAAGAATATTAAAATGGAAAGAGAGAGAATGAGTAGAGAATTATATGGCTGAGATTTAGGTAGAGCGTTCAAGTGCAATATAAGAGGTGTAGCGGAACGCTACTCATATATATATATATATATATATATATATATATATATATTAAGGAGCCCCCTTGAATTTCGGCCCCCCATTTGCACTTGAACCATAGCCACACGTATTTTGTCTAAATATGTTAGTGGAATGAGAGGTAATGGGTGGAAGGAGAGAGAGAGTACAAAATAATTGGTTGTTGTTGAGGGGCTTCTCGGGTGCTGCACTGTTTGGGGTGCTGTGGAATGAGAGAAAATGAGTAGGAGAGAATGAGTGGAAGGAGACAGAGGTGCCCCGGAACGCTCTTATATATATATATATATATATATATATATATATATATATATATATATATATATATATGAGGAGCGTTCCAGAGCACCCAGGTTTTGCATTAAATAGCAACATATTATTTGTCGTTGTACGCTAGGATCCATGCCTAGTTCAGCTTGATGGTTGCTCCGTTCGTTCAGTTGGAAACGATGAGAGAGAAGAACCGAGCAGAACGGATTGTTAGTAATGGTCTAAGGAACGACATTAGGTTTGCATTTAGTTAACCAAGGACGATTACATTATAAATATTTACCTATGGATTGTTGCTCCATCCCTTAGCTCCCAAAGTGGCTTACTCTCATTCTTAACATCCGTCTTTATCGCTCCTTGTATCTTCTTCACAACAAAACTATGATGGCCCGCCCTGCACCAGCCAACATTTCCAATGAAAGTGCGATGTGCCGATGTCCAACCACACGGGACGGTCGCCAAAGAAAGGAAAAGAATGGAATTTCAACTAATAAGAAACCTGTAGAATATCTTACAGCGCATGGGAATAAAATATAATAATAACATAACTTTAACATAAAATAGGCGAGACGGTGTATAAGCTGAAAACTAAACCATCATAACAGCGGAAATTCAAAATACAGCTTATGTTCCACATCATCATTATTACAACTTTTAAAACTATCCCTAAAGCAAAATTAGAAAGGTACACTACTAATGCCCAAAGTAGTGACTAGCAGCAACACATGAAGAATATATAGGAATAATATGTATGAGCCTCCTACTCGTCTCCGGACAGCTACTCGTGCATAATCACCTGGCATGTCTCTAGTCTGCCCGTTCAAGAGCACCCAAAGTAATAAGAAGAGATATAAAACTCTGGGTCAGACAAAAGTCTGGTATGAGCGATAAGCAGCAAAACAGAACAATAATAGGTATACATAACCATACCTGAACCTGGACCTGCAACCAAAGAGTTAGCACAACAGGATGTACAACACTCTAAGGTGACACTAACACATGGTGTGAAAATAATGGGGAGGGGTGTGCATGTCATGGTGATAGTAAAACATCAAACATAAAAATCATCCTCACATTTCTCACTCAGTGCGTAAAACATACGATATCTACCACTTTAATCATCCAACTCTTTGTTACGATCACTCTGCCACATGGAGTCATGACGGCTCCACTGCACTGATCCATAACCACTAATACTTTGCTATGTCCACTCTGCCCCATGGAGTCATAACAACCCCACTGCACTGGCTCATAGCCCTGCTACGATCGCTTTGCCTCATGGAGTCGTAACAACCCCACTGCACTGATCCATAGCCACTAGTCACGTCTCTCGATGGTGAGTCAAAGCTATAGACATCGATAACCCCTTTGCACACGTCCCGCAACAAAGTCCAATCATGAAGTTAACTCGTTGGTTCCCATCTGGATCCTGAGTAACAACTTCCCATTTGGACTACCATTGCATCTCGGGTTCTGGTCTCCTCCGGATCGGTCTCCATTTGGTTCGTGGTTCACGTATCATGTCCACGCTCCATGGTTCGGTTCGAAGTCACCACTCCAGTTTGGATCGGACTGCTCCATACGGGTCGGGCTTTTCCACCTAGATCGGTCCATGCGCTCCTTCTTATGGTGGTTCGCTTCGGAGTAGCACCCTCTCCAGATCGGTTCGGGTCATGGTGCCTTGTTGGGTTCGTGAACAACATTCGGTTCAGGTCGGAGAGCTTCAGATGCGAGCGGATCGGGGTGCTTCCAGTGGGTCGGTTCGTGATCTGTGGCTCATCACGGTTAGGTTTGAGCTCCCTAACTCAAGCAAGCGGCTCGTGAAACATGTACACGGTTGGGACTCGAAGGGGTTGTACTCACGATCGGGTCTATTTGGAGGGGCGATCTGACCAGTTCCTGCACAATTTTCCTACAACTTTTCCAATGACTGTTTTACACCATACGACGACGTTTTTGACCAATCTAACTTTGCTAAGCAATCACAAAACATTCCAAACAGTCATAGAAGCATGTATAATCGACTATAACACCAAAACAACAATTTAACATGTCAATATGGGTCAAACATACCCCCAAAAACCATGTTTTTCCCTTAATCCCCCTTAATCATGTTTAATCATACAATTAGCAAAACTTATCGAAATTAACCCAAATTTCTGTCAAAGTCCTAAAATAATATTTTACAAATTTTTCCAGATTTTTCCGAGTCATAATTTCGCTAATTAACACTAATCACCCCTAATTAGCCGTAATTAGTGAAAAAACAATGCAAATCACTCACCTTAGCCACAAATTACTTATAGATCTGAAAGTATCTCTGATATGGTTTGAATCTCTATGTCTTTCAGTAGCTCTATCCCAGATTCTATGCTAACTCGCCATGGTTTGATGTAGATTAGGCTAAAACTTGATTAAACGGTGATTAGAAGGTGATTTGGGTGTTGGAGGCCATTGTTAGGGTTTAAGAGAGGTAAGTGGCGGCTGGAAAATGACAAAGAAAAGGTTTCTCTAACCCTAATCAGCCCTTATATAGCTCAAATCCCGAAATCCCCCAATGGCCTGGGGTGCTAATTACCCAATTAAGCCCGGTTAAGCTGTTTTTCTCCTTCTAAACTTTAGTTCAGTCATATCTCCCAAACGGTACGTCTGTTTGATTACTGTGACCACTCTACGGAAAGGTAAACCATCATTCGGATCTAATGGAAGTGGTTTCAAGTCAAAACTCCTTACCAATCAAAAGTTATGGAAAAAACAAGATTCACTAGGGGCAAAATGGTCATTTAAAAATCGGCAAAAATAGTGAACATGGAAAATGACCCCAATAATCGTTCCCCAAAGTTACACAACCATGTGGCCTCATATGAAAAGGAAACAAACATTCTACGATCCTTCGATACGTAGAATGCGGGTCGTTGCACTCTCCCCTCTTAAGAAATTTCGCCCTCGAAATTCCTTAACCAAAAATATACAAAGTTGTTCCGCATGCCTATCAGTCATTCACAAACAATCGAACATACACAACAAGCACAACAAGCCTAACCTAGCATATGGTTTACTAACAAGAGAAGAAACTGTCACTAATAAAATCTTGCCAGGCAACCCTGATGCTCTCCTTTGTTTCCCAAGTACAGTCACTCTCATTCTCGCCCCACTAAACCTTGACCAATTTCACTGCCTTCCTTCGAAGTTGCTTCGTATCGCTCTCGACAACATGGATCGGCTTGCGGTACCAAACCGCCTCGGGTTCTACTTCGATGTCATCCAACTGATCCGGTGAAATAGCCATATCAGGGTCGTGCACGAATTTCCTTAACAGGAAAACATGAAATACGTTGTGAACTCCCGCCATCTTGTCTAGCAACTTAACTTTATATGCCAAATTCCCAACTTGCTCTAGAACTGGGAATAGATCAACAAATCTTGGTGCTAACTTGCCTCTCCTACCAAATTGAATCACGCTCTTTAACGGAGAAATCTTGACAAACACCAAGTCGCCAACGGAGAATTTAAGATCTTTTCTCCTCTTATCAGCATAACTCTTCTGCCTATCTTGAGCAGTCTTCATTCGCTGTTGGATAACCCTGATCTTGTCTGAAGTTTCTCTTATCACATCTGGCCCGAGCACAAATTTCTCACCGGTTTCTAACCAACATGATGGTGAGTTGAACGTCTTCTGTACAAAGCTTCAAATGGAGCCACACAAATACTGGACTGATAACTATTATTATATGCGAATTCAACCAGATGCAAATGGTCATCCCAAGACCTTCCAAAATCCAATGTACATGCTTTCAAGAGATCTTCTAACATAAAATTCACCCTCTCTGTCTGACCGTCTGTTTGAGGAGGATACGCGGTACTGAGATGTAATTCTGAATTTAAACCCTCTTGTAAGATCTTCCAAAATCCACTAGTGAACAATGGATCTCGGTCACTTACAATGCCTTTGGGTACTCCACGAAATCTCACTACCCACTTCATATACAGTTTTACTAACTTAGTTGTTGTTCTATTCGACTTGACGGGTATAAACTTTGCACTCTTAGTCAATCGGTCCACAATCACCCAAATGCTATCATGGCCCGATCTAGTCCTTGGTAACCCATCAATGAAATCCATTGAGACTTGTTCCGATTTCCATTCTGGAATTTCTAATGGTTGCAACAAACCACTAGGCTTCTTTTGCTCGGCTTTAACTAGCTGGCAATGCATGCATTTGGATATAAACTTCCCAACGTCTCTTTTCATCCCTTCCCAGTAGTAGGTCTGCTTCATGTCTCGATACATTTTGTTACCACCTGGATGTATAGTCAGTTTTGAGTGATGACATTCTCTAATCACTTCATCTCTCAATCCATTTACATTGAGTACAACTATTCTTGCATTCTTTCTAATCCATCCATCTCAATCAAGCCCATACTCGTTCATCTCCTCACTGTCGACATCCATCTCTAACTTGGGGATGATTTCCAATAGGTTAGGATCATTCCCATGACTGGAACCAATCCGCTCAATTAAAGTTGTTCTGATCGTCAAACTTGCCAACATTTCTGGATCCAATTCGCACTTTGGTCTGAAATCATACCCAGCGATAAACTTCAGTTGCTTCCATTCAAGAAACATAGCCACTAAACTGGCATGTCTCCTACTTAATGCATCAGCTACCGAATTGCCCTTTCCTGGTGTATATGCGATATCAAAATCATAGGAAGCCGAGAATTCTAACTATCTTTGCTATCGGAGATTTAGATCCTTTTGAGAGAAGAGATACTTTAACAATTTATGATCAGTAAACAACTTGAATCTTTCTCCCAAGAGATAATGTCTCCATATATTCAACGCGAACACGATCGCTACCAATTCCAAATTGTGGGTAGGGTATCTTTTCTCATGCGGTCCCAGTTGCCGACTTGCATAAGCTACAACCATACCTCCTTGCATCAATACAACACCTAGTCCGGTACCACATGCATCCGTGTATACTGCCATCTCTTCATTCCCTTTAGGAATGACTAACACTGGTGCACACGTCAACTTTTCCTTTAGGCTCTTGAATGCATTTTCACACCTTTCGTCCCAAATGAAAGGTTGATTCTTCTTGCTCAACTGAGTTAACGGTGCCACTATCTTGGGGAAGTCTTGGATAAACTTACGATAATATCAGCTAATCCCAAGAAACTTCATATGTCTGTTGCATTCTTGGGCATAGACCAATCTTGTACCGTAGCCACCTTTGCTAGATCCATGGCAATACCATTCTCTGAAACAAATGGCCCAAGAATCCCACTTTCCTCCTCCAGAAGTAACACTTGGAAAACTTTGCTTTCAATTGGTGTTTTCTCAACACCTCCATCACTACTCACAAATGTTCCTTGTGTTCTTCTTCTGTCCTCGAATAAACAAGTATATCGTCCATGAACACAAGAACAAACTTATTCAATTGATCCTTGAATACCCTATTCATAAGATCCACAAAATATGATGGTGCATTGGTCAACCCGGATGGCATGACCAACCACTCATAGAATCCAGACGGCGTCCGAAAGGCCGTTTTAGGAATACTCTCGGCTGCTACTCAGAGCTGATGAAATCCCATCGTGAGGTCCAACAGGAGAACACTCTTGCTCCTTCCAGTTGATCAAACAAATCATCTATCCGTGGAAGAGGATGCTTATTCTTCCTAATCACTTTATTCAACTCGCAATAGTCCACACATAAACGAAGGGAACCATCTGCCTTGGTAGCAAATACAACCGGTGCTCCCCACTCTGAGCCACTTCTTCTGATAAATCCCTTCTTTAAAAGATCACTTACTTGCACCCCGAGCTCTCCCTGCTCCCTTGGTGCCATACGACGAAGTGGCATCACTATAGGTCTAGAATCTTTCAATAAATCAATATGGAACTCAATCTCATCTTGTGGCGGAAGTTCGGTCACTTCCTCGAAGTTATCCGGATACTAGCCAGCAATGGGAATTCCTGCTAACTAGTCCTACGGGATGTCGAGGGAATTTAGAAAACTAGCCATCACTTCATCACTAGGTAGGCCACGAAACACTACCCTCCGCCCAACATCTACCCTAATAGTCACCAAAAATCCCTCACAGTCTACCACCACCCCATATCTTTGGAGCCAATCGACTCCCAAAATAATGCCAAACCCAGTAAAGCCCAAAACAAAGCAATCACAAGCAAACATACATCCATGACTCGATAAAATCAAATTTCAACAAATCATACTAAGGCTAGTCGAACCGCCAGTCGGGTTCGTCACAACTAAACGTCTATCGACTATCTCGGGTTCCAATCCCAACCTATCTACCAGGTCAATAGATATGAAGGAACGGGATGCCCCAGTATCAAACTATACCCGAACAAGAACGTCATAAACAGAAAGCATACCTTGAATGATGACATTCTTTCCTTTCTCCGCTGCAGTTGGGGCATTCGACGAAGAAGGAACGACATTAATAGAATACGCCTTCACAATCTGCTTCTCTCAGAGGTTGTGGACATTTATCCTTGTGATGTCCCATTTGGCCGTAGTTGAAGCACTTCCTGTCCGCTGGCTTTGCTCGGCGTTCTTTAGCATAGTGGTCCTTCTTGCCACAGCTAAAGCACTCAAACGCTTTCTTATTCTTCTTCTGACCATCCTTAGCTTGGCTCTGACTCTGCTTCCTTTTATTCTGAATATTATTCTTGCCTCCACCGCTTGCTTACGGCTTTGGCCCCTCTGCAGATGCAACAACGGTTTCAGCCTTGGGCTTAGGATAAAGGATCTCTGATCTCGGTGCTTTCCCAACAATCGATTAAAAAACTCATCTATGTGGTTTATAAGCCTTTCCCCTAAGTATTGATCTAAGCCTGTTATGAACTTCTCATTCTTCTTCTCGCGAGTGCCAATGAGGGATAATCCATACTTCGATAAAGTATCGAACTCAGCAATATACTCCGAGACTGCCCTACCATTCTGCTTAAGCTCCAAGAACTTCCTTAACAACTCTGACTTCTGGGCAGCTGGGATAAACTTATCACTGAATCAAGCCTTAAACTGATCCCAAGTAACTTGATCCTCAGGGGTAGCTGCCTTAATAGCATTCCACCAATTCATAGCCCGTCCTTGCAGCTGACGAGATGCTTGCTTCCTCTTCATCGCATCATCGATCCCTAAGTCCTCGAAGATGCGTTCACAACTATCGAGCTAATCCTGAACTTCTGTAGCCGATTCCGTTCCATGGAACGGCTTCCCACCAAGACTAGTGTAGTCCTTACAGAGCTTGGCAAAATCGGCTCTAGGCGCCTGCACCGCTGCACCACCACCATTTGCAGCATTAGGAGCTGCCCTCTAAACATCCCTAAGCATCTCTCTCATGAAGTCAGTGAAAATCACCCTCATATCAAGAGCATTCCTATTATTGTCTCCTGAACCAGTATTCCTTGTATATCGGCTCATCGTTCAATCTTTAAGGAGAAAATGATTAACCATCCCTTCAGTGGTGCCATTGTAGTGCGACTCCACCCTTAGATATACTAATAGTATATATATAGCTTTTGAAAACCAAAATATCACAAATGCATTCTCTCATATACGTATACTATCTCTCCCTGGTGTCTTTCCCTAGGTAAACTACGCAACCTGGCTCTGATACCAAGTGTGACAGCCTACCCCACACCAGCCGACATTTCCAATGAAAGTGCACTGTGCCGATGTCCAACCAGTACGGGACGGTCACCAAAGAAAGGAAAAGAATGAAATTTGAACTAACAAGGAACCTGTAGAATGTCTCACATCGCATGGGAATAAAATATAATAATAACATAACTTTGACATAAAACAGGCGAGATAGTGTACAAGCTGAATACTAAACCATTATAGCAGCAGAAATTCAAAATACAGCTTATGTTCCACATCATCATTATTACAACTTTAATAACTGTCTCTAAAGCAAAATGAGAAAGGTACACTACTAATGCCCAAAGTAGTGACCAACAATGACATAGAAAGAATATATTGGAATAATACGTATGAGCCTCCTGCTCATCTCCGGACAGCTACTCGTGCATAATCACCTGACCTGTCTCTAGTCTGCCCGTTTAAGAGCACCTAGATAATAAGAATAGACATAAAACTCTGGGTCAGACAAAAGTCTGGTATGAGCGATAAGTAGCAAAACAGAACAATAATAGGCATACATAGCCATACCTAAACCTGGACTTGCAACCAAAGATTTAGCACAACAGGATGTACAATATTCTAAGGTGACACTAACACATGGTGTGAAAATAATAGGGAAGGGTGTGCTTGTCATGGTGATAGCAAAACATCAAACATAGCAATCATCCTCATATCTCTCACTCAGTGCGTAAAGCATACGATATTTACCACTTTGATCACCCAATTCTTTGTTACGATCACTCTGCCCCATGGATTTATGACGGCTCCACTGCACTGATCAGTAACCACTAATACTTTGCTATGTCCAGTCTGCCCCTATGGAGTCATAACAACTCCACTGCACTGGCTCATAGCCCTGCTACGATCATTTTTCCCTATGGAGTCGTAATAACCCCACTACACAGATCCATAGCCACTAATCACGTCTCTCAGTAGTGAGTCAAAACTATAGACATCGATAACCCTCTTTGCACACGTCCCGCAACAAAGTCCAATCATGAAGTTAACTCGTTGGTTCCCATCTGGATCCTGAGTAACAACTTCCCATTTGTACTACCTTCGCATCTCGGGTTCTGGACTCCTCCGGATCGGTCTCCATTTGGTTTGCAGTTCACGTCTCATGTCCAAGCTCCTTGATTCGGTTCGCGGTCACCACTCCAGTTTGGATCGGACTGCTCCATACGGGTCGGTTCGTAATGGCCCCATCAGTTCGGGTCGGGCTTTTCCACCTAGATCGGTCCATGCGCTCCTTCTTCTGGTGGTTTGGTTCAGAGTAGCACCCTCTCCAGATCGGTTTAGATCTTGGTGCCTCGCTGGGTTCGTGATTAAAATTCGGTTCGGGTCAGAGAGTTTCAGATGCGAGTGGATCGTAGTGCTTCCAGTTGGTCGGTTCGTGATCTGTGGCTCATCATGGTTTGGTTCGAGCTCCCTAACTCGAGCAAGCAGCTCGTGATACACGTACATGGTTGGGAATCGAAGGGGTTGGACTCACGATCAGGTCGGTTCGGAGGGGCGATCCAATCCGATTCCTGTACAATTTTCCTGCAACTTTTCCACCAACTGTTTTACACCATACAATGACGTTTTCGACCAATCTAACTTTGCTAAGCAATCACAAAACATTCCAAACAGTCATAGCAACATGTATAATCGACCGTAACAACAAAACCACAATTTTTACATGTCAATATGGTTCAAACATACCCCAAAAACCATGTTTTTCCCCTTAATCCCCCTTAATCATGTTTAATCATGCAATTAGCAAAACCTATCCAAATTAACCCAAATTTCTGTCAGAGTCCTAAAATAACATTTTAGAATTTTACAAATTTTTCCAGATTTTTCTGAGTCATAATTTCGCTAATTAACACTAATCACCCCTAATTAGCCTTGATTAGTGAAAAACAATGCAAATCACTCACCTTAGCCACAAATTACTTATAGATCTGAAAGTATATCTAATATGGGTCGAATCTCTATGTCTTCTAGTAGCTCTATCCCAAATACTATGCTAACCCACCTTGGTTTGCTGTATATTAGGCTAAAACTTGACTAAACGGTGATTAGAAGGTGATTTGGGTGTTGGAGACCATTGTTAGGGTTTAAGAGAGGTAAGTGGCGGCTGGAAAATGACAAAGAAAAGGTTTCTCTAACCCTAATCAGCCCTTATATAGCTCAAATCCTGAAATCCCCCAATGGCCCGGGGCTGCTAATTACCCAATTAAGCTCGGTTAAGCTGTTTTTCTCCTTCTAAACCTTAATTCAGCCATATCTCCCAAATAGTAAGTCCGTTTGATTAATGTGGCCACTCTAAGGAAAAATTAACCATCATCCGGATCGAACGGATGTGGTTTTAGGTCAAATCTCCTTACCAATCAAAAGTTATAGACAAAACAAGATTCGTTAAGGGCAAAATGATCATTTAAAAATCGACAAAAATCGTGAACATGGAAAATGACCCCAATAATCGTTTCCCAAAGTTACACGACCATATGACCTCATATGAAAAATAAATAAACATTCTACGATCCTTCGATACGTAGAATGCAGGTCGTTACAAAAAGGGTACTGACATAAGCATGCACGCGGAAACTTCAGATGTAGGCAGTGAAAGAAATCGAAAATGAATAGGAAACAAATAAATGGTCACCTGAAATGCTAGAATAAGAGGGATGAAGACATTCCCTATGTTATTAGGATTTGGACCATCAATCAATTTCCGATCAACTAAGATGGATTTACCGCCATAAATAATTGTCTGATTGCTTGAACCAAATTTGGAATCCATGGAGTTCCATTTGAAAGAATATGTATATATTAAATTAAATGAGCTATAATAGGAGCATATACGACATTCAAATGAAGAGGGACTTGGAGCTGAAAATGAATTAGGACAGTATGAAGAACCTATGGAAATGGTACCTTTTCACCATCTTCATTTGTCTTGCATCTCCAACTTTTTTCAACCAAGGCAACTGGAATGCCTTTCCCCTAAAGTATTTGTAAATTGGTAATCTAAAAATTAGTGCATTTTTCTTATGCAAAATGCCTCTGTTCATGTTGTGGAGAAATTTTAATTCAAGACCGCTCAAATCAAAGACTCTCAAATTAGCGGAAGACGAGATCGTGATAAACGTGCAAAAACAACCAATCAGTATCAAAGATAATCTCAACTCAATCCAATCACAAGCACCACACAACAGAAATAAAGGGGCAATAACGAAAAATAAATCACACAGGGATTTATAGTGGTTCCATTGACAATTTGTTAGTGTACATCCACTTGTGAGAGAAAGCCTTTTATTAATATCAATGAAGAGTACAAGAAATAGATTACAACGGTCACTCAATTCACTTAAGAATTTTATTTTGTAGAGAAAAAGAGTTGAAGAAATTAGATTTAGGTTAGAGATCCATAAATCTTTATTTGAGAGATAAATGAATGAATGAACATCTTTTACTCTCCCCTTTAGGCTCCTTTTATAAGACCAATTAGTTCATACCTAAGTTTTATATATATGGCAAAAGATCTTATCAATTATGCCACCTAATGAGGGAAAGCGATATCTATTCAAATCCCGTTAATTAGAGAATGCAGTATCTACCCAAATCCCACTAATTAGGGAATGCAATATCTACCCAAATCCAATTGATTAGGGAAAGTAATATCTTCTTTTTCTTCCCCTAAGAAAAATTTCCTTCCATTTAATATGATTTAGCATCACCAAATTTAACACTCCACCTTGATGCCAAATCACCTATCTCCAACTCCATAAACTAGTGGTATCTATACCACCACTTGTAACTGATTGCTCTAACTATCACCATATCTACCTTCACCAAGCTTGAATGTTTTTCCAATGAGTTCCGACAAAGCCACCCCACATTGCACTCCATCAACGAGCTCAGACAAAGTCCCTATCCACTAATAAAGTGTTGAAAACATCCAATACTAAAACTAGCCTCACCAAAAGACAAACATACCAAGAAGATATAACTTCAACCTCTCACTGATACTCTTCTTCATCCATGGATAAGCTTCTCTCTCAACTGTGCCACCCCTTGGCACCCAGCACCTCTTCAAGCAAACTAAGTTCAAACAATGCCCGAACTTTCTGATCAGCAATGCCTTAGTGAACGTATCCACTACATTATCATTTGTGTGCACTTTCCAAAGGCATACTTGCTTGTCTTCGTCCATGGCTACTAGAAATGACTCCCTCACTTCAATATGCTTGGTCCGTGAGATAAATGTCAAATTCTCCGCCAAATGAATAACACATTGGCTATCACATTGAACATCAACGGTGTCATGTTCAAAGCCCAAGTCAAACAACAATCGCTTCAAGTATAGTGCTTCCTTTGTTGCCTCCACCGCAACTATCAACTCCGCCTCCGTAGTGGACAAAGCAACCACAGTCTACAATCTCGGTCTCCAACTTATGGTTGTACCACCAAGAGTGAAGACATATTCAGAAGTTGATTTTCTCCGATCCCTATCACCAGCGTAGTCCGAATCACAATAACCAACCAACATGCAATTCTTCTCTTTGCTACCCCAAAAAACAAGACCATGAGATGCATTACCTTTCAAGTATCTCAAGATAAGCTTCACTTCTTCCCAGTGCGATTTTCCAGGATTAGCCATGAACCGACCAACCACCCCGACGACACTTGCAATATCAGGCCTTGTACACACCATGACATACATCAAACTACTAACCACACTAGCATATGACACTTTGCCATATAAGCCTTTTCTTCCTCGATAGGTGATCCTTTACTCGAAAGCTTTATATGCAAAGGTAAAGGTGTATTCGATGCATTTGCATTCTCCATGCTAAATAGGCAAAGCCAGATTTCCAAGGAAAGAAGAATTGGCTGATTATCCGCCCTCTAGTTATGTGACAGTCAATTATCACATGCTGTCTAGTAGGGCAATTCCTCCTTTTAATTCTTACTTAGAGTTCGTTTTGCGGCACTTGGCCATTTCCCCATATCAATTGCACCCTAGTGGGTATCGAATATTGCTCTGGCCATACATACTTTTCATGAAAGTCCGGCAGCAAGAACCTACGTTTACAGACATTTGCTCTTTATATGCTTTTAAAAGAAGGGAGGTGGACAGTCCTTTCTTTTTTATGGAGGGTATGCATGGTAGAATTATCACTGGTTTAATGGATGGTGCCAAGGGGTTCCCTGATCAGTATTTCTACGTCCAGTGCCCTTGTAGATTTTACGGGAGATGGGCAGAAGGAGGTAATTACACCTTTGCTCTAGAATCCTTACTCCTTTCTCATTTGACTTTCTTTCTGATTTTTTGTAGTGATTCCTTCTGTTGTGGGTCTTAGTCTAGACTAACCTCTTCTTAATTCTTTGATTGCTGTTGACAAAAATGAAAGGAGTGGACAGGTATTGCTTTCAGAGGAGAACCTCCGCAAGTACCAACTGATTCATTCGACACGTTCCTTTAAAAAGACTCTGGTCCATCCTCAACGTTCCATTGGCAAGCCTCCTTTCAAAAAAAAATGCCCAACCCTTGGTGAAAGTAGTCAATCTTCGACTTTGATTACCGAAGGGAGTGATAGGGGGTAGACAAGAACATGGATGGCTTGAGGGCCGATATAATTTCTAGAACAATCGTCGAAAGTTCTGCTCACCCTATCACTTAGGTGGAGGGTTTCTCAGGGACTTTTGGAGGCCTGGGCGATTTAGACTCCGTCAAATACCTAAGCCAGGGTGACATTATGATGTCTGATCCACTTGATTAGATCCCAAGAATCTGAAATTGCCTCTTTAAAGAATGGGAACATCAAAGTGAATAACTTAGAGGTCAGAAATGTCGGGCTTAAGAAAGAGCTGGAGGCTGTGCGAGCGTGACTTCAAGAAGCTCAATCTGCTCAAGAACTTGCTGAGTGGCACTTGGTCTTAGAAAGACGGGCATTGATTTCTTTTAATTAGGAAAAAATGGCTCGCGAGCAAAATTACTTCCCAAAACGAAACCCTTAGAATCCTTGAAGAAGATAAAACCAGGTTGCATAAAGATCTTGATGAAGCCAGAATCAGGACTGACAATACTTTGTTTCAATTCTATATTTGCAGTGTCATGAGTCGTGGAAGTATAAGTTATTCGTACAAGGATTTTACGCGAACTTTGGCCTTGGTTTTGGGAACAGGTATTTATATTCTAATAAAGCTAATGATGAATACCTTCAAGAGCGGCTTCTAGAAGGAGAAGACCGCAAGGCTCTGGCTGAAGGCAGGAGGATATTGGCGAATGAGCGAGCTCAATTTTTTAGGGGGAAACATCCAGATGCTACCATTACTAGTGACCCACCCAGTTCTGTTGGGATTATCATTTCGAGTTCTCATTTTCCCCCCGTAGGCCGCTTTTCCCTAGATGTTGCTGGAATTCGACCCATTATCCAGCACCCAGTTCAATAAAATGTTGTTAAATAGTGTGCGAGTCATGGAAACACTTCTTTAAATGCGAACGATTATGGGGTTGACTTTGTGTACCTAGTAACTCTAGGTAAAATTGATATCTATTAGTCTGCTCTGGATTTCGATTTCCTTATTTCTTCACTTGGGATTGCTGAGTTTCGTGCTTGCTATTCACTTGCATCAGGTGTGTTTTTGCCACCTCCTTTGCCTGCTTGTGGTACTACTATTCAACATGTCGACGTTGATTCCGTCTTAATATCCAACAGCACAAATCCTCTCATCACACCTTCATCAGGCGACCCATCTTTACCTGATGTGTTGGATCCAGAAGATGAGGACGGAATTTGGAATACCAAGGCTGTGTCCACTTTGGTACGCAAAAGGAAACAAGTTTGAAGTAATCCAGAATCATTAGCCTGTCTTTTCCTGATGGTTCTTTTGTGTAAGCAGAACAATAACAGATGAATGTTGAGTAGTTGGTTCATCTTTTTCTTTCTCTGTTTAAGAAGCAGCATTTGTGACTTTTGTGCTCTGATTTCAACCTATTTCTTTTATCTGTTACGCGTTTAGACCGGTTGTATATGCGAGTGCCGGCCCTCACTAAATATTTTAATGTTTGCATATTACGTTTGTATTGTTTGCACACTTACATTTGTATTGTTTGGTATTATGATAGTTTTATCACTCCGCTCTTATGAGTGACAGTATTCCATGGAGAATTTATTTTGTTAGCCGCGTGAATCTTATCGTTCGTTTACTTTTCGCAGTAAAGTTATAATGAGTTCGTAGTATGTTTTGAATGGGCATTGTTGATTTTTTTACACAATGGTGATGTCCTCATACCAAAACTCTTTACAATTTCATAGATTTTCTTAATTTTAATCACGATTTCAATTGATCAGTTCATGAATTTTGAGTTGATGTTCAACCACATCCCCTGCTAACTTGGTTGTACAAGCTTATTTTCAGGGATAAGGTTTTTTTTAGATGCGCATGGTCATTATGTGTTTTTTTTTTGGATGCTACCAGGGGAGGTCTTGGGTTTCAATTTTTGATCCAAGTTTGGTCTTGTTAGTCCTGATTTTTCTAGGACTGAAAAGACCAAGTTGGATACCCCCTTTCGGCTAGGATTTCTGTTACCCCCTTTGGGCTAGGATTTCTGATTTGCGCTGGTCCTTCCAGCATGTTTTTCCGGTCTTTCCGGCATTAGAACTGGTGTTTCCAGCCTAGGTATTTATCCATGGGACATTTTTACCATTACCCTTGTACCTTTCTTGAAGCCCGATGTCAATTTCTTCAATGAACGCTTACTAAGAGAAGTACCACCTTTTGAATTGTTGTTTGTCTTAGAACAGCTTGTCCCGTTGAGGCGATGTGCTTGTTCATCCAATTTGGTCCGCATGTTCTTTGTGGCTTTTAAGCCGCTTTGCTTAAAATGTGCTTTAAGAATCTTCCCGTCACAATTAGGCTGTATATGATTAATCGCTTCTATCATGCCTACATTCCGAAAAACCAGCTTTTAGAATGAAGTGACAAGTATGTTACTCAGATAAGCACATAATGATTTCCTTTGTACAAGGCATTTGTAAGTAGACCATTGCTAAATATTAGCATGAATATAGTGAGTGACAAAGCAGGATAAAATGACTATTATTTCTTAAGTAAACAAGGTAGAAATAGAGTAATAAAGCAAAGTAACGGGGATTCTAATTCAAAGCTCCATAATCAGGACACCGGTTACTGATCCTTACACAAGCATTGGTTCCGGTTTAGTTTAGGCCTTTTTCTCAAAGCTCGCTGCCCGTTGTTCATAGAGATGTGGGACAATGTTCGTGGTCTTGCACAAATTTTTGCAAATGGTTCTCCCTGACCAACCCCTCAATTAATGATTTTAAGTGTCTACACTCGTCAATATCGTGTCCTGGTTGGTTATGGAATTGACAAAACCTTCCTGATTTTATGGTAGCATCTCTGACTTGCATCCGTTCTAGAACTGGATACTTTTCAGTGCTCTTAGTTGCCATGAAGATATTCCCTATGGTGTCATAGAAGGGGGTAAATTCAGAATTCTTGAAAAAACATGGCTTCTTTTTAGGCTGGTTGATTCTTCCTTTGTTGCTTCTCTTCGAAACTTCACCTGTTGTTCCTAATATATATTTTCTCTTTTCATTCTGATCCATGGAATGAGTGCCCTTTCCCATGTTAGATCTTCGCTCGGGCACATAATCATAATTTGGAAATGAGATATTTAGGTCTTCCTCTTAGGGAGATGCCCCCTTGATGGGGTTATTTATCCGTTGTGGGGTTGTGTTACTAGAATGATTACGCACATCATTATGATACACAGTTTTCTGAGTAGAATTTTCTAGTTCAGCAAAAAAAAATTATCTCGCTTGCATGACTCATTTGAGCGAATGGAAGGTTGGTGGCACTTGGTGCGGATTTTACGGCAGCGGCTTGAATAACGAGCATCGACTCAATCTTCTTTATCGCTGCGTCGTTTGCAATAGTTATTTGACTCGTTAGCCCTGTCATTGCTTCTTCCAATTCTCTTTTGGTTACGACCGCCTCAACTTTTAACAGTTCCTTTACTTCAGGATGGACGATAGGCGATGTGGCAATGTTGAAGACGCTGCCGATTTTGTCAATCACTTCCTTTGGTGTGCTCATAATTTCAAGCACAGTTTTTCTCAGAGAATCTTCATCGGACTTCAATTTGGAAAAGAAGAAAATACGGTCCCACGGTGGGCGCCAAAATGTTTTCATCAAAAAATAGCTTAAACACCAAGGTACTAAAATTGTACTTCACCAATATGGTAGCGAAATAAATGGAGCCGTACTTAACAATAATTGAAATTGAAAATGCGAGGAAGATAAAATAGAGACAAGGTTTAGAGTGGTTCAGCCTTATATTAGGCCTACATCCACTACGAATATAGCTTGCATTCTTATAACGGGGATTGCAAAATACATAAACTCTCTTTTTTCATAGTCTCTATACCCACTCAATATACTCTCATTCATACACTTCAATCCTGGGATTTTATGAGAGAATGGTAGAGTTTGAGGAGGAGAAGGATGGGTGAATGATTGAGAGGGAAGAATTCTTTGTTTCTACCAATTACAAGGTTGTACTTGACGCCATGGCCAAATGGATGATGGAAATTTGAGTGGAGAAGATTATCATTACTTCCAAGTGTTTGAGGAGTCACTGAGGATAGAATTTAGCAGCACTTTGTGGCTAGAAAGATTGGATCCCTTTTATGTTGGCAGTCATGGCGTATTTATAGGTAAGCTCCCTTGGGCAAGTGATCTGAAATTTGTATATGCAGGCTACGGGTCGTTCATCCCATTAATTACAAACGTGCCATCGCTTAGTTGTAACCAGCTGTCCATAGTTGTATCCAGTTGTCATGTGCGAGCGACTCTATAGGAGCGAGCGTTTTGGATAGACAGACGATCATGATTTTCTGATGCGGCTATGTATGATCCTGAGTGAGCAGGCGATGACCTTTTTAGTCTGGAGGTGACTGACTAAGGCTTGCAACTTGAGATGTAAGTACGCTCTTTCTAAGAAACTAGTGTACGACCGACCGGTAGGTGGTATCTGATCAAAGTATTGGCGTTCGACCAGCAGGAACATACGAGCGAAAGGAGTTGCAATCCATGAGCAGTTGTTTATTGCACGCGCGACCTTGACTCCTGCTCTAATACGTGCGACCGAACTTTGATATTAGGTCAAGCATCTTCCATTGCTGTGGGCGGCTTGCTTTGTTTTGATTCTCGAGCGGCTTTGTTTCGATATGAACGACCGACCTTTGCATCCGCGCCCGAATCAAGACTCGCGTCTAGTTTGGTTGAAGATATGGGCACATAAGGCATTGCAGGTGCTTGTTTTGCAGCTCTAACCTCATCTCGGTCTTTTGATGGATAAACAACCCACTCTTCTATTTCTTCTCTCTCCACATCTGAGATGTCCGCTGGCAATAAATGTATATCAAACACTACCTGATGTACCCGATTCCGCCTAATGTAATGACCCGCGATTTTGATCGTGCCGAATTGACAAAACATGTCAACTCGAAACGCTCAAAACAACAGATTGTTATTAGCTTCTGAGGTAAATAGAATAAATCACAGAATCACAGCTCACAAAGCAGAATAACATCTCATAGCGGAAAATATATATATACAATAGTAGTTCATGAAGCTACCAAATAAAATTTTACAACACAGTTTCCATAAACAATACAACGGAAGACTAATACAATGATTTCTAATACATGAATAATAAACGTAAGAAACATGTACGACAAGTATAGCTGAACCTGGTACAACTGGTCAATAGAAATAGGTGAGAAAAAACCAAAATATTCTCCAAACTTTAAGAGTGAACCACGAAAGCTGTAATACTCGATCTGACCCGAGCAATAATGCAAAACAAAACAACTCAGATCAGGACTAACATTCTCATAGAAGTAAATCAACTCAAATGAAATGCTTGAAGAGATGCAATCAGTAACTTAAAGGATGTTTGGGATCACCATCCTCTAAGGATCCATCAAACTAATACTATATAGTATAATACGCTATATACAATAGTGTCTATCAGTAAAGTAAAAACATCAAAATAGCGTAACCAGGATTACCATGATTACCCTTACACCATTTATATATTCCCATAGTATATACAATACCGTAATTCCTCCAAAAACTAGAGGTTGATCGGAGGGCACTCCATATAAAACGGTACAAAACAAAGTCGCAGGGGGCTCGTATAAGGCATGTGACAAGGCACGCAAGGAATGCCAGGGTGGATTCACCGTTTGCGGAGCCGGACTGGTGGTAACGCATAATAGCTACTACCGCCCACCTCGATACACACTCCCATAATCAGAAGGGCCCAAATCGAATTTCAACAGTAATAGTATAATACCGAAGAAGTGTGCTCGATAATAGGTATGACCTTACTTGGTCCGTGCGTAGCTCCTGTTTTAGCCACATCAAGCTGACTCAAGGTAGTCGGGGTCTTGTAATTTATATGACATACAAAATGGAGTCGTTTGCCAAATCATCCCCTTCATTCTGGAACTCCACCGCGTACACAGTTGTTAAAGTGGTTTTCGGTATTGGCAGAGAGTATGATAGTAGCCGATCCCAGTCTCTTTAACAACCAATCGTTTACATTTTTCACACCATGGTCAGTATCTTATAAATCATTTTATAAAACAGTTTATACGAATTCTCATATTCGAATTCGAAATCGAAATCAACATTAAATATCCAACTTCGATTATATTTAAATTTGAAAATAACTCATTTATATCGCTTTGAATCAATTGATTTAGGAACATATCGTACTGATCTCAATATAGTATAAACTAATACTATTCATTTAACATCGGTTATAATTTCCGTATATATTCGCATGACGAATTTCGAATCCAAAGTCGATTTATATTCAATTTATACCTTAAATATCTCAATTTCCGTTTAACTCAATACCAAAACATTTTGCTTCGATAATATTTGGTTTGGTTTATATTCGGAAAATTCAAGTTCGAAACAATTCAAATATTTCAAACTTTACCTTTAGGAAATCATTTCAGGTCGATTCACATGAATTCAACATTTTAGTTCGAATTCAAAATGTATATTTCAAGTCAAAGATTTACATTTCAAATTTTAAACAAAACATACCTAGTTATGCAACTCAAGTCATAAAATTTGAAATCATTCTTTATAAATTCAAATAATTCTGTTTATGTAATTCGAATCAATTCTTACATTTCAATTCCACCAAATTATATCATAATTTGTAACTCAAGTCAAAAATTCAAATTCATATCTTATATCAGTTCATTTGTTAAAACAATATCGTTATATAAATCCGAATCCTAAACCCGAATTTAAAATCGCAAATCTTTCTTATCCATCCTCGGTTTATTATTAAAGTTTATAAAATATATGTAAGAAAATAAATGTTGGAAATAGACATGTATATATATAAGTTTATAAAATTCTAAAATTAATTAGAAATAGATTACAACATATATAAGTTTAAAATAATATAAAAATGTATTTAAAGAAATATTTATTAAAATAAAATTAAAATACATATAGGAATTAATTATATGGTTTAAAATAACTAAAATTATAAGCAAAATCATAAATAAACATTTGAATCTATATTTACTCATAAAATCATTTTAAAACATATAATTCAAAATTTACAAAATTTAAGTTTAAAATAAATATAAAATATTGAGTTATTATAATTAAAAAACAAATTTCCAAATCTCTTTACTTCAAAAATTTGACCAACGGTGTCCGTATATAGTTTTCTACCCT
Organism: Allium sativum; assembly: GCA_030737875.1. Lineage (NCBI taxonomy): Eukaryota > Viridiplantae > Streptophyta > Magnoliopsida > Asparagales > Amaryllidaceae > Allium > Allium sativum. The sequence continues at coordinate 964,339,738 of CM060912.1, read as the reverse complement.
ATGGTCAAGTGATATGGATATTTATCATTTCAACCCGCAATTTATAAATTTCTACGGGTCTATCATTTCAACCCGCGATTCTGAATTCAATAAAAATCATTTAGATCTATCATTTCAACCTATAACGATTTTCCTTATTCTAATGTCCGTTCGGTATGTATCATTTCAACCCTTAATGATTTTCCTAAACTAGGGGCATCAACAACATAACAAATCATCACATAGCATCATTCACATCTTAGTCATATAAAATCAGTGCACCTACGTATCATATAAATATTGTGTCGTGTATGAAAGTGTACATATTAAACAAACAATTTCTATTAGCAGTCCTATACTTTTCATAACAATTCAAATAGTTGATCTAAGATCCATGAAAAATGTAAGTCAGGTGTGAGATAAACTCACCTTTCGTGGCACGGAATTGGAAACAGAAGACGGATTGACATCAAATTGAAACAATGACTTCTAGGCTCGATTTAAAATAGGTTCAGCTCGATAACCACTCCATATTATTTTATTTTTAATAGGAAGAGATTAGGGGATTTCACAATGTATCGGTTCGGTTATAGGGTTTCGGGAATGGGTTCTGGAACGGTTTCAGATTCAACACCATAATCGACACCGACTCAACATAAACCCAACAAAATTTTCAAAATAAAATTTTCGAACAAATTTATAAAATACATGAATAGTTATATATAAGCATACACACTGAAATCATAATATACATAATTTAAAAATCACACGGCAAAACTTACACAAATATATTATATCTTATGTATAAAATATAAAATAAACACAAACAAAAACTCACACAAACCCAAAATTCAATACACCCGCATACATATTGACAAGAATACACTCCACACAAAATATATATATATAATAAACCCACGAAAACACTGCAAATACACACACAAGATAAATAAGATACACCCCAAATACGTATAGAAAAAAACACATCTCATGTAAACATTAGACTCACACCACACTAATAATATAAACTAACCCAAACATAAAAATATAAACTCATGCAGGACTAGAGGGAACAAATGAGTTTGAGGTGTGGACGTGGATCAAAGCGGAGAAGTCAACGGCGAGGCTAGGGGTGGTGGCGTGGTCGGAGGGCTGTGGACCACGGAGGCGCGGCTTCTGGGGCGCTCTGGTCAGGTGGTTCACGGTTACAAGCGGAGTGCCAAGAAGGAAGCTTCGACTTAACGGATATCGAGATGAAGGGGATCATAGTACAGTGAGGAGGCTCCGGCGGAGGAGTGGATCGCGGTTTGGTTGATGGACTCGAAGGGGAGGCGGAGCTTGGTCAGTTGAGGCAAAGAAGAGGCGGCGGTAGATCAGGAAGTTGGTGCGACTGCTGGGGTTCAACTTGGCGTGCGGATGGGCATAAGCTTCGGGGTTGGATGACGGAGGTTCGGTTACAGGTCGTGGCATTTGGGAAGGGGCGGAGGATCTTGGCTTGTGAAGAAGATAAGAGCGGAGAGGAGTTTCAAATGGAATAGAAGAAGAAGGCGATGAGAGGGAGCGGAGAGGGTAGTCTCGCAATGATGAGAAGGAGGTGGAAGAAATAGAAGATGAGCAGATTTCCTTTTATTCACGAGGTCAACTTCTCTTTCCCTTTTTTGTTTTCTTTCTTTATTTATTTAAATGGCGTATGGTAATAAGAACTGGCGAATTGAGATTGGAAGCTTTTCAATTGTTATGTACATATGAGGAGATATGAAGGAAATGTGATCTTTGGTTTCGAAAAAAGAGAAAGGATGTGGATCTGAATTGAATAGTTCTTGGAATTGAACGAATCTTTAGGGGACATGCGCGGATTTAAATATCAATGTGGCCAGAGCATTTTGTTTTAAATTTTAAAAGGCAAACGGACGCAGTATAAATGAAAACAACAAATTTTTAAGGAAAATGGTAAGCGACCGATGGCAGGAAAAATGAACGAATTAAATTTGAACGAACGGAAAACAAATCAATGTCTAATGATGTTTCTAAGCCACGAAAAAAATTAAAACTAAAACATATCTAATTTCAAATAGAATTGAAATAGAATGGTAAGCGGTAACTAATGGATTAATAATTGAATGAACGTACATATAAAATGAAACCGACAGATTTAAATTCGTAAGGTGAATGAGTTCACATTTAAACAGACAAAAAAACAAATAAAAATTTGTTTACACCAGCGGAAATCAATACAAATAATAGATCAACAGAAGAAATGTTTTTAAATTTAACCAAAAATATATTTTATCAATATTGAAAACAAAATATATTGTAATACGAATGTTATACTTAAAATCATTTAAAAATAAATTCAAATTCAAATAGATACTAAGAATCATTTAATAAATATGCTTTGAAATTACAAATATTAATTTGCATTTATATATACTCATATAAAACCAAATTCATTCGATATATATATAAAATCAAAATATAATACAAACAAATTGAGTTTTAAATGAATAAAATAAAATATAAATCAAAGTTTAAATTAAATTATATATATATAATGTACACTTAAAATTTAGGACGTTACAATCTCCCCTTCTCAAACTTTTCGTCCTCGAAAAGGAAAGAGGTTGGAAAATAGTAATTAAATAATATATTTAAACCAATGGTTCATATTAATTCTCTTACCTATATATAATTTGAAATAAATATATGAATCAAAAGTAAAATATTTTCAAACATTTCAAAATAGTTTTAAGTATTCACTTGACATCTCGATTGGCTATATATATCTATCCCACTTTCGAAACCTGAAAATAGATATCAATGATTCCGCAGTCATCACCAAAATCATTTTCAAGCGACTAGAGTGTGACTCTATATCTGTCAAATATATATAAGGTTTAACATATATGTTGATCAGACGTATATTCAAATCGCTAAATATTCGATAGGCCAATTTTAACGTCAGGTAAGTACTCAAAACATTTTTCTATATTTAAACAGAACATATACAAAATTTTAAATCATATATTATAAATAATATACTTCAAATCATTAAAAATTTAGTAGGGAAAATTTTCATCTCTCCCCCACTCATTTATTTATTAAAATTTAAACTCAATCATAATAAATATGCTTACAATATTGTTATTAAACCGATTACATAACAAAAATATTCTACCAAGATAAAATTAATTTCTTACAAAATATACATCTTAAATCTCATACAAAATATATGGTTTAAAATAATCTGAAAGTATAAATATAAAATCTTTACAAAATAATGGTATTCCCGAAACATAAGGTTATTTACAAATATATATCTTCCACAAATATATCAAAATTTCATATTATAAGAAAATATCATATTATAATACTTTTCAAAGTACTAATTTCAAACCAATATTGAATAGGAATGAACTAGCTAGAAGACATTTATTCTCCCTCTAATCCTTACCTTGTTAGGGACAAGGATAAGTCATAGAATTCGAGTAAAGGCTGAACGAACGAAAGAACCTAATCAAAGAGGATCCACGTAGGAAGATGGACTCAAATGGAAGAGAAATTTCAGAAAAAGATTAACAAACTTTATATCCAAAATATTTGTTAAACATTTTAAATTATTTATACTTTCCAAAATACGCTCTTTCAAGAATGATTGTGCGACTGATTCCACTCATTCTAGGGCATCGCTACCCTATCTCTAATGTGCTTTTACCCCATATGCTAAAGCTTTGATAAACCAAAGCTCTAATACCACATGTAACGACCCTCCATTTTGATCGTGCCGAATCGACAAAACATGTCAACTCGAAATGCCTAAAACAACAAATTGTTATTAGCTTCTGAGGTAAATAGAATAAATCACAGAATCACAGCTCACAGATACAGAGCAGAATAACATCTCACAGCGGAAAATATATATATACAATAGTAGTTCATGAAGCTACCAAATAAAATTTTACAACACAGTTTCCATAAACAATACATCGGAAGACTAATACAATGATTTCTAATACATGAATAATAACTATAAGAAACAAGAACGACAAGTATAGCTGAACCTGGATCAACTGGTCAATAGATATAGGTGAGAAAAACCCAAAATAAGCTCCAAACTTTAAGAGTGAACCACGAAAGCTGTAATACTCGATCCGACCCGAGCAATAATGCAAAACAAAACAACTCGGATCAGGACTAACATTCTCATAGAAGTAAATCAACTCAAACGAAATGTTTGAAGATATGCAATCAGTAACTTAAAGGATATTTGGGATCACCATCCTCTAAGGATCCGTCAAACTAATACTATACAGTACAATACGCTATATACAATAGTGTCTATCAGTAAAGTAAAAATATCAAAATAGCGTAAGTGGGATTACCATGATTACCCTTACACCGTTTATATATTCCCATAGTATATACAGTATCGTAATTCCCCCGTAAACTAGAGGTTGATCAGAGGGCACTCCATATAAAATGGTACAAAACAAAGTTGTAGTAGGCTCGTATAAGGCATGTGACAAGGCACGCAAGTAATGCCAGGGTGATTCACCGTTTGCAGAGCCGGACTGGTGGTAACGCATAGTAGCTACTACCGCCCACCTCGATACACACTCCCATAATCAGCAGGGCCCAAATCGAATTTCAACAGTAATAGAATAATATCGAAGAAGTGTGCTCGATAATAGCTATGACCTCACTTGGTCCATGCGTAGCTCCTGTTTTAGCGACATCAAGTAGACTCAAGGTAGTCGGGGTCTCGTAATTTATATGAAACACAAAATGGAGTCGTTCGCCAAATCATCCCCTTCATTCTGGAACTCAACCGCGTACACAGTTGTTAAAGTGGTTTTCGGTATTGGCAGAGAGTATGACAATAGCCGATCCCGATCTCTTTAACAACCAATCGTTTACTTTTTCCACACCGTGGTCAGTATCTTATAAATCATTTTATAAAACAGTTTATATGAATTCTCATATTCGAATTCGAAATCAACATTAAATATCCAACTTCGTTTACATTTAAATTTGAAAATAACTCATTTGTATCGCTTTGAATCAATTGATTTAGGAACATATCGTAATGATCTCAATATAGTATAAACTAATACTATTCATTTAACATCGGTTATAATTTCCAAAAATATTCGCATGACGAATTTTGAATCCAAAGTCAATTTATATTCAAGTTATACCTTAAATATCTCAATTTCTGTTGAAATCAGTACCAAAACAATTTGCTTCGGTAATATTTGGCTTGGTTTATATTTGAAAAATTCAAGTTCGAAACAATTCAAACTTTACCTTTAGGAAATCATTTCAGGTCGATTCACATGAATTCAACATTTTAGTTCGAATTTAAAATGTATATTTCAAGTCAAAGATTTACATTTCAAATTTTAAACAAAACATATCGAGTTATGCAATTCAAGTCATAAAATTTGAAATCATTATTTATAAATTCAAATAATTCAGTTTATATAATTCGAATCAAATCTTACATTTCAATTCAACCAAATTATATCATAATTTGTAACTCAAGTCAAAAAATCAAATTCATATCTTATATCAGTTCATTTGTTAAATTAGTATCGTTATATAAATCCAAATCCTAAACCTCGAATTTAAAATCGCAAAACTTTCTTATCCATCATCGGTTTGTTATTAAAGTTTATAAAATATATATAAGAAAATAAATTTTGGAAATAGATATGTATATATGTATATATATAAGTTTATAAAATTCTAAAATTAATTAGAAATAGATTACAACATATATAAGTTTAAAATAATATAAAAATATATTTAAAGAACTATTTATTAAAATAAAATTGAAATACTTATAGGAATTAATTATATGGTTTAAAATAACTAAAATTATAAGCAAAATCATAAATAAACATTTAAATCTATATTTACTCATAAAATCATTTTAAAACATATAATTCAAAATTTATAAAATTTAAGTTTAAAATAAATATAAAATATTCAGTTATTACAATTAAAAATCAAATTTCCAAATCTCTTTACTTCAAAAACATGACCAACGGTGTCCGTATATAGTTTTCTACCCTATGGTCAAGTGATACGGATATTTATCATTTCAACCTGCAATTTATAAATTTCTACGGGTCTATCATTTCAACCCGCGATCCTAAATTCAATAAAAATCATTTAGATCTATCATTTCAACCTATAACGATTTTTCCCTATTCTAATGTCCGTTCGGATACGTATTATTTCAACCCTTAGTGATTTTCCTAAACTAGGGGTATCAACAACATAACAAATCATCACATAACATCATTCACATCTTTGTCATATAAAATCAGTGCACCTACGTGTCATATAAATATTGTGTCGTGTATGAAAGTGTACATATTAAACAAACAATTTCTATTAGCAGTCCTATACATTTCATAATAGTTCAAATAGTTTATCTAACATCCATGAAAAATGTAAGTCGGGTGTGAGATAAACTCACCTTTCGTGACACGGAATTGGAAACAGAAGACAGATTGACATCAAATTGAAACAGTGACTTCCAGGCTCGATTCAGAATAGGTTTAACTCGATAACCGCTCCATACTATTTTATTTTTAATAGGAAGAGGTTAGGGGATTTCACAATGGATCGGTTCGGTTATAGGGTTTCGGGAATGGGTTCTGGAACGGTTTCAGATTCAACACCATAATCGACACCGACTCAACATAAACCCAACAAAATTTTCAAAATAAAATTTTCGAACAAATATATAAAATATGTGAATAGTTATATATACGCATACACACTGAAAATCATAATATATATAATTTAAAAATCACATGGAAAAACTTACACACAAACATATTATATCTTATGTATAAAATATAAAATAAACACAAATAAAAACTCACACAAACCCAAAATTGAATACACCCGCATGCATAGTGACAAGAATACACATCACACAAAATATATATAATAAACCCACGAAAACACTGCAAATACACACATAAGCTAAATCAGATACACCCCAAATACGTATAGAAAAAAAAATCTCATATAAACGGTAGACTCACACCACACCAATAGTATAAACAAAACCAAAAATAAAAAATATAAACTCATGCAGGACTAGAGGGAACAAATGAGTTTGTGGTGTGGATGTGGATCAAAGCGGAGAAGTCAACAGCGAGGCTAAGGGTTGTGGCGTGGTCGGAGGGCTGTGGAGCACGGAGGCGCGGCTTCAGGGGCGCTCTGGTCAGGTGGTTCATGGTTTCAAGTGAAGTGCGAAGAAGAAAGCTTCGACTTGACGGATATCGAGATGGAGGGGATCAGAGTACGGTGAGGAGGCTTCGACGGAGAAGTGGATCGCGGTTTGGAAGGTGAACTCGAAGGGGAGGCGGAGCTTGGTCAGTTGAAGCAAAGAAGAGGCGGAGGTAGATCAGGAAGGTTGTGCGACTGCTGGGGTTCAACTTGGCATGCGGATGGGCATAAGCTTCGGGGTTGGTTGGCGGAGGTTCGGTTATAGGTCGTGGCGTTTGGGAAGGGGCGGAGGATCTTGGCTCGTGAAGAAGATAAGAGCGGGGAGGAGTTTCAAAAGGAATAGAGGAAGAAGGCGGTGAGAGGGAGCGGAGAGGGTAGTCTCGCAATGATGAGAAGGAGGTGGAAGAAATAGAAGATGAGCAGCTTTCCTTTTATTCACGAGGCCAACTTCTCTTTCCCTTTTTTTTTGTTTTCTTTATTTATTTATTTAATGCGAATGGCGTATGGTAATAAGAACTGGCGAATGGAGAATGGAAGCTTTTCAATTGGTATGTACATATGAGGAGATACGGAGGAAATGTGATCTTTGATTTCGAAAAAAGAGAAAGGACACGGATCTGAATTGAACAGTTCTTGGAATTGAACTAATCTTTAGGGTACATGCGCTGATTTAAATATTAACGTGGCCTGAGCATTTTTTTTAAATTTTAAAAGGCAAATGGACGCAGTATAAATGAAAATGACAAATTTTTAAGATAAATGGTAAGCGACCGATGGCAGGAAAAATGAACGAATTAAATTAGAACGAACGAAAAAAAGATCAATGTCTAACGATGTTTCTAAGTAACGAAAAAAAATTAAAATTAGAACATATCTAATTCCAAATAGAATTGAAATAGAATGGTAAGCGGTAACTAATGGATTAATAATTGAATGAACGTACATATGAAATGAAACCGACAGATTTAAATTCATAAGGTGAATGAGTTCACATTTAAATAGACAGAAAAACAAATAAAAGTTTGTTTACACCCACGGAAATCAATACAAATAATAGATCAACAGAAGAAATGTTTTTAAATTAAACCAAACATATATTTTATCAATATTGAAAACAAAATATATTATAATACGAATGTTATACTTAAAATCATTTAAAAATAAATTCAAATTCAAATAGATACTAAGACTCATTTAATAAATATGCTTTGAAATTACAAATATTAATTTGCATTTATATATACTCATATAAAGCCAAATTCATTCGATATATATATATAATCAAAATATAATACAAACAAATTGAGTTTTAAACGAATAAAATAAAATATAAATGAAAGTTTAAGTTAATATATATATATATATAATATACACTTAAAATTTAGGATGTTACACCTAAGAACCGCTTTCATCTTCCATTGCCATTATTCAAAATCATTATCGTCATTCCACTTGTCAATAACCAATTGTAATCCAGAAGCTGCCCGCATACACAAGGAGCTGCAACACTTGAACCAACCGTTGAGGTACTATTTGAATCTGATTCTGGCATTTTTACAACTATCTACCAACACTAACGCTTTGATACCAAATGTTGTGGAGAAATTTTGATTCAAGACCGCTCAAATCAAAGACTCTCAAATTAGTGGAAGACGAGATCGTGGTAAACGTGCAAAAACAACCAATCAGTATCAAAGATAATCTCAACTCAATCCAATTACATGCACCACACAAGAGAAATAAATGGGCAATAATGAAAAATAAATCATACAGGGATTTATAGTGGTTCCACTAACAATTTGTTAGTGTACGTCCACTTGAGAGAGAAAACCTTTTATTGATATCAATGAAGAGTATAAGAGATTGATTACAATGGTCACTCAATTCACTTAAGAATTTTATTTTGCGGAGATAAAGAGTTGAAGAAATTAGATTTAGGTTAGAGATCCTTAAATCTTGATTTGAGAGATAAATGAATGAATGAACGCCTTTTGCTCTCCCCTTTAGGCCCCTTTTATAAGACCAATTACTTCATGCCCAAGCTTTATATATATGACAAAAGATCTTATCAATTATGTCACATAATGAGGGAAAACAATAACTATCCAAATCCCATTAATTAGAGAATACAATATCTACCCAAATCCCATTAATTTGGAAATGCAATATCTACCCAAATCCATTAATTAGGAAAAGTAATATCTTCTCTTTCTTCCCCTAAGAAAAATTTCCTTTCATTTAATTTGATTTAGCATCACCAAATTTAAAAGTTGATTGATGGTTGTTAATGTTGAAGGAAGAATATAATGCTAAAGGAATAAAAATATATTTGTAATTCAGTAACAAACTGAGTTCTCTTATATATATATATATATATATATATATATATATATATATATATATATATATATACCTACAGGACAAATAATTTGCCGAGTAAACTATTGCTCTAGAGAGAACCTAAATTCCCCCAAATAAATATTTGACGGGTAATTATTTGCCTTAAAGACAGATGGTTGCTCATATAAGAATCTTTTTTATCATAACATACAACATGCAAAGCTAATAGAAAGATAATAAAATTTATGATAAAATGACGAAAACAAAATTGAAACGTGATAAGTCAACTAAAAGATATCACATTTTCAATTTTTTAGTTAATTTCACATAATTGCCTGTACGAAAAACGATAAATAAGATAAATAATTTCAGTAATGTAATTTGTATTTTAAAATATAAAGAGAAGTGAGATTAATCTTACATAATACTAAAGCAAGGCCATTTTCCCTCCAAAACCGCCCCTTTTTCCCTCCACAATTCCCTCCTAAACTGCATTTTTTCCCTCCACACTAAAAATAAAAATAAAAAAATCCCCCTTTATTCCCTCCAATTCCCTCAAGATGTGCGCCCAACACCTACTTTTCCAACGAAAGACTACTCTGGAATAATCTACATCTACACTAAATAAATAAATAAAATACCTTCAATTCCCTCTGATTCCTTCCAAGATGCGCACTCCAATCCAAAATAATAATAAAAACACCTATATTCCAAAAAAGCTGTCTAACTTGATTACTACTGGGTTTTGTTTCCAATGCATAATTATTATTGGGTTTGGTTTTCAAAGCTGTGACAATATTACAATAAAAATCACTTTCCAATACGAGCTTCTACACAGTTCTTTGCATTCTTTAAAATTTTTTCTTTCCTCCTCATCCCTTTCAGTTATTTACTGCTTACTTATTTTATACCCCTCTGTCTATTTTTCTCACTGACCAGGATCCATGGCAACCATCATTCAAGATTTGAGATGTATCGAGTCCAGATCTTGCCTTACCGCTGCCACCAGCCCTCTTCCAATATCTGCATCGGCATGTCGACTTCACAACTCCGCCTGCCATGTCGATTCGAGACCATCTGCCGCCACGTCAACACTACTCGCCCTTTCCCTAATTTCTTCCCTGTGCATCCATCACTGGATCGCTCCGTCCTTCCTACATCTCCTTTCCCTAGACGAATTTTGCCCTAATTTTGTCTGTGTCTCTGTCTTCAAGGTATGTGTTGTTTTCCACTCTTCCTCCTGCGTTTGTCGATTTCGAATTAAGTGCCTGTTTGGTTGTCCCTTCATAAATATACATGAACAAGGATTACGTTCAAACTGTCATAATCCACTATTATGGATTATGAATCCGATAATAGTGTTTTTGAAACCGTGTCCATTTTCCAAAGCAATTAATTCAAGAGAAAAGTTACCAAGCAAAAAAATAATATTACTTACGAAAGCATGCTATAATCTATGCCTATTTGAACCTGTGGCCTGATAAAGGTAAATAAATTTTCATAGGAGTTTAAGTTTTCAAAAGTCATAGAAGCATGGCAAGGTTGAATGAAATGGAAAGGGCTTTCATTTATTGAAGGACGGAAAAATAAGAGGCTGCTGTTATCAGGTGTCCTTTTTCACTGTTGACTGGCAACTTAGCTTCATATCAGGTAATAATATTTAGTTTTTTAACCTTTCAAAAAAGGAGTTGTTTTGATTATCCACTAACCCTTTCAGATTAACATACATACCGAAAAAGGATTTATATTTCTTCTTCTTGGTGAATATTTAATGGTAGATATATGGCGTCACCATGTTGTGTTGTACGCCATTTCAGCAAATCTAAGGTATAATTTGTTCATTTAGTTTCTTCTAGATAGATTTTTATTTTTATTTTTTTTATGCTCTTTGATTAACACAATACTAGACAATATTCAATTTTATAATAAATTTATATATATTATAAATATATTTTATCTTCAGGTGATTGGTAACGGAGTCAACCCTGTCACCCTGGTGGATACAACGATGAAGATAACCATTGAGTTTAGAACTCTCTCCTGTTTGAAATGCTTTTGATGGGGCAGTTTATTTTTATTATACTGTTACTTTATTGCTTAGGTATCTTACAGTCTGAATTACGTAGCATGCAGTGATGCAATCACGCCGATTGTTATAATTTTCAACTACTTATATGTTGCAAGCACTTAACTAAAGAAAGTTTGGTATTTTATGTTGTAGTGAACTCTGGATGAAAATGTTAATATGGATTAGCAATATATGCTTTTGGTTTGAGTTGAGTGGATGCCTTATCCATCATACCATGGTCAGGTTTTGCTGCAGTCTGTGCTTCCAATTAGGTACTCATTTCCTTTCTGTTAATTTTACTGTAACTAGAACTGAATAGGTAAATTTAGAGATCAAAGTTTTACCTTTTTTTTTTTTGTTCCACCTTGCCTCCTTACGTCCTGCCTTTGTTCTGCCTTTAATTTTACTTGGTCGATACTTACTTAGTCGATACAGCTCAATTTTGTTGTTGTTGCAGTTCAACAATATTTTTTTGATACAGTTGTCTGTCCACTGCTTTTACTCCATACCTTCTGCTTTTACTGTTGCTTAAATTTACCCATATCTCCCATTTATTCTCAACAAGTTACATGAAATTATTTATGGAAATGTAGATTATTTGAATTCTATCATACTAAATACTTCGTATATGACTATCTTACAAAAAATAAAATGATTCATACTTAATGACAAAGATATGTTGATTATTTTATATTAACAAGTATTTTTGTGACTACCTTACCTGTTACGTTAACCTTTGATTATTACAACTGTGTGTTTTCTGAGCAGATCCTAAGTTAGTTAAACCCAAATTGTATGTAGGTGGTTTCTGCTTTTTCTTCTTCACCTATGCCCATTTAAGTTCACTCTCTTTGATTAATGATTTGTCGTTTATGTAGTTTACAAAATACACCGTCTAATTATGCATTTAAATTTTATGTTTATGTGGGCTTTTTGTGTTGTTTATTCACTGAAGAATAATTGTAGTTACTAAATTGATGCAAAATGAATGTAACTTCATTAAAATAGAATAAGAAATGGCTGAAAATTTTCTGATAACACATACTGAAACCTGAGTCATTTTCAAATTCTCTTTGCTGACATGTCAAACTATAATAGAATATAGTATGTTTTCTCAAGCTCTCTGTTTTTTTAATTTCTTTGAAACTTTGTTTAATTTCTTATTTCCTGTTTTGAAAAAAAATACTTATTCCTCATTTACCTCATTACACATTATTATGACAGTTTCTGCCTTTCCTCTGTAAAAAATCTATGTCTTCAATTTTGGTTTGTCCCTACCCTTCTTGACTCTTCCTTTCCATAAATAAGTTTATTTCATTTTTTCCACATCAGCATTTACACGTTTGATTGTATTTGACGCCAAATTTCAAAGCCTTGAACATTTGTCTTAGTTATTCTTCCTCTCCTCAATTCATGAATTTCTAGTTAATTAACATAATTAAAATTCCTTCTTTAGCTGCATGCAGAACCGGCTTTAGAAAAACAAAAAAGGGGGGTTGCCCCAGTCACACGTAGAGGCAAAAATGAAGGCAAATAGAAATTGGTTTGCTCCAGCGCAGGTAAGGGAAAAACGAAGAAAAGCAAATATATTGTTTGCTCCCAGATTCAAACTCTGGACTTGAAACACACTGAAAGGCCAAGCATGCAACCAACTCAGCTACCAGAGTGAGATGAACCCTACTTCATGTGTGATTCAAAGAAAATGGAGAGCTGCTTTTTTCAGAACCAGCTGCTGTTTGAGGCTAACGGTGAGCTAACACGTGAAGGGAATATAAAATGCAGTCGATCTTGAGCTATGCCAATGAAATATGTATATTTTTGATCTGCATTTTATATATGGCTTAGAAGTCTGTAAGACTATGTATATTTTTCAGATAATGAGTTGATTTTGTCTGCTTAATAAATTATCTAGTCCATGCGATTTAATATGATGGGTAACTTATTTTTTGAGCTCAATTACATAGATGTTTGGTTGAAGACAGTCGTGCAATTGCACGGGACTGATCTATGCAGTGATGCCAAAATAAAATGGTAGAATATGATATGCATGGATCCTTAATCCTTATGGTTACTTCTTATTTTACTACATGTGCCATCTCTTGGAACTATATATTCTGCGTTAGCTGATGCCAAAATACTAAACGGATGTCTTTGAAACATATCTTTGTGTTGCTATCTAGATATTATTCTTCATTATTTGTGTCATACTAAGGACTTATATGATAGTGTATATGTACCTAATGACTTTTTGTAACATTCTGCAATTCTACATGTTAGTTGAGTCTTTCGTATATTGTCGGCATGTGTTGTTCAACCAGTTGTACTATGCATTAATATAATAGTTGTAATGCTCTTTTGTACTTTGTGTTCTGCCTTATTCATTTTGTTACATAACAGTTGTAACACATTATTAATACAAAATTATATTTTTTGCAACCATGCATCTGCATATTACAACAATTGTAATGCAATATATATATATATATATATATATATATATATATATTTCTAAAAGCATTAATGTAAAGTTATATTTTTTCAATCGTGCATCTGCACGAGACTAACCAAGTTTTTTTAAAGAAATAGATACAAGCCAAGAGCTTAGGCTCTGCTTAAACATTATTTGGACTCTACAGTCAAACCTAGCGTCGAGCACTCCATTCCATCTCGAACAATATATAATGCAGGCTGATCCAACTTCAATCGTACCAGATACCAATATTAACTTAGAATATCAGTAAGATGTATGAATGGAACTTGTGAAATAGACACATCGCAAGTGGAAGAAAAGAATATCAGAAGCAACAAGAAAAAAGAAAAGAACCTCAAATAATCGTTAGCATATCAAGTAGTGCTATTTGGATAACAGTATTTCTTCGGGATGTTCAATCTTGAAAAAAAAATAAAAAAAATACGGAAGCAAATCAGAGTTTGCCTCCAATATATTTTTCATTCTTTTCCCTCCTTTCATTTTCCAACAATAAAAATAAATAACATGTCAGCTTATAAATAGTGTAATGATAAAGACATCCCGATTTCTGCTAAGGGACTACCATCGAATGAAGAAAAAAAGTTTCAACGCGTTCGGCAGGCTACCACCGACCAAACACTGTTTGGTCGATGGTAGCCCCTAGTAGAAATCCACCGACAAAATATACTTGATAGATGAATGATGCATGTTAAAGATGAATTCAGTGGCTTTTGCCTGCAATTGTCAGTATAAAAAGGTTGAGGATTCAAATCTGACTATAAGGAACCATGTATGCCACTTCTTCAAAATTATCTCAACATGGAAGTAACCATTCTTCAACAACAGAGGTTCCACTGATCATATACCTGTCATAGTTTAGACTTAACTCCTTAATAAAGAAGATTACCATGTCCCAAATTTGTTGTAACAAAGGTATTCCTAATATCTCTAAATGTGCCAGGAATGAAAAGTGATAAACCATGCTAACTGTACCCAGTTAACCATAATATCAATGATGGAATTATGCATGTCCCATAAAGAGCTTCAACTCAGATCTCATTTTTGAAATATTAGAATAAATTGATCCCAGACTTGATTTGTTTTATTCAATGTAAAATACATGTACATCTTTATACAGACATGTGTGGGTATTTATGTATACGTGTATATATATATGTAAACACACACTGACATACCGTAGACAGTCCATACAATTATAATGAGATTGTATTGATAAGATAGTACAGTCAAAGTAGTTAAAAATGGTAAACTTGCCTTCTTAATGGTAAGATACTGAGATGATAAGCTATCCACATGCACATCTTCTCCATGACTTTCGTCTCTAAATGATGGAGATTCCTAAGACCATATGTAATAGAACATGAATATATGAAAATGAACAATAGAATCAGATCCAGCCAGACTAAGTAACGAGCTTATGATTACTGATTAGCATGTGGACCAACATGTTTTACTTGAATAGGGAATAAAGTGGTTAGCAACTTGAAGTGTTTAGACCAACATTCACTTGATGAAAAACACATCAGTACATAAACACTGTGTACCGCTTCTTATTTAGATTCTTCAAACAGAAACATGCTTCCATAAAAACTATGAACTTAAGTGCTATGAGGAACTTACATCTGAGAATAGACCTGTCAAAATATGACCCTACCCTTTTATCCAACTCATTTTACCCTAATTACAACCCTGTTGGGTGAACCCTTTTATAATTTTTTTTATTAAATGGATCATAATAGGGTTGACTCATTTTTAAAAGGATTACAAAAGGGTAACCCACTTACCCAAATAGTAAAAAAGTAATACTTTAAAATAACGATTTTTAAATGTAAAAATGTCAAAATTACGAAAATACCCTTTATTTTGGAAAATGTAAAAAAAATTCAGAAAATTATGAAATGAAAATTAAAAAAAATGAAGTATTCGAAAATAATGATTTTTAAAGCCAGAAGGACCAAAATTACGAAAATGTCCTTCATATTGGAAAAAATGAAAAAAATTCAGAAAATTACGAAATGGAAAGTAAAAAAAGAATTATTTTAAAACAACGATTTTTAAAGTTAAAAATGCTAAAATTACGAAAATACCCTTCATTTTGAAAAAAGTGAAAAATAAATAAATTTCAAAAAATACAGAAAATTTGCGAAAATACCCTTCATTTTGAAAAAAGTGAAAAATAAATAAATTTCAAAAAATACAGAAAATTACGAAATGAAAAGTGAAGAAAGAATTATTTTAAAATAACGATTTTTAAAGCTAAAATTACGAAAATACCCTTCATTTTGAAAAAATTGAATAAAAAAATAAATTTCAAAAAATCCAGAAAATTACGAAATGAAAAGTTAGAAAAGAATTATCCGAAAAATACGATTTTTAAAGCTAAAAATGTAAAAATTACGAAAATACCCTTCATATTGGAAAAAGTAAAAAAAAATTCAAAAAATTATGAAATGAAAAGTAATAAAAGAATTATTCGAAAACAATTATTTTTAAACTTAAAAAGGCCAAAATTACGAAAATGCCCTTCATGTTGAAAAAAGTGAGTAAAACAAAATAAATTTTAAAAAATCCAAAAAATTACTAAATGAAAAGTAAAAAAAGAATTATTTTAAAACAATGATTTTTAAAGCTAAAAATTATGAAAATACCATTTATTCTGGAAAAAGTGAAATTTACTACAAGTTTGGCTAAAATTACTAAATGAAATACCCTTTATTTTCGTAATTTTGGCATAATTAGCTTTAATAATCGTAATTTTCAAATAATTCTCATTTTACTTTTCATTTCGTAATTTTCTGGATTTTTTGAAATTTATTTATTTATTTCACTTTTTTCAAAATGAAGGGTATTTTCGTAATTTTGGCATATTTAGCTTTAATAATCGTTATTTTCAAATAATTCTTTTTTTACTTTTCATTTCGTAATTTTCTGGATTTTTTGAAATTTATTTATTTAGGTGGTGCCTGGCGCAACGGTAAGGTTACCCGGCTGGTAATCTGGAGCGCGCAGGTTCGAGTCTCGGCCTCTTCACATATGTGAGGGAAAGGCTTTGGCACCAATCGACCACCCCCAGAGCCCGGAAAGCCGTGAGAATAGTATCAGGACGGGAGACTGACCTGGGAAGTCCTCTCGCGCTTGAGTACGGGAGCCTTTGGCACTGGGTATCCACCTTTGAAATTTATTTATTTATTTCACTTTTTTAAAAATGAATGGTATTTTCGTAATTTTACCAATTTTAGCTTTAAAAATCTTTATTTTAAAATAATTCTTTTTTTAATTTACATTTCGTAATTTTCTGGATTTTTTGAAATTTAATTATTTTTTCACTTTTTTCAAAATGAAGGGTATTTTCGTAATTTTAGCATTTTTAGCTTTAAAAATCGTTATCGTAAAATAATTCTTTTTTAACCTTTTATTTCGTAATTTTCTGGATTTTTTGGAATTTATTTGTTTTTTTCACTTTTTTCAAAATTAAGGGTATTTTCGTAATTTTAGCTTTAAAAATCGTTATTTTAAAATAATTCTTTTTTTACTTTTCATTTCGAAATTTTCTGGATTTTTTAAATTTTATTTTGTTTTTTTCACTTTTTTCAACATGAAGGATATTTTCGTAATTTTGGCCTTTTTAACTTTAAAAATTGTTATTTTCGAATAATTCTTTTATTAACTTTTATTTTCAAATAATTCGACGTTTGAATTTCAAATTTTGAAAATTCAAAATTTTATGGAATATTTTGAAAATAAAAAAATTTAACATTCGTTTTAATTAAATAAATCAAATTTAAAAACTTTCATTTACTATTAGTGTTATAAGGGTTGTAATGGGTTAACCATTTAATCAAGAAAGTCAAAAAGGGTCAAGCTATTGTATATAACTAAAGGATCGGATCAAATTTTACTTAATCTTTATATGACCCTACCTCTCCCTTTTGACACGTCTATCTGAGAACACTCGCTTGGAGCATAAGATTCCTACCTTTATAAATGGGAAAACAAGGAATAAAAATTAAAGAATATGTCATTGCACGGTTGCACCACAAATAGTACCCATCTAGTTGAAGTACTAAGACCAAACAAAAATAACACTATATAGGTCGTCTATTTCAACAAAAAATAAAATTTAATTAACTGGCGACACAATAGAACTGGAACACTGGATCTCATCTTATTGTGTTCACATACACTAGATCTCCACCATTGGATTTCCTCATGATTTATAGCTCTCCACATAAAGGCAAAATGATCCAACGGCCAGTACTCCGTGTTTCTTAATTTACGTTTAATTGTGTTCAAATAGCTGTCCCTTTTTCATGTTCATATATATATATATATATATATATATATATATATATATATATATATATATATATATATATATATGGAAGCGGCTATTGGGACACAAAATTAAACATAGAATAAAAAACACAAAATTTGGACCGTAGATTTGTTTGTCTTTACGTGTGAGGTATAATTCAGGGGGAGATCTTGTGGTTGAGATTCCTTGTGTCTAAATTTGTATCAACATTTTGTGTATAAATAGACTTTCCACTGAACACTCCTTATATATATATATATATATACATATATATATATATATATATACATATATATATATATATACATATATATATATATATACATATATATATATATATATATGACAACTCCAACAATGCAGCACCCTACTTGCCCCCTGATTTCTACCACATTTCACATTCTCTCTCATCACACTAACTCTCCACCACACCCCTTCCCCAACATATTTAATTATAAATGAATGGTCCTCATTCAAAGACAAATGGAGTGCCACAAAATAGAGGTGCCCTGAAACCCTATATATATATATATATATATATATATATATATATATATATATATATATGTATGTATGTATGTATTAGGGTTATATGACATCCCTTTTTCGTGGCATCCATTTTGCAATCCAACCACAGCCACATATTTATAATTAAATAAGTTAAGGGAGAGAGAAAGAGAATCAATGGAAGGAGAGAAATGCGAATGTCTGGTGGAAATCAGGGAGCTATAGGAAAGCGGCACTATATGGGGTCTGTTTGATCTTCCCTCTCTCTGTGTCAGTCGTTGGATTGTTTTGTTCTTATGTGAAAGGTGAAAATCAGAAAACAGTCCAAAAATGGATATTTTATTGTGTCGCCGACGGTGTCTAACATACTTTAATATATATATATATATATATATATATATATATATATATATATATATATATATATATATATATATGGGAAAGTCTATTGGGACACAAAATGTAGACATAATTGATGACACAACCAATCTCCACCATTGGATTACCCCATGAATTACACCTCTCCACATAAAGACAAAAAGAGCTAACAGTTGAGGTTTTGTGTCTCTAAGTTTGTGTCTAATTTTGTGTCCAAATAGTCTCCCCATACATACATACATACATACATACATATATATATATATATATATATATATATATATATATATATATATATATATATATATATATATATATATATACACGCGCGCGCGGGGAAGATGCAAAAACCAAATAATGGAATTGTTTGTCGATTATGTTGAATTTTCAAAAAAATAATAAGAATGGGAATAAGTTACTTCTGATGTACTCTGTCAAATATTCCAAACAGTCAAGCGGCTTGTGACAATGCAACAGAAAAAAGAACCGATTCTAGATGACAAGGACAGTATAAATTACACAAAGAAGTCGAAATGAGAACCAACAGACAGACAGACAATGAAATAATGTCAAGGTACTAAAATCATAAGTGAAATACCTATAATTAAGCCAAGATGCTTCACCTTTAGATAAAGGAAACGGTTCCACAAGTCTATTATATTCCATGTTCACATTCCACATTCTATGCGTGCAGAGACTTGAGGATACTATCCTTTATTCCTGATGAGACGTCCCGTCCATTTCCTTTTCTTTTGGATTGTACATGAGACAATGATTGGCATCATAACAATATTAAGATGGATTTTTTTTCGATTTGGTCGCCTTTTATAAACTTATAACACTTTTAATCTAGTTTCAAAACTTATTACGAACATAGCCTGGTTTATGTCACATCAGCTCAAAACCGCTATCAACACAGCGGCATTTGAGATGACGCGTAGAGCGTTATTTGGGATGACGCATAGAACTCACTTCTGGGCGTCATTTGAGATGCCGCAGTTAGCGTCATCTTAAATGTCGTTGGTGTTAATAACTGTTTTGCGCTGATATGACATAAACCAGGCTACGGCGGTAATAAATTTTGAAACTAGACTAAAAGTGTTATAAGTTTATAAAAGGTGGCTAAATCTAAAAAAAATAGGTTTGTCTTGAAATTGAGTTTTGCGTTTTATGTTTACGGTGCATGTTTCAAAATGTGAGCAAGGAATGGAAAATCCTAACCATTACAACCTAGAGAATAGAAAGAAAGAAATAGTTTTTAATACTTGCTAAAAAACGAAAACTAAGAAAAAAATCATTTTAAATTTATAACATTTTCCAAATAGACCGTTCCTCGCTCCCTGCTCCCTCAGCTCTCATGCCTTCTGAAAAGACATTGAAAATGCAAAACAAAAATTTCAAACCAGCAAATCTTAAGTATTGCACGACATAATGCAAAGTATTTTCATAATTTAACACAATCATTATTTCCGTTTTATATCACAACGGTATCAGTACATCATGACATAATTAATTTAAAACAACTGAAACTCAGGTAGAATTTTGACATAAACAATAATTCACAAATAAGGAGGATTATATCTTAATTTATATACAGGTTTGGTCGTTTCTTTTTGAATAAAAAGTAAAAAATATTCAGACATGCCGCAGACTCATGGTAATTCAGAAAATTGGTGAAACATAAGCAAAACCGACTCAATCAATGTCCCTTAAAATGAAAGGATTGAAGTGAAATTCTTGTGTATCAAATCGCAAATAAGTCAGGATGAAAACTGTGGACTTATATCAGTACATATCCAATTCCAGTTCCAAAGAGAAACATAATAAGCTATATTCAAAGATTTAGATTTCCATGAGAAAATCAAAATTATGAAACAGTTGGCAGTGAAAATCTGTGAACCGGTAGAGCATTGCTACTTTCCTTCATATTCAGTAGAAATAATTGTTGGAACTACAAAGAAAAGACAAGCACAACATTTTTCACACATCCAGAAATTATAGAAAAAATAAAATAAAAAAAATAAATAAAAAAGAGAGAGAGATTAGACAATAAGTCATTCTCTAAATTGTGCAACTCAACATATACAATATATCCACAAGTCTAGTATATTCTAATTTACAAAGAATACAGTAGTTCAAGCAAGGTATTTTCAAAAGAAAATGAAAGGAATTAACTAAGGGACACACTTCAGTTGTTGACACAGCACATCTTAACAAAGTGTTATACTTCAACATGCGTGTAACTGTACACATACATGTATCTGTACATATATACAGTATGGGTAAATGTTTGTTTATTAATTCGACGAAGCAAGAGATGTAAGATATATAAGTATGTCAAAAATTAACATACACCGTGAGCGCACAAGTGCACCCACACAGATAGATATAGTATGTATATCTATATGTATATGCGTGTAGCGGAATCACACACACACACACACACACACACACACACACACACACACACACACACACATATATATATATATATATATATATATATATATATATATATATATATATATAAGGAGCGTTCCAGAGCATCCATGTTTTGCATTAAATAACGGTATATTATTTGCCGTTGTACACTATGATCCGTGGCTAGTTCAGCTTGCAGGTTGCTCCGTCCGTTCGCTCAATTGGAAACGATGAGAGAGAGGAACCAAACAGAACAGATTGTTGGTAATGGTCTAAGAAACGACATTAGGTTTATATTTAGTTAACCAAGGATGGTTACATTATAAATATTTACCTATGGATTGTTGCTCCGTCCCTAAGCTCCCAAAGTAGCTTGCTCTCATTCTTAACGTCCTTCTTTATCGCTCCTTGTATCTTCTTACAACAAAAAGGTACCGACACAAGCATGCACACGGAAAGTTCAGATATAGGCAGGAAAGAAATAGAAAACGAATAGGAAACAAATAAATGTTCACCTGAAATGCTAGAATAAGAGGAATGAAGACCTTCCCTCTGTTATTAGGATTTGGACCGTCAATCAATTTCTGATCAACTAAGATGGATTTGCCGGCATGAATAATTGTCTGATTGTTTGAACCAAATTTGGAATCCATGGAGTGTCATTCAGAGCTATAATAAGAGCATATACGACATTCAAATGAAGAGGGACTTGGAGCTGAAAACGAACTAGGACAGTATGAAGAACCTATGGAAATGGCACCTTTTCACCATCTTCATTTGTCTTGCATCTCCCACTGTTCTCAACCAGGGCGACTGGAATGCCTTTCCCCTGAAATATTTTTATATTGGTCATCCAAAAATCAGTGCATTTTTCTTATGTAAAATGCCTCTGTTCATTGAGGTTTGTTAATGTTGAAGGAAGAATATAATGCTAATGGAATAAAATATATTTGTAATTCAGTCACAAACTGAGTTCTCTCAGATATATATATTTACCTACAGGACAAATAATTCGCTGAGTAAACTTTTGCTCCAGAGAGAACCTAAATTCCCCCAAATAAATATTTGATGGGTAATTATTTGCCTTAAAGACAGATGGTTGCTTCTATAAGATTTTTTTTTTTAATCATAACAATACCACATGCAGAGCTAATAGAAAGATAATAAAATTTATGATTTAATGACGAAAACAAAATTGAAACCTGATAAGTCAACTAAAATATATCACATTTTTAATTTTTCAGTTAATTTCACATAATTACCTGTACGAAAAACGATAAATAAGATAAATAATTTCAGTAATGTAATTTGTATTTTAAAATATAAAGAGATGTGAGCCTAATTTTTTTAAAGAAAAAGATACAAGCCAAAAGCTTAGGCTCTGCTTAAACTTTATACGGACTCTACAGTCAAACCTAGCGTCCAGCACTCCAATCCATCTCGAACAATATATAATGCAGGCTGATCCAATTTCAATCGTACCAGATACCAATATTAACTTAGAATATCAGTTAGATGTATGAATGGAACTTGGTGAAACAAGACACGTCGCAAGTGGAAGAAAAGAATATCAGAAGCAACAAGAAAAAAGAAAAAGTGACTTATTTTTTATAACACGAATAAGGATATAAACCTTCAAAGTGAATTCACATTTAAGATACAACCACCTCAAATAATCGTTACCATATCAAGTAGTGCTATTCGGATTATATTGATCACATGTACAGATAACGGTCTTTCTTCAAGATGTTCACTCCTGAAAAAAAAAATTAAAAAATAAAAATTAAAATTAAAATTAAAAATAAAGAAACGAAGCATATCAGAGTTTGCCTCCAATATATTTTTCATTCTTTTCCCTCCTTTCATTTTCCAAAAATAAAAATAAATAAATAACACATCAACTTATAAATAGTGTAATGATCAAGGCATCCCGATTTCTACTAGGGGGTTACCATCGAATGAAAAAAAAAAGTTTCAACGTATTTGGCATGTTACCACCGATTAAACACTGTTTAGTCAGTGGTAGCCCCTAACAAAAATCCAGGTGTTTTTAGCACCACACTATAAATATCTGGAATAACTCTAGAATTGGTCATAAGGCATTTCTAGCCATCTGGAATTTCCAGACTTTCCAAAAATGTATGCATCCACATATGTATACGCGTATAATTAGTTCAACGATATTATGATAACCAACCAATGAGGGAATTTCTTAATAATTAATACGCCTTACCAAATAGAATATATCCTACCAATATCTTAAACTATTTGTCCAGTTAGAAAGAATATATGCTATTTTGTACTCCTTCTCAAATTCAGAAAGGAATTCAGTCCTAGCAGCCAAAAGGTACTATAAAAACTTGTATTTGACATTTGAAAGGATCAACTATGAAAAATATGTCCTAACAGAAGATGGAAGATCTTGTGGGGACTTTTGTGAATCAGAAGTATGAAACCATATATTAACAAAGAAAATTTAAACTGTTATTTTCTGTAAAGAACATGATGATGTGCATGTTCTATATTAAGCATTAGCTATTTTCTTCTTACAAAATACACTTGATAGATGAATGATGCTTGTAAAAGATGAATTCAGTAGCTTTTGCCTGCAATTGTCAGTATAAAAGGTTTAGGATTCAAAATCCGTCTAATACAAAGGAACCATGTATGCCACTTCATCAAAACTATTTCAAACTGGAAGTAACTATTCTCCAACAAAAAGTTGCACTGGTCGTATACCGGTCATAGTTTAGACTTATTCCTTAATAAGAAAATGACCATCCCCCAAATTTGATGTAACAAAGGTATTCCTACTATCTCTAAATGTGCCAGGAATGTAAAGCGATGAACCATGCTACTATAACTGTACCCAGTGAACCATAAATATCAATGATAGAATTAAGGATGTCCCATAAAGAGCTTCAGCTGAGATCTAATTTTTGAAATATTAGAATAACCTGATCCCAGACTTGATTTGTTTTATCGAATGTAAAATACATGTATATCTTTATACAAACACGTGTGGGTATTTATGTATATGTGTAAGTATGTACAAACAAACTGACATACCCTAGATAGTCCATACAATTATAATGAGATTGTATTGATAAGATAGTACAGTCAAAGTAGTTAAAAATGGTAAACTTGCCTTCTTAATCGGAAGATACTGAGATGATAAGCTATCCACATGCACATCTTCCACGATTTTTGTCACTAAATGATGGAGATTCCTAAGAATCCATATCTTATAGAAAATGAATATATGGAAATCAACAATAGAATCAGATCCTGCCAGACTAAGTAACGAGCTTATGATTAGCATGTGGACCAACATGTTTTACTTGAATAGGGAATAAAGTGGTTAGCAACTTGCAGTCTTTAGACGAATATTCGCTTGATGAAAGACACATCAGTATATAAAGTATAAACACTGTGTACTGCCTCTTATTTAGATTCTTCTAACATAATTGTACATGCAAAACCTAAAGTGTGCTTATATTTTACAGATGTACAAGAACCTCATCCAAAATTATAACATTGTAATTTCCTATAATAAATATGGCATTTATAGAATTCCAAAGTATCAAAAGACAGAGGAACTCGCATCTGAGAACACCCGTTTGGAGCATAAGATTCTTCCCTTTCACAGTGGGAAAACAAAGAATAAAAAATTAAGAATATGCCATTGGCCTACAAATAGAACCCATCTAATTGAAGTACTAAGACCAAACAAACATAACACTACACACGTCGCCTATTTCTACAAAAAATAAAACCTAATTAATAGGCAACACAATAGAACTGGAACACTGGATCTCATCTTATTGTGTTCACATACATCGTTAAAATCATAGGACAACCCAATGATTCAGATTTATCATGTCATCGTTCTATGTCCATAATATATATATATATATATATATATATATATATATATATATATATATATATAGAGAGAGAGAGAGAGAGAGAGAGAGAGAGAGAGACTCTGCCTGTGTAGTTTTCTATGCAGCCTGTCCCAAGCCAGGGTAAAGGAGGAGGGTTGTGATAGGCTTGGCGAGCCAACGTAAAAACTTAGCCTCTCTTATGGATACGATGCAACTGTACGCGTTGGAATTCTAGGCCGCGCCGAAGGCCCAAAGAGAAGTAGAGGTCGACCTATAATGACATGGGAGGAGATAATAAACAGAGATTTAAGTAACTGGAGTTTATCGGAAGAGCTGGTAGTTGATAGGAGAGCATGGAAATTGGCAATCCAAGTACCAAAACCTTAGGGTTTTTTTTTTAAAGACTTTATTTCATGTTTACTGAACCTTTTTTACTTTTTATTACTATTTTAGATTTTATTTCACTTTTATTGAACCTTTTTACTTATTATTATTATTATTTAAAAAAAAAACTTTATCGGACGACTTTTTATTTGTTTGGTTATTTTAAACCCTTTATATATATATTATTATCATCATTATTAATTTTATTTTATTTTAATTTTGGGTTCCATATCTAGCCAACCCCAACTTGTTTGGGATATATGGCTTTGTTGTTGTTGTTGTATATATATATATATATATATATATATATATATATATATATATATAGAGAGAGAGAGAGAGAGAACGGGGGGGGGGGGGGGGGCATTTCGGGGATTCCCTGTTTAGCACTCATACCCTACCGTGAACTGCACTATTCCAAATCTAACGGGATTTCGTAGATGTTCAATCCACATATATATTATCATCTAACCAAAATTGGAGCTCATTCCGACATTCGTAGAATAATATATTTGATGTTTAAATTCAAAGGTTTGAATTAATGTCTGAACGGTGAATATTAGATCTAAGATTTTGAAAATGTTATGAATGTCAGAGTGAGCTCAAATTTTGGATAGATGAAAATATATATGTGGACATCTACAAAATTTTATTATATTTGAATTAGTGTAGCTCACGGTAGGGTAGGAGTGCCCCGAAACGCTCCTCATATGTGTGTATATATATACATGTACCTATGTATGTATGTATATGTATACATATACATATACATATATGCATATGTATATGTACATGTATGGAGCGGCTATTTGGATACAAATAGAGAGACACAATGCATCAACTATTAGATGTTTTTCTACCTTTATATGTAGAGGTGGAATTCATGGGATGATCCAACGGTACATATCAATTGTGTCACCATTTATGTCAAAATTGTGTTTAAATAGACTTTCCATACACACACACACACACACACACACACACACACACACACATATATATATATATATATATATATATATATATATATATATATATTGTGTGTGTGTGTGTGCGCGCCTAAATAAAGGATGGCTATTTAGACTAATTGAGACACACAAGATCTCGATCATTGTATCGTTTTGTCCTTACGTTAAATGTGAAAATCAAAGGGAGTCTAAAGATGGAGATTTCTTGTGCCTCCAATTGTGTCTAAATAGACTCCCCATGTATGTTTATGTGTGTGTATAGAGATACGGAAATCAAATAATGGAAGTGAAAAATATTTCTGTTTGTCAATTAATTTGAATTTTCAAAACAATAATAAGAATGAGAATAAGTTATCTTCTTATGTATTCTGTCAAATATTCCGAACAGTTAAGCGGCTTGTGACAATGCAAAAGAAAAAAGAACCAGTTCTGGATGATAAGGACAGTATGCATTTTAAAAATGTACACAAGGAAGTCGAAATGAGAACCAACAGATAGACATACAACGAAAAACTATCATGGTACTAAAATCATAAGTGAAATACCCATAATTAAGCCAAGGTGCTTCACCTTTAGATAAAGGTGATGGTTCCACAAGTCTATTATATTCCATGTTCACATTCCACATTCTATGCGTGCAGAGACTTGAGGATACTATCCTTTATTCCTGATGAGATGTCCCGTCCATTTCCTTTTCTTTTGGATTGTACATGAGAGAATGATTGGCATCATAACAAAACTGAGACACGGTTGTCTTGAGATTGAGTTCTGTGTTTACGTTTACGATGGGTATTTCAAAATGAGAGGAAGGACCGAAGGAGTGAAAAATCCTAAACGTTACAACCTAGAGAATAGAAAGAAAGAAATAGTTTTTAATTCTTCCTAAAAACGAAAACTAAGAAAAAAAATCATTTTAATTTATAACATTTTACAAATAAATCGTCCCTCGCTCCCTCAGCTCTCATGCCTTTTGAAAGACATTGAAAATGCAAAACAAAAATTTCAAACCAACAAATCTAAAGTATCGCATGACATAATACAAAGTATTTTCAACATTTAACACAATCATTATTTCCTTTTTATGTTCCGACGGCATCAGTACATCATGACACAGTTAATTTAAAAAAACTGAAACTTAGGTAGAATTTTGACATAAATAATAATTCACAAGGATGATTATATCTTATTTATATACAGGTTTGGTCATTTCTTTTTGAATAAAAAGTAGTAAAAAAGATTACATTTCTCTTTATTTTTTTCCATTTGGTCAAAATTCATATTTCTACCCATCTAAATATTCAGAGATCGACGTTGTTGGAGCTCCACCTTGCACACCCTTCTCGTAAAAAATAGTACATGAGAACTATAGGTGGCATGAGTTACAACGAACAAACACAGCTTGATTTCCCTTGAAGTTTATTGCTTGGCTGGGTTCTTCCAGAGTACATTTGGAGGGAAAAAAAAATCAGACATGTTACAGACTCATGGTAATTCAGAAAATTGGCGAAACATAAACAAAACCGACTCAATCAGTGTCCCTGAAAATAAAAGGATTGAAGTGAAATTCTTGAGTATCAAATTGAATAAGTCAGGTTGAAAACTGTAGACCTATATCAGTGCATATTCCAATTCCAGAGAGAAGCATAATAAGCTATATTCAAAGATTTGTATTTTCATGAGAAAATCAAAATTAAGAAATAGTTGGCAGTGAAAATCTGTGAACCGATAGAACGTTGCTACTTCCGTTCATATTCAGTAGAAATAATTGTTGGAACTACAAAGAAAAGACAAGCAGAACATTTTCCACACATCCAAAAAAATAAATTATCGAGAAACAAAAGAGTTTAGACAATAAGTCATTCTTTAAATTATGCAACTCAACATATATGATCCATCCACACAAGTATAATATATTCTAATTTATAAAGAATATAGTAGTTCAAGCAAGGTGTTTTCAAAAGAAAATGAAAGGAACAAACTAAGGGACACACTTCAATTGTTGACACAACACATCGTAACCAGGTATTATACTTCAGCACGTGTGTGAATGTATGTACACATATATGTATCGCTATATATACATTGTGGGTAAAATTGGCATATATCGTTAGTGCACATGTGCACCCCCACACATAGATATAGTGTGTATATCATATGTACATGTGAGTAAAGTATATGTGTGTGTGTGTGTGTCCATCGTTAGCTCACTCATGCATGCAAACAGTATATATGTGTGTATGTGTGCTTGTGTTTGTACATCGTTAGCGCACAAACAGATATTATATGTATGTATAAGGGTGCGTATTTCATTTTAAACACAGATAAAGGCTCAAGCTTACAAGGCTGCAAAATTAGTAGAAGATAGACAATAAAAATAATGAAAAGTGGTATATTCAAATATTGGAACCAAATTAGAATTGATTGTTATATTATACCACAATGTCTCAAATCATATCTTGGATATTGGTCAAATGTTTCCAAGTTCAAACCATCTGTTGATTACTTGGTAAATATTCCTCTGAACTATACCATACAAGTTATGCCCAAATCTAGTACTTCGGCATAATGTATTCTAAAAATCAAATCATGCTGAAAATGCTAGAGCATCGCCCTTGTTTTTAACCACTGGTTTTTGTTTAATAAAAAGTATGATATGGCAACAGAGAGAAACAAATGATACTCTCATGCGCGTGTGTGTACATACACATACTCCTTAAGAATAATCCACAACTTATTTTAATTTATCCTCTAGAATTCAATTAGTTTTCATAGAAATATCGTATTTAATAACTGTTTTAACTATTAAATCACAAAAATATATTATTATGTTTCAAATGGTAAGCGTTATAACATATATATGATAAAATACAGTTCTACAAAAACAAAATTTAAAGCATCTGTTTGATACAGTTCTACCAGCATTGGTAAAACTACATTCTAAAAAAGCTAGACTTTAAAAGGTTAATTTGTATCTATTAACACACGTCACTCTAGAACTTACAAAACTTCTGACGTAATATTGAAAATAGATATTACCAAAGATTTTATAAAAATTCATCGTATTTCAAATATTAAAAATAAATGGATTTAAATGGTAAAGCGAGCAAGGGTAATGATTGATGACCAAGTGTACATATAATTACATCACAGAGATCTGATAAACATTTACCATATAAAAGAGGGATCCCTTTTTTATGCATATATACATACATGTTTGTATAAATGAAAGACCCACAAACAATTTATGATGAATGTGTATATTCCCCTAAAATACATATATGGGTGTTTAAGGAGAGTGTATATTTTGCCATCGTGGTTCAAACTTTACAGCTTAAGGGCAACCAGATGGTTGAGAATCAAATTATAGAAACGAATGGGTAAAATCCAATCCTCAATGGCAGTACAAACACACAATGCTAACTACCCGAATGTGTTGTGGTGCAGACGCACATCTCTTGTGTTTCGATCCCAAAAATTTTCATTTTGTTATTTATTTGTACATACATTTGTGTACGCCGCAACTAAGCATGTCTTTTCCAATTTCAAAAAGGAACAAGATACCTGCATACTTGACAATATTTCCACAAGGAACTTACAACCGAGAACATCCATCAAAGAATATATATTTTTGAAAAAAGAAAAGAAAAAGAAAAAGAAAAAACAATTCGAATGGATTATCATGGATATATTCTTTGATATATATTCCTAATGAATTTGTGCCTCAAAAAGGAAAAGAAAATAAAAGAAAGGAAGAATGAGCGAAAGGAAGCGAAGAATCAAATTCTCAGAATATATAAGTAAAAGGTAGGAAGTGATGGCCCGCATATACTAAAGAAGGACAATATCTATCAGAATGTTAGGCAGAATCTATAATTGCCATATAAATACAACTTTCCGCACAACAAGAATAATCATAGAAGGATTTGTGATAGTTTGCTATCAATAAAAGAGGAGGAGGAAAAAGAAAAACATACGACAAACAGCAGTTTGTAAGAAGGTAATAAGCAAGATATAAAATTACAAGTATGTGTGATATAAGGTTTATGCTTTATACTAATGTTCTACTTGCATGTGTAGAGAAAATGTACCACCAAAACCAAGGAAAAAATGATATCCTTTCTTCTAGAAATGGCTTTTCTCCAGAATGGCCGCCACTATTCTTACAAGGAGGTAATAGTGTTCACTGTGATTCAGGCCTCATGTTGTCAACAGATGCCAAGCCTAGATTAAAGTGGACACCAGAACTTCATGAGCGCTTCATTGATGCAGTGAATCAACTCGGTGGGCCAGACAGTGAGTGTTAACGCTGAAAATGAATTTAATAATAATAAAATTCTAGTATTGTAGATAGTAAGCTAAGTCTATTAATGTTCATGTGCAGAGGCTACACCGAAAACAGTAATGAGGCTCATGGACATCCCAGGTCTTACATTGTATCACCTTAAAAGTCATCTCCAGGTACAAAACAATAGCGCTTCTTACCCATGTTTTTGGATAGTTTGCATACCTACATGTTGAAGCAATGCCATATATTAAGTTAGGGGAGAGTCTAAATTCGGAAGTGGTCATATTTCAGTACAGTGTTTGAACAAGAGTATCACATACCAAAAACTAGTTGGCATGCTTAATTATAATCGAATTTGAGAACAAGTGAATAACCACCTGACACCTATGGAGAGTATCTGGATAGCCATTGTATTGGTGCATTATGCTTGTGCATGCATGTATTTGAGTCTCCTTCTTTAGTGTATCATAAGCAATTTACAATCTTGTTTAAATTGTCTTCAATCTTCAGAAATATCGACTCAGTAAAAATCTCCAAGTTCAGTCTGGTGTTAGCCCTACCAAAGATGGTAAGGTAACAAACTCAGAATTTATTTTTTTCAAATTAACAAAACTGTAGTAAATGTGACAAAATAAATTTATGTTGCACTGCAGCCATTGGATGTGCTACAACCATGGATACAAAATCAAGGGTAGATGAGTCTACCAAAGGCGATGTAGTAATTGACATGGAATCAAAAAAGTAAGATTGATATAAACAGATATCCAGACCATAACCTCAAGGATTCATCAAATTAAATTGTCTAATGAGTTTATAAATTTGATCTTCAGAACTTTACAGATAAATGAAGCTCTTCTTATGCAAATGGAAGTTCAGAGACAACTTAATGAACAACTAGAGGTAAACAGAAAACATACCCGTATCATCATCATTTTTTCCTTATGTCATTTCCCTTTCTTTCTTTATTTTTACTTTTTCCAGAAAAAAAAAAAACACTCTCTTAACACATTATCTTTTGTCCCAATTTTATGCTGACTGTAATTATGGGACATTTGATCATGAATGAAAATGTCAAAATGAACATCAGTTATATGACAAAAATGAACTGATACCTAAATTTTACCTGATTTGCAAAACGCAACTATTATATCATATATGTGAGTATGTGCATGTAAAACTAGTTGGACACACAATGATGACACAAGAGAGTTTAACCATTGGAACTTTGGATCTCCCTCTTGAATTCAACAAATAAGATCCAAATTTATAACTTCCGAAAAAATCCAAGTTTTTGTGCAGAGCATCTGGATATCATATGAAAATTTAGCTTGATGCGATTTTTTACATAAAAACGGAAGGAGGCTGGATAAAAAGGGGGCTATGAATTTTGCTACCTACACACACACACACTCTCTCTCTCTCTCTCTCTCTCTCTCTCTCTCTCTCTCTCTATATATATATATATATATATATATATATATATATATATATATATGACACACACACACATGTATGGGAAGGAAGACAATTCCCTCTCTATAACATACATACATGTATGGGAAGGAAGACAATTCCCTTCTAAATCTTACTCTCGCTCCCTTCTTCTTTTATGCATAAAATAGTCGGATTGATATGAATTTATGAAGGGGGTGTATATGTATATATTAAACAGCCTCAATGCTAGCTAGTGTGAGAAAACATAAAGATACGGAATAAAAGACTGTAATTTAAATCCAAACAGTGACTTCGATCTTTATATTTTTCACGAACTTGGGTTAGGAGACAGGTAATTCTTGGGTTTTACAACTGAAGTCGGATATTTTAGAGATTCAAAAATGTTATTATAGCAATATTTTAAATCAAACCATGGTTAACTGAATCAGGTCCAAAGACGCTTGCAACTCCGTATAGAAGCTCAAGGAAAATATTTGCAATCAGTACTGCAAAAGGCCCAAGAAACTCTTGGAAATCAAAATTTAGGTTCACCGGGTCTTGAAGCTACAAAACTGCAACTCTCTGAACTTGTAACAAAAGTATCAAATGAATGTCTGATTAAAGAAAATTTTGATACGAAAGATGGTTCAAGTTTTAAGAGAGAGTCTAGCTATCAACCATTGAATTCAGGAAACAAAAGAATGAAAGAGACTTGTATATTTTCCGATAGAGTGCAAAATGATCAGAATGGAGATTACATGTATTTTGATCAACAAAGTAGGAGACAGCACGACTGTCAAAATGAAAAGGTAAAACAGGTGGATTCGGATGGGGATATATGCTTGAAGGCGCCATGTCTCGATCTCAACATATATGGGGACAATGAACCTGGTCCAGGTTGCAAACAGTTTGACTTGAATGGTTTTACTTGGAATTGAGATATAATAATTTTTATTTAATTGTATGTTATTCAAGAGCTTGTTATAATGCAAATTTCAATTGCAATTATGAGAATTGCAATTGTAGAACGAAAAATCAGCAGGGTACCATGGGTGCAACTAAGAATTTATATTACAACCTTGTTCAATTCATGCTCCAATGTGACATAATGCAGTTATTAGTTGGACTGTATGTATGACTTGACTTCAAATCCTGCCAGTACTTAACAGTAGTTAAATTACCCATCCTTGTGCCTAATTTTGATAAAATAGACATACAAAAACTGTAAGAAAGTAAAGGTAAATGCAACCAATAGGTATTGCAGAACATATCTTGTCAGTATAAACTGTAATCCTAAAATAGTATGCACGTACTACTTAGTTGGAGAGCTATTTAATAGTATGCACGTACTACTTAGTTGGAGAGCTATTTAAAATAAAAAGAACCAAATATGATAAATAAACCATATGGATCACCCAAAAGATAGAACTGGTAAATAGACCGTTTAAAATCTTTTTTTTTTTTTGTGAAGAAAAGAAGGTATTTTAAATGCAGAGTGTGCTGCAGCAAACGGATAACAGGTAATGTATGAAAACTGAAGCAGCGCATTGCTGTCGTAAAACAGTTAAGCTGTATGTACAACTCCGTAAGGTAACCTCAAAACAATCCTTGGACAGAAAGCAAGTTTACCATATTGAATTTTTCTGAATAATTCATACAGTGGTAAGCAATTTCCTAATTGTTTCTGCAACTAAAACTATGCTTTGGTAAGAAGCGACATTAGGAAAGGAACGAAGCCATTACTTGTCCGATCTCATATTATGATGTAATCCCTTCTTATTCGCTTTTCAATGCCTTATCACCACCTTGCAGCTGCCAATGAACTAAATCCTACAATTTATGAGTAAAATCTTACCGCTCGAACTCGGAGCAGCAATGTTTCAGAGAGTTTCCTCGGAGTAATCTTCACGGGTCACGTCGGTGACAGCAGGAAGGTCGGTACAGGGTGAGCGGATTCCGGTCCGAAATGAGGAGCTGTTTGGCTGGGCGAAACAAATCAGATTCTTCTTTTATCGCATGTATCCCCTTTTTAAAGAAACATCCAAGAAGATTTGTTTTTTTCCTGCTTGAGTGATAGTCTAATCAAAATTCAAAGCAGCACTTTTCTCGTTGTCTAACAGATTTGATCCCACAATATAATATAGAGATCCGGCGCTAAGCGTTCAACTTATATAAACATGAATGCTAAATTTTGACCATCCAATATGGAGAGTTGCCATTATTTTGTGTGCTTGTCAGAGCAAATTCTAGAAGTGGGCGCAGCTCGGTTTAATGCGGTTTGATGTCCAAACTGTAACAACCTGTATTTTAAATAACATGTTATAACATAAATCAAGGCATAATTAAATGATAAAATCTGAATCAACGGAAACGGGTTGTGCCATTGCGTTCGTCTCGGAAAAATACGCGAAATAGAGTCCGAATTTTCGAAAATCGGAGTCCGTATGACCCAGTTATGGCCCGTCAAAGTTTTCAGAAAATTCAAGTTTAAAAAACAGATTCAAATTCAAATTCAGCTGAGCAGGTTAGGCAGGAAAAATTCCCGCCACCCCAAGTCGACTTGGGAGTCCACACACCCCAGGCTGTGTCGACTGCCCAGTCGACACCCCTATCGACTTGGGTGGTCGGCCAGTTTGGCCTGTGCGCACATGACTTGTTCCTCAAGACAGGTTTTAAGGCTTGTGACGGATTTTAAAGGCCCGGATCTGAATTAGGGTTAATCCTATGGTCTAAACTAACCTAAACTTCTATAAAATGACCCTAATACCTAGCCTAAACCATCATAAATCAATCCTACAACTAGATTATGACAAAATGTTTAATCATGGCCTCCACCCTCTTGTCATAGTCTCCATCTTCATTCATATGAGAGTTCCTGTAACGACCCGCATTCTATGCATCACAGGATCGTAGGATATTTATTTCTGTCACATACGAAGTCGTATGGTCATGTAACTTTGGGGGACGACTATTGGGGTCATTTCCCATGTTCATGATTTTTCCCGATTTTTAAATGACCATTTTACCCCTAGTTATCACTGTTTTGGCCATAACTTTTGACTGGAAAGGAATTTTGACCTGAAACCACTTCCATTGGCTCCGGATGATGGTTTCTCTTTCCGTAGAGTGGTCACATTAGCCAAACGGACTCACCGTTTGGGAGATATAGCTGAAACAAGTTTCAGATGGTGAAAAACAGCTTAATTGGGCTTAAACGGGTGATTAGCAGCTAGGCCCAAGGGGAATTTCGGGTT
Organism: Allium sativum; assembly: GCA_030737875.1. Lineage (NCBI taxonomy): Eukaryota > Viridiplantae > Streptophyta > Magnoliopsida > Asparagales > Amaryllidaceae > Allium > Allium sativum. Next base: position 964,303,779 of record CM060912.1, on the reverse strand, counting down.
TAAGGGGATATAGGTGCTGATTAGGGTTAGAAAACATTTCTTTAGACATTTTCCAGCCGCCACTTTCATTCTTCTTGACCTAGCCATGGCCTCCACTCTCTAAATCTCTCTAAAACACCCAAAAATCACCTTCTAATTGAAGATTAGGCTTAGCAAACATTAAATTAAGAAGAAAAAGCACCAAAGCAAGGTTGGAGCTGCTGTATAAGATTGGGAACAGCGCCAAATCAGAGAATATTTCAGTTTTGGGGTCCTAATTGTGGCAAAGGTGAGTGATTTGCATAGTTTTTGCACTAATCACGGTGATTAAGGGTAATTAGTGAAGATTAGCGAATTTATACGTAAATAAATTCTGGAAAAATTCTTGAAAATTTTAAAATAATGTTTTAAGGCTCTGTTAGACATTTGGGTTAATTTCGATGTGTTTTGCTAATCGTATGCTTAAACATGATTAAGAGGGATTATAAGAAAATGTGAGGTTTTAGCCACTTTTGATCCATTTTGATTCGTTTAAATTGTTGTTTGTTGCTTGTGGTTGCTGTTATATGTTGCTATGACTCTTTGGTATGTTTTACGATTGATTAGAATAGTTAGATTGGTCAAAAACGCCGTCGAATGGCGAGAAAACTGTCGCTGGAAGTCGCAGGAATTAGTGCAGGAAATCGGATCGGATCGCCCCTACCCGACCCGAACCGCCCATTTCCCTCCACCACGAACCGATCTGCCTGAAGTGATAGCACCACGACCGAGCTCTCGCTTGCGGACCGACCTGGCATGAAGAAGGTTCCGACCCGATCCGAGGAGTCGCGATTCAAGGCTTGGTGATTGAAGACTCCGACCCGATCCGCCTGGGGGATAACGACACGATCCGATCTGAGAGGACAACGAACCAGAGACTCGAAGGAGGGAAAAGGACTTGGAGCTATGACCAGGGGGCGTGACCCGAGCCGTGGCGTGGTGGAGAACCCGATCCGATCCAGATGGGACTGGAAGCCACGAACCGATCCAGTGTACCATGAAGGACTCCGATCCGACCCGGAGTAGCAGTCACGAACCTAGACGATGAAGACCACGATCCGACCCGAGCGTGAAGGATGATCCGAACCGACCCGAGGTTGATGGCTACGAACTGAATGAAGACCGATCCGGAAGTGAAGACTATAACCCGAGATGCAAAGGAAGCCCAAATGAGAAGCTAGAGCTCAAGATTCAGATGGGAATCAACGAGTTCGCTTCATGGTTGGGTTTTGCTGCGGGACGCGTGCCAAGGAGTTATCGATGTCTATAGCTTTGGACCACTATGGTAGGAGGTACGAAGGCGGATTCAGGGCCATTATGGCATCGGTAGAACCAAGGGCTACGACCAATGAAGTGGGTCGTTGAAATGTTTGGTCATGACTCCAAGTGTTTGGCTTGGTCACAGCAGGGTTTCTACAAGTCGGGATTCGTCGTTACCTCAGTTGTCTAGTGTTCCAAAGTGGTAGATATCGTATACTTTACGCACTGAGTGAGAGACGTGAGGATGGTTGCTATGCTTGATTTGTTTGACATACACACCCCCACCCCCCGTATTCTTACACTATTCATTATGGCACCTTAGGGCATTGTACGGTATGTGGTACTAACTCTTTGGTTGCAGGTCCAGGTTAAGGTATGGTTTAGTATACCTGTTATTACTTTGTTTAGATGCTTATCGCTCACATCAGGCTTTATGTCTGACCCAGAGTTTTATGTCTCTTCTTATTACTCTGGGTGCTCACACGAGCAGACTAGAGACAGGTTAGCTGGTGATGCACGGGTAGATGATCCGGAGACGAGCAGGAGGCTTCCACGTAATATATATATAGTATTCTCCCTGTATTGTTGAAGATCACTGCTTGGGCATTGGTGGTGTATCTTCTACTTTAGTTTTCTTTTGATAAGAGACAGTAAATTTGGAAAGTTGTAATAAGCTGTATTTGGATTTCCGATGCTCTGATGTTGACATTGATTGTTAGTTATCAGCTTATGCACTGTCTCACCTGTTTTATGTCAAGTATGTTATTATTATATTTTATTTCATGCGCTGTGAGACATTCTACAGGTTCCTTGATTAGTTCATCCTCTTCTTTCCTTTCTCCTGACGACCGTCCCGTGCTGGTTGGGCATGTGTACAGCGCACTTTCGGTGGGAATGCAGGCTGGTGCGGGGCGGGCCGTCACACTTGGTATCAGAGCTCTAGGTTGCGTAGTTAACCGAGGGAAGTTATCAGGGAGAGATAATATACGTATACGAGAGAGCGTATTTGTGATTACTTTGGTTTTTAAAAGCTATATATATATACTATTAGTAGTATAAGAATGAAGTCGTACTGCACTAGCACCACTATGGAATCGTTAATCGTTTCCTTTTTCAGATTGACGATGAGCCGAGATACTAGAGGTGCTGGTAGGGGAGCCAATAATGGGAATGCTGCTGACATGAGGACGATGTTTACAGACCTCATGAGAGTGATGTTTAGGGATGTTCAGAGGGCAGCTCCCAATGGTGGAAATGGTGGTGGTCCAATAGTGCAGGCGCCGAGGGTCGACTTCGCCAAGCTGAATAAGGACTATACTAGCCTTGGTGGGAAGCCGTTCCACGGAACGGAGTCGGCCACGGATGTTCAAGATTGGTTGGATAGTTGCGAACGTATCTTCGAGGATTTAGGTATCGAGGATGCGATGAAGAGAAAGCTAGCGTCCCGTCAGCTGCAAGGGCGGGCAATGAATTGGTGGAATGCCATAAAAGCAGCTACTCCCGAAGACCAGATTACTTGGGTTCAGTTCAAGGCTCGCTTTAGCGAGAAGTTCATTCCAGCGGCCCAGAAGTCAGTGTTGTTCAAGAGGTTCTTGGAACTCAAGCAGAATGGAAGGGCAGTTTCTGATTATATTGCTGAATTCGACACTTTGTCAAAGTATGGGTTATCTCTTATTGATACTGCCGAGAAGAAGAATGAGAAATTCATAACTGGGTTAGATCAGTACTTAGGGGAAAGGCTTATTAACCACATCGATGAGACGTTTGAGTCGATTGTGGGGAAAGCATTAAGATCAGAGAGTCTCTACCCTAAGTCGAAGACTGAGGTTGCATCTGCAGAAGAGCCAAAACCACAAGCAAGTGGTGGAGGCAAGGGTGGTTCCCAGAATAAAAGAAAGCAGAACCAAGCTAAGGATGGCCAGAAGAAAAAGAATAAACAAGATGTTGAGTGCTTCAGCTGTGGTAAGAAGGGCCATTATGCTAGTAATTGTCGGGCCAGGCCAGCGGATAGGAAGTGCTTCAATTGTGGCCAATTGGGACATCACAAGGACAAGTGTCCGCAACTCCCTAAAGAAAAGCAAATGGTGAAAGCATACGCCCTTAATGCTATTCCTTCTTCGTCGAATGCCCCAACTGCGGCGGAGAAGGGAAAGAATGTCGTCATTCAAGGTATGCTTTCTGTTTATGATGTTCCTGTTAGAGTTTTGTTTGATACCGGAGCTTCCAGTTCTTTCATATCTAGTGACCTGGTAGATAGGTTGGGACTGGAGCCCGAGATTGTCGATAGACCTTTAGTAGTGACGAACCCGATTGGTGGTTCTACTAGCCTTAGCATGATTTGTCGTAATGTGGTCTTATCGAGTCATGGATGCATGTTTGTTTGTGATTGCTTTGTTTTGGGCTTTACTGGGTTTGGCATTATTTTGGGAGTAGATTGGCTCCAAAGATACGGGGTGGTGGTAGACTGTGAGGGCTTGTTGGTGACAGCTAGAGCGGATGATGGGCGGAGGATAGTGTTTGGTGGTCTACCCAGTAAGGGGGTATTGGCTAGTTTTCTAAACTCCCTCGACATTCCGCATAGTGAGTTGTCAGGTTTGCCCGTGGTTGGCCAGTATCCGGATGTTTTCGAAGAAGTGACCGGACTTCCACCACACCGAGAGATTGAGTTTCGTATTGATTTGGTAAGGGATGCCAGGCCTATAGTGATGCCACTTCGTCGTATGGCACCAAGGGAGCAGCGAGAGCTCGAGGTGCAAGTCAGCGATCTTTTGAAGAAGGGATTTATCAGAAAGAGTGTTTCTGAATGGGGAGCACCAGTTGTGTTTGCTACCAAGGCGGATGGTTCCCTTCGTTTGTGTGTAGACTACCGCGAGTTGAATAAAGTGACGAGGAAGAATAAGTATCCTCTACCGCGGATAGATGATTTGTTCGATCAGTTGAGTGGCGCGAGAATATTTTCTCAGTTGGATCTCGCGACAGGTTTTCATCAGCTTAGAGTGGAAGCTGAGAGTATAGCTAAAACGGCATTTCGGACGCCGTCTGGATTTTATGAATGGTTGGTTATGCCATTTGGGCTGACTAATGCCCCGGCGTATTTTGTGGATCTTATGAATAGGGTATTCAGAGATCAGTTGAATAAGTTTGTCCTTATGTTCGTTGATGATATTTTGGTCTATTCGAGGACAGAGGAAGAACACAAGGAACATTTAAGAGTAGCGATGGAGGTGTTGAGAAAACACCAATTGAAAGCAAAGTTTTCTAAGTGCCACTTCTGGAAGAGGGAAGTGAGGTTCTTGGGCCATGTTGTATCAGAGAATGGTATTGCCGTGGACCCAGCGAAGGTGGCTACGGTACAAGATTGGCCTACGCCTAAAAATGCAACAGATGTAAGAAGTTTCTTGGGGTTAGCGGGATACTATCGTAAGTTTATCCAAGGTTTCTCCAAGATAGCAGCACCATTGACCCAGTTGACCAAGAAGAATCAAGCTTTTGTCTGGGATGAAAGGTGCGAGAATGCATTCAAAAGTCTAAAGGACAAGCTGACAAGCGCACCAGTGTTAGTCATTCCTAAGGGGGATGAAGAGATGACGGTATACACGGATGCCTGTGGTACCGGACTGGGTGCTGTATTGATGCAAGGCGGTAGGGTTGTAGCTTATGCAAGTCGGCAATTGAAACCGCACGAGAGAAGATACCCTATCCATGATTTAGAATTGGCAGCAATCGTGTTCGCGTTAAAGATGTGGAGACACTATCTCTTGGGAGAAAGATTTGAGCTGTTTACGGATCATAAGTCATTAAAGTATCTCTTCTCTCAGAAAGATCTGAATCTCCGTCAGCAGAGATGGTTGGAGTTCTTAGCTTCCTATGATTTTGACATCGCATACACACCAGGAAAGGGCAATGCGGTGGCTGATGCATTGAGTAGAAGACATGCCAGCTTAGGGGCTATGTTCCTTGAATGGGAGCAACTGGAGTTTATCGCGGGGTTTGATTTCAGACCAAAGTGCGAATTGGATCCAGGAATGTTAGCAAGTTTGACAATCAGACCCACTTTGATTGAGCGGATCGGCTCTAGTCAGAGGAACGATCCTAACTTATTGGAAATCATCTCCAAGTTAGAGATGGGTATCGATGAGGAGATGAACAAGTATGGGCTTGATCGAGATAGATGGCTTAGAAAGAATGGAAAGCTTGTTGTACCCAACGTAAATGGATTGAGAGATGAAGTGCTTAGAGAATGTCATCACTCAAGGCTAACTATACACCCCGGTGGTAATAAGATGTATCGAGATATGAAGCAGACTTACTACTGGGAAGGGATGAAAAGAGACGTTGGGAAGTTTATATCCAAGTGCATGAATTGCCAGCTAGTTAAAGCTGAGCAAAAGAAACCTAGTGGGTTGTTGCAACCATTAGAAATTCCCGAATGGAAATGGGAGCAAGTCTCGATGGATTTCATCGATGGTTTACCAAGGACTAGATCGGGATATGACAGCATTTGGGTAATTGTAGATCGACTGACTAAAAGCGCAAGGTTTATACCAGTCAAATCGACCAGAACGGCAGCTAAGTTAGCAGAATTGGATATGAAGTGGGTAGTGAGATTTCATGGAATACCTAAAAGCATTGTGAGCGACCGAGACCCGTTGTTCACTAGTGGGTTTTGGAAGAGCTTACAAGAGGCTCTAGGGTCAGAGTTACATCTCAGTACCGCATATCATCCTCAGACCGACGGTCAGACGGAGAGGGTGAACCGTATTTTGGAAGATCTCTTGAGAGCATGTATATTGGATTTTGGTGGATCATGGGATGACCATTTGCATATAGTAGAATTTGCATATAATAATAGCTACCAATCCAGTATCGGTATGGCTCCTTTTGAAGCTTTGTACGGAAGGCCATGCAACTCACCATCATGTTGGATAGAGACTGGCGAGAAGTTTGTGCTTGGACCAGATGTGGTGAGAGAAACGTCGGATAAGATCAAGGTCATTCAACAACGAATGAAGGCTGCCCAAGATAGGCAGAAGAGTTATGCTGATAAGAGGAGGAGAGACTTAAAATTCTCCGTTGGCGACTTGGTGTTTGTCAAGATTTCTCCGTTGAAGAGCGTAGTACGATTTGGCAGGAGAGGCAAGTTGGCACCAAGGTTTGTTGGCCCATTCCCTGTTCTTGAACTAGTCGGGAATTTGGCATATAGAATTGACTTACCAGAGAAGATGGCGGGAGTTCATAACGTATTTCATGTTTCCCAACTAAGGAAGTTCGTTCACGACTCAGATATGACTATTTCACCTGATCAGTTAGAGGACTTCGAAGTAGAACCCGAGGCGGTTGGGAACCGCAAGCCGGCCCGTATTGTCGAGTACGACATGAAGCAACTTCGAAGGAAGGCGGTGAAGCTAGTCAAGGTTCAGTGGGGCGAGGACGAGAATGATTGTACTTGGGAGACAGAGGAGAACATTAGGAAGAAGTATCCAGAACTCTTTGTCTGGTAAGATTTTGACTTCGATTTAGTTTTTCCGCATGCTAGGATAGGCTTGTTTGCTTGTTTTGCATATTTGATTGTTATATATGGTTGTTAGGCATGCGGGATCCCTTGTATGTTTTGGGTTAAGGAATTTCGGGGGCGAAATTTCTTAAGGGGGGGAGAGTGTAACGACCCGCATTCTATGCATCACAGGATCGTAGGATATTTATTTCTGTCACATACGAAGTCGTATGGTCATGTAACTTTGGGGGACGACTATTGGGGTCATTTCCCATGTTCATGATTTTTCCCGATTTTTAAATGACCATTTTACCCCTAGTTATCACCTTTTTGGCCATAACTTTTGACTGGAAAGGAATTTTGACCTGAAACTACTTCCATTGGCTCCGGATGATGGTTTCTCTTTCCGTAGAGTGGTCACATTAGCCAAACGGACTCACCGTTTGGGAGATATAGCTGAAACAAGTTTCAGATGGTGAAAAACAGCTTAATTGGGCTTAAACGGGTGATTAGCAGCTAGGCCCAAGGGGAATTTCGGGTTTAAGGGGATATAGGTGCTGATTAGGGTTAGAAAACATTTCTTTAGACATTTTCCAGCCGCCACTTTCATTCCTCTTGACCTAGCCATGGCCTCCACTCTCTAAATCTCTCTAAAACACCCAAAAATCACCTTCTAATTGAAGATTAGGCTTAGCAAACATTAAATTAAGAAGAAAAAGCACCAAAGCAAGGTTGGAGCTGCTGTATAAGATTGGGAACAGCGCCAAATCAGAGAATATTTCAGTTTTGGGGTCCTAGTTGTGGCAAAGGTGAGTGATTTGCATAGTTTTTGCACTAATCACGGTGATTAAGGGTAATTAGTGAAGATTAGCGAATTTATACGTAAATAAATTCTGGAAAAATTCTTGAAAATTTTAAAATAATGTTTTAAGGCTCTGTTAGACATTTGGGTTAATTTCGATGTGTTTTGCTAATCGTATGCTTAAACATGATTAAGAGGGATTATAAGAAAATGTGAGGTTTTAGCCACTTTTGATCCATTTTGATTCGTTTAAATTGTTGTTTCTTGCTTGTGTTTGCTGTTATATGTTGCTATGACTCTTTGGTATGTTTTACGATTGATTAGAATAGTTAGATTGGTCAAAAACGCCGTCGAATGGCGAGAAAACTGTCGCTGGAAGTCGCAGGAATTAGTGCAGGAAATCGGATCGGATCGCCCCTACCCGACCCGAACCGCCCATTTCCCTCCACCACGAACCGATCTGCCTGAAGTGATAGCACCACGACCGAGCTCTCGCTTGCGGACCGACCTGGCATGAAGAAGGTTCCGACCCGATCCGAGGAGTCGCGATTCAAGGCTTGGTGATTGAAGACTCCGACCCGATCCGCCTGGGGGATAACGACACGATCCGATCTGAGAGGACAACGAACCAGAGACTCGAAGGAGGGCGAAGGACTTGGAGCTATGACCAGGGGGTGTGACCCGAGCCGTGGCGTGGTGGAGAACCCGATCCGATCCAGATGGGACTGGAAGCCACGAACCGATCCAGTGTACCATGAAGGACTCCGATCCGACCCGGAGTAGCAGTCACGAACCTAGACGATGAAGACCACGATCCGACCCGAGCGTGAAGGATGATCCGAACCGACCCGAGGTTGATGGCTACGAACTGAATGAAGACCGATCCGGAAGTGAAGACTATAACCCGAGATGCAAAGGAAGCCCAAATGAGAAGCTAGAGCTCAAGATTCAGATGGGAATCAACGAGTTCGCTTCATGGTTGGGTTTTGCTGTGGGACGCGTGCCAAGGAGTTATCGATGTCTATAGCTTTGGACCACTATGGTAGGAGGTACGAAGGCGGATTCAGGGCCATTATGGCATCGGTAGAACCAAGGGCTACGACCAATGAAGTGGGTCGTTGAAATGTTTGGTCATGACTCCAAGTGTTTGGCTTGGTCACAGCAGGGTTTCTACAAGTCGGGATTCGTCGTTACCTCAGTTGTCTAGTGTTCCAAAGTGGTAGATATCGTATACTTTACGCACTGAGTGAGAGACGTGAGGATGGTTGCTATGCTTGATTTGTTTGACATACACACCCCACCCCCCGTATTCTTACACTATTCATTATGGCACCTTAGGGCATTGTACGGTATGTGGTACCAACTCTTTGGTTGCAGGTCCAGGTTAAGGTATGGTTTAGTATACCTGTTATTACTTTGTTTAGATGCTTATCGCTCACACCAGGCTTTATGTCTGACCCAGAGTTTTATGTCTCTTCTTATTACTCTGGGTGCTCACACGAGCAGACTAGAGACAGGTTAGCTGGTGATGCACGGGTAGATGATGCGGAGACGAGCAGGAGGCTTCCACGTAATATATATATATAGTATTCTCCCTGTATTGTTGAAGATCACTGCTTGGGCATTGGTGGTGTATCTTCTACTTTAGTTTTCTTTTGATAAGAGACAGTAAATTTGGAAAGTTGTAATAAGCTGTATTTGGATTTCCGCTGCTCTGATGTTGACATTGATTGTTAGTTATCAGCTTATGCACTGTCTCACCTGTTTTATGTCAAGTATGTTATTATTATATTTTATTTCATGCGCTGTGAGACATTCTACAGGTTCCTTGATTAGTTCATCCTCTTCTTTCCTTTCTCCTGACGACCGTCCCGTGCTAGTTGGGCATGTGTACAGCGCACTTTCGGTGGGAATGCAGGCTGGTGCGGGGCGGGCCGTCACAGTTCCTAAGCTTGTTTGAGAGTTTCTAAGCTTGATTCAAGGCCAAAGTTCAATCTTTCTTCATCAAAGCAAGGATCTTCTTCTTGTTTCTCAAGGGTTTTCATTGGAGCTTATCATTTGGGAGTGTTTAGAGTTGCTAGTGGCTTCGTCTCAATCTTATTTTATTTTATAAGTCTTCATAGCATTGTAAGCCCTATACTACTCTTAGATTCTAACTCTGAAGTTAAATATGACATGTTGCAAGTTTGAGTTTGGGCCTAAGTATGATTTGTGCTTTGATTCTATCATGTTATGCATAGATTTATTCTATGCATGTTTGTAAAGCTATCACCTTGACTTTGTGCATGAAAAGCTATGAGCTTTGATTTGAAATGTTGCATAAAGTAACATAGAAACTCTCATAACCTTATGATATCTTGCATATGATGTTATATGCGAATCACTAGCTATCATCCTATGTCATTTATGATCATGTTTCATCTATGTTGCTAAAGTTGATATCATGCATGTTTTGAGGCTTATAATGTAATATGCAAGTTTATGAACACATTTGCCTCATATGCCACCATGTTTAACTTGTGGCCAAGCCTTATTAATTATGTCATGCTTCTAAGTTCCCTCGTTGAGATCTATCTGCGTTTATGCGAACTTGCATGCGATGGGGTTACGTTACGGGTAAACTAAAATGACATAAAAACATGACTTGGAAAGATGACATGAAACATGACATGTGACTATGCTTGAAACATGAACATAAATTTGGACATGACTTCTAGAAAACATGAGAATGGCCAACTCGAGGTTGGGTTGAGTTTGTAGCATAAATCTACCCGGAACCGACCGGCTTAACTAGTGGCTACAAGCAATAGGACCCAATGTGAGTAGTTGGTCATGTCGCACTTGAAACCCGAAGTTAGACTAAGTTGTGGTGTAAAGCTAACCGGACCCGCCCGACTTAACTAGTAACCACAACAAGGTCTAATGTGAGAGGTTGGGTGCATTAAATTAATTAATGCCACATGATAGGGTTAAGTCATGGACCACTTGAATACTTAACCAATTAAACACGATGGGTTGATAGGGTTAAGTCATGAACCTTGGGTACACTTAACCGACTTGGTACTTGATTGGATAGGGTTAACCACGTTTAACCCTAGTTACGTGGTCCTTTTCACCAGTAACCCTCTTGGTTGTATCATGATACCCTAGGGACTAGGCTAGGGTGGGGCACGATTACTAGGTTGACATGTAAGCGACCAAAACGACGGCTGAGTAGGTGCGCTGGTGTAGGTTCAGGCGGACTATGGTCGTGCACATAGTCCGGAGTTGAAAAAGCAGACACGGGCACCAATAGGTTTAGACTGTGCGTGCTTGATGTGTGTCCGTGGTTGACACCCTAGGGCTTGATACACCCTAGGGTGGACCTAGCACAATTTGACTACACTTCGTGGTTGGGCCGTATGACACCGACACTTGACCAGTTAGGCTTTTAGGGAGCCGATCGACTAGACCGTGTTGTTGGACCTTGATTTAGGTCATCTCGTGGTATTGGGCAAAGATTGGGCTAAGATTGGGCCAAGGGATCACTTCTTGTTTATACTTAACATGGGTTGGAATACTAGTACACTTGGTGCAAAACTTAACCTTGTATATTCGATGCCACACTTGATCTATCTTGTTAACTTTTCACCAGGCCAGTTATCATCCTATGTTTCATCTCTGTTTTACATGTCCAGTTAACTTTATTAGTTTTTATACTAATAGTAGATAGGACTTACCAGTTTTTTGACTGACCCATTTTCTTTCGCCTCTTTTCTTTCATTCCCCCCCCCCCCCCCCCCAGGTTTACAGGGTGGGAACACTAGCACCTAGCTTGGATCTTTAGTTGCTTTTCTGGATAGCTCAGACTTGAGCTTGCTATGGCTTTATTCTACTTTGGGGATAGTTACTTTATGATTTTATTTCCAGTTTTCAGTTTATGGTTCTAGACTTTGTTTTGTGGGAAATAATGACCAAGTACTTTGTTGTAACTTGACTATGGTTTTGAAATGTTAGTTTTTATCCGCTGCTTTATCTACTCTGTTTTTACTTATATGTTCTGTCTTGTGATATCTACATGCATGTTTACCTTGTTTAACGCCCCTCCAAAGCCAGTGTGCTTGCAAGAGTGGCATTGGCGGAGGTGGGGTGTTACATTTGGTATCAGAGCATAAGGTTTTGCTAGACCGGACAAAAGTTTTAAAACCCTTTTTGAAAAACTATTTTCAAAACCAATTAAGTATTTTCCAAGAAAAGTCTAGTTTATTTTAAAAGGCTATTCCCCAAAAGCCATTAGCACTATCCTTCGTTTCCTCGTTCTAAATCTATCTTTTCCTTTTTCAGCATGGCCGATCTTAACCTTCCCGAGGGAGTGACCATTCCCGGATGGTTCCGGAGGTACTTGGAAGCTAGGGCCAACGATGTGGGCCCAGCAAACACCCCCACCGTAACTGAGGTTCCTCCTCCTCCTCCTCAGCATCCACAAGCAGATTTCACAAAGGTCTGCAAAGACTTTAAGGCGATGGGTGGCAAGAATTTTATTGGGATGGAGACTTTTGTTGAGGCGCGAAATTGGTTGAAAGAAACTGAAGATCTCTTCGCCATCTTTGATGTGGAAGACCGTAGAAAGGTTTTATTGGCAGCATGGCTATTGAAAGAGGAAGCTGCTTATTGGTGGGAGGTCACCAATGCTACTAGGCCTATAGAGACTTGGGCCGACTTTAGGACGAGGTTTGGGCTTAAGTTTCTATCATCTGCTGAGGCGAATCTGCAATTGGAGAAGTTTATGTTTTTGAAGCAAGGGGATATGACAGTGAGAGAGTATGTGAATAAGTTTAACCAGCTTGCTCGATTCGGTTTGGACATGGTTAATACTCCTCAGAAGAAGGCTCTACGCTTTGCACGAGGGTTGAATGAGCCATTACAAGGTTTAGCCATGTCTCATATACCCATGGGGGCCACTTTTGAAAGCCTAGTGGACATGGCATTGCTTCAGGGAGATGATAAGAATGGCAAGAAAGAAGTCAAGCCTAATGAGACTCAAACCAAGAAGACGGACTCCAAGTGGGGAGGGAATCAGAGCAATCAGAACAACAAGAACAACAAGGGCAACATGGCCAACAACAACAAGGCAAAGGACCCAAGAAAATCCAACTTCTGTGGGATTGTTGGGCACATAGCCAAAGATTGTAGGAAGAATAAGAGGAAGTTGGGCGAATGCTTCCACTGTGGAGAGACTGGTCACTTTAGCAAGGATTGCCCCAAGAAGCAAGGACAAGGGCAAGGGCAGACTCAGCGTGCAGGACCTTCTGGAGGGCAAGTGCATGCCCTCAACACTGCTCCAGTTCAAGACCGAGGTAGTATTTCTGTAGAAAGCCTTGTTTATATTTCTGATTTTCCTGTTCGCACTTTATTTGATTCTGGCGCATCGCATACCTTTATTTCTTCTGACATTGTTGAAAGTTTTCACCTAAGTACTAGTCTAGTTGAGGATCCCGTTAGTGTTTCAAATCCAATTGGGGGTTCCGCCCATCTATCTATGATTTGTGTGGATTTGAAGATTTCTATCTTGACCGTAGAATTCACGTGTAATGCTTATGTTCTCGGGTTCACGGGATACGGGTTGATTTTGGGCATGGATTGGTTGTCCAGTTATGGAGCCATTCTCGATTGTGAGCATAGGGTGGTGAGGCTCATGACTCGCCTCGGTAATACCCTAGAGATTTCATGCAACCCGCTGGATCCCATCATGTTATGTTATCTTGAATCTCTTGACTCGTCCATCGATGATCTGCAATCTGTAAGGGTGGTTCGAGAATATCCCGATGTCTTTGAAGAAGTTAAGGGGTTACCCCCTAAACGAGAGATAGATTTCCGCATTTATCTTGTTGATAATGCCAAGCCAGTTTCATTGCCCGTTAGGCACATGGCCCCACGAGAAAGAAGGGAGCTCAGTAAGCAAATCAAGGAGTTGCTTTAGAAGAATTTTACTACACGAAGCATTTCTGAATGGGGTGCTCCTGTGGTGTTCGCTACTAAGGCGGATGGTTCGCTTTGTCTATGTGTTGATTATCGAGAGTTGAACAAGCTGACAAAGAAGAATAGGCACCCGTTACCGAGGATAGATGACCTCTTTGACCAGCTTGTTGGTGCTTCTGTTTTCTCTCAGCTCGATCTAGCCACCGGATTCCATCAGCTTAGAGTGGTTGAGGATAATATTGATAAGACTGCGTTTAGGACTCCAGATGGATTCTTTGAATGGTTTGTCATGCCATTCGGTTTGACTAATGCACCCGCCTACTTCGTAGATTTGATGAGTAGGGTGTTCAAGGAGTTCCTTAACAAGTTTGTTGTCTTCGTGGATGATATTCTGATCTTCTCAAAGGATGAGGAAGAACATGCTACACATCTCAAGGAAGTAATGGATACACTTAGAGCTCATCAGTTGAAAGCCAAGTTTTCCAAATGCCATTTTTGGAGAAGGGAAGTTCGGTTTCTTGGACATATAGTTTCTAAGCAAGGCATAGCTGTGGATCCCGCGAAAGTGGTTGCGGTTCAAGACTGGAAGACTCCTAAGAATGCAACCGAAGTAAGAAGCTTTCTCGATCTGGCAGGCTACTATAGGAAGTTCATTAGGGACTTCGCTAAGATTTCAGCCCCTCTTACTAAGTTGACGAAGAAGAACTTAGTCTTTGCATGGGACTTAGAGTGTGAGCTTGCTTTTCAAAGGCTCAAGAGGGCCCTTACCACAGCTCCAGTTTTGGCATTACCCGATGGCGGTAAGATGTTTACGGTGTACACCGATGCATGTGGCACATGGTTAGGTGCTGTTCTGATGCAAGAGGGAAGAGTGATATGTTATGGGGGTAGGCAACTTAAAGTTCATGAGAAGAACTATCCCACTCATGATTTGGAGTTGGCGGCGATTGTCTTTGCACTCAAATCCTGGCGCCACTATCTTCTAGGCGAAAGGTTTGAGTTATATACTGATCACAAGTCGCTCAAGTACCTCTTCTCGCAGAAGGATCTGAATCTAAGGCAGCAAAGGTGGATGGAATTCTTGGCATCATATGACTTCGAGATAGCTTATACCCCGGGCAAGGTTAATATTGTGGCAGATGCACTAAGCAGAAGAAGGTTGACTTTGAGTCCCTTGTTTGTTGAAATGAAGAACCTAGAGTTCTTGGCAACCTTTGATTTCACGACGGCTGTTGAGTCGATGACGGGTTTGTTAGCATCCCTTGAGCTTAGACCCACACTTCTTGATCAAGTAGGGACTTCGCAGAAGGAAGACCCGCAGATAGTCGAGATCATGGACAAGTTGATTCGTGGTGAGACGTCTAATCACCTTGCTAGATATACTATTGATGACAAAGGTTGGCTAAGGCGTGATGGAAGGCTATACGTTCCACAAGTGGGAGATTTGGTGCATAAAGTTCTCGAAGAAGCACATCACTCGAAGATGACTATACATCCTGGAGGAGATAAGATGTATAAGGATATGAAGCGCATTTTCTTTTGGGCTGGAATGAAGAAAGATGTGGCAGAGTATGTTTCAAAGTGCATGGTGTGCCAATAAGTGAAAGCCGAGTCGAAGAAACCCGGTGGGCTATTTCCATTGGAGGTCCCACAATGGAAGTGGGAAAGTATCTCTATGGATTTTGTGGATGGATTGCCTAGGTCAAGGAAAGGGAATACGAGCATATGGGTCATAGTTGATAGACTTACGAAGAGTGCTCATTTCATTCCAGTGAAGAGCAAGAGGACCGCATCATGGCTAGCATCTGTTTATCTTCGAGAGATAGTGCGATTGCATGGAGTTCCTTCTAGCATAGTTAGCGATCGTGACCCAATTTTCACTAGCCAGTTCTGGAATAGTTTGCAAGAAGCGATGGGTACGCGATTGAATCTAAGTACAACCTATCACCCTCAGACGGATGGCCAAACCGAAAGGGTGAATCGAGTGCTAGAAGATCTTTTGAGGCTTTGTGTTCTTGACTTTGGTGGTACTTGGGAAGACCACCTTCCTCTTGTAGAGTTTGCTTATAATAATAGCTATCAAGCCAGCATAGGGATGGCACCATTTGAAGCTTTGTATGGGAGGTCGTGTAGGTCACCATCTTGTTGGTGGGAGACAACGGAAAGACTTATACTTGGGCCCGATTTGATACGGGACACATCCGAGAAAGTTGAATTGGTGAGAAGACGGATGAAAGCGGCCCAAGACAGACAGAAATCCTATACTGACAAGCGAAGGACAGATTTGGAATTCGAAGTGGGAGACATGGTTTTCGTGAAGGTTTCTCCTTTGCGTAATGTGGTTCGTTTTGGAGCAGTTGGGAAGCTGGCACCAAGGTTCATAGGACCCTTCCCTATCATAGAGAGAATTGGGAAGATGGCTTATAAGGTGGAATTGCCCGAGAAGCTGGCCGGAGTGCATAATGTCTTTCATATCTCGCATCTCCGAAAGTGCCTACATGAGTCCGCTGAGGTGGTTGAACCTAGCATTCTTGAAGACGTGGAGGTAGAGAAAGAGGCAACCTTGAGGAGAGCTCCGATTCGTATATTGGGAACGGAGATCAAGAAGCTAAGAAATCGAGAAGTCAAATTGGTGAAGGTTCAGTGGAGTGAAGCCGAAGAGGATGCAACTTGGGAAACCGAGGATAAGATGCGTGGGCTTTATCCATTTCTTTTTGAGGGTACATTCTCGATCTCTTTTCCTCTTTAGCATATCTTTCTGCTATCCATGTTTATCCTGTTTATCTTGTTATCTCGTTAACCTTGTCATGAGAACCTTAGGTAGAAACCCTTTGGACGAAACATGTATTTGAAACACGTTATGTTTGATGTTTGCAAGTGGTTGCAAGTGTTTGCAAGTGGATACTCGTGGATGCATGATACACATTAGGCACTAAGATCGGCTCACACACTTTCATATTGCATATGCATGAGTGCTCATACTTATTCATGGATGAAACATGTTATTCTATCATGTGGATGTTGCATATGGATGGATGTTCTATGCACTAATGTAGAGATTATGAATTATGTTAGGAATTTGCATACATATGGATTCATTTCACTAACATCCTTTGCATTAAGGAGGTTTACTGAATCATTAACCGCCTGATTTTCGCATTAGATAAGTACATATACACATACCTTTTGCATATAATCATACAACATTTAGAATTTGTTAAGGACAATGGTTACTTGTGGATGATGTTGTGAGTAGATGGATGATGGATGGTAGGATACGTTCTTCTTAACTTGAATATTTCGGGGACGAAATCCTTTAAGGTGGGGAGGATGTAACAACCCGTATTTTAAATAACATGTTATAACATAAATCAAGGCAGAATTAAATGATAAAATCTGAATCAAGGGAAACGGGCTGTGCCATTGCGTTCGTCTCGGAAAAATACGCGAAATAGAGTCCGAGTTTTCGAAAATCAGAGTCCGTATGACCCAGTTATGGCCCGTCAAATTTTTCAGAAAATTCAAGTTTAAAAAACAGATTCAAATTCAAATTCAGTTGAGCAGGGCAGACGGGAAAAATTCCCGCCACCCCAAGTCGACTGGGGAGTCGACTTGGGAGTCGACACACCCCAGGCTGTGTCGACTGCCCAGTCGACACCCCGGTCGACTTGGGTGGTCGACCAGTTTGGTCTGGGCGCACATGACTTGTTCCTCAAGACAGGTTTTAAGGCTTGTGACGGATTTTAAAGTCTCAGATCTGAATTAGGGTTAATCCTATGGTCTAAACTAACCTAAACTTCTATAAAAGGACCCTAATACCTAGCCTAAACCATCATAAACCAATCCTACAACTAGATTATGCCAAAATGTTTAATCATGGCCTCCACCCTCTTGTCATAGTCTCCATCTTCATTCATATGAGAGTTCCTAAGCTTGTTTGAGAGTTTCTAAGCTTGATTCAAGGCCAAAGTTCAATCTTTCTTCATCAAAGCAAGGATCTTCTTCTTGTTTCTCAAGGGTTTTCATTGGAGCTTATCATTTGGGAGTGTTTAGAGTTGCTAGTGGCATCGTCTCAATCTTATTTTATTTTATAAGTCTTCATAGCATTGTAAGCCCTATACTACTCTTAGATTCTAACTATGAAGTTAAATATGACATGTTGCAAGTTTGAGTTTGGGCCTAAGTATGATTTGTGCTTTGATTCTATCATGTTATGCATAGATTTATTCTATGCATGTTTGTAAAGCTATCACCTTGACTTTGTGCATGAAAAGCTATGAGCTTTGATTTGAAATGTTGCATAAAGTAACATAGAAACTCTCATAACCTTATGATATCTTGCATATGATGTTATATGCGAATCACTAGCTATCATCCTATGTCATTTATGATCATGTTTCATCTATGTTGCTAAAGTTGATATCATGCATGTTTTGAGGCTTATAATGTAATATGCAAGTTTATGAACACATTTGCCTCATATGCCACCATGTTTAACTTGTGGCCAAGCCTTATTAATTATGTCATGTTTCTAAGTTCCCTCTTTGAGATCTATTTGCGTTTATGCGAACTTGCATGCGATGGGGTTACGTTATGGGTAAACTAAAATGACATAAAAACATGACTTGGAAAGATGACATGAAACATGACATGTGACTATGCTTGAAACATGAACATGAACTTGGACATGACTTCTAGAAAACATGAGAATGACCAACTCGAGGTTGGGTTGAGTTTGTAGCATAAATCTACCCGGAACCGACCGGCTTAACTAGTGGCTACAAGCAATAGGACCCAATGTGAGTAGTTGGTCATGTCGCACTTGAAACCCGAGGTTAGACTAAGTTGTGGTGTAAAGCTACCCGGACCCGCCCGGGTTAACTAGTAACCACAACAAGGTCTAATGTGTGAGGTTGGGTGCATTAAATTAATTAATGCCACATGATAGGGTTATGTCATGGACCACTTGAATACTTAACCAATTAAACACGATGGGTTGATAGGGTTAAGTCGTGAACCTTTGGTACACTTAACCGACTTGGTACTTGATTGGATAGGGTTAACCACGTTTAACCCGTTAGAAACCCTAGTTACGTGGTCCTTTTCACCAGTAACCCTCTTGGTTGTATCATGATACCCTAGGGACTAGGCTAGGGTGGGGCACGATTACTGGGTTGACATGTAAGCGACCAAAACGACGGTTGAGTAGGTGCGCCAGTGTAGGTTCAGGCGGACTATGGTCGTGCACATAGTCCGGAGTTGAAAAAGCAGACACGGGCACCAGTAGGTTTAGACTGTGCGTGCTTGATGTGTGTCTGTGGTTGACACCCTAGGGCTTGATACACCCTAGGGTGGACCTAGCACAGTTTGACTACACTTCGTGGTTGGGCCGTATGACACCGACACTTGACGAGTTAGGATTTTTGGGAGCCGATCGACTGGACCGTGTTGTTGGACCTTGATTTAGGTCATCTCGTGGTATTGGGCAAAGATTGGGCCAAGGGATCACTTCTTGTTTATACTTAACATGGGTTGGAATACTAGTACACTTAGTGCAAAACTTAACCTTGTATATGCGATGCCACACTTGATCTATCTTGTTAACTTTTCACCAGGCCTGTTATCATCCTATGTTTCATCTCTGTTTTACATGTCCAGTTAACTTTATTAGTTTTTATACTAATAGTAGATAGGACTTACCAGTCTTTTGACTGACCCATTTTCTTTTGCCTCTTTTCTTTCATTCCCCCCCCCCCCCAGGTTTACAGGGTGGGAACACTAGCACCTAGCTTGGATCTTTAGTTGCTTTTCTGGATAGCTCAGACTTGAGCTTGCTATGGCTTTATTCTACTTTGGGGATAGTTACTTGATGATTTTCTTTCCAGTTTTCAGTTTATGGTTCTAGACTTTGTTTTGTGGGAAATAATGACCAAGTACTTTGTTGTAACTTGATTATGGTTTTGAAATGTTAGTTTTTATCCGCTGCTTTATCTACTCTGTTTTTACTAATATGTTCTGTCTTGTGATATCTGCATGCATGTTTACCTTGTTTAACGCCCCTCCAAAGCCAGTGTGCTTGCAAGAGTGGCATTGGCGGAGGTGGGGTGTTACACAAACTGCTTCCGCATTGCATCAAATGATTAATCAAAAATGTTGATCATTATACTAATCGTTTAAACGGTTCGGTTTCAGTTCACTTTTATTGTAATACGACCCGATTTTGGTTTGATCCAATTTGAATTCGTATTAAATATGAAATAAAAGAAACCGTGTAACGTTGTGTCACTTAAAGGTTAAAATACACAGTATTGTCCTGAATGGAAAGATTAGTTTATAACTGTATAAATACTTTAATTTTAAGTTTAATGAAAAGTGAAATTGCATTAGTACATTAACCAGATATCAACATTAATTAATGCATAAACATTAAATAAGATCCCTCAAATAAGATTATAATTAGCATTATCTAAAAAAATGATATAGAAACTGTTATATTGAAATTATGAAAATTTCCTTTGTGATAACGGTTGTTATTAATATAACAACATGATACGTTGAAAATAGAATAAACTTCTTTTAAATAAAAAATTAGATAATAATTAGTTATATTTTTATCATAAGATTACTAGAGCAGATATACGGTTCTATCTAATTTGGTTTAGTCAATAATTCAAACAACAACCGAACCATATCATTGTGGGCCAGTTCAGTTTGGGGCATTTGCTTTAGAGAGAGGATTCGGTTTGGTTTTCCGCACTGTTTTTGCGGTCCGGTCGTGACGATTTCGGTATTACAGTGCGGTTTATGCCGCCCTTAGCGGAACCAATTGAATTCTTTGGTATAATTATATTTATTGCATGTGTTCAGAAAAAATAAACAGGATTTAAATAGTTTGTGTATGTGTGTCATGAGCGATACTTTATGTAAGAAGAGGGCTTTTTTCGATATCTCGGGTGGTTTGAGCCCACAATATGATTTAGAGGTCCTAAACTAGGTGTCTATTTGAATTTTGACCAAAATACTTTATTATATGGTCTAAACCAATAATTACAGTTATATACAACGTAAATGCTAAATTTTGACGACATAATATATAGAATTGCCATTGTTTACGTAAAGAATGCGAATTTTCGACCTCGAAAATCGACACACAACACCATGTCGACTATTCAAGAATTGAAAATACTGGAACGTTAATAGAAAGAAGTTAGAGCATGAGAAATAGATAAGATAGAAAATTAGAATAGAAGAGGAAGAAGAACATAACAACAGAATCAGAGTAATACGAATCTCACAGCGGAACGAATAAAATATAGTATACAACATAACTAGAAAATACAAATCTGTCATTTGTATATATATACAAATCATCATTTGAGTATAACACTTGCACCAAGTGTGGAAATAAACAATAGCTATATAATCCTGAAGCCTCCTGCTCCAGCTCTTCAAGTATATCTGTAAAATCCCGACTACTTGACTGCTCGTACAAAATTGGACACTCAAGAGTTTAAGGAAAACAAAACAAATTAAACTCTGGGTCAGTCATGTGACTGGTGTAAGTAAACTCCAACCGTTTGTTTAACTTTAAAAATCCTTTTAAAAGAAAGAATAATCATAAGACCAATCCACACATAAACACAGATGATTTTTACCTTACGATAACCCAGAACATTCTTTTAAAAATCCATACTCTTCTGATATTATAATAATGTCTAAATCAAATAAATAGCAAACTTGTGGAACGCTTTCATCTCACGTTCCACATATATAATATATAATCAAAAACCATAGGCGCTTATTTGGTAATAGATTCCAACTGGAAAGGTATGAGACCACCTTCCAATAGTGTATCTTTTGAGAGGAATACATCGGGTTCAACAAGAACATCTTGTAACCCAAGCTAAACATGACCAGTCACTCATTTCTCTTGAGTGTACCGAATGTATTATCACCAACGGTTGGGATCAGCAATCGTTTCCCGAAAGGGACAACATCGAAATAGATATAAGAAGTAAATGGATTTTTTTCTAGACCATGTGACAATACACCCTAATTGGGAGCTACCCACTTAGCCATGCAACCTACCCGATTTTTACCATTCCCTGGTTGTGAGGCTTGAGGCCACACGTATCTCTGACAGATCACACATTTATTCACTTTGAATGTCACATTGTCATACCCGCCAAATTACAAATTGATTTCTCCAAAAATATCACGGGCATACAGCAAAGAGAACGAATTTCTCCTCCACCAAACGTAAATACGTTTGAAGAGATCAACTTACGCGATCTATTAATTATACTCTGTCAGATATTCTTCCATACAGATTGTCCTAGGACTGGACAGTCTAAAGGCACTATTATCTAAATCCATCTTAGGAAATTTCTACTAGGATTGCCAGAACATCCCTTGCATAAACTCTGTTTTCAATTTTCTTCATCATATTTGATTCGCAACGCTAATGGCCATATGAAGTGGTTTTCAAATAATAAATTTGATCTCGGTCTCTCCGTAGTGACGATGGAAAAATGATCAAAACTTTGATAGTCAGTTATTTAACTATAAAAGGAAAACATCCGTACACATAACGATCTTATTTCCAAATGGAAATTTTATCGATCAATCATCAATCAAAATTTTTCCCTTTTAAATTAATTTATCATTAATTTATTCATTTCCCATTTCCATATATTCATGAATTCTTATTTTCTAAATTTAGAAAATATATGTTATTATCATTGGAAAACATTTCCATTTATCGTACATGTATCACTATCTTCCCACATCTATCGGCCTCTAACAGTAAACTAGTAAGAGAACAATTCCCTGAATATTAACCCCTAAGGACGAAACTAACATCAGATCAATACCCAGAAAGTTGTTCAACGTAACTAGTCCCCAGTCAGTTTCTAATTTCCTTAACTTCGTTTCTTATCTTCTTATCAAATCATTGCTTTCGCAACTCTCGGATTCAATTTACGAATCCAGTTCTTGAAAAACATTTATTATAACGATAGCTTTATAATCCCTGCTTTTGAAATATCTAACTTCAAAATATAACTTTTATTCATTAATTTGAATAAATAATAAATAAGTAATTTATTAAATAAATAGATCTTGATTTGAAAACCAAAAAGTAAATAGTACATTTCTACATTTGATATAGTTGAATCCCAGTGTATAATTTTCTCTTGAATAATCTCTATTCGATAACTCTCTTTCGAATAAACTATATTCGATAACTCTTTTTCGAATAAATTCTATTCAATAACGCTTTTTCGAATAATTATGTTCGATAACTCCCTTTCAAATAACTATATTCGATAATCTCTCTTTCGAATAAACTATATTCGATAACTCTTTTTCAAATAACTATATTCGATAATCTCTCTTTCGGATAAACTATATTCAGTTTACGTTGCAAACTCCGACATAGTTTACCCTTTCAGGTCAACTTAATTTCTAAATTCATTTCTGAATTTAGTAATTCCCAACAATTACCAATTTCCTTTTATAACTATTCTAATTCTGCAAAACGTTTGCTTTTGAACCGTTATTTACTTTAAAACGTGAATATTATTCCTTTATAGAAAATTGGACTCGGTTTATCAAATCAAAACTTGATTTCATAAATTTAAATAATAACACAGGTTTAAACTCCAATTATCGAGTCATTTTATAACTTATTATTCACATTCCATTTTATTTATCAAGTCTCGTTTACATGTCAACTTCATAGTTGATTTTATTTAATAAGTCTATAATTCTCTATTGCCTTTTTATTAGATTATAAAATATCGATTTCCAGCCGAATATTAATTATCTTGTCAAATCCCCATTTACTCAATATATAATTTATTTAAAATAAATTATTTTATTATAATTTGCCTAGTCGAATTCTAGTTACAAATCTTTGTGGATTTTATTTTAATACTATTCATGTTTCGAACATCGAAATAAATTTAATCGTTTCTTTTCCAAAACAAATTCCCAATTTCCCGTTTTACATTCACTACTGAATTACAATCCAAATTATCCACTGATAATTATTTCTATTTCATTTATAAACATTGTTTATAAATCACACTACTTGTTTTTATTATTAAACAAGTTATTTATTTCTAGCCATTCGGAATTCCATTTCGATTTTTAAAATAGATTTTCCCCTTTTCGAATTCATATTTCATCCTTTATAATTCCCTTATTAAATGTTAAGTTTACATTCCATTTTCAAATATCGGCGTTAAACATCCATTTTCACTTCTCTATATAAATTTAGACTTATATAATCAATTTATCAAGTTATAAATATTTTACTTAATTTATAAAATATTATTTATAAATTAATCTTCTCAATTTATCTGTTAAAACAGATTTCTGTTAAATATTTACTTTAAATCAATTTGCTATAATTCTTTTATATCTCGCCAATTCCCTTTTATATTTCTATTAATTTCCAAAACTATTTTTATTCCATAAAGTCCTTTATTCACTTCTTATTATTTCCCTTAAGTACTTTAACCAAAAACGGTGCTTTACACCTCCATATAATTGTTAATAATTTTATACAGAAGTTCTTTATTTAATTTTCAAATATCTCCTTTTTTAAAATCCATTTGATTTTATAAAAAAAATTAAATTCAATATCCACTTCACAATTTCCTTTATTATAGAATCCTCTGATTTTATATAAATATTTTTATTTCAATATACACTTTGAAAATTCCTTTTTTACATTCTAGTATCACTTATGGTATTAAAATACCAAATCAAAAGAGTCAATCATCATCTAAACACACATAATCAATAACATATTATATACCACATCGTATATCACAATATATGAAAAACAGTATTATAAGTATTGAGGAATCCAGTTGGATCCCTCTAACCTATTTCCCGACATCCATGGATGTTAATCAACATAAATAACGTGATTTTATATTGATATGAAATATTCTGATAAACATAATCAATATTTAATCAATGATATATATATATATATTGTTATCTATATTCTCAACCAATTAATTAGCAGTTCGTCCAAATAGTCAACAAACAACAATCAACCAACATTTATCAATTCTAAAAAATGCATTATAAAAAATATATTTACTGGGCAGAGTCATTGAGTTTTACTCACATTGGTGGTTTTATCATTAAATAACAATAACCGTCGTTGATTTAGATCAGACAATTTATTTCGTTATAAATTGTAAGAAGGTCCAATTCACTCCCAATCAGTTCCATAGTGTAGCCCACATCCATACGATCCCAACGGATCTTGTTTCGCTGAATTCCGTTAACATATGAGCAAGTTATTGTCATTACAAGTTGTATATATATTTGAATTAAAATTTAATTATATATATTATCATTTTGCGCCTCACTCTTCTTCTACCTATAATGGCGGGATTTTTCAAGCCTCTGATATCTATTTTAATATAGAGATTTAAATCAAAAGCAAATAAAGGCAAACAAGTTTAAGGAGATTAACACTTATATATATATATATATATATAAGAGTATAACATGAAAAAGTATATGTATATATATATATATATCCATACATATATATGTTACGGCCAAATATGCATGTATATATGCATGTATACACCGTTTCAATTAGCAACAAACAAGAGAGTTTAAACCAAAACAAAAGAAAGTGCAAACTCCATCATTAAGTAGTAGATTAGGACCTAATCCCCTCATACATATATATTTGCGGCTGAAATGATTTAGTAGCAAACAAATATCAGGAGAGAAATATCCATTCTCTTACACTTTGATGGCAAGTGTTGTGTAGCATTTAATGAAATCAAGCCTTGCATTTAATGCAAGCATAGGCTCATATACTTAGTAGAGACCAAAGAGAGGTTAGTAAGAAGATGTTTCGGTGAAGGGTACACTTACTTTTGCTGTAACAATTTTACACCACAAATGCAAGAGAGAGAAAGGGGGTAGGTAGAGAGTTTGCTGTAGAAAACTTGAGAGGAAATTGCCTATAAATACACATCCAATTCCATGCATTTTCTCTTTACTCAAATACAAGAAAGTGCTGAAGTTATAATCCTTTTATGAACAAGAATTCAGGAGCTTTAAACAAGTGAGTAATCACTCACTTAAGTCAAGATGATTTGCAAGTTACTGTAAACTGTTTTGTTTGTTTCATATTTATATCATCATTTGCAAGTATACCATGATTGTTATCACCTTATAGATGTTAAAACACCCTGCTTAGATCATCTGTAAAACTATGTATGCAAGTGTTATTCATAATAAAAATGGTAATGAGTTCATCAATTATTTGATCAAAGAAACCAAGACAGTTTTGTTTACTGTCAAAAACAAACCTTTGTAAAATGAAATATACCTTGATGATCTCAAATGCAAGCTATACAAGCATATGTATGAGTTAACTCATATACGAAAATATATATAAACATTTTAGCAAGAACCAAACCTCATCTATATATGTTTGAAACAAGAAAACAGAAGAAACATATGGTTCTCTGTCTCAAACTTAATCACCAAATTTTCAAACATCATAGAAATGAATTACAGGGTTATATATGTAATCGTAGCACTAAATAATGATTTTTAAAAGTAATTTCATAGTTTTTATTGTTGAGATGAGCGAGATAGAGGGGGACAACCGAAAATGGCACTTTGACCAAATTCCGACGATCGGTGACGATGATGGTCGGGGCGTGGAGCGTGAAGGAGCTGGTCACATCGGGGAACACGAGAAAAATGCCCCATGATTTTTCGAGTGAGTGATTCGAGCTGTCGAGCTCGATTTATGTTTTGAGAGGCAAATTGGGTTCAGCGGTTTGGAGGCGATGTACGGGTCCCACGGTGGTGCGAGTTGGCCGAGGCTGGGCATGGAGCGGCGTTGGGACATGGTGAAGCTGACGGCGGCGGTGCGAGGTGCTCCGGTGGTCTGAGGCGATGGGTCGAGCTCGGTTTAGGTGGACTGCTTTTTCGAAGCAGTTTACTGGAAGTTGGGTGCAGTGGCGAAATCGAGGAGGAGGCGACGTACGGTGGTGGCAAGGCGTCGGTTGGGGTCAGTGGAGGAAGTGGAGTTTGTGGGTGGTGGTTCGGTGGTGGCACGGTGGCGTGGGCAGGCGTGCACATGCACATCCGTGCACGGTGTACAGGCGAGTTTGAGAGCAAGAAAATGGAGAAGGAAGGGAGTGGCTTGGCACGAGATGTTTGGCACGAGGCTTTGGCAAGTGAAAATCAGTGATCACCCCGTGGTGATCACTTGATTTTGAGATGCCGAGATCCGACTTGGCAAATACAAGCGAGAACAGTTTTCCAAGGAAAGAATTTAATTAAATCGAATTTAATTAAATTAAATTAATAAATATAATTAATCAGTAATTAATTAATTTAAATAAAAATAGAGTTTTTATTTAATATGGCGTAAACCAGTGGAACAGTCAAGACGACAGTGAGGTCCCAGAATCGAAGTTGTTCGAAGAAGTTCGTCGAGTTAGAACTTGAGTTTTAAAAGATAATTTAATTTAAATAAATTATAAAACAATTTATTTAAGTTTAAATAAAGGAAAATAAATATTTGACAAATCAAATCGGAGCATAGAACATCGTCTAACAGTCGATGACAAGCGAGATAAAACACCATGTGCGTAGCACGGGCTTTTTTCTATACACTTTCAAATATTGATAAAAACTTTATAACATCTTGTGTGCGTCGCACATACTTTAACTATACATTTGTAAAAGATATTTAAAATATCCAGATATGAACCAGAGAATTATATACTGTATATATAATTATAAATACAGGATGTGCAACTGGATTAAAGACAGTAAGCTGATAATAAATTATCGACTATAAAAGATATTTCGTACATCGTTTCAAAGAGTCCGGAATTTACATTCCACTTCGACTCGAATTATACGACGTATACCGGAAATCGATAAAGATGAAGAATGCAAGCACTATTCCAAAATAGTATCTACGGTCTGTTCAATCCCAGAACAGATCCGAACAGTCGGATATCTGACAACGTATATCGATCAGATTTTACACATCAACTTTACATAAGTGTATTATGTTGGTGGCGGAGAGATTCGTTTCTTTAGCCTTATACCCAGAATATATTTGTGGAAACAAATGAGTGATCTGTCAAATAGGACGGTGTGATATTCAAAGACGTTGAAGAATAATCCGTCAACGGTAAACGTGACTTCAAACCTCACAACCCGGAAAGACAATAGTTGGGCTAGGCAGCATGGCTAGTTGGGTCATACCCAAGCAGGGTATATTATCACTATCTAGAGTATTTCCTTTTGTTTCTTAAATCTATATTCACTGCTGTAACTTCGGTAATCGGTGGGTCATTCCCAACCGTGGAGGTGGTAATATATTCGTTACACTCAAGCTAAATGAGTGGACGGTCATGTGTGGCCGGGTTGCAGGATGTTCTTGTTGAACCCCAGTGTATCCTCTCTAGAGTACACGGATCGGTGGGTGCTCCCATACCCTGTCAGTTAGAAACCAAATTCCAATAAGTGCTCGGGTTTTAGATTTTATTCTATGTGCGTGAACGTGAGATGCAAGCGATTCACTAGATGATTATTTATTTGATAAATACTATCGTAAATATCAAACGTTTTGATATCAAAATACAAGGGTCATTTTCCATATGTTAGTTATGGAGTTGGGCTTAAGATTTCTAAAGTAATTGAATCTATTAATAATGGAACACCTTATTCCTTATTTCCCTGTTTACATCTATTTAACTGTGTTTACTCACACCAGTCCCCTGACTGACCCGGAGTTTATTTTCTGTGTTTTCCCTAAACTCTTGGGTACTCATAATATTTATTATGAGTAGGCAAGTAATTCAGGTTGGCAAATGGAACCTTACGAAGTTCAAGTTGCAGGACAAGTCTAGTAGTTTACTACACCTATGTATCCAGTTTAGATTTGTATTCCCATCTCATGATGTAAAATTATGTTAATGTACTATGATGATGTAATATGATGATGTACTATGATGTAGCAGACCCTATGATGTAATGTATTTTGTATTTTTAAATTCTGCTGTGAGATTTCTGATAACTTCTTATTCTTCTATTCTATTAGTTCTATCTTTTCTATCTCATCTTCTAATTTCTTTCAATATTGACACGGTTTTCGGAGGGTCGAAAATTGCGCCGTTACACTACCCCGTCCATCAACCTGCGTGCCCACTAGAAACATTATTTCCTTCTCCAACCAAGCTTTCGCACTCCAGGATTCATTTCAAAACAAATGGCCGATCTTCCCTTATCCTTCCCAGCATGGTTTCTTCATGATTCCTCAAACAAAGATCACCAGAGTTCCTCCCTTCACCTCCTCTACTCAATAATCACCACGGTATCAATCCCACTCCCTTCCTGGAAATCGCGATCTTCCTATTATCATGCTCCCTTCATTCTTCACCATGGCCAACTTTTAAACCTCGCTCATCCTTCTTTCTGTATAAATTCAAACAACAAACACCAAAATGCTCCTCTCAAAATTCTCTTCACCTCCATCCTAAATTCATATAACTCGAAGTCAGGAATCATATTGTGTCGCTTTGCATTCCCACAGCACCATCGAACAGGGTGCGATCCCTTTTTACACGCCATACCCTAAAAATTCGCATACTGATGATAATACACTTCCTTAAACCAAACACAATCTCTGGTTCGAGAATCGAAGCCTAAATCTCGAGATTTGCTCAAACCCTAGGCACGGTAGAATAAAATAACATATGTTATATAATCGGACTCCCACAAAATTCATACTAGGTTGTAGTGATTAACTCCAATAATCCAAATACATGTATATAACGACTTATAGAATTAGATTTAAATTTATAGGAATATATGAAGTAAGATTGGTTTTCACGTTGAGAATGAATAATGGCTGCTACGGAAATTTTACCACAGAAAAATTTGTTTAGGGTTAGGATAGATGGGAGGGTATTTTTAGAAAGAGTATAATAATTTATATTCAATTATTATATTATTATTTATTTAAACACTGTCCACATTTGTCATTAAAAATCCCTATGACCACATATAATATCCAAATTCGACGAAAATGGACATACAGCTATGATTCGATATTTCGGACTCAATGAAACTTGTTTCGTCTAATCCCGAGTCCGTTTGCTCACACAACATATTTTTAAAGTCAAAATATTGACTGTTTTTCACATTAAAATTCAGTATGGCCACATACTGACTCCAAAAATCAAGAAAATTGAAATACGACAGTAATTTAGTATTCCAGATCCAAAAAAATTAATTTCGTTGAAAACGGTGGTCATTTGCAAAACTGGCTATTTTTAAAGCTCTAAATAAACCATTTAAATATTATTATATTTAAAAAAATTAATTTAATATTAGTAAATTAATATTATTGAATATATTCACATAGAATATTATCTAGCTCCAAAATAAATATATCTGGATATATAAATCGACATCTCAAAATCCGAGTTATTCGATATTCAATTTATATATAAAAATCCTTTTACAATAGAAATAAATCATTATAAATTATAAACGAATTCCATTACGACTTTTTGCGAATTTGATTTGGACATAACTCACAATCTACAAGACGAAATCTTGATTTGTCTCTTCTGTTAGAAAAATATAATTCACCAGATTTGAACGTTTCTTGTTTCCTAGAAATCGACTTAAAATGGATTTTGAATATTCAACTAAAGTTCGAATTGCCAAATTACGAACTACCACGCAATTTCGAGCTCGATTATAATTATAATATAATTAATACTTTCAAACGTTGTTTATTAAATAGATTTGTTATTATAATTCAATTCTAAACTGAATTAAATCTTATAAATAATCCAATTCACACAATATTGTGAATTCCATTATTTCCGACTATTTCGGAAATAAATATATTATTCTATTATTTATATTAATTAAATATTCAATATTATTAAATTAAAAAACCATTTAAATCTCTAAATCACTATTTATATAATTAAATAAAATAATTATTATACCGTACAAGTATGGGACGTTACATTCTTCCCCTCTTAAAATAATTTTGTCCTCAAAATTTCTAAGGTAGAAAACAAACCCTATTAATTAGGTTAAAAATTAATCGTTTTACTTTTCCATTTAATTTCAAATAAAATAGTAATTTATTCTTACCAACAAAATTTTCAAAAATTCTAAAAATTTCTTAACACGTTAAATTTTCAAAAAAATTCGCCAGCGTCTCCTATGTACGGGTCAATCGACACAACTAAAACTCACATCTCTAGGCCTTCTCCAATCCAAAAGAAAATCAAATAGGCAAGCGGCTTGCCAATTCGTCTCATAAATCACCAAACCCATATAACAATAAACTTGTACCGTTTTGTCGGGCATATCATTAAATCCTTTCCATCTGCTGCTAATTCAGCATATACCAATGTCATCCCAATCAAACTCCAATCAGTTGTTATCCTCGAATCCAATCATTCGCTTATCCAAGCCAAATTCCATTTCAAACAAGGTTCCATTCTTGATTCCTAACTCCTAACTCATCAATTCAACTTACTTAACCTCGTTAAGTTCCATTCACATATTTCATTAACTAATTAATTCCTCTAATTAGTTATCTTCATCCCAAATCACAATTCTGATTTTTATTTCAAAAACCAATCCATTTACTCAACTGAGTCCAATTATATCCAAATTCCAATTTTACTCGATATTACTCCATTTCGATACAGTTTCCACTTTATTGGCTTTAACTCAATTCCAATTTTCTTTCATAAATTTCTGTTTAAATTTGTTTTTAATTCAAACAATCTCTTCCTGGGAGTTTTAAAACATTTTAGTTCTTTCAAACATCAAATATCCCTTTCCGAAATTCAATACAACTTGTTTTCTCAAAATAATTCAAAAACATCTTTGATACTAATCTGTCACTTAAAACTCGAAAATGAACATTGATGATGTGTCCAACAACATCAGAATTATTTCCCAGCGACTAAATTGATTTCAGTACTATATCACTTTTCACAACTCACATTTAAACATTTCCATTTTGAAATCAATTCAAAATATCATTCTCAACGCTTGGAAAACATTTCTAAAGTCTCCTAGGTTTTTAAAATTTTCATATATTTAATCCAAATCCATTTACAAACAATTCTCCAACTTTTAGGAGTATTAATTCCTATTCTGATTTAAATTCAGATTTAATTCAATTCATAACACTTATACGATTTCGGATTGGTTATTTATAATCATCCCAATTATAATCTTATCCGATTAATATAACAACCAAACCATCTAATATACTATAATATTTCAAATATTAATCATTCTTTTATATCAAAATATAATTTGGGTAAAATTATTTCACTTACCCTCTTTTCAAAACATACCGTGTCGGTTCATCATATTTGAGTGTTTAGAATCCCCGACCGATACAGTGGATCAAACTGATCGACCATAACTCATAAACAACTCAACAAATAAATCTCTACAATGTAAAACAATTTTTGTAAAATCTACAAATACGTTCACTCGTATATATACACTCAAACTCAATCTAGGGTATCACTAACCCCATCTCTATTGAGTTACGCCACAGAGCCAAGGTAATCACTTAACCTTCAGCTCTGATACCACTGTAATGAACGTGAATTTTCGACCTCGAAAATCGACACATAACACCATGTTGACTATTCAAGAATCGGAAATACCGGAACGTTAATCGAAAGAAGTTAGAGGGTGAGAAATAGATAACATAGAAAATTAGAATAGAAGAGGAAGAAGAACATAACAACAGAATCAGAGTAATACGAATCTCACAACGGAACAAATCAAATATAGTATACAACATAACTTGGAAATACAAATCTGCCATTTGTGTATATATATACAAATCATCATTTGAGTATAACTTTTGCACCACAGTGGAAATAAATAATAACTATATAATCCTGAAGTTTCCTTGTCCAACTCTCCAAGTATATCTGTAAAATCCCTAATACTAGACTTCCCGTATAAAATTGGGCACCCAAGAGTATAGGGAAAACAAAACAAAACAAACTCTGGGTCAGTCATGTGACTGGTGTGAGAATCTCCAACCATTTGTTTTACTTTTAAAATACTTTTAAAAGAAAGAATAATTATAAGACTAATCCACACAAAAACACGGATGGTTTTTACCTTACGATAACCCAGAACAATCTTTAAAAATACATACTCTTCTGATATTATAATAATGTCTAAATCAAATAAATAACAAACTAGTGGAACGCTTTCATCTTACGTTCCACATATATAATATATAATCAAAAACCGCAGGCACTTATTTGGTAATAGATTCCAACTCGCAAGGTATAGGACCACCTTCTGATAGTATATCTTTAGAGAGGAATACATTGGGTTCAACAAGAACATCTTGTAACCCAGGCTAAACATAACCAGTCACTCATTTCGCTTAAGTGTACCGAATGTATTATCACCAACGGTTGGGATCAGCAACCATTTCCCGAAAGGGACAGCGTCGAAATAAATATAAGAAGTAAATGGATTTTCTCTAGATCAGGTGACAATACACCCTAATTGGGAGCTACCCACTTAGCCATGAGACCTACCCGATTTTAACAATTCCTAATTGTAAGGCTTTAAGCCACGCTTATCTCTGATATATCACACATTTATGCATTGATTCTCCAAAAATACTACGGGTATACAGCTAAGAGAAACGAATTCCTCCGCCACAAAACGTAAATATGTTTGAAGAGATCAACTTACGCGATCTATTAAATATACTCTATCAGACATCCTTCCATACAGGTTGTCCTAGGACTGGACAATCTGAAGGCTCTATTCTGTAAATCCATCTTAGGAAATTTCTACCTAGGATTGCCTAAACATCCTTTGCATAAAATCCATTTTCTATTTTCTTCATCATATTTGATTCGCAACGCTAATGGCCATACGGAGTGGTTTTCAGATAATAAATCTGATCTCGGTCTCTCCATATTGACGACGGAAAATTGGTCAAAACTTTGATAGTTGGTTATTTAACTATCAAAGGAAAACATCCATGCACACAACGATATTATTTCCAAATGGAAATTTTATCTATCAATCAACGTTTTTTCCTTTTTAAATTAAATTATCATTAATTTATTCATTTCCCCATTTCCCGTTTCCATATATTCATAAATTCTTATTTTCAAAATTTAAAAATTATATGTTATTATCAATGGAAAACATTTCCATTTCTCATACACATATCACTATCTTCTCACATCTATCAGCCTCTAACTGTAAACTAGTAAGAGAACAATTCCATGAATATCAACCCCGAAGGCCGAAACCAACATCAGATCAATACCCAGAAAGCTGTTCAACATAACTAATCCCCAGTCAGTTTCTAATTTCCTTAACTTTGTTTCTTATCTTCTTGTCAAATCATTGCTTACGCAACTCTCAGATTCAGTTTATGAATCCAATTCTTTTATGAAAAACATTTATTATAACGATAGCGTTATAATCCCTACTTTCGAAATATCTAACTTCAAAATATAACTTTTATTCATTAATTTGAATAAATAATAATTGATTAATTTATTAAATAAATAGATCTTGATTTGAAAACCAGAAAGTAAATAGTACTTTCCTACATTGGATATAGTCGAATCCCAATGTATAATTCTCTCTCGAATAATCTCTATTCAATAACTCTCTTTCGAATAAACTATATTCTATAACTCTTTTTCGAATAAACTCCATTCGATAACGCTTTTTTGAATAATTATATTCTATAACTCCCTTTCAAATAAATATATTCAATAATCTCTCTTTCGAATAAACTATGTTCGATAACTTTTTTTTGAATAACTATATTCGATAATCTCTCATTCGAATAAACTATATTCGGTTTACGTTACGAACTCCAGCATATTTTACCCTTTCAGGTCAACTCAATTTTGAATTTAGTACTTCCCAACAATTACCAATTTTCTTTTATAACTGTTCTAATTCTGCAAAACGTTTTCTTTTAAATTGTTATTCACTTTAAAACGTGAATATTACTCCTTTACATACAACTGGACTCGTTTTATCAAATCAAAACTTGATTTCATAAATTTAAATACTAACATAGGTTTAAACTCCAATTATCGAGTCCTTTTATAAGTTCTTATTCAGATTCCATTTTATTTATCAAATCTTGTTTACATGTCAACTTCATAGTAGATTTTATCTAATAAGTCTATAATTCTCTATTTGCTTTTTATTCGATTATAAAATATCGGTTTCCAGCCGAATATTAATTATCTTGTCAAATCCCCATTTACTCAATATATAATTTATTTAAAATAATTTATTTTATTGCAATTTTCCTAGTTGAATTCTAGTTTCAAATCTTTATGGATTTTATTTTAATCCTATTCATATTTCGAACATCGAAATAAATTCCATCGTTTCTTTTCCATAACAAATTCCCAATTTCCCATTTTACATTCACTACTGAATTTACAATCCAAATTATCCATTGATAATTATTTCTATTTCATTTATAAACGTTGTTTATAAATCACACTACTTGTTTTTATTATTAAACAAGTTATTTATTTCTAGCCATTCGGAATTCCATTTCTGTTTTTAAAATAGATTTTCCCCTTTTCGAATTCATATTTCATCCTTTATAATTCCCGTTATAATTGTTAAGTTTACATTCCATTTTCAAATATTGGTGTTAAAAAACCATTTTCACTTCTCTATATAAATTCAGCCTTATATTCAATTTATCAAATGATAAATATTTTACTTAATTTGTAAAATATTATTTATAAATTAATCTTCTCAATTTATCTATTAAAACAGATTTCTATTAAATATTTACTTTAAATCAATTTCCTATAATTCTTTTATATCTCGTCAATTCCCTTTATATATTTTATAAATTTCCAAAACTATATTTATTCCATAAAGTCCTCAATTTACTTCTTATTATTTCCCTTAAGTATTTTAACCAAAAACGGTCCTTTACACTTCCATATAACTGTTAATAATTTTATACAAAAGTTCCTTGTTTAATTATCAAATATCTCTTTTTTATAAAATCCATTTAATTTTATAAAATTCTTTAAAATCAATATCCACTTCACAATTTCCTTTACTATAGAATTCTTTGATTTTATATAAATATTTTTATTTCAATATACACTTTGTAAATTCCCTTTTTACATTCCAGTATCACTTATGGTATTAAAATACCAGATCAAAAGGGTCAGTCATCATCCAAACAGATATAATTAATAACAGATTATATATCACAATATATGAAAAACAGTATTATAAATATTGAGGAATCCAGTTGGATCCCTCCAACCTGTTTCCCCGTATACATAGATGTTAATCAATGTAAATAACACGATTTTATATTGATATGTAATATTCTGATAAATAGAATCAATATTTAATTAATGATATATATATATATATATATATATATATTGTTATCTATATTCTCAACCAATTAATTAGCAGTTCGTCCAAATAGTTAACAAACAACAATCTACCAACATTTATCAATTCTAAAAAGTGCGTTATTAAAATATTTACTGGGCAGAGTCAGTGAGTTTTACTCACATTGGTGGTTTTATCGTTAAATAACGATAACAATCGTTGATTCAGATCAGACAATTTATTTCATTATAAATTGTAACGAGCTTCAATTCACTCCGAATCAGTTCCATGGTGTAGCCCTCGTCCATACAATCCCAACGGATCTTGTTTCGCTGAATTCCGTTAACATATGAGCAAGTTATTGTCGTTACAAGTTGTATACATATTTTAATTAAAATTTAATTATATATATTATCATGTTGCGCCTTGCCCTTCTTCTACCCGGCCCATCAACCTGCGTGCCTGCTGGTAACAGTAGTTTCTTCTCCAACCAAGCTTTCGTACTCTAGGATTAATTTCAAAACAAATTGTCGATCTTCCCTTATCCTTCCCGGTAAGGTTTCTTCATGATTCCTCAAACAAAGATCACCAGAGATCGACCCTTCACCTCCTCTACTTAAGAATCACCACGGTATCAATCCCACTCCCTTCTTGGAAATCACGATCTTCCTATTATCGTGCCCACTTCATTCTTCACCATGGCCAAATTTTAAACCTCCACCGCTCATCCGTCTCTCCATATAAATTCAAACAACCAACACCAAAATGCTCCTCTCGAAAATCTCTTCACCTCCATCCCAAATTCATAAAACTCGAAGTTAGGAATCATAATGCGTTGCTCTGCATTCCCACAGCACCATTGATCAGGGTGCGATCCCATTTTACATGCCATACCCCCAAAATTCGCATATTGATGCCAATCCGCTTCCTTAAACCAAAAACGATATCGAGTTCGAGAATCGAAGCCTAAATCTCGAGATTTGCTCAAACCCTAGGCAGAGTAGAATTAAACAGCGTACGTTATATAATCGGTCTCCTACAAAATTCTTACCAGGTTGTAGTGATTAACTGCAGTAATCCAATTACATGTATATAACAATTTATAGAATTAGATTTGAATTTATAGGAATTTATGAAGTATGATTTGTTTTCACGTTGAGAAAGAATAATGGCGGCTACGAAAATTTGACATAGAAAAATTTGTTTAGGGTTAGGATAGATGGGAGGGCATTTATAGAAAGAGTATAATATTTTTTGTTCAGTTATTATTTATTTAAACGTTGTCCATATTTGTCATTAAAAATCCCTATGACTACATATAATATCCAAATCTGACGAAAATGGACATGCAGCTACGATTCGACATTTCGGACTCAATGAAACTTGTTTCGTCAAATTCCGAGTCCGTTTGCTCACATGACGTATTTTAAAAGTCAAATTATTGACTGCTTTTCACACTAAAATCCCGTACGGCCAGATACTGACTCCAAATATCACGGAAATTAGAATCTAATAATAATTTAATATTCCGGATCCAACAAAATTTATTTCGTCGAAAACGGAGGTCGTTTGCAAAATTGGTAATTTTTAAAGCTCCAAATAAACCATTTAAATATTAATATATTTAAAAACAGTTTAATATAATATTAATAAATTAATATTATTGTATATATTCACATAGAATATTATCTCGCTCCAAAATAAATATATCTGGATATATAACTCGACATCTCAAAATCCGAGTTAATCGATATTCAATTTATATATAAAAATCCTTTTATAATATAAATAAATTGTTATAAATTATAAACGAATTCCATAGCGACTTTTTGCAAATTTGATTTGGACACAACTCACAGTCTACAAGATGATATCTCAATTTTTCTCTTCCATTAGGAAAATATAGTCCACCAGATTCGAACGTTTCTTATTTCACAGAAGTCCGACTTAAAACGAATTCTATATATTCAATTAAAGTTCGAATCACCAAACTACGAACTACCGCGCCATTTCGAGCTCGATTATAATTATAATATAATTAATACGTTCAAACGTTGTTTATTAAATAGATTCGTTATTATAATTCAACTATAAACTGAATTAAATCTTATAAATAATCCAATTCGCACAATATTGTGAATTCCATTATTTCGGACTATTTCAGAAATAAATATGTTATTCTATTATTCATATTAATTAAATATTCAATATTATTAAATTAAACAACCATTTAAATCTCTAAACCACTATTTAAATAATTAAATAAAATAATTATTATACCGTAAGAATACGGGATGTTACAATTTTATTCGCGCATGCCGAGGTGAAACCAATCAAATTCTTTGTACAATTACATTTATTGCATGCATAAAAAAAGTGATCTAGCTGGACGTCAAAGTATATTTTGATTAAATAGATTTATTGCATGATCTAAACTGATATTTACCGATATATACAACACAAATGTTAAGTTTTGATGATACAATATGGAGAGTTGAAGAGGGATGAAGTACACGATAATGATAAAGTCGGTTTGCGCATTGAAAGTCGAAGATAGAGATATCCCTATTTAAAGCTAATTTTCTTAGATTTAACATTTCAACGTCCAAGTATGGCACTCAGACGTCTGATATGGATGCCAGACGTTTGAGTGACCCTCTCAATTGTCTTAATAACATTGTGTTAACCAACATTTTGGCCTAGCTACCAAAAGCAGTCCAGGCCCACACGACTCATCACACCGCGTGATTATCAATCTAGAAGTGTTGCCGAAACATTAAGGAATCAAGCGCAGATGGGGTCGTACAAGAGCAGTCGTCCAGGCTCGTGAAACTACTCAAATTCACCAAACACTTTCGGGACCGGTATAGGTTCTCCCTTCATATTTTGTATCCCTGAGGCATCCCTCAAGCTTCGTCTCCAGCTCCTCACCTATTAATTTTGTATCCCGGATATCCCTTTCATGATTTTGTACCCCTGCCTTCTCCACAGAGTTCTTATGCCGCATGCACACTAGTTCAAAAATCATCCAAGCCTCCAGGATTGACATTCATGCAAATACTCAAGATCAGTATTGGACAAAATGCTAGACCGGCTCGAGTGCAACACTTCTAGGATTGAAGCACGAAGTCATCTAGGATACAAAGACAATCAAAGCAACAATCCAAAGTGACGCAAAAGAAGAGCTATGTACCCGGGACCGGTACTAGTCCTGGAGTACAAATTATGGGTGTGGGCACCCCACATCCCACTTACTTCTACCTGCTTCACTTCCTTTAGCTCTCCTATACGTACCTTCCAACATGCAACATAAAAAGGGTTGGCTCCATGCTCTTTGAACACTTTTAGGAAGAAGACAAGCTTCCTAAGTTCTCTCAATCACATTTCATCCCTCGAGGAAGAAGAAATAAGCTACTTCTTGGACACTTGGACCATTTTGGGCTGCATAGGCATTTCAGAAAGAAGAGGTCCATCTCCATTTCAGACATATTGGGACTTTGTTTCCACTATGGCCTTTTTAGTTACATGGAACTATTGTTTCGATCATTGTAAACTTAACAAGAGAACTTAATAAAAGAGAAAAGCCCTCAAAGTAGATGTAGGTTCTCACGAACCGAACCACTATAAACACTATGTGATTTACTTTCCTGCATATTTTCCATTCTACACGTATAATTTCATTATCTTAGAACTCTTTAAGTATTGTGCCAACTTTTGCGCGTTAATATTCTGGTGCTTTCACTGAGAACTTGAGAATTTGCTTTTCCTACTATTTGTCAACCATGACTTGGAGTGCTACTTAGGTCTTCTCAGACTTACCTACCAAGTCGTCTGATAATGGTGACCAAAAGAAAGACTGTTATAGTTGGATATTAAACGGTTGATCCTGAATTGGAAAATTCTCCTCAGCCTCAACCCAACCATAGTTCTGACCAACTTGGAAATTGCCACTTCCTGTGATCCTAGGGCTTCGGTTACCCGAACTCAATTTGTCGAAGTCGTGTAAAAGTTGAGAGAAAAAGAAAGAAGCCTCGGCAAGCAAATCAAGCGCAACCTCGAGTTGATGCAATGACTTCAAGATTATGCTCAACGAGACATCTTGCGCTTTCAAGCTGGCAGGAGCGCTCAAATCTCTTTCGAACTATGTCTTCCGGGCTCTGTCCCCGCTCCTCTCCATTGTATTCGAAGCCAAGCTCAGACGACCATCCGTTATGGTATCGAAATCGCCATTAGAGAAAGAACGTATAATCCCGGTTGTTCTCATTTTGGGCCAAGTCCCTATGAAGGGACTGGTCCTCGACCCCTTGTTAGGTCGAATAGACTAGCCACAGTCCAGGACTTGACACCCATGCCTCAAACGGAAAACCAGGTCCAAGTTCTCACCTACTGACCGTTGCAAGATCAATGAGTGGAGGTTGATGATCCTCTGTATAAAGACGACATTCATCCAAGAAGACGTCCAAGGCGACACACTCCTGAGTCAAATCACAACCACTGGGATCTAAGGAAATCCGAACTCCCATTCTTGCCAAAATGGTTCGCAAC
This sequence comes from Allium sativum, assembly GCA_030737875.1. Lineage (NCBI taxonomy): Eukaryota > Viridiplantae > Streptophyta > Magnoliopsida > Asparagales > Amaryllidaceae > Allium > Allium sativum. Next base: position 964,263,232 of record CM060912.1, on the reverse strand, counting down.
ATCATGAAAGAATCTCAAGATCATGCCACTGACGATTGGGAAACCATTTTAAAACTAAACCCTTCACCGAAGATGTGTTGAACACTGTTGAACGCTGAATGGCCTAAACACTTCAATATGCCATAAATAGAGGCTTACTCGGGGAAAACATGCCCTCGAGACTTCATAAATCATTATGAATCATGCATTCCGCTTGCGCCACAGATGTCATGAAGTGCAAGTGTTTCCACACCTTTCTAGAAGGCATGCTTCTTTTATGGTTCACTCGAATCTCGGCGGGAACCATCTCAACTTTTGATCGGCTCACTAAGGATTCAACAAAATAATTCGATATGAATATCTACAAGGACAATGGGGAAATTATGAAAATCTATCTCAAAAGATTTAATAACGCCTCAGCAGAGATAGAACCTGAGCCTTGTACTGTCCTATACCAACTTGTCAAGGGCATTCATCCTGACTCTGAATCTAGGTCATGGATCAACCGAAGACAACCAGAGACTATGGAATTCTTTTACGAGAAAGTCAACCATTCCATATGCCAAGAAGAAGCGCATACGAACCAAGCTCCTCATTATAACGATCTACTTAGAGATGAAGTCCAAAGCTCTAACGACTATAGTCTCAAAACTCCAAATAAACCTTCTCGAGGTGGGAACAACTAAGGAAGTCACAAAAAGAAAAGGAAACGTCCCAAGCTTCCATATTTCTGCATCTACACTCTGCTCAATGACTCCCTTGAAAACATTTACCTTGGAACCTTCAATACTCTTGGACGAGGTTAAAGAATCTGAAATATTATTGGCTCCACAGGGTGTATGACCACGACACAAACGAATGTTGCCACATAAAGGACGACATCAAAAAACTCGTCTATCAGGGCAAGCTTGAGCAGTATCGATAGGAACCCTCAAGAGCAGTTCCCAAGTCGTTCAACGCTTACCAAGAATTTCAAAAATAGGGCATTGGCTGGTACATAGATCCCATGGGATCCATCTTCTGACTAAGCAAGATTTTGCCGCAATTAAGTGGCTCTGATCCACGATGCCACACCATATGTCTCGTCTTTCTCGAGTTACACCTCATACAAACTTAGTTATATTTATTTCCAAAATAGGTTAATTGTATGATTTAGTTTTGACAAATCGCTTGAGTTGTGATAGGATTGACTTGGTTATAATCCTTGTACGAGGTACTGAAACATTAGCCTCGACCATCGAGATTCATTCATGGATCACAGGAGTACTGCTAGTTAAAATTCTATCAAACAAACTCAAACACACTTACCTCTGTGACTGGGGGCAAGTACCTTAAGTTTAATAGATTTAGCATGACCTACATATGCTCAGGCGTACTCAGGAGTTGGTTTATTGGCCACATTTCACTTGAACTCCATAGGACTTGGGTTTCTTAGGAGTGGAATTTTGGCTAACCCAAATACTAAGTGTAACTCCGAGTCACATTACATGAGTACAACTTCCAGAAAGTGTAGAAGTACTCGAGCACTTAGAACATGCACTTCCATTGACGTAATGGTGACTGAGGTCATTGCCGAAGAAACCAGGTTGCGAATCATTTCCAACCTTATCTCCCTCATCGAAGATGAAATGAGAATTAGAAGAAATCCCTCTTCTCTCACGGATACCTCATCCTCATTGTCAACATGGCCTTTTGCCTCCATATGAGGCCACCTCCCAATCAGCTGGAGTCATGTCGGGAAGAATAATTGGATGCATATCCGTAAGCGGACATGGGGGAACCAATCCTCCACTAGTTCCGGCAACCGTAAGCGGACATGGGACATTGGTTATCAAGGTCATTGCCGGAGAAACCAGTTTGTGAACCACTTCCAACTTTGTCTCCCCCATAGGAGACGAAACGGGAATAAAAAGAAAACCCTCTTCTCCAGCGAATACCTCCTCTTCACTGTCATCGTGGCCTTTCGCCTTCACCTGAGCTCTGACCACCTCCTTATTAGTTGGGGGCATGTCGGGAAGTACAACCGAGGGAGCAACAAAATCAAGCCCAGGGGAACTAACCCTCCAACTGTTTCTGCATCCTCGCTATTATCATCTTCTCCGCATCCCGTGGAGCGACCTTTTGGGAGCAAACCCACCATGTAGAGATAATGGTCCAAAATCAAAGTCTATGAATCACGGAGGTCTTGGACCTCCCTCAAGGCCAAGACTCCCTACAAAGAGGCATTTCGAAACGCAGTGACAATCCTTAGTTCATTACTAAATTCATTGTCACTGCCGACCAAAGACGCAGTACTTGGATCAAATGCGTGACGGTCCAAGCTTGATAATTCGAGCTCAGAATTGAAGAAAACAACTCGACTTCCAACTTCCAGAAAAACAGGATAGTTCGGCTAAGTCCTCGGGATACAAAGTTAAAAATTCATATCCCCATGTATTTGTAAGAGATTTTCATGTTTTCCCAATTTGACTTCGAGTTCCCGAAGTCTCAAGACTCCTCCACCCAACTAAAATCTATGTGTAACAACAAGTTAATTCCCATGATTACACTGCTAGAAAATGTAAAGAATGCTTGGAAACTTAGAATGATGTGTGATGTAAGTAAAATAAACCAATTTTTCATTCACAAATCAAACAAAATTATCTTTCTAATGACACGATGTACATTCAAACCACATCATGCCTCCAAAATCGAGGGTCGCACTCGCATATCCTATTTACCCAAAAAAACCAAAAATTTATTTGCTCCATTCGCTATGACGAGTCGTCCTTCTTTTTCTTTTCTCAGATCCAGTTTCGGATAGCTCATCCTTCTTCTTCCTAATTGTCTCCCTAATCCAGAGCTGTAGAGGGGCAAGACTTGAACTCATATCCACCAATTAAGGATGCGAGGAAGACCTACATTTCTTCACCTATAATATCTATGGTCTCGGATTCAGGGAGGAATTTTTTCAATGGAGGCAGGATAGCTTCAACGATGGCCCCATAAATTTGAATATTCTTGGCCTCTTTCTTAGCTTTTATGGCCTCCCGCCCGGCTTTCTTTTTCTCCTCATGTTTGTCCTTTAGCTTCACCTCCTCCTGAGCCTTCAACCATCTTAGTTCCTCCTCGGCTCTCTTTCGGGATGCCTCATCCTCCGCTTTATTTAATGCCTCCTCCTCAACCTTCACCCGGGCCTCTTCCTTAGCTTTCACCCTAACCTCCTCTCGAGTTTTGAGTCTTTCCTCCTCATTCGCTTTCTTCTTTTTTCCTCAACTCTTCAGACTTTGCTAGCATTTGGGCCTTTTTATGTTTAACTAGTTCATTCATAGCTGGCCCGCATACCTCCACATGTCCTGTCACTTCTGTGTCTGCTTCCTACTTCACTACTCCTCCCTAGAGAGTATATCAAAGTCTTCCATTACTATCTCTCCTGACTCGAGTCCCGAGAACATATCCAGGTGACCAAGCTCCTCTCCCAGTTGCTTCCTATAAGCCTCTACGTCAAACCTGGGCGCAACAGGCACTACTGGCTCATAGTCGGCTGTCGTCCCTGCTCCAAAGGAACCTTCAGAATGAAGAATTAGAAAATAAGTTAGTCTACTTCGACTTCGTGTTACCATCCTTTTTAGTACAAGTCAGGAAGTGGATTTACCTTCCTTCGATTGTTGTGTGGCTTCAACTGGCATCATGCTCTTAGTTGTTAGCTGAAGGGAGCGTCCATATGCCAACCTCAGATAGATAAGATCATATTCTATAATGGTGGGGCTTGGCACCGACAGGCCACTGGCTGAACCAAGAGGAACGACTTGCTGTTGCTGGGAACTACCACCTCTAAACTCATGAGCGACTACCACACTCTCAGTAAAAATCACTTTCCCTTTTTCAGCAACAAGTGTAACGAACCGACCAATTCCCGATCCTGATCATCGACACGAATACCATATCGACTATCCAAGCACCAGAAAGTTACCAAATCATTCGTAGAAAGAAGTTAGAGGGTGAGAAATAGAAAGAAAGAAAAGTTAGAATAGAAGAAAACGAAGAATATAAAACTTACAACGGAATGAAAAAAATATATATTAGATAACATAACATTAAAATACAATTTTGTTTGTATATATATATACCATTCTTAGAGTACAATACAACACATCAAAGCGGAATATAAATAGTAACTATCTAATGTTGAAGCCTCCTGCTCCAAGCTCCTCTAGTTGTATTTGAAAAAATCCTGACTACTTGAGTTCCTATGCAAATTTGGGCACCCAAGATTTTAGGGAAAACAAAACAAAATAAACTCTGGGTCAGTCGTGGGACTGGTATGAGCAAACTCCAACATTTGATTTAACTTTCAAAAATCCTTTTACAAGAGAAGATAATCCTAAGACCGATCCACACATAAACACGGATGGTTTTTACCTTACGATAGCCCAAAACATTTATGATACCAAAATTCCGTGATATCATAATAGCGTCTAAACCAAATAAATAGCAATCTAGCGGAACGCTTGCATCTCACGCTCCACATATATAATATATATTCAAAACATGTAGGGCGCTTATTGGAGAATGGATTTCCAACTATGATAAGGTATGGACCACCTTCTAACAGTATATCTCTTGAGAGAAATACACTGGGTTCAACAAGCATATCTTGCAACCCGGCCGTACGTGACTGGTTACTCATTTAACTTGAGCGTACCGAGCATATTATCACCAACAGTTATGATCAACAACCGTTACCGAAAGCACACAGCAATGAATAAATAAAGAAGCAAATGAAATTTCTCTAGATCAGGTGATAATACCCCTAATGGGAATGACCCACTTGGCCATGCTGCCTGCCCGATTTCTGTCATTTCCTGGTTGATGAGGCTTGAGGCTACGATTAACTTTTTTGTCACTTCATTCACTTTGAATGCCACATCGTCAGATCCAACCAATCATTAATTGATGTCCTCAAAATTACACTGGGCGTTAAGCTAAGAGAAGTTTCCTTCTCTGCCACCAAACTTGGTACATTTGAAGAAATCAATGTACATGATCATCTAAAAATACTATATTAGACAATCGTCCATACAAGTTCTCTTGGGTCCAGACAAACCGAAGGCACCATCCCATCAATCCATCTTAGGCAAATTCTACCTACGAGTGACATAAAATCCCTTGCACTTTACTTTGTCTTCAGTTAACTACAAATAATCCGATTCGCAACGCTTATGCCAATACAGAGTGGTTTTCGAATAATAAATCCAACCGATCTCTCCGTATTGACAATAATGGCATTAAAATAATCGAAACCTTTGATAGTCGGTTATTTAACTATCAAAGGAACGTCCATTCAACCAACGATTCTATTTCCAAATGGAAATTATACTGATCAATCATCAAGCAACACTATGCCCCTTAAATTAATTTCTTGTCATTTACCAATTTCCCATATCTTCCAGATTTTTCTTAAAACCCGTTTTGCCTCCCATATTCTTGGAAAACATTTACAAATAATATAAACTCTTATTTTCCATATTCCAGAAAATATACGTTGTTGACGTAGGAAAATATTTTCATCTCTTCACATTTCTTATTTCCTATATTTAGAAAATATATGTTATTAGTGTTGTGGAACATTTTCATTTTCCATTTTTAAACTTCTCATTAACTAATTCTTTCCATTTTCTAAGCTTAGAAAATATCTCTGATTTAATTTTGGAAAATGTTTCCAAAATCTTTTTATTTGATTAAACCAATGCTATATAAAACATTATTATTATATCCTAACTCACTAATCATTCATTAGTCGTATGACTAACCAATCTCGCTACCGAACCTTAACCATTCCTCAGTCAATCATGAAGTCGATCAAGTTGAGGTATAATTACTTCTCAGACCTTAATTGAACAACATTCTCAACTTCGAAATAGACAAGTCTCACAACTTAAATCTTAACAAACATTGCTTACACTACTTTCCAATTCAATTTAAGAATCCTCTTCTTTTACGGAATACATTGATTATGATGATAGCATTAAAATCCTTGATTCTGAAATATTTAACTTTAAAATATAACTTTGACTCATTAATTTGGATAAATAAATGAATAAATTAATAAGTAAATAAATAAATAATTTAAATATGTAAACCTTTATTTTAAATGCAAAGTAAATAGTACTTTCCTGAATTCGATATAATCGATTTCAATAAATAACTCTTTCTCGAATAATCTATATCGATAAATATTCCGAACTTCGGAATAAATCTATTTTTTCAGCTTGACTCAAGTTTCCATAAAAATATTTCTTTTGTCAAAATATTTTCTTTCAATGGTTGTTTACTTTCAAATATGAATATCATTCCTTAAATATGAATCTTGATTCATTTTATCAAATCAGCTTAATTTTAGTTGCAAATATCATTATAGATTTGAATCTCAGTTATTGAGTCACTTAATAAACCCATGTCATATTCTACTTCGTTTATAAATTCTCTTTATAAAAACTGCTACTAACACCTTTTTTGTTTGTATAAAATAATTCAATTACCTTTTTTATATTTACAAGTTATACATTCCATTTTTCTGAAATCAACTTTAGTTGATTCCCGTAATTCCCTTCTCGTTTATTAATTTTAATTTAAAATAATATTAAATCATCTAAAAACGTATAATTATATTTACATAGCTATAAATTTTGAAATATTAGTTTCTTGACATATTGTATAAATTCACACTAGATAAAGTTTAAATATCTTTTTTGAAATAAATCTTTTAATAAGATTCGACATAGTCGAATTTTAAATAAAAATCCTTTGAATTTATCTCAATTTATTTTATATTCCAAACTTTGGAATTAAACCCATCGTTTCCTTTTAAAATGATTTTCTGTTTCCCTTCTCATTCTAATTTTCAATTGAATTCATTTTCCCCAACTCAAATTTCTTTTATAACTACTAGTTTTAAATCCCACTTCCTCTTTTTTTTATATAAATTCAACTTGAATTTATATTTTAGTTTACCCTATGATAAATATTTTATTTAATTTATAAACATCATTATAATCCACTTATTTTTTATCCACTTAAACAAGTTTTTACTTCCAGTCCATTTGAAATTTAATTTCTATTTTAGAAATAAATTTCCTTTCTAAATCTCAAATTCCTTTTCTACATCCGAAAATAATTTATGGTATTTAAATACCAAATTCTAGGGCCAGGGTAATTCAAACACAACATAATCAATCACAGGTTGTATATCACAATAAATAAACACAATAATATAAAGGTTGAGGAATCCAGTTGGATTCCTCCAACATGTTTTCCCTGCATCCACAAATTTTAATCAACGTAAATAACATCAGTTTCATTCAAATATGGAATACCTTGGTAACTAGAATAAATATTCAACCAATGATTAAATATATATAACTATTATTTCAATCAATTATCAATGATTCATCCAAATAACTGTAACAACCCGGAATTTCTGAACCAATTTAAAATTTTAGTTTTAGCTATTTTAATGGGTTTTGAATATTTAAAATGATTTATTTTAAATAATAATGACTAAAAATTTATTTAAATTGAGGTTAGAACGTATAAGTTTATTTTAATTATAAAATGAACTCGAAATGGCAAGATAGTTTGAAAATTTGGTTTTAAACTTCAAATGAATATACAAAATTCAATATAAGTCAGAATTGGACGAAACAAGAAACGTTAGAATCTATTTAATTATATCTTTCTAATGAATGTAAGAAACTGAGATTTCACTTTATAAATTGTTAGTGATGTCCAGATTAAAATATAAAATAGTCGCTGTGGAATTTACGTATATTTTAATATTATATAAAGCCATTAAAAATAGTCATTTTGCAAACGACCTCCGTTTTCGACGAAAACCAATTTTGTTGGATCCGGAATGTCAGATTATTATTAGGTTTTAAATTTCATAATTTTTGGAATTAATATGTGAGCGTAGTAAATTTAAACGCGTTTGGTCAATTCAGTTTAAATTTAATCGACTGGGAAAAAAGCCATTTTTCAAACGGTCTCCAAATTCGACGAAACCTATTTTGTAAGGACCGTATCGTTAAACATAGCTAGATTTATTTTTCTATAATTTTTGGTGTCAGTATGTGACCTTGGTAAATTAAAATGCACGTTGAAAATCAATATTGACCGTTATATTAATTTATATTTTAATTTAGAGAAAAACTGATTGAAAAAGTTGAATTGGCTTACGAAACATATCCCATTGTGTTCGAAATGAGGTTATTTAGTTAGGAGCGATAGTCGTTGGGTTTGATTTGGAGTTCGAATCGATAAACAAATAATTGGAGAATTAAATATATAAAAAATATCTCCTCCCAAATGAAAACCCTAGCCCCAATTAAAAACGCAACCACCACTGTTCAGAATTAAAGGCCAGAAAGCTCCGAATTTCCCCATTAAAATTCTTCCAATCCATGAAATATTCCATGAAATTTATAAAAAAAAAATGGTAGAGAAACTCAAGAGCTTCAATACTATTCGGAGTTAATGAAGTATCGTAGTGTAGATTTAAAGAATTCGAGCCTCAAACCACTGGCGTTCACACCTATTTTCTGACGCTGAGGTGGGGCCGAGTTTGCCTTGGCGCTAGGAGAAGGAAGAGGTGTTGAGTGGCTACACAGTGGCGCCAGTGGATCGCCGTTCGATCATCTAAGGGAGGAGCAGCGGTGGCATTTTGAAGTCGACAGTGGTTGAGCATTTTCCAGGAAGAGATAATGATAGAGAAGGGTTAGAAATGTAATTACGGATTTAATTATAGTGAAAATTAGGCACACATCCCTAAAAGCAAACTTAATTAGGCTCACATCCTCCCCTTTAGAAACATTTAAATTTCATCCCTGTTTTCAAATAACCGCTCGTGTTTTTACAGAACTGCCCTTACTGCCCTTTTTCACATAATTCACGCCGTCATTTATGTATTTCGAAACAGGTATTAGGGTTTTATTTTTTCCAGTATCGTATTGTTCAAAAAAATGGCGGTGCCTCCATCGTTCTCTGTTTTTTACAGAAACGCAATTTTGTTGTTAATCCTAATCCATGGCGGCGGCTCAACCTAAATCCGTGGCGGCTCCAGCACCAAAAGCAGGGCGGCGGCTCCATCACCAAAAGATAGGCGGCGGCTCCAGCACCAAAAGCAGGGCGGCGGCTCAACCTAAATCCCTAAATCGGTATGTTCTAACTTGATTTATTAATTTCGTTTGGATCCAGTTTTTGGGTTTCTAATTTTGTAAAATCCGTTTCCAATTTAGGTAGTAGAAACCATTCATTTATATCTGAGCATCATGCGGAAATGATTTGTTGATTTTATTCTGTATTAAGTCATGCGTGTATGAATTCTTGCTAGAATTAACGGTGACTGATGCAAGAATCTGAAACGCATGTAATTTAAATTCATTTCTGGTGTAAAATTCATTTCTGATGTCCTATTGGGTCTCTGATATAAAAATGGGACTTGACTTACTCTGTTGTAATTCGATCAAAATGACACTCTGATTTTGATCAATTTATTTGAGTTAGATGATCACAACTGAGTTCTTCTGGCAATTATATTGATGGGATATAAGGTTTGGTTCACTTTTGTGTTATAACTTGGTCGACCATTCCTTTTAAAAATTACATGTTTCTCGACAAATTCAAGTATGAAACTATTGGTAGAACATTTGGGTTTTCATGTGCTAAGAAAAGTTGAGTACAAGTATGCATATTTAATAGATATATGCATACAAATATGCATATATTTTTAAAAATTGGATGTTTTCCGACAATTCACGCATGAGATTATTGTCAGAACATTTGTGTTTGCATGTGATCAGAAAAGTTGAGTATAAGTATGCATATATTCGTGATATACGCATACAAATATGCATATATTTTAAAGATCTATTTTCAACATTTTTGTTAAAAATTTGCCTACGAATATGCATATAATCTAAATATATGCATATCTGTATGCAACTTTTTACCAGACACGAAGAAAAACATATTGTTATAACATTATTGTTATTTTGCTGAATTGTACGCATATAAATATGCAGATATTATTCTTATTTTGCTGAATTTTACGCATATTTTTATATCTATCTAATTAGTTATTTTGCAGGTGATTTTACAAGGAGTACTAGAAGTGGTTTGTGGAGTAAGCTGGGCCATAACAAAAGAATTTGTTCTTCGTAAGATCATTAGTGCTGCTACATTAGTTCTGTTTCATTTGTTGTAAACTTTTACCATTTGTTGTAAACATTTATGTGATGTAATACAATCAATTCAGTATTTTGTTGTAAATTTGTTTTTACTTACCAGTCATTTTTTCAAGCTGAAATGTATGCAAATATTTGTTATATCTGAATAAATGTATGCAGTTTTTTTGAATGTTCATTTGCCTCATTTGTACAAAAAAATTTGCATGTCTATACTGTAAGAAACAAGTAGAATCTGCAAAATATTAAACTATAAATATGCTTATTAGGAAACCACTACTGATCATTTTTGCATATAAGTGTGCAATTTTTTTGAATATTTGCATGATCTTCATTAAAATTATGACCAACAGCTTTTGAGTGTTCAACGCGTTTTTAAAAAAAAAATTGAAAAGTTAAATAGCGTTTTTTTATTGATGGTTTTGCAGAATCATGGAAATAGTGTTTTTAGCGATATTAAAGGTATGTTTTTAATGATTAAATGATGACAAATTAAAGTTGTAACGTTTTTTAATTGCGCAAGGGTAGAGATGGAATGTTTTTAGTGGAATTTCAAAAATAGGGATGTATTTCATATTGTTTTTATCACCGGGTTTTTTTTCTATTTTGAAACTTAACAGGGACCTGTAAAAAACGCACCCTTAATTATATATTTAATTAATTTATAAATGTAATTAGGCTTTAAAATGTCGTATCTTTTCCATACGAAGTCGGAATGGAACCATTTCAGTTGCGCTGCAATCACGGCAACGAACTCTACAACATGTAAGTGACCAGAACGAAAACGGAGGCAATTGGAATTTTTGACAAAATTAAATATCTGTTTAATTTTGTTAAAATACTTTCTTCAAATAAAGACTGATGGAGTTATAACCAAATTGAGAACTCTCTCACTAAAATAATTTTTGTTATGTTATTTATTTTTAGGGTTCAACACACAAACTCTATACGAATCATTTGAAATAGAGGCGATGTATGCATATTAGCAGCACTCGCATTTCATACTCTGCGAATGGACCCTTGTGGCACCGTAAATGGCATTTGATTGTTGAGTATTTATTTATATGGATGGTTTGGTGATTTGCGTATTGTGATTGTGATATTGAAATGGAGTAAATTATATATATATATATATATATATATATATATATATATATATATATATGCAAACACGATGTGAAAAATATATGCATTGTAAATAAAATATATGCAATGTGAAAAATATATATGCATTGTGAAAATTATATATATATGCGATCTGAAAAATATATATGCGTTATGAAAAATATATATGTGTTGTATAAAGTATATATGCGTTGTATAGAATTGAAATGCGATAAAATTGATTGTGTGATTTGGAAAAATGGACATGTACTGAAATAAATATTGGTTGGCTAAAAATATTATTTATAGCTTCTATATGAGACATATAAAATTGTCATGCAATGGAATAATTATTGGATCGTTAAAAATATAATTTTAAACATATATATGCGATATATAAAATGGTCATGAAATGGAATAAATATTTTTTCATTAAAAATATAATTTTTAACATATATATGCGATATATAAAATGGTCATGAAATAATTATTGGATCGTTAAACATATAATTTTTAACATGAATATGCGATGTATAAAATTGTCATGTTATGGAATAATTATTGGATCGTTAAAAATATATTTTTTAACATGAATATGCGATGTATAAAATTGTCATGCTATGGAATAATTATTGGATTGTTAAAAATATAATTTTTAACGTATATATGCGATGAATAAAATTGTCATGTAATGGAATATTCAATTTTGATTTAAAATTGAAAAGGAAGTTGAAATCGTTTTAAAATGAATTTATAAACGATTTATAAAAAAACGTTTTAAATGGAAATCAATGATATATATATATTATATATATATATATATTTATTTAATGGCTTGAATAGAATGTGTCGCGCAGCGACCGTTCGCGAATTTCAACCATTAACTTCAAATTGACGTAACATGAGATCCGACCGTCAGATTCTCCTAAAACCAAAACCGTTGGTATAATTCCGAAAAAAATCTTTCCAATGAATATAAGAGATTTAAATTTAAATGGTTGGATTTTAAATTATGTCCGAATCAATTTTAGAGAAGGTCACTATGGATGCAGTTCGGTGGTTAATATTGGAAACCAACTGTAAGGGCCTTAATAAAATTATTAAAAATATGGGAAAATTATGTAAAATCATAATAAGTGATTTGGAAAAGTTTTGGATGAAAAATTCCATATCTAAAAAGATAAAATATATTTTTATCGAAATGGACTACTTAATAACCAGAATAATAAATTGAATTGAAAAAGGGCTTTTAAAAATAACCAGAATTTTCCAACGTATGAATTGGAAAAGATTTAAATAGAAATAATCTACGAAATATTTCAATATTGGATTCCGTGATTATACAGGTATTGTTGAGGAGTTTGGAAGATACAGATATCATTATCCCAATACGATATTCGTTCATTTCAAAATTTGATATTGAATATAAGCCGATATTATTTCTATTTAGAGCCTTATATTTAATATCAAATTGGATTTTGAGTTTGTCGTGAATGGTGTCTTCAATAACACTGTTCTTAAACCAAGTTAAGAAAATAATAAAATTTTTATTTAAGATTAATGGAATTTTCCAAAGTAAGTTTTTTCTAATTTAATAAAAGAATTTGGAATTGAATGGAATTCGATTTAGTGATAATCAAGATGAGCTTCTGTGAAGGAAGATACTATATATGGAATTTAAAAGGCTTTGTCGTTATTCCATTTATATTACTAGTACGATACGTAAATTTATATCAATTATATACTGTTATGATTTCCGTGAAGATTCCATTTTTATGGAAGGTGATTTTGGGTTTATCGTGAACTGTGTTTTAATTAACATTTGTTCTTCAACCAGATTAAAGGCATGATTAATTTCCGGAAAGTTGAATAATCATTAAGTAATGATTTTAGAGATTAAAATGAAGAAGAGTTTTAATAAATCTTTAATTGGATTTGAATGAATGAATGGTGATTAAATTTCCCAAAACATGAGATGTGGTATAAAGCAAATATTCTTGGTTGTAGATTGTGATTGAGTGATTGTTTGGATTGTGCTCGACTAGTTTATTGGCCAAATATGCTTTTACATTTAGCATTGGGTTAGGTAGAAATATTGGGTATGCTAACATCTTGTGAAACACTTTGCGATGTGACTATGAGGTGTCAGCGATGTTGTGACGGCCCCCCCCCCGCACCAGCCGACATTTCCCTAAAATGCGCTGTATGGATGTCCAACCAGCACGTGACGGTCGCCAAAGAAAGGAAAAGTTAGGAATTTGAACTAACAAGGAACCTGTAGAATGTCTCACAACACATGGAATAAAATATAATAATAACATACTTGACATAAAATAAGCGAGACAGTGCATAAGCTGAAAACTAAACAATAATCATCATAGCAGCGGAAATTCAAAATACAGCTTATTACAACTCCAACATATTGTCTCTAAAGCAAAGAAAAAGTTGCACTACTAATACCAAAAGTAGTGACCAGTAACAACACAAGGAGAATATATATATATATATATATATATATATATATATATATATATCATACGTGGAAGCCTCCTGCTCGTCTCCGGTATAGTCGTGCATACCACCTAACCTGTCTCTAGTCTGCCCGTTTAAGAGCACCCAGGGTAATAAGAAGAGACATTAAACTCTGGGCCAGACAAAAGTCTGATATGAGCGATAAGCAGCAAAACAGAACAATAACAAGTATACATAACCATACCTGAACCTAGACCTGCAACCAAAGAATTAACACAACAAGATGTATAGTACTCTAAGGTGATACTAACATAGGGTGTGAAGATACGGGGGAGGGGGTGTGCATGTCATGGTAATGTCAAACAATCAAGCATAGCAACCATCCTCACATCTCTCACTTAGTGCGTAAAGCATAATATATCCACTACTCTGACCACCCTAATCCTTTGTTATCATCACTCTGCCCCATGGAGTCATGATGGCTCCACTGCACTGATCCATAGCCCTTAATCCCTTGCTATGTCCACTCTGCCCCATGAAGTCACGACGACTCCACTGCACTGGCTCATAGCCATGCTACGATCACTCTACCCCATGGAGCAATAACTACCCCTCTACACTGATCCATAGCCTAACAACCGTCTTGGTGGTGAATCAAAGCTATGGACGTCGATAACCCCTTAGCACACTTCCCGCAGCAAAGCCCAATTCATGAAATTAACTCGTTGGTTCCCGTCTGGATCCTGAGTTACTACTTCTCCTTTCGACTACCTTTGCATCTAGGGTTCTTGGTCTCCTTCGGATCGGCTCGGTCCTTCTTCTCATCTTCGGTTCGGTCGTGATTGACTTTCCCTAGCGGTTCGGCTCGTAGTACCTCGACATAGTCCCACTCGTGGTCCTCATCCTTCTCATGTTCGGTTCGAGTCCTGGCTTCCTGCTCGTGGCTTGTAGCATTCTGGTTCGGGTTAGGTTCGGAGCAATGGATCGGTTCGTGAGGGACAGAGGTGCTCCAGTTCGAAGCAGGCAGTCCGGCTCATGGTGCATTCGAGTTCCTTCACCAGTTCGGGTCGTTCTCTTCTGGTCGGGCCGGTTTGGTGACACAAGTTCACGAGTGGGTGGGAGGGGGGGGGGAGGAAGGGCGATCCGATCCGATCCATTTCCTGCACTTCTTCCAGCAAACTGTTTACGCCACACGACGACATTTTCGACCATTCTTACTATTCTAAGCAGTCATAAATCATACCAAACAGTCATAGTAACATATATCATCAACCATAAACACCAAAATGATAAATAACCATGTCAAAATGGATCGAACATACCTAAAACCCATATTTTCCCCTTAATCATGTTTAACCATAACTAATGATAAGATTAGCAAAGCATATCCAAATTAACCCAAATTTCTAACAGAGGCTTAAAATAATATTTAAGAATTTCTAAACATTTTTCCAGAATTTAATCATGTATAATTTTGTTAATTAACACTAATCACCCCTAATTAGTGAAGAACAATACAAATCACTCAGCTTAGCCAAAATATAAACTCAAATCCGAAATGATTCTTTAAATGGCACGAATTCCAATGCACACAGCAACTTTTGCCTCTAATTTGATGTTGATTTGCCTTGATTTGATGCTAATTAGCTTAATCCTTGATTAGAGAGTGATTTAGGATGAAATTAGAAGGTGGAGGCCATTGTTAGGGTTTCTAAGTGGTAAATGGCGGCTAGAAAACTGAAATAGAATGAAAACCTAACTCATTTCAGCCTCCCCATAACCCTAATCCTGAAATGGGTTATGGGCCCATTTGCTAATTACCCTAATCAGCCCACTTAAGTAGTTTTTCACCTTCTAAACCTTGTTTCAGCCATACCTCCCAAATGGTGAGTCCGTTTGGCTAATGTAACCACTCTACGGAGGTCTAAACCATCATCTGAATCCAATGGAAGTGGTTTCAGGTCAAAACTCCTTACCAATCAAAAATGATAGCCAAAACAAGATCATTTAGGGGCAAAATGGTCATTTAAAAATCGGAAAAAATCGTGAACATTGGAAATGACCCCAATAGTCGTTCCCCAAAGTTATACGACTACAACTTCATATGAAAAAGAAATAAATATTTTATGATCCTTCGATACGTAGAATGCGGGTCGTTACACTCTCTCCCCTTAAGAAATTTCGCCCCTGAAATTCCTTAACCAAAAACGTACAAAGGTGTTCTGCATGCCTGTCCGTCATTCACAAACAATCAAACATACATAACAAGCACAACAAGCCTACCCTAGCATGCAGTTTACTAACAAGGGAAGAAACTATCACTATTAAAATCTTACCAGGCAAAGAGTTCTGGATGCGATTCCCCTTATGCTCTCCTCTGTTTTCCAAGTACAGTCACTCTCATTCTCTCCCCACTGAACCTTGACTAGATTCACCGCTTTCCTTTGAAGTTTCTTCGTATTATGCTCGACAATACAAATCGGCTTGCGGTTCCCAACTGCCTCAGGTTCTACTTCGATATCGTCCAACTGATCAGGTGAAATAGCCACATCAGGGTCGTGCACGAATTTCCTTAACTGGGAAACATGAAATACATTATGAACTCCCGCCATCTTGTCCAACAACTCAACTTTATATGCCAAATTCCCAACTTGCTCGAGAACTGGGAATGGACCAACAAATCTTGGGGTTAACTTGCCTCTCCTGCCAAATCGAATCACGCTCTTTAATGGAGAAATCTTGACAAACACCAAGTCACCAGTGGAGAATTTTAAATCTCTTCTCCTCTTATCAACATAACTCTTCTACCTATCTTGAGCAGCCTTCAGTCGTTGTTGGATAACTTTGACCTTATTTGAGGTTTCTCTTATCATATCTAGCCCAAGCACAAATTTCTCACCGGTTTCTAACCAACATGATGGTGAGTTGCACGGTCTTCCATAAAAAGATTCAAATGGATCCATACCAATACTGGATTGGTAACTATTATTATATGCAAACTCTAGCAGAAGCAAATGGTCATCCCATGATCTACCAAAATCCAATACACGAGCTCTTAAGAGATCTTCTAATACATGATTCACCCTCTCTGTCTGACCGTCGGTTTGAGGGTGATATGCGGTACTGAGATGTAGTTCTAATCCTAAAGCCTCTTGTAAGCTTTTCCAAAACCCACTAGCGAACAACGGATCTCGGTCACTAACAATGCCTTTGGGTACTCCATGAAATCTCACTACCCATTTCATATACAGTTCTGCTAACTTAGCTGCTGTTCTATTCGACTTGACGGGTATAAACCTTGTACTCTTGGTCAATCAGTTCACAATCACCCAAATGTTATCATGACCCGATCTAGTACTTTGTAACCCATCAATGAAATCCACTGAGACTTGTTACCATTTCCATTCGGAGATTTCTAATGGTTGCAACAAACCACTAGGCTTCTTTTGCTCTACTTTAACTAGCTGGCAATTCATGCATTTGGATATAAACTTCCCAATGTCTCTTTTCATTCCTTCCCAGTAGTAGGTCTTCTTCATGTCTCGATACATTTTATTACCACCGGGATGTATGGTTAGTTTTGAGTGATGACATTCTCTTAGAACTTCATCTCTCAATCCATTGACATTGGGCACAACTAGTCTTCCATTCTTTCTAAGCCATTCATCTCGGTCAAGCGCATACTTGTCCATCTCCTCATCGACACTCATCACTAACTTGGAGATGATTTCCAATAAGTTAGGATTGTCCCTTTGACAGGAACAAATCCGCTTAATCAAAGTGGGTCGGATCGTCAAACTTGCTAACATCTCTGGATCCAATTCACACTTTGGTCTGAAATCGTACCCTGCGATATACTCCAGATGCTTCCACTCAAGAAACATAGCCTCTAAACTGGCATGTCTTCTACTCAATGCATCAGCTATCCCGTTGCCCTTTCCTGGTGTACATGCGATATCGAAATCATAGGACACCAAGAATTCTAACCATCTCCGCTATCGGAGATTTAGATCCTTCTGAGAGAAGAGATACTTTAATGACTTATAATCAGTAAACAACTCGAACCTTTCTCCCAAGATATAATGTCTCCACATCTTCAATGCGAACACGATTGCTGCCAATTCCAAATCATGGGTAGGATATCTTTTCTCATGCGGTTTCAGTTGCCGACTAGCATAAGCTACAACCCTACCTCCTTGCATCAATACAACACCTAGTCCGGTACCACATGCATCCGTGTATACTGTCATCTCTTCGTTCCCTTTAGGAAAGACTAACACTGGTGCACACGTGAACTTTTCCTTTAGGCTCTTGAATGCATTCTTGCACTTTTTGTCCCAGACAAAAGCTTGATTCTTCTTGGTCAACTGAGTCAACGGTGCTGCTATCTTGGAGAAGTCCTAGATAAACTTACGGTAATATCCAGCTAACCCCAAGCAACTTCTTACATCTGTTGCATTCTTGGGCGTAGACCAATCTTGTACCGTAACCACCTTCGCAGGGTCCACGACAATACCATTCTCTGAAACAACATGGCCCAAGAATCTCACTTGCCTCCTCCAGAAGTGACACTTAGAAAACTTTGCTTTCAATTGGTGTTTTCTTAACACCTTCATCACTATCCTCAAATGTTCCTCGTGTTCTTCCTCTATCCTCGAATAAACCAAGATATTGTCCATGAATACAAGAACAAACTTATTCAATTGATCTCTGAATACCTTATTCATAAGATCCACAAAATAAGCTGGTGCATTAGTCAACCCAGATGTCATGACCAACCACTCATAGAATCCAGACGTCGTCCGAAAATGTCGTTTTAGCTATACTCTTAGCTTCCACCCTTAGCTGATGAAAACGTGTCGCGAGATCCAACTGGGAGAACACTCTCGCGCCACTCAACTGATCAAACAAATCATCTATCCGCTATAGAGGATACTTATTCTTCCTCGTCACTTTATTGAACGCGCGGTAGACACAACCGAAGGGAACCATCTGCCTTGGTAGCAAACACAATTGGTGTTCCCCACTCAGAAACACTTCTTCTTATAAATCCCTTCTTCAAAAGATCGGTCACTTGCACCCCGAGCTCTCGCTGCTCCCTTGGTGCCATACGACGAAATGGCATCACTATAGGTTTGCCATCTTTCACTAAATCAATCTGAAACTCAATCTCTCGGTGTGGTGGAAGTCTGGTCACTTCCTCGAAGACGTCCGGATACTGGCCAGCCACGAGCACATATGACAACTCATCATGCGGGATGTCAAGGGAATTTAGAAAACTAGCCATTACCCCATCACTAGGTAGACCACCAAACACTACCCTCCTCCCATCATTCGCTCTAACTGTCACCAAAAAGCCC
The DNA here is from genome assembly GCA_030737875.1 of Allium sativum. Lineage (NCBI taxonomy): Eukaryota > Viridiplantae > Streptophyta > Magnoliopsida > Asparagales > Amaryllidaceae > Allium > Allium sativum. The sequence goes on along the minus strand of CM060912.1, from coordinate 964,244,094 downwards.
TCACAGTCTACCATCACCCTGTATCTTTGGAGCCAATCAACTCCCAAAATAATGCCAAACCCAGTAAAGCCCAAAACAAAGCAATCACAAGCAAACATACATCCATGACTCGATAAGACCACAATACGACAAATCATACTAAGGCTAGCTGAACCACCAATCGGGTTCATCACAACTAAAGGTCTATCGACTATCTCGGGCTCCAATCCCAACCTATCTACCAGGTCACTAGATATGAGGGAACGGGAAACCCCAGTATCAAATAATACTCAAACAGGAACAATATAAACAGAAAGCATACCTTGAATGACGACATTCTTTCCTTTCTTCGCTGCAGTTAGGGCATTTGATGATGAAGGAACAACATTAATAACATATGCTTTCACAATCTGCTTCTCTTTGGGGGGTTGCGGAGATTTATCCTTGTAATGTCCCACTTGGCTGCAGTTGAAGCATTTCCTGTCCGTTGGCTTTGCTCGACATTCTTTAGCATAATGGCCGTTCTTGCCACAGCTAAAACACTCAACATCTTTCTTATTCTTCTTCTAATCATCCTTAGCTTGGTTCTGACTCTGCTTCCTTTTATTTTGAGAATTATTCTTGCCTCCACTGCTTGCTTGCGGCTTTGGCCTCTCTATAGATGCAACAGTAATTTCAGCTTTGGGCTTAGGATGAAGGCTCTCTGATCTCAATGTTTTCCCAACAATCGATTCAAAAGTCTCATCAATATGGTTTATAAGCCTTTCCCCCAAGTACTGATCTAAGTCTGTTATGAACTTCTCATTCTTCTTCTCGAGAGTGTCAATAAGGGATAATCCTACTTCGATAAAGTATCGAACTCAGCAATATATTCCAAGAATGCCCTAACATTCTGTTTAAGCTCCAAGAACTTCCTAAACAATTCCGATTTCCGAGCAACTGGGATAAACTTATCACTGAATCGGGCCTTAAACTAATTCCAAGTAACTTGATCCTCAGGGGTAGCTGCCTTAATAGCATTCCACCAATTCGTAGCCCGTCCGTGCAGCTGACGGGATGCTAGCTTCCTCTTCATCGCATCATAGATCCCTAAGTCCTCGAAGATGCGCTCACAACTATCAAGCCAATCCTTAACTTCTGTAGACAATTCCGTTCCATGGAACGGCTTCCCACCAAGACTAGTGTAGTCCTTACAAAGCTTGGTGAAATCGGCCTTAGGCGCCTGCACCGCTGCACCACCACCATTTGCAGCATTAGGAGCTGTCCTCTGAACATCCCTAAGGATATCTGTCATGAAGTCAGTGAACATCGTCCTCATATCAGGAGCATTCCCATTATTAGCTCCTCTACCAGTACCCCTCGTATGTCAGCTCATCGTTCAATCTGTAAGGAGAAAACGGTTAACCACCTCTTCGGTGGTGCCAGTGCAGTGCAACTCCATCCTTAGATATTCTAATAGTATATATATAGTTCTTTAAAACCAAAATATCACAAATACACGCTCTCATATACGTACTATTTCTCCCTGGTGTCTTTCCCTAGGTTAACTACGCAACCTAGAGCTCCGATACCAAGTGTGACGGCCCGCCCCGCACAAGCCGACATTTCCGTGAAATGCGCTGTACAGATGTCCAACCAGCACGGGACGGTCTCCAAAGAAAGGAAAAGTAAGGAATTTGAACTAAAAAGGAACCTGTAGAATGTCTCACAACACATGGAATAAAATATAATAATAACATACTTGACATAAAACAAGCTAGACAGTGCATAAGCTGAAAACTAAGCCATAATCATCATAGCAGCGGAAATACAAAATACAGCTTATTACAACTCCAACATACTATCTCTAAAGCAAAGAAAAAAGGTGCACTACTAATGCCCAAAGTAGTGACCAGTAACAACACAGGGAGAATATCTATATATATCATACGTGGAAGCCTACTGCTCGTCTTCGGTACAGCTACTTGTGCATACCACCTAATCTGTCTCTAGTCTACCCTTTAAGAGCACCTAGAGTAATAAGAAGAGATATAAAACTCTGGGTCAAACAAAATTATGGTATGAGCGATAAGCAGCAAAACCGAACAATAACGGGTATACATAACCATACCTGAACCTTCAACCAAAGAGTTAACACAACAAGATGTACAGTACTCTAAGGTGACACTAACATATGGTGTGAAGATATGGGGGAGGGGTGTACATGTCATTGTGATGTCAAACAATCAAGCACAACAACCATCCTCACATCACTCACTCAGTGCGTAAGGCATACGATATCCACGGCTTTGACCACCCTAATCCTTTGCTATGATCACTCTGCCCCATGGAGTCATGATGGCTCCACTGCACTAATACATAGCCACTAATTCCTTGCTATGTCCACCTTGCCCCATGAAGTCATGATGACTCCAATGCACTGGCTCATAGGTATGCTACGATCACTCTGCCCCATGGAGCAATAACTACCCCACTGCACTGATCCGTAACCTAACAACCGTCTTGGTGGTGAATCAAAGCTATGGACATCGATAACCCCTTAGCACACATCCGTAACAAAGCCCAATTCATGAAGTTAACTCGTTAGCTCCCGTCTGGATCTTGAGTTACTACTTCTCCTTTGGACTACCTTTGCATCTCGGGTTCTTGGTCTCCTCCGGGTCGGTTCGGTCCTTCTTCTCATCTCTAGTTCGGTTGTGATTGCCTTTCCCTGGCAGTTCGGTTCGTAGTACCTCGACATAGTCCTACTCGTGGTCCTCCTCCTTCTCATGTTCGGTATGGGTCGGGGCTTCCTGCTCGTGGCTTGTAGCATTCCGGTTTGGGTCGGATTCGGAGCAACGGATCGGTTCGTGAGGGACAGAGGTGCTCCAGTTCGAACCAGGCGGTCCGGCTCGTGGTGCATTCGAGCTCCTTCACTGGTTTGGGTCGTTCTCTTCTGGTCGGGTCGGTTCGGTGACACAAGCTCATAAGGTGGGGGGAGGGCGATCCGATCCAATCCATTTCTTGCACTTCTTCCAACAAACTGTTTACATTGCACGACGGCGTTTTCGACCATTCTAACTGTTCTAAGCAGTCATAAACCATACCAAACAGTCATAGTAATATATAACATCAACCATAAACACCAAAATGATAAATAACCATATCAAAATGGATCAAACATACACAAAACCCATATTTTCCCCTTAATCATGTTTAACCATAACTAATGATAAGATTAACAAAACATATCCAAATTAACCCAAATTTCTAACAAAAGCTTAAAATAATATTTAAGAATTTCTAAACATTTTTCCAGAATTTAATCATGTATAATTTTGTTAATTAACACAAATCACCACTAATTAGCCATAATTAGTGAAGAACAATACAAATCACTCACCTTAGCCAAAATATAAACTCAGATCTGAAATGAATATTTAAATGGCACGAATTCCAATGCACACAATAGCCTTTGCCTCTAATTTGATGTTGATTTGCCTTGATTTGATGCTAATTGGCTTAATCCTTGATTAGAGAGCGATTTGGGATGAAATTTGAAGGTGGAGGCCATTTTAAGGGTTTCTAAGAGGTGAATGGCAGCTAGAAAACTGAAATAGAATGAAAAACTAACTCATTTCAGCCTCCCCATAACCCTAATCCCGAAATGGTTTATGGGCCCATTTGCTAATTGCCTTAATCAGCCCACTTAATCAGGCTTTCACCTTCTAAACCTTGTCTCAGCCATACCTCCCAAACAGTAAGTCTGTTTGGCTAATGTGACGACTCTAGGGAAATGTAAACTATCATCTAAATCCAATGGAAGTGGTTTCAGGTCAAAACTCCTTACTAATCAAAAGTTATGGCCAAAACAAGATCAGCTAGGGGCAAAACGGTCATTTAAAAATCTACAAAAATCGTGAACATTGGAAATGACCCTAGTAGTCGTTCCCCAAAGTTACACGACCATACGACTTCATATGGAAAAGAAATAAATATTCTACGATCCTTCGATACGTAGAATGCGAGTCGTTATAGATGTTGAGTTCATTTCAAATTTAATGAATGATTTTGAAATGATATTTTTCTTAAGTGAAAAGAAACGTATTCCCGATTTTGGATAGGGAATGTTTTATAAAAATGTTTAATAAAATTTCTAGGCCTAAACCCGATGTTGTCGAAATGATTTCGAAATGTATTATGTGTTTGACATTATAGTTCAACACATAACCAATTAGTTGCTATTAATGATATAGCTGTTTGGTGGCTCTTTCTTAACACCCTTATTTGAGATGTACAAGCTCAAAGGTTATGTGATTAATAGTGACTGTTCATATGTGTGAATTGCTAATGTAAAGTACTATATTTTGGAAAGTACTTGTGATTAGTATGTTGTGAAATGATTTTCCCTACTTCGGGATATAAAAATGATTTTTTATGTGGCTAAAGATTCTATTAACTCGGATGACTAAAAGTATGAGTGAGATGGCGGTGTAGTCCCCGAGGGCGTGGGATTGTGCATCATCAGTGTAGCCTGCTCCATCGTGGGAGGTGCGCACACACACACACACATATATATATATATCGAGTTGTTAAGGTACGTACCCTTTGCCTTGTCTAAAGGGAGCCCAATATTTGGTTGCAAACTTGTTTGTATGCAATGTGATGTTTTGGAATTCATATTTCCAAAGATTTTGGTTTGAGACCCCGAAGTGAAATCTACTTTGATATAAAAGTTAGATATGTATTTCAAAATGATTTGAAATAAGAAATCTAAAAATAAAGTCCAAAGAAATAATTTCTGTAAAGTGAATTGGATTTCGAAAAATCTAAATTTGGGATTAAGCCTAAATGGGTAGATTGAGGAAATGCATGTTGTATAATGCATTGTTAATCCATATGATTATTATTATTTGTTGTTTATGCACTAGTATTGTGACACCCCACGTTCGTTAATGTCACTCACAAAGGGAATGTATTAAGTATCGTGAAGCGTTATAGGTAAACAGTAACAAAAATATTACAAGGCAGATGTAAAATAACAGCAGAATTAAAAATTTATTTATAATAAAGCATTGTGGTTCAAAAACATCACATGTATGAAATACATAAAAACCATTACAATATAAAAACTACTGTCTTGTACTTTAAAACCTCAGAGTACATGAAAGAAGAAAAATTCCTCAAACAAAATATAGCCATAGCAACAAGGATAGGAGCTTAAGATATACATCTAAGCAGATCCAGCAAAATGTAAGCAGAACCACGGTCAAGCCTGAGTGTTCCCGCCCTGAGAACCCTGAGGGGGGGGGATAAAGAAGAGGAAACAAAAAGGGTCAGACATAAAGTCTAGAGAGTCCACTTACTTTTAGCACGTAAATAAATAAAAATAGCATGATAGGCATATAAAGTGGATAAGAGAGAGATAACTACATTAAAGGCAGGTATGACAAGGTAAACATGATAGAGTGTGTACGCTTCCTTAATGATTACTCTGCACTATTACTAGTATAACTAGAATGAGATGATCCCTTCCACCATAAGGTGGTAGACTTAGGCATACGTCCAAATGTAGCCTAACTACTACCCTAATCGATCGACTCCCTAATCCGCGTAGATACTCTATGCCGGCCCCACCATAGGATGTACCATGTCCTAAAGTGGCAACCCTTCGCTGATATGCACAGCTCCATATCTACAGGTGTCACGGTCATTTTATCCACCTCTGCCCGGCCCATGGACGCGCATGAACTGGTCGGTTTGCGCCGCCCACACCATCCTCCACGTTTGAATCTCTTACAATTAGTTCAGTAAGCGTGCCCCTTCTCCGACCTAGTTCAAAGTACTTTTTTTGATACCTACTCCGAGTTACTGACTGAAACGGGTCCCACACAATATGATACAAGCTCTCCCCTTTTTCTTGTATCCCCCACTAGGTTTTCCACAGGTTATATTGACCCTAAAAGGTGTCTTTAATTATATAACCCTAATCTTTCTACCGGTTATGCTTACATATAGGTGTCTTTAATACATAACCCCCAATTGGTTAAGTTTTGTGGGCTTATATTTAAATATTACCCACTCATCTTAGATATGCTTAACTTAACCCTCCTATTGTTCAAACATGTTTACTTAACCCCTACTCATGTTTATGTTCACCCAATCCCCATGGATTCAACTAGGTAAAGTATTTCAATTCCTTACCATGTCCATTTATGGTTTATATTGGGCTAGACCTCCCATATTAGGCCTACAGCTTGTGGATGCTGGATATGCCGGTCGGGTCCAGGCAGACTTCTTCCACAAGTTGGGACTAACCTCGTGTCTTAGCCTGTCTCGTATTTGTGTACTTAGACCCCTCACATTAGATTCAACATTTGCGGTTGATGGATATGCCGGTCGAGTCCGGGAAGACTTCCACCACAAATGCAATTTAATCTTGTGTCATAAGTGCAGTTACAATTTCTAATTACTGTAATCTTACGCATTCTAATTATTGACCAATTAATTATGCCTATGTCTTTATAGGTGTTCATGCCCATTTACCCAATTATATTCATAATGGATTATATGCCCAAATTCATATTCATAAACATTAATCAAGTTATGCCAGTTTCAATGTTTTGCCCCGTTCCCTAACTAATGCATTCGTAAATATTTAACAGCATGCCTATTTAGAAAGTAGGTTGGCCATAAACAATGAAAAGGGAAAGGTGATGGGAAGATGACCATAGTGATTATTTTAACAAAAATGACATAAACATGTAATTGGCATAGTGATAATGTGGACATATAAAAATAGATCTAGTGAACATGTGATAATAAAACTAGATCTAACATACTAAAGATGTCATAATAGGCATGAATAAATAAGGATTCACATGTCCAATTAATGATAGATCTAAATTAACCACAACATGATAGGTACAAGATGATCTAGATGGAGAATTAGACCTAAACAAGGTTTTAACTGTCCAAATAATGACATATCCAAATTAGCCACAAACATAGATAAAGGTTAAGATCCACAAAAGTGACATGATAAATTAACCACAAGTGAATTAGATCTATAAAGGTAGATCTAGCATGATAAAGTTTAAGATCCAACAATATCACAACTTCACAATTTATAACAGATCCAAATCACAGTCATATCGCATTTACTTTTAATCATTTAAACCTAAAAATAACTAAACTCATAATGTTTCGATTTTAGAAGATAAAAGAGAAATTGTTGGTGTTGAATCTCAGATCTATACTTGAATCTCTAACTGATTAGCTCTAGTTGATAGTTGTTGAAGAAAAGGATTTGATTCAGTTCAGGCACCGGTAGCATTTGGCCTCCATTGATTTTCAGTGTAGAAAACAAGAGAAATGACCCTTTATTTATAGGTGCCAGTCTCTAAAATTCAACTGCCACCTCATCCTAGGGGGGTCGACCCCGGCGTCGACACCCCTACTATTGGGTCGACACCCCTACTATTGGGTCGACACCCCTACTATGGGGTCGACGCCCCTGAAGCGAGAATTTTACCGCCTATTGAATTTTCGAAATTTGAACTAAAATTTGGTTTTCTGGATAGGTTTGAACTGATATATATATATATATATATATAATTATCTTACGCGTATACAAACTTCAAACCTTCATAACTTCTTTATACGGTGTCCGTTTTATGCAAACCAAATGTCTATCTTGACCAGAATTTCAAGACGGACGCAATGGCATAGTTCATTTCCCTTAATTCTGATTATTAAATTAATTATTATTTAATTTATCCTCTTTAATGTTGTTGAAATTACGGGGTGTTACATGTATTCATGGGGTGAACCTGTTCCGTGACATACGACATGGTCCCGTGATTTACCTTATTCTAACGTAAAGTTTAATAACTGTTTTGAGTTCTCACACTAGTCCCATGGCTGACTCAGAGTTTATTGTTTTCACCTAAACTCTGGGTGCCCACATTATCCATATGGGCAGCTTGTAGTTTTGGTTTGCAGATTATTTCATTTAGCAGGATTCTGGATCGAAGCTTAAAGCTGTGTCTAGAGCATTGATAGTCTTCCGCTGTGTTAGTTTATTTGTTTCCACAGCATTATATTGCATTTGTTGTAAATTTATTTTCCGCTGTATATTATTTTCAATACTCTGATGTAACATTATTATGATGTTTATAAAAGTCTTATGTTGTTTGTTCTGATGTTTGTGCGCCCAAAGTAGCATATCCGCGTTTTTGGTTCGAGTTAAGTCAGTTGAACGATCTATTTGGATTGACCGAGAGGGAGGGTCGCTACATATGGTATCAGAGCTTTGGTTAACTCAAATCTTTGGAGGTACAACTTGTTAGAATAGAATAAAAGACTCATCAGAGATTGAATTAGTAATATCCTATGAAAGAAAACTCATTAGAGATAAGATCAATAGTATCCTAGAATGAGAAACTCGTTAGTAATGGGGTTAGAATTGCCCTAGAATGAATTGAGAGTGACATGTTTATAATTAACGTATTTGTGATTATATATATAACCTGTAACGACCTAGATTTTTAGTCTATTAATTTTAAATATTTAATATTTGTTTAGTTGATAATATAAATAAATTTTTATATTGAGTTATCAATTTAATAATCGAATATAATTTAATTTAGAATATATTGAATTATTGTAATTCGAAATATAATTGAAATCAAAGTTAAAAACTGAATCAAAATGATTCAGATGATAAGTAGGAATTTTATTTGATATATACGATAATAAATAATAATTTATTATCAAAGAATTTGTGGTTTTCGAATATAAATTGTATTATATTAATTTAATATGGTATATATGTTGAAATTAAAATTTAGAATATTTATTGTTGAGTTCAGAATAGGGTTATTATTTAAATGTCGGTTTATATGCTAAAATAGCGGTTCGTGGTTTAAATTAATGGACCCAGAGATTTTTGATTGTGGATAGGTTCGAAATCAAATCAAAATCTGTTTTAGAAGAATAAAGATCTCTTTAATCAAATCTATATCTATTTAAAAAGAAATAAAAGTCTCTCGAAATCAAATCGAATTTAATTCGTTTGTACTTCATTGTACCTGAGCTAACCTAATTCCTTAATGACTAAGTATTGTTTGTGTATAAATTCACACTCTTTCCTCCTATTCTTATTAGCAGATCCGAACACTTCAAAGAAGAAAATATTGGCCTCGCTGTTCAAACAAATGCCGCACCTCTTCTTTTCAAAACACGATTGATTTCTTTTATTTCCCATTTCTTTCAATTCAATCAAAATAAAATGGCGTTCCCTCTTTCGCTACTGAATCATTCAAATCGAAATTACTCAGAACAAATGAAAAGAGGGGGATCGAATTCAGATTAGTCTCTGAGACAAGGGATGCAGAGCAATGGAGAAAGATGCTTGCGAGATGAAGTTCGACTAAGCCAGATGCTCGCGAATTAGGGTTGAAGCTTTGGCTTTGGAGTCGTGTTCGATTTAGGGTATTGCGCTTTGCTGGAGTTCGATTTGTGTACACATGAACTAGGGTTCATCGTGATTTGATCTGGAGGCCATGGGGGTTCGTTCGAAGATTGTTATGCGGACTTAACGTTGAATGGAGTAGTGCGATGGAGTTAGGTAGGTGAGGACCGAAAGATCACGACGTACTGTCGCACTAGTTGAAGTCGAATTTGAAAAGAGAGGGCCAAGATGGACAAAACGAGGATAGAGAGGAAGGTTTGAAGAAGAAGAAGGTGATGGTTCCCTTCTTGTTGGATCTGTAAAGTTTGGGCGAAAACAGCAGTGGAATTGAAGTAGATTAAAGGATGGTTTGCATTTAGATCTGATGAGGACATGAGCCAGGAAACCAGACTTACTTGGTGACACTGCTTAGTCGAAGTCACGCCTTGGCATGAACTGCTGTGGTGAATTAAGGTTGTAAAAAGGGAGTCGAGGATGTGGTCTTGGGTTTGGAAATTCTGCCTGGAACAAACAGGTGTATCGTAGAAGAAATGCATTAGCAGCATTAAAACATGATTTAGATGTTTTTTTTTAAATTCAGTAATTAGAATTTTAAATTATATTTAGTTTGTTCGATTACTTATAAAACTATTTAATAAAATTGTTAACTTATAGAATATTTAATCTTCATATCATTTCCAGAGTCAAATGAAATCAATTATGTTGGATTTAAATTGACAAAAGCTTGCAATGGAATCAGATTTGGGATTTGTTGGAGTTAAAAAGAATTTTCAAATTTAACCGAACATTGTTCAATTTAACTTTGAAAAGAAACTGGAATGGATTTTAAATAAAATCACGGTGAGTAATTCTCACTCAAGAATTTTATTTAAATTATTTTTATCATTAAAAATAATCTAGTTGTTGTTTGGTTGCATGCAAATATTATTGTGTGGCTATTATTAAATATATATTAATTATTTAGGATTGGTGTTTGTCGCTATTATATATATATATATTGGTGGTTGGATTCCCGCAGTACCATTAGCATATGCCCGCGGTATCATTAGCGAATGATTTCCCTATGCTCCCCACAATATATATAGTGGATGACCTTCGTACCGCGATATCCTGCCTCGAAGCAGGATGGGTATTATTTATGTTGGCTAACGTCTGTGGATGCAGGAAAACAGGTTGGAGGAATCCAATTGGATTCCTCAAAATATTATTATTTGTTTTTTATCACATATATTGTTATATATGATGTGTTTGGAAACCTATGGTTGATAAATTGGGTGTTTTGAATATCACTGGGCTAAAATGTTGATATATAAAAATATAGTGAAAAACAATATTTGAGATTTAAATGGAAAATTCTATTTTTCTAAAAATAGAAATCAAATTTCGAAGAGGCTAAAGATATGTACTTGTTTGAATAAATAAAACAAGTAGTGAATTTATAAATGTTGTTTATAAATTAATAATATGAGATTTGAAGTGAAATTTTAAACAGTTTTTATAAATGAAGTGGGAAAAAATATCATTTGACAATTTGAATATTTAAATTCAAATGCGAATTTAAAAATAGAAATGGGGAATTGTTTTAAAGAAGTAAACAATGAAATTTATTCTGATGGTCAGAATATAAATTGAACTAAAATAAATCCGTATGGATTTGTGATTTGAATTCGATTAGTTCGAATATATTTAAATAGAAGTTAAATTTAAATATGAAAATAGATTCTATGTTATATATGGATAAGTTAAAATAAATAAAATATTCCAAAATAAGATTTTGTTTTAAAATAGAATTTTTGAAATGAAGCTTGTTTTATTATATAAAACAACGAAGTTGGATTTATAAACAATATTTATAAATTTGGTGAAATAGATTATCATTGGGTAATTTAGAGTTTAAAGTTGAAAATAGAAAGTTGAAAATAGAAAGTGAAAATAGAAAGTTGAAAATAGAAATTTGAAAATAGAAATTGATAATAGAAATTGAAAGTAGAAATTGAAAATAGAATTTGAAATCATTTAGTGGGAACGACGAAATAAATTTCACAATGCCAATTGTAAACGGAATTGAAATAAATCCAAAGGATTTATATTTTATCTCCAAAAGAATTGGAATATTATATGTATGATAGAGTTGTAAATAAAATTTACAATTGAGTTATGAAAATCGACGATTTAGAAAACTCGAAATGTTTAACATAGATTTGGAAATCCAATCTTATATATGTACAAAATAAATCAGAATGGAAGTGGAATTTATATATAAACGAAGTTCAAACCGTTTATATATTAAATATAATTAAATCGAACTCGCCGCAGCGCGATAGTTCGTAAATTGGCATTTCGAAATTTAATTGAGTATATAGAACTCAATTTAAGTCAGAATTCTTTGAAACAAGAATCGTCAGGACCGTTGGAATAATAGTTTTCTAATGGAAGAGAAAAATCTAGATTTCGTCGAATAGATTTTGAGTTATGTCAAAATCAAAATTTCAAAAAACAGCGCCAGAACCATTAAAAGCCATAACGGTTTATTTAAATAAATAAAAGGATTTAAAGGAAATAAAATCCGAATTGCCATCAGAAAAATCCGGACTGGAGATATAAAATAAACATGAACTCCAGTGAAGTAAATGAAATGTTTTTTCAAACAAAAATCAGATTTTTAGTTATTAAATAGTTTTAACTAGTTTGAAGAAAAAATAGTTAATCGAGATTTGAATCGAAATTGGGCGTTGGAGATTTGAATTTTTTTTATTCGAAATCGAATATGTAACTCGAGTTGAAAATGGAATTAGATTGATTTGATGAATAGATTAAAATATATTTGAATGTGATATGTTCAAATACGAAGTGAAACAGGAAAATATAGCAAATTAGAAAATAAATTAGCGAATTGGGTTAAGACGAATGGATTGAGTTGTAAACAAATGGAAATATTTGGACATGTGTTAAACAGGTATGGAATGAAGTATATGAAGATTATAATTTGTGTGCCCGACAAAAAGGTACACGTTTAAATTCCATATGAGGTTTTTTGCGCCGAATTGGCAAGCCGCTTGGCTTTTTGATTTTCTTTTTGAATGGAAAGGGCATAGAGAGGCGAGTTGAGGTTTGAATTATCGATCGGTACAAAGGAGGTTATGGCAATTTTTTCTGGAAATTTAAGGAGTTAGAATATATTTAAGAAATTTTGATAGTTAGGAATCAATGTATCGATATATATATAGAATTCGATAAGGAAATGAGCTTGAAATAGAATACTACAAACAAAAAAGGAAATCTATAATTAAATCTAATAAAAAAATTAGAAAGAGAAATGTATACGTGTTTTATAAAAGAATAATTGGTTTTTATGGTGTTGATTATTCGGGAATAATGGTCTTGTCTGTTTTGAAGTTAAGGATGTTTTCAGTCAAGGTCTGAGAGGTAATTTTACCCCAACTCGATTGAATTCATTTTTAACCGATAAATAGCAAGATCCAGTCTCGAAGATCAATGGTTTAATAAAAGATAGTTGAATGAAATATTTTGGGTTGTTTGTAACGATGTTTTACACAACATTCGTTTTTAACCCAAATAAGTGGAATTTTGGAAATATAATAATATATATTTCCTGAGAGTAGAATTAAATGAGTCGAGCAAGAGATAAGTAATTGGAATGTTCTCCAATTATAAATAGAAAATATTTTCTAAGTATAGAAAATAAAAGAAGGCGAGATATGGAAATGTTTTCCAAACGGTGTAAAGGACTAAGATGATTATTAAAAATATTTGGTCAACAAATATTGATCAGGAAATGGAGAAGGGATTAATTAATAAAAATATTAATTAAGGGGCCAAGTGATTGTTTGATGTTTGAATGAGTGTTTGGCTTTCTTCGATAGTTAAATAACCGACTATCGAAGTATTTTCCAATATCGTTCTTAATACGGAGAGACCGGTTGGATTATTATCCGAGAACCACTCCGTATTGGCACTAGCCTTGCAAATCAGATTATATGAGGATAATCGAAGATGAAGTAAAGTGCAAGGACTTTTTCTATTAATAGAAATTGTGCCTTTGGTTTCGTTCAGTCCCAGAACGAAGTGTATGGACGAATGTCTGACATAGTATTTCCAATGATTGCATATAGTAGTCTGTATAAATATATATGTTGGCGGAGGATTTATTCTCTTAGCATAATATCTAGAATATATTTGTGCAAATCAATTAGTGATTAACGGATCTGACAATGTGACATTCAAAGTGATTGTCCTATCAAGGAATGATAAGTAATCGTAGCCTCAGGCCTCAACAACCGGGAAATGACAAAAATCGGGCAGGCAGCATGGCTATGTGGGTCACTCCCATTAGGGTGTATAATCACCTATCTAGAGAAATTCCATTTACTTCTTTAATCTATCGATGTTGTCCCCTTTCGAGAAACGGTTGCTGATCCCAAACGTTGGTGATATACATTCGATACACTCAAGCGAAATGAGTGGTCGGTCATGTATGGGCCGGGTTGCAAGACGTTCTTGTTGAACCCATTGTATTCCTCTCTAGAGATACACGATCAGAAGGTGGTTCCATACCTTGTCATATTGGAAATCCAATCTCCAATAAGCGCCATGCGGTTTTTGATTTTATATTATATATGGAGTGTGAGATGCAAGCGTTCCACTAGATTCTATTTATTTGATGTAGACATTATTGTAATATCACTGGATTTGATATCAAAAATATTTTGTGTTATCGTAAGGTAAAAACATCAGTGTTTATGTGTGGATCGGTCTTATGATTATCATTTCTTTCGAAAGGATTTTTAAAGTTAAACAAATGATTGGAGTTTACTCACACTAGTCCTATGACTGACCTAGAGTTTATTTTGTTTGTTTTCCCTAAACTCTTGGGTGCCCAAATTTGTACGGGCAGTCAAGTAGTCAGGATTTTACATATTCGCTTGGAGGATTTCGAAGCAGGAGGCTTCACCAGTTAGCTATAGACTATCATATGTTCCGCTGTGTACCATGTTCGTATCTAGAAACAGGTGTTTATAACTGTTCCAGAAATAGCTGTTGTACTCTGATGATGGTATGTATATAAAGTTACTGAATTATATTTCAAAGTTTATGTTACATAATATATTTTATTCGTTTCGCTATGAGTTTGTGATCTTCATTTTCTTCTATTCTAATATTTCTTTCTTTCTCTTTCTCATCCTCTAACTTCTTTCTAATAATGATTCGTATTTCCGTGCAATTTGGGTTGGACGTGTGGTGTCGTCAGTCAACTCAGATAGTACGGATCTGCGGGCTGTTACAAATGCGATCTTAGAAAATATGATTTTAGAATACATAAAAGTTATATATATTTGAAAAGTTAACCAAGTAATTGATTGATGGTTGTGATGTGTGATTATTAGTTCAACTAAATAAAAATATTGGAATGATAAAACCAATAAGAAAATGAAAGGTATATTTAGCCAAATCGAATATAATATTGAATTTAATTGAAAATTGATTGAAACTGCATATATGTGTGTGTATATATATATATATATATATATATATATATATGTAAACATGTTATAGCATGGAAGCTAAGAAGAGGAATAAAATTGTATGCCTGTCAAATAGGTACATATTTACTGTATTTGTTGGGTTTTGATGATTTTATGAGCCGATTGGCAAGCCACTTGGCTTTTTTTTCCTTCATTTCGATTGATGAGGGCCCTATGAAGCAAGTTACGATTTTACCGATCAGCTCATACAATGGAGGTTATGGCGAAATTTTTCGAAAATTTAGGGTGTTAGCCGAATTTTTGAGAAATTAGGAAGTTCTTAGAAACTAAAAAGTTGAAGACCTAAAGCCAGAATGAAAGTTGAGTCAGTTAGTTAAACAACTTTATGCTTCGTTCCTTTTCGAGGACGAAAAGATTTTAAGTAGGGGAGATTGTAACAACCCGGAATTTCTGAACTAATTCAAAAATTTTATTTTAGCTATTTTAATGGGTTTTGAATATTTAAAATGATTTATTTTAAATAATAACGACTAAAAAAGTATTTAAATTGAAGTTAGAACATATAAATTTATCTTAATTATAAAACGAACTCGAAATGGTGCGGTAGTTTGAAAATTTGGTTTTAAACTACAAATGAATATATATAATTCAATATAGGTCAAAACTGGACGAAACAATAAATGTTAGAATCTATTTAACTATATTTTTCTAATGAATGTAAGAAACTGAGATTTCACTTTATAAATTGTTAGTTATGACCAAATTAAAATTTAAAATAGTCGCTGTGGAATTTTTATATATTTTAATATTATATAAAGCCCTTAAAAATAGTCATCTTGCAAACGATCTCCATTTTCGATGAAACCACTTTTGTTGGATCTGGAATGTAAAATTATTTTTAGGTTTTAATTTTCATATTTTTTGGAATTAATATATGAGCGTAGTAAATTTAAACACATTTGGTCAATTTAGTTTAAATTTAATCGACTGGAAAAAAGCCATTTTTCAAATGGTCTCCAAATTCAATGAAACCTGTTTCGTTAGGACCGTATCGTTAAAACATTGCTAGATTTATTTTTCTGTAATTTTTGGAGTCAGTATGTGGCCCCGGTAAATTAAAATGTATGTTGAAAATCAATATTGACCGTTATATTAATTTATATTTTAATTTAGAGAAAAACTGACTGAAACAGTCGAATTGGCTTACGAAACGTATCCCATTGTTTCAGAATGAGGGTATTTAGTTAGGGGCGACAGTCATTAGGTTTGATTTGGTGTTCAAATCGATAAACAAATAATTGGAGAATTGAATATAATAATTAAAAAATATAAATACCGCCCCCCCCCAAATGAAAACCCTTGCCCCAATTAAAAACGTAGCCGCCATCGTTTACAATTAAAGGCCAGAAAGCTACGAATTTCCCCACTAAAATTCTTCTAATCCATGAAATAATCCATGAAATTTATAAAACAAAAATGGTAGAGAAACTCAAGAGCTTCAATACTATACGGAGTTGATGTATCGTAGTGTAAATTTCACGAATTCGAGCATCGAACCACTGGCGTTCACACCCATTTTCTGACCCCGAGGTGGGGCTGAGTTCGTCTTGGCGCTGGACGAAGGTAGAGGTGTCGAGTGGCTACATGGTGGCGCCGGTGCATCACCATCCGATCATCTAGGGGAGGAGCAGCGGTGACATTTTGAAGTCAACAGTGGGTTGAGCATTTTCCAGGAAGAGATAATGATATAGAAGGGTTAGGAATGTAGTTAGGGGTTTAATTATATATTTAATTAAATAATAATTGTAATTAGGCTTTAAAATGTTGTATCTTTTCCATACGAAGTCGGAATGGAACCATTTCAGTTGCGTTGCAATCACGGCAACAAACTCTATAATATGGAACTGGCTAGAACGGAAACAGAGGCAGTTGGAATTTTTGACAAAATTAAATGTTTGTTTGATTTTGAAAAAATACAATCTTCAAATAAAGACTGACGGAGTGGAAACCAAAGTGAGAACTCTCTCACACAAATAATTTTTGTTATGTTATTTATTTTTAGAGTTCAACACACGAACTCTACACAAATCATTTTAAATAGAAGTGATGTATGGATATTAGTGACACTTGCATTTCATACTCCATGAATGGACCCTTGTGGCACTGTAAATGACATTTGATTGTTGAGTATAAATTTATGTGGATAGTTCGGTGATTTGTGTATTTTGATTGTGATATTGAATTGGAGTAAATAAAATATATACGCAATGTGAAAAATATATGCATTGTAAATAAAATATATATTTGCGATGTGAAAAATATATGCATTGTAATATATATATATATATATATATATATATATATATGCGATGTGAAACATATATATGCGTTGTGAAAATTATATATATGCGATGTGAAAAATATATATGCGTTGTGAAAAATATATACGTGTTGTATAAAGTATATATGCATTGTATAGAATTGAAATGCGATAAAATTGATTTTGTGATTTGAAAAAATGGACATGTATTGAAATAAATATTGGTTGGCTAAATATATTATTTTTAGCTTATATATGAGATATATAAAATTGTCATCTAATGGAATAATTATTGGATCGTTAAAAATATAATTTTAACATATATATGCTATATATAAAATGGTCATGAAATGGAATAAATATTTGTTCATTAAAAATATAATTTTTAACATATATATGCGATATATAAAATTGTCATGAAATGGGATAATTATTGGATCGTTAAAAATACATTTTTTAACATATATATGCGATATATAAAATGGTCATGAAATGGAATAAATATTTGTTCGTTAAAAGTATATATTTTGAACATATATACGCGATATATAAAATTGTTATGAAATGGAATAATTATTGGATCGTTAAAAATATTTTTTAACATATATATATATATATGCAATATATAAAATGGTCATGAAATGAAATAAATATTTTTTCGTTAAAAATATAATTTTTATCATATATATGCGATAGATAAAATGGTCATGAAATGGAATAAATATTTTTTAGTTAAAAATATAATTCTGAACATATATATGCGATATATAAAATGGTCATGAAATGGAATAATTATTGGATCGTTAAAAATATAATTTTTAACATGGATATATGATGTATAAAATTGTCATGCTATGGAATAATTATTGGATCGTTAAAATATAACTTTTAACATGAATATGCGATGTATAAAATTGTCAGCTATGGAATAATTATTAGGTCATTAAAAATATAATTTTTAACGTATATATGCGATGAATAAAATTGTCATGTACTGGAATATTCAATTTTTATTTAAAATTGAAAAGGAAGTTGAAATCGTTTCAAAATGAATTTATAAACAATTTATAAAATTCGTTTTAAATGGAAATCAGCGATATATATATATATATATATATATATATATTGTATATATATATATACATATATATTTAAATGGCTTGAATAGAATGTGCCGCGCAACGACCATTCGCGAATTTCAACCACTAACTTCAAATTGACATAACATGAGGTTCGACCGTCGGATTCTCCTAAATATAGATCCGTTGGGTTCGTATCGTAAAGATATTTCCAACGAATATAAGATTTAAATTTGAATGGTTGGAATTTAAATTATGTCCAAATCAATTTTAGTAAAGGTCGCTATGGATGCAGTTCGCTGGCCGATATTGGAAATTGACTGTAAGGGCCTTAATAAAATTATTAAAAATATGGGAAAATTATGTAAAATCATAATAAACAATTTGGAAAGATTTTGGATGAAAAATTCCATATTTTAAAAGATAAAATATATTTTTATTGAAATGGACTAGTTAATAATTAGAATAATAAATATGATAGAAAAAGAGGTTTTAAAAAAAACCAGAATTTTCCAGGTATGAATTAGAAAGGATATAAATGGAAATTATCTTCCGAATATTTCAATATTGGATTCCATGATTATACGGATTTTGTTGAGGAATTTGAAAGATATAAATATTGTTATTCCCAATACGATATCCGTTTGTTTCAGAATTTGATATTGAATATAAGCCGATATTATTTCTATTTAGAGCCTTATATTTGATATCAAATTGGATTTTGGGTTTGCATGAATGGTGTCATCAATAAAACTATTCTTAAACCAAGTTGAGAAAGGAGTAAATCTTTTAATTAAGATTAATGGAATTTTCCAAAGTAAAATTTTTCCAATTTATTAAAAGAAATTGGAATTGAATGGAATTTGATTTAGTGATAATCGAGATGAGCTCCTGTAAAGGAAGAACGTTACTATATACGGAATTTAAAAGGCTTTCCCGTTATTCCATTTATATTACTAGTACGATACATAAATTTATATCGATTATATACTATTATGATTTCCGTGAAGATTCCATTTTTATGGAAGGTGATTTTGGGTTTATCGTGAACTGTGTTTTAAATAACATTTGTTCTTAAACCCAATTAAAGGTAGGATTAATTTCCAAAAAGTTTAATAATCATTAATGATTTTAGAGATTAAAACAAAGAAGAGTTTTGGTAAATCTTTAGTTGGATTTGAATGAATGAATGATGATTAAATTTGCCAAAACATGAGATGTGGTATAAACCAAATATTCTTGGTTGTAGATTGTGATTGATTGATTGTTTGGATTGTGCTCGACCAGTTTATGACCCAAATATGCTTTTACATTTAGCATTGGGTTGGGTAGAAATATTGGTATGCTAACATCTTGTGAAACACTTCACGATTTGACTATGAGGTGTTAGCGATGTTGAGTTCATTTCAAATTTAATGAATAATTTTGAAATGATATTTTTCTTAAGTGAAAATAAATTTATTCCCGATTTTGGACATGGAATGTTTTATAAAAATGTTTTATACGACAGAAAGGATTCTGAGGCCTAAACCCGATGTTGTTGAAATGATTTCGAAATGTATTATGTGTTTGACATTGTAGTTCAACACTTAACTGATTAGTTGCTATTAGTGATATATCCGTTTGGTGGTAGAGAATTTATTCTCTTACTTAACACCTTTCTTTGAGACGTATGAGCTTATAGGTTATGTGATTAATAATAACTGTTTATATGTGTGAATTGCTGATGTAAAGTACTATATTTGGAAAGTACTTGTGATTTTCATGTTATGAAATGACTTTCCCTACTTTGAGATTTAAAAACGATTTAGCATGTGGCTAAAAATTCTGGTAACTCGGACGACTAAAAGTATGTGTGAGATGGCAGTGTAGTCCCCGGGGGCATGGGTTTGTGCATCGTCAGTGTAGCCTGCTCCATCATGGGAGGTGCGCACACACATACATATATATATCGAGTTGGTAAGGTACGTACCCTTTGCCTTGTCTAAGGGGAGCCCGATATTTGGTTGCATACTTGTTTGTATGCATTGTGATGTTTTGGAATTCATATTTCCAAAGATTTTGATTTGAGATCCCAAAGAGAAATCTACTTTGATATAAAAGTTAGATATGTATTTCAAAATGATATGAAATAAGAAATTAGGAAATAAAGTCCAAAGAAATAATTTCTGTAAAGTGAATTAGATTTCATAAAATCTAAATTTGGGATTAAGCCTAAATGGGTAGATTGAGAAATTGCATGTTGTATGAAGATCCATATGACTATTATTAGTTGTTGTTTATGCACTAGTATTCATAGGGGTGAACCCATTCCATGACATACGGCGTGGTCCCGTGATTTACCTTATTTTAAAGTATAGTTTAATAACTATTTTGAATGCTCACACCAGTCCCATGACTGACTCAGAGTTTATTGTTTTCACCCAAACTCTAGGTGCCCATATTATCCACAAGGGAAGCTTGTAGTTTTGGTTTTGCAGATTATTTCATTTAGCAGGATTCTGGATCGAAACTTAAAGCTGTGTCCAGAGCATTGATAGTCAACTGCTATGTTAGATTATTTTTTTCCGCTGCATTGTATTGCATTTATTATAAATTAATTTTCCGATGTATATTCTTTTCGATACTCTAATATTATGTACTCTTATGTAACATTATTATGATGTTTATAAAAGTCTTAGGTTGTTTGTTCTGATGTGTTTTGCGCCCAAAGTTAGCATATCAATTTTTTTGGTTCGATTTAAGTCAGTTTAATGATCGACCGAGAGGGAGGGTCGCTACAACAACCATGACTAAACATAAAATAACTACATATAAATTAAAAAATCGTTTATATAAAAAATTAAACCACCCAGAGTTAGTGAGTTTACTCACATTATTTGCAGTTAACGATTCTGCTTTTGTTTTTTTTAAATCAAATAGGCGTTTGATATTTCCAAGAAATTCTAGTAGCTCTGTTCTCGGTGAACTCAGTTCCATAGTGTAGCTCACGTCACTACGATTCCAACTTGACCTTTTGGTCCAATTATTTCCACGAAATTTCGCATGATTTAAATTAACTAACTAATTCCTTAATTAATTATTAATTACTTTCATAATAACATAGTAGGGCCATACGCTTTCTTCTTTTACGACTGTTCTTCATGCCCGATATCACGGACCATGCTGCCAGTAAAGAGTAACTCCATCAAAATGTCACCTTCAAACTCTTCAATTTCCACCAGAAACCCAACTCCGTTAGACAACAAAATAGCAACCTGCTCACTGCCTCCATGTCTGCCAAGTAAACAGCCTCAAACAACTTTACAACAACATAACCATGATCCAGTAAAAAACACACACATCCCATACTCTAAATGCACAAACGCAATGACCATAGTAACATTCATGAAGCAACCTACCAGCTCCACCAATTGTGCTTCCTGTCCCTTTTATACATCTCTCTCTTCTTTCCTTTATAACATAGTCTGCTCCTATATTTCCACCTATTCGAATTTTCCCATACTTTACCCCGCCTTAAATTTCAAACACACACCACCATGAATCACTCGCACCTCCCTCATTTGTCACGTTTTACCTAGACATACCAAAAAATAGGGCTGTCGTGTGTCTTCATGGTCAAAGGAATAAATTTGATATCAATCAAGATGAAAGCGCAAACATGTACTCCCACTTTCACATACATTGTCGATCCCTTACCTCACCAAAACTCCTCCCACTTGAAGTCCCTATTGCTGCCACAACTATACACTAGAGCCACGCCTGACACCCAGTTGTCCACGCATGAAAGCGTTTCCCTTCCAATCCCTAAACTTTGCCATAAGAATGGAAACATAACTTCCCATTCATCTCGACCTGGCCATCACCGTACATTTATGATCAACACCGCACTCTGTTAGTAAGAAGTCCTCACATTCCTCCACAATTCCTCAATTGAAACCTTCCACCGTCTCTAGCTTCCTAAAATCAATGCCTTAGGTACGAACCTAAATACTGACAGTGGCCAACAACAATTGCACCAAATAATTAGGGCATAGGAATGAGGAGCAAGCTATGAGGACTAGGAGAATACAAGTTTTGGGATTTAAAGATTTTTGTAGGATTTTTTAGGATTTTTTTGAAGTTGCGATTTTTTTTCTAGTATCTGGAGATGGCGGCTTGAATTTGGCATTGACCGGAAGAAGAGATTGTGAGGGTTTGAAGGAGGTTAGCGATTATTTATAATAAGGTTTAGAATATTCCTAGTATATTCCATCGCAAATCCGTGTTGAACGTTTCAAATTCATATGATCACCTTCAAGCTCTGCTCGACATGAAAATTGACCATCTGATATAGTTTGACATTTCGGACCAAACGAAACTTGTTTTGTCAAAATCCGATTCCATTTGAAAAAAAATGAAATTTTGAATATTAAATTCGTTAATCGACTGACATTTATTTTCCGCACACTCACATAACAACTCCGCTTTACTCCAAACTTGAAATAATACAATAATAAAATATTTTGGACATAAAGAAACTATTTTCGTCAAATTCCGAGATCTTTTGGGTAAACTCCCTTTTTTATTCATAACATGAATCGATACGCATTTATATCGCCCACGATACTCAAAATAACTCCAATCGACTCCAAACTTGAAATCTTACTATAATTAATCATTATGGATTTTATAGAATTTGTTTCATTGAATACCGACATAGTTTGAAAATTGGTTATTCTTAAAATCCCAATTAAATTGATAAAATGATTAAATAAAAATCTAGATGTTCATGGTTACGTTATCGAATTGCCATGAATTTTTTCCATACAATGATTTAACAATGCTGATCCAATGAAACTAATATCGTCGAAAACAGAGATCATTTGCAAAAAGACTATTTTAAGGCTTAAATAAAACAATAAAATATTAATTTTTTGGCAAAGCAAGCTGACAAACTTTGGAAAAATGACCAAAAGATTTATATGAAGAGAATTTTTTTGGTTTCTATCTATACTTGACATCCACAAAATGTTCACGATTGTTAATACAAACTTTGATTTGTGAAGGCAAAAGTTTGTTCGGTGTAATTTCAATCAGAGCCCTAGCATATACTAGATTTTTCTTTGCAACAGCATTGGCATCAAAACATTTGAGTTTGCCAATGTGACAAGAAATACAATTTAGACCTAAAAGAGGTTGAAGAACAGAGGGAATACGAGTGAATTGTATTCAAATCGGAATCGAAAGTACCTATTCACGAACTCTATCAATTAAAGCACTCCATGTAGTCAAAATAAAAGGTCTTCCATCAATAATTGATGAAGCTACATCGAGGACATGTAGCCTTTCTTGAATAGGAGAAAATTTGAAGTAATAAAGACAATTAACTACTTTCATTGTCAAAGGTGCATGGATTTGACAAAAGTTGCGACATGTCGAGTGCATGTTAACTGCCGGTGGTTTTGAATCAAGAAAAATTCCTACAGGGTGGTCTGAGCAAAATTTAGCTGCTTCCTCATGAATTTCCCGGGGAGGTATCGAGCCAAGATCAGCATCCATTTTCTCAAAATTCACCAGTAAGTAACAATCGACAATTTAAGGAAGGGTACCAAACAATGACATCCAACACTTAGGTGGCAATAGAGGAGAGTTCGTACTAGGAGCAGGAATATTTACAGGACATGTGCTACATACGTTGGAGGAGGAAATTTGTCGAACATTTGGTGGGCGTTGTGAATCTACACAAGGCGCAGACACTGGTGATCTATTGCCAAACAAACCAAAACCTCTTTCTTATAGTTTAATTCATTAATAGCTACAGTAGCATTTGCACTCAGTTCAAACCCAAATTGGGTGGCAAAGTAAGTGAATCCAAACCCAAAGTTAATGACTCGGAAACTGAATTACAACCCAGATCAATAACATTACTCATACCCAACGCAGCAGGAAGAGGCCATACTGACAGTGCTCGAGCTAACAACAGTGAGATAGGAGACTTACCCAAAATTGGCGAAATTAAGGGAGTAGAAGTTCCCTCGTTCGGAGGACACACAGGAGAAGAACATATAGAAGAAATCACGATGATTAAAATGTTGAGATGATGAGAAATTGGTAATGTGTACACAGGGCATGAAGGGGCAGCGTAGGATTCGAGGTCAGCATCTGTATCGGACAAGGAAAAAAGAGACTTTGCGCGACTAGCAGACTGCGCGGTGATAGAAGATAGCGAACGCGATTTAGGCTTCTTAGTCTTGGCCATGACAGGGAAAAGAAGTGCGATAGGGAAGGAAGTGGTTAAGAGGAGGAGGCGCAAGAAGAAAGGATCTGAGTCGCCAGGAGGTTTCTGCCATTTTTAATTCATAGGGTTCTTCTTATGTTATTCCACGATAAAATATTAATTAATTCCAAAACAATTCCTTAATAATAATAATTATTATTATCATATATATCTAAATAGAACATCGTATTGCTCCAAAATAAACATATTTGGATTTTAAATGTGATATTTCAAATTAAAACAATGTTCGAATTATTTAAATTTGATTTATTTATATAATAAATCGTTAAAATTTATAAAGATTCCATAGCGATTTTCTGAAATTTTGATTTGGATAAAACTCACAATCTATAAGATGAAATCTTGAATTTTCTCTTTCATTAAAAAAATATAGTTCAATAGATTCAAATGTTACTTGTTTCAAAGAAATCCGACTTATAATGGATCCTGTATATTCAATTGAAGTTCAAAACGTAATATTACGAATTACACAACGTTACAAGCTCGTTTTAAATTTAATTATAAACTATATGTTCAATAAATAAATTTTGTATAAAAATCATTTTAGATTTTCAATACAACATTTAAACAATTTAAATGTTCAAAATTAAATGGCCAAAAATCCGGGTCTTTACAGCAAGTTGCTTCGCTTCCTTTGGCTCTGCCTCTGCATCCTCTTTTAGCATTGCTCCGCCTTCTGCCAACACCTGGCACTCCCCGCCTGCTAAATATTGGGACATCAGCGCAGCTTCATCCACCGACTCCACCTTTTGGATAGTGGCTTCATTCTCCTCCAACTTTTTCCAAGCTAGAGCCAGCATATAGGCATAATCTTTGGCCCACAAGATTCCGCGGAATCGAAGTGTCTTGATGTAGAAGCCTCACACCGTTGGCTCCATCTCCACCTTCGATCGAGCCTCTCTGACTTCAGCTCTCATCTCTTCTAGCTAGGCCTCGAATTTGCTTTGATGCCTTCCACCTAGCCCAATACTTCTTTGTTCAAAGCCTCATCCTCCTCCTTATCCTTCCTTGCCAGTTCGAGCTCAGCATGATTTGATTCGAGAAGTTGTCTAGTCTCTTCATTCTATTTAAACAGGCATTGCTCCTTTGATTCTCCTCCCGTAATTTTTCAATATCCATGATCAAGGCCTTATTGTTTTGTCGATGCTACTGCACCTCTTTATTCTCCTCCCGTATCCAGGCATTCTCTTTGGATACTTCTTTATTGTCTTTTTCAAGTGCGGTTGCTTAGGCTACGGTCGAAGCCAGCACCTCTTTATTCTCTTCACGAGCTCTGATTATCAATGCCTTCACCTCCGCCAGTTCCCTCTCAACCCATCTGTTTTGGCAACATAGAGTTAGAAGATAAATATTTTACTTGAATATGCAAAAATAGAGGCAGATCAGAACCATGTCTCACCTATTACAGCCTCATGTTTCTTGAGACTCTCGCGTTCAAACTTGACCTTGAGCTTCATGCCCTTGATCTCACATTCTTTTGAATGATTAGCTTCGAGAGTCTCTTGGCATACCTATACATTTCTCGATACTGATGAAAGATATCGTATACCGGAACCATGTACCTTCATCGATATGCAGTGGAATCTGATGTAGATTGGGTATCCATAGCATCTCTTTGAAATAGAAGTCTAGTAATAACCTATTTAACATCTTTTTCTTCTCCGCGGCACTTATCTCTAGGATCTCCGACATATCGGGCGTTGTCGGGCCACGCTTCCTTCCATGCCTCCTTCTGGATCCCGAGCTTCCTCTAGTCTTGCCTTTTCCTATGATCCTAGATAACATCACTACATGTGGGATATAGGGAGGAATGGTCGCCTCCAACTGCTTTTTGCTTGTAATTTTTGACCTTCTTTCTGCTTTGGCTAGACTTATAGTTGGTGGTGGAGACGCCAAATGATGGGGTTGTTCTAATGTCACCGATAGCTGCAGTGGTTGTAAGTTCGTAGGGATTTTGAATCCAACTTTGTACTTCTTATAAAATTGCTTATGACCCAACCTTTCCATCATCGGTGGCTTCCGGACTCCCCGATCTCGATTTTTGTCACCATCTTTATCCATTTCACCTACGCAAAGCAAACTTCTGGTCAGAAATGAGCATCCCATGATCATGAACAAGTGTTGTGTCGTGCAATTCTTATGAGTGTGTGTATCCTAAGTGTTCCCTCGTGGGCCAGATGTCGTCTTGCTTGAAGGGGTAATTTCTCCAATGCTTTGTAATAAGCCTTCGACATTAGCGTCTCCAGGCCCAAAAGAAGATGTCTTTATGGTGACCATATCCAGCCCTTTAAACTGATGCTTAATCTCCATCGACATGGCGGTCCTAGAGATCACAGCTGGAGAATATGGTTCAAAAGCCTATCCCAACCTCGTCTCCTCTGCTGGAGATAGAATGTGAGTGGGATGTGAAATGTGAACTATACCATCCGGCAGGCTCCTCCTCATCACCTCCATCACTACCTATATCACATTAAGCTCTTACAATATCCTCCTCAATCGGGCGCACATTGGGAAGCATGAAGGGGGCACCATTTCCTATAGACCCATAGGAATTTCTCCTTCTTCAGCTTCAATAACTTCGTCTTTCCTTCATCTTCGTCCCTATAGCCCATCGAGCAACCTTCGGGAAGTAAGTCCAACGGGTGAAGGAGATAGTCATATAGTAGAGTTTGGGCATTACGATATGCGCTTGGGACGTTCCTCAATGCCAGGACTAGATGCAGTTATTCACCACATCTAAAAATCCATGGAATACTTTCCATGCAAAATTCCAAGTTAGATTAGAGCTTAAGACTCCATTAACATGGAATACAGTGTAAGTTTTAAAGTAATCACAGTTTGCAAGCCACCTCCTTACAAAACTTGGCAGGCATCGAAAGTAGGAACAATCGTGCTTGAAATAGCTAAGTTTGTTACATGGTCCTAGGATGAAGCATATGCTGGCGTGCACCTATAAATAGACAAGGGAAGTCAAAATAGTGTTTCTTCTTTCAAAGAGTAGATGTATCGAATGTCTTCCCTAGTTGGTTTACCGGATGTAAGTGACAAGTAGGAATCATATGAGTTTGGATGAAGTTGTGATGAAGCTAGTGGAAAGAAGTATATAATATCTCGGATTTATAGACATGATGAGGGCACGTATCAATGGAGCACATATGCATGTTCCAGGCTGCATACCCTTCTGGGATGCGTGCGCTCTATCCTCCCATTTGAGAACCAAAACATCATCCCAAGATATTCAATATTTCATGCATATCCGCTTCAGGAAGCTTCATCGATTCGCGAGACAACGAATCAGGGGATTCTCAAGAATCGTAATGTCTCCCATCATATTGGGTACCATGAAAATGCCTTCTTATTCTTCACCTGCATCTTCTCTTCTTGCGAACTCGCTGCAGAAGGTTCCATATTCTCTTAAATAGCCGGCTCATCCCCATGACCGCCTGAAGGTTGCAATCCTTCGGATTTTCCCTCTTTATCGTGCAGGCTAGATGAGCCCACTTATTAGGAAGAGGTAGGAGTTGTAAATGCCTCATGACTGCTAATTGTTGGGCTAGAATCATCCGAACACTCATTGGAACTTCGGGATGCTTCTGCATTTTTGCTTGCTAAGCCTTGAAGTGGTCTAGAGCTTCTTTTTATCATCACAAACTATACTTGCAAGATAGTTGCATCTGTTACCACATTAAAATTCGTACCCACCGTGTTAATGTGAACTAATGTGGAACGTGCAGTGCCGTGCACACTAGTGAAATTATAGAAAAAGCATTTCTAGATGCATCAACGGTTTCTAGTTTCGTAAGCTTAAACCATCGACGTCGCTAACCGAATTCACGGATTCAAGTTAAATCGTGAGTATGACATGATCGGGTCGAGAAGCGAATCTTAGGGTCAATGTTTCGGTCATAAGTCCATGGTCCGAGTTTATGCTCTAATCCTATGTGCTCTTTTGAATTATCAACCCAAATGTAACAACCCACGTATGTTTCGATAATATAAATATAACGTCGTTAATCGTTAATCTAGTGTGTGTCCAAAAAGTCACATTTTGCATACAGATGAATTTGGATTTGAGACCAATTCCATTGAGTTCATAATGTCGTTTATGAAAATAAAAGATATAAACATCGATACGTTTGGAGTTTGAAAATTTTGGGACTTCGAGTGGGGTTTGGGTTAGCCAAACTAACCCATTTCAGCCTTACTTAGCGATCCCTACAGCTCTCTCCACTTCATTCACTAAAAACACTTCAAAGAAAATAGAAATTGGGGGAAGGCGAGGGGAACTAGAATTCCCTAAACCTATTTTAATCCTAGTGGCTCCAATCTTGTAGGAATCAAGTGCAAAATCAAGGGAGAAGCTAAAGTAAGTCCATTTCCATCTTCTCCATCTTATTCTCAATTTCTGAAATTTCCTATAACCTAACTCTTAGGAATTCTATTTATGTGCTCTTAGATTGGTGATTCAAGAGCTATGCTTGAAGAGAGATTGATCTTACTTGGTTTTAGGGTCTCTTCGGGCTTCTAGTAATCAAAGGTGAGTTCTTGTGAACTCACATCTATGTCTCAAGCTATTAAGCTGGGCTAGTGTGCTCTTGGAACATGTAAATTGTGTATGATTTAGTTAATTGCTTATGTTGTTGATTCCTTACTTTCAAGTATTCGAAATCTTAGTATGTTATATGTTTAAGATTGTGCTTGTTATAGGTGAAGTTATTGTGTGCACAACCCTTACAATTTCCCTTTATCACTAAACCATATAGTTCTAGCTTGAATTGTATTCGATTGCTTTGGTTATAGAATTTATACATTTTGGAATTTATAATAAAATCATTACAATATCATGTATATATATGTTTGTGCATTGTGTTCTTGATTTGTTTCGACGAAATATAGAGGCTTTAATTTCACTTAGAAAACATTATATACTATCACCATTAGTCCGAGCACGACCAACACCAATTGCACATTAATTTCCTAGGAAAACAATTGCTCATGCTTCAGCTTAGACGTTTGACCGGATATGTCATATGTTTGTCCAAGCTCTCAGGAAAAATAAAAAACAATAGACTATCAACTCAGACGTCTAGGCTCTTTCCTGGCCGAGTTTCGTTCCCTTCAGCCTTCTTTGTGAGTTTTCAGTTTCTCTGATTCACAGATTTCTATAGCTTGATTTTTGGATTCTGATTTACGTTATTAAAACATGAATTTTGAGACCGATTGCAATTGCAATCGATATTGGATGAGAATTTCCACTTCAAAACTATAAAGGGTTTTATATTACTATTAGATACCAAATTCTTTTATTTAAATGGTTTTTAAACTGTAACACCCCGTATTTTCTTTAAACATAAGAGTAAGAAATCAGAGAATAATTAAATTATAACAAAATAATTATGGGAAATGGGTTATGCCATTGCGTTCGTCTCGAAACTCTGCTTGGGATAGAGTCTAAGTTTGCATAAATCGGACTCCGTATGAAGAAGATATGGCCTTCAGAAGTTTCAAAAAAACCATCCCGAAATTCAAAACTCAGATTTCGAAATTCAAAACAGACACCCGGGCTGGGCGGGAAAATTCCCGCCCAGGACCCAGGTCGACACTAGGGTCGACACGGGCGTCGACCTATGTAAACAGGTCGACACTAGGGTTGACCCCCCTTTTCCAGATCTGGAGACGGATCCATTTTTCTGCACCTGGACGCCTTTCTGACTGGATTCGTGAGCTCTAACCTATTTAAACACCCCCAAAACTAGCTTTCTCTCCACACAATTTCATTCTGCCTATACTCCACCTCTATTCTAACTAAAAATAAAAATGGCATCGCTACTCTGTTAGAATCAAAACTAGGATTAATACATCTTCTTCCAATCTGAATAGAACTAAAAGAGAATCAAATCTAAAACGATTAGTCTACATCAAAGGCGAGCATTTTAGTTTCAGAACACAAATTCCAGAATACAAGAATCGTTCCTTTTTGTGAGTACAGTTATTTTCAAATATGAAATTTAATAATTATCTTGACATTTTTGTGAATCTGGATCCGAGGTTATGCATAGTTTTCTGTGGATCTATCTTGATTGTGACTGTTCTGTATCTGTTCGCTCTTTTCTTCTTTTTTGTTTATAGCCAGGCTACCACGAGCCTGCACCAAATCTCATAAGAAACTAACGCACGAATGTTAAATTTTGGGACAAATAATGGATAATGCATAATTGGACATGACTGATCTTTGATTAATTTGAGAAATGGACACATGTTGTAAATTAGATCTAGATCTACGTATACTCTGTAATTTGGAAGAAGAGGAATCATTGTATGATAACATGTGTCTTGAAACTTGGGGACATAACGCATATAAAAATTAAAATCTGATTATGAGATGTTATAATTTAAAATCTAGGCTTTTGGGGTAAATTTTATGTACTGATTCATGACTTGAAAAAGGAATATGTGACTTAGGCATAGAGACCTATATTATAATAGGATAACTATCTATATGAATACGCCTAAAAGTGGATTTTTGGATATTTGGCATTAAAGGCTATAATTTGGCATAATTCATATGGTATATCATGATTTGGGCTTTTAGAGAATATTCTGTACTATGCAAAGTTTAACTAAAGATTTGGGCATATGCTGTATTATGAATTATGACCACGATTTAGGCATGTAAGTTTAGGCTAAATTTATGATTAGGCAAGATATGTAAATAGAGTTTTAGAAATATATAATCTTTTGAATTGCCTAATTTGCTAAAACTGTTATCTGCTAAATCTGTTGAATTGCCTAACCTGCTAAATCTGTTATCTGCTAAATCTGTTGAATTGCCTAATCTGCTAAATCTGTTATTTGCTAAATCTGTTGAATCACTTAATCTGCTAGATCTGTTATCTATTGAATTTCCTAATCTGTTGAAAGCTAAATAATTGTAATTTGGGTATGAAAATCCGTAGGCTCGATCTAAGATTGAGTAAAACATGGAAATTTGATTAATCTGCTGTAACCTGTAAAGTAGTTTAATCTGTTAAATAAACAGAATTAGTCTGATATATGTATAATCGGTATTGGAATAAATTGGCTATGACACGAGGTTAGACTCTGTTTGCGGTAGAAGCTTACCCGGAACCAACCGGCTTAACCAGCAACTGCAAACTGTCAGTCTAATGTGAGAGGTCGTAGGCATAACTAAAATATGCTTAGACACGAGGTTAGGTCTGGCTTGTGGCAGAAGTCTGCCCGGAACCACCCGCCACATCCAACGGCCACAAGCTACCGACCTAATGTGAGAGGTCTATGCATTAATATTTAATTAATGCAAATTTAAGAGAAATGTGGTGTCTAAAAATGTAATAACCCGGAAATCTGGGCCAATTTAAAATTTTTATTTTGGTAATTTTAATGAATTTTGAATATTTAAAATGAATATTTTAAATAAAAACGGTGAGAAAATTTTAGTTTGAATGGAATTCGAACGTATATATTTATATTCGTCGTCATTAGAATATATATAATTTATTTATATATATAAAAGGAATTGAAAATGGGGCGGTAGTTCGATAATTCGATTTCAAAATTCAAATGAATGTACCGGGTGCAAAATAAACCGAATTTTGGCGAAACCAAAAATATTAGAATCTATTTGAGAATATCTTTCCAATGAATCCGAAAAATTGAAATTTCATAGCGAGAATAAAAAGATATGTGCAGTTGAAAATTCTGAATAGTCGCTATGGAATTCAAGCCCTTAAAAATGGAAATTTTGCAAACGACCTCGGATTTCGACGAAACCACTTTTGTTGGATCCGTGATGTCAAATTATTGTTAGATTTCAAATTTCATAATTTTTCGAATTAATATGTGAGCGTGGCAAGGGAAAACGCGTTTGACCAGTTTCAGTTGATTTTAATCGATTGGAAAATGGCCATTTTTCAAACGGTCTCAGAATTCGATGAAATTAGTTTTGTTAGGACCGTATCGTCAATACGAAGCTAGAAAATATTTTTCTGGAATTTTTATAGTTAGTATGTGGCCCCGGTAAATTGAAATGCGCGTTCAATTCAATATATTGAGTTATATGTTGATTTTGATGAAAACTGATCGAAACGATCGAATCAGCTTACGATACTTATCCCATTGTGTTCGGAATGGGGGTAATTAGCTATAGACAATAGTCGTTGGGTTCGAATCGAAGTTCGGATGAAAAGTCAACTTTAAGGAAAATTAATTTAAATATAAATAAATGTATAAATAAGCCCTAACCCTTTTTTTTCTTCTGAAACCCACCCCCAAATTAAAACCCAAACTCGTCACCCAGACCCCCCCCCCCCCGCTCGATGATCCGTCTCGCGCCTCCCTACCAACGGCGACGCCGTCGATACCCTCTCCCCCACCTCCTCCTTGCTCCGCCCCCCCCACTTCTCTCGACCTCCCTCTTCTCCGACTAAGCCACCCAACCCCAACCCTAAAGCGACAGCTCCGCCGCCTGTGGGACCGCCGCGCCGCCTGAGCCTTCCCCCGACCACTGGCCACCGTCCTCTACCCCTTCTGATGCTCCTCCGGCCATCCATTCCCTCCCCAATCGAAGGAAGCCCCAAATCCTCCCCAAATCAGACCGTGTCATCACCCTCGAGCCACCCACCACCTCGACGCCGTGAAGAACAACTCCGACGACAGCAAGCGCCGCTTCCAGCCCTCCCCTAGCCTCCTTCGAACGCTCAACGTGAGTTCTTTTGACTTTACATTGATTATATTTTATGTTTTCTTTATGTATAACTTTATAAATATAAAGTTATGATCTTTAAAAATATATACAACTTTGATTTAGAAAAAATATATGATGTAGAAATTAGAAATAGGATTTTCATCTATTAAAAATGAAGCGATAAAAATATAATTTTTACTATAAACAGCGTGAAAAGAACTGCATTGGGAGATCAAACCAATCCAGATGTTTAGCAGTTAAACAGCAAAGCACGGCGGAGTGGAACCCTCTGTGAGAACTCCTCACCTTTTATTTAATTTTCTAATTGAAATATATACTAGGATGCAGACGGTGTTTAGTAGCACCCGACACCCGTCGTCCACAGACCATGGACGGCTTGTATGCTTGGTTGTTTGATTTTGATGTGTAGTTGATTGTGTGATGTGATGTGAAATGAAATGAAATATTTATATAGTTGAAAATATTTTATAGTTAAAAATAGAATTTTTAATGTGTATGAAATGAAATAAAAAAATAAACAAATCGGGCGATTTGTTTATATACACACATTTGACTGATATTGATTGGGACGATAAATTTTACACATCGCCCAACTATACAAATAAAATTTGTGTTTGATTGTTTGAAACCCCACACGGGTATTGGGATGATATTTGATGTACACTAATCCCGATTGTTTAGTTGTATGTCGATCGATTGATTGACAGACTGTTATGAGCGTTAAATATTTATATTTGACGCTTATACAGTGCATAATGCACTTTGGATGATGGTTGATTATTCATTGTTGTTATTGTATACATGTGTTGTAGAAAATCCATATAATTAACATTATATGGTAATTGATTGGGCCTCATTCCATATTTGAAAAAGAAATATTTGAAATAGAAATATTTGAAATAGAATATTTGAAAATAAAAATATATGAAGCCGTGTTGATTAGATTGACGCCATTTTGACGTGAACGATATTTATATCGATTTTATTTATTTTATAATGAATATCGAAAGTGATTTCAAAATCTGATATTTTGAAAAGAATTGAAATTCGAATTAAATTGAATAAAAATGAATTCGAATTGAAATTGAATATAAATGAATTCGAAT
Source organism: Allium sativum (assembly GCA_030737875.1). Lineage (NCBI taxonomy): Eukaryota > Viridiplantae > Streptophyta > Magnoliopsida > Asparagales > Amaryllidaceae > Allium > Allium sativum. Next base: position 964,209,647 of record CM060912.1, on the reverse strand, counting down.
TGAAATTGAATAGAAATGAATTCGAATTGAAATTGAATATAAATGAATTCGAATTGAAATTGAATATAAATGAATTCGAATTGAAATTGAATATAAATGAATTCGAATTGAAATTGAATTGAAAACAAACTGAAATTGAATTAGAAATCAATTTGAATTGAAATCGATTTGAAATGAATTTAAAACGAATTTACATTGGAATATTCAATTTTGATTTGAAATTGAATATGAAGTTGAAAACGTTTTGAAAATGAATTTAAAACGATTTATAAAGCACGTTTTGAATTGAAATCAACGAAGTATATATTATATATATAATATAATGGCCTGAATAGAACGCGCCGCGCCGCGGCAGTTTGCGAATTTCGACCATTGACTTCGAACGGATATTACGGGAGACCCGACCGTCGGATTCTTCTAAAACCGGAACCGTTGGGTTCGTATCGAAAAGAACTTTCTAACGAATATTGGAAATTAGAAATCTAATGGTTGGATTTGGAATTATGTCCAAATCAAATTTGGAAAAGGTCGCTGTAAGTGTAGTTCGATGGCCATTGATGGAAATCGACTGTACGGGCCTTGATAAAATTATTAAAAATAGTAATAATTTGTGTAAAATCATAAGAAATGATTTGTGAAGAATTGGGATGAAAAACTCCATATTTGAAAAGATAAAAATAGATCTTTATCGAAATGAACTAGTTTTGAACTAGAATTATAATTCTATTTATTTTTAAATAAATAAATTGAATTTGAAAAGGGTTTTAAAAGTAACTAGAATTTCCAGTAATTGAATTGGAATGGATTTGAATCGAAATTGTCTTCGGAATATTTCGATGTTGGATTTCGTGATTATACAGATGTTGTTATGGAAATTTGAAAGATATTTATATATCATTATTTCCAATACGATATGTGTTGGTCGTAGAATTTGATATTGAATATAAGCCGATATATTTTCTATTCAGAGCCTTGTATTTAATATCAAATGTAATTTGGGTTTGCCGTGAATGGTGTCTTCATTAACACTGTTCTTGAACACAGTTGAGAAAAAGATTAAATATTTTTATTTAGATTTAATGAAGTGTACCAATTAAATAATATTTAATTGGAATTGAATTGGTATTGATTTTTGGGTTTATCGTGAACAGTGTTTTAAATAACACTTGTTCTTTAACCCGATAATTAATGGAATGTGATTTTGGGCTGTCGTGAACGGTATCTTCAATAATACTGTTCTTAGACCTAAAGGAGTTAAGAAAATCAGAAACTAATTGGAGATTTGTTTAGTTGAATGGTTTCTGGAGTATTGATCTGATGTTGGTTTCGGCCTTCGGGGTTAATACTTAGGGAATTACTCACTTGCTAATTTAAGGTTAGGGACCGATTGAAATGTAATGTGATTTTGGATTTATCGTGAACCGTGTTTTAAATGACACTGATTCTTTAACCCAGTTGAAGATTGAAACTAAGTGGAGTTTTAATGAATCTTTAATTAGATTGAAAAGATCGAGAATGGAGTATCACCAGTTTTGCTCCAGGCGATAGTAAAAATTTTAATTAGATTTAGACGTGAAATGGTAATTCAATTTACCGACAACATCGTGGTGTTAGATATGAAGTATAACCAGTTTTACTTCATAGGATGAATAGATTGGGATTGGGAAATTAAAACAAATGATTACTTCGGTAAGGTTCGTTAATCCCGACTAGTTGGAATTGATATTCAAAAGTAGATTAAAGAATAAATATAAAGAATTTATCTTTGATAAAATTAATGGGAACCTTTCCCTATAATGTGAAACTTAGAAACTAACTGTCGGTTAGCTAAGCAGAATGGTTTTCTGGATATTGATCTGATGTTGGTTTCGGCATTCGGGGTTAATATTTGGGAAATTATTCTCTCGTTAATTTACGGTTAGTGACTGATGAATTGGAATGAGGCGTATGTTGTGTTTGTGTAACACTTGTTTATAATATACGCGAGTTATTCGGAAAGACCGGGTTTATCCCATTCTGAATAACTGATATGACGATAAGTCGAAGATGAAGACGGTGGTCGAAGACTGGAGGTTTTCATGTCGTTTGGGTGATTACTGACGATCTTGATTGGGATGTACACCCAAGAAGATGGAAACAGTTGGTGATCGTCCAGACGTACTTGGAGATCGATGGATATGCGGGGTACTAGGTGCCTCCGGTTTCGTTCAGACCCAGAACGAACTTGTGAATGGACTGTGTGTCTGACATTGGATTTTAGTCTATGTGGTAGATTTCTATTAAATATATATCTGTTTGGTGAAAACACCCCACCTCCGTTAGGGTCACTCTCAAAGGGAATGCCCTAATTTTGGTGGAGGTTTATAAGTACAAGTCACAGATATACAAGACAGATATAAGAACACATATTTGTAAACAGCGGAAGAACAACAAACTTTTATTTCATAAAGTCAAATACGTGTTACAACAACATCCTTTCCAAAAACATAGCATAACACTTTCATAATCTGCCTTGAGTACATGATTTAAAGAAGCATAAATAAAACATAGATAAACTGCAAAAGCCCCATAGTGGATTGTCCAAAGCCATAGTTCAAAACAGGAAAGTCCAAGCAATACATTTCTCTTCTTCAAGCTGGATGTTGAGGTTGGTCAAGCTGCTGTGTTCCCTCCCTGAGGACCTGGGGGGGGGGGGGGAACGGAAGAAAGAAGACGAAAGAAAAGTAGAGTCAGACATAAAGCCTGAGTAAGTCTAGTACTATTTTGTCTATGAATAAAGAACTGGGTATGATAAGTATAAACAAGAAATGGGCAAGCACAATAAACTTGGTTAAGTTATCTAGGGTCGAATATACTATCGTACCCCATGTTAATCTCTGAACCCATATAAACTAGTTTCCAATTGGCACCCCATAATCAGGGTGATGTGATCCATTCTATGATGATCGGCTCCTACTCGCATAGTTACATGTGTCTTACGGCCCCCGATGTCTGTAGTTACCTATGCTGGTCCCACCATGGGGTGTATCAAGTCCCATAGTGGCAACCCGACACAACCTTAGAGTGCACAGGTATGCTACTGGTGTCCAGTGCCTTATTTTTCTGCGCCGGAGTGTGTGCACGCCCGCACTCCGTTAGAACCTGCACTGCTACACCACCGCCGTTGCTTTGACCTCTTACAATCAGCCCAGTAATCGTGCCCCACCCTGCCTAGTTTCAGGGTATCCTGATACACCTTTTAGGGTTACTGCTGAAAAGGGTCCCCCGTTACTAGGTTTTCTATCTCTAGCCAACATGCTAAGTTGGTTAATTGTTTCCTAACCTAACCCCACCAGTCCGTTTAGTTTAGCATGTTCCATTTTGATTAAGTCTTTAGTTCACTTAATCCTAACAATCCTGACTCAGCCTTAATTGTCTTATTAAGGCCCTGACCTCTCACATTAGACAGGTATTGTTGTGGCTGCCTGTTGCCGGTTGGTTCCGGGCAGTCTTACGCCACAACTCAGTCTAACCTCGGGTCCTTGCTGGGCTCCATGTTTAACCTCCCACATTGGATAGGTATTGTTGTGACTACTGGACAGCCGGGCGGTTCCGGGCAGGTTTACATCACAACTCAATCCAACCTCGGGTTAAACACATCGTATTTTCTACATTTACATATCTTGTCATTCTTCTTTATTTCTTATATGTAAATATTTGCGGCCCATTATTAAGTTAATGGTGTAAAGGTTACACCAATCATGGGCCCAACCCATACTTGAATTTGGGCCCTTCTATTTTATATTTTCATTTATTCATTAATTAATTTTAACCCAACGTTATTTTCCCCCGTTTTACACGTCCGTTTATATATATTGGGCTTAGCCTTTTAAAGCCCAATTTAGCCATGCGAAAAGGGGAGGCTTATGGCGTATACACAAAGAGGGGAAGGTGAGCGCATGAACTTGCAATACGACGTTGGAAATACAAAATAGAAATTGGTGTACTTCCATAGTGGCAACATAGGTGACATGAATCAAAGCATGTGAACTTGCATAGGTTTAACTACAACATGAACCTATATTCTTATTTAGGCATAATGTCAAACATAAGCATGTCATAAATATTCCTAGCAAAGGCATAGCATAATGTCAAACATAAGCATGGCATAAGTAAAGTTAAATTTGTTCATGGCATAAACATAAACAAGTCATGTTCATAAGGTTCCTACATGTTTACAAAGGGGATACTTTGTTACTAACAAAAAAGCATAGTTCAACTTAATCATGGTTTAAGTCTAATCACATAACGATGGTATAAACATACTTATGCATAAAAATTCCTAATCATGGTGTTTGCTTTAAACTTGCAAAAAGGGATTTTTGAGTCTAACCTAGCCATGTCTCACATATGTCATCATATAATTCTTGTAAACAAGATAGACTTAATCATGGATTTCAATTATGCCAAATATCATTCAAAGCCTAGCCATATTCATAAGTTTGCAAAAGCATGACTTAATACATGGATTATGGTGTCAAAATTCCAACATAGTTTCATATGAACTATAACAACCAAACTTGTTTCAATTACTTGCAAAATGATTTATGCACAAAATATACATCCTGATGGCATAATAACAAAGCCCCAACTTGCATGAATTTCAATCAACTACATACATGTAGCTTCAACATAGATTACATAATTTGCGCAATATTCCAAACGTATACTTACATAGAACTACCGCATGTAGTTCTTTATAATGAATAACATAATTCAAGAATATCCAAACGTATATAAATTGATAAGAACGCACAAATATGAATTACTTCCATTGCCACAATTCAAGCATACACATCAACACAGTTGTTTATTTATACCAAAGTAATACTCTACTTACAATGGTTGCGGCGAATTCTCAAATTAAGAGATATGATTCCTTTGTTGAATTGATTGGCTTTAGGTTGCTTGAATTGCTTTAGGCTTTAGAACTTTCTTCCTAATTCCCTCTCTAGTTGGCGGCTACTCTTAGTCGTTCCTCAGCAACATGGCGGCTATGTTCTTAATTTGAATGAATAGATTAGGGTTTAGTCTAGGGTTGTTTATATAGAGGTTAGGAATTGATTAGGACCCTTGATGTTGCTAGGATTGATCATAGCCATTCATTAGATAGAGAGACCAATAAGAATCCGCCACCTAGCCCTAATGACAAAGCAGACCACAGAAATTCGACCAAACACAGACCTGGCCAGCCAGGTTGACTGGGCTCGACCAGGTCGACACCCCTGTCGACAGGGCTGTCGACAGCCCTGTCGACATGGGTAGCCCAGGTCGACAGCCCAGTCGACCTGGGTGGCCTAGGCGGGTGTTTATCCGCCCTGGCCCACTGGGCCCGATTTTTAATTATTTTATTCTGTTTGAATTTTAAATTTAATTCAAAACTTCCGAAGGCCATATCTTCTTCATATGGACTCCGTTTTTCGAAAACTCGGACTCTATTTCGCGTATTTTTCCGAGACGAACGCAATGGCGTATCCCGTTTTCCTTAGTTCTTTGATTTCAGATTAATTATACTTTAATTTGTTAATTTCACAGTTATAGAATTTTTGGGGTGTTACATTCTCCCCCACTTAAAAGGATTTCGTCCCCGAAATCTTCAAGTTAGGAGGAATGTATATCCTAACATCCAATCATCCATCTACTCATCCATCAAACACGAGCATCCATTGTCCTTAAAAGACTTCTAATGCTTCATGATCATATGCAAAGTGTGTGTGTACATGTACTTATCTAATGCAAAATCAGGCGGTCTACTGATTCAGTTGACCTCCTTAATGCGAATTATGTAAGTGCCATGAATCCATTATGTATGCAAATTTTCCTATTCTTGATTCTACATGAGTGCACAACCATTCAATACAAATGCAACATCCACATGACAACACATTAAAGTTCAACCATATATGAATACAAACATATATGCATATGCAATATGAAGTGACTGAGCCGATCTAAAACCTAGATTGTGTGTGTATATGCAACCACGAGCAACCACTAGCAATCACTTGCAACCACTTGCAACCATCATACATAACATGTTTCAACTACATGTTTCCATCCAAAAAGATTCTACCTAAAAGATAAGGTCGAGGAAATATACCTAAGAAGATAGATAAAAGCGCAACTTAAGGAAAATGAAAGATCAAGGATGTACCCTCGAACAGAAAAGGGTAGGCTGTACGGATTCTAGCTTCAGTTTCCCAAGTCGCGTCTTCCTCGGCGTCGCTCCACTGAACTTTGACGAGCTTGACTTCGCGGTTGCGTAGCTTCTTCACTTCCGTTCCTAAGATGCGGGTTGGAACTCTTCTTATGGTTGCTTCGCGTTCCACTTCGGCCTCTTCGAGGATGTTTGGCTCTACTACTTCAGCTGACTCATGCAGACATTTTCGGAGGTGTGAAACGTGAAAAACGTTGTGGACTCCAGCCAACTTCTCGGGTAGCTCTAATCTATAGGCCATCTTCCCAATTTTCTCGATGATAGGGAATGGCCCTACGAACCTTGGTGCTAGCTTTCCTGTGGTTCCAAAGCGAATAACGTTTCTTAGCGGTGATACCTTGAGAAAAACTCTGTCTCCAACCTCGAATTCAAGGTCGGTCCTCCTCCTGTCGGCATAGGACTTTTGTCTGTCTTGGGCCGTCTTCATCCTTCTTCGTATTAAGTCTACTTTCTCTGAAGTCTCTCGGATCATATCTGATCCAAGTATAAGCTTATCAGTAGACTCCCACCAACAAGTGGGCGATCGGCACGGTCTTCCATATAAAGCTTCGAAGGGCGCCATTCCGATGGTTGCTTGATAGCTGTTGTTGTAGGCGAATTCTACTAAAGGAAGGTGGTCTTCCCATGTCCCTCCGAAGTCGAGGACGCATAGCCTTAAAAGGTCTTCCAAAACTCTATTCACTCTCTCTGTTTGGCCGTCGGTTTGGGGATGATAGGCTGTGCTCAAGCATAACTGCGTTCCTACTGCTTCTTGCAGACTCCGCCAAAATTCGCTGGTGAAGATGGGGTCTCGGTCACTAACAATGCTAGATGGTATTCCATGGAGTCGAACGATTTCCTTGAGGTAAAGTGATGCTAGGGATGAGGCAGTTCTTTTACTTTTGACAGGTAAAAAGTGGGCGCTTTTAGTAAGCCTATCCACTATTACCCAAATGCTAGTGTTGCCTCTCCTAGACCTAGGCAGCCCATCGATGAAGTCCATTGAGATGCTATCCCACTTCCACTGCGGGACCTCCAGAGGATGTAGTAGTCCGCCAGGCTTTTTCTGTTCCGCCTTAACCTGTTGGCACACCATACATTTAGAAACAAATTCTGCCACGTCCTTTTTCATGCCATTCCAAAAGAAAGTCCTTTTTATGTCTTTGTACATTTTATCCCCGCCTGGGTGTATCGTCATCTTGGAGTGATGTGCTTCCTCGAGAACCTTCTTTATTAAATCGTTTGTCTGTGGGACGCATAGTCTTCCGTCTCGCCTTAGCAAACCCTTATCGTCGATGGAGTATCTGTTGAGGTGACTTGAAGTCTCACCCCTAATTAGCCTATCAATCATTTCCACAAGCTGAGGGTCTTCGCGTTGTGCTGCCCCTACTGAATCTACTAAAGCTGGGCGCACTTCGAGAGATGCTAGCAAGCCTGGTACGAAATCGGAGGAAGGCCTAAAGTCGAAGCTGGCTATAAACTCTAGGCTTTGTCTTTCAACAAACAACGGGCTTAGGGTCAATTTCTTTCGGCTCAACGCGTCTGCCACTACGTTGCCTTTGCCCGGAGTGTAGGAGATTTCGAAATCGTACGAGGCAAGAAACTCCATCCATCTTTGTTGCCTCAAGTTAAGATCCTTCTGCGAGAAAAGATATTTCAACGATTTATGGTCAGTGTAAAGTTCGAACTTCTCACCTAGGAGATAGTGTCGCCAAGACTTGAGTGCAAAGACGATGGCGGCTAACTCGAGATCGTGGGTTGGGTAGTCCTTTCGTGCACCTTCAACTGCCTCCCGCCATAAGCTACTACCCTTCCTTCTTGCATTAAGACGGCGCCTAGCCCTGTCCCACATGCATCCGTATAAACAGTGAACATCTTGCTCCCATCTGGCAGCGTCAAAACTGGGGCTGTTGTAAGAGCCCTTTTCAGTCGTTGGAAAGCAAATTCGCAATCCAAATCCCAATTGAACACTAGATTCTTCTTGGTCAATTTCGTGAGCGGAGCTGAGATTTTCGCAAAATCCCTTATAAATTTTCGATAGAAACCTGCTAGTCCTAGAAAGCTTCGGACCTCAGTTGCATTCCTTGGTGTCTTCCAATCCTGTACCGCCACTACCTTAGCAAGGTCCACTGCTAACCCTTGTTTGGATACTATGTGCCCAAGGAACCTCACCTCTTCTCTCCAAAAGTGGCATTTGGAGAATTTGGCTTTTAGTTGATGGACTCGCAAAGTTTCCATGATTGCCCTTAAGTGTTGAGCATGTTCCTCTTCACTCTTTGAGAAGATAAGGATATCATCTACGAAGACCACTACGAATTTGTTGAGGAAATCTCTAAATACCCTACTCATCAGGTCCACGAAGTAAGCAGGTGCATTTGTCAAGCCGAAAGGCATGACAAGCCATTCAAAGAAGCCGTCTGGGGTTCTGAACGCCGTTTTATCGATGCTATCTTCAGCCACCCTTAGCTGATGAAAACCGGTTGCTAAATCGAGTTGGGAGAAAACAGACGCTCCTACAAGCTGGTCAAACAAATCGTCAATTCTAGGGAGAGGGTGCCTATTCTTTTTCGTTAGCTTGTTGAGCTCCCTATAGTCAACACATAGACGGAGTGAACCATCCGCCTTTGTAGCGAACACCACCGGAGCGCCCCATTCTGAAATGCTCCTCCTAATGAACCCCTTTTCTAGAAGCTCTTTAATCTGTTTACTGAGCTCTTTCCTTTCTCGTGGAGCCATATGTCTAACGGGCAACGCAACGGGCTTTGCATTATCTACAAGATATATGCAGAAGTCTATTTCCCGCTTCGGAGGCAAGCCCTTCACCTCTTCAAAGACATCCGGATATTCCCGGACCACTCTAACTGATTGCAAATTTTCAACAGAGGCATCTAGCGATTCAAGATAACTAAGAATAACCGCATACGAGGGATTACAAGAAATTTCCAAAGTATTACCGAGCTGGGTTAGGAGCCTAACAACCCTTTTCTCACAATCAAGGATGGCCCCATTACGGGATAGCCAATCCATACCCAAAATCAAACCATACCCCGAAAAGCCCAAAACAAAGGCACTACATTGAAATTCTACGCTTAGAATAGAAATTTTCAATCCCACACAGATCATAGACAAATGAGCTGGGCCCCCAATTGGGTCTGAAACAATTAAGGGGTCCTCTACCATACTAGTTTTTAGGTGCAGAGATTCTACTAAAGCAGACGAGATAAAGGAGTGTGATGCGCCGGAATCAAATAAAGTGCGAACGGGGTGATCATAAAGATAAATTACGCTTTCTACAGAAGTATTTATACCTCGCTGTTGCAATGGTGGCGCTTCTAGCACATGGACCTGTGCCCCTGGGGTGGATCCAGCCCTTTGCCCCTGTCCTCGTTTCTTTGGGCAGTCCTTAACCCTATGGCCTGTCTCACCGCAAGAAAAGCACCCACCATTCTCCTTGGCCTTCTTTTTCCGGCAGTCCTTTACTAAGTGCCCCACTTTGCCACAGAAATTGCACTTCCTCTTCTCTTTGTTGCCTTTCCCGCCCTTCTTAAAGTCTGTCTTCTTGGGCTGCAAACCCTCTTTCTTCCCTTGAGAGCTTTCTGCCTTTGTCTCCTTCTTGCCCTTATCCTCTTCATTCAGCAATGCCATTTGCACCAATCTTTCATATGTGGCTCCCATGGGTATATGGGTCATGGACAAACTGTGTAATGGATCATTCAACCCTTTGACGAAACGGAGAGCCTTCTTGTGCGGGGTGTTGACTAGGTCAAGTCCAAACCTAGCCAGCTCATCGAACTGATTCACATACTCTCTGACAGCCTTGTCTCCTTGCTTAAGAAATAAGAATTTTTCCAACTGCAAACTTCTTTCCGCATCTGAGAGAAATTTAGTCTCAAACCTTGCCCTAAAGTCCTCCCATGTCTCCACTGGTCTTTCAGCATTAGTGACTTCCCACCAGTAGGAAGCCTCGCCCTTCAATAGCCACACTGCCAACTGTACTTTTTGTCTATCTTCTACCTCAAAGATGATGAATAGGTCCTCCGTTTCTTTCAGCCAATTTCTAGCTGCCACGAAGGACTCAGTTCCATGGAAATCCCTTCCTCCCATAGCTTTAAAATCTTTACATATCTTAGCAAACGTGTTTCCCCGTGGAGGAGGTGGAGGAAAAGGTGCTGCTGCAGCTGGATGGTTTCCTTCCGCTGGGGGAGGAGGAATGGTAGGACCTGGCTGAGTGGCTCTTGCTTCTAAGAACCGTCTAAACCAACCAGGTATTGGCACCCCTTCCGGCAAGTTAAGTTCTTGGGACATGCTGAAACAAAAAGGATAGATTCAAAACGAAGGATAAGAGATAGTTCCTATGGCTTTGGGGAGTGGACTTTTGCCTTTTTTTTTTAAAATAAAATAATATTTTTCTTTTAAAAATGCTTCTTTAAATTTCCTTTTTGAAAATAATTTTTTTCAAAACTTTTTTTCTTATCTGGTAAACCTATGCTCTGATACCAAGTGAAACACCCCACCTCCGTTAGGGTCACTCTCAAAGGGAATGCCCTAATTTTGGTGGAGGTTTATAAGTACAAGTCACAGATATACAAGACAGATAAAAGAACACATATTTGTAAACAGCGGAAGAACAACAAACTTTTATTTCATAAAGTCAAATACGTGTTACAACAACATCCTTTCCAAAAACATAGCATAACACTTTCATAATCTGCCTTGAGTACATGATTTAAAGAAGCATAAATAAAACATAGATAAACTGCAAAAGCCCCATAGTGGATTGTCCAAAGCCACAGTTCAAAACAGGAAAGTCCAAGCAATACATTTCTCTTCTTCAAGCTGGATGTTGAGGTTGGTCAAGCTGCTGTGTTCCCTCCCTGAGGACCTGGGGGGGGGGGGGGGGGAAACGGAAGAAAGAAGACGAAAGAAAAGTAGAGTCAGACATAAAGCCTGAGTAAGTCTAGTACTATTTTGTCTATGAATAAAGAACTGGGTATGATAAGTATAAACAAGAAGTGGGCAAGCACAATAAACTTGGTTAAGTTATCTAGGGTCGAATATACTATCGTACCCCATGTTAATCTCTGAACCCATATAAACTAGTTACCAATTGGCACCCCATAATCAGGGTGATGTGATCCATTCTATGATGATCGGCTCCTACTCGCATAGTTACATGTGTCTTACGGCCCCCGATGTCTGTAGTTACCTATGCTGGTCCCACCATGGGGTGTATCAAGTCCCATAGTGGCAACCCGACACAACCTTAGAGTGCACAGGTATGCTACTGGTGTCCAGTGCCTTATTTTTCTGCGCCGGAGTGTGTGCACGCCCGCACTCCGTTAGAACCTACACTGCTACACCACCGCCGTTGCTTTGACCTCTTACAATCAGCCCAGTAATCGTGCCCCACCCTGCCTAGTTTCAGGGTATCCTGATACACCTTTTAGGGTTACTGCTGAAAAGGGTCCCCCGTTACTAGGTTTTCTATCTCTAGCCAACATGCTAAGTTGGTTAATTGTTTCCTAACCTAACCCCACCAGTCCGTTTAGTTTAGCATGTTCCATTTTGATTAAGTCTTTAGTTCACTTAATCCTAACAATCCTGACTCAGCCTTAATTGTCTTATTAAGGCCCTGACCTCTCACATTAGACAGGTATTGTTGTGGCTGCCTGTTGCCGGTTGGTTCCGGGCAGTCTTACGCCACAACTCAGTCTAACCTCGGGTCCTTGCTGGGCTCCATGTTTAACCTCCCACATTGGATAGGTATTGTTGTGACTACTGGACAGCCGGGCGGTTCCGGGCAGGTTTACATCACAACTCAATCCAACCTCGGGTTAAACACATCGTATTTTCTACATTTACATATCTTGTCATTCTTCTTTATTTCTTATATGTAAATATTTGCGGCCCATTATTAAGTTAATGGTGTAAAGGTTACACCAATCATGGGCCCAACCCATACTTGAATTTGGGCCCTTCTATTTTATATTTTCATTTATTCATTAATTAATTTTAACCCAACGTTATTTTCCCCCGTTTTACACGTCCGTTTATATATATTGGGCTTAGCCTTTTAAAGCCCAATTTAGCCATGCGAAAAGGGGAGGCTTATGGCGTATACACAAAGAGGGGAAGGTGAGCGCATGAACTTGCAATACGACGTTGGAAAATACAAAATAGAAATTGGTGTACTTGCATAGTGGCAACATAGGTGACATGAATCAAAGCATGTGAACTTGCATAGGTTTAACTACAACATGAACCTATATTCTTATTTAGGCATAATGTCAAACATAAGCATGTCATAAATATTCCTAGCATAGGCATAGCATAATGTCAAACATAAGCATGGCATAAGTAAAGTTAAATTTGATCATGGCATAAACATAAACAAGTCATGTTCATAAGGTTCCTACATGTTTACAAAGGGGATACTTTGTTACTAACACAAAAGCATAGTTCAACTTAATCATGGTTTAAGTCTAATCACATAACGATGGTATAAACATACTTATGCATAAAAATTCCTAATCATGGTGTTTGCTTTAAACTTGCAAAAAGGGATTTTTGAGTCTAACCTAGCCATGTCTCACATATGTCATCATATAATTCTTGTAAACAAGATAGACTTAATCATGGATTTCAATTATGCCAAATATCATTCAAAGCCTAGCCATATTCATAAGTTTGCAAAAGCATGACTTAATACATGGATTATGGTGTCAAAATTCCAACATAGTTTCATATGAACTATAACAACCAAACTTGTTTCAATTACTTGCAAAATGATTTATGCACAAAATATACATCCTGATGGCATAATAACAAAGCCCCAACTTGCATGAACTTCAATCAACTACATACATGTAGCTTCAACATAGATTACATAATTTGCCCAATATTCCAAACGTATACTTACATAGAACTACCGCATGTAGTTCTTTATAATGAATAACATAATTCAAGAATATCCAAACGTATATAAATTGATAAGAACGCACAAATATGAATTACTTCCATTGCCACAATTCAAGCATACACATCAATACAGTTGTTTATTTATACCAAAGTAATACTCTACTTACAAGGGTTGCGGCGAATTCTCAAATTAAGAGATATGATTCCTTTGTTGAATTGATTGGCTTCAGGTTGCTTGAATTGCTTTAGGCTTTAGAACTTTCTTCCTAATTCCCTCTCTAGTTGGCGGCTACTCTTAGTCGTTCCTCAGCAACATGGCGGCTATGTTCTTAATTTGAATGAATAGATTAGGGTTTAGTCTAGGGTTGTTTATATAGAGGTTAGGAATTGATTAGGACCCTTGATGTTGCTAGGATTGATCATAGCCATTCATTAGATAGAGAGACCAATAAGAATCCGCCACCTAGCCCTAATGACAAAGCAGACCACAGAAATTCGACCAAACATAGACCTGGCCAGCCAGGTTGACTGGGCTCGACCAGGTCGACACCCCTGTCGACAAGGCTGTCGACAGCCCTGTCGACATGGGTAGCCCAGGTCGACAGCCCAGTCGACCTGGGTGGCCTAGGCGGGTGTTTATCCGCCCTGGCCCACTGGGCCCGATTTTTAATTATTTTATTCTGTTTGAATTTTAAATTTAATTCAAAACTTCCAAAGGCCATATCTTCTTCATACGGACTCCGTTTTTCGAAAACTCGGACTCTATTTCGCGTATTTTTCCGAGACGAACGCAATGGCGTATCCCGTTTTCCTTAATTCTTTGATTTCAGATTAATTATACTTTAATTTGTTAATTTCACAGTTATAGAATTTTTGGGGTGTTACATTTGGCGGCGGAGAATTTATTCTCTTGCTTAATGCCCTTCTCTGAGACGTACGAGCTCAGGGGTTATATACTGATGGATATCAAACGCATAGAGTGAATTGCCTGTGTGGCATGCCTAAGTGGCAAATGATCAAGGCTTCTGTTGAAAAGCAAAGTCTTGTGGTTGACGATCGAAGCACGGCCTTTGTGGCGTAGCTTTGTGTAACGTTTACTTCACGAGTTTCACACCCGGTGGTGAACCAAAAACGGGAGAGGACCTCATGGAGGGCATGCATTTCTTTCTAGCTAGAAGTGGCGTCAGTGGTTTTACATGCCCTGAAGAGTTTGACTTATGTAGTTGTTGCTGTTGCGAGGCGCTTCGGTTTGATCGGATGATCCGGGTCCGATGGAGTCATTTAGTTGGCTCACCTACGCCCCATAGGGCGGGGAGACGTATTGTTCAGGTATAATAATCCAGATCGGTGGACCGACCCTGACGATCCATGGGGCAGTTGCGGCTGTTCCTGAGACATGGGCTAGATTGTCTCGAATAGGTAGAGGACTATATTTTGCCTCGGTTCATAGATGGTAATCCAATTTCCAAATATGTGACATTTGCGGTTTTATTTGTAGAGCCTAGTATGGCGACATAGTGGGATGGGGCGCTTATGCCGTCTATGATTGATACTTATGATTTGAAGTTGTTTTATACACTATGCACTTATAATAGTATCAAATGATTTGTTTTAAACGTATCAAGCATTCTTGGCTATTATAAGGTAAAAACCCTATCCTCCGGCTTGCGTTGCATTGTGTGATGGGAATTGGGTCTTATAATAGCTTCATTGTTCTTTATTTAGCATTGCGCTGTTGTTTTATGCACTGGTGCTCTTGGTAGGAAACCCGTTCCGTGTTATACGGTGTGGTCCCTTGATTTACCTAATTTTAAAATAAAGATTAATAACTGTTTTAGTTCTCACACCAGTCCCATTACTGAACTGGAGTTTATTGTTTTAACCTAAACTCTGAGTGCCCTTATTTTCGACGCGGGCAGCTAGTAGTTTTGGTTTTGCATATTTATATTCACAGGATCCTGGTTTATAGCTGGAATGATATCCGGAAAGCTTTGTATCCGTATATCTCCTTCAGTTGTGTATTGTATTATTTTCCGCTGCTATGTATTTAAATGTAATTTAAATCTCTGATATTTCTGTGTAATATTCATTTATACTCTGTATATTCTTGTAATCTGATGGTATTGTTGTAATATACAATGAAATGTTCTCCCGTCTGCGTTCTGATGTGGCTTGTTCTCGAACTATCCGCGCTTTCCTTTACGGGGAAGTTACGGGTCTTTTCAAAAAACGTGTTGGGTGGATAGGGTTAAACCAACTGGACCGATGAATCTAATAAACCCGTTTCGTGAATCTGTAGGCCCAATACAAAGTTAGACAATTTGTACGTGTGTTAATTCTGTACATCTGATTTGTTAATCTGAAAACTTGTTAACTTGATTGTCTTATCTGTGAACTAGTTATCTGAATTCTGTCTGAAACTTGTACACAAGTTAATTAGAAATCTGCTAGTCTGGGGACACAAGCTGAGGAGGGGAAATACTTGTGTCATCTGTTGTTTTGGACCCATATTAGTCAGTAACCCTTTTTTGGTATCAAAACTTTGACCCACACTATATAGGGGTCCGGGCACGCTTACTGAACTAATTATAAGCGGTTCATTCTGATAATGGCGAGGGGTGTTGATGGCGCGTTCCAACCGGGTTATGTGCATGCATGGATCCGGTCTGCTCTGAGGATGTAAGGCACCGTGAAATCTGTAAATAGGTCTGTGCCAATAGGTTGCCACTTTAGGGACTGATACACCCTACTATGGGGCCAACACAGGGTATTTATGTATTAGAGAGCCGATCGCTTGGGGGTAGGTCTTATGGTACACTTAGTTATGTATGTTTCTGTTGGTACCGTCTGTTTCTGTTGGATGGTAAAACCTGTCTATTTCTGCATGGTACCGTCCGTTGTGGTGGTAAAGGCCCATTACTAGTGTACACCTAATTCTAACATTCTGTTTCCGTAGGGATCATTCTGCTTCCGTCTTTGATTCCATTTTTGATTTTGTTTATGTACCTTTTGTCTGTTGGGGTGGTAAGGGCCCATTAGTTGGGCGGTAAAGGCCCATTATTAGTTTTCTGTTTCTGCACCTTTTGTCTGTTGGGGTGGTAAAAGCCTATTATTAGCATTCTATTTCTGTACCGTTTGCCAAGGCCCATTACTAGCATTCTGATTTTGTAGAGATTATTTTATTTCTGTTTCTATTTCAGTTTAGACATTAGGGTAACACCTGATCTTGTTATACTAGTATTAGTTTAGAGAAGTGAAAACTAAGTAAGAAGCTTAGCTTAGCCTACATCATTATGTTTCTTCTGTTAACCTGCTATTCCTGTTACGGTTATCTCTCATCCAGTTTTATTTGCATGTCATGATACTATTAACTGTTTATATGCTGAAAGTCACTGACTCACCAGACTTATGTCTGACCTAGTTTGTTTCGCCTCTTTTCTTCTATTTCCCCCAAGGTTCTCAGGGTGGAAACATAGGAGCTTGATTCTGATTCTCTCTGCTTGAAGTGTTTGAAGTATTGCTTGGCTTTGGCTCTATCTTTTCATGGCAGTTTATGTTGGAGATTATGGCTTTGAAACTTTACATTCTGAAGGATTTTGTATAAGACTGATAATTGTGTACTTGAGCTTCGGTATTGTGATTTAGAAAAATGTAACCAAACTTATTTCTGCTTCTGCTGTAATAAAGTTATAATTTTTAAAGTACTACTTATCTGTCTTGTAAATTTCTGTTCTGTCTACTAAAAACACTCCACCAAAGTTAAGGCATTCCCTTTGCAAGTGACCTTAACGGAGGTGGGGTGTTACATAAACCTACATTGTTATACGAAGTTATTTTACACAGTCGTTTTATAAATCATTTTCCAACCTACTAGTATGTATTATATAATTTTTTTCTCATTTGAATGAGAATTCTAATTAAATGCCTTAGTTAAAACAAGGAACCATGACCCCTTGTTTTTGCTTCGATGGTTAATTCGTGGACTCGTTCGATTGAACATTGTGGGAATGATCGTTTCGTATTTCTAGTGTAATATACAACTTGTTCGTAAATATTCGAGTAGAGCAAGTGGTTATGGGACATGTAGCTCAACTCTTATATTTACTAGCTTGACGTAGTTTCGCTATACTTGATCAAAACTGATCAATTCGACCTTTGGGTCACTTTGATGATCTTCGGATCGTATTGAAGAAATTTGGTCGTTCATTTGATCATATCGATGATCTTCGGGTCATCTTGAGGAACCATGGTTTATTTGATTATATGATGACCTACAGATCATCTTGAGGAACTTCAGTTCATCTTTTCTTGAGGACCTTTGGCTTACGTGATCTTTAGATTCACGAGGAACTTCGGTTCACCTTTTCTTGAGGAGCTCCGGCACATGCGATCTTTGGATTCACGTGGAACTCTGGTTCATCTTTTCTTGAGAAGCTTAGTCTCATGCAATCTTTGGATTCACGAGGAACTTTATTTCATCTTTTCTTGAGGAGCTTTGGCTCATGCGATCTTCGGATTCATGAGGAACTTCGGTTCATCTTTTCTTAAGGAGCTTTAACTCATTCGATCTTCGGATTCACGAGGAACTTCGGTTCATTTGATTATATCGATGATCTTCGATTCGTCTCGTCTTGACGGGGCTTACATATCATATCTTAGGAGTAGCTTTATGATTAGGATGAGATATCCTTGTATAGCACTGAGATTTCTTTAACATATTGTATGTACGTCTTGAGCCTTCACATTTTGCATGTGAACATTATTGTTATTTCTTATATTTCATCAATTGATTATATCTCTATTTCCATCTCAGTTTAATATGATAAGTATAGCTGGACTGCTCCGTTTATTGTTTATTTTTTTATAAAAATACTTGGGTCCAACTGAGTTATTACAAGTGCTTCTCCATGACTTTAGCAGGGACCACCGTTTGACTTTTAGCAACTACATTAGCTTTGTTGTTTTTGGTTACATGCATATGAGATTGAGACTCTTTTGTATACATATTAGTTTGTGTTGCCTTTGTACCTATTCTTTTGTTGTATAGTGGATCAAGTATGAACAATATCATTGTATGTACACTTATATGTTATATTCATATCTATTCCGCCTTGGTGATATGAATATCTTTGTCTGACTCTGATTTTATTGTTATGTATTTTATATTGATTCCGAATTATATATAGCCATTGTGTAGTTGTTTTGAACTTGAATTAGGTGTGTTGGATTTTCTCTTGAGATTTTAAAAAAGTATGACCACATTATCCGGCATGTTTACAACTCATTCGAAGCTATTATACAGATGGTCGTTCCACAACAGCCTTATTCTTCATGTTAGTTGACATCATTGCTTGTAGTGACCTTAGATAACGCGAGTATAGAGGTGGGGCATACACTTGGTATCAGAGCCAAGTTCAGAACATATATTATGGCGAGTGGTCTTTGTCCTTGGTTTCTCTTAGGAAATCTTATTTAGGATTTAAATGAGTCTTAGGTCCCGTCATATTCTATCTTATATCATGATCCATTTTGACCAATAAAATTTATTTGACTTCATCTTTATGACATATTAGCTTTGAACAACCTAGAATCTCATCCCTTTACATGGGTAGGAATATAAATTATTTCCAATTTTTGGGTTGTAATAACTTCTAGGGACTTAGTTTTGAAGATTTCTAAATTATTTTATAAAATGGTTTAATAAAATAATTTTGGGTGAGTAAAACACTAATCCGCTTGAGATAAGCTTTGCAAGGCGATAACGAATAATTTTTTTCCGCTAACCAGTATGAAATGTTTTCATTTATTTATTTATGATTACAATTTTTGTTCATAAATAAATGGTTGCATCCCTGATTATTCATTAAGAAATTTGCGCCCTTATTTGGACGTAATTTGTTTTATTGTGTTGAGTTGCCCATTGAGTATGTTTGGAATTCTAATCGAGAGTTGGGATGCCATGATATTGATAGGATTTTTCTAAGCACTTCGACGAGATAATTCTAACACAACACTTATATTAAATATTAATGATTTGCATCGCCATTGAACCTTAGCATTAACAACTTTATACAAATAAATGGCGGGGAAAATCATTAGTATTGATTGTTAATTTGCAACCTTATGGGTTTTAATAAGATAATGAATTGATAATGCAATATATGAGACTATTATATATATCCTTTATACCTTTCATCATTAGAACTTTAATTATGAAGTTTAGGATATTTAATTTAGGAAAGGAAACTAATGCCTATCAAGGTTCGTTTCTCTTTATTATTTATGATGATGATTTTCGTGATCATCTCACTCGAGTTCTTTTGAATCGTGACCATTTACCTTTTATGCGTCAAAGGAACTTGGGGACACCATGTCCTTAGATGTTATAAGGCGCTTGTTTTATATCAAAGTATGCCAAATTTTCAAATCTATGTTTTATGAGGAGTTTCACATAGTTTGATCTTTTCTTTACCTTTATATCTTCCTATCAGGATGTATTAGCTCTCTTTGGGTAATGATTGAGTATTCTCATTTTCTTTGAAGTATTACTTTCTTTAAACAAGTAATATCGTCCTTTCGATTGAATAAGAAATTTAATTAAATGTTTTGGTAAAAACGAGTGGGTCGACACACTTGCGTTTACTTTGTCGGTTAATTTTCAAACTTAGTCTATTGAGATTTGATTTCATTTTGAATGAATTCTTTGGACCATGTATGGTCATTTTGTTGATCACATGTGCTGTATATCTTTATATAAATCGGCATTGGTCATTTTTCGTTTTGAGATTGTGTGTTGTATATATTTATGTACATTAGCGAGAATCTTATATGTTTTACATCTTCATATACATTTGTAAGGAATCGATAACATGTGTAGTATATCTTTATATACATTGGTGTTGATCATTTTCGCTTTGAGCTCGTGTGTTGTATATCTTTATGTACATCAGCGGGAACCTTATTTGTTGTATATATTTATATACATCGGTAAGGAATCGATCATATGTGTTGTATATATCTTTATATACATCGATGTTGATCATTTTTGTTTTGTGCTTGTGTGTTGTATATCTGTATGTACATCGATGGGAACCTTATGTGTTGTATATCTTT
This sequence comes from Allium sativum, assembly GCA_030737875.1. Taxonomy (NCBI): domain Eukaryota; kingdom Viridiplantae; phylum Streptophyta; class Magnoliopsida; order Asparagales; family Amaryllidaceae; genus Allium; species Allium sativum. The sequence goes on along the minus strand of CM060912.1, from coordinate 964,189,381 downwards.
ACATACATCGGTAGGGAGAGGATCACGTGTGTTGTATATCTTTATATACATTAGTGTTAGTCATTTTTGTTTGAGCTCGTGTGGTGTATATCTTTATGTACATCGAGGGGAACCTTATGTGTTGAATATCTTTATATACATCGGTAAGGTTAGGATTACATGTGTTGTATATCTTTATACATATCTGTATTGATAACCTTTGCTTGGGCTCGTGTGGTGCGTATCTTTATCTGTATCTACGGGAACCTTATGTGTTGTATATCTTTATATACATCAGTAAGGAGAGGATCACTTGTGTTGTATATCTATATATACATTGGTTTTGATCAATTTCGTTTGATCTCATGTGTTGTGTATGTTTATATACCTCCTTGTTGATCATTTATGACCACTTTACTATTTATGGAATTTGAACACTATCACCCATAATTGTTCGAGCATCTTTCCATTTTTATATTCTTCTCGATCTCTTTATGTGATTCTTATAATTTTAGTTATTCGAGTCTTCATTTGATAAATCATCTCAAATCTCCTTTTGAAAAGTAATAAGCTATATTTTTCTTATCTATCTTAGTCTTTTGTTTCCGGATTTCGATTCTGACCTCCGGGCTCTCGTAATAAAGCGATCAAATGGAATGTTATAGCTTTACGACCACGATAAGCTTAATAAATTCCATGTTTCGGATCGATGACCTGTTCTTTAGGTTAGTAGTGCTAAAGCCATTCCACTGTTTGACTTAGAAACCAAATTTCACTAACTCTTTATTTTCGTTCTTGTTTTGTCATTAGGGTTAACAAATATTCTAGTTTATTTTGTTAACTTTAATGAATTAAATTTTCGAGGTTATACCCTGATTAGTTTGACCACACTCATGTTGGTGATATCCTTGTGAACTTGAAAACCAAAGTTTTCAAATTTTATGAAACTCTTTCGACATCTACATTTATCATGCTTTCATGATTTAGAAGTTGTTCGTGAAATATTAGAGTTCGTGCTAATATTTTAAATTTGAAATTTTAGGGGTTTATGAAGACTAAAAGTTCCAATATATTTGTTTTTAGGAACGTTAGAGGATGTGCTAATATTTCTAGTTTAGGGTTTATAACCTGGATTTTTATTTCTTGATCATGTTTCCGCCAACGAGATCGCTTATCCGTGTGAATGGAATATATATGACCATCATATACATCCTATTCAATATAAGAAAATCTTGCAAGCTAGAATATTTTTTAAGATAATTTTAATGGATAAAATTCGCTAGATAAATCATGATAGGAAATGTTCTACGATTTTTGACAGTCGACATTTCCAAGTGAATTTGAATATTTAATGAGTTTATGTTGAAAATGTAAGAAAATAGGTTTATAATTTATAAAGGGGAATTATACATTAAGGGCCTCCTTTATTTAATCAATAAGTTTAAAGGACATGACTTTAGGTTAATTATTTTCCAAGACAAAAAACACTAGACGCCTCTTTCTTCAATATATTCTTTTGTTTCTTCGTTCCGCCATTTCTTAATCAAACCTAAGTTTTACCAAAAAACAATCGATTTCCATTTAGTTTCATCTAAATTCTGTTGCAATCGATTCATTTCCGACCTCTTTGATAGATTTCAATCCCTAAAACCTAAGCTGATTCATAACTACCTAAAACCCTAAATCCCTAAGTCGGTCTTTTCAAAAAAAAATCCTAAAAAAAGTCTATATTCTCAAAATAAAGATCGACAGTTATGAATTTAGGTTTTCATCTTTATAATATTTGGTAATTTCTGTTCAATAGTTGCTGAATAAGTAAATACTTGTTGTATGTTGTTCATCGATTGTTTGTGTTTATTGTGAATTTTGACAACAATTCACAACACAAAAGATTGCAGAAATGAATTTAAATTCACAATTTAGTTCTACTGAATGACAGAATATAAGTTACATAAACTATCTTATTTTATATTTTACTAAATGATAAATATTAACATGTTTATTTTTTACATAGAATATCTTGTTTTATTTTCGATTTAAAATAGATAATTGCATCTAACTTTTACTAAAATATAATTGCATCTATCTTTTACTAAAATATAATCGCAACTATCTTTTACTAATAGATAATTGCATCTATCTTTTACATAGAATACGTTGTTGATATTTTTGAAGGTATAATTGAAGTAGTTTGAAACGATAAACAAGTCATCTTTTTGAATAGAATTATATTTTTACACAAAAGATAAAAATATTGTTTTTGATTACATTGAGTTCTGGAGTATGTACTGAATAGTTTTACATCTAATGTAATATAATTCATACCACAAAAGATAATTTTGACAAACACAAAAACTAAATTTTATAAAAAGATAGATGCATTTATCTTATATGTAAATATAAAAATAAGGGCAGTGTTTTATGTTTATTACTATGCAGTGTACTGTTTAAATAGATAGATGTCGAGTTTGAAGACATGAATTATTATTGTTAAGGTTGTGTATTTATTAGCAGTTTTTGATTTTGAAGGTCGGATAAATTTGTAACAACCCGTATTTTGCCAATCAAATATTATATTTTATTATTTTAAATATTATATTTGATTTTAATATTGGATTCATTACTAAAAACGGAGTTTGAACATTATATATATATATATTTATATAAATCATTTACTAAGAGATATCAGACTCACGTGTACAACAATAATTTTAAATCACAAATGTTCGGATGAAGGCGGATAACAAGTTCAATGAAGGTTCATGCATGTTTAGACAATGGCAACGGGCACAACAACCAATGAAATTTTAAATCACAACCACTCTCAGTTTCAAATAAGTATCATGGTCAATAAATGAATATTTAAGGCGGCAATGAATCCCAACAGCAAGTATCAAGTTCATGAAAGATTTCAAATTTCCCAACAAAACTAGAATACATGTTAAAGGGCCAAAGTTTCACAGTAGAAATAAAAAGATAAAAAAAGGGTACATAGACAATATAAACAGTAAGTATATATATACATAATAGTGAAATTAAGTAAGAAGGGGGAATCAAAATAAGATTTCAAAAGTTTGGAAAGATTGAATGGATTTGAAAAGAAGTTAGTGAAAGTAAATTTAGTGAAAGAAGTGGGTCGTAAGAGTTTGTAAACAAAACCCGAATTTATAAAGGAGTTTGGTTAAAGTGGTGGAGTTAAAAGTAGGATTTTGTAAAGAAATTTCTAAATTACGAGATTAAGGAATAATGGTTATACCCCAGAAAAGGATTTTAAAATAAAAGTAAGGAAGTTTTATGAAACCGTATTCGAAGAAAATAGGTAAATGAAATTGGTGTGAATTATTGGTTCAAAGTAATGAAATATATGATATTTCGTAACATCGTTTATGAGAAATAAATAAAAATGATTTTCCACTATTAGATAATAACATAGTAAATGTTTGGAAGTGAAATAGAAAAATGGAAATGAGATGGGATTTTTTTTCTAAGTATAAAAATGAACTAGTTTCAAGTATAATTCTTTGATAAATAAAGAAACGAGAAATTATATTTGTAATATCGAAATACTTAAGAGTTTAAATTTTACAATTTTTTTATTTAAAAGGCCAAATGGTGCTGAATACTGAACCAGTAAACCCATTTATTGTCATGATTGAAACACTGTTCATTTTGATAGTTAAACCACCGACTATCAAATCTGTCCAAACGATTGTTGGTACGGAAAGACCGGGATCGAATTTATATTCGGAAACCATTCCGACCAACAAATACGTGAAGATATTAGAAGATGATCGAGATGGAGCATTGAAGAACTTAGATTTTCGTAAACGGAAGGACTGCTAATAATCTCTGGTCTGCAGCCAGAGATTTACCGTGGTTCTGTCGTGGTCGGAATCTACGGATTGTAAGGACTTCTCGCTACTGATCCATGGGGTGATTCCTATATGAGATGCAGTAGGAGAGTACCTTCAGTTCATCCTGTTCCTGGATGACTTGTATGGACGAGTGTCTGACAGAGTATTTCCAGATGGTCACGTACATTGATTACTACAAACGTACTTCTGTCAGCTGTAGAGTATTTTTGTGAATGTCAATTAGTGATTTGACGGATCTGACGATGTGGAATTCAAAGTGAATGGTGGCCAGGTGTTGTAAAGGAAATTCAAACCACAAGCCTCACAACTGGGAAATGAAAAAAATCGGCCAGGCAACATGGCTATGTGGGTCGCTCCCATTAGGGTGTATAATCACCTATCTAGAGAAAATCCTTTTGATTCTTAAATCTATTTCGATGCTGTCCCTTTTTGGGAAATGGTGGTTTGAGTCCAACCATTGGTGATATACATTTGATACACTCAAGCGAAATGAGTGGTCGGTCATGTGAGGGCCGGGTTGCAAACGTTCTTGTTGAACCCAGTGTATTCGCCTCTAGAGATACACGATCGGCAGGTGGTCCCATACCTTGTCATAGTCGGAATCCAATCTCCAATAAGCACCCGTTGTTTTGATTGTATACTATATATGTGGAGCGTGAGATGCAAGCGTTCCACTAGATTGTTATTTACTTGTATTTAGACATTATTATAATATCAGAAAAGATATTGGTTTCAAAACTGTTTTGGGTTATCGTACGGTAAAAACCGTCCATGTTTATGTGTGGATTTGGTCTTATGATTATCCTTTTCTTTTGGAAAGATTTTGAACTTTAAAATCCGGTTGGATGATATACTCTTAATGCTATGCGAGTTTTACTCACTCTGGTTCACCAGACTGACCCGGTGTTTTGTAAATGCTCGGGTTAGCCCGGGGTGTATAGGTTCAGGTCATCGAATGCTGTAGAGTCCAGAGACGAGCTGGAGAAGTTCAAACATATGGTATTATGTAGCAACTATTCCGCTGTGTGTTGTATATGGGAACAGGTTGTTATAACTGTCCCGTTGTGCGATGTACTCTGATATTGTAAGTATTTTAAAGCTCAGTAAAATTTATTTCTATATTATATTTTGTTCCGCTGTGATGTGAGACTCTGATTGTGTTGTGTTGGTTCTTCTTCTTCGTCTATTCTAATATTTCTTTCTTTCTTATCTCACCCTCTAATTTCTTTCTAATAACGTTCCAGTGTTTTCAGGGTTTCGAAGGTCGACATGAGTTACGATAAACGTATTTATGTCAATTTTCGGGCTGAAAATCCCTGGGTCGTTACAGTGGTATCAGAGCGAGGTTTAGTAATAACCTTGGCTCTGTGGCGTAACTCGATGGAGATGGGGCTAGTAATACCCTAGATCGAGTTAAGTATATATATGAGAGCGTATTTGTAGATTTTATATCATTGTTTTGTGTTGTGTTATTTGATTGGTTCAAGTGTTGAAAAGCATAGAGCTGGCAATGGATTCAATACTGGTTTGTAAAGAAGGTAAATGAAATAATTTACCTAAATTTTACTTTGAAATAATTTCTATCAAATTATTTATTGGTGTGCTTGATTGATTGAATGGAATTCAAATGGAATTAAAAATCTGAATTGGGTTAATATAGCTGAAGGGATTTCAATGTGAAATTATTAACTGGAAATTCTAATTAGGATTTAAATTGAATCGGAATTTGGATTACGAAGCTGAATTATCTTTGGAAATAAATTCAGAAATTTGATTCTGAGATAGGAGCGAATTGATTAGAAAATCGATTAGTTATTGGAAATTAACTTGGGTAAGTGGCTTAAAATTAAGAATAGACATTAAAATGAAAATCAGTTGGGTGATAATCGATTGATAATTAAAGTAAGTTAAATCCAAGTGGGCATTAATGTTAAAATAAATTCAATTGATTTGGTTAAGTGGGGTACGCATAAATTGTTGATTGACCATTAATAATTCATTAGAGGATTTTAAGAAAGAGATGAACTATAAGCAAAAGAGAATCAATTGCAAAAAAAAATGCTGTAAAGATAAAGGACCGTGACATTTTTCTTACCTTAGCAATTTCGAGGACGAAATTATTTTAAGGGGGGAAGAATGTAACAACCCGTATTTTTCCAATCAAATGTTATATTTTATTATTTTAAATATTATATTTGATTTTAATATTGGATTCATTATTAAAAACGGAGTTTGAACATTATATATATATTTATATAAATCATTTACTAAGATATATCAGACTCAAGTGTACAACAATAATTTTAAATCACAAATGTTCGGATGAAGGCGAATAACAAGTTCAATGAAGGTTCATGCATGTTCAAATAATGGCAATGGGCACAACAACCAGTGAAATTTTAAATCACAACCACTCTCAGTTTCAAATAAGCATCATGGTCAATAAATGAATATTTAAGGCGGCAATGAATCCCAACAACAAGTATCAAGTTCACGAAAGATTTCAAATTTCCCAACAAAACAAGAATACATGTTGAAGGGCCAAAGTTTCATAGTAGAAATAAAAAGATAAGAAAAGGGTACACAGACAATATAAACAGTAAGTATATATATACATAATTGTGAAATTAAGTAAGAAGGGGGAATCAAAATAAGATTTCAAAAGTTTGGAACGATTGAATGGATTTGAAAAGAAGTTAGTGAAAGAAGTGGGTCGTAAGAGTTTGTAAACAAAACCCGAATTTATAAAGAAGTTTGGTTAAAGTGGTGGAGTTAAAAGTAGGATTTTGTAAAGAAATTTCTAAATTACGAGATTAAGGAATAATGGTTATACCCCAGAAAAGGATTTTCAAAAAAAGTAAGGAAGTTTTATGAAACCGTATTCGAATAAAATAGCTAAATGAAATTGGTGTGAATTATTGGTTCAAAGTAATGAAATATATGATATTTCGTAACATCGTTTACGATAAATAAATAAAAATGATTTTCCACTATTAGATAATAACATAGTAAATGTTTGGAAGTGAAATAGAAAAATGGAAATGAGATGGGATTTTCTTTCTAAGTATAAAAATGAACTAGTTTCAAGTACAATTATTTGATAAATAAATAAACGAGAAATTATATTATAATATCGAAATACTTAAGAGTTTAAATTTTACAATTTTGTTTTATTTAAAAGGCCAAGTGGTGCTGAATACTGAACCAGTAAACCCATTTGATTGTCATGATTGAAACACTGTTCATTTTGATAGTTAAAACACCGACTATCAAATCTGTCCAAACGATTGTTGGTACGAAAAGACCGGGATCGAATTAATATTCGGAAACCATTCCGACCAACAAATACGTGAAGATATTAGAAGATGATCGATATGGAGCATTGAAGACCGTAGATTTTCGTAAACGGAAGGATTGCTAATAATCTCTGGTCTACAGCCAGAGATGTACTGTGGTTCTGTCGTGGTCTGAATCTACGGGTTGTAAGGACTTCTCGCTACTGATCCATGGGGTGATTCCTATATGAGATGCAGTAGGAGAGTACCTTCGGTTCATCTGTTTGCGAACGAATTATGCAATTGTAAACAACTGTAAAATTCGTTCGTCTTTCCTAAACAACAAGGATTGTTGTAGAGGGTGTCGAACTCTGGGACCAAATTATTTTATTAATAAATCCAATCAAGTTATCCCTAACTTTTGATTGGTGGAAAACAAAGAAAATAGCAGAAATTAAATAAAAGAGAGTTTTAACACTAAGTGAAAGCAATTAGGGGATAATGACATAGATCAGATTCATAATCATCAATAGCCAAAAGATTAACCAGATCTAATACATATTTCTGTCACAAACATGAATCAACGATAATAGGTTTTTAGAAACAAATATGTAAATAACGACAAGCATAGCCTATGCAGGAGCTCAGCTCTACAACCATAGGCTATCAGGACAGATTCACTATTTTATTTCTAAAACCCTAAATTTAGATCTAGATCTGATAAACGTTAGATCGAACACGAATATACCCTGTGAAGGAGCATAGCTCTTAAACGACACAGGATATTAAGGTTCAGATCTAACCCTTGGTTCAGATCTAGATCTATATACATGAATTCCTCATCCTTTGGCTATGTGATTCATATTGAATCATACTATCAGCGTCATCACCCCCTAATCAAAGGGGATTAGCTAGACATAGCTAAAGAAGAAGAAAAACAGAAATTAAATAACAAGAGCATAAATAAAACTAAAACTAAATAGAAAAGAGGAAGAAGAATGATTTTATTCCAAGAAGAGAATTACAGAATAAAACCCAATGTGTTTTACAATGAATGAGATACAAGGTATTTATAGCTGATATGACAAAGGCTAGCTAGCTAATTACATAATGTGGGACTAAAGAAATAACCCAAATAACACATAAGCTAGTGTGAACGCAGCTTTGGAGTGAGTGGTTTAGCAAATAGGCTAGTGTGAACGCAACATGAGTAAGAGGCCTTCTAAATGAGCTAATGTGAATGCGGTTTGAGTCTTTATTGAGCCAAATCTTCTTAACTGAAATATAATTGCAACCGTTCTTCAAGCTTTAGATTCTTCAAGCTTTAGCAATTTTAAACTTCACTCTTTTTTAAGCAAATTCTTCATGCTTTATCCATCAAATGCTCTAAACCATGCTTCTTGTCAACAATCTGAAAATACAGCTATAAATACAAAGTATCAATTATTTTAAAGGGAAAATAAGATAAATAAGCGGATAAAATATACACATTTATGTGTATATCAAATACCCCCACACTTATCCTTTTATTCGTCCTCGAATAAACTAAACTAAGATATGTCACACTTTCGTAGGAAACACGATTGCATTTAGCGTATGCAACAAGCCGTTAAACCTCTGGGTGTCCCCAGTAGGACGAGTGTTGTCTCGTGAGTGTTTTCAGCGGATACTACCCACAAAATCCAAAGCGTCTTATGTACGCGGATTAATCAAACAATATATTTAAGGTCTTTCACATTCCAAGGATTTCACCTAACTTCAATAATAACGGTTTAGTCCCAAATTGTCCATCCCATAATTGGTGCAAAAATGAATAAAAATTTTCAAGCTGAATCGTAATTCCTTGATAACACTGTAATTGTCTTGAAGGTTAAGAGCGTGGTGTCAACCAAAGTTCTACACATCGACAATGTACACCCAATCATTTATTTGACCCCCTTTTTTTTTTTTTTTTTTTTGAATAATTTTGCACCAATGTAACTGTAATGTATTGGATGTGAGTTATGCATAATGAAGGAAAATTTTGTAAGTTCTAAAAATGTTATAGATAAGAGGGCAAGTGTATTAGTTGAACTTCAAGCTACAAAAGATAAAGTAATACTAAGGCACATATGAACATGTTTATTTCCTTTCATCTCCTCTACTACAATCCTCACTTCCAAGTACGGTATAATGGATGCGGATGGAATGGAACTGAATGCTTTATAGTCAAGAATGATGAATGACTATTTTATTCTGAGAGACTCTCTCTTTATTTCATTTTTTTTCTTTTTTTCTTTCGTTCTTCTTTTTCTTCTTCTTCTTCTTCTTTTTTTTCTTTTTCTTTTGCATGATGAATGATGAATGGAGATGGAATGATGACGTACATGATTTCATTTGATTCCTCCTCTACTACCAACACTTCATGAAAGGAAAGTTTTGTGCCCTAGTTACTCTACTTCTATAACCTCAATTCAACACACAAGTCTGGATTGTTGTTATACAAAAAGCTGAAAGGAATGATAAGCAAAGTTTCGTAAGATAGATAACCCATATAAAATAAGATGTGGTATATGGTTATCCTACCTTAAAACAAGTACGGAATGGGTAGTGTAATATTGGTATATAAAAGTGACATTTTTGACCTTTAAACATAAATCAGTGAAAAGGTTCTTGAGTATACCAATATAAGATAAACTTGTCGAAACATGGATGTAAATCGACTAAAACTTGGGCTTGAATAATGTGGGGTATCGAAGAAGAATGCTACAATGAGTCATTTCTCCTTAATTGGGCCAAGTGGATTTTAGAACTTACGATTTTGAAAATTTGAGTGGAAAAGAAAATATTATGCATGAAAACAAACTCAGAAAATCCAACAAATGTAGGTGCAAAATCATTTTTTTTTTTTTTTTTTTGATTATTTTTACTTGCACATTCTAACACGTATAACAAGGGTTGACACGCTTACTCCAGAACACGACTAACGTCTGCACAGTCTCAAGCTAGCATCTTAAAAAGACACATTACGACTCAATGAATAAATAATGTTCATTCCCATCACCCAACAATTCAACTTATCAAACAAGAACCAAGGTGTTATTTATGAATTTAAGTTAATCCTTGTTCAATGAATGACCTACTTCATAAAATTTGATTGCTGATGTAATGTATATTCCCCCCACACTTGAGTGTGACTGTGTCCTCACAGTCTTAATCAGACATATCTTAGTGAAAGGGAAAAACAAATAAGAGAATATTTACATATGTACAAAAGAGGGTTAGTGCGTCTTACCGAATGTAATGTGGCTCATGGAGGACCATGAGCTCTTCCTCTTGGTTGGGTATTGGTTCCAAGTAAGGTTTAAGGCGTTGACCATTGACCTTAAAGGATGATCCATCAGTTGGATTCTCAATTTCTACCGCACCATACGGAAAAACGGTCCGTACAGTGTAAGGTCCTGTCCATCTAGATTTTAGCTTACCCGGAAATAAATGCAGTTTTGAGTCATATAACAGAACTTTTTGACCTGGCATGAAAGTTTTACGTAAAATTGATTTATCATGAAAAACTTTTGTTCTGTCCTTGTAAATTCGTTCATTTTCATAGGCATCATTTCGAATTTCATCAAGTTCATTAAGTTGAAGCTTCCTATGTTCACCTGCTTTCTCTAAATCAAGATTTAAAGTTTTTATTGCCCATAACGCCCTATGTTCTAGTTCAACTGGCAAGTGACATGGCTTACCAAAAATCAACCGATAAGGGGACATACCCAAGTTGGTTTTGAAAGCGGTGCGGTAAGCCCAGAGAGCGTCGGTTAACTTTTGAGACCAATCTTTACGATTTCGATTCACAGTTTTCTCAAGAATTTGTTTAATCTGCCTATTCGATACTTCAACCTGCCCACAAGTTTGAGGATGGTAAGGAGTAGATAACTTGTGGGTTATCGAATACTTTCTCATGAGAGCTTCAAAAGAACGATTACAGAAGTGTGTACCATTATCACTGATTATTGTGCGAGGTGTGCCAAACCTAGAAAAGATGTTTTCTTTCAAGAAGCGCACAACAACCTTGTTATCGTTTGTTTTGCATGGTACAGCTTCGACCCATTTGGAAACATAATCAACAGCTAAGAGAATGTAAAGGTTCCCAAAAGAATTAGGGAAGGGTCCCATGAAGTCTATACCCCACACATCAAAAATTTCGACCTCTAGAATGGGGTTTAGGGGCATCATATTCCGTTTAGAAATTTTCCCTAAGAATTGACATCGATCACAATTTTTGCAAAATTCGTACGCGTCTTTGAAAAGGTTGGGCCAGTAGAAACCCGATTGGTGAACCTTTTCGGCTGTCTTTTTGGGACCGAAGTGACCACCACAGGCTTGGTCATGACAGAAAGAGAGGACACTGTGAGTTTCAGTGTCAGGAACACATCTTCGAATGATTTGATCGGGACAATACTTGAAAAGGTAGGGGTCGTCCCAATAAAAATGTTTCACTTGGGAAAAGAATTTGTGTTTATCCTGCTTAGACCAAAAAGAAGGGGTCTGCTTAGTGACTAAGTAGTTGACAATGTCAGCAAACCAAGGATCAGTGGATAGAGAAAACAGCTGTTCATCAGGGAAATTCTCGTTGATCGGAAGAGAAGAAGATGGGGCATTTGGAAGACGAGACAGGTGGTCCGCAATAACGTTGTCGGATCCTTTTTTATCCTTAATGGTAAGGTCAAATTCTTGAAGTAGAAGGATCCAACGAATGAGACGAGCCTTAGCATCCTTTTTAGAGAAAAGGTACCTAAGTGCGGAATGATCGGTATAAACCGTGATGTGTGAGCCAACTAGATAAGGCCTGAATTTTTCTAGAGCGAAAACAACTGCTAAAAGTTCTTTTTCAGTGGTCGTATAGTTGATTTGAGCATCGTTCAAAGTCTTACTCGCATAGTAAATGACGTGAAGAATCTTATCGATACGTTGTCCTAAGACAGCGCCAACAGCGAAATTCGAGGCATCACACATGATTTCAAAAGGCATTGTCCAGTTGGGAGAGCAAATGATAGGAGCAGAGACAAGTTCATTTTTAAGATGCTCAAAAGATGAAATGCACTCGGAATTGAAGTCGAAAGGAACATCCTTACCAAGAAGGTTAGTCAGAGGTCGAGTGATTTTGCTGAAATCCTTTATGAAGCGACGATAGAAGCCAGCATGACCTAAAAAGGATCGGATGTCCTTAACAGATTTGGGAATGGGAAGATTAGAGATAACTTCGATTTTGGCTTTGTCAACTTCAATTCCTTTGTTAGAGATGACATGTCCCAAAACAATGCCATGTTTAACCATGAAGTGACACTTTTCCCAATTAAGCGTTAAGTGTTTCTCTTTACAGCGATTAAGAACAAGATCGAGATGACGTAAACACTCAGAGTAAGAATCACCAAATATGGAAAAATCATCCATGAACACTTCCAAAAATCGCTCGATCATATCAGAAAAAATGCTAATCATGCACCTCTGAAAGGTTGCAGGTGCATTACAGAGACCAAAAGGCATACGTCGGTACGCAAATGTACCAAACGGACAAGTGAAAGTGGTTTTCTCTTGGTCCTCAGGAGCGATAGGGATTTGATTATAGCCCGAGTACCCATCAAGGAAACAGTAGTACTCATGACCCGCTAGTCGTTCTAACATTTGATCGATAAATGGCAGAGGGAAATGATCCTTACGTGTTGCAGCGTTAAGTTTCCTATAGTCAATGCAAACACGCCAACCGGTCTGGGTGCGGGTTGGGATAAGCTCGTTAGCTTCATTTTGGATCACGGTAATCCCTGATTTCTTAGGTACGACATGAATTGGACTAACCCATTGACTGTCAGAAATCGGGTAGATGATTCCATTGTCAAGGCATTTAAGGATTTCAGCACGAACTGCTTCTTTCATGATAGGGTTTAGTCGACGTTGGGGATCACGAGTGGGTTTGGCATCATCTATAAGGTGGATTCGATGTTGGACTATCGAAGGACTAATCCCCTTAATATCAGCCATGGACCAACCAATTGCCTCCTTATTTTTCTTAAGAATGGGAAGGAGCAATTGTTCCTGCTCTATAGTAAGGTCAGAAGCGATAATGACAGGAAAAGTTTCATTGTCTCCTAAGTAAGCGTACTTAAGATGACTGGGCAACACTTTGAGTTCAGATTTTGGGGGCGACTCAACCGAAGAAATTGGTTGAGGGATAGACTCATTTGTGAGAGGCTCGACAGGAATCGAATCAGAGACATTTTCGGGAATATCTTGAAATAAGGTTTCATAATTCGATTCAATTTCGTTATTCAGATGGTCGAGCTCAGATTCATTATCGTGGACAGCATGGATTTCAGAAGACTGGTCCACATAAGAGTTAGGAGTGTTTTCAGTTCTGAAGATGTTTAGCTCGACAGTCATGTTGCCAAAAGAAAGTTTCATAGACCCATTTCTACAGTTGATGAGAGCATTAGAGGTTGCTAAGAAGGGTCGTCCTAGAATCAAAGGGATTTGGTTTGCAGGATTGCTAACCTGTTGTGTTTCTAAGACAATAAAATCAACTGGAAAGATGAATTCGCCAATTTTGATCAACACATCCTCGATTTCGCCCACAGGTTTCTTAATTGAACGGTCAGCAAGCTGAAGGGTAACCTTGGTGTGTTTCAATTCTCCTAGCCCTAATTGGCGATAGACGGAATATGGAAGCAAGTTAACACTAGCACCTAAGTCTAGCAGGCATCTATCGATTTTCTTGTCCCCGATAGTACATGATATTGTGGGGCAGCCAGGATCTTTGTATTTCACTGGCATAGATTGGGACAAGACTTCGCTTAGAGTCGCCGCTAGAAACACTTTCTTAGGTACATGTGTATGACGTTTCTGGGTGCACATATCTTTTAGAAATTTAGCGTACTGTGGAACTTGTTGTATAATATCTAAAAGAGGAATGTTCACTTTAACTTGCTTAAATATTTCAAGGATCTTTTCTACCTGGTCCGTCTTTTTTCTAGGTCGGAGTCTATGAGGAAATGGAGCAGACAACTCAGTAGGTTGAGCTACTTGAGTTTGAGGATGGGCATGATTAGAATTGGGCTCGATGTTTTGATCCGAGATGGTCGAATTTTCTGTTGGGTTTTGAATATCGTCTGGTAAATCATTTGGGTCGACCACATGGTTGTCAATCTTCTTGCCAGATCTAAGAGTCGTGACAGCATTCAATTGACTAACGTTCGAGTCTTGAATCTGTCCTCTAGGGTTTTGGATGGGTTGACTTGGAAATGTACCCTTTTCCCTTTCACTTAATCTAGTGTTAAGTTGAGACATTTGTTTTTGAAGTTCACTCATTTGTTGAGTCGTGGTTTGCATGTGTGAAGTCAGTAAGTTTTGAAGATTGGTATTTGATTTGATATTTTGAGTTGTTGCTTTACCCAATTCTTCGAGAGTTTTCTCCAGTGATGTCAATCGTTTATCATCTTGGGGAACAAAAGATTGTTGCGCTTGATTTTGAGGGGTTGGCGCAGGATTTTGGAATTGACTTTGTTGAAAGGGAGGATTCGAGGTATTATTCGAAAATGGTTGAAAAGGAGGTCGAACCAAATTCGTAGTTGCATTGTTTTGGGCCCAAGAGAAGTTAGGATGGTTTCTCCAACCTGGATTGTAAGTTGGGGAGAATGGATCGTTCCTAACTTTATTAAATGCGTTGAGTTGTTCTAACGAATGTGGGCATTGGTCAGCAATGTGGTTAGGATCGTTACATTTGTAACATGAGGGCTGAGACGCTTGAGCTTGGTTTGCTTGAGTTGATGAAAGGACATTATCAAATTTGGTTAACATTGCGTCTATTTTCGCTTCTAAAGCCGTTGAGGATCCTACCGAATGAGCGTTTGATCGGGAATAAACTGATTTCTCATTAGATCTTTCCCATTGAGCTGATTTTTCGGCCAAATCTTCGAGAAATTTCCAAGCGGCATCGTGATGTTGGGCTAGAAAATTTCCTTGGCACATTGATTCGAGCATAGTTCGAGAGTTATTTTCTAGTCCATCGTATAAAATTTGACAAAGAGTCCATTTTTCGAAATTATGATGTGGACATTTGACTAGAAGCTCTTTGAATCTTTCAAAATATTTTGCAAAGGATTCACCCCCAAATTGACGAAAATTGACGATTTCATTTCGAATTTTAGATGTTTTTTCCAGGGGGTAAAATTTCTTTAAGAAAACATTCACAAATTCAGTCCAAGTTCCAATCGTATTTGAAGGCAAGCTATACAACCATTTTTCAGCATAATCGGTAAGTGCAAATGGTATTAACCTAAGTTTGATTCCATCGTCACTTAGTTGTTGAAATTTCATGGTTGCACAAACTTGTTCAAATTTGGTTAAGAAAATATAAGGATCATCACCTTCAAGATTGCCAAATTTTGGAAGAGTATTTATGTGATTTGAATGAATTTCAAAATGGTTACCCGTTGGGGCGGGCAATATGATGCAGGAAGGAATAGAAACTCGCTCGGGAAAGTACCTATCCATAAGAGTTCGAGGGGGAGTTTCTTCGGCCATGGTGAAAGGGGTGTTTGTTCGGACTAAACGATTAGTAGAAGGATCACGGATCCAACTACGCATGCACTAGAGAAAAGAATAAGGGAAGACGAGAAAAACAAATTTGAGCGATTTTTTTTTTAGAGAATTAGACACAAAAGATTTTTTTTTTTAAAAAAAAAATGAACCTAATGCAATTTACAATTTCTAGAATTATATAATGACGGTTTGATTTATTTCAACAAAAGACTTCTCAGCCAGTTAACGGACAGGAGTTATCGGTGCACCAGGAATCACCCTAGCAATGCAGCCGAAGGTTTAAGTACCTTCAGAGGAACAACCGATATAATATTTACGAATCACCGTAATATTTATAAACAGTTATTACTCTGCCGTAGTCTAGACACCGAGAAATAATCCGTTAGAACTAAACCAAATTGTCAAAATATAATGAAGTCCTTAGAAAAAAACAAAGCTAAGATGAATGCAAATATTTTTTTTTTTTTTTCAATCACAGAATGAACAGTCTCAGAACAGTCACAGAACAGGCAATTGCAAAAATAAATAAAAGAAATTTTACAAGCAAGCCGATGCCCTGCAGAAGATTTTTACAAGCAATGTCTAAAAATTTTTTTATTTGCAGCAGCGGTCCCTGTAGAGTTAGAAAATACTCACCTTGATCGGCAGTCCGTCCAGTGCAATTGGGTAGCGCTAGCGCGTTCACACCCCACTTGGTGTGCAACCGCTCCACCAACTTGAACTCTGAATTTCTTGTATCGCTTGAACCTTCGAAATCCCTTAATTTGTTTATTTGAGTTCCTTCTTCCCTTTGGTCTTCGAATTCTTGAAATTTCTCCCCCTTTTTTTTTTTTTTTTGGAAAAACTCACTTAGAAACTAAAACAAAAACTCAATTGCACACTTTTAAACAGAAACAAATGTTTAAACACTTTTTTTTTGTTTGTAATTGGGAAAACTCACACAACAAAATAACAAAAACTTAAGAAAACTAAACTAAAATAGAGAAAGAAATGAAACCAAATGCCAAAGCCTACTAGGCTAAAAGCCTACAAACACGGCCCAATGTATTACCACTACAAAACCCTATTAAATAACTAAAAAAAAAATTCCACAGCCAACTCCACATACAAAACGCGTCCTCACTGCTCCTTTTTTTTTTCTTGAGACAAGTTAAAAACTCCAAAATTCGATTCAGAAAAACAGTTATAGTTCTCGGATTGAAGAGTGAACCGAAGAGGATTTCGGGTTGATAACGATTGCAAGTTGGCTCTGTTAGATGAGGCCTTCGAATTGGGTTCGATCTGTTCGATGAGGGGTTTCGGTGATTTCTTGTCCACTTCGAACTGGTGTGATGCCGGTTTTGCTGAGGTGATGGAAGAAGGTGGATTGAGGTGCGGTTGTAGAGAGGCTTGTACGGTGGTGTATGGCTTTGGGTATTCGGCTTGTGATTGTTGCTCTCGGTTGTCAGTATTGATGGCTTTGCTCCACAATTTTCTTTGAATCGGGGATTTTTTTAATGTTCGATTGTTCCCTGATTGTTATGGATCTGAAGTTTGGTCGGTTTTGGTGTGTGAAGGGTCTGGTTTGCGGGTCTGAAACTTGTCGTGGTTTTGAGATGGGTTTGAATATCGCGGTGGTCTTAGGGTTTCGATTGTCCGCCTGAATCGGTCAATGCGGTGGAAGCTGGGTGTGAGATGCGGTGTGTTCTTGCTGCTGTTGGGGTCGCCGGTACGGTGGTTGAGGAGCTTGGTTGGTTCTAGGTGGATTGGGATTTCGATTTGGGCGAGCTTGCGGTGGGTAGTCAGGTATGGATTTGTCTAGTGATTTGGAAGATGTGATAAAGGTGGTGAGAGACAGAAAAGACTATGGAGTTTGTTTGTACTGGTGGTAATAGGAGGGGGACTGAGTATTTGAAGGAGGAGGACGGTGGTTTATTTGTTGCGATTTGTCTTCGTCAGCGTTGTGAGAAACTGGTTTGATGGAATTGAGTATTGGAAAGGAGGGTATGTTGAAGGTGTTGATTGGATCTGCAGGTGCCTTGTGTTATTTTGGTGCAGTGGTGTTGGTTTGCAGGGTTATGAGCGAAGGGGGTAATGGAATTGGCTGTAGAAGGGCGAAGGATGAGGCGGATCGAGGACTGTGTATGTATTTGGAGGAAGGAGCAGTTTGTAGAGATGGTGATTTGAGGACGTTGATAACAGAAATGATGTAAGGGAGTTATGAAGAAGGGTTTGTGAAGTTATGGAGAGGCGTGATGGACTGTCGTTCAGGTTTAATGTAGAGCAAGAAGAAAAAGGCTCAGAAGAGGAAATTTGGAAAAAAAAAAAAAAAATTTTCTTTTTAAGAAATTGTAAGAGAAGAAATATGAAAGGTTGGAAAGAAATTTGAAAAGAAAGGGAAGGGAATTGCAATGAAAACAGGAAAGAAATTGTAATGGGAGAGAAATTAGAAGCGTGAAAGGGGAAAGAAATCAAAGGAAATTTGGCATTTTTTTCTCTCTTAATTAGACAATCATGGTACAAATCAAAGCTAATCTAGAGATTTTTTTCTATATATTAAAAGAACAAAAAAAAATGAAAACAAATCAACTAACAAGAATAAAATATTTTTGTGTTTTTTTTAAATTGAATATAAAAAGAAAAATATACTAGAAAACAAAAGAAAAGATAAAATAAAATTAAAAAGTAACCTGAAGAATCTACTAATTAAAATAATCTTGGTCCCCGGCAACGGCGCCAAAATTTGTTTGCGAACGAATTATGCAATTGTAAACAACTGTAAAATTCGTTCGTCTTTCCTAAACAACAAGGATTGTTGTAGAGGGTGTCGAACTCTGGGACCAAATTATTTTATTAATAAATCCAATCAAGTTATCCCTAACTTTTGATTGGTGGAAAACAAAGAAAATAGCAGAAATTAAATAAAAGAGAGTTTTAACACTAAGTGAAAGCAATTAGGGGATAATGACATAGATCAGATTCATAATCATCAATAGCCAAAAGATTAACCAGATCTAATACATATTTCTGTCACAAACATGAATCAACGATAATAGGTTTTTAGAAACAAATATGTAAATAACGACAAGCATAGCCTATGCAGGAGCTCAGCTCTACAACCATAGGCTATCAGGACAGATTCACTATTTTATTTCTAAAACCCTAAATTTAGATCTAGATCTGATAAACGTTAGATCGAACACGAATATACCCTGTGAAGGAGCATAGCTCTTAAACGACACAGGATATTAAGGTTCAGATCTAACCCTTGGTTCAGATCTAGATCTATATACATGAATTCCTCATCCTTTGGCTATGTGATTCATATTGAATCATACTATCAGCGTCATCACCCCCTAATCAAAGGGGATTAGCTAGACATAGCTAAAGAAGAAGAAAAACAGAAATTAAATAATAAGAGCATAAATAAAACTAAAACTAAATAGAAAAGAGGAAGAAGAATGATTTTATTCCAAGAAGAGAATTACAGAATAAAACCCAATGTGTTTTACAATGAATGAGATACAAGGTATTTATAGCTGATATGACAAAGGCTAGCTAGCTAATTACATAATGTGGGACTAAAGAAATAACCCAAATAACACATAAGCTAGTGTGAACGCAGCTTTGGAGTGAGTGGTTTAGCAAATAGGCTAGTGTGAACGCAACATGAGTAAGAGGCCTTCTAAATGAGCTAATGTGAATGCGGTTTGAGTCTTTATTGAGCCAAATCTTCTTAACTGAAATATAATTGCAACCGTTCTTCAAGCTTTAGATTCTTCAAGCTTTAGCAATTTTAAACTTCACTCTTTTTTAAGCAAATTCTTCATGCTTTATCCATCAAATGCTCTAAACCATGCTTCTTGTCAACAATCTGAAAATACAGCTATAAATACAAAGTATCAATTATTTTAAAGGGAAAATAAGATAAATAAGCGGATAAAATATACACATTTATGTGTATATCACATCCTGTTCCTGGATGACTTGTATGGACGAGTGTCTGACAGAGTATTTCCAGATGGTCACGTACATTGATTTCTACAAACGTACTTCTGTCAGCTGCAGAGTATTTTTGTGAACGTAAATTAGTGATTTGACGGATCTGACAATGTGACATTCAAAGTGAATGGTGTCCAGGTGTTGTAAAGGAAATTCAAACCTCAAGCCTCACAACCGGGAAATAACAAAAATCGAGCAGGCAGCATGGCTATGTGGGTCGCTCCCATTAGGGTGTATAATCACCTATCTAGGGAGAATCCTTTTGATTCTTAAATCTATTTCGATGCTGTCCCTTTTCGGGAAACGGTGGTTTGAGTCCAACCGTTGGTGATATACATTCGATGCGAAATGAGTGGTCGGTCATGTGAGGGCCGGGTTGCAAGACATTCTTGTTGAACCTAGTGTATTCGCCTCTAGAGATACATGATCGTCAGGTGGTCCCATACCTTGTCATAGTCGAAATCCAATCTCCAATAAGCGCCCGCGGTTTTGATTGTATACTATATATGTGGAGCATGAGATGCAAGCGTTCCACTAGATTGTTATTTATTTGTATTTAGACATTATCATAATATCAAAAAAATATTGGTTTCAAAACTGTTTTGGGTTATCATAAGGTAAAAACCGTCCGTGTTTATGTGTGGATTTGGTCTTACGATTATCCTTTTCTTTTGGAAAGATTTTGAACTTTAAAAATCCGGTTGGATGATATACTCTTAATACTGTGCGAGTTTTACTCACTCTGGTTCACCAGACTGACCCAGTGTTTTGTAAATGCTCGGGTTAGCCCGGGGTGTACAGGTTCAGGTCATTGAATGCTGTAGAGTCCAGAGACGAGCTGGAGATGTTCAAACATATGATATTATATAGCCACTATTCCGCTGTGTGTTGTATATGGGAACAGGTTGTTATAACTATCCCGTTGTGTGATGTACTCTGATATTGTAAGTATTTTAAAGCTCAGTAAAGACTTATTTCTATATTATATTTTGTTCCGCTGCGATGTGAGACTCTGATTGTGTTCTGTTGGTTCTTCTTCTTCTTCTATTCTAATATTTCTTTCTTTCTTATCTCACCCTCTAATTTCTTTCTAATAACGTTCCAGTGTTTTCGGGGTTCGAAAGGTCGACATGAGTTACGGTAAAGGTATTTATGTCGATTTTCGGGCTGAAAATCCCTGCGTCGTTACAAAATTCATTTCGATTTTCATTATGTAACGACCCAGATTTTGGTCGATTTATTTTTGAATATTTAATATTTATTTTAAATATTTAGTTGATAATATAAATGAATTTTTATATTTAGTTATCGATTTAATAATCGATTTAATATCAATTATATTAAATTATCGTAATATGAGAAACAATTCAATTCGAGATTTAAAACTGAATTGAAAACAGTTCAGATAATCAATACAAACTTCTGTTTGAATTAGAATAATAATATATTATCGAAGAATTTATTTGTTTTGAATTTAAATTATATTATATCAATTTAATATGGTTATTTTATATATACGTTCGAATAAAATTTTATAGTCTATTCTGTTGAGTCCAGAATAATGTAAATACGTTGAAATGTCAGTCGGTATGTTAAAATAGCGGTTTGTGATGTCGAGTTATGAACCCCTATATATGTTTGGTGGACAGGATCGAAATCAAATCGATATCTACTTAAAAAGAATAAAAAAATCTCTTTAAATCAAATCGCATTAAAATGAAATCAAATCGGTATTAATTTTGTATGTACTTCTAGAGACATATAATTAAAGCTCTGTACGTATGTTCCCCTACTTCATTTATATATATCACAATAATATCCCTTTTCTCTCTTCTTCTATTTTGGCAACAGTTCCTCCATAGACTAAAAATTGAAGGCCTCTAAAACTTAAAATACCGCTCTGAACAAATCAAAAACCAAATCCATCGCGTTCTTCCCATTTAAAAGTTCTGATTTCAAATCGAATAAAAAGGGAAGCTCTGAAAATCAGTAACCTAAATCAAAGCATCATTGAAGCGGCAAGCACGATCAAATCACGAGGCCAGGACTATCGCGTTCGAGATTGGGGATTTTCGATTTCGTGAATAGCTAAACAAGGCCAGCCGTTGTTAAAGTTGGGGTGTTCGACCAAGGTGGAGGCACGCGATGTTAAGGTGGAAGTTGTCCGTGGTGGATGTAGGTAGTCGTGATGATATAGGGAGCGCTGTGTGATGCTTTGGATGAAATGGAGTTCGACACCTCAGTGATTTGGTGGAAGCCGATGCTGGTCTGTAGCGGCAAATGGAGGTCGATTGTGTATTGGTGGAATTTCAGATTGTGATTTTGAACGGTAGAGGCTCAGGTGACCAAAAAGAGGACTGTTGATGAGAGAAAGGGGGAAATCACAAAGGGGAGGAGGTTGAGAGTTAGATATTTTAACAGTGGAGAAGTGAGATGGGTTTTCACTGATTTGGTTAAAATGGGAGTGTAGCGATGGCCATATTGGGAAGTTCGAACTGTGGCTTTGAGGTAGCAGCAATGGCCGTTGTTAAAGACAGTTGTTTGGACGATGAGTAGCTAATGGTGTTGAGGCAGAAATTGTATTGCGTGGTGTTGGGTTCATTTTGCCAAAAACTGGAAGTTTCTATATATTTGGTTATGCCAATCAGGATAGTGGAGTTCAGTTTTGGCTTGGAGCGAGCAGATGGAATTTTGTGTTCGAACTATTTGCAGAGGAAAGGAGAGTTAGTGGCTAGGGAAGATGAGTGACCAGGTGTGGATTAGGTAATTAAATTATTTGAAATAGTTAATTTAATAAACAAAGTAAAAAAATGTTGTTAAATCATGGAATCGATGTTTAATCTATGCGAGGTCCAGAAATTCATGAGAACAAGGCGGGTAAGTCTGTAGCATAAGGTATTCGAGCTAGAATACGGTTGAGAATCTTTGGGACAACTGGGATTTAGATTTAACCAATCTAAGATCTGGATAGTCGGAAAATAATAAAATCACGGTGAGTATCTCATTCAGAAATTTATTTAAATCTATTTTTATCGTAAAATATAATTTGTCGGTTTCCATGGATGCATTTTTAATTGTTTATCAGTGTTTGTTATTACATATATATTAGTTATATAGGACTGATGTTTGTGGCTATTATATATATATATATATATATTGGTGATTGAATAGTTCCCGCAGTACCATTAGCGGATGCCCGTAGTAACATTAGCGGATGACCCTATACGCCCCACGCTATGATAGTGGATAACCTTCATACCGCGATATCCTGCCATGAAGCAGGATGGGTATTATTTTTGTTGGCTAACGTCTTTGGATGCAGGAAACAGGTTAGAGGGATCCAACTGGATTCCTCAAATTTATTATTAGTTGTTTGCTTTCACATATATTATCATATATGATGTGTTGGTTGATAATTGATTGGTTTGATTGTTTAAATATTACTGGGGCCAAAATGTTAATTTATAAAAATATTGTGAAAAGAGATTTAGAGATTTAAAAGGAAAAATCTTTTTTTTTAAATAGAATTTGGATTTAGAATGTGCTAAAAATATTTACTTGTTTTAAATAAATAAAACAAGTATTGAATTTATAAACGATGTTTATAAATTGAACAATGTGGGGAATTGAAATAAATTTATAAACGGGGTTTATAAATGAAGTGGGAAAAATAATCATTGGATAATTCGAATATTTAAATTCAAATGTGAATTTAAAAATAGAAATGGGGAAATCGTTTTAAAGAAATAAACGATGGAATTTATTCTGACGTTCAGAATATAAATTGAACTAAAATAAATCCATAAGGATTTATTATTTGAATTGGATTAATTCGAATTTATTTAAATAGAAGTTAAATTGAATATGAAAATAAATTGGGTGTTATATATATAAGTTATTATAAGTAGAAATTTCCAAAATAAGATTTTGGTTTTTAAATAGATTTCGAAATAGACTTGTTTAAATATATGAAACAAGGAAATTTATAAAATGGTGTTTATAAATATAATGAATTATTTATCAAAAGATAATTTGAATATTTAAATTCAAGTATGAATTTGAAAATAGAATTTGAAATGGAATCGAAATGGAAACTTGTTTTTGTAAAACAAGGAAGTCAAATTTATATACAACATTTATAAATTAAGGAAAATAAATTATCGTTTGATAATTTAGAAATTTAAATTCAAATATGAATATATCCGTGAATAGGAAATTGTTTCAGAAAGGGAACGACGGGTTTTATTTCGATATTCGGAATATAAAAATGAATTGAGATTAGTCTAAGAAATAATATTTGGAATTCGATTTTGTCGGATTTTATAAAGTAGTTTATTCCCAACGGAATTGGAAATGAATATAGAAGATCGAGTTATAAATAAATATATAACCGAGAAATGAAAAATGGGCAAGTAGAGATAATCAGAATTTTTAAGCCGAGTTGGAAAAATTGGGTTAATATATATTAAAATATATTAGAATGGAGTTGAATTTATTTTAAACGAAGTTTAAAACGTTTTTATATATAAATATAATGCGGCAGTGATGTAGTTCGTAAATTGGTGTTTCGAACTTCAATTGAGTATATAGAACTCAATTTAAGTCGGAATTCTTTGAAACAAGAACCGTTAGGATCGATTAAATAATAGTTTCTAGTGGAAGAGAAAAATCTGGGTTTCATCGAATTGATTTTGAGTTATGTCAAAATCAAATTTTTAGAAAAACAGCGCCAGCACCATTATAAAGCCATAATGGTTTATTTAAATAAAGGATTTTAAGGAAATAAAATCCGAAGTGCCATTAGAACAATCCAGACTGGAGATATAAAATAAATATGAACTCCAGTGAAGTAAGTGAAATGATTTTTGAAACAAAATCAGTTATTTATTTTTGAATAGAATTAATTAAGTGGAAGAATAATTTGTTAATCGAATTTTGGATCGAGATATTTCTTTTGATAAGTAAAGGAGACTTGTGAATTTCATATTCGAAATCGAATATGAAAACTGAAATGAAAATGGGATTCAATTGTTTTATAAGCAAACTAAAAATACATACGAACATGATATATTCAAATAACAAGTGAAATAGACTATGAAGCTAATTAAAGAATAAATGGGTGAAACTGAATTCAAACGATTGGATTGAGTTGAACTGAATTGAAAACAGGTGAACAAATGTTAAACAAGTATGGAATGAAGTGTATGAAGATTTATAATTCGTGTGCCCGACAAAATGGTACACGTTTAAATTCCGTATGAAATTTTAAGTGCTGAATCGGCAAGCCACTTGGCTTTTTGATTTTCTTTTTGAATGGGGAGGGCCTGTGTGGCGGTTTGTGGATTTTTCCGATGCTCCCGGTACAAAGGAGGTTATGGCGAAATTTTCTAGAAATTTAAGGAGTTAGAATATTTTTAAGAAAATTTGATAGTGAGTAATCAATGTATCGATATATATAGAATTCGATAAGTAAACGAAATTAAAATAGAATGTTATAAACAGAAGGGAAACCTATAATTAAATCTGATAAAAATTAGAAAGAAAAACTTATACGGGTTTAAAAATGAATAACTGGGTTTTATGATGTGGATTATTCGAGGTAAGCGGTCTTGTCTGTTTTGAAGTTAATAATATTTTCAGTCAAGGTCTGAGAGGTAATTATACCCCAACTTGATTGATTTCATTTTTAACCGATAAATAGCAATATTCAGTCTTGAAGAGAAATGTTTGGATAAGAGTTAGTGGAATGCAGTATTTTGGGTTTTTTGTAACGATGTTTTACACAACAGTCATTTTAACCCAAGTAAGTGGAATTTTGGAAATATATCATAAATATTTCCTAAGTATAAAAATAACCGAGTCGGGAAAGAGATAAGAGATTGAAATGTTTTTCAATTGCAAATAGAATATATTTTCAAAGTATAGAAAATAAAAGAAGATGATATATGGAAATGTTTTTTTTCATCCAAATAGCGTAATAGACCAAGATGATTATCGAAAATTTCGTGTTAATGAATATTGATAAGGAAATGGAGTAGTGATTTAATTAATGAATGAAACATTAATTAAAAGGCCCAGTGATTCTTTGATGCTATGAATGGATGTTTATTTTTCTTCGATAGTTAAATAATCGACTATCGAAGTGTTTTCCAATATCGTTGTCAATATAGAGAGACCAGTTGGATTATTATCCGGGAACCACTCCGTATTGGCAGTAATGTTGCAAATCAGATTATATGAAGATAATCGAAGATGGAGTAAAGTGCAAGGACTTTTTCTGTTAATAGAAATTGTGCCTTTGGTTTCGTTCAATCCCAGAACGAACGTATATGGGCGAATGTCTGACAAAGTATTTCCAATGATCGAATATGTTGGTTTGTATAAATATATATATATATATTGGCAACGGATTTATTCCCTTAGCATAATATCCAGAATATATTTGTGCAAATCAATTAATAATTAACAGATCTGACAATGTGGCATTCAAAGTGATTATGTTATCAATGAATGGCAAGTAAGCGTAGCCTCAGGCCTCAACGACCGGAAAATGACAGAAAATCGGGCAGGCAACATGACTATGTGGGTCGTTCCCATTAGGGTGTATAATCACCTATCTAGAGAAACTCCTTTTACTTCTTTAATCTATTGATGCTGTCCCTTTTCGGCAAATGGTTGCTGATCCCAAACCGTTGGTGATATACATTCGATACACTCAAGCAAAATGAGTGGTCGGTCATGTGTGGGCCGGATTGCAAGATGTTCTTGTTGAACCCAGTGTATTCCTCTCTAGAGATGCACTGTCGGCAGGTGGTCCCATACCTTGTCATGTTGGAAATCTAATCTCCAATAAGCGCTCTGCGGTTTTTGATTTTATATTATATATGGAGCGTGAGATGCAACCGTTCCGCTGGATTGTTATTTATTTGATTTAGACACCATTATAATATCACTGGATTTGATATTAAAAATATTTTTGGTTATCGTAAGGTAAAAACTATCCGTGTTTATGTGTGGATCGGTCTTATGATTATCATTCCTTTCGAAAATATTTTGAAATTTAAACAACTGGTTGCAGTTTACTCACATCAGTCCAATGACTGACCCAGAGTTTATTTTGTTTGTTTTCCCTAAACTCTTAGGTGACCAAATTTGTACGGGCAGTCAAGTAGTCATGATTTGTGATGACCCGTATCTTCCCCGGTAAGGAAAGCCCGGATTATCTTGAGGACATGACAAAATAGAACGCAAACAGAAGAACATTTCATTGTTTATTACAACAATTCCATAAGAATTCAAGAATATACAGAGTATGAATAAATATTACACTTTTCACAAATATCAAAGATTTAAATTACATTTAAATACATCGCAGCGGAAAATAATACAAAATACAACTAGAAGAAATACATGGATACAGAGCTTTCCGAGTATCGTTCCAGCTGTAAACCAGGATCCTGTGAATATAAATCTGCAAAACCAAAACTACTAGCTGCCCGTGTAGAAAATAGGGGCTCCTAGAGTTTAGGTTAAAACAATAAACTCCAGGTCAGTCATGTGATTGGTGTGAGAACTAAAATAGTTATTTAAAACTTTACTTTAAAAGAGAGTAATTCAAGGGACCACGCCGTATAACAAGGAACGGGTTTCCTCCCAAGAACACCAGTGCATAGAATAAACAACGCAATGCTTTTTTGAAAAATGAAGCTATTATAAGACCCAGGTCCCATCACACCATGCAACGCAGGACAGAGGACAGGGTTTTCCCTTATAATAACCAAACATGCTTGGTACGTTTAAAACAAATCATTTGATACTATTATAAGTGTATAGTGTCAAAACAATTTCAATCATAAATATCAATCATAGATGGCATGCGTACCATATATCATGTTGCCATACTAGTTCTACAATTAAAACCGAAATATCTCGTATTGGAAATTTGATTTCCATCATGAGTTGAGGCAAGGGGCAAGCTCCTCTCCGTTCGAGACACTCTAGCAAATGTCTCAGGACCCCACTATGATCCTTGGAATTGGTTGGGTCGGTCCTCTCTTACTTTTGAGGATTGGCAATTCCTGAACACACGTTTCCCGGTCCTAACAGACCTATATCCGAGGCGCCTCGCATTCCAACATCCACACGGGTAAAAAGTATATAAATGTCAGGGCTGGTAGGTCACTGACATCACCCATAGCTAGAAGAAACGTCGTGTTCTCCCAACGGTCCACATCCCGTTTTTTACTCATACCAAGGTGTGAGGCTCGCGAATTCTCGTTATACACAAAGCTACGCCACACAGGCCGTGCTTTGATCATCAACCACAAGACTTTGCTTTTCAACAGAAGCCTTGATCTTCTGCCACTTAGGCATGTCGCACAGGCAATTCACTCCATGCGACTGATGTCCATCGATATACAACCTCTGAGCTCGTACGTCTCAGAGAAGGGCGTTAAGCAAGAGAATAAATTCTCCGCCGCCAAACAGATGTATATTTAATAGAGATCAATCAACACAGAATAAAATCCAATGTCAGACACACAGTCCATTTACAAGTTCGTTCTGGGTCTGAACGAAACCGAAGACACACAGTCCATTTACAAGGAGACTCACCGGCGTAGGGAGGTGGCAATTGGTCGGAGTAGGTGGCAATAGGGCGTTGGCGGGGCCAGCAGGGGATAGAGGGGGTCGCGGCTGGGCCTGGAGGCGGCGGCTTTGGGTTACAAGGGGGTCCATCATGTCGGCGGAGAGAGGCTCGGGGGAGGCCAAGGGTGTGCGACAAGGATGGGGGAGAGGGGAATCTGGTGGGGGCGCAGCACCTAGAGGTGGCGGCGGTGACGATAGGGGGGGCAACGGTGGAACATTGAGGCGCGAGATCGATTTGAGCCCTTTTTCTTTTAAAACTGAATGAATCTGGACGCCGGGGGGGAGGGGGGGGGCTGTGAGATAATAGAGAGGAGGGGTGAGGTTTTTTTTTATTTAATTATTTTTATTTCAAAAAGGTACTTTTTATTTCGACCTCGAAACGGGACCCACCGCCTGTCGTCCATAGCTAATTACCCCATTCTGAACACAATGGGATATGCATCGTAGGCTGATTCGATCGTTTCGATCAGTTTTCGTCAAATTCAAAATATAACTCTATATATTGAATTTGAATGCGCATTTTATTTTACCGGGGCCACATACTAACTCGAAAAATTCCAGAAAAATATTTTCTAGCTTCGTATTGACGCTACGGTCCTAACAAAACTAATTTCGACAAATTCCGAGAACGTTTGAAAAATGGCCATTTTCTAGTCGATTAAAATCAACTGAAACTGGTCAAACATGTTTTCCTTTGCCACGCTTACATATTGATTCGAAAAATTACAAAATTTGAAACCTAGCAATAAATTGACATAACGGATCCAACAAAAGTGGTTTCGTCAAAATCCGAGGTCATTTGCAAAATTTCCATTTTTAAGGGCCAGAATTCCATAGTGACTATTCTGAATTTTCAACTGGACGTATCTTTTGATTCCCGCTATGGAATTTTGATTTTTCGGATTCGTTGGAAAGATATTCTCAAATAGATTCAAATATTTTTGGTTTGGCTAAAATTCGGTTTATTTTCAACTGGTATGTTCAATTGAAATTTGAAATCGAATTATTGAACTACCGTACCATTTTCAATTCCTTTTATAATAATAAAATAAATATTTATATTCTATTGACGACGTATATAAATATATACGTTCGAATTCTATTCGAATTAAATTTTCGTCGTTATTATTTAAAATAAATCATTTTAAATATTCTAAATTCACTAAAATTGCCAAAATAAAAATTTTAAATTGGCTTGAATTTCCGAGTTATTACAATCTCCCCCACTTAAAACTTTTCGTCCCCGAAAAGGAACGAAGCTGAAAGTTGTTTAACTAATCAACTCAACTTCCATTATTTTCATTACGGCTTAAGTTCTTCAACTTTTCAGTTTCTAAGAACTTTTCAAGATTTTCAAAAATTTGGCTAACACCCTAAATTTTCAAAAAATTTCGCCATAACCTCCCCTGCACTGGGGACTTCGGGATATTTCATATAGCCTCCCATGGCCTTCTTCAATCCAAAAGAAAAAGAAAAGCCAAGCGGCTAGCCAATCGGCTCATAAAATCATCATCACCCAAACAAAACAGTAAATTATGGTAAACATGTACCTATTTGTCGGGAAAACAATTTTATTCTTCTTCTCTAGCCTCCTTGCTATGACCTGTTCAATGTAAGTACATGTATATGCATGCATTTGTAATTATTTTTCAATACAGTTCAATATTCGGTTCAGTTAGGCCTAAATGGTTCAACATATAATTAATCAAACAATAATCAAACAACACAACCAGTAATCAATTAGTGGATTATCATTTCAAATTCATAATTTTGATATATATACAAAAAAATCATGTTTTGATGCCAAATCACAACAATAAACCTATCTAGTTTTGGTTCTCACACCAGTCTAATGGAAATATATAGAAATCCCACTTTCGAAACACGAACATAAATATTGGTGATGGAGCTCCATCAACAAAATCATCTCCGAGCGACTAAAGTGTGATCCTATATCTGTCTACTATATTAAAACTTCGAATATACGTTCATGACGCGTATATACAAAACCTTTATATACTCGATTGTCTAAAATCAATACAAATAAAATATTCAAATACGTTTAAAACGATTTAAATTTCAAAACAAAATTGTTTTCATTTGAAAAATATACTCTTCACACTCGTTTAATGATACTACTGATCCCATCTCTAACGAGTCATTCTAATTGGATATTACTAATCCAATATCTGATGAATTCTTTCGTATGGTTCTAATGTGTCTTGTTCTCGAGCTCTGTAAACCAAAGCTCTGATACCACTGTGATGACCTGTAACTTCCCCGATATGGAAAGCCCGGATTATCTTGAGGACACGACAAAATAGAACGCAAACAGAAGAACATTTCATTGTTTATTACAACAATTCCATCAGAATACAAGAATATACAGAGTATGAATAAATATTACACATTTCACAATTATCAGAGATTTAAATTAAAATTAAGTACATCATAGCGAAAAATAATACAAAACATAACTAGAAGTAATACACGGATACAAAGCTTTCCGAGTATCGTTCCAGCTGTAAACCAGGATCCTGTGAATATAAATCTGCAAAACCAAAACTACTAGCTCCCCGTGTAGAAAATAAGGGCACCCAGAGTTTAGGTTAAAACAATAAACTCCAGGTCAGTCATGTGACTGGTGTGAGAACTAAAATAGTTATCTAAAACTTTACTTTAAAAGATAGTAATTCAAAGGACCACGCCGTATAACACGGAACGGGTTTCCTCCCAAGAACACCAGTGCATAGAATAAACAACACAATGCTTTTTCGAAAAATGAAGCTATTATAAGACCCAGGTCCCATCACACAATGCAACGCATGCCGGAGGATAGTGTTTTCCCTTATAATAGCCAAACATGCTTGGTACGTTTAAAACAAATCATTTGATACTATTATAAGTGTATAGTGTCAAAACAATTTCAATCATAAATATCAATCATAGACTGCATGGGTACCATATATCATGTCGCCATACTAGTTCTACAATTAAAACCAAAATATCTCATATTGGAAATTTGATTTCCGTCATGAGTCGAGGCAAGGGGCAAGCTCCTCTCCGTTCTAGACACTCTAGCAAATGTCTCATGAAACGACCCGAACTTCCCCGGTCTCCGAAGAGAAGAGTAAGAACGAATTGTTTTGAGAACACGACAAAATAGAACGTAGACGGGAGAACATTTCATTGTTTATTACAACAATACCATCAGAATACAAGAATATACAGAGTATAAATGAATATTACACAGAAAATCAGAGATTTAAATTACATTTAAATACATCGCAGCGGAAAATAATACAATACACAACTAGAAGAGATATACGGATACAAAGCTTTCCGGATATCATTCCAGTTGTAAACCAGGATCCTGTGAATATAAATCTGCAAAACCAAAAATACTAGCTGCCCGGGTCAAAATAAGGGCACCCAGAGTTTAGGTTAAAACAATAAACTCCAGGTCAGTCATGGGACTGGTGTGAGAACTAAAACAGTTGTAAATATTTATTTTAAAGTTAGGTAAATCAAGGGACCACGCCGTATAACACAGAACGGGTTTCCTCCCAAGAATACCAGTGCATAAAATAACAACGCAATCCTAAATAAAGAAAAATGAAGCTATTATAAGACCCAGTTCCCATCACACAATGCAACGCAAGCCAGAGGATAGGGTTTTTACCTTATAATAGCCAAGAATGCTTGATACGTTTAAAAAAAATCATTTGATACTATTATAAGTGCATAGTATATAAAACAACTTCAAATCATAAGTATCAATCATAGACGGCATAAGCGCCCCATCCCACTATGTCGCCATACTAGGCTCTACAAATAAAACCGCAAATGTCACGTATTTGGAAGTTGGATTTCCATCTATGAACCGAGGCAAAAGATAGTCCTCACCGAATTCGAGACTCTCTAGCCCGAGCCTCAGGATCAGAGCTCGAGTGACCCTTGGATCGTCAGGGCCGGTCCACCAATGTGGATTAAAATGCCTGAACACTGCGTTTCCCCGCCCTTTGGGGCGTAAATGAGCCAACGAATGGCTCCATCGGACCCAGATCGTTCGATCTAATCGAGGCGCCTCGCAACAGCAACAATTATATAAGTCAAACTCGTCAGGGTGTGTAAAACCACTGATGCCACTGTGAAAACCCGTAACTTCCCCGTAAAGGAAAGCGCCGGATAGTTCGAGAACAACTCACAACAGAACACATACAAAAGAACATTTCATTGCATATTACAACAATGCATCAGATTACAAGAATATACAGAGTATAAATGAATAAATATTACACAGAAATATCAGAGATTTAAATTACATTTAAATACATAGCAGCGGAAAATAATAAAATACACAACTAGAAGAGATATACGGATACAAAGCTTTCCGGATATCTTTCCAGGCGTAAACCAGGATCCTGTGAATATAAATCTGCAAAACCAAAACTACTAGCTGCCCGTGTCAAAATAGGGGCACCCAGAGTTTAGGTCAAAACAATAAACTCCAGGTCAGTCATGGGACTGGTGTGAGAACTAAAACAGTTAATCTTTATTTTTAAAGCTAGGTAAATCAAGGGACAACGCCGTATAACACGGAACGGGTTTCCTCCCAAGAATACCAGTGCATAAAACAAACAGCGCAATGCTAAATATAGAAAAATGAAGCTGTTATAAGACCCAGGTCCCATCACACAATGCAACGCAGTCGAGGATAGGGTTTTCCCTTATAACAGCCAAAGAATGCTTGATACGTTTAAAACAAATCATTTGATACTATTATGAGTGCATAGTGTATAAAACAACTTCAAATCATAAGTATCAATCATAGGCGGCATGAATGGCCCATAACACTATGTCGCCATATATAAGTTTACAATCAAAACCGCAAATGTCGTATTGGAAGTTGGGTTATCATTTATGGTATGAACCGAGGCTAGGGGCAAGATCCTCTATCGATTTGTGACTCTCTAGCCCGAGCCACTGGGTCAGAGCGCATCGACCCTTTAGATCGTCAGGGCCGGTCCACCGATGTGGATTATTATGCCTGAACACTACGTTTCCCCGCCCTTTGGGGCGTAAGCCTGGCCCGTCAGCCGACCAGAAGCATCGGCCGAAACCGATATCACGAGGCGCCTCGCTTTTCAGCAAGTAATAATAAGTAACATCCATATGAGTCAAACTCGTCAGCCAGTTCAAGCACTGACGCCACTCATACTAGAAAGAAACGCATGTCCTCCCTGAGGTCCGTCTCCCGTTTTTGATTCATACCGGGTGTGATACTCGCGAATCAACGTTACACAAAGCTACGACACAAAGGCCATGCTTCGATCATCACCACAAGACTTTGCTTTTCAACAGAAGCCTTGATCATTTGCATCTTAGCATGCCACACAGGCAATTCACTCCATGCGATTGATATCCATCAATATATAACCCCTGAGCTCGTACGTCTCAGAGAAGGGCGTTAAGCAAGAGAATAAATTCTCCGCCGCCAAACAGATATATATTTAATAGAGATCAATCACACGGACTAAAATCCAATGTCAGACACACAGTCCATTTACAAGTCCGTTCTGGGTCTGAACGAAACCGGGGGCACCTAGTACCCCGAATATCCATCGATCTCCAAGTACGTCTGGACGATCACTAACTGTTTCCATCTTCTTGGGTGTACAGGCCAATCAAGATCATCAGTAATTACCCAAACGACGTGAAGACCTCCGGTCTTCGACCATCGTCTTCATCTTCGACTTATCGTCGTATCAGTTATTCAGAATGGGATAAACCCGGTCTTTCCGAATAACTCGCGTATATATTATAAAAGTGTTACACAAACACAACATACGCCTCATTCCAATTCATTAGTCACCAACCGTAAATTAATCAAGAGAATAATTCCCCAAATATTAACCCCGAAGGCCGAAACCAACATCAGATCAATATTCAGAAAACCATTCTGCTTGGCTAACCGACAGTTAGTTTCTAAATTTCACGTTCATAGGGAAAGGTTCCCATTAATTTTATCAAAGATAAATTCCTTGAATTTATTCTTTATCTATTTTTGAATATCAATTCAAACTAGTCGGGATTAGCGAACCTTACCCAAATAATTATTTATTTTAATTTCCCCATCCCAACCTATTCATCCCATGAAGTAAAACTGGTAATACTTCATATCTAACACCACAGTGTTATCGGTAAATTCAATTACCATTTCACGTTCAAATCTAATTAAAGATTTAACTATCGCCTGGAGCAAAACTGGTGATACTCCATTCTCGATCATTTCAATCTACTTAAAGATTCATTAAAACTCCACTTAATTTTAATCGTTAACTGGGTTAAAGAATCAGTGTCATTT
The DNA here is from genome assembly GCA_030737875.1 of Allium sativum. Lineage (NCBI taxonomy): Eukaryota > Viridiplantae > Streptophyta > Magnoliopsida > Asparagales > Amaryllidaceae > Allium > Allium sativum. The sequence continues at coordinate 964,154,684 of CM060912.1, read as the reverse complement.
AAAACACGGTTCACAATAAACCCAAAATCACATTCCATTAATTATCGGGTTAAAGAACGAGTGTTATTTTAAAACACTGTTCACGATAAACCCAAAAATCAATATCAATTCAATTCCAATTAAATATTATTTAATTGGTACACTTCATTAAATCTAAATAAAAAGATTTAATCTTTTCTCTACTGGGTTCAAGAGCAGTGTTAGTGAAGACACCATTCACGACAAACCCAAATCACATTCGATATTCAATACAAGGCTCTGAATAGAAAATATATCGGCTTATATTCAATATCGAATTCTACGACTAACAAATGTCGTATTGGAAATAACGATATAAATATATATCTTTCAAATTTCCATAACAACACCTGTATAATCACGAATTCCAACATCGAAATATTCCGAAGACAATTTCGATTCAAATCCACTCCAATGCAATCATTGGAAATTCTGGTTATTTTTAAAACCCTTTTTAAATTCAATTTATTTATTTAAAAATAAATAGAATTATATTTCTAGTTCAAAACTAGTTCATTTCGATAAAAATCTATTTTTATCTTTTCAAATATGGAGTTTTTCATCCCAAATCATTTCTTATGATTTTACACAAATTATTACTATTTTTAATAATTTTATCAAGGCCCGTACAGTCGATTTCCATCAATGGCCATCGAACTGCACTTACAGCGACCTTTTTCAAATTTGATTTGGACATAATCCCAAATCCAACCGTTAGATTTTGAATTTCTAATATTCGTTAGAAAGCTCTTTTCGATACGAACCCAACGGTTCCGGTTTTAGGAGAATCCGACGGTCGGATCTCCCGTAACGTCCGTTTGAAATAAATGGTCGAAATTCACGAACTGCCGCGGCGCGGCGCGTTCTATTCAGGCCATTATATTATATATATAATATATATTTCGTCGATTACTATTTAAAACGAATTATATAAATAGTTTTAAATTCGTTTCAAAAGCAATTTCAACTTCCTTTTCAATTCAAATCAAAATTGAATTCTTCTTTATAAATTCGTTTTAAAATTCATTTCTATTTAATTCAAATTTCAATTCAATTTGAATTCATTTCAATTCGCTTTCAATTCAATTCGAAATCGTTTTCAATTCAATTCATTTCGAAATCGTTTTCAATTCAATTCATTTCGAAATCGTTTTCAATTCAATTCATTTCGAAATCGTTTTCAATTCAATTCATTTCGAAATCGTTTTATATTCTATTCATTTCGAAATCGTTTTAAATTCAATTCAATTCATTTCGAAATCGTTTTCAATTCAATACATTTCGAAATCGTTTTCAATTCAATTCATTTCGAAATCGTTTTCATATTCTATTCATTTCGAAATCGTTTTAAATTCAATTCAATTCATTTCGAAATCGTTTTATATTCTATTCATTTCGAAATCGTTTTAAATTCAATTCAATTCATTTCGAAATCGTTTTCAATTCAATTCATTTCGAAATCGTTTTCAATTTAATTCATTTCGAAATCGTTTTATATTCTATTCATTTCGAAATCGTTTTAAATTCAATTCAATTCATTTCGAAATCAATAAAATCGATATAAATATCGTTTACGTCAAAATGGCGTCAATCTAATCAACACGGCTTCATAAATTTCTATTTTCAAATATTCTATTTCAAATATTTCTTTTTCAAAATAGTTGTTATTATCAAAATATTTCGTTCAACACATGACCAATCTCAATGAATGAGTACTGTCAACACATGAACTTTTATTTTATAATATTCTTTATTTTTCAAATTGGAATGAGGCCCAATCAATTACCATATAAAGTTAATTATATGGATTTTCATACAACACATGTATATAATAGCATGGAAAAATAATCAACCATCAACCAAAGTGCACTACACTGTATAAGCATCAAATATAGATATCTAACGCTTATAACAGCCTGTCAATCAATCGATCGACATATTTAATCAATCAGGATGAGTGAAATTCATATTTCATCCCAACACCCGTGTGGGGTTTTCAAACAATCAAACACAGATTTTATTTGTGCAGTTGGGCGATGTGTAAAATTTATCGTCCCAATCAATGTCATTCAAATAGGTGTACATAAACAAACCGTTCGGTTTATAAATGAATATTTTATTTTATTCACTTCACGTTAAAAATTATATTTTTAACGATAAAACATTTTATTTCAACCTATGAATTTCTATTCAATTCATTTACACAATAAAATGATATTTTTATTTTTTTCTAACATATTTTAGAAAATTTCGGCGGCATAACGGCACGATACTAGAAACGGGACAAGGCCTAGCCTTAACCCCGGTCTAGTGAAGGCCCACGCCATTCACTCATCAATCAAATCAATTTCATTTTGCAAACCACAAAATTTGGAGTAAGAGTCTAACCTAGCCTTACTCCTTCGCCTTATAACGGCGCACGTCTAATCCTAACCAATTTATCGATTCGATTTTTCACACCACAAACCACATTCAAACCAATATCGCAATCAATCACCAAACAGTCAAACAAACAAGTCCATGGTCTGTGGACGATTGTGTCGGGTGCTACTAAACACCGTCTGCATCCTAGTATATATATATAACTAGAAAAATTAAATTGAAAGGTGAGAAGTTCTCACCTATAGCTATCCAAACATCTTGACTCTTCTTTGATAGAAATCTTCATTGTTTTCGCATCTTCGTCAGCTTCGTCGTCCGTAGCCACTACACATATAAAAATCGAATTTTTATTTCGCTATTCAATATATAAAAATCCATTTTTCTATCGAAGTTCAATATATAAAAATTCTATTTTTCTATCGAAGTTCAATATATAAAAATTCTATTTTTCTATCGAAGTTCAATATATAAAAATTCTATTTTTATTTCGAAGTTCAATATATAAAAATTCTATTTTTCTATCGAAGTTCAATATATAAAAATTCTATTTTTCTATCGAAGTTCAATATATAAAAATTCTATTTTTCTATCGAAGTTCAATATATAAAAATTCTATTTTTCTATCGAAGTTCAATATATAAAAATTCTATTTTTCTATCGAAGTTCAATATATAAAAATTCTATTTTTATTCGAAGTTCAATATATAAAAATTCTATTTTTATTCGAAGTTCAATATATAAAAATTCTATTTTTCTATCGAAGTTCAATATATAACAATTATATTTTTATATTTCTGCTTTATACGTAAAGATCGAATTTTTATTCGCTGCTCAAACAAATAAAAATCGAATTTTTATTACTACTTCAAATATGTAAAAATCGAACTTTTACTTCTATGCAATCATTATAAAAACCCGTATTTTAATCGCAATCAAAAACTGTATCCTTTACAAATTGAAAATCATAGTTTTCATGTATAAAAATCCTATCATTTTCATGTAGAAAATCATACATTTTCATATAGAAAATCCTAACTTTTCTATGCTTTTAAAAATCCAATTTTTATAAAACAAAATAAAATAAAACCAAAACAACGTCAGAAAAGTCACTTCGTTCATCGGATAAAGAGGAGGAGGAGCGCAGGTGGTTGCTGGTGGCGGTGGGAGGCTGCAGTCAGCTGGTGAGACCATGCGGTGACCGTCTGGAAGGGTGCGGCGGCGTCATTTGATGGGCATCGCGGTCTCGAAGGAGGGAGGGCGAGGTCGTTCTCGAGGCGGAGGGTGGCAGGCGAGGTGGAGAACCGGTGGCGAGGTCCTGGGGGGGGGGGGGGCGACGACGAGTGGTGGCGGCTAGGGTTCCGAGCGCATCGACCAATTTTTTTTTTTTCTTATTTTCCTGAAGACTGAATTTCGAGGGGGGGGGCAGGAGTTAAAGGAAAAGGGAAGATATTTTTTTCTATATTATATTTTAAAGTTGACTTTCACACATGACCTCTAAACGAGGCCCACCGCCTGTCGCCTATAGCGTTTCACCCCCATTCCGAACACAATGGGATATGCCACGCAAGCTGATTCGGCTGTTACAATCAGTTTTCGTTAGATTTACATTTAAATCACTATATTGAATTTTAAACGTACATTTCAAATTACCAGGGCCATATACTAATTCTAAAAATTCCTGAAAAATATTTTCTAGCTTCGTATTGACGATACGGTCCTAACAAAACTAGTTTCGTTGAATTCTGAGACCGTATGAAAAATGGCCAATTTCCAGTCAATTAAAATCAACTGAAACTGGTCAAATGCGTTTTCCTATGCCACGCTCACATATTGATTCGAAAAATTATGAAATTTGGAATCTAGCAATAACTTAACATCACGGACCCAACAAAACTGGTTTCGTCGAAATCCGAGGTCGTTTGCAAAATTGCTATTTTTAAGGGCCTTATATATAAAAAATATATATATATAAATTCCACAGCGACTATTTCTAATTTTAAACTGGACATATCTTATCATTTCTAAGATGAAATCTCAGTTTGTTAACTTCGTTACAAAGACATAGTTATACAGATTCCAATATTTCTTGTTTCGTTCAATTCTAACTTATATTGAATTCTGTATATTCATTTGAAATTAGAAATCGAATTTTCGAACTACCGCGCCATTTTCAATTCCTTTTATAATTATATATAATTATTTATATTCTAACGACGAACTATATAAATATATTCGTTCGAATTCTATTCAAAATAAATTTCTCGTCGATATTATTTAAAATAATTCATTTTAAATAATCAAAATTCGCTAAAATTGCCAAAATAAAAATTTCAAACTGGCCCAGATTTTCGGGTTATTACAATCTCCCCCACTTAAAACTTTTCGTCCCCGAAAAGGAACAAAGTCGAAAGTGGTTTGATTAATTAACTCTACGTTCGATCTGGCTTCCATTCTCCAACACTTTAGTTTCTGAGAATTTTCAAATTTTCAAAAATTTGGCTAACACCCTAAATTTTCGAAAAATTTCGCCATAACCTCCCCTGCAATGGGAGCATCGGGGAATTTCAAATAGCTTCCCCGGTCCTTCAGATCTCAAAAAGAAAAAGAAAAAGCCAAGCGGCTAGCCAATAGGCTCATAAAATCATCATCACCCAAACAAAACAGTAAATTATGTATTAAACATGTACCTATTTGTCGGGCAAACAAATTTTATTCTCTGCTCTAGCCTCCTTGCTATGACCTGTTCAATATAAGCACATGCATATGCAAGAAAATGTGACCAATTTCAATACAGTTCAATATGTGATTCAGTTAGGCTAAATGGCTAAAAATTAGCAAACAAATAAACAAACAACACAAACATCAATCAATTAGTGAATTATCATTTCAAATTCATAATTTTGATACATATAAAGAAAATCATGTTTTTGATGCCAATTCACAACAATAGGCCCTATCTAATTTTGGTTCTCACACCAGTCAATAGGAAATATATAGAAAATCACACCTTCGAAACTCGAACATAAATGTTGATGATGCGATCGCTATCATCAATATCATCTTCGGGCGACTAGAGTGTGTTGCTATATCTATCCAATATATTAAAATTTCAAATACACGTGGACCAGACGTATACGCAAAATCTTTATATACTGGATTGTCCAACTCAATATAAATAGATAATCAAATACGAATAATTGATTTAAATTTTCAAAACAAAAATTTTTTCATTTGAAAAATATACTCTTCACACTCGTTCTAGGATACTACTGATCCCATCTTTAACGAGTCATTCTAATTGGATATTACTAATCCAATATCTGATGAATTCTTTCGTACGGTTCTAATGTTTCTTGTTCTCTGAGCTTTGTAAACCAAAGCTCTGATACCAACTGTGAAAACCCGTAACTTCCCCGTAAAGGAAAGCGCCGGATAGTTCGAGAACAACTCACAACAGAACACATACAAAAGAACATTTCATTGCATATTACAACAATGCATCAGATTACAAGAATATACAGAGTATAAATGAATAAATATTACACAGAAATATCAGAGATTTAAATTACATTTAAATACATAGCAGCGGAAAATAATAAAATACACAACTAGAAGAGATATACGGATACAAAGCTTTCCGGATATCTTTCCAGCCGTAAACCAGGATCCTGTGAATATAAATCTGCAAAACCAAAACTACTAGCTGCCCGTGTCAAAATAGGGGCACCCAGAGTTTAGGTCAAAACAATAAACTCCAGGTCAGTCATGGGAGTGGTGTGAGAACTAAAACAGTTAATCTTTATTTTTAAAGCTAGGTAAATCAAGGGACCACGCCGTATAACACGGAACGGGTTTCCTCCCAAGAATACCAGTGCATAAAACAAACAGCGCAATGCTAAATATAGAAAAATGAAGCTGTTATAAGACCCAGGTCCCATCACACAATGCAACGCAGTCGAGGATAGGGTTTTCCCTTATAACAGCCAAAGAATGCTTGATACGTTTAAAACAAATCATTTGATACTATTATGAGTGCATAGTGTATAAAACAACTTCAAATCATAAGTATCAATCATAGGCGGCATGAATGGCCCATAACACTATGTCGCCATATATAAGTTTACAATCAAAACCGCAAATGTCGTATTGGAAGTTGGGTTATCATTTATGGTATGAACCGAGGCTAGGGGCAAGATCCTCTATCGATTTGTGACTCTCTAGCCCGAGCCACAGGGTTAGAGCGCATCGACCCTTTAGATCGTCAGGGCCGGTCCACCGATGTGGATTATTATGCCTGAACACTACGTTTCCCCGCCCTTTGGGGCGTAAGCCTGGCCCGTCAGCCGACCAGAAGCATCGGCCGAAACCGATATCACGAGGCGCCTCGCTTTTCAGCAAGTAATAATAAGTAACATCCACATGAGTCAAACTCGTCAGCCAGTTCAAGCACTGACGCCACTCATACTAGAAAGAAACGCATGTCCTCCCTGAGGTCCGTCTCCCGTTTTTGATTCATACCGGGTGTGATACTCGCGAATCAACGTTACACAAAGCTACGCCACAAAGGCCGTGCTTCGATCATCACCACAAGACTTTGCTTTTCAACAGAAGCCTTGATCATTTGCATCTTAGCATGCCACACAGGCAATTCACTCCATGCGATTGATATCCATCAATATATAACTCCTGAGCTTGTACGTCTCAGAGAAGGGCGTTAAGCAAGAGAATAAATTCTCCGCCGCCAAACAGATATATATTTAATAGAGATCAATCACACGGACTAAAATCCAATGTCAGACACACAGTCCATTTACAAGTCCGTTCTGGGTCTGAACGAAACCGGGGGCACCTAGTACCCCGCATATCCATCGATCTCCAAGTACGTCTGGACGATCACTAACTGTTTCCATCTTCTTGGGTGTACAGCCCAATCAAGATCATCAGTAATTACCCAAACGACGTGAAGACCTCCGGTCTTCGACCATCGTCTTCATCTTCGACTTATCGTCGTATCAGTTATTCAGAATGGGATAAACCCGGTCTTTCCGAATAACTCGCGTATATATTATAAAAGTGTTACACAAACACAACATACGCCTCATTCCAATTCATTAGTCACCAACCGTAAATTAATCAAGAGAATAATTCCCCAAATATTAACCCCGAAGGCCGAAACCAACATCAGATCAATATTCAAAAAACCATTCTGCTTGGCTAACCGATAGTTAGTTTCTAAATTTCACGTTCATAGGGAAAGGTTCCCATTAATTTTATCAAAGATAAATTCCTTGAATTTATTCTTTATCTATTTTTGAATATCAATTCAAACTAGTCGGGATTAGCGAACCTTACCGAAGTAATTATTTATTTTAATTTCCCCATCCCAACCTATTCATCCCATGAAGTAAAACTGGTAATACTTCATATCTAACACCACAGTGTTATCGGTAAATTCAATTACCATTTCACGTTCAAATCTAATTAAAGATTTAACTATCGCCTGGAGCAAAACTGGTGATACTCCATTCTCGATCATTTCAATCTACTTAAAGATTCATTAAAACTCCACTTAGTTTTAATCGTTAACTGGGTTAAAGAATCAGTGTCGTTTAAAACACGGTTCACAATAAACCCAAAATCACATTCCATTAATTATCGGGTTAAAGAACGAGTGTTATTTTAAAACACTGTTCACGATAAACCCAAAAATCAATATCAATTCAATTCCAATTAAATATTATTTAATTGGTACACTTCATTAAATCTAAATAAAAAGATTTAATCTTTTCTCTACTAGGTTCAAGAACAGTGTTAGTGAAGACACCATTCACGACAAACCCAAATCACATTCGATATTCAATACAAGGCTCTGAATAGAAAATATATCGGCTTATATTCAATATCGAATTCTACGACTAACAAATGTCGTATTGGAAATAACGATATAAATATATATCTTTCAAATTTCCATAACAACACCTGTATAATCACAAATTCCAACATCGAAATATTCCGAAGACAATTTCGATTCAAATCCACTCCAATGCAATCATTGGAAATTCTGGTTATTTTTAAAACCCTTTTTAAATTCAATTTATTTATTTAAAAATAAATAGAATTATATTTCTAGTTCAAAACTAGTTCATTTCGATAAAAATCTATTTTTATCTTTTCAAATATGGAGTTTTTCATCCCAAATCTTCACAAATCATTTCTTATGATTTTACACAAATTATTACTATTTTTAATAATTTTATCAAGGCCCGTACAGTCGATTTCCATTAATGGCCATCGAACTGCACTTACAGCGACGTTTTTCAAATTTGATTTGGACATAATCCCAAATCCTACCGTTAGATTTTGAATTTCTAATATTCGTTAGAAAGCTCTTTTCGATACGAACCCAACGGTTTCGGTTTTAGGAGAATCCGACGGTCGGATCTCCCGTAACGTCCGTTTGAAATAAATGGTCGAAATTCACGAACTGCCGCGGCGCAGCGCGTTCTATTCAGGCCATTATATTATATATATAATATATATAATATATATTTCGTCGATTACTATTTAAAACGAATTATATAAATAGTTTTAAATTCGTTTCAAAAGCAATTTCAACTTCCTTTTCAATTCAAATCAAAATTGAATTCTTCTTTATAAATTCGTTTTAAAATTCATTTCTATTCAATTCAAATTTCAATTCAATTTGAATTCATTTCAATTTGCTTTCAATTCAATTCGAAATCGTTTTCAATTCAATTCATTTCGAAATCGTTTTCAATTCAATTCATTTCGAAATCGTTTTCAATTCAATTCATTTCGAAATCGTTTTATATTCTATTCATTTCGAAATCGTTTTAAATTCAATTCAATTCATTTCGAAATCGTTTTCAATTCAATTCATTTCGAAATCGTTTTCAATTCAATTCATTTCGAAATCGTTTTCATATTCTATTCATTTCGAAATCGTTTTAAATTCAATTCAATTCATTTCGAAATCGTTTTATATTCTATTCATTTCGAAATCGTTTTAAATTCAATTCAATTCATTTCGAAATCGTTTTCAATTCAATTCATTTCGAAATCGTTTTCAATTTAATTCATTTCGAAATCGTTTTATATTCTATTCATTTCAAAATCGTTTTAAATTCAATTCAATTCATTTCGAAATCAATAAAATCGATATAAATATCGTTTACGTCAAAATGGCGTCAATCTAATCAACACGGCTTCATAAATTTCTATTTTCAAATATTCTATTTCAAATATTTCATTTTCAAAATAGTTGTTATTATCAAAATATTTCGTTCAACACATGACCAATCTCAATGAATGAGTACTATCAACACATGAACTTTTATTTTATAATATTCTTTATTTTTCAAATTGGAATGAGGCCCAATCAATTACCATATAAAGTTAATTATATGGATTTTCATACAACACATGTATATAATAGCATGGAAAAATAATCAACCATCAACCAAAATGCACTACACTGTATAAGCATCAAATATAGACATCTAACGCTTATAACAGCCTGTCAATCAATCGATCGACATATTTAATCAATCAGGATGAGTGAAATTCATATTTCATCCCAACACCCGTGTGGGGTTTTCAAACAATCAAACACAGATTTTATTTGTGCAGTTGGGCGATGTGTAAAATTTATCGTCCCAATCAATGTCATTCAAATAGGTGTACATAAACAAACCGTTCGGTTTATAAATGAATATTTTATTTTATTCACTTCACGTTAAAAATTATATTTTTAACAATAAAACATTTTATTTCAACCTATGAATTTCTATTCAATTCATTTACACAATAAAATGATATTTTTATTTTTTTCTAACATATTTTAGAAAATTTCGGCGGCATAACGGCACGATACTAGAAACGGGACAAGGCCTAGCCTTATCCCCGGTCTAGTGAAGGCCCACGCCATTCACTCATCAATCAAATCAATTTCATTTTGCAAACCACAAAATTTGGAGTAAGAGTCTAACCTAGCCTTACTCCTTCGCCTTATAACGGCGCACGTCTAATCCTAACCAATTTATCGATTCGATTTTTCACACCACAAACCACATTCAAACCAATATCGCAATCAATCACCAAACAGTCAAACAAACAAGTCCATGGTCTGTGGACGATTGTGTCGGGTGCTACTAAACACCATCTGCATCCTAGTATATATATATAACTAGAAAAATTAAATTGAAAGGTGAGAAGTTCTCACCTATAGCTATCCAAACATCTTGACTCTTCTTTGATAGAAATCTTCATTGTTTTCGCATCTTCGTCAGCTTCGTCGTCCGTAGCCACTACACATATAAAAATCGAATTTTTACTTCGCTAATCAATATATAAAAATCCATTTTTCTATCGAAGTTCAATATATAAAAATTCTATTTTTCTATCGAAGTTCAATATATAAAAATTCTATTTTTCTATCGAAGTTCAATATATAAAAATTCTATTTTTATTTCGAAGTTCAATATATAAAAATTCTATTTTTCTATCGAAGTTCAATATATAAAAATTCTATTTTTCTATCGAAGTTCAATATATAAAAATTCTATTTTTCTATCGAAGTTCAATATATAAAAATTCTATTTTTCTATCGAAGTTCAATATATAAAAATTCTATTTTTATTCGAAGTTCAATATATAAAAATTCTATTTTTATTCGAAGTTCAATATATAAAAATTCTATTTTTCTATCGAAGTTCAATATATAAAAAGTATATTTTTATATTTCTGCTTTATACATAAAGATCGAATTTTTATTCGCTGCTCAAACAAATAAAAATCGAATTTTTATTACTACTTCAAATATGTAAAAATCGAATTTTTACTTCTATGCAATCATTATAAAAACCCGTATTTTAATCGCAATCAAAAACTGTATCCTTTACAAATTGAAAATCATAGTTTTCATGTATAAAAATCCTAACATTTTCATGTAGAAAATCATACATTTTCATATAGAAAATCCTAACTTTTCTATGCTTTTAAAAATCCAATTTTTATAAAACAAAATAAAATAAAACCAAAACAACGTCAGAAAACTCACTTCGTTCATCGGATAAAGAGGAGGAGGAGCGCAGGTGGTTGCTGGTGGCGGTGGGAGGCTGCAGTCAGCTAGTGAGACCATGCGGTGACCGTCTGGAAGGGTGCGGCGTCGTCATTTGATGGGCATCGCGGTCTCGAAGGAGGGAGGGCGAGGTCGTTCTCGAGGCGGAGGGTGGCAGGCGAGGTGGAGAACCGGTGGCGAGGTCCGGGGGGGGGCGACGACGAGTGGTGGCGGCTAGGGTTCCGAGCGCATCGACCATTTTTTTTTCTTATTTTCCTGAAGACTGAATTTCGAGGGGGGGGGGGGCAGGAGTTAAAGGAAAAGGGAAGATATTTTTTTCTATATTATATTTTAAAGTTGACTTTCACACATGACCTCTAAACGAGGCCCACCGCCTGTCGCCTATAGCGTTTCACCCCCATTCCGAACACAATGGGATATGCCACGCAAGCTGATTCGGCTGTTACAATCAGTTTTCGTTAGATTTACATTTAAATCACTATATTGAATTTTAAACGTACATTTCAAATTACCAGGGCCATATACTAATTCTAAAAATTCCTGAAAAATATTTTCTAGCTTCGTATTGACGATACGGTCCTAACAAAACTAGTTTCGTTGAATTCTGAGACCGTATGAAAAATGGCCAATTTCCAGTCAATTAAAATCAACTGAAACTGGTCAAACGCGTTTTCCTATGCCACGCTCACATATTGATTCGAAAAATTATGAAATTTGGAATCTAGCAATAACTTAACATCACGGACCCAACAAAACTGGTTTCGTCGAAATCCGAGGTCGTTTGCAAAATTGCTATTTTTAAGGGCCTTATATATAAAAAATATATATATATAAATTCCACAGCGACTATTTCTAATTTTAAACTGGACATATCTTATCATTTCTAAGATGAAATCTCAGTTTGTTAACTTCGTTACAAAGATATAGTTATACAGATTCCAATATTTCTTGTTTCGTTCAATTCTAACTTATATTGAATTCTGTATATTCATTTGAAATTAGAAATCGAATTTTCGAACTACCGCGCCATTTTCAATTCCTTTTATAATTATATATAATTATTTATATTCTAACGACGAACTATATATATATATTCGTTCGAATTCTATTCAAAATAAATTTCTCGTCGATATTATTTAAAATAATTCATTTTAAATAATCAAAATTCGCTAAAATTTCCAAAATAAAATTTTCAAACTGGCCCAGATTTTCGGGTTATTACAGCCACTTCTAACTAGAAAGAAACGCGTGCCCTCCCAGAGGTCCTTCTCCCGTTTTTGGTTCACAACCATGGGTGCGAGGCTCGCGAATTCACGTTACACAAAGCTGTGCCACACAGGCTGTGCTTTGATCATCACCACAAGACTTTGCTTTTCAACAGAAGCCTTGATCATTTGCCACTTAGGCATGCCACACAGGCAATTCACTCTATGCGTTTGATATCCATCAGTATATAACCCCTGAGCTCGTACGTCTCAGAGAAGGGCGTTAAGCAAGAGAATAAATTCTCCGCCGCCAAACATATATATATTTAATAGAAGTCAACCACACAGACTGAAATTCAATGTCAGACACACAGTCCATTTACAAGCCCGTTCTGGGTCTGAACGAAACCGGAGGCATCTAGTACCCTGCATATCCATCGATCTCCAAGTACGTCTGGACGATCACCAACTGTTTCCATCTTCTTGGGTGTACAGCCAATCAAGATCATCAGTAATTACCCAAATGACGTGAAGACCTCCGGTCTTCAACCACCGTCTTCATCTTCGACACCACGTCGAATCAGTTATTTAGAATAGGATAAACCCGGTCTTTCTGAACAACTCGCGTATATAATAAACACGTGTTACACAAACACAACATATGCCTCATTCCAATTTAGAATATTCTTTTATTCAAATATTCTTATATTTTGGGAAAGGTTCCCGTTAATTTTATCAAAGATAAATTCTTTAAATTTATTCTTTAATCTCCTTTGAATATCAATTCAAACTAGTCGGGATTAGCGAACCACACCGAAGTAATCATTTATTTTAATTTCCCAATCCCAACATATTCATCACATGAAGTAAAACTGGTAATACTTCATATCTAACACCACGGTGTTATCGGTAAATTCAATTACCATTTCACGTTCAAATCTAATTAAAGATTTTACTATCGCCTGGAGTAAAACTGGTGATACTCCATTCTCGATCTTTTCAATTTAATTAAAGATTCATTAAAACTCCACTTAGTTTTAATCTTTAACTGGGTTAAAGAATCAGTGTCATTTAAAACACGGTTCACGATAAACCCAAAATCACATTCCATTAATTATCGGGTTAAAGAACAAGTGTTATTTAAAACACTGTTCACGATAAACCCAAAAATCAATACCAATTCGATTCCAATTAAATATTACATAATTGGTACACTTCATTAAATCTAAATAAAAAGATTTAATACTTTTTTCCAACTGGGCTTAGGAACAGTGTTAATGAAGACACCATTCACGACAAACCCAAATCACATTTGATATTAAATACAAGGCTCTGAATAGAAAATATACCGGCTTATATTCAATATCAAATTCTACGACCAACAAATATCGTATTGGAAATAACGATATTAATATAACTTTCAAATTTTCCAAACAATATCTTTATAATCATGAAATCCAACACCGAAATATTCCAAAGACAATTTCGATTCAAATCCATTCCAATTCAATTATTGGAAATTCTGGTTATATTTCAAAACCATTTCAAACTCACTTTATTTATTTTAAAAATAAATAGATTACTATTCTAGTTCAAAACTAGTTCATTTCGATAAAAATCTATTTTTATCTTTTCAAATATGGAGTTTTCATCCCAATTCTTCACAAATCATTTCTTATGATTTTACACAAATTATTACTATTTTTAATAATTTTATCAAGGCCCGTACAGTCGATTTCCATCAACGGCCATCGAACTACACTTACAACGACCTTTTCCAAATTTGATTTGGACATAATTCCAAATCCAACCATTAGATTTCAAATCTCTAAAATTCATTAGAAAGCTCTTTTCGATACGAACCCAACGGTTCCGGTTTTAGGAGAATCCGACGGTCGGATCTCCCGCAATATCCGTTCGAAGTCAATGGTCGAAATTCATGAACTGCCGCGGCGTGGCGCGTTCTATTCAGGCCATTATATTATATATATAATATATACTTCATCGATTTCAATTCAAAACGTGCTTTATAAATCGTTTTAAATTCATTTTCAAAACAGTTTCAACTTCATATTCAATTTCAAATCAAAATTGAATATTCCAATATAAATTCGTTTTAAATTCATTTCAAATTGATTTCAATTCAATTTTAATTTAATTCAAATGCAATTCCTTTCGATTTCAATTCGAATTCAATTCTATTCAATTTCAATTCGAATTCATTTCTACTTAATTTCAATTCGAATTCACTTCTATTCAATTTCAATTTGAATTCATTTCTATTCAATTTCAATTCGAATTCATTTTTGTTCAATTTCAATTCGAATTCACTTCTATTCAATTTCAATTTGAATTCACTTATATTCAGTTTCAATTTGTATTCACTTCTATTCAATTTCAATTTGAATTCATTTCTATTCAATTTAATTTGAATTTCAATTCTTTTCAAAATTTCAGATTTTGAAATCACTTTCGATATTCGTTATAAAATGAATAAAATCGATATAAATATCGTTCACATCAAAATGGCGTAAATCTAATCAACACGGCTTCATATATTGATATTTTCAAATATTCTATTTCGAATATTTCTATTTCAAATATTCTATTTCAAATATTTCTTTTTCAAATATTTCTACTTCTAAACTGGAATGAGGCCCAATCAATTACCATATAATGTTAATTATATGGATTTTCTACGACACAGGTATATATCAACAACGATGAATAATCAACCATCATCCAAAGTGCATTCCACACTGTATAAGCATCAAATATAAATATTCAACGCTTATAACAGTCTGTCAATCAATCGATCGACATACAACTAAACAATTGGGATTAGTGTACGTCAAATATCATCCCGATACCCGTGTGGGGTTTCAAACAATCAAACACAGATTTTATTTGTGCAGTTGGGTGATGTGTAAAATTTATCGTCCCAATCAATATCAGTCAAATGTGTGTACATAAACAAATCGTCTGATTTGTTTATTTTTATTTCATTTCATATACACGTTAAAAATTCTATTTTTAACTATGTAAATATTTTATTTCATTTCACATCACATCACACAATTGAGAGAACCCGTAACTTCCCCGTTAAGGAAAGAGCGGATACTTTGAGAACAACACACAAATGAACGCAGACGGAAGAACATTTCATTGTTATTACAACAACTCCATCAGATACAAGAATATACAGAGTATAAATGAATAAATTACATTCGATAAATATCAAAGATTACAATAAATTACATAGCAGCGGAAAACAATACAAAGCGCAACTGAAAGTAATACACGGATACAGAGCTTTCCAAGCATCGTTCCAGCTGTAATCTGGATCCTGTGAATGTAAATCTGCAAAACCAAAACTACTAGCTGCCCGTGTGGAAAATAGGGGCACCCAGAGTTTAGGTTAAAACAATAAACTCCAGGTCAGTCATGTGACTGGTGTGAGAACTAAAACAGTTATTAATCTTTGTTTTTAAAGTTAGGTAAATCAAGGGACCACGCCGAATAACACGGAACGGGTTTCCTCCCAAGAATACCAGTGCAGAAAACAAACAGCGCAATGCTAAATAAAGAACAATGAAGCTATTATAAGACCCAGGTCCCATCACACAATGCAACGCAAGCCAGAGGATAGGGTTTTCCCTTATAATAGCCAAATATGCTTGATACGCGAAATTTCATCTTATATTATTACTATAAGTGAAGAAAACAACTTCAAATATAAATATATCAATCATAGACGGCATGGGTACCATATATCATGTCGCCAATACTAGGCTTTACAATCAAAACCGCAAAATGTCATATTTGGAAATGGGATTTCCAACATGGTGGCTCCTGATTCGAAAGATCGATCGCGTAGTGCCATCTCAACGGCTTACGTCTCGGCTAGAGAAAACACCGTAATGCACATCCGCACTTTTGGGAAATCGAGTATCACTGCGGCTTACGTCCCGGCGAGAGAAAACACTGCTTACCTTATCCCTCTGAGCACTAAGCTCAATCTCGGTCGACCGAATCCACGACACCACGAAGGTGCCCATCCACGAAAAAGCATACTGATCAAACCATCAGTTTACCACCATACCGGGGTGTGAGGCTCGCGAATCAACGCTATACACAAAGCCATGCTATATTAAAGCCGCGCTTTGATCATCATCCACCAAACTTTGCTTTTCAACAAAAGTCTGGATCACTGCATCTCAGCATGCCACACTATCAATCCATATCGTACCACTGATTTCTGCCAATATATAACCTCTAAGCTCGTATGTCTCAGAGAAGGGCGTTAAGCAAGAGAATAAATTCTCCGCCGCCAAACAGATATATATTTAGCAGAGATCAACGAATACAATATAAAGGAATACAATGTCAGACACACCATCCATTTACAAGTCCGTTCTGGGTCTGAACGAAACCGGAGGCACTTTCCTCGCATATCCGTCGACCTCCAAGCACGTCCGGACGACTACCACTTCAGCCCCCTTCAAGGTAGCTACTCCCATCGTGAGCGTCAGTAGCGCCCATCCATTCGATGTGAAGATCGTCGGTCTTGCACCGTCTTCAATCTCTTCGACTTATCGTCGAATCAGTTATTCAGAATGGGTATAGACCCGGCCTTTCTGAATAACCCACGTATATAATAAACAATGTTACACAAACACAACAAACGCCTCATTCCAATTCAGAATATTCTTTTATTCACAAAATCACATTCTTAGGGAAATGTTCCCATTAATTTTATCCAAGATAAATTCTTCTAAATTTATTCTTTAATCCTCCTATGGATATCATTTCAAGCTAGTCGGGATTAACGAGCCACACCGAAGTAATTATTTATTTTATTTCCCAATCCCAACCTATATATCCCATGGAGAAGACTGGTAATACTCCACATCTAACACCACGGTGTTATCGGTAAAATTAATTACCATTTCACGTTCAAATCTAATTACAGATTTAACTACCGCTTTGGAGCAAAACTGGTGATACTCCATTCTCGATCACCTTTCAAATTTGATAATTTAAATTATCAATTCACATTTTCAATCTAATTAAAGATTCATTAAAACTCCTCTTAGTTTTAATCTTTTCAAAAATCGACATCCTGCCTTTAACTGGGTTAAAGAACCGATGTCATCTAAAACACGATTCACGATAAACCCAAATCACATTTGATATTATATACAAGGCTCTGAATAGAAAATATATCGGCTTATATTCAATATCAAATTCTGAAACCAACAAATATCGTATTGGAAATAACGATATATAACATATCTTTCAAATTCCCCAAAACAATATCTGTATAGTCACGAAATTCAACATCGAAATATTCCGAAGATAATTTCAATTCAACTCCACTTCCACTTCAGCTATTGGGAATATTGATTATTTTTAAAATCACTTTCAAATTCAATTTATTTATTTCAAAAATAAATTGATTTTAATTCTAGTTCAAAACTAGTTCATTTCGACAAAAATATATTTTTTTCCTTTCAAATATGGAATTTTTCAGCCCAATTCTTTCCAAATCACATATTATGATTTTACGCAAATTATAGATATTTTTAATAATTTTATCAAGGCCCGTACAGTCGATTTCCATCTACGGCCATCGAACTGCACTTACAACGACCTTTTCTGAAATTGATTTGGACATAATTCCAAATCCAACCGTTAGATTTCAAATTTCTAATATTCATTGGAAAGCTCTTTTCGATACGAACCCAACGGTTCTGGTTTTAGGAGAATCCGACGGTCGGATCTCCCGTAATGTCCGTTTGAAATAAATGGTCGAAATTCACGAACTGCCGTGGCGCGGCGCGTTCTATTCAGGCCATTATATTATATATATAATATATATAATATATATTTCGTCGATTTCTATTTAAAACGAATTTTATAAATCGTTTTAATTTCGTTTCAAAAACAATTCAACTTCTATATTCAATTTCAAATCGATTTGATTTCAATTAGGATTCAAATTCTCTTTCTATTCAATTTGAATTCAAATTCACTTTCTATTCAATTTGAATCGAATTCACTTTCTATTCGATTCGAATTCATTTCAAGTTGATTCAATAAAATTTCGATTTCAATTCTTATCTAATTCAATTGAAATTTCATTTCAAAATATTAGATTTTGAAATCACTTTTCAATATTCCTTATAAAACGAATAAAATCGATATAAATATCGTTCACGTCAAAATAGCGCAACTCTAATCAACACGGCTTTATATATTTCAAAAACTTCTTTATTCTATTCAACAAATGAACATTTATCCTATTCAACCATGAATCTATATTGCTTTCAACACACGACTAATCTCAACACATGAGTACTGTCAACACATCACTATTTTTGTTATGTAAAATATTTTATAAAACTATGGTATCTATCGTTTGATTTTCAATTAGACTTCAACCGTAAAGTAGTCCTAATTTTAAATATGATAAAGATGTAAATTTCATTGTATAAAATATTTCACTCAACACATGAACATCGTCAACACATGACTATTTTTATATTCAACACATGAATTTTCTTTTATAATATTCATTATTTTCCCGATTGGAATAAGGCCCAATCAATCACCATATAACGTTAATTATATGGATTCCATACAACACATGTATATAATAGCAACGATAAACAATCAACCATCATCCAAAGTGCACCACACAAGTGCATAAGCATCAAATATAAATAATCGACGCTTACACAGTCTGTCGACCAATCGATCGACAATAATTAAATAATTGGGATTAGTGTACGCCAAATATCATCCCAACACCCGTGTGGGGTTTCAAATCAACAAACACATATTTTTGTTTGTGCAGTTGGGCGATGTGTAAAATTTATCGACCCAGTCAATATCAGTCAAATCAGTGTATATAAACAAATCGGTCGATTTGTTTATAAATATTTATTTCTTTTCAGAAGAGTTTTATGCCGTTTCTTAACACGTTAAAAATATTTATTTCAACACTTTACTATTTTTAACTAACACTTTTTATTTTTCAAAATTTAGGCGGCATAACGGCACGATACTAGAAACGGGACGAGGCCTAGCCTTATCCCCGGTCTAGTGAAGGCCCACGCCATTCACACATCAATCAAATCCATTTCAATTCACCAAACAATTCAATTCAGCCCAAATCATCTAACTAATTTATGCAACCAAACAAACAAGTCCATGGTTTGTGGACGATTGTGTCGGGTGCTACTAAGCACCGTCTGCATCCTAGTATATATATATATATAACTAGAAAAAGAGGTTGAAGAGTGAGAAGTTCTCACCGATAGCTATCCAACTTCACGACACTTCAGTGATAGAAATCTTCATCGTTATCCCATCTCCGCCATCTTCGTTGCCCGTAGTCACTATATATATATATAAAAATCACATTTTTATATTTTGATGTCTTTAAAATAAAAGCCACAATTTTATTTCGCTATTCAATATATAAAAATCATATTTTTTATAATCACCTCATATATTTAGAAATCGAATTTATACTTTGGTGTCATATTGATAAAAATTCCATTTCAAAAATATTGATTTCGCCTTTATAAAAATAAAGTTTTCGCCTTTCAGCACTATAAAAATTCCCTCTTTACTTCAACCTATATAAAATAAAAATCAGATTTTTATTTCGCTACTTATACAAAGATGATATTTTTGATATTCCTATCATGTAAAAATTATATTTTTACTTCTCTTCATAAACAAAAATCATATTTTTACATCTTTTATATAGTAAAGATTATACATTAAAAATATAGAAATCATATTTTTACATCTCCCACATAAAAAAGATCGAATTTTTATTATCTATACTATATAAAAATTATATTTTTAACCTTCACATATTATAAAAATTATATTTTTATACCAATATCGTTCATATGAAAATCACTTCTTATATCGTTAAAAATCCATTCTTTTCTTTGTTAAAAATTCAACATTTTTCCATATAAAAATATCGTCTTTCTTATACAAAAATCTGACCTTTCTTCTAAATAAAAATCGAACTTTGCTTTAAAATAAAAATCGAACTTTGCTTTAAAATAAAAATCGAACTTTGCTTTAAAATAAAAATCGAACTTTGCTTTAAAATAAAAATCGAACTTTGCTTTAAAATAAAAATCAGAAAACTCACTTGCATTCCATGGAGGCGGTTGTTCACGGTGGTTCAGGGGCGGTATTCTGTTTGAGATGGTGCTGCCAGGGGGTGGCGCTCGAGCTAGGCGACGGGGAGGGGTCGGATGTCGTGGTGGGGGTGCAGCGCGGTAAGGCGCGTCGTAGGGGCTCCGGGCACGACGCGGGCTCGACTTGAATGGAGGGAGGGTAGCACGATGGCGATGGAGGGTGCAGGCGTCGGCTATGGCGAAGGAGAGGGGATGGCGACGGCGGACGGTGGCGATGGGTCTAGGCGATCGCGGGTTCTCTTTTTTTTTTTTTTTCTGTCGATCGAGTTTGGGGAAAAAGGGGGGGGGGGCCTTTGACTGATGTATAGGAGAAGGGGGGGTTTTATTTTATTTTATTTATTATTTAATTAATTTATCTTTCTCCAAAAAGCAACTTTTATTTTCGATCACAAAACGAGGCCCACCGCCTGTCGTCCATAGTGTTTTACCCCCATTCCGAACATAATGGGATATGTATCATAGGCTGATTCGGCTGTTATAATCAGTTTCCGTTAAATTTAAAGTATAATTCTTTATATATTCAATTTAAACGCACATTTCAAATTACCGGGGCCACGTACTAACTCGAAAAATTACAGAAAAATATTTTCTAGCTTCGTATTGACGATACGGTCCTAACAAAACTAATTTCGTCGAATTCCGAGACCATTGGAAAAATGGCCAATTTCCAGTCGATTAAAATCAACTAAAACTGGTCAATCGCGTTTTCCTTTGCCACGCTCACATATTGATTCTAAAAATTATGAAATTTAAAACTTAGCAATAATATGACATCACGGATCCAACAAAAATGGTTTCGTCGAAATACGAGGTCGTTCGCAAAATGGCTATTTTTAAGGGCCTGAATTCCATAACGACTATTCAGAATTTTCAACTGGACATATCTTTTGATCCCCGCTATGAAATTTCGATTATTCGGATTCGTTGGAAAGATATTCTCAATTAGATCCTAATGTTTTTGGTTTCACTAAAATCCGGATTGTTTTGCACCCGGTACATTCAATTGAAGTTTGAAATCGAATTATCGAACTACCGCGCCATTTTCAATTCCTTTTATAATTATATATAATTATTTATATTCTAATGACGACGCATATAATATATACGTCGAATTCTATTCAAACTAAATTTTTCGTCGATATTATTTAAAATAATTCATTTTAAATATTCAAAATTCGCTAAAATTGCCAGAATAAAAATTTTAAACTGGCCCAGATTTTCCGGGTTATTACAATCTCCCCCACTTAAAACTTTTCGTCCCCGAAAAGGAACAAAGTCGAAAGTGGTTTGATTAATCAACTCTACGTTCGATCTGGCTTCCATTCTCCAACTTTTCAGTTTTTGAGAATTTTCAAATTCTTCAAAAATTTGGCTAACACCCTAAATTTTCGAAAAATTTCGCCATAACCTCCCCTGCACCGGGAGCATCAGGGAATTTCAAATAGCTTCCCCGGTCCTTCAGATCTCAAAAAGAAAAAGAAAAAGCCAAGCGGCTAGCCAATAGGCTCATAAAATCATCATCACCCAAACAAAACAGTAAATTATGTAGTAAACATGTACCTATTTGTCGGGCAAACAAATTTTATTCTTCGGCTCTAGCCTCCTTGCTATGACCTGTTCAATGTAAGTATTTGTATATGCAAGCAAATGCGACCAATTATCAATACAATTCAATATTCGGTACAATTTGACCAAATGGTTTAAATTTATCAAACAAATAAACAAACAACACAAACATCAATCAATTAGTGAATTAGAGTTTCAAATTCATAATTTGATACATAGTCAAAAAATCATGTTTTTGATGCCAATTCACAACAATGTATTCTAGCTATATTAGTTTTGGTTCTCACACCAGTCTAATGGAAATATATAGAAATCACACCTTCGAAATTCGAATATGAATACTGATGATGATGCACCATCATCAGAATCATCCCCGGGTGTCTAGAATGTGACTCTATATCTATCCAATATATTAAAACTTCGAATATACGTTCATGACGCGTATATGCAAAACCTTTATATATTGGATTGCCCATATTCAAAATAAATAAATATTCAAATACGTTTAAAACGATTTAAATTTACAAAACAAAATTGTTTTCATTTGAAAAATATACTCTTCACACTCGTTCTAGGACACTTCTGATCCTATCTCTAACGAGTCATTCTAATTGGATATTACTAATCCAATATCTGATGAATTCTTTAGTATGGTTCTAATGTGTCTTGTTCTCGAGCTCTGTAAACCAAAGCTCTGATACCAACTGAGAGAACCCGTAACTTCTCCGTTAAGGAAAGAGCGGATACTTTGAGAACAACACACAAATGAACGCAGACGGAAGAACATTTCATTGTTATTACAACAACTCCATCAGATACAAGAATATACAGAGTATAAATGAATAAATTACATTCGATAAATATCAGAGATTACAATAAATTACATAGCAGCGGAAAACAATACAAAGCGCAACAGAAAGTAATACACGAATACAGAGCTTTCCGAGCATCGTTCCAGCTGTAATCAGGATCCTGTGAATGTAAATCTGCAAAACCAAAACTACTAGCTGCCCGTGTGGAAAATAGGGGCACCCAGAGTTTAGGTTAAAACAATAAACTCCAGGTCAGTCATGTGACTGGTGTGAGAACTAAAACAGTTATTAATCTTTGTTTTTAAAGTTAGGTAAATCAAGGGACCACGCCGAATAACACGGAACGGGTTTCCTCCCAAGAATACCAGTGCAGAAAACAAACAGCGCAATGCTAAATAAAGAACAATGAAGCTATTATAAGACCCAGGTCCCATCACACAATGCAACGCAAGCCAGAGGATAGGGTTTTCCCTTATAATAGCCAAATATGCTTGATACGCGAAATTTCATCTTATATTATTACTATAAGTGAAGAAAACAACTTCAAATATAAATATATCAATCATAGACGGCATGGGTACCATATATCAT
This sequence comes from Allium sativum, assembly GCA_030737875.1. Lineage (NCBI taxonomy): Eukaryota > Viridiplantae > Streptophyta > Magnoliopsida > Asparagales > Amaryllidaceae > Allium > Allium sativum. Next base: position 964,130,779 of record CM060912.1, on the reverse strand, counting down.
GTCGCCAATACTAGGCTTTACAATCAAAACAGCAAAATGTCATATTTGGAAATGGGATTTCCAACATGGTGGCTCCTGATTCGAAAGATCGATCGCGTAGTGCCATCTCAACGGCTTACGTCTCGGCTAGAGAAAACACCGTAATGCACATCCGCACTTTTGGGAAATCGAGTATCACTGCGGCTTACGTCCCGGCGAGAGAAAACACCGCTTACCCTATCCCTCTGAGCACTAAGCTCAATCTCGGTCGACCGAATCCACGACACCACGAAGGTGCCCATCCACGAAAAAGCATACTGATCAAACCATCAGTTTACCACCATACCGGGGTGTGAGGCTCGCAAATCAACGCTATACACAAAGCCATGCTATATTAAAGCTGCGCTTTGATCTTCATCCACCAAACTTTGCTTTTCAACAAAAGTCTGGATCACTGCATCTCAGCATGCCACACTATCAATCCATATCGTACCACTGATTTCTGCCAATATATAACCTCTAAGCTCGTATGTCTCAGAGAAGGGCGTTAAGCAAGAGAATAAATTCTCCGCCGCCAAACAGATATATATTTAGCAGAGATCAACGAATACAATATAAAGGAATACAATGTCAGACACACCATCCATTTACAAGTCCGTTCTGGGTCTGAACGAAACCGGAGGCACTTTCCTCGCATATCCGTCGACCTCCAAGCACGTCCGGACGACTACCACTTCAGCCCCCTTCAAGGTAGCTACTCCCATCGTGAGCGTCAGTAGCACCCATCCATTCGATGTGAAGATCGTCGGTCTTGCACCGTCTTCAATCTCTTCGACTTATCGTCGAATCAGTTATTCAGAATGGGTATAGACCCGACCTTTCTGAATAACCCACGTATATAATAAACAATGTTACACAAACACAACAAATGTAATGTCCCGCATTTTTATCGGTTTAAATTGAATATTTAAATCAGTTTAAATATTGAATTCTTAATATAAGTAAATTTAAATATTAATTAAAACGAAGTTGAACGTATAAAAATATATATTCAATATAATCGAGCTCATAACGACGCTGCAGTTCGTAATTTAACGTTCTGAACTTCAACTGGGTATACAGAACTCGTTTTAAAACGGATTTCTATGAAACAAGAAACGTTGGAATCTGTTGAACTGTATTTTTCTAACAAAAGTGAAAAACCCAAGATTTCGTATTACAGAGTGGAAGTTATGTCCAAATTAAATATTTAGAAAAGCAGCAGCGTATTCCGTTTTGGCCATAACAGTTATTTGAATATATTTAATTATCGGTTTCAAATTGGGACAAGGTTCTTTTGAGGCGCAGTGATAATTTAATTTTTAGAATTTTACTGTAATTTTTAATGAATTAAATACGCAACTTTTTATTCGGAGTATTTCGCACCCTATATCGATATTTCGGGGTTTCACAATATGAGTTAATCTACCGATATTATTATATTTTTGGGATCGTGACACCTCGTTGAGCACAACTGTACTTTTACTTCTGTCCGTACGCAAGTATAATTTAAGGAACCGAGGTAGGCCAATCTTCGAAACAATTAAAAAAGGATATATCGTGAACTTTTTCAAACAAGACAGAGTTGTGCGAAATGTGTTACGTTGGGAACCCAATGTTTTTCAAAACGTGTACTTGTATGTATTAAAAGGGGTACTACTCTTGTGCCTTATACTTATTAAATTAAAGGGTACTTAGCTAAGCTATGAAGTAATCGGTACAGACCTATGTTTTTATGCATATGCTAGGCTGAACTAGTAATTAAATGAATCACATGCTTATATGCCTAACGTTGTCCTTTTCGTTTGAGTCTACATCAAAATTTAATGAGATACAGTAGTGTGCCGACCACGTCAAACTCCTTGCCGACCAAGACATCAGGCAACAATGCAAAGGCTTCAAATCAAGCAGACCTACTCAACCCTCTACACCCTAATCCTTGCGTTTCAAGCTTCGCCATTCTTTAAATACAGGTAGTTTAATCCTTCTTCATAGAAAAAGCTTTAAAAACCAACATTTCAAATGGGGCTATAAAAAAAAAACATCAATAAAACTCATACTGTTGAATCCTATAATAAAAATCCGAACATTATATATACATTCGGAACCAACAAAGCACCCTCTTTTCACTGAAACCTGAACTCTGGGGTTTGCGGGATGGAAGCAACGTTGGGGTTTGGGGATTGAAACAATGGATGTTGGAAAAGGTACAGGCAAAGAAGGGAGCAACCGAGAGTGCTGTTGCGTTTCCCGAGAGGGATTCAAACTCGAGATGAAGGAATTAGGGGATGATACATGAGATGGAATGTTATACAGTATAGCGTGAAGCTTTATTGTATATATCGTTGTTGCTTATGGTGAGGCTGTAGAAGCTTGTTCGAACTGTTGATAGTATGGCTGGGGGTTTACGGTTTTGAACAGAAGAACATTTGTGGTGGAGTTCGTGTTGAACTTGAGCTTTAAACGGGAGGAAGAGATTGCATGCTGTTGGGTAAAACGTGAAGAAAAAGGAAGGGATAGTGGGACGTGGAAGGTGCAAGGATGCATGTACAGGCAAGTGTGAAGTGGGAAGGTAAATGGGATTTCAAACATGTGTGTGACGTGAACGTGAAGGGTGTACTGGTGGGTTAGGCATGTTGTACGGGGCGCATGCATGGTGAAGGAAATGATATATTTATACCGAAGAGGGGAATGATACCGTATGTCATTGTTCTGGGTTCTAACGCATGAAGATGGGCACGGTGGGCGGATTGAATCCGAACTGGGCATTTAAACGGTGAAGAACTGACCAAGTTTTTTTTTGACATAAGCAAACACGTCATGAAATGGTGAAACGTGGACCAGGCGAGATGAATATTGGAGTATGAGTGGTAACACTATAAAACGTTTTGAAGTAATGGCAGGAAAGTGTATCGTCTGTGATTGGTTGCGGCAAGTGGTGTATGAGCATTAGTGATGAAATTGAAACAAGCTTACGGCAATGAGGAAATGAAGAGGAAGTTGATGGTGAGTTTTGTTTTAGAAACGGAGTTGGATTCGAGAAATGGAGTTGGATGGCTATTATGAATAAGCAGTTTTAGTGTATAGACTGGGAGCGCAGTGTCTGTTTGCAAATACGAGGAAGCAGTCGTGAACGAAGGAAAAACCATCAGCCTTAATTTATAGAGTAGTTAAAATCAGACAAATCGGTCACCATGGAATCGTAGCGACATGATCTACATTGTGGAACTGATTTCCTGGAGAACAAAGCCACTGGAATTTCATGATCAAATCGACTGACGCAAATCGTTATTTAACGGTTAACGCGCCAAGGTGAGTAAATTCACTAACTCTGTTTTATTTAAAATATTTTAATTATATTTTAAATAATGGTTGAATGCTGTGTGCTGGTTGATTAGGTAAATTACAGTTAAATTGGTTGAAATAAATATATATCATTGCATATGCACACATCATTGGTTGGATACTGATTTGAACAACACCTATGGATGGGGAAACCGGTTGGAGGAACTCAACCGGATTCCTAAATATTTAGATGTACTGTTTGTGCACTGTTTGAACCATGTTGAATGGAAATTCAACGTTATATTGATTTGGTAAACAAACAATATCAGCGACAGTCAACCAAAAACCCATTTTGTTAAGAAGTTGGTTGTCCGTCAGACAAATCAACGAAGTTAATTATAAAAATTATATTTTTATAATTGAAGCGAAGTTTAAATTCTAATAAAAATTCTATTGTAAACTGGTATTAAGTTTTGTATTGAGATGTTTTATTGAATTGGGTATAATAATTCAAATAAGAAGTAAATTGCCAAAAAGGACAAAGAACTTGATCGATTTTTGATAAGAAAAGTTTAAAGAGAAATGTCAAGGTTTTTGCAACGGAAAGAGATGTCAAGATCTTTGTAACGGAAAGAGGTGTTGAGATTAAATATAAAGTGGAATATAGTAGCTTACTACTATAGCGATAAAATAACGCTGTTGACTAGGCTTAAGCGTGACTGTTCTGTCGAGATTAGTTATAAAGAAGAATATCACAGCGCATGACCAGTTTTGAACTATAACTATAAATTAGCGCTGTTGACCAAACTTAAGTATGATTTTTATATAGCACTACTCCCTAGGGAATGTAAACAGTTGTTTTGAAATCCACTTATTCTAAAGTAATAAGTAACGATGATTTGTCTAAAGAAACATAAGAACGAGTAGTGGAGAATCGTTTCAGAAAACGATGACATCATTTCAATGTTTGAAATATGATTAGAGTTAGATAACACTATTGGAAATGGGAACTATAATTCGACGATGATGAATGTTAAATAAAAGTGCCCATGGTTGTGTGATGATAATTATACGTTTGATTGGATGTTGTTTTTACTTCGATAGTTAAATAACCGACTATCGAAGTGTTTTGACCCTCGTTGTCAATACGGAGAGACCGGTTGGATATATTATCCGAGAACCACTCCGTATAGGCATAAGCGTTGCGAATTCGATTACGCTGAAGACAATTGAAGACGGAGTGAAATGCAAGGGTCGTCCTGTTCCAGAATGGTGTTTTTTTCTGTTTGTCCAGACCCGGGACAACTTGTATGGACGAATGTCTGACAGAGTATTCCTAACGGTCACATAAGACGATCTTTTCAAGATATTACGTCTGGTGGCGGAGAAATTCGTTTCTCTTAGCTTTTATACCCGTAATATGTTTGGGAAGACCAACTAGTGATTTGACGGGTTTGACGATGTGGCATTCAAAGTGTATGGTGACCAGATGTTCTAAAAGGTTAGACGTAGCCTCAAGCTTCACAACCGGGAAATGACAAAAATCGGGCAGGCAGCATGGCTATGTGGGTCGCTCCCATTAGGGTGTATAATCACCTATCTAGAGAAATTCCTTTTGTTTCTAAATCTATCGATTCTGCCCATTCGGGAACGGTGGTTTGAGTCCAACCGTTGGTGACATACATTCGATACACTCAAGCGAAATGAGTGGTCGGTCATGTGTGGGCCGGGTTGCAAGACGTTCTTGTTGAACCCAGGTGTATTCGCCTCTAGAGATACACTGTCGGAAGGTGGTCCCATACCTTGTCATAGTTGGAATCCAATCTCCAATAAGCGCCCTGCGGGTTTTGATTTTATATTATATATGTAGAGCGTGAGATGCAAGCGTTCTGCTATTTGGTTATTTACTTGATTAGACATTATTATAATATCACTGGATTTTGATATCAAAATGTTTCGGGTTATAGTAAGGTAAAAACCGTCCATGTTTATGTGTGGGCTGGTCTTACTATTATCCTTTTTGTTCCAAAAGAGGATTTTCAAATTTAAACCGTATGGTTGGAATTTACTCACACCAGTCCCATGACTGACCCAGAGTTTATTTTGTTTGTTTTCCCTAAACTCTTGGGTGCCTAAATTTGTATGGGCAGACAAGTGTTTCAGGCTTTTACAGATACGCTTGAAGGAGCTAAAAGCAGAAGGCTTCACCGTTAGTATTTAGAGACTATTTCCGCTGTGATATGATGTATTGTACTCTGATAATGGTATGTATATACAATACAGTTTGTATTTCAAAGTTATGTTATATAATATATTTTATTCGTTCCGCTGTGAGATTCGTGTTTACTCTGATTATGTTCAGCTGTGTTCTTCTTCTTCTCCTATTCTATTAGTTCTATCTTTTCTATCTCATCCTCTAACTTCTTTCTATTAATGGTCCGGTATTTTCGATATCTGAACAGTCGACGCTGGGTTTTGTGTCGATTTTCGGAGTCGAAAAATACCTGGGTCGTTACAGTGGTATCAGAGCTAAAGGTTAAGTGATTACCTTGACTCTGTGGCGTGACTCAATAGAGATGGAGTTAGTAATACTCTAGATTGAGTTTTAGTGTATATATATGAGCGCGTATTTGTAAATTGATATAAAAAGCATTTTATATTGTGTTGATTGATCTGATGAGTGGTATATAAATTCCAGATCGACGCGTTTAGCTGACGAGGTCGATAGGGATTTATAAACGCTTGGATAGAGAATTTCGACATAGTATTGTTTTGAAAGAGAGTAAATGAGATAATTTTACTCGAAATATATTTTGATATAAAGAAAACATATATATTGGAATTATCTAGTATATATTGAATGTGTTGGGTGAACTTATGATCGAATAAGATTTATAATTGAATTGGTTATATAAATAACCAATCGAAATATTTTATAAATATAATATGTAAAATCAGATGAACTGAATCTGAAATTTAAACCAGAATTGGAATAAAAAATTCTGAAACATGAAAATGTTTGTAAATGAAATTTGAATTAAATATATGGAATTTTAAGATCCTGGGGAAATTTTGAAATATTATCCAAGCTTCGAAAGGATATTTTTGAAGTAAATAAAAGTATTTGAATATGGGTTTTGAAAGTGATATAGTATTGAACTCACTTTGATCACTGGAAAATAATTCCGACGATGTGCGCGCCATCATCGGTGTTCATTTTCGAGTTCTAAGTGACGGATTACTACCAAAGATTTTGTTTTGAAATAAGTTGTTCAGGAATTCAAATGTTTTGAATTGTTATGTTATGAATATATATGATTTCAAACTGATTTGAAATAAAAACTCCAGGAATTTGAATTCTGAAATTTAAAACTTACTTATGAAGTAAATAAACGGAGAATTTATATAAGCCAAATAAAAGTGGAGTTGAATTGAAGCCAAGTAAGTGGAAATCATACTGGAATAAGGATTTGACTTGGTAAAGTAGTTGAGTGGTGAATTGAGATTGGAAATGGAACCGAACTTGGTTGGGAAATTTGATTATCTGGAATTGGAATTGAACTGGAGTTTGAAAAAGAAATTTGAGTCGGGATGTAAGAAAATTATTGATTGAAGATAAACTGACTCGAGATCAGTTGGAGATGTATTCGGGTATGCTGAATGGACTGCAAATGGAAGCGAGAAAGTTAGATGCCCGATAAAGGGGGAAGGCCCAGAGTGGCGTGTGGTAGTAGTACCGAATGAACCGTGCAGTAGAGAGGCTGACGAAATTCTCCGAAAATTAAAGTGTTAGGAAATTTTCAGAATTTTGAAAATTTCCGTTACGAAGAAGGGAATTAATATTTTGATCAGTTTAGTTGAAAACTGAAATTTTGAAGTAAACCAAAAAGATTTTAACCTGTTTCCAACAGAGAATTGAAGCATTTTCCCTATCTTTAGCAATTTCGAGGACGAAATTATTTTAAGGGGGAAGGAATGTAATGTCCCGCATTTTTATCGGTTTAAATTGAATATTTAAATCAGTTTAAATATTGAATTCTTAATATAAGTAAATTTAAATATTAATTAAAACGAAGTTGAACGTATAAAAATATATATTCAATATAATCGAGCTCATAACGACGCTGCAGTTCGTAATTTAACGTTCTGAACTTCAACTGGGTATACAGAACTCGTTTTAAAACGGATTTCTATGAAACAAGAAACGTTGGAATCTGTTGAACTGTATTTTTCTAACAAAAGTGAAAAACCCAAGATTTCGTATTACAGAGTGGAAGTTATGTCCAAATTAAATATTTAGAAAAGCAGCAGCGTATTCCGTTTTGGCCATAACAGTTATTTGAATATATTTAATTATCGGTTTCAAATTGGGACAAGGTTCTTTTGAGGCGCAGTGATAATTTAATTTTTAGAATTTTACTGTAATTTTTAATGAATTAAATACGCAACTTTTTATTCGGAGTATTTCGCACCCTATATCGATATTTCGGGGTTTCACAATATGAGTTAATCTACCGATATTATTATATTTTTGGGATCGTGACACCTCGTTGAGCACAACTGTACTTTTACTTCTGTCCGTACGCAAGTATAATTTAAGGAACCGAGGTAGGCCAATCTTCGAAACAATTAAAAAAGGATATATCGTGAACTTTTTCAAACAAGACAGAGTTGTGCGAAATGTGTTACGTTGGGAACCCAATGTTTTTCAAAACGTGTACTTGTATGTATTAAAAGGGGTACTACTCTTGTGCCTTATACTTATTAAATTAAAGGGTACTTAGCTAAGCTATGAAGTAATCGGTACAGACCTATGTTTTTATGCATATGCTAGGCTGAACTAGTAATTAAATGAATCACATGCTTATATGCCTAACGTTGTCCTTTTCGTTTGAGTCTACATCAAAATTTAATGAGATACAGTAGTGTGCCGACCACGTCAAACTCCTTGCCGACCAAGACATCAGGCAACAATGCAAAGGCTTCAAATCAAGCAGACCTACTCAACCCTCTACACCCTAATCCTTGCGTTTCAAGCTTCGCCATTCTTTAAATACAGGTAGTTTAATCCTTCTTCATAGAAAAAGCTTTAAAAACCAACATTTCAAATGGGGCTATAAAAAAAAAAAACATCAATAAAACTCATACTGTTGAATCCTATAATAAAAATCCGAACATTATATATACATTCGGAACCAACAAAGCACCCTCTTTTCACTGAAACCTGAACTCTGGGGTTTGCGGGATGGAAGCAACGTTGGGGTTTGGGGATTGAAACAATGGATGTTGGAAAAGGTACAGGCAAAGAAGGGAGCAACCGAGAGTGCTGTTGCGTTTCCCGAGAGGGATTCAAACTCGAGATGAAGGAATTAGGGGATGATACATGAGATGGAATGTTATACAGTATAGCGTGAAGCTTTATTGTATATATCGTTGTTGCTTATGGTGAGGCTGTAGAAGCTTGTTCGAACTGTTGATAGTATGGCTGGGGGTTTACGGTTTTGAACAGAAGAACATTTGTGGTGGAGTTCGTGTTGAACTTGAGCTTTAAACGGGAGGAAGAGATTGCATGATGTTGGGTAAAACGTGAAGAAAAAGGAAGGGATAGTGGGACGTGGAAGGTGCAAGGATGCATGTACAGGCAAGTGTGAAGTGGGAAGGTAAATGGGATTTCAAACATGTGTGTGATGTGAACGTGAAGGGTGTACTGGTGGGTTAGGCATGTTGTACGGGGCGCATGCATGGTGAAGGAAATGATATATTTATACCGAAGAGGGGAATGATACCGTATGTCATTGTTCTGGGTTCTAACGCATGAAGATGGGCACGGTGGGCGGATTGAATCCGAACTGGGCATTTAAACGGTGAAGAACTGACCAAGTTTTTTTTTGACATAAGCAAACACGTCATGAAATGGTGAAACGTGGACCAGGCGAGATGAATATTGGAGTATGAGTGGTAACACTATAAAACGTTTTGAAGTAATGGCAGGAAAATGTATCGTCTGTGATTGGTTGCGGCAAGTGGTGTATGAGCATTAGTGATGAAATTGAAACAAGCTTACGGCAAGGAGGAAATGAAGAGGAAGTTGATGGTGAGTTTTGTTTTAGAAACGGAGTTGGATTCGAGAAATGGAGTTGGATGGCTATTATGAATAAGCAGTTTTAGTGTATAGACTGGGAGCGCAGTGTCTGTTTGCAAATACGAGGAAGCAGTCGTGAACGAAGGAAAAACCATCAGCCTTAATTTATAGAGTAGTTAAAATCAGACAAATCGGTCACCATGGAATCGTAGCGACATGATCTACATTGTGGAACTGATTTCCTGGAGAACAAAGCCACTGGAATTTCATGATCAAATCGACTGACGCAAATCGTTATTTAACGGTTAACGCGCCAAGCTGAGTAAATTCACTAACTCTGTTTTATTTAAAATATTTTAATTATATTTTAAATAATGGTTGAATGCTGTGTGCTGGTTGATTAGGTAAATTACAGTTAAATTGGTTGAAATAAATATATATCATTGCATATGCACACATCATTGGTTGGATACTGATTTGAACAACACCTATGGATGGGGAAACCGGTTGGAGGAACTCAACCGGATTCCTAAATATTTAGATGTACTGTTTGTGCACTGTTTGAACCATGTTGAATGGAAATTCAACGTTATATTGATTTGGTAAACAAACAATATCAGCGACAGTCAACCAAAAACCCATTTTGTTAAGAAGTTGGTTGTCCGTCAGACAAATCAACGAAGTTAATTATAAAAATTATATTTTTATAATTGAAGCGAAGTTTAAATTCTAATAAAAATTCTATTGTAAACTGGTATTAAGTTTTGTATTGAGATGTTTTATTGAATTGGGTATAATAATTCAAATAAGAAGTAAATTGCCAAAAAGGACAAAGAACTTGATCGATTTTTGATAAGAAAAGTTTAAAGAGAAATGTCAAGGTTTTTGCAACGGAAAGAGATGTCAAGATCTTTGTAACGGAAAGAGGTGTTGAGATTAAATATAAAGTGGAATATAGTAGCTTACTACTATAGCGATAAAATAACGCTGTTGACTAGGCTTAAGCGTGACTGTTCTGTCGAGATTAGTTATAAAGAAGAATATCACAGCGCATGACCAGTTTTGAACTATAACTATAAATTAGCGCTGTTGACCAAACTTAAGTATGATTTTTATATAGCACTACTCCCTAGGGAATGTAAACAGTTGTTTTGAAATCCACTTATTCTAAAGTAATAAGTAACGATGATTTGTCTAAAGAAACATAAGAACGAGTAGTGGAGAATCGTTTCAGAAAACGATGACATCATTTCAATGTTTGAAATATGATTAGAGTTAGATAACACTATTGGAAATGGGAACTATAATTCGACGATGATGAATGTTAAATAAAAGTGCCCATGGTTGTGTGATGATAATTATACGTTTGATTGGATGTTGTTTTTACTTCGATAGTTAAATAACCGACTATCGAAGTGTTTTGACCCTCGTTGTCAATACGGAGAGACCGGTTGGATATATTATCCGAGAACCACTCCGTATAGGCATAAGCGTTGCGAATTCGATTACGCTGAAGACAATTGAAGACGGAGTGAAATGCAAGGGTCGTCCTGTTCCAGAATGGTGTTTTTTTCTGTTTGTCCAGACCCGGGACAACTTGTATGGACGAATGTCTGACAGAGTATTCCTAACGGTCACATAAGACGATCTTTTCAAGATATTACGTCTGGTGGCGGAGAAATTCGTTTCTCTTAGCTTTTATACCCGTAATATGTTTGGGAAGACCAACTAGTGATTTGACGGGTTTGACGATGTGGCATTCAAAGTGTATGGTGACCAGATGTTCTAAAAGGTTAGACGTAGCCTCAAGCTTCACAACCGGGAAATGACAAAAATCGGGCAGGCAGCATGGCTATGTGGGTCGCTCCCATTAGGGTGTATAATCACCTATCTAGAGAAATTCCTTTTGTTTCTAAATCTATCGATTCTGCCCATTCGGGAACGGTGGTTTGAGTCCAACCGTTGGTGATATACATTCGATACACTCAAGCGAAATGAGTGGTCGGTCATGTGTGGGCCGGGTTGCAAGACGTTCTTGTTGAACCCAGGTGTATTCGCCTCTAGAGATACACTGTCGGAAGGTGGTCCCATACCTTGTCATAGTTGGAATCCAATCTCCAATAAGCGCCCTGCGGGTTTTGATTTTATATTATATATGTAGAGCGTGAGATGCAAGCGTTCTGCTATTTGGTTATTTACTTGATTAGACATTATTATAATATCACTGGATTTTGATATCAAAATGTTTCGGGTTATAGTAAGGTAAAAACCGTCCATGTTTATGTGTGGGCTGGTCTTACTTTTATCCTTTTTGTTCCAAAAGAGGATTTTCAAATTTAAACCGTATGGTTGGAATTTACTCACACCAGTCCCATGACTGACCCAGAGTTTATTTTGTTTGTTTTCCCTAAACTCTTGGGTGCCTAAATTTGTATGGGCAGACAAGTGTTTCAGGCTTTTACAGATACGCTTGAAGGAGCTAAAAGCAGAAGGCTTCACCGTTAGTATTTAGAGACTATTTCCGCTGTGATATAATGTATTGTACTCTGATAATGGTATGTATATACAATACAGTTTGTATTTCAAAGTTATGTTATATAATATATTTTATTCGTTCCGCTGTGAGATTCGTGTTTACTCTGATTATGTTCAGCTGTGTTCTTCTTCTTCTCCTATTCTATTAGTTCTATCTTTTCTATCTCATCCTCTAACTTCTTTCTATTAATGGTCCGGTATTTTCGATATCTGAACAGTCGACGCTGGGTTTTGTGTCGATTTTCGGAGTCGAAAAATACCTGGGTCGTTACAACAAACGCCTCATTCCAATTCAGAATATTCTTTTATTCACAAAATCACATTCTTAGGGAAATGTTCCCATTAATTTTATCCAAGATAAATTCTTCTAAATTTATTCTTTAATCCTCCTATGGATATCATTTCAAGCTAGTCGGGATTAACGAGCCACACCGAAGTAATTATTTATTTTATTTCCCAATCCCAACCTATATATCCCATGGAGAAGACTGGTAATACTCCACATCTAACACCACGGTGTTATCGGTAAAATTAATTACCATTTCACGTTCAAATCTAATTACAGATTTAACTACCGCTTTGGAGCAAAACTGGTGATACTCCATTCTCGATCACCTTTCAAATTTGATAATTTAAATTATCAATTCACATTTTCAATCTAATTAAAGATTCATTAAAACTCCTCTTAGTTTTAATCTTTTCAAAAATCGACATTCTGCCTTTAACTGGGTTAAATAACCAATGTCATCTAAAACACGATTCACGATAAACCCAAATCACATTTGATATTATATACAAGGCTCTGAATATAAAATATATCGGCTTATATTCAATATCAAATTCTGAAACCAACAAATATCGTATTGGAAATAACGATATATAACATATCTTTCAAATTCCCCAAAACAATATCTGTATAGTCACGAAATTCAACATCGAAATATTCCGAAGATAATTTCAATTCAACTCCACTTCCACTTCACCTATTGGGAATATTGATTATTTTTAAAATCACTTTCAAATTCAATTTATTTATTTCAAAAATAAATTGATTTTAATTCTAGTTCAAAACTAGTTCATTTCGACAAAAATATATTTTTTTCCTTTCAAATGTGGAATTTTTCAGCCCAATTCTTTCCAAATCACATATTATGATTTTACGCAAATTATAGATATTTTTAATAATTTTATCAAGGCCCGTACAGTCGATTTCCATCTACGGCCATCGAACTGCACTTACAGTGACCTTTTCTGAAATTGATTTGGACATAATTCCAAATCCAACCGTTAGATTTCAAATTTCTAATATTCATTGGAAAGCTCTTTTCGATACGAACCCAACGGTTCCGGTTTTAGGAGAATCCGACGGTCGGATCTCCCGTAATGTCCGTTTGAAATAAATGGTCGAAATTCACGAACTGCCATGGCGCGGCGCGTTCTATTCAGGCCATTATATTATATATATAATATATATAATATATATTTCGTCGATTTCTATTTAAAACGAATTTTATAAATCGTTTTAATTTCGTTTCAAAAACAATTCAACTTCTATATTCAATTTCAAATCGATTTGATTTCAATTAGGATTCAAATTCTCTTTCTATTCAATTTGAATTCAAATTCACTTTCTATTCAATTTGAATCGAATTCACTTTCTATTCGATTCGAATTCATTTCAAGTTGATTCAATAAAATTTCGATTTCAATTCTTATCTAATTCAATTGGAATTTCATTTCAAAATATTAGATTTTGAAATCACTTTTCAATATTCCTTATAAAACGAATAAAATCGATATAAATATCGTTCACGTCAAAATAGCGCAACTCTAATCAACACGGCTTTATATATTTCAAAAACTTCTTTATTCTATTCAACAAATGAACATTTATCCTATTCAACCATGAATCTATATTGCTTTCAACACACGACTAATCTCAACACATGAGTACTGTCAACACATCACTATTTTTGTTATGTAAAATATTTTATAAAACTATGGTATCTATCGTTTGATTTTCAATTAGACTTCAACCGTAAAGTAGTCCTAATTTTAAATATGATAAAGATGTAAATTTCATTGTATAAAATATTTCACTCAACACATGAACATCGTCAACACATGACTATTTTTATATTCAACACATGAATTTTCTTTTATAATATTCATTATTTTCCCGATTGGAATGAGGCCCAATCAATCACCATATAACGTTAATTATATGGATTCCATACAACACATGTATATAATAGCAACGATAAACAGTCAACCATCATCCAAAGTGCACCACACAAGTGCATAAGCATCAAATATAAATAATCGACGCTTACACAGTCTGTCGACCAATCGATCGACAATAATTAAATAATTGGGATTAGTGTACGCCAAATATCATCCCAACACCCGTGTGGGGTTTCAAATCAACAAACACATATTTTTGTTTGTGCAGTTGGGCGATGTGTAAAATTTATCGACCCAGTCAATATCAGTCAAATCAGTGTATATAAACAAATCGGTCGATTTGTTTATAAATATTTATTTCTTTTCAGAAGAGTTTTATGCCATTTCTTAACACGTTAAAAATATTTATTTCAACACTTTACTATTTTTAACTAACACTTTTTATTTTTCAAAATTTCGGCGGCATAACGGCACGATACTAGAAACGGGACGAGGCCTAGCCTTATCCCCGGTCTAGTGAAGGCCCACGCCATTCACACATCAATCAAATCCATTTCAATTCACCAACAATTCAATTCAGCCCAAATCATCTAACTAATTTATGCAACCAAACAAACAAGTCCATGGTTTGTGGACGATTGTGTCGGGTGCTACTAAGCACCGTCTGCATCCTAGTATATATATATATATATAACTAGAAAAAGAGGTTGAAGAGTGAGAAGTTCTCACCGATAGCTATCCAACTTCACGACACTTCATTGATAGAAATCTTCATCGTTATCCCATCTTCGCCATCTTCGTTGCCCGTAGTCACTATATATATAAAAATCACATTTTTATATTTTGATGTCTTTAAAATAAAATCCACAATTTTATTTCGCTATTCAATATATAAAAATCATATTTTTTATAATCACCTCATATATTTAGAAATCGAATTTATACTTTGGTGTCATATTGATAAAAATTCCATTTCAAAAATATTGATTTCGCCTTTATAAAAATAAAGTTTTCGCCTTTCAGCACTATAAAAATTCCCTCTTTACTTCAACCTATATAAAATAAAAATCAGATTTTTATTTCGCTACTTATACAAAGATGATATTTTTGATATTCCTATCATGTAAAAATTATATTTTTACTTCTCTTCATAAACAAAAATCATATTTTTACATCTTTTATATAGTAAAGATTATACTTTAAAAATATAGAAATCATATTTTTACATCTCCCACATAAAAAAGATCGAATTTTTATTATCTATACTATATAAAAATTATATTTTTAACCTTCACATATTATAAAAATTATATTTTTATACCAATATCGTTCATATGAAAATCACTTCTTATATCGTTAAAAATCCATTCTTTTCTTTGTTAAAAATTCAACATTTTTCCATATAAAAATATCGTCTTTCTTATACAAAAATCTGACCTTTCTTCTAAATAAAAATCGAACTTTGCTTTAAAATAAAAATCGAACTTTGCTTTAAAATAAAAATCGAACTTTGCTTTAAAATAAAAATCGAACTTTGCTTTAAAATAAAAATCAGAAAACTCACTTGCATTCCATGGAGGCGGTTGTTCACGGTGGTTCAGGGGCGGTATTCGGTTTGAGATGGTGCTGCCAGGGGGTGGCGCTCGAGCTAGGCGACGGGGAGGGGTCGGATGTCGTGGTGGGGGTGCAGCGCGGTAAGGCGCGTCGTAGGGGCTCCGAGCACGACGCGGGCTCGACCTGAATGGAGGGAGGGTAGCACGATGGCGATGGAGGGTGCAGGCATCGGCTATGGCGAAGGAGAGGGGATGTCGACGGCGGACGGTGGCGATGGGTCTAGGCGATCGCGGGTTCTCTTTTTTTCTTCTTTTTTTCTGTCGATCGAGTTTGGGGAAAAAGGGGGGGGGCCTTTGACTGATGTATAGGAGAAGGGGGGGTTTTTTATTTTATTTTATTTATTATTTAATTAATTTATCTTTCTCCAAAAAGCAACTTTTATTTTCGATCACAAAACGAGGCCCACCGCCTGTCGTCCATAGCGTTTTACCCCCATTCCGAACACAATGGGATATGTATCGTAGGCTGATTCGGCTGTTATAATCAGTTTCCGTTAAATTTAAAGTATAATTCTTTATATATTCAATTTAAACGCACATTTCAAATTACCGGGGCCACGTACTAACTCGAAAAATTACAGAAAAATATTTTCTAGCTTCGTATTGACGATACGGTCCTAACAAAACTAATTTCGTCGAATTCCGAGACCGTTGGAAAAATGGCCAATTTCCAGTCGATTAAAATCAACTGAAACTGGTCAATCGCGTTTTCCTTTGCCACGCTCACATATTGATTCTAAAAATTATGAAATTTAAAACCTAGCAATAATATGACATCACGGATCCAACAAAAGTGGTTTCGTCGAAATCCGAGGTCGTTCGCAAAATGGCTATTTTTAAGGGCCTGAATTCCATAGCGACTATTCAGAATTTTCAACTGGACATATCTTTTGATTCCCGCTATGAAATTTCGATTATTCGGATTCGTTGGAAAGTTATTCTCAATTAGATCCTAATGTTTTTGGTTTCACTAAAATCCGGATTGTTTTGCACCCGGTACATTCAATTGAAGTTTGAAATCGAATTATCGAACTACCGCGCCATTTTCAATTCCTTTTATAATTATATATAATTATTTATATTCTAATGACGACGCATATAATATATACGTCGAATTCTATTCAAACTAAATTTTTCGTCGATATTATTTAAAATAATTCAGTTTAAATATTCAAAATTCGCTAAAATTGCCAGAATAAAAATTTTAAACTGGCCCAGATTTTCCGGGTTATTACAACAATCAACTACACATCAAAATCAAACAAACAAGCATACAAGCCGTCCATGGTCTGTGGACGACGGGTGTCGGGTGCTACTAAATACCGTCTGCATCCTAGTATATATTTTAACTAGAAAAATAAAATTAAAGGTGAGAAGTTCTCACTGATTAGCTAATCCAAACATCTCAACTCTTCAAATGTAGAAGATCTCCGCTGTTTCTTCTTTCATCACTTCCGTCATCCGTATTCACTACCTATATAAAAATCGAATTTTTACTTCGCTATTCAATATATAAAAATCGAATTTTTACTTCGCTATTCAATATATAAAAATCGAAATTTTACTTTGCTATTCAATATATAAAAATCGAATTTTTACTTCGCTATTCAATATATAAAAATCAAATTTTTACTTCGCTATTCAATATATAAAAATCGAATTTTTACTTTGCTATTCAATATATAAAAATCGAATTTTTAATTTGCTATTCAATATATAAAAATCGAATTTTTACTTCGCTATTCAATATATAAAAATCGAATTTTTACTTCGCTGTTCAATATATAAAAATCGAATTTTTACTTCGCTATTCAATATATAAAAATCGAATTTTTACTTTGCTATTCAATATATAAAAATCGAATTTTTACTTTGCTATTCAATATTTAAAAATTGAATTTTTACTTCGCTATTCAAATCACTTTTCTATTTCAACGTATATATAATAAAAATCAGATTTTTATTTCGCTACATATAGAAAGATCACATTTTTATTTCGATGCTTATAGTATAAAAATCACATTTTATTTCGATGCTTATAGTATAAAAATCACATTTTTATTTCGATGCTTATAATATAAAAATCACATTTTTATTTCGATGCTCATTGTATAAAAATCACATTTTTGTTTCCATGCTTATAGTATAAAAATCAAATTTTTATTTCGATGCTACATAAACAAAAATCATATTTTTATAATATAGAAAATCATATTCTTTTAATATGAAAAGCATATTTTCCTCACATGAAAATTCTCATTTTCCTAACATGAAAAGAATATATTTTTCTCACATGAAAAATCTCGTTCTCCTAACATGAAAAATTATATTTTTCTATCGCTAAAAATATATATATATATATATATATATATATATAATCTTAACTTTAGAATATTAAAATCTTACCTTTCATTTATATAAAAAAAACTGAAAACTCATTTGTAATAAAACAGTAAATTTCTTTATATTAAACGAAATAATAAATAATAAAAAAAAAACGAGACTTATAGTTTTTTTTAAAGAGATAGGGCTTCTGGTTCGCCGTCGATCAAAAGGGAGGGGCTGGTGGTGGTCACGTCGGCGAAGGGGGGGGGGGTTCCAGGCTAGGGCGTAGCAGGGGGGAAACCTCGATGATGGCGGAGGAGGGCGGAGCTCGCTGGCGGATTGGGGTTTCGGGTGAGGGCTTCTATTCGGGGGAGGAGAGGAGAGAGAGGGAAGGGGGAGACTGGCGGCGATGCAAGGCGGTGGTCGGGGCGTCGATGGCCACGCGAGGCGATGGCGTCTGGGGCACGAGATCGGGCGATGGCATCTCCCCCCTTTTTTTATTTCGAAATCAATTTCTAACCGGAGGGGGGGCTGAGGGGTTAAAAGGGGGGAAGACTTTTATTTTTAATTATTTAATTCACAAAAAGTTGACTTTTTCATTTGGCCTCTAAACGAGGCCCACCGCCTGCCGTCCATAGATAAATACCCCCATTCCGAAAACAATGGGATATGTATCGTAAGCTGATTCGACTGTTTCGATCAGTTTTCGTCAAAATCAAAGTATAACTCTATATATTGAATTTGAACGCGTATTTCAATTTACCGGGGCTACATACTAACTCGAAAAATTCCAGAAAAATATTTTCTAGTTTCGTATTGACGATACGGTCCTAACAAAACTAATTTCGTCGAATTTTGAGACCGTTAGAAAATGGCCATTTTCCAGTCGATTAAAATCAACTAAAACTGGTCAAACGCGTTTTCCTTTGCCACGCTCAAATATTGATTCGAAAAATTACGAAATTTGAAACCTAGAAATAACTTGACATCACGGATACAACAAAAGTGGTTTCGTCAAAATCCGAGGTCGTTTGCAAAATTTCAATTTTTAAGGGCCTGAATTCCATAGCGACTATTCAGAATTTTCAACTGGGCATATCTTTTGATTCCTGCTATGAAATTTTGATTTTTCGGATTCGTTGGAAAGATGTTCTCAATTAGATTCAAATATTTTTGGTTTCACTAAAATCCGGTTTGTTTTGCACCTGGTATGTTCAATTGAAGTTTGAAATCGAATTATCGAACTACCATGCCATTTTCAATTCCTTTTATAATTATATATAATTATTTATATTCTAACGACGACGTGTATAATATATACGTTTGAATTCTATTCAAAATAAATTTCTCGTCGATATTATTTAAAATAATTCATTTTAAATGTTCAAAATTCACTAAAATTGCCAAAATAAAAATTTTAAACTGGCCCAGAATTTACGGGTTGTTACATATCAGGACCCCACTATGATCCTCGGAATCGGTTGGGCCGGTCCTCTCTTACTTTTGAGGATTGGCAATTCCTAAACACACGTTTCCCGGTCCTTACAGATCTATATCCGTGGCGCCTCGCATTCCAACATCCACACAGGTAAAAAGTATATAAATGTCAGGGCTGGTAGGTCACTGACATCACCCATAGCTAGAAAGAAACATCATGTTCTCCCAACGGTCCGCATCCCGTTTTTGACTCATACCGATGTGTGAGGCTCGTGAATTCACGTTATACACAAATCTGCGCCACACAGGTCGTGCTTTGATCATCAACCACAAGACTTTGCTTTTCAAGGGAAGCCTTGATCATCTGCCACTTAGGCGTGCCACACAGGAAATTCACTCCATGCGACTGATGCCCATCGATATACAACCTCTGAGCTCGTACGTCTCAGAGAAGGGCGTTAAGCAAGAGAATAAATTCTCCACCGCCAAACAGATGTATATTTAATAGAAATCAATCAGCACAGAATAAAATCCAATGTCAGACACACAGTCCATTTACAAGTTTGTTCTGGGTCTGAACGAAACCGAAGGCACTTTCCTCGCATATCCATCGATCTCCAAGTACGTATGGACGATCACCAACTGATTCCCTCATCTTGGGTGTACCACCCAATCAAGATCATCAGTAATCACCCAAACGATGTGAAGACTTCCGGTCTTCAACCACCGTCTTCATCTTCGACTTATCGTCGAATCGGTTATTCAGAATGGGAATAAACCCGGCCTTTCTGAATAACTCGCGTATATAATAAACACGTGTTACACAAACACAACATACGCCTCATTCCAATTCAGAATATTCTTTTATTCAATTTTTCACATTCTTAGGGAATGGTTCCCATTAATTTTATCATAGATAAATTCTTCTAAGTTTATTCTTTGATCTTCCTTTGGTTATCTTTTCAAACCATATTATGGTTTTCCAAACTAGTCGGGATTAGCGAACCACACCGAAGTAATTATTTATTTTATTCCCCAATCCCAACCTATTTATCCCATGGAGAAAAACTGGTAATACTCCATATCTAACACCATGGTGTTATCGGTACAATTAATTACCATTTCGCGTTCAAATCTAATTAAAGGTTTAACTATCGCCTTGGAGCAAAACTGGTGATACTCCATTCTCGATCACTTTTCAGATTTGATAATTTAAATTATCAATTCACTTTCAATCTAATTAAAGATTCATTAAAACACCTTTTACTAGGTTAAAGAACTAATGTCATTTAAAACATAGTTCACGATAAACCCAAATCACATTCCATTTATTATCGGGTTAAAGAACAAGTGTTATTTAAAACACCGCTCACGATAAACCCACAAATTAATTCTAATTCAATTCCAATTAAATATATTAATTAATTGGTATACTTCATTAAATCTAAATAAAAAGATTTAATCTTTTCTCAATGGGGTTTAAGAACAGTGTAAATGAAGACACCATTCACGACAAACCCAAATCACATTTGATATTAAATACAAGACTCTGAATAGAAAATATATCGGCTTATATTCAACATCAAATTCTACGACCAAGAAATAACGATATAAATATATCTTTCAAATTCCCATAACAATATATGTATAATCACGAAATCCAACATCGAAATATTCCAAAGAT
The DNA here is from genome assembly GCA_030737875.1 of Allium sativum. Taxonomy (NCBI): domain Eukaryota; kingdom Viridiplantae; phylum Streptophyta; class Magnoliopsida; order Asparagales; family Amaryllidaceae; genus Allium; species Allium sativum. Next base: position 964,109,616 of record CM060912.1, on the reverse strand, counting down.
AATTTCGATTCAAATCCATTCCCACTTTATATATTGGAAATTCTGGTTATTTTCAAAACTACTTTCAATCCATTTTATTTATTTAAAAATAATTAGATTTTTATCTCTAGTTCAAAACTAGTTCATTTCGATAAAAATCTATTTTTATCCTTTCAAATGTGAAATTTTTCATCCCAGTTCTTTCCAATTCACATATTATGATTTTACACAAATTGTTAATATTTTTAATAATTTTATCAAGGCCCGTACTGTCGATTTCCATCAATGGCCATCGAACTGCATTACAACGACCTTTTCCAAATTTGATTTGGAAATAATTCCAAATCCAACCGTTAGATTTCAAATTTATAATATTCATTGGAAAACTCTTTTCGATAAGAACCCAACGGTTCTGGTTTTAGGAGAATCCGACGGTCGGGTCTCCCGCAACGTCAATTCGATGTCAATGGTCGAAATTCACGAACTGTCACGGCGCGGCGCGTTCTATTCAGGCCATTATATATATAATATATATATATATATGTTATATATTTCATCGATTTATTTTTTAAAACGTATTTTATAAATCGTTTTAAATTCGTTTTCAAAACCCTTTCAACTCTATATTCAATTTCAAATCAAAATTGAATATTTCATATCATTACTATATAAATGATAATATTTTAAAAACGTTATATTTTGAAATCACTACCTTTTCTATATTCATTATAAAAACGAATATAATCGATATAAATATCGTTCACGTCAAAATAGCGCAACTCTAATCAACACGGCTTTATATATTTCAATAAACTCGTTATTCTATTCAACAAATGAATATTTATTCTATTCAACACATGAATCTATATTTCTTTCAACACATGACTAATCTCAACACATGAGTACTGCCAACCCATGACTATTTTTGTTATGTAATATATTTTATAAAATTTTGGTATCTATCGTTTGATTTTTTTATCAGACTCCAATCGTAAAGTAGTTTATAATCTTAAATATGATAAAGATGTAAATTTTATTGTTAAAATATTTTACTCAACACATGAATAGTTTCAACATATGAATATTCTCAACACATGAGCATCGTCAACACATGACTATTTTTATATTCTAGTATTCTTTATTTTCCCAATTGGAATGAGGTCCAATCAATTACCATATAATGTTAATTATATGGATTCCACCCAACACATGTATATAATGGCACTGACCAATAATCAACCATCATCCAAAGTGCACTACTTTGTATAAGCATCAAATATAGATATCTAACGCTTATAATAGACTGTCAATCAATCAATCGACATACAACTAATTATTGGGATTAGTTTATGCCGTATTTTATCCCAATACCCGTGTGAGGTTTCAAGTCAACCAACACAGATTTTTATTTATTCACATACCCGTTAAAAATTATATTTTTAACGACAAAATATTTTTAACTATATAAATATTTTATTTCATTTCACATCACACAATCAATTTTCATCACAACAAACAATCAAACGTACAAGCCATCCATGGTCTGTGGACGAAGGGTGTCGGGTGCTACTAAGCACTGTCTGCATCCTAGTATATAATTTAAACTAGAAAAGAAAATTTAAAGTGAGAAATTCTCACCGACTAGATAAACCAAACGCCACGACTCTTCTTATGTAGAAATCTTCGTCGTGCTCGCCTTTTGTCACTTTCGTTGCCCGTAGCCACTACAAATATAAAAATCACAATTTTATATTGTTGCTATGTATATAAAAATCACAATTTTATATTGTTGCTATGTATATAAAAATCACATTTTTATACTACTGCTATATAGATAAAAATTCTATTTTTATTTCTACTTCATATATAAAGATCGAATGTTTAATACTTCTATAATATAAAAATCATATTTTTATACTTCACATATGATAAAAATCATATTTTTATTATTTTTATAATATAAAAATCATATCTTTCCTACTTCAAAAATATAATCTTTTCGCTATTTCATTATAAAAATCACTTCTTTATCTCTTTACCGATTCTTATCTTTTAAACAAATAAAGATCTCGCCTTTTATCAATTAAAAATCCTGCCTTTCATATTCAAAATCAAATCTTATAACGTTCTCTTCTTTGTATGATGTTCATACAAATAAAAATCACATCTTTACTTTTACTACGCCCTTATACAAATATAAAACAATGCCATGAATACTTTTGTATAATGAAATGATTTAAAAATCATATTTTTATTCACCTAAATAAATAAAAACGATAAAATAAATAAACAAGGAGGCTCACCGGCGTAGGGAGGTGGCATTTGGTCGGAGTAGGCGGCTACAGGGCGTCAGCGGGGCCAGTAGGGGGTGGAGGAGGTCGCGGCTGGGCCTGGAGGCGGCGGTGAGGCTCTCAGGTTGCGGCGGCTTTGGGTTACAGGGGGGTTCCTTCACGTCGGCGGACAGAGGCTTGGGAAGGGCGAGGGTGTGCGACGAGGCTGGGGGGGAATCTAGTGGGGGCGCAACACCTGGAGGCGGCGGCGGTGACGATGGGGGGGGGGGGGGCGACGGTGGAACATCGGGGCGTGAGATCGATTTAAGCCTTTTTTTAAAAACTGAATGAATCTAAACCGGGGGGGGTGTGAGATAATAGAGAGGAGGGGTGAGGTTTTTTTTATTTAATTATTTTAATTTCAAAATGGTACTTTTTAATTCGACCTCGAAACGGGACTCACCGCCTGTCATCCATAGCTAATTACCCCCATTCTGAACGCAATGGGATATGCATCATAGGCTGATTCCATCGTTTCGATCAATTTTCGTCAAAATCAAAATATAACTCTATATATTGAGTTTGAACGCATTTTATTTTACCGCAGCCACATACTAACTCGAAAAATTCCAGAAAAATATTTTCTAGCTTTGTATTGACAACACGGTACTAACAAAACTAATTTCGACATATTCCGAGACCGTTTGAAAAATGGCCATTTTCCAGTCGATTAAAATCAACTAAAACTGCTCAAACACGTTTTCCTTTGCCACACTCACATATTGATTCGAAAAATTACGAAATTTGAAACCTAGCAATAACTTGACATAATGGATCCAAAAAAGTGGTTTCGTCAAAATCCGAGGTCGTTTGCAAAATTTCCATTTTTAAGGGCCAGAATTCCATAGCGACTATTCTGAATTTTCAACTGGACGTATCTTTTGATTCCCGCTATGAAATTTTGATTTTTCGGATTCGTTGGAAAGATATTCTCAAATAGATTCAAATATTTTTGGTTTCGCTAAAATTCGGTTTATCTTGCAACCGGTATGTTCAATTGAAATTTGAAATCGAATTATCGAACTACCACGCCATTTTCAATTCCTTTTATAATTATAAAATAAATATTTATATTCTAACGACGACGTATATAAATATATACTTTCGAATTCTATTCGAAATTAATTTTCTTCGTTATTATTTAAAATAAATCATTTTAAATATTCAAAATTCACTAAAATTGCCAAAATAAAAATTTTAAATTGGCTCGCATTTCTGGGTTATTACACAATTTTATAGATTCACTTAGAAGAGATGGAAGCAGGAGGCTTCATAGACTATCATATCTCCACTGTGTACTATGCGGTATCCGGAAACAGGTGTTTATAATTGTTCCAGGAATAACTGTTGTGCTCTGATAATGGTATGTAGATACCGTTACTGATTTGTATTTCAAAAAGTTATGTTATATAATATATTTTATTCGTTCCGCTGTGAGATTTGTGTTCTCTGTTTTTCTTCTATTCTAACTTCTCTTTCTTTCTATTTCTCATCCTCTAACTTCTTTCTAATAATGATTCATATTTTTGTGCAATTTGGGTTGGACGTGTGGTGTTATTAGTCAACTCAGATAGTACGAATTTGTGGGTCGTTACAGTTAGTATCAGAGCTTAGGTTGAGCGAATACCTAGGCTTTGGTGGGGTTGTGCTCATTAGAGATAGGGTCAGTAGCATCCTAGAATGAGTTGAGTGTATATATACGATAGAGCGTATTTGTTGATTGATATAAAAGTTGTTTTACATTGTGTTGTCAGTCTCTTGAGTGGTTTATGAATTCTAGTCCAATCGTGGGACGCCACGAAGTCGATATGAATTTCTAAACACTTGAACAGAGAAATTTGACACAGTATTGTTTTAATGTGGGTAAATGAAATAATTTTACCCAAAATTCTATTTTCATATAGAAACAATAATTTTCTAAATTTTTTGGATGTATTGATTATTATCGTTATAAACAAATAAGGATTATAAAATTGGAATGGTTATAGATAACCAAATATAACTTGTATATGAATAAGATATACAATTGAGATGAATTAGAATTAAATTCAACTCAGAACTCGAAATTTAAATCCTGGGAAGTTTGAAAATATTTCCTAAATTATATTGAAATAATATAGCTTTGTTTTAAAAGGATATTTGAATAAAAATCATTTTGAATGGATTTTTGAAAGTAATAAAGCACTGAACTCACTTCAGTGGTTGGAAAATAATTCTGATGATGACTGCAACATCATTAGTGTTCATTTTCGAGTTCTAAGTGACGAATGGCTACCTTAGAAAAGTTTTTGATGGAATTTGTTTGAAAGAAAACAAGTGGTTTGAAATTCAAATGTTTTGAATTTGAGATAGTGATGAATATATATGTATATATTTATGGGATTTCAACTTTGGTTTGAAATGAAACCCGGGGAATTGAATTCTAAAATTTAAATTTAACTTAAGCAAGTTAAATGGATCGAAATGAATAAATTAATCATAATCAATTTGAATGGAATATGAATTGATTGTAAATCATTCAGATTAATTGAATGCGAGCATATATGGTGTGAAATGTAAAGGGAAACCAAAAGTTCTGGTGAAATTAAAATTTGTTGAAGTACGAAATGTTGAGTTTCAACATAAATGGAGTTTGAAAAGTAACGGGTTAGTAGCACTTTTCCTACCTTAGTAATTTTGGGGACGAAATTCTTTCAAGGGGGGAAGAATGTAACAACCCAGATTTTGGTCGATTTATTTTTTAATATTTAATATTTATTTTAAATATTTAGTTGATGACATGAATGAATTTTTATATTTAGTTTTCGATTTAATAATCGATTTAATATCAAATATATTAAATTATCGTAATACGAGATATAATTCAATTCGAGATTTAAAACTGAATTGAAAACAGTTCAGATAATCAATACAAACTTCTGTTTGAATTAGACTAATAATATATTATCGAAGAATTTATTTGTTTTGAATTTAAATTATATTATATCAGTTGAATATGGTTATTTTATATATACGTTCGAATAAAAATTTATAGTCTATTCTGTTGAGTCCAGAATAATGTAAATACGTTGAAATGTCAGTCGGTAGGTTAAAATAGCGGTTCGTGAAGTCGAGTTATGAACCCTGTGAAAACCCGTAACTTCCCCGGTGAGGAAAGCGCGGATAGTTCGAGAACAAGCCACAAAAGAACGCAGACGGGAGAACATTTCATTGCATATTACAATAATTCATCAGATTACAAGAATATACAGAGTATAAATGAATATTACATAGAAATATCAGAGATTTAAATTACATTTAAATACATCGCAGCGAAAAATAATACAATACACAACTATAAGAGATATACGGATACAAAGCTTTCCGGATATCGTTCCAGCTATAAACCAGGAACCTGTGAATATAAATCTGCAAAACCAAAACTACTAGCTGCCCGTGTCAAAATAGGGGCACCCAGAGTTTAGGTTAAAACAATAAACTCCAGGTCAGTCATGGGACTGGTGTGAGAACTAAAACAGTTATTAATCTTCATTTTAAAGTTAGGTAAATCAAGGGACCACGCCGTATAACACGGAACGGGTTTCCTCCCAAGAATACCAGTGCATAAAACAAACTACGCAATGCTAAATAAAGAAAAATGAAGCTGTTATAAGACCCAGGTCCTATCACACAATGCAACGCAAGCCGGGGGATAGGGTTTTCCCTTATAACAGCCAAAGAATGCTTGATACGTTTAAAACGGATTATTTGATACAATTATCAGTGTATGGTGTATAAAACAATCTTCGAATCATAAGTATCAATCATAGGCGGCATGGGTACCATATATCATGTCGCCATACTAGTTCTACAATTAAAACCGCAAAATCACGTATTTGGAAATTGGATTTTCCTCTATGAACCGAGGCAAAAGATAGTCCTCAACCGATTCGAGACGCTCTAGCCCGCCCCTCAGGCAAGTACTCAGTCAAGCCTTTGGATCGTCAGGGCCGGTCCACCGATGTGGATTAAAATTCCTGAACACTGCGTCTCCCCGCCTTTTGGGGCGTAGATGAGCCAACGAATGACTCCATCGGACCCGGATCGTCCGATCAAACCGAGGCGCCTCGCAATAGCAACAACCACACAGGTGAAAAGTATATAAATGTCAGGGCTGGTAGGTCACTGACACCACCCTAGCTAGAAAGAAACGCATGCCCTCCCTGATGTCCTCTCCCGTTTTTGGTTCACAACTGGGGTGTGAGGCTCGCGAATTCACGTTACACAAAGTTGTGCCACACAGGCTGTGCTTTGATCATCGCCACAAGACTTTGCTTTTCAACAGAAGCCTCGATCAATTGCCACTTAGGCATGCCACACAGGCAATTCACTCCATGCGTTTGATATCCATCAGTATATAACCTGTAACAACCCTGAATTTTGGGGTAAATTTAAAATTTTATTTAAAGTGATTTTAATGGGTTTTGACTATTTTAAATAATAATGATCACAAATTTGGTACAAATCGAAGTTAGAATGAATAAATTAATTTTAATTATAAAAAGAGTTAGAAATAGCGCGGTAGTTTGAAAAGTCAAACTTGAACTTTGACTGACCGTACATGACGCAAAATTTAACGGATTTTAGTGAAACCAAGAATATAGAATCTATTTAAAAATATCTTTCCAACGAATCCGAAAAATCAAAATTTCATAGCGGAAATCAAAAGTTATGGCCAATTCAATTTTTAAAAAGGTCGCTAGGTAATTTGCATAGGTCAATAATGCTACTTGTTGCATATAAAGGAATTTCGACTCGAAACCACTTCCATTGAGTCCGGAATGATGTTTCTGCATTGAAAAACAGTAAACACTTATATATTTGGAGTTTTGAAAATTATTTGTTTAAAAATGTATTTTTAATATAAAATATATAGCCATAGAAAATAGTGATTTTTTCAAACAGTGTCCGTTTCTGACGAAACCACTTTTGTTGGATTCGGAATATTAAATTAGTGATAGGTTTCAAATTTTAGAATTTCCAAGCTAGTACGTGAGCGTGGCAAAAGAAACAGTATTTAGTCAATTTCGGTCAAAATTAATTAACTGAAAAATAACCATTTTTCAAAATGTCTCAGAATTCAACGAAATAAATTTTGTTGGATTCGTATCATCAAAACAAAGCTAAAAATCATTTTTTGGTAATTTTTAGAATTAAAATATAATTACAATTGATTTTTTAGTGTAAACGGGAAAATTTTTGACTTTAAAAATTCATTAAAAATTCATACGGGCTCAGAATTGAGCGAAATTAATTTTCATAGGTCCACAGCATCAAAACATAGCTAAATATAATTTTCGAGAATTTTTGAAGTTAATTGGTGACCTTGGTGAATTTTCATATACGGTATACACTAAAATATTAATAAAATAATATAATTATTCCAAAACTCATAATAAATTTCGGAATTGGGTCCTGTAACATGTTCAATTGCGTTCAGAAGGCCTCAAAACCTTAAGAACGACAGTAAGCAGGCCTAAATCGGAGTTCGGACCAAAACGGGCCTTAACGGGCTAATTAAATTATTAACTAATGATTAGGAAAACCAAATATAATATTATAAAAACCCGAAATTACTGTTCATTCTTCTTCTTCCAGCCGACATTCAGCCACCAAAGAACCCATTATCCATCAGAAATTCAAACTTCGATTTCTCTCTCATTTCTCAACGAAATTTAGCGTGTGAGTACTCATTTCGAAGCTCTTCCCGAGCTCTTCAATCTCCGACAAGTCCCAGCACCTCTCGTGCATCGTAGCTCCGCCACCAAGGCAGAGAAGCCGCCGCCGTTTGCTGCAAACCGGGCCCCACCACGGCGATCGCACCTCCTCCCTTCTCCGGCGCAGGTAGACCTCTCCAAGCCGGACAACCTCCAACAAACGGTTCGTGAAACCATCGCCTACAACTCCATAAAATCGAATTTGAAGTTTTGAACGTTCTAAGGTAAATTCTATTTCAGATTTCCCCACGCTTTTAAGCGTTGCTGCAGCAGTTGTTAAAGGCCTGATTTTGATTTTTCCTTTGAATTTGCATTGGAATTGTTCCAGATCCGCAACCGTCTTGAATTCAAACACCAAATCTGATCAAACTCGATTCATCTCAGAACCAACAGCGGTGAGAATTTATTTTTAATTAAATTTAATTTATTTAATTATTAATTCTTTATTATTAAAGAATATGGATTGATTGATTTGCTATGTAGTGATATTTGAAATACGGATCTAGGTTGTTTATGACCGTATGATGTTAGATCCACGAATCTAAATATTAGATCTGAAATTATTGGCTAATTAATATATATTATTTGTTAATGATATTGAATCATACTTCGCCGATTTGACATATGCCAAAATATAAACCACCTTGAATATTATCTTGATATGAATTGTTAGATGTATACTTGTTTGGATATTTGAATGTGGTTGTTGATTGGATGATATAAATTTACATCTCATGTTATAAAAATATAGAATTTGCGATGATTTACATTTTTAGTATGTAAACCAAAATTTTGGAATTTACGATGATTTACAATTTAGTATGTAAATCAAAATTTTAGAAATTGCGATGATATACATTTTAGTATGCAAATTAAAAGTTAAAAATTAGCGATGACATGAATTGACAGTTTATTTTGTAAATTTAATATTAGAATTTTGCGTTGACATGAATTTACATTTTATTGTGTAAATTCAATATTAAAATTTGGCAATGACATGAATTTACATTTTATTTTGTAAATTCAATATTAAAACTTTGTGACGACACAAATTTTACATTTTATTATGTAAATAAAGTTAGAATTGTGCGTTGACATAGAATTTACATTTTTATTTGTAAATTATAGTTAGAATTTTGCGTTGACACAAAAATTATTTTTTTTATTATGCAAATTAAAGCTAGAATTTTGCGTGATATAAAATTTACATTTTCTTATGTAAATTAAAGTTAGAATTTTGCGTTGATACACAAATTTACATTTTATTATGTAAATTAAGGCTAGAATTTTGCGTTGATATAAAATTTACATTTTATCATGTAAATTAAAGTTAGAATTTGGCGATATCGTAAAGTTTACGTTTTATTTTGTAAATTTAAAGTTAGACTTTGCGATGACATTAAAATTACATTTTGTTTTGTAAATTTAAAATTAGAGTTTTGCAATGTCATGAAGATGTACATTTTATTATGTAAGTTAAAATTAGAATTTGTGATGACATGAAATTTTTCATGTTATTATGTAAATAAAGTATTTTCACCGTATGCATAAATTTACATTATTTCCAATGTAAATTAAATAGTAAATTTAACCGTAGGATGTTACTAACATTTTTAACGTTAATATAACACTATGGGTTGTCATTAACATTTTTTTGTTAATATTTAAAAAGAATTTAACATTTTTTTTAATGATAATAATAAGAGAAGTTACATCGTATGAGAATTTAACATTTTCGTTAATGTTAAAAATTAGAATTTACATCGTATGAGAATTTAACATTTTTGTTAATGTTAAAAATTAGAATTTACATCGTATGAGAATTTAACATTTTTGTGAATGTTAAAAATTAGAATTGACATCGTATGAGAATTTAACATTTTTGTTAATGTTAAAAATAAGAAATTTCATCGTATGACAAATTTAACATTTTCGTTAATGTTAAAAATAAGAAAATACACCGTGTGTTAATTAACATTATTTTTAGTGTTAATTTAAAAGAAAATTCATCGTATGTTAATTTACATTATTTTAATGTTAATATCAGAATAATTCCACCGTAGGAAAATTTCACATTTTTATTAAAGTTAATATAAGGGAAATGACACTGTATGTACATTTTACATTATTTTATAATGTAATTATAAAAAGGATTTACACCGTAGGATATAGTTACATACTTTTAATGTATATTAAAATGAATATTTTCACCGTAGGATAAATGTACATTATTTTTACTGTACATAAAAAGAGGAATTTCACCGCATGATTAAAATTACATTTCTCGTTGTAATTAAAAAGGGAATTTCACCGCATGATTGGAATTACATTTTTCTTTGTAATTAAAGATGTGAATTTCACTACATGAAAAAAAAAGTTTCATTTTTCTATGTAAATGAAATATGAGTTTGCATTATATGTAAAGTTACATTATTTTAAATGTAAATGAAATAGAAACCTCACCCGTATGTAAAATTTGACATTATTTTACATGTAAATATAGAGTAGAGTTTGCATGTAGATTAAAGATTACTTTTATTATAAAGAAGTAGAATGTACATGGAGAAATAAAATTTACATTTTATTTTATAAGGTAAGATATACAGAAATCCATCGTATGTTAAAATTTACATGTTTATAAATGTAATAAAAAGGAATTTAACTGTAGGAAGATTTACATTTTTTTTTTTTTTGAAATAAAAAGAATGGACTTTACATTGTAATTAAAAAGTCAATTTTACATTGTAAAGAAAGAACGGATTTCACATTGTAATTAGAGAATGAAAATTTACATTTCCTTTAATGTAAATATACATGAGTTTCACTGTATGCCCATTTTACATTATTTTTAATGTAAAATTTTTAGTAATTACACGTAGGATGATTTTGCATTATTTTATAATGTATATAAAAGGGGATTTACACTGTAGAAAAATAACATTATTTATAATGTTAATACAAAAGAATGACATCGTAGGATAATTGACATTATTTAATGTTAATAAAAAGAGAATTGACCGTAGTATAAGTGACATTATTTATGATATTAATAAAAAGAAAATTCATCGTAGGATAAATTGACATTATTTATGATGTTAATAAAAAGAGAATTGACCGTAGAATAAGTTACGTTATTTTATAATGTAATTTAAAGAAATTAGACCGCATGACATGAATTAAATTTATTTATGTAATTTATAAATGAAATCAGACCACACGACATAAATTACACTTATTTATGTAATTTATGAATGAATGAAGCCCGCATAATATAAAATACATTTTTATATGTATTTTATGAATGAATTAATACCTCATAAAATAAAATACATTTTTATATGTAATTTATGAATGAATTAACATCGCATAATATAAAATACATTTTTATATGTATTTTATGAATGAATTAAGACCTCATAAAATAAATTACATCATTATATGTATTTTATGAATGAATTCACATCGCATGAAATAAAATACATTTGTATATGCATTTTATGAATGAGTTAAGATCGCATGAAATAAATTAGATTTTATTTTATAATTTATGAATGAAATTAGTCCTCATAAAGTAAATTACATTTTTATATGTAATTTATGAATGAATTTTCATCGTATGACATAAATTACATATTATTATGTAAATTATGAATGAATTTAACCCACATGAATGAGTTTCATTTTATTCTATGAAATTAATGTATGGATTTACTTTGTAAATAAAGATTACATTTATATAATGTAAACAAGAAGTAGGATTCACATTGTAAATAAAATTTATATTTTTATATGTACTTAAGAACGATGAATTATAAATTACATTTTACATGTAAGAAGGAATTGGACGATGAAACATGATTTACATTTTACCGTAAATTAAAGAAATTAAAAGAATCAAAAAGGAAGAATTCATCATTCAAGTATGATTTGCATTTCTCTGTAAATGAAGGGATAAAAGGATAAAGAAGGAAAATATACTTAAGAATAAAGAGTTAAATGGGTTACATTTATATATATATATATATATATATATATATATATATATATATATATATAAAATTAAAATTAAACGAATCGAGTGCGGTAGTTCGCGTTTTAAAATTATATCTTTAAATGACAATACAAGAAGATCCGACCGTTGGATTTTCTTGAGACTGAAACCGCTAGGACCGTCTTGGAAAAATCTTTCTAACGATATATAATACGTCAAAATCCAATGGTTAGATTTTGAGATATGTGAAAATCAAAATTTATTGAAAATAGCACCAGAATCGCCATTGACCTGAATCGTCGCTGATTAAAGATTTAATTATTTTCAATTAAATATAATAGGAAATAATCGTTATAAATTAGAAATAACGATAACGAAGAGTTTCCAATATATATATATATATGTATATATATATATACACGAAGATTATTTGGAAAGGCCGAGTTAATCTCATTCCAAATAATCAAAACGACGATGAGAATTGAAGAAGAAGACGACTAATGAAGACCGTCAATCTTCCCCTCAGGAGGACAGCGATTGAGGCTTTGAATTGATTTGCTCCCAAGTCAAGGTCATGATCGTCGTCCGAACGAACATGTTGATTGAATGGATTTGGCTTTCGCTCAGACCCAGAGCATAAGCGTAAATGGATTGCATGTCTGACGTGGTATTCCTTTACACTGTATCTATTGATCTCTGCTAAACATATATCTGTTTGGTGTCTTTCACCCTTCTCTGAGACGTACGAGCTCAGAGGTTATATGTTGGCGGAAATCAATGATATGGTATGGATTGACGATGTGGCATGCTAAGATGCATAAGATCAAGGCTTTGTTGAAAAGCATGCCTTGTGGGATGATCAAAGCATAGCCTGTTTAGGCATAGCTTTGTGTATGACGTGACTTCACAAGCCTCACACATCGGCGGAGTCTAAAACGGGAGAAGGGAACGCAGGGAGTGCACACGTTTCTTTCTAGCTAGAGTGGTGCCAGTGACCTACCAGCGCTGGCATTTATTCATTGTGGTTGTTGGATGTCTCGAGGCCTCGATTTATGCGGTCGCCACTGGCCGTATTATAGGTCCAAAAGGACCGGGAAGCGTGTGTTCCGACATAACTAATCCACAAAAGTAAGTGTGGACTGGCCCTGCAGCTATCCAAGGGTTGGACAGAGTACCAATCCTGGGGCATTGCTAGAGTGTCTCGAATCGGTAAGGAGCTCCTCCCTAGCCTTGACTCAGATGGAAATCCAAATTCCAAATACGACCCTGCGGTTTTGATTGTATTAATAGTATGGAGATATAGTAGGATGGGGTACTATGTTTCCTAGGATTGATACATTTATTTTGAAATGTTTTATTATACACTAATAATAATATTAAACTCGTATTTGCCGTATTTAGCATGTTTAATCACCATAAGGGAAAACTCTATCCTCTGGTGTGCGTTGCATTGTGTGATGGGACTTGAGTCTTATGGTGATTCCATTTTTCTAAAAAGCATTGCGATGTTGTACGTTCTGACACTTTAAATTATGCACGACAATCCATTGAGTAAACCCGTTCCGCATTAGCGGCGTGGTCTTTGGATTTGTCATATTATTATTACTAAACTAGTTATGAATTCTCATACCAGTCCCACGACTGACCCGTAGTTTGTTTCACCTTTTTGCAAACTCGGGTGCCCTCTCTTCTACATAGGCAACCAAGTAAACAGGTTCATTCTTTGTTTGGAGTCTTCTTGGAGTTGCTCATTATCTTTGCTTGGATTTGCTTTTGCGGAGAGGTGATGACTTGGAGCTTTGAGGACAACTATCATTTACTTCTATTGCATTTTTCTATCTTTAAGTTCAGACATTAGACTTGTTTCATTTCGTATTGCTTATTTTGAGAGTTGGAACTTATTTCCATTTCTGCAAACTTGATGTAATAATTTGGATTCTGTGACTGTTGGGATTCTGTGGTTTATGACATTATATTTCCGCTGCTATAATGTTATTATTCTATGGTTTTTCCTCTGCTATGTTGTATCAGTGATATGTATTGTTATATTTATGTTGTATTCCATATGATTATTCCTTACTTTCACCTAGTGGAGGTTTGGGGTTATCACATAACCCCTGAGCTCGTACGTCTCAGAGAAGGGCGTTAAGCAAAAGAATAAATTCTCCGCCGCCAAACAGATATATATTTAATAGAGATCAATCACACGGACTAAAATCCAATGTCAGACACATAGTCCATTTACAAGTCCGTTCTAGGTCTAAACGAAACCGGAGGCACCTAGTACCCCGCATATCCATCGATCTCCAAGCACGTCTGGACGATCACCAACTGTTTCCATCTTCTTGGGTGTACAGCCCAATCAAGATCATCGGTAATCACCCAAACGACGTGAAGACTTCCGGTCTTCAACCACCGTCTTCATCTTCGACTTATCGTCGTATCATTTATTCAGAATGGGATAAACCCGGTCTTTCCGAATAACTCGCGTATATTTTAAATAAGTGTTACACAAACACAACATACGCCTCATTCCAATTCATCAGTCACTAACCGTAAATTAACAAGAGAACAATTCCCCAAATATTAACCCCGAAGGCCGAAACCAACATCACATCAATATCCAGAAAACCATTCTGCTTGGCTAACCGACAATTAGTTTCTAAATTTCACATTCATAGGGAGAGGTTCCCATTAATTTTATCCAAGATAAATTCCTTGAATTTATTCTTTAATCTTCTTTTGAATTTCGATTCAACTAGTCGGGATTAACGAAACTTACCGAAGTAATAATTTGTTTTAATTTCTCAATCCCAACCTATTCATCCCATGAAGTAAAACTGGTAATACTTCATATCTAACACCACAGTGTTATCGGTAAATTCAATTACCATTTCACGTTCAAATCTAATTAAAGATTTAACTATCGCCTGGAGCAAAACTGGTGATACTCCATTCTCGATCATTTCAATCTAATTAAAGATTCATTAAAACTCCACTTAGTTTTAATCGCTAACTGGGTTAAAGAATCAGTGTCATTTAAAAACACAGTTCACGATAAACCCAAAATCACATTCCATTAATTATCGGGTTAAAGAACGAGTGTTACTTAAAACACTGTCCACGATAAACCCAAAAATCAATATCAACTCAATTCCAATTAAATATCATTTAATTGGCATACTTCATTAAATCTAAATAAAAAGATTTAATCTTTTCTCAGCTGGGTTCAAGAACAGTGTTAGTGAAGACACCATTCACGACAAACCCAAAATACTTTTGATATTCAATACAAGGCTCTGAATAGAAAATATATCGGCTTATATTCAATATCAAATTCTACGATTAACAAATGTCGTATCGGAAATAACGATATAAATATATATATATATATCTTTCAAATTTCCATAACAACATCTGTATAATCCCGAATTCCAACATCGAAATATTCCGAAGACAATTTCGATTCAAATCCACTCCAATGCAATCATTGGAAATTCTGGTTATTTTTAAAACCCTTTTTCCAATTCAATTTATTTATTAAAAAAAAATAGAATTATAATTCTAGTTCAAAACTAGTTCATTTCGATAAAATTCTATTTTTATCTTTTCAAATATGGGTTTTTCCATCCCAATCCTTTCTAAATCATTTCTTATGATTTTACACAAATTATTACTATTTTTAATAATTTTATCAAGGTCCATACAGTCGATTTCCATCAACGGTCATCGAACTGCACTTACATCGACCTTTTTCAAATTTGATTTGGACATAATTCCAAATCCAACCGTTAGATTTCAAATTTCTAATATTCGTTAGAAAGCTCTTTTCGATACGAACCCAACGGTTCCGGTTTCAAGAGAATCCGACTAGCGGATCTCCCGTAATATTCGTTCGAAGTTAATGGTCGAAATTCGCAAACTGCCGCGGCGCGGCGCGTTCTATTCAGGCCATTATATTATATATATATTATATATAATATATACTACGTCGATTTCCTTTCGAAACGAATTTTATAAATCGTTTTAAATTCATTTTCAAAACGGTTTCAACTTTATATTCAATTTCAAATCAAAATTGAATATTCCAATTTAAATTCATTTTAAATTGATTTCAATTTGATTTCAATTCAAATTGATTTCTAATTCAATTTCAGTTCGTTTTCAATTCAATTCAATTTCAATTCGAATTCATTTCTATACCATTTCAATTCGAATTCATTTATATTCAATTTCAATTCGAATTCATTTATATTCAAATTTCAAACCATTTCAGTGTATTTCGAATTTCAAATCAATTCAGTTTAATTCGAATTTCAATTCAATTTAAATATAATTCGAATTTCAATTCAATTCAATATAGTTCGAATTTCAAATCTATTCAATTTCAAATCTATTCAATTTTCA
Source organism: Allium sativum (assembly GCA_030737875.1). Taxonomy (NCBI): domain Eukaryota; kingdom Viridiplantae; phylum Streptophyta; class Magnoliopsida; order Asparagales; family Amaryllidaceae; genus Allium; species Allium sativum. The sequence continues at coordinate 964,093,153 of CM060912.1, read as the reverse complement.
TTGAAGAATGAATAAAATCGATATAAATATTGTTCATGTCAAAATGGCGTCAATCTAACCAACACGGCTTCATATGTCTCTATTTTCAAATATTTCTATTTCAAATATTTTTATTTCAAATATTTCTTTTCAAATATTTCCTTTTTCAAATATTTCTATTTCAAATATTTCTATTTCAAATTTTTTTTTTCAAAACTGGAATGAGGCCCAATCAATTACCATATAATGTTAATTATATGGATTTTCTACAACACATGTATATATCAACAACGATGAATAATCAACCATCATCCAAGGTGCATTCTACACTGTATAAGCATCAAAGATAAATATTCAACGCTTATAACAGCCTGTCAATCAATCGATCGACATACAACTAAACAATTGGGATTAGTGTACGTCAAATATCATCCCAATACCCGTGTGGGGTTTCAAGCAATCAAACACAGATTTTTATTTGTGCAGTTGGGCGATGTGTAAAATTTATCGTCCCAATCAATGTCCTTCAAATAGGTGTACATAAACAAACCGTCTGGTTTGTAAATGAATATTTATTTATTCACATTCACGTTAAAAATTATATTTTTAACGATCAAACTATTTTATTCAACCTATGAATATTCTATTCGGTTCATTTATTAAATAAAATGTTATCTTTATTTTTCTAACTTATTTTTAGAAAATTTTGGCGGCATAACGACACGATACTAGAAACGGGACAAGGCCTAGCCTTATCCCCGGTCTAGTGAAGGCCCACGCCATTCACACATCAATCAAATCAATTTCATTTCACCAAACAATTCAATTCAAACCAATTAATCTAACCAACTACACAACCAAACAATTTAACAAACAAGCCATCCATGGTCTGTGGATGACGGGTGTCGGGTGCTACTAAACACCGTCTGCATCCTAGTATATATATATAACTAGAAAAAGAGATTTTGAGTGAGAAGTTCTCACCGATAGCTATCCAACTTCACGACACTTCATTTGCAGAAACCTTCGTCGCTCTCGCCCTTTTGTCGCTTTCGTTGCTCGTAATCTCTACATATGTAAAAATCGAATTGTCACTTCGCTATTCAATATATAAAAATCGAATTTTTATTTCGCTATTCAATATATAAAAATCGAATTTTTATTTTCACTTCGTTATAACAGTTGAATTTTTATCTTCACTTCGTTATAAAAATTATATTTCTATATCGCTCTTTTCCTAATAAAGATTATATTTTTATTACTCTACATGAATAAAAATCATATTTTTACTATCATACCTATATAAAAATCATATTTTTAATATGCCACTAGTATAAAAATTATATTTTTAACCTTTTCAAGTTATACAAATTTATCCTTTATTAGTTATAAAATCTTGTCTTTACCTACTTAAAAATCTCGTCTTTCCATGCTCAAAAATCAAGTCTTTCTATATTTAAAAATCGAGTCTTTTTAATGATAAAAATCAAACCTTTTCGTTTCGCTAAAAGTCAAATCTTTCTGTTTCTATAAAAATCAAATCTTTTCTTTGCTAATGAATAAATAATAAAAAAATCATTTCTTATCTTTGCCAAAGAATAAATTAAAAAAAAAATCATTGTTCAATTTAAAAACTGTATCTTCCTAAACCAAAATCGTATAATTTCCAAACTAAAATTATATAATTTCAGAACTAAAATAAATAATTTCTGTACTAAAATAAATAATTAAAACTTACATTTTAGGGTCTGGATCAAAGGAGAGTAGGGGGTGTACTGTCGTCGACCTTGGCATCGACTGGTGGGTGGATCCACGCAGCGAGGTGGTGGCGTTCGACTGGGCTCGCGGGTGCACGGCTGACGGGGTGCGGAGGGCTGGAGGTTGGGGGGACTCGAGGTGGTCTCAGGCGCTAGGGTTAGGGTGTGGGTTGGTTTGGGGATCCGCGAGATTGAAGTGGAGAGGGGAACGATGGGCGGGGGGGGGGGGGGGGAGGAAGGGGGTGACGAGGAGAAGAAGGGGGGTGCGGATGTAGAGTGGGTGGCGGCGCCGCCCTAGGGCGTGGTGGCGCTCGATCGGAGGAGCTCCTCCCTCCTCCCTCCCTCTTTTTTATTTATTTTTTTTATTGAAGCATCGATCTGAACTGAAGGAGGGGGGGGTCAACGGCTTAGTAAAGGGAGGGGCCTATTGAAAAAAAAACTTTATTTTATTTTTTTAATTTTCAATACAAAAAGTTCACTTTCCGTTCGGATCCCAAATCGAACCCACCGACTGTCGTCCCTAACGTTTTACCCCCATTCCGAACACAATGAGACATGTTTCGTAAGCTAACTCGGCCGTTACGATCAGTTTTTGTTAAAATTAAAATATAAATCTATATATTGAATTTGAACGCACATTTTAATTTACCGGGGCCACATATTGACTCTAAAAATTATAGAAAAATATTTTCTAGCTTTGTATTGACGATACGGTCCTAACAAAACTAGTTTCGTCGAATTCTGAGACCGTTGGAAAAATGGCCATTTTCCAGTCGATTAAAATCAACTAAAACTGGTCAGACGCGTTTTCCTTTGTCACATTCACATATTGATTCGAAAAATTATGAAATTTGGAATCTAGTAATAACTTTACACCACGACCCAACAAAAGTGGTTTCGTCGAAATCCGAGGTCGTTTGCAAAATCTCCATTTTTAAGGGCCTGAATTCCATAGTGACTATTCAGAATTTTCAACTGGACATATCTTTTGATTCCCGCTATGAAATTTTGATTTGTCGGATTCGTTGGAAAGATATTATCAATTAGATTCCATTATTTTTGGTTTCACTAAAATTCGGTTTATTTTGCACCCGGTACATTCAATTGAAGTTTGAAATCGAATTATCGAACTACCGCGCCATTTTCAATTCTATTTATAATTATATATAATTATTTATATTCTAACGACGAACTATATAATATATACGTTCGATTTATATTCAGAATAAATTTCTCGTCTTTATTATTTAAAATAATTCATTTTAAATAATCAAAATTCGTTAAAATTGCCAAAATAAAAAATTTAAACTGGCCCAGATTTTCGGGTTGTTACAATCTCCCCCACTTAAAACTTTTCGTCCCCGAAAAGGAACAAAGTCGAAAGTGGTTTGATTAATCAACTCTACGTTCGATCCGGCTTCCATTCTCCAACTTTTCAGTTTCTGAGAATTTTCAAATTTTCAAAAATTTGGCTAACACCCTAAATTTTCGAAAAATTTCGCCATCACCTCCCCTGCACCGGGAGCCACGGGAAAATCCCGAAATTGCCATATAGGCCTTCTGATCTCAAAAATAAAAATAAAAAGCCAAGCGGCTAGCCAATAGGCTCATAAAATCATCATCACCCAAACAAAACAGTAAATTATGTAGCAAACATGTACCTATTTATCGGGCAAACAAATTTTATTCTCTGCTCTAGCCTCCTTGCTATGACTTGTTCAATGTAAGTGCAAGTATATGCAAGCAAATGCGACCAATTTTCAATACAATTCAATATTTGATACAGTTAGGCATAATGATTCAAAATTATCAAACAATTAAACAAACAACACAAACATCAATCCATTAGTGAATTATCATTTCAAATTCATAACTTTGATATGTAGTCAAAAAATCTCATTTTTGGTGCCAAATCACAACAATAAGCCCTATCTAATTTTGGTTCTCACACCAGTCAATAAGAGATATATAAATATCACACCTTCGACACTCGAACACTAATTCTGATGATGTAGCTACAATCATCAGAATCATCTTCGGGCGACTAGAGTGTGAATCTATATCTATCCAGTATATTAAAATTTCAAATACACGTTTGCAAGGCGTATATGCAAAATCTTTATATACTGGGCTGTCCAAATCAATATGAAATAAATAATCAAATACGAATAATTGATTTTAAATTTTCAAAACAAAATTGGCTTTCATTTTAAAAATATACTCTTCACACTCGTTCTAGGACACTAATGATCCTATCTCTAACGAGTCATTCCCATTGGATATTACTAACCCAATATCTGATGAATTCTTTCGTTCGGTTCTAATGTGTCTTGTTCTCTAGCTTTGTAGACCAAAGCTCTGATACCAACTGTGAAAACCCGTAACTTCCCCGATGAGGAAAGCGCGGATAGTTTGTGAACAAGCCACAAAAGAACGCAGACGGGAGAACATTTCATTGCATATTACAACAATTCATCAAATTACAAGAATATACAGAGTATAAATGAGTATTACACAGAAATATCAGAGATTTAAATTACATTTAAATACATCGCAGCGAAAAATAATACAATACACAACTATAAGAGATATACGGATACAAAGCTTTCCGGATATCGTTCCAGCTGTAAACCAGGAACCTATGAATATAAATCTGCAAAACCAAAACTACTAGCTGCCCGTGTCAAAATAGGGGCACCCAGAGTTTAGGTTAAAACAATAAACTCCAGGTCAGTCATGGGACTGGTGTGAGAACTAAAACAGTTATTAATCTTTATTTTAAAGTTAGGTAAATCAAGGGACCACGCCGTATAACACGGAACGGGTTTCCTCCCAAGAATACCAGTGCATAAAACAAACTGCGCAATGCTAAATAAAGAAAAATGAAGCTGTTATAAGACCCAGGTCCTATCACACAATGCAACGCAAGCCGGGGGATAGGGTTTTCCCTTATAACAGCCAAAGAATGCTTGATACGTTTAAAACGGATTATTTGATACTATTATCAGTGTATGGTGTATAAAACAATCTTCGAATCATAAGTATCAATCATAGGCGGCATGGGTACCATATATCATGTCGCCATACTAGTTCTACAATTAAAACCGCAAAATCACGTATTTGGAAATTGGATTTCCGTCTATGAACCGAGGCAAAAGATAGTCCTCAACCGATTCGAGATGCTCTAGCCCGCCCCTCAGGCAAGTACTCAGTCAAGCCTTTGGATCGTCAGGGCCGGTCCACCGATGTGGATTAAAATTCCTGAACACTGCGTTTCCCCGCCCTTTGGGGGCGTAGATGAGCCAACGAATGACTCCATCGGACCCGGATCATCCGATCAAACCGAGGCGCCTCGCAACAGCAACAACCACACAGGTGAAAAGTATATAAATGTCAGGGCTGGTAGGTCATTGACACCACCCTAGCTAGAAAGAAACGCATGCCCTCCCTGATGTCCTCTCCCGTTTTTGGTTCACAACCGGGGTGTGAGGCTCGCGAATTCATGTTACACAAAGCTGTGCCACACAGGCTGTGCTTTGATCATCGCCACAAGACTTTGCTTTTCAACAGAAGCCTCGATCAATTGCCACTTAGGCATGCCATACAGGCAATTCACTCCATGCGTTTGATATCCATCAGTATATAACCCCTGAGCTCGTACGTCTCAGAGAAGTGCGTTAAGCAAAAGAATAAATTCTCCACCGCCAAATAGATATATATTTAATAGAGATCAATCACACGGACTAAAATCCAATGTCAGACACACAGTCCATTTACAAGTCCGTTCTAGGTCTGAACGAAACCGGAGGCACCTAGTACCCCGCATATCCATCGATCTCCAAGCACGTCTGGACGATCACCAACTGTTTCCAACTTCTTGGGTGTATAGCCCAATCAAGATCATCGGTAATCACCCAAACGACGTGAAGACTTCCGGTCTTCAACCACCGTCTTCATCTTCGACTTATCGTCGTATCATTTATTCAGAATGGGATAAACCCGGTCTTTCCGAATAACTCGCGTATATTTTAAATAAGTGTTACACAAACACAACATACGCCTCATTCCAATTCATCAGTCACTAACTGTAAATTAACAAGAGAACAATTCCCCAAATATTAACCCCGAAGGCCGAAACCAACATCATATCAATATCCAGAAAACCATTCTGCTTGGCTAACCGACAGTTAGTTTCTAAATTTCACATTCATAGGGAGAGGTTCCCATTAATTTTATCCAAGATAAATTCCTAGAATTTATTCTTTAATCTTCTTTTGAATTTCGATTCAACTAGTCGGGAATAACGAAACTTACCGAAGTAATCATTTGTTTTAATTTCCCAATCCCAACCTATTCATCCCATGAAGTAAAACTGGTAATACTTCATATCTAACACCATAGTGTTATCGGTAAATTCAATTACCATTTCACGTTCAAATCTAATTAAAGATTTAACTATCACCTGGAGCAAAACTGGTGATACTCCATTCTCGATCATTTCAATCTAATTAAAGATTCATTAAAACTCCACTTAGTTTTAATCGCTAACTGGGTTAAAGAATCAGTGTCATTTAAAAACACTGTTCACGATAAACCCAAAATCACATTCCATTAATTATCGGGTTAAAGAACGAGTGTTACTTAAAACACCGTCCACGATAAACCCAAAAATCAATATCAATTCAATTCCAATTAAATATCATTTAGTTGGCATACTTCATTAAATCTAAATAAAAAGATTTAATCTTTTCTCAGCTGGGTTCAAGAACAGTGTTAGTGAAGACACCATTCACGACAAACCCAAATTACTTTTGATATTCAATACAAGGCTCTGAATAGAAAATATATCGGCTTATATTCAATATCAAATTCTACGATTAACAAGTGTCGTATTGGAAATAACGATATAAATATATATATCTTTCAAATTTCCATAACAACATCTGTATAATCCCGAATTCCAACATTGAAATATTCCGAAGACAATTTTGATTCAAATCCACTCCAATGCAATCATTGGAAATTCTGGTTATTTTTAAAACCCTTTTTCCAATTCAATTTATTTATTAAAAAAAATAAATAGAATTATAATTCTAGTTCAAAACTAGTTCATTTCGATAAAAATCTATTTTTATCTTTTTCAAATATGGGTTTTTCCATCCCAATCCTTTCTAAATCATTTCTTATGATTTTACACAAATTATTACTATTTTTAATAATTTTATCAAGGTCCGTACAGTTGATTTCCATCAACGGTCATCGAACTGCACTTACAGCGACCTTTTTCAAATTTGATTTGGACATAATTCCAAATCCAACCATTAGATTTAAAATTTCTAATATTTTTTAGAAAGCTCTTTTTGATACGAACCCAACGGTTCCGGTTTCAAGAGAATCCGACGGTCGGATCTCCCGTAATATTCGTTCGAAGTTAATGGTCGAAATTCACAAACTGCTGCGGCGCGGCGCGTTCTATTCAGGCCATTATATTATATATATAATATATATAATATATACCACGTCGATTTCCTTTCGAAACGAATTTTATAAATTGTTTTAAATTCATTTTCAAAACGGTTTCAACTTTATATTCAATTTCAAATCAAAATTGAATATTCCAATTTAAATTCATTTCAATTTGATTTCAATTCAAATTGATTTCTAATTCAATTTCAGTTCGTTTTCAATTCAATTCAATTCAATTTCAATTCGAATTCATTTCTATACCATTTCAATTCGAATTCATTTATATTCAAATTTCAAATCATTTCAATGTATTTCGAATTTCAAATCAATTCAGTTTAATTCGAATTTCAATTCAATTTAAATATAATTCGAATTTCAATTCAATTCAATATAGTTCGAATTTCAAATCTATTCAATTTCAAATCTATTCAATTTTCATTGAAGAATGAATAAAATCGATATAAATATCGTTCACGTCAAAATGGCGTCAATCTAACCAACACGGCTTCATATGTCTCTATTTTCAAATATTTCTATTTGAAATATTTTTATTTCAAATATTTCTTTTCAAATATTTCCTTTTTCAAATATTCTATTTTCAAATATTTCTATTTCAAATATTTTTCAAATATTTCTATTTCAAATATTTTTTTTCAAAACTGGAATGAGGCCCAAACAATTACCATATAATGTTAATTATATGGATTTTTTACAACACATGTATATATCAACAACGATGAATAATCAACCATCATCCAAGGTGCATTCTACACTGTATAAGCATCAAAGATAAATATTCAACGCTTATAACAGCCTGTCAATCAATCGATCGACATACAACTAAACAATCGGGATTAGTGTACGTCAAATATCATCCCAATACCCGTGTGGGGTTTCAAACAATCAAACACAGATTTTTATTTGTGCAGCTGGGCGATGTGTAAAATTTATCGTCCCAATCAATGTTCTTCAAATAGGTGTACATAAACAAACCGTCCGGTTTGTAAATGAATATTTATTTATTCACATTCACGTTAAAAATTATATTTTTAACGATCAAACTATTTTATTCAACCTATGAATATTCTATTCGGTTCATTTATTAAATAAAATGTTATCTTTATTTTTCTAACTTATTTTTAGAAAATTTCGGCGGCATAACAACACGATACTAGAAACGGGACAAGGCCTAGCCTTATCCCCGGTCTAGTGAAGGCCCACGCCATTCACACATCAATCAAATCAATTTCATTTCACCAAATAATTCAATTCAAACCAATTAATCTAACCAACTACACAACCAAACAATTTAACAAACAAGCCATCCATGGTCTGTGGATGACGGGTGTCGGGTGCTACTAAACACCGTCTGCATCCTAGTATATATATATAACTAGAAAAAGAGATTTTGAGTGAGAAGTTCTCACCGATAGCTATCCAACTTCACGACACTTCATTTGCAGAAACCTTCGTCGCTCTCGCCTTTTTGTCGCTTTCGTTGCTCGTAATCTCTACATATGTAAAAATCGAATTGTCACTTCGCTATTCAATATATAAAAATCGAATTTTTATTTCGCTATTCAATATATAAAAATCGAATTTTTATTTTCACTTCGTTATAATAGTTGAATTTTTATCTTCACTTCGTTATAAAAATTATATTTCTATATCGCTCTTTTTCTAATAAAGATTATATTTTTATTACTCTACATGAATAAAAATCATATTTTTACTATCATACCTATATAAAAATCATATTTTTTAATATGCCACTAGTATAAAAATTATATTTTTAACCTTTTCAAGTTATACAAATTTATCCTTTATTAGTTATAAAATCTTGTCTTTACCTACTTAAAAATCTCGTCTTTCCATGCTAAAAAATCAAGTCTTTCTATAATTAAAAATCGAGTCTTTCTAATGATAAAAATCAAACCTTTTTGTTTCGCTAAAAATCAAATCTTTCTGTTTCTATAAAAATCAAATCTTTTCTTTGCTAATGAATAAATAAAAAAATCATTTCTTATCTTTGCCAAAGAATAAATAAATAAAAAAATCATTGTTCAATTTAAAAACTGTATCTTCCTAAACCAAAATCGTATAATTTCCAAACTAAAATTATATAATTTCAGAACTAAAATAAATAATTTCTGTACTAAAATAAATAATTAAAACTTACATTTTAGGGTCTGGATCAAAGGAGAGCAGGGGGTGTACTGTCGTCGACCTTGGCATCGACTGGTGGGTGGATCCACGCAGCGAGGTGGTGGCGTTCGACTGGGCTCAAGGGTGCACAGCTGACGGGGTGCGGAGGGCTGGAGGTTGGGGGGACTCGAGGTGGTCTCAGGCGCTAAGGTTAGGGCATGGGTTGGTTTGGGGATCCGCGAGATTGAAGTGGAGAGGGGAACGATGGGCGGGGGGGGGGGGGGGAAGGGGGTGACGAGGAGAAGAAGGGGGGTGCGGATGTAGAGTGGGTGGCGGCGGCGCCCTAGGGCGTGGTGGCGCTCGATCGGAGGAGCGACGAGCTCCTCCCTCCCTCTTTTTTTTTTATTGAAGCATCGATCTGAACTGAAGGAGGGGGGGGGGGATCAACGGCTTAGTAAAGGGAGGGGCCTATTGAAAAAAAACTTTATTTTATTTTTTTAATTTTCAATTCAAAAAGTTCACTTTCCGTTCGGATCCCAAATCGAACCCACCGACTGTCGTCCCTAGCGTTTTACCCCCATTCCGAACACAACGAGACATGTTTCGTAAGCCAACTCGGCCGTTACGATCAATTTTTGTTAAAATTAAAATATAAATCTATATATTGAATTTGAACGCACATTTTAATTTACCGGGGCCACATATTGACTCTAAAAATTATAGAAAAATATTTTCTAGCTTTGTATTGACGATACGGTCCTAACAAAACTAGTTTCGTCGAATTCGGAGACCGTTGGAAAAATGGCCATTTTCCAGTCGATTAAAATCAACTGAAACTGGTCAAACGCGTTTTCCTTTGCCACGCTCACATATTGATTCGAAAAATTATGAAATTTGGAATCTAGCAATAACTTTACAGCACGGACCCAACAAAAGTGGTTTCGTCGAAATCCGAGGTCGTTTGCAAAATCTCCATTTTTAAGGGCCTGAATTCCATAGCGACTATTCAGAATTTTCAACTGGACATATCTTTTGATTCCCGCTATGAAATTTTGATTTGTCGGATTCGTTGGAAAGATATTATCAATTAGATTCCATTATTTTTGGTTTCACTAAAATTCGGTTTATTTTGCACCCGGTACATTCAATTGAAGTTTGAAATCGAATTATCGAACTACCGCGCCATTTTCAATTCTATTTATAATTATATATAATTATTTATATTCTAACGACGAACTATATAATATATACGTTCGATTTATATTCAGAATAAATTTCTCGTCGTTATTATTTAAAATAATTCATTTTAAATAATCAAAATTCGTTAAAATTGCCAAAATAAAATTTTTAAACTGGCCCAGATTTTCGGGTTGTTACAAACCCCTATATATGTTTGGTGGATAGGATCGAAATCAAATCGATATCTATTTAAAAAGAACAAAAAATCTCTTAAAATCAAATCGCATTAAAATGAAATCAAATTGGTATTGATTTTGTTCATACTTCTAGAGGCATATAATTAAAGCTCTGTAAGTATGTTCCCCTACTTCGTTTATATATATCACAATAATATCCCTTTTCTCTCTTCTTCTATTTTGGCAATAGTTCATCCACAGGCTAAAAATTGAAGGCCTCTAAAACTTAAAATACCGCTTTGAACAAATCAAAAACAAATCCATCGCGTTCTTCCCATTTAAAAGTTCTAATTTCAAATCGAATAAAAAGGGAAGCTCTGAAAATCAGTAACCTAAATCGAAGCATCGTTGAAGCGACAAACATGATCGAATCGCGAGGCCAGGACTATCGCGTTCAAGATTGGGGATTTCCGATTTCGTGAACTGCTAAACAAGGCTAGCCATTATTAAACTTAGGGTGTTCGACCAAGGTAGAGGCACACGATGTTAAGGTGGAAGTTGTCCGTGGTGGATGTAGGCAGTCGCGATGATATAGGGAGCACTGTGTGATGCTTTGGATGGATTAGAGTTCGACGCCTTAGTGATTTGGTGGAAGCCGATGCAGGTCTGTAAGGGGCAAATGGAGGTCGACTGTGTATTGGTGTAATTTCGTTTGTGATTTTGAACGGTAGAGGCTCAGGTGACCAAAAAGAGGACTGTTGATGAGAGAAAGAAGGAAATCACGAAGAGGAGGAGGTTGAGAGTTGGGTATTTAAACAGTGGAGAAGTGAGATGGGTTTTCACCGATTTTATTAGAATAGGAGTGTAGCGATGGCTAGATTGGGAAGTTCGAACTGTGGCTTTGAGGTACCAGCAATGGTCGTTGTTGAAGAAAGTTGTTTGGACGACGAGTAGCTAATGATGGAGAGGCAGAAATTGTATTGCGTGGTGTTGAGTTCATTTTGCCAAAAACTGGAAGTTGCTGTATATTTGGTTATGCCAATCAGGATAGTGGAGTTCAGTTTTCGGCTTGGAGCGAGCAGATGGAATTTTGTGTTCAAACTATTTGCAGAGGAAAGGAGAGTAAGCGGCTAGGGAAGATGAGTGACTAGGTCTGGATTAGGTAATTAAATTATTTGAAATAGTTAATTTAATAAACAAAGTAAAAAAATGTTGTTAAATCATGGAATCGATGTTTAATCTATGCGAGGTCCAGAAATTCATGAGAACACGGCAGGTAAGTCTGTAGCAGGAGGTATTCGAGCTAGAATACGGTTGAGAATCTTTGGGACAACTGGGATTTAGATTTTAACTGATCTAAGATCTGGATAGTCGAAAAATAATAAAATCACGGTGAGTATCTCATTCAGAAATTTAATTGAATCTATTTTTATTGTTAAATATAAATTATTGGTTGCCATGGATGCATTTTTAATTGTTTATCAGTGTTTGCTATTACATATATATATTAGTTATATAGGATTGATGTATGTGGCTATTATATATATTGGTGATTGGATAGTTCCCGCTGTAACATTAACGGATGCCCGCAGTATCATTAGCGGATGACCCGATACGCCCCACGCTATGATATTGGATGACCTTCATACCGCGATATCCTGCCACGAAGCAGGATGGGTATTATTTCTATTGGCTAACGTCTGTGGATGCAGGAAACAGGTTAGAGGGATCCAACTGGATTCCTCAAATTTATTATTAGTTGTTTTCTTTCGCATATATTATCATATATGATGTATTGATTGATAATTGAGTGGTTTGATTGTTTAAATATTACTGGGGCCAAAATGTTAATTTATAAAAATATTGTGAAATGAGATTTGGAGATTTAAAAGGAAAATTCTTTTTTAGAAAAAAAATAGATTTTGGATTTAAAATGTGCTAAAAATATGTACTTGTTTAAAATAAATAAAACAAGTATTGAATTTATAAACGATGTTTATAAATTTAACAATATGGGGAATTGAAATAAATTTATAAACGGGGTTTATAAATGTAGTGGGAAAAATTGTCATTGGATAATTCGAATATTTAAATTCAAATGTGAATTTAAGAATAGAAATGAGGAAATAGTTTTAAAGAAATAAACGATGGAATTTATTTTGATGTTCAGAATATAAATTGAACTAAAATAAACCCGTAAGGATTTATGATTTGAATTCGATTAATTCAAATTTATTTAAATAGAAGTTAAATTGAATATGAAAATAAATTAGGGGTTATATATATAAGTTATTATAAGTAGAAATTTCCAAAATAAGATTTTGGTTTTTAAATAAATTTCGAAATAGACTTGTTTAAATATATGAAACAAGGAAATTTATAAAATGGTGTTTATAAATATAATGAATTAATTATCAAAAGATAATTTGAATATTTAAATTCAAGTATGAATTTGAAAATAGAATTTGAAATGGAATCAAAATGGAAACTTGTTTTTATAAAACAAGGAAGTTAAATTTATAAACAACATTTATAAATTAAGGAAAATAAATTATCATTTGATAATTTAGAAATTTAAATTCAAATATGAATTTATCCATGAATAGGAAATTGTTTCAGAAAGGGAACGACGGGTTTTATTTTGATATTCGGAATATAAAAATGAATTGAGATTAGTTTGAGAAATAATATTTGGAATTCGATTTCATCGGATTTTATAGAGTAGTTTATTCCTAACGGAATCAGAAATGAATATAGCAGATCGAGTTATAAATAAATTTATAACCGAGAAATGAAAAATAGGCCAGTAGAGATAATCAGAATTTTTAAGCTGAGTTGGGAAAATTGGGTTAATATACATTAAAAGATATTAGAATGGAGTTGAATTTATTTTAAACGAAGTTTAAAACGTTTATATATATAAATATAATTAAAACGAACTCGCCGCAGCGCTGCAATTCGTAAATTGGCGTTTCGAACTTCAATTGAGTATATAGAACTCAATTTAAGTCGGAATTCTTTGAAATAAGAACCGTCAGGACCGATTGAATAATAGTTTTCTAATGGAAGAGAAAAATTTGGATTTCATCGAATTGATTTTGAGTTATGTAAAGACCCGGAACTTCCCCGGTGAGGAAAGCGCGGATAGTTCGAGAACAAGCCACAGAATAACGCAGACGGAAGAACATTTCATTGTATATAACAACAATTCCATCAGAATACAAGAATATATAGAGTATAAATGAATATTAAATAGAAATATCAGAGATTTAAATTACATTCAAATACATAGTAGCGGAAAATAATACAATACACAACTGAAGGAGATATACGGATTCAAAGCTTTTCGGATATCGTTCCAGCTGTAAACCAGGATCCTTTGGATATAAATCTGCAAAACCAAAACTACTTGTTGCCCATGTCAAAATAAGGGCACCCAGAGTTTAGGTTAAAACAATAAACTCCAGGTCAGTCATGTGACTGGTGTGAGAACTAAAACAGTTATTTAAAACTTTACTTTAAATCAGATATATCAAGGGACCACGCCGTATAACACGGAACAGGTTTCCTCCCAAGAAGACCAGTGCATATAACAAAAACAACGCAATGCTTTTTGAAAAAATGAAGCTATTATAAGACCCATGTCCTATCACACAATGCAACACAAGCCAGGGGATAGGGTTTTCCGTTATAATAGCCAAATATGCTTAGTACGTTTAAAACAAATCATTTGATACTATTATAAGTGCATGGTGTATAAAACTACTTCAAATCATAAGTATCAATCATAGACGGCATGAGTACCATATATCATGTCGCCATACTAGGCTCTACAATCAAAACCACAAATGTCACATATTTGGAAGTTGGATTTCCATCTGTGAACCGAGGCAAAAGATAGTCCTCAACCGATTCGAGACGCTCTACCCCGTGTCTCAGGATCAGAACGCATCAACCCTTTGGATCGTCAGGGTCGGTCCACCGATTTGGATTATTATGCCTGAACACTACGTTTCCCCACCCTTTGGGGTGTCAGTGAGCCAACAAATGACTCTATCGGACCCAGATCATCTGATCAAACCGAGGCGCCTCGCAACAGCAACAACCACATAAGTCAAACTCGTCAGGGCGTGTAAAACCACCGATGCCACTTTTAGCTAGAAGGAAACGCGTGCCCTCCCTGATGTCCTCTCCCGTTTTGGTTCACACCGGGGTGTGAGGCTCGCGAATCAACGTTACACAAAGCTACGCCACACAGGCTGTGCTTTGATCATCAACCACAAGACTTTGCTTTTCAACAGAAGCCTTGCTCATTTGCATCTTAACATGCCACACAGGCAAACCACTCCATGCAACCGATATCAATCACATAGGATGAAATCCAATGTCAGACACACATTCCATTTACAAGTCCGTTCTGGGTCTGAACGAAACCGGAGGCACTTAGTACCCCGCATATCCATCGATCTCCAAGTACGTCTGGACGATCACCAACTGTTTCCATCTTCTTGGGTGTACATCCCAATCAAGATTGTCGGTAATCACCCAAACGACGTGAAGACCTCCGGTCTTCAACCACCGTCTTCATCTTCGACTAATCGCCGAATCAGTTATTCAGAATGGGATAAACCCGGTCTTTCCGAATAACTCGCGTATATTATAAACAAGTGTTACACAAATACAACACACGCCTCATTCCAATTCATCAGTCACTAACCGTAAATTAACAAGAGAATAATTCCCCAAATATTAACCCCAAAGGCCAAAACCAACATCAGATCAATATCCAGAAAACCATTCTGCTTCACTAATCGATAGTTAGTTTCTAAATTTCACATTCATGGGGAAAGGTTCCCATTAATTTTATCGAAGATAAATTCTTTCAGATTTATTCTTTAATCTTCCTTTTGAATATCACTTCAAACTAGTCGGGATTAACAAACCTTACCGAAGTAATCATTTGTTTTAATTTCCCAACCCCAACCTATTCATCCCATGAAGTAAAACTGGTTATACTTCATATCTAACACCACGGTGTTATCGGTAAATTCAATTACCATTTCACGTTTAAATCTAATTAAAGATTTAACTATCGCCTGGAGCAAAATTGGTGATACTCCATTCTCGGTCTTATCAATCTAATTAAAGATTCATTAAAACTCCACTTAGTTTTAATCTTTGACTGGGTTAAAGAATCAGTGTCATTTAAAACACGGTTCACGATAAACCCAAAATCACATTCCATTTCAATCAGGCCCTAACCGTAAATTAGCAAGTGAGCAATTCCCTAAGTATTAACCCTGAAGCCCGAAACCAACATCAGATCAATTCCCCAGAAACCATTCAACTTAACTAATCTCCAGTTAGTTTCTGATTTTCTTAACTCCTTTGGGTCTAAGAACAGTATTATTGAAGATACCGTTCACGGCAACCCAAAATCACGTTCCATTAATTATCGAGTTAAAGAACAAGTGTTATTTAAAATACTGTTCACGATAAACCCAAAAATCAATACCAATTCAATTCCAATTAAATGTTATTTAATTGGTACACTTCATTAAATCTAAATAAAAAGATTTAATCCTTTTCTCAACTGGGTTCAAGAACAGTGTTAATGAAGACACCATTCACGACAAACCCAAATCACATTTGATATTAAATACAAGGCTCTGAATAGAAAATATATCGGCTTATATTCAATATCAAATTCTACGACCAACAAATATCGTATTGGAAATAGCGATATATAAATATCTTACAAATTTCCGTAACAACATCTGTATAATCACGAAATCCAACATCGAAATATTCCGAAGACAATTTCGATTCAAATCCATTCCAATTCAATTACTGGAAATTCTGGTTACTTTTAAAACACTTTTCAAATTCAATTTATTTATTTAAAAATAAATAGAATTATAATTCTAGTTCAGAACTAGTTCATTTCGATAAAAATCTATTTTTATCTTTTCAAATATGGAGTTTATCATCCCAATTCTTTACAAATCATTTCTTATGATTTTACACAAATTATTACTATTTTTAATAATTTTATTAAGGACCGTACAGTCGATTTCCATCAACGGCCATCGAACTGCACTTACAGCGACCTTTTCCAAATTTGATTTGGACATAATTCCAAATCCAACCATTAGATTTATAATTTCCAATATTCGTTAGAAAGCTCTTTTCGATACGAACCCAACGGTTCCAGTTTTAGGAGAATCCGAAAGTCGGATCTCCCGCAATATCCGTTCGAAGTCAATGGTCGAAATTCGCAAACTACCGCGGCGCGGCCCTTTCTATTCAGGCCATTATATTATATATATAGTATATATAATATATACTTCGTCGATTTCCTTTTAAAACGTTCTTTATAAATCGTTATAAATTCATTTTCAAAACGGTTTCAACTTCATATTCAATTTCAAATCAAAATTTAATATTCCAACATAAATTCGTTTTAAATTCATTACAAATCGATTTCAATTCAATTTCAATTTGATTCGAATTTCAATTCATTTCAATTTAATTCGAATTTATTTCTATTCAAAATATCAGATTTTGAAATCACTTTCGATGTTCATTATAAAATGAATAAAATCGATATAAATATCGTTCACGTCAAAATGGCATAAACATAATCCACACGGCTTCATATATTTCTATTTTCAAATATTCTATTTCAAATATTTCTATTTCAATATTTCTTTTCCGATATTATATTTCAAAACTGGAATGAGGCGCAATCAATTACCATATAATGTTAATTATATGGATTTTCTACCACACGTATATAACAACAATGATAAATCATCAACCATCATCCAAAGTGCGTTCTACACTGTATAAGCATCAAATATAAATATTTAACGCTTATAACAGTCAATCAATCAATCGATCGACATACAACTAACTATTGGGATTAGTGTATGTCATATATCACCCCAATACCCGTGTGGGGTTTTCAAACAATCAAACACAGATTTTATTTGTGCAGTTGGGCGATGTGTAAAATTTATAGTCCCAATCAATATCAGTCAAATGTGTGTATATAAACAAATCGTCTGATTTGTTTATATTTATTTCATTTCAAATACACGTTAAAAATTCTATTTTCAACTATAAAATATTTTAACTATATAAATATTTTATTTCATTTCACATCACATCACACAATCAACTACACATCAAAATCAAACAAACAAGCATACATGCCGTCCATGGTCTGTGGACGACGGGTGTCGGGTGCTACTAAACACCGTCTGCATCCTAGTATATATTTTAAACTAGAAAAATTAAATTAAAAGTGAGAAGTTCTCACAGAGGGTTCCACTCCGCCGTGCTTTGCTTTCGAACTGCTGAACATCTGGATTTGTTTGCAATTCTGATACAGTCCTTTTTGCGCTGTTCAAATAAAAATTATATTTTTATACTTCTACAATATAAAAGATTATATTTTTATACTTCTACAATATAAAAGATTATATTTTTATACTTCTACAATATAAAAGATTATATTTTTATACTTCTACAATATAAAAGATTATATTTTTATACTTCTACAATATAAAAGATTATATTTATTTCTATACATCCTATAAAAATCAAATTTTTATTATCTATATAATATAAAAATCATATTTTTATTCTTTCAAAAATATAAAAATCATATCTAATCTGAGAATCATTTCTATTCCTTCTGCTATATATAAAAAAATTGATTTCTATGTCTAAAGCTAATTATATTAGTTAAGAACAGAAAAAAGAAATAAAATGAATAAACTTATAGTTTATTTTCAACGAAGAAGAGAGGGATTTAGGACGGTTTAAATCGAAGATGGAGGAGAGAGGGTTGCGCTCAGGGAGGGGGTTGACTGGCCTAGGCGGTGCACGACTTTCGAGGGGGGGTCGGTTTCTTTCAGGAGGAGGAGGAAGAGGATGGGGGAGGGGGAGGAAAGGGGGCTGTCGGGGCTGTAGCGGCGCGATTGGTGGTGACTGGCGGCTCGTTCTTGGGCTTGGGGGTTTTAGGGATTGGAGATTTCAGGAGGGGGAAAGGCGGAGGGAGGAAAAGGGGATGGAGGGTGTTTGGGACTGGCGGCGGCGGTCCTCCGACGTAGTGGTGAAGCGCAGGGAGGGGCGATGGCTACGAGGGCATCGAGGGTTTTTCTTTTTGTTTCGTTCTGTTGATTTGAAAATGAATGGAGGTTAGGGGAGAGATGGTAAATATTTTTTATTATTATTTTAATTTCAAAAAGTTGACTTTTTTATTCGACCTCTAAACGAGGCCAACCGCCTGTCGTCCATTGCACATTACCCCCATTCCGAACACAATGGGATATGTATCGTGAGCTGATTCGATCGTTTCGATCAGTTTTCGTCAAAATCAACACATAACTCTATATATTGAATTTGAACGCACATTTCAATTTACTGGGGTCACATACTAACTCGAAAAATTCCAGAAAAATATTTTCTAGCTTCGTATTGACGATAGATCCTAACAAAACTAGTTTCGTCAAATTCTGAGACCGTTTGAAAAATGGCCAATTTTCAGTCGATTAAAATCAACTAAAACTGGTCAAACGCGTTTTCCTTTGCGATGCTCACATATTGATTCGAAAAATCATGAAAATTGGAATCTAGCAATAACTTGATATCACGGATCCAACAAAAGTGGTTTCGTCGAAATCCGAGGTCGTTTGCAAAATGGTTATTTTTAAGGGCCAGAATTCCTTAGCGACTATTCTGAAATTTCATTTGGCCATAACTTTTGATTCCCGCTATGAAATTTTGATTTTTCGGATTCGTTAGAAAGATATTCTAAATAGATTCTAATATTTTTGGTTTTGCTAAATTCCGGTTTATTTTGAATTCTGCACCTTTATTTGAAGTTTGAAATCGAATTATCGAACTACCACGCCATTTTCAATTCCTTTTATAATTTAAAATAAATATTTATATTCTAACGACGATTCAAATAAATATATACGTTCAAATTCTATTAAAAATAAATTTCTCGTCGTTACTATTTAAAATAATTCATTTTAAATATTCAAAATTCACTAAAATTGCCAAAATAAAAATTTTAATTTGGCTTAGATTTTCGGGTTGTTACAATCTCCCCCACTTAAAACTTTTCGTCCCCGAAAAGGAACGAAGCCGAAAGTTGTTTAACAATTCAACTCAACTTCCAGTATTTTGATTACGGCTTAAGTTCTTCACCTTTTCAGTTTTTAAGAACTTTTCAAAAATTTTCAAAAAATTGGCTAACACCCTAAATTTTCGAAAAATTTCGCCATAACCTCCCCTGCACCGGGAGCACCGGGAAAATCCCGAAATTGCCATACAGGCCTTCTGATCTCAAAAAGAAAAAGAAAAAGCCAAGCGGCTAGCCAATCGGCTCATAAAATCATCATCACCCAAACAAAACAGTAAATTATGGTAAACATGTACCTATTTGTCAGGCAAACAATTTTATTCTTCTGCTCTAGCCTCCTTGCTATGACCTGTTCAATGTAAGTACATGTATATGCAAGCAAATGTGACCAAATTTCAATACAATTCAATATTCGGTTCAATTTGGCAATAGGGTACAAATTTTAATTAATCAACCAATAATCAACAACACAACCAGCAATAAATTAGTTGATTAGCTTTTCAAATTCATAACTTTGATATATAGTATAAAAAAATCATATTTTTTTTATGCCAAATCACAACAATAAGCCCTATCTAGTTTCGGTTCTCACACCACTCAATTGGAAATATATAGAAATCTCACTTTCGAAACTCGAAAATAAATATTGGCGATGGTGCCCCGTTACGAGAATTATCCCCCGGCACTAGAGTGCGATTCTATAATTATCCAATACATTAAAACTTCGAATACACGTTTGCAAGACATAAATGCAAAATCTTTATATATTGGATTATCCAAATCAATATATAATAAATAATCAAATACGAATAATTGATTTAAATTTCAAACAAAACTTGTTTTCATTTTTAAAAATATACTCTTCACACTCGTTCTAGGATACTACTGATCCCATCTCTAACGAGTCATTCTTATTGGATATTACTTATCCAATATATGATGAATTCTTTCGTATGATTCTAATGTGTCTTGTTCTATGAGCTTTGTAAACCAAAGCTCTGATACCAAATGTAAAGACCCTGAACTTCCCCGGTGAGGAAAGCGCGGATTGTTCGAGAACAAGCCACAGAATAACGCAAACAGAAGAACATTTCATTGTATATAACAACAATTCCATCAGAATACAAGAATATACAGAGTATAAATGAATATTACATAGAAATATCAGAGATTTAAATTACATTTAAATACATAGCAGCGGAAAATAATACAATACACAACTGAAGGAGATATACGGATACAAAGCTTTCCGGATATCGTTCCAGCTGTAAACCAGGATCCTGTGGATATAAATCTGCAAAACCAAAACTACTAGCTGCCCGTGTCAAAATAAGGGCACCCAGAGTTTAGGTTAAAACAATAAACTTCAGGTCAGTCATGTGACTGGTGTGAGAACTAAAACAGTTATTTAAAACTTTACTTTAAATCAGATATATCAAGGGACCACGCCGTATAACACGGAACGGGTTTCCTCCCAAGAATACCAGTGCATATAACAAAATCAGCGCAATGCTTTTTGGAAAAATGAAGCTACTATAAGACCCAGGTCCTATCACACAATGCAACGCATGCCAGGGGATAGGGTTTTCCCTTATAATTACCAAACATGCTTGGTACGTTTAAAACAAATCATTTGATACTATTATAAGTGCATGGTGTATAAAACAACTTCAAATCATAAGTATCAATCATAGACGGCATGGGTACCATATATCATGTCGCCATACTAGGTTCTACAATCAAAACCGCAAATGTCACGTATTTGGAAGTTGGATTTCCATCTGTGAACCGAGGCAAAAGATAGTCCTCAACCGATTCAAGACGCTCTAGCCCGTGTCTCAGGATCAGAACGCATCAACCATTTGGATCGTCAGGACCGGTCCACCGATGTGGATTATTGTGCCAGAACACTACGTTTCCCCACCCATTAGGGTGTCAGTGAGCCAACAAATGACTCTATCAGACCCGGTTCGTCCGATCAAACTGAGGCGCCTCACAACAGCAACAACCACATAAGTCAAACTCATCAGGGCGTGTAAAACCACTGACGCCACTTTTAGCTAGAAGGAAACGCATGCCCTCCCTGATGTCCTCTCCCGTTTTGGTTCACACAGTGTGAGGCTCGCGAATCAACGTTACACAAAGCTACGCCACACAGGCCGTGCTTTGATCATCAACCACAAGACTTTGCTTTTCAACAGAAGCCTTGCTCATTTTCATCTTAGCATGCCACACAGGAAAACCACTCCATCCAACCGATATCAATCACATAGAATGAAATCCAATGTCAGACACACAGTCCATTTACAAGTCCGTTTTGGGTCTGAACGAAACCGGAGGCACCTAGTACCCTGCATATCCATCGATCTCCAAGTACGTCTGGACGATCACCAACTGTTTCCATCTTCTTGGGTGTACATCCCAATCAAGATCGTCAGTAATCACCCAAACGACGTGAAGACCTCCGGTCTTCAACCACCGTCTTCATCTTCGACTAATCGCCGAATCAGTTATTCAGAATGGGATAAACCCGATCTTTCCGAATAACTCGCGTATATTATAAACAAGTGTTACACAAATACAACACACGCCTCATTCCAATTCATCAGTCACTAACCGTAAATTAACAAGAGAATAATTCCCCAAATATTAACCCCGAAGGCCGAAACCAACATCGGATCAATATCCGGAAAACCATTATGCTTAGCTAACCGACATTTAGTTTCTAAATTTCACATTCATAGGGAAAGGTTCCCATTAATTTTATCAAAGATAAATTCTTTCAAATTTATTCTTTAATCTTCCTTTTGAATATCACTTCAAACTAGTCGGGATTAACGAACCTTACGGAAGTAATCATTTGTTTTAATTTCCCAACCCCAACCTATTCATCCCATGAAGTAAAACTGGTTATACTTCATATCTAACACCACGGTGTTATCGGTAAATTCAATTACCATTTCACGTTTAAATCTAATTAAAGATTTAACTATCGCCTGGAGTAAAACTGGCGATACTCCATTCTCGATCTTATCAATCTAATTAAAGATTCATTAAAACTCCACTTAGTTTTAATCTTTGACTGGGTTAAAGAATCAGTGTCATTTAAAACACGGTTCACGTTAAACCCAAAATCACATTCCATTTCAATCAGGCCCTAACCGTAAATTAGCACGTGAGCAATTCCCTAAATATTAACCCGGAATGCCGAAATCAACATCAGATCAATACCCCAGAAACTATTCAACTTAACTAATCTCTAGTTAGTTTCTGATTTTCTTAACTCCTTTGGGTCTAAGAACAATATTATTGAAGATACCGTTCACGACAACCCAAAATCACGTTCCATTAATTATCGAGTTAAAGAACAAGTGTTATTTAAAACACTGTTCACGATAAACCCAAAAATGTATACCAATTCAATTCCAATTAAATATTATTTAATTGGTACACTTCATTAAATCTAAATAAAAATATTAAATCCTTTTCTCAACTGGGTTCAAGAACAGTGTTAATGTAGACACCATTCACGACAAACCCAAATCACATTTGATATTAAATACAAGGCTCTGAATAGAAAATATATCGGCTTATATTCAATATCAAATTCTACGACCAACAAATATCGTATTGGAAATAGCGATATATAAATATCTTTCAAATTTCCATAACAACATCTGTATAATCACGAAATCCAACATCGAAATATTCCTAAGACAATTTCAATTCAAATCCATTCCAATTCAATTACTGGAAATTCTGGTTACTTTTAAAACCCTTTTCAAATTCAATCTATTTATTTAAAAATAAATAGAATTATAATTCTAGTTCAAAACTAGTTCATTTCGATAAAAATCTATTTTTATCTTTTCAAATATGGAGTTTTTCATCCCAATTCTTCACAAATCATTTCTTATGATTTTACACAAATTATTACTATTTTTAATAATTTTATTAAGGCCCGTACAGTCGATTTCCATCAACGACTATCGAACTGCACTTACAGCGACCTTTTCCAAATTTGATTGGACATAATTACAAATCCAACCGTTGATTTCTAATTTCCAATATTCGTTAGAAAGCTCTTTTTGATACGAACCCAACGGTTCCGGTTTTAGGAGAATTCGACGGTCGGATCTCCTGCAATATCCGTTCGAAGTCAATGGTTGAAATTCGCGAACTACCGCGGCGCGGCGCGTTCTATTAAGGCCATTATATTATATATATAATATATATAATATATACTTCGTCGATTTCCTTTTAAAATGTTCTTTATAAATCGTTATAAATTTATTTTCAAAACGGTTTCAACTTCACATTCAATTTCAAATCAAAATTGAATATTCCAATATAAATTCATTTCAAATTCATTACAAATCGATTTCAATTCAATTTCAATTTAATTTGAATTTCAATTTAATTCAAATTTATTTCTATTCAAAATATCAGATTTTGAAATCACTTTCGATGTTCATTATAAAATGAATAAAATCGATATAAATATCGTTCACGTCAAAATGGCGTAAATCTAATCAACACGGCTTCATATATTTCTATTTTCAAATATTCTATTTCAAATATTTCTATTTCAATATTTCTTTTCCAATATTATATTTCAAAACTGGAATGAGGCCCAATCAATTACCATATAATGTTAATTATATGGATTTTCTACCACACACATATAACAGCAACGATAAATCATCAACCATCATCCAAAGTGCGTTCTACACTGTATATGCATCAAATATAAATATTTAACGCTTATAACAGTCTGTCAATCAATCGATCGACATACAACTAACTATTGGGATTAGTGTATGTCATATATCACCCCAATACCCGTGTAGGGTTTTCAAACAATCAAACACAGCTTTATTTGTGCAGTTGGGCAATGTGTAAAATTTGTCGTCCCAATCAATATCAGTCAAATGTGTGTATATAAACAAATCGTCTGATTTGTTTATATTTATTTCATTTCAAATACACGTTAAAAATTCTATTTTCAACTATAAAATATTTTAACTATATAAATATTTTATTTTATTTCACATCACATCACACAATCAACTACACATCAAAATCAAACAAACAAGCATACAAGCCGTCCATGGTCTGTGGACCACGGGTGTCGGGTGCTACTAAACACCGTCTGCATCCTAGTATATATTTTAAACTAGAAAAATTAAATTAAAAGTGAGAATTTCTCACAGAGGGTTCCACTCCGCCGTGCTTTGCTTTTGAACTGCTGAACATCTGGATTTGTTTGCAATTCCAGTACTGTCCTTTTCACGTTGTTCAAATAAAAATTATATTTTTATGCTTCTACAATATAAAAGATTATATTTTTATACTTCTACAATATAAAAGATTATATTTTTATACTTCTAAAATATAAAAGATTATATTTTTATACTTCAACAATATAAAAGATTATATTTTTATACTTCTACAATATAAAAGATTATATTTTTATACTTCTACAATATAAAAGATTATATTTTTATTCTATACATCCTATAAAAATCAAATTTTTATTATCTATATAATATAAAAATCATATTTTTATTCTTTTAAAAATATAAAATCATATCTAATCTGAGAATCATTTCTATTCCTTCTACTATATATAAAAAACCGATTTCTATGTCTAAAGCTAATTATATTAGTTAAGAACACAAAAAGGAAATAAAATGAATAAACTTACAGTTTATTTTCAGCGAAGAAGAGAGGGGTTTAGGACGGTTTAAATCGAAGATGGAGGAGAGAGGGTTGCGCTCAGGGAGGGGGTTGACTGGCCTAGGCGGTGCGTGCCTTTCTAGGGGGCGTCGGTTTCTTTCAGGAGGAGGAGGAAGAAGATGGGGGAGGCGGAGGAAAGGGGGGGCTGTCGGGACTGTGGCGGCGCGATTGGTGGTGACTGGCGGCTCGTTCTTGGGCGTGGGGTTTTTGGGGATTGGCGATTTCAGGAGGGGGAAAGGCGGAGGAAGGAAAAGGGGATGGAGGGTGTTTCGGGACTGGCGGCGGCGGTCCTCCGACGTAGTGGTGAAGCGCAGGGAGGGGCGACGGTTACGAGGGCATCGAGGGTTTTTCTTTTTGTTTCGTTCTGTTGATTTGAAAATGAATGGAGGGTAGGGAGAGATGGTAAATATTTTTTTATTATTTTAATTTCAAAAAGTTGACTTTTTTATTCGACCTCTAAACGAGGCCCACCGGCTATCGTCCATTGCACATTACCCCCATTCCGAACACAATGGGATATGTATCGTGAGCTAATTCGATTGTTTCGATCAGTTTTCGTCAAAATCAACATGTAACTCTATATATTGATTTTGAACGAACATTTCAATTTACTAGGGTCACATACTAACTCGAAAAATTCCAGAAAAATATTTTCTAGCTTCGTATTGACGATACGGTCCTAACAAAACTAGTTTCGTCAAATTCTAAGACCGTTTGAAAAATAGCCAATTTCCAGTCGACTAAAATCAACTGAAACTGGTCAAACATGTTTTCCTTTGTCACGCTCACATATTGATTCGAAAAATCATGAAAATTGGAATCTAGCAATAACTTGACATCATGAATCCAACAAACGTGGTTTCGTCGAAATCCGAGGTCGTTTGCAAAATGGCTATTTTTAAGGGCCAGAATTCCATAGCGACTATTCTGAAATTTCATTTGGCCATAAATTTTGATTCCCGCTATGAAATTTTGATTTTTCAGATTCGTTAGAAAGATATTCCCAAATAGATTC
This sequence comes from Allium sativum, assembly GCA_030737875.1. Lineage (NCBI taxonomy): Eukaryota > Viridiplantae > Streptophyta > Magnoliopsida > Asparagales > Amaryllidaceae > Allium > Allium sativum. The sequence continues at coordinate 964,066,537 of CM060912.1, read as the reverse complement.
TAATATTTTTGGTTTTGCTAAATTCCGGTTTATTTTGAATCCTATACCTTCATTTGAAGTTTGAAATCGAATAATCGAGCTACCGCGCCATTTTCAATTCCTTTTATAATTTAAAATAAATATTTATATTCTAACGACGATTCAAATAAATATATACGTTCGAATTCTATTAAAAATAATTTCTCGTCGTTACTATTTAAAATAATTCATTTTAAATACTCAAAATTCGCTAAAATTGCCAAAATAATATTTTTAAATTGGCTCAGATTTTCGGGTTGTTACAAGTTATGGCAAAATCAAATTTTTAGAAAAACAGCGCCAACACCATTATAAAGCCATAATGGTTTATTTAAATAAGTAAAAGGATTTTAAGGAAATAAAATCCGAAGTGCCATTAGAACAATCCAGACTAGAGATATAAAATAAATATGAACTCCAGTGAAGTAAGTGAACTGATTTTTGAAACAAAATCAGTTATTTATTTTTGAATAGAATTAACTACGTGGAAGAATAATTTGTTAATCGAATTTTGGATCGAGATATTTCTTTTGATAAGTAAAGGAGACTTGTGAATTTCATATTCGAAATCGAATATGAAACCTGAAATGAAAATGGAATTCAACTGATTTATAAGAAAACTAAAAATACATACGAACATGATATGTTCAAATAACAAGTGAAATCGACTAAGAAGCTAATTAAAGAATAAATAGGCGAAACTGAATTCAAACGATTGGATCGAGTTGAACTGAATTGAAAATAGGTGAACATGTGTTAAATAGGTATGGAATGAAGTGTATGAAGATTTATAATTCGTGTGCCCGACAAAAAGGTACACGTTAAAATTCCATATGAGATTTCATGTGCCGAATTAGCAAGCCACTTGGCTGTTTGATTTTCTTTTTGAATGGAGAGGGCCTGTGTGGCGGTTTGGGAATTTTCCCGATGCTCCCGGTACAAAGGAGGTTATGGCAAAATTTTCCAGAAATTTAAGGAGTTAGAACATTTTTAAGAAAATTTGATAGTTAGAAATCAGTGTATCGATATATATAGAATTCGATAAGGAAATGAAATTAAAATAGAATGTTATAAACAAAAGGGAAACCTATAATTAAATCTGATAAAAACTAGAAAGAAGAACTTATACGGGTTTAAAAATGAATAAATGGGTTTTATGATGTGGATTATTCGAGGTAAGCGGTATTGTCTGTTTTGAAGTTAATAATATTTTCAGTCAAGGTCTGAGAGGTAATTATACCCCAACTTGATTGATTTCATTTTTAACCGATAAATAGCAAGATCCAGTCTCGAAGAGAAATGTTTGAATAAGAGTTAGTGGAATGCAGTATTTTGGGTTGTTTGTAACGATGTTTTACACAACAATCGTTTTAACCCAAGTAAGTGGAATTTTGGAAATATATCATAAATATTTCCTAAGTATAAAAATAACCGAGTCGGGAAAGAGATTGAAATGTTTTTCAATTGCAAATAGAATATATTTTCTAAGTATAGAAAATAAAAGAAGACGATATATGGAAATGTATTTTTTCCAAACAGCGTAATAGACCAAGGTGATTATCAAAAACATCGTGTTAACGAATATTGATAAGGAAATGGAGTAGTGTTTATTTAATGAATGAAATATTAATTAAAAGGCCCAGTGATTGTTTGATGCTATGAATGGATGTTTATTTTTCTTCGATAGTTAAATAACCGACTATCGAAGTGTTTGCCAATATCGTTGTCAATACAGAGAGATCGGTTGGTTTATTATTCGGGAACCACTCCGTATTGGCAGTAATGTTGCGAATCAGATTATATGAAGATAATCGAAGATGGAGTAAAGTGCAAGGAATTTTTCTATTAATAGAAATTGTGCCTTTGGTTTCGTTCAATCCCAGAACAAACGTATATGGACGAATGTCTGACGAAGTATTTCCAATGATCAAATATTTTGTTCTGTATAAATTTATATGGTGGCAACGGATTTATTCCCTTAGCATAATATTCAGAATATATTTGTGCAAATCAGTTTATGATTAACGGATCTGACAATTTGGCATTCAAAGTGATTGTATTATCAATGAATGGCAAGTAAGCGTAGCCTCAGGCCTCAACAACCGGGAAATGACAAAAAATCGGGCAGGCAGCATGGCTATGTGGGTCGCTCCTATTAAGGTGTATAATCACCTATCTAGATAAATTCCTTTTACTTCTTTAATCTATCGATGCTGTCCCTTTTTGGGAAACGGTTGCTGATCCCAATCGTTGGTGATATACATTCGATACACTCAAGCAAAATGAGTGGTCGGTCATATGTGAGCCGGGTTGCAAGATGTTCTTGTTGAACCCAGTGTATTCCTCTCTAGAAATACACTATCGGCAGGTGGTCCCATACCTTGTCATGTTGGAAATCCAATCTCCAATAAGCGCTCTGCGGTTTTTGATTTTATATTATATATTGAGCGTGAGATGCAAGCATTCCGCTAGATTGTTATTTATTTGATTTAGACACTATTATAATATCACTGGATTTGATATCAAAAATATTTTTGGTTACCGTAAGGTAAAAACCATCAATGTTTATGTGTGGATCGGTCTTACGATCATCATTCCTTTCGAAAAGATTTTGAAAATTAAACATTTGGCTGGAGTTTACTCACATCAGTCCCATGACAGACCCAGAGTTTATTTTGTTGTTTTCCCTAAGCTCTTGGGTGCCCAAATTTGTATAGGCAATCAAGTAGTCGGGATTTTACAGATTCACTTGGAAGATATGGAAGCAGGAGGCTTCATAGACTATCATATTTCCGCTGTTTACTATGTGTTATCTGGAAACAGTGTTTATAATCGTTTAAGGAATAACTGTTGTGCTTTGATAATGGTATGTAGATACAGTTACTGATTTGTGTTTCAAAAATTTATGTTATAAAATATATTTTATTCGTTCCGCTGTGATATTTGTGTTCTTCGTTTTTCTTCTATTCTAACTTTTCTTTTATTCTATTTCTCATCCTCTAACTTCTTTCTAATAATGATTCATATTTCTGTGCAATTTGGGTTGGATGTGTGGTGTTATTAGTCAACTCAGATAGTACGGATTTGCAGGTCGTTACACATTATATTTGAAAAGGTAAAAGCAATTATCTTTTATTAAAAAGACAAGAAAGATAGATGCAATGTTAATGATAAAATTGAACTTTTGATTACAAAATTATATTTTTGTAATTAAAATTTTTTAAATGTTTAGTAGAATATCTTATTTTATTTCCGATTTAAAAAAGATAGTTGCATCTATCTTTTCAAAGCAGAACTTGACATTTAAAATTTTTAGTTGAATATATATGTCATGTGTTAATTGTTAGCTGCAAATATGCAATATTAATGATAAAACTGAAATTTTGATTATAAAATTGCATTTTTTTAATTATTAAATTTTAAATGTTTAGTAGAATATCATATTTAATTTAAGATTTAAAAAAAATAGTTGCATCTATCTTTTCAATACTGAACTTCATATTTAAAAAAGATAATTGAATATATATGTCATGTGTTAATTTTTAGTTGCAAATATGCAATATTAATGATCAAACCAAACTTTTTATTACAAAATTTAATTAATTAACAATTTTCAAATGTTTAGTACAATATCTTATTTAATTTCAGATTTAAAAAAGATAGTTGCATCTATCTTTTCAAAAATGAAATTCAGATTTGGTAGAATTTTTAAAATTTTAAATAATGATTTCTAGTTATTATTAAACTGAACAACTAAATTTTTTATACAATTTTTAAATGTTTAGTAGAATATCTTATTTAATTTCAGATTTATAAAAGATAGTTGCATCTATATTTTCAAAACTAAACATGAGATTTAAAAAAGATAGTTGAATATATATGCCATGTGTCAATTGTTAGTTGCAAATATGCAATATTAATTATAAAACTGAACTTTTGATTACAAAATTGCATCTTTGTAATTAACAATTTTTAAATGTTTTCCAATAAATCTTATCTTATTTTAGATTTAAAAAGGATAGTTTCTTATATCTTTTCAAAACTGAACTTCATATTTAAAAAAGATAATTATATATATATATATCATGTGTTAATTGCTAGTTGCAAATATGCAATGTTAATGATAAAACTGAACTTTTGATTACAAAATTGCATTTTTGTAATTAACAATTTATTAATGTTTAGTAGAATATCTTATTTAGTTACATATTTAAAAACGATATTTGCATCTATCTTTTCAAAACTAAACTAGAGATTTAAAAAAGATAGTTGAATATATATGTCATAGGTATATTGTTAGTTGCAAATATGCAACGTTAATGATAAAACTAAACATTTGATTACAAAACTGCATTTTTGTGATTAATTTTTTTTAAAAAATTAGTAGAATATTATATTTAATTTCATATTTAAAAAAGATAGGTGCGTCTATCTTTTCAAAACTAAACTAGGTATCTAAAAAAGATAGTTCAATACATATGTCATGTGTTAATTCTTAGTTGCAAATATGCAATTTAAATGTATATATAGTGAAACATCTATTTTTCTAAATTTTAACTTTCTATATATGCTAAATTTAAATGTAATCTCATGTTTGGTTGTGTCATTTACAATATTGAGAAAGAAATTAGTGTTTATTTAGAAAGATTTTGTACTGTTCTTACCATCTATATTTTGTCAAACTTTTGTTTAACTGTTATTTGGTATACACTGCTATTAGTTTTTTGAAAAAGATAAATGCATGTTTCTTTTTTCATTATTTGGTATACACTACTGCCAGTTTTATGAAAAAAGGTAAATGCAATAAAATTGTTGCTGTAGTTTGTCTCAGGGGACTCAACATCATGAGGTAGATAATATGGAGTTTTAGTTTAGTTTTGTAATTAGAATACGAGTTATGCTTATTATTTGAGTCAATAGTGAGTGCTTATCTTGTGATATGAATTTTCAAAGATGGTAGGCTGTTACACTAGAGTCACATAACTTTATTTTTTCATCGAATTACTCAACCTAAATTGGTAGTTTAAATTCAGGAAAAGATATATGGTTATATCTTTTTTTTAAAAGTGGGTAAGAATTAATCTGTTATGTACTATTTTATGTATTTGGCTGCTAATTAAGATTATATATTGTAAAACATTTTTATAAACGTATTTATTTGTTTACACCTTTAATTGTGGGTGTGATTGATCTGTAATGGTTGTGTTATTAGTTGAAATGGTTGTTAATAGTAATATAGCCGCAGGTATGGATATTGGAATGTACCAGTTTGAAACGGTTGCTAATTGATAACGAAAAGTAAATGGTAATTGCAAAAGCTGATGATATTCTAGAGTGTTAGGCTTTTGTTCAGAACATTGCTAGAACTATATTGTTTGATGTGAAGATTGGAAGCAACCTTTTGATGTGGCCAGCAGTGGAGCTAGATGCAATTAGAACTTCTAGCAAAGAATTTAATGGAGTTGTACTAGAACCAGGTCAACTTGATGTCGCCATCTTTTCATTCTATATGAAAAGATAAATTAACTTATCTTTTATATAAAATAACACTAGAAGCTGTCATAACAAATTGTATCTTTTGACTATAAGCCTAGACTAAGCTGTATATATTGGCAGTTTTATAGTGTATTTTCGACAGTTTCAAATTTATGTATATGGGTTGATATAAGTCCCATGGAATATTATGTGACTGTTTACTTTTTACCGCAATGTTTAAAAAAGATAAAATCATTTATCTTTTATTTATTGATTTGCCCTATGCTCGGATAACAAGTTCATTTTTTTACTTATTTTGCGTTTATAATCTGAATACAATTGTAACGACCCGGGTTTTCGCGATCCAGAATAACCGACACAAACTCAATGTCGACTATTCAAGCATCGGAAATACCGAATAGTCCATAAAGGAAATTAGAGGGTGAGGATAGATAAGATAGAAACTTAGAATAGAAGAAGAAGAACATACAACATCAGAATAACACGAATTTCACAGTGGAAGGAGCAATATATAATAGATACATAACTTTGATATAAAACTACTATACGTATACAGTAACATTATCTGAGTACAACACTTACAACACAGCAGAAATAACTACAGCTATATAATCCTGATGCCTCCTGCTCCAAGCTCCTTCTAATACATCTGTAAAAACCTGGTTACTTGACGACCTGTACAAAATTGGGCATCTAAGAGTTTAGGGAAAACAAAATAAACTCTGGGTCAGTCATGTGACTGGTGTTGTAACTGTAAGGAATTTCGCTCGATCTGAATCGATCGTTAAACTGACCAAGACCATTCGAAACCCCTGATCGTTCTGAGAATAGGACAAATCAGAACGCAAACAGAAGAACATTTCATTGTTTATTACAATAATTCCATCAGATACAAGAATATATAGAGTATGAATAAATGTTATACAACAAAGAATATTAGAGATTTAGATTACATTTAAATACATCGCAGCAGAAAATAATACAAAACACAACTGAAAGAAATACACGGATACAGAGCTTTCCGAGTATCGTTCTAGCTGTAAATCAGTATCCTGTGAATATAAATCTGCAAAAACCCAACTACTAGCTGCCCGTGTCGAAAATAAGGGCACCCAGAGTTTAGGTTAAAACAATAAACTCCAGGTCAGTCATGTGACTGGTGTGAGAACTAAAACAGTTATTTAAAACTTTACTTTAAAAGAGAGTAATTCAAGGGACCACGCCGTATAACACGGAACGGGTTTGCTCCCAAGAATACTAGTGCATATAACAAACAGCGCAATGCTAGATAAAGAAAAATGAAGCTATTATAAGACCTAGGTCCCATCACACAATGCAACACAAGCCGAAGGATAGGGTTTTTACCTTATAATAGCCAAAGTATGCTTGATACGCTAAAACACATTATTTGATACTATAATAAATGTATAGTGTCAAAACAATTTCAATCATAAATATCAATCATAGACGGCATTAATGACCCATACCATTATGTCGCCATACTAGGTTCTACAAATAAAACTGCAATATCACGTATTGGAAATTGGATTTCCTTCATGAGTCGAGGCAAGGGGCAAGCTCCTCTCCGTTCGAGACACTCTAGCAAATGTCTCAGGACCCCACTATGATCCTTGGAATCGGTTGGGCCGATCCTCTCTTACTTTTGAGGATTGGTTATTCCTCAACACACGTTTCCCGGTCCTAACAGACCTATATCCGAGGCGCCTCGCATTCCAACAACCACACAAGTGAAAAGTATATATAAATGTCAGCCAGTTTAAGCACTGACACCACCACTAGCTAGAAAGAAACGACGTGTTCTCCCAACGGTCTATATCCCATTTTTGACTCATACCGAGGTGTGAGGCTCGCGAATGCACGCTATACACAAAGCTATGCCACACATACTGTGCTTTGATCATCAACCACAAGACTTCGCTTTTCAATAGAAGCCTTGATCATTTGCCACTTAGACGTGCCATACAGGCAATTCACTCCATACGACTGATGTCTATCGATATACAACCTCTGAGCTTGTACGTCTCAGAGAAGGGAGTTAAGCAAGATAATAAATTCTCCACCGCCAAATAGATGTATATTTAATAGAGATCAATCAACACAGAATAAATTCCAATGTCAGACACACAGTTCATTTACAAGTTCGTTCTGGGTCTGATCGAAACCGGAGGCACTTTCCTCGCATATCCATCGATCTCCAAGTACGTCTGGACAATCACCAACTGTTTCTCTCCTCTTGGGTGTACAACCCAATCGAGATCACCAGCAATCACCCAAACGATGTGAAGACTTCCGGTCTTCAACCACCGTCTTCATCTTCGACATATCGTCGAATCGGTTATTCATAATGGGTATAAACCCGGCCTTACCAAATAACCCGCGTATATAATAAACACGTGTTACACAAACACAACATACGCCTCGTTCCAATTCAGAATATTCTTTTATTCAAATTTTCACATCATTAGGGAATAGGTTCCCATTAATTTTATCAAAGATAAATTCTTCTAAATTTATTCTTTAATCTTCCTTTGTATATCATTTCAAACCGTATTATGGTTTTCCAAACTAGTCGGGATTAGCGAACCACACCGAAGTAATTATTTATTTTATTCCCCAATCCCAACCTATTCATCCCATGGAGCAAAACTGGTAATACCCAATATCTAACACCACGGTGTTATCGGTAAAATTAATTACCATTTGACGTTCAAATCTAATTAAAGATTTAACTACCGCCTTAGAGCAAAACTGGTGATACTCCATTCTCGATCACTTTTCAGATTTGATAGTTTAAATTATCAATTCACTTTCAATCTAATTAAAGATTCATTAAAACTCCACTTAGTTTTAATCTTCACCAAAATCAATATCGTGTCTTTAACTGGGTTAAAGAACCAATGTCATCTAAAACACGATTCACGACAAACCCAAATCACATTTGATATTAAATACAAGGCTCTGAATAGAAAATATATTGGCTTATATTCAATATCAAATTCTGAAACTGTAACACCCCACGTCCATTAATGTCACTCACAAAGGGAATGCATTAACTTCCATGGAGGTTATAAGTGAATATAGAACAGAAAAATTACAACAAGACAGATAATAAATAGTACTTGGGAATCTAAAACTTCATTTTATTGTAGCGGAAATGTTGTTAGGTCATAAAACCAAGTACAATATCCATCTTCATAAAAACAAAATACATAATCCCATTACATAAATAGCCATTAAAAAGATAACAAGCTGGACTTTACTTCAACGGTCCAAGCTTTCCAAGAGAGATGAAGCAATTTAATCAAACTCCACTAGAACTGGGCCCAACCTGAGGACCTGGAGTGGGAAAAAAGGATAGAAATAGAGGGGGTCAGACATAAAGTCTGGCGAGTACGATAATTCTAACAATAATATTACCAAAATAACTAGACTAAGGCATAAGCTGGAAGACAAGTAAATGTCTATGAACTCTTAGGAAGATAAAGATAGCGTTTAAGATAACGTTAAAGATAACGGTAAAGGCACACCTAATTACTAACGAATAATTACTACACTGCACCACACCAGTCACCCTATTGTTTGATCCCACTTGCTTCACACAGAAACATTATAAATAGCCTTACGTACCCCTAGCTGACTACATAGGTGCCGTCTGCCCCTATCTCCACTAGGTGTACCCCACTACCCACTTTCGATCGGCTCCCTACTCGTAGATACCCGTGCTGGCCACACAGTGGGGTGTATCACTCCCCTAAAGTGGCAACCCGATACAACTTGAGAATGCATGGCTTATACCTACACGATGCAACAACGTCTTACCTACCAGCCCGGGTCCACAAACGCATATGAAACCTGTTGGACTTGCGTTGCCACCGCTCCCCGTTTTGGCCTCTTACAGTCAAACCCAGCATGCGTGTCCCGTCCTCGACTTGGGTCGAGCCCACAAAGATACGTTTGGGATACTGGTCGAAATGGGCCCCCACAAGCTACCCACCTAATCTTGTCACAAGTATATCCCACTTAACCCTCTTAGTAATGTTCATTTACATGTGTGTTTGGTTAAGTCTTACTAATCGTATTTCATATGCCACTAAGGGCACCCCCTAGATTCCTCATGCCACCCAAGGCACATACTTAACCCCCATGTCCCACCTTACATGTTTATCTGGTTAAGTATTTCTTAATTCATTCAGGCCATAACCTCATAAAGACCTCTCACATTAGACTGGCATTTATGGCAGCTGGATTTGCCGGGCGGGTCCGGGCAGTCTTACACCATAAAAGAGTCTAACCTCGTGTCTTTACAACCATTATGCTTTAGTTTAGGCCTGGGACCTCTCACATTGGGCTGACATTTGTGACCACTGGATTTGCCGGGCGTGTCCGGGCAGGTTTACGTCACAAACGAGTCCAACCTCGTGTCCTAAGCATTGATTAACACTTAAAATCTTTTACCCCAGTTTTAATAATTCCCTATTCAAATTATTAATTAAGTCAACTTTTAATGATGTCCATAATTGACTCAATTATGGCCATCCACTTATGGCATGCAAAATCATATCAATTGCACCCCAACTTTTTAATATTAAATCCTTAATATTACCCCTACCCCACGTTTATACGTTCGCTTATTCAACGCATAATATAGGCTAGACTTGTATAGTCTAACACCTAGCACAAAGATAAATTATCACAACATATAGACAATTAAAATAAATCTAATCATAATAGGGGTGAAACTTGCATAAACTACACATGTTAAGGATCAAAAGGTGTCAACTTGTTAAATGTCTCAATTTACATGATATGATCGTAGCCCAAATCTATACATAAACTTGTATATGGGGTTTTTAGGAAACATAATGATGGTGTGAACTAGCATAGGATATCACATATGTCATAGCATAATTCTAGATGTCATAATAGATGTCTTGGCATATGTTCATAACTTTTCTAATCAATCTAACTTGCATATGTGACTTGTCATATAGATCAACATAACCCAACATGATGATTTAATTAATATGAACTAACTAGCATAGATGGTAACATCATGACCTTTTTAACATGTATGATTCATCACAACTTAGCATAGAAACTTTTAACATACATAACATCATCATAGCATGATTTACAACATATAAGATATCATCATCACATAACATTGGATTTACAATATACATGATAGCAAAAGGGGTTTACAACAACATATATGATAATTCACATCATCCACTCATAATCCATTCATAACTCAACCTAATTAAAATGATAATAATCTTGTTAAGATCATCATACTCACAATTTAGAGAAGAAAAGAGAGAGTTTTGCTTTGCTTTAGGGTTGAGAGAATTAGAATTGAATTTGCTTTTCTTCTTTCTTAGTTGGCGGCGGTTCCATTGATTTTCATGGCGACGGTAACTATTCTATTTTAATTAGGTTTAGGGTTAGCATTAGGATGTATTTATAGGTGTAGGAAGTTATTTAGGACCATTAGATTAACCCTGAACCATGAGAACCAATCAAATGCAAAATCTGCATTTGAGCGAATCGGCCCACGGGTTGACAGCCAAACACCCTGGATTAACCCCTAGTCGACCCAGAAGGGCTTGGGGCGACCTCAAAAATGGGCCGGTTCGGTTATTTCCCCTTCCAATTCGCTGTTTTGAACTTTTTCGCATATTTATTTATTAAATTTTTAATTTATATATATATATATATCAATATATATATATTTCTCTGCGCAACCCATTTCACTTAATTCTTTTCTAAAAATTAAGTATACTTTAATTTGTGAATTTTAATGTTATAAAATTACGGGGTGTTACATTCTCCCCTCCTTAAAGGATTTCGTCCCCAAAATCTCTAAGTCAAGAAGAATGTATATCCAACCAACTAATCGTCCATCTACTCAACCATCAAACACCAGCATCCATTGTCCTTAAAAGACATCTAATGCTTTAATGTTTATATGCACAGTGTGTGTATATGTCCATATCTAATGCAAAATTAGGCGGTCTACTGATTCAGTCGACCTCCTTAGTGCAATTCATGATAGTGCCATGCGTCCAATATGTATGCAAAAGATTCCTAATGATACATATTAATTCTATATGCGTGCACAACCATCCACCCGAATGCAGCAACTATATGATGATACAACCATTATCATCCATTTTACTAAATACATCCATATATATGCAATATGCAATATGAAGTGACTGAGCCGATCTGGTGCCTAATAGTGTGTGTATATGCATCCACAAGCAACCACTAGCAAACACTTGCATCCACTTTGCATCCACCATACATAACATGTCTCAAACACATGTTTCAACCATAGGATTATCCTAACTAAAGGTCAAAGATACTAGTGAGAGGATATACTAAAGATAAGATAAGTACAAGCTAAGCGATAAAGGAGAAATCAAAGGACATACCCTCAAAAAGAAAAGGGTATCGTGAACGCATCTTCTCTTCCATCTCCCAAGTAGCGTTGCTCTCATCATCTCCCCATTGTACTTTGACTAGTCTGACCTCTCGATTCCTCAACCTCTTGATCTTCGACCCAAGAATGCGCGTAGGAACTCGTCGAATTATCGCATCATGCTCTATCTCCACCTCTCTAAGCAAGCTCGGCTCTACCACTTCCGCGGTCTCGTGCAAGCACTTCCCCAAATGTGACACATGGAATACGTCATGTACACCCCTAAGTCTCTCGGGTAACTCCACTCTATACGCCATCCGTCCAATCCTCTCCTTAATAGGAAACGATCCTACAAACCTTGGTGCTAATTTCCCAACGGACCCAAAGCAAACAACGTTTCGTAATGGAGACACTTTGACAAAGACCATGTCCCCAACTTCAAACTCTAGATCTGTCCTCCTCTTATCCGCATAAGATTTATGCCTATCTTGCGCTGCTTTCATCCTCCTTCGAATCAAGTCGATCTTCTCCGAAGTCTCCCTAATCATATCGGGCCCAAGTAAGATCTTATCCGTAAATTCCCACCAACATGTAGGTGAACGACAAGGTCGTCCATATAGAGCTTCGAATGGTGCCATACCAATGCTGGACTGAAAGCTATTATTTTATGCGAACACAACCAATGGAAGATGCTCTTCCCATGTACCCCCAAAGTCTAGGATACATAGCCTCAACATATCCTCTAGAATGCGTTTCACCCTCTCAGTCTGGCCATCCGTCTGAGGATGATATGCAGTGCTCAAACATAACTGAGTCCCTACCGCCTCTTGTAAGCTTCTCCAAAATACGCTAGTGAAAATAGGACCGCGGTCGCTCACTATGCTAGAAGGAACACCGTGCAAACGAACTATCTCTCGAACGTATACAGAAGCTAACCATGGAGCAGTCCTCTTACTCTTCACGGGAATAAAATGGGCGCTCTTAGTAAGTCTATCTACTATAACCCAAATTCCCGTATTACCCTTCCTCGATCGCGGTAATCCATCCACAAAATCCATCGAGATGCTTTCCCATTTCCATAGTGGAACCTCCAATGGGTGAAGCAACCCACCAGGTTTCTTTTGCTCCGCTTTTACTTGTTGGCACACCAAGCATCTAGTGACATACTCGGCCACGTCTTTCTTCATGCCGGCCCAAAAGTAAACACTCTTCATGTCTTTGTACATCTTGTCCCCACCAGGATGAATGGTCATCTTCGAACGATGTGCTTCGTCAAGAATAGTCTTCCTTAGGTCATCGTCTTTTGGTACACAAAGTCTACCATCCCTACGTAACCAACCCTTATCGTCTAGGGTATACCTACGGAGATGGCTTGATGACTCCCCTCCTTTGAGTTTTTCTACTAACTCAACCAACTGCGGGTCGTCTCGCTGTGCCTCGCCAATCCGTCCCAAAAGCGTAGGTCTGACCTCCAAGGATGCTAGCAAACCGGGTACGAAGTCAACGAAAGGTCTAAAGTCAAACATCGAAATGAATTCTAAACTTCGCCGCTCAACAAACAAAGGACTTAAGGATAATCTTTTTCTACTTAAGGCATCGGCCACCACGTTACCCTTGCCAGGGGTATATGCTATCTCAAAGTCGTAGGACGCTAAGAACTCCATCCACCTTTGCTGCCTTAAGTTCAAGTCCTTTTGAGAGAATAGATATTTTAAAGATTTGTGGTCAGTGAATAGTTCGAATTTCTCGCCAAGAAGATAATGACGCCAAGACTTAAGCGCGAAAACAATAGCGACCAACTCTAGGTCATGTGTGGGGTAATTCTTCTCATGTGCTCTCAACAGCCTTCCACCGTAGGCTATTACCCTGCCCTCTTGCATTAAGACTGCGCCTAGTCCTGTCCCACAAGCGTCAGTATAAACGGTAAACGGCTTACTCCCGTCTGGAAATACTAAGACTGGGGCTGAAGTCAAAGCTCTCTTCAAACGTTGGAACGCATCATCACAATCTACGTCCCATGTGAAAACTAGGTTCTTCTTCGTCAAGCGTGTCAGTGGAGCTGATATCTTTACGAAGTCTTTGTAAACTTCCTATAGTAGCCAGCCAATCCCAAGAAACTTCTCACTTCGGTAGCATTTTTGGGAACCTTCCAATCTTGGATGGCCACCACCTTCGCGGGATCTACAGCTATCCCTTCTTTGGAAACCACGTGTCCTAAGAACCGTACTTCCTTCCTCCAAAAGTGACACTTAGAAAATTTAGCTTTAAGCTTATGCGCTCGAAGAGTCTCCAATATTTCCCTAAGATGTAGGGCATGCTCTTCTTTATCCTTAGAAAAGATCAAGATGTCATCTACAAAGACTACCACAAATTTGTTAAGGTACTCCCTAAACACCCTACTCATCAAATCAACAAAGTATGCGGGGACGTTTGTCAAACCGAAGGGCATCACTAGCCATTCATAGAAACCATCCGGAGTCCTAAAGGCAGTCTTGTCAATGCTATCCTCAGCCACTCTCAACTGATGGAAACCAGTGGCTAAGTCTAACTGCGAAAACACTGAGGCGCCAACTAACTGATCGAAGAGATCGTCAATCCTCAGCAGTGGGTGTCTGTTCTTCTTAGTAAGCTTATTAAGTTCTCTATAGTCCACACAAAGTCTAAGGGACCCATCCGCCTTCATGGCAAATACTACTGGAGCACCCCACTCCGATATACTTCGTCTTATGAACCCCTTCTCAAGCAACTCCTTCACTTGCTTACCGAGTTCCCTCCTTTCACGTGGAGCCATGTGGCGTACTGGCAAAGATACTGGTTTCGCATTATCCACAAGATATATTCGAAAATCTATCTCCCGCTTCGGAGGCAAGCCCTTCACCTCCTCAAACACATCAGAGTATTCTCGGACCACTCTAACAGATCGTAGATTTTCCTCAGATGCGTCAAGCGATTCTAGATAACTTAGCATAACCGAATTTATGGGATTACAAAAGATTTCGAGAGTGTTGCCAAGGCGAGTCACGAGCCTAACTACTCTCCTTTCACAATCAAGAACAGCCCCATTTCTGGATAACCAATCCATTCCTAAAATTAGCCCATAGCCCGTGAAACCTAACACATAAGCATCACATCTAAATTCAACGCTAAGTATGGAAATTTTCAAATCCAAACACATCATAGACAAATAAGTCGAGCCCCCAATTGGATTCGAAACAACTAAGGGATCCTCTACTGAACTGGTGTTTAAGTGCAGTGATTCAACTAATAATGTAGAGATAAACGAATGTGATGCGCCCGAATCGAATAAGGTACGGACAGGATGATCAAACAGAAAAACTAAGCTTTCAACAGAAATGGTTCTACCTCGTTCTTGCAGCGGTGGGACCGCGAGAGCCTGAAATTGTCCCCTTGCCTGCCCTGGTGCCATAAGAGCCTGCACCTGTCCTCCCGAGGTAGCTCCTGTCCTCTGCCTCTTCTTTGGGCAGTCCTTCACTAAATGTCCCGCATCGCCACAATGAAAACAACCTGTCTTCTTTTTCTTTCGGCAATCCTTGCTGAGATGGCCTGGGGTTCCATAGTTAAAACATTTCTTCTTTCCCTTGCCGTTATTGACTTTACCACCCTTCTTGTTTTGCTGTTGTGGTTTCTTCTGATCCCCCTTCTTCTCGGGTGCCTTTTCAGCTTTAGCGCTTTTCTCCTCATGCATGAGCGCCATTTCTACTAACTTCTCAAAGGTGGCCCCCATAGGGATGTGGGTCATAGCCAACCCTTGCAATGGTTCATTCAAGCCATTCACGAACCTCAGCGCCTTCTTCTCCGGCGTGTTCACTAAGTCCAAGCCAAACCTTGCTAACTGATTAAATTTATTGACATATTCTTTCACTGATGAGCTTCCTTGCTTCAATGTCAAGAACCTTTCCATATATAGATTTTCTTCCGCCCTTGAGAGAAACTTTGCCTCGAACCTACGTCTGAAATCCGCCCAAGAGTGAACAGGACGCTCCCCATTAGTGACTTCCAAACAAAACGAGGCCTCTCCCTTCATCAACCAAGCTGCTAAACGAACTCTTCTCCCTTCTTCTACTTCAAAGATTTCTAACAATTCTTCCACCTCCTTAAGCCAACCTCTAGCTTCCACAAACGTTTCTAACCCTTGAAATGGTTTTCCACCCATAGCCATGAATTCCTTGCACGTCTTTGCAAAAGTATCTACGCGAGGAGGAGGAGGAGGAACGGGTGCAACTGGTGGTGGAGGAACATTGGCTGGACCTGCAGCGGCCCTAGCCTCTAATAACCTCCTATATCATCCTGGTATCGTTACACCGTCAGGTAGATTAAGATCTTCAGCCATGCTGAAACGAAAAAGGAAAGATTCAAAATGGAGAATTCGAAAGATAAAGATATGGGCTATTGGGGATTATGTTTTTTTTCTTAAAAACTATTCTCTTTAAATTTCTCATTAAAACAAGTTTTTGAAAGCACTTCTTCCAAAAATAACTATTTTTCTAAAGTATTTTTATCTGTTCTGGTAACCTTAAGCTCTGATACCACGTGTACCACCCCACATCCATTAATGTCACTCACAAAAGGAATGCAATAACTTCCATGGAGGTAATAAGTGAATATAGAACAGAAAAATTACAACAAGACAGATAATAAATAGTACTTGGAAATCTAAAACTTCATTTTATTGCAGCGGAAATGTTGTTACATCATAAAACCAAGTACAATATCCATCTTCATAAAAACAAAATACATAATCCCATTACATAAATAGCCAATAAAAAGATAACAAGCTGGACTTTACTTCAACGGTCCAAGCTTTCCAAGAGAGATGAGCAATTTAATCAAACTCCACTATAACTGGGCCCAACCTGAGGACCTAGAGGGGGAAAAAGGATAGAAATAGAGGGGGTCAGACATAAAGTCTGGCGAGTATGATAATTCTAACAATACTATTATCAAAATAACTAGACAAAGGCATAAGCTGGAAGACAAGTAAATGTCTATGAACTCTTAGGAAGATAAAGATAGTGTTTAAGATAACGTTAAAGATAACGGTAAAGGCACACCTAATTACTAACGAATAATTACTACACTGCACCGCACATTACTACACTGCACCACACCAGTCACCCTATTGTTTGATCCCACTTGCTTCACACAGAAACTTTATAAATAGCCTTACGTACCCCTAGCTGACTACATAGGTGCCTTCTGCCCCTATCTCCACTAGGTGTACCCCACTACCCACTTTCGATCGGCTCCCTACTCGTAGATACCCGTGTTGGCCCCACAGTGGGCTTATCACTCCCCTAAAGTGGCAACCCGATACAACTTGAGAATGCACGGCTTATACCTACACGATGTAACAACGTCTTACCTACCAGCCCGGGTCCACACACGCATATGAAACCCGT
The DNA here is from genome assembly GCA_030737875.1 of Allium sativum. Taxonomy (NCBI): domain Eukaryota; kingdom Viridiplantae; phylum Streptophyta; class Magnoliopsida; order Asparagales; family Amaryllidaceae; genus Allium; species Allium sativum. The sequence continues at coordinate 964,049,158 of CM060912.1, read as the reverse complement.
TGGACTTGCGTTGCCACCTCTGCCCGTTTTGGCCTCTTACAGTCAAACCCAGCATGCGTGTCCCGGCCTCGACTTGGGTCGAGCCCACAAAGATACGTTTGGGATACTGGTCGAAATGGGCCCCCACAAGCTACCCACCTAAACTTGTCACTAGTATATCCCACTTAACCCTCTTAGTCATGTTCAATTACATGTGTGTTTGGTTAAGTCTTACTAATCGTATTTCACATGCCACTAAGGGCACCCCCTAGATTCCTCATGCCACCCAAGGCACCTACTTAACCCCCATGTCCCACCTTATATGTTTATCTGGTTAAGTATTTCTTAATTCATTCAGGCCATAACCTCATAAAGACCTCTCACATTAGATTGGCATTTATAGCAGCTGGATTTGTCGGGCGGGTCCGGGCAGTCTTACACCATAAAAGAGTCTAACCTCGTGTCTTTACAACCGTTATGCTTTAGTTTAGGCCTAGGACCTCTCACATTGGGCTGACATTTGTGACCACTGGATTTGCCGGGCGGGTCCGGGCAGGTTTACGTCATAAACGAGTCCAACCTCGTGTCCTAAGCATTGATTAACACTTAAAATCTTTTACCCCAGTTTTAATAATTCCCTATTCAAATTATTAATTAAGTCAACTTTTAATGATGTCCATAATTGACTCAATTATGGCCATCCACTTATGGCATGCAAAATCATATCAATTGCACCCCAACTTTTTAATATTAAATCCTTAATATTACCCCTACCCCACGTTTATACGTTCGCTTATTCAACACATAATATAGGCTAGACTTGTATAGTCTAACACCTAGCACAAAGATAAATTATCACAACATATAGACAATTAAAATAAATCTAATCATAATAGGGGTGAAACTTGCATAAACTACACATGTTAAGGATCAAAAGGTGTCAACTTGTTAAATGTCTCAATTTACATGATATGATCGTAGCCCAAATCTATACATAAACTTGCATATGGGGTTTTTAGGCAACATAATGATGGTGTGAACTAGCATAGGATATCACATATGTCATAGCATAATTCTAGATGTCATAATAGATGTCTTGGCATATGTTCATAACTTTTCTAATCAATCTAACTTGCATATGTGACTTGTCATATAGATCAACATAACCCAACATGATGATTTAATTAATATGAACTAACTAGCATAGATGGTAACATCATGGCCTTTTTAACATGTATGATTCATCACAACTTAGCATAGAAACTTTCAACATACATAACATCATCATAGCATGATTTACAACATATAAGATATCATCATCACATAACATTGGATTTACAATATACATGATAGCAAAAGGGGTTTACAACAACATATATGATAATTCACATCATCCACTCATAATCCATTCATAACTCAACCTAATTAAAATGATAATAATCTTGTTAAGATCATCATACTCGCAATTTAGAGAAGAAAAGAGAGAGTTTTACTTTGCTTTAGGGTTGAGAGAATTAGAATTGAATTTGCTTTTCTTCTTTCTTAGTTGGCGGCGGTTCCATTGATTTCCATGGCGACGGTAACTATTCTATTTTAATTAGGTTTAGGGTTAGCATTAGGATGTATTTATAGGTGTAGGAGGTTATTTAGGACCATTAGATTAACCCTGAACCATGAGAACCAATCAAATGCAAAATCTGCATTTGAGCGAATCGGCCCACGGGTTGACAGCCAAACACCCTGGATTAACCCCTAGTCGACCCAGAAGGGCTTGGGGCGACCTCAAAAATGGGCCGGTTCGGTTATTTCCCCTCCCAATTCGCTGTTTTGAACTTTTTCGCATATTTATTTATTAAATTTTTAATTTATATATATATATCAATATATATATATATTTCTCTACGCAACCCATTTCACTTAATTCTTTTCTAAAAATTAAGTATACTTTAATTTGTGAATTTTAATGTTATAAAATTATGGGGTGTTACAGAAACCAACAAATATCGTATTGGAAATAACGATATAAATATATCTTTCAAATTCCTATAACAATATCTGTAGAATCACGGAATCCAACATCGAAATATTCCAAAGTCAATTTCGATACAAATCCACTTCCACTTTATATATATTGGAAATTCTGGTTATTTTCAAAACCAATTCAAATTCAATTTATTAATTTCAAAAATAAATTGATTTTAATTCTAGCTCAAAACTAGTTCTTCCCAATAAAAATCTATTTTAATCCTTTCAAATGTGGAATTTTTCGTCCCAGATCTTTCCAATTCACATATTATGATTTTACACAAATTATTAATATTTTTAATAATTTTATCAATGCCCGTACAGTCGATTTCCATCAACGGCCATCGAATTGCTCTTACAACGACCTTTTCCAAATTTGATTTGGACATAATTCCAAATCCAACCGTTAGATTTTAAATTTCTAATATTCATTGGAAAGATCTTTTCGATACGAACCCAACGGTTCCGGTTTTAGGAGAATCCGACGGTCGGATCTCTCGTAATGTCAATTCGAAGTCAATGGTCGAAATTCACGAACTACCGCAGCGCGGCGCGTTTTATTCGGGCCGTTATATATATATATATATATATATAATATGTATATATTATATATTTCGTCGATTTCCTTTCAAAACGTATTATATAAATCATTTTAAATTTGTTTTAAAAACGATTTCAACTTCATTTCAAATTCTAATCAAAATTGAATTTAATTTCAATTCGTTTTCAATTCAATTCACTTTCAATTCGAATTCATTTCTATTCAATTCAATTCGAATTCAATTCTATTCAATTTAATTCGAATTTCATATTAAAATGTTCGATTTTGAAATCACTTTTCAATATTCATTAGAAAAACGAATATAATCGGTATAAATATCGTTCACGTCAAAATGGCATCAATCTAGTCAACACGGCTTTATATATTTCAATAAATTCTTTATTCTATTCAACAAATGAATATTTATTCTATTCAACACATGAATCTATATTTCTTTCAACACATGACTAATCTCAACACATGAGTACTGTCAACACCTGACTATTTTTGTTACGTAATATATTTTATAAAATTATGTTATCTATCGTTTGATTTTTAATCATACTCCAACCGTAAAGTAGAGTCTAATCTTAAATATGATAAAGATGTAAATTTTATTGTTAAAATATTTTACTCAACACATGAATAGTTTCAACACATGAGCATCGTCAACACATGACTATTTTTATATTCTAATATTCTTTATTTTCCCAATTGGAATGAGGCCCAATCAATTACCATATAATGTTAATTATATGGATTCCACCCAATACATGTATATAATGGCACGATAAATAATCAACCATCATCCAAAGTGCACCATATAACTGCATAAGCATCAAATATAAATAATTAACGCTTACACAGCCCGTCGACCAATCAATCGACATACTATTAAATAATTGGGATTAGTGTACGCCAAATATCATCCCAACACCCGTGTGGGGTTTCAAATCAACAAACACTGAATATTATTTGTGCTGTTGGGCGGTGTGTAAAATTTATCATCCCAATCAATATCAGTCAAATCGGTATATATAAACAAATCGGTCGATTTGTTTATAAATATTTATTTATTCACATTCATGTTAAAAATTATATTTTTAACGATAATTAATCTATTTCAACACATGAGTTTTTATTTTTCAATCAATCCACAACACAATCAATTTTCACAACACATCAATCAAACAAACAAGTCGTCCATGTTCTGTGGACGACGGGTGTTGGATGCTACTAAGCACCGTCTGCATCCTAGTATATAATTTAAACTAGAAAAGAAAATTTAAAGTGAGAAGTTCTCACAGAGGGTTCCACTTCGCCGTGCTTTGCTTTTGAACTGCTGAACCGTCTGGATTTGATTGAAATTCCAATGCAGTTCTTGTCCCGCTGTTTATAATAAAAATTATATTTTTATCACTTCATTTCAATAAATAAAAATCATATTTTTGTTTTTCTACTTATATAAAGATCAAATTTTTACTATCTATATAATATAAAAATCGTATTTTTATATTCTCTGTCCTATAAAAATCATATTTTTATAATCTCTTCTTTATAAAAATTATATTTTTGTTATTGCCACTATATAAAAATCACATTTTTGATACTCTACGTAAGTAAAAATCATATTTTTATTATCTACAGTATATAAGAACTATATTTTTAGTCTTCATATCTAATAAAAATTGTATTTTAATATATGCTATACATGTATTAAAATCAAATCTTTCTATGCTATATATATAAAATCAAATCTAAAAATAAAAATCAATTTAAATTTCTCTCCCTTTCTATCAAAAAAGCTTATCTTTATATAACTAAGTTATAAATAAAAATTATAACTTAGTATAAATAAAATTCCTAATTAAAAATATAAACTTTTCACTTTAAAATCTCACCTTTCACTATTTAAAAATCAAATTTTTATTGCTATAAAAATCAAACTACTTGAAAGAAAATAATAAATGAAAAGAATCACCTCGTTATTCATGTTTTAGGCAAAACGATGTCTCGCCGAACCCAAGCCCTAAGCCTAGGGTTCCAAAACGCCACGGCCTCACTCACTTTGATGATGATCGGAGAACGCCGGAGGTGGGGGCTAGAAACGGCGACCAGAGGAGGAGCTGGGGGAGTCGGCATTGGAGGAGGGTCGGAGGGGGATGGGCGGCGCGGCTAGGGCAAGGGGGGCTGCGTCGATTTTGCTTTGGACGTGGAGGGAGGGGGTCCGTGCATGATAGAAAAGAGAGGGAAGGGAGCGGGGGGAGAATCAGTGGTCGGCACGCCACCTGGGGGGGGGGGGGGCGATGGTCGGCGGCGGTTCCCCCCTCCCCCGTCGCTCATTCCTTTTTTTTAATGAACGATACAGGGTGGGCTGAGGGGTTATGAGGAGAAGGGTAATTATATTTTTTTATTATTTAATTAATTTCAAAAAGCAACTTTTTATTCTGACCTCGAAACGAGACCCACCGCCTGTAGTCCAAAGCTAATTACCCCCCATTCCGAACACAATGGGATATGTATCGCAGGCTGATTCAACCATTTCAATCTGTTTTTATCAAAATCAAAATATAACTCTATATATTGAATTTGAACGCGCATTTCCATTTATTAGTGTCACATACTAACTCGAAAAATTCCAGAAAAATATTTTCTAACTTCATATTGATGATACGGTCCTAACAAAACTAATTTCGTCAAATTCTGAGACCATTTGAAAAATGGTCATTTTCCAGTCGATTAAAATCGACTGAAATTGGTCAAACACGTTTTCCTTTGCCACGCTCACATATTGATTCAAAAAATTACGAAATTTGAAACCTAGCAATAACTTGACATCACGGATCCAACAAAAGTGGTTTCGTTGAAAACCGAGGTTGTTTGCAAAATTTCCATTTTTAAGGGCCTGAATTCCATAGCGACTATTCAGAATTTTCAACTGGGCGTATCTTTTGATTTCCGCTATGAGATTTCAATTTTTCGGATTCGTTGGAAAGATATTCTCAATTAGATTCAAATATTTTTGGTTTCACTAAAATCCGATTTATTTTGCACCCGGTACGTTCAATTGAAATTTGAAATCGAATTATCGAACTACCGCGCCATTTTCAATTCCTTTTATAATTATAAATCTATATTTATATTCTAACGACGACGTATATAAATATATATGTTCTAATTCTATTCAAAATAAATTTCTCGTCGATATTATTTAAAATAACTCATTTTAAATATTCAAAATTCGCTATAATTGCCAAAATAAAAATTTTAAATTGGCTCGCATTTCCGGGTTGTTACAGGTGTGAGTAAACTCAAATCATTAATTTAACTTTCAAAAATCCTTTTAAACCAAAGGATAATCGTAAGACCGATCCACACATAAACACATATGGTTTTTACCTTACGATAACCCAAATATTTTTCTAAAACGATACTTGTTTGATATTATAATAATGTCTAGATCAAGTAAATAGAAATCTAGCAGAAATGCTTTCATCTCACGTTCTACATATATAAGTTACAATCAAAACCGCGGGCTCTTATTGGGGAATGGATTCCAACAATGACAAGATATGGAACCACCTTCCGATAGTGTAAATCTAGAGAGGAATACACTGGGTTCAACAAGAACATCTTGCTACCCGACCACACACGACCAACCACTCATTTCGCTTGAGTGTATCGAATGTATATCACCAACGGTTGGAATCTGCAACCGTTTCCCAAATGGACAACATCGAATAGATTAAAGAATGAAATGAATATCTCTAGATAGGTGACAATACACTCTAATTGGCAGCCAACCACTTAGCCATGCTGCCTGCCCAATTTTTGTCATTTCCCGGTTGTGAAGCTAGAGGCCACTCTTATCTCTGACAGATCACACAATTATTCACATTAAATGTCACATTGTCATAACTGCCAAATCACAAATCGATTTCCTCAAAAATACAACGGGTATACAGCTAAGAGAAATGAATTCCTCCACCACCAAACGTATATATGTTAGAAGAGATCAACTTAAGCGGTGTATTAAATATACTCTGTTAGACATTCTTCCATACAGGTCGTTCTAGGACTGGACAAACCAAAGGTACTATTCTTTAAATCCATCTTAGGCAATTTCTACCTAGGATCTCCAGAACAGCCCTTGCATAACTCCCTCTTCAATTGTCTCCATCATATTTGATTCGCAACGCTAATGCCCATACCGAATGGTTTTCAGATAATGGATCTGATCCCAGTCTCTCCATATTGACGATGGAAACGGTCAAAAACTTGGATAGTCGGTGAGTTAACTATTAAAGAAAAACACGTGCGCAACCAATGATATTATTTCCGGATGGAAATTCTACCGATCAATTATCAATCATCATTTATCTCTTAAATTAATCTATGATTAATTCATTCATTTACCCATTTCCTATTTCCATATATATATATACACATAATTTCTTATTTTCTAAATTTAGAAAATATACGTTATAAATCAATTGAAAACATTTCCAAATTTGCTCTAGTTTCTATTTTCTGTAATAGAAAACATTTCTGATTCTTATTTGGAAAACATTTCCAAAACTCCTTCACTGGATTTAAACAGATGTTTAAATAAAACATCGTTATGCCAACTCCAAATATTACAATCATTAACTAAATTTTCTTAACCAACCTTCACTATCGAACCTTAACCATTCCTTAGTTAAAAACGGAGTCAATCAGGTTGGGGTACAACTACCTCTCTGACCTTAACTGAACAACATTTCTAACTTCCAAATAGACACTATTCACCTTCTAAATGTAATAACCCGGAAATCCGAGCCAATTTAAAATTTTTATTTTGGCAATTTTAACGAATTTTGATTATTTAAAATGAATTATTTTAAATAATGACGACGAGAAATTTATTTTGAATAGAAATAGAACATATATATTTATTTGAATCGATGTTAGAATATAAATATTTTATTTTAAATATAAAAGGAATTGAAAATGGCATGGCAGTTCGAAAATTCGATTTCAAATGAATGTACAGGATTCAAAATAAATCAGATTTTAGCGAAACCAAAAATATTAGAATCTAGTTGGAAATATCTTTCCAACAAATCCGAAAAATTGAAATTTCATAGCGGGAATAAAAAGATATGCTTAGTTGAAAATTCAGAATAGTCGCTATGGAATTCTGGCCCTTAAAAATGGAAATTTTGCAAACGACCTCTGTTTTCGATGAAACCACTTTTGTTGGATCCGAGATTTCGAATTATTGCTAGGTTCCAAAATTCATAATTTTTCGAATCAATATGTGAGTGTGGCAAAGTAAAACATGTTTTGACAGTTTTAATCAATTTCGATCGACCAGAAAATGGCCATTTTTCAAACGGTCTTCAAATTCGGCGGAATTAGTTTTGTGAGGACCGTATCGTCAATACGAAGCTAGAAAATATTTTTCGGGAATTTTTAGGGTCACTATGTGGCCCCGGTAAATTGAAATACGAGCTCAAATTCAATATATAGAATTATATTTTGATTTTGACGAAAACTGAGCGAAAAGATCGAATCAGCTTGCGATACATATCCCATTGTGTTCATAATGAGGGTAATTAGCTAGGGGCAAAAGTCATTGGGTTCGATTTGAGGTTTAAATGAAAAAGTAACTTTTAAAAATTAAATTGAATTAAATATATATATATATATATATTATATAAGTCAATTTCTCCCTTTCTCCCCTCACTCTCTCCCCCTCCCGAATTACAGATCGAATTATAAAAAAAAAAAACAAAAAACAAAAAAACCCAAATCGCGATCTCTACCAGGCCTCGCCGCCGCGTCAGGCGGAGCCACCGCCGACTCACCCCTCCTCCTCGATCGGAAGTCCAGCGCCGCGCCTCCCGCTGGTCAGCGCACCCTTCTCCGTTCGTACCCCCAAACCCCATTCCCTAATTTTCGAAAAATTGAAATTTCATAGGGGAATAAAAAGATATGCCCAGTTGAAAATTTAGAATAGTCTTTATGGAATTCTGGCCCTTAAAAATGGAAATTTTGCATACGACCTCTGTTTTCAATGAAACCACTTTTGTTGGATCCGGGATGTCAAATTATTGCTAGGTTCTAAAATTCATAATTTTTCGAATCAATATGTGAGCGTGGCAAAGTAAAATGTGTTTTGACATAGCGATTCCAAATATATGTGGTTCGAAATTCATTGGATTTTATTTGCATTTGTTTTGATTTTCTAATGATATAATTTCTCACGTTTTCTAAAGAGATGGAGGCGCCAGAAGTTTTTGACCACCGAATGAATTTTCTAGGTTAGAAGATGTTAAGGGGTATTTATAGTGTAAGTAAAATATTTTTTTATTCGATTATTTTATTTGTTTTTAGTCCTGCGCTACTTACATAACTGTTTAAAAATTCCTACGATTATGTATAATATCCAAAAATCCCGAAAATGGACATACATCTTCAGTTCGACATTGCGGACCCAACGAAACTGGTTTCATCGAATTCAGACTCCGTTTGCTCACACAACGTATTTTTAACCATTAAAATGGTGACTTTTTTTCACATTAAAAATCCGTACAACCACACACTGACCCCAAAAATCACGAAAATTGAAATCTAGCAATAATTTAATATTGCGGATCCAACAAAATTAGTTTCGTCGAAAACGGAGGTCGTTTGCAAAACTGGCTATTTTTAAAGCTCTAAATAAGCTGTATAAATATATAAATATATTTAAAAATAATTAAATTAAATGTTTGAAAATAAATATTATCATATTTCCTCACAATAAAACACCGTACAGCTCCAGAATATTCCTATATGAATTTCTAACTCGATATCCCGAATCCCGATTAAATCGATATTCGATTTATAATGAAATTCCTTTTTATATATCGTTATAAATTATATATGAATTCCACAACGACTTTTCTAAAATTTGATTTGGACATAGCTCAAAATCTACACGATGAAATCCCGATTTTTCTCTTCCACTAGTGTAATGACCCGCACTGGCAGAGGTATTATGATTAATTTATTTTATTATATCAATGGTGATATGATGAATTAAATGGTCGTGGAAATAAATAATGGTGAATATTTAATTAAAATAATAATTAAATAGTATATTTAATTCTGAAATAATCAAAATTGGCTGAAAGGGTGATATAGTGTGAACTGGATCATCTGTGATATTTAATTCAGTTTAGAATTGAATTTGAATAACGAATATATTCAATCGTCGACAGTTGAACGTATAGTTTATAATATAATTATAAACGAGCTCAAAATGGCGCTGCAGTTCGTAAATTGGCGATTCGAACTTCAACTGAATGTACAGGATTCGTTTTAAACCGGATTTCTATGAAACAAGAAGCGTGTGGAGCTGGTGGAGTATATCTTTCTAGTGGAAGAGAAAGATCGGGATTTCATCATGTAGATTTTGAGATATGTCCAAATCAAAATTTAGAAAAGTCGCTGTGGAATTCCTTTATAATTTATAAAGGAATTATTTATATTTTTAAAAGGAATTTCAATATAAATCGAATATCGAGTTGACCCAGACTTGAAATATCAAGTATATAATTTTTCTGAAGCTGTATGGTATTCCACTGTGAATATACACGATAATATTTATTTTTAAATATTTAATTCAATTTTATTTAAATATATTTATATATTTAAATGGGTCATCCAAAGCTTTAAAAATAGCCATTTTTGCAAATGAAGTCGGAATTCGACGAAACTAATTTTGTTGGATCCGCAATGTCAAATAGTTGTTATATTTTCAGTTTTGTGATTTTTAGAGTCACTTTGTGGCTGCACGGATTTTTAGAGTGAGAAACAATCGATATTCTGACGATTAAAAATACGTAGTGTGAGCATACGGAGTCGGAATTGGACGAAACCAGTTTCGTTGGGACCGTAATGTCGAACAGAAGGTGCATGTCCAGTTTGGTAATTTTTGGTTATCATATGTAGTCGCAGGGATTTTTAAAGACCCAAGACGAATAGAAAATCGATAAAATAAAATCTAAAAAAAAAATCAAAATAAAATATCCACCCATTTTCCTTGGACAATATGAAGGCCACGCGACTCTCTTTTTCAGCCGTAGACCTTACCTACCACAAATACCAGTATATAACCGCACAAACCAATTACAGCAACATTTTGGTTCAAAAGAAAAATCAATAACAATTCAAGGGAAATTCCTAAAATCTCGAAACAAGATTTATTGACATTCTCTGGCCTTGTGCTTCATTCCCGTATCCATTTTGCTATACTCGACGGTGTTTTGCCGGCCTCAGGAAATACAGTGGAAGACTAGGGTTGGTATTCGAGTTCGATTCAGGCCTTCGTATGTGAATTCGAGTCCGTATTCGAACTAAGAGGATCGAATGGCATCTTGTAGTACATCTTTTGGGGTTTTCGGTGGTCGTTGGTCCATCGCGAGTCTGTACAGTTCGATGGCTGGTTGTTCATCACAGACGAGGAGGGCGAGTTCGTGATTTACATTAAGGGCAGGGAATGGAAGAGTGGACAACGAGAGGAATTATGGTTATTTTTGCATGATTTAAAGTGAGTATGGATGGAGAACGTGAGGTAGATATTTGGGAAATGGGTTTCGAAGTATACTGGATGGAGCAGCGTTTCATTTTGGGGAAGAAGGACCTCGGGTACGGGTCTGTTTAATGAGGTAGTGGGCCAAAAGAGATGGTGAGGCCCAATGATTTTAATTCTAAGTTTTTATTTCAATTATAGTGTATTAAGTTTAAAAATTCTTAACTCGGTCATACGATATCGAAATTCAGCAAAACAAGATCCGACAGGATCGAATGGACGGGAGCAACGCAATGGGACTGACTGGAAGTCCATCGGAGCTCGTTACAATTTATAGCAAAATAAATTGTTCGTCTAAATCAGAGACAGTTAATCGTTTTTAACGATAACAGTCCAATGTGAGTAAATCTCACCAACTCTGAACAGTTTATAAATTCATGTTGTATTTTTAGAACTGTTAGATATTGGATGATTGACTGTGTGTTGACTGTTTGATTGAACTGCTAGTCAGTTAGTTAAATTTTCTATATTGATTCTGTTTAACAGAATATATCATATGGAACTGAAAGTGATGTTATATTATATTTTTTAACATCTGTGATGCAGGGAAACAGGTTGGAGGAATCCAACAGGATTCCTCAACATTTATTTTACAGTTTTCATATATTGTGATATATGATGTGTTATATAATCTGTTATGGATTATGGGTGTTAGAATGATGTTGATCATTTTTATTCGATATTTTAAATATCATAAAAGACCCTGGGATGTAAAAAGAAGTATTTCAATGTATATTTAAATAAAGGAATTTTATAAAATCACAGGATTTTATAAAAGGAAATATTTATAAAACGAACACGGTTTTATAAAAGGTCTATTTATTTAGAAAATAAATAGAAAAGGAATATTTATTTAGAGGATAAATAGAAGTTATAAATATGAAACATTTGTAACGGTAAATAGAAGTTATAAATAGGAAACATTTGTAACGGTAAATAGAAGTTATAAATAGAAAATATTTGTAATGGTAAGTAAACGTTATAAAAAGGAAATAGTTGTAACGGAAAACGTAGTTTATCAAAGGAGCTAACCGATGTTAGTTTAATCGATTAGTGTTAAAGTAAAAGGAGCTAATCGATGTTAGTTTAATCGATTAGAGTTAAAGCAAAGGAGCTAATCGATGTTAGTTTAATCGATTAGAGTTAAAGCAAAGGAGCTAATCGATGTTAGTTTAATCGATTTGAGTTAAAGCAAATGAGTTAATCGAATATAGTTATTCGAATAGAAAGTAAAAGGAATTATCGAATATAGTTTATTCGAAAGGAGTTAAGCGAAATGAGTAAATCAATAGCGTTAGACAAATAGAATTAAAAGAGCTATCGAATATAGTTTATTCGATAGGAGTTAAGTGAATAGAGTTAGAGTTAAATCGAATAGTGTTAAGTAAAAGGAGTCAATCGAATATAGCTATTCGAAGGAGGGTTAAGTAACGAAGTTAGTAAAAGGAATATAAAGTGAACTTTGCCTATTTCAAGGTTAGAAATGTTGTTCAGTTAAGGTCTGAGAGGTAGTTCTACCCCAACTTGATTGGCTTCATTTTTAACTAAGGAATAGTTAAGGCTCGGAAGTAAATGAAATGGTTTGAGTTGGCATTGCGATGGTTTGTTTAAACATCTGTCTAAGTCCAATGAAGAAGCTTTGGAAATGTTTTCCAAATAAGAAACCAGAAATGTTTTCTAATAAAGAAAACGAGAAATGGAAATGTTTTCCATTGTTAATAACGTATATTTTCTAAATTTAGAAAATAATAAATGTTGAATGATGTTTGATCGATATAATTTCCATTAGGAAATAATATCGTTGTTTGCACACTTGTTTTATTCGATAGTTAAATCACAGACTATCGAAGTTTTGACCATTTTAACGTTGTTAATATGGAGAGACCGGTTGGATTATTATCCAAAGAACCACTCTGTATTGGCATAAGCGTTGCGAATCATATATGCCAAAGGAAATTGAAGACGGAGTTATGCAAGGGCTATCCTGTTTACAGAATAGTGCCTTCGGTTCATCCTGTTCCTGGATGACTTGTATGGACGGATGTCTGATAGAGTATGTCCAGACGATCACGTATATTGATTTCTCCAACTGTACCAAGAGTGGAAGCGGAGAAGGAAACTTCTTTAGCTAACACATAATGTATGGTTGAGGACGTCAGTCGGTGATTTGATGGATTTGACGATGTGGCATTCAAAGTGAATCTGGTATGATGATAAAGCGTAGCTTCTAGCCTCATCATCCGGTAAATGACAGAAATCGGGCATGCAGCATGGCTAAGTCGGTCGCACCGAAGTAGGGTGTATAATCACCTGATCTAGAGTTTCATTTACTTCTAAAAATCTATTGTTGATGTTGTCCCATTCGGGAAACGGTTGCTGATCCCAACCGTTGGTGATATACATTCGATACGCTCAAGCGAAATGAGTGGTCGGACATGTGTGGCCGGGTTGCAAGATGTTCTTGTTGAACCCAGTGTATTCCTCTCTAGAGGTACACGAGCGAAAGGTGGTTCCATACCTTGTCATAGTTGGAAAAACATTACCCAATACGTGCTTGCGGTTTTGATTGTATACTATATATGTAGAACGTGAGATGAAAGCGTTCTGCTAGATGATTATATATATACTGTGGTTGATAGACATTATTATAATATCAAAAGGTTTTTGATATGAAAGATATTTTGGATTCTCATAAGGGAAAAACCCGTTCCGTTATGCGGCGTGGTCTTATGAGATATCGTTTACTTGTTCGAACTGTTTTAAACCGTTTTACTCACACCAGTCCCATGACTGACCTGGAGTTTATTTTGTTGTTTTCCCTAAACTCTTGGGTGCCTAAATTTGTATGGGCAGTCAAGTAGTCGGGATTTTACAGATATAGTTGAAGAGCTGGAGCAGGAGGCTTCAGGATCATATAGCTATAGTTATTTCCGCTGTGTTGTAAGTGTTGTACTTTGATAATGATGTATATTCAAATACAGATGTATATTTCAAAGTTATGTTACATATATTATATGTTATTCGTTCCGCTGTGAGATTCGTGTTACTCTGATATTGTGTTCTTCTTCTTCTATTCTAATTTTCTATCTTATCTTTCCTCACCCTCTAATTTCTTTCACTAATTACCAGGATTTTTCGACCTTTTGGTTATCGACATCGAGCTTATGTCGATAACCAAAGTCGCTCAAAATCCGGGTCGTTACAATTAGAAAAATATACTTCACCAGCTCCGAACATTTCATGTTTCACAGAAATCCGATTTCAAATGGATTCTGTATATTCGTTTAAAGTTCAAATCGCCAAATTACGAACTGCTGCGCCATTTTGAACTCGATTATAATTATAACAGAATTATACATTCAAACTTCGTTTATATAATAAATTCGTGAATATAATTCAACTCTAAACTGAATTATATATTATAAATAATCCAATTCACACAATATTGTGAATTCAGCTATTTCTGATTATTTCGAAAATTAAATATATTATTCTATTAATTATATTAATTAAATATTCAAAATTATTTAATTAACAACCATTTAATTCTCTGAATCACTATTTATATAATTAAATAAATTATTTATAATACCATAAAAATACGGGTCGTTACAACAATGTTATCTTCGTTTACATTTATTGTTTAATGCTTTTTAGCTTAAGCTCATGTTGGTAAATTATTTTATTTACGAATGTTGTTAAATTATTGCAGTGTTTAAAAATGATAAAAGCGTTTATCTTTTATTAAAATTCTGCTAATTCTCCTATGTTTGGAATGTTGGAGATAGTTCGAAAGATATACATACTTTTGTGAACAATACAAATCACAGGTAATAGTTCTGTAAATCATGCATTTTAAAAAAATTCATGTACTTTCTTCTCTTTACAATTTCAGGCTCTGCCTACACCTCTGTAAATCATGCATTTTAGAATGAGAATACATGTATAACAGTTGAGAAAATTGACTTTCAAATGAGAATAGACATAGGTGGTAGGTATTAGTTAATGAGATAAAATTACATTGACGAAAAGGCTAATCAACATAACTTCAGTTCAGAAAATTTATTGAACAGAAGAGAATAAACACTGATTCAAACAGAGGTGATAGGATATAAAAAAATATCATGTTGTAGCGTCCAAAAACAAAATGGTGTGTAAATTCAAAGGATGCATATACTTGGTAGATCCAGTCATGAACTTGTCCACTATAAACCAGTTGGCTCTTTCAGTAGGATAAATTCCATCCCACCACAATATTCACCTCTATCCTTGCATAAATTCGACAATGCAATACACAACCCTATCCCATTATACTCTCCTTGCCCGGAACATTCGCCCTTAGATATCTCAAACCCTACCATATATAAATCACCCACCACTTAACACTACATTCATGTATGTATAAAGCACAATTATTTTAATATTAAGTTAAAATAACAAACAACAACAAAATCAGAACTTAATAAAAAGGCTATATAGCAAGCTGAAAAAGATATATACATTTATCTTCTCCCTTTTTCCTTTCTTTCTTTTCTTTTCTCAATTTTCTCAACTATTTTGATATAAAATAATGTGCTAACAACAAAAAACACATGTAACAAATGAACAGTTTTTCCATTTCCATCACACTCTACACAAAGAACGGTATTCATCTTAGCAAATTTTCCATTCCCTTCTTTCTACACTAAAAAAACAAAATTGCATTTCAGGAAGGAAACCGAATCGTAGACCAAATAAAATCCCAAACTTTACATCATAAGACATTAAAAAATGTAGTAGTCATAGTACATGAAATGTCCTCATGTAGATACAACATATTGTTAATAACAAATTATGTCACAACCCTAAAAATATTATCAATAAATGATAAAATGATTTATCTTTCTTTAAAAAGCAGTAGAACCATATTACAAATTACAAATTCATGCTCAGTCATCTGAATAACATCATCATCCATTAGAAATTCATTATCAAATTCATCATTAAAGTTTCAACATCAGCCATTACAAAATCAGCAGTAAATTCAGATAAATTAAAAATATTATCAATAAAAGATAAAATGATTTTGCTTTATTCAAAAAGCAGTAGAACCATATGTTCGAACTTTTAAAACATGTATGTTTGAACTTCTAAAACATAAGAAGACTTATGTTTATAATTCATGCACAAAAATATTAACATAAAACATATATGCTTTTGTCTCATATAGGAACTTCTAAAAGATAAAATATTAACATAATAACAGTGGAAACATAATTCATGCATACAATACAAAGACTTTATGTTCGAACTTCTAAAATATATATGCTTTTATCTCTTCTATATGTTGTTTAAACCATTTGTACACCTTATGTAACAATATAAAAATATTAACACAAAAATATTAGCATAAAACATATATGCTTTTATCTTATGTAAAAACTTCTAGAAGACAAAAATATTAACATAAAAAGCAGTAGAAACATAATTCATGCATACATTACAAAGACTTATGTTAGAACTTCTAAATCATATATGCTTTTATATTTTCTGTATGTTGTTTAAATCATTTGTATACCTTATGTAAGAACTTCAAATCATGAGAAATATGATAAATATGTTTAACATGTAGTAGTAAATATGATATGTACCTACAACTTAATATGTTATTTAATTCTTTATCTTAAATGATAAATGTATTTATCTTTTAAAACTCTTGTACACTGGTACATCAAATTAAAGAATGCTAAATCTTTTACAGTGTTTATTTTGGATCAAATATACATATGACATTAAAATCATTGTGAAATGTTTGAGGGTTATCTTACAATAAGATGGAGCATGGTTGTATATTAAAAATTTGTAACTACTTTGTAACTTGTGCATCTCGATTAAAGATGTTAGAGATAAAAACATCTATGCATTTTTCGTTTGAAATATAACAACTTCTGGTGAATCCACTATAACCACTAGGTATCATGACATTTGGTGACTAAACTAAAATAATAAAACATTGATCATCCTTAATTTTCAGTAGAACAAAATTGTGAATCTAAATTCATTTCTACAATAATTTCACATGCTAATCCCTAACATAGAAGAAACTATAATGAATTGAACTGGATATTAGTGCATTTGAAACAACCAAATGCACTATATTTGAAGCAGTACTATATAACAGTAGACCAATGTTTTATAATTTTTTATTACATTTTAAAAAAGATAAAAACAATTACCATTTTTAGTCCTATAAAATCTGTTGTTATTCGAATAAAAATTATAATAATTTTCCATAATACATTTCCATTTATCACACAGTTTAAAATAGATAAAACTAATTATCCTTTTAAGTCCTATACATCTGTTATGTTATTCGAATAAACAAATCACCCACTAACAAAATAGTAAACCCATTTATCTTTTCCATAATACATTTCCATCATGATTCTTTTCAGTCATCCATGTTGAATTCAAAAATCCAACCAATGTCATCCACATATGAATTACCAGTGCATTCTATAAATCAACAAAAGCACGATATTTAATAAGAAAAATACCGTACCTTTCACCTATCTGATACTGTAAATGACTATTTGAACTTAGAAATTCATCTCGTTTTGATAAAACTACATAATCCAGAAAAAAGAACAAAAAATGAGATAATGATGCATTATACGATAATTTAGGACTTGGAAGAATTATAATCGAAGATTCATTTGAAAACGATGAAAATTGCTTGATAAAACTGAAAAAAATGAAAGAAAACAAAGAAAATCGCCTCTTTAATCTCGTGAAGGTGTTGAATTGATTTCGAATTTCAGAATAGAAATAAAAACGAAAAAGATAAACCTGACCTGATGAAATTAACAATGTAGTTGGAAATCTAAAATCTCCTAAACATTTTGACAAATTTGAGAGCTCGAATTTAGAAATCACCGCTTGATAAAATTGGGGAAAACGATTGTTTTGAGCAATTTTTCAATTTGAAAAATCTTTTGTTTAATAGTTTAATGAAGGTCAATTTTTCAATTTGAGAAAGGGGCAAACAGATTTGTGAAATAAGCAGCGCATAAATTTTTGTCCTCAAAACTAATTCCGACGAAGTCTTGTCCTTAAAACAAATTGGACCGGACTCGTAAGCCCTTGACGCAAATTTCCACATTTATAAACTTATTGAACGTTAAACAGGTTAATTAATTTTAATTAAAAATGGCTTGTCGCATAGCGGTAGTTCATAATTTTTCAACTAGAACTTCAAATGGGTGTATAGGATCCAATACAAGTCAGGATTATTTTAAACTACAATTATCTGAATTTATTGGATTATATTTTTCTAATGAAAGAAAAATATTTGAATTTCATCGTATGGATTTTGAGATATGTAATAACCCGGAAAATACGAGCCAATTTAAAAATTTTAAATTGATTATTTCAAAGCAATTTGAAGCATTGAAATAGAATATTTCAATAAATTAGTGAGTTAAGAATAGTAAGTCAGTTTGAAAATTGATATTTTGCATATGGCCTCGGAATTCGACGAAACCACTTTTGTCGGGTCCGGGATGTCAAACTATTGCTAGGTTTCAAATTTCATAATTTTTCGAATCAATATGTGAGCGTGGCAAAAGAAAACGCGTTTGACCAGTTTCTGTTGAATTTAATCGACTGGAAATTGGCCATTTTTCAAACGGTCTCAGAATTCGACGAAACTAGTTTTGTTAGGACCGTATCGTCAATACGAAACTAGAAAATATTTTTCTGGAATTTTTCTAGTTAGTATGTGACCCCGGTAATTTGAAATGTACGTTTAAAATTCAATATAAGGATTTAAAGGTAAATTCAACGGAAACTGATTGTAACGATGAAACCAGCTTACGATACATATCCCATTGTGTTCGGAATGGGGGTAAAACGCTATGGACGACAGGCGGTGGACCTCGTTTCGAGGTCATATGTAAAAGTCAACCCTTGTGCATAATTTAATAATTAAATAATAAAATAAAATAATAAAAAAAATATACTTCTCCCCTTTTCTTTCTGCCTTGGCTCCCCCCGATCATTAATCAGAAAGTGAAAAAAAAAAGAAAAAACCTAGAAACTAAATCGCGCCGCCCCCTGACGCTCGAGCCGCCGACGAAGCCCCACCGCCAGAACCCACCGACCAACATCCTCCTCCCACCGAACCGCACCCCGAAGCAACCCTCGACAAATCGAAGCAGCCCCCTCGTCGAAGCCTCGAACCACCGCCGCGACACCCCCTGAACCTCCGAACGCCGCCTGAGCCGCCCTCGACTTCCCTCCTCCCCTTCGCATACCACGGTAAGCATTTAATTTAATTTATTTTTATTTTTGTTTTATAAAACTGATTTATAGCTTAATACTGTATTTTTTTTTCTAGTTTTATAAACTGTTTTTTTTAGTTTTATAAACTGAAATTATAAAAGAAAATAAAAACTGATTTTTGTTTTAGGTTTTTAAAACAGAATTTTTTTGAAAGAAAATAAAAACAGTGTTTTTAAAAGATTTTAAAAACTGCATTTTGTAAAAGAAGAAAAAAACTGCATTTTTAAAAGGATTTTAAAAAACTGCATTTTTAAATAAGGCAAAAACTGCATTTTATAAAAGAGTTTTAAAAACAGAAATTTAAAAAGAGAAACTGATTTTTAAAAAGAAAATAAAAACAGTGTTTTTAAAAGATTTTAAAAACTGCATTTTTAAAAGGATTTATAAAAAACTGAATTTTGTAAAAGAAGAAAAAACTGCATTTTGAAAAAGATATAAAAACTGCATTTTCAAAAAGATAAAAGAAAAAGGGTTGATCTCTTAATAGAAAAAGATTTGAACTTGAAAATAAAGATCATATTTTTAAAAACAGAAAAGATGAAATTTTTGTTAAGTAGAAGAAGTAAGATATGATTCTTATATTTTTAAAATAATAAAAATATAATTTTTACATCATAGGAATATTAAAAATATAATCTTTGTTTCTAAAATATAATCTTTATATATTGATTAACATAGTAAAAATTCGATTTTTACTTATGTAGAGAATACGGGAAACGAAAGCGACAAGAAGACGAAATAGACGAAGATTTCCATAAAGGAAGAGTTGTGTTATTGGATAGCTACTGGTGAGAAATTCTCACTCTTCAATTTCATTCTTATATATATATATGCGTGTGGAAAATAAAAGTGAAGTGCTATATATAAATATTTATATATATATATATATATATATATATATATATACGCCCCTTCGTCCACAAACCATGGACGATATTTATTGGTTGAAATTGTTGTGAAAATTGGTTGACGGAAAATTGTTGTTTGGGATTGTTTGTGGATGGTATTGAATTGATTGAGGTTGAAAAATACCCGTTTGTGATTGGAAAAATATTTGGTTGAAACCACATAGGATTAGTTTGTGGTAATGAAATAAATATAAACATGCCGCCTGCATGCGAATTAGATGCATGATCCCCATTGTCAAAAACCGCGAGGTTTTAAGGTAGAGCGAGGAGCCGTACTAGGGACGGTGCCGGTTTAACTACCCTGCCGTTATGCTGCCGAAATTTTGAATAATCTTTGTGTGTTAGAATTATTTTCATATATTGAAATTATTTTACATGCATTGAAATTAAAGCCATATATTGAAACTATGTCCATGTGTGGAAATATTCATGTGTTGAAAAGTGTTGTGTGAAAATAAAAATTCATTTGTGAATGAATGAAGTGTATAAACAATAAAAATCACATTTTTATATATATATGAAGTAAGGAAAAATATTCGCTTTATATAAATAGTTTCAACAATCAAAATTTCATCTTTTTAATAAGAACAACATAAATAAATTGTCCATGTGTGGAAATGCTCATTTGTTGAGAAATGTGTGTAGTGGAAAAGATTCATGTGTTGAATAAAAAGATTGAACGATAAAAATTACATTTTTATTGAAACTATGAAGTGTTGAAACCATACGTTGGTTGAATAAATATTTTAAATGATAAAAATATGATTTTTATCATATGTGTGATGTGCTAAAGATATGCGGACGTTGAAATAAATAATTGTGATAGAAATATTATTTTTAACATGCATAGGAACTAAATAAAATAGTCATGTGTTGGAATCTATTTTAGTTCGCCAAAATTATCATCTTTGAAATGTGAAGTGTTAAAAATATCCACTTGTTCAAATAAACGTGCATGAGTTGAAATATACATTAACTAGCTAATGATATGATTTTAGCCTATGCATGCGATATTAGAATGAGTGGTGTTTTTAAACCAAAGCAAATCAAATGTGAAGTTGAATAGAAAATGATAAATGTTAGAAATTGTATATATGTGCATGCATATCTATTGAACAGGTTAAAGCAAAAGGGGCTAGAGAAGAGGAATAAAATTTTGTGCCCGACAAATAGGTACACATTTACAGATTTGTTTGGGTGATGATTTTATGAGCCTATTGGCTAGCCGCTTGGCTTTTTCTTTTTCTTTTTGAGATTAGAAGGACCGGGAACGCTATTTGCAATTTCCCGATGCCCCCGGTACAGGGGAGGTTATGGCGAAATTTTCCAAAATTTTAGGGAGATAGAAAAATATTTGAAGTGAAAACGATATAGGAATTATTGAATGGACTATATTTATATAAATATATAAATATAAATATAATTAAAACGAAACGTGGCCGTGCAGTTCATATTTTGAAACCGTGATTTCAAATGACTAGTGCGGAAGATCCGACCATTGGATTTTCCCGAAACCTCAACCGTTGGGTTCGCCTTGGAAATATCTTTCCAACGGCACCAACTTTGTGAAGATCCGACGGTTGGATTGTCTGGAATGTTTAAAACAAAATCAAGGAAAAACAGCGCCAGAAACGATTATATTTTTATATATATATAAATATAATTAAATTAAATCGAATAACGACGCTGCAGTTCGAAAATTGAAATCGTAACTTCAAATGGTTAGTGTGGAAGATCCGACCGTCGGATTTTCCTAAAACTGGAACCGTTGGGTTCGTTTTGAGAAGACCTTCCTAATGGTGTAAAATTTGTGAAGATCCAACGGTTAGATTTTCCTATATGTGTAAAACAAAATTAGTGGAAAGCAGCGCCGGTGCGTCGATACGACCTGAAACGTCGTTTAATTAATTATGGCTGTTTTAAATTAAATTAAAATGGCGATATATCGTTATTAAGTGCTATAGACGATATAGAGTGAAAATAAACCAATTTTGTTGTGTTTGCTTGATGTGTGATGGTTGAATATATTTGACGTGAAAATTATAACTAAACAACTGAAATGTGAATATTGAATAGTTCAACCCTGTGATTAATTGGTTTGAAAATCTAAATATACGTGGGTTATTTGAAAAGGCCGAGTTTATCTCATTTCAAATAATCGATCGACGTTGAGAAGTCGAAGAGTCGAAGACGACTGAAGACCGACGATCTCCACGTTGGATGGATGGGCGCTACTGATACTCGTGATTGGAGTAGCTACCATGAAGGAATTGAAGTAGTAACCGTCCAAACATAGTGTTGATTGTACGGATATGCGAGGAATTGGTGCCTCCGGTTTCGTTCAGACCCAGAACGGACTTGTAAATGGACTGTGTGTCTGACATTGGATTTTGTTCTGTGTTGATTGATCTCTGTTAAATATATATCTGTTTGGCGGCAGAGAATTTATTCTCTTGCTTAACGCCCTTCTCTGAGACGTACGAGCTTAGAGGTTATGTATTGACAGAAATCAGTCGCATGGAGTGGATTGCCTGTGTGGCACGCCTGAGTGGCATATGATCAAGGCTTCTGTTGCAAAGCAAAGTCTTGTGGTTGATGATCAAAGCATGGTCTGTGTGACGTAGCTTTGTGTATAACGTGAATTCGTGAGCCTCACACCTCGGTATGAGTCAAAAACGGGAGAGTGACTGCAGGGAGAGCACGACGTTTCTTTCTAGCTAAGGTGGTGTCAGTGACCTACCAGCCCTGACATTATATATACTTTTCACCTGTGTGGTTGTTGGAATGCGAGGCGCCTCGATTATAGGTCTGTAAGGACCGGGAAACGTGTGTTCAGGAATAATTAATCCTCAAAAGTAAGAGAGGACCGGCCCTGAAGATCCAAGGATCATAGTGGGGTCCTGGGACATTTGCTAGAGTGTCTCGAATCGGAGAGGAGCTTGCCCCTTGCCTCGACTCATGAAGGAATCCAATTTCCAATACGATATGTGCGGTTGTGATTGTATTACTAGTACGGCGACATAGTAGATGGTAGCTATGCCGCCTAGGATTGATATTTATGATTGAATCTGCTTTTGAAACATATATGCACTAGTAATAATATCAAACACTT
Organism: Allium sativum; assembly: GCA_030737875.1. Taxonomy (NCBI): domain Eukaryota; kingdom Viridiplantae; phylum Streptophyta; class Magnoliopsida; order Asparagales; family Amaryllidaceae; genus Allium; species Allium sativum. The sequence continues at coordinate 964,025,651 of CM060912.1, read as the reverse complement.
TTGTTTTATTCGTATGAAGCATCTTTGGCCATTATAAGGTAAAAACTCTATCCTCCGGCTTGCGTTGCATTGTGTGATGGGACCTGAGTCTTATAATGGCTTCATTTTAGAAAAAGCATTGCGTTGATTTAATCGTTTGTTTTATTTCATGCACTAGCACTCATTGGAGTAAACCCGTTCCGCGAAAGTGGCGTGGTCCTTTGATTTGCCTTATTATTGTTGTTAATAAGTTGAATAGATTTCTCATACCAGTCCCATGACTGACTCGTAGTTTGTTTCACCTTGCAAACTCGGGTGCCCTTATTTTCACACGGGTAGCCTAGTTACAGGTTTCTGATGCACCTTTTGGCTCATGGCGAGGCTCGACTACACTGTGCTGACTTGGATTTTCTCCGCCATTATTGTATCTATATTATGATTCCGCCACTGGCGATGTAGACTGATATTCCTTTTGTGTACTCTTTATGTATGATTCCGCCTCAGGCGATGGTGACTGATTATGTATCATTATGCACTAAGTTGTATCCTGTACTGTGCTTCTCTGATGTGATATTATCTATATGATTCCGCTGTCATATGTGTGTAAATTATTCTAATTTCTGTTTATGCTATTATCTGTGTTCTGCTAATGATGATTAATGTGTTATATTCCAATGATTATCCTTAACACCGTGCCACGGGGTTTTGGGATCGTCACAGCTGGTATCAGAGCTTTGGTTAACCTTAGTTCTGGAGTCTAACACATTAAACACTTCGTCAAGATAGAATCAGTAGTATTCTAAGGCGAGTCGCTCATTAGAGATAGGACTAGTAAAGTCCTAGAATGAGCTGAGCAGAATAGCAAAAACAATTGATCAGTCCATCGCTATCTTTCCATAGGAATTTCTGCTTAACTATGCAATAAACTATTATTTCTGTTAACTGACTTTTTCGTTACTTATACAAAATTTGACAAATGGCTACCAGAGGAGCCACTGCTAGAGGAGGCCGTGCCGGCCGAGGCCGAGGAAGGGGAGAAATCCCAGCTCAAGAAGGACCTTTGATACAACCTCCGGCAGCTCAATACTTCGAGCTCGACCGTGTAGCTAAGAGATATAAGAACTTAGGAGGCAAGACCTTCTCGGGGACTGGCACCGTAATAGAGGCCCTTGCATGGCTCAAAACATGCGAGAAAATTCTTGAAGGCCTAAGGCTAGGAAGCGAAGACAAAGCTACTATGGGCGCCTGGCTTATGCAGGAACAAGCCGAATTATGGTGGGACTCTCTTACCGCCGAGAATAGAGAAGCTGGAAGAACATGGGATGGATTCAAAGAACTCTTCAAGGAGAAATATGTCCCAGAACAAGCTTTAGAAAGAATGCACGATGACTTCGCCAATCTCCAGCAAGGGGATCTTTCCGTGCAAGATTATCTGAACAAATTCACAATGCTGTCGCCCTATGCTCCCGAACTTGTTGCTACCGCGAAATCCAAGAATAAGAGATTCATTTTTGGGCTGAAACGTCAATATCATGATAGAGCAATGGCCCATGTCAAGCTGGATTTCAACGAGCTAGTGGAAATGACCTGCAACTATGAAGACCTTGATCAAAGGCATCTGGAACAGGATCGCGCTAGAAGTCAAGCAGGAAACAAGCGCAAACCTACTGCAAATCAGGGCGAGTCAAGCCAAGCAGCATCTTCAAAGCCTCAGACTGGCAATCCGCCACGAGGAAATTGCTTTAATTGTGGTAAGCCGGGGCACTACTCAAACGTCTGCACAGCTCCGAAGAGGCAGAGAACAAATTCTCAAGGCTCGAGCCAAGGCTCTCAGAACCCCCGCTCGTGCTTCAACTGTCGCAAGACCGGCCATCTAGTCAAAGACTGTCCTTTGCTGAAGAAAGCTACTGTAGCTCATGTCTATGACGGGTCTAGCCCGCCAGCTGCTTCCGATGGAGCAGGTAAACCCGATGTTTTGGGAGGTACCCTTACAATTAAGAATATTCCTGTTTCTGTATTATTTGACACAGGTGCATCCCGTAGTTTTATTGCTAAAAACACAGTGCACAAACTAAAGTTAAAACAGCGAAAGCTTAAAGAATTGGTTGAAGTTCATAACCCGATAGGGGGTCCTATTACTCTCAGTTCATATTGTAGAGTGCCAATCTCTTATTCTTCCTACAAGTTTCCCATTAATTTAATTGTTATGGATTTTCCCGAATTCGACGTTATCCTGGGGTTAGAATGGTTAACGAAATATGAAGCCGAAGTGAAGTGTGCGGAAAGAATCGTTAAAATTCGAACGAAGCTTGGATATATTACGGTTCCCTGTCATGGTTCGAATCCGAATAGAGAAGAATTTTGGTCAGCATTAGAACTTATCCCCACTTCTATAGAAAAGATTCCGATTGTTAGCAACTATGCGGATGTGTTTGAAGAAGTTGAAAACTTACCTCCGCAAAGAGAAATAGAATTTCGAATCGATCTAATTCCTAATGCCAGACCCGTAGTACATCCAATCCGTAGAATGACTCCGAAAGAAAAAGAAGAATTAGGCGATCAAACTCGTCAACTGTTGTGGAAAGGTCTAATCAGACCGAGTTTTTCTAATTGGGGTGCAGCTGTCGTGTTTGTCCCAAAGTCAGACGGTACTCTTAGATTATGTGTTGATTACCGAGACCTCAACAAACAGACGCTTAAAAACAAATATCCATTACCCCGCATTGATGATTTGCTAGACCAATTGAATGGGGCGAAAGTATTTTCCCGAATGGACCTAGCTACAGGTTTTCATCAATTGAGAATAGCAGAAGAGTGTGTTCCTTTGACCGCTTTCAGAGGTCCAGACATATTTTATGAATGGTTAGTAATGCCGTTTGGCCTTTGCAACGCTCCAGCATACTTTGTCGATCTAATGAATAGAGTGTTCAGGGGAGTTCTGAATAAATTTTTCCTCGTATTCATCGATGATATTTTAATCTACTCCAAATCAAAACCCGAGCATGAAAAACACTTAGAACAAGTCTTGGAGATTCTAAGGAAGAACGTCTTCAAAGCCAAATTCTCTAAATGTGTCTTCTGGCAAGAAGAGGTTAAATTTCTTGGCCATGTCGTGTCAGGGAAAGGAATTTCTGTTGACCCAAGCAAGATAACAGCGATTCAAGACTGGAAACAACCCACTACTCCCACAGAAGTGAGAAGTTTTATGGGATTGGCTAGTTATTATCGAAAGTTCGTTAAGGATTTTTCGAAGATATCCGGTCCGTTAACGAAGCTCACAAAGAAACATGAGAAGTTTAAGTGGACTTCCGACTGTGAAGAAGCTTTCCAGGAATTGAAATTGAAGCTGACCACCGCTCCAGTGTTAACTATTATTGATGGCAATCAAGATTTAACGGTTTGGACAGATGCTTCTTTTAGAGGTCTTGGTGCAGTGTTAATGCAGAGAGGCCAAGTAGTCGCTTATGCAAGCCGCCAATTGAAACCACATGAGAAGAATTATGTGACTCATGATCTTGAGTTGCTAGCCATCGTATTTGCCTTGAAAATCTGGAGACATTACTTATTGGGCGAAAAATTTATATTGTACACAGATCACCAATCATTGAAGTATTTATACACCCAGAAAGATCTGAATCTGAGACAGCAGCGTTGGCTAGAATTTCTTGCAGTGTATGATCTTGATATCCTGTATACGCCGGGGAAAGCTAACGTAGTAGCGGATGCACTTAGTAGAAAAACCGCAATTGTTGCCCATCTTATAATTACACCTGGATTGATTGATAGGATTTCAGCCCTTCAGAAGGAAGATGAATTCATTCAGAGAATCGGTAAGAGAGTCAAGGAAGGTGAAACCACGAGTTTCCATATTGACAATAAGGGGGTTCTCAGGTTAAATAACAGGATTTGCATCCCAAATATTCCAGGCCTTCGAAGAGAAGTACTAGATGAATGCCATAAATCCAAATTTTGCATCCATCCTAGGGTGAGTAAAATGTACAACGATATCAAACGCACTTTCTGGTGGAAGGCAATGAAAAGAGATATTTCTTTGTATGTTAGCAGATGCCCTACTTGTCAATTGGTCAAGAGTGACCAACAAAAGCTAGCTGGACTGTTGCAACCGTTGGAAGTCCCAGGTTGGAAATGGGAACAGATTTCCATGGATTTCATAGATGGTTTGCCGCGAACCAAGAAAGGTAATGACAGTATTTGGGTAATCGTAGATCGCTTCACGAAGACTGCCCATTTTATACCTGTCAGATCCAATCGAACTGCCCAAAGTCTAGCACAGATATATTTCAAAGAAATTGTTAAGCTGCATGGAATTCCCATCAGCATAGTCAGTGATAGAGATCCCCTATTTACTAGCAAATTCTGGGAGGCTTTCCAGACAGAATTGGGGACAAAACTGAATATGAGCACCGCTTATCACCCCCAAACAGATGGCCAAACTGAGCGGGTGAATAGAATTCTGGAAGATTTATTGCGGGCTTGTATAATCGATTTTGGTGGGTCATGGGAAGATCATTTGCATTTGGCAGAATTCTCATATAACAATAGCTATCAAGCAAGCTTGAAGATGTCACCTTTTGAAGCATTATATGGCAGACCCTGCAGATCTCCAGCATGTTGGGTAGAACCTGGCAACAGACTTGTACTAGGACCAGATATGATTAGGGAAGCATCTGATAAAGTGGACTTCATCAAGAAACGATTGAAAACCGCCCAAAGCCGACAGAAAAGTTATGCAGACTCTAGAAGGAGAGATTTGACATTTGCTGTTGGTGATCATGTTTATTTAAGAGTTTCTCCGATGAGGGGGGTAATCAGATTTGGTAAGACTGGGAAGTTGGCACCGAGATTTATTGGTCCCTTTCCTATACTTGAAAGAATTGGAACTCTTGCTTATAGGGTTCAATTGCCAGATTGGTTGCCTGGAGTGCACAATGTATTTCACGTATCTCAACTTAGGAGACATGTACATGATCCGGATCTTGTTGTAGAAGAAGCAGCGCAACAGGATGTGGAGATAACTCCAGAATTAGCACTCAGACGAGAGCCATTAAAAATTGTTGGCTAAGAAACTAGAGAACTCAGGAGGAAAAAGATTCATCTGGTTAAAGTGCAGTGGGGCAGTGATCCTAGAGACTGTACTTGGGAAACTGAGGAAAGCATTAAACAAGCTTACCCCAAATGCAGAGTGGATATCTCTGACTAACTCCGGTGCAAGGTACCTTCACCATACTTTGCATTTACATTTTATTTCCTACTTTACTGTTGCTTCCTTTTCGAGGACGAAAAGTTTTAAGTAGGGGAGATTGTAATAACCCGGAAAATACGAGCCAATTTAAAATTTTTAAATTGATTATTTCAAAGCAATTTGAAGCATTGAAATAGAATATTTCAATAAATTAGTGAGTTAAGAATAGTAAGTCAGTTTGAAAATTGATATTTTGCATATGGCCTCGGAATTCGACGAAACCACTTTTGTCGGGTCCGGGATGTCAAACTATTGCTAGGTTTCAAATTTCATAATTTTTCGAATCAATATGTGAGCGTGGCAAAAGAAAACGCGTTTGACCAGTTTCTGTTGAATTTAATCGACTGGAAATTGGCCATTTTTCAAACGGTCTCAGAATTCGACGAAACTAGTTTTGTTAGGACCGTATCGTCAATACGAAACTAGAAAATATTTTTCTGGAATTTTTCTAGTTAGTATGTGACCCCGGTAATTTGAAATGTACGTTTAAAATTCAATATAAGGATTTAAAGGTAAATTCAACGGAAACTGATTGTAACGATCAAACCAGCTTACGATACATATCCCATTGTGTTCGGAATGGGGGTAAAACGCTATGGACGACAGGCGGTGGACCTCGTTTCGAGGTCATATGTAAAAGTCAACCCTTGTGCATAATTTAATAATTAAATAAAAAAAAAATATACTTCTCCCCTTTTCTTTCTGCCTTGCCCCCCCCCCCCGATCATTAATCAGAAAGTGAAAAAAAAAAGAGAAAACCTAGAAACTAAATCGCGCCGCCCCCTGACGCTCGAGCCGCCGACGAAGCCCCACCGCCAGAACCCACCGACCAACATCCTCCTCCCACCGAACCGCACCCCGAAGCAACCCTCGACAAATCGAAGCAGCCCCCTCGTCGAAGCCTCGAACCACCGCCGCGACACCCCCTGAACCTCCGAACGCCGCCTGAGCCGCCCTCGACTTCCCTCCTCCCCTTCGCATACCACGGTAAGCATTTAATTTATTTTATTTTTATTTTTGTTTTATAAAACTGATTTATAGCTTAATACTGTATTTTTTTTTCTAGTTTTATAAACTGTTTTTTTTTAGTTTTATAAACTGAAATTATAAAAGAAAATAAAAACTGATTTTTGTTTTAGGTTTTTAAAACAGAATTTTTTTGAAAGAAAATAAAAACAGTGTTTTTAAAAGATTTTAAAAACTGCATTTTGTAAAAGAAGAAAAAAACTGCATTTTTAAAAGGATTTTAAAAAACTGCATTTTTAAATAAGGCAAAAACTGCATTTTATAAAAGAGTTTTAAAAACAGAAATTTAAAAAGAGAAACTGATTTTTAAAAAGAAAATAAAAACAGTGTTTTTAAAAGATTTTAAAAACTGCATTTTTAAAAGGATTTTTAAAAAACTGCATTTTGTAAAAGAAGAAAAAACTGCATTTTGAAAAAGATATAAAAACTGCATTTTCAAAAAGATAAAAGAAAAAGGGTTGATCTCTTAATAGAAAAGATTTGAACTTGAAAATAAAGATCATATTTTTAAAAACAGAAAAGATGAAATTTTTGTTAAGTAGAAGAAGTAAGATATGATTCTTATATTTTTAAAATAATAAAAATATAATTTTTACATCATAGGAATATTAAAAATATAATCTTTGTTTCTAAAATATAATCTTTATATATTGATTAACATAGTAAAAATTCGATTTTTACTTATGTAGAGAATACGAGAAACGAAAGCGACAAGAAGACGAAATAGACGAAGATTTCCATAAAGGAAGAGTTGTGTTATTGGATAGCTACTGGTGAGAAATTCTCACTCTTCAATTTCATTCTTATATATATATGCGTGTGGAAAATAAAAGTGAAGTGCTATATATAAATATTTATATATATATATATATACGCCCCTTCGTCCACAAACCATGGACGATATTTATTGGTTGAAATTGTTGTGAAAATTGGTTGACGGAAAATTGTTGTTTGGGATTGTTTGTGGATGGTATTGAATTGATTGAGGTTGAAAAATACCCGTTTGTGATTGGAAAAATATTTGGTTGAAACCACATAGGATTAGTTTGTGGTAATGAAATAAATATAAACATGCCGCCTGCGTGCGAATTAGATGCATGATCCCCATTGTCAAAAACCGCGAGGTTTTAAGGTAGAGCGAGGAGCCGTACTAGGGACGGTGCCGGTTTAACTACCCTGCCGTTATGCTGCCGAAATTTTGAATAATCTTTGTGTGTTAGAATTATTTTCATATGTTGAAATTATTTTACATGCATTGAAATTAAAGCCATATATTGAAACTATGTCCATGTGTGGAAATATTCATGTGTTGAAAAGTGTTGTGTGAAAATAAAAATTCATTTGTGAATGAATGAAGTGTATAAACAATAAAAATCACATTTTTATATATATATGAAGTAAGGAAAAATATTCGCTTTATATAAATAGTTTCAACAATCAAAATTTCATCTTTTTAATAAGAACAACATAAATAAATTGTCCATGTGTGGAAATGCTCATTTGTTGAGAAATGTGTGTAGTGGAAAAGATTCATGTGTTGAATAAAAAGATTGAACGATAAAAATTACATTTTTATTGAAACTATGAAGTGTTGAAACCATACGTTGGTTGAATAAATATTTTAAATGATAAAAATATGATTTTTATCATATGTGTGATGTGCTAAAGATATGCGGACGTTGAAATAAATATTTGTGATAGAAATATTATTTTTAACATGCATAGGAACTAAATAAAATAGTCATGTGTTGGAATCTATTTTAATTCGCCAAAATTATCATCTTTGAAATGTGAAGTGTTAAAAATATCCACTTGTTCAAATAAACGTGCATGAGTTGAAATATACATTAACTAGCTAATGATATGATTTTAGCCTATGCATGCGATATTAGAATGAGTGGTGTTTTTAAACCAAAGCAAATCAAATGTGAAGTTGAATAGAAAATGATAAATGTTAGAAATTGTATATATGTGCATGCATATCTATTGAACAGGTTAAAGCAAAAGGGGCTAGAGAAGAGGAATAAAATTTTGTGCCCGACAAATAGGTACACATTTACAGATTTGTTTGGGTGATGATTTTATGAGCCTATTGGCTAGCCGCTTGGCTTTTTCTTTTTCTTTTTGAGATTAGAAGGACCGGGAACGCTATTTGCGATTTCCCGATGCCCCCGGTACAGGGGAGGTTATGGCGAAATTTTCCAAAATTTTAGGGAGATAGAAAAATATTTGAAGTGAAAACGATATAGGAATTATTGAATGGACTATATTTATATAAATATATAAATATAAATATAATTAAAACGAAACGTGGCCGTGCAGTTCATATTTTGAAACCGTGATTTCAAATGACTAGTGCGGAAGATCCGACCATTGGATTTTCCCGAAACCTCAACCGTTGGGTTCGCCTTGGAAATATCTTTCCAACGGCACCAACTTTGTGAAGATCCGACGGTTGGATTGTCTGGAATGTTTAAAACAAAATCAAGGAAAAACAGCGCCAGAAACGATTATATTTATATATATATATAAATATAATTAAATTAAATCGAATAACGACGCTGCAGTTCGAAAATTGAAATCGTAACTTCAAATGGTTAGTGTGGAAGATCCGACCGTCGGATTTTCCTAAAACTGGAACCGTTGGGTTCGTTTTGAGAAGACCTTCCTAATGGTGTAAAATTTGTGAAGATCCAACGGTTAGATTTTCCTATATGTGTAAAACAAAATTAGTGGAAAGCAGCGCCGGTGCGTCGATACGACCTGAAACGTCGTTTAATTAATTATGGCCGTTTTAAATTAAATTAAAATGGCGATATATCGTTATTAATTGCTATAGACGATATAGAGTGAAAATAAACCAATTTTGTTGTGTTTGCTTGATGTGTGATGGTTGAATATATTTGACGTGAAAATTATAACTAAACAACTGAAATGTGAATATTGAATAGTTCAACCCTGTGATTAATTGGTTTGAAAATCTAAATATACGTGGGTTATTTGAAAAGGCCGAGTTTATCTCATTTCAAATAATCGATCGACGTTGAGAAGTCGAAGAGTCGAAGACGACTGAAGACCGACGATCTCCACGTTGGATGGATGGGCGCTACTGATACTCGTGATTGGAGTAGCTACCATGAAGGAATTGAAGTAGTAACCGTCCAAACATAGTGTTGATTGTACGGATATGCGAGGAATTGGTGCCTCCGGTTTCGTTCAGACCCAGAACGGACTTGTAAATGGACTGTGTGTCTGACATTGGATTTTGTTCTGTGTTGATTGATCTCTGTTAAATATATATCTGTTTGGCGGCAGAGAATTTATTCTCTTGCTTAACGCCCTTCTCTGAGACGTACGAGCTTAGAGGTTATGTATTGACAGAAATCAGTCGCATGGAGTGGATTGCCTGTGTGGCACGCCTGAGTGGCATATGATCAAGGCTTCTGTTGCAAAGCAAAGTCTTGTGGTTGATGATCAAAGCATGGTCTGTGTGACGTAGCTTTGTGTATAACGTGAATTCGTGAGCCTCACACCTCGGTATGAGTCAAAAACGGGAGAGTGACTGCAGGGAGAGCACGACGTTTCTTTCTAGCTAAGGTGGTGTCAGTGACCTACCAGCCCTGACATTATATATATTTTTCACCTGTGTGGTTGTTGGAATGCGAGGCGCCTCGATTATAGGTCTGTAAGGACCGGGAAACGTGTGTTCAGGAATAATTAATCCTCAAAAGTAAGAGAGGACCGGCCCTGAAGATCCAAGGATCATAGTGGGGTCCTGGGACATTTGCTAGAGTGTCTCGAATCGGAGAGGAGCTTGCCCCTTGCCTCGACTCATGAAGGAATCCAATTTCCAATACGATATGTGCGGTTGTGATTGTATTACTAGTACGGCGACATAGTAGATGGTAGCTATGCCGCCTAGGATTGATATTTATGATTGAATCTGCTTTTGAAACATATATGCACTAGTAATAATATCAAACACTTTTGTTTTATTCGTATGAAGCATCTTTGGCCATTATAAGGTAAAAACTCTATCCTCCGGCTTGCGTTGCATTGTGTGATGGGACCTGAGTCTTATAATGGCTTCATTTTAGAAAAAGCATTGCTTTGATTTAATCGTTTGTTTTATTTCATGCACTAGCACTCATTGGAGTAAACCCGTTCCGCGAAAGTGGCGTGGTCCTTTGATTTGCCTTATTATTGTTGTTAATAAGTTGAATAGATTTCTCATACCAGTCCCATGACTGACTCGTAGTTTGTTTCACCTTGCAAACTCGGGTGCCCTTATTTTCACACGGGCAGCCTAGTTACAGGTTTCTGATGCACCTTTTGGCTCATGGCGAGGCTCGACTACACTGTGCTGACTTGGATTTTCTCCGCCATTATTGTATCTATATTATGATTCCGCCATTGGCGATGTAGACTGATATTCCTTTTGTGTACTCTTTATGTATGATTCCGCCTCAGGCGATGGTGACTGATTATGTATCATTATGCACTAAGTTGTATCCTGTACTGTGCTTCTCTGATGTGATATTATCTATATGATTCCGCTGTCATATGTGTGTAAATTATTCTAATTTCTGTTTATGCTATTATCTGTGTTCTGCTAATGATGATTAATGTGTTATATTCCAATGATTATCCTTAACACCGTGCCACGGGGTTTTGGGATCGTCACAAGATATGTCTAAACCAAATTTTTGGAAAAATCACGATGCAGTAGTTCTCAATTTAAAAAATTTAAACAACTATTAAAACTGAGGCGTTTAGAATATAAGTAAGGAAAATTCTAATTTATTGAAACCACTTATGATTGAAATAAGTTAGTTGCACATGTATGTTCATGAGTTTTATTGGAACATCATATGTGTGAAAACTTAAGTTATATAGTAATTTATAACTCAAAGTTAAAATCTATGAAATACTTGAAAAGTGAATTTTTGTGTATTCTTTTTGTTGATGCTAAGTTTTTATTTATATTGGGTTTCTCCTTAAATAATTGTGAGGGTGCAATTTCTTCAAGAGGGGAAGTCCATAACAACCCGCATATGTGACGATAATATATTTAAATATAACATTGTTAACCATTAACCTAGTGTATGTCCAAAAAGTCACATTTTGCATACGAATGAATTTGGATTAGAGACCACTTCCATTGAGTTCAAAATATCGTTAATGGCAATAAAAACTACAAACATCCACATGTTTGGAGCTTAGAAATTTGGGATTTCGGGTAGGGTTTGGGTTAGCCAAACTAATCCAATTCAGCCTTATTTGTGCAACGCCCATAGCCCTCTCCTTTTCATTCAATCAAAACACTTCAAAGAAAAGGGGGGGGCAGGAAAGCGAAATTAGAATTCCCTAAACCTAGTTTGATCCTAGGGGCTCCAATCTTGTAGGGATCAAATGCAAAATCAAGGGAGAAGCTTAAGTAAGTCCTTCTCCATCTTATTCTCACTTCAATTTCTGAAATTTCCTATAATCTAGCTCTTAAGAGTTCTATATATATGCTCTAATATTGGTGATTCAAGAGCTATGCTTGAAGAGAGACTGATCGTGCTAGGTTTTAGGGTCTCTTTGGGCTTCTAGTAATCAAAGGTGAGTTTTCGCGAACTCACATCTATGTCTCAAGCTATTATGCTTGGCTAGTTTGTCCTCGGCACGTGTAAATTTTGTATGCATTAAGTTAATTGCTTATGTTATTGATTTCCTTGCTTTTCGAATATTGGAAATCCTAGTATGTTATATGTTCGGACTGTGCATGATATAGGTGAAGTTTTTTTGTGCACACAAACACTTACAATTTCCCTTTAGCATTGCCAACCCACAGAGCTCTTGCTTGAATTCCATATGATTACTTCGGTTAGAGAATTTGTTCATTTTGGAATTTATAATCAAAATCATTGCAATCTCATGTATATATATTTGTGAATGTGTGTTTTTGTTCTTGAGTTGTTTCCGTGAGTTATAGTGGCTATAATTTCATTTAGAAAACATTATATACTATCACCATTGGTCCGAGACCAACCAAGGCCAATCGAACATTCATTGCCTAGGCAAACAGTTGCCTAATCTTCAACTCAGACTTCTGACCCGATAGGTCAGACGTCTGTCCAAGCTCTCGAGAAAAATAAAAAAACAGCAGACTGTCAACTCAGACATCTGAGGACCAAATTTTTACTATTTACCAGTGGAGAACACGGTCAACAGTTTAGGTAATTCTAGGCTCTTTCCCAACCATGTTTCGGCCTGTTCAGCCTTTTTTTAGGACTTTTCAATTTCTCTAACCAAAAGTGACACACTACGTCCATTAATGTCGCTCGTTAAGAGAATGCATTAAGTTTCATGAAGCATTATAGGTAAATAGACACAGAAACATTACAAGACAGATATAAAATAGCAGCGGAATTTCAAAACTTTTTTTTCAGCAGAAAACATCGTGGTTCAAAACATAGTTACATCACAATTCTAAAATGCATAAAACCCAGTACATCAATTTAAAACTTTTGTCTTGTACTTAAATTATAAAAGAAGCATAATCCCCAAAACATAGCCATAGTAGAGAGATATGAAATCAAGCAGTACATATAAGCAAATCCAAGCAGGATGGAAGCAGAATCTTGACCAAGCTTGAGTATTCCCACCCTGAGAACCTGAGGGCGAAATGGAAGATAAAGAAGAGGAAACAAAATAGGTCAGACATAAAGTCTGGCGAGTCCAGTTACTTTTAGCATATATATAAGTAAAAGTATCATGACAGGCATATAAACTGGAGAGATAGATAACATCACAATAAGACAGGTATGATAAGGTAAATAGGATAAACATGTTAGAATATATTATGCTTCTCTAGTATATGCACCAATACTAGTGTTGTATGAACAAGACGATCCCCTAATAAGTATAAGGTGGAAGACATAGGCGTACTTCTAGTGAGAGGTTTTACCTCATACAATAACAGGCAACCCAACTGTAACACCCCGTAATCTTAAATACTAAAATTAACAAATTTAAGAATACTTAATTTTTAAACTGAGAATTAAGGGAAACGGGTTACGCCATTGCGTTCATCTCGAAATTCTACTTGGAATAGAGTCCAAGTTTTCGTAAATCGGACTTCGTACGAGGAAGTTAGGGCCTCAGAAGTTTCAGTAATTTAAATAAATTAAAAACAGTTTAGATAAAAATTCAAAATTCAAACGAGGAAGCGGGCTGGGCGGGATTTCTCCCGCCCCAGGCCAGGTCAACCAAGGCATCGACCAAGGGGTCAACCTACCCTATACAGGTCGACCTACCCCCTGGGGCAGATCTCAAATGGGACGATCCTCACTTATCGCTGAGTCTTTTCTGACCTATTGCTAAGTCACTAGGGCATATGTGGCAATTCCGGATAACTCTATCTAGCCTGGATGGTTGTGATTGCTCTGATGATAATCTAACGGCTTCTATTGATTTAAACATCTATATAAGCACGCATGGACTCAATCTCTAAACCTAAACTAAATTAATCTCTTGGCCTCCATGCTGCTACTAGAATAGTTCTTCTTTCTAAAGCTTAGGAATTGCAAGTCAGAATTCTAATGCAAACGACGAACGAATTATTCTCTTCTCTAATCCGTCTTTGTGAGTACAATTTCTTTCACAAAATAATTAATAAATTAATTATGATGAGTTATAATTTGGATTATGAGAACATGTTTGTTGAATCATGTGATGTTACTTAACTTTGTTATCGTTTGTTGGTGAACATATGACAATTTTGTTAACTTATGTTGGTAGATCTATTTCATATGTCCAATCACATATGTTTAACTTTATTCATTTTACGACATTAGTTTATATGCAAGTTTGTGATGTAAATCATATGCTAGTTTGTATGTGAATCTTATGCACGTCTGTTTTTACATATGCTAGTTTGTATGTGAATCTTATGCAAGTCTGTTTTTACATATGCTAGTTTGTATGTGAATCATATGCAAGTCTGTATGAGAATTATACACAAGTTTATATGTGAATCAAGTATATATACATATGCGAATCTATATGTAAAACATGTGATATTAGTTTACATGTTTAAATTCATATGCAAGTATGCAGAAATCCATATGCAAGTTTAGGTGAAAAACCCTATTCACATATGCAAGTTTAGGTGAAAACCATATTCACATATGCAAGTTTAGGTGAAATTCATATATGCAAGTTCATAATTTCATGTTTAGATCTATATTTAGATCCATGGCAGTACATAGTTTATGAAAATTTATGTTCTACATGTCCATTGCCTGTGCAAGTTATAGGCTATGCAAACTTATGTTATAATTATTATTCGCAAGTTAGATCTATTTTATGTGTTATGCAAGTTGTGATGTTTCTTTTCTTTTTACGAGTTAGACTATTAGCGAGTCTATCATATTTCATACTAATCGTACGAACGGCGTAGGGACAATGGGAAAATAATAAATATTAATATTGTGAATTGGCATATAATGGCTTTAAAAGCATATAATTAATTTGAGACATTAATTGGTATAATTTATATACCTGAAAATTATGGACATAATTTAAGTGACAATTATGGACATGGATTAAAAATTGGAAGTTATTGACAATCTGAAATAGGGATATCAATTCAAATTGGGGTTGAATAAAAATGTGTATAATAAATTCCTAAGACACGAGGTTAGACTCGTTTATGGTATAAGACTGCCCGGACCCGCCCGGCAAATCCAGCAACCACAAACGTTAGTCTAATGTGAGAGGTCAAAGGCATAAATTAAATGCACAATAAATGCCTAAGACACGAGGTTAGACTCGTTTGTAGTATAAGACTGCCCAGACCCGCCCGGCACATCCAGCAATCGCAAATGGTAGTCTAATGTGAGAGGTCGTAGGCATAATTAAAAGATGCTTAGACACGAGGTTAAGTCTGTCTTTTGGTGGAAGTCTGCCCGGAACCGCCCGGCGTATCCAACGACCACAAGTAATCGACTTAATGTGAGAGGTCTATGCATTAATAATTAATTAATGCTAATCAAAGGAGAATATGAATGACAAATAGAAGTTTGGTTGAGTTGAGTAATTCTATGAGTACCAATCTGATGTTGATTTCAGTCTTCGGGGTTGATATTTAGGGAGTTATTCTCTTAAACAATGTATCTGTGAACTAAGTTGTACTTAATCATAATCTGATAAGTAGGTGGGGTTAAGACCAGCATAACCAATATTATATATTAATCTGATAAGTAAGTGGGGTTAAGACCAACTTAACCAATAATATATTTTAATATGATAAGTGGGTAAGGTTAAGACCAGCTTAAACAGTAATATATATTAATCTTGTAAGTGGGTAGTGTTAAGACCAACTTAACTAATAATATATATTAATCTGATAAGTGGATAGGGTTAAGACAAACTTAAACAATAATACATATTGATCTGATAAGTGGATAGGGCTAAGACCAACTTAACCTATAATATATAAGTGGGTAGGGTTAAGACCAGTTTAACCAATAATATATATATTGATCTGATAAGCAGATAGGGTTAAGACAAGCTTAACCAATAACACATGTTGATTTGATAAGTGGGTAACATGGGTGACATGTGGGATATAATTATAAACACTTAACCAAGTTGAAACATGTAAGAGGACATGAATAAGAGGGGGTTAAGTGGGAAATCCTAAGTGGGGACCAAGCATAGGTGGAAAGCTTGTGTCAAGCATGGGGGACCCTTTTCAAACCAGTAACCCATTAAGTATCTTTGTGAGCTCGAGTTAGATCGAGGATAGGACACGCTTATTGGGTTTGATTGTAAGAGGTCAAAACGGGTTAGAAGTGGCAATGCAAGTCCAACGGGGTCATGTGCGTGCATGGGCCCGGGCTGGTAGGTAAGACGTTGTTGCATCGTGTAGGTATAAGCCGTGCATCTTTAGTGTTATCGGGTTGCCACTTTGAATTGGTACACCCCACTATGGGACCAGCACAGGTATCTACGAGTTAGGGAGCTAATCGAATGGGGAAGGTAGTGGGTACGACTAGCAGAGATAGGAGCAGGCGGCTCCTATGAAGATAGCTAGGAGTCCAACTACCATATTATGAATAAATTTTGTAATTAGAATGGGGAGGGTAGTAGGTACAACTAGTGGAGATAGGAGCAGGCGGCACCTATGAAGACAGCTAGGGGTACACGAAACTACCATTATTATTATTTTGTTCAGTAGGCGGGATCAACTTTTAGGGCGACTAGTATTGGTGCAGTAAGATAATTATCCTATAGTGATTAGTAACGCAATTAACGTTATCTTATTCCTCCTGTTGGTTTGGTCATGCCCATATGTTTCACAGTCATTCCTTGTTTTACTAGTTTATGCCTTTTCCTAATTACTTTAATAATTATATTGTTAAAGTTATTGGACTCGGCAGACTTTATGTCTGACCCCCTTTGTTTTCGGCTCTTTTCTTCCTTCACCCCCTCTAGGTTTTCAGGGTGGGACTAGTGCTAGTGGAGCTTGATTTGGACCTCTTTCTCACTCTTTTAGAAGTGCTTGGATTACTAAAAGCAAATTTCATCTTATCTCTTTTATGGCTACTTATGTTGGGGTTATGCTTTTTTACTTTATGTACTTGGAAAATAATTTGTCAAGATGGATATTAAGTGTACATGGTTTTATTGTTGATTTTTGATGTTGTTGTAACCAAACTATTTCTCCACTGCAATAAAAGTTGTTTTTTATCTTTCAAGTACCAATATATGTGTCTGTCTTGTCATATTCTGTTCTATACACCAATAATACTCCATGAAAGTTAATACATTCCCTTGTAGAGTGACATTAATGGACATGGGGTGTTACAACAACTAAACATACCGGAGTTTCCCTTAAGGATAATAATGTGCTCCTAAACATACCAGAGTCTAGATGTACCCTAATTACTACCCCAATCGATCAGCTCCTTACTCCGTAGATACCCTGTGCTGGCCCCACAGTAGGATGTATCACTTCGTAAAGCGGTAACCCTTTATTTTTAGGATGTGCACAACCATATCTACAGTCATCACGACGTCTTAACCTCCCTTGTCTGGACCCATGTACGCACATGAGCCCGTCGGAATGCGCCGCGCACACTGCCCCTTTGTTTTGGATCTCTTACAATCAGCCCAGTAAGCGTTCTCCGACTCCGACCTAGTCCAGAAAACTCGTTTGGTACCTATATATGGGTTACTGATCAAAATGGGTCCCACACACAAGATGATACAAGCTTCCCACTATCCTTGTGTCCCCACTACAAGGTTTTCCATAGGTTATGCTATAACAGTGTAATAAAATTACATAACCCCAAATAGGTTAAGTTTATGGGCCTATATATAAATATTACCCACCACCCCAAGATATACTTAACTCTCCCACTGTTTCAAGCAAGTTTACTTAACCCCTACTCAAGTTAACATGTTCATATAATCCATATGGATTCAACCAGGTTAAGTATTCAAGTTCATTACCATTCATTCATTTATGGTTATAATGCGCTAGACCTCCCACATTAAGCCTACAACTTGTGGATGCTGGATATGCCGGGCGGGTCCGCGCAGACTTCTTCCACAAGTCGGGCTTAACCTCGTGTCTTAGCATGTTTCATGTTTATGCACTTAGACCTCTCACATTAGATTCACCACTTGTGGTTGCTGGATATGCCAGGCAGGTCCGAGCAGACTTCTATGACAAGTGTAATCTAACCTTGTGTCTAATTGCGGTTATAGTTTCTAATTACTGTAATTCTAGGCATTTTCCTTCTTTAACAATTATCCCTATTTCATTATAGGTTTTCACGCCCCTTTTTCCAAGTCATATTTATCATGCACCATATGCCCTAAATTTAAGATTTAAATCACAATTTGATTTATGCCCCAAATCCATATTCATGTATTTAATTCAAGTTGTGCCCAAATTTCCAATACAAGTTATGCCCTAATTTCAACGTTTTCCCCTCGTTTCCAATTTCACGCGTTCGCATTTTTCAGCGGTACGCCTAGGCTCGAAGGTAGCCTGACTATAAAATAAAAAGGGAAACGAAGAAGGGAAGAGAACATAAATAATAACAAGATTTACATATGACGACAAAAATAGGCATAGCATGGGCGGGAATTTTCCCACCCTTGGGAATCGACCTCATCGAGGTGGTGTCTAGAATTCAAAATAATTCTAATTCGCGCAGTGGAAGGGAAGTGGGAAAATTCCCGCCCATGGGTGTCGACCCCATCAAGGGGGTATCATGGATGTCTATGACTAATGGATGAGTAGATGGGTGATGGATGCTAGGATATACATTCTTCTTAACTTGGAGATTTCCGGGACGAAATCCTTTAAATGGGGAAGAATGTAACACCTTGTAATTTTAACAACATATTAAGATGATAAACTAAAGAATACTTAATTAAATATTCAGAATTAAGTGAAACGGACTGCGCCATTGCATTCGGCTCAGAATTCTGGTCAAACAAGTCACTGGTTTGCGTAAAACGGATGTCGTATGAAGAAGTTATTAAGGTTTGAAGTTTGTACGCATAAGAGAGATATATGTGAACAAAATAAGTATAGAATTCAAAATAATTCAAATTCGCACAGTGGGAGGGGAGCAGGAAAATTCCTATCCATCGGTGTCAACCCCATCAAGGGGGTGTCATGATAGGCATAGCAACTAATAAGCATACAATGACAAAATTGAGCATAGTGACAAGATAGGCATATAGGAACAGATCTGATGAACACGTGATAATAAAACTGGTTAGGCATACAAACAATGGCAGATCTAATGTGGTAAATAGGCATAGGCTTAGATCCAATTCATAATCATGTCAAAATAACTTAGATACAAAGGTTACGGCAGATCTGATATGATTCAATTAGTCACAGGCTTAGATCCAATTCATAAACATGTTTAGATTATCTTTTAAGTATTCATATCTAAAAATAACATAGACTCACTGTGAATGGATTTAAGAAATAAAAGAGTAATTACAGATGTTGAATCACAGATCTCTAAACTTGAATGACTTGATTGTTGAAGAAGAAAAGCTTGATTTAATCCGGGCAGAGGCAACATTTAGTTCTCCATTGTTTTTGGTGTGTAAAAACAAGAGAAATGGGGTCTTATTTATAACCATCAGCCAGTGAATCTTGCACATAAATCAATCCATGTACGAAACAAGAAATATGCCTAGATCTACGTGGGGGTCGACCCTTTCTTGGTGTGTCGACACAGGGGCCGACACCCCCTTGATGGGGTCGACCCATGGGTCGCCACCCCCTTGATGGGTTTGACAGCCATGGGCGGAATTTTTCCGCTCCCCTTCCACTGTGTGAATTTGAATTATTTCGAATTCTAGACATATTTTGTTCATATATATTTCTCTTATGCGTATACAAACTTCAAACCTTAATAACTTCTTCATACATTGTCTGTTTTATGCAAACCGGGTGTTTATTTTGATCAGGATTCCAAGATGAACGCAATGGTGCAACCCATTTCACTTAATTTTGAATATTTAATTAAGCATTTTTTAGTTTATCATCTTAATGTATTGTTAAAATTACGGGGTGTTACATTCATAGATTTCTGTAGCTTGATTTTGTGGACTTTTGATTTATTCGTGATAAATGAATTTATAGTCAATAGCTGTTGGATTTGATTTACATTATTAAAACGTGAATTTTTAGATCGATTTCTGTTGCAATCGATATTGGATGATAATTACTACTTTAAAAGAATAAAGGGTTTATATTATCAGTAGATACCAAATTCTTTTATTTAAATGTTTTCTGAACCTACTTCGTTATATAAAGTTACTCTGCACAATAGTTTTATGAATCGTTTTACATTCTACTAGTACATATTATACAAACCTTTTTCTCATTCGTAAGAGAAATCTCATAAAATGCCTTAGTAAAAACAAGGACTATGACCCTTTTTGTTTGCTTCGACGGTTAATTTGTGTACTCGTTTGATTGAACACTTTGGCAATGACGTTTTGTATCTCTAGTGTAATATACAACTTGTTCATAAATATTCAGGTATAGCAAGTGGTTATGGGACATGTAGCTCAACTCTTATATTTAATAACTTGGCATAGTTTACACTATATTTAATCAATTCTGATCAGCTCGATCTTCGTTCATTTGATGATCTTTGGATCATCTTGAAGAACTTTGGTTCATTTGATTATATCGATGATCTTCGGATCATCTTAAGGAAGTTTGGTTCATTTGATTATATCGATGATCTTCAGATCATCTTAAGGAACTTCAGTTCATCTTTTCTTGAGGAGCTTCGTCTCATGATGTTTTTGGATTCGCGAGGAACTTTGGTTCATCTTTTCTTGAGGAGCTTCGGCTCATGCGATCCTAGAATTTGCGAGGATCTTCCGTTCATCATTCCTTGAGGAGGTTCGGCCATGCGATCTTTGGATTTGTGAGAAACTTCGATTCATCTTTTCTTGAGGATCTTCGGCACATCCAATCTTCTCATTCGCAAGGAACTTCAGTTCATCTTTTCTTGAGGAGCTTCGGCTCATGTGGTCTTCAGATTCGCAAGGAACTTCGATTTATTTGATTATATCGATAACCTCATCTTATCTTGACGGATTTACGATATCATATCTCAGGAGTAGCTTTATGATTAGGATAAGATATCCTTGTATAGCACTGAGATTTCTTTGACATATTGTATGTACATCTTGAGCCTTCACATTTTGCATGTGAACATTATTGTTATTGCTTATATTTCATTATCTGCTTATATCTCTGTTTCCATATCAATTTATTATGATAAGTATAGCTAGACTAATCTATCTATTATTTATTTTCTTGTCAATATTACTCAGGTCAGACTGAGTTATTGTAGGTGCTTCTCCATGACTTTAGCAGGGACCATCGCTTAAATTTTGGAAACTATATTAGCTTTGTAGTTTTTGGTTATATGTATATGAGATTGAGACTCTTTTGTATACATACTAGTTTGTGTAGCCATGACTTGAGGGTATTATGTTTGGAACCTTCACTCTTGAGGGTATTATGGTGTTCATAATTTTGTATACATACAAGTTTGCTTCCTAGCAGGTCTTTAACAGTCTTCTGAGCGAAATCTTTAAGATACGCTTTCGCGTTGTCATAGTTTGCTTTCTTGGGATCATAACCTATGGAAGTGGAACTCCCATACTGTTCCTGCCCGCATTGGTTTCCTTGATAGTCCATTCTTATTAAATGGGACTTCTTCTTCTTGGAAGAAGCTGCCTTGAGATTCTCCTTTTCATATGAGTGTTGAATAGTAGCCTTTCTTTTCGAGGACTCATTTGTTTCTCTTTTACTAGATTTGGTGAGCCTTGAAGATTTCTGTGCTTGAACAACATTAATTTGAGCTTGCATCTCTTGGAGCTGCTTCTCCAAGGCCATAATTCTTGCGGCACTCTCCTCCATGGTGTTTGGTGGTTGTGTTGGGCTGGATGTAGCTCCTCTTTTGTTATTGTTTAGATCAAGCGTTAAATGTATGTTTCCTTCAAGGGTTGCATTAGGAGCCAGTTCCTTGTTTTGATCTTCCAATCTTTTTTATTTCATCTTTCCTGCCATGGAGTAATAAATTTACAAAGTTAACTCTAGGTAGATTAACCTTAAGGACGGAGGTTCAGGCCCTCCTTCTAGCACCGAAATATTAACTTTATTTTCCGTTAACACCCGGATTAAGTTGTATAAGACATGTGTTCAAGAAACTTGACGCAGTCATGATCCAGGGTTACTGAAGGATGTTTGAAAACCAATGATGCTTGACTAAATCTACCTTTCCTCCAGCATTGGAATCCCTGTTCTGAAGATGAATTATCCTTCCCTCGAGGGGTGAATATCACACTTATAATACAGGGGAGTTCCGAAATGATCTAAAAAAAGGTTTACTTATCCTAACACCACTAAGGTCCTATGAAATAAGTCACTCCCTAGATCACAAATGCGATGTCATATATTGTGATAAAAAGAAATAGGATGATGCTTCTTCACATTCGGGAAGAGAACATCACAATGCTTATTGACTCAGAGATCAAGTTATAATCCTGCAGATAACCCCCTTCCAAAGCTAGGAAGCATTAGGCTCATTATGAGAGAGTTGACCAACGTTGCAGAACCCTCAAGATAGAAGGAGGAGGACTTCGAATTTCTATGAAGCCTTTCCTCTTTCACGAAGGTGCCATGATCAGCTTTCTCATATGAAAGTTAAATGTTAACTCCCTGTTTCATCATAGTGACACACCAAGATAATCAAATCACAAGATGTTTAAGTCTCGGAATTCTTCATTCATAAATTGTAGATGTATTACAAGAATTGAAGGAATCCTCCATCTAATTTGGAAAGTAGGATTTTCTTCTTGAAGAAGAAGGAACACTTTTGGGAAATGAAATATCTGTCCCCCTCAAATGTAACCTCTGGGACCTTATTTATAAAGAACTCGGGGCCTCTACTGCCGTTCGGCTATTGGGCCTATAAGGGTTTCTACCGGCGGCTTTTTCCTTGGCCTCAGATGCTTGGCTCCTGACCGCCTTCGTAGTGTTAATTGTAGTCTTCAAAGTGAGGGTCTCGGTCAGTTGGGGCTTCTTTTGAGATTGAGGCAAGCTTGTCGATGCGGCGGCTTTTGGATGGCATTTGAGCTTCCGGTAGTGGCTCCCGGATGTAGGCTCTCAGGCGTATGCTTTCGGATGTAGGCTTTCCGCTTTCTCGTGAATATTAGAGGATCTTTCCCTCATAATGTATGTAGATAGCTTCCAGCTTGAAACCATTATTGGTCTCTGTGCTACCTAGATTAGTACGAATAGCCTATATTTCACTAGGGTTCTGGTTAGCCTTCCGGTGGAGATTTTAGGATAGTCTGATCTTCCGGAAGGTAGATTCCAGTGATATTTCTGTTGTCTAAAAATGTGACCTTTCATCATTTGTGTAGTAGATGGTTTGGAAGCTGGTTCTGGATAATCTTTATGTACCTTTGGCTTGAGGCCCTTGCTATCTTTGGCTTCCGATGTGTTGGCACTAAGTAGGTTTATACCGGCGGCCCTTTCGGGTTTCAATAAGCAGAGCTTATGTCTTCTTCTTTCTTGGTTTCTGACTCAGGTATCCTTTCGCTACAGAACTTCCCATCGGGTAGACACTGTCGGATGGACTTTGCTGGCATTCCGTGGGCTTTGAATTGCTTTCTTCCCAGGAGGTGTCGGTTAATGTAGCTCCTAGATCATTCTTTTATGCTTTCGGTTCTTTCTATTATTCGGCCTTTTTCTTTCGGAAGGACCTCTTATGCTTATGTTCCTTCGATACCCCTTCACTGTTAGCCTATATTATAGGTTAATTTTGGTAGTAACATTTTCCCCCTAGTGAAGGGGAGTTTACGACTTTTCAAGTCAAACTTTTCCTTTTCAAGTTATTTTATATTCATTTATGAGTTGTTTCTTAATGCTGGATTGCTTCATGAAACCTTCAAGGCATTTCTTTCAGGCTAGCTCCTTTTTCTTTGACCGTTAAAGATTGAGGGCCAATGATCGATTTTTTTATTTGATAGAAACCTTAAACCAAACCTAACCAAGATAACCTAAAGCTTGAAGACTAGAAATCCCTTTGCGGTATTTGTGAAGAGCCGAATCAACCCAAATTCAGGTATTAAGATAGATAGAATACCGTAAACCCCTTCTGGCATTTGTGATGAGCCGAATCAACCCAGATTCTAGTATTAATATAGAAAAAATACCGAAAATAGGTTTGGGTATTAATATAGATAAAAGAATGGAAACCCCTTCCAGTTTTTCGAAGGGCCGAATTAACCCAGATTCGGGTATTAATATAGACAGAAGACCAGAAACCCCTTTCGGCATTTGTGAAGGGCCGAACCAACCCAGATTCTGGTACTAATACAGGCAGAAGATCGGATACCCCTTCTGACATTTGTGAAGGGCCGAATCAACCCATATTTAGGTATTAAGATAGACAAAAGACTGCAAACCCCTTTCGGCATTCGTGAAGAGCCAAATCAACCCAGATTCGGGTATTAATATAAACAGATGACCGGAAACCCCTTCTGACATTTGTGAAGAGCCGAATCAACCCAGATTCGGGTATTAATATAGACAGAAGACTGGTAACCCTTTATGGCATTTGTGAAGAGCCGAATCAACCCAAATTCGAGTATTAATATGGATAGAAGGCCAGAAACCCTTCCGGCATTTGATTTGTGAAGCAAAGGTTGTACGTGCTTCTTGAGCCACCCTGTGGGCTTATGATGTCAAAGCAGAGGATGTACGTGCTTTGCTAGACACTCTATGGGCATGTGCATCCGGTGCGCTTGGCTAGCTTATCCACAAGTAGGGCCCAAGGACTTACCCAACCTCCCTCTAGGAGGTGCCTTATCCTGACCATCGTAGGTGATGATAACGTCTTAGAAACATAGATAGGACCATCGTAGGCACAGAACTAAGGTTTACTCTTTTGACGCTCTATATTGACCATTGTAGGTACTGATAGAGGCCTACATGCCACCTCCCTCCGAGAGGGATGCCCTATCTTGACATCTTAGGTGATTATAGGGGTTTGTGTTCCCCTAGCGGGTAACGCGGAACATAAGTAGAGGTAGGATGTGTTTTTCTTTGAGTAGTGGTAGGACATGCTTAGTTCTAGCAAAGGCAGGGCATACTCTTCTGTGAGCAGAGGCAGGGCATGCTAATTTTAGATGCACTTCCACGACCATTTCTGGAATGAAACGGAGGCTCATGCTTTTGATGCTTTAACCTAGTCCCCTTTGATTTGGGCATGGAGAAAGACCAACACACCATCCCCCTTAGGGGGTGCCTCGTCCTGACCAATTTTGGTGATGACAAGGGATTTGATCCTTTTTTTCAGCTTGACCCTTTTGGATTTATTTTAAGTTATTGAAAGGGTTTTTGTGCCCTTGGTTACATGATCACTTTTTGGATGAAAGTCCTTTTTCCTTATTTCTTTTTGTTGAGAAGTATGGTCTTAAATGTTTGGAGTTCCATGTTCTCGTAACAAGATCTCCATTGGGTCTGCATAGCCGATATGTTCCGAGCTTAAATTCTTAATGGATGACCAAGGGTCCTTCCTAATTTGGGCCGAGAGGGCCATCCGCTGAGTTCTTTGTGTTTGCCATGACTCTTTGTAAAACTAATTCTCCTTTTGTGAAGGTTCTAGTCTTAACTTTTGTGTTGTAGTATTTAGTAATCCTTCTTTGATATTCAATTGTACTAATCACAGCCTCATCTCTTAATCCATGTATTAAGTCTAGGGACTCCTTTCTTAACTCCTGATTGGGATCAAATGCAAAATCTATCCTTCTATGCGATGGGATTTTGACCTCAACCAGATGCATAGACTTGCATCCGTATGTTAAGGAGAAAGGGGTGTGTCCCGTTGCTGTTTTGGCATAGGTTCTATACGCCTAAAGCACTAAATGCAACTCTTCGGCCAAATTTCCTTTGGTTTGGTTTAGGCATTTCTTAAGAATTGTCTTTGTAGTTTTGTTGGCAGCTTCCACAACACCATTAGCCTTTGGTGTGCTACTGAAGAAAAACTTTTGATGATTCCATTTTTATCACAAAACCGAGTGAGTTCTTCGATCTCGAATTGTGTTCCATTATCTGATATGATTTGGTGTGGGATTTCGAAGCGGGTAACAATATCTTTACTGCAAATCTTAACTCCTTTTTAGACGTGATTGTCGAAAGTGGTCCATTTGGTGAAGTAGTCAACGGATACTACGTCATATTTAGCTCCTCTTTTGGAGATTGGTAAGGGTCCGATTAAATCTATTCCCCGTACGTCAAAAGGCCAGGGGCTCGAGATAGTAGTTAACCCGCTAGGAGGGAGCCGGGGCACCCTAGAATACTTTTGACACCTTTCACATTTTTTGACATGCTCAACTGCTTGATTAATCATCTGTGGCCAATAATAACCCTGTCGCATGACCCTTTTGGCCAGCTTAATTCCACAGGAATGGTCTCCATTCCATCCTTCATGAGCTTCTTTCAACAGGTTAAGCCCATCTTCAGGGTTTATACATCTTAAGTAAAGAGGTGAATGCCCCTTTTTATAGAGTATATTATCCATAATCACAAATTTAGGAACTTGGTTGTGACACCCATGTCCGTTAATTTCACTCACAAAGGGAATGCATTAAGTTTCGTGAAGTGTTATAGGTAAACAGAAACAGAAATATTACAAGATAGATATAAAATAATATCGGAATTAAAACTTTACTTATAATAAAGCATCGTGGTTCAAAATCATCATATGTCTGAAATACACAAAAACCATTACAACATAAAAAATATTATCTTGTACTTTAAAACATCAGAGTACATGAAAGAAGCAAAATTCTCCAAACAAAATATAGCCATAGCAACAAGGATAGGAGCTTGAGCTATATATCTAACCAGCTCCAGAAAAATTTAAGTAGGATCACGGTCAAGCCTAAGTGTTCCTGCACTGAGAACCTGAGGGGAGGGGGAAACGGAAGAAAGAAGAGGAAACAAAAAGGGTCAGACATGAAGTCTGGCGAGTCTAGTTACTTTTAGCAAGTAAATGAATAAAAGAAGCATGACAGACGTATAAAGTGGATAAGAGAAAGATAACTACATAAAATGCAGGTATGACAAGGTAAATAGGGTAGGGTGTATACGCTTCTCTAATGATTACTCTGCACCATTATTAGTCTAACCAGGATGAGATGATCCCCTCCACTATACGGTGGTAGACCTAGGCATACATCAAAATGTACCTTAAGTACTACCCTAATTGATCGGCTCCCTAATCCGCGTAGATACTTTGTGCCGGCCCCACCGTAGGATGTATCACGTCCTAATGTTGCAGCCCTTCGCTGATATGCACACCCGCATATCTACAGGTGTCACAGTGTCTTATCCCCCTCTACCCGGCCCATACACGCACTTGACCCGGTCGGTTTGCGCCGCCCACACCGTCCTATATGTTTGGATCTCTTACAATCAGTTCAGTAAGCGTGCTCCTTCTCCGACCTAGTTCGGAGTACTTTGTTTGATACCTACTCTGGGTTACTGACTGAAACGGGTCCTGCACAATATGATAAAAGTTCTCCCCTTTGTCTTGTATCCCCTACTAGGTTTTCCATAGGTTATATTTACCCTAAAAAGGTGTCTTTAATTATATAACCCCAATCTTTCTACCAGTTATGCTTACCTATATGTGTCTTTAATACATAACCCCCAATTGGTTAAGTTTTGTGGGCCTATATTAAATATTACCCAACCAACTTAGATATACTTATCTTAACCCTCCCATTGTTCAACCTAGTTTACTTAAACCCCTATTCATGTTTTTGTTCACCCAATCCTTATGGATTCAACTAGGTTAAGTATTTCAATTCCTTACCATATCCATTTATGGTTTATAATGGGCTAGACCTGCCACATTAGGTCTACAACTTGTGGATGCTGGATATGCCGGTCCGGTCCGGGCAGACTTCTTCCACAAGTTGGGCCTAACATCATGTCTTAGCCTGCCTCGTATTTGTGCACTTAGACCCCTCACATTTGATTCAACATTTGCGGTTGCTGGATATGCCGGTCAGGTGCGGGCAGACTTCCACCACAAATGCAATCTAACCTCATGTCATAATTGCAGTTACAGTTTCTAATTACTATAATCCCAGGAATTTTAATTATTCTTCAATTTTCACCTATGACTTTATAGGTTATAAGTTTCATGCCCCATTTTCCCTAATTATGTTCATAGTGAAAATTCATATTCATTATTCAAGTTATGCCAATTCTAATGTTTTCCCCCGTTTCCTAACTAACGCATTCACATATATTTGGTGTCATGCCTAGGCTAGAAAATAGCCTGACAATAAACAGTAAAAGGGAAAAGTGATGGGAAGAAGAAAATAGTTATTATTCTAACATTACTAGCATTAATGTGTATATATATATATATACTGGCATAGACATGTAATTGGCATAATAATAAGGTGGACATAAAAACAGATCTAGTGAACAGGTGATGATAAAACTAGATTGAACATAATAAGGATGTCCTAATAGGCATGAATAGATATAAATAAGGATCCATATGTCCAATTAATGACAGATCTAAATTAACCACCATATGATAGGTACAAGATGATCTAGAGGGAGAATTAGATTTAAACAAGATTTTAACTGTCCAAACAATGATAGATCCAAATTAACCACAAACATAGATAAAGTTTAAGATCCACATATGTGACATGGTAAATTATCCATAAGAGAATTAGATCTATAAAAATAGATCTATCATGATAAAGGTTAAGATCCAAGAATATCATAGATTCACAATTTATAACAGATCCAAATAATAGTCATATCACGTTTTCTTTTAATCATTTAAATCTAAAAGTAACCAAACTCACAGTTTTGGATTTTAGAAGATAGAAGAGAAATTGTTGGTGTTGAATCTCAAATCTATACTTGAATCTCTAAGTGATTATCTCTAGATGATAGTTGTAGAAGAAAAGTATTCGAATCAGTTCAGGCACCGGCAGCATATAGCCTTCATTGATTTTTAGTGTAAAAAACCAGAGAAATGGACCTTTATTTATAGCTAGCAGCCCTTAGAAATTGACTGCCACCTCAGCCCTAGGGGGGTCGACCCCAGGGTAGACCACCCCTTATTGGGCCGACCCCCCTTATGGGGTCGACACCCCTAGGGCGGGAATTCTACCGCCTACGGGTTTTTCGAAATTTGAGCTGAAATTTGGTTTTCTGGATAGGTTTGAACTGATATATATATATATATAATTATAATTATCTTGCGCGTATACAAACTTCAAACCTTCATAACGTCTTCATATGGTGTCTGTTTTACGCAAACCAAATGTCCATCTTGACCAGAATTTCGAGACGGACGCAATGGCATAGTCCATTTCCCTTAATTCTGAATATTAAATTAATTATTATGTAATTTGTCCTCTTTTAGTGTTGTTAAATCATGGGGTGTTACATTCCCTCTACTTAAAGGATTTCGTCCCTGAAATCTCTAGGTTGAGAAGAATGTATATCCTACCATCTATCACCCATCTACTCATTCATCAATCACAAGCATCCATTGTCCTTAAAGACTTTTAATTCTTATATGAGCATATGCTAAATTGTGTGTATATGTCCCAATACTAATGTGAAGATTAGGCGGTCTACTAATTCAGTCGACCTCCTCAATGCAATGTATGTTAGTGCCATGAATCCAATATTTATGCAAATAATCATATTATAACATGTAAGTTCTATATGTGTGCACACTCATTCGTGTAAATGCAAAATCCAATTGATAATACATCCATTTTCACTCATTGAAAGCAAAGAAAAATGCACACACACCCATATGCAGTATGAGAGTGATTGAGCCGATCTAGTGCTTAATGTGTGTGTATATGCATTCACAGGAAACCACTAGCAAACAATTGCATCCACTTGCATCCATCAAACATAACATGTCTCAAACACATGTTTACATTCATAGGATTTCCATCTAAAGGTCGAAAATACTATTGATAGGACATACTCAAATGATAGAAACAAGCATAGATAAAACTTCAGAAAAGGAGTTAAGGTCATACCCTCAAAAGGGAAAGGGTAAGAAGCACGAATCTTTACTTTGGTCTCCCAAGTTGCATCTTCTGGGTTATCTCCCTACTGAACCTTCATCAACTTGATTTCTTTATTGCGTACCTTCATCAACTTGATTTCTTTATTGCGTACCTTCTTAACTTCTGATCCCAGAATATGGGTAGGAACTCGTCTAACTATTGCCTCCTATTTTACTTCTACTTCCTCTAATACACTTCACTCAACAACTTCCACAGTGTCATGCAAGCACTTCCGCAGATGAGAAACGTTGAAAATATCATGAACACCAGATAGATTTTCTGGGAGCTTCACTCTACAGGCCATTTGGCCATGGTCCCATAAATATGGGTGCTAACTTCCCTACAGATCCGAAGTGAACCACATTCCTCAATGGAGATACCTTTAAGAAAACCATATCTCCCACGTCAAATTTTATGTCAGTCCTTCTCTTGTCTACATAGGATTTTTTCCTATCTTGAGCAGCCTTCATTCACCATCGAATAAGGTCAATCTTTACGGAAATTTCTCTAACCATATCTGGTCCAAGCAATAGTCTTTCTGTAGATTCCCACCAGCAAGTTGGTGACCTATAGGGTCATCCGTATAATGCTTCAAAAGGTGCCATGCCAATGCTAGCTTGGTAACTTTTTTTGTAGGCGAACTCTACTAAAGGAAGATGCTTTTCCCAAGTACCTTCAAAGTCAAGGATACATAGCCTTAAAAGATCCTCTAGAACTCTGTTCACCCACTCCGTCTGCCCATCGGTCTGACGATGATAAGCAGTGCTCAAACACAACTGTGTACCTAATGCTTCTTGCAGGCTCCTCCAAAATTCACTGGTGAAGATGGGATCATGATCGCTCACGATGCTGGAAGGTACTCCATGAAGATGGACTATCTCACGAATGTAAATTGTTGCCAACCACGATGCCGTCCTCTTAATCTTAACTAGGATGAAATGAGCGCTCTTAGTGAGTCTATCTACCACAATCCAGATATTGGTGGTTGCCTTTCTTCGATCTAGGCGAACCGTCTATGAAATCCATAGAGACGCTCTCCAACTTCTACTGTGGAACCCCCAAAGAATGAAGTAGACCTCCGAGCTTATTTTGCTTAGCTTTGACTTGCTGACAGACCAAACATTGAAACAAATTCTGCCACATCTTTCTCCATCCCAGCCTAAAAGAAAACTCCTTTCATGTCTCTGTACATCTTATCACCACTTGGATGAATAGTCATCTTAGAATGATGGGCTTCTTCTAGGACTTTTTTTATCAAGCTTCCAGTTTGAGGAACACAAAGCCTTCCATCTCATCGCAACCACCCATTTTCATCTATGGAATATCTACCGAGGTGACTGGAAGTCTCCCTTTTTCTGAGCTTATCCATGATGTCTAAAATCTGTGGGTCACCTTGCTGCGAAGCTCCTATCTGATCCGTAAGAGTCGATCGTATTTCTAGCGATGCAAATAAATCAAGCAAAATCTCGATGGAGTGTCTAAATTCAAAAGTTGATATGATCTCCAAGCTCTTCCTTTCCACAAACAGAGGACTTAAGGCCATCCTCTGCCTACTTAGTGCGTCGGCCACCACATTACCCTTGCCAGGGATATACGCAATTTCAAAATCATAAGAAGCTAGGAACTCCATCCACCTATGTTGCCTTAAATTAAGACCCTTTTGTGAGAACATGTACTTGAGAGATTTGTGATCGGTGTATAATTTGAACTTCTTTCCAAGAAAATAATGATGCCACGTCTTAATCGCAAATACTATGGCAGCTAACTCTAAATAAGGGTAGGATAGTTCTTCTCATGAACTCTCAACTGTCAACCCCCATAACACACTACCTTTCCTTCTTGCATCAGAACTGCACCAAGCCCAGTACCACATGCATTAGTGTAAACCGTAAATACATTGCTCCCATCAGGCAAGGTCAAGGCTGGGGCTCTTGTCAGAGCCCTCTTCAAACGTTGGAAATCAACATCACAATCTATATCCCATGAAAATGCCAAGTTCTTCTTCGTCATCCTGGTGAGATGGGCCGATATCTTTGTGAAGTCCTTAATGAACTTCCTATAATAGCCTGCCAATCCAAGAAAGCTTCTCACCTCTGTTGCATTTTTAGGAATCTGCCAATCTTGCACTGCAACCACCTTTGTAGGATCTGCAGCTATCCCTTCTTTGGAGACCACATAACATGAGAATCTCACCTCATTTCTTAAAAAATGGCATTAGGAGAACTTTGCCTTAAGCTTATGCGCACTGAGAGTTTTCAAAACTTCTCTCACATGTTGGGCATGCTCTTCTTAGCTTTTGGAGAATATCAATATATCATCAAAAAAAACCACGACAAATTTATTTAGACACTTTCGAAACACCCTACTCATTAGATCAACAAAGTAAGTGGGTGCATTCGTCAACCCATAAGGCATAACTAGCCATTCAAAGAAACCATTCGGAGTTCTAAAAGCAGTCTTGTCTATACTGTCCTTAGCCACCCTCAACTGATGAAACCCCATGGCCACATCTAACTAAGATAATATTGAGGCACCAACACGCTAGTCAAACAAGTCGTCTATCCTCGGAAGTGGGTGCCTATCCTTCTTAATGAATTTATTCAATTCTCCATAGTCTATACATAAGCAAAGCGAACCATCCTCCTTAGTCGCGAATACTACTAGAGCACCCCATTCAGATATGATTCGCCTAATAAACCCTTTTTCAAGTAGCTCTCCTAATTGTTTGCTAAGCTCCTTCCTTTCCCTTGGAACCATATGGTGCACGGGAAATGTAACTGGCTTTGCATTGTCCACCAAATATATACGAAAATCGATCTCGTGCCTTGGAGGTAAGCCCCGGACCTCCTCAAAAACATCAGAATAATCTCGGACTACTGGAACAGATCGCAAATCATCTATAGATGCATCAAGAGACTCTAGGAAACTAGGCATAACAGACCCTTGGGGGTCACAAGAAATCTCGAGGGTCCTCCCATAGCAAGTTAAAAGTCTAACTACCCTCTTCTCACAATCTTGAATGGCACCATACGTGGTTAACCAATCCATCCTTAGAATCAAACCATAGCCCATAAAACCAAGCACATAAGCGTCGCATTCAAACTCAATGCTTAACACAGATATTCTCAAACCCTGACAAATCATGGAAAAATGAGTCGTACCACAAATGGAGTTTGAGACAACTACGGGATCCACGATCATAGTAGTATTAAGGTGTAGAGACTCAACTACCGAATCTGATATAAATTAATGTGAAGCGCCAGAATAAAAAAGAGTTCTAATAGGATGATTGGAAAGAGAAATACAACCTTCCACGGAAAATTTCCTACCTCTATCTGGAGCACTGGTCACGAGATCTTGCATCTTCCCTCCAGAAGCTCCTGCCCTTTGACATTGTCCCTGCTTCTTCGGGGACTCCCTAGCAAAGTGTCCAATCTCTCCACTATTGAAGCAAGAATTCTTCCTTCTTTGTAGTCCTTCACCAAGTGACCCTCACGTCCCCAACTGTGACACTTCCTCTTATCCTTAGCCTTGTCATTCTTTCCTCCCTTCTTCTGTTGCTGTTGTTGTTGTCCTTTCTTGGGCCATATCTTCTTGTTTTGCGTTGTTTCCTCAGCATTAGCCTCCTTCTTTTCTCTTTTCTCCTTTCTCTTCCTCATACATCAAGGCCATATCAACAAGCCTTTCAAAAGTTGCCCTCATTGGAACATGGGACAAGCTAACCGATGATGGGGTTCATTCAACCCTTTAGCAAACCACAAAGCTTTCTTATGCGAAATATCCACCAATTCCTGTCCAAATCTGGCCAGCTAGTTGAATTTGTTCACATACTCTTTAATAGTAAAGTTTCATTGTTTGAGTGCTAAGAATCTCTCCATTTGCATGCTTTTCTCATCTTGGGAAAGACACTTCATTTCAAACCTCTATCTAAAATCATCCCAAATTTCCACTGGATGGCCTGCTTGGGTTACTTCCCACCAAAACGAATCTTTATCTTTCAGTAGCCAGACAACTAACTGAATCTTTCTTTGATCTTCCACTTTAAAGATTGCAAACAAGTACTCGGTCTCCTTGAGCCAATTCATTGCCTCTACGAATGTCTCGGTTCCATGGAATGGCTTCCCTCCCATAGCACAGAAATCATTACAAATCTTAGAGAAGTTGTCCGCACGCGGAGGATGAGGAGGAGGAGGAACGACGAGTGCAGCTGGGGGAGGAACATTTCCTTGGCCTCCGGCAGGTGTCGTGGCCTCCAGATACCTACAGAATAGCCCGGTATAGCAATGCCCTATGGAATATTAGGTTCCCCAGGCATGCTGAAAAAGAAAAGGAAAGAGATTCAGACAAGGGATCGAAAGAATGCATTAAGTTTCATGAAGTGTTATAGGTAAACAAAAACAGAAATATTACAAGATAGATATAAAATAACACCGAAATTGAAATTTTACTTATAATAAAGCATCATGGTTCAAAATCATCACTTGTTCGAAATACACAAAAACCATTACAACATTAAATCTATTGTCTTGTACTTTAAAACATCAGAGTACATAAAAGAAGCAAAATTCCGCAGACAAAATATAGCTATAGCAATAAGGATAGGAGCTTGAGCCATACATCTAAGAAGCTCTAGAAAATGAAAGCAGGATCATGGTCAACCTTGAGTGTTCCCGCCCTGAGAACTTGTGGGGGGGGGGGGAGGGGGAGAGAATGGAAGAAAAAGAGGAAACAAAAAGGGTCATATATAAAGTTTGGCGAGTCCAGTTAATTTTATCAAGTAAATAAATAAAAGTAGCATGACAGGCATATAAAGTGGATAAGACAGAGATAACTACATAAAAGGCAGGTATGACAAGGTACACAGGATATGGTATATATGTTTCTCTAATGATTACTTTGAATTGTTACTAGTATAACCAAAATGAGATGATCCCTTCCACTATAAGGTGGTCGACTTCGACATACGTACAAATGTACCCTAACTACTGTCCTAATCGTTCGGCTACATAATCCACATAGATACTCTACGCTGGCCCCACCGTATGATGTATCACGTCCTAAAGTGGCAACCCTTCGCTGATATGCATAGCCTCATATCTAAGGTATCACGGTCGTCATATCTCCCTCTGCCCGGCCCATGCATGCACACGACCCGGTCGTTTTTTCGCTGCCCACACCGTTCTACACGTTTGGATCTCTTACAATCAGTTCAGTAATCGTGCCCCTTCTCCAACCTAGTTCGGAATACTTTGTTTGATACCTACTCCGGGTTACTGACTGAAACGGGTCCCACACAATATGATACAAGCTCTCCCCTTTGTCTTGTATCCCCCACTAGGTTTTACGCAGGTTATATTTACCCTAAAAAGGTGTCTTTAATTATATAACCCCAATCTTTCTACCAGTTATGCTTACTTATAGGTGTATTTAATACATAACCCCCAATTGGTTAAGTTTTGTGGGCCTATATTAAATATTACCCACCCATCTCAGATATACTTAACTTAATCCTCCCATTGTTCAACTAAGTTTACTTTACCCATCTTCATGTTTATCACCCAATCCCTATGGATTCAACTAGGTTAAGTATTTCAATTCCTTACCATGTCCATTTATGGTTCCCACATTAGGCCTACAACATGTGGATGTTGGATATGCCGGTCAGGTCCAGGCAGACATCTTCCACAAGTTGGGCCTAACCTCATGTCTTATCCTGTCTCATATTTGTGCACTTAGACCCCTCACATTAGATTCAACATTTGCAGTTGCTGGATATGCCGGTTGGGTGCGAGCAGACTTTCACCACAAATGCAATCTAACCTCGTGTCATAAGTGCAGTTATAGTTTCTAATTACTGTAATCCTAGGCATTTTAATTATTCTCCAATTTTCACCCATGATGTTATAGGTCATAAGTTTCATGCCCCTTTTTCCCCAATTATGTTCATAGCGAAAATTCATATTCATTATTCAAGTTATGCCAATTCTAATGTTTTCCCCCGTTCCCTAACTTACGTATTCACGTATATTTAGCGTCATGCCCAGGCTAGAAAGTAGCCTGTTCATAAACAATAAAAGGGAAAGGTGATGGGAAGATGAAAATAGTGATTATTCTAACATAACTGGCATAAATATGTATAATGGCATAAACATGTAATTGGCATAATAATAAGGTGGACATAAAAATAGACCTAGTGAACAAGTAATGATAAAACTAGATCTAACATAATAAGGATGTCCTAATAGGCATGAATAGATCCAAATAAGGATTCATATGTCTTATTAATGATAGATCTAAATTAACCACCATATGATAGGTACAAGATGATCTAGAGGGAGAATTAGATTTTAACAAGATTTTAACTATCCAAATAATGACAGATCCAAATTAACCACAAATATAGATAAAGGTTAATATTCACATATGTGACATGATAAATTAACCACAAGAGAATTAGATCTATAAAAATAGATCTAGCATGATAAGGGTTAAGATCTAAGATTATCATAGATTTACAATTTATAACAGATCCAAATCACAGTCATATCACGTTTACTTTTAATCATTTAAATTTAAAAGTAACTAAACTCATAGTGTTTGGATTTTAGAAGATAGAAGAGAAACTTTTGGTGTTGAATCTCAAATCTATACTTGAATCTCTAACTGATTAGCTCTAGTTGATAGTTGTTGAAGAAAAGGATTCGACTCAGTTCCGGCACTAACAACATTTGGCCTTCATTGATTTTCAATGTAGAAAACAAGAGTAATGAACCTTTATTTATAGTTGTCAGCCCTTAGAAATCGACTGCCACCTCAGCCCTTGGTTGGTCGACCCCCTTTATGGGGTCGACCCCTTTTATGGGGTCGACCCCCTTTATGGGATCGATACCCTTACTATGTGGTCGACACCCTTGGGCGGGAATTTTACCGCCCATGGGATTTTCAAAATTTGAACTGAAATTTGGTTTTCTGGATAGGTTTGAATTGATATATGTATATATATATATATATAAAATATTATCTTGCATGCATACAAACTTCAAACCTTCATAACTTCTTCATACGGTGTCCGTTTTACGCAAACCAAATTTCTATCATGGTCGGAATTTCGAGACGGACGCAATGGCGCAGTCTGTTTCCCTTAATTCTGAATATTAAATTAATTATTATTTAATTTATCCTCTTTTAGTGTTGTTAAAATTACGGGGTGTTACGTTGGTGTTTTATCCTTATCACTTCTTCCTTACTAAGGAGCAATGTTCCATTCAGGAGATAGTCTATTATAGGAGTCATCCACGTGTTTTCATGGTGGCGATTTGTTTCTATTAAGGGAGTTTACCTATTGGAGTTTCTCTCTTTTTTTCTTTTGTCTCCCATTCACAATGCTTGGGACCGGGTTAGATCTAATAACTTTTTCCCCGTTCTTGATTCTTCATGATCGATACTAGGCCTTTCCTGATAACCTACGGGAATTACTCGAGTTTCGGGGGCCCCTGGGAACTGGCTAATTTGACTAGCGAATCTACTTGATTATTCTCCCACGGGGTATTTGATGGATTGAAAAGTCCTCAAACATGGAAAGCATCTTTAATATGCTTTTCACATATAGGGTTAACCGTGGATCCTTGGTTTGATAGGTTTGCTTTATTTGGTTTACCATTAGTTGTAAATTCAAACCAGCCATCATTGACTCATACTCGGCTACATTGTTAGTTGCTGGGAATCCTAACTTCATGGCATAGTGCAAGCGGTGTCCATTGGGGGTAATTATAATATAACTTGCTCCTGCTCCCTGCTCATTAGAAGCCCTATCTACAAGAAGTTGCCACTTGGCCTTTATGTCATTCTCCTTAACTGATTGGTCTGTAATGAAGCTCGTGCATTCGTTCACGAAGTCTGCGAGAGCTTGTCCTTTAATTGCCGTTCGAGGATGAAACTCAATCTTGTATTGGCTAAGTTCAATACCCCATTTGATTAATCTCCCTGAGGTTTCCTACTTACTAAACACTTGCTTGAGTGGAAAACTAGTTAAAACCTTAACAGAGTGAGCTTGAAAGTATTCTCTGAGCTTTCGTGCAGTAAGTATTAGACAATACGCTAGTTTTTCCATTACATGGTATCAAGTTTCTACGTCCTTTAGCCTTCGGACAACGTAGTAAATGGGGTGTTGAGTTCCATTATTTTCTCTTAGAAGGACTGAGCTTACTGCTTATTCCGAAATGGCCATATACAGGTATAGATCTTCCACTTTCTTGGGACTAGACAATACCAGAGGCGTTCCCATATAAACTTTTAATTCCTGGAACACCTTCCTGCAATCTTCGTTCCACTCAAAATTCTTCTTTCTCTTTATAACATTGAAGAAATGAACGCATTTTCCTTGGCTTTTGAAATGAACCTACTAAGGGCTGCCACCTTTCCGTTTAAGTCATGATCTCTTTGCTAGTTCGAGGTTCCTCCATGTCCTTTATGGCCTCGATTTGGCCAGGACTGGCTTCAATCTCTTGCTCACTCAACACATATCCCAGGAACTTTCAAGATTGAACTCCAAAATAACACTTTTGCAGGTTTAACTTCATTTGGTAACTCCTTAAGACGTTGAACATTTCTTCCAAATCCTTTAGATTTTTCTCTGTTTTGGTGGATTTCACTAACATGTCATCCACATATACCTCCATATTGCTCCCTATCTGCTCTTGGAACATCTTATTTACTAGTCTTTGGTATGTTTTCTCCCACATTCTTCAACCCAAAGGGCATTACTTTATAGCAAATTGTTCCCCAATCAGTGATAAAGCTTGTATGCTCCTCGTCGGGTTTATGCATTGGAATTTGGTTGTACCAGGAGTAGGCATCCATAAGTTATAGTATCTTGTGACCACTCGTGGCATCAACTAACTGGTCAATTTGCAGAAGGGGATAATAATCCTTTGGGGAAGCCTTGTTTAAATCCATACAATCAACACACGTTCTCCACTTCCCATTAGACTTCTTCACCAGCACGGGATTGGCTAACCATTTTAGGTAAAGGACTTCTCAGATGAACCCGTTGGTTTCTAATCTTTTGACTTCCTCCTTTAAGGCTTCTAACTGGTCTCAATTATATTGTCTTTTCTTTTGCCGAATCGAGATCGCCGAAGGGTCAATGTTTAAGGCATGATTAATAATAGAGGGATTTATACCGATCATGTTTGAATGGGCCCAAGCTAAAAAATCATTGTTGAGTTGTAGGTACCGAATTAGGTCGCTCTTAAGGGGTTCTATTAGCCTTTTCCCTATGTTGACAACCTTCGATTTATCCTATGAATCAACGTTTACCTCTTCCACGTCTTCTATCGGTTTCATTCTTTCAGTGTCCCATCTAGAGTCTAAATCCATGACAATTTCTCCTTCTTCAGTCCGGTTTACATCATCAGATCTCTTCCTCTTTCTTTTCAAAGAAATGTACCTACCATATGCACTCTTGTCAGCTTTATTAATTTTTATCTTAGCTTCGAATGTGGGATGTAAGAATCCCCTATCCGAAGGTATAAAAACACTATAAGAATCAAAGTATGAAAAACACTCCCTTTTGTATTTGTCAATCGTTACAAAGTACAATTCGTGGGAACTAAACTGTTCTCCTCTAATGGTACCCCATCCCTACTTGGTTAGGAATTTTAACATAAGGTGCTTGGAGGAAACAAAAGCGTCCATCTCCTCCAAAGTTGGTCGTCCAAAAAGGGCATTGTAATAGGATGGTTGATCGATCACAACGAAGAGAGTCTCGAAGGTCCTATGAAGCGGAGGTAGTCCAACTTGAACCAAAAGGTTGGTTTTGCCCCACTAGATTCGATCCCTTGTTGTTGAAGATGAAGATTGGTTCGTTGATTGGCTCTAACTTCTTCTCAAAAATTCCCATCTGATCGAAAGCATGCTTAAAGATGACATTGATGGCGCTCCCGATATCCACAAGGATTTTGGAAACAATAGAGAGCACTATTTGCGCTATTATCATAAGAGGATCACTATGTGGGTGGCGGACCCCCTTCTTCCGGGGAGACCACTAGGTTGTACATTTTGAGAGCATAACGTGCGTTTTTCAATGATGGTTCTTCTCGGATGGAGAATATTACTTCCATGGCCTCCTTCATGTAGACTCCTAGCCCTTGGACAGTTTCCGCTAGGATGTGGCCCTCCATGGATCACATTGATTCGATTTATGGTCGAAACCAAGTATAGGTTGCCCTCTTCCATTATAGCCCCCATTGCTTTCACCGAAACCTTATGTTATCCATTTATACGATGAGTTGACATTTTCTTGTTCGAAACAAATTCTTTCAGATGTCCCTCTTGGGTCAGCTTCTGAATAATCCCGTCCGATACCTTGCACTCGTCAGTCTTATGTCTGTTGGTCTTATGGAATTCACAGTGCTTACCGCCAGAAAAAGGTTCCGGGTAATTCTTGGTTTTAAACGGGATGAGGAAGTTATTAACTTCTTTTACGACAGCATACACAAATGAGATGGGATTGTTTAGAGCAACCAAGTTGGTATTTGAATCTTCCTATCTTGATCTCTTTTGGTTTCCCTTTAGGGGCCTCCATCCAAAATTCGACCTTCCTCCTTCCCCTCGAGCCCTGAACTTTCTCTTTGTAAAGTACAATTCGTCCATGTGAATAAACTTGTCGGCTTGAAAATGAAAGTCTTGCAAGTCTTTACAGCCGTGAATGTATAATTCCTTCCAGAAGGGGGTAATTTCGATTAACCCCAAATGTATAACGATCAACTTGTCATGGTCATTCATATCCTTAGCCTTTAATGCCTCGATATTGAACCTTTTTAGATAATCTCCTAGAGACTCCCCTTGCCTCTGTTTGATGTTAGCGATGACTGTGTTGTCAATCGTTGGATCTTTGCAAACGCAGAATTGGGCGGAGAATTTGTATCACCCCGTAATTTTAACAACACTAAAGATGATAAATTAAAGAATAATTAACTTAATATTCAGAATTAAGTGAAATGGAATATGCCGTTGCGTTCGTCTCAGAATTCTGGTCAAAATAGGCACTTGGTTTGCGTAAAATGGACATCGTATGAAGAAGTTGTTAAGGTTTGAAGTTTGTATACACACAAGAATATATATATATATATACGCATAACCATTAAAAATCAATTCAAATTGGTTCAAAATCGCAGAATTGGGGAGGCGAGAATTTTCCCTCTCAGGGGTGTCGGCCCCAAAAGGGGGGTGTCGTCCCATGGGTCGACCCCATAAGGGGGTCGACCCCACTGTGGTAGATCTGGCAGATTAGGCTTTCCTTCTGTTGGCTATATATATGTCCTCATTTCTCTTGTTTCTCCACATCAAAAATAATGGTGAACAAGATGCTGCCTCTGCCAAGATTAAATCAAGTCTTTTCTTCTTCTACAATCAAATCAATCAATAAGAGTTCAGAGATCTGTGATTCAACATCTACGACCTTTCTCCTATTTTTCTAGATCCAATCACAGTGAGTTTACGTTACTTTTAGATCTAATTATTTGAAAAGTAAAACTTAACAAGACTATAACTTGGATCTGTGCCTGTGACTATTTGAATCATATCAGATATGCTATAACCTATTTGCCTAAGTTATTCTAACTTGACTATGAACAAGATCTAGGCATATATCTTTTGAATCATGTCAGGTCTATCTTTGTTTGTAGATCTAATTCACTGTTTAGATTACATCATTCATGTTCCTATTATGTCTGTGGCTTAATCAGATCTGTTATTAGTTGGAAATCTAATTCATTGTTT
Source organism: Allium sativum (assembly GCA_030737875.1). NCBI lineage: Eukaryota > Viridiplantae > Streptophyta > Magnoliopsida > Asparagales > Amaryllidaceae > Allium > Allium sativum. The sequence goes on along the minus strand of CM060912.1, from coordinate 963,983,905 downwards.
AAATCTTATCATGCCTATTATGATATCCCTATTATTTTAGAATCAGTTCTATTGTCACATGTTCATAAGATCTGTTCCTATATGTCTGTCTTGTCATTATGCCATTACATATTTATGCATGTTTCTGCCATTATATGTCAATCTTGTTAGTATGATCATTTCTGTCATGTTCCCTTCATCTTTTCCATTTTATTTTTATAGCTTGGCTACCTTCGAGCCTAGGCATGTCGCTAAAATATGCAAACGCGTTAAATTGGGAACGATGGGAAAACGGTAAAATTAGGGCATAACTTGTAATTGGAATTTGGGCATAACTTAGATGAAAAATATGAATATGAATTTGGGGCATAAATCAAATGATGATTAAAGACCTTAATTTAGGGCATATGGTTCATTATGAACATAACTTGGGAAAGGGGCATGAAAACCTATAACGACATTGGAATAGTTGGTCAATAAATGAAATGCCTAGAATTATAGTAATTAGAAACTGTAATCGCACTTAGACACGAGGTTAGATTACAATTGTGGTGGAAGTCTGCCCGGAGCCACCCAGCATATCCAGCGACCACAAGTGGTGAATCTAATGTTAGCGGTCTAAGTGCATAAACACAAGATGTGCTAAGACATGAGGTTAAACCTGACTTGTGGAAGAAGTCTGCCCGGAGCTGCCCGACATAATCAGCATCCACAAGTTGTAGATTTAATGTGGGAGGTTTAATACATTGTAACCATAACTGAATATGGTAATAAAGTTGAATACTTAACTTAGTTGAATCCATAGAGATTGCATGAACATGCTAACTTGAATAGATGTTAAGTAATCTGTTATGAACAGTGGGAGGGTTAAGTATATCTTGGGTTGGTGGTTAATATTTTTATATATAGGCCCACAAACTTAACCTGTGGGGTTATGCAATCTTTACTCTGGTATGGCATAACCTGTGGAAAACCTAGTGGGGATTCAAGCATAGGGGAAAACTTGTATCATCTTGTGTGTGGGACTGGTTTCAGTCAGTAACCAATATATAGGTATCAAACGAGTACTTCGAATGAGGTCCGAGTTAGGGCATGCTTACTGGGCTGAATATAAGAGATCAATATGTGGGGGATGGTGTGGGCAGCACATTTCGATAGGGTCATGTGCGTGCATGGGTCCGGAAGAGGAAGATTAGACGTCGTTACACCTGTAGATATGGTTGTGCACATCCTGAAAAGGAAGGGTTGCCACTTTAGGAAGTGATACATCCTACTGTGAGGCCAGCACAGGGTATCTACGGAGTAGGGAGCCAATCGATTAGGGTAGTAATTAGGGTACATCTAGACTCCAGTATGTTTAAGAGACCGTTATTATCCTTTGGGGTAATTCCAGTATGTTGGGCTGCTTGTTGATTGTATGGGGTAAAAATCTCTCACTTGAAGTACACCTAAGTCTACCATCTTGTACTATTGGGGATCATCTTGTTCATAAGACACTAGTATTGGTGAAGAGAAAAAGGCAAAGTATTAGAGAAGCGCAACTAACTCTATCATGTTTATCATGTTTATCTTGTCATACCTGACTTTTATGATGTTATCACTCTTATCCACTTTATATGCCTGTCATGATACTTTTACCTCTTTATATGCTAAAAGTAACTAGAATCACCAGACTTTGTGTCTAACCCATTTTGTTTCCTCTTCTTTCTCTACTGTTTCCCCCCAGGTTCTAAGGGTGGGAGTACTCAAGCTTGATCAGGACTCTGCTTTCATCTTGCATGGAGCTTCTTAGATATATGGCTCGAGCTTTTATCTCTCTACTAGGGCTATGTTATAGGGATTATGCTTATTTTATTATTGTACTCTGATGTTTTAAGTACAAGACGGAAATTTCAAAGATGTATTAGGTTTTTATGTAGTTTCAGACTTATGATGTTTTGAACCACGATGTTATGTTTTCTGTTTGAATAAAAAGTTTTAAATTCCGCTGCTATTTAATATCTATCTTGTAATGTTTCTATTTATGTTTACCTATAACGCTTCATGAAACTTAATGCTTTCTCTTAATGAGTGACATTAACGGACGTGGGGTGTCACAATTGGTATTAGAGTTGATGGTTTTCATATCAGATAAAAGATTTTGAACATTATTTTCAAAAAGGTTTTAAAAGAAAGTATTTTCAATAGAAAAGTATGTTTTGAAAAAACTATTCCCCAAAGCCATATGTAATATCTTTCAATCATTTGTCTGAATCCCTCTTCCTTTTTCTTTTTAGCACGTCTGGGGAACATAATATTCCCGAGGGCGTTACGATACCAGGCTAGTTCCGTCGGTATCTAGAGGCAACGGCGCCTATCGGTGGTCAAGTTGACGTTCCTCCCCCAGCAGCACCCGTCGTTCCTCCTCCTCCTCCATAAGAAGATAATTTTTCTAAGATCTGCAAATATTTCTATGCCAAGGGAGGAAATCTATTCAATGGAACCGAGATGTTCGTAGAGGCAAGGAATCAGCTCAAGGAGACAGAGGACTTGTTTGGAATTTTCGAAGTGGATGATCGTAGGAAGATTCAGCTAGCCACGTGGTTACTGAAAGATGAAGATTCGTTCTGGTGGGAAGTAATGCAAGCAGGGCATCCGGTGGAAACTTGGGATGATTTTAGATAGAGGTTTGAAATGAAGTTTCTTTCACTAGTTAAGAAAATCATGCAAATGGAATGGTTCTTGGCACTCCAGCAAGGAGGCATGACTATTAAAGAATATGTTAACAAATTTAACCAACTAGCAAGGTTTGGGTTGGAGCTGGTGGATACTCCGCATAAGAAAGCATTGCGGTTTTCTGAAGGGCTGAATAAACACCTTCATGGGTTGGCTATGTCTCACATTCCAATGGGAGCAACTTTTGAAAGGCTCGTTGATATGGCCTTGATGCATAAGGAGGATAAAGTTGAAAAGAAAGAAGTTGCGGTCGAGGAAACACAAAACAAGAAGGTATGGTCCAAGAAAGGATAAAAACAATAACAAAATAAGGATGGAAAGAATGAAAAGGCTAAGGATAAGAGGAAGTATCATAATTGCGGAAACGAGGGTCATTTGATCAAGGACTGCAAAAGAAGGAATAATGCTTGCTTCAGTTGCGGAGAGGTTGGGCACTTTTCTAAGGAGTGCCCGAAGAAGCAGGGACAAGGTCAAAGGGCAAGAGCTTCTGGAGGGAAGATGCAAGATCTCGCGACTAGCACTCCAGATAGAGGTAGGAAAGTTTATGTGGAAGGTTTGATTTCTCTTTCCAATCATCCTATTAGAACTCTTTTTGATTCTGGCGCTTCGCATTCATTTATATCTGATTCGGTAGTTTAGTCTCTACACCTTAATACTAGTATGATAGTGGATCCCATAGTTGTCTCAAACCCCATTGGTTGTATGACTCATTTGTCCATCATTTGTCGTCGTTTGAGAATATCTGTGTTAGGCATCGAGTTTGAGTGCGATGTGTATGTGCTCGATATGGTTCCATTCTGGATTGTGAGAGGAGGGTCGTTAAACTATTGACTTACCACGGGAGGACCCTCGAGATCTCCTGTGACGCTAAGGGGTTTGTCATGCATAGTTTCCTAGAGACTCTTGATGCATCTATTGATGATATGCGATCTGTACCAGTGGTCCATGAATATCCTTATGTCTCTAATGAGGTTTGAGGTTTACCCCCGAGGAGAGAGATTGATTTCCGCATATATTTGGTGGACAATGCAAAGCCAGTTTCATTGTCTGTGCGCCATATGGCTCCAAGGGAAAGGAGGGAGCTTATTAAGCAAGTAGGGGAGCTACTTAAGAAAGGGTATATCAGACGAAGCATATCTGAATGGGGTGCTCCAATGGCATTCGCAACTAAGGCAGATGAATTGATTCGCTTATGTGTAGACTATAGAGAGTTGAATAAACTCACTAAAAGGAATAGGAACCCACTCCCGAGTATAGATGATTTGTTTGACCAGCTTGTTGGTGCAACAGTATTCTCTCAGCTAGACTTGGCCACAATGTTTCATCATTTGTGGGTGGCCAAAGATAGTATAGACAAGACTGCTTTTAAGACTCCAGATGGTTTCTTTGAATGGTTCATTATGCCTTTTGGGTTGACGAATGCACCCACATATTTTGTTGAACTGATGAGTATGGTGTTTCGGGAGTTTCTAAATAAGTTTGTCGTGGTCTTTATTGATGATATCTTGATTTTCTCGAAGAACGAGGAAGAGCATGCCTTACATATAAGAGAGGTTTTGAAAACTCTACATGCACATCAGCTTAAAGTGAAATTCTCCAAATGCCATTTTTAAGGAAAAGAGGTGAAATTTCTAGGGCATGTGGTTTCCAAAGATGGGATAGCAGTGGATCCCGTGAAGGTAGTTGCAGTTCAAGATTGGCAGATCCTAAAGAATACGACAGAGGTGAGAAGTTTTCTGCGGTTAGCAGGCTATTACAGGAAGTTCATTAAGGACTTCGCAAAGATATCAGCCACACTCACCAGACTGATGAAGAAGAAGTTGACATTTTCGTGGGATATAGATTGTGATGTTGCTTTCCAGCGATTGAAGTGAGCTCTGACAACAACCCTTGTCTTGACCCTGTCCAATGGAAACAATGTGTTTACAGTAAACACTAACGCATATGGTACGGGGTTTGGTGCGCTTCTGATGCAAGAGTTAAAGGTAGTATGTTATAGAGGAAGACACCTAGGAGTACATGAGAAAAACTACCCTACCCATGACTTAGAGCTAGCTTCCATAGTATTCGCGCTTAAGATGTGGCGCCATTATTTGTTTGGAGTGAAATTCGAGTTGTACACTGATCATAAATCTCTCAAGTACTTGTTCTCACAAAAAGATCTTAATTTAAGGCAGTAGAGGTGGATGGAGTTCCTAGCATCTTATAACTTTGAGATTGCTTATACCGCTGGCAAGGGTAATGTGGCGGCAGACACACTAAGTAGGCAAAGGATGGCCTTAAGTCCTCTGTTTGTGGAAAGGAAAAGCTTGGAGTTTATATCGACTTTTGACTTTAGACCCTTCACCGAGTTTTTTCCTGGCTTATTTGCATCGCTGGAGGCGCGATCTACTCTTATGGACTAGACAGGAATTTTGCAGTAAGAGGATCCATAGATTTCAGACATCTTGGATAAGCTCAATAAAAGGGAGACTTCTAGTCAGCTCAGTTGATATTCCATAGACGATAAAGCGTGGTTGTGACGAGATAAAAGACTTTGCGTTCCCTAAACTAGGAGTTTGTTAAAGACAGTCCTAGAAGAAGCCCATCATCCCAAGATGATTATTCATCCAAGTGGCATAAGATGTATAGGGATATAAAGAGAGTTTTCTTTTGGGCTAGGATGAAGAAAGATGTGGCGGAGTTTGTTTCTCAATGCTTGATTTGCCAGCAAGTTAAAGCTGAGCAAAAGAAGCCTGGTGGTTTACTTCATCCTTTAGAGGTCCAGCACTCGAAGTGGGAGAGTGTCTCTATGGATTTCATAGATGGTTTGCCAAGATCGAAGAAAGGCAACATCAGTGTTTGGGTTGTGGTAGACAGACTTACAAAGAGTGCTCATTTCATTCCAGTTAAGAGTAAGAGGGTGGCGACATGGTTAGCGGTAGTTTACGTTCGAGAGATAGTCCGTCTTCATGGAGTACCTTCCAGCATTGTAAGTGATCATGACCATATTTTCACCAGTGAATTTTGGAGGAGATTGCAAGGAGCATTAGGACACAATTGTGATTGAGCATCGCTCGTCACCCTTAGACAGATGGACAGACAGAAAGGGTGAACAAATGAGATAACCCCAATCTCGACAAACCGATTTTTTTTCAAAATTCCAACCTATTGAAACTCGGATTGGTTTTCTCTGGTATCCTGCTAGAAAAGACAGAGACATAAAACATGTCAGAGCTAAGAAAATTATCTCACAGCGGAAAGGATAAAATATAGTATAATCAAAACATAGCCTTACCGTATTATTAATACTGCCTAACCAGTATCCAAAGCTATCATGTCCCTACCACAATCTAACCTGCGAGTATGTTATGAGGAGGGGTCAGAACACAAGTTCTGTTGACTGCATTTAAACTATACACTTTGGATAATCTTACATATACCATTCAATCATATTTTCTTATTTATTAGGTTACTTGGGCTAATAGCACTCAAGGCATACACACACGTCGTACCCATTTACTCCCTAGTAGATTAACCTAATACAGTGTATCTATAGCTACCCCCAACTAAGGTACACCCCATGGTACCTACTCGCATGGCCTCCACTGTATCATCACAGGAATATAGCAGTCCCTAATCCTACGCCCGAATGTCGAATGGATTTCTATATATATGTCAACGCTACGTCTGCAAAGAACCACTACTTTTATATTACGTAAGCATTCGGACTGCCATCTTTGAACCATTCGATCGAATTAGGTTCCATCCTCGAATAATTCCCTCTAGTCTTATGATGCACCACCCGTAGAGACATGAGTGTACGTAGAGTCTCCTACATACGTATCGTCAATCATTCTCGATGTATATTGCAAATGTTCTCTATATGTGCGCCCGATTCCCATAGTAGGGCTAATCAAGAAACATGGAACTCGGTCGGAAGCTTTCAGATATCTGCCTATTGCAGATGCTAAGGTCTACTTTTACAGTGGCTATGGTCCCACTAGACCCCTCCCTCAACTAATGAAAGGCACCCAAGAATATTAAGAATGAGAACTTAACCCCGACCCCCTATGCCCTCCATACCTATTGGCCAACCTCACCCATAACTAGATAGCAAAGTATATGGTCTTTTGGAGTTCTCTGCCTTTCCGCTTTACGTACTGACTGAAGATGGTAGGTAGACAATGAGTTGCTATCATAGGTCACTAACTGGTCTCGCCGAATCACGCTGGTCCATCTTAGTCTTTTGATTTCCCCTTTTTATTGCAATCAAGGCATACTCATTGGTTTACCTACGCAGAACTAACCTCTGTGAGTATAGGCGGATCATCTGCCACTCATAGAGGAATACCAAGAGTACCATACGTCCCCAGAAGCCACATGCTTCTTAACCCAGCCCGTTGTAGCCTACAAGAATATTTAGATGGTTTCTGCGTATGGACTGGTCATTAGAGTACTAGGGTGGTTCCATGCCACCCTTAATCAGCTGTAATATCGGTTCATTAGAGTACTAGGGTGGTTCAATCTATAATACAAAATTCATTTGGAAAACCATAGTCATTTACTATGTATCATAAAAATTGGGCTACCTGTAGGACATTTAAAATTTGCTATCAAAAACTCAAGAAGAGAGATGAGGTAAAGAAAACTCTTGATGTAAGTTTCGGGTCAAGTTTAGGATCCACAAGTTCATCGATTCTCCTACTGCCCACCATTATTTTAAACCATTCCGCAAGGTTCACCTTAATATATACAGACACAAGTGTGTGTGTGTGTGTGTATAAAATCTTATATAGCATTACTCTTAATATATACCTACATAATAAAAATAAAAACAAAAATCGGAAACCTTAAATGCAATAGCCTACCTCCTCTTGAGGTCTGTTGTAATCACAGCAGGCTCCCGGCCAGTTGCAGGTTCCAGCAAAAGTATTCTAAAACGATAAACATCACTATTTTCGTTTAACAGTCCAAAGAAGGCAGCAAAATGTGATAATCGGCCTATTCTGCCATACCAACTGAGAGAAAGCAAGCTACATATATATCAACTTATATAACATTACTCTTAATATATGCCTACATAATAAAAGTAAAAACAAAAATCGAAAACCTTAAATGTAATCACAGCAAGCTCCCGGCCACTTGCAGCTTCCAGCAAAAGTATACTGAAACTATAAACATCACTAACAGTCTAGAGCAGGCAGCAAAATGTGATGCTCAGCCTATTCTGCCATACTAACTGAGAGAAAGCAAGCTTAGTTTAACTCAGGTGATAAAAACGCAGGTGAATACTCCTTTTTTTCTAAAAAAAAACTGTTATGATGTTTACTAGTCAGCATAGGAATATTTTTCTAGAAAACTATTACACTGCTTTTGTTTCCATTGCATGGGCGCTTATAAAGGTCGACGACCTGTGTTCAATGGAAAAACGTAGGTAATCCTTGGGCACACAATGTAATTAATGAAATAGCGATTAAACAATGGCAACAAACACGGACGGTTTAGAACACAATATCAGATTAATTAAGAATCAGATCATACATCATAAAAATTAACTAAAGATGTATTGAAATCACTAAGCCTGTAATCTTTTTTACTAGAGAGACAGGATTTTAATTTAACCCTTTGACCAATGCTGCAGTCAATTGTTCCAGCACAGAAAGCTTTTTACCCTTCTCTGCATGGCATCAACAATAATAATTTCAGCTTTAAGTGCCGCTCCGCCAAGGGAACTAAGTTCATCATGAGTTGGAATGGTCAAGAAGTGCTCTTTTAGTATTTTATCCTGCACATATGTATTTAATTTTCAAACTTAAACGTTCTTAATTTTCAGCAATTATTTTATAAGTTATGTGTAACGACTCGCCATTTTTTTGTCAATTATAAAACCAAATTTAGGCAACCGCTTGGTTAACTTCTGTATATCAAAATTTTTCATAACCCATCTACTTAAACCGTTATATTCATACACAGCATATATATATATATATATATATGTGTGTGTGTGTGTGTGTGTGTATATATATATAGCTTCATGTGTTGATCAAAACTACATAGCAACTAAGCATTTGGTAATACCCACTTAATAATAATCATGTAGTGAACTGCATATATGGTATAAATGATATTCAACTAAATTTTACATAAGCAACACAATAAAAAAAGTAGCTCCTGCCATGTACAAACAACACAGAATAAGCAATGCAAATTTCCTCTTTTGTTGTAACAAATTTAGCCAGCAGCATGAGTATTTTGTGCAGCAAGTTTAACGTATACTGTTGCTGCCTAGCATGTATATAATGAGTTAACACGTTATTTAAACTGTCTGCACCCATTATATCATATATGCAGACATAACTGTTGTAACACCCCGGATTTTTGAATAATAAGATTAAATAAATTTAAGAATACTTAATTTCAAATGTGGGAATTAAGGAAAACGGGTCGTTCCATTGCGTTCGTCTCGGAATTTTGCTTGAGACAGAGTCCGAGTTTGCGTAAAACGGATACCGTATGAAGATATGGACGAACGAAGTTTGAAAAAAAAATTGCACTGGCGCACTTGGGAAGTGCGCCAGTACAAATTTGCATTGGAGCACTTCCCAAGTGCGCCCAGGCCGAGAGAAAACCTGCACAGCCATCTGGTTCGAACGGTGAGTCAGTGCTGAGTCATTTCTGACTAGTTAATGAGTCATTAGGGTTTCTGGACAGTTCTAATCTGGACTGAATGGTTTTGATTAACCCTAAGAACATCCGACGGCTTAAATTAATTCATAACTCTATAAAAAGACCCATAGACTCAAACCCTAAATCATAATTAAAACTAAACCTATGGCCGTCATGCTGTTGTCTTGAACCCTAGACCAGCCGCCACCAAATTAAAGAGGAAGAACAGCAACCAAATCAGAACTATTCAACCCTAACAGCGATTCTTCATCAAAGGAGCGCTAATTCAACTCCAGAAATCAGAATTCAGAACTCAAGACTGCTTTTGAGTTGTGAGTTCGATAGTCTTAGCAAAATAATTAGTAATTTAATTAGATTAAGTTATAACGCGGATTGTATGGATGTGATATGAAGTATTGATTGCATGTTGTAATTATGTTGTAGGATTATGATTGAAATACCTATGATGTTATGTTGTGATGCGAAGTTATGTTGCTATCATCCAAGTTGTAATCTTATATACAATCAAACCGTCATGTTTATTATGCTAGTTTGCGATATTGATTCATATGATAAATCATATGTAGGAAAGTTTAGATGTTGATTCAAACATGAAATAAATCATATGTAGGAAAGTTTAGATGTTGATTCAAACATGAATCATATACAAGTTTGGGTAGAATTACATGTGACCTTACATGATTATGGCACCTAGTTTATGTGATAATTTAATTGAAAGATTAGGCTACGACATGATACTTTACATGTTAGATATTAGTTTATACCATTGTTGCGATGTATAAATCACATATGTGAATTTATGAGTTGGACATGAATCATGTTATGTTATTACCTATGCCAGTTTAACCCCTTTAGATATAGGTTTATGACATATGATGTTTATGCAAGTTTAACCCCTTTAGACATAGGTTTATGACATATGTTGTCTATGCAAGTTTGTGGCCATTATTTCATCAAGTTCGCACCTTTAGATTTGGATCTATGTTATACATGATGTTTATGCAAGTTTGTGGCTATTTTCTCATCAAGTTCACACCTTTAAATTTGGAACCATGACATATGTTGTTATGCAAGTTGTAATCTTGGCCTATGCAAGTTTAGATGTAGAACATCATTCACATATGCAAGTTCACCCCTATGTTAGATCTATGTTTTAATTATGTGTATATATGTGATGTTTTCTTTTATTTCATGAGTTAGACTATTCGAGTCTTACATATATCTTAACGTTAAAGGAACAAACGTACTATGTGGGGAAAAAGGGGATAATATTAAAAATGTTTAATTGGCATAAATGCCTTAAAAGGCAAAAAATAAAATTGTGGTGAAATTGGTATGATTTTACATACCATAAATGGATGGACATAATTGAGTCAATTATGGACATCGCTAAATTTGGAATTGATTGATAATTTGAATAGGGAAAGTAATTCAAATTGGGGGTGATTAATTAGAAGTAATTAATCGTCTAAGACACGAGGTTAGGCTCTTTTGTGGTGTAAGACTGCCCGGACCCGCCCGACAAATCCAGCTGCCACAAATGCCAGTCTAATGTGAGAGGTCTTAGGCATAAACTAAATACGTAACAATTATAAAGACACGAGGTTAGGCTCTTTTGTGGTGTAAGACTGCCCGGACCCGCCCGGCAAATCCAGCTACCACAAATGCCAGTCTAATGTGAGAGGTCTTTATGAGGTTACGGTCTTAATAAATTAAGAAACACTTAACCAGATAAGCATGTAGTGGGACATGAGGGGGTTAAGTAGGTGCCTTGGGTAGCATGTGGAATCTAGTGGGTGCCTTGGGTGGCACTTGGAAATACGATTAGAAACATTTAACCAAAATATGAAACATGTAATTGAAACATGAATAAGAAGTGGGTTAAGTGGGATGTACTAGAGGGGACCAAACTTAGGTGGATAGCTTGTGTCAAGTAAAGGGGGCCCGTTTCAACCAGTAACCCATACGTATCTTTGTGGGCTCGACCCAAGTCAAGGACGGGACACGCATACTGGGCTTGACAGTAAGAGGCCAAACTGGGTTAGCGGTGGCAACGCAAGTCCAACGGGTTCATATGCGTGTGTGGACCCGGGCTGGTAGGTAAGACGTTGTTGCATCATGTAGGTATAAGCCGTGCATTCTTTGTTGTATCGGGTTGCCACTTTGGGGAGTGATACACCCCACTGTGGGGCCAGCACGGGTATCTACGAGTTAGGGAACCGATCGCTTGGGGGTAGTGGGTACACCTAGTGGAGATAGAGGCAGACGGCACCTATGAAGGCAGCTAGGGGTGCGCGAAACTACCAATATCATTATTAAGTCTGTAGGCGGGATCAACCTTAGGGTGACTAGTGGTGGTGCAGTAATCTAGGGGCAGTGCAGTATAGCAATTATCCTATAGTGTTGGTGTAGTTTAGTAAATTCATCTTAGTGGGTTAGGTGCGCCTTAACGATATCGTAATTCATCTTGTTTCCTTGTTTACTCTGTCATACTCAATGGTTCATGGTCATTTCCCTATTTTCCAACTTATGCCTTAGCCTAGTTACTTTGCTAATTATATTGTTAGAATTATCGCACTCGCCAGACTTTATGTCTGACCCCCCCTTTTTCCATCTCTTTACACTCCCCCAGGTGCTCAGGTTGGAACTAGCACCAGTGGAGCTTGATCTTGGACTGCTTGTAGAAGATTTCTTGGACCGCTGAAGTAAAGTTCAGCTTCTCTTTATTTATGGCTATTTTAATGTTAGGGATTATTTCTTTCAGTTTATGTACTTTGTTTTATCAAGATGGATATGATGTACTTGACTTTGATTTTATGATTTTGATGATGTAATCAAAGATATGGGTTTATCCGCTGCAATGAAATAAAGTTTTAATTTTCAAGTGCTGCTTTATATCTGTCTTGTTGTGATTTTCTATTCTATACTTACTTAAAACGCTCCACTGAAGTTAAGGCATTCCCTTTGCGAGTGACCTTAATGGAGGTGGGGTGTTACACGTGGTATCAGAGCTGAACGTTACCAAAACAGATATGAATTTTTGAAAAACTATTTTTCAAAACAATTTTTATAAAGAAGTAACTTCAAAAGTATGATTTAAGGAAAGTATTTTCAAGAGAAAACTATATTTTGGAAAACATAACCCCAAGAGCCATATATCTTTCCTTCAGTCCTTTTTGTATTGAATCCTTCTTTTTTTTCGTTTCAGCATGTCTGAAGCATCTGAGATACCAGAGGGCGTTCATGTGCCCGGTTGGTTCCGTCAATATCTTGAGGCTAGGGCCTTCGCCGTAGGTCCAGCAAATCCTCCTCCTCCTCATGTTGATAATTTCGCAAAGATATGTAAGGACTTTAGAGCAATGGGTGGAAAACCTTTTCACGGGACGGAGACATTTGTTGAAGCTCGTAACTGGCTAAAGGAGGTGGAAGAATTGTTTGGAATTTTTGAAGTGGATGACAGAAGGAAAGTCCAGCTAGCTGCGTGGCTAATGAAGGATGAGGCCTCGTTTTGGTGGGAGGTCACTAATGGGGGTCGTCCAGTCGATACATGGCAAGATTTTAGGCAGAGGTTTGAGGCAAAGTTTCTCTCACGGGCTGAAGAGAATCAATACATGGAAAGGTTCTTGTCACTGAAGCAAGGGAATTTATCGATGAAAGAGTACGTTAACAAATTCAACCAATTGGCAAGGTTTGGCTTAGACTTGGTGCACACTCCAGAAAAGAAGGCTCTAAGATTTGTTAAGGGCTTAAACGAGCCGCTTCATGGGTTAGCTATGACCCACATTCCCATGGGGGCTACCTTTGAGAGGTTAGTTGGCATGGCACTCATGCATGAAGAGGAGAAGGGCGCCAATGCTAGTAAGACACCCGAGAAGAAAGGGGATCAAAAGAAGTCACAAAAACAACAACAAAACAAGAAAGGTGGCAAAAGCTATAATGCTAAGGGGAAGAAGAAATGCTTTAACTGTGGGACACCCGGCCATCTAAGCAAAAATTGTAGGAAGAAGAAGACCAGTTGTTTCCACTGTGGCGAAGTGGGACATCTTATTAAGGACTGCCCAAAGAAAGGGCAAAGGGCAGGGTCTACCTCGGGAGGACAGGTGCAAGCTCTTATGGCACCCGGGCAGGCAAGGGGACAAGTTCAGGCTCTCGTGGTCCCACCGCTGGAAGAACGAGGTAGAGCAATTTCCGTTGAAAGTTTAGTTTTTCTGTTTGATCATCATGTCCGTACTTTATTCGATTCTGGCGCATCGCATTCGTTTATCTCTACATCATTAGTTGCAACACTGCACCTAGATACTAGTCTTGTTACTGATCCCTTAGTAGTCTCAAATCCTATTGGTGGTTCGGCTCATCTTTCTAGGATTTGAGAGTGTTTATCTTGGGCATTGAGTTTGAGTGCAACGCTTTTGTTCATGGCTTCTTGGGCTACGGTTTAATTCTAGGCATGGATTGGCTAGCTAGATATGGGGCCATCCTAGATTGTGAAAGAAGGGTAGTTAGATTGTTGACTCGTTCGGGAAAGACCCTTGATATTTCTTGTGACCCTAGTGGTCCAGTAATGCTTAGTTACCTAGAATCCTTTGACGCGTTCAATGATGATTTACATTCTGTTCCTATAGTCCGTGAATATGCTAATGTCTTCGATGAGGTGAGGGGTTTACCCCCAAAACGTGAGATAGACTTTCGAATATATCTAGTGGACAATGCAAAGCCATTTGCATTGCCAGTGCGCCACAAGGCTCCAAGAGAGAGAAGAGAACTCAGTAAGCAAGTGAAAGAATTGCTTGAGAAGGGGTTCATCAGACGTAGTATATCGGAGTGGGGTGCTCCAGTAGTATTTTCCACGAAGGCGGATGGGTCCCTTAGACATTGTGTGGACTATAGAGAACTTAATAAACTTACTAAGAAGAATAGACACCCACTGCCGAGGATTGACGATCTCTTTGATCAGTTAGTTGGCGCCTCAGTGTTTTCGCAGTTGGACTTAGCCACTGGTTTCCATCAGTTGAGAGTGGCTGAGGATAGCATAAACAAGACTGCTTTTAGGAATCCAGACGGTTTCTTCGAGTGGCTGCTGATGCCCTTCGGTTTGACAAACGCCCCCGCATACTTTGTTGATTTGATGAGTAGGGTGTTTAGGGAGTACGTTAATAAATTCGTGGTAGTCTTTGTAGATGACATCTTGATCTTTTCTAAGAGCGAAGAAGAGCATGCCCTACATCTTAGGGAAGTGTTGGAGACTCTTCGAGCGCATAGCCTTAAAGCAAAATTTTCTAAGTGTCACTTTTGGAGGAAAGAAGTGCGATTCTTAGGGCACGTGGTTTCCAAAGAAGGGATAGCCGTGGATCCCGCGAAGATAGTGGCCATCCAAGATTGGAAGGTTCCTAAAAATGCGACCGAGGTGAGGAGTTTCTTAGGGTTGGTTGGCTACTATAGGAAGTTTATGAGAGACTTCGCAAAAATATCAGCTCCATTAACACGCTTGATGAAGAAGAACTTAGTCTTCACGTGGGACGTAGATTGTGATGATGCATTCCAACGTTTAAAGAGAGCATTGACCACAACCTCAATCTTAGTATTGCCAGATGGAGGTAAGCCATTTACCGTTTATACTGACGCTTGTGGGACAGGACTAGGCGCAGTCTTAATGCAAGAGGGAAGGGTAATAGCCTATGGTGGAAGGAAGTTGAGAGTGCATGAAAGAAATTACCCTACACATGACCTAGAGTTGGCCGCTATTGTCTTCGCGCTTAAGTCTTGGCGTCATTATCTTCTCGGCGAAAAATTCGAATTGTTCACTGACCACAAATCGCTAAAATACTTATTCTCTCAGAAGGACTTGAACTTAAGGCAGCAAAGGTGGATGGAGTTCTTAGCATCCTACGACTTCGAGATAGCATACACCCCTGACAAGGGTAACGTGGTGGCAGATGTCTTAAGTAGAAAAAGATTATCCTTGAGTCCATTTTTTGTTGAGCGGCGAAGCTTAGAGTTCATCTCTACGTTTGACTTTACACCTTCCATTGATTTAGTACCTGGATTGCTAGCATCCTTAGAGGTCAGACCTAAGCTTTTGGGATGGATTGGCGAGGCACAGCGAGACGACGCACAGTTGGTTGAGTTAGTAGAAAAGCTCAAAGGAGGGGAGTCATCGAGCCATCTCCATAAGTATACCCTAGATGATAAGGGTTGGTTGCGTAGGGACGGTAGACTTTGTGTACCACGAGATGAGAATCTAAGGAAGACCATTCTTGATGATGCCCATCGTTCGAAGATGACCATTCATCCCAGCAGGGACAAGATGTACATGGACATGAGACGAGTTTACTTTTGGGCCGGCATGAAGAAAGATGTGGCTGAGTATGTCGCTAGATGCTTGGTGTGCCAACAAGTAAAAGCGGAGCAAAAGAAGCCCGGTGGATTGCTTCATCCATTGGAGGTCCTACAATGGAAGTGGGAAAGCGTCTCGATGGACTTTGTTGACGGATTACCGAGGTCGAGGAAGGGTAATACGGGTATTTGGGTCGTGGTAGACAGACTTACTAAGAGCGCCCATTTCATTCCTATGAAGAGTAAGAGGACTGCTCTATGGTTAGCCTCCGTATACATTCGAGAAGTAGTTCGTTTGCACGGTGTTCCTTCTAGCATAGTGAGCGACCGCGATCCTATTTTCACTAGCGAATTTTGGAGAAGCTTGCAAGAGGCGGTAGGAACTCGGTTATGTTTGACCACCGCATATCATCCTCAGACGGATAGCCAGACCGAGAAGGTGAATCGTATTCTAGAGGACCTATTGAGGTTATGTGTCTTAGATTTCGGAGGCACATGGGAGGAACATCTTCCATTGGTGGAGTTTGCATATAATAACAGCTTCCAGTCTAGTATTGGCATGGCACCAATCGAAGCTCTTTATAGACGGCCGTGTCGTTCGCCTACGTGTTGGTGGGAATCTACGGATAAGATCTTGCTTGGGCCCGATATGATTAGAGAGACTTCGGAAAAGATTGATTTGATCCGAAGAAGGATGAAAATGGCGCAAGATAGCCAGAAATCTTATGCGGACAAGAGGAGGTCAGATCTTGAGTTTGATGTTGGGGACATGGTCATTGTCAAGGTGTATCCATTACAGAATGTCGTTTGCTTTGGGTCCGTTGGGAAGTTAGCACCAAGGTTCGTAGGGCCGTTTCCTATTAAGGAAAGGATTGGACAAATGGCGTATTGGGTGGAGTTGCCCGAGAGACTTATTGGTGTACACGACGTATTCCATATATCATACTTGAGGAAGTGCTTGCACGAGACCGCAATGGTGGTAGAGCCGAGCTTGCTTAGAGAGGTGGAGATCGAGCGTGATGCGACGATTTGACGAGTTCCTACGTGCATTCTTCGGTCGGAGATTAAGAAATTGAGAAATTGAGAGGTCAAACTAGTCAAAGTGCAATGGGGAGATGATGAGAGCGACGCTACTTGGGAGACAGAAGCGTAGATGCGTTCATTATACCCTTTTCTTTTCGATGGTATGTCTTTTAAATTTCTCCTTTATCGCTTATCTTGTACTTATCTTATCTTTAGTGTGTCCTCTCGCTAGTATCTTTGACCTTTAGATAGGATAGTCCTATGGTTGAAACATGTGTTTGAGACATGTTATGTATGATGGATGCAAGTGTTTGCTAGTGGTTGCTCGTGGATGCATATACATACACTTTAAGCACTAGATCGGCTCAGTCACTTCATACCACATATTGCATATAAATGTGTGTACATATTTAAGTAATGGATGTGTGAGGGCAAGGAATTTCGCTCGATTCGAATCAGTCGTTAAACCGATCTAGACCGTTCGAAACCCCTGATCGTTTTGAGAATAGGACAAATTGGAACGCAGACGGAAGAACATTTCATTTCTTATTACAACAATTCCATCAGAATACAAGAATATACAGAGTATAAATGAATAAATTACATTCGATAAATATCAAAGATTACAATAAATTACATAGCAGCGGAAAATATACAAAACACAACTTAAAGTGATACACGGATACAGAGCTTTCCGAGCATCGTTCCTGCTGTAAACCAGGATCCTGTGAATATAAATCTGCAAAACCAAAACTACTAGCTGTCCGGGTCGAAAATAGGGGCACCCAGAGTTTAGGTTAAAAACAATAAACTCCAGGTCAGTCATGTGACTAGTGTGAGAACTAAAACAGTTATTTGAAACTTTACCTTAAAAGAGAGTAATTCAAGGGACCACGCCGTATAACACGGAACGGGTTTCCTCCCAAGAATACCAGTGCATAGAATAAACAGCGCAATGCTTTTTCGAAAAATGAAGCTATTATAAGACCCAGGTCCCATCACACAATGCAACGCAAGCCGGAGGATAGGGTTTTCCCTTATAATAGCCAAACATTCTTGGTACGTTTTAAAAACAAATCATTTGATACTATAATAAGTGTATAGTGTCAAAACAATTTCAATCATAAATATCAATCCTAGGTGGCATGGGTACCATCTATCATGTCGCCATACTAGGCTCTACAAATAAAACCGAGATATCTCGTATTGGAGATTGGATTTCCGTCATGAGTCGAGGCAAGGGGCAAGCTCCTCTCCGCTTTCGAGACACTCTAGCAAATGTCCCAGGACTACACACTCTAGGCAGCCACTTGGATCGGTTGGGCCGGTCCTCTCTTACGTTTGAGGATTAATTATTCCTGAACACACGTTTCCCGGTCCTTACAGACCTATAATCGAGGCGCCTCATTCCAACAACCACAAAGGTGAAAAGTATATAAATGTCAGGGCTGGTAAGTTACTGACACCACCAAAGCTAGAAAGAAACGTCGTGTTCTCCCAACGGTCCATATCCCGTTTTTAACTCATACCGAGGTGTGAGGCTCGCGAATTCACGCTATACACAAAGCTGCCACGTAGGTCGTGCTTTGATCATCAACCACAAGACTTTGCTTTTCAACAGAAGCCTTGATCCATGCAACTCAGTATGCCACACAGGCAATTCATGCCATGCGATTGATATTTATCGATGTATAACCTCTAAGCTCGTACGTCTCAGAGAAGGGCGTTAAGCAAGAGAATAAATTCTCCGCCGCCAAACAAATATATATTTAACAGAAATCAATCAACACAGAATAAAATCCAATGTCAGACACACAATCCATTTACAAGTTCGTTCTGGGTCTGAACGAAACCGGAGGCACTTTCCTCGCATATCCATCGATCTCCAAGTACGTCTGGACGACCACTAACTAATTCCCTCATCTTGGGTGTACATCCCAATCAAGATCACCAGTAATCACCCAAACGATGTGAAGACTTCCGGTCTTCAACCACCGTCTTCATCTTCGACATATCGTCGAATCGATTATTCAGAATGGGTATAAACCCGGCCTTTCCGAACAACCCGCGTATATTAAAAACAAATGTTACACAAACACAACATACGCCTCATTCCAATTCAGTAGCTACTAACCGTAAATCAACAAGAGAACAATTTCCCAAATATTAACCCCGAAGGCCGAAACCAACATCGGATCAATACCAGGAAATCATTCTTCTTAGCTAACCTACAACTGGTTTCTAAATTTCATATTCTTAGGGAAAGGTTCCCATTAATTTTATCTAAGACAAATTCTTTGAATTTATTCTTTAATCTTCCTTTGGGTGTCATTTCAAACCAAATTATGGTTTTCCAAACTAGTCGGGATTAGCGAACCACACCGAAGTAATTATTTATTTTATTTCCCAATCCCAACCTATTCATCCCATGAAGCAAAACTGGTAATACTCCATATCTAACACCACGGTGTTATCGGTAAAATTAATTACCATTTTAGATCAAATCTAATTAAAAATTTAACTATCACTTTGGAGCAAAACTGGAGATACTCCATTCTCGCTCACTTTCCAAATTTGATAATTTAAATTATCAATTCACATTTCAATCTAATTGCAGATTCATTAAAACTCCTTATACTGGGTTAAAGAACTAATGTCATTTAAAACACAGTTCACGACAAACCCAAATCACATTCTATTTATTATCGGGTTAAAGAACAAGTTTTATTTAATACACTGTTCACGATAAACCCACAAATCAATTCTATTTAAAACCCGTTTCAAATCCAATTTATTTATTTAAAAATAAACGGGTTTAATTTTAGTTCAAAACTAGTTCATTTTGATAAAAATCTATTTTTATCTGTTCAAATATGGGGTTTTTCATCCTAATTTTTCCCAAATCATTTCTTATGATTTTACACAAATTATTACTATTTTTAATAATATTATCAAGGCCCGTACAGTCGATTTCCATCAACGGCCACCGAACTGCACTTATAGCGACCTATTCCAAATTTGATTTGGACGTATCTCCAAATCCAACCGTTAGATTTCAAATTTTTAATATTCGTTAGAAAGCTCTTTTCAATATGAACCCAACGGTTCCGGTTTTAGGAGAATCCGACGGTCGGATCTCTCGTAATGTCCGTTCGAAGTTAATGGTCGAAATTCGTGAACTACCGCGGCGCGTTCTATTCAGGCCATTATATTATATATATAATATATATTTCGTCGATTTCTATTTAAAACGAATTTTATAAATCGTTTTAAATTCATTTCAAAAACAATTTCAACTTCCGTTTCAATTCAAATCAAAATTGAAATTTTCCTTATAAATTCGTTTTAAAATTCATTTCTATTCAATTCAAATTTCAATTCAATTTGAATTCATTCGAATTCGTTTTCAATTCGAATTCGTTTTCAATTCAATTCGAATTCGTTTTCTATTCGATTCAATTCAAATTGGTTTTCTATTCGATTCAATTCAAATTGGTTTTCTATTTGATTCAATTCCAATTGGTTTTCTATTCAATTCAATTCAAATTGGTTTTCTATTCGATTCAATTCAAATTGGTTTTCTATTCGATTTAATTCAAATTCGTTTTCTATTCAATTCAATTCGAATTCGTTTTCTATTCAATTCAATTTAAAAACGAATATAATCGATATAAATATCGTTCGCGTCAAAATAGCGCATCTCTAATCAACACGGCTTTATATATTACAATAATTCCGTTATTCTATTCAACAAATGAATATTTATTCTATTCAATACGTGAATCTATATTTTTGTCAACACATGACTAATCTAACGAATGGGTACTGTCCACGTGTGACTATTTTTGTTATTTAATATATTTTACAAAATTTAAGGTATCTATCGTTTGATTTCAAATTAGATTCCAATTGCAAATTAGTAAGAGAACGATTCCCTGAATATTAACCCCGAAGGCCAAAACCAACATCAGATCTATATCCAGGAGACCACTCATCTTATCTATTTTCCATTTAGTTTCTAATTTTATATATGATAAAGATGTAAATTTTATTGTTAAAATATTTCGTTCAACACATGACTAATCTCAATGGATGAGTACAGTCAACACATGAACCTTTATTTTATAATATAAAGATGTAAATTTTATTGTTAAAATATTTCGTTCAACACATGACTAATCTCAACGGATGAGTACAGTCAACACATGAACCTTTATTTTATAATGGTCTTTATCTTCTAAATTGGAATGAGGCCCAGTCAATTACCGTATAAAGTTAATTATATGGATTCCATACAACACATGTATATAATAGCAACGATAAATAATCAACCATCATCCAAAGTTCACTACACTGTATAAGCATCAAATATAGATATCTAACGCTTATAACAGCCTGTCGATCCATCGATCGACATACAACTAATTATTGGGATCAGTGTATGCCGTATTTTATCCCAATACCCGTGTGGGGTTTCAAATCAACAAACGCAGATTTTATTTGTGCAGTTGGGCGATGTGTAAAATTTATCATCCCAATCAATATCCTTCAAATAGGTGTATATAAACAAATCGGCCGATTTGTTTATAAATATTTATTTATTCACATTCACGTTATAAATTATATTTTTAATGATAAAATATTTTTAACTATATAAATATTCTATATCCTTTCAACACAAGAATATTTTATTATTCAATCATTCCACAACACAATCAATTTTCACAACACATCAATCAAACAAACAAGCCATCCATGGTCTGTGGATGACGGGTGTCGGGCGCTACTAAACACCGTCTGCATCCTAGCATATATAATAATATAACTAGAAAAAGGAATTTTTAAAGGGTGAGAAGTTCTCACCGATAGCTATTCCAACTTCACGCCACTTCAAATGTAGAAGTCTACGTCGTTCTCGCCTCTTATCACTTTCGTCGCCCGTAGCCACTACATATATAAAAATCACATTTTTATATACTGAGGTCTTTAAAATAAAAATCACATTTTTATTTGTTAACTTTCAATTTAAAAATCATATTTTTATAATCACTTCATATATTTAAAAATCGAATTTTTACATCGCTATTCAATATATAAAAATCGAATTTTTATCGCGCTATTCTCTATATACTGATTTCGCCTTCCCAAATATAAAGATTTCGCCTTTTCAAATATAAAGATTTCGCCTTTTTCATTTCAAAAATATAATCTTTTATATTTTAAAAATCTAATCTTTTCTATTTTAAAAATCTAATCTTTTCTATTTTAAAAATCTAATCTTTTCTATTTTAAAAATATAATCTTTTCTATTTTAAAAATATAATCTTTTCTATTTTAAAAATCTAATCATTTCTATTTTAAAAATCTAATCTTTTCTATTTTAAAAATCTAATCTTTTCTATTTTACAAACACATTTTTTTTTCTATTCTATTCATAGAAAATCAGATTTTTCTACTCTATAAGAATATAACCTTTCTACTAATGAAAATCATTTCTTTATGCCAATAAAAATCACTTCTTTATGCTGATAAAATTTTGTTCTTTATATTGATAAAAATCAACTCTAATTAACCAAGAAAAATCAGTTTAAATTAACAAAGCAAAATCAGTTTTAAATAAAACTTACTGTTTTCCATCTACTGGAGAGAGGGAGACTACCGTCGGGGTTGGTGGAGGCCAGAGGTGGTCGGAGGCGAGTGGAGGCCGCTGGTGGCCGGCGCTGGGTCGATGGGCTTCGCGATTTGGTTGGGGGGGTCTCGAGCGTCGTTTGGAGGGAGAAAGAAGAGAGGGGAGGAGGGAGAAGAAGGATCGAAGGGGCTAGAGAGGGGTCCGTTGGTGGAGCGCGACTGGGCGGCGACGGAAATGGGGAGGGTTAGCGAGGTCAACGGCGGTTTTTTTCCTTCTGAACTGACGGGGAGAAAAGGTAGTGGGATGAGTATATAAGAATATATATTTAATTATTTATTTTATTCTCCATAAAGTCAATTTTTCGTTCAAATCCCAAATTGAGCCCAACGACTGTCGCCCCTAGCTAATTACCCTCATTCCGAACACGATGGGATATGTTTCGTTAGCCAATTTTATCATTTCGATCAGTTTCTATTCAAATTAAAATATAAATCACTATATATTGAATTTAAACGCACATTTCAATTTACTGGGGTCACATACTAACTCGAAAATTTTCAGAAAAATATTTTCTAGCTTCGTATTGACGATACGGTCGTAACAAAACTAGTTTCGACGAATTCTGAGACCGTTTGAAAAATGACCATTTTCCAGTCGATTAAAATCAACTAAAACTGGCCAAACGAGTTTTCCTTTGCCACGCTCACATATTGATTCGAAAAATTATGAAATTTGAAACCTAGTAATAATTTGACATCACGGATCCAACAAAAGTGGTTTCGTCGAAATCCGAGGTCGTTTGCAAAATTTCCATTTTTAAGGGCCTGAATTCCATAGCGACTATTCCGAATTTTCAACTGGACATATCTTTTGATTCGCGCTATGAAATTTCGATTTTCCGGATTCGTTGGATAGATATTCTCATTTAGATCCTAATGTTTTTGGTTTCACTAAAATCCGGTTTGTTTTGCATCCGAAACATTCAATTGAAGTTTGAAATCGAATTATCGAACTACCGCGCCATTTTCAATTCTATTTATAATTATATATAATTATTATATTCTAACGACGACGTACATAATATATACGTTCGATTTATATTAAAAATAAATTTCTCGTCTATATTATTTAAAATAATTCATTTTAAATATTCAAAATCCATTAAAATTGCCAAAATAAAAATTTTAAACTGGCTCAGATTTTCGGGTTGTTACAATCTCCACCACTTAAAACTTTTCGTCCCCGAAAAGGAATAAAGTCGAAAGTGGTTTGATCAATCAACTCTACGTTCGATCTGGCTTCTATTCTCCAACTTTTCAGTTTCTGAGAATTTTCAAATTCTTCAAAAATTTGGCTAACACCCTAAATTTTCGAAAAATTTCGCCATAACCTCCCCTGCACCGGGAGCCACGGGAAAATACCGAAATTGTCATATAGGCCTTCTGATCTCAAAAAGAAAAAGAAAAAGCCAAGCGGCTAGCCAATAGGCTCATAAAATCATCATCACCCAAACAAAACAGTAAATATAGTAAACATGTACCTATTTGTCGGGCAAACAAATTTTATTCTCTGCTCTAGCCTCCTTGCTATGACCTGTTCAGTGTAAGTATATGTATATCCAAGCAAATGTGACCAATTTTCAATACAGTTCAATATTTGATTCTATTAGGCTAAATGGTTCAAAATTAGCAAACAAATAAACTAACAACACAAACATCAATCAATTAGTGAATTAGAGTTTCAAATTCATAACTTGATATATATACAGAAAAACATGTTTTGATGCCAAATCACAACAATAAATCTATCTATATTAGTTTTGGTTCTCACACCAGTCTAATGGAAATATATAGAAATCACACCTTCGAAACTCGAATATGAATACTGATAATGATGCACCATCATCAGAATCATCCCCGGATGTCTAGAATGTGATTCTATATCTACCCAGTATATTAAAACTTCGAATATACGTTCATGACGCGTATATGCAAAATCATTATATATCGGATTGTCCAAATTCAAAATAAATAAATATTCAAATATGTATAAAGCGATTTAGATTTTAAAACAAAATTGTTTTCATTTGAAAAATATACTCTTCACACTCGTTCTAGGATACTACTGATCCTATCTCTAACGAGTCATTCTAATTGGATATTACTAATCCAATACCTGATGAATTCTTTCGTATGGTTCTAATGTGTCTTGTTCTCGAGCTCTGTAAACCAAAGCTCTGATACCAAATGTGAGGGCAATTCGAAATCCGGTAGGCTTTACAACCATCCCTTCATCCTCCATCACAGCAGGTAAAACCCACCGTGGCTCACACTGGTCCCCCAATCCCTTGTTTTACGGCGACCCTCTCGAGTCTCGCGCCTACTGGCGAAACCAACGCTTTAAACTGCGACATGTAGGGGTAAGAGTCTCCCGTTCGCCACCAAACCACGAAGCGAGAACCCCCTATCATGCGTACCCGGCCTACTCAGGGCCAGCAACAAGAACTGGTGATACTCCATTCTAGCTCACTTTCCAAATTTGATAATTTAAATTATCAATTCACATTTCAATCTAATTGCAGATTCATTAAAACTCCTTATACTGGGTTAAAGAACTAATATCATTTAAAACACGGTTCACGACAAACCCAAATCACATTCTATTTATTATCGGGTTAAAGAACAAGTGTTATTTAATACACTGTTCACGATAAACCCACAAATCAATTCTATTTAAAACCCGTTTCAAATCCAATTTATTTATTTAAAAATAAACGGGTTTAATTTCAGTTCAAAACTAGTTCATTTCGATAAAAATCTATTTTTATCTGTTCAAATATGGAGTTTTTCATCCCAATTTTTCCCAAATCATTTCTTATGATTTTACACAAATTATTACTATTTTTAATAATTTTATCAAGGCCCGTACAGTCGATTTCCATCAACGGCCACCGAACTACACTTATAGCGACCTTTTCCAAATTTGATTTGGACGTATCTCCAAATCCAACCGTTAGATTTCAAATTTATAATATTCGTTAGAAAGCTCTTTTCGATACGAACCCAACGGTTCTGGTTTTAGGACAATCCGACGGTCGGATCTCCCGTAATGTCCGTTCGAAGTTAATGGTCGAAATTCGCGAACTACCGCGGCGCGGCGCGTTCTATTCAGGCCATTATATTATATATATATAATATATATTTCGTCGATTTCTATTTAAAACGAATTTTATAAATCGTTTTAAACTCGTTTCAAAAACAATTTCAACTTCCATTTCAATTCAAATCAAAATTGAAATTTTCCTTATAAATTAGTTTTAAAATTCATTTCTATTCAATTCAAATTTCAATTCAATTTGAATTCATTCCAATTCGTTTTCAATTCAATTCGAATTTGTTTTCAATTCAATTCGAATTCGTTTTCTATTCGATTCAATTCAAATTGGTTTTCTATTCGATTCAATTCAAATTACTTTTCTATTCGATTCAATTCAAATTGGATTTCTATTCGATTCAATTCCAATTGGTTTTCTATTCGATTCAATTCAAATTGGTTTTCTATTCGATTCAATTCAAATTGGTTTTCTATTCGATTCAATTCAAATTCGTTTTCTATTCAATTCAATTCGAATTCGTTTTCTATTCAATTCAATTTAAAAAAGAATATAATCGATATAAATATCGTTCGCGTCAAAATAGCGCATCTCTAATCAACACGGCTTTATATATTTCAATAATTCTGTTATTCTATTCAACAAATGAATATTTATTCTATTCAATACGTGAATCTATATTTTTGTCAACACATGACTAATCTAACGAATGGGTACTGTCCACGTGTGACTATTTTTGTTATTTAATATATTTTACAAAATTTAAGGTATCTATCGTTTGATTTCAAATTAGATTCCAATTGCAAATTAGTAAGAGAACGATTCCCTGAATATTAACCCCGAAGGCCAAAACCAACATCAGATCTATATCCAGGAGACCACTCATCTTATCTATTTTCCATTTAGTTTCTAATTTTATATATGATAAAGATGTAAATTTTATTGTTAAAATATTTCGTTCAACACATGACTAATCTCAACGGATGAGTACAGTCAACACATGAACCTTTATTTTATAATATAAAGATGTAAATTTATTGTTAAAATATTTCGTTCAACACATGACTAATCTCAACGGTTGAGTACAGTCAACACATGAACCTTTATTTTATAATGGTCTTTATCTTCTAAATTGGAATGAGGCCCAATCAATTACCATATAAAGTTAATTATATGGATTCCATACAACACATGTATATAATAGCAACGATAAATAATCAACCATCATCCAAAGTGCACTACACTGTATAAGCATCAAATATAGATATCTAACGCTTATAACAGCCTGTCGATCCATCGATCGACATACAACTAATTATTGGGATCAGTGTATGCCGTATTTTATCCCAATACCCGTGTGGGGTTTCAAATCAACAAACACAGATTTTATTTGTGCAGTTGGGCGATGTGTAAAATTTATCATCCCAATCAATATCCTTCAAATAGGTGTATATAAACAAATCGTCCGATTTGTTTATAAATATTTATTTATTCACATTCACGTTAAAAATTATATTTTTGACGATAAAATATTTTTAACTATATAAATATTTTATTTCCTTTCAATACAAGAATATTTTATTATTCAATCATTCCACAACACAATCAATTTTCACAACACATCAATCAAACAAACAAGCCATCCATGGTCTGTGGATGACGGGTGTCGGGTGCTACTAAACACCGTCTGCATACTAGCATATATAATAATATAACTAGAAAAAGGAATTTTTAAAGGGTGAGAAGTTCTCACCGATAGCTATTCCAACTTCACGCCACTTCAAATGTAGAAGTCTACGTCGTTCTCGCCTCTTATCACTTTCGTCGCCCGTAGCCACTACATATATAAAAATCACATTTTTATATACTGAGGTCTTTAAAATAAAAATCACATTTTTATTTGTTCACTTTCAATTTAAAAATCATATTTTTATAATCACTTCATATATTTAAAAATCGAATTTTACATCGCTATTCAATATATAAAAATCGAATTTTTATCGCGCTATTCTCTATATACTGATTTCGCCTTCCCAAATATAAAGATTTCGCCTTTTCAAATATAAAGATTTCGCCTTTTTCTATTTTAAAAATCTAATCTTTTCTATTTTAAAAATCTAATCTTTTCTATTTTAAAAATCTAATCTTTTCTATTTTAAAAATCTAATCTTTTCTATTTTAAAAATCTAATCTATTTTATTTTAAAAATCTAATCTTTTCTATTTTAAAAATCTAATCTTTTCTATTTTACAAACACATTTTTTTCTATTCTATTCATAGAAAATCAGATTTTTCTACTCTATAAGAATATAACATTTCTACTAATGAAAATCATTTATTTATGCCAATAAAAATCTCTTCTTTATGCTGATAAAAGTTAGTTCTTTATATTGATAAAAATCAACTCTAATTAACCAAGAAAAATCAGTTTAAATTAACAAAGTAAAATCAGTTTTGAATAAAACTTACTGTTTTCCATCTACTGGAGAGGGGGAGACTACCGTTGGGGTTGGTGGAGGCCAGAGGTGGTCGGAGGCGAGTGGAGGCCGCTGGTGGCCGGCGCTGGGTCGATGGGCTTCGCGATTTGGTTTGGGGGGGGGGGGTCTCGAGCGTCGGTTGGAGGGAGAAAGAAGAGAGGGGAGGAGGGAGAAGAAGGATCGGAGGGGCTAGAGAGGGATCCAGTGGTGGAGCGCGACTGGGCGGCGACGGAAATGGGCAGGGTTAGCGAGGTCAACGACGGGTTTTTTTTCCTTCTGAACTGACGGGGAGAAAAGGTAGTGGGAGGAGTATATAAGAATATATATTTAATTATTTATTTTATTCTCCATAAAGTCAATTTTTCGTTTGAATCCCAAATTGAGCCCAACGACAATCGCCCCTAGCTAATTACCCCCATTCTGAACACGATGGGATATGTTTCGTTAGCCAATTTTACCATTTCGATCAGTTTCTATTCAAATTAAAATATAAATCACTATATATTGAATTTAAACGCACATTTCAATTTACTGGGGTCACATACTAACTCAAAAAATTTCAGAAAAATATTTTCTAGCTTCGTATTGACGATACGGTCCTAATAAAACTAGTTTCGATGAATTCTGAGAACGTTTGAAAAATGGGTTTCCAGTCGATTAAAATCAACTGAAACTGGCCAAACGCGTTTTCCTTTGCCACGCTCACATATTGATTCGAAAAATTATGAATTTTGAAACCTAGCAATAATTTGACATCACGGATCCAACAAAAGTAGTTTCATCGAAATCCGAGGTCGTTTGCAAAATTTCCATTTTTAAGGGCCTGAATTCCATAGCTACTATTCCGAATTTTCAACTGGACATATCTTTTGATTCCCGCTATGAAATTTCGATTTTCCGGATTCGTTGGAAAGATATTCTCATTTAGATCCTAATGTTTTTGGTTTCACTAAAATCCGGTTTGTTTTGCACCCGATACATTCAATTGAAGTTTGAAATCGAATTATCGAACTACCGCGCCATTTTCAATTCTGTTTATAATTATATATAATATTATATTCTAATGACGACGTACATAATATATACGTTCGATTTGTATTCAAACTAAATTTCTCGTTTATATTATTTAAAATAACTCATTTTAAATATTCAAAATCCATTAAAATTGCCAAAATAAAAATTTTAAACTGGCTCAGATTTTCGGGTTGTTACAGGATGTATAATGGGTGTACTATCATATGGATGATGCATTTTGGTGGATGGCTGTGCACACATGTAAAAATAATATGTATCGATAGGGTTCTTTACATACATAATGGACGCATGGCACTATCATGGTTTGCATTAAGGAGGTCAACTGAATCAGTAGACCGCCTGATTTTGCATTAGATAAGGAACATATACACACACTTCTTGCATATGTTCATACAGCATTAGAAATTTTATAAGGACAATGGATGCCCGTGTTTGATGGTTGAGTAGATGGTTATTTGGATGGTAGGATATGCATTCTCCTTAACTTGGAGATTTCGGGGACGAAATCCTTTAAGGAGGGGAGAATGTAACACCCCGGATTTTTGAATAATCAGATTAACTAAATTTAAGAATACTTAATTTCAAATGTGGGAATTAAGGAAAACGGGTCGTTCCATTGCGTTCGTCTCGGAATTCTGCTTGAGATAGAGTCCGAGTTTGCGTAAAACGGATACCGTATGAAGAAGATATGGACGAACAAAGTTTGAAAAAAAAATGCACTGGCGCACTTGGGAAGTGCGCCAGTACAAATTTGCATTAGCGCACTTCCCAAGTGCGCCCAGGCCGAGAGAAAACGTGCACAGCCATATGGTTCGAACGGTGAGTCAGTGCTGAGTCATTTTTGACTAGTTAGTGAGTCATTATGGTTTCTGGACAGTTCTAATCTGGACTGAATGGTTTTGATTAACCCTAAGAACATCCGATGGCTTAAATTAATTCATAACTCTATAAAAAGACCCATAGACTCAAACCCTAAATCAGAATTAAAACTAAACCTATGGCCGTCATGCTGTTGTCTTGAACCCTAGAGCAGCCGCCACCAAACTAAAGAGGAAGAACAACAACCAAATCAGAACTATTCAACACTAACAGCGATTCTTCATCAAAGGAGCGCTAATTCAACTCCAGAAATCAGAATTCAGAACTCATGACTGCTTTTGAGTTGTGAGTTCGATAGTCTTAGCAAAATAATTAGTAATTTAATTAGATTAAGTTATAACGCGGATTGTATGGATGTGATATGAAGTATTGATTGCGTGTTGTAATTATGTTGTAGGTTTATTATTGAAATACCTATGATGTTATGTTGTGATGCGAAGTTATGTTGCTATCATCCATGTTGTAATCTTATATACAATCAAACCGTCATGTTTCTTATGCTAGTTTGCGATATTGATTCATATGATAAATCATATGTAGGAAAGTTTAGATGTTGATTCAAACATGAATTATATACAAGTTTGGGTAGAATTACATGTGACCTTACATGATTATGGCACCTAGTTTATGTCGGAATTTAATTGAAAGATTAGGCTATGACATGATACTTTACATGTTAGATATTAGTTTACACCATTGTTGCGATGTATAAATCACATATGTGAATTTATGAGTTGGACATGAATCATGTTATGTTATTACCTATGCAAGTTTAACCCCTTTAGATATAGATTTATGACATATGATGTTTATGCAAGTTTAACCCCTTTAGACATAGGTTTATGACATATGTTGTCTATGCAAGTTTGTGGCCATTATTTCATCAAGTTCACACCTTTAGATTTGGATCTATGTTATACATGTTGTTTATGCATGTTTATGGCCATTTTCTCATCAAGTTCACACCTTTAAATTTGAAACCATGACATATGTCGTTATGCAAGTTGTAATCTTGGCCTATGCAAGTTTAGATGTAGAACATCATTCACATATGCAAGTTCACCCCTATGTTAGATCTATGTTTTAATTATGTGTATATATGTGATGTTTTCTTTTATTTCATGAGTTAGACTATTCGAGTCTAACGTATATCTTTACGTTAAACGAACAAACGTACTACGTGGGGAAAAAAAGGATAATATTAAAATTGTTTAATTGGCATAAATGCCTTAAAAGGCATAAAATAAAATTGTGGTGAAATTGGTATGATTTTACATACCATAAATGGATGGACATAATTGAGTCAATTATGGACATCGCTAAATTTGGAATTGATTGATAATTTGAATAGGGAAAGTAATTCAAATTGGGGGTGATTAATTAGGAGTAATTAATCGTCTAAGACACGAGGTTAGGCTCTTTTGTGGTGTAAGACTACCCGGACCAGCCCGGCAAATCCAGCTGCCACAAATGCCAGTCTAATATGAGAGGTCTTAGGCATAAGTTGAATACGTAACAATTGTAAAGACACGAGGTTAGGCTCTTTTGTGGTGTAAGACCGCCCAGACCCGCCCGTCAAATCTAGCTGCCACAAATGCCAGTCTAATGTGAGAGGTCTTTATGAGATTACGGTCTTAATAAATTAAGAAACACTTAACCAGATAAGCATGTAGTGGGACATGAAGGGGTTAAGTGGGTTCCTTGGGTGGCATGTGGAATCTAGTGGGTGCCTTGGGTGGCACTTGGAAATACGATTAGAAACATTTAACCAAAATATGAAACATGTAATTGAAACATGAATAAGAAGTGGGTTAAGTGGGATGTACTAGAGGGGACCAAGCTTAGATGGATAGCTTGTGTCAAGTAAAGGGGGCCCATTTCAACCAGTAACCCATACGTATCTTTGTGGGCTCGACCCAAGTCGAGGACGGGACACGCATATTGGGCTTGACTATAAGAGGCCAAACCGGGTTAGCGGTGGCAACGCAAGTCCAACGGGTTCATATGCGTGTGTGGACCCGGGCTGGTAGGTAAGACGTTGTTGCATCTTGTAGGTATAAGCCGTGCATTCTTTGTTGTATCGGGTTGCCACTTTGGGGAGTGATACACCCCACTGTGGGGCCAGCACGGGTATCTACGAGTTAGGGAACCGATCGCTTGGGGGTAGTGGGTACACCTAGTGGAGATAGAGGCGGACGGCACCTATGAAGGCAGCTTGGGGTGCGCAAAACTACCAATATCATTATTAAGTCTGTAGGCGGGATCAACCTTAGGGTGACTAGTGGTGGTGCAGTAATCTAGGGGCGGTGCAGTATAGCAATTATCCTATAGTGTTGGTGTAGTTTAGTAAATTCATCTTAGTGGGTTAGGTGCGCTTTAACGATATCGTAATTCATCTTGTTTCCTTGTTTACTATGTCATACTCAATGGTTCATGGTCATTTTCCTATTTTCCAACTTATGCCTTAGCCTAGTTACTTTGCTAGTTATATTGTTATAATTATCGCACTCGCCAGACTTTATGTCTGACCCCCCTTTTTTCCATTTCTTTCCTCCCCCCCCCCCCCCACGTGCTTAGGTTGGAACTACCACCAGTGGAGCTTGATCTTGGACTGCTTGTAGAAGATTTCTTGGACCGTTGAAGTAAAGTTCAGATTCTCTGTATTTATGGCTATTTTAATGTTGGGGATTATGTCTTTCAGTTTATGTACTTTGTTTTATCAAGATGGATATGATGTACTTGACTTTGATTTTATGATTTTGATGATGCAATCAAATATATGGGTTTATCCGCTGCAATGAAATAAAGTTTTAATTTTCAAGTACTGCTTTATATCTGTCTTGTGGTGATTTTCTGTTCTATACTTACTTAAAACGCTCCACTGAAGTTAAGGCATTCCCTTTGCGAGTGACCTTAATGGAGGTGGGGTGTTACAACTGTATTTGTTTAGCATGCCTTTTTGTCGGTTTGTCCTTATCATACAAAGCGTGGACTTTTATGAGGTGTATATAAATAGGAGGCCAATTGCTCTATACCCAACCCCCCTATACCCCCATGTGCCCTCCAATCAAATCCCCTAATTTCTGCCTTTTTGCACTTAAACCCTTGAATTGATTGGAGGACTTAAATGCAAAAATGCAGAAATCGGGGGATTTGATTGGAGGGCACATGGGGGTATAGGGGGATTGGGTATAGAGCAATTGGCCCGTATAAATAGAGTAATGTGAACATTTTGTACATGTAATTTATGTTGTATACAAAAAAATGAAATTTTATATAGTATTATGTAAAAACTTACACCAGCATGATTAATAATAATAATAATAATAATCTAATCACCAGCAGAAGGAGCCTACTTTAATATCTGCAATAGTAGTGAACAAAATATGTCCTATGTATAGTTCACCCATTCATTATGATTATCCATTTTGTAAATTAGATTAGAGGGGCAATGCAGAGCATGCTCGAAAACGACAACCCACGGAATAGATAATATAAACATCATATTTACTCTTAAAATACTTTAAATGCATAACACGCTGGTGCGAAAGGTAAGTACTCAAATGTTAATAACTATAATATACCATCCCACGTATATATAATTTCATGCAACAAGATCCAAATCTCAACATTTACACACTGTGCATCTAAATATTTAGCATAGATTCATTTATTAAACTTGGTGGAAGTTAGGCGTGAGTGATAAACACTCACCTCGACTACTCAGCGGAGATCCGATGCTTTTGATTCAATTCTAGACTGTCGCACTTTGCTTCGAACATGACGCTCCTTTTTTTCTTCTATTTGTTTAGTTCGTTAGCGTTTTTTTTTATAATGGGGTGCGGCTGCAGTTGGAAAATGGGAGAGTTCTGTAATAGAAATTCTATTCTATCATTTATATCATGTACAGACGTGGCTCGGTAGCTCCCCTTGAGAATAGCTCAACTTCACACCACGCATACTTACTTTTTTTTTAACCAACGGTGATAATTTTCATCTTTGCAAAATGTTTTGAAAGCCGCTCGGCATGCGCGTGCCATGCAAACACCGTTCAGTTGGTTCCATGCTTTCCTTCAATTTGTGCCATGCTAACATTATAATTAATTTGTTCCATTCACTTGTTTGGTATTTGTTTTAATGAAAATACGTTAAAATTTGTACATTGAGTAGCACGTATGGCATGCAAATTGTTCCAGGCGTTACTTTAAATTCCAAGCATTGCATGCAAACAATTTGCATACATTATTTAGTTCCATGTGTGACACCCATCTATTTGTATTTGTCCCAATTGGTTTATATTTCCCTTTTTACTTTGTCATCTTTTTAGTTTAGTTTTTTTGGGTAAGTAGACCGTATAGGCATACCATTTATATAACTTGTACATGTTATATACGAATAATAAACACCATTCACATATACCGTAAACACCATACATTTCAAAAACAAATGTCCCGGCACACAAAACAAAATATCGTTGTGTTCACTATGTTGACTTGAACGTGATAGCACACTGAAATTGTTGTTTTAATGCTCAAGCGAAAATTTACTATTTACGCCATACCAGTTGCCGCTACGTACCGTTAAATCGACTTAAACGAAACTACCCGACTCAGGATTTGACGAAACGAACGATGACATTTTTATTATAATTTTTTTTTCACAATACTTAAGTCTAACAAAATCAGATTTCAAAAATTTATTATTTTCACTGTTATAATTTACAGACCGATCACTATGTCGAATTACAAATCGTATAATGTTTTCATTTTATCTTCCCAATTAAATTCTAAAAATGTAAACGCTATGCGTGTATCACGAATTTAAATTAATATAAAAATTCTAAGATTTGATCGAGTTGGAATTTAATAGAATTTTCATTACAAAAGGAATGGTAAATCACGGATCGTTACATTATGTAACAAAAACTTTAATAAGAACCATTGTTTCATTACCATTCATTTATGCTTCCAAAAAGTTACACAAAACTTATTCAACTTTATATTTAACATTCATATTTATGATGCTCATGTAGCGCATCACCTGATAAAAGTTGGAACATAAATTACTGGAATGACTGAATAGAAACCATTCTGAACTTGACCGGTCAAAGTACCAGTTGACCAGAGAGTCTGAGAAGCATCCTTTTGGCGAAACTTTACCATATTCATCATTTTGAGTACCCACTTCAGATCTCATAATATTATCTCCTGATTGCAGCAAACTAGAATTGTAGGGGAATAAATATGAATTCTTTGGCTCAGATTGCATTGAATCACTTGGAATATCGTCCATCTCAAAAAATACCTGAAATATAGAACCATTTTGTCCCTGCTGAAACTATTGCAGACGACAGTGATATAATATATAAACTATTGAAACAAATGGCCAAAAGAGTCGGTTCGTATTGAAGTTGGAAGAAAAATTACGAATGCAAATTTAGAATCACGAAAACTGGTATACATCGGTTAACATCAAATATATTTTGATATGAATCTTAGACTTTTATCTATATGGCATTACTGTATTGTATGTATAGAGATCAACAATGACTAAAAATTCACCTGTTGGCATAACAGGCTGATTTCATTGGATTTGGGTTTTTACTTAGTTATTTGTTTGTTTGTTTTTATTTGCATTTTTGCTATTCGCTGATATGGAATTGTTTTATTATAATATGCTACATTAACACTAATCACCCACTGTCCACTCCCTGTTTGTCCACGGACATCATCAACATATATTCCTGTTCATTATTTCAGTTGAGAAAGACTGTAACATTTTTAGTAAAAAAATTGAAGTGGCCACTACAGTATAACATTTTTAGGAAAATATACCTTATATTATAATATTGTTAAATATCATCATGTTGTGTAACAGGCTAGATGAAGTTTTTCTACCTGTAGTTCTACATACTCAAAAGTCTGTTTCTTACTGTTGTTTGAAGACATGTTTCAAAATAAAAAATAGTTATATGAATCAAATATATGAGGAATGTGCCTTTTAGATGTGTAGCTAGTAGGAATGAAAACTTCAAAACTTAGAAACCTGACAATATCTGATTCTATTTTTAAAAACAGACATAAACACACTACATAGTAATACCAATTGGCATTAAATACCGAGCTGCAAGGTACATTCATTAAAGTACATTAGAGTCATTGCTTACCTCACCAGCTATCTTTGAAATTTGCCTTGATGTTAACGGTTGTTGCTAATGGAAACAGACCTATGAAAGATACACAAATGGTTTATCGAACTGGAATGAATTTCACCAACACGCAGCATCAATAAACATAGAGATTGAGATTCATACTGGAAGGAATTTCAAATGCGATTTTTTTTTCAAATTAGAAGGAATCCCCAATTCAATTTTTTTCCAAAATTAAAGGCAGAGATTCTTACTATAAGTAGGAGCAACTAAGCGGAAGGAAAAGCCAGAGAAAAATGGTTGACTAGCTATTCATGTGGCGCTATATTGTCAAGGCAGAGAAGGAACGTTGATTTTGAGAGAAGGGAAAGAGGAGAGAAAATTATTTAGGGTTTTATTTCGTTATTCCCTGACGAGGGGTGAAAAAAGAAGCGGGATGAAAAAAGGAAGCGGGATAGATAAATGAAAAATGAAGCGGACGAAAAAGGGAGCGGGATAGATAAATGAAAAATGAAGCAATCGAAAATATTTTTGAGGATAGACAGCGTTACATATGCCTTTACTCTTTTTCATTGAATAAAGGACATCATACTAATAAAAAACGCTGAGAAAATTTGCTGTAAAAACTACCTTTTCTTGTAGTGTTTCAGACTCCCAGATTACTTATATATTTTTTCCCCTTTTCTTAACTTGTTTCAGGTTTTCCCCTTTTCTAATTACTTAATTTACAATTAAGTGTCACTTAACTTAATTCACCAGTTATCCCATTCCCTTACTAGTTTATTATAATCTAAGTTATAATATTCACTTCTCCCTAGGACAAGTCTATCTATTATACAACATTTTCATTAATGTTATTTATTTATAATATGTAATTATCATTCCCATTTTAAACCATTTACTGTTGTAAACCATTATTCTTCATTCATTGTAGTGTATGTTCCTTATTATATTAAGGAAAACACTTCAAGCACCTTATCAGTTTGATAGAAGGAATCAATGATTTATTTTCATAATGTTTTCCCATCTAAATTCATGGTAGCAAGTAATTTCTTTACTTTTCTATATTTATTGTGGCTTACTGACAACAACGTTTTCAGAAATAAGTCATTTAGGGAAATACATCACTTTTCCCTCTTATCACACTAACTCAGTTCATTACATCCCTTCCTTTCTTATTTTGTGAGTTAGACATTTAATTACCATCCTTGCCATTTATTCATATCTTGTTATATATATATATATATATATATATATATATATATATATATGCGTAGACTTCTCACATTAAGCCTACACTTGTGGACACTGGATTTGTCGGGCGGGTCCGGACAGATTTCTACCACAAGCTGACTTAACCTCGTGCCTTAGCACATGTTGTTAATTCTTGTAGTTAGGCCTCTCACATTAGGTTCAACATTAGTGGCTGATGGATATGTCAGTCGGGTCCGGGCATACTTCCGCCACTAATGCAACCTAACCTCGTGCCATAAGTGTATTTACAATTTCTAATTGTAATCATAGGCATATTATTTTCATTCATTCATTTATATTCATATCAAATTGCGCTTCCAAATTAAAATCTCAAAACATAATATGTGTTATGTTCCAAGATCCCATTACAAGAAAATTTTAGACATATTATCCTTTTTACTGTAATATAATTTACAGTAATCTAATTTACATGTCGTCCAATTTTTGCTTATATTTTGTCGCATGTTATTTTCAACATATGTTTAATTCTATTGGGACATGAAAACATTCAATCGGGTAATTATTTTAACATGTCGTTCAATCAATAATATGTCCCAAGTAAAGCATGCAATTACAATCACTAAATTGGCTATTTATATCCTAACAAGTTTACTTTCTCCAACATGTAAGCATTCAATAACTTAGCCAATTCAACATAGGAATTTCCCGACATATTCATATCAACATTTCAATTCGTTACAAAAGCAATTTATAATTAAACTAGCCATTTCACAATTTATTAAAAAGGGGAATGCTATACGATATTCATAACATTATCTAAAGGCCATAGCTTAAACCCACTCACCTTTAAGCTTTCCCCAAATTTTGGATCTGATATGTTCTATCATCCATGGTTTTCCTTTTCTCTTTAATATGATTCACGACCTAACAATCATGGATTTGTTATTTCATGAAAAGAGAAAGGAAAGAGAAATAACTTAAATAGATTGGTTCTTAGAGGTTTACCTTGCTTTTATGATTCAATAATCTTTTTTGTTAACGTTGATCCCGTCTTCCAGATCTGAACTCATAATCCTCCTAGGTTAACATTTTAATTTCAGAATAGATTTGAGTAGAGAGAGAGAGAGAGGGAGCCATGGCAGAGCTATAGCGCAGCCATCGAATTATGATGTTTAGGGTTAGGTATAGGGTCTTATTTATAGGTGCTCAAGACCTTATCGTACACGCAACACTGAGTCAGTATTGAACTCAGTTATGAAAATAGTCCAGGTTCGCAAATGAATCTAGCCAAATCTTATCGTACACACGGTGCTGAGTCAGCATTGGGTCTTGCAAGCTGTTTTGGCATAGAAATTTGAATTCGAATGTTTGAAGTTTTGGTGCAGAAATTTGATTTTCGAACTTTTGAATTTCTGGAATTTATTTAACTATTTTATTCACATGAAATATTCTTATATGTATACAATTCTTCTAATGACCATTTTACGCATATATATATATATATATATATATATATATATATATACATATACACACACACACACGCACAACTTACGTTTTATTTTCAAAATTCAAACGATGTTGCACCATTATTTGATTCTTGCCATATTTCATTGACTATTGCCTTATCTTGAATTTTACCTTTCGTATACATATATTTTTGCATATGTGCACATATATGTTCTCATATATATATATATATATATATATATATATATATTCTTTATCTCCTTATATGTATGTTCTTATCCTTTCAAATTTTGAATTTGAATACGTACATATATTTGCATGTTCAGTTGGGCCTCTCTAAAACAAAGATAAAATTATGCCACCGCCGGGGTTCGAACACCCGACCTCTATGTTACAAATCCAATGCCTTAACCAACTGAGCTATGAAGTCTTTTGATAATAAGTCTTAGAACAATGATAATTATTGTTCTCTCTTTACTTCTCTTTTTCATGTAAGTTACAATACTTAAATTAAACCATTGCATGAATCCTTTTCTTTTATGTTAACGCATTATGTTTGCAAATCAGTGCATGCAACATATTTACATTGCATGCAACCAATCCTTTCTTTCAATGCATGCATTACATTTTTTTAGTGCATGTATTTATTACATGCAATCTTTATTTTATTATTTATTTTATATTTTAATTTGTTTGTATATATATAAAAATATATTTCTCTTGTGCGTATACAAACTTCTAGGCTTAATAACTTTTTTATATGATGTTCATTTTATGTAAACCAGGTGTCTATCTTGTACAGAATTCCGAGATGGATGCAATGGCGTAGTCTTTTTGACTTAATTCTCATTATTTAATTAAGTTATTCTTATTTTAATATCTTAAAAGTACGGGGTGTTACATTCTCTCCCCCCCTTAAGAAATTTCGTCCCCGAAATTTAATATGGGTAAAATCAGTCAATCCCTCACATAATATACATCCATCATGTGTGCATCCAATTTTAGGAAACATTGTGCACTTGTGCAGAGTGAAGTACAACATAATAATGCATGTATGCCCAAGCGGTACCTCCAATGTGTATGCAAATTTCTCAAAAATCCTTTTTAAAATATGATGCTCACATCCTAGATATACTGGTAGTTCTACATGAATGCAATATTTCGAAAATCAAAATGCTTTTTCACCCAAATTCTCCCACACTCTTACTGAGTAAGAGCATAGTTCATCCAATTGTTGCATCCATAGTCCTAACAACCAACTTTATTTTACGAATTTCAGAAAAATCTAATTTTCTAAATTCGATTTCTTATGTTACAAAAAGATGGAAAATGGAAAATTTCATACCTTCCGTTTTTCTTTTATATACCTTTTTCCAACCGTACTTGGATTTTAGGAAACAATGTATAAAGATTTCCTATTTTCCTATCCAAGCACATCCCGCATAAGAAAATTTTCTTTGTTGTAGCTCTTCTTTTTCGTCTTATCTTGTAAAAAAAATTCAAATCGCAAAACTGGAGTAGATACGGACAACTATTTTCCTTAATCAGGTTTATGACTTGTTCTTACCTATAAGGTCAGTTCAGTCTCCTACTACAAGGTGCCAACATCCACTCTATTATCATTTTCTATAACTTATTTTGTCCATCCAACAAAATTCTCTTTTAAATAATTTATCAAAAATAATTGTCAAAAGAGTAGAGACTTCAAAACTTTCTTGATTAAAAATTCTTGTATGAAATATAACAAGAAAAATCAGCGAGCTATACATGCTCTATAATATGCACCTTTTACTAAGAGAATTTTACTTTAAAACTTAATATGTACTTCTTTACATATTTTAAAACTATAACTTTTAAGATTACAACTTGAAAACACCATAAACCATTTTTTTTCCCAAACTTTTATAATCTCAAGTTCTTAAAAGTTAATAATGGGGTTAGACTCAAAGCGGGTTTCCAATTTTTCTAGGCTCTCCTAGACACTCCCCAAGGTCAATTCTCTCAACTACATATATTCCTAATCCATTTTTCTCTGTTCTACCTTTTCCAATTTGTAAGGTTATACTACCAAACACACTAACTCAAAATACTAATCATATGGGATTTACTTTCCTTTCGTACAAAGTATATTGTACACTTCCCAACCAAACTTCCTAAGGGTCTCAAATTTCCTTATTCATTCCTTTAGTGTACAAAACAAACATCCCATTTCATACCATATTATATTCTTTCTATTTAGTGGGTTCCTCTTGTATATATATAATATATTTATATTTTTTAAAATAAAAAACGTTCACTCACTATTTATATAGGAATCCTAAACCTAAGCTCTGATACCAGATGTGACAACCCCAATTTCGACAGACCAAATTTTTTGTCAAAATTCCAATCTATCGAAACTCGGATTGGTTTGATCTGGTATACTGCTAGAAATGATATAGACATAAAATATGTAAGAGCTCAAAAAAATATCTCACAGCGGAAAGGATAAAATGTAGTATAACCAAAACAAAGCCTTACCGTATTATTAATACTTACTAACCAGTATCCAAAGCTATCATGTCCCTGCCACAATCAAACCTGCGAGTATGTAATGAGGAGGGGGTCTGAACACAAGTTCTGACTGGATTTAAACTATACACTTTGGATAATCTTACATATACCGTTCAATCATATTTTCTTATTTATTAGGTTACTTGGGCTAACAACACTCAAGGATTACACACACGTCGTACCCATTTACTCCCTAGTAGAATAACCTAATATAGTGTATATGTAGCTACCCCCAACTAAGGTGCACCCCATGGTACCCAACTCGCACGGTCTCCACCGTATCATCGCATGAATATAGCAGTCCCTAATCCTGCGCCCGAATGTCATACGGATTTCTGTATATATGTCAATGATACTTCTACAAAGAACCACTACTTCTATATTACGTAAGCGTTCGGACTGCCATCTTTGAACCATTCGATCAAATTAGGTTCAATCCTCGAATAATGTCCTCTAGTCTTATGATACACCACCCAGAGCGACATGAGTGTACCTAGACTTTCCCAAGTACGTATCGTCAATCGTTCTCGATGTCTATTGCACATGTTCTCTATATGTGCGCCCGAGTCCCGTGGCAGGGCTAATCAAGAAACACGGAACTCGGTCGGGAGCTTTCAGATATCTACCGATTGTAGATGCTAAGGTCTACTTTTACAATGGCTATGGTCCAATTAGGCCCCTCCCTCAACTAATGAAAGGAACCCAAGAATATCAAGAATGAGAACTTAACCCCAGTCCCCTATGCCCTTCAAACCTATTGGCCAACCTCACCCATAACTAGATAGTAAAGTATATGGTCTTTGTAACACCCCGTGTATTTTATAACAGTGAAATTCACAAATTAAAGTATAATAAATTTCAAATCAAAGTATTAAGGGAAACAGGATATGCCATTGCGTTCGTCTCGGAAAAATACGCGAAATAGAGTCCGAGTTTTCGAAAAACGGAGCCCGTATGACCAAATTATGGCCCGATGAAGTTTCAGAAAATTCAAATTTCGAAAACAGATTTGAATTTCAGCCCAATCAGAGTAGGCGGGAAAATTTCCGCCCAAACCCACCAGGTCGACCTGGGGGTCGACCCTAGGGTCGACCTGCCAGG
This sequence comes from Allium sativum, assembly GCA_030737875.1. Lineage (NCBI taxonomy): Eukaryota > Viridiplantae > Streptophyta > Magnoliopsida > Asparagales > Amaryllidaceae > Allium > Allium sativum. Next base: position 963,941,567 of record CM060912.1, on the reverse strand, counting down.
CCAGGTCGACCTGGGAGTCGACCTAGGTGTCGACCTGCCCCAGGCAGGTCGACTCTAGAGTCGACCTGGGGGTCGACTGGGGAGTCGACCTGGCCCCTGAGCCAGGTCGAACCCAGCCCACCCTGGCTGGCCTGGTCTGTATTTGGTCGATTTTCTGAGCCTTGCCTTGTCACTAGGGCTAGGTGTCAGCTCCTGGTTGGTCTCTTCTTTGAACGAATGGCTATTATTAAACCAAGCTCCATCGACAGTCTAAATCAACTCAAAAACTCTATGAAAAGGACCTAAGACTAACCCTAGTTCACTTAAACTAAAATGGAGATGAGACCGTCATGCTGCTGAGGAGAGACTGAGGATAGCCGTCAGAAATAGAGAGACAATTAGGAGATAATTCAAAGCTTAAAGCAACGTTAATCAAATCAAAGAAACGCCTACAACAAAGGATAGCATCTCCAAATTCAGAATTCAGATTCCTGAATTGAAGATTCGTCATACGTTGTAAGTAGAGTGCTATTCCGATGTGAATTAAATAATTGTGTTGATTTGTGTAAAGTAAGAAATGGAATAGTGGCGATAATAATCTATATTTGTATGTTGCTTTGACGCTAAACGATTTGGGAATATTATGGTATACGATTGGATATTTGCAAGTACGCGATTTGCGTTGGAAGTTAACAACGAAATGGAATTGTGGCAATAATAACTTATGTTTGTATGTTATTTTGATTTGGCAATACTATGGTGTACGATTTGATTCATACAAGTATATGGTTTATGTTGACAACCACATGTTGTGGAATTTTAATTGGGATTCATGCAAGCATATGATTCATATTGAAAACTACATGTTTGTGGTAGTTATTTACAACACCCATTTGATAATTGCAAGTATATGATTCATGTTGAAAATAACAACTATATGTTGTAATAGTTTATTTGAAATTCATGCAAGTATATGATTTATTGTTATGCCAACATGATGTATAATTCTATGGTCATCTTTAGTGTAATTTGATCCACTTAAGTATTATGATTCATATGAAGGTTATGTTGGAATTGGAATCATAGTTCAAGTATAAAAATCATGATTTTGTAATAGTGACAAAAGCAAGCGTCTTTGTAAGCTTGTATTAATTTTATGAACATGACTAAACTATGTTTGTTATTATGCCTAGTTGAAAACATGTTTCTAGGCTTATGTTGTTATCATAATCATATGATAATATATTTGGCACATAAGTTACATTAGAAATTACACTAGAATTACATCCCACTTACAAGTTACATAGATAGGATAAGAACCATGATTATATGAATAGTAGGATTCATGTTCAATTATGTTTATGCCATGACTGTATGAATAGAAGGACTCATGTTCAATTATGATTATGCCATAATTATATGATTAGAATGGTTTATGTTTAAGTATCATTTATGCCATGACTACACGAATAGAATGATTCATGTTTTGTTTATACCATGATTATGTGAATAGAATGATTCATGTTTAAGTATTGCTTATATTATATGTTGTTACAATTGCAAGTTCACATGTGCCTACCTTATGTTAATTGAATCGTTATGTTGCAAGTTCATGCGTTCACACTCCCCTTTTTATGTTACCTTATAAAAACCATGTTATAAGCCTCCCCTTTTCATATGGCTAAATTGGGTTTAAGTATTAAACTCAACACACCTTACATTTGAACGAACGTGTAAAACGGGGGTAATGACGTTTGGGCTAAAATATAGAACATATGTGTTGGCATGTTCGACGCATGCGAACAATCTTGAAAACCAATTAAGTAACATAAATAAATTTTAATCAATAAAGATGAATTTGAAATAATGGGCCGCAAATATTTACATATAAAAAGAAAAGAGACAAAATGTGTAAATGTAGAAAATACGATGTGTTTAACCTGAGGTTGGATTGAGTTGTGATGTAAACCTGCCCGGAACCGCCCGGCTGTCCAGTAGTCACAACAATACCTATCCAATGTGGGTGGTTAAACACGGAGCCCAATAAGGACCCGAGGTTAGACTGAGTTGGGGCGTAAGACTGCCCGGACCCAACCGGCAACAGGCAGCCACAACAATACCTGTCGAATGTGAGAGGTCAAGGCTTTAATAATACAATTAAGGCTGAGTCAGGATTGATAGGATTAAGTGAATTAAGACTTAATCAAAATAGAACATGCTAAACTAAACAGACTGATTGGGGGTTAGGTTTATAAAACACTTAACCAACTTAGCATGTTGGCTAGAAATAGAAAACCTAGTAGCGGGGGACCCTTTTCAGCAGTAACCCTACAAGGCGTATCATGATACCCTGAAACTAGGCAGGGTGGGGCACGATTACTGGGCTGACTGTAAGAGGTCAAATCGACGGCGGTGGTGTAGCAGTTTAGGTTCTAACGGGGTGCGGGCGTGCACACACTCCGGCGCAGAAAAATAAGGCACTGGGCACCAGTAGCATACCTGTGCATTCTAGGGTTGTGTCGGGCCACCACCATGGGACTTGATACACCCCATGGTGGGACCAGCATAGGTGACTACAACATCGGGGGCCGTAAGACACATGTAACTATGCGAGTAGGAGCCGATCATCATAAAATGGATCACTTCACCCTGATTATGGGGTGCCTGTTGGGAACTAGTTTATATGGGTACAGAGATTAATATGGGGTACGATAGTATATTCGACCTAGACAACTTAACTTGGTTTATGGTGCTTTCCCATTTCTAGTTTATACTTATCATACCCAGTTCTTTATTCATAGACTGAATAGTCCTAGACTTATTCAGGCTTTATGTCTGACACTACTTTTCTTTCGTCTTCTTTTCTTCCATTCCCCCCCCCCCCCCCAGGTCCACAGGGAGGGAATACCGCAGCTTGACCAGCCTTCATATCCAGCTTGAAGAGAAAGAATGTATTGCTTGGATCTTTTTGTTTTGGACTATGGCTTTAGACAACAATTATGGGACTTTTGCAGTTTATTTATGTTTTCTTTATGCTTCTTTAAATAATGTAATCAAGACAGTTATGAAGATATTATGTTTTTGGAAGCATTGTAAGACAATTATGGTATGGTTGGTGTAACACGTATTTGAATGAAATAAAAGTTGTTGTTTTCCGCTGTTCAAAAATATGTGTTATTATATCTGTCTTGTATATCTGTGATTTATACTTATAAACCTCCACCAAAATTAGGGCATTCCCTTTGAGAGTGACCCTAACGGAGGTGGGGTGTTTCAGTCTTCTGGATTTCTCCGCCTTTCCGCTTTACGTACTAACTAAAATGGTAAGTAGACGACGAGTTGCTATCACAGGGCACTAACGGATCTCACTGAATCACGCTGGTCCATCTTAGTCTTTTGATTGCCCCTAATTATTGCAATCAAGGCATACTCATTGGTTTACCTACGCAGACCTAACCTCTGCGAGTACAGGCGGATCATCTGCCACTCACAGAGGAATACCAAGAGTACACTACGTCCTTGGAAGCCGCGTGCTTCTTAACCTAGTTCGTTGGAGCCTACAAGAATATCTAGATGGATGTATGCTCCTCTTTGTGTCTTTTGACACCCCAATGATCTACCTCTTATGGTTATTCATCCTCCAACGTATGGACTGGTCCAAGCGCCTCAGTTTTATATGTCATTAGACCCTACGTCTAACCATTCTTTTACGCGCTTGTCTCAACTCACCAGGTTTCCAGTTAACTTGGTTATTCCAATTCATATTGAATTCTTATTCAAATTACCAAGTTTCACTTGCTTATAAATTTTTGTCATACAACTTAATTCATTTAAGTTTATTAATAAGCTTACGACATGTAATTCTCAAGATTGTGGCCCAAGGTCTGTGATCCACAATCCCTTTTATATTCTTATTTGATTTCAATAACATGTTTTACTTAATATGTAATTAAGTATATCCAATTCACATGTTTCCAATTAACATGTCACTTACCATTTATGATTAAATATAACTTATTTCATTTCATAAGTTTTCCTCATCCTTTCTCATTTAATCATAATTCCACTTTACGTCGTCAATACAACTTAACGTTGTTTACATATTAACTTAGTTCAATTAACTAAGGCCCGTTAATAAGTTTCTCTACCCATTTATTATAATCTATGTTATAATTTCCCCTTGTCCCTAGGACAAGTCTAAACATGTTATTCTTACCAAGGGGTTTCAGACTCCTAGACTACTTAATTTATAATTAAGTATAATATATTTTTCCCCCTATTCTTAGCTGGTTTCAGGTTTTCCCCTTATCTGATTACTTAATTTACATTTAAGTGTCACTTAACTTAATTCACCACTTATCCCATTCCCTTACTAGTTTATTATAACCTAAGTTATGATATTCACTTTTCCCTAGGACAAGTCCATCTATTATACAACATTTTCATTAATGTTATTTATTTATAATAGGTCATTATCATTCCCCTTTTAAACCATTTACTGTTGTAAATCATTATTCTTCATTCATTGTAATATATGTTCCTTATTATATTAAGGAAAACACTTGAATCAATGATTTACTTTAATAGCGTTTTCCCATCTAAATCCATGCTAGCAAGTAATTTCTTTACTTTTCTATATTTAATGTGGCTTATTTGCAACAACGTTTTCAAAAATAAGTCATTAGGGAAATACATCACTTTTCCCTCTTATCACACTAACTCAGTTCATTACATCCCTTCCTTTCTTATTTTGTGAGTTAGACATTTAATTACCATCCTTTCCATTTATTCATATCTTGTTATATACATACATACATACATACATACATATATATATATATATATATATATATGCAGTAGACTTCTGACATTAAGCCTACACTTGTGGATGCTGGATTTGCCGGGCGGGTCCGGGCAGATTTCTACCACAAGCCGACTTAACCTCGTGTCCTTGCACATGTTGTTAATTCTTGCAGTTAGGCCTCTCATATTAAGTTCAACGTTAGTGGCAGTTGGATATGCCGGTCGGGTCCGGGCAGACTTCCGCCACTACTACAACCTAACCTCGTGCCATAAGTGTATTTACAATGTCTAATTGTAATCCTAGGCATATTCATTTTCATTCAATCACTTATTCATATCAAATTGCACTTCCAAATTAAAATCTCAAAACATAATAAATGTTATGTTCCAAAATCCTATTACTTGAAAATTTTAATCATATTACCCTTTATACTGTAATATAATTTACAGTAATCTAAAGACGTCGTCCAATTTTTGCCTATATTTTGTCGCATGTCATTTTCAACATATGTTTAATTCTACTAGGACATGTAAACATTCAATTGGGTTGTAACGATCTTGAAATTTAAAGAATTAAAAATGAATTAAAAAAAATCGATTTTTTTTTTTCAAAATTTTAGCTTCTGAGTATTCAGCGTTGCTTATCGGTAGCACGCAAAGCTGAAAACGCGCGTTAAACGGATATCGTCGTTGTACGTTGTTTCGCTAACCGTTCGTATCCTGGCAGATAAGTATAAATCTCTGACACAAAAAAAAGACAAATAATAATATCTGAATAAAAAAAAAGGAAATAAAATTTATATTCAAATGGACACATGGTAGCATATTTTGGCCAAGATGTACATGTGCTGTATTTCTCAGCACAATGCGCCACGTTGCCTTCAGGGAATAAAAACCCATCCGCATTTTGTTATTTATTTAATAGTCCTCTCAGCTTTCGCACCACACTTTCCCTTCTTTATACTGCCTTCTCATTTCTTTCGTTCCTCCTTCTTCCACCGGTCATTCTACCTTCCTTTCTTGCTTCAGCGAACCAATCCAAGAGAAAAAAAAGAGAAAGAAATCCGCACCTCACCTGCATCTAACATCAACTCCTCTTCTTGCGAGCTAAACCAGCGCCGTGAGTTCTTTTCCCTCCTTCCTTCTCTGCATGCATGTATATTAGAAATAAAAATATATGTGTTGCAAATTTTTTTTTTTAAAACTTCTTCATGAGCGAAATACACCTGCATGTTGATATATAAAGATTTACCTTTCTATTGTGAGCAAAAATCTTCATAACATTTTGTTTCCTTGTTGCTCTTGATATGTATCCTTGTGTGGCTACTGGTGCATGTTGGGTTTCATGTAGCAATTAGGTATGGAAATGTTGCCTGTAGAAGGCTTGCGCAGGATGCACCATTTAAAAAAAAAAAAAGTATAGAAACCAAACGAAATATTGGATGCATGAAAAGACATGCATGCATGGTTCCAAATGGGTTGTTTTTAAAAGAAAAAAAAAGTGCCGGTAGCTTAGTTAAGTTGGCCACTTTAATTTGTCAATGCATGCATGCGCCTAAACTTGTTGCATGCAAATGGAGCCTTTAGCATTTGTTTAGTTGGACACTTTGCTTATTATTATTATGTGCAGGCCATAAAAAAAAAAGGAATAGTGCCACTATCTTAGTTTGGTGTTGCATGCGTGTTTCATACAAACAAATGTGTCAGTGGTTTTGTTTGGGTTTGGGCACTTAATATGCCAATACTTGCATACCCAAAAAAAAAAAAACTAAGAATGCACATGTAATTAGTTACATGCAAATGGGTTCTCCTGTAGCAAAGTTTTGTGGGGTATTTCTCATTTGTTGGTTGAGTATTTCACCGGTACATGTTCGGATATGTTAGTAAATATATATATATATATATATATATATATATAAATAATAAATAAATATTTAGTTACATGCGAACTGAGTAGGAACCAAAAATTTAGCGTTGGTAAACTAAAGCGGTAGCACCGAAATCTTTTGCATAAGCATCGCATGAAATTTGATCCACCAGTCTAAATAAAGATCGTGCCTTTGTTTTAGGTAATGAAGTTCCGCCTTGTAGTCGTTAGCGTCGTCCTGCTCATAACGTGTCTTCTAGCTTTTGCCACGAAAGGTGAGTTTTCTCACGCACGACTAATTTATTATTAAGTGAATTAGAAATTTGAGATGTTGATTTAAATGCTAGGGTGCTCTAGATTGTTTGTTATGGTTGTGCACATGCTAAACGTGCACCGTTCGTAAATGACACTGTGAATGTTGTATGATATGTTATGTTATTACTCTCACCATGCAAGTCCCTAGTTAAGAAAAAAAAAATCACGAGTTGAAATGATAAATACCCGAACCCTGCATATTTGAATCGGTTTGGGATACGGGTTGAAATGATACACACCCGTGATTCGAATATGTTTAAGAACGGATTGAAATGATAAATATCCATACCACTTGACCGTAGGTTAGAAAATAATATACGGGCATCGTGGTCAATAAGGTTATTTTATGATATTATGGCAATTTTTGTAAATGGATCGAGATGGGATTTGGATTGATATTATTGAATAAAACTTGAATTTCATAAAAATATTTTCCACCTTACTTGATTTTTTTGTTAATCTTTCCCTTTAAATAATTTGATTTCTTTAACTATATGGATTTATAATAGTTTATGTCTCTCTCTCTCTCTCTCTCTATATATATATATATACATTGTTTTCCACTTAATATCTATATACTAATTTTTCAACTTAATTTATTTAAGCATATATTTATGATTTGTAAACAAAAGCTTTATCCAATCCAGTCTTGTGAATTCGAAGGTTCAAATTTAGGCTTTCAAGTATAAATGACATTTTTTTTTTTTGAAGAGAGAACTTTATCTCAAATGGTTAATAAAGAATGGTGGTGAATATAGATTCTGAAATCTTAATCAAACTATTGGTAATTGATTTGAGGAAGCAATTTTGGGAAATACTTGAATAAATTGTCTTGCGATACTTGAAAAATGATTTTTAAACCAATGGCCACGGTGTGGGAAAATTTGGTAAGCGTTGGTTGTTAAAGAGACCGGAGTCGGTAAGTGGCATACTCTCTGTCAGTACCGATACCACTTTAACAACTGTATACATGGTGACGTATCCAGAACGAAGCATGATGACTTGGGGCGATTTCTGGATTGAAGATGGTGAACGATAACGATATGGCCTTGACCTTCGGGTCATAATTAAATGACTAAAACAGGAGCTATACCGTGACAAATTGAGGTAGCACCTTTGATCGGACACGTTTCTTTGATACTATTTCTATGATTATGTTATGATTTGGGGTACCGCCTTTGATTTGGGAATGTGTTCCGAGGTGGGCGGTAGTGGCTGCTATGCGTTACCACCGGTCCGGGAGTGCAATTGGTAGAATCCTACCCTGGTATTGCCTCGAGTGCCATGTCATTTACCCCAGCGAGCCCCATACGATTTTGATTTGTATCGTACCTATGGAGTGCCCTCTGATGCCATCCGTGTTAGGTTGGGTTTACGGTACTGTATAGAATACGATATTTTAAACGGTGTCAGGGTAAAAATGTAATCCCGCTTACGCTATTTTCATTATTTATACTTTATTGAATAGACATTATCGCAATAGCGTACTATTATATGTATTAGTTTCACGGATCCTTAGAGGATGGAGATCCCAACATCCTTTTAGTTACTGTACATTTTTATGAACATGTCATTTGTGCTGATTCACTTATATAAGACTATTAGTCCTGACTCGAGTGTATTGTTTCTTTGACTTTATTCTTGGGTCAGCTTGATCACCTCAGTGATTCGTGACGCATTTGGGAGATTTACATCTTTTGGACTATCTGTAGTTATCAGCTTCTAGTTATCTAAGTTATCCAGGTTACTACTAGTTATCTATATGTACTATATTTTGTATGAGCTTATGACTCATTATGTACTTATATGTATCATGTATCATGTATGAACCTATGTACTACCTCGTTCCGCTGCTAGTTACTCTGTTTCTGTATCTGTGGTTCTGTATTCTGATTTGCATTTACCTCAATAGTTAAAATAACAATTCACTGTTTTGAGCGATTCAGATCTGACATGAGTGGGTTATTGTCGATTTGAATGGTTTGAAATTGTGGGTCATTACAAGTTAGTATCAGAGCTGAGGTTTAACCTTAGCTGTTGAGGTAAATAACTCATTAGAGATAGGGTGGAAACAACCTAGAATGAGTAAGATCAGTATCAGGATCCAATCTTTGTGAGAGAGCGTATTTTAAAAGTACAAGTATTTCAAGAAAATAAAAGTTTTCCAAGTATTTTAATTATAAAACTTCGACTTGAGTCAAATTCTTAGCCTCGTTCTCGATGTTCCAGATGGCTCCCAGACGTAATACTGCTAGAGGCCGAGGTAGGGGTCGTGGAGGCCACCAAGGAGACCACCCTGTCCAGCCTGAGCCACCAGTCAGGCCAGCCCAGCCCGCTCAACCTGTTAGGTTTACCAAGCTTTGTAAGGAGTACACTCATCTGGGAGGCGTTAAGTTTTCGGGTTCCGAATCGATCGTCGAATCCCAGAAATGGTTGGATGAATTGGAAAGAATATTTTCTGGCTTAGAGATTACCGATGCACATATGCTTCAGATGGCCGCTTGGCAGCTTAAGGATACTGCAAGGAATTGGTGGGAATCTTTCGTTACACATTCAAATGAGACCGACCTTACATGGCCGCATTTTAGGGATGCTTTTGTAACCAAATGGATGCCTGAGTCCAGAAAATCCAAATTGTATCGAGAATTTATGGATCTTAAGCACGGCAACATGACTTTTGCCGAATATGAAAGAAAATTTGATGAGCTTTCCAAATTTGGCCCAAACTTGATCGGAACACCATTTCAGAGGAATGAGAAGTTTATACTTGGTGCACGTCCGGAATTCTACGAACATTTAATGAATTATCTTAACCAACCTTTTTCAGAGCTCATGAACTATGCCGCTAGACTTGAAAATTTTCTGAACCTCAAAGGAAAACAAGTTGCTCAGGTGCCACCATCTCAAGGATCAACAATCAATTCAAAGAAGAGGAAGGCAATGTATTGGGCATAGACGAAGCAACAAAACGTGCAAGGAGTAGGATATCATGCTCAGAGACCTCCCCCTGATCTCTCGAATGTTCATTGTTACAACTGCCAGCAATTGGGTCACTACTCCAACAACTGTCCTAACCCTCCTAAAGCTCGTGTCCCGCCAACTCATGCACCTCGCAATGATCTTTGCCATTCTTGTCTTCAGCCTGGACATATTAGCAGAGACTGTCCCACTTAGAACAAAGGAACCACATCAGGAGTTTTTGCTATGACATCTCCCACTCCTCCCACCGGTGATGACACTAAAGGTACGCTTTTAAGTGTATTCACTTTATTTTCTCAACCTGTACGTGTGCTATTTGACACTGGTGCTTCACATAGTTTTATCTCTATGGATCTTTGTAATGAATTTGAAAAAGCTTTAGAACCCACATTAGCATCTGAATCGTTGTGTGTATCCAATCCGATTGGAGGCCCAGCCTATCTTATTAGGATTTGTAAAGGGGTTAAACTTCTTTTTGACCTTCATCGTTTTACTGATGACTTCTATGTTCTTGGTTTTGACGCTTTTGATATTCTACTTGGTGATGATTGGTTAAAGAAATATAAAGTAGAAATCTCATACAGATCCCGAACTGTTTCTTTAATAGATGATCAAGGAAAATAACTGACCATCAGGTGTCGAATACCTATAAAGTACGCCGGAAGCTTTGTCTTCTCGCTTGATTCTCATCTCGGCGATCTTAGTTCTACTCCAGTCGTTCAACATTATCCTGATGTGTTTGGTGAAGTAATGGGCCTTCCGCCAAAACGAGAAATTGAATTCCGTATAGACCTTGTCCCTGGAGCACGTCCTGTAGTCCTTCCTCCACGAAGAATGGCGCCAAAGGAAAAAACTGAATTAAGGGCGCAAGTTGAGGATTTACTTTCGAAAGGACTCATTCGACCAAGTTTTTCCGAATGGGGAGCCGCTGTGGTGTTGGTAACCAAATCAGATGGATCGCTAAGAATGTGTGTCGATTATCGAGAACTAAACAAACTTACCTTAAAGAATAGATACCCGATGCCTCGAATTAACGATATGTTCGACCAGCTCTATGGAGCTAAAGTTTTCTCTCAACTCGATCTTGCCTCTGGTTTCCATCAACTTAGAGTAGCCGAGGAGAGCATTCCTAAGACAGCCTTCCGTACGGAGAATGGTTTCTACGAGTGGTTGGTTATGCCATTCGGTTTAACTAACGCTCCAGCTTATTTTGTTGACCTTATGAATCGAGTTTTCCGCGAAGTTCTTAACAGATTTGTCCTCATTTTCGTTGATGACATTTTAGTCTTTTCGAAGTCCAAAAAGGAACATATGGCTCACTTGGAATATGTACTTGGAACTTTAAGGGAACACCAATTCAAAGCCAAATTTACGAAATGCCATTTCTGGCAAAATGAAGTTCGTTATCTCGGCCATATAGTTTCTGAAAGTGGAATATCAGTTGATCCAGCCAAAATCGCTGCGATCAATGATTGGAAAGAACCCAAGAATCCAACCGAAGTTCGTGGTTTCTTAGGACTCGCTGGATACTATTGAAGATTCATAGAGAATTTCGCTCGTATTGCCGCGCCGTTGACCGCTTTGACAAGGAAGAATGTTAAGTTTGTTTGGAGCGACAAGTGTAGAGCTGCATTGGTACAGTTGAAGGAAAAACTTACTTCTGCACCTGTTCTTACCGTCCCTAATGGAAATGAAGGATTTGTAGTCTATACCGATGCTTGCAAAGAAGGTTTGGGGGCCGTTTTGATGCAGAATGGAAGGGTGATCGCATATGCTAGTTGACAACTTAAGAATCATGAAGTCAATTATGTGAAACACGATCTGGAGTTGCTTGCTGTAATGTTTGCTTTGAAGTTATGGAGACATCATCTTTTAGGAACCAAGTTTGAAGTATTTACCGATCATCAATCTCTTAAGTATATATTCTCCCAAAAAGACCTAAATCAAAGACAAGTTAGATGGCTTGAGTTTCTCGCTTCATATGATGTTGACATTAAATACACTCCGGGAAAGGAAAATGTAGTAGCTGATGCACTAAGTTGGAAGAAGGATATGTTATGTCAAATTTCAGTGTCACTACCCCTTATGGATCGCATTGCGACCAAGCAGGATGAAGATCGGATAATTAGACTCATCAAGGAGAAAGTTCGAAAAAGAGAAGTGGGTGATCATAGAAAGATGGATGCTCAGATTTATAAGAAAGGAGTCCTACGAATTAGAAACCGAATATGCGTTCCAAATGTTGAAGGTCTAAGGCAAGAAGTATTAAGAGAATGTCATCAGTCCATACTCTCTCTACATCCAGGTATAAATAAGATGTTCCAAAATATGAAGAAATTATTTTGGTGGAGAGGTATGAAGCGAGATGTTCGTCGTCACGTTAATAGATGCATGACCTGCCAGCAGACAAAAGCAGATCATCAAAAGGTCACTGGATTATTACAACCTCTTGAAATTCCTAGTTGGAAATGAGATCAAATTTCCATGGATTTTATCGACGGTCTCCCTAAGACGAGAAAAGGGAATGAGGGCATTTGGGTAATTGTGGACAGATTGACCAAGTCAGCCCATTTCCTTCCCGTTAAAGCTAGCCGTACCGCATCGAGCCTAGCGGAATTATACATGAAAGAAATCGTTAGATTGCACGGCGTTCCCTCTAGCATCGTCTGTGACCGAGACCCGATCTTCACGAGTAGATTTTGGAAAGCATTTCAGGAAGCCTTGGGTACTAGATTAAATCTTAGCACTACCTACCATCCACAGACAGATGGTCAAACAAAAAGATTGAATCAAGTATTGGAAGATCTCCTTCGTGCTTGTATCCTTGACTATAGAGGATCTTGGGAAGATCACCTTCATCTCGTTGAATTCACGTACAATAATAGCTACCAGGATAGCATTGAAAGTTCTCCTTTTGAGGCCTTATACGGAAAACCGTGTAGATCGCCTGCTAGTTGGATTGAACAAGGAGATCGTTTGCTTCTTGGACCAGATATGATCATGGAAGCAACGCAAAAAGTCACTGATATCAGAAATAAAACGAGAATTGCTCAAGACCGTCAAAAGAAATACGCAGATAGAAGAAGAAAGAATTTAGAATTCGAGGTTGGAGATCATGTCTTTTTGAAGATCTCACCATTAAAGAATGTAATTCGTTTTGGACGAAAAGGAAAACTAGCTCCCAGATTCATTGGCCTGTTCCGTATTTTAGAGAAGATTGGTCCTTTGGCTTATCGCATTGAGTTACCTGAGAAGCTTGCAGGAGTACATAATGTGTTTCATATATCCCATCTTCGAAAATGTTTACGTGATCCTTCTTCTTATGTTCATCCGACAGCACTTGACAATTTGGATATCGAACCTAACTTGACTGTTGAGAGGAGGCCACTTCGTATAGTCGATAGAGGTACGAAGCAGCTTAGGAAGAAATCAGTCAGCTTAGTCAAAGTGCAGTGGAGTGACGATGATCGAGACTGTACTTGGGAAACGGAGGAGAGCATGCGTTCCTCAAATCCGGAATTGTTTATTCCAAGTATTATTTATTGAATCCACCCCATCCTATCCATATCTGTCGTTGCTATTCATGATTCACCTAGTTCTTTTCGAGGACGAAAATCTTTTAAGTGGGGGAGGATGTAACGATCTTGAAATTTAAAGAATTAAAAATGAATTAATGAATTAAAAAAAATCGAATTTTTTTTTATTTCAAAATTTTAGCGTCTGAGTATTCAGCGTTGCTTATCGGTAGCACGCAAAGCTGAAAACGCGCATTAAACAGATATCGTCGTTGTACGTTGTTTCGCTAACCGTTCGTATCCTGGCAGATAAGTATAAATCTCCGACACAAAAAATAATAATAATAATAATATCTGAATAAAAAAAAAGGAAATAAAATTTATATTCAAATGGACAAATGGTAGCATATTTTGGCCAAGATGTACACGTGCTGTATTTCTCAGCACAATGCGCCACGTTGCCTTCAGGGAAGAAAAACCCGTCCGCATTTTGTTATTTATTTAATAGTCCTCTCAGCTTTCACACCACACTTTCCCTTCTTTATACTGCCTTCTCATTTCTTTCGTTCCTCCTTCTTCCACCGGACATTCTACCTTCCTTTCTTGCTTCAGCGAACCAATCCAAGAGAAAAAAAGAGAGAAAGAAATCCGCACCTCACCTGCATCTAACATCAGCTCCTCTTCTTGCGAGCTAAACCAGCGCCGTGAGTTCTTTTCCCCCTTCCTTCTCTGCATGCATGTATATTAGAAATAAAAATATATGTGTTGCAATTTTTTTTAAAAAAAACTTCTTCACGAGCGAAATACACCTGCATGTAGATATATAAAGATTTACCTTTCTATTGTGAGCAAAAATCTTCATAACATTTTGTTTCCTTGTTGCTCTTGATATGTATCCTTGTGTGGCTACTGGTGCATGTTGGGTTTGCATGTGGCAATTGGGTATGGAAATGTTGCCTGTAGAAGGCTTGCGCAGGATGCACCATTTTTTATTTTTATTTTTAAAAGTATAGAAACCAAACGAAATATTGGATGCATGCAAAGACATGCATGCATGGTTCCAAATGGGTTGTTTTTAAAAGAAAAAAAAAGTGCCAGTAGCTTAGTTAAGTTGGCCACTTTAATTTGTCAATGCATGCATGCGCCTAAACTTGTTGCATGCAAATGGAGCCTTTAGCATTTGTTTAGTTGGACACTTTGCTTAGTATTATTATGTGCAGGCCATAAAAGAGAGAAAAAAAAGGAATAGTGCCACTATCTTAGTTTGGTGTTGCATGCGTGTTTCATACAAACAAATGTGTCAGTGGTTTTGTTTGGGTTTGGGCACTTAATATGCCAATACTTGCATACCCAAAAAAAAAAACTAAGAATGCACATGTAATTAGTTACATGCAAATGGGTTCTCCTGTAGCAAAGTTTTGTGGGGTATTTCTCATTTGTTGGTTGAGTAATTCACCGGTAGATGTTCGGATATGTTAGTAATATATATATATATATATATATATATATATATATATATATAAAATAAAAAATAAATATTTAGTTACATGCGAACTGAGTAGGAACCAAAAATTTAGCGTTGGTAAACTAAAGCAGTAGCACCGAAATCTTTTGCAGAAGTGTCGCATGAAATTTGATCCACTAGTCTAAATAAAGATCGTGCCTTTGTTTTAGGTAACGAAGTTCCGCCTTGTAGCCGTTAGCGTCGTCCTGCTCATAACGTGTCTTCTAGCTTTTGCCACGAAAGGTGAGTTTTCTCACGCACGACTAATTTAATATTAAGTGAATTAGAAATTTGAGATGTTGATTTAAATGCTAGGGTGCTCTAGATTGTTTGTTATGGTTGTGCACATGCTACACGCGCACCGTTCGTACATGACACTGTGAATGTTGTATGATATGTTATGTCATTACTCTCACCATGCAAGTCCCTAGATAAGAAAAAAAAATATCACGGGTTGAAATGATAAATACCCGAACCCTGCATATTTGAATCGGTTTGGGATACGGGTTGAAATGATACACACCCGTGATTCGAATATGTTTAAGAACGGATTGAAATGATAAATATCCGTACCACCTGACCGTAGGTTAGAAAATAATATACGGGCACCGTGGTCAATAAGGTTATTTTAAGATATTATGGCAATTTTTGTAAATGGATCGAGATGGGATTTGGATTGATATTATTGAATAAAACTTGAATTTCATAAAAATATTTTCCACCTTACTTGATTTTTTGTTAATCTTTCCCTTTAAATAATTTGATTTCTTTAACTATATGGATTTATAATAGTTTCCGTCTCTATATATATTTACATTGTTTTCCACTTAATATCTATATACTAATTTTTCAACTTAATTTATTTAAACATATATTTATGATTTGTAAACAAAAGCTTTATCCAATCCAGTCTTGTGAATTTGAAGGTTCAAATTTAGGCTTTCAAGTATAAATGACATTTTTTTTTGAAGAGAGAACTTTATCTCAAATGGTTAATAAAGAATGGTGGTGAATATAGATTCTGAAATCTTAATCAAACTATTGGTAATTGATTCGAGGAAGCAATTTTGGGAAATACTTGAATAAATTGTCTTGCGATACTTGAAAAATGATTTTTAAACCAATGGCCACGGTGTGGGAAAATTTGGTAAGCGTTGGTTGTTAAAGAGACCGGAGTCGGTAAGTGGCATACTCTCTGTCAGTACCGATACCACTTTAACAACTCTATACATGGTGACGTATCCAGAACGAAGCATGATGACTTGGGGCGATTGCTGGATTGAAGATGGTGAACGATAACGATATGGCCTTGACCTTCGGGTCATAATTAAATGACTAAAACAGGAGCTATACCGTGACAAATTGAGGTAGCACCTTTGATCGGACACGTTTCTTCAATACCATTTCTATGACTATGTTATGATTTGGGGTACCGCCTTTGATTTGGGAATGTGTTCCGAGGTGGGCGGTAGTGGCTGTTATGCGTTACCATCGGTCCGGGAGTGCAATTGGTAGAATCCTACCCTGGTATTGCCTCGAGTGCCATGTCATTTACCCCAGCGAGCCCCATACGATTTTGATTTGTATCATACCTATGGAGTGCCCTCTGATGCCATCCGTGTTAGGTTGGGTTTACGGTACTGTTAGAATACGATATTTTAAACGGTGTAAGGGTAAAAATGTAATCCCGCTTATGCTATTTTCATTATTTATACTTTACTGAATAGACATTATCGTAATAGCATACTATTATATGTATTAGTTTCACGGATCCTTAGAGGATGGAGATCCCAACATCCTTTAAGTTACTGTACATTTTTATGAACATGTCATTTGTGCTGATTCACTCATATAAGACTATTAGTCCTGACTCGAGTGTATTGTTTCTTTGACTTTATGCTTGGGTCAGCTTGATCACCTCAGTGGTTCGTGACGCATTTGGGGGATTTACATCTTTTGAACTATCTGCAGTTATCAGCTTCTAGTTATCTAAGTTATCCAGGTTACTACTAGTTATCTATATGTACTATATTTTGTATGAGCTTATGACTCATTATGTACTTATATGTATCATGTATGAACCTATGTACTACCTCGTTCCGCTGCTAGTTACTCTGTTTCTGTATCTGTGGTTCTGTATTCTGATTTGCATTTACCTCAATAGTTAAAATAACAATTCACTGTTTTGAGCGATTCAGATCTGACATGAGTGGGTTATTGTCGATTTGAATGGTTTGAAATTGTGGGTCGTTACATGGGTAATTATTTTAACATGTCGTTCAATCAATAATATGTCCCAAGTAAAGCATGTAATTACAATCACTGAATTGGCTATTCATATCCTAACAAGTTTAGTTTCTCCAACATGTAAGCATTCAGTAACATAGCCAATTCAACATAGGAATTTCCTGACATATTCATATCAACATTTCAATTCATTACATCAGCAATTTATAATTATACTGGCCATTTCACATTTTATTAAAAAAGGGAATGATAAACGATATTCATAACATTATCTAGAGGCTATAGCTTAAACCCACTCACCTTTAAGCTTTCTCCAAGTTTTGGATCTGATCCGTTCTATCATCCATGGTTTTCCTTTTCCCTTTAATTTGATCCACAACCTAATGACCATGGATTTTTTATTTCATGAAAAGAGAAGCGAAAGAGAATTAACTCAAATAGATTGGTTCTCAGAGGTTTACCTTGCTTTTATGATTCAATAATCTTTTTTATTAACGTTGATTCCGTATTCCAGATCTGAATTCATAATCCTCTTAGGCTAACATTTTAATTTCAGAATAGTTTTGAGAAGAGAGAGAGGGGGAGTCATGGTAGAGCTCCAGCGCACCGCCGAATTATGATGTTTAGGGTTAGGTCTAGGGTCTTATTTATAAGTGCTCAAGACCTTATCGTACATGCAGCGCTAAGTAAGCATTGAACCCAGTTATGAAAATAGTCCGGGTTCGCAAATGAATCTAGCCAAATCTTATCGTGCACACAGTGCTGAGTCAGCATTGGGTCCCGCAAGCTATTTTGGAGCCGAAATTTGAATTTCGAATGTTTGAATTATATTGGCATAGAAATTTGATTTTCGAACTTTTGAATTTCTGGAATTTATTTAACTATTTTATTCACACGAAATATTCTTATATGTACTCTAACGATCATTTTACGCGTATATATATGCATGACTTATGTTTTATTTTCAAAATTCAAACGATGTTGCACCGTTATTTGATTCTTGACATATTTCATTGACTGTAGCCTTATCTTGAATTTTATCTTTCGTATACATATATTTTTGCATATGTATACATATATTTTCTCACGTATATATACATATATTTTCTTTATTTCCTTATATGTATGTTCTTATCCTTTCAAAATTTGAATTTGTATATGTACATATATTTACATGTTCAGTTGGCCCTCTCTAAAACAAAGATAAAAATTATGCCACCACCGGGGTTTGAACATGTAATAACCCGGAAATCTGAGCCAATTTAAAAATTTTATTTTGGCAATTTTGACGAATTTTGATTATGTAAAATGAATTATTTTAAATAATAACTATGAGAAATTTATTTTGAATAGAATTAGAAAGTACATACTTATTTGAATTGTCGTTAGAATATAAATATTTATTCTAAATTATAAAAGGAGTTGAAAATGGCGCGGCAGTTTGAAAATTCGATTTCAAAGTTCAAATGAATGTACAGGATTCAAAATAACCGAATTTTAGCGAAACCAAAAATATTAGAATCTATTTGGGAATATCTTACCAACGAATCCGAAAAATTGAAATTTCATAGCGGGGATAAAAAGTTATGTCAAATTAAAAATTCAGAATAGTCGCTATGGAATTCCGGCCCTTAAAAATGGAAATTTTGCAAATGACCTCAGTTTTCGACGAAACCACTTTTGTTGGATCCGTGATGTCAAGTTATTGATAGGTTTCAAAATTTGTAATTTTCTGAATCAATATGTGAGCGTGGCAAAGGAAAACGTGTTTTCGCAGTTTCAGTTGATTTTAATCGAATGGAAAATGGCCATTTTTCAGTCGGTCTCAGAATTTGACGAAATTAGTTTGTTAAGACCGTATCGTCAATATGAAGCTAGAAAATATTTTTCTGGAATTTATAGAGTCAGTATGTGTCCCCGTTAAATTGAAATGTACGTTTAAAATTCAATGCATAGATTTGTATTTTAATTTCAATGGAAACCAATCGAAACAGTCGAATCACCCTGCGATACGTATCCCATTGTGTCCGGAATAGGGGTAATTAGCCAGGGGCGACAGTCGTTGGGTTTTAATTGAAGATTCGAATGAAAAAGCAACTTTAAAGGAGATTAAATTAAATAATTAAAATATATATTATTATACCACTACCCTTCCCTCTCTCTCTTTCACTTTTCAGCAAAAAGAAAAAAAAGAAAAAAACCCGAACCCGCATGTTGACATAGCCGCCCCCTCCTCAATTCCTCGACGCACCACCCAGGAGGCCGCTACCCCTCCAACGATCGCCACCCATCTCCTCCGCCCCGCTGTTCTTCTCCTTCTGCCCCCCCTCCAATTGAAACCCCAACGCCCCAAGACCCCAAATCTGCGCCAACACCTCCAGAAGGCCGCCGGAGCACCCCCTGGTGCCATCACTGGCCACCGCGACTTCCCCCTGGCCCCCTCGCCTCCGCGCCGACCGCTAGGCCCTCAGCCCCTCCTCCGTTCGAAGAAAATGTGAGTTTTATATGAATTGATTTTTAATTTCAGTTTTTAAATTCAATTTTCTGTATATAAATTCTGATTTTTATTAGGGTAAGAACAAATTTTTTTGAGGAAAAATATAGGATTTTTAGTATAGAAAAGATACGATCTTTATGATAGAAATAATATGATTAATCTCTATTTGAAAAGAAAGATTAAAAATATGATTTTTATATTATAGAAAGATTAAAAATATGATTTTTATATTATAGAAAGAATAAAAATACGATTTTTATATTACATAGATAGTAAAAATTTGATCTTTATTATAAGAACACAGGTGTAAAACTAGAATTTTTATCTATATAGTAGCGGGGTAAAAACAGAATTTTTATCTATATAGTAGTGAGGTAAAAATAGAATTTTTATCTATATAGTAGCGGTGTAGGAATAGAATTTTTATCTGTATAGTAGCAGTGTAGAAATAGAATTTTTATATATATAGTAGCAATATAAAAATGTGATTTTTATATACATAGCAACAATATAAAAATGCGATTTTTATATGTGTAGTGGATGTGGACAACAAAAGTGATAAAAGGCGAGCACGACGAAGGTTTCTACGTAAGAAGAGTCGTGGTATTGGATTAGCTAGTCGGTGAGAACTCCTCACCTTTAATTTATTTCTAGTTTGAAATATATACTAGGATGCAGACAGTGCTTAGCAGCACCAGACACCCGTCGTCCACAGACCATGGATGACTTGTTTGTTTAATTGGTGTGTTGTGAAATTTGATTGTGTGATGTGGAGTGGAATAAAATATTTTATAGTGGAAACTATTTTATAGTTAAAAATATATTTTTTAACGTGTATATAAAATAAATATTTATAAACAAATCGGACGATTTGTTTATATAAACTGATTTGACTGATATTGATTGGGACGATAAATTTTACACATTGCCCAACTACACAAATAAAATGTGTGTTTGTTGATTTGAAACCCCAGGCGGGTATTGGGATGATATTTGATGTACACTAATCCCGATTGTTTAGTTGTATGTCAACCGATGGATTGACAGACTATGTAAGCGTTAATTATTTATATTTAATGCTTATGCAGTGGTGTGGTGCACTCTGGATGATGGTTGATTATTTATCGTTTCTGTTATATACATGTGTTGTAGAAAGTCCATATAATTAACATTATATGGTAATTGATTGGGCCTCATTCCAATTTAGAAAATAAATTCATGTGTTGAATTGAAAATAAATTCATGTGTTGAATTGAAAATAAATTCATGTGTTGAATTGAAAATATATATTCATGTGTTGAAATAACATATGTATTCATATGTTGAAAAGAATAAATATTCATGTGTTGAATAGAATAAACATTCATGTGTTGAATAAAAACGTGTTAATTAGATTGACGCCATTTTGACGTGAATGATATTTATATCGATTTTATTCATTTTTATAATGAATATAGAAAAGAAAGTGATTTCAAAATTTAACATTTTGAAAATATTATCATTTGTATATTGATGATGTGGATTATTCAATTTTGATTCGAAATTGAATATGAAGTTGAAATCATTTTGAAAACGTATTTTAAACGATTTATAAAATACGTTTTGAAAGGAAATCGACGATATATATATATATATATATATATATATATATATATATATATATATATATATATATATAATGGCCTGAATAGAACGCGTCGTGCTGCGGCAGTTCGTGAATTTCGACCATTGACTTCGAATGGATATTGCGGGAGATCCGACCGTCGAATTCTCCTAAAACCGGAACCTTGAGTTCGTATCAAAAAGAGCTTTCTAACGAATATTAGAGATTTGAAATCTAACGGTTGGATTTGGAATTATGTCCAAATCAAATTTGGAAAAGGTCGCTGTAAATGCAGTTCGATGGCCGTTGATGGAAATTGACTGTACGGGCCTTGATAAAATTATTAAAAATAGTAATAATTTGCGTAAAATCATAAGAAATGATTTGTGTAGAATTGGGATGAAAAAACCCAAATTTGAAAAGGTAAAAATTGATTTTTATCGAAATGAACTAGTTTTGAACTAGAATTATAATTCTATTTATTTTTAAAATAAATAAAGTGGATTTGAAATGGTTTTGAAAATAAACAGAATTTCCAATAATTGAATTGGAATGAATTGGAATCGAAATTATCCTTGGAATATTTCGATGTTGGATTTCGTGATTATACAGATATTGTTAGGGGAATTTGAAAGATATATTTATATCGTTATTTCCAATACGATATTTGTTGGTTGTAGAATTTGATATTGAATATAAGCCGATATATTTTCTATTCAGAGCCTTGTATTTAATATCAAATGTGATTTGGGTTTGTTGTGAATGGTGTCTTCATTAACTCTGTTCTTAAACCCAGTTGAGGAAACGATTAAATCTTTTTATTTAGATTTAATGAAGTGTACCAATTAAATAATATTTAATTGGAATTGAATTGGGATTGATTTTTGGGTTTATCATGAACGGTGTTTTAAATAACACTGGTTCGTTAACCCGATAATTAATGGAATGTGATTTTGGGTTTATCGTGAACCGTGTTTAAAACGACATTGGTTCTTTAACCCAGTTAAAGACAGGTTGTGATTTCCCAAGTTAAATAATCATTGATATTGATTTTTGGGAAGATTAAAACCAAGTGGAGTTTTAATGAATCTTTAATTATATTGGAATAGTCGAGAATGGAGTATCACCAGTTTTAGTCCAGGCAATAGTTAAATCTTTAATTAGATTTGAACGTGAAATGGTAATTGAATTTACCGATAACACCTTGGTGTTAGATATGAAGTATGACCAGTTTTACTTCATGGGATGAATAGGTTGGGATTGGGAAATAAAATAAATGATTACTTTGGTGTGGTTCGCTAATCCCGACTAATTTGAATTGATATTCAAAGGAAGATTAAAGAATAAATTTGAAAAATTTATCTTTGATAAAATTAATGGGAACCTTTCCCAAAGTATAAGAATATTCGAATAAAAGAATATTCTGAATTGGAATGAGGCGTATGTTGTGTTTGTGTAACACTTGTTTATTGTATACGCGAGTTATTCAGAAAGACCGGGTTTATCCCATTCTGAATAACTGATTCGACGTGGTGTCGAGGATGAAGACGGTGGTCGAAGACCGGAGGTCTTCACGTCGTTTGGGTGATTACTGATGATCTTGATTGGGTTGTACACCCAAGAGGAGGGAATCAGTTGGTGATCATCCAGACATACTTGGAGATCGATGGATATGCGAGGTACAAGGTGCCTACGGTTTCGTTCAGACCAAGAACGAACTTGTAAATGGACTGTGTGTCTGACATTGGATTTTATTCTGTGTGATTGATTTTTATTAAATATATATCTGTTTGGCGGCGGAGAATCTATTCTCTTGCATAACGCCCTTCTCTGAGACGTACGAGCTCAGGGGTTATATATTGATGGATATTAGACGCATGGAGTGAATTGCCTGTGTGGCATGCCTAAGTGGAAAATGATCAAGGCTTTTGTTGAAAAGCAAAGTCTTATGGTTGATGATCAAAGCACCGCCTATGTGGCATAGCTTTGTGTAACGTGAATTCGCGAGCCTCACACCCCTGTTGTGAACCAGAAATGGAAGAGGACATCAGGGAGGGCATGCGTTTCCTTCTAGCTAGGGTGGTGTCAGTGCTTAAACTGGCTGACATTTATATACTTTTCACCTGTGGGGTTGTTGTTGTTGCGAGACGCCTCAGATATATCGGTGACTGTGTGGAGCCGATTGAGTCATTTGGATCATTTACGCCCCAAAGGGCGGGGAAACGTAGTTTTCAGGCACAATAATCCACATCGGTGGACCGGCCCTGAAGATCCAAGGCTTGTCTGTGCGCTTGCCTGAGACATGGGCTAGATTGTCTCGAATCGGTAGAGGACGATCCCTGGCCTCGGTTCATAGATGGAAATCCAATTTCCAAATACGTGACTTTGTGGTTTTATTTGTAGAGCCTAGTATTGCAACATGATATATGGTACCCATGTCGTCTATGATTGATATGTATGATTGAAATTGTTTTGATACTATGCACTTATAGTAATATCAAAATAATCTGTTTTTAAACGTCTCAAGCGTTCTTTGGCTATTATAAGATAAAACCCTATCCTCCGGCTTGTGTTGCATTGTGTGATGGGACCTGGGTCTCATAATAGCTTCGTTTTTCTTTATTTAGCATTGTGCTGTTTGTTTTATGCACTAGTATTCTTTGGAGGAAACCCGTTCCGTTTTATATGGCGTGGTCCCCTGATTTACCTAACTTTAAAATAAAGATTAATAACTGTTTTAGTTCTCACACCAGTCACATGACTGACCTAGAGTTTATTGTTTTAACCTAAACTCTGGGTGCCCCTATTTTCTGCACGGGCAACTAGTAGTTTTGGTTTTGCAGATTTATATTCACAGGATCCTGATTTACAGCTGGAACGATACTCGGAAAGCTCTGTATCCGTGTATTACTTCTAGTTGTGTATTGTATTATTTTCCGCTGCTATGTAATGTATTGTAATCTCTGATATTTTTCTGATGTATGATATTTGTTTATACTCTGTATATTCTTGTATTATGATGAATTGTTGTAATTAACAGTGAAATGTTCTTCTGCTTGCGTTCTTTTGTGTGTTGTTCTCAAAGTATCCGCTCTTTGCTTACCAGGGAAGTTACGGGTTACTACAGAACACCCGACCTCTATGTTACAAATCCAATGCCTGAACCAACTGAGCTATGAATTCTTTTGTTAATAAGTCTTAGAACAATGATAATTATTGTTCTCACCTTGCTTCTCTTTTTCATGTAAGTTACAATAATTAAATTAAACCATTGCATGAATCTTTTTCTTTTAATGTTAATGCATTACGTTTGCAAATAAGTGCATGCAACATATTTACATTGCATGCAACCAATCCTTTCTTTCTTTCAATGCATGCATTACATTTTTTTTCAATCCTTATTTTATTCTTTATTTTATATTTTAATTTGTTTGTATGTATATATATATATATTGTGCATATACAAACTTCTAGGCTTAATAACTTCTTCATATGATGTACGTTTTACGTGAACCAGGTGCCTGTCTTGACCAAAATTCCGAGATGGATGCAATTGCGCAGTCCATTTTACATAATTCTCATTATTTAACTAAGTTATTCTTATTTTTTTATCTTAAAAATACGGGGTGTTACATTCTCCCTTCCTTAGGAAATTTCGTCCCCAAAATTTAATAAGGGTAAAATCAATTAACCTCTCGCATAATATACATCCATCATGTGTGCATTCAATTTTAGCAAACATTGTGCACTTGTGCAGAGTGAAGTACAACATAATAATGCATGTATGCCTAGGCGGTACCTCCTATGTGTATGCAAATTTCTCAAAAACCTTTTTAAAATATGATGCTCACATCTTAGATATACTGGTAGTTCCACATTAATGCAATATTTTGAAAACCAATAAGCTTTTTCATCAAAATTTTCCTACACTCTTACCGAGTAAGAGCATAGTTCATCCAATTGTTGCATCCATAATCCTACCAACCAACTTTATTTTTTGAATTTCAGAAAAATCTAATTTTCTAAATTCGATTTCTTATGTTACAAAAAGGTGGAAAATGGAAAATTTCACACCTTCCGTTTTTCATTTATATAACCTTTTCCAACCGTACTTGGATTTTAAGAAACAATGTATAAAGATTTCCTAATTTTCTATCCAAGCACATCCCACATTAGAAAATTTTCTTTGTTGTAGCTTTTCTTTTTCGTCTTATCTTGCAAAAAAAAATTCAAATCGAAAAACTGGAGTAGATACGGAAAACTATTTTCCTTAATCAAGTTTATGACTTGTTCTTACCTATAAGGTCAGTTCAATCTCCTACTACAAGGTGCCAACATCCACTCTATTCCCATTTTCTATAACTTATTTTGTCCACCCAACAAAATTCTCTTTTAAATAATTTATCAAAAATAATTTTCAAAAGAATAGAGACTTTAAAAATTTCTTGATTAGAAATTCGTGTATGAAATGTAACAAGAAAAACTAGCAAGCTATACATGCTCTATAACATGCAATTTTTACTGAGAGAATTTTACTTTAAAACTCAATATGTACTTCTTTACATATTTTAAAACTATAACTCTTTAAGATTAAAACTTGAAAACACCATAAACCGTTTTTTTTCCCAAACTTTTATAATCTCAAGTTCTGAAAAGTTAATAATGGGGTTAGACTCAAAGCAGGTTTCCAATTTTTCTAGGCTCTCTTAGACACTCCCCAAGGTCAGTTCTCTCAAATATATGTATTCCTAATCCATTTTTCTCTGTTCTACCTTTTCTAATTTGTAAGGTTTTACTACCAAACCCACATACCCAAAATACTAATCATATGGGATTTACTTTCCTTTCGTACAAAGTATATTGTACGATTCCCAGTCAAACTTCGTAAGGGTCTCAAATTTCCTTATTCATTCCATTAGTGTACGGAACAAACATCCCATTTTGTGACAATCCCAAAATCCGAGGGGCGGTATTAAGGATAATCATTAGGAAATAACACCTTAATCATCATAGCAGAGTACATATAATAGCAGAAACAATAAATAAAATAAATTTTTTACATGGATACGACAGCGGCATCACAACATGTAGGAATATCATAATAGCATAACGTGGGATATACTTAGTAAAAAGAAAGGGAAGTGATCAGTCATCATCGCCAGAGGCGGAATACATACATGCAGTGACATAATAAGAGTATCAGTCTACATCGCCGAAGGCGGAATACATATACATATAGTGAGAAATACGGAAAGTAAATCAGTCTGCATCGCCAGTGGCGGAATCATAACATAAATACAGGAATGGCGGAAAATATCTAAGTCATCTCTATGAAGTCATCCTCGCCATGAGCTAAAAGTGCATGTTATGCAGCAGTGCAGAACCAAAAACCACCTTTCACCTGTGTACTAGGCTGCCCGTGTGAAAATAAGGGCACCCGCGTTTGCAAAGTGAAACAAACAACGAGTCAGTCATGGGGACTGGTATGAGGAATCTATTTAACAGTTAGACAACAGTAATAGCAAATCATAGGACCACGCCACTTTCGCGGAACGGGTTTACTCCAGTGATTGCTAGTGCATTCAAAACAAAGTAAATTCTTTTAAAACAATCGCAATGTTTTTAGAAAGAATGAAGCTATTATAAGACTCAGGTCCCATCACACAATGCAACGCAAGCCGGAGGATAGAGTTTTACCTTATAATAGCCAAATATGCTTGATACGTATAAAGCGAAATCATTTGATATTATTACTAGTGCATATATGTTTCAAAAACGAATAGCATCATAAATATCAATCATAGACGGCATAAGTGCCCCATACCACTATGTCGCCATACTAGTTCTACAATCAAGTCCGTTATTTTGTATTGGAAATTGGATTTCCGTCATGAGTCGAGGCAAGGGGCAAGCTCCTCTCCGCTTCGAGACACTCTAGCAAATGCCTCAGGATTACGCACACTGGTTAACCCCTGGATCTTCAGGGCCGGTCCTCACTTACGTTAAAGGATTGGCAATTCCTGAACACACGTTTCCCGGTCCTTACAGACCTATAATCGAGGCGCCTCGCATTCCAACAACCACAAAGGTGAAAAGTAGATAAATATGTCAGGGCTGGTAAGTCACTGACACCACCATAGCTAGAAAGAAACGTCGTGCTCTCCCTGTAGTCCGTATCCCGTTTTTAACTCATACCGGGGTGTGAGGCTCGCGAATCTACGAAATACACAAAGCTAGGCCACGTAAGCCTTGCTTCGATCATCATCCACAAGACTTTGCTTTGCAACATAAGCCTTGATCACAGAATCTTAGCATGCCACATAGGCAGTCCACTCCATACGATTGATTTCCATCGATATATAACCTCTAAGCTCGTACGTCTCAGAGAAGGGCGTTAAGCAAGAGAATAAATTCTCCGCCGCCAAACAGATATATATTTAACAGAGATCAATCAGTATAGAACAAAATCCAATGTCAGACACACAGTCCATTTACAAGTCCGTCCTGGGTCTGAACGAAACCGGAGGCGTCAAATTCCTCGTATATCCGTCCAATCAACATATACGTTCAGACGGCTACTACTTCCGTCCCTTTCCGGTAGCTACTCCGGTTAGGAACCTCAGTAGCGCCCTTCCAACCGATACGAAGATCGTCGGTCTTGAATCGTCTTTGCATTTTCCAATTCGAATCGCTCGATGAATTATTTGAAATGAGGGTTAGCACGGCCTTTTCAAATAATTCACCTCATTAGAATTTAAATCGATTCTTTATATGGTTATATTATTCGACATCCATCTTTCAGTTATTTAATGTTATTTTCATGTCATACACATACAACCATCAAATATCAAACAATTCAAGCCCACTTGGTTTATTTGCAACCTATGTTGCTTATAATATTTTATAACGATTTTTCGCCATTTTTATTTATTTAAAAATGGCCATATTTAATTAAACGACGTTTCAGGTCGTTTCGTGTCACTGGCGCTGTTTTTCCCTTAATTTGTTTTACACATATCGGAAAATCTAACCGTTGGATCTTCACAAATTTTACAACATTAGGAAGGTCTTTTCAAAACGAATCCAACGATTCCAGTTCTGGGAAAATCCGACGGTCGGATCTTCCACACTAACCATTTGAAGTTACGATTTCAATTTACGAACTGCAGCGTCGTTATTCGATTTAATTTAATTATATATATATATATAATCGTTTCTGGCGCTGTTTTTCCTTAATTTTGAATTAAACATTCGAGACAATCCAACCGTCGGATCTTCACAAAGTTGGTGCCGTTGGAAAGATATTTCCGAGGCGAACCCAACGGTTGAGGTTTCGGGAAAATCCAATGGTCGGATCTTCCGCACTAGTCATTTGAAATCACGGTTTCAAAATATGAACTGCACGGCCACGTTTCGTTTTAATTCTATTTATATTTATATAAATATTGTTCATTCAATGATTTCTATATCGTTTTCACTTCAAATATTTTTCTAACACCCTAAAATTTTGGAAAATTTCGCCATAACCTCCCCTGCACCGGGAGCATCGAGAAATCGCAATAGCGTTCCCGGTCCTTCTAATCTCAAAAAGAAAAAGAAAAAGCCAAGCGGCTAGCCAACAGGCTCATAAAATCATCACCCAAACAAAGCAGTAAATGTGTACCTATTTGTCGGGCACAAATTTTATTCCTCTTCTCTAGCCCCTTTGCTATAACCTGTTCAATAAATATGCAGGTACATATATATACAGTTCTTATCATTTATCATCTTCTATTCAACTTCATATTTGATTTCCGTTTGGTTTAAAGACACCATTTATTCTAATGTTACATACATAGGTGCAAATCATTTCATTAGCTAATTAATGAATATTTCATCTCAGATATGTTTATTTTGAACAAGTGGCTATTCTTAACACTTCACATTTCAACGATTTATGCATACAATAAAAATGTGATTTTTATTGTAAAACAATTCATTTCAAAACACTATTCTTCTATATAGTTCAAGTTGGTGATAAAAATGGGATTTTTATCATAAAACAATTTCTTTTAAAACGAGATTATTTTACACAGTTCATATAGTCGATAAAAGGTGATTTTTATTATCTAACAATTTATTTCAAAATATGAATTCCATTCAACACATGAATTTCTAATCAACGAATGAATATCAATTCAACACATGAATGTTTTCTATAATTTCTATATATAGATAAAAATGTGATTTTTATATTTCAAAACGCGAATACCATTCAACACATGAATTTCTAATCAACGAATGAATATCAATTCAACACATGAATGTTTTCTATAGTTTCTATATATAGATAAAAATGTGATTTTTATTATCGAACAGTTTATTTCAAAATATGAATACCATTCAACACATGAATTTCTAATCAACGAATGAATATCAATTCAACACATGAATGTTTTCTATAGTTTCTATATATAGATAAAAATGTGATTTTTATTATCGAACAGTTTATTTCAAAATATGAATACCATTCAACACATGAATTTCTAATCAACGAATGAATATCAATTCAACACATGAATGTTTTCTATAGTTTCTATATATAGATAAAAATGTGATTTTTATTATCGAACAGTTTATTTCAAAATATGAATACCATTCAACACATGAATTTCTAATCAACGAATGAATATCAATTCAACACATGAATGTTTTCTATAATTTCTATATATAGATAAAAATGTGATTTTTATATTTCAAAACGCGAATACCATTCAACACATGAATTTCTAATCAACGAATGAATATCAATTCAACACATGAATGTTTTCTATAGTTTCTATATATAGATAAAAATGTGATTTTTATTATCGAATAGTTTATTTCAAAATATGAATACCATTCAACACATGAATTTCTAATCAACGAATGAATATCAATTCAACACATGAATGTTTTCTATAGTTTCTATATATAGATAAAAATGTGATTTTTATTATCGAACAGTTTATTTCAAAATATGAATACCATTCAACACATGAATTTCTAATCAACGAATGAATATCAATTCAACACATGAATGTTTTCTATAGTTTCTATATATAGATAAAAATGTGATTTTTATTATCGAACAGTTTATTTCAAAATATGAATACCATTCAACACATGAATTTCTAATCAATGAATGAATATCAATTCAACACATGAATGTTTTCTATAGTTTCTATATATAGATAAAAATGTGATTTTTATTATCGAACAGTTTATTTCAAAATATGAATACCATTCAACACATGAATTTCTAATCAACGAATGAATATCAATTCAACACATGAATGTTTTCTATTCAATGAATAAATATAGTTTAAGCAAATGAAAATAATTCAAACACAAGAATATTATTCAAAATTTTGGCAGCATAACGGCAGGGTAGTTACACCGGCACCGTCCCTAGTACGGCTCCTCGCTCTACCTTAAAACCTCGCGGTTTTTGACAATGGGAATCATGCATCTAGTTCGCACGCAGGCGACATGTTTATATTTATTTCATTTCCACAAACTAATCCTATGTGGTTTCAACCAAATATTTTCCAATCACAAACGGGTATTTTTCAACCGCAATCAACCAATATCAATCACAAACAATCCCAAACTATCAATCAATTTTCACAACGATTTCAACCAATAAATATCGTCCATGGTTTGTGGACGAGGGGCGTATATATATATATATATATATATATATATATATATATATATATATAGATATTTATATATAGCAATTCACTTTCATTTTCAACATATATAATATTTATATAAAAAGAAACTGAAGAGTGAGAAATCCTCACCAATAGCTATCCAATAACACGATTCTTCCTTAATAGAAATCTTCGCCTTCTTGTTGCTTTCGTTGCCTGTATTCTCTACACAGGTAAAAATCGAATTTTTACTATGTTATTCAATATATAAAGATCATATTCTAAAAACAAAGATTATATTTTTAATATTCTTATGATGTAAAAATTATTTTTTTATTACTTTAAAAATACAAAAATCATGTCTTGCTCCTTCTACCTAATAAAAATCCCGTCTTTTCTCTTTTTAAAAAATATGATCTTTATTTTTGCAAGTTCAAATCTTTTTCTATTAAAAGATTAAACCTTTTCTATTTCAAAGTTTAAACCCTTTTTAAACCTTAAAATAAAATCAGTTTTTACTTTCTTTTTAAATCAGTTTTTACAATTCCTTTTACAAATCAGTTTTTATATTCTTTAAAAAAAATCAGTTTTATAACTCTTTAAAAATTCAGTTTGCTATATTCTTTAAAAATTCAGTTTTCTATATTCTTTATTAAATCAGTTTTCTATATTATCAATTCAGTTTTTACATCTTCAAAAAAATCAGTTTTTGAAACCTTAAAAAATCAGTTTTTATATTCTATAAAAAAAATCAGTTTTTATATTTTCATTATAAATCAGTTTTTAAATTTTTCTTTAAAAATTCAGCTTTCATTTCCAAAAAAAAAAACAGTTTATAAATTCTTTAAAAATCAGTAATTAGTTTACTGCAAAACAAAAATAAAAACAAAAATAAAATAACCCTAAATTACCCACCGCTGGATGCGAAGGGGAGGGAAGAAGAAGGAGCGTCGGCGGCTTCGAGGGTGGCATTCGCTGGTGGCTCGATGGTGTTGGCGGCTTCGATTTGATTCGACTGGGGGCGTCGCGAGCTAGGTTCGAGGGCTTCGAGGGGACGCGGCGACTTCGAGGTGGGCGGCGATAGGTTCGTCGGCGGCTTCGAGGGTAAGGCAGCTCGATTTGTTAGGTTTTTTTTTGTTTCTGAATAATGAATCGGGGGGGGGGGGGGGGGCAATGAAGAAGAAAAAAGGGGGGAGAAATTAAAATAATATTTTTTTTATTTAATTATTTAATTTTTGTAAAAAGGTTGACTTTTACATACGACCTCGAAACGAGGCCTACCGCCTGTCGTCCATAGCGTTTTACCCCCATTCCGAACACAATGGGATATGTATCGTAAGCTGGTTTGATCGTTACAATCAGTTTTCGTTGAAATTTACATTTAAATCCTTATATTGAATTTTAAACGTACATTTCAAATTACCGGGGTCACATACTAACTAGAAAAATTCCAGAAAAATATTTTCTAGTTTCGTATTGACGATACGGTCCTAACAAAACTAGTTTCGTCGAATTCTAAGACCGTTTGAAAAATGGCCAATTTCCAGTCGATTAAATTCAACAGAAACTGGTCAAACGCGTTTTCTTTTGCCACGCTCACATATTGATTCGAAAAATTATGAAATTTGAAACCTAGCAATAGTTTGACATCCCGGACCCAACAAAAGTGGTTTCGTCGAATTCCGAGGCCGTTTGCAAAATATCAATTTTCCAGGCCTATATATTCTATATACCGACTCTTCTGAAAATTCATTCGGCCATAACTTTTGATTCCCGTTATGAAACTTCGATTTTTCAGATTCGTTAGAAAGGTATTGACTAACAGATTTAAATATTTTCAGTTTCGTTAAAATCCGTTATATTTTCCATCCTGCACCGTCAGACTTAGTTTGTATTCAAAATTTCAAACGGCCATATTATACTCAATTCTATATTTTATGGAAATAGGCTATTTTAATCATTCAAATTTCTTGTTAATAACCTAATTTAAAAAATTTAAACTGGTTCACATTTTCCGGGTTATTACAATCTCCCCCACTTAAAACTTTTCGTCCTCGAAAAGGAAATAATAGTTAAGCAGGAAATACAATGTAAATGCAAAGTATTGTAAAGGTACCTTGCACCGGAGTTAGTCAGAGATGTCTACTCTGCATTTGGGATAGGCTTGTTTAATGTTTTCCTCAGTTTCCCAAGTACAGTCTCTAGGATCACTACTCCACTGCACTTTGACTAAATGGATCTTTTTCCTCCTTAGCTCTCTGGTTTCTTTGCCAACTATCTTTAATGGATCTCTTTTTAGTGCTAATTCTGGAGTTATGTCAATATCCTGTTGCGCTGCTTCTTCCACAACAAGATATGGATCATGAACATGTTTTCTGAGTTGAGATACGTGGAACACATCATGTATACCAGGCAACCAATTAGGTAATGATACCCTATATGCAAGAGTTCCAATCCGTTCAAGTATAGGAAAGGGACCAATAAATCTCGGTGCCAACTTCCCAGTCTTGCCAAATCTGATTACTCCTCGCATTGGAGAAACTCTTAAATAAACATAATCGCCAACGGAAAACGATATATCCCTTCTTCTCGCATCAGCATAACTTTTCTGCCGGCTCTGTGCGGTTTTTAATCACTTCTTAATGGAATCGACTTTATCCGATGCTTCTTGAATCATATCGGGCCTTAACACCAGTCTGTTGCCAGGTTCTACCCAACATGCGGGAGATCTGCACGGTCTACCGTATAGTGCTTCAAATGGGGACATTCCCAAACTTGCTTGATAGCTATTGTTGTAAGAGAATTCTGCTAAATGTAAATGATCTTCCCATGAGCCTCCAAAATCAATAACGCAAGCCCGCAGCAAATCTTCCAAAATTCTATTCACCCGCTCAGTTTGGCCGTCTGTCTGAGGGTGATAAGCGGTGCTTAGATTTAATTTGGTTCCCAATTCTTCCTGGAATGCTTCCCAGAATTTTCTAGTGAACAGGGGATCTCTATCGCTGACTATATTGAGCGGTACTCCATGAAGTTTAACAATTTCTTTGAAGTAAATCTGTGCCAGACTTTGAGCCGTTCTGTTGGATCAGACAGGTATGAAATGGGTAGTCTTCGTGAAGCGATCTACGATTACCCATATACTGTCGTTTCCTTTTCTAGTTCGAGGCAAGCCATCGATGAAGTCCATCGAGATTTGTTCCCACTTCCAACCTGGAATTTCTAATGGTTGTAATAATCCAGCCAATTTCTGCTGATCACTCTTAACTAGCTGACAAGTGGGGCATCTGCTAACATATAATGAGATATCTCTTTTCATCGCCTTCCACCAGAAGGTGCGTTTGATATCGTTGTACATTTTGCTCACACCAGGATGGATGCTTAATTTGGATTTGTGGCATTCATCAAGCACTTCTCTTTTTAGCTCGGAGATGTCGGGAACACAAATTCTTCCTTTTAATCTCAAAACCCCCTCACTATCCACTTGGAAGCTGGAGTCTATGCCTTCATTGATCCTTTTTATCATTACCTTTACAAAATTATCCTCCTTTTGAAGGGTCGAGATTCTGTCTATTAATGAAGACGTGATGACAAAACTGGCGATGATTTCATTCTTTCTGCTGAGCGCATCTGCTACAACATTGGCTTTCCTTGGAGTGTATAGAATTTCAAAATCGTATGCCGCAAGGAATTCTAACCAACGCTGTTGTCTCAGGTTTAGATCTTTCTGGGTGAAAAGGTATTTCAAGGATTGATGATCGGTGTATAGTTCGAATTTCTCGCCTAATAAATAATGCCTCCAGATTCTTAAAGCGAACACGATAGCTAATAACTCAAGATCATGAGTAGCATAGTTTCTTTCATGCGGCTTTAGTTGACGGCTGACATAAGCGATCACTTGGCCTTTTTGCATTAACACTGCGCCTAGCCCTCTAATAGAAGCATCAGTCCATACAGTCAAGTCCTGGTTACCTTCTATTATAGTCAATACTGGAGCGGTTGTCAACTTCAGTTTCAGCTCCTGGAAAGCTTCTTCACATTCGGGAGTCCATTTGAATTTCTCATGCTTCTTTGTAAGCTTTGTCAGTACTCCTGATATCTTTGAAAAATCCTGAACGAATTTCCAATAGTAACTAGCTAATCCAAGGAAACTTCGAACTTCAGTGGGTGTAGTAGGTTGTTTCCAGTTCTGAATCGCTGTAATTTTGCTTGGGTCTACAGCAATTCCTTCCTTTGATATGACGTGGCCAAGGAATTTAACTTCATTCTGCCAGAAGACACACTTAGAAAATTTAGCTTTCAAGACATTTCTTCTCAGAATTTTCAACACTTGTTCTAAATGTTTTGCATGTTCTTCTTCCGACTTAGAGTAGATTAGAATGTCATCGATGAAGACTAGAACAAATTTATTCAACACACCACGGAACACTCTGTTCATAAGATCAACGAAGTATGCCGGAGCGTTGCACAAACCGAACGGCATTACTAACCATTCGTAGAATAAATCGGGACCCCTGAAGGCTGTCAAAGGAACACAGTCTTCGGCTATACGCAATTGGTGGAAACCTGTAGCTAGGTCCATTCTGGAGAATACGGTTGCTCCATTTAATTGATCTAACAGATCGTCTATTCGGGGCAAAGGATATTTGTTCTTCAGTGTTTGTTTTTTGAGATCCCTGTAATCAACGCAAAGTCTTAGAGTACCGTCTGATTTAGGGACAAATACTACTGCGGCTCCCCATGCTGAAAAGCTTGGTCTGATCAGACCTTTCCAAAGTAATTCTCGGGTTTGGCTACTTAGCTCTTCTTTTTCTTTCGGGGCCATTCTTCTTATTGGATGCACTACTGGTCGGGCATTCGGAATTAGATCAATTCTAAATTCAATTTCTCTTTGCAGCGGTAAGTTCTCTACTTCTTCAAACACATCTGCATAATTTTTCACGACCGGTATCCTTTCTATTGAAGGGGGAGTAATTTCTAAAGAAGACCAAAATTCGGTTCTATTTATTTCCGCACCGAGACATGGTATAGTGATATGCCCAGATTTTGTTTCAACTTTCACGATTCTTTCGGCACATCTAACTTCGGCCTTATATTTTGTCAACCAGTCGAGCCCTAGTATGACATCAAATTCGGAAAGGTCCATAACAATCGAATCAAAGGAGAACTTGTAACATGAATAAGAGATAGGCACTCTGCAGTATAAACCGAGATTAATAGAACCTCCTATCGGGTTCTGAACTTTAATTGGTTCCTTTAGGATTCTTTGTTTCAATTTTAACTTGTGTACAATTTTACCAGAAATGAAGCTACGTGATGCACCAGTATCAAAAAGTACAGAAACAGGAATATTTTTAATAGTAAGAGTACCTCCCAAGACATCAGGTTTACCTGATCCATCGGTGGTAGCTGGCGGGGTATTCCCGTCATAAACATGGGCCACTTGTGCGCTCTTCTTCAAAGGACAATTCCTGCTATAGTGCCCATTCTTGTGGCAATTGTAGCATTCAGCTGAGTCACTGGCCCTTGGCTTCTTTGGGGCTTTGCATACATTAGAGAAATGACCGGGCTTCCCGCAATTGTAGCAGTTTCCTTTCGGGATCTTTGCGGGTTTTTGAGTAGCGGCCGCGGTGATGCTAGATTCGGGTTGGTCAGTTGAGGTCTTCCGCTTATTCCCTGCTTGGCTCTTAGCGCGGTCTTGGCTAGCATGCCTCTCATCCATGTCCTCATAGTTGCAAGCCATCTCTACGAGTTCTGTAAAAGAGAGTTTGATGTTGCTCATAGCTCTATCATGGTATTTGCGCTTCAGCCCAAAAATGAATCTCTTATTCTTCGCTTTGTCGGTCAAAACCAACTCTGGAGCATAGCGCGATAGCTGAGTGAACTTATTCAGATAGTCTTGAATAGAGAGGTCTCCCTGCTGGAGATTAGCAAATTGCTCCCGCATCCTCTCAAGAGCTTGTTCTGGCACAAACTTCTCATTGAATAAAGTCTTGAACTGCTCCCAAGTTCAGATAGTACCAGCTGCATCTCCAGAAGTAATGGCATCCGACCACAGCTCTGCCTCTTCCTGAAGGAGCCAAATGCCAAGTCGGGCTTTGTTGTTAGTTCCCATGCCCATACCTTCGAAGATTTTCTCACAGGTTTTCAGCCAAGCGATAGCTTCGGTCACTGTGCCAGTGCCAGTAAAAGGTTTCCCTCCAAGATTTCTGTATCTCTTTGCCACTTTATCCAACTCAAAGTCTTCTGGTGCTGGTGGCTGAATAATAGGGATCTCTACAGCTACGGGGATATTCCCCCGTCCTCCTGCTGCATCTCCTCGGCCTCCACGGCCTCCTCTAGCTGCTGCTGCTCGTGTAGCCATCTAAGAGAACTGTATAAGCAAGAAAAGAGTCAAGCTCACAGATTTGATAATTTTCATAAATGATAAAGCAAGGAAATACAAGGAAAGATAATGATGATGTACTGATCAAATTGCTTTGCTAATCTGCTTAGCTCATTCTAGGACATTGCTAATCCTATCTCTAATGAGCTACTCGCATTAGAACACTACTGATTCTATTCTGATGAGGTGTTTAATGTGTTAGATCCCGGAACTAAGGTTAACCAAAGCTCTGATACCAACTGTGACAATCCCAAAATCCGAGGGGCGGTATTAAGGATAATCATTAGGAAATAACACATTAATCATCATAGCAGAGTACAGATAATAGCAGAAACAATAAATAAAATAATTTTTTTACATGGATATGACAGCGGCATCACAACATGTAGGAATATCAGAATAGCATAACGTGGGATATACTTAGTAAAAAGAAAGGGAAGTGATCAGTCATCATCGCCAGAGGCGGAATACATACATGCAGTGACATAATAAGAGTATCAGTCAACATCGCCGAAGGCGTAATACATATACATATAGTGAGAAATACGGAAAGTAAATCAGTCTGCATCGCCAGTGGCGGAATCATAACATAAATACAGGAATGGCGGAAAATATCTAAGTCATCTCTATGAAGTCAGCCTCGCCATGAGCCAAAAGTGCAAGCTATGCAGCAGTGCAGAACCAAAAACCACCTGTCACCTGTGTACTAGGCTGCCCGTGTGAAAATAAGGGCACCCGCGTTTGCAAAGTGAAACAAACAACGAGTCAGTCATGGGGACTGGTATGAGGAATCTATTTAACAGTTAGACAACAGTAATAGCAAATCATAGGACCACGCCACTTTCGCGGAACGGGTTTACTCCAGTGATTGCTAGTGCATTCAAAACAAAGTAAATTCTTTTAAAACAATCGCAATGTTTTTAGAAAGAATGAAGCTATTATAAGACTCAGGTCCCATCACACAATGCAACGCAAGCCGGAGGATAGAGTTTTACCTTATAATAGCCAAATATGCTTGATACGTATAAAGCGAAATCATTTGATATTATTACTAGTGCATATATGTTTCAAAAACGAATAGCATCATAAATATCAATCATAGACGGCATAAGTGCCCCATACCACTATGTCGCCATACTAGTTCTACAATCAAGTCCGTTATTTCGTATTGGAAATTGGATTTCCGTCATGAGTCGAGGCAAGGAGCAAGCTCCTCTCCGCTTCGAGACACTCTAGCAAATGCCTCAGGATTACGCACACTCGGTAACCCCTGGATCTTCAGGGCCGGTCCTCACTTACGTTAGAGGATTGGCAATTCCTGAACACACGTTTCCCGGTCCTTACAGACCTATAATCGAGGCGCCTCGCATTCCAACAACCACAAAGGTGAAAAGTAGATAAATATGTCAGGGCTGGTAAGTCACTGACACCACCATAGCTAGAAAGAAACGTCGTGCTCTCCCTGCAGTCCGTATCCCGTTTTTAACTCATACCGGGGTGTGAGGCTCGCGAATCTACGAAATACACAAAGCTAGGCCACGTAAGCCTTGCTTCGATCATCATCCACAAGACTTTGCTTTGCAACAGAAGCCTTGATCACAGCATCTTAGCATGCCACATAGGCAGTCCACTCCATACGATTGATTTCCATCGATATATAACCTCTAAGCTCGTGCGTCTCAGAGAAGGGCGTTAAGCAAGAGAATAAATTCTCCGCCGCCAAACAGATATATATTTAACAAAGATCAATCAGTATAGAACAAAATCCAATGTCAGACACACAGTCCATTTACAAGTCCGTCCTGGGTCTGAACGAAACCGGAGGCGTCAAATTCCTCGTATATCCGTCCAATCAACATATACGTTCAGACGGCTACTACTTCCGTCCCTTTCCGGTAGCTACTCCGGTTAGGAACCTCAGTAGCGCCCATCCAACTGATACGAAGATCGTCGGTCTTGAATCGTCTTTGCATTTTCCAATTCGAATCGCTCGATGAATTATTTGAAATGAGGGTTAGCTCGGCCTTTTCAAATAATTCACGTCATTAGAATTTAAATCGATTCTTTATATGGTTATATTATTCGACATCCATCTTTCAGTTATTTAATGTTATTTTCATGTCATACACATACAACCATCAAATATCAAACAATTCAAGCCCACTTGGTTTATTTGCAACCTATGTTGCTTATAATATTTTATAACGATTTTTCACCATTTTTATTTATTTAAAAATGGCCATATTTAATTAAACGACGTTTCAGGTCGTTTCATGTCACTGGCGCTGTTTTTCCCTTAATTTGTTTTACACATATCGGAAAATCTAAACGTTGGATCTTCACAAATTTTACAACATTAGGAAGGTCTTTTCAAAACGAATCCAACGATTCCAGTTCTGGGAAAATCCGACGGTCGGATCTTCCACACTAACCATTTGAAGTTACGATTTCAATTTACGAACTGCAGCGTCGTTATTCGATTTAATTTAATTATATTTATATATATATATATATATAAATATAATCGTTTCTGGCGCTGTTTTTCCTTAATTTTGAATTAAACATTCCAGACAATCCAACCGTCGGATCTTCACAAAATTGGTGCCGTTGGAAAGATATTTCCGAGGCGAACCCAACGGTTGAGGTTTCGGGAAAATCCAATGGTCGGATCTTCCACACTAGTCATTTGAAATCACGGTTTCAAAATATGAACTGCACGGCCACGTTTCGTTTTAATTCTATTTATATTTATATATTTATATAAATATAGTTCATTCAATGATTTCTATATCGTTTTCACTTCAAATATTTTTCTAACACCCTAAAATTTTGGAAAATTTCGCCATAACCTCCCCTGCACCGGGAGCATCGGGAAATCGCAAATAGCATTCCCGGTCCTTCTAATCTCAAAAAGAAAAAGAAAAAGCAAAGCGGCTAGCCAACAGGCTCATAAAATCATCACCCAAACAAAGCAGTAAATGTGTACCTATTTGTCGGGCACAAATTTTATTCCTCTTCTCTAGCCCCTTTGCTATAACCTGTTCAATAAATATGCAGGTACATATATATACAGTTCTTATCATTTATCATCTTCTATTCAACTTCATATTTGATTTCCGTTTGGTTTAAAGACACCATTTATTCTAATGTTACATACATAGGTGCAAATCATTTCATTAGCTAATTAATGAATATTTCATCTCAGATATGTTTATTTTGAACAAGTGGCTATTCTTAACACTTCACATTTCAACGATTTATGCATATAATAAAAATGTGATTTTTATTGTAAAACAATTCATTTCAAAACACTATTCTTCTATATAGTTCAAGTTGGTGATAAAAATGGGATTTTTATC
The DNA here is from genome assembly GCA_030737875.1 of Allium sativum. Taxonomy (NCBI): domain Eukaryota; kingdom Viridiplantae; phylum Streptophyta; class Magnoliopsida; order Asparagales; family Amaryllidaceae; genus Allium; species Allium sativum. Next base: position 963,900,840 of record CM060912.1, on the reverse strand, counting down.
ATAAAACAATTTCTTTTAAAACGAGATTATTTTACACAGTTCATATAGTCGATAAAATGTGATTTTTATTATCTAACAATTTATTTCAAAATATGAATTCCATTCAACACATGAATTTCTAATCAACGAATGAATATCAATTCAACACATGAATGTTTTCTAAAATTTCTGTATATAGATAAAAATGTGATTTTTATATTTCAAAACGCGAATACCATTCAACACATGAATTTCTAATCAACGAATGAATATCAATTCAACACATGAATGTTTTCTATAGTTTCTATATATAGATAAAAATGTGATTTTTATTATCGAACAGTTTATTTCAAAATATGAATACCATTCAACACATGAATTTCTAATCAATGAATGAATATCAATTCAACACATGAATGTTTTCTATAGTTTCTATATATAGATAAAAATGTGATTTTTATTATCGAACAGTTTATTTCAAAATATGAATACCATTCAACACATGAATTTCTAATCAACGAATGAATATCAATTCAACACATGAATGTTTTCTATAGTTTCTATATATAGATAAAAATGTGATTTTTATTATCGAACAGTTTATTTCAAAATATGAATACCATTCAACACATGAATTTCTAATCAACGAATGAATATCAATTCAACACATGAATGTTTTCTATAATTTCTATATATAGATAAAAATGTGATTTTTATATTTCAAAACGCGAATACCATTCAACACATGAATTTCTAATCAACGAATGAATATCAATTCAACACATGAATGTTTTCTATAGTTTCTATATATAGATAAAAATGTGATTTTTATTATCAAACAGTTTATTTCAAAATATGAATACCATTCAACACATGAATTTCTAATCAACGAATGAATATCAATTCAACACATGAATGTTTTCTATAATTTCTATATATAGATAAAAATGTGATTTTTATTATCGAACAGTTTATTTCAAAATATGAATACCATTCAACACATGAATTTCTAATCAACGAATGAATATCAATTCAACACATGAATGTTTTCTATAGTTTCTATATATAGATAAAAATGTGATTTTTATTATCGAACAGTTTATTTCAAAATATGAATACCATTCAACACATGAATTTCTAATCAACGAATGAATATCAATTCAACACATGAATGTTTTCTATAGTTTCTATATATAGATAAAAATGTGATTTTTATTATCGAACAGTTTATTTCAAAATATGAATACCATTCAACACATGAATTTCTAATCAACGAATGAATATCAATTCAACACATGAATGTTTTCTATTCAATGAATAAATATAGTTTAAGCATATGAAAATAATTCAAACACAAGAATATTATTCAAAATTTCGGCTGCATAACGGCAGGGTAGTTACACCGGCACCGTCCCTAGTACGGCTCCTCGCTCTACCTTAAAACCTCGCGGTTTTTGACAATGGGAATCATGCATCTAGTTCGCACGCAGGCGACATGTTTATATTTATTTCATTTCCACAAACTAATCCTATGTAGTTTCAACCAAATATTTTCCAATCACAAACGGGTATTTTTCAACCGCAATCAACCAATATCAATCACAAACAATCCCAAACTATCAATCAATTTTCACAACAATTTCAACTAATAAATATCGTCCATGGTTTGTGGACGAGGGGCGCATATATATATATAGATATTTATATATAGCAATTCACTTTCATTTTCAACATATATAATATTTATATAAAAAGAAACTGAAGAGTGAGAAATCCTCACCAATAGCTATCCAATAACACGATTCTTCCTTAATAGAAATCTTCGCCTATTTCGCCTTCTTGTTGCTTTCGTTGCCTGTATTCTCTACATAGGTAAAAATCGAATTTTTACTATGTTATTCAATATATAAAGATCGTATTCTAAAAACAAAGATTATATTTTTAATATTCCTATGATGTAAAAATTATATTTTTATTACTTTAAAAATACAAAAATCATGTCTTGCTCCTTCTACCTAATAAAAATCCCGTCTTTTCTCTTTTTAAAAAATATGATCTTTATTTTTGCAAGTTCAAATCTTTTTCTATTAAAAGATTAAACCTTTTCTATTTCAAAGTTTAAACCCTTTTTAAACCTTCAAATAAAATAAGTTTTTACTTTCTTTTTAAATCAGTTTTTACAATTCCTTCTACAAATCAGTTTTTATATTCTTTAAAAAAAATCAGTTTTATAACTCTTTAAAAATTCAGTTTTCTATATTCTTAAAAAATTCAGTTTTCTATATTCTTTATTAAATCAGTTTTCTATATTATCAAATCAGTTTTTACATCTTCAAAAATATCAGTTTTTGAAACCTTAAAAAAATCAGTTTTCCTATTCTATAAAAAAAATCAGTTTTTATATTTTCATTATAAATCAGTTTTTAAATTTTTCTTTAAAAATTCAGTTTTCATTTCTAAAAAAAACAGTTTATAAATTCTTTAAAAATCAGTAATTAGTTTACTGCAAAACAAAAATAAAAACAAAAATAAAATAACCCTAAATTACCCACCGCTGGATGCGAAGGGGAGGGAAGAAGAAGGAGCGTCGGCGGCTTCGAGGGTGGCGTTCGCTGGTGGCTCGATGGTGTTGGCGGCATCGATTTGATTCGACTGGGGGCGTCGCGAGCTAGGTTCGAGGGCTTCGAGGGGGCGCGGCGACTTCGAGGTGGGCGGCGATAGGTTCGTCGGCGGCTTCGAGGGTAAGGCGGCTCGATTTGTTAGGTTTTTTTTTTGTTTCTGAATAATGAATCGGGGGGAGGCGGGCAATGAAGAAGAAAAAAGGGGGGAGAAATTAAAATAATATATTTTTTTTATTTAATTATTTAATTTTTGTAAAAAGGTTGACTTTTACATACGACCTCGAAACGAGGCCTACTGCCTGTCGTCCATAGCGTTTTACCCCCATTCCGAACACAATGGGATATGTATCGTAAGCTGGTTTGATCGTTACAATCAGTTTCCGTTGAAATTTACATTTAAATCCTTATATTGAATTTTAAACGTACATTTCAAATTACCGGGGTCACGTACTAACTAGAAAAATTCCAGAAAAATATTTTCTAGTTTCGTATTGACGATACGGTCCTAACAAAACTAGTTTCGTCGAATTCTAAGACCGTTTGAAAAATGGCCAATTTCCAGTCGATTAAATTCAACAGAAACTGGTCAAATGCGTTTTCTTTTGCCACGCTCACATATTGATTCGAAAAATTATGAAATTTGAAACCTAGCAATAGTTTGACATCCCGGACCCAACAAAAGTGGTTTCGTCGAATTCCGAGGCCGTTTGCAAAATATCAATTTTCCAAGCCTATATATTTTATATACCGACTCTTCTGAAAATTCATTCGGCCATAACTTTTGATTCCCGTTATGAAACTTCGATTTTTCAGATTCGTTAGAAAGGTATTGACTAACAGATTTAAATATTTTCAGTTTCGTTAAAATCCGTTATATTTTCCATCCTGCACCGTCAGACTTAGTTTGTATTCAAAATTTCAAACGGCCATATTATACTCAATTCTATATTTTATGGAAATAGGCTATTTTAATCATTCAAATTTCTTGTTAATAACCTAATTTAAAAATTTTAAACTGGTTCACATTTTCCGGGTTATTACACATTTCATACCATATTATACTCTTTCTATTTAGTGGGTTCCTCTTGTATATATATAATATATTTATATTTTTAAAAATACAAGTATGTTCACTCACTATTTATATAGGAATCCTAAACCTAAGCTCTGATACCAGATGTGACAACCCCAATTTCCACAGACCGGTTTTTTTTTCAAAATTCCAATCTATCAAAAGTCGGATTGGTTTGCTCTGGTATCTTGCTAGAAAAGACAGAGACATAAAACATGTCAGAGCCTAGAAAAATATCTCACATCGGAAAGGATAAAATATAGTATAATCAAAATATAGCCTTAGCATACCATTAATACTGCCTAACCATTATCCAAAGCTATCATGCCTCTGCCATAATCTAACCTGCGAGTATTTTATTAGGAGGGGGTCAGAAAACAAGTTCTGATGACTGGATTTAAACTATACACTTTGGATAATCTTACATATACCATTCAATCATATTTTCTTATTTATTAGGTTACTTGGGCTAACAGCACTCACGGCTTACACAAACTTCGTACCCATTTACTCCCTAGTAGATTAACCTAATACAGTGTATATGTAGCTACCCCCAACTAAGGTACAACCCATGGTACCCTATTCGCACGGTCTCCACTGTATCATTGCAGGATTATAGCAGTCCCCAATCCTACGCCCGAATGTCGAACGGATTTATGTATATATGTCAACGCTACTTCTGCAAAGAACCACTACTTCTATATTACGTAAGCGTTTGGACTGCCGTCTTTGAATCATTCAATCGAATTAGGTTCAATCCTCGAATAATGCCCTCTAGTCTTATGATACACCACTTAGAGCGACATGAGCGTACCTAGACTTTCCCATGTACATATCGTCAAACGTCCTCGATGTCTGTTGCACATGTTCTCTGTATGTGTGCCCGAATCTCGTGGCAGGGCTAATCAAGAAACACGGAACTCGGTCGGGAGCTTTCAGATATCTGCCGATTGCAGATGCTAAGGTCTACTTTTACAGTGGCTATGGTCCCACTAGATCCCTCCCTCAACTAATGAAAGGCACCCAAGAATATCAAGAATGAAAACTTAACCCCGACCCCTTATGCCGTTCATACCTATTGGCCAACCTCACCCATAACTAGATAGCAAAATATATGGTCTTTTGGAGTTCTCCGCCTTTCCGCTTTACGTACTGACTGAAAATGGTAGGTAGACGACGAGTTGCTATCATAGGGCACTAACTGGTCTCGCCGAATCACGCTGGTCCATCTTAGTCTTTTGATTGCCCCTTATTATTGCAATCAAGGCATATTCATTGGTTTACCTATGCAGACCTAACCTCTGTGAGTACAGGTGGATCATCTGCCACTCACAGAGGAATACTAAGAGTACCCTATGTACCGAGAAGCTGCATGCTTCTTAACCCAGTCCGTTGGAGCCTATAAGAATATCTAGATGGACATGCGCTCCTCTTTGTGTCTTTTGACACCCCGATGATCTACCCCTTAAGGTTATTCATCCTCTAACGCATGGACTGGTCCAAGCGCCTTAATTTTTTATGTCATTAGACCCTACGTCTAACCATTCTTTTACGCACTTGTCTCAACTCACCAGGTTTCCAGTTAACTTGGTTATTCCAATTCATATCGAATTCTTATTCAAATTACCAAGTTTCTCTTGCTTATTAATTTCAGTCATACAAATTAATTCATTTAAGTTTATTAATAAGCTTACAACATATTATTCTCTAGATTGTGGCCTAAGGTCTATGGTCCACAATCCCTTTTATATTCTTGTTTGATTACAACAACGTGTTTTACTTAATATGTAATTAAGCATATCCAATTCACATGTTTCCAATTAACATGTCGCTTACCATTTATGATTAAATATAACTTATTTCATTTCATAAGTTTTTCTCATTCTTTCTCATTTAATCATAATCCCACTTTACGTCGTCAATACGACTTACCATTGTTTACTTATTAACTTAGTTCTATTAGCTAAGGCCCATTAATAAGTTTCTCTACCCATTTATTATAACCTATGTTATAATTTCCCCTTGTACCTTGGACAAGTCTAAACATGTTATTCTTACCAAGGGGTTTCAGACTCCTAGAATACTTAATTTATAATTAAGTACAATATATTTTTCTGCCTTTTCTTAACTAGTTTCAGGTTTTCCCATTTTCCGATTACTTAATTTACAATTAAGTGTCACTTAACTTAATTCACCAGTTATCCCATTCCCTTACTAGTTTATTATAACCTAAGTTATAATATTCACTTGTCCCTAGGACAAGTCTATCTATTATACAACATTTTCATTAATGTTATTTATTTATAATAGGTTATTATCATTCCCCTTTTAAACAATTTACTGTTGTAAACCATTATTCTTCATTCATTGTAATATATGTTCCTTATTATATTAAGGAAAACACTTCATGCACCTTATCAATTTGATAGAAGGAATCAATGGTTTATTTTCATAACTTTCTCCCATCTAAATTCATGAAAGCAAGTAATTTCTTTACTTTCCTATATTTATTTTCGCTTACTTGCAACAACGTTTTCAGAAATAAGCCATTTAGGGAAATACATCACTATTCCCTCTTATCACACTAACTCAGTTCATTACATCCCTTCCTTTCTTATTTCTTGTGTTAAACATTTAATTACCATCCTTGCCATTTATTCATATCTTGTTATATACGTATATTTATTTATATATATGTAAGCAGTAGACCTCTCACATTAAGCCTACACTTGTGGACGTTGGATTTGCTGGGTAGGTCCGGGCAGACTTCTACCACAAGCTGACTTAACCTCGTGTCTTAGCACATGTTGTTAATTCTTGCACTTAGGCCTCTCACATTAGGTTCAACATTAGTGGCTGCTGGATATGCCGGTTGGGTCCGGGCAGACTTCCGCCACTAATGCAATCTAACCTCGTGCCATAAGTGTATTTACAATTTCTAATTGTAATCCTAGGCATATTCATTTTCATTCAATCATTTATTCATATCAAATTGCGCTTCCAAATTAAAATCTCAAAACAAAAATATGTTATGTTCCAAAATCCCATTACATGAAAATTTTAGACATATTATCCTTTTTGCTGCAATATAATTTACAGTAATCTAATTTACATGTCGTCCAATTTTTGCCTATATTATGTCGCATGTCATTTTCAACATATGTTTAATTCGACTAGGACATGTAAACATTCAATCGTGTAATTATTTTAAAATGTCGTTCAATCAATAATATGTCTCAAGTAAAGAATGTAATTAAAATCACTGAATTGGCTATTCATGTCTTCACAAGTTTACTTTCTCTAACATGTAAACATTCAATAACTTAGCCAATTCAACATAAGAATTTACTGACATATTCATATCAACATTTCAATTCGTTAAAACAACAATTTATAATTAAACAGGCCATTTCACAATTTATTGAAAAGGGGAATGCTAAACGATATTCATAACATTATCTATAGGCTATAGCTTAAACCCACTCACTTTTAAGCTTTCCCCAAATTTTGGATCTGATCCGTTCTATCATCCATGGTTTTCCTTTTCCCTTTAATTTGATTCACGACCTAACGACCATGGATTTATTATTTCATGAAAAGAGAAGGGAAAGAGAAATAACTTAAATATATTGGTTCTTAGAGGTTTACCTTGATTTTATGATTCAATAATCTTTTTTATTAACGTTGATTCCGTTTTCCAAATCTGAATTCATAATCCTCCCAGGCTAACAATTTAATTTCAAAATAGATTTGAGAAGAGAGAGAGAGAGAGGGAGCCATGGCAGAGCTCCAGCGCAGCTGCCGAATTATGATGTTTAGGGTTAGGTCTAGGGTCTTATTTATAGGTGCTCAAGACCTTGTCGTACACGCACTGCTGATTCAACATTGAATCTAGTTACGAAAATGTCCAGGTTCGCAAATGAATCTAGCAAAATCTTATCGTGCATGCAGTGCTGGGTCAGCATTGGTTCCCGCAAGCTATTTTGGCGTAGAAATTTGAATTTCGAATATTTGAATTGTTTTGGTGCAGAAATTTGATTTTTGAACTTTTGAATATCTGGAATTTATTTAACTATTTTGTTCACATGAAATATTCTTATATGTATACAATTCCTCTAACGACCATTTTAAGCTTATATATGCACAATTTACGTTTTTATTTTCAAAATTCAAACGATGTTGCACCGTAATTTGATTCTTGCCATATTTCATTGACTGTAGCCTTATCTTGAATTTTATCTTTCATATACATATATTTCTGCATATGTATACATATATTTTCTCATATATATAAATATATTTTCTTTATTTCCTTATATGTATGTTCTTATCCTTTCAAAATTTGAATTTGTAAACGTACATATATTTGCATGTTCAGTTGGCCCTCTCTAAAATAAAGATAAAAATTATGCCACCGCCAGGGTTCAAATACCCGACCTCTATGTTACAAATCCAATGCCTTAACCAACTGAGCTATGACGTCTTTTGTTTATAAATCTTGAAACAATGATAATTATTATTCTCTCCTTACTTCTCTTTTTCATGCTAGTTACAACACTTAAATTAAACTATTGCATGAATCTTTTTCCTTTTAATGTTAATGCATTATGTTTGCAAATCGGTGCATGCAACATATTTACATTGCATGCAACCAATCCTTTCTTTCTTTCAATGCATGCATTACATTTTTTTCAGTGCATGTATTTATTACATGCAATCCTTATTTTATTCTTTATTTTTATATTTTAATTTGTTTGTATATATATATATATATTTCTCTTGTGCGTATAAAAACTTCTAGGCTTAATAACTTCTTCATATGATGTACGTTTTACGTAAACCAGGTGTCTATCTTGACCAGAATTCCGAGACGGATGCAATGGCGCAGTCCGTTTTACTTAATTCTCATTATTTCATTAAGTATTCTTATTTTATTATCTTAAAAATACGGGGTGTTACAACAAAGATCTTGAGGTTCTTTTAAGGCTGTGTATGCTAGACTACGGAAGGACATGGGAAGAGCACCTTCCTTTGGTAGAGTTCGCTTACAACAACAGTTATCAAGCTAGCATTGGCATAGCACCCTTCGAAGCGTTGTACGAACGACCCTGTAGATCACCGACTTGTTGGTGGGAGTCTTCAGAAAGGCTATTACTTGGACTAGATATGGTTAGAGAAACGTTCGAGAAGATTGATATTATTAGAAGGTGAATGAAGAGCGCTCAAGATAAACAGAAGTCCGATGAAGACAAGAGAAAGACAAACATTTAGTGTGAAGTGGGAGACATGGTTTTTATTAAGGTGTCACCTTTGAGGAATGTGGTTTGCTTTGGATCTGTAGGGAAATTAGCACCAAGATTTGTAGGGCCATTTTCTATAACAGAAAGGGTTGGCCAAATGGCCTATGAAGTAAAGCTACTAGAGAGACTATCCAATTCTTATGATATTTTCCACGTTTCTCATTTGAGAAGTGCTTGCATGATACCACAGAAGTGGTTGAGCCAAGTATATAAGAGGAAGTAGAGGTGGAACGGGAAGCGATAGTCAGATGAGTTCCTACCCGTATTCTTGGATCAAAAGTTTAGAAGCTACGTAATAGAGAAGTCAAGTTGATGAAAGTTCAGTGGGGAGATAACCTGGAGGATGCAACTTGGGAAACCGAAGATAAGATTCATGCTTTGTACCCTTCTCTTTTCAAGTATATGTTCTTAACTTCCTTTCCAAAGCTTTTATTTATGCTTGTTTCTATCATTTAAATATATACTATCAATCGAATTCATGACCTTTAGGTAGGAAACCTAGGGATGTAAACATGTGTTTGAGATATGTTATATTTGATGGATGCAAGTGAATGCAAGTGTTGCTAGTGGTTGCCCGTGGGTGCATTTACACACACATTAGGCACTTGATCGGCTCAATCACTCTTATACTACATATGGATGTGTGTGCATTTTTCTTCTTCTTTCAATTGAGGAAAGTGAGTGTATCATCATATGGATTTTGCATTTGGACAGATGATTGTGCACACATATAAAACTTACATGTTATAATAAGATTATTTGCATACATGTTGAATTCATGGCAGTAACATACATCGCATTAAGGAGGTCGACTGAATCAGTAGACCGCCTAATCTTCACATTTTTATTGGGACATATATACACACCTTTGCATATGTTCATATAAGCATTAGAAATCTCTTAAGGACAATAGATGCCTGTGATTGGTGGATGAGTAGATGGGTAATGGATGGTAGCATATACATTCTTCTTAACTTAGAGATTTCAAGGACGAAATCCTTTGAGTAGGGGAGAATGTAAAACCCCGTAATTTTAACAACATTAAAGATGATAAATTAAGAATAATTAATTTAATATTCATAATTAAGTGAAAGGGACTGCGCCATTGTGTTTATCTCGGAATTCTGGTCAAAATAGACACCTGGTTTGCGCAAAACGGACACCGTATGAAGAAGTTATTAAGGTTTGAAGTTTGTATATGCACAAGAGAATTATATATACGCATAACCATCAAAAATCAGTTCAAATCAATTCAAAATCGGAGAATTGAGGAGGTGGGAATTTTCCCGCTCAGGGGTATCGACCTCATAAGGGGGTGTCGACCCATGGGTCGACCCTATAAGGGGGTCGACCCCGCTGCGGTAGATCTGGAAGATTAGGGTTTCCTCCTGTTGGCTATATATATGTCCGCATTTCTCTTGTTTATCCAAACCAAAAATAATGGAGCACTAGATGCTATCTCTGCCCATATTAAATCAATTCTTTTCTTCTTTTGCAATCAAGTCAATCATCTAGAGTTTAGAGATATGTGATTCAACATTTGCGACCTCTCTCCTATTTTTCTAGATCCAGTCACAAAGATTTTATGTTACTTTTGGATCTAAATATTTGAAAAGTAATTCTTGACATGACTATAACTTGGATCTATGCCTGTGACTATTTGAATCATATCAAATCTGTTATAACATGTTTATCTAAGTTATTTTAACATGACTACGAACTAGATCTAGGCCTATACCTATTAAATCATGTCGGATCTATCTTTGTTTGTAGATCTAATTCACTGTTTAGATCACATCAAGCATGTTCCTATTATGTTTATGGCTAAATCAGATCTTTTATTAGTTGGATATCTAATTCATTGTTTAAATATTATCATGCCTATTATGACATCCCTATTATGTTAGAATCAGTTCTATTGTCATATATTTATCAAATCTGTTCCTATATGCATATCTTGTCGTTATGCCACTATATGTTTATGCCTATTTCTTCCATTATATGTCAATCTTGTTAGTATGATCGTTTATGTCTCTTCCCTTCATATTTTCCATTTTATTTCTATAGCCTGGCTACCTTCGAGCCTAGGCATGCCGCTGAAATATGCGAACGCATTAAATTGCGAAAGAGGGGAAAACGGTAAAACTTGGGCATAACTTGTAAGTGGAATTTGGGCATAACTTAGATGAAAAATATGAATATGAATTTGGGGCATAAATCAAATGATGATTAAAGACTGTAATTTGGGGCATATGGTTCATTATGAACATAACTTGGGAAAGGGGCATGAAGACCTATATATAACGACATAGGAATAATTGGTTAACAATTGAAATATGGCTAGAATTACAATAATTAGAAACTATAACCATGCTTAGACACGAGGTTAGATTACTCTTGTGGTGGAAGTCTGCCCGTAACCGCCCGACATATCCAACGACCACAGGTGGTGAATCTAATGTGAGGTGTCTAAGTTCATAAACACGAGACATGCTAAGACACAAGGTTAAACTCGACTTGTGGAAGAAGTTTGCTCGGAGCTGCCCGACATAACCATCATCCACAAGTTGTAGGTTTAATGTGGAAGGTCTAGTACATTATAACCATAACTGAATATGGTAATAAAGTTGAATACTTAACCTAGTTGAATCCATAAGGATTGCATGAACATATTAACTTGAATAGGGGTTAAGTAAACTGTTATGAACAGTGGGAGGGTTAAGTATATCTTGGGTTGGTAGGTAATATTTATATATATAGGCCTACAAACTTAATCTATGGGGTCATGCAATCTTTTACTCTGGTATGGAACAACCTGTGGAAAACCTAGTGGGGATTCAAGCATAGCGGAAAGCTTGTATCATCTTGTTTGTAGGACCCGTTTCAGCCAGTAACCCATATATATGTATCAAACGAGTACTCCGAACTAGGTCGGAGTCGGGGAACGCTTACTGGGATGAATATAAGAGATCCGAATGTAGGGGACGGTGTGGGTGGCGCATTTCGACGGGGTCATGTGCATGCATGGGCCTGGCAGTGGAGGTTTAGATGCCGTGACACATGTAGATATGCTTGTGCACATCCTTAAAACGAAGGGTTGCCACTTTAAGAAGTGATACATCCTATTGTGGGGCCAACATAAAGTATCTATGGAGTAGGGAGCCGATCGATTAAGGTAGTAATTAGGGTACATCTAGACTCCAGTATGTTTAAGAGTCCGTTATTATCCTTAGGGATAACTTCGGTATATTGCGTTGTCTGTTGATTGTATGGGGTGAAATCCTCTTATATGAAGTACACCTAAGTTTACCATCTTATACTATTGGGGATCATCTTGTTCATAAGACACTAGTTTAGTGCAGAGAAAAATGGAAAGTATTAGAGAAGCGTAACATACTATATCATGTTTATCCTGTTTACCTTGTCATACCCGACTTTTATGATGTTATCCCTCTTATCCACTTTATATGCCTGTCATGATACTTTTACTTATTTATATGCTAAAAGTAACTAGACTCGCAAAACTTTATGTCTGACCCATTTTGTTTCTTCTTCATTCGCTTCCGTTTCCCCCTAGGTTCTCATGGTAGGAATACTCAAGCTTGATCAGGAATCTTCTTTCATCTTGCTTGGAGCTACTTAGATGTTTGGCTCAAGCTTTTATCTCTCTACTATGACTATGTTATGAGGATTATGGTTCTTTTATTATTGTACTCTGATGTTTAAATACAAGACCGAAATTTCAAATATGTACTGGGTTTTTATGTAGTTTCAGACTTATGATGTTTTAAACCACGATGTTATGTTTTCTATTTGAATAAAAAGTTTTAAAATTTTGCTGTTATTTTATATGTCTTGTAATGTTTTCTGTTTCTGTTTACCTATAACGCTTCACAAAACTTAATGAATTTTCTTAATGAGTGACATTAACGGACGTAGGGTGTCACACTTTTCCATGAATAAATGGTATTCTCTCTATACTGACGATACCACTTTGCTGTTGCTCCTTGAAAGGTCACTGGGAAAAACAACATCTGATGGCTATAAAAAGCATTGTTGAGATCCATATGGCTATCGAAATAAATTAGATGATCATCGGGGTCAGTTGTCCTAAGATACTTTAAGGTTGGAACCTTCACTCTCATGGGTACAATGGTGTTCATAATTTCATTGATGAAAGGTTCTACCTTTTCATTGTCGTTAACCCTGTCATCTTGGGTCCTCTTTCCTTTCCTTCCTAGCGGGTCTTTAACAGTCGTCTGAGCAAACTCTTTAAGATAAGCTTCCATGTTGTCATAGTTTTCTTTCTTATGATCAAAACCTTTGGAAGTGGAACTTCCAAACTGTTCTTGCTCGCATCGGTTTCATTAAGGGTCTATTCCTATTAAATGAGACTTCTTCTTCTTGGAGGAATCCGCCTTGAGCTTCTCCTTTGCATCTGAGTGTTGAATGGGAGCCTTTATTTTCGAGGATTCATTTGTTTTCTTTGACTAGATTTAGTGATCCCTGAAGATTTCTGTGCTTGAGCAGCATTTATCTGAGCTTGCATCTCTTGGAGCTGCTTCTCCAAGGCCATAATTCTTGCGACACTATCCTCCATGGCGTTTGGCGGTTGTGCTGGGCTGGATGTAGGTCCTCTTTCGTTATTGTTCAGATCAGTTATTAGATCCATGTTTCCTTCAAGGGTTGCATTAGGAGTCGGTTCCTTGTTTCAATCTCTAATCTTTTTTATTTCATCTTTCGTGCCATGGAGAAATATATTTACCAAGTTAACTCTAGGTAGATTAACCTTAAGGACGGTGGTTCAGGCCCTCCTTCTAGCACCAAAATGTTAACGTTATTTTCCTTCAACACACGGATTAAGTTGTATAAGACATGTGTTCATGAAACTTGACACAGTCATGATCCAGGGTTACTGAAGGATGTTTGAAAACTAATGACGCTTGACTAAATCTACCTTTCCTCAAGCATCAGAATCCCCATTCTGAAGATGAATTATCCTTCCCTCGAGGGGTGAATATCACACTTACAATGCAGAGGAGTTACGAAATGATCCAAAAAAAGGTTTATTTATCCTGAGACAACTAAGGTCCTATGAAATAAGTTATTCCCTAGATCGCGAATGCAATGAAATATACTTTGATAAGAAGAAAACATGCTGATTCTTCTTCACATTCGGGAAGAGGACATCGCAATACTTATTGGCTTAGAGATCAAGTTATAAGCCTGCAGATAACCCCCTTTCCAAAGTTAGGAAGTATAGGCTCATTATGAGAGTGTTGATCAACGTTGCAGAACCCTCAAGATAGAAGGAGGAGGACTTCAAATTTCCATGAAACCTTTCCTCTTTCACAAAGGTGCCATCATCAAATTTCTCATACGAATGGTTAGTGTTAACTCCCTGTTTCATCATAGTTGCACAACAAGATTATCAAATCGCAAGATGTTTAAGTCTCTGAATTCTTCATTCATAAATTATAGATGTATTACAAGAATCGAAGGAATCCCCAATCCAATTTGGAAAGTAGAATTTTCTTCTTGAAGAAGAAGGAACAAGGTTAGGGAATGAAAGATTCATCCCCTTCAAATGTGACCCTTGGGACATTATATATAGAGAACTTGGGGGACCTAATACTGTTGGGCTATTGAGCCTGTAAGGGTTTCGGCCTACCGCTCTTTTCCTTGGCCTCGGATTCTTGGCTCCTGGCCGCCTTCGTGGTGTTAATTATAGACTTCAAAGTGAGGGTGCTGGTCGGTTGGGGCTTTTTTTGAGATTGACGCGAGCTTGTCGATGCAGTGGCTTTCGGATTGCATTTGAGCTTCTAGTAGTGGCTCTCGAGTGTAGGCTCTTATGCGTAAGCTTTCGGATTTAGGCTTTCGGCTTTCTCGTGGATACTTAGAGGAGCTTGCCTTTATAATGTTTGTAGATAGCTACCGGTTTGAAACCGTTATTGGTCTTTGTACTAGCTAGATTAGTACGGATAACCTATATTTCTCTAGGGTTCCAGTTAGCCTTCCGGTGGAGCTTTTGGGATAGTCTGATCTTCTGGAAGTTAGCTTCCGGTGATATTTCTGTTTTCTAACAATGTGACCTTTTGTCATTTATGTAGTAAATGTTTTGTAAGCTTATTCCAGATAATCTTTATGTACCTCTGGCTTGAGGCTACCTTCGCCTTCCGGTATGCTGGTACTAAGTAGGTTAATACCGACGGCGCTTTTGGGTTTCAATATGCGGAGTTCATGTCTTCTTCTTTCTTGGTTTCTTACTAGGGTATTATTTCGCTACAGAACTTCCCTCCAGGTAGACCCTGTCAGATGGACTTTGCTGGCATTCAGTGGGCTTTGAACTGCTTTCTTCGTAGGAGGTGTCAGTTAATGCAGCTCACAGATCATTCTTTTCTACTTTCGGTTCATTCTATTGTTAGTCCTTTTGCATTCAGAAGGTCCTCTTATGCTTGTGTTCCTTCGATACCCCTTCACTGTCAGCCTATATTAGGGGTTAGTTTTGGTTGTAACAATTTCTATTAGTAATGAAGAGGAATCTCTTCATGAAAAATGGTGACCTTTCAGAAAATATGGTTGTTATTGTCAGGTCAGTCAATTGGTATAAAAATCATCAGTCAACTGGTAGAAAATATAAATCGTATATATTTGAAAAATGGATGAAAATAGCCATTACTGGGGTTTCAATGCCCTACCAGTCAACTGGTAGCTTCTGGACCAGTCGACTGTCCAGGGCAAAAGCCACAGTAATGGTAGTTTTTAGACGTTTACATATATATATATATATATATATATACGTGTTTTTTGTATTTGTGTTATATAAAATGAGGATAGATTTTAACATTAATCTAACACAGTAAATACACACATATATGTGAACTAACTCTTCAATTGATATTCATTTCTTTGTTGTCGTAAATCAAAAATCTCATGAATCAACATTCTCTTTTTTTGTGGATGACAACCTCTTGCAGTTATATAGAGATATTTGTTTTCTCCCCCTAAATGTATGCTTGCATATATTTGTCTCCCTCTGAATATCAAGATTCTCTGCAACATTTTATTTTATATAATATATACTTACCATTATTGCTTCTCTATAACAAAATGTTAGTTATATAATATTCATATATGTTCAATACTTCCTCCCTTTGTTCATCAATCAAAAATAATATATGATATGATAAAGCAGTAATCAATCATAGTAAAGAGAATGTAAGCAGATATTTCTACAAGTCTGCATATGAAACAATTTCCAGCTCCCTTCGAAGTCTAATAAAAGTATTCTCCAATAAGGGTTTTGTAAAGATATCTTCAATCCGATTTTCAAAATTTACAAATTATGAAATTTATATTCTGTTTTTCAATATTATCTCTTAAAAAATGATGTCTAATATCAATATGTTTAGTTTGGAATGATTTAATGAATTTTTGGATAAGTTTATTGCACTTCTGTTATCGCAATAAATAGTTGAATTATTTAAGCTAACATTTAAATCTTTAAGTGTTTGTTGCATGTACATTACTTGAGCACAAGCCAATGCTGCAGATATATATATATATATATATATTGAGCTCACATGTTGATAGTGAAACACAATTTTGTTTCTTGCTAAACCAGGATATTAGTGATTTGCTAATGAAATGACAAGTACCACTTGTACTTTTACGATCCGTCTGCGATCCTCCGAAATCAGTGTAATGACCCGCATTGTTCGCATCAGAGGATCGTAAAATATTTATTTCATTCCCATACAAAGTTGTATGGTCATATAACTTTGGGGAATGACTACTGGGGTCATTTCCCATGTTCACGATATTTGCTGATTTTTAAATGACCATTTTACCCCTAGCGAATCTTGGTACACCTATAACTTTTGATTGGTAAGGAGTTTTGACCTAAAACCACTTCCATTGGATTCAGATGATGGTTTACCTATCCGTAGAGTGGTTACGTTCATCAAACGGACATACCGTTTGAAAGATATGACTGAAACAAGATTTGGAAGGTGAAAAACAACATAATTGGGCTTAATCGGGTGATTAACAGCTAAGCCCTTAACCAATTTTGGGATTAGGGTTATGGGAGGGCTGATTGGGTTTGGAAAATTAGTTTTGTTCATTTTTCTAGCCACCACTTAACTCCCTCTAACCCTAGCAATGACCTCCACCTTCTAAATTCATCTTTAATCACTTCCTAATCACTAGTTAACCAAAACTACACAAAATCAAGAGACATTAGCATCAAATCAGAGATAGATCTACTGCTATACATTGGAATTCATGCCATATCAGTCATAGTTACCGACCTATTATTCATTTGTGGCTAAGTTGAGTGATTTGTACTTTTATTCACTAATTACGGCTAATTAAGGGTGATTAGTGATAATTAACAAAATTATGCCTCATAAAAAATTAAAAAAATATGTAGAAATTATTAAATATTATTTTATGTCACTGGTGAAAATTTGGGTTAATTTGGATTAAGTTTGCTAATCCTATAGTTAAAACATGGTTAAGGGGTTTAAGGGGAAAATCATGCTTTTTGGGTATGTTTGATCTAAAATATTTCATGTGAATGATGGTTTAATGTTTTCGATTGATTCTATATGTTGTTACCACTGTTTGGAATGTTTTGTGATGTTACAAGAAGGTTAGAATGGTTGAAAACGCTGTCGTTTGGCGAAAATAACTTGCTGGAAAAGGTTGCAGATTTTCAGGTCCAATTAGGAGGAAGACCCGATCCGAACCGGTTAGGAGGGAGACCCGAACCGATCCGGATAGGAGAAAGAGACTTGAACTGATCCGGATAGGAGAAAGAGACCTAAACAGATCTGGATAGAAGAAAGAGACATGAACCGATCCGAATAGGAGAAAGACACCTGAATCGATTTGGATAGGAGAAAGAGACCCGAACCGATCCAAATAGGAGAAAGACCCCCAAACCGAACCGGATAGGAGAAGGAGACCCGAACCGAACAAAATAGGAGGAGGAGACCTGGACCGAACCGAACCAGATAGGAGGAAGGCTCGAACTGAACTGAATATGAGGAGGAGACTCGAACAGAACCGGATAGGAGGAGAAGACCCGAACCGAATCGGAGGAGACCAAAACTTGAGATGCAAAGAAAGTCCAAATGAGAAGTTATTACTCAGGATCCAGATGGGAACCAATGAGTTAACTTCTAGAGTTGGGATTTGTTGCGGGACGTGTGCAAAGGGATTATCGATATCTATAAATTTGGTTCATCGTTGAAGAGAGGGGGCATGTAGATGAACTAGAGCCAGGGAAGTGTGGACTGGTGGCCCTTAACTAGAGACAGGGATGTGTGGACTGGGTAGGGTTATTGACTATAGACCAGGGAAGTATGGTCATAGCAATAGTCGATGGAGTTGTCGTCATGGCTCCAATGGATTTGGTGATCAAAGCGATGGATATCGTATGCTTTACACATTGAGTGAGTGATGTGAGAATGACTACTATGTTTGATATTTGCTATCACCATGACATGCACACTCCCATTTTACACTTTATGTTAGTGTTACCCTAGAGTACTATATATCTTGTTGTGCTAACTCTTTGATTGTAGGTCTAGGTTCAGGTATGATTATATATATCTGTTATTGTTTTATTTTGCTGCTATCGCTCATACCAGAATTTTGTCTGACCCAGAGTTTTATGTCTCTTCTTATTACTCTGGTTGCTCCTAAATGAGCAGAATAGAGACAGGTCAGGTGGTTATGCATGAGTAGCTGTCCAGAGACGAGCATGAGGCTTCTACGTACTATTTACATATATTCTCCTTGTGTTGTTGATGGTCACTGCTTTGGGCATTAGTGGTGCACCTTCTTTATTTCCTTGTTAGAGACAGTATTTTGAAGTTGTAATAATGGTTTGGATCATAAGCTGTGTTTTTTTGGATTCGGCTACTGTAATGGTCATGGTTTAGTTTTTTGCTTATGCACTGTCTCACCTGCTTTATGTCAGGTTATGTCACTATTATATTTTATTCCATGCGCTGTGAGATATACTATAGGTTCTTGGTGATTCATAGTTTCAAAAACCTTTTCCTTTGACGACCATCCTATAACACCCCACGTCCGTTAATGCAACTCTTAAAGGGAATGCATTAACTTTCATGGAGTATTATTGGTGAATAGAACATAATATAACAAGACAGATACATATATTGATACTTGAAAATTTCAAAACAACTTTTATTGCAGCGGATAAATAGTTTGATTACAACAACATCATAAACAAACAGAAAAACCAAGTACACTTAGTAACCATCTTGAGAAATTGTTTTCTGAGTAAATAAAGTAAAAAAGCATAACCCCAACATAAGTAGCCATAAAAGAGATGAGATGAACTTCACTTTCAGCAATCCAAGCACTACAAAAAGAGAGAGGAAGATCCAGATCAAGCTCCATTAGCACTAGTCCTACCCTGAGAACCTGAGGGGGGGGGGGTGAAGGAAGAAAAGAGACGAAGACAAAGGGGGTTAGACATGAAGTCTGGCGAGTACCATAACTTTAACAATATAATTATTAAAGTAATTAGGATAAGGCATAAACTGGTAAAACAAGGAATGACTATGAAGTAAGTGGGCAAGACAAAACAAACAAGAGGAATATTCCAGCGTTAATCTCGCTCCTAATCACTATAGGATAATTGCTATACTGCACCATTACTAGTTACCCTGAAAATTGATCCTGCCTACTGAACAAAATAATAATAATTGTAGTTTTGTACCCCTAGTTGTCTTCATAGGTGCTGCCTGCTCCTATCTCCACTAGTTGTACCCACTACTCACCCCATCCTAATTACAACATTTATTCATAATATGGTAGTTAGACTCCTATATGTTTCCATAGGCGCCGACTGCTCCCATCTCTTCTAGTCGTAGCCACTACCTTCCCCATTCGATCGGCTCCCTAACTCGTAGATACCCGTGCTGGTCCCACAGTGGGGTGTATCACTCCCCAAAGTGGCAACTCGATACCACTAAAGATGCACGACTTATATCTACACGATGCAACAACGTCTTACCTACTAGCCCGGGCCCACGCACACACATGACCCCGTTGGACTTGCGTTGCCACCGTTAACCCGTTTTAACCTCTTACGATCAAACCCAGTAAGCGTGTCCCGTCCTCAATCTAACTCGAGCTCACAAGATACTTAGTGGGTTACCGGTTTGAAATGGGTCCCCCATGCTTGACACAAGCTTTCCACCTATGCTTGGTCCCCACTATAATTTTCCACTTAACCCCTTCCTATTCATGTCTTCTTACATGTTTCAATTTGGTTAAGTGTCTCTAATCGTATTTCACATGTCTTCGATGTCATCCACTTAACCCCCATGTCCCACCACATGTTTATCTTGGTTAAGTGTTAATGATCATATCCCACATGTCACCCATGTTACCCACTCATCCAATCAACATGTGTTATTGATTAAGCTTGTCTTAACCCTATCCACTTATCATATATATATATATATATATATATATATATATATATATATATATATATATATATATATATGGTCAAGCTGGTCTTATCCCTATCCGCTTATATATTATTGGCTAAGTTGGTCTTAACCCCATCCACTTATCAGATCAATATGTATTATTGGCTAAGTTTGACTTGATCCTATCCACTTATCAGATTAATATATATATATATATTATTGGTTAAGCTAGACTTAACCCTACCCACTTATCAAATTAATATATATTATTGGTTAAGCTGGTCTTAACCCTACCTGCTTATCACATTATTGGTTAAGCTGGTCTTAACCATATCCACTTATATATTATTGGTTAAGCTGGTCTTAACCCTACCTACTTATCAGATTATTGGTTAAGCTGGTCTTAACCTTATCAGATTATTGGTTAAGCTCGTCTTAACCCTACCTACTTATCAGATTATTGGTTAAGCTAGTCTTAACCCTATCCACTTATCATGTTATGTATCATATATTTTTTTATATATCATATATCATATAACATGTTTTACTTAATTTATGATTGAGTACATCTTAGTTCTCAAATAAATTGGCTAAGAGAATAACTCCCTGAGTATCAACTCCGAAGACTGAAAATCAACATCAGATTGGTACTCAGAGAATTACCCCACTCAACCAAACTTCTGTTTGTCATTCATATTCGTCTTTGATAAGCATTAATTAATTATTAATGCACAGACCTCCCACATTAAGTCGATTGCTTGTGGCCGCTGGATATGCCGGGCGGTACTGGGCAGACTTCCACCACAAGCTAGACTTAACTTCGTGTCTAAGCATTTTTAGTTATACCTATGACCTCTCACATTAAAATGCCGTTTGTGGTTGCTGGATGTGCCGGGCGGGTCCGGGCAATCTTATACCACAAACGAGTCTAACCTCATGTCTTAGGTGTTTATTACGCATTTAATTTATGCCTTTGACCTCTAGCATTAGAGTACCGTTTGTGGTTGCTGGATTTGCCGGGCGGGTCCAGGCAGTCTTACACCACAAACGAGTCTAACCTCGTATCTTAGGCATTTATTATTATATATTATTATTCGACCCCAATTTGAATTAATCTCACCATTTCAAGTTGTCAATAACTTCCAAATTAATCTATGTCCACAATTGTCACCTAAATTATGCCCATAATTTCTATGCATATAAATTAGGCCAATTAATGTCTCAAATTTATTATATGCTTTTAAGCCATTTTTATGCCAATTCACAATATTAATATTTAATATTTTCCCATTGCCCCCACGTCGTTCGCACGTCTAATATGAAATATGTTAGACCTGCAAATAGTATAACTCGTAAAAAGAAAAGAAACATCACAACTTGCATAGCACATAAAAATAGATCTAACCTACAAATAGGAATTATAACATAAATTCGCATAGCCAATAATTTGCATAGACAATTGTCATATAGAATCATATATTTGCATAAACTACCATGGATCTAAATATATATCTATACATGAAATTGTGAACTAGCATATATAAATTATGGGTCTCTCCTAACTTGCATATGTGAGTATAATTTTCACCTAAAAATATGAATATAGTTTTTCACCTAAACTTGCATATGGATTTCTACAACTTGCATATGAATTTACCACATGTTTTTGCATATAAACAAGCATATGTATATATTTGATTTGCATATAAACTTGTTTACAATTCACATATAGACTTGCATAAGATACATATTCGAACTAACATACAATTTAACATCCCAAACTTGCATAAAATTCACATACGAATTAGCATATGATTTAACATCCAAACTTGCAAAAGATTTGCATATGCATTAAAATATGATTTAACATCCCAAACTTGCATAAGATTCACATATAAATTAACATATGATTTAACATCCCAAACTTGCATAAAATTCACGTATAAATTCACATATGATTTAACATCCCAGCTTGCATAAAATTCACATAAGATTTAACATATGATTTAAAATCCCAAACTTGCATAAAATTCACATATAAAATGAATCAAGTTAACTATGAAACAGATCTACCAACATAAGATAAAAAATTTAAACAACATCACGTGATTCAGCAGACATGTTCTCATAATCCAATTACAACCCATAATAATTAATTTATTAATTATATTGTGAAAGAAATAGTACTCACAAAGATAAGTTAGGGAAGAGAATGATTTGTTCGTCTTTTGAATTAGAATTCTGACTAGCTAATCCCTAAGCTTTAGGAAGGAGAACTATCCTAACAACAGCATGGTGGCTAAGAGAAAAATTTTGTTTTTGTTTAGGATTTGAGTCTAGGTACTCTTTTACAAAAGTTCAAATCAACCTAAGCCGTTAGATAAACCTAGGACCAATCAAAGCCATTCGAACCTAAGAGAACCGTCCAGAACTTGCCACATAAGCCCTAATGAGTCAGAAAATCTTCACACGAAGAAACACGTCAGGTTTCAGATCTGGCCCGAAGGGGAGGTCGACCCCCAGGTCGACCTGTATATAGGGAGGTCGACCCCCTGTTCGACCCCCTAGTCGACCTGGCCTGGGTTAGGTCGACCCCTAGGTCGACCTGCCTTGGTATTTAATTTTCTGAATTGTTTTACATAAATTTCTGAAAATTCTGAGGGCCATAACTTCTTCATACGAAGTCCGATTTTCGAAAACATGGACTCTATTCCAAGCATAATTCCGAGGCGAACGCAACGGCGTAACCCATTTCGCTTAATTCTCACTATAAAAATTAAGTATTCTTAAATTTGTTAATTTTAATATTTAAAATTACGGGTTGTTACATTCTCCCCTCCTTAAAGGATTTCACCCCCGAAATCTCCAACTTAAGGAGAATGTATATCCTACCATCCAATCATCCATGTACTCAACCATCAAACATAGGCATCCATTGTCCTTACAAGGTTTCTAATGCTGTATGTACATTTGCAAAAAGTGTGTGTATATGTTCCTTATCCAATGCAAAATCAGGCGGTCTACTGATTTAGTTGACCTCCTTAATGCAAATCATGATAGTGTCATGCGTCCATTATGTATGCGAAAGAATCCTAACAATACATATTATTTCTTCATGTGTGCACAACCGTTCATCAAAATGCAGCATCCATATGATAACACAACCATTATACATCCATTAATTAAATATGCACACATATTTATATGCAATATGAAAGTGACTGAGCCGATCTGGTGCCTAATGTGTGTGTACATGCATCCACGAGCAACCAGTAGCAACCATTTGCATCCATTTGCATCCACCAAACATAACATGTCTCAAACACATGTTTACAACCATAGGGTTTTTCCTAACTAAAGATCGAATATATCATCGCAAAGACATACTAAATGATAGGACAAGTATCAACAAAGCGGTAGAAAAAGGAGAAGTTAAAAATCTCGTCTTCCGTTTCTCAAGTCGCGTCTCCTTGATCATCTCCCCATTCCACTTTGACCAACTTGACCTCTCTGTTGCGTAGCTCTAATACCTTCGTCCTAAGAATGCATGTAGGAGCTCGTCTAATCGTGGCATCTCACTCTACTTCCACTTCTCTAAGCATGCTTGGCTCAACTGCTTCCACGGTATCTTGTTACACTTCCGCAAATGCGATACGTGAAACATGCATGGACATCAGTAAGATCGTTGCCTCTTCTCATGTCCCTCCAAAATCTAGGATACATAACCTCAAAAAATCTTCAAGGATTCTATTCACCCCTCTCTGTTTGTCCATCCGTTAGTGGATGATAAGCGATACTCGTACTTGCCGCCTTTTGCATATCACCTTTTCCTCTTGCACCGAAAACTGCTCCAAGCCCTGTCCCGCAAGCAGCGGTATGCACTTTGAATGGCTTACTTCCATCGGGAAAAACTAAAACTGGAGTTGTCGTAAAAACCCTCTTCAAACGTAGGAAAGCATCATCACAGTCAACATCCCAAGCAAAAGTCAAGTTCTTCTTCGTTAACCGAGTAAGTGGGGCTGATATCTTCGCGAAGTCCTTAATGAACTTCCAATAATAGTCTGCCAGTCCTAAAAAGTTCTTTCTTCTATCGCGTTCTTAGGAATCTTCCAATCTTGGATTGCCACCACCTTTGCGGGATCCACAGCTATCCCCATTCCAAAATGCTCCTTCTCATGAACCCCTTCAAGCAACTCTCTCACTTTCTTATTGAGTTCTCCTCTCTCTCGTAGCCATGTGGCGTACTGGTAATGCAACTGGCTTTGCATTATATATTAGGTATATACGAAAGTCTATCTTGCGCCATGGGGGTAAACCCAGAACTTCATCGAAGACGTCACCATATTCACGAACCACACGAACAAATTCCAAATCATCGTTGGACGCGTCAAGAGATTCTAAGTAGCTAAGCATCACCGGACCTCTAGGGTCATAAGAAATATCAAGGGTCTCTCCACAGCGAGTCAACAATCTAACTACCCTTCTTTCACAGTCTAGGATGGCACTGTGTTCGGCCAGCCAATCCATGCCTCGAATCAAGCCATACCCCAAGAAGCCAAGAACGAAGGCGTTGCATTCAAACCCAACGCCAAAGATAGACACTCCCAAATCCCGACAAATCATCGAAAGATGAGCCAAACCACCAATAGGATTTGATACTACTATGGGTTCCGTAACTAGACTAGTATTTAGATGCAGTGTTTTCAACTGACAAAGAAGATACAAACAAGTGTGAAGTGCCAGAATTCAAACAAGGTTCGAACAGGATGATCAAAAAGAAAAACCAAACTTCCAACCAAGATATTTCTACCTCTATCAGGTATGCCAGCCGTGAGGGAATGCGTCTGCCCTCCAGAAGATCCTGTACTTTGCCCTTACATTTGCCTTTTGCTTCTTTGGACGATCCTAATAAGATGTCCTATTTCTTCGTAATGATAACAACTAGTCTTCTTCTTCTTTCTAATGTCTTTATTTAAGTAGTCAGGTATTTCACAAGTGTGGCCCTTCCTTTTCTCTTGACCCCTTGTTATCCTTACTGCCTTTCTTTGGATCTACTTTCTTATCGTGTGTACTATCCATGTCTCTCCTGCATATTCTCCATTCGTGACCTCCTACCAAAATGAGGTTTCGTCCTTCATTAACCAAGTGGCTAATTGAACCTTCCTCCCATCGTCCATCTTAAAGGTTCCAACAAGTCCTCCGCTTCCTTCTAGCTTTGACAAACATCCCAGTCCCATAAAGCTGTTTTCCGCCCATCATAAGGAAGTTCTTACATATCTTATAAAAAGCGTCTATACATGGAGGAATAATTTCAAAAAAGGAAAGAGGAAGATATTCAAAATGGAGGATCGAAGGAAAGATATATGGCTCTTAGGGGTTATGTTTTTAAAACAAACTTTTCTCTTGAAAATACTCTCCTTAAAACATACTTTTGAAAGTATTTCTTTATAAAATGATTTTGAAAAACAGTTTTTCAAAATCTCTTATCTGTTCTATTAACCTTCAGCTCTGATACCATGTGTAACACGCCACGTCCATTATTGTCACTGTCAAAGGAAATGCATTAACTTTCATGGAGTATTATTGGTGAATAGAACATAATATAACAAAACAGATACATATATTGGTACTTGAAAAATTCAAAACAACTTTTATTGCAGTGGAGAAATAGTTTGATTACAACAACATCATAAACCAATAGAAAAACCAAGAACACTTAGTAACCATCTTGAGAAATTGTTATCTGAGTACATAAAGTAAAAAGCATAACCCCAGCATAAGTAGCCATAAAAGGATTGAGCTGAACTTTACTTTCAGCAATCCAAGCACTGCCAAAAGAGAGAGAAAGATGCAGATCAAGCTCCACTAGCACTAGTCCCACCCTGAGAACCTGGGGTGGAGGTGGGCGGGAGGGGAGGAAGAAAGAGGCGAAGACAAAGGAGGTCAAACATGAAGTCTGGCGAGTACCATAACTTTAACAATATAATTATTAAAGTAATTAGGATAAGGCATAAACTGGTAAAACAAGGAATGACTGTGAAGCAAGTGGGCAAGACAAAACAAACAAGAGGAATATTTTGGCGTTAATCTCGCTCCTAATCACTATAGGATAATAACTATACAGCACCATTACTAGTCGCCCAAATAATCGATCCCGCCTACTGAACAAAATTATAATAATGGTAGTTTCATGTACCCCTAGTTTTCTTCATAGGTGCCGCCTGCTCCTATCTCCACTAGTTGTACCCACTACCCTCCCTATTCTAATTACAACATTTATTCATAATATGGTAGTTGGACACCTAGCTGTCCTCATAGGTGCTGCCTACTCCTTTCTTCGCTAGTCGTACCTACTACCTTCCCCATTCGATCGGCTCCCTAACTCGTAGATACCCGTGCTGGTCCTACAGTGGGGTATATCACTTCCCAAAATGGCAACCCGATACCACTAAAGATGCACAACTTATATCTACACCATGCAATTACATCTTACCTACCAGCCTGGGTCCACGCACACACATGACCCCGTTGGACTTGCGTTGCACCGTTGACCCGTTTAGACCTCTTACTATCAAACCCAGTAAGCGTGTCCTGTCCTCGATCTAACTCGTGCTCACAAAGATACTTAATGGGATACTTGTTTGAAATGGGTCCCCCATGCTTGACACAAGCTTTCCACCTATCCTTGGTCCTTACTAGAATTTTCCACTTAACCCTTTCTTATTCATGTCTTCTTACATGTTTCAATTTGGTTAAGTGTCTCGAATCATATTTTACATGTCTCCCATGTCGTCCGCTTAACCCCCATGTCCCACCACATGTTTATCTTGGTTAAGTGTTAATGATTATATCCCACATGTCACCCATGTTACCCACTTATCAAATCAACATGTGTTACTGGTTAAGCTTGTCTTAACCCTATCCGCTTATCAAATCAATATATATATATATATATATATATATATGGTTAAGCTAGTCTTAACCCTATCCACTTATATATTATTGGCTAAGTTAGTCTTAACCCCATCCACTTATCAGGTCAATATGTTTTATTGGTTAAGTTTGCCTTAACCCTATCCACTTATCAGCTTAATATATATATATATATATATATATATATATATATTATTGGTTA
Organism: Allium sativum; assembly: GCA_030737875.1. Taxonomy (NCBI): domain Eukaryota; kingdom Viridiplantae; phylum Streptophyta; class Magnoliopsida; order Asparagales; family Amaryllidaceae; genus Allium; species Allium sativum. Next base: position 963,873,253 of record CM060912.1, on the reverse strand, counting down.
AGCTAGACTTAACCCTACCCACTTATCAAATTAATATATATTATTGGTTAAGCTGGTCTTAACCCTACCTAATTATCGGATTATTGGTTAAGCTGGTCTTAACCCTATCCACTTATATATTATTGGTTAACCTGGTCTTAACCCTACCTACTTATCGGATTATTGGTTAAGCTGGTCTTAACCTTATCCACTTATCAGATTATTGGTTAAGCTGGTCTTAACCCTATCCACTTATCATGTTATGTATCATATATATATATATATATCATATAACATGTTTTACTTAATTTATGATTAAGTACATCTTAGTTCATAAATACATTGGTTAAGAGAATAACTCCCTAAGTATCAACCGCGAAGACCGAAATCAACATCAGATTGGAACTCAGAGGATTACTCCACTCAACCAAACTTTTGTTTGTCATTCATATTCGTCTTTGATCAGCATTAATTAATTATTAATGCACAGACCTCCCACATTTAGTCGATTGCTTGTGGCCGCTGGATATGCCGGGCGATACCGGGCAGACTTCCACCACAAGCCAGACTTAACCTCATGTCTAAGCATCTTTTAATTATGCCTAGACCTCTCACATTAGACTGCCGTTTGTGGTTGCTGGATGTGCCGGGCGGGTCCGGGTAGTCTTATACCACAAACGAGTCTAACCTCGTGTCTTAGGTGTTTATTACGCATTTAATTTATGCCTATGACCTCTCACATTAGACTACCGTTTGTAGTTGCTAGATTTGTTGGGCGGGTCCGGGCAGTCTTACACCACAAACGATCTAACCTCGTGTCTTAGGCATTTATTATTACATATTATTATTCGACTCCAATTTGAATAAATATCTCCATTTCAAATTGTCAATAACTTCCAAATTAATCTATGTCCATAATTGTCACCTAAATTATGTCCATAATTTCTATGCATGTAAATTAGGCCAATTAATGTCTCAAATTTATTATATGCTTTTAAGCCATTTTTATGCCAATTCACAATATTAATATTTAATATTTTCCCATTTCCCCCACGTTGTTCTCATGTTTAATATGAAATATGTTAGACCCACAAATAGTTTAACTCATAAAAAGAAATGAAACATCACAACTTGCATAGCACATAAAAATAGATCTAACCTGCAAATAGGAATTTTAACATAAATTCGCATAGCCAATAATTTGCATAAACAATGGTCATATAGAATCATATATTTGCATAAACTACCATGGATCTAAATATAGATCTAAACATGAAATTGTAACTTGCATATATAAATTATGGGTCTCACTTAACTTGCATATGTGAATATAATTTTCACCCAAAAATGTGAATATAGCTTTTCACCTAAACTTGCATTTCTACAACTTGCATATGAATTTACCACATTTTTTTGCATATAAACTAGCATGTGTATATACTTGATTCACATATAAACTAGTGTACAATTCACATATAGACTTGTATAAGATTCATATTCGAACTAACATACAATTTAACATCCCAAACTTGCATAAAATTCACATACGAATTAGCTTATGATTTAACATCCAAACTTGCATAAGATTCACATATGAATTAACATATGATTTAACATCCCAAACTTGCATAAGATTCACATATAAATTAACATATGATTTAACATCCCAAACTTGCATAAAATTCACATATAAATTAACATATGATTTAACATCCCAAACTTGCATAAAATTCACATATGAATTAACATATGATTTAACATCCAAACTTGCATAAAATTCACATATGATTTAACATGCCAAACTTACATAAAATTCACATATAAAATGAATCAAGTTAACTAAGAAACAAATCTACCAACATAAGATAACAAAGTTAAACAACATCACGTGATTCAACAGACATGTTCTCATAATCCGATTACAACCCATCATAATTAATTTATTAATTATATTGTGAAATAAATAGTACTCCCAAAGATAGGTTAGGGAAGAGAATTATTTGTTCGTCTTTTGAATTAGAATTCTGACTGGCTAATCCCTAAGCTTTAGGAAGGAGAACTATCCTAGCAGCAGTATGGTGGCCAAGAGACAAATTTTGTTTTTGGTTAGGGTTTGAGTGTAGGTACTTTTTTATAGAACTTTAAATCAACCTAAGTCGTTAGATTAACCTAAGACCAATCAAAGCCATTCAAACCTAATAGTACCAAACAGAACTTGCCACACAAGCCCTGATGAGTCAGAAAATCATCACACAAAGAAACACGTCAGGTTTCAGATCTGGCCCGAGGGGGAGGTTGACCTCCATGTCGACCTGTATATAGGGAGGTCGACTCCCTGGTCGACATGGCCTAGGGTAGGTCGACCCCCAGGTTACGTATCTGGGTTTCATGGGATATGGGTTGATTCTAGGCATGGATTGGTTAGCTAGTAATTGTGAAAAGAGGGTAGTTAGACCTTTTACTTGCCTCGGGAATACCCTCGAGATTTCATGCTATCCTAAGTGATCAGTTAGGTTTAGCTACCTAGAATCACTTGTTGCATCTATCGACGGTTTGCGATCCGTTAGAATAGTTCATGAGTACGAGGAAGTTTTTGATTAAGGTTAGGGGTTGTCCCCTAAAACGTGAGGTAAACTCCCACATATATCTAGATGACAATGCAAAGCCAGTTATGAGACCAACGATAGTTTTGGAGCAAGATTGGTGAGGATAGCCAGAGTCGGTTAAATGCTCAATTGTTTGGTTGTTTTGCTAGTATCATCTCACATAAGTCGTCCAAATTCGGAGAAGGTATTCCTCGGGTGCTTGTCTGATATTGGTTTAGGACTTTGGGGTTTGTACTTGAGGGATGTCAAGTTCAAATAGGATGGTTTGCGTGAGAGATATCGACCCTCAGATTTGTGACATTATGGATAAGCTAAGTAGAGGAGAGACCTCTAATCATCTTAGTATATAAACTTGGTATCTTGGCTCGCACCTGTTTATCTTGGAAAGATAGTTCGACTACATTGGATACCCTCTGGCATAGTAAGTGATCGAGGTCCTATCTTTACTAGTGAGTTTTGGAAATGGAGGCCAAGAAGCTTTGCAACTGTGATGTTAAATTAGTTAAGGTACAATGGAGTGAAGCTCAAGAAGACGCGACGTGGGAGACTGATGATAAGACATGCGCATCATACCCTTTTTCTTGATGGTATATCCTTGATCTCTTTTTCTAGGAATTCTATGCATGTTTATTTCTATCTTTTTAGGAATATCCTCTAGGTCATATCTTCATTCTTCAGGTAGAAACCAATAGATTTAAACATGTTATGATTGGTGGATGCAAGTGGTTGCTCGTAGATGCATATACACACATTAAGCACTAGATCAGCTCAGTTACTTTCATATTGCAAATGCATGAGTGAATTTGTTAGGTGATTGAATAAAATTTCACATAATATTAGAAAATCATCATAAATTTTTTGAATTGAAGTTACCTTGATTTGATAAATATAACTGGATAGGGTTATGCACCATTCCTTTGACCAGGGTTATGAGTATTATTTATTTTGTGTGTTTAACCTTTGTTTAGTGTTTATACTAATAGTAATAATGTGTTGATTCATTTTCAAGCACCACATAAAGAAGTATAATGAATTTGTAAGTGCATATCTGATTAGTTATAAAGTGACGAAGGAATGAATGAAGTGGCTTGTAAAGGAAGGAATGTTGTAGCTCGAAATGAATGCAACAGAGTGGCTTAAGAGGAATGAGGTGTTGCAATTTATCGAGAAATGAGTTAAATGAGATTGAGCAAATAAACTTGAGGAAGACCAGGAGGAGTAAAATTGAGCACTACATTCATGAAAAATCTAGGTAAGAAACTTTTATGTAATAAGATATTAGAATTGTTTAGAATTAATGATGTTAGCTTAAAAAGCTGGTGAAACATTTCTTAGCAATTCAGTCATAACTATTGATTCCTTGATTTGGGTTTAGTCAAAGTTAATCTTATTGGGAAGCTAGATTGATTATCTAGAGTACTTATATCAGATATATTTCAAAATTTTGAAAGTTTATTATCTCATGTTGCGAACTAACTATGTGTTTGAAAAAAAAGGGATTCGTACTTGAGATAATTTTTAAGTTGAGAAAATGGATTTTCCAAAATAAAATGGTTATCCATATAAGAGTAATGATTACAAAGTATAAAAGTGTTTTGAGAGTATACTTTGTTTAAACTTACTAAAGAGTTTTATTGATTATTTCATTAAGGATGGATAACTTCGGATGATGACGATGTGCGGTATAAGACAATAGATCTTGGGTAGTGCAATGTTACTCTATGTTGGTTTCGAGCTGAGTACAGTACATCCTATTTGATGATGGGATGCCAGCATAAGACAATAGATCTTGGATAGTTCAACTATTACTCTATGTTGGTATCGAGTCGAGTAGAGTACATCCTATTTGATGACGGGATGCCGCCCGCAATAGCGTAAAATATCCTAGATTGAGTGTGTGGCTTCGATCCACTTGGTGAATATAATCATATTATATATAAAAAAATTGAAGATATTATTTGAGGTGTCTATTATTCTCCGATACATTTATTTGGTACTGCAACAAGGAGAGTAACAATGTATTTGACGAGGTGACTTTGATGAATATAATCATATTATATGCATAAAAAAATTGAAGATATTATTTGAGGTGTCTATTATTCTCCGGTACATTTTGATGGTACTGGAACAAGGAAAGTAACATAGTGTTTGACGAGGTAACTTTGATGAATATAATTATATTTTTGAAAGGAAAAAAGAATAAGAAAATGAAGATATTATATGAGATGTCTAACCTGGAAATATTACCCTCTGGTACATTTTGATGGGTACCACAACATGGAGAATACATCCTTGCTTGATGATGATGAGTCGGAAAAGCCAGAATACAGTGAATCTCTGGTACATTTCGATGGGTACTACCCAAGAAGAGCAGGAGACCGGGTATCGATGTGGATTGCAAAGAACATGATCCTGAAGTTGGGCATAAAAAGAAGCTATGCAGTGCCTAATCCAGTAACAGCTTGCAAGAGTGACATGATGTTAAAAGAGTTCGAATCATATAATATCCAGGTATGTCTTAAAATTTCGACTTATTGAATTGTTTTGGAAGTATGCTTTTAAGAAAAATGCCCTGCATAATTAGAGTTTTATTTGTGAAGTATTTTTGATTAAGTATTGCATAGAATTTCGGGGACAAAATTCCTTTTAAAGGGGAAAGAATGTATCAACCCGAAAATATACCAATTGAATTTACAGATATTCGATAAAATATAAATAGTGAAGTGATGAGTCATAGCTAAAATAAAGCTCTTTTAAATAATAAAGAGTGATAGTGAAATAGTTTTTAAAACTAATGTAAAAAATATTTAATTTGATGTGAAATTGAAAATGTGACCGGAAGTCATTTATCAAATTGATGACCTTTCATCAACTAAAAATTATCAGAAAGGTCATGACACTCTCGTGCATGCTAACGCACATTATATATTAAGTCAGCATGGTTGTATGTATTCATGTGAGGGAAAATAAATATGAATAGGCTTATTATGTAAGCTAAAGATATAAATTTAAAAAGAGAAGCTTATCATGTAAGCTAAATGAAATAAATTTAAAAAGAGAAGCTTATCATGTAAGCTAAATGATATAAATTTAAAAAGAGAAGCTTATTATGTAAGCTAAATGATATAAATTTAAATTGAGAAGCTTATCATGTAAGCTAAAAGATATAAATTTAAAATAAGAAGCATGTCATGTAAGCTAAAAGAAAAAGAAAAAAAAGTGATAAGGACACATAACCCTCTTAGGTGTCCATGTGTTGAAACACCTTAGGATACCTAAGTAGGCATGCGTCATCATCTTATGATTTGCATGAATGATGAAGGAAAAGTGTCCAAAACTAAATTACTAAACAAGCCTTGAAATTTTCTATATAAAGGGTGGAAGGGTTCATTTCATTTTTTGGATTAACAAATGAAAAACAAAAGTAAGATAAAGAATAGAAGTTTGGGAGAAGCCTAGAGAATAAACACAAGATCGAGGCACAAGTATAAGGTGAGAAAACTATTTAAGTTCATGTATTCATTTCATGTTTTGTAGAAAAATTGTGAAAGTTACGAAGAAGCGATAGAACCCGAATCATTGAAAATGACGTTCGGTATTTTGGGCATAACTTTTGAAATTCTTAATGAAATTTCGACTTTTCTATCAATTTGGAAAGATAATTCGAAGGGCTACATCTTTGTCCTTGGACATTTTTTTTTCTAATTCGGCCATTTGCATACCTAAAAACTGGACGCAAAGTCGCGTCAAAATCAGCCCGAAATGGACATGTTAAAAATGCCTCATGATGTTTGAATTTATACATTAAATTGATAAATAATTTTGGGGGTTTCTTTTTATGATAAATAAGCACACTAAAAGAGCTACTAACTACGGAAAATTTGGTTTGAAAATCTATATTTATCATAAAGAAACAGCATCAAACATTTTTCCCAAAAACAGACTAAAATCTAATTTTCGGAACTTTTTATAGCACTCTGAAACGCTATCTTTTCTATGAATGAAGCACGGAACCAAGCAGAACCTTCTTATAGCGCACATAAGTGCTGTAGTAGTTAATTTGAGTCTAAAATCATTATAAACCACCCAGAACTTGTCATAGCAATTTTGGAAGCACTCTTTTCTCTGAATCGACTATGAAATATTTTAAAACGAGCAGAACTTTTCATAGCATGACTAAAACGCTGTTATAGATGTTATGAGTATAAAATCATGGTAAACTATTCCAAATCTTCTAAAATTTGGACTTCAATTTCCTTATAGCATCATAAACCAACTGATAAAATTGAGGATGTTAAATCAAAGTAAAAGTGAGTCGAAACGTGTCAAAAATTGAGAACAATGAAGGTTGCCAAATTTCGATCTTTCGAGGAAAATAATTGATTAAATGGGAGTGATAATAAGTACTATATGATGTCCTACGAGACTTTTGCATGAAGATAACAAGGATTACTGTAAGTATACTTATCATCTAATCCGTTATTATTTCATAAGCTTGTATTTTAATTTAAAGATGCCTATGACTTTAACATACTATATTGGTTGCGAACTTTGCTTTGACAAGCAATCAAGATATATGACTGATGATCGAGGACATTTATGATTAGTGTTTAAATGAGGCATGAATATTGTTCAATCAAGACATGAATAGTAGGTGTTTAAAGGAGGTATGGTTAGTGCTTGAACAAGGTGTAAATAGTGTGTAAATGAGGTATGAATGCTATTCAATCAAGGCATGAATAGTATGTGATTAAATGAGGTGTGATTAGTGTTTTAAACGAGGTATAAACTTGGTGTGTTTTTGTTTAAACGGGATAATGAATGGTGTTGAACTTAACTATTTCAGTTCAATCTTTGAAGATCATTCGAAACATATATTAGAGAAATATAAAGGTGGTTTGAGAATTGATTATGAAGGAATTTTTGTATAATGAAGATGATTAGTATTTAAAATAAAATCTGCTTGTCTTTTGAAAGAAAGTTCTACAAGATATATATATATATATATATATATATATATATATATGTGTGTGTGTGTGTGTCTTTCGAAATAAAAGACTGGGACGTCCTAGGGTGACAGAGAGGATAGTGTCTAGGCTTGGGTTCGGAAAATATAGTTCTCCCTGGCTATGCCTAACTGATCTGATGGACCGGATGGTTAATTCAAAATTTAATTTGAAATTATTTGAGTTTAGAAATGATTTAGAATTTTGTTTAATATTAAAGAAAAGTAATTTAAGATTACTTTTGAGAATCTCCACATGATATAATGAGTATTTTGAAAGCAAACATTGATTTTAAATGTTTTGTGTAAATAAGAACTACGTTGGCTTGGCTCTGTATCTAATTGCTTACCCAATTAGATAAAGGGACGTAGGTAGTCACATAGGGGTAGTAATGCAGTCGCTTTATTAACAAAAAAAACATTTTTGTTTATTATTGATTTTACATCATGGGTTGATGCATCTTTCATATCATTGTAGCTGTACTGACGTTTTATCAAGTGTGCAGGGATAAATATCGATGTCCATTTTTTCAAAGTTGCACAATGGTTGATTTACGGTAATTGTGTACAATTCATACTTTGACAAGTGGTATTTATATTATTTAAAAAAAATGCATTTAGAGATGTTGTATGTTTATCAAATAAAATGGTAACTTTCATTGTTTTTTTTTGGACAGAAGGATTTTCGGCAATTATTTTACTGATCTGAAATTCCATGGCGTTACACACCAGTAAATATGGTTGTGCACATCTTGGGAAATGAAGGGTTGCCACTTTAGGAAATGATACCTCCTACTACGGGGCCAACACAGGGTATCTACGGAATAGGGAACCGATCGATTAGGGTAGTGGTTAGGGTACATAAGGACATGTGCCCTAAGTCTACCGCCTTATAGTAGAAGGGATCATCTCATTCTGGTTGTACTAGTAATAGTACAGGGTAATCATTAGAGAAGCGTATACACCTTATCATGTCTACCTTGTCACACCTGTCATTTATGTAATGATCTCTCTTATCCACTTTATATGCCTATCATGTTAATTTTATTTATTTACTGGCTAAAAGTAACTAGACTCGCCGGACTTTATGTCTAACCCTTTTTGTTTCTCCTTCTTCCATTTCCTCCCAGGTTCTCAGGGAGGAAACACTCAAGTTTAGTCAAGACTCAGATATCATCTTGCTAGGAGCTACTTCTGAAGTATGGTTCAAGTTCTTGTCTCTACTATGGCTTAACTCTTTTATTTGGGGAATCATGCTTTTTATAAACTTATGTACTCTGATGGTGCAAGACAGAAGTTATTTTATTGTAATGGTTTTTGTGACTTATGGTATTGTGGACCACGACATTATGGTTTATGTTTGAAATAAAAATTTAAATTTCCGCTGCTATCTTATTTATATCTGTCTTGTAATTATTTGTTTCTGTTTACCTATAACGCTTCATGAAACTTAATGCATTCCCTTAGTGAGTGACATTAACGGACGTGAGGTGTCACATTTAACCTTCCCTGTAAACACCAGTTCAAAGTCGAAGCTAATGCCCCTAGAGTATCAACAGTCTGAATGCAAATCCGATTTAAAATATCCGAGTGACAAGTCTACTTAGCAACAGAACTAGTATAGGACCCAAACTGCAAGTTCCAACAACTGGATGAACTTGATTATTATTAAACAATACCCATTTAAAGATAAAACCAACACCAAATCGATTATCAAAAGCCCAGACTTCTAATGAAGAACAGTAAACTTTTGGAAGAAAATCTGTATATATAAAGGTGCTGAATCCAATATATATATATATATATATATTGATGATATTATCATCTATAATATACCAGAAAATCCAAAAATATGGATCAAGTCGTTGTGAATAAAACCTGAACATCAAGGTGCTGGTACCATAAACAAGAGGAAGAAAATCACGAAAAGCCAAAACTACTCTACTCCATTAACTATCATCAGTTGATTATAAAAATCAAATCGCATCTTGAACTATTGAACATCAGTGATATATAAACATGCCTAAAAACCAACATCAAAATGAATTAACTAGCATCATTTCATGAACAATAGTAAAAATTAAACATAGTCAGCAATAAACTACAAATCACCAGGCACCAAAATAAACATTGTTGCTCATCCAAATAACATTTGCCCAAAGTAAAATAATTGGAAAAAAATTAGTAAATCGAACTGACAATTTTAGATATGTTTATATGGAGGATGTAGGGGATGAACCGATTACGCTGAAGCATCGTTTTTCATGTATTGATCTTTTTCAGGTCTAAGAATACCAAAGGCTTTAAATCCAGGGAAATTGAATATCGATGAGTTCCAGATATCCTCCAAGATCTATCGATCTACTTGATCTATCATCCAGGATCTATCGATCTACTCCATCTATGTTGACACCTGTAGATCGAATCATATAGATCTACTGCGTTTGTTCCAAATCAGCGAGTATAAACCCTATTACCGATTTTAAGTTGCAGTCCAGGTAGGAGTTTAGATTGTGGCTTTTCAATGATTAAAGATGCAAAATCAAATAATAGTTGAATTTTATCTAAATATTTTTGGATCGAAACCTTATCGGTTTCAGTTAGTTTATGGATCGAAACCAAATTGGTTTCGTTGCTTAAATAGTGGCTTATCAATGATTAGGAGGGTAATCGCTAAAGTGTGATGGAAGGAAAAGGGTTATCAACGAATTTTTTTTTGTTGAAGGTTAACAGAGGAAATCAGATAGAAATGAAAGATGAAATTAGGGACTGGGGTTAGCTCATGCACAGCGAAATCAGGTGTTTGGCCTGTCACCACTAACAAGCTTCCCTTCCCTCATATTAATGTATATATATATATATATATATATTTGTGTGCGTGTCTTTTAAACATATTTTTGGCATAACTATAAAATTTAGAAATTGAAAAAGGGAAGAAGAGATTGGACATAATTTTACAGAAATATTAATAGAAATCGACAGAAAGAATTCAGAAAGAAAATTAAGACAAACTGAATCTGGAAAAAACCACAATAATCTAGATCTGAGAACTGTGAACAATCCAAATCTGAAACAACTATAACTACTATTGTATAGATTTAACTTGAACATATTAGAAATCTAGTAATAATAGAAATCTCACCTAAATTTTCTTATTAAATTTCCCCGGTTGAAAATCTCTAAAATAAATAGTCCTCTCCCCGGAATTTTCATACAAACAAATCTTATTTTAAAACTTTATTTTTATTTGGAGAAGAAAGGGTGTAGTGGAGGCACAGAAATGAAGAAAATGGTTTGTGTGAATGGGGGAGGAGTATAGGATTATTTATAATGAAGGTAGGGAATTCTAGGCCATTAGATATTAGGGTTTTGTTCTAAGTCAACCAAGCCACATTAGAAAAGAAATGTCTCAAACCTCCCAACGACTGTTGATTTCGTGTCTAACCCCAAAAAGTGCTTGGCAAAATACTGGATCGATCTAGTACCCAGCTAGGTCGACCCGACAAATATTGGGTCATCCCAATGGTAACGTTATAAAACGTTATTAGTTTTACACTAATTCATTTAGTTTTATTTTAATTTCGATTTTTGAATTCCAAACTGCAATTAGTCATTTGAGTCCACTTTACGAAAAACGCGGGTCTATCTATACAAGAAAATCGTAAAGGACTCAATATCGCAAACTCCACCACCTAATTACAAATTTTTTCTAACTTATTATTTAATTAATTTAAAAATTAATTATTATTTGTTAAAATTTGGGTTGTTAAAAGGATCATCACTGATAATGTTATCCTAGTTAATAGTTGATCTCTCAAATCGACAAGGTCTATGTTTCCAACAAGGTCATTAACATAGATATGGCTAAAGCTTATGACCGCATGACCTAGTTTTTAATCTTTCACACTCTTTCCGCTTTAGTTTTCTTGAACCTTTTATTGAACTAGTCTGTGCTTCATTCCATTCTACTTGTTTTCTCTCCTTATAATGGTGCGCCTAGAGGTTTTTTCTCTCGGTTAGAGGTGTTCCTCAAGAGGATCCTTTTTCCCCGATGCACTTTTTTATAGCTGTCGGGTGTTGGTTTAAGGGTTTCACTCCCTCATGATTGCTGGGAAAATTCAGCGATTTGACACTCCTAGTGGGTGTCTAGTCATTTCTTCCATTTCGTTGCGGTTGACAACATGATCTTCACATCCATCCATCACCACTTGTTTTTTCTCCACCTTTACAAACAATGCTCGTGGCAGCTGATCAATGCCACGAAGAGCTATTTCATAACCTCCAAAACAACAATCGCTTCAAATGTGTTGTGGATCTCAACTTTTGTTAACTAGTCTTCCTCTCACCTATCTGGGAATTGAGAAATATCGTGGGAATAACTTATCTCTCTTTTTGACCCCCAAATTGATAAAGACAAACGGAAAATTTCAAGGCGAAACTTTGTACTCCTTTCTTAGGCGGGAAGGGTGGTTCTTGTCAAAACCATATTTAATCTCTTGGGTCTTGTATCTTCGAAGATATGACACCCATTGAATCTTTCTTTCGTTCCTACCGCCCTTTGGCTTCTTACTTCTTTTGGGGTGGCAGAGACGATGTCTGGAAGCACCACTAGGATACCATATGCCTTCCTATGATTGAGGGAGGTTTAGCTATTCTTAAGCCACTGGATGTGTGCAAGGCTTATGCATATAACCTTTGGGCTCATTTTAGGGACAACGACTGGAACAAACCAAATTCGATAGACTTGAATTTTTTACCCAAAATCGAAATCTTTTGAAGCCCGAGTTGGTTTGTCTGGTATCTTGAAAAAGTCATAGATAGATATATCAGAGCTTATAATATAAATCTCACAGTGGAAGGGAATAAGAGTATAATAGTATCTAAACACTTATCAATATAATGACACTATCTAACAAGTGTATCTAAGCTATATAATCTCAACCGCCTGTCTAACCTGTAGGTTTGTTACGAGGAGGGGCAAAACAAAAGTTTGGTGAATGGACAAATTATACTTTCTACGAATAACATTATATATACCATTCTATCACTTATTCATATTTATGAGTTATTCGGGTTTATTTCACAATATGCCTTCGATTTTTCCACATAAATCATACCCATCTACTCCCAGTAGATTAACCTAATGTGTGTATATATATATATATATATATATATATATATATAACAATATGCCCAATATAACGAGGTACTCCCTATAGTACAATAATGAAAAGTCTGTGTGTACGACTTAAATAGGATCCTTATATGGATATGGCGGATATAATAAAGTAGTTAGCTACAGTAGTTACACAGGTAAAAACTAAGCTATATATATATATCACAAATAAAAGGTAAATGTAGTAAGTAAAGACACCAGGAATTTTATACTGGTTCGGACTTCCCACCCTACGTCCTGTCCCAAAGCTCCTCTTTGGAATTCACTATCACGCCCTCTCTTAACTCGGAGGAATACATCAAAGTACACCCGAGCACCAACAACGATGTCCACGCCTGAGCACCCATATAGGACTTCACAATTTACAAGTGTTTTGACTTTTGAATGTGTTCTCTAATCAGCACAAAATAGTCATGATGAAGTACAATCATCCTATAATCTTATCCTCGAGTATTTGAAGTGTATGTGAAGACTTATGTGACGGCAAGGAATTTCGCTCGGTCCGAACCAGTCGCTAAACCGACCCAGACCGTTCGAAACGCCCTATCGTTTGAGAACACGACAAAGCAGAACGCATACAGAAGAACATTTCATTGTATATTACAACAATGCATCAGATTACAAGAATATACAGAGTACGAATAAATACTACACAGAAATATCAGAGATTTAAATTACATTTAAATACATAGCAGCGGAAAATAATACAATACACAACTAGAAGGGATATACGGATACAAAGCTTTCCGGATATCGTTCCAGCTGTAAACCAGGATCCTGTAAATGTAAATCTGCAAAACCCAAATCTACTAGCTGCCCGTGTCAAAATAGGGGCACCCAGAGTTTAGGTTAAAACAATAAACTCCAGGTCAGTCATGGGACTGGTGTGAGAACTAAAGCAGTTATTGATCTTTATTTTAAAAGTTAGGTAAATCAAGGGACCACGCCGTATAACGCAGAACGGGTTTCCTCCCAAGAATACCAGTGCATGAAACAACAGCGCAATGCTAAATAAAGAAAGATGAAGCTGTTATAAGACCCAGGTCCTATCACACAATGCAACGCAAGCCGGGGGATAGGGTTTTCCCTTATAACAGCCAAAGGATGCTTGATACGTTTAAAACAAATCATTTGATACTATTATAAGTGCATAGTGTATAAAACAACTTCAAATCATAAGTATCAATCATAGGCGGCATGGGTACCATATATCATGTCGCCGTACTAGTTCTACAATTAAAACCGCAAATGTCACGTATTTGGAAATTGGGTTTCCATCTATGAACCGAGGCAAAAGATAGTCTTCTACCGATTCGAGACAATCTAGCCCATGTCTCAGGTCCCAGACTCAGGTGGGCCTTGGATCGTCAGGGCCGGTCCACCGATGTGGATTATTATGCCTGAACAATACGTCTCTCCGCCCTTTGGGGCGTAAATGAGCCAACTAAATGACTCCATCGGTTTGAGAACGACCGATCAATCCGAGGCGCCTCGCAACAGCAACAACCACATAAGTCAAACTCGTCAGGGCGTGTAAAACCACTGACGCCACTTCTAGCTAGAAAGAAACGCAAGTCCTCCCTGATGTCCCCTCCCGTTTTTGGTTCATACCGGGTGTGAAACTCGCGAAGCAAACGTTACACAAAGCTACGCCACAAAGGCCGTGCTTTGATCATCACCACAAGACTTTGCTTTTCAACAGAAGCCTCGATCAATTGCCACTTAGGCATGCCACACAGGCAATTCACTCCATGGGTTTGATATCCATCCATATATAACCCCTGAGCTCGTACGTCTCAGAGAAGGGCGTTAAGCAAGAGAATAAATTCTCCGCCGCCAAACAGATATATATTTAATAGAGATCAATCAACAAACTAAAATCCAATGTCAGACACACAGTCCATTTACAAGTCCGTTCTGGGTCTGAACGGAACCGGAAGCACCTAGTACCCCGCATATCCATCGATCTCCAAGTACGTCTGGACGATCACCAACTGTTTCCATCTTCTTGGGTGTACAGCCCAATCAAGATCATCAGTTATCACCCAAACGACGTGAAGACCTCCGGTCTTCGACCATCGTCTTCATCTTCGACTTATCGTCGTATCAGTTATTCAGAATGGGATAAACCCGGTCTTTCCGAATAACTCGCGTATACTTTAAATAAGTGTTACACAAACACAACATATGCCTCATTCCAATTCATTTGTCACTAACCGTAAATTAATCAAGAGAATAATTCCCCAAATATTAACCCCGAAGGCCGAAACCAACATCAGATCAATATCCAGAAAACCATTCTGTTTGGCTAACCGACAGTCAATTTCTAAATTTCACATTCATAGGGAAAGGCTCCCATTAATTTTATCCAAGATAAATTTCTTGAATTTATTCTATAATCTATTTTTGAATATCAATTCAAACTAGTCGGGATTAACGAACCTTACCGAAGTAATCATTTGTTTTAATTTCCCAATCCCAACCTATTCATCCCATGAAGTAAAACTGGTTATACTTCATATCTAACACCACGGTGTTATCGGTAAATTCAATTACCATTTCACGTTCAAATCTAATTAAAGATTTAACTATCGCCTGGAGCAAAACTGGTGATACTCCATTTCGATTATTTCAATCGAATTAAAGATTCATTAAAACTCCACTTAGTTTTAATCTGTGACTGGGTTAAAGAATCCGTGTCATTTAAAAACACAGTTCACAATAAACCCAAAATCACCTTCATTAATGATCGGGTTAAAGAACGAGTGTTATTTAAAAACACTGTCCACGATAAACCCAAAAAATCAATATCAATTCAATTCCAATTAAATATTATTTAATTGGTACACTTCATTAAATCTAAATAAAAAGATTTAATCTTTTCTCAACTGGGTTCAAGAACAGTGTTAGTGAAGACACCATTCACGACAAACCCAAATCACATTCGATATTCAATACAAGGCTCTGAATAGAAAATATATCAGCTTATATTCAATATCAAATTCTACGACTAACAAATGTCGTATTGGAAATAACGATATAAATATATATCTTTCAAATTTCCATAACAACACCTGTATAATCACGAATTCCAACATCGAAATATTCCGAAGACAATTTCGATTCAAATCCACTCCAATGCAATCATTGGATATTCTGGTTATTTTCAAAACCCTTTTTAAATTCAGTTTATTTATTTAAAAATAAATAGAATTATAATTCTAGTTCAAAACCAGTTCATTTCGATAAAAATTTATTTTTATCTTTTCAAATATGGAGTTTTTCATCCCAATTCTTCACAAATCATTTCTTATGATTTTACACAAATTATTACTATTTTTAATAATTTTATCAAGGCCCGTACAGTCGATTTCCATCAACGGCTATCGAACTGCACTTGCAGCGACCTTTTTCAAATTTGATTTGGACATAATTCCAAATCCAGCCGTTAGATTTCAAATTTCTAATATTCGTTAGAAAGCTCTTTTCGATACGAACCCAACGGTTCCGGTTTTAGGAGAATCCGACGGTCGGATCTCCCATAATGTCTGTTTGAAATAAATGGTCGAAATTCACGAACTGCCGCGGCGCGGCGCGTTCTATTCAGGCCATTATATTATATATATAATATATATTTCGTCGATTTCTATTTAAAACGAATTATATAAATAGTTTTAAAATTCATTTCAAAAGCAATTTCAACTTTCTTTTCAATTCAATCAAAATTGAATTCTTCTTTATAAATTCGTTTTAAAATTCATTTCTATTCAATTCAAATTTCAATTTAATTTGAATTCATTTCAATTCGCTTTCAATTCAATTTGAATTCGTTTTCAATTCAATTCATTTCGAAATCGTTTTCAATTCAATTCATTTCGAAATCGTTTTCAATTCAATTCATTTCGAAATCGTTTTCAATTCATTTCATTTCGAAATCGTTTTCAATTCAATTCATTTCGAAATCGTTTTCAATTCAATTCATTTCGAAATCGTTTTCAATTCAATTCATTTCGAAATCGTTTTCAATTCAATTCATTTCGAAATCGTTTTCAATTCAATTCATTTCGAAATCGTTTTCAATTCAATTCATTTTAAAATGAATAAAATCGATATAAATATCGTTCACGTCAAAATGGCGTCAATCTAATCAACACGGCTTCATAAATTTCTATTTTCAAATATTCTATTTCAAATATTTCTTTTTCAAAATAGTTGTTATCAAAATATTTCGTTCAACACATGACCAATCTCAATGGATGAGTACTGTCAACACATGAACTTTTATTTTATATCGATAAAGATGTCAATTTTATTACTAAAATATTTCGTTCAACACATGACCAATCTCAATGGATGAGTACTGTCAACACATGAACTTTTATTTTATAATATTCTTTATTTTTCGAATTGGAATGAGGCCCAATCAATTACCATATAAAGTTAATTATATGGATTTTCATACAACACACGTATATAATAACATTGAAAATAATCAACCATCAACCAAAGTGCACTACACTGTAAAAGCATCAAATATAGATATTCAACGCTTATAACAGCCTGTCAATCAATCGATCGACATATTTAATCAATCAGGATGAGTGAACTTCAAATTTCATCCCAACACCCGTATGGGGTTTCAAACAATCAAACACATATTTTATTTGTGCTGTTGGGCGATGTGTAAAATTTATCATCCCAATCAATGTCATTCAAACAGGTGTACATAAACAAACCGTCTGGTTTGTAAATGAATATTCTATTTTATTCACTTCACGTTAAAAATTATATTTTTAACGATAAAACATTTTATTTCAACCTATGAATTTCTATTCAATTCATTCTTTAAATAAATTGATATTTTTATTTTTCTAACTTATTTTAGAAAATTTCGGCGGCATAACGGCACGATACTAGAAACGGGACAAGGCCTAGCCTTATCCCCGGTCTAGTGAAGGCCCACGCCATTCACACATCAATCAAAATCACCAAACAACCAAATTCAAATCAAATCATATAACTAAGCTATGCAACCAAACAAACAAGTCCATGGTCTGTGGACGATTGTGTCGGGTGCTACTAAGCACCGTCTGCATCCTAGTATATATATATAAATAGAAATGAAATTGAAAGGTGAGAAATTCTCACATATAGCTATCCTAGCTCCACGGCACTACATTGATAGAAATCTTCACCGCTATCGCATCTTCGTCATCCTCTTTGCTGTAGCCACTACATGTATAAAAATCACACATTTTTATATTTTGATCCTTTTAAAATAAAAATCACATTTTTATTTATTCACTTTCAATTAAAAAAAAATCATATTTTTATAAACATTTCATACATTTAAAAATCGAATTTTTCTTCGCTATTCAATATATAAAAATCGAATTTTTTCTATGCTATGTTATATAGATAAAAAATATATTTTTCGCCTTTTCAAATATAAATATTTCGCCTTTTCTATAATAAATATTTCGCCTTTTCTATAACACCACTATAAAAATCACATCTTTACTTTATTATATATATATAAAAAAAATCAGATTTTTATTTCGTTATATATATAAAGATGATATTTTTATATTCTCTATTATATAGAAATTCTATTTTCAATACATTACTTATATAAAGATAGTATTTTTATATCTTCTATTATATAAAGATCATATTTTTAATACACTGCTAGTATATTAACTATATTTTTAACTTTCCTATATTATAAAAATTATATTTTTAATATCTACACTACATAAAAATCATATTTTTAATATTAAAAATCCTAACTTCATATAGTCATTGCCATTAAAAATCAATGCTACTTATAAAAATCAATTCTTTTTAAATTAAAATTTTCAGATCTTAACAATAATGTTCTAGATAGGAACTGATTTTTATTTTACCTAACAATGATTACATTAATTTAATATGAGAAAAAAAACATCAAAGAAAAAGAAGCTTACAGGCTGAAATGGGGCTCAGGGCGGAGAGGAAGTGGTAGGGGTTCGCTGGTGGGAGCAGGGCGGCGGCAGGGGATTGCGCAGGGGCTGGGTGGTCGGCGGTCTCGATTTTCGTTCGGATTTGGGCGGGGTTCTTGGGCGCCGGCTTCACGAGCTCGAAGGGGAGTGGACGGGGTCTTGGGCGATTGACAGAGCGAGGGGGGGCGGCGAACGCTTGGAGGCGGCGGCGGGTCTCCGATCCCCCTTCCTTCTTTTATTTTTTTTTATTTTCTGAAGAATGAACTCATGGGGGGGGGGGGCAGAACGAGATTAAGGGGGAGAAAGGGTTTTTTTATTTTTATTATTTAATTATTTTATTTTCAAAAAAGTTGACTTTTACATACGACCTCTAAACGAGGCCCACCGCCTGTCGTCCATAGCGTTTCACCCCCATTCTGAACACAATGGGATATGTATCGTAAGCTGGTTTGATCGTTTCGATCAGTTTCCATTGAAATCAAATTTAAATCGCTATATTGAATTTTAAACGTACATTTCAAATTACCGGGGTCACATACTAACTCTATAAATCCCAGAAAAATATTTTCTAGCTTCGTATTGACGATACGGTCCTAACAAAACTAATTTCGTCGAATTCTGAGACCGTTTGAAAAATGGCCATTTTCCAGTCGATTAAAATCAACTGAAACTGGTCAAACGCGTTTTCCTTTGCCACGCTCACATATTAATTCGAAAAATTATGAAATTTGAAACCTAGCAATAATTTGACATCGCGGATCCAATAAAAGTGGTTTCGTCGAAATCCGAGGTCGTTTGCAAAATGTCCATTTTTAAGGGCTTGAATTCCATAGCGACTATTTAGAATTTTCAACTAGACATATCTTTTGATTTCCGCTATGAAATCTGGATTTGTCGGATTCGTTGGAAAGATATTATCAATTAGATCCTATTATTTTTGGTTTCACTAAAATCCGGATTGTTTTGCACCCGGTACATTCAATTGAAGTTTGAAATCGAATTATCGAACTACCGCGCCATTTTCAATTCTATTTATAAATATATATAAATATTTATATTCTAACGAAGACGCGTATAAATATATACGTTCGAATTCTATTCAAAATAAATTCCTCGACAATATTATTTAAAATAATCTATTTTAAATATTCAAAATTCGCTATAATCGCCAAAATAAAAATTTCAAACTGGCTCGCATTTTACGGGTTGTTACAATCTCCCCCACTTAAAACTTTTCGTCCCCGAAAAGGAACAAAGTCGAAAGTGGTTTGATTAATCAATTCTACGCTCGATCTGACTTCCATTCTCCAACTCTTTAGTTTCTGAGAATTTTCAAAATTTCAAAAATTTGGCTAACACCCTAAATTTTTGAAAAATTTCGCCATAACCTCCCCTGCACCGGGAGCATCGGGGAATTTCAAATAGCTTCCCCGGTCCTTCAGATCTCAAAAAGAAAAATAAAAAGCCAAGCGGCTAGCCAATAGGCTCACAAAATCATCATCACCCAAACAAAACAGGAAATTATGTAGTAAACATGTACCTATTTGTCGGGCAAACAAATTTTATTCTCTGCTCTAGCCTCCTTGCTATGACCTGTTCAATGATATATATGTATATGCAAGCAGATGCGACCAATTTTCAATACAATCCAATATTTGATGCAATTAGGCATAATGGTTCAAAATTATCAAACAAATGAACAAACAACACAAACATCAATCAATTAGTGGATTAGAGTTTCAAATTGATAATTTTGATACATATACAAAAATTAGATTTTTGATGCCAAATCACAACAATAAGCCTTATCTAATTTTGGTTCTCACACCAGTCAATAGGAAATATATAGAAATCACACCTTCGAAACACAAACATAATTATTGATGATGCCATGGTCATTATCAACATCATCTCCGGGCGACTAGAGTGTGATGCTATATCTATCCAATATATTAAAATTTCGAATACACGCGGATCAGACGTATACGCAAAATCTATATATACTGGAGTGTCCACATCAATATAAATAGATAATCAAATACGAATAATTGATTTAAATTTTCAAAACAAAATTTGTTTTCATTTTCAAAAATATACTCTTCACACTCGTTCTAGGATACTACTGATCCTATCTCTAACGAGTCATTCTAATTGGATATTACTAATCCGTTATCTGATGAATCCTTTCGTATGGTTCTAATGTGTCTTGTTCTCTGAGCCTTGTAAACCAAAGCTCTGATACCAACTGTGACGGCAAGGAATTTCGCTCGGTCCGAACCAGTCGCTAAACCGACCCAGACCGTTCGAAACGCCCTATCGTTTGAGAACACGACAAAACAGAACGCATACAGAAGAACATTTCATTGTATATTACAACAATGCATCAGATTACAAGAATATACAGAGTACGAATAAATACTACACAGAAATATCAGAGATTTAAATTACATTTAAATACATAGCAGCGGAAAACAATACAATACACAACTAGAAGGGATATACGGATACAAAGCTTTCCGGATATCGTTCCAGCTGTAAACCAGGATCCTGTAAATGTAAATCCGCAAAACCCAAAACTACTAGCTGCCCGTGTCAAAATAGGGGCACCCAGAGTTTAGGTTAAAACAATAAACTCCAGGTCAGTCATGGGACTGGTGTGAGAACTAAAGCAGTTATTGATCTTTATTTTAAAAGTTAGGTAAATCAAGGGACCACGCCGTATAACGCGGAACGGGTTTCCTCCCAAGAATACCAGTGCATGAAACAACAGCGCAATGCTAAATAAAGAAAGATGAAGCTGTTATAAGACCCAGGTCCTATCACACAATGCAACGCAAGCCGGGGGATAGGGTTTTCCCTTATAACAGCCAAAGGATGCTTGATACGTTTAAAACAAATCATTTGATACTATTATAAGTGCATAGTGTATAAAACAACTTCAAATCATAAGTATCAATCATAGGCAGCATGGGTACCATATATCATGTCGCCGTACTAGTTCTACAATTAAAACCGCAAATGTCACGTATTTGGGAATTGGGTTTCCATCTATGAACCGAGGCAAAAGATAGTCCTCTACCGATTCGAGACAATCTAGCCCATGTCTCAGGTCCCAGACTCAGGTGGGCCTTGGATCGTCAGGGTCGGTCCACCGATGTGGATTATTATGCCTGAACAATACGTCTCTCCGCCCTTTGGGGCGTAAATGAGCCAACTAAATGACTCCATCGGTTCGAGAACGACCGATCAAACCGAGGCGCCTCGCAACAGCAACAACCACATAAGTCAAACTCGTCAGGGCGTGTAAAACCACTGACGCCACTTCTAGCTAGAAAGAAACGCAAGTCCTCCCTGATGTCCCCTCCCGTTTTTGGTTCATACCGGGTGTGAAACTCGCGAAGCAAACGTTACACAAAGCTACGCCACAAAGTCCGTGCTTTGATCATCACCACAAGACTTTGCTTTTCAACAGAAGCCTCGATCAATTGCCACTTAGGCATGCCACACAGGCAATTCACTCCATGCGTTTGATATCCATCCATATATAACCCCTGAGCTCGTACGTCTCAGAGAAGGACGTTAAGCAAGAGAATAAATTCTCCGCCGCCAAACAGATATATATTTAATAGAGATCAATCACACAGACTAAAATCCAATGTTAGACACACAGTCCATTTACAAGTCCGTTCTGGGTCTGAACGAAACCGGAGGCACCTAGTACCCCGCATATCCATCGATCTCCAAGTACGTCTGGACGATCACCAACTGTTTCCATCTTCTTGGGTGTACAGCCCAATCAAGATCATCAGTTATCACCCAAACGACGTGAAGACCTCCGGTCTTCGACCATCGTCTTCATCTTCGACTTATCGTCGTATCAGTTATTCAGAATGGGATAAACCCGGTCTTTCCGAATAACTCGCGTATACTTTAAATAAGTGTTACACAAACACAACATACGCCTCATTCCAATTCATTTGTCACTAACCGTAAATTAATCAAGAGAATAATTCCCCAAATATTAACCCCGAAGGCCGAAACCAACATCAGATCAATATCCAGAAAACCATTCTGTTTGGCTAACCGACAGTCAATTTCTAAATTTAACATTCATAGGGAAAGGCTCCCATTAATTTTATCCAAGATAAATTTCTTGAATTTATTCTATAATCTATTTTTGAATATCAATTCAAACTAGTCGGGATTAACGAACCTTACCGAAGTAATCATTTGTTTTAATTTCCCAATCCCAACCTATTCATCCCATGAAGTAAAACTGGTTATACTTCATATCTAACACCACGGTGTTATCGGTAAATTCAATTACCATTTCACGTTCAAATCTAATTAAAGATTTAACTATCGCCTGGAGCAAAACTGGTGATACTCCATTTCGATTATTTCAATCTAATTAAAGATTCATTAAAACTCCACTTAGTTTTAATCTGTGACTGGGTTAAAGAATCCGTGTCATTTAAAAACACAGTTCACAATAAACCCAAAATCACCTTCATTAATGATCGGGTTAAAGAACGAGTGTTATTTAAAAACACTGTCCACGATAAACCCAAAAAATCAATATCAATTCAATTCCAATTAAATATTATTTAATTGGTACACTTCATTAAATCTAAATAAAAAGATTTAATCTTTTCTCAACTGGGTTCAAGAACAGTGTTAGTGAAGACACCATTCACGACAAACCCAAATCACATTCGATATTCAATACAAGGCTCTGAATAGAAAATATATCAGCTTATATTCAATATCAAATTCTACGACTAACAAATGTCGTATTGGAAATAACGATATAAATATATATCTTTCAAATTTCCATAACAACACCTGTATAATCACGAATTCCAACATCGAAATATTCCGAAGACAATTTCGATTCAAATCCACTACAATGCAATCATTGGATATTCTGGTTATTTTCAAAACCCTTTTTAAATTCAGTTTATTTATTTAAAAATAAATAGAATTATAATTCTAGTTCAAAACCAGTTCATTTCGATAAAAATTTATTTTTATCTTTTCAAATATGGAGTTTTTCATCCCAATTCTTCACAAATCATTTCTTATGATTTTACACAAAATATTACTATTTTTAATAATTTTATCAAGGCCCGTACAGTCGATTTCCATCAACGGCTATCGAACTGCACTTGCAGCGACCTTTTTCAAATTTGATTTGGACATAATTCCAAATCCATCTGTTAGATTTCAAATTTCTAATATTCGTTAGAAAGCTCTTTTCGATACGAACCCAACGGTTCCGGTTTTAGGAGAATCCGACGGTCGGATCTCCCGTAATGTCCGTTTGAAATAAATGGTCGAAATTCACGAACTGCCGCGGCGCGGCGCGTTCTATTCAGGCCATTATATTATATATATAATATATATATATAATATATATTTCGTCGATTTCTATTTAAAACGAATTATATAAATAGTTTTAAAATTCATTTCAAAAGCAATTTCAACTTTCTTTTCAATTCAATCAAAATTGAATTCTTCTTTATAAATTCGTTTTAAAATTCATTTCTATTCAATTCAAATTTCAATTTAATTTGAATTCATTTCAATTCGCTTTCAATTCAATTTGAATTCGTTTTCAATTCAATTCATTTCGAAATCGTTTTCAATTCAATTCATTTCGAAATCGTTTTCAATTCAATTCATTTCGAAATCGTTTTCAATTCATTTCATTTCGAAATCGTTTTCAATTCAATTCATTTCGAAATCGTTTTCAATTCAATTCATTTCGAAATCGTTTTCAATTCAATTCATTTCGAAATCGTTTTCAATTCAATTCATTTCGAAATCGTTTTCAATTCATTTTAAAATGAATAAAATCGATATAAATATCGTTCACGTCAAAATGGCGTCAATCTAATCAACACGGCTTCATAAATTTCTATTTTCAAATATTCTATTTCAAATATTTCTTTTTCAAAATAGTTGTTATCAAAATATTTCGTTCGACACATGACCAATCTCAATGGATGAGTACTGTCAACACATGAACTTTTATTTTATATCGATAAAGATGAAAATTTTATTACTAAAATATTTCGTTCAACACATGACCAATCTCAATGGATGAGTACTGTCAACACATGAACTTTTATTTTATAATATTCTTTATTTTTCAAATTGGAATGAGGCCCAATCAATTACCATATAAAGTTAATTATATGGATTTTCATACAACACACGTATATAATAACATTGAAAATAATCAACCATCAACCAAAGTGCACTACACTGTAAAAGCATCAAATATAGATATTCAACGCTTATAACAGCCTGTCAATCAATCGATCGACATATTTAATCAATCAGGATGAGTGAACTTCAAATTTCATCCCAACACCCGTGTGGGGTTTCAAACAATCAAACACATATTTTATTTGTGCTGTTGGGCGATGTGTAAAATTTATCGTCCCAATCAATGTCATTCAAACAGGTGTACATAAACAAACCGTCTGGTTTGTAAATGAATATTCTATTTTATTCACTTCACGTTAAAAATTATATTTTTAACGATAAAACATTTTATTTCAACCTATGAATTTCTATTCAATTCATTCTTTAAATAAATTGATATTTTTATTTTTCTAACTTATTTTAGAAAATTTCGGCGGCATAACGGCACGATACTAGAAACGGGACAAGGCCTAGCCTTATCCCCGGTCTAGTGAAGGCCCACGCCATTCACACATCAATCAAAATCACCAAACAACCAAATTCAAATCAAATCATATAACTAAGCTATGCAACCAAACAAACAAGTCCATGGTCTGTGGACGATTGTGTCGGGTACTACTAAGCACCGTCTGCATCCTAGTATATATATATATATATATATAGAAATGAAATTGAAAGGTGAGAAATTCTCACATATAGCTATCCTAGCTCCACGGCACTACATTGATAGAAATCTTCACCGCTATCGCATCTTCGTCATCCTCTTTGTTGTAGCCACTACATATATAAAAATCACACATTTTTATATTTTGATCCTTTTAAAATAAAAATCACATTTTTATTTATTCACTTTCAATTAAAAAAAAATCATATTTTTATAAACATTTCATACATTTAAAAATCGAATTTTTCTTCGCTATTCAATATATAAAAATCGAATTTTTTCTATGCTATGTTATATAGATAAAAAATATATTTTTCGCCTTTTCAAATATAAAGATTTCGCCTTTTCTATAATAAATATTTCGCCTTTTCTATAATAAATATTTCGCCTTTTCTATAACACCACTATAAAAAACACATCTTTACTTTATTATATATATATAAAAAAAATCAGATTTTTATTTCGTTATATATATAAAGATGATATTTTTATATTCTCTATTATATAGAAATTCTATTTTCAATACATTACTTATATAAAGATAGTATTTTTATATCTTCTATTATATAAAGATCATATTTTTAATACACTGCTAGTATATTAACTATATTTTTAACTTTCCTATATTATAAAAATTATATTTTTAATATCTACACTACATAAAAATCATATTTTTATTATTAAAAATCCTAACTTCATATAGTCATTGCCATTAAAAATCAATGCTACTTATAAAAATCAATTCTTTTTAAATTAAAATTTTCAGATCTTAACAATAATGTTCTAGATAGGAACTGATTTTTATTTTACCTAACAATGATTACATTAATTTAATATGAGAAAAAAAACATCAAAGAAAAAGAAGCTTACAGGCTGAAATGGGGCTCAGGGCGGAGAGGAAGTGGTAGGGGTTCGCTTGTGGGAGCAGGGCGGCGGCAGGGGATTGCGCAGGGGCTAGGTGGTCGGCGGTCTCGATTTTCGTTCGGATTTGGGCGGGGTTCTTGGGCGCCGGCTTCACGAGCTCGAAGGGGAGTGGACGGGGTCTTGGGCGATTGACAGAGCGAGGGGGGGCGGCGAACGCTTGGAGGCGGCGGCGGGTCTCCGATCCCCCTTCCTTCTTTTTTTTTTATTTTTTTTATTTTCTGAAGAATGAACTCATCGGGAGGGGGGGGGGGCAGAACGAGATTAAGGGGGAGAAAGGGTTTTTTTATTTTTATTATTTAATTATTTTATTTTCAAAAAAGTTGACTTTTACATACGACCTCTAAACGAGGCCCACCGCCTGTCGTCCATAGCGTTTCACCCCTATTCTGAACACAATGGGATATGTATCGTAAGCTGGTTTGATCGTTTCGATCAGTTTCCATTGAAATTAAATTTAAAACGCTATATTGAATTTTAAACGTACATTTCAAATTACCGGGGTCACATACTAACTCTATAAATCCCAGAAAAATATTTTCTAGCTTCGTATTGACGATACGGTCCTAACAAAACTAATTTCGTCGAATTCTGAGACCGTTTGAAAAATGGCCATTTTCCAGTCGATTAAAATCAACTGAAACTGGTCAAACGCGTTTTCCTTTGCCACGCTCACATATTAATTCGAAAAATTATGAAATTTGAAACCTAGCAATAATTTGACATCGCGGATCCAACAAAAGTGGTTTCGTCGAAATCCGAGGTCGTTTGCAAAATGTCCATTTTTAAGGGCTTGAATTCCATAGCGACTATTTAGAATTTTCAACTGGACATATCT
Organism: Allium sativum; assembly: GCA_030737875.1. Lineage (NCBI taxonomy): Eukaryota > Viridiplantae > Streptophyta > Magnoliopsida > Asparagales > Amaryllidaceae > Allium > Allium sativum. The sequence goes on along the minus strand of CM060912.1, from coordinate 963,845,870 downwards.
TTTGATTTCCGCTATGAAATCTTGATTTGTCGGATTCGTTGGAAAGATATTATCAATTAGATCCTATTATTTTTGGTTTCACTAAAATCCGGATTGTTTTGCACCCGATACATTCAATTGAAGTTTGAAATCGAATTATCGAACTACCGCGCCATTTTCAATTCTATTTATAAATATATATAAATATTTATATTCTAACGACGACGCGTATAAATATATAAGTTCGAATTCTATTCAAAATAAATTCCTCAACAATATTATTTAAAATAATCTATTTTAAATATTCAAAATTCGCTATAATCGCCAAAAAAAAAAATTCAAACTGGCTCGCATTTTACGGGTTGTTACAACTTAAGGGAGTACGTTGCTTGTTGAATCAAGAGATGTGAAATATTATCAAAGATTCAATAAGTAACTTGAATTTAGGAGAGCTTTATAATGCAAAGAGAATAGAAGTTCAAATCAGAAAATAGATAGAATAGATTAAGAATCAGTTATTTGGAAAATATGTCTGTAGTGCTCATATAATTGTAGAAGAGTAGCACTCCTTCATGAAAGGTTTCAGGAAGTAAGTTGCTTCCATTTCCATTCATAATTAAAGAGAAAACTCTTCATGAAAGAAGGTGACTCTTCATAAAAAAGGCTTTTGTTTCGAATCAGTCAACTGGTCTAAAAACCATAAGTCAATTGATTAAAACATACTGTAAAACGTTTGGATTTAAAACATTTTAAAACTGGCCGTTACTGTACAGGAACATGCTGACCAGTCGACTGGTCATATTTTCTACCAATCGACTAGTACAGCTGAGTTTGTACAGTCATGGCTTTTCAAAGCCTTATAAAATATATATGCCTTGTTTTTTATATTTTTGTTATACTTGAGGATAAATTTTAACATAATTCTAACACGACTCAATACGTTTATATATATAATATTATCTCTATCACATGATTTCCATTGCTCTTCTCTATGTTGACATATATCAAAATTCTTGTTTTCAACATTCTCCCCCTTTTTGATTAGTGACAACATATTGCATTCTTGTTGAAAAGTTTTAAATTTCTCCCCCAGAATATCTGGCTCCCCCTGAATTTCTACAACATTTTGTTAGTTCATAATTTTATAAACTTACCGTTTTGATTCCTATAACAGAATGTTAGCGTGTATATTTTCAATAAATAAATAGATTCATCATTGTGAGCATAGAAAATACAATTTCTCCCCCTTTTTGATGGATGACAACATATTGCATTCTTGTTGAAAAGTTTTGAATTTCTCACCCTGAATATCTGGCTCCCCCTGAATTTCTGCAACATTTTTTAGTTTATAATTTTATTAACTTACCGTTTTGATTACTGCAACAAAATGTTAGTGTGTATATTTTCAATAAATAAATAGGTCCATCATTATGAGCATAGAAAATATAATTCTCTCTCATTGTCATCGATTAAAAAGCATTTAAACAATATGATCATAGAGTAATCGAATAGTAGATAAACCATCAGTGCAAAATAAAACATAGTCATTTCGTACATGCACATTGTTTAACACAACCAAAATATAAAGCTTTCTAACATAAGCTTTTACAAGACAAAATGAAAATGATATATGATTCTACTAAGTTCGAAAATAAAAGATGCTAAAGCAATAGACATATATAGATAATACTAAGAACATGAAACAAGCAAGCTAAATGTTCTCGGATTTCGTACTTTCGGAAGAAGTCTAATTAAAAAGAGATATATGCCCCTTTTCCGGATCCATGACATGTCCAGCAGATACAAGAGAGCATGAAATCGATGTCCATATCTTTCCAAGAAATCCTTTGATTTTATCAAACTTTTTATCCATTTTCTTGTCCATCCTCTTAAGGCAAGCTTCTAAAAGGGGTTGGTTGCGAGCAATGACATCAAGTTCTTGTCGTGAAGTATGTGATGATTCCATTAATCGAACATGCTCTGGATTTGCATGAGCAGGCTTGAGGATGGTCAATCCATATCTCTCTTTTTGAACTCTTCCAAGCTCATGATTCTAATAGTTGGAGGTGGCACGTGCATTTGCTTCAAATTTTTTGCAATCTAAGATCTTAGTTTCTATCATATCAGAATCTGGCTTGGGGATGTTTTCACTTTCGAACACTCTTAATAAATATTCACCAAAATGAAAATAAGTTCCCGTACCATGTGTGAAGAGCAAAAGATGGTCCAATATCATTTGCATCCAATTTATCCTTATGTTGCCATAAGTTGCATATAAAGCTCGAAACGTATCCGCATATACAAGATCATGTGTTCGGGATCATGGTAGGATTGTACGTGTAAGAGCTTGGTGAATAATTCTTGCATTTGGTCATAAGCCTTTTGTTTGAGAGCCATCAGAATTACCATGAATGAAGAGGTGGTTTACTTCATCTCTAACTCCAAATTCGCAGTCCACTTCCGATAAAGCTATCCCACCCGTAGGAGAGCTTAGAATATTTCCTACCCTTTCAATAGAAATATAGGTTGCAAGAAAATTATACTCCAAACACAATTTTGTGTATTGGTAGGAATTTGATGATCCAAATTCAAATTAGCCAAGAACAATTTGGTCATCGTAACATTAATTTTCTTATTATTTTGAGAATAATACAAAAGAGATTCAAGTCTACCTCTTCGAGATAATTGTTGTAAACCATAAGAATCAAAGTCTTGAAACTTGACAAAAGGTCCTGGTATGAACTTCAGATTTGACATAAGCTTCCATCTTCTTTTAGCAAGATCGTTCCATAGCCATTGATCTATGGATGAATCAGCTTGCTTCTTTGCCCTAGTTGTAGAAGATGAACCAATATCTCTTTGTCTTTTTGGGGGTGACATTGGAATTGATGATTGAAAAGGAAAAATCGAAATTTCTAAGGCTTAGGGTTTTTTAGAAATAAGAAGAGGACACTAGAAATGAAGAGAAGTGAGGTAAATGGGGCTATAAGGACCGAATTGTAGCTATTTTTGGGTTTCCAGATTTTCCTTAACCAGTCGACTGGGGAGGGGGTGTATATATATATATAACCAATCGATTGGTTGCTGGCAAAGGCAACATCAATTATTGTTTTTGAATTCACTTCTTATATATAGACATTATATATATTTATGACTATTATTTTGAAAAGAAAACATGTATTTTTATTAACCATAACAAAAAAATACATAATTATTACAACGATTATAAGAGAAATAATCTTGAAATTTTGCATTTTCGATCAATGCAAATCTTATTTAAACAAAAGAAGAATTTCTATGATTAACGTATTATTCTTCTTCTAATGAGGCTGATTTTCTCGGGGTCTTAGAACCCGCTCCTTCATTCTCTTGATAATTCTTTTCCTATGAACTCAGACTCTCCTTCTTACCTTTGGGAATTTTTTTTCCAAGGATTCCGTGAAGTAGATGGTCTTCTTGGTGTTTCAGGAGTCGTAGAGAGAGGATAGTGCCTGGGTTCAAATACAATCGACCTCCTACAGACACGAAGTGCAATTGTTTCTTAAAAAGTTACTCTATCTGAGGTCCGTTTTTGCTCAAAATATAATTCCCTTTGCACCCTCATCCATTCATGTTGACAACGACGTATTTCATCTAATTTGTTTTTCGTTGATGGAATGCCGAAAGCTTTCTTCTTTTCTTGGTATACGGAGTATATCCGGTTCGATATTCTTGCCACCAATAGGTTGGTTCTTTATTTAAAGTAGGAGATGTGATAATATTGATAGAATTGGATGATGTTTTTTTAGAGAACTTAGTTAGTGTTGATAGAGAGCTTACTTTTTTTGACATGACACAAGAAAGTTTTTTGGAGAATGGTTTCTATTATTTTTAATGAAAACATGAAGCTTTTCTAATGTATTTATATGAGAACACTTACAAAATATAGTATATGTAAATGATTGGTAAAACTAGTTTTATCCATTCATTTAAAATGAAATTTGTTTGCTAAAAATAGGTATAGAAACTAAATACAAGGTTTGTTTGCAAAACCATGTTTCTTTACTGAAAATACTATATTCTTTTAAAACAACAAAACCACATTAAGTAAGCTAAGCATATATATATATATATATATATATATATATATATATATAAGAAACTTATAGTAACTATCAATAAATAACTTACAGAAGTGATCCAAGAGTACTACTTAAAACTCCTTTTTATTTTGAGCTAGTGACTGACATACATTTGTTGTACCTGCAAAACGTTAAAAAATTTATTAGTACCCACTTCCTACGTTAGGTTCCTAAGGGTTAAATCTTAAGAAGCTAAACCTAAGAGGGTTTAGGATCCTTTTTGAAAATATAATTTATATTGTTATGAACAGTATCTATAAAGTCCTAATATATTTATTTTTAATAAGAACATTATTGGTTTTCGGAACCCATATACTTATTTTTCCCGAGTAATTTTTCTTAGAAGAAATACTACTAGAAATTATCGGTTTAATATTAGATTTCTTAGAACTAGATTTCTGTTTAGCTTTTTGATCATATCCTAGTCACTTTTTACTAGAATCCGGTTGAGAATTTTCTAATATTTTAGATAAATTCTCTCTACCTTTAGTAGAATTGTTAACATTTTTAGAAATACTATCTAGTTTAACTTTCTTTTTGAAAACAAAAATGTGTGAACTTCATAAAAGAAAAGAGCACACATATATAATAAAAATAAAAAGGCTACAATATCCAACTATATAGCCAAAATGAGACAAAAGAAATATAAAATATGAATAAATTAATGTAAAGAAAAGTAGATAGATGAGCTCCGTATAAACCACCGCCTATCATACTTCAATGTCGAATTCCGGCAAAGCCACCACCCGATAGTGAAGTATACTCCAATACAAAAACTAGTCACTCCCAGTTATAAACAACAAAAAAGATTCCAAAACATCTCCATATACTCTCCAAAACCACACACAAAAAATCTCCAAAGCAAATTTTAATCACTAACCCAGATAGCTTCGCACTAAGCTCCACAGCAATAATCAACAACCTGAAACCTGAAAGAAACTAGGAAAACCATAAGTAACCATCACAAACACACACACACACACACACACACATATATATATATATGAGTATATGTGTGTGTGTACATATATAAAAGAATATATATATATATATATATATATATCCATACATATATGTGAAGAAGAAAAAGAAAGAAAAAGTGACAAACAAGCAACACCAAAAAAAAAAAAAAAACAGAAATTAACAACAAATGCGAGATATATTAGCCCTAAAATATCTATTGATTCTAATGAATAAAGTCAAATTAGATCTAACCTTAATCAAAAAGCTCTCAAAACGAGAATCACTAAAAAACTTACAGTGCAAGTTAGACATCTAATCCAGACAATAATTAACAATCCTAATGATTAACTCATCATCAGAAACTGAAATAGAATGAAAAAATCTCTAATTCCTCTCCAACCATATGAACCAACTAATGATAGTACTAAAGAATCCAACACATATCTCTGCCTAGAATTATAAACAAATCTACAACAATCCCAATAATCAGCACAACTACTATAAGAATTAAAACAACAAAAAACAAAAATCCTTAAAATCATATTCAAAATATAATTGGTAATATTGAAAGAGAAAAATAAATGATCAACATCTTCATCCAAAAGTCTACAAAAACAACACTTAACATCAAAAATAATATTCTTCCTCCTTAAAATCTCTACCATATTGAGCTTCTTATGGATAATCAACCACATAAGAAGCTTAGCTTTAGGAGGAGAATTAGATTTTCAAAGAAACTTAAAAGGGTACAAAGAAACACCAGAAAAATTAATTAAATTATACATAGAATTAATAGAAAATGCTAAACTCTTATCAAAAACCCAGCTACTACAATCTCCATTTCCATCCAAATGATACAAAGCTAACTCAGCTTTCAGTAAGGCTAATTGCCTTAACATTCCCTCTTCTAGAAAATTTTCAAAGGTAAACTCCCACGGGGAATCTAAATCCCCTCTGTAAACGTCTATAATCAAAGCATTCTTAGAGCAGCTATTATTAAAAAGATCTCTAAATTCAATTTATGAGGCAAAAGAGAAAACCAAGCATCATGCCAAAATAAAGTAAGATTCCTAGAATGAAAAGTCAACTTACAACATAAATTAAAAAAATCAAAACAATTAAAAACAGACTTCCAAAAATAAGATAATCTATTAACCCAACTAAAACTAGAACCAACAATAAACTCACCCCCCGAATAATAAAATTTGGAAACAATAATCTTTCCAAGCAGCTGACACATATGGGCACCTAAATCTCCATAACCATTTGGATAACAAGGAAGAATTAAAATTATATAAATTAATTGTAACACCTCACCTCCGTTAAGGTCACTCACAAAGGGAATGCCTTAACATCAGTGGAGCGTTATAAGTGTATAGAATAGATAAATTACAAAATAGACAAAATTTTAAATAGCGGAAAATAATTAATACTTTACTTTATTGACAAAATAGCAGCTTGGTAAAACAGCTTGTACAAAGAATGTTTTCCAGCACCAAAACACCAATACCCATTACAACAAAGCATCTGCCTTGTTTAACAAAATAAAGAAGCATGAAATGGCAATGATATTCCACAATAAAGCATGAGCCAACCATAGCAGTGGAAAAGAGAGTCCAAAGCAATACATCGTTTATCTTCGAGCTTGGAAAGAAAACTGAGCTAAGTGGTAATATTCCTTCCCTGTGAACCTTCGGGGGTGGGGGAGGGGGGGTGGGGGAGGGGAATGGAAGAAAAGAGAGCGAAACAAAACATAGTCAGACATAAAGCCTGGTAAGTCCAGTGATTATTCATCATGTAAACAAGTAAAAGGATTATGACATGAATAAACTGGATACCAGACCATAACCATGATAATAAGAATAGCAAGACATCAAATGATGATTGTTAGATATGACAAGGTAAGAAACACTGAAAGCGCTTTGGTTCTTTGTCAGATTTCCTATTTTCTCTGCACCACCCAACTAGCATCCTAACTAGTGTCTTTTATAGAACGATTCTTTTTCCCTACTAGTGTCCCAACTAGTATCCTATGAAAAAGGTTCTGTACCCCCTACTAGTGTCCCAACTAGTATCCTGTGTTACAAAATAAGGTGATCCCAACCCCGCAATGGTGGTCGCCTTCAGGTGTACATCTAATATGAGGATCTTACCTCCACCAGCCTAATTGCCATGAAGATGTTAGATGAAACACCCCACCTCCGTTAGGGTCACTCTCAAAGGGAATGCCCTAATTTTGGTGGAGGTTTATAAGTACAAGTCACAGATATACAAGACAGATATAAGAACACATATTTGTAAACAGCGGAAGAACAACAAACTTTTATTTCATAAAGTCAAATACGTGTTACAACAACATCCTTTCCAAAAAACATAACATAACACTTTCATAATCTGTCTTGAGTACATGATTTAAAGAAGCATAAATAAAACATAGATAAACTGCAAAGCCCTCATAGTGATTGTCCAAAGCCATAGTTCAAAACAGGAAAGTCCAAGCAATACATTTCTCTTCTTCAAGCTGGATGCTAAGGCTGGTCAAGCTGCTGTGTTCCCTCCCTGAGGACCTGGGGGGGGGGGGGAAACGGAAGAAAGAAGACGAAAGAAAAATAGAGTCAGACATAAAGCCTGAGTAAGTCTAGTACTACTTTGTCTATGAATAAAGAACTGGGTATGATAAGTAATAACAGGAAGTGGGCATGCACTATAAACTTGGTTAAGTTGTCTAGGGTCGAATATACCGTCGTACCCCATGTCAATCTCTGAACCCATATGAACTAATTTCCAACTGGCACCCCATAATCAGGGTGATGTGATCCATTCAATGATGATCGGCTCCTACTCGCATAGTTACATGTGTCTTACGGCCCCCGATGTCTGTAGTTACCTATGCTGGTCCCACCATGGGGTGTATCAAGTCCCATAGTGGCAACCCGACACAACCTTAGAGTGCACAGGTATGCTACTGGTGTCCAGTGCCTTATTTTTCTGCGCCGGAGTGTGTGCACGCCCGCACTCCGTTAGAACCTACACTGCTACACCACCGCCGTCGATTTGACCTCTTACAATCAGCCCAGTAATCGTGCCCCACCCTGCCTAGTTTCAGGGTATCCTGATACACCTTTTAGGGTTACTGCTGAAAAGGGTCCCCCGTTACTAGGTTTTCTATCTCTAGCCAACATGCTAAGTTGGTTAAGTGTTTCCTACCTAACCCCCACCAGTCCGTTTAGTTTAGCATGTTCCATTTTGATTAAGTCTTTAGTTCACTTAATCCTAACAATCCTGACTCAGCCTTAATTGTCTTATTAAGGCCCTGACCTCTCACATTAGACAGGTATTGTTGTGGCTGCCTGTTGCCGGTTGGTTCCGGGCAGTCTTACGCCACAACTCAGTCTAACCTCGGGTCCTTGCTGGGCTCCATGTTTAACCTCCCACATTGGATAGGTATTGTTGTGACTACTGGACAGCCGGGCGGTTCCGGGCAGGTTTACATCACAACTCAATCCAACCTCGGGTTAAACACATCGTATTTTCTACATTTACATATCTTGTCATTCTTCTTTATTTATATGTAAATATTTGCGGCCCATTATTAAGTTAATGGTGTAAAGGTTACACCAATCACGGGCCCAACCCACACTTGAATTTGGGCCCTTCTATTTTATATTTTCATTCATTAATTAATTTTTACCCAACGTTATTTTCCCCCGTTTTACACGTCCGTTCATATATATTGGTCTTAGCCTTTTAAAGCCCAATTTAGCCATGCGAAAAGGGGAGGCTTATGGCGTATACACAAAGAGGGGAAGGTGAGCGCATGAACTTGCAATACGACGTTGGAAGTACAAAATAGAAATTGGTGTACTTGCATAGTGGTAACATAGGTGACATGAATCATAGCATGTGAACTTGCATAAGTTTAACTACAACATGAACCTATATTCTTATTTAGGCATAATGTCAAACATAAGCATGTCATAAATACTTTTAGCATAAACACGGCATAATGTCAAACATAAGCATGGCATAAGTAAGTTAAATTTTGTTCATGGCATAAACATAAAACAAGTCATGTTCATAAGGTTTCTACATGTTTACAAAGGGAATACTTTGTTACTAACACAAAAGCATAGTTCAACTTAATCATGATTTAAGTCTAATCACATAACAACGGTATAAACATACTTATGCATAAATATTCCTAATCATGGTGTTTGCTTTAAACTTGCAAAAAGGGGATTTTTGAGTCCAACCTAGCCATGTCTCACATATGTCATTTAACAATATAGAACTAACACAGATTTCAATTATGCCAAATATCATTCATAGCCTAGTCATAAATTTGCAAAAGCATGACTTAATACATGGATTATGGTGTCAAAATTCCAACATAGTTTCATATGAACTATAAAAACCAAACTTGTTTCAATTACTTGCAAAATGATTTATGCACAAAAATATACATCATGATGGCATAATATCAAAGCCCCAAACTTGCATGAATTTCAATTAACTACATACATGTAGCTTCAACATAGATTACACAATTTGCGCAATATTCCAAACGTATATTTGCATAGAACTACCGCATGTAGTTCTTTATAATGAATAACATAATTTTGCACAAACATGAATTACTTCCATCGCCACAATTCAAGCATACACATCAACACAGTTGTTTATTATACCAAAATAATACTCTACTTACAATGGTTGCGGCGAATTCTCTAATTAAGAGATATGATTCCTTTGTTGAATTGATTAGCTTTAGGTTGCTTGAATTGCTTTAGGCTTAGAACTTTCTTCCTAACTTTCTCTCTAGTCGGCGGCTATTCTTTGTCGTTCCTCAGCAACATGGCGGCTATAATCTTATTTTGAATGAATAGATTAGGGTTTAGTCTAGGGTTGTTTATATAGAGGTTAGGAATTGATTAGGACCCTTGATGTTGCTAGGTTAGATCATAGCCATTCATTAGATAGAGAGACCAATAAAAACCCGCCACCTAGCCCTTATGACAAAGCAGACCACAGCAATTCGACCACACACCGACCTGGCCAGCCAGGTTGACTGGGCTCGACCAGGTCGATACCCCTGTCGACAGGGCTGTCGACAGCCCTGTCGACATGGGTAGCCCAGGTCGACAGCCCAGTCGACCTGGGTGGCCCAGGCGGGTGTTCTTCCACCCTGGCCCAATGGGCCCCACTTCGGAATATTTAATTATTTTAATCTGTTTGAATTTTAAATTTAATTCAAAACTTCCGAAGGCCATATCTTCTTCATACGGACTCCGTTTTTCGAAAACTCGGACTCTATTTCGCGTATTTTTCCGAGATGAACGCAATGGCGTATCCCGTTTCCCTTAGTTCTTTGATTTCAGATTAATTATACTTTAATTTGCTAATTTCACAGTTATAGAATTTTCGGGGTGTTACATTCTCCCCCACTTAAAAGGATTTCGTCCCCGAAATCTTCAAGTTAGGAGGAATGTATATCCTAACATCCAATCATCCATCTACTCATCCATCAAACACAAGCATCCATTGTCCTTAAAAGACTTCTAATGCTTCATGATCATATGCAAAGTGTGTGTGTACATGTACTTATCTAATGCAAAATCAGGCGGTCTACTGATTCAGTTGACCTCCTTAATGCGGATTATGTAAGTGCCATGAATCCATCATGTATGCAAATTTTCCTATTCTTGATTCTACATGAGTGCACAATCATTCAATACAAATGCAACATCCATATGACAACACATTATAGTTCAACCACATACGAATACAAACATATATGCATATGCAATATGAAGTGACTGAGCCGATCTAAACCCTAGATTGTGTGTGTATATGCAACCACGAGCAACTACTAGCAATCACTTGCAACCACTTGCAACCATCCATACATAACATGTTTCAACTACATGTTTCCATCCAAAAAGATTCTATCTAAAAGATACGTTCGAGGAAGTATACCTAAAAAGATAGATAAAAGCGCAACTTAAGGAAAATGAAAGATCAAGGATGTACCCTCGAACAGAAAAGGGTAGGCTGTACGGATTTTAGCTTCAGTCTCCCAAGTCGCGTCTCCCTCGGCGTCGCTCCACTGAACTTTGACGAGCTTGACTTCGCGGTTGCGTAGCTTCTTCACTTCCGTTCCTAAGATGTGGGTTGGAACTCTCCTTATGGTTGCTTCGCGTTCCACTTCGGCCTCTTCGAGGATATTTGGCTCTACCACTTCAGCAGACTCATGTAGACATTTTCGGAGATGTGAAACGTGAAAAACGTTGTGGATTCCAGCCAACTTCTCGGGTAGCTCTAATCTATAGGCCATTTTCCCAATTTTCTCGATAATAGGGAATGGCCCTACGAATCTTGGCGCTAGCTTTCCCGTGGTTCCAAAGCGAACAACGTTTCTTAGTGGTGATACCTTGAGAAAAACTCTGTCTCCAACTTCGAATTCAAGGTCGGTCCTCCTCTTGTCGGCATAGGACTTTTGTCTGTCTTGGGCCGTCTTCATCCTTCTTCGTATTAAGTCTACTTTCTCTGAAGTCTCTCGGATCATATCTGGTCCAAGTATAAGCTTATCCGTGGACTCCCACCAACAAGTGGGCGATCGACACGGTCTTCCATATAAAGCTTCGAAGGGCGCCATTCCGATGGTTGCTTGATAGCTGTTGTTGTAGGCAAATTCCACCAAAGGAAGGTGGTCTTCCCATGTCCCTCTGAAGTCAAGGACGCATAGTCTTAGAAGGTCTTCCAAAACTCTGTACTCTCTCCGTTTGGCCGTCGGTTTGGGGATGATAGGCTGTGCTCAAGCATAACTGCGTTCCTACTGCTTCTTGCAGACTCCGCCAAAACTCACTGGTGAAGATGGGGTCTCGGTCACTAACAATGCTAGATGGTATTCCATGGAGTCGAACGATTTCCTTGAGGTACAGTGATGCTAGGGATGAGGCAGTTCTTTTACTTTTGACAGGTAAAAAGTGGGCGCTTTTAGTAAGCCTATCCACTATTACCCAAATGCTAGTGATGCCTCTCCTAGACCTAGGCAGCCCATCGATAAAGTCCATTGAGATGCTATCCCACTTCCACTGTGGGACCTCCAGAGGATGTAGCAGTCCGCCAGGCTTTTTCTGTTCCGCCTTAACCTGTTGGCACACCATACATTTAGAAACGAATTCCGCCACGTCCTTTTTCATGCCATTCCAAAAGAAAGTCCTTTTTATATCTTTGTACATTTTATCCCCGCCTGGGTGTATCGTCATCTTGGAATGATGCGCTTCCTCGAGAACCTTCTTTATTAAATCGTTCGTCTGTGGGACGCATAGTCTTCCGTCTCGCCTTAGTAAACCCCTATCGTCGATGGAGTATCTGTTGAGGTGACTTGAAGTCTCACCCCTAATTAGCCTATCAATTATTTTCACAAGCTGAGGGTCTTCGCGTTGTGCTGCCCCTACCGAATCCACTAAAGTTGGGCGCACTTCGAGAGATGCTAGCAAGCCTGGTACGAAATCGGAGGAGGGCCTAAAGTCGAAGCTGGCTATAAACTCTAGGCTTTGTCTTTCAACAAACAACGGGCTTAGGGTCAATTTCTTTCGGCTCAACGCGTCTGCCACTACGTTGCCTTTGCCCGGAGTATAGGAGATTTCGAAATCGTACGAGGCAAGAAACTCCATCCATCTTTGTTGCCTCAAGTTAAGATCCTTCTGCGAGAAAAGATATTTCAACGATTTATGGTCAGTGTAAAGTTCGAACTTCTCACCTAGGAGATAGTGTCGCCAAGACTTGAGTGCAAAGACGATGGCGGCTAACTCTAGATCGTGGGTTGGGTAGTTCTTTTCGTGCACCTTCAATTGCCTCCCGCCATAAGCTACTACCCTTCCTTCTTGCATTAAGACGGCGCCTAGCCCTGTCCCACATGCATCCGTATAAACAGTGAACATCTTGCTCCCATCTGGCAGCGTCAAAACTGGGGCTGTTGTAAGAGCCCTTTTCAGTCGTTGGAAAGCAAATTCGCAATCCAAATCCCAATTGAACACTAGATTCTTCTTAGTCAATTTCGTGAGCGGAGCTGAGATTTTCGCAAAATCCTTTATAAATTTTCGATAGAAACCTGCTAGTCCTAGAAAGCTTCGGACCTCAGTCGCATTCCTTGGTGTCTTCCAATCCTGTACCGCCACTACCTTCGCAGGGTCCACCGCTAACCCTTGTTTAGATACTATGTGCCCAAGGAACCTCACCTCTTCTCTCCAAAAGTGGCATTTGGAGAATTTGGCTTTTAGTTGATGGACTAGTAAAGTTTCCATGATTGCCCTTAGGTGCTGAGCATGTTCCTCTTCACTCTTTGAGAAGATAAGGATATCATCTACGAAGACCACTACGAATTTATTGAGGAAATCTCTAAATACCCTACTCATCAGGTCCACGAAGTAAGCAGGTGCATTTGTCAAACCGAAAGGCATGACAAGCCATTCAAAGAAACCGTCTGGGGTTCTGAACGCTGTTTTATCGATGCTATCTTCAGCCACCCTTAGCTGATGAAAACCGGTTGCTAAATCGAGTTGGGAGAAAACAGACGCTCCTACAAGCTAGTCAAATAAATCGTCAATTCTAGGGAGAGGGTGCCTATTCTTTTTCGTTAGCTTGTTGAGCTCCCTATAGTCAACACATAGACGGAGTGAACCATCCGCCTTTGTAGCGAACACCACCGGAGCGCCCCATTCTGAAATGCTCCTCCTAATGAACCCCTTTTCTAGAAGCTCTTTAATCTGTTTACTGAGCTCTTTCCTTTCTCGTGGAGCCATATGTCTAACGGGCAACGCAACGAGCTTTGCATTATCTACAAGATATATGCGGAAGTCTATTTCCCGCTTCGGAGGCAAGCCCTTCACCTCTTCGAAGACATCCGGATATTCCCGGACCACTCTAACTGATTGCAAGTTTTCAACAGAGGCATCTAGCGATTCAAGATAACTAAGCATAACCGCATACGAGGGATCACAAGAAATTTCCAAAGTATTACCGAGCTGGGTTAGGAGCCTAACAACCCTTTTCTCACAATCAAGGATGGCCCCATTACTGGATAGCCAATCCATACCCAAAATCAAACCATACCCCGAAAAGCCCAAAACAAAGGCACTACATTGAAATTCAACACTTAGGATAGAAATTTTCAATCCCACACAGATCATAGACAAATGAGCTGGGCCCCCAATTGGGTTTGAAACAGTTAAGGGGTCCTCTACCATACTAGTTTCTAGGTGCAGAGATTCTACTAAAGCAGACGAGATAAAGGAGTGTGATGCGCCAGAATCAAATAAAGTGCGAACGGGGTGATCATAAAGATAAACTACACTTTCTACAGAAGTGTTTGTACCTCGCTGTTGCAATGGTGGCGCTTCTAGCACATGAACCTGTGCCCCTGGGGTGGATCCAGCGCCCTGTCCTCGTTTCCTTGGGCAGTCCTTAGCCCTGTGGCCTGTCTGACCGCATGAAAAGCACCCACCATTCTCCTTGGCCTTCTTTTTCCGGCAGTCCTTTACTAAGTGCCCCACTTTGCCACAGAAATTGCACTTCCTCTTCTCTTTGTTGCCTTTCCCGCCCTTCTTAAAGTCTGTCTTCTTCGGCTGCAAACCCTCTTTCTTCCCTTGAGAGCTTTCTGCCTTCGTCTCCTTCTTGCCCTTATCCTCCTCATTCAGCAATGCCATTTGCACCAATCTTTCATACGTGGCTCCCATGGGTATATGGGTCATGGCCAAACTGTGTAATGGCTCATTTAACCCTTTGACAAAACGGAGAGCCTTCTTGTGCGGGGTGTTGACTAGGTCAAGCCCAAACCTAGCCAGCTCATCAAACTGATTTACATACTCTCTGACAGTCTTGTCTCCTTGCTTAAGAAATAAGAATTTTTCCAACTGCAAACTCCTTTCCGCATCTGAGAGAAATTTGGTCTCAAACCTTGCCCTAAAGTCCTCCCATGTCTCCACTGGTCTTTCAGCATTAGTGACTTCCCACCAGTAGGAAGCCTCGCCCTTCAATAGCCACACCGCCAGTTGTACTTTTTGTCTATCCTCTACCTCAAAGATGATGAATAGGTCCTCCGTTTCTTTCAGCCAATTCCTAGCTGCCACGAAGGACTCAGTTCCATGGAAATCCCTTCCTCCCATAGCTTTAAAATCTTTACATATCTTAGCAAAAGTGTTTCCCCGTGGAGGAGGTGGAGGAAAAGGTGCCGCTGCAACTGGATGATTTCCGGCAGCTGGGGGAGGAGGAACGGTAGGACCTGGCTGAGTGGCCCTTGCTTCTAAGAACCGTCTAAACCAACCAGGTATTGGCACCCCTTCTGGCAAGTTAAGATCTTGGGACATGCTGAAACAAAAAGGATAGATTCAAAACGAAGGATAAGAGATAGTTCCTATGGCTTTAGGGAGTGGACTTTTTCCTTTTTAAAATAAAATAATACTTTTCTTTTAAAAATGCTTCTTTAAATTCCTTTTTTGAAAATAATTTTTCAAAACTTTTTATCTTATCTGGTAAACCTATGCTCTGATACCATGTGAAACACCCCACCTCCGTTAGGGTCACTCTCAAAGGGAATGCCCTAATTTTGGTGGAGGTTTATAAGTACAAGTCACAGATATACAAGACAGATATAAGAACACATATTTGTAAACAGCGGAAGAACAACAAACTTTTATTTCATAAAGTCAAATACGTGTTACAACAACATCCTTTCCAAAAAACATAACATAACACTTTCATAATCTGTCTTGAGTACATGATTTAAAGAAGCATAAATAAAACATAGATAAACTGCAAAGCCCTCATAGTGATTGTCCAAAGCCATAGTTCAAAACAGGAAAGTCCAAGCAATACATTTCTCTTCTTCAAGCTGGATGCTAAGGCTGGTCAAGCTGCTGTGTTCCCTCCCTGAGGACCTGGGGGGGGGGGGGAACGGAAGAAAGAAGACGAAAGAAAAATAGAGTCAGACATAAAGTCTGAGTAAGTCTAGTACTACTTTGTCTATGAATAAAGAACTGGGTATGATAAGTAATAACAGGAAGTGGGCATGCACTATAAACTTGGTTAAGTTGTCTAGGGTCGAATATACCATCGTACCCCATGTCAATCTCTGAACCCATATGAACTAATTTCCAACTGGCACCCCATAATCAGGGTGATGTGATCCATTCAATGATGATCGGCTCCTACTCGCATAGTTACATGTGTCTTACGGCCCCCGATGTCTGTAGTTACCTATGCTGGTCCCACCATGGGGTGTATCAAGTCCCATAGTGGCAACCCGACACAACCTTAGAGTGCACAGGTATGCTACTGGTGTCCAGTGCCTTATTTTTCTGCGCCGGAGTGTGTGCACGCCCGCACTCCGTTAGAACCTACACTGCTACACCACCGCCGTCGATTTGACCTCTTACAATCAGCCCAGTAATCGTGCCCCACCCTGCCTAGTTTCAGGGTATCCTGATACACCTTTTAGGGTTACTGCTGAAAAGGGTCCCCCGTTACTAGGTTTTCTATCTCTAGCCAACATGCTAAGTTGGTTAAGTGTTTCCTACCTAACCCCCACCAGTCCGTTTAGTTTAGCATGTTCCATTTTGATTAAGTCTTTAGTTCACTTAATCCTAACAATCCTGACTCAGCCTTAATTGTCTTATTAAGGCCCTGACCTCTCACATTAGACAGGTATTGTTGTGGCTGCCTGTTGCCGGTTGGTTCCGGGCAGTCTTACGCCACAACTCAGTCTAACCTCGGGTCCTTGCTGGGCTCCATGTTTAACCTCCCACATTGGATAGGTATTGTTGTGACTACTGGACAGCCGGGCGGTTCCGGGCAGGTTTACATCACAACTCAATCCAACCTCGGGTTAAACACATCGTATTTTCTACATTTACATATCTTGTCATTCTTCTTTATTTATATGTAAATATTTGCAGCCCATTATTAAGTTAATGATGTAAAGGTTACACCAATCACGGGCCCAAACCACACTTGAATTTGGGCCCTTCTATTTTATATTTTCATTCATTAATTAATTTTTACCCAACGTTATTTTCCCCCGTTTTACACGTCCGTTCATATATATTGGGCTTAGCCTTTTAAAGCCCAATTTAGCCATGCGAAAAGGGGAGGCTTATGGCGTATACACAAAGAGGGGAAGGTGAGCGCATGAACTTGCAATACGACGTTGGAAGTACAAAATAGAAATTGGTGTACTTGCATAGTGGTAACATAGGTGACATGAATCATAGCATGTGAACTTGCATAAGTTTAACTACAACATGAACCTATATTCTTATTTAGGCATAATGTCAAACATAAGCATGTCATAAATACTTTTAGCATAAACACGGCATAATGTCAAACATAAGCATGGCATAAGTAAGTTAAATTTTGTTCATGGCATAAACATAAACAAGTCATGTTCATAAGGTTTCTACATGTTTACAAAGGGAATACTTTGTTACTAACACAAAAGCATAGTTCAACTTAATCATGATTTAAGTCTAATCACATAACAACGGTATAAACATACTTATGCATAAATATTCCTAATCATGGTGTTTGCTTTAAACTTGCAAAAAGGGGATTTTTGAGTCCAACCTAGCCATGTCTCACATATGTCATTTAACAATATAGAACTAACATAGATTTCAATTATGCCAAATATCATTCATAGCCTAGTCATAAATTTGCAAAAGCATGACTTAATACATGGATTATGGTGTCAAAATTCCAACATAGTTTCATATGAACTATAAAAACCAAACTTGTTTCAATTACTTGCAAAATGATTTATGCACAAAAATATACATCATGATGGCATAATATCAAAGCCCCAAACTTGCATGAATTTCAATTAACTACATACATGTAGCTTCAACATAGATTACACAATTTGCGCAATATTCCAAACGTATATTTGCATAGAACTACTGCATGTAGTTCTTTATAATGAATAACATAATTTTGCACAAACATGAATTACTTCCATCGCCACAATTCAAGCATACACATCAACACAGTTGTTTATTATACCAAAATAATACTCTACTTACAATGGTTGCGGCGAATTCTCTAATTAAGAGATATGATTCCTTTGTTGAATTGATTAGCTTTAGGTTGCTTGAATTGCTTTAGGCTTAGAACTTTCTTCCTAACTTTCTCTCTAGTCGGCGGCTATTCTTTGTCGTTCCTCAACAACATGGCGGCTATAATCTTATTTTGAATGAATAGATTAGGGTTTAGTCTAGGGTTGTTTATATAGAGGTTAGGAATTGATTAGGACCCTTGATGTTGCTAGGTTAGATCATAGCCATTCATTAGATAGAGAGACCAATAAAAACCCGCCACCTAGCCCTAATGACAAAGCAGACCACAGCAATTCGACCACACACCGACCTGGCCAGCCAGGTTGACTGGGCTCGACCAGGTCGATACCCCTGTCGACAGGGCTGTCGACAGCCCTGTCGACATGGGTAGCCCAGGTCGACAGCCCAGTCGACCTGGGTGGCCCAGGCGGGTGTTCTTCCACCCTGGCCCAATGGGCCCCACTTCGGAATATTTAATTATTTTAATCTGTTTGAATTTTAAATTTAATTCAAAACTTCCGAAGGCCATATCTTCTTCATACGGACTCCGTTTTTCGAAAACTCGGACTCTATTTCGCGTATTTTTCCGAGACGAACGCAATGGCGTATCCCGTTTCCCTTAGTTCTTTGATTTCAGATTAATTATACTTTAATTTGCTAATTTCACAGTTATAGAATTTTCGGGGTGTTACATTAGATGTACCCTTACTACCCTATTGATCGGCTCCCTACTTGTATTAACTTTCCTAGTGTCTGTGCCAATCAGCCCTCTCTTGCACATAGATACCCTGTGTTGGTCCCACCATAAGGTGTATCAATCCCTATGACAGCAACCTGACACAAATTCTAGATGCACAGTGTATACTACTGATGCCCAGTGCCCGCTTTTCCACTCCGAAGCACGTGCACGCCCATACTCCGTCGTAAATACACTACTGCACCCCATGCCGCTATTTTGACCGCTTATAATCAGCCCAGTAATTGTGCCCCACCCTGCCTAGTTTTAGGGTACCATGATACATTTATGTGGGTTACTGCTGAAATGGGTCCCTATTACTAGTGTTTTATATTATCTATTCGTATACCCCCCAAACTGGCTAAGTGTTATCCATCCATTCAAGTTAACTTAACCCATCCACACGCCATATCATGTTGGTTAAGTGTTTCTTATTAACTTAACCCATCTCAATCATCATGTTGTAATTGCTTAAGTGTTTTCTATTAACTTAACCTTGTTCATTCATCATATTATATTGGTTAAGTGTTTCCCATTAATTTAACCCCACTCGTTCATTGGTTAAGTGTTAACTTAACCCTACCACTAGTCATGTTACATTGGTTAAGTGTTGCCCTCTTGTGTTACGTAACCCTACCACTTGTCATGTTACATTGGTTAAGTGTTGCCCTATTGTTTTACTTAACCCTACCACTTGTCATGTTACATTGGTTAAGTGTTGCCCTCTTGTGTTACTTAACCCTATCACGCATCATGTTATATTGGTTAAGTGTTGCTCTCTTGTGTTACTTAACCTTACCACACATCATGTGTAACGACCCAGAAAATCTGAACCAATTTAAATTTTTTTAAATTGGCTAAAATAATGGATTTTAAATATTTAAAATAAATATTTTAAATAATGGCGATGAAAACTGAGTTTGAATCGACATTTGAAAACGAATATAATTAATTATAATTATATATAGAATTGAAAATGGCGCGGTAGTTCGATAATTCGATTTCAAACTTCAATTGAATATACCGGATGCAAAACAAGCCGGATTTTAGTGAAACCAAAAACATTAGGATCTAATTGGTAATATCATTCTAACGAATCTGACCAATCGAAATTTGATAGCGGGAATCAAAAGGTATGTCCAGTTGAAAATTATGAATAGTCGCTATGGAATTCAGGCCCTTAAAAATGGATATTTTGCAAATGACCTCGGATTTCGACGAAACCACTTTTGTTGGATCCGCAGTGTCAAGTTATTGCTAGGTTTCAAATTTCATAATTTTTCGAATCAATATGTGAGCGTGGCAAAAGAAAACGCGTTTGACCAGTTTCCGTTGATTTTAATCGACTGGAAATTGGCCATTTTTCAAACGGTCTCAGAATTCGACGAAACTAGTTTTGTTAGGACCGTATCGTCGATACGAAGCTAGAAAATATTTTTTTGGAATTTTTCTAGTTAGTATGTGGCCCCGGTAATTTGAAATGTACGTTTAAAATTCAATATAGTGATTTAAATGAAAATTCAAAAGGAAACTGATTGTAACGAGCAAATCAGCTTGCGATACATATCCCATTGTGTTCAAAATGGGGGTAAAACGCTATGGGCGACAGGCGGTGGGCCTCGTTTCGAGGTCGTACGTAAAAGTCAACTCTTTGCTAAATTAAATAATTAAATAATAATAAAAAAATCTCCCTCCCTTTTCCTTCGTACTGCCCCCCCCCCCCCGTTCATTCGATTACAACCAGAAAGAAAAAAAAACCCTAAAGACCTATCGACAGCCGCCCCCCTGAAGCGAAGCTGCCGCCCATCACCGTACCCCCCCTCCCTCGTACGTCGAACCCCCACTGAAGCCGCAACCCACCGAAGCCCCCCCAGATTGCACGAGCTCCGATGAAGATCAGCGACCCAAGCCCAACCGCCTGCCACCACCGTTCGAAACCCCGAGCGCCGCCGCCTCAAAGCCACCTCCGACGATCCGCGGAAACCCCCCCTCTGTAAGTTTTTTCGTTTTGCTATTTTATTTTTAATGATTAAAAACTGATTTTAAAATGATTTTTAAAACTGATTTTTTTTGGGTTTAAATACTGATTTTAAAAGGGGTTTAAAACTGATTTTTTTATGAAAATAAAAACTGATTTGTTTAAAATAGTAAAAACTGATTTTTTATAAAAGTAAAAACTGATTTTTTATAAAAGTAAAAACTGATTTTTAGAAAAAGGTTTGAACTTTAAATAGAAAAGGTTTAAACTTTAAAAAGAAAAAGGTTTTAAATTCAAAGAGAAAAAGGTTTGAGCTTTAGAATGGAAAAAGATTTGAACTTTAAAAAGTAAAAATCATATTTTTATATATTGAAAGTCGAAGTAAAAATCATATTTTTATATATTGAAAGTCGAAGTAAAAATCATATTTTTATATATTGAAAGTCGAAGTAAAAATCATATTTTTATATATTGAATAGCGACGTCAAAACTCGATTTTTATATATTGAATAACATAGTAAAAATTCGATTTTTACATATGTAGAGAATAAAGGCAACAAAGCGACAAAGCGAGAAAGGCGAAGATTTCTCTAAGTGAAGTGTCGTGAAGTTGGATAGCTATTGGTGAGATTTCTGATTTAAAAATATTATATGTGTGTGAAAATGAAAGTGAATTGCTATATATATATATATATATATATATATATATACGCCCCTCGTCCACAAACCATGGACGATATTTATTGGTTGAAATTGTTGTGATAATTGATTGATAGCGAATGATTGTTTGGGATTGTTTGTGATTGATATTGGTTGATTTGTGGTTGAAAAATACCCATTTGTGGTTGTGAAATATTTGGTTGAAACCACATAGGATTAGTTTGTGGAAATGAAATAAATATATACATGCCGCCTGCGTGCGAACTAGATGCATGATCCCCATTGTCAAAAACCGCGAGGTTTTAAGGTAGAGCGAGGAGCCGTACTAGGGACGGTGCCGGTTTAACTACCCTGCCGTTATGCTGCCGAAATTTTGAATAATATTCGTGTGTTTGAATTATTTCCATATGCTTAAACTATAATTATTCATTGTATAGAAAACATTCATGTGTTGAATTGATATTCATTCGTTGATTAGAAATTCATGTGTTGAATGGTATTCATATTTTGAAATAAATCGTTCGATAATAAAAATCACATTTTTATCTATATATAGAAACCATAGAAAACATTCATGTGTTGAATTGATATTCATTCGTTGTTTAGAAGTTCATGTGTTGAATGGTATTCATATTTTGAAATAAATCGTTCGATAATAAAAATCACATTTTTATCTATATATAGAAACCATAGAAAACATTCATGTGTTGAATTGATATTCATTCGTTGTTTAGAAGTTCATGTGTTGAATGGTATTCATATTTTGAAATAAATTGTTCGATAATAAAAATCACATTTTTATCTATATATAGAAACCATAGAAAACATTCATGTGTTGAATTGATATTCATTCGTTGATTAGAAATTCATGTGTTGAATGGTATTCATATTTTGAAATAAATCGTTCGATAATAAAAATCACATTTTTATCTATATATAGAAACCATAGAAAACATTCATGTGTTGAATTGATATTCATTCGTTGTTTAGAAGTTCATGTGTTGAATGGTATTCATATTTTGAAATAAATTGTTCGATAATAAAAATCACATTTTTATCTATATATAGAAACCATAGAAAACATTCATGTGTTGAATTGATATTCATTCGTTGATTAGAAATTCATGTGTTGAATGGTATTCATATTTTGAAATAAATTGTTCGATAATAAAAATCACATTTTTATCTATATATAGAAACCATAGAAAACATTCATGTGTTGAATTGATATTCATTCGTTGTTTAGAAGTTCATGTGTTGAATGGTATTCATATTTTGAAATAAATTGTTCGATAATAAAAATCACATTTTTATCTATATATAAAAATTATAGAAAACATTCATGTGTTGAATTGATATTCATTCGTTGTTCAGAAATTCATGTGTTGAATGGTATTCATATTTTGAAATAAATCGTTCGATAATAAAAATCACATTTTTATCTATATATAGAAACCATAGAAAACATTCATGTGTTGAATTGATATTCATTCGTTGTTTAGAAGTTCATGTGTTGAATGGTATTCATATTTTGAAATAAATTGTTCGATAATAAAAATCACATTTTTATCTATATATAGAAACCATAGAAAACATTCATGTGTTGAATTGATATTCATTCGTTGATTAGAAATTCATGTGTTGAATGGTATTCATATTTTGAAATAAATCGTTCGATAATAAAAATCACATTTTTGTCTATATACAGAAACCATAGAAAACATTCATGTGTTGAATTGATATTCATTCGTTGTTTAGAAGTTCATGTGTTGAATGGTATTCATATTTTGAAATAAATTGTTCGATAATAAAAATCACATTTTTATCTATATATAGAAACCATAGAAAACATTCATGTGTTGAATTGATATTCATTCGTTGATTAGAAATTCATGTGTTGAATGGTATTCATATTTTGAAATAAATTGTTCGATAATAAAAATCACATTTTTATCTATATATAGAAACCATGGAAAACATTCATGTGTTGAATTGATATTCATTCGTTGTTTAGAAGTTCATGTGTTGAATGGTATTCATATTTTGAAATAAATTGTTCAATAATAAAAATCACATTTTTATCTATATATAAAAACTATAGAAAATATTCATGTGTTGAATTGATATTCATTCGTTGTTTAGAAATTCATGTGTTGAATGGTATTCATATTTTGAAATAAATTGTTCGATAATAAAAAATCACATTTTTATCTATATATAAAAACCATAGAAAACATTCATGTGTTGAATTGATATTCATTCGTTGTTTAGAAATTCATGTGTTGAATGGTATTCATATTTTGAGATAAATTGTTTTATGATAAAAATCCCATTTTTATCACCAACTTGAACTATATAGAAGAATAGTGTTTTGAAATGAATTGTTTTACAATAAAAATCACATTTTTATTGTATGCATAAATCGTTGAAATGTGAAGTGTTAAAAATAGCCACTTGTTCAAAATAAACATATCTGAGTTGAAATATTCATTAATTAACTAATGAAATGATTTGCACCTATTTATGTAACATTAGAATGAATGGTGTTTTTAAACCAAATTGAAATCAAATATGAAGTCGAATAGAAAATGATAAATGATATGAACTGTGTATATGTGTACATACATATTCATTGAACAGGTTATAGCAAAGGGGCTAGAGAAGAGGAATAAAATTTTGTGCCCGACAAATAGGTACACATTTACTGCTTTGTTTGGGTGATGATTTTATGAGCCTGTTGGCTAGCCGCTTGGCTTTTTCTTTTTCTTTTTGAGATTAGAAGGACCGGGAAAGCTATTTGCGATTTCCCGATGCTCCCGGTGCAGGGGAGGTTATGGCGAAATTTTTCCAAAATTTAAGGCGTTAGAAAAATATTTGAAGTTAAAACGATATGGAAATCATTGAATGAACTATATTTATATAAATATATAAATATAAATAAAAATTAAAACGAAACGAAGCCGTGCAGTTCGTATTTTGAAACCGTGATTTCAAACAACTAGTGCGGGAAATCCGACCATTGGATCTTCCCGAAACCTCAACCGTCGGGTTCGCCTTGGAATAATCTTTCCAACGGCACCAACCTTGTAAAAATCCAACGGTTGGATTGTCTGGAATGTTTAATTCAAATCTGAAGAAAAACAGCGCCAGAAGCGATTATATTTATATATATATAAATATAATTATATATTTAATCGAATAACGACGCTGCAGTTCGTATTTTGAAATCGAAATTTCAAACGATTGTACCGGGAGATCCGACCGTCGGATTTTCCCGAAACTGGAACCGTTGGGTTCGTTTTGAAAAGACCTTTCTAATGATGTTAATTTTGTGAAGATCCAACGGTTAGATTTTCAGATATGTGTAAAACAAATCTGAAGAAAAACAGCGCCACGGCCGCTGTATGGCCCGAAGCGTCGTTTTGAATAAATTGGCTATTTTAAAATAAATAAAAATAGCGATGAATAGTTATAAAATATCATAAGCGATATGGAATAGAAATAAACTGAATTTGTTCGATTTATGTGGCTTTTGATGGTTGAATGTGTTTGGTGTGAAAATTACATTAAAAGAACACAATTGGTGTTGTCGAATAATTTAACCATTGGAATAAATTGATTTGAAATTCTAAATATACGTGAATTATTTGAGAAGGCCGAGTTAATTCTCATTTCAAATAATTGACCGACGATTGAAAGTCGAAGATGAAGACGATGGTCGAAGACCGGAGATCTTCACCTCGTTTGGATGGTAACCGAGGTCCTGATTGGGAGGCATCCCGAAATATGGATAATGAGTGGTGATCGTCCAGACGTACGTGGTGATCGATGGGTTTGCGAGGTATTTTGTGCCTCCGGTTTCGTTCAGACCCAGAACGGACCTGTAAATGGACTGTGTGTCTGACATTGGAGTTTATTCTGTGTTGATTGATTTCTGTTAAATATACATCTGTTTGGCGGCGGAGAATTTATTCTTTTGCTTAACGCCATTCTCTGAGACGCACGAGCTCAGAGGTTGTATATCGATGGACATCAGTCGCATGGCATGAATTGCCTGTGTGGCATGCTAAGATGCAGTGATCAGGACTTCTGTTGAAAAACAAAGTCTTGTGGTGATGATCAAAGCACCGCCTGTGTGGCGTAGCTTTGTGTATAACGTGAATTCGCGAGCCTCACACCCCGGTATGAATCTAAAACGGGAGAGGACATCAGGGAGGGCCTGCGTTTCTTTCTAGCTAGGGTGGTGTCAGTGACCTACCAGCCCTGACATTTATATACTTTTCACCTATGTGGTTGTTGCTGTTGCGAGGCGCCTCGGTTTGATCGGACGATCCGGGTTCGATGGAGTCATTCGTTGGCTCGTTTACGCCCCAAAGGGCGGAGAAACGTAGTGTTCAGGCATAATAATCCACATCGGTGGACCGGCCGTGACGATCTAAGGGCCCACCTGAGTCTGGGCCTGAGACATGGGCTAGATTGTCTCGAATTCGGTAAGGACTATCTTTTGCCTTGGTTCATGACGGAAATCCAATTTCCAAATACGACATCGTGCGGTTTTGATTGTATACCTATATATGGCGACATAGTGGTATGGGGCATTAATGCCGTCTATGATTGATAGTTATGATTTGAAATTGTTTTCAAAACATGTAAACACTAGCAATAATATCAAATGCCTTTGTTTTATTCGTATCAATCACATTTTGGTTGTTATAAGGAAAAAACTCTATCCTCCGGTTTGCGTTGCATTGTGTGATGGGAACTGAGTCTTATAACGGCTTCATTTTTATAAAGAGCATAGCGATGTTTAAAAGAAAGATTTGTTTTAAAAGCACTGGCAATCCAATGGAGTAAACCCGTTCCACGAAAGTGGCGTGGTCCTGTGATTAGCCAAAATATATGTGTTGAGCAGATTTCTCATACCAGTCCCATGACTGACTCGTAGTTTGTTTCACTCTCAAACTCGGGTGCCCCTTTTTCTACACGGGCAGCCTTGTATTCAGGTTTAGCTGGTTCTTTCTGGATAGCTGGAGCTGAAGATGGATTCTATCATTTATTCTTTTTATGTTGTTCAGCTCCTATTGTACATATTTTGTTTATTTCCGCTGTAGACATTTATGTATAGCTGAACTGTATTTGTACTAAGTAAGATCCTGTATACTGTGTAACTCTGATGATTACTTTTATCCAGTATATTTTGTTGTTCATTATCTTGTGTATTTATTTAATTTTGTTCTGCTATTATCTATTTCTGTGTTATATTCCAAAGATAACCTTGTTTCCGTCTGAACGGGAATTCGGGTCGTCTCAACGTGGTATCAGAGCTTTGGTTAAGCTTAGTTCTGGAATATAACATTTGAACGAACTCGTCAGAAATAGAACCAGTAGTGTTCTAGGACGGGTAACTCCATACAGATAGGATCAGTAATATCCTAGTATGAGTAGCAGAATCAGAACAACTCGTTAGAGATGGGGTCAGAAGTGCCTCAGAACGAGTCGAGAGTAATATGTTTTTAAATAACGTATTTGTGATTATATTTATATATAGTCTGGTTTTAGAAATATAATTTTTTTGAATATATAAAAGATATATATTTGAAAAGTTAAAAAGGTTAAGAACAATTGGATTGGTTGTGGTGTTGTGTGATTGTAGATTTATCAAACCACTTTTGACTTTGTTCCTTTTCGGGGACGAAAAGTTTTAAGTGGGGGAGATTGTAACGACCCAGAAAATCTGAACCAATTTAAAATTTTTTAAATTGGCTAAAATAATGGATTTTAAATATTTAAAATAAATATTTTAAATAATGGCGATGAAAACTGAGTTTGAATCGACATTTGAAAACGAATATAATTAATTATAATTATATATAGAATTGAAAATGGCGCGGTAGTTCGATAATTCGATTTCAAACTTCAATTGAATATACCGGATGCAAAACAAGCCGGATTTTAGTGAAACCAAAAACATTAGGATCTAATTGGTAATATCTTTCTAACGAATCTGACCAATCGAAATTTGATAGCGGGAATCAAAAGGTATGTCCAGTTGAAAATTCTGAATAGTCGCTATGGAATTCAGGCCCTTAAAAATGGATATTTTGCAAATGACCTCGGATTTCGACGAAACCACTTTTGTTTGATCCGCAGTGTCAAGTTATTGCTAGGTTTCAAATTTCATAATTTTTCGAATCAATATGTGAGCGTGGCAAAAGAAAACGCGTTTGATCAGTTTCCGTTGATTTTAATCGACAGGAAATTGGCCATTTTTCAAACGGTCTCAGAATTCGACGAAACTAGTTTTGTTAGGACCGTATCGTCGATACGAAGCTAGAAAATATTTTTTTGGAATTTTTCTAGTTAGTATGTGGCCCCGGTAATTTGAAATGTACGTTTAAAATTCAATATAGTGATTTAAATGAAAATTCAAAAGGAAACTGATTGTAACGAGCAAATCAGCTTGCGATACATATCCCATTGTGTTCAGAATGGGGGTAAAACGCTATGGGCGACAGGCGGTGGGCCTCGTTTCGAGGTCGTACGTAAAAGTCAACTCTTTGCTAAATTAAATAATTAAATAATAAAAAAAAATCTCTCTCCCTTTTCCTTCGTACTGCCCCCCCCCCCCCCCCCCCCGTTCATTCGATTACAACCAGAAAGAAAAAAAAAACCTAAAGACCTATCGACAGCCGCCCCCCTGAAGCGAAGCCGCCGCCCATCACCGTACCCCCCCTCCCTCGTACGTCGAACCCCCACTGAAGCCGCAACCCACCGAAGCCCCCCCCAGATTGCACGAGCTCCGACGAAGATCAGCGACCCAAGCCTAACCGCCTGCCACCACCGTTCGAAACCCCGAGCGCCGCCGCCTCGAAGCCACCTCCGACGATCCGCGGAAACCCCCCCCCCCTCTGTAAGTTTTTTCGTTTTGCTATTTTATTTTTAATGATTAAAAACTGATTTTAAAATGATTTTTAAAACTGATTTTTTTTGGGTTTAAATACTGATTTTAAAAGGGGTTTAAAACTGATTTTTTTATGAAAATAAAAACTGATTTGTTTAAAATAGTAAAAACTGATTTTTTATAAAAGTAAAAACTGATTTTTATAAAAGTAAAAACTGATTTTTAGAAAAAGGTTTGAACTTTAAATAGAAAAGGTTTAAACTTTAGAAAGAAAAAGGTTTTAACTTCAAAGAGAAAAAGGTTTGAGCTTTAGAATGGAAAAAGATTTGAACTTTAAAAAGTAAAAATCATATTTTTATATATTGAAAGTCGAAGTAAAAATCATATTTTTATATATTGAAAGTCGAAGTAAAAATCATATTTTTATATATTGAAAGTCGAAGTAAAAATCATATTTTTATATATTGAATAGCGACGTCAAAACTCGATTTTTATATATTGAATAACATAGTAAAAATTCGATTTTTACATATGTAGAGAATAAAGGCAACAAAGCGACAAAGCGAGAAAGGCGAAGATTTCTCTAAGTGAAGTGTCGTGAAGTTGGATAGCTATTGGTGAGATTTCTGATTTAAAAATATTATATGTGTGTGAAAATGAAAGTGAATTGCTATATATATATATATATATATATATATATATATATATATATATATATATATATATATATATACGCCCCTCGTCCACAAACCATGGACGATATTTATTGGTTGAAATTGTTGTGATAATTGATTGATAGCGAATGATTGTTTGGGATTGTTTGTGATTGATATTGGTTGATTTGTGGTTGTGAAATATTTGGTTGAAACCACATAGGATTAGTTTGTGGAAATGAAATAAATATATACATGCCGCCTGCGTGCGAACTAGATGCATGATCCCCATTGTCAAAAACAGCGAGGTTTTAAGGTAGAGCGAGGAGCCGTACTAGGGACGGTGCCGGTTTAACTACCCTGCCGTTATGCTGCCGAAATTTTGAATAATATTCGTGTGTTTGAATTATTTCCATATGCTTAAACTATAATTATTCATTGTATAGAAAACATTCATGTGTTGAATTGATATTCATTCGTTGATTAGAAATTCATGTGTTGAATGGTATTCATATTTTGAAATAAATCGTTCGATAATAAAAATCACATTTTTATCTATATATAGAAACCATAGAAAACATTCATGTGTTGAATTGATATTCATTCGTTGTTTAGAAGTTCATGTGTTGAATGGTATTCATATTTTGAAATAAATCGTTCGATAATAAAAATCACATTTTTATCTATATATAGAAACCATAGAAAACATTCATGTGTTGAATTGATATTCATTCGTTGTTTAGAAGTTCATGTGTTGAATGGTATTCATATTTTGAAATAAATTGTTCGATAATAAAAATCACATTTTTATCTATATATAGAAACCATAGAAAACATTCATGTGTTGAATTGATATTCATTCATTGATTAGAAATTCATGTGTTGAATGGTATTCATATTTTGAAATAAATCGTTCGATAATAAAAATCACATTTTTATCTATATATAGAAACCATAGAAAACATTCATGTGTTGAATTGATATTCATTCGTTGTTTAGAAGTTCATGTGTTGAATGGTATTCATATTTTGAAATAAATTGTTCGATAATAAAAATCACATTTTTATCTATATATAGAAACCATAGAAAACATTCATGTGTTGAATTGATATTCATTCGTTGATTAGAAATTCATGTGTTGAATGGTATTCATATTTTGAAATAAATTGTTCGATAATAAAAATCACATTTTTATCTATATATAGAAACCATAGAAAACATTCATGTGTTGAATTGATATTCATTCGTTGTTTAGAAGTTCATGTGTTGAATGGTATTCATATTTTGAAATAAATTGTTCGATAATAAAAATCACATTTTTATCTATATATAAAAACTATAGAAAACATTCATGTGTTGAATTGATATTCATTCGTTGTTTAGAAATTCATGTGTTGAATGGTATTCATATTTTGAAATAAATTGTTCGATAATAAAAAATCACATTTTTATCTATATATAAAAACCATAGAAAACATTCATGTGTTGAATTGATATTCATTCGTTGTTTAGAAATTCATTTGTTGAATGGTATTCATATTTTGAGATAAATTGTTTTATGATAAAAATCCCATTTTTATCACCAACTTGAACTATATAGAAGAATAGTGTTTTGAAATGAATTGTTTTACAATAAAAATCACATTTTTATTGTATGCATAAATCGTTGAAATGTGAAGTGTTAAAAATAGCCACTTGTTCAAAATAAACATATCTGAGTTGAAATATTCATTAATTAACTAATGAAATGATTTGCACCTATTTATGTAACATTAGAATGAATGGTGTTTTTAAACCAAATTGAAATCAAATATGAAGTCGAATAGAAAATGATAAATGATATGAACTGTGTATATGTGTACATACATATTCATTGAACAGGTTATAGCAAAGGGGCTAGAGAAGAGGAATAAAATTTTGTGCCCGACAAATAGGTACACATTTACTGCTTTGTTTGGGTGATGATTTTATGAGCCTGTTGGCTAGCCGCTTGGCTTTTTCTTTTTCTTTTTGAGATTAGAAGGACAGGGAAAGCTATTTGCGATTTCCCGATGCTCCCGGTGCAGGGGAGGTTATGGCGAATTTTTTCCAAAATTTAAGGCGTTAGAAAAATATTTGAAGTTAAAACGATATGGAAATCATTGAATGAACTATATTTATATAAATATATAAATATAAATAAAAATTAAAACGAAACGAAGCCATGCAGTTCGTATTTTGAAACCGTGATTTCAAACAACTAGTGCGGGAAATCCGACCATTGGATCTTCCCGAAACCTCAACCGTCGGGTTCGCCTTGGAATAATCTTTCCAACGGCACCAACCTTGTAAAAATCCAACGGTTGGATTGTCTGGAATGTTTAATTCAAATCTGAAGAAAAACAGCGCCAGAAGCGATTATATTTATATATATATATATAAATATAATTATATATTTAATCGAATAACGACGCTGCAGTTCGTATTTTGAAATCGAAATTTCAAACGATTGTACCGGGAGATCCGACCGTCGGATTTTCCCGAAACTGGAACCGTTGGGTTCGTTTTGAAAAGACCTTTCTAATGATGTTAATTTTGTGAAGATCCAACGGTTAGATTTTCAGATATGTGTAAAACAAATCTGAAGAAAAACAGCGCCACGACCGCTGTATGGCCCGAAGCGTCGTTTTGAATAAATTGGCTATTTTAAAATAAATAAAAATAGCGATGAATAGTTATAAAATATCATAAGCGATTTGGAATAGAAATAAACTGAATTTGTTCGATTTATGTGGCTTTTGATGGTTGAATGTGTTTGGTGTGAAAATTACATTAAAAGAACACAATTGGTGTTGTCGAATAATTTAACCATTGGAATAAATTGATTTGAAATTCTAAATATACGTGAATTATTTGAGAAGGCCAAGTTAATTCTCATTTCAAATAATTGACCGACGATTGAAAGTCGAAGATAAAGACGATGGTCGAAGACCGGAGATCTTCACCTCGTTTGGATGGTAACCGAGGTCCTGATTGGGAGGCATCCCGAAATATGGATAATGAGTGGTGATCGTCCAGACGTACGTGGTGATCGATGGGTTTACGAGGTATTTAGTGCCTCCGGTTTCGTTCAGACCCAGAACGGACTTGTAAATGGACTGTGTGTCTGACATTGGAGTTTATTCTGTGTTGATTGATTTCTGTTAAATATACATCTGTTTGGCGGCGGAGAATTTATTCTTTTGCTTAACGCCCTTCTCTGAGACGCACGAGCTCAGAGGTTGTATATCGATGGACATCAGTCGCATGGCATGAATTGCCTGTGTGGCATGCTAAGATGCAGTGATCAGGACTTCTGTTGAAAAGCAAAGTCTTGTGGTGATGATCAAAGCACCGCCTGTGTGGCGTAGCTTTGTGTATAACGTGAATTCGCGAGCCTCACACCCCGGTATGAACCTAAAACGGGAGAGGACATCAGGGAGGGCCTGCGTTTCTTTCTAGCTAGGGTGGTGTCAATGACCTACCAGCCCTGACATTTATATACTTTTCACCTATGTGGTTGTTGCTGTTGCGAGGCGCCTCGTTTTGATCGGACGATCCGGGTCCGATGGAGTCATTCGTTGGCTCGTTTACGCCCCAAAGGGCGGAGAAACGTAGTGTTCAGGCATAATAATCCACATCGGTGGACCGGACCTGACGATCCAAGGGCCCACCTGAGTCTGGGCCTGAGACATGGGCTAGATTGTCTCGAATTCGGTAAGGACTATCTTTTTCCTTGGTTCATGACGGAAATCCAATTTCCAAATATGACATCGTGCGGTTTTGATTGTATACCTATATATGGCGACATAGTGGTATGGGGGCATTAATGCCGTCTATGATTGATAGTTATGATTTGAAATTGTTTTCAAAACATGTAAACACTAGCAATAATATCAAATGCCTTTGTTTTATTCGTATCAATCACATTTTGGCTGTTATAAGGAAAAAACTCTATCCTCCGGTTTGCGTTGCATTGTGTGATGGGAACTGAGTCTTATAACGGCTTCATTTTTATAAAGAGCATAGCGATGTTTAAAAGAAAGATTTGTTTTAAAAGCACTGGCAATCCAATGGAGTAAACCCGTTCCACGAAAGTGGCATGGTCCTGTGATTAGCCAAAATATATGTGTTGAGCAGATTTCTCATACCAGTCCCATGACTGACTCGTAGTTTGTTTCACTCTCAAACTCAGGTGCCCCTTTTTCTACACGGGCAGCCTTGTATTCAGGTTTAGCTGGTTCTTTCTGGATAGCTAGTGCTGAAGATGGATTCTAACATTTATTCTTTTTATGCTGTTCAGCTCCTATTGTACATATTTTGTTTATTTCCGCTGTAGACATTTATGTATAGCTGAACTGTATTTGTACTAAGTAAGATCCTGTATACTGTGTAACTCTGATGATTACTTTTATCCAGTATATTTTGTTGTTCATTATCTGGTGTATTTATTTAATTTTGTTCTGCTATTATCTGTTTCTGTGTTATATTCCAAAGATAACCTTGTTTCCGTGAGAACGGGAAATCGGGTCGTCTCATCATGTTATATTGGTTAAGTGTTGCTTTGATTAACTTAATCCTACCATTCTTAGCCTATCTGTTTCTTAGCTTTAATTTATTCATTGAAGCACCAGCCTGTCACATTAGATCTATATTGTTGCGGTTGCTGGATGTGCCGGGCGGTTCCGGGCAAACTTACACTGAACTCAATCTAAACTCGGGTTTTTGGGCTTGAATGCGCTAACCTCTCACATTATATCTATATTGTTGCGGTCGCTGGATGTGCCGGGCGGTTTCGGGCAGTCTTACACCGCAACTCAATCTAACCTCGGGTTAGGAATTTTTATCTTTAGCCAATTTACATATTTGTCATATGTGTCCAAATCCATGTGTCAAATTTTCCACAAGTCTAGCCAATACAAGTTTATGCCACATTCTCATGCTATGCCCAAAATTTACTCTATTAAATTATACCCAATTTTCCCCATGTTATAATCACACGTGCAACGAGATTCAATCTAAGTTCCGAATGAACTTAGTATTCAAAAAAGCAAGTAAAAAGGGGGAAAATAGAAAAGGAGCATAAGAATTGACATAAGGAAAAATAGGCATGTAAAGATGTACCCAATTCAAGAATCATGTTTCAATGTTGTACATTAACAATATGGGTAGACAAGCTAAGCAATTTACATCATAGATATAAAGATTAGATAGAATTGGATTTAAGAGAATCACTAATTTTTATGTACAACATGATAAGTCCCACTATATCAATCACAATAGTCTCATAGGCATAGGATGTACAACATGACAGGTTGCATCATATAAATCACAACAGTCTCATAGGCATGATAAGTTCCATTATGTCAATCCAAGAGTCTCATAGACATGATAGGTTTTATTATGTCAGTCACAACAGTCTCATAGGCATGATAGGTTCTATTACGTCAGTCCAACAGTCTCATAGGCATGATAGGTGTCATTACATCAATCATAATAGTCTCATGGGCATAAGCAATTTAGATTAGACAAAAGAATAGGCACGAATCTGAATTAGGCATCATTCTAGATCTGACTATTACAGTAATGATTTCTATTAGATGTTTAAATCTAAATAATAACTGAACTTACAGAAAAAGGACGGATCTTGTATTCTGGGATCTAATTTCTAAATTTGAAAAGCTATCCTTTAATGTAGACGTTTGATTTGAAGTTCTTCTAAACGATTACTAGTTTGGATTTATTTTTCTAGTTAGGAGAAGATGAAGGAGGCTAGGCTAGCTTGTAGACGAACAGCATGACGACACCATAGTCTTAGGGTTATGAGGTTAGGGTCTAGGTTTGGCTATGTTTATATAGATGTCTAGGATTAATTTTAGCCTTTAGATTAGTCTTGGAGAAATCAGAGCCATCAAACTAAAGAGATGTGTCATCCAGCCAACCATAGCATGACACATAAGCCCAAACACCTCAGAAATTAGTCATTGGCCAATCAGAGAAGGCCAACTCAGGACTACAGAAATTCGTCATAGGAAGCAAATCTCAAATGGGTCGACTCCTTATAGGGGGTCGACACCTATGTCGACTCCCTACAGGGGGGTCGACACCTATGTCGACTCCCTACAGGGGGGTCGACACCTATGTCGACTCCCCTGTAGGAGGGTCCACAGCTATGTCGACTACCCTATAGGGGGGTCGACACCTATGTCGACTCCCCCTGAAGGGGGTCGACACCTCTGAGCGGGAAATTTCCCGCCCAGCCCGCTCTTACTTAATTTCGATTTTCGAACTGTTTTGACTTTTAATTATTAATTTAATTTAATTTAATTTCTGTTTAAACTTGAAATCTTCTGAACTCCATAACTTCTTCATATAGAGCCCGATTTATGCAAACTCAGAGTCCATCTCAAGTAAAATTCTGAGATGAACGCAATGGCGTAGCCCGTTTCCCCTAATTCCTACTTTAAAAATTAATTGTTCTTTAATTTGTTATTTTAATATACAGAGAAAATTCAGGGCGTTAAATTAATGATCCTTAGGCCCCCATCCTTCTTGGGTTTACAACACACCTCCTTGTTAACTAAACATTTATATTATCCACAAATTGGAACGCCACTCCAAAGGTAATTACTCCTGATTCTGTCGATTTTCTCAATAACCCATTGAGGAAATCTATGAACGACCATCTAATAAGTATGAATAGCATACAACACCGAATTAACAAGAACTAATCTATCTGCTCTGGACAAAAATATGCTATTCCAACTCGATAATCTACTATTGATCTTATCAATAATAACTAACCAATCATTCTTCTTAAGTTTAGAAGGCCTAATCTTAAAGCCCAAATAATCAAAAGGAAATTTAATGACAGAACAGTTCAAAGTGCCAGCATCCTGAGACTCGACATTATCCCGATCATTAAGAACCGTTAAAGCACTCTTATCAAAATTGATTCTGCGACTAGGTAACATCTAGTTTAACTTTTAAACTAGAATTTTATAATTCTATGACTTTAGTTTGAGTATTCAATTCATGATTCTCAGAAGCTAATATATCATTCTTATTCTTTTGTGTCTCAATTTCTTGACTTAACATTGAGATTTGAGAATTTTCTATTGAAAGAGATTCTTGTAATTTTCTAATCTCATCTTCTAAAATCTCTTTTTCATCTTTTAATAAATCTCTTTCAAATTCTACTCTTTTTCTATCTTCATTAGCTTGTTTATACTTTCTTTTTAAATTATTTCTAGAATCTAGAAATTTCGTATTAATTTCAATTAATTCATCACAAGTAAATTCACTAACCTCTGTATCCTTTGCCTTGAAGCATACATTTGCTTACTTGTTGTCACTATCGCTGTCACTATCGGAAGATGATGAATCAGAATTATCCCAATTGACTGGGAATGCTTGTCTTTTTATTTTTCCTTTTTGTTGTGATTCTTCTTCGATTCTGGACAATTATTTTGATAATATCCAGTTTTGTGATAATTAAAGAAATCCACTAGTGCTAGGTCAGGCTCTTTTGATGAATTCTTTTTCATGTTATTTTTTTGGCCTTTTCAATATTTTAGAAACTTTCTAAAATTCTTTGCTACAAAAGCAATATCCTCATCATTTGAATCTGAATCTTCTTTCTCAACATGAAAAGCTAAATTTTTCTTGTGTTGTACATGTGCTTTCTTTGCGTGCAAATTTACTTCATAGGACATGAGATTACCGATTAACTCTTCGGGTTTCATGGCAGAGAGATCATTAGCTTCCTCAATAGCTAGTACCTTTCTTTCCCATTCATCCGTTAAAGAGTTTAAATTTTTTGAGACCATATCAAAATCAGAGTACTTTTCTCCTAATCCTAATAGAGAATGATAAATGTTTTGAAAACATGAATACATGTCATTTATGGACTCATTTTTGTTCATTCTAAAATTCTGAAACTGGTTTATAAGCATGGACATCTTTCTTTGCTTGACCTTGTTAGTTCCTTCATGAGTAACTTTGAGTGTTCTCCAGATTTCATATGCTGTGTTGCACATAAAAACCCGATTAAACTGATTTCTATCTAAGGCACAAAGCAACATATTCATGGCTTTAGCATTGGTGGTAGCCTCTTCCTTTTAATTTGCAGACCATTCAGTATATAGAGTAGTGGATTGTGTATACTCTTTTTGTGTAACATTCCAAGCATCAAAAACACTAGCTTGCATATATATTCTAGCCTAATAACTATAGTTCATGCCATTAAAAAAGGGTGGTCTTGCAGTAGATTGGCCTTCAGTATATCTTGTATTAGTGCTAGTACTAGTGTTGTTATCCATATTAACTATGTATTAGATAACGGTTTTACAGTTAAACGATGGTCTTGCTCTAATACCAAATGAAAAGTTGGTGTGTATGACTTAAGCAGGATCTTTATATGGATATGGCAGAAATAATAAGCTAGTTAGGTACAATAGTTACACAGGTAAAAATTAAGCTATATATATATATCACAAATAAAACGGAAATGCAGAAGGCAAAGACACCAGGAATTTTATACTGGTTTAGACTTCCCACCCTACGTCCAGTCCCAAAGCTCCTCTTCGGAATTCACTATCATGCCCTCTCTTAACCCGAAGGAATAGGTCACAATACACCTGATCACCAAGAAGGATGTCCATGCTTGAGCACCCACACAGGACTTCAAAATTTACAAGTGTTTTAACTCTTGAGTGTATTCTCTAATCAATACGGAATAGTCACTATGAAGTACAACCTTCCTATAATCTTATCCTCGAGTAGTTGAAGTGTATGTGAAGTTTTAAGGAAGTATGTTGATTATTGAATCAAGGGATGTGAAATATTGTAAAAGATTCAATAAGTAACTTGAATTTAGGAGAGCTTTAGAATACAAAGAGAATAGAAGTTCAAATCAGAAAATAGAGACAATAGAATAAGAATTGGTTATTTGGAAAACATGTTCGTAGTGCTTATATAATTTTAGATGAGTAGCATTCCTTCATGAAGGGTTCAGCAAAAAGTTGCATCCATTTCCATTCATAATTGAAGAGAAAACTCTTCATGAAAGAAGGTGACTCTTCATGAAAAGGCTTCTGTTTCGAGTCAGTCAACTAGTCTAAAAACCATTAGTCGAATGATTGAATCAAATTGTAAAACGTTTGGATTTAAAACCTTTTAAAACTAGTAGTTATTGTACAAAAACATGCTGACCAGTCGATTGGTCATATTTCTACCAATCAACTGGTACAGCTGAGTTTGTACAATCATGGCTTTTTAAAGACTTATAATAAATATATACACACCTTACTTTATATATTCGTGTTATACTTAAGGATAGATTTTAACATATTTCTAACAAGACTCAATATGTATATATATATATATAACCTTATATCCATGACATGATTTCCATTGCTCTTCTCTTTGTTGACATTAATCAAAATTCTTGTTTTCAATAAGTAATACCATGTAATTTTAAAGAACATTAATAAACTAAAGGGATAATTAATTAAACGATGGGAATTTAGTAAAAACGGATTGTACCAATGCGTTCATCTTGGAATTCTGGTTCAGATAGACTCTGAATTTGTGTAAAATGGACATCGTATGAGGAGGATATAAAGGTCAGAAGTTTGTATGCATATAAGAAGGATATATGTAAGTATAATTCAAAATAGTTCAAAATTAACGAAGCGGGAAACGAAGAAGGTAGGGGAGGGAACCGGACCCGTTGTGGGCCGAACCACGCTTGGTTTAGGTCGACCAGTGGGTCGACTCAAGGTCAGGTGGTCGACCTACACACGATCTGGCAATGTTCATTTTCCTGTTTCTGGACTGCTTTATTAACTTGGTTCATTATTTTACTAAACGAATTAGATTTAAAAATGGAAATCTGATGGTTAAGGATTGTCTTGTAAACTCTATATAAAAGCATGCACTCTTATCAAATCAATTACACTTCGTTATAATACTTCCTCAAACCTCTGCTCTAAAAATTTAAGATGAAGATAGGGAGATGATGCCGAAACTTGGATTGAATCAAGAAAATTCTTATCTTACTTATACAAGAATCCCTTCTACAACATCAGCATATTCTCCCCTGTACTTTAAATCCAATCTCTGTGACTTCATGTTACTTTTAGATATAAAATTTAATAGTAATGTTGACATGTTAATAAACCTAGATCTGAGCATATGCCTGTTATTTAACTAATCCATGTCTAAATAGTTTTTTGTTATTACATGTGTTTTCCTGTACCCCTGTTCTGTTGTTCAGTTATTATTATATGCCTATTTATGTTCTTCTGACTCTCTTTTCCCCTTTTTATTTTATAAGTCTAGGCTACCTTCGAGCCTGGGCCAATCTCGTAAGAGACATACGTATGAACAAAATTGGGACAATTAGGAAATGTTTGGGAATAAAAATAAAAGAGGGAAATTTGGGTCATATCTTTTACTATGGAATATGACTGAAAATTTGAGGCATATCTTGTACTATGGAATATGACTGAAAATTTGGGGTGCATGAACATGTAAATCTGTAGGCTTAATTCAAAGATTAAGTAGAACATGTTAATGAAAATATATATTACCTGTGGAATTTATTAAATTTGTGGGGGTTAAGTAAATCTGTTAAAACTATGGGGTTAACTAAACCTTATTAATCTGTTTGGGTTATATGAACCTGTAAAACTTAACCCGTTACATATGTGGGGGTTATACGAACTTGTTAATCGGTAACCTATTAAATCTATAGGGGGTTATGCCGTAAGACTTACCTTGTTAAAATCCTAGTTAACCGAGGACACATGTTGTAGGGGTTTGGCTTGTGTCATCTACTGTATGGGAACAATATCAGCCAGTAACCCATTCTAGTATTAAACGGGGACCCCGCACAAGGTAGGGGTCAGGGCACACATACTGAACTTGTAGTAAGAGGTTCATCTGAAAGAGGATGTATATAGAGCGCATTCGAACGGAGCCATGGGCGTGCATGGGTCCGATCTGTAGGGGAAAATAAGTCGTTGTAGCATCAGTGAATAGGTCTGTGTCCTTCTTCAAGTTGCCACTTTAGGAAGTAATACACACTACTATGGGGCTGACACAGGATATTTACACGTTAGGGAGCTGATCACTTGGGGTAGTAATTAGGGTGCATCTAGCCCTACCCGTTTCTATTAGTGTACCCGTTATTTCAATTTGGGTTAACACACGATATATTCTGTTGAGGTAACTGTTATTTCTATTTGGGGTAAAAACCCAATATGTAACTAGAGTACACCTAAACCTACCACTATGTTTCTGTTGGGATCACTCTGTTTTTGTTAATTAATTAGGGAACACCTAATTCTATCACAAATCTTGTATACTAGTATTGGTGCAGAGAAAATTAAGTGAGAAGCATAGCTTGGTCCCTATTAACCTGTTTATTCTGCTTATCTTGTTCATCTGTTTATACCTGTTGTATATTACTGCTATCTCTCATCCAGTTTATTTACCTGTCGTGATACTTTTACTTCTTTATATGCTAAAAGTCACTGGACTCGCCAGACTTTATGTCTAATCCTTTTTGTTTCCCTTTCGCTCTTTCCTTTCCCCCCAGGTTCTCAGGGTTGGAACACTCAGTCATGATTAGGACTCTCTCTCTTTTTCTGCTTGGATCTAGATCTATTTTGATGTATCACTTTGATTACTTTTCTACTTTGTTATGGCTATTATTGGGGATTATGATTTTACATTTCTGTATTCAGATGGTTTTTAGAGAAAGAAAGATGTTTTGGTTTGATGTATTTGGTTTTAGTATTTTAGCCTGATGTTGTAACTAGTTTTGAGACTACAATGTTTTTCTACTGAATAATGAAGTTTTAAATTTCTTCTGCTATTTTTATATCTATCTTATGAGATTCTATTTTTGTTTACCTATAACGCTTCACGAAACTTAATGCATTCTGATAAGAGTGACATTAACAGACATGGGGTGTCACATTTGGTATTAGAGCTGAAGGTTGCAAGATCGGATAAAAGTTTTGAAATTATTTTCAAAAATAAAGTATTTTCAAAGAAAAGTTTGTTTTTGAAAAACACATTCCCCATACCCATATAAAATATCTTTCTAGTTCTCTGCTTGAATCACTTTTCCTTTTCTTTTCAGCATGTCTGGGGAACCGAATCTTCCCAAGTCCTTTCCTATATCGGCTTGGTTTCGTAGATATCTTGAGGCTACGACACCTACCAGAGGCCAAGGAGATGCCCCTTCCCGAGCAGTAGCTGTTGTATCTCTACTTCCGTGAGTAGATAATTTCTCTAAGATATGCAAGGACTTCTGTGCTATGTGAGGAAAACCATTCGGCGGATCTGAATGCTTTGTGGAAGCACGAAATTGGCTGCGAGAGATAGTAAACTTGTTTGGACTTTTTGAGGTCGACGACCGTAAAAAGATATAGTTGGTTGCACGGTAGCTTAAGGACGAGGCTTCGTTTTTGTGGATGGTGAAACAAGCAGGTCATCCAGTTGATGGCTTGGGCTGATTTTCGATAGAGATTCGAGACAAAATTTCTTTCTCAAGCAGAAGAGATTATGCAGATAGAGAGATTCTTGGCCCTTAAGCAAGGAAGTATGTCTGCTAAAGAGCATGTCAATAAGTTCAATCAGTTGGCAAGGTTTGGTCTGGAATTGCGCACCCCGCACAAGAAAGCTTCAGATTTGTGAAAGGATTGAATCAACCTATCCAAGCATTGGCATTGTCTCAAATACCGATGGGGGCAACTTTTTAAAGACTTGTTGACATGGCATTGATGCACGAAGAGAGTAAGGATGATAAGAAAGAGGTTAAGACCAATAAGATGCAAAACAAGAAAGTGTAGCCCAAGAAAGAAACACAAAAGAAGGGTGGAAAGAATGACAAAGATCAGAACAAGAAGAAATGTCATGGTTGTGGGAGCTTGGGTCATTTGGTCAAGGATTGCAGAAAAAGAAAGAATGCTTGTTTCACCTGTGGTGAAGTTGGACACTATACTAGGAATGCCCAAAGAAGCAAGGACAGGGGTAAGGGGCATGACCTTCTGGAGGGCATGTGCATGCCCTCGAGGCCAGTGGACCGGACAGAGCTAGGAAAGTTTTTGTTGAACGTTTGATTTCCCTTTCTGATCATCCAGTTAGGACTCTTTTTGATTTTAGAGCTTATCGTTCTTTTATATCTAATATGTTGTTGAGTCTCTGCACCTTAGTGTTTGTATTGTATTTTATCTCACTATCGTTTCAAACCCCATTGGGGATATGACTCGTCTGTCTATGATATGTCGGGGTTTAAGGATATCTGGGTTAGGCATCAAGTTTGAGTGTGATGTGTATGTGCTTTGTTTTATAGGCTATGGTATGATTCTAGGAATAGACTGACTAGCCGTGTAAGATGCCATCCTAAACTGTGAGAGGAGAGTCATTAGACTTTTGACTTGCCAAGGGAGGACTTCGTGATTTCCTTTGACCCAAAGGGCTCTGTCATTTTTAGTTCCCTAGAATCACTTGATGCTTCTGTCGATGATTTGCAATCTGTACCCATAGTCTATGAGTATCCGGATGTTTTAGATGAGGTTAGGGGCTTACCTCCGAGGCGTTAGATTGATTTCTGGATATACTTAGTGGATAATGCGGAGCTAGTCGCATTGCCTATGCGCCATATGGCTCCTAAGGAGAGGAGGGAGCTTAGCAAGCAAGTAGGGGAGCTACTTCAGAAGGGGTTTATTAGGTGAAATCTATCGGAATGGAGTGCTCCAGTCATCTTCGCGACCAAGATGGATGGCCCACTTCGCTATATGTTGATTTCAGGGAGTTGAATAATCTCACCAAGAAGAGTAGACATCCATTCCCGAGGATTGATGATCTGTTTGACCGTCTTGTTGGCGCATCCTTTTTCTCGCATATAGACCTAGCCACGGGAGTTCATCAGTTGAGGGTGGTCATGGATAATATAGACAAGACCACTTTCAGAACTCTAGATGGATTCTTTGAGTGGCTAGTCATGCCTTTTGGGTTGACGAATGAACCCACATATTTTCTAGATCTGATAAGTAAGGTGTTTAGGGAGTTTCTGAACAAGTTCGTGGTAGTCTGTGTGGATGACATCTTGATTTTCTCGAAGAGCAAGAAAGAGCATGGCCTAGATTTAGGAGAGTTTTTGAGGACTCTCAAAGCACATCATCTTAAGGCGAAATTCTCCAAGTGTCACTTTTGGAGAAGGGAAGTAAGATTTCTAGGGCATGTGGTCTCCAAGGATGGGATAGCGGTGGATCCTGCGAAAGTAATTGCAGTTCAAGATTGGAAGGTTCCAAAGAAAGCAACGGAGCTGAGAAATTTTCTTGGTTTACCGGGCTATTATAGGAAGTTTATCAAGTATTTCGCAAAGATATTAGCCCCACTCACCAGACTGACGAAGAAGAATCTGACCTTTTCTTGGGGTATTGACTATGATGATGCTTTCCAACGGTTGAAGAGGGCTCTGACAACAAACCCAGTTTTGGCATTGCCTAATGGGAACAAGGTGTTCACAGTGTACACTTATGCTTTTGATACAAGGCTAGGTGTTGTCTTAACGTAAGAGGGAAGGGTATTATGCTATGGTAATAGGCAGTTGAGAGTTCATGAGAAGAACTACCCTATCCATGATTTAGGGTTGGCTGCTATAGTGTTCACACTTAAAACTTGGCGGCATCATCTACTTGGAGAAAGATTCGAGTTATACACGGACCATAAGTCGCCCAAGTATGTGTTCTCGTTGGAGGAACTCAATTTGAGATAGCAAAGATGGATGGAGTTCCTAACATCCTATGACTTTGAGATTTCTTATACCCCTAGTAAGGGTAATGTAGTGGCGGACGCGTTGAGTAGGCAAAGGATGACCTTGAGTCCTCTATTCGTAGAGAGGCAGAGCTTGGAGTACATATTGACCTTTGATTTTAGGCCATCTACGGATCTTACACCAGGTTTGTTGGAAATTTTAGAGGTGCTACCTACTCTTATGGATCAGATAGGATCTTCGCAGCTGGAGGACCCATAGATAACATATATCTTCGATAGGATCAGTAGAGGGGAGGTTTCTAGTCACCTTAGTCGATATTTGACGAATGACAAAGGGTGGATACGACGAGATGGGAGGCTTTCTGTTCCCCTAGTTAGAGTTTTGTTGAGGACAGTCCTTGAGGAAGCCCATCATTGTAGGATGACTATCCATTCGGGCCGCGATAAGATGTACTAAGACATGAAGAGGATTTTCTTTTAGGTCGGGATGAAGAAAGATGTAGCAAAGTTTGTAGCTCGATTTTTAGTTTGCCATCAAGTAAAATCTGAACGGAAGAAGCCTGGCGGTATGCTTCATCCTTTGGATGTCCCATAATGGAAGTAGGAGAGCATCTCAATGGATTTCATCAATGGTTTGCCTAGATCGAGGAGAGGCAACACCAGTATCTGGGCCATAGTAAACAGGCTTACTAAGAGCAT
The DNA here is from genome assembly GCA_030737875.1 of Allium sativum. Lineage (NCBI taxonomy): Eukaryota > Viridiplantae > Streptophyta > Magnoliopsida > Asparagales > Amaryllidaceae > Allium > Allium sativum. The sequence continues at coordinate 963,801,254 of CM060912.1, read as the reverse complement.
TTATTTCATTTCTGTTAGGAGAAAGATAACAACAACATGGTTGGCATTAGTTCTCTTCGTGAAATGGTCTGTCTACATGGATTACCTTCTAGCATAATAAGTCATCGTGATCACATCTTCACTCATGAGTTCTGGAAGAACCTGCAAGAGACACTGGGTACACAGTTATGTTTAAGCATCGCATATCACCCTCAGACCGATGGACAGACTAAGAGGGTGAATAGGGTTCTTAAGGATCTTTTGAGGCTGTGTATCCTAGACTTCGGAGGGACTTGGGAGGAGCATCTCCCATTGCTGGAGTTCGCCTACAACAACAACTACTAGACTAGTATAGGCATGGCACCCTTTGAGGCACTATACAGACGACCTTTCAGATCACCGACTTGATGGTGGGAGTCTACGGATAGGCTTCTACTTGGACCTGCGATGATTAGACAGACGTTAGAAAAGGTTGATCTTATCTGTCGACGTATGAAGACAACTCAGGACAGGCAGTAGTCCTATGTGGATAAGAGAAGGACTGACATCGAGTTTAGGGTAGGAGACATGGTTTTCATCAAAGTATCACCTTTAAGGAATGTGGATTGCTTTGGATCTGTAGGGAAAGTGGCACCAAGGTTTGTAGAGCCATTTCCCATAATAGAGAGGATAGGTAAAATGACCTATGGGGTGAGGTTACTAGAGAGATTGGCGAGTGTTCATGATGTTTTCCACGTTTCCCATTTGCGTAAGTGCCTTCACAATACAGCGGAGGTGGTTGAGCCGAGCATGTCTAAGGAAGTGGAGGTAGAAAAGAAAGCAACAGTTAGACGAGTTCCTACCTGAATACTTGGATCAGAGACTAAGAAACTGTGCAACGGAAAGGTTAAGTTACTATAAGTGCAATGAGGAGAAGACTGCGAGGATGCAACTTGGGAGACTGAAGACAATATTTGTAACGACACGGATTTCGCTCGGACCTAATTGATCGCTAAATCGACCAAGACCGTTCGAATCCCGTATACACTAACTCTGGGCATACAACACATCAGAACAAATAACAGAAGACTTCTATAAACATCATAATAATGTTACATCGGAGTACAGAATATATCAGAGTATATCGAAATATAATACATCGGAAGATTAATTTACATTAAATGTAATACAGTGCACAGCGGAAATAAATAAATAACACAGCGGAAGACAATAAACGCACTCGAAACAGCTTTAAGCTTCAATCCATAATCCTGCTTATATATCTGCAAAATAAACTACTCGACTGCCCGTGTGGAAAATAGGGGCACCCGAGTTTGCAAGGGAAAAGCAAACTATAGGTCAGTCATGGGACTGGTGTGAGAAACTCTAAACAGTTATAATTAACTTATTTAATAATACGGCATATCATGGGACCATGCCGCTAATGCGGAACGGGTTTACCCCCATGAATGCCAGTGTATAAACAACAATCAATATAGATATATGGATCTACTATGCATCAATCAACATGCAATATCCCAATCCACCCATTTAGATTAATCACCACACGTAGATTTTCTAAATCCAATTCAATTTACAGAAATTATTCCTTTGGACTTTATTTCCCGATTTCTATTTCAAATCATTTGAAATACATATCTAACTTTCTATAACAAAGTAGATTTCACTTCGGGATCTCAAATCAAATCATTTGGAAACATGAATTCCAAAACATAACAATGCATACAAACAAGTATGCAACCAAATATCGTGCTCCCCATCGACAAGGCAAATGGTACGCACCTAGCAACTAGATATATATAAATGTGCACATACCCCCACATAGGAGCAGGCTACACCGACGATGCACCTCCCACACATGGAGAGCATACACCGCCCTCTCACCCATACTTTTAGTCTCAAGGTTACCCGAATCTTTAGCCACATACTAAATCATTTCATATCCCTAAGTAGGGTAAATCATTTCACAACATAATAATCACAAGTACTTTCAAAATATAGTACTTCACACAAGTAATTCACACATATGATCAGTCACTATTAATCACATAACCTTTGAGCTCGTATGTCTCAAAGAAGGGAGTTAAGCAAGAGAATAAATTCTCCCCCACCAAACAGATACATCATTAATAGCAACTAATCAAATATGTGATGAACCACAATGTAACACATAATACATTTCAAAATATCTTCGATAATATCGATTTTAGGCCTCGAAATCCTTTCTGTTTTATAAAACATTTTTATAAAACATTCCCTGTCCAGAATCGGGAATACATTTCTTTTCACTTAAGAAAAATATATCATTTCACAATCATTTGTTAAATTTGAAATGAACACAACATCGCTGAACACATTATCGTCAATTCGTGAAGTGTTTCACCAGGTGTTAGCATACAGATATCTTTACCCAAGCCAATACTTAATGTAAAGGCATATTCTTCTCATAAACTGGTCGAGCACCATCCAAACAATCAATCAACCTCAATCAATATCAACAACTAAGTAAATTTGGTTTAATCACATCACATGTTTTGGTAAATTTAATCACCATTCATTCATCCAAATCTAATAAATTATTTATTCAAACACCAATTGGTTTCATCTCTAAAATCGTTTCATATTGATTGTTCTACTTTTTGGAAATTAATCCTGCTTTTACGCGGGTTAAAGAACTAATGTCATTTAAACACAATTCACGACAAACCCCAAATCCAATTTTATATTAAACACAAGGCTTTGAATAGAAAATAGTATCGGCTTATATTCAACATCAAATTCTGAAACTAACAAATCTCGTATTGAAAATAACGATATTAATATAACTTTCAAATTTCCACAACCATATCTGTATAATCACGAAATCCAACATCGAAATATTCCAAAGAAAATTTCGATTCAAATTCATATATTGGAAATTCCGGTTATTTTTAAAACCATTTCAAATCCAATTTATTTATTTAAAAATAAATAAATTATTATTCTGGTTAATAACTAGTTTATTTTGAAAAAAATCTATTTTTATCTTTTCAAATATGGGATTTTTCAGCCCAATTCTTTCCAAATCATTTATTATGATTTTACACAAATTATTGATATTTTTAATAATTTTATCAAGGCCGGTACAGTCGATTTCCACCAAAGGCCATCGAACTGCACTTACAACGACCTTTTCCAAATTTGATTTGGACATAATTCCAAATCCAACCGTTAGATTTCAAATTTCTTATATTCGTTAGAAAGCTATTTTCAATACGAAACTAACGGTCCCGGTTTCAGGAGAACCCGACGGTCGGATCTCCCGTAATACCCGTTCGAATTTAATGGTCAAAATTCACGAACTGCCGTAGCGCAACACGTTCTATTCAGGCCATTATATTATATATTTAATATATATAATATATATTTCATCGATTTCCTTTTTAAAACGTATTTTATAAATCGTTTTAAATTCGTTTTCAAAATGATTTCAACTTCATATTCAATTTCTAATCAAAATTGAATATTCCATATACACGACAATTTTATACAGTGTACATATATGTTAAAAAATATATTTTTAATAATCGAATCATTTTCGCATTTCATATATATATATATATATATATATATATATATATCATTTTCATTTCATATATACATCGTTTTCACATTTCATATATATATCGTTTTCGTTTCATATATATATATCGTTTTTACATTTCATATATATATCGTTTTCACATTTCATATATATATCGTTTTCATTTCATATATACATCGTTTTCATTTCATATATATATATATATATTATATCCATCTTTCATATATAAAATATTTTCACTTTCAATATATATGATATTTTCACTTTCAATATATACACGATATTTTAACTTTCAATATATACGATATTTTCACTTTTCAATATATACGATATTTTAACTTTCAATATATATGATATTTTCACTTTTCATATATATGATATTTTCACTTTTCAATATATACGATATTTTCACTTTCAATATATACGATATTTTAACTTTCAATATATACGATATTTTCACTTTTCAATATATACGATATTTTCACTTTCAATATATACGATATTTTAACTTTTAATATATACGACATTTTAACTTCCAATATATACACGATATTTTAACTTTTAATATATACGATATTTTCACTTCATGATCAATTTATTTCATTTCACATCACGATCAATTTTCACACAGATTACAATCAAACAAGTCGTCCATGGTCTATGGACGACGGGGAGCAGTTCATATATGCAGTTACAAAATAAATAACTGTACAGAAATAATATAGTGAGAGAATTCTCACATTGGGTTCCACTCCACCAAAAATAGCAAAAGGATAAGAAAAATATGCGGTCTCTTCTAGAATGTAGAAGACGTCCACACGAGTCCACTGTCTCTTGTTTCACTAATTTCATCAACAAACGAGAAAGATATGATTTTTACAGTGAAATCAAAAACCTAGCGCTTTAAATTTCTACAAACTATAAAATAAAATACAGGCCCTTACCCCCACAAAAACTTCAAAACTAGGTTTTAGTTTTTCTTGAAATCCATGCAACTATACGTCGATCGGCCTTCACCACGTGATAGAGGGGAGAGAGGCGCGCCTGTCGATGGTCGGAGGAGGAAGCTCGGTGGTCGGGACAAGGCGGCGCGGCGGTTTGAAACGGCGAACTTCATGGGAGCGGATCTCGACGCACACGAGACGAGGGAGCTCAAGGCTACTATGGATTTGAAGCTCTCCTCAAGCTCTACAAATCAATCAAAAGAACCTATAGCTAATTTGGCGTGGATCGATCAGAAAATGGCTGGGAAGATTGTAAATCGTTTCCGTCGTTTATCTCGATGTTGGGGAGAGAGAATTTCCCTTTTTTTTTATAAAATTCTGATTGGTCGGGAGCTATTTAAAGCTTTAAAAGAGGGTTTTCTAACACGACCTCCAATCTAAACCCAACGATTGTCGCCCCCAGCTAAATACCCCTATTGTGAACACAATGGGATATGTTTCATAGGCCCATTTGACTGTTTCAGTTAGTTTCTCTTCAAATTAAAATATAAAACATTCAATATTCGATTTGAACGTACATTTCAATTTGCCGGGGCCACATACTGATCCCAAAAATTCCAGAAAAATAAATCTAGCTATGTTTTGACGATACGGTCCCAACAAAACTAGTTTCGTCGAATTCTGAGACCGTTTGGAAAAATGGCCCTTTTCTGGTCGATCCAATTTAATAGAAATCAACCAAACACATTTTCCTTTGCCACGCTCACATACTTGCTTCAAAAATTATGAAATTTGAAACCTAGCAATAATTTGACATCCCGGATCCAACAAAAGTAGTTACGTCGAATTCCGAGGTCGTTTGCAAAATGGCCATTTTCACGGGCTATATAAACTCTATAGCGACCTTTCTGAAAATTCATTTGGCCATAACTTTTGCTTCCCGCTACGAAACTTTGATTTTTCAAATTCATTAGAAAGATATTCACTAACAGATTTAAATATTTTTGGTTTCACTAAAATCCGTTTTATTTTGCACCCAGTATAGTCAGTCAAAGTTTGAATTCAAATTTTGAAACTACCGCACCATTTCAGCCCTTGTTTATAATTAGAAATAATTATATTTATTTTCAAACATCGATTCAAACACACTTTTCGTCATTGTTATCTAAAATATTTATTTTAAATATTTAAAATCCACTAAAATAGCGAATTTAAAAATTTTAAATTGGTTCAGATTTTACGGGTTGTTACAATCTCCCCCACTTAAAAAAATTCGTCCCTGAAAAGGAACAAAGTCGAAAGTGGTTTGATTAATCAACTCTACTTTCAATCTGGCTTCCATTCTTCAACTTTTCAGTTTCTAAGAATTTTGAAATTCATAAAAATTTGTCAAACACCCTAAATTTTCGAAAAATTTCTCCATAACCTCCTTTGTACGGGGAGGGGTTTGGAAATTTATTGGGCCGTATTAGGTACCCAATAAATCCTAATAAGCATGCACATATTTACAGTGATATATTCCGGTGTCCACAGGGGAGTGTGTATAGATCATAACTCCAGAGAATAAATTCTCGTCACCCTATAAATGGTTTTTGTGCCTTAATGACTAGAGAGACGTGTTTATTGTCATCCCCAGGCCCATGTGGGATTTTTATTAATCTGGGAATTTACCGGTACATTTTATATGGTCTATATCAGTCATCAGTTCAACCTGTAATATATAGTCATCTCCATACAAGCCTCTCGCTCGTATGGTAAACCTTCAACCTCGTCACACAAGCTCCAAATGCTTATGTGGTATACGATGAAGTATGCCTATCTTCAAGAAGTATGCCATGTAGTGTAGTTCAAAATTAATTGTTACTATCCAATGGCGACGTTTATTATTACATACAGAACAACCAGTACTCCGCATGCAATGACATTCATAGGATATAATAATATTTCGTATCCAACTCATTAAGGTTTACCTATTTGTCCGGCACGCAAATAAATTCTTTACTCAACCGCTATCCATTTACCTGTTCAACATATATAATGCCATGTATATATATCTATCTATTTTTAAATTAGTTCAATACTTGATTTAATTTCATAAATTTACCATCATTCTCTTCTTGATTAAATTAACTATCGTTCTAACAATATAATTAATCAAATCCACAATCACACAACACAAACAACAATTAATTTGTTTTTAACTTTTCAAAAATATATCTTTTATATATTCAAAAATTACATTTCTAAAACCAGACTATATATATAATCACATACATATTATTTATAAACATATAACTCTCAACTCGTTCTGGGGCATTTCTGACCCCATCTCTAACGAGTTATTTTGATTCTGCTATACTCATACTAGGATATTACTAATCCTATCTGTAATGAGTTATTCGTCCTAGAACACTACTGGTTCTATCTCTGACGAGTTCGTTAATATGTTATATTCCAGAACTAAGCTTAACCAAAGCTCTGATACCAAACTAAGACGACCCCAAAACCCCGTAAGACGGTGGCAAGGGTAATCTTTGGAATATGACACATAAACAGAGAATAACAGAACAGAATTAAATAAAAACACCAGATAATGTACAAATAATACACTGGATAAACATAATCATCAGAGTTACATGGTATACAGGATCATACTTAGTACAAATACAGTTTAGCTATACATAAATATCTACAGCGGAAAAAAACATAATATGTACAATAGGAGCTGAACAACATAAAAAGAGATAAATGATAGAATCCATGTTCAGCTCTTGCTATCCAGAAAGAGCCTGCTAAAACCTGAATACAAGGATGCCCGTGTAGAAAAAGGGGCACCCGAGTTTGCAAGTAAAACAAACCACGAGTCAGTCATGGGACTGGCATGAGAAATCTACTTAACACATTTTATAATATGGCTAATCACAGGACCACGCCACTTTCGCGGAACGGGTTTACTCCATTGGATTGCCAGTGCTTTACAACAAATAAATCTTTTAAACATCGCAATGCTTTTTATAAAAATGAAGCCATTATAAGACTCAGTTCCCATCACACAATGCAACGCAAACCAGAGGATAGCGTTTTTACCTTATAATGGCCAAAATATGCTTGATACGAATAAAACAAAAGCATTTGATATTATTACTAGTGTTTATATATTTCAAAAACAACTTTAAATCATAAGTATCAATCATAGACGACATTAATGCCCCATACCACTATGTCGCCATATATAGGTATACAATCAAAAGCGCACATGTCGTATTTGGAAATTGGTTTTCTATCATGAACTGAGGCAAGGGATCATCCTCACCGAATTCGAGACTCTCTATCCTGAGCCTCAGGCAAGCGCGCAGACAAGCTTTGGATCGTCAGGGCCGGTCCACTGATGTGGATTATTATGCCTTAACACTACGTTCCCCCACCCTTTGGGGCGTAAATGAGCCAACGAATGACTCCGTCGGCTTCACATAGTCAACGATATATCCGAGGCGCCTCGCAACAGCAACAACCACACAGGTGAAAATAATATATATGTCAGCCAGTTTAAACACTAACACCACCTCTAGCTAGAAAGAAACACATGCCCTCCCTGATGTCCTCTCCCGTTTCTGGTTCATACTGGGGTATAAGGCTCGCGAATTCATGTTATACACAAAGCTATGCCACATAGGCGTCGCTTTGATCATCAACCTCAAGACTTTGCTTTTCAACAGAAGCTTTAATCACTACATCTTAGCATGCCACACAGGCAATTCACACCATGCAACTGATGGCTATCAATCACACAGAATGAATTCCAATGTCAGACACACAATCCATTTACAAGTCCGTTCTGGGTCTGAACGAAACCGGAGGCACTATATACCTCGCATACCCATCGATCTCCACGTACATCTGGACGATCACCACTCATTATCCATATTTCGGGGTGCCTCCCAATCAGGACATCAGTTATCATCCAACCGAGGTGAAGATCTCTAGTCTTTAACCACCGTCTTCATCATCGACTTCTTATCGCTGATCAATTATTTGAAATGAGATTTAACTCAGCCTTTTCAAATAATTCACGTATAATTAGAATTTAAATCAATCCATTCCAATGGTTAAATTATTTGGCACCAATAATTAAATTTATTAATGTAATTTTCATGCCACACACATTCAGCCATCAAATATCACATAAACAGAGCAAATTCAGTTTATTTCCATTCCATATCATTTATAATATTTCATAACGATTTATCGCTATTTTTATTTATTTAAAAATAGCCATTTCATTCAAATGACGCTTCGGACCATAACGCGGCCGTGGTGCTGTTTTTCTTCAGATTTGATTTACACGTATCTGAAAATCTAACCGTTGGATCTTTACAAAATTTATATCATTAGAAAGATCTTTTTGAAACGAATCCAACAGTTTCAGTTTCGGGAAAATCCGACGGTCGGATCTCCCGGTACACTCGTTTGAAGTTTCGATTTCAAAATACGAAATACAGTGTCGTTATTCGATTTATTTTAATTATATATATATAATCAATTCTGGAGCTGTTTTTCTTCAGGTTTGAATTAAACATTCCAGACAATCTAACCGTTGGATCTTCATAAAGTTGGTGTTGTTGGAAAGATATTTCCAAAGCGAACCCAACGGTTTCGGTTTCGGGAAAATCCGATGGTCGGATCTCCCGCACTAATCGTTTGAAATCACGGTTTCAAAATATGAACTGCAGCTTCGTTATTCGATTTATTTTAATTATATATATATATATATATATATATATAATCTACTCTTCGATTCCTAAACCATATTCTTTTCATACATTAGATAAAAATGATATTTTTATCCAACAGACTTTTATTTCAACACTCCACTATTTTTAACAGTTCATGTATATAATAAAAATGTTATTTTTACAGTAAAGCCATTGATTTCAAAACACTACTATTTTATATAGTTCATATAGATGATAAAAATATGATTTTTATTATAAAACAATTTATTTCAAAACATGACTATTTTATATAGTTCATATAGATGATAAAAATATGATTTTTATTATAAAACGATTTATTTCAAAACACGACTATTTTATATAGTTCATATAGATGATAAAAATATGATTTTTATTATAAAACAATTTATTTCAAAACACGACTATTTTATATAGTTCATATAGATGATAAAAATATGATTTTTATTATAAAACAATTTATTTCAAAACATGAATGTCGTTCAACACATGAATTTCTATTCAACACATAAATTTCTATTCAACACATGAATTTCTATTCAACACACGAATATAGTTTCAACACATGAAAATAATTCTATCACATGAATATTATTGAAAATTTTGGCAGCATAACGGTAGGGTAGTTAAAACCGGGACCGTCCCTAGTATGGCTCTTCGCTCTACCTTAAAGCCTCGCAGCTTTTGACAATGGGGATTTCATGCATCTAATTTGCACGCAGGCAGCATGTTTATTTTTTTCTTTTCCACAAACTAATCCTATGTGGTTTCAACCAAATAATATTCAACCACAAACGGGTATTTTTCAACCACAATCAATCAATTTCAACCACAAACAATTCTAATCAACCATTCGTTATCAACTAATTTTTCACACAAATCATAACCAATAAATATCGTCCATGGTTTGTGGACGAGGGGCGTATATATATAAGTATATTTCACTTCTATTTCAACATATATATAATTTTTACAATGCATATATAACTTATACATTGAACGTACAACTTATACAACGCTTATACATGAGGTGTACAACACTTATATAACTCATACTTCGAATATATAATTTATACATCGTCATTTCCATATCGTTTATAATTTAGAAATCTCACATTGGGTTCCACTCCACCAAAAATAGCAGAAGGCTCAGAAAAATATGCGGTCTCTTCTAGAATATAGAAGACGTCCACACGAGTTCACTATCTCTTATTTCACTGAATTTCGTCAACAAACGAGAAAGATATGATATTTGCAGTGAAATCAAAAACCATAGCGCTTTAAAGTGCTATAAACTATAAAATAAAATACAGGCCGTTACCTCCACAAAACCTTCAAAACTAGGTTTTAGTTTTTCTTGAAATCCGTGCAACTATACGTCAATCGGCCTTCGCCACGTGACAGAGGGAGAGAGGTGCGCCTGTTGATGGTCGGAGGAGGAAACTCGGTGGTCGGGACAAGGCGGCGTGGCGGTTTGAAATGGTGAACTTCACGGAGGCGGATCTCGACGCACACGAGACGAGGGGGATCAAGGTTACTATGGATTCGAAGCTCTCCTCAAGCTCTACAAATAACTCCAAAGAACCTATAGCTAATTTGGCATGAATCGATCAGAAAATGGCTGGGAAGATCGAAAATCGTTTCCGTCGTTTATCTCGATGTCGGGGAGAGAGAATTTTCCCCTTTTTTTATAAAATTATGATTGGCCGAGAACTATTTAAAGTTTTAAAAGAGGGTTTTCTAACACGACCTCCAATCCAAACCCAACGACTGTCGCCCCTAGCTAAATACCCCCATTCCAAACACAATGGGATATGTTTAGTAGGCCCATTTGACTGTTTCAGTCAGTTATTCTTCAAATTAAAATATAAAACATTCAATATTCGATTTGAACGTACATTTCAATTTGCTGGGGCCACATACTGATCCCAAAAATTCCAGAAAAATAAATCTAGCTATGTTTTGACGATACGGTCCCAACAAAACTAGTTTCGTCGAATTCTGAGACCATTTGAAAATTGGCCCTTTTCTGGTCGATCCAATTTAATAAAAATCAACCAACACATTTTACTATGCCACGCTCACATACTAGCTTCAAAAATTATGAAATTTGAAACCTAGCAATAATTTGACATTACGGATCCAACAAAAGTGGTTTCGTCGAATTCTGAGGTCGTTTGCGAAATAGGCATTTTCACGGGCTATATAAACTCTATAGCGACCTTTCTGAAAATTCATTTGGCCATAACTTTTGCTTCCCGCTATGAAACATCGATTTTTCAGATTCGTTAGAAAGATATTCACTAACAGATTTAAATATTTTTGGTTTCACTAAAATCGTTTAATTTTGCCCCCGGTACAGTCAGTCAAAGTTTGAATTCAAATTTTGAAACTACCGCACCATTTCAGGTCTTGTTTATAATTAGAAATAATTATATTTATTTTCGAACATCGATTCAAACACACTTTTCATCGTTATTATTTAAAATATTTATTTTAAATATTTAAAATCCACAAAAATAGCCAATTTAAAATTTTTTAATTGGTTCAGATTTTACGGGTTGTTACAATATTCACACTTCGTACCTTTTCTTTTCGGGAGTATGTTCTTAACTTCTTTTTTCCAAGCTTTTATTCATACCTACTTCTATCATTCGAGTATATCCTATCGATCGAATCTTCGACCTTTAGGTAGAAAATCAATGGATGTAAATATTGTTTGAGACATGTTATGTTTGATGGATGCAAGTGTTTGCTAGTGGTTGCTCGTGGATGCGTATACACACACTAGGTGCTAGATCGGCTCAAACACTCCCATACTGCATATGGATGGATGTGCATTTTACTTTTTAATGGGTGGAAATGGATGTATCATCATATGGATGTTGCATTTGAATGGATGATTGTGCACACATATAGGAATTACATGATATACTAGGACTGTTTGCATACATCTTGGATTCATGGAACTAACGTATATTGCATTAAGGAGGTTGACTTAATCAGTAGACCACCTAATTTTCGCATTAGCATAAGGACATATACACACACATTTGCATATGTTCATACAAGCATTAGGAATTCTGAAGGACAATGGATGCCTATGAATGATGGAAGAGTAGATGGTAGTAGGTGGATGTTAGGATAGCAACATTCGTCTTAGCTTGTGGATTTCGGGGACGAATTCCATTAAGTAGGAGAGAATGTAACACCCTGTAATTTTAAAGAAATAAATAAACTAAAGGGATACTTAAATAAATGATGGGAATTAAGTAAAACGGGTTGTATCGTTGCGTTTGTCTCGGAATTTTGGTTTAGATAGTGTAACGACACACATTCTATGTGTTGGAGCATCGTATTAATATTTATTTTAATTTCGTACGAAGACATATGGTCGTGTAACTTTGGGAAATGACTATTAGGGTGATTCCCCATGATCACGATTTTTGCTAAATTTTAAATGACCGTTTTGCCCCTAGCAAATCTTGTTTCGCCTATAACTTTTGATTGGTAAGGAATTTTGACATGAAATCACTTCCACTAGATTCGAATATTGGTTTACCTTTCCGTAGAGTGGTCACATTAATCAAATGGACTTACCATTTGGGAGATATGGCTAAAATAAGCTTTGGAAGATGAAAAACAACTTAACTGGGGTTAATTGAAGTCCATAACCATTTCGGAATTACGATTATGGGAGGAATGAAAGATTTGGGAAAAAAATTCATTTCAGTTTTTCAGCCGCCACTTACCTTCCTCTAACCTTTATAATGGCCTCCATCCTCCAAATCTCTCTTTAATCACTTTTTGATCACATGTTAGCCAAATCTACATCAAATTTAGGCGGATTATCATAGAAATCAGGATAGAGCTGCTGGAATACAATGGGATTCGAATCAAATCAAAGTTATTTTAAGATCTGAGATTTATTTGTGGCTAAGGTGGGGTGATTAGCATGTTTTTACAATAATTACTGCTAATTAAGGGTGATTAGTGATAATTAGCGAAATTATGACTCAGAAAAATATGGGAAAATATGCATAAATTCTGAAATATTATTTTATGTTGCTGGATAAAAATTGGGTTAATTTGGATTAAGTTTGCTAATCCTATGGCTAAACATGGTTAAGGGGATTAAGGGGAAAATCCTAGATTTTGTTATGTTTGATCCTAAATAACACATGTGATTAATGTTTTAATGGTTTTGATTGATCTTATATGTTGTTACTACTATTCGGTATGTCTCAAGATTGATTAATAAAGTCAGAATGGTCGAAAACACAGTCGCGTGGCGTAAATAGCAAGTTGCAACACTGTTGGGAAGTACGGCTCGTGACTATGGTTCGTGATATAAGCATAACGACCCGACCCGAATGAAGCTCATGAACCGTGACCTGTAGACACCGATGAGCCGAACTGTGAAGTATCTCGAACCAACCCGTTTGCCTCAAATCGAAGTGCACGCGCCGATGGACAAGAGACAGACACAAACCGATGCCACGACCCGGAGTGCCATTCACGAGCCGACCCAGAGCTTAGATTCACAACCTAAGCACGAACCACTCACGAGCCGAGTTGGAGCCTTGAACCGAACCGATGAGGCACCACGAACCGGACTACGACGAGGCATCACGACCTGAACTGCTTCAGGGAGAACGAGCCAAACCGCTTCAGGAGGACCGAACCGAACCGGAGAAGATCAAAACCTGAGATGCAAAGGAAGTCAAGATGAGAAGTGATGGCTCAAGATCCAAATGGAGATCGATGGGTTAACTTCTAAAGTTGGGCTTTGCTGGGGGACATGTGCATTGGGGTTATCCATATTTTTAACTTTGGTTCACTATTGATGTCGGGGGCATTGACTATTGACCAGTGAGTTTAGAGGTTTCATGGAGTCGTACTCCATCAGGGCCCCCAAAGGCAAAGTGGTCGTAGTGATAGTTGTACGTAATTGCCATCATAGACCCATTAATTCTGCTGATCAAAGTGGTGGATATCGTATGTTTTATGCACTGAGTGAGTGATGAGAGAATGATTACTTTGTTTGATGTTTGTTATCACCATGACATGCACACTTCCATTTTTTTACTTTATGTTAGTGTTACCTTAGGATACTGTACATACTGTTGTGCTAACTCTTTGGTTGCAGGTTCAGGTTCAGGTATGATTATATATACATGTTATTTTTTTATTTTGTTGCTATCGCCCATACCAGACTTTTGTTTAACCTAGAGTTTTATGTCTCTTCTTATTACTCTGGGTGCTTTTAAACGAGCAGACTAGAGACAGGTTAGGTGGTTATGCACGAGCAACTATCCGAAGACGAGCAGGAGGCTTCCACGTACTATTTACTTATATTTTCCTTGTGTTGTTGTTGGTCACTACTTTGGGTATTAGTAGTGTACCTTTTCTATTTTGCTTTTGAGACAGTATTTTGAAGTTGTAATAATGACGGTTTGGATCATAAGCTGTATTTTCGATTCTGCTGCTATAATGGTTTAGTTTTCGGCCTAAGCATTGTCTCGTCTGTTTTATATCATATTATGTTACTATTATATTTTATTTCATGCATTGTGAGATACACTACACTTTTTCGATGATACATAGTTTTAAATCCCTTTCTTTTGACGACCGTCCCGTGCTAGTCGGACACTGTTACACGCATTTCAAGGGAAATTTTGGTTTGTGCGGGGCGGGCCATCACACTTGGTATTAGAGCCTAGGTTGCGTAGTTTAACCTAGGGGAAGACATCAGGGAGATGGTATACATTGATGAGAGCGCGTACTTGTGATATTTTGGTTTTCAAAAACTATATATATACTATTAGTATATCTAAGGATGAAGTCGCACTGCACTGGCACCACTATGGAGATGGTTAATCGTTTTCTCTTTATAGATTGGACGATGAGCCGAAATATGAGAAGTATGGGTTTAGGGGCCAATAATGGGAATGGCCCTAATATGAGGACGTTGTTTACTACCTTCATGCGAGAGATGCTTAGGGGTGCTCAGGAAGCAGTTCCTAATGCCGCAAACAGTGGTGGTGCATCGGCGCCTAGAGCCGATTTCGCCAAGCTTAACAAGGATTATACTAGTCTTGCTGGGAAGCCGTTCCTTGGAACAGAATCGGCTACGGACGTTCAAGATTGGATTGATAGTTTTGATTGCATCTTCGAAGATTTGGGAATCGATGATGCAATGAAAAGAAAGCTAGCATCACGTCAACTTCAAGGATGGGCTATGAATTGGTGGAATGTTATTAAAGCAGCTACTCCTGAGGATCAAGTTACTTGGAATCAGGTTAAGACTCGCTTTAGTGACAAGTTTATTGCAGCTGCTTAGAATTTAGAATTATTCAGGAAATTTTTGGAACTTAAGCAGAATGGCAAGGCAGTTTCGGAATACATTGCTGAATTTGATACTTTATTGAAATATGGATTATCTCTTATTGATATTACCGAGAAGAAGAATGAGAGGTTCATAACTGGCCTAGATGAGTACTTTGGGGGAAAGACTTATAATTCATATTGATGATACTTTTGAATCTATTATGGGGAAGCCATTGAGATCGGAGAGCCCTTACCCTAAGTCAAAGGCCGAGGTTTCTATTATATCCGCAGTGGAGCCAAAGCCGCAGGCAAGCGGTGGAGGCAAGAATACTTCGCAGAATAAGAGGAAATAGAACCAAGCCACGGATGGTTAGAAGAAGAATAAGAAGGATGTTGAGTGCTATAGTTGTGGCAAGAAGGGCCACTATGACAAAGATTTTCGAGCAAATCCAGCGGACATGAAGTGCTTCAATTGCAGCCAAGTGGGACATTACAAGGATAAATGTCCACAACCGCCTAAAGAGAAGAAGATTGTGAAAGCATATGCTATCAACTATGTTCCTTCTTCGTCGAACGCCCCAACTGCGGCGGAGGAAGGAATGGCTGTTGTTATTCAAGGTATGCTTTCAATTTATGATGTTCCTGTTTGAGTGTTGTTCGATATCGGGGCTTACCATTCCTTCGTATCTAGTGACCTAGTAATAGGTTGGAATTGAAAACCGGGATTTGTCGGTAGACATTTAGTTGTGACGAACACGATCGGTGGTCCGACTAGCCTTTGTATGATTTGTTGTAATTTGGTCTTATCGAGTCATGGATGTATGTTTGTTTGTGATTGCTTTGTTTTGGGCTTTACTGGGTTTGGCATTATTTTGGGAGTCGATTGGCTCTAAAGGTACACGGTGGTGGTAGACTATAAGGGGTCTTCAGTGACCATTAGAGTGAACGATGGGCGAAGGGTACTGTTTGGTTGCCTACTTAGCGATCAGGTGATGGCTGTTTTTCTAAATTCCCTCGTCATCGCGCATGATGAGTTGTCAGATGTGCCTTTTGTTGGCGATTATTTGGACATCTTCGGGGAAGTGACCAGACTTCCACCACACCGAGAGACTGAGTTTTGTATTGATTTAGTGAAAGATGCCAGACCTATAGTGATGCCACTTCTTCGTATGGCACCAAGGGAGCAGCGAGAGCTCGAGATGCAAGTAAGCGATCTAATGAAGAAGGATTGATCCAAGGAAGTGTTTCCAAGTGGGGAGCACCATTTGTATTTGCCGTTAAGGCCGATGGTTCCCTTCGCTTGTGTGTGAACTCGAATTGAAGATGGAGTTGAGGATAGCTCTTCTAATGAGATTTCCAAGGAATCGTCGATAGTTGGAGTGTTCTAGGTGGACTTGAAGCAGAGGTATCTGGGGACGCCCATTTACCTTAGATCCATTGGATGTGATCTAGTTATCCTTGGAGGATAAACGTATGTTGGATGTGCGGTAGTCCGGTTGGAGCCGGGGCTTCTATTGGCCCTTGATATTGGTGGGACCAGTCATATGAGTATCAATGTATTCATGGCTTCAGCAGGTGATAGATAGGACTTGTCCGATGGATGCTTTGGTTGCTAAGTTTGTACTTGTGTTCATGGACGATATCTTGGTTTACTCGAGGACAAAAGAAGAACACAAGGAACATTTGAGGATGGTGATGGAGGTGTTAAGGAAACACCAATTGAAAGCGAAATTTTCTAAGTGTTACTTTGGGAAGTGGGAAGTGAGATTCTTGGGCCATGTTGTTTCAAAAAATGATATTGCCGTGGATCCTGCGAAGGTGGCTACGGTACAAGATTGGTCTATGCACAAGAATGCAATGGATGTGAGAAGTTTCTTAGGGTTAGCCAGATATTATCGTAAGTTTACACAAGAATACTAGCGACGCCGTTAACTCAGTTGACCAAGAAGAATCAAGATTTCGTCTAGGATGAAAAGTTTGAGTATGCATCTAAGGGTCTAAAGGAAAAGTTAACATGTGCACCAATGTTAGTTATTCCTAAGGGGAACAAAGAGATGACGGTACACACGGATGCCTGTGGCTACGTGCTGTACTAATGAAAAGATGTAGGGTTGTAGCTTGTGATAGTCAGCAACTGAAACCGCATGAGAAAAGATACCCTACACATGATTTGGAGTTGGCAGCGATCGTGTTCGCGTTATAGATGTGGATACACTGTCTCTTGGGAGAAAGGTTCGAGCTGTTTACATCTCATAAGTCTTTAAAGTACCTTTTCTCTCTGAAGTATTTAAATCTTCGTCAGCAGAGATGGTTAGATTCTTGGCTTCATATGATTTTAATATCACATACACACCCGGGAAGGGTAATGAGGTAGCTGATGCATTAAGAAGGAGACATGCCAGTTTGGGGGCTATGTTTCTTGAATGGAAGCAACTGGAGTATATTACGGGATATGATTTCAGACCTAAATGCGAAATGGATCCGGAGACGTTAGAAAGTTTGACGATCAGACCCACTTTGATTGAGCAGATTGGTTCCATTCAGAGGGACGATCCTAATCTATTGGTAATCATCTCCAAGGTAGAGATGGGTATCGACGGCGAGAGAATGAATAAGTATGGTCATGATCGAAAGGGATGGCTTCGAAAGAATGGGAGACTAGTTGTACCCAACGTTAATGGATTGAGAGATGAAGTGCTTGGAGAGTGTCATCACTCAAAACTGATTATACATCCCATTGGTAATAGGATGTATCAAGACATGAAGCAAACCTACTACTGGGAAGGGATGAAGGGGGACATTGGGAAGTTTATATCCAAGTGCATGAATTTCCAGTTAGATAAATCCAAGCAAAAGAAGCCTAGTGGTTTGTTGCAACTGTTGGAAATTCCCGAATGGAAATGGGAACAAGTTTCAATAGATTTCATCGATGGTTTACCAAGGACCAGATTGGGTCATGGTATTATTTGGGTGATTGTGGATCAATTGACCAAAAGTGCAAGGTTTATACCAGTCAAGTCGAATACAATGGCATCTAAGTCAGCAGAACAATATGTGAAGTGGGTAGTGAGATTTCATGGAGTACCCAAAGTTATCATGAGTAACCGAGATCCATTATTTACTAGTGGGTTTTGGAAGAGCTTACAAGAGGCTTTAGGGTCAGAATTACATCTGAGTATCGCATACCATCCTCAAACCGACGGTTAAACAAAGAGGGTGAATCATGTATTAGAGGATCTCTTGAGAGCTTGTACATTGGATTTTGGTGGATCATGGGATGACCGTTTACATCTGGTTGAGTTTGCATATAATAATATTTATCAGTACAATATTGGTTTGACTCCATTTGAAGCTTTGTATAGAATGTCGTGTAACTCACCATTATGTTAGTTGGAAACTGATGAGAAATTTGTGCTTGGGCCAGATGTAATAAGAGAAACTTCAGATAAGATCAAGGTTATTTAACAGCGAATGAAGGCTGCCCAAGATAGGCAGAAGAGTTATGCTGATAAAAGACAAAGAGAATTGAAATTCTCTGTTGGCGACTTGGTATTCATCAAAATTTCTCCGGTAAAGTGTGTGATTCCGCTGGGTAGGAGAGGTAAATTAGCATCAAGGTTTGTTGGTCCATTTCCAGTTCTCGAACAAGTTGGGAATATAGCATACAAAATTGGATTGCCTGACAAGATGGCAGGTGTTCACAATGTATTTCATGTTTCCCAGTTAAGGAAGTTCGTGCACGATTCTAATATGACTATTTCACCAGATCAGTTGGATGATATCAAGGTAAAATCCGAGGCAGTTTGGAGCGGTAGGACGATTCGTATTATTGGGCACGATACGAACAACTTTGAAAGAAGATAGCGAAACTGATCAAGGTTCAGTGGGGCGATAATAAGAATGACTATACTTGGAAAACAGAGGAGGACATAAAGAAGTCGTATCCAGAACTCTTTGTCTTGTAAGGTTTTAATCACGATATAGTAATTCCCTTATTAGTAAACCTCATGCTAAGATAGGCTTATTATGTTATTATGTATGTTTGATTGTTTGTAAATGGCTGATAGGTATACGGGACACCATTGTTTGTTTTCTCAGTTAAGGAATTTCGGGGACGAGGTGTTATTCTATCTTTACTGGATGGTCTTGATTTCTTCTAGGGTTAATCTGACGGCCCTAAATTAATTAAAATTCTATATAAGCAACCTAACTCTCAAACTAGAATCACACTAATTAATACCAAGAGCCGCCATGTCGTCAATGGAGAACCTAGAATAGACGCCGTTCTCTTTCAACTCAAAAACAAGACAGAAGCAAGAATCAAAATCTAATCTAAATTAGGATAACAATTAGTCTACACAAAAGGCGAGCAATTCAGTTTCAGAATACAGATCCCAGAAAAATAAGACTGTTCTTTTGTAGTGAGTATAATTTCTTTCACAAAATAATTAATTAATTTAATTGTGATGAGTTATAATTGGGATTATGAGAATATGACTTTGAATCATGTGATGTTATCATTGGCAGTTGTGTTATTGTGGATCTATTTCATATGTTGAATTGTATATGTTTAACTTGATTCATCTTATGCATGTTTGGGATGTTAAATCATATGTATATGAATCTTATGCAAGTTTGGGATGTTAAATTATATGATAGTTTATGAATCTTATGCAAGTTTGTAGGTGGATTATACACAAGTTCATATGTGAATCATGTAGATATATATGCTAGTTTATAGGCAAACATGTGACATTAATTTACATGATTAGACCCATATGCAAGTTCACATCTTTGTGTTTAGATCTAATATAGATCCATGGCAATACATAGTTATGCAAATTTAAGTTCTATATGCCCATTGCCTATGTTAGTTTTGTATGTGAATCATATGCTAGTTTAAATGGAATTCATATACAAGTTATAGGAAAAACATATCCATATGTGCAAGTTCACATCTTTATGTTAGGTCTATATTTAAATCCATGATTGTTTATACAAATTTATGTATACCCATTATCTATGACGTTATTGGCTATGCAAACTTATGTCATGATTTTTAGATCTACTTTATGTGCTATGCAAGATGTGATGTTGCTTTTCTTTTTATAAGTTAGACTATTTGCGAGTCTAACATTTGTCATATTAAAACGTACGAATAGCGTGGGGACGATGGGATAATATTAAATATACATAATTGTGAATTGGCATAAAATGGCCTTAAAGGCATAAAATTAATTTGAGACATTAATTGGTATAAATTTATATACCTGAAATTATGGACATAATTAAGGTGACAATTATGGACATAAATTAATTTGGAATTTATTGACAAATTTGAATAGGGAAATTAATCCAATTTGGGTTTAAATAATTATGTGTAATAATTAACCGCCTAAGACATGAGGTTAGACTCGTTTGTTGTATAAGACTGCCCGGACCCGCCCGGCAAATCCAGCAACCACAAACGGTAGTCTAATGTGAGAGGTCAAAGGCAAAAATTAAATGCGTAACGATTGTAAAGACATGACGTTGGGCTCGTTTGCGATATAAGACTGCCCGGACCTGCCCAGAAAATCTAGCAACCGCAAAGGGTAGTCTAATGTGGGAGGTATTTACAAGGTTACGATTCTAATGAATTAAGTAACACTTAACCAGATAAACATGTGGTGGGACATGGGGGTTAAGTGGGTGGCCTGGGAGGCATGTGAAATACGATTAGAAACACTTAACCAAGTTGAAAACATATAAGAAGACATGAATAAGAAGGGGTTAAGTGGGAAGTTCTTGTGGGGACGAAGCATAGGTGGAAAGCTTGTGTCAAACATGGGGACCCTTTTCAAACCAGTGACCCATTAAGTATCTTTTTGAGCTCGAGTCAGATCGAGGACAGGATACGCTTACTCGGTTTGATTGTAAGATGTCAAAACGGGTTAGCGGTGGCAACGCAAGTTAAATGGGGTCATGTGCGTGCGTGGGCCCGAGCTGGTTGGTAAGACGTTGTTGCATCGTGTAGATATAAGCTGTTCATCTTCATTGGTATCAGGTTGCCACTTTGGGGAGTGATACACCCCACTGTGGGACCAGCACGGGTATCTACGAGTTAGGGAGCCGATCGCATGGGGGTAGTGGGTACAACTAGTGGAGATAGGGGCAGGCGGCACCTATGAAGGCAACCAGGGGTACATGAAACTACCATTATCATTATTAAGTTCTACAGGCAGGATTGACTTTTAGGGGGACTAGTAATGGTGCAGTATAGTAATTATCCTATAGTGATTAGGAACGAAATTAACGTCAGAATATTCCTACTGTTTGCTTTGTCATGGCCACTTGTTTCACGGTCATACCTTGTTTTACCAGTTTATGCCTTATCCTAATTACTTTAATAATTATATTGTAAAAGTTATTATATTCGCCAGACTTTTCATCTGCCCCCCTTTGTGTTCGCCTCTTTTCTTCCTTTCCCCCACCCCCTAGGTTCTCAGGGTGGGACTAGTACTAGTGGAGCTTAATTAGGATCTTTTTCTCTCTTTTGGAAGTGCTTTGATTACTGAAAGTAAAGTTCAACTCATCTCTTTTATGGCTAATCATGTTGGGATTATGCTTTTTATTTTATGAACTCAAAAAACAACTTGTCAAGATGGTTACTAAGTGTACTTGGTTTTTTTGTTGGTTTATGATGTTGTTGTAATCAAAGTATTTCTCCGCTGCAATAAATGTTGTTTTGAAATTTTCAAGTACCAATATATGTATCTGTCTTGTTATATTCTATTCTATTCACCAATAATACTCCATTAAAGTTAATGCATTCCCTTTGAGAGTGACATTAATGGACGTGGGGAGTTACACGTGGTATCAGAGCTGAAGGTTAACAGAATAGATAAGAGATTTTGAAAAACTGTTTTTCAAAATTGTTTTATAAAGAAATACTTTCAAAAGTATGTTTTAAGGAGAGTATTTTCAAGAGAAAAGTTTGTTTTAAAAACATAATCCCCAAGAGCCATATATCATTCCTTCGATTCTCCATTTTGAATCTCTTCCTTTTTCTTTTTCAATATGTCTGGGGAACCTGAGATACCCGAGGGCATACCGATATCTAGCTGGTTTAGAAAGTATCTGGAGGCTAGGGCCACTGCCGTAGGCCCGACAAATGTTCCTCCTCACCTAGCTGCAGTCGCTCCTCCTCCTCACCCGCCCCGCTTGATACTTTTTCGAATATATGCAAAGACTTTCGAGCAATGGGTGGAAAACCTTTTCACAGATCAGTGACGTTTGTTGAAGCTCGAAATTGGCTTAAGGAGGTAGAAGACTTGTTTGGTATCTTCGAGGTAGAAGATGGAAGGAAGGTCCAATTGACCGCTTGATTAATGAAGGGCGAAACCTCGTTTTGTTGGGAGGTCACGAATGGAGAGCGTCCAGTAGAGACGTGGATGGATTTCATAGATAGGTTCGAGATGAAATTTCTCTCACGAGCAGAAGAGAAATTATACATGGAAAGATTCTTGGCATTGAAGTAGGGGAATTTATCAGTAAAGGAGTACGTCATCAAGTTCAATCAGTTGGCGAGATTTGGCTTAGACTTTGTTAACACACTTGAGAAGAATGCTCTGAGGTTCGTTAAAGGCTTGAATGAGCTGCTACACGGGTTGGCTATGACCCACATTCCGATGGGAGCTACATTTGAGAAACTAGTTGACATGGCACTTGTGCATGAAGAGGAGAAAGGCGCTAAAGCTAATAAGGCACCAAAAAAGAAAGGGGATCAAAAGAAGTCATGGCAGCAACCTAAGAAAGGTTGTAAGGATAACAATAGCAAAGGAAAGAAAAGGTGCTTTAATTGTGGAACACCAGGCCATCTGAGCAAGGACTGTAGGAAGAAGAAGAAGACTGGCTGCTTCCACTGTGGAGAGGCAAGACATCTAATTAAAGACTGCCCGAGGAAACATGGGCAAGGGAAAAGAACAGGGTCCACTTCTAGGAGGCAGAATCAGGCTCTCATGGCACCAGGACAGGCAAGAGGGCAGATTCAGGCTCTCATGGCACCAGGATAGGAGAGAGGTAGAAACATTTCTGTTGAAAGTTTGGTTTTTCTGTTTGATCATTCTGTTCGTACATTATTTGATTCTGGCGCTTCACACTCGTTTGTGTCTGCTTCATTAGTTGAAACACTGCACCTAAATACTAGTTTAGTTACGGATGCCATAGTAGTCTCAAATCCTATTGGTGGTTCGGCTCATCTTTCAATGATTTTTCGGGATTTGAGATTGTCTATTTTGATCATTGAGTTTGAATGCAATACCTTCGTTCTGGGCTTCACGGGCTATGGATTGATTCTAGGCATGGATTGGGTATTCAGTAATGGTGCCATCCTCGATTGTGAAAAGAGAGTGGTTAGAATTATGACTCGCCTTGGCAACACTTTCGAAATCTCTTGTGACCCCATACATTCTGTTATGCTTAGCTACCTAGAATCTCTTGACACGTCTATTAAAAACTTGCAGTCTGTTAGAGTAGTCCGTGAATACTCCGATGTATTTGAAGAGGTGAAGTGATTACCTCCAAAGCGGGAGATAGACTTCCGCATATACCTTATTGATAATGAAAAACCCGTAGCTCTACCCATTAGACACATGGCTCCTAGGGATAAAAAAAAGCTCAGTAAGCAAGTCAAAGAGCTGCTCAAAAAGGGGTTTATAAGGCGGAGTATTTCTGAATGGGGTGCTCCAGTGGTATTCGCAACCAAAGCGGATGGTTCACTTCGCCTATGCGTTGATTATAAGGAGCTAAACAAGCTGACCAAGAAGAATAGGCACCCACTTCCTAGAATAGATGACTTGTTTGATCAACTTGTAGGTGCATCAGTTTTCTCCCAACTAGATTTGGCTACCAGGTTCCATCAGCTAAGAGTGGATGAAGACAGCATTGATAAGAATGCGTTCAGAACCGCAGATGGTTTCTTCGAATGGCTTGTCGTGCCTTTCGGCTTGACAAACGCACCCGCTTACTTCGTTGACTTGATGACTAGGGTGTTTAGAGAATTCCTTAATAATTTTGTGGTGGTCTTCGTAGACGACATTTTGATCTTCTCGAAGAATGATGAAGAGCATGCTTTGCATTTAAGAGAAGTCATGGATACTCTTCATACACATCAGCTGAAGGCCAAATTCGCCAAATGCCATTTCTGGAGAGAAGAGATGGGGTTTCTTGGACATGTGGTGTCCAAAGAAGGGTTAGCCGCGGACCTCGCAAAAGTAATTATGATGCAAAATTGGAAGCTTCCACGGAATGCAACCGAAGTCCAAGCTTTCTCGGGCTAGAGCGCTTTTACCAAAAATTCATTAAATACTTTGCTAAAATCTCAGTCCCACTCACAAGATTAACGAAGAGAACCTAACTTTCGCTTGGGATTTGGATTGCGATATTGCTTTCCAACGTATGAAAAGGGCTCTAACAACAGCCCCAGTTCTGACATTGCCGGATGGGAGCAAGATGTTTACCGTATACACGGATGCATGTGGTATGGGACTAGGTGCTATCTTGATGCAAGAAGGGAAGGTATTAACTTATGGAGGCAGACAGTTGAAAGTACATGAGAAAAACTACCCAACCCATGATCTAGAGTTGGCTGCCATCGTCTTTGCAATTAAGTCTTGGCGCCATTATCTCCTAGGTGAGAAGTTTGAATTGTATACTGACCATAAATCGTTGAAGTACCTTTTCTTGCAGAAAGATCTTAACTTAAGACAGCAAAGATGGGTGGAATTTCTGGCCTCTTATGATTTTGAGATTTCCTATACCCCAATGGGAATGTGGTAGCGGATGCCTTAAGTAGAAAGAAGCTGACCTTGAGCCCTCTCTTTGTAGAAAGGCAGAGTTTGGAGTATATAGCAAACTTTAGTTTTAGACCCTCCTCTGAATTTGTGCTTGGTCTGTTAGCATCACTAGAGGTGGGACTTACTCTTTTGGACTCAATAGGAACCGCGCAACGAGAAGACCCTCAGCTAGTTGATGTGATGGATAAGCTAGCTAGGGGTTAGACATCAAGTCACCTCAATAGATACTCCATCGATGATAGGGGTTGTTTGAGACGGGATGGAAGGCTATGTGTCCCACAAGTAAGGGATTTAGTGAAGACGGTTCTCGAAGAGGTGCACCATTCCAAACTAACCATACACCCAGGTGGAGACAAGATGTATAAAGATATAAAAAGGGTTTTCTTTTGGAATGGCATGAAGAGTGATGTAGCTGAGTTTGTCACTAAGTGTTTGATATGCCAGCAAGTAAATGTGGAGCAGAAGCAGCCCGGTGGTCTGCTTCATCCTCCCGAGGTCCCACAGTGGAAGTGGGATAGCATTTCGATGGACTTTGTTGATGGGTTTCCCAGGTCTAGAAGGGGCAATACCAGTATTTAGGTAATAGTGGTCAGGCTCATTAAAAGCGCTCACTTTATACCTGTTAAAAGTAGAAGGACTACCATGACCCTAGCATCCATTTATCTCAAAGAAATAGTTCGACTCCATGGAATACCCTCCACCATAGTGAGCGATCGAGATCCTATCTTTACGAGTGAGTTTTGGAAGAGTTTGCAAGAGGCGGTAGGCACCCAGTTATGCTTAAGCACGATCTATCGCCCCCAAACCGATGGTCAGACGGAAAGGGTGAATATAGTATTAGAAGACCTCTTGAGATTGTGCATTCTTGACATCAGAGGGACATGAGAGGATCATCTTCCTTTGGTGGAATTCGCCTACAACAATAGCTACCAAGCCACCATAGGAATGGCGCCCTTCCAAGCTTTATATGGAAGACTGTGCCGATCACCAGCTTGTTGGTGGAAGTCTACAAACAAGCTCGCACTTGGGCCAGACATGATTAGAGAGACCTCAGAAGAGGTGGATTTTATAAGAAGACGGATGAAGGTTGCATAAGATAGACAGAAGTCCTACGCAGACAAAAGATGGACCGACCTTGAGTTTAAGGTTGGAGATAGGGTGTTCCTTAAAGTATCTCCTTTGAGGAATGTCATTCGCTTTGGGTCCGTAGGAAAGCTAGCACCAAGAATTGTAGGTCCATTTCCTATCATTGAAAGGATTGGGACGATGGCTTACAGAGTAGAGCTACCTAAGAGATTGGCTGGATTTCATAATGTTTTTCATGTTTCTCAACTACGAAAATGCTTACATGAATCTGCGGAAGTGGTGGAGCGAAGTATACTAGAGGAAGTAGAAGTGGAACGAGAAGCGACTATAAGAAGAGTTCGAACTCGGATCTTGGGTACGGAAGTCAAAAAGCTACGCAATCGTGAAGTCAAGCTTGTTAAATTTCAATGGAGTGATGCTGAGGAAGACGCGACTTGGGAAACTGAGAGGAAAATACGTGTAGCCTACCCTTTTCTCTTTGAGGGTACCTCCCTGATCTTTTTTTCCCATAAGTTTATTCATGCTTATATCTATCTTTCAAGTATATCTCCTCAGTCCTATAATTTATCCTTAGGTAGAAACCGAAGGATGTAAACATGTGTTTGAAACATATTATGGTTGATGGTTGCGAGTGGTTGCAAGTGGTTGCTCGTGGATGCATGTACACACGCTTTAGGCACTAGATCGGCTCAATCACTTTCATATTGCATATAAATGTGTGTGCATATTTAAATTATTGGATATATAATGGTTGTGTTATCATGTGGATGTTGCATTTTGACGAATGGTTGTGCACACATGTAGAAATAATATGTAACGTTAGGATTCTTTTTCATGCATAATGGACGCATGGCACTATCATGATTTGCATTAAGGAGGTCAACTGAATCAGTAAACCGCCTGATTTTGCATTAGATAAGGAACATATAAACACACTTTTGGCATATGATCTTACGGCATTAGAAATCTTGTAAGTACAATGCATGCCTGTGTTTGATGGTTGAGTAGATGGATGATGGATGTTAGGATATACATTCTCCTTGACTTGGAGATTTCAGGGGTGAAATCCTTTAAGGAGGGGAAAATGTAACACCCCGTGATTTTAAATATTAAAAATTAACGAATTTAAGAATACTTAATTTCAAATGTGAGAATTAAGGGAAAAGGGTTAGCCATTGCGTCCGTCTCGGAATTCTGCTAGAGATAGAGTCCGAGTTAGCATGAATTGGACTCTGTATGAAGAAATTATGGTCTTCCGAAGTTTCAGAATTCAAATAAATTGAAAACAATTTGAAATTCAAATTCAGACAGGGGAGCAGGCTGGGCGGGAATTCTCCGGCCCAAGGGTCAGGTCGACCAGGGGGTCGACCTACCCATACAGGTCGACCAGGGTTCGACTTAAGGGTCGACCTACCCCCCAAGGCAGATCTGAAAGATGACGCTGTTTTGACTCATTGTTGAGTCATTAGGGCTGAGGTGTTATTCTATCTTTACTGAATGGTCTTGATTGCTTCTAGGGTTAATCTGACGGCCCTAAATTAATTAAAATTCTATATAAGCAACCTAACTCTCAAACTAGAATCACACTAATTAATACCAAGAGCCGCCATGTCGTCAATGGAGAACCTAGAATAGACGCCGTTCTCTTTCAACTCAAAAACAAGACAGAAGCAAGAATCAAAATCTAATCTAAATTAGGATAACAATTAGTCTACACAAAAGGCGAGGAATTCAGTTTCAGAATATAGATCCCAGAAAAATAAGACTGTTCTTTTGTAGTGAGTATAATTTCTTTCACAAAATAATTAATTAATTTAATTGTGATAAGTTATAATTGGGATTATGAGAATATGACTTTGAATCATGTGATGTTATCGTTGGCAGTTGTGTTATTGTGGATCTATTTGATATGTTGAATTGTATATGTTTAACTTGATTCATCTTATGCAAGTTTGGGATGTCAAATCATATGTATATGAATCTTATGCAAGTTTGGGATGTTAAATCATATGCTAGTTTATGAATCTTATGCAAGTTTGTAGGTGGATTATACACAAGTTCATATGTGAATCATGTAGATACATACGCTAGGTTATATGCAAACATGTGACATTAATTTACATGTTTAGACCCATATGCAAGTTCACATCTTTGTGTTTTGATCTATATTTAGATCTAAGGCAGTACATAGTTTTGCAAATTTATGTTCTATATGCCCATTGCCTATGCTAGTTTTGTATGTGAATCATATGCTAGTTTAAATGGAATTCATATGCAAGTTATAGGAAAAACATATCCATATGTGCAAGTTCACATCTTTATGTTAGATCTATATTTAGATCCATGATAGTTTATACAAATTTATGTATACCCATTGCCTATGCAATTTATTGGCTATACAAACTTATGTCATGATTCGTAGATCTACTTTATGTGCTATGCAAGATGTGATGTTGCTTTTCTTTTTATAAGTTAGACTATTTGCAAGTCTAACATATGTCATATTAAAATGTACGAATAGCATGGGGACGATGGGATACTATTAAATATACATAATTGTGAATCGGCATAAATTGGCCTTAAAGGCATACAATTAATTTGAGACATTAATAGGTATAAATTTATATACCTGAAATTATGGACATAATTTATGTGACAATTATGGATATAAATTAATTTGTAATTTACTGACAAATTTGAATAGGGATATTAATCCAATTTAGGGTTAAATAATTATGTGTAATAATTAACCGCCTAAGACACGAGATTAGACTCGTTTATGGTATAAGACTGCCCGGACCCGCCAGGCAAATCCATCAACAACAAACGGTTGTCTAATGTGAGAGGTCAAAGGCACAAATTAAATGCATAACGATTGTAAAGACACGAGGTTCGGCTCGTTTACGGTATAAGACTGCCTGGACCCGCCCGGCAAATCCAGCAACCGCAAACGATATTCTAATGTGGGAGGTCTATACAAGGTTACAGTTCTAATGAATATATAACAATTAACCAGATAAACATGCGGTGGGACTTGGGGGTTAAGTGGGTGGCCTGGGTGGCATGTGGAATATGATTAGAAACACTTAACCAAGTTGAAAACATGTAAGAAGACATGAATAAGAAGGGGTTAAGTGGGAAGTTCTAGTGGGGATGAAGCATAGGTGGAAAGCTTGTGTCAAACATGGGGAACCTTTTCAAACCAGTAACCCATTAAGTATCTTTGTGAGCTCGAGTTAGATCGAGGACGGGACACGCTTACTGGGTTTGATTGTAAGAGGTCGAAACGGGTTAGCGGTGGCAACGCAAGTCCAACGGGGTCATGTGCGTGCGTGGGCTCGGGCTGGTAGGTAAAACGTTGTTGCATCATGTAGATATAAGCCTTGCATCTTCAGTGGTATCGGGTTGCCACTTTGGGGAGTGATACACCCCACTGTCGAACCAGCATGGGTATCTACGAGTTAGGGAGCCGAACGCATGAGGGTAGTGGGTACAACGAGTGGAGATAGGGGCATGCGGCACCTATGAAGGCAACCAGGGGTACGCGAAACTACCATTATCATTATTAAATTCTGTAGGCGGGATCGACTTTTAGGGTGACTAGTAATGGTGCAGTATAGTAATTATCCTATAGTGATTAGGAACGAGATTAATGTCAGAATATTCCTCCTGTTTGCTTTGTCATGCCCACTTGTTTCACGGTCATACCTTGTTTTACAAGTTTACGCCTTATCCTAATTACTTTAATAATTATATTGATAAAGTTATTATACTCGCTTGACTTTTCTTCTGACCCCCTTTGTTTTCTCCTCTTTTCTTCCTCTCCCCCCCCCCTTTCAAGTTCTCAGGGTGGGACTAGTATTAGTGGAGCTTGATCACGATCTTTTTCTCTCTTTTGGAAGTGCTTGGATTGCTGAAAGTAAAGTTCAGCTCATCACTTTTATGGCTACTTATGTTGGGGTTATGCTTTTTTAATTATGTACTCAGAAAACAATTTGTCAAGATGGTTACTAAGTGTACTATGTTTTTCTATTGGTTTATGATGTTGTTGTAATCAAATTATTTCTCCACTGCAATAAATGTTGTTTTGAAATTTTTCATGTACCAATATATGTATCTGTCTTGTTATATTCTGTTTTATTCACCAATAATATTCCATGAAAGTTAATGCATTCCCTTTGAGAGTGACATTAATGGACGTAGTGAGTTACAGGTCACATTAATCAAACGAACTTACCTTTGGGAAATATGGATGAAATAAGGTTTGGAAGATGAAAAACAGCTTAACCGGGCTTAATTAGGTGATTAGTGGTTAGGCCCATAACCCATTTCGGGATTAGGGTTACGGGAGGGCTGAAAGGGTTTGGGAAAATATTTCATCTTAGTTTTTCAGCTGCCACTAACCTTCCTCTGACCCTAGTAATGGCCTCTGGTACACCCCACGTTCGTTAATGTCACTCACAAAGGGAATGCATTAAGTTTCGTGAAGCGTTATAAGTAAACAGAACAGAAATACTACAAGACAGATAAATAAAATAACAGCGGAATAAAAACTTTATTTATCATAAAACAGCGTGGTCTAAAAATTCATATGTCTGAAATACAAAAATCCATTACAACATAAAAGCTTTGTCTTGCACTATCAGAGTACATAACCACTTAAAAGAAAACATAATTCTCCAAAAAGAGACAAAGTCATAGTAGAGATAAGAACTTGAGCCATACTTCGAAAGTAGCTCCTAGCAAGATGATAACCGAGTCCAGACTAAGCATGAATATTCTCACCCTGAGAACCTAGGGGGAAACAGAAGAAAGAATAGGAAACAAAAAGGGTCAGACATAAAGTCTGGCGAGTTTAGTTACTTTTAGCAAGTAAATAAGTAAAAGTAGCATGACAGGCATATAAAGTGGATAAAAGAGGTTACTACATAAAAGAAAGGTGTGGCAAGGTAGACAGGATAAGGTGTATACGCTTCTCTAATGACTACTCTGCACTATTACTTGTATAACCAGAATAAGATGATCCCTTCCACCATAAAGTGGCAGACTTAGGCATACATCCAAATGTATCCTAATTACTATCTTAATCGATCGGCTCACTAATCCATGTAGATACTCTGTGCCGGCCCCACCGTAGGATCTTTCATGTCCTAAAGTGGCAACCCCTCGTTGATATGCATAGCCCCAAATCTACAGGGGTCACGGTCGTCTTATTCCCCTCTACCTGGCTCATGCACGCACATGGCACGGTCGGTTTGCGCCGCCCACACTGTCCTCTACGTTTGCATCTCTTCCAATCAGTCCATTAATCGTGCCCCTTCTCCGAACTAGTTCGGGGTACATGTTTGATACCTACTCCGAGTTACTAACTGAAACGGGTCTCATACACAAGATGATACAAGCTCCCCTTGGGCTTGCATCCCCACTACTAGGATTTCAACTGGTTATGCCAAACAGTCCAACATGTAAAACATTTTAAGTTGTCAGGCTTATATATGTAAATATTACCCCACCGCCACAAGACTTACTTAACCCTCACTGATCCAAGCAAGTTTACATAACAAAGTTGCATAACCCCAAAGTATAAAACAGGTTAAGTTTGTGGGCCTATATATGTATGTATGTATGTATGTATGTATGTATGTATGTATATGTATGTATTACCCACCGCCACAAGATTTACTTAACCCACCCACTGTTTCAACCAAGTTTACTTAACCCTTATTCAAGTTAACGTGTTCATACAATCCCTATGGATTCAACTAAGATAAGTATTCCAATTCGTTACCATGTCCATTTATGGTTATATTTGGCTAGACCTCCCATATTAGGCCTATAACTTATGGATGCTGGATATGCCTGTTAGGTCTGGGAAAACTTCTTCCACAAGTTGGGCCTAATCTCGTGTCTTAGCCTGTCTCGTATTTGTGCACTTAGACACCTTACATTAGATTAACATATGCGATTGCTGGATATGTTGGTCGGGTTCAGGCAGACTTCCACCACAAATGCAATCTAACCCCGTGTCATAAGTGCAGTTACAGTCTTCTAATTACTGTAATCCTAAGCATCTTAATTATTAACCAATTAATTATACCTATGTCTTTATAGGTGTTCGTGCCCATTTACCCAATTATATTCTTAATGGATTATATGTACAAATTCATATTCGTCATTCAAGTTATGCCAATTCTAGAGTTTCCCCCCCCCCTTTCCTAACTAATGCATTTGCATATATTAGGCGTCATGTCTAGGCTAGAAAGTAGCCTAGCCATAAACAATAAAAGGGAAAGATGGCAATAGTGATTATTTTAACAAAATTAACATGAACATGTAATTGGCATAGTGATAAGTTGGACATATAAAAATATATCTAGTGAGCATGTGATAATAAAACTAGATCTAACATACTAAGGATGTCATAATAGGCATGAATAAATAAGGATTCATATGTCCAATTAATGACAGATCTAAATTAGCCATAACATGATAAGTACCAAATGATCTAACAAGAATTAGATCCATAAGTAGATGTGACACGATAAACTAACCACAAGCGAATTATACCATAAAGGTAGATCTAGCATGAAAATGTTTAAGATCCACAAATGTGACAAGATAAATTAACAACAACCGAATTAGATCTATAAAAGTAGATCTAGCACAATATTTAAGATCCACAATTCTGACATGATAAGTTAACCACTAGCGAATTAGATCTATAAAGGTAGATCCAACATGATAGTACTTAAGATCCACAATTGCGACATAATAAATTAATCACAAGCGAAATAGATGAAAAAAGGTAGATCTGGCATGATAATATATAAGATCCACAACTGTGACATGATAAATTAACCACAAACGAATTAGATCTATAAAGGTATATCTAGCATGATAATATTTAAGATCCACAATTGTGACATGATAAATTAACCATAAGCGAATTAGATCTATAAAGGTAGATCTAGTATGATTAAGTTTAGGATCCACATCATAGTTATGTCATAGATTCAAAAGTCCCAATAGATCTGATATGATAAAGATTTAGATCCAAGTCATAGAATATTATAGATTCAAAAATTATGATAGATCCAATATGATTCAATCACAGGCATATACCCAAATCACAGTCATATAATGTTTACTTTTAATCATTTAAATCTAAAAGTAAGTAACTCACAATGTTTCGATTTTAGAAGATAGAAAAGAAATTGTTGGTGTTGAATCTTATATCTAATCTTGAAATACTTGAATCTTTAAACTTGATTTGTCGAAGAAGAAAGGATTAGACCGAGTTTAGGAACTGAAAACATTTGGCCTTCATTGTTTTTAGTATGAGAAAACAAGAGATATGAGGGTATATTTATAGCTTCCAGCCTCCATAATTTGAATGCCACCTCAGCGCTAGGGGGAATCAGGCTATGGGTCAACACCCACTTGGGTCCGGAAGCCTAAAAACTAATATAGGCGTACATGACAGGTGCGTCGGTGTAAAAATTCCTTGGCGCACTTGTCAAGTGCGCCAGTTATCCCTGTTTTGATCGTCAAACTTCTACCGTTCATCACTTCTTCATACATCATCCGTTTTACGCAAATCAGGTGTCTATCTTGACCAGACTTTCAAGACGGAACAATGACATATTTCATTTCCCTTAATTCTTAATATTAAATTAATTATTCTTTAATTTATCCTCTTTAGTGTTGTATAAATATGGGGTGTTACATTTTCCACTACTCAAAGAATTTCTTCCCCGAAATATCCAAGTTAAGAAGAATGTATCCTACCATCCATCATCCATCTACTCATCCACCAATCACAGGCATCCATAGTCCATAAAATTTTCTAATGCTTATATGAACATATGCAAAGGTGTGTGTATATCTACCAACACAAATGTGAAAGATCAAGCGATCCACATATTCAGTTGACCTCCTTAATGCAATGTATGTTATTGTCATGAATCCAACATGTATGCAGATAGTCCTATCATAACATGTAAGTTCTATATGTGTGCACGATCATCTGTCCAAATGCAACATCCGTATGATGATACATCCATCTTCATCCATGAAGAAAAAGGAAAATGCACACACAACCATATGCATATGAGAGTGATTGAGCCGATCTAGTGCCTAATGTGTGTATATGTATCCACGAGCAACCACTTGCATCCACTTGCATCCATCAAACATAACATGTCTCAAACACATGTTTACAATCATGGGATTCCTACCTAAAGGTCAAAGATTTGATCGATAGGATATACTCATATGATAGAAGCAAATGCGAATAAAAGCTTTGGAAAAAGAAGTATAGAACATAGTCCCAAAAAGGAAAGGGTATGAGGCATGATCTTCGTCTTCAATCTCCCAAGTCACATGCTCGTTGACTTCTTCCCATTGTACTTTTATTACCCTAACCTCTCTATTGCGCAGTTTCTTAACCTCTGATCCAAGTATACGGGTAGGAACTTGTCTAATTGTCATCTCCCATTCTACCTTTACTTCCTCACGCATGTTCGGCTCAACTACCTCTGCTGTATCGTGTAGACACTTCGATAAATAAGAAATGTGGAAACACATCATGCATATCCACACATATGCGAAGCGAGCTGTACGCCTTAGTTGCGAATACCACCAGAGCACCCCATTCAGATATGTTTCACTTAACCAACACCTTTTTAAGTTGCTCCCCTCACATTAAATTCAACATTTGCGATTGCTGGATATGCTGGTCAGATCTAGGAAGACTTCCACCCGAAATGCAATCTAACCTTGTGTCATAAGTGCAGTTACTGTTTTCTAATTACTATAATCCTAGACATCTTAATTGTTAACAAATTAATTATACCTATTTCTTTATAGGTGTTCATGCCCATATATCCAATTATATTCATAACGGATTATATGTCCAAATTCATATTCGTCATTCAGGTTAAGCCAATTCTAATGTTTTCCCCCTTCCCTAACTAACGCATTCGCATATATTTGGTGTCATGTCTAGGCTAGAAAGTAGCCTAGCCATAAACAATAAAAGGGAAAGATGACAATAGTGATTATTTTAACTAAAGTCACATAAACATGTAATTGGCATAGTGATAAGGTGGACATATAAAAATAGATCTAGTGAGCATGTGATAATAAAACTAGATTTAACATAATAAGGATGTCATAATTTGCATGAATAAATAAGGATTCATATGTCCAATTAATGACAGATCTAAATTAGCCACAACATGATAAGTACCAAATGATCTAACAAGAATTAGATCCATAAGTAGATGTGACACGATAAACTAACCACAAGTGAATTAGATCTATAAAGGTAGATCTAGAATGAAAATTTTAAGATCCACAAATGTGACATGATAAATTAACCACAAGCGAATCAGATCTATAAAGGTAGATCTAGCATAATATTTAAGATCCACAATTGCGACTTGATAAATTAACCACAAGCGAATTAGATCTATAAAGGTAGATCCAGCATGATAATATTTAAGATCCATAATTGTGATGTGATAAATTAACCACAAGCGAATTAGATCTATAAAGGTAGATCTAGCATGATAATATTTAAGATCCACAATTGCAACATGATAAATGAACCATAAGCGAATTAGATCAATAAAGGTAGATCTAGCTTGATAATATTTAAGATCTACAATTGCGACATGATAAATTAACCACAAGAGAATTAGATCTATAAAAGTAAATCTAGCATGATAATAAATAAGATCCACAATTGTGACATGATAAATTAACCACAAGCGAATTAGATCTATAAAGGTAGATCTAGTATGATAAAGTTTAAGATCCACATCATAGTTATGTCATAGATTCAAAAGTCCTAATAGATCTGATATGATAAAGATTTATATCCAAGTCATAGAATATTATAGGTTCAAAAATTATGATAAATCCAATATGATTCAATCATAAGCATATATCTAAATCAAAGTCATATCACGTTTACTATTAATCATTTAAATATAAAAGTTACTAAGTCACAGTGTTTGGATTTTAGAAGATAGAAAAGAAATTGCTGGTGTTGAATATCAGATCTATTCATGAAATACTTGAATATTTAAACTTGATTTGTAGAAGAAGAAAGGATTATACTAACTTTAGGCACTAACAGCAATTGGCCTCCATTGTTTTTAGTATGAGAAAACAAGAGATATGAGGGTATATTTAGAGCTTGTAACAACCCAGAAAATCTGAACCAATTTAAAAAAATTTAATTGGCTATTTTAGTGGATTTTGAATATTTAAAATAAATATTTTTAATAATAACGATGAAAAGTAAGCTTTATCGATGTTTGAAAATAAATAAAATTAATTTGAATTATAAACAAGGCCTGAAATGGCGCGGT
Source organism: Allium sativum (assembly GCA_030737875.1). Lineage (NCBI taxonomy): Eukaryota > Viridiplantae > Streptophyta > Magnoliopsida > Asparagales > Amaryllidaceae > Allium > Allium sativum. Next base: position 963,764,366 of record CM060912.1, on the reverse strand, counting down.
AGTTTCAAAATTGGAATTCAAACTTCGATTGACTGTATCGAGTGCAAAATAAAACAGATTTTAGTGAAACAAAAAATATTTAAATCTGTTAGTGAATATCTTTCTAACGAATCTGAAAAATTGAAGTTTCGTAGTGGGAGTCAAAAGTTATGGCCAAATGAATTTTCAAAAAGGTCGCTATAGAGAATATATCGCCCTTGAAAATAGATATTTTGCAAACGACCTCGAAATTCGATGAAACCACTTTTGTTAGATCCAGGATGTGAAGTTATTGCTAGGTATCAAATTTCATTTTGAAGCCAGTATGTGAGCGTGGCAAAGAAAAATGTGTTTTGGCCAATTACAATTAAATTGGATTGACAAAAAAATGGCCATTTTTCAAACGGTCTCAAAATTCGATGAAACTAGTTTTGTTGGGACCGTATCGTCAAAACATAGCTGGATTTATTTTTCTGGAATTTTTCGAATTAGTATGTGGCCCCAGCTAATTGAATTGTACGTTCAAATCAAATATTGAATGTTTTATATTTTAATTTGAAGGGAAACTGATTGAAACAGTCGAATGGTCCTTCGAAACATATCCCATTGTGTTCGGAATGGGCGTATTTAGCTAGTGGCGACAGTCATTGGGTTGGAATTGGAGTTCGTATGGAGCGAAGGGTTTATTCGGATTTAAATAAATTAAAAATAAATATAAAAATACTTGGACAATCAAAATGCTCCATCACAACCCTCGAAAACCCGCTTCTCTCTCTGACGAATGACGATAACGAGCCCTCACCTTCTCTCCAAAAATCTGGCCGATCCTCTCCATATTATCGGGCGCCAGAGTTAAGCTTTTTGTAGTGCTTCTCTCGCTCTTCAAATCTGTATAAACCACACCTATTGTCGTCGTATATCCTGCTCGGATCGAGCTCTCAAATCTGCGCCGCGTCGACCGCCGGATCTCCTCCTACACGTCGTCGATCGGAGCATGGTTGGTGACGCCGGGAAGCTACTTCGAAGCTCTACGACGCTGTAAAACCCGATCGCCCTGAAGTGCTTTGGATTGAGCGCAAAACAAAAAGCTAGTTTTGAAGAATATAGGAAGTGAAACAAGAGACAGTGGACTCGGGTGGACGTCTTCTACATTCTAGAAGAGACCGCATATATTTCTGAGCCTTCTGCTATTTTTGGCGGAGTGGAATCCAATGTAAGATTTCTTATTTATAAACGATATGGAAAACAATGATGTATAAATTATATAGTCGATGTATGAGTTATATAAGTGTTGTATAAGTTGTATGTTCGATGTATAAGTTATATATGCGTTGTAAAAATTATATATGCGATGAAATGACATTGAAATGAATTGAAGTGAATTGAAATATATTTATATACGAATATATATATACTCCCCTTGTCCACAGACCATGGACGATATTTATTGGTTGTGATATTGTTTGGATTATTTGGTTGATGTGAAATTTGGTGAATAATACGAATGGTTGATAGAATTGTTTGTGGTTGAGAATGATTGACTGTGGTTGAAAAATACCCATTTGTGGTTGAAAACAAAATTAGAATAGGTTATGGAAATGAAAGAAAACATGCTCGCCTATGTGCGAATTAGATGCATGAAAATCCCTATTGTCAAAAACCGCGAGGTTTTAAGGTAGAGCGAAGAGCCATACTAGGGACGGTCCCAGTTTTAACAACCCTTCTGTTATGCTGCCGAAATTTTCACTAATATTCATGTGTTAGAATTATTTTCATTTGTTGAAATTATTTTCATATGTTGAAACCGCATTCTTGTGTTGAATAGAAATTCATTCGTTGAATAGAAATTCATGTGTTGAATGGTATTCGTGTTTTAAATAAATTGCTTTAACAATAAAAATCACATTTTTATTATATATATGAACTATAGAAAACATTCATGTGTTGAATAGGAATTCATTCGTTGAATAGAAATTCATGTGTTGAATGATAGTCGTGTTTTGAAATAAATTGTTTTATAATAAAAATCATATTTTTATCATCTATATGAACTATATAAAATAGTCGTGTTTTGAAATAAATCGTTTTACAATAAAAATCACATTTTTATTATATATATGAATTTTTAAAAATAGTGAAGAGTTGAAATAAATGTTTGTTGGATAAAAACATCATTTTTATCAAATGTATGAAATGGATAAGGTTTTGAAATCGAGGAGGATTATATATATATAATTAAAATGAATCGAATAACGACGTTGTAGTTCGTGTTTTGAAACCGTGATTTCAAACGATTAGTACGGGAGATCCGACCATCTGATTTTCCCGAAACCACAACCGTTGCGTTCGCCTTGGAAATATCTTTCCAAAGGCACCAACTTTGCAAAGATCCAACGGTTGGATTGTCTGGGATGTTTAGTTCAAATCTGAAGAAAAACAGCGCCATAATCGATTATATATATATAATTAAATTAAATCGAATAACGTCGCTGTAGTTCGTATTTTGAAATCGTAACTTCCAAGGATTAGTGCGGGAGATCCGACCGTCGGATTTTCCCAAAACTGAAACCGTTGGATTCGTTCTGAAAAGATCTTTCTAATGATATAAAATTTGTGAAGATCCAACGGTTTTCATATATGTGTATATCAAATCTGGTTAAAAACAGCGCCACGGCCGCGTTATGGCCTGAAGCGTTGTTTTGAATAAATTGGCTATTTTTAAATAAATAAAAATAGCGATAAATAGTGATAAAATATTATAAACAATATGGAATGGAAATAAACTGAATTTGCTTGGTTTATGTGATATTTGATGGTTGAATGTGTTTGGCGTGAAAATTACACTAAAGAACATAATTAGTGATATCGAATAATTTAACCATTGAAATGAATTGATTTGAAATTATAAATATACGTGAATTATTTGAAAAGGCCGAGTTAATTCTCATTTCAAATAATTGATCGACGATTGAAAGTCGAAGATATGAAGACGATGCAAGACCGATGATCTTCACATCGAATGGGAGGGTGCTACTGATGCTCATGATGGGAGCAGCTACCTTGAAGGGGCTGAAGTAGTAGCCGTCCGGACATACATGTTGATTTTATGGATGAGCGAGGAATAAAGATCCTCTGGTTTCGTTCAGACCCAGAACGGACTTGTAAGTGGACAGTGTGTCTGACATTCGATTTCATTCTGTGTGATTGATAAACGTCAGTGGCATGGCGTGAATTGCCTGTGTGGCATGCTGAGATGCAGTGATCAAAGCTTTTGTTGAAAAGCATGGCTTTGTGGTGGATGATCAAAGCAACGCCTGTGTGGCATAACTTTGTGTATAACGTGAATTCGCGAGCATCGCACCCCGGTATGAACCAGAAACGGGAGAGGACTGCAGGGAGAACATGCGTTTCCTTCTAGCTAGGAGTTGTGTCAGTGTTTTACACGGCCTGACACTTTACTTATGTGGATGATGGATAGCGAGGCGCCTCGGATATATCGATGACTATGTGAAGCCGATGGAGTCATTTGTTGGTTCATTTGCGCCCCAAAGGGCGGGGAAACGCAGTGTTCGGGCAATTTAATCCACATCGGTGGACCGGCCCTGACGATCCAAGGGGAAGTTGCGGCTGTTCTTGAGATATGGTAGGCTAGATTGTCTCGAAGCAGTGAGGACGATCCCTGGCCTCGGTTCATGATGAAAATCCAATTTCTAAATACGACATCGTGCGGTTTTGATTGTATACGTATATATGGCGACATAGTGGTATGGGGCACTTATGTCGTCTATGATTTATATTTATGATTGTATCTAAAATTAGAAACTAACTGGAAACGAGCTAGGACGGATGGTTTCCTGGGTATTGGTCTGATGTTGGTTTCGGCCTTCGGGGTTAATACTTAGGGAATCGTTCTCTTACTAGTTTATGGTTGGAGTCTGATTAAGAATTAAACGATAAAATTTACATTTCAAATGATTTGTTTTCCTTGTATCAAGCATGTTTGGCCATTATAAAGTAAAACTCTATCCTCCGGTTTGTGTTGCATTGTGTGATGGGAACTGAGTCTTATAATGGCTTCATTTTTATAAAAAGCATTGCGATGTTTAAAAGATTTATTTGATTTAAAGTACTGGCAATCCAATTGAGTAAACCCATACCGCAAAAGTGGTGTGGTCCAGTGATTATCCATATTGTAAGATGTGTTAAGTAGATTTCTCATACCAGTCCCATGACTGACTCATAGTTTGTTCCACTTGCAAACTCGAGTGCCCCTTTTACTACACAGGCAGCCTTCTATTCAGGTTTTAGCAGGCTCTTTCTGAATAGCTGGAGCTGAAGATGGATTCTATCATTTATCTCTTTTTATGTTGTTTAGCTCCTACTGTACATATTATGTTTTCTTTTCCGCAGTAGACATTTATGTATAGCTGAACTGTATTTTGTACTAAGTATGATCCTATATACTGTGTAACACCCCGCATTTATATATATATATATATATATATATATATATTCCGAGATATTTAACAGTAATGGTGATACACGAAAACAAATCTGTTAACAATGATGGAAAATATGGAATACTTAACTTAAAACTAAGAATTAAGTCAAATGAATTTCACCATTACATTCGTCTCGGAATTCTGCATAGAATCGAGTCCGAGTTTTCCAAAATCGGATTCCGTATGAGTCAGATATAGCGTTTTGAAATTTCAGAAATTAATTAAACTAGACAAGCCAAAATTCGAATTTCAAACATAGGAAGCCTAGGCGGGAAAATTCCCGCCCAGGGCAGGTCGACCAGGGGGTCGAGTATATAGTCGACCTCCCCTGCCCCCCCCCTAGGTCGACACTATAGTCGACCTGGGTGTCGACCTGCTCCACTTTTCCCAGATTCGGTTCTGGGTACACTTTGACGTATTTGGACTAGTTCTGGGGCAAGATTCATACTTTGGCACCTATATAAACAACTCTAGGCTCATTATAAACTCCATAACAACTCATGGCGAAGCCATGTCTCTCTCTTCCCCCTCTCGTTATCTTCTTCTGCTTCAAAAAGAGCTTGAAACCTATTTCTCCTTCCTCTCTCTACAACACCTATTCTATAAAATAAAATGAATGAGATCTAGAACAACACATGAGATAGAAAAGAGGTTTAAAGAGAGGATAATGGATCCAGACTCGCAAATTTGTGGCGAAAAGAAATTAAAGATGATTCAAAACAGAAACTCAAGCTAAGCAAAAGAAGGAAAACAATTCTAGAGTTATCTAATCCTTATTTTGAAGATGACAACCAATGTGAGTGGGTTATAATACAACTTTTGTATAAAGTTATTATTTATCGTTCAAACATTCCCCATGTAACATTAAATGAAATTATTTTGAAAGATTGGATCTATAGTGTTTCCATACGTTTAATTCTAATTATTATGCCTATGGTTATGTTTCTCCTTTTTATCCTTCCCTTCTTATTTTTATAAGTTAGGCTATCTCGAGCCTAGGTCTATTTCGAAATAAATACGACTGAATGATTATTGCGAACGAAAAAGGGAAATACTTGATTTTTGGAAATGATATAAATTGGAGAGTTATGTTATGAACCACAACGAGTTTGGGTACAATATGACATTAACAAGGTTTGAATATGAAAACCAATTTGGAAGTATAAGTATGAACGTAATATGAAGTGTGGCGCAAGATTATCATTATTTAAGGGGTTTGAATATAAATTGGCTTATGAACTTGCAAAATTAGCCTAAGGCACTAGGAAATAAAACGAGGATTGAGATTAAGTAAATTTAATATGTTAATCATATAATTTAATATGTTAATCATATTCTTAGGGAACTTGGACTTTATTAAAAGTATGAATACCATAGGAAACAAATGATTTGGGATTGGTAAATTGGAGTAAAACATGGGAAATTGGATTACATCATATTTTATGAATCAACATAAAATTGGTCTAACTTATGACCACTTGAGTAGACTTAAGAGTTAATTTGAACTATATAGCATGAAATTTGGGGGTTTAAGTGAAATACGAATATAGATGAACCTTTAAAACGAGGTTAGACACGTTTGTGGTGTAAGACTGCCTGGAACCACCCGGCGAATCCAGCCGCCACAATTGATGTCTAATGTGAGGGGTCGAAGGAGAGAATTTGAGCGTAACGGTTTATGACACGAGGTTGGACTCAGATTGTGGCGTAAGATTGCCCGGAACCGCCCGGCGCATCCATCAGCCACAAAATGTTAGTCCAATGTGGGTGGTCATACATCGCTATAGCATAATAAATGAATTAAAGAATACTAACCATAATAAGACATGTGGGTGACATGGGTACGATTAGTGGATTAGGTGGGTGTAGGTAAGTATAGACTTAACTGTAATAAAACAAGATATGTATGAACATGTAAGTATAGAATTAACCGTAGTAAAATAAGTGTATATAATAATGAAAAAGTTTAATCTGAACTAATGACAGAATATGGGGAATGGTTAACAACCTATTAAAAAGTTTGACCAAGAAAAAGGAGGATAATGGGTTAGACCTGTCCTAGGGACAAAAGGGGGAACGATGACTTATAAGAAAAGATAAGTTATAAGAACGATAAGGAAAAATATGAAATAACTTAAAAGAGATGATATACTCAATTACAAATTAAGAGGCTTGAAAATAAAGAAGGAGTAAATTTGAATCATATATGTTGGTTGGGCAGAATGATTCCTGGGGTATCAGTCTGATGTTGATTTCGGTCTTCGGGGCTGGTATTTAGGGGATTGCTCTCCTAATCGGTATATATGTGGGATAAGGCATACTTAACCATGAATAAATATAACATGTTGTGGTGGCCCACAGAGAGGATAATTTATGAAATTGATAAATGACATGTTATAAGGCTTGTTAATGGATTTAAGTGAGTTAAGTATAGACAAATAAGCCAAGGAGACTTAGAAAACCTAAGAAGTTAAATCGAATAACCAAGTTAAAGGTGGAAACTGATTAGCACAAAATAAATGGTTAGACGTAGGTCTAATGACATATAAAATTAAGGCGCTTGGGGACAGCCTGTACGTTGTAGGATGAATAACCACAAGAGGTAGATCATCAAGGTGCCCTAAGGCACGGGAAGGTGCGAACGTTCGTCCGAGTAAAAAGAAGGCTCCAACGAATTGGGTTACGAAGCCCGAGGCTTTGAGGGGACGTGAGGGTACTCTTGGTATCCCTCTGTGAGGCTGTAGATGATCCTCCTGGGCTCAAAGAGGTTAAGGTCTGCGTTAGAAGAACCAAGGGTATGCCTTGGTTGCAAATTATGGCAACCTAAAGATTAGGATGGATCAGCGTGATTCGATGAGAAAACGGTAGCCCTGTGATAGCAACTCGTCGTCTACCATCCATTTCGAGTCAGTCGAGATACGCGAAGCGGAAAGGCGGAGAACTCCAAAAGACCATATACTTGCTATCTAGTTATGGGTGAGGATGGCCATAGGTTAGTGGGGCATAAGGGGCCTGTGTATAGTTCTCATTTTTCAAGGTGTGCCTTTCATTAGTTGAGGGAGGGGTCGAGTGTGACCATAGCCATTGGAATAAAAACAGACCTTAGCATCTGCAACGGCAGATATCTGAAAACTCCCGACCGAGTTCTGTGTTTCTTGATTTGCCCTGCCACGGACTCGGGTAGCACATATAAAGTACATGTGCAACTAGTCATCGAAAACGGTTCACGTTACTTACACGGGGAAGGTCTAGGAACATATATCGCTCTGGGTAATGTGTCCTAGACTTGGAGGCGTATTTCGTTAGGTAGCAAAATCTCTAGTAGTCCTAGTTGGCATAAGCCCAAATCGAAATAAGGAGACGTGGCAGTCCAAAATATTACGGAAATGATAGCACTACGCTAATATAGTATATAGTTACATAACAAAGTCTGTACGGTAAATGGGAAGGGACTGTACACATATGTGGGAAAGAAAATACGAGTAGGGGGTACCCGCATATACGAGACATTAGGTTAATATGCTAGTACGTGAAAGTGAACGACATACGTTTAGCCTTGAGTGCTAATGATGAGATTAACCTAATAACTAGGAAAATACACGGAACGGTATATGTAGGGTTATTCAGAAGTTTATTATAAGTTCACTCACACAGAACTTACGTTCTGACCCCCTCCTCATTACATACTTCCAGGTTAGGTTCATGACAGAGATGGTATAGCTTTGGATACTGGTTTAGCAGTATTGTTAATAAGGTAAAAGCTATGTTTTGACTATATTATATTTTAATCCTTCCGTTGTGAGATTCTCACGAGTTCTGACATACTTTCTTTATCTCTGTTCTTTTCTACAGGATACCAGAGCACCCAACTCGGGTCTTGATGGACTGGATTCCTAAAAGAATTCGGTCTGTCAAAATCCGGGTTGTCACATCTGGTATCAGAGCTTCGATTTAGTTTTCCTTGGGGAAATATTATGAGTGAGCGTATTTGTATTTTTGAATATATATATATATATAGACTTAGATTAGTGTAGAGCCCGCCCAAGAAATAAATTTGAAAAAAAAGAGAGATTGGAGGATTTGCCCCGTACACTGAAAGTGGAGTTTAAAGAAAATTTTGAAGAGAAATTTTAAAAATTGTACAAAAATATGGATATTTAAGATTTCATGTTCCACGTAAGTTTATATTTCATGGGACCGGAACCGACATATGGAATGAATAAACGGCCGCCAGTATACCAGTCAAGTTTTGAACCGACAACACAACGTAAGAATGGAGGTGGACTATCGCGAAGGTAGACAAAGAGACGCAGCACGAAAAAATATATATTTTATGGGGCAGGTCGACACTATAGTCGACCTCCCCGGGGCAGGTCGACTATAGTGTCGACCCCTCCTACAGAAAAAAATAATATAAGTGCTTAAGCCCGAAGGCCTTCAGCACAAATTATTTTGTGCGTCCTCTCCCTTCCAGCAAGCTCCAAAACCCATCCCACTTCAACTTCCTCCACCTCCCACCTCTTCATTTCTCCACTATTTCTTATAAAATTAGTCTTAAATCAAAGCTAGTGCCATCCTCTATCAAGATCTATAATTTTCCCCTCTCAATTTGGACTCAAATCGCCATGGCGGACTTACCTTCTCTCCTTGAGCTTTACCCTCAATTTACACCACAAGAGATAGCTTGGTGTGACACGCAACAAGAGATAGTCAAGCGATACGTGAAGACCGCAAATTTGAAGTTATTGCTAGGCCGTCCCATGAGGTTTGGAAATTTTAATAACACCCCCGTACAAGGGTTATTTGAAGAAGCCGGTTTGATTTATATTTTGGATATGCACACTGTCGAGAGAAGAGGCTTCAAGCGTTTGGTAAGACTTTTTGACGCTCATTTAGATGTTGGTACAGATAATGAAGGTCTAGTAACCTATAACTCATATGTTAAGGGTACACATATATATTTTAATGAGGTCCATTGTGGAAATATGTTAAATACCCACGGTACGGGACTTGATATAGCGGATCTTGAGATGGAGGACATAACTGTATGGCATAGGATTTTTCTAAATGAGTTTGAGAGACAATGGGATGGTATGCATCTACGCCCACTCGCTAGATTTGTTATCAGGATATTACAGTATAATCTTGTGGGGCAGAACGGTGGGTTCGATAGGATTCCATCCACCGCTAAGAGGGCTACTTATGCTGTTTTGGGGGCATACTGGTAAACTGGGCGTGCGTTATTTTACAACATTACGATACCGCTAGGGAAGTGAGACAGTCCAATATTTGTTTTGGAAATTTGTGGACTTCGGTTTTTACACAATATGGCATGGACCTACATGACGAGGATTTTGTGACTCTTTCTTCTCACCCCTCTATTACTATCAACGTGGCTGCACTAACAAGAATGGGTATACATTTATTTGACTTACTAGAACGAAAGCCAATGGAGCATGATGAGGAGGGTGAGGAGGAGGAGGAGTATGAGGGCGAGCCACACGACAGTCATGATCGTCAGGCCGGACACAATGCGGACCCCCAGTATATGCCATAGACGGAGTCTGACCCACCACAGGCGGGGCATGCTTGGGGAGTTGCTTGTACCTCCCAGGCTCCGCGACAGGGGACTTCCGATACGTCTGCATGGGATCCATGGCCTGCTAGAGATCCAGATTGGAGGACCGAGTTGAGATGTCTCGGAGCAGCAGGCTCGCATAGTTAGGGGCCACCATGACATTTTGAGGACCCAACAGGAGATGCTACAGACACAGGTTGGGCTAGCTGAGACACAGAGGCAGATGATTCAAGATATGGGCACCTCTTACGATCAGTTGGGAGCTGAACTACAGGATCTACAGTTAGAGGTTAGGCAGGGGAATCGACATCAGGGACAGATGCTGGATAGCATAGAGGAGCTCATTCGTAGTTACTTTCGTTAGACTTGTCCTCTATTTTTAGTCGTAGCGTAATATTTCTTTCCGTAATGTTTGACTGTTTTCTTTGTTTAGTTGAAATGATGTACTGGAGACTATTTAAATATATTTCACGAGTTGCTTAAATCTGTTGTAATCGTATAACCTTGGAAATATTACGTCATTATAAGAATAACAATAAGCGAACAAAGAAAACAAGGAATGGAAAACATGGAAAAATACGGATATAAAATTTGGAAAATTAGATTTTTCCGAATTTAAAGATGGATGATAGGGTTTTGGATGCGACAATTGGATGAACTGCACTCTTAAGGGTGTGGGAAAATTTGGATGAAAAATATTTTAAGTTTTTCAAATATATAGCATTCATATAGAACTGCAAGCATAATTAGGATGTGAGCATCATATTTTGAAAAGGGTTTTTCTTTAAAAGATTGAATGCATTTAGGTGGTACCAAAAGTAGGCATACATACATTTATTTATGAAATGTAATTCACTTTGCACATGTGCACATGAATGCAACTATTGGATGAACACTTTTTGGATGGCTGCGAGGGGTTATTCATTTTACTCTTATTGAATTTCGGGGACGAAATTCCTTAAGGGTGGGAGAATGTAACACCCCGCATTTATATATATATATATTCCGAGATATTTAATAGTAATGGTGATACACGAAAACAAATCAGTTAACAATGATGGAAAATATGGAATACTTAACTTAAAACTAAGAATTAAGTCAAATGAATTTCACCATTACATTCGTCTTGGAATTCTGCATAGAATAGAGTCCGAGTTTTCGAAAATCGGATTCCGTATGAGTCAGATATAGCGTTTTGAAATTTCAGAAATTAATTAAACTAGACAACTTGAAAACCAAGCCAAAATTCGATTTTCAAACACAGGAAGCCTAGGCGGGAAAAATCCCGCCCAGGGCAGGTCGACCAGGGGGTCGACTATATAGTCGACCTCCCCCCTCCCCCCAGGTCGACACTATAGTCGACCTGGGTGTCGACCTGCTCCACTTTTCCCAGATTCGGTTCTGGGTACACTTTGACATATTTGGACTAGTTCTGGGGCAAGATTCATACTTTGGCACCTATATAAACAACTCTAGGCTCATTATAAACTCCATAACAACTCATGGCGAAGCCATGTCTCTCTCTTCCCCCTCTCGTTATCTTATTCTGCTTCAAAAAGAGCTTGAAACCTATTTCTCCTTCCTCTCTCTACAACACCTATTCTATAAAATAAAATGAATGAGATCTAGAACAACACATGAGATAGAAAAGAGGTTTAAAGAGAGGATAATGGATCCAGACTCGCAAATTTGTGGCGAAAAGAAATTAAAGATGACTCAAAACAGAAACTCAAGCTAAGCAAAAGAAGGAAAGCAATTCTAGAGTTATCTAATCCTTATTTTGAAGATGACAACCAATGTGAGTAGGTTATAATACAACTTTTGTATAAAGTTATTATTTATCGTTCAAACATTACCCATGTAAAATTAAATGAAATTATTATGAAAGATTGGATATGTAGTGTTTCCATACGTTTAATTCTAATTATTATGCATATGGTTATGTTTCTCCTTTTTATCCTTCCCTTTTTATTTTTATAAGTTAGGCTATCTCGAGCCTAGGTCTATTTCGAAATAAATACCACTGAATGATTATTGCGAACGAAAAAGGGAAATACTTGATTTTGGGAAATGATATAAATTGGAGAGTTATGTTATGAACCACAACGAGTTTGGGTACAATATGACATTAACAAGGTTTGAATATGAAAACCAATTGGGAAGTATAAGTATGAATGTAATATGAATTGTGGCGCAAGATTATCATTATTTAAGGGGTTTGAATATAAATTGGCTTATGAACTTGCAAAATTAGCCTAAGGCGCTAGGAAATAAAACGAGGATTGAGATTAAGTAAATTTAATATGTTAATCATATAATTTAATATGTTAATCATATTCTTAGGGAACTTGGACTTTATTAAAAGTATGAATACCATAGGAAACAAATGATATGGGATTGGTAAATTTGAGTAAAACATGGGAAATTGGGTTACATCATATTTTATGAATCAACATAAAATTGGTCTAACTTATGACCACTTGACTAGACTTAAGAATTAATTTGAACTGTATAGCATGAAATTTAGGGGTTTAAGTGAAATACAAATATAAATGAACCTTTGACATGAGGTTAGACATGATTGTGGTGTAAGACTGCTCGGAACCACCTGGCGAATCCAGCCGCCACAATTGATGTCTAATGTGAGCGGTCGAAGGAGAGAATTTGAGCGTAACGGTTTATGACACGAGGATGGACTTAGATTGTGGCGTAAGTCCGCCCGGAACCGCCCGATGCATCCAGCAGCCACAAAATGTTAGTCCAATGTGGGTGGTCATACATCGCTATAGCATAATAAATGAATTAAAGAATACTAACCATAATAAGACATGTGGGTGACATGGGTACGATTAGAGAATTAGGTGGGTGCAGGTAAGTATAGACTTAACTGTAATAAAACAAGATATGTATGAACATGTAAGTATAGAATTAACCATAGTAAAATAAGTGTATATAATAATGAAAAGGTTTAATCTGAACTAATGACAGAATATGGGGAATGGTTAACAACCTATTAAAAAGTTTGACCAAGATAAAGGACGATAATGGGTTAGACCTTTCCTAGGGACAAAAGGGGGAACGATGACATATAAGAAAAGATAAGTTATAAGAACGATAAGGAAAAATATGAAATAACTTATAAGAGAAGATATACTCAATTACAAATTAAGAGGCTTGAAAATAAAGAAGGAGTAAATTTGAATCATATATGTTGGTTGGGCAGAATGATTCCTGGGGTATCAGTCTGATGTTGATTTCGGTCTTCGGGGCTGGTATTTAGGGGATTGCTCTCCTAATCGGTATATATGTGGGATAAGGCATACTTAACCATGAATAAATATAACATGTTGTGGTGGCCCACAGAGAGGATAATTTATGAGGACAACCCGTACGTTGTAGGATGAATTACCACAAGAGGTAGATCATCAAGGTGCCCTAAGGCATGGGAAGGTGCGAACGTCCGTCCGAGTAAAAAGAAGGCTCCAACGAATTGGGTTACGAAGCCCGAGGCTTCGAGGGGATGTGAGGGTACTCTTGGTATCCCTCTGTGAGGCTGCAAATGATCCTGCTGGGCTCACAGAGGTTAAGGTCTGCGTTAGAAGAACCAAGGGTATGCCTTGGTTGCAAATTATGGCAACCTAAAGACTAGGATGGATCAGCGTGATTCGGTGAGAAAACGGCAGCCCTGTGATAGCAACTCTTCGTCTACCATCCATCTTGAGTCAGTCGAGATACGCGAAGCAGAAACGCAGAGAACTCCAAAAGACCATATACTTGCTATCTAGTTATGGGTGAGGATGGCCATAGGTTAGTAGGGCATAAGGGGCCTGCGTATAATTCTCATTTTTCAAGGTGTGCCTTTCATTAGTTGAGGGAGGGGTCGAGTGGGACCATAGCCACTGGAATAAAAACAGACCTTAGCATCTGCAATGGCAGATATCTGAAAACTCCCGACCGAGTTCTGTGTTTCTTGATTTGTCCTGCCACGGACTCGGGTAGCACATATAGAGTACGTGTGCATCTAGTCATCGAAAACGGTTCACGATACATACACGGGGAAGGTCTAGGAACATATATCGCTCTGGGTAGTGTGTCCTAGACTAGGGGGCGTATTTCGTTAGGTAGCAAAATCTCTAGTAGTCCAAGTTGGCATAAGCCCAAATCGAAATAAGGAGACGTGGCAGTCCAAACAATTACGGAAATGATAGCACTACGCTAATATAGTATATAGTTACGTAACAAAGTCTGTACGGTAAATGGGAAGGGACTGTACACATACGTGGGAAAGAAAATACGAGTAGGGGGTACCCACATATACGAGACATTAGGTTAATATGCTAGTACATGAAAGTGAACGACATACGTTTAGCCTTGAGTGCTAATGATGAGATTAGCCTAATAACTAAGAAAATATACGGAACGGTATATGTAGGGTTATTCAGAAGTTTATTATAAGTTCACTCATAAGTTCTGACCCCCTCCTCATTACATACTTCCAGGTTTGGTTCATGACAGAGATGGTATAGCTTTGGATACTGGTTTAGCAGTATTGTTAATAAGGTAAAAGCTATTTTTTGACTATATTATATTTTAATACTTCCGCTGTGAGATTCTCACGAGTTCTGACATACTTTCTTTATCTCTGTTCTTTTCTGCAGGATACCAGAGCACCCAACTCGAGTCTTGATGGACTGGATTCCTAAAAGAATTCGGTCTATCAAAATCCGGGTTGTCACATACTGTGTAACTCTGATGATTATATTTATCCAGTGTATTCTATTGTACATTATCTGGTGTATTTAATTATTTCCGTTTTGTTGTTATCTGTTTATGCGTTATATTCCAAAAAATTACCCTTGCACCGTCTCATCGGGGTTTGGGGTCGTCACAAACGTGGTATCAGAGCTTTGGTTAAGCTTAGTTCTGGAATATAACATATTAACGAACTCGTCATAAATAGAACAAGTAGTGTTCTAGGACGAGTGGCTCATTACAGATAGGATCAGTAATATCCTAGTATGAGTATAACAGAATGAAATACACCTCGATAGGAACATTTACGTTTAAGTATATGTCTCTATGCTTTATAATATCTTTTCTGTTCACCTGACACTTGGTCTGCTATTTGCAGAAGTACTAGAAAATGAATGCCAGAAACAGAAGGAATGCTGACCCAGATATAGAAGCTCTATTTATGAAATATAGAAATCTAGGTGGAGTACCCTTCTTAGGAGAAGAATCTATTGCTAAAACACAAGCTTGGATTCGTTCCGATGAGAAAATCTTTGAAGGTTTGAAGCTGAGGGATGACCAGAAAAGATTACTGGCATCTTGGGCACTCAAAGACGAAGCTTTATTCGGGTGGGATTCGATTGTTAAAGATAATCCAGAGGGTGATATCACCTGGGATAGATTCAAAGAGCTTTTCATTGAAAATTTTACTTCTCCAGAAGAAACTGAGCGGTTATGTGATGAATCCTACTATTTGATACAAGGAGATATGAATATCCTAGAATACCATAAGAGATTCAATGAACTTTCTCATTTTGCTTTGCATCTGATTCAAGATCCAAAGCGGAAGAATCTGAGGTTTATAAACGGTTTTCAAAGAAAATACCAAAATAAAGTAATGGGGCATGTGAAACTTCCTTTTTCTAAATAAATATTTTATTTTTATAAAATCTTTTGATTTTATAAATATTTGTTTTTCAATATAACATTGAAAAATTCCTTTTCAACATTCCAGTATTCCTTATGATATTTAACGTACCATATAGCAATGATCGGTATCATTTCAACATACAGAATAAACAACAGATTTCATATCACATCATATAACGCAATATATGAAAGACAGTAAAATAAATGTTGAGGAATCCAGTTGGATTCCTCTGACCTGTTTCCCTGCATCCACAGATGTTACACAATACAATTAACATCAATTTCATTTCACTATGAAATATTCTGCTAAACAGAATCAATTTATATATATATACATTTATATATATATATATATAACCAGATCCATAATTTCAACCAATTACTTAGCAGTTCAACCAAACCGTCACTACACATCAATCAATCATCATTTATCAGTTCTAAATATACGTTATAAAAATATGAACTGATAGAGTTGGTGAGTTTTACTCACATTGGACGATCGTCGTTAAATAACGATAATTGTCTTTGATTCAGATTGGACAATTTATTTCTCTATAAATTGTAACGAGCCCCAATTCACTCCCAGTCAGTTCCATTGTGTAGTGTCCGTCCATACGATCCCAACGGATCCTGTTTTATTCGATTTTGTTTGCGTATGAATTAGATATGTGTGACGACCCAAACCCCATAACACGAAGGCAAGGGTAATCTTTGGAATATAACACATAAACAAATAACAACAGAACAGAAATAAATAAATACACCAGATAATGTACAACAGAATATACTGTATAAATATAAACATCAGAGTTACGCAGTATACAGGATCATACTAAGTACAAATACAGTTAAGCTATACATGAATGTCTACAGCGGAAAACAAACATAATATGTACAACAGGAGCTGAACAGCATAAAAAGAGATAAATGGTAGCATCCATCTTCAACTCCAGCTATCCAGAAAGAGCCTGCTAAAACCTGCATACAAGGCTGCCCGTGTAGAAATAGGGGCACCCGAGTTTGCAAGTGAAACAAACTACGAGTCAGTTATGGGACTGGTATGAGAAATCTACTTAACATATTTTACAATATGGCAAATCACAGGACCACGCCACTTTCGCGGAACGGGTTTACTCCAGTGATTTCCAGTGGTTTGAAACAAGTAAATCTTTTAAACATTACAATGCTTTTCATAAAAATGAAGCCATTATAAGACTCAGGTCCCATCACATAATGCAACACAAGCCGGAGGATAGAGTTTTACCTTATAATGGCCAAAATATGCTTGATACGAGCAAAACAAATCATTTGATATTATTGCTAGTGTTTATATGTTTTAAAAACAATTTGTATCATAACTATCAATCATAGACGGCATGGGTACCATATATCAAGTCGCCATATATATATATACAATCAAAACCGCACAATGTCGTATTTTGAAATTGGATTTCCATCATGAACCGAGGCAAGGGATCATCCTCACCGCTTCGAGACTGTCTAGCCCGAGTCTCAAACAAGCGCGTAGGCAAGCCTTGGAGCAACAGGGCCGGTCCACTTGATGTGGATTAAAATTAAACCCTGAACACTGCGTTCCACCCCTTTGGGGCGTAAATGAGTCCTACGACTCCATCGGCTCCACATAGTCACCGATATATCCGAGGCGCCTCGCAACAGCAACAACCACACAGGTGAAAGTAATATAAATGTCAGGACTGGTAGGTCACTGACACCACCCTAGCTAGAAGGAAACGCATGCCCTCCCTGAAGTCCTCTCCCATTTCTGGTCCATACCTCGGTGTGAGGCTCGCGAATTCACGTTATACACAAAGCTATGCCACACGGGCGGAGCTTTGATCATCAACCACAAAGCTTTGCTTTTCAACAAAAGCTTTGATCACTGCATCTCAGCATGCCACACAGGCAATTCACGCCATGCAACCGACGTCTATTAATTACACAGAATGAAATTCTATGTCAAACACACAGTCCATTTACTAGTCTGTTCTGGGTCAGAACGAAACCGGAGGGTCTTTATTCCTCGCACATCTGTACAATCAACATGTACGTCCGGACGGCTACTACTTCAGCCCTTTCAAGATAGCTACTCCCATCATGAGCATCAGTAGCACCCCTCCATTCGACATGAAGATTATCGGTCTTGCGCCGTCTTCATATCTTCGACTTTCAATCGTCGATCAATTATTTGAAATGAGAATTAACTCGGCCTTTTCTAATAATTCACGTATATTTAGAATTTCAAATCAATTCATTTCAATGGTTAAATTATTCGATATCACTAATTCTGTTTCTTTATTGAAATTTTCATGCCAAACACATTCAACCATCAAATATCACATAAACCGAGCAAATTCGGTTTATTTCCATTCCGTATTGTTTATGATATTTTATTATGATTTATCGCTATTTTTATTTACTTAAAAATAGCCAGTTCACTCATACGACGCTTCAGGCCATAATGCGGTCGTGGCGCTATTTTTCTTCAGATTTGATTTACACATATCTGAAAATCTAACCGTTGGATCTTCATAAATTTTATATCATTAAAAAGATCTTTTCAAAACGAATCCAACGATTTCAGTTTTGGTAAAATCCGATGGTCAGATCTCCCGCACAAATCGTTTGAAGTTACGATTTCAAAATACGAACTGCAGTGTCGTCATTTGATTTAATTTAATTATATTTATATTAAATATAAATATAATCGATTCTAGCGCGGTTTTTCTTCAGATTTGATTTACATATATATGAAAATCTAACCGTTGGATCTTCATAACTTTTATATCATCAGAAAGATCTTTTCGAAACGAATCCAACGGTTTCAGTTTTGGGAAAATCCGACGGTCGGATCTCCCGCACTAACCGTTTGAAGTTACGATTTCAAAATACGAGCTGTAGCGTCGTTATTCGATTTAATTTAATTATATTTATATTTATATATAAATATAATTGATTCTGCACTGTTTTTCTTCGGATTTAAAT
The DNA here is from genome assembly GCA_030737875.1 of Allium sativum. Lineage (NCBI taxonomy): Eukaryota > Viridiplantae > Streptophyta > Magnoliopsida > Asparagales > Amaryllidaceae > Allium > Allium sativum. The sequence goes on along the minus strand of CM060912.1, from coordinate 963,745,643 downwards.
TAAACATTCCAGACAATCCAATCGTTGGATCTTCACAAAGTGGATGTGTTGGAAGATATTTCGAAGGCGTACCCAACGGTTGCTGTTTCGGGAAAATCCGATGGTCGGATCTCCCGCAATAATCGTTTGAAATCACGGTTTCGAAACACGAACTACAGCTTTGTTATTCGATTTATTTTAATTATATATATATATATATAAATATAATTCTATCTTTGATTTCAAAACCATATCCACTTTATACATTCGATAAAAATGATATTTTTATCATCGAAAATATTTATTCCACACATCACCATTTTTAACACTTCATATTCACAGTAAAAATGTAGATTTTATTGTTCAATCTATATATTCAACACATGAACGTTTTCGACTTCACACATACGATAAAGTATGATTTTTATCGTTCTAGTCCTTTATTCAACACATGAATATTCACTATAGTTGATATCTATATAATAAAAATGTGATTTTTATTGTAAAACAATTTATTTCAAAACACGATTATTTTAAATAGTCTATACATAAGGCAAAAATGTTATTTTTGGTGTTAAAACAATTTATTTAAAATACTAATATTTTATATAGACTATATATATAATAAAACTGTGATTTTTATCTTTTAAATAATTTACTCAACACATGAACTCATTCAACACATGAATTTCTATTCAACACATGAATTTCTATTCAATGCACGAATATAGTTTCAACACATGAAAATAATTCTAACACATGAATATTATTGAAATTTCGGCAGCATAATGGCAGGGTAGTTAAAACCAACATCGTCCCTAGTACGGCTCCTCGCTCTACCTTAAAACCCCTCGGTTTTTGACAATGGGGATTTCACGCATCTAATTCGCACGCAGGCGAGCATGTTTATTTTTCTTTTCCACAAAAAAAATCCTATGTGGTTTCATCCCAAAATAATTCTCAACCACAAACAGGTATTTTTCAACCACAATCAATCATTCAAGATTTTCACCAAATTTCATATCAACCAATAATCCAAACATTATCACAACCAATAAATTTCGTCCATGGTCTGTGGACGAGGGGAGTATATATATATATATATTCATATATAAATATATTTCAATTTCACTTCAATATCATTTCAATTTATTTCAACACATATATTGTAACGACCCGCATTCTACGCATCATAGGATCGTAGGATATTTATTTCTGTCACATACGAAGTCGTATGGTCATGTAACTTTGGGAGACGACTATTAGGGTCATTTCCCATGTCCATGATTTTTCCCGATTTTTAAATGACCATTTTACCCCTAGTTGGCACTGTTTTGGCCATAACTTTTGACTGGAAATGAATTTTGACTTGAAACCACTTCCATTGGCTCCGGATGATGGTTTCTCTTTCCGTAGAGTGATCACATTAGCCAAACGGACTGACCGTTCGGGAGATATGGCTGAAACAAGTTTCAGATGGTGAAAAACAACTTAATTGGGCTTAACCGGGTGATTAACAGCTAGGCCCAAAGGGGAATTTCGGGATTAGGAGTTTAAAAGGGCTGTTAGGGTTTGGATAATAACTTTTTCTCATTTTTCAGCCGTCACTATTCATTCCTCTTAACCTAGCCATGGCCTCCACCCTCTAAATCTCTTCAAAACATCTCTTAATCACTTTCTAATTGAAGATTAGGCTTAACAAACATCAAATCAAGGAGTATTGGCACGAGAACCGAGGTAGAGCTGCTGTGTAAGATTGGGAACAACGCCAAATCAGAGAATATTTCAGTTTTGGGGTTTTAGTTGTGGCAAAGGTGAGTGATTTGCATAGTTTTTGCACTAACTACGGTAAATAAGGGTAATTAGTGAAGATTAGCGAATTTATACACTAATAAATTCTGGAAAAATATTTAGAAATTCTTAAATAATGTTTTATGCTTCTGTTAGAAATTTGGTTCGATTTGATTAAGTTTTGTTAACCCTATGATTAGTTTTACTTAAACATGCTTAAGGGAAAATAAGGAGTTTTGGCCACTTTTGATCCATTTTGATTCATTTGAATGGTTGTTTGCTGTTGTGGTTCCTATTACATGTTGCTATGACTCTATGGTGCGTTTTATGATTGATTAGAAGTGTTAGATTTGTCAAAAATGCCATCGAATGTCGTAAACTGCTCGCTGGAAGAACTGCAGGAAATCAGCCGAACCGGACCGGACCGGTGGAAGTGAGGGCGATCCGATCCGATGGCGCGACCCGATCCCTCGATGGCTGAAGACCCCGATCCGATGGTGCCGATCCGATCAAGACTTCGCGAGACGACCAGTGTTGCTTCATGAAGAGGTGACCCGATCCGCCCCTACCTTTCACGATCCATTCCAGCCTGGGTGTCACGATCCGCCTGAAGGAACACATCACGAGCTCAGTAAGGTGGTACGACCCGAACCAATGGGTCTTCACGATCCGACCCGGAGCTCGTAGGGCGACCCGATCCGATGCACTTGAAGCGATGGCCGATCCGATCCGGTGGGGTTTCTACGACCCGATCCACGTAGGTCATTCTGATCCGATCTAGTAAGGGGTGATGAGTGCCGATCCGAACTGATGCAGAGCTACGATCTGATGCTGTGGGACATGCACGACCCGAATAATGGAGACCGATCCGGATGAAGATGATGACCAAAACCCGAGATGCAAAGGTAGTCCAGTATGGGAAGTTAGAGCTCAGGATCTAGTTGGGAACCAATGAGTTCGCTTCATGATTTGGGCTTTGCTGCGGGACGCGTTTTAAGGGGTTATCGATGTCTATAGCTCTGGACCACTATGGTAGGAGGTACGAAGGCGGATTCAGGGTCATTATGGCATTGGTGGGACCAAGGGCTACGACCAATGTGGTGGGTCATTGAAATGTTTGGTCATGACTCCATGTGTTTAGCTTGGCCACAGCAGGGTTCTACAAGTCGGGATTCGTCGTTACCACAATTTGTCTAGTGTTCCAAAGTGGTAGATATCGTATGCTTTACGCACTGAGTGAGAGATGTGAGGATGGTTGTTATGGTTGATTTGTTAGCTATCATTATGACATGCACACCCCACCCCCGTAATCTTACACTACTTGCTATGGCACCTTAAAGTACTGTACGGTATGTGGTACTAACTCTTTGGTTCCAGGTCCAGGTTCAGGTATGGTTTAGTATACCTGTTATTATTCTGTTTAGATGCTTATCGCTCATACCAGGCTTTATGTCTGACCCAGAGTTTTATGTCTCCTCTTATTACTCTGGGTGCTCACACGAGCAGACTAGAGACAGGTTAGCTGGTGATGCACGGGTAGATGATCCGGAGACGAGCAGGAGGGTTCCACATAATACATATACATAGTATTCTCCCTTTGTTGTTGAAGATCACTGCTTGGGCATTGGTGGTGTATCTTCTACTTTGACTTTCTTTTGTTTAGAGACAGTAGATTTTGAAAAGTTGTAACAAGCTGTATTTGGATTTCCGCTGCTTTGATGTTGATGTTGGTTTTAGTATCAGCTTATGCACTGTCTCGCCTGTTTTATGTCAAGTATATTATTATTATTATATTTTATCCCATGCGCTGTGAGACATTCTACAGGTTCCTTGATTAGTTCATTCTCTTCTTTCCATTCTCCTGACGACCGTCCCGTGCTAGTCGGGCATGTGTACAGCGCACTTTTGGAGTAAATGCAGGATGGTGCAGGGCGGACCGTCACACTTGGTATCAGAGCTCTTGGTTGCGTAGTTAACCTAGGGAAGTTATTAGGGAGAGATAATATACGTATACGAGAGAGCGTATTTGTGATTATTTTGGTTTTCAAAAGCTATATATATATTATTAGTTGTATAAGAATGAAGTCGTGCTGCACTAGCACCACTATGGAATCGTTAATCATTTCCTTTTTCAGATTGACGATGAGCCAATATGTTAGAGGTACCGGTAGAGGGGCCAATAATGGGAATGCTGCTGACATGAGGACGATGTTTACTGACCTCATGAGAGAGATGCTTAGAGATGTACAGAGGGCAGCTCCCAATGGTGGAAATGGTGGTGGTCCAATAGTGCAGGCGCCGAGGGTCGACTTCGCCAAACCGAATAAGGATTATACTAGCCTTGGTGGGAAGCCGTTCCACGGAACGGAGTCGGCCACAGATGTTCAGGATTGGTTGGATAGTTGCGAGCGTATCTTCGAGGATTTGGGTATCGAGGATGCGATGAAGAGAAAGCTAGCATCCCGTCAGCTGCAAGGGCGGGCAATGAATTGGTGGAATGCTTTAAAGGCAGCTACTCTTGAAGATCAGATTACTTGGGAGCAGTTTAAAGCTCGCTTTAGCGAGAAGTTCATTCCAGCTGCTCAGAAGTCGGTGCTGTTTAAGAAATTCTTGGAGCTCAAGCAGAATGGCAGAGCTGTCTTGGAGTATATTGCTGAATTCGACACTTAGTCAAAGTATGGGTTATCTCTTATTGATACTGCCGAGAAGAAGAATGAGAAATTCATAACTGGGTTAGATCAGTACTTAGGGGAGAGGCTTTATTAACCACATCGATGAGACGTTCGAGTCGATTGTGGGGAAAGCATTAAGATCAGAGAGTCTCTACCCTAAGCCGAAGACTGAGGTTGCATTCGCAGATGAGCCAAAGCCACAAGCAAGTGGTGGAGGCAAGGGTGGTTCCCAGAATAAGAGAAAGCAAAATCAAACTAAGGATGGCCAGAAGAAAAAGAATAAACAAGATGTTGAGTGCTTCAGCTGTGGTAAGAAGGGCCATTATGCTAGTAATTGTCGGGCCAAGCCAGCGGATAGGAAGTGCTTCAACTGTGGCCAAATGGGACATCACAAGGACAAGTGTCCGCAACCCCCTAAAGAAAAGCAAATGGTGAAAGCATATGCTCTTATGCTATTCCTTCTTCGTCGAATGCCCCAACAGCGGCGGAGAAGGGAAAAAATGTCGTCATTCAAGGTATGCTTTCTGTTTATGATGTTCCTGTTAGAGTTTTATTTGATACCGGAGCTTCCAGTTCTTTCATATCTAGTGACCTAGTAGATAGGTTGGGATTGGAGCCCGAGATTGTCGATAGACCTTTAGTAGTGACGAACCCGATTGGTGGTCCAACTAGCCTTAGCATGATTTGTCGTAATGTGGTCTTATCGAGTCATGGATGCATGTTTGTTTGTGATTGCTTTGTTTTGGGCTTTACTGGGTTTGGCATTATTTTGGGAGTAGATTGACTCGAAAGATACGGGGTGGTGGTAGACTGTGAGGGCTTTTTGGTGACAGCTAGAGCGGATGATGGGCAGAGGATAGTGTTTGGTGGTCTACCCAGTAAGGGGGTATTGGCTAGTTTTCTAAACTCCCTTGACATTCCGCATAGTGAGTTGTCAGGTTTGCCCGTAGTTGGCCAGTATCCGGATGTTTTCGAAGAAGTGACCGAGCTTCCACCACACCGAGAGATTGAGTTTCGTATTGATTTAGTAAAAGATGCCAGACCTATAGTGATGCCACTTCGTCGTATGGCACCAAGGGAGCAGCGAGAGCTCGAGGTGCAAGTCAGCGATCTTTTGAAGAAGGGATTTATCAGAAGGAGTGTTTCTGAATAGGGAGCACCAGTTGTGTTTGCTACCAAGGCGGATGGTTCCCTTCGTTTGTGTATAGACTACCGCGAGTTGAATAAAGTGACGAGGAAGAACAAGTATCCTCTACCGCGGATAGATGATTTGTTTGATCAGTTGAGTGGCACGAGAGTATTTTCTCAGTTGGATCTCGCGACAGGTTTTCATCAGCTTAGAGTGGAAGCTGAGAGTATAGCTAAAACGGCATTTCGTACGCCGTCTGGGTTTTATGAGTGGTTGGTCATGCCATTCGGGCTGACCAATGCCCCAGCATATTTTGTGGATCTTATGAATAGGGTATTCAGAGATCAGTTGAATAAGTTTTTCCTTGTGTTCGTTGATGATATTTTGGTCTACTCGAGGACAGAGGAAGAACACAAGGGACATTTAAGAATAGTGATGGAGGTGTTGAGAAAACACCAATTGAAAGCAAAGTTTTCTAAGTGTCACTTCTGGAAGAGGGAAGTGAGATTCTTGGGCCATGTTGTATCAGAAAATGGGATTGCCGTGGACCCGGCAAAGGTGGCTACGGTACAGGATTGGCCTACACCCAAGAATGCAACAGATGTAAGAAGTTTCTTGGGGCTAGCTGGATATTATCGTAAGTTTATCCAAGGTTTCTCCAAGATAGCAGCACCATTGACCCAGTTGACCAAGAAGAATCAAGCTTTTGTTTGGGATGGAAGGTGCGAGAATGCATTCAAGAGTCTAAAGGACAAGTTGATAAGCGCACCAGTGTTAGTCATTCCTAAGGGGAACGAAGAGATGACGGTATACACGGATGCCCGTGGTACCGGACTGGGTGCTATATTGATGCAAGGAGGGAGGGTTGTTGCTTATGCAAGTCGGCAATTGAAACCGCACTAGAAAAGATACCCTACCCATGATTTGGAATTGGCAGCGATCGTGTTCGCGTTGAAGATGTGGAGACACTATCTCTTGGGAGAAAGATTTGAGCTGTTTACAGATCATAGTTCGTTGAAGTATCTCTTCTCCCAGAAGGATTTAAATCTCTGGCAATAAAGGTGGTTAGAATTCTTGGCTTCCTATGATTTTGACATCGCATACACACCGGGAAAGGGTAATGCGGTGGCTGATGCATTGAGTAGGAGACATGCCAGCTTAGGCGCTATGTTTCTAGAATGGAAGCAACTGGAATATATCGCGGGGTTTGATTTCAGACCAAAGTGCGAACTGAATCCAGAAATGTTAGCAAGTTTGACGATCAGACCCACTTTGATTGAGCGGATCAGCTCTAGTCAGAGGGACGATCCTAACCTATTGGAAATCATCTCCAAGTTAGAGATGGGTATCGATGAGGAGATGAACAAGTATGGGCTTGATCGAGATGGATGGCTTAGAAGGGATGGAAGACTAGTCGTACCCAATGTCAAGGGATTGAGAGATGAAGTGCTTAGAGAATGTCATCACTCAAAACTGACCATACACCCCGGTGGTAACAAGATGTATCGGGATATGAAGCAGACTTACTACTGGGAAGGGATGAAAAGAGATGTTGGGAAGTTTATATCCAAGTGCATGAATTGCCAGCTAGTTAAAGCCGAGCAAAAGAAGCCTAGTGGGTTGTTACAGCCATTAGGAATTCCCGAATGGAAATGGGAGCAAGTCTCGATGGATTTCATCGATGGTTTACCAAGGACTAGATCGGGACATGATAGCATTTGGGTGATTGTGGACCGATTGACCAAAAGTGCAAGATTTATACCAGTCAGATCGACCAGAACGGCAGCCAAGTTGGCAGAATTGTATATGAAGTGGGTAGTGAGATTCCATGGAGTACCTAAAAGTATTGTGAGTGACCGAGACCCGTTGTTCACTAGTGGGTTTTGGAAGAGCTTACAAGAGGCTCTAGGGTCAGAGTTACATCTCAGTACCGCATATCATCCTCAGACCGACGGTCAGACGGAGAGGGTGAATCGTATTTTGGAAGATCTCTTGAGAGCGTGTATATTGGATTTTGGTGGATCATGGGATGACCATTTGCGTCTAGTGGAGTTTGCATATAATAATAGCTACCAATCCAGTATCGGTATGGCTCCGTTTGAAGCTTTGTACGGAAGGCCGTGCAACTCACCATCATGTTGGATAGAGACTGGAGAGAAGTTTATGCTTGGACCAGATGTGGTGAGGGAAACTTCAGATAAAATCAAGACCATTCAACAACGAATGAAGGCTGCCCAAGATAGAAAGAAGAGTTATGCTGATAAGAGGAGAAGAGACTTAAAATTCTCCGTTGGCGACTTGGTGTTTGTCAAGATTTCTCCGTTGAAGAGCGTAATACGATTTGGCAGGAGAGGCAAGTTGGCACCAAGATTCGTTGGCCCATTCCCTGTTCTCGAACTAGTCGGGAATTTGGCATATAGAGTCGGCTTACCAGAGAAAATGGCGGGAGTTCACAACGTATTTCATGTTTCCCAACTAAGGAAGTTCGTTCACGACTCAGATATGACTATTTCACCTGATCAGTTAGAGGACTTCGAAGTAGAACCCGAGGCGGTTGGGAACCGCAAGCCGGCCCGTATTGTCGAGTACGACATGAAGCAACTTCGAAGGATGGCGGTGAGGCTAGTCAAGGTTCAGTGGGGCGAGGACGAGAATGATTATACTTGGGAGACAGAGGAGAACATTAGGAAGACACACCCAGAACTCTTTGCCTGGTAAGATTTTAACTTCGATTTAGTTTTCCGCATGCTAGGATAGGCATGGTTGCTTGTTTTGCATGTTTGATTGTTGTATGTGGTTGTTAGGCATGCGGGATCCTTTGTATGTTTTAGGTTAAGGAATTTCGGGGACGAAATTTCTTAAGGGGGGAAGAGTGTAACGACCCGCATTCTACGCATCATAGGATATTTATTTCTGTCACATACGAAGTCGTATGATCATGTAACTTTGGGAGACGACTATTAGGGTCATTTCCCATGTCCATGATTTTTTTCCGATTTTTAAATGACCATTTTACCCCTAGTTGGCACTGTTTTGGCCATAACTTTTGACTGGAAATGAATTTTGACTTAAAACAACTTCCATTGGCTCCGGATGATGGTTTCTCTTTCCGTAGAGTGGTCACACTAGCCAAACGGACTCACCGTTCGGGAGATATGGCTGAAACAAGTTTCAGATGGTGAAAAACAGCTTAATTGGGCTTAACCGGCTGATTAACAGCTAGGCCCAAAGGGGAATTTCGGGATTAGGAGTTTAAAAGGGCTGTTAGGGTTTGGAGAATAACTTTTTCTCATTTTTCAGCCGTCACTATTCATTCCTCTTAACCTAGCCATGGCCTCCACCCTCTAAATCTCTTCAAAGCACCTCTTAATCACTTTCTAATTGAAGATTAGGCTTAACAAACATCAAAACAAGGAGTATTGGCACGAGAACCGAGGTAGAGCTGCTGTGTAAGATTGCGAACAACGCCAAATCAGAGAATATTTCAGTTTTGGGGTTTTAGTTGTGGCACAGATGAGTGATTTGCATAGTTTTTGCACTAATTACGGTAAATAAGGGTAATTAGTGAAGATTAGCGAATTTATACACTAATAAATTCTGGAAAAATGTTTAGAAATTCTTAAATAATGTTTTATGCTTCTGTTAGAAATTTGGTTCGATTTGATTAAGTTTTGTTAACCCTATGATTAGTTTTACTTAAACATGCTTAAGGGAAAATAAGGAGTTTTGGCCACTTTTGATCCATTTTGATTCATTTGAATGGTTGTTTGCTGTTGTGGTTGCTATTACATGTTGCTATGACTCTATGGTGCGTTTTATGATTGATTAGAAGTGTTAGATTTGTCAAAAACGCCGTCGAATGGCGTAAACTGCTCGCTGGAAGAACTGCAGGAAATCATCCGAACCGGACCGGACCGGTGGAAGTGAGGGCGATCCGATCCGATGGCGCGACCCGATCCGTCGATGGCTGAAGACCCCGATCCGATGGTGCCGATCCGATCCGATCAAGACTTCGTGAGACGACCAGTGTTGCTTCATGAAGAGGTGACCCGATCCGCCCCTACCTTTCACGATCCATTCCAGCCTGGGTGTCACGATCCGCCTGAAGGAACACATCACGAGCTCAGCAAGGTGGTACGACCCGAACCAATGGGTCTTCACGATCCGACCCGTAGCTCGTAGGGCGACCCGATCCGGTGCACTTGAAGCGATGGCCGATCCGATCCGATGGGGTTTCTATGACCCGATCCACGTAGGTCATTCCTATCTGATCCAGTAAGGGGTGATGAGAGCCGATCCGAACTGATGCAGTGCTACGATCTGATGCTGTGAGACATGCACGACCCGAATAATGGAGACCGATCCGGATGAAGATGATGACCAAAACCCGAGATGCAAAGGTAGTCCAGTATGGGAAGTTAGAGCTCAGGATCTAGTTGGGAACCAATGAGTTCGCTTCATGATTTGGGCTTTGCTGCGGGACGCGTGTTAAGGGGTTATCGATGTCTATAGCTTTGGACCACTATGGTAGGAGGTACGAAGGTGGATTCAGGGCCATTATGGCATTGGTGGGACCAAGGGCTACGACCAATGTGGTGGGTCATTGAAATTTTTGGTCATGACTCCATGTGTTTAGCTTGGCCACAGCAGGGTTCTACAAGTCGGGATTCGTCGTTACCACAATTTGTCTAGTGTTCCAAAGTGGTAGATATCGTATGCTTTACGCACTGAATGAGAGATGTGAGGATGGTTGTTATGGTTGATTTGTTTGCTATCATTATGACATGCACACCCCACCCCCGTAATCTTACACTACTTGCTATGGCACCTTAGAGTACTGTACGGTATGTGGTACTAACTCTTTGGTTGCAGGTCCAGGTTCAGGTATGGTTTAGTATACCTGTTATTATTCTGTTTAGATGCTTATCGCTCATACCAGGCTTTATGTCTGACCCAGAGTTTTATGTCTCCTCTTATTACTCTGGGTGCTCACACGAGCAGACTAGAGATAGGTTAGCTGGTGATGCACGGGTAGATGATCCGGAGACGAGCAGGAGGCTTCCACGTAATACATATACATAGTATTCTCCCTGTGTTGTTGAAGATCACTGCTTGGGCATTGGTGGTGTATCTTCTACTTTGACTTTCTTTTGTTTAGAGACAGTAGATTTTGAAAAGTTGTAATAAGCTGTATTTGGATTTCCGCTGCTTTGATGTTGATGTTGGTTTTAGTATCAGGTTATGCACTGTCTCGCCTGTTTTATGTCAAGTATATTATTATTATTATATTTTATCCCATGCGCTGTGAGACATTCTACAGGTTCCTTGATTAGTTCATTCTCTTCTTTCCTTTCTCCTGACGACCGTCCTGTGCTAGTCGGGCATGTGTACAGCGCACTTTTGGAGTAAATGCAGGCTGGTGCAGGGCGGACCGTCACATATATCAATTTTACAACGCATATATAACTTATACATCGAACATACAACTTAAAAAACACTTATACATGAGGTGTGCAATGCTTATATAACTCATGCATCGACTATATAATCTACATCGTTGTTTTCCATATTGTTTATAAATTAGAAATCTCACATTGGGTTCAACTCCTCCAAAATTAGCAGAAGGCTCAGAAAATTATGCGGTCTCTTCTAAAATGTAGAAGACGTCCACACGAGTCCACTATCTCTTGTTTCACAGAATTTCGTCAACAAAGCAAAAAGCTATGATTTTTCAAAGTTCGTAACACTTAAAAGTGTTATTTTCAGTTCAAATAAACCAAAGCCGATACCTTTCAAAGATGGTTCAAAACTAGGTTTTGATCTAGCAACCAAACCGCTGCACGATGTTGAAATCGACCTGCACCACGACGAAGAGGATGGAGAGGGATTCAGGCGCTCGGGGTCACGGCCTGTTCGGTGGTCTCTGGCGTTCGTGGTGGCGGCGAGAAGTTCTTAGTTTCTAGGGCGCGATTCTGGCGATTTATAGCACGAGAAGGGTGGCAACGAGTATGGATTTGAAGAGGAGGCTCGGCTCTACGGAAAACTCCAAAGAAGCCTGTGGTTTCGATGCGTGTAGGAGGAGGAAAAGAAGAGAGAAGGGAAGAAGGTAGGTCCACCGTCGGGTTTCCAAGCAGATCGGGGAGAGAGAAAAGAATGAACCAATAGGATTTTTTATTTATATTTATATATTTTTAAATTTCTAAAGTACCCCTTATCTCCTACGAACTCCAATCCAAACCCAACAACTGTCGTCCCTAGCTAAATACCCCTATTCAGAACACAACGGGATATGTTTCATAGGCCCATTCGACTGTTTCAGTCAGTTTTCCTTCAAATTAAAATATAAAACATTCAATATTTGATTTGAATGTACATTTCAATTTGCCGGGGGCACATACTGATTCTAAAAATTCCCGAAAAATAAATCTAGCTATGTTTTGACGATACGGCCCCAACAAAACTAGTTTCATCGAATTCTGAGACCGTTTGAAAAATGGCCAATTTCTGGTCGATCCAATTTAACTATAATTGGCCAAACACTTTTTCCTTCGCCACGCTCACATATTAACTTCAAAAATTATGGAATTTGAAACATAGCAATAATTTCACATCTCGGAACCAACAAAAGTGTTTTCATTGAATTCCAAAGTCGTTTGCAAAATGTCTATTTCCACGGGCTATGTATTCTCTACAGTGACCTTTCTGAAAATTCACTTGGCCATAACTTTTTACCCTCGCTATGAAACTTCGATTTTTCTGATTCGTTAGAAAGATATTAGCTAACATATTTAAATATTTTTGTTTTCACTAAAATTCGTTTTATTTTGCACCCGGTACAGTCAGTCAAAGTTTGAATTGAAAATTTGAAACTACCGCGCCATTTCAGGCTTTGTTTATAATTTAAAATAATTATATTTATTATCAAACTACTTTTCGTCGTTATTATTTAAAATATGTATTTTAAATACTTAAAATTCACTATTTTAGCCAATTTAAAAATTTTAAACTGGTTCAGATTTTCGGGGTTGTTACAATCTCCCCCACTTAAAACTTTTCGTCCCCGAAATGGAACAAAGTCGAAAGTGGTTTGATTAACTAACTCTACTTTCAATCTGGCTTCCATTCTTCAACTTTTCAGTTTCTAAGAATTTTCAAATTCTTCAAAAATTTGGCTAACACCCTAAATTTTCGAAAAATTTCGCCATAACCTCCTTTGTACGGGGAGGGGTTTGGAAATTTATTGGGCCTTATTAGGTACCCAATAAATCCTAATAAGCATGCACATATTTATAGTGATATATTCCGTTGTTCACAGGGGAGTGTGTATAGATCATAACTCCAGAGAATAAATTGTTGTCACCCTATAAATGGTTTTTGTGCCTTAATGACCAAAGAGACGTGTTTATTGTCATCTCCAGACCTGTATGGGGTTTTTATTAATCTGGCAATTTATCGTTACATTTTTGTATGGTCCATATGAGTCATCAGTTCAACCTGTAATATATAGTCCATATCTATCATCAGTTCAACCTATAATGTATATAGTCATCGCCATACAAGCCTCTCGCTCGTACGGTAAATTTTCAACCTCGTCACACAAGCTCCAAATGCTTATGTGGTATATGATGAAGTATGCCATCATCAAGAAGTATGCCATGCAGTGTAGTTCAAAATTAATTGTTACTATCCTATGGCGACATTTATTAATTACACACAAAATAACCAGCACTCTGCATCCAATGGCATTCACAGGAGTTGATATAATAATAAAATTGCGCATCCAACTCATTAAGGTTTACCTATTTGTCGAGCACGCAAATAAAATCTTTACTCAACAGCTAATCCATTTACCTGTTCAAACATATATAATGTACACGTATATATTTCTATCTATTCTCTAATCTGTTCAACGTGTGATTTAATCGAATAAAGTTTACCACTCATTCCCTTATTGATTTAATTAATTATCATTCTAAAAGTTTAATTAATCAAATTCTCAACCACACAACACAGACTTCAAGCAATTTATTTTTTAATTTTCAAAATCATACTAATTAATATATTCTTTTACATCATTCAGACTATATGATTAAAATTTTACGCCCATGAAAAGAAAACAATCGACAAAGTAAAGAACATAATGGAAATTGCAAAGTATGGTGAATGTACCTTGCACCAGAGTCAATCAGAGATATCCACCCTGCACTTAGGATAGGCTTTCTTAATGCTTTCCTCTGTTTCCCAAGTACAATCTCGCGGATCTCCACTCCATTGCACTTTGACTAAGTGAACCTTCTTATACCTCAGCTCTTTGGTTTTTTTTGCCAATAATCTTGATCGGCTCCCTTCTCATAGCCAATTCTGGAGTAATATCTATATCCCATTGAGCTGCTTCTTCCACGATCAAGTCTAGATCATGTACGTGCTTTCGAAGTTGAGATGCGTGAAACACATCATGTACTCCAAGCAACCAGTCTGGTAATTAAAACTTATAAGCGAGAGTTCCAATCCGTTCTAGAATAGGGAACAAACCAATAAACTTGGGTGCCAATTTCCCTGTTTTACCGAATCGGATTACTCCTCTCATCGGAGATACCTTTAAATAAACGTAGTCACCAACAGAAAATGATACATCTCTCCTTCTTTTATCTGCATAGCTCTTTTGTCGGCTTTAAGTGGCTAATAATCATTTCTTAACGAAATCGACTTTGTCCGCAGCATCGCGAATCATATCAAGCCCCAATACTAGTCTGTTACCAGGTTATACCCAACAAGCAGGGAATCAACACAGTCTACCATACAATACTTCGAATGGAGACATTTTCAAGCACGCCTGGTAGCTGTTGTTATATGAGAATTCAGCCAAATGCAAATGGTCCTCCCATGATCCGCCAAAATCAATAATACAACCCCGCATTAGATCTTCAAGAATACGATTCACCCTCTCAGTTTGACTATCTGTTTGAGGATGATAAGCGGTGCTCAAGTTCAGTTTTGTTCCTAATTCTGCTTGGAATGCTTCCCAGAATATACTAGCAAAAATCGGGTCATGATCACTAACGATACTCATGGGAACTCCATGAAGTTTAACAATTTCTCTAAAATAAATCTACGCCAGACTCTGAGCAGTTTTGTTCGATCTGACAGGTATGAAATGAGCGGTCTTCGTGAAACGATCTACGATCATCCAAATACTATCATTTCCTTTCCTGGTTCTGGGCAAACAATCTATGAAATCCATAGAAATCTGTTCCCACTTCCCACCTGGGATTTCCAACGGTTGCAACTATCCAGCGAGTTTCTGCTGATCGCTTTTGACTTGTTGACAAGTAGAACACTGGCTAACATATAAGGAGATGTCTTGTTTCATAGATCTCCACCAGAAGGTGCGTTTGATATCATTATACATCTTGCTCACTCCTGGATGGATACTAAGCTTGGCTTTATGACATTCATCCAATACTTCTCTCCGGAGTTCCATAAAATTTGACACATATATTCTGCCTATTAACCTTAGGATTCCATCGTTATCAATCTGGAAACTCAAGGGCTCACCTTTTTGAATTCTTTCTCTGATTCTTTAAATGAAGTGATCATCCTTCCGAAGAGCTGATATTTTATCAATCAATGAAGTCGTAATAATAAAACTGGCAATTATTACATTCTTTCTACTCAGCGCATCAGCCACAACATTGGCCTTCCCTGGAGTGTACAAAATCTCAAAATCGTATGCTGCAAGAAATTCTAGCCAACGCTGCCGCCTCAGATTCGAGTCTTTCTAGGTGAACAAATACTTCAATGACTGATGGCCTGTATACAGTTCAAATATCTCACCCAAAAGATAGAGCCTCTGGATTTTCAAAGCAAATACGATGGCTAACAACTCAAGATCATGAGTAACGTAATTTTTCTCATGCGGTTTCAGCTGACGGCTAGCATAAGCAACCACTTGACCTCCTTGCATTAATACTGCACCAAGGCCTTCTCTAGAAGCATCAGTCCAGACTTTTAAGTCCTCATTGCCATCTGTTATTGTTAACACTGGAGCAGTTGTCAGTTTTAATTTCATCTTCTGGAAAGCTGCCTCGCATTCGGGAGTCCAATTTTCTTAGTCAGTTTCGTTAAGGAACTATATGTCTTAGCGAAATTCTTAATGAATTTCCTATAATAACTTGCCAACCCGAGAAAACTTCTGACTTCTGTGGGTTTACGAGGTTATTTCCAATTCTGAATAGCAGTGATTTTACTGGGATCCACTGAAATTCCTTGTTTCGACACAACGTGGCCAATAAATTTGACTTCTTCTTTCTAGAATATACATTTGGAAAACTTTGCTTTCAAAACATTCTTTCTTAGAATTTCTAATACCTGTTCTAAATGTTTTTCATGTTCGTTCTCTGACTTAGAGAAGATTAGGATATCATCAATGAAAACTGGAACAAATTTATTCAATACTCCTCTGAATACTTGGTTCATTAGATCGACAAAATAAGCTGGAGCATTACATAAGCCGAACGGTATTACTAACCACTCGTAGAATAAGTCTGGACCTCTGAATGCTGTCAAAGGAACACACTCTTCGGTAATACAAAGCTTATGGAAACCTGTAGCTTGGTCCATTCATGAAAATACTTGCGTGCCATTCAATCGATCCAACAAATCATCAATCCGCGATAATGGATATTTGTTCTTCAGCGTCTGCTTATTCAAGTCATGATAATCCAGATATAGTCTGAGAGTACCATCTGACTTCGGGACAAATACCACTGCTGCTCCCCAATCATAGAAACTAGGCCTGATCAGACCCTTCCATACTAGCTGTCGAGTTTGATTGCCTAACTCAACTTTCTCCTTCAAAGTCATTCTTCGAGTAGCGTGAACTATTGGCCTTGAATTTGGAACTAAAGCGATCTTGAAATCATTTTCTCTCTGCGGAGGTAAGCTAACAACTTATTCGAACACATCAACATAGTTCTTCACGATAGGAATGTTTTCAATGTCGACCGCAATATTCTCTGGAACGACAGGAAAAGGTTCTATTTGAGCAGGAGAAACATCTAAAGCTGACCAAAAATCCTTTCTATCAGAATTCGGTCCTTCACATGGAATGGTTATAAAATTGCTTGATTTAGCCTTTGCCTTTACAACTCTGTCGGCGTATTTAACCTCAGCTTCATATTTGGTTAACCAATCCAATCCCAATGTAAGATCAAATTTTTTGAAATTCATGACGATCGCAATAGTGGTGAACCGATAACAGGAAAAAGAAAGAGGCACCCCACAAATCCAACTAAGATCAAGGGAACCCCCAACCGGATTATGAACAGTCATGGGTTCTTTGAGCTTTTTCAAATTCAAATCTAGATTCTTAACTGCATTCTTTGCAACAAAGCTTTGTGATGTGCCTGTATCAAACAGTACTTTAACTGGGATGTTTTTGACAGTAAGCGTGTCTTCTAAAACATCTGGCCTTCCCTGATTCTCTGAGGGTCATGAAGTTTCAGCAACTTCATTTACTTGCACTATCCCAGATTTCTTTGAGAGCTGGCAATCCCTTGCAATATGTCCTGCTTGGTGGCACTTATGGCATTTTCTATTCTCTTGGAACTTGTCCTTTTTATTGGACTTTGGTCCATTCTTCTTCTGCATTTTTAAGGGTCTGCAACTCCTAGTCAAATGCCCTTGCTTATTGCAATTATTACATGTGGCCGTCTTTACGAGTTCTTTCTCGGATTTAACCTTTTTCCTATCGACCTTAGGCTTCTTTCTGAACTCAGACTTCGTACTGGCCTCAGGCTGTGTACTCGTCTCTGGGCTATCAGTTTCAGTTTTCCTTTTGTTGCTAGAACTGACTTCCTCTTCATCAACTAAAAGACCTCGATTATTTAAATCTTCATACTGATAATCCATGTATGTCATTTCAGAAAAAGGAAGCTTCACATGCCCCATTACTTTATTCTGGTATTTTCTTTGAAGACCATTTATAAACCTCAGATTCTTCCTCTTTGGATCTTGGATTAGATGAGGGGGAAAATGAGAAAGTTCATTGAATCTCTTATGATATTATGGGATATTCATATCTCCTTGTATCAAATAGTAGAATTCATCACATAACCTCTCAGTTGCTTCTGGAGGAATAAATTTTTCACTGAAAAGCTCTTTGAATCTATCCCAGGTGATATCACCTTCTGGATTATCTTCGATAATCGAATCCCACCAGAACAAAGCTTCATCTTTGAGTGCCCAAGATGCTATAAATCTTTTCTGGTGATCCCTCAGGTTTGAACCTTCAAAGATTTTCTCAACCGAGCGCACCCATGCTTGTGTTTGAATAATAGATTCATTACCTGAGAACGGTACTCCACCCAGATTTCCATATTTCATAAATAGAGCTTCTATATCTGGGTGGGTATTACTTCTTCTGTTTCTGGTTCTATTTCTGACGAGTTCGTTAATATGTTATATTCCAGAACTAAGCTTGACCAAGGCTCTGATACCACGTTTGTGATGACCCAAACCCCGTAACACGAAGGCAAGGGTAATCTTTGGAATATAACACATAAACAGATAATAGCAAAACATAAATAAATAAATACACCAGATATTGTACAACAGAATATACTGGATAAATATAAACATAAGAGTTACACAGTATACAGGGTCATACATAGTACAAATACAGTTCAGCTATACATGAATGTCTACAGCGGAAAACAAACATAATATGTACAACAGGAGATGAACAACATAAAAAGAGATAAATGATAGAATCCATCTTCAGCTCCAGCTATCCAGAAAGAGTCTGCTAAAACTTGAATACAAGGCTGCCCGTGTAGAAATAGGGGCACCCGAGTTTGCAAGTGAAACAAACTACGAGTCAGTCATGGGACTGGTATGAGAAATCTACTTAACATATTTTACAATATGGCAAATCACAGGACCACGCCGCTTTCGCGGAACGGGTTTACTCCAGTGATTGCCAGTGCTTTGAAACAAGTAAATCTTTTAAACATCGCAATTCTTTTCATAAAATGAAGCCATTATAAGACTCAGGTCCCATCACAGAATGCAACACAAGCCGGAGGATAGAGTTTTACCCAATAATGGCCAAAATATGCTTAATACGAGCAAAACAAATCATTTGATATTATTGCTAGTGTTTATCTGTTTCAAAAACAATTTGAATCATAACTATCAATCATAGATGGCATGGTACCATATATCATGTCGCCATATATATATATATACAATCAAAACCGCACGATGTCGTATTTGGAAATTGGATTTCCGTCATGAACCGAGGCCAGGGATCATCCTCACCGCTTCGAGACTGTCTAGCCCGAGTCTCAGGCAAGCGCGCAGGCAAGCCTTGGAGCAACAGGGACGGTCCACCTGATGTGGATTAAACTTAAACCCTGAACACTGCGTTTCCCCGCCCTTTGGGGCGTAAATAAGCCCTACGACTCCATTGGCTCCACATAGTCACCGATATATCCGCGGCGCCTCGCAACAACAACAACCACACAGGTGAAAGTAATATAAATGTCAGGGCTGGTAGGTCACTGACACCACCCTAGCTAGAAGGAAACGCATTCCCTCCCTGAAGTCCTTTCCCGTTTCTGGTCCATACCGGGGTGTGAGGCTCGCGAATTCACGTTATACACAAAGCTATGCCACACGAGCGGTGCTTTGATCATCAACCACAAAGCTCTTCTTTTCAACAAAAGCTTTGATCACTACATCTAAGCATGCCACACAGGCAATTCACGCCATGCCACCGACGTCTATCAATCACACAGAATGAAATCCTATGTCAGACACACAGTCCATTTACCAGTCCGTTCTAGGTCTGAACGAAGCCGGAGGGTCTTTATTCCTCGCACATCCGTGCAATCAACATGTACGTCCGGACGGCTACAACTTCAGCCTCTTCAAGGTAGCTACTCCCATCATGAACATCAGTAGCACCCCTCTATTCGACATGAAGATTATCGGTCCTGCACCGTCTTCATATCTTCGACTTTCAATCGTTGATCAATTATTTAAAATTAGAATTAACTCGGCCTTTTCAAATAATTCACGTATATTTAGAATTTCAAATCAATTCATTTCAATGGTTAAATTATTTGACATCACTAATTCTTTTTCTTTAATGAAATTTTCACGCCAAACACATTCAACCATCAAATATCACATAAACCGAGCAAATTCGGTTTATTTCCATTCCATATCGTTTATGATATTTTATCACGATGTATCGCTATTTTTATTTATTTAAAAATAGCCAATTCACTCATACGACTCATCAGGCCATAACGCGGTCGTGGCGCTATTTTTCTTCAGATTTTTTTACACATACCTGAAAATCTAACCATTGGATCTTTATAAACTTAATATCATTAGAAAGATCTTTTCAAAACGAATCCAACAGTTTCGGTTTTGGGAAAATCCGACGGTTGGATCTCCCCCACTAATCGTTTGAATTTACGATTTCAAAATACGAACTGCAGCGTCGTTATTCGATTTAATTTAATTATATTTATATTTATATATAAATATAATTGATTCTGGCGCTGTTTTTCTTCAGATTTGATTTACACATATTTGAAAATATAAACGTTGGATCTTCATAAATTTTATATCATTAGAAAGGTCTTTTCAAAACGAATCCAACGGTTTCAGTTTTGGGAAAATCCGGCGGTCGGAACTCCCGCACTAATCCTTTGAATTTACGATTTCAAAATATGAACTGCAGCGTCGTTATTCAATTTGATTTAATTATATTTATATTTATATATAAATATAATCGATTCTAGCGCTGTTTTTCTTCAGATTTGAATTAAACATTCCAGACAGTCCAACCGTTGGATCTTCACAAAGCGGGTGTCGTTGAAAAGATATTTCCAAGGCGAACCCAATGGTTGCGGTTTCGGGAAAATCCGATGGTCGAATCTCCCGCAATAATCATTTGAAATCACGGTTTCAAAACACGAACTGCAGCTTCGTTATTCGACTTATTTTAATTATATTTATATAAATATATATAAATATAATTCTTTCTTCAATTTCAAACCATATCCACTTTATATATTTGATAAAAATGATATTTCTACTATCGAAAATATTTATTCCACACATCACCATTTTTAACACTTCATATTCACAATAAAAATGTAGATTTTATTGTTCAGTCTATATATTCAACACATGAACGTTTTCGACTTCACACATACGATAAAATATGATTTTTATCGTTTTAGTCCTTTATTCAACACATGAATATTTTCTATAGTTGATATATATATATAAAAATGTGATTTTTATTGTAAAACAATTTATTTCAAAACACGATTATTTTATATAGTCTATACATAAGGTAAAAATGTTATTTTTGGTGATAAAACAATTTATTTAAAATACTAATATTTTATATAGGCTATATATATAATAAAAATGTGATTTTTATCTTTCAAATAATTTACTCAACACATGAACTCATTCAAATCAAGAATTTATATTCAACACACGAATATAGTTTCAACACATGAAAATAATTCTAACACATGAATATTATTGAAAATTTCGGCAGCATAACGGCAGGGTAGTTAAAACCGGCACCGTCCCTAGTACGGCTCCTCGCTCTACCTTAAAACCTCGCGGTTTTTGACAATGGGGATTTCATGCATCTAATTCGCACGTAGGCGAGCATGTTTATTTTTCTTTTGCACAAACTATTCCTATGTGGTTTCATCCCAAAATAATTCTCCATAATATCACAACCAATAAATATCGTCCATGGTCTGTGGATGAGGGGAGTGTGTATATATATATTCGTGTATAAATATATTTCAATTTCACTTCAATATCATTTCAATTTATTTCAACATATATATCAATTTTACAACGCATATATAACTTATACATCGAAAATACAACTTATACAACGCTTATACATAAGGTGTACAACGCTTATATAACTCATACATTGACTATATAATTTATATATCATTGTTTTCCATATCGTTTATAAATTAGAAATCTCACATTGGGTCCACTCCTCCAAAAATAGCAGAAGGCTCAGAAAAATATGCGGTCCCTTCTAGAATGTAGAAGACGTCCACACGAGTCCACTATCTCTTGTTTCACTGAATTTCGTCAACAAAGAAAAAAGATATGATTTTTTAAAGTTTGTAACACTTAAAAGTGTTATTTTTGGTTTAAATAAACCAAAGCCGATACCTTTCAAAGATGGTTCAAAACTAGGTTTTGATCTAACGACCAAACCGCTGCACGATGTCGAAATCGACCTGCACCACGACGAAGAGGATGGAGAGGGCTTCAGGCGTAGGGGGTCACGACCAGTTCGGTGGTCTCTGGCGTTCGTGGCGGAGGCGAGAAGTTCTCAACCTCTAGGGCGCGCTTCTGGCGATTTACAGCACGAGGAGAGTGGCAACAAATATGGATTTGAAGTGGAGGCTCGGATCTACGAAAAATTCCAAAGAAGCATGTGGGTTCGATGCGTGTAGGAGGAGGAAAGGAGAAGAGAAGGAAAGAAGGGAGGGCCGCCATCGGGTTTCTGAGCAGATCGGGGAGAGAGAAAAGAATGAACCAATAGGATTTTTTTATTTATATTTATATATTTTTAAATTTCTAAAGTACCCCTTATCTCCTACGAACTCCAATCCAAACCCAACGACTGTCGTCCCTAGCTAAATACCCGTATTCCGAACACAATGGGATATGTTTCATAGGCCCACTCGATTGTTTCAGTCAGTTTTCCTTCAAATTAAAATATAAAACATTCAATATTTGATTTGAACGTACATTTCAATTTGCCGAAGCCACATACTGATTCTAAAAATTCCCTAAAAATAAATCTAGCTATGTTTTGACGATATTGCCCCAAAAAAACTATTTTCGTCGAATTCTGAGACCGTTTGAAAAATGGCAATTTTCTGGTCAATCCAATTTAATTATAATTAACCAAACACACTTTCCTTCGCCACGCTCACATATTAACTTCAAAAATTATGGAATTTGAAACGTAGCAATAATTTCACATTCCGGATCCAACAAAAGTGGTTTCGTCGAATTCCGAGGTTGTTTGCAAAATGTCTATTTCCACGGGCTATGTATTCTCAATAGCAACCTTTCTGAAAATTCATTTGGCCATAACTTTTTACCCTCGCTATGAAACTTCGATTTTTCAGATTCGTCGGAAAGATATTCACTAACAGATTTAAATACTTTTGGTTTCAATAAAATCCGTTTTATTTTGCACCGGGAACAGTCAGTCAAAGTTTGAATTGAAATTTTGAAACTGCCGCGCCATTATAGGCCTTGTTTATAATTTAAAATAATTATATTTATTTTCAAACATCGAATCAAACAACTTTTCATCGTTATTATTTAAAATATGTATTTTAAATACTTAAAATTCACTATTTTGGCCAATTTAATTTTTTTAAACTGGTTCAGATTTTCTGCGTTGTTACAATATGCCTTTCACAAGTTATACAGTTAATTAAAATAGATTAAACATAACTTTAATTGAATTTGGGCTTTACCCTCTTTGTTGGCCCAACACCCCTCAACCCACTCATTTACAGGACCCTTCTTCCTCAAACCATCGTCCTCTATATTTCCACTCCTCCCATTCCAGTAAGCCATTTTTCATCTTCACTCAACTCATGCTCCATCATTTCTCCACCGATTCACAACTGAAAACCACCATTTTGCTTCTCTCCCTTCCCTCTTTCCTTCTATTACCATACGCACATCCCTACCTCTTCATAACAGAATGTGATACCTGGTTCCCACTTCAGTGAAACATCGAACCATTCACGCTACTTATCCCTTCATCAAAAGCCCCAGTAATGGAAACCGACCTCACTTATGTTGTTCCCAATCCGAGTACGAACTCCCCATGCCATCCATCCTCCACTCATGTACCCGAAACAAAATGCGTTCGCAGCAATCTCGCTTGCTCCTGGGTGGGGGTTTCAATGGGTCGTGTCGAGTCAGGTTCGGGTCTGGTCAAGTCGGGTTCGGGTTGATTTATAAACGGGTCGGGTCAACCCGTTTATTAAAAGGGTCATATTTTCCCAACCCTAACCCGACCCATTTATAAACGGGTTGACCCGACCCAACCCACGTAACCCGTTTAACTAAATGGGCTATGTCGGGTCATGTTGAGTCGGGTTTACCCGTTTGACCCATTGATAGATATTGCCTACTAATATAAGCAACAAAAGAGCCAAATAACCAACATGCACACTGTTATATAATCATCAACATGCAACAAGTAGCAAAGCCACTAACAGACAACGCATATATAAATCATGAATTCACCATATCCAAAAATCATTTTCTATACATAAGTATATATTCTCATACTGCATAAATTAAATATTACCAGTATGGAAGAGATATACTTGTTATAAGTAAAATATAACTAACAACATACAAGAATAAATTAGTAAAATATAACAACTTACATATACGAGCAAACTAATTACTGCATACATAAAAGATTAACACTAACAGTATACATAAAAGGCTAATAGTATGGAAGAGATATAACATATAATCGGGTTTGGCGGGTCAAAATCGGGTTAGTGGATGAGACGACCCCAAACCCCGTACTGACGGTGGCAAGGGTAATCCGTGGAATATACACATAAACATATAATAGTAGAACAGAAATAAATAAATATACCAGATAATGAACAATAGAATATACTGGATAAACGTAATCATCAGAGTTACACAGTATATAGGATCATACTTAGTACAAATATAGTTCAGCTATACATAAATGTATACAGCGGAAAACAAACATAATATGTACAATAGGAGCTAAACAGCGTAAAAAGAGATAAATAATAGAACCCATTTTCAGCTCCAGCTATCCAGAAAGAACCAGCTAAACCTGAATACAAGGCTGCCCGTGTAGAAAAAGGGGCACCCGAGTTTGAAAGTGAAACAAACTACGAGTCAGTCATGGGACTGGTATGAGAAATCTACTCAACACATTTATAATATGGCCAATCACAGGACCATGCCACTTTCGTGGAACGAGTGTACTCCATTGGATTGCCAGTGCTTTAAAACAAATCTTTCTTTCAAAACATCGCAATGCTTTTTATAAAAATGAAGCCATTATAAGACTCAGTTCCCATCACACAATGCAACGCAAACCGGAGGATAGAGTTTTTACCTTATAATGGCCAAAATATGATTGATACGAATAAAACAAAAGCATTTGATATTATTACTAGTGTTTATATGTTTCAAAAATAATTTCAATCATAACTATCAATCATAGACGGCATGGGTACCATATATCATGTCGCCATATATATATATATATACAATCAAAACCGCACGATGTCGTATTTGGAAATTGGATTTCCGTCATGAACCAAGGCAAAAGATAGTCCTTACCGACTTCGAGACAATCTAGCCCATGTCTCAGGGTCAGAGCTCGAGTGACCCTTTGTAGCGACAGGGCCGGTCCACCGATGTGGATTAAAATTCCTGAACACTACGTTCCTTCGCCCTATGGGGCGTAAACGAGCCAACGAATGGCTCCATCGGTCCCGGATCGACCGATATATCCGAGGCGCCTCGCTATCCATCATCCACATAAGTAAAATGACAGGCCGTGTAAAAACACCGACACAACTCCTAGCTAGAAAGAAACGCATGCCCTCCCTGAGGTCCTTCTCCCGTTTCTGGTTCATACCGGGGAGTGAGGCTCGCGAATTCATGTTATACACAAATGCTTACGTGAACCTTCTTGTTCCTCAGCTCTTTGGTTTCTTTGCCGATAATCTTGAGCGGCTCTCTTCTCACAGCTAATTCTAGAGTAATTTCAATATCCTGTTGAGCTGCTTCTTCCACGATCAAGTCTGGATCATGAACGTGCTTTCGAAGTTGAGATATGTGAAATACATCATGCATTCCAGGCAACCAATCAGGCACTTTGAACCTATAAGCGAGCGTTTCGATCCGTTCTAGAATAGGAAACGGACCAATGAATTTGGGCGCCAACTTTCCAGTTTTACCGAACCGGATAACTCCTCTCATCGGCGATACTTTCAAATATACATAGTCGCTAACTGCAAACGATACATCTCTTCTTCTTCTATCGGCATAGCTCTTTTGTCGGCTTTGAGCCGCCAGTAACCGTTTCTTAATAAAATCGACTTTGTCGGCAGCTTCTCGGATCATATCGGGCCCCAATACAAGTCTATTACCAGGTTCGACCCAACAAGCAGGAGATCGGCACGGTCTACCATACAAGGCTTCAAATGGCGACATTGTCAGACTCTCCTGGTAACTGTTGTTACATGAGAATTCAGCCAAATGCAGATGGTCTTCCCATGATCCACCGAAATCTAGAACACAAGCCCGCAATAGATCTTCTAAAATACGATTCACCCTCTCAGTCTGACCGTCCGTCTGAGGATGATAAGCGGTGCTCAAGTTCAGTTTTGTTCCCAGCTCTACTTGAAATGCCTCCCAGAATTTGCTAGTAAATATTGTATCTCTATCACTGACTATACTGAGTGGCACTCCGTGCAGTCTAACAATTTCCCTGAAGTATATCTGCACCAGACTCTGAGCAGTTCTGTTTGATCTGACTGGTATGAAATGGGCGGTCTTCGTGAAGCGATCTACGATCACCCAAATACTATAATTTCCTTTTCTGGTTCTGGGCAAACCATCAATGAAGTCCATGGAAATATGTTCCCACTTCCAACCAGGAACGTCTAGTGGTTGTAACAATCCTGCTAGTTTCTGTTGGTCGCTCTTGACTAGCTGGCAAGTAGGGCATCGACTAACATATAGAGAAATGTCCCTCTTCATCGACTTCCACCATAAAGTGCGTTTGATGTTGTTATACATTTTGCTTAATCCCGGATGGATACTAAACTTTGACTTGTGGCATTCATCCAGTACTTCCTTTCGAAGCTCAGGAATGTTATGGACACAGATTCGACCTTTGAGCCTTAGAATCCCATCATTATCAACTTTAAAACTCGAGGTTTCGCCTTGTTGAATTATCTCTCTGATATTCTGAATGAAGTGATCATCCTTCTGAAGAGAAGATATTTTATCTAGCAATGAAGTCGTGATAATAAAACTAGCGATCATTTCATTTTTTCGGCTTAACGCATCGGCCACGACATTGGCTTTCCCTGGAGTGTATATAATCTCAAAGTCATATGCTGCAAGAAACTCCAGCCAATGTTGTTGCCTCAGATTCAAGCCCTTCTGGGTGAATAGATACTTTAACGACTGGTGATCTGTAAACAGTTCAAATCTCTCACCAGAAGATAGTGCCTCCAGATTTTCAAAGCGAATACTATCGCCAATAACTCAAGATCATGAGTGACGTAGTTTTTCTCGTGCGGCTTCAGTTGATGGCTAGCATAAGCAATCACTTGGCCTCTTTGCATTAACACTGCACCAAGGCCTTCTCTAGAAGCATCAGTCCAGACTTTTAAGTCCTGATTGCCATCGATGATGGTTAACACTGGAGCAGTTGTTAATCTTAACTTTAGCTCTTAAAAAGCCTCTTCACTCTCTGGAGTACATTTGAATTTAGAGTGCTTCTTTGTAAGCTTCGTTAAGTGACCAGATATCTTCGAAAAGTTTTTAACGAACTTCCGGTAATAACTAGCCAATCCAAGAAAACTGCGGACTTCTGTAGGGGTACTGGGCTGTTTCCAATTCTGAATAGCTGTGATTTTACTTGGATCCACAGCAATTCCTTCTTTTGATACGACATGGCCCAGAAATTTTACTTCATCTTGCCAGAATATACATTTGGATAGTTTGGCTTTTAGTACATTCCTTCTGAGGATTTCCAAAACCTGTTCCAAATGCTTTTCATGTTCGGCCTTTGATTTAGAGAAGATTAGAATATCGTTAATGAAAACCAGAACAAATTTATTCAAAACCCCTTTGAACACTCTATTCATCAGATCGACGAAGTATGCTGGAGCGTTACATAAGCCGAACGACATTACTAACCACTCGTAGAATAAGTCGGGACCTCTGAATGCTGTCATTGGAACACACTCTTCGGCAATTCGAAGTTAATGGAAGCCTGTAGCTAGGTCCATCCTTGAGAATACCTGTGCTCCATTCAGACGATCCAATAAATCATCGATCCACGGTGATGGATATTTGTTCTTTATCGTCTGCCTTTTCAAATCACGATAATCCACACATAGACGTAGAGTACCGTTAGATTTTGGGACAAACACCACTGCTGCTCCCCAATCAGAGAAACTAGGCCTGATCAGACCCTTCCATACTAGCTGTCTTGTTTGATTATCTAATTCCTCTTTCTCTTTCAAGGACATTCTTCGAATAGCATGAACTACCGTCCTTGCATTCGGAATTAAAGCAATTTTGAAATCAATTTCTCTCTGCAGAGGTAAGCGGACAACTTCTTCAAACACATCCGCATAATTTTTGACGACAGGAATATCTTTTATGAGGTCAGGAATATTCTCTGTGACTTCAGGGATATTTTCTATTTGAGCTAGAGAAACATCCAAAGCTGCCCAGAAGTCCTTTCTATTTGAATTCGGGCCTTCACATGGTATGGTTATATAATTCCCCGATTGGGCCTTTGCCTTAACAACTCTCTCGGTGCATCTAACCTCTGCTTCATATTTGGTTAGCCAATCCAATCCCAGAATAAGATCGAATTCATTAAAATTCATGACGATAGAGATAGTAGGGAACTTATTGCAGGAAAAAGAGACAGGTACTGCACAAACCCAACTGAGATTGATGGAAACCCCAACTGGATTTTGGACAGTCAATGGCTCTTTGAGCTTCTTCAATTTCAAATCCAACTTCTTGACCACACTCTTTGCAATAAAGCTTAGTGACGTGCCTGTATCAAACAGTACTTTAACTGGAATGTTCTTGACACTGAGCGTGCCTTCTAAAACATCTGACCTTCCCTGAGCAGATGAAGATGCAGGTACTTCTACCACTTCATTTACATGTACTGCTTCAGGTTTTCTGAATAGCGGGCAGGCCTTTGAAAGATGACCGGTCCGATGGCATTGACTGCACTTTCTATTCTCTTGAAACTTCTTACCGGATTTAGATCCACTCTTTATTCGCTTCTCCAAGGGTTTGCAATTTCCCTGAAAATTCCCGAGCTTATGGCAGTTATTGCATATGGCAGTCTTTGCTGGTTCTTTTCAGATTTAGCCCTTTTTCTCTTGGCACTGGGCTTCTTACTGACCTCAGATGAAACACCCCACCTCCGTTAGGGTCACTCTCAAAGGGAATTCCCTAATTTGGGTGGATGTTTATAAGTATAAGTCACAGATATAGAAGACAGATATAATAACACATATTTTTGAACAGCGGAAAACAACAACTTTTATTTCTTCAAAATACGTGTTACACAAACCATGCCATAATCTGCCTTACAATACTTCCAAAATCATAACTATCTTGATTACATTATTTAAAGAAGCATAAAGAAAACATAAATAAACTGCAAAAGTCCCCTAATTGTTGTCCAAAGCCATAGTCCAAAACGGAAAAGATCCAAGCAATACATTCTTTCTCTTCAAGCTGGATGTGAAAACTGGTTAAGCTGCGGTATTCCCTCCCTGAGAACCTCGGGGGGTGGGGTGGGGGGGACGGAAGAAAAAGAGGCGAAAGGAAAAAGGGTCAGTCATAAAGGCTGAGTAAGTTCTAGTGACTTTCAGTGTAGAAACGGTTAAAATAACCTGTCATGTATGAACTGGAACTAAACTTAAGAATGGTGCCAAGGCGAACAAGATAGACTAAGGTGATCAGGATAAGTCAAGACAAGTCAAGTAAAGCATCACATGTTCGAGATTCGTTGCATCGACTGTACTAGTATACTAAGCCCATATCACAAGTTAAGCACGAAATAAATCCCACGGCCCAATGTCATGAAATGACCCTGAAACAGGGTCTGACCCAAGTACGGGGTCCTACGGAGCGATTATCTAGTCGATCGGCTCCCTACAAGTTCTAGCTCGTCAAGTGTCCGTGTCATACGGCTAATCACGAATGTAGTCACCTGTGCTGGGTCCACCTTCGGGTGTATCAGCCCTAGGGTGTCAACCCCTAACACGATTCAAGATGCACAGATAAATCTACGGATACCTAGTGTCTGCCCCGGATACGTGCACGATCGTAGTCCACCGAACCTACACTGGCGTACCCCACTGCCGTCGTTCACCTCTTACAATCAGCCCAGTAATCGTGCCCCACCCGGCCTAGCCCCAGGGTACCTTGATACATCTAGAGGGTTACTGCTGAAAGGGGTCGTGTCTAGGGTTTCGCCTAATAGATTAGGTCATGTAATTCGTGACCTAACCCGCCTAACAGATTAAGTCATGTAATTTGTGACTTAATCCTTTTCCAGTCTAGTTATGTCAAGATGGTTAAGTATGTCATTTCAGTTCACGACTTAACCCACCTACGTGTCATGTCAAGTTGGCTAAGTGTTGTCGTTTTCAAGTTCATGACTTAGCCCTACAAATCGTGTTCAAGTTGGTTAAGTTGTCTTTTCGTGTTCATGACTTAACCCTAATTGGCATTAATTGATTCGTTAATGCACCGAACCACTCACATTGGATCCTATTGTTCGTAGCCACTGGATTTGCCGGGCGGTTCCGGGCAGGTTTACGCTACGAACTCAACCCAACCTCGGGTTTCAAGCGCGATGTGACCAACTACCCACATTGGATCCTATTGTTTGTAGCAACTGGATTTGCCGGGCGGTTCCGGGCAGATTTACACTACAAACTCAACCCAACCTCGAGTTGGCCACTTTCGTGTTTTCTAAATTCATGCCCATGTTCTTATCAGATTTTGCTATTTCCACATCATGTTCATATATCAACTTCGTGCCCAACTAAGGCATGTTTAAAGTCAAGTTATGGCATGTTCAAGTCAAGTTTTCGTGCCATATTTCATGTTCTACTTATGCCAAATTTCACAGTTTATGCTTATAATTAATTCAAGTTTTGCCTATTCTACCCAATCGTATCCCCAACGTATATAAACGTACTTCGTTCACAAGCATAAACAATTCAAGAGATAAAGGGGAATAACACCAAACATGTGATAGGCATATGTGACAATTCCAACATTACTTGCATAATAAACAGGCTATAACATATCACATGGTTTCAATACTAGTATGATGATAACTTGGCATAGTAGTGATTCCAACTTAATTTAACATGATGATTTTCAACTTTACATCATAGGCATAATAATCATTGCGGGCATAATAATAATTTTATTACAAACAAGAAACATTAAAGGCATAGTAATCCTAATAGGCATAGTGGATTCCAATTTAGCATTTTTAACATAATGATTCTCATAGACATAATGATTCCAATTTATCATAATGATTCTCATCTAACATTATAAACATAATGGTTCCAACTTAGCATTTTTAACATAATGATTCTCAACTAACATTATAGACATAATGATTCCAATTTAGCGTTTTTAACATAATGATTCTCAACTAACATTATAGACATAATGATTCCAATTTAGCGTTTTCAACATAATAATTCTCAACTAACCTTATAGACATAATGATTCCAATTTAGCGTTTTTAACATAATGATTCTCAATTAACATTATAGACATAATGATTCCAATTTTAGCATTTTTAACATATCTAACATTATAAACATAATAATTCCAGCTTTTCATCATAACCTAGCAATACCCAATTTTTCATTAATCATGATGGGTATATTAACATCACAGGCATAATTCCATCAATAGTCATAGCCATGGTTTAATTAGCATCATAGGCATGGTTTAATCAACATAAAGATTTCAATAAACATAGTGATTCCATGGACATGTATTAGTCCAACTTGTCAAACAATTAAGCCCAAGTGATTCATAACAACATCAAAATCATGACAAGTTTAACTTGCAACGTTGCCATAGCAATATCCCCAAATTATAATTCAAAGATAAACAATATAAACAATGGATTAACAATAGTTCCTAAATCCAGTTTCAATTCATGGCATGTCCATATTGTTTTAGCGTTTTTGCCTAAAAAGTAACATAGAACTAACAATATGAAGCAAATAATCCAAATAAAAATCCCAAATCAAATAGTCCCAAATTCGTTGTCTAAAGCGTCGTAGTTGTTGTAGCTTCTAGTTGTAGTCGTCCTTCCTCTTCTACAATTTTGTTCTTAGTATTTTTTTAATTCAGAGCTCTAGGTTTAATGGCGGCGGCTTGAGGCTAAAATGAAATAGTATGATTTAGGCTAGGTCTTAGGTCCTTTTTATAATGTTTGTGAGTTGTTTTAGACCGTCGATGGAGCTTGATTCAATAATAGCCGTTCGTTTGAAGGAGAGGCCAATCAGGAGCTGACACCTAGCCCTAGTGACAAGGCAGGGCTCAGAAAATCGACCAAACACAGACCAGGCCAGCCAAGACCTGACCAGCCAGCCTATTCTGACCTGGGCGCACTTGGCAGGTGCGCCAGGCTAAAAATGCACTGGCGCACTTCCCAAGTGCGCCAGTTTATTTTTGTTCTGATGCACTTCCCAAGTGCGCCAGTGCATTCTGACCCGTTTTCTGGTTTTTCGCCCAACTTCGTCCGTCCATATCTTCTTCATACGATATCCGTTTTACGCAAACTCGGACTCTATCCAATCAGAATTCCGAGACGAACGCAATGGCGTATCCCGTTTCCCTTAATTCTTTGATTTGAAATTAATTATACTTTAATTTGTGAATCTCATTGTTATAGAATACACGGGGTGTTACATTCTCCCCTACTTAAAAGGATTTCGTCCCCGAAATCTTCAAGTTCAGGAAGAATGTACATCCTAACATCTATCTACTCATCCATCAAACACGAGCATCCATTGTCCTTAAAAGACTTCTAATGCTTCATGATCATATGCGAAGAGTGTGTGTATATGTTCCTTAGCTAATGCTAATGATCAGGCCTGATTGATCTTCTAAATGCAAAATATGTTTAGTGAAATGAATCCAATATGTATGCAAATTTTTCCTATTATAATTCATAATTTCTACATGAGTGCTCGAACATTCAATCATATGCAACAACCAAATGATAGCACAACCAAGTTTCCAAAATAAACGCTCATGCATATGCAACATGAAAATGTGTCTGAGCCGATCTAGTGCCTAATGTGTATTCATGCATCCACGAGCAACCACTTGCGACCACTTGCAATCATTTCGCAATCATAACATGTTTCAATTACATGTTTACATCCAAAAAGATTCTACCTATGGTTCTCAAGATAGGATCGTGGAGCGAAATAAGATAAAACAAAGCATCTAGAATAAGTTAATGATGTACCGCCAGAAGGTCCGGTCTGCTTCTCAGGGCAGTCTTTGCTGATGTGTCCAGTCTTCCCACAATGAAAACATTCACCTTGCTTTCTCTTCCTCTTTGTACAATCATTGGCTATGTGCCCTTCCGTACCACAGTAATTGCATTTCTTTTTATCACGTGAGTTGTTGTTCTTGCCTCCTTTCTCGGAGTCTACCTTCTTATTCTTAGAATCGTTGGGCTTGACCTCTTTCTTCCCTTGAGAGTTTTCTGCCTCTGTCTCCTTCTTGCCCTTATCTTCCTCGTTCAGCAATGCCATCTGCACCAACCTTTCGTACGTAGCTCCCATGGGTATATGGGTCATGGCCAAACTGTGTAATGGCTCATTCAACCCTTTGACAAAGCGGAGAGCCTTCTTGTGCGGGGTGTTGACTAGGTCCAGTCCGAACCTAGCCAGCTCATCGAATTGATTAACATACTCTTTGACTGTCATATTCCCTTGCTAAAGAAATAAGAATTTTTCCAATTGAAGACTCCTTTCAGCTTCTGAGAGAAATTTAGCCTCAAACCTTGCTCTAAAGTCCTCCCATGTTTCCACTGGTCTTTCTGCATTAGTGACTTCCCACTAATAGGAAGCCTCGCCCTTTAGTAGCCACATTGCCAGTTGTACCTTCTGCCTATCTTCTACCTCAAAGATGACGAATAAGTCCTCAGTTTCCTTTAACCAATTCCTAGCTGCCACGAAGGACTCAGTTCCATGAAAGTCCTTTCCTCCCATAGCCTTAAAATCTTTACATATCTTAGCAAAAGTGTTTCCCCGCGGAGGAGGTGGAGGAAGAGGTGCTGCTGCAGCTGGATGATTTCCTGCAGCTGGGGGAGGAGGAACGGTAGGACCTGGCTGGGTGGCCCTTGCTTCTAAGAATCGTCTAAACCAACCAGGTATTGGTACACCCTCTGGCAAGTTAAGTTCTTCGGACATGCTGAAACAAGAAGGATAGATTCAAAACGAAGGATAAGAGATAACACCTATGGCTTTTGGGGACTTTGCCTTTTTAAAATAAAATAATATTTTATCTTTTAAAAATGCTTCTTTAAATTTTCCTTTGAAAATAAATTTTCGAAACTTTTATCTTATCTGGTAAACCTATGCTCTGATACCAAGTGTAACACCCCACCACCGTTAGGGTCACTCTCAAAGGGAATGCCCTAATTTTGGTGGAGGTTTATAAGTATAAGTCACAGATATACAAGACAGATATAATAACACATATTTTTGAATAGCGGAAAACAACAACTTTTATTTCTTCAAAATACGTGTTACACAAACCATGCCATAATCTGCCTTACAATACTTCCAAAATCATAACTGTCTTGATTACATTATTTAAAGAAGCATAAAGAAAACATAAATAAACTGCAAAAGTCCCCTAATTGCTGTCCAAAGCCATAGTCCAAAACGGAAAAGATCCAAGCAATACATTCTTTCTCTTCAAGCTGGATGTGAAAACTGGTTAAGCTGCGGTATTCCCTCCCTGAGAACCTGGGGGGGGGGGGGGGGAACGGAAGAAAAAGAGGCGAAAGGAAAAAGGGTCAGTCATAAAGGCTGAGTAAGTTCTAGTGACTTTCAGTGTAGAAACGGTTAAAACAACCTGTCATGTATGAACTGGAACTAAACTTAAGAATGGTGTCAAGGTGAACAAGATAGACTAAGGTGATCAGGATATGTCAAGACAAGTCAAGTAAAGCATCACATGTTCGAGATTCGTTGCATCGACTGTAATAGTATACTAAGCCCATATCACAAGTTAATCACGAAATAAATCCCACGGCCCAATGTCATGAAATGACCCTGAAACGGGGTTTGACCCAAGTACGGGGTCCTACGGAGCGATTATCTAGTCGATCGGCTCCCTACAAGTTCTAGCTCGTCAAGTGTCCGTGTCATACGGCTAATCACGAATGTAGTCACCTGTGCTGGGTCTACCTTCAGATGTATCAGCCCTAGGGTGTCAACCCCTAACACGATTCAAGATGCATAGATAAATCTACGGATACCTAGTATCTGCCCCGGATACGTACACGATCGTAGTCCACCGAACCTACACTGGCGTACCCCACTACCGTCGTTCACCTCTTACAATCAGCCCAGTAATCGTGCCCCACCCGGCCTAGCCACAGGGTACCTTGATACATCTAGAGGGTTACTGCTGAAAGGGGTCGTGTCTAGTGTTTCGCCTAATAGATTAGGTCATGTAATTCGTGACCTAACCCGCCTAACAGATTAAGTCATGTAATTCGTGACTTAATCCTTTTCCAGTCTAGTTATGTCAAGATGGTTAAGTATGTCATTTCAGTTCACGACTTAACCCGCCTACGTGTCATGTCAAGTTGGCTAAGTGTTGTCATTTCCAAGTTCATGACTTAGCCCTACAAATCGTGTTCAAGTTGGTTAAGTTGTCTTTTCGTGTTCATGACTTAACCCTAATAGGCATTAATTGATTCGTTAATGCACCGAACCACTCACATTGGATCCTATTGTTCGTAGCCACTGGATTTGCCGGGCGGTTCCGGGCAGGTTTACGCTACGAACTCAACCCAACCTCGGGTTTCAAGCGCGATGTGACCAACTACCCACATTGGATCCTATTGTTTGTAGCAACTGGATTTGCCGGGCGGTTCCGGGAAGATATACACTACAAACTCAACCCAACCTCGAGTTGGCCACTTTCTTGTTTTCTAAAGTCATACCCATGTTCTTATCAGATTTTGCTATTTCCACATCATGTTCATATATCAACTTCGTGCCCAACTAAGGCATGTTTAAAGTCAAGTTATGGCATGTTCAAGTCAAGTTTTCGTGCCATATTTCATGTTCTACTTATGCCAAATTTCACAGTTTATGCTTATAATTAATTCAAGTTTTGCCTATTCTACCCAATCGTATCCCCAACGTATATAAACGTACTTCGTTCACAAGCATAAACAATTCAAGAGATAAAGGGGAATAACACCAAACATGTGATAGGCATATGTGACAATTCCAACATTACTTGCGTAATAAACAGGCTATAACATATCACATGGTTTCAATACTAGTATGATGATAACTTGGCATAGTAATGATTCCAACTTAATTTAACATGATGATTTTCAACTTTACATCATAGGCATAATAATCATTGCGGGCATAATAATAATTTTATTACAAACAAGAAACATTAAAGGCATAGTAATCCTAATAGGCATAGTGGATTCCAATTTAGCATTTTTAACATAATGATTCTCATAGACATAATGATTCCAATTTATCATAATGATTCTCATCTAACATTATAAACATAATGGTTCCAACTTAGCATTTTTAACATAATGATTCTCAACTAAAATTATAGACATAATGATTCCAATTTAGCGTTTTTAACATAATGATTCTCAACTAACATTATAGACATAATGATTCCAATTTAGCGTTTTCAACATAATGATTCTCAACTAACCTTATAGACATAATGATTCCAATTTAGCTTTTTTAACATAATGATTCTCAATTATCATTATAGACATAATGATTCCAATTTTAGCATTTTTAACATATCTAACATTATAAACATAATAATTCCAACTTTTCATCATAACCTAGCAATACCCAATTTTTCATTAATCATGATGGGTATATTAACATCACAGGCATAATTCCATCAATAGTCATAGCCATGGTTTAATTAGCATCATAGGCATGGTTTAATCAACATAAAGATTTCAATAAATATAGTGATTCCATGGACATGTATTAGTCCAACTTGTCAAACAATTAAGCCCAAGTGATTCATAACAACATCAAAATCATGACAAGTTTAACTTGCAACGTTGCCATAGCAATATCCCCAAATTATAATTCAAAGATAAACAATATAAACAATGGATTAACAATAGTTCCTAAATCCGGTTTCAATTCATGGCATGTCCATATTGTTTTAGCGTTTTTGCCTAAAAAGTAACATAGAACTTACAATATGAAGCAAATAATCCAAATAAAAATCCCAAATAAAATAGTCCCAAATTCGTTGTCTAAAGCGTCGTAGTTGTTGTAGCTTCTAGTTGTAGTCGTCCTTCCTCTTCTACAATTTTGTTCTTCGTATTTTTTTAATTCAGAGCTCTAGGTTTAATGGCGGCGACCTGAGGCTAAAATGAAATAGTATGATTTAGGCTAGGTCTTAGGTCCTTTTTATAATGTTTGTGAGTTGTTTTAGACCGTCGATGGAGCTTGATTCAATAATAGCCGTTCGTTTGAAGGAGAGGCCAATCAGGAGCTGACACCTAGCCCTAGTGACAAGGCAAGGCTCAGAAAATCGACCAAACATAGACCAGGCCAGCCAAGACCTGACCAGCCAGCCTATTCTGACCTGGGCGCACTTGGCTGGTGCGCCAGGCTAAAAATGCACTGGCGCACTTCCCAAGTGCGCCAGTTCATTTTTTTTCTGGTGCACTTCCCAAGTGCGCCAGTGCATTCTGACCTATTTTCTGGTTTTTCGCCCAACTTCGTCCGTCCATATCTTCTTCATACGCTATCCGTTTTACCCAAACTCGGACTCTATCTCAAGCAGAATTCCGAGATGAACGCAATGGCGTATCCCGTTTCCCTTAATTCTTTGATTTGAAATTAATTATACTTTAATTTGTGAATCTCATTGTTATAGAATACACGGGGTGTTACATCAGACGTTGTACTGGCCTCAGAACGATTAGTTTCAGACTCATTTTTATTACTAGAAATGACTTCCTCTTCGTACTGTAACATAACTTTCTTGTCGAGATCTTCGTACTGGTAAGCCATGTATGTCATTTCTAAAAAAGGAAGCTTCACATTCCTCATCACACTATTCTGATATTTTCTTTGCAGGCCATGAATAAATCTCAGATTCTTCCTCTTTGGGTCTTTAATCAGATGAGGAGCAAAGTGAGAAAGTTCGTTGAATTTCTTATGATATTCTGGGATGGTCATATTACCTTGTATAAGATAAGAAAATTCGTCGCATAATCGCTCAGTCGCTTCTGGAGGAGTAAATCTTTCTAGGAAAATCACTTTGAATCTGTCCCAGGTGATATCACCTTCTGGATTATTCTCAATAACCGAATCACACCACAACAAGGCTTCATCTTTGAGTGCCCAGGATGCCAGTAATCTTTTCTGGTCATCCCTCAGCTTTAAACCATCAAAGATTTTCTCAGCAGAGCGAATCCAAGCCTGTGCCTTCATAATAGATTCTTCACCAGAGAACGGTATTCCACCCATATTTCGATATTTGATTAATAGGGCCTCAATATCCGGTTCTGCATTCCTTCTGTTTCTGACACTCATTTTCTAGTACTTCTGCAAATAGAAGATCAAGTGTCAGGTCACAGAAAAGATATTTTAAAACATAGAAACAAATACTTCAAATGTAAATGTGTCTATCGAGGTGTAATTTCATTCTGCTTTACTCATATTAGGATATTACTGATCCTATCTGTATAGAGTTACCCATCCTAGAAAATTGCTGGTTCTATTTCTGACGAGTTCGTTGTATGTTATATTCCAGAACTAAGCTTAACCAAAGCTCTGATACCAAATGAGACGACCCAAACCCCGTACTGACGGTAGCAAGGGTAATCCGTGGAATATACACATAAACAGATAATAGCAGAACAGAAATAAATAAATATACCAGATAATGAATAATAGAATATACTGGAAAAACGTAATCATTAGAGTTACACAGTATACAGGATCATACTTAGTACAAATACAGTTCAGCTATACATAAATGTCTACAGCGGAAAACAAACATAATATGTACAATAGGAGCTGAACAGCATAAAAAGAGATAAATAATAGAACCCATCTTCAGCTCCAGCTATCCAGAAAGAACCAGCTAAACCTGAATACAAGGCTGCCCGTGTAGTAAAAGGGGCAGCCAAGTTTGAAAGTGAAACTAACTACGAGTCAGTCATGGGACTGGTATGAGAAATCTACTCAACACATTTATAATATGGCCAATCACAGGACCACGCCACTTTCGTGGAACGGGTTTACTCCATTGGATTGTTAGTGCTTTAAAAAAAATCTTTCTTTCAAAACATCGCAATGCTTTTTATAAAAATGAAGCCATTATAAGACTCAGTTCCCATCACACAATGCAACGCAAACCGGAGGATAGATTTTTTACCTTATAATGGCCAAAATATGATTGATACGAATAAAACAAAAGCATTTGATATTATTACTAGTGTTTATATGTTTCAAAAACAATTTCAATCATAATTATCAATCATAGACGACATGGGTACCATATATCATGTCGCCATATATATATATATATATATATATATATATATATATATACAATCAAAGCCGCACGATGTCGTATTAGGAAATTGGATTTCCGTCATGAACCAAGGCAAAAGATAGTCCTTACCGACTTCGAGACAATCTAGCCCATGTCTCAGGGTCAGAGCTCGAGTGACCCTTTGGAGCGACAGGGCCGGTCCACCGATGTGCATTAAAATTCCTGAACACTACGTTCCTCCGCCCTATGGGGCGTAAACGAGCCAACGAATGGCTCCATCGGTCCCGGATCGACCGATATATCCGAGGCGCCTCGCTATCCATCATCTACATAAGTAATATGTCAGGCCGTGTAAAAACACCGACACAACTCCTAGCTAGAAAGAAACGCATGCCCTCCCTGAGGTCCTTCTCCCGTTTCTGGTTCATACCGGGGAGTGAGGCTCGCGAATTCAAGTTATACACAAAGCTACGCCGCACAGGCGGTGCTTTGATCATCACCACAAGACTTTGCTTTTCAATAGAAGCCCTGATCATTTGCCACTTAGGTATGCCACACTAGCAATTCATGCCATGCGACTGATGTCCATCGATATACAACCTCTGAGCTCGTGCGTTTCAGAGAAGGGCGTTAAGCAAAAGAATAAACTCTCCACCGCCAAACAGATGTATATTTAATAGAGATCAATCAACATAGAATAACATCCAATGTCAGACACACTATCCATTTGCAAGTCCGTCCTGGGTCTGAACGGAACCGGAGGCACTATATACCTCGCAAACACATCGACCACCACGTACGTCTAGACGATCACCACTCATTACCCATATTTCGGGATGCCTCCCAATCATGACCTCGGTTACCATCCAAACGAGGTGAAGATCTCCGGTCTTCGACCACCGTCTTCATCTTCGATTTTTTTTATCGTCGATTCAGTTATTCAAAATGGGATAAACCCGGTATTTCTGAACAACTCGCGTATATAATAAACAAGTGCAACACTAACATACACATGCATCATTCCAATTCATTAGCCACTAACCGTCAATCAGTAAGAGAACGATTTCCCAGATATTAACCCCGAAGGCCGAAACCAACATCAGATCAACACCCAGGAAACCATTCGACTTAGCCAACCTTCAGTTAAGTTCTAAATCACATCCATATCGTTTACAATATTGTATAACGATTTATCGCTATTTTTATTTATTTTAAAATAGCCAATTTATTCAAA
The DNA here is from genome assembly GCA_030737875.1 of Allium sativum. Taxonomy (NCBI): domain Eukaryota; kingdom Viridiplantae; phylum Streptophyta; class Magnoliopsida; order Asparagales; family Amaryllidaceae; genus Allium; species Allium sativum. Next base: position 963,705,133 of record CM060912.1, on the reverse strand, counting down.
ACGACGCTTCGGGCCATAACGCGGCCGTGGCGCAGTTTTTCTTCAGATTTGATTTACACATATCTGAAAATTTAACCGTTGGATCTTCACAAAATTTACATCATTAGAAAGATCTTTTCAAAACAAATCCAACGGTTCCAGTTTCGGGAAAATCCGACGGTCGGATCTCCCGGTATAATCGTTTGAAGTTTCGATTTCAAAATACGAACTCTAGCGTCGTTATTCGATTAAATATAATTATATATATATATATATATATATATATATATATATAATCGATTCTGGCGCTATTTTTCTTCAGATTTGAATTAAACATTCCATACTATCCAACCGTTGGATTTTTACAAAGTTGGTGCCGTTGGAAAGATTTTTCCAAAGCGAACCCAACGGTTGCGATTTCAGGAAAATCCGATGGTCGGATCTTCCGGTATAATCGTTTGAAATCACGGTTTCAAAATACGAACTGCGGCGTTGTTATTCGATATATTTTAATTCTATTTATATAAATATATCGATTCTTCGATTTCAAAGCTATATTCTTTTCATACATTTGATAAAAATGATATTTTTATCTAACTGTCTTCCATTTCAACACTTCACTATATTTAGCAATTCATGTATATACTAAATATGTGATTTTTATTGTAAAACAATTCATTTCAAAGCACTATTATTTTATATAGTTTATATAGGTGATAAAAATAGGATTTTTATTATAAAACAATTTCTTTCAAAACAAGATTATTTTATATTGTTCATATAGATGATAAAAATGTTATTTTTATTATAAAACAATTTATTTCAAAATATGAATACCATTCAACGCATGAATTTCAATTCAACGAATGAATATCGATTTAACACATGAAGGTTTTCTATAGTTATATATATATATATATATATATATATATATATATATATATATATGAAAATGTGATTTTTATATTTAAAACACTAACACCATTCAACACATGAATTTCAATTCAACGAATGAATATCGATTCAACACATGAAGGTTTTCTATAGTTTATATATATAGATAAAAAGTGATTTTTATATTTAAAACACGAATACCATTCAACACATGAATTTCAATTCAACGAATGAATATCGATTCAACACATGAAGGTTTTCTATAGTTTATATATATATATATATGTATATATATATATGAAAATGTGATTTTTATATTTAAAACACGAATACCATTCAACACATGAATTTCTATCCAACGAATGAATATCGACTCAACACATGACGGTTTTATATTAAACGAATAAATATAGTTTCAACAAATGAAAATAATTCAAACACATGAATATTATTCAAAATTTCGGCAGCATAACGGCAGGGTTGTTAAAACCGGGACCGTCCCTAGTACGGCTCCTCGCTCTACCTTAAAACCTCACGGTTTTTGACAATGGGGAATCATGCATCTAGTTCGCATGCAGGCGGCATGTATATTTATTTCATTTCCACAAACTAATCCTATGTGGTTTCAACCAAATATTTCTCAACCACAAACGGGTATTTTTCAACCACAATCAATCAATATCAACCACAAACAATTCCAATCAACCATTCGCTATCAATCAATTTTCACACCAATCGCAATCAATAAATATCGTCCATGGTTTGTGGACGAGGGGCGTATATATATATTTTTATATATAGAAATTCACTTCTATTTCAACACATATATAATTTTTACAACGCATATATAACTTATACATCGAACGTACAACTTGTACAACGCTTATACAAGAGGTGTACAACGCTTATATAACTCATACATCGACTATATAATTTATACATCGTCGTTTTCCATATCGTTTATAAATTAGAAACCTCACATTGGGTTCCACTCCACCAAAAATAGCAGAAGGCTCAGAAAAATATGCGGTCTCTTCTAAAATGTAGAAGACGTCCAGACGGTCACGATGTTTCCTGTTTCATCGAATTTCGTCAAGAAACGAAAAAGATATGATTTTTCAAAGTTTGCAACGGTTTAAAGGTGTTAAAACAGTTCAAAATAAACACCCGAACCTTTTCTGAAATGGTTCCAAACTAGGTTTGGATTTTTCGATCCATCCGTGTAATGGTTCTATGATCGGGTTGCGCGAGATTGAAGGGGGGGGGGGGGAGAGGCGCTCAGGCACCGAAAGTGGGGTCCATCTCGGTGGCGGCAGGCGCGAGAAACGGCGGTGGAAACCTCCGAACTTTGGAGGCGCGATTCTCCCTCCACGCTCAACGAAAATTATCAAACCTTATATGGATGTGAAGATCATGCGAAGTACTACAAAAACCATAACTATGGTGGTGGATTTCATTGAGCGGATTAGAAGAAAAAGAGGAGAGAAGGTGAGAGTCGACTTCCGCCGTTCGTCTGGTAGAGTCGTGGGGAGAGAGAAGGGGTAGTGGCCAATCAGAATTTTTTTATTTATTTATATATTTTTAAATTTCGAAAATACCTCCTTTCTCACACGAACCCCAATCCAAACCCAACGACTGTCGTCCCTAGCGTTTTACCCCCTTTCCGAACACAATGGGATATGTTTCGTAGGCCCATTCGACTATAAAACTTCAATATTTAGTTTGAACGTACATTTCAATTTACCAGGGCCACAAACTAATTCGAAAAATTCCAGAAAAATAAATCTAGCTATGTTTTGACGATACGGTCCCAACAAAATTAGTTTCGTCGAATTCTGAGACCGTTTGCAAAAAGGCCCATTTCTGGTCGATCCAATTTAACTTTAATTGATCAAAACACGTTTTCTTTTACCATGCTCACATACTTGCTTCAAAATTTATGAAATTTGAAACCTAGCAATAACTTCACATCCCGGATCCAACAAAAGTGGTTTCGTCGAATTCCGAGGTCGTATGCAAAATGGCCAATTTCACGGGCTATTTAAATTCCAAAGCGACCTTTCTGAAAATTCATTTGGCCATAACTTTTGCTTTCTGCTATGAAACTTCGATTTTTCAGATTCGTTAGAAAGGTTTACACTAACAGATTTAAATATTTTTGGTTTCACTCAAATCCGTTTTGTTTTGCACCCGGTACAGTCCGACAAAGTTTGAATTCAAATTTTGAAACTACCGCGCCATTTCAGGCCTGGTTTATAATTAGAATTAATTATATTCGCTTTCAATTGTCGATTCAAACTCACTTTTCATTGCTATTATTTAAAATATTTATTTTAAATATTTAAAATCCATTATTTTAGCCAATTTAAAAAAAATTAATTGGTTCAGATTTTCTAGGTCGTTACAGTGGGTCAACCCTAAACCCACCCATTTATAAATGGGTCAAATTCGGGTTGACCGAAAATGACTTGCTAACTAAACGGGTCGAGTTAACCTGCTAATTTCCGTGCGGGTTTCGGGTCTGGTCACAGGTCGTGTAGGAAATATACAGCCCTACTCCTGGGTAAAAGCATCGAACAAAATATTCAATGTTTAACCCCAAACTTAGCCAACGACCCTTTCTCGATCTCAGAAAACCAAAAACGAGGTTAAAAATCCACATAGAAGCTTGAATCACCTCGTTCACTTAACCCTACCATTCGCGGTGATTTTTGCAGTGCAAAGGAAGGTAGTTGAACCCTGCAATTTTCATACAGGATTCAAGAGCCTTAAGTCATGATTACACATATCATTGTTTCGGGATTTTTGAATTTTTGTTTGAGTTCTTATGATTTTCCAAAATCAGTCTTTGTGTTTGAGAAGAGAAATAAGCCGGCGGCTTCTTTTTTTTCTTGACGAAAACAAAACGTGTTTAGGGTTTGAGAGGAGGGTACTGATATTTATAGGAAGTTTTAATATTTTTAAATTCAAATTTTCTATTTATTTATAATCAACCGCTATTTGTTTTGCTGTTTAAAATTCGTCTGATCACATATGATACCCAAAAATCATGAAAATTGACATACAACTAGAGTTTGACATTACAGACCCAACGAGACTAGTTACGTCGAATTCCGACTTCGTTTGCTCATATAGCGTATTTTTAACCGTCAAAATACTGACTGTTTTTCATATTAAAAATCCGTACGTCCACACACTAATGCTAAAAATCACGAAAATTGGAATCTAGCAATAATTTAATATTTCGGATACAAAAAAATTAGTTTCGTCGAAAACGGAGCTCGTTTGCAAAACTGGCTATTTTTAAAGCTCTAAATAAACCATTTAAATATATAAATATATTTAAAGACAATTAAATTAAATATAAATAAATATATATTATCGTATATTTATATTCACACAGAATATCGTATAGCTCCAATTGGATTTATAACTTGATATTCAAATCCCGATTGAATCGATATTCAATTTATGTTGAAAAATCCTTTTATTAATATAAATAAATCGTTATAAATTATAAAGGAATTCCATAGAGGACTTTTCTAAAATTTGATTTGGTCATAACTCAAAATCTACAAAATGAAATACCAAATTTTCTCTTCCATTAGAAAAATATACTTCACCAGCTCCTAACGTTTCTTGTTTCTCAGAAATCCGGCTTAAAACAGATTCTGTATATTCAATTGAAGTTCGAATCGCCAAATAGCGAACTGCCACGCCATTTCGAGCTCTATTTTAATTATAATAGAATTATACGTTTAAACTTTGTTTATATAATATATTAGATAATATAATTCAACTCTAAACTGAATTATATATTTTAAATTGTAAAATTCACACAATATTGTCAATTCACTATTTCCGACTATTTCAGAAACAAATATATTATTCTATTATTTATATTAATTAAATATTCACTATTATTTAATTCTACGACCTTTCAAATCTCTAGATCACTATTTATATAATTAAATAAATTAATTATTATATTGCTAAAATACGGGTCATTACATTCTTCCCCACTTAAAATAATTTCGTCCTCAAAATTGCTAAGGTACAAAACAAACCCTATTAACTGGGTTTAAATTATTTTTACTTCTTTATCTTTAGTTTCAAAGAACCAATTTAATTTCAATTAAAATAGTAATTCTTTCCGACTAATTAAATTTTCAAAAATTCTGAAAATATTCTAACACCCGAAATTTTCGAAAATTTTCGCCAGCACCTCCTTTGTACTGGTCAATCGGTACAACTACCACTCGCCTCTCTGGGCCTTCTCCAACCCAAAAGAAAATCAAACAGGAAAGCGGCTTGCCAAATCGGCTCATAAATCTCATGCTTGTACCAAATATAAACTTGTACCTTTTTGTCGGGCATATCAACTTTATCACTTTCACCAGTTATCAATCCAACATATACCAATGTCATCTCAACCAATTTCCAATCAATATTTGTTCAACACAGCTATTCGCTTATATCCAAACCAAATTCCTTTTTAACCCAAGTTTCATTCTTGATTTCAACTCTTAACTTACTATTCAAATTCCATTTCGGATTATTTCTAATCCAATATAATCCGATACTTTCTATCTCAATTCATTTTCAATTACCACTTAACAGATTTCAATTTAATTCCAGCTCGGTTTTACAAATTTCTATTTAAATTTTTTTTAATTCGAACAAACTCTTCTTGAGAGTTTTAAAAAACTTACCCTTTTCCAAAACAAAAATCAAATATTCTCTTTTTGAAATCAAAACAACTTTTTTTCTCAAAATAATTCAAAATCTGTCACTAACAACTCGGAAATGAACGCTGACGATGTCACGATCATCATCGGAATCTATTTCCAGCTATCGAAGTGAGTTCAATACTATATCACTTTCAAAACCATATCCAAACACTTCCATTTTAAATCAGCTCAAAATATCATTCACAATGCTGTAAACAATTTAAAATATACCAGGATTTAAAAATTCTCATATATTTAATCCAAATCCATTTACAAACTCTTCTCCAAATTTCCACAGTTTTAATTTCAATTCTGATTTAATTCATTTCTATTTCATATATTTCGCTTATACGAATTCTGATTGGTTATTTAAATAACCAATCAATTTATAATCTTACTCGATTATAATAAAAACTAATATATCCAATATATATATTTTCTGTATATCAAAATATACCTTGGGTAAAATTATTTTCACTTACCCTCTTTTCAAAACATATCGTGTCGATCCATCATATTCGATCGTTTAGAAACTCCTACCTATACACTGGATCAAACTGATCGACCAGAATTCACAAACAACTCAACTAATAAATCACCACAACATTAAAAAATATTTTTATATCAAATAACAAATACGTTCACTCGTATGTATACACTCAAACTCAATCTAGGGTATTGCTAACCCCATCTCTACTGAGTCACGCCACAGAGCTAAGGTTATTACTTAACCTTAAGCTCTGATACCACTGTAACGATCCGGATATTGGCATACAACACTATTTTGACTATTCAAGCATCAGAAACACCGGATAGTCCATGAAAGAAATTAGAGGGTGATGATAGACAAGATAGAAACTTAGAATAGAAGAAGAAGAAGAACACACAATATCGGAGTAAACATGAATCTCACAGTGGAACGAATAAAATATAACATAACTTTAAAACAAAAGATTGTACTTGAATATACATATCATTATCAAAGTACAGCACTTACATCACAGCAGAAAAAAACAATAGCTTGTACAAACGCCGCTGAAGCCTTCTGCTCCATCTTTCCAAGTATATTTGTAAAATACCGACTACTTGACTGCCCGAACAAAATTGGGCACCCAAGAGTTTAGGGAAAACAAAACAAAACAAACTCCGGGTCAGTCACGGGACTGGTGTGAGTAAAAAATTTAAAACAGTTTGGGAAAATACCGATATCTCATAAGACAACGCCGTATAACGGAACGGGTTTTTCCCTTATGAGAATCCAAATCAATTTGATTTAACTTTCAAATCATTTTGAAAGAAACAATAATCTTTATATCGAAATCCTTTTGATATTATAATAGTGTCTATCAACCACAATATAATAATCATCTTGCAGAACGCTTTCATCTCACGTTCTACATATATAGTATACAATCAAAACCGCGAGCACTTATTGGATAATGGATTACCAACTATGACAAGGTATTGAACCACCTTCTGATAGCGTACCTCTAGAGAGGAATGCACTGGGTTCAACAAGAACATCTTACAACCCGGCCACACATGACCGACCACTCATTTCGCTTGAGTGTATCGAATGTGTATCACCAACGGTTGGGATCAGCAACCATTTCCCGAATGGGACAGCATCGACAATAGATTATAGAATGAAATGAATATCTCTAGATAGGTGATAATACACCCTAATAGGTAGCCAACCACTTAGCCATGCTGCCTACCCGATTTTAGTCATTATCCAGTTGTGAGGCTAGAGGCCACGCTTATCTCCGGCAGGTCACATAATTATTCACTTTCAATGTCACATCGTCATACCCGCCAAATCACAAATTGATTTCCCTAAAAATACAACGGGTATATAGCTAAGAGAAACGAATTCCTCCACCACCAAACGTATATAGGTTTGAAGAGATCAACTTACGTGATCTATTAAATATACTCTGTCACATATACTTCCATACAGGTTGTCCTAGGACTGGACAAACCGAAGGCACTATCCTATAAACATGACATCCCTTGCATAACTCCGTCATCAATTATCTTCATCAAATTTGATCGCAACGCTAATGCCCATACATAGTGGTTTTCAAATAATGAATCTGATCCCGGTCTCTTCGTATTGACGACGGAAAAATGGTCAGAAACTTTGATAGTTGGTGAGTTAACTATCGAAGAAAAACACGTGTGCAAATAACGATATTATTTCCAAATGGAAATTCTATCGATCAATCATCATTTATCTCTTAAATTAATTTATCATTAATTTATTCATTCTCCATTTCCTGTTTCCATATATTCAACATTTCTTATTTTCTAATTTTAGAAAATATATGTTATTAATCACTAGAAAACATTTCCATACTTACTCTCATTTCTTATTTTCTATATTTGAAAATATTTATGATTCTTATTTGGAAAACATTTCCAAATTTCTTCATTGGGTTGAAATAGATGTTTGTATAAAACATCGCGACGCCAACTCAAACCATTACACTCATTAACTAAATTCACTTAACCAGCCTTCACTGATGAACCTTAACCATTCCTTAGTTAAAAACAAAGTCAATCAAGTTGGGTTATAACTACCTCTCAGACCTTAACTGAACAACATTTCTAAATTTGAAACAGACAAGGTTCACCTTTTTAAACCTTTAACAAACTTCCTTATGTAACTCTCGGATTCTATTTACAAATCCACTTCTTTATCGAAAACACTGATTATAACTATAGCATTATAATCCCTACTTCTGAAATGTCTAACTTTAAAATATAACTTAATTAACTCAAATCAATTAACCCTAACCCCATTAAATCTAACTTGATTATCTTTAATTCATTAACTCTTATCACTTAACTCCTTTTGAATAAACTATATTCGATTAAATCCTTTTGAATAAACTGTAATCGATAACTCCTTTAACTCTATTCGAATAAACTATATTCGATTAACTCTCTTCGAATAACTAATATTCCATTAACTCTCTTTCGAATAACCAATATTCAACTAAGTCTTATTCGATTAACTAATATTCGATTAACTCTCTTTCGAATAACCAATATTCGATTAACTCTCTTTCGAATAACCAATATTCAATAACTCTTTTTCGAATAACCAATATTTGATAACTCTTTTTGAATAATTATATTCGATTAGTTCCTTTTTAATTAACTCTATTCGATTTACTCTGATCAATTAACTCTATCAATTAACTCTATTCAATAACTCTACTCGATAACTCTTTTATATCATGTTAATTCCCTTTTATAATCCTATTTATTTTCCAAATAAATATTCCTATTATAATTTTATTTATTTAACAAATAAATATTTCCTTTTCAATTCCTTTTATTTAACAAATAAATATTCTTCTTTTTTCCAATTCTATTTAAAAATGTTTTACAAATATTTCCTTTTCAATTCATTTTTGTAAATGTTTTACAAATATTTCCTTTTCTATTTGTTTTCACAAATATTTCCTTTTCTATTTGTTTTCCCAAATATTTCCCTTTCTATTTGTTTTCATAAATATTTCCCTTTTCTATTTGTTTTCACAAACATTACCCTTTTTATTTCTTTCTATTTATTTAACAAAAAAAATATTCCTTTTTAATCTATTTATTTTCTAAATAATTATTTTCTTTTTATAAAATCTTTTGATTTTATAAATATTTCTTTATCAATATAACATTGAAAATTTCCTTTTCAACATTCCAGTATTCGTTATGATATTTAACGTGCCATATAACAATGATCGGTATCATTCCAACATAAAAAATCAACAACAGATTTCATATCACATCACATAACACAATATATGAAAAACAGTAAAATAAATGTTGAGAAATCTAGTTGACCCCTCCGACCTGTTTCCCTGCATCCACAGATGTTACACAATACAATTAACATCAATTTCATTTCACTATGAAATATTCTACTAAACAGAATCAGTTTATATATATATATACATTTATTTATTTATATATGTATATGTAACCAGATCTATAGTTTCAAGCAATTACTTAGTTGTTCAACCAAACAGTCAATACATAGCAATCAATCATCATTTATCAATTCTAAATATAGGTAATAAAAATATGAACTAATAGAGTTGGTGAGTTTACTCACATTGGACGATCATCTCAAATAACGATAATTGTCATTGATTCAGATCGAACAATTTATTTCGCTATAAATTGTAACGAGCTCCAATTCACTCCCAGACAGTTCCATTTTGTAGTGCCCGTCCATACGATCCCAACGGATCCTGTTTTGTTTGATTTCGTTTATGTATGAATAGGATATGCCTTTCACAAGTTATATAGTTAATTAAAATAGATTAAACATAACTTTAATTCAATTTGGGCTTTACCCTGTTTGTCGGCCCAACACCCCTCAACCCGCTCATGTACACGACCCTTCTTCCTCAAACCATCGTCCTCTGTATTTCCACTCCTCCAATTCCAGTAAGCCATTTCTCATCTTCACTCAACTCATGCTCCATCATTTCTCCACCGATTCACAACCGAAAACCACCATTTTGGTTCTCTCCCTTCCTTCTTTCCTTCTATTACCATCCGCACATCCCTACCTCTTCATAACAGAATGCGATACCTGCTTCCTACTTCAGTGAAACATCGAACTATTCACGCTGCTTATATCTTCATCAAAAGCCTCGGAAATGGAAACCGGCCTCACTTATGTTCTTTCCAATCCGAGTACAACCTCCCCATACCGTCCATCCTCTACTCGTGTACCCAAAACAAAACGTATTCGCAGCAATCTCGCATGCTCCATGGTAAAAGCATCGAACAAAATCTTCACTGTTTAACCCCAAACTTAGCCAATGACCCTTGCTCGATCTCAGAAAACCAAAAATGAGGTTAAAAATCCACATAGAAGTTTGAATCACCTCGTTCACTTAACCCTACCATTCACGATGATTTTTGCAGCGCAAAATAAGGTAGCTGAACCCTGCAATTTTCATATAGGATTCAAGAGCTTTAAGTCACGATTTCACAAATCATTGTTTCAGGATTTTAGAATTTTTGTTTGAATTCTTATGATTTTCCAAAATCATGCTTTGTGTTTGAGAAAGAGAAATAAGCAGGCGGCTTCTTTTTTTCTTGACCAAAACGAAAAGTGTTTAGGGTTAGAGAGGAGGGTACTGATATTTATAGGAAGTTTTAATATTTTTTAATTCGAATTTTATATTTATTTATAATCAACCGCTATTTGTTTTGCTGTTTAAAAGTTCATGTGATCACATACGATACCCAAAAATCATGAAAATTGACATACAACTAGAGTTTGACATTACGGACCCAATGAGACTGGTTACATCGAATTCTGACTTCGTTTGCTCACATAGCATATTTTTAAATGTCAAAATACTGATTGTTTTTCACATTAAAATCCGTACGGCCACACACTAACTCTAAAAATAACGAAAATTGGAATCTAGCAATAATTTAATATTGCAGATCCAACAAAATTAGTTTCGTCGAAAACGGAGCTTGTTTGCAAAACTTTCTATTTTTAAAGCTCTAAATAACCCATTTAAATATATAAATACATTTAAAAACAATTAAATTAAATAAAATAAATATATATTATCATATACATATTCACACAGAATATAGTATAGCTCCAATTGGATTTATAACTCGATATTCAAATCCCGGTTGAATTGATATTCAATTTATATTTAAAAATCCTTTTATAACATAAATAAATCGTTATAAATTATAAAGGAATTCCATAGTAAGTTTTCCAAAATTTGATTTGGCATAACTCAAAATCTACACAATGAAATCCCAATTTTTCTCTTCCATTAGAAAAATATACTTCACCAGCTCCTAACGTTTCTTGTTTCACAGAAATTCAGCTTAAAACAGATTCTATATATTCAATTGAAGTTCGAATCGCCAAATAGCGAACTGCCGCGCCATTTCGAGCTCTATTATAATTATAATATAAATATACGTTCAAACTTCTTTTATATAGTATATTCGATAATATAATTCAACTCTAAACTGAATTATATATTTTAAATTATCAAATTCACACACTATTGTCAATTCACTATTTCCAACCATTTCAGAAATAAATATATTATTCTATTATTTATATTAATTAATATTCACTATTATTTAATTCTACGACCATTTAAATCTCTAAATCACTATTTATATAACTAAATTAATTAATTATTATATCGCTAAAATCGGGTCATTACACAATCGGAGTTATTTGTGAGCATACACAAATTGAAAAGTGAATAAATGAATAATTTGAAATCAAACTAGCGTTGTTTACGCAAACGGACTCCAACTTTGACGAAACAAGTCTCGTTCGGTCCGAAATGTCAAACAATAATATGATGTCCATATTCATCGCCAGTGGAGTTCGTATGTGACCGTACGAATAAATAAATGATGAATGAAAATGGTGATAGGCATCGAAATAATAACATAAAAATTTAATAAACCTAACATATCTCACTTAAATAAACCCTTAAAAATTTTCTAACCCTAAATACCTAAATTTCAGCCATTAACTTTTGCAAATTAGTCCATTTCATATTTTAATTTATATCTCCAAATCGACGGAGAATCAGAGGGGGTTTTCAACTAGAAAGTCGTAGAGGGTGTTAAAGGGGACCTTCACCTAAAATTTGGTGGAATTGGGCTAACTATGAAACTTTACACTTTCGATTTTCTTGGATTTACGTGCGGTCGTGGCAGTTTTAGGTCGAGTTGTCTGAAGGGAAGTTGTAGATGGGAGAGAGGCCAACAACTATCAGGTTGGTCGGGTGGCTTGAAGTTGTCTGTGGTGTTCATTTTTTCAAGTTGATTGGTTGTTGTAGATTTTGTGGTCTTCAATCAAATTTTGATCGACTCTCAATGATAGAAGCGTCGTGGAGTTGGGGATCTTGAAGGGAAGGAGAAGATCTTGGTGAGGCACACCTGTGGATGGTGTTTGGTGGCTGGAGATCAACTGAGGTGGCCGGATTATGGTTCGAACGGGTTTCGGGTTGGAGGCATTTTCACGGTGGCTGGTGAAGTTCCGAGGGTCGGGCTTCAGGGAAGAAAGGGCTCGAGATCAGCGGTTCTGGTGGAGCATCGGATCAGAGATCCGATGGTCAGGAAGCGGCGCGACGGATTCATGTTGTAGTCATGTTTTTCGTAGGATACTGGTATTGAAGGGGATCGAGGTTTCGATGTTGAAGATGAAGATTAATGCATGGTTAACATGGTGATTAAGATAATTGAACATAATTAAGGATTTAAAATTTATAATTAATTAATCAAATTATTATAACTCGTATGGAAACTTGTAACAGCAATAAGTTGTTCGTAAATTGTCAGAATCAAACGAAACAAGATCTGTTGGAATCACAGCGATGAAGGCTACATAATAGAGCTGGTTTGTTTGGAATTGGAAGCAATCGACATTGTGTTTAAGTTCAGACATTTGTTTAGAATTAAATGAAACAACAGAACGATCGTCAAATCGAATTTTATTGTGAGTTAACTCTCATACTATCAGAATTTTATGATGTGATTTAATTCATATAACTATAATTTACAATTGATATTGGTGTTATGGATAATTATTGTTTTGTTTTTTGTTTGATGGTTAACATCATTCATATTTATGTCATCTTGGATGATTTAGGATAAAATATTCATTTCACATGTTATGACTAAATGATATTATGAGTTGTGATGCAGGAAAGAATAGGTTGGAGGGATCCAACCAGATTCCTTAAATAATTGTATGTTATTTATTTTTCATATTATTCATAAATGAAATGTTTAATCCAAATAATGTTATATCCTGTTTGGATGATGGCTTTTGATTGGACATTGATTGTTGAAATTGATTCAACGATTGTTGTGTTTTTAACCATTAGACAGTATTGATTAAGTGATTGGCAGTTGATGGCCTAAATCCATATTTTGTTGACATTAATTTGTCGTTAGGCGAATTGATGAAGTTTTGAGTTATAAAATATATTTTTATACCAAATTGAAGTTTCAAGTTTATTTTGTGTAAGTTATTTAAAATAGAAGTTTTGTAAATATGTTTATATTTATAATCATGTTTTACAAAAGAAATTATTAAATGATTTTATATATTGGATTTGTATGTCTTTAATAAGTTTTTATGAGCAGAAAGCCAAAAATGAACCTATGGGTTAGTAAATTTATAATTGGCCATATTTTAATACCTAATAAATATATAAAGAAAGTAATAAAATGAATATTAAATAATAAAATATTCAGAATTAGGTAAAATAGACTTTAGTGTTGCGTTCATTACAAATTTTCTTTTAGATAGGCACTTAGTTTTCGTAAATCGGATTAAGTATGAAGAAGTTTTGAACTAAAAAAGTTTTAATTGAAATAATAATATATATTATAAATCATTTAAAATTTAAATGCAGAAATCAGTTGACCCGAGCCAACATGGGTCGACTCATGGTGAAGGTGGGTCAACCCACCTGAGGAACATGGTAAATTCCTACGCCTGAACCTGTTCCATTTTATGTGTTATATTCACCGCTGACTCAATGCTGATGTGTATTATACTATTTGATTTAATAGCCTAATATCGTATGGTTTACATTATCCTAACTAATCTATAAATAAGCTAGCAACCTCACCATTTTCTTACACACAAACATTCTTTATCTTCTGCCTCCTCCAGGCTATTTCTGAATAAATTTAAGAAAATGCCAAGGTGCTGCCAAAACTTAGATTGAAGGGATAATTCATGCTTTTCTTCTGCAAAATCAATTTTCAATAGACTTTTTCTAGATCTTATTAAAATCATTGTGAGTTCTAGTTATTTTTAGATATGATATTTAAAAAAGTATTTTGACAGTAAATAATTATGATCTAAAAAGTAACAATGCTTATAAGTTTATTTGTTATTGTTCTCTTTACTATCATTACCTGTTACATGTACAACTTTCTTATCCTCTTTCTGTCTTAGTTTTATTTAAAGTCTTATGCCTATTTATTCGGTTTGCTTACTTCTGAGATGGTTCTATTTTTCTCCTTTTCTTTTTTATTTTTGTTTTGAGCAAAGGCCATCGAGTGCCTAGGTTATTTCCATTAGAATTGCTTATAAATTGGAACTACTTGTAACAACACCTAAAAAGGAGATATGGGCATATTAGAACATTGTAACCATTGACTGTATAATTGTGATAAAATGTAAACATATTAATCTGAATAAGTTAAACTTAATTTTGTATTAAGTAGAACATGTTATGAAAATATGAGAATCTGATGTAAATTTAGTAAAACATGTTACTATAGTCTATATACACCTGAGCATGTGTCTATCTGTTTTGGAAAAATGGTAGTACACAGAATTACATTTAATTAGAAATGTCATTTACAACATGCTTATAAATGAACTTAAAACTGCTAAGTTAAACCTGTTAATTGATAAGGTAAGAGGTTCCATGTCTGCTGTTAAGATATCATATTTTTGGGCGAGCTCTTAAAATCCTATTTTACTTAGGGCACAAGCCTAGGACTGGCTTGTGTCAATCTTCTGTTTGGAACCCGTATCATCAGTACCCATGTTGGCATCATCTTGATGCCTTGCACCAGATAGGGGCTAGGGCACGCTTTACCGACTTGGATTGTAGGAGATTCAAAATCTTGGAGGTAGGTACAGGCACGTTCCGATGGAGCCGTGTGCATGCATGGATCCAATGGGGTAAACTAAGACGCTATAACACTGGTGAATAGGGTGGTGTCTTTAAAGTTGATGGGTTAGGAACTGATAACCACTACTGTCGTGGCTAGCACAAGTAATTCATGTCTGTAGAGAGCCGATCACTGGGTAGTAGTAAAACCTAATCCTTTTATTTTGATAGTTGGTGTAGAAACTTATTCTTGGGATATAGATAAGAAACTTACTTGATCCTTACCTTGTCTTATTTATCTCGTATTTGCATATTTTACTATATTATCTTATCCAGTATTGTTGATCTGTCATGATTCTTCTTACTTTATGCTTATGCTAAAAATCACTGGAACTCACCAGACTTTATG
Organism: Allium sativum; assembly: GCA_030737875.1. Taxonomy (NCBI): domain Eukaryota; kingdom Viridiplantae; phylum Streptophyta; class Magnoliopsida; order Asparagales; family Amaryllidaceae; genus Allium; species Allium sativum. The sequence continues at coordinate 963,689,456 of CM060912.1, read as the reverse complement.
TCTGACCTGTTTTGTCTTTCCTTCTCTCTCTTCCTTTCCCCCCAGGTTCTTAGGGTAGTTGATAGTAGCAGTGATCATGATTTCTTGATTCATCTCGGATTTGCATTACTTATCATTTTGTTTACTTCAGTTTATTTTCTATGTTTATTATTTTGGTATAAAGGGGATATTATTTTATGGTTTATATTTTGATGGTTTATGAGATAGATGATTATGATTTTATAACATTTGAAAATGTAATACTGTATTTGGTATTAAATAAAAGTCTGAAAAGTTTTTCTATTGCATTCTTTATTTTGTCTTGTGAAATAAGTCTCTGTATTATTATTGCACTTCACAGAACTTAACGTATCCCCATATGGGTGATATTAAGGGGAGTAGGGTGTCACAAAATTTGAATAATTGTTCTTATGTAATAATTATGTGATGTTCTTAAATTAATTAAGTTATTAATTAATTTATGGGAAAGATTAGTGGGAATCAGTTTACAAGTTAACTAATGTTGCAAGTTGACTATGTCAACTGTTTTAATTGAAATTTATTATAAGGTTAATTTGGTCTAAATTAATCAAATAGATATTTTTTCCGAACAATCGTTAACTTAAGTAGCGTCCTTAGAAGTTAACTAATCCTTAATTAACTGTGTTTTATCGAATTGTTTATTATAAAAAAAGTTAATTATTATTTAGTAACCTTTTAAAATGATTAATTATTCTATTTTTAGTTAATAATGGAATAGACTACTTGTATTTGGTTAATATTGAAGTTAATTATTATTTTAATTAATAATAATTAAAGTGATAATCTTTTAGTCGAAACAAGTTTAAGAAGATAATCAATTGGCAACGAAATCTAGTTAGATCTGGTAAATGTGTTTATGAAAGGATTTGGGAATAAAATCCAAGTGAAATAAAAGAGATGTACAGAAGAAAATTTAAAGCTATAGTTATTTTTAAATTAGTATTTACTTAACAATGTAATTGAGTAAAATAAATTTAGCGGAGAAGAGATTTTGTCGTAAATCCAAGTTTTATAAACAAAAGTTTTTAAAAGAAATCTTGAGCTGAGGCAATATTTAAGTAAGGGCGATATAATCAAAATGGGATTTCCAAGAGTAAAAAAATATGAAATGAATTCACACAAAGGATTTAGTAAATAGATTCTTAGAATAAATCCAAGTGCATAAACCAAATTTATAAAGGGATTTAAGGTAAGAGAAACGATTTTAATCAAACAATCACTTAATATTTAAATTAAATAAAGGCAATCAAAAACGGAAAGAGATTTCCAAAAGGTAAAGGTAAGTTGTTTAAATGAAGTTGGTAAAGGATTAGGATATGGTAAATGTGACACCCCAAGTCCATTAATGTCACTCATCAAGAGAATGCATTAAGTTTCGTAAGGCGTTATAGGTAAACAGAAACATTATAAGACAGATATAAAACGGCAGTGGAATTAAAAACTTTATTAATCATAAAGCATCGTGGTTCAAAACATCATATGTCTGAAAATACATAAACCTAGTACATCATCAAAACTTCTGTCTTGCACGGAAAACATCAGAGTACAAAAAATAAAAGATGCATAATTCCCCAAATTAAAACATAGCCATAGCAGCAAAGATAAGAACTTGAGCAATACATCTAAGCAGCTCCAGCAAAATGATAGAAGAATCCTGATCAAGCTTGAGTATTCCCACCCTGAGAACCTCGGGGGAGGGGGTGAACAGAAGAGAAAGAAGAGAAAATAAAATGGGTCAGACACAAAGTCTGGCGAGTCCAGTTACTTTTAGCATATAAATAAGTAAAAGTATCATAACAGGCATATAAAGTGGATAAGGAAGGTAACATAAAAGACAGGCATGACAAGGTAACCACGATAAACATGATCGAGTGTAATACGCTTCTTTAATGATTTCTCTGCATCAATACTAGTACAACCAGAATAAGATGATCCCAATAACTATAAAATGGTAGACTTAGGCGTACTTTCAGTGAGAGGTTTTCACCCCATACAATTAACAGGCAGCCCAAATGTTCCAGAGTTACCCCTATGGATAATAACGGGCTTCTTAACATATCAGAGTCTAAGTGTACCCTAATTACTACACTAATTGATTAGCTTCCTACTCCGTAAATACCCTGTTCTGGCCCCGTAGTAGGGTGTATCACTCCCTAAAATGGTAACCCGTCGTTTTTTGGATGTCCATAACCATATCTACTGGTGTCACAGCGCTTTATCTTCCTCTATTCGAACCGTGAACGCACATGATCCGGTCGGTATGGGCCGCACACACCGTCCCCCTTTTGGATCTCTTACAATCAGCCCAGTAAGCGTGCTCCGGCTCCGACCTAGTTCGGAGTACTCGTTTGATACCTATATATGGGTTACTAACTGAAACGGGTCCTACACGCAAGATGATGCAAGCTCTCCCCTTTGTCTTGCATCCCTACTAAGTTTTCCATAAGTTATTCCTACATACTGGTGTCATAAAATTGCATAACCCCAACAGGTTAAGATTGTGGGCCTATATATATAAATATTACCCACCAACCCTAGATATACTTGACCCAACAATTGTTCCAAACAAGTTAAATTAACCCCTATTCAGTTCACGTTCATACACTCCCTATGGATTCAACTAGGTTAAGCAATCAACTTTATTACTATGTTCATTTATGGTTATAATGTGCTAGACCTCCCACATTAAGCCTACCACTTGTGGATGCAGGATGTGCCAATCGGTTCCGGGCAGACTTCTTCCACAAGTCGGGCTTAACCTCGTGTCTTAGCACATCTCGTGTTTCTGCACCTAGACCCCTCACATTAGATTCACCACCTGTGGTCACTGGATATGCCATGCTGTTCCAAGCAGACTTCCACCACAAGTGTAATCTAGCCTCGTGTCTAGGCATGGTTATAGTTTCTAATTACTGTAATCCTAGGCATTCCAATTATTAACAAAATTTACCTATGTCGTTATAGGTTTTCATTCCCCTTTTCCCAAGTTATGTTCATAATGAACCATATGCCCCAAATTAATATTATTATACTTTATTCAAGTTATGCCCAAATTCCCAATTTGTAATGACTCAAATTTTCCATGGTTGAGTAATTTATTTATTTAATTATTTAGTAGATTGATATAGAGATTTAAATGACAAATATTCAATAATTTGAATATTTAATTAACAAAAAATAGTATATGTTACTGATATATTATAAATATCGTAATTTCTGAATATTATATCTTTGATACCAATATTATTATTGATAGTAGTTAATCACTAACAACACGTTGCGTGTATTAGGGTAACTTCTCTTAACAACGCCTGGACCAATTAGAAACTAATTTATTTATTAGAACATTGCCAAAAATATATGTTATAGGTACAAGTGGGACTGTAACACCCCGGATTTTTGAATAGTCGAATTAACTAAATTAAAGAATAAATGTTTAGTATTGTTCTAAGGTTTGTAAGCAAAAGACTTAGTAGCTCATTTGGTTGGAACATGCGACTTGCATACAAGAGGTACAGAGTTCGATCCCCGCCAATACCATATTTTTGTTTTAGGGGAATGGCTAAAAAGTGGCTTAGTGTGAACGCGGTTCAAAAAAAGTAGTTTAGTGTGAAAATGGTTAATTAGGAAGATAGAAATATATATATAGATATATATATAAATGAAATAAAATTCAACCTAAAATTTAAGAAAAAAAATTCAAAACAGTGGAAGCGGGAAGGCAAAACAAGAAACCGAACTATTTTATGGGTCGAGTCGACCCCAGGGTCGACTCAGGAGGTTTGGAAATGGTCCCAACGGCCCCAATGGTCTATGACGAAATTTTATGTTTTAGGGCTTAGGTGGCGATTTCTGGTTGGTCCGTTGACATCATTTCTTGGTTTCTAAGGCCTAGATGGATCATACAGTGATCCGACGGCTTAAATTAATTCAAAGCTCTATAAAAAGATCCATAGACTCAAACCCTAAATCAGAATTAAAACTAAAACTATGGCCGTCATGCTGTCGTCTTGAACCCTAGAGTAGCCGCCACCAATTAGAAGAAGATTAAAGCAACTCAATTCAATCCAACAGCAAATTCAACTACAACAAAGGGACGCTAATAAATTCCAGAACTTCGTTGAATGGTGAGTTTGATCACTTTAACAAAATAATTGCTAAATTAATTATGATGTGATATACGTTGGATTATAAGTTGTGGTTGTGAATCTAATTCATACGTTTAATCATGTATGTTAACTTGATTCATATTATATGATGTTATGCAAGTTTTATATATGATATTATGCAAGTTTCATGTATGATGTTATGCAAGATTAATATGATTATGCAAGTTAATATGATTATGAAAGTTTCATACATGATGTTATGCAAGTTAATATGATTATGCAAGTTGTACATATGATGTTATGCAAGTTAATAGGATCACGCAAGTTGTATGCGAGTTATATGATGTTATGTAAGTTTGGATCTAAAATATATGCTAGTAGTTCATGATGTTAACTTGTGCCAATGAATCCCTTTTTATAATCCAATCACCTACATTTATAACATCAGTTTTTATGTGAATATGGATGTGGAACATATGCTAGTTCGTATAAGTTTTATGTTCATATGCAAGTTTAAGTGATAACTGGATTCGCATATATACAAGTTCACACCTTTAAAGTTTAGATCCACATTCAAGTTGAAATTTTTATGTTGAAACTATGACATGCATAGTTATGCAAGTTTACACCTTTATGTGGATCCATAGTTTACTCAGGTTAACACCTTTTATTGAATCCATAGTTATGCAAGATGACACCTTTATGTTTAGGTTGACGATATACATAGTTGATGTAAGTTTGCGATAATTACCTAGGCAAGTTGGGTGTAAAGCTATGTTCATACATGCAAGTTCACACCTTTTAGATCTATGATTTTGGATCCTTGATAATACAAAGACTATGCAAGTATGTTGTAATTCTTAATTGCAAGTTAGATGCAAATTAGATCTATTATTGTGTATATGTGACTTTGTGACGTTTATTCCCTTTTTTTAAGTATTAGACTATTTGCCAGTCTAATATGTATATGTCATGTTAAGCGAACGAATGACGGGGGTACGTTGGGGATATTATTGGATACACACTTATTGTGAATTTGGCATGTAATGGCCTAAAAAGGCATGTAATTAATTTTAAGGAATAAAATTAATTAGTGATGAAATTGGTATAATTTATATACCATAAATAGATGAGCATAATTTAGGTGATAAATTATGGACATAAATAAATATGGAAATTTGAATAGGGAAAGTAATTCAAATTTGGGGAAAATTAATTATGTATAATTAATTGCCTAAGACACGAGGTTGGACTCATTTATGGTGTAAGACTGCACAGACCCGGCCGGCAAATCCAGCAGCCACAAATGTTAGCCCAATGTGAGAGGTCAAAGGCCCAAACTAAATGCGTAACAATTATATGGACACGAGGTTAGGCTCGTTTGTGGTGTAAGACTGCCCGGACCCGCCCGGCAAATCCAACAGCCACAAATGCCAGTCTAACGTGAGAGGTCCTACAGGGGTTACGGTAGTAATAAATTAAGAAACACTTAACCAAAGTAAAACATGTGGTGGGACATGGGGGTTAAGTGGGTGCCTTGGGTGGCATGAGGAAATACGATTAGTAATACTTAACCAAGGTAAAACATATAAGTGGGACTTAAGGGTTAAGTGGGTGCCTTGGGTGGCATGTGGAATTACTAATAGAAACCCTTAACCAAATTTAAAACATGTAAGTGGACATGAATGGGGTTAAGTGGGATGTACTAGAGGGGACCAAGCCTAGGTGGAAAGCTTGTGTCAAGCATGGGGGCCCTTTTCAGTCCAGTAGCCCATTAAGTATCTTTGTGACCTCGACCCAAGTTGTGGACGGGACACGCCTAACGGGTCTGATTGTTAGAGGCCAAAACGGGTTAGCGGTGGCAACGCAAGTCCAATGGGCTCACGTGCGTGCGTGGGTCCGGGCTGGTAGGTAAGACGTTGTTGCATCGTGCAGTTATAAGCCGTGCATTCCTTGTGTGGTATAATGTTGCCATATTGGGGAGTGATACACCCCACTGTGGGACATGCATGGGTATCTTTGAGTTAGGGAGCCGATCGAATGCGGCAGGGTAGTGGGTACACCTAGTGGAGATAGGAGCAGACGGCACCTATGTAGTCAGCTAGGGGTACACGAAGCTACCATTTTTATTAATAATTATTAAGGGGGTGCACATAGTGGAGATAGGAGCAGGCGGCACCTATGACGTCAGTTAGGAGTACATGGAATTACCGTTATTACTTATTGAAGGGGTACATCTAGTGGGGATAAGTACACGCTGGGTACCTATGATAGCAACTAGAGATATACATTCAAACATGGAGGATAGTGGGTACATCTAGTAGTACACGAAGCTATCATCGTTCTATTTAGCCAGGAGGGATCAAATTTCTAAAGTGACTAGTAGGGGTGCAGTTAGAGTTAGTACAGTACAGTACGGTACAATACGGTAGAGTATAGTAACTATCCTATATTGATTAGGAAGCGCCATTAACGTTATCTCTGTTTCCTTGATTTCCTTGCCATACCCATGTGGTTCACATAGTCATTACCTTATTCTCCAGCTTATATCTTATCATATTGCTTTAATAATTATGTTGTTAGAGTTATCGGACTCGCCAACTTTATGTCTGACCCCCCTTGTTTCCACCTCTTTTCTTCCTTCTCCCTACGCCCCCACCCCAGGTTCTAAGGGTGGGACTAGTACTAGTGGAGCTTGATTGGGATCTCTTTAGGAGCACTTGGATTTGGATTGCTGAAGTAAAGTTCAGCCTATCATTTTCTTTATGGCTATTTGTAGTAGTGCTATTATGTACTTTTTTTTATCAAGATGTATATTATGTACTTGACTTTCGTTTATGGTTTTTGATGATGTAACCAAACATATTTACCATCTGCTACAGTAAATAAAGTTTTAAATTTTCAAGTACTGCTTTATATCTGTCTTGTTGTGATTTTCTGTTCTATATTCACTTAAATTGCTTCACGGAAGTTAATGCATTCCCTTTGCAAGTGACATTAATGGACGTGGTGTGTTATACGTGGTATCAGAGCTGAAGGTTAACAGAACAGATAAGATATTTGAAAGGCTATTTTTCAAAAGCATTTTTATAAAGAATACTTTCAAAAAATATGTTTGTAGAAGAGTATTTTTGAAAGAAAGGTTTATTTTAAGAACATAATCCCCAAGAGACATATATCCTTCCTTCGATTCTCCGTTTTGAATCTCTTCCTCTTTCTCTTTTCGAGTTCCCCCCCTCCGCGTATAGATGCTTTTTCTAAGATAAATAAGGACTTCCATACAAAGGACGGAAAACCACTTCAAGGGACTTAGACTTTTGTCGGGCTAGAGGTTAGTCCAAGGAAGTGGAGGGGTTGTTGGTACCTTTAAGATAGACGATGGGAGGAAGGTTCAAATAGTTGTTTGGTTAACAAAGAAAGAAACCTCATCTTCGTGGGAAGTCACGAATGGAGAATGTGAAGAAGAAGGCTAGTTGTTTTAGAGAAATAGGACACCTTCGGATTGTCAAAAGAGGCAAGGACAAAGTACAGGATCTTCTGGAGGGTAGTTGTATTCCCTCACGGCTGGTATACCTGATGGGCGTTGGACCGTCTAGGTTGAAATTTGGTTTTCTTTATCATCCTGTTTGAACTTTGTTTGATTCTGGCGCTTCATACTCATTAGTATCTGCTTCATTAGTTGAAACACTACACATAAATACTAGTCTAGTTAAGGATCCCATTCTAGTCTCAAATCCTGTTGGTGGTTCGGCTCATCCTTCAATGGTTTGTCGAGATTTTAGAGTGTCTATCTTGGGCGTTGGATTTGAATGCAACGCCTTCGTCCTTGGTTTCACGGGCTATAGTTTGATTCTAGGGGTGGATTGGCCAGCCAGGCGGGGTGCCATCCTAGATTGTGAAAGGAGGGTAGTTAGACTATTGATTCGTTATGGAAAGACCCTCATATTTCTTGTGACCCTAGGGGTTTAGTGATGCTTAGCTGCCTAGAATCTTCTGACGCATCCAACGATGATTTGGAGTTTGTTTGTGTGGTCCGTGAGTATGGAGACGTCTTTGATAAAAGTGCGGGGTTTACCCAGAGGTGCGAAATAAGTTTTAGTATGTGCTAAATAGATTAAGCAAAGCCAGTTATGTGATCAGCGGTGGTTTTGGAGCAAGATTGGCAAGGACAGCCAAAGTCGGTCAAGTGCTCAATTGGTTAGCTGTCTTACTAGTATCATCTCACGTAGGTCATCTGAATTCGAAGGAGGTATCCCTTAGGTGTTTGTTTGATATTGGTTTAGGTATTTGGGGCTTGCACTTGGGGGATGTCGAGTTCGACTAGGATGGTCTGTGTGAGAGATGGATAGTTGTAATGATTTTGCATGGGATAATATCCTGGTTTTCTCTAGAAGCAGAGAAGAGCATGCCCTACATCTTAGGGAAAGCTTAGGGACCCTAAAAGCTCACCAGCTTAAAGCTAAGTTCTCCAAAATACCATTTTTGGAGGAAAGAAGTGAGGATTTTAGGGCATGTGGTCTCTAGGGAAGGGTGATATGTTATGGTGGAAGACAGTCGAAAGTCCATGAGAAGAATTACCCTACCCACGACTCAGAATTGGCTGCCATAATTTTTGCGCTTAAGTTTTGGCGTCATTATTTGCTTGGTGAGAAGTCTGAGTTGCTTGCAGACCATAAGTCGCTAAAGTATTTGTTCTCTCAGAAAGATCTAAACCTGAGGCAACAAAGGTGGATGGTGTTCTTGGCGTCCTACGATTTCGAGATAGCATATACCCCTGGCAAGGGTAACGTGGTGGCAGACGCCTTAAGTAGAAAGTGGTTGTCCTTGAGTCCGTTGTTTGTTGAGTGGCGAAGCTTAGAGTTCATCTCTACGTTTGACTTTAAACCTTCCGTTGACTTTGTACCCGTTTTGCTAGCATCCTTATAGGTCAGACCTACGCTTTAGGGACGGATTGGCGGGGCACAGCGAGACGACCAACAGTTGGTTGAGTTAGTAGAAAAGCTCAAAAGAGGGGAGTCATCGAGCCATCTTTGTAGGTATACCCTAGATGATAAGGGTTGGTTACGTAGGGACGGTAGACTTTGTGTACCACAGGACGAGATCTTGAGGAAGACCATCATTGATGATGCACATCGTTCAAAGATGACCATCCATCCCGGCGGGGACAAGATGTACAAAGACATGAAGCGAGTTTTCTTTTGGGCCGGTATGAAGAGGGATGTGGCCGAGTATGTCGCTAGATGCTTGGTGTGCCAACAAGTAAAATCGGAGCAAAAGAAAGCCAGGGGGTTGCTTCACCAATTGGAGGTTCCACAATGGAAGTGGGATAGTGTCTCGATGGATTTTGTCGATGGATTGCCAAGATCGAGGAAGGGTAATACAGGGATTTGGGTTGTGGTAGACAGACTTCTAAAGAGCTCCCATTTCATTGCCATGAAGAGTGAGAGGACTGCTCCATGGTTAGCTTCTGTATACATTCGAGAGGTAGTCCATTTGCATGGTGTTCCTTCTAGCATAGTGAACGACCGCGATCCTATCTTTACTAGCGAATTTTGGAAGAGCTTGCAAGAGGCGGTAGGGACTCAGTTATGTTTGAGCACCGCATATCATCCTCAGACAGACGGCCAGACCGAGAGGGTGAATCGTATTCTAGAGGACCTATTGAGGTTGTGTGTCTTAGATTTTGGAGGTACATGGGAGGAACATCTTCCGTTGGTGGAGTTCGCATATAATAACAACTTTCAGTCTAGCATTGGCATGGCACTGTTCGCGGCTCTTTATGGACGGTCGTGTCATTCGCCTACATGTCGGTGGGAGTCTACAGATAAGATCTTACTTGGGCCCGATATGATTAGAGAGAATTCGGAAAAGATCGATTTGATTCGAAGGAGGATGAAGACGGTGCAAGATAGGCAGAAATCTTATGCGGACAAGAGGAGGACAGATCTTGAGTTTGATATTGGGGACATGGTCTTTGTCAAGGTGTCTTCATTACGGAACGTCGTTCGCTTTGGGTCCGTTGGGAAGTTAGCACCAAGGTTCGTAAGGCCGTTTCCTATTAAGGAGAGGATTGGGAAGATGGCGTATAGAGTGGAGTTGCCCGAGAGACTTAGTGGCGTACACAATGTATTCCATGTGTCACATTTGAGGAAGAGCTTGCACGAGACCGCGGAAGTGGTAGAGCCGAGCTTGCTTAGAGAGGTGGAGATAGATCGTGATGTGACGATTTGGCGAGCTCCTACGTGCATTCTTGGGTCGGAGGTTAAGAAGTTGAGGAATCGAGAGGTCAAGCTAGTCAAAGTGCAATGGGGAGACGATGAGAGCAACGCTACTTAGGAGACGGAAGAGAAGATGCGTTCATTATACCCTTTTCTTTTCGAGGGTATGTCTTTTAGTTTCTCCTTTATCGCTTACCTTATACTTATCTTATCTTTAGTATGTCCTCTCGTTAGTACCTTTGAATTTTAGATAGGGTAGCCCTATGATTGAAACATGTGTTTGAGACATGTTATGTATGATGGATGCATGTGGATGCAAGTGTTTGCTAGTGGTTGCTCGTGGATGCATATATGCACACTTTATGCACTAGATCGGCTCAGTCACTTCATATTGCATATTGCATATAAATGTGTGTGCATATTTAAGCTAATGGATGTATAATGGTTGTGCTATCATATTGATGTTGCATTTTGGTGAATGGTTGTGCACACATGTAGAAATAATATGTATCGATTGGGTTCTTTCGCATACATAATGGACGCATGGCACTACCATGGTTTGCATTAAGGAAGTCAACTGAATCAGTAGACCGCCTGATTTTGCATTAGATAAGGAAAATATACACGCACTTTTTGCATATGTTCATACAACATTAGAAATTCTATAAGGACAATGGATGCCTGTGTTTGATGGTTGGGTAGATGGTTGTTTGATTGTTAGGATATGCATTCTCCTTAACTTGGAGATTTCGGGGGCGAAATCCTTTAAGGAGGGGAGAATGTAACACCCCGGATTTTTGAATAATCGAATTAACTAAATTAAAGAATAAATGTTTGGCATTGTTCCAAGGTTTGTAAGAAAAAGACTTAGTAGCTCATTTGGTTGGAACATGTGACTTGCATACAAGAGGTACAGAGTTCAATCCCCGCCAACGCCATATTTTTGTTTTAGGGGAATGGCTGAAAAGCGGCTTAGTGTGAACATGGTTCAAAAAAAGTAGTTTAGTGTGAAAATGGTTAATTAGGAAGATATATATATATAAATATATAAAATAAAAGTCAATCTAAAATTTAAGAAAAAAAATTCAAAATAACGGAAGCGGGAAGGCAAAACACCAAACCGACCTATTTTATGGGTAAACCCGAGACCCACTGGGTCGACCCCAGGGTCGACTCAGGAGGTTTGGAATTGGTCCCGTCGGCCCTAAATGGTCTATGATGAAATTTTATGTTTTAGGGCTTAGGTGGCGATTTCTGGTTGGTCTGTTGACATCATTTCTTGGTTTCTAAGGCCTATATGGATCTTAGAGTGATCCGACAGCTTAAATTAATTCAAAGCTCAATAAAAAGACCCATAGACTCAAACCCTAAATCAGAATTAAAACTAAAACTATGGTCGTCATGCTGTCGTCTTGAACCCTAGAGTAGCCGCCAACAATAAGAAGAAGATTAAAGCAACTCAATTAAATCCAACAACAAATTCAACTACAACAAAGGGACGCTAATAAATTCCAGAACTTCGTTGAATGGTGAGTTTGATCACTTTAACAAAATAATTGCTAAATTAATTATGATGTGATATACGTTGGATTATAAGTTGTGGTTGTGAATCTAATTCATATGTTTAATCATGTATTTTAACTTGATTCATATTATATGATGTTATGCAAGTTTTATATATGATGTTATGCAAGTTTCATGTATGATGTTATGCAAGATTAATATGATTATGCAAGTTAATATGATTATGCAAGTTTCATATATGATGTTATGCAAGTTAATATGATTATGCAAGTTTCATATATGATGTTATGTAAGTTAATATGATTATGCATGTTGTACATATGATGTTATGCAAGTTAATAGGATCACGCAAGTTGTATGCGAGTTATATGATGTTATGTAAGTTTGGATCTAAAATATATGCTAGTAGTTCAAGATGTTAACTTGTGTCAACGAATCCCTTTTTATAATCCAATCACCTAGGTTTATAACATCAGTTTTTATGCGAATATGGATGTGGAACATATGCTAGTTCGTATAAGTATTATGTTCATATGCAAGTTTAAGTGATAATTGGATTCACATATATACAAGTTCACACCTTTAAAGTTTAGATCCATATTCAAGTTGACATTTTTATGTTGAAACTATTACATGCATAGTTATGCAATTTTACACCTTTATGTGGATCCATAATTTACTCAGGTTAACACCTTTTATTGGATCCATAGTTATGCAAGATGACACCTTTATGTTTAGGTTGACGACATACATGGTTTATGTAAGTTTGCGATAATTACCTAGGCTAGTTGGGTGTAAAATTATGTCCATACATGCAAGTTCACACCTTTTAGATCTATGATTTTTGGATCCTTGATAATACAAAGACTATGCAAGTATGTTGTAATTCTTAATTGCAAGTTAGATGCAAATTAGATCTATTATTGTGTGTATGTGACTTTGTGACGTTTATTCCCTTTTTTTTAAGTATTAGACTATTTTCTAGTCTAATATGTATATGTCATGTTAAGTGAACGAATGATGTGGGTACGATGGGGATAATAGTGGATACACACATATTGTGAATTTGGCATGTAATGGCCTAAAAAGGCATGTAATTAATTTTAAGGAATAAAATTAATTAGTGATTAAATTGGTATAATTTATATACCATAAATATATGAGCATAATTTAGGAGATAAATTATGGACATAAATAAATATGGAAATTTGAATAGCGAAAGTAATTCAAATTTGGGGAAAATTAATTATGTATAATTAATTGCCTTAAACATGTGGTTGGACTCATTTGTGGTGTAAGACTACCCGGACCCGCTTGACAAATCCAACAACCACACATGGTAGCCCAATATGAGAGGTCAAAGGCCCAAACTAAATGCGTAACAATTGTATGGACACGAGGTTAGGCTCGTTTGTGGTGTAAGACTGCCCGGACCCGCCCGGCAAATCCAGCAGCCACAAATGCCAGTCTAATGTGAGAGGTCCTATAGGGGTTACGGTAGTAATAAATTAAGAAACACTTAACCAAAGTAAAACATGTTGTGGGACATGGGGGTTAAGTGGGTGCCTTGGGTGGCATGAGGAAATACGATTAGTAACACTTAACCAAGGTAAAACATGTAAGTGGGACATAGGGGTTAAGTGGGTGCCATGGGTGGCATGTGGAATTACTAATAGAAACCCTTAACCAAATTTAAAACATGTAAGTGGTCATGAAGGGGGTTAAGTGGGATGTACTAGAGGGGACCAAGCTTATGTGGAAAGATTGTGTCAAGCATGGGGGGCCTTTTCAGTCCAGTAGCCCATTAAGTATCTTTGTGAGCTCGATCCATGTCGAGGACGGGACATGCCTACTAGGTCTGATTGTTAGAGGCCAAAATGGGTTAGCGGTGGCAACGCAAGTCCAACGGGGTCACGTGTGTGCGTGGGTCCGGGCTGGTAGGTAAGACGTTGTTGCATCGTGTAGTTATAAGCCGTGCTTTCCTTGCGTGGTATAAGGTTGCCATATTGGGGAGTGATACACCCCACTGTGGGACCTGCACGGGTATCTACGAGTTAGGGAGCCAATCGAATGGGGCAGGGTAGTGGGTACACCTAGTGGAGATAGGAGCAGACGACACCTATGTAGTGAGCTAGGGGTACACGAAGCTACCACTATTATTAATAATTATTAAGGGGGTACACCTAGTGGAGATAGGAGCAGGCGACACCTATGACGTCAGCTAGGAGTACATGGAATTACCATTATTACTTATTGAAGGGGTACATCTAGTGGGGATAGGTACACGCTGGATACCTATGATAGCGACTAGAGATATACAGTCAAACATGGAGGATAGTGGGTACATCTAGTAGTACATGAAGCTATCATCGTTTTATTTAGCCAAGAGTGATCAAATTTCTTGAGTGACTAGTAGGGGTGCAGTTAGTGTTAGTACAGTATTGTACGGTACAGTACGGTAGAGTATAGTAATTATCCTATATTGATTAGGAAGCACCATTAACGTTATCTCTGTTTCTCTTGATTGCCTTGCCATACCCATGTGGTTTACACAGTCATTACCTTATTCTCCAGCTTATTCTTATCATGTTGCTTTAATAATTATGTTTTTAGAGTTATCGGACTCGCCAGATTTTATGTCTGACCCCCTTTGTTTCCACCTCTTTTCTTCCTTTCCCCCCTCCCCAGGTTCTAAGGGTGGGACTAGTACTGGTGGAGCTTGATTGGGATCTCTTTGGGAGCACTTGGATTTGGATTGCTGAAGTAAAGTTCAGCCTATCATTTTCTTTATGGCTATTTGTAGTAGTGGGATTATGTGCTTTGTTTTATCAAGATGGATATTATGTATTTGACTTTGGCTTATGGTTTTTGATGATGTAACCAAACATATTTACCTTCTGTTGCAATAAATAAAGTTTTAAATTTTCAAGTACTGCTTTTATATCTGTCTTGTTGTGATTTTCTGTTCTATATTCACTTAAAATGCTCTATGGAAGTTAATGCATTCCCTTTGCAAGTGACATTAATGGATGTGGGGTGTTACAGGGACGACCTATTATAATATACTGAACATAATTGATCCAACTGTGTGTACGGTTAAGGTTTTCGGCTGCACCTTCGTTTTTTCCATTTCATAAAATCTAACCCAAATCGCCAGCTCATGTTTTTCATATTCATAGTCAAAAAACTCGGTGTATCTTTATACATTCTCTGGTTTATAATCTTCACAAGATTTTTACCATTTGTAATAGTGACTAGTTTATTTCTTTTAAAAATTTGTTTATCCATTACTGTAGAAGATAGGATGGTTGAATTAACATGGCCATATCCCATCACAATCTATATGAGATGATATTTTCCCTCAAGTCAAACATTGCAGCTTTGACCATCCTTATTTGCATCAAAATTAGACCGATTTATATTGCTCATTATAAAACCAACCACATACAATCCTTAAGTTCCACATTTCCTTCATTCTTTTCTGATCCATCCTCTTCCTTGTCAGTTCTTTCAGCAGATTCAAGTTCAATAATATATATATATATATATATATATTATTTCACTTATGAATCCACCGCTTTCTATTTTCAACAGAAATCTCTATTCCATCTTTTTCCCATTTTCGTTCACTGCTCAAAGGGGAAAGTCGGCCTTCCTTCGATTTCATGTACAAAAGATCGATCAATTCATTTAATACAAAATTTGAAGACAATAAAATTCGCAAACTCTTTTCCATCAGCAACTACTTAGGGTTGACCGCGAGTTGCGATTCGGGCGATCGGAGGGCGACACGGGTGCATCACGGGTTTTAGGAACGTGTGGAGCATTCCAGTGGAGGGGATCGTCACAATGGCGAACTCGTCAGCTCCAGCGTGAGTTCGGTTCAGGTGGTTCCATGTTTCCGTTGTATTCGTGAGTTTGGTGTCCTGGTTGCGACTCAAGGATGGGGTGGAGTTACTGGGTGATGGACGCATGGTGTGGCGGAGTATGGTGTACTTATGGAGAAAGCTGAGCAGCAAAATATCGCACCTTTTATTGCCAGTGACTACAGTGATGTTGCGACAAGAATGATTGTGTCATGTTTAACGTGGGGGTGACTGGCATTGGTTTGAAGGAATATACTTCAAACTTGAAAGAAGAAGAAACGGGAAAAATCTAGTGTGATGATAAGTGAACTGTTGGAGGGTAGAAGGAGTAGTTGTTTAGGAATTTAGGTTTTCACTCTTTTTACTATGATCAAATCATTTGTGAATTAAGGTATGGGAAAAGTAAAATATGGTGAGGGTGAAATTCGTGTTAAACAAAGTGGGAGATAGGAGGTGGAGTATCGCAATAAGAAGAGCTGTGGTGAGTGAAATGTGAGTGGAATTGTGGAAAATACAGTCGTGCAGAGGATGCTTGTTTCGCAAGAAGCAGTGATGGTTAGTTAATGGTTGACGAATGGAATTTATGTCGCAAGTAATATATGCAAATAGGGCCTTCAATTTTGCTAGAAGCAGTAATTAGGAGAAGGTCTTCTTGCGTGTACTGTTTCCTGGGTAAGGATGAAGTAACCATGATAATTAAACATAGTAATGGTGAATAATTTTTAATGACACTCCAATGTAGTAATAATGAAATCATGGGACACAACGCATGAGACAGGCTAGGTAGAAGAAACATAAATCAAGGTGAATGGGGAAACACAGTCATTGTTTGATTAAAATGGTGGTGAGGGTGATGCTTAAAGGATTTGGATTGCATGTAAGTTGTGTACATTTGTGGGTGGCACCAGGCTGAGTTATAATGATGCAGGAATCATAAAATAGTGGCAATTCACATGAATGAAAATATGAATATAAAAGAGATTTGCAGGAGTGAAAAATTTGGTGTGGTTTTGCTAAGAAGGGAATTAACATTGGTGAAATTGGGAATTTCATTGTAAATGGAAGAAAGAGCAGTAGCATACGAAAGAGAAAGAGACGGTGTCTTACTGATTTCTGCCTCATCGAAGGTTTTAAATCTCGGATATCGGTCGCGTTTCGTCTCGGTGATTTTATAGACTCGGTCTCGTATCGAAGGAGATCTCGGACGAGATGAGTCTAACTCGGGAGTTCATCTCGGATTCTCATCTCGAATTTGAAAGTTCATATCGGAACAATCTCGGGGTATATGATATGTTAAAAATGATATTTTAACAAAACGATTTTTATGAATGATGTCAAAAACAAAGTAAGTTAAACTTAAAATGCAAAATAACTTTGTTATTCTTATTTTGCGAAAGATCATTCATATTCTAAATCGTAATATGCTTAAAATAGGAATATTGTTAGACAGGAAACATTAAAAGGATCCAAAACATTAAAAAGTTCAACATAAATAGACCATAAAGTACATAATTTCATAAGTAACATGTACGTAAAAAGAAGAATACGAAAATCATAAGCATTGTAAAAAACATATACAAACATACAATATAGTCATTTAACATGAAAAATGTAAAATAATAAAAGATTGATATGGCCAGATTTGATTTTTTTTAATTATAGTTCTAGTTCAGGCACAAATTTAAATTTTAACAAAAAAACTAAGATCTCGGATAATATTCCAGTATTTCGTATTAGTCGATATATCGTTCGATATTGCAATATGTCGGGCGATTTGTTCGAAAGGAGATTTAGAGTAATATTTGCTATTTCATTTCGGAAGGAGCCCAAAATGAGAACTCGAAGGAGATCTCGGGCGATATTTGCGAGATTTGAAATAGTGGCCGCATCAATATCCTTAACAAGTATTTAGGGTAAAGTTAGTAATTTAATTAAGAAATTAATTATTAAATTAAATTCTATGACTAAATGATTATAACATAGGCATATTAACAGAACTAAATTAGACCGATCACGTTGGAACCACAGCAATGAGATCTATATGGTAGAAAGAATGTGCTGAGAACGGAGCTTGTGGAATTTCATGATAAAATCAAATGCCTGTTTGATTTTAATGAAACAAAAGTAGAATCATCAACTGCAAAAAAAAGGTGAGTAAACTTACTCGTTTATATTTTAAAATTTATATTAATTTATACCGTGTGATGATTGTCTAGATGAATGGTTGATAAAATTGGTTGAATTGGTTGATATAGTTATATCATTGATCTTTAATAATTCTATTCACCATGATATTTCATATTGATGTGAAAATAATATTATTGATGTTGATTAACATCTGTAGATGTAGGGAAACAGGTTGGAGGGATCCAACTGGATTCCTCAACATTTATATTATTGTGTTTGCATTGATTGTGACATATGGTTGATCTAGTTGTGTTTAAATATCACTGGCACTAGAATTTTGGTATTTAAAAACCGTAAAATATTTTTGAACATAGAAAATGAAATTTGAGATTTAAAAAGAAATATATTTTTCCAAAAATTTAAGTGTAATTCAAATAGAGTTAAAAGGTAGAGAACTTGTTTTATTAAAACAAGAAGTTGATTTTAAACGAGTCTATAAATTAAGGGAATTATTTATCGTTGGATAAATTGAAATATAAATTCAAATTTGAATTCATGTGGAAAAGTGGAAATCAGATTTGAAAGCAATATTTGAGATGAGATTTGAACTTAGCAAATTATAAAGGAAATCATAAATGAGATTCTAAATGATTACAATACAAATAAGATTGGTATGGAAAATTTGAATAGAAGATATAAATAGAAGTTAGGTTTAAGATACTAGTTATAAATAAGAAATCAAAATGATTTGATTGTATATAAAAGATATATATTCCCGGTTAAAGTGAATAATGTTTTAAAGCATATATTTTTCAAATGAGATATCTATACAGGAAATTTAGATTCGGAAATATGAATCCAAATTGGAAATTGAATGAAAAGGGAAATGAGTAATCATTTTAAAAGAAAATGATGAGTTTTATTTAAAAATTTGGAATATAAAATAAATTGTAGACTGCAATGGTTATAAAGGAATTTGATAAAGATCAGGAAAGGATAAATTCAAATGTGGATTTGGAATCTAAAATAAACTGAAATAGTAGATAAATTCCAAAGTTTGGAATATAACCGAATATAGATTATTCGAGAGATAATTATTTATTGGAATTTGATTATATCGAATTTAGGGAAGTTATTTTAGTTTCCGTTTTGAATCAAATCTAATTATTTATTTGTTCATTTATTTATTTATTAATTGAATGAATAAGTATAGGTTATATTTTTATATATACCAAATATTTGGAAACAACGATTATAACGTTGTTGTTATAATAGATGTTTTGTAAATCAAAACAGCAATTTTAATGCTGCTGTCATAATAAATGTTTTGTAAATCAAAATAGCGATTTTAACGTTGTTGTTATAATAAATGTTTTGTAAATCAAAATAGCGATTTTAACGCTGCTGTTATAATAAATATTTTGTAAATCTAAACAGCATTTTAACGGCACCGTTAAAATCAAGGTTTTTCTGTAAAAGAAGCGGATTCTTAGATTGAAGCTAAGTGTCACGTAAGCGAGGTTTTGTTAGAAATTGTGAGCTTTGACTATTTCAAAGTTGAGAAAGTTGTTCAGCTAAGGTCTGAGAGGTAATTATACCCCAACTTGATTAACTTCAAGATTGATGGAGAAATGGTTAAGGGTCGATAGTGAAGATTGGTTAGTTAATTTAAAGGATTTTGAAATGTTTTCCCCAAATAAAATAGGAGGTATTTTCTATGCATAGAAAAGGAATTGAATTGGCGGGTAAAGGATTATGAAAAGGAATATGGGAATGTTTTCCGATATTAATGATGTATATTCTTCGAATATAGAAAATAACAATTCGTGAATTTATAGAGATGTTTTCTAACCGGAATAAGAGATATTTTCTCGAAGAAAGGAATTATGACATTGGAAATGTTTTCCAAGAATCGCAAAAGATAATTGGATTTTGAAAGAATCTAGAAGAGGAAAAGTGTATTTGGAATCGAAAATATAATGAGGAATTAATATAAAAAGGGGCCAGTGTTGGTTGATGCTTGATCGGTAAAATTTCCAATTGGAAATAGGACCGTTGATTGTATGGATCCTTCTTCGATGGTTAAATCACCAACTATCAAAGTTTTGATTTACTTTATACCTCCGTTGTCAATATGGAGAGACCGGGATTGGATTGAATATCTGAAAACCACTCTGTATTGGCATAAGTGTTACGCATCAACCTATGCTGAAGATAATTGAAGACAGAGTAAAGTGCAAGGGTTGTTCTGTTAATCCTAGGTTGCAATAGCCAAGATGGATTAATGAGATGGTGCCTCCGGTTTGTCCAGTCCCTAGGCAGCATATACTGATGGATCTAAAAAGGTGGCATTCAAAGTAAATGGTGGCAAGATGTTCTAGAAGATAATCGTGACCTCAAGCCTCATCACCCGGAAAATGACAGAAATCGGGCAGGCAGCATGGCCAAGTGGGCCATTCCCACTAGTGGTATTATCACCTGATCTAAGATTCATTTACTACTTATTCTTTCATTTTTGTATGATTTCGGATTACGGTTGCCGATCACAACCGTTGGTGATAATATGCTCGGAACACTCAAGTTAAATGAGTAGCCAGTCATGTGTTGCGGGTTGCAAGATGTTCTTGTTGAACCCCAATGTATCCCCTCTAGAGTACACTGATCGGAAGGTGGTTCCACACCTTTTCATAGTCGGAATCAAATCTCCAATAAGCGCCCTACGGTTTTTGATTTTATATTAAATAAGGAGTGTGAGATGCAAGTGTTTCGCTACATTTCTATTTATTTGATGTAGACACTATTATAATATCACCGGATTTGATATCAAAAATATTTTGGTTATTGTAAGGTAAAAACCATCCGTGTTTATGTGTGGATCGGTCTTACGGTTTCTTTTTCTTTCTAAAGGATTTTTGAAATTTATAAAGATGGTTGGAGTTTACTCAAACCAGTCCCATGACTGACCCAGGTTTGATTTTGTTTGTTTTCCCTAAACTCTTGGGTGCCCAAATTTGTACGGGCAGTCAGGTAGTCGCGATTTTACAGATTCGCTTGGAGGAGTTTGAAGCAGGAGGCTTCACCAACAGCTTTATACTATCATATTTTTCCGCCGTGTATTATGTTCATATCTGGAATTAGGTGTTTATAACTGTTCTAGAACCATCCGTGTTTATGTGTGGATTGGTCTTACGATTACTTTCTCTTTAGAAAGGATTTTTGAAAGTTAAACATATGGTTGGAGTTTACTCACATCAGACACATGACTGACCCAAGGTTTATTTTGTTTGTTTTCCCTAAACTCTTGGGTACCCAAATTTGTACGGGCAGTCAGGTTGTCGGGATTTTACAGATTCACTTGGAGGAGTTTGAAGCAGGAGGCTTCACCAGTAGCTATAGACTATTATATTTTTCCGTTGTGTATTATGTTCATATCAGGAATTAGGTGTTTATAACTGTTCCAGAAATAGCTTTTGTGCTCTAATGATGGTAAGCATATACAGTGTAATGACCCAAAAATCCAGTCCAATTTGAGCTGACCAAATAACAAAAGTACAACCCCAAATTACACTGGAAATTCAAGAAATTAATAGAAAGAAGATAGAGGGTGAGGATAGATAAGATAGAACTAATAGAAAAGAAGAAGAAGAACACAATATCAGAGTAACACGAATCTCACAGTGGAACGAACAACATAATCGATAACATAACCTTGAAATAAAATCAGTATATGTTTACAATAACATTATCAGAGTACACACTTACAACATAGCGGAAATAACTATAGCTATATAATCCTGAAGCCTCCTGCTCCAAGCTCTTCTAGTATATCTGTAAGTTCCTGACTACTTGACTGCCCGTACAAAATTGGGCACCCAAGAGTTTAGGGAAAACAACAAAATAAACTCTGGGTCAGTCATGGGACTGGTATGAGTAAAAAAGTTATACAGGTATAAGATATCTCATAAGACCACGCCGTGAATACGGAACGGGTTTTCCCTATGAGAATCCAAACATCTTTGAAAAGCAATATCGTTCTGATATTATAATAATGTCTATACACAAACAGCTATCAATTTAGCAGAACGCTTTCATCTCACGTTCTACATATATAGTATACAATCGAAATCGTAAGCACGTATTGGGTAATGGATTTCCAACTATGATAAGGTATGGAACCACCTTCCGATCAGTGTACTCTAGGAA
Source organism: Allium sativum (assembly GCA_030737875.1). Classification (NCBI taxonomy): domain Eukaryota; kingdom Viridiplantae; phylum Streptophyta; class Magnoliopsida; order Asparagales; family Amaryllidaceae; genus Allium; species Allium sativum. The sequence continues at coordinate 963,667,388 of CM060912.1, read as the reverse complement.
CGATACACTGGAGTTTAACAAGAACATCTTGCAACTCAGCCACACGTGACCGACCACTCATTTCGCTTGAGTGTATTGAATGTACATCACCAACGGTTGGAATCAGCAACCGATCCCGTATATATATACATACATACATACATACATATATATATATATATATGGGACAACAATGATAGATTAAAGAAGCAAATGAATATTCTCTAGATAGGTGATTATACACCCTACTTCGGTGCGACTGACTTAGCCATGCTGCCTGCCCAATTTTTGTCATTTACCGGATGTGAGGCTAGAAGCTATGCCTATCTTTTCACATACCACATCTTCATTCAATTAGAATGTCACATCGTCATACCCTCCTAATAACAAATTGATTTCCCCAAAAATACCATGGGTATAAGCTAAGAGAAACGAATTCCTCCGCCACCAACGTAAATACGTTTGAAACGATTAACTTACGTGATCTACCACATATATACTGTCAGACCTTCGTCCATACAAGTTGTCCTGGGACTGGACAAACCGAAGGCACTATTCAGTACATCCATCTTAGGCATTGTTATCTAAGACTTAAACAATAGCCCTTGTACTTTCACTGCCTTCAATTATCTTTGGCATAAATGATTCGCAACGCTTATGCCAATACAAAGTGGTTCTTTGGATAATAATCCAACCGGTCTCTCCATATTAACAACGTTAAAATGGTCAAAACTTCGATAGACTGTGATTTAACTATCAAAGAAAACACGTGTGCAAACAACGAAATCATTTCCAAATGGAAATTCTATCAATCAATCATCAATCATATATATATATATATATATATCCATATATATATTTCCTTATTTCTATGTTTAGAAAATACACATTATTAACACTGGGAAACATTTCCACTTGTTATTTACATATCACTATCATTTCACAACTATCAGTCCCTGAATGTAAACTAGTAGGAGAACAATTCTATAAGTATAAACCCCAAAGGCCGAAACCAACATCCGATCGACACTTAGAAAACTATTCAATTTACTAATCTCTTGTCAGTTTTCTAATTTTGCTTAACTCTATTTGATTAACTCTGTTCGATTAACTCCCTTCAATTAGCTCCTTTCGATTAACTCCTTTCGATTAACTCCTCTATTTATTTTCCCAATAAATAATCCTTTATTCTAATTATTTCCTTTAATAACACTATTCATTTATTCTAAATAAATATTCCCTTTTTAATTCTATTTGTAAATGATTTACCAATATTCTCCTTTCAATTTCTATTCTATTTGTTCTAACAAATAAATATTTCCTTTATTATAACTTATCCTTCGATTTTATAAATATTTTCTTTTATAAAAAAAACCTTTTCCTTTTATATATAAAATCCATCGATTTTATATAGATAATTCATTTTCAAGATACACTTTGAAAATCCCCTTTCCCACATCCAGTATTTCTTATGGTATTTAACACACCATATAACAATGATAAATATCGTCCAAACATACAAAATCAACAACAGATTATATCACATCATATATTTTCAATATATGAAAACCAATAAAATAATTATTGAGGAATCCGGTTGGATTCCTCCAACCTGGTTCCCTACATCACAGATGTAAAACGATATAGATAACATCACTTTCAGTCCATATGATATATTCTGTTAAACAGAATCAAATATAGAAATTCAACTAACTAACTAGCAGTTCAATCAAATAGTCAACACACAGTCAATCAGACAATATTTAACAGTTCTAAAAATACAACGTGAATTTATAAACTGTTTAGAGTTAGTGAGATTTACTCACTTTGGCAGTTCATCATTAAAGAACGATAAACTGTTATTTGATTTGAATCAAACAATTTATTTCGCCATAAATTCTGACGAGTCCCAATCCACTTCCAGTCAGCTTCATTGTGAAGCTCTCGTCCATACGGTCCCAACGCAACTTACGGTTCGTCAATTCGACCTCGTACGAAATAGTTATGATAATTCGAAGTTAATACGATAGTTTAAATATTAAAACTAAACTTAAATACTAAAATTGGGCCTCACATTACAACCACCGGCCCATACTTCTTTTATTAACCCAGGCCCGATCATTTTTCTACCCGTCTTCCCCAATTTGAATCTCGTCTCCAGCTCCAACTAAAAACCCATGTTGACCTGTAATGACCCGCATTGGCGGGGGTATTATGATTAATTTATTTAATTGTATAAATGATGGGTTAGTGAATTTAATGATCGTTGAATTAAATAATGATGAAGATTTAATTAAAATAATAAATTAAATAATATATTTAATTCTGAAATAATCAGAATTGGCTGAAATGGCGATATGGTGTGAACTGGATCATCTGTGATATATATTTCAGTTTAGAATTGAATTAGAATAACGAATATATTCAATTGTCGACAGTTGAACGTATAGTTTATAATATAATTATAAACGAGCTCGAAATGGCACTGCAGTTCGCTATTTGGCGATTTGAACTTCAACTGAATGTACAGAGTTCGTTTTAAATCGGATTTCTGCGAAACAAGAAACGTGTGGAGCTGGTGGAGTATATCTTTCTAGTGGAAGAGAAAAATCAGAATTTCGTCATGTAGATTTTGATTTATGTCCAAATCAAATTTTAAAATAGTCGCTATTGAATCGTTTATCGACCGTATCGGTTTATTCGATATAACTAGAGATCGGGTTTGAATTTAGACGAGGTTCTTTGGAGGCGTAGTGATAATTTAATTTTTAGAATTTTACTACAATTTTTAATTAATTTAATAAGCAACTTTTATATGGAGTGTTTTGCACCCTGTAATCAACATTTTGGGGTTTCAAAATATGAGTTAATCTACCGGTATTATTATATTTTTGGGATCTTGACACACTGTAGATTTCAATGGTATCTTTAGTTTTGTCCATGAAAACTCATATGGGGTTATTTTGTATAAGCCTTCACATATAAGGTTAGTTATTTAAAATAAATAATAGTATGGAGTGGCTAAATAGAGACCACGTCCTCCATTTTCTTCACAACCGCACATGTTATTCCTTCTGCAACGTGGATAGGCGGAGACCAAGCAAATCAAAAAGGAAATAGTATATATAACACCCTAACTACAAACGTTAAGACCTAATTCATTTGCTGCATCAAACACAAAAGAACGGCCGCCACTTAACAATACTTCAAGTAATTAAATCGAGTTTAAATCACAATGAAATAGAGTGACTTCTGATTGGTTGAGCTCGTATGCTCATGAGCTTCATCGCGATGGCCTTTGTTTTAGGTGCGTTCGACATTTACTAGGGCATGGAGGCGAGGAGAGTTCGTGAAGCTGGGGAGGAAATCGAGGAGACGGTTGAACTCGTGGCAAGAGGAGACCTTGGATTGTGGATTTTGGGGAAGCTCGATGGCGTTTTCTGGGTGGATGCGGAAACTAAAAACTGACGTTGGTCAGTAGCATGGGCGCGGAGACGAGGTCCTAAATAGTGAAGGAGTTGGAGTTTTGATTTTTGGTGATGGAGGAAGGTAGAACGAGGTGAAGCATCAATGGTGAAATGTAGGGGAAAACATGCATGGCTTTTGTTTTGAAGGAGCCGGTTTGGAATCAATTACTGGAGCACTGAACAATGTGAAGATGCCGAGTATGGTGTTGGTGGTAAATGGGGCGGTGGATAAATTGGTGTGGTGCATTGGTGAAACAGGAACGGAGAAGATGGAATACAAACCAGGTGGGATTTCATGAAGGGGCGTATGAAGCCTTGTTTTGAACAGTGTATTTCCCCTATCCAAGTATATAATCGGCCTGAGCATTTTAAGAGAAGTAAATAATCTATCTTTATAAGTTTTAAACGTGATTTATATGCTGGCAATTTTAGTTAGTGTGCCCAACTCAGTTTTAACGTGCTGATCTTAATTGTAGAGATAAAATTAGTTAATGAACTTAATTAGTTATTTATATTAAAAACGTGTCATGCTAGGAAAATTTTGTAAAGTTTCTATTAGATGAAATTTTTAAGTTAGGTTCAAAACTGTTGAATGTACCGTTACCATCCTCACAAACCAGGTGACCTCTCCTTTTTAGAATCCATTTGTAAGCACCTAGCTAATATCATCGTCCTAAATCAGATCTAGAAATAATTAAAAATTTTAAGTTAAAATGTAAAAGATTAAGTTATTAATGATATTGATAGAAAAATGGTGAACAACATATTAAATTTATAACCGTGTTATACAGCAACATCATTGGACGAAATGAGTGGCGTTAGATCGTATCGACGAGCAAAACAAGAAATATTGGAACAGTCTGGACGAGCGCTACGTCATGGAAAATCCTAGATGCGATCAACTGATATTTTCAGTAATTGGAAACGAACCGATCGACGGAAATCAGTGTGAGTAAATCTCACTAACCCTGAACAGTTTATAATTTCATGTTGTATTTTTAGAACTGTTAAATATTGGCTGATTGACTGTATGTTGACTGTTTGATTGAACTGCTAGTCAGTTAGTTGAATTTCTATATTGATTCTGTTTAACAGAATATATCATATGGAACGGAAAAGTGATGTTATATTATATTGTTTAACATCTGTGATGCAGGGAAACAGGTTGGAGGAATCCAACTGGATTCCTCAACATTTATTTTACTGTTTTTCATATATTGTGATATATGATGTTTTATATAATCAGTTATCGATTATGGGTGTTGAAATGATGTTGATCATTTTATTCGATATTTTAAATATCATAAAAGACACTGGGATGTAAAAAGAATTATTTCAATGTATATTGAAATAAAAGGGATTTTATAAAATCAACATATTTTATAAAAGGAAATATTTCGAAAGTAAATAAAAAGGGAAAAATGTTTTTAAAACGAATAGAGTTTTATAAAAAGGGAAATCATTTGTAAAGTGAAGAACTGTTACTAAAAGTAAATCTTTATAAATGAATAGTTTATTCGAATAAAGTAAAAAGGAGCTAATCGATGTTAGTTTAATCGATTAGTGTTAAAGTAAAAAGGAGTTAATCGATGTTATTTTAATCGATTAGAGTTAAAGCAAAGGAGTTAATCGATGTTAGTTAATCGATTAGTGTTAAAGCAAAGGAGTTAATCGATGTTAGTTAATCGATTAGATTTAAAGCAAAGGAGTTAATCGATGTTAGTTAATCGATTTATGTTAAAGCAAAGGAGTTAATCGATGTTAGTTAATCGATTAGTGTTAAAGTAAAAAGGAGCTAATCGATGTTAGTTTAATCGATTAGTGTTAAAGTAAAAAGGAGTTAATCGATGTTAGTTTAATCGATTAGTGTTAAATTAAAAAGGAGTTAATCGATGTTAGTTTAATCGATTAGTGTTAAAGTAAAAAGGAGTTAATCGATGTTAGTTAATCGATTAGTGTTAAAGTAAAAAGGAGTTAATCGATGTTAGTTTAATCGATTAGTGTTAAAGTTAAAAGGAGTTAATCGATGTTAGTTTAATCGATTAGTGTTAAAGTTAAAAGGAGTTAATCGATGTTAGTTTAATCGATTAGTGATAAAGTTAAAAGGAGTTAATCGATGTTAGTTTAGTCGATTAGAGTTAAAGCAAAGGTGTTAATCGATGTTAGTTTAATCGATTAGAGTTAAAGAAAAGGAGTTATCGAATATAGTTTATTCGAAAGGAGTTAGTCGAATAGAGTTAATTGATAAGGGTTAATCGAATAGAGTTATGTGAAAAGAGTCAATCGAATATAGCTATTCGAAGAGGGTTAAGTAAGGAAGTTAGTAAAAGAAATAAAGTGAACTTTGCTAATTTCAAAGTTAGAAATGTTGTTCAGTTAAGGTCTGAGAGGTAGTTCTACCCCAACTTGATTGGCTTCGTTTTTAACTAAGGAATAGTTAAGGTTCGACAGTAAAGGAAATGGTTTGAGTTGGCATCACGATGGTTTGTTTAAACATCAGTCTAAGTCCAATGAAGAAGCTTTGGAAATGTTTTCCAAATAAGAAACCAGAAATATTTTCTAATAAAGAAAACAAGAAATGGAAATGTTTTCCATTGTTAATAACATATATTTTCTAAATTTAGAAAATAAGAAATGTTGAATATAGGGAAACAGGAGATAAGTAAATTAATGAAATAAAGAGATAAAAGTTGAATGATGTTTGATCGATATAAATTTCCATTTGGAAATAATATCATTGTTTGCACACCTGTTTTTATTCGATAGTTAAATCACAGACTATCGAAGTTTTTTTGACCATTTTAAAGTTGTTAATATGGAGAGATCGGTTGGATTATTATCCAAAGAACCACTCTGTATTGGCATAAGCCTTGCGAATCATATATGCCAAAGGAAATTGAAGACAGAGTTATGCAAGGGCTATCCTGTTTACAGAATAGTGCCTTCGGTTCATCCTGTTCCTGGATGACTTGTATGGAGGGATGTCTGACAGAGTATTTGCAGACGATCACATATATTGATTTCTCCAACCGTACCAAGAGTGGAAGCGGAGAAGGAAACTTCTTTTAGCTAACACATAATGTATTGTTGTAGACGTCAATCGGTGATTTGATGGATTTGACGATGTAGCATTCAAAGTGAATCTGATGTAATGATAAGCGTAGCTTCTGGCCTCATCATCCGGTAAATGACAGAAATCGGGCAGGCAGCATGGCTAAGTCGATCGCACCGAAGTAGGGTGTATAATCACCTGATCTAGAGTTTCATTTACTTCTAAAAATCTATTGTTGATGCTGTCCCGTTCGGGAAACGGTTGATGATCCCAACCGTTGGTGATATACATTCGATACGCTCAAGCGAAATGAGTGGTCGGTCATGAGTGGCCGGGTTGCAAGATGTTCTTGTTGAACCCAGTGTATTCCTCTCTAGAGGTACACGAGCGATAGGTGGTTCCATACCTTGTCATAGTTGGAAATCCATTACCCAATACGTACTTGCGGTTTTGATTGTATACTATATACGTAGAACGTGAGATGAAAGCGTTTCTGCTAGATGATTATATATACTGTGGTTGATAGACATTATTATAATATCAAAAGGTTTTTGATATAAAGATATTTTGGATTCTCATAAGGGAAAAACCCGTTCCGTTATGCGGCGTGGTCTTATGAGATATCGTGTACTTGTTCGAACTGTTTTTAAACTGTTTTACTCATACCAGTCCCATGACTGACCCGGAGTTTACTTTGTTGTTTTCCCTAAACTCTTGGGTGCCTAAATTTGTATGGGCAGTCAAGTAGTCGGGATTTTACAGATACACTCGAAGAGCTGGAGCAGGAGGCTTCAGGATCATATAGCTATATTTATTTCTGCTGTGTTGTAAGTGCTGTACTTTGATAATGATGTATATTCAAATACAGATGTATATTTCAAAGTTATGTTACATATATTATATGTTATTCGTTCCGCTGTGAGATTCGTGTTACTTTGATGTTGTGTTCTTCTTCTTCTATTCTAAATTTCTATCTTATCTATCCTTACCCTCTAATTTCTTTCACTAATTACCAGGATTTTTCGATGTTTTGGTTATCGACATCGTGTTTATGCCGATAACCAAAGTCGCTGAAAACCCAGGTCGTTACAGTTGGTATCAGAGCTTAAGTTAAGAATTACTTGGCTCTATGGCATGACTCGGTAGAGATAGGGTTAGTAATGCCCTAGATTGAGTTTGAGTGTATACATACGAGTGGACGTATTTGTTATTGATATAAAAATTGTTTTATATTGTGGTGATTCATTGGTTGAGTAGTTTATGAGTTCTGGTCGATCAGTTTGATCCACTGTATCGGTAGCAGTTACTAAACACTCGAATACGATGGGTCATCACGATATGTTTTGAAAAGAGGGTAAATAAAAATTAATTTACCCAAGGTATATCTTGACATAGAGAAGATATATATATCGAAATTATGATATAGTGTATATATTGGTTGTGATTATAATCAAGTAAGATTATAAATTAAATGGTTATGTAAATAACCAATCAGAATTCATATAAGTGAAATACGTGAAATCAGATGATTTAAATCTGAAATTTAAACCAGAAATTGAATTAAAACTCTGGAGAATTGAATAAGTGTTTGTAAATGGATTTGGATTAAAAATAAGGAAAATTTAAGATCCTGGGAGATTTTAAATTGTTTTACAAACAGTGTGAATTATATTTTGAAATGAATTTCAAAGTGAAAATGTTTAGAAATGGTTTTATAGTATTGAACTCACTTCGATCGCTGGAAAATAGATTCTGATGATGACAGCTGCATCATCAGTATCCATTTTCGAGTTGTAAGTGATGAATTACTACCAGAGATACTGCTTCGAATTTGTTTTGGGAAAGACAAGTTGTGTTGAATTTCAAAATGGGATTTGAATAATGGAATTTGAAATTTTAAATAGATTTGAAATATTAACTTGTTTTAAAAGAAATAAAACGAGAAGTTCCTTTATAAACGAAGTTTATAAATAGTTCTTTTATAAACGAAGTTTATAAAATGAAGTGAAAAGAATTATCATTGGATAATTCAGAAAAAAAAAACAAGTATGAAATTCAATGGAAGTGATATAGAATTTGAATATAGAAATTCAAATGGCGTGTGGATATAGAAAATATAAGAGATTTCAAATATAGGATTTGAATATCGAAAGTGAAATGAAATTTGAATGTAGAGGATTCAAATAGAATTGAAAAGGAAATTTGAATAAAGAAGATTCAAATAGAATTGAATTTGAAATTTGAATATAGAAGATTCAAAGGGAATTGAAATGAAATAAAGAGAATTCAAATAGATTTGAATATAGAAATTCTAATGGAGTTTCGAAATAGATTTGAGATGAAATTCAAATATAGAATTTGAATAAGAGAATTGAAATAGGAATTGAATATAGAAATTCAAAGGGAGCTTGAATATATGAAATTCAATGGAAGTGATATAGAATTTGAATAGAGGAAATTCGAATATAGAAATCGAATAGAATTTGACATATGAGAAATCGAATAGAATTTGACATATGAGAAATCGAATAGAATTTGACATAAGAGAAATCGAATAGAATTTGAATAAGAGAAGTGACATAGAAATTGAATAAAGGATTTGAAAAGGAATTTGAATATTTGTAATTCAAATTGAACATAGAAATTTAAAGGAGTTTAAATATATGAAATTCAAATAGAATTTGAATTAGGAAAATTCAATTAGAGTTAAAAAGGAATTTGAATATAGGATTCAAATAGAATTCAAATGGAATTTGAATATAGCATTCAAAAGGGGGTTTGAGGATTTATATTCGAAATCGAATATGAAACCTGAGTTTGAAAGGATAGAATTTGATTTGTTTATAAGTAAGTTAAAATATATTTGAACATGTTATAATCAAATATGAAAGTGAAATGGGCAAACCAGTAATTTGAAAATCACTTAACGAGCTAAGTTAAAATGATTGGATTAAGCTGAAATGAATTAGAAAGGTATAAATATACATGAGGTAGGTATGGATAAGGTATGAAGGTATATAAATAGGATGCTCGACGGAAAGGTATGTATTTAATTCATATATATGAGATTTTATGCGCCGTATCGGCTAGCCGCTTAGCTTTTTCTTTTTCTTTTGGATTGGTCAGGGCCATGGGAGGCTATTTGAAATATCCCGATGCTCCTAGTACAAAGGAGGTTATGGCAAATTTTTCCGGAAATTTAAGGAGTTAGAATATTTTTAAGAAGTTTGATAGTTAGAAATCAACGTATCGATAAATATATATAAGTCGATAAGAAAACGAACTTAGAAATAGAATAGTATAATTAAGAAGGAAGTCTAGAATAAAATCTAGTCAGGATAGAAGAAGGAAGCGTATACGTGTTTAAAGGTTAATCAGCAGTTGTATGGTATTGATTATTCGAGTAAGTAGTCTTATCTGTTTTGACGTTATAAATGTTATTCAGTCAAGGTCTGAGAAGTAGTTATACCCCAACTTGATTGATTTCATTATTAACAAATAAATAGTAAGATTTCAGGCTCGAAGATCAATGTTGGATAAGAGTTAGTTGAATATAGTATTTGGGTTGTCGTAACGATGTTTTACACAACATCCGTTTTAACCCAAATAAGTGTAAGCTTGGAAATATAATAAAGAATATTTCCTAAGTATAGAAATAAACGTGATCGGAAAAGAGATAAGTAATTGGAATATTTTCCAATTATAAATAGCATATATTTTCTGAAGTTTAGAAAATAAAGGAAGGCGATATTCAGAAATGTTTTCCAAATAACTTAAAAGGCCAAATGGATATTGAAAATATTTGGTTAACAAATATTGATAAAGAAATAGAGAAGTGATTTAACTAATGGAATATTGATTATGGGCGCTGTTGAATTTCAAGAAGGAAAATTTGATTTTTGAAAAGAATAAACTGTTTGAAAACTCCCAGGGAAAGACTGTTTGAATTAAAAACAAATTTAATAGAAATTTGTGAAAGCAAAATTTGAATTGAAGTAAAGCCAGTAAAGTGGTAACTGAGATTGAATTAGAATGATATCAAGATAAATTGGATTGTGAGATTCAAATTTGAAGTGTGATGTGATAATCAAGTTAAAAGTTGGGAATCGAGAAGAAACTCAAGTTGAAATGATATGTGGCTCGGATATAAGCAAATGATTGTGTTGTGGATAAAAGCAGATTGGAATTTGATTGGGATGACCCTTGTATCCGCTGAATTGATAACAGGTGGGAAGGATAAAAAGATATGCCGACAAAAGGTACCAGTTTATATTTCTATTGGATATAAGATTTATGAGCCGAATTGGCAAGCCGCTTGGCTGTTTGGGTTTCTTTTGAGTTGGAGATGGCCCAGAGAGGCGAGTGGTGGTTTGACCGATTGACCAGTACAAAGGAAGTGCTGGCAAAATTTTTCAAGAAAGATAAGGAGTTAGAAAATTTTCAGGATTTTTGAAAGTTTTCGTTGATAAGGATTAATTAATAATTTAATTGAAATTAAATTAGTTCAGTTGAAACTGAAGTAATAAGTAAACAAATATGTTCTAACCAGTCGATAGGGTCGTCCTCTACCTTTTAGCAATTTTGAGGATGAAATTATTTTAAGTGGGGAAGATTGTAATGACCCGCATTGGCAGGGGTATTATGATTAATTTATTTAATTGTATAAATGATGGGTTAGTGAATTTAATGATCGTTGAATTAAATAATGATGAAGATTTAATTAAAATAATAAATTAAATAATATATTTAATTCTGAAATAATCGAAATTGGCTGAAATGGCGATATGGTGTGAACCGGATCATCTGTGATATACATTTCAGTTTAGAATTGAATTAGAATAACGAATATATTCAATCGTCGACAGTTGAACGTATAGTTTATAATATAAATATAAACGAGCTCGAAATGGCGCTGCAGTTCGCTATTTGGCGATTTGAACTTCAACTGAATGTACAAAGTTCGTTTTAAATCGGATTTCTGTGAAACAAGAAACGTGTGGAGCTGGTGGAGTATATCTTTCTAGTGGAAGAGAAAAATCAGAATTTCGTCGTGTAGATTTTGATATATGTCCAAATCAAATTTTAAAATAGTCGCTATAGAATCGTTTATTGACCGTATTGGTTTATTCGATATAACTAGAGATCGGGTTTGAATTTAGACGAGGTTCTTTTGAGGCGTAGTGATAATTTAATTTTTAGAATTTTACTGTAATTTTTAATTAATTTAATACGCAACTTTTATATGGAGTGTTTTGCACCCTTTAATCAACATTTTGGGGTTTCAAAATATGAGTTAATCTACCGGTATTATTATATTTTTGGGATCTTGACACACTATAGATTTCAATGGTATCTTTAGTTTTGTCCATGAAAACTCGTATGGGGTTATTTTGTATAAGCCTTCACATATAAGGTTAGTTATTTAAAATAAATAATAGTATGGAGTGGCTAAATAGAGACCACGTCCTCCATTTTCTTCACAGCCGCATATGTTATTCCTTCAGCAACGTGGATAGGCGGAGACCAAGCAAATCGAAAAGGAAATAGTATATATAACACCCTAACTACAAACGTTAAGACCTAATTCATTTGCTGCATTAAACACAAAAGAACGGCCGCCACTTAACAATACTTCGAGTAATTAAATCGAGTTTAAATCACAATGAAATAGAGTGACTTCGGATTGGTTGAGCTCGTATGCTCATGAGCTTCATCGCGATGGCCTTTGTTTTATGTGCGTTCGACATTTACTAGGGCATGGAGGCGAGTAGAGTTCGTGAAGCTGTGGAGGAAATCGAGGAGACGGTCGAACTCGTGGCAAGAGGAGACCGTGGATTGTGGATTTTGGGGAAGCTCGATGGCGTTTTCTGGGTGGATGCGGAAACTAAAAACTGACGTTGGTCAGTAGCATGGGCGCGGAGACGAGGTCCTAAATAGTGAAGGAGTTGGAGTTTTGATTTTTGGTGATGGAGGAAGGTAGAACGAGGTGAAGCAACGATGGTGAAATGTAGGGGGAAACATGCATGGCTTTTGTTTTGAAGGAGCCGGTTTGGAATCAATTACTGGAGCACTGAACAATGTGGAGATGCCGAGTATGGTGTTGGTGGTAAATGGGGCGGTGGATAAATTGGTGTGGTGCATTGGTGAAAAAGGAACGGAGAAGATGGAATACAAACCAGGTGGGATTTCATGAAGGGGCGTATGAAGCCTTTTTTGGAACAGTGTATTTCCCCTAACCAAGTATATAATCGGCCTGAGCATTTTATGAGAAGTAAATAATCTATCTTTATAAGTTTTAAACATGATTTATATGCTGGCAATTTTAGTTAGTGTGCCCAACTCAGTTTTAACGTGCTGATCTTAATTGTAGAGATAAAATTAGTTAATGAACTTAATTAGTTATTTATATTAAAAACGTGTCATGCTAGGAACATTTTGTAAAGTTTCTATTAGATGAAATTTTTAAGTTAGGTTCAAAACTGTTGAATGTACCGTAACCATCCTCACAAACCAGGTGACCTCTCCTTTTTAGAATCCATTTGTAAGCACCTAGCTAATATCATCGTCCTAAATCAGACCTAGAAATAATTAAAAAATTTAAGTTAAAATGTAAAAGATTAAGTTATTAATAATATTGATAGAAAAATGGTGAACAACATATTAAATTTATAACCGTGTTATGCAGCAACATCATTGGACGAAATGAGTAGCGTTAGATCGTATCGACGAGCAAAACAAGAAATGTTGGAACAGTATGGAATGCGATCAACTGATATTTTCAGTAATTGGAAACGAACCGATCGACGGAAATCAGTGTGAGTAAATCTCACTAACCCTGAACAGTTTATAATTTCATGTTGTATTTTTAGAACTGTTAAATATTGGCTGATTGACTGTATGTTGACTGTTTGATTGAACTGCTAGTCAGTTAGTTGAATTTCTATATTGATTCTGTTTAACAGAATATATCATATGGAACGGAAAAGTGATGTTATATTATATTGTTTAACATCTGTGATGCAGGGAAACAGGTTGGAGGAATCCAACTGGATTCCTCAACATTTATTTTACTGTTTTTCATATATTGTGATATATGATGTTTTATATAATCAGTTATGGATTATGGGTGTTGAAATGATGTTGATCATTTTATTCGATATTTTAAATATCATAAAAGACCCTGGGATGTAAAAAGAATTATTTCAATGTATATTGAAATAAAAGGGATTTTATAAAATCAACATATTTTATAAAAGGAAATATTTCGAAAGTAAATAAAAAGGGAAAAATGTTTTTAAAACGAATAGAGTTTTATAAAAAGGGAAATCATTTGTAAATTGAAGAACTGTTACTAAAAGTAAATCTTTACAAATGAATAGTTTATTCGAATAAAGTACAAAGGAGCTAATCGATGTTAGTTTAATCGATTAGTGTTAAAGTAAAAAGGAGTTAATCGATGTTAGTTTAATCGATTAGAGTTAAAGCAAAGGAGTTAATCGATGTTAGTTAATCGATTAGTGTTAAAGCAAAGGAGTTAATCGATGTTAGTTAATCGATTAGAGTTAAAGCAATGGAGTTAATCGATGTTAGTTAATCAATTAGTGTTAAAGCAAAGGAGTTAATCATTGTTAGTTAATCGATTAGTGTTAAAGTAAAAAGGAGCTAATCGATGTTAGTTTAATCGATTAGTGTTAAAGTAAAAAGGAGTTAATCGATGTTAGTTTAATCGATTAGTGTTAAAGTTAAAAGGAGTTAATCGATGTTAGTTTAATCGATTAGTGTTAAAGTAAAAAGGAGTTAATTGATGTTAGTTAATCGATGTTAGTTAATCGATTAGTGTTAAAGTAAAAAGGAGTTAATCGAAGTTAGTTTAATCGATTAGTGTTAAAGTTAAAAGGAGTTAATCGATGTTAGTTTAATCGATTAGTGTTAAAGTTAAAAGGAGTTAATCGATGTTAGTTTAATCGATTAGTGTTAAAGTTAAAAGGAGTTAATCGATGTAAGTTTAGTCGATTAGAGTTAAAGCAAAGGAGTTAATCGATGTTAGTTTAATCGATTAGAGTTAAAGAAAAGGAGTTATCGAATATAGTTTATTCGAAAGGAGTTAGTCGAATAGAGTTAATTGATAAGGGTTAATCGAATAGAGTTAAGTGAAAAGAGTCAATCGAATATAGCTATTCGAAGAGGGTTAAGTAAGGAAGTTAGTAAAAGAAATAAAGTGAACTTTGCTAATTTCAAAGTTAGAAATGTTGTTCAGTTAAGGTCTGAGAGGTAGTTCTACCCCAACTTGATTGGCTTCGTTTTTAACTAAGGAATAGTTAAGATTCGACAGTAAAGGAAATGGTTTGAGTTGGCATCGCGATGGTTTGTTTAAACATCTGTCTAAGTCCAATGAAGAAGCTTTAGAAATGTTTTCCAAATAAGAAACCAGAAATGTTTTCTAATAAAGAAAACAAGAAATGGAAATGTTTTCCATTGTTAATAACATATATTTTCTAAATTTAGAAAATAAGAAATGTTGGATATAGGGAAACAGGAGATAAGTAAATTAATGAAATAAAGAGATAAAAGTTGAATGATGTTTGATCGATATAAATTTCCATTTGGAAATAATATCGTTGTTTTCACACCTATTTTTATTCGATAGTTAAATCACAGACTATCGAAGTTTTTTTGACCATTTTAACGTTGTTAATATGGAGAGACCGGTTGGATTATTATCCAAAGAACCACACTGTATTAGCATAAGCATTGCGAATCATATATGCCAAAGGAAATTGAAGACAGAGTTATGCAAGGGCTATCCTGGTTACAGAATAGTGCCTTCGGTTCATCCTGTTCCTGGATGACTTGTATGGAGGGATGTCTGACAGAGTATTTGCAGACGATAACATATATTGATTTCTCCAACCGTACCAAGAGTGGAAGCGGAGAAGGAAACTTCTTTTAGCTAACACATAATGTATTGTTGTAGACGTCAATCGGTGATTTGATGGATTTGACGATGTAGCATTCAAAGTGAATCTGATGTGATGATAAGCGTAGCTTCTGGCCTCATCATCCGGTAAATGACAGAAATCGGGCAGGCAGCATGGCTAAGTCGGTCGCACCGAAGTAGGGTGTATAATCACCTGATCTAGAGTTTCATTTACTTCTAAAAATCTATTGTTGATGCTGTCCCATTCGGGAAACGGTTGCTGATCCCAGCCGTTGGTGATATACATTCGATACGCTCAAGCGAAATGAGTGGTCGGTCATGTATGGCCGGGTTGCAAGATGTTCTTGTTGAACCCAGTGTATTCCTCTCTAGAGGTACACGAGCGATAGGTGGTTCCATACCTTGTCATAGTTGGAAATCCACTACCCAATACGTACTTGCGGTTTTGATTGTATACTATATATGTAGAACGTGAGATGAAAGCGTTTCTGCTAGATGATTATATATATTGTGGTTGATAGACATTATTATAATATCAAAAGGTTTTTGATATAAAGATATTTTGGATTCTCATAAGGGAAAAACCCGTTCCGTTATGCGGCGTGGTCTTATGAGATATCGTGTACTTGTTCGAACTGTTTTTAAACTGTTTTACTCATACCAGTCCCATGACTGACCCGGAGTTTACTTTGTTGTTTTCCCTAAACTCTTGGGTGCCTAAATTTGTATGGGCAGTCAAGTAGTCGGGATTTTACAGATACACCCGAAGAGCTGGAGCAGGAGGCTTCAGGATCATATAGCTATATTTATTTCCGCTGTGTTGTAAGTGCTGTACTTTGATAATGATGTATATTCAAATACAGATGTATATTTCAAAGTTATGTTACATATATTATATGTTATTCGTTCCGCTGTGAGATTCGTGTTACTCTGATGTTGTGTTCTTCTTCTTCTATTCTAAATTTCTATCTTATCTGTCCTCACCCTCTAATTTCTTTCACTAATTACCAGGATTTTTCGATGTTTTGGTTATTGACATCGTGTTTATGCCGATAACCAAAGTCGCTGAAAATCCGGGTCGTTACATGACCGCTATTTTGACCATCTCCCTCCGCTGACTCGGCCACCCACTCCGAGCGAGACCACTACCATTCCCTTTCCCCTCGCAAACCCTATCCGGCCAATCCCTCACGGTGTACTCCGGCCCCACCTTGGAGAATGCGACGTGTTGCCCCCTCTTTCGCTAACCTGCTATAGGTAGCGACATAGTTATGCTCAACACTCCACCAACTTCGCCAATGTGTGAGCCCTTCCATCCTAAACTCCACGCCAGCACCCATTCAACGATCAATGCCTGTGCCAACGCCAACATCGAACCCTAGGTCACGCTGGTGAACTTCGACTCCCCCTGTAACAGTGTCACACCCAAGACTGTGTATACGCGGTTGAAGCACTCGCTTGAGTGGTTCCAACGGATCCAAGAACACTCGATTTCATTGAGTAAAAGAGGATATTAAATTTGCAGAAGGATTAACTTGGGTGGCGGCCTCTTTTTGATTCCCAGAAGAATGAATACGAATTAGGTCTTAAGGAGTAGAAAGTCAGGCTATTTATAAGCAAAGTGATTGAGATATTTTCTATATTATATTCAATTATATTCTTGTTTGCCTTCTAAAAATTCGTGTGATCACACACGATACCTAAAAATCACGAAACCAGATATGCAGCTACAGTTCGACATTACGGTCCCAACGAATCTGGTTTCGTCGAATTCCGACTTCGTTTGCAAAAGTGGCTATTTTTAAAGCTCTGAATGACCCATTTAAATATATAAATATATTTAAATATAATTAAATTAAATATTAATAAATTAATATTATCGTATATATCCAGATACGATGTCCTACGGCTCCAGAATATCCTATCAGAATTTATAACTTGATTATCCAGAATTCCAGAATAAATCGATATTCAATTTATATCGAAAATCCATTTATAACGTAATTAAAGCATTGCAAATTATAAAGGAATTCCATAGCAACTTTTCTGAAATTTGATTTGGACGTAAATCAAAATCTACACAATGGAATCCCGATTTTTCTCTTCCACTAGAAAGATATACTCCACCAGCTCCACATGTTTCTTGTTTCACAGAAATCCGGCTTAAAACGATTCTCGTACATTCAGTTGAAGTTCGAATCACCAATTTACGAACTGCAGCGCCATTTCGAGCTCGATTATAATTATATTAAAATTCTATGTTCAAACTGACGTCGATTGAATATATTCGTCAATATAATTCAACTCTAAGCTAAATTAAATCTTAGGGATGACCCAGTTCACAGAATATTGTGATTTCCAATATTTTTGATTATTTCTGAATTAAATATATAAATCTATTATTTAAATTAATTAAATATTCCATATTATTTAATTAAACCACTATTTAATTCACTATATCACTGTTTATATAATTAAATAAATTAATTATAATACCTCTGACAATGCGGGTCATTACAATCTTCCCCACTTAAAATAATTTTGTCCTCGAAATTGCTAAGTTAGAGGACGACCCAATCTATTAGAATTCCTAAGATTTCTTTACCCCTTATTTCTGATTTCAATTGAACCAATTAATATCGACTAAAATATTTATTCATTCCGACTAGCTAAAATTTTCAAAAATTCTGAAAATTTTCTAACACTTTAAATTTTCGGAAAATTTCGCCATAACCTCCTTTGTACAGCCCTATCGGTAAAACCACAACTCGCCTCTCTAGGCCATCTCCAACAAAAAGAAAATCAAACAGCCAAGCGGCTTGCCAATTCGGCTCATAAATCTCATGCTTATATCAAATATAAACTTGTACCTTTTTGTCGGGCATATCAACTCTATCACTTCACCTGTCATCAATTCAGCATATACCAATGCAATTCCAACTTGATCCCATATCAATTTATCCTTAACACAACCATTCGCTTATAACTAAGTTGAATTTCATTTCAAACTCAAGCACTATTCTTGATTTCAAATCCATAACTCACCAGTCCAATATAATTCCAGATTATCTCTAATCAAGTCTAATTCTACTTGACACTAATCTATTTCAAATGATTTTCACTTACTAGTTTTGAATTCAATCTCAATTCTATTGGATTTTACAAATTTTACTTTAATTTGTTTAAATTCAAACAACCTTTTCTTCCTGGAAGTTTTTAAATAGTTTACCTCTTTCAAAAATCAAATTTTCCTTTTTGAAATTCAACAAAACTTGTTTTCCCAAAACAAATTCAAAACAAAATCCTTGGTAGTAATCCGTCACTTAGCAACTTGAAAATGAGCACTAATGATGTCGCGATTCATCATCAGGGTTATTTCCCATCTATTGAAGTGAGTTCAATACTATATCACTTTTCAAAACCATTTCTGAATATTCCATTTTGAAATTAGTTCAAAATATCCTTCACAATGCTTTAAACAATTTAAAATCTCCCAGGATCTTAAAATTTCCTTATACTTAATCCAGATTCATTTACAAACACTTTTCCAATTTTTGGGATTTTAATTCTAATTAATTCTGATTTAAATTCACTTTTAATTCATTTCGATTCCATATATTTCACTTATATGAATTCTGATTGGTTATATATAACCATTTCACTTTATAATCTTACTCGATTATAATTACAACCAATATATCTAATATATATTTACTCTATATCAGAATATAATATGGGTAAACTTATTTTAATTTACCCTCTTTACAAAACATATCGTGTCGACCCATCGTATTCGAGTGTTTACAAACTCCTACCGATACAGTGGATCAAACCGATCGATCAGAACCCATAAAAAAATCAACCAATGAACCCCCACAATATAAAACAATTTTATATCGAGTAACAAATACGTTCACTCGTATATATACACTCAACTCAATCTAGGATATTACTAATCCCATCTCTACTGAGGTACGCCAAAGAGCCAAGGCTATCCTCCCCCCGTGGCATACAAAGGTACCCCAAACACCATGCTTTACGGCCTGCCTCTCGACCCGACCAACCCGCTATAATGCAGGACTTGTAGGGGTAAGAGTCTCCCGTTCGCCACCAAACCACGAAGTGAGAACCCCCTATCAGACGTACCAATGAAGCAACATGGACTGGTATGAGTAAAACAGTTTTAAAACAGTTATACAGGTATATGATATCTCATAAGACCACGCCGTGAATACGGAACGGGTTTTCCCTTATGAGAATCCAAACATCTTTGAAAAGCAATATAATTCTGATATTATAATAACGTCTATATACAAATAGCTATCAATTTAGCAGAATGCTTTCATCTCACGTTCTACATATATAGTATACAATCGAAATCGCAAGGACGTATTGGGTAATGGATTTCCAACTATGACAAGGTATGGAACCACATTCCGATGTACACTAGGAACGATACTCTGGAGATCAACAAGAACATCTTGCAACTCAGCCACACGTGACCGACCACTCATTTCGCTTGAGTGTATCGAATGTACATCACCAACGGTTGGGATCAGCAACCGTTCCCGTATATATATATATATATATATATATATATATATATATATATATATATGTATGTATGTATGTATATATATATATATATGTATATATGGGACAACATTGATAGATTAAAGAAGCAAATGAATATTCTCTAGATAGGTGATTATACACCCTACTTCGGTGTGACCGACTTAGCCATGCTGCCTGCCCGATTTCTGTCATTTACTGGATGTGAGTCTAGAAGCTACGCTTATCTTTTCACAAACCACATCTTCATTCACTTACAATGTCACGTTGTCGTACCCTCCTAATCACAAATTGATTTCCCCAAAAATACCACGGGTATAAGCAAAGAGAAATGAATTCCTCCGCCACCAACGTAAATACGTTTGAAACGATCAACTTACGTGATCTACGAGATATATTCTGTCAGACCTTCGTCCATACAAGTTGTCCTGGGACTGTACAAACTGAAGGCACTATTCAGTACATCCATCTTAGGCACTATTATCTAAGACTTATACAATAGCCCTTGCACTTTACTCTGCCTTCAATTATCTTTGGCATAAATTATTCGCAACGCTTATGCCAATACAGAGTGGTTCTTTGGATAATATTCCAACCGGTCTCTCCATATTAACAACATTAAAATGGTCAAAACTTTGATAGTCTGTGATTTAACTATCAAAGAAAACACGTGTGCAAACAACGATATCATTTCCAAATGGAAATTCTATCAATCAATCATCAATCATATATATATATATATCCATATATATATTTCCTTATTTCTATGTTTAGAAAATACACATTATTAACACTGGGAAACATTTCCATTTGTTATTTACATATCACTACCATTTCACAACTATCAGTCCCTGACTGTAAACAAGTAGGAGAACAATTCTCTAAGTATAAACCCCGAAGGCCGAAACCAACATCAGATCGACACTTAGAAAACTATTCAATTTACTAATCTCTTGTCAGTTTCCTAATTTTGCTTAACTCTATTTGATTAACACTGTTCGATTAACTCCCTTCGATTAGCTCCTTTCGATTAACTCCTCTATTTATTTTCCCAAAAAATAATCCTTTATTCTAATTATTTCCTTTAATAACCCTATTCATTTATTCTAAATAAATATTCCCTTTTTAATTCTATTTGTAAATGATTTACAAATATTCTCCTTTCTATTTCTATTCTGTTTGTCCTAACAAATA
This sequence comes from Allium sativum, assembly GCA_030737875.1. Classification (NCBI taxonomy): domain Eukaryota; kingdom Viridiplantae; phylum Streptophyta; class Magnoliopsida; order Asparagales; family Amaryllidaceae; genus Allium; species Allium sativum. The sequence goes on along the minus strand of CM060912.1, from coordinate 963,646,186 downwards.
AATATTTCCTTTATTATAACTTATCCTTCGATTTTATAAATATTTTCTTTTATAAAAAAAACCCTTTTCCTTTTCTATATAAAATCCATCGATTATATATAAATAATTCATTTTCAAGATACACTTTGAAAATCCCCTTTCCTACATCCAGTATTTCTTATGGTATTTAACACGCCATATAACAACGATAAATATCGTCCAAACATAAAAAATCAACAACAGATTATATCACATCATATATTTTCAATATATGAAAACCAATAAAATAACTGTTGAGGAATCCAGTTGGATTCGTCCAACCTGTTTCCCTGCATCACAGATGTTAAACGATATAGATAACATCACTTTCAGTCCATATGATATATTCTGTTAAACAGAATCAAATATAGAAATCAACTAACTAACTAGCAGGTCAATCAAACAGTCAACACACAGTCAATCAGAAAATATTTAACAGTTCTAAAATTACAACGTGAATTTATAAACTGTGTAGAGTTAGTGAGATTTACTCACTTTGGCAGTTCATCGTTAAAGAACGATAAACTGTTATTTGATTTGAATCAAACAATTTATTTCGCCATAAATTCAGACGAGTCCCAATCCACTTCCAGTCACCTTCATTGTGAAGCTCTCGTCCATACGGTCCCAACTCAACTTACGGTTCATCAATTCGACCTCGTACGAAATAGTTATGATAATTCGAAGTTAATACGATAATTTAAATATTAAAACTAAACTTAAATACTAAAATAGGGCCTCACATTACAACCACCGGCCCATACTTCTTCCATTAACCCAGGCCCGATCATTTTTCTACCCGTCTTCCCCAATTTGAATCTCGTCTCCTGCTCCAACTAAAAACCCACTTTGACCGCTATTTTGACCATCTCCCCCCGCTGACTCGGCTACCCACTCCGAGCGAGACCACTACCATTCCCTTTCCCCTCGCAAACCCTATCCGACCAATCCCTTATGGTGTACTCCGGCCCTACCTTGGAGAATGCGACGTGCTGCCCCATCTTTCGCTAACCTGCTACAGGTAGCGACATAGTAATGCTCAACACTCCACCAACTTCGCCAATGTGTGAGCCCTTCCATCCAAAACACCACGCCAGCACCCATTCAACCCATCAACGCCTGTGCCAACGCCAGCATCGACCCTAGGTCACGCTGGTGAACTTCGACTCCCCCTCTAACATTGTCACACCCAAGACTGTGTATATGCGGTTGAAGCTCTCGCTTGAGTGGTTCAAACGGATCCAATAATACTCGATTTCATTGAGTAAAAGAGGAGATCAAATTTGCAGAAGGATTAACTTAGGTAGCGGCCTCTTTTTGATTCCCAGAAGAATGAATACGAATTAGGTCTTAAGGAGTAGAAAGTCGGGCTATTTATAAGCAAAGTGATTGAGATATTTTCTATATTATATTCAATTATATTCTTGTTTTCCTTTTAAATATTCGTGTGATCACACACGGTACCTAAAAATCACGAAACTGGATATGTAGCTACAGTTCGACATTACGGTCCCAACGAATCTGGTTTCGTCGAATTCCGACTTCGTTTGCAAAAGTGGCTATTTTTAAAGCTCTGGATGACCCATTTAAATATATAAATATATTTAAATATAATTAAATTAAATATTAATAAATTAATATTATCGTATATATCCACATACGATGTCATACGGCTCTAGAATATCCTATCATAATTTATAACTTGATTATCCATAATTCCAGAATAAATCGATATTCAATTTATATCGAAAATCCATTTATAACGTAATTAAAGCGTCGCAAATTATACAGGAATTCCACAACAACTTTTCTGAAATTTGATTTGGACGTAAATCAAAATCTACACAACGGAATCTCGATTTTTCTCTTCCACTAGAAAGATACACTCCACCAGCTCCACACGTTTCTTATTTCACAGAAATCTGGCTTAAAACGAATCCTGTACATTCAGTTGAAGTTCGAATCGCCAATTTACGAACTACAGCGCCATTTCGAGCTCGATTATAATTATATTAAAATTCTACGTTCAAACTGACGTCGATTGAATATATTCGTCAATATAATTCAACTCTAAGCTGAATTAAATCTTAGGGATGACCCAGTTCACAGAATATTGTGATTTCCAATATTTTTGATTATTTCTAAATTAAATATATTATTCTATTATTTAAATTAATTAAATATTCCATATTATTTAATTAAACCACTATTTAATTCACTATATCGCTGTTTATATAATTAAATAAATTAATTATAATACCTCTGACAATGTCGGTCATTACATACAGTTACTGATTTGTATTTTAAAAGTTTATGTTATATAATATATTTTATTCAATCCACTATGGGATTTGTGTTCTTCGTTTTCTTCTATTCTAATTTCTCTTTCTTTATATTTCTCATCCTCTAACTTCTTTCTACTAATGATTCGTATTTCTGTGCAATTTGGGTTGGACATGTTGTGCAATTAGTCAACTCAAAGTATATGGAAATTCGGGCCATTACATTTGGTATCATAGATGAAGGTTTAGTAGTACCCTTGGCTCTGTGGCATAACTCATAGAGATGGGTTTAGTAATACCCTAGATTGAGTTTGAGTGTACGTATATAAGCGTGTATTTGTAGATTTGATATAAAAATGTTTTATATTTTGTTGACTGGTTTGTTGAGTGGTTTATGAATTCTGGTCAATTTAGAATGTACGACTATATCGATAGGTGTTTCTAAACTCTCGAACAAAGCAATTCGATCCGGTATTGTTTTAAAATAGGTAAATGAAATAATTTTGCCTAAACAATTATATTGATATAGAAGGAATAATTTCTGAATTATTATATATGAATGTGCTGATTGTTATTAAAATCAAATGGAATTATAAAATACTGAAATGGTTATACATAACCAAATATACTTGTATATGGATAATGTATAAAAATAAGATGACTGGAATTAAATTCAAACTAGAATTTGGAATTTTAATCCCGGATGTTTAGAAAATATTTTTTGTGGTATATATATATATATATATATATATATATATGTATATAAAATAATATGAAATTACTTTGTAGAACTTATGAATAAAAATGGTTTTAAATGGATTTTGAAAATGATTAAGCACTGAAATCACTTCAGTGGCGAGAAAATAATTCTGATAATGGATCGCGACATTTTCGGTATTCATTTTCAAGTTTCTGAGTGATGGATTGCTACCATAGTAATTTGGGAATGAAAAATTTGTTTGAAAAGGACAAGATGTTTTAGGAATTCAAATATTTTGAATTTACAAATGGTTAAATATATGTATAATTATGATTACAAACCAATTGGTTAAAGGCCGGGAATTTAAATTCTCAATTTATTAACTTGTGTAAGTTAAGTAAATTGAAATCATATAATAAAATCGAATATAATAAAAATTTAAGTAAAAAAGGTTGAAATTGTAAAAGTGAATCAAATAGATTGGAATTTAACTTGAGTCAAGTTAAATAAAATTGAATTAGATGGATATAATCTCGAATGAGATTGAATATGGTAATAAGGGAAATATTCAAGATTTGAGCTATTAAAATAGATTTGACTTATATGAAACAAGTTGAATACATATATATTGGATGTCGTAAATTGGAGTTAAGTTATTTTTGAGCCCAAGCAGAATAAGTGGATTGATTTTGGAAATAAAAATCAAGTTTGATTATAAAATGGAAGGGAACTGATCAAAAAGTTGATTAGTGGATTGGAAAACTAAGAGTTTAATTGATGGGGAATCAATTGGAATGGATATGTTGAGCAGACATCGAATGGAAGCTAACGCAAGAAATAAAATTTATGATCATCGAAAATGTACGTGTTTATGATATTACTTGGGTTTGATGAATTGGTAGGCCTAATTGGAGAGCCGCTTGGCTTTTTGATTTTCTTTTGGATTGGAAAAGCCCTAAATAGTTCAGTTGTAGTTGTACCAATTGAACCGGGCAGAGAAGGCTCTACCAAAATTTTCCAAAAAATTAAGATGTTAGAAAATTTTCAAAATTTTGAAAATTTTCGTTAGAAAGAATTAATTAATATTTTAGTTAAAATAAATTAGTTTGGTTAAACCTGAAATTAAGAAGTAAAACTAATGATTTTAAGCTCAGTTAATAGGGCTTGTAGCCATTTTTCTACCTTACTAATTTCGAGGACGAAATTCTTTTAAGGGGGAAGGAATGTAACGACCCGGATTTTTCGTGGTTGAGTAATTTATTTATTTAGAAGATTGATATGGAGATTTAAATGACAAATATTCGATAATTTGAACATTTAATTAATAAAAATAATATATGTTACTGATATATTATAACATATCATAATTGCTGAATATTATATCTTTGTTATCATTGCTATTACTAATAGAAATTAATCACTAACAACATCTTACGTATATTAGGGTAACTTCTCTTAAGAACACCTGGACCAATTAGAAACTAATTTATTTATTAGAACATTGCCAAAAATATATGTTATATATACAAGTGGGACGGCATATTTTACTATACTGGACATAATTGATCCAATTGTGTACGGTTAAGGTTTTCGGCGGCACCTTCGTTTTGTCAATTTCATAAAATCTAAACCAAATCGCTAGCTTATGTTTTTTAAATTCATAGTCAAAAAACTCGGCGTATCTTTACACAATCTATGGTTTATAATCTTTGCAAGATTTTTACCATGTGCAATAGTGACTTGTTTATTTCTTTTAAAATTTCGTCTGTCCATTACTACAAAAGATAGGAAGCTTGAATTAACGTGGTCATATCCCATCACAATCTCTGCGAGATATTTTCCTTCAAGTCAAACATTGCAGCTTTGACCATCGTTATTGGCGTTCACATTAGACCGATTTCTATTGCTCATTATAAAACCAACCACACACAATCCTTAAGTTCAACATTTCCTTCGTTCTTTTCTGAGCCATCCTCTTCCTCGTCAGTTCTTTCAGCAAATTCAAGTTCAGTATATATATATATATATATATATATATATATATATATATATATATATATATATTATTTCACTTATGAATCCACCGATTTCTATTTTCAACAGAAATCTCTAATCCATCTTTTTCCCCATTTCATTCACTGCTCAAAGGGGAAAGTCAGCCTACCTTTGATTTCACGCACAAAAGATCGATTGATTCATTTAATATAAAATTTTAAGACAATAAAATTTGCACTTTCTATTCCATCAGCAACGACTTAGGGTTGACTGCAAGTTGTGATTCAGATAATCGGAGGGGGACTCGGGTGCATCGCGGGGTTCTGGAACGTGTGGAGCATGCTAGTGAAGAGGATTGTCACAATGTCGAACTCGTCAGCCCCGGTGTGAGTTCGGTTCAGGTGGTTCCATGTTTCCACTGTATTCGTGAGTTTGGGGTCCAGGTCGCGACTTAAGTATGGGGTGGAGTTACTGGGTGATGGACGCATTGTGTGGCAGAGTATGCTATACTTTTGGAGAAAGCTAAGCAACAAAATATCGCACCTTTTATTGCCTGTAGCAGTGAGTACGGTGATGCTGCGACGAGAACAATTGTTTCATGTTTAACGTGGGGGTGACTGGCATTGGTTTGAAGGAACAGACTTCGAACATGAAAGAAGAAGAAATGGGAAAAATCCAGTGTGATGATCGGTGAACTGTTAGAGGGTAAAAGCAATAGTTGTTTAGGGATTTAAGTTTTTACTCTTTTTTACTGTGATCAATTCATTTATGAATTAAGGTATAGGAAAAGTAAAATATGGTGCGGGTGAAATTCGTGTTAAAAAAGTGGGAGATGGGAGGTGGGGTATCACGATAAGAAGAGCTGTGTTGAGTGAAATGTGAGTGGAATTGTGGCCAATACGGTTGTGTAGAGGATGCTTGTTTCAGAAGAAGCAGTGATGGTTAGTTTATGGTTGATGAATGGAATTTATGCAGAAAGTAATATCTGCAAATGGGGCCTTCAATTTTGCTAGAAGCAGTAATTAGGAGCAGGTTTTCTTGCATGTATTGTTGCCTGGGTAAGGATGACATAACCATGATAATTAAATATAGTAATAGTGATTAATTTTTATTGACACTCCAATGCAACAATAAGGAAATCATGGGTAACAACGCATGAGACAGGCTAGGGAGAAGAAAGATAAATCTAGTAGAATGGGGAAACACAGTCAGTGTTTGGTTAAAATGGTGGTGAGTGTGATGCTTAAAGGATCTAGATTGCATGTATGTTGTGTACATTTGTGGGTGGCACCAGGCTGAGTTATAATGATGCAGGAAACATAAAATGGTGGCAATTCACATGAAAGAAAATATGAAGATAAAAGAAATTTGCAGGAGTGAAACAATTGGTGTGGTTTTTCCAAGAAGGGAATTAACATTGGTGAAGTCGGGAATTTCATTGTAAATGGAAGAAAGAGCAGTAGCATACGTAAGAGAAAGATACAGTGTCTTATTGATTTCTGCCGCATCAATATCCTTAACAAGTAATTAGGGTAAAGTTAGTAATTTAATTAAGAAATTAATTATTAAATTAAATTCTATGACTAAATGATTATAACATGGGCATATTAACAGATCTAAATTAGACCGATCACGTTGGAACCACAGCAACGAGATCTATATGGTTGAACGGATGGGCTGAGAACGGAGCTTATGGAATTTCGTGATAAAATCAAATGCCTCTTTAATTTTAATGAAACAAAAGCATAATCATCAACTGCGAAATAGGGTGATTAAACTCACTCGCTTATATTTTAAAATTTATATTTATAGTAATTTTATATTGTGTGATGATTGTCTGGATGAATGGTTGACAAAATTGTTTGAATTGGTTGACATAGTTATATCATTGATGTTTAATAATTCTGTTCACCATGATATTTCATATTGATGTGAAAATAATATTATTGATATTGATTAACATCTGTGGGTCCAGGGAAACAGGTTGGAGGGATCCAACTAGATTCATCAACATTTATATTATTGTGTTTGCATTGATTGTGACATATAGTTGATCTTGTTTTGTTTTAATATCACTGGCCCTATAATTTTGGTATTTAAAAATCGTAAAATATTTTTGAATTTAGAAAATGAAATTTGAGATTTAAAAAGAAATATATTTTCCAAAAATTTAAGTGTAATTCAAATAGAGTTAAAATGTAGAAAACTTGTTTTATTAAAACAAGAAGTTGATTTTAAACGAGTTTATAAATTAAGGGAATTATTTATTGTTGGATATATTGAAATATAAATTCGAATTTGAATTTATATGGAAAATTGGAAATCAGATTTGAAAGCAATATTTGAGATGATATTTGAACTTAGCAAATTATAAAGGAAATCATAAATGAGATTCTAAATGATTACAATACGAATAAGATTGGTATGGAAAAACTAAATAGAAGGTATAAATAGAAGTTGGGTTTAAGATATTAGTTATAAATACGAAATCAAAATGATTTGATTGTATATAAAAGAAATAAATTCCCGGTCAAAGTGAATAATGTTTTAAAGCAAATATTTTGTAAATGAAATATCTATACAGGAAATTTAGATTTGGAAATATGAATCCAAATTGGAAATTGAATGAAAAGGGAAATGAGTAATCATTTTAAAAGAAAATGATGAGTTTCATATAAAAATTTGGAATATAAAATAAATTGTAGACTGCAATAGTTAAAAGGAATTTGATAATGATTAGGAAAGGATAAATTCAAATGTGGATTTGGAATTTGAATTAAACTGAAATAGTAGACAAATTCTGAAGTTCAGAATATAATCGAATATAGATTATTCGGGAGAGAATTATTTATTGGAATTCGATTATATCGAATTTAGGAAGTTATTTTTACTTTCCGTTTTGAATCAAATCGATTTATTTATTTATTTATTTATTTACTTATTAATTGAATGAATGAGTACAAGTTATATTTTTATATAAACCAAATATCTGGGAAATAACGATTATAACGTTGTTGTTATAATAAATGTTTTGTAAATCAAAAAAGAGATTTTAACGCTGCTGTCATAATAAATGTTTTGTAAACCAAAATAGTTATTTGAACACTGCTGTTATAATAAATGTTTTGTAAATCAAAATAGCGATTTTAACGTTGTTGCTATAATAAATGTTTTGTAAATCTAAACAGCGATTTTAATGCTACCGTTAAATTCAAGGTTTTTCCGTAAAAGAAGCAGATTCTTAGAGTGAAGCTGAGAGTCACGTTAGCGAGGTTTTGTTTGAAATTGAGAGCTTTGACTATTTCAAAGTTGAGAATGTTGTTCAGTTAAGGTCTGAGAGGTAATTATACCCCAACTTGATTGACTTCAAGATTGATAGAGAAATGGTTAAGGTTCGATAGTGAAGATTGGTTAGTTGATTTAAAGGATTTTGAAATGTTTTCCCAAAATAAATGGGAGGTATTTTCTTCACATAGAAAAGGAAATGAATTGGTCGATAAAGAATTATGAAAAGGAATATGGGAATGTTTTCCGATATTAGTGACGTATATTTTTCGAATATAGAAAATAAGGATTCGTGAATATATAGAGATGTTTTCTAATAGGAATAAGAGATATTTTCTTGAAAAAAGGAATTATGATATTGAAAATGTTTTCCAAGATTCAAAAAAGACAATTGGATTTTGAAAGAATCTAGAGGAGGAAAAGGGAATTTGGAATCGATAATATAATGAGGAATTAATATAAAAATGGGCTAGTGTTGGTTGATGCCCGTTGATTGTATGGATGTTTCTTTGATGGTTAAATCACTGATTATCAAATTTTTTATTTACTTTATACCTCCGTTGTCAATATGGAGAGACCGAGATCAGATTGAATATCTAAAAACCACTCCGTATTGGCATAAGCGTTACGCATCAACTTATGTTGAAGATAATTGAAGACGGAGTAAAGTGCAAGGGTTGTTCTGTTAATCCTACATAGAAATAGCCCAAAATGGGTTAATGAGATGGTGCCTTCGGTTTGTCTAGTCCCAGGATAACATATATTGATGGATTTGACAAGGTGGCATTCATGGTAAATGGTGGCAAGATGTTCTAGAAGATAATCGTGACATCAAGCCTCATCACCCCGGAAATGACAGAAATCGGGTAGGCAGCATGGCCAAGTGGGTCATTCCCATTAGGGGTATTATCACCTGATCTAGAGATTCATTTACTACTTATTCTTTCATTTCTGTATGCTTTCGGATTACGGTTGCTGATCACAACGGTTGGTGATAACATGCTCGTAACACTCAGGTTAAATGAGTGGCCAGTCATGTGCAGTCGGGTTGCATGATGTTCTTGTTGAAACCTAGTGTATCCCCTCTAGAGTACACTAATCAGAAGTTGGTTCCATACCTTGTCATAGTCGGAATCCAATCTCCAATAAGTGCCCTGCAGTTTTTGATTTTATATTAAATATGGAGCATGAGATGCAAGCATTCTGCTAGATTTCTATTTATTTGATGTAGACACTATTATAATATCACCGGATTTGATATCAAAAATATTTTGGTTATCGTAAGGTAAAAACCATCCGTGTTTATGTGTGGATCAGTCTTACGATTACTTTTTCTTTCGAAAGGATTTTTGAAAGTTATGCATATGGTTGGAATTTACTCACACCTGTCCCATAACTGACCAGAGTTCATTTTGTTTGTTTTCCCTAAACTCTTGGGTGCTCAAATTTGTACCGGCAGTCAGGTAGTCGGGATTTTACAGATTCACTTGGAGGAGTTTGAAGTAGGAGGCTTCAATAGCAGCTATAGACTATCATATTTTTCCACTGTGTATTATGCTCACATCTAGAAACAGGTGTTTATAACTATTCCAGAAATAGTTGTTGTGCTCTGATGATGGTATGTATATACAGTCTCTGATTTGTATTTTAAAAGTTTATGTTACATAATATATTTTATTCATTCCGCTGTGAGATTTATGTTCTTCATTTTCTTCTATTCTAATTTCTCTTTCTTTCTATTTATCTTCCTCTAACTTCTTTCAAATAATGATTCGTATTTCTGTGCAATGAGTTGGACGTGTGGTGTAATTAGTCAACTCAAAGTGCATGGAAATTTGAGCCATTACAAAATTACAAGTTATGCGCCAATTCAATGTTTTCCCCTCGTTCCCAATGTAACGCATTCGAATATTTCAGTGGAATGCCTAAGCTCGAAGGTAGCCTGGCTATAGAAAAATAAAAGGAAAAGATAATGGTAATAGAACAGAGATTAACATACTAACATGATGGTCTTACAGTGGCAGAAACATGCATAAAACATATGGTGGCATAATGACAAGGTATGCATATAGGAACATATCTAATGAACATATGATAATAGGATTGATTCTAACATAATAGGGGTGGGCATAATGTGATCTAAACAATGATTTAGATGTCCAACTAATAAAAAATTTGATTTGGCCATAAACATAATAGAACACGTATAATGTGATCTAAACAGTGTATTAGATCTTCAATCAAAGGTAGATCTATCATGATAAAGGTTAAGATCCAAGTCATAGTCATTTTAGAATATCATAGATGCACAAGTTATAACAGATCTGATATGATTCAAGGAGTCGCAGGCATAGGTCCAAATTATAGTCCTATCAAGTTTAACTTTTAATTATTTAGATTTAAAAATAACTTAAACTCACTGTGTTTGGATCTAGAAAAATAGAAAAGGGATTACTAGTGTTGAATCACGGATCTAAGCTTGAATAACTTAATTGCAGAAGAAGAAAAAGGCTTGATTTGATCTGGGCAGAGGCAACATCTAGTTCTCTATTATTTTTGGTGTGCAAAAACATGAGAAATGAGGCCATATTTATAAGTGACCCTGAAACCCTAATCTGTCTCATCTGCCGCAGTAGGGTCGACCCAGGGGTCTCCACCCCCTTAAGGTGTCGACACCCCTGAGTGGGAAATTTTCCACCGACAGAAATTTGATTTTTGAATGAATTTTTGATTTTCTGAATTAATTATATAAATACAATTCTCTTGCGCGTGTACAAACTTCAAACCTTCATAAATGTTAACCGAATTTTTGGTCCGGTTCTCAGGAGTACTTCAGACACGCTCAAGGCAAAGCATCGCGTGGAGCTAAGGCTGAGAGGGACGCGTAAGAGCAAAGGAAACAGGATCGAGAAGGGATCGCACCACTCAGAACCTCGCAACACCCAAAACACATTTCCGAACCGTGGCCTCAAATCCTGAAGGAGTCACAAGCCCCGAGCACCCGTATCTATGGTCCTCGCTCCCCTCGAGAGGCAGACTTTGCACCTAGTAGGGTGCGAAATTTCGCATCCAACAGGTGCGAAATTCCGCACCCAGCAGGTGTGAAATTCTGGGTGCGAAATTTCGCACCCAGAGCTGGGTTCGAATTTTGCGCAGGTGCAGGTAGCGGGTGCGGATTTCTTCATGTGGTCCCCCATCCTTGCCTACTCCTACCTAACCCTACCTAACCCCTCTCCTGTAAATAGCCCATAGCCTCACACTTCAAAAGGGTTGGACTTTCTATCACTTTGGACCTCCATAGAGCTTTATGAGCCTCCTTAATGGCATCTCCTATTTGAGGAAGAAAAAGGATTGAATAGTCTTTTTCCAAATACTTAGCATATGACAATTATGAAAGTGCATGTAATCAAATTTCGTGAGCATGCCTCTACTTTGTAATTCTTGAGTGATTAATAATATTCCAACACCTTTCCATAGTGGATGTAGGCCTCTACCAAGGCTAAACCACTATAAATTCTTTGTGTCATTTATCGCTTTCTTTCACTTAGTCTTGCAACCAAAACTATAATTCCTAGTAATACGAATCTTTGGTTTTTTCGATATTTTATGTCGTTAACATTTGGTTCTTTCACTGAGAAAACTTGGATATTGCGCCTTTGTTCCACATTGTCATCTCGACCTTCGACGAGCTTGAGGTTCCTTGCTAAACCTGCCGCCTAGTCCACTCACGATGGAAAAGCGACCAAAAACGCAATGGTCGGCTCTTCAGCCGCAGCCGAGGCCAGGACATCCCAACAATCTCAACCCATGGACATCCCAGCCACTGATGAAGACGTCCCTCCTGTAGAGGCCTGCACTGCCCTACGGTCACCAATCTCGATGATGGACCTGCTACTCTAGCGGCCTGCACTCCTCCAGAACTGGATCCACATCAACCCGCCCTGCCTCATCGTCCACATCAGGACCCTATTATAGATGTCGAGGATATGGAAGACAATGACCCGGACATTCATCACAGAAGGCGACCTCGCAACAGGACTCCAGAACCCCATCAAAAATCCATGGATCCCGATGGAGGATCCCCATCCGACTTATCTTCCCGTCATGTACGAAGCATCATGAGGGAAATGCGAGGAGATGCACATGGCTCATGGAAGGCTCACATTAGGAGTAGCCACTTCACTAGAAGAGTAAATGAGGCCAAATGGCCGCAGTGCTATAGCATGTCGCAAATGCCACTCTCTGATTGCACCACCGATCCATGCGCCTTCCTGAATCGATATGAATGGCAAATGGACTCGAGCCGGGGTAATGACTCAGCCAAATGCAAATGCTTCCAGGTCTTCCTATCTAGTACCGCTTTACTTTGGTTCCCTGGCCTCCCACTTGATTCCATTAACAACTTTGGACAATTAGCGACAAAACTAGTCAAGGAATTCAGGGTGCATATCCCGACTCTGAAGAATGCCCTCACACTGTCCAACTTATAAAATGGACCCACCGAGTCAGTCAAAAGCTACCTCTCTTGGTTCAACACAGTTCTCGCCGTGTTCGAGGATTCGTATCCTTGTACTGTACTCTTTTAGCTTGCAAAAGGTGTCCTCTCTACTTCAGAGTTCGGGGCATGGATCGATCGGAAGTAGCCAAAAAGCCTCGATGCCTTCTATGAGAAGGCAGATCAGTACTGTAACACCCCACCTCCGTTAAGGTGACTCACAAAGGGAATGCCTTAACTTTCGTGTAGCATATTAGGTAAAAGATGCAGATAAATTACAAAACAGAAAAATAAAGCAGTGGATCATTTTTTAAACAACTTTATTCAGTCAAGTTTTTACAACAATTGTCTCAATAATACTTAAAAGTAATACATAGAAATTCTATCTAGATTCAAAAACTTCCAAGTATAAAAGAAGCATAAAAATAACAATGATATTCCCCAATAAAGCTTGAACCAGCCATATCAGTGGAAGAGAGATTCCAAAGCAATACATCGACTATCTTCGAGCTTGGAAAGAAAACTGAGCTAAGTGATAACATTTCCTCCCTATGAACCTGGGGGGGGCGGAAGAAAAGAGGCGAAACAAAACTAGGTCAGACATGAGTCTAGTAAGTCCAGTGACTTTCAGCATATAAACAGGAAAAAGCATCATGACATGAATAAACTGAATATAAAACAATACCGTGATAATAGGGATAACAAGATAACATAGGATAAGCATAAGGTGTGATAAGGCAAGATAAACTGAATGCGCTTCTACTCTTTCTCTGCTTTGCTACTACTTTGTTATTCTGATATATATATATATATATATATATATATATATCTGTACTACCTAACTAGTGTCCGAACTAGTAATCTATATAAAATGATAACGTGATCCCAATCCCCGTAAAGTGTGGTAGCCTTCAGGTGTACATCTATCGTAAGGATTCCACCTCAATCAGCCTAATTGCCATGAACATGTTAAATGTACCCTTACTACCCTATCGATCGACACCCTTACTTGTATTCGTGTTCCATGTGTCTGTGTCAATCGGCCCTCTCTTGCGTGTAGATACCTTGTGTTGGTCCCACCATAAGGTGTATCAATCCTTATGATAGCGACCCGACACGATTCAAGATGCACAATGTATAACTACCGGTACCCAATGCCTGTTTCTCCCACTTCGGAGTACGTGCACGCCCGTAAACCGTCGGAACCTACACTGATGTACCCCCTACCGCTATTTTGATCGCTTATAATCAGCCAAGTAATCGTGCCCCCCCCCCCCCGGCTAGTACAGGGTACCATGATACATCTATTTGCGTTGCTGTTGAATTGGGTCCCCGTTACTAGGGTTTCCTACTAATAAGTTTTGTGGGCCTATATATACAAATATTGAACACCTACATGAGATGTACTAAACCCTCCCACCGATTCAAACATGTTTATTTAATGGTTAAGTTTTATGGGCCTATATTTACTAACATTACCCACCAACCCGGCATGTACTTAACCCTCCATTGATTCAAGCATGTTTATTTAACCGTTAAGTTTTGTGGGCCTATATTTACTAATATTACCCACCAACCCGACATGTACTTAATCCTCCCGCACATTATGTCATATTGGTTAAGTGTTGTCCGTTCATGTTAAATTAAGCGACATACTTTTCATGTCATGTTACTTTGGTTAAGTGCTGCCTTCTTGTGTTGACTTAACCTTACCACAAATCAAGTTATATTGGTTGAAGTGCCTCTCTTGTTTTAACTTAACCTTACAACAAATCAAGTTATATTATATTGGTTAAGTGTTTCTCATTACTTAACCCTACCCATTCATCTTGTTATATTGGTTAAGTGTTTCTCATTAACTTAACCCAAGTCATTCATGTTATATTTGGTTAAGTATTCCTATGAACTTAACCCTAGTCATTCATATTGTTCATTAGCATTAGTTAATTTATTAATGCACCGACCTATCACATTAGATATATGTTGTTGTGGTTACTGGATGTGCCGGGCAGTTCCGGGAAGTTTTACACCACAACTCAATCTAACCTCGGGTTTTTCTTGGGCATGATGCACTAATCTCTCACATTCAATAGGTGTTGTTGTGGTTACTAGATGTGCTGGGCGGTTCCGGGCAGTTTTACACCACAATTCAATCCAACCTCGAGTTAGGCATGTTCATCTTTAATCTACAAATTTACCCTATATCCCCAAATCTAGATTTTTCATGCTAATAACCAAATTCACCAAAACTAGTAATGTTACATTTTACCCCCAATCTAGATTTAATGCTCAAGTTACCCCAAATTCGCAACAATAATGATGTTTTCCCAAAACTTGATTTATATGCCAACTTCATACTTTGTCGTTCATGCCAATTCTAGGTTCAATATGTGAAATTACATATTCCATAATTCATGTCAAATTGCCCCAAATTGTATCTTAACAGTTATGCCATATTACATGTTCCAAATTATGCCAAATAATGTCAATTTCATGTTATACCCAATTTCCCCCGCATTCCTAACATACTACTTCGAGGTTCACCTCAAGATTCATAATATAAGTGGAGAAGAAAGATAGAACATCGTAAGAATAGGCATAGTCATATGATGATAAGAACTATGGGTCCAATATACTTAATGTAATAAAAGACAAGTTTTGCAAAGAATACATCGCAGGCACATAGATATGATAAGAATTATATCATGAACTTAAAAAGGATTGCAATTCCGATATACAACTAGGATAGAAATGATTGGACCAGTTTCATAGTCAAAAATGATTCATAAAGATATATATACTCAAGTGCAGATTTCAATGAAAGGATAGCTTACATCAAGCATATTCTCATATCCATTTTATTACATGTCACAATTAGATTTAGTTGTTCAAATTTAAAAAGTAACTGACTTACAAAACAAAGGAAAATCTTGTTTTCATGCCTAAGCCATACATCACTATACACCCTAATCTTTTTCTTCCAAATCATAAACTATCATATAAATATATAGGTCCCAATTTTAGATCTTAGACCACAACATGTACTATGCCTTATATTTACAATTCAATTTACGCCTCAAATCCCAAGTCGTATGTCCTATACTTTATGCCTCAAATCTCAAGTCATATGTCCAATACTTTATGCCTCAAATCCCAAGTCATATGTCCAATACTTTATTCTTCAAATCCCAAGTCATATGTTCGATACACTTTATGTTTTGAATACAACATGTGTTATGTCCTCAAATCAGTTACAACTCAATTATGCCCAATTTTATTTCCAACGTACGTTCATCTCTTATGAGATCTGGCTCAGGCTAGCAGTAGCCTGGCTATAAAACAAAAAGGGAAGAAGGAAAGAAGAGACAGAGAATGGACATAATATTACCAATGAGATAGATCCAAAGGATATAGAAAGACAGGCATAATCTTATATCCAGATTTATTACAATGCCAGAATCACAATTAACTTTTATTTCTGAAAGTAATGTGAACTTACAAATTATAGAACGGTCTTGAATTCTAGGATCTGTATTATGAAACTGAATAGCTTTCCCTTGAAGTAGACAAATTTAGACTTGATTTGATTCTTAGAAATAGTTGTTGAAGTCGTTGAATTAGCCTTTAAATCTCTTCTTGAATTCTAAACTTGATTTCTATGAAGGACTTGAGCAGCATAACCCCGTCTTAGATTTATTTTGATATGAATTAGGGTAGAGTATAGGCATAATGAAGTTGTGTGGAGAGAAAGTGGGGTTTGGGGATGTTTAAATAGCTTAGGAGCAACGTATCTGGTCAGAACGGGCGTCTAAATGCAGAAAAACGAATCTATCGACGGATCTGGAAAAGGGGGGAGGTCGACCCCATGGTCGACCTGTTCTACCCAGGTCGACCCCCAGGTCGACCCCCAGGTCGACCCCCTGGTCGACCTGGATCCTGGGCGGGAAATTTCCCGCCCAGCCCAGGTGTGTGATTTGAATTTCGAAACTTTAAATTTGAATTCGGGTTGGTTTTTATTTAAACCCCTGAAACTTCTGAGGGTCATAACTTCTTCATTAAGGAGTCAGATTTATGCAAACTTGGACTCTATCTCAAGCAGAATTCCAAGACGAACGCAATGGCATAACCCGTTTCCCTTAATTATCCTCTTAAAAATTTAGTATACTTTAATTTGTTACTTTAATGTTCATAGAAAATATGGGGTGTTACAAGTACTTACGCCAAGAGGAGGCAATACGGAAATGGTTCTCCGCCACAAGTCGTCCCAGCGACCCCTAAGTGGACACCACAAATAACCACCTTAGAGGAAAGCAAGTTGGGGAGCCCTTCGATCAGAACAGGGGTGCAGGTCCCTATAGGAAAAAAACCAAATAACGGTAGGCCGGGTGAACAAAACAACGGACAAGCCCAAGGGAGCCAAGAAAGCCCGGCTCTTACCGTGCCTTCGTGACCTACACCCCATTAAACAGAGACTTAGAAACAATTTACATGGAAACATGAAATGTGTTACCATACATGAATCCGCACATAGGAAAATCAACTGATCGCGAGAAGAACACTGGGAGGTACTGTCGATACCACGACATGTAAGGCATGACACCAACGAGTGCCGCCATCTTAGGGGCGCAATCAAGAAGCTTATCTATGAGAAACGACTTGAACAATATGTCTAAGAACCTTCCCCCCCTCGAAATAAACTCCCAGCCTCCAGCTCCAGCTCCTCAAGCGCCCACCAAGGCAGCTCCCGGTCCATCTAACCCAAGGCGAGGAATCATGATCAACACTATATGTGGCAGACCTTACCCCACACACGACAGCTTTCAGAAAATGGAGGAATATGCAAGTTCCATAAAGTATGCTAATTATGAATCCTGCTCTGCTCTTTATGAGTTCGTCCCTGCCAAGCTACAAAAAACCATGTAAGATGGCATTGTCTTCCACGAAAGAGATTTTACTATGGTGGAAATCCCGACCTCCGATCCATTAGTTATCACAGCTTAGATCGGTGCTGCTTCTGTCCGAAAGGTATTAATAGACTTGGGGAGCTTGTCAACATCATCTTCAAGGCCGCTTACGACCAGATGAAGTTGGAAACAAATGATTTAAAGCCATTTCGTGCCGCTATCCACGGCTTCAACGGGGCCTTTAGTTCCCCCGTAGGAATGATCGAGCTACCTGTGGAACTGGGCGAGGGGGACCAGAGCTAAGTCTGAATTTTCAGTTTCATGGTTATAAACATCGTTCCCCCCTACAATGCTTTTCTAGGGCGCCCTTTTCTCATTGAGTTTTGGGTTTGCATGGAACCATAGTCTCTCTTAATGAAATTCCTAACAGAGAATGGGATTGGACAAGTTAAAGGAGACCAATTAAGCTCCAGAGAATGTTATGCAATAGAATGGAAGAATGCACGCAATAAGGACAAGGGAAAAGTTGTGTCCACACCTTCTAGTGCCAAGAATATCTCGACATAGCAATCAGCGGTGTCTGGGCCTTGGCTCAGGCGCCACTGCCGTCTTTCCGATGATCTCGACCCACGAAGGATGAAGAGCCCGAATATGAGAGGGTTATCCTAGTTGAACTAAAAGAGGATGTTCGCGTCAAACTCGACGACCCGACAAGGGTGTTGAAGGTAGGATCACAACTCTACCTCGCGATCAAAGAGCATCTCATAGATTTCCCAAAGGCAAAGTTGGATGTGTCCGCATGGACTCACTCCGACATGAAAAGCATCGATCCCGTGTTGCTTATCACTTTCTAAGCATAGATCCTACGATGCCTTCGGTCAAGCAGAAACGACACTGCTTGGGACCCTAGAGGTCCAAAGCACTCAAGGAAGTGGTAGACCGTTTACTCAACAACAACTTCATTCGTGAAGCCGACTACCCTGAGTGGGTCTCCAATCCGGTCCTGGTCACTAAAGCCCATGATAAATGGAGAACGTGCGTCGACTTCTCTAATTTAAAAAAGGCATATCCCAAGGATAGCTTCCAACTCCCGAAGATTGACCGACCAGTTGACTCAGTTGCCAAATACCAGCTACTATCTTTCGTGGATACCTATTTAGGCTACAATCAAATCTCAATGAATCTTCGTGACCAGGATTATACCTCCTTTATAACAGACCTCGTACTTTACTG
This sequence comes from Allium sativum, assembly GCA_030737875.1. NCBI lineage: Eukaryota > Viridiplantae > Streptophyta > Magnoliopsida > Asparagales > Amaryllidaceae > Allium > Allium sativum. The sequence goes on along the minus strand of CM060912.1, from coordinate 963,627,274 downwards.
CTATCGTGTCATGCCTTTCGGCCTCAAGAACGCCGGCGCCACTTACCAATGAATGGTTAATCGTCTCTTTAAAATCGAGTCGGAAAATCTATGGAGGTGTACGTGGACGATATGATGGAAAAATCTAAAATATCAAGCGACCACGTCCACAACCTCTTCGAAATGTTCAATGTCCTCCGCCAATATGACATGAAACTCAATCCCGTGAAGTGTTCCTTTGGCGTTGCTATAGGAAAGTTCTTCGGTTTCATCGTCAACTCTCGGGGCATCGAAGCCAATCCAAAAAAATCCAAGCTATTTGGGATATCCAAATCCCCAGAACATCAAAGACGTCCAAAGCCTAAATGGAAAGGTCGCCACTTTAAGTCGGTTCATCTCTAAGGCCACCGACAAGAGCATTCCTTTCTTCGATTTACATTGAAAAGGGAAATGCAACTTCAAGTGGACCTCAGAATGCGTTTCCACATTCAAAGATCTACTGAATCACTTAGAGCGACTGCCTATCTTACCTAAGCACGTGGACCACGAGGACTTATATGTTTACTTGGCTGTTTCCGTGCAAGCAATCAGCTCGGCACTTATGCACCTCGAAGATCATGTCCAGCAGCCTGTCTATTATATCAGCAAGCGACTGACGGGTGCAGAAAAGAATTATCTGAAGCTGGAAAAGCTGGCATTCTACTTATTGATTTTCTCTCGAAAGCTCCGACCATACTTCCAGTCTCATCCCGTATAGGTTTTCACCGATCAACCCCTACGACCAGTCCTACAGCGACCTGAGGCATCTGGACGAATGTTAAAGTGGAGTATGGAGATAAGACAATTTGAGATAACATTCATCCCCCGATGAGCCATTCTTGGCCAAGCTCTCGCCGATTTCATACTGGAATTCACTACCTCCGAGGAGACTCCTACGGAGAACGCTGGAGCTCCCGACGCCCAATGGAAATTGTTTGTAGACGGATCCTCTAACAAAAAATGCTCTGGGGCTAGAGTCATACTTATCACCCCTGAAGAACGCTTGATATACTACGCGTGAAGACTAAACTTCCCTACTACCAACAACGACGCGGAATATGAGGCCTTGATCACCGGTCATAGAATCGCGATCGAGCTCAAGCTAGACACCGTCAAGATCTTCTCCGGTTCACAACTTATCGTCCGTCATGTGCAAGGAGAATATTGTAACACCCCGCCTCCGCTAGGGTTACTCGCAAAGGAATGCACTAGCTTTAGAGGGGCATTATTGGTAAACATGCACAGAAATATCACAAGACAGAACATATAGAATAGCGGAAGTAAAATTAAACTTTCATAACATGAAGAAATAAGGTCTAAAGCCTTTTACATCAGAGTACATCAAAACCTGTCTTGCAATAGTAAAGAAGCATAAAGACTTTTTAATAAATTATTCCCCAAGTAAAACAGTAAAGTAGCCATAGCCAAGAGAAGTCCAAGCCATCCATGATGACCTTCAAGCAGAAGAAGTCCGAACTAAACAGCATTGTTTCCTCCCTGAAACCTGGGGGGGAAACGGAAGAAAAGAGGCGAAACAAAACGGGTCAGTCAAAAAGACTGAGTAAGTCCTATCTACTTCCAGTATAAAAACAGGTAAAGGTAACATGACATGCATAAACTGAAAGTAAACATAAGGATAACTACAAGATAGATAAACCAGGGTAGCCGGTTGAACTACTGCGGCAAGGTAAACTAAGGTATCATGATAAACTACGGTGTTATGATAAGTCAAGGTATCACATCGTCAGATTTCTATCGAGTACATTATCCCAAGGTATCTACCCCGTCTAACATCCCACGGTATCTATTATGTATATTCTTCCTAGTTCTAACATGTATATTTGCTCTGCACCTCTCGTACTAGTATCCCTACCCGCGTCATGTGTTAACCATGAATGTCCCGTGCTCAAAGTCGTGTAATGGTCCATGTCAACCTAATATCGCAAATATAGGTTACTCAAATCATATGTTTCTTTCCATGTATATAAGTTCAGTCCTTTGCCGTACCTCGTACGGGCTTTCTCATGTCGTATTATCCTTGAAATTGTTTGGACTGTCACCCTTGTTCTAGCTAGGCTCTTCCATATGAATCATCGTTTGAACTACTAGGACTTACGCCACCTAGCACCACTAGGGATTACGCTTACCTATTGCACGCTTTCGTATTTCGGTTTGGGTTAAACCACCTAGGCCACTAGGGATTACGCTAACCCTCAACCGCGCCCTTTTTCCCACGCATTCATCGTGAATCGTTTTTTTATAACTGTATGCACATGTATCACATCGTGCCATCCGAGTCCTGTCACAGGGCAAAACAAGAAATACAGGACTCGGTCGGGAGCTTTAGATTTATCTGCCGATGCAGATACTAAGGTCTGCTTTTCTACACGTGGCTATGGTCCCACGAGACCCCTCCCTAAACTAGTGAAAGGCAACACAAGAGAAAATCTTGCATGAGAACTACACTCCGGCCAGCCCACATCCTACGGCCTACCTCACCAATAATTAGATAGCAATTATGGTCTGTTGGGTGTTCCCTGCCTTTCCGTACGTACACGCTTGACTCAAGATGGTAGATGATCGACGAACTTGCTATCTCGGGCACCTTATGTATTCGTCGACTCACTGCTATCCACCCCAGTCTTTAGGTCGCTCGCATAGCAACCAAGGCATATTCTTAGTTCTTCTACCGCAGACCTCAACCTCTCGTGAGCCTAGTATAATGACCTGGCAGCTCACAGAGGGATCCCAAGAATATCCTCACGTTCCCCGAAGCCGCTGCTTTGTTACCCAGTTCGTTGGAGCCTTTATCTAAATCAGATAGCCTGCTCCTACACGCATACTTAAACGTTGACCTAACGTATCGGGTTACTAATCTATCTAAGAAATGGTCCAAATTTCCTTGACTAAGAATTATTACTTAGTTTCCCTTAACTAAGGTTTACCACTTAGCCTTATTTCCATAATCCTTGTTAACTATGGTTATTTACCTAATCCTCCGAATTAGGGTTTATCTAATGGGTTAAGTGTCACTTAAGTTCATAACTTAGCCCGTCTACAAACCATGTCAAAATTGGCTAAGTATACAAGTCCAAGACTTAACCCTACAAACCATGTGTCAAGTTGGTTAAGTATATCAAGGAATCCATGACTTAACCTCGTCTAATTATCATTTTAGATTGGTTAATTATATAATTTAACTTGACCTTGTCATCAAATCGGTCAAGCGTATTCAAGTGATTCGTGACTTAGCCTTATCATGTTTTCACGTTAGATTGGTTAAGTATAGATTAACTTAACCTCATCAAATTAACGAGTTAGATTGGCTAAGTATAGGTCACTTAACCTCATCAAATCATCGTGTTAAATTAGTTAAGTGTTTAACTTAACCCCATTAAATTACCAAGTTGGATTAATTAAGTCTAGGCAAACTTAACCCCATCCGATTACCATGTTTAGATTAGTTAAGCCTAACCTTAACCCCATCCATTAACTGTATTATACGGTTAAGTGTCATTAAGAAAATTTACTTAACCTTATCACGTTATCGTGTTGGATTGATTAAGTGTTGGTTAACTTAATCCCGTCCACTAGTCGTATAAAAATGGACAAGTGTCATTAGGAAAATCAAGTTACTTAACCTACCCAAGCTTATCATGTTTTGTTAAGTATCATTAGCCTAATCAAATTACTTAACCCATTTGTCCATATCATATTTGGTTAAGCCTCATTAATCAAATTAACTTAACCCTATTATGTGGCATTAATTTAATTAATGCACCCTCAACCTCTCACATTAGACCTTGTTGTGGTTACTAGTTAAGCCGGGCGGGTCCGGGTAGATTTACACCACAACCTAGTCTAACCTCGGGTCTTAAGTGCGACATGACCAACTTCTCACATTGGGTCCTATTGTTTGCAACTACTAGTTAGGCCGGTCGGTTCCGGGTAGTTTTACGTTGCAAACTCAACCCAACCTCGAGTTGGACATACTTATATTATCTAAGTTCATCATGTTTCCAAAACATGCTACAAGTTTTCAAGCATTTGGGTAGACCTAACTTAATAGGTAAATTCCCAAAGGGTAGACCTAACTTAATAGGTAAATTCCCAAGCTCATGCTTTTATGCATACTTACATGTTAACTTCCATGTTATATTTAATGTTACATGTTGTCATATTATACCCATTTAACCCAAATCATGTTTCACGTCATCTTTTTTATGAAACTTCAAGTTAAGTTTCTCATGTACATTCACGCTCGTCTATCCTAACCCCAAAACGTGTTTCCAACGTAAGTATAGACGAGTCAACATAATGGGAATACTATGACTACAAATTGGCCTCGAACATGCATAGTGTCATAAAAAGGGTTTTGGCCACAAACACACAAAATGTCACAAGGGAATTTGGCCACAAACATGCATATTATCAAAAAGGGTTTGGCCATAAACATGCACAACTTAAAAGAGGGGATTGGCCACGAGCATGCATAATCTCATAAAGGATTTGGCCACAAACTTGCATGTTAGCATAAGGGGTTTGGGTTCATAAACATGCATAAGCCCCAAAATCTTGTCTTAGCCAATGTTTCACAAGTAAAGTGGTTCCTAAAGGTTCATGCTAGCATTTCATGCATAAAGATCCAAACTTGCAAGTTAAACTAGGTTATGCATAGCATGAGAGGCATGATTAAGTCACTCACATGGCCTAAAATCATAAGCATGAACACAAGAGGCAAGGTAAGGTTCATATAGGTTCGCATAATCATGTTTAGCCTCATTTTATCCCATGTCATTATCAAAACTACCGTTTCCATCTAAAAGTAGCTAGAACTTACTTAGTTAGGCCTAGGGAAAGGAGCATGAATCATCTTGGCTAAGAAAGGTGCCTCCTTTGTAGAAGAATCGTCATGGAACTCGCATAGCAATGTTGATTTGGCCTTGATTTGGTGTAGCAAGCTTGCACCTTTTGATTTGAACTTGATTTGAGTGCATAGGCTCTAGGGATTGGAGATGGAGGCCATGATCAAAATTGATTTTGGCAGCACTTAGTTGCTAGGTTTGATTTTTAGGGATTTAGGTTAGGTTTAGGGTCTTTTTATAGAGATTAGGATAGTTTTAGGCCCTTAGATTAACCCTAGGACCAACCTGAACCGTCAGATTTTAAACCAGGCCCAAAAACCTAGCCAAGATAGAAAATAGGTACACCAGATCAAAATCAGCCGACAGGGCAAGTCGAAAGCCCTGTCGACATGCCTGTCGACATGCCTGTCGACTTGTCTGGGCGGGAATTTTCCCGCCTGGCCCCATTTCTGCATGTTTCGAAATTCAAATTTCCCGAAAACTTCTTTGGGCCTTAACCAAGTCATACGGACTCCGATTTTCGAAAACTCGGACTCTATTTCGCGTATTTTTCCGAGACGAACGCAATGGCATAGCCCGTTTTACTTGATTCAGAATTTAAAATTAAATTCTGCCTTGATTCTCGTTTTAACATGTTATTGAAATACGGGTTGTTACATTCTCCCCACCTTTTAGGATTTCGTCCCCGAAATCTCTAAGTTAGGAAGAACATATCCTACCATCCATCATCCATCTACTCAAAACATCATCCACAAGCAACCATTGTCCTTAGATGATTTCTAATGCTGTATGAATACATGCAAAATGTGTGTGTACATGTTCCTTAGCTAATGCTAATGATCAGGCCTGGATAATCTTTCTAATGCAAAAATATGTATAGTGCCATGAATCCAACATGTATGCAAATAGTCCTAGCCATATAGATACTATATACGTGCACAATCATTCATTCATATGCAACAACCGCATGATAACACATTCGATTTCATCCATAAACAAGTATAAATACTCGTGCATATGCAATATGAAATGTGACCGAGTCGAGCTAGTATCTAATGTGTATTCGCGCATCCACGAGCAACCACTTGCAACCACTTGCAACCATATCAATCATAACATGTTTCAAATACATGTTTACATCCATAGGGTTCTACCTAAGATTCCCTAAAACAGGGTCGAGAAGATAAACAAAACAAACTCCGTACGGGGTTTGTAACAGGACCGAGAGGATATCCATAAAAGATAGCCTACAAGCAAGCTCAACAGAAAAACAGGGATCGAGGATATATTCCCAAAAGAGATATCATGCACGCATTTAGTCTTCAGTCTCCTGAGTCGCATTACCTTGAGCTTAGTTCCATCGTGCCTTGACCGCCCCTTTTTCTTCACGATTACGCAGCTTCTTATTTCCTGTTTCCATAACATGATTTGGAACTCATTTCTTCATCGCCTTTCGTTCCACTCGCACACTTAGCGCAAACATGACTGCGTACTCATGATCTCATGCAAGCTTTCCAAAATTCACTAGTGAATCTCGGACCTCGTACCATAAGGTATTCCACGTAGTAGAACTTTCTCTTGAAAGTAAACAGATGCCAACCGGGTTATCAAGTGCACTTACTAGGGTGATTTCCATAACCCATGCATAAGTGAAATAAACCATCCGTCTTATCGGCGAACCCACTCGATCGGGCTTCAAATTTCCAATAAAGGTATCAAGGGATTCTAGGTAACTAATCATGACCGAACCCAAAAGGTTCCACGAGACTTCGAGGGCTAGTCAAGAGTCTAACTACCCTTCTATCAAAACCGAGAGTGGCACCCCTTACTGGATAACCACTTCATCCCTAGAATCCATCCATAACCGAGGCATGTCATTCTCAAATCCAAAACAAGTCATGAGTAAATGGACCGATCTTCCAATAGGACTTGAGACAAAACGGGATCCTCTACTACGCTAGTACTAAGGTGCAGAGACTCAACTATCGAAGCAGACTTAAAAGATGCGTTGATCAAAACAAAGTCCCGACAGGATGATAGAGAAGAAAAGCTAAACCTTTAACAAGATCGTTACCTTCCTTCTGAGGTAACCTAGAAATGAGAGCATAATATTGCCCTCCGAATGATCTTGTCCCTGTTCCATGCTACTTAACTATCCGTCCCGTTTCACCATGCCAAAGGTACTCTCTCGTCATGGGTTTCATTGTTCATCTTTCTCCCTCCTTTTAGGACTCAGCCATACCAACATGTTGCTTATCCCTGAGCTCGTATCCTTTATCCCTGTTCTTACTATCCTTTCATGCATAACTCTGCAACGGTCTCTCGACAACCACCTCCATCGTATGGAAAGCACTTTCGTAGGTAGAAAAGACTAGTCGCAGTTAAAACTACTGTGACTACAGATGGAGGAAAGAAAGGAAAAGAGACTCAATTAAGGAAACAAGGATAGTGCTAATGGCCTTTGGGGAATAGTCTTTTTCTTTTAAAAGAAAATTTTCTTGAAAAATGCTTCTTTGTAAACGGTTTTTCAAATTATTTTCAGAAGGTCTTTAAAAACTTTTGCCCAGTCTAGTAACCTTCTGCTCTGATACCAAATGTAACACCCCGCCTCCGCTAGGGTCACTCGCAAAGGAATGCACTAGCTTTAGAGGGGCATTATTGGTAAACATGCACAGAAATATCACAAGACAGAACATATAGAAAAGCGGAAGTAAAATTAAACTTTCATAACATGAATAAATAAGGTCTAAAGCCTTTTACATCAGAGTACATCAAAACCTGTCTTGCAATAGTAAAGAAGCATAAAGACTTTTTAATAAATTATTCCCCAAGTAAAACAGTAAAGTAGCCATAGCCAAGAGAAGTCCAAGCCATCCATGATGACCTTCAAGCAGAAGAAGTCCGAACTAAACAGCATTGTTTCCTCCCTGAAACCTGGGGGGGGGGGGGCGGGGAAACGGAAGAAAAGAGGCGAAACAAAACGGGTCAGTCAAAAAGACTGAGTAAGTCCTATCTACTTCCAGTATAAAAACAGGTAAAGGTAACATGACATGCATAAACTGAAAGTAAACATAAGGATAACTACAAGATAGATAAACCAGGGTAGCCGGTTGAACTACTGCGGCAAGGTAAACTAAGGTATCATGATAAACTACGGTGTTAAGATAAGTCAAGGTATCACATCATCAGATTTCTATCGAGTACATTATCCCAAGGTATCTACCCCGTCTAACATCCCACGGTATCTATTATGTATATTCTTCCTAGTTCTAACATGTATATTTGCTCTACACCTCTCGTACTAGTATCCCTACCCGCGTCATGTGTTAACCATGAATGTCCCGTGCTCAAAGTCGTGTAATGGTCCATGTCAACCTAATATCGCAAATATAGGTTACTCAAATCATATGTTTCTTTCCATGTATATAAGTTCAGTCCTTTGCTGTACCTCGTACGGGCTTTCTCATGTCGTATTATCCTTGAAATCGTTTGGACTGTCACCCTTGTTTTAGCTAGGCTCTTCCATATGAATCATCGTTTGAACTACTAGGACTTATGCCACCTAGCACCACTAGGGATTACGCTTACCTATTGCACGCTTTCGTATTTCGGTTTGGGTTAAACCACCTAGGCCACTAGGGATTACGCTAACCCTCAACCGCGCCCTTTTTCCCACGCATTCATCGTGAAACGTTTTTCTATAACTGTATGCACATGTATCACATCGTGCCATCTGAGTCCTGTCACAGGGCAAAACAAGAAATACAGGACTCGGTCGGGAGCTTTAGATTTATCTGCCGATGCAGATACTAAGGTCTGCTTTTCTACACGTGGCTATTGTCCCACGAGACCCCTCCCTCAACTAGTGAAAGGCAACACAAGAGAAAATCTTGCATGAGAACTACACTCCGGCCAGCCCACATCCTACGGCCTACCTCACCCATAATTAGATAGCAATTATGGTCTGTTGGGTGTTCCCTGCCTTTCCGTACGTACACGCTTGACTCAAGATGGTAGATGATCGACGAACTTGCTATCTCGGGCACCTTATGTATTCGTCGACTCACTGCTATCCACCCCAGTCTTTAGGTCGCTCGTATAGCAACCAAGGCATATTCTTGGTTCTTCTACCGCAGACCTCAACCTCTCGTGAGCCTAGTATAATGACCTGGCAGCTCACAGAGGGATCCCAAGAATATCCTCACGTTCCCCGAAGCCGCTGCTTCGTTACCCAGTTCGTTGGAGCCTTTATCTAAATCAGATAGCCTGCTCCTACACGCATACTTAAACGTTGACCTAACGTATCGGGTTACTAATCTATCTAAGAAATGCTCCAAATTTCCTTGACTAAGAATTATTACTTAGTTTCCCTTAACTAAGGTTTACCACTTAGCCTTATTTCCATAATCCTTGTTAACTATGGTTATTTACCTAATCCTCCGAATTAGGGTTTATCTAATGGGTTAAGTGTCACTTAAGTTCATAACTTAGCCCGTCTACAAACCATGTCAAAATTGGCTAAGTATACAAGTCCAAGACTTAACCCTACAAACCATGTATCAAGTTGGTTAAGTATATCAAGGAATCCATGACTTAACCTCGTCTAATTATCATTTTAGATTGGTTAATTATATAATTTAACTTGACCTTGTCATCAAATCTGTCAAGCGTATTCAAGTGATTCGTGACTTAGCCTTATCATGTTTTCACGTTAGATTGGTTAAGTATAGATTAACTTAACCTCATTAAATTAACGAGTTAGATTGGCTAAGTATAGGTCACTTAACCTCATCAAATCATCGTGTTAAATTAGTTAAGTGTTTAACTTAACCCCATTAAATTACCAAGTTGGATTAATTAAGTCTAGGCTAACTTAACCCCATCCGATTACCATGTTTAGATTAGTTAAGCCTAACCTTAACCCCATCCATTAACTGTATTATACGGTTAAGTGTCATTAAGAAAATTTACTTAACCTTATCACGTTATCGTGTTGGATTGATTAAGTGTTGGTTAACTTAATCCCGTCCACTAGTCGTATAAAAATGGTCAGGTGTCATTAGGCAAATCAAGTTACTTAACCTACCCAAGCTTATCATGTTTTGTTAAGTATCATTAGCCTAATCAAATTACTTAACCCATTTGTCCATATCATATTTGGTTAAGCCTCATTAATCAAATTAACTTAACCCTATTATGTGGCATTAATTTAATTAATGCACCCTCAACCTCTCACATTAGACCTTGTTGTGGTTACTAGTTAAGCCGGGCGGGTCCGGGTAGATTTACACCACAACCTAGTCTAACCTCGGGTCTTAAGCGCGACATGACCAACTTCTCACATTGGGTCCTATTGTTTGCAACTACTAGTTAGGCCGGTCGGTTCCGGGTAGTTTTACGTTGCAAACTCAACCCAACCTCGAGTTGGCCATACTTATATTATCTAAGTTCATCATGTTTCCAAAACATGCTACAAGTTTTCAAGCATTTGGGTAGACCTAACTTAATAGGTAAATTCCCAAAGGGTAGACCTAACTTAATAGGTAAATTCCCAAGCTCATGCTTTTATGCATACTTACATGTTAACTTCCATGTTATATTTAATGTTACATGTTGTCATATTATACCCATTTAACCCAAATCATGTTTCACGTCATCTTTTTTATGAAACTTCAAGTTAAGTTTCTCATGTACATTCACGCTCGTCTATCCTAACCCCAAAACGTGTTTCCAACGTAAGTATAGATGAGTCAACATAATGGGAATACTATGACTACAAATTGGCCTCGAACATGCATAGTGTCATAAAAAGGGTTTTGGCCACAAACACACAAAATGTCACAAGGGAATTTGGCCACAAACATGCATATTATCAAAAAGGGTTTGGCCATAAACATGCACAACTTAAAAGAGGGGATTGGCCACGAGCATGCATAATCTCATAAAGGATTTGGCCACAAACTTGCATGTTAGCATAAGGGTTTTGGGTTCATAAACATGCATAAGCCCCAAAATCTTGTCTTAGCCAATGTTTCACAAGTAAAGTGGTTCCTAAAGGTTCGTGCTAGCATTTCATGCATAAAGATCCAAACTTGCAAGTTAAACTAGGTTATGCATAGCATGAGAGGCATGATTAAGTCACTCACATGGCCTAAAATCATAAACATGAACACAAGAGGCAAGGTAAGGTTCATATAGGTTCGCATAATCATGTTTAGCCTCATTTTATCCCATGTCATTATCAAAACTACCGTTTCCATCTAAAAGTAGCTAGAACTTACTTAGTTAAGCCTAGGGAAAGGAGCATGAATCATCTTGGCTAAGAAAGGTGCCTCCTTTGTAGAAGAATCGTCATGGAACTCGCATAGCAATGTTGATTTGGCCTTGATTTGGTGTAGCAAGCTTGCACCTTTTGATTTGAACTTGATTTGAGTGTATATGCTCTAGGGATTGGAGATGGAGGCCATGATCAAAATTGATTTTGGCAGCACTTAGTTGCTAGGTTTGATTTTTAGGGATTTAGGTTAGGTTTAGGGTCTTTTTATAGAGATTAGGATAGTTTTAGGCCCTTAGATTAACCCTAGGACCAACCTGAACCGTCAGATTTTAAACCAGGCCCAAAAACCTAGCCAAGATAGAAAATAGGTGCACCAGATCAAAATCAGCCGACAGGGCAAGTCGACAGCCCTGTCGACATGCCTGTCGACATGCCTGTCGACTTGTCTGGGCGGGAATTTTCCCGCCTGGCCCCATTTCTGCATGTTTCGAAATTCAAATTTCCCGAAAACTTCTTTGGGCCTTAACCGGGTCATACGGACTCCGATTTTCGAAAACTCAGACTCTATTTCACGTATTTTTCCGAGACGAACGCAATGGCATAGCCCGTTTTACTTGATTCAGAATTTAAAATTAAATTCTGCCTTGATACTCGTTTTAACATGTTACTGAAATACGGGTTGTTACAAATATCAAGCGAAAGAGGGCCAACTCACCCTATACTTGGCCCGGGTTCAGGAGCTGCTTACTTACTTCGACCATTTTGTCATCACCCACGTTCCTAGAGAGCAAAATGAAAAAGCGAATTCCTTAGCCAAGTTGGCAAGCTCTGAAGATCTGCAACTTACTGGATTCGCTCCAGTCGAGGTAATTATTTCTCCGAGCATCAAGAAAGGAAAAACCAAGATGGCCATGAACGTCAAACCCGAGCCCGAGTCCTGGACAACACCGATTAGGAGTTACCTATAGCACTAGACCCTTCCAAGGCACTACAAAGAAAGGCGGGCGCTCACTCGCTAAACAGCTCGTTACCTTTTAATGGATGGAGTGCTCTACCACAAGGGGTTTTCTGTTCCTTTTGCTAAGGTGCGTATTCTATGGCGACGCCCTTCGAGTGCTAAGTAGTGTACATGACGACGAATGCGGCGACTACACTGGGGGGGGGGGAAGTGGGGAACCCTGTGTAACACCCCGAAAATTCTATAACTGTGAAATTAACAAATTAAAGTATAATTAATCTGAAATCAAAGAACTAAGGGAAACGGGATACGCCATTGCGTTCGTCTCGGAAAAATACGCGAAATAGAGTCCGAGTTTTCGAAAAACGGAGTCCGTATGAAGAAGATATGGCCTTCGGAAGTTTTTGAATTAAATTTAAAATTCAAACAGAATAAAATAAATAAAAATCGGACCCAATGGGCCAGGGCGGATAAACACCCGCCTAGGCCACCCAGGTCGACTGGGCTGTCGACCTGGGCTACCCATGTCGACAGGGCTGTCGACAGCCCTGTCGACAGGGGTGTCGACCTGGTCGAGCCCAGCCAACCTGGCTGGCCAGGTCTGTGTTTGGCCGATTTTCTGTGGTCTGCTTTGTCACTAGGGCTAGGTGGCGAATTTTAATTGGTCTCTCTATCGAATGAATGGCTACGATCAATCCAAGCAACATCAAGGGCCCTAATCAGTTCCTAACCTCTATATAAACAACCCTAGACTAAACCCTAATCTATTCATTCAAAATTAAGAACATAGCCGCCATGTTGCTGAGGAACGACTAAGAGTAGCCGCCAACTAGAGAGAGGATTAGGAGGAAAGTTCTAAAGCCTAAAGCAATTCAAACAAATCAAATCAACGCCTACGTCATAAGGAGTCGCATCTCTAAATTCCTAAATTAGAGAATTCGCCGCAACGATTGTAAGTAGAGTATTACTTTGGTATGAATAAACAATTGTGTTAGTTTGTATGCTTGAATTGTGGCAATAAAGTTATTCATATTTGTGCGTTCTTATCAATTTGAAATATTATATACGTTTGGATATTTATGAATTATGTTATTCATTATAAAGAACTACATGCGGTAGTTCTATGCAAGTATACGTTTGGAATATTTCGCAAATTATGTAATCCATGTTGAAGCTACATGTATGTAGTTGATTTAAATTTATGCAAGTTTGGGGTTTTTGCTACTATGCCACCATGATGTATATTTTTGTGCATAAATCATGTTGTAAGTAATTGGAACAAGTTTGGTTATTATCCATATGAAATTATGTTGAGAATTTGGCATTATGTATTAAGCCATGCTTTTGTACTAGAAAACCTATTTGCAAATTTATGAATATAGCTAGGCTATGAATGATATTTGGCATAATTGAAAACCATGATTAGGTCTATCTTGTTTACAAGAATTATTTGATGACATATGTGGTACATGGCTAGGTTAGGTTCAAAAAGTCCCTTTTGTAAGTTTACATGACTAAAGTAAGAATCATGATTTCATGTTAGAAATATTTATGCCATGGTTATGTGAACAAACTGAACTGTACTTATGCCATGCTTATGTTTGATATTATGCCATGCTTATGTTTGACATTATGCCATGTTTATGCTAGAAGTATTTATGCCATGCTTATGTTTGACATTATGCCTAAATAAAAATATAGGTTCATGTGTCAATAATGATATCTCAATTACAAGTTCACATGCTTTGATTCATGTCACCTATGTTTTATGACCAAAGTATATGTCACTACTATGCAAGTACACCAGTTTCTATTTTGTATTCCCAACGTCATATTGCAAGTTCATACGCTCACCTTCCCCTTTTTGTGTATGTAATCACGCCATAAGCCTCCCCTTTTCGCATGGCTAAATTTGGCTTTAAAAGGCTAAGCCCAATATATATATAAACGGACGTGTTAAACGGGGGAAAATAACGTTGGGTTAAAATTACTAATGAATGAAAATATAAAGGCCCAAATTCAAGTATGGGTTGGGCCCATGATTGGTGTAACCTTTACACCATTAACTTAATAATGGGCCGCAAATATTTACATATAAGAAATAAAGAAGAATGACAAGATATGTAAATGTAGAACATACGATGTGTTTAACCCGAGGTTGGATTGAGTTGTGATGTAAACCTGCCCGGAACCGCCCGGCTGTCCAGTAGTCACAACAATACCTATCCAATGTAGGAGGTTAAACATGGAGCCCAGCAAGGACCCGAGGTTAGACTGAGTTGTGGCGTAAGACTGCCCGGAACCAACCGGCAACAGGCAGCCACAACAATACCTGTCTAATGTGAGAGGTCAGGGCCTTAATAAGACAATTAATGCTGAGTCAGGATTGATAGGATTAAGTGAACTAAAGACTTAATCAAAATGGAACATGCTAAACAAAACGGACTGGTGGGGGTTAGGTTAGGAAACACTTAACCAACTTAGCATGTTGGCTAGAGATAGAAAACCTAGTAACGGGGGACCCTTTTCAGCAGTAACCCTAGAAGGTGTATCAGGATACCCTTAAACTAGGCAGAGTGGGGCACGATTACTGGGCTGATTGTAAGAGGTCAAAGCGACGGCGGTGGTGTAGCAGTGTAGGTTCTAACGGAGTGCGGGCGTGCACACACTCCGGCGCAGAAAAATAAGGCACTGGACACCAGTAGCATACCTGTGCACTCTAAGGTTGTGTCAGGTTGCCACTATGGGACTTGATACACCCCATGGTGGGACCAGCATAGGTAACTACAACATCGGGGGCCGTAAGACACATGTAACTATGCGAGTAGGAGCCGATCATCATAGAATGGATCACATCACCCTGATTATGGGGTGCAAATTGGAAACTAGTATATGGGTTCAGAGATCAACATGGGGTACGATAGTATATTCGACCCTAGACAACTTAACAAAGTTTATAGTGCATGCCCACTTCTTGTTTATACTTATCATACCCAGTTCTTTATTCATAGACAAAATAGTACTAGACTTACTCAGGCTTTATGTCTGACTCTACTTTTCGTTCGTCTTCTTTCTTCCGTTCCCCCCCCCCCAGGTCCTCAGGGAGGGAACACAGCAGCTTGACCAACCTCAACATCCAGCTTGAAGAAGAGAAATGTATTGCTTGGACTTTCCTGTTTTGAACTATGGCTTTGGACAATCCACTATGGGGCTTTTGCAGTTTATCTATGTTTTATTTATGCTTCTTTAAATAATGTACTCAAGACAGATTATGAAAGTGTTATGTTATGTTTTTGGAAAGGATGTTGTTGTAACACGTATTTGACTTTATGAAATAAAGTTTGTTGTTCTTCCGCTGTTTACAAATATGTGTTCTTATATCTGTCTTGTATATCTGTGACTTGTACTTATAAACCTCCACCAAAATTAGGGCATTCCCTTTGAGAGTGAGTCTAACGGAGGTGGGGTGTTTCACTTGGTATCAGAGCGAGGTTTACCAGATAAGATAAAAAGTTTTGAAAAATTATTTTCAAAAAGGAAATTTAAAGAAGCATTTTTAAAAGAAAAATATTATTTTATTTTAAAAAGGCAAAGTCCACTCCCCAAAGCCATAGGAACTATCTCTTATCCTTCGTTTTGAATCTATCCTTTTTGTTTCAGCATGTCCCAAGAACTTAACTTGCCGGAAGGGGTGCCAATACCTGGTTGGTTTAGATGATTCTTAGAAGCAAGGGCCACTCAGCCAGGTCCTACCATTCCTCCTCCCCCAGCTGAAGGAAATCATCCAGCCGCAGCGGCACTTTTCCTCCACCTCCTCCTCGGGGAAACACGTTTGCTAAGATATGTAAAGATTTTAAAGCTATGGGAGGAAGGGATTTCCATGGAACTGAGTCCTTCATAGCAGCTAGAAATTGGCTGAAAGAAACGGAGGACCTATTCATCATCTTTGAGGTAGAAGATAAACAAAAAGTACAATTGGCAGTATGGCTATTGAAGGGTGAGGCTTCCTACTGGTGGGAAGTCACTAATGCTGAAAGACCAGTGGAGACGTGGGAGGACTTTAGGGCAAGGTTTGAGACTAAGTTTCTCTCAGATGCGGAAAGAAGTTTGCAGTTGGAAAAATTCTTATTTCTTAAGCAAGGGGACAAGACAGTTAGAGAGTATGTGAATCAGTTTGATGAGCTGGCTAGGTTTGGGCTTGACCTAGTCAACACCCCGCACAAGAAGGCTCTCCGTTTCGTCAAAGGGTTGAATGAGCCATTACACAGTTTGTCCATGACCCATATACCCATGGGAGCCACGTATGAAAGATTAGTGCAAATGGCATTGCTGAATGAAGAGGATAAGGGCAAGAAGGAGACAAAGGCAGAAAGCTCTCAAGGGAAGAAAGAGGGTTTGCAACCTAAAAAGACAGACTTTAAGAAAGGCGGGAAAGGCAACAAAGAGAAGAGGAAGTGCAATTTTTGTGGCAAAGTGGGGCACTTAGTAAAGGACTGCCGGAAAAAGAAGGCCAAGGAGAATGGTGGGTGCTTTTCTTGCGGCGAGACAGGCCATAGGGCTAAGGACTGCCCAAAGAAACGAGGACAGGGGCAGAGGGCTGGATCCACCCCAGGGGCACAGGTCCATGTGCTAAAAGTGCCACCTCTGCAACAGCGAGGTATAAATACTTCTGTAGAAAGTGTAGTTTATCTTTATGATCACCCCGTTCGTACTTTATTTGATTCTGGCGCATCACACTCCTTTATCTCGTCTGCTTTAGTAGAATCTCTGCACCTAAAAACTAGTATGGTAGAGGACCCCTTAATTGTTTCAAACCCAATTGGGGGCCCAGCTCATTTGTCTATGATCTGTGTGGGATTGAAAATTTCTATTCTAAGTGTAGAATTTCAATGTAGTGCCTTTGTTTTGGGCTTTTCGGGTTATGGTTTGATTTTGGGTATGGATTGGCTATCCAGTAATGGCGCCATCCTTGATTGTGAGAAAAGGGTTGTTAGGCTCCTAACCCAGCTCGGTAATACTTTGGAAATTTCTTGTAATCCCTCGTATGCGGTTATGCTTAGTTATCTTAAATCGCTAGATGCCTCTGTTGAAAACTTGAAATCAGTTAGAGTGGTCCGGGAATATCCGGATGTCTTTGAAGAGGTGAAGGGCTTGCCTCCGAAGCGGGAAATAGACTTCCGCATATATCTTGTAGATAATGCAAAGCCCGTTGCGTTACCCGTTAGACATATGGCTCCACGGGAAAGGAAAGAGCTCAGTAAACAGATTAAAGAGCTTCTAGAGAAGGGGTTCATTAGAAGGAGCATTTCAGAATGGGGCGCTCCAGTGGTGTTCGCTACAAAGGCGGATGGTTCACTCCGTCTATATGTTGACTATAGGGAGCTCAACAAGCTAACGAAAAAGAATAGGCACCCTCTCCCTAGAATTGACGATTTATTTGACCAGCTTGTAGGAGCGTCTGTTTTCTCCCAACTCGATTTAGCAACCGGTTTTCATCAGCTAAGGGTGGCTGAAGATAGCATCGATAAAACGGCGTTCAGAACCCCAGACGGTTTCTTTGAATGGCTTGTCATGCCTTTCGGCTTGACAAATGCACCTGCTTACTTCGTGGACCTGATGAGTAGGGTATTTAGAGATTTCCTCAACAAATTCGTAGTGGTCTTCGTAGATGATATCCTTATCTTCTCAAAGAGTGAAGAGGAACATGCTCAGCACCTAAGGGCAATCATGGAAACTTTGCGAGTCCATCAACTAAAAGCCAAATTCTCCAAATGCCACTTTTGGAGAGAAGAGGTGAGGTTCCTTGGGCACATAGTATCCGAACAAGGGTTAGCAGTGGACCCTGCTAAGGTAGTGGCGGTACAAGATTGGAAGACACCAAGGAATGCAACTGAGGTCCGAAGCTTTCTAGGACTAGCGGGTTTCTATCGAAAGTTTATAAGGGATTTTGCGAAAATCTCAGCTCCGCTCACGAAATTGACTAAGAAGAATCTAGTGTTCAATTGGGACTTGGATTGCGAGTTTGCTTTCCAACGACTGAAAAGGGCTCTCACAACAGCCCCAGTTTTGACGCTACCAGATGGGAGCAAGATGTTCACTGTTTATACGGATGCATGTGGGACAGGGCTAGGCGCCGTCTTAATGCAAGAAGGAAGGGTAGTAGCTTATGGCGGGAGGCAATTGAAGGTGCACGAAAAGAACTACCCAACCCACGATCTTGAGTTAGCCGCCATCGTCTTTGCACTCAAGTCTTGGCGACACTATCTCCTAGGTGAGAAGTTCGAACTTTACACTGACCATAAATCGTTGAAATATCTTTTCTCGCAGAAGGATCTTAACTTGAGGCAACAAAGATGGATGGAGTTTCTTGCCTTGTACGATTTCGAAATCTCCTACACTCCGGGCAAAGGCAACGTAGTGGCAGACGCGTTGAGCCGAAAGAAATTGACCCTAAGCCCGTTGTTTGTTGAAAGACAAAGCCTAGAGTTTATAGCCAACTTCGACTTTAGGCCTTCCTCCGATTTCGTACCAGGCTTGTTAGCATCTCTCGAAGTGCGCCCAACTTTAGTGGATTCAGTAGGGACAGCACAGCGCGAAGACCCTCAGCTTGTGGAAATGATTGATAGGTTAATTAGGGGTGAGACTTCAAGTCACCTCAACAGATACTCCATTGACGATAAAGGTTTACTAAGGCGAGATGGAAGACTATGCGTCCCACAGACAAAAGATTTAGTAAGGAAGGTTCTCGAGGAAGCGCATCATTCCAAGATGACGATACACCCAGGCGGAGATAAAATGTACAAAGACATAAAAAGGACTTTCTTCTGGAACGGCATGAAAAAGGACGTGGCAGAGTTCGTTTCTAAGTGTATGGTGTGCCAACAGGTTAAGGCGGAACAGAAAAAGCCTGGCGGACTACTACATCCTCTGGAGGTCCCACAGTGGAAGTGGGATAGCATCTCAATGGACTTCATCGATGGGCTGCCTAGGTCTATGAGAGGCAACACTAGCATTTGGGTAATAGTGGATAGGCTTACTAAAAGCGCCCACTTTTTACCTGTCAAAAGTAAAAGAACTGCCTCATCCCTAGCATCACTTTACCTTAAGGAAATCGTTCGACTCCATGGAATACCATCTAGCATTGTTAGTGACCGAGACCCCATCTTCACCAGCGAGTTTTGGCGGAGTCTCCAAGAAGCAGTAGGAACGCAGCTATGCTTGAGCACAGCCTATCATCCCCAAACTGACGGCCAAACAGAGAGAGTGAACAGAGTTTTGGAAGACCTTTTAAGTCTATGCGTCCTTGACTTCGGAGGGACATGGGAAGACCACCTTCCTTTGGTGGAATTTGCCTACAACAATAGTTATCAAGCAACCATCGGAATGGCGCCCTTCGAAGCTTTATATGGAAGACCGTGCCGATCGCCCACTTGTTGGTGGGAGTCTACTGATAAGCTCATACTTGGACCAGATATGATCCGAGAGACCTCAGAGAAAGTAGACTTAATATGAAGAAGGATGAAGACGGCCCAAGACAGACGAAAGTCCTATGCCGACAAGAGGAGGACCGACCTTGAATTCGAAGTTGGAGACAGAGTTTTTCTCAAGGTATCACCACTAAGGAACGTTGTTCGTTTTGGAACCACAGGAAAACTGGCACCAAGATTCGTTGGGCCATTCCCTATTATCGAGAAAATTGGGAAAATGGCCTATAGATTAGAGCTACCCGAGAAGTTGGCTGGAGTCCACAACGTTTTTCACGTTTCACATCTCCGAAAATGTCTGCATGAGTCTGCTGAAGTGGTAGAGCCAAATATCCTCGAAGAGGCCGAAGTGGAACGCGAAGCAACCATAAGGAAGGTTACAACCCGCATATTAGGAACGGAAGTGAAGAAGCTACGCAACCGCGAAGTCAAGCTCGTCAAAGTTCAGTGGAGCGACGCCGAGGGAGACGCGACTTGGGAAACTGAAGCTAGAATCCGTACAGCCTACCCTTTTCTGTTCGAGGGTACATCCTTGATCTTTCCTTTTCCTTAAGTTGCGCTTTTATCTATCTTTCCTCGACCTTATCTTTTAGGAAAAATCTTTTTGGATGGAAACATGTAGTTGAAACATGTTATGGATGATGGTTGCAAGTGGTTGCAAGTGATTGCTAATGGTTGCTCGTGGTTGCATATACACACACAATCTAGGTTTTAGATCGGCTCAGTCACTTCATATTGCATATGCATATATGTTTGTATTCATGTGTGGTTGAACTTTAATGTGTTGTCATGTGGATGTTGCATTTGTATTGAATGATTGTGCACTCATGTAGAATCAAGAATAGGAAAATTTGCATACATAATGGATTCATGGCACTTACATAATTCGCATTAAGGAGGTCAACTGAATCTGTAGACCGCCTGATTTTGCATTAGATAAGTTCATGTACACACACACTTCGCATATGATCATGAAGCATTAGAAGTTTTTTAAGGATAATGGATGCTCGTGTTTGATGGATGAGTAGATGGATGATTGGATGTTAGGATATACATTCCTCCTAACTTGAAGATTTCGGGGACGAAATCCTTTTAAGTGGGGGAGAATGTAACACCCCGAAAATTCTATAACTGTGAAATTAACAAATTAAAGTATAATTAATCTGAAATCAAAGAACTAAGGGAAACGGGATACGCCATTGCGTTCGTCTCGGAAAAATACGCGAAATAGAGTCCGAGTTTTCGAAAAACGGAGTCCGTATGAAGAAGATATGGCCTTCAGAAGTTTTTGAATTAAATTTAAAATTCAAACAGAATAAAATAAATAAAAATCGGACCCAATGGGCCAGGGCGGATAAACACCCGCCTAGGCCACCCAGGTCGACTGGGCTGTCGACCTGGGCTACCCATGTCGACAGGGCTGTCGACAGCCCTGTCGACAGGGGTGTCGACCTGGTCGAGCCCAGCCAACCTGGCTGGCCAGGTCTGTGTTTGGCCGATTTTCTGTGGTCTGCTTTGTCACTAGGGCTAGGTGGCGAATTTTAATTGGTCTCTCTATCGAATGAATGGCTACGATCAATCCAAGCAACATCAAGGGCCCTAATCAGTTCCTAACCTCTATATAAACAACCCTAGACTAAACCCTAATCTATTCATTCAAAATTAAGAACATAGCCGCCATGTTGCTGAGGAACGACTAAGAGTAGCCGCCAACTAGAGAGAGGATTAGGAGGAAAGTTCTAAAGCCTAATGCAATTCAAACAAAGCAAATCAATGCCTACGTCATAAGGAGTCGCATCTCTAAATTCCTAAATTAGAGAATTCGCCGCAACGATTGTAAGTAGATTATTACTTTGGTATGAATAAACAATTGTGTTAGTTTGTATGCTTGAATTGTGGCAATAAAGTTATTCATATTTGTGCGTTCTTATCAATTTGAAATATTATATACGTTTGGATATTTATGAATTATGTTATTCATTATAAAGAACTACATGCGGTAGTTCTATGCAAGTATACGTTTGGAATATTTCGCAAATTATGTAATCCATGTTGAAGCTACATGTATGTAGTTGATTTAAATTTATGCAAGTTTGGGGTTTTTGCTACTATGCCACCATGATGTATATTTTTGTGCATAAATCATGTTGTAAGTAATTGGAACAAGTTTGGTTATTATCCATATGAAATTATGTTGAGAATTTGGCATTATGTATTAAGCCATGCTTTTGTACTAGAAAACCTATTTGCAAATTTATGAATATAGCTAGGCTATGAATGATATTTGGCATAATTGAAAACCATGATTAGGTCTATCTTGTTTACAAGAATTATTTGATGACATATGTGGTACATGGCTAGGTTAGGTTCAAAAAGTCCCTTTTGTAAGTTTACATGACTAAAGTAAGAATCATGATTTCATGTTAGAAATATTTATGCCATGGTTATGTGAACAAACTGAACTGTACTTATGCCATGCTTATGTTTGATATTATGCCATGCTTATGTTTGACATTATGCCATGTTTATGCTAGAAGTATTTATGCCATGCTTATGTTTGACATTATGCCTAAATAAAAATATAGGTTCATGTGTCAATAATGATATCTCAATTACAAGTTCACATGCTTTGATTCATGTCACCTATGTTTTATGACCAAAGTATATGTCACTACTATGCAAGTACACCAGTTTCTATTT
The DNA here is from genome assembly GCA_030737875.1 of Allium sativum. Lineage (NCBI taxonomy): Eukaryota > Viridiplantae > Streptophyta > Magnoliopsida > Asparagales > Amaryllidaceae > Allium > Allium sativum. The sequence goes on along the minus strand of CM060912.1, from coordinate 963,604,972 downwards.
TGTATTCCCAACGTCATATTGCAAGTTCATACGCTCACCTTCCCCTTTTTGTGTATGTAATCACGCCATAAGCCTCCCCTTTTCACATGGCTAAATTGGGCTTTAAAAGGCTAAGCCCAATATATATATAAACGGACGTGTTAAACGGGGGAAAATAACGTTGGGTTAAAATTACTAATGAATGAAAATATAAAGGCCCAAATTCAAGTATGGGTTGGGCCCATGATTGGTGTAACCTTTACACCATTAACTTAATAATGGGCCGCAAATATTTACATATAAGAAATAAAGAAGAATGACAAGATATGTAAATGTAGAACATACGATGTGTTTAACCCGAGGTTGGATTGAGTTGTGATGTAAACCTGCCCGGAACCGCCCGGCTGTCCAGTAGTCACAACAATACCTATCCAATGTGGGAGGTTAAACATGGAGCCCAGCAAGGACCCGAGGTTAGACTGAGTTGTGGCGTAAGACTGCCCGGAACCAACCGGCAACAGGCAGCCACAACAATACCTGTCTAATGTGAGAGGTCAGGGCCTTAATAAGACAATTAAGGCTGAGTCAGGATTGATAGGATTAAGTGAACTAAAGACTTAATCAAAATGGAACATGCTAAACAAAACGGACTGGTGGGGGTTAGGTTAGGAAACACTTAACCAACTTAGCATGTTGGCTAGAGATAGAAAACCTAGTAACGGGGGACCCTTTTCAGCAGTAACCCTAGAAGGTGTATCAGGATACCCTGAAACTAGGCAGGGTGGGGCACGATTACTGGGCTGATTGTAAGAGGTCAAAGCGACGGCGGTGGTGTAGCAGTGTAGGTTCTAACGGAGTGCGGGCGTGCACACACTCCGGCGCAGAAAAATAAGGCACTGGACACCAGTAGCATACCTGTGCACTCTAAGGTTGTGTCAGGTTGCCACTATGGGACTTGATACACCCCATGGTGGGACCAGCATAGGTAACTACAACATCGGGGGCCGTAAGACACATGTAACTATGCGAGTAGGAGCCGATCATCATAGAATGGATCACATCACCCTGATTATGGGGTGCAAATTGGAAACTAGTATATGGGTTCAGAGATCAACATGGGGTACGATAGTATATTCGACCCTAGACAACTTAACAAAGTTTATAGTGCATGCCCACTTCTTGTTTATACTTATCATACCCAGTTCTTTATTCATAGACAAAATAGTACTAGACTTACTCAGGCTTTATGTCTAACTCTACTTTTCGTTCGTCTTCTTTCTTCCGTTCCCCCCCCCCCAGGTCCTCAGGGAGGGAACACAGCAGCTTGACCAACCTCAACATCCAGCTTGAAGAAGAGAAATGTATTGCTTGGACTTTCCTGTTTTGAACTATGGCTTTGGACAATCCACTATGGGGCTTTTGCAGTTCATCTATGTTTTATTTATGCTTCTTTAAATAATGTACTCAAGACAGATTATGAAAGTGTTATGTTATGTTTTTGGAAAGGATGTTGTTGTAACACGTATTTGACTTTATGAAATAAAGTTTGTTGTTCTTCCGTTGTTTACAAATATGTGTTCTTATATCTGTATTGTATATCTGTGACTTGTACTTATAAACCTCCACCAAAATTAGGGCATTCCCTTTGAGAGTGACCCTAACGGAGGTGGGGTGTTTCACCCTGGCTAGAAAAATAATCGGACATGGTTATTATTGGCCTACGCTTGATCAAGACGCCGCGAACTACGCTCGCATGTGTGATAAGTGCCAACGCTTCTCCAAGATCCCTAGAGCCCCGCCTACCGAATTTTCTCAAATGGTCAGCCCATGGTCGCTCGCCATGTGGGGAATCAACATCATTAGAACTCTTCCAATGGCTAGAGGCGGGGCACAATATGCTTTCGTCGCAGCGGACTATTTCACCAAGTGGGAAGAGCTGACCCCTTGCCACCATAAACAAAAAGAGGATGATCAACTATGTTGTCCACAATATCATTACCCGCTATGGGGTTCCCTAAGCTATCATCTTCGACAACTGCACTAAGTTCGAGAGCGCCGAGTTCAAAACCTTTTTATGGGCGCGATAACATCGAAAATAGATTTTTAGCAGTGGCTCATCCTCAAGCCAACGGGCAAGTCGAGGCGATTAACAAGGTCACCAAATCCATCATCAAAAAGCGTGTAGAAAAGGCTTGGGGCATGTGGGACGACGAACTCCTTCTAGCCCTATGGGCCTATCGGACCACCCACAAGACAGAAACCGGTCACACTCCCTTTGCCCACGCCTACGGATCCGAAGCTGTTATCCCCATCGAGCTCAAGCTGCAATCTCATCGGGTCACTTACTATGATCCAATGATAAACTAACATTTACTTTTGGAGTCACTCGATCTATTTGAGGAAAAAAGGAATGAAGCCGACCTCCGAGCTGTCGCCCATGGACAACGAGTAGCCCGATACTTCGTCTCCTTGGTCCGTCATAAGGACCTCAACATCGTCGACCTCATCTTAAAGCGGGGTTTTCCTGCACCAACGGGCCTCGCTCCTCATTGGGAAGGCTCGTACTCCATACAACGAAAGCTTAGTAATGGAACTTTCAAACTCGCAACCGTGGACGAAACTGAACTCCTAAGGGCATGGAATAGTGAACATCTCCGCCGCTACTTTACATAACTTAGTTTAAAGTTGTTTATACTTTTCAACAATATTGTATTTTCTAGAAATTCAAGGCATTGTAAAGGCTGTTACTACCAAAGTTATTAGTAGAAACGATTTTCAGCATCCCATCTCTTTTCTGTTTGCTTCTCATGTAATGTGTTTTGTTGGTCCTAACAACCAGCCTGAATCAAACATGCAATCACCGTATCGGCAACGCGAGCACTGGAGCCAGTGCCACCATCCCTCTTATCAACATCGAGGCTAAAACACATGGCTACATCTAGCACCCCGAGCGTAGGAGCCGACAATGCTACTAGAGTCGTCGGCCCGCGGCGCGACCGAGTATAAATAACCACTAACTCGAACCTCGACCCCATGCCGAGACCAAGGATAAATCGTTCCGCATCCAAATCCGGGCGACTTGGCGACGCCACCCGACGGCCGACTAAGAGTGATGCAAGTCTCTCTTCGCTGATTACGGGTGCCTATCGAATCTTGGGTAGCACCAAGACCGACCTTAAATTGTTTCTTCCCCTAAGCTCTCAAGGCTTAGGGGTGGATCATGGCCACGAGTCCGAGCTGATGATCCAGACTTACCTCTTCGGTGAATCAACGACGCCGACCTCTCGCCTCAACCCGATAAATGACAAGAGGGCCACTCAATTGACGGATCGCATAGCGTGATGTCCTACGCCCTCGCTATACTTGGGATCAACCCCGGGCAACCTACAGTAGGCACCCAGCCCGGTATCGTAAACTACGGGTTTCCTAAGCTGAGGGTGACTTACTAAAACCAGCACTCTATCTCGCCTCTGTGGAATAACTTACCCAAAGGACGGTCCCCCAATCGCTTTTATGTTACGTGTAATGATAAGTATGCTTATGCAAGTACAGGACGCTGGAAAACATAAAAAGAACATCCGAACACTTAACATAAACTACGATCTTTACTAATTCATATTCAATTTTCACACACGCACATTTAACAAACTACATGTCGAACATCTTTTCTTTCTAATGATAGGGTGTACATGAGAATCGCACCATGTCTTGAAAAATCGAAAGCGAGGGTTGTACTTGCGTAAACTACCGGCCTACACTACCAAAATAATGGCAACTTCCACATAAGTTACTAATGATAATCATATCTTTTCTTCTTGTGCTTGTGTGTTTTCTTTGCAGATTCAGCAATCAATGGTTCCTCTCCAGCACCAGACCTCTTCTTTCTTGACCCGCTCTTGCTTCCTCGGTCCTTCGAATTAGTGACTGACTCATGAGAAACTGAAAGACGTCTCTCAGTTGCCCCATCACCGCTAGAAATCTCAGTGATATCAACGAGAGCAGTATACGGAGTGGGAACGGGGTCACTTCCGACGGCAAGGCCTATTACCACTTCACTCTTCTTTAGGATCCTCATGCCTTCCCGCTCAGCCCTCTCCTTGGCCTCTAAAGCGACCCGTTGTTCAGCGAGCTTCGGGGACTTATGCATTGTGACATCGCTGGCCTTGGTTTTCTCAAGGGTCTCGGTTGCCCTCTGTTGGGTTGCCTCGTCCTTCCTTTTCTTTTGGCCTTTGTCAACAGCCCTCTTCTTCTCCACCTCCTCATCGGCCATCCTCCATGCAACTGTCTCAGCAACTCCTGCCTCAGCATACCGTTTGGTCTTCATTAGAACCTCCTTCCTGGCAGCCTCGTCATGCCTCTGATTCTCCTCCACCTCCTCGCACTTTTCTATGATCCATCCCCTTAAACCCTCTAGTAAGTTATGCATCGAAGGCACGTCAGCCTCCATTGGGCCCCAGGTAGCCACACTTTGTCCATCTACCATCTCTCCTTCCTCTTTAAGGCTTTCATACATGCTGGGAGTGATCCTTATGCTCGAGAAGGTATCAAGTTGATCGCCGACTTCTCCAAATTGCATCTCTGCAAGCCTTGGTCCAGATTCAGTCGTCTATAGGATCACGGGGGTAGGGCCTAAAGGCATGGACTACCCAAAAGGAGCTGCACAGTAAAAACGTAACCTTTTTAGTCTGCAAATTCGGTAATCACATCATCTTCAGAGATGCAGGGTAAAGGGAATTTACCTACAGTCAGGGATGGTGTAGAAAGGGTAGGAAGGGTGTTCGCAGCGGTAGGCATGGTAAATCCGGTGTACCCTAGTGCCGGATATTCAGGGTAGTACTTAATATAGGATTGGGCTAATGCTCCGGGGCCACTCACCATAGAAAATTCGAGGGCCAAGGGCCAGTAAGAGCTTCCCTCTACAAATGTCTCTGCCACGGCAACGCTTCTCAGAGATGACAAATTTCCCGTTCTCTGCGTTAATCCGTGCCAACATCTCTCTCTCAGCATCCTCTAGCAGCAATCTCCTCCCCTCCTCCAGCTTCTTGCATTCGTCAACATACAAAAGTGCAGTCATAAGCTGGCGCTCATCTAAAGTACCACCATCCACTTGGCGCAAATAAGCCTCGCAAGGGACCAACCTCTCCCAGGTTCGGGCTAGCTCGCAAGAGTAATCTTTGACCCACGAAAGTCCTCGAAACCTCAAGACCTTGACATACATATTCTGTATACTTTCCTCAGAGGATGATCCAACATGGAATTCCGCATCCTCTAGCTGCCCCCTCAGCTGCTCTATCTCCTTCAAATGTTTGGCTTTCATCCCCTTGATCGTACTCAACACGTCTTTTTTGCTATCTTCGGCATCCTCCTTCGCTATCCTCATCTCCTCAAGCTGCCTCCTTAGCTCAAAAACCTCGATGTTTTCAGCACGCAACCTTTCATTTTCCGCCTTCAAGGCGGCATTGTCCTTCTGGAGCTGAGTAACGTTCGCAATCTCCTTTTCTAGGTCAGCACATGTTTTGACTAACTCATCCTTATCTCTATTGAGGGCGGTATTCTCGGTGGTCTAGCTATCTACGGTTTTGTTAAAGTTGTGCAGTCATGTGTGGCCTCCATCTTTGCAATCTCATATGCATGTTTCAGCTCCCCTGCAATAACACAAATGAAAGTAAAAATTTGAAAACACTAGGGTCAACAGTTAAATGACCATAACACCATGGATAGGCCTACCTATATCGGTTTCCAAGTTAGCAGCAGAATTATTCTCACAATCAATGTTCAGTTGTCGATTAAGAAGCTCCAGGTTTTTCTTCTTGATCAACTCCGAAAGATGGAAAGAGTACATGGTAAGCTCATTGGCTTGATGATACGTGGCCTTCTCGTGCATCCATACCTCGCCAGATTCCCTCTCAGGGGATGGATGGAGATCAGGGAGAAAGATCATCTTATCAAAGTAATGCCGAGGGAAATGTTGTTTAAGAAACACCCTCCGCTCCTCCAAAGAAAGCTCTTGAACTTGAGCCTCTGTCAAATCTTGTATCTCCTTTACGTTCTCTCTATCCGATCTTGGCTGACCAGACGATGACTCTCTCCCCCTAGCAGGTTGAATGGGAGCCATATGAGTAGTATGCGGGGGAGTTGTTGAAGGCGAAGGCCGGAAGCTACCAAGGTTAAGTCCAGAATCTCCCACGGACACGCAAATGGGATGAGGAGGAGGAGGGGTCGGGGATCGCTGAGATCGATCCCTACCCCGATGTTTACTACCCTGTCCTGGCGGGGGTGTGACATCATATAAACTGGCAGATCTTATGAAACTCTCAAAGGAAGAACTCCGGGGGGGGTCGACAGTACCCATGTCCATAACCTCGTCCACCACGTCCTCTAGCCATATCACCTGCCAAGGGAACATGTCAAAGTTAGTCAAGTAATACATTCGGACGCACACCTATGCTATGTAGTGCTTATAAGTGTATGCCCTAAGTGTTCTCTCAACAGACCAGATTGTGGTCCGCTCGAAGGAGTTAACCCCTCCGCAGCAAGAGTTAGTTCTTCCAAGCTCTTCCTGTTCGGCCATGGAGTCAATTCCAGATCAAGTCTATTAAGGACATCCAACTGGCCCGCATCTTCGAGCGAGGCGTTGGTCCCGGAATGAGTTATAAGAGACTGCATTCTATCTGACGCTCCTTTCCTCTCTCCTGTCAGAGGCAGGATGAAAGCGCTTAACAACCACTCGTCTCTGGTAGCCTCCTCCTGACCGTAAGCCTCGCCTCTGTGCACATCTCCATGGGATTGGGCAGTCCTTTGCAGTTCCCCTCCATTAGGGGGCATTTTCCTCTTCCACCTAATGGCGGTTGGACCTGTCACCGCTCTCTCCTTTGGCACACCGCTCGCAAGTGCATGCCTGGTCACAGCCCAATCGCCAGGGTGCAGCCCGACGCGACGAAGACGCACCTGACTTGTCATTGTGTTGGTATTGTGGAGTTGCTCTGGGATTGCTCGCAAAGCAATAAGGCATTGCCAAAACTCGTCACGGGTAGGCGCACTGGGTTCCCTGCCATGACAAAAACAAAATGAAGATAAGGCATGGGATCCAAGAATTTATAGCAAGGAACAAAGTTGGAGGAATACTTACTCCCTTCTATCCATCTCTTTGTGAATCCAAGAGGGCAGCGCACAAAGAACCATTCGTGCTTAAACACTGATGACCGAGGCCACTTCCCGAAAAAGGACTTAGTAGTTGATGTCGCATCCAGAAACCATTGGGATGGTGTAGCATTACTCGTTCTCCTTAGATGGAAAAAATACCAAATGTCCTCTCCAGTGGGTTCTAAGTGCAAGAACTCGTGATAAAGAACATAAGTGCCTAGGAGTGAAGTGTAAGCATTTGTGTGTAGCTATGGTGACGCAAGGCGGAAATAGCATAACATATCCTGAATAAAGTCATTGTCCAGGGGCACGCACCCGGAAAAGCAAGCTTGTCTGTTCCAGGAAGTGAGAAATTCGGGCGGCACATGAGCTATGCCACCCTCCTCCAGGGAATGGGCATCACCCACTAGTATGTTAAATCGCTACATCATTTTTCTAACTGTTGTAGCATCCATTTGCGATGGTACAGAGTAAATCACATTTTCCATGATAACGACATCATGCAGCATATCCGGAGCCACCGGAGCAGGCGGTACATCTCCACTCATAATATCCACATTCTCAACCTTCTCAGTTATAACTGGAGAATGCTTCCTCCCAATTCGTTCCCCATGCTCAGATATTTCAGGTGAGCTGGCTGTGTGAGAAGTAGTCGATCCTTCGGCAGTGTCAAGCTTACTGCTAGACGAGCAACCACTAGGGGTAGAGTTAGATGTATGTGGCGAGGGCGGGAATGCCTCGGCTTCTTGGGTCTTCGCAGCATTCCATCTTGTCTGCATCGCTAGTTATACTTTAACACATCAGTGTTAGAACTCGTAGTAAAGTTACCTGTGCCCCTCTTGTTGGTGATAACTAACATGTGTGTGTAATGTGATGCAAAGATGAGTTACATAAAGAAAGTTCGAAACAGTCCAACAGTTCAGTCCCTGTCCGAATGTGCGTTCTATCATATGTGAAAGGTTCAAAACCCCGCTCGCGCGAGTATCGGTGTATGCATTAATGCTAAGTGCACGGTTATGCGATTGATATGTAAATCTGAAGATGGGAAGTCGGGAGGTCAAATTCCTAAGCAGGAGAGAAAGGCTCCAATCCATTTCAGAATTCGAAACACCAAACCTCAAAGTTCGAGTCCTCGAAACCCTCTAGGCTTTTTGTGGGATCTACTGCTATCCCTTCTTTACAAACCACGTGCCCTAGAAATCTCACCTTTTTTCTCCAAAAATGGCATTTGGAGAATTTTGCCTTAAGCTAATGCGCACGCAGGGTTTTCAAAACTTCTCTCAAATGTTGGGCATGCTTTTCCTCGCTCTTTGAGAAGATCAAGATATCATCACAAAGACCACGATAATTTTTTTTAGAAACACCCGAAACACCCTACTAATCTGACCAACAAAATAGGCGGGTGCATTCGTCAACCCAAAAGGCATAACAAGCTATTGAAAGAAACCATCTGGAGTCCTAAAAGCGGTCTTATATATACTGTCATCGGCCACCCTCAACTGATCAAACCCCGTGGCCAAGTCTAACTGAGAGAATACCGATGCACCAACAAACTGGTCAAACAAGTCATCTATCCTTAGGAGTGGGTGCCTATTCTTCTTATTGAGTTTATTCAACTCCCTATAGTCTACACATAAGCGAAGCGAACCATCTGCCTTAGTCGCGAATACTAGTAGAGCACCCCATTCAAATATGTTTCGCCTAATAAACCCTTTCTCAAGCAACTCCCCTACTTGCTTACTAAGCTCCCTCCTTTCCCTTGGAGCCATATGGCGCACATGTATTGCAGTAGCTTTGCATTGTCCACCAAATATATACGAAAATCGATTTCATGCCTCGGAGGTAAGCCCCGTACCTCATCAACAACATCTGGATAGTCTTAGACTACTGGCATAGATCGTAGAACATCGATAGATGCATCAAGAGACTCTAGGAAACTAAGTATGATAGACCCTTGCAGGTCACAAGAAACCTTGAGGGTCCTTCCATGGCAAGTCAAAAGTCTAACGACCCCCCTTTCACAATCTTGGATGGCACCATACATGGGTAGCCAATCCATCCGTAGAATCAAACCATATCCCATAAAACCGAGCACATATACGTCACACTCAAATTTGACGCCTAACACAGATATTCTAAAACCCTGACAAATCATGGACAAATGAGCCGAACCACCAATGGAGTTTTAGACAATAACGGGATCCACTACCATACCAGTATTTTGGTGTAGAGACCCAACTAAGGAACTAGATATAAATGAATGTGAAGCACCAGAATCAAAAAAAGTTCTAACAGGATGATTGGAAAGTGAAATCAAACCTTCCACGGAAACTTTCCTATCTCTATCTGGAGCACTGGTCGCGAGAGCATGCACCCTCCCTCTAGAAGCTCATGCCCTTTGACCTTGTCCCTGTTTCTTTGGGCACTCCTTAGAAAAGTGTCCAACCTATCAACAATTAAAGTAATTATTCTTCCTTCTTTTGCAGTCCTTTACCTAGTGACCCTCGCATCCGCAATTTTGGCACTTCCTCTTATCCTTAGCCTTGTCATTCTTTCCGCCCTTCTTCTGTTGGTGTTGTTGTTATTGTCCTTTCTCGGGCCATACTTTCTTGTTCTGAGTTTCCTTAACCTTAACTTCCTTCTTATCGATTTTGTCTTTCTTATGCATCAAGACCATATCAACAAGCCTTTTAAAAGATTCCCCCATTGGAATATGGGACATAGCTAACCCATGAAGGGGGTTCATTTAGTCCTTTAACAAACTGCAAAGCTTTCTTATGCGAACTATCTACCAGCTCCAATCCAAACCTTGCTAGCTAGTTAAATTTGTTCACATACTCTTTAATAGTTATGCCTCCCTGCTTGAGCGCCAATAACCTTTCCATTTGCATGCTTTTCTCAGCTTAAAAAGAAATTTTATTTCAAACCTCCATCTAAAATCATCCCAAGTTTCCACCGGACTCCCCGCTTGGGTTACTTCCCACCAGAACAAAGCTTCATCTTTCAGTAGCCAAACGGCTAGCTGGATCTTCCTATGATCGTCCACTTCAAAGATTCCAAACAAGTCATTTGTCTCCTTGAGCCAATTCCTTCCCTTTACGAACGTCTCGGTTCCACGAAATGGCTTTCCGCCCATGGCATAGAAATCTTTGCAGATATTAGAGAAATTATATGCACGCTGAGGGGGAGGAGGAACGACGGGTGTAGCTGGGGAAGGAACATCAGCTTGACCACCAGCAGGCACCATGGCCTCTAGATACCTATGGAACCAGCCTAGTATCATAACGCCCTCTGGAATATTAGGTTCCCCACACATGTTGAAAAGAAAAGGAAAGAGATTCAGACAAAGGATCGTAAGATATTACATATGGCTTTGGGAATATGTTTTTCAAAATAGACGTTTCTTTTTTAAAATGCTTTCTTTTAAAACCTTTTTGAAAATAAATTTCAAAAACTTTTATCTAATCTATTAACCTTCAGTTGTGATACCAAGTGTGACACCCCACGTCCATTAACGTCACTCATTAAGAGAATGCAATTCCCTGCCTCTATGAACAACTCGGTTCCACGGAATGGCTTTCCTCAATTAGCACAGAAATCTTTGTAGATCTTAGAGAAGTTATCTGCGTGTGAAGGAGGAGGAGGAACAACGGGTGCAGCTGGGGGAGGAACGTCAGCTTGACCACCGAAAGGCGCCGTGGCCTCTATATACCTACGGAACCAGCGTGATATCGTAATGCTCTCTGGAATATTAGATTCCCCAAACATGCTGAATAGAAAAGGAAAGAGATTCTAAAAAAGGATCGAAAGATATTACATATGGCTTTGGGCAATATGTTTTCAAAATAAACGTTTCTTTTTTAAAATGCTTTCTTTCAAAACCTTTTTGAAAATAACTTTCAAATTTTTTTATCTAATCTAGTAACCTTCAGCTTTGATACCAAGTGTGATACCCCACGTCCATTAATATCACTCATTAAGAGAATGCACTAAGTTTCATGAAGAGTTATAGGTAAACAAAAACAAAAACATTACAAGATAGATATAAAATAGCAGTGGAATTAAAAACTTTATTAATCAAAAAGCATCGTGGTTCAAAACATCATATGTTTGAAAATACATAAACCTAGTACATCATCAAAACTTTTGTCTTGCACTTAAAACATCAGAGTACAAAAGTAAAAGAAGCGTAATTCCCCAAATAAAAACATAGCCAATAGTAGCAAAGATAAGAACTTAAGCAAAACATCTAAGCAGCTCCAGCAAAATGATAACAGAATCCTGATCAAGCTTGAGTATTCCTACCTTGAGAACCTAGGGGAGGGGGGAAACGGAAGAGAAAGAAGTGAAAACAAAATGGGTCAAACATAAAGTCTGGCAAGTCCAGTTACTCATAGCATATAAATAAGTAAAAGTATCGTGACAGGCATATACAGTGGATAAGGAAGGTAACAACATAAAAGACAGGTACGACAAGGTAAATAGGATAAACATGATCGAGTGCAATACGCTTCTCTAATGATTTCTCTGCATCAATACTAGTATAACAAGAATAAGATGATCCTAACATCTATAAGATGGTAGACTTAGGCGTACTTCCAGTGAGAGGTTTTCACCCCATACAATCAATAGGCAGCCCAAACATTTCGGAGATACCCTTATGGATAATAACGGGCTTTTAAACATACCAGAGCCTAAGTGTACCCTAATTACTACCCTAATCGATCATCTCCCTACTCCGTAGATACCCTGTGCTGGCCCCACAGTAAGGTGTATGACTCCCTAAAATGGCAACCCTTCGTTTTTCGGATGTGCACAACCATATCTACTGGTGTGATGGCATCTTATCTTCCTCTGTCCGGACCATGTACGCACCTGATCCGATCGGTATGCGCTGCCCACACCGTCCCCCACTTTCGAATCTCTTATAATTTTCCCAGTAAGCGTGCCCCGACTCCGACCTAGTTCGGATTACTTGTTTGAAACCTATATATGGGTTACTGATTGATACAGATCCCACACACAAGATGATGCAAGCTCTCCCCTTTGTCTTGCATCCCCACTTGGTTTTCCATATGTCACGCCTACCTACTGGTGTCATAAAATTGCATAACCCCAACAGGTTAAGTTTATGGGCCTATATGTATACATAAATATTACCCACCAACCCCAGATATACTTAACCCACCCACTATTCCAAACAAGTTAACTTAACCCCTATTCAGTTAACGTTCATACAATCCCTATGGATTCAACTAGGTTAAGCAGTCAACTTTATTACCATGTTCATTTATGGTTTAAAATGTGCTAGACCTCCCACATTAAGCCTACCACTTGTGGATGCTTGATATGCCGGTCGGTTCCAGGCAGACTTCTTCCTAAAGTCGGGCTTAACCTTGTGTCTTAGCACGTCTCGTGTTTACGCACCTAGAACCCTTACATTAGATTCACCACTTGTGGTCGCTCGATGTGTCGAGCAGTTCTGAGCAGACTTCCACCATAAGTGTAATCTAACCACGTGTCTAGGCATGGTTACAGTTTTTAATTATTGTAATCCTAGGCATTCCAATTATTAACCAAATTTACCTATGTCGTTATAGGTTTTCATGCCCCTTTCCCAAGTTATGTTCATAATGAACCATATGCCCCAAATTAATATTATTATACTTTATTTAAGTTATGTCCAAATTCCCAGTTATAAGATATGCCCTAATTCAACGTTTTCCCCTCGTTCCCAATCTAACGCATTCGTATATTTCAGCGGCATGCCTAGGCTCGAAGGTAGTCTGGCTATAGAAAAATAAAAAGGAGAAAATAGAGGGAATAGAACATAGATGAACATACTAACATGAAGGTCATATAGTGGCAGAAACAGGCATAAAACATATAGTGGCATAATGACAAGGTAGGCATATAGGAACAGATTTAATGAACATATGATAATAGGAATGATTCTAACATAATAGGGACAGGAATGACGTGATATAAATAATGATTTAGATGTCCAACTAATAACAGATCTGATTTGGCCATAAACATAATAGAACAGGTATATGGTGATGTAAACAGTGTATTAGATCTACAATCAAAGGTAGATCTGTCATGATAAAGGTTAAGATCGAAGTCATAGTCATGTCAGAATATCATAGATACACAAGTTATAACAGATTTGATATGATTCAAGCAGTCATAGGCATAGATCCAAATTATAGTCCTATCAAGTTTAACTTTTAATTATTTAGATTTCCAAATAACTTAAACTCACAGTGTTTGGATCTAAAAAATAGAGAAGGGATTGCTAGCGTTGAATCACATATCTAAGCTTGAATAACTTGATTGTAGAAGAAGAAATAGGCTTAATTTGATCTGGGTAGAGGCAGCATCTAGTTCTCCATTATTTTTGGTATGAAAAAACATGATAAATGAGGCCATATTTATAAGTGACCCCAAAACCCTAATTTGTCTCAGCTTTCGCGGGGGGGGGGGGGGGGGGGGTCAACCCCCCATGGGGTCGACCCATGGGTCGACACCTCCTTGAAGTGTCGACCTAGGGGTCAACACCCCCTTGAGGGGTCGATACCCCTGAGCGGGAAATTTGGCGCCAACGAAAATTTGATTTTTGAATGGATTTTTGATTTTTTGAATTAATTAATTATATATATATATATATATAATTCCCTTGCGCATATACAAACTTCAAACCTTCATAACTTCTTCATAGGGTGTCCATTTTACTGAAACCAGGTGTCCATTTTGACCAGAATTCCGATACAAATGCAATGGCGTAGGCAATTTCCCTTAATTCTGAATATAGAATTAATTATTCTTTAGTTTGTCCTCTTTAGTGTTGTTAAAATTACGGGGTGTTACAGTAAATGGATTTAGTAATAAAATTTGAGTTAAGTTATTATAAGATGCTAAAATAGATTAGAATAAAGGGATCTGAAAATAAATTCAAGTCATATAAGCAAAGCTATAAAAGAAGTTTAAAACTAAGACGTTGAGTTTAAATATAATAGTTTACTTAAGAATTCAATTAAGTAAACCATGTGTAATTAAAAGAAGGATTTCAATAATGTAAAGGAAAGGAATTGGTAAATGGATTTTTAGTAATAAAAATCCAAATTTAGTTATAATAAAATGTTGAATGATTTTGGGTAAAGTGCTTGGGAAATGGGTTATTGTAATCCAAGTTATAAATAGAGTTGTATAAAGAGGTTTTGAAGCGAAGGTTGGTGTTTTAGTAAACAATTTACTAAATCAATAAATTAAGTTAGATGGTTATAACTGAAATAGATTTTCTAACATAAGAAATGGTTTATAAAACCATAGTTAAATCAAATAATAAATATAATTTATGATACTTTTTTTATATCAAGTTTTGAGTTACAAGCTTTTATCTATCTTGAGATAAGAACGTTGTCGATCAAGGTCGAAGAGGTAACTAAAATAACCCAAATTGAACAGTTTCACTTGTAATATGCCGAAAACTCCCATCTTTTGAATCGACTATAATCTTCACAAGTATGATCCAAAATGGAAAAAACCCTCGGAACATTAACTTTGGGCTTACAACACATCAAACAAAAACAAAAGACTTTTTATTTACATCGTAAAAATATTACATCAGAGTACTATTACATATTAGAGTACGATAAACTTAAATACAATGCATAGCGGAAATACAATATTACATTACACAGTAGAAGACTAACTAATGCTCTTACATAGCTCTAGCTTTAATCTAGAAACCCACTCTAAGTATTTGCAAAACAAAACTACTTAACTGCCCATGTTAAAATAAAGGCACCCGAGCTTGCAAGGGAAAAACAAACTACGAGTCAAGCATAGGATTGGTATGAGAAACTCTAATCAGTTATTATTAACTTATCTAAAAGTATGGCATATCACGAGACCATGTCATGTAACACGGAACGGGTTTCCTCCACTTGAATGTTGGTCCCAAAACTCAACACTAAAATAGTTTCATCCTTATATTTATATTTATAAATCAAATAACTAGATAACAAACCATCACCCATATCATACAATCATCATCCAAGATTCAAACTTCGAAGTTCATCCTTTTGATAAAATGAAGCTATTATAAGACTCAAGTCCCATTACACAATGCAATGAAAACCATAAGATAGAGTTTTATCTTATAATAGCCAAACATACTTGATATTCTTTAAAATAAATATTTTGATATTATTATTAATGTCTAGGTGTGGAAATCACTTTCGAAAGTAAATGTATCAATCCTAGCTCGCATGATGCCCTATCCCATTATTTTGGCTGTATAATATATAACTAAACACAAGTCTCGTATTGGAAATTGGATTTTGGCTATGAACCAAGGCAAAGGACCTCCCTTAGCCATTCTCGGAACACTCTAGAAAATGTCATAAAGGTCAACAATTTATCCCTCTGATCGGAACAGCCAGTCAGCACTAGACGCGGCTGATTGGAATCTTACTTGAACATAATGTTCCCCCAGTCGTATTTGACCATCACACATGGCGCCTCGACTAACATCCACAAAAGAAAACTTGCTTGGGCTCCATGCCATGACAACACCATTCAACTAGAAGGGAACATTAGCCCATATCTCTACGGCCCAATATCCTGTTTTCGGCTCATTCCGGGGTGTGAGACCCTAGAGTCCTATCCACAAAGCTCTGATTTTCAACATAAGCTTTGGTCTGTCTACAAGCAGCACTCAGCATGCCACATTGTCAATTCACAACATATGATCGGTTTCTATTAATATATAACTCTCTGAATATTGAAGTCTCAGAGAAGGGTATTAAGCAAAAGAATAAAATTCTCCGCCACTAATTAATATAACATTAATAGAAACCAATCAGTTATGTTGTAAAGTACTATATCAAACACACTATCCGTCTACAAGTCCATTCTGGGTTTGAACAAAATCGAATGCACCTTATTCCTCATCCACTATGGCCCTTGCATATCCGAACAATCAACAAATACGTTTGGACTACTACCATTATAACCCCTTAACGGGAGCAACCCATATCCAAGGCATTAGCTAGTTGTCCATTGGATGTGACAATTTCCGGTCTTTTCATCGTATAATTATTCGAAATGAGATAAACCTAGTCTTTTCAAAATAATTAGCGCTAAAACTAAATCCTTTTGGATTATTAACCCACCAACTAAGTCTCCTTTAATTGGAAATCTATTTATAAGATTGAATCTTATTTTCACATTTGGTTAAGCTATTTATGCTACCAAAATCATCTATTCAATTCTATTAACATATTTGGTTAAGCTATTTAGGCTACCAAAATCATGTATTCAATTCTATTAACATATTTGGTTAATGTATTTAGGCTACCAAAATTCAGAGTAACTATCGTATATTACAAATCAATTAAGATATACTAGATGTTCTAAGTTTTATTCCATTTTTGGAATATTATTATGTTCTAACCTTTATAATTAAATTTTATAAAGATTTCTTTTCAACTAATCTTTAGAAATCGCCTTCTCTTTTAACTGGGTTAAAGAACAGTCATTAATTAAAATATCATTCACGATAAACCCCTAACTAATTGATATTAAATAAAAGAATTCAGACAAAATTATATCCACATATATTCAACACCAATTTCCATAATCAACGAGTACTATAAGTGGAATAGCGATGTAAAACATATTTCTAATTCCTCGTAATATCAAATGTCTACACAACGATAATCAATACCTAATATCTGAAGATCGTTTCTACCCAAATCCAATTTTTATTCAAATCGCAAATCTTTTCTAATTCATAATATTTACCTAATCCCTTATTTCTAATCATTGTTATATTTGATAAACCAACTAATTTATGTTTAATCCACTCAAATTTACTAAACATCATTTTATTATTTTCAACCAATTAGGCTGAAAACGCAAATGTCCCAAAATATAGCTTCAAACCTCCTATTTATTTTTCGAATTGCTTTAAATTATTTTATTATGATATATCATAATTTTTCCCTATTTTTAATAATTTAAAAATAGCTTGTTTGACTAAAATCCATTTTCAAGCCACTAATGGTTCTAGTGTTGTTTTTATTCATAATTGATTTGAACATATCTAAAGATCTAACCATTGGATTTTAAAACTCTACACACAATTTGAAAGCTCTTTTCATTTCTAATTCAATTTTTTTATTTTGGGAAAATCTGATGGTCAGATCTCCCGGTATATTAGTTTGAAGTTACGGGTCGAAATTTGTGAACTACCATTGCGCGATGAGTTCTATTCTGACCATACTTCGATGTATATTATAAACTACGTCAAATCACTTCTAAATTAGTATATAAAATGTATATAATAATTTCCAGAAACTATATCTTACATTTTAACCTTAAAACTCAGTATCTCTATTAAATGGCAATTATAATATTATTTTATTATTAAATAATACTATTTTCCAAACTTCATTATTTTGAACTCAAAATTTCCAAACAGCCATTATAAAAACAAATAAGAAAACTTTGTAAAGAAAAACACTTCGTATATATCCTAACCGAACATCACTTTTTCTAGTTACTATTCATTTAAAATAAAAACTTGAACATGCCATAACTACTTGAAAATTATTTCAAATCAATTTCTTTCTTTTACAAAAGTTCATTGTAATGAATTAAACTTTATGTTCGACAAAAATCAGACGTCAAATTTTGACTTTTATTTTCACCTATTATTATATTAATAAAATATTCATTAAAAATTATTTTAAAGAATGGAGACTTAATCAATGTGATCATAATTATAATTTTTAGCCATATACAACCATGATAATTACATACAATATTATTATCAACTATGATAACAACAATCATGACTATCCTGATATAATTTACCCTATATGCGCTTTAAACCATTAACACGTATATGGTTTTGTTAATCACCAGATTAACCGCAATCAATCAACACATGCTCTCAACATCAATGGATTTCACACCCATATACACTAACCAATATCGATTTTAACTTCCATATCAATGATCATTTAAGGTTCAAACTCATTCCAATGTCCATAAATTCAGTTTTATATGTCATATATGCAAGTGACATTAATTTGCAAAGATTAAGAAATTTGACAAAACCATTTGGTTTTAAAGTGAACGAAGTATTATTTGACATTTTTTGGTCCCAATGAAGTGTAACTATACTTATATCATTTCATTAGTTATATCACACTATTTTCTAAGTAATGAAAATGGTATGATTTTGGTAAATGCACTTATTTGAAGAAACAATTCAATGGTTGTTGTTTTCGGGGAATGAGAATAAGATATTATATTGGTTTTGAAATGAAATTAGTTTTTCAAAATACATTTAAAATTTCCATAAGCAAGAGTGTAAACTTTAATTGGTAAGAGTTTTATAGTTAAAGTTAACCGCTATGGATAGATTACAAGAATACGTCGCTTATGTTATACTGGCTCAGATAAGATTTGGCAATTAAATTATACCAATTGATAAAAAGTGTATATAATGATATTTCCAAGATAATGGGAATAAATGGGGATTTTTTAAATAAAGCTATATTTTTAGATAAAGGAAATAACAAGATGAGTTTCTGAAGACGTTTGTGCTAAAAAGGATAAGGGTTGATTTTGTTTTCAAGTAACGGAAACAAAAGAGATTAGTTGAGATGATTTATGGATCTAGTTTAAATCGATAGAATAACTATTAATGAATGGTTTTAAATGAAAGGGGCTTAAGCTGCCGAAATACTAATCTATATTGTTTGAGTTGATAGCTAAAACCCCAACTATCAATAAATATTGTTTGGACCTTTTAATGAGTTAGTTTGAAGAGACTGGAATAGGAACTAGACCCAAAACCACTTTGAACCAATTGTGCGTACGAAAATAAATTGCAGAGATATTATAAAGATGGAGCATTGAAGATAGTAGATCTTCATGAGAGGAAGAACTACTCGTTTAATTTCTCTGGCTAGCTACCAAAGTTAATATGACTTGTGATTCTGTCTTGATTGAAATCTCCGTATTGCTAGGACTACTCGCTACTGATCCTCGAGGTTATTCCTATATACAATGTGGTAGGAGGGTGCATTCGGTTCGTCATGTTCCTGATTGACTTGTATGAATGAATGTCTAATAGTGTATTACATGAGGGTCATGTATGTTGATTTTTACAAATATACCAAGTTTGTTGGCGGAGAAGGAAACTTCTCTTAGCTTAACACCAATGTATATTTATGGACATCAATTAGTGATTCGAATGATCTGACGATGTGACTTTCAAAGTTAATGTGATGTTCTCTAAAAGGTAATCATAACCTTAAGCCTTATCAAATGGGAAAATGATAGGAATCAGCAGGCATCATGGTATGTACGTCATTCCCACTAGGGTGTATTGTCACCGCCTAGAGAAATTTCATTTGTTTCTTCTTCTATCACTTTTGTATGCTTACGGATAACGGTGGTTTGAGCCCAAACGTTGGTGACAATATATTCGATACACTCAAGTTGAATGAGTGGTCGGTTATGTGTGGTCAGTTTGCAAGATGTTCTTGTTGAACCTCAACGTATCATCTCTAGAGTACACTGATCAGGAGGTGGTCCCATACCTTGTCATGTTGGAAATCCTAACCCCAATATTAGCCATACATTTTTAGCTGTAAATCAACTATGTTGAAAAGTGAGATGCAAGCTTTCCAGCTATATTCCTATTTATTTATTATTTGTTAGGCACTATTATAATATCATTGGATTTTAATAAAAAAGGAGTTTTGGTTATCGTAAGGTAAAAACACATGCAAAGTTTATGTGTGGTTGTGTCTTACGAGAGTTCCACTCTTTTAAAAAATAATTTCAAAAGTTGAACAAGTTGTTTGTCATATGAATTTATCACCGAAAGTATTCCAGACTGATCCGAGCTGATTTCGCTTTGCTTCAAATGTACTTGGGTCAGATCGAGCCCAGGTTAGGTTTCGCTTAGAGCTTCAAAAGGAAAACTGGAGTAAGAAGTACATCTATATATTCTAGCAATAAATTATTCCGCTGTGTGTGTTGTATTGAAATGTATGTGTACTCTGATTGTAAATCATGTATATATATACAATTTCATTTTGTGTAAAGCACTTTTATATATCATTTTTTTGTCCATTCCGTTGTGAAACTCTTATCTTCTTATTCTTCTATTCTAACATTTCTTTCTTTCTACTACTCACCCTCTAATTTCTTTCTGTTAACTATCTAGCTTTTTGATACTTGGATTTTTGGAAAGTGAATACATGATGAAGTATTAGTGTTAAAAATTCGAGCGTCGAATTTTCCAGGTCAGTACAGTAGGTATTAGAGCATAAGGTTTCGTAATAGCCTTGGTTAAGAGACATGACTCAACAGTGATAGGGTTATTAATACCCTGGATTGAGTTTTAGTGTGTGTGTGTGTGTGTGTGTATATAAGAGCATGTATTTGTAATTGAATATAAAACTATTTTTATATTATTTTGTAAGAAGGGTAAATGAAATAATTTTTCCCAAATTATATTTTATACAAACAATAGTTTACTCAAATTATAATAGTATTAGCTTGTTTGACTGACCTTATTCGAGAAACGTCTGAGAAGATTGACCTTATTCGACGGCGGATGAAGACATCCCAAGATAGGCAGAAATCCTATGAAGACAAGAGGAGGACTGACATAGAATTTGAAGTGGGAGAATTAGTTTGTATTAAAGTACCACCTCTGAGGAATGTGATTCGCTTCGGATCTATAGGGAAGTTAGCGCCTAGATTTATGGGACCATTTCCTATAACCGAAAGGATCGGCCAAATGGCCTACAGAGTGAAGCTCCCAGAAAACCTATCCGACATTCATGATGTTTTCAACATTTCTCATCTGTGGAAGTGCTTGCATGACACTACAG
Organism: Allium sativum; assembly: GCA_030737875.1. Classification (NCBI taxonomy): domain Eukaryota; kingdom Viridiplantae; phylum Streptophyta; class Magnoliopsida; order Asparagales; family Amaryllidaceae; genus Allium; species Allium sativum. The sequence goes on along the minus strand of CM060912.1, from coordinate 963,583,922 downwards.
AGGTAGTTGAGCCAAGTGTATTGGAACAGGATGCGACAGTCAGACGAGTCCCTACTCATACTCTTGGACCAGAAGTTAAGTGGCCCCGCAATAAAGAATCAAGTTGATAAAGGTTCAATGAGGAGATAACCCAGAGGACGTGACTTGGGAGACTGAAGACAAGATTTGTACTTTGTACCCTTTTCTTTTCGAGGGTATGTTCTTAACTCCTTTTTCCAAAGTTAATCTATGTTTGTTTCTGTCATTTGAGTATGACCTGTCAATAGTATTTCTCTACCTTTAGATAGGAATCCTATGGATGTAAACATGTATTTGAGACATGTTATGTTTGATTGATGCAAGTGGATGCAAGTGGTTGATAGTGGTTGCTTGTGGATGCATATACACACATTAGGCACTAGATCGGCTCAATCATTCTTATACTGCATATGGATGTGCGTGCATTTTTCTTTTCTTTTAATGGGTGAAAATGGATGTATTATCAAATGGATGTTGCATTTGGACGAATGAGTGTGCACACATATAGAACTTACATGTTATATAGGATTAATTGCATACATATTGGATTCATGGCATTAATGTACATTGCAGTAAGGAGGTCAATTGAATTAGTAGACCACCTAATCTTCGCATTAGTATTGGGAAATATATACACACCTTTGCATAATCTCATATAAGCATTAGACGTCTTTAAGGACAATGGATGCCTATGATTGATGTATGAGTAGATGGGTGATGGAAGGTAGGATATACATTCTTCTTAGCTTGAAGATATTAGGGACGAAATCCTTTAAGTAGAGGAAATGTAATACCCCATAATATTAACAACACATTATAATAATATATTAAGGAAAAATTAATTTAATATTCAGAATTAATTGAAACAATCTGTGCCATTGCATCCATCTCGGAATTCTGGTCAAAATAGACATTTGGTTTGCGTAAAACAGACACCATATGAAGAAGTTATGAAGGTTTGAAGTTTTTATATGTGCAAGATAATTATATATATATACAGGGCCCAGAAAATCAAAATTCTGTTCAAACTTCAGAAAATTACGTTGGCGGCAAAATTCCCGCCCCAGGGGTGTTGACCCCATATGGTTGGTCGACCCCTCTAGGGCTGAGGTGGCAGTCGGTTTTAGAGGGGCTGGCAGCTATATATAGAGGTCCATTTCTCTTGTTTTCTTCATTGGAAATTATGGAGGCCAAATGCTGCCGGTGTATAAACTGAGACAGATCCTTTCTTCAACAATGATCAACTAAAGCTAGTCAATTAGAGATTCAAGCGTAGATCTACCACCCAACAAGATTCTTTTTTAGTTCTATCTTCTTAGCCAAACACTGTGAGTTCTAAGTTACTTTTAGATTTAAATGTTTAAAAGTAAAACGTGAAAGTACTGTGATTTGGATCTGTCTTGAATCATGAATCTATGTTATTCTTGAATCTCAAATTTTATTATGCTAGATCTACTTTTATGGATCTAATTAACCTCTGGTTTTTTTATCATGCCACCTTTGTGGATCTGAACCTTTGTCAAGTTTGTGATTAATTTGGAACTATCATTATTAGGACAGTTATATCTTTTTCTAGATCTAGATCATCTTGTTGTGGTAAATTTCTGTCATTTATTGGACATATGAATCTACTCATGCTTCTTATGACACCCTTGTTATGTTAGATCTAGTTTAATTATCACAAGTTCATGGATCTACCCTTATATGTCCACTTTATCACCATGTCTGTATGTATGCATTTGTTTATGCCAGTTATGTTGGAAAATAATCATTGTTGTCATCTTCCTGTAACAACCCGAAAATCTGGGCCAGTTTAAAATTTTTATTTTGGCAATTTTAGCGAATTTTGATTATTTAAAATGAATTATTTTAAATAATATCGACGGAAATTTATTTTGAATATAATTCGAACGTATATATTATACGCGTCGTCGTTAGAATATAAATATTTATATATAATTATAAATAGAATTGAAAATGGCGCGGTAGTTCGATAATTCGATTTCAAACTTCAATTGAATGTACCGGGTGCAAAACAATCCGGATTTTAGTGAAACCAAAAATAATGGGATCTAATTGTGAATATCTTTCCAACGAATCCGAAAAATCAAGATTTCATATCGGGAATCAAAAGATATGTCCAGTTGAAAATTCTGAATAGTCGCTATGGAATTCAGGCCCTTAAAAATGGACATTTTGCAAATGACCTCGGATTTCGACGAAACCAGTTTTGTTGGGTCCGCAGTGTCAAGTTATTGCTAGATTCCAAATTTCATAATTTTTCGAATCGATATGTGAGCGTGGCAAAGGAAAACGCGTTTGACCAGTTTCAGTAGATTTTAATCGACTGGAAATTGGCCATTTTTCAAACGGTCTCAGAATTCGACGAAACTAGTTTTGTTAGGACCGTATCGTCAATACGAAGCTAGAAAATATTTTTCTGGAATTTTTAAAGTTCGTATGTGACCCCGGTAATTTGAAATGTACGTTTAAAATTCAATATAGTGATTTAAATGTTAATTCAACGGAAACTGATTGTAACAGCCGAATCAGCGTACGATACATATCCCATTGTGTTCGGAATGGGGGTAGAACGCTATGGACGACAGGCGGTGGGCCTCGTTTCGAGGTCGTATGTAAAAGTCAACATTTTGAAATTAAAATAATAATAATAAAAAAAAAAAAAAATAATAATAAGAAAATAAAATTTTCTCTTTCCTCCCTTAACTTCCCTCTGGCCCCCCCCCCGATCCATTTTGAATCAGAAGAAAAAGAAAAAAAAAGAAAAAAAAAAGAGACGGAGGCGCGCCCCACCGTCCAACCACCACCACCGCTGCTCGCCGCGACTCCCTCCTCAGCTTCCCCTTCCACCGCCGCTTCTCTCCTCCTCTCCACCTCGCCGCCCTCCCCTGCGGTCCCTTCTCTCTCCTCTTATATCCCAAATCGCCCAAAGACGCTGCCGCGCCCTAACCCCGTAGACCGCCACCAAATCGCCACCGCACTCCCCCCTGGCGCCGCCCAGACGCCCTTCCCCCTTCTCCGATTTCCCCCCCCCTCCTCCAGCGAGGATCTCGACTCCCTTTCCCCCCTTTTTTTTTATCGAGCACTGTAAGTTTAGGTTTTTATTTTATTTTTATTTTAATTCGTTAAAACTAATTTCCAGTTTTTTTAAAGGTTTAAAACAGTTTTTTTTTAAAAAAAAAAAAGATTTAAAACAGTTTTTTTAAAGGTTTAAAACAGTTTTTTTTTTGGTTTAAAACAGTTTTTTTAAAAGGTTTAAAACAGTTTTTTTTAAAAAGGTTTAAAACAGTTTTTTTTAAAAAAAAAAGATATAAAACAGATTTTTAAAAGGTTTAAAAACTGATTTCTTTAGAAAGAAAAATCATATTTTTATGTATTGAAAGTCGAGATAAAAATCAGGTTTTTATATGTTGAAAGCAAAAGTAAAGATTCGATTTTTATATATGGAACTTTGAAGTAAAAATTCGATTTTTATATATGGAACTTTGAAATAAAAACTCGATTTTTATATATTGAACTTTGAAATAAAAACTCGATTTTTATATATTGAATAGCGAAATAAAAATTCGATTTTTATATATATAGTGGCTACGGGCGAAGGTGACAAGGAGGCGAGAACGACGAAGTTTCTGCAAATGAAGAGCCGTGGAGCTAGGATAGCTATATGTGAGAATTTCTCACCTTTCAATTTATTTTCTAGTTATATATATATACTAGGATGCAGACGGTGCTTAGTAGCACCCGACACCCGTCCACAGACCATGGACTTGTTTGTTTGGCTGTTTGGTTATTGATTGTGATATTGGTTTGAATGTGGTTTGTGGTGTGGAAAATCGAATCGATAAATTGGTTAGGAGTAGACGTGCGCCGTTATAAGGCGAAGGAGTAAGGCTAGGTTAGACCCTTACTCCAAATTTTGTGGTTTGCAAAATGAAATTGATTTGATTGATGAGTGAATGGCGTGGGCCTTCACTAGACCGGGGATAAGGCTAGGCCTTGTCCCGTTTCTAGTATCGTGCCGTTATGCCGCCGAAATTTTCTAAAATAAGTTAGAAAAATAAAATTAGCATTTTATTTAACGAATGAACTGAATATAAATTCATATGTTAAAATAAAATGTGTTATCGTTAAAAATATAATTTTTAACGTGAATGTGAATAAATAAATATTCATTTACAAACCAGACGGTTTGTTTATGTACACCTATTTGAATGACGTTGATTGGGTCGATAAATTTTACACATCGCCTAACTGCACAAATAAAATATGTGTTTGATTGTTTGAAACCCCACACGGGTGTTAGGATGAAATTTGAAGTTCACTCATCCTGATTTATTAAATATGTCGATCGATTGATTGACAAGCTGCTATAAGCGTTAAATGTCTATATTTGATGCTTATACAGTGTAGTGCACTTTGGTTGATGGTTGATTATTCATCGTTGTTGATATATACATGTGTTGTAGAAAATCCATATAATTAACATTATATGGTAATTGATTGGGCCTCATTCCAGTTTCGAGAAAAATAGAAATATTTGAAATAGAAATATTTGAAATAGAAATATTTGAAATAGAAATATTTGAAATAGAAATATTTGAAATAGAAATATTTGAAATAGAAATATTTGAAATAGAATATTTGAAAATAGAAATATGTGAAGCCGTGAGGATTAGATTGACGCCATTTTGACGTGAACGATATTTATATCGATTTTATTCATTTTAAAATGAATATTGAAACGTGATTTCGAAATCGAATATTTTGAAATGAATTGAATTGAAAACGATTTCGAAATGAATTGAATTGAAAACGATTTCGAAATGAATTGAATTGAAAACGATTTCGAAATGAATTGAATTGAAAACGATTTCGAAATAAATTGAATTGAAAACGATTTCGAAATGAATTGAAAACGAATTCAAATTGAATTGAAAGCGATTTCGAAATAAATTGAATTGAAAACGATTTCGAAATGAATTGAATTGAAAACGATTTCGAAATGAATTGAATTGAAAACGATTTCGAAATGAATTGAATTGAAAACGATTTCGAAATGAATTGAATTTTAAAACGATTTCGAAATGAATTGAATTGAAAACGAATTCAAATGGAATTGAAAGCGAATTGAAATGAATTCAAATTGAATTGAAATTTGAATTGAATAGAAATGAATTTTGAAACGAATTTATAAAGAAGAATTCAATTTTGATTTGAATTGAAAAGGAAGTTGAAATTGCTTTTGAAACGAATTTAAAACCATTTATATAATTCGTTTTAAATAGTAATCGACGAAATATATATTATATATATTATATATATAATATAATGGCCTGAATAGAACGCGCCGCGCTGCGGCAGTTCGCGAATTTCGATCATTTGTTTCAAACGGACATTACGGGAGATCCGACCGTCGGATTCTCCTAAAACCGGAACCGTTGGGTTCGTATCGAAAAGAGCTTTCTAATGAATGTTAGAAATTTGAAATCTAACGGTTGGATTTGGAGATACGTCCAAATCAAATTCGAAAAAGGTCGCTGTAAGTGCAGTTCGATGGCCGTTAATGGAAATCGACCGTACGGGCCTTGATAAAATTATTAAAAATAGTAATAATTTGTGTAAAATCATAAGAAATGATTTGTGAAAGTTTGGGATGAAAAACTCCATATTTGAAAAGATAAAAATAGATTTTTATCGAAATGAACTAGTTTTGAACTAGAATTATAATTCTATTTATTTTTAAATAAATAAATTGAATTTGAAATGGTTTTGAAAATAACCAAAATTTCCAATGATTGCATTGGAGTGGATTTGAATCGAAATTGTCTTCGGAATATTTCGATGTTGGAATTCGTGATATTACAGGTGTTGTTATGGAAATTTGAAAGATATATATGTATATCGTTATTTCCAATACGACATTTGTTAATCGTAGAATTTGATATTGAATATAGGCCGATATAGTTTCTATTCAGAGCCTTGTATTGAATATCGAATGTGATTTGGGTTTGTCGTGAATGGTGTCTTCACTAACACTGTTCTTGAACCCAGTTGAGAAAAGATTAAATCTTTTTATTTAGATTTAATGAAGTGTACCAATTAAATGATATTTAATTGGAATTGAAGTGATATTGATTTTTGGGTTTATCGTGAACAGTGTTTTAAATAACACTTGTTCTTTAACCCGATAATTAATGGGATGTGACTTTGGGTTTATCGTGAACCGTGTTTTAAATGACACTGATTCTTTAACCCAGTCACAGATTAAAACTAAGTGGAGTTTTAATGAATCTTTAATTAGATTGAAAAGATCGAGAATGGAGTATCACCAGTTTTGCTCCAGGCGATAGTTAAATCTTTAATTAGATTTGAATGTGAAATTTAGAAACTAACTGGCGGTTAGCCAAGCAGAATGGTTTTCTGGATATTGATCTGATGTTGGTTTCGGCCTTCGGGGTTAATATTTGGGGAATTATTCTCTTGATTAATTTACGGTTAGTGACTAATGAATTGGAATGAGGCGTATGTTGTGTTTGTGTAACACTTTTATAATATATACGCGAGTTATTCGGAAAGACCGGGTTTATCCCATTCTGAATAACTGATACGACGATAAGTCGAAGATGAAGACGATGGTCGAAGACCGGAAGTCTTCACGTCGTTTGGGTGATAACTGATGATCTTGATTGGGCTGTACACCCAAGAAGATGGAAACAGTTAGTGATCGTCCAGACGTACTTGGAGATCGATGGATATGCGGGGTACTAGGTGCCTCCGGTTTCGTTCAGACCCAGAACGGACTTGTAAATGGACTGTGTGTCTGACATCGGATTTCATTCTGTGTGACTGATATCGGTTGCATAGGATGGCTTGCCTGTGTGGCATGCTAAGATGCAAATGATCGAGGCTTCTGTTGAAAAGCAAAGTCTTGTGGTGATGATCAAAGCACGGCCTTTGTGGCGTAGCTTTGTGTAACGTTTACCTCGCGTGTTTCACACCCGGTATGAACCAAAAACGGGAGACGGACCTCAGGGAGGGCATGCGTTTCTTTCTAGCTAGAAGTGGCGTCAGTGGTTTTACACGCCCTGACGAGTTTGACTTATGTGGTTGTTGCTGTTGCGAGGCGCCTCGGTTATATCGGTTTCGGCCGAATGCATTCTGGTCGGCTGACGGACCAGACTTACACCCCATAGGGTGGGGAGACGTATTGTTCAGGCATAATAATCCACTCCGTGTGGACCGGCCCTGACGATCCAAGGCTTGCCTGCGCGCTTGCCTGAGACATGGGCTAGATTGTCTCGAATCGGTTGAGGACTATCTTTTGCCTCGGTTCATAGATGGAAACCCAATTTCCAAATACGAGACTTTGCGGTTTTGATTGTATATCCTATATATGGCGACATAGTGGGATGGGGCGCTCATGCCGCCTATGATTGATACTTATGATTTGAAGTGTTTTATATACTATGCACTTATAATAGTATCAAATGATTTGTTTTAAACGTATCAAGCATTCTTTGGCTGTTATAAGGGAAAACCCTATCCTCGACTGCGTTGCATTGTGTGATGGGACCTGGGTCTTATAACAGCTTCATTTTTCTTTATTTAGCATTGCGCTGTTGGTTTTATGCACTGGTATTCTTGGGAGGAAACCCGTTCCGTGTTATACGGCGTGGTCCCTTGATTTACCTAAAGATTTGAAATAAAGATTAATAACTGTTTTAGTTCTCACACCAGTCACATGACTGACCTGGAGTTTATTGTTTTAACCTAAACTCTGGGTGCCCCTATTTTCGACACGGGCAGCTAGTAGTTTTGGTTTTGCAGATTTATATTCACAGGATCCTGGTTTACAGCTGGAACGATATCCGGAAAGCTTTGTATCCGTATATCTCATTCTAGTTGTGTATTGTATTATTTTCCGCTGCTATGTATTTAAATGTAATTTAAATCTCTGATATTTCTGTGTAATATTCATTTATACTCTGTATATTCTTGTAATCTGATGCATTGTTGTAATATACAATGAAACGTTCTTCTGTATGCGTTCTGCTGTGGTTTGTTCTCGAACTATCCGACGCTTTCCTTTACGGGGAAGTTGCGGGTCTTTACATTTGGTATCAGAGCTTTGGTTTACAAAGCTCAGAGAACAAGGCACATTAGAACCATACGAAAGAATTCATCAGATATTGGATTAGCAATATCCAATGGAATGACTCGTTAGAGATAGGATCAGTAGTATCCTAGAACGGGTGTGAAGAGTATATTTTTCAAATGAAAACATTTTGTTTTGAAAATTTAAATCAACTATTCGTATTGGATCATTTATTTATATTGATTTGGACAATCCGATATATAAAGATTTTGCATATGCGTCTTGCAAATGTGTATTCGAAGTTTCAATATATTGGATAGATATAGAATCATACTCTAGTTGCCCGGGGATAATTCTGGTGATGGGGCACTGTCGCCAGTGTTTACTTTCGAGTAACGAAAGTGAGATTTCTATATATTTCCTATTGACTGGTGTGAGAACCAAAATTAGATAGGGCCTATTGTTGTGATTTGACATCAAAAATCTGATTTTTGACTATGTATCAAAATTATGAATTTGAAACTCTAATTCACTAATTGATTGATGTTTGTGTTGTTTGTTCAATTGTTTGCTAATTTTGAACCTTTATGCCTAACTAAACCAAATATTGAACTATATTGAGAATTGGTCGCATTTGCTTGCATATACATATACTTACATTGAACAGGTCATAGCAAGGAGGCTAGAGCAGAGAATAAAATTTGTTTGCCCGACAAATAGGTACATGTTTACTACATAATTTCCTGTTTTGTTTGGGTGATGATGATTTTGTGAGCCTATTGGCTAGCCGTTTGGCTTTTTCTTTTTCTTTTTGAGATCTGAAGGACCGGGGAAGCTATTTGAAATTCCCCGATGCTCCCGGTGCAGGGGAGGTTATGGCGAAATTTTTCAAAAATTTAGGGTGTTAGCCAAATTTTTGAAATTTTGAAAATTCTCAGAAACTGAAAAGTTGAAGAACTTAAGCCGTAATCAAAAACAATGGAAGTTGAGTTGAATTGTTAAACAACTTTCGACTTTGTTCCTTTTCGGGGACGAAAAGTTTTAAGTGGGGGAGATTGTAACAACCCGAAAATCTGGGCCAGTTTAAAATTTTTATTTTGGCAATTTTAGCGAATTTTGATTATTTAAAATGAATTATTTTAAATAATATCGACGGAAATTTATTTTGAATATAATTCGAACGTATATATTATACGCGTCGTCGTTAGAATATAAATATTTATATATAATTATAAATAGAATTGAAAATGGCGCGGTAGTTCGATAATTCGATTTCAAACTTCAATTGAATGTACCGGGTGCAAAACAATCCGGATTTTAGTGAAACCAAAAATAATGGGATCTAATTGTGAATATCTTTCCAACGAATCCGAAAAATCAAGATTTCATATCGGGAATCAAAAGATATGTCCAGTTGAAAATTCTGAATAGTCGCTATGGAATTCAGGCCCTTAAAAATGGACATTTTGCAAATGACCTCGGATTTCGACGAAACCAGTTTTGTTGGGTCCGCAGTGTCAAGTTATTGCTAGATTCCAAATTTCATAATTTTTCGAATCGATATGTGAGCGTGGCAAAGGAAAACGCGTTTGACCAGTTTCAGTAGATTTTAATCGACTGGAAATTGGCCATTTTTCAAACGGTCTCAGAATTCGACGAAACTAGTTTTGTTAGGACCGTATCGTCAATACGAAGCTAGAAAATATTTTTCTGGAATTTTTAAAGTTCGTATGTGACCCCGGTAATTTGAAATGTACGTTTAAAATTCAATATAGTGATTTAAATGTTAATTCAACGGAAACTGATTGTAACAGCCGAATCAGCGTACGATACATATCCCATTGTGTTCGGAATGGGGGTAGAACGCTATGGACGACAGGCGGTGGGCCTCGTTTCGAGGTCGTATGTAAAAGTCAACATTTTGAAATTAAAATAATAATAATAAAAAAAAAAAAAAATAATAATAAGAAAATAAAATTTTCTCTTTCCTCCCTTAACTTCCCTCTGGCCCCCCCCCCGATCCATTTTGAATCAGAAGAAAAAGAAAAAAAAAGAAAAAAAAAAGAGACGGAGGCGCGCCCCACCGTCCAACCACCACCACCGCTGCTCGCCGCGACTCCCTCCTCAGCTTCCCCTTCCACCGCCGCTTCTCTCCTCCTCTCCACCTCGCCGCCCTCCCCTGCGGTCCCTTCTCTCTCCTCTTATATCCCAAATCGCCCAAAGACGCTGCCGCGCCCTAACCCCGTAGACCGCCACCAAATCGCCACCGCACTCCCCCCTGGCGCCGCCCAGACGCCCTTCCCCCTTCTCCGATTTCCCCCCCCCTCCTCCAGCGAGGATCTCGACTCCCTTTCCCCCCTTTTTTTTTATCGAGCACTGTAAGTTTAGGTTTTTATTTTATTTTTATTTTAATTCGTTAAAACTAATTTCCAGTTTTTTTAAAGGTTTAAAACAGTTTTTTTTTAAAAAAAAAAAAGATTTAAAACAGTTTTTTTAAAGGTTTAAAACAGTTTTTTTTTTGGTTTAAAACAGTTTTTTAAAAGGTTTAAAACAGTTTTTTTTAAAAAGGTTTAAAACAGTTTTTTTTAAAAAAAAAAGATATAAAACAGATTTTTAAAAGGTTTAAAAACTGATTTCTTTAGAAAGAAAAATCATATTTTTATGTATTGAAAGTCGAGATAAAAATCAGGTTTTTATATGTTGAAAGCAAAAGTAAAGATTCGATTTTTATATATGGAACTTTGAAGTAAAAATTCGATTTTTATATATGGAACTTTGAAATAAAAACTCGATTTTTATATATTGAACTTTGAAATAAAAACTCGATTTTTATATATTGAATAGCGAAATAAAAATTCGATTTTTATATATATAGTGGCTACGGGCGAAGGTGACAAGGAGGCGAGAACGACGAAGTTTCTGCAAATGAAGAGCCGTGGAGCTAGGATAGCTATATGTGAGAATTTCTCACCTTTCAATTTATTTTCTAGTTATATATATATACTAGGATGCAGACGGTGCTTAGTAGCACCCGACACCCGTCCACAGACCATGGACTTGTTTGTTTGGCTGTTTGGTTATTGATTGTGATATTGGTTTGAATGTGGTTTGTGGTGTGGAAAATCGAATCGATAAATTGGTTAGGAGTAGACGTGCGCCGTTATAAGGCGAAGGAGTAAGGCTAGGTTAGACCCTTACTCCAAATTTTGTGGTTTGCAAAATGAAATTGATTTGATTGATGAGTGAATGGCGTGGGCCTTCACTAGACCGGGGATAAGGCTAGGCCTTGTCCCGTTTCTAGTATCGTGCCGTTATGCCGCCGAAATTTTCTAAAATAAGTTAGAAAAATAAAATTAGCATTTTATTTAACGAATGAACTGAATATAAATTCATATGTTAAAATAAAATGTGTTATCGTTAAAAATATAATTTTTAACGTGAATGTGAATAAATAAATATTCATTTACAAACCAGACGGTTTGTTTATGTACACCTATTTGAATGACGTTGATTGGGTCGATAAATTTTACACATCGCCTAACTGCACAAATAAAATATGTGTTTGATTGTTTGAAACCCCACACGGGTGTTAGGATGAAATTTGAAGTTCACTCATCCTGATTTATTAAATATGTCGATCGATTGATTGACAAGCTGCTATAAGCGTTAAATGTCTATATTTGATGCTTATACAGTGTAGTGCACTTTGGTTGATGGTTGATTATTCATCGTTGTTGATATATACATGTGTTGTAGAAAATCCATATAATTAACATTATATGGTAATTGATTGGGCCTCATTCCAGTTTCGAGAAAAATAGAAATATTTGAAATAGAAATATTTGAAATAGAAATATTTGAAATAGAAATATTTGAAATAGAAATATTTGAAATAGAAATATTTGAAATAGAAATATTTGAAATAGAATATTTGAAAATAGAAATATGTGAAGCCGTGAGGATTAGATTGACGCCATTTTGACGTGAACGATATTTATATCGATTTTATTCATTTTAAAATGAATATTGAAACGTGATTTCGAAATCGAATATTTTGAAATGAATTGAATTGAAAACGATTTCGAAATGAATTGAATTGAAAACGATTTCGAAATGAATTGAATTGAAAACGATTTCGAAATGAATTGAATTGAAAACGATTTCGAAATAAATTGAATTGAAAACGATTTCGAAATGAATTGAAAACGAATTCAAATTGAATTGAAAGCGATTTCGAAATAAATTGAATTGAAAACGATTTCGAAATGAATTGAATTGAAAACGATTTCGAAATGAATTGAATTGAAAACGATTTCGAAATGAATTGAATTGAAAACGATTTCGAAATGAATTGAATTTTAAAACGATTTCGAAATGAATTGAATTGAAAACGAATTCAAATGGAATTGAAAGCGAATTGAAATGAATTCAAATTGAATTGAAATTTGAATTGAATAGAAATGAATTTTGAAACGAATTTATAAAGAAGAATTCAATTTTGATTTGAATTGAAAAGGAAGTTGAAATTGCTTTTGAAACGAATTTAAAACCATTTATATAATTCGTTTTAAATAGTAATCGACGAAATATATATTATATATATTATATATATAATATAATGGCCTGAATAGAACGCGCCGCGCTGCGGCAGTTCGCGAATTTCGATCATTTGTTTCAAACGGACATTACGGGAGATCCGACCGTCGGATTCTCCTAAAACCGGAACCGTTGGGTTCGTATCGAAAAGAGCTTTCTAATGAATGTTAGAAATTTGAAATCTAACGGTTGGATTTGGAGATACGTCCAAATCAAATTCGAAAAAGGTCGCTGTAAGTGCAGTTCGATGGCCGTTAATGGAAATCGACCGTACGGGCCTTGATAAAATTATTAAAAATAGTAATAATTTGTGTAAAATCATAAGAAATGATTTGTGAAAGTTTGGGATGAAAAACTCCATATTTGAAAAGATAAAAATAGATTTTTATCGAAATGAACTAGTTTTGAACTAGAATTATAATTCTATTTATTTTTAAATAAATAAATTGAATTTGAAATGGTTTTGAAAATAACCAAAATTTCCAATGATTGCATTGGAGTGGATTTGAATCGAAATTGTCTTCGGAATATTTCGATGTTGGAATTCGTGATATTACAGGTGTTGTTATGGAAATTTGAAAGATATATATGTATATCGTTATTTCCAATACGACATTTGTTAATCGTAGAATTTGATATTGAATATAGGCCGATATAGTTTCTATTCAGAGCCTTGTATTGAATATCGAATGTGATTTGGGTTTGTCGTGAATGGTGTCTTCACTAACACTGTTCTTGAACCCAGTTGAGAAAAGATTAAATCTTTTTATTTAGATTTAATGAAGTGTACCAATTAAATGATATTTAATTGGAATTGAAGTGATATTGATTTTTGGGTTTATCGTGAACAGTGTTTTAAATAACACTTGTTCTTTAACCCGATAATTAATGGGATGTGACTTTGGGTTTATCGTGAACCGTGTTTTAAATGACACTGATTCTTTAACCCAGTCACAGATTAAAACTAAGTGGAGTTTTAATGAATCTTTAATTAGATTGAAAAGATCGAGAATGGAGTATCACCAGTTTTGCTCCAGGCGATAGTTAAATCTTTAATTAGATTTGAATGTGAAATTTAGAAACTAACTGGCGGTTAGCCAAGCAGAATGGTTTTCTGGATATTGATCTGATGTTGGTTTCGGCCTTCGGGGTTAATATTTGGGGAATTATTCTCTTGATTAATTTACGGTTAGTGACTAATGAATTGGAATGAGGCGTATGTTGTGTTTGTGTAACACTTTTATAATATATACGCGAGTTATTCGGAAAGACCGGGTTTATCCCATTCTGAATAACTGATACGACGATAAGTCGAAGATGAAGACGATGGTCGAAGACCGGAAGTCTTCACGTCGTTTGGGTGATAACTGATGATCTTGATTGGGCTGTACACCCAAGAAGATGGAAACAGTTAGTGATCGTCCAGACGTACTTGGAGATCGATGGATATGCGGGGTACTAGGTGCCTCCGGTTTCGTTCAGACCCAGAACGGACTTGTAAATGGACTGTGTGTCTGACATCGGATTTCATTCTGTGTGACTGATATCGGTTGCATAGGATGGCTTGCCTGTGTGGCATGCTAAGATGCAAATGATCGAGGCTTCTGTTGAAAAGCAAAGTCTTGTGGTGATGATCAAAGCACGGCCTTTGTGGCGTAGCTTTGTGTAACGTTTACCTCGCGTGTTTCACACCCGGTATGAACCAAAAACGGGAGACGGACCTCAGGGAGGGCATGCGTTTCTTTCTAGCTAGAAGTGGCGTCAGTGGTTTTACACGCCCTGACGAGTTTGACTTATGTGGTTGTTGCTGTTGCGAGGCGCCTCGGTTATATCGGTTTCGGCCGAATGCATTCTGGTCGGCTGACGGACCAGACTTACACCCCATAGGGTGGGGAGACGTATTGTTCAGGCATAATAATCCACTCCGTGTGGACCGGCCCTGACGATCCAAGGCTTGCCTGCGCGCTTGCCTGAGACATGGGCTAGATTGTCTCGAATCGGTTGAGGACTATCTTTTGCCTCGGTTCATAGATGGAAACCCAATTTCCAAATACGAGACTTTGCGGTTTTGATTGTATATCCTATATATGGCGACATAGTGGGATGGGGCGCTCATGCCGCCTATGATTGATACTTATGATTTGAAGTGTTTTATATACTATGCACTTATAATAGTATCAAATGATTTGTTTTAAACGTATCAAGCATTCTTTGGCTGTTATAAGGGAAAACCCTATCCTCGACTGCGTTGCATTGTGTGATGGGACCTGGGTCTTATAACAGCTTCATTTTTCTTTATTTAGCATTGCGCTGTTGGTTTTATGCACTGGTATTCTTGGGAGGAAACCCGTTCCGTGTTATACGGCGTGGTCCCTTGATTTACCTAAAGATTTGAAATAAAGATTAATAACTGTTTTAGTTCTCACACCAGTCACATGACTGACCTGGAGTTTATTGTTTTAACCTAAACTCTGGGTGCCCCTATTTTCGACACGGGCAGCTAGTAGTTTTGGTTTTGCAGATTTATATTCACAGGATCCTGGTTTACAGCTGGAACGATATCCGGAAAGCTTTGTATCCGTATATCTCATTCTAGTTGTGTATTGTATTATTTTCCGCTGCTATGTATTTAAATGTAATTTAAATCTCTGATATTTCTGTGTAATATTCATTTATACTCTGTATATTCTTGTAATCTGATGCATTGTTGTAATATACAATGAAACGTTCTTCTGTATGCGTTCTGCTGTGGTTTGTTCTCGAACTATCCGACGCTTTCCTTTACGGGGAAGTTGCGGGTCTTTACACTTCCCATCACCTTTCATTGTGATTTTTTATGGCCAGGCTACTTTATAGCCTAGGCATGCCGCTAGAAATTATGCGAATGCGTTAGTTAGGGAACAGGGGAATTATTAGAATTGTCAAAACTTGGTTAATGAATATGAATATGGACATATAATTCACTATTAACATAATCGGGAAAAATGGGCATGAAACCTATAACCAATCATGACATAGGTAAAAATTGGACAAGAATAAAATGCTGAGGATTACAACTAGAAATTGTAATTGCACTTATGACACGTGGTTAGGTTGCATTAGTGGTGGAAGTCTTCCCGGACCCAACCGGCATATCCAGCAACCACAATTGTTGAACCGAATGTCAGAGGTCTAAGTGCACAAACACGAATTGGGCTAAGACACGAGGTTAGGCCCAACTTGTGGAAGAAGTCTGCCCGGGCCCGTCCGGCATATCTAGCATCCACAAGTTGTATGCCTAATGTGGGAGGTCTATCCCGTTATAAACCATAAATGGATATGGTAACGAATTGGACTACTTAACTAAATTTAATCCATAGGGATTGTATGTTTATGAACTAAAGTTAGGGCTATGTAAAATTGGTTGAACAGTAGGTGGGTTAAGTAAATCTAAAGGGGTGGGTAATATTTACGTATAGGCCCACAAACTTAGCTCGACCAGGTTATGTAATTAATGACACCTAGTCGTAAGCATAACGGTAGAAAGATTGGGGTTATATAATTAAAGACACCTCTTAGAGTAAATATAACATATGGAAAACCTAGTGGGGGATACAAGATAAGGAGGAGAGCTTGTATCACATTGTGTGGGACCTGTTTCAGTTAGTAACCCAGAGTAGTTATCGAGTAGAGTACTCTGAGCTAGATCGGAGAAAGGGCACGCTTACTGAACTGATTGTAAGAGATCTAAATGTGGAGTTTGGTGTCGGCGGCACAAACCGACTGGGCCATGTGCGTGCATGAGCCGTGCAGAAGGGGATAAGACAACCGTGAACCTGTAGATATGGGGCTGTGCATATCAGCGGATGGTGGCCGCTTTAGGACGTGATATATCCTACGGTGGGGTCGGCACAGGGTATCTACGCGGATTAAGTAGCCGATCGATTAAGGGAAATAGTTAGGATACTTTTGGACGTATGCCTAAGTCTACCACCTTACAGTGGAAGGGATCATCTCATTCTGGATATACTAGTAATAGTGCAGAGTAGTCATTAGAAGCGTATACACCATATCCTTTTGTCTTGTCATACCTGCCTTTTATGTAGTTATCTCTCTCTTATCCACTATATATGCCTTTCATGGTACTTTTATTTATTTACTTGCTAAAAGTAACTGGACTCGCCAGAGTTTATGTCTGACCCTTTTTGTTTCCTCTTCTTTCTTCTATTCCCCCCTCCCCCCTTCCCCGCCCTTCCAGGTTCGCAGGGAGGGAATTCTCAGTCTTAGTCAAGACTCGGTTATCATCTTATTGGAGCTGCTTTTGAATTATAGCTCAAGTTCTTATCTCTACTATGGCTTAGCTCTTTTTCTTGGGGAATTATGTTTTTTTTATATTTATGTACTCTGGTGGTACAAGACAGAAGTTATATTATTGTAATGGTTTTTGTGACTTATGGTATTAGTACCACAATGTATGATTTATGTTTGAAATAAAAATTTGTATTTTTGCTGCTATCTTATTTATATCTGTCTTATAATATTCTGAGTCTGTCTACCTACAACGCTTCACGGAACTTAATGCACTCCCTTAGTGAGTGACATTAACTGATGTGGGATGTCACATTTAGTATCAGAGCTGAAGGTTACCAGATTAGATAAAAGTTTTTGAAAGCTATTTTCAAAAAGTTTTTAAAAGAAAGCATTTTCAAAAGGAAAAGTCTGTTTTGAAAAACATTCCCCAAAAAGCCATAAGTAATATCTTTCGATCGCTTATCCGAATCTCTTTCCTTTTCTTTTTCAGCACGTTTGGGGAACCCAACATTCCAGAGGGCATTACGATACCAGGATGGTTCCATAGGTATTTGGAGGCCACGACACCTACCGAAGGCCAAGGAAACGTTCCTCCCCCAACTGCACCCGTTGCTTCTCCTCCTTCGCGTGTAGACAACTTCTCAAAGATCTGCAAAGATTTCTGTGTTATGGGAGGGAATACATTCCATGGTACCAAGATGTTTGTGGAGGCAAGGAACTGGCTCAAGTAGACTGAGGACTTGTTTGTAATCTTTGAAGTAGAGGATCGAAGAAAGATTCAGTTAGTTCCTTGGCTATTGAAGGATGAAGCTTCACTTTGATGGGAGGTAACCCAAGCAGGCCATCCGGTGGAAACTTGGGATGACTTTAGATAGAGGTCTGAGATGAAATTCCTTTACCAAGCTGAGAAAAGCATGCAGATGGAGAGGTTCTTAGCACTCAAACAAGGGAACTTGACGGTTAAAGAGTATGTAAACAAAATTAACCAACTGGCAAGATTTGGACTAGAACTGGTAGATACGCTGCATAAGAAGGCTTTGCGGTTTGTTAAAGGGCTAAACAAACCCCTTAATGGGTTAGCCATGTCCCATATCCCAATGGGAGCCACCTTTGAAAGACTTGTTGATATGGCCTTGATGTATGAGGAAGAGAAAGGGGAAAAGAAGGAGATTAAAGCAGTGGAAACAACGCAAAACAAGAAAACATGGCCTAAGAAAGGACAACATCAACAATAGAAACATTAGAAAGGAGGAAAGAATGATAAGGGTAAGGAGAAAAGGAAGTGTCACAATTGTGGGCGTGAGGGTCATTTGGCAAAAGACAGCAAAAGAAGGAAGAATTCTTGCTTCAATTGTGCAGAGGTCGGACACTTTACTTGGGAGTGCCCAAAGAAACAGGGACAAGGTCATAGGGCAGGAACTTCTGGAGGGCAGGTGCATGCTCTCGCGGTCAGTGCACCTGAAAGAGGTAGAAAAATTTCTGCAGAAGGTTTAATTTCTCTTTCAAACCATCCAATTAGAACACTTTTTGATTCTGTTGCTTCACATTCATTTATATCTAGTTCTGTGGTTGAATCTCTGTACTTAATTACTAGTATGGTAGTGGATCCCATAGTTATCTCAAACCCCATTGGTGGTTCGACTCATTTATCTATGATTCGTCAGGGTTTGAGAATATCAGTGTTAGGCGTCGAATTTGAATGTGACGCATATGTGCTCGGGTTCATGGGCAATGGGTTGATTCTAGGGATGGATTGGCTGACCCCATATGGTGCCATTCTAGATTGTGAAAGGAGAGTCGTTAGACTTCTGACTTGCCATGGGAGGACCCTTGAGATTTCTTGCGGCCCCCAAGGGTCTGTTATGCTTAGCTTCCTAGAGTCTCCTGATGCATCCATAGATGATTTGCAATCTAATCTGGTAGTTCGAGATTGTTCTGATGTTTTTGAGGAGGTTCGGAGCTTACCTTCGAGGTGCGAGATTGACTTTCGTATATATCTGGTGGACAATGCAAAGCCAGTTGCATTACCAGTGCACCATATGAATCCGAGGAAAAGGAAGGAGTTGAGTAAGCAAGTAGGGGAGCCATTTGAGAAAGGATTTATCAAATAAAGCATATCTGAATGGGGTGCTCCTGTTGTATTCGCAACTAAGGTAGATGGTTCACTTCGTTTGTTTGTGAACTATAGAGAATTGAACAAACTCACAAAAAAAGAATAAGCACCCACTTCCGAGGATAAACGACTTGTTTGACTAGCTTGTCGACGCCTCGGTATTCTCTCAGTTAGACTTAGCTATGGGGTTTCATCAGTCGAGGGTGGCTGAGGACAGTATAGACAAAATTGCATTTAGGACTCCGGGTGGTTTCTTTGAATGGCTAGTTTTGCCTTTTGGGCTGATGAATGCACCCACCTATTTTGTTGATCTAATGAGTAGGGTGTTTAGAGAGTTTCAAAATAAATTTGTCATAGTGAAACAACCCACCCTCCATTAAGGTCACTCACAAAGGGAATGCCTTAACTTTGGTGGAGGTTTGTAAGAAAAAGTCACAGATAAAACACAAGATAGATATAAACACATATATATAAGCAGCGGAAAAACAACAGACCTTTTATTTCATAAATATGTGTTCATACAAAACATTTCCATAACTGTCACATAATAACTTCCAAAACATTACAACATCATTTATGTCTTGGTTATTATGTAAAGAAGCATAAAAACATAATTAAAACTGCATAAGTCCCCGTAGAACGTGTCCAACAGCCATAGCCAAGGAAAGAGAGTCCAAACCGTACATCTACTATCTTGAAGCTTGCAAAGAGTCTGACTAAGCTAGGTTGTTTCCTCCCTGTGGACCTGAGGGGGGGACGGAAAAAAAAGAAGACGAAAGAAAATAGGGTCAGACATAAAGCCTGGTAAGTCTAGTGACTCTTCAGTATGAGAATAAGAAAAAGGACATGATAAGTATAAACTGGAAATAGGATAGTATCATAAACTAAGGTAAAGTAGTTTGAATCGAATATACTATCGCACCCCACACTATATCTCTGCACCTACTTGCATTGCCTCAACTGGCACCCCATGATTAGGGTGAAGTGATCCCCTTTCTAAAGATCGGCTCCTACTCGCATAATCATCTGTGTCTTATGGCCTCCAAATATTGTAGATACCTATGCTGGCCCCACCATGGGGTGTATCAAGTCCCATGGTGGTGACCCGACACAATCCTTAGAATGCATAGGTTATACTACTGGTGCCCCCAGTGCCATGTTTGTCTGCTCCGAAGTGTGTGCACGCCCGCACTCCTTTAGAACCCACACTGTTGCACCCATCGCCGTCGCTTTTGACCACTTACAATCAGCCCAGTAATCGTGCCCCACCCTGCCTAGTTTCATGGTACCATGATACCTAATTGGGTTACTGCTGAAATGGGTCCCCGTTACTAGGGTTTTCTAGTCAAACATGTTAAGTGGTTAAGTGTCTATATTTACCTAACTCCACACATCATTTTAATTAACATGTTGAATTAGTTAAGTGTTTTTGGTTAACTTAACACTACCATCGTCACATGTCTGTACTTAGCTTTTTAAAGCACCGACCACTCACATTAGACGGTATTGTTACGGTTACTGAATGTGCCGGTCGGTTCTGGGCAGGTTTACACCGTAACTTAGTCTAACCTCGGGTCCTTATTGGGCTCAATGCTTAACCACCCACATTGGGTAGGTATTGTTGTGACTACTGGACAACCGGCGAGTCCGGGCAGGTTTACATCACAACTCAATCCAACCTCGTGTTAAGCATATTCGTATTTTTCTAAATTTACATATTTGTCTTTATTACTTATTATATGTAAATTTGTCAACAATTAAATGTTCTGGCCCACTTTCCGAGTTTAACATTTTTGGTATAAGGATTTATACCATTTAAATGCCACCAATTTTGGCATGTGACAAACATGCCAATTTCATATATTTTTATGTCAAGTTTTCTATAATTACCAATTTTCCCAATGTTACCCCGTCTGATTATTAGGCTAACAATCTTAGCCTAATTTTCATTTGCATGGTTTTTAACATACAGTATTAGGCTAAAAACTTAGCCTAATTTAGCGCACATAAAATTGGCATAAGGGAATTCATAAACATAAAAATGACATAGGTGTAAACATGGCATTTTTTTGACATAGTCAATATGAACATCATAGGTGTGAACCTGCAAAATAGTCAACATACATATATGTGAATTTGAAACATAGACTAAATCATGGGTTTCAACTTGTCATGTGAACTTGCATTAAAAAAAGGGGAATCTAACTAAACAGGTGTCACATGAGTTAGCATATGATTTAGACAACATAAGCCTAAACATGTTTAGATCTGGGCATAACATCAAACATCAATAGCATATGACAAGAATATAGCATGTCTAAAAAGTATGTATAATTTAATCACATGTGCGAACTAGATCCAAATCATGTTTACTACTATAACATAAAACTTGTATTAAAGTGGATCTTGGCATGGATCCAATTATGAACTTTGCAACATATTAGCATGTATATAAACTTAGGCATATACATGAAATCTTAATCACATACACCCAATATAATCACATAAACATATAGGTGTCGATTACAACATGAACTATACAACTTGCATTTGATTCTAAATGTACAATAGGATCAATATCAACTCAACTATACTATAAACATCACAATACCACAATCATTTCAATACATAAATGTGAATTAACATCGTTGTTACACAATAACACAATTCCATTTCCATTTTACATCGAATCAAATCCTAACTTTTATTCACATCGGAAAAATCACTATACTTACAACAAACGACGATCTTGTTTTTTGATTTCTGAGTTCTGAATTTTAATTGCTTTCCTTTGGGTAGACAACGTTGATTTGATTCTTGTTTTAACTTTAATTTTGCTTGTCTCTAATGTTTCTTCAAGTGGAGGCTACTCTTGTCTTCCTTCCAGCAGCATGACGGCTCTAGCTCTATTTTATTTGTGTGAATTTAGGTTAAGACTAGGGTTGTTTATTTAGGATTTCAAACTAGTTAGAGCTTTCGATGAAGCTAGAGTTAATCAAGGCCATCCATCTCAAGAGAAGCCAATTAGAAAGTGACAAGTTATCCCTAGTGACACATCAGAGCTCAAAATTTCGACCAGAACCCGACTAGGCCAGCCAGGGCCTGACCAGGCAGGTTTCTGCTCGGCCTGGGCGCACTTGGCAGGTGCGCCAGTGCAAATTTGTACTGGTGCACTTCCCAAGTGCGCCAGTGCAATTTTGTTCTGGTGCACTTCCCAAGTGCGCCAGTGCATTCTGGCCCGTTTCTGGTTTTTCTACCTAACTTCATTCGTCCATATCTTCTTCATACGGTTTCCGTTTTACGCAAACTCGGACTCTATCTTAAGCAGAATTCCGAGACGAATGCAACAGCGTAACCTGTTTCCCTTAATTCCATCATTTAGAATTAATTATACTTTAATTTGTTAAGTTACAGTTAACAGAAAATTCGGGGTGTTACATTTTCCCCTCCTTAAAGGATTTCGTCCCTAAAATCTTCAAGTCTAGGAGAACGTAAGTCCTAACATCCAATCGTCCATCTACTCAACCATCAAACACAGGCGTCCGTTGTTCTTAAACGATTTCTAATGCTTCATGATCATAGGCATAATGTGTGTATATGTCCTTATCTAATGCAAAATCAGGCGGTCTACTAATTCAGTTGACCTCCTTAGTGCGAATCATGTAAGTGTCATGAATCCATTATGTATGCAAATTTTTCCCTACTCATAATTCTACATGAGTGCGCAACCATCCATACAAATCCGACATCCATATGACGACATATCAAGTTTCAACCACATACAAATATAAATACATATATGCATATGCAATATGAAGTGACTAAGCCGATCTAAAACCTAGGTTGTGTGTGTATATGCATCCGCGAGCATCCACTTGCAGCCATCAACCATAACATGTTTCAATTACATGTTTACATCCAAAGGGTTTCTACCTAAGGATAAAGGATAACATCGAGGGGATATACCTAAAAAGATAGATACAAGCACAACTTAAGGAAAAAGAGAGATCAAAGGTGTACCCTCAAAAAGAAAAGGGTAGGTCGCTCATATTTTGCCCTCGGTTTCCCAAGTCGCGTCTTCCTCGGCATCGCTCCACTGAATCTTAACGAGCTTGACTTCGCGGTTGCGTAGCTTTTTGATTTCAGTTCCTACGATTCGAGTTGGAACTCTCCTCACAGTTGCTTCGCGTTCCACTACGGCTTCTTCTAGAATGCTTTTCTCCACCACTTCCGCAGATTCATGTAGACATTTCTGGGTATGAGAAACGTGAAAGACGTTGTGAATTCCAGCCAACCTTTCGGGCAGATCTACTCTATAAGCCATCTTCCCAATCTTTTCGATGATAGGGAACGGTCCTACAAATCTTGGTGCTAGCTTTCCCACGGACCCAAAGCGAACGACGTTCCTTAAAGGTGATACCTTAAGGAAAACCCTGTCCCCAAACTCAAATTCAAGGTCGGTCCTTCTTTTGTCTGCATAGGATTTCTGTCTGTCTTGGGCAGTCTTCATTCTCCTTCGTATCAGGCCCACTTTTTATGAATTCTCTCTAATCATGTCTGTCCCAAGTATAATCTTGTCAGTAGACTCCCACCAACAAGTTGGTGATCGGCAAGGTCTTCCATACAAAGCTTCGAAGGGCGCCATACCGATGGTGGCTTGGTAACTGTTGTTGTAGGCGAATTCCACTAAAGGAAGATGATCCTCCCAAGTACCTCCGAAGTCAAGAACGCACAGTCTTAGAAGATCTTCCAGTACTCTGTTCACCCTTTCCGTTTGACCATCAGTTTGGGGGTGATAGGCCGCGCTCAAGCATAACTGTGTGCCTACAGCTTCTTGCAGACTCCGCCAAAATTCGCTCGTAAAGATGGGGTCTCTGTCACTCACTATGCTGAAGGGTATTCCATGAAGTCAGACTATTTCCTTGAGATGAAGAGAAGCTAAAGACGAAGCAGTCCTTCAACACTTGATAGGTAAAAAGTGGGCGCTTTTAGTAAGCCTGTCCACTATTACCCAAATGTTAGTATTGCCTCTTCTTGACCTAGGCAACCCATCAATGAAGTCCATTGAAATGCTATTCCACTTCCATTGCAGGACTTCTAGGCGATGAAGCAGTCCTACAGGCTTCTTTTGTTCC
Source organism: Allium sativum (assembly GCA_030737875.1). NCBI lineage: Eukaryota > Viridiplantae > Streptophyta > Magnoliopsida > Asparagales > Amaryllidaceae > Allium > Allium sativum. Next base: position 963,559,654 of record CM060912.1, on the reverse strand, counting down.
ACCTTGACCTATTGGCATGTCACACACTTAGAAATGAAATCTGCCACGTCCTACTTCATGCCGCTCCAACAGAAAACTCTCTTTATGTCTTTGTACATCTTATCCCCACCTGGGTGTATTGTCATCTTGGAATGATGTGCTTCATCGAGAACCTTGTTTACTAAATCCCTTACTTGTGGGACACACAGTCTCCCATCTCGCCTCAGCCAACCCTTATCACCGATGGAGTACATATTGAGGTGACTGGAAGTTTCACCCCTAATTAGTTTATCAACCACATCAATAAGCTGAGGGTCTTCGCGTTGTGCGACACCTATAGAGTCTAAAAGAGTGGGTCGTACTTCTAGTGATGCCAGTAAGCCAGGTACAAAATCAGAGGAGGGCCTAAAGTCGAAACTGGCTATATACTCCAAGCTTTGCCTTTCTACAAAGAGAGGGCTTAAGGTCAAATTCTTTCTACTCAACGCGTCTACTACAACGTTGCCCTTGCCAAGAGTATAGGGAATCTCAAAATCATACGAGGCAGGGAACTCCATCCACCTTTGCTGCCTCAAGTTAAGATCTTTCTATGAGAAAAGATACTTCAACGATTTATGATCAGTATATAATTCGAACTTATCACCTAGGAGATAATGGCGCCAAAAATTAAGTGCAAATACGATGGTGGCCAACTCAAGATCGTGGGTTGGGTAGTTCTTTTCATGAACTCTCAATTGTCTTCCACCATAAGCTACTACCCTCCCTTCTTGCATCAGAACAGCGCCTAGTCCCATACCACAAGCATCCATGTATACTGTGAACATCTTGCTTCCATCCGGAAAAGTCAGAACTGGGGCTGTTGTGAGAGCCCTTTTTTAACGTTTGAAAGCAAACTCACAATCCAAATCCCAAGTTAACGCCAGATTCTTCTTTGTTAGCCTTGTGAGTGGAGCTGAGATTTTCGCGAAATCCCTAATGAACTTTTGGTAGAAACGGGCTAGCCCGAGAAAGCTTCGGACTTCGGTTGCATTTCTTGGTGTCTTCCAATCTTGCACTGCCACCACTTTCGTGGGGTCCACAGCTAACCCCTCTTTGGACACTATATGTCCAAGAAATCTTACTTCTTCTCTCCAAAAGTGGCACTTGGAGAATTTGGCTTTTAGATGATGAACTCAAAGAGTTTTCATGATCTCCTTCAGATGTTGAGCATTTTCTTCCTCATACTTTGAGAAGATCAAAATATCGTCTACGAAGACAACCACAAACTTGTTGAGGAATTCTCTGAACATCCTGCTCATTAGGTCTATGAAATAAGTGGGTACGTTTGTCAAGCCGAAAGGCATGACAAGCCAATCGAAGAAATCGTATGGGATTCTGAACACCGTTTTATCAATGCTATCTTCAGCTACCCTTAGCTGATAGAACCCAGTAGCCAGATCAAATTAGGAGAAGACCGACGCACCTACAAGCTGATCAAACAAATTGTCTATTCGGGGAAGCGGGTGTCTATTCGTTTTTGTCAGCTTGTTTAGCTCCCTATAGTCCACACAAAGACGTAATGAACCATCTGCTTTGGTGGGGAACACCACTGGAGCACCCCATTCCAAGATACTCCTCCTTATATACCCCTTCTCGAGAAGCTCCTTAACTTGCTTACTGAGCTTCTTTCTCTCCTTTGGAGCCATGTGTCTAATAGGCAGTGCTACGGGCTTTGCATTATCAACAAGATATATGCGGAAGTCTATTTCCCGCTTCGGAGGTAAGCCTTTCACCTCTTCAAAGACATCCGGATATTCCCGGACCACTCTAACCGACCGCAAATTCTCAACAGAAGCGTCAAGCGACTCTAGATAACTAAGCATAATAGCATTCAAGGGATTACAAGAAATTTCTAGAGTATTACTAAGCTGAGTCAAGAGTCAAACCACGCTCTTCTCACAATCAAGAATTGCACCATTACTGGATAACCAGTCCATGCCTAAGATCAGTCCATATCCTAAGAAGCCCAAAACAAAGGCATTACATCTAAATTCAACACTTAGAATAGAGATTTTCAAATCCAAGAAAACCATCGATAAATAAGCCAAGCCCCCAATTGGATTTGAAACAACCAAGGGATCTTCTACCATACTAGTGTCTAGGTGCAGAGATTCTACTAAAGCAGATGAAATAAAGGAGTGTGATGCACCAGAATCAAAGAGAGTGCAAACTGGATGATCATAAAGATAAACTAAGCTTTCTACAGAAATATTTCTACCTCGTTCCTGTAGAGGTGCCTCCAGCGTGTGAACCTGTCCCCCTGAGGTGGATCCAGTCCTCTGTCCCTGCCCCCGCTTCTTTGGGCAGTCCTTAGCCAAGTGTCCAGTCTCTCCACAATGGAAACACCCCCCATTCATCTTTGCCTTCTTCTTCCTGTAGTCTTTTGCTATGTGTCCCACAATGCCACAGAAATTGCACTTTCTCTTTTCACGGGATTTGTTATTCTTCCCGCATTTCTTGAAGTCTGTCTTCTTAGCCTGTAAACCTTCTTTCTTTTCTTGAGGCACTTCCACCTTTGCCTCCTTCTTGTCTTTATCTTCGTCGTGTAGCAGCTCCATGTCCACCAAGCTTTCATAAGTTGCTCCCATGGGAATATGGGTCATCGCAAGGCGGTGTAGAGGCTCATTCAGACCTTTGACGAAGCAAAGGGCCTTCTTGTGTTGGGTGTTTACTAAATCCAGTCCAAATCTGGCCAGCTGATTAAATTGACTGACGTACTCCTTGATTGTCATATTTCCTTGTTTCAAATTTAGGAACTTCTCCATTTGCAGGTTTCTTTCACCTTGAAAGAGGAATTTCATCTTAAACCTCATCCTGAAATCTTCCCAAGTCTCCACTGGCCTCTCAGCATGGGTAACTTCCCACCAATAGGAAGCTTCATCTTTCAGCAACCACACTGCTAACTGTATTTTTGCCTATCGTCAACTTCTAAGATGACGAACCAGTCCTCAGTCTCCTTCAGCCAGTTCCTTGCTACTACAAAGGATTCAGTTCCATAAAAGTCCTTCCCACACATAGCTTTGAAGTCTCTACATATCTTAGTGAAAGTATTCCCCCGAGGAGGAGGAGGAGGCGGAGGAACTGCTGCCACTGTTGGAGAGGAATGTCTGCTGGGCCCGCACCATTGGCCCTAGCCTCTAGGTACGTTCGGAACCAGCCGGGTATCGGTACTCCTTCTGGGAGATTAAGATATCCAGACATGCTGGAACAAAAAGGAAAGTATTCAAGATAAAGGATAGAGAGATAGTGCATATGGCTTTTGGGGAATTATGACTTTTAAAAATAACTCTTTTCTTGAAAACAATGCTTCTTTAAACTTCTTTTTGAAAATAGCTTCAAAACCTTTTATCTAGTCAGGTAAAATTGTGCTCTGAAACCAAGGTGAAACACCCCACCCTCCATTAAGGTCACTCACAATGGGAATGCCTTAACTTTGGTGGAGGTTTGTAAGAAAAAGTCACAGATAAAACACAAGACAGATATAAACACATATATATAAGCAGTGGAAAAACAACAGACTTTTTATTTCATAAATATGTGTTCATACAAAACATTTCCATAACTGTCACATAATAACTTCCAAAACATTACAACATCATTTCTGTCTTGGTTATTAGATGAAGAAGCATAAAAACATAATTAAAACCGCATAAATCCCTATAGAACTTGTCCAACAGCTATAGCCAAGGAAAGAGAGTCCAAACCGTACATCTACTATCTTGAAGCTTGCAAAGAGTCTGACTAAGCTGGGTTGTTTCCTCCCTATGGACCTAGGGGGAGGGAAACAGAAGAAAAGAAGATGAAAGAAAATAGGGGCAGACATAAAGCCTGGTAAGTCTAGTGACTCTTTAGTATGAGAATAAGAAAAAGGACGTGATAAGTATAAACTAGAAATAGGAAAGTATCATAAACTAAGGTAAAGCAGTTTGAATCGAATATACTATCGCACCCCACACTATATCTCTACACCTACTTGCATTGCCTCAACTGGCACCCCATGATCAGGGTGAAGTGATCCCCTTTCTAAAGATCGGCTCCAACTCGCATAATCATCTGTTTCTTACGGCCCCCAAATATTGTAGATACCTATGCTGGCCACACCATGGGGTGTATCAAGTCCCATGGTGGTGACCCGACAATCCTTAGAATGCATAAGTTGTACTACTGGTGCCCCCAGTGCCCTGTTTGTCTGCCCCGAAGTGTGTGCATGCCCGCACTCCGTTAGAACCCAAACTATTGCACCCACCGCTGTCGTTTTTGACCGCTTACAATCAGCCTAGTAATCGTGCCCCACCCTTCCTAGTTTCAGGGTACCATGATACGTAATTGGGTTACTGCTGAAATGGGTCCTCATTACTAGGGTTTTCTAGTCAAACATGTTAAGTGGTTAAGTTTATGTATTTACCTAACCCCACACACCAGTCTAATTAAAAGGTTGAATTGGTTAAGTGTTTTTGGTTAACTTAACCCTACCATCCTGACTTGTCTGTCCTTAGCTTTTTAAAGCACCGACCACTCACATTAGATAGATATTGTTACGGTTACTGGATGTGCCGGTCGGTTCCGGGCAGGTTTACACCGTATCTCAGTCTAACCTCGGGTCCTTATTGGGCTCAATGCTTAACCACCCACATTGGATAGGTATTGTTGTGACTATTGGACAGCCGGGCGGGTCCGGGCAGGTTTACATCACAACTCAATCCAACCTCGTGTTAAGCATATTCGTATTTTTCTAAATTTACATATTTGTCTTTATTACTTATTATATGTAAATTTGACAACAATTAAATGTTGTGGCCCACTTTCTAAGTTTAACATTTTTGGTATAAGGATTTATACCATTTAAATGCCACCAATTTTGGCATGTGACAAACATGCCAATTTCATATATTTTTATGTCAAGTTTTCTATAATTACCAATTTTTCCAACGTTACCCCACCTAATTATTAGGCTAACAATCTAATTTTTCCAACCTAATTTTCGTTTGCATGGTTTTTTAACATATAGTATTAGGCTAAAAACTTAGCCTAATTTAGCACACACAAAATTGGCATAAGGGAATTCATAAACATAAACATGACATAGGTGTAAACTTGGCATTTTTTTTGGCGTAGTCAATATGAACATCAAGGTGTGTACTTGCAAAATAGTCAACATACATATATGAGAATTTGCAACATAGACTGAATCATGGGTTTCAACTTGTCATGTGAACTTGCATGAAAAAAAGGGGAATCTTACTAAACAGATGTCACATGAGTTAGCATATGATTTAGACAACATAAGCCTAAACATGTTTAGATCTAGGCATAACATTGAACATCACTAGCATATGACAAGAATATAACATGTCTAAAAAGTATGTATAATTTCATCGCATATGTGAACTAGATCCAAATCATGTTTACTACTATAACATAAAACTTGTATTAAAGTGGATTTGGCATGGATCCAATTATGAACTTTGCAACATATTAGCATGTATATGAACTTAGGCATATACATGAAATCTTAATCACATACAACCTATATAATCACATAAACATATAGGTGTCAATTAAACATGAACTATACAACTTGCATGTGATTCTAAATGTAAAATAGGATCAATATTAACTCAACTATACTACAAACATCACAATACCATAATCGTTTCAATACATAGATGTGAATTAACATCGTTGTTACACAATAACACAATTCCATTTCCATTTTACATCGAATCAAATCCTAACTTTTATTCACATCGGAAAAATCACTAAACTTACAACAAACGACGATCTTGTTTTCGGATTTCTGAGTTCTGAATTTGAATTGCTTTCCTTTGGGTAGACAACGTTGATTTGATTCTTGTTTTAACTTTAATTTTTCTCGTCTCTAATGTTTCTTCAAGTGGAGTCTACTCTTGGCTTCCATCCAGCAGCATAACGGCTCTAGCTCTATTTTATTTGTGTGAATTTAGGTTGAAACTAGGGTTGTTTATATAGGATTTATAACAAATTTGATCCGTCGATGAAGCTAGAATTAATCTAGGCTATCCATCTCAAGAGAAGCTAATCAGAAAGTGACAAGTCAGCCCTAGTGATACACCAGAGCTCAGAAATTCGACCAGAACCCAACCAGGCCAGCCAGGGCCTGACCAAGCAGGTTTCTGCTCGGCCTGGGCGCACTTAGCAGGTGCGCCAGTGCAAATTTGTACCGGCGCACTTCCCAAGTGCGCCAGTGCAATTTTTTTCTGGCGCACTTCCCAAGTGCGCCAGTGCATTCTGGCCCGTTTCTGGTTTTTCTGCCTAACTTCATTCGTCCATATCTTGTTCATACGATATCTGTTTTACGCAAACTCGGAATCTATCTTAAGCAGAATTCCGAGATGAACGCAATGGAGTAACCCTTTTCCCTTAGTTCCATAATTTAGAATTAATTATACTTTAATTTGTTAAGGTACAGTTAATAGAAAATTCGGGGTGTTACACGTAGTCTATGTTGATGATATTTTGTTCTTCTCCAAAAGCGAAGAAGAACTTTCCCAACATTTGGGAGAAGTTTTGAAAACTCTCTGTGACAATTAGCTTAAGGCAAAGTTCTCCAAATGCCATTTTTGGAGAAAGGATGTGAGATTCTTAGGGCATGTATTCTCCAAAGAAGGGATAGCTGTGGATCCCGCGAAAGTAGTTGTGGTGAAAGACTGGTAGATTCCTAAAAATGCAACAGAGGTGAGATTGGCAGGTTATTATAGGAAATTCATTAAGGACTTCACAAATATATCATCCCCTCTCTCCAGGCTGACGAAGAAGAACTTGCATTTTCATGGGATCAAGATTTTTATGTTGCTTTCCAATGTTTGAAGAAGGCTCTTACAACAGCCCATGTTTTGAGTTTGCCCGATGGGAACAAAGTGTTTACAATTTACACTTATGCATGTGGTATAGGGATTGGTGCGGTTCTGATGCAAGAAGCAAAGGTAGTGTGTTATAGGGATACAAAGTTGAGAGTTTATGAGAAGAACTACCCCTCTCATGATCTAGAACTAGCTGTAATAGTATTCACGCTAAAGACGTGGCGTCAATATTTACTTGGGGAGAAGTTTGAGTTATACACCGATCATAAATCTCTCAAGTATCTATTCTCACAGAAGGATCTTAATTTACGACAACAAAGGTGGATGGAGTTCTTAGCTTCTTATGATTTTGGAATCGCTTATACCCCTGGCAAGGGTAATGGGGTGGCTGACGCACTAAGTAGGAGGAGGTTGGCCTTAAGTCCTCTGTTTTTGGAGAAGAAGAGCTTGGAGTTCATATCAACCTTTGACTATAGACCCTCCATCGAGATTTTTCCTGATTAGTTTGTGTCATTAGAAATACGACCAACTCTTATGGATCATATAGGAGTTTCGCAGCAAGGTGACCCACAGATTTTAGACATCATGGATAAGCTCGGAAAAGGGGGGACTTCTAGTCACTTCAGTAGATATACCATAGAAGAAAAGGGGAGGTTGCAACGAGATAGAAGGCTTTGTGTCCCTCAGACGGGAAGCTTGATAAAGGCAGTCCTAGAAGAAGCCCACCATTCTAAGATGACCATTCATCCAGGTGGTAATAAGATGTACAGAGACCCGAAGAGGGTTTTCTTTTAGGATGAAATGAAGAAAGATGTGGCCGAATTTGTTTCTCAATGTTTAGTTTGTCAACAAGTTAAAGCTGAGCAAAAAAAGCTTGATGGTTTACTTCATCCTTTGGAAGTTCCACAGTGGAAATGGAAAGCATCTCCATGGACTTCATAGATGGTTTGCCTAGATCAAAGAAGGGCAACACCAATATTTGGATAGTAGTGGACAGATTGACTAAGAGCGCTCATTTCATTCCAGTGAAGAGCAAGAGGATAGCATCATGGTTGGCAGCAATATGTGTTCGTGAGATAGTCCGTCTTCATGGAGTACCTTCCAGCATCATAAGCGATCGCGACCCCATTTTTACCTGTGAATTTTGGAGGAGCTTGCAAGAAGCATTAGGTACACAATTGTGTTTGAGCACGGCATATCATCCTCAGACTGATGGACATATGGAGAGGGTGAACAGAATTCTGGAGGATCTTTTAAAGGGGTGTATCCTATACTTCTGAGGGACTTGGGAATAGCACCTTCCTTTAGTAGAGTTTGCGTATAACAACAGTTATCAAGCTAGCATCGGCATGACACCCTTCAAAGCATAGTACGGGCGACCCTGTAGATCACCAACTTGTTGGTGGGATACTACAGAAAGACTATTACTTGTACAAGATATGGTTAGAGAAATGCCCAAGAAGACTGACCTTATTCGACGGCGGATGAAGATATCTCATGATAGGAAGAAATCCTAAGCAAACAAGAGGAGGACTGACATCGAGTTTGAAGTGGGAGACTTAGTTATTATTAAAGTATCACCTCTGAGGAATGTGGTTCACTTCGTATCTGTAGGGAAGTTGGCACCTATATTTGTGGGACCATTTCCCATAACCGAAAGGATCAGCCAAATGTCCTATAGAGTGATGCTCCTAGAAAATCTATCCGGCGTTCATCATGATTTCCACATTTCTCATTTGCCAAAGTGCTTGCATAACATTGCGGAGTTTGTTGAGCCAAGTACATTAGAGGAGGTAGATGTAGAACGGGAGGCGACAATCAGACGAGTCCCTACCCGTATTATTGGATCAGAAGTTAAGAGGCTTAGCAATAAAGAAATCAAGTTGATAAAGGTTCAATGGGTAGATAACCTAGAGGACGCAATTTGGGAGACCGAAGACAAGATTCGTACTTAGTACCCTTTCCTTTTCGAGGGTATGTTCTTAACTCCTTATTCCAAAGTTTATCTATGTTTGTTTCTGCCATTTGAGTATGACCTGTCAATAGTATTTCTCTACCTTAAGATTGGAATCTTATGATGTAAGCATGTATTTGAGACATGTTATGTTTGATGGATGCAAGTGGTTGCCTGTGGATCCATACACAAACACATTAGGCACTAGATTGGATCAATCACTCTCATACTGCATATGGATGTGTGTGCATTTTTCTTTTCTTCTAATGGGTGAAAATGGAAGTATTATCAAATGGATATTGCATTTGGACGAACGAGTGCACAAACATATAGAACTTACATGTTATATAGGATTAATTGCATACATACTGGATTCATGGCACTAACATACATTGCATTAAGGAGGTCGACTGAATCAGTAGACTGCCTAATCTTCGCATTAGTATTGGGACATATACACACACCTTTGCATAAGCTCATATAAGCATTAGAATTCTTTGAGGACAATGGATGCGTATGATTGATGTATGAGTAGATGGTTGATGGATGGTAGGATATACATTCTTCTTAACATGAAGATTTCAGGGACGAAATCCTTTAAGTAGTGGGGAATGTAACACCCCATAATTTTAACAACACATTAAAATGATAAATTAAGGAAAACATAATTTAATATTCAGAAATAAGGGAAACAAACTGCGCCATTGCGTCCATCTTGGAATACTGGTCAAAATAGACATTTGGTTTGCGTAAAACGGACACTATATGAAGAAGTTATGAAGATTTGAAGTTTGTATACGCGCAAGATAATTACATATATACAGGGTCCAGAAAATCAAAATTCAGTTCAAATTTCAAAAAATTACGCTAGCGTCAAAATTCCTGCCCCAGGCATGTCGACCCCATAAGCGGGTTGACCCCTTAAGGGGGGGGGTCAACCCCCCTAGGGATGAGGTGGCAGTCGGTTTCAGAGGGGCTGGAAGCTATATATAGAGGTCCATTTCTCTTGTTTTCTTCATTGGGAATCATGGAGGCCAAATGCTGGCGGTGTCTGAACTGAGATGGATCCTTTCTTCGACAACAATCAATAAAAGCTATTCAATTAGAGATTCAAGCGTAGGTCTACAACCCAACAAGCTTCTTTTCTAGTTCTATCATTTTATCCAAACACTGTGAGTTCTTGGTTACTTTCAGATTTAAATGATTAAAAGTAAATTGTGTTAGTTTTGTGATTTGGATCTGTATTGAATCATGAATCTATGTTATTCTTGGATCTCAAACTTTATTATGCTAGATCTATATTTATAGATCTAATTCACCTCTAGTTAGTTTATTATATCACCTTTGTGGATCTGAACCTTTGTCAAGTTTGTGGTTAATTTGGAACTATAATTATTAGGATAGTTAAATCTTTGTCTAGATCAAGATCATCTTGTTGTGGTAAATTTCTGTCATTTATTAGACATATGAATCTACTCATTCTTCTTATGACACCCTTGTTATGTTAGATCTAGTTTAATTATCACAAGTTCATGGATCTACCCTTATATGTCCACCTTATTACTATGTCAGTATGTATGCATTTGTTTATGCCAGTTATGTTGGAATAATATCTATTGTCATCTTCCCATCACCTTTCCCAGCTATTGTTTATGGCCAGGCTGCTTTATAGCCTAGGCATGCCGCCAAAAATTATGCGAATGCGTTAGTTAGGGAACAGAAGAATTATTAGAATTGGCATAACTTGGTTAATGAATATGAATATGGGCATATAATTCACTATGAACATAATTAGTGAAAAAGAGGCATCAAACCTATAACCTATCACGATATAGGTAAAATTTATATAAGAATGAAATGCTTAGGATTACAACTAGAAATTATAATTGCACTTATGATACGAGGTTAGGTTTCATTAGTGGTGGAAGTCTACCCGGACCCAACCAGCATATCCAGCAACCACTATTGTTGAACCTAATGTGAGACGTCTAAGTGCAACAATACAAATCGGGTTAAGACACGAGGTTAGGCCCAACTTGTGGAAGAAGTCTGCCTGGACCCGACCGGCATATCCACCATCCACAAGTTGTAGGCATAATGTAGGAGGTCTAGCCTATTATAAACCATAAATGGACATGGTAACAAATTGGACTACTTAACCAAAATTAATCCATAGGGATTGTATGGTTATGAACTAAAGTTAGGGTTAAGTAAATCTGAGGGGGTGGGTAATATTTACATATAAGCCCACAAACTTATCCCGACAAGATTATGTAATTAAAGACACCTAGTGGTAAGCATAACCGGTAGAAAGATTGGGGTTATATAATTAAAGACACCTCTTAGGGTAAATATAACCTGTGGAAAACCTAGTCGGGGATACAAGATAAGGAGGAGAGCTTGTATCACATTATTGGGACCCGTTTTAGTTAGTAACTCGGAGTAGGTTTCGAGTAGAGTACTCCGAACTAGGTCGGAGAAGGGTCATGCTTACTGAACTGATTGTAAGAGATCCAAACGTGGAGTTCGGCGTGGGAGGCGCAAACCGACCGGGCCATGTGCGTGCATGAGTCGGGAAGAAGTGGATGAGACAACCGTGACACCTGTAGATATGGCGTTGTGCATATCAGTGGAGGGTTGCCACTTTAGGATGTGATACGTCCTACGGTGGGGCCGACACAGAGTATCTACGCGGATTAGGGAGCCGGTTGATTAAGGATAGTAGTTAGGATACTTTTGGACGTATGCCTAAGTCTACCACCTTAGAGTGGAAGATATCATCTCATTCTGGATATACCAGTAATAGTGCAGAGTAATCATTAGAAGTGTATACACCCTATCTTGTTTATCTTGTCATACCTGCCTTCTATGTAGTTATCTCTCCCTTATCCACTTTATATGCCTATCGTGCTACTTTTATTTATTTACTTGCTAAAAGTAACTGGACTCGCCAGACTTTATGTCTGACCCTTTTTGTTTCCTCTTGTTTCTTCCGTTATCCCACACCCCACCCCCACCCCCTGGTTCGTAGGGAGGGAATTCTCAGGCTTAATCAAGACTCGGTTTTCATCTTGTTGGAGCTGCTTTTGAAGTATAGCTCATGTTCTTATCTCTACTATGGCTTAGATCTTTTTCTTGGGGAATTATGTTTTTTATATATATTTATGTACTTTGATGGTACAAGACATAAGTTATATTATTGTAATGGTTTTTGTGACTTATGGTACTTTGGACCATGATGTATGATTTATGTTTGCAATAAAAAATTGAATTTCCGCTGCTATCTTATTTATAGCTGTCTTGTAATATTATGAGTCTGTTTACCTATAACGCTTTACGGAACTTAATGCATTCCCTTATTGAGTGACATTAACAAACATGGGGTGTCATATTAATGTTGAATATTAATTGAGTTTAACCAAATCAACTGAATTTAAATAAAAAATAGAATGATTTGGTTAAATTGGTTGTGCATTGTTTGTTAATTGTATATCAAATGATTAAAAAGAATTCATCAACGGTTTAATAAAAAATTTGAATGAACTAAAAGCTAAGAGAATGAATTCCAGTATAATAAATTTGAATGGAACCACTTATGGATTAAAACTAAATGATTTAACCTAGTATTGGCATATACCTTCTAAATGAATAATGTTACATGTTTGGTTTTGAATTTGTGCAGTTACACTTACTAATCAATGAAATGTTATTTTAAATGTCATGTATTTGTTACTTACATGATATATTGAGTTAAGTGCAAGTACGAGAAGGCTGTGAGGATTGATTTTTGATTGCGTAGATTACGTATAAGTTGAGCAAGTATGCTTAATAACGCTCATATGAGGTACGATTACGTAAAAATACAAATTTTGGGCTATGAATTGGATTTTCTGACTATGTGAGTCGATGTATATATATTTGTTGTTCCTGCTATATCGCAGAAGTCCCTCCGTACAGGGGAAACTCTACCAAAAAATTTCTAAAATTTAAGGTGTTTGAAAAATGTTGAAATTTCGTTAACGGAAATGAATTGGTTTTTTGTTAAAAATAAATTAGGTCAGTCAATACCAGAATTTTGAAAGCGAAACTAAATATTTTAACTAAATGGATTTTTGAAAAGATAATGGATTCGTAACATTTTTCCTATCATAGTAATTTTGGGGATGAAATTCTTTTAGGGGGAAGAATGTAACATCTTGTAATTTTTAATCGCCAAGTATTTAAACTATTTTATTTTTTAAATGTTGCTTTGGTAGTTTAATAGCTTGAATTCAATGGTTTTGAATATTTTATTAATATAAATAACAAAATAATAGTTGAATTCTGAAATAGTCGGAATTAGTTGAGTTTACAATATTGCATGATTTGGCAATATAAAAATTATTAGTAAAGTCAGATTTGAATTATATTGACCAATTTCTTTATTAAACGATGTTTGAGTGTATAATTTATATTTAAATTATAAACATGCCCATAGCATTATGGTAGTTCATAGTTTTACATTTTTAACTTTAAATGAATATACAGGATCCAATATAAGACGGAATTCTTTGAAACAAAATTTGTTTGTATCTATTGGATTATAATTTTCTAATGAAAGAGAAAAATCGAGATTTCATATTGTGTAATTTTAGTCAAAATCAAATTTTCTGAAAGTCATTATGAAATCGTTTATAAACCATAACAATTTATTATAAAATAAAAAGGGTTTTATTATAATTAATATCATCTTAACTTGGAATTCTTCACCTCCATTCTGGGTAATTCTGCAAATACTCATATTCAATTGGATTCTTTCTCAAACATTACTCTACCTTACATCATTGATGACATTAAATTTAATCTAATTAAAGAAATTTCTTTTGAAGACATTACTCAATCTATATTTTCTATAAAGTCTTCTAGTTCCCTGGGTCATGATGGCTTTAATGCCTATTTCTTTAAAGTTTGTTGGTCAGTGGTAGCTGAAGATGTCATTAAGGTTATAAAAAACTTCTTTTTGCATATTAAAATGATAAGTGGTATTAATGCAACTAGGCTTGCAATAATTCCTAAAGTTGGCATGCCTTCATCTTTATCTCAGTTTAGACCCATTACTTGTTGCAACGTTATCTACAAATGCATAGCTAAAATCATTGTTGTTCATATGAAAAGTGCTCTTGTTAAAATCATCTCTCCGAATCAAAGTGCTTTTTTGCCCAAAAAAGACAGGGCAGATAATATTCTTCTTACTTCTAAACTGATGAAAGGATACAACAGATCCACAATTTCTCCCAGATGTGTTTTAAACTCGATATTCAAAAAAGCTATGACACTGTCAGATGGGATTCAAGTATATATATTCTCTTTAACATGAATTTTCCCATCCCTTTCCTATTTTGGATTTTTACTTTTATCTCCACTGTGCATATTTCGCTAAGTCTCAATGGATCCACTTTTGGGTATTTCAAAGCAAAACGAGGAATTCGACAAGGGGATCCAATATCCCTTTATACTTTCGTACGTGTTATTTAGATTTTTATTGCTCTCTCCAGTAAAGCTATGATTGCCAAGCAAATTCATTATCATCCATATTGTAAACACTCCATTATTTTCTCCATTTTGTTTGCTGACTACCTCCTCCTTTTCACAAAGCCTAATGTTAAACCAGTAAATGGTGTGACTGCTATTCTTTGTTAGTTCAGTGCTCTTTCTAGACTGTCTATTAATTGAATAAAGTCCAAGATTAGATGTGGGGGAGTTTCTAATCAGATTAAATATACTATTTATAATCTAACTGGATTGTCTTCAATGTCTGATGATGAAGTCTACCTTGGTGCTCCTTTGTGTACTTTAGGTTGAAGTCATCCCAATGTTTACATCTTTTTGAAAGTATTACCTCAAAAATTGCTTCATGGCCTGCTTCAAAATTCTCTATGGCAGGTAGATTGGTCATTGTAAAATCATTCGCTATTGGCATGTCCATCTACTATGCAAGTTTGCTTATATTTCCATGCAAGATCATTGACATGATTAATTATGCCTTGAATCATTTTCTACGGCATGGCAACCCATATTCAAAGAAACTAATTCCTGTTTCATTTAAGAAAGTTTGTTATTCTTATTATAGTAGTGATCTTGGTGTGATGAATCTGAAGTTGTGGAATAGGGAAGCATTATCTTCTCGTATTGATAAACTATATAAATTCAACACCAATCTTTGGGCTTCTTGGTGCAGAACATATTTGATCAAGGATAAGCATTTTTGGACGATGGTGGCTCCTAATGATTGTAGTTGGACATGGAGAAATTTGTTGAAGCATAGAGATAGTTTCTTCCCACATTTCAATGTGGATTATTACATGCACTACCTATCTCTTTCTGGTTTGATACATGGAGTGATAAAGGTAGTATTCTATTTGATTTAATTGATTATAATAGCCATAGAATGTCCGGGATTGGTGATAATACTTCTTCGGAAAGTATGTGCGTAAATGGTGTATTATCTCTTCCTCACAGTAGTTTAGCGTTGATTCGTACTATTTCTTTAAAGATTTCTAGCTCTTCAATACTGTCAGACAACTTTCATGCATCATTGATTGATAAGATTCACTCTGTTGGTTTAGTGTACGATTCTTTGATGTTGAATGGCCATGTTTTTCCATGGCATTCTAGAGCATGGTTATCTAATTCTATGTGGAAAGAAAACATATGTACGTATAGAATTTTGATGAATGTGGTTCATACTAGGAGCAAGTTGAAACTGCTAGTTGTCATTGTTGATGAATCTTGTATTTTACGTGGATGCCATGTAGAAACTATCCCACATTTGTATTTTGAATGTGAATGCTCCAGGTATGTTTGGACTCATATCCTTCAATGCTTTGGCCTCTATGTTCCAGTAATTAGTTCAGTGGAAGAGTGGTATCTAATTTTTAAAGCTACTAGACGGAAGAGTATTAGTGAATGTTTATTTTTGAAGTTGTTCAAGAAGATTTTATATCTACTATGGATGGAAAGGAACACTAGGGTGTTTAGTATTATCTCGACTCCTAAACATGTAATGGTCCTTTCTATCATTAGCTGTATTTCTTGAATTTTATGTTGTAATTTGTTATCTTTTGAGCATTAATAATATATGGTAGTGGCTATTTAGCCTTTCATGCTATGCAGAAAAAAAAAATTCTAAGCTAGTTTATTTTGAAGTTATATGAAATCATATTTGAATATACCTAATAACAATAATTTGTCATTATTATATTGAAGTTTTTTTAAATTGATTTATATCGATTTAAATTATACCCTTAAAAGGGACCATTATTCAAATGACCTCGGATTTCAACGAAACAAATTTCATTAAATCCGTAATGACTAATTATTTTTAGATTTCAAGTTTCGCACCAATCAGAGTTATTTTGTGAGCATACATACATTAAAATGTTAATAAATCAATAATTCAAATTAGCGTTTGCAAATGAACTCGGATTTTGACGAAACATGTTTCATTAGATCCAGAGTGTCAAACTATAACATGATGTTTATTTTCATCGCGAACGGAGTTCGTATGTGATCATACGAATAATAATCAATGAACGGAAATTGCGATAGGCATCGAAGTAATAAAATAATCAAATAAAGAATTAATAAATCTAAATTATATCACCTATATAAAACTCTAAATTTTTCCTAACCCTAAATCCCTAAATTTCAATCGTTTTTGCAAATAAGTCCATTTCATATTTTAATTTATTTCTCCTAATTGGAAGTGGTCATCAACTAGAAAGTCATAGACGGCGTTGAGGGGGGACCTTCACCAAAAATTAGGTTGCCAACAGTGAGGTGGGGTAGCCAGAATCGGGCTAAAACAGAAACTGTATAGTTTTGTTTTTCTTGGATTTACGTGAGGTGGTGGCATTTTTAGGCCGAGATGTCTAAGGGAAATTTGTCGAGGGGAGAGATTCGTGTTTGTCGGGTGGGCTGAAGTTTTCTATGATGTCAGATTTTTCGAGCTAATCGAAGATTGAAGATTTCAGGGACTTCGATCGGATTTTGATTGATTCCTGGTGATTGAAGCGTCATGGAGTTGGGGTACCCGAAGAGAAGGGGAAGAGTTTGGTGAGGAGAGTCCATGAATGGATTTGATGACCGTAGATCAACTGAGTTGCTCGTATTTTGGTTTGAACAGGTTTCGAGTCGGAGGTGTTTTCACGGCGGCTGGTGAAATTTTAGGGGTCGCGCTTTAGGGCAGAAGGGGATCGAGGATTAGCGGTTCTGGGGGGGTATTGGTCCAGATCTCTAATGTCTAGGAGGTGGTGCAGAGGGTTGATGTTGTGGTCATATTTTGCTCAGGATACTGGTATCGAAGGGGATTCGGGTTCGATATTGAAGAGCGAGATTAACACATGGCTAACATGGCGATTAAGGTAATTAAACTTAATTAAGGATTTAAAATTTATAGTTAGTTAATTAAATTGTTATATTTCATATGGAAACTTATAATAGCGATAATTTGTTCGTATATTATTAGAATCCAATGAAATATGATCTGTTGGAATTGCAACGACGAAGGCTAGTAGTCGAGCTGGTTTGGTTGGAATTGGAAGCAATCGACATTTCATTTAATTTTAAACGCTTATTTAAAATTAAACTTAACAATGCGACAATCGTCAAATCTAAATTAAATGATGAATCAACTCTCAGTTTTATGGAATCCTATGATGTGATTTAATTTATATATCGATAATTTGCGGTTAATAGTATAAATTGGATGATTGGATGTTATGGATGATTATTGTTTGATGGTTGACATCATTTATATTTATGTCGTCTTGGATGATTTAGATTAAAATATTTATTACATACATTATGATTAAATAATATTATAAGTTGTGATGTAGGGAAGAACAAATTGGAGGAATCTAACCGGATTCTTTAAATAGTTGTATGTTATTTATTTTTCGTATTATTCATATATGAATTGTTTATTTCAAATAACGTTATATCCTGATTGAATAATGGTTTTTGATTGGATATTGATCCTTTAAATTGAATTCAACGATTGTTGTCTTTTCAATCGATAGACAGTATTGATTCATTGATTGGCGGTTGATGGCCAAAATCCTTCTTTTATGACAATTGCCATTAGGCGAATTGACGAAGTTTTAAGCTATAAAATATATTTTTATAGCTGAATCGAAGTTTCATGTTTATTTTATATATGTTATTTAAAATAGAAGTTTTGTAAATATGTCTATATTTATTATCATGTTTACAAAATAAATTATTAAACAATTTTATATAATGAATTTGTATGTCTTTAATAGTTTTTTTGAGCAGAAAGCCAGAAATGAATCTACGGGTTAGTAAATTTGAATAACTGTTCTTATGAAACAATTAAGTGATGTTCCTAAATTAATT
Source organism: Allium sativum (assembly GCA_030737875.1). Lineage (NCBI taxonomy): Eukaryota > Viridiplantae > Streptophyta > Magnoliopsida > Asparagales > Amaryllidaceae > Allium > Allium sativum. The sequence goes on along the minus strand of CM060912.1, from coordinate 963,541,447 downwards.
AAGTTATCAATTAATTTAAGAGAAAGATTAGTGGGAATCAGTTCACAAGTTGGTTGATATCGCAGGTTGACTAAGTCAACTGTTTTAATTGAAATTTATTACTGGGTTAATTTGATTTAAATTAATCTAATAGAAAAAGGTTTTTTCCAAATTTATTACTGTGTTTAAAAGTGATTATCGAATTGTTTATTATCCAAAAAGTTAATTATTATTTAATAACTTTTTAAGAATGATCAATCACTCTATTTTTAGTCAGTAATGAAATAGACTACTACTATATGGTTAATATTGAAGTTAATTATTATTTTAATTAATAATAATTAAAGTGATTATTTTTTAGTTGAAACTCATTTAAGAAGATAATCAATTGGCAATGAAATCTAGTTTGATATGGTAAAAGTATTTATGAAAGGATTTTGGGAATAAAATCCAAGTGATACAAACGAGATGTGTAGCAGGAAATTTAAAGCTATGGTGATGTATAAATTAGCATTTACTTAACAATGTATCTAAGTAAAATGAATTTAATGGAGAAGAAATTTTGTTGTAAATCCAAGTTTTATAAACAAAAGTTTTTGAAACAAATCCCGAGCAAAGGCAATATTTAAATAAAGGTGATGTAATCAAAAGGGGATTTCCAAAAGTAAAAAATATGAAATGAATTAGCGTAAAGGATTTGGTAAATAGATTCTTAGAATAAATCCAAGTGTATAAACCAGGATTATAAAGGGATTCAAGGCAAGTGAAATGATTTTAATCAAACGTTTACTTAATATTTAAATTAGAAAGATGATCAACAACGAAAAAAGATTTCCAAAGGGTAAAGGTAAGTTGTTTAAATGAAGTTGGTAAAGGATTAGGATATGGTAAATGGATTTAGTAATAAAATCATAGTTGAGTTATTATAAGATATTAAAATTGATTAGCATAAAGGGACTTGAAAATTAATTCAAGCCCTATAAGCAAAGTTGTAAAAGAGGATTAAAACCAAGATTATGATTTTAAATATAAATATTTACTTAAGAATTGAATTAAGTAAATCGTGTGTAATTGAAATCCTGTAATTGAAAGAAGGATTTCAATAAAGTAAAAGAGATGAATTTGGTAAATGGATTTTTAGTATTAAAAATCCAAATTTAGTTATAATAAAATGTTAAATGATTTTGGGTAAAGGACTTAGGAAATGGGTTACTATAATCCAAGTTATAAATGGAATTGTATAAAGAGGTTTTGAAGCGAAGGTTAGTGTTTTAGTAAATAATTCACTAAATCAATAAATTAAGTTAAATGGTTATAATGGAAAGTGATTTTCCAATGTAAGAAATGGTTTATAAATCCATATTTAAATTGAATAATAAATAGAATTTGTGATATTTTTGTTAATATCAGTTTTTGAGTTACAAGCATTTATCTATCTTAAGATAAAAACGTTTTTGATCAAAGTCAGTGAGATAATTAAAATACCCCAACTTGAATGACTACACTGTTATCAAGGGATAGTATTAGTTTGTAATGGTAAGAGAAGTGGAAAAAATTTATTTTCGTAACAAGAAGAATTCAACATTAATTTGCAAAGATTTAGAAATTTAATAAAACCATTGGGTTTTAAAGTGAACAATGTATTATTTAACATTATTTGGTCTCAATGAAGTGTGACTATACTTATATCATTTAATTAGGTCTCGCTATTTTCTAAGCAATGAAAATGGTACGAATTTGGTAAATGCACTTATTCGAAGAATTAAGTCAATGATTGTGGTTTTTAGAGGATAAGAATAAGAGATTATATTTGTTTTGAAATGAAATTAGATTTTGGGAATATAATTGAAATTTCCATAAGCAAGAGTATAAACTTCAATTGATGAGAGTTTTAAAGTTAATATTAACCGTTACGGTTATATTATTAGAATATGTCGCTTGATGTTATTTTGGATCGGATTAGGTTTGGTAATTAAACTATATTGATTGACTAAAAGTATATATAATGATTTTTCCAAGATAAGGAAATAAAACAGGCTTTTGTGAAATATAGCTATATTTTGAGATAAAGAAATAAAAAGATGAGTTTTTGAAGATGTTTATGCTAAAAATGATAAGGGTTGATTTTGTTTTCAAGTAACATAAACAAAAGAGATTTTTTGAGATGAGTTATTGATTGATTTTAAATCAATAGAATAATTTTTAATGAATGCTTTTAAATGAAAAGAACCTGAGCTAAGTACTAATCTATATTGTTTGCGTTGATAGTTTAAACCACGACCATCAATAAATATTGTTTGGTCGTTTAACGAGTTAGCTCAAAGAGATCGAGATGAGAACTAAACCCAAAACCACTTCAAACCAATTGTGCATTTGAAAATAAATTGCAGGGATATTATAAAGATGGAGCATTGATGTAACAGTCCAAATTTTTGGTCAATTTAAAATATGAAATAAAATAAGATTAGTGGACTTTTAAAAGTGATTTAGAGGTAAATATATTAAAATTTAATATTTTAAAGTTATTTTAATAGTATAAAAATAGTCCTTTTGCAAATGGTTTCGTGTTTTGACGAAACCACTTTCATCGAATCCGGAATAGTAAATTATTATTAGGTTTCAAATTTCAAATTTCAAATCAATCGGAGTTAATATATAAACAAATGTGATATAAACATGTATTGAAAAATAAGTTAAAATTCAATAAAAGCTAGAAATAAGGCCATTTTCAAACGGTCTCCGAATTCGATGAAAAAAATATACCGGATCTGGAATGTTAAATATGTTAGGATTTCAAGTTTCAAATTTTTTGGAGATAGTATGTGAGCGTACAAAAAATAAACGCGTACCGGGTCAACTAGTCAAAATTAAGTAATAAGGTAATAAAATAATAAGACCAGTGGTCAAATAGACTCCAAATTTGATGAGACCTATTTCATTGGATCTGTAACTATGAAATATGTTAGGGTTCGGTATTTCGTATCGACCGGACTTACTGTTTGATCACACGAGCGATAAACGCTTGAAAAAGCCTAAAAGAACTTCACTCGTTAAATTAGTAAAGAAACACAAATTTTTTGTTTGAGGTGTCAAGCCATGGAAACTCTAAAGTATTCTTTCTCCTCTTTGATCTCCTCTCGACACCTTATCTATCCATATCTCTCCCATCTTGATAAAAACAAACCTTTCTTCTCCTTTTTATTTTTTTCATTTCCTTCCACCTTTAGCTTCCTTCCTTTCCTCAAGTCTCCAAACTTCCTCCTCACTAGCCTAAAATCTTCCTTCTCCATCCCTCCTTCCCACCTGTTCAACCACTCCAGCCCTCCCCCTTGCGCCATGGCCTCCCCTCCTCTCAGAAATCCAATTTCCCCCTTTTATAAACCCTAATTTCCACCTAAGACAAAATACACCCACATCTCCACTTCCTTGTAGCACTACAGCCTACGGCTTACTCCACCAGCCCCATTCCGACCCCACTCCATCCAGCCAGTGTGGTGGACCTCTCCTCCCCAAGTTGTGGGCCCCACTCACTACACTATAATAGCCAATTTGGTACACAATACTGCGGAGATAAAATACAGTTTATATATCTGTATCAAACTACATTTTGTGATCCACACCACCCTAAACACCCTAAATCTGACCATCCATCAAAGAAGCTCCGGATCAGTTAATTTGACACGGCCTTTGGCCAAATCTAATGCGTGTCATATTGTGCATCCCATTAGGCACTCGAAACACAAATTTTGGCAGCTCCTTTTTTCTTTTGTTTTACTTTAAAGGTGTTTTACTTTAATGGTGACCAAAAACCCAAATTAGGGTTTTCAGTCACCAAATCGTGCCTCCACCTTTCTCTGGAATCTCATCCTCAGGCAGAGATGATCAACCCTCTCCTTCGACGGAAACGCGACAACCCTTGGTCCTTAGCTCTCTCCTTCAACAACAGGTATGTATTTTAATTGAATTATGGCATGCATGCCTGATAGTAGGGAACAAATTGAAATCTTTGTGTGTTAGTTGATTGCTACGTTATGTTAGTGTGTTAGTTGTTTCAACTGAATTGGTATGTATGTGTGTTAGCTGATTGCTACTTTGTGTAAAGGATGGATCTGTGGTTATACCCTGGAATCAGAGAAATCAAATTTGAATCATGTTTTATGATAATGTTGAACACATCTAAATTGTTATTGGAAACATGTATGGTACAATTTTAGATTGCGGTTTATCCATGAAACAAAGAAATAACAATGAGTTAGTCATAAGGATGCAATAACCTTTACTAATGTTAAGATGTTAAATGTCAATTGTCCATAACTTGATTCTATTTGCAATAGCCATTTGACTGTTTGTTGTCCATTTCTTAAATAAAATGACAAGCCAAGAATATAGTTGTATAATTATAGATTTTGATGTCAAAAATGGCAAACAAACATAATATATTACCTGATGTGGCGGAAACTGAGAAAAAAGATAATTATAGTTCAATATTTAACTATGATTTCATCGTCATTTGACTAATTGTTTGCCTTATGCTTGAAATTTAAATTGGGTTGTCTTATAACAAGTTTACTCTGTTTTGAGAGATAACAAGTTTACTGAAAATATATTAATAGGTTTGCTTAAAATTTTGGTAGAAGGATGATTACTCGACTTTCTGATTAATATTTTAATGGTCGATCCACCAGGTGGATGCATTTTAGCTCACGCGTAGGGTCGGGTATCAATGCTTATTAGCTTCATCCAAATGATAGATGTTGATGCACTTAACCTTAGTAAAAAGCTGCTTTCACTAGCAACTTTCCCCTACTTTGCAGCAGAGAATGTAGTGTAAGTTACCTTGCACTACACAGTCTACTTCAAAAAAATTGAAAGATTGCAAGTGAAAGCAGCTTTTTCCAAAGGTTAAGTGAAGCAGCATTCAACATTTGAATAAGCTAATAAGCATGGATTATCGACCCTGCGCATGAGCTAAAATGCAGCCACCTGGTGGATCGCCCAGTAAATTCTTAATCAGAAAGTTGAGTATGTATGTCATCTAAAGATGATGATTCGATATCTTTAGACGTTGGAGCAGGTATATATTATTTTACACTTATCTATATGTAGTAGCTTACATAAACGATGCCTTGCATTTTTAACGACTATCATTTCATTCATCTTTGAGACATATACTTATTGACTACACTATCGCCTGGATATTGGGCCTTAAAGTGCTATTTTTGACTTATTACAATGTACTGACTGAGTTAAACATAAAAGACATTATCAGTCGGTAATTAAAGTGATATTTTTAACTTGTTTTAGTGTAATTTGAGTTAAACTCAGTCAGTACATAATAACAGAAGATATTTGTAATGACCCGCATTGGCAGAGGTATTATGATTAATTTATTTAATTATATCAATGGTGGGATAGTGAATTAACTGGTCGTGGAATTTAAATAATGGTGAATATTTAATTAAAATAATAAATTAAATAATATATATAATTCTGAAATAATCAGAATTGGCTGAAATGATGATATGGTGTAAACCGGATCATCTGTGATATTTAATTCACCTTGGAATTTGATTTTGAATAACGAATATATTCAGTCGACGTCAGATTGAACGTATAAATTATAATATAATTATAATCGAGCTTGAAATGGCGCTGCAGTTCGTAATTTGGCGATTCGAACTTCAAGTGAATGTACAGGGCCCGTTTTAAATCGGATTTCTATGAAAAAAGAAACATGTGGAGCTGGTGGAGTATATCTTTCTAGTGGAAGAGAAAAATCTGAATTTCATTGTGTGGATTTTGAGATATGTCCAAATCAAATTTCAGAATAGTCGCTATAGAATCGTTTATCGGCCATAACAGTTATTTCAAAACAACTAGATATCGGGCGTGAATTCAGATAAGGTTCTTTTGGGACATAGTGATAATTTAATTTTTAGAATTTTATGGTAATTTTTAATTATATTAATAAGCAACTTTTTATTTGGAGTATTTCGCACCATGAAATCACCATTTTGAAGTTTCAAAATATGAGTCCATCTACCGGTATTTTTATATATCTGGAGTCGGGACACCTCACTCGTCACGATGGTGTTTTTATTTCTGTCCGTAGCAGTACGCAATTATATAAATTAATAAAATAACGTTATAACTTATTCATGGATCTAAAACTAGGCCACTTCCACTCTTTCCTAAATGAAAGAATCAAAGAAGGCCACGTTTAACGTTCTCTCAGCCACAAAATTGGATCGAAGAAAACCCAAATAAATACACAGCACTTAATCATTTTTGGGCCGCAACAAATTTGTTTTCCTCAGACAAAATGGCCAAACGAAAAATGAACAGAGAACCGAAGCCTGGAGGGAAGGAGAGCTGGTACTTTGTCGGTCCAAGCAACAGCTTGGTGGGGGTAGAGGAGGACGTGCCTGCGAGCATGATTTGATGGAGCGAGCTGTGGAATGGTGAGTAGTTTCAAAAGGCGGCAAGTTGCTTCCGAACTCGAAGCATGTGTGCGGTGAAGTACTGGGAGGGACGTAGCTGATGTGGTGTCGGATTTTGGTTAGGACCGTCGAACTAGTTTTTGAGGTAACAGGAAGGACTGAAAGCTGCGATGGCTTGGGTTGCGCCGAGCTCCATGTAGTGGTGCTGATCACGTCCAGTTGAGAAGGAACAAAGGAAAGGATGGTTAACAGTATAACAGGGGTATTTGTTGTTAACCTTTTTGTTGGTTTGTTATGAGTAGAAGGAGAATATGAAGTGAAGTTCATACGTGAAGTTATGTCATGCGTTAGATATTGAGGAATAGTGGAAATATGAAGTGGTTTCCATACTGTAGCGGAATATCTGGTTTGCAAAGAAAGCAGGGTTATTGACGCGTGCAACACGGAGGGCGCAAGCTCGATCTAAAGGGGGCGAGGCTGAGAAGATCCGAAAGGGAAAAATGACGGTATTTTGGTTTGAATGGAAAATGGTATCGTGGAGTAAAAGCCGAAATGGCCATTGGCGAAGTAGCATACGGGTTTAAGCATTTTCAGGAAGATGGCACTGTATCAATACGTGGCGGGTAAGTGGGCCGGTGGAAATACAAAGCCCAAGTATTTTATTTAAATAGAGTTTAATTTTTAATCAAATATACACACATCTTGAAATCGTAATAACTTGTACATACAATATCAGTTTTGCGAATGGTCTGATCCGTTGGGATCACATGGACGACGGCAACACAATGAGACTGACCGGGAGTGAATCCGAGCTCGTTACAATTTATGGCGAAATAAAGTGTCCGACTGAATCAAATAACGCAAACCGTTATTTAACGATTAACGCGCTAATGTGAGTAAATCTCACTAACTCTGAACAGTTTATAATTTCATGTTGTATTTTTAGAACTGTTAAATATTGACTGATTGACTGTGTGTTGACTGTTTGATTGAACTGCTAGTCAGTTAGTTAAATTTCTATATTGATTCTGTTTAACAGAATATATCATATGGAACTGAAAAGTGATGTTATCTATATTGTTTAACATTTGTGATGCAGGGAAACAGGTTGGAGGAATCCAACCGGATTTCTCAACATTTATTTTACTGTTTTCATATATTGTGATATATGATGTGTTATATAATCAGTATGGATTATGTGGGTTGGAATGATGTTGATCATTGTTATTCGATATTAAATATCATAAAAGACCCTGGGATGTAAAATGAATTATTTTAATGTATATTGAAATAAAGGGATTTTATAAAATCAACAGATTTTATAAAAAGGAAATATTTCGAAAGTAAATAAAAAGGGAAAAATGTTTTTAAACGAATAGAGTTTTATAAAAGGGGTAATCATTTGTAAAGTGAAGAACCGCTACTAAAAGTAAATCTTTATAAATGAATAGTTTATTCGAATAGAATAAAGGAGCTAATCGATGAATAGCTTAATCGATTAGAGTTAAAGTAAAGGAGCTAATCGATGTTAGTTTAATCGATTAGAGTTAAAGTAAAAAAGTTAATCGATGTTAGTTAACCGATTAGAGATAAAGTTAAAAGAAGTTAATCGATGTTAGTTTAATCGATTAGAGTTAAAGTAAAGTGAGTTAATCGAATATAGTTATTCGAATAGAAAGTAAAGTGTGTTAATCGAATTTAGTTATTCGAATAGAAAGTAAAGTGAGTTAATCGAATATAGTTATTCGAATAGAAAGTAAAATGAGTTAATCGAATATAGTTTATTCGAATAGAAAGTAAAATGAGTTAATCGAATATAGTTTATTCAAATAGAAGCAAAGGAGTTAATCAAACATAGTTTATTCGAAGAAAGAAAAAGGAGTTATCGAATATAGTATTCGAAAGGAGTAATAAATAAAGTTAATTGATTATGGTTAATCGAATAGAGTTAATCCAATAGGGTTAGTCCAATAGAGTTAATTGATTATGGTTAATCGAATAGAGTTAAGTGAAAAGAGTAAATCGAATATAGCTATTCGAAGGAGGGTTAAGTAAGGAAGTTAGTAAAAGGAATATAAAGTGAACTTTGCCTATTTCAAAGTTAGAAACGTTGTTCAGTTAAGGTCTGAGAGGTAGTTCTACCCCAACTTGATTGGCTTCGTTTTTAACTAAGGAATAGTTAAGGTTCGACAGTAAAGGAAAGGGTTTGAGTTGGCATAGCGATGTTTGTTTAAACATCTGTCTAAGTCCAATGAAGAGGCTTTGGAAATGTTTCCAAATAAAAACCAGAAATGTTTTCTAATGTAGAAAACAAGAAATGGAAATGTTTTCCATTGTTAATAATGTATATTTCCCAATTTAGAAAATAAGAAATATCGAATATAGGGAAACAAGAGATAAGTAAATTTATGAAATAAAGAGATAAATGTTGAATGATGTTTGATTGATATAAATTTCCATTTGGAAATAATATCGTTGTTTGCACACTTGTTTTTATTAGATAGTTAAATCACAGACTATCGAAGTTTTGACCATTTTAACATTGTTAATATGGAGAGACCGGTTGGATTATTATCCAAAGAACCACTCTGTATTGGCATAAGCGTTGCGAATCATATATGCCAAAGGAAATTGAAGACGGAGTTATGCAAGGTCTATCCTATTTACAGAATAGTGCCTTCGGTTCATCCTGTTCTTGGATGACTTATATGGACGAATGTCTGACAGAGTATGTCCAGACGATCAAGTATATTGATTTCTCCAACTGTACCAAGAGTGGAAGCAGAGAAGGAAACTTCTTTTAGCTAACACATAATGTATGGTTGAGGACGTCAATCGGTGATTTGATGGATTTGACGATGTGGCATTCAAAGTGAAACTGGTTTGATGATAAAGCGTAGCTTCTAGCCTCATCATCCGGTAAATGACAGAAATCGGGCAGGCAGCATGGCTAAGTCAGTCGCACCGAAGTACGGTGTATAATCACCTGATCTAGAGTTTCATTTACTTCTAAAAATCTATTGTTGATGCTGTCCCATTCGGGAAACGGTTGCTGATCCCAACCGTTGGTGATATACATTCGATACGCTCAAGCGAAATGAGTGGTCGGTCATGTGTGGCCGGGTTGCAAGATGTTCTTGTTGAACCCAGTGTATTCCTCTCTAGAGGTACACTAGCGAAAGGTGGTTCCATACCTTGTCATAGTTGGAAATCCATTACCCAATACGTGCTTGCGATTTTGATTGTATACTATATATGTAGAACGTGAGATGAAAGCGTTTCTGCTAGATGATTATATATACTGTGGTTGATAGACATTATTATAATATCAAAAGGTTTTTGATATAAAGATATTTTGGATTCTCATAAGGGAAAAACCCGTTCCGTTATGCGGCATGGTCTTATGAGATATCGTTTACCTGTATAACTGTTTTAAACTGTTTTACTCATACCAGTCCATGTTGCGTGCTTGGGGCATGTGTCGCATGATAGGGGGTTCTCGCTTTTCGTTAGGTGGCGAACGGGAGACTCTTACCCCTACATGTCCCGAAAATGAGGGTTGGTTGTGAAGTCGAAAGGCTGGCCGTAAAATGTGGTGCTGGGGTACCAATGTAAGTCACGGTGGGGTATTACCCTGCTATCTTGGGGGATGAAGGGATGGTTGCAAAGCCTACCGAAAATCCGGGTCGTTACAGTTGGTATCAGAGCTTAAGTTAAGAATTACTTGGCTCTGTGGCGTGACTCGGTAGAGATAGGGTTAGTAATACCCTAGATTGAGTTTGAGTGTATATACGAGTGAACGTATTTGTTATTGATATAAAAATTTGTTTTATATTGTGGAGATTTATTGGTTGAGTCGTTTATGAGTTCTGGTCGATCAGTTTGATCCACTGTATCGGAAGGAGTTACTAAACATTCGAATACGATGGGTCGACATAGTATGTTTTGAAAGGAGGGTAAATTAAAATAAGTTTACCCAAGGTATATCTTGATATAGAGAAGATATATATATATATCAAAATTATAATATAGTGGATATATTGGTTGTTATTATAATCGAGTAAGATTATAAATTAAATGGTTATGTAAATAACCAATCAAAATTCATATAAGTGAAATACGTGAAATCAGATGAGTTAAATCTGAATTTTAAACCAGAAATTGAATTAAAACTCTAGAGAATTGGATAAGTGTTGTAAATGGAATGGGATTAAAAATAAGGAAAATTTAAGATCCTGGGAGATTTTAAATTGTTTTGCAAGCAGTGTGAATTATATTTTGAAATAAATTTCAAAGTGGAAATGTTTAGAAATGGTTTTATAGTATTGAACTCACTTCGATCGCTGCAAAATAGATTCTGATGATGACAGCTGCATCATCAGTATTCATCTTCGAGTTGTAAGTGACGAATTACTACCAAAGATACTGTTTTGAAATTGTTTTGGGAAAGACAAATTGTGTGGAATTTCAAAATGGGATTTGAATAATAGAATTTAAATTTTTAAATATATTTGAAATATTAACTTGTTTAAAAGAAATAAAAACGAGAAGTTCCTTTATAAACGAAGTTTATAAATAGTTCTTTTATAAACGAAGTTTATAAATGAAGTGAAAAGGATTATCATTGGATAATTCAGAAATAAAAATACAAGTGTGAAGTTGAAAGGGGAACCTATTTTCCAAATGTAGTAATATCGATTTCAAAAGGAATTGAAATCGAGACTTATGTAAAGAATGAGTAAAGAAAGTTTGAAAGGGAATTAGAATAAAGGAAGTTCAAACATAAAATTTAATATAGAAATTCAAAGGGAGTTTGAATATGTGAAATTCAATGGAATTGAAATGGGAATTGAATATAGAAATTCAAAGGGAGTTTGAATATATGAAATTCAATGGAAGTGATATAGAATTTGAATATAGAAATTCAAATGGCGTTTGGATATAGAAAATATAAGAGGTTTCAAATATAGGATTTGAATATCGAAAGTGAAATGAAATTTGAATAAAGAATATTCAAATAGAATTGAAATTGAAATTTGAATAAAGAATATTCAAATAGAATTGAAATTGTAATTTGAATAAAGAATATTCAAATAGATTTGAAAATGAAATTTGAATAAAGAATATTCAAATAGAATTGAAAATGCAATTTGAATAAAGAAGATTCAAATAGAATTGAATTTGAAATTTGAATATAAAAGATTCAAATAGAATTGAAATGAAATTCAAATATAGAATTCGAATAAGAAAATTGAAACGAAATTCAAATATAGAATTTGAATAAGAGAATTGAAATGGAATTTGAATATAGGAAATTCAAATAGAATTGAAAAGGAATTCAATTAGTTGATAAACAAGTTAAAATATATTTGAACATGTTATACTCAAATAAAAAGGTGAAATGGGCAAACCAGTAATTTGAAAATCACTTAACGAACTAAGTTAAAATGATTGGATTAAATTAAAATGAATTAGAAATGTATAAATATACATGAGATAAGTATGGATAAGGTAGAAGGTATATAAATAGATTGCTCGACAAAAGGTATGTATTTAATTCATATATGAGATTTTATGCGCCGTATCGGCTAGCCGCTTGGCTTTTTCTTTTTCTTTTGGATTGGTGAGGGCCATGTGAGGCTATTTGAAATTTCCCGATGCTCCTAGTACAAAGGAGGTTATGGCAAATTTTTCCGAGGATTCATGGAGTTAGAATATTTTTAAGATAATTTGATAGTTAGAAATCAACGTATCGATATATATATATATATATAGAAGTCGATAAGAAGACGAACTTAGAAATAGAAAGTATAATCAAAAAGGAAATCTAGGGTTAAAATCTCGTAGGAATAGAAAGAGGAAGCGTATACGTGTTTAAAAGTGAATAAGTAGTTGTATGGTATTGATTATTCGAGTAAGTAGTCATATCTGTTTTGACGTTATAAATGTTATTCAGTCAAGGTCTGAGAGGTAGTTATACCCCAACTTGATTGATTTCATTATTAACAAATAAATAGTAAGATTTCAGGCTCGAAGATCAATGTTGAATAAGAGTTAGTTGAATATAGTATTTGGGTTGTCGTAACGATGTTTTACACAACATCCGTTTTAACCCAAATGAGTGTAAGCTTGGAAATATAATAGAGAATATTTCCTAAGTATAGAAATAAACGAGATCAGAAAAGAGATAAGTAATTGGAGTATTTTCCAATTATAAATAGGATTATAAAGGTTATTGATTTAGAAAATAAAGGAAGGTGATATTCGGAAATGTTTTCCAATTAACATAAAAGGCCAATATGGTTATTGAAAATATTTGGTTAACAAATATTAATAAAGAAATAGAGAAGTGATTTAACTAATGGAATATTGATTATGGGATCAGTTGAATTTCAAAAAGGAAATTTTGATTTTTGAAAAGAGTAAACTGTTTGAAACTTCCTGGGAAAGACCGTTTGAGTTAAAAACAAATTTAACAGAAATCTGTGAAAGAAAAATTTGAATTAAAGTAAAGCCAGTGAAGCGGTAACTGAGATTGCATTAGAATGATATCAAGACAAATTGGATTGTGAGATTCAAATACGAAGTGTAATGTGATAATCAAGTTAAGAGTTGGGAATCGAGAAGGAACTCGAGTTGAAATGATATTTGGCTTGGATATAAGCGAATGGTTGTGTTGAGGATAAATTGATCAGAGTTTGATTTGATTAATATTGGTATATGCTGAGTTGATAGCATGTGGAAGTGATGGAGTTGATATGCCCGACAAAAAGGTACAAGTTTATATTTCTATTGGATATAAGATTTATAAGCCGAATTGGCAAGCCGCTTGGCTGTTTGATTTTCTTTTGGGTGGGAGATGGCCCAGAGAGGCGAGTGGTGGTTTGACCTATTAACCAGTACAAAGGAGGTGCTGGCGAAATTTTTCGAAGAGTTAAGGCGTTAGAAAATTTTCATGATTTTTGAAAATTTTCGTTGATAAGAATTAATTAATAATTTAATTGAAATTAAATTGGTTCATTTGAAACTGAAGATTTAGAAGTGAACAAATATGTTTTATCCAGTCGATAGGGTCGTCCTCTACCTTTTAGCAATTTCGAGGACGAAATTATTTTAAGTGGGGAAGAATGTAATGACCCGCATTGGCAGAGGTATTATGATTAATTTATTAAATTATATCAATGGTGGGATAGTGAATTAACTGGTCATGGAATTTAAATAATGGTGAATATTTAATTAAAATAATAAATTAAATAATATATATAATTCTGAAATAATCAGAATTGGCTGAAATGACGATATGGTGTAAACCGGATCATCTGTGATATTTAATTCACCTTGGAATTTGATTTTGAATAATGAATATATTCAGTCGACGTCAGTTTGAACGTATAAATTATAATATAATTATAATCGAGCTTGAAATGGCGCTGCAGTTCGTAATTTGGCGATTCGAACTTCAACTGAATGTACAGGGCCCGTTTTAAATCGGATTTCTGTGAAACAAGAAACGTGTGGAGCTGGTGGAGTATATCTTTCTAGTGGAAGAGAAAAATCGGAATTTCATTGTGTGGATTTTGAGATATGTCCAAATCAAATTTCAGAATAGTCGTTATAGAATCGTTTATCGGCCATAACGGTTATTTCAAAATAACTAGATATCGGGCGTGAATTCAGATAAGGTTCTTTTGGGACATAGTGATAATTTAATTTTTAGAATTTTATGGTAATTTTTAATTAATTTAATAAGCAACTTTTTATTTGGAGTATTTCGCACCCTGAAATCAACATTTTGAAGTTTCAAAATATGAGTCCATCTACCGGTATTTTTATATATCTGGAGTCGGGACACCTCACTCGTCACGATGGTGTTTTTATTTCTGTCCGTAGTAGTACGCAATTATATAAATTAATAAAATAACGTTATAACTTATTCATGGATCTAAAACTAGGCCACGTCCACTCTTTCCTAAATGAAAGAATCAAAGAAGGCCACGTTTAACGTTCTCTCGGCCACAAAATTGGATCGAAGAAAACCCAAATAAATACACAGCACTTAATCATTTTTGGGCCGCAACAAATTTGTTTTCCTCAGACAAAATGGCCAAACGAAAAATGAACAGAAAACCGAAGCCTGGAGGGAAGGAGAGCTGGTACTTTGTCGGTCCACGCAACAGCTGGGAGGGGGTAGAGGAGGACGTGCCTGCGAGCATGAGTTGATGGAGCGAGCTGTGGAATGGTGAGTAGTTTCAAAAGGCGGCAAGTTGCTTCCGAACCCGAAGCATGTGTGCGGTGAAGTACTGGGAGGGACGTAGCTGATGTGGTGTCGGATTTTGGTTAGGACCGTCGAACTAGTTTTTGAGGTAACAGGAAGGACTGAAAGCTGCGATGACTTGGGTTGCGCCGAGCTCCATGTAGTGGTGCTGATCACGTCCAGTTGAGAAGGAATAAAGGAAAGGATGGTTAACAGTATAACAGGGGTATTTGTTGTTAACCTTTTTGTTGGTTTGTTATGAGTAGAAGGAGAATATGAAGTGAAGTTCATACGTGAAGTTATGTCATGCGTTAGATATTGAGGAATAGTGGAAATATGAAGTGGTTTCCATACTGTAGCGGAATGTCTGGTTTGCAAAGAAAGCAGTGCTGTTGACGCGTGCAACACGGAGGGCGCAAGCTCGATCTAAAGGGGGCGAGGCTGAGAAGATCCGGAAGGGAAAAATGACGGTATTTTGGTTTGAATGGAAAATGGTATCGTGGAGTAAAAGCCGAAATGGCCATTGGCGAAGTAGCATACGGGTTTAAGCATTTTCAGGAAGATGGCACTGTATCAATACGTGGCGGGTAAGTGGGCCGGTGGAAATACAAAGCCCAAGTATTTTATTTAAATAGAGTTTAATTTTTAATTAAATATACACACATCTTGAAATCATAATAACTTGTACATACGATATCAGTTTTGGGAATGGTCTGATCCGTTGGGATCACATGGACGGCGGGAACACAATGAGACTGACCGGGAGTGAATCCGAGATCGTTACAATTCATAGCGAAATAAATTGTCCGACTGAATCAAATAACGCAAACCGTTATTTAACGATTAACGCGCCAATGTGAGTAAATCTCACTAACTCTGAACAGTTTATAATTTCATGTTGTATTTTTAGAACTGTTAAATATTGACTGATTGACTGTGTGTTGACTGTTTGATTGAACTACTAGTCAGTTAGTTAAATTTCTATATTGATTCTGTTTAACAGAATATATCATATGGAACTGAATAGTGATGTTATCTATATTGTTTAACATCTGTGATGCAGGGAAACAGGTTGGAGGAATCCAACTGGATTTCTCAACATTTATTTTACTGTTTTCATATATTGTGATATATGATGTGTTATATAATCAGTATGGATTATGTGGGTTGGAATGATGTTGATCATTGTTATTCGATATTAAATATCATAAAAGACCCTGGGATGTAAAATGAATTATTTCAATGTATATTGAAATAAAGGGATTTTATAAAATCAACAGATTTTATAAAAAGGAAATATTTCGAAAGCAAATAAAAAGGGAAAAAAATTTGTACGAATAGAGTTTTATAAAAGGGGAAATCATTTGTAAAGTGAAGAACCGCTACTAAAAGTAAATCTTTATAAATGAATAGTTTATTCGAAT
The DNA here is from genome assembly GCA_030737875.1 of Allium sativum. Taxonomy (NCBI): domain Eukaryota; kingdom Viridiplantae; phylum Streptophyta; class Magnoliopsida; order Asparagales; family Amaryllidaceae; genus Allium; species Allium sativum. Next base: position 963,525,350 of record CM060912.1, on the reverse strand, counting down.
AGAATAAAGGAGCTAATCGATGAATAGTTTAATCGATTAGAGTTAAAGTAAAGTAGCTAATCGATGTTAGTTTAATCGATTAGAGTTAAAGTAAAAAAGTTAATCGATGTTAGTTAACCGATTAGAGATAAAGTTAAAAGAAGTTAATCGATGTTAGTTTAATCGATTAGAGTTAAAGTAAAGTGAGTTAACCGAATATAGTTATTCGAATAGAAAGTAAAGTGAGTTAATCGAATATAGTTATTCGAATAGAAAGTAAAGTGAATTAATCGAATATAGTTATTCGAATAGAAAGTAAAATGAGTTAATTGAATATAGTTTATTCGAATAGAAAGTAAAATGAGTTAATCGAATATAGTTTATTCGAATAGAAGCAAAGGAGTTAATCAAACATAGTTTATTCGAAGAAAGATAAAGGAGTTATCGAATATTGTATTTGAAAGGAGTAAGTAAATAGAGTTAATTGATTATGGTTAATCGAATAGAGTTAATCCAATAGGGTTTAGTCCAACAGAGTTAATTGATTATGGTTAATCGAATAGAGTTAAGTGAAAAGAGTAAATCGAATATAGCTATTCGAAGGAGGGTTAAGTAAGGAAGTTAGTAAAAGGAATATAAAGTGAACTTTGCCTATTTCAAAGTTAGAAATGTTGTTCAGTTAAGGTCTGAGAGGTAGTTCTACCCCAACTTGATTGGCTTCGTTTTTAACTAAGGAATAGTTAAGGTTCGGCAGTAAAGGAAAGGGTTTGAGTTGGCATAGCGATGTTTGTTTAAACATCTGTCTAAGTCCAATGAAGAGGCTTTGGAAATGTTTCCAAATAAGAAACCAGAAATGTTTTCTAATGAAGAAAACAAGAAATGGAAATGTTTTCCATTGTTAATAATGTATATTTCCAAATTTAGAAAATAAGAAATATCGAATATAGGGAAACAGGAGATAAGTAAATTTATGAAATAAAGAGAAAAATGTTGAATGATGTTTGATTGATATAAATTTCCATTTGGAAATAATATCGTTGTTTGCACACTTGTTTTTATTCGATAGTTAAATCACAGACTATCGAAGTTTTAACCATTTTAACGTTGTTAATATGGAAAGACCGGGTGGATTATTATCCAAAGAACCAATCTGTATTGGCATAAGCGTTGCGAATCATATATGCCAAAGGAAATTGAAGACGAAGTTATGCAAGGGCTATCCTGTTTACAGAATAGTGCCTTCGGTTCATCCTGTTCCTAGATGACTTGTATGGACGGATGTCTGACAGAGTATGTCCAGACGATCACGTATATTGATTTCTCCAACTGTACCAAGAGTGGAAGCAGAGAAGGAAACTCCTTTTAGCTAACACATAATGTATGGTTGAGGACGTCAATCGGTGATTTGATGTATTTGACGATGTGGCATTCAAAGTGAATCTGGTTTGATGATAAAGCGTAGCTTCTAGCCTCATCATCCGGTAAATGACAGAAATCGGGCAGGCAGCATGGCTAAGTCGGTCGCACCGAAGTACGGTGTATAATCACCTGATCTAGAGTTTCATTTACTTCTAAAAATCTATTGTTGATGCCGTCCCATTCGGGAAACGGTTGTTGATCCCAACCGTTGGTGATATACATTCGATACGCTCAAGCGAAATGAGTGGTCGGTCATGTGTGGCCGGGTTGCAAGATGTTCTTGTTGAACCCAGTGTATTCCTCTCTAGAGGTACACTAGCGAAAGGTGGTTCCATACCTTGTCATAGTTGGAAATCCATTACCCAATACGTGCTTGCGATTTTGATTGTATACTATATATGTAGAACGTGAGATGAAAGCGTTTCTGCTAGATGATTATATATACTGTGGTTGACAGACATTGTTATAATATCAAAAGGCTTTTGATATAAAGATATTTTGGATTCTCATAAGGGAAAAACCCGTTCCGTTATGCGGCATGGTCTTATGAGATATCGTTTACCTGTATAACTGTTTTAAACTGTTTTACTCACACCAGTCCCATGACTGACCCGGAGTTTACTTTGTTGTTTTCCCTAAACTCTTGGGTGCCTAAATTTGTATGGGCAGTCAAGTAGTCGGGATTTACAGATACATTGAAGAGCTTGGAGCAGGAGGCTTCAGGATCATATAGCTATAGTTATTTCCGCTGTGTTGTAAGTGTTGTACTTTGATAATGATATGTATATGCAAGTACAGATGTATATTTCAAGTTATGTTATATATATTATATGTTATTCGTTCCGCTGTGAGGTTCGTGTTACTCTGATGTTGTGTTCTTCTTCTTCTTCTATTCTAAGTTTCTATCTTATCTTTCCTCACCCTCTAATTTCTTTCACTAATTACCAGGATTTTTCGGTGTTTTGGTTATCGACATCGTGCTTATGTCGATAACCAAAGTCGCCGAAAATCCGGGTCGTTACAATATTTCAGTCCACATATCATTTCTATATATGTGTCATTAAATAAGTTCCATTTTAGCTCATTTCTGTATGCTATAATGAGTTACAATGTCGATCTCCTGTCCAGTGAAGTATTTGTAACTTGTTTAATGAATTTATATGCGGTCTTGTTGGAGAAAACAGAAAAAGTAGGGAGTTATATCGGTTATATACGATGTTGGAGGTCACGTTAAACTACAAAGCATGTGAGATGCTAATATGTTTCTAGGTTACAAGTTCATGAAATCATGTCAGTGGCATCATAAACATATTATACATATAATTGACAAATATGCACACACGAACACAAAGACACGATATACCCTTCACTTTTATCAGTACGAATACAAAGACACGATATTTTGAGTTCAATCAGGCATAAAATTACTTCTTTTTTCCTATAGATTTTGGTGCTTTTGTGTTGCTGGAACTCAGGCTGGCTATCACGATTCAGTTTTATTGCCAATCATCAGGTTGGCGTTTTAAGCTTTTGTTCTAAACTGTGTACACACACACACACATATATATATATATATATATGCTATTATAAAACTTTATCAGCATCAGCTAGCTTATTCTAATACTTCTTTGATTTACAGCAAACACATGGATTTCATCGGCATGATCAGCACGTACGCTCAATCTTCCCGGCCTCGACTGGACTTATATCAGGCTGATCATATGTTTTTACCTTTTTTTATTTGATCCTACTGTTATGAAAATCTTTGACATTTTCCTTTGTATATGTTTGTATGTTATACATTGTTTTCGTATTATGAAAAATCTTGTAATGCTTTGAGTGTGTGTGTGTATATATATAAATTTTGTTATTCTTGTGTATAAATTGTGGTATATATGTTGTATTATGAAAAATATGTGCTACAGTTTCTGTTTTTATATAAATATATATATATATGCATGTATATATATATATATATATATGTGTGTGTGTGTGTGTGTGTGCACAGATATATATATATATGTGTGTGTGTGTGTGTGTGTGTGTGTCTGAATACAATTTATATACGGCTATAAGCCGTATGTTATCACTAGTGAGATACGGTTTATAGCCATATCTAAAAATTTAACACACCATTTTTTGATATGGCTTTTTTTCATGTCTAATTGCTTTAGGTACGGCTAAAAACATAGCTTAATTGGCATATATGGTGTAGTGACTAAGCCTCTAAGCTCTTAAAATTCCTAAAAGTCTAATTTTTCCTCTTCCAATTACAAGCACAATTAAATAAATAAATATATATATATATATAATATAAATAGTTGGTGATTTGGAATGAGAAATTTGTGATTTTCATTACGTGGAGGTTCAAGAATTCCTACGTAGAAGAGTTGTGGTGTAGGATAGTTATTGGTGAAAACTCTTTACCGTATTTGGTTAACCAGATTAGTTAAACAATTAATTATGTTCATGGTGATAGTTGCTATATGATTGACAAGTTTATATTACTGTGGTTAATAGTATGAGTTGATGACAGGGTTTAATGATGTGTAGTATGATAAAAAAATGATTTTTATGTGATATTTTTGTAGTTACTGGGGTATATGGCACTTAAAACTATAATGTGGATAATATAAATTGATTGAACCTTAAATGATCATTAAAAAGTAATTAACTATTTATTTATTAATTGACATTGATATGAACACTAATTGTGTAATTGAATGATGATTGGTTGAGACGGATGGTTGACACTGATTGATATTGCGGTTAATCTGTTGATTAACAAAGTCATATAAGTGTTAATGGTTTAAGGCTTATATGGTATGTACCATGATATGCAGCAATTGGATGTTAATAATTAGTAATAACTATTGTTGGATGTTAATGATGTGTGAAATCCATATAAATGAAATTATATGGTAATTGGTTGGATCTCATTCCAATTCAGAATTAATTTGAGTATTTTATTAATAAAATATTCTGTGAAAATTAAAAGTTTGAATTTTAAATCTGAAATAAGTTGGAAAGTAAATTAAGTCATTCTGAACAGTTTTCGTAAAATAACGAATTTGATTTGAATTAATTTTAAATCAATAAAAGCATGTTTTCAAATTTATTTCGAAATGAATAGTAACGAGTAAAAGTGAAGTTCAGTTAGGGTATCTAGGGAAAGCATTAAAAAGAGTTCCTTTACAAAACTGTCTTACTTATTTTCCTAATGAATGTCAGGAAAATTTGGAATTCAAATAATAAATTTTGAAAAGTAATTCTATTTTAATTATTAAAATAATATTAAAATGATTAAATATTGGAATATTTGATTTTCAAGAGTAATAACTGAAATATGGTTTCAAAAAATAATTATATATGTTTTATATAATTAATAAATATTTTTGTAATGGTTTCAATTTAATCTAATTATAAATCAAATTTGGTTTGAATAGGACTTGTCACGCAGCAATGTTCGCGAACTTCGACCATTAACTTTGAATTGACATACCGGGGGATCCGACCGACAGATTCTCCCAAAACAAATAAAGTTGGGTTCAAAATGAAAATAATTTTCAAATGGAAAAGAATGTTTAAAAATCCAATGGTTAGATTTTAAGATGAGTTCAAATCTATTTTTGAAAAGGCCACTGTAAATGTAGTTCGGTGACCGGTCCTGGAAACCAACTAAAAATGCCTTATAAACATCATAAAAAATATGGAAAAATCATGATAATCATAATTAATGATTTGTAAATGACTTGAGCGAGAATTATGAAGTTTTGACCTATAATTTGAATTTTTAGACCTTTGACCTAATTTACTTAACATAATAAATCAATATTTTGAAATTTAGTTTGAAGATAAACTAAAAGTTTTCAAACTTAGGTTCATTCGGGTTTGAATGGGAATAATCTTCGAATATATCAATACTTGATTCCATAGTTATACGGACACCATTGGAGGAATTTGGAAGATACTAATATCGTTATTTCCCATAAGGTATTTGTTGATTTCAGAATTTGATATTAAATATAAGCTTATATGGTTTCTATTTAAAGCCTTATATTTGATATCAGACTGGATTTTGGGTTTGTCGTGAATGATGTCTTGAATAACATCTATTCTTTAACCCAGTTAAAAACAGAATTAGCTTCCAAAGCTAATTAATCATTGAATAATGATTTTTGAAGATTAAAACTATGTTAGAGTTTTAATAAATCTTTCAATAAAGATTTGATTGAATGAAATGAAGATTAAAACTATGTTAGAGTTTTAATAAATCTTTCAACAAAGATTTGAAATAAAAGAAGGTAATTAAATTTACCAAAACATGAGGGATGTTAGAAATGGAGTACCACCAGTTTTACTCCATGGGATGAATTGGATGAGAATAGGATAACGATATGAGATATTACCCTTTTATAAGACTCGATAATCCTGGTAAGTCTTATAAACCTTAATTTGAGTTAAGTGAAAAGAGATCATATAAATCTTTGATAAGATTTAAGGGAGTAATTCCTAATGTAAAGGATATTTGAATAAAAGAATATTCTGAATTGAACTGAGACTTATGATATGTTTATATATCACTTGATTTAGTGATGTGATAGTTATCCTGAAAGTTCGGACTTCAACCCATTCTAAATAACTAATACGACGACTGTCGAAGATATTGAAGATAGTGGTTGAAGACCAGAGATCTTCACATCGTTTGGATTATTGGTGATGCCTTAGGTATCTCCCGTTATAAGATTAAAGTGGCGGTCATTCAGACATTCTTGGAGGTTGACCGGATATGCAAGAGTACCTCTCTCTTAGGGGACGAGGAATAAGGTGCCTACAGTTTCGTTTAGACCTAGAACGAACTAGTAAATAAATGTATGTCTGACATTGTAAGTTACAGCATAATAAATTGATGTCTATTGATGTTATATCAGTTTGGTGGCAGAGAATTTATTCTCTTAGCTTAACACCCTCCTCTAAGACATATGTACTCAAAGGGTTACATATTAATAGACACCAATTATATGTTGTGAAATGACAATGTGGCATGCTAAGTTGTTGATATATCAAAGCTTTTTTCGAAAAGCAGAGCTTTGTGGATGATGACCAAAGAATGGCTGATATAGTGTAGTTTTGCATTGAAACATTACTTCGACAAGCCTTACATCCCGTGAATGGCCGAAAATAGGAAGAATGACAACAGAGTAAGGACTAACGTTTCCTTCTAGCTAAAAAGTGATGCCACGGTACCAGAGCCTAGGTAATTTACTTATGCGGATGATGGATTGAGGTGCCTCAGATGATGGTCAATCGATGACCAGGATGACGGTCAATAATGACCGGGGAAGTTATGTTCAGGAGTAACCTGAACTCACCAGGAATTTGTGAGCCAGCTCTACCGCTCCAAAGACCCATGTTTTGAGTCCTGGAACATTTGCTAGGATGCTCTGAACGGTTAAGGAAGATCCTTTACCTTGGTCATTGATGGAAAGTCAACTCCCAATATGAGCCTTGCGTTTTCAGTTGTAAACCTATATGGCGACATAATAGGATGGGGAATTATGTCGTCTAAGATTAATGCAATTATTTTTGAAATTGATTTCCACACTATGCACTAGTGATAATAAAAAGAGAAATTTCGCGTATCAAGCATGCTTGGCTATTATAAGGTAAAACTCTATCTGCCGGTTTGCGTTGTATTGTATGATGGGACTTGAGTCTTATAATAGTTTCATTTTTCAAAAAGCATTGCGAGTTTTTATGACTGGTATTCATGTGTATAAAACTCATTCCGTGTTTGTAACAGCCCGCATTTTACGTATCGGAAGATCGTAAAATATTTTTATTTTATTCCCTGAGGGTTTGATCATTCTCATATTTTAATATGTTTCTTATGGGACGTGAGACATGTCTATAATTTTCACCAATTTTTTTTGTGACCATTTTGCCCCTGTCAGTCTTGTACAGGGCATAACTTTTGATTTAGGTTGAAACAGAGGGTGAGACCTGTGCCACTGGAAAGGAAATGATGATTGCCTTTCCGTAGAGTGGTTACATTAAGGTTGTGACTCATCGGTTTGGGAGGAATCGTTGTTTTAAGGTTTTTCAATTGGCTATCCAGGATTTTGAAGCCTTAATGGGCTGATTTGAGGAGGCCGATTAGTGGGTTGGTGGAAAACTATAAATAGGGGGTCGGGAATATGGGAAATGGTTTAGTTTCTCCATTCACTCATTAGGTGGCCTATGTTCCTCCTTCCTCCAACATCTTTCCATCATTAAAATCAAAATGTAAGCATAGGAAATCGAAGATCTACACCATTGGAGGCTAGATCAACATTTTTTCTAGGGTGAATTCATCAAATCGAGTGGATTGAAGTAAGATCTCTACTGTCCAGATTCATATTTCAACATTTTTTCTTTGTTTCGAAGAATTGGTGAGTGGTTTACATCTCTTACATGGATTCAATGAAGTGTATGAGTGTTTGATCATGTTTTCATCAAATTCAAGTGTTTTCTCATAGATCTATGCATTGATAAGATCATTTTCATATGAATCACCTTAGGATCTAATTTCGCAAGATTAAACCCGTAATTCTTTTGCATTTCATATGATTTTGCAAGTTAGATCTATAAATTTTGTCCATACGATCATTCATTATGATTTAGGAGTGATTTGCATCTTCTTATTCATGTTGCTAATGGTTTCACACCATGTTTGTGGCAATATTTGATCAATTGGATGAGTTGGTTTCGTCGAATCTATCGTTTGGCGAAGTTTTGGTCGAAATCGGGAGATGGATTGGAACATGCAGGTTTTGGGTCGCTCATAGTGGGTCGGTTGGACCATGGTGTGGTTTTCTTGGAGGAGAAGAAATGGGGTTGGTTGCTTATATGCTATGGGGTGGTGTAGGTTGGGACGATCTCGTATCATCCCAGGAAGGTCGGTTGTACTCAAGAACAGAGGGTCGGTCGAGCGAGCACGGTCAGGGTCGAGTTAGCCATGTCATGTAAAGCAGAGCATGGTCAGGGTTTGGGTCAAGCGAGCCTAGGGTTGAGCAGGGTTGGTTGAGCTGGTTGAGCAGGGTTGGTTGAGCTGGTCGAGCAGGGTCGGTCGGTCTGGTGGTGGAGTCATAGGGTTGGTCGCTCCAAGGGGTCGGTCGCACCTAGGTTATTTTTGAAAAAATTATTTTTCGAGTATGACTCAAATTTAAACAAAAAGGTCTGAATCCTAATCGAACCCTAGCCGCAACGCAGTGGTGTAACTCGGCTCAGTGATGTGGTGACTTTGTAATGAATTTAATGGAGGAATGACGAAGTGAGGTGACTTGTTCGTCGGATGTGATGAATGTGGAGACGACTCAAGGATTTATTGAGTTCGTATCAAGCGATCGCTCTAAAGTGTTCTAAGCTTATGAGTAGTCATAATTGATAATGACTAGAGATGAGAAGGCCAAGGAATTATGGATGTCGTAGGTTATAGCGGGCTCAAAGCAGAGGTATGATGGAAAGACCGGTTGTAGGTCGAGTGCCCTGAGTGTCGTGTATGGCCTAGACACGTGTTGTGTATAGCGTGTGGGTTTTTTTTGCTAGAACCGGGGCGTCGAGTGTGGTCCTTGACAGTTGATGGAAAATTGTTTTGTCAGTCATACGATTAATGATGGTTTCAAAGCAAGGTTAGCGGTGATAGCCGGAGTCGGTCATGGATGCTTGAATGCTTAGTTGTATTGGTTGTACCATCTCAAGGAGATTATCCGACTTCGTATGAGGTATTCTTTAGGTTCTTGTTTGATATTGGTTTCGGCCTCTAGGGCTTGTGCTTGAGGGATTCTAAGTTCAATGAGGGTAGCTTCTATGAGATATAACTGGATGTTGTGTGAATTGCTTTTACCATGTATGAATGGTTGTTCTTATTATCATGGCTGAATTGTTGTTCCTTTAGATATATAGATCGTAAAGGCTATCACTGTCAGGTGTGGGGAAGGCAGGTGTTGGTTCCTCTCTGGAGTTGGGTGGATTAGTCTGTTTGTTTACCCGTTCTCATATACTTTATTGATGATGTTTGTTGGCTATTTTATCGCTCAATAAGACAATTGTCTGACTCAAGGTTTTATGTTCCCTCTTATTACCTTGGGTTATTCATTTGATTGTTTGGATGGGCAGACTAGGTGGAAGGTGACAGGTGATAGCTTAGTGAGGATGATGTTGTTGTTTGGAGGTGAGCATGAGGCTGGCATATTATTTTACCTACTATCTAGTATTTGTATTTCCGCTATTTTCTATTTCTTTGAGTGCTGTAGTGAGGCAAATTGTACAAACACTATTTTTGTTATCCACGTGTATGGGAATTACTTTCTAGTTGTCATGAAAGTTTAAGTGTTTTTCTGTTTCACTATCATTACCTGTTGTATATGTTCTATTATATTTTATCATTGCGCTGTGAGTTTATGACAAGTTATGCGATTGTTACCTTACCTTAATGATCGTCTATAGCTACCTAGCACAACTTTCATTGCATTATCCTCTTGTTTAGTGCAGGGGTTGTGGGCGGTCGTCATAGTGTTATATGGCGTGGTCTCGTGATTTATCCAACTTTAAATAAAGTATATAACTGTTTTGGTTCTCACACCAATCCTATGACTGACTCAGAGTTTATTGTTTCCCACCTAAATTTTGGGTGCTCATATTTTCCACACGGGCAGCTAGTAGTTTTAGTTTTGCAGCTATTTATTAGAGCATGATTCAGGAAGCTAGAGCTATGTCCAGAGCACTTGATTGTCTTCTGCTTGATGTAATTATGATTTGGCTGTGTATCATAATGTATTGTTTTAATTTATTATACTCTGGCATATTATGTACTCTGATGTAAACTATTGTAATAAAAATGAAATGTTCTTTTGGGTTTAGTTCTGATGTGTTGTATCCCATAACGGTTCGAGAATTTCTATCGTTTGGATCAGACCTATGTTGCTTATGGCCGATTCAAAAGGTGGGGATTTTCAGGTCGTTACAACTGAAGACTGTGGATCTTCATGAGCGGAAGAATTATTCGTTAAATTTCTCTGGCTAGCTACCATAGTTATTATGACTTGTTATTCTATAGTGATTCAAATCTTTTGATTGCAAGGACTACTCGCTACTGATCCTTGGGGTGATTCTTATATAGGATACGGTAGGAAGGTGCCTTCGGTTCATCATGTTCCTGGATGACTTGTATGAACGAATGTCTAATAGAGTATTTCTCGAGGATTACGTATGTTGATTCTTATAAATATACCTAGTTTGGTGGCAGAGAAGGAAACATCTCTTAGTTTAACACCCAAAGTACAATTACGGACATCAGTTAGTGATTTGACGGATCTGGCGACGTGACATTCAAAGTTAATGTGATGTTCTCTAAAAGATAATCGTAACCTCAATCCTCATCGACCGGGAAAATGACAAAAATCAGGCTGTCAGCGCAGCTACGTAGGTCATTCCCATTAAGGTGTGTTGTCACTGTCTAGAGAAATTTCATTTGTTCCTTCTTCTGTCGTTTCTGTATGCTTATGGATAACGGTGGTTTGAACCCAACCATTGGTGATTATATATTTGGTACACTCAAGTTAAATGAGTGCCCGGTCATGTGTGGTCAGGTTGCAAAATGTTCTTGTTAAACCCCAGTGTATACTCTCTAGAGTACACTGATTGGGAGGTAGACCCATATATAGTGACCCTCCTTCTCGTTCGATCCAAATCGTTCGTTAAACCGACTTAAATCAAACCAAAATGGTGTATATGCTAAGTTTGGGTGCACAACACATCAAAACAAACAACAAAAGACTTTTATAAACATCATAATAATGTTATTTCAGAGTACAGAATATCAGAGTATCGAAAATAATATACAGCGGAAAATAAATTTACAACAAATGTAGTGCAGTGCAGCAGAAACAAATAAACTGACACAGCGGAAGACTATCAATGCTCTGGACACAGCTTTAAGCTTTGATCCAGAATCCTGCTAAAAGAAATAATCTGCAAAACCAAAACTACTAACTAACCATTTGGAAAATATGGGCACCCAGAGTTTAGGTAGAAACAATAAACTTCGATTCAGTCATGGGACTGGTGTGAGAACTCAAAACAGTTATTAAACTTTACTTTAAAATAAAGTAAATCACGGGAACACGCTGTATGTCAGGGAATCGGTTCACCCAAATGAATACTGGTGCATAAACAATAACTAATAATAGTCATATTGATCTACAATGCATCATACAACATACAATTCCTCAATCTACCCATTTAGGCTTAATCCTAAATTTAGACTTTCAAAATCCAAATATTTTCTTATTTCAAATCATTGAAATACAATCCAACTTTTATATCAAAGCAGATTTCACTTCGGGATCTCAAACCAAAATCTTTGGAAATATGAATTACGAAATATAACAATGCATACAAACAAGTATGCAACCAAACATCCGGAGGTATTCAGCCCTCAGACAAGGTTGTACGCACCTCACTAACTCGACATATATATGTGCACCTCCCACTACGGAGCAAGCTACACTGACAATGCACAATCCCATGCCCTTGATGACTACACCGCCCTCACACTTTTATTCATCCAGTGTTCCCGAATCTTTAGCCACATACCAAATCATTTCATATCCCGAAGTAGGGAAAAATCATTTCACAACATAATAATCACAAGCACTTTCAAACTATAGTACTTTACATTAGCAATTCACAGATATGATCAGTCACTATTAATCACGTAACCTTTGAGCTCGTACGTCTCAAAGAAGGGTGTTAAGCAAGAGAATAAATTCTCTGCCACCAAACAGATATATCATCAATAGCAACTAATCGGTTATGATGAACTACAATGTCAAACACATAATACATTTCAAAATCATCGGGTTTAGGCATCGAAATCCTTTCTATTTTATAAAACATTTTTGTAAAACTTTCCCTATCCAAAATCAGGAATACATTTCTTTTCATTTAAGAAAATCACCTTTCAAAATCATTCATTAAATTTGAAATGAACAACAACATCGCTAACACCTCATAGTCAAATCGTGAAGTGTTTCACCAGGTGTTAGCCTACAAATAATTCTACCTAACCCAATGCTAAATGTAAAAGCATATTTGCTCATAAACTAGTCGAGCACAATCCAAACAATCAATCAATCATTAATAATGAACATCAACAACCAAGTGTATTTGGTTCCAACACATCTCATGTTTTGGTAAATTTATTAACCCTCTATTCGTTCCAAATCTAATTAAAGATTTATTAAAACTCTAGTCACTTTTAATTTCATAAATTATTACTTAATAAATATTTAACTTTCCGTAAAATTACTCATGCCTTTACCTAGGTTAAAGGATCAATGTCCTATAAAACAAAGTTCACAATAAACTCAAAATCATCTTCCATCAAAACGAAATCTTCACGAAAATCATAAAAGTATATAATCGATATAAATTTCCGTATCAAACTAATACTATAAGTGGAATAACGGCAAGGCCTTTTAAATTCCATAAATAGTAATGTTCTTCATTTATAGAAGCTCATCTCGATTATTACCAAATCGAATTCCATTCAATTCCAATTTAGTATTTTAAATTGGAAAACTTTACTTTGGACAATTCCATTAGTCTTAATTAAAAGATTATAAATTCCAAATCATACCTTCACTGTTAATTGGGTTAAAGAACGAGCGTTATTTAAAACACTGTTCACTATAAACCCAAAAATCCAATTTGATATTAAATATAGGGATCTAAATAGAAATAATATAGGGTTATATTCCACATCAAGTTCTGAAACCAATAGGTATCATATTAGGAATAATGATATCTATATCTTCCAAATTCCTCAACAATATTCGTATAATCAAGGAATCCAGTATCGAAATATTCTGAAGAATATTTCCATTCAAATCCATTCCAATTTATTCATTGGAAAATCCGGTTATTTATAAAACCATTTACAAATCCAATTTATTTATTTAAAAACATCGGATTATTATTCTAGTTCATAACTAGTTCATTTAGATAAAAATATCTTTTATCTTTTCAAAACTTGGAATTTATCATCCAAAATCTTTCCAAATCATTTATTATGATTTTACACTATTTTTCCATATTTTTAATAATTTTATTAAGACCCTTATAGTTGGTTTCCAATATCGGCCAACGAACTGCATCTATAGCGGCCTTTTCTGAAATTGATTTGGTCATAATTTAAAATCCAACCACTCAAATATAAATATCCTATACTCATTGGAAAGATCTTTTCGATACGAACCCAACGGTTCTGATTTTAGGAGAATCCGACGGGCGGATCGCCCGTTACTTCAATTTGAAGTTAATGGTCGAAATTCGCGAACGGTCACTGCGCGGCGTGTTCTATTCAAACCATTATATATATATGTATAATGTATATAATATATATATCATCGATTTCCATTTAAAATGTAATTTATAAATCATTTATAAATTCATTTTAAAAATGATTCCAACTTCATTTTTCAATTTTAAATCAAAATTGAATATTCCATATCATGACAATTTTATACATCGCATATATATGTTATAAATTATATTTTTAACGATACAATAATTATTCCGTATCAAGAAAATTTTATACATCACATATATATATATATATATATATATATATATGTTAAAAATTGTGTTTTTAACAAACAAATAATTATTCCATAGCACAAACATTTTATAGAATGCATATATATGTTAAAAATTATATTTTTAGTAAACAAAAAATTATTCCATTGCATGACTATTTTATCCATTTCATATATAGGCTAAAAATAATATTTTTAGCAAACAAATATTTATTTCATTACATGACCATTTTATATATCGCATATATATTTTATACAATGCATATATATTTTTCACAATGCATATATATTTTATACAACGCATGTATATTTTTCATGCAACTCATATATATTTTATACAACGCATATATATATTTTGTATAACGCATATATATTTTATTTACTGTTCGAATAATAAATGGATATTTATATCCCATTTCAACAACCACATAGTGTCATCCACATTGTTGGAAATACGAGTGTCGTATATTCAAACAATGCTTCTTGTGCAAACGAGTCGTGAATAGTTCATGTGCTGAACTCAAGCAAGGTCTCATGCAGCATATAAGAATCAACAATGACAATTTATTTATATTCAGTTGTAAAATAAATAATTGTACAAATATTTTGAGTGAGAAAGAGTTCTCACATTGGTTTCCACTCCGTCATTCTTTAATTGATGATTTTTTTATTTTTGAACTAAATTAAACGAGCATTTAATTTAGCCAAAAATCCAAATTGTACCTTTTCTGTTCTAGTTAGTCCCATATTGTAGATCTCTTCGTTGTGATTCCAGTGCAATTTGAATCGTCAAATTCTAATGTAATTTGCACAAGTTATGCTATTTAAACATTGATTTCATTAATGAGCAGATTAAATATGTAATTAATATAATTACATTCTCTTAAGCCATCATTTCTTGACACGAACTCCAACGACTGTTGCTTATAGCCAAATACCCCTATTCCGGACACAATGGAATATGTTTTGTAAGCTGATTCGGCTGTTTCTATCAGTTTTTATCAAAATTAAAATATAAATTAATATAACGGTCAATATTAAATTTGAACATACATTTTAATTTACTGGGGCCACATAATGACTCCAAAAATTATGAAAATTGAAATTAGCTATGTTGTGACGATACAGTCTTAACAAAACTAATTTCGTCGAATTTGGAGACTGTTTGAAAAATGGCCCTTTTAACTAGTCAATTAAATTTAAACTAAAATTCAAAACATGTTTAAATTTACCATGCTCACATATTAATTCCAAAAATTATGAAATTTGAAACCAAATAATAATTTGACATTTCAGATCCAACAAAAGTTGTTTCATCGAAAACGGAGGTTGTTTGCAAAATGGTTATTTTTAAGGGGTATATATATTAAAATATATATAAATTCCAGCAACTATTCTAAATTTTAATTTAAACATAACTTACAATTTATAAAGTGATATCTCAATTTCTTACGTTCATTAGAAAATTACAGTTCAAAATAATACAACATTTCTTGTGTCATCAAAATCTGATTTATATTGAATTCTGCGTATTCGGTTGAATATTAAAATTAAATTTTCAGACTACCGCACCATTTCGAGTTGATTTTAATTAAATTTTAAATTCATATGTTCCATCTCTGATTTAAATACATTTTAAATCGTTAATTCTCAAAATAAATCACTTTAAATTCTTAAAATTCATTAAATTATCTAAAAATAAAATTTTAAATTGGTTCAGTAATTCCGAGTTGTTACACCATACCTTGTCATGTTGGAAATCCAAACTCCAATGCAATACATTTTTAGTTGTAAACCAGCTATATTGGAAAGTGAGATGCAAGCTTTCCTCTATATTCCTATTTATTTATGGTTTGATAGACACCATTATAATATCACTGGATTTTGATATAAAAAGTGATTTGGTTATCGTAAGTAAAAATAAGTTTCATGTCTATGTGTGGTAGTGTCTTATGAGAGTTCCATTCTTTCAAAATGGATTTTCAAAAGTTAAAAAAGTGTTTTTAATATGAATTATCACTGAAAGTATTCCACACTGGTCCAGGTTGATTTTGATTCACTTCAAATATACTCAGGTCAGACCGAGTATATTCCCAGGATAGATTTTGCTTAGAGCTTCAGAAGGTAAACTGGAGTCCAAGACATATATCCGTATATTTTGGGAATAAATTATTCTGTTGTGTGTGTTGTATTGAAATGTATGTGTACACTGATTGTGAATCACACACATATATATATATATATATATATACACACAAACACACACACACAGTTTCATTTTGTGTAAAGCATTTTGATATATTATATTTTGTTCATTCCGCTGTGAGACTCTGATCTTCTTATTCTTCTATTCTTACATTTATTTCTTTCTACTTCTGACTCACTTATTTCTTTCTATTAATTATCTGGACTTTTGATACTTGGATTTTTGGCAAGTTAATACAAGATAATGTATTACTGTCAAAAATTCGAGAGTCGAACTTTCAGGATCGTTACACTTACTGTCCATGCACACTAATGGGACCATTCTCACCAAATTATTTTTAATTAAATAAGGTTAATGTTCTATGAACCTTTTCTAAAGGGAACTTTTGTGTACTATGTAAAGTAACAATGAAACTTCAAAATTGTTATTATTCTGTTGAAATAGGTAGTACAAAATATGGTGCTTCACTTATATTTGTACACCGCTTTCGCTACACATTTCCTTGCCACTTTAAAAAATACATGTTTACTTACAAACATATTGATTCATAAAAACTTGTCTTATGATTCTTATTATTCCAACAAGTTAAAGTGTGTCACGGTCTATCCTTTAAGAAAACTTTTATATTTTATTTCATTCAAGGTTGCATATGCACCCCTATGGCCAATTCATTTATTTGCGCTTTCTCTTAGCTACTTATATCACTTGACCCCACAACTTTCTTATGCATTCAATACTATTTGAACACAAGTTTGCTGTGACGGCAAGGAACTTCGCTCGGTCCGAACCAGTCGCTAAACCGACCCAGACCGTTCGAAACGCCCTATCGTTTGAGAACACGACAAAACAGAACGCATACAGAAGAACATTTCATTGTATATTACAACAATGCATCAGATTACAAGAATATACAGAGTATAAATGAATATTACACAGAAATATCAGAGATTTAAATTACATTTAAATACATAGCAGCGGAAAATAATACAATACACAACTAGAATGAGATATACGGATACAAAGCTTTCCGGATATCGTTCCAGCTGTAAACCAGGATCCTGTGAATATAAATCTGCAAAACCAAAACTACTAGCTGCCCGTGTCGAAAATAGGGGCACCCAGAGTTTAGGTTAAAACAATAAACTCCAGGTCAGTCATGTGACTGGTGTGAGAACTAAAACAGTTATTAATCTTTATTTCAAATCATTAGGTAAATCAAGGGACCACGCCGTATAACACGGAACGGGTTTCCTCCCAAGAATACCAGTGCATAAAACCAACAGCGCAATGCTAAATAAAGAAAAATGAAGCTGTTATAAGACCCAGGTCCCATCACACAATGCAACGCAGTCGAGGATAGGGTTTTCCCTTATAACAGCCAAAGAATGCTTGATACGTTTAAAACAAATCATTTGATACTATTATAAGTGCATAGTATATAAAACACTTCAAATCATAAGTATCAATCATAGGCGGCATGAGCGCCCCATCCCACTATGTCGCCATATATAGGATATACAATCAAAACCGCAAAGTCTCGTATTTGGAAATTGGGTTTCCATCTATGAACCGAGGCAAAAGATAGTCCTCAACCGATTCGAGACAATCTAGCCCATGTCTCAGGCAAGCGCGCAGGCAAGCCTTGGATCGTCAGGGCCGGTCCACACGGAGTGGATTATTATGCCTGAACAATACGTCTCCCCACCCTATGGGGTGTAAGTCTGGTCCGTCAGCCGACCAGAATGCATTCGGCCGAAACCGATATAACCGAGGCGCCTCGCAACAGCAACAACCACATAAGTCAAACTCGTCAGGGCGTGTAAAACCACTGACGCCACTTCTAGCTAGAAAGAAACGCAAGTCCTCCCTGAGGTCCGTCTCCCGTTTTTGGTTCATACCTGGTGTGAAACACGCGAGGTAAACGTTACACAAAGCTACGCCACAAAGGCCGTGCTTTGATCATCACCACAAGACTTTGCTTTTCAACAGAAGCCTTGATCATTTGCATCTTAGCATGCCACACAGGCAAACCATCCTATGCAACCGATATCAGTCACACAGAATGAAATCCGATGTCAGACACACAGTCCATTTACAAGTCCGTTCTGGGTCTGAACGAAACCGGAGGCACCTAGTACCCCGCATATCCATCGATCTCCAAGTACGTCTGGACGATCACTAACTGTTTCCATCTTCTTGGGTGTACAGCCCAATCAAGATCATCAGTTATCACCCAAACGACGTGAAGACTTCCGGTCTTCGACCATCGTCTTCATCTTCGACTTATCGTCGTATCAGTTATTCAGAATGGGATAAACCCGGTCTTTCCGAATAACTCGCGTATATTTTAAGTAAGTGTTACACAAACACAACATACGCCTCATTCCAGTTCATTAGTCACTAACCGTAAATTAATCAAGAGAATAATTCCCCAAATATTAACCCCGAAGGCCGAAACCAACATCAGATCAATATCCAGAAAACCATTCTGCTTGGCTAACCGACAGTTAGTTTCTAAATTTCACGTTCAAATCTAATTAAAGATTTAACTATCGCCTGGAGCAAAACTGGTGATACTCCATTCTCGATCCTTTCAATCTAATTAAAGATTCATTAAAACTCCACTTAGTTTTAATCATTATCTGGGTTAAAGAATCAGTGTCATTTAAAAACACGATTCACGATAAACCCAAAATCACATTCCATTAATTATCGGGTTAAAGAACAAGTGTTATTTAAAACACTATTCACGATAAACCCAAAAATCAATACCAATTCAATTCCAATTAAATATCATTTAATTGGTACACTTCATTAAATCTAAATAAAAAGATTTAATCTTTTCTCAACTGGGTTCAAGAACAGTGTTAGTGAAGACACCATTCACGACAAACCCAAATCACATTCGATTAATTATCGGGTTAAAGAACAAGTGTTATTTAAAACACTGTTCACGATAAACCCAAAAATCAATATCAATTCAATTCCAATTAAATATCATTTAATTGGTACACTTCATTAAATCTAAATAAAAAGATTTAATCTTTTCTCAACTGGGTTCAAGAACAGTGTTAGTGAAGACACCATTCACGACAAACCCAAATCACATTCGATTAATTATCGGGTTAAAGAACAAGTGTTATTTAAAACACTGTTCACGATAAACCCAAAAATCAATACCAATTCAATTCCAATTAAATATCATTTAATTGGTACACTTCATTAAATCTAAATAAAAAGATTTAATCTTTTCTCAACTGGGTTCAAGAACAGTGTTAGTGAAGACACCATTCACGACAAACCCAAATCACATTCGATATTCAATACAAGGCTCTGAATAGAAACTATATCGGCCTATATTCAATATCAAATTCTACGATTAACAAATGTCGTATTGGAAATAACGATATACATATATATCTTTCAAATTTCCATAACAACACCTGTAATATCACGAATTCCAACATCGAAATATTCCGAAGACAATTTCGATTCAAATCCACTCCAATGCAATCATTGGAAATTTTGGTTATTTTCAAAACCATTTCAAATTCAATTTATTTATTTAAAAATAAATAGAATTATAATTCTAGTTCAAAACTAGTTCATTTCGATAAAAATCTATTTTTATCTTTTCAAATATGGAGTTTTTCATCCCAAACTTTCACAAATCATTTCTTATGATTTTACACAAATTATTACTATTTTTAATAATTTTATCAAGGCCCGTACGGTCGATTTCCATTAACGGCCATCGAACTGCACTTACAGCGACCTTTTTCGAATTTGATTTGGACGTATCTCCAAATCCAACCGTTAGATTTCAAATTTCTAACATTCATTAGAAAGCTCTTTTCGATACGAACCCAACGGTTCCGGTTTTAGGAGAATCCGACGGTCGGATCTCCCGTAATGTCCGTTTGAAACAAATGGTCGAAATTCGCGAACTGCCGCAGCGCGGCGCGTTCTATTCAGGCCATTATATTATATATATAATATATATTTCGTCGATTACTATTTAAAACGAATTATATAAATGGTTTTAAATTCGTTTCAAAAGCAATTTCAACTTCCTTTTCAATTCAAATCAAAATTGAATTCTTCTTTATAAATTCGTTTCAAAATTCATTTCTATTCAATTCAAATTTCAATTCAATTTGAATTCATTTCAATTCGCTTTCAATTCAATTCGAATTCGTTTTCAATTCAATTCATTTCGAAATCGTTTTCAATTCAATTCATTTCGAAATCGTTTTCAATTCAATTCATTTCGAAATCGTTTTCAATTCAATTCATTTCGAAATCGTTTTCAATTCAATTCATTTCGAAATCGTTTTCAATTCAATTCATTTCGAAATCGTTTTCAATTCAATTCATTTCGAAATCGTTTTCAATTCAATTCATTTCGAAATCGTTTTCAATTCAATTCATTTCGAAATCGTTTTCAATTCAATTCATTTCGAAATCGTTTTCAATTCAATTCATTTCAAAATATTCGATTTCGAAATCACGTTTCAATATTCATTTTAAAATGAATAAAATCGATATAAATATCGTTCACGTCAAAATGGCGTCAATCTAATCCTCACGGCTTCACATATTTCTATTTTCAAATATTCTATTTCAAATATTTCTATTTCAAATATTTCTATTTCAAATATTTCTATTTCAAATATTTCTATTTCAAATATTTCTTTTTTTCTCGAAACTGGAATGAGGCCCAATCAATTACCATATAATGTTAATTATATGGATTTTCTACAACACATGTATATATCAACAACGATGAATAATCAACCATCAACCAAAGTGCACTACACTGTATAAGCATCAAATATAGACATTTAACGCTTATAGCAGCTTGTCAATCAATCGATCGACATATTTAATAAATCAGGATGAGTGAACTTCAAATTTCATCCTAACACCCGTGTGGGGTTTCAAACAATCAAACACATATTTTATTTGTGCAGTTAGGCGATGTGTAAAATTTATCGACCCAATCAACGTCATTCAAATAGGTGTACATAAACAAACCGTCTGGTTTGTAAATGAATATTTATTTATTCACATTCACGTTAAAAATTATATTTTTAACGATAACACATTTTATTTTAACATATGAATTTATATTCAGTTCATTCGTTAAATAAAATGCTATTTTTATTTTTCTAACTTATTTTAGAAAATTTCGGCGGCATAACGGCACGATACTAGAAACGGGACAAGGCCTAGCCTTATCCCCGGTCTAGTGAAGGCCCACGCCATTCACACATCAATCAAATCAATTCGTTATGCAAACCACAAACTTTGGAGTAAGGGTCTAACCTAGCCTTACTCCTTCGCCTTATAACGGCGCACGTCTAATCCTAACCAATTTATCGATTCGATTTTTCACACCACAAACCACATTCAAACCAATATCACAATCAATCACCAAACAGTCAAACAAACAAGTCCATGGTCTGTGGACGGGTGTCGGGTGCTACTAAGCACTGTCTGCATCCTAGTATATATATAACTAGAAAAATAAATTGAAAGGTGAGGAATTCTCACATATAGCTATCCTAGCTCCACAGCACTTCATTGATAGAAATCTTCATTGTTTTCGCATCTTCTTCAGCTTCGTCGCCTGTAGCCACTACATATGTAAAAATCGAATTTTTACTTCGCTATTCAATATATAAAAATCGAATTTTTATTTCAAAGTTCAATATATAAAAATCGAATTTTCAGTTCAAAGTTCAATATATAAAAATCGAATTTTTAGTTCGAAGTTCAATATATAAAAATCGAATTTTTATTTCAAAGTTCAATATATAAAAATCGAATTTTTATTTCGAAGTTCAATATATAAAAATCGAATTTTTATTTCAAAGTTCAATATATAAAAATCGAATTTTTATTTCAAAGTTCAATACATAAAAATCGAATTTTTATTTCAAAGTTCAATACATAAAAATCGAATTTTTATTTCAAAGTTCAATACATAAAAATCGAATTTTTATTTCAAAGTTCAATATATAAAAATCGAATTTTTATTTCAAAGTTCAATACATAAAAATCGAATTTTTATTTCAAAGTTCAATATATAAAAATCGAATTTTTATTTCAAAGTTCAATATATAAAAATCGAATTTTTATTTCAAAGTTCAATACATAAAAATCGAATTTTTATTTCAAAGTTCAATACATAAAAATCGAATTTTTATTTCAAAGTTCAATACATAAAAATCGAATTTTTATTTCAAAGTTCAATATATAAAAATCGAATTTTTATTTCGCTATTCAATATATAAAAATCGAATTTTCAGTTCGAAGTTCCATATATAAAAACCGAATTTTTATATCGCTATTCAATATATAAAAGTCGAATTTTTATATTCTCCATTATATTTTCAAAAGTGATGTCTTTTCATTTTCAAATCAAGATTGCTTGTATTTTTGAATCGATGACAATTTCAGTTTCTTTTCTTTTTAACAATGTAAAAAAAATCAGTTTTTAATCATTTTTAAAAATCTCGTCTTTAACATTTTTAAAAGTCTGTTTTTAATCATTTTAAAAATCTCTTCCCCCCCCCCCTTTTTTTTTTTAATCATTAAAAAAAACTGGTTTTAAACTAAATAAAAATCTGGTTTTAAACTAAATAAAAATCTGGTTTTAAACTAAATAAAAATCTGGTTTTAAACTAAATAAAAATCTGGTTTTAAACTAAATAAAAATCTGGTTTTAAACTAAATAAAAATCTGGTTTTAAACTAAATAAAAATCTGGTTTTAAACTAAATAAAAATCTGGTTTTAAACTAAATAAAAATCTGGTTTTAAACTAAATAAAAATCTGGTTTTAAACTAAATAAAAATCTGGTTTTAAACTAAATAAAAATCTGGTTTTAAACTAAATAAAAATCTGGTTTTAAACTAAATAAAAATTAAGTAAATCAGATCAAGAAAACTCACGTTTTCAAGAAGGGGGAGAGATGGCCGAGGTGGAGGAGCTTGCTGAGCTGCGTCGGAGTCGGAGCATCCACTGGAGGAAGTGGCGGCGGTCCATCGGGGAGGGGAAAAGGAGCGGGACGCGAGGGGGTTCGGGTTCTAGGCGTTCGAATGGAGGAAGAAGGGGGTCGCGACAACATCAGGGGGAGGCGGCGGTGCTGGAGTTCGACGAGGGGGTGAGGGTGACTGGATCGTCGAGGGCCGGCGACGAGGCTCCGCCCTTCGTTCGAAATTCTTTTTTTTTTTTTTTTTTTTTTTATACCTGGAAATGAAAATGATTGAAAAAGGGGGGGGCCAGGTTAAGAAGGGAAATTAAATATTTTTTTTTTTTTTTTTATTATTTTATTTTGCAAAAAAAGTTAACTTTCACATACGATCTCGAAACGAGGCCCACCGCCTGTCGTCCACAGCGTTCTACCCCCATTCCGAACACAATAGGATATGTATCGCAAGCTGATTCGATAGTTACAATCAGTTTCCATTGAATTTACATTTAAATCACTTTATTGAATTTTAAACGTATATTTCAAATTACCGGGGGCACATACTAACTCTAAAAACTCCAGAAAAATATTTTCTAGCTTCGTATTGATGATACGGTCCTAACAAAACTAGTTTCGTCGAATTCTGAGACCGTTGGAAAAATGGCCATCTTCCAGTCGATTAAAATCAACTGAAACTGGTCAAACGCGTTTTCTTTTGCCACGCTCACACATTGATTCGAAAAATTATGAAATTTGGAATCTAGCAATAATTCGACATCACGGACCCAACAAAACTGGTTTCGTCGGAATCCGAGGTCGTTTGCAAAATGTCCATTTTTAAGGGCCTGAATTCCATAGCGACTATTCAGAATTTTCAACTGGACATATCTTTTGATTCCCGCTACGAACTTTTGATTTTTCGGATTCGTTGGAAAGATATTCACTATTAGATTCCATTATTTTCGGTTTCACTAAAATCCGGATTGTTTTGCACCCGGTACATTCAATTGAAGTTTGAAATCGAATTATCGAACTACCGCGCCATTTTCAATTCCTTTTATAATTATATATAATTATTATATATTCTAACGACGACGCGTAAAATATATACGATCGAATTATATTCAAAATAAATTTCTCGTCGATATTCTTTAAAATAATTCCTTTTAAATAATCAAAATTCGCTAAAATTGCCAAAATAAAATTTTCAAACTGGCTCGCATTTTACGGGTTGTTACAATCTCCCCCACTTAAAACTTTTCGTCCCCGAAAAGGAACAAAGTCGAAAGTGGTTTGATTATTCAGCCCTACATTCGATTTGGCTTCCATTCTCCAACTTTTCAGTTTCTGAGAATTTTCAAAATTTCAAAAATTTGGCTAACACCCTAAATTTTCGAAAAATTTCGCCATAACCTCCCCTGCAATGGGAGCATCGGGAAATTGCAAATAGCGTTCCCGGTCCTTCAGATCTCAAAAAGAAAAAGAAAAAGCCAAGCGGCTAGCCAATAGGCTCATAAAATCATCATCACCCAAACAAAACAGTAAATTATGTAATAAACATGTACCTATTTGTCGGGCAAACAAATTTTATTCTCTGGCTCTAGCCTCCTTGCTATGACCTGTTCAATGTAAGTATATGTATATGCAAGCAAATGCGACCAAATTTCAATACAATTCAATATTTGATTCAATTAGGCATAATGATTCAAAATTATCAAACAATACAAACATCAATCAATTAGTGAATTAGAGTTTCAAATTCATAATTTTGATACATATACAAAAAATCATGTTTTGATGCCAAATCACAACAATGAATTCTAACTATATAAGTTTTGGGTTCTCACACCAGCCTAATGGAAATATATAGAAAATCACACATTCGAAACACGAATATAAATACGGATGATGTCATGACAATCATCAGTACCATCTCCGGGCGACTAGAATGTGATTCCATATCTATCCAGTATATTAAAACTTTGAATATACGTTTGCAAGGCGTATATGCAAATTCTTTATATACTGAATTGCCCAAAATCAATATAAACAAATAATCAAATACGAATAGTTGATTTAAATTTTCAAAACAAAATGTTTTCATTTGAAAAATATACTCTTCACACCCGTTCTAGGATACTACTGATCCTATCTCTAACGAGTCATTCCATTGGATATTGCTAATCCAATATCTGATGAATTCTTTCGTATGGTTCTAATGTGCCTTGTTCTCTGAGCTTTGTAAACCAAAGCTCTGATACCAAATGTGACGGCAAGGAACTTCGCTCGGTCCGAACCAGTCGCTAAACCGACCCAGACCGTTCGAAACGCCCTATCGTTTGAGAACACGACAAAACAGAACGCATACAGAAGAACATTTCATTGTATATTACAACAATGCATCAGATTACAAGAATATACAGAGTATAAATGAATATTACACAGAAATATCAGAGATTTAAATTACATTTAAATACATAGCAGCGGAAAATAATACAATACACAACTAGAATGAGATATACGGATACAAAGCTTTCCGGATATCGTTCCAGCTGTAAACCAGGATCCTGTGAATATAAATCTGCAAAACCAAAACTACTAGCTGCCCGTGTCGAAAATAGGGGCACCCAGAGTTTAGGTTAAAACAATAAACTCCAGGTCAGTCATGTGACTGGTGTGAGAACTAAAACAGTTATTAATCTTTATTTCAAATCATTAGGTAAATCAAGGGACCACGCCGTATAACACGGAACGGGTTTCCTCCCAAGAATACCAGTGCATAAAACCAACAGCGCAATGCTAAATAAAGAAAAATGAAGCTGTTATAAGACCCAGGTCCCATCACACAATGCAACGCAGTCGAGGATAGGGTTTTCCCTTATAACAGCCAAAGAATGCTTGATACGTTTAAAACAAATCATTTGATACTATTATAAGTGCATAGTATATAAAACACTTCAAATCATAAGTATCAATCATAGGCGGCATGAGCGCCCCATCCCACTATGTCGCCATATATAGGATATACAATCAAAACCGCAAAGTCTCGTATTTGGAAATTGGGTTTCCATCTATGAACCGAGGCAAAAGATAGTCCTCAACCGATTCGAGACAATCTAGCCCATGTCTCAGGCAAGCGCGCAGGCAAGCCTTGGATCGTCAGGGCCGGTCCACACGGAGTGGATTATTATGCCTGAACAATACGTCTCCCCACCCTATGGGGTGTAAGTCTGGTCCGTCAGCCGACCAGAATGCATTCGGCCGAAACCGATATAACCGAGGCGCCTCGCAACAGCAACAACCACATAAGTCAAACTCGTCAGGGCATGTAAAACCACTGACGCCACTTCTAGCTAGAAAGAAACGCAAGTCCTCCCTGAGGTCCGTCTCCCGTTTTTGGTTCATACCTGGTGTGAAACACGCGAGGTAAACGTTACACAAAGCTACGCCACAAAGGCCGTGCTTTGATCATCACCACAAGACTTTGCTTTTCAACAGAAGCCTTGATCATTTGCATCTTAGCATGCCACACAGGCAAACCATCCTATGCAACCGATATCAGTCACACAGAATGAAATCCGATGTCAGACACACAGTCCATTTACAAGTCCGTTCTGGGTCTGAACGAAACCGGAGGCACCTAGTACCCCGCATATCCATCGATCTCCAAGTACGTCTGGACGATCACTAACTGTTTCCATCTTCTTGGGTGTACAGCCCAATCAAGATCATCAGTTATCACCCAAACGACGTGAAGACTTCCGGTCTTCGACCATCGTCTTCATCTTCGACTTATCGTCGTATCAGTTATTCAGAATGGGATAAACCCGGTCTTTCCGAATAACTCGCGTATATTTTAAGTAAGTGTTACACAAACACAACATACGCCTCATTCCAGTTCATTAGTCACTAACCGTAAATTAATCAAGAGAATAATTCCCCAAATATTAACCCCGAAGGCCGAAACCAACATCAGATCAATATCCAGAAAACCATTCTGCTTGGCTAACCGACAGTTAGTTTCTAAATTTCACGTTCAAATCTAATTAAAGATTTAACTATCGCCTGGAGCAAAACTGGTGATACTCCATTCTCGATCCTTTCAATCTAATTAAAGATTCATTAAAACTCCACTTAGTTTTAATCATTATCTGGGTTAAAGAATCAGTGTCATTTAAAAACACGATTCACGATAAACCCAAAATCACATTCCATTAATTATCGGGTTAAAGAACAAGTGTTATTTAAAACACTATTCACGATAAACCCAAAAATCAATACCAATTCAATTCCAATTAAATATCATTTAATTGGTACACTTCATTAAATCTAAATAAAAAGATTTAATCTTTTCTCAACTGGGTTCAAGAACAGTGTTAGTGAAGACACCATTCACGACAAACCCAAATCACATTCGATTAATTATCGGGTTAAAGAACAAGTGTTATTTAAAACACTGTTCACGATAAACCCAAAAATCAATATCAATTCAATTCCAATTAAATATCATTTAATTGGTACACTTCATTAAATCTAAATAAAAAGATTTAATCTTTTCTCAACTGGGTTCAAGAACAGTGTTAGTGAAGACACCATTCACGACAAACCCAAATCACATTCGATTAATTATCGGGTTAAAGAACAAGTGTTATTTAAAACACTGTTCACGATAAACCCAAAAATCAATACCAATTCAATTCCAATTAAATATCATTTAATTGGTACACTTCATTAAATCTAAATAAAAAGATTTAATCTTTTCTCAACTGGGTTCAAGAACAGTGTTAGTGAAGACACCATTCACGACAAACCCAAATCACATTCGATATTCAATACAAGGCTCTGAATAGAAACTATATCGGCCTATATTCAATATCAAATTCTACGATTAACAAATGTCGTATTGGAAATAACGATATACATATATATCTTTCAAATTTCCATAACAACACCTGTAATATCACGAATTCCAACATCGAAATATTCCGAAGACAATTTCGATTCAAATCCACTCCAATGCAATCATTGGAAATTTTGGTTATTTTCAAAACCATTTCAAATTCAATTTATTTATTTAAAAATAAATAGAATTATAATTCTAGTTCAAAACTAGTTCATTTCGATAAAAATCTATTTTTATCTTTTCAAATATGGAGTTTTTCATCCCAAACTTTCACAAATCATTTCTTATGATTTTACACAAATTATTACTATTTTTAATAATTTTATCAAGGCCCGTACGGTCGATTTCCATTAACGGCCATCGAACTGCACTTACAGCGACCTTTTTCGAATTTGATTTGGACGTATCTCCAAATCCAACCGTTAGATTTCAAATTTCTAACATTCATTAGAAAGCTCTTTTCGATACGAACCCAACGGTTCCGGTTTTAGGAGAATCCGACGGTCGGATCTCCCGTAATGTCCGTTTGAAACAAATGGTCGAAATTCGCGAACTGCCGCAGCGCGGCGCGTTCTATTCAGGCCATTATATTATATATATAATATATATTTCGTCGATTACTATTTAAAACGAATTATATAAATGGTTTTAAATTCGTTTCAAAAGCAATTTCAACTTCCTTTTCAATTCAAATCAAAATTGAATTCTTCTTTATAAATTCGTTTCAAAATTCATTTCTATTCAATTCAAATTTCAATTCAATTTGAATTCATTTCAATTCGCTTTCAATTCAATTCGAATTCGTTTTCAATTCAATTCATTTCGAAATCGTTTTCAATTCAATTCATTTCGAAATCGTTTTCAATTCAATTCATTTCGAAATCGTTTTCAATTCAATTCATTTCGAAATCGTTTTCAATTCAATTCATTTCGAAATCGTTTTCAATTCAATTCATTTCGAAATCGTTTTCAATTCAATTCATTTCGAAATCGTTTTCAATTCAATTCATTTCGAAATCGTTTTCAATTCAATTCATTTCGAAATCGTTTTCAATTCAATTCATTTCGAAATCGTTTTCAATTCAATTCATTTCAAAATATTCGATTTCGAAATCACGTTTCAATATTCATTTTAAAATGAATAAAATCGATATAAATATCGTTCACGTCAAAATGGCGTCAATCTAATCCTCACGGCTTCACATATTTCTATTTTCAAATATTCTATTTCAAATATTTCTATTTCAAATATTTCTATTTCAAATATTTCTATTTCAAATATTTCTATTTCAAATATTTCTTTTTTTCTCGAAACTGGAATGAGGCCCAATCAATTACCATATAATGTTAATTATATGGATTTTCTACAACACATGTATATATCAACAACGATGAATAATCAACCATCAACCAAAGTGCACTACACTGTATAAGCATCAAATATAGACATTTAACGCTTATAGCAGCTTGTCAATCAATCGATCGACATATTTAATAAATCAGGATGAGTGAACTTCAAATTTCATCCTAACACCCGTGTGGGGTTTCAAACAATCAAACACATATTTTATTTGTGCAGTTAGGCGATGTGTAAAATTTATCGACCCAATCAACGTCATTCAAATAGGTGTACATAAACAAACCGTCTGGTTTGTAAATGAATATTTATTTATTCACATTCACGTTAAAAATTATATTTTTAACGATAACACATTTTATTTTAACATATGAATTTATATTCAGTTCATTCGTTAAATAAAATGCTATTTTTATTTTTCTAACTTATTTTAGAAAATTTCGGCGGCATAACGGCACGATACTAGAAACGGGACAAGGCCTAGCCTTATCCCCGGTCTAGTGAAGGCCCACGCCATTCACACATCAATCAAATCAATTCGTTATGCAAACCACAAACTTTGGAGTAAGGGTCTAACCTAGCCTTACTCCTTCGCCTTATAACGGCGCACGTCTAATCCTAACCAATTTATCGATTCGATTTTTCACACCACAAACCACATTCAAACCAATATCACAATCAATCACCAAACAGTCAAACAAACAAGTCCATGGTCTGTGGACGGGTGTCGGGTGCTACTAAGCACCGTCTGCATCCTAGTATATATATAACTAGAAAAATAAATTGAAAGGTGAGGAATTCTCACATATAGCTATCCTAGCTCCACAGCACTTCATTGATAGAAATCTTCATTGTTTTCGCATCTTCTTCAGCTTCGTCGCCTGTAGCCACTACATATGTAAAAATCGAATTTTTACTTCGCTATTCAATATATAAAAATCGAATTTTTATTTCAAAGTTCAATATATAAAAATCGAATTTTCAGTTCAAAGTTCAATATATAAAAATCGAATTTTTAGTTCGAAGTTCAATATATAAAAATCGAATTTTTATTTCAAAGTTCAATATATAAAAATCGAATTTTTATTTCGAAGTTCAATATATAAAAATCGAATTTTTATTTCAAAGTTCAATATATAAAAATCGAATTTTTATTTCAAAGTTCAATACATAAAAATCGAATTTTTATTTCAAAGTTCAATACATAAAAATCGAATTTTTATTTCAAAGTTCAATACATAAAAATCGAATTTTTATTTCAAAGTTCAATATATAAAAATCGAATTTTTATTTCAAAGTTCAATACATAAAAATCGAATTTTTATTTCAAAGTTCAATATATAAAAATCGAATTTTTATTTCAAAGTTCAATATATAAAAATCGAATTTTTATTTCAAAGTTCAATACATAAAAATCGAATTTTTATTTCAAAGTTCAATACATAAAAATCGAATTTTTATTTCAAAGTTCAATACATAAAAATCGAATTTTTATTTCAAAGTTCAATATATAAAAATCGAATTTTTATTTCGCTATTCAATATATAAAAATCGAATTTTCAGTTCGAAGTTCCATATATAAAAACCGAATTTTTATATCGCTATTCAATATATAAAAGTCGAATTTTTATATTCTCCATTATATTTTCAAAAGTGATGTCTTTTCATTTTCAAATCAAGATTGCTTGTATTTTTGAATCGATGACAATTTCAGTTTCTTTTCTTTTTAACAATGTAAAAAAAATCAGTTTTTAATCATTTTTAAAAATCTCGTCTTTAACATTTTTAAAAGTCTGTTTTTAATCATTTTAAAAATCTCTTCCCCCCCCCCCCCCTTTTTTTTTTTAATCATTAAAAAAAACTGGTTTTAAACTAAATAAAAATCTGGTTTTAAACTAAATAAAAATCTGGTTTTAAACTAAATAAAAATCTGGTTTTAAACTAAATAAAAATCTGGTTTTAAACTAAATAAAAATCTGGTTTTAAACTAAATAAAAATCTGGTTTTAAACTAAATAAAAATCTGGTTTTAAACTAAATAAAAATCTGGTTTTAAACTAAATAAAAATCTGGTTTTAAACTAAATAAAAATCTGGTTTTAAACTAAATAAAAATCTGGTTTTAAACTAAATAAAAATCTGGTTTTAAACTAAATAAAAATTAAGTAAATCAGATCAAGAAAACTCACGTTTTCAAGAAGGGGGAGAGATGGCCGAGGTGGAGGAGCTTGCTGAGCTGCGTCGGAGTCGGAGCATCCACTGGAGGAAGTGGCGGCGGTCCATCGGGGAGGGGAAAAGGAGCGGGACGCGAGGGGGTTCGGGTTCTAGGCGTTCGAATGGAGGAAGAAGGGGGTCGCGACAACATCAGGGGGAGGCGGCGGTGCTGGAGTTCGACGAGGGGGTGAGGGTGACTGGATCGTCGAGGGCCGGCGACGAGGCTCCGCCCTTCGTTCGAAATTCTTTTTTTTTTTTTTTTTTTTTTTATACCTGGAAATGAAAATGATTGAAAAAGGGGGGGGCCAGGTTAAGAAGGGAAATTAAATATTTTTTTTTTTTTTTTTATTATTTTATTTTGCAAAAAAAGTTAACTTTCACATACGATCTCGAAACGAGGCCCACCGCCTGTCGTCCACAGCGTTCTACCCCCATTCCGAACACAATAGGATATGTATCGCAAGCTGATTCGATAGTTACAATCAGTTTCCATTGAATTTACATTTAAATCACTTTATTGAATTTTAAACGTATATTTCAAATTACCGGGGGCACATACTAACTCTAAAAACTCCAGAAAAATATTTTCTAGCTTCGTATTGATGATACGGTCCTAACAAAACTAGTTTCGTCGAATTCTGAGACCGTTGGAAAAATGGCCATCTTCCAGTCGATTAAAATCAACTGAAACTGGTCAAACGCGTTTTCTTTTGCCACGCTCACACATTGATTCGAAAAATTATGAAATTTGGAATCTAGCAATAATTCGACATCACGGACCCAACAAAACTGGTTTCGTCGGAATCCGAGGTCGTTTGCAAAATGTCCATTTTTAAGGGCCTGAATTCCATAGCGACTATTCAGAATTTTCAACTGGACATATCTTTTGATTCCCGCTACGAACTTTTGATTTTTCGGATTCGTTGGAAAGATATTCACTATTAGATTCCATTATTTTCGGTTTCACTAAAATCCGGATTGTTTTGCACCCGGTACATTCAATTGAAGTTTGAAATCGAATTATCGAACTACCGCGCCATTTTCAATTCCTTTTATAATTATATATAATTATTATATATTCTAACGACGACGCGTAAAATATATACGATCGAATTATATTCAAAATAAATTTCTCGTCGATATTCTTTAAAATAATTCCTTTTAAATAATCAAAATTCGCTAAAATTGCCAAAATAAAATTTTCAAACTGGCTCGCATTTTACGGGTTGTTACATTTGCACAATTTTCTTGAAAATCATCTTAATGCAACTCTTAATATTACATATGAGTAAATTTCTAAAATTTTAAACTTTTAATTTTTTGAAATTTGAAAACATTTCTAGAAATATTTTTCTACATTTACGTTTTTTTCAAGTTATCTTTTCAAGTTATAACTGTAGGGTAAGTACAAAGTGGTTTCTAACATTTGCATTTTCCAAATTCTTTGTGCGAAATTACATTTTTTTGTGCAAACTTATATTTCTTTGTCCTAAATTCTTCCTTTACATAATTTTCTACCAAACTATGTTCGATTAGAAGAATATGACTAGCGCCATTTTTGCACCAAATGTATATACAAAAATTCTTAAACAATTTTTCTCTTTCTTTGTCTTTTCTCAATTTAGAATGCTCTGCTACCTAATCCACTAATCTGAAATACCAAAATTTCGAATATTAACATATGGAATCTTCCTGTTTTTTTCAAACATTTTGTACACTTTCCACCCTAGCCATGCATGGGTCTATAATCCTCAAACATCCATAATCATTTCCTTTATGTACAAAACCAATACCCAGACTTCCTTCATGTATTGTTCACTTAATTAGTGGGTTCCTCTATTGATACAGGTGTATATGTATACTTATTTATATGTTAAAAACACAAACACGCTCACTCACTATTTGTATAGAACCCAAAACTAAGCTTTGATACCAAATGTAACAACCCAAATTTCGATAGACTCGGATTTTTTTCAAATATCCAAATCTATCGAAGCTCGAGTAGGTTTACCTTGTATCCTACACAAAGTCACAGATAAATATATCAGAGCTAATAATAGAAATCTCACAGTGAAAGGGAATAAAAATATAATAGTATGTAAACACTTACCAATATAATGACATTATCTAGCTAGTGTCTCTAAGCTGTAGAATCTTAACCACCTGTCTAACTGTGGGTTTGTTATGAGGAGGGGATAAAAACAAAAGTCTTGGTGAATGGGAAAATTATACTATCTACAAATAACACTACATATACTGTTTTATCACCAATTCATATTTATTAAGTTATTCAGGTTTATTTCACAATATACTTTCGATTTATCTGCATAAATCATACTCATCTACTTCCCAGTAGATTAACCTAATAAATAATATAAATGTAGTTATATGCCCAATATATCGAGTTACTCCCCATAGTACCCTTTTGGAGTGGTCCCCATTTTTATACTATGAAAACGTACAGGACCTCCATATTCATGCTATGAAAGCATACCAGACAATGCTATGTAGGCATACCAAGTCTCTAATGTTACGCCATGAAAGCCTACTAGGGTACGCTGTGAAAGTGATAATCCTCTACTAATGCGGCACAAGGGTGCCCTGAAACCTGAGTTCCCTATGGAACTCAGTCGGAGGCTTTACACATATCTGTAAAGGACAACCTCGTTAGGCCTACAATACATATATCAAAAGACAGGTCTGTCTCTTCTGGTGGCTCTCCAAAGCCCCACACAGCCTACCCCGGACTAATGAAAGACTATTTAAAGAGCTAAATGACCGCCCTACCATCCAATCTAAACACACATGTAGTCCCTCATTCGATGACCCGATAGTAAAAGATCATTGGCCTCTTGGCTTAGCTCCAGTCTTTCCCGCACACGCTCCGATTGATGATGATTGGTATCCGACGACCTACTATCCTTTGTTGGGTCCCGATCACGAAGCCACCCCCCTTAAGCCAGTTGTTGAATCATCCTATGATCATCCCAATCAGTCTTTAGGCTGCCCACCATCAAAGATGCAGTCAAAGCATACTCCCTTGATTGAACTGTACAGACCATGCCTCTGTGAGTACAACTTCATTAGGCCAACCATAGAGGGCCATCTCAGAGTATCCTCACGTACCGTATAATTCCCGCACTTATTTCCAGTCCCATCGAATAACAAGCTGGATGTGGTCTTCTCGAGTCATAGACGCATAAGATGATCTACCTAGTTGAGCTCTTCGTCCCAAATAGGTGCAGACTAGTCCAAAAGCATGTCGTCATTACATAATTAGTCCCTATGTCTAATCTACTACGTGCTTGTTTTACTTACCGCATTGCTAATTAACTTAAACATTCACTTATTTATTCTGCATTCAAGCTATTTATTTATTAGCTTTAGTTGACTGCTTATTTTCCCTAATCAACTCATGTTGCCAGAACGGACCACTACTTATTATTATATTCATTAACCTTAATTCCTCAATTATAAGTTTATTAATAATATTTCTACTCTACTCTTTTCCATTTATAACCTCATGTTATAATATTACCACAACTATAATTGTGAGTTTGCTTATTAAATTTATTTCCCTTGATTTAAGTCCATTTGTAATAAGCCTTTTACTTTCCATTTCATCTTTTAATTATAACATGTATGTTATAATCCTACTTTTCCCTATGATAAGTTTACATATGTTATTACATTCATATCTTATATAATTTATTATAATAAGTTACATTCCCCGTTCATTTTTCATACTTCACAGGTTTCTTATTCCTGTTTCTCTATATAATACCTTTCACTAATGTTACCCCTTTTATTTCCGTCTTTTTAATTTATTGTTTAGGAAATTTGGCTTATTCGTAATTGATTGGTTAGCAAAACTATACAAAAATCTATTTCTTAACTTAAGACAATTACCATAATGGAAATCCCTAAATGCAAGACATTTATTTCAATTATTTTTATGTTATTGAACAGTGAGCAATAAGGCAAAATTCTTATTTCGCACTAATAAACATCTTTATTTATTTTTAAACTTGCAATTATGCTTTCCACTTCTTTCAAAAACCAAACCATGGAAATATATCCCCTTTTCCAAAACAATCAATCTAGGCTTCCACTAGCTTCCTAATTTAATTGATATACATTAATTTCTGTCTCTAACTTATTTCCCCCTTTTTGTTTTGCATAACTATAGTAAAATTGGACACAAATGGGTTTATACCCCTTTTTCATTCAATCCCGAAAATTTCTGCATTATTTCCATTTAAAATATGAAAAGAGATTTCTTACAAATAATATGAAAATTCTCAAACTTACTCTTTTTGCTAAAAATTTACTGTACGTAACTCAGTTTATGTCATATCAATCTTTATCACATTAATTTTGTAAGCCTTACCTAGTTTGCCTACTCTCAGGTTTCCCTTTTATCACAATTTTGGCATAATACATTGATTTAGTCCTAAATCATCAAGTTTTCCCCATTTTATTACAATTTCCATTAATTTGCACAAAACCACAATTAACTTGGTTTGTGCATAATCATATTTAATTACTTTGTGTGTAACCATAATTCAAATAAATTTGCGACTAATCATAATTTTATTATTTTGCACATAACCACAGTTTTATTCATTTTTTGCACAAACATAATAATTTTTATTTTTCTAATAACCATAATTTTACTCATTTTGTGCAAAATTAAAATTTAATATAAACCGTATATTCTGATGCAGAAGAGGGGAAAAGAAGAAAAAGAATAAGAAAAAGAAGATCATACTGTAAATTCTAACAGGAATCGGACAATACAATATACCATTATTGGAAAATATAATTTAAATCCACTCAACTGAGATTTGCGCTTTAGTATTTTGGTTTTGATTTCGATCCGCACTGCTTTGATTTCAATTCAGATTTATAGAATTGTTTTGACTGAGGATCTGGACATCTACAGATTAAATCTACAATCTTCACCTCCAAATCTTGAATCAGAAATCATAATACTAATATATATTTATTTCTCAAGAATTTCGAGGAGAAAGGAAATGATAGAGCTATGGAGCCCTCTCAGAAAATATGAGTTGGAGGCTAGGCTCTGGTGATTTATTTATAATTACACTAGAAAAACTGTAATGACCCGGATTTTTCAGCTATTTGGGTTCGAATATTTAAATCTATTTTAAATATTTTAATTGGAATATTAACGGACTTTTAATACTTAATTTGTTCATTAAACGACGATTAAATATTTATATTTATATTTAATTTAAAACGAACTCGAAATGGCGTGGTAGTTCATATAATTGAGTTTTGAACTTCAATTGAATATACAGAATCCGTTATAAGTCGAAATTCTGTGAAACAAGAAACAATAGAATCAGATAGTTTATAATTTTTAATGAAAGAGGAAAAAAATTAGAATTTCCATTTATATATTGTAAGATATGTGTAACGACCGGGAATTTCGCTCGCTCCGAATCGAACGCTAAACCGACCAAGACCGTTCGAAACCCCTGATTGTTTTGAGAACACGACAAATTCGAACGCAAATAGAAGAACATTTCATTGTATATTAAAACAATTCCATCAGAATACAAGAATACTGCAGAGTATGAATAAATATTAAACAGAAAATATCGGAGATTTAAATTACATTTAAATACATCGCAGCGGAAAATAATACAAAACACAACTAGAAGTAATACGCGGATACAGAGCTTTCCCAGTATTGTTCCAGCTGTAAATCAGGATCCCGTGAATATAAATCTGCAAAACCAAAACTACTAGCTGCCCGTATCGAAATAAGGGCACCCAAAGTTTTGGTTGAAACAATAAACTCCAGGTCAGTCATGTCACTGGTGTGAGAACTAAAACAGTTATTAATCTTTATTTTAATGTTAGGTAAATCAAGGGACCACGCCGTATAACACGGAACGGGTTTCCTCCCAAGAATACCAGTGCATAAAACAACAGCGCAATGCTAAATAAAGAACAGTGAAGCAATTATAAGACCCAGGTCCCATCACACAATGCAACGCAAGCCGAAGGATAGGGTTTTTACCTTATAATAGCCAAGAATGCTTGGTATGTGAAATTTCATGTTTTATTATTACTATAAGTGTATAGTGTCAAAACAATTTCAAATCATAAGTATCAATCATAGACAGCATAAGTGCCCCATACCACCATGTCGCCATACTATGCTCTATAATCAAAACCGCAAAGTCACGTATTGGAAGTTGGATTTCCATCTATGAACCAAGGAAAGGGATCGTCCTCTACCGAATTCGAGATGCTCTAGCCCGCCCCTTAGGAACAGCCACAATTGCCCCTTGGATCGTCAGCGCTGGTGCACCGATGTGGATTATTATGCCTGAACACTGCGTTTCCCCACCCTTTGGGGTGTCATTGTGTCCAATGACTCTATCGGCTCCACATAGTCACTGATATATCCGAGGCGCCTAACAACAGCAACAATCACACAGGTGAAAATAATATAAATGTCAGGCTGGTAGGTCACTGACACCACCCTAGCTAGAAGGAAACGCATGCCCTCCCTGATGTCCCCTCCCGTTTCTGGTTCACAACCGGGGTGTGAGGCTCGCGAATCAACGTTAGACAAAGCTATGCCACACAGGCGGTGCTTTGATCATCAACCACAAGACTTATCTTTTCAACAAAAGCCTTGATCAATTGCCACTTAGGCATGCCACACAGGCAATTCACTCCATGTGATTGATATCTGTAACAACCCGTAAAATGCGGGCCAGTTTGAAATTTTTATTTTGGCAATTTTAGCTGAATTTGAATATTTAAAATGAATTATTTTAAATAATATCGACGAGAAATTTATTTTGAATATAATTCGAACGTATATATTATACGCGTCGTCGTTAGAATATAAATAATTATATATAATTATAAAAGGAATTGAAAATGGCGTGGTAATTCGATTTCAAACTTCAAATGAATGTACCGGGTGCAAAACAATCCGGATTTTAGTGAAACCAAAAACATTAGGATCTAATTGGTAATATCTTTCCAGCGAATCCGAAAAATCAAAAGTTCATAGCAGGAATCAAAAGATATGTCCAGTTGAAAATTCTGAATAGTCGCTATGGAATTCAGGCCCTTAAAAATGGACATTTTGCAAATGACCTCGGATTTCGACGAAACCAGTTTTGTTGGGTCCGTGATGTCAAGTTATTGCTAGATTCCAAATTTCATAATTTTTCGAATCAATATGTGAGCGTGGCATAGGAAAACGTGTTTTGACCATTTCATTTGATTTTAATCGACTGGAAATTGGCCATTTTTCTAACGGTCTCAGAATTCGACGAAACTAGTTTTGTTAGGACCGTATTGTCAATACGAAGCTAGAAAATATTTTTCTGGAATTTTTCGTGTTAGTATGCGACCCCGGTAATTTGAAATGTACGTTTGAAATTCAATATAGTAATTTAAATGTAAATTCAAACGGAAACTGATTCAAACGATCGAATCAGCTTACGATGCATATCCCATTGTGTTCAGAATGGGGGTAATACGCTAGGGACGACAGTCGGTGGATTTGATTTCGAGTTCGAAACAAAAAGTTACTTTTCCGCGATAATTAATTATAAAAATTAAATTAAATAAAAAGGGTTAACCCTCTTTCCTCTTTGCCATAACCCGATACCGGGTAGAGAAAAAAAAACCTAATCGAACAGCGATCGACGTCGCCACTGCGCCCCACCGCCCCCGTCGCCATCGCACCCCCCCATCATCCTCCGTTCATCTCCTCCAATCGCTCCCCCTTCGATCGATCCCCGCAAGCTCGAGAACCCTAAATC
Organism: Allium sativum; assembly: GCA_030737875.1. Classification (NCBI taxonomy): domain Eukaryota; kingdom Viridiplantae; phylum Streptophyta; class Magnoliopsida; order Asparagales; family Amaryllidaceae; genus Allium; species Allium sativum. Next base: position 963,485,835 of record CM060912.1, on the reverse strand, counting down.
CACTGCTCATACGCTCCTCCCATCGACCACCGCTTCAGCCTCCAAGCCGCCACCCGGACCTGCGCTCGAGCCCCGCCACCCACCTCCCTCCAGCGAGGCAACCGCCGAAGCCACCCACCTCCCTCCAGCGAGGAAACCGCCGACACCCCCCCCTCTCCGATTCCAGTAAGTTTTTTTTTTATTATTTTTATTTTTAATTTATTTTTCAATTTTAGTTATTATTCTATTCGATAGAAAAGCATTGATTTTTAAATTAGAAAAGATTTGATTTTTAAATTAGAAAAGATTTGATTTTTATATTAGAAAAAATTTGATTTTTAAATTAGAAAAGATTTGATTTTTAAATTAGAAAAGATTTGATTTTTAAATTAGAAAAGATTTGATTTTTAAAATATAAAAGATTAGATTTTTAAAAAGGGAAAATACGATATTTTGATATAAGGAGAGAAGTAAAAATATGATTTTTATATTTTTAAAGTATTAAAAATATAATCTTTACTATATAGAAATATTAAAAATATGATTTTTATATTTTTAAAGTATTAAAAATATAATCTTTATAGGATAGAGAATATAAAAATATCATCTTTGTATATGTAGCGAAATAAAAATCTGATTTTTATGTTATATACGTTGAAATAAAGTAGTGATTTTCATAACGAGGAAATCTATATTTTTGTAAGGGTGAAGTCTTTATAGTTAAAAAGGCAAGGTCTTTATATTGAAAATGAATGAATAAAAATATGATTTCTAAATTGAAAATGAATAAGTAAAAATATGATTTTTACATATTGAGTAGCATAGTAAAAATTCGATTTTTACATATGTAGTGGCTACGGGCAACGAAGATGACGAAGATGCGATAGCGATGAAGATTTCTGTAAAAGAAGTGTCGTGGAGTTAGGATAGCTATCAGTGAGAACTTCTCACTCAAATTCTACTTTTCTAGTTATATATATATATATATATATATACTAGGATGCAGACGGTGCTTATTAGAAGTACCCGACACCCGTCCACAGACCATGGACTTGTTTGATTGGTTGTGTAGTTGGTTAGATTATTTGATTTGGATTTGATTGTTTTGGTGAAATTGAAATTGATTTGATTGATGTGTGAATGGCGTGGGCCTTCACTAGACCGGGGATAAGGCTAGGCCTCGTCCCGTTTCTAGTATCGTGCCGTTATGCCGCCGAAATTTTCTAAAATAAGTTAGAAAAATATAAATATCATTTTATTTAAAGAATGAATTGAATAGAAATTCATATGTTGGAATAAAATGTTTTATCGTTAAAAATATAATTTTTAACGTGAATGTGAATAAATAAATATTCATTTACAAACCAGACGGTTTGTTTATGTACACCTATTTGAAGGACATTGATTGGGACGATAAATTTTACACATCGCCCAACTGCACAAATAAAATATGTGTTTGATTGTTTGAAACCCCACACGGGTGTTAGGATGAAATTTGAAGTTCACTCATCCTGATTGATTAAATATGTCGATCGATCGATTGACAGGCTGTTGTAAGCGTTGAATATTTATATTTGATGCTTATACAGTGTAGAATGCACTTTGGATGATGGTTGACTATTCATTGTTGTTGATATATACATGTGTTGTAGAAAATCCATATAATTAACATTATATGGTAATTGATTGGGCCTCATTCCAGTTTCGAAAAGAAATATTTGAAAATAGAATATTTGAAAAAGGAAATATTTGGAAAGAAATATTTGAGATAGAAATATTCGAAATAGAATATTTGAAAATAGAAACATATGAAGCCGTGTTGATTAGATTGACGCCATTTTGACGTGAACGATATTTATATCGATTTTAAACGATTTCGAAATGAATTGAATTGAAAACGATTTCGAAATGAAGTGAATTGAAAACGATTTCGAAATGAAGTGAATTGAAAACGATTTCGAAATGAAGTGAATTGAAAATGATTTCGAAATGAAGTGAATTGAAAACGATTTCGAAATGAAGTGAATTGAAAACGATTTCGAAATGAAGTGAATTGAAAACGATTTCGAAATGAATTGAATTGAAAACGATTTCGAAATGAATTGAATTGAAAACGATTTCGAAATGAATTGAATTGAAAACGAATTCAAATTGAATTGAAATTTGAATTGAATAGAAATGAATTTTAAAACGAATCTATAAAGAAGAATTCAATTGTGATTTGAATTGAAAAGGAAGTTGAAAATGTTTTTGAAACGAATTCAAAATATTTATATAATTCGTTTTAAATAGAAATCGACGAAATATATATATTATATATATTATACATATAATATAATGGCCTGAATAGAACGCGCCGCGCCGCGGCAGTTCGTGAATTTCGACCATTCATTTCAAACGGACATTGCGGGAGATCCGACCGTCGGATTCTCCTAAAACCGGAACCGTTGGGTTCGTATTGAAAAGAGCTTTCTAACGAATATTAGAAATTAGAAATCTAACGGTTGGATTTGGAATTATGTCCAAATCAAATTTGAAAAAGGTCGCTGTAAGTGCAGTTCGATGGCCATTGATGGAAATCGACTGTACGGGCCTTGATAAAATTATTAAAAATAGTAATAATTTGTGTAAAATCATAAGAAATGATTTGTGAAGATTTGGGATGAAAAACTCCATATTTGAAAAGATAAAAATAGATTTTTATCGAAATGAACTAGTTTTGAACTAGAATTATAATTCTATTTATTTTTAAATAAAAAAATTGAATTTGAAAAGTGTTTTGAAAATAACCAAAATTTCCAATGATTGCATTGGAGTGGATTTGAATCGAAATTGTCTTCGGAATATTTCGATGTTGGAATTCGTGATTATACAGATGTTGTTATGGAAATTTGAAAGATATATATTTATATCGTTATTTCCAATACGACATTTGTTAGTCGTAGAATTTGATATTGAATATAAGCCGATATATTTTCTATTCAGAGCCTTGTATTGAATATCAAATGTGATTTGGGTTTGTCGCGAACGGTGTCTTCACTAACACTGTTCTTGAACCTAGTTGTGAAAAGATTAAATCTTTTTATTTAGATTTAATGAAGTGTACCAATTAAACGATATTTAATTGGAATTGAATTGGTATTGATTTTTGGGTTTATCGTGAACAGTGTTTTAAATAACACTTGTTCTTTAACCCGATAATTAATGGAATGTGATTTTGGGTTTATCGTGAACCGTGTTTTAAATGACACTGATTCTTTAACCCAGTTAAAGATTAAAACTAAGTGGAGTTTTAATGAATCTTTAATTAGATTGAGATGATCGAAAATGGAGTTTCACCAGTTTTGCTCCAGGCGATGGTTAAATCTTTAATTAGATTTGAACGTGAAATGGTAATTGAATTTACCGATAACACTGTGGTGTTAGATATGAAGTATTACCAGTTTTACTTCATGGGATGAATAGGTTGGGATTGGGAAATAAAATAAATGATTACTTCGGTGTGGTTCGCTAATCCCGACTAGTTTGAATTGATATTCAAAGGAGATTAAAGAATAAATTTAAAGAATTTATCTTGGATAAAATTAATGGGAACTTTTCCCAAAGTATAGGAATATTTGAATAAAAGAATATTCTGAATTGGAATGAGGCGTATGTTGTGTTTGTGTAACACTTTTATAATATATACGCGAGTTATTCAGAAAGACCGGGTTTATCCCATTCTGGATAACTGATTCAACGTGGTGTCGAAGATGAAGACGGTGGTCGAAGACCGGAAGTCTTCACGTCGTTTGGGTGATAACTGATGATCTTGATTGGGCTGTACACCCAAGAAGATGGAAACAGTTGGTGATCGTCCAGACGTACTTGGAGATCGATGGATATGCGGGGTACTAGGTGCCTCCGGTTTCGTTCAGACCCAGAACGGACTTGTAAATGGACTGTGTGTCTGACATTGGATTTTAGTCTGTGTGCTTGATTTCTATTAAATGTATATCTGTTTGGCGGCGGAGAATTTATTCTCTTGCTTAACGCCCTTCTTTGAGACGTACGAGCTCAGGGGTTATATATTGATGGATATCAAACGCATGGAGTGAATTGCCTGTGTGGCATGCCTAAGTGGCAATTGATCGAGGCTTCTGTTGAAAAGCAAAGTCTTGTGGTGATGATCAAAGCACAGCCTGTGTGGCACAGCTTTGTGTAACGTGAATTCTCGAGTTTCACACCCGGTATGAACCAAAAACGGGAGACGGACCTCAGGGAGGACTTGCGTTTCTTTCTAGCTAGAAGTGGCATCAGTGGTTTTACACGCCCTGACGAGTTTGACTTATGTGGTTGTTGCTGTTGCGAGGCGCCTCGGTTTGATCGGACGATCCGGGTCCGATGGAGTCATTTGTTGGCTCATTTACGCCCCATAGGGCGGAGAGACGTAGTGTTCAGGCATAATAATCCACATCGGTGGACCGGCCCTGACGATCCAAGGCCCACCTGAGTCTGGGACCTGAGACATGGGCTAGATTATCTCGAATCGGTTGAGGACTATCTTTTGCCTCGGTTCATAGACGGAAATCCAATTTCCAAATACGTGACTTTGCGGTTTTATTTGTAAACCTATATATGGTGACATAGTGGGATGGGGCGCTCATGCCGCCTATGATTGATACTTATGATTTGAAGTTGTTTTATACACTATGCACTTATAGTAGTATCAAATGATTTGTTTTAAAACGTATCAAGCATTCTTTGGCTGTTATAAGGGAAAACCCTATCCTCGGCTGCGTTGCATTGTGTGATGGGACCTGGGTCTTATAACAGCTTCATTTTCTTTATTTGGCATTGCGTTGTTTTGTTTATGCACTGGTGTTCTTGGGAGGAAACCCGTTCCGTGTTATACGGCGTGGTCCCTTGATTTACCTAACTTTAAAAATAAAGATTAATAACTGTTTTAGTTCTCACACCAGTCACATGACTGACCTGGAGTTTATTGTTTTAACCTAAACTCTGGGTGCCCTTATTTTGACACGGGAAGCTAGTAGTTTTGGTTTTGCAGATTTATATTCACAGGATCCTGGTTTACAGCTGGAACGATATCCGGAAAGCTTTGTATCCGTATATCTTCTTCTAGTTGTGTATTGTATTATTTTCCGCTGCTATGTATTTAAATGTAATTTAAATCTCTGATATTTCTGTGTAATTTTTATTCATTAATACTCTGTATATTCTTGTAATCTGATGCATTATTGTAATATGCAATGAAATGTTCTTCTGTATGCGTTCTGATTTGTCTTGTCCTCACAGTAATTCGTTCTTTCTCATCTCTTCGGAGACTGGGGAAGTTCGGGTCGCTTCAGTTGGTATCAGAGCTTTGGTTTACAAAGCAGAGAACAAGGCACATTAGAACCATACGAAAGAATTCACCAATTAGTAATATCCAATTAGAATGACTCGTTAGAGATAGGATCAGTAGTATCCTAGAACGAGTGTGAGGAGTAAATTTTTAAAATAAAAGTGAAAACAAATTTTTGTTTTGAAAATTTAAATCAATTATTCGTATCTGGTTATTTATTTATATTGATGTGGACAATCCAGTATATATAGATTTTGCGTATACGTCTGATCCGCGTGTATTCGAAATTTTAATATATTGGATAGGTATAGAATCACACTCTAGTTGCCCGGACATGGTCCTGATGATGAAGTATACCATCACCAGCTTTTATTTTCGAGTGACGAAAGTGTGATATCTATATATTTCCATTAGACTGGTGTGAGAACCAAATCTTATATAGCTAGAACACTTTGTTGTGAATTGGCATCAAAAACAAGATTTTCAGTATATATATCAAAATTATGAATTTGAAATGTTAAATTCACTAATTGATTGATGTTTGTGTTGTTGGTTCATTTGTTTGCTAATTTTGAACCATTTAGCCTAATTGAATCAAATATTGGATTATATTGAAAATTGGTCGCATTTGTTTGCATATACATATATATCATTGAACAGGTCATAGCAAGGAGGCTAGAGCCAGAGAATAAAATTTGTTTGCCCGACAAATAGGTACATGTTTACTACATAATTTACTGTTTTGTTTGGGTGATGATGATTTTATGAGCCTATTGGCTAGCCGCTTGGCTTTTTCTTTTTTCTTTTTGAGATCTGAAGGACCGGGGAAGCTATTTGAAATTCCCCGATGCTCCCGGTGCAGGGGAGGTTATGGCGAAATTTTTCGAAAATTTAGGGTGTTAGCCAAATTTTTGAAAATTTGAAAATTCTCAGAAACTAAAGAGTTGGAGAATAGAAGCCAGATCGAGCGTAGGGTTGAATAATCAAACCGCTTTCGACTTTTTTCCTTTTCGGGGACGAAAAGTTTTAAGTGGGGGAGATTGTAACAACCCGTAAAATGCGGGCCAGTTTGAAATTTTTATTTTGGCAATTTTAGCTGAATTTGAATATTTAAAATGAATTATTTTAAATAATATCGACGAGAAATTTATTTTGAATATAATTCGAACGTATATATTATACGCGTCGTCGTTAGAATATAAATAATTATATATAATTATAAAAGGAATTGAAAATGGCGCGGTAGTTCGATAATTCGATTTCAAACTTCAAATGAATGTACCGGGTGCAAAACAATCCGGATTTTAGTGAAACCAAAAACATTAGGATCTAATTGGTAATATCTTTCCAGCGAATCCGAAAAATCAAAAGTTCGTAGCAGGAATCAAAAGATATGTCCAGTTGAAAATTCTGAATAGTCGCTATGGAATTCAGGCCCTTAAAAATGGACATTTTGCAAATGACCTCGGATTTTGACGAAACCAGTTTTGTTGGGTCTGTGATGTCATGTTATTGCTAGATTCCAAATTTCATAATTTTTCGAATCAATATGTGAGCGTGGCATAGGAAAACGTGTTTTGACCATTTCAGTTGATTTTAATCGACTGGAAATTGGCCATTTTTCTAACGGTCTCAGAATTCGACGAAACTAGTTTTGTTAGGACCGTATTGTCAATACGAAGCTAGAAAATATTTTTCTGGAATTTTTCGTGTTAGTATGCGACCCCGGTAATTTGAAATGTACGTTTGAAATTCAATATAGTAATTTAAATGTAAATTCAAACGGAAACTGATTCAAACGATCGAATCAGCTTGCGATGCATATCCCATTGTGTTCAGAATGGGGGTAATACGCTAAGGACGACAGTCGGTGGATTTGATTTCGAGTTCGAAACAAAAAGTTACTTTTCCGCGATAATTAATTATAAAAATTAAATTAAATAAAAAGGGTTAACCCTCTTTCCTCTTTGCCATAACCCGATACCGGGTAGAGAAAAAAAAAAAAAACCTAATCGAACGGCGATCGACGTCGCCACTGCGCCCCACCGCCCCCGTCGCCATCGCACCACCCCATCATCCTCCGTTCATCTCCTCCAATCGCTCCCCCTTCGATCGATCCCCGCAAGCTCGAGAACCCTAAATCCACTGCTCACACGCTCCTCCCATCGACCACCGCTTCAGCCTCCAAGCCGCCACCCGGACCTGCGCTCGAGCTCCGCCACCCACCTCCCTCCAGCGAGGCAACCGCCGAAGCCACCCACCTCCCTCCAGCGAGGAAACCGCCGACACCCCCCTCCTCTCCGATTCCAGTAAGTTTTTTTATTTTATTTTTATTTTTAATTTATTTTTCAATTTTAGTTATTATTCTATTCGATAGAAAAGCATTGATTTTTAAATTAGAAAAGATTTAATTTTTAAATTAGAAAAGATTTGATTTTTATATTAGAAAAAATTTGATTTTTAAATTAGAAAAGATTTGATTTTTAAATTAGAAAAGATTTGATTTTTAAATTAGAAAAGATTTGATTTTTAAAATATAAAAGATTAGATTTTTAAAAAGGGAAAATACGATATTTTGATATAAGTAGAGAAGTAAAAATATGATTTTTATATTTTTAAAGTATTAAAAATATAATCTTTACTATATAGAAATATTAAAAATATGATTTTAATATTTTTAAAGTATTAAAAATATAATCTTTATAGGATAGAGAATATAAAAATATCATCTTTGTATATGTAGCGAAATAAAAATCTGATTTTTATGTTATATACGTTGAAATAAAGTAGTGATTTTCATAACGAGGAAATCTATATTTTTGTAAGGGTGAAGTCTTTATAGTTAAAAAGGCAAGGTCTTTATATTGAAAATGAATGAATAAAAATATGATTTCTAAATTGAAAATGAATAAGTAAAAATATGATTTTTACATATTGAGTAGCATAGTAAAAATTCGATTTTTACATATGTAGTGGCTACGGGCAACGAAGATGACGAAGATGCGATAGCGATGAAGATTTCTGTAAAAGAAGTGTCGTGGAGTTAGGATAGCTATCGGTGAGAACTTCTCACTCAAATTCTACTTTTCTAGTTATATATATATATATATACTAGGATGCAGACGGTGCTTATTAGAAGTACCCGACACCCGTCCACAGACCATGGACTTGTTTGATTGGTTGTGTAGTTGGTTAGATTATTTGATTTGGATTTGATTGTTTTGGTGAAATTGAAATTGATTTGATTGATGTGTGAATGGCGTGGGCCTTCACTAGACCGGGGATAAGGCTAGGCCTCGTCCCGTTTCTAGTATCGTGCCGTTATGCCGCCGAAATTTTCTAAAATAAGTTAGAAAAATATAAATATCATTTTATTTAAAGAATGAATTGAATAGAAATTCATATGTTGGAATAAAATGTTTTATCGTTAAAAATATAATTTTTAACGTGAATGTGAATAAATAAATATTCATTTACAAACCAGACGGTTTGTTTATGTACACCTATTTGAAGGACATTGATTGGGACGATAAATTTTACACATCGCCCAACTGCACAAATAAAATATGTGTTTGATTGTTTGAAACCCCACACGGGTGTTAGGATGAAATTTGAAGTTCACTCATCCTGATTGATTAAATATGTCGATCGATCGATTGACAGGCTGTTGTAAGCGTTGAATATTTATATTTGATGCTTATACAGTGTAGAATGCACTTTGGATGATGGTTGACTATTCATTGTTGTTGATATATACATGTGTTGTAGAAAATCCATATAATTAACATTATATGGTAATTGATTGGGCCTCATTCCAGTTTCGAAAAGAAATATTTGAAAATAGAATATTTGAAAAAGGAAATATTTGGAAAGAAATATTTGAGATAGAAATATTCGAAATAGAATATTTGAAAATAGAAACATATGAAGCCGTGTTGATTAGATTGACGCCATTTTGACGTGAACGATATTTATATCGATTTTAAACGATTTCGAAATGAATTGAATTGAAAACGATTTCGAAATGAAGTGAATTGAAAACGATTTCGAAATGAAGTGAATTGAAAACGATTTCGAAATGAAGTGAATTGAAAATGATTTCGAAATGAAGTGAATTAAAAACGATTTCGAAATGAAGTGAATTGAAAATGATTTCGAAATGAAGTGAATTGAAAACGATTTCGAAATGAATTGAATTGAAAACGATTTCGAAATGAATTGAATTGAAAACGATTTCGAAATGAATTGAATTGAAAACGAATTCAAATTGAATTGAAATTTGAATTGAATAGAAATGAATTTTAAAACGAATCTATAAAGAAGAATTCAATTGTGATTTGAATTGAAAAGGAAGTTGAAAATGTTTTTGAAACGAATTCAAAACTATTTATATAATTCGTTTTAAATAGAAATCGACGAAATATATATATTATATATATTATATATATAATATAATGGCCTGAATAGAACGCGCCGCGCCGCGGCAGTTCGTGAATTTCGACCATTCATTTCAAACGGACATTGCGGGAGATCCGACCGTCGGATTCTCCTAAAACCGGAACCGTTGGGTTCGTATTGAAAAGAGCTTTCTAACGAATATTAGAAATTAAAAATCTAACGGTTGGATTTGGAATTATGTCCAAATCAAATTTGAAAAAGGTCGCTGTAAGTGCAGTTCGATGGCCATTGATGGAAATCGACTGTACGGGCCTTGATAAAATTATTAAAAATAGTAATAATTTGTGTAAAATCATAAGAAATGATTTGTGAAGATTTGGGATGAAAAACTCCATATTTGAAAAGATAAAAATAGATTTTTATCGAAATGAACTAGTTTTGAACTAGAATTATAATTCTATTTATTTTTAAATAAATAAATTGAATTTGAAAAGGGTTTTGAAAATAACCAAAATTTCCAATGATTGCATTGGAGTGGATTTGAATCGAAATTGTCTTCGGAATATTTCGATGTTGGAATTCGTGATTATACAGATGTTGTTATGGAAATTTGAAAGATATATATTTATATCGTTATTTCCAATACGACATTTGTTAGTCGTAGAATTTGATATTGAATATAAGCCGATATATTTTCTATTCAGAGCCTTGTATTGAATATCAAATGTGATTTGGGTTTGTCGCGAATGGTGTCTTCACTAACACTGTTCTTGAACCTAGTTGTGAAAAGATTAAATCTTTTTATTTAGATTTAATGAAGTGTACCAATTAAACGATATTTAATTGGAATTGAATTGGTATTGATTTTTGGGTTTATCGTGAACAGTGTTTTAAATAACACTTGTTCTTTAACCCGATAATTAATGGAATGTGATTTTGGGTTTATCGTGAACCGTGTTTTAAATGACACTGATTCTTTAACCCAGTTAAAGATTAAAACTAAGTGGAGTTTTAATGAATCTTTAATTAGATTGAGATGATCGAAAATGGAGTATCACCAGTTTTGCTCCAGGCGATGGTTAAATCTTTAATTAGATTTGAACGTGAAATGGTAATTGAATTTACCGATAACACTGTGGTGTTAGATATGAAGTATTACCAGTTTTACTTCATGGGATGAATAGGTTGGGATTGGGTAATAAAATAAATGATTACTTCGGTGTGGTTCGCTAATCCCGACTAGTTTGAATTGATATTCAAAGGAGATTAAAGAATAAATTTAAAGAATTTATCTTGGATAAAATTAATGGGAACTTTTCCCAAAGTATAGGAATATTTGAATAAAAGAATATTCTGAATTGGAATGAGGCGTATGTTGTGTTTGTGTAACACTTTTATAATATATACGCGAGTTATTCAGAAAGACCGGGTTTATCCCATTCTGGATAACTGATTCGACGTGGTGTCGAAGATGAAGACGGTGGTCGAAGACCGGAAGTCTTCACGTCGTTTGGGTGATAACTGATGATCTTGATTGGGCTGTACACCCAAGAAGATGGAAACAGTTGGTGATCGTCCAGACGTACTTGGAGATCGATGGATATGCGGGGTACTAGGTGCCTCCGGTTTCGTTCAGACCCAGAACGGACTTGTAAATGGACTGTGTGTCTGACATTGGATTTTAGTCTGTGTGCTTGATTTCTATTAAATGTATATCTGTTTGGCGGCGGAGAATTTATTCTCTTGCTTAACGCCCTTCTTTGAGACGTACGAGCTCAGGGGTTATATATTGATGGATATCAAACGCATGGAGTGAATTGCCTGTGTGGCATGCCTAAGTGGCAATTGATCAAGGCTTCTGTTGAAAAGCAAAGTCTTGTGGTGATGATCAAAGCACAGCCTGTGTGGCACAGCTTTGTGTAACGTGAATTCGCGAGTTTCACACCCGGTATGAACCAAAAACGGGAGACGGACCTCAGGGAGGACTTGCGTTTCTTTCTAGCTAGAAGTGGCGTCAGTGGTTTTACACGTCCTGACGAGTTTGACTTATGTGGTTGTTGCTGTTGCGAGGCGCCTCGGTTTGATCGGACGATCCCGGTCCGATGGAGTCATTTGTTGGCTCATTTACGCCCCATAGGGCGGAGAGACGTAGTGTTCAGGCATAATAATCCACATCGGTGGACCGACCCTGACGATCCAAGGCCCACCTGAGTCTGGGACCTGAGACATGGGCTAGATTGTCTTGAATCGGTTGAGGACTATCTTTTGCCTCGGTTCATAGACGGAAATCCAATTTCCAAATACGTGACTTTGCGGTTTTATTTGTAAACCTATATATGGTGACATAGTGGGATGGGGCGCTCATGCCGCCTATGATTGATACTTATGATTTGAAGTTGTTTTATACACTATGCACTTATAGTAGTATCAAATGATTTGTTTTAAAACGTATCAAGCATTCTTTGGCTGTTACAAGGGAAAACCCTATCCTCGGCTGCGTTGCATTGTGTGATGGGACCTGGGTCTTATAACAGCTTCATTTTCTTTATTTGGCATTGCGTTGTTTTGTTTATGCACTGGTGTTCTTGGGAGGAAACCCGTTCCGTGTTATACGGCGTGGTCCCTTGATTTACCTAACTTTAAAAATAAAGATTAATAACTGTTTTAGTTCTCACACCAGTCACATGACTGACCTGGAGTTTATTGTTTTAACCTAAACTCTTGGTGCCCTTATTTTGACACGGGCAGCTAGTAGTTTTGGTTTTGCAGATTTATATTCACAGGATCCTGGTTTACAGCTGGAACGATATCCGGAAAGCTTTGTATCCGTATATCTTCTTCTAGTTGTGTATTGTATTATTTTCCGCTGCTATGTATTTAAATGTAATTTAAATCTCTGATATTTCTGTGTAATTTTTATTCATTAATACTCTGTATATTCTTGTAATCTGATGCATTGTTGTAATATGCAATGAAATGTTCTTCTGTATGCGTTCTGATTTGTCTTGTCCTCACAGTAATTCGTTCTTTCTCATCTCTTCGGAGACTGGGGAAGTTCGGGTCGCTTCAATATCCACCAATATATAACCCCTGAGCTCGTACGTCTCAGAGAAGAGCGTTAATGTAACACCCCGTAATTCTGTGACATTAAGATTCTCAAATCAAAGTATAATTAATTTTAAAAGAAAAAGATCCATGCAGTTGTTTAATTTAAGTATTGTAACTAACATGAAAAAAAAAAGAGGTAAGGAGAGAACAATAATTATTATTGTTCTAAGACTTGTTAACAAAAGCCTCTGTAGCTCAGTTGGTTAAGGCATTGGATTGGTAGCATGGAGGTCGGGGGTTCGAACCCCGGCGGCGGCATAATTTTTTTATCATTCCTTTAGAAAGGGCCAACTAAACATGCAAATATATGTACGTATACAAATTCAAAATTTGAAAGGATAAGAACGTACGTATAAGGAAATAAAGAAAAAATATATATATATATATACATATGAGAAATATAAATATATAAATATATATATATATATATACAAAAATATATGTATACGAAAGATAAAATTCAAGATAAGGCTACAGTCAATGAAATATGGCAACATCATTTGAATTTTGAAAATAAAATGAAAGTTGTGCGTATATATATATACACGCGTAAAATGGTCGTTAGAGGAATTGTATACATATAAGAATATTTCATGTGAATAAAACAGTTAAATAAATTTCAGAAATTCAAAAGTTTGAAAATCAAACTTTTACGCCAAAATAGCTTGTGGGACCCAATGCTGACTCAGCACTGCGTGTATGATAAGGTTTGGCTAGATTCATCTACGTACCTGGACTATTTTCTTAACTAGGTTCAATGCTGACTCAGCGCTGCGTGTACGATAAATTCTTGAGAAGCTATATAAACATCCCTAGCCTTCATTCTCTTTGCACCAATTCTCTTCTATCCTTATGCTGCTAAGATTCATGGCTTCTTCCCCTCCTCTAAATTTTCTTAAATAAATAAAATAAAATATGATTCAAGACGAGGAGATGCTACTAAAAGACTTTTAAGGAGGGATTCAAATCAAAGTTTCAAGTGAAGAATTCAAAGGCTAGCTCAAACAAGTTTCAAGCAACGACGCACAAATCATAGCCATGCTTTCCTTCTTTTCTAGATCTATTTTCTGTAAGTTGGTTATTTCTAGATCTGAATATTTTGTTTTATTTGTGACATGAAATTAAAGGAATAAAGGAATATGCCAAATCTCTCTCTCTCTTCGAATCTGTGTTTATACTCTTGGACTGAATTAAGAACTGTTACGATTCGAGGACAAATAAGACTGTAACCGTGACTATGACTATAGAACTGTGGCCTTTGAAAGCATATGCCTTTGGACTATGACATAAGCCTTTGATTTTGGGACATATAAACATTGCCTATGACAATGACTTATGACTATGGGAATTATTTTCCCTTTTGGACTATGAACATCGCATATGACTATGGACATTTCCTATGACTGTGACTATGACTACAAGGATTATTTCCTTGACTAGGCCTATACCTTTGATTTGGACATAAACTATTACTTATGACATAATGAGGACAACTGTGATGTTGACACCCATGATTTATGATTAGGAAAATATTGCTTTAGTTTTGTGATTGAGAAGTTGGGTCTAAACCCAATTATTTATTCTACCTGTTCCTTGGTTTTTCTTTGGTTTTAAGACAGTGGGAATTTACCTATTAAGTTAGGTCTACCCACGTTCTTGAACCTATTTTGCCCATTCTTTGGTTTTAAGACAGTGGGAATTTACCTATTTAGTTAGGTCTACCCATATTCTTGAACCTACATTGTTATCCAAACCTTTTTATGCGAATTATTCCTTCTTGTCATTTTGATTCATTCCCTTTTTATCTACGAATCTAGATTTATTTATAATCTTGGTTGAATCACGATTATTCGAACGGTGGGAATGCGATTTGGGGAAAAACATGGAAATGAATATGAACGTAATTGTAAACTTGGAAATTGGCATAATTTGGAATATGTATTATGACATGCATATTAAAATGAAAACGGGGAAATTTGACGTGGATTAGGGAATATGTGATTTTGACATATTAAATTTAGCGTTAGGAAGTAAGCTAAATTTTAGGCATAAAATGTAAACTAGAAAAATAATTCTAGTTTTTCCATAAATTGTGAATTAGGATGTTAAACCAAGATTGGGTTAATTAAGGTTGATTTGGAATAAGTATATTAGCACAATTTTGAATTTATTCATAATTGTGAGCAATTGTCATGTTTAGAATAAATTATGGTTAGCGACACTAAGTTTGGTATAATTTACATACCAAAAAGTATAAATATGATAAATAAGAGAGAATGGGCCATAATAATAAATGTTATAATGTACATTAAAAGAGTAGTAATGAAATAAGTAAATTAGGAGTAATTTACTTATAGAATTCGTCATAAATGTTAAATTGTTCATTTACCACAAAATATGTAACTTGGTTAAGTTTTGGCCATAAATTATAAACTAGGATATTTAATCTAGTTTCGGCAATGAAATAGGAAATGGCCTAAACTGCATGTTGGGTTAGGACTTGGGCCTAGAATATAAGTATACTAGTAGGCTTGACAAATAAATATAGGCCAAATTTGTCTAAAAAGGGGAAATGGGCTTTTGAAATAAATTGTTAACAATTTATAAACAAAAGAAAAGTATTTTGATAACATCCCTTTTTATAACACATAGACCAGAAGGTTCTAGGGTGACAGAGAGGATAGTGTCTAGGCTTGGGTTTGGAAAATACAAGTTTCCTGCCCTCCCTGGCTATCCCTAACTGATCCGAAGGACGGGATGGTTGTTTTCAAAACCAGATTTGGAAATTAATCAAAAACCCTTTGAACTTAGAAAACATGAATATGCCTAACCCGAGGTTAGACTGAGTTGCGGTGTAAACCTGCCCGGAACCGACCGGCACATCCAGTAACCGCAGCAATATCTGTCTAATGTGAGAGGTTGCGGCTTTAATTTATTAATTAAAGCTAGAACAAGAATGGGAGAGTTAAGTCCATAGAAACACTTAACCAATTTAACACAGTTAAGCAGGAATGGGTGGGTTAAGTCCATAGGAACACTTAACCGACTTAACAAAGTTAAGCTAGAATGGGAAGGTTAAGTCCATAGGAACACTTAACCAACCTAACACGGTTAAGCTAGAATGGGAAGGTTAAGGAACACTTAACCAACTTAGCACAGTTAAAGCTAGAATGGGAGGGTTAAGTCCATGGGAATACTTAGCCAAATTAACATGTTGACTAGACTAGAAGGTGGGGTTAAGTAAAGTTAATACACTTAGCCAATTTAACATGTTAATTAGACTAGAGGTTGGGGTTAAGTAATACACTTAGCCAAATTAATATGTTAGCTGGACTAGACCATAGGGTTAAGTAAACTTGAACGCTTAACCATCAGAATATGATAAATGAATAGGGTTAAGTAAAAAGCACAAAGGGATAACACTTAACCAGTGTAATAGGATAAGGGAAGAGGGTTAAGATAGCTTGAATCGACTAAAGACACTTAACCAACCCAACCTGGCGAAAAAGAAAACTAAGTAGTAAACCTCAGTTGAAAAAGGGACTAAGTAGTAAAACTTAGTTAAGAAAACAAGGAATTTGGAAACTAAGTGGTAAACCTTAGTTAGTAGAACTAAGTAGTAATTCTTAGTATAACACGAAGGAGCGGACATCCATCTGGTTTTAAGAAGGCTCCAACGAATTGGGTTACGAAGCCCGAGGCTTCGAGGGGACGTGAGGGTACTCTTGGTATCCCTCTGTGAGGCTGCAGATGATCATCCTGGGCTCACAGAGGTTAAGGTCTGCGTTAGAAGAACCGAGGGTATGCCTTGGTTGCAATATATATGTGGCAACCTAAAGACTAGGATGGACCAGCGTGATTCGGCGAGAAGACGGTAGCCCTGTGATAGCAACTCGTCGTCTACCATCCATCTTGAGTCAATCGAGATACGTGAAGCAGAAAGGCGGAGAACTCCAAAAGACCATATACTTGCTATCTAGTTATGGTTGCGGATGGCCATAGGATAGTGGGGCACCGGGGGTCGGCGTATAGTTCTCATTTTACAAGGTGTGCCTTTCATTAGTTGAGGGAGGGGTCAAGTGGGACCATAGCCACTGGAATAAAAACAGACCTTAGCATCTGCATCGGCAGATATCCGAAAGCTCCCGACCGAGTTCTGTATTCCTTGATTTGCTCTGTCACAGGACTCGGATCGCACATTACAGGACATGTGCATCTAGACAAGCGATAACGATTCGCGATACATGCGTGGGGAAGCCTAGGAGCATATACCACTCTAGGTAGTGTGTCCTAGACTTGGGGGCATTGTTCGACAGGTAGCGTAATCCCTAGTTGGACTAGGTGGCATAAACCCTGAACTCGAAAAGCGTTCAGCAGATAGCGTAAAACTGTAGTTAAATCTAAGAAGCACTTGATAGAAAACCCTAGACTAGATCTAGGTAATAAATAATAAATGTATGCCTGAAGACAATGGAAACTACAGGGGTTGGGATCACGTTATCGTTACTAGTTGAACACTAGTTAGGTGGTGCAGAGATATAGAAACCAGTATAACAAGGAAATAGCGAAGCTGCGAAAGTATTAGAGCGTACCCAGCCATCTTAGCATATCTTGTGACTACCTTGTCTAATCTTGTTGACCTTATCGTCATGGTGTAATCTTGTATTCAGTTAATTCATGTCGTTTTGTTTTTCCATGTTCACATGCTAGAAGTTACTGAACTTACTCAGGCTTTATGTCTGACTCTGTTTTTCTTTCGTCTTCTTTTCTTCCGTTCCCCCCAGGTAGTTGAGGAGGGAATAGTATAACTCAGGATTAGACTGGACCGTTGCTCTTTCCCAGCTTGAAGATTTGACGAAGTTGACTTTGGATTCTCTTCCAGATGCTATGGCTGGCTCTTGCTACATTGGGGAATATATAAATGTATTTTCATGCTTCTTTATTTTATAAAGACAGATGATACTCTGATATTGTAAAAGAATCTTGTACAGACTAAATTATCAATAAAGCAAAGTTCTATTTTCCACTGTTTAATAATTTGTCTGTCTTGTAATTTATCTGCATCTTTTACCCAAAATGCTCCACAGAACTTAGTGCATTCCCTTTATGAGTGACACTAATGGACGTGGGGTGTTACACGTGGTATCAGAGCTGAAGGTTACCGGATCAGATAAAATATTTGAAAAAAATTATTTTCAAAAGGTTTTTAAAGAAGCATTTTTAAAAGAAAGGATTTGTTTTAAAGGCATATTCCCCAAAGCCATACGCATTGTCTCCTCTTCCTCTGTTTGAATTCTTGTCTCCTTCTTTCTTGAGTCTCTGGGGCTCCTGGCTTTCTGGGAGTTAACCTCATCGAAGGGCAAAGTAGTGCCCGACTTCCATCTATAGCCATAGTTGTTTCACTTACGGCCAGTCTTCTTTCAAGTTTATAGGGTTTTTCCGTGCGATAGAGGCAACTTTCGAGAGATTTGCCAACATGGTTACACACGGAAGTTTGGCAAAGGAGCACGACCCAAGGATGAGGAAATTATGGATGTAGACTTGGCTCACGAAGGAGGAAGGGATTATAAAACCTAAGACAAGAGCAAGTATCTTTACTATGGTATGATAGGACATATACTTAAGGACAAGGGCAAGAACGAGGACGAGATTTTCAGAAGGACAAGTACATGCTTTCGCCACCAAGCGCACCTAGGAGAAAGGTGGTCCGGTTGGAAGAGTCTAGTTTTCTGTTCGTACTATTTCCTTAGGTTCCAGCTCTTCTTAATTGTTCATACCCACTTCCATAGTTGAGTCTCTACACCATAGTACGTGTATAGTAGAAAGATCCCACTAGAGTCTCAAATCCAATTGGTGGTCCGACCGGTTTTTGGTTAGTAGGGATTTGAGGATAGCTATCGAGTTTGCTTATATCATCTCACGTAGATCGTCTAAATTCGGAGAAGATATTCCTTGGATGCTTGTCTGATATTGGTTTAGGCCTTTGGGGCTTGTACTTGAGGAATGTCGAGTTCGGTTTGGATGGTTTGCGTGAAAGATGAATAGTTGTGGTAGGTACTCTAAAAAGTACGGAGTGATCTTTTGACTCTCATAGTTATGGCGTATACTTGGCGCCGTGATTGACATCTGTTTATTTTGGAAATGGAGATTAGGAACTTCACAATCGTGAAGATAAATTGGTTAAGATACGGTGGAGTAAAGCTCAAGAAGGCTAGATACTAGCAACATGCCCTTTTTCCTTAAGGGTGCATCCTTGATTTCTCTGTTTAGGAGCTTTACGCGTAGTTGTTTCTCTCTTTCCAAAGTATATCCTCTAGGTCGTATCTGCGATCCTTAGGTAGAAGCCAATGGATGTAAACATGTATTTGAAACATGTTATGGTTGAATGGTTGCAAGTGGTTGCAAATGGTTGCTCGTGGATGCATATGCATACGTATTAGGCACTAGATCAAGTTCGGACGCTCTCATATTGCATTTACATATATGCATTTGTTTATAAGTTGAACTTGATATGATATCATATGGACGTTGCATATGGATGAATGGCTGTGCACGCATGTAGTATTTACATGACTAAGGATGTTTGCATGCATGATTGGACGCATGGCACTAACATGATTTGCATTAAGGAGGTCAACTGAATCAGTAGACCGCCTGATTTTGCAATAGATAGAGACATATACACACACTATGCATATGAACATGAAAGCATTAGAAATCTTTTAAGGACAATGAATGCCTGTGATTGAATGGTTGAGTAGATGGGTGATTGGATGGTAGGACACATTCTTCCTAACTTGAAGATTTCGGGGACGAAATCCTTTTAAGTGGGGGAGAATGTAACACCCCGTAATTCTGTGACATTAAGATTCTCAAATCAAAGTATAATTAATTTTTAAAAGAAAAAGATCCATGCAGTTGTTTAATTTAAGTATTGTAACTAACATGAAAAAAAAAGAGGTAAGGAGAGAACAATAATTATTATTGTTCTAAGACTTATTAACAAAAGCCTCTGTAGCTCAGTTGGTTAAGGCATTGGATTGGTAGCATGGAGGTCGGGGGTTCGAACCCCGGCGGCGGCATAATTTTTTTATCATTGTTTTAGAAAGGGCCATCTAAACATGCAAATATATGTACGTATACAAATTCAAAATTTGAAAGGATAAGAACGTACGTATAAGGAAATAAAGAATATATATATATACATATGAGAAATATAAATATATAAATATATATATATACAAAAATATATGTATACGAAAGATAAAATTCAAGATAAGGCTACAGTCAATGAAATATGGCAACATCATTTGAATTTTGAAAATAAAATGAAAGTTGTGCGTATATATATATACGCGTAAAATGGTCGTTAGAGGAATTGTATACATATAAGAATATTTCATGTGAATAAAACAGTTAAATAAATTCCAGAAATTCAAAAGTTTGAAAATCAAACTTTTACGCCAAAATAGCTTGTGGGACCCAATGCTGACTCAGCACTGCGTGTATGATAAGGTTTGGCTAGATTCATCTACGTACCTGGACTATTTTCTTAACTAGGTTCAATGCTGACTCAGCGCTGCGTGTACGATAAATTCTTGAGCAGCTATATAAACAGCCATAGCCTTCATTCTCTTTGCACCAATTCTCTTCTATCCTTATGCTGCTAAGATTCATGGCTTCTTACCCTCCTCTAAATTTTCTTAAATAAATAAAATAAAATATGATTCAAGACGAGGAGATGCTACTAAAAGACTTTTAAGGAGGGATTCAAATCAAAGTTTCAAGTGAAGAATTCAAAGGCTAGCTCAAACAAGTTTCAAGCAACGACGCACAAATCATAGCCATGCTTTCCTTCTTTTCTAGATCTATTTTCTGTAAGTTGGTTATTTCTAGATCTGAATATTTTGTTTTATTTGTGACATGAAATTAAAGGAATAAAGGAATATGCCAAATCTCTCTCTCTCTCTCTTCGAATCTGTGTTTATACTCTTGGACTGAATTAAGAACTGTTACGATTCGAGGACAAATAAGACTGTAACCGTGACTATGACTATAGAACTGTGGCCTTTGAAAGCATATGCCTTTGGACTATGACATAAGCCTTTGATTTTGGGACATATAAACATTGCCTATGACAATGACTTATGACTATGGGAATTATTTTCCCTTTTGGACTATGAACATCGCATATGACTATGGACATTTCCTATGACTGTGACTATGACTACAAGGATTATTTCCTTGACTAGGCCTATACCTTTGATTTGGACATAAACTATTACTTATGACATAATGAGGACAACTGTGATGTTGACACCCATGATTTATGATTAGGAAAATATTGCTTTAGTTTTGTGATTGAGAAGTTGGGTCTAAACCCAATTATTTATTCTACCTGTTCCTTGGTTTTTCTTTGGTTTTAAGACAGTGGGAATTTACCTATTAAGTTAGGTCTACCCACGTTCTTGAACCTATTTTGCCCATTCTTTGGTTTTAAGACAGTGGGAATTTACCTATTTAGTTAGGTCTACCCATATTCTTGAACCTACATTGTTATCCAAACCTTTTTATGCCAATTATTCCTTCTTGTCATTTTGATTCATTCCCTTTTTATCTACGAATCTAGATTTATTTATAATCTAGGTTGAATCACGATTATTCGAACGGTGGGAATGCGATTTGGGGAAAAACATGGAAATGAATATGAACGTAATTGTAAACTTGGAAATTGGCATAATTTGGAATATGTATTATGACATGCATATTAAAATGAAAACGGGGAAATTTGACATGGATTAGGGAATATGTGATTTTGACATATTAAATTTAGCGTTAGGAAGTAAGCTAAATTTTAGGCATAAAATGTAAACTAGAAAAATAATTCTAGTTTTGCCATAAATTGTGAATTAGGATGTTAAACCAAGATTGGGTTAATTAAGGTTGATTTGGAATAAGTATATTAGCACAATTTTGAATTTATTCATACTTGTGAGCAATTGTCATGTTTAGAATAAATTATGGTTAGCGACACTAAGTTTGGTATAATTTACATACCAAAAAGTATAAATATGATAAATAAGAGAGAATGGGCCATAATAATAAATGTGATAATGTACATTAAAAGAGTAGTAATGAAATAAGTAAATTAGGAGTAATTTACTTATAGAATTCGTCATAAATGTTAAATTGTTCATTTACCACAAAATATGTAACTTGGTTAAGTTTTGGCCATAAATTATAAACTAGGATATTTAATCTAGTTTCGGCAATGAAATAGGAAATGGCCTAAACTGCATGTTGGGTTAGGACTTGGGCCTAGAATATAAGTATACTAGTAGGCTTGACAAATAAATATAGGCCAAATTTGTCTAAAAAGGGGAAATGGGCTTTTGAAATAAATTGTTAACAATTTATAAACAAAAGAAAAGTATTTTGATAACATCCCTTTTTATAACACATAGACCAGAAGGTTCTAGGGTGACAGAGAGGATAGTGTCTAGGCTTGGGTTTGGAAAATACAAGTTTCCTGTCCTCCCTGGCTATCCCTAACAGATCCAAAGGACGGGATGGTTGTTTTCAAAACCAGATTTGGAAATTAATCAAAAACACTTTGAACTTAGAAAACATGAATATGCCTTACCCGAGGTTAGACTGAGTTGCGGTGTAAACCTGCCCGGAACCGACCGGCACATCCAGTAACCGCAGCAATATCTGTCTAATGTGAGAGGTTGCGGCTTTAATTTATTAATTAAAGCTAGAACAAGAATGGGAAAGTTAAGTCCATAGAAACACTTAACCAATTTAACACAGTTAAGCAGGAATGGGTGGGTTAAGTCCATAGGAACACTTAACCGACTTAACAAAGTTAAGCTAGAATGGAAAGGTTAAGTCCATAGGAACACTTAACCAACCTAACACGGTTAAGCTAGAATGGGAAGGTTAAGGAACACTTAACCAACTTAGCACAGTTAAAGCTAGAATGGGAGGGTTAAGTCCATGGGAATACTTAGCCAAATTAACATGTTGACTAGACTAGAAGGTGGGGTTAAGTAAAGTTAATACACTTAGCCAATTTAACATGTTAATTAGACTAGAGGTTGGGGTTAAGTAATACACTTAGCCAAATTAATATGTTAGCTGGACTAGACCATAGGGTTAAGTAAACTTGAACGCTTAACCATCAGAATATGATAAATGAATAGGGTTAAGTAAAAAGCACAAAGGGATAACACTTAACCGGTGTAATAGGATAAGGGAAGAGGGTTAAGATAGCTTGAATCGACTAAAGACACTTAACCAACCCAACCTGGCGAGAAAGAAAACTAAGTAGTAAACCTCAGTTGAAAAAGGGACTAAGTAGTAAAACTTAGTTAAGAAAACAAGGAATTTGGAAACTAAGTGGTAAACCTTAGTTAGTAGAACTAAGTAGTAATTCTTAGTATAACACGAAGGAGCGGACATCCATCTGGTTTTAAGAAGGCTCCAACGAATTGGGTTACGAAGCCCGAGGCTTCGAGGGGACGTGAGGGTACTCTTGGTATCCCTCTGTGAGGCTGCAGATGATCATCCTAGGCTCACAGAGGTTAAGGTCTGCGTTAGAAGAACCGAGGGTATGCCTTGGTTGCAATATATATGTGGCAACCTAAAGACTAGGATGGACCAGCGTGATTCGGCGAGAAGACGGTAGCCCTGTGATAGCAACTCGTCGTCTACCATCCATCTTGAGTCAATCGAGATACGTGAAGCGGAAAGGCGGAGAACTCCAAAAGACCATATACTTGCTATCTAGTTATGGTTGCGGATGGCCATAGGATAGTGGGGCACCGGGGGTCGGCGTATAGTTCTCATTTTACAAGGTGTGCCTTTCATTAGTTGAGGGAGGGGTCAAGTGGGACCATAGCCACTGGAATAAAAACAGACCTTAGCATCTGCATCGGCAGATATCCGAAAGCTCCCGACCAAGTTCTGTATTCCTTGATTTGCCCTGTCACAGGACTCGGATCGCACATTACAGGACATGTGCATCTAGACAAGCGATAACGATTCGCGATACATGCGTGGGGAAGCCTAGGAGCATATACCACTCTAGGTAGTGTGTCCTAGACTTGGGGGCATTGTTCGACAGGTAGCGTAATCCCTAGTTGGACTAGGTGGCATAAACCCTGAACTCGAAAAGCGTTCAGCAGATAGCGTAAAACTGTAGTTAAATCTAAGAAGCACTTGATAGAAAACCCTAGACTAGATCTGGGTAATAAATAATAAATGTATGCCTGAAGACAATGGAAACTACAGGGGTTGGGATCACGTTATCGTTACTAGTTGAACACTAGTTAGGTGGTGCAGAGATATAGAAACCAGTATAACAAGGAAATAGCGAAGCTGCGAAAGTATTAGAGCGTACCCAGCCATCTTAGCATATCTTGTGACTACCTTGTCTAATCTTGTTGACCTTATCGTCATGGTGTAATCTTGTATTCAGTTAATTCATGTCGTTTTGTTTTTCCATGTTCACATGCTAGAAGTTACTGAACTTACTCAAGCTTTATGTCTGACTCTGTTTTTCTTTCGTCTTCTTTTCTTCCGTTCCCCCCAGGTAGTTGAGGAGGGAATAGTATAACTCAGGATTAGACTGGACCGTTGCTCTTTCCCAGCTTGAAGATTTGACGAAGTTGACTTTGGATTCTCTTCCAGATGCTATGGCTGGCTCTTGCTACATTGGGGAATATATAAATGTATTTTCATGCTTCTTTATTTTATAAAGACAGATGATACTCTGATATTGTAAAAGAATCTTGTACAGACTAAATTATCAATAAAGCAAAGTTCTATTTTCCACTGTTTAATAATTTGTCTGTCTTGTAATTTATCTGCATCTTTTACCCAAAATGCTCCACAGAACTTAGTGCATTCCCTTTATGAGTGACACTAACGGACGTGGGGTGTTACAGTTAAGTAAGAGAATAAATTCTCCACCGCCAAATAGATATATATTTAATAGAAATCAATCACACAAAATAAAATCCAATGTCAAACACACAGTCCTTTTACAAGTTCGTTCTGGGTCTGAACAAAACCGGAGGCACCTTGTACCTCACCTATCCATCTATCTCCAAGTACGTCTGGACGATCACCAACTGATTCCCTCCTCTTAGGTTTACAGCCCAATCAAGATCATCAGTAATCACCCAAACGATGTGAAGACCTCCGGTCTTCAACCACCGTCTTCATCTTCGACACCACGTCGAATTAGTTATTCTGAATGGGATAAACCCGGTCTTTCTGAATAACTCGCATATATAATAAATAAGTGTTACACAAACACAACATACGCCTTATTCCAATTCAGATTCCTTTATTCAAATATTCTCATACTTTGGTAAAGGTTCCCATTAATTTTATCAAAGATAAATTCTTCATATTTATTCTTTAATCTTCTTTTGAATATCAATTCAAACTAGTCGGGATTAGCGAACCACACGAAGTAATCATTTATTTTATTCCCCAATCCCAACCTATTCATCCCATGAAGTAAAACTGGTAATACTTCATATCTAACCCCACGGTGTTATCGGTAAATTCAATTACCATTTCATGTTCAAATCTAATTAAAGATTTAACTATCGCCTGGAGCAAAACTGGTGATACCCCATTCTCGATCATTTCAATCTAATTAAAGATTCATTAAAACTCCACTCCGTTTTAAACTTCCCAAAAATCGCTATCAATGATTATTTAACTTGGGAAATCACATCCTGTCTTTAACTGGGTTAAAGAACCAATGTCATTTAAAACATGGTTCACGATAAACCAAAAATCACATTCTATTCAATTCCAATTAAATACCATTTAATTGGTATAATTCATTAAATCTAAACAAAATGATTTAATCTTTTTCTCAACTGGGCTTAAGAACAGTGTTAATGAAGACACCATTCACGACACAACCAAATCCCATTTGATATTAAATACAAGGCTCTGAATAGAAAATATATCGGCTTATATTCAATATCAAATTCTAAGACCAACAAATATCCTATTGGAAATAATGATATAAATATATCTTTCAAATTTTCATAACAATAACTGTATACTCACGGAATCCAACATCGAAATATTCCACAGACAATTTCGATTCTAATCCATTTCCACTTTATATATGGAAATTCTGGTTATTTTCAAAACCATTTCAAATCCACTTTATTTATTTTAAAAATAAATGGGATTATAATTCTAGTTCAAAACTAGTTTATTTCGATAAAAATCTATTTTTATCATTTCAAATATGGATTTTCTCATCTCAATTCTTCACAAATCATGTCTTATGATTTTACACAAATTATTACTATTTTTAATAATTTTATCAAGGCACGTACAGTCGATTTCCACCAATGGCCAGCGAACTGCACTTACAGCGACCTTTTCCAAATTTGATTTGGACATAATTACAAATCCAACCGTTAGATTTCTAATTTCTAATATTCGTTAGAAAACTCTTTTGGATACAAACTCAACGGTTCCCGTTTTAGGAGAATTCGACGGTCGGATCTCCTATAATATCCATTCGAAGTCAATGGTCGAAATTCGCGAACTGCTGCGGCGCGGCGCGTTCTATTCAGGCCATTATATATATACATATATATATATATACATACATACATATATATATATAATTCGTCGATTTCCTTTCAAAACGTATTTTATAAATGGTTTTAAATTCGTTTTCAAAACGATTTCAACTTCATATCAATTTTGAATCAAAATTGAATATTCCATATCATTAATCTATAAATGAAAATATTTTCAAAACATTATATTTTGAAATCTCTTCCTTTTCTATATTCATTATAAAAATGAATAAAATCGATATAAATATCGTTCACGTCAAAATGGCGTAAATCTAATCAACACGGCTTTTATATATTTCAATAACTTCGTTATTCTGTTCAACAAATGAATATTTCCTTCAACACATGAATATATATTTTTATTGAACACATGAATATTTATTCTATTCAACACATGAACTTATATTATTCAACACATGAGTTTTCATTCTATTCAACACATGAATTTTCTTTCTATTCAATACATGAATTTTCTTTCTATTCAACACATGAATTTTCTTTCTATTCAACACATGAATTTTCATTTATAATATTCCTTATTTTCCAAATTGGAATGAGGCTCAATCAATTACCATATAATGCTAATTATATGGATTCCATACAACACATGTATATAATAGCAACAATAAGTAATCAACCATCATCCAGAGTACACCACACAACTGCATAAGCATTAAACATAAATAATTAACGCTTACACAGCCTGTCAATCCATCGATCGATATACAACTAATTATTGAGATTAGTGTATGTCCAATTTCATCCCAACACCCGCGTGGGGTTTCAGACAATCAAACACAGATTTTATTTGTGCAGTTGGGCGATGTTTAAAATTTATCGTCCCAATCAATATCAGTAAAATCGGTGTACATAAACAAATCGTTTGATTTGTAAATGAATATTTATTTTACTTCAACACATGAATATATATTTTATTTCAACACATAAATATATATTTGTCTAAATCAAATTTCCAAATAGTCGTTGTGGAATCGTTTACAAGCCATAATGATTTATTTAATATAATTAAATGTTGGTTTCGAATTTGGACAAAATTTTTGGGACGTAGTTATAATTTATTTTTTAGAATTTTACTGTAATTTTTAAATTGAAAAAAAAGAGCAACTTTTTATTGGAGTATTTTACACCTCATATCAGCACTTTTGGAATTTCACAGAACTAATTAACTAGTCTATTTTATTATATATTTGTGATCGTGGCACACTGCTGTGCGCAACGATATTTCTATTTTTTTCGATAGAGTAAACAGACGGAATTTTATATATTAAGGTACATCTAACTTTATAACAAAAAATCATTGGTCATATCAACAAAAACAATGGTGCAAACTTGTGTTGTCCTGGGACTGAAATGATTTGCCCATTCCGTTGAAAAGAGAACATGACAACCCCTCTTGAAATGTTGCATCACATATTAAGTATTGAAAGGGACATGATAAATTCTGCAGCATACATTTTCAACACCTACCCTATTCACACACAGTTTTGTACACCACAGTAAATTGAAAATGAAAGAACAACACATACACACAGCTACTACCCTAACAATGCACAGACACACTACTACCTATTTCTTTCCTCTTAAGTTTTGTCTACAGTCCTACTTCTGAAAATGAAAACCCATCCATCAATGAACACATGAAGCTACATTACACATCTACCCGTACCCTATTACACAGACTGTGCATTACGCCATTTCTGAATATGAAATTTCATCGTACTATTTTTCTGTCTATATATAGGGCGTTCGTTCTGTCCTCTCCATCCAGCTAAGTACCCATGCATCTTTTATTTCACACCATCTTCCAACTAGGCGCAGGCCTTTAGATCCTATCTCGTGCTAATGAAAGTGAATGCGCAGTCTACTAAGTAATCAACACATCTATGAAAGGATAGAAGAAGTCACGCAGGCGTAGAAAAAATACATAGCTAACCTATTCAAAGCCCGTATAGCTATGAATACAAATGGAGAGGACATGCCATCGAAGTACCCAAGCTTCCTACCCTCCAGCTAATGGAAAAGATAGAACAAAGAACCATCACCTAGCTACTACCTGCCTACCAAACATCTACGTGCCTACCATACCTTGAAACTGTGATGACCACGTTATTTCACGATATAAATACAAAGGCCAGTTTTCGTTCCTCCTTCTTCTTCCAGAATTGAACGCAGTGTGACAAAAACATGGCTTCCAATGTCTTTAATAAAAAAAATATACGTATAAATCTCCTAGTCTATTTCTAAAACTCAACCCATCGTAAGATGGAATGTTTTTGATGGGGTACCGATGGGTGAAAGGGGAGTTCGGCACGGATCTTGCATGGAGTTCTATTTTTGGGTATGGAGCTATATGCTTCTAAGCAGTAAGAAGAACTGGCGCGAGGGGATTTAAAAGATACAGAGTGAGAGTGCAGCGTGGATAACAGCGGTAGGGAGGAAGGAAAGTTAGGAAGAGTGACGTTCGGGAAATACTGGTAGCAGAGTGGGAAGAACGTGAGATGGGGGAGAAACAAAGAACAAAGGTGGTGCGGTTTGTACTGGGAAATGGTAAGGTCGGAAAACTGGAGAGAGAGAGAGAAGGGGCGGCTGCTGTGTCAGTCATGGTCTGCTGCAGATGGCCGAAGGTGGTAGGGGTGCTCCAGTTCATGGCGAAGGGGTAGTCGGTGGGAACGGAAATGAGATGAGGAAAAGGAAAATAAAGAGAAACAAGGAGGAGGCCGACATGATAAAAGCTCCAGGAATTTTCTGGGAAGAAATAAAAGAGGATGGAAGAATAGGAAGTGGGTGCGTGTTTGGTTCAAATGGGGAAATGGGCCGTGTATTTAGAAGTATGGGCTTTGGCCCATTCAATATATAAAAAAAGCCGAAGTGGCCATATGAAGGCCTGGAAGCATGGAGCAGCGAATGGTAAAAAGTAGGAGGTACTAGAACGCTTCAGCATGATTATAATCTGGATATGCAAATCGGGTAAAGTGATTCGTATGAGGTGCTGATAAAATTTAGTAAGGTCCAAACATTTATAATTTAAATTTAGTTAAATTAAATTATGTGCAAACCTAACAAAACCCATATCTTCGTCATACCAAATTGGATCGGGACGAAACAGGAAGTGTTGAGATCGCATTAAGGAGCACTATAATGTTGAGTGGGTTTGGTCAGCATCAGGAACTAATAGAAATTTTGATGAAATTAAACGCGGGTTTAATTTTATCAAAAACAAACCATTTTAACCAAGGTGAGTTCAACTCATTCAGTTCTCCCAGTTATATTTTATATAAGTCGGGTTTATTATTTGTGTGCTTTGGTTGTTAATTACTGGTTGATTTGATGTTGTTTGGATGTTCACCAAATATTTTTATTAAATGAATTATTTAAATTAAACGATTGTTTAATTTAAATGAAATGAAATCGTTATCTTTAACGATGATTTCCAGATAAGGTAACTTACCTTATTGGTTATGTTTATTATAATACAAAAGTATTTAAATTAAATTAGATGCTTGAATTATTATTGGTTGACCCCTATCAGTTGAATTGATCATTTATTTGCATATGACCGTTATATGAACTGTTTAACCAATATGATAAGATTATTGATTTGATTATCAATTGTTGAATATGGATTCAAAGTTTTGGCTATTAACCAATATGTGATATGGGTTGAGAGACAATAACAGATGACTAAATAAGACATTGTTTATAAAGTTTGCTTACCGTCAGGTGATCCAAATAGAAAATGAAGTTATAAAATTTACTTTATAACTGAAGATCGATATTAAAAATCTATTATTTAAATGGAAGTTTATAAAAAGGAAATAACCCAACTACATATATACTTGTTGTTGTAACTGCCATTCACCATTTTTGTACCAAATCTAACGTTTGCAAAGCACGTGCCGCATCTTAATTATTAAATGATTTATAAAACTAATTATTATATTACTAAGATTGATAAGCAAATGAGTAGAGAATAACGTAACGATCAATAACTGTGATTAATTATTTTTAAGAAACAATTAAAACGGGATTATTTAAATTAATTAAATTAATTTAATGGAAAGATGAATTAAGATTTCATTAATGAGTTAATCATGTTTAGAATTGACTAAGTCCAGTAGGTTAACTAAAATGGATTTGTTAAATTAATTTATTTATTTAATGGAAATGATAAATGGTTAAGTAAACATTTTCATGAATGTTGATATTCGATTATCATTTATTTAATAATAATCAAATGGGATTCATGAAAAAATAAGGCTTATTTATAATAAAATGATATTTTAAAGCCAACTATATTAATGATAGTAGAAGTTAAGTTTAAGTTGTGGTTTAAAGCGAATTCTTATTTGAGATTCTACTTAATTGGATTTATGAAATCCAAGATTTCGATGAAGTTATGAAACCCAAGTTGAATTGAATATATTATTGAAACAAGTTATAAAAAATGGTTTGTGAATGAAATAAAAGTTGAGGATATGAAATTAAGGAATTAGAATCTAATAGGAGATCGGTTGAGATAAGTGATTTTCTGAGTATTAACCTGATGTTGGCTTCGGCCTTCGGGGTTAATATTCAGGGAATTATTTTCTAACTAATTTACGGTTGGAACTGGTGGAGATATGGAATGAGAAATCAAACGTAACCCAAGTTTGAATTAGAGTAGTTAAACGAGATAAGTTATAACGATGAGATATAGAACTACTATTTTAAAGAAGAAGATGATATTTCATCAAGATAGAATTAAAATGGGATTTGTTATGAAATGGGGAATGTGTGTCGGTTTATGAATTACAATTGATATCTATCTTAAGATAAGAATGTTGTTGATCAAGGTCTGAGTGGTAATTAAAATACCCTAACTTGAACAACTTCAGGATTTTCAAAGGATGATATTAGTCGTAATGGTGAAGATGTTAGAGTAAATTATTTTGGGAAAATAACAGTGTAACGTTATTTGAAGGATTTGGAAATATATATATATATATATAATGAGATTCCTTAATTAAAGGAAATAAAAAGGTGCTTGATGGTATGAAATGTTATCCCCATAATAAAAGAAATAAAAAGGAGATTGGTGGAAATATAACGGTGTTTTCAAAGTTAAGAAATGAGATTTAAATGTGTTTATTCTAAAAGGATGAGTGGTAACTTTGGTGTTCAAATAACGAAGCCAAAGAAGATGTCCTAGTGATCGTTTTACGAATGGTAAGTTGAATCGATAAGGTAATAAGAAAAGGCTATAGAAATGTTTTGAAATGTTAGTTAAATTAGACAAAATTAAATTAGATATGATTTAATATATTTTCTAGTTATACAAGTAAAAGGATTTAAGAATATTAACATATTTAAACAAATATATTATTTTTGGGTATTTTAACTGATAAATTTAAATGGCCAAGTGATGCTAATTAATAAACCAATGGATCGGTTTATTTTATTGTTATTTATTTTGATAGTTAAATAACCGACTATCAAATTTTACCCATACAATTGTTGGTACGGAAAGACCGGAATTGAATTTATATTCGAAAACCATTCCGATCAATAAATACGAATACGTCAAAGATGCTGATCGAGATGGAGCAATTGAAGACCGTAAATCTTCATAAAACGGTGTAATAACCCGAAAATCTGGGCCAGTTTAAAATTTTTATTTTGGCAATTTTAGCAAATTTTGGATATTTAAAATAGATTATTTTAAATAATATCGACGAGAAATTTATTTTGAATATAATTCGACGTATATATTATATACGTCGTCGTTAGAATATAAATATTTATTTATATATATAAAAGGAATTGAAAATGGCGCGGTAGTTCGATAATTCGATTTCAAACTTCAATTGAATGTACCGGGTGCAAAACAATCCAGATTTTAGTGAAACCAAAAATAATAGGATCTAATTGATAATATCTTTCCAACGAATCCGAAAAATCAAAATTTCATAGCGGGAATCAAAAGATATGTCTAGTTGAAAATTCTGAATAGTCGCTATGGAATTCAGGCCCTTAAAAATGGACATTTTGCAAACGACCTCGGATTTCGACGAAACCACTTTTGTTGGGTCCGTGATGTCGAATTATTGCTAGATTCCAAATTTCATAATTTTTCGAATCAATATGTGAGCGTGGCATAGGAAAACGTGTTTGACCAGTTTCAGTTGATTTTAATCGACTGGAAATTGGCCATTTTTCTAACGGTCTCAGAATTCGACAAAATTAGTTTTGTTAGGACCGTATCATCAATACGAAGCTAGAAAATATTTTTCTGGAATTTTTCTGGTTAGTATGTGACCCCGGTAATTTGAAATGTACGTTTAAAATTCAATATAGTGATTTAAATGTAAATTTAACGGAAACTGATTGTAACGATCAAAACAGCTTGCGATACATATCCCATTGTGTTCGGAATGGGGGTAAAACGCTATGGACGACAGGCGGTGGGCCTCGTTTAGAGGACGTATGTAAAAGTCAACTTTTTAGTAAATAATAATAAAAAAAATATCTTCATCCTCTATACCCTGCCCCCCCCCCCCCCCCCCCGATTAAATTCAGTCGAACGAATAAAAAAAAAGGAAAAAAACAAAACCTAAAAGTAAATCGCAGCCGCCGCCGCCCGAATCGAGGTTCAGCCCTCCACCTCGTCGCACAACCACCTCCCCCTCCTCGCCGATCACCAGAGACCCTTCCTCCCCTTCGCCTGCTTCTCCGACGCAGACCATCGCGCCCCTAAACCCCCGTCAACTGCGCCTCACCGCCAATGCCCAGGATCGAACCACCAGTCCACCGCCACAGCCACCCGAAGGGCCTGCCGCTGCCCATGGACCCACCGCGCCTCCATCCCCGACGAGCAGACCCTTGGATGACGAACAACGCCGCAGTAAAACCCCCTCCAGTTCGCTGATGCCACCTCCGGCGCTTCGAGTTCAAATGGAAAAAGTGAGCATTTTTCTTTTTAATCGTGATTTTTTTTTCAGTTTTTTTCTATTAATGAATTTCGTTTAAAAAGTTATGATTTTTATGTAACATGAAGTTATGAATTTACATATATGAAAAGCTTTGATTTCTTTTGAAATTAAAAAGCTGTGATTTTTGAATTGAAAAGTAATGATTTTTATTGTTTGAAAAGTTTTTATATACGATGTTATAATTCTTATTTATGTAAAGATGTGAAATTTACTTATGAGAAGATAAGAAATTTATTTATATAAATCTAGGATTTTTATAGTGATGAAATTGAAAAGGTAGAATCTTGATAGTTGAAAAGACGGAGTCTTTATTTAGAGAATTGATTTTTCACTGTAAAAGATAAAATAAAAATTAGTTTTTATATAGTTATAGCGAATAAAAATATAATTTTTATCTATATAGAGGCGGAGTAAAAATTGGATTTTTATCCATATGAAAGCATAGAAAGGAATGATTTTTGAATCGAAAATATATACAACGATAGGAAAAGACTCAATTTTTGAAATAAAAAAAGAATTGATTTTGGTTAAGTAAAAATTCGATTTTTATAGATTGAATAGCGAAGAAAAAATTCGATTTTTATATATTGAATAGCGAAGAAAAAATTCGATTTTTATATATTGAATAGCGAAGAAAAAATTCGATTTTTATATATTGAATAGCGAAGAAAAAATTCGATTTTTATATATTGAATAGCGAAGTCAAAATTCGATTTTTATATATTGAATAGCGAAGAAAAAATTCGATTTTTATATATTGAATAGCGAAAAAAAATTCGATTTTTATATATTGAATAGTGAAGAAAAAATTCGATTTTTATATATTGAATAGCGAAGTCAAAATTCGACTTTTATATATTGAATAGCGAAGTAAAAATCCGATTTTTACATATGCAGTGGCTACAGCAACGAAGATGACAAGAATGCGATAACGTTGAAGATTTCTATCAAAGATGAGTCAAGATGACTGGATAGCTATTTGTGAGAACTTCTCACCTTTCAATTTAATTTTTCTAGTTATATATATATACTAGGATGCAGACGGTGTTTAGTAGCACCCGACACCCGTCATCCACAGACCATGGATGGCTTGTTTGTTTAATTGTTTGGTTGTGTAGTTGGTTAGATTATTTGGTTTGAATTGATTTATTTGGTGAAATGAAATTGATTTGATTGATGTGTGAATGGCGTGGGCCTTCACTAGACCGGGGATAAGGCTAGGCCTTGTCCCGTTTCTAGTATCGTGCCGTTATGCCGCCGAAATTTTCTAAAATAAGTTAGAAAAATAAAAATACCATTTTATTTGAAGAATGAACTGAATAGAAATTCATATGTTAAAAATAAAATGTTTTATCGTTAAAAATATAGTTTTTAACGTGAAGTGAATAAAATAAAATATTCATTTACAAACCAGACGGTTTGTTTATGTACACTGATTTGACTGACATGGATTGGGATGATAAATTTTACACATCGCCCAACTGCACAAATAAAATATGTATTTGATTGTTTGAAACCCCACATGGGTGTTGGGATGAAATTTGAAGTTCACTCATCCGGATTGATTAAATATGTCGATCGATTGATTGATAGGCTGTTATAAGCGTTAGATATCTATATTTGATGCTTATACAGTGTAGTGCACTTTGGTTGATGGTTGATTATTTTTCAATGTTATTATATACGTGTGATGTATGAAAATCCATATAATTAATGTTATATGGTGATTGATTGGGCCTCATTCCAATTTGAAAAATAAAGAATATTATAAAATAAAGGTTCATGTGTTGACTGTACTCATCCGTTGAGATTAGTCATGTGCTGAACGAAATATTTTAATAATAAAATTTACATTTTTATCAATATAAAATAAAGGTTCATGTGTTGACTGTACTCATCCGTTGAGATTAGTCATGTGTTGAACGAAATATTTTAATAATAAAATTTACATTTTTATCAATATAAAATAAAGGTTCATGTGTTGACTGTACTCATCCGTTGAGATTAGTCATGTGTTGAACGAAATAATTTAACAAAAATAGTCACACATGGACAGTACTCATTCGTTGAGATTAGTCGTGTGTTGACAAAAATAAATATTCATTTGTTGAATAGAATATTTGAAAATAGAAATATATGAAGCCGTGTTGGTTAGATTGACGCCATTTTGACGTGAACGATATCTATATCGATTTTATTCATTTAAAAATGAATATTGAAAAGTGATTTCGAAAACGCATATTTTGAAATGAAATTTGAATTAAATTGAATAGAAAACGGAAATGAATTGAATTGAAAACGATTTTGAAATGAATTGAATTGAAAACGATTTCGAAATGAATTGAATTGAAAACGATTTCGAAATGAATTGAATTGAAAACGATTTCGAAATGAATTGAATATATAACGATTTTGAAATGAATTGAATTGAAAACGATTTTGAAATGAATTGAATTGAAAACGATTTCGAAATGAATTGAATATACAACGATTTCGAAATGAATTGAATATATAACGATTTTGAAATGAATTGAGTATATAATGAATTCAAATTGAATTGAAATTTGAATTGAATAGAAATGAATTTTAAAACGAATTTATAAAGAAGAATTCAATTTTGATTTGAATTGAAATGGAAGTTGAAATTGCTTTTGAAACGAATTTAGAACTATTTATATAATTCATTTTAAATAGAAATCGACGAAATATATATTATATATATAATATAATGGCCTGAATAGAACGCGCCGCGGCAGTTCGTGTATTTCGACCATTCATTTCAAACGGACATTACGGGAGATCCAACAGTCGGATTCTCCTAAAACCGGAACCGTTGGGTTCGTATCGAAAAGAGCTTTCTAATGAATATTAGAAATTTGAAATCTAACGGTTGGATTTGGAATTATGTCCAAATCAAATTTGAAAAAGGTCGCTGTAAGTGCAGTTCGATGGCCGTTGATGGAAATCGACTGTACAGGCCTTGATAAAATTATTAAAAATAATAATAAATTGTGTAAAATCATAAGAAATGATTTGGGAAAAATTGGGATGAAAAAAATTCCATATTTGAAAAGATAAAAATAGATTTTTATCGAACTGAACTAGTTTTGAACTAGAATTATAATTCTATTTATTTTTAAATAAATAAATTGAATTTGGAAAGGGTTTTAAAAATAACCAGAATTTCCAATGATTGCATTGGAGTGGATTTGAATCGAAATTGTCTTCGGAATATTTCGATGTTGGAATTTGTGATTATGCAGATGTTGTTATGGAAATTTGAAAGATATATATCTATATCGTTATTTCCAGCATGACATTTGTTAATCGTAGAATTTGGTATTGAATATAAGCCGATATATTTTCTATTCAGAGCCTTATATTGAATATCAAATGTGATTTGGGTTTGTCGTGAATGGTGTCTTCATTAACACTATTCTTGAACCCAGTTGAGAAAAGATTAAATCTTTTTATTTAGATTTAATGAAGTGTACCAATTAAATAATATTTAATTGGAATTGAATTGATATTGATTTTTGGGTTTATCGTGAACAGTGTTTTAAATAACACTCGTTCTTTAACCCGATAATTAATGGAATGTGATTTTGGGTTTATCGTGAACCGTGTTTTAAATGACACTGATTATTTAACCCAGTTAACGATTAAATCTAAGTGGAGTTTTAATGAATTTTTAATTAGATTGGAACAATCAAAATGGAGTATCACCAGTTTTACTCCAGGCGTTAGTTAAATCTTTAATTAGATTTGAACGTGAAATGGTAATTGAATTTACCGATAACACCGTGG
This sequence comes from Allium sativum, assembly GCA_030737875.1. Taxonomy (NCBI): domain Eukaryota; kingdom Viridiplantae; phylum Streptophyta; class Magnoliopsida; order Asparagales; family Amaryllidaceae; genus Allium; species Allium sativum. The sequence goes on along the minus strand of CM060912.1, from coordinate 963,448,579 downwards.
TGTTAGATATGAAGTATAACCAGTTTTACTTCATGGGATGAATAGGTTGGGGTTGGGAAATTAAAACAAATGATTACTTCGGTAAGGTTCGTTAATCTCGACTAGTTTGAATTGATATTCAAAAATAGATTAAAGAATAAATTCAAGAAATTTATCTTGGATAAAATTAATGGGAACCTTTCCCTATGAATGTGAAATTTAGAAACTAACTGTCGGTTAGCTAAGCAGAATGGTTTTCTGGACATTGATCTGATGTTGGTTTCGGCCTTCGGGGTTAATATTTGGGGAATTATTCTCTTGATTAATTTACGGTTAGTGACTGATGAATTGGAATGAGGCGTATGTTGTGTTTGTGTAACACTTATTTAAAATATACGCGAGTTATTCGGAAAGACCGGGTTTATCCCATTCTGAATAACTGATACGACGATAAGTCGAAGATGAAGACGATGGTCGAAGACCGGAGGTCTTCACGTCATTTGGGTGATTACTGATGATCTTGATTGGGCTGCACACCCAAGAAGATGGAATCAGTTGGTGATCGTCCAGACGTACTTGGAGATTGATGGATATGCGGGGTACTAGGTGCCTCCGGTTTCGTTCAGCCTCAGAAAGGACTTGTAAGTGGACTGTGTGTGTCTGACATTGGATTTTAGTCCGTGTGATTGATCTCTATTAAATATATATATCTGTTTGGCGGCGGAGAATTTATTCTCTTGCTTAACGCCCTTCTCTGAGACGTACGAGCTCAGGGGTTATATATTGATGGATATCAAACACATGGAGTGAATTGCCTGTGTGGCATGCCTAAGTGGCAATTGATCGAGGCTTCTGTTGAAAAGCAAAGTCTTGTGGTGATGATCAAAGCAAGGCCTTTGTGGCGTAGCTTTGTGTAACGTTTACTTCGCGTGTTTCACACCCGGTATGAACCAAAAACGGGAGAGGACATCAGGGAGGGCATGCGTTTCTTTCTAGCTAAAAAGTGGCGTCAGTGGTTTTACACGCCCTGACGAGTTTGACTTATGTGGTTGTTGCTGTTGCGAGGCGCCTCGGTTTGATCGGACGATCCGGGTCCGATGGAGTCATTTAGTTGGCTCACCTACGCCCCATAGGGCGGGCAAACGCATGTTCAGGCATTTTAATCCACATCGGTGGACCGGCCCTGACGATCCAAGGGTCACTCGAGCTCTGATCCTGAGGGGCGGGCTAGAGCGTCTCGAATCGGTTGAGGACTATCTTTTGCCTCGGTTCACAGACGGAAATCCAATTTCCAAATACGTGACATTTGCGGTTTTATTTGTAGAGCCTAGTATGGCGACATGATATATGGTACCCATGCCGCCTATGATTGATACTTATGATTTGAAGTTGTTTTATACACTATGCACTTATAATAGTATCAAATAATCTGTTTTAAACGTATCAAACATTCTTTGGCTGTTATAAGGGAAAACCCTATCCCTCGGCTTGCGTTGCATTGTGTGATAGGACCTGGGTCTTATAACAGCTTCATTTTTCTTTATTTAGCATTGCGCTGTTTGTTTTATGCACTGGTATTCTTGGGAGGAAACCCGTTCCGTGTTATACGGCGTGGTCCCTTGATTTACCTAACATTAAAAATAAAGATTATTAACTGTTTTAGTTCTCACACCAGTCACATGACTGACCTGGAGTTTATTGTTTTAACCTAAACTCTGGGTGCCCCTATTTTGACATGGGCGGCTAGTAGTTTTGGTTTTGCAGATTTGTATTCACAGGATCCTGGTTTACAGCTGGAACGATATCCGGAAAGCTTTATATCCGTATATCTCATCCTAGTTGTGTATTTGTATTGTATTGTTTTTCGCTGCTATGTATTTAAATGTAATTTAAATCTCTGATATTTCTGTGTAATATTCATTTATACTCTGTATATTCTTGTAATCCGATGCATTGTTGTAATATACAATGAAATGTTCTTTTGTATGCGTTCTTTTGTGGCTTGTTCTCGAACTATCCGCGCTTTCCTTTACGGGGAAGTTACGGGTGTTCACAAATGGAAGAGTTACTTACAATCTGTAGCTGATCCCTAGAGATATACTATGATTCTGTCGTGGTTGAAATCTATGGATTGCAAGGACTACTCACTACTGATTTATAGGGTGATTCCTAGGATGTGGTAGGAGGGTGCCTTCGGTTCATCCTGTTCCTGGATGACGCATATGGACGATGTGGGATTCAAAAGAGAATGGTGGCCAGATGTTTTAAAAGTCGATTTTAACCTCAAGCCTCATCAACCAGGAAATGACAAAAATCGAGCAGGCAGCATGGCTATGTGGGTTGCCCCCATTATGGTGTATTGTCACCATCTAGAGAATATTCATATTTGTTATTTCTTTTCGCTTATGTATCTCCCGGGAATGGTTATGTTGCTAGCAACCATAGGTGACAATACATTCGATGCACTCAAGAGAAATGAGTGGTCGGTCACGTGTGTGACGGGTTGCAAGATGTTCTTGTTTAACCCAGTGTATTCCTCTCTAGAGATACACTATCGGCAGGTGGTTCCATACCTTGTCATAGTCGTAATCCAATCTCCAATAAACGCATGCGGTTTTGTTTGTATATTATATATGTGGAGCATGAGATGCAAGCGTTCTGCTCGATTCTACTTATTTGTATTTAGACGCTATTATAATATCATAATAATATATTAATTTTAAAATGTTTTGGGTTATCGTAAGGTAAATACTGGCTGTATTTATGTGTGGATTTGGTCTTACGATTATCCTTTTCTTCCAAAAGGATTTTGAACTATAAAATCAAGATTGATTATATTATAAACTTAGCGAGTTTTTCTCACTCTGGTTCACCAGATTGACCCGGCATTTGTAATGCTTGGGTTAGACCGGGTTGTACAGGTTCAGGTTATCAGATGCTGTGAAGTCCAAAGACGAGCTGAAGGAATTCAGACGTATGATGTTCTAACGTTATTATTCTGCTATGTGCTATACATATATATATATATATATATATATATGAGGATAGGTTATTATTATTGTCCAGATGTACTGATATACTCTGATGTTGTATGTACTATTTCAAGCTCTCAATAAAAGTTATTTCTATATCATATTTTTGTCTGTTGTGATGTGAGACTCTATGTTGTGTTGGTTCTTCTTTTCTTCTATTCTAACCTTTTTTTTCTCACCCTCTACTTTCTTCTATTAACATTCCGGTATTTTCGATGCTTGAATGTTCGGCATGGTGTTTTGTGTCAATTTTCTAGGTCAAAAATCCTTGTTCGTTACAAGAACATTGTTCATTTGATCAAAACAAATAAAATCTGAACCGTTCACACAAAATAGATAACGCTGCCAGGCCCAAACATGGGTCGACCCATGCTTCAGGTGGGTCGATCCATATATATGATTTAAAATCATATATTTGGGTCTCTTCTACGTGATTAATTGAAGCAACCCAAACTTCCCCATGAAGGAAAGCCTGCATTGAGTTGAGAACACGACACATCAGAATACAAACAGAAGAACATTTCATTGCTTATTACAACAATTTTACATCAGAGTACAGGAATATACAGAGTATAAACAAATAATTTACATTTTATAAATATTAGAGATTACAATACATTACATAGCAGCGGAAAAATAATACAAACACAACTGAAAGAGATACACATATACAGAGCTTTCCGAACATCGTTTCAGTTGTAAACCAGTAAGCTGTGAATATAAATCTGCAAAACCAAAACTACTAGCTGCCCTTGTGGAAAATAGGGGCACCCAGAGTTTAGGTTAAAACAATAAACTCCAGGTTAGTCATGTGACTAGTGTGAGAACTAAAATAGGTAATAAAACTTTGCTTTAAAATAAAGTAAATCAAGGGACCACGCTGTATAACATGGAATGGGTTTCCTCCCAAGAATACCTGTGCATATAACAAAAAACGCAATGCTTTTTGGGAAAAAATGAAGCTATTATAAGACTCAGGTCCCATCACACAATGCAACGCAAGCCGGAGGATAAAGTTTTACTTTATAATAGCCAAACATGCTTGGTACGTTTAAAACAAATCATTTTGATACTATTATATTATAAAGTGTATGAAAACAACTTCAATCATAGACGACATAGTGTCTCATACCACTATGTCGCCATACTAGGCTCTATAATCAAAACCGAAATGTCATGTATTAGAAATTGGATTTCCGTCATGAGTCGAGGCCAGAGATGGCTCCTCACCACTTCGAGACATAGTAGCCAATGTCTCAGGACTACACACTCTGGGTAACCCTGGATCGGTTGGGCCGGTCCTCCATTATGTTTGAGGATTGGTAATTCCTGAACACATGTTTCCCGGTCCTATCGGACTAATCCATCGGCTCCATAGAGACCGATATAACTGAGGCACCTCGCAATCCAACAACCATATAGGTAAAAATAATATAAATGTCAGGGCATGTAAAACGTTGACACCACCAATAGCTAGAAAGAAATGTCATGTTCTCCCAACGGTCCATATCCCGTTTTTGACTCATACCGAGGTGTGAGGCTCGCGAATTAACGTTATACACAAAGCTATGCCACACAGGCTGGGCTTTGATCATTAACCATAAGACTCTGCTTTTCAATAGGAGCCTTGATCATTTGCATCTCAGCATGCCACACAGGAAATTCATGTCATGCGATTGATATCTATCGATATATAACCTCTGAGCTCGTACGTTTCAGAGAAGAGCGTTAAGCAAGAGAATAAATTCTCCGCCACTAAACAGCTATATATTTAATAGAAATCAATCAACACAAAATAAAATCCAATGTTAGACACACAATCCATTTACAAATTCGTTCTGGGTATGAACGAAATCGGAGGCACCTTATTCCTCGTCCCATATGTCCAATACAGGAGAGAGGTCCTCGCATATCCGGTCGATCTCCAAGTACGTCTGGATGATCACCACTTATTACCTCGTCTTGGGTGTACAGCCCAACCAGGACATCAGTAATCATCCAAACGATGTGAAGACCTCCGGTCTTTAACCATCGTCTTCAACATCGACTTATCGTCGAATCAGCTATCCAAAATGGGTATAAACCCGGCCTTTCCGAATAACTTGCGTATATAATAAACAAGTGTTAAAAAACAAAACATACGCCTCATTCCAATTCTGAATATTCTATTATTCAAATATTCACACTCTTAGGGATTTGTTCCCATTAATTTTATCAAAGATAAATTTTTTAAAATTTATTCTTTAATCTTCCTTTGGATATCATTTCAAACCATATTAAGGTTTTCCAAAATAGTCGGGATTAATGCACCTTACCGAAGTAACCATTTATTTAATTTCCCAATCCCAACCTATTCATCCCATGGAACGAAACTCGTATTACCCCATAACTAACACCAAGGTTATCGATAAATTTAATTACCATTTCCCATTCAAATCTAATAAAGATTTAACTATCGCTTGGAGCAAAACTGATGATACTCTACTCTTGATCATTTCCTAAATTTGATAATTTAAATTATCAATTCCCATTTCAATCTAACTAAAGATTCATTAAAACTCCACTTAGTTTTAATCTTTCCAAAAATCAATGTTAATGATTATTTAACTTTGGAAAATCAAACATGTCGCATCGGCAATCCACACCGTACTATTGATTTCTGCCGATATGTAACCTCTAAGCTTGTACGTCTCAGAGAAGAGTGTTAAGCAAGAGAATAAATTCTACGCCACCAAACAGATATATATTTAGCAGAGATCAACCATACAGTTCGAAATACAATGACAGACATGTAATCCTGCCTTTAACTGGGTTAAAGAACTAATGTCATTTAAAACACAATTCACGATGAACCCAAATCACATTCCATTAATAATGGAATCTTCACAGAAAAAACAAATCAATATATAATCGATATCAATTTCCGTATCTGACTAATAATATAAATGGAATAACGACAAAGCTTTTTAAATTCCATATGTATTAACAGTCTTACTTCACAGAAGTTCATTTCGATTATTACCAAATCGAATTCCATTCAATTCCAATTTAACATATTAAACTGGAAAACGTTACTTTGGAAAATTCCCATTAAATCTTAATAAAAAGATTTATAAATTCCATATCCCGTTTCACTGTAAATCATGTTAAAGAACGAATGTTGTTAAAAACACAGTTCACAATAAACCCAATTCATATTCATTTTTCAATTCCAATCTAATGTTAATTAATCGGGAACACCAATAATCTTAATTAAAAGATTTATTCTTTTCCCACGGGGTTCAAGAACAATGTTATTTAAGACACCATTCACGACAAACCCAAAATCCAATTTGATATCAAATATAAGGCTCTGAATAGAAATTATACCAGCTTATATTCAATACCAAATTCTGAAACCAACAAATAACGTTTTGGAAATAACGATACAAAATATATCTTCCAAATTTCCATAACAATATCCGTATAATCCGTTATCCAACATCGAAATATTCCGATGATAATTTCGATTCAAATCCATTCCAATTAATATATTGGAAATTCTGGTTACTTTTAAAACCATTTCAAATCCAATTTATTTATTTAAAAATATTGGATTTCATAATTCTAGTTCATAACTAGTTCATTTCGATAAAAATATATTTTTATCTTTTAAAATATGGAATTTTTCATCCCAATTCTTTCCAAATCATTTATTATTATTTTACACAAATTATTAATATTTTTAATAATTTTATCAAGGATCGTACAGTCGATTTCCATAAATGGCCATCGAACTGCACTTACAACGACCTTTTCCAAATTTGATTTGGACATAATTCCAAATCCAACTGTTAGATTTCAAATATCTTGTATTCATTGGAAAGCTCTTTTTGATACGAACCCAACGGTTCCAGTTTTAGGAGAATCCGACGGTCGGATCTCCCGAAATGCCCGTTCAAAGTCAATGGTCGAAATTCGCGAAATTCCATGGCGCGACGCATTCTATTCAGGCCATTATATATATATATATATATAATATATATATATTATATTTTGTTGATTTCCATTTAAAACGTATTTTATAAATCATTTTAAATTCGTTTCCAAAATGATTTCAACTTTATATTCAATTTCAAATCAAAATTGAATATTCCATATCATCAATATATAAATTGATAGTATTTTCAAAACATTAGATTTTGAAATCAATTCCTTTTCGATATTCATTATACCAATGAATAAAATCAATATAAATATCGTTCACATCAAAATGACATTAATCTAATCAACACTGCTTTATATATTTAAATATATTCGTGTCCATACCAAATCGGACATCAAAATCAGATTTTGATCTTTTACAGAATATTATTTTAAAATGTTTGTTATTTTAAAACAATCTTTATTTGAAAATATTCATTATTTCTGAACTAGAATCAGACATAGTCAATTAACATATAATGTTATTATATGGATTTCATACAACAAACATACACAACAACAATCACATGCATTCAACCATCATGTAGAGTGCATTCTACACTGCATAAGCATTAAATATAAATATTCAATGCTTACACAACTTGTCGACCAATCGATTGACATACAGCTAAATATTGTGATTAATGTATGTCCAATATCATCCCAATACCCATGTGGGGTTTCAATCAAAAAATAATGAATTTATTTGTGCAGTTTGGGCGATGTGTAAAATTTATTGTCCCAATCCATATCAGTCAAATGTGTGTACATAAATAAATCGTCTGATTTGTTTATGAATATTTATTTTATTCATATACACGTTGAAAATTATATTTTTAACTATAAAATATTTTATTTCATTCCACATCACATAATCAATTTTCACAACACAATCAAACAAACAAGTCGTCCATGGTCTGTGCACGACGGGTGTCGGGTGCTGCTAAGCACCGTCTGCATCCTAGTATATATTTTAACGAGAAAATAAAACTAAAGTGAGAAGTTCTCACCTTTGGGATCCACTCCGCCATTCCTTATTTCTAAACGGTTCAGATTAGTTCGGGTTGTTACATTAATGCTGCAATTAAAACATTCCCTTAACGTTATCTTCTTCCCTATTTTCATTCATTCTATTATTATCTTTCATTTTTAATATACATTCAAATTCCAAATTTTGAATCTACATATATATACATACATACTACTCCATTTATTTCAAAATTCAAACACTAGTATCCTGAAATTTATTTTTTACTTGTTTTGATTAATTGTGTGATACTTTTGAATTTTATGTGTGTGTGTATATATATATAAACACTCATACGCACACACACACACACATATATATATATATGCGCACACACTTATCTATGTATAATCTTTCCTAATGTGTACACATATGCTTTTCACTTAGAACATGCACCTTTTTGGTTTTGATTATTGTAACACCCCGTGTATTTTATAACAGTGAAATTCACAAATTAAAGTATAATAAATTTCAAATCAAAGTATTAAGGGAAACGGGATATCCCATTGCGTTCGTCTCGGAAAAATATGCGAAATAGAGTCCGAGTTTTAGAAAAACGGAGCCCGTATGACCAAGTTATGGCCCGATGAAGTTTCAGAAAATTTAAATTTCAAAAAACAGATTTGAATTTCAGCCCAATCCGAGTAGGCAGGAAAATTCCCGCCCAAACCCACCAGATCGACCTGGGGGTCGACCCTAGGGTCGACCTGCCAGGCCAGGTCGACCTGGGAGTCGACCTAGGTGTCAACCTGCCCCAGGCAGGTCGACTCTAGAGTCGACCTGGGGGTCGACTGGGGAGTCGACCTGGCCCCTGAGCCAGGTCGAACCCAGCCCACCCTGGCTGGCCTAGTCTGTGTTTGGTCGATTTTCTGAGCCTTGCCTTGTCACTAGGGCTAGGTGTCAGCTCCTGATTGGCCTCTCCTTCAAACGAACGGCTATTATTAAACCAAGCTCCATCGACGGTCTAAATCAACTCAAAAACTCTATAAAAAGGACCTAAGACTAACCCTATTTCACATAAACTAAAATGGAGATGAGACCGTCATGCTGCTGAGGAGAGACTGAGGATAGCCGTCAGAAATAGAGAGACAATTAGGAGATAAATCAAAAGCTTAAAGCAACGTTAATCAAATCAACGCAACGCCTACAACAAAGGATAGCATCTCCAAATTCAGAATTCAGATTCCTGAATTGAAGATTCGTCATACGTTGTAAGTAGAGTGCTATTCCGATAAGAATTAAATAATTGTTTTGATTTGTGTAATGTAAGAAATGGAATTGTGGCGATAATAATCTATATTTGTATGTTGCTTTGATGCGAAACGATTAGGGAATATTATGGTATACGATTGGATATTTGCAAGTACGCGATTTGTGTTAGAAGTTAACAACGAAATGAAATTGTGGCGATGATAACTTATAATTGTATGTTATTTTGATTCTAAATGATTTGGCAATGCTATGGTGTACAATTGGATTTATACAAGCATATGGTTTATGTTGGCAACCACATGTTGTGGAATTTTTAATTATGATTCATATTGGAAACTACATGTTTGTGGTAGTTATTTACAACACCCATTTGATAATTGCAAGTATATAATTCATGATGAAAATAACAACTATATGTTGTAATAGTTTATTTGAAATTCATGCAAGTTTATGATTTATGCCAACATGATGTATAATTCTATGGTCACCTTTAGTGTAATTTGATCCACTTGAGTATCATGATTCATAAGAAAGTTATGTTGGAATTGGCATCCTTGTTCAAGTGTAAAAATCATGATTTTGTGATAAAAGCAAGCGTCTTTGTAAGCTTGTATTAATTTTATGAACATGACTAAACTATGTTTGTTATTATGCCTAGTTAAAAACATGTTTCTAGGCTTATGTTGTTATCATAATCATATGATAATATATTTGGCACATAAGTTACATTAGAAATTACACTAGAATTACATCCCACTTACAAGTTACATAGATAGGATAAAAACCATGATTATATGAATAGTAGGATTCAAGTTCAATTATGTTTATGCCATGACTATATGAATAGAAGGACTCATGTTCAATTATGATTATGCCATAATTATATGATTAGAATGGTTCATGTTTAAGTATCATTTATGCCATGACTACACGAATAGAATGATTCAAGTTTAAGTATTGCTTATATTATATGTTGTTACAATCGCAAGTTCACATGTGCCTACCTTATGTTAATTGAATCGTTATGTTGCAAGTTTATACGTTCACACTCCCCTTTTTATGTTACCTTATAAACACCATGTTATAAGCCTCCCCTTTTCATATGGCTAAATTGGGTTTAAGTATTAAACCCAACACACCTTACATTTGAACGAACGTGTAAAACGGGGGTAATGACGTTTGGGCTAAATATAGAACATATGTGTTGGCATGTTCGACGCATGCCAACAATCTTGAAAATCAATTAAGTAACATAAATAAATTTTAATCAATAAAGATAAATTTGAATAATGGGCCGCAAATATTTACATATAAAAAGAAAAGAGACAAAATATGTAAATGTAGAAAATACGATGTGTTTAACCCGAGGTTGGATTGAGTTGTGATGTAAACCTGCCCGGAACCGCCGGCTGTCCAGTAGTCACAACAATGCCTATCCAATGTGGGTGGTTAAACATGGAGCCCAATAAGGACCCGAGGTTAGACTGAGTTGTGGCGTAAGACTGCCCGGACCAAACCGGCAACAGGCAGCCACAACAATACCTGTCTAATGTGAGAGGTCAAGGCTTTAATAAGACAATTAAGGCTGAGTCAGGATTGATAGGATTAAGTAAATTATATTAATACTTAATCAAAATGGAACATGCTAAACTAAACAGACTGATTGGGGGTTAGGTTTATAAAACACTTAACCAACTTAGCATGTTGGCTAGAAATAGAAAACCTAGTAGCGGGGGACCCTTTTCAGCAGTAACCCTATAAGGCGTATCATGATACCCTGAAACTAGGCAGGGTGGGGCACGATTACTTGGCTGACTATAAGAGGTCAAATCGACGGCGGTGGTGTAACAGTGTAGGTTCTAACGGGGTGCGGGCGTGCACACACTCCGGCGCAGAAAAATAAGGCACTGGGCACCAGTAGCATACCTGTGCATTCTAGGGTTGTGTCGGGCCGCCACCATGGGACTTGATACACCCCATGGTTGGACCAGCATAGGTAACTACAACATCGGGGGCCGTAAGACACATGTAACTATGCGAGTAGGAGCCGATCATCATAAAATGGATCACTTCACCCTGATTATGGGGTGCCTGTTGGGAACTAGTTTATATGGGTACAGAGATTAATATGGGGTACTGTTGACACATTTTTTGGCAAAAGCTGTCACACATGGAATTCCTGAATGATAACATGCTCGAGCGATAGAAACAATGTCAGAAGACATTGAGAGATTTGGTCAAAATCGCATCCTCAACATAAACAGGCTCGAAACTCCTATCAGACGACCTCTTTTGAGCCCGAAAACAGTGATTACGGAGCTAAGCTCCGTAACATTTGTAGATCTCTGAGTTAGCTTCAGTTTGAGCTTCAGTTTGGCTCAATCGGACTTACGGTTTGAAAGTTATGCCCATTTTCGTAAACTGGTGTAAACTGGCAATTTCCTGGATAAAGCAACGAAGCAGCACACGATCGAAGTATGGATCACGCACCCTCGGATCGCCCCTCATCGGATCGCCCTCCTCAGACCACGAACCATCCGTGGTACATCTCACGATCCGACCCGATCGCCAGCACTTCACTCCAGCTTCACTATGCCGTTCACAACCAGACTCGGCTCGTGATAGCCATACCACGATCCGACCCATGACCATGATCCGACCCCATGATCGCGATCCGAACTTCCGACCTGCAGATACGCTCCCTGTTTTGACCTATTCTCATGCCACATCTTGCTCCTATTACCCTGGATCGTGTGCCACGTACCCCACCACGATCCGATCCCCGCACCTGCTCCTGTGCAGCTTGTTATGACCTATTCTCAAGGCTATTTTCACTCCAACTTGTATGGATCTGATTACACATGTCACATGACGATTTGGAGATGATGTATGGACGTTTTCCACCACATTTTGAGACTTTTGGGATGCGTGCCATGTGTCCCATGAACCGCCTTTAGGAAACAGCTATAAATACACCATTTGAAGGCATTTTCAAGGATCTTTTGGCCATTCTTCTTCATTGCTTCCACCATTACAGAAGTGCAAGGACTTTGCACCTTCATACACTCAAATTCTTCTCTTTTCAATACAACTAACACACGGATTATGTGTCTACATGTAACTGATTCTTGTAATCTGTCAGTATAACAATAAGATTATGAAGTGGATGTAGGCTACATCTACAGCCGAACCACTATAAAAATCTTGTGTGTCTCCTCTTTATTTACTCTTTTCTGCATTTTGTGATCTGTGATCTGCATTTGGGTGTTAGGCCCAATTTTTGGTCTAACAGGTACGATAGTATATTCGACCCTAGACAACTTAACTTGGTTTATGGTGCTTTCCCATTGCTAGTTTATACTTATCATACCCAGTTCTTTATTCATAGACTGAATAGTTGTAACACCCCGCCTCCGCTAGGGTCACTCGCAAAGGAATGCACTAGCTTTAGAGGGGCATTATTGGTAAACATGCACAGAAATATCACAGGACAAAACATATAACATAGCGGAAGTAAAATCAAACTTTCATAAACATTAATAATTAAGGTCTAAAGCCTTTTACATCAGAGTACATCAAAACCTGTCTTGCAATAATAAAGAAGCATAAAGACTTTTTCATAAATTATTCCCCAAGTAAAAACAGTAAAGTAGCCATAGCCAAGGAAAGTCCAAGCCATCCATGATGACCTTCAAGCAGAAGAAGTCCGAACTAAACAGCAGTATTTCCTCCCTGTAACCTGGGGGGGAAACGGAAGAAAAGAGGCGAAACAAAACGGGTCAGTCAAAAAGACTGAGTAAGCCCTATCTACTATTAGCATAAAAACTAGTAAAGTTAACTGACATGAGAAACTGAGATGAACATAAGCATGATAACAAGATAGATAAGCTAAATCAAAATAACAGGATGAACTACTGAACTCAGATAAACTAAGGTGTCATGATAAATTACGATGTCAAGATAAAACAAGGTATCACATCGTCAGGTTTCTATCAAGTATAATATCCCCAAAATATCTATCACGTATAACGTCCCATGGTATCTATCCTGTACATCTGCTCTGCACCTACCGTACTAGTATCCCAACTGTATCATGTGTTATCCGTGAATGACCCTTACTCAAAAGTCGTATAATGGTCCATGTCAACCTAATATATCGCATATATAGGTTACTTAACTCGTATGTTTTATTCCATGAAAGTGTTCAGTCCCTTGCCGTAGACCATACGGGCTTTCCCATGAGGTTCTATACTACTTTAACATAGTTCCAGGATCCTTAAGATCGGTTTGGACTGTTACCCTAAACCTAGCTAGGGTCTTCCAAAATGAATTATCGTTTGTACAACTAGGACTTATGCTACCTAGGGCTACTAGGGATTACGCTTACCTATTGCACGTTTTCGTATCTTGGTTCTGGTTCAACCACCCAGGGCCACTGGGATTTACGCTAACCGTCAACCGCGCCCTTTTTCCCACGCATTCATCGTGAATCGTTTTCCATGACTGTATGCACATGTATCACATCGTGCCATCCGAGTCTTGTCACAGGGCAGACCAGGAAATACAGGACTCGGTCGGGAGCTTTCGATTTATCTGCCGATGCAGATGCTAAGGTCTGTTTTTCTATACATGGCTATGGTCCCACGCGACCCCTCCCTCAACTAGTGAAAGATAAGACAGGATAAATCCTGTATAAGAACACAACACTGGCCAACCCACATCCAAGCCTTACCGCAACCATAATTAGATAGCAATTATGGTCTATTGGGTGTTCTCTGCCTTTCCGTACGTACACGCTTGACCAAAGATGGTAGGTAGCCTGACGAAAATGCTATCTAGGGTACGACCGTGTATCGTCGACTATCCCCTATCCATCCCCGTCTTTAGGTTGCTCGTATAGCAACCAAGGCATACTCTTGGTTCTTCTAACGCAGACCTTAACCTCTCATGAGCCTAGTATGATCACCTGGCAGCTCACAGAGGGATCCCAAGAATATCCTCACGTTCCCCCGAAGCCGCTGCTTCGCTACCCAGTTCGCTGGAGCCTTTATCTAAATCAGATACTTGCTCCTACTCGTATACTTAAACGATGACCTACCGTATCAGGTTACTCATTTATCTATGAACTGGTCCAAATTTCCTTGACTAAGAATCATTACTTAGTTATTCTTCAACTAAGGTTTACCACTTAGCTTTATTCCCGTTATCCTTGTTAACTACGGTTACCCACCTAATCCTCCGAATTAGGGTTTATATAACAGATTAAGTGTCACTTAAGTTCATGACTTAATCCCGTCTACAAATCATGTCAAAATTGGCTAAGCATCCAAGTTCGAGACTTAACCCGTCTACAAATCATGTCAAAATTGGCTAAGTATCCAAGTTCAAGACTTAACCCTACAAACCATGCTCAAGTTGGTTAAGTATATATTAACTTGACCCTATCAAATTACTTAGTCAAACCGGTCAAGTGTATTCAAGCGATTCATGACTTAGCCTTATCATGTTTTCACGTTATATTGGTTAAGTATGGGTTAACTTAACCTCAATAAATTCACGAGTTAGATTGGTTAAGTATAGATCACTTAACCACATCAAATTAACGAGTTAGATTGGTTAAGTTTAGGTCACTTAACCACATCAAATTAACGGGTTAGATTGGTTAAGTATAGGTCACTTAACCACATCAAATTAACGAGTTAGATTAGTTAAGTGTTTAACTTAACCCCATTAAACTACCAAGTGGGATTAAATAAGTCTAGGCTAACTTAGCCCCATCCGATTATCATGTTTAGACTAGTTGAGTCTAATCTTAACCCCATCCATTAACTGTATCTTTCGGTTAAGTGTCATTAAGAAAACTTACTTAACCTTACCAAATTATCGTGTTGGATTGATTAAGTGTTGGTTAACTTAACCCCGTCCACTAGTCGTTTAAAAATGGTTAAGTGTCATTAGGCAAATCAAGTTACTTAACCTACCCAACCTTGTCATGTTTTGTTAAGTATCATTAGCCTAATCAATTTACTTAACCCCTTTGTCCATGTCATATTTGATTAAGAGTCATTAATCAAATTAACTTAACCCTATCATGTGGCATTAATTACTTAATGCACCCCAACCTCTCACATTAGACTTTGTTGTGGTTACTAGTTAAGCCGGTCGGTTCCGGGTAGCTTTACACCACAACTTGGTCTAACCTCGGGTTCAAGCACAACATGACCAACTTCTCACATTGGGTCTTATTGTTTGCAACTACTAGTTAGGCCGGTCGGTTCCGGGTAGTTTTACGTTGCAAACTCAACCCAACCTCGAATTGGACACACTTATATTATCTAAGTGTTATGTTCATCATGTTTCCAAAACATGTTACAAGTTTTTCAAGCATTTGGGTAGACCTAACTTAATAGGTAAATTCCCAAAGGGTAGACCTAACTTTATAGGTAAATTCCCAAGCTTGTGTTTTTATGCATACTTACATGTCAACTTCCATGTTATATTTCAAGACATGTTTTCAGGTATAAACACATGTCATATTTAACGTTACACGTTGTCATGTTTATACCCATTTACCCACATCATGTTCATGTCATTACGTTTTCCCATAATGTGACCCCAACGCTTTTAAACTCGCATATACGTTCGCAACAACGTAATGGATTAAAAGAAGAGACTTGACAAAGGCATGACAAAAATGGATATTAAGCCACAAGTTAATCATGGTGGCAAATGAGGCACAAATGTGTTCATTAGCTTGCATGTTACATTCTTAAGCCTCAAAAACATGCATAAACCCAAACTTGGCACATAAACGAATCATGGTGACAAAAGACATGGAATGATGACTAGTAACTCGCATATATCATCATATAAGGGTTATGACTTCATATGCAAGTTGACATAAAGATTATGAAGGTTCTCATGTTGCATAATGCAACATTTCAACATAAAGGTTATAGCTTTTAGCTCATGAGATCAAGATAATAACTTCATAAACTTGCATGACATGATAGCATGTATCATTCTCAATGATCAAACCCAAACTTGCAACATGAACATTTAACTTCATAGTTAATATCTAAGAGTAGGGAAAGGGCTTACATTGCTATGAAGGCACAAATCGATTAGATGAAAGATTGAGACAAAGCCTATGCATGTCATCATCCTAAAACCCAAAAATGAAAGCTCCAAATCAATCAAAACCCCATCTTTATGAACAAAGATCAAAGCTTTAGCCTTGAAATCAACTTGAGAGGCTCTCATACTAACATAGAAACTCTCTAACACTCTCATGATCATGAAACCTCTCATAGAAATGAAGTGGAGGCTAGGATTTTGAGTGGAGGCCATGAGAGGAGCAATTTTGCCATAGTTTAGTTGCATGAATGAATAATGAGGATTTAGGATAGGTTATGGTCTTATTTATAGATTAGGCAAGTGTTTTAGGCCATAGGATTAAACCTAGATTCAATCCAAGCCATCAAAGCATGTCTTGGGGAAGAAGTCAAGTGTAGGAACCATCTAGGGCCTTTAGATTAAAGATGAACCATGAGAACCATCCAAATGCAAAATCTGCATTTGAGCGAATCGGCCCACGGGTTGACAGCCAAACACCCTGGATTAACCC
Source organism: Allium sativum (assembly GCA_030737875.1). Classification (NCBI taxonomy): domain Eukaryota; kingdom Viridiplantae; phylum Streptophyta; class Magnoliopsida; order Asparagales; family Amaryllidaceae; genus Allium; species Allium sativum. The sequence goes on along the minus strand of CM060912.1, from coordinate 963,431,739 downwards.
CTAGTCGACCCAGCGGGCTCGGGTCGACCTCAAAAATCGGCCGGTTCGGTTATTCCCCTCTCCCAATTTGCTATTTTGAACATTTTTGCATATTTATTTATTTAATTTTCAATTATATATATATATATATATATATATATATATATATATCAATATATATATATATATTTCTCTGCGCGACCCATTTCACTTAATTAAGTATACTTTAATTTGGGAATTTTTCGTGAAACTTCGCGAGGCCATATCTTGGTCATACGGACTCCGATTTTCGAATACTCGGATTCTATTTCGCGTATTTTTCTGAGAAGAACGCAATGGCATAGCCCGTTTCCCTTGATTCAGATTTTACAGTTTAATTCTGCCTCCATTTATGTTATAACAGGTTAACAACTTAACCAATCTAACTCGTTAATTTGATGTGGTTAAGTGATCTATACTTAACCAATCTAACTCGTGAATTTATTGAGGTTAAGTTAACCCATACTTAACCAATATAACGTGAAAACATGATAAGGCTAAGTCATGAATTGCTTGAATACACTTGACCGGTTTGACTAAGTAATTTGATAGGGTCAAGTTAATATATACTTAACCAACTTGAGCATGGTTTGTAGGGTTAAGTCTTGAACTTGGATACTTAGCCAATTTTGACATGATTTGTAGACGGGTTAAGTCTCGAACTTGGATACTTAGCCAATTTTGACATGATTTGTAGACGGGATTAAGTCATGAACTTAAGTGACACTTAATCTGTTATATAAACCCTAATTCGGAGGATTAGGTGGGTAACCGTAGTTAACAAGGATAACGGGAATAAAGCTAAGTGGTAAACCTTAGTTGAAGAATAACTAAGTAATGATTCTTAGTCAAGGAAATTTGGACCAGTTCATAGATAAATGAGTAACCTGATACGGTAGGTCATCGTTTAAGTATACGAGTAGGAGCAAGTATCTGATTTAGATAAAGGCTCCAGCGAACTGGGTAGCGAAGCAGCGGCTTCGGGGGAACGTGAGGATATTCTTGGGATCCCTCTGTGAGCTGCCAGGTGATCATACTAGGCTCATGAGAGGTTAAGGTCTGCGTTAGAAGAACCAAGAGTATGCCTTGGTTGCTATACGAGCAACCTAAAGACGGGGATGGATAGGGGATAGTCGATGATACACGGTCGTACCCTAGATAGCATTTTCGTCAGGCTACCTACCATCTTTGGTCAAGCGTGTACGTACGGAAAGGCAGAGAACACCCAATAGACCATAATTGCTATCTAATTATGGTTATGGTAAGGCTTGGATGTGGGTTGGCCAGTGTTGTGTTCTCATACAGGATTTATCCTGTCTTGTCTTTCACTAGTTGAGGGAGGGGTCGCGTAGGACCATAGCCACGTATAGAAAAACAGACCTTAGCATCTGCATCGGCAGATAAATCGAAAGCTCCCGACCGAGTCCTGTATTTCCTGGTCTGCCCTGTGACAGGACTCGGATGGCACGATGTGATACATGTGCATACAGTCATGGAAAACGATTCACGATGAATGCGTGGGAAAAAGGGCGCGGTTGACGGTTAGCGTAAATCCCAGTGGCCCTGGGTGGTTGAACTAGAACCAAGATACGAAAACGTGCAATAGGTAAGCGTAATCCCTAGTAGCCCTAGGTAGCATAAGTCCTAGTTGTACAAACGATAATTCATGCTGGAAGACCCTAGCTAGGTTTAGGGTAACAGTCCAAACCGATCTTAAGGATCCTGGAACTATGTTAAAGTAGTATAGAACCTCATGGGAAAGCCCGTATGGTCTACGGCAAGGGACTGAACACTTTCATGGAATAAAACATACGAGTTGAGTAACCTATATATGCGATATATTAGGTTGACATGGACCATTATACGACTTTTGAGTAAGGGTCATTCACGGATAACACATGATACAGTTGGGATACTAGTACGGTAGGTGCAGAGCAGATGTACAGGATAGATACCATGGGACGTTATACGTGATAGATATCTTGAGGATATTATACTTGATAGAAACCTGACGATGTGATACCTTGTTTTATCTTGACATCATAATTTATTATGACACCTTAGTTTATCTGAGTTCAGTAGTTCATCCTGTTATTTTGATTTAGCTTATCTATCTTGTTATCATGCTTATGTTCATCTCAGTTTCTCATGTCAGTTAACTTTACTAGTTTTTATGCTAATAGTAGATAGGGCTTACTCAGTCTTTTTGACTGACCCGTTTTGTTTCGCCTCTTTTCTTCCGTTTCCCCCCCAGGTTACAGGGAGGAAATACTGCTGTTTATTTCGGACTTCTTCTGCTTGAAGGTCATCATGGATGGCTTGGACTTTCCTTGGCTATGGCTACTTTACTGTTTTTACTTGGGGAATAATTTGTGAAAAAGTCTTTATGCTTCTTTATTATTGCAAGACAGTTTTTGATGTACTCTGATGTAAAAGGCTTTAGACCTTAATTATTAATGTTTATGAAAGTTTGATTTTACTTCCGCTATGTTATATGTTCTGTCTTGTGATATTTCTGTGCATGTTTACCAATAATGCCCCTCTAAAGCTAGTGCATTCCTTTGCGAGTGACCCTAGCGGAGGCGGGGTGTTACAATAGTCCTAGACTTACTCAGGCTTTATGTCTGACTCTACTTTTCTTTCGTCTTCTTTTCTTCCGTTCCCCCCCCCCCAGGTCCACTGGGAGGGAATACCGCAACTTGACCAGCCTTCATATCCAGCTTGAAGAGAAAGAATGTATTGCTTGGATCTTTTCGTTTTGGACTATGGCTTTGGACAGCAATTATGGGACTTTTGCAGTTTATTTATGTTTTCTTTATGCTTCTTTAAACAATGTAATCAAGACAGTTATGAAGATGTTATGTTTTTGGAAGTATTGTAAGACAATTATGGTGTGGTTGGTGTAACACGTATTTGAATGAAATAAAAGTTGTTGTTTTCCGCTGTTCAAAAATATGTGTTATTATATCTGTCTTGTATATTTGTGATTTATACTTATAAACCTCCACCAAAATTAGGGCATTCCCTTTGAGAGTGACCCTAACGGAGGTGGGTTGTTTCACTTGGTATCAGAGCATAGGTTTACCAGATAAGATAAAAAGTTTTGATAATTTATTTTCAAAAAGGAAATTTAAAGAAGCATTTTTAAGATAAAGTATTATTTTATTTTAAAAGGCAAAGTACCCCCAAAGCCATAGGAACTATCTCTTATCCTTCGTTTTGAATCTATCCTTTTTGTTTCAGCATGTCCGAAGAACTTAACTTGCCCGAGCGTGTACCAATACCTGGTTGGTTTAGACGGTTCTTAGAAGCAAGGGCCAATCAGCCAGGTCCTACCGTTCCTCCTCCCCCAGCTGCAGGAAATCATCCAGCTGCAGCAGCACCTCTTCCTCCACCTCCTCCGCGGGGAAACACCTTCGCTAAGATATGTAAAGATTTTAAAGCTATGGGAGGAAAGGATTTTCATGGAACTGAGTCCTTCGTGGCAGCTAGAAATTGGCTGAAAGAAACCGAGGACTTATTCATCATCTTTGAGGTAGAGGATAGACAGAAAGTACAACTGGCAGTATGGCTACTAAAGGGCGAGGCTTCCTACTGGTGGGAAGTCACTAATGCAGAAAGACCAGTGGAAACATGGGAGGATTTAGGGCAAGGTTTGAGGCTAAATTTCTCTCAGATGCGGAAAGGAGTTTGCAGTTGGAAAAATTCTTATTTCTTAAGCAAGGGAACAAGACAGTCAAAGAGTATGTTAATCAGTTCGATGGGCTGGCTAGGTTCGGACTGGACCTAGTCAACACCCCGCACAAGAAGGCTCTCCGTTTTGTCAAAGGGTTGAATGAGCCATTACACAGTTTGGCCATGACCCATATACCCATGGGAGCTACGTATGAAAGGTTGGTACAGATGGCGTTGCTGAACGAAGAGGATAAGGGAAAGAAGGAGGCAAAGGAAGAAAACTCTCAAGGGAAGAAAGAAGGTTTGCAGCCTAAGAAGATAGACTTTAATAAGGGCGGGAAAGGCAACAAAGAGAAGAGGAAGTGTAATTTCTGTGGCAAAGTGGGGCACTTAGTGAAAGATTGCCGGAAAAAGAAGGCCTAGATGAATGGTGGGTGCTTTTCTTGCGGTGAGACAGGCCACATGGCTAAGGACTGCCCAAAGAAACGAGGACAGGGGCAGAGGGCTGGATCCACCTCAGGGGCACAAGTTCATGTGCTAGAGGCACCACCTCTGCAACAACGAGGTATAAATACTTCTGTAGAAAGTGTAGTTTATCTTTATGATCACCCCGTTTGCACTTTATTTGATTCTGGCGCATCACACTCCTTTATCTCGTCTTCTTTAGTAGAATCTCTACACCTAAAAACTAGTATGGTAGAGGACCCCTTAATTGTTTCAAACCCAATTGGGGGCCCAGCTCATTTGTCTATGATCTGTTTGGGATTGAAAATTTCTATTCTAAGCGTAGAATTTAAATGTAGTGCCTTTGTTTTGGGCTTTTCGGGATATGGTTTGATTTTGGGCATGGATTGGCTATCCAGTAATGGGGCCATCCTTGGTTGTGAAAAAAGGGTTGTTAGGCTCCTAACCCAGCTCGGTATTACTTTGGAAATTTCTTGTAATCCCTCGTATGCGGTTATGCTTAGTTACCTTGAATCGCTTGATGCCTCCGTTGAAAATTTGCAATCGGTTAGAGTGGTCCGGGAATATCCGGATGTCTTCGAAGAGGTGAAGGGCTTGCCTCCGAAGCGGGAGATAGACTTTCGCATATACCTTGTAGATAATGCAAAGCCCATTGCATTGCCCGTTAGACACATGGCTCCACGGGAAAGGAAAGATCTCAGTAAACAGATTAAAGAGCTTCTAGAAAAGGGGTTCATTAGGAGGAGTATTTCAGAATGGGGCGCTCCAGTGGTGTTCGCTACAAAGGCGGATGGTTCACTCCGTCTATGTATTGACTATAGGGAGCTCAACAAGCTAACGAAAAAGAATAGGCACCCTCTCCCCAGAATTGACGATCTGTTTGATCAGCTTGTAGGAGCGTCTGTTTTATCCCAACTCGATTTAGCGATCGGTTTTCATCAGCTAAGGGTGGCTGAAGATAGTATCGATAAAACAGCATTCAGAACCCCAGACGACTTCTTTGAATGGCTTGTCATGCCTTTCGGCTTGACAAATGCACCTGCTTACTTCGTGGACCTGATGAGTAGGGTATTCAGAGATTTCCTCAATAAGTTCGTAGTGGTCTTCGTAGACGATATCCTTATCTTCTCAAAGAGTGAAGAGGAACATGCTCAGCACTTAAGGGCAATCATGGAAACTCTACGAGTCCATCAGCTAAAAGCCAAATTCTCCAAATGCCACTTTTGGAGAGAAGAAGTGAGGTTCCTTGGGCACATAGTATCCAAACAAGGGTTAGCAGTGGACCCTGCTAAGGTAGTGGCGGTACAGGATTGGAAGACACCAAGGAATGCAACTGAGGTCCGAAGTTTTGCTAGGACTAGCAGGTTTCTATCGAAAGTTCATAAAGGATTTTGCGAAAATCTCAGCTCCGCTCACGAAGTTGACCAGGAAGAATCTAGTGTTCAATTGGGACTTGGATTGCGAGTTTGCTTTCCAGCGACTGAAAAGGGCTCTTACAACAGCCCCAGTTTTGACGTTTCCAGATGGAAGCAAGATGTTCACTGTTTATACAGATGCATGTGGGACAGGGCTAGGCGTCATCTTAATGCAAGAAGGAAGGGTAGTAGCTTATGGCGGAAGGCAGTTGAAAGTGCACGAAAAGAACTACCCGATCCACGATCTTGAATTAGCCGCCATCGTCTTTGCACTAAAGTCTTGGCGACACTATCTCCTAGGTGAGAAGTTTGAACTTTACACTGACCATAAATCGTTGAAATATCTTTTCTCGTAGAAAGATCTTAACTTGAGGCAACAGAGATGGATGGAGTTTCTTGCCTCGTATGATTTCGAGATCTCCTATACTCCGGGCAAAGGCAACATAGTGGCAGACGCGTTGAGCCGAAAGAAACTAACCCTAAGCCCGCTGTTTGTTGAAAGACAAAGCCTAGAGTTTATAGCCAGCTTCGACTTTAGGCCTTCCTCCGATTTTGTACCAGGCTTGCTAGCATTGCTCGAAGTACGCCCGACTTTAGTGGACTTGATAGGGACAACACAACGCGAGGACCCTCAGCTTGTGGAGACGGTTGATAGGCTAATTAGGGGTGGGACTTCAAGTCACCTCAACAGATACTCCATCGACGATAAGGGTTGGCTAAGGCGGGACGGAAGACTATGCATCCCACAGACAAGGGATTTAGTAAAGAAGGTTCTCGAGGAAGCACATCACTCCAAGATGACGATACACCCAGGCGGAGATAAAATGTACAAGGACATAAAAAGAACTTTCTTTTGGAACGGCATGAAGAAGGACGTGGCAGAATTCGTTTCTAAGTGTATGGTGTGCCAACAGGTTAAGGTGGAACAGAAAAAGCCTGGCGGTCTGCTACATCCTCTAGAGGTCCCGCAGTGGAAATGGGATAGCATCTCAATGGACTTCTTTGATGGGCTGCCTAGGTCTAGGAGAGGCAACACTAGCATTTGGGTAATAGTGGATTGGCTTACTAAAAGCGCCCACTTTTTACCCGTCAAAAGTAAAAGAACTGCCTCATCCTTAGCATCTCTTTACCTCAAGGAAATCGTTCGACTCCATGGAATACCATCCAGTATTGTTAGCAACCGAGACCCTATCTTCACTAGTGAGTTTTGGCGGAGTCTGCAAGAAGCGGTAGGCACACAGTTATGCTTGAGCACAGCCTATCATCCCCAAACCGACGGCCAAACAGAAAGAGTAAATAGAGTTTTGGAGGACCTTTTAAGACTGTGCATCCTTGACTTCGGAGGGGCGTGGGAAGACCATCTTCCTTTGGTAGAATTTGCCTACAACAACAGCTATCAAGCAACAATCGGAATGGCGCCCTTCGAAGCTTTATATGGGAGACCGTGCCGATCGCCCACTTGTTGGTGGGAGTCTACTGATAAGCTCATACTTGGACCAGATATGATCCAAGAGACTTCAGAAAAAGTAGACTTAATACAAAGAAGGATGAAGACGGCCCAAGACAGACAAAAGTCCTACGCCGACAAGAGGAGGACCGACCTTGAATTAGAGGTTGGAGACAGAGTTTTTCTTAAGGTATCTCCGCTAAGGAACGTTGTTCGTTTTGGAACCACGGGAAAGCTTGCACCAAGGTTCGTAGGGCCATTCCTTATCATTGAGAAAATTGGGAAAATGGCCTATAGATTAGAGCTACCCGAAAAATTGGCCGGAGTTCACAACGTCTTTCACGTTTCACATCTCCGAAAATGTCTACATTAGTCTGCTGAAGTGGTAGAGCCAAATATCCTAGAAGAAGCTGAAGTGGAACGCGAAGCAACCATAAGGAAAGTTCCAACCCGCATATTAGGAATGGAAGTGAAGAAGCTACGCAACCGCGAAGTCAAGCTCGTCAAAGTTCAGTGGAGCGACGCCGAGGGAGATGCAACTTGGGAAACTGAAGCTAAAATACGCGTAGCCTACCCTTTTCTTTTCGAGGGTACATCTTTGATCTTTCCTTTTTCCTTAAGTTGCGCTCTATCTTTTTAGGTATATCTCCTCTACCCTATCTTTTAGGTAGAAACCCTTTGGATGAAAACATGTAATTGAAACATGTTATGGATGATGATTGCAAGTGGTTGCAAGTGATTGCTAGTGGTTGCTCGTGGTTGCATATACACACACAATCTAGGTTTTAGATCGGCTCAATCACTTCATATTGCAGATGCATATATATTTGCATTCGTATATGGTTGAACTTTAATGTGTTGTCATATGAATGTTGCATTTGTATGAATGATTGTGCACTCATGTAGAATCATGAATAGGAGGATTTGCATACATAATGGATTCATAGCACTTACATAATTCGCATTAAGGAGGTCAACTAAATCAGTAGACCGCCTGATTTTGCATTAGATAAGTACATGTATACACACACACTTCGCATATTATCATGAAGAATTAGAAGTCTTTTAAGGACAATGGATGCTTGTGTTTGATGGATGAGTAGATGGGTGTTTAGATGTTAGGATGTACATTCTTCCTGAACTTGAAGATTTCGGGACGAAATCCTTTTAAGTGGGGGAGAATGTAACACCCCGTGTATTTTATAACAGTGAAATTCACAAATTAAAGTATAATAAATTTCAAATCAAAGTATTAAGGGAAACGGGATATGACATTGCGTTCGCCCCGGAAAAATACACGAAATAGAGTCCGAGTTTTCGAAAAACGGAGCTTGTATGACCAAGTTATGGCCCGATGAAGTTTCAGAAAATTCAAATTTCAAAAAACAGATTTGAATTTCAGCCCAATCCGAGTAGGCAGGAAAATTCCCGCCCAAACCCACCAGGTCGACCTAGGGGTCGACCCTAGGGTCGACCTGCCAGGCCAGGTCGACCTGGGAGTCGACCTAGGTGTCGACCTGCCAAGGCAGGTCGACTCTAGAGTCGACCTGGGGGTCGACTGGGGAGTCGACCTGGCCCCTGAGCCAGGTCGAACCCAGCCCACCCTGGCTGGCCTAGTCTGTGTTTGGTCGATTTTCTGAGCCTTGCCTTGTCACTAGGGCTAGGTGTCAGCTCCTGATTGGCCTCTCCTTCAAACGAACGACTATTATTAAACCAAGCTCCATCGACGGTCTAAATCAACTCAAAAACTCTATAAAAAGGACCTAAGACTAACCCTAATTCACATAAACTAAAATGGAGATGAGACCGTCATGCTGCTGAGGAGAGACTGAGGATAGCCGTCAGAAATAGAGAGACAATTAGGAGATAAATCAAAAGCTTAAAGCAACGTTAATCAAATCAACGCAACGCCTACAACAAAGGATAGCATCTCCAAATTCAGAATTCAGATTCCTGAATTGAAGATTCGTCATACGTTGTAAGTAGAGTGCTATTCCGATAAGAATTAAATAATTGTGTTGATTTGTGTAATGTAAGAAATGGAATTGTGGCGATAATAATCTATATTTGTATGTTGCTTTGATGCGAAACGATTAGGGAATATTATGGTATACGATTGGATATTTGCAAGTACGCGATTTGTGTTAGAAGTTAACAACGAAATGAAATTGTGGCGATGATAACTTATAATTGTATGTTATTTTGATTCTAAACGATTTGGCAATGCTATGGTGTACAATTGGATTTATACAAGTATATGGTTTATGTTGGCAACCACATGTTGTGGAATTTTTAATTATGATTCATATTGGAAACTACATGTTTGTGGTAGTTATTTACAACACCCATTTGATAATTGCAAGTATATAATTCATGATGAAAATAACAACTATATGTTGTAATAGTTTATTTGAAATTCATGCAAGTTTATGATTTATGCCAACATGATGTATAATTCTATGGTCACCTTTAGTGTAATTTGATCCACTTAAGTATCATGATTCATATGAAAGTTATGTTCGAATTGGCATCCTAGTTCAAGTGTAAAAATCATGATTTTGTGATAAAAGCAAGCGCCTTTGTAAGCTTGTATTAATTTTATGAACATGACTAAACTATGTTTGTTTTTATGCCTAGTTAAAAACATGTTTCTAGGCTTATGTTATTAACATAATCATATGATAATATATTTGGCACATAAGTTACATTAGAAATTACACTAGAATTACATCCCACTTACAAGTAACATAGATAGGATAAAAACCATGATTATATGAATAGTAGGATTCATGTTCAATTATGTTTATGCCATGACTATATGAGTAGAAGGACTCATGTTCAATCATGATTATGCCATAATTATATGATTAGAATGGTTCATGTTTAAGTATCATTTATGCCATGACTACACGAATAGAATGATTCAAGTTTAAGTATTGCTTATATTATATGTTATTACAATCGCAAGTTCACATGTGCCTACCTTATGTTAATTGAATCGTTATGTTGCAAGTTCATGCGTTCACACTCCCCTTTTTATGTTACCTTATAGACACCATGTTATAAGCCTCCCCTTTTCATATGGCTAAATTAGGTTTAAGTATTAAACCCAACACACCTTAAATTTGAACGAACGTGTAAAACGGGGGTAATGACGTTTGGGCTAAATATAGAACATATGTGTTGGCATATTCGACGCATGCCAACAATCTTGAAAATCAATTAAGTAACATAAATAAATTTTAATCAATAAAGATAAATTTGAATAATGGGCCGCAAATATTTACATATAAAAAGAAAAGAGACAAAATATGTAAATGTAGAAAATACGATGTGTTTAACCCGAGGTTGGATTGAGTTGTGATGTAAACCTGCCCGGAACCGCCCGGCTGTCCAGTAGTCACAACAATACCTATCCAATGTGGGTGGTTAAACACGGAGCCCAATAAGGACCCGAGGTTAGACTGAGTTGTGGCGTAAGACTGCCCGGACCCAACCGGCAACAGGCAGCCACAACAATACCTGTCTAATGTGAGAGGTCAAGGCTTTAATAAGACAATTAAGGCTGAGTCAGGATTGATAGGATTAAGTAAATTATGTTAATACTTAATCAAAATGGAACATGCTAAACTAAACAGACTGATTGGGGGTTAGGTTTATAAAACACTTAACCAACTTAGCATGTTGGCTAGAAATAGAAAACCTAGTAGCGGGGGACCCTTTTCAGCAGTAACCCTACAAGGCGTATCATGATACCCTGAAACTAGGCATGGTGGGGCACGATTACTGGGCTGACTGTAAGAGGTCAAATCGACGGCGGTGGTGTAGCAGTGTAGGTTCTAACAGGGTGCGGGTGTGCACACACTCCGGCACAGAAAAATAAGGCATTGGGCACCAGTAGCATACCTGTGCATTCTAGGGTTGTGTCGGGCCGCCACCATGGGACTTGATACACCCCATGGTGGGACCAGCATAGGTAACTACAACATCGGGGGCCGTAAGACACATGTAACTATGCGAGTAGGAGCCGATCATCATAAAATGGATCACTTCACCCTGATTATGGGGTGCCTGTTGGGAACTAGTTTATATGGGTACAGAGATTAATATGGGGTACGATAGTATATTCGACCCTAGACAACTTAACTTGGTTTATGGTGCTTTCCCATTCTTAGTTTATACTTATCATACCCAGTTCTTTATTCATAGACTGAATAGTCCTAGACTTACTCAGGCTTTATGTCTGACTCTACTTTTCTTTCGTCTTCTTTTCTTCCGTTCCCCCTCCCCCCCAGGTCCACAGGGAGGGAATACCGCAGCTTGACCAACCTTCATATCCAGCTTGAAGAGAAAGAATGTATTGCTTGGATCTTTTCGTTTTGGACTATGGCTTTGGACAGTAATTATGGGACTTTTGCAGTTTATTTATGTTTTCTTTATGCTTCTTTAAATAATGTAATCAAGACAGTTATGAAGATGTTATGTTTTTGGAAGTATTGTAAGACAATTATGGTGTGGTTGGTGTAACACGTATTTGAATGAAATAAAAGTTGTTGTTTTCCGCTGTTCAAAAATATGTGTTATTATATCTGTCTTGTATATCTGTGATTTATACTTATAAACCTCCACCAAAATTAGGGCATTCCCTTTGAGAGTGACCCTAACGGAGGTGGGGTGTTTCAATTATTTTAGCTATTTTAATGGATTTTTATTATTTAAAATGATTTATTTTAAATAAAAACGACTAAAAATTATTTAAATCAAAGATATAACGTATAAATTTATTATAATTATAAACGAACTCGAAATGGTGCTGCAACATCCCACACCCGCTAAGGTCACTCACTAAGGGAATGTCTTAACTTCGGTGGAGCATTTTAAGTGAATATAGAACAGAAAAATTACACAAGACAGATATAAATACTTGAAAATCTAAAACATCGTTTCATTGCAGCAGAAGGTAAACATGTTTAGTTACAACACCATAAAGAGTCAAGTACTAAATATCCATCCTGATAAAAGCATAAGTACATAATCCCACTACATAAACAATAGCCATAAAAGAAAAGATAAGCTGGGCTTTACATCACGGTCCAAGCTCCAAGAGATAGATAAAGAAGTCTGATCAAAGCCCACTAGTGCTAGGCCCAACCCGAGGACCTGAGGGGGAAAAAGATAAAAACAACGGGGTCAGACATAAGTCTGAGTGAGCCCTATAACTTTAACAACACAATTATTAAAGTAATTAGGGTATGATATAAACTTGGTACAGGATGACTGGGGATAAATGACCACACCAAGTAGCGACCTAGACATAGGATGAACTAAGATAACGGTAAAGACGCATCTACCCACCCAAGGGTAATTACTAACTTCACCACACCAGTCATTCCTACTTAAATGTTGATCCCTCCCAAGGACTTAGAAAATTTACCCAGTAGTTTCGTGTACCCCTAGCTGACTACATAGGTGTCGTCTGGCCCTATCTCCACTAGGTGTACCCACTACTCCCCAGCGATCGGCTCCCTACCGTAGATACCCGTGCTGGCCCCACAATGGAGTGTATCACTCCCCAAAGTGGCAACCCGATACAACAAATGGTGCACGGCTTATACCTACACGATGCAACAACGTCTTACCTACCAGCCCGGGTCCACACACGCATATGAAACCCGTTGGACTTGCGTTGCCACCGCTAACCCGTTTTGGCCTCTTATAATCAAGCCCAGTACGCGTGTCCCGTCCTCGACATGGGTCGAGCCCAATAAGATACATTGTAAAGACCCGCAACCTCCCCGTAAAGGAAAGCGTCGGATAGTTCGAGAACAAGCCACAGCAGAACGCATACAGAAGAACATTTCATTGTATATTACAACAATGCATCAGATTACAAGAATATACAGAGTATAAACGAATATTACACAGAAATATCAGAGATTTAAATTACATTTAAATACATAGCAGCGGAAAATAATACAAAGCACAACTAGAAGAGATATACGGATACAAAGCTTTCCGGATATCGTTCCAGCTGTAAACCAGGATCCTGTGAATATAAATCTGCAAAACCAAAACTACTAGCTGCCCGTGTCAAAATAAGGGCACCCAGAGTTTAGGTTAAAACAATAAACTCCAGGTCAGTCATGTGACTGGTGTGAGAACTAAAACAGTTATTAATCTTTATTTTCAAAGTTAGGTAAATCAAGGGACCACGCCGTATAACACGGAACGGGTTTCCTCCCAAGAAAACCAGTGCATAAAACAACAGCGCAATGCTAAATAAAGAAAAATGAAGCTGTTATAAGACCCAGGTCCTATCACACAATGCAACGCAAGCCGGGGGATAGGGTTTTCCCTTATAACAGCCAAAGAATGCTTGATACGTTTAAAACAAATCATTTGATACTATTATAAGTGCATAGTGTATAAAACGACTTCAAATCATAAGTATCAATCATAGGCGGCATGGGTACCATATATCATGTCGCCATATATAGGTTTACAAACAAAACCGCAAATGTCACGTATTTGGAAATTGGATTTCCATCTATGAACCGAGGCAAAAGATAGTCCTCAACCGATTCGAGACTGCCTAGTCCGAGTCTCAGGATCAGAGCTCGAGTGACCCTTGGATCGTCAGGGCCGGTCCACACGGAGTGGATTAAAATGCCTGAACATGCGTTTCTCCGCCCTATGGGGCGTAAACGAGCCAACTAAATGACTCCATCGGTTCGAGAACGACCGATCAATCCGAGGCGCCTCGCAACAGCAACAACCACATAAGTCAAACTCGTCAGGGCGTGTAAAACCACTGACGCCACTTCTAACTAGGAAGAAAACGCATGCCCTCCCTGAGGTCCGTCTCCCGTTTTTGGTTCATACCGGGTGTGAAACACGCGAGGTAAACGTTACACAAAGCTACGCCACAAAGGCCGTGCTTTGATCATCACCACAAGACTTTGCTTTTCAACAGAAGCCTCGATCATTTGCATCTTAGCATGCCACACAGGCAAACCACTCTATGCAACCGATATCAGTCACACAGAATGAAATCCAATGTCAGACACACAGTCCATTTACAAGTCCGTTCTGGGTCTGAACGAAACCGGAGGCACCTAGTACCCCACATATCCATCGATCTCCAAGTACGTCTGGACGATCACTAACTGTTTCCATCTTCTTGGGTGTACAGCCCAATCAAGATCATCAGTTATCACCCAAACGACGTGAAGACCTCCGGTCTTCGACCATCGTCTTCATCTTCGACTTATCGTCGTATCAGTTATTCAGAATGGGATGAACCCGGACTTCCCGAATAACTCGCGTATATTTTATAAAAGTGTTACACAAACACAACATACGCCTCATTCCAATTCATTAGTCACTAACCGTAAATTAATCAAGAGAATAATTCCCCAAATATTAACCCCGAAGGCCGAAACCAACATCAGATCAATATCCAGAAAACCCTTCTGCTTGGCTAACCGACAGTTAGTTTCTAAATTTCACGTTCAAATCTAATTAAAGATTTAACTATCGCCTGGAGCAAAACTGGTGATACTCCATTCTCGATCTTTTCAATCTAATTCAAGATTCATTAAAACTCCACTTAGTTTTAATCTGTGACTGGGTTAAAGAATCAGTGTCATTTAAAACACGGTTCACGATAAACCCAAAATCACATTCATTAATTATCGGGTTAAAGAACGAGTGTTATTTAAAACACTGCTCACGATAAACCCAAAAATCAATATCAATTCAATTCCAATTAAATATTATTTAATTGGTACACTTCATTAAATCTAAATAAAAAGATTTAATCTTTTCTCAACTGGGTTCAAGAATAGTGTTAGTGAAGACACCATTCACGACAAACCCAAATCACATTCGATATTCAATACAAGGCTCTGAATAGAAAATATATCGGCTTATATTCAATATCGAATTCTACGACTAACAAATGTCGTATTGGAAATAACGATATCAATATATATCTTTCAAATTTCCATAACAACACCTGTATAATCACGAATTCCAACATCGAAATATTCCGTAGACAATTTCGATTCAAATCCACTCCAATGCAACCATTGGAAATTTTGGTTATTTTTAAAACCCTTTTCGAATTCAATTTATTTATTTAAAAATAAATAGAATTATAATTCTAGTTCAAAACTAGTTCATTTCGATAAAAATCCATTTTTATCTTTTCAAATATGGAGTTTTTCATCCCAATTCTTTCTAAGTCATTTCTTATGATTTTACACAAATTATTGCTATTTTTAATAATTTTATCAAGGCCCATACAGTCGATTTCCATTAACGGCCATCGAACTGCACTTACAGCGACCTTTTTCGAATTTGATTTGGACGTATCTCCAAATCCAACCGTTAGATTTCAAATTTCTAACATTCATTAGAAAGCTCTTTTCGATATGAACCCAACGGTTCCGGTTTTAGGAGAATCCGACGGTCGGATCTCCCGTAATGTCCGTTCGAAATAAATGGTCGAAATTCGCGAACTGCCGCGACGCGGCGCGTTCTATTCAGGCCATTATATTATATATAATATATATAATATATATTTCGTCGATTTCTATTTAAAACGAATTATATAAATAGTTTTGAATTCGTTTCAAAAACATTTTCAACTTCCATTTCAATTCAAATCAAAATTGAATTCTTCTTTATAAATTCGTTTCAAAATCCATTTCCATTCAATTCAAATTTCAATTCAATTTGAATTTATTTCACTTCGCTTTCAATTCAATTCGAATTCGTTTTCAGTTCAATTCATTTCGAAATCGTTTTCAATTCAATTCATTTCGAAATCGTTTTCAGTTCAATTCATTTCGAAATCGTTTTCAATTCAATTCATTTCAAAATATTCGATTTCGAAATCACGTTTCAATATTCATTTTAAAATGAATAAAATCGATATAAATATCGTTCACGTCAAAATGGCGTCAATCTAATCCTCACGGCTTCACATATTTCTATTTTCAAATATTCTATTTCAAATATTTCTATTTCAAATATTTCTATTTCAAATATTTCTATTTCAAATATTTCTATTTCAAATATTTCTTTTTTTCTCGAAACTGGAATGAGGCCCAATCAATTACCATATAATGTTAATTATATGGATTTTCTACAACACATGTATATATCAACAACGATGAATAATCAACCATCAACCAAAGTGCACTACACTGTATAAGCATCAAATATAGACATTTAACGCTTATAGCAGCTTGTCAATCAATCGATCGACATATTTAATAAATCAGGATGAGTGAACTTCAAATTTCATCCTAACACCCGTGTGGGGTTTCAAACAATCAAACACATATTTTATTTGTGCAGTTAGGCGATGTGTAAAATTTATCGACCCAATCAACGTCATTCAAATAGGTGTACATAAACAAACCGTCTGGTTTGTAAATGAATATTTATTTATTCACATTCACGTTAAAAATTATATTTTTAACGATAACACATTTTATTTTAACATATGAATTTATATTCAGTTCATTCGTTAAATAAAATGCTATTTTTATTTTTCTAACTTATTTTAGAAAATTTCGGCGGCATAACGGCACGATACTAGAAACGGGACAAGGCCTAGCCTTATCCCCGGTCTAGTGAAGGCCCACGCCATTCACACATCAATCAAATCAATTTCATTTTGCAAACCACAAAATTTGGAGTAAGGGTCTAACCTAGCCTTACTCCTCCGCCTTATAACGGCGCACGTCTAATCCTAACCAATTTATCGATTCGATTTTTCACACCACAAACCACATTCAAACCAATATCGCAATCAATCACCAAACAGTCAAACAAACAAGTCCATGGTCTGTGGACGATTGTGTCGGGTGCTACTAAGCACCGTCTGCATCCTAGTATATATATATATAACTAGAAAAATAGAATTTGAGTGAGAAGTTCTCACAAATAGCTATCCTAGCTCCACGGCTCTTCTATGATAGAAATCTTCATCGCTATCGCATCTTCGTCATCTTCGTTGCCCGTAGTCACTATATATATAAAAATCACATTTTTATTTCTCTATTCAATATATAAAAATCAAATTTTTAGTTCAAAGTTCTATATATAAAAATCGAATTTTTAGTTCGAAATTCAATATATAAAAATTGAATTTTTAGTTCAAAGTTTAATATATAAAAATCGAATTTTTAGTTCAAAGTTCAATATATAAAAATCGAATTTTTAGTTCGAAGTTCAATATATAAAAATCGAATTTTTAGTTCAAAGTTTAATATATAAAAATCGATTTTTTAGTTCAAAGTTCAATATATAAAAATCGAATTTTTAGTTCAAAATTCAATATATAAAAATCGAATTTTTATTTCTAAATTTAAACAAAGTCTATATATTTTCAAAACAACTATATTTGATATTTTTCATTTTCAAAATTCAATCTTTTTCATTTTCAGTTTTTACCCTAATTAAAATTTCAGTTTAAACCTAATTAAAATTTCAGTTTTAAACCTAATTAAATTTTCAGTTTTAACCCTAATTAAATTTTCAGTTTTAACCCCTTTTTTTTCTTTTTTATAAAATCAGTTTTTAACTAACTAAAATAAAATCAATTTTTAATTAACTAAAATAAAATCAGTTTTGCTATACTAAATACATAAACACTTACCGGGGTTCAAATCAGACGAATGGGAAACGAGGTCGGAGGAAGGAGGGGTTACTGTTGCGAACAGTGGAGGAGGAGGGCTCGGGGTTGCTGCAGAGGTCCGCGCGTTTTTCCTGAGCGGCGGTGGGGTCCCCTTTTGCTGGCGACGGCCTTCAGGGAGCTGGGGTGTTCGAGTCTTCGTGCAAGAGGAGGGAAGAGGAGGGCGAACAGGAGGGAGGGGCTGGGACGAGGGGGGGGCGGAGGCGGTGGGTACCACCAGCGGCGGCGCGGTGGCAGTAGGGATTGGCCAGGGGGATCGATCGTGGGAGGGTTTAATTTTATATTTTTTTTTTTTCAGATCTGTTGAATAGGGGAGAGAGAGAAAGAGAATAAATAAGGAGGGGGGGGTAGGTTAGGTTTATATATTTAAATATTAATATTTAATTTTACAATTTAAGTTGACTTTTCAGACGATTACCAAACAACACCCAACGACTGTCGCCCCTAGTGTATTGCCCCCATTCCGGACACAATGAGATATGTATCGTGAGCTGATTCGGCTGTTACAATCAGTTTCCGTTGAATTTTCATTTAAATCTCTATATTGAATTTTAAACGTACATTTCAAATTATCGGGGTCACATACTAACTCGAAAAATTCCAGAAAAATACTTTCTAGCTTCGTATTGACGATACGGTCCTAATAAAACTAGTTTCGTCGAATTCTGAGACCGTTGGAAAAATGGCCAATTTCCAGTCGATTAAAATCAACTGAAATGGTCAAAACACGTTTTCTTTTGCCACGCTCACCTAATGATTCGAAAAATTATGAAATTTGGAATCTAGCAATAATTTAACATCCCGGACCCAACAAAACTGGTTTCGTCGAAATCCGAGGTCGTTTGCAAAATGTCCATTTTTAAGGGCCTTATATATATAAAAATATATATAAATTCCACAGCGACTATTTCTAATTTTCGACTGGACATATCTTATCATTTCTAAGATGAAATCTCAGTTTGTTAACTTCGTTACAAAGATATAGTTATACAGATTCAAATATTTCTTGTTTCGTTCAATTCTGACTTATATTGAATTCTGTATATTCATTTGAAATTAGAAATCGAATTTTCGAACTACCGCGCCATTTTCAATTCCTTTTATAATTATATATAATTATAATATATTCTAACGACGACGTATATTATATATACGTCGAATTATATTCAAACTAAATTTCTCGTCGATATTGTTTAAAATAATCTATTTTAAATATTCAAAATTCGCTAAAATTGCCAAAATAAAATTTTTAAACTGGCCCAGAATTTGCGGGTTGTTACAATCTCCCCCACTTAAAACTTTTCGTCCCCGAAAAGGAACAAAGTCGAAAGCGGTTTGATTATTCAACTCTACGTTTGATCTGGCTTCCATTCTCCAACTCTTTAGTTTCTGAGAATTTTCAAAACTTCAAAAATTTGGCTAACACCCTAAATTTTCGAAAAATTTCGCCATAACCTCCCCTGCACCGGGAGCATCGGGGAATTTCAAATAGCTTCCCCGGTCCTTCAGATCTCAAAAAGAAAAAGAAAAAGCCAAGCGGCTAGCCAATAGGCTCACAAAATCATCATCACCCAAACAAAACAGGAAATTATGTAGTAAACATGTACCTATTTGTCGGGCAAACAAATTTTATTCTCTGGCTCTAGCCTCCTTGCTATGACCTGTTCAATGTAAGTATATGTATATGCAAGCAAATGCAACCAATTTTCAATACGATTCAATTATTTGTTTACTTAGGCATAAATGGTTAAAATTAGCAAACAATTAAACAAGCAACTCAAACATCAATCAATTAGTGGATTAGAATTTCAAATTCATAATTTTGATACATATACAAAAATCATGTTTTTGATGCCAATTCACAACAATGTATTCTAGCTATATTAGTTTTGGTTCTCACACCAGTCTAATGGAAATATATAGAGAATCACACCTTCGAGACACGAACATAAATACTGATGATGTCATGACAATCATCAGTACCATCTTCGGGCGACTAGAGTGTGATGCTATATCTATCCAATATATTAAAATTTCGAATACACGCGGATCAGACGTATACGCAAAATCTATATATACTGGATTGTCCACATCAATATAAATGGATAATCAAATACGAATAATTGATTTAAATTTTCAAAACAAAAGTTTGATTTCATTAGAAAAATATACTCTTCACATCCGTTCTAGGATACTACTGATCCTATCTCTAACGAGTCATTCTCATTGGATATTACTAATCCAATATCTGATGAATTCTTTCGTATGGTTCTAATGTGTCTTGTTCTCTAGCTTTGTAAACCAAAGCTCTGATACCACGTGTAAAGACCCGCAACCTCCCCGTAAAGGAAAGCGTCGGATAGTTCGAGAACAAGCCACAGCAGAACGCATACAGAAGAACATTTCATTGTATATTACAACAATGCATCAGATTACAAGAATATACAGAGTATAAACGAATATTACACAGAAATATCAGAGATTTAAATTACATTTAAATACATAGCAGCGGAAAATAATACAAAGCACAACTAGAAGAGATATACGGATACAAAGCTTTCCGGATATCGTTCCAGCTGTAAACCAGGATCCTGTGAATATAAATCTGCAAAACCAAAACTACTAGCTGCCCGTGTCAAAATAAGGGCACCCAGAGTTTAGGTTAAAACAATAAACTCCAGGTCAGTCATGTGACTGGTGTGAGAACTAAAACAGTTATTAATCTTTATTTTCAAAGTTAGGTAAATCAAGGGACCACGCCGTATAACACGGAACGGGTTTCCTCCCAAGAAAACCAGTGCATAAAACAACAACGCAATGCTAAATAAAGAAAAATGAAGCTGTTATAAGACCCAGGTCCTATCACACAATGCAACGCAAGCCGGGGGATAGGGTTTTCCCTTATAACAGCCAAAGAATGCTTGATACGTTTAAAACAAATCATTTGATACTATTATAAGTGCATAGTGTATAAAACGACTTCAAATCATAAGTATCAATCATAGGCGGCATGGGTACCATATATCATGTCGCCATATATAGGTTTACAAACAAAACCGCAAATGTCACGTATTTGGAAATTGGATTTCCATCTATGAACCGAGGCAAAAGATAGTCCTCAACCGATTCGAGACTGCCTAGTCCGAGTCTCAGGATCAGAGCTCGAGTGACCCTTGGATCGTCAGGGCCGGTCCACACGGAGTGGATTAAAATGCCTGAACATGCGTTTCTCCGCCCTATGGGGCGTAAACGAGCCAACTAAATGACTCCATCGGTTCGAGAACGACCGATCAATCCGAGGCGCCTCGCAACAGCAACAACCACATAAGTCAAACTCGTCAGGGCGTGTAAAACCACTGACGCCACTTCTAACTAGGAAGAAAACGCATGCCCTCCCTGAGGTCCGTCTCCCGTTTTTGGTTCATACCGGGTGTGAAACACGCGAGGTAAACGTTACACAAAGCTACGCCACAAAGGCCGTGCTTTGATCATCACCACAAGACTTTGCTTTTCAACAGAAGCCTCGATCATTTGCATCTTAGCATGCCACACAGGCAAACCACTCTATGCAACCGATATCAGTCACACAGAATGAAATCCAATGTCAGACACACAGTCCATTTACAAGTCCGTTCTGGGTCTGAACGAAACCGGAGGCACCTAGTACCCCACATATCCATCGATCTCCAAGTACGTCTGGACGATCACTAACTGTTTCCATCTTCTTGGGTGTACAGCCCAATCAAGATCATCAGTTATCACCCAAACGACGTGAAGACCTCCGGTCTTCGACCATCGTCTTCATCTTCGACTTATCGTCGTATCAGTTATTCAGAATGGGATGAACCCGGACTTCCCGAATAACTCGCGTATATTTTATAAAAGTGTTACACAAACACAACATACGCCTCATTCCAATTCATTAGTCACTAACCGTAAATTAATCAAGAGAATAATTCCCCAAATATTAACCCCGAAGGCCGAAACCAACATCAGATCAATATCCAGAAAACCCTTCTGCTTGGCTAACCGACAGTTAGTTTCTAAATTTCACGTTCAAATCTAATTAAAGATTTAACTATCGCCTGGAGCAAAACTGGTGATACTCCATTCTCGATCTTTTCAATCTAATTCAAGATTCATTAAAACTCCACTTAGTTTTAATCTGTGACTGGGTTAAAGAATCAGTGTCATTTAAAACACGGTTCACGATAAACCCAAAATCACATTCATTAATTATCGGGTTAAAGAACGAGTGTTATTTAAAACACTGCTCACGATAAACCCAAAAATCAATATCAATTCAATTCCAATTAAATATTATTTAATTGGTACACTTCATTAAATCTAAATAAAAAGATTTAATCTTTTCTCAACTGGGTTCAAGAATAGTGTTAGTGAAGACACCATTCACGACAAACCCAAATCACATTCGATATTCAATACAAGGCTCTGAATAGAAAATATATCGGCTTATATTCAATATCGAATTCTACGACTAACAAATGTCGTATTGGAAATAACGATATCAATATATATCTTTCAAATTTCCATAACAACACCTGTATAATCACGAATTCCAACATCGAAATATTCCGTAGACAATTTCGATTCAAATCCACTCCAATGCAACCATTGGAAATTTTGGTTATTTTTAAAACCCTTTTCGAATTCAATTTATTTATTTAAAAATAAATAGAATTATAATTCTAGTTCAAAACTAGTTCATTTCGATAAAAATCCATTTTTATCTTTTCAAATATGGAGTTTTTCATCCCAATTCTTTCTAAGTCATTTCTTATGATTTTACACAAATTATTGCTATTTTTAATAATTTTATCAAGGCCCATACAGTCGATTTCCATTAACGGCCATCGAACTGCACTTACAGCGACCTTTTTCGAATTTGATTTGGACGTATCTCCAAATCCAACCGTTAGATTTCAAATTTCTAACATTCATTAGAAAGCTCTTTTCGATATGAACCCAACGGTTCCGGTTTTAGGAGAATCCGACGGTCGGATCTCCCGTAATGTCCGTTCGAAATAAATGGTCGAAATTCGCGAACTGCCGCGACGCGGCGCGTTCTATTCAGGCCATTATATTATATATAATATATATAATATATATTTCGTCGATTTCTATTTAAAACGAATTATATAAATAGTTTTGAATTCGTTTCAAAAACATTTTCAACTTCCATTTCAATTCAAATCAAAATTGAATTCTTCTTTATAAATTCGTTTCAAAATCCATTTCCATTCAATTCAAATTTCAATTCAATTTGAATTTATTTCACTTCGCTTTCAATTCAATTCGAATTCGTTTTCAGTTCAATTCATTTCGAAATCGTTTTCAATTCAATTCATTTCGAAATCGTTTTCAGTTCAATTCATTTCGAAATCGTTTTCAATTCAATTCATTTCAAAATATTCGATTTCGAAATCACGTTTCAATATTCATTTTAAAATGAATAAAATCGATATAAATATCGTTCACGTCAAAATGGCGTCAATCTAATCCTCACGGCTTCACATATTTCTATTTTCAAATATTCTATTTCAAATATTTCTATTTCAAATATTTCTATTTCAAATATTTCTATTTCAAATATTTCTATTTCAAATATTTCTTTTTTTCTCGAAACTGGAATGAGGCCCAATCAATTACCATATAATGTTAATTATATGGATTTTCTACAACACATGTATATATCAACAACGATGAATAATCAACCATCAACCAAAGTGCACTACACTGTATAAGCATCAAATATAGACATTTAACGCTTATAGCAGCTTGTCAATCAATCGATCGACATATTTAATAAATCAGGATGAGTGAACTTCAAATTTCATCCTAACACCCGTGTGGGGTTTCAAACAATCAAACACATATTTTATTTGTGCAGTTAGGCGATGTGTAAAATTTATCGACCCAATCAACGTCATTCAAATAGGTGTACATAAACAAACCGTCTGGTTTGTAAATGAATATTTATTTATTCACATTCACGTTAAAAATTATATTTTTAACGATAACACATTTTATTTTAACATATGAATTTATATTCAGTTCATTCGTTAAATAAAATGCTATTTTTATTTTTCTAACTTATTTTAGAAAATTTCGGCGGCATAACGGCACGATACTAGAAACGGGACAAGGCCTAGCCTTATCCCCGGTCTAGTGAAGGCCCACGCCATTCACACATCAATCAAATCAATTTCATTTTGCAAACCACAAAATTTGGAGTAAGGGTCTAACCTAGCCTTACTCCTCCGCCTTATAACGGCGCACGTCTAATCCTAACCAATTTATCGATTCGATTTTTCACACCACAAACCACATTCAAACCAATATCGCAATCAATCACCAAACAGTCAAACAAACAAGTCCATGGTCTGTGGACGATTGTGTCGGGTGCTACTAAGCACCGTCTGCATCCTAGTATATATATATATAACTAGAAAAATAGAATTTGAGTGAGAAGTTCTCACAAATAGCTATCCTAGCTCCACGGCTCTTCTATGATAGAAATCTTCATCGCTATCGCATCTTCGTCATCTTCGTTGCCCGTAGTCACTATATATATAAAAATCACATTTTTATTTCTCTATTCAATATATAAAAATCAAATTTTTAGTTCAAAGTTCTATATATAAAAATCGAATTTTTAGTTCGAAATTCAATATATAAAAATTGAATTTTTAGTTCAAAGTTTAATATATAAAAATCGAATTTTTAGTTCAAAGTTCAATATATAAAAATCGAATTTTTAGTTCGAAGTTCAATATATAAAAATCGAATTTTTAGTTCAAAGTTTAATATATAAAAATCGATTTTTTAGTTCAAAGTTCAATATATAAAAATCGAATTTTTAGTTCAAAATTCAATATATAAAAATCGAATTTTTATTTCTAAATTTAAACAAAGTCTATATATTTTCAAAACAACTATATTTGATATTTTTCATTTTCAAAATTCAATCTTTTTCATTTTCAGTTTTTACCCTAATTAAAATTTCAGTTTAAACCTAATTAAAATTTCAGTTTTAAACCTAATTAAATTTTCAGTTTTAACCCTAATTAAATTTTCAGTTTTAACCCCTTTTTTTTTTTCTTTTTTATAAAATCAGTTTTTAACTAACTAAAATAAAATCAATTTTTAATTAACTAAAATAAAATCAGTTTTGCTATACTAAATACATAAACACTTACCGGGGTTCAAATCAGACGAATGGGAAACGAGGTCGGAGGAAGGAGGGGTTACTGTTGCGAACAGTGGAGGAGGAGGGCTCGGGGTTGCTGCAGAGGTCCGCGCGTTTTTCCTGAGCGGCGGTGGGGTCCCCTTTTGCTGGCGACGGCCTTCAGGGAGCTGGGGTGTTCGAGTCTTCGTGCAAGAGGAGGGAAGAGGAGGGCGAACAGGAGGGAGGGGCTGGGACGAGGGGGGGGCGGAGGCGGTGGGTACCACCAGCGGCGGCGCGGTGGCAGTAGGGATTGGCCAGGGGGATCGATCGTGGGAGGGTTTAATTTTATATATTTTTTTTTTTCAGATCTGTTGAATAGGGGAGAGAGAGAAAGAGAATAAATAAGGAGGGGGGGGTAGGTTAGGTTTATATATTTAAATATTAATATTTAATTTTACAATTTAAGTTGACTTTTCAGACGATTACCAAACAACACCCAACGACTGTCGCCCCTAGTGTATTGCCCCCATTCCGGACACAATGAGATATGTATCGTGAGCTGATTCGGCTGTTACAATCAGTTTCCGTTGAATTTTCATTTAAATCTCTATATTGAATTTTAAACGTACATTTCAAATTATCGGGGTCACATACTAACTCGAAAAATTCCAGAAAAATACTTTCTAGCTTCGTATTGACGATACGGTCCTAATAAAACTAGTTTCGTCGAATTCTGAGACCGTTGGAAAAATGGCCAATTTCCAGTCGATTAAAATCAACTGAAATGGTCAAAACACGTTTTCTTTTGCCACGCTCACCTAATGATTCGAAAAATTATGAAATTTGGAATCTAGCAATAATTTAACATCCCGGACCCAACAAAACTGGTTTCGTCGAAATCCGAGGTCGTTTGCAAAATGTCCATTTTTAAGGGCCTTATATATATAAAAATATATATAAATTCCACAGCGACTATTTCTAATTTTCGACTGGACATATCTTATCATTTCTAAGATGAAATCTCAGTTTGTTAACTTCGTTACAAAGATATAGTTATACAGATTCAAATATTTCTTGTTTCGTTCAATTCTGACTTATATTGAATTCTGTATATTCATTTGAAATTAGAAATCGAATTTTCGAACTACCGCGCCATTTTCAATTCCTTTTATAATTATATATAATTATAATATATTCTAACGACGACGTATATTATATATACGTCGAATTATATTCAAACTAAATTTCTCGTCGATATTGTTTAAAATAATCTATTTTAAATATTCAAAATTCGCTAAAATTGCCAAAATAAAATTTTTAAACTGGCCCAGAATTTGCGGGTTGTTACATACATATGGGTTACTGGTTGAAATGGGTCCCCCACAAGCTACCACCTAAGCTTGTCATTTTATCTAGTGCATCCCACTTAACCCTTTAATCATGTTTAATTACATGTTTCCACTTGGTTAAGTATTCTAATCGTATTTTCTATTGCCACCCAAGGCAACCCACTAGATTTCCTCATGCCACCCAAGGCACTTACTTGATTTCCACATGCCACCCAAGGCACCCACTTAACCCCTCTTGCCCACTACATGCTTATCTGGTTAAGTGTTTCTTAATTGATTAAAAACGTAACCGTTGTAAAGACCTCTCACATTAGACTATCTTTTATGGCAGCTGGATTTGCCGGTTGGGTCCGGGCAGCCTTACGCCATAACCGAGTCTAACCTCGTGTCTATACACTTGTCACGTATTTAGTTTGTGCCTAAGACCTCTCACATTGGGCCAATCATTTGTAGCCGCTGGATTTGCCGGTCGGTTCCGGGCAGTCTTACGCTAAAAAAGGGTCCAACCTCGTGTCTTAGTCGATTAATTACACCTAATTAATCACCCCCGAATTAATTTTCCCTAATTAATTCCAATTTTAACGATGTACATAATTGACTCAATTATGTCCATCCACTTTATGGTATGCATAATCATACCAACTTCACACAATTTCATTAACATGTTTATTAACCCCATCGTTCCCCACGTAATTCGCTAACATGACATAAAAGGGAAGATTCATCACCAATACAATGGGTTCAACTTGCATAACACATTGGCATCAACATGGGTTTAAAGGTGTCAACATGCACATAGCATCAAACCCAACTAGCATAAATAATCAACCCAAACTTGCATGAATCACATATGTCATAAAGAGGTTAACTTGCATAAGTTTCTTATGTCATACAAAGGGGTAAACTTGCATATGTATGTATGTCATATAAAGGGGTTAACTTGCATATGTACGCATATCATCCAAAGGTGTAAACTTGCACATGTTACTTGCATATAATCAAACACCAAACTTGCATAACATGTCATATGTGAACTTGCATATAATCATACACCAAACTTGCATACATATGAACTTGCATATAATCATACACCAAACTTGCATAATCATGGTGTCATAATGGATCAATGTTTATCATGGCAATTTGCATATCTAGCATCATGAACACATAGCCTAACACTTGCATATCTTGCATAACATCATGATCATGTAGCATATAACTTGCATAACATCATGAACATGTAGCATATGACTTGCATAACTTGCATAACATCATGAACATGTAGCATATGACTTGCATAACTTGCATAACATCATGAACATGTAGCATATGACTTGCATAACTTGCATAACATCATGAACATGTAGCATATGGCTTGCATAAATTGCATAACATCATGAACATGTAGCATATGACTTGCATAACATGCATAACATCATTAACACATAGCATATAACTTGCATAACATGCATAACATCATTAACACATAGCATATAACTTGCATAACATGCATAACATCATTAACACATAGCATATAACTTGCATAACTTGCATTGATCCACATTCATAGCCATAACCTCATTATATCCTATCACAATCATTTCAATAATTGGTCATTAAGGCTGTAGAAAACTCACAAATTGTTGATTAGCACTCCTAAGAAGAAGATTAAGTTGCTAGAGTTGATTAGAAGTTGATTTGAGAAGCTATCTTCCTCTTTAATTTGATGGAGGCTCCTTCAAGTTGCATTTTGACGGCATAACGGTGTTGTAGCTATTTTTAGTATGAATTAGGGTAGTCTTAGGGTGTATTTATAGAGTAGTTAGGTGTTTTAGGCCCTTAGATTAACCCTAGATTAGGTTAGAGCCGTCAGATCTCGTCCTAGCCACCAAAACACAGCCCAAAAGCCAAGCTGATGCACCCAGGTCACCTGGGCTCGACCAGGGAGGTCGACCCCCAGGTCGACCCTAGGGTCGACTCCTTAGTCGACCTGGTTGGCAGGTCGACTCCCCAGTCGACCCCCAGGTCGACCCCCTGGCTCTGGCGGGAATTTTCCGGCCACTTCTGAAATGTTTGAATTTTTATTTTTAAATCTGTTTTGAATTTCTGAAAACTTCTTCGGGCCTTAACTGGGTCATACGGACTCCGATTTTCGAAAACTCGGACTCTATTTCGCGTATTTTTCCGAGACGAACGGAATGGCATAGCCCGTTTCCCCTGATTCAGAATTTAAAATTTAATTCTGCCCTGTTTTATATTATAGCAAGTTATTCAAAATACGGGGTGTTACATTCTCCCCTACTTAAAGGATTTCGTCCCCGAAATCTCTAAGTCAAGAAGAACATATCCTACCAACTAAACAACCATCTGCTTAAACCATCAAACACTGGCATCCACTGTCCTTAAAGTTTCTAATGTTGTATGAACATATGCAAAGAGTGTGTGTATATGTTCCCTGTCTAATGCAAAATCAGGCGGTCTACTGATTCAGTTGACCTCCTTAATGCAAACCATGATAGTGCCATGCATCCAATATGTATGCGAAAGAACCCTATCGACACATACTATTTCTACATGAGTGCACAACCATACACCAAAATGCATCATCCATATGATATCACAACCATTATACATCCATTAATATAGCTACCTACACACAATTTTATGCAATATGCAAGATGAAGTGATTGAGCCGATCTAGTGCCTAAAGTGTGTGTATATGCATCCACGAGCAACCACTAGCAACCACTTGCATCCACTCGCATCCATCAAACATAACATGTCTCAAACACATGTTTCAACCATAGGTTTACCCTATCTAAAGGTCAAAGATACTAATGAGAGGACATACTAAAGATAAGATAAGTACTAGACAAACGGTAAAGGAGAAGTTAAAAGACATACCCTCAAAAAGGAATGGGTATAGTGAACGCATCTTCGCTTCTATCTCCCAAGTAGCATTGCTCTCATCCTCTCCCCGTTGTACTTTGACTAGTCGAACCTCTCTGTTCCTCAACTTCCTAATCTCTGACCCAAGGATGCGGGTAGGAGCTCGTCGAATAGTCGCATCACGCTCTACCTCCACTTCTTTAAGCAAGCTCGGCTCTACCACCTCTGCGGTCTCATGTAGGCACTTCCTCAAATGTGACACATGGAATACGTAATGTACCCCACTAAGTCTCTCGGGTAAATCCACTCTATATGCCATCCTTCCAATCCTTTTCTTAATAGGAAACGGCCCAACAAATCTTGGAGCTAACTTCCCAACGGACCCAAAGCGAACTACATTCCGTAACGGAGATACTTTAACAAAGACCATGTCTCCAACATCAAACTCAGGATCCGTCCTCCTCTTATCCGCGTAAGATTTCTGTCTGTCTTGCACTGCTTTCATCCTTCTTCGAATCAAATCAATCTTCTCCGAAGTCTCTCTAACCATATCGGGCCCAAGCAAGATCTTATCCGTAGATTCCCACCAACATGTAGGTGATCGACAAGGCCTTCCATAAAGAGCTTCGAAAGGAGCCATACCAATACTGGACTGAAAGCTGTTATTATACGCGAACTCCACCAATGGAAGATGCTCTTCCCAAGTACCTCCAAAATCTAAGATACAAAGCCTCAAAAGGTCTTCCAGAACATGATTCACCCTCTCGGTCTGGCCATCCGTCTGAGGATGATATGCGATGCTCAAACACAACTGAGTCCCCACTGCTTCCTGCAAACTCCTCCAAAACTCGCTAGTGAAGATAGGATCTCGATCACTCACTATTCTAGAGGGTACCCCATGCAATCGAACTATCTCTCGAAGATAAACTGAAGCTAGCCATGGAGCAGTCCTCTTGCTCTTCACAGGTATGAAATGGGCACTCTTAGTAAGTCTGTCTACCACAACCCAAATTCCCATATTACCTTTCCTCGACCTTGGTAACCCATCAATAAAATCCATCGAGACGCTATCCCACTTCCATTGCGGAACTTCCAATGGGTGAAGCAACCCTCCTGGTTTCTTTTGCTCCGCTTTCACTTGTTGGCACACCAAGCATCTAGCAACATACTCGTCCACATCTTTCTTCATACCGGCCCAAAAGAAAACTCGCTTCATGTCTTGGTACATCTTGTCCCCACCGGGATGAATGGTCATCCTAGAACGGCGTGCATCATCAAAATAGCCTTCCTCAAACACTCGTCTTGCGGTACACAAAGTCTACCGTCTCTACGCAAGCACCCCCCATCGTCTAGGGTGTACCTACTCAAATGGTTGGACGACTCCCCCCTTATGAGCCTCTCCATCAACTCAACCAACTGTGGGTCGTCCCTCTGTGCTTCTCCAATCCGCCCTAAAAGAGTAGGTCTAACCTCCAAGGATGCTAGCAAACCGGGTATATAGTCAACGGAAGGTCTGAAATCAAACATCGAGATAAATTCCAAGCTTCGTCGTTCCACGAACAATGGACTCAAGGACAACCTTTTTCTACTCAAGGCGTCCGCCACCACATTACCCTTGCCAGGGGTATACGCTATCTCGAAATCATAGGATGCTAAGAACTCCATCCACCTTTGCTGTCTCAAGTTCAGATCCTTCTGAGAAAACAAGTACTTCAATGATTTGTGGTCAGTGAACAACTCAAATCTCTCTCCCAGAAGATAATGGCGCCAAATCTTAAGCGCAAAAACAATAGCGGCCAACTCTAAATCATGGGTAGGGTAATTTTTCTCATGCTTTCTCAACTGCCTTCCACCTTAGGCTATTACCCTTCCCTCTTGCATTAAGACTGCGCCCAGTCCAGTCCCACAAGCATCGGTATAAACAACAAATGGCTTACTCCCATCTGGCAACACTAAGACTGGAGCCGTGGTTAAAGCTCTCTTTAACCGTCGGAATGCATCATCACAATCTACGTCCCATACGAAGACTAGAATCTTCTTCGTCAAGCGAGTTAATGGGGCTGATATCTTCGCGAAGTCCTTGATAAACTTTCTATAGTAGCCAGCCAACCCCAAGAAACTCCTCACCTCGGTAGCATTCTTCGGAACCTTCTAATCTTGAATGGATACTACCTTCGCGGGATCCACAGCTATCCCTTCCTTGGAGACTACGTGCCCCCAAAAACCGCACTTCCTTCCTCCAGAAGTGACATTTAGAGAATTTAGCCTTAAGGCTATGCGCTCGAAGAGTCTCCAACACTTCCCTACGATGTAGGGCATGCTCTTCCTCACTCTTAGAAAATACTAAGATGTCATCAACAAAGACCACCACGAACTTATTAAGGAACTCCCTGAACACCCTACTCATCAAATCAACAAAGTATGCAGGGGCGTTCGTCAACCCAAATGGCATCACCATCCACTCATAAAAACCATCCGGAGTCCTAAAGGCAGTCTTGTCTATGCTATCCTCAGCCACCCCCAACTGATGAAACCCCGTGGCTAAGTCCAACTGAGAAAATACTGAAGCGCCAACCAACTGATCAAAAAGATCATCAATCCTCGGCAATGGGTGTCTATTCTTCTTTGTGAGCTTGTTGAGTTCTCTATAGTCTACACAAAGTCTGAGGGACCCATCTGCCTTCATAGCAAAAACTACTGAAGCACCCCACTCCGATATACTTCGTCTTATGAACCCCTTCTCAAGCAACTCCCCTACTTGCTTATGGAGTTCCCTCCTCTCATGAGGAGCCATGTGGCGCACTGGCAAAGATACTGGTTTAGCATTATCCACCTGATATATTCGGAAGTCTATCTCCCGCCTCGGAGGTAAGCCCTTCACCTCCTCAAACACATCCGAGTATTCCTGGACCACTCTAACATATCGCAGACTCTCGACCGAAGCGTCAGGCGATTCAAGATAACTTAGCATAACAGAATCCATGGGATTACAAGAGATCTCGAGAGTGTTACCCAAGCGGGTCATGAGCCTAACAACTCTCCTTTCGCAATCAAGAACGACACCATTACTGGATAACCAGTCCATGCCCAAAATCAACCCATAGCCCGTGAAGCCCAAAACAAAAGCATCACATCTAAACTCAACGCTAAGTATAGAAATCTTCAAACCCAAACATATCATGGACAAATAAGTGGAGCCCCCAATTGGGATTGAAACAACCAAGGGATCATCTACTAGACTGGTGTCTAAGTTCAGTGACTCAACTAATGATGATGAGATAAACGAATGCGATGCGCCAGAATCAAACAATGTACGGATAGGATGATCAAATAGAAAAACCAGACTTTCAACGGAAATAGTTCTACCTCTTTCCTGAATCGGTGGAACCGCGAGAGCCTGAACTTGCCCCCTAGCCTGACCAGGTGCCATAAGAGCTTGCACCTGTCCTCCTGAGGTAGATCCCGTCCTTTGCCCCTTCTTAGGGCAATCTTTCACTAGATGCCCTGCTTCACCACAATGGTAGCAGCCAGTCTTCTTCTTCTTCCGACAATCTTTGCTTAGGTGGCCTGATATCCCGCAATTGAAGCAGTTCTTCTTTCCCTTGCCACCGTTGCCTTTTCCACCCTTGTTTTGCTGTTGCTGTGGTCTCTTTTGATCTCCTTTCTTCTTGGGTGCCTTATTAGCATTGGGACCCTTCTCTTCCTCATCCATGAGTGCCATGTCAACTAGCTTCTCAAAGGTGGTCCCCATAGGGATATGAGTCATAGCCAATCCATGCATCGGTTCATTCAAGCCCTTAACGAACCTCAAAGCCTTCTTCTCCGGTGTATTCACCATGTCTATGCCAAACCTTGCCAATTGATTAAACTTGTTGACATATTCCTTCACCGAGAGGTTTCCTTGCTTTAGAGTCAAGAACCTTTCCATATACAAGTTTTCCTGCACCCTTGAGAGAAACTTTGCCACAAATCTTTGCCTAAAATCCGCCCAAGAGTCAACGGGGCGTTCTCCATTAGTGACCTCCCACCAGAATGAGGCCTCTACCTTCATTAACCAAGCAGCCAACTTGACTTTTTTTCCTTCTTCCATCTCAAAGATATCTATCAACTCTTCCACCTCCTTAATCCAATCTCTAGCCTCCACAAAAGTTTTTTATCCTTGAAAAGGTTTCCCTCCAATAGCCTTAAATTCCTTGCAAGTCTTAGCAAAAGTATCCGTGCGAGGAGGAGGAGGGGGAGGAGGATGATCGGGTGCTACGGTTGGTGGAGGAACATTTGCTGGACCCGCAGTGGCGGCCCTAGCTCCATCAATCTCCTATACCATACTGGTATCGCCACACACTCCGGAAAGTTAAGATCTTCAGCCATGCTGAAACGAAAAAGGAAAGATTCAAAACAGAGAATTCGAAAGATAAAGATATGGCTATTGGGGATTATGCTTTTCTTTCAAAAACTTTTCTCTTTAAAGACATGTTTTTGAAAATACTTCTTCCAAAAATGTTTTTATAAAAATAGTTTTCTAAAAATTTTATCTGTTCTGGTAACCTTTGCTCTGATACCACGTGTAACACCCCACACCCGCTAAGGTCACTCACTAAGGGAATGCCTTAACTTTGGTGGAGCATTTTAAGTGAATATAGAACAGAAAAATTACACAAGACAGATATAAATACTTGAAAATCTAAAACATCATTTCATTGCAGCAGAAGGTAAACATGTTTAGTTACAACACCATAAAGAGTCAAGTACTAAATATCCATCCTGATAAAAACATAAGTACATAATCCCACTACATAAACAATAGCCATAAAAGAAAAGATAAGCTGGGCTTTACATCACGGTCCAAGCTCCAAGAGATAGATAAAGAAGTCTGATCAAAGCCCACTTGTGCTAGGCCCAACCTGAGGACCTGAGGGGGAAAAAGATAAAAACAACGGGGTCAGACATAAGTCTGAGTGAGCCCTATAACCTTAACAACACAATTATTAAAGTAATTAGGGTATGATATAAACTTGGTACGGGATGACTGGGGATAAATGACTACACTAAGTAGCCAACTAGACATAGGATGAACTAAGATAACGGTAAAGACGCATCTACCCACCCAAGGGTAATTACTAATTGCACCACACCAGTCATTCCTACTTAAAGGTTGATCCCTCCCAAGGACTTAGAAAATTTACCCAGTAGTTTCGTGTACCCCTAGCTGACTACATAGGTGTCGTCTGCCCCTATCTCCACTAGGTGTACCCACTACTCCCCAGCGATCGGCTCCCTACCGTAGATACCCGTGCTGGCCCCACAATGGGGTGTATCACTCCCCAAAGTGGCAACCCGATACAACAAATGGTGCACGGCTTATACCTACACGATGCAACAACGTCTTACCTACCAACCCGGGTCCACACATGCATATGAAACCCGTTGGACTTGCGTTGCCACCGCTAACCCGTTTTGGCCTCTTATAATCAAGCCTAGTACGCGTGTCCCGTCCTCGACATGGGTCGAGCCCAATAAGATACATATGGGTTACTGGTTGAAATGGGCCCCCCCACAAGCTACCACCTAAGCTTGTAATTTTATCTAGTGCATCCCACTTAAGCCTTTAATCATGTTTAATTACATGTTTCCACTTGGTTAAGTATTCTAATCGTATTTTCTATTGCCACCCAAGGCAACCCACTAGATTTCCTCATGCCACCCAAGGCACTTACTTGATTTCCACATGCCACCCAAGGCACCCACTTAACCCCTCATGCCCACTACATGCTTATCAGGTTAAGTGTTTCTTAATTGATTAAAAACGTAACCGTTGTAAAGACCTCTCACATTAGACTATCTTTTATAGCAGCTGGATTTGCCGGTTGGGTCCGGGCAGCCTTACGCCATAACCGAGTCTAACCTCGTGTCTATACACTAGTCACATATCTAGTTTGTGCATAAGACCTCTCACATTGGGCCAATCATTTGTAGCCGCTGGATTTGCCGGTCGGTTCCGGGTAGTCTTACGCTACAAAAGGGTCCAACGTCGTGTCTTAGTCGATTAATTACACCTAATTAATCACCCCCGAATTAATTTTCCCTAATTAATTCCAATTTTAACGATGTACATAATTGACTCAATTATGTCCATCCACTTTATGGTATGCATAATCATACCAACTTCACACAATTTCATTAACATGTTTATTAACCCAATCGTTCCCCACATAATTCGCTAACATGACATAAAAGGGAAGATTCATCCCCAATACAATGGGTTCAACTTGCATAACACATTAGCATCAACATGGGTTTAAAGGTGTCAACATGCACATAGCATCAAACCCAACTAGCATAAATAATCAACCCAAACTTGCATGAATCACATATGTCATAAAGAGGTTAACTTGCATAAGTTTCTTATGTCATACAAAGGGGTAAACTTGCATATGTATGTATGACATATAAAGGGGTTAACTTGCATATGTATGCATATCATCCAAAGGTGTAAACTTGCACATGTTACTTGCATATAATCAAACACCAAACTTGCATAATATGTCATATGTGAACTTGCATATAATCATACACCAAACTTGCATACATATGAACTTGCATATAATCATACACCAAACTTGCATAATCATGGTGTCATAATGGATCAATGTTTATCATAGCAATTTGCATAACTAGCATCATGAACACATAGCCTAACACTTGCATATCTTGCATAACATCATGATCATGTAGCATATAACTTGCATAACATCATGAACATGTAGCATATGACTTGCATAACTTGCATAACATCATGAACATGTAGCATATGACTTGCATAACTTGCATAACATCATGAACATGTAGCATATGACTTGCATAACATGCATAACATCATTAACACATAGCATATAACTTGCATAACATGCATAACATCATTAACACATAGCATATAACTTGCATAACATGCATAACATCATTAACACATAGCATATAACTTGCATAACATGCATAACATCATTAACACATAGCATATAACTTGCATAACTTGCATGGATCCACATTCATAGCCATAACCTCATTATATCCTATCATAATCATTTCAATAATTGGTCATTAAGGCTATAGAAAACTCACAACTTGTTGATTAGCACTCCTAAGAAGAAGATTAAGTTGCTAGAGTTGATTAGAAGTTGATTTGAGAAGCTATATTCCTCTTTAATTTGATGGAGACTCCTTCAAGTTGCATTTTGACGGCATAACGGTGTTGTAGCTATTTTTAGTATGAATTAGGGTAGTCTTAGGGTGTATTTATAGAGTAGTTAGGTGTTTTAGGCCCTTAGATTAACCCTAGATTAGGTTAGAGCCGTCAGATCTCGTCCTAGCCACCAAAACACAGCCCAAAAGCCAAGCTGATGCACCTAGGTCACCTGGGCTCGACCAGGGAGGTCGACCCCCAGGTCGACCCTAGGGTCGACTCCCCAGTCGACCTGGTGGGTAGGTCTACTCCCCAGTCGACCCCCAGGTCGACCCCCTGGGTCTGGCGGGAATTTTCCCGCCACTTCTGAAATGTTTGAATTTTTATTTTTAAACCAGTTTTGAATTTCTGAAAACTTCTTCGGGCCTTAACTGGGTCATACGGACTCCGATTTTCGAAAACTCGGACTCTATTTCGCGTATTTTTCTGAGACGAATGCAATGGCATAGCCCGTTTCCTTTGATTCAGATTTAAAATTTAATTATGCCCTATTTTATATTATAGTAAGTTATTCAACATACGGGGTGTTACAAGTGCGGTACTTTGAAAATTCGATTTTTAATTTCAAATGAATATACGGAATTCAAAATAAATCAGTTTTTAGTAAAACGAGAAACAGTTGAATCTGTTTAACAATAATTTTCTAACGAACGTAAGAAAGTGAGATTTCCCTTTCTAAATTATGAGTTATGTCCAGTTTAAAATTTAGAATAGTCACGATGGAACTTATATATATATATATATATATAATATGTAGCTCTTAAAATAGTCATTTTCCAAATGACCTTTCTAAATTATAAGTAATGTCCAGTTTAAAATTTAGAATAGTTGCTATGGAATTTATATATATATATATATATAATATATAGCCCTTAAAAGTAGCAATTTTGCAAATGACCTCTGTTTTCAATGAAACCACTTCTGTTGGATCCGGAATATCAAATTATAGTTAGTTTTAAAATTTCATAATTTCTGGAATTAATATGTAAGCGTGATAAATTTAAACATGTTTTGTCATTTCACTTTAAATTTAATTAGCCAGTTAAAAAGGCCATTTTTCAAACGGTCTCCAAATTCGACAAAATTATTTTTGTTAGGACCGTATCATCAAAATATAGCTAGATTTCAATTTTCATAATTTTTGGAGTTAGTATGTGGCCCCTTTTTGGAGTTAGTATGTGGCCCCGGCAAATTAAAATGTACATTCAAATTCAATATTGAACATTATATTAATTCATATTTTAATTTTTGACGAAAACTGATCGAAACAATCGAATTGGCTTACGTAACATATCCCATTATGTCCAGAATGGAGCATTTAGCTAGGAACGATAGTCGTTGGGTTTGATTTGGAGTTTGAAACGATAAACAAGTATTTTGAAAATAATAATAATAATAATAATAATAATATATAACCCTAGAATTGGCAAACCCTAGCTCCATTTATTTTCCAACACCGCCATTCAAAACCGTTGGTCTAAATCACTCAAAACTTCTTCCTCAAATCGATTAAATCCGTTCAATAAATTCTAAAACTCATTGAACAAATATCGTAGAACTTTCCACGAGCTTTAATTCCATACCAATGTGATTAATTTTCGTTGAGCGTGGAGCGCGAACTGCGTTCGTTCGAGGTAGCTTTTCACGTCGGCGAGGACACCGAGTGGAATGGCGGTGGAGACGTGGGGAGGCATTGGAACGGCGGTGGACGAGGTGGTGACTGATCGTACTCTGGTGGCGTGTAGGATGTGCGGCGGTGGAAGTTTTGGTGTGAGGTTTGGGTGCGGTTTTCACAGAAAGGGGTAAACGATGGAATAAAGTTAAATAAGTTTTAATTAATTAATTATATAATTTACATCATTAATGTTTGTAAACCCATATCCTTTTCAAGCGAGGTCCAAATCCGATGATTTCAACTGCGTTGCGATCGTGGAAGCGAACTCTACAACTTGGAACTGACCAAAACAGAAACGGAGCAAACTGGATTTTCAGCTAAATTAAACGCGTGTTTAATTTAGTTGAAAATTACAATCTCCAAATAAAGAATGGCGGAGTGGAAACCGAAGTGATAATTCTCTCACTAAAATATTTGTACATTTATATATTTTATAACTAAAATTATATGCCAATATTGATTCTTATCTGTTGTATAAGACATTGCTTGAGTTCAACACATGAACTATTCACGACTCATTTGCACAAGAAGCGTTGTTTGAATACACGACACTCATATTTCAAACAATGTGGATACACACTTTGTGGTTTTTGAAATGAGATATAAATATCCATTTATAATTTAAACAGTGAAAATTGATTAAGTAGAAAAATAATTCAAACCGAATTTGAATTGGTTAAATTTATTAACCAATGATTTATTTAAATCGACTGTTGTTGTTTGAAAACCCCACACGGGTATTGGGATGATATTTGACGTATACTGATCCCAATATTTAGTTGTATGCCGATCGATGGGTTGACAGACTGCTGTAAGCGTTATTTATTTATTTCAATGCTTATACAGTTGTAGAATGCACTCTGAATGATGTTGGAATGTTTAGTGATTATTTATCATTATTGTTGAATACATACGATGTATGAAATCCATATAACTGAAATTATATGATAATTGGTTGAGTCGCATTCCGATTCAGAATATGAACGAATATTTTAAAATAATATTCAATGGAGAATTAAATTATGATTTTGATGTCTGATTTTGGATGGACACAAAAATATTGAAATGTGAAGCCGAGCTAAGTAGTTAAACGCCTTTTTTACTCGAATGGATTTTTCTGTCGATTTTATTCACTATATAATGAATACGAAAAGGAAATGGATTTCAAAATCTGATATTTTGAAATATTATCATTTTAATATTATAATGATATGGAATATTCAATTTTGATTTAGAATTGAAAATGAAGCGGAAATCGTTTTAAAATGAATTTATAAACAATTTATAAAATTCGTTTTAAATGAAAATTGACGATATATATATATCATATATATTTAAATAGCTTAAATAGAATGCGCCGCGCAGCGACCGTTCGTGAATTTCAACCATTAACTTCAAATTGATATAACGAGAGATCCGACCGTCGGATTTTCCTAAAACCACAACAATTGGGTTCGTATCGAAAAGATCTTTCCAATGAATGTAAGAGATTTAAATTTGAATGGTTGGATTTTAAAATATTTCCAAGTCTATTTTAGAAAAGGTCGTTATGAATGCAATTCGGTGGCCGTTATTGGAAACCGACCGTAAAGGCCTTAATAAAATTATAAAAAATATGGAAAAATTGTGTAAAATCATAATAAATGATTTAGAAAGATTTTAGATGAAAATTTTCAAGTTTTGAAAAGATAAAAATATATTTTTATTGAAATGACCTAGTTAATAACTAGAATAATAAGCCAGTGTTTTTGAATAAATAAATTGGATTTGTAAATGGGTTTTGAAATAACAAGAATTTTCCAACGAATGAATTGGAATGGATTTGAGTGGAAATAATATTCGGAATATTTCGATATTGGATTCCGTGATTACATGGATATTGTTGAGGAATTTGGAAGATATGGATGTCGTTATTCCCAATTCGATATCCCCTTAGTTTCAGAATTTGATATTGAATATAAGCCGATATGATTTCTATTTAGTGCCTTGTATTTGATATCAAATTGGATTTTGGGTTTGTCGTGAATGGCGTCTTTAATAACACCGTTCTTAAACCCCGTTGAGAAATAGAATAAATCTTTTAATTAAGCTTTAGAGAAGTTTACCAACTAATTTAATTGGAATTTAAATGGAAGTTGATTTTGGGTTTATCGTGAACAATGTTTTAAATAACATTTGTTTTTTAACCCAATAAATAGTGAAGTTATAATTTGGAATTTGTAAATCTTTTAAATAAGATTTAGTGGAAATTTCCGAAGTAAATTTTCCAATTTAATATATTAAATTGGAGTTGATTGGAATTCATTTTGGTAGTAATCGAAATGAGCTTCTGTGAAAGAAGACCGTTACTATATATGGAATTTAAAAGGTTTTACCGTTATTCCATTTATAGTATTAGTCTGATACAGAAATTAATATCAATTATATATTAACCTATTTTCCATGAAGGTTCCATAGTTAATGGAAGATGATTTGGGTTTATCGTGAACTGTGTTTTAAATGACATTCGTTCTTTAACCCAGTTAAAGAAAGGATAATTTCTAAAGGTTAAAAAACCATCAAGTAATGATTTTTGAAGATTAAAACTAAGATGGAGTTTTAATAAATTTTTAATTAGATTGAAATGTGAATGTGATAATTAAATTTATCGAATTCATGAAGTGTTCGAAAATGGAGTAGAACCAGTTTTGCTCCATGTGATAGTTAATTCTTTAATTAGATTTGAACATGAAATGATAATTAAATTTACTGATAACCCAGGAGGTGTTAGATATGGAGTACTAACAGTTTTGCTCCATGGGATGAATCGACTACGATTAAAATGAAATAAATGATTACTTTGGTACGGCGATAATCCCGACTAGTTTTATAAATCTTAATTTGGTTTAGAATTGTTAGAGGATAATATAAAATCTTTTGCAGTGACTTTTTAAGGAAGATTAAACAATAAGTCTAAAAGAATTTATCTTTAATAAAATTAATGGGATCCTTTCCCTAAAGGTATTAATATTTGAATAAAAGTATGTTCTGAAATGGAATGAGGTGTATGATGTGTTTATATATCACTTGATTATAAAATACACGAGTTATTCGGAAAGACCGGGTTTAACCCATTCTGAATAACTGTTACGACGATTAAAAGTCGAAGATATTGAAGATGGTGCAAGACCGACAATATTCACATCAAATAGATTTCTACTTATGCCTTTTTTTGGAGTTTCTACCTTAAAAGGGTTACAGTGGTAGTTGTCCGGACGTACTTGTTGATTGGTTGGATATGCGAGGGTCTCTCTCCTGTATTGGACATATGGGACGAGGAATAAGGTGCCTCCGGTTTCGTTCAGACCCAGAACGGACTTGTGAATGGATGTGTGTCTGACATTGGATTTTATTCTATGTTGATTGATTTCTATTAAACATATATTTTTTTGGTGGCGGAGAATTTATTCTTTTTCTTAACACCCTTCTCTGAGACGTATGAGCTTAGAGGTTATATATTGATAGACATCAGTCGTATGGCGTGGATTGACAATGTAGCATGCTAAGATGCAATGATCAAGGCTTTTGATGAAAAGAAGAGTCTTTTGGACGATAATCAAAGCACAACTTTAAGTAGCATAGCTTTGTGTATAGCGTTAATCCGCAAGCCTCACACCCGGTATGAGTCAAAACGGGATAGTGACCATAGGGAGAACTTTCGTTTCTTTCTAACTAGAAGTGGTGTCACGGTATGGAGTCCAGACATTTTTACTTATATGGATGATGGATTGCGAGGCGCCTCGAATATGGTAGGTCGACGTACTGACCATTTGGAGGTCCGATAGGACCGGGAAATGTATTGTTCAGGGATAACCAATCCACTAAAGTAAGTGTGGACCGGCCTTATCGTTCACAGGGCTCGCCAACATCCGAGTCCTGAGGCATTTGCTAGAGTGTCTTGAATTGGAGAGGAGTCATCCCTTGCCTTAAATCATAGATGGAATCCAATTTCCAATACACGACTTTTTGATTTTAGTTGTAAACCAATATGGCGACATAGTAGGATGGGGTACTATGTCGTCTATGATTGATATATTTATATTTGAAGTTGTTTGATACACTATGCACTTATAGTATTATCAAAATGATTTGTTTTAAAGCGTACCAAGCATGTTTTGCTATTACAAGGGAAAAATCTATCCTCCGACTTGCGTTGCATTGTGTGATGGAACGTGAGTCTTATAATTGCTTCATTTTTCGAAAAGTATTGCATTGCTTTATAATTTTTTTTATTTCAAGCTTGGTATTAGTGGGAGTAAACCCGTTCCGTGACATATGGCGTGGTCCCATGAATTTCCCTATTTTAAAGTAAATATTTAAAAACTGTTTTAAGTTCTCACACTAGTCCCATGACTGACTCGGAGTTTATTGTTTCTACCTAAATTCTGGGTGCCCATAGTTTCCACACGGGCAGTCAGTAATTTTGGTTTTGCAGATTTCTATTTAACAGTATCGTGGTTTATAGCTAGAGTTATATTCAGAAAGCTTTATATATGTTTATCTCATCAGTTGTGGTTGTTGATGTATTTCCAATGTGCATCGTATTTATACATTTTTATTTCCACTGCTATGTAATTTTAATCTCTGGTATTCTTCCGCTGTGTAATAATATTTATTCGAACTCTGATATTCTTATACATTGATGTAAATTGTTGTAATAGTAATGAAATGTTCTAGT
Source organism: Allium sativum (assembly GCA_030737875.1). Lineage (NCBI taxonomy): Eukaryota > Viridiplantae > Streptophyta > Magnoliopsida > Asparagales > Amaryllidaceae > Allium > Allium sativum. Next base: position 963,388,955 of record CM060912.1, on the reverse strand, counting down.
GTTTGCATTCTGATGAGTCGTGTTCTCAAAGCAATCTAGGCTCCTTCGTCTCTTCGGGGATCAGGGAAGTCTGGGTCGTTTTGGCGTGGTATCAGAGCTTTGGTTTGCAAAGCTCGAGAACAAAACACATTAGAACCGCATGAGAGAATTCATCAGAGATAGAAGTATTAACATTCTACTTAAGAATATCCATTAGAGATAGAATCAGTAGCGTCCTAGAATGAGAAACTCATTAGAGATGGGGTTAGTAACGTCCTAGAATGAGTTGAGAGTGATATATTTATATGTAACGTATTTGTGATGATTATGTTGTGAAATGATTTGGCCTACTTCGGGATATGAAATGATTTGGTATGTGGCTAAAGATTCGGGTAACCCGGACGACTAAAATTTTTGGTGAGATGGCGGTGTATTTTCCCCGAGGGCGTGGGATGGTCCATCGTCAATGTAGCCTGCTCCATCGTGGGAAGTGCACATATATATATATATATATATCGACTTGGTAAGGTGTGTACCCTTTGCCTTGTCTGAGGGCTGAATACCTCCCAATATTTGGTTGCATATCTATTTGTATGCATTGTGATGTTTTGGAATTCATATTTCCAAAGATTTTGGTTTGAAATCCCGAATTAAAATCTATTTTGATATAAAAGCTAGATATGTTTTTCAAAATGATTTGAAATAAGAAATCAGGAATAAAGCCCAAATAAATAATTTATGTAAAGTGAATTGGATCTTGAAAAGTCTAAATTTGGGATTAAACCTAATTAGGTAGATTGGAAAATTGCATGCTATTTGATGCATTGTAGATACGTAAGTCTATTGTTGGTTTTATGGTATTCTTTGGGGTAAACCCATTCCGTGTTATACGGCGTGGTCCCTTGATTTACCCAACACTAAAGTAAAGTTTAATAACTGTTTTAGTTCTCACACCAGTCCCATAACTGACTCAGGGTTTATTGTTTCTACCTAAACTCTGGGTGCCCATATTTTCAATACGGGCAGCTAAAAATTTTGGTTTTCACAGATATTTCTTTTCATAGGATCCTGGATTACAGTTGGAGCTATATTCGGAAAACTTTGTATCTATGTATCCCTTCAGTTGTGTTAGTTGATGTCGTTTTATGCTGCACATTATGTTTATGTGTATAAATGTAATTTAAATCTCTGATATTATTTTCTGCTGTGGAATATTGATTCATACTCTAATTTATTCTTGTACTCTGATGTAAATTGTTGTAATAGCAATAAAATGTTCTATTGTTGGTGTTCCGATGCTTCGTGTTCTCAAAACAATCCGGACTCCTCCGTCTCCTTGGCAATCGAGGAAGTTTGAGTCGTCTCAGTTCCAATCTTTAGAGGAGACAGATGGGTAGAAGTTCAAAGAGACGTTTGATTGTTTGGTGTGATTGATTTGGTTTGCTTGATTCGAATATGATTGAATTTGTATGAATTTGTTGAAATATTGTTTTTAAATATTGCTTGGATTTAAAACATGTATGTATATTGACACCTTTGTAAATATTAAACACTTGGTATTGAGTATTTTATTTTTATAGTCATGAATTTAAGGGGAGTAATTTACTTTAGTATAATTATAGGATATGTATAGATAGATAAAGGATTAAAGGGGAGTATGTTTAGAATTTTTTTTAATAATGACAAAGGGGGAAAATTATAAAATAAGGATTAGTTTAAGGTAGAGTATGTAGAATTCATGATGACAGGGGGAGTATAAGAAGGATCAGTGTCAACAAGGTATGAACAGGTATGAATATTTTATATATCAAGGTTGTCATCATAAAAAAGGGAGATTGTAGGAGAATGGAGTTTTAATGACAATAAACTTATTTCAATTATCATTATTAATTGATTATAAAGTATACACTAACATTTCCGTCTATAATATATATATATATAAATATGCAGGATTTGTATATAGTAATTAATACTAAAGACTGTACAGTTTTAGAGTTTCAAGAGATCCAGGATTCAAAGGAGATTCAAGACTCATGAGTAATCAAGTTATCAAGATTTCAAGACAAATATAGTAATAGAGTCTAGTTTATATGTAGGACTCTAAATAGCACTCCAGGTTCAAATTCAAATAATATTTTTCAAAATTCTGATTTTCAAATTCAAATTTTCTAAATTCAAATTTTAATTTCAATTTTTTTATCTTACATATGATTTCAAATATAAGTTTTAAATTTAAGTTTATATAAGTTTATATAATTTTATACTTATATAATTTTATAGTTATATGGTTATATGGTTTTAAACTTTATAAATTTATAAATTTATAAATATGTTTATATAATATATAATTATGTTTTCATAAGGTTTTATACTTTAGAATACTCATTTATATCACTATGTTTTAATTCAAGAATTTCCGGAATAATTTATACAATTAAAAACTTGTAAAATAGGTTTAAAAATATTTTGTACATGCTTATGTCGACATATATTTATGTCTATGTCAACATACAACTGTCAGATATTCAATTTTCAAAGGAAGTGTCATTTCACTATTTGTAACGTTCCACAAGCGTTGCAACCTTTCAAATCTTATAAATAGGGGTTAATTTTGAATTTTTTGATCATTCTTCTACTCCATCTTCACCCCTCTTCATACCACCATTAATATTTCATATTTTACTGATTTCTACACTTCTACTTTGTCGATTTCTACTCTAATTATATAAAACTTCTTTTTTTCTCACTCTCTATCCATTACTCTCTGAATTGAAGTGATATTGAAGAGATATAGGGTTGTTGTAATCTTTTGGAAAGTATTTGGGAAAGGGTGTGTTCCTTGTTGCTCTGAAATCAAGGAAAGAGAGCGGTGATAATCTTGTAGCCGTGAAATCAAGAGTGGTTGGAGCGATGATAACATTGTAGCTGTGAAACCAAGTGGATTGTACATGGATAGTGATATTAATAAAACTGTGCAATCTAGTGTTGTGTGGGACTGGACGTAGGAGTAATCCAAACCTATATAAAATCCGGTGTGTTCCTTCCTTTTCTGCATTTTATGTTTATCTATTTCCATGCTTCTGTTTGATTTTGTATCTGTGATCATCTCTGTTGTGTGTGATTCATATAGTACATCAATTAAGTTTAAGATTTCTGTAAATTCCTTAGAAACATTATTCACCCCCCTCCTCTAGTGTTTGTCTTGTCTTAAGATCCGCATCACGCATTCCCTAACAATTGGCAACAGAGCATAGGTTTTCAAAATTTCATAATATGATTTTTGAAAATATTAAATGGCAACCAACACTGGTAATGATAGTTTTTTTGTAGAGGGCCAGTCCACTGTTAGACCACCAATTTTTAATGGTAGTAATTATTCATATTGGGCATGTAGAATAAAAATATATTTACAATCAGTAGCACTAGACATATGGAATATTACACAGACCGAGTATGTTGAATCCACAACTAATTTTGCATAATGGACTAATGAACTAAAGGTTGCTGCACAAAGTAATTCTAAAGCCATGAGTATGTTATTTTGTTCATTATATATAAATGAATTTAATAGAGTGTCAGTTTGTAAATTTGCTTATGAAATATGGAGGACTTTACAAGTTACTCATGAAAGAATCAATAAAGTAAAACAGACAAAGATATCGATGTTAATTAATCAGATTGAGTTATTTAAAATGAACGAGAATGAATCTATCTCCGATATGTATTTTAAATTCCAAGAGATAGTGGATTCATTAATAACATTGGGAAAACTTATTCAGGAGAAGATCAAGTCAGAAAAATATTAAGTTCATTGACTCCAAAATGGGATCAGAAAACATGGGTAATTGAAAAAGCCCATAATGTCAGTGGAATGAGGATTGAGGATTTAATCGAGAATTTGAAGTCTTTTGAAGTCCGATTATGGAAAAGAAAGGAAAATAAGCCAATTAAAAAGAAATCTATAGCATTTGAAGCAACAACAAATGGTTCTGATTCAAGCAGCGAAGACGATGAAGAAACAACCTTAATGACATGAAATTTCAGAAAATTTCTGAGATACAGAAGGAGAAATAACTTTCAAAGGAATAATCAAGGGAGTTCAGGAAGAAATAACGATCGATGCTATAACTGCAACAAACCAGGCCATATTAAGAGAATGTGTCCATATCAAGATAAATCAAATCAACAAATGGACAATAATAATTCGTGGAAGAAAAGAAAGAGGGCTTGCACAACATCTTTAGATGACTCAGATTCATCATCAAGTGATGAAGAGCCAGAAACCAGAAATTCAAATATGCATTTCCCAGCAATTCAGAATTCAGAAAATATCGAAGAAATGGATCTAAAAACCAGGTACGCCTTAATTAATTTTTATTTTTTTGGTTGAATGGATGGTTGGTTTGCTTTGTCTGTTTACTTTGTTTTGAATTTAAAATTTAAACTTGAAATTTAAAATTCAAATTTGAATTTTGAAATTCAAAATAATAATAAAATAAATTTTAGATGTTTGTTAGGATTAATATTATTTCAGGAAATAGTTAAACCTGAAATATAAATCGATAATATAAAACCAAAAGCCAAAAACCATATGTCCTTTGAATTTCAACATGTTTGTCAACATACACATATCCCTATGTCGACATAAAGGCTTGTAAAATGAAATTCAAATTTTGAATTTCAAAGGTTTAAACTTTCAAACTTCCCTCCAACTTTTCACCAACTCCCAAGGTCTGACGCTCGAGATAACAATGAAGTATATTACCCGAAACTCATCAAAATGTTCTATGCAAATCTTAATCATGGCTGTTACGAAGGAGATGAAAATCAAATTTGGAGCAGAGTAAAAGGCACATAAATCGTTCTTGATTGTGAAATTTTGGGCAATATCTTAAATTGCAAAAGTACGAGCATGGATTTTTCGGAGTTCAAAATCAATGAAATGGATTTAGAAACCTTTCATCACATATTTAAAAGCGATGCACACTTGGAATTCAAAAATCGCTTTTTCTGCCTAAAAACAAGAATTGTAAACCTTCTCCTTTAACATACCATCACTCCTCGTTTCGGAAACTTCAACAACCCAACTCTCGAAGTCCAAAAAGCATTCTTTGCTATTATTGGTGGTAATGATGTCTATTGGGCCGATATGATTCTAAAAGAATCCCAAAGAAATGTCTACATGAGAAAACACTCTTTATTATGGAGTTTATCTTACTCGAATTTTCAAATATTTCAGAGTTGATTTCAAAGGAGAAGAATTTGTATCAAGAAAGGTGTTTGACTCCACAAATATACTCCTTATGCAAATTCCACTCACCTTCAAGCCTTATGAGACGTTCGAAGATAAACAAGGTCGAATGCAACAAGAACAAGAACCTATGAATATCGAAGAAGAAGAAACTTCTTTGGAAAGTGTAGAGTGTCCAATCAACACTACAACCATTTCCAAAAAGACACTTGTCCAAAATCAAGTAAAAATAGCCAAGAACCAAAAGAATCTAAAAAAGACGCTTACTCGTATGTCTAAGTTTATTGGCAAAATAGGAAGAAAACTTGGAATTTCATCTTCTTCCTCCTCGTCATCCATTGAAATCTAAGCTTATCTAGTTTATATTGCTTTTCGTATTTGCTTTCAAATCTCGTATTTAGTGTCTCAAAATTAGTTAGATGTATTTGCTTTCAAGTTGAAATGAATGATGTTTTATTTATGTCAAAACTATCTTTAATTTACTATAAAAACATTAGAATCATATATATTAATATAATATAATAACAATTATCTCAAAATTGAAAATTTCCAAAAAAAATCCTATGTATGTCGACATGTAATAGACAGATTTTCAAATTTGTTCAAAATTTAAAATTTAAATAACTAACTCATGTCTATTGAAATCCAATGAATTCCAGACCCAATATAAACCTATTTCTTCCAGAAAAATTTATTCTATCTTTTTCCTTCCTCTCTAATCAATTCTTATCTAAAAACTATCAAATTATGGCAAATCCAATAACGAATTTGAATGAAATTCTTGAAGAAACTTTGAATTCTTTCAAGAACATCATATCCGTAGTTCTACGAAATCAGCGTCATCTCAAATTAAGTCAAATAAAGTTGGTAGAACAACAAGAGAAGCCTTTGATGCCATCTATGAGCTAATATCATCTCTTTTCAAAGGCGAAGACAACAATCTCGCTAAGGCAACTCCTATAAAAGAAGATGAAGATTAGGAGGTCATCAAGAAAGATCCAATCTTTGGAGGAGACAGATGGGTAGAAGTTCCAAGAGACATTTGATTGTTTGGTATGATTGATTTGGTTTGTTTGTTTTGAATATGTTTGAATTTTTGTGAATTTGTTTGAAAATTATTTGTAAATATTGCTTGGATTTAAAACATGTATGTATATTGACACTTTTGTAAATATTAAACACTTGGTATTGAATATTTTATTTTTATAGTCATGAATTTAAGGGAAGTAATTTATTTTAGTATAATTATAGGATATGTATAAACAGATATAGGATTTAGGGGGAGTATGTGTAATAACCCGGAAAATCTGAACCAGTTTAAAATTTTTATTTTGGCAATTTTAGCGAATTTTGAACATTTAAAATAGATTATTTTAAATAATATCGACGAGAAAATTTATTTTGATTATAATTCGAACGTATATATTATACGCGTCGCCGTTAGAATATAAATATTTATATATAATTATAAATAGAATTGAGAATGACGCGGTAGTTCGATAATTCGATTTCAAACTTCAATTGAATGTACCGGGTGCAAAACAATCCGGATTTTAGTGAAACCAAAAACATTAGGATCTAATTGATGATATCTTTCCAACGAATCCGAAGAATCAAAATTTCATAGCGGGAATCAAAAGATATGTCCAGTTGAAAATTCTAAATAGTCGTTATGGAATTCAGGCCCTTAAAAATAGACATTTTGCAAATGACCTCGGATTTCGACGAAACCACTTTTGTTGGGTCCGTGATGTCAAATTATTGCTAGATTTCAAATTTCATAATTTTTCGATTCAATATGTGAGCGTGGTAAAGGAAAACGCGTTTGACCAGTTTCAGTTGATTTTAACCGACTAGAAAATGGCCATTTTTCCAACGGTCTCAGAATTCGACGAAACTAGTTTTGTTAGGACCGTATGGTCAATAAGAAGCTAGAAAATATTTTCCGAGAATTTTCCTAATTAGTATGTGACCCCGGTAATTTGAAATGCGCGTTCAAATTCAATATAATGATTTAAATGTAAATTCAACGGAAACTGATCAAAATGATCGAATCAGCTTACGATACATGTCCCATTGTGTTCGGAATGGGGGTAAAACGCTATGGGCGACAGGCGGTGGGCCTCATTTTGAGGTCGAAAATAAAAGTTGCTTTTTGGGATTAAATTAAATTTAAAAAAAAGGGGGTCAACCCTTATTTCACTTAACCCCCACTCTATGCTTTCTCTCTCCCCTTTTCATTCTTCACCGTTCGATTTCAGGGAGATAAATAAAATAAAATAAAAAGGGATTCGACGAAGATGGAAGCCGCCTCCCCCTGATGACCGACGACGGCCACGCCCCACCTCAAGCGCCGCCTCCCCCTCTTCAACCGACGCGAGCTACAGCCCCCCCCCCCCAGTTTCGAACTCGTCGCCGCCAACGAGGAGTGCCACCACCCGCGAACGCCGCCATCAACCCCTCCTTCCCCCTTTTCGATTCGATCTCCTCCTTTCCCTCCCTTCCCTGAAAACCCTCATGCCCAAAACCCAACCCGACCGCCGCCTCTCAAGAGCACCAGCAACCCCTCCGACGCACCATCCCCCTCCTCTTTCTGCAACACTGTAAGTTTTAATTATTTAATTTTATTTTCAATAATCAGTTTTTTTTTATATATATAAATATTTTAAAGAACCGATTTTTATTGTTTATAAAGAAATGATCCTGATTGTTTAGAAAGAATTGATTTTTATTATACAATGTGAAATGATTTTTATCATGAAGAAAAATATAATCATTTTTATATGAAATGGTTTAGAAGAAAAATGCGATTTTGAATTTATAAAGATTCGATTTTTATAAAGTAGAAGTAATAAAATATGATTTTTATAAAATAGAGACGATAAAAATATGATCTTTATATGGTGGCGATAATAAAAATATGATTTTTATATTTTTAAAGTATTAAAAATATAATCTTTCATATTGTAGAAGGATAAAAATGTGATTTTTGTTTATGTAGAGAATTTAAAAATATAATTTTTACATGATAGGAATATTAGAAATACCATCTTTATATGTGTAAGAAAATAAAAATGTGATTTTTATAATGATATATTTGAAAAGGCGAAATCTTTATATAGAGACTAGCGAGTTAAAAATAGAATTTTTATCTATATAGTAGCGGTGTGAAAATGGAATTTTTACCCATATAGCGAGGAAGTAAAAATTCGATTTTTATATATTGAAAAGCGAAGTGAAATTTCGATTTTTATATATGTAGTGGCTACGGGCAACGAAAGCGACAAAAGGCGGAAATGGCGAAGATTTCTCTAAATGAAGTATCGTGAAGTTGGATAGCTATCGGTGAGAATTTCTCACTCTTCAATTTCTTTTCTAGTTATATATATATATACTAGGATGCAGACGGTGTTTAGTAGCACCCGACACAATCGTCCACAGACCATGAACTTGATTGTTTGGTTGCATAAATTAGTTAGATGATTTGATTTGAATTTGGTTGTTTGGTGAATTTGATTGATGTGTGAATGGCGTGGGCCTTCACTAGACCGGGGATAAGGCTAGGCCTCGTCCCGTTTCTAGTATCGTGCCGTTATGCCTCCAAAATTTTCTAAAGCAAGTTAGAAAAATAAAGATTTCATTTTATTTGATAAATGAACTGAACAAAATATTCAAAGGTTGAATAAAATAATTTGGTTGTTAAAAACATAATTTTTAACGTGAATGTGAATAAATAAATATTCATTTACAAACCAGACGGTTTGTTTATATACACCTATTTGACTGACATTGATTGGGACGATAAATTTTACACATCGCTCAACTGCACAACTAAAATCTGTGTTTGATTGTTTGAAACCCCACACAGGTGTTGGGATGAAATTTGAAGTTCACTCATCCTGATTGATTAAATATGTCGATCGATTGATTGACAGGCTGTTATAAGCGTTAGACATCTATATTTGATGCTTATACAGTGTAGTGCACTTTGGTTGATGGTTGATTATTTTTCAATGCTATTATATACATGTGTTGTATGAAAATCCATATAATTAATTTTATATGGTGATTGATCGGGCCTCATTCCAATTTAGAAGATAAAGAATATTATAAAGTAAATGTTCATGTGTTGACTGTACTCATCCATTGAGATTAGTCATGTGTTGAACGTAATATTTTAACAATAAAATTTATATCTTTATCACTATAAAATAAAGGTTCATGTGTTAACTGTACTCATCCGTTGAGATTAGTCATGTGTTGAACGAAATAATTTAACAAAAATAGTCACACGTGGACAGTACTCATTCATTGAGATTAGTCGTGTGTTGACAAAAATAAATATTCATTTGTTGAATAGAATAAAGGAATATATGAAGCCGTGTTGATTAGATTGACGCCATTTTGACGTGAACAATATTTATATCGATTTTATTCATTTTGAAATGAATTGAATATAAAACGATTTTGAAATGAATTGAATACAAAACGATTTCGAAATAAATCGAATATAAAACGAATTCGAATTGAATTGAATATATAATGAGTTTGATTTGAATAAAAAACGAATTTGATTTCAATGGAATAGAAAACGAATTTGATTTCAATGGAATAGAAAACGAATTTGATTTCAATCAAATATATAACGAATTTGATTTCAATCGAATATATAACGAATTTGATTTGAATCGAATAGAAAACGAATTTGATTTGAAAAGAAAACGAATTCGAAACGAAATTGAATTAAAAAGGAAATGAATTCGAATCGAATTAAAATCGATTTGAATGGAAATCAAATAGGAATGAAAGTAAAAAGGATTTATAATAGGAAATTCAATGTTTATTTGAAGTTGAAATAAAGGTAGAAATTGTTTTTGAAACGAATTCAAAACTTTTTGTAAAATTCGTTTTTAATTAGAAATCGACGAAGTATATATAATATATATATATATATATATATATATATATATATATTATATAATATAATGGCCTGAATAGAACGCGCCGCGCCGCGGTAGTTCGTGAATTTCGACCATTTATTTCAAACGGACATTACGGGAGATCCGACCATCGGATTCTCCTAAATTCGGAACCGTTGGGTTCGTATCGAAAAGAGCTTTCTAACGAATATTAGAAATTCAAAATCTAACGGTTGGATTTGGAGATACATTCAAATCAAATTCGAAAAAGGTCGATGTAAGTGCAGTTCGATGGCCATTGTTGAAAATCGATTGTACGGGCCTTAATAAAATTATTAAAAATAGTAATAATTTGTGTAAAATCATAAGAAATGATTTGGGAAAAATTGGGGTGAAAAACTCCATATTTGAAAAGGTAAAAATGGATTTTTATCGAAATGAACTAGTTTGGAACTAAATTTAAAACCCAATTATTTTTAAATAAATAAATTAGATTGAAAAAGGGGTTTTAAATAATCGGAAATTCTAATATATTTGATTGGATTTGAAATGGGTTTATCGTGAACGGTGTTTTAAACAACACTAGTTCTTTAACCCGATAATAAATAGAATGTGATTTGGGTTTTTCGTGAAATGTGTTTTAAATAACACCTAGTTCTTTAACCCAGTAAAAGGAGTTTTAACGAATCTGCAATTAGGTTGAAATGTGAATCTAGAATCTAAATTATCAAATTTAGAAATGAGCGAGAATGGAGTATCGCCAGTTTTGCTCCAAAGCGATAGTTAAACCTTTAATTAGATTTGAACGTGAAATGGTAATTAATTTTACCGATAACACCATAGTATTAGATATGGAGTATTACCAGTTTTGCTTCATGGGATGAATAGGTTGGGATTGGGAAATAAAATAAATAATCACTTCGGTGTGGTTCGCTAATCTCGACTAGTTTAGAAAAAACATAATTTGGTTTGAGACGACATCCAAAGGAGGATTAAAGAATAAATTTAAAGAATTTATCTTTGATAAAATTAATGGGAACCTTTCCCCGAGAATATGAATTGGAATGAGGCGTATGTTGTGTTTGTGTTACATTCGTTTTTTAATATATGCGGGTTGTTCGGAAAGACCGGGTTTATACCCATTCTGAATAACCGATTCGACGATATGTCGAAGATGAAGACGGTGGTCGAAGACCAGAAGTCTTCACATTGTTTGGATAATTACTGACGATCCTGATTGGGCTGTACACCCAAGAGGATGGAAATAGTTGGTGGTCGTCCAGACGTACTTGGAGATCGATGGATATGCGAGGAAAGTGCCTCCGGTTTCGTTCAGACCCAGAACGGACTTGTAAATGGATTGTTTGTCTGACATTGGATTTTATTCTGTGTTGATTGATTTCTGTTAAATATATATCTGTTTGGCGGCGGAGAATTTATTCTCTTGCTTAACGCCCTTCTCTGAGACGTACGAGCTTAGAGGTTATATATCGATAGATATCAATCGCACGGCATGAATTGCCTGTGTGGCATGCTGAGTTGCATGGATCAAGGCTTCTGTTGAAAAGCAAAGTCTTGTGGTTGATGATCAAAGCCCGGCCTACGTGGCAGCTTTGTGTATAACGTGAATTCGCGAGCCTCACACCTCGGTATGAGTTAAAAACGGGATACGGGCCATTGGGAGAACACGACGTTTCTTTCTAGCTTTGGTAGTGTCAGTGACTTACCAGCCCTGACATTTATATACTTTTCACCTTTGTGGTTGTTGGAATGAGGCGCCTCGATTATAGGTCTGTAAGGACCGGGAAACGTGTGTTCAGGAATAAATAATCCTCTAACGTAAGTGAGGACCGGCCCAACCGATCCAAGTGGCTGCCCAGAGTGTGTAGTCCTGAGCATTTGCTAGAGTGTCTCGAAGCGGAGAGGAGCTTGCCCCTTGCCTCGACTCATGACGGAAATCCAATTTCCAAATACGTGTATTGCGGTTTTAATTGTAGAACTAGTATGGCGACATAGTGGTATGGGACATTCATGCCGCCTATGATTTATATTTATGATTGAAATTGTTTTGACACTATACACTTATTATAGTATCAAATGATTTTTTTTAAACGTACCAAGCATGTTTGGCTGTTATAAGGTAAAACCCTATCCTCCGGCTTGCGTTGCATTATGTGATGGGACCTGGGTCTTATAATAGCTTCATTTTTCGAAAAAGCATTACGCTGTTTATTCTAAGCACTGGTATTCTTGGGAGAAAACCCGTTCCGTGTTATACGGCGTGGTCCCTTGAATTACTCTCTTTTAAAGTAAAGTTTAAATAACTGTTTTAGTTCTCACACCAGTCGCATGACTGACCTGGAGTTTATTGTTTTAACCTAAACTCTGGGTGCCCTTAATTTCCGCACGGGCAGCTAGTAGTTTTGGTTTTGCAGATTTATATCCACAGGATCCTGGTTTACAGCTGGAATGATATCCGGAAAGCTCTGTATCTGTATATCACCTTCAGTTGTGCTTTGTATGATTTTCCGCTGCTATGTAATTTATTGTAATCTCTGATATTTATCGAATGTAATTTATTGAATTATACTCTGTATATTCTTGTATTCTGATGGAATTGTTGTAATAGCAATGAAATGTTCTCCCGTCTGCGTTCATTTGTGTGTTGTTCTCAAAGTATCCGCTCTTTCCCTCACGGGGAAGTCACAGGTTCTTACAGTGGTATCAGAGCTTTGGTTTATAGAGCTCGAGAACAAGACACCTTAGAACCATACGAAAGAATTCATCAGATATTGGATTAGTAATATCCAATTAGAATGACTCGTTAGAGATAGGATCAGTAGTATCCTAGAACGAGTGTGAAGAGTATATTTTCCAAATGAAAACAATTTTGTTTTGAGAATTTAAATCGTTTTATACGTATTTGAATATTTATTTATTTTGAATATGGACAATCTAGTATATAAAGGTTTTGCATATACGCGTCATGAACGTATATTCGAAGTTTTAATATATTAGATAGATATAGAATCACACTCTAGTCGCACGGACCTGATTCTGATGATTGACGCGTCATCATCGGTAATTAGCTTCGTGTTTCGAAGGTGTGATATCTATATATTTCCATTATACTAGTGTGAGAACCAAAACTTATATATAGCTAGAACACATTGTTGTGAATTGGGATCAAAAACATGATTTTTGTATATATGTATCAAATTATGAATTTGAAACTCTAATTCACTAATTGATTGATGTTTGGTTTTTTGTTAAATTGTTTGATAATTTTGAACCCTTTTACCTAATTGAACCAAATATTGAATTATATTGGAAATTAGCTGCATTTGCTTGCATATACATATACTTACAATTAACAGGTCATAGCAAGGAGGCTAGAGTAGAGAATAAAATTTGTTTGCCCGACAAATAGGTACATGTTTACTATAATTTACTGTTTTGTTTGGGTGATGATGATTTTATGAGCCGATTGGCTAGCCGCTTGGCTTTTTCTTTTTCTTTTTGAGATCAGAAGGCCTATATGGCAATTTTGGGATTTTCCCGTGGCTCCCGGTGCAGGGGAGGTTATGGCGAAATTTTTCGAAAATTTAGGGTGTTAGCCATATTTTTGAAAATTCGAAAATTCTCAGAAACTGAAAAGTTGGAGAATGGAAGCCAGATCGAACGTAGAGCTGATTAATCAAACCACTTTCGACTTTGTTCCTTTTCGGGGACGAAAAGTTTTAAGTGGGGGAGATTGTAATAACCCGGAAAATCTGAACCAGTTTAAAAATTTTATTTTGGCAATTTTAGCGAATTTTGAACATTTAAAATAGATTATTTTAAATAATATCGACGAGAAAATTTATTTTAAATATAATTCGAACGTATATATTATACGTGTCGCCGTTAGAATATAAATATTTATATATAATTATAAATAGAATTGAAAATGACGCGATAGTTCGATAATTCGATTTCAAACTTCAATTGAATGTACCGGGTGCAAAACAATCCGGATTTTAGTGAAACAAAAAACATTAGGATCTAATTGATGATATCTTTCCAACGAATACGAAGAATCAAAATTTCATAACGGGAATCAAAAGATATGTCCTGTTGAAAATTCTGAATAGTCGCTATGGAATTCAGGCCCTTAAAAATAGACATTTTGCAAATGACCTCGGATTTCGACGAAACCACTTTTGTTGGGTCCGTGATGTCAAATTATTGCTAGATTTCAAATTTCATAATTTTTCGATTCAATATGTGAGCATGGCAAAGGAAAACGCGTTTGACCAGTTTCAGTTGATTTTAACCGACTAGAAAATGGCCATTTTTCCAACGGTCTCAGAATTCGACGAAACTAGTTTTGTTAGGACCGTATGGTCAATACGAAGCTAGAAAATATTTTTCGAGAATTTTTCTAGTTAGTATGTGACCCCGGTAAATTGAAATGCGCGTTCAAATTCAATATAATGATTTATATGTAAATTCAACGGAAACTGATCAAAATGATCGAATCAGCTTACGATACATGTCCCATTGTGTTCGGAATGGGGGTAAAACGCTATGGGCGACAGGCGGTGGGCCTCGTTTTGAGGTCGAAAATAAAAGTTGCTTTTTGGGATTAAATTAAATTAAAAAAAAAGGGGTCAACCCTTATTTCACTTAACCCCCACTCTATGCTTTCTCTCTCCCCTTTTCATTCTTCACCGTTCGATTTCAGGGAGATAAATAAAATTAAAAAAAAGGGATTCGACGAAGATGGAAGCCGCCTCCCCCTGATGACCGACGACGGCCACGCCCCACCTCAAGCGCCGCCTCCCCCTCTTCAACCGACGCGAGCTACAGCCTCCCCCCCCCCCCCCCAGTTTTGAACTCGTCACCGCCAACGAGGAGTGCCACCACCCGCGAACGCCGCCGTCAACCCCTCCTTTCCCCTCTTCGATTCGATCTCCTCCTTTCCCTCCCTTCTCTGAAAACCCTCACGCCCAAAACCCAACCCGACCGCCGCCTCTCAGGAGCACCAGCAACCCCTCCGACGCACCATCCTCCTCCTCTTTCTGCAACACTGTAAGTTTTAATTATTTAATTTTATTTTCAATAATTAGTTTTTTTTATATATAAATATTTTAAAGAACCGATTTTTATTGTTTATAAAGAAATGATCCTGATTGTTTAGAAAGAATTGATTTTTATTGTACAATGTGAAATGATTTTTATCATGAAGAAAAATATAATCATTTTTATATGAAATGGTTTAGAAGAAAAATGCGATTTTGAATTTATAAAGATTCGATTTTTATAAAGTAGAAGTAATAAAAATATGATTTTTATAAAATAAAGACGATAAAAATATGATCTTTATATGGTGGCGATAATAAAAATATGATTTTTATATTTTTAAAGTATTAAAAATATAATCTTTCATATTGCAGAAGGATAAAAATGTGATTTTTGTTTATGTAGAGAATTTAAAAATATAATTTTTACATGATAGGAATATTAGAAATACCATCTTTATATGTGTAGGAAAATAAAAATGTGATTTTTATAATGATATATTTGAAAAGGCGAAATCTTTATATAGAGACTAGAGAGTTAAAAATAGAATTTTTATCTATATAGTAGCGGTGTGAAAATGGAATTTTTACCCATATAGCGAGGAAGTAAAAATTCGATTTTTATATATTGAAAAGCGAAGTGAAAATTCGATTTTTATATATGTAGTGGCTACGGGCAATGAAAGCGACAAAAGGCGGAAATGGCGAAGATTTCTCTAAATGAAGTATCGTGAAGTTGGATAGCTATCGGTGAGAATTTCTCACTCTTCAATTTCTTTTCTAGTTATATATATATACTAGGATGCAGACGGTGTTTAGTAGCACCCGACACAATCGTCCACAGACCATGGACTTGTTTGTTTGGTTGAATAAATTAGTTAGATGATTTGATTTGAATTTGGTTGTTTGGTGAATTTGATTGATGTGTGAATGGCGTGGGCCTTCACTAGACCGGGGATAAGGCTAGGCCTCGTCCCGTTTCTAGTATCGTGCCGTTATGCCGCCAAAATTTTCTAAAACAAGTTAGAAAAATAAAGATATCATTTTATTTGATAAATGAACTGAATAGAATATTCAAAGGTTGAATAAAATAATTTGGTCGTTAAAAATATAATTTTTAACGTGAATGTGAATAAATAAATATTTATTTACAAACCGGACGGTTTGTTTATGTACACCTATTTGACTGACATTGATTGGGACGATAAATTTTACACATCGCTCAACTACACAACTAAAATCTTTGTTTGATTGTTTGAAACCGCACACGGGTGTTGGGATGAAATTTGAAGTTCACTCATCCTGATTGATTAAATATGTCGATCAATTGATTGACAGGCTGTTATAAGCGTTAGACATCTATATTTGATGCTTATACAGTGTAGTGTACTTTGGTTGATGGTTGATTATTTTTCAATGCTATTATATACATGTGTTGTATGAAAATCCATATAATTAATTTTATATGGTGATTGATCGGGCCTCATTCCAATTTAGAAGACAAAGAATATTATAAAGTAAATGTTCATGTGTTGACTGTACTCATCCGTTGAGATTAGCCATGTGTTGAACGTAATATTTTAACAATAAAATTTATATCTTTATCACTATAAAATAAAGGTTCATGTGTTGACTGTACTCATCCGTTGAGATTAGTCATGTGTTGAATGAAATAATTTAACAAAAATAGTCACACGTGGACAGTACTCATTCGTTGAGATTAGTCGTGTGTTGACAAAAATAAATATTCATTTGTTGAATAGAATAAAGGAATATATGAAGCCGTGTTGATTAGATTGACGCCATTTTGAAGTGAACGATATTTATATCGATTTTATTCATTTTCAAATGAATTGAATATAAAACGATTTTGAAATGAATTGAATATAAAACGATTTCGAAATAAATCGAATATAAAACGAATTCGAATTGAATTGAATATATAATGAGTTTGATTTGAATAGAAAACGAATTTGATTTCAACGGAATAGAAAATGAATTTGATTTCAATGGAATAGAAAACGAATTTGATTTCAATTAAATATATAACGAATTTGATTTCAATCGAATATATAACGAATTTGATTTGAATTGAATAGAAAACGAATTTGAATTGAAAAAAAACGAATTCGAAACGAAATTGAATTAAAAAGGAAATGAATTCGAATCGAATTAAAATCGATTTGAATGGAAATCAAATAGGAATGAAAGTAAAAAGGATTTATAATAGGAAATTCAATGTTGATTTGAAGTTGAAATAAAGGTAGAAATTGTTTTTGAAACGAATTCAAAACTATTTGTAAAATTCGTTTTTAATTAGAAATCGACGAAATATATATATAATATATATATATTATATAATATAATGGCCTGAATAGAACGCGCCGCGCCGCGGTAGTTCGTGAATTTCGACCATTTATTTCAAACGGACATTACGGGAGATCCGACCGTCGGATTCTCCTAAAATCGGAACCGTTGGGTTCGTATCGAAAAGAGCTTTCTAACGAATATTAGAAATTCAAAATCTAACGGTTGCATTTGGAGATACATCCAAATCAAATTCGAAAAAGGTCGCTGTAAGTGCAGTTCGATGGCCATTGTTGGAAACCGATTGTACGGGCCTTAATAAAATTATTAAAAATAGTAATTATTTGTGTAAAATCATGAGAAATGATTTGGGAAAAATTGAGGTGAAAAACTCCATATTTGAAAAGGTAAAAATGGATTTTTATCGAAATGAACTAGTTTGGAACTAAATTTAAAACCCAATTATTTTTAAATAAATAAATTAGATTTAAAAAGGGGTTTTAAATAATCAGAATTTCTAATATATTTGATTGGATTTGAAATGGGTTTATCGTGAACGGTGTTTTAAATAACACTAGTTCTTTAACCCGATAATAAATAGAATGTGATTTGGGTTTGTCGTGAACTGTGTTTTAAATAACACCTAGTTCTTTAACCCAGTAAAAGGAGTTTTAACGAATCTGCAATTAGGTTGAAATGTGAATCTAGAATCTAAATTATCAAATTTAGAAATGAGCGAGAATGGAGTATCGCCAGTTTTGCTCCAAAGCGATAGTTAAACCTTTAATTAGATTTGAACGTGAAATGGTAATTAATTTTACCGATAACACCATAGTATTAGACATGGAGTATTACCAGTTTTGCTTCATGGGATGAATAGGTTGGGATTGGGAAATAAAATAAATAATCACTTCGGTGTGGTTCGCTAATCTCGGCTAGTTTAGAAAAACCATAATTTGGTTTGAAACGACATCCAAAGGAGAATTAAAGAATAAATTTAAAGAATTTATCTTTGATAAAATTAATGGGAACCTTTCCCTGAGAATATGAATTGGAATGAGGCGTATGTTGTGTTTGTGTAACATTCGTTTTTAATATACGCGGGTTGTTCGGAAAGACCGGGTTTATACCCATTCTGAATAACCGATTCGACGATATATCAAAGATGAACACGGTGGTCGAAGACCGGAAGTCTTCACATCGTTTGGATAATTACTGACGATCCTGATTGGGTTGTACACCCAAGAGGATGGAAATAGTTGGTGGTCGTCCAGACGTACTTGGAGATCGATGGATATGCAAGGAATGTGCCTCCGGTTTCGTTCAGACCCAGAACGGACTTGTAAATGGATTGTGTGTCTGACATTGGATTTTATTCTGTGTTGATTGATTTCTGTTAAATATATATCTGTTTGGCGGCGGAGAATTTGTTCTCTTGCTTAACGCCCTTCTCTGAGACGTACGAGCTTAGAGGTTATATATCGATAGATATCAATCGCACGGCATGAATTGCCTGTGTGGCATGCTGAGTTGCATGGATCAAGGCTTCTGTTGAAAAGCAAAGTCTTGTGGTTGATGATCAAAGCACGGCCTACGTGGCAGCTTTGTGTATAACGTGAATTCGCGAGCCTCACACCTCGATATGAGTTAAAAACGGGATACGGGCCGTTGGGAGAACACGACGTTTCTTTCTAGCTTTGGTGGTGTCAATGACTTACCAGCCCTGACATTTACATACTTTTCACCTTTGTTGTTGTTGGAATGAGGCGCCTCGATTATAGGTCTGTAAGGACCGGGAAACTTGTGTTCAGGAATAAATAATCCTCTAACGTAAGTGAGGACCGGCCCAACCGATCCAAGTGGCTGCCCAGAGTGTGTAGTCCTGAGCATTTGCTAGAGTGTCTCGAAGCGGAGAGGAGCTTGCCCCTTGCCTCGACTCATGACGGAAATCCAATTTCCAAATACGTGTATTGCGGTTTTAATTGTAGAACTAGTATGGCGACATAGTGGTATGGGACATTCATGCCACCTATGATTTATATTTATGATTGAAATTGTTTTGACACTATACACTTATTATAGTATCAAATGATTTGTTTTAAATTTACCAAGCATGTTTGGCTGTTATAAGGTAAAACCCTATCCTCCGGCTTGCGTTGCATTATGTGATGGGACCTGGGTCTTATAATAGCTTCATTTTTCGAAAAAGCATTACGCTGTTTATTCTAAGCACTGGTATACTTGGGAGAAAACCCGTTCCGTGTTATACGGCGTGGTCCCTTGAATTACTCTCTTTTAAAGTAAAGTTTAAATAATTGTTTTAGTTCTCACACCAGTCACATGACTGAACTGGAGTTTATTGTTTTAACCTAAACTCTGGGTGCCCTTAATTTCCGCACGGGCAGCTAGTAGTTTTGGTTTTGCAGATTTATATCCATAGGATCCTGGTTTACAGCTGGAATGATATCCGGAAAGCTCTGTATCCGTATATCACCTTCAGTTGTGCTTTGTATGATTTTCCGCTGCTATATAATTTATTGTAATCTCTGATATTTATCGAATGTAATTTATTGAATTATACTCTGTATATTCTTGTATTCTGATGGAATTGTTGTAATAGCAATGAAATGTTCTCCCATCTGCGTTCATTTGTGTGTTGTTCTCAAAGTATCCGCTCTTTCCCTCATGGGGAAGTTACGGGTTCTTACAGTATATTTAGAATTTCTAATGGCAAAGGGGAAGAAATTATAAAACAAGGATTAGTTTAAGGGAGAGTATGTAGAATTCATGATGAGAGGGGGAGTATTAGAAGGATCAGAACTGTAACACCACACATTTTAAAGATAATAAAATGTGAATAATCTAATTAAATATTCAAAATTAGGCGGAACTGGCATCACCATTGCGTTCGTCTCGGAATTCTGGTTCTGATAGACCCAAAGTTTGCGTAAAACATATAATGTACGAAGAAGTTATGAGCATTAGACGTTTGTATATATATAAGGCCCGTATATATAAATATATTAACAATAAATATATCTAGAAAATCAAAACATGGAGAGGGAAACTAGAGCAGGAAAATGTCCCGTTGGGGGTTGACCCCACCGCAGATCTGGGCAGATTCTTCTGCCTGAACGTGGACTGTCTTCTGGTCTAAATTCGTTGCTGAACACCTATAAATAAACTTGTATAACCTACCCTAATCTCATATTTATGAGAAAACGTAGAAGCTCTACCATTCTTCTTCTTCCTCAAATCTCTTTAGAAAATTAAGATTATTAGTTTAGGAAAATTTCTTAATCCAGATCTGAAGGAAAGGAACGTATGTTTGTAAATGGGTGTTCAGATCCCTTATCGAAGGTAATTACCTAGATCTGGTCTATTTCATTTATCTTCCCTTTCTTCCCTTTTTCTTTTAGTAAAAATTATGAGTCCATGGTTGTTAGGTTCTAAATCCAATTAGGGGGACAACCATGGAATGCTTCCAGGATTTGGAAAACAAATGAGGTGAGTGGATGTAAGTTATATCATTTTTGATAATGGTATATTATCGTTTAACATTCCCCGTTATAATACAATGTGAATTTTCTAGAATAATTAAAAGCATTGAAATGTTATATATGAAAAATTGAAATATGATATGTTGAAATGTTAGATTAAAGTGACATGTTGGACAATTAATATGTTGGAAAGTTCATATGTTGAAATATAAACTTGTTAGAATATAGGTAGCAACTACTATTGTTCGTATTACATGTTAACTTGTCACATTTATATGCATGAACCCTTACTTGTATGAATTGGAATAGTTATATGATTAAACTGTTTAATGTTAGCATAGAATTGAATACATGAATATGGATTTGGGGGCATAAATCAAATTATGATTAACGATCTTAATTTGGGCATATGGTACATGATAAATACGACTAGGGAATGAGGCATGAAGACGTATAATGAAATAGGAATAATTGTTAAAGAATGAACATGCCTAGATTCATAGTAATTTGAACCTGTAACGCGCTTAGACACGAGGTTAGATTACATTTGTGGTAGAAGTATGCCCGGAACCGCGCCGCATATCCAGCTTCCACAGGTGGTAAATCCAATGTGAGGGGTCTAAATGCATAAATAAAACATGTAGTGGTGATAAGACACGAGGTTAAGCCAATTTGTGGTAGAAGTCTGCCCGGACTCGCCCGACAAATCCAGCATCCACAAGTGTAGGCTTAATGTGAAAGGTCTAGTGCGTAAATATACATACATACATATATATATATATATCTATACATATGTATGTATATAACAAGATATGAATAAATGGCAATGATGGTAATTAAATGTCTAACTCAGAAAATAAGAAAGGAAGGGATGTAATGGACTGAGTTAGTGTAATGTGAAGAAAAGATGATGAATTTCCCTAAATGATCTAATTCTGAGAACGTTGTTGCAAGTAAGCCACAATGAAAAAAGTAAGAAAAGAAAGAGAAATAACCTGCCACCACGGACTTGGATCGGAATACGTTATAAAAATAAATCACTGAATCCTTCTGTAAATCAAACTAATAAGGTGCATGAAGTGGTTTCCTTTAAAAAATAAGGAACATATATTGCAGAGAATGAAGAATAATGGGTTATAACTGTAAATCGTTTGGAATAAATGGGGAATGATAATAACCAATTATAAATAAATTACATTAATGAGAATGCTGTATAATAGGTAGACTTGACTTAGGGACAAGTGAAGATTATAACTTAGGTTATAACAAACTCGTAAGGAAATGAGATAACTGTTGAAATGAGATAAGTTGTACTTAATTATAAATTTAGTAATCTATAAACTTGGAAGCCTGAAATCTACTAGTAAGAATAACATGTTTAGGCTTGTCCTAGTGCAATAACCCGGAAATCTGGGCCAATTTAAAATTTTTATTTTGGCAATTTTAGTGAATTTTGAATATTTAAAATGAATTATTTTAAATAATAACGACGAGAAATTTATTTTGAATAGAATTCAAACGTATACGTTATATAGATCGTCGTAAGAATATAAATATTTATTTTAAATTATAAAAGGAATTGAAAATGGCACGGTAGTTCGATAATTCGATATCAAAATTCAAATGAATATACCGGGTGCAAAATAAACCGGATTTTAGTGAAACTAAAAATATTTGAATCTAATTGATGGTATCTTTCCAACGAATCCGAAAAATTGAAATTTCATAGCGGTGATCAAAAGATATGTCCAGTTGAAATTTCAGAATAGTCGTTATGGAATTTCGGCCCTTAAAAATAGTCATTTTGCAAACGACCTCGGATTTCGACGAAACCACTTTTGTTGGATCTGTAATGTCAAGTTATTGCTAGATCCCAATTTTCATAATTTTTCGAATCAATATGTGAACGTGGCAAAGGAAAACACGTTTAGCCAGTTTCAGTTGATTTTAATCGACTGGAAAATGGCCATTTTTCAAACGGTCTCAGAATTTGACGAAATTAGTTTTGTTAGGATCGTATCGTCAATACGAAGCTAGAAATAATTTTTCTGTAATTTTTGAAGTTAGTATGCGGCCCCGGTAAATTGAAATGTGCGTTCAAATTCAATATACATTGGTTTATAATGTAATTTGAACGGAAACTGATCGTAACGATCGAATTGGCCCACGAAACATATCCCATTGTGTTCGGAATGGGGGTAATTAGCTAGGGGCGACAGTCGTTGGGTCTCGTTTGGTGTTTGAATAAAAAGTCGACTATATGGATACAAATATATATATATTATATAATTAATTAAATATATACTTCACTCATCTTAAACTTCTCTCTCCCGGATTCACTTTTCAGAAAGAAAAAAACAAAACAAAAAACAAAAATGTGAGCTCTACGCGCGATGACCACCGCCATCGCCTCCGTCGCGCCCCCATAGTTGCACCCCCCACTCCCCTTCCACCGCTCCCTCCTCTTCTCCTTCTCACTTCTACAATCCGCGCGCCTCAAATCCCAACCCCATTTAAACCCTAGCCCCCAAACTGAACGGAACCCGCCCACTGGCCCACCGCTGCCGTCCCTGAAGCCTCCACCCCCACCTGAAGCCGCCGACCACCCTGCAGTACCCCGACACTGTCCTCAAACCTCCAGCCCCCTCTCTGAAAAAGCAACAGTAAGTTTTTTTTCTTTTTCTTAGTTTAATTATCTACATTGTTTTCAAATTCAGTTTATTTTTAATATGAAGCATAGTTTTAAAATTGATTTTTAACTTGAAAATATATGATTTTTAAGAACTGAAATTATAGTTTTTTTCATGCGAAGATATAGTTTTATTCATGTAAGAATATTAAGGCTACTAATGATAAAAATACGATTTTTAAATAGAAGTTAGCAAGAAGAAGACTCGATTTTTATATACAAAAAGAGGTGATTTTTATGTACATACTAGAAGATTAAAAATATGATTTTTAATAGATGTAGAGAATAAAAATATGATTTTTATTATATGTGAAGATTAAAAATATGATTTTTATATAGTAGGAATAATAAAAATATGATTTTTGTTATATGTGAAGAAAAAAATATGATTTTTATATAGTAGGAATAATAAAAATATGATTTTCATATAGTAGAAATAATAAAAATAAAATTTTTATATTGTAGAAGTAATGAAAATATATGAAGAAGAAATAAAAATAAATTTTTTATTTATTGAATGAAGCAATAAAAATAATTTTTATTATAAACAGCGGGACAAGGACTGCATAGGAATTTCAAGCAGATCCAGACGGTTCAGCAGTTCAAAAGCAAAGCACGGCGGAGTGGAACCCTCTGTGAGAACTTCTCACTTTTAATTTAAATTTATAGTTAAAAAAATATACTAGGATGCAGACGGTGTTTAGTAGGACCGGACACCCGTCATCCACAGACCATGGACGGCTTGTATGCTTGGTTGTTTGATTTTGATGTGTAGTTGATTGTGTGATGTGATGTGAAATGAAATAAAATATTTATATAGTTGAAAATATTTTATAGTTAAAAATAGAATTTTTAATGTGTATATGAAATGAAATAAAAATAAACAAATCGGACGATTTGTTTATATACACACATTTGACTGATATTGATTGGGACGATAAATTTTACACATCGCCCAACTACACAAATAAATTCTGTGTTTGATTGTTTGAAACCACACACGGGTATTAGGATGATATTTGACGTACACTAATCCCGATTGTTTAGTTGTATGTCGATCGATTGATTGACAGACTGTTATAAGCGTTGAATATTTATATTTGATGCTTATACAGTGTAGAATGCACTTTGAATGATGGTTGATTATTCATCGTTGTTATTGTATACATGTGTTGTAGAAAATCCATATAATTAACATTATATGGTAATTGATTGGGCCTCATTAAAGTTTCGAAAAAGAAAGTTTTAAAATAGAAATATTTGAAAAAGAAATATTTGAAATAGAATATTTGAAAATAGAAATATATGAAGCCGTGTTGATTAGATTGACGCCATTTTGACATGAACGATATTTATATCGATTTTATTCATTTTATAATGAATATCGAAAGTGATTTCAAAATTTGATATTTTGAAAAGAATTGAAATTCGAATTAGATTGAGTTGAATTGAATATAAAACGAATTCGAATTGAATTGAATGTAAAACGAATTCGAATTGAATTGAATATAAAACGAATTCGAATTGAATTGAATGTAAAACGAATTCGAATTGAATTGAATATAAAATGAATTCGAGTTGAATTGAATATAAAATGGATTCGAATTGAATGGAAAAGAAAATGAATTCAAATCGAATTAAAATCGATTTGAATTGAAATCAATTTGAAATGAATTTAAAAGAATTTATATTAGAAAATTCAATTTTGATTTGAATTTGAAATGAAGTTGAAATCGTTTCGAAAACGAATTTAAAAACGATTTATAAAATATGTTTTAAAAGGAAATCGACGAAGTATATACTATATATTATATATATATATATATAATATAATGGCCTGAATAGAACGCGTCCCGCCGCGGCAGTTCACGAATTTCGACCATTGACTTCGAACGGATATTACGGGAGATTCGACCGTCGGATTCTCCAAAAACCGGAACCGTTGGGTTCGTATCGAAAAGAGCTTTCTAACGAATATTAGAAATTAAAAATCTAACAGTTGGATTTGGAATTATGTCCAAATCAAATTTGGAAAAGGTCGTTGTATGTGCAGTTCGATGGCCATTGATGGAAATCGACTGTACGGGCCTTGATAAAATTATTAAAAAAAGTAATAATTTGTGTAAAATCATAAGAAATGATTTGGGAAGGATTGGGATGAAAAACTCCATATTTGAAAAGATAAAAATAGATTTTTATCGAAATGAACTAGTTTTGAACTAGAGTTATAATTCTATTTATTTTTAAATAAATAAATGGGATTTGAAATGGTTTTGAAAATAATCAGAATTTCCAATAATTATATTGGAATGGATTTAAATCGAAATTGTCTTCGGAATATTTCGATGTTGGATTTCGTGATGATACAGATATTGTTATGGGAATTTGAAAGATATATAGATATCGTTATTTCCAATATGATATTTTTTGGCCGTAGAATTTGATATTGAATATAAGCCGGTATATTTTCTATTCAGAGCCTTGTATTTAATATCAAATGTGATTTGGGTTTGTCATGAATGGTGTCTTTATTGACACTGTTCTTGAACCCAGTTGAGAAAAGATTAAATCTTTTTATTTAGATTTAATGAAGTGTACCAATTAAATAATATTTAATTGGAACTGAATTGGTATTGATTTTTGGGTTTATTGTGAACAGTGTTTTAAATAACACTTGTTCTTTAACCCAATAATCAATGGAATGGGATTTTGGGTTGTCGTGAACGGTATCTTCAATAATACTATTCTTAGACCCAAAGGAGTTAAGAAAATAAGAAACTAACTGGAGATTAGTTAAGTTGAATGGTTTCCGGGGTATTGATCTGATGTTGGTTTCGGCCTTCGGGGTTAATACTTAGGGAATTGCTTGCTTGCTAATTTAATGTTAGGGACTGATTGAAATGTGATGTGATTTTGGGTTTATCGTGAACCGTGTTTTAAATGACACTGATTCTTTAACCCAGTCACAGATTAAAACTAAGTGGAGTTTTAATGAATCTTTAATTAGATTGAAATGATCGAGAATGGAGTATCACCAGTTTTGCTCCAGACGATAGTTAATTCTTTAATTAGATTTGAACGTGAAATGGTAATTGAATTTACCGATAACACTGTGGTGTTAGATATGAAGTATTACCAGTTTTACTTCATGCGATGAATAGGTTGGGATTGGGAAATTAAAACAAATGATTACTTCGGTAAGGTTCGTTAATCCCGACTAGTTTGAATTGATATTCAAAAGTAGATTAAAGAATAAATTTAAAGGATTTATCTTTGATAAAATTAATGGGAACCTTTCCCTATGAATGTAAAGTTTAGAAACTAGTTGTCGGTTAGCTAAGCAGAATGGTTTTCTGGATAGTGATCTGATGTTGGTTTCGGCCTTCGGGGTTAATATTTGGGGAATTATTCTCTTGTTAATTTACGGTTAGTGACTGATGAATTGGAATGAGGCGTATGTTGTGTTTGGATAACACTTGTTTATAATATACGCGAGTTATTCGGAAAGACCGGGTTTATCCCATTATGAATAACTGATACGACGATAAGTCGAAGATGAAGACGGTGGTCGAAGACCGGAGGTCTTCACGTCGTTTGGGTGATTACTGACGATCTTGATTGGGATGTACACCCAAGAAGATGGAAACAGTTGGTGATCGTCCAGACGTACTTGGAGATCGATGGATATGCGGGGTACTAGGTGCCTCCGGTTTCGTTCAGACCCTGAACGAACTTGTAAATGGACTATGTGTCTGACATTGGATTTCTGTCTGTACGATTGATTTCTATTAAATATATATCTGTTTGGCGGCGGAGAATTTATTCTCTTGCTTAACGCCCTTCTCTGAGACGTACCAGCTCAGGGGTTATATATTGATGGATATCCATCGCACGGAATGAATTGCTTGTGTGACATGCCTAAGTGGCGAATGATCAAGGCTTCTATTGAAAAGCAAAGTCTTGTGGTTGATGATTGAAGCACGGCATTTGTGGCGTAGCTTTGTGTAACGTTTACTTCGCGAGTTTCACACCCGGTGTGAACCAGAAACGGGAGAGGACCTCAGGGAGGGCATGCGTTTCTTTCTAGTTAGAAGTGGCGTCAGTGGTTTTACACGCCCTGACAAGTTTGACTTATGTGGTTGTTGGAATTGGAGGCGCCTCGGATTTATCGGTCGTTCTCGAACCGATGGAGTCATTTAGTTGGCTCATTTACGCCCCATAGGGTGGGGAAAGGCATGTTCAGGCATTTTAATCCACTCCGTGTGGACCGGCCCTGACGATCCAAGGGTCAATCGAGCTCTGTTCCTGAGGCTCGGGCTAGAGAGTCTCGAATCGGTAGAGGACTATCTTTTGCCTCGGTTCATACCACAAATGATAACCCAATTTCCAAATACGTGACTTTGCGGTTTTATTTGTAGAACCTAGTATGGCGGCATAGTGGGATGGGGCGCTTATGCCGTCTATGATTGATACTTATGATATGAAGTTGTTTTATACAATATGCACTTATAATAGTATCAAATGATTTGTTTTAAATGTATCAAGCATTCTTGGCTATTACAAGGTAAAAACCCTATCCTCCGGCTTGCGTTGCATTGTGTGATGGGACCTGGGTCTTATAATAGCTTCATTGTTCTTTATTTAGCATTACGTTGTTGTTTTATGCACTCATATTCTTGGGAGGAAACCCGTTCCGTGTTATACGGCGTGGTCCCTTGATTTACCTAACTTTAAAATAAAGATTTATAACAGTTTTAGTTCTCACACCAGTCCCATGACTGACCTGGAGTTTATTGTTTTAACCTAAACTCTGGGTGCCCTTATTTTGACATGGGTAGCTAGTAGTTTTGGTTTTACAGATTTATATTCACAGGATCCTGGTTTACAACTGGAATGATATCCAGAAAGCTTTGTATCCATATATCTCCTTCTGTTGTGTATTGTATTATTTTCCGCTGCGATGTATTTAAATGTAATTTAAATCTCTGATATTTCTGTGTAATATTTATTCATACTCTGTATATTCTTGTATTCTGATGGAATTGTGGTAATATATAATGAAAGGTTCTCCCTTCTGCGTTATTCTGTGGCTTGTTCTCGAACTATCCGCGCTTTCCTTCACGGGGAAATTACGGGTTTTTACATTTGGTATCAGAGCTTTGGTTTACAAAGCTCAGAGAACAAGACACATTAGAACCATACGAAAGAATTCATCAGATATTGGATTAGTAATATCCAATGAGAATGACTCGTTAGAGATGGGATCAGCAGTATCCTAGAACAAGTGTGAAGAGTATATTTTTAAAATGAAAACCAATTTTGTTTTGAAATTTAAACCATTTCATACGTATTTGAATATTTATTCTATATTGATTTGGACAATCCGATATATAAAGATTTTGCATATGCGTCTTGCAAACGTGTATTCGAAGTTTTAATATACTGGATGGTTATAGAATCATACTCTAGTTGCCCGGGGATATTTCTGGTGATGGGGCACCGTCGCCAGTATTTATTTTCAAGTAATGAAAGTGAGATTTCTATATTTCCATTAGACTGGTGTAAGAACCAAAATATAGCTAGAATACATTGTTGTGAACTGGCACCAAAAACATGATTTTCTGTATCTATATCAAAATTATGAATTTGAAAAGCTAATCAACTAATTGATTGCTGATTGTGTTGTTTGATTATAGTTTGATTAATTAAAATGTTGAACCATTTAACCAAATTAGTCAGATATTGAATTGTATTGAAAATTGGTTGCAATTGCTAGCATATACATGTACTTACCCTGAACAGGTCATAGCAAAGAGGCTAGAGCAGAAGAATAAAATTGTTTGCTCGACAAATAGGTACATGTTTATCATAATTTACTGTTTTGTTTGGGTGATGATGATTTTATGAGCCGATTGGCTAGCCGCTTGGCTTTTTCTTTTTCTTTTTGAGATCAGAGGGCCTATATGGCAATTTCGGGATTTTCTCGGTGCTCCCGGTGTAGGGGAGGTTATGGCGAAATTTTTCGAAAATTTAGGGTGTTAGCCAAATTTTTGAAAATTTTAAAAAGTTCTTAGAAACTGAAAAGTTAAAGAACTTAAGCAATAAAGAAAATAACGAAAGTTGAGTTGATTTGTTAAACAACTTTCGGCTTCGTTCCTTTTCGGGGACGAAAAGTTTTAAGTGGGGGAGATTGTAATAACCCAGAAATCTGGGCCAATTTAAAAATTTTATTTTGGCAATTTTAGTGAATTTTGAATATTTAAAATGAATTATTTTAAATAATAACGACGAGAAATTTATTTTGAATAGAATTCAAACGTACACGTTATATAGATCATCGTTAGAATATAAATATTTATTTTAAATTATAAAAGGAATTAAAAATGGCGCGGTAGTTCGATAATTCGATTTCAAAATTCAAATGAATATACCGGGTGCAAAATAAACCGGATTTTAGTGAAACCAAAAATATTTGAATCTAATTGATGGTATCTTTCCAACGAATCCGAAAAATTGAAATTTCATAGCGGGGATCAAAAGATATGTCCAGTTGAAATTTCAGAATAGTCGCTATGGAATTTCAGCCCATAAAAATAGTCAATTTGCAACCGACCTCGGATTTCGACGAAACCACTTTTGTTGGATCCGTAATGTCAAGTTATTGCTAGATCCCAATTTTCATAATTTTTCGAATCAATATGTGAACGTGGCAAAGGAAAACGCATTTGGCCAGTTTTAGTTGATTTTAATCGACTGGAAAATGACCATTTTTCAAACGGTCTCAGAATTTGATGAAATTAGTTTTGTTAGGATCGTATCGTCAATACGAAGCTAGAAATAATTTTTCTATAATTTTTAAAGTTAGTATGTGGCCCCGGTAAATTGAAATGTGCGTTCAAATTCAATATACATTAGTTTATAATGTAATTTGAACGGAAACTGATCATAACGATCGAATTAGCCCACGAAACATATCCCATTGTGTTCGGAATCGGGGTAATTAGCTAGGGGCGACAGTCGTTGGGTCTCGTTTGGTGTTTGAATAAAAAGTCAACTATATGGATACAAAAATATATATATATATATATATATATTATATAATTAATTAAATATATACTTCACTCCTCTTAACCTTCTCTCTCCCCGATTCACTTTTCAGAAAGAAAAAACAAAAAAAAACCAGAAATGTGAGCTCCACGCGCGATGGCCACCGCCTGCGCCTCCGTCGCGCCGCCATAGTTGCGCCGCCCCACTCCCCTTCCACCGCTCCCTCCTCTTCTCCTTCTCCCTTCTGCAATCCACGCGCCTCAAATCCCAACCCCATTTAAACCCTAGCCCCCAAACTGAACGGAACCCGCCCACTGGCCCACCGCCACCGTCCCTGAAGCCTCCACCCCCACCTGAAGCCGCCGACCACCCTGCAGTACCCCGACACCGTCCTCAAACCTCCAGCCCCCTCTCTGAAAAAGCAACAGTAAGTTTTTTTTCTTTTTCTTAGTTTAATTATTTACATTGTTTTCAAATTCAGTTTATTTTTAATATGAAGCATAGTTTTAAAATTGATTTTTAACTTGAAAATATATGATTTTTAAGAACTGAAATTATAGTTTTATTCATGTGAAGATATAGTTTTATTTATGTAAGAATATGAAGGCTACTAATGATAAAAATACGATTTTTAAATAGAAGTTAGCAAGAAGAAGACTTGATTTTTATATGCAAAAAGAGGTGATTTTTATGTATATACTAGAAGATTAAAAATATGATTTTTAATAGATGTAGAGAATAAAAATATGATTTTTATTATATGTGAAGATTAAAAATATGATTTTTATATAGTAGGAATAATAAAAATATGATTTTTATTATATGTGAAGATTAAAAATATAATTTTTATATAGTAGGAAAAATAAAAATATGATTTTCATATAGTAGAAATAATAAAAAAATAATTTTTATATTGTAGAAGTAATGAAAATATATGAAGAAGAAATAAAAATATGATTTTTATTTATTGAATGAAGCAATAAAAATATAATTTTTATTATAAACAGCGGGACAAGGACTACATAGGAATTTCAAGCAGATCAAGACGGTTCAGCAGTTCAAAAGCAAAGCACGGCGGAGTGGAACCCTTTGTGAGAACTTCTCACTTTTAATTTAATTTTCTAGTTAAAAAAATATACTAGGATGCAGACGGTGTTTAGTAGCACCCGACACCCATCGTCCACAGACCATGGACGGCTTGTATGCTTGGTTGTTTGATGTTGATGTGTAGTTGATTGTGTGATGTGATGTGAAATGAAATAAAATATTTATATAGTTGAAAATATTTTATAGTTAAAAATAGAATTTTTAATGTGTATATGAAATGAAATAAAAATAAACAAATCGGACGATTTGTTTATATACACACATTTGACTGATATTGATTGGGACGATAAATTTTACACACCGCCCAACTGCACAAATAAAATCTGTGTTTGATTGTTTGAAACCCCACACGGGTATTGGGATGAAATTTGACGTACAATATTCCCGGTTGTTTAGTTGTATGTCGATCGATTGATTGACAGGCTGTTATAAGCATTGAATATTTATATTTGATGCTTATACAGTGTAGAATGCACTTTGGATGATGGTTGATTATTCATCATTGTTATTGTATACATGTGTTGTAGAAAATCCATATAATTAACATTATATGGTAATTGATTGGGCCTCATTCCAGTTTTGAAAAAGTAAGTTTTGAAATAGAAATATTTGAAAAAGAAATATTTGAAATAGAAATATTTGAAATAGAAATATTTGAAATAGAATATTTGAAAATAGAAATATATTAAGCCGTGTTGATTAGATTGACGCAATTTTGACGTGAACGATATTTATATCATTTTTATTCATTTTATAATGAATATCGAAAGTGATTTCAAAATCTGATATTTTGAAAAGAATTGAAATTCGAACTAGATTGAATTGAATTGAATATAAAACGAATTCGAATTGAATTGAATGTAAAACGAATTCGAATTGAATATAAAACGAATTTGAATTGAATTGAATGTAAAACGAATTCGAATTGAATATAAAACGAATTCGAGTTGAATTGAATATAAAACGGATTCGAATTGAATTGAATTGAAAAGAAAATGAATTCAAATCGAATTGAAATCGATTTGAATTGAAATCAATTTGAAATGAATTTAAAACGAATTTATATTGGAAAAATCAATTTTGATTTGAATTTGAAATGAAGTGGAAATCTTTTCGAAAATGAATTTAAAAACGATTTATAAAATATGTTTTAAAAGGAAATCGACGAAGTATATATTATATATATATGATATAATAGCCTGAATAGAATGCGCCGCGCCGCAGCAGTTCGCGAATTTTGACCATTGACTTCGAACGGATATTACGGGAGATCTGACCGTCAGATTCTGCTAAAACCGGAACTGTTGGGTTCGTATCGAAAAGAGCTTTCTAACGAATATTACAAATTAGAAATCTAACGGCTGGATTTGGAATTATGTCCAAATCAAATTTGGAAAAGGTCGCTGTAAGTGCAGTTCGATGGCCATTAATCGAAATCGACTATACGGGCCTTGATAAAATTATTAAAAGTAGTAATAATTTGTGTAAAATCATAAGAAATGATTTGGGAAGGATTGGGATGAAAAACTCCATATTTGAAAAGATAAAAATAGATTTTTATCGAAATGAACTAGTTTTGAACTAGAATTATAATTCTATTTATTTTTAAATAAATAAATGGGATTTGAAATGGTTTTGAAAATAACCAGAATTTCCAATAATTATATTGGAATGGATTTGAATCGAAATTGTCTTCGGAATATTTCGATGTTGGATTTCGTGATGATACAGATATTGTTGTGCGAATTTGAAAGATATATATATATATATATCGTTATTTCCAATACGATATTTGTTGGTCGTAGAATTAGATATTGAATATAAGCCGGTATATTTTCTATTCAGAGCCTTGTATTTAATATCAAATGTGATTTGGGTTTGTCGTGAATGGTGTCTTTATTAACACTGTTCTTGAACCCAGTTGAGAAAAGATTAAATCTTTTTATTTAGATTTAATGAAGTGTACCAATTAAATAATATTTAATTGGAATTGAATTGATATTGATTTTTGGGTTTATCATGAACAGTGTTTTAAATAACACTTGTTCTTTAACTCGATAATTAATGGAATGGGATTTTGGGTTGTCGTGAACGGTATCTTCAATAATACTGTTCTTAGACCCAAAGGAGTTAAGAAAATCAGAAATTAACTGGAGATTAGTTAAGTTGAATGGTTTCTGGGGTATTGATCTGATGTTGGTTTCGGCCTTCGAGGTTAATACTTAGGGAATTGCTCGCTTGCTAATTTAATGTTAGGGACTGATTGAAATGTGATGTGATTTTGGGTTTATCGTGAACCGTGTTTTAAATGACACTGATTCTTTAACCCAGTCACAGATTAAAACTAAGTGGAGTTTTAATGAATCTTTAATTAGATTGAAATGATCGAGAATGGAGTATCACCAGTTTTGCTCCAGGCGATAGTTAAATCTTTAATTAGATTTGAACGTGAAATGGTAATTGAATTTACCGATAACACCGTGGTGTTAGATATGAAGTATTACTAGTTTTACTTCATGGGATGAATAGGTTGGGATTGGGAAATTAAAACAAATGATTACTTCAGTATGGTTCGTTAATCCCGACTAGTTTGAATTGATATTCAAAAGTAGATTAAAGAATAAATTTAAAGGATTTATCTTTGATAAAATTAATGGGAACCTTTCCCTATGAATGTGAAATTTAGAAACTAACTGTCGGTTAGCTAAGCAGAATGGTTTTCTAGATATTGATCTGATGTTGGTTTCGGCCTTCGGGGTTAATATTTGGGGGAATTATTCTCTTGTTAATTTACGGTTAGTGACTGATGAATTGGAATGAGGCGTATGTTGTGTTTGTGTAACGCTTGTTTATGATATACGCGAGTTATTCGGAAAGACCGGGTTTATCCCATTCTGAATAACTGATACGACGATAAGTTGAAGATGAAGACGGTGGTCGAAGACCGGGGGTCTTCACGTCGTTTGGGTGATTACTGAAGATCTTGATTGGGATGTACACCCAAGAAGATGGAAACAGTTGGTGATCGTCCAGACGTACTTGGAGATCGATGGATATGCGGGGTACTAGGTGCCTCCGGTTTCGTTCAGACCCAGAACGAACTTGTAAATGGACTGTGTGTCTGACATTGGATTTCAGTCTGTGTGATTGATTTCTATTAAATACATATCTGTTTGGCGGCGGAGAATTTATTCTCTTGCTTAACGCCCTTCGTTGAGACGTACGAGCTCAGGGGTTATATATTGATGGATATCCATCGCATGGAATGAATTGCCTGTGTGGCATGCCTAAGTGGCGAATGATCAAGGCTTCTATTGAAAAGCAAAGTCTTGTGGTTGATGATCGAAGCACGGCCTTTGTGGCGTAGCTTTGTGTAACGTTTACTTCGCGAGTTTCACACCTGGTGTAAACCAGAAACGAGAGAGGACCTCAGGGAGGGCATGCGTTTCTTTCTAGTTAGAAGTGGCGTCAGTGGTTTTACACGCCCTGATGAGTTTGACTTATGTGGTTGTTGGAATTGGAGGCGCCTCGGATTTATCGGTCGTTCTCGAACCGATGGAGTCATTTAGTTTGCTCATTTACGCCCCATAGAGCGGGGAAACGCATGTTCAGGCATTTTAATCCACTCCGTGCGGACCGACCCTGATGATCCAAGGGTCACTCAAGCTCTGATCCTGAGGCTCGGGCTAGAGAGTTTCGAATCGGTAGAGGACTATCTTTTGCCTTGGTTCATACCATAAATGATAACCCAATTTCCAAATACGTGACTTTGCGGTTTTATTTGTAGAGCCTAGTATGGCAACATAGTGGGATGGGGCGCTTATGTCGTCTATGATTGATACTTATGATTTGAAGTTGTTTTATACACTATGCACTTATAATAGTATCAAATGATTTGTTTTAAATGTATCAAGCATTCTTGGCTATTATAAGGTAAAAACCCTATCCTCCGGCTTGTGTTGCATTGTGTGATGGGACCTGGGTCTTATAATAGCTTCATTGTTCTTTATTTAGCATTGCGTTGTTGTTTTATGCACTGGTATTCTAGGGAGGAAACCCGTTCCGTGTTATACGGCGTGGTCCCTTAATTTACCTAACTTTAAAATAAAGATTTATAACTGTTTTAGTTCTCACACCAGTCCCATGACTGACCTGGAGTTTATTGTTTTAACCTAAACTCTGGGTGCCCTTATTTTGACATGGGCAGCTAGTAGTTTTGGTTTTGCAAATTTATATTCACAGGATCCTGGTTTACAGCTGGAATGATATCCGGAAAGCTTTGTATCCGTATATCTCCTTCAGTTGTGTATTGTATTATTTTCCGCTGAGATGTATTTAAATGTAATTTAAATCTCTGATATTTCTGTGTAATATTTATTCATACTCTGTATATTCTTGTATTCTGATGGAATTGTTGTAATATAAAATGAAAGGTTCTCCCGTCTGCGTTATTCTGTGGCTTGTTCTCGAACTATCCGCGCTTTCCTTCACGCGGAAGTTACGGGATTTTACACCTAGGGACAAGTGGAAATTATAATTTAGGTTATAATAAATGATAAAGGGAATGTAATAACTTATGTAAGGAAATAAGTTGTACTTTATTGTTAATTAAGAACAAGAATCTGGAATCTATAGATGAGGACAACATAAGTTATATCTATGGGTAGAGGAACTTATTAGCGACTTTAGATAAGAGAATTAAGTTAATAAGTAAACAACGATATGTTGTAGTGACATAATAAGATGGAATAATGATTAAATAAGAAAGATTGAGGCAACTTATAAAATGAAATAAGTTATATTTAATCATAAATGATAAGTGACATGTTAAATAGAAAACATGTTAATTGAGATATATTTAATTACATATTAAATAGAACATGTTATTGTAACCTTGAATCAAACAAGAACATAAAGAGATTGTGGATTCTAGACCTTGGATCACAATCTAGAGAATAACATGTTGTGGGTTTATTAATAAACTTAAATGGGTTAAGTGAGATTAATAAGCAAGAGTAACTTGGTAGCTTGAATAAGAAATCAATGTGAATCGAAATAACCAAGTTAAATGGAAACATGGTGAGGTAAACCAAGCACATAAAAGAATGTTTAGACATAGGGTCTAATGACACATTAAAATTGAGGCGCTTGGACCAGTCCGTACGTTGAGCATGAATAACCCAATGAGGTAGATCACCGTGGTATCATAAGGCATAAGGGAAATGCATGTTCATATGATTATTCTGTCGGCTCCGAAGGACTGGAAGGGGAAGCATGTGATTTTGTTTGATATGTAAGGTGCTCATGGTAGTTCTGTGTGGTGGCAGAAGTTTAGGCTGTGCTCGCAGAGGTTGGGTCTGCGCATTACTGTCAGGTGGGTTGGCCTAGACTACTAAAGTAGCTTTACAGTCAGAATGCTTTGATGTGATGACACTAGGGTGATTCGACGATCGCCTCAACGGGAGGCGAGGTCAGGACCAACAAAGACAGTAGATTGTCAGGTACCGTTCATTGGCAGCCAGTGAGATGCGAAAAGACAAGAGCTAAACCTGATAAACCATTCACCTTTCACTATCAAGGTACGATGTTTGAGGGAGACGCCAACTGGATGTTTAGATTGTTTGTTAGGGGCAAGTCGCTTAGTTCTTGTAGTCTTTACTAGTTGAGGGAGGGTCCGAGGTGGGGCCATAGCCACCATGAAAAACAGACCCGTGGGATATCTGTATATTTGAGGCCCTTAAAGGCGCGCCTGTACAGATATGGAAAAGCTCCCGACCGAGTTCCATGTTTCTTGTATAGCCCTACCACGGAACTCGGTGCACATTATGTGCGGTTAAAGCATCGAGTACGATTGACGATGCGTACGTGGGACGGTCTAGATACATGCATTTCTGCTCTAGGTGGTGTATTGTAGACTTGAGGGCATTACCTTGGTATGAAATCTGGTTCGATCGACGGTGGCAGCCCGTATGCTTACATAGCGTAGTAATGACAGATATATGCGGAACGTAACATTGTTATGTAGAAATCCGTAGGTCACTCCGTCGTAGGATGAGGAATTGTGTTCATTCCTGTGTCATTACAATGGAGAACGTCCAAGTGGGATAGCATGGGGTGTACCTCAATATTGAGGAGTATCTACGTATATACTATGTTAGGTTAATCCACTAGGAAGTAATGGGTACGACGTGTGTGTAAACCCTGAGTGCTGTTAACCCAAGTAACCTAATAAATAAAAAAGTATGATTGAACAGTACATGTAGGATTATCCAAAGCGTATAGTTTAAATCCAGTCACCAGCACTTGTGTTTTGACCCCCTCCTCATAACATACTCGCAGGTTAAATTTATGGCAGAGATATGATAGCTTTGGATACTGGCTAGGCAGTATTATTAATACGGTAAGGCTATTCTTTGATTATAATACACTTTATCCATTCCGTTGTGAGATATTTTCTGAGCTCTAATATATTTTATATCTCTGTCTTTTCTACAAGATACCAGAGCAACCAACACGAGTTTCGATGAATTAGAATTTTGAGAAAAAAATTGGTCTGTCGGAATTCGGGTTGTTACAAGAATCAACAAGTATGAACAGGTATGAATAATTTATAAATCAAGGTTGTCTTCATCAAAAAGGGGGAGATTGTTGGAGAATGGAGTTTTGATGACAACAACCTTTTTTCAATTATCATTATTAATTGATTATAAAATATATACTAACATTTTCGTCTAGAATATATATACATATATATATATATATATATATATATATATATATATATATATATATATGCAAGATTTGTATACAGGAATTAAACTAAAGACTGTACAGTTTTAGAGTTTCAAGAGATTCAGAATTCAGAGGATATTCAAGACTCATGGGTAATGAAGTTATCAAGAGTTCAAGACAAATATAGTAACAGGATCTAGTTTATATGTAAGACTATAAATAACACTCCAGGTTCAAATTCAAATTATGTTTTTCAAAATTCTGATTTTCAAATTCTGATTTTCAAAATTCAAATTTTAATTTTAAATTGTTTTTCTATCTTACTTATGATTTCAAATATAAGCAGCCATTAGTATCGTACCCTATATTAAATTTGGAGTCAGTCAAATTAAATATTAGTTTGAACTAGGGCTGGCAATAAATACCCAAAAAATCCGATATCCGTCCGCATCTGTATCCAAAAAACGGATAAAATTGATAAATATCAGATATCCAAAAAAATAGATGTGGATACGGATACATAGGTATCCGCATCCAAAAATTATCCATCCTAATTTTTTTGACATAATACTCTAAATTATAACTATTCTAGCATAATGAATCAAATTTATTCATTGCATTACTAAATCAAAGGTTTATATTATACGCACTAAATGCATATTAGCTACTCAAATCTATTTAATTTCATCATATATGTTTATTTTTAACACTTTAGTAATCACTGGAATTGAAAAACATTTATGTAGAACTAAAAAATTTCATCTATATTTCTTGATTTATCAAACGTTGGCGGATAGGATAATTATACGATATCGGTCCATACCCATGGATACGAATATCCGATATCCGAAAATGATTTCGGATACGGATATTGCACTATCCGTATCCGAAAGTATCTGTTGATAGCCCTAGTTTGAACTATGAAAAAAGAAGAACAGTGTTCGATGGTTTCTAATTTTGCTCAAACCTGTCTAAATTCAACAAACAATCGATGCAAAATTTTCTTAGTATGACCTTCCCACTATTTTCTCGCAAATCCAGCAGCATCGATCTGATAAATGAAAATAATGATACATGATGCTTAATAATAAAATCTGCATACAGTATATCAAATTATTAAATATTACGGCAATATTTTCATATACAGAAAACTTCAACCATTGAAGTAGAACGCTTTTTATCAAAAACGCTTCTTACACTGTCAATATAGTTAGATTTTGCATTTGAAGTCAAGTTATCATAACAGTTTCCATAGGATTACAGGATTAACATATTCGATAAATTCTTTTATAAAACATGTTCAAAGCATACAGTTTATAAAAGGTGTAGCTTACCTAACTTCCTCACCACAATAGAAAGCGTTATCTGTTACACTATCAACATTTGAGAGTTGCTAGTCAAATACAATATACCCCATTTGTTACAAGTCAAGTGCAATATGCCTCATATATTAAAAAAATTCCAATTATTCATTCACATATAGATATCAGTTATACATGGCCATAGTTTTGTTGGTTTATACATGTTATTATTTAAAATTCATTGCAATCACTTTACGTTTTACAAACTCAATCGTCATAAATTCTGAAATTCATTGATGTGTTTTCTTTTTCTTTTTTAACATTCAATTTAGTTTTTCACATATAACAAACAAGTACAAAATTGAACTATGCTCAATTTATCTGAATATTTAACAGAATACAATAGTAACTTAAGGATCTTACTGTTGGCAAGAATACCAAGCCTCAATATCAACTTTAGTTAGAACAATCTTACATTTACGGAGAAAGAATCTGCTTTGATTGATTCCAGTATTGGTGGAATTTTCAGAGCCAATGGTTGCATTTGAGGCAGAGCATGGAATCTTAATTGAGGCGGAGTATAAAATCTCTCATGGTTTACATTGCTCAAAAGAATCCAGTTCACGATGCCAATGTTGCAGGAATTGGCCTCAACATTTCCTCCCAAACAACTGAAGATTCATTGAAATTTTGGCTCCACTAAAAATTGAAAACTTATGTCGTCAAGGCCCCATAATCACTTGCAACCCTCAATAATAGCTCAGAGAACTGTTTCCGACATTCAGCTTCCATCGGAATACGTTCGAGAGAATATGGTTGTTGAAGATGAGCAATTATGTGATCCTTGTTATCAATTCTGGCCAACGATTCACATTTCTTTTCCATATAGCAAAACAATGTTTTGTGTAAATATATTGGACTTGTGTAATAACCCGGAAAATACGAGCCAATTTAAAGTTTTTAAATTGATTATTTCAAAGCAATTTGAACCATTGAAATAGAATATTTCAATAAATTAGTGAATTAGAAATAGTAAGTCAGTTTGAAAATTTGAATTCGAACTTTGACCGACTATGCAGGGTGGAAAATTGATATTTTGCAAACGGTCTCGGAATTCGACGAAACCACTTTTGTCGGGTCCGGGATGTCAAACTATTGCTAGGTTTCAAATTTCATAATTTTTCGAATCAATATGTGAGCGTGGCAAAAGAAAACGCGTTTGACCAGTTCCTGTTGAATTTAATCGACAGGAAATTGGCCATTTTTCAAACGGTCTTAGAATTTGACGAAACTACTTTTGTTAGGACCGTATCGTCAATACGAAACTAGAAAATATTTTTCTGGAATTTTTCTAGTTAGTATGTAACCCCGGTAATTTGAAATGTACGTTTAAAATTCAATATAAGGATTTAAATGTAAATTTCAATGGAAACTGATTGTAACGATCAAACCAGCTTACGATACATATCCCATTGTGTTCGGAATGGGGGTAAAACGCTATGGACGACAGGCGGTGGGCCTCGTTTCGAGGTCATATGTAAAAGTCAACCCTTGTGCAAAATTAAATAATTAAATAATAAAATAAAATAAAATAAAAACATACCTTTCCCCCTTTTCTTCTTCATTGCCCCCCCCCCCGATCATTTACCAGAAAACAAAATAAAAAAAAAAGAAAAGAAAACCTAATTCTAAATCGCGCCCCCCCCCCCCCGACGAACCTTCGCCGCACCCCTCCGTCAGACCTCCTCCTTCCAGCGAAGACGACGCAACCATCGAGCAACCCCCGAAGCAACACCCCCTCACCCTCGAACCTTGCCGCGACACCACCGAGCCCCCCAGAAACCGAGCCGCCCTCTTCTTCTTCCCTCCTCCCCTTCGCAAGATCGGTAAGAATTTATTTTACTTTTATTTTTATTTTTGTTTTGTTAAAAACTGATTTTGATTAATTTTAAAAACTGTTATTTTTTTAAAAGAAGCATCAACTGTTTTTTTAAAAGAATTTTAAAACTGATTTTTTTTGAAAAGAAATAAAAACAGAATTTTTAAAGAATTTTTAAAACAGAATTTTTGAAAGAAATAAAAACTGGATTTTTTGAAAAGAATTATAAACTGATTTTTGTTATGAATTTTAAAACTGATTTTTATGAATTTTTAAAACTGATTTTTATGAATTTTTAAAACTGAATTTTTTTAAGAATTTTAAAACTGGATCTTTAAAAAGAATTTTGAAAACTGATTTAAAAAGAAAGTAAAAACTGAGTTTATTTTAAGGTTTAAAAAAAAAGGGGTTTAAACTTTGAAAAAGAAAAAGGTTTAATCTTTTAAAAGAAAAAGATTTGAACTTGCAAAAATAAAGATCATATTTTTAAAAAAGAGAAAAGACGAAATTTTTGTTAAGTAGGAGTAAGATATAACTCTTATATTTTTAAAGCAATTAAAATATAATTTTTACATCATAGGATATTAAAAATATAATCTTTGTTTTTAAAATATGATCTTTATATATTGAATAACATAGTTAAAAAAATTCGATTTTTATCTATGTAGAGAATACGGGAAACGAAAGCGACAAGAAGACGAAATAGGCGAAGATTTCCATAAAGGAAGAGTCGAGTTATTGGATAGCTATTGGTGAGAAATTCTCACTCTTCAATTTCTTTTTATATATATATATATGCGTGGAAATAAAAGTGAATTGCTATATATAAATATTTATATATATATACGCCCCTCGTCCACAAACCATGGACGATATATATATTGGTTGAAATTGTTGTGAAAATTGGTTGACGGCAAATTGTTGTTTGGGATTGTTTGTGGTTGGTATTGAATTGATTGAGGTTGAAAAATACCCGTTTGTGATTGGAAAATATTTGGTTGAAACCACATAGGATTAGTTTGTGGAAATGAAATAAATATAAACATGCCGCCTGCATGCGAATTAGATGCATGATCCCCATTGTCAAAAACCGCAAGGTTTTAAGGTAGAGCGAGGAGCCGTACTAGGGACGGTGCCGGTGTAACTACCCTGCCGTTATGCTGCCGAAATTTTGAATAATCTTTGTGTGTTAGAATTATTTTCATATGTTGAAATTATTTTACATGCATTGAAATTAAAGTCATATATTGAAACTATGTCCATGTGTGGAAATATTCATGTGTTGAAAAGTGTTGTGTGAAAATAAAATTCATTTGTGAATGAATGAAGTGTATAAACAATAAAAATCACATTTTTATATATATATGAAGTATGAAAAATATTCGCCTTATATAAATAATTTCAATCATAAAAATTTCATCTTTCTAATATGAACAACATAAATAAATTGTCCATGTGTGGAAATAATCATTTGTTGAGAAATGTATGTAGTGGAAAAGTTCATGGGTTGAATAAATATTTTAAATGATAAAAATATCATTTTTGTCATATGTGTGATATGCTAAAGATATGCAGACGTTGAAACAAATATTTGTGATAGAAATATTATTTTTAACATGCATAGGAACTAAATAAAATAGTCATGTGTTGAAATCTATTTTAGTTCGCCAAAATTATCATCTTTGAAATGTAAAGTGTTAAAAATAGCCACTGGTTCGAATAAACGTGCATGAGTTGAAATATAC
Organism: Allium sativum; assembly: GCA_030737875.1. Taxonomy (NCBI): domain Eukaryota; kingdom Viridiplantae; phylum Streptophyta; class Magnoliopsida; order Asparagales; family Amaryllidaceae; genus Allium; species Allium sativum. Next base: position 963,345,436 of record CM060912.1, on the reverse strand, counting down.
ATTAACTAGCTAATGATATGATTTTAGCCTATGCATGCGATATTAGAATGAGTGGTGTTTTTAAACCAAAGCAAATCAAATATGAAGTTGAATAGAAAATGATAAATGTTAGAAATTGTATATATGTGCATGCATATCTATTGAACAGGTTAAAGCAAAAAGGGGCTAGAGAAGAGGAATAAAATTTTGTGCCCGACAAATAGGTACACATTTACTGTTTTGTTTGGGTGATGATTTTATGAGCCTATTGGCTAGCCGCTTGGCTTTTTCTTTTTCTTTTTGAGATTAGAAGGACCGGGAACGCTATTTGCGATTTCCCGATGCCCCCGGTACAGGGGAGGTTATGGTGAAATTTTCCAAATTTTAGGGTGTTAGAAAAATATTTAAAGTGAAATCGATATAGAAATTATTGAATGAACTATATTTATATAAATATATAAATATAAATATAATTAAAACGAAACGTGGCCGTGGAGTTCATATTTTGAAACCGTGATTTCAAACGACTAGTGCGGAAGATCCGACCATTGGATTTTCCCGAAACCTCAACCGTTGGGTTCGCCTTAGAAATATCTTTCCAACGGCACCAACTTTGTGAAGATCCGACGGTTGGATTGTCTGGAATGTTTAATTCAAAATTAGTGAAAAACAGCGCCAGAAACGATTATATATATATATATATATATATATATATATATAATTAAATTAAATCGAATAACGACGCTGCAGTTCGTAAATTGAAATCGTAACTTCAAATGGTTAGTGTGGAAGATCCGACCGTCGGATTTTCCTAAAACTGGAACCGTTGGGTTCGTTTTGAAAAGACCTTCCTAATGATGTAAAATTTGTGAAGATCCAACGGTTAGATTTTCCTATATGTGTAAAACAAAATTAGTGGAAAGCAGCGCCAGTGCATCGACACGACCTGAAACGTCGTTTAATTAAATATGGCCGTTTTAAATTAAATAAAAATGGCGATATATCGTTATTAAGTGCTATAGACGATATAGAGTGAAGATAAACCAATTTTGTTGTGTTTGCTTGATATGTGATGGTTGAATGTATTTGACGTGAAAATTATAACTAAACAACTGGAATGTGAATGTTGAATAGTTCAACCCTATGATTAATTGGTTTGAAAATCTAAATATACGTGGGTTATTTGAAAAGGCCGAGTTTATCTCATTTCAAATAATCGATCGACGTTGAGAAGTCGAAGAGTCGAAGACGACTGAAGACCGACGATCTCCACGTTGGATGGATGGGCGCTACAGATGCTCGTGATTGGAGTAGCTACCATGAAGGAATTGAAGTAGTAGCCGTCCAAACATAGTGTTGATTGTACGGATATGCGAGGAATTGGTGCCTCCGGTTTCGTTCAGACCCAGAACGGACTTGTAAATGGACTGTGTGTCTGACATTGGATTTTGTTCTGTGTTGATTGATCTCTGTTAAATATATATCTGTTTGGCGGCAGAGAATTTATTCTCTTGCTTAACGCCCTTCTCTGAGACGTACGAGCTTAGAGGTTATGTATTGACAGAAATCAGTCGCATGGAGTGGATTGCCTGTGTGGCACGCCTAAGTGGCATGTGATCAAGGCTTCTGTTGCAAAGCAAAGTCTTGTGGTTGATGATGAAAGCATGGTCTATGTGACTAGCTTAGTGTATAACGTAAATTCGCGAGCCTCACACCTCGGTATGAGTCAAAAACGGGAGAGTGACTGCAGGGAGAGCACGACGTTTCTTTCTAGCTAAGGTGGTGTCAGTGACCTACCGGCCCTGACATTATATATATTTTTCACCTGTGTGGTTGTTGGAATGCGAGGCGCCTCGATATAGGTCTGTAAGGACTGGGAAACGTGTGTTCAGGAATAACTAATCCTCAAAAGTAAGAGAGGACCGGCCCTGAAGATCCAAGGATCATAGTGGGGTCCTGGGACATTTGCTAGAGTGTCTCGAATCGGAGAGGAGCTTGCCCCTTGCCTCGACTCATGAAGGAATCCAATTTCCAATACGATATATGCGGATGTGATTGTATTACTAGTAGGGCGACATGATATATGGTACCCATGCCGTCTAGGATTGATATTTATGATTGAATTTGCTTTTGAAACCTATATGCACTAGTAATAATATCAAACACTTTGTTTTATTCGTATGAAGCATCTTTGGCCATTATAAGGGAAAACTCTATCCTCCGGCTTGCGTTGCATTGTGTGATGGGACCCGAGTCTTATAATGGCTTCATTTTATAAAAAGCATTGCGTTGATTTAATCGTTTACTTTATTTCATGCACGATCACTCATTGGAGTAAACCCGTTCCGCGAAAGTGGCGTGGTCCTTTGATTTGCCTTATTATTGTTGTTAATAAATTGAATAGATTTCTCATACCAGTCCCATGACTGACTCGTAGTTTGTTTCACCTTGCAAACTCGGGTGCCCTTATTTTCACACGGGCAGCCTAGTTACAGGTTTCTGATGCACCTTTTGGCTCATGGCGAGGCTCGACTACACCGTGCTGACTTGGATTTTCTCCGCCATTATTGTATCTATATTATGATTCCTCCACTGGCGATGTAGACTGATATTCCTTTTGTGTACTCTTTATGTATGATTCCGCCTCAGGCGAGGGTGACTGATTATGTATCATTATGCACTAAGTTGTATCCTGTACTGTGCTTCTCTGATGTGATATTATCTATATGATTCCGCTGTCATATGTGTGTAAGTTATTCTATTTTCTGTTTATGCTATTATCTGTGATCTGCCAATGATGATTAATGTGTTATATTCCAATGATTATCCTTAACACCATGCCACGGGGTTTTGGGATCGTCACAGCTGGTATCAGAGCTTTGGTTAACCTTAGTTCTGGAGTCTAACACATTAAACACTTCGTCAAGATAGAATCAGTAGTATTCTAAGGCGAGTCGCTCATTAGAGATAGGACTAGTAAAGTCCTAGAATGAGCTGAGCAGAATAGCAAAAACAATTGATCAGTCCATCGTTATCTTTCCGTAGGAATTTTTGCTTAACTATGCAATAGATTATCATTTCTGTTAACTGACTTTTTCGTTACTTATACAGAATTTGACAAATGGCTACCAGAGGAGCCGCTGCTAGAGGAGGCCGTGCCGGCCGAGGCCGAGGTAGGGGAGAAATCCCAGCTCAAGAAGGACCTTTGATACAACCTCCGGCAGCTCAATACTTCGAGCTCGACCGTGTAGCTAAGAAATATAAGAACTTAGGAGGCAAGACCTTCTTGGGGACTGGCACCGTAATAGAGGCCCTTGCATGGCTCAAAACATGCGAGAAAATTCTTGAAGGCCTAAGGCTAGGAAGCGAAGACAAAGCTACTATGGGCGCCTGGCTTATGCAGGAACAAGCCGAATTATGGTGGGACTCTCTTACCGCCGGGAATAGAGAAGCTGGAAGAACATGGTATGGATTCAAAGAACTCTTCAAGGAGAAATATGTCCCAGAACAAGCTCTAGAAAGAATGCACGATGACTTCGCCAATCTCCAGCAAGGGGATCTTTCCGTGCAAGATTATCTGAACAAATTCACAATGTTGTCGCCCTATGCTCCCGAACTTGTTGCTACCGCGAAATCCAAAAATAAGAGATTTATCTTTGGACTAAGACGTCAATATCATGATAGAGCAATGGCCCATGTCAAGATGGATTTCAACGAGCTAGTGGAGATGACATGCAACTATGAAGACCTTGATCAAAGGCATCTGGATCAGGATCGCGCTAGAAGTCAAGCAGGAAACAAGCGCAAGCCTACTGTAAATCAGGGCGAGTCAAGCCAAGCAGCATCTTCAAAGCCTCAGACTGGCAATCCGCCACGAGGAAATTGCTTTAATTGTGGTAAGCCGGGGCACTACTCAAATGTCTGCACAGCTCCGAAGAGGCAGAAAACAAACTCTCAAGGCTCGAGCCAAGGCTCTCAGAACCCTCGCTCATGTTTCAACTGTCGCAAGACCGGCCATCTGGTCAAAGACTGTCCTTTGCTGAAGAAAGCTACTGTAGCTCATGTCTATGACGGGTCTAGCCCGCCAGCTGCTTCCGATGGAGCAGGTAAACCCGATGTTTTGGGAGGTACCCTTACAATTAAAAATATTCCTGTTTCTGTATTATTTGACACAGGTGCATCACGTAGTTTTATTGCTAAAAACACAGTGCACAAACTAAAGTTAGAACAGCGAAAGCTTAAAGAATCGGTTGAAGTTCATAACCCGATAGGGGGTCCTGTTACTCTCAATTCCTGTTGTAGAGTGCCGATCTCTTATTCTTCCTACAAGTTTCCTTTCAATTTAATCATTATGGATTTTCCCGAATTCGATATTATTCTCGGGCTGGATTGGTTGACGAAATATGAAGCCGAAGTGAAGTGTGCGGAAAGAATTGTTAAAATCCGAACGGAGCTTGGACATATATATATTCCCTGTCATGGTTCGAATCCGAATAGAGAAGAATTTTGGTCAGCATTAGAACTTATCCCCACTTCCATAGAAAAGATTCCAATTGTTAGCAACTATGCGGATGTGTTTGAAGAAGTTGAAAACTTACCTCCGCAAAGAGAAATAGAATTCCGAATCGATTTAATCCCTAATGCCAGACCAGTGGTACATCCAATCCGTAGAATGACTCCGGAAGAAAAAGAAGAATTAGGCGATCAGACTCGTCAACTATTGTGGAAAGGTCTAATCAGACCGAGTTTTTCTAATTGGGGTGCAGCTGTTGTGTTTGTCCCAAAGTCAGACGGTACTCTTAGATTATTTGTTGATTACCGAGACCTCAACAAACAGACGCTTAAAAATAAATATCCACTACCCCGCATTGATGATTTGCTAGACCAATTGAATGGGGCGAAAGTATTTTCCCGAATGGACCTAGCTACAGGTTTTCATCAATTGAGAATAGCAGAAGAGTGTGTTCCTTTGACCGCTTTCAGAGGCCCAGACATATTTTATGAATGGTTAGTAATGCCGTTTGGCCTTTGCAACGCTCCAGCATACTTTGTCGATCTAATGAATAGAGTGTTCAGGGGAGTTCTGAATAAATTTGTCCTCGTATTCATCGATGATATTTTAATCTACTCCAAATCAAAACCCGAGCATGAAAAACACTTAGAACAAGTATTGGAAATTCTAAGGAAGAACGTCTTCAAAGCCAAATTCTCTAAATGTGTCTTCTGGCAAGAAGAAGGTAAATTTCTTGGCCATGTCGTGTCAGGGAAAGGAATTTCTGTTGACCCAAGCAAGATAACAGCGATTCAAGACTGGAAAAAACCCACTACTCCCACAGAAGTTAGAAGTTTTATGGGATTGGCTAGTTATTATCGAAAGTTCGTTAAGGATTTTTCGAAGATATCCGGTCCGTTAACGAAGCTCACAAAGAAACATGAGAAGTTTAAGTGGACTTCCGACTGTGAAGAAGCTTTCCAGGAATTGAAATCGAAGCTGACCATCGCTCCAGTGTTAACTATTATTGATGGCAATCAAGATTTAACGGTTTGGACCGATGCTTCTATTAGAGGTCTTGGTGCAGTGTTAATGCAGAGAGGCCAAGTATTCGCTTATGCAAGCCGCCAATTGAAACCGCATGAGAAGAATTATGTGACTCATGATCTTGAGTTGCTAGCCATCGTATTTGCCTTGAAAATCTGGAGGCAATACTTATTGGGCGAGAAATTTATATTGTACACAGATCACCAATCATTGAAGTATTTATATACCCAAAAAGATCTGAATCTGAGACAGCAGCGTTGGCTAGAATTTCTTGCAGCGTATGATCTTGATATCCTGTATACGCCGGGAAAAGCTAACGTAGTAGCGGATGCGCTTAGTAGAAAAACCGCAATCATTGCCCATCTTATAATTACACCTAGCTTGATCGATAAGATATGTGCTCTCCAGAAGAATGATTATTTCATTCAAAGGATCAAGGAAAGAATCCAGAAAGGAGAATCCTCTAGTTTCCAAGTAAATAAAGAAGGAGTTTTGAGGCTGAATGGGAGAATTTGTGTTCCCAACCTTCCTGAGCTCAAAAGAGAAGTACTAGATGAATGCCATAAATCCAAATTTTGCATCCATCCTGGGGTGAGTAAAATGTACAACGATATCAAACGCACTTTCTGGTGGAAGGCAATGAAAAGAGATATTTCTTTGTATGTTAGCAGATGCCCTACTTGTCAATTGGTCAAGAGTGACCAACAGAAGCTAGCTGGACTGTTGCAACCGTTGGAAGTCCCAGGCTGGAAATGGGAACAGATTTCCATGGATTTCATAGATGGTTTGCCGCGAACCAAGAAAGGTAATGACAGTATTTGGGTAATCGTAGATCGCTTCACGAAGGCTGCCCATTTTATACCTGTCAGATCCAATAGAACTGCCCAAAGTCTAGCACAGATATATTTCAAAGAAATTGTTAAGCTGCATGGAATTCCCATCAGCATAGTCAGTGATAGAGATCCCCTATTTACTAGCAAATTCTGGGAGGCTTTCCAGACTGAATTGGGGACAAAACTGAATATGAGCACCGCATATCACCCCCAAACAGATGGCCAAACTGAGCGGGTGAATAGAATTCTAGAAGATTTATTGCGGGCTTGTATAATCGATTTTGGTGGGTCATGGGAAGATCATTTGCATTTGGCAGAATTCTCATATAACAATAGCTATCAAGCAAGTTTGAAAATGTCACCATTTGAAGCATTATATGGCAGACCCTGCAGATCTCCTGCATGTTGGGTAGAACCTGGCAACAGACTTGTACTAGGACCCGATATGATTAGGGAAGCATCTGATAAAGTGGACTTCATCAAGGAGCGATTGAAAACCGCCCAAAGCCGACAGAAAAGTTATGCAGACTCTAGAAGGAGAGATTTGACATTTGTTGTTGGTGATCATGTTTATTTAAAGGTTTCTCCGATGAGAGGAGTAATCAGATTTTGTAAGACTGGAAAGTTGGCACCGAGATTTATTGGTCCCTTTCCTATACTTGAGCGAATTGGAACTCTTGCTTATAGGGTTCAATTGCCAGACTGGTTGCCTGGAGTGCACAATGTATTTCACGTATCTCAACTTAGGAGACATGTACATGATCCGGATCTTGTTGTAGAAGAAGCAGCGCAACAGGATGTGGAGATAACTCCAGAATTAGCACTCAGAAGTGAGCCACTAAAGATTGTTGGCAAAGAAACTAGAGAACTCAGAAGCAAAAAGGTTCATTTAGTTAAAGTGCAGTGGAGCAGTGATCCTAGAGACTGTACTTGGGAAACTGAGGAAAGCATTAAGCAAGCTTACCCCAAATGCAGAGTGGATATCTCTGACTAACTCCGGTGCAAGGTACCTTTACCATACATTGCATTTACATTTTATTTCCTACTTTATTGTTGTTTCCTTTTCGAGGACGAAAAGTTTTAAGTAGGGGAGATTGTAATAACCCGGAAAATACGAGCCAATTTAAAATTTTTAAATTGATTATTTCAAAGCAATTTGAACCATTGAAATAGAATATTTCAATAAATTAGTGAATTAGAAATAGTAAGTCAGTTTGAAAATTTGAATTCGAACTTTGACCGACTATGCAGGGTGGAAAATTGATATTTTGCAAACGGTCTCGGAATTCGACGAAACCACTTTTGTCGGGTCCGGGATGTCAAACTATTGCTAGGTTTCAAATTTCATAATTTTTCGAATCAATATGTGAGCGTGGCAAAAGAAAACGCATTTGACCAGTTCCTGTTGAATTTAATCGACAGGAAATTGGCCATTTTTCAAACGGTCTTAGAATTCGACGAAACTACTTTTGTTAGGACCGTATCGTCAATACGAAACTAGAAAATATTTTTCTGGAATTTTTCTAGTTAGTATGTAACCCCGGTAATTTGAAATGTACGTTTAAAATCCAATATAAGGATTTAAATGTAAATTTCAACGGAAACTGATTGTAACGATCAAACCAGCTTACGATACATATCCCATTGTGTTCGGAATGGGGGTAAAACGCTATGGACGACAGGCGGTGGGCCTCGTTTCGAGGTCGTATGTAAAAGTCAACCCTTGTGCAAAATTAAATAATTAAATACTAAAATAAAATAAAATAAAAACATATCTTTCCCCTTTTTCTTCTTCATTGCCCCCCCCCCCCCGATCATTTACCAGAAAACAAAATAAAAAAAAAGAAGAAAACCTAATTCTAAATCGCGCCGCCCCCCTGACCCTCGAACCCGCCGACGAACCCTTCGCCGCACCCCTCCGTCAGACCTCCTCCTTCCAGCGAAGACGACGCAACCATCGAGCAACCCCCGAAGCAACACCCCCTCACCCTCGAACCTTGCCGCGACACCACCGAGCCCCCCAGAAACCGAGCCGCCCTCTTCTTCTTCCCTCCTCCCCTTCGCAAGATCGGTAAGAATTTATTTTACTTTTATTTTTGTTTTTGTTTTGTTAAAAACTGATTTTGATTAATTTTAAAAACTGTTTTTTTTTAAGAAGCATCAACTGTTTTTTTAAAAGAATTTTAAAACTGAATTTTTTTGAAAAGAAATAAAAACAGAATTTTTAAAGAATTTTTAAAACAGAATTTTTGAAAGAAATAAAAACTGGATTTTTTGAAAAGAATTATAAACTGATTTTTGTTATGAATTTTAAAACTGATTTTTATGAATTTTTAAAACTGATTTTTATGAATTTTTAAAACTGAATTTTTTTAAGAATTTTAAAACTGGATCTTTAAAAAGAATTTTGAAAACTGATTTAAAAAGAAAGTAAAAACTGAGTTTATTTTAAGGTTTAAAAAAAGGGGGGTTTAAACTTTGAAAAAGAAAAAGGTTTAATCTTTTAAAAGAAAAAGATTTGAACTTGCAAAAATAAAGATCATATTTTTAAAATAGAGAAAAGACGAAATTTTTGTTAAGTAGGAGTAAGATATAACTCTTATATTTTTAAAGCAATTAAAATATAATTTTTACATCATAGGATATTAAAAATATAATCTTTGTTTTTAAAATATGATCTTTATATATTGAATAACATAGTAAAAAAAATTCGATTTTTATCTATGTAGAGAATACGGGAAACGAAAGCGACAAGAAGACGAAATAGGCGAAGATTTCCATAAAGGAAGAGTCGAGTTATTGGATAGCTATTGGTGAGAAATTCTCACTCTTCAATTTCTTTTTATATATATATATGCGTGGAAATAAAAGTGAATTGCTATATATAAATATTTATATATATATATATATATATATATATATATATATATATATATATACGCCCCCTCGTCCACAAACCATGGACGATATATATATTGGTTGAAATTGTTGTGAAAATTGGTTGACGGCAAATTGTTGTTTGGGATTGTTTGTGGTTGGTATTGAATTGATTGAGGTTGAAAAATACCCGTTTGTGATTGGAAAATATTTGGTTGAAACCACATAGGATTAGTTTGTGGAAATGAAATAAATATAAACATGCCGCCTGCGTGCGAATTAGATGCATGATCCCCATTGTCAAAAACCGCGAGGTTTTAAGGTAGAGCGAGGAGCCGTACTAGGGACGGTGCCGGTGTAACTACCCTGCCGTTATGCTGCCGAAATTTTGAATAATCTTTGTGTGTTAGAATTATTTTCATATGTTGAAATTATTTTACATGCATTGAAATTAAAGTCATATATTGAAACTATGTCCATGTGTGGAAATATTCATGTGTTGAAAAGTGTTGTGTGAAAATAAAATTCATTTGTGAATGAATGAAGTGTATAAACAATAAAAATCACATTTTTATATATATATGAAGTATGAAAAATATTCGCCTTATATAAATAATTTCAATCATAAAAATTTCATCTTTCTAATATGAACAACATAAATAAATTGTCCATGTGTGGAAATACTCATTTGTTGAGAAATGTATGTAGTGGAAAAGTTCATGGGTTGAATAAATATTTTAAAGGATAAAAATATCATTTTTATCATATGTGTGATATGCTAAAGATATGCTGACGTTGAAACAAATATTTGTGATAGAAATATTATTTTTAACATGCATAGGAACTAAATAAAATAGTCATGTGTTGAAATCTATTTTAGTTCGCCAAAATTATCATCTTTGAAATGTGAAGTGTTAAAAATAGCCACTGGTTCGAATAAACGTGCATGAGTTGAAATATACATTAACTAGCTAATGATATGATTTTAGCCTATGCATGCGATATTAGAATGAGTGGTGTTTTTAAACCAAAGCAAATCAAATATGAAATTGAATAGAAAATGATAAATGTTAGAAATTGTATATATGTGCATGCATATCTATTGAACAGGTTAAAGCAAAAAGGGGCTAGAGAAGAGGAATAAAATTTTGTGCTCGACAAATAGGTACACATTTACTGTTTTGTTTGGGTGATGATTTTATGAGCCTATTGGCTAGCCGCTTGGCCTTTTCTTTTTCTTTTTGAGATTAGAAGGACCGGGAACGCTATTTGAGATTTCCCGATGCCCCCGGTACAGGGGAGGTTATGGCGAAATTTTCCAAAATTTTAGGGTGTTAGAAAAATATTTGAAGTGAAATCGATATAGAAATTATTGAATGAACTATATTTATATAAATATATAAATATAAATATAATTAAAACGAAACGTGGCCGTGCAGTTCATATTTTGAAACCGTGATTTCAAACGACTAGTGCGGAAGATCCGACCATTGGTGTAACGTCCCGCCTTTTTGACCACTTCAAATTGGTGGTTAAACCAACTTGAAATGTTCAAAAACGACGGAGCGTACTTAGCTTAGCGAGTTTAAACACAGAATTTACACAGAACCACAGAATAAATATATAACACAGTATTAACGGCGAAATAAACTTTTATTTATAAATCAGAATTTTGAATACAATATTTTTATGTATACAGCGGAATATTGAAAACATGCTTTGAAAACAAAAAAATATGATTTACTGTTTTGAAATCCTCAGAGTGCGCCTTCTTCTGAAATCCCCAGCTTTGCCAATCCTCGAATCCTAAGCTAAAATCTTTAAATCTGTATTTGCTCGAGTCTGACCCGAGCATTCCATGCAAAAACATAAAAACACTCGAGTCAGGATTTATCATAGTTCAAGTAAATTAATTTCGGTAAGAACTGAAATATAATAGTCAATCTTCATGCTAATTTTATACCATAAGCCGATATACCGTCATATAACATCCATTCTGTGTAAATTTTCTAGGGTCTATGATCCCAAGAGCTTGCATATACACACATGTATACGTACATGTGTGCATTTGCCTCAGCATTCTCGGAAGTCAAAAGTACAGCCGAGATCACATGAACGGTGTAGGGTACGTATGGTCGCAACATTTTCAATTTAATGCACAGAAACAACAAGCAACAACCCACATAGAATGGTGCTCGAAGGGGTGACTCAGTATTAATGCAAGATCAGTAAAAATCAGTAATGTGGCATGGATAATATGGATATGTCATCCTTTACCTTAAATTCATAAATATGTATAGTCAAAAGTATCAGAATCAATTTTACATAGAATGAAAATCCTTCAAAAAGGTGAGGCAGTACCATTAAAACTACATGGCCCAAGACTGGCAGTTCCTTTATACGCAGGAAATCATCACAGAGAGTATTCATGCTTCCAGTTTTTAAAGGCCATCATCTATTATATACATACGGTCAACTGTTCCCAGTAACTAGCCATGTATAACTATTTAATTCCCCAACTTTTATCAAGTATTATTTAACGGTACCCAGCAGTATGGTTTTGGTCTTAAACAGGGTCTACACCAAAGTATATACATTTATAAATAGTACAGCTCTACACAACATTTGAAGTTCATGCATAAGTAATCCATTATTATTGTTTTCATGTAGTTCAAGTCCCATATACACATAAACTGTAATGGTTTCAGTCTCCTATAACATGTTGAAAGATATGTCATTGCAACTTATAGGATTTGTATTTTAACTACCAATCTCAAATGCGCTAACAATTACCAAAGTTATTAGACAAAAGTCATAGGAAATACTCAGGTTCCATTATGAGCAAACAATAGAACACCACCATATTGTAACAAATTGCCATCAATGGAATGAAATGCAAGCATGCAGGCAATATACACCAGGTAGCCAATACACGGCACACAATAGGAGTATCACATAAAAGAATTAACATCTCCAGAACAACCATGAAAGTATTTCGGGTGTTTCGTATGTTCCCCTTTTTAATTTTTTTTCTTCTTTTCTTTCGAAAAAGAACATATTTTACCTCAGCATTTCGGGTAAATGACTCATGCTACAGAACCTTATATATAGAGTAAGGGAAAACTTCAAACTGTTGATTACACAGGATAATGTAGCCTAGAGAACAAACTGGTCAAGTGTTTTATCTACTTTTCTCAATCTTTGAATGTATGTTTTTATTCCAAATATTCATGACTAACAATTTGTATTTTCAGGGTTTATTCATTCAGGGCAACCAAAGTTTATGACAGGTCTCCAACAGACACTTCAACACACTGTGTGTATATGTGTAATACTACACATACACATCATACACACACACACACGTGTAGGTCCACTTTAGGGTATGCACTGTTAATGCCCGAATATGTATAGTTAGACACAATAGAAAATAGGTAAGTGTCACTAACAATGTATCATTTAGCAGTTTAGGCCATACAAAATGGAAAAGGTGATTTCCTTTGTATGCAGAAACAACGGAGTAAACACACATGGTAATTATCAAAGAGGAAAATAAATCGAATGCTGAGAACCGAATTGGCTCAAGTATGGCAAGGCAGCGATGCCCATGGTTTACATGCCATGGAAATTAACACCGGTGATTATCCAATGTGAAACAGGGAGGCAATTCGGCTACAATATATATATATATATATATATATATATATATATATATATATATATATATATATCGAAAGGCAGGGTACCAATTCATGAACAGGTAGAGCAACCGGGTATGGATATCGTAAATGCCCAATTTGCCTAATTATGGTAAACGTCCAATAGGCCAGGAAGCCGAAAAATCAAGTAAGGTTACAGCACCAACTACATAGGTTAAGTCAGAGGTGTTTTAGTGTATATCCGTATGCCAATTGATATGTATATACATCTATTAAAATATATGTATACCTATATACGAATCGGCCTCCACAGATAAATACAGTTCAGTTTCGAATCATCCCGGAAATAAAGAACAGGAACAACATGCATCAACAACAACAACAACAACTACAAGCATGGATTTTTACTAATTATACTCTAGCTTATACCGATATCAAAATACTTGGAATTATGATAAATCGCGAGTGAATTACTCACCGATAACATTGAAGAACAAAGGTAGGAGCGGTTGCGAAGGGCGTTGAGCTGAAGGTGGGACAAGCTTCGATTGGAAAGGCAGCGCCTTTTCAGGCCTTTACGATGGAGGAGCGACTGATGTACGTGGCTACGGCGACAGATCGGAGAAGGAGGTGGCCTACGGTGGTGCTAGAGCCAACGCCAAGGAGGTGGAGCGGTGCAACGAAGGCTTCGGCCATCGATTTGGGGAATGAGCGATTTCTGGGTTTGGGAAAAATAAATTTTTATTCTTGGTGGCCATTAATACGAAAGAAGAATGAATTTGGGAAAGCTGAAGAAATGAAACAAAGCTTGATCCTTTTATAAATGAAGAATCCGTGGTTACCACGTTTTCGTGAGAGCCAAGGCAAAATAGTGTGGTGGCCAAGTAACCGATGGTGTATATGCGAAGGAACCAGATTAATAATTTATGTTACAGTGCGTTTTATTTCCACCGCCCTTTTTCGTTAAAGTTTTATTTTTATACCACCACGAACGACTACCAATTTCAATGAAATTTGACATGTTGCCCTGTCTCATTGTTCTGAACACAATTAATTTGGTTGTAATCTGACTCTGCTTGTATACGCCGCTACTTTAAATTTAAAATTATTTATCGATTTTTTCTTTCGATTTTATTCTGTTCATCAACAATCCTGTTCATTCTAAAATTTTGGATGTAAATTTCAATTTATAAATATACACATCCCAAAGCCGGATTTCCATGTGTTTTTGGCAAATAAAATCTCCAATCCATTTAACGTTAATAACGTTTATCAAACATTCAATCAAATCTAATTCAACTGTTCAACAAAAATTATTTGATACTCAACCAATCATCCCGATAGAGTTTTTAATTCGTATTCAAAACTATAGTTTATTTAAAATCTCTAAACCAAATATCAAATTGATTGTAAATGTTAAAATCTTAAATAAATTTTGTTTCCACTTATCGAAATTTCTGGGTCGTTACAATCTTCCCTCCTTTAAAATTTTTCGTCCTCGAAAAAGGAAAAATCGTTAGAGTCATACCAATGTACACTTCAGATTGCCATATTTGTGTGGAATTATTCCACAACTGATTTAAATATCGATATTCAAGTCATCGATCTTCTTTGTTTCCATCATATTCAATTTCTCTGATCATTTAATTTCTCTCTAAAACTAACTTCATCTTAAATTTCAAAATTCGCATAAGTTGGATTTACACCTCTCAAATTATTCCAAATCCCTTTATAGACCCCATCTGTCAAAGTTTACTTATCCATCATTGCGATTGAAATGGGTCCAGGTTAGCAACTCTCAATCCAATCTCCTTATACTCAATCTATTAATCTCCTCCTCATTGAAGAGTGTAATTATCATTTCTTCTTCAAGTTACCAATTGCCTACTTGAAATTTTTCCAAGATCAAAAATCTTTTATAATCCGAATTTCATGTAGAAAATATTTGTATATAATTGAAAAGAACTCGAAAACCTCTCTTCTTAACTTATTTAAATTATTGTTTCGAAAATACTTGATAACCCGAAGTTTGACAAGTCTATTGTCGTCCTCACAGATGTTAGGCATACGCTGGCCAGGCGCACGACTAAAATCATCAAGTACTAAATATCCTTGCTTCAACCCCCAGTGAAAATATTTCAAAAAATCCCTTTAAAAACAGATACGGAAAGTACCAATGTGATGTTGATAAGTTGATTGTTTATGAATCGCAGATACACAATGGTTTCGTCTGGATCCCCCAGAAAACATCCGTACCCGTAGGAAATCACTTCCCTGCGAATTTCGTCATGGACAGACCAATCGGAAGATATTTTAAGAATCAAAAGACGATCTGAGGTCATTGAGCATTGGTTGCTCTCTCTCAGGATCACGAAATCAAATCACCCAATTATGAAGATAAATCAAGTCTCGAGGACAAAACAAGTCACAAAGACAAATCAGGTCACAAAGACCAATCAAGTCACGAAGACTAACTGCTGCATCAACAGGTGGCTCACTATCAATAAGATATCTCAAATACTGTGGACCGCAGGTACACAATGGTTACGCCTGGGTCCCCCAGGAAACATCCATACCCGTAAGCTTTCACAGCCCTGCGGATTACGCCCTTACATTCGACTGTAGAACGCAGCAGTCACAATGGTTACGCTTGGTTCCCCCAAGAAACATCCGTCCGCCGTAGGCTATCTACAGCCCTGCGAATTTCGCTACACGGTCGAATTCCAACGACTCTAGATCGCAGCGATCACAATGGTTACACCTGATTCCCTCAAGAAACATCCGTCCGCCGTAGGCTATCTACAGCCCTGCGAATTGCGCTAGCAGTCGTACTCAATGGCAACTCATGAGTTTTATGTCCGGACAACCTACCGCCACCAGCAGCACTGCAGATTGCGCTATCTGCAGTCCTTTTACATAAGCTCGAAATTCAAAAAAAGAAGGATGGTACTTCCCTTATCTTGACTTGAAAACATATAATACTATATACATATATAGTATCTAATTTTCATACTTTTCATAATTCATACTTTACATAAAATTCTCTTTCCAAATCAAACATCTCATCCTTATATAAATTCTGTTATATAAGACTTTATTTCAAACTGATTATATCACATTTTCCTCCATATAAGTCTCGAAACTTCTATGCTAAATATCTAAACTCGAACATCCCTCAATTTCCATTCTAATCTTAAAATTTTAGCTTTAAACTCTTAATCAATTCAAATGATTGATTGATATCACTTCAAACTCGGCTTTCTGAATCCACTGGCTATAAACCAAATTTTTCTTTCAATTTCTAATTATAAAATTCATCACTTCATCAACATCTTTATTTGCTCAAAACTCCGGATTTTTTTCTTCTTATCACAAATTTTTCCTTCACGTATTATCACTTTTTCACATTCATACTTCGACCGTTAATTAGTAAGCGAACAACTTCCTAAGTATCAACCCCGAAGGCCGAAACCAACATCAGATCAACACTCAGAAAGTCATCCAACTTGATTAATCTTCGGTTAGTTTCCACTTTCTTAACTTCACCTTCTTATCAAATTATTTCTCACGTAACTCTCGAATTCAGTTTACGAACCTACTTTTATGAAAACCATTTGTTATAACAATATTATTATAATTTCTACTCAGAAATATTTCACTTTTAAGATTTCAAATAACCTTATAAAAATAAGATTAAACCATTAATAGCAACTTCATAGAGTTCAAAAATTTTCATAACCATTCCATTCAAATAATTATACATAGTCTTTTTGATCTATTCAAAATACCTACATAGGAGTTTTAGAATTACACGATAGTATTACAAAACAGAGCTAACTTAACTAGGATTCACAATCTTCGATGATTTTCTGCTTTTCGATCGATGATCCACATATTTGCGTAAACTACTTTCACGATATTCATGGTTCTGGAGTTTCCACAAAAAGATTTGTGCATTCCTCATCCACATGACCCCACTCCTTGCAGCTCTTACAATAATACGAGATGGAGCCATCTTTATCTACATACTTCACAGTTTTCTCTCTAGCGGAGCGCAATATTGCCGGTCTTCCTTGTTGTCTCTCGGAACAATTTCGAGCTATATGTCCAACTTTCTTACAATGATAACAAGTGATTGGTTCCTCAGACGTCTCAGCAATGGCAGGCCTCTTCTTCCTCACTTTGAGACAACGACTGGGAAAATGTCCCTTCTTTCTATATTTAAAACAGAAAATATTGGGTCGATAAATTTTTCCTTCTTTCTTCTTTCCCTTGTCTCTCTCTCCGCACGTAACCGCATAATGTCCCTTTTTCTGACATCTGTAACAAATGACATTGTCATATGGGCCGGCTGTCTGTTTTTCCTTAATTCTCTTCTCGTATTCCATCATTACTTCTTCCTTTCTTTTACGTTCTGCCGCTCTTCGTTCTCGACGTGCGGCTTTTTGCTCTTCAGTCCTCACCATTCTGATTTTTCAGAACTCGTTAGTCCCTCACGGTTTTCTGGAAAACATTTCCAATTATCATATTCATAATTTTACAATTTTACGAAATCTCTTATTGTTATTGGGAAAACATTTCAATATATTTGCAAATCTTCATTTTCTGACGAAAATGTATTTTATCCTCTTGAAAACATTTCTAAATCCGTAATTTGGATTCAACAGATGTTAAATACAACATCGTTATTCCCACATACTTGTTGACACTTACTAGCTTTCTTCACTTAGCCCCTTTTTATTTTATTTCATCTACTTATATTCTTAATTTTAAAATAAACTTCATCGTTTCTTCTTTGAAATGATTTCAAATTTCCTTTTTCTATTCAAATTGAATACTCATTTACAATCAACTTCAGTCATCTTTGATTTCTAAAATTCACGCTTAGCGAAATTAATTCGTTGATTCTCTCCTATCTATCCTAGATACCATCCGATGATGGATTCTAGATTCAAATCCTAGGGGAACTTATTGAAGAATAATTCTCGCAAACCTGGATTCGAAGACTTCTGAAGACTGGGGATTCCGAACAAAATTTTAAATCTCAAAATAAATTTTCATTTCCGCTGTATTAATTTCAAAACACTAGTTTCAAAATATTTGATATTTCAAAAATAATTATTTTTCAAAATCGCTTTAATTTCAAGATCTGTTTTAAACTCAATAAGCTAAGCTTTGAATAAACCAAAGCTCTGATACCACCTGTAACGTCCCGCCTTTTTGACCACTTCAAATTGGTGGTTAAACCAACTTGAAATGTTCAAAAACGACGGAGCGTACTTAGCTTAACGAGTTTAAACACAGAATTTACACAGAACCACAGAATAAATATATAACACAGTATTAACGGCGAAATAAACTTTTATTTATAAATCAGAATTTTGAATACAATATTTTTATGTATACAGCGGAATATTGAAAACATGCTTTGAAAACAAGAAAATATGATTTACTGTTTTGAAATCCTCAGAGTGCGCCTTCTTCTGAAATCCCCAGCTTTGCCAATCCTCGAATCCTAAGCTAAAATCTTTAAATCTGTATTTGCTCGAGTCTGACCCGAGCATTCCATGCAAAAACATAAAAACACTCGAGTCAGGATTTATCATAGTTCAAGTAAATTAATTTCGGTAAGAACTGAAATATAATAGTCAATCTTCATGCTAATTTTATACCATAAGCCGATATACCGTCATATAACATCCATTCTGTGTAAATTTTCTAGGGTCTATGATCCCAAGAGCTTGCATATACACACATGTATACGTACATGTGTGCATTTGCCTCAGCATTCTCGGAAGTCAAAAGTACAGCCGAGATCACATGAACGGTGTAGGGTACGTATGGTCGCAACATTTTCAATTTAATGCACAGAAACAACAAGCAACAACCCACATAGAATGGTGCTCGAAGGGGTGACTCAGTATTAATGCAAGATCAGTAAAAATCAGTAATGTGGCATGGATAATATGGATATGTCATCCTTTACCTTAAATTCATAAATATGTATAGTCAAAAGTATCAGAATCAATTTTACATAGAATGAAAATCCTTCAAAAAGGTGAGGCAGTACCATTAAAACTACATGGCCCAAGACTGGCAGTTCCTTTATACGCAGGAAATCATCACAGAGAGTATTCATGCTTCCAGTTTTTAAAGGCCATCATCTATTATATACATACGGTCAACTGTTCCCAGTAACTAGCCATGTATAACTATTTAATTCCCCAACTTTTATCAAGTATTATTTAACGGTACCCAGCAGTATGGTTTTGGTCTTAAACAGGGTCTACACCAAAGTATATACATTTATAAATAGTACAGCTCTACACAACATTTGAAGTTCATGCATAAGTAATCCATTATTATTGTTTTCATGTAGTTCAAGTCCCATATACACATAAACTGTAATGGTTTCAGTCTCCTATAACATGTTGAAAGATATGTCATTGCAACTTATAGGATTTGTATTTTAACTACCAATCTCAAATGCGCTAACAATTACCAAAGTTATTAGACAAAAGTCATAGGAAATACTCAGGTTCCATTATGAGCAAACAATAGAACACCACCATATTGTAACAAATTGCCATCAATGGAATGAAATGCAAGCATGCAGGCAATATACACCAGGTAGCCAATACACGGCACACAATAGGAGTATCACATAAAAGAATCAACATCTCCAGAACAACCATGAAAGTATTTCGGGTGTTTCGTATGTTCCCCTTTTTAATTTTTTTCTTCTTTTCTTTCGAAAAAGAACATATTTTACCTCAGCATTTCGGGTAAATGACTCATGCTACAGAACCTTATATATAGAGTAAGGGAAAACTTCAAACTGTTGATTACACAGGATAATGTAGCCTAGAGAACAAACTGGTCAAGTGTTTTATCTACTTTTCTCAATCTTTGAATGTATGTTTTTATTCCAAATATTCATGACTAACAATTTGTATTTTCAGGGTTTATTCATTCAGGGCAACCAAAGTTTATGACAGGTCTCCAACAGACACTTCAACACACTGTGTGTATATGTGTAATACTACACATACACATCATACACACACACACGTGTAGGTCCACTTTAGGGTATGCACTGTTAATGCCCGAATATGTATAGTTAGACACAATAGAAAATAGGTAAGTGTCACTAACAATGTATCATTTAGCAGTTTAGGCCATACAAAATGGAAAAGGTGATTTCCTTTGTATGCAGAAACAACGGAGTAAACACACATGGTAATTATCAAAGAGGAAAATAAATCGAATGCTGAGAACCGAATTGGCTCAAGTATGGCAAGGCAGCGATGCCCATGGTTTACATGCCATGGAAATTAACACCGGTGATTATCCAATGTGAAACAGGGAGGCAATTCGGCTACAATATATATATATATATATATCGAAAGGCAGGGTACCAATTCATGAACAGGTAGAGCAACCGGGTATGGATATCGTAAATGCCCAATTTGCCTAATTATGGTAAACGTCCAATAGGCCAGGAAGCCGAAAAATCAAGTAAGGTTACAGCACCAACTACATAGGTTAAGTCAGAGGTGTTTTAGTGTATATCCGTATGCCAATTGATATGTATATACATCTATTAAAATATATGTATACCTATATACGAATCGGCCTCCACAGATAAATACAGTTCAGTTTCGAATCATCCCGGAAATAAAGAACAGGAACAACATGCATCAACAACAACAACAACAACAACTACAAGCATGGATTTTTACTAATTATACTCTAGCTTATACCGATATCAAAATACTTGGAATTATGATAAATCGCGAGTGAATTACTCACCGATAACATTGAAGAACAAAGGTAGGAGCGGTTGCGAAGGGCGTTGAGCTGAAGGTGGGACAAGCTTCGATTGGAAAGGCAGCGCCTTTTCAGGCCTTTACGATGGAGGAGCGACTGATGTACGTGGCTACGGCGACAGATCGGAGAAGGAGGTGGCCTACGGTGGTGCTAGAGCCAACGCCAAGGAGGTGGAGCGGTGCGACGAAGGCTTCGGCCATCGATTTGGGGAATGAGCGATTTCTGGGTTTGGGAAAAATAAATTTTTATTCTTGGTGGCCATTAATACGAAAGAAGAATGAATTTGGGAAAGCTGAAGAAATGAAACGAAGCTTGATCCTTTTATAAATGAAGAATCCGTGGTTACCACGTTTTCGTGAGAGCCAAGGCAAAATAGTGTGGTGGCCAAGTAACCGATGGTGTATATGCGAAGGAACCAGATTAATAATTTATGTTACAGTGCGTTTTATTTCCACCGCCCTTTTTCGTTAAAGTTTTATTTTTATACCACCACGAACGACTACCAATTTCAATGAAATTTGACATGTTGCCCTGTCTCATTGTTCTGAACACAATTAATTTGGTTGTAATCTGACTCTGCTTGTATACGCCGCTACTTTAAATTTAAAATTATTTATCGATTTTTTCTTTCGATTTTATTCTGTTCATCAACAATCCTGTTCGTTCTAAAATTTTGGATGTAAATTTCAATTTATAAATATACACATCCCAAAGCCGGATTTCCATGTGTTTTTGGCAAATAAAATCTCCAATCCATTTAACGTTAATAACGTTTATCAAACATTCAATCAAATCTAATTCAACTGTTCAACAAAAATTATTTGATACTCAACCAATCATCCCGATAGAGTTTTTAATTCGTATTCAAAACTATAGTTTATTTAAAATCTCTAAACCAAATATCAAATTGATTGTAAATGTTAAAATCTTAAATAAATTTTGTTTCCACTTATCGAAATTTCTGGGTCGTTACAATTGGATTTTCCCGAAACCTCAACCGTTGGGTTCGCCTTGGAAATATCTTTCCAACGGCACCAACTTTGTGAAGATCCGACGGTTGGATTGTTTGGAATGTTTAATTCAAAATTAGTGAAAAACAGCGCCAGAAACGATTATATTTATATATATATATATATAAAAATATAATTAAATTAAATCGAATAACGACGCTGCAGTTCGTAAATTGAAATCGTAACTTCAAATGGTTAGTGTGGAAGATCCGACCGTCGGATTTTCCTAAAACTGGAACCGTTGGGTTCGTTTTGAAAAGACCTTCCTAATGATGTAAAATTTGTGAAGATCCAACGGTTAGATTTTCCTATATGTGTAAAACAAAATTAGTGGAAAGCAGCGCCAGTGCATCGACACGACCTGAAACGTCGTTTAATTAAATATGGCCGTTTTAAATTAAATAAAAATGGCGATATATCGTTATTAAGTGCTATAGACGATATAGAGTGAAGATAAACCAATTTTGTTGTGTTTGCTTGATATGTGATGGTTGAATGTATTTGACGTGAAAATTATAACTAAACAACTGGAATGTGAATATTGAATAGTTCAACCCTATGATTAATTGGTTTGAAAATCTAAATATACGTGGGTTATTTGAAAAGGCCGAGTTTATCTCATTTCAAATAATCGATCGACGTTGAGAAGTCGAAGAGTCGAAGACGACTGAAGACCGACGATCTCCACATTGGATGGATGGGCGCTACTGATGCTCGTGATTGGAGTAGCTACCATGAAGGAATTGAAGTAGTAGCCGTCCAAACATAGTGTTGATTGTACGAATATGCGAGGAATTGGTGCCTCCGGTTTCGTTCAGACCCAGAACGGACTTGTAAATGGACTGTGTGTCTGACATTGGATTTTGTTCTGTGTTGATTGATCTCTGTTAAATATATATCTGTTTGGCGGCAGAGAATTTATTCTCTTGCTTAACGCCCTTCTCTGAGACGTACGAGCTTAGAGGTTATGTATTGACAGAAATCAGTCGCATGGAGTGGATTGCCTGTGTGGCACGCCTAAGTGGCATGTGATCAAGGCTTCTGTTGCAAAGCAAAGTCTTGTGGTTGATGATGAAAGCATGGTCTGTGTGACTAGCTTAGTGTATAACGTGAATTCGCGAGCCTCACACCTCGGTATGAGTCAAAAACGGGAGAGTGACTGCAGGGAGAGCACGACGTTTCTTTCTAGCTAAGGTGGTGTCAGTGACCTACCAGCCCTGACATTATATATATTTTTCACCTGTGTGGTTGTTGGAATGCGAGGCGCCTCGATATAGGTCTGTAAGGACCGGGAAACGTGTGTTCAGGAATAACTAATCCTCAAAAGTAAGAGAGGACCGGCCCTGAAGATCCAAGGATCATAGTGGGGTCCTGGGACATTTGCTAGAGTGTCTCGAATCGGAGAGGAGCTTGCCCCTTGCCTCGACTCATGAAGGAATCCAATTTCCAATACGATATATGCGGATGTGATTGTATTACTAGTAGGGCGACATGATATATGGTACCCATGCCGTCTAGGATTGATATTTATGATTGAATTTGCTTTTGAAACCTATATGCACTAGTAATAATATCAAACACTTTGTTTTATTCGTATGAAGCATCTTTGGCCATTATAAGGGAAAACTCTATCCTCCGGCTTGCGTTGCATTGTGTGATGGGACCTGAGTCTTATAATGGCTTCATTTTATAAAAAGCATTGCGTTGATTTAATCGTTTACTTTATTTCATGCACGAGCACTCATTGGAGTAAACCCGTTCCGCGAAAGTGGCGTGGTCCTTTGATTTGCCTTATTATTGTTGTTAATAAATTGAATAGATTTCTCATACCAGTCCCATGACTGACTCGTAGTTTGTTTCACCTTGCAAACTCGGGTGCCCTTATTTTCACACGGGCAGCCTAGTTACAGGTTTCTGATGCACCTTTTGGCTCATGGCGAGGCTCGACTACACCGTGCTGACTTGGATTTTCTCCGCCATTATTGTATCTATATTATGATTCCGCCACTGGCGATGTAGACTGATATTCCTTTTGTGTACTCTTTATGTATGATTCCGCCTCAGGCGAGGGTGACTGATTATGTATCATTATGCACTAAGTTGTATCCTGTACTGTGCTTCTCTGATGCGATATTATCTATATGATTCCGCTGTCATATGTGTGTAAATTATTCTATTTTCTGTTTATGCTATTATCTGTGATCTGCCAATGAAGATTAAAGTGTTATATTCCAATGATTATCCTTAACACCGTGCCACGGGGTTTTGGGATCGTCACAGCTTGCCTCTTAAGGTCTTCATGCACACCCTAGCAGTGACATTAGTATAGAAT
This sequence comes from Allium sativum, assembly GCA_030737875.1. Taxonomy (NCBI): domain Eukaryota; kingdom Viridiplantae; phylum Streptophyta; class Magnoliopsida; order Asparagales; family Amaryllidaceae; genus Allium; species Allium sativum. Next base: position 963,321,377 of record CM060912.1, on the reverse strand, counting down.
GCATCTCATGTGCAGCATCCAAACCAGTCAAGAAATGAAGGCAACTGCACTTAAACAAATTGCAACAAAAAGCTTATATCACTGGTTGAAAGAAATCTAGATAGAATGAACAGGTAGCTCTATTTTTTGACATAAATAATCAACGAAAGACAAAAGGAAACACTGCAGCTCGGTTTTGAATAAATCAGGTATGGTCATTATTTGAATTCTAGTAATATAGCAACCTGAAATCGCAAAACTGCACCATGAATTTTGGAACTGGGTACGGTAGCTACCCTATCTATAGAAAGTTGATTATAACTTTCAAGCAGCATTCAAATACTACCTTCTTTATCTACTGACATTCGCTCACCGTTTTTCCATACTCACACAACTAATGATGGGACAACTTCACAAAATTACAGTTTTAGATTGACATATATATCAATTTATGATGTTATGTATAATTATATTTAGGTAACTTCTATTTTTGTCAACAGGTTTGATTTGGTAATCCATATTTCAAGTTTCACAACTTAATCCTCTAGCATTTTTGAAATTTAATCCATTGTGGACTAATGATTATATTTTTATCACATTTCTGCCATTTTGCTGCTAAGTGTAGACTAACTGACTAAGGGATTTAACCAAAAAAGAAATCACAAACAAATATGCCGATTGAAATCAAGATAATACAAACCTTTTTTTGAAAACTATACGATATTTTTAAACCTACATGACACCAAAATATATACATAGTTAAAATCTTATATCACAAAACTAGATAGTAACTCAGTTACTCACAGATAAGATTAATACATCCCATCACCAGGTGCCACCGTGCACAGTTTTTTATATGCACTTTAGAAGCAATGATCGGTTTCAATCTGTGTATTTATACGAATTTTATGAAATTGCACCATTTTCTACTGCACACGCACAAAGCGCGTGCCATTGTACTAATACAATTAGAAAATGAACTTAAAATATGAGAGTGTTCCAAGAGAAAACTATATATACTGGCCTAAACGTCTGTTTGAATGATATGAACAACAAGTTATGTCCCTTATTTTGTTGAATTTTGATGGCTTGATGACAAATCATGTCCACTTAATTTTCGCTGCAACAATCTTTATAATCAGATTCTAGTAAGAAGCGATGGCAGCGTAAAATAAACTGAAACTACCCACAAGCAACTCTACTTCACTACCAAAGAATTCTACAAGAAAAAAATTGATATCTTTTATAAGGAACAAAAAACGATATATTAACATATGAAATACAAGGTAAGGAGTTCTAAAAGCCGAAACAAGAAAAGGTCAAATGTTTAAGTCATTTGTTAATTTATAATCATAAAATAACAGTAACAATACCAACAAAAGCAATAACATATTATAGAAAAATAAATAAACCGATTGTTCCCATAAAATTACAGCAAACCATGAACAAAAGCCAACTTTAGTTAATTGCTATATACATCAACAAATTTAACTGAAAATGAAATGCTTAATGTTGGTGGTATAATTATAATCATTCTATTTTTAAATTTCCATTTGCCAGTTTCTACCGGTAAAGTGTAAACTTTGAAAACTAAACTGAGAACATTTAAGCTGTGCTTAGAAGAGAAATGCATATGATATCATCATTAACACTTACATTGCTGCTATAAGGAGAGAACTCACCGATAAATCTTACAAGTCTTACTAAATTTTAAACGAATTTCTATTTTAACCACTATTCTAAAATTTTAATTGTACCCCTTTTGGATCTGAAAATTGTATTGCTCGTTCACAATTATAATAGTAAATCATGTCCGTCTATTGTTATGAAAGATAAGATAATAATTTTATAATGTACAAATTTTAATTTCAATTTTCACAGTTCATTCGTACTTCTAGTGCAAAACAAGAAAATTGCGATCATCTATTTGACCATTCACAATATAGTTAGTTGGTTTGCACACAGAATGCAACAGCAAATCAATAAGATGGTGATCATTGGAACAATTAAGAGAACGACATCCCAAACCATAGTTTATGACACAGAAGTACAAAAGTTGTTTTGAACCCTGGAACCAAAGCACGTTGCAAGGTTGTGTTTAGTTTTAAATTATGACACTTAATTAGAAAACAATATGTATATATATATATATATATAGAGAGAGAGAGAGAGAGAGAGAGAGAGAGGTTCGAGGGCACCCGTAACAGTGCAGCACCCCAAATGACCCTCATTCTCCACCAAGCATTTCTCCTTCTTTCTCCTTCCACTAATTCTCTCACTTCCCACTCACTTTCTTTAATATAAATCGGTGGTGGATATCAGGGGGCATATGGGGTGCTCCATTTTTGGGGTGCTGCCGATCCCTTGCCATATATATATATATATATATATATATATATATATATATTACTTTCAAAGTACTTGCTAATGGAGCAGAACTAATACGAAAATACGTTTCAATTAACAAAAATAGTCAACAAAGATAAAAATATTTATGATCAGTTCATAAGAATATTAAACATGGAATCTTTCACAGATGACTCGCATTTACACATAAAACTACATTGATTTTTACGACTTCTGAATTTTCAAGATTTATAAAAGAAAACTTAAAAAAACAACTGTTTTTATATAAATAACAAGAATAAGATTGCTTTTTCTAATTTACCTCTCCTTCCCAACATAATAACAAATTTGCAAACTATTTAAAGATATATACCGCTTTTGATCATAATGATGCTAAATGGGTATTCTGTACTATTGTAGTCTGAAATTGTACCAATGCAAGTTCATCAAATAATAATAATTAATAATGTCGAGAAAACAAAAAACAAAACCCAACAAAAAAAGGATACACAAACTTGATTCGATTTTTTGCTAGTACAAATTGTTGATGTTACACTAGTGCACTTATTGTAATTAGTTTTTTAACTGGGCTCAGTTTGTCATTACTTTCATAAAAGGGTTTAACTGAAAAGAAAAAAATAGTAAAAGTATGCGCATGGCCACTAGTAAAACTCGCAAGACATCAATAGTTTGAGAAGCTAGAGATATTGATTTCCATCCCAAGACCACGTAGTGACAAAGTTAGAAAACAACAATAAAACATTAGTGCTCTCATCTAATTTTTACATATTTGAGTTTTATTAAACATTGAGGAACAAATGGGAACTATTCTGTAATTAATGCAAAGTAAATGAGTTTTTTTCATTTATAAGCTCTTGTTTCATTTTTTAACTGCAAAGTTCAGTATAAAACTCGGTCAAGGCTTAGTCTTTTATCATTCTGGATACACAATGTACAGTTCTTCGTTAAGTTATGTCATTTACTGTGAATTAGCAAGCTACTGCCTGAATATCTATTAATTTCATCAACAAGATTATAAATTTAAACAACAAAACAAAAAAAGGTATTTATGCATCAAATCCTCATGAATAACATGAAAGTCAACCCAAAATAGATCTGAAGTAATACAAAGTATGTATACTTACCTGAGAGTGGGCTTCTTCTTTGAGTTGCATAACAAATACAAAAAAGAATCAAATCAGATCTCAACTAAATTGATCAGATGTGGACTATTAATCAAGAAAACAATCAAATTGCATAGATCTACAATCCTCGACACAATAAGTTCATCAGCAATCGGATCTAGAAACAAAATACATAACGTTATAACCATTCTCTGAGTAGGGCAGCACGATCATCACCAGAAGTCGAGCATCCCTAGGCAGCGCTCAACTCTTCAAACATCGGTTTTGCTTTTGAAGGGGGATTTTTCTCCAATGTCAGGGTCTAAAGGACTCAAAATTTTATTTTGAGGAAGAAGATTTGAGAAATAAAGTCAAAATCAGAACCTCTCAAAGTGGAAGCTTGCTCGCTTGCAAAGGTACAATTGTAAATAACTCAAAGAACCGGGGGTATTCTGCATCAAACTTAGAATAAGTGTTGCTTAAAAGGAGACCGGGCAAATACGACATAGTTCGAATCCAATAAAGCAATAACGCTTCTCAAAGGAATTGAAGCTAATATCCATTAATGGTGTTAACATGAGTTATAAAAAAAAATTGAGCAATAGACATGCACTGGGGCAAGTCACTGTGAAGTTGAGAGTTAAAGCTTTATACATCCCAGGATGATCCACGATATCAAATCAAATTTCAAATTTTTGAACCCAACTAAGCTACTGCAGCAAGCCTAAAGATGAACAATCAGCAAATTCCTCTTTCCTTGGCAATTTAGCGTCAAACTCGGGAATGTCAAACTGAATGTGCACCTGATTAAAAGCATATTGGGTTAACACAGAGCGACATCTCTCTGGTGGATTGTCGGGAGGACGGGGAATAACCGAGGGTTGATTCATTTGCAAGTTAGAAGCTTTGCAGTCGCTCTAGCCTTAGAAATCCAAATTTAAGCTCTAGTCTAAGCAGAAGCGGTCTCCTTTCCAAAATGATAACTGGACTTCTATCTGGTATTCACTCTGCACATGGAACTTCATTTTTCAGCAAAGCACAGGTACATGTTTTATAAAACATAAACCGTCATACAGAATTATATAAGTCATTAAGCTTGGAATCTATATGTTAATTAGTTGATTTCAAGTGTCACTACAAATTCAAACTAGAACGTCATATCTATACAAGCATAGTTTGACAAGTTATAAATTTTTTTTGTTGAATGAACTAATCCTGCATAGGCACGTCACTCAGTACAAGTTTTAAAATTAGCTATAAGTCATTATTTAATGATTAACTAATCCGTTATCGATATGGACGGTCGATGGCAAAGTATAAATCCAAAATATGCAAATGTTTGTTGCTACTGTAGGGAAGGACACAAGGCATATAGGCATATAGTTCTCAAGTTATGACTATAAATTGTTCAAAGTCTGAAATTGTCGAATGCAATAAACTTTAGTGGCAAGCTTCAAGTTTCAAAAGTAGGTCGCCCAACGACCTAGTCAAGCAGGTCATCCAATAACCTGACAAGTCAGTAAATAATGGTGGCAGCTAGCGTTGGCCCTCTTTTCGTTATTCAATTCTATCGAAGGAAGAAATCGTTCTAGTGGATATATATAGAGGATCTACACTTGGAGGGCTATCAATTCGAACCTTCACGATCCTTCCAGACTCGAGATTGATTTATTGTCCATCAATTCAAAACCGCAGGTATGAATCATAACCCTCAATGATTTTGATTTACCCTTTTCTTGCATAGATCATATGTTTAAACCTGTTAAACTGTTTTAAATGGGTATCGATTTGATCTAAAATCCTTTCAATGGTCGACGGCCTGGCAGACCAGGTCGCTCAACGACTTGAGAAGACAGATCGCTCAATGATCTGAAGAAGCAGGTCACACCCTGACCTTTGGACATAGGTCATTCAAATGACCTAACTGGTTTTTGACCTGAAATCAAAAAGCAATCACAGCAAAAATTCCAAAACAGTAAATTGATGACATCATAGTCAAAATTATCTGGTCAATGTAAGTTACCAATTCAGAGCATCGTTGCACAGCAAACCACTTGTCCAACTGGAGCTCAGGGTTAAATTCACAAACAGATCCAGTTGCAAATACAAAACATCAAAATCTGTATATAAGTAGCTAATGGATTTCAAGCATAATTGCAATCGATATTTACATAAAACTGACTTCATTCCCAAAGACTCGACCTAATTTCAATAACCAAAGACGAACTTGGTGACGACAAACACAAACCTCTCGAACTCAAGCAGAAGGGTGGAATATGTGAATACACGGCTGAATTTAAAATTGTCACTCAAACCTTAAATACCCAGATTCTCAAAAAAAATGTAACGATCTAAGATTTCAACATTTAATATATGAAATTAGTTTGGAATTTTTTTTTGAAATAAGTTTAATTTAATATGGTATAAATACAAACACTGAATAATAATCTTTATATATATATTAGTTTAAATAAATATTTTGTTCTATTTTGTTAATGTGATTTTGTAAAAGAAAACTTATTTTAAGATTTTGTTTAATGTTTATGAGATTTAATAAGTAATTATTTTATATGATTCATTTAACTGTTATTTAGTGTAGTACATAAGATTTTACAAATTTATATATTTTTATATTAATATTAAAAATGTTATATGTACATATGGATTTATAAAGATTTAAGGTTTAAAAGTGTTTGGTTAAATATGAGTTTGAAAACGATAATATTTCAATTGAAATTAATTTAGTTAAAACAATATTCGTTTGGCAAACCTGTTATATTGGTCGAATTGTTAAAATGGCATGCAATATAGTTACTAAAACGATCAGTGTTCGAGTATAAATTATAATTAAATATTGATTTAAAATAATTGTTTAGTTTCTGTACGTGTAGTTTTAAAATATTTTATAGAATTTTTCTATAGTTTTTAATATGGAAAATAAACATATATTTTTCTAACGTATTTTAGGATAATTTTGGTTCTTTTGTTACTTTACAGAATCAATCAACCGATTTATTTTATTATAATTTTGGATCATGATATATTATTGTACATGATTATATTGTAGTCTGCTGTTGTTTGTTATCAAAGAAAGAAAGATAATAATCACCATCCGTTTGGTTATACCGTTTGGATCCTGGCATATATGACTTAAATTGTATCCATATGAAACAATTTGTATACGTCCATTTATATTGAAAAAATGGACACACATAAACAAATTTATTACATTGTGAAAAATATTAGCATATGTCCTTCAATCTCTAAAATTCCTTCCACGTTGTTCTTTACCCTACTTTTGTGTTTCTTCATCAAGAAGGTTTTGGAGAAAATTTCAATTCACTCCCTCGGTTTGGAATTGAAAGAACAAAAAGCAATAGAGTTTCACAATAGCTCTCTTTGTTTTCCCGACGCAACCTCTTTACCCTAGTCCACGTGTCTGCCAGTCACCATGCACTTCCTCTACAAGAAGATCCGCATCTCCTCTAAGTCACTGTGGCACCATGTTCTGGCCATCTCCAACGCACCCCATCTCGGCCATCATCTCTTTCCATCATCTCTCTCCACAACTCTCTGCGGCTTCCACCTTTTCTTCTCCAACAAACCATCACCGCCAAACCTACAGTGAACTCCGAGCCACCGGCAGCACCACCCAGTCCGCCCATCTCGAGCCAAGAGCAAGGCGTACCCCTTCCATTGTTTTCCCTTTTAAGCTCGTGCGAGACCCTTGCATTTCTACTATTCCTTTCACCGCATCCATTCAGGTAGAACCGCACCTCCACTTTCCCTTTAGTCACCAGTCCACTTCGTTTATAAAGAATATATATACACATATATATACATATATATACATATATATACATATATATACATATATATACATATATATATACATATATATATACATATATATGTACACACACTCACACATAATCAAAGTCTTGCGGTGAAACAAGTTCGGGTTCCTCGTGAAGGTTAGACAAAGTGCGCGCAGGTATACTTAAGTGTGAGTTTGCGAAAGAGGTGTACCTGTGATGGTAGCGGCATCCAAAAGTTGTACGTAGTCATCGGGAGTTAGTTGCAATTTATATGGGTTTTAACGGGAAAAAAAATCAGAGCGCAATGAAGGTGAGAATTCTAATTTTAATTTATTTTAAAATTAATCATAGCGATAAATTATAACTAATTGTTAATTATAAATAACAATTCGTTGATCATGGGTTGATATGAATGATTGTTATTGGTTATTGATAGATGTTTATGCAGTTGTAATACACTATACACCAAGCGTTATTCGCAGTAACGCTTTGCGCACCGTTATTTGGTTGTTTAAATTATTGTGATGAATGGATACATGACTGTTGGTTAGATCTGATTGAATAAAACCGCATACACTGAAACGACCTAAACTTCCCCGTAAAGGAAAGCCCGGATTGAGTTGAGAACACGACAAATCAGAACACAAACAATGGAACATTTCATTGCTATTAAAACAATTACATCAGAGTACCAGAATTTAACAGAGTAGGAATAAATATTATGCATCAGAAAAATATCAGAGATTTAAATTACAAAGCAGCGGAAAATTAATACAATGCGTAGCGGAAATACATTAACAAACACAACTGAAAGAATTACACGAATACAGAGCTTCCTGAATATAGCTCCAGCTGTAAATCCAAGATCCTGTATAAATAAATCTGCAAAACCGAAACTACTAGCTGCCCGTATGGAAAATAGGGGCACCCAGAGTTCAGGTTAAAAAAATAAACTCCAGGTCAGTCATGTGACTGGTGTGAGAACTAAAACAGTTGTTTAAAACTTTACTTTAAAATCAGGTAAATTAAGGGACCACGCCGTATAAAATGAAACGGGTTTCCTCCCAAGAATTCCAGTGCATATAACAAACAGCGCAATGCTAATTTAAAGAAAATGAAGCTATTATAAGACTCAGGTCCCATTACACAATGCAACACAAGCCGGAGGATAGAGTTTTACCTTATAAAAGCCAAATAATGCTTGGTACGCGATATTTTATCTTTTATTATTACTATATAAGTGAAGAAATCAACTTCAAATATAATTGTATCAATCATAGACGACATAATATCCCATGATACTATGTCACCATACTATTTCTGCAATTAAAACCGCAATGTCGTATTGGAAATTGGATTCCATCTATGAACCAAGGTAAGGGATCATCCTTACTGAATTCGAGGGACTCTAGCCCGTCCCTTAGGATACAGTCGCAACTGCACCTAGGAAAATGCAGGGCCGGCCCACCTAAGTGGATTAATAATCCCTGAACAATACGTTTATCCGCCCTATGGGCGTAATGGTCAGTATGCCGACCATATCATCCATTAGCTCCGTAGTGACCGATATATTTGAGGTACCTCGCTTTCCAACAACTACATAAGTAAAAATGTCTATGTTCCATACCATGACACCGCTCCTAGCTAGAAAGAAACGCACGTCCTCCCTACCGTCCTTCAACCCGTTTTTTGTTCATACGGGGGGTGAAGCTCGTGAATTAACACTACACAAAGCTATGCTATTTAAAGTCATGCTTTGATCATCAACCACAATACTCTGCTTTTCAACAGAAGTCTTGATCATTTGCATCTCAACATGCTACACAGGCAATTCACGCCAGGCGACTGATGTCTATCGATATATAACCTCTAAGCTTATACGTCTCAGAGAAGGGTGTTAAGCAAGAGAATAAAATCTCCGCCACCAAACAGATATATATTTAATAGAGATAAATCAACATAGAATAAAATCCAATGTCAGACACACATCCATTTACAAGTTCGTTGTGGATTTGAACGAAACCGGAGGCACCTTATTCCTCGTCCCATATGTCCAATACAGGAGAGAGGTCCTCGTATATCCGGTCGATATCCAAGTACGTATGGACAATCACCACTTATTACCTTATCTTGGTATGCCTCCCAATCAAGACATCAATAATCATCCAAACGATGTGAAGATCTCCGGTCTTCAACCACCGTCTTCATCGTCGACTTATTGTGTATCAATTATTCAGAATGGGATAAACCTGGTCTTTCCGAATAACTCACGTATTTCATAAACAAGTGTTATAAAAACACAACATACACCTCATTCCAATCCAGAATATTCTTTATTCAAATATTCACATCATTAGGGAAAGGTCCCCATTAATTTTATCAAAGATAAATTCTTTATATTAATTCTTTAATCTTCGTTTTTCAAATCAAATTAAAGTTTATCCAAACTAATCGGGATTAGTGCACCTTACCAAAGTAATCATTTGTTTTATTTCCCAACCACAACCAATTCATCCTGTGGAGCAAAACTGGTAATACTCCATATCTAACACCACAGTGTTATCGGTAAATTTAATTACCATTTTACGTTCAAAACTAATTAAAGGTTTAACTATCGCCTGGAGTAAAACTGGTGATACTCCATTTTCGATCATTCCTCGAATTCGATAATTTAAATTATCACATTTTCATTTCAATCTAATTAAAGATTCATTAAAACACCACTTAGTTTTAATCTCCAAAAATCATTATGTAATGATTATTCATATTTAGGAAATAAATCCTATCTTTAACTAGGTTAAAGAACTAATGTCATTTAAAACACAGTTCAAGATAAACCCAAAATCACATTCCATTAATCAAGGAATCTTCACGAAAAAAAGATCAATATATATAATTGATATATACTTCCATATCCAACCAATAATATAAATGGAATAACGGCAAAGCTTTTAAATTCCATATATAGTAACAGTCTTCCACCACAAAAGTTCACTTCGACTATTACCAAATCGAATTCCATTCCATTCCAATTTATTAAATTGGAAAACTTTATTTGGAAAATTTCCATTAAATCTTAAAAAAAAGATTTACAAATTCCAGCTCACATTTTACTGTAAATCGGGTTAAAGAACGAATGCCGTTAAAGACACAGTTCACAATAAACCTAATTCACATTCCATTTTATTCCAATTAGTAAATATAATTGGAAACTCTAACAATCTTAATTAAAAGATTTATTCTTTCCTCAACTGCGTTTAAAAACAGTGTTATTTAAGATGCCGTTAACGACAAACTCAAATTCCAATTTAATATTAAATACAAGGCTCTAAATAGAAATTATATCGGCTTATATTCAATATCAAATTCTGAAACTAACGGATATCGTATTGGGAATAAACATATCCTTGTCTTCCAAATTCTCATAACAACATCTGTATAACCACGGAATCCAATATCGAAATATTCCGAAGATTATTTCCATTCCACTCCATTCCAATTTATTCATTGGAAAATCCTGGTTATTTTTAAAACCATTTCAAATCCAATTTATTTATTTAAAAATAAATGGGATTATAATTCTAGTTAATAACTAGCTCATTTTGATAAAAATATATTTTTATTTTTCAAATATGGAATTTTCATCCCAATTATTTCCAAATCATTTATTATGATTTTACACAAATTATTGATATTTTTAGTAATTTTATCGGAGCCCGTACAGTCAGTTTCCAATAACGGCCAACAAACTGCATCCATAGCGACCTTTTTCCAAATTTTTATTTGGACATAATTCCAAATCTAACCATTAGATTTTAAATCCCTTATATTCTTGGAAAGCACTTTTCGATACGAACCCAACAGTTCTGGTTTTTGAAGAATCCGACAGTCGGACCTCCCTTAATGTCAATTCGAATTCATTGGCTGAAATTCGCGAACGGTCATGGCGTGGCGCGTTCTATTCATGCCATTTAACATATATAATATATATATTATATATATTTCGTCTATTTCCATTTAAAATGTATTTCATAAATTCGTTTACAAATTCATTTCAAAACGATTTCAACTTTATTTCAATTTTCAAATGAAATTTGAATATTGCTTTATGAATTCGTTTTAAATTCAGTTTAAAACGATTTCAATATCATTTCAAATTTCAAATCAAATTTGAATACTCCTTTATAAATTCGTTTTAAATTCAGCTTAAAATGATTTCAATTTTATTTCAAATCAAATTTGAACATTCCTTTATAAATTCGTTTTAAATTCATTTTAAAAGATTTCAATTTCATTTCAAATTTCAAATCAAATTTGAATATTCCATAATAAATTCATTTTAAAATGATTTCAATTTCATTTCAAATTTCGAATCAAATTAAAATATTCCTTAATAAATTCATTTTAAAACGATTTCAAATTCATTTCAAATTTCGAGTCAAAGTTGAATATTCCTTATCATTATAATATCTGAATGATAATATTTTCAAAATATCTGATTTTGATTATACGCCGAATATTATTTAAAAATATTTGTTAATTTTGAATTGGAATTAGACTCAATCAATTACCATATAATTTTAGTTATATGGATTTCAACATCACATGTATATAACAATAATGATAAACAATCATTAAAAATTTATACAACATCCAAAGTGCAATTTTCAACTGTATAAGCATTAAAATAAAAAAATAACGCTTATGCAGTCTTTCAACCCATTGATTGACATACCAGTAATTATTGGGATCAGTGTATGTCAAATATTATCCCAATACCCGTGTGGGGTTTTCAAATAACAAACATATATTATTATTATTATTTGTGTAGTTGGGCGATGTGTAAAATATTATCACCCTAATCAATGTCAGTTAAATGGATGTACATAAACAAATCGTCTGATCTGTAAATGAATATTTATTTCAACACATGAATATTTTACTTCGTTCATATATACAATAAAAATGATATTTTTATTGTTTAGATATTTTATTCAATACATGAATATTTTATTCAACTCATATATACAATAAAAATGATGTTTTTATTGTTCAAATATTTTATTCAATACATGATATATACAATAAAAATGATATTTTTATTGTTCACATATTTTATTCAATACAAGAATATTTTATTCAACATAATACAGTCCAAACAAACAATCATGGTTTGTACAATAAATAGTGTTGGGTGCTGCTAAGCACCGTCTACATCTAATATATATTTGACTATAAAGTAATTAGAGTGAGAAGGAGTTCTCACATTCGGTTTCCACTCCACAAGTTTTATTTCTGAATTTCTGAAGGGTTTGGATTTGATTTTTCCCTAAATTCTAACTAGCTCCAAATTGGGCCCGATTAGTCTTGTTGTGAATCTCTCGTCCCCATGATCGCAACGGATCTAGTTTCGCGTGATTTGGACCTCGTATGAAGAATTTATCGCATTAAATACTTTGGATAATTAAAGATGTAATTAAGGAATTAAAAAAAATTAAATACCCTTTTTAATTTATCTTCCCCTTTCAAAACCGTAACCCCCCAGCTTGAAACCTTCCTCTACCGCCGTCGCCAATCCAGTTCCTCGGAGGATGATCCGCTCCTCCCCCGCCATGCGCCTACGTGGCGCGCTCCTCCACACTGAACTGCACGCAACCCGATGCCCTGGAGAAGCCCAATTCCCCTTAGAAACCGACCACTTCGACCTCCTATTCCCTCAGCACACTAAACGAGAGACGATCAAACTAATATGTAATAACCCGGAAAATCTGGGCCAGTTTAAAATTTTTATTTTGGCGATTTTAGCGAAGTTTGAATATTTAAAATGAATAATATCGATGAGAAATTTATTTTGAATATAATTCGAACGTATATTATACGCGACGTCGTTAGAATATAAATAATTATATATAATTATAAATAGAATTGAAAATGGCGCGGTAGTTCGATAATTTGATTTCAAACTTCAATAGAATGTACCGGGTGCAAAACAATCCGGATTTTAGTGAAACCAAAAACATTAGGATCTAATTGTGAATATCTTTCCAACGAATCCGAAAAATCAAGATTTCATATCGGGAATCAAAAGATATGTCCAGTTGAAAATTCTGAATAGTCGCTATGGAATTCAGGCCCTTAAAAATTGGCATTTTGCAAACGACCTCGGATTTCGACGAAACCAGTTTTGTTGGGTCCGCAGTGTCAAATTATTGCTAGGTTTCAAATTTCATAATTTTTCGATTCAATATGTGAGCGTGGCAAAGGAAAACGCGTTTGACCAATTTCAGTTGATTTTAATCGACTGGAAATTGGCCATTTTTCCAACGTTCTCGGAATTCGACGAAACTAGTTTTGTTAGGACCGTATCGTAAATACGAAGCTAGAAAATATTTTTCTGTAATTTTTCGAGTTAGTATGTGACCCCGGTAATTTGAAATGTACGTTTAAAATTCAATATAGTGATTTAAATGTAAATTCAACGGAAACTGATTGTAACAGCCGAACCAGCCTACGATTCATATCCCATTGTGTTCGGAATGGGGGTGAAACGCTATGGACGACAGGCGGTGGACCTCGTTTAGAGGTCGTTTGAAAAAGTCAACTTTTTGAAAAATAAAATAATTAAATAAAAAAAAAATTAAAAAACCCCCTTTTCTCTCCTATACCATCTCTGCCCCCCCCCCCCCCCGTTCGAATTCGTTTTCAAAGAAATCAAAAAAAAAAAAAAGGAAAAGAAGAAGACGGAGGGCGCGCCGCGCTGCCCACCCGCCACCGCCCCTGGTGGCGCCGCACACCCACCAAAGCTCAGGCGAGCTCCGACCTCTTCTCCCCCTTTTCCCCTTCGATCCACGCACAAACCCTAGCCACACACCGCCCAGACATCCACCGCACCACCGCCCTGCCTACCGCCACCTCACCGCTCCGACGAACCCTCTCCTCCACCTCCCACTCGATTCCTCCTCCCTTCCGCCTTCTGATGACCACCAGTGCACACCCCCCCCCCCCATGTAAGTTTTATTTATTTATTTTATTATATTAGTTTATTTTATTTTTATATTAACAGAAAATAAACTGTTTTTTTTTAGGATTAATAAACTGTTTTTTTTAGGATTAATAAACTGTTTTTTTTTTTTTAGGATAAATAAACTGTTTTTTTTTAGGATTAATAAACTGTTTTTTTTTTTTTTTTTGGATTTTAAACCGAATTTTTTTTAAAGGTTTTAAAAACTGATTTTATTTTTAGATTTTAAATAAAAAAGATTTAAACTTTAGAATTAGGAAAGGTGAAATCTTTAAATTAGAAAAGGTGAAATCTTTAAATTAGAAAAGGTGAAATCTTTAAATTAGAAAAGGTGAAATCTTTAAATTAGAAAAGGTGAAATCTTTAAATTAGAAAAGGTGAAATCTTTAAATTTGAAAAAGCGAAATATTTATAGATGAAAAGACGAGATCTTTATTTAGAAAATAGCATAGTAAAAATTCGATTTTTAAATATATGAAGTAATTATAAAAATATGATTTTTAAATTGAAGGTGAATAAATAAAAATGTGATTTTTATTTTAAAGACATCAAAATATAAAAATGTGTGGTTTTTATATATGTAGTGACTACGGGCAACGAAGAAGATGGGATAACGAAGAAGATTTCTATTAAAGGAAGTGCCGTGATGTTGGATAGCTATTGGTGAGAACTTCTCACTCAAATACTTTTTTTCTAGTTATATATATATACTAGGATACAGACGGTGCTTAGTAGCACCCGACACCCGTCATCCACAGACCATGGATGGCTTGTTTGTTAAATTGTTTGGTTGTGTAGTTGGTTAGTCTAGTTGGTTTGAATTGAATTATTGGGTGAATTGAAATTGATTTGATTGATGTGTGAATGGCGTGGGCCTTCACTAGACCGGGGATAAGGCTAGGCCTCGTCCCGTTTCTAGTATCGTGCCGTTATGCCGCCGAAATTTTCTAAAATAAGTTAGAAAAATAAAAATATCATTTTATTGAATAAATGAATTGAATAGAAATTCATAGGTTGAAATAAAATGTTTTATCGTTAAAAATATAATTTTTAATGTGAAGTGAATAAAATAGAATATTCATTTACAAACCAGACGGTTTGTTTATGTACACCTATTTGAATGACATTGATTGGGACGATAAATTTTACACATCGCCCAGCAGCACAAATAAATTATGTGTTTGATTGTTTGAAACCCCACACGGGTGTTGGGATGAAATTTGAAGTTCACTCATCCCGATTGATTGAATATGTCGATCAGTTGATTGACAGGCTGTTTTAAGCGTTGGGTATCTATATTTGATGCTTATACAGTGTAGTGCACTTTGGTTGATGGTTGATTATTTTTCCATGTTATTATATACATGTGTTGTATGAAAATCCATATAATTAACTTTATATGGTAATTGATTGGGCCTCATTCCAGTTTTAAAATAGAAATATTTGAAATAGAAATATTCGAAATGGAATATTTGAAAATATCAACATATGAAGCCGTGTTGATTAGATTGACGCCATTTTGACGTGAACGATATTTATATCGATTTTATTCATTTTAAAATGAATATTAAAAAGTAATTTTGGAATCGAATATTTCGAAATGAAGTGAATTGAAAACGATTTCGAAATGAAGTGAATTGAAAACGATTTCGAAATGAATTGAATTGAAAACGAATTCAAAGTGAATTGAAAACGAATTCAAAGTGAATTGAAAACAATTTCGAAATAAAGTGAATTGAAAACGATTTCGAAATAAAGTGAATTGAAAACGATTTCGAAATAAAGTGAATTGAAAACGATTTCGAAATAAAGTGAATTGAAAACGATTTCAAAATAAAGTGAATTGAAAAAGATTTCGAAATAAAGTGAATTGAAAACGATTTCGAAATAAAGTGAATTGAAAACGATTTCGAAATAAAGTGAATTGAAAACGATTTCGAAATTAATTGAATTGAAAACGAATTCAAATTGAATTGAAAGCGAATTGAAATGAATTCAAATTGAATTGAAATTTGAATTGAATAGAAATGAATTTAGAAACGAATTTATAAAGAAGAATTCAATTTTGCTTTGAATTGAAATGGAAGTTGAAATAGATTTTAAAACGAATTTTAAAACTATTTATATAATTCGTTTTGAATAGAAAATCGACGAAATATATATTATATATATTATATATATAATATAATGGCCTGAATAGAATGCGCCGCGCCGCGGCAGTTCGCGAATTTCGACCATTTATTTCAAACGGACATTACGGGAGATCCGACCATCGGATTCTCCTAAAACCGGAACCGTTGGGTTCGTATCGAAAAGAGATTTCTAACGAATATTAGAAATTTGAAATCTAACAGTTGGATTTGGAGTTACGTCCAAATCAAATTTGAAAAAGGTCGCTGTAAGTGCAGTTCGATGGCCATTGTTGTAAATCGACTGTACGGGCCTTGATAAAATTATTAAAAATAGTAATAATTTGTGTAAAATCATAAGAAATGATTTGTGAAGATTTGGGATGAAAAACTCCATATTTGAAAAGATAAAAATAGATTTTTATCGAAATGAACTAGTTTTGAACTAGAATTATAATTCTATTTATTTTTAAACAAATAAATTGAATTTGAAAAGGGTTTTGAAAATAACCAAAATTTCCAATGATTGCGTTGGAGTGGATTTGAATCGAAATTGTCTTCGGAATATTTCGATGTTGGAATTCGTGATTATACAGGCGTTGTTATGGAAATTTGAAAGATATATATTTGTATCGTTATTTCCAATACGACATTTGTTAGTCGTAGAATTCGATATTGAATATAAGCCGATATATTTTCTATTCAGAGCCTTGTATTGAATATCGAATGTGATTTGGGTTTGTCGTGAATGGTGTCTTCATTAACACTGTTCTTGAACCCAGTTGAGAAAAGATTAAATCTTTTTATTTAGATTTAATGAAGTGCACCAATTAAACGATATTTAATTGGAATTGAATGGGTATTGATTTTTGGGTTATCGTGAACAGTGTTTTAAATAACACTTGTTCTTTAACCCAATAATTAATGGAATGTGATTTTGGGTTTATCGTGAACCGTGTTTTAAATGACACTGATTCTTTAACCCAGCCGAAGATTAAAACTAAGTGGAGTTTTAATGAATCTTTAATTAGATTGAAATGATCGAAAATGGAGTATCACCAGTTTTGCTCCAGGCGATAGTTAAATCTTTAATTAGATTTGAACGTGAAATGGTAGTTGAATTTACCGATAACACTGTGGTGTTAGATATGAAGTATTACCAGTTTTACTTCATGGGATGAATAGGTTGGGATTGGGAAATAAAATAAATAATTACTTCGGTGTGGTTCGCTAATCCCAACTAGTTTGAATTGATATTCAAAGGAGATTAAAGGATAAATTTAAAGAATTTATCTTGGATAAAATTAATGGGGACTTTTCCCAAAGTATAGAAATATTCGAATAAAAGAGTATTCTGAATTGGAATGAGGCGTATGTTGTGTTTGTGTAACACTTTTATAATATATACGCGAGTTATTCAGAAAGACCGGGTTTATCCCATTCTGAACAACTGATTCGACGTGGTGTCGAAGATGAAGACGATGGTCGAAGACCAGAAGTCTTCACGTCGTTTGGGGTGATTACTGATGATCTTGATTGGGCTGTACACCCAAGAAGATGGAAACAGTTGGTGATCGTCCAGACGTACTTGGAGATCGATGGATATGCGGGGTACTAGGTGCCTCCGGTTTCGTTCAGACCCAGAACGGACTTGTAAATGGACTGTGTGTCTGACATTGGATTTTAGTTTGTGTGATTGATTTCTATTAAATATATATCTGTTTGGCGGCGGAGAATTTATTCTCTTGCTTAATGCCCTTCTCTGAGACGTACGAGCTCAGGGGTTATATATTGATGGATATCAAACGCATGGAGTGAATTGCCTGTGTGGCATGCTTAAGGGGCAATTGATCGAAGCTTCTGTTGAAAAGCAAAGCCTTGTGGTGATGATCAAAGCACGGCCTTTGTGGCGTAGCTTTGTGTAACGTTTACTTCGCGAGTTTCACACCCGGTATGAACCAAAAACGGGAGAGGACCTCAAGGAGGGCATGCGTTTCTTTCTAGTTAGAAGTGGCGTCAGTGGTTTTACATGCCCTGACGAGTTTGACTTATGTGGTTGTTGCTGTTGCGAGGCGCCTCGGATTGATCGGTCGTTCTCGAACAGATGGAGTCATTTAGTTGGCTCGTTTACGCCCCATAGGGCGGGGAAACGCATGTTCAGGGTTTAAGTTTAATCCACATCGGTGGACCGGCCCTGACGATCCAAGGGTCACTCGAGCTCTGATCCTGAGGGGCGGGCTAGAGCATCTCGAATCGGTTGAGGACTATCTTTTGCCTCGGTTCATAGATGGAAATCCAATTTCCAAATACGTGACTTTGCGGTTTTATTTGTAAACCTATATATGGCGACATGATATATGGTACCCATGCCGCCTATGATTGATACTTATGATTTGAAGTTGTTTTATACACTATGCACTTATAATAGTATCAAATGATTTGTTTTAAACGTATCAAGCATTCTTTGGCTGTTATAAGGGAAAACCCTATCCCCCGGCTTGCTTTGCATTGTGTGATAGGACCTGGGTCTTATAACAGCTTCATTTTTCTTTATTTAGCATTGCGCTGTTTGTTTTATGCACTGGTATTCTTGGGAGGAAACCCGTTCCGTGTTACGGCGTGGTCCCTTGATTTACCGAACTTTAAAATAAAGAATTATAACTGTTTTAGTTCTCACACCAGTCCCATGACTGACCTGGAGTTTATTGTTTTAACCTAAACTCTGGGTGCCCCTATTTTGACACGGGCAGCTAGTAGTTTTGGTTTTGTAGATTTATATTCGCAGGATCCTGGTTTACAGCTGGAATGATATCCGGAAAGCTTTGTATCCGTATATCTCCTTCAGTTGTGTATTGTATTATTTTCCGCTGCTATGTATTTAAATGTAATTTAAATCTCTGATATTTCTGTGTAATATTCATTTATACTCTGTATATTCTTGTAATCTGGTGCATTGTTGTAATATACAATGAAATGTTCTTCTGTATGCGTTCTATTTTGTCGTGTTCTCAAACGATAGGGCGTTTCGAACGGTCTGGGTTGGTTTAGCGACTGGTTCGGACCGAGCGAAATTCCTTCTCGTGACATAATACCATTTAAAAGATCTGGAAATTCTCTTCAAAATTCGCTTTTGAACACTATTTTTATTCGCTCTATATTAGGAGAAATCAAACGATTTATCTTCGTCATTTTTGGGCCGTTCATTGATTGTGGTGGCTAGGGTTTCAAAAGGGGGCTGAGTGTGTTAAGGAGGGGGATATTTATATAAATTAATATATTATTTAATTCAATTAAAATTCCAAAAAGTGAATTTCACATTTGAACTCCAAATTAAACCCAATGACTGTCTCCCCTAGCCAAACAACTCCATTCCGAACACAATGGGATATGTTTCGTAAGCTAATGCTACTTTTTAAGTAGTTTTTTCCATAAATTAAAATATAAATCAATATACATTTAATTTAAACGTACATTTTAATTTACCAGGACCACATACTAACTCTAAAAATTCCAGAAAAATAAATCTAGCTATTTTTTGATAATACGGTCCTAACAAAACAAATTTCGTTGAATTTGGAGACCGTTTGAAAAATGGCCATTTTCTGGTCGATCCAATTCAACGGAAATTGACCAAACACGTTTTCTTTTATCATGCTCACATATTAATTCCAAAAATTATGAAAATTGGAATCTAGCTATAATTTGACATTACGGATCCAACCAAAGTGGTTTCGTCAAAAATGGATGTCCTTTGCAAAATAGCTATTTTTAAGGGCAATATATTATATTAAATTCCATAACGATTATTTCAAATTTTAAACTGGACATAACTTTTTATTCCTGTTATGAAATCTGGATTTTTCACATTCTTAGAAAGATATAATTAAACAGATTCAAATATTTCTAGTTCTAATAAAATCTGATTTATTTTGAATCATGTACATTCATTTGAAATTTGAAATCGAATTTTCAAACTACCGTGCCATTTCTAACTCCTTTTATAATTAAAATAAATTTATTCATTCTAACTTCGATTTAAATAAATTTTTAATCGCTATTATTTAAAATAAATCATTTTAAATATTCAAAATACATTAAAATAGCCAAAATAAAAATTTTGAATTGGTTCAGAAAATCCGGGTTGTTACAATCTCCCCTGCTTAAAATCTTTTCGTCCTCGAAATGGAATGAAGTAGAAAGTTATTTAACCAACCAACTAAAATTTCATTCTATCTTTCATTCTTCAACTTTTCAGTTTCTAAGAATTTTATAATTTCTCGAAAATTTGGCTAACACGCTGAATTTTCAAAAAAAATCGCCATAACCTTCTTTGTATGGGGAGACCTTTAAAACCGCAGTTAGCCTCATAGGGCCCTCACCAATCCAAAAGAAAAAGAAAAAGCCAAGCGGCTTGCCAATCAGCTCATAAAATCATTCAAACCAAATAAATTAGTAAACATGTACCTATTTGTCGGGCATTCAATTTTATTCCTCTTCTTAGCTTACTTGCTATGACCTGTTCACACATATATATGTACATGTATGCAATTCCTACCAATTTCCAGTTCAGTTCAATATTTGATTCAATTTTGCTAAATTTACCTTTCATTTTCTATTGTTTTTATCGTTTCAATATTTTTATTAGTTAAACTAATAATCATACAACACAATCAACAATTAATTGGTTAATTAAATTTTCAAATTCATAACATTGATATATATATATATTTATATATTCAAAATCATGTTTTTGATGTCAATTCACAACAATAACCCTATCTAAGTTTTGGTTCTCACACCAGTCAATTGGAAATATATAGATATCCCACTTTCGAAACTCGAACATAAGAACCCATGATGATGCCTCATCATCAGAATCATCTCCGGGCGACTAGAGGAGGATTCTATTTCTACCAAGTATATCTAAGACTTCGAATACATGTTAATTACACGCACATTCAAAATCTTCATATACTCGATTGCCCAAATTCAATTTAAAATAAATATTCAAATACGAATAATAAGATTTAAATTTTAATTATTTTATTTTAAAATAACACTCTTCCAACTGATTCTAGTGCATTACTAACCCTATCTCTAACGAGTCATTCTCCTTGGATATTACTAATACAGTTTCTGATGAATTCCTTTTTTCGGTTCTAATCTGTCTTGTTCTCGAGCTCTATAAACCAAAGCTCTGATACCAGCTGAAATCAACCAACCTTCCCCCTAAAGAAAAGCACGGATTGAGCTGAGAACACGACAAATCAGAACACAAACAATAGAACATTTCATTGCTATTACAACAATTACATCAGAGTACCAGAATATAAAAGAGTATGAATAAATATTATACATCAGAAAAATATCAGAGATTTAAATTACAAAGCAGTGGAAAATTAATATAATGCGTAGCGGAAATACATTAACAAATACAACTGAAAGAAATACACAGATACAGAGCGTCCCGAATATAGCTTCATATGTAAATCCAGGATCCTGTACAAATAAATCTGCAAAACCAAAACTACTAGCTGCCCATGTGGAAAATAGGGGCACCCAGAGTTTAGGTTAAAACAATAAACTCCAGGTCAGTCATGTGACTTGTGTGAGAACTAAAACAGTTATTTAAAACTTTACTTTAAAATCAGGTAAATCAAGGGACCACGCTGTATAACACGAAACGGGTTTCCTCCCAAGAATACCAGTGCATATAACAAACATCGTAATGCTAATTTAAAGAAAATGAAGTTATTATAAGACTCAGGTCCCATCACACAATGCAACGCAAGCCGGAGGATAGAGTTTTACCTTATAATAGCCAAATAATGCTTGGGACGTGAAATTTTATCTTTCATTATTACTATATAAGTGAAGAAATTAACTTCAAATATAAATATATCAATCATAACCGACGTAGCATCCCATGCTACTATGTCACCATACTAGTTCTGCAATTAAAACCGCAATGTCGTATTGGAAATTGGATTCCATCTATGAACCAAGGCAAGGGATCATCCTTATCGAATTCGAGGCACTCTAGCCCATCCGTCGAGATACATCCGCAACTGCACCGGTGAAATTGCAGGGCCGGTCCACCTGAGTGGATTAATAATCCCTGAACAATACATTTCTCCGTCCTATAGGGCGTAATGGTCAGCATGTCGGCCATATCATCCATCGGCCCCGTAGTGACCAATATATCCGAGGTACCTCGCTTTCCAACAACCACATAAGTAAAAATGTCTAGGCTCCATACCATGACACCACTCCTAGCTAGAAAGAAATGCATGTCCTCCCTGCCGTCCTTCAACCCGTTTTTGGTTCATACTGGGAGGGGGAAGGAGGGGTGAAGCTCGCGAATTAACGCTACACAAATCTATGCTATTTAATGCCATACTTTGATCATCAACCACAAGACTCTGCTTTTTAACAGAAGCCTTGATCATTTGCATCTCAACATGCCACATAGGCAATTCACGCCATGCGACTGATGTCTATCGATATATAACCTCTGAGCTCGTACGTCTCAGAGAAGGGTGTTAAATAAGAGAATAAATTCTCCGCCACTAAACAAATATATATTTAATAGAGATCAATCAACACAAAATAAAATCCAATGTCAGACACACATCCATTTATGTTGATGTCAAAAGTTGGTTACCAGTGACAGTCAACCCCCAATCGTGTGGTGAACACATGAATAAAGATTATAAAATGAAAAAGTAAAGTAAAAGAACGAGGAGCACCCACAGAATTTTTATAGTGGTTCGGCAAAGACGGTGCCTATGTCCACTTTATATATTATTTCTCTTTTTTTATTACAAGTACAATGCTTTTTCTGTTTGAAGAAGAGAAAAAGATAGATAACTCCTCTTCTTCTTTGGGAGAAATTAAGAGAAAATGAACTCCAGAAATGAAGTGTAATAGAGTAGAAGAAGTCCTCTTTTTCTGTCCCTTTCCACTTTAAGTTGGGAGGTATTTATAGGTGTAAAATGTAGCTTGGACTGTTGCAATATGGTCCGACCATTTCGGGAAAGCCTAGACACGTGGAACCCATCAGTTGGTTTGAAAAGCGGTGGGAGAGTGATTTCGTTGTTCATAAATAGTGTCCTTAGAAGTTATGGATGACGTGGCATCCAGGGAGAGGTATATCAAAAGTAGATCTTTATCCGGATATGGTTTGACAACTTTTATTGCCTTGAAAGTCGGGATATACGTTGGAATTGCTCTGTACAACATTTCCACGCTGGCCTGAGATAATCGGTCGACGCGCCTTTTACGGAAGCGAGATACTCGGTCGATTAGTAGAGCGATTCTTGCAAAGTGAGCTGCCAATTGACTAAGCTGGACTTGGGTCGATATGTGACTGCTTCGGGTCGTGCATCTATTGGGCTTGCTGAAGCGCGATCTATATCCATTTATGCGTTTGGGCTTTGGTCTGGCTCGTTGAGACTCTTGCCAAAAAAGAGGGTTAACACTTTGCCCCTCAGAATGCATCTTCACCAGTAGAGGGAGATGTGTTCTGAAATTAGAACCGAAGCACAAACGCTGGAGCAACTATGGTCATGCCAGACCATATTAAGGCTAGAAAATCGACGGTTCCGATGTTGTATTAAGGCCCGAAAACCGACGACCATACCAGGTTGTATTAAGGCCGAAAACCGACAACGATTGGGAATCGTGTTAAGGCCGAGATGGTGATCGCTATTTGTATGAGAGTTGGTTCCTGCAAATACAAAATAAACCTTTCTCGTTTTGGAGAAGGCTAATGGGTCGAACATTTTATTTCACTTGGCTTTGAAGGGTGGCGAGCATTAACCATGCTCGGCTTAGTGGCGAATGCTAACCAGTTTCGGCTTAGTGGCAAATGCTAACCAGGTTCGGCTTAGTGGGAAACGCTAACCAGGTTCGGCTTAGAGATGTGGCGGTCATTATCCATGCTCGGCTTAGAGAGGAGGCGAGTATTAATCATACTCAGCTTAGGGCAAGTGGCTTTTATGCTCGACTCATGTTAAGTTAGTTTGTCCAGTGAACTATGAATGCTCGTGGTGTAAAGAGAAAAAAGGGAGTATAATCTATACTTTGTATTTAGAAAACATGACCTCACTCGGTTAAAGGAGTAGGCATTTAAAAAAATGGTGGTGGGCTTTTGCGCTGACCACATAAAACAGAGGGCGAGCTTTATTCATGCTTGGCTTAGAGGTGTTCAAACATGATCAATGTTTGGAAAAGAAAATTCATAACTACTAAATAGTTATTACAAAGAAAAGAAACTCTAAGAGGACAGCGGTTGATTTATGCCTAGGAGCTAAATCCTAACCCCATACATGTGTACATCAGGGTGTCCTTATTATTGAAAGGAATACATCAAAAGAAAAGAAATCTAATTAATGATAATGCCGCGAGTGCTAGTCTCAGGGTCCTTTCCGTTTCTAGGAGCTCGAGGACCGACCCGAGGAGCTTGGGAAGGAGGTCGCGGCAGCATGGCCGGGGCGTGATTTTTGACATATTCGGGGAGGTCTCCTTTTCTGACTCGTCCTTTAATGAGATCGCGCAGATGTCGGCATTCATTTGTATTATGTCCAGCTACGTTGTCGAATATACAATGCTTTCCAGAATCGAGTTCCATCTGGGTTGGCTCTCGTCGAGGTGGTCTTGGAGTTGGTAAGTACTTGCGTATGTCGAGATAGATATCGAGCAAAGAAGAATTGAGCTAGGTGTAGTGGTCGTGCTTATTTTCATTTCGGGATCGCACATTGCGCTCTCTCTTCTTCGGGGCCTTTCCTCTACCTTTATCCTGGCCATTACCATTGAATGAGCCTTGTTGTTTGGCTACTAAAACTTCGAGGCTCTCCATTTCAAGGTTGGCATCCTCTTGTCTGAGGAAGCGCTCGGCCACGAAGTAAAAGTCGTCTATATCTTTATGGGGATCTCTGGTTAAAGAGATTGAGAATTCTGATCGATTTTGAACTCCTGCGATGGTGGCCATGAGCACCATCGTTGGCTAGGGCCGATCGACAGATGCTACGGCCACGTTGAATCTTCAAAGGTAGGACCTGAGCGTCTCTCCAGATCGCTGCTTGTTGGTAGATAAAAACATGACACTTTTCGGTCGAGAGATATGCACTCAGAACTGTTCGATGAAGCGGGTGACCAGAGAGTTCTAACTGCTGATTGACTCCATTGTCAGCTATCGAAACCACATGCCAGCTATGTCTATGAGAAAGAGTGGAAAGCACTTGGCTATGACGTTGGTCGATGAGCCAAGCACCTCCATATGTCGCATGTATCGCATGAGGTGGATGGTCACGTCAGTGCGACCATTGTATGGCTCGATGGCTGGGAACGTGGAGTCCGGGGGGTTTCGAGAATTTCTGATCTCCCTGGTGAAGGGACTGCAATTGACATTATCTATGTCTTGTTGCGAAGATTTGCCCGGAATGAAGCGTCGGATGATGCTTGCAAGATGACTCCCATCTCTGAGGAGTTTTTGTCATGAATTCAAAATTACACTCGGAAGAGCTTCTGTGTGGGGACCTGGCAAAAGCATGCTCTGAAGGGCGGCCATTGTTTGGGCTCGGCCTCCGAGAGTTGAGTGAAGGTGTGAGGGAAGGTGAGCCACAGTAGGCGGTTCTGGGCAGAATGGCCACTCTGGAACCTGATGAGTTATGGGTTGAGCCTCGCCCGTAACAAAGGGTCTAGGCTGATCCAGCATAGCATGTGATGTTCGGAGTTCGGGGTTGCACCCGTTTGGAACGAGGTTAGGAGGGTCTACGGTAGTGTTTTCTTCCGCCATAGTGAGAACCGGTATAGTAAGGTGGCCTCCCTCGTTCGAAGGGAAGGCTGCACCAACTCTTTGTTGAAGGGAAAGAGTGGTTAGTCTGGTCTGTGGTAAGATTCTGGGTTGTAATGGAAATGGCGTTGGTTCTGAGGGACCCAGAGGTAGCTCGACTAGTTCGATAGGTCGAGTTGTTCCCAAGAATGGAGGCAAA
The DNA here is from genome assembly GCA_030737875.1 of Allium sativum. Taxonomy (NCBI): domain Eukaryota; kingdom Viridiplantae; phylum Streptophyta; class Magnoliopsida; order Asparagales; family Amaryllidaceae; genus Allium; species Allium sativum. The sequence continues at coordinate 963,294,965 of CM060912.1, read as the reverse complement.
ATTTGCTAGACGACCTAGATCTTGATCGCCTGCCTCTTGAGGTTCTGCTACTGCAGCTGTGCTGGTTGGTAGAAGTGATACTCCTGGTTGTGAAGGATTGGTTGGTGGGACCAAACCAAGATGAAATAAAGGTGTAGCCTGATCAGTGGCCTGATTCTGTGTAGATCAAAGATCAGTTGTTGCCCCAGTCTCGGCCGGTGGAGGATTTGACGCTGAAGCGTTCAATCCTCTCTCCCGTCGACCGAGAAGGTGATCCATCAACTGCTACTGTCGTTCGAGGAGTTTACCCTGAGATGCCTTTTGTTCTCTGAGTTCGAACATTATCTTATCCATGTCATCTCAAGTAACGTGTCGAGATAGATATCCATGAGAGGAAGCTTTGAGACTTGCTTCTGTGGCATTGTTATCGCCACCGTCAGTAGTCGTAGGGCGAGAAGATGTCGCGTCTTTCTTTTGCTTGTTCGCCATAAGCATAAGTGAGTTGAGGCTCCAACAGAATATCGGTATCTCCCCTTACCCGGCACGCCAAAGTGTTGACGTCAAAAGTTGATCACCAGTGACAGTTGACCCCCAATCGTGCGGTGAACACATGAATAAAGATTATAAAATGCAAAAGTAAAGTAAAAGAACGAGGAGCACACACAGAATTTTTATAATGGTTCGGCAAAGATGGTGCCTACGTCCACTTTATATATTGTTTCTCTTTTTTGATTACAAGTTAAATGGTTTTTCTGTTTAAAGAAGAGAAAAAGATAGTTAACTCCTCTTCTTTTTTGGGAGAGATTAAGAGAAAATAAACCCCAGAAATGAAGTGTAAAAGAGTAAAAGAAGTCCTCTTTTTCCCATCCCTTTCCTCTTTAAGCTGGGAGGTATTTATAGGTGTAAAATGCAGCTTGGGTTGTGGTCTGGCCATTCCGGGAAAGCCTGGACACATGGAACCCATCAGTTGGTTTGAATAGCGGCGGGAGACTGATTCCATTGTTCATAAATAGTATCCTCGGAAGTTGTGGCTGACGTGGCATCCATAGAGAGGTATATCAAAAGTAGAGCTTTGTCCGGATATGGTTTGACCACTTTTATTGCCTCGAAAGTTGGGATATACGTCGGAATTGCTCTGTAGAAGATATCCACGCTGGCCCGAGATAATCGGTCGACGCGCCTTTTACGGAAGCGAGATACTTGGTTGACAGGGAGAGCGATTCTTGCGAAGTGAGCTTCCAATTGACTAAGCTGGACTTGGATCGATATGTGACTGCTTCGGGCTGTGCGTCTGCTGGGCTTCCTGGTGCGCGGCTTATATCCGTTTGCACTTTTGGGCTTTGGTTTGGCTCGTTGAGACTCTTGCCAAAAAAGTGGGTTAACAATTTACAAGCTCGTTCTGGGTCTGAATGAAATTGGAGGCACCTTATTCCTCGTCCCATATGTCCAATGCAGGAGAGAGGTCCTCGCATATCCAGTCGATCTCCAAGTACGTATGGAAGATCACAACTTATTACCTTGTCTTGGGATGCCTCCCAATCAAGACATCAGTAATCATTCAAACGATGTGAAGATCTCCGGTCTTCAACCACCATCTTCATCATCGACTTATCATCGTATCAATTATTCAGAATGGGATAAACCCGGTCTTTCCGAATAACTCGCATATTTTATAAACAAGTGCTATAAAAACACAACATACGCCTTATTCCAATACAAAATATTCTTTTATTCAAACATTCACATCATTAGGGAAAGGTTCTCATTAATTTTATCAAAGATAAATTCTTTAAATTTATTCTTTAATCTTCCTTTGGATATCAATCAAACCAAATTAAGGTTTATCCAAACTGGTCGGCATTAGTGCACCTTACCGAAGTAATCATTAGTTTTATTTCCCAATCCCAACCTATTCATCCCATAGAGCAAAACTGGTAATACTTTGTATCTAACACCGCGGTGTTATCGGTAAATTTAATTTCCATTTCACGTTCAATTCTAATTAAAGATTTAACTATCGCCTAGAGTAAAACTGGTGATACTCCATTTTCGATATTTTCTTGAATTCGATAATTTAAATTATCAAATTCCAATTTCAATCTAACTAAAAATTCATTAAAACTCCACTTATTTTTAATCTCCAAAAATCAGTATAATGATTATTCATATTTAGGAAATAATTCCTATCTTTAACTAGGTTAAAGAACTAATGTCATTTAAAACATAGTTCACGTTAAACCCAAAATCACATTCCATTAATTATGGAATCTTCACGGAAAACAGATCAATAAATATAATCGATATAAACCTCCACATCTGACACGAACCGAACTTCCCCGTGAAGGAAAGCACGGATGGCGTTGAGAACAAGACAAAATAGAACGCAAACGGAAGAACATTTCATTGTTATTACAACAATTCCATCAGATACAAGAATATACAGAGTATAAATGAATAAATTACATTCGATAAATATCAGAGATTACAATAAATTACATAGCAGCGGAAAATAATACAAAATCACAACTAGAAGTGATACACGGATACAGAGCTTTCCGAGCATCGTTCCAGCTGTTAATCAGGACCCTGTGAATATAAATCTGCAAAACCAAAACTACTAGCTGCCCGTGTGGAAAATAAGGGCACCCAGAGTTTAGGTTAAAACAATAAACTCCAGGTCAGTCATGTGACTGGTGTGAGAACTAAAACAGTTATTAATCTTTATTTTAAAGTTTGGTAAATCAAGGGACCACGCCGTATAACACGGAACGGGTTTCCTCCCAAGAATACCAGTGCATAGAACAAACAGCGCAATGCTAAATAAAGAAAAATGAAGCTGTTATAAGACCCAGGTCCCATCACACAATGCAACGCAAGCTGGAGGATAGGGTTTTTACCTTATAACAGCCAAACATGCTTGGTACGTTTAAAACACATTATTTTGATATTATAATAAGTGTATAGTGTCAAAACATTTCAATCATAAATATAAATCATAGACGGCATGAGTGCCCCATCCCACTATGTCGCCATACTAGGCTCTACAAATAAAGCCGAAATACACGTATTGGAAATTGGATTCCGTCATGAGTCGAGGCAAGGGGCAAGCTCCTCTCCGCGTTCGAGACACTCTAGCAAATGCCTCGGGACCGCACACAGCAATCCCCTGGATCCTCCAAGGCCGGTCCTCTCTTACTTTTGAGGATTAGTTATTCCTGAACACACGTTTCCCGGTCCTTACAGACCTATATCCGAGGCGCCTCATATCCAACAACCACACAGGTGAAAAGTATATAAATGTCAGGGCTGGTAGGTCACTGACACGACCCTAGCTAGAAAGAAACGTCGTGCACTCCTTGGGTCCGTCTCCCGTTTTTGACTCATACCGAGGTGTGAGGCTCGCGAATTCACGTTATACACAAAGCTATGCCACACAGGCCGTGCTTTGATCATCAACCACAAGACTTTGCTTTTCAACAGAAGCCGTGATCAATTGCCACTTACACGTGCCACATTGGCAATTCACTCCATGTGACTGATGTCCATCGATATACAACCTCTGAGCTCGTACGTCTCAGAGAAGGGCGTTAAGCAAGAGAATAAATTCTCCGCCGCCAAACAGATGTATATTTAATAGAGATCAATCAACACAGAATAAAATCCAATGTCAGACACACAATCCATTTACAAGTTCGTTCTGGGTCTGAACGAAACCGGAGGCACTTTCCTCGCATATCCATCCATCTCCAAGTACGTCTGGACGATCACCAACTGATTCCCTCATCCTGGGTGTACAGCCCAATCAAGATCATCAGTAATCACCCAAACGATGTGAAGACTTCCGGTCTTCAACCACCGTCTTCATCTTCGACATCTCGTCGAATCGGTTATTCAGAATGGGTATAACCCGGCCTTTCTGAATAACCCACGTATAAAATTAACAAATGTTACACAAACACAACGAACGCCTCATTCCAATTCAGAATATTCTTTTATTCACAAAATCACATTCTTAGGGAAATGTTCCCATTAATTTTATCAAAGATAAATTCTTCTAAATTTATTCTTGAATCTTCCTTTGGAAATCATCTCAAACTAGTCGGGATTAACGAACCACACCGAAGTAATTATTTAGTTTTATTTCCCAATCCCAACCTATATATCCCATGGAGCAAAACTGGTGATACTCCATATCTAACACCACGGTGTTATCGGTAAAATTAATTACCATTTCACGTTCAAATCTAATTAAAGATTTAACTATCGCTTTGGAGCAAAACTGGTGGTACTCCATTCTCGATCACCTTTCAGATTTGATAATTTAAATTATCAATTCACGTTTTTAATCTAATTAAAGATTCATTAAAACTCCACTTAGTTTTAATCTTCTCAAAAATCAATATCTTGCCTTTAACTGGGTTAAAGAACCAATGTCATCTAAAACACGATTCACGATAAACCCAAATCACATTTGATATTAAATACAAGGCTCTGAATAGAAAATATATCGGCTTATATTCAATATCAAATTCTGAAACCAACATATATCGTATTGGAAATAACGATATAAAATATATCTTTCAAATTCCCATAACAATATCTATATAGTCACGAAATCCAACATCGAAATATCCCGAAGATAATTTCGATTCAACTCCAGTCCAATCCACGTATTGGGAATATTGATTATTTTTAAAAATCGCTTTCAAATTCAATTTATTTATTTCACTAATAAATTGATTTTAATTCTTGTTCAAAACTAGTTCATTTTGATAAAAATCTATTTTTATCTTCTCAACTGTGGAATTTTCCAGCCCAATTCTTTCCAATCCACATATTATAATTTTACACAAATTATAGATATTTTTAATAATTTTATCAAGGCCCGTACAGTCGATTTCCAACAACGGCCATCGAACTGCACTTACAGCGACCTTTTTCGAATTTGATTTGGACATAATTCCAAATCCAACCGTTAGATTTCAAATTTCTAACATTTATTGGAAAGCTCTTTTCGATACGAACCCAACGGTTCCGGTTTTAGGAGAATCCGACGGTCGGATCTCCCGCAATGTCCGTTTGAAATAAATGGTCGAAATTCACGAACTGCCGCGGCGCGGCGCGTTCTTTTCAGGCCATTATATTATATATATAATATATATAATATATATTTCGTCGATTTCCTTTTAAAACGTATTTTATAAATCGTTTTAAATTCGTTTTCAAAACCATTTCAACACTACATTTAATTTCAAATCGATTTGATTTCAATTCAATTCGAGTTCATTTCAATTCAATTCAAATTCAAATTCGTTTCAATTCAATTCAAATTCAAATTCGTTTCAATTCAATTCAATTCGAATTTACCTTCTATTTGATCTAATTCGAATTCGTTTCAAATTGATTTCAATTCAATTTCAGTTTGTTTTAAATTTCAATTTCAATCTAATTCAATTTGAATTCATTTCTATTTTACTCGAATTCAAATTCACTTTCTATTCAATTCGAATCGAATTCATTTTCTATTCGATCCGAATTCATTTCAAATTGATTCAATAAAATTTCAATTTTTAATCTAATTCAATTTGAATTCATTTCAAAATATTAAATTTTGAAATCACTTTTCAATATTCATTATAAAACGAATAAAATCGTTATAAATATCGTTCGCGTCAAAATAACGCAACTCTACTCAACACGGCTTTATATATTTCAATAAATTCGTTATTCTATTCAACAAATGAATATTTATTTCATTCAACACATGAATCTATATTTCTTTCCACACACGACTAATCTCAACACATGAGTACTGTCAACACATCACTATTTTTGTTATGTAAAATATTTTATAAAACTATGGTATCTATCGTTTGAATTTTAATTAGACTTCTACTGGAAAGTAGTTCTAATTTTAAATATGATAAAGATGTAAATTTCATTGTATAAAATATTTCACTCAACACATGCACATCGTCAACACATGACTATTTTTATATTCAACACATGAATTTTCTTTTATAATATTCCTTATTGTCCCAATTGGAATGAGGCCCAATCAATCACCATATAACGTTAATTATATGGATTTCCATACAACACATGTATATAATAGCAATAATAAACGATCAACCATCAACCAAAGTGCACTACACTGTATAAGCATCAAATATAGATATCTAACGTTTATAACAGCCTGTCAATCAATCGATCGACATATTTGATCAATCAGGATGAGTGAACTTCAAATTTCATCCCAACACCCGTGTGGGGTTTCAAACAATCAAACACAGATTTTATTTGTGCAGTTGGGTGATGTATAAAATTTATCGGCCCAATCGATATCAGTCAAATCAGTGTATACAAACAAATCGGCCGATTTGTTTATAAATATTTATTTATTCACTTTCACGTTAAAAATTATATTTTTAACGATCAAACTATTTTATTTTAACACTTGAATTTCTATTCAGTTCATTTATTCAATAAATGATTATTTTTATTTTTCTAACATATTTTAGAAAATTTCGGCGGCATAACGGCACGATACTAGAAACGGGACGAGGCCTAGCCTTATCCCCGGTCTAGTGAAGGCCCACGCCATTCACACATCAATCAAATCACTTTCGTTATGCAAACCACTAAATTTGGAGTAAGAGTCTAACCTAGCCTTACTCCTTCGCCTTATAACGGCGCACGTCTAATCCTAACCAATTTATCAATTCGATTTTTCATACCACAAACCACATTCAAACCAATATCTCAATCAATCACCAAACAGCCAAACAAACAAGTCCATGGTCTGTGGACGATTGTGTCGGGTGCTACTAAACACCGTCTGCATCCTAGTATATATATATATAACTAGAAAATAAATTGAAGAGTGAGAATTTCTCACCGAAAGCTATCCAATACCACGACACTCCTATTGTAGAGATCTTCGTCGTTCTCGCCTTTTCTTCTCCTTTGTTGCCCGTAGCCACTACATATAGAAATCACACATTTTTATATTTCGATGTCTTTAAAATAAAAATCACATTTTTATTTATTCACCTTCAATTTAAAAATCATATTTTTATTATCACGCTCTATGGATGAAAATTCTATTTCAACATTGCTACTATATAGATAAAAATTCCATTTCAAAAATATAGATTTCGCCCTTATAAAAATATAGATTTCGTCTTTATAAAAATAAAGACTTCATCCTTTCAAAAATAAAGTTTTCATCATTATAAAAATTACCAATTTATCTCAACGTATATAAAATAAAAATCAGATTTTTATTTCGCTACATATACAAAGATGATATTTTTATATTCTCTATCCTATAAAGATTATATTTTTAATACTTTAAAAATATAAAAATCCTATTTTTAATATTTCTATATAGTAAAGATTATATTTTTAATACTTTAAAAATATAAAAATCATATTTTTACTTCCACTATATAAAAGATTACATTTTTATAACTTTACAACATAAATAAAAAAACAGTTTTTACGGTAAATAAAAATCAGATTTTAAATTAGATAAAATTCAGTTTTTTTTAAAATAAAGAAAATTCTGTTTTTTATTTCTGTTTATATAAAATAAAAATAAATAAATAAATTTTAAAAAAACTTACATGGGGGGGGCTACTGGTGGTCGCTCAAGTTCAGGAGGGGGCTGCGTCGGTCATCGGGGGGGGGGGGGGGGGATTTGCTGCTCGCGCGAGGCTGGAGGTGGAAGAGGGGGAGGAGCAGGCGGTTGCGGTTGTGGGTGGGTAGGGCGCATCGGGTTTTTGGGTAGGGGCGTCGCGGTTGCTCGAGAGGAAGGAGGAGAGAGAGATGGAGGAGAAGAAGGGGAGAGGGGCTGAGGATCGGAGGGGGGGGGTCGGCGCCAGGGCGCGGCGGCCCTGGTGGCAGCGGCGGTGGCGGCTTTGGTCCCCCCGTCGTTCGCCCCCCTTTTTTTTTCGTTTCTGAATGAAAACGAGAGGGGGGGTTATATATTTTTTTATTATTATTTTAATTAATTTATATTTCAAAAATTTGACTTTTACATACGACCTCGAAACGAGGCCCACCGCCTGTCGTCCATAGCATTTTACCCCCATTCCGAACACAATGGGATATGTACCGCAAGCTGATTCAACTATTTGAATCAGTTTCCGTTTAATTTGCATTTAAATCACTATATTGAATTTTAAACGTACATTTCAAATTACCGGGGTCACATACTAACTCTATAAATTGCAGAAAAATATTTTCTAGCTTCGTATTGACGATACGGTCCTAACAAAACTAGTTTCGTCGAATTCTGAGACCGTTAGAAAAATGGCCAATTTCCAGTCGATTAAAATCAACTGAAATGGTCAAAACGCGTTTTCCTTTGCCACGCTCACCTATTGATTCGAAAAATTATGAAATTTGAAACCTAGCAATAACTTTACACTGCGGATCCAACAAAAGTGGTTTCGTCGAAATCCGAGGTCATTTGCAAAATGTCCATTTTTAAGGGCCTGAATTCCATAGCGACTATTCAGAATTTTCAACTAGACATATCTTTTGATTCTCGCTATGAAATCTTGATTTGTCGGATTCGTTAGAAAGATATCATCATTTAGATCCTATCATTTTTGGTTTCACTAAAATCCGGATTGTTTTGCACCCGGTACGTTCAATTGAAGTTTGAAATCGAATTATCGAACTACCGCGCCATTTTCAATTCTATTTATAATTATATATAAATATTATATATTCTAACGACGACGTATATAAAATATACGTCGAATTATATTCAAAATAAATTTCTCGTCGATATTATTTAAAATAATCCATTTTAAATAATCAAAATTCGCTAAAATTGCCAAAATAAAAATTTTAAACTGGCCCAGATTTTCGGGTTATTACAATCTCCCCCACTTAAAACTTTTCGTCCCCGAAAAGGAACAAAGTCGAAAGTTGTTTAACAATTCAACTCAACTTCCATTGTTTCGATTACGGCTTAAGTTCCTCAACTTTTCAGTTTCTAAGAACTTTTCAAAAATTTCACTAACACCCTAAATTTTCGAAAAATTTCGCCATAACCTCCCCTGCACCGGGAGCATCGGGGAATTTCAAATAGCTTCCCCGGTCCTTCAGATCTCAAAAAGAAAAAGAAAAACCAAGCGGCTAGCCAATAGGCTCACAAAATCATCATCACCCAAACAAAACAGGAAATTATGTAGTAAACATGTACCTATTTGTCGGGCAAACAAATTTTATTCTCTGCTCTAGCCTCCTTGCTATGACCTGTTCAATGTAAGTATATGTATATGCAAGCAAATGCAACCAATTTTCAATACCATTCAATATTGGATTATATTAGGCTAAATGGTTCAAAATTATCAAACAAATAAACAAACAACCTAAACATCAATCAATTAGTAAATTAGAGTTTCTAATTCATAAATTTGATACATATACAGAAAATCTTGTTTTTGATGTCAATTCACAACAATGTGTTCTAACTATATAAGTTTTGGTTCTCACACCAGCCTAATGGAAATATATAGAAAATCACACCTTCGAAACTCGAATATGAATACTGATGATGATGCACCATCATCAGAATCATCCCCGGATATCTAGAATGTGATTCTATATCTACCCAGTATATTAAAATTTCGAATATACGTTCATGACGCGTATACGCGAAATCTATATATACTCGATTGTCCATATTCAAAATAAGTAAATATTCAAATACGTATAAAGCAATTTAAATTTTCAAAACAAAATTGTTTTTATTTGAAAAATATACTCTTCACACTCGTTCTAGGATACTATTGATCCTATCTCTAACGAGTCATTCTAATTGGATATTGCTAATCCAATATCTGATGAATTCTTTCATATGGTTCTAATGTGTCTTGTTCTCGAGCTCTGTAAACCAAAGCTCTGATACCAAACTGACACGACCCGAACTTCCCCGTGAAGGAAAGCACAGATGGCGTTGAGAACAAGACAAAATAGAACGCAAACGGAAGAACATTTCATTGTTATTACAACAATTCCATCAGATACAAGAATATACAGAGTATAAATGAATAAATTACATTCGATAAATATCAGAGATTACAATAAATTACATAGCAGCGGAAAATAATACAAAATCACAACTAGAAGTGATACACGGATACAGAGCTTTCCGAGCATCGTTCCAGCTGTTAATCAGGACCCTGTGAATATAAATCTGCAAAACCAAAACTACTAGCTGCCCGTGTGGAAAATAAGGGCACCCAGAGTTTAGGTTAAAACAATAAACTCCAGGTCAGTCATGTGACTGGTGTGAGAACTAAAACAGTTATTAATCTTTATTTTAAAGTTTGGTAAATCAAGGGACCACGCCGTATAACACGGAACGGGTTTCCTCCCAAGAATACCAGTGCATAGAACAAACAGCGCAATGCTAAATAAAGAAAAATGAAGCTGTTATAAGACCCAGGTCCCATCACACAATGCAACGCAAGCCGGAGGATAGGGTTTTTACCTTATAACAGCCAAACATGCTTGGTACGTTTAAAACAAATTATTTTGATATTATAATAAGTGTATAGTGTCAAAACATTTCAATCATAAATATAAATCATAGACGGCATGAGTGCCCCATCCCACTATGTCGCCATACTAGGCTCTACAAATAAAGCCGAAATACACGTATTGGAAATTGGGTTCCGTCATGAGTCGAGGCAAGGGGCAAGCTCCTCTCCGCGTTCGAGACACTCTAGCAAATGCCTCGGGACCGCACACAGCAATCCCCTGGATCCTCCAAGGCCGATCCTCTCTTACTTTTGAGGATTAGTTATTCCTGAACACACGTTTCCCGGTCCTTACAGACCTATATCCGAGGCGCCTCATATCCAACAACCACACAGGTGAAAAGTATATAAATGTCAGGGCTGGTAGGTCACTGACACCACCCTAGCTAGAAAGAAACGTCGTGCACTCCTTGGGTCCGTCTCCCGTTTTTGACTCATACCGAGGTGTGAGGCTCGCGAATTCACGTTATACACAAAGCTATGCCACACAGGACATGCTTTGATCATCAACCACAAGACTTTGCTTTTCAACAGAAGCCTTGATCAATTGCCACTTACGCGTGCCACATTGGCAATTCACTCCATGCGACTAATGTCCATCGATATACAACCTCTGAGCTCGTACGTCTCAGAGAAGGGCGTTAAGCAAGAGAATAAATTCTCCGCCGCCAAACAGATGTATATTTAATAGAGATCAATCAACACAGAATAAAATCCAATGCCAGACACACAATCCATTTACAAGTTCGTTCTGGGTCTGAACGAAACCGGAGGCACTTTCCTCGCATATCCATCCATCTCCAAGTACGTCTGGACGATCACCAACTGATTCCCTCATCCTGGGTGTACAGCCCAATCAAGATCATCAGTAATCACCCAAACGATGTGAAGACTTCCGGTCTTCAACCACCGTCTTCATCTTCGACATCTCGTCGAATAGGTTATTCAGAATGGGTATAACCCGGCCTTTCTGAATAACCCACGTATATAATTAACAAATGTTACACAAACACAACGAACGCCTCATTCCAATTTAGAATATTCTTTTATTCACAAAATCACATTCTTAGGGAAATGTTCCCATTAATTTTATCAAAGATAAATTCTTCTAAATTTATTCTTGAATCTTCCTTTGGATATCATCTCAAACTAGTCGGGATTAACGAACCACACCGAAGTAATTATTTAGTTTTATTTCCCAATCCCAACCTATATATCCCATGGAGCAAAACTGGTGATACTCCATATCTAACACCACGGTGTTATCGGTAAAATTAATTACCATTTCACGTTCAAATCTAATTAAAGATTTAACTATCGCTTTGGAGCAAAACTGGTGGTACTCCATTCTCGATCACCTTTCAGATTTGATAATTTAAATTATCAATTCACGTTTTTAATCTAATTAAAGATTCATTAAAACTCCACTTAGTTTTAATCTTCTCAAAAATCAATATCTTGCCTTTAACTGGGTTAAAGAACCAATGTCATCTAAAACATGATTCACGATAAACCCAAATCACATTTGATATTAAATACAAGGCTCTGAATAGAAAATATATCGGCTTATATTCAATATCAAATTCTGAAACCAACATATATCGTATTGGAAATAATGATATAAAATATATCTTTCAAATTCCCATAACAATATCTATATAGTCACGAAATCCAACATCGAAATATCCCGAAGATAATTTCGATTCAACTCCAGTCCAATCCACGTATTGGGAATATTGATTATTTTTAAAAATCGCTTTCAAATTCAATTTATTTATTTCACTAATAAATTGATTTTAATTCTAGTTCAAAACTAGTTCATTTCGATAAAAATCTATTTTTATCTTCTCAAATGTGGAATTTTCCAGCCCAATTCTTTCCAATCCACATATTATAATTTTACACAAATTATAGATATTTTTAATAATTTTATCAAGGCCCGTACAGTCGATTTCCAACAACGGCCATCGAACTGCACTTACAGCGACCTTTCTCGAATTTGATTTGGACATAATTCCAAATCCAACCGTTAGATTTCAAATTTCTAACATTTATTGGAAAGCTCTTTTCGATACGAACCCAACGGTTCCGGTTTTAGGAGAATCCGACGGTCGGATCTCACGCAATGTCCGTTTGAAATAAATGGTCGAAATTCACGAACTGCCGCGGCGCGGCGCGTTCTATTCAGGCCATTATATTATATATATAATATATATAATATATATTTCGTCGATTTCCTTTTAAAACGTATTTTATAAATCGTTTTAAATTCGTTTTCAAAACCATTTCAACAATACATTCAATTTCAAATCGATTTGATTTCAATTCAATTCGAGTTCATTTCAATTCAATTCAAATTCAAATTCTTTTCAATTCAATTCAAATTCAAATTCGTTTCAATTCAATTCAATTCGAATTTACCTTCTATTTGATCTAATTCGAATTCGTTTCAAATTGATTTCAATTCAATTTCAGTTTGTTTTAAATTTCAATTTCAATCTAATTCAATTTGAATTCATTTCTATTTTACTCGAATTCAAATTCACTTTCTATTCAATTCGAATCGAATTCATTTTCTATTCGATTCGAATTCATTTCAAATTGATTCAATAAAATTTCAATTTTTAATCTAATTCAATTTGAATTCATTTCAAAATATTAAATTTTGAAATCACTTTTCAATATTCATTATAAATCGAATAAAATCGATATTAATATCGTTCGCGTCAAAATAACGCAACTCTACTCAACACGGCTTTATATATTTCAATAAATTCGTTATTCTATTCAACAAATGAATATTTATTTCATTCAACACATGAATCTATATTTCTTTCCACACACGACTAATCTCAACACATGAGTACTGTCAACACATCACTATTTTTGTTATGTAAAATATTTTATAAAACTATGGTATCTATCGTTTGATTTTTAATTAGACTTCTACTGGGAAGTAGTTCTAATTTTAAATATGATAAAGATGTAAATTTCATTGTATAAAATATTTCACTCAACACATGCACATCGTCAACACATGACTATTTTTATATTCAACACATGAATTTTCTTTTATAATATTCCTTATTGTCCCAATTGGAATGAGGCCCAATCAATCACCATATAACGTTAATTATATGGATTTCCATACAACACATGTATATAATAGCAATAATAAACGATCAACCATCAACCAAAGTGCACTACACTGTATAAGCATCAAATATAGATATCTAACGCTTATAACAGCCTGTCAATCAATCGATCGACATATTTGATCAATCGGGATGAGTGAACTTCAAATTTCATCCCAACACCCGTGTGGGGTTTCAAACAATCAAACACAGATTTTATTTGTGCAGTTGGGTGATGTGTAAAATTTATCGGCCCAATCGATATCAGTCAAATCAGTGTATACAAACAAATCGGCCGATTTGTTTATAAATATTTATTTATTCACTTTCACGTTAAAAATTATATTTTTAACGATCAAACTATTTTATTTTAACACTTGAATTTCTATTCAGTTCATTTATTCAATAAATGATTATTTTTATTTTTCTAACATATTTTAGAAAATTTCGGCGGCATAACGGCACGATACTAGAAACGGGACGAGGCCTAGCCTTATCCCCGGTCTAGTGAAGGCCCACGCCATTCACACATCAATCAAATCACTTTCGTTATGCAAACTACTAAATTTGGAGTAAGAGTCTAACCTAGCCTTACTCCTTCACCTTATAACGGCGCACGTCTAATCCTAACCAATTTATCGATTCGATTTTTCATACCACAAACCACATTCAAACCAATATCTCAATCAATCACCAAACAGCCAAACAAACAAGTCCATGGTCTGTGGACGATTGTGTCGGGTGCTACTAAACACCGTCTGCATCCTAGTATATATATATATAACTAGAAAATAAATTGAAGAGTGAGAAGTTCTCACCGAAAGCTATCCAATACCACGACACTCCTATTGTAGAGATCTTCGTCGTTCTCGCCTTTTCTTCTCCTTTGTTGCCCGTAGCCACTACATATAGAAATCACTCATTTTTATATTTCGATGTCTTTAAAATAAAAATCACATTTTTATTTATTCACCTTCAATTTAAAAATCATATTTTTATTATCACGCTCTATGGATAAAAATTCTATTTCTACATTGCTACTATATAGATAAAAATTCCATTTCAAAAATATAGATTTCGCCCTTATAAAAATATAGATTTCGTCTTTATAAAAATAAAGACTTCATCCTTTCAAAAATAAAGTTTTCATCATTATAAAAATTACCACTTTATCTCAACGTATATAAAATAAAAATCAAATTTTTATTTCGCTACATATACAAAGATGATATTTTTATATTCTCTATCCTATAAAGATTATATTTTTAATACTTTAAAAATATAAAAATCCTATTTTTAATATTTCTATATAGTAAAGATTATATTTTTAATACTTTAAAAATATAAAAATCATATTTTTACTTCCACTATATAAAAAATTACATTTTTATAACTTTACAACATAAATAAAAAAACAGTTTTTATGGTAAATAAAAATCAGATTTTAAAGTAGATAAAATTCAGTTTTTTTTTTAAAATAAAGAAAATTCAGTTTTTATTTCTGTTTATATAAAATAAAAATAAATAAATAAATTTTTAAAAAACTTACAGGGGGGGGCTACTGGTGGTCGCTCAAGTTCAGGAGGGGGCTGCGTCGGTCATCGGGGGGGGGGGGGGGGGGGGATTTGCTGCTCGCGCGAGGCTGGAGGTGGAAGAGGGGGCGGAGCAGGCGGTTGCGGTTGTGGGTGGGTACGGCGCATCGGGTTTTTGGGTAAGGGCGTCGCGGTTGCTCGAGAGGAAGGAGGAGAGAGAGATGGAGGAGGAGAAGGGGAGAGGGGCTGAGGATCGGAGGGGGGGTCGGCGCCAGGGCGCGGCGGCCCTGGTGGCAGCGGCGGTGGCGGCTTTGGTCCCCCCGTCGTTCGCCCCTTTTTTTTTTTCGTTTCTGAATGAAAACGAGAGGGGGGGTTATATATTTTTTTATTATTATTTTAATTAATTTATATTTCAAAAAGTTGACTTTTACATACGACCTCGAAACGAGGCCCACCGCCTGTCGTCCATAGCGTTTTACCCCCATTCCGAACACAATGGGATATGTACCGCAAGCTGATTCGACTGTTTGAATCAGTTTCCGTTTAATTTGCATTTAAATCACTATATTGAATTTTAAACGTACATTTCAAATTACCGGGGTCACATACTAACTCTATAAATTGCAGAAAAATATTTTCTAGCTTTGTATTGACGATACGGTCCTAACAAAACTAGTTTCGTCGAATTCTGAGACCGTTAGAAAAATGACCAATTTCCAGTCGATTAAAATCAACTGAAATGGTCAAAATGCGTTTTCCTTTGCCACGCTCACCTATTGATTCAAAAAATTATGAAATTTGAAACCTAGCAATAACTTTACACTGCGGATCCAACAAAAGTGGTTTCGTCGAAATCCGAGGTCATTTGCAAAATGTCCATTTTTAAGGGCCTGAATTCCATAGCGACTATTCAGAATTTTCAACTGGACATATCTTTTGATTCTCGCTATGAAATCTTGATTTGTCGGATTCGTTAGAAAGATATCATCATTTAGATCCTATCATTTTTGGTTTCACTAAAATCCGGATTGTTTTGCACCCGGTACGTTCAATTGAAGTTTGAAATCGAATTATCGAACTACCGCGCCATTTTCAATTCTATTTATAATTATATATAAATATTATATATTCTAACGACGAAAAATATATAAAATATACGTCGAATTATATTCAAAATAAATTTCTCGTCGATATTATTTAAAATAATCCATTTTAAATAATAAAAATTCGCTAAAATTGCCAAAATAAAAATTTTAAACTGGCCCAGATTTTCGGGTTATTACAATATCCAACCAATAATATAAATGGAATAACAGCAAAGCCTTCTAAATTCCATATATTTTAACAGTCTACCTCCATAGAAGTTCACTTCGATTATTACCAAATCGAATTCCATTCCATTCCAATTTATTAAATTGGAAAACTTTACTTTGGAAAATTTCTGTTATATCTCAATAAAAAGATTTATAAATTCCAAATCACATTTCACTGTTAATCGGGTTAAAGAACGAATGTCATTAAAGACATAATTCACAATAAACCCAATTCACATTCAATTTTATTCCAATTACTAAATATAATTGGAAACTCTAATAATCTTAATTAAAAGATTTATTCTATCCTCAACTGGGTTTAAAAACAGTGTTATTTAAGACACCATTCCCGACAAACCCAAAATCCAATTTAATATTAAATACAAGGCTCTGAATAGAAATTATATCGACTTATATTCAATATCAAATTCTGAAACTAACGGATATTGTATTAGGAATGACGATATATGTATCTTCCAGATTCGCATAACAACATCCATATAACCACAGAATCCAATATGAAAATATTCCGCAGATTATTTCCATTCCAATTTATTCATAGGAAAATCCTGGTTATTTTTAAAACCATTTCAAATCCAATTTATTTATTTAAAAATAAATGGGATTATAATTCTAGTTAATAACTAGCTCATTTTGATAAAAATATATTTTTATCTTTTAAAATATGGAATTTTTTGTCCCAATTATTTCCAAATCATTTATTATGATTTTACACAAATTATTAATGTTTTTAATAATTTTATCGAGGCCCGTATAGTTGGTTTCCAATAACGGCCACCGAACTGCATCCACAGCGACCTTTTCCAAATTTGATTCGGACATAATTCCAAATCCAAGTGTTATATCTTAAATTTCTTATATTCTTTGGAAAGATCTTTTCAATACGAACCCAATGGTTCGGGTTTTAGGAGAATCCGACAGTCGGATCTCCCGTAATGTCAATTCGAAGTCAATGATCGAAATTCGCGAACGGCCACGGCGTGGCACGACGCGTTCTACTCAGGCCATTTAATATATATAATATATATATTATATATATACTTCATAGATTTCCATTTAAAATGTATTTTATAAATTCATTTATAAATTTCAACTTCATTTCAATTTTCAAATAAAATTTGAATATTCCTTTATAAATTCATTTTAAATTTAGTTTAGAACGATTTCAATTGCATTTCAAATTCCAAATCAAATTTGAATATTCCTTTATAAATTCGTTTTGAATTCAGTTTAAAACAATTTCAATTTCATTTCAAATTTCAAATCAAATTTGAATTTTCCATTATAAATTCGTTTTAAATTCATTTTAAATTCATTTTAAAATTATTTCAATTTCATTTCAAATCAAATTTGAATATTCCTTAATAAATTCATTTTAAATTCATATTAAAACGATTTCAATTTCATTTCAAATTTCTAATCAAATTTGAATATTCCTTAATAAATTCATTTTAAAACGATTTCAATTTCATTTCAAATTTCGAGTCAAATTTGAATATTCCTTATCATTATAATATTTGAATGATAATATTTTCAAAATATCTAATTTTGATTATACACTTAATACTATTTAAAAATATTCGTTAATTCTGAATTGGAATGAGACTCAATCAATTACCATATAATTTCAGTTATATGGATTTCAACATCACATGTATATAACGATAATGATAAACAATCATTAAAAATTCATACAACATCCAGAGTGAATTTTTCAACTGTGTAAGCATTAAAATAAACAAATAACGCTTATAAAATCTGTCAACCCATCGATTGATATACCACTAATGATTGGGATCAGTGTATGTCAAATATTATCCCAATACCCATGTGGGGTTTCCAAACAACAAACATAGATTATTATTTGTGTAATCGGGTGGTGAATAAAATATTATCGTCCCAATCAATGTTAGTAAAATGGGTGTACATAAACAAATCGTCCGATTTGTAAATGAATATTTATTTCAACACATGAATATTTTATTCCGTTCATATATACAATAAAAATGTTATTTTTACTGTTCAGATATTTTATTCAATATATGAATATTTTATTCAACTCATATATACAATAAAAATGATACTTTTATTGCCCAAATATTTTATTCAATACATGAATATTCTATTTGGTTCATATATACAATTAAAATGATATTTTTATTGTTCAAATATTTTATTCAACACGAGAATATTTTATTCAACTTCAGAATCACAACACAATACAGTCCAAACAAACAATCATGGTTTGTACAATAAATAATGTCCGTTGCTGCTAAGCACCGTCTGCATCCTAATATTTATTTGTCTGTAAAGTAATTAGAGTTAGAAGGAGTTCTCACATTCGGTTTCCACTTCTCCAGTTTTATTTCTGAATTTCTGAACGCTTTGGATTTGATTTTTCCCTAGATTCTAACTAGCTCCAAATTGGGCCCGGTTAGTCTTGTTGTGAAGCCATCATCCCCACGATCACAATGGATCCAGATTCGCACGATTTGGACCTCGTATGAAGAAGTTAACGCATTAAATACTTTGGGTAATTAACGATGTAATTAAGGAATTAATAAAAAAACTAAATACCCTTTTTAATTTATCTTCCCTTTCAAAACTGTAACCCACCCGTCCCTCCCTAGCTCGAAAACTTCCTCTGCCGCAGTCGCCAATCCAGATCTTTGGAGGACGATCCGCTCCTCCCCCACCATGCGCCTACATGGCACGCACCTCCACACTGAACCGCACACAACCCGATTCCCAGGCGAACCCCTAAATCCCCATAGAAACCGATCACTTTGAACTCCTAATTCCCTCAGCACACTAAACGAGAGACGATCAAACTAATCCCATTTAAAAGATCTAGAAATTCTCTTCAAAATTCCCTTTTGAACCCTATTTTAATTCGCTCTATATTAGGAGAAATCAAATGATATATTTTCATGCTTTTTGGGTCGTTCATTGATTGTGGTGGCTAGAGTTTCAAAAGGGGGTTGAAGGTGTTAAGGGGGGTACTTATATAAATTAATATATTATTTAATTCAATTAAAATTCCAAAAAGTGAATTTCACATTTGAACTCCAAATTAGACTCAACGACTGCCGCCCCTAGCCAAATACCCCTATTCCAGACACAATGGGATATGTTTCATAAGCTAATTCAACTTTTTAAGTAAGTTTCCCCATAAATTAAAATATAAATCAATATACATTTAATTTAAACGTACATTTTAATTTACTGGGACCACATACTGACTCTAAAAATTACAAAAAAATAATTTTAGCTATGTTTTGATGATACAGTCCTAACAAAACCAATTTCATCAATTTTGGAGACCGTTTGAAAAATGTCCATTTTCTGGTCGATCCAATTCAGCTGAAATTGACCAAACACGTTTTCTTTTGCCACGCTCACATATAAATTCCAAAAATTATGAAAATTAGAATCTAGTAATAATTTGACATTTCGGATACAACCAAAGGGGTTTCGTCGAAAATGGAGGTCGTTTGCAAAATGGCTATTTTTAAGGGTTGTATATTATATTAAATTCCATAACGACTATTTCAAATTTTGAACTAGACATAACTTTTTATTCCCGTTATGAAATCTGGATTTTTCACATTCGTTAGAAAGATATAATTAAACAGATTCAAATATTTCTAGTTTTACTGAAATCCGATTTATTTTGAATCATGTACATTCATTTGAAATTTGAAATCGAATTTTCAAACTAGCACGCCATTTCTAACTCCTTTTATAATTAAAATAAATTGATTCGTTCTAACTTTGATTTAAATAAATTTTTAATCATTATTATTTAAAATAAATCATTTTAAATATTCAAAATACATTAAAATAGCCAAAATAAAAAATTTAAATTGGTTCTGAAAATCCGGGTTGTTACATACACCGTAGTGGTGAAACAGTACATGTGATTAATTTAAAACCCTTTTTCATGTAAATAAATTTTTTTATTAAAATAAAAATGGGAATGTAGTTTTAAATTAAATTTAAAACTATTTAGAATTCGAATTGAGTAAAATTTATTCGAATGGGATGAAATGGATTTGTACACAATTCCGATCGCTCATTGGTTATTTAAAAATTGGATTGGGATTGGGAAATAAGGTTAAACATTGATTTTATGTACACAGCTATAACAGTTGTAAATAATTAACAGAGTTTTGATAAAATATTATTGTTTAAAATGTAATTTAAATAAAAAGTGTGGAATTCAAAATGATGACTTTTGGAATAGTTATTTTGAAAAGGTTTGAACGAGATTTGGAAACATTACAATTCAATGTTCAATTCAATGTGATATAAAGAATAGAGAAGAAAAGAATATTTAATTTTAAGCATATTCCTGTTTCTATAAAATAATCGAATGAGTCTTTATCAAATAATATTATTCGATTTGATTTGAAATAGAAATTTTGAATATAAAATATTGGTTTAAAATAGGGAATATAAAATATTATTTTAGGAAAAAGAATTTGGAATACGGTTTTAATCTAAGATATGGGAATATAATTTATTTCAGAAAAGAAAGAATTGGGCAATTTTCATTTGAACGTTATATAACGTAAATCGAACGCATCACACAACGATAGTTCGTTAATGTCGATCTTAAATTTCAAAGGATTATAATTTGAACATTTTGAATCAGATTGACTCGAAACAAAAAACAATGGATTTATATTAATGATGGTTTTTGAATAGAAAAGGAATTTTCAAATTTCAACGTAGGGTTTTCAAGTTATGTTCAAACTAAAAATTGAAAAGTCGTTATATGTGTAATTCGACGACAGTAATGACTATCGAATAAAATGGGATTATAAAAATTATTTAAAAATCCTGGAAAAATTGATAAGTCATATCTATGTTTTTAAAAGTAATTTGAGTTAAAATATGTGAATTTGGAATGATTTTGGATCCATTTGGTTAAATAATCACTCTCAGCGCTTTCTGTAACGTTTTTATCGTTATTATACAATTTCTTTGAAAATGATTGAAAATTGGAATATTATAAAATATGAATTATTATGGAAAGAGAATTTGTTAAATATGTTTGAAAGATTTTAAAAGAGTTATAGTGTATGGTATGAAATTTATTTAGATTAAATAAGATATCGAAAGTGAATTGTAAAGGGAATGAGGTTGGATAGAGTTAGTCTTCGGATATTCGATATGGAACTCCAGGAGCATACGAATGCTATCAGAAATATTAAAACATATTCATATCCAGATTCTGATAGTGTTTTCTCAAGTTTGCGAATCAATATCAAATATAAGTCGATTAAATTCTATTTAAACTTATATTTGAAATATTAATTATTTGAATTATCATAAATGGAAATTCAAATCCAAATAAAGATTTGGTAGTTTCGGGATAACATCGAATAAATGGATTTTGGTTATGAAATATAAAGTTGGATATGAATATTGAATTTTGAGAAAAGAGTTAAGATGATAACGGGGGTAAATAAGTTGAACGAATCCAACCTTAATTTGTAAGGAATTGATAACGATTGGAAAGGGATTTTGAATTGAGAGACTCGTAAAGTCCATAGCTATTGTTTTAAAGTACGCTTATTAATTGGAAAATCCAGGATCGAATATATGTTCAAAAACAATTCCAAGTAATAATACGTTGTATAAAACTAGAAACTTGGAAATCGATAAGTGAAGACTGACTATATTCGAATTGTTTAGGTTGACTGCTGATGTCTCGGATCGGGTCGTACACATGATACGTGGTTATAAGTGGCATGAGATCTGAATATGTTTGAATATTTTTGGATTTTCGTTCCATTCAGACCCATAACGGAATTTTATGGATTATGTATCTGACATTGAAATTGACTGCTCAACACTGATTTCGTTAATATATATCAGATTTGTGGCAATATATTATCCTCGTCTCTAAGTCATATGAACTTAGAGGGTATGCATCGATAGAAATCAGTGATATGTCGTGAACTATCAACGTGGCATACTCAAGTTATGAAACGCGCTAGTGATGATCAAAGCACGGTTTATTGAAGCGTAGCTTTGTGTATATCGTGATATCGACGAACCTCGCAACCTAGATTTGATGGTGAACTGGCGGTTAGGTTGTACACATATACATAATCTCTAGTGAAATCGAAAACTTCGGCAGTAGATCTACTTTGAAACCTAAGGGAATAAAGTATATTCGGTGTCCGATGTCTGAATGTTATCCGAGATATATACTTTTGCGCTATGTATTCGGTGTCTGTAACACCCCGTGTTTTCGATAAACCTTAAAGTAACGAATTAAAGAATAATTAATTATAAACTTGAGAAATAAGGGAAACGGGTTACGCCATTGCGTTCGTCTCGGAATTCTGGTTGAGATAGAGTCCGAGTTTGCATGAATTGGACTTCGTATGAAGAAGTTATGGCCTTCAGAAGTTTTAGAAATTCAAAATTTAGATTCAAACACAGAAGAGGGCAGGGCAGGAAAGATTCCTGCCCACGCCAAGTCGACTAGGAGGTCGACCGTAGTGTCGACGTACCCTACAGGTCGACCTGGGGGTCGACCTACCCCGCGAGCAGATCTGAAAGGATGACGATTTCTGACTCCCTACTGAGTCATTAGGGCTGAGGTGTTATCCTATCTTGACTGGATGGCCTTGATTATTTCTAGGGTTAATCGGACGGCTCTAATTTAGTTAAACCTCTATAAAAACAACCTAACTCTTAACTCTAAATCACAAGTATTCATACCAAGAGCCGCAATGCCGTCAATGGTGAACCTAGAATAGCCGTCATCTCTTTCAACTCAAAGGTAAGATTGAAGCGACGTCAAAAATAAATCTAATCTAATTCAACTAAGAAAATTCAACGATCTACATCAAAGGCAAGCAATTCAATTTCAGAATACAGATCCCAGAACTCAAGAATTCCTTTTTGTTGTAAGTGCAGTTATTTTTCAGATGTGAATGAATTAAAGACATGGTTTGTAATGGATTGAAAAATAGAATTGTATCAAGTTGTATGTGATGCTGATTTATGTTTATTCATGTCCAATCTATCGTATATGCCTATGAATTATTGTGACTTATCATGTTATGTGGAAATTGGTGAATAAATCTATGATGTTATAAAGTTATCATATGTAAGTTTGGTGATATTATACAAGTTTTAGGCTAAGTCATGTAGTTTATGCCTAACTGTTTAGATCCATTATGCATACATGTTTAGATCTACGACCTTGTGATAACATCTATACTTTGTATGTCAATTTAGAAATTATGCCATGTTTATGCAAGTTAAAGTGATGCTATCATGTTATGAATACATGCGACTTTATAGGTTAAAAAAAGCACGACTATGTAAACCTATATGTTTAGATCTACAACTTTACATGTTAGAAGCACATGCCTTTATGTTAGATTAATATTAGCAATGATTCAGCCTATGCAAGTTCACCACTACATGTCTAATTAGATCTTGGTAGTTCTATGTGATACTATTATTTTATGATTCGTTTTGCATAGATCTAGTTTGCAAGTTCATAATTAAAAGTATATTATGCCAAATTCATGTGACACATCTGTAGTTAGATCCATATTTTTGTATGATGTTGGAATGTTGCAAGTTCCTCAGTTTCCCCTTTTAGTTTATTAGTTAGGCTAAAATGTCGAGCCTAACATCTTGTGTAATTTTGCGAACATACAACGGGGTAAACATTGGGGAATACTAGAAATTATTCGTAGTTAACATATTTGGCTCATAACCATGTAAATGGTATGACATTGAAGTGGTATAATTTACTTACCAAAAATTATGAATTTGATTTAGAAGGAAAGTGATCCATAACAATAAATTGTTGACAAATTTACATATAAGCATAAAAGGATAAAAATATAAATCAAGAAAAGACGAATATGCCTAACCCGAGGTTAGACTGAGTTGTGGTGTAAAACTGCCCGGAACCGACTGGCACATCCAGTGACCACAACAATACCTGTCTAATGTGCGTGGTTAGTGCATTGAGCCTAAAAAGGACCCGAGATTAGACTGAGTTGTGGTGTAAAACTGCCCAGAACCTACCGGCACATCCAGTGACCACAATAATACCTGTCTAATGTGAGTGGTTGGTGCTCTAATAAAGCTAAGTCAAGAGAGGTAGGGTTAAGTCAATTTAGGAAACACTTAACCAATCCAACATGTTAGTTAAACTGATGGGTGGGGTTAGGCAAATTTGGACACTTAACCAATTTAACATGTTGACTAGAAAACCCTAGTAACAGGGACCCATTTCAGCAGTAACCCACGTAGATGTATCATGGGACCCTGAATTAGGTAGGGTGGGGCACGATTACTGGGCTGATTATAAGCAGTCATAAACATCGGAGGTGGTGGATCAGTGTAGGTTCCAGCTGAGTATCGGGCGTGCACATACTCCGGAGTGGAAAAACAAGGTACTGGGCATCCGTAGTCATACACTGTGCATCTTGAATCATGTCGGGTTGCCACCATAGGATTTGATACACCCCTTGGTGGGACCAGCACAGGCATCTACAGTCAAGCGGGGGCCAAAGGACACACGTGATAAATATATGCTAGTAAGAGCTGATCGATATAAGGGAATCATTTCACCTTGAACACGTGGTGCTAGTTGGATAAGTATAAGTAGGTGCAGGGAATTAAACATGGGTGCGATGTATATTCGGTTTATCCTGCCTTATATAGCTTTATGTTAGTTGCTATTCTGGTACTGTCCTATTTTCAGCTTATTCCTATCATGACCCTTTGCTTTATTCACACACTGAAAAGTCACTAGACTTACTCAGACTTATATCTGACCCATTTTTCTTTCATCTTCTTTTTCTTCCGTCCCCCCCCCCTCAGGTAGCCAGGGATGGAATAGCTCAGCTTAATTTGGACCGTCCATCTTTCCAATCTTGAAGACTCTGTGATGTACGGCTTGGAATCACTTATCTTTGGCTATGGCTTTAGACACAATAAACTTAGGGGTTTATGCAGTTTTATTTATGTTATATGCTTCTTTATGGTTTAATCAAGACAAAGATTATTATGAAATGTTTTGGAAGTTATGTTGAGACAAATTACTGTAATGGTTTTTGCATTGAACCACGTAAGAAATAAATGTTTGTTTTCCGCTGCTTATATTTCTATCTTGTAACTTTCTATGTCTTTTACCTATAATGCTCCATCGAAGTTAAGGCATTCCCTTTGTGAGTGATCTTAACGGCGGTGGGGTGTTTCAGTGTTCGTTGTCTGGATGTTAGCTGGGAGATAATTAGCTTTGTGTCCTCGATTGATCTTTCGTGTCAGGAATCATCATATTGGAAACCCAACAACCAATACGAGCCTTTTGTTTTGTTTGTAAACTATGTATGTGGGCATAGTTACTATGATCGCTTAAATTTATATATTTATCTGTGAAATGAGTTTCAACACTATGCACTAATTATGATAGTATTAAAAGAGGATTTTACGTATTAAAGCATTTTGGTTATTATAAGATAAAACTCGCCGATTTGGTGTGTGTTGCATTGTGTGATATGGGAAGAGCTTATGATAGCTTCATTTTCCAAAGTCATTACAGTTTTCTATGCATGGGAATTCACATGGAGTAAACCCGCTCCGCGTTAGTGGC
Source organism: Allium sativum (assembly GCA_030737875.1). Classification (NCBI taxonomy): domain Eukaryota; kingdom Viridiplantae; phylum Streptophyta; class Magnoliopsida; order Asparagales; family Amaryllidaceae; genus Allium; species Allium sativum. The sequence continues at coordinate 963,268,781 of CM060912.1, read as the reverse complement.
GTGGTCCGATGAATTTCGCAACTTTAAAATGAATCCTAAATAAGATCTGTTTTCGAATTCTCACACAGGTCCCATGACTGGCCTAGAGTTTATTTTTTACACACCTAAACTTTGGGTGCCTATAATTTTGCATAGGCATCTAGAAGTTTAGTTTGCAGGTTTAGATTTTAGAGCTGGATTCTGATTTGAAGTTAGAGTTATGACTCCGTTGGAGAATTTATTTCTGCTAAGCATATATGGTACTGCGATATTCCTTGTAATCTTTGATGTAATCAATGAAATGAAATAAAAAGTTTTGTTATTTTTGTGTGCAAATATGTAAGTACCCATAACAATCCGCCTTATTGAACGGTTTAAGTTGGTTAATTACCAGCGAAAACCGGTCAAAAAGGCGAGTCGTTACAAAAAAATTACAACTTAACGACAAAAACTCAAAGAAATACCATTTGCAATCAAGAAAAATGATTGAGGTCTGGTGTAATCAAACTACGCAGCGGCGAGTGATTCAGATTTGATGCATTTATCTTCAAAACTAATCAGGAATCGATTGTAGTTTTGGAAGCAATTGGCCACGCTAGTTTCAGACGAGTGGTAACAGATGTAACTCAAACCTAGAATTTAGTTGCAAATCGAATACAACTGAAGCGACGATCGAAGTTAAGAAACATTGCAGATCTCTGGAAACCAGTATTGTTGAAGGTAGCACAAATCCAGTTGATGGCGATGGGTTCTATGATGGCATTTCTATCAGAAAATGACTTCTGCCATTAAAAGGGATTTCCAGACGAATAAACGAAACGAAAAGAAGTATAGATCTGAAAAGCATATAAAATAACGGGAAAATCTTACCCGATCCGTCAAATAAGTCCCGTATGAATCGTGACAAAGGCCCATTTCCAATCCATTGAATGCTATTGTTAATGACCTAATACTACATGCTAAAACAAGTTGCATTCAAACTGTCCATTTCGAAGCTTACATTTTTCACAAGTAAAAATGCAAGCTTTGAGTGGCAAGTGTTAACCCTATTATGAAATGCGGTATAAAAAAACAATGTGTTAAATAGCGTGCGTAATGGATTGGACAAGACCTGACTGTAACACCCCACGCCCGCTAGGGTCACTCACAAAGGGAATGCCATAGCATCGGTGGAGTATTTTAGTGAATATAGAACAGAAAAATTACAACAAGACAGATATAAATAGTACTTGAAATTTTAAAACATCATCTCATAACAGCGGAAATAAACATGTCTGGTTACATCATAAAACCACGATAAAAGTCAAGTACAATATCCATCAAAATAAAGAAGTACATAATCCCACTCTCTCATACAATAGCCATAACAAAAGAAAAGATAACTGGATAACTGGAGCTTTACATCTACCCAAGCTCCTAAAGACTGGAACAGCAATCTGATCAAGCTCTACTACCGCTAGGATCCACCGTAGGACCTGAGGGTTGGGAAAAAGATAAAAACAACGGGGTCAGACATAAGTCTGAGTGAGTCCTATAACTTTAACAATACAATCATTAAAGTAACCAGAGAAGACATAAACTTGACCTACGGTAATATCTGGGGATGAATGGCTACACTAAGCAGCTTGGTAGACTTAGGATAAACTAAGATAACCGTCAGGACGCATCTACCCACCCAAGGATAATTACTAACTGCACCACACCAGTCATTCCTACTTAAAGGTTGATCCCTTCCAAGGACTTAGAAAATTTCCCCAGTAGTCTCGTGTACCCCTAGCCCACTACATAGGTGCCGTCTGCCCCTATCTCCACTAGGTGTACCCAGTATTCTTACCCAGTAGTTTCGTGTACCCCTACATAGGTGCCGTCTGCCCCTATCTTCATTAGGTGTACCCACTACTCCCCAAGCGATCGGCTCCCTACCGTAGATACCCGTGCTGGTCCCACAGTGGGGTGTATCACTCCCCTAAAGTGGCTACCCAATACTAACGGTGCACGGCTTTATATCTACACGATGCAACAACGACTTATCTACCAGCCCGGGCCCACACACGCATATTAAACCCGTTGGACTTGCGTTGCCACCGCTAACCCGTTTTGGCCTCTTATAATCAAGCCCAATATGCGTGTCCCGTCACTCGACATGGGTCGAGCCCACAAAGATACATTTGGGATATTGGTTGAAATGGGCCCCCACAAGCTACCCACTTAAGCTTGTCAAATATCTAGTGTATCCCACTTAACCCTTTAATCATGTTTAATTACATGTTTCCACTTGGTTAAGTATTCTAATCGTATTTTCTATTTCCACCCAAGGCAACCCACTAGATTCCACATGTCACCCAAGGCAACCACCAAATTTCCTCATGCCAGCCAAGGCACCCACTTAACCCCTCATGTCCCACTACATGCTATTATGGTTAAGTGTTTCTTAATTAATTAAGACCGTGATCTCCCGTAAAGACCTCCCACATTAGAATGGCTGTTATGACCGCCTGGTTAAGCCGGTAGAATCCGGGCAGTCTTACGTCATAACAGAGTCTAACCTCGTGTCTTTACCTTAATCACGTATTTAATTTATGGCTAAGACCTCTCACATTGGGCTGACATTTGTAGCAACTGGTTAAGCCGGTCGGGTCCGGGCAGTTTTACACTACAAATGAGTCCAACCTCGTGTCTTAGTCGATTAATTACACCTAATTAATCACCCCCATATTAATTATCCCTAATTAATATCAAGTTTTCCATAACATGGGTAGACCTAACTCAATAGGTAAATTCCCATGGGGTAGACCTAACTCAATAGGTAAATTCCCACTTATGGTAATTTATTTTTATGGTATGCTTAATCATACCCAAACATTCATTTATTAACATATTTACCAACCCCATCGTTCCCCACGTAAATCGTTCTCGTTACATGACATAATAAGGGGAAGATCATCACAAATATCATGGGTTTAGCATACAACTTTGTCATGGGTTAAGAGGATGTCAATTTGCATATATGAGCATATATTAACCCAACTACATATAACCCAAACTTGCATATTATCATACACATGATTTGCATAACATGTTGCATATGAGCTTGCATATTATCATACACATATCTTGCATAACATGTTGAACTTGCATATAGGCATTCTCATAACTTGCATAACATGTTAAACATGCATTTAAGCATACACATAACTTGCATAAGCATTCACATACTTGCATAAGCATCCACATACTTGCATAAGCATTCACATACTTGCATAACTTGCATATCATGTCATTTAAGCATATACATATCTTGCAAAAGCATTCATATACTCGCATAAGCATGCATAACTTGCATATCACATAAATCTTGCATTTAAACATATACATGACTTGCATAAGCATCCATACACTTTCAACTTGCATAACTCACTTTGCTAAACATGCATAATTCCACTTATTAAATATGCATAAATCCACTTATTAAACATGCATATATCAACTTGTTAAACATGCATAAATCAACTTATTAAGCATGCATAAACCAACTTATCAAATATGCATAAACATAGAACAACATAGAGTAACATATCATTATACATGATTCAAACTCACTAATCCGCATTTAAGACCATAGGTCTCATTACACCCAATCTACTTACTTTAACAATTGATGTTAAAGTGATAGAAACTCACCAAACTCAAGATTAGCAACCTTATGAAGTAGAATTAGTTGCTAACTATGAAGATAATGATGATTAAAGATTGATTAGAGAGGAATTAGCTTGCAACTTTCTTATTAGATTAGTGGAGGCTTCTCTTAGGATTTAATTTGGCGGCATGAGGCCATTATTTCTATTTTTGGTAAGGATTAAGGTAGGTTTAGGGTGTATTTATAGATTAAGAGAGTGTTTTAGGCCCTTGGATTAACCCTAGATTAATTTAGGTCCATTAGATTTAGGAAACCTCTAGAACCAGCCCTCCTAGCCAGCCTGAAACCCAACTTGGTGCAACCTGGTGCACCCAGGTTCACAGAACGGTGCCAACCTGTCGACAGGCAAGTCGACAGGCATGTCGACACCCCTGTCGATAGGCCTGTCGACAGCCCTGTCGACATGGGTTGGGCGGGAAGCTTCTCGCCTGACCCCGCCTGGCCCATTCCAGATCTGAATTAAATTTAAATTTAAATCTGTTTTAGTTTTGAATTTTCTGCAAACTTCATCGGGCCATAACCGGGCCATACGGACTCCGATTTTCGAAAACTCGGACTCTATTTTGCGTATTTTTCCGAGACGAACGTAATGACGCAGCCCATTTCCGCTAATTCTCACATATGAGATTAATTATTCTGTACTTAGTGAATTTTAGTATTAACTAAAATTCGGGGTGTTACATTCTCCCCTCCTTAAAGGATTTCGTCCCCGAAATCTCTAGGCTAAGGAGAATGCATATCCTACCATCCAAACAACCATCTACTCAAATCATCAACCACAGGCATCCATTGTCCTTAAACAGTTTCTAATGATATATGAGCATATGCAAAAAGTGTGTGTATATATTCCCTATCTAATGTATGAACATATGCAAACCATGATAGTGCCATGCATCCATTATGTATGCGAGACAACCCTATCGACACATACAATATCTATATGAGTGCACAACCATTCACCAAAATGCATCATCCATGTGATAACACAACCATTATACATCCATAAATATATTTTCCTACACACAATTTTATGCAATATGCAATATGAAGTGACTGAGCCGATCTAGTGCCTAGAGTGTGTGTATATGCATCCACGAGCAACCACTAGCAAACACTTGCATCCACTTGCATCCATCAACCATAACATGTCTCAAACACATGTTTCAACCATAGGTTTACCCTATCTAAAGGTCAAAGGTACTAAAGAGAGGACATACCAAAGATAAGATAAGTACCAGACAAGCGATAAAGGAGAAAGTAAGGACATACCCTCAAAAAGAAATGGGTACAATGAACACATCTTCGCTTCCGTCTCCCAAGTCGCGTTGCTCTCATCTTCTTCCCATTGCACTTTGACTAGCTGAACCTCTCGATTCCTCAATTTCCTAGTCTCTGACCCAAGGATACGAGTAGGAGCTCGTCGAATCGTCGCATCCCGCTCTACCTCTACATCTCTAAGCAAGCTTGGCTCTACCACCTCTGCGGTCTCATGTAAGCACTTCCTCAAATGGGACACATGGAATACATCATGAACACCACTAAGTCTGTCGGGCAACTCCAACCTATATGCCATCCGTCCAATCCTTTCCTTGATAGGAAACGACCCAACAAACCTCGGTGCTAACTTCCCAACGGATCCGAAGCGAACAACATTTCTCAACGGGGATACCTTAACAAAAACCATGTCCCCAACCTCAAACTCAAGATCCGTCCTTCTCTTGTCCGCATAAGATTTTTGCCTATCCTGCGCTGCTTTCATCCTTCTTCGAATCAAGTCAATCTTCTCAGAAGTCTCCCTAATCATATCAGGCCCAAGCAAGATCTTATCCGTAGATTCCCACCAACATGTAGGTGATCGACAAGGCCTTCCATAGAGAGCTTCGAAAGGGGCCATACCAATACTGGACTGAAAGCTGTTATTATATGCGAACTCCACCAGTGGAAGATGCTCTTCCCATGTACCTCCAAAATCTAAGATACAAAGCCTCAAAAGGTCTTCTAGAACACGATTCACCCTCTCAGTCTGGCCGTCTGTCTGAGGATGATATGCGGTGCTCAGACACAATTGAGTCCCCACTGCTTCTTGCAAACTTCTCCAGAACTCGCTAGTGAAGATAGGATCTCGATCACTAACTATGCTAGAGGGTACCCCATGCAATCGAACTATCTCTCGAAGATATACAGAAGCTAGCCATGGAGCGGTCCTCTTGCTCTTCACAGGTATGAAATGGGCGCTCTTAGTAAGTCTATCTACCACCACCCAAATTCCTGTATTACCCTTCCTCGACCTGGGTAACCCGTCAATAAAATCCATCGAGACGCTATCCCACTTCCATTGCGGAACCTCCAATGGGTGAAGCAACCCACCTGGTTTCCTTTGCTCCGCCTTCACTTGCTGGCACACCAAACATCGAGCGACATACTCGGCCACATCTTTCTTCATACCGGCCCAGAAGAAAACCCTCTTCATGTCTTGGTACATCTTGTCCCTACCGGGATGAATGGTCATCCTAGAACGGTGTGCGTCATCAAGAATAGCCTTCCTCAAACCCTCGTCTTGCGGTACACAAAGTCTACCATCTCTACGCAAGTACCCCTTATCGTCTAGGGTGTACCTACTCAAATGGCTGGACGACTCCCCCCTTATGAGCTTCTCTATTAACTCAACCAACTGTGGGTCGCCCCTCTGTGCTTCTCCAATCCGCCCCAAAAGAGTAGGTCTAACTTCCAAAGAAGCTAGCAAACCGGGTACATAATCAATGGAAGGTCTGAAATCAAACATCGAGATAAACTCCAAGCTTCGTTGTTCCACGAACTATAGACTCAAGGACAACCTCTTCCTGCTCAAGGCGTCCGCCACCACGTTACCCTTGCCAGGGGTATACGCTATCTCGAAATCATAAGATGCTAAGAACTCCATCCACCTTTGCTGTCTTAAGTTTAGATCCTTCTGAGAGAACAAGTACTTCAATGATTTATGGTCAGTGAACAACTCGAATCTCTCACCAAGAAGATAATGGCGCCAAATCTTAAGCGCAAAAACAATAGCGGCCAGCTCTAGATCATGGGTAGGGTAATTTTTCTCATGTGCCCTCAACTGCCTTCCACCATAGGCTATTACCCTTCCCTCTTGCATTAAGACTGCGCCAAGTCCTGTCCCACAGGCATCGGTATAGACAACAAATGGCTTGCTCCCATCTGGCAACACTAAAACTGGAGCCGTGGTTAAAGCCCTCTTTAACCGTCGGAACGCATCATCACAATCTACGTCCCATGTGAAAACAAGATTCTTCTTTGTTAAGCGGGTTAATGGGGCTGATATCTTTGCGAAGTCTTTGATGAACTTCCTATAATAACCCGCCAAGCCCAAGAAACTTCTTACTTCGGTAGCATTCTTCGGAACCTTCCAATCCTGAATTGATACTACCTTCGCGGGATCCACAGCTATCCCTTCCTTGGAGACCACGTGCCCCAAGAATCGTACTTCCTTCCTCCAGAAGTGACATTTAGAGAATTTAGCCTTAAGGCTATGTGCTCGAAGAGTCCTCAACACTTCCCCAAGGTGTAGGGCATGCTCTTCTTCACTCTTAGAAAATACTAAGATATCATCCACAAAGACCACCACAAATTTATTAAGGAACTCCCTGAACACCCTACTCATCAAATCAACAAAGTATGCAGGGGCGTTCGTCAACCCAAATGGCATCACCAGCCACTCATAAAAACCATCCGGAGTTCTAAAGGCAGTCTTGTCTATGCTATCCTCAGCCACCCTCAACTGATGAAACCCCGTGGCCAAGTCCAACTGAGAAAATACTGAAGCGCCAACCAACTGATCGAAAAGATCATCTATTCTCGGCAATGGGTGTCTATTCTTCTTTGTGAGCTTGTTGAGTTCTCTATAGTCTACACAAAGTCTGAGGGACCCATCCGCCTTCGTAGCAAATACTACTGGAGCACCCCACTCCGATATGCTCCGTCTTATGAACCCCTTCTCAAGCAACTCCCCTACTTGCTTATGGAGTTCCCTCCTCTCACGAGGAGCCATGTGGCGCACTGGTAAAGATACCGGTTTAGCATTATCCACCAAATATATTCGGAAGTCAATCTCCCGCTTCGGAGGTAAGCCCTTCACCTCCTCAAACACATCCGGATATTCCCGGACCACTCTCATAGATTGCAAACTCTCGACCGAAGCGTCAAGCGATTCAAGATAACTTAGCATAACAGAGTCCATGGGATTACAAGAAATCTCGAGAGTGTTACCCAAACGGGTCATGAGCCTAACAACTCTCCTTTCGCAATCAAGAACGGCACCATTACTGGATAACCAGTCCATGCCCAAAATCAACCCATAGCCCGTGAAGCCCAATACAAAAGCATCACATCTAAACTCAATGCTAAGTATAGAAATCTTCAAACCCAAACATATCATGGACAAATAAGTGGAGCCCCCAATTGGGTTTGAAACAACCAAGGGATCATCTACCAGACTGGTGTCTAAGTGCAGTAACTCAACTAATGATGATGAAATAAACGAATGCGATGCGCCTGAATCAAACAATGTACGGACAGGATGGTCAAATAGAAAAACCAGACTTTCAACGGAAATAGTTCTACCTCTCTCCTGAATCGGTGGAACCGCGAGAGCCTATACTTGCCCCCTAGCCTGACTCGGTGCCATAAGAGCTTGCACCTGTCCTCCCGAGGTAGATCCCGTCCTTTGCCCCTTCTTAGGGCAATCCTTCACTAAGTGCCCTGCTTCGCCACAGTGGAAGCAGCCGGTCTTCTTCTTCTTGCGACAATCCTTACTTAGGTGGCCAGGTGTCCCACAATTGAAACACTTCTTCTTCTTTCCCTTGCCACCGTTGCCTTTCCCACCTTTGCTTTGCTGTTGTTGAGGTCTCTTTTGATCTCCCTTCTTCTCGGGTGCCTTATTAGCATTAGGACCCTTCTCTTCCTCATACATGTGTGCCATGTCAACTAGCTTCTCAAAGGTGGCCCCCATAGGGATATGAGTCATAGCCAACCCATGCATCGGTTCATTCAAGCCTTTCACGAACCTCAAAGCCTTCTTCTTCGGTGTATTCACCATGTCTAGGCCAAACCTTGCCAATTGATTAAACTTGTTAACATATTCCTTCACCGAGAGATTTCCTTGCTTTAGAGTCAAGAATCTTTCCATATACAAGTTTTCTTCCGCCCTTGAGAGAAACTTTGCCACAAATCTCTGCCTAAAATCCGCCCAAGAGTCAACAGGGCGTTCTCCATTAGTAACTTCCCACCAGAATGAGGCCTCTCCCTTCATTAACCAAGCGGCCAACTTGACTTTCTTCCCTTCTTCCATCTCAAAGATATCTATCAACTCTTCCACCTCTTTAAGCCAATCTCTAGCCTCCACAAAGGTTTCAGATCCTTGAAAAGGTTTCCCTCCCATAGCTTTAAATTCCTTGCAAGTCTTAGCAAAAGTATCCGTGCGAGGAGGAGGGGGAGGAGGAAGATCGGGTGCTACGGTTGGTGGAGGAATATTTGCTGGACCAGCAGTGGTGGCCCTAGCCTCCATCATTCTCCTATACCATACTGGTACCGTCACACCCTCCGGAAGATTAAGATTCTCGGTCATGCTGAAACGAAAAAAAGAAAGATTCAAAACAGAGAATTCGAAGGATATAGATATGGCTATTGGGGATTATGCTTTTCTTTCGAAAACTTTTCTCTTAAAAGACATGTTTTTGAAAATATCTTTTCCAAAAATGTTTTAGAAAAATAGTTTTCTAAAAATTTTATCTGTTCCGGTAACCTGGCTCTAATACCACGTGTAACACCCCACGCCCGCTAGGGTCACTCACAAAGGGAATGCCATAGCATCGGTGGAGTATTTTAGTGAATATAGAGCAGAAAAATTACAACAAGACAGATATAAATAGTACTTGAAATTTTAAAACATCATCTCATAACAGCGGTAATAAACATGTCTGGTTACATCATAAAACCACGATAAAAGTCAAGTACAATATCCATCAAAATAAAGAAGTACATAATCCCACTCTCTCATACAATAGCCATAACAAAAGAAAAGATAACTGGATAACTGGAGCTTTACATCTACCCAAGCTCCTAAAGACTGGAACAGCAATCTGATCAAGCTCTACTACCGCTAGGATCCACCGTAGGACCTGAGGGTTGGGAAAAAGATAAAAACAACGGGGTCAGACATAAGTCTGAGTGAGTCCTATAACTTTAACAATACAATCATTAAAGTAACCAGAGAAGACATAAACATGACCTACGGTAATATCTGGGGATGAATGGCTACACTAAGCAGCTTGGTAGACTTAGGATAAACTAAGATAACTGTCAGGACGCATCTACCCACCCAAGGATAATTACTAACTGCACCACACCAGTCATTCCTACTTAAAGGTTGATCCCTTCCAAGGACTTAGAAAATTTCCCCAGTAGTCTCGTGTACCCCTAGCCCACTACATAGGTGCCGTCTGCCCCTATCTCCACTAGGTGTACCCAGTATTCTTACCCAGTAGTTTCGTGTACCCCTACATAGGTGCCGTCTGCCCCTATCTTCATTAGGTGTACCCACTACTCCCCAAGCGATCGGCTCCCTACCGTAGATACCCGTGCTGGTCCCACAGTGGGGTGTATCACTCCCCTAAAGTGGCTACCCAATACTACCGGTGCACGACTTTATATCTACACGATGCAACAACGGCTTATCTACCAGCCCGGGCCCACACACGCATATGAAACCCGTTGGACTTGCGTTGCCACCGCTAACCCGTTTTGGCCTCTTATAATCAAGCCCAATATGCGTGTCTCGTCACTCGACATGGGTCGAGCCCACAAAGATACATTTGGGATATTGGTTGAAATGGGCCCCCACAAGCTACCCACTTAAGCTTGTCAAATATCTAGTGTATCCCACTTAACCCTTTAATCATGTTTAATTACATGTTTCCACTTGGTTAAGTATTCTAATCGTATTTTCTATTGCCACCCAAGGCAACCCACTAGATTCCACATGCCACCCAAGGCAACCACCAAATTTCCTCATGCCACCCAAGGCACCCACTTAACCCCTCATGTCCCACTACATGCTATTATGGTTAAGTGTTTCTTAATTAATTAAGACCGTGATCTCCCGTAAAGACCTCCCACATTAGACTGGCTGTTATGACCGCCTGGTTAAGCCGGTATAATCCGGGCAGTCTTACGTCATAACAGAGTCTAACCTCGTGTCTTTACCTTAATCACGTATTTAATTTATGGCTAAGACCTCTCACATTGGGCTGACATTTGTAGCAACTAGTTAAGCCGGTCGGGTCCGGGCAGTTTTACACTACAAATGAGTCCAACCTCGTGTCTTAGTCGATTAATTACACCTAATTAATCACCCCCATATTAATTATCCCTAATTAATATCAAGTTTTCCATAACATGGGTAGACCTAACTCAATAGGTAAATTCCCATGGGGTAGACCTAACTCAATAGGTAAATTCCCACTTATGGTAATTTATTTTTATGGTATGCTTAATCATACCCAAACATTCATTTATTAACATATTTACCAACCCCATCGTTCCCCACGTAAATCGTTCTCGTTACATGAAATAATAAGGGGAAGATCATCACAAATATCATGGGTTTAGCATACAACTTTGTCATGGGTTAAGAGGATGTCAATTTGCATATATGAGCATATATTAACTCAACTACATATAACCCAAACTTGCATATTATCATACACATGATTTGCATAACATGTTGCATATGAGCTTGCATATTATCATACACATATCTTGCATAACATGTTGAACTTGCATATAGGCATTCTCATAACTTGCATAACATGTTAAACATGCATTTAAGCATACACATAACTTGCATAAGCATTCACATACTTGCATAAGCATCCACATACTTGCATAAGCATTCACATACTTGCATAACTTGCATATCATGTCATTTAAGCATATACATATCTTGCAAAAGCATTCATATACTCGCATAAGCATGCATAACTTGCATATCACATAAATCTTGCATTTAAACATATACATGACTTGCATAAGCATCCATACACTTTCAACTTGCATAACTCACTTTGCTAAACATGCATAATTCCACTTATTAAATATGCATAAATCCACTTATTAAACATGCATATATCAACTTGTTAAACATGCATAAATCAACTTATTAAGCATGCATAAACCAACTTATCAAATATGCATAAACATAGAACAACATAGAGTAACATATCATTATACATGATTCAAACTCACTAATCCGCATTTAAGACCATAGGTCTCATTACACCCAATCTACTTACTTTAACAATTGATGTTAAAGTGATAGAAACTCACCAAACTCAAGATTAGCAACCTTATGAAGTAGAATTAGTTGCTAACTATGAAGATAATGATGATTAAAGATTGATTAGAGAGGAATTAGCTTGCAACTTTCTTCTTAGATTAGTGGAGGCTTCTCTTATGATTTAATTTGGCGGCATGAGGCCATTATTTCTATTTTTGGTAAGGATTAAGGTAGGTTTAGGGTGTATTTATAGATTAAGAGAGTGTTTTAGGCCCTTGGATTAACCCTAGATTAATTTAGGTCCATTAGATTTAGGAAACCTCTAGAACCAGCCCTCCTAGCCAGCCTGAAACCCAACCTGGTGCAACCTGGTGCACGCAGGTTCACAGAACGGTGCCACCCTGTCGACAGGCAAGTCGACACCCCTGTCGACAGGCCTGTCGACAGCCCTGTCGACATGGGTTGGGCGGGAAGCTTCCCGCCTGACCCCGCCTGGCCCATTCCAGATCTGAATTTAAATTTAAATTTAAATCTGTTTTAGTTTTGAATTTTCTGCAAACTTCATCGGGCCATAACCGGGCCATACGGACTCCGATTTTCGAAAACTCGGACTCTATTTTGCGTATTTTTCCGAGACGAACGTAATGACGCAGCCCGTTTCCCCTAATTCCCACATATGAGATTAATTATTCTGTACTTAGTGAATTTTAGTATTAACTAAAATTCGGGGTGTTACACTGACGGTGTGTCAAACAATGGGTCGGCCATGTCATAAACCATACAGATAGGTTCTACTGCATAGTGCATGGATCAACTTTGTCTTAATTTAAGGATTGACAATATTATATATATGGGTCATTACCATGTTTGCATTGGATTAATTTTTCACAGTCTTGGAAAAAAGGTCACGTGGCGGTGCATTGTTTAAACATATGAAGCTGCATGTACAAAGTAATTACACGACAAAAGTATAAGACTTGCACACGTTAGGTTGCATGCCTATAATCTGACCGCTGACCTTATAATAAATATGTTAGGTCGTGAACATAAATAGCAGATCATCAAGATTTCTAGGTCGCTCGAGACACCCTCAGTTCGTGTGAGCGCAATCAGATTGTTGGAAGGTACATTATGTAATGACCCACCATTTCCATACAGCTTAAGTCAACAAATAACGGCACATGTCAAATAGAATTGCACAGAAAAGTAGTTAGTTAGGAGAAATAAATTAGAGGGTTAGATAAGGAACAAAGAAACATTAGAATAGAAAAAATAAGAAGAAGAAACACAATAGAATCAGAGTCTCATATCGCAGTGGAATAAAATATAATATAGAAATAATATTTATTGAGAGCTTGAAAATACTTGTAATCATCGGTGTACGTCAATACATCTGGACAGTTATAACAACCTGTCATCAATACAATACACAACGGAATAATACTATGTAGATCATACGTCTAGACTCCTCCGGTACATTTCTGGACTTCTTAGCATCCGATAACCTGAACCTATAAAACACGATCTGACCTGAGCATTGCAAACGCCAGGATCAGTCTGGTGAACCCGCATGAGAAAACTCAATAACTTTAAGCGAATCATCTAATTTGATTTTAAAGTGAAAATCCTTTTCGAAAGAAAGGATAATCGTAAGACCAAATCCACACATAAATATGGACAGTTTTTGCCTTACGATAACCCTAAACAATTTTGAAATCATATCTTTTTGATATTATAATAACGTCTAATACAAATAAATAACAATCTAGCGGAACGCATGCATCTCACACTCCACATACAAAGTATACAATCAAAACCGCTAGATCTTATTGGAGAATGGATTCTAACTAGCAAGGTATGGGACCGCCTTCTGACAGTGTATCTCTAGAGAGGAATACACCGGGTTCAACAAGAACATTTTACAACCCAGGATAAACATAACCGAACATTCACTTCACTCGAATGTTTCGAATATATTGTCACCCTATGGTTGCTAGCACCATAACCGTTCCCGGGAGATACAGAAGCGAGAAGAATAACAAATAGGAATATTCTCCAGATGGTGACAATACACCCTAATGGGAGCGACCCACATAGCCATGCGACCTACCCGATTTTATACCATTTCCTTGTTGATGAGGCTTGAGGTTTAAATCTTCTTTTTATAATATCTAGTCATCCTTCACTTTGAATGTCACATCGTTAGATCCATCAATTCACTAATTGACGTCCACAAAAATACTCTGGGTGTTTAAGCTAAGAGAAACGAATTCCTCTGCCACCAACAGAAATACGTTTGTAGAAATCAATGTACGCGATCCTTTGGAAATACTCTGTTAGACACTCGTCCATACAAGTCATCCAGAAATAGGATGAACCGAAGGCACCCTCCTACCACATCCTAGGAATCACCCTATGGATTAGTAGCGAGTAGTCCTTGCAAATTCGAAGATTCCAACCGTGATAGAATCATAGTGTATATCGGATTGCATGTTAGAGATTTTAAGTAATTCTTCCACTTTAAGAAGATCCACGGTCTTCAATGCTCCAACTCGATCATTATCTGATATCTTCAACATTCATGTATTTGTTGGTCGGAATGGTTTTCGAACATAAATTCAATCCCGGTCTTTCCGTACCAACAATCGTATAGGTTAGATTTTGGTAGTTGGTTATTTAACTATCAAAATAGACAAACATTCAGCCATGAAAATAAAACGAGTTCCCTGGTTTAGTACTTAGCATTATTTGGCCCTTTTTAATTTTCCATTCGTTTATCAAAACCTTTATACTTCCAATATTTGGAACAAATCTTTTTATATCTTATTTCAAAAACACTAATATACTCAAATCATCTTATTCAACTCCAAACATTTCAAACTTTATTTTATAATATTATTCATCAAAATTCTTAATTTTACTTCTTTCGACCACCCTCGTTTCTAAACTAATATCATTCTTGGTTAATCATGAAGTCGTTCAAGTTAGGTTATTTTATTTACCTCTCAGACCATGAATTAACAACATTCTTATCTTCAGATTAGATAGTAGTTTATCAAAAAAAATCACATTCTAGTATCCACATATTCCATTTACTATCCAATTTAAAACATGGATTTAATATCACACTCTTTCTTGGAAAGCTTATTTCAATTTTGACATGTTTACTTAATTTATGTATTAAGTAACCATTATTTAACCATCTCTATGACTTTACAATCTTTTAAAAACATTATATACATATCTTAATTCTAATAGAAATCTTCATAAACTTCTGATAAGTTTATTTCAAACCTACATGGTTATATCTCGATTAAACCACATTCCTTATTTAATATCATAAATTTAGATCGCATCTTAAAAACTTAACCCGCATCACAACTTTAATTTAACCTTGGATTTTCATTTCAATTTCCATCTCATACCTTCATCAGTCCTTAACCGTAAATCAGTAAGAAAATGATTCCCTAAATATCAATCCCGAAGGCCGAAACAAACATCAGATCAATACTTAGAAAATTATTTATCTCAACCGATCTCCAGTTAGGTTCCAATTCATAAATTTCATATCTTAGACTTTATTTCATTCACAAACCATTTCTAATAACTCGTTCCCATAACATCTTGACATGACCTGAACTTCCCCGTGAAGGAAAGCCTGGATTGAGTTGAGAACAAGCCACATCGGGGCACAAACAGAAGAACATTTCATTGCTTATTACAACAATTCCATCAGAATACAAGAATATACTAGTGTATGAATAAATTATATACATTTGCTAAACATCAGAGGTTTAAATACAGTACTGCAGCGGAAAAATAATACAAAAACATAACTGAAACAGACACATGGATACAGAGCTTTCCGAATATCCCTTCAGCTGTAAACCAGGATACTGTGAATACAAATCTACAAAACCAAAACTACTAGCTGGTCATGCGGAAAATAGGGGCACCCAGAGTTTAGGTCAAAACAATAAACTCCAGGTCAGTCATGTGACTGGTGTGAGAACTAAAATAGTTATTAATCTTTATTTTAAAGTTAGGTAAATGCAGGGACCAAGCTGTATAACACGGAACGGGTTTCCTCCCAAGAATACCAGTGCATAAAACAACGGCGCAATGATAAATAAAGAACAATGAAGCTATTATAAGACCCAGGTCCCATCACACAATGCAACACAAGCTGGAGGATATGGTTTTACCTTATAATAGCCAAAGAAAGCTTGATACGCTAAATTTCATCTTTTATTATTACTATAAGTGTATAGTGTCAAAACAATTTCAATAATAAGTATCAATCATAGATGGCATAAGTGCCCCATACCACTATGTCGCCATATATAGGTTTACAATCAAAACCGCAAATGTCACGTATTAGAAGTTGGATTTCCATCTGTGAACCGAGGTAAGGGATCATCCTCACCGCTTTCGAGACAATCTAGCCCATGTCTTAGGCAAGCGCGCAGGCAAGCCTTGGATCATCAGGGTCGATCCACTCGATGTGGATTATTATGCCTGAACACTGTGTTTCCATGCCCTTTGGGGTGTAAATCAGTCCTATGTCCTCATCGGCTCCACGTAGTCACCGATTTATCCGAGGCGCCTCATAATCCAACAACCACACAGGTGAAAATAATATAAATGTCACAGCTGGTAGGTCACTGACACCACCCTACCTAGAAGGAAACACATGTCCTCCCTGAGGTACTCTCCCATTTCTGGTTCACAACCGGGGTGTGAGGCTCGCGAATTAATGCTAAACAAAGTAATTCCACAAAGGCCGTTCTTTGATCATCAACCACAAGACTCTGCTTTTCAACAGAAGCCTTGATCATTTGCATATTAGCATGACACACAGGCAAACCACTCCATGCAACCGATATCCATCAATCACACAGAATGATATCCAATGTCAGGCACACAGTCCATTTACAAGTCCGTTTTGGGTCTGAACGAAACCGGAGGAACCTTATTCCTCACATATCCATCGATCCCCAAGTACGAACGGATGATCACCAACTAATTCCCTCCTCTTGGGTGTACATTCCAATCAAGATCATTAGTAATTATCCAAACGATGTGAAGACATCTAGTCTTCGACCACCATCTTCATCCTCGACACATCGTCGATTCAGTTATTCAGAATGGGATAAACCCAGCCTTTCCGAATAACTCGCATATAAAATAAACAAGTGTTACAAAAACACAACATACGCCTCATTCCAATTCAGAATATTCTTTTATTCAAATATTCTTACACTTTGGGAAAGGTTCCCATTAATTTTATCAAAGATAAATTCTTTAAATTTATTCTTTAATCTTCTTTTGAATATCAATTCAAACCAAATTATGGTTTATCCAAACTAGTCGGGATTAGCGAACCTTACCGATGTAATCACTTGTAAATTTTCCAACCCCAACCTATTCGTCCCATGAAGTAAAACTGGTCATACTTCATATCTAACACCATGATGTTATCGGTAAATTCAATTGCCATTTCGCATTCAAATCTAATTGAAGATTTAACTATCGCCTGGAGCAAAAATGGTGATACTCCATTCTCGATCATTTCAATCTAATCAAAGATTCATTAAAACTCCACTTGGTTTTAATCTTTCCAAAAATCACTATTAATCATTATTTAACTTGGGAAATCATATTCTGTCTTTAATAGGGTTAAAGAACCAATGTCATTTAAAACACGGATCAAGATAAACCCAAAATCACATTCTATTCCATCAGTCTTTCACCGTAAATTAGCAAGTGAACAATTCCCTAAGCAATAACACCAAAGGCCGAAACCAATATCAGATCAATACCCAGGAAACCATTCGACTTAACTAGTCTTCAGTTAGTTTCTGATTTTCATAACTTCGTTGGGTCTAAGAACAGTATTATTAAAGATACCATTCACGACAACCCAAAATCACATTCCTTTTACAATGGAATCTTCATGGAAAAAAAATCGATATATATAATCGATATAAACTACCATATCCGACTAATAATATAAATGGAATAACGGCAAAGCCTTTTAAATTCCAGATATATTAGTTGTCTTCCTGCATAGAAATTCGCTTCGATTATTACCAAATCGAATTCCATTCCATTCCAATTTATTTTATTAAATTGAAAAACTTTGCTTTGGAAAATCTCCTTTAATTCTTAACAAAAGATTTATAAATTCCAAATCACATTTCATCGTAAATCAGGTTAAAGAATGAATGTCGTTAAAACATAGTTCACGATAAACCCAATCCACATTCCATTAATTATTGGGATAAAGAACAAGTGTTATTTAAAACACCGTTCACAATAAACCCAAAAGCCAATTCAAATTCAATTCCAATTAAATACCATTTAATTGGTATACTTCATTAAATCTAAATAAAAAGATTTAATCTTTTTCCCAACTGAGTTTAAGAACAGTGTTAATGAAGACACCATTCAAGACAAACCCAAATCCCATTTGATATTAAATACAAGGCTCTGAATAGAACACGACCAACAAATATCGTATTAGAAATAACGATATAAATATATCATTCAAATTTCCATAACAATATCTGTATAATCACTAAATCTAGCATCGAAACATTCCAAAGACAATTTCGATTCAAATCCATTTCCACTCTATATACTGGAAATTCTGGTTATTTTTAAAACACTTTCAAATCCAATTTATTTTTTTCAAAAATAAATGGATTATAATTCTAGTTCAAAACTAGTTCATTTCGAAAAAAAAAATCTATTTTTATCTTTTCAAATATGGAAAATTTCATCCCAACTCTTTCCAAATCATTTCTTATGATTTTACACAACTTACTGCTATTTTTAATAATTTTATCAAGGCCCGTACAGTCGATTTCCATCAACGGCCATCGAACTGCACTTACAACGACCTTTTCCAAATTTGATTTGGACAAAATTCCAAATCCAACCGTTAGATTTCTAATTCCTTGCACTTGTTAGAAAGCTCTTTTCAATACGAACCCAATGGTTTTGGTTTTAGGAGAATCCGACGGTCTGATCTCCCGTAATGTCCATTCGAAGTCAATGGTCGAAATTCGCGAACTACCGCAGCGCGGCGCGTTCTATTCAGGCCATTATATAATATATATATTATATATATATATTGTCGATTTCCTTTCAAAATGTATTTTATAAATTGTTTTAAATTCGTTTTCAAAACGATTTCAACTTCCTATTCAATTTCAAATCAAAACTGAATATTCCATATCATCGATATATAAATGATAATATTTTCAAAAATTAGATTTTGAAATCAATTCCTTTTCGATATTCATTATTAAAATGAATAAAATCGATATAAATATCGTTCATGTCAAAATGGCGTCAATCTAACCAACACGGCTTTATATATTTCAATAACTTCGTTATTCTATTCAACAAATGAATATTTTCTTCAACACATGAATATATACTTTATTCAACACATGAATATTTATTAATTCTTGCTTACAATAAAAATGTGAACTTTATTGTATAAATATTCCGTTCAACACATGAATTCCATTTTATTCAACACATGAATATATATTTTATTCAACACATGAATTTTCTTTTATTCAACATATGAATATATATTTTATTCAACACATGAATTTTCTTTTACTCAGCACATGAATATATATTTTATTCAACACATGAATTTTCTTTTATTCAACAAATGAATATATATTTTATTCAACACATGAATTTTCTTTTATTCTTTATTTTTCAAATTGGAATGAGGCCCAATCAATTACCATATAATGTTAATTATATGGATTCCCTACAATACATGTATATAATAAAAACGATAAATCATCAACCATCATCCAGAGTGCATCACACAACTGCGTAAGCATTAAATATAAGTAATTAACGCTTACACAGTCTATCAACCAATCGATCGACATACAGCTAAATAATTGGGATTAAATAAACTAACCTAAATTCTCACCGCTGGATGCGAAGGGGAGCTCGATGGTGTTCGTCGGCGGCAGGCTCCAGGGGGCGTCGCGATGTGGTGTTCAAGGTGGAGGCGGTAGGGTTCAGGGTGAGGGCGGGGTGCTGCTTCGTGGGCTTCGTCAGCTTCGAGGTATTGTTCGGTGGGAGGAGGAGGCTGGACGGAGGGGTGGGGCGGCGATAGGTTCGTCGGCGTCAGTCTTGAGGGGGGCGGCGGCTCCGTTCGATTTAGGTTAGGTTTTTTTTTTCCTCTTATTTCTGAATTGTGAATCGGGGGGGCCAATGAAGAAAAAGGCGGGAAACGAAAATTAAAATAATATATATTTTTTTCATTAATTAATTATTTAATTTTGGTAAAAGGGTTGACTTTTACACATGTCCTCGAAACGAGGCCTATCGCCTGTCGTCCATAGCGTTTTACCCCCATTCCGAACACAATGGGATATGTATCGTAAGTTGATTTGATCGTTACAATCAGTTTCCGTTAAATTTACATTTAAATCGCTATATTGAATTTTAAACGTGCATTTCAAATTATTAGGGTCACATACTAACTCTAAAAATTCTCGAAAAATATTTTCTAGCTTCGTATTGACGATACGGTCCTAACAAAACTAGTTTCGTTGAATTCTGAGACCGTTAGAAAAATGGTCATTTTCCAGTCGATTGAAATCAACTGAATCTGGTCAAACGCGTTTTCTTTTGCCACGCTCACATATTGATTCGAAAAATTATGAAATTTGAAACCTAGCAATAATTCGACATCACGGACCCAACAAAAGTGGTTTCGTCGAAATCCGAGGTCGTTTGCAAAATGGCTATTTTTAAGGGCCTGAATTCCATAGCGACTATTCAGAATTTTCAACTGGACATATCTTTTGATTCCCGATATGAAATCTTGATTTTTCGGATTCATTTGAAAGATATTCACAATTAGATCCCAATGTTTTTGGTTTCACTAAAATCCGGATTGTTTTGCACCCGGTACATTCAATTGAAGTTTGAAATCGAATTATCGAACTACCGCGCCATTTTCAATTCTATTTATAATTATATATAATTATTTATATTCTAACGACGACGCGTATAATATATACGTTCGAATTATATTCAAAATAAATTTCTCGTCGATATTATTTAAAATAATCTATTTTAAATATTCAAAATTCGCTAAAATCGCCAAAATAAAAATTTTAAACTGGCCCAGATTTTCCGGGTTGTTACAATCTCCCCCACTTAAAACTTTTCGTCCCCGAAAAGGAACAAAGTCGAAAGTGGTTTGATCATTCAACTCTACGTTCGATCTGGCTTCCATTCTCCAACTTTTCAGTTTCTGAGAATTTTCAAAATTTCAAAAATTTGGCTAACACCCTAAATTTTCGAAAAATTTCGCCATAACCTCCCCTGCACCGGGAGCATCGGGGAATTTCAAATAGCTTCCCCAGTCCTTCAGATCTCAAAAAGAAAAAGAAAAGGCCAAGCGGCTAGCCAATAGGCTCACAAAATCATCATCACCCAAACAAAACAGGAAATTATGTAGTAAACATGTACCTATTTGTCGGGCAAACAAATTTTATTCTTCGGCTCTAGCCTCCTTGCTATGACCTGTTCAATGATATACATGTATATGCAAGCAGATGCGACCAATTTTCAATACAATTCAATATTTGACTCAAATGGACTAAATGGTTCAAATTTTAATTATCCAAACAATAATCAAACAATACAACCATCAATCAATTAGTCGATTAGTTTTTCAAATGCATAGCTTTGATATATATACAGAAAATCATGTTTTTGATGCCAATTCACAACAATGTGTTCTAGCTACATATATAAGTTTTGGTTCTCACACTAGTCTAATGGAAATATATAGATATCACACCTTCGTCACTCGAAAATAAATGCTGATGATGTTTCGAACCACCATCAGAACATCTCCGGATGACTAGAATGTGATTCTATATCTATCCAGTATATTAAAATTTCGAATACACGCAGATCAGACGTATACGCAAAATCTATATATACTGGATTGTCCACATCAATGTAAATAAATAATCAAATACGTATAATTGATTTAAATTTTCAAAACAAAACTTGTTTTCATTAGAAAAATATACTCTTCACACTCGTTCTAGGATACTACCGATCCCATCTCTAACGAGTCATTCTCGTTGGATATTACTAATCCACTTTCTGATGAATTCTTTCGTATGGTTCTAATGTGCCTTGTTCTCTGAGCTTTGTAAACCAAAGCTCTGATACCAACTGTGAAGACCCGTAACTTCCCCGTAAAGGAAAGCGTCGGATAGTTCGAGAACAAGCCACAATAGAACACATATAAAAGAACATTTCATTGTATATTACAACAATGCATCAGATTACAAGAATATACAGAGTATAAATGAATATTACACAGAAATATCAGAGATTTAAATTACATTTAAATACATAGCAGCGGAAAAATAATACAATACACAACTAGAATGAGATATACGGATACAAAGCTTTCCGGATATCGTTCTAGCTGTAAACCAGGATCCTGTGAATATAAATCTGCAAAACCAAAACTACTAGCTGCCCGTGTCAAAATAAGGGCACCCAGAGTTTAGGTTAAAACAATAAACTCCAGGTCAGTCATGGGACTGGTGTGAGAACTAAAACAGTTATTAATCTTTATTTTTAAAGCTAGGTAAATCAAGGGACCACGCCGTATAACACGGAACGGGTATCCTCCCAAGAATACCAGTGCATAAAACAACCAGCGCAATGCTAAATAAAGAAAAAATGAAGCTGTTATAAGACCCAGGTCCTATCACACAATGCAACGCAAGCCGGGGGATAGGGTTTTCCCTTATAACAGCCAAAGAATGCTTGATACGTTTAAAACAAATCATTTGATACTATTATAAGTGCATAGTGTATAAAACAACTTCAAATCATAAGTATCAATCATAGGTGGCATGGGTACCATATATCATGTCGCCATATATAGGTTTACAAATAAAACCGCAAATGTCACGTATTTGGAAATTGGATTTCCATCTATGAACCGAGGCAAAAGATAGTCCTCAACCGATTCGAGACGCTCTAGCCCGTGTCTCAGGATCAGAGCTCGAGTGACCCTTGGATCCTCAGGGCCAGTCCACCGATGTGGATTAAACTTAAACCCTGAACATGCATTTCCCCGCCCTATGGGGCGTAAACGAGCCAACTAAATGACTCCATCGGTTCGAGAACGACCGATCAATCTGAGGCGCCTCGCAACAGCAACAACCACATAAGTCAAACTCATCAGGGCGTGTAAAACCACTGACTCCACTTCTAGCTAGAAAGAAACGCATGCCCTCCCTGACGTCCTCTCCCGTTTTTGGTTCATACCGGGTGTGAAACTCGCGAAGCAAACGTTACACAAAGCTACGCCACAAAGGCCTTGCTTTGATCATCACCACAAGACTTTGCTTTTCAACAGAAGCCTCGATCAATTGCCAATTAGGCATGCCACACAGGCAATTCACTCCATGCGTTTGATATCCATCAATATATAACCCCTGAGCTCGTACGTCTCAGAGAAGGGCGTTAAGCAAGAGAATAAATTCTCCGCCGCCAAACAGATATATATTTAATAGAGATCAACCACACGGGCTAAATTCCAATGTCAGACACACAGTCCATTTACAAGTCCGTTCTGGGTCTGAACGAAACCGGAGGCACCTAGTACCCCGCATATCCATCGATCTCCAAGTACGTCTGGACGATCACCAACTGTTTCCATCTTCTTGGGTGTACAGCCCAATCAAGATCATCAGTAATCACCCAAACGACGTGAAGACTTCCGGTCTTCGACCATCGTCTTCATCTTCGACTTATCGTCGTATCAGTTATTCAGAATGGGATAAACCCGGTCTTTCCGAATAACTCGCGTATATTTAAATAAGTGTTACACAAACACAACATACGCCTCATTCCAATTCATTAGTCACTAACCGTAAATTAATCAAGAGAATAATTCCCCAAATATTAACCCCGAAGGCCGAAACCAACATCAGATCAATACCCAGAAAACCATTCTGCTTAGCTAACCGACAGTTAGTTTCTAAATTTCACATTCATAGGCAAAGGTTCCCATTAATTTTATCCAAGATAAATTTCTTGAATTTATTCTTTAATCTATTTTTGAATATCAATTCAAACTAGTCGGGATTAGCGAACCTTACCGAAGTAATCATTTGTTTTAATTTCCCAATCCCAACCTATTTATCCCATGAAGTAAAACTGGTAATACTTCATATCTAACACCACAGTGTTATCGGTAATTCAATTACCATTTCACGTTCAAATCTAATTAAAGATTTAACTATCGCCTGGAGCAAAACTGGTGATACTCCATTTCGATCATTTCAATCTAATTAAAGATTCATTAAAACTCCACGTAGTTTTAATCTTCGACTGGGTTAAAGAATCAGTGTCATTTAAAACACGGTTCACGATACCCAAAATCACATTCATTAATTATCGGGTTAAAGAACGAGTGTTATTTAAAACACTGTTCACGATAAACCCAAAAATCATTCCATTAATTATCGGGTTAAAGAACGAGTGTTATTTAAAACACTGTTCACGATAAACCCAAAAATCAATATCGATTCAATTCCAATTAAATATTGTTTAATTGGTATACTTCGTTAAATCTAAACAAAAAGATTTAATCTTTTCTCAACTGGGTTCAAGAACAGTGTTAGTGAAGACACCATTCACGACAAACCCAAATCACATTTGATATTCAATACAAGGCTCTGAATAGAAAATATACCGGCTTATATTCAATATCAAATTCTACGACTAACAAATATCGCATTGGAAATAACGATATATATATATATATTTCAAATTTCCATAACAACATTTGTATAATCACGAAATCCAACATCGAAATATTCCGAAGACAATTTCGATTCAAATCCATTCCAATGCAATCATTGGAAATTTTGGTTATTTTCAAAACCATTTCAAATTCAATTTATTTATTTAAAAATAAATAGAATTATAATTCTAGTTCAAAACTAGTTCATTTTGATAAAAATCTATTTTTATCTTTTCAAATATGGAGTTTTTCATCTCAATTCTTCACAAATCATTTCTTATGATTTTACATGAATTATTACTATTTTTAATAATTTTATCAAGGCCCGTACAGTCGATTTCCATCAATGGCCATCGAACTGCACTTACAACGACCTTTTTCGAATTTGATTTGGACATAATTCCAAATCCAACCGTTAGATTTCAAATTTCGAATATTCTTTAGAAAGCTCTTTTCGATACGAACCCAACGGTTCCGGTTTTAGGAGAATCCGACGGTCGGATCTCCCATAATGCCCGTTTGAAATAAATGGTCGAAATTCGCGAACTGCCGCGGCGCGGCGCGTTCTATTCAGGCCATTATATTATATATATAATATATATATCGTCGATTTCTATTTAAAACGAATTATATAAATAGTTTTGAATTCGTTTCAAAAACATTTTCAACTTCCATTTCAATTCAAATCAAAATTGAATTCTTCTTTATAAATTCGTTTTAAAATCCATTTCTATTCAATTCAAATTTCAATTCAATTTGAATTCATTTCACTTCGCTTTCAATTCAATTCGAATTCGTTTTCAATTCAATTCATTTCGAAATCGTTTTCAATTCAATTCATTTCGAAATCGTTTTCAATTCAATTCATTTCGAAATCGTTTTCAATTCAATTCATTTCGAAATCGTTTTCAATTCAATTCATTTCGAAATCGTTTTCAATTCAATTCATTTCGAAATCGTTTTCAATTCAATTCATTTCGAAATCGTTTTCAATTCAGTTCATTTCGAAATCGTTTTCAATTCAGTTCATTTCGAAATCGGTTTCAATTCAATTCATTTCAAAATCGGTTTCAATTCAATTCATTTCGAAATCGGTTTCAATTCAATTCATTTCGAAATCGGTTTCAATTCAATTCATTTCGAAATCGGTTTCAATTCAATTCATTTCGAAATCGTTTTCAATTCAATTCATTTCGAAATCGTTTTCAATTCAATTCATTTCGAAATCGTTTTCAATTCAATTCATTTCGAAATCGTTTTCAATTCAATTCATTTCGAAATCGTTTTCAATTCAATTCATTTCGAAATCGTTTTCAATTCAATTCATTTCGAAATCGTTTTCAATTCAATTCATTTCGAAATCGTTTTCAATTCAATTCATTTCGAAATCGTTTTCAATTCATTTCATTTCGAAATCGTTTTCAATTCAATTCATTTCGAAATCGTTTTCATTTCAATTCATTTCGAAATCGTTTTCAATTCAATTCATTTCGAAATCGTTTTCAATTCAATTCATTTCGAAATCGTTTTCAATTCAATTCATTTCGAAATCGTTTTCAATTCAATTCATTTCGAAATCGTTTTCAATTCAATTCATTTCGAAATCGTTTTCAATTCAATTCATTTCGAAATCGTTTTCAATTCAATTCATTTCGAAATCGGTTTCAATTCAATTCATTTCGAAATCGGTTTCAATTCAATTCATTTCGAAATCGTTTTCAATTCAATTCATTTCGAAATCGTTTTCAATTCAATTCATTTCGAAATCGTTTTCAATTCAATTCATTTCGAAATCGTTTTCAATTCAATTCATTTCGTTTCGATAAAATGATATTTTTATTTTTCTAACTTATTTTAGAAAATTTCGGCGGCATAACGGCACGATACTAGAAACGGGACGAGGCCTAGCCTTATCCCCGGTCTAGTGAACGCCCACGCCATTCACACATCAATCAAAATCACCAAACAACCAAATTCAAATCAAATCATATAACTAATCTATGCAACCAAACAAACAAGTCCATGGTCTGTGGACGATTGTGTCGGGTGCTACTAAGCACCGTCTGCATCCTAGTATGTATATATATATATATATATATATATATATATATATATATATATATATATATATATATATAACTAGAAAAGAAATTGAAAGGTGAGAAATTCTCACTGATAGCTATCCTAGCTCCACGGCACTTCTAATGCAGGAAATCTTCGCCAACTCGCCTTCGTTGTCCGCTTTCACTACATATGTAAAAATCGAATTTTTTCTTCACTATTCCATATATAAAAATCATATTTTTATTTCGAAGTTCAATATATAAAAATCATATTTTTATTTCGAAGTTCAATATATAAAAATCATATTTTTATTTCGAAGTTCAATATATAAAAATCATATTTTTATTTCGAAGTCCAATATATAAAAATCTAAACTTTTTAACATTAAAAATCATTTCTTTTTCATCACTAAAAATTATACTTCCTAATGCTATAAAAATCAGTACCTCTTCGCTACAAAAAAAAAATTCAATTTTTTTTTAAAGATTTAAATCAGAAATTAGTTTACTGCAAAACAAATATAAAAACAAAAATAAACTAACCTAAATTCTCACCGCTGGATGCGAAGGGGAGCTCGATGGTGTTCGTCGGCGGCAGGCTCCAGGGGACGTCGCGATGTGGTGTTCGAGGTAGAGGCGGTAGGGTTCAGGGTGAGGGCGGGGTGCTGCTTCGTGGGCTTCGTCGGCTTCGAGGTATTGTTCGGTGGGAGGAGGAGGCTGGACGGAGGGGCGGGGCGGCGATAGGTTCGTCGGCGTCAGTCTTGAGGGGGGCGGCGGCTCCGTTCGATTTAGGTTAGGTTTTTTTTTCCTCTTATTTCTGAATTGTGAATCGGGGGGGCCAATGAAGAAAAAGGGGGGAAACGAAAATTAAAATAATATATATTTTTTTCATTAATTAATTATTTAATTTTGGTAAAAGGGTTGACTTTTACACATGTCCTCGAAACGAGGCCTACCGCCTGTCGTCCATAACGTTTTACCCCCATTCCGAACACAATGGGATATGTATCGTAAGCTGATTTGATCGTTACAATCAGTTTCCGTTAAATTTACATTTAAATCGCTATATTGAATTTTAAACGTGCATTTCAAATTACCGGGGTCACATACTAACTCTAAAAATCTCGAAAAATATTTTCTAGCTTCGTATTGACGATACGGTCCTAACAAAACTAGTTTCGTTGAATTCTGAGACCGTTAGAAAAATGGTCATTTTCCAGTCGATTGAAATCAACTAAATCTGGTCAAACGCGTTTTCTTTTGCCACGCTCACATATTGATTCGAAAAATTATGAAATTTGAAACCTAGCAATAATTCGACATCACAGACCCAACAAAAGTGGTTTCGTCGAAATCCGAGGTCGTTTGCAAAATGGCTATTTTTAAGGGCCTGAATTCCATAGCGACTATTCAGAATTTTCAACTGGACATATCTTTTGATTCCCGATATGAAATCTTGATTTTTCGGATTCGTTGGAAAGATATTCACAATTAGATCCCAATGTTTTTGGTTTCACTAAAATCCGGATTGTTTTGCACCCGGTACATTCAATTGAAGTTTGAAATCGAATTATCGAACTACCGCGCCATTTTCAATTCTATTTATAATTATATATAATTATTTATATTCTAACGACGACGCGTATAATATATATGTTCGAATTATATTCAAAATAAATTTCTCGTCGATATTATTTAAAATAATCTATTTTAAATATTTAAAATTCGCTAAAATCGCCAAAATAAAAATTTTAAACTGGCCCAGATTTTCCGGGTTGTTACATTAGTTTACGCCAAATATCATCCCAACACCCGTGTGGGGTTTCCAATCAACAAACATATATTTTTATTTGTGCAGTTGGGCGATGTGTAAAATTTATCGTCCCAATCAATATCAGTCAAATGGTTGTACATAAACAAATAATCTGATTTGTTTATAAATATTTATTTTATATACACGTTAAAAATTATATTTTTAACTATAAAATATTTATTCATTCTACATCACACAATAAAATTTCACAACACATCAACCAAACAAAAAAGTCATACATGGTCTTTGGACGACGGGTGTCGGGTGCTGCTAAGCACCGTCTGCATCCTAATATATATTTCAAACTAGAAATTAAAATAAAAGTCAGGAGTTCTCACTCATAAGATAAACCAAACGCCACGACTCTTCATATGTAGAAATCTCCGCCGTGTTTCCTTTTGTTACTTTTGTTGTCCGTATTCACTACATATATAAAAATCGCATTTTTATATTGTTGCTATGTATATAAAAATCACATTTTTAACCAATGATATTTATAAATAAAACTCACATCTTTATTACGCTATATATATATATATTAAAAATCATGTTTTTATCTTGCTACATATATTATAAAGATTATATTTTTTTATAATTTTATGCATACCATAAAAATCGTATTTTTATTTACTAACTTCATAATAAAGATCGTATATTTTTATATGCCATTCATATATTAAAAAACGTATTTTTATATCGCTACATCTATAAAGATCTCATCTTTATATTTGAAAAAATATAATCTTTATACATACATTTATATATGTTCAAAATCCTGCTTTTCTATTTTAAAACCTTATCTTTTCCTCATTCAAAATTTAATCTTTATCTTCATGTATAAAAATTTGATCTTTTCATGTCTAAAATTCGATCTTTAAACAAGGTTGATTATATATATTATAAAGAAGATAAAAATAAATAAAAATCCAATGAAACTCACTGTCGAAGTCGGAGGAAGGTGTGCGGCGCTCTCAGGTGGCAATGAAGGTCGAAGGAGCAGTGGGGTGCCTCGCAGTGTGCTCCAGTGGTCGGGGCGTGGCAGTCCTAGGCTGTTTGGGGTTTTAGGGTTTGATTTGTAGATGGAGGGGCTCACGGTCGGAGATGGAGGGGCTAGAAGCAGCGCAGGGGTGCTGGGGTGTGGCAGCTAGGGTTCAGGTGGCGGGTCAGTAGCCTGGGCGGTGATGGGTTCTTTTGGGGTTTGAACGCAAATAGAGGGAGAAAGAGAGGGAGAGATGGACGGAGAAGGAAGAGGCCGGGGAGGGGATGGCGCCGTCGATCGGCGCTGGTGGTAGGGTGCACGCACCTCCGGCAATGGGGGTTCAGAAGGGCGACGGGGTTTGTGTGGGTTAGGTAATTTTAACCGTGGGTTTGACTATGAAGGAGGAAAGGGGTTTTTATATATTTATTTAGTTAATTATTTTATTCTCCAAAGAAGTTGACCTTTTAATTCGAATCCCAAATCAAGCCCAACGACTGTCGCCCCTAGCGTAATACCCCCATTCCGAACACAATGGGATAGGTTTCGCAACCCAATTCGCTTGTTACGATCAGTTTCCGTTCAAATTAAAAAATAAATCAATGTATATTGAATTTGAACGCACATTTCAATTTTTCGGGGCCACATTCTAACTCTAAAAATTCCCGAAATATATTTTCTAGCTTCGTATTGACGATACGGTCCTAACATAACTAATTTCGTCAAATTCTGAGACCATTTGAAAAATGGCCATTTTCTGGTCAATCGAAATTGACAGAAACTGTCAAAACACGTTTTTCCTTCACCATGCTCACATATTGCTTTCAAAAATTATGAATTTTGAAACCTAGCAATAACTTGACATCCCAGATCCAACAAAAGTGGTTTCGTTGAAAATAGAGATCGTTTGCAAAATTTCCATTTTTAAGGGCTATATTTTCCATAGCGACTATTCTGGATTTTCATCTAGGCATAACTTTTTATCCCCGCTATGAAATTTCAATTTTTCAGATTCATTGGAAAGATGTTCTCAAATAAATTACAATATTTTTGGTTTCGCTAAAATCCGGTTTATTTTGAATCATGTACATTCATTTGAAATTTGGAATCGAATTTTCGAACTACCGCTCCATTTTCAATTTCTTTTATAATTAAAAATAAATATTTATATTCTAATGACGATTCGAATAAATAACTACATTCTAATTCTACACAAAATAAATTTCTCGTCGCTATTATTTAAAATATATCATTTTAAATATTCAAAATTCATTAAAATTGCCAAAATAAAAATTTTAAATTGGCTCAGATTTCCGGATTATTACCATCTACCCCACTTAAAACATTTCGTCCCTGAAAAGGAACGAAGCCGAAAGTTGTTTAACTAATCAACCCAACTTTCATTATTTTCATTATGGCCTAAGTTCTTCAACTTTTCAGTTTCTAAGAACTTTTCAAATTTTTCAAAAATTTGGCTAACGACCTAAATTTTCGAAAAATTTCGCCATAACCTCCCCTGCACGGGAGCACCGGGAAAATCCCGAAATTGCCATAAAGGCCTCTCCAACCCAAAAAGAAAAGGAAACAGCCAAGCGGCTAGCCAATCGGCTCATAAAATCATCAAAAACCCCAAGAAATACAATAAACATGTACCTATTTGTCGGGCAAACAATTTTATTCCTCTTCTCTAGCCTCCTTGCTATGACCTGTTCAATGTATATATACATGTACATATATGCATTCTCAAACAATTTTCAATACAGCTCACTATTTGTTCAATTTGGCTAAATGGTCCAAATTTTAATTAATCAACTAATAATCAAACAACACAATCAGCAATGTATTAGTTGATTAATGTTTCAATCACATAACTTTAATACATAGGCAAAAATCATATTATTGATGCCAAATCACAACAATAACCCTATCTAGTTTTGGTTCTCACACCAATCTAATGGAAATATATAAACATCCCACGTTCGAAACTCGAACACAAATACTGATGATACTATAGTAATCATCAGGATCATCTCCGGGCGACTACAGTGTGATTCTATATTTATCCAGTATATTTGAGGCTTCAATACACGTGGATCAGACGTATATTAAAATCTCTATTTACTTGATTGTCCAAATCGATACAAATAAATATTCAAATACGTTGAATAAAGTTTAAATTTTCAAAACAAAATTTGATTTCATTTTAAAAATATACTCTTCACACTCGTTCTAGGATACTACTGATCCCATCTCCAATGAGTCATTCCCATTGGATATTACTAATCCAACCTCGGATGAATTCTTTCGTTTGGTTCAAACGTGTCGTGTTCTCCGAGCTCTGTAAACCAAAGCTCGAATTCCAAGCTGACACGACCTGAACTTCCCCGTGAAGGAAAGCCCGGATTGAGTTGAGAACAAGCCACATAGGGACACAAACAGAAGAAAATTTCATTGCATATTACAACAATTCCATCAGAATACTGGAATATACCAGTGTATGAATAAATTATATACATTTGCTAAACATTAGAGGTTTTAATACAGTACTGCGGCGGAAAAATAATACAAAAACATAACTGAAACAGATACACGGATACAGAGCTTTCTGAATATCCCTTCAGCTATAAACCAGGATCTTGTGAATATAAATCTGCAAAACCAAAACTACTAGCTGCCTATGCGGAAAATAGGGGCACCCAGAGTTTAGGTTAAAACAATAAACTCTAGTCAGTCATGTGACTGGTGTGAGAACTATAACATTTATTAATATTTATTTTAAAGTTAGGTAAATCTAGGGACCACTCCGTATAACACGAAACGGGTTTCCTCCTAAGAATACCATTGCATAAAACAACAGCGCAATGCTAAATAAAGAACAATGAAGCTATTATAAGACCCAGGTCCCATCACACAATGCAACACAAGCTAAAGGATAGGGTTTTACCTTATAATAGCCAAAGAATGCTTGATACGCTAAATTTCATCTTTTATTATTACTATAAGTGTATAGTGTCAAAACAATTTCAATCATAAGTATCAATCATAGACGGCATAAGTGCCCCATACCAGGGACGGAGGCACATTATACCTGGTGAGGTCACGTGACCTCACCAGAAAACGCGACTAAATTAAAAAACAAAATCGGCTGCAAAGGAAAAAAACGCAATAGAAAGAAACAGAAAGGATAAAAACGAAGAAAACACGGAAGGATTTGCCAAAATCTTCAGAGCGGTCTCCATGGTTTCTTCTCAAATCTTCAGAGCGCTTCTTCCATTCTACATCACTATTCATTGTTCCTCAGAATCTCTTATGATGGTAAATCAACTAACCCTAATTTTAATTTCTGATGCTTTGAATTTAATTTGTTATGGTTTACTTGAATCAGTTATGCAATCAACTGAGGCTACTGATTTGAACTTGGCAAGTGATTTTTATTTGAACTTGGCAAGTGATTTTTATCTCTGAGAAATAGATCAGTGACTGCAATTCCTTTCTGATTTTTATCTCTGACAGCCATGGTAGAATAAAGTAGAAGCCAATATTTTATTTGTGGCAGGAATATTCTTGACTAAGTGATCAATTCCTTTATAGTTTTAGATTGTGGACTGGTGAAAAACTAATGGAAACCAATATTTTATTTGTTATATGCTGCTATCTCAAGTTGGCATATTGATTTACTCAGTAATACATTTTTTGTCTGCTAAATGTCATTTGGCTACATTTTTGTTAACTTGTTCGATACCATGAACGTGATAGTACAAAAAAGGAAAAAAAAACATTTTCTGATTATAATGATTTTTCAGAAGAAATATAAGTAACTCTACAAGTTATTTTATATGTTACATTTTGCTGTAAAAAAAAAATTTCGAGGGCTATCGCCCCCGAACCCCCATCGTTTTTCCCGTTTGTGACCTCATCAGCATTTATTCCTAGCTCCGCCACTGCCCCATACCACTGTGTCTCTATATATAGGTTTTCAATCAAAACCGCAAATGTTATGTATTGGATGTTGGATTTCCATCTATGAACCGAGGCAAGGGATTGTCCTCACCGTTTTCGAGGCAATCTAGCCCATGTCTCAGGAAAGCGCACAGGCAAGCCTTATATCATCAGGGCTGGTCCACTCGATGTGGATTATTATGCCTGAAGATTGCGTTTCCCTGCCCTTTGGGGTGTAGATGATTCTTATGACTCCATCGGCTCCACATAGTCACTGATTTATCCGAGGCGCCTCGCAATCCAACAACCACACAGGTGAAAATAATATAAATGTCAGGGCTGGTAGGTCACTGACACCACCCTAGCTAGAAGGAAACGCATGTCCTCCCTGAGGTCCTCTCCCGTTTCTGGTTCACAACCGGGGTGTGAGGCTCACGAATTAATGCTACACAAAGTTATGCCACAAAGGTCGTGCTTTTATAATCAACCACAAGACTCTGCTTTTCAACAGAAGCCTTGATCATTTGCATCTTAGCATGCCACATAGGCAAACCACTCCATGCAACTGATATCCATCAATCAAACAGAATGATATCCAATGTCAGGCACAAAGTCCATTTACAAGTCCGTTCTGGGTCTGAACGAAACCGGAGGAACCTTATTCCTCGCATATCCATCGATCTTCAAGTACGTCTGGACGATCACCAACTAATTCCCTCCTCTTCGGTGTACAGCCCAATCAAGATCATTAGAAATTATCCAAACGATGTGAAGACCTCTGGTCTTCGACCACCGTCTTCATCCTCGACACATCGTCGATTCTGTTATTTAGAATGGGATAAACCCGGCCTTTCCGAATAACTCGCGTATATATAAACAAGTGTTACACAAACACAACATACGCCTCATTCCAATTCAGAATATTCATTCATTCAAATATTCTTACACTTTGGGAAAGGTTCCCATTAATTTTATCAAAGATAAATTCTTTAAATTTATTCTTTAATCTTCTTTTGAATATCAATTCAAACCAAACTATGGTTTATCCAAACTAGTCGGGATTAGCGAACCTTACCGAAGTAAGCACTTGTTAAATTTTCCAACCCCAACCTATTCACTCCAAGTAGTAAAACTGGTCATACTTCATATCTATCACCACAGTGTTATCGGTAAATTCTATTACCATTTCGCGTTCAAATCTAATTAAAGATTTAACTATCGCCTGGAGCAAAACTGGTGATATACTCCATTCTCGATCATTTCAATCTAATTAAAGATTCATTAAAACTCCACTTGGTTTTAATCTTCCCAAAAATCACTATTAATGATTATTTAACTTGGGAAATCATATCCTGTCTTTAACTGGGTTAAATAACCAATGTCATTTAAAACACGGTTCACGATAAACCCAAAATCACATTCTACTCCATCAGGCTTTAACCGTAAATTAGCAAGTGAACAATTCCCTAAGCAATAACCCCGAAGGCTGAAACCAACATCAGATCAATACCCAGGAAACCATTCGACTTAACTAATCTTTAGTTAGTTTCTGATTTTCTTAACTCCGTTGGGTCTAAGAACAGTATTATTAAAGATACCGTTCATGACAACCCAAAATCACATTCCATTTACAATGGAATTTTCATGGAAAACAAATCCCTATATATAATCGATATAAACTTCCATATCCGACTAATAATATAAATGGAATAACGGCAAAGCCTTTTAAATTCCAGATATATTAGTTGTCTTCCTCCACAGAAATTCACTTCGATTATTACCAAATCGAATTCCATTCCATTCGAATTTATTTTATTAAATTGGAAAACTTTACTTTGGAAAATCTCCTTTAAATATTAACAAAAGATTTATAAATTCCAAATCACATTTCACTGTAAATTGGGTTAAAGAACGAATTTCGTTAAAACACAGTTCACGATAAACCCAATCCACATTCCATTAATTATCGGGTTAAAGAACAAGTGTTACTTCAAACACCGTTCACAATAAACCCAAAAATCAATTCAAATTCAATTCCAATTAAATACCATTCAATTGGTATACTTCATTAAATCTAAATAAAAAGATTTAATCTTTTTCCCAACTAGGTTTAAGAACAGTGTTAATAAAGACACCATTCATGACAAACCCAAATCCCATTTGAAATTAAATACAAGGCTCTAAATAGAAAATATATCGGCTTATATTCAATATCAAATTCTACGACCAACAAATATCGTATTGGAAATAAAGATATAATTATATCTTTCAAATTTCCATAACAATATCTGTATAATCATGAAATCCAACATCGAAATATTCCAAAAAAAAATCGATTCAAATCCATTTCCACTTTATAAATTGGAAATTCTAGTTACTTTTAAAACCCTTTCAAATCCAATTTATTTATTTAAAAAATAAATGGATTATAATTCTAGTCCAAAACTAGTTCATTTCGATAAAAGTTCTACTTTTATCTTTTCAAATATGGAATATTTCATCGTAATTCTTTCCAAACCATTTCTTATGATTTTACACAAATTATTGCTACTTTTGATAATTTTATCAAGGCCTATATAGCCGATTTCCATCAACGGCCATCGAACTGCACTTACAGCGACCTTTTCCAAATTTGATTTGGACAAATTCCAAATACAACGGTTAGATTTCTAATTTCTTACACTCGTTAGAAAGCTCTTTTTGATACAAACCCAAAGGTTCCGGTTTTAAGAGAATCCGACGGTCGGATCTCCCATAACGTCCATTCGAAGTCATTGGTCGAAATTCGCGAGCTGTCGTAGCGCGGCGCGCTCTATTCAGGTCATTATATAATATATATTATATATATTTCGTCGATTTCCTTTCAAAACGTATTTTATAAATTGTTTTAAATTCGTTTTCAAAACGATTTCAACTTCCTATTCAATTTCTAATCAAAATTGAATATTCCATATCATCGATATATAAATGATAATATTTTCAAAACATTAGATTTTGAAATCAATTCCTTTTCGATATTCATTATAAAAATGAATAAAATCAATAAAAATATCGTTCACATCAAAATGGCGTCAATCTAACCAACACGGCTTTATATCTTTCAATAACTTCGTTATTCTATTCAACAAATGAATATTTTCTTCAACACATGAATATATACTTTATTCAACACATGAATATTTATTAATTCTTACTTACAATAAAAATGTGAACTTTATTGTATAAATATTCCATTTAACACATGAATTCCCTTTTATTCAACACATGAATATATATTTTATTCAACACATGAATTTTCTTTTATTCAACACATGAATATATATTTTATTCAACACATGAATTTTCTTTTATTCTTTATTTTCCAAATTGGAATGAGGCCCAATCAATTACCATATTATGTTAATTATATGGATTCCCTATAAAACATGTATATAATAGCAACGATAAATCATCAACCATCATCCAGCGTGCACCACACAACTGCATAAGCATTAAATATAAATAATTAATGCTTACACAAACTGTCAAGCTAAATAATTAGGATAAGTGTACGCCAAATATCATCACAACACTTGTGTGGTGTTTCTAGTCAACAAACACAGATTTTTATTTGTGCTGTTGGGCGATGTGTAAAATTTATCTTCCCAATCAATATTAGTCAAATGGGTGTACATAAACAAATCGTCCGATTTGTTTATAAATATTTATTTTATATACACTTTAAAAATTATATTTTTAACTATAAAATATTTATTCATTCCACATCACACAATAATATTTCACAACACATCAACCAAACAAACAAGTCATCCATGGTCTATGGACGACGGGTGTCGGGTGCTGCTAAGCACTGTCTGCATTCTAGTATATATTTCAAACTAGAAATTAAAATAAAAGTGAGGATTTCTCACTCATAAGCTAGACCAAACGTCACGACTTTTCATATGTAGAAATCTTCGTTGTGTTTCCTATTTTCACTTTCGATGTCCGTATTCACTACATCTATAAAAATCGCATTTTTATATTGTTTCTATGTATATAAAAATCACATTTTTAACCAACGATATTTATAAATAAAACTCACATCTTTATTACGCTATATATATATTAAAAATCATGTTTTTATCTTGCTACATATATTATAAAGATTATATTATTTTTTTCATTACTCTATGCATACGATAAAAAACATATTTTTATTTTACTAACTTCATAATAAAGATCGTATATTTATATATGCCATTCATATATTAAAAATCGTATTTTTATATCGCTGCATCTATAAAGATCTCATCTTTATATTTGTAAAAATACAATATTTATATATATATGTATGTATATATATATATTCAAAATCCTGCTTTTCTATTTTAAAAATCTTATCTTTTCCTCATTCAAAATTTAATCTTTATCTTCGTGTATAAAAATTCGATCTTTTCATGATTAAAAATTCGATCTTTAAACGAGGTTGATTATATATATTATAAAGAAGATAAAAATAAATAAAAAACCAAAAAAACTCACTGTCGAAGTCGAAGGAAGGTGTGCGGCGCTCTCAGGTGGCAGCGAAGGTCGGAGGAGCAGTGGTGTAATGACCCAGATTTCCATAACATCAGAGTTGACTATATACATCATACGTCCAACCCAAATATCACGAAAATACGAGACATTTTTTTTTAGAAGAAAGAGGTAGAAGAAGAACAAAAATAACAACACAAAATCTCACATCGCAGCGGAACAAAATATAATATATCACATCTTTGAAATACAAAATCTTAACTGTATAACATACACTTATCAGAGTACAACACTTACAACATAGCGGAACAAACTATAACTAGATAACGCTGAAGCCTCCTGCTCCAAGCTCCTTTACATATATCTGAAAAATCCTGAACTACTTGACTGCCCGTACAAATTTAGGCACCCAAGAGTTTAGGTAGAACAAAACAAATAAACTCCGGGTCAGTCATGGGACTGGTATGAGTAAACAGTTTAAAACAGTTTCAGAAACTAAATGATATCTCATAAGACCACGCCGTATAACACGGAACGGGTTTTTCCCTTATGAGAATCCAAACACTTGACTTATCTTTATATCAAAACTCTTTTGATATTATAATAATGTCTAAATCAAGTAGATAACAATCTAGTGGAACGTTTGCATCTCACGTTCCACATATATATACAATCAAAACCGCAAGCACGTATTGGGTAATGGATTTCCAACTATGACAAGGTATGGAATCACCTTCCGCTGGTATATCTCTAGAGGAGAATACACCGAGTTCAACAAGAACATCTTGCAACTCAGCCACACATGACCGACCACTCATTTCGCTTGAGTGTATCGAATGTATATCACCAACGATTGGGATCAGCAATCGTTTCCCGAATGGGTCAGCATCGACAATAGATTTTTAGAAGTAAATGGAACTTTAGATCAGGTGATTATACACCCTAATAGGTGCGACCTACATAGCCATGCTGCTTGCCCGATTTCTGTCATTTACCGGTTGATGAGGGTAGAAGCTACGCTTTCTCATCACACCAGATTCACTTCGAATGTCACATCGTCAAATCCATCAAATCACCAATTGACGTCCTCAACAGTACATTACGTGTTAGCTAAAAGAAGTTTCCTTCTCCGCTTCCACTCTTGGTACGGTTGAAGAAATCAATGTACGTGACCTCTCTGGAAATACTCCGTCAGACATTCATCCATACAAGTCACCCAGGAACAGGATGAACTGAAGGCACTATTTCTATTTATAGAAAAAGTGCTTGCACTCTACTCCGTCTTCGATTATCTTTATATAATCTGATTCGCACGCTACTGTCGATATGGAGTGGTTCTTCGGATAATAATCCAACCGGTCTCTCCATATTGACAACGATGGTCAAAACTTTGATAGTCTGTGATTTAACTATCGAATAAAAACAAGTGTTTCGATAGTCGATGATTTAACTATCGAATAAAACAAGTGTTCATCCAAACATCCAACAATCACTGAAACTTTAATTAATATTCCATTAATTAAATCTCTTCTCTATTTCTTTATCAATATTTGTTAATCAAATATTTCAATAACCATATTGCCCTTTTACGTTTTTTTGGAAAACATTTCCATATATCGCCTTCTTTTATTTTCTATACTAGGAAATATTCATTATTCTATTTCCAAGTTTTGCACATATTTTGGTTAAAACAGATGTTGTGTAAAACATCGTTACGACAACCCAAATACAGTATTTAACTAATTCTTATTCCACATTGATCTTCGAGCCTGAATCTTGCTACTTATCGGTATATCATGAAATCAACCAAGTTGGGGTATAATTACCTCTCAGACCTTGACTGAATAACATTTAACGTCAAAACAGACAAGACTACTTACTCGAATAATCAATACCATACAACTGATTTTTCACCTTTAAACACATATACATTTTCTCTTTTATCCTTACGAGGTTTTATTCTTATACTTCCTTTTTGATTATACTATTCTATTTCTAAGTTCGTTTCCTTATTGACTACTATATATTTTGATACGTTAATTCCTAACTATCAAATTATCTTAAAAATATTCTATCTCCTTAAATTCCCGGAAAAATTCGCCATAACCTCCTTTGTACCGGGAGCATCGGGAAATTTCAAATAGCTTTCCCGGTCCTTCTTATCTCAAAAAGAAAAAGAAAAAGCCAAGCGGCTTGCCGATACGGCGCATAAAATCTCATATGGAAATTAAATACGTACCTTTTTGTCGGGCATTCTATTTATTTCACTTCTATACTTTATTCCAAACCTGTCTCCTGTATCTATACCTGCCCAATCTATTTAACTATACCAAATCATTTTAACTCAATTCGTTAATTATTTCTTTAGTCTATTTCTCCTTTTAATATTTGAATTCTATATTCAAACTCCAATTCGCTTCTATTATTCCATTTCTATATATCAAATTCTATTGTCTTCTATTTTTCAAATCCTATAATAAAAAGTCCGTTTGAATTTCTATATCAAATTTATAGTTCAAATTCTATATTCAAAGTCTATTTAAATTTCTATATGAATTTTTCCATTTGAATTACTATATTCAAACTCCAATAGTTAAACTCCATTTGAATTCTATTATTCAAATTCTATTTTTCAAAGTCTACTTGAATTCTCTTTTCAAGTTCTATATTCAATGTCTATTTGAATTCTCTTTATTCAAATTCCATATTCAAAGTCTATTTGAATTCTATATTCAAATTCTATATTCAATTCTTATTTGAATTCTCTTATCAAATTCTATATTCAATTCCTATTTGAATTCTCTTCATTATTTATAAACAACGTTTATAACTTTAATTCAAATCCCACCTTTGCATTTATAGACAACATTTATAAATTCAATTCAAATCCCATATTTTCATTTATAAACAAAGTTTTATAAATTCGGTTCAAATCCCATATTTTCATTTATAAACAAAGTTTTATAAATTCGGTTCAAATCCCATATTTTCATTTATAAACAAAGTTTTATAAATTCGATTCAAAACCCACCTTTGCATTTATAGACAACGTTTATAAATTAAATCACTTGTTTTATATACCTTCAAAACAAGTTAATATTTTCTATAGTTTTAAAGTCCATTTGAATTCTATATTCAAAGTCTATTTAAATTCTATATTCAAAGTCTATCGTCAAAGTCTATTTGAATTCTATATTCAAAGTCTATCGTCAAAGTCTATTTGAATTCTATATTCAAAGTCTATCGTCAAAGTCTATTTGAATTCTATATTCAAAGTCTATCATCAAAGTCTATTTGAATTCTATATTCAAAGTCTATCGTCAAAGTCTATTTGAATTCTATATTCAAATACTATCGTCAAAGTCTATTTGAATTCTATATTCAAAGTCTATCGTCAAATTCTATTTGAATTCTATATTCAAATACTATTGTTTAAAGTCCATTTGAATTCCTATGCATTATTTATAAACAACGTTTATAACTTTAATTCAAATCTCATCTTTTCATTTATAAACAAAGTTTATAAATTCAATATTCGTTCATATATATTCAAAACAAGTTAATGTTTTCTATAGTTCATTTAAAAATTCAAATTCTATTTGTAAAAATAGAATTCACTTTTTAA
This sequence comes from Allium sativum, assembly GCA_030737875.1. Taxonomy (NCBI): domain Eukaryota; kingdom Viridiplantae; phylum Streptophyta; class Magnoliopsida; order Asparagales; family Amaryllidaceae; genus Allium; species Allium sativum. Next base: position 963,226,998 of record CM060912.1, on the reverse strand, counting down.
ATCTCAAATACTCTTTTCGATATTTTTATAAATCAATATTCAAGCCCCATTGATATTTTAAATAATCAAATCAACAAATTTTCAATCATTTGATTTTCAACACATCATATATGAATATATATGAAATCAAACAAACAAATAATATATTTTTGAGGAATCCTGTTGGATTCCTCCAACCTGGTTTCCTGCATCCACAGATGTTAGCACATAAATAATACCTATCCTGCTTCGAGGCAGGATATCGCGGTATAGAAGGTCATCCACTAATCATAGCGTGGGGCATATAGGGTAATCATCCGCTATGAAACCGCGGGCATCCGCTAATGAAACTGCGGGAATCCAACCAATCATCAACCCAATATATATATAATAGTCCTAAATAACTATATATATTTTTAATAGAAATAAATAGATATTTAAAGCATCCAACAATCAACAAAACAATTATTTTTAACTGATAAAAATAATTCTAGATAAACAGAGTGAGATTTACTCACAGGGATTCTTATTTCGCGAAATATCCAGGATTTGAATTCTCTAATTTCTTTGTTGACTCCAACAAATTTCAAACAAATTTTGGAATGTGTATTTAACATCTTAATCACCAAATCCCTACTGCCGAAGCTCTCCATTTCAGCATTTCATCGAGCACTTGCCGCTCCTTACTGCAGCTCGTCATCCAAACCAGTATCCATCCCGTTCATCACGAACGTAAAACAGCCTCTGACTTCTACACCAAAAATCTCGAGCCACTCTCTCGTTTTTCTTCTAACTCGCGAGCGATTTCATGCTCCAGGAAATATCGCAATTTCAAGTCCATATACCCATCGCGATTTCTCCATTCTAATCGAACCTACAGGTTGCGAAACCAGATCTAAACCGAGCTCTCTCTTCCTTGAATCACGAGCTCCACGAGATGTTGAACTCGAACAATCCCAATTGCCAGTATCAGACGTGATTTGAACACAAGAACGAACGACAGTGGCTTTGGAGTTTGAAAGTAATAATCCAATTTGATTTCTGATTTCCATGCTCTCTCCCTATTAGGAAACGACCGTGAAAAGCTTAAGGGGTGCGGCCTTTTATAAAGAAGGGAGTGGTTTTAGAATTTAACAGCAAGGTCGAATGAAATGAGGAGGAGAGAAGGCCATCGTTCTGCTTTGGTTCGTGGAGATAAAGAACCCACCGTTGTTTTGTTTTTGTGGAGAGGGAGGAGCCACCATAGTTTGGTTTTGGTCCACCCAACACCATATTTTATTTTAATTTAAATTTAACTCAAACCGATATCCTTTAATTTAAATTATCGCGTCGATTCTGAACTCTTTACTGAACCCAACAACTGCCATTTTTAGGGTTAAATCCCTATTCTGAACCCACTGGGACGGGTTTCAAAGTCCAGTTTGATCATCTGTAGAAGATATGAATTTAAATCAATATGAATTAAATTCAAAACGATATATTCTTTGATAATAAATTAAATCTTATTATTCTAACTCAACTGAATTTTGTATTGATTATCTGAACTGATTTCAAATCAGTTTTCACTTCGAATTCAGTTATTCGCTGATTCCTTATTTTGATAATTTAATATATACGATATTAAATCGAAATCGATATTTAAATCGATAACAAAAATATAAAAATTCATTTATTTTATCAACTAAATATTTTAAATCCATTCTAAATATTTAAAATTAGTTTGTCGAAATCCCGGGTCATTACAATCTTCCCCACTTAAAATAATTTCGTCCTCGAAATTGCTAAGGTAGAAAAAGTGCTATAAACCCATTAATCCTTTCAAAACTTATTTATGTTGATACTCAACATTTCAAACCTCCTTACGTAACTCTCTTTCGAATAAATCCCTATTCGATAACTCCTCCCTCCGAATAACTATATTCGATAATCTCTCTTTTGAATAACTAGATTCGAAAACCTTTCTTCGAATAAACTATATTCGATTTACTTTATTCAATTTCTCTTATCAATTAACTCTATTGGATTTAACTCTTTTCGATTAACTCTATCGAATAACCAATATTTGATAACTCCTTCAAATAACCAATATTCTATAACTCACTTCGATTAAACTAATCGATAACTCTTTTCGATTAAACTATAATCGATAACTCCTTCCGAATAAACTAACATTTGATTTAACTCCATTCGCTTGACTCTAGATCGCATCGATCACAATGGTTACGCCTGATTCCCCCAGGAAACATCCGACCGCCCTGGGCTATCTGCAGCCCTGCGAATTACGTTAGCAGTCGTACGAAATGGCAACATATCCTGAGTAACTATATTTGACTAACTCTATCTCAATAACTATATTCGATCAACTTTAATTGAATAACTAACATTCAATTAAATCCTAATTCGATTAACTATGTTCAATTAACTCTATCTGGTTAACTCTTAATTTGAATAACAAATATTCGGTAAATTCTAATTGAATAACTAATATTCAATTAACTCTATGGATTAACCCTAACTGATTAACTCTAAATGGTTAATTCTTATTCTAATCAATTTATTCTAACACTAATCGATTATTTCTAACTCTAATCGACTTCTCTTATTCGAATAACTCTTATTGGATAACGTTTATTCATTTATAAAGATTTACTTTTAGTAACGGTTCTTCACTTTATAAATGTTCTCTTTAATAACGTTACTTCACTTATACAAGTGTTGTGTACCCCTTCTATTTAAAACTATCGGTGTTAAAAACCAATATCTCTTCTCTATATAAGTTCAGACTTATATATTCCATTTATCCAATGATAAATATTTAATTTAATTTATAAACTGTTATTTATAAATCAATCTTTTCTATTTATCTGTTAAAACAGATTTCCATTTTCTATTCATCCTCTGAATATTCCTTTGATTAAATTCTATTTATTTAATAAATAAATATCTCATATATAACATTCAATTTATTTAACAAATAAATATTTCCATTCTAATCTATTTGTAAATGTTTTACAAATATCCCCTTCTATTTGTTTGCACATAACTTCCTTTGTATTTGTGTTACAAATATATTTCCTTTATTCACACCCAATTCATATTCACATTGATTTTACTCAATTTATTCATTTCGATCCATTTAACTTACTTAAGTTAAATTTAATTTCAATCATTCACATTCCCATTAGCTAGTTGCTAATTAACCGTTTTGCCTAGTTCACCCTTTTTATTTGAATATAACTTGTTCAAATATATGTCAACTAAATTATAAACTAATCTAATTATATTTCAACTTGAGTTATATATTCGATTTCAAATATAAATTCTCAATCTTTTCCACTTATTCAAAAACCCAATTTCGATTCAACTTTGATTAACTAATTTCTCTTTTACTTAGTTAATTCTATTCAATAATCAGAAATATGATCATTGTTTCCCAAATCATTTTATCTACTTCACTTGAGTTCACATTCATTTTATAACTCAAGTCTATATTTTTCTCATGGCCATTCGGATTTTATTTACTTTAAAAATCCTTTTACTTATATATAAATAAACCATTGTGGTTTTAAATGGTTTCTGGCGCTGCTTTTCAAAAAAATGATTTTGACATAACTCAAAATCTATACGACGAAATCCAGATTTTTCTCTTTCATTAGAAAACTATTATTCAACCGGTCCCGACGATTCTTGTTTCAAAGAATTCCGACTTCAATTGAGTTCTGTATACTAAATTGAAGTTCAAATTGCCAATTCGCGAACTGCCGTGCTACGGCGAGCTCGTTTTAATTATATTTATAAATATAAACGTTTAACTTCGTTTATAATAAATTCAACTCTATTCTGATATATTTTCATATATATATCCAATCCATTCCAACATAATATTCCCGATCTATTACACTTCTAATATTCAAATCCTATATTTTCATTTAAAATATTCAAATTCCATTTGAATTTCTTAATTCAAACTCTATATTATTTCCTTCTATTCAATTTCTATTTGAATTTCCTTCTATTCAAAACCCATTTCAAATCCCTTATTCAAATTTCTATTTGAAATCCTTTATTCGATTTCTATTTAAATTCCTTATTCAAATTTCTATTTGAAATCCTTTGAATTTAAATTCTATTTTAACTCTTTTTGTTTTCTTTGAATTCTAATATTCATCCTCCACTTTGTATTCTCTTCGAAATTCTATTTAACCAATTTCTATATGAATTCTAATATTCAAATCTCTATTTGATTTTTCTTTATTCAAATCCATTTGAATTCCTTTGAATTCAAATTCAACAACAACAACAACAAAGCCATATATTTCTATTTGAATTCCTTTATTCAAAACCTATTTAAATTTCCATGTTCAAATTCTATATTTGAATTCCCTTATATTTGCAAATATTCAAATTCCATCCTTTCATTTATTCAAACTCCTTTGAATTCAAATTCTATTTCACTTCTATTTGAATTATATATTCCAATTCCCATTTCAAAATTCCTTTGAAGTTATATAAATATATACATATATTTATATCTATCTCAAATTCAAAACATTTGAATTTTTAAACAACTTGTTTCTTTTCAAACAAATTTCCATCAAAACTTTTCTAAGGCAGCAATTCATCACTTAGAAACTCGAAAATGAACACTGATGATGTTGCGACCATCATCAGAATTATTTCCCAGCCACTGAATGAGTTCAGTGCTATATTTCTTTCAAAATCCATTTAGAAAAATATTTTCCCAACTCCCAGGATTTTAAATTCTGAATTCATGTTGGAATTCAATTTCAATTTATCTCATTTGTATATTTGATTTCATATACAAATTCCATTGATTATATATATAACTATTTCTGTTTTATAATCTAATTCGATTATAATCCTAACAATCAACTTAACTATTTGAAAACAATATAGTGTCCAATTTTCTGTTCAAATGTTTATAAACTCCTATCGATATCGTGGCGTCCCACGATTCGGCCAAAATTTATAATCCACTCAACAGACTAGTCAACACAATATAAAACAGTCTTTATATCAAATAACAAATACGCTCTCTCGTATATATATACACTCAACTCATTCTAGGATACTACTGATCCTATCTCTAATGAGCACATTCCAACAAGCCTAGGTATTCGCTCAACCTAAGCTCTGATACCAACTGTAATGACCCAGATTTCCATAACATCAGAGTTGACTATATACATCGTACGTCCAACCCAAATATCACGAAAATACGAGACATTTTTTTTTAGAAGAAAGAGGTAGAAGAAGAACAAAAATAACAACACAGAATCTCACATCGCAGCGGAACAAAATATAATATATCACATCTTTGAAATACAAAATCTTAACTGTATAACATACACTTATCAGAGTACAACACTTACAACATAGCGGAACAAACTATAACTAGATAACGCTGAAGCCTCCTGCTCCAAGCTCCTTTAGATATATCTGAAAAATCCTGAACTACTTGACTGCCCGTACAAATTTAGGCACCCAAGAGTTTAGGTAGAACAAAACAAATAAACTCCGGGTCAGTCATGGGACTGGTATGAGTAAACAGTTTAAAACAGTTTCAGAAACTAAATGATATCTCATAAGACCACGCCGTATAACACGGAACGGGTTTTTCCCTTATGAGAATCCAAACACTTGACTTATCTTTATATCAAAACTCTTTTGATATTATAATAATGTCTAAATCAAGTAGATAACAATCTAGTGGAACGTTTGCATCTCACGTTCCACATAAATATACAATCAAAACCGCAAGCACGTATTGGGTAATGGATTTCCAACTATGACAAGGTATGGAATCACCTTCCGCTGGTATATCTCTAGAGGAGAATACACCGAGTTCAACAAGAACATCTTGCAACTCAGCCACACATGACCGACCACTCATTTCGCTTGAGTGTATCGAATGTATATCACCAACGATTGGGATCAGCAATCGTTTCCCGAATGGGTCAGCATCGACAATAGATTTTTAGAAGTAAATGAAACTCTAGATCAGGTGATTATACACCCTAATAGGTGCGACCTACATAGCCATGCTGCTTGCCCGATTTCTGTCATTTACCGGTTGATGAGGCTAGAAGCTACGCTTTCTCATCACACCAGATTCACTTCGAATGTCACATCGTCAAATCCATCAAATCACCGATTGACGTCCTCAACAGTACATTACGTGTTAGCTAAAAGAAGTTTCCTTCTCCGCTTCCACTCTTGGTACGGTTGAAGAAATCAATGTACGTGACCTCTCTGGAAATACTCCGTCAGACATTCATCCATACAAGTCACCCAGGAACAGGATGAACTGAAGGCACTATTTCTATTTATAGAAAAAGTCCTTGCACTCTACTCCGTCTTCGATTATCTTTATATAATCTGATTCGCACGCTACTGCCGATATGGAGTGGTTCTTCGGATAATAATCCAACCGGTCTCTCCATATTGACAACGATGGTCAAAACTTCGATAGTCTGTGATTTAACTATCGAATAAAAACAATTTTTTCGATAGTCGATGATTTAACTATCGAATAAAACAAGTGTTCATCCAAACATCCAACAATCACTGAAACTTTAATTAATATTCCATTAATTAAATCTCTTCTCTATTTCTTTATCAATATTTGTTAATCAAATATTTCAATAACCATATTGCCCTTTTATGTTTTTTTGGAAAACATTTCCATATATCGCCTTCTTTTATTTTCTATACTAGGAAATATTCATTATTCTATTTCCAAGTTTTGCACATATTTTGGTTAAAACAGATGTTGTGTAAAACATCGTTACGACAACCCAAATACAGTATTTAACTAATTCTTATTCCACATTGATCTTCGAGCCTGAATCTTGCTACTTATCGGTATATCATGAAATCAACCAAGTTGGGGTATAATTACCTCTCAGACCATGACTGAATAACATTTAACGTCAAAACAGACAAGACTACTTACTCGAATAATCAATACCATACAACTGATTTTTCACCTTTAAACACATATACATTTTCTCTTTTATCCTTACGAGGTTTTATTCTTATACTTCCTTTTTGATTATACTATTCTATTTCTAAGTTCGTTTCCTTATTGACTACTATATATTTTGATACGTTAATTCCTAACTATCAAATTATCTTAAAAATATTCTATCTCCTTAAATTCCCGGAAAAATTCGCCATAACCTCCTTTGTACCGGGAGCATCGGGAAATTTCAAATAGCTTTCCCGGTCCTTCTTATCTCAAAAAGAAAAAGAAAAAGCCAAGCGGCTTGCCGATACGGCGCATAAAATCTCATATGGAAATTAAATACGTACCTTTTTGTCGGGCATTCTATTTATTTCACTTCTATACTTTATTCCAAACCTGTCTCCTGTATCTATACCTGCCCAATCTATTTAACTATACCAAATCATTTTAACTCAATTCGTTAATTATTTCTTTAGTCTATTTCTCCTTTTAATATTTGAATTCTATATTCAAACTCCAATTCGCTTCTATTATTCCATTTCTATATATCAAATTCTATTGTCTTCTATTTTTCAAATCCTATAATAAAAAGTCCGTTTGAATTTCTATATCAAATTTATAGTTCAAATTCTATATTCAAAGTCTATTTAAATTTCTATATGAATTTTTCCATTTAAATTACTATATTCAAACTCCAATAGTTAAACTCCATTTGAATTCTATTATTCAAATTCTATTTTTCAAAGTCTACTTGAATTCTCTTTTCAAGTTCTATATTCAATGTCTATTTGAATTCTCTTTATTCAAATTCCATATTCAAAGTCTATTTGAATTCTATATTCAAATTCTATATTCAATTCCTATTTGAATTCTCTTATCAAATTCTATATTCAATTCCTATTTGAATTCTCTTCATTATTTATAAACAACGTTTATAACTTTAATTCAAATCCCACCTTTGCATTTATAGACAACATTTATAAATTCAATTCAAATCCCATATTTTCATTTATAAACAAAGTTTTATAAATTCGGTTCAAATCCCATATTTTCATTTATAAACAAAGTTTTATAAATTTGGTTCAAATCCTATATTTTCATTTATAAACAAAGTTTTATAAATTCGATTCAAAACCCACCTTTGCATTTGTAGACAACGTTTATAAATTAAATCACTTGTTTTATATACCTTCAAAACAAGTTAATATTTTCTATAGTTTTAAAGTCCATTTGAATTCTATATTCAAAGTCTATTTAAATTCTATATTCAAAGTCTATCGTCAAAGTCTATTTGAATTCTATATTCAAAGTCTATCGTCAAAGTCTATTTGAATTCTATATTCAAAGTCTATCGTTAAAGTCTATTTGAATTCTATATTCAAAGTCTATCGTCAAAGTCTATTTGAATTCTATATTCAAAGTCTATCGTCAAAGTCTATTTGAATTCTATATTCAAAGTCTATCGTCAAAGTCTATTTGAATTCTATATTCAAATACTATCGTCAAAGTCTATTTGAATTCTATATTCAAAGTCTATCATCAAAGTCTATTTTAATTCTATATTCAAATACTATTGTTTAAAGTCCATTTGAATTCCTACGCATTATTTATAAACAACGTTTATAACTTTAATTCAAATCTCATCTTTTCATTTATAAACAAAGTTTATAAATTCAATATTCGTTCATATATATTCAAAACAAGTTAATGTTTTCTATAGTTCATTTAAAAATTCAAATTCTATTTGTAAAAATAGAATTCTCTTTTTAAATCTCAAATACTCTTTTCGATATTTTTATAAATCAATATTCAAGCCCCATTGATATTTTAAATAATCAAATCAACCAATTTTCAATCATTTGATTTTCAACACATCATATATGAATATATACGAAATCGAACAAACAAATAATATATTTTTGAGGAATCCTGTTGGATTCCTCCAACCTGGTTTCCTGCATCCACAGATGTTAGCACATAAATAATACCTATCCTGCTTCGAGGTAGGATATCGCGGTATCGAAGGTCATCCACTAATCATAGCGTGGGGCGTATAGGGTAATCATCCGCTATGAAACCGCGGGCATCCGCTAATGAAACTGCGGGAATCCAACCAATCATCAACCCAATATATATATAATAGTCATAAATAACTATATATATTTTTAACAGAAATAAATAGATATTTAAAGCATCCAACAATCAACAAAACAATTATTTTTAACTGATAAAAATAATTCTAGATAAACAGAGTGAGATTTACTCACAGGGATTCTTATTTCGCGAAATATCCAGGATTTGAATTCTCTAATTTCTTTGTTGACTCCGACAAATTTCAAACAAATTTTGGAATGTGTATTTAACATCTTAATCACAAAATCCCTACTGCCGAAGCTCTCCATTTCAGCATTTCATCGAGCACTTGCCGGTCCTTACTGCAGCTCGTCATCCAAACCAGTATCCATCCCGTTCATCACGAACGTAAAACAGCCTCTGACTTCTACACCAAAAATCGCGAGCCACTCTCTCGTATTTCTTCTAACTCGCGAGCGATTTCATGCTCCAGGAAATATCGCAATTTCAAGTCCATATACCCATCGCGATTTCTCCATTCTAATCGAACCTACAGGTTGCGAAACCAGATCTAAACCAAGCTCTCTCTTCCTTGAATCACGAGCTCCACGAGATGTTGAACTCGAACAATCCCAATTGCCAGTATCAGACGTGATTTGAACACAAGAACGAACGACAGTGGCTTTGGAGTTTGAAAGTAATAATCCAATTTGATTTCTGATTTCCATGCTCTCTCCCTATTAGGAAACGACCATGAAAAGCTTAAGGGGTGCGGCCTTTTATAAAGAAGGGAGTGGTTTTAGAATTTAACAGCAAGGTCGAATGAAATGAGGAGGAGAGAAGGCCATCGTTCTGCTTTGGTTCGTGGAGATAAAGAACCCACCGTTGTTTTGTTTTTGTGGAGAGGGAGGAGCCACCATAGTTTGGTTTTGGTCCACCCAACACCATATTTTATTTTAATTTAAATTTAACTCAAACCGATATCCTTTAATTTAAATTATCGCGTCGATTCTGAACTCTTTACTGAACCCACCAACTGCCATTTTTAGGGTTAAACCCCTATTCTGAACCCACTGGGATGGGTTTCAAAGTCCAGTTTGATCATCTGTAGAAGATATGAATTTAAATCAATATGAATTAAATTCAAAACGATATATTCTTTGATAATAAATTAAATCTTATTATTCTAACTCAACTGAATTTTGTATTGATTATCTGAACTGATTTCAAATCAGTTTTCACTTCGAATTCAGTTATTCGCTGATTCCTTATTTTGATAATTTAATATATACGATATTAAATCGAAATCGATATTTAAATCGATAACAAAAATATAAAAATTCATTTATTTTATCAACTAAATATTTTAAATCCATTCTAAATATTTAAAATTAGTTGGTCGAAATCCCGGGTCATTATAAGTGGGGTGCCTCGCGGTGTGCTCCAGTGGTCGGGGCGTGGGAGTCCTAGGCTGTTTGGGGTTTTAGGGTTTGATTTTTAGATCGAGGGGCTCACGGTCGGAGAAGGAGGGGCTAGCATTGTAGTTGTGCTGGGGAGTGGCGGCTAGGGTTCAAGTGGCAGGTAAGTAGCCTGGGCGGTGATGGGTACGGGTTCTTTTGGGGGTTGAATGCAAATGGAGGGAGAAAGGGGGGAGAGGTGGACGGAGAAAGAAGAGGCCTGGGAGGGGATGATGTCGTCGATCGGCGCTGGTGGTGGGGTGCGCGCAACTCCGGCGGTGGGGGTTCAGAAGGGCGACAGGGTTTGTGTGGGTTGGGTAATTTTGACCGTGGGTTTGACTATGAAGGAGGAAAGGGGTTTTTATATATTTATTTAGTTAATTATTTTCTTCTCCAAAGAAGTTGACCTTTTAATTCGAATCCCAAATCAAGCCCAACGACTGTCGCCCCTAGCGTAATACCCCTATTCCAAACACAATGGGATAGGTTTCGCAAACCAATTCGCTTGTTACGATCAGTTTCCGTTCAACTTAAAATATAAATCAATGTATATTGAATTTGAACGCACATTTCAATTTTTCGGGGCCACATACTAACTCTAAAAATTTCCAAAAATATTTTCTAGCTTCGTATTGACGATGCGGTCCTAACAAAACAAATTTCGTCAAATTCTAAGACAGTTTGAAAAATGGCCATTTTCTGGTCGATCGAAATTGACAGAAACTATCAAAACACGTTTTTCCTTCGCCACGCTCACATATTGCTTTCAAAAATTATGAATTTTGAAACCTAGCAATAACTTGACATCCCAGATCCAACAAAAGTGGTTTCGTCGAAAACAACGATCATTTGCAAAATTTCCATTTTTAAGGGCTATATTTTCCATAGCGATTATTCTGAATTTTCATCTAGGCATAACTTTTTATCCCCGCTATGAAATTTCAATTTTTCAGATTCGTTGGAAAGATATTCTCAAATAGATTCCAATATTTTTGGTTTCGCTAAAATCTGGTTTATTTTGAATCCTATACATTCATTTGAAATTTGAAATCGAATTTTCGAACTACCGCGCCATTTTCTATTCCTTTTATAATTAAAAATAAATATTTATATTCAAACGACGATTTGAATAAATATATACATTCTAATTCCATTCAAAATAAATTTCTCGTAGCTATTATTTAAAATATATCATTTTAAATATTCAGAATTCATTAAAATTGCCAAAATAAAAAATTAAAATTGGCTCAGATTTCCGGGTTATTACACATCTTCAATAAAAACTTGGGTTGTATATGAACTCCATTCAACTTGGATTTATAAAATCTGATTAAATAGAATTCCAATAAGAATTAAATTTAAAACTTCAATTTAACTTAACTTTTATTACCATTAATATAATTCGCTTAAAATATCATTTAATAAGAAATAAACCTTATATTTTCATAAACCTCCATTTATTGCATTTAAAATTCCAAGATTACCCTTTTGGTTATTATTGAATAAATTATAATCAAATATAAACATTTATTAAAAGTAAATGTGGTTTACTTTTCCATTAAATTAGTTCAATTCCAGTTAACTCAATTGACTTGATCAACTCAAACCTGATTAATTCGTTAATCAATTCCAATTCATCTTTCCATTTAGGTTAATTAAAAATATAATTAATTTAAATAAATCTCATTTACTTTGACTATTACTAGTAAAATAATTATCACTTTCAATATAATCCCATTTGTTTCTAAAGATTTAATAACAAAAGAATTTTCATTATAAACTTATTCGATAATTTACTTTAAAACTTAAATAGTAAATAACAGACATTTATTTCCCTTTTATAAACTTCCTTTAAAAGTAATATTTCTTTTATCCATCCTCAGTTATAAATAAAATTTACAACTTCATTTTTATCGGATAGTAGATCAATTCTTATAAAACAGTGTATATTTGGGCCATATGCTATTAATTTCCCAACTAATATTACCCATTGGTTAATAACAAACAATGTTGAATTTATATTCAACAATCAATAGTCAAGTCAATAATCCAGTCATATTCGTCAAATAGTTCATATAGTGATAACATGAAATTAAACAATAAATTTGAGGAATCCAGTTGGATCCCTCAAATTTGTTTTTTCCTACATCCAAATAGGTTACCTCAAATAAAACAATCCATTCAACTATAATAAACAGGAACAGTAAATTCAACTAATAACGGCCGACTAATAACAACAATTCAAACATCCAATTTAAATTAAATACGTTTATATTATAATAAATGTAGCCAACAAGGTAATTTACGTCGTTTGGAAGTAATTGTTAAAAATAACGATTGATTTCGATTAAATTAAGCAAACGTTTAATTTAAATTCGTTATATAAAAATATTCAACAGATCTCTAAATAGTCATTAATCATCAAACAATTAACAAACATAACATACAAGCAATAAACCAGACTTATGAAAATATAAGTGGGACAACTGAGTGAGTTAAACTCACCTTGGTTTTCCATTTGTCGACAAACCAATTTGTTTTAATTGAATTCAATTGGTGTTTAATTTAATTAAAATTTTCCATTAGCAACCATCTTTGACTAAGTTAGCTCCATAATGTCGTGCACGTTGATACGGTTCCAACTTCTTTGCTCTTGTCGATTTTTGATAACCCAAGAGAACGTAACAAAAATTTATACATATTGGTTTAAATTAAATTATGTAAACCTAAATAAAAATTTATTTTTAACGTTAATTATAAAAAGTTTAGACCATGTTAAATAATTGGGTTGTATAAACCATACATGGCTATATAAATGCACCATAAGATATAGCAATAAGCACTTTTAAATGATTGAGCATGATAGGATTTAAGCAGCTAAATTTCATTAGGCATGTAAATATTCGTTCTCACCAGCTATGCATGCAGAGCAGGCCTACGAACGACTTCCAAAAAGAACGTGCCCCATTTCCTTTATATTGGGCACGACCTAAATGTTTCTTCAACATGCAATGCCTTTCTTCCGTCCACGAGATACAACATTATCCAACCACCTTCCCCACATCGTTGTTTTATTCTTTCCATTTTTTTTACAAATGGCCTGTGAATCCATATAGTTGTTGCAACCAGCTTCCCCCTTTTCGTACAAACCTTCTTCCCCATTTTATTTGTTCGACCAAAAATACAAGCATAGGTTTTTTTCACCCTATGTCATGCCGCGATTTCACGTAGCATTTCAGCTCCATTCCTCCTCCGTAGTGCACCACGCTGCGCCACCAGCATGCGGTCGACCCTCCCCTCCGACCATGATCTCCGTTCAATGCCAGCCCTTGTTATTTTTTTCTAATCCAAGCCCGACACCATGGTTTTCACCATCGTACGCCATAACCACCCCCCAAGTGATCGTCAGAACCCACCAACCATGTCGCCGACCTCGTTAGCCTCCATGCGAGAGCATCATCCCAGGCACACACATCGCTCTTTGTATACTTGTTTGCTGCATTTCTTTTTGTTTACTTGCCTTCGAATGGCCGCAAAAAGATGATTTTATGGAATGAAGCAAAAGGTTATTGGTTTGGATTTTTTTACTTGAAGAGATGGTGCGGTTTTCTTCAACGAGCGATGGTGAAATAAGAATGGAGGGAGGTCTTTATAGGATGAATATACGTGGGAGGCAAGTTGTTATAGAGTAGGTTTGAGAAATGTAGAATAGCTATGTTGCGTGGGTGGGATTTCCCAAAACTTGGGCAGCACGGTTTCAAAGTAGATTGGAAATCACGAAAACAAAATGTTTGGCATGCAAGAAATCTATAGCGGTGGAGATTTTAATTAAATTAAATAATATATTATTATACCCATATATCACCGTACTGACGTTTTAATTTTGTGTGGCCACGCATGAATTCCAAACTCAATGAAAATGGATATACCGCTATGCCTTAACGTTCCGCCCTTATGAAATCAATTTCATTTAAAACAGACTCCGTTTGCACAACGTCGCCATTTTAAATTTAATTATAATCATCAGTTCAAATTTAAAATCTCGTCTACCAACAATACAACTCCGATTGGCTCCAAACTAGAAATCTAGCAATAATTAATTATACGCATTCCAATAAATTTCATTTCGTCGAAAAGAGAAGTTGTTTGAGAAACAACTATTTATAACGCTTATATAATATCGATTTAATACTATAAATAACTAAAAAATTAAATTAAATAATAATAAATTATTATTATCATATATATTTACCCAAATAAAATAATATGTCATTTCAAATATAAACCAATAAGAAATTATAAATCAACATTCATATTTTTTGAGTTAAACGTAATCCAAATTATATTGAAAGTTCCATTTAAATATAATAAATAAACGTTATCATTTATAAATTATTTCCATAGCGACTATTTTTAATTTTGATTAAGACATAACTTACAATCTATAATATGAAATTCCAATTTTTCTCTTTCATTAGAAAATTATAATAAAATAGATCACAATGTTTCTTATTTCACAAAATTCTGACTTATAACGGATTCAATATATTCAATTAAAGTTTAAAACCAAATATTACGAATATCGCGCCGCTGCGAGCTCGTTATGAATTAAATATAAATTAAAAATGTTCAGTCGTCGTTTTATTATTGAATTCGATATTAAAATCCATTAATACCTCAAATAAAATATTAAAAATAAATTTAAATATCTGAATTCAAATAGCTGAAAAATCCAAGTTGTTACACATTAGGTCGTGGGCTCTTTTATTGTAGATTATCAATGAGTAGATCGCTTGTGTGGTAAGCAGTAGGTCATTATATTGTAGATCGTGCAAGCTTTGATGGGTTGGACAACATGCAGCCACGTAAACATGAAGCGTGAGTTTTGCTTTCAATATGGATCCCTTGTGTTAAATAATAAGGGCTTGAATCGTGTATCTATCATGTAGGAAAGCTCCAGAAAAAGAAGAATATCATGTCGTTATTATCAGACCATGCATGTCTTGAACATGTGCATTATGGTGTCCGTTGTAAAGTAGGGATAACCAGTTGTACTCACATGGGAAATGAGGAGGATAAAAACATTAAATCGTTGGGGCGCATAGAAAAGTTCAGATCATAGGTCGTTAACCATGTCAGTTCGTTTATACAACCTAGGTTAGGACGTTACGCCTCCGACCCGAAGCCTATACACGTGCAATTACAACTCTGCCACTCCACTCCAATAACACCTATAAATACCCCTACACTTTATTGAAAGGGGGCCGATTTCTCCACTCACAATGTGCTGCCAAACTCATTTCTCCGCAACTCTAAATCATTCTAACCTTCATTAAACTTCTTCGAACCTTCGATTCAACACCTTAAATCACCATGAAATCGACGGAGATTATCTAAGTGCTCGATTCTCGAAGATCTACTCCAACAATCATCGCAATCAAAGAGATCCAAGCTTTTTCATAGTGATTTTTGAGAGAATCAAGACATTAAAGAGAAGAAGTAGAGAGAATTGATTGTATAAAGAGAAAATAGAAAATGATCAAAGTTGTAAAAAAACATGTACATGTACCTTGTAATTGAAAAACTAATGAAATTCCCCATTATAGTGGGCGTAGGTCGAAATTGAGACCGAACCACTGTAAATTTCTCTGTCTTTACTTTTTTTGTGTTTGTGGCTACCACTTTTCTAGATCTATACAGTTTGTGAAGTGTTGAAAAACACCTTGGGGTGTTAGTACCATTTTTGGCATTAACATATTCGCAATTTGGTCATACGTTAATAGAATTAAACGCCATCAATCACATTGAATTGTAACATCCCAATTTTTGAATGATTTTATAACACAATTTATTATGGATTATTTTAAGGATTGATTTAAATAATAAATTATGAATCATAAATATTAAGTAAAACTCCATTTATTTAAATGATTTAAAATATTTCTAAGCAATGGATATATGGTTATAAAAGCATTAAATAATATTGTATCATTTTGTTTTGTATGAGTTTTAAACTATGGTTAAAAATATAGAATACACTGGATTTGGACATCATACCACAGAAAAACAGTATAATAATTATTTAATAATGTGATGTGTATATTTTACTTGTTAATTGTAAATGTAATATTGGTTTTAAATTATATATTTAATAAGCATAATTATATCAAATATCACTTAAGCATATCTATCTAACACGACATTTAAATTGATTTTATAGCATAAAATCAAATAGTTGGATGGCTTGAAACTATTTACAAGTCAAACTTAGCAAAATTCAATCATACAAGGACATGGTTGTACATATGTGTACATCTACCCAATCTAGCTTAGCACTTCACTTCAATCAACCAACCAGCCTTCACATATCTCTTAATCCAATAGCATAGGCACCCTACACCAGCACATGCACAGTCGTACCCTTCTCTAGTGAAGCAAAAGCATGAACCAGCTATTCCTAAACATCTAATACCTAGGCCATTAAATAACTTAGATGACTTAGGGGTGAATCTTTTTTTTTAAATTTATATAAGCACACACTGGTACAAATGCATTGGCACCAACTGTGCTATACAGGCCTAAGAGGAATTGATAGGGATGAGATCTTAAGAATTGTTCTTTCAGTCAAACACACACACATAGAGACTATATTATCAAATCCATTTAATATGTTGTTTAACTTAGATGCCAAGCTTGAGTTTTTTATTTGAAATGTACCTGCATAAGTACAGGTCATATTAGCAAGAACATGGGTATTTTTAGCTTAGGAGCAAAGTAAAAACAGTAATAGTATTGTTAAATCAAACATCACTTCATTTTCAATGGCTGCAACTTAAACCTACTACACCCTTTAGCAGCTAGCCGACCTAAGCCTTAACTATCCATCAATAAATACATTGTGTTGCACCACCATTTCACTATCTTAAACCCAGAACTAAAACTAAGAACAAAACATGTAATGAAAACAATGGCTAAAAACTTGTGAGAAACTAAAAACCTGGAACTAGAAAATGACTCAAAACAGAGAGCCATAAAACTGGAACTTTGAGTATCCAAAAACCGGTGAGCAAGATCAAACCTAGACGTCTAAGGACTATGATCAATTTCGGTGAGTAAGCACTTTTTTTTATCTTCCTGTTTATATGTATTAAATCTGTATAGCTTAAGACTGCCTAGATGCCAAGGCATCTAAGAATTTATATTGTTAACTTGAGAATAATATGCAACAGAGACAGTAAACTAATTTTGGTGAATAAACTCCACCTTTAATTTAAAAATCTATTCCATGTTCTTTTATATTGAATGATATAATTTGTGCACATGTATATACATGTTATTGGAGTGATGTATCATGCATTTGAATTGTAAAATTGATTGAAGCAAAACGAAAATGGGTCGAAATTGGAATAAGATTGTGTGGAATAAGATAGTGAACACATATATGTGAATTAACTTCACTTGTTTCAGAACTATTCTCTGATTTAATTGTTGTGTGATGCAATATAGGTACATATATTGTCTATAGTATATTGTATCATATATAATCCAAACAACTGGGTTATATGTCAGTTTATGCTATGTGAGTTTGTTACTAAATGTGGATACATTAACAAAGTGAAAAGCTTAGTTTTTGTTAACTTTTTAAAAAAAATCCATAACTTAAGTTCTAGTTTGTTTTAGAACTTAAGTTCAACAAGAGAATAAGTAGTTTATGTCTGTAGGGTATTCTAAAATTGGTGTCTAGTTAAACAATGATTTATAAATGTTAGGTGTAGGCAATATACTGTAAGTGATCTAAAATCTCGTATTTTCGACCACCATCAATTCATGCATTAGGCATATGAAGATGTTTTATTATATAAGTAGAAATTTTTTAAAACAAAAATCTAGATTTTTACAAA
The DNA here is from genome assembly GCA_030737875.1 of Allium sativum. Classification (NCBI taxonomy): domain Eukaryota; kingdom Viridiplantae; phylum Streptophyta; class Magnoliopsida; order Asparagales; family Amaryllidaceae; genus Allium; species Allium sativum. The sequence goes on along the minus strand of CM060912.1, from coordinate 963,208,600 downwards.
CATTCAGTGTGAGTTTTTGTTCTATTTTGCTTTTGGATAAATTACATAAATTCTGGAGTGTGGATAAATGAAAACTGTTTTCAAGGGAGTTATGTGGATGATAGATGAAGGCATGGATGAAGGGTGGTGAATTCCGGTTGTCGTGGTTTGTCGAGGAAGTAAATTTTGGGTTTTGGGTTTATATTTTGGTGCTACGGTTTGAGGATGCTGTGTATGTTGATGAGACGATCGAGTTCAATGGGCATTGGTGGGGAGGTGCACATATGTAGCGACCCGAACTTCCCTGCGAAGGAAAGAACGAATTGCTTTGAGGACACGACAAACCAGAACACAAACAAAAGAACATTTTTGTAACGACCCGCATTCTACGCATCGGAGGATCGTAGAATATGTATTTCTTTCACATGCGAAGTCGTATACTCATGTAACTTTGGGAGACGACTATTGGGGTCATTTCCCATGTTCATGATTTTTACCGATTTTCAAATGACCGTTTTGCCCCTAGCTAATCTTGTTTCGGCCATAACTTTTGATTGGAAGGAGTTTTGACCTTGAAACCACTTCCATTAGATCCGAATGATGGTTTACCTTTCCGTGGAGCGGTCACATTAGCGAAACGGACTCTACGTTTGGGAGATATGGCTGAAACAAGTTTTAGGTGGTGAAAAACAGCTTAAGTGGGCTTAACCGGGTGATTAACAACTAGGCCCAAAGGGGAATTTCGGGATTTGGAGTATTTAAGGGCTGTTAGGGTTTAGAGAACACCCTTTTTCTCACTTTCATAGCCGCCACTTTCATTCTTAGAACCCTAGCAATGGCCTCCACTTGCTAAAACACCCCAAATCACCTTCTAATCGCTAATTAAGCCAAATCTACATCAAATCAAAGCGGATTAGCACAAGAATCAAGGTAGAACTGCTGTATAGCCTTGGTGTTCACGCCTAAATAGAGAATCATTTTAGATTTGATATTCTACTTGTAGCAAAGGTGAGTGATTTGCATAATTCCTCACTAATTATGGTTAATTAAGGGTAATTAGTGATAATTAGCGAATTTATACATGTTAAAAATCTGGAAAAATATTGATAAATTTCGAAATATTGTGTTAGGACTCTATTAGAAAATTTGGTTAATTTGGTTAAGTTTTACTAATCCTATCATTAGTTTTGTTTAAACATGCTTAAGGGAAAATATGGGATTTTGGCTATGTTTGATCCGTTTTAACCTATCAAATTATTGTTTTGGTGTTTGTGGTTGATTATACATGTTGCTATGACTGTATGGTATGCTTTGTGATTGATTTGAAGGGTTAGAATGGTCGAAAACACCGTCGTGTGGTGTAAAACAGTCGCCGGAAAAAGTCGTAGGAAAATTGTGCAGGATTTCGGATCGGATCGGTTGAAAGGGCTCGGGTCGGATAGTGGACTGGGCAAGGGAGAACTGAACCGAACTGGAACTTAGCACAAGATAAAGCAAGGTGAAAAGGAAGGCCATTGGGATTGTGTCGGAGTTGAGATCGGGCTGAAGCTTGGCGTGGGGATCGGATCGGATTGAAGCTGGAAAGTGGGATCGGATCGGAATGACAGGAGGACAGGGGATCGGATCAGACTGACTGGAGGACTAGAGGACCGAACCGTATCCAAGCAGAAGCACCCGAACTGAACCGAGTTGGAGGATGGCACCCAAACCGAACCGAATGAACGAGCTGAGCCAAACCACGATGGAGAATCTGAGCCGAACCGAGCAAGAAATCTGAAGATGAGGTATAGCCGAACCGAACCAGACTTAAGCTACTTCTACTCGACGACTCTTTTGAAGACCAACTCCAATTCGACCAAAACCCGAGATCCAAAGGGATTCCAAATAGGAAGTAGAGCTCAAGGTCTATATGGGAACCAACGAGTTAACTTCTTGATTGGGCTTTGCTGCGGGACGTGTGCTAAGGGGTGATTGACGTCCATAGCTTTGATTCACCACCAAGACAGATGTTAGGCAACGTATCAATGCAGTGCGGTAGTTATTACCCCATGGGGCAGAGTGATCGTAGCATGGCTATTAGCCAGTGCAGTGGAGTCGTTATGACTTCATGGGGTAGAGTGGACATAGCAAAGACAAGTGGCTATGGATTAGTGAAGTGGTGTCATCATGACTCCATGGGGCAGAGTGATCATAGCAAGAATAGGGTCATCATAGTGGTGGATATCGTATGCTTTACGCACTGAGTGAGAGATGCGAGGATGGTTGCTATGTTTGATTGTTTGTTTTCACTATGTCACGCACACCCTCACCCCCGTATTCTTTACACCTTATGTTTAGTGGCACCTTAGAGTATTGAGCGGTATGTTGTGCTAACTCTTTGGTTGCAGGTCCAGGTTTAGGTATGGTTTAGTATACCTGTTATTGTTCTGCTTTGATGCTTATCTCTCATACCTGACTTTTGTCTGACCCAGGGTTTTATGTCTCTTCTTATTACTCTGGGTTCTCTCAAATGAGCAGACTAGACACAGGTTAGGTGGTATGCATGGGTAGCTATACCGGAGACGAGCACACTACAACAAAACAGTCCTTTTACAACGGGCAAAAACCGTTGTTATATGCTTTTCACAACGGGCTTTGGCCTGTCTGAATATGAGCCGTCGTAATAGATCCTTCCAAGTTTACAACGGTCATTGACTGTCATAAACACCCGTTGTAATAACGTGTCTCTATCACGTGCACGGACTCTATGACAATGTCTATAAACCCGTTGTAATAGCTGATTAATCACAAGCGGCTTCTACCCGTTGTAATACAGTATATTACAACAGTCGTCGACCGTGGTAATATACTAGTTGGTAAACTGTCTACAATATCATATAACAACAGGTTTTGCTCGTTGTGAAATTACAACAGTCTTCAACCGTGGTAATATACTACTTCGTAGACTGTCTACAATATCATATAACAACAGGGTTTTCCCATTGCGAAATAATAGATTTATATATACACCTGATACCATATTGATTCATAATAATAATATTTATATTTTAACATGCTGATACAACACATAATAAAAGACTAAAGCAAAAGTCTTAAAATTCCAACACGTTTCAAAAAGTTAGATAAGTTTACATCCAATCCAAAAGATTTAGATAAGTTTACATCCGATCCAAAAGATTTAGATAAGTTTACATACCAAAAGATTTAGATAAGTAGCAGCCACCTAGTTCTAAGTTCTAACATAATTACATAACTAGTTTCATAAGTACCAACACTAGACCAAGGGAATGTAATCTTTGTGCCACGCGACGGTAGATCCAACGGCCTATCCGATAGTCGACATCTCTGAATTTGGCCTAAGCAAAAAAGTTCCGGTTCCACCGCTACATTCACACATATCTTCCAAGCATCAGCTCCAAGCTTTTTGAAATGTACCAAAGCATCGGGATCGGTACTTGCTATCGTCCCCTCTGCAACTATGTTTTTCTCCCAACCTAATAGATTGCACTTTTTGTTCACCAAACCGTCCATAGTAACCTGATCCCATCAATCTTGAGCCTGCATACTGTTACTAGCACGGTGTGACTGCAAAAAAAAAAAATATTGTTACCCAAATGCAGAAAGAATATATTGCTGTAATCTTACAGCATTGCTAACCAAATGCAGAAAAAATTGTTAACCAAATACATCATTCAGAACTTATTATACAGCATTGCTGTAGCCTGTAACCTTACAGCATTGCACTAAATTCTGATAATATTTTTGAATACAAATAGTAATTGCTGTTAACCAAATACAGAAAGTAATGCATAAAAATTTGAAATATTTTTCTCACTATGAAAATGTTAACCATAGCTTCCAGTGAAAATCAGACAGCAAAATTAGTCGACCTGAAATCCTAGTGTATATTTGATCATGTAAAAGCTAACTACCTGAGTTTAAGTGATAATATTAGTGTTGTGTGCAATGGCCTTGTTAAGGATGATGCTGTTAGCAATAAAGAGATTCCAGTTAGTGTCAAGAATGTGAATGTGAGTGAGAAAGTTAATTCTGGTACCCTAACTAATTAAGAAGAAATTTAGTTAGAAGAAAGTGATGAAAAGAAAGAAAAGTGTTGTTCTTCCCAAAAGCCAGAGCAGGAATGATAAGGCAAATATTGAGAAAAATGGAATTGTTGAGAACCAGGTTCAACATTTTGGTTGTTCTAGCAGTTACTTAGGCAATAAGTTTGGTTTTCTCGCCCCTAGTGATGAAGGAAATGAACGGATCGATTCATATCGATAAAGAAAATGAGGAAGGAGAGATTTGTAAAATAAATGACATGCTCACTAAAGCTTTCTCTTTCTCCGAAAACTTAGGTGTTAGCAAAGAAAAACAAGCTATTAATGTAGTTTGTTTAGTGTGAAAACCCGCAACTTCCCCGTAAAGGAAAGTGTCGGATAGTTCGAGAACAAACCACAACAGAACACATATCAAAGAACACTTCATTGTATATTACAACAACGCATCAGAATACACGAATATACAGAGTAAAAAGAATATTACACAGAAATATCAGAGATTTAAATTACATTTAAATACATAGCAGCGGAAAATAATACAATACACAACTAGAAGAGATATACGGATACAAAGCTTTCCGGATATCGTTCCAGCTGTAAACCAGGATCCTGTGAATATAAATCTGCAAAACCAAAACTACTAGCTACCCGTGTCAAAATAAGGGCACCCAGAGTTTAGGTTAAAACAATAAACTCCAGGTTAGTCATGGGACTGGTGTGAGAACTAAAACAGTTATTAATCTTTATTTTAAATCATTAGGTAAATCAAGGGACCACGCCGTATAACACGGAACGGGTTTCCTCCCAAGAATACCAGTGCATAAAACAAACAACGCAATGCTAAATAAAGAAAAATGAAACTGTTATAAGACCCAGGTCCCATCACACAATGCAACGCAGCCGAGGATAGGGTTTTCCCTTATAACAGCCAAAGAATGCTTGATACGGTTAAAACAAATCGTTTGATACTATTATAAGTGCATAGTGTATAAAACAACTTCAAATCATAAGTATCAATCATAGGCGGCATGAGCGCCCCATCCCACTATGTCGCCATATATAGGATTACAACTAAAACTGCAAAGTCACGTATTTGGAAATTGGATTTCCATCTTTGAACCGAGGCAAAAGATAGTCCTCAACCGATTCGAGACAATCTAGCCCATGTCTCAGGATCAGAACGCATCAACCCTTTAGATCGTCAGGGCCGGTCCACCGATGTGTATTATTATGCCTGAACAATACGTCTCTCCGCCCTCTGGGGCGTAAACGAGCCAACTAAATGACTCCATCGGTTCGAGAACGACCGATCAATCCGAGGCGCCTCGCAACAGCAATAACCACATAAGTCAAACTCGTCAGGGCGTGTAAAACCACTGACGCCACTTCTAGCTAGAAAGAAACGCAAGTCCTCCCTGATGTCCTCTCCCGTTTTTGGTTCATACCGGGTGTGAAACTAGCGAAGTAAACGTTACACAAAGCTACGCCATGAAGGCCGTGCTTCGATCATCAACCACAAGACTTTGCTTTTCAACAGAAGCCTTGATCATTTGCCACTTAGGCATGCCACACAGGCAATTCACTCCATGCGATTGATATCCATCAATATATAACCCTTGAGCTCGTACGTCTCAGAGAAGGGCGTTAAGCAAGAGAATAAATTCTCCGCCGCCAAACAGATATATATTTAATAGAGATCAATCACACGGACTAAGATCCAATGTCAGACACACAGTCCATTTACAAGTCCGTTCTGGGTCTGAACGAAACCGGAGGCACCTAGTACCCCGCATATCCATCGATCTCCAAGTACGTCTGGACGATCACTAACTGTTTCCATCTTCTTGGGTGTACAACCTAATCAAGATCATCAGTTATCACCCAAACGACGTGAAGACCTCCGGTCTTCGACCATCGTCTTCATCTTCGACTTATCGTCGTATCAGTTATTCAGAATGGGATAAACCCGGACTTTCCGAATAACTCGCGTATATTTTAAATAAGTGTTACACAAACACAACATACGCCTCATTCCAATTCAACAGTCACTAACCGTAAATTAATCAAGAGAATAATTCCCCAAATATTAACCCCGAAGGCCGAAACCAACATCAGATCAATATCCAGAAAACCATTCTGCTTAGCTAACCGACAGTTAGTTTCTAAATTTCACATTCATAGGGAAAGGTTCCCATTAATTTTATCAAAGATAAATTTCTTGAATTTATTCTTTAATCTATTTTTGAATATCAATTCAAAACTAGTCGGGATTAGCGAACCTTACCGAAGTAATCATTTGTTTTAATTTCCCAATACCAACCTATTCATCCCATGAAGTAAAACTGGTCCTACTTCATATCTAACACCACGGTGTTATTGGTAAATTCAATTACCATTTCACGTTCAAATCTAATTAAAGATTTAACTATCGCCTGGAGCAAAACTGGTGATACTCCATTTTCGATCATTTCAATCTAATTAAAGATTCATTAAAACTCCACTTAGTTTTAATCTTCGACTGGGTTAAAGAATCAGTGTCATTTAAAAACACGGTTCACGATAAACCCAAAATCACATTCATTAATTATCGGGTTAAAGAACGAGTGTTATTTAAAACACTGTTCACGATAAACCCAAAAATCAATATCGACTCGATTCCAATTAAATATTATTTAATTGGTACATTTCATTAAATCTAAATAAAAAGATTTAATCTTTTCTCCACTGGGTTTAAGAACAGTGTTAGTGAAGACACCATTCACGACAAACCCAAATCACATCTGATATTCAATACAAGGCTCTGAATAGAAAATATACCGGCTTATATTCAATATCAAATCCTACGACTAACAAATATCGTATTGGATATAACGATATATATATATCTATATCTTTCAAATTTCCATAACAACAGTTGTATAATCACGAAATCCAACATCGAAATATTCCGAAGACAATTTCGATTCAAATCCACTCCAATGCAATCATTGGAAATTCTGGTTATTTTTAAAACCCCTTTCGAATTCAATTTATTTATTTAAAAATAAATAGAATTATAATTCTAGTTCAAAACTAGTTCATTTCGATAAAAATCTATTTTTATCTTTTCAAATATGGAGTTTTTCATCCCAATTCTTTCTAAATCATTTCTTATGATTTTACACAAATTATTACTATTTTTAATAATTTTATCAAGGCCCGTACAGTCGATTTCCATCAATGGCCATCGAACTGCACTTACAGCGACCTTTTTCGAATTTGATTTGGACATAACTCCAAATCCAACCGTTAGATTTCAAATTTCTAATATTCGTTAGAAAGCTCTTTTCGATACGAACCCAACGGTTCCGGTTTTAGGAGAATCCGACGGTCGGATCTCCCGTAATGTCCGTTTGAAATAAATGGTCGAAATTCACGAACTGCCGCGGCGCGGCGCGTTCTATTCAGGCCATTATATTATATATATAATATATATAATATATATATTTCGTCGATTTCTATTTAAAACGAATCATATAAATAGTTTTTAAAATTCGTTTCAAAAGCAATTTCAACTTCCATTTCAATTCAAATCAAAATTGAATTCTTCTTTATAAATTCGTTTTAAAATTCATTTCTATTCAATTCAAATTTCAATTCAATTTGAATTCACTTCAATTCACTTTCAATTCAATTTGAATTCGTTTTCAATTCATTTCGAAATCGTTTTCAATTCAATTCATTTCGAAATCGTTTCCAATTCAATTCATTTCGAAATCGTTTTCAATTCAATTCATTTCGAAATCGTTTTCAATTCAATTCATTTCGAAATCGTTTTCAATTCAATTCATTTCGAAATCGTTTTCAATTCAATTCATTTCGAAATCGTTTTCAATTCAATTCATTTCGAAATCGTTCTCAATTCAATTCATTTCGAAATCGTTTTCAATTCAATTCATTTCGAAATCGTTTCCAATTCAATTCATTTCGAAATCGTTTCCAATTCAATTCATTTCGAAATCGTTTTCAATTCAATTCATTTCGAAATCGTTTTCAATTCAATTCATTTCGAAATTGTTATATATTCAATTCATTTCGAAATCGTTATATATTCAATTCATTTCGAAATCGTTATATATTCAATTAATTTCGAAATGAATAAAATCGATATAAATATCGTTCACGTCAAAATGGCGTCAATCTAATCAACACGGCTTCATAAATTTCTATTTTCAAATATTCTATTTCAAATATTTCTTTTTCAAAATAGTTGTTATTATCAAAATATTTCGTTCAACACATGACCAATCTCAAGGGATGAGTACTGTCAACACATGAACTTTTATTTTACAATATTCTTTATTTTCTACATTGGAATGAGGCCCAATCAATCACCATATAATGTTAATTATATGGATTTTCATACATTACACGTATATAATAACATTGAAAAATAATCAACCATCAACCAAAGTGCGCTACACTGTATAAGCATCAAATATAGATATCTAACGCTTATAACAGCCTGTCAATCAATCGATCGACATATTCAATCAATCAGGATGAGTGAACTTCATATTTCATCCTAACACCCGTGTGGGGTTTCAAACAATCAAACACAGATTTAGTTTTGCAGTTGGGCGATGTGTAAAATTTATCGACCCAATCAATATCAGTCAAATAGGTGTACATAAACAAACCGTCTGGTTTGTAAATGAATATTTATTTATTCACATTCACGTTAAAAATTATATTTTTAACGGTAAAACATTTTATTTCAACATATGAATTTCTATTCAATTCATTTCTACGATAAAATGATATTTTTATTTTTCTAACTTATTTTAGAAAATTTCGGCGGCATAACGCACGATACTAGAAACGGGACAAGGCCTAGCCTTATCCCCAGTCTAGTGAAGGCCCACGCCATTCACACATCAATCAAATCAATTTATTTCACCCAACAATTCAATTTCAAATCACATCATATAACCAATCTATGCAACCAAACAAACAAGTCCATGGTCTGTGGACGATTGTGTCGGGTGCTACTAAGCACCGTCTGCATCCTAGTATATATATATAACTAGAAAAATAAATTGAAAGTTGAGAAATTCTCACTTATAGCTATCCTAGCTCCACGGCTCTTCATTTGCAGAAGTCTTCGTCGTTTCGCCTTTTTGTCACCTTCGTTGCGGCTTTCACTACATACGTAAAAATCACATTTTTACTTCGCTATTCAATATATAAAAATCGAATTTTTACTTCGACGTTCAATATATAAAAATCATATTTTTCTTTCGAAGTTCTACATATAAAAATCCCATTTTTAACTCGAAGTTCAATATATAAAAATCCCATTTTTAACTCGAAGTTCAATATATAAAAATCCCATTTTTAACTCGAAGTTCAATATATAAAAATCCCATTTTTAACTCGAAGTTCAATATATAAAAATCCCATTTTTAACTCGAAGTTCAATATATAAAAATCCCATTTTTAACTCGAAGTTCAATATATAAAAATCCCATTTTTAACTCGAAGTTCAATATATAAAAATCCCATTTTTACTTGTTACTCAACTATATTAAAATACGATCTTTTCACCTTTTAAAGTTCTAATCTTTTTCCATTTAAAATCTTAAAATAAAATCAGTTTTTCAAACTTTTCAAAAATCAGTTTTTAAACTTTTTAAAATAAAAACAGTATTTAATCTTTAAAATAAAAACAGTTTTTAATCTGTAAATATAAAACAAAAATAAAATAATAAATAAAAAGAAAGAAAAAAAAAGGACTTACAGAGGGGGGGTTTCATCTCGAACGGAGGGTCTGAAATGGAAGGTGGAGAGGAGGCGGCGGCCACCAACGATCGGCGCCAGGTGGGAGTGCGGGTTTGGGTCAAGGGGGGTGGCAGCTCTGGGCTTGCGGTGGCGATTTGGGGCGAGGGGGGGGCTTCGGGTTCGGGTCAAGGGAGGTGGCAGCTCTGGGCTTGCGGTGGCGCTTTGTGGGTGGAGGCGGCGGCTCATAAGGAGGAGGAGCGGTGGCTGCTCCGCCCCATCCTTCCTCTTCTTCTTCTTTTTTTATTCGATAATCGATTTCTGATTTAATCGGGGGGGCCAACGGGTTTTAAGGAGAGGATTTTCCCTTTTTTTTATATTATTTAATTATTTTATTATTTTTAAAAGTTGACTTTTACATACGACCCCTAAACGAGGTCCACCGCCTGCCGTCCATAGCGTTTTACCCCCATTCCGAACTCAATGGGATATGCCATGTGGGCTGATTCGACTGTTTGAATCAGTTTCCGTTAAATTTACATTTAAATCACTATATTGAATTTTAAACGTACCTTTCAAATTACCGGGGTCACATACTAACTAGAAAAATTCCAGAAAAATATTTTCTAGCTTCGTATTGACGATACGGTCCTAACAAAACTAGTTTCGTCGAATTCTGAGACCGTTAGAAAAATGGCCATTTTCCAGTCGATTAAAATCAACTGAAACTGGTCAAACGCGTTTTCTTTTGCCACGCACACATATTGATTCGAAAAATTATGAAATTTGGAATCTAGCAATAATTTTACATCACGGACCCAACAAAATTGGTTTCGTCGAAATCCGAGGTCGTTTGCAAAATCCCCATTTTTAAGGGCCTGAATTCTATAGCGACTATTCAGAATTTTCAACTGGACATATCTTTTGATTCACGTTATCAAATTTCGATTTTTTGGATTCGTTGGAAAGATAGTCACAATTAGATCCCATTATTTTTGGTTTCACTAAAATCCGGTTTATTTTGCACCCGGTACATTCAATTGAAGTTTGAAATTGAATTATCGAACTACCGCGCCATTTTCAATTCTATTTATAATTATAAATAACTATTTATATTCTAACGACGACGTATATAATATATACGTTCGAATATATTCAAAATAAATTTCTCGTCGATTTTATTTAAAATAATTCATTTTAAATAATCAAAATTCGCTAAAATTGCCAAAATAAAAATTTTAAACTGGCCCAGATTTTCGGGTTGTTACAATCTCCCCAACTTAAAACTTTTCGTCCCCGAAAAGGAACAAAGTCGATAGTGGTTTGATTAATCAACACTACGTTCGATCCGGCTTCCATTCTCCAACTTTTCAGTTTTTGAGAATTTTCAAATTCTTCAAAAATTTGGCTAACACCCTAAAATTTTGAAAAATTTCGCCATAACCTCCCCTGCACCGGGAGCATCGGGGAATTTCAAATAGCTTCCCCGGTCCTTCAGATCTCAAAAAGAAAAAGAAAAAGCCAAGCGGCTAGCAATAGGCTCATAAAATCATCATCACCCAAACAAAACAGTAAATTATGTAGTAAACATGTACCTATTTGTCGGGCAAACAAATTTTATTCTCTGCTCTAGCCTCCTTGCTATGACCTGTTCAATATAAGTATATGCATATGCAAGCAAATGCAACCAATTTTCAATATCATTCAATATTTGATTCAATTAGGCATAATGGTTCAAAATTATCAAACAATTTAACAAACAACACAAACATCAATCAATTAGTGAATTAACGTTTCAAATTCATAATTTTGCTATATATACTGAAAATCTTGTTTTTGATGCCAATTCACACTAAAGTGTTCTAGCTATATAAGATTTGGTTCTCACACCAGTCTAATGGAAATATATAGAAAACACACCTTCGAAGCACGAACATAAATACTGATGATGCACGTGCTATCATCAGTACCATCTCAGGGCAACTAGAGTGTGATTCTATATCTATCCAATATATTAAAACTTCGAATACACACGGATCAGACGTATACGCAAAATCTATATATACTGGATTGTCCACATCAATATAAATAATCAAATACGAATAATTGATTTAAATTTTCAAAACAAAATTTGTTTTCATTTGAAAAATATACTCTTCACACTCGTTCTAGGATACTACTGATCCTATCTCTAACGAGTCATTCTAATTGGATATTACTAATCCAATATCTGATGAATCCTTTCGTATGGTTCTAATGTGCCTTGTTCTCTGAGCTTTGTAAACCAAAGCTCTGATACCAACTGTGAAAACCCGCAACTTCCCCGTAAAGGAAAGTGTCGGATAGTTCGAGAACAAACCACAACAGAACACATATCAAAGAACACTTCATTGTATATTACAACAACGCATCAGAATACACGAATATACAGAGTAAAAAGAATATTACACAGAAATATCAGAGATTTAAATTACATTTAAATACATAGCAGCGGAAAATAATACAATACACAACTAGAAGAGATATACGGATACAAAGCTTTCCGGATATCGTTCCAGCTGTAAACCAGGATCCTGTGAATATAAATCTGCAAAACCAAAACTACTAGCTGCCCGTGTCAAAATAAGGGCACCCAGAGTTTAGGTTAAAACAATAAACTCCAGGTCAGTCATGGGACTGGTGTGAGAACTAAAACAGTTATTAATCTTTATTTTAAATCATTAGGTAAATCAAGGGACCACGCCGTATAACACGGAACGGGTTTCCTCCCAAGAATACCAGTGCATAAAACAAACAGCGCAATGCTAAATAAAGAAAAATGAAACTGTTATAAGACCCAGGTCCCATCACACAATGCAACGCAACCGAGGATAGAGTTTTCCCTTATAACAGCCAAAGAATGCTTGATACGGTTAAAACAAATCGTTTGATACTATTATAAGTGCATAGTGTATAAAACAACTTCAAATCATAAGTATCAATCATAGGCGGCATGAGCGCCCCATCCCACTATGTCGCCATATATAGGATTACAACTAAAACCGCAAAGTCACGTATTTGGAAATTGGATTTCCATCTATGAACCGAGGCAAAAGATAGTCCTCAACCGATTCGAGACAATCTAGCCCATGTCTCAGGATCAGAACGCATCAACCCTTTAGATCGTCAGGGTCGGTCCACCGATGTGGATTATTATGCCTGAACAATACGTCTCTCCGCCCTTTGGGGCATAAACGAGCCAACTAAATGACTCCATCGGTTCGAGAACGACCGATCAATCCGAGGCGCCTCGCAACAACAACAACCACATAAGTCAAACTCGTCAGGGCGTGTAAAACCACTGACGCCACTTCTAGCTAGAAAGAAACGCAAGTCCTCCCTGATGTCCTCTCCCGTTTTTGGTTCATACTGGGTGTGAAACTCGCGAAGTAAACGTTACACAAAGCTATGCCACGAAGGCCGTGCTTCGATCATCAACCACAAGACTTTGCTTTTCAACAGAAGCCTTGATCATTTGCCACTTAGGCATGCCACACAGGCAATTCACTGCATGCGACTGATATCCATCAATATATAACCCCTGAGCTCGTACGTCTCAGAGAAGGGCGTTAAGCAAGAGAATAAATTCTCCGCCGCCAAACAGATATATATTTAATAGAGATCAATCACACGGACTAAGATCCAATGTCAGACACACAGTCCATTTACAAGTCCGTTCTTGGTCTGAACGAAACCGGAGGCACCTAGTACCCCGCATATCCATCGATCTCCAAGTACGTCTGGACGATCACTAACTGTTTCCATCTTCTTGGGTGTACAGCCCAATCAAGATCATCAGTTATCACCCAAACGACGTGAAGACCTCCAGTCTTCGACCATCGTCTTCATCTTCGACTTATCGTCGTATCAGTTATTCAGAATGGGATAAACCCGGACTTTCCGAATAACTCGCGTATATTTTAAATAAGTGTTACACAAATGCAACATACGCCTCATTCCAATTCATCAGTCACTAACCGTAAATTAATCAAGAAAATAATTCCCCAAATATTAACCCCGAAGGCCGAAACCAACATCAGATCAATATCCAGAAAACCATTCTGCTTAGCTAACCGACAGTTAGTTTCTAAATTTCACATTCATAGGGAAAGGTTCCCATTAATTTTATCAAAGATAAATTTCTTGAATTTATTCTTTAATCTATTTTTGAATATCAATTCAAAACTAGTCGGGATTAGCGAACCTTACCGAAGTAATCATTTGTTTTAATTTCCCAATCCCAACCTATTCATCCCATGAAGTAAAACTGGTCCTACTTCATATCTAACACCACGGTGTTATTGGTAAATTCAATTACCATTTCACGTTCAAATCTAATTAAAGATTTAACTATCGCCTAGAGCAAAACTGGTGATACTCCATTTTCGATCATTTCAATCTAATTAAAGATTCATTAAAACTCCACTTAGTTTTAATCTTCGACTGGGTTAAAGAATCAGTGTCATTTAAAAACACGGTTCACGATAAACCCAAAATCACATTCCTTAATTATCAGGTTAAAGAACGAGTGTTATTTAAAACACTGTTCACGATAAACCCAAAAATCAATATCGACTCGATTCCAATTAAATATTATTTAATTGGTACATTTCATTAAATCTAAATAAAAAGATTTAATCTTTTCTCCACTGGGTTTAAGAACAGTGTTAGTGAAGACACCATTCACGACAAACCCAAATCACATCTGATATTCAATACAAGGCTCTGAATAGAAAATATACCGGCTTATATTCAATATCAAATCCTACGACTAACAAATATCGTATTGGAAATAACGATATATATATATCTATATCTTTCAAATTTCCATAACAACAGTTGTATAATCACGAAATCCAACATTGAAATATTCCGAAGACAATTTCGATTCAAACCCACTCCAATGCAATCATTGGAAATTCTGGTTATTTTTAAAACCCCTTTCGAATTCAATTTATTTATTTAAAAATAAATAGAATTATAATTCTAGTTCAAAACTAGTTCATTCCGATAAAAATCTATTTTTATCTTTTCAAATATGGAGTTTTTCATCCCAATTCTTTCTAAATCATTTCTTATGATTTTACACAAATTATTACTATTTTTAATAATTTTATCAAGGCCCGTACAGTCGATTTCCATCAATGGCCATCGAACTGCACTTACAGCGACCTTTTTCGAATTTGATTTGGACATAACTCCAAATCCAACCGTTAGATTTCAAATTTCTAATATTCGTTAGAAAGCTCTTTTCGATACGAACCCAACGGTTCCGGTTTTAGGAGAATCCGACGGTCGGATCTCCCGTAATGTCCGTTTGAAATAAATGGTCGAAATTCACGAACTACCGCGGTGCGGCGCGTTCTATTAAGGCCATTATATAATATATATAATATATATTTCGTCGATTTCTATTTAAAACGAATCATATAAATAGTTTTTAAAATTCGTTTCAAAAGCAATTTCAACTTCCATTTCAATTCAAATCAAAATTGAATTCTTCTTTATAAATTCGTTTTAAAATTCATTTCTATTCAATTCAAATTTCAATTCAATTTGAATTCACTTCAATTCACTTTTAATTCAATTTGAATTCGTTTTCAATTCATTTCGAAATCGTTTTCAATTCAATTCATTTCGAAATCGTTTCCAATTCAATTCATTTCGAAATCGTTTTCAATTCAATTCATTTCGAAATCGTTTTCAATTCAATTCATTTCCAAATCGTTTTCAATTCAATTCATTTCGAAATCGTTTTCAATTCAATTCATTTCGAAATCGTTTTCAATTCAATTCATTTCGAAATCATTTTCAATTCAATTCATTTTGAAATCGTTTTCAATTCAATTCATTTTGAAATCGTTTCCAATTCAATTCATTTCGAAATCGTTTCCAATTCAATTCATTTCGAAATCGTTTCCAATTCAATTCATTTCGAAATCGTTTTCAATTCAATTCATTTCGAAATCGTTTTCAATTCAATTCATTTCGAAATCGTTATATATTCAATTCATTTCGAAATCGTTATATATTCAATTCATTTCGAAATCGTTATATATTCAATTAATTTCGAAATGAATAAAATCGATATAAATATCGTTCACGTCAAAATGGCGTCAATCTAATCAACACGGCTTCATAAATTTCTATTTTCAAATATTCTATTTCAAATATTTCTTTTTCAAAATAGTTGTTATTATCAAAATATTTCGTTCAACACATGACCAATCTCAAGGGATGAGTACTGTCAACACATGAACTTTTATTTTATAATATTCTTTATTTTCTACATTGGAATGAGGCCCAATCAATCACCATATAATGTTAATTATATGGATTTTCATACATTACACGTATATAATAACATTGAAAAATAATCAACCATCAACCAAAGTGCGCTACACTGTATAAGCATCAAATATAGATATCTAACGCTTATAACAGCCTGTCAATCAATCGATCGACATATTCAATCAATCAGGATGAGTGAACTTCATATTTCATCCTAACACCCGTGTGGGGTTTCAAACAATCAAACACAGATTTAGTTGTGCAGTTGGGCGATGTGTAAAATTTATCGACCCAATCAATATCAGTCAAATAGGTGTACATAAACAAACCGTCTGGTTTGTAAATGAATATTTATTTATTCACATTCACGTTAAAAATTATATTTTTAACGGTAAAACATTTTATTTCAACATATGAATTTCTATTCAATTCATTTCTACGATAAAATGATATTTTTATTTTTCTAACTTATTTTAGAAAATTTCGGCGGCATAACGGCACGATACTAGAAACGGGACAAGGCCTAGCCTTATCCCCAGTCTAGTGAAGGCCCACGCCATTCACACATCAATCAAATCAATTTATTTCACCCAACAATTCAATTTCAAATCACATCATATAACCAATCTATGCAACCAAACAAACAAGTCCATGGTCCGTGGACGATTGTGTCGGGTGCTACTAAGCACCGTCTGCATCCTAGTATATATATATAACTAGAAAAATAAATTGAAAGGTGAGAAATTCTCACTTATAGTTATCCTAGCTCCACGGCTCTTCATTTGCAGAAGTCTTCGTCGTTTCGCCTTTTTGTCACCTTCGTTGCTGCTTTCACTACATAAGTAAAAATCACATTTTTACTTCGCTATTCAATATATAAAAATCGAATTTTTACTTCGACGTTCAATATATAAAAATCATATTTTTCTTTCGAAGTTCTACATATAAAAATCCTATTTTTAACTCGAAGTTCAATATATAAAAATCCCATTTTTAACTCGAAGTTCAATATATAAAAATCCCATTTTTAACTCGAAGTTCAATATATAAAAATCCCATTTTTAACTCGAAGTTCAATATATAAAAATCCCATTTTTAACTCGAAGTTCAATATATAAAAATCCCATTTTTAACTCGAAGTTCAATATATAAAAATCCCATTTTTAACTCGAAGTTCAATATATAAAAATCCCATTTTTACTTGTTACTCAACTATATTAAAATACGATCTTTTCACCTTTTAAAGTTCTAATCTTTTTCCATTTAAAATCTTAAAATAAAATCAGTTTTTCAAACTTTTCAAAAATCAGTTTTTAAACTTTTTAAAATAAAAACAGTATTTAATCTTTAAAATAAAAATAGTTTTTAATCTGTAAATATAAAACAAAAATAAAATAATAAATAAAAAGAAAGAAAAAAAAAGGACTTACAGAGGGGGGGTTCATCTCGAACGGAGGGTCTGAAATGGAAGGTGGAGAGGCGGCGGCGGCCACCAACGATCGGCGCCAGGTGGGAGTGCGGGTTCGGGTCAAGGGGGGGTGGCAGCTCTGGGCTTGCGGTGGCGATTTGGGGCGAGGGGGGGGGGGGCTTCGGGTTCGGGTCAAGGGAGGTGGCAGCTCTGGGCTTACGGTGGCGCTTTGTGGGTGGAGGCGGCGGCTCACAAGGAGGAGGAGCGGTGGCTGCTTCGCCCCGTCCTTCCTCTTCTTCTTTTTTTTTTATTCGATAATCGATTTCTGATTTAATCAGGGGGGGCCAACGGGTTTTAAGGAGAGGATTTTCCCTTTTTTTATATTATTTAATTATTTTATTATTTTTAAAAGTTGACTTTTACATACGATCCCTAAACGAGGTCCACCGCCTGCCGTCCATAGCGTTTTACCCCCATTCCGAACTCAATGGGATATGCCACGTGGGCTGATTCGACTGTTTGAATCAGTTTCCGTTAAATTTACATTTAAATCACTATATTGAATTTTAAACATACCTTTCAAATTACCGGGGTCACATACTAACTAGAAAAATTCCAGAAAAATATTTTCTAGCTTCGTATTGACGATACGGTCCTAACAAAACTAGTTTCGTCGAATTCTGAGACCGTTAGAAAAATGGTCATTTTCCAGTCGATTAAAATCAACTGAAACTGGTCAAACGCGTTTTCTTTTGCCACGCACACATATTGATTCGAAAAATTATGAAATTTGGAATCTTGCAATAATTTTACATCACGGACCCAACAAAACTGGTTTCGTCGAAATCCGAGGTCGTTTGCAAAATCCCCATTTTTAAGGGCCTGAATTCTATAGCGACTATTCAGAATTTTCAACTGGACATATCTTTTGATTCACGTTATCAAATTTCGATTTTTCGGATTCGTAGGAAAGATAGTCACAATTAGATCCCATTATTTTTGGTTTCACTAAAATCCGGTTTATTTTGCACCCGGTACATTCAATTGAAGTTTGAAATCGAATTATCGAACTACCGCGCCATTTTCAATTCTATTTATAATTATAAATAATTATTTATATTCTAACGACGACATATATAATATATACGTTCGAATATATTCAAAATAAATTTCTCGTCGATTTTATTTAAAATAATTCATTTTAAATAATCAAAATTCGCTAAAATTGCCAAAATAAAAATTTTAAACTGGCCCAGATTTTCGGGTTGTTACATTTAGGCACCAATGCCACTGAAACTGCAGTGCAACTTGATTGCATTCGTCCAGTGCAACTTGAAGGTGGTTCGGATGTGACTCCTCAATTGGTTATGACTCCAGTGAACGAGTATGACCAGCACGTTGCTAAGACAACTGCTGTAACTCCTCAACTGGTTACTAAAATTACAATTGCAAACAAGTCTCCACTATCGAGTGCTTTTATGTATTCCAAGTAATTAAAGGAATATGAGGAAGTTTTATTGTGTATATGATCAAAAGGACTAACAGGCTGACGCATGCTGAGAATTACCAAATGGTAATACTACTACTACTCTCCAGCTTATATACAGTTGCTCAACAACGGCACGTCAACAGTTTTTATATATTAACACTACTACTCTCAACAACGGTCAGCTACTCTTCCAGTTCTGATCGAAGAATTCAAAAACAGGTGAGATTACGCTAATACGATCAGCCATATTTATGGAATTATAGAAAGGTTATGTGTGAACCTTGGTAAAGTATTAATAGAATCGAAATCTTTAGAAACATGGAATCAACAGTTTTTATATATTAACACTACTACTCTCAACAATGGTCAACTACTCTTCCAGTTCTGATCGAAGAATTCAAAAACAGGTGAGATTACGCTAATACGATCAACCCTACTTATGGAATTATAGAAAGGTTATGTGTGAACCATGGTAAAGTATTAACAAAATCGAAATCTTTAGAAACATGGAATCACAATACTTCTAAGTATTATATCCTAATATGGTTTTTAAAATAAAAATAAAAATCCAGTTTTATATTCTAACCTGAGGTGTATGAGCCTGAGGAATTTCCTTATCCGCCACAGTATCATTTTTTCTCTGTAAAAGTACAAGAGATGACTTGGTAATTCATAACCACATAATACATATTTGTTAACAAATAATTAATTAACTGTAAACTTACCGTCATGACGATATCAGTCAGCTCTT
Organism: Allium sativum; assembly: GCA_030737875.1. NCBI lineage: Eukaryota > Viridiplantae > Streptophyta > Magnoliopsida > Asparagales > Amaryllidaceae > Allium > Allium sativum. The sequence goes on along the minus strand of CM060912.1, from coordinate 963,188,825 downwards.
CTACTTTAGCGGTCAAATGAGTTACTTGATTTTTCAATGCAATCACCGTTTTTGAATTACTTGCATAAGCACCAATTTGAGATGGTACGACACCAAAACCTAGTCCTCTCACCCTTCCCCTATGTTCATTTCCAAAAATATGTGACACTCCATCCCCACTCATCGATGTTGTTCCATTTGAGCTCTGAGCACCACTGTGCTGTTTTATCTTAGCCTACAAATTAAATTTTAAGTTGTATGAGGACTGTTCCTTAATATTCTTCTGAAGAAATGGTTAACATTGTATTATGCAATACTGCAGCAACCAGATAACCAAGTGCTTTAATTTACCTTTACAATATATGATTTTCAAACTTGCAAAATTGAATTTGGAGCATTTTAAGATTAGAGTTCCATAGTTTAATTAACAGTATACCGATGTATTTTGTGTAGGTGACCACATCGCATAAAAATGCATGCATCTTCAAAAGTTAAAAAATCAAGTTCATTCCTCCGATTTCAATGCACAATTGAAGAAAAGTGCATTAGATTATATGTCCGTAAATATGCCGGATTTCCCCCCGGCACGCCGGATTTCAGGCCATCCCGGTCCGGTTCCGGCGATGACCGGGGCTGAATTCGCAGAAAATTCTGTTTCGGTACCGAAGCCCAAAAAGAAAAAAAACAAAGAAGAAAAGAAATCTAAACCCATAAACGAACAAGCCGCAGCAAGGAAGAAATTAATGCAACATGCAGAAAGAAGCGCCAGAGAAAGAAGCCGCAGCGTAGAAGAAAGAAGCCGCAGCACGGAAGAAGCGGCTTTTATTTAGGGTTTCTCTTTGGATTTTGTATATTATTTATGGGTATTGTTAAAGGGACTCCATTTTAAGTTAAGGGGGGGTTACATTTTTTAATTATTGAACAATTGTTAAGGGGAGGAAAAAATAAATTAGCCCCCCTTAAATATGCATATAAAAATTCCCAAGCTAACCCTATAATCCTTTAGAATGTATACCTTAAAACATAAACCCTAAGTAATGAATGAAAATTAATTTGGATATGAAATAATTAATGGATACAGTGAAGTTAATGGAGACTCAGGAAAGTTGCGTTGTTGCATCGGATCACGGGAGTTCCTATTGGGATAGGATGAATTTTGATTATTTGTACCGCGTTGAATATATTGATCGACTATATTATTTTTCATTGAATATCATAGTTTATATGAAATAAGTATTGTACAGTTTGATCCTGCAACTGGACCGTGATATTTGATCAAAATTTTCAACGGGAATACTAATTGACATATGCAGTGATGATTCAACGTCAATTAGCTCGCCCGCAGTCATATAATCGTTGATCAATATATATTTCGGTAGTCGCACACTGTTTCATTTACCCGGGATTATTGTCATATGGCAACAAGATATTCGACATTAGACCATTGAGAAATTACAGTAAATTCATCAGGATACGACTACGACCGAATTTAATTTGGCAGGTTTTTTACACATAGTGTGCTGCCATGATTTTGAACACTTAATTGTTGCAGTTTGACCGCATTATGTTATAAGGCTTGTACCTCCTTCATAATCGTACTATTTTCTTGGTTTTGAATTACTATTATGTAGCAGTATTTGAATCTTCATCTTTATAAATGCGCGTTCAAGTGTCAAACTATAATATTATATACATCTGCATTTCTCTTAAAATGTATATTTACTTGAATTAAATGTACTGTGCTTGTTATTTTTTTCTCCCTTTAGCTTGAGTTACCAATTGTTTCTTGGGATGATTGTTCCATACATCCTTCGATACTTGGTCTATTAAAATTGCATCCATTGGGTAGGTGGAGTTACTTGTTTTGTTCTTATTTTAGGATTTTCCGTGATATTGTCAAGGTAAGTTTTTGTCTTGCTCTTAATTTAACATATCGCATGATATTTGCATAGCAGGCCTACATGGAGGACTTAATTATGCTGAAAATTATTAAAATGAGACATATAGGTAATAATAATAGGATTTAGTGTAAAATTTATTCTAATTTAAAGGAGATTTTCAACAAAATGAAGTCCTATTGTTCAAATTATTTTGCAGGAAATCAAAATGTTTTAGCATAAAAATATTATTAATATATCGCTGGATTCAAGTTACATGCACCAATGATATTGTTTTCCATCGTTTTATGATTGTACCAGTTTACCAAGATTGAAGGGCTTGGAGGAAGGTAAACAGTATCGTGATGCTATTTTCTTATTTTATTTTCTAGCTAGCAAAAATCTGAGTACGAAATGATGTACAAGTCATTTGACTTTCAAATCATAACTACTATGTTCAATTGAATGAATGTAATACGGAAATGAACCACGGTCTGGGTAAGCCATGCAGAAGAAACAAAGACCCGAATGTATACAGTTTCAGCGTTCAAACATTTTTTTTATTCGCAACGTGGTAGGATCGAACTGAAATTAATTTTAATGGTTAGGGACGCAAGGGTATTTTAGTATGTATTTCAGTTTAGTTTAAAAATTGCAACCCCCCCCCCCCCTTAACAATAAAATAATAGGATGGAGTCCCCTTAAATTTATCCCTCCCTTAACAAAAAATGGAGTCCCTTTAACAATCCCCTTATTTAATTTAGCCGATTGTTTGAGCAATTTCTGAGCGTAGTATTTTATCTTTTAATAGTATCTCAGCTGATTGTTAGCGACAAATCTGGATGCGTTAAAACGAAAATTTTGGAAAGCTACTAACGGAAAATGTTATGTTATATGCACATTTTTGTATCAAAACATACATTTTATATAGAATTTAAGTTAAATTAAGAAAGAAGAAGTATCGGAATTGAAATAGGATCTCTGAATTTTTCAGAATGAAACTGAAATATCAAAATTTCTCAATGATCGAAATGAAAACGAAAATCGAAAGTCTAAACCTTGATTAGTAGTACATATTTATTTGCGTATTTGTAAAAAAAAACATACCGGAATCATCAAACCGGAATTTCCGGAACGGAACCGGACTTTTAATATTTTTACGCGACCGGAACGGAACCAGAAACCAGGATTTCGAACCTTGAATGGGAGTAAAAATAGATTCAGCGAAATATTTGATAATAAATAAAAAAACTTACAATGCAATCGGCAACAACGGAGTTCGGTGGGTCTCCGTTTTTTTTGGTATGGGCTTTGCACCATAGCTCATCCCTGCTAATATTTGTTATTCCAGATTCATTTTTCTGCAAATAACAATGGTAAGAAGGAAGAACCAAAGGAAAAAAAAGATATTATTGATATAAACGTACATGAATTTCTTACCATATCCTCTTCTAATCTCGCAGAACCTTTTCTGCTCATTGTATGTGGAATTTTATTTTTATCTCTCAATGCTTTGTATTTTTTGCTAATTTCCTACATCGGAGAAATTCATTCGTAAACTATAATTTAACTTTTAATTTATAATGAATAAAATACATCTTTTATTACTCCAAATTTCTCCGATAGTTTTTCCTTAACAAAGTCGTTCCACTCTTGAACATCTTCTGTAGTATCCGGTTTTAGCATCGCCAATTTAGCGGAAGAGTCAGAACACATAGAAGCTGCTTTAATAGTGGAAACTAATTTTGACTTCGCCTCTCTCCATCGTACTCCCACCATCTGAAGCAACAGATCCTTATATGCTTCATCCACCACAAATCTTGACTGCACAACAAACAATTATTAATTTTTAGCCAACAATTATTAATTTTTAGCCAACAAATATTATATATATTGGAAACAGAAATAAGAACATTTCAGCTCTTACCTAATACAAGATTAGTTGACAGGCAAAGCATAAAGTAATTTTTGAGGAATTATGATGGATAAACCATTGGAATGAAATGAAGTAAAAAAAAAACTAAATGCACAAATCAAAATCATACCTGAATACAAGTCCATACATCTTTCTTTAAGTTTATGTCAACCTTTTTCCAATCTGAAATGGTCAAAGGTATCATCTCCCTTGCTAAGGTACCAAGATACGATGATAAGTGTTTAGAGTTGGAGCCTATTGGTTGACCACGATCGTTGAATATAACTTCGGCCCTCTCATTCGGCGTCAAAGAAATTTTTTTCATCATCATCCTCCCTCTTTTTTTCCTTGTCGTCTCTTGTTGAATACCAACATTAGAATTTGGATTGTTCAAGGCAACCATGGCGTTGGGTAGATCTATGTTTGTGGGGGTGATATTTGTAGATCCAATTGAATTAGGGCCAGGATTGAGATTTGGAGAGTGAATATTATCGGGTGGAGGCTGCATTTCCTTATGCTTCCGAGGGGATGTTCTAACCCGATTGAGATTTGGAGAGTGAATATTATTGGGTTGAGGCTGCATTTCATTACGCTTGCGAGGGGATCTTCTAACCGGATTGGGATTCGGAGACTGAATATTATCGGGTAGAGGCTGCATTTCAATACGCTTCCGAGGAGATCCTCTAACATTGCTGTTTAAACTTTGAAAAGCAACATCAGCACATCTTTTTTCATTGATTTTCACACCAGTAGTCTTATCTTTTACATGTGAAGTTGCAACTGCAGCTAGAGATTGCCTCTTTAAATATCTCATTGCTACCTTTGATATCTGAAATTAGCATACATAGTCAACATAAATTCTAGTACAGTTCTAAAATGTTTGTATAGGTTTGATGGGTTATAGAGTTAGTTAAGTTAAACTGTGTAGCATAATAAACTGTGCAGCATACTAAAGTAGGACACAAGGTAATTTTTAGCAAAGATTTAGGCAAAATTTATAGTCCAACCATTAGCAAACTAGATATATGAAAGTGATGAAGTGCTCCTCGTCACGTCTACAATGGGTTAAAAGAATATTTTAGTGCCAAAATTTAATGGTAATCCGGGCGTGTTCTTAACATAAATGACAAACATATATCAGATAAAGGTCTGATAGTTGAATAAAAGGAAACAAAAGCGACAGTTGGAAAAAAAGGAAATAAAAGCGACACAAAATTTACATATTTATTTAGCACAGAACAATGACAAAAAATTATTAGACATAGTAATTTCTTGGCTTATTTGCACATGTATTTACACAGAACAACGACACAAAACTATTAGACATAGGAATTATTAGCACAGAACATCGTTTTTATTTGAGAAGGGAATTTCAATTTCTATTGTTTGAAATACATAAGCGATATAATTATTAGACATAGGAATTTCTTGGCTTATTTGCATAAAATTATATAATTTGGTGCCATGCACCACATATAATTCTATGTATTGTACCACTGAAACATTATTCAGCTGTTTTATATAAATGTTGTACCATGTTCAAACTTAACCACAAAAACAATGCATGTATATAAAATAAGAAGCCAGATGAAGAAAATGGAATGTGATATTCCATAAGGCCCAAATTCAAAATCGAACTGTACAAATCACAACCAAGCAATCTGTCCTATTGTTAGGTAAGTTACAGTATTGCCAAGGAATGCACATTTATTTACTAGTGATACAAGGAATGCACATTTAGTTACAGTATATATTTGGTATTAAAATTCTACATATGTTGAGTGGTGTATTAGAATCGCAATATAGCTTGAGTTTTAGTTTTTTTGTAATCTGTTTATGAAGGAAAAAAAGGAATTTAAGTTATAAGCTGAAATTCTATGCAGACCATGAATCATGAAGCAGACATAAATTTATGTCTATGAACCATGAACCTTGAATAATGAATCAAGATGCCCACTGATTTGATTAAAGAAGTGGATGTATATGGATATGAACAATGGAAAGTTTTTAATTTTATTTTCAACAGTTGTTCTAGTGGTACAGTGATAAACAACCCAATTTCGATGATAAATAGCGCAATTTCGATGATATATAGCCCAGTAATATTTGATTGGTATTTGATAAAACAAAATAATACAGTGTTGATAAGAATGTAACTATGTAAGCAAAGTTTATATAGTCGTCATTAGTTATGTAAGCAGAAGTATCTCCTTCTCAAGAGCAAAATAATACTAGTGATACAAGCAATGCCTATCACTTAAATGGTTTGAAAACTAAAACCAACGTCGCGCATTAATGAAAGGCAAAATCAAGCACGACCAACTCAAGCACACATGCTAATCTTACCACTAATCACGGCTCTAAATCATTACGAGATTTTCTAAGAAAACCAAATCCGATAGCTGCTTCTTCTTCTTCGTATAATACAACGCAAAAATAACATTGTATCCTCCCTGTTAGATTATTAACTGTCTGTAATTACTTATTGATGTCTGAAGCTCTTTACTTTGAAGCAAATCCATTACAGAGGCAGGTTTTTTTCTTGTTAATTTATACTGCGCTTGATTTATAGTTAAATTATGTTACGATCGTACATTTTTGTTTTCATTGTTTCGTAATCGCATCTAAATGTGGCTAATAACAGGTAAATTGGTACGAAGGAAATTCAGATTAAAGGCTGAATAATGCTATTTCGTCCAGTCAATTAAATGTTTGATTATTTTTGAGCCTTAACCTAATTATACATTGCCTTAGGTTATCTTGAGTCAAAATTGTATCAAATGCTAAAAACTTTGATGAATTTGTTCATATTACCTAATAAAAACTAGATACAAGATTAGTTCTACATGACCAAAGTGTCAACAGTTAAATGCCTAACCAAGTATGGATAAGGAGGTCATGCTGATTGGGTAAATATGCATCTAAAGAAAACTCACTTATACATAATTAATTTTCATTTTTGATCAACGGTTTGTTCTTGTGACTGAAAAAACAAGTGTCTAAAATTACCAAATAAAACATATGCATACTTAAGTAAACTGCGTAATTATATTCATAATCATAACGCACACATGGACACTAGAAACATATGCATACTTATGTAAGTTGTCTTAACTTTACTGCACATATAGGGCCAAAACATAACAGGAAATTTTGAAAATAGAAGTGCAAAGTACCTCTCCTTGATCTTGCACCATTTTATCCACAGATGTTTCAAGTTCAACTATCTTCGACTAAGGGAGAAACCTAGAAAAAAATCATAATATACATAAATAATTAGAACATCATACTAATTAGTCATTATTGCAAAATGTGAAAATCCTAACATACAATAGCAATACCCGCAAAAGAAAGTTTAACTTTTTTCCCCAAAATCAAAATCAAAATTCATGGTCAATAATGCATGATTAATTAATATGACTATGCATAGCCTATGTATAATTACCCTCTTTAAAATTATAAATACGTGTAATGCAAATATCAATAAAGTGTGCTTATATCATACCAAAATACCGTCACAATCCTTCCTTATATAACTTTCGTCCCCATCATCGACATCTCTATCATCAAGTAGTGACTCATCTACTGGTTTGCTAGTTGATTCATCCTCCTCATCAAAGCTTTCCAACTCATGGAAACCTCTAGCGGGTGCTCTTAGCACAACATACCAATTTGAAGAACTACTTTCTCTAAAAAAAACTTGTATGGCTTGTGTCGCCAAGATGAAAGGGTCGTTTGCAAATTGATTTTGAAATTGATGTAAATTGACTAACATGAATCCATCTTCGACCTTAACTCCACGGTCAATATTTGCCCAATCACACTTAAACAAGGCAATTTGAAACTGGCGGTAGTCAAACAACAAAATCTCACGCAAAACACCATAGTATGGTACTTTCTCAATGGATCCATCTATGCGAACAGTACTTGCCTCAATTGAAACACCACTATTTTGTGTAGATTTATCATTGTCTTTAGTATGAAAACGGCGACCGTTAATTATATAGCAAGTATAAGAAATTACTTGATGACGAGGTCCATGTGAAAGCCAATTTATTAGTTCACTAACATCGGATGTTTTTCTATCATCTTGAACCTGAAAAAGCATAATGTTATACATAAAGACTAATTACAATAACATATACTTCTATGCTGAACTTATCCATCCTAAAAGATATAACATTGCCAACCTTTTTTTAAACCAATTACTAAAAGTCTCTGAATGCAACTTTGAAAGTTCCAAATCATCCCGTGAAAGCCAAGGATGCAAACGTTTCAGCTCCTCATTGTGCATCCTATATACATAATCATACAAGTCAATCTAATTTATTTCATATAAATTAATTGAATTAAACTTGTGCTTACTTTATATAAGGCTCTACTTCCTCGATGTTAAACAACACATATCGATGAGCAACATCAATCACCTCCTTATTGAGTACCATAGGATTTCCATTAGAAATAGGATGCCCCTCGAGCATGGAATCACTTCGTTCCACCTCATTTCTATTTTTTCTTTGTCCAATTTCTAATGCACCATTAATATAGCCAGCACAATACTTCATGCATTCATCAGCAGAATAACGCTCAACTATGCAGCCTTCAGGCCGTGCTTGATTTTTAACATACCCCTTTAGTGTTTTCATGTATCTATAATCAAGATGCGTAAGTAAAATATTTTCACAAGCACATACGTTATCAACTACTATACGTAATAATTTCAAATTTTACCTTTCGAATGGATACATCCACCGATATTGTACTGGCCTACAAATTCTAGCTTCCCATGATAAATGTATTGTTAAGTGAATCATGATGTCGAAAAATGAAGGAGGAAAAAATCTCTCAAGATCGCATATTGTTAATGCGATCTGATTCTCGATGGATTCCAATTTATCTTTATCAAGCACTCTTTGACAAATGTCGTTGTAAAAAGAACATAGTCGTAGTAATGCATTCCTTGTCCCATTAGGCAGAAGTCCTCTCAGTGATACAGACAACAGTTGTTGTATCAAAACATGATAATCATGAGACTTATAATTTGAAAAAAAAATTCTTTAGCAAAACATTTCCCAATGTTTGAGCTATACCCATCGGGTACTTTCAAATTCTTCATTCTATTGTAAAAGATCTCCTTTTCTTGATCAGTTGTAACGACCCAGAAAATCTGAACCAATTTAAAAAATTTAGATTGGCTAAAATAATGGATTTTAAATATTTAAAATAAATATTTTAAATAATGGCGACGAAAACTGAGTTTGAATCAACAATTGAAAACGAATATAATTAATTATAATTATAAACAAGGCCTGAAATGGCGCTGTAGTTTCAAAAATTGAATTCAAACTTTGTCGGACTGTATCGGGTGCAGAACAATCCGGATTTTAATGAAACCAAAAACATTAGGATCTACTTGATGATATCTTTCTAACGAATCCGACCAATCGAAATTTCATAGCGGGAATCAAAAGGTATGTCCAGTTGAAAATTCTGAATAGTCGCTATGGAATTCAGGCCCTTAAAAATGGACATTTTGCAAACGACCTCAGATTTCGACGAAACCACTTTTGTTGGGTCCGGGATGTGAAGTTATTGCTAGGTTTCAAATTTCATAATTTTTTGAATCAATATGTGAGCGTGGCAAAGGAAAACGTGTTTGACCAGTTTCAGTTGATTTTAATCGACTGGAAAATGGCCATTTTTCAAATGGTCTCAGAATTCGACGAAACTAGTTTTGTTAGGACCGTATCGTCAATACAAAGCTAGAAAATATTTTTCTGGAATTTTTCTAGTTAGTATGTGACCCCGGTAATTTGAAATGCGCGTTCAAATTCAATATATAGAGTTAAATGGATATTTGAAGAAAACTGATTGTAACGATCGAATCAGCTTGCGATACATATCCCGTTGTGTTCGGAATGGGGGTGAAACGCTAGGGACGACAGGCGGTGGGTCTCGTTTCGAAGTCGAAATTAAAGGTGGCTTTATAAAGGAAAATTTAAAATAAAATAATAAATATATTATTATATACACTCACCTCCACCCTCTCTCCTCAGAACCGTTGACTCAGAAAATTAAAAAAAAAAAAAGAAGAAGCGCTCGAGCCCCTTCAAGAACCGCCGACGCCCATCGCGGCGGCGCCACCACCCCGTTCGCTCCTCCCTCCTCTATTCAATTCTCTCCCTCTACCCTGTTAGCCGCTCGAAACCGAACCCACCCACGCCCTAACCTAGAACCTCCGACGTCGAGCCACCCCGCCTCCGCCTGTCCCTCCATCACCGCACCCCCTCCCCTCGTTCGTCGAACCGCCAGTGACCTCCCCCCCCCCCCCCCGAAGCCATCGCGACGCCCAATTCGCGAGCCCCCCCGTTCGAGACCACTGAAGCCACCGCCTGCTCCTCCTCTTGCCGCCGACCCTGACGACCCCCCCCCCCTTCTACGCAGGCACAGTAAGTTGTTTGATTTTATTTTATTTTTATTTTAATTCTGAAAATTCTGAAAAGGTTTAAAAACTGATTTTTAAAAGGTTTAAAAACTGATTTTAAAAGGTTTAAAAACTGATTTTATTTTAAGATATAAAAAGAAAAAGATTTAAACTTTAAAAAGAAAAAGATCAGATTTTTAGAATAGAATAGGTCAGATTTTTTAGAATAGAATAGATCAGAACTTTAAATAGAAAAGACGGAATTTTTATTAAATAGAATATGTAAGATATGATTTTTATATATTGAACATCGAAGCATAATAAAAATATGATTTTTTATATATGGAATAATGAAGTAAAAAATTCGATTTTTATATATTGAATAGCATAGTAAAAATTCGATTTTTACATATGTAGAGAATACGGGCAACGAAAGCGACAAAAGGCGAGATTGGCGAAGATTTCTATAAAGGAAGAGTCGTAGTATTGGATAGCTATTGGTGAGAATTTCTCACTCTTCAATTTCTTTTTCTAGCTATATATATATGTGTTGAAATAAAAGTGAATTGCTATATATAAATATATATATATATATACGCCCCTCGTCCACAAACCATGGACGATATTTATTGGTTGAATTTGTTGTGAAAATTGATTGATAGCGAATGGTTGTTTGGGATTGTTTGTGGTTGATATTGATTTGATTGTGGTTGAAAAATACCCGTTTGTGGTTGAAAAATATTTAGTTGAAACCACATAGGATTAGTTTGTGGAAATGAAATAAATATATACATGCCGCCTGCGTGCGAACTAGATGCATGATCCCCATTGTCAAAAACCGCGAGGTTTTAAGGTAGAGCGAGGAGCTGTACTAGGGACGGTCCCGGTTTTAACTACCCTGCCGTTATGCTGCCGAAATTTTGAATAATATTCGTATGTTTGAATTATTTTCATCTGCTTAAACTATATTTATTCATTGAATAGAAAACCTTCATGTGTTGAATTGATATTCATTCGTTGATTAGAAATTCATGTGTTGAATGGTATTCGCGTTTTAAATATAAAAATCACATTTTTATCTATATATAGAAACTATAGAAAACCTTCATGTGTTGAATTGATATTCATTCGTTGATTAGAAATTCATGTGTTGAATGGTATTCATATTTTGAAATAAATTGTTTGATAATAAAAATTACCTTTTATCGACTATATGAACTGTGTAAAATAATCTCGTTTTAAAAGAAATTGCTTTATAAGAAAAATCCTATTTTTATCACCAATATGAACTATATAGAAAAATAGTGTTTTGAAATGAGTTGTTTTACAATAAAAATCACATTTTTATTGTATGCATGAATCGTTGAAATGTGAAGTGTTAAAAATAGCCACTTGTTCAAATAAATATATATGAGTTGAAATATTCATTAAGTAGCTAATGAAATGATTTGTACCTATGTATTAACATTAGAATGAATGGTGTTTTTAAACCAAATAGAAATCAAATATGAAGTTGAATAGAAAATGGTAAATGATAAGAACTATATATATGTACATGCATATTCATTGAACAGGTTATAGCAAAGGGGCTAGAAAAAAGGAATAAAATTTTGTGCCCGACAAATAGGTACACATTTACTGTTTTGTTTGGGTGATGATTTTATGAGCCTATTGGCTAGCCGCTTGGCTTTTTCTTTTTCTTTTTGAGATTATAAGGACCGGGAAAGCTATTTGCGATTTCCCGATGCTCCCGGTGCAGGGGAGGTTATGGCGAAATTTTCCAAATTTTTAAGGCGTTAGTGAAATATTTGAAGTGAAAACGATATTGAAATTGTTGAATGAACTATATTTATATAACTATATAAATATAAATAAAATTAAAACGAAACGAAGCCGTGCAGTTCGTATTTTGGAACCGTGATTTCAAACGACTAGTACGGGGAATCCGACCATTGGATTTTCCCGAAACCGCAACCGTCGAGTTCGCCTTGGAAATATCTTCCCAACGGCACCAACTTTGTAAAAATCCAACGGTTGGATTGTCTGGAATGTTTAATTCAAATCTGAAGAAAAACAGCGCCAGAAGCGATTATATTTATATATATATAAATATAATTATACATTTAATCGAATAACGACGCTGCAGTTCGTATTTTGAAATCGAAAATTCAAACGATTGTACCGGGAGATCCGGCCGTCGGATTTTCCCGAAACTGGAACCGTTGGATTCGTTTTGAAAAGACCTTTCTAATGATGTAAATTTTTTGAAGATCCAACGGTTAGATTTTTAGATATGTGTAAATCAAATCTGAAGAAAAACAGCGCCACGGCCGCGTTATGGCCCGAAGCGTCGTTTTGAATAAATGGGCTATTTTAAAATAAATAAAAATAGCAATAAATCATTATAAAGTACCATAAACAATATAGAATGGAAATAAACTGAATTTGCTCGATTTATGTTGTATTTGATGGTTGAATGTGTTTGGTGTGAAAATTACATTAAAGAACAAAATTGGTGTTGTCGAATAATTTAACCATTGAAATAAATTGATTTGAAATTCTAAATATACGAGAATTATTTGAAAAGGCCGAGTTAATTCTCATTTCAAATAATTGACCGACGATTGAAAGTCGAAGATGAAGACGATGGTCGAAGACCGGAGATCTCCACCTCGTTTGGATGGTAACCGAGGTCCTGATTGGGAGGCATCCCGAAATATGGATAATGAGTGGTGATCGTCCAGACGTACGTGGTGATCGATGGGTTTGCGAGGTATTTAGTGCCTCCGGTTTCGTTCAGACCCAGAACAGACTTGTAAATGGACTGTGTGTCTGACATTGGATTTTATTCTGTGTTGATTGATCTCTATTAAATATACATCTGTTTGGCGGCGGAGAATTTATTCTTTTGCTTAACGCCCTTCTCTGAAACGCACGAGCTCAGAGGTTGTATATCGATGGACATCACTCGCATGGCATGAATTGCCTGTGTGGCATGCTAAGATGCAGTGATCAGGGCTTCTGTTGAAAAGCAAAGTCTTGTGGTGATGATTAAAGCACCGCCTGTGTGGCGTAGCTTTGTGTATAACGCAAATTCGCGAGCCTCACACCCCGGTATGAACCAGAAACGGGAGAAGGACCTCAGGGAGGACATGCGTTTCTTTCTAGCTAGGGTGGTGTCAGTGACCTACCAACCCTGACATTTATATACTTTTCACCTATGTGGTTGTTGCTGTTGCGAGACGCCTCGGTTTGATCGGACGATCCGGGTCCGATGGAGTCATTCGTTGGCTCATTTACGCCCCAAAGGGCGGAGGAACGTATTGTTCAGGCACTATAATCCACTCCGTGTGGACCGGCCCTGTCGCTCCAAGGGGCAGTTGCGGCTGTTCCGGAGACATGGGCTAGATTGTCTCGAATTCGGTAAGGACTATCTTTTGCCTTGGTTCATGACGGAAATCCAATTTCCAATTACGACATCGTGCGGTTTTGATTGTATATATATGTGGCGACATGATATATGGTACCCATGCCGTCTTTGATTGATAGTTATGATTGAAATTGTTTTGAAACATATAAACACTAGCAATAATATCAATTGTCTTTGTTTTTATTCGTATCAAGCATATTTTGGCCGTTATAAGGTAAAACTCTATCCTCCGGTTTACGTTGCATTGTGTGATGGGAACTGAGTCTTATAATGGCTTCATTTTCATAAAAAGCTTAGCGATGCTTAAAAGAAAGATTTGTTTTAAAGCACTGGCAATCCAATGGAGTAAACCCGTTCCATGAAAGTGGCGTGGTCCTGTGATTAGCCAATTATATATGTGTTGAGTGGATTTCTCATACCAGTCTCATGACTGACTCGTAGTTTGTTTCACTTTCAAACTCGGGTGCCCCTTTTTCTACACGGGCAGCCTTGTATTCAGGTTTAGCTGGTTCTTTTTCTAGATAGCTGGAGCGGAAGATGGATTCTATCATTTATTTCTTTTTATGCTGTTCAGCTCCTATTGTACATATTTTGTTTATTTCCGTTGTAGACATTTATGTATAGCTGAACTGTATTTGTACTAAGTAAGATCCTGTATACTGTAACTCTGATGATTACTTTTATCCAGTATATTCTATTGTTCATTATCTGGTGTATTTATTTAATTCTGTTCTGCTATTATCTGTTTCTGTGTTATATTCCAAAAGATAACCCTTGTCTCCGTCTGAACGGGATTTCGGGTCGTCTCATCAGTCAAGGTGCATGGGGCGGCTGGAAGTAATGCTTTGCTTCCCATCTCTATAGGATGTAACTTCTTCCTAATACCCAATACTTCTACATCTTTACGTGAATTAATGCCATCTTTTGATTTTCCTTTAATATCAAGTAACGTAGCAAGAATACTTTCACCAATATTTTTTTCAACATGCATTACATCTAGATTGTGACGCAAAGGAAGTACCTAAGAAAATCAAAAATAAATTATAACTAATTAACAATAAAATAATGATTATATCGATAAAAAAAAAGCAATTTCTAATTAAACTTTACCTGCCAATAAGGCAAATCAAAGAAAATAGACTTCTTTTTCCACATTTGACTTTTTGTTTTCTTCTCTTCTCCCCTTTTTCTTTTCCGTTTTTCCTTCTCTTTCTCTTCCTCCTTTGATTTTTCCCCCAGTCATTACAAATATCTTTAACAATATCATAGACTTGGATACCAGTTTGTATTGGAGGCTTTTGTCTATTTTCTATGGTTCCATCAAACAAGTTTTTTCTTTGACGATATTCATGATTAGGATCAAGGAATCGCCTATGTCCTAAATATGCACATTTCTTACTAAATGGTAACCATATTGAGCATGTATTAATGCCACAGACAGGACATGCCTTCTTACCCTTTATGGTACAACCTGCTAAATTTCCATAAGCTGGAAAATCATTTATTGTCCACATTAAAACTGCATGTAATCTAAATTCGTTGCAAGTGTATGCATCATATGCCTTCACCCCTTTATTCCATAATTTTTTCAAATCTTCGATAAGGGGTTGTAGATACACATCGATATCATTCCCTGGTTGTCATGGTCCAGGAATTAATAAAGATAACATCATATTATCTTTGTGCATACAAAGCCATGGAGCGAAGTGGTACGCAACAAGAAATACTGGCCAACAACTATATTTAGAATTCCAATCTCCAAAGGGATTAAAGCCACCACTTGCAAGACCAAGCCTTAAATTTCGTGGATCAGACGCAAATGAAGTATACATACTATCAATTGTAGCCCACTGAGAAGAATCTACTGGATGACGTAATTTACCATCTTCACTCTTATGAGTGTTGTGCCATCTTAATTGCTCTGCTGTTTCTGAAGACATAAACATTCTTTTCAGTCTTGGTATTGTTGGAAAGTGTCTCAATATTTTTGCGGCTACTTTGGTTTGCTTTCCATCTTCCTTCGTCTTATTTTTTTCCAACGAGATTTTCCACATTTTGGGCAAAAATCACTATCTGCAAGCTCTTTCCTGAAAAGACAACAGTCATTTACACATGCATGTATTTGTCTATAGCCTAAACCAAATGATTTGAGCAGCTTCTTTGTTGCATATGTAGAATCAGGAAGCGTGTTTTCCATAGGTAGCATATCTTTGAGAAGTTTATGGAGTTCTGTAAAAGCCGTATCAGATACACCATTTCGAGCCTTGTGCCTGTAAAGAAGTATTGTCGTTGATAACTTTGTGTGACTTGCACAACCAGGGTACAAAGGAATTTCAGAATTTTCTATTATCTCCTTGATCACTACCCCATGTCTTACATTACCATGATATTCCATTTCTTCATTACACATTTGTGTGTCTAAGTACATTTTATATGCATTTGTCTCCCCATTACCTTCACTTTCTGAACGGCGTGCTTCTCCGTGAAAAATCCATACATCATATGTTGGGTCAAATCCAAAAATAATCAAGTGTGATACGACATCTCTTGACGGATGGCGGATAAGATTCCTACATTTTGAACAGGGGCAAACAATTTTTTCTGGATTTCCCTTCCTTTCTGCATGCCCATAAACAAAATTCCGAATAGCTTGTCTGTATTCTTCGGACATTCTATGACACATAAACAAATCACTAATCAATATACAAATAATTACAAGTATAAACTACTAGTCAAAATTGACAAAACCTTTGTAGGTGGATCCATGCTTTGTCCATCTTGATAATCCTTTGATGTTAAAACCTAATGAAAAAGATGTTATGTCCAAAAAAATATGAGTCTTTCTCATGACGGAATATCGCTTTAGACATCACTCCAACTCTTACACTTGGAGTCGTTGATGCTTCACGGAATTAACAACATTATAATCGTAGGTTAAAAATCTTTGCAAATGCCTATATATATATATATATATATTCATGTCTAATTGGCAATTTTTTTATTCATGTCTAATGCTTTTGGAAATTTTGAAAATTTTTAGAAGTTTTTTATCATACAAATAAGCAGTTGATTATTTAATTATATATAGAACAAATCATACATATGGTTGTTACGCTGACAAAATGTTTAACTATTTGAAAAATATTTTTAATTTGTAATTCATACTAAATATCAAATTTCACCAATTACAATCATTTCACTAAGATTTCACTAATTACACTTAGTTTTTAATTACTCTTATAACCTTTCTTCTTTGAATCATTCTCATTGCAGACTTTAAACTACATGTTGGAACCCAAAAGAGTGGGATCTTCACTCCACCCTAACTCACTCAATTTTTCCCTCTATGAAAACTAATATATGGAAGCATGCACCAGCTACGTCTTATACCAAAGACATAACTTTACCTTGTTAATAATTATGCCTGCCAAAATGACCTCAACTTATTAATTCATACCAGTTGGGCTAATTATTTCCAGATGCAGGTGCTGTTTTTTGTAAACTACAAGGTCGATTGGCAACGCCTGTTTAAGTCCTTCACTTACTCAACAACATATATTTTCAGACAATTCTTGAATATCCTTAAACCCAGGTATTTATTTGTTTATCTTTATCTATTTTTTGTACGTATTATATGTATTAATGTAGATACTGTACTAAGATTGGAGACTCAAAGAAATTTAAAGTCAGTGCAGTATGTAAATAAATAGAAAGATAAATAAGAGCTGGATGTGGGTACCGCCAACTATTTACAAGTAAAGAAATGCTAGGTTTGGTTGATAATCAATATAATATGGGCTATGTTTAATTATGACCCTGATCTTTCTGCACTAGCCGATGATAAGTACTTCTGCCAGCATCTGGGAGCTGTTTAATTCATGCTGGCAAAGATAAAATGGCCCATTTAGGGAATGTAAGTTAACAATTTCGAGGTTTACTTAACATTGGCTTGTATGATAGATTTTAATTAACTTATTACTGTTATATATGCATACATCACTTTTATTTCCAAAACCTACCCATCGATATCACTTTAAATAACCTGGCGTGAGGGGTGGACTGTGTACAATATGCCCCTTCATAAAAGAACAGCAGCAACTTAACTCTCTGCAAATTTTTAACTGTATCCCCTAAGATATTCTGCGGATCAGTTACACTGGTCTATTATGATTTGCATAGGCATGCAAGATGGAAAAGTGCGAACCAATTTTCACAATATATGTACTGTTTTGTAATATATATTTTATAAGCTCAGTAGTTCAGCTTTAATTATCACTAATAGCTTACGGTGTCTTCCAAGTCGCCTGCTATATAATATATATAACCTATAAATTCAACATAATTATGTCGGTTGTATTTTGTCATTAGGATTTGATTTTAGTGATAGAGACGGATGATGTTGAATAACATTTTCAAATTTGACTTGTACACGAAGGAGTTCAATTTCGTTAACACTATTGTTCATGGCATTAAGTCAACATCATATTTTGATTGTTGGGATTAGCAGCGTCCATTGGTCTTTATTATCACTGTTCCACCCATGGAAACAAATATAAGTTAACATCTTAAAAAAGAATGTCACTCGATCCTATTCAATACAAACCATTTATTTCACTTGGAATCCAACGATATTTTGAGAGCTTTACGATTGACTGAATAATTTGATTGTATTATAGCTATTATTAAAGCAGAAAAGAAAAAAAGATCATATATATATATATACATATATAGATTCCTATATGTTTTCCCCTTCGTCCTCTCTGCCACTCTTTTGATATACCCAAAACCTTGCCACAACTCCAAGCATTAACCAATCCATCTGCACACTCAAAATTACGTAACTCCTCTTTAACTTGATCAAAATCCAAACCCTAACTAAAGAGTGGCTCACGATTGCCACTATCAACACCACCAACACGGTAGAAGGCCTAAAGCATACAACTTAAATGACAAAGCCACATAGTCTAAAGATCTCAGCTCTGCCATTTTCCAAGACTACGAATCCAATAAACATATTGTTCTCTCGTCTGTGTGGTGATTTGATGGGTTTTGGGTGATTATCCGATGCACCGAGGTAACATCGACCCAAACTTAATGCGTGTTTGTAATTTAGTTTCCATGCAACGAATTTGCCACATAATTGCATTACAACACTGACAAGGTAATATAGTTCCATGCAATGGTTTTGGTTCGATATACTCACATGCAAATAAATCAAGCTAAACGATATCAAAAGCACAAGAATCATCATCAACAGATGAAAACCTAAATCACATAATCGAAACCCTAACTTTTTGCATAATCACATCATCGACAGATAGAAAACCTAAATCACATAATCACATCATCAACATATAGAAAACTAAACTAAAACCATACCTATTCGTAGCGAGAGAAGTAGATCTGGATCCCGATTTCGTTTGCCCTAACTTCGAAGCGAGAGAAGTAGATCTGGATCGTAGATTCGGAGAAGTGATGCGGTTGCTATGGAAAAATCAAAACGCTGGAGCCGCCATGATCGATTTTGTAGGAAGATTGATTTTCGAGAGGAAATTATGTTTTTTTTAATGGGATACCGTATGTGTTGATCGAAAGACAGTAATGGGGAAATGAACGACAGCAACGCACGAAATTATGTTAAGTATTGACTATAATAAGTGTGTAACCTTTCAAACTAATAACAATCACTTAAAATTTGATCATCATATTTGTAAATTAATTAAGAATGTCATAATATTTTAAGAATTGAAATGGATGGCTACTGCATAGGCTAAGAATTAAAATACATTTGATCATCAAATGTTGGTACGTTACCGTCCAGTGATGAAACAGAAGCTTACGGTGGCTTGGAAACTGACCAATGATTGGACGAAAGGGGACTAAGGCAATCGGAGGTGGTGATAGCGATGAGGGAAGGGCTATAAAGGCATGGAGGGAGGCTCAGTTGAAAAGTTTTAGGTTGAGCGATGAGTAATGTGGTTGTAAGTGGCGGCGAAGAGGCCAAATTTCAACTATTGTATAGTATTGATTAAGTACTATTTCTTTATAAAAAATAAAAATATAAAAATATAGTTAGGTAAAAACTTTGATAAATATATATCCTACCTGATAAAATTACCACAGTGATATCAAACAAAACTGTTAAAATTAGTAATATATATGATTATTACTTATTAAGTATTACTTAATTATAAGTATAAATTAAGTAACACCATAATTAAACTATGACAGCATACATTTGTTAATATAATATTATTAATGATAAGTAATAAGTACTAAAATATTATAATTAGCAATTAATAGCATATATGATTAATATAATATCATTAATGATTAATTATAAAATATTAATAAATAATAAAATAATAATATTAATGATTAATAACCTATGATTAATATAAGTAATATAATTAGCGATTAATTACCTATGATTAATATAATATTATTAATAATTAGTAATAAGTACTAAAATAATATAATTAGCGATTAGTAGCATATGATTAATTAATATAATATCATTAATGATTAATTATTAAATAAAAAAAATTAATAAAGCGTTGTAAAAATAAATTATTGACTATCAAAATTGATAGCATACATTTGTTACAACGGACATCTAATTATCGTTAGGTATAATAGGTTGTAAAAGTATATATACATATATATATATATAACCTAGTAGTCAAACTGAATCCTATTACAACGGGCAAAAGCAGCCCAATGTCAAAACGAGATTACACAGAACTCTATTACAAGTGGCTGGAGAACGTCGTAAAATAATCCTATTACAACGGGCATGAAGAGCCCGTTGTAAAATATGCAAATGGTGATCTAAACCTGAAACCTATTACAACGGGTTGCTAATGACACTTGTAATAGAATTTATTACAAGGGGCGGCAGAAGCCCGTTGTTAAAAAGTCCTCCTATAGGCCAGTTATTACAAGGGTTTGGTAGAGAACCGTTGTTTTTTGTCACTATTACAATGGGCATTATTTTCCCGTTGTAAAGCAGACGTTGTTATAGGGTGTTTTTGTTGTAGTGGCAGGAGGCTCACACGTATGATATATATAGATATTCTCCTTGTGTCGCTGCTGGTCACTACTTTGGGCATTAGTAGTGTGCCTTTCCTTTCTTTTGCTTTGGAGACAGTTTTAAAATTGTAATAATGATGATGTGGAACATAAGTTGTGATTGGATTTTCCGCTGCTATGATGTTTAATTTTCAGCTTATGCACTTCTCACCTGTTTTATGTCAAAGTATGTTATTATTATATTTCATTCCATGTGCTATGAGGTATTCTACAGGTTTTTTTTAGTTCATCAGTAAGTTCTCTTCTTTTTCCTTCCTTTGGCGACCGTTCCGTGCTGGTTGGACATCAACACAGCGCACTTTCAAGGGAAATGTCGGCTGGTGCGGGGCGGACCGTCACACTTGGTATCAGAGCTCTAGGTTGCGTTGTTAACCTAGGGAAAGACACCAGGGAGAGATAATATGTATATGAGAGTGCGTAATTGAGATTATTTTGGTTTTCAAAAGCTGTATATATACTATTAGTATAGCCATGGATGAAGTCGCACTGCACTGACACCACAAAGAGGATGGTTAATCGTTTCTCTTTATAGATTGAACGATGAGTCGATATACGAGGGGCGCTGGTGGAGCAGCCAACAATGGGAATGCTCCTGATATAAGAGCTATGTTTACTGATTTCAGGAGAGTGATGCTTAGGGATGTTCAGAGGGCAGTCCCTAATGCTGCAAATGGTGGTGGTGCAGCGGTACAGGCGCCTAGAGCCGATTTCGCCAAGCTATGTAAGGATTACACTAGTCTTAGTGGAAAGCCGTTCCACGGAACGGAATCGGCTATGGATGTTCAGGATTTATTGGATAGTTGTGAGCATATCTTCGAAGACTTAGGTATCGAGGATGCAATGAAAAGAAAGCTAGCATCCCGTCAGCTGCAAGGACGGGCAATGAATTGGTGGAATGCTATTAAGGTAGCTACTCCAGAGGATCAAGTTACATGGGATCAGTTTAAGGCCCGATACGGTGAAAAATTTATCCCAGCTACCTAGAAGTTAGAGTTGTTTAGGAAATTCCTAGAGCTCAAGCAGAATGGTCGATAGATCGTGGGGAAAGCATTAAGGTCAGAGAGTCTTTACCCTAAAGTCGAAGACTGAGGTTGCATCTGCAGAGGAGACAAAGCCGGAAGCAAGCGGTGGAGGCAAGAATGGTTCTCAGAATAAGAGAAAGCAGAATCAGACCAAGGATGGCCAGAAGAAAAAGAATAAGAAAGATGTTGAGTGCTTCAGCTGTGGTAAGAAGGCCACTATGCCAAAGATTGTCGGGCCAAGCTAGCAGATAGGAAGTGCTTCAGTTGTGGCCAAGTGGGACATCACAAGGACAAGTGTCTGCAACCCCCTAAGGAAAAGCAGATTGTGAAAGCATATGCTATCAGTGTTGTTCCTTCTTCGTCGAATGCCCCAACTATGGTGGACAAAGGAAAGAATGTTGTTATCCAAGGTATGCTTTCTGTTTATGATGTTCCTGTTCGAGTATTGTTTGATACCGAAGCTTCCATTTCCTTCATATCTAGTGACCTGGTAGATAGGTTGGGATTGGAGCCCGAGATTGTCGATAGACCTTTAGTAGTGACGAACCTGATTGGTGGTTCGACTAGCCTTAGCATGATTTGTCGTAATGTGGTTTATCGTGTCATGGATGCATATTTGTTTGTGATTGCTTTGTTTTAGGCTTTACTGGGTTTGGCATTATTTTGGGAGTCGATTGGCTCCAAAGATACGGGGTGGTGGTAGACTGTGAGGGCTTTTTGGTGACAGTTAGAGCGGATGATTGGCGGAGGGTAGTGTTTGGTATTCTACCTAATGATGGGGTAATGGCTAGTTTTCTAAATTCCCTCGACATCCCGCATGGTGAGTTGTTAGATGTTCCTGTGGTTGGACAGTATCCGTACGTCTTCGAGGAAGTGACCGGACTTGAACCACACCGAGAGATTGAGTTCTGTATTGATTTGGTGAAAGATTCCAGACCTATAGTGATGCCACTTCGTCGTATGGAGCCAAGGGAGCAGCGAGAGCTAGGGGTGCAAGTAAGCGATCTTTTGAAGAAGGGATTTATCAGAAGAAGTGTTTCTGAGTGGGGAGCACCAGTTGTGTTTGCTACCAAGGCAGATGGTTCCCTTCGATTGTGTGTGGACTACCACGAGTTGAATAAGGTGACGAGGAAGAATAAGTATCCTCTACCGCGGATAGATGATTTGTTTGATCAGTTGAGTGGCGCGAGAGTGTTGTCCCGATTGGATCTCGCGACAGGTTTTCATTAGCTTAGAGTGGAAGCTGAAAGTATAGCTAAAACGGCATTTCAGACGCCGTTTGGATTTTATGAGTGGTTGGTCATGCCATTCAGGTTGACCAATGCACCAGCATATTTTGTGGATCTTATGAATAGGGTATTCAGAGATAAGTTGAATAAGTTTGTTCTTGTGTTCGTGGACGATATACTTGTTTATTCAAGGACAGAGGAAGAACACAAGGAACACTTAAGGATAGTGATGGAGGTGTTAAGAAAACACCAATTGAAAGAAAAGTTTTCTAAGTGTCACTTCTGGAGGAGGGAAGTGAGTTCTTAGGCCATGTCGTTTCAGAGAATGGTATTGCCGTGGATCCTGCGAAGGTGGCTACGGTACAAGATTGGTCTACGCCCAAGAATGCAATGGACATAAGAAGTTTCTTGGGATTAGCTGGATATTATCGCAAGTTTATCCAAGACTTCTCCAAGATAGCAGCACCGTTGACTCAGTTGACTAAGAAAAATCAAGCTTTCGCCTGGGACGAAATGTGCGAGAATGCATTCAAGAGTCTGAAGGAAAAGTAGACATGTACACTAGTGTTAGTCATTCCTAAGGGGAATGAAGAGATGACGGTATATACAGATGCATGTGGTACCGGACTGGGTGTTGTACTGATGCAAGGAGGTAGGGTGGTAGCTTATGCAAGTCTGCAATTGAAACCACACGGCCTACCCACGACTTGGAATTAGCAGCGATCGTATTTGCATTGAAGATGTGGAGACATTATCTCTTGGGAGAAAGATTCGAGTTGTTTACCGATCATAAATCGTTAAAGTATCTCTTCTCTCAGAAGGATCTAAATCTCCGACAGCAAATATGGTTAGAATTCTTAGCTTCCTATGATTTCAATATCGCATACACACCAGGAAAGGGCAATGCGTTTGCTGATGTATTGAGTAGAAGACATGCCAGATTAGGGGCTATGTTTCTAGAATGGAAGCAACTGGAGTACATCGCTGGGTATGATTTCAGACCAAAGTGCGAATTGGATCCAGAAATGTTAGCAAGTTTGACGATCAGGCCCACTTTGATTGAGCGGATTGGTTCCAGTCAGAGGGACGATCCTAACCTATTGGAAGTATCTCCAAGTTAGAGATGGGTATCGACGGGGAGATGAACAAGTATGGGCTTGATCGAGATATGTGACTTAGGAAGAATGGAAGACTAGTTGTACCCAATGTCAATGGATTGAGAGATGAAGTGCTTAGAGAATGTCATCACTCAAAATTGACTATACACCCTGGTGGTAACAAGATGTATTGAGACATGAAGCAGACCTACTACTGGGAAGGGATGAAAAGAAACGTTGGGAAGTTTATATCCAAATGCCTGAATTTCCAGTTAGTTAAAGCTGAGCAAAAGAAGCCTAGTGGTTTGTTGCAACCATTAGAGATTCCAGAATGGAAATTGGAACAAGTCTCAATGGATTTCATTGATGGGTTACCAAGGACTAGATCGGGCCATGATAGCATTTGGGTGATTGTGGACCGATTGACCAAAAGTGCAAGATTTATACCCGTCAAGTCGAATAGAATGGCTGCTAAGTTAGCTGAACTCTATGTAAAGTGGGTAGTGAGATTTCATGGAATACCCAAAGGCATTGTGAGCGACAGAGATCCGTTGTTCACTAGTGGATTTTGGAAGAGCTTAGAAGAGGCGTTAGGATCAAAATTACATCTCAGTACTGCATATCATCCTCAAACCGACGGTTAGACAGAGAGGGTGGATCGAGTGTTAGAAGATCTTTTGCGAGCTTGTGTATTGAACTTTGGTGGATCATGGGATGACCATTTACATCTAGTGGAGTTCGCATATAATAACAGTTATCAATCCAGTATCGGTATGGCTCCATTTGAAGCTTTGTACAGAAGATCGTACAACTCATCGTCATGTTGGTTAGAAACTGGTGAGAAGTTTGTGCTTGGACCAGATGTGATAAGAGAAACTTCAGCTAAGATTAAGGTTATCCAACAGAGAATGAAGGCTGCCCAGGATAGGAAGAAGAGTTGTGCCAATAAGAGGAGAAGAGAATTAAAGTTCTCCATTAGTGACTTGGTGTTTGTCAAGATTTCTCCGTTGAAGAGCACGATACAATTTGGCAGGAGTGGCATGTTGACACCAAGATTTGTTGGTCCATTCCCAGTTCTTGAGCAAATTGGGAATTTGGCATATAAAGTTGAATTACCAGACAAGATGGTAGGATTTCACAACGTATTTCATGTGTCCCAGTTAAGGAAGTTCGTGCACGACCCCGATGTGGCTATTTCACCTGATCAGTTGGATGATACCAAGGTTGACCCCAAGGCGGTTGGGAACCGCAAGCCTAAGCGTATCGTTGGGAAAGATACGAAGCAACTTCAAAGGAAGGCAGTGAAATTGGTCAAAGTTCAGTGGGGTGAGAATGAGAATGACTGTACTTGGGAGACAGAGGAGTGAATAAGGAAGACGTATCCAGAACTCTTCGCCTGGTAAGATTTCAATTTCGAATTAGTCTTTCCGCACGCTAGGATAGGCTTGTTTTGTTTGTTTTGCATGTTTGATTTTTGTATGTGGCTGGTAGGCATGTGGGATCCTTTGTATGTTTTGAGTTAAGGAATTTCGGGGACGAAATTTCCTAAGGGGAAGGGGGAGAATGTAACAATCCGTATTCTACGCATCGGACTATCGTAGAATATTTATTTCTTTTACATTCGAAGTCGTATAGTCATGTAACTTTAGGAGACGACTATTGGGTTCATTTCCTATGTTCATGATTTTTACCGATTTTCAAATGACCGTTTTACCCCTAGCTAATCTTGTTTCGGCCAAAACTTTTGATTGGGAAGGAGTTTTGACCTGAAACTACTTCCATTAGATCCGGATGATGGTTTACCTTTCCGTAGAGTGGTCGCATTAGCCAAACGGACTCACCATTTGAGAGATATGGCCGAAACAAGTTTCAGGTGGTGAAAAACAGCTTAACTGGGCTTAACCGGGTGATTAACTGCTAGGCCCAAGGGGGAATTTCGGGATTTGGAGTATTTAAGGGTTGTTAGGGTTTAGAGAACACCCTTTTTCTCACTTTCACAGCTGCCACTTTCATTCCTAGAACCCTAGCAATGGCCTCTACTTGCTAAAACACCCCCAAATCATGTTTTAATCGTTAATTAAGCCAAATCTACATCAAATCAAAGAGGATTAGCACAAGAATCAAGGTAGAACTGCTGTATAGCTTTGGTATTCGCGCCCAAACAAAGAATCATTTCAGATTTGATATTGTAATTGTAGCAAAGGAGAGTGATTTGCATAGTTCCTCACTAATTATGGTTAATTAAGGGTAATTAGTGATAATTAGCGAATTTATACATGTTAATAATCTAGAAAAATATTGATAAATTTCAAAATATTGTGTTAGGCCTCTGTTAGAAAATTTGGTTAAGTTTTACTAAACCTATCATTAGTTTTGTTTAAACATGCTCAGGGGAAAATATGGGATTTTGGCTATGTTTGATCCGTTTTAACCTATCAAATTATTGTTTTGGTGTTTGTGGTAGATTATACATGTTGCTATGACTGTATGGTATGCTTTGTGATTGATTAGAAGGGTTAGAATGGTCGAAAACACCGTCGTATGGTGTAAAATAGTCGCCGGAAAAAGTTGCAGGAAAATTGTGCAGGATTTCGGATCGGTTGAAAGGGCTCGGGTCGGATAGTGGACTGGGCAAGGGAGCACCGAACCAAACTGGAACTTAGCACAAGATAAAACAAGGTGAAAAGGAAGGCCATTGGGATCGTGTCGGAGTTGAGATCGGGCTGAAGCTTGGCGTGGGGATCGGATCAGAATGACAGGAGGACAGAGGATCGGATCAAACTAACTGGAGGGCTAGAGGACCGAACCGTATCCAAGCAGAAGCACCCGAACTGAACCGAGTTGGAGGATGGCACCCAAACCGAACCGAATGAAGGAGATGAGCCAAACCAAGATGGAGAATCCGAACCGAACCGAACAAGAAATTTGAAGATGAGGTATAGCCGAACCGAACCAGACTTAAGCTACTTCTACTTGACGACTCTTTCGAAGACCAACTCCAATTCGACCAAAACCAAAGATGCAAAGGGAGTCCAAATAGTAAGTAGAGTTCATGGCCTAGAAGGGAACCAACAAGTTAACTTCATTATTGGGCTTTGCTGCGGGACGTGTGCTAAGGGGTTATCGACGTCCATAGCTTTGATTCACCACCAAGACAGATATTAGGCTACGTATCAATGCAGTGGGGTAGTTATTAACCCATGGGGCAGAGTGATCGTAGCATGGCTATGAGCCAGTGCAGTGGAGTCGTTATGACTTCATGGGGCAGAGTGGACAAAGCAAAGACAAGTGACTATAGATCAGTGCAGTGGTGTCATCATGACTCCATGGGGTAGAGTGATCATAGTAAGGAATAGGGTGATCAAAGTAGTGGATATCATGTGCTTTACGCACCGAGTGAGAGATGCGAGGATGGTTGCTATGTTTGATTGTTTGCTTTCACTACGTCATGCACACCCCCACCCTCGTATTCTTTACACCTTATGTTTAGTGGCACCTTAGAGTATTGAGCGGTATGTTGTGCTAACTCTTTGGTTGCAGGTCCAGGTTCAGGTATGGTTTAGTATACCTGTTATTGTTCTGTTTTGATGCTTATCGCTCATACCAGACTTTTGTCTGACCCCGAGTTTTATGTCTCTTCTTATTACTCTGGGTGCTCTCAAATGGGAAGACTAGAGACAGGTTAGGTGGCATGCACGGGTAGCTGTACCGGAGACGAGCAGGAGGCTCCCACGTATGATATATATAGATATTCTCCCTGTGTCGCTGTTGGTCACTACTTTGGGCATTAGTAGTGTACCTTTCCTTTATTTTGCTTTGCAGACAGTTTTAAAGTTGTAATAATGATGATGTGGGACATAAGTTGTAATTGGATTTTTGCGCTGCTATGATGTTTAATTTTCAGCTTATGCACTGTCTCACATGTTTTGTGTCAAAATATGTTATTATTATATTCCATTCCATGCGCTGTGAAGTATTCTATAGGTTCTTTGTTAGTTCATCAGTAAGTTCTCTTCTTTTTCCTTCCTTTGGCGACCGTCCCGTGCTGGTTGGACATCGGCACAATGCTTTTTCATGGGAAATGTCGGCTGGTGCGGGGTAGGCCGTCACGATTTCATTGTTTATTACAACAATTCCATCAGAATACAAGAATATACAGAGTGTGAATAAATATTACACTACAGAAATCAGATATTTAAATTACATTACATAGCTGCGGAAAATAATACAAAACACAACTGAAAGAGATAAACGGATACGGAGCTTTCCGAATATCGTTCCAGCTGGAAATCAGGATCCTGTGAATATAAATCTGCAAAACCAAAACTACTAGCTACCCGTGTCGAAAATAGGGGCACCCAGAGTTTAGGTTAAAACAATAAACTCCAGGTCAGTCATGTGACTGGTGTGAGAACTAAAACAATTATTTAAAACTTTACTTTAAAAGAGAGTAATTCAAGAGGCCACGCCGTATGACATGGAATGGGTTTCCTCCCAAGAATACTAGTGCATAGAATAAACAGCGCAATGCTTTTTGGAAAAATGAAGCTATTATAAGACCCAGGTCCCATCACACACTGCAACGCAAGACGGAGGATAGGATTTTCCCTTATAATATCCAAATAATGCTTGATACGTTTAAAACAAATCATTTGATACAATTATATGTGTATAATGTCAAAACAACTTCAAATATAAATGTATCAATCCTAGGCGGCATGGGTACCAGCATGTCGCCAATACTAGGCTCTACAAATAAAACTGAAATGTCACGTATTGGAAATTGGATTTCCATCATGAGTCGAGGCCAGGGACAAGCACCTCACCGGCTTCGAGACACTCTAGCAAATGCCTTAGGATTCTCTGCAGAGAACCCTTGGAATCGGCTGGGCCGGTCCACACTTACGTTAGTGGATTGGCAATGCCTGAACACACGTTTCCCGATCCTATCGGACCTATCCATTGGCTCCTAAGAGACCGATATATCTGAGGCACCTTCCATTCCAACATCCACAAAGGTATAATAATCAACGATGTCAGGGCTAGTAAAACGCTGACACCACCCATAACTACAAAGAAACGTCGTGTTCTCCCAGCGGTCCGTATCTCGTTTTTAACTCATACCGAGCTGTGAGGCTCGCGAATCAACGCTATACACAAAGCTACACTGTATTAAAGCTGTGCTTTGATCATCAACCACAAGACTCTGCTTTTCAACAAAAGCCTTGATCATTTGCATCTCAGCATGCCACATAGGTAATCCATGTCATGCGACTGATATCTATCGATATATAACCTCTGAGCTCGTAGGTCTCAGAGAAGGGAATTAAGCAAGAGAATAAATTCTCCGCCGCCAAACAGATATATATATTTAATAGAAATCAGTCAACACAGAATAAAATCCAATGTCAGACACATAATCCATTTACAAGTCCGTTCTGGGTCTGAACGAAACCGAAGGCACCTTATACCTCGCATATCCATTGATCTCCAAATACGTCTAGACGTTGACCAACTATTTCCCTCCTCTTGACCCAATCAAGATCACCAGTAATCGTTCAAATGATTTAAAGACCTCCGGTCTTCAACCACCTTTTTCATCTTCGACTTATCTTCGATTCAGTTATTCAGAATGGGATAGACCCGGTCTTTTCGAATAACTTGCGTATATAATAAACAAGTGCTATAAAAACACAACATATGCCTCATTCCAATTCTGAATATTCTTTTATTTAAATATTCACATCTTTAGGGATTTGTTCCCATTATTTATCAAAGATAAATTCTTCAAAATTTATTCTTTAATCTTCCTTTGGATATCATTTCGAACCATATTACGGTTTTCCAAACTAGTCGGGATTAACGAACCATACCGAAGTAATCATTTATTTTATTTCCCAATCCCAACCTATTCATCCCATGGAGCAGAACTGTTATTACCCCATAACTAACACCACAGTGTCATCGGTAAATTTAATTACCATTTTCCGATCAAATCTAATTAAAGATTTAACTATCGTTAGGAGAAAAACAGGCGATACTCCACTCTCGATCATTTTCCAAATTTTATAATTTAAATTATCAATCCACCTTTCAATCTAATTAAAGATTCATTAAAACTCCACATAGTTTTAATCTTTCCAAAAATCATTATTAATGATTTTTTTTAACTTTGGAAGCAAAAACATGTCGCATCGACAATCTATACCGTACTATTGATTTCTACCGATATATAACCTCTAAGCTCGTACGTCTCAGAGAAGGGCATTAAGCAAGAGAATAAATTCTCCGCCGCCAAACAGATATATATTAAGCAGAGATCAACCATACAGTTCAAAATACAACGACAGACATGTAATCATGTTTTTTACTGGGTTAAAGAACTAAGGTCATTTAAAACACAGTTCACGATAAACCCAAATCAAATTCCTTTAGTTATGGAATCTTCACGGAAAAACAAATCAATATATAATCGATATCAATTTCCGTATCCGACTAACAATACAAATGGAATAACGACAAAACCTTTTTAAATTCCATATGTATTAACAATCTTCCTCCACAGAATTTTATTTCGATTATTATCAAATAGAATTCCATTTAATTCAAATTCAATATATTAAACTGGAAAATGTTACTTTGGAAAATTCGTTTAAATCTTTATAAAAAGATTTATAAATTCCAAATCATATTTCACTGTAAATCAGGTTAATGAATGAATGTCATTAAAAATACAGTTCACAATAAACCCAATTCACATTCTATTCATAATCGGATTAAAGAACGAGTGTTATTTAAAATGCCATTCACAATAAAGCCGAAAAAAAATTTAATTATTCCAATTAAATATATTAATTAATTGGTATACTTCATCAAATCTAAATAAAAAGATTTAATCTTTTCCTTAACTGGGTTTGAGAACAGTGTTAATGAAGACACCATTCACGACAAATCCAAATCCCATTTGACATTAAATACAAGGCTCTGACCAGAAAATATATCGGCTTATATTCAATATCAAATTCTGAAATCAACAAATATCGTATTGGAATAACGATATATATATATATATATATATATATATCTTCCAAATTCCTCCACAATATTCGTATAATCATGAAATCCAATATCGAAATATTATGAAGATAATTTCGATTCGAATCCATTCCAATTCATATATTGGAAATTTTGGTTATTTTTAAAACCATTTCAAATCCAATTTATTTATTTTTAAAAATAATTGCATTATAATTCTAGTTCAAAACTAGTTCATTCCGATAAAAATATATTTTTATCTTTTCAAATATGTGATTTTTCAGCCCAATTCTTTCCAAATCATTTATTTTGATTTTACACGAATTATCGATATTTTTAATAATTTTATCAAGGCCCGTACAGTCGATTTCCAAAAATGGCCATCGAACTGCACTTACAACGACCTTTTCCAAATTTGATTTGGACATAATTCCAAATCCAACAGTTAGATTTAAAAATCCTCCTATTCGTTAAAAAGCTCTTTTCGATACGAACCCAACGATTCTGATTTTCGGAGAATCCGACGGTCGGATCTCTCATAATATCTGTTCGAAGTCAATGGTCGAAATCTGCGAACTACCGCCGCGCGGCGCGTTCTATTCAGGCCATTATATAATATATATATATATATATATATTTCGTCGATTTCCTTTTAAAATGTATTTTATAAATCGTTTTCAAAACGATTTCAACTTCATATTCAATTTCAAATCAAAGTTGAATATTCCATATCATCGATATATAAATGATAATATTTTCAAAACATTATATTTTGAAATCAATCCTTTTCGATATTCATTATAAAAATGAATAAAATCGATATAAATATTGTTCACGTCAAAATGGCGTCAATCTAATCAACACGGCTTTATATATTTAAATATATTGGTGTCCATCCAAAATCGGACATCAAAATCAGATTTTGATCTTTTACTAAATATTATTTGAAACTATTCGTTATTTTAAAATATTCATTCTTTTCTGAACTGGAATCAGACACAGTCAATCACCATATAAATTGATTTATATGGATTTTATACAACACACGTACACAACAACAATCACACACAGTCAACCATCATCCAAAGTGCATTCTACACTGCATAAGCATCAAATATAATTATTTAACGCTTACAGCAGCCTGTCAATCAATCGATCGACATAAAGCTAATTATTGAGACTAGTCTACGTTATATATCATCCCAACACCCGTGTGGTGTTTTCAAACAACAAACACAGATTTATTTGTGCAGTTGGGCGATGTGTAAAATTTATCGTCCTAATCAATATCAATCAAATGTGTGCACATAAACAAATCGTTCGATTTGCTTACAAATATTTTTTTTATTCATATACACGTTAAAAATTATATTTTTGACTATAAAATATTTATTTTCATTCCACATCAAACAATCAATTTTCACAACACATCAATCAAACAAGCATACAAGTCGTCCATGATCTGTGGAAAACGGGTGTCGGGTGCTGCTAAGCACCGTCTGCATCCTAGTATATATTTTAACTATAAATTAAAATAAAAGTGAGGAGTTCTCACCTTTGGGTTCCACTCCGCCGTTCTTTATTTCTGAACGGTTCAGATTTGTTCGAAATTCCAACGCATCCTTTTCACGCTGTTCATATATAAAAATCATATTTTTATCGCTTCATTCCAATAAATAAAAATGATATTTTTATTTCTACTTCATATATTTTTACAACGCTTCTTTCTATATAAAAATTATATTTTTATATTTCTACTTCTAATATAAAGATCGAATTTTTATTTCGCTTCGTATATAAAAATCGAATTTTTATCTCTATGGTATCCATATAAAGAATGTATATTTATCATAATGAAAATATTATAAAAATTGTATTTTTATTTATAAAATTCACATTTTTCCATTGGTAATGAATATATAATAACCACATCTTTACATTTCCATTCAAACGATAAAAATCGTATTTTTTACTTCGCTACCTATATGATAAAAATCATATTTTTTTTTATCTTCTATATAATAAAAATTACATTTTTATTATCTCTATAATATAAAAATCATATTTTTATATCGCAACATACATTATAAAAGTCGAAATTATTTTAATCGAAGAGATTACATAGAATAATCGCATTTTTAATCGATGAGATTACATAGAAAAACATAAACTTGATATACATAAAAATCTAAACTTCTCTAATTTAAAAATCTAATCTTCTCTAATTTAAAAATCTAATCTTCTCGCTACAAAAATATTCAATCTTTTCGCTATAAAAACAAAGCCTTTCACATAATTAAAAATATAAGCTTTTCATGTTTAAAAAGGTATAAGAAAACAAGGTCAGAAAAAGAAACTTACATTGAAAATTTTTAGGGTTTTCCACCGCCGGAGAAGGGGGTGGCGGCGCCGCTGGTTGCTGGAGGTGGGGGTGCGGCTTTGGTCACGCGTCAGAAGCAGTGTTCTGGTGGTGCTCGCGGCGTCGGTCTGCTGAAGGATTGGGGTGCGTCAGTCAATTCGAGAAGAGGGGGAGGGAGGAGCGGGTCGGTGGTCGTGGACGGTGGGTGCGGTGGCCAACGTCCGGTGGCGCGAGGGTTGATCGAGGGTAGGCGGTGAGGTTTCATCCATCTTTTTTTTGTTATTATTTTTAATTTTAACGATAAGAAGAGAACGGGGGGGTTTGACTTAGAAGATAGAAGGAGAGGGAATGTTTATTTAATTAATTTATTTTATTTTCAAAAAAAAAACTTTTTATTTCGACCTCCAAACGAGACCCACCGACTGTCGCCCATAACTAACTACCCCCATTCCAAACACAATGGGATATGTATCATAAGCCAGTTTGGTTGTTTCGATCGGTTTCCATCAAAATCAAAATATAAATCTATATATTTAATTTGATCACACATTTCAATTTACTTGGGCCACATACGGACTCTAAAAATTCCTGAAAAATTATTTCTAACTTCGTATTGACGATACAGTCCTATCAAAACTAACTTCATCAAATTCTGAGATCATTTGAAAAATGGTCATTTTCTGGTCGATCCAATTTAACTGAAACTATTCAAACACGTTTTCGTTTGCTAAGCTCACATATTGTTTCGAAAAATTATGAATTTTGAAACCTAACGCTAATTTGACATCCCAGATCCAACAAAAGTGGTTCCGTCGAAAATAGAGAACGTTTGCAAATTTTCCAATTTTAAGGGCCAAAATTCAATAGCGACTATTCTGAATTTTCAACTGGACATAACTTTTTATTCCTGCTATGAAATTTTGATTTTTTGGATTTACTGGAAAGATATTCTCAAATAGATTCTAATATTTTTGGTTTTTCTAAAATTTGGTTTATTTTGAATCATGTACATTCATTTGAAATTTGAAATCGAATTTTCGAACTACCGCGCCATTTTCAATTCCTTATATAATTAAAAATAAATATTTATGTTCTAACGATGATTCAAATAAATATATACATTCTAATTCTATTCAAAATAAATTTCTCGCTGTAGTTATTTATAATAAATCATTTTAAATATTCAAAATTCATTAAAATTGCCAAAATAAAAAATTTAAATTGGTTTGGATTTTCCGAGTTGTTACAATCTCCCCCACTTAAAATATTTTCGTCCTCGAAAAGGAACTTAGCTAAAAGTTTTTTTACAAACCAACTCAACTTTCATTATTTTCATTATGGCTTAAGTTCTTCAACTTTTCAGTTTCTAAGAACTTTTCAAATTTTCAAAAATTTGGATAATACCCTAAATTTTCGAAAAATTTCGCCATAATCTCCCCTGCACGGGAGAACTGGGAAAATCCCGAAATGGCCATACAAGCCTCTCCAATCCAAAAAGAAAAAGAAACGGCTAAGAGGCTAGCCAATTGGCTCATAAAATCATCCAAACCCAATAAATTTGTAAACATGTACCTATTTATCGGGCATACAATTTTATTCCTCTGCTCTAACCTCTTTGCAATGACCTGTTCAATGTATACACATGTATATGCGTGCAATTCTAACAAATTTCAATTTGGTTCAATATTGGATTCAAACTGGCTAAATTTACCTTACGTTCACATAATGGTTTAAATGAATAATCACATTACACAACCATCAATCAATTAGTGAATTAATGTTTCAAATTCATAATCTTGATATATAGTCAAAAATCACATTTTTGGTGCCAAATCACAATAATAAGCCCCATCCAGTTTTGGTTCTCACACCAGTCAATTGGAAATCATATAGATATCCCACTTTCGAAGCTCGAACACGAATTTTGATGATGATCGATCAATCATCAGAACCATCTTCGGGCGACTAGAATGTTCTTCTACATCTATCCAGTATATTAAAACTTCGAATATACGTTTCAAGGCCTATATGCAGATTCTTTATATATTGGATTGTCCAAATTCAATACAAATAAATATTCAAATACGTTGAATAAGGTTTAAATTTTCAAAACAAAATTTGTTTTAATTTTTAATATTTAAAAATATTACTCTTCACACTCGTTCTAGGATACTACTGATCCTATCTCTAACGAGTCATTCTTATTGGATATTGCTAATCCAATCTCTGATGAATTCTTTCGTTTGGTTCTAATGTGTCTTGTTATCGAGCTCTTTAAACCAGAGCTTTGATACTAAATGTAGCAACCTGAACTTCCCCGCAAAGGAAAGAATGAATTGCTTTGAGGACACGACAAACCAGAACACAAACAGAAGAACATTTCATTGTTTATTACAGCAATTCCATCAGAATACAAGAATATACAGAGTATGAATAAATATTACACAACAGAAAAATATCAGAGATTTAAATTACAGTACATAGCAGCAGAAAATAATACAAACACAACTGAAAGAGATAAACGAATACAGAGCTTTCCGAATATCGTTCCAGCTGGAAATCAGGATCTTGTGAATATAAATCTGCAAAACCAAAACTACTAGCTGCCCGTGTCGAAAATAGGGGCACCTAGAGTTTAGGTTAAAACAATAAACTTCAGGCCAGTCATGTGACTGGTGTGATAACTAAAACAGTTATTTAAAACTTTACTTTAAAAGAGAGTAATTCACGGGACCACACCGTATGACACGGAACGGGTTTCCTCCCAAGAATACTAGTGCATAGAATAAACAATGCAATGCTTTTTGAAAAAATGAAGCTATTATAAGACCCAGGTCCTATCACACAATGCAAAGCAAGCCGGAGGATAGGTTTTTCCCTTATAATATCCAAATAATGCTTGATACGTTTAAAACAAATCATTTGATACTATTATATGTGTATAGTGTCAAAACAACTTCAAATATAAATGCATCAATTCTAGCCGGCATGGTACCATCTACCATGTCGCCAATACTAGGCTCTACAAAAAAAAACTGAAATGTCACGTATTGTAAATTGGATTTCCGTCATGAATCGAGGCTAAGGGAAAGCTCCTCACCGGCTTCGAGACACTCTAACAAATGCCTCAGTATTCCCCGCAGAGAACCTTTGGAATCGGCTGGGCCAGTCCACACTTACGTTAGTGGATTGGCAATTCCTGAACACACATTTCCCGGTCCTATCGGACCTATCCATCGGCTCCTAAGAGACCGATATATCCGAGGCACCTCGCATTCCAACATCCACAAATATTTATATTCTAACGACGATTCAAATAAATATATACGTTTTAATTCTATTCAAAATAAATTTCTCGCCATAATTAATTGAAATAAATCATTTTAAATATTCAAAATTCATTAAAATTGCCAAAATAAAAACTTTAAATTGGTTCAGATTTTCCGAGCTGTTACAATATAGGACCAGAGCAAGGTTTGGTCAAGGAGGAGGGTGTACATATGCACCGTGCACGTGTGTACTATACAGACAACGACTGGAGATTGGAGAAGCAAGGACATAAAGATGCAGTGTAGAGTAAGAGCTAAAAGGATATTTGTATCCAACAAATCAATAGGAAGAAAAAAGTTTTATATTTAAGTTAATTATAATATATATAGTAAGGCAGAAACCATCAGATAGGAAAGAAATGAGAGAAGAAAAATGGGAAGGAAGTGGTACAGTTTTTTTATGGTTGCATGGTATAGGCTTTTGGGCCTGCGCGGTTGGTGTAGCAGAGTAGACAGAAACAAATGGTTGGCAAAAGAAGTTGTTTGAATTAGTGGTGTATGCAGGTTGAAGAAGAAGAAAAATGGGATGAAGTTTGGCTTGGAAATTGTTGCCTGGAATGTTTAAAAAGGAGAAAGGTTGCATACGTTTTCTTAGGCTTTCGGTACGGGACTGGCCTCTAAAAAAATTATACAGTAAAAGGAAAAACGGAAGTTAGCAATCAGGGTAAGAAGGAACAGAGAAAGAGTAAACAGAATATTTGGCACAAATTTGTTGTCTGCGACATTTAAAATGCATGTGAGAGTAAATGGGCTTGGCCATGTAATTAAAGGTAAAGAGAAATTAAAAAGAAAAGGAATGATTTAGGTTAAGTTTTAAATAGAATATATAGGATCAAATAGTTGGCTCTTGTGACGGCCCGCCCCGCACCAACCGACATTTACTCCAAGGTGCGCTGTACACATGTCCAGTTAGCACGGAACGGGTCGTCAGAAGGAAAAGGAAGAAGGAAATGAACATACAAAGAACCTGTAGAATGTCTCACAGCGCATCGAACAAAATATAATAATAACATACTTGACATAAAACAGGAGAGACAGTGCATAAGCTGAAAATCAGAACTAAACATCATAGCAGCGGAAATCCAAAATACAGCTTATTACAACTTTTCAACTGTCTCAAGCAAAGTAAGATAAATGAGGTACACTACTAATGCCCAAGTATCGACCACCAACGACACAGGGAGAATGTGTATATATATATAATACGTGGAAGCCTCCTGCCCGCCTCCGAATCAGCTACTTGCGCATCACCAGCTAACCTGTCTCTAGTCTGCTCGTGTGAGCACCCAGAGTAATAAGAGGAGACATAAAACTCTGGGTCAGACATAAAGCCTGGTATGAGCGATAAGCATCTAAAGTGAACAATAACAGGTAGACTAAAACATACCTGAACCTGGACCTGCAACCAAAGAGTTAGCACTACATACTGTACAACACTCTAAGGTATCATATCAAACAGTGTAAAGATATGGAGGTGGGGGAGGTGTGCATGTCATAATGATGGCAAACAATCAAGCATAGCATCCATCCTCACATCTCTCACTCAGTGCGTAAAGCATACGATATTCACCACTTCGACCACCCAACATTCCTTGCTACGATCACTCTGCCCCATGAAGTCATAAATGGCTTCACTGCACTGATAACGTAGCCACTAATCCTTTGCTATGTCCACTTTGCCCCATGGAGTCATAAGAACCCCACTGCACTGGCTCATAGCCTTACTAATCCTTACTATGTCCACTCTGCCCCATGGAGTCACAAGAACCCCACTGCACAGGCTCATAGTCTTACTACTCATCACCTTGCCCCTCGGGTCGTAATGACCCTACTGCACTAATAACGTAGTCTTGCTACCATCACTTTGCCCCTCAGGTCATAACGACCCTACTGCACTGATAAGTAGCCCATCATTCCTTTTTAGTGGTGAATCAAAGTTATGAACGTCGACAACTCCTTAGCACACGTCCCGCAGCAAAGTCCAACCATGAAGTGAACTCATTGGTTCCCAACTGGTTCCGGGATCCTGAGCTCTAACTTCCATTTGGACTACCTTTGCATCTTGGGTTATTGGTCATCACAATCGAATCGGATCGGATCAGCTGTAACACCCCGTAATTTGAACATAAAAATTCGCAAATTAAAGTATACTTAATTAAGTGAAATGGGTTGCGCAGAGAAATATATATATATATTGATATATATATATATATATAATTGAAAATTTAATAAATAAATATGCAAAAATGTTCAAAACAGCGAATTGGGAGAGGGGAATAACCGAACCGGCCGATTTTTGAGGTCGACCCGAGCTCGCTGGGTCGACTAGGGGTTAATCCAGGGTGTTTGGCTGTCAACCCGTGGGCCGATTCGCTCGAATGCAGATTTTGCATTTGAATGGTTCTCATGGTTCAGCTTTAATCTAAAGGCCCTAAATGGTTCCTACATGTGACTTCTTCCCCCAGACATGCTTTAAAGGCTAGGATTGGTTCTAGGGTTTATCCTATGGCTAAAACTATCCTAGTCTTCTATAAAAAGACCCCTAACCCTCTCCTAAAACCCTCATAAATTGATCCTACAACTAAACTATGCCAAAATGATTCCTCATCATGGCCTCCACTTCAACCCATGGCCTCCATCTTCCTCTTCATGATAGCTTAAGTGTTCTAAGATAGTTCTAAAGTAAAGGAGCCTCTTTTCTTCATTCATGAGAGATTCTATGATCATTTGAGTGATTTCATGTTTGTATGAGAGTTCATAAGTTGCATTCTAGCCAAAGTTGCAACCTTTTCTTGACCAAAAAGCAAGGATCTTGCATGAGAGCTCATAAGCTTCATTCAAAGCCAAAGTTGAAACCTTTCTTCTTCAAAGCAAGGATTTTTATTGATATTTGCTCAAGGGTTTCATTTGGAGCTTGTTCTTTTGGGGTTTTTGGGTGATAGCATGAATGGCTTCGTCTCAATCTTTGTTTTATATGTTGATTTGTGCCTTCATAGCATAGTAAGCCCTCTTCCTACTCTTAGATATTAACTTTAAACTTAATGTGACATGTTGTAAGTTGGGTTTGAACATTAAGTATGTTGCATGCTATCATGTTATGTATCCTATCATGACTAAAAAGTCATTATCTTGATCTTGTGGGCTTAAAGATATAAACTTTATGTTGAATGTTGCATTTTGGCAACATGAGAACTATCATATCCCTTATGATAGCTTACATGTAATGCCATATGCGAACTTCTAGCCATCTTTCTATATCATTTATCACCATGATTCACCTATGTGCTAAGTTTGAGGTTGTGCATGTTTTTGAGGCATAATAATGTAATATGCAAGTTAATTAACACGTTTATGCCTCATTTGCCACCATGTTTAACTTGTGGCCTTATACCCCTTTTGTCATGCCTTTGCCAAGTTCCTTCTATTAATCCATTATGCGTTGTTGTGAATGTATATGCGAGTTTAAAAGCGTTGGGTTACGTTATGGGTAAAACTTTAATGACGTGAAACATGATTTGGGTAAATGGGTATAAACATGACAACATGCAACTTTGGCTATGAGCATGGGACTTGGAAACTTGACACGTATGGGTTGTAAGTGTAACAAGACACTAGACCAAACATGAAAATGGCCAACTCGAGGTTGGGTTGAGTTTGTAGCATAAATCTTCCCGGACTCGCCCGGCTTAACTAGTGGCTACAAACAATAGGATCCAATGTGAGAAGTTGGTCATGTCGCGCTTTAGACCCGAGGTTAGATTAGGTTGTGGTGTAAATCTACCCTGACCCGCCCGGCTTATCTAGTAACCACAACAAAGTCTAATGTGAGAGGTTGAGAGTGCATTAATTAAATTAATGCCACATGATAAGGTTAAGTAAATTTGACTAATGACACTTAACCGATATGACACAAATGGGTAGGTTATGTGGGACCGGGCTTGATTTCTTAATGACACTTAACCATACAAGACAGTTAGGGGATGGGGTTAAGTAATTTACGCTTAACTAATCTAAACACGGTAATTAGATGGGGTTAAGTAACTAAGACTTAACTAATCTAAACACGGTAATTAGATGGGGTTAAGTAACTAAGACTTAACTAATCTAAACACGGTAATTAGATGGGGTTAAGTAATCTATACTTAACTAATCTAAACACGGGAATTCGATGGGGTTAAGTTAAACACTTAACCAATCTAAACTTGGTTATTCAATGGGGTTAAGTAACCAATACTTAACCAATTTAACATGATAATTTAATGGGGTTAAGTAACTTATACCTAACCAATTATACGTGATGATTTGATGAGGTTAAGTAACCTATACTTAACCAATCTAATAGGTGGACCTGATAAGGGTTAAGTCACAAGACCTTTTAAGATTAGGCTTAACCATTGTAATACGATTAGTGGACGGGGTTAAGCTAACCCATACTTAACCAATCCGACTCGATAATCTGATGGGATTAAGATAATCCATGCTTAATCAATCTAATATGAAAATCTAATAGGGTTAAGGCAAATAAATACTTAACCAATTTGACTTGATAGGGTTAAGTCATGAGCTTCTTGTTACACTTAACCAACTTGTAGGGCTAAGCCTTGAACTTGAGTACTTAGCCAATCTTGACATGATTTGTAGGCGGGTCAAGTCACGAACTTGGACAACAACACTTAACCCATTTGACAAAACCCTAGCTCAGAGGACTAGGTTGGAAATCGTAGTTAACAAGGATAGCGGAAAGAGGGGCTAAGTGGTAAACCTTAGTTAAGGGTAACTAAGTAATAATTCTTAGCTAAGGACATGGGACTAGTTCATAAAGAGATGAGTAACCTGGTACGGTAGGTCATCGCTTAGTATACGAGGAGGAGCAAGTTATCTGACAAGGATAAAAGCTCCAGCGAACTGGGTGACGAAGTGAAAGCTTCGGGGAACGTGAGGGTAGTCTTGGTATCCCTCTGTGAGGTGGCGAGTGGTCCATGAAACCCGGCCTCACAGGGGTTAAGGTCTACGGTAGAAGAGCCAAGAGTATGCCTTGGTTGCTATGCGAGCGACCTAAAGACTGGGATGGATTAGCGTGGAGTCGACGATACTTGATTTTGCCCCGGGATAGCATGTCGCCGACTACCTACCATCTTTAGTCAATCGTGTACGTACGGAAAGGCAGGGAACTCCCAAAAGACCATATACTAGCTATCAAGTTATGGGTGAGGTTGGCTATCTGGAAGTGGGCATCGATGGGCCTTAGTGTAGTTCTCATACATGATTTTTCTTGGATTGCCTTTCAGTAGTTGAGGGAGGGGTCACGTGGGACCATAGCCACGGGTACAAAAACAGACCTTGATATCTGCATCAGCAGACGACTTAAAGCTCCCGACCGAGTTCTGTATTTCTTGATTTGCCCTGGCACGGAACTCGGATGGCACATTGAGGAACATGTGCATCTAGACATGGGAAACGATTCACGATACATACGTGGGATAAAGGGCGCGGTTGACGGGTGGAATAATCCCTAGTGGCCCTAGGTGGCTGAACCCAAACCGAGACACGCAAACGTTCATTAGGTAGCATAATCCCTAGTGGTCCTAGGTGGCATAAATCCTAAGTGAACGCGCGATAGTTCAGGGTAAGGAAACATAACTAGATTAAGAGTAGCAGTCCAATATAACCTCAAGGATAAAACGTTTACATGGGAAAGCCCGTATGGCCTAAGGCAAAGGACTGAACTTATACATGGAAAGAAACATACGAGTTGGGAAAACCTACATATGCTATATATTAGGTTGACATGGACCATTACATGACCTTGGGCAAGGGACATTCATATTTAACACATGACGCGGGTTGGGATACTAGTACGAGAGGTGCAGAGCAAATATACATGTTAGAACCAGGGGAAATATACATGATAGATACCATGGGATGTTATGCAGGATAGATACCTTGGGATAGTATACTTGATAGAAACCTGACAATGTGATACCTTGATTTATCTTGACACCGTAGTTTATCATGACACACTCGTGTATCTTGGTACAGTAGTACATCCTGTTATTTTGGTTTAGCTTATCTATCTTGGCATCATACTTATGTTCATCTCAGTTTCTCATGCC
The DNA here is from genome assembly GCA_030737875.1 of Allium sativum. Taxonomy (NCBI): domain Eukaryota; kingdom Viridiplantae; phylum Streptophyta; class Magnoliopsida; order Asparagales; family Amaryllidaceae; genus Allium; species Allium sativum. Next base: position 963,145,924 of record CM060912.1, on the reverse strand, counting down.
AGTTAACTTTACTAGTTTATATACTGATAGTAGATAGGGCTTACCAGTCTTTATGACTGACCCCGTTTTGTTTCGCCTCTTGTCTTCCGTTCCCCCCCCCCCCCAGGTTACAGGGAGGAAATGCTATTGTTAGTTTGGACTTCTTCTGTTTGAAGGTCATCACGCATGGCTTGGACTTCTCTTGGCTATGGCTACTTTACTGTTTTACTTGGGGAATAACTTATGAAATGGTTTTATGCTTCTTTATTATTGCAAGACAGGTTTTGATGTATTTTGATGTAAAAGGCTATTAGACCTTATTTTATAAGGTAATGAAATTTGTTTTACTTCCGCTGTTTTATATATATATATATATATGTTCTGTCTTATAATATTTCTGTACATATTTACCAATAATACCCCTCTAAAGCTAGTGCATTCCTTTGCGAGTGACCCTAGCGGAGGTGGGGTGTTACATTTGGTATCAGAGCAGAAGGTTACCAGACTGGGCAAAAGTTTTTAAAACCTTCTGAAAAGTATTTGAAAAACCGTTTACAAAGAAGCATTTTTCAAGAAAAGTTTGTTTTAAAAGGCTATTCCCCAAAGGCCATTAGCATTATCCTTTGATTCCTTGATTGAATCTCTTTTCCTTTCTTTCCTCCATCTGTAGTCACAGTAGTTTTGAATGCGACTAATCCTTGTCTAGCTACATAAGTGTTTTTCCATGCGATGGACGAAGTTCTCGAGAGACCGGTTACCGAAGTTATAAGAAGGGATAATAAGAACAAGGATAAAGGACGGGAGCTTAATGATAAGCAACTGTTGCTATGGCTTAGTCCATCAAGGAGGACAAGGACAAGATCATCGGAGAGGGAAATTGTACGCTCCCATTTCTAGGGTACCTAAAAGAAATGGTACCGTTTCTGGTAAAGGTTTAGTCGTTCTTTCCTATCATCCCGTCCAGACTTTGTCTTGATCATCGTATCATTTAAGTCTGCTTGGATAGTTGAGTCTCTGCACCTTAGTACTAGCATGGTAAAGGATCCCAGTTTTAGTCCCAAAAATCTGATTGGAGAGTTGGTCCATTTCTTCATGACTTGTTTGGATTTGAGAATGACATGTCTCAGCTATGGATGTATTCTAGGGGTAAAGTGGTTATCCAGTAAGGGATACCATTCTCGGTTTTGAAAAGAGGGTAGTCAGACTCTTGGCTTGCTTTGGTAATACCTTCGAAGTCTCGTGTAACCTTTTAGGTTCTGTCATGGTTAGTTACCTAGAATCTCTTGATGTATTTATCGGAAATCTCTGATCCAATCGAGTAACGTCCGCCAATAAGACGAATGGTTCATTCTGCTTGAGCATGGGTTACAGGAACCACCCTAGTAAGTGCACGTGGTAACATGGATTGGCATTGGTAAACGAGATCTAGAATTCACTAGTGAATTTTGGAGAGCTTGCATGAGTACGTAGATATGGTTGAGCCAAGTATACTAGGGAAAGAATAAATGAAAGTGGAACGAGAGGCGACAGTGAAAAGAGTTCCGACTCATACCTTGGAAATAGAAATCAAGGAACTACGAAATCATGAAGTCAAAGGCAGTCAAGACACACCGGAATTAAGCTCGAGGAAATGCGGCTTAGATGCGCGCATCGTGTCTCTTTGTAGGAGTATATCGTTGATCCCTGGTTCTCCTGTAGATCTTACTTACATGCTATCGCTTGGTGGGTATCCTCTCGGTCCTGTTTCTGTTACAAACCCCGTAAGGAGTTTGTCTTGTTTATCTCCTCGATCTTATCTTGGGGACCTTAGATAGAACTCTATGGATGTAAACATGTATTTGAAACATGTTATGATTGATATGGTTGCAAATGGTTGCAAGTGGTTGCTCGTGGATGCGCGAATACACATTAGATACTAGATTGACGCGGTCACGTTTCATGTTGCATATGCACGAGTATTTATACTTGTTTATGGATGAAATTGAATGTGTTATCATGCGGATGTTGCATATGAATGAATGTTTGTGCACGCATATAGTACTTATATGACTAGGACTATTCGCATACATGTTGGACTCATGGCACTAAACATATTTTGCATTAGAAAGATCATTCAGGCCTGATCATTAGCATTAGCTAAGGAGCATATACACACACGTTCTGCATATGTTCATATGGCATTAGAAATCGTCTAAGGACAATGGTTGCCTGTGGATGATGTTTTGAGTAGATGGTTGTTTGGTTGGTAGGATACGTTCTTCTTGACTTAGAGATTTCGGGGACGAAATCCTTTAAGGAGGGGAGAATGTAACACCCCGTAATTTGAACATAAAAATTCACAAATTAAAGTATACTTAATTAAGTGAAATGGGTTGCGCAGAGAAATATATATATATTGATATATATATATATAATTGAAAATTTAATAAATAAATATGCAAAAATGTTCAAAACAGCGAATTGGGAGAGGGGAATAACCGAACCGGCCGATTTTTGAGGTCGACCCGAGCTCGCTGGGTCGACTAGGGGTTAATCCAGGGTGTTTGGCTGTCAACCCGTGGGCCGATTCGCTCGAATGCAGATTTTGCATTTGAATGGTTCTCATGGTTCAGCTTTAATCTAAAGGCCCTAAATGGTTCCTACGTGTGACTTCTTCCCCAAGACATGCTTTAAAGGCTAGGATTGGTTCTATGGTTTATCCTATGGCTAAAACTATCCTAGTCTTCTATAAAAAGACCCCTAACCCTCTCCTAAAACCCTCATAAATTGATCCTACAACTAAACTATGCCAAAATGATTCCTCATCATGGCCTCCACTTCAACCCATGGCCTCCATCTTCTTCTTCATGGTAGCTTAAGTGTTCTAAGATAGTTCCAAAGTAAAGGAGCCTCTTTTCTTCATTCATGAGAGATTCTATGATCATTTGAGTGATTTCATGTTTGTATGAGAGTTCATAAGTTGCATTCTAGCCAAAGTTGCAACCTTTTCTTGACCAAAAAGCAAGGATCTTGCATGAGAGCTCATAAGCTTCATTCAAAGCCAAAGTTGAAACCTTTCTTCTTCAAAGCAAGGATTTTTATTGATATTTGCTCAAGAGTTTCATTTGGAGCTTGTTCTTTCGGGGGTTTTGGGTGATAGCATGAATGGCTTCGTCTCAATCTTTGTTTTATATGTTGATTTATGCCTTCATAGCATAGTAAGCCCTCTTCCTACTCTTAGATATTAACTTTAAACTTAATGTGACATGTTGTAAGTTGGGTTTGAACATTAAGTATGTTGCATGCTATCATGTTATGTATCATATCATGACTAAAAAGTCATTATCTTGATCTTGTGGGCTTAAAGATATAAATTTTATGTTGAATGTTGCATTTTGGCAACATGAGAACTATCATATCCCTTATGATAGCTTACATGTAATGCCATATGCGAACTTCTAGCCATCTTTCTATGTCATTTATCACCATGATTCACCTATGTGCTAAGTTTGAGGTTGTGCATGTTTTTGAGGCATAATAATGTAATATGCAAGTTAATGAACACGTTTATGCCTCATTTGCCACCATGTTTAACTTGTGGCCTTATACCCCTTTTGTCATGCCTTTGCCAAGTTCCTTCTATTAATCCATTATGCGTTGTTGCGAATGTATATGCGAGTTTAAAAGCGTTGGGTTACGTTATGGGTAAAACTTTAATGACGTGAAACATGATTTGGGTAAATGGGTATAAACATGACAACATGCAACTTTGGCTATGAGCATGGGACTTGGAAACTTGACACGTATGGGTTGTAAGTGTAACAAGACACTAGACCAAACATGAAAATGGCCAACTCGAGGTTGGGTTGAGTTTGTAGCATAAATCTTCCCGGACTCGCCCGGCTTAACTAGTGGCTACAAACAATAGGATCCAATGTGAGAAGTTGGTCATGTCGCGCTTTAGACCCGAGGTTAGATTAGGTTGTGGTGTAAATCTACCCTGACCCGCCCGGCTTATCTAGTAACCACAACAAAGTCTAATGTGAGAGGTTGAGAGTGCATTAATTAAATTAATGCCACATGATAAGGTTAAGTAAATTTGACTAATGACACTTAACCGATATGACACAAATGGGTAGGTTATGTGGGACCGGGCTTGATTTCTTAATGACACTTAACCATACAAGACAGTTAGGGGATGGGGTTAAGTAATTTACGCTTAACTAATCTAAACACGGTAATTAGATGGGGTTAAGTAACTAAGACTTAACTAATCTAAACACGGTAATTAGATAGGGTTAAGTAACTAAGACTTAACTAATCTAAACACGGTAATTAGATGGGGTTAAGTAATCTATACTTAACTAATCTAAACACGGGAATTCGATGGGGTTAAGTTAAACACTTAACCAATCTAAACTTGGTTATTCAGTGGGGTTAAGTAACCAATACTTAACCAATTTAACATGATAATTTAATGGGGTTAAGTAACTTATACCTAACCAATTATACGTGATGATTTGATGAGGTTAAGTAACCTATACTTAACCAATCTAATAGGTGGACCTGATAAGGGTTAAGTCACAAGACCTTTTAAGATTAGGCTTAACCATTGTAATACGATTAGTGGATGGGGTTAAGCTAACCCATACTTAACCAATCCGACTCGATAATCTGATGGGATTAAGATAATCCATGCTTAATCAATCTAATATGAAAATCTAATAGGGTTAAGGCAAATAAATACTTAACCAATTTGACTTGATAGGGTTAAGTCATGAGCTTCTTGGTACACTTAACCAACTTGTAGGGCTAAGCCTTGAACTTGAGTACTTAGCCAATCTTGACATGATTTGTAGGCGGGTCAAGTCACGAACTTGGACAACAACACTTAACCCATTTGACAAAACCCTAGCTCAGAGGACTAGGTTGGAAATCGTAGTTAACAAGGATAGCGGAAAGAGGGGCTAAGTGGTAAACCTTAGTTAAGGGTAACTAAGTAATAATTCTTAGCTAAGGACATGGGACTAGTTCATAAAGAGATGAGTAACCTGGTACGGTAGGTCATCGCTTAGTATACGAGGAGGAGCAAGTTATCTGACTAGGATAAAAGCTCCAGCGAACTGGGTGACGAAGTGAAAGCTTCGGGGAACGTAAGGGTAGTCTTGGTATCCCTCTGTGAGGTGGCGAGTGGTCCATGAAACCCGACCTCACAGGGGTTAAGGTCTACGGTAGAAGAGCCAAGAGTATGCCTTGGTTGCTATGCGAGCGACCTAAAGACTGGGATGGATTAGCGTGGAGTCGACGATACTTGATTTTGCCCCGGGATAGCATGTCGCTGACTACCTACCATCTTTAGTCAATCGTGTACGTACGGAAAGGCAGGGAACTCCCAAAAGACCATATACTAGCTATCAAGTTATGGGTGAGGTTGGCTATCTGGAAGTGGGCATCGATGGGCCTTAGTGTAGTTCTCATACATGATTTTTCTTGGATTGCCTTTCAGTAGTTGAGGGAGGGGTCACGTGGGACCATAGCCACGGGTACAAAAACAGACCTTGATATCTGCATCAGCAGACGACTTAAAGCTCCCGACCGAGTTCTGTATTTCTTGATTTGCCCTGGCACGGAACTCGGATGGCACATTGAGGAACATGTGCATCTAGACATGGGAAACGATTCACGATACATACGTGGGATAAAGGGCGCGGTTGACGGGTGGCATAATCCCTAGTGGCCCTAGGTGGCTGAACCCAAACCGAGACACGCAAACGTTCATTAGGTAGCATAATCCCTAGTGGTCCTAGGTGGCATAAATCCTAAGTGAACGCGCGATAGTTCAGGGTAAGGAAACATAACTAGATTAAGAGTAGCAGTCCAATATAACCTCAAGGATAAAACGTTTACATGGGAAAGCCCGTATGGCCTAAGGCAAAGGACTGAACTTATACATGGAAAGAAACATACGAGTTGGGAAAACCTACATATGCTATATATTAGGTTGACATGGACCATTACATGACCTTGGGCAAGGGACATTCATATTTAACACATGACGCGGGTTGGGATACTAGTACGAGAGGTGCAGAGCAAATATACATGTTAGAACCAGGGGAAATATACATGATAGATACCATGGGATGTTATGCATGATAGATACCTTGGGATAGTATACTTGATAGAAACCTGACAATGTGATACCTTGATTTATCTTGACACCGTAGTTTATCATGACACACTCGTGTATCTTGGTACAGTAGTACATCCTGTTATTTTGGTTTAGCTTATCTATCTTGGCATCATACTTATGTTCATCTCAGTTTCTCATGCCAGTTAACTTTACTAGTTTATATACTGATAGTAGATAGGGCTTACCAGTCTTTATGACTGACCCCGTTTTGTTTCGCCTCTTGTCTTCCGTTCCCCCCCCCCCCCCCCCAGGTTACAGGGAGGAAATGCTATTGTTAGTTTGGACTTCTTCTGTTTGAAGGTCATCACGCATGGCTTGGACTTCTCTTGGCTATGGCTACTTTACTGTTTTACTTGGGGAATAACTTATGAAATGGTTTTATGCTTCTTTATTATTGCAAGACAGGTTTTGATGTATTTTGATGTAAAAGGCTATTAGACCTTATTTTATAAGGTAATGAAATTTGTTTTACTTCCGCTGTTTTATATATATATATATATATATATATATGTTCTGTCTTATAATATTTCTGTACATATTTACCAATAATACCCCTCTAAAGCTAGTGCATTCCTTTGCGAGTGACCCTAGCGGAGGTGAGGTGTTACATTTGGTATCAGAGCAGAAGGTTACCAGACTGGGCAAAAGTTTTTAAAACCTTCTGAAAAGTATTTGAAAAACCGTTTACAAAGAAGCATTTTTCAAGAAAAGTTTGTTTTAAAAGGCTATTCCCCAAAGGCCATTAGCATTATCCTTTGATTCCTTGATTGAATCTCTTTTCCTTTCTTTCCTCCATCTGTAGTCACAGTAGTTTTGAATGCGACTAATCCTTGTCTAGCTACATAAGTGTTTTTCCATGCAATGGACGAAGTTCTCGAGAGACCGGTTACCGAAGTTATAAGAAGGGATAATAAGATCAAGGATAAAGGACGGGAGCTTAATGATAAGCAACTGTTGCTATGGCTTAGTCCATCAAGGAGGACAAGGACAAGATCATCGGAGAGGGAAATTGTACGCTCCCATTTCTAGGGTACCTAAAAGAAATGGTACCGTTTCTAGTAAAGGTTTAGTCGTTCTTTCCTATCATCCCGTCCAGACTTTGTCTTGATCATCGTATCATTTAAGTCTGCTTGGATAGTTGAGTCTCTGCACCTTAGTACTAGCATGGTAAAGGATCCCAGTTTTAGTCCCAAAAATCTGATTGGAGAGTTGGTCCATTTCTTCATGACTTGTTTGGATTTGAGAATGACATGTCTCAGCTATGGATGTATTCTAGGGGTAAAGTGGTTATCCAGTAAGGGATACCATTCTCGGTTTTGAAAAGAGGGTAGTCAGACTCTTGGCTTGCTTTGGTAATACCTTCGAAGTCTCGTGTAACCTTTTAGGTTCTGTCATGGTTAGTTACCTAGAATCTCTTGATGTATTTATCGGAAATCTCTGATCCAATCGAGTAACGTCCGCCAATAAGACGGATGGTTCATTCTGCTTGAGCATGGGTTACAGGAACCACCCTAGTAAGTGCACGTGGTAACATGGATTGGCATTGGTAAACGAGATCTAGAATTCACTAGTGAATTTTGGAGAGCTTGCATGAGTACGTAGATATGGTTGAGCCAAGTATACTAGGGAAAGAATAAATGAAAGTGGAACGAGAGGCGACAGTGAAAAGAGTTCCGACTCATACCTTGGAAATAGAAATCAAGGAACTACGAAATCATGAAGTCAAAGGCAGTCAAGACACACCGGAATTAAGCTCGAGGAAATGCGGCTTAGATGCGCGCATCGTGTCTCTTTGTAGGAGTATATCGTTGATCCCTGGTTCTCCTGTAGATCTTACTTACATGCTATCGCTTGGTGGGTATCCTCTCGGTCCTGTTTCTGTTACAAACCCCGTAAGGAGTTTGTCTTGTTTATCTCCTCGATCTTATCTTGGGGACCTTAGATAGAACTCTATGGATGTAAACATGTATTTGAAACATGTTATGATTGATATGGTTGCAAATGGTTGCAAGTGGTTGCTCGTGGATGCGCGAATACACATTAGATACTAGATTGACGCGGTCACGTTTCATGTTGCATATGCACGAGTATTTATACTTGTTTATGGATGAAATTGAATGTGTTATCATGCGGATGTTGCATATGAATGAATGTTTGTGCACGCATATAGTACTTATATGACTAGGACTATTCGCATACATGTTGGACTCATGGCACTAAACATATTTTGCATTAGAAAGATCATTCAGGCCTGATCATTAGCATTAGCTAAGGATCATATACACACACGTTCTGCATATGTTCATATGGCATTAGAAATCGTCTAAGGACAATGGTTGCCTGTGGATGATGTTTTGAGTAGATGGTTGTTTGGTTGGTAGGATACGTTCTTCTTGACTTAGAGATTTCGGGGACGAAATCCTTTAAGGAGGGGAGAATGTAACACCCCGTAATTTGAACATAAAAATTCACAAATTAAAGTATACTTAATTAAGTGAAATGGGTTGCGCAGAGAAATATATATATATTGATATATATATATAATTGAAAATTTAATAAATAAATATGCAAAAATGTTCAAAACAGCGAATTGGGAGAGGGGAATAACCGAACCGGCCGATTTTTGAGGTCGACCCGAGCTCGCTGGGTCGACTAGGGGTTAATCCAGGGTGTTTGGCTGTCAACCCGTGGGTCGATTCGCTCGAATGCAGATTTTGCATTTGAATGGTTCTCATGGTTCAGCTTTAATCTAAAGGCCCTAAATGGTTCCTACGTGTGACTTCTTCCCCAAGACATGCTTTAAAGGCTAGGATTGGTTCTATGGTTTATCCTATGGCTAAAACTATCCTAGTCTTCTATAAAAAGACCCCTAACCCTCTCCTAAAACCCTCATAAATTGATCCTACAACTAAACTATGCCAAAATGATTCCTCATCATGGCCTCCACTTCAACCCATGGCCTCCATCTTCTTCTTCATGGTAGCTTAAGTGTTCTAAGATAGTTCCAAAGTAAAGGAGCCTCTTTTCTTCATTCATGAGAGATTCTATGATCATTTGAGTGATTTCATGTTTGTATGAGAGTTCATAAGTTGCATTCTAGCCAAAGTTGCAACCTTTTCTTGACCAAAAAGCAAGGATCTTGCATGAGAGCTCATAAGCTTCATTCAAAGCCAAAGTTGAAACCTTTCTTCTTCAAAGCAAGGATTTTTATTGATATTTGCTCAAGGGTTTCATTTGGAGCTTTTTCTTTCGGGAGTTTTGGGTGATAGCATGAATGGCTTCGTCTCAATCTTTGTTTTATATGTTGATTTGTGCCTTCATAGCATAGTAAGCCCTCTTCCTACTCTTAGATATTAACTTTAAACTTAATGTGACATGTTGTAAGTTGGGTTTGAACATTAAGTATGTTGCATGCTATCATGTTATGTATCATATCATGACTAAAAAGTCATTATCTTGATCTTGTGGGCTTAAAGATATAAACTTTATGTTGAATGTTGCATTTGGGCAACATGAGAACTATCATATCCCTTATGATAGCTTACATGTAATGCCATATGCGAACTTCTAGCCATCTTTCTATGTCATTTATCACCATGATTCACCTATGTGCTAAGTTTGAGGTTGTGCATGTTTTTGAGGCCTAATAATGTAATATGCAAGTTAATGAACACGTTTATGCCTCATTTGCCACCATGTTTAACTTGTGGCCTTATACCCCTTATGTCATGCCTTTGCCAAGTTCCTTCTATTAATCCATTATGCGTTGTTGCGAATGTATATGCGAGTTTAAAAGCGTTGGTTTAAGTTATGGGTAAAACTTTAATGACGTGAAACATGATTTGGGTAAATGGGTATAAACATGACAACATGTAACTTTGGCTATGAGCATGGGACTTGGAAACTTGACACCTATGGGTTGTAAGTGTAACAAGACACTAGACCAAACATGAAAATGGCCAACTCGAGGTTGGGTTGAGTTTGTAGCATAAATCTTCCCGGACCCGCCCGGCTTAACTAGTGGCTACAAACAATAGGATCCAATGTGAGAAGTTGGTCATGTCGCGCTTAAGACCCGAGGTTAGACTAGGTTGTGGTGTAAATCTACCCGGACCCGCCCGACTTAACTAGTAACCACAACAAAGTCTAATGTGAGAGGTTGAGAGTGCATTAATTAAATTAATGCCACATGATAAGGTTAAGTAAATTTGACTAATGACACTTAACCGATATGACACAAATGGGTAGGTTAAGTGGGACCGGGCTTGATTTCTTAATGACACTTAACCATACAAGACAGTTAGGGGATGGGGTTAAGTAACTAACGCTTAACTAATCTAAACACGGTAATTAGATGGGGTTAAGTAACTAAGACTTAACTAATCTAAACACGGTAATTAGATGGGGTTAAGTAATCTATACTTAACTAATCTAAACATGGGAATTCGATGGGGTTAAGTTAAACACTTAACCAATCTAAACTTGGTTATTCAATGGGGTTAAGTAACCAATACTTAACCAATTTAACATGATAATTTAATGGGGTTAAGTAACTTATACCTAACCAATTATACGTGATGATTTGATGAGGTTAAGTAACCTATACTTAACCAATCTAATAGGTGGACCTGATAAGGGTTAAGTCACAAGACCTTTTAAGATTAGGCTTAACCATTGTAATACGATTAGTGGATGGGGTTAAGCTAACCCATACTTAACCAATCCGACTTGATAATCTGATGGGATTAAGATAATCCATGCTTAATCAATCTAACATGAAAATCTAATAGGGTTAAGGCAAATAAATACTTAACCAATTTGACTTGATAGGGTTAGGTCATGAGCTTCTTGGTACACTTAACCAACTTGTAGGGCTAAGCCTTGAACTTGAGTACTTAGCCAATCTTGACATGATTTGTAGGCGGGTCAAGTCACGAACTTGGACAACAACACTTAACCCATTTGACAAAACCCTAGCTCAGAGGACTAGGTTGGAAATCGTAGTTAACAAGGATAGCGGAAAGAGGGGCTAAGTGGTAAACCTTAGTTAAGGGTAACTAAGTAATAATTCTTAGCTAAGGACATGGGACTAGTTCATAAAGAGATGAGTAACCTGGTACGGTAGGTCATCGCTTAGTATACGAGGAGGAGCAAGTTATCTGACTAGGATAAAAGCTCCAGCGAACTGGGTGACGAAGTGAAAGCTTCGGGGAACGTGAGGGTACTCTTGGTATCCCTCTGTAAGGTGGCGAGTGGTCCATGAAACCCGGCCTCACAGGGGTTAAGGTCTGCGGTAGAAGAGCCAAGAGTATGCCTTGGTTGCTATGCGAGCGACCTAAAGACTGGGATGGATTAGCGTGGAGTCGATGATACTTGATTTTGCCCCGGGATAGCATGTCGCCGACTACCTACCATCTTTAGTCAATCGTGTACGTACGGAAAGGCAGGGAACTCCCAAAAGACCATATACTAGCTATCAAGTTATGGGTGAGGTTGGCTATCTGGAAGTGGGCGTCGATGGGCCTTAGTTTAGTTCTCATACATGATTTTTCTTGGATTGCCTTTCAGTAGTTGAGGGAGGGGTCACGTGGGACCATGGCCACGGGTATAAAAACAGACCTTGATATCTGCATCAGCAGACGACTTAAAGCTCCCGACCGAGTTCTGTATTTCTTGATTTGCCCTGGCATGGAACTCGGATGGCACATTGAGGAACATGTGCATCTAGACATGGGAAACGATTCACGATACATACGTGGGATAAAGGGCGCGGTTGACGGGTGGCATAATCCCTAGTGGCCCTAGGTGGCTGAACCCAAACCGAGACACGGAAACATTCATTAGGTAGCATAATCTCTAGTGGTCCTAGGTGGCATAAATCCTAAGTGAACGCGCGATAGTTCAGGGTAAGGAAACATAACTAGATCAAGAGTAGCAGTCCAATATAACCTCAAGGATAAAACGTTTACATGGGAAAGCCCGTATGGCCTACGGCAAAGGACTGAACTTATACATGGAAAGAAACATACGAGTTGGGAAAACCTACATATGCTATATATTAGGTTGACATGGACCATTACATGACCTTGGGCAAGGGACATTCATAGTTAACACATGACGCGGGTTGGGATACTAGTACGAGAGGTGCAGAGCAAATATACATGTTAAAACCAGGGGAAATATACATGATAGATACCGTGGGATGTTATGCAGGATAGATACCTTGGGATAGTATACTTGATAGAAACCTGACAATGTGATACCTTGATTTATCTTGACACCGTAGTTTATCATGACACACTCGTGTATCTTGGTACAGTAGTACATCCTGTTATTTTGGTTTACCTTATCTATCTTGGCATCATACTTATGTTCATCTCAGTTTCTCATGCCAGTTAACTTTACTAGTTTATATACTGATAGTAGATAGGGCTTACCAGTCTTTATGACTGACCCCGTTTTGTTTCGCCTCTTGTCTTCCGTTCCCCCCCCCCCCAAGGTTACAGGGAGGAAATGCTATTGTTAGTTTGGACTTCTTCTGTTTGAAGGTCATCACGCATGGCTTGGACTTCTCTTGGCTATGACTACTTTACTGTTTTACTTGGGGAATAACTTATGAAATGGTTTTATGCTTCTTTATTATTGCAAGACAGGTTTTGATGTATTTTGATGTAAAAGGCTTTTAGACCTTATTTTATAAGGTAATGAAATTTGTTTTACTTCCGCTGTTTTATATATATATATATGTTCTGTCTTGTAATATTTCTGTACATGTTTACCAATAATACCCCTCTAAAGCTAGTGCATTCCTTTGCGAGTGACCCTAGCGGAGGTGGGGTGTTACATCAGCCTTCACATTCTTCATTGGATCGGATCGGCTTTAGTCATTCGGATCGGGTCGCGCCTCCTGCGTCGGATCGGGTCGCACTCCTCCATTGTCTCGTGAATCCAGTCTCCATCGAATCGGACCTCCTTTTCTGGTCGGATCATGAACTCCCAGCGGATCGTGTTCCAACGGATCGAATCGTGCTACATGGATCGGGTTCCATCTCCACGCGGATCGGGTCGTAATGCTCATTCGCGATCCGGATCGGAGTACTTCAGTTTGGGCACGGCGCTGCATCGATTCGTCTCGTAGGCCTTGCGCAGATGGTTCGGTTCGGAGGAGATGACTCGACTCGTGGTGATGTCCCACAGTCCTATAGGGCGATCCGATCGTCCCTCAACCCCCTATCCGATCCGAATCTCTACACCTTGTCCAACGAGCTGTTTACGCCCCTCGACGGCGTTTTTGACCATTCCAGCTATTCTAATCAATCACAAAGCATACCATACAGTCATAGCAACATGTACAAGTGAACACAAACACCAAAACAACAATCATAACATGTAAAATGGATCAAACTTACCCAAAATCCCACATTTCCCCTTAAGCATGTTTAGGCGAAACTAATGATAGGATTAACAAAACTTAACCAAATTAACCCAAATTCATATCAGAGGTCTAAAACATCATTCTGAATTTTATAAACATTTTTCCAGAATTTTATCATGTTTAAATTCGCTAATTAACACTAATCACCCCTAATTAGCCATAATTAGTGTAAAACTATGCAAATCACTCACCTTAGCCACAAATAAACTAAGATCTGAAATAATTCTCTGATTTGATGCGAATTTCAATGCCAAACAGCAGCTCCTATGTTGATTTGGTGAAGATCTTCCTTGATTAGGGGTTGCTAAGCCAAATCCTTAACCTAAAGGTGATTTAGAGGTTGGAGGCCATTTTTAGGGATCCTTGGTGATAAATGGAGGCTAGAAAACTGAAATGGAATGATTCTCCATCTCATTTCAGCCCTCCCATAACCCTAATCCCGAAATGGGTTATGGGCCTACTCACTAATCACCCGATTTGGCCCGGTTAAGTAGTTTTTCACCGTCCAAACCTTGTTTCAGCCATATCTCCCAAACGGTAAGTCCGTTTGGCTAATGTGACCACTCTACGGAAAGGTAAACCATCAAACGAATCAAATGGAAGTGGTTTCAGGTCAAAATTCCCTTCCTATCAAAAGTTATGGCCAAAACAGTACCAACTAGGGGCAAAATGGTCATTTAAAAATCGACAAAAATCATAAGCATGGGAAATGACTCTAATAGATGTTTCCCAAAGTTACATGACCATACGACTTCACATGGGAAAGAAATAAATATTCTACGATCCTATGATGTGTAGAATACGGGTCATTACACTCTCCCCCCCCCCCCCCCCCCTTAAGAAATTTCGCCCCCGAAATTCCCTAATCAAAACATACACAAAGGTTCCCGCATGCCTATCAACCATAAAACAACCATCAATCATGCAAAGAAAGTAAAATAAGTCTACCCTAGCATGCGGAATAACTAAATTGCAAAGTAAATCTTACCAAACAAAGATCTCTGGATGCATCTTCCTAATGCTCTCCTCTGTCTCCCAAGTACAATCATTCTCGTCCTCGCCCCACTGAACCTTGACTAGCTTCACCGCCTTCCTTCGAAGTTGCTTCGTATCGCGCCCCACAATACGAATCGGCTTGCGGTTCCCAAACGCCTCGGGTTCTACTTCGAAGTCCTCTAACTGATCAGGTGAAATAGTCATATCTGAGTCATGAACGAACTTCCTTAATTGGGAAACATGAAACACATTGTGAACTCCTGCCATTTTCTCTGGTAAGTCAACTCTATATGCCAAATTCCCGACTAGTTCAAGAACAGGGAACGGGCCAACAAATCTTGGTGCCAACTTGCCTCTCCTGCCAAATCGTATCACGCTCTTCAACGGAGAGATCTTGACAAACACCAAGTCACCAACGGAGAATTTCAAATCTCTTCTTCTTTTATCAGCATAACTCTTCTGCCTATCTTGAGCAGCTTTCATTCGTTGCTGAATGATCTTAATCTTATCGGAAGTTTCTCTCACCACATCTGGTCCAAGCACAAACTTCTCGCCAGTCTCTATCCAACATGATGGTGAGTTGCACGGTCTTCCGTACAAAGCTTCATATGGAGCCATACCGATACTGGATTGGTAGCTATTATTATATGCAAACTCTACTAGATGCAAATGGTCATCCCATGATCCACCAAAATCCAATATACAAGCTATCAAGAGATCTTCCAATATACGATTCACCCTCTCCGTCTGACCGTCGGTCTGAGGATGATATGTGGTACTGAGATGTAATCTTGACCCTAGAGCCTCTTGTAAGCTCTTCCAAAACCCACTAGTGAACAACGGGTCTCGGTCACTCACAATGCTTTTGGGTACTCCATGAAATCTCACTACCCACTTCATATACAATTCTGCCAACTTGGCTACTGTTATGGTGGATTTGACTGGTATAAATCTTGCGCTCTTAGTCAATCGATCCACAATTACCCAAATGCTATCATATCCCGACCTAGTCCTTGGTAAACCATCGATGAAATCCATCGAAACTTGCTCCCATTTCCATTCGGGAATTTCTAATGGTTGCAACAACCCACTAGGCTTCTTTTGCTCGGCTTTAACTAGCTGGCAATTTATGCATTTGGATATAAATTTCCCAACGTCTCTTTTCATTCCTTCCCAGTAGTAGGTTCGCTTCATGTCTCGATACATCTTATTACCACCGGGATGTATAGTCAGTTTTGAGTGATGACATTCTCTGAGCACTTCATCTCTCAAACCATTCACGTTGGGTACAACCAGTCTTCCATTCTTTCTAAGCCATCCATCTCGATCAAGCCCATACACATTCACCTCCTCACCAATACCCATCTCTAACTTAGAGATGATTTCTAATAGATTAGGATCGCCCCTCTGGATGGAACCGATCCTCTCTATCAAAGTGGATCTGATCGCCAAACTAGCTAGCATAACTGGATCCAACTCGCACTTTGGTCTGAAATCAAACCCCGCGATATACTCCAGTTGCTTCCATTCGAGAAACATTGCCCCTAAGCTGGCATGTCTCCTACTCAAGGCATCGGCTACCGCATTACCTTTCCCAGGTGTATATGCGATATCAAAATCATACGAAGCCAAGAACTCTAACCATCTCTGCTGACGGAGATTCAGATCTTTCTGAGAGAAGAGATACTTTAACGATTTATGATCGGTAAACAACTCAAATCTTTCTCCCAAGAGATAGTGTCTCCACATCTTCAGCGCAAACACGATCGCTGCTAATTCCAAATCATGGGTGGGATACTTCTTCTCATGCGGCTTTAGCTGTCGACTAGCATAAGCTACAACCCTACCTCATTGCATCAATACTGCACCCAGTCCGGTACCACAAGCATCTGTGTATACCGTCATCTCTTCATTCCCTTTAGGAATGACTAACACTGGGGCACGCGTCAACCTCTCCTTTAGACTTTTGAAGGCATCCTCACACACATCGTCCCAGACGAAGGACTGATTCTTCTTAGTCAACTGAGTCAACGGTGCTGCTATCTTGGAGAAGTCCTGGATAAACTTACGATAATATCCAGCTAATCCCAAGAAACTTCTTACATCTGTTGCATTCTTGGGCGTAGGCCAATCCTGTACCGTAGCCACCTTCACAGGGTCCACGGCAATACCACTTTCTGAAACAACATGACCCAAGAATCTTACTTCCCTTCTCCAAAAATGACACTTAGAGAATTTCGCTTTCAATTGGTGTTTCCTCAGCACCTCCATCACTATCCTCAAGTGTCCCTTGTGTTCCTCCTCTGACCTTGAGTAAACAAGGATATCATCCACGAACACAAGAACAAACTTATTCAACTGATCTCTGAATACTCGATTCATAAGATCTACAAAGTAGGCTAGTGCATTGGTCAACCCAAATGGCATGACCAACCACTCATAAAATCCAGACGGCGTCCTAAATGCCGTTTTCGGAACACTCTCATCCGCTACTCGAAGCTGATGAAATCCTGTCGCGAGGTCCAACTAGGAGAACACTCTGGCTCCTTCCAGTTGATCAAACAAATCATCTATCCGCGGTAGAGGATACTTATTCTTCCTCGTCACCTTATTCAACTCGCGATAGTCCATACACAAACGAAGGGAACCATCTGCCTTAGTGGAAAACACAACCGGTGCTCCCCACTCGGAGACACTCCTAATAAATCCCTTCTTCAAAAGATTGCTGACTTGCACCCCGAGCTCTCGCTGCTCCCTTGGTGCCATACGACGAAGTGGCATCACTATAGGTCTGGCATCTTTCACTAAATCAATACGGAACTCAATCTCTCGGTGTGGTGGAAGCCCGGTCACCTCCTCGAAGACGTCCGGATACTGGCCAACCACGGGCACATCTGACAACTCATCCTGCGTGATGTCGAGGGAATTTACAAAACTAGCTATAACCCCATCACTAGGTAGACTACCAAACACTACCCTCCGCCCATCATCCGCCCTCACTGTCACCAAAAAGCCCTCACAGTCTACCACCACCCCGTATCTTTGGAGCCAATCGACTCCCAATATAATGCCATACCCAGTAAAGCCCAAAACAAAGCAATCACATACAAACATACATCCATGACTCGATAAGACCAAATTCCTGCAAATCATACTAAGGCTAGTCGAACCACCAATCGGGTTCGTCACAACCAATGGTCTATCGACTATCTCGGGTTCCAGTCCCAACCTATCTACCAGGTCACTAGATATGAAGGAACTGGAAGCCCCAGTATCAAACAAAACTCGAACTGGTATATCATAAATAGAAAGCATACCTTGAATAACAACATTCTTTCCTTTCTCCGCCGCAGTTGGGGCATTCGACGAAGAAGGAACAACATCAATAGCATATGCTTTCACAATCTGCTTCTCCTTAAGAGGTTGCGCACACTTATCCTTCTGATGTCCCACTTGACCACAGTTGTAGCACTTCCTTTCCGCTGGCTTGGCCCGACATTCTTTAGCATAATGGCCCTTCTTTCCACAGCTGAAGCACTCAACATCCTTCTTGCTATTTTTCTGGCCACCTTTAGATTGGTCCTGCTTCCTCTTATTTTGAGAATTATTCTTGCCTCCACCGCCTGCTTGCGGCTTTGGCCCTTCTGCAGATGCAGCCTCAGTCTTTGACTTAGGGTAAAGACTCTCTGACCTCAAAGCTTTCCCCACGATCGATTCAAAAGTCTCATCGATGTGGTTAATAAGCCTCTCCCCCAAGTACCCATCCAAACCAGTAATGAACTTCTCATTCTTCTTCTCAGGAGTATCAATGAGAGACAGTCCATACTTCGACAAAGTGTCGAACTCAGCAATATAATCAGAAACTGCCCTTCCGTTCTGCTTAAGTTCCAAGAACCTCTTAAACAACACCGATTTCTGGGCAGCTGGGATAAACTTCTCACTAAAGAGAGCCTTGAACTGATCCCAAGTAACTTGATCCTCTGGAGTAGCTGTTCTGATAGCATTCCACCAATTCATCGCTCGCCCTTGCAGCTGACGAGACGCTAGCCTTCTCTTCATCGCATCCTCAAGACCCAAGTCATCAAAGATACGGTCACAGCTATCCATCCAGTCCTGAACATCCGTGGCCGACTCCGTCCCGTGGAACGGCTTCCCACCAAGATTAGTGTAATCCTTGCATAACTTGGTGAAATCGACCCTAGGCGCCTGCACTACTGGGCCAACACCAACTCCGGGATTGGGAATTGCCCCTTGCACTTCTCTAAGCATGTCTCTCATGAGGTTAGTAAACATTGCCCTCATGTCAGCGGCATTCCCTTGGTTGGTCCCTCTACCAGCACCCCTCGTGTCTCGGCTCATCGTCAATCTGAAAAAGGGAAACGATTAACGATCCCATAATGGTGCTAGTGCAGTGCGACTTCATCTTTATACTACTAATAGTATATACATACATAGCTTTTGAAAACCAAAGTAATCACAAATACGCACTCTCATATACGTACTATCTCTCCCTAGTGTCTTTCCCTAGGTTAACTACGCAACCTAGAGCTCTGATACCAAGTGTGACGGCCCGCCCCGCACCAACCGACATTTACTCCAAGGTGCGATGTACACATGTCCAGTTAGCACGGAACGGGTCGTCGGAAGGAAAAGGAAGAAGGAAATGAACATACAAAGAACCTGTAGAATGTCTAAAGGCGCATTGAACAAAATATAATAATAACATACTTGACATAAAACAGGAGAGACAGTGCATAAGCTGAAAATCAGAACTAAACATCATAGCAGCGGAAATCCAAAATACAGCTTATTACAACTTTTCAACTGTCTCAAGCAAAGTAAGATAAATGAGGTACACTACTAATGCCCAAGTAGCGACCACCAACGACACAGGGAGAATGTGTGTATATATATAATATGTGGAAGCCTCATGCCCGCCTCTGAATCAGCTACTCGCGCATCACCAGCTAACCTGTCTCTAGTCTGCTCGTGTGAGCACCCAGAGTAATAAGAGGAGACATAAAACTCTGGGTCAGACATAAAGCCTGGTATGAGCGATAAGCATCTAAAGTGAACAATAACAGGTAGACTAAAACATACCTGAACCTGGACCTGCAACCAAAGAGTTAGCACTACATACTGTACAACACTCTAAGGTATCATATCAAACAGTGTAAAGATACAGAGGTGGGGGAGGTGTGCATGTCATAATGATGGCAAACAATCAAGCATAGCATCCATCCTCACATCTCTCACTCAGTGCGTAAAGCATACGATATTCACCACTTCGATCACCCAACATTCCTTGCTACGATCACTCTGCCCCATGAAGTCATAAATGGCTTCACTGCAGGGATAACGTAGCCGCTAATCCTTTGCTATGTCCACTTTGCCCCATGGAGTCACAAGAACCCCACTGCACTGGCTCATAGCCTTACTAATCCTTACTATGTCCACTCTGCCCCATGGAGTCATAAGAACCCCACTGCACTGGCTCATAGTCTTACTACGCATCACCTTGCCCCTCGGGTCGTAATGACCCTACTGCACTGACAACGTAGTCTTGCTACCATCACTTTGCCCCTCAGGTCATAACGACCCTACTGCACTGATAAGTAGCCCATCATTCCTTTTTAGTGGTGAATCGAAGTTATGAACGTCGACAACTCCTTAGCACACGTCCCGCAGCAAAGTCCAACCATGAAGTGAACTCATTGGTTCCCAACTGGTTCCAGGATCCTGAGCTCTAACTTCCATTTGGACTACCTTTGCATCTCGGGTTATTGGTCATCACAATCGAATCAGATCGGATCAGCCTTCACATTCTTCATCGGATCGGATCGGCTTTAGTCATTCGGATCGGGTCGCGCCTCCTGCGTCGGATTGGGTCGCACTCCTCCATTGTCTCGTGAATCCAGTCTCCATCGAATCGGATCTCCTTTTCTGGTCGGATCATGAACTCCCAGCGGATCGTGTTCCAACGGATCGAATCGTGCTACATGGATCGGGTTCCATCTCCACGCGGATCGGGTCGTAATGCTCATTCGCGATCCGGATCGGAGTACTTCAGTTTGGGCACGGCGCTGCATCGATTCGTCTCGTGGGCCTTGCGCAGATGGTTCGGTTCGGAGGAGATGACTCGACTCGTGGTGATGTCCCACGGTCCCATAGGGCGATCCGATCGTCCCTCAACCCCCTATCCGATCTGAATCTCTACACCTTCTCCAGCGAGCTGTTTACGCCCCTCGACGGCGTTTTTGACCATTCCAGCTATTCTAATCAATCAGAAAGCATACCATACAGTCATAGCAACATGTACAAGTGAACACAAACACCAAAACAACAATCATAACATGTAAAATGGATCAAACTTACACAAAATCCCACATTTCCCCTTAAGCATGTTTAGGTGAAACTAATGATAGGATTAACAAAACTTAACCTAATTAACCCAAATTCATATCAGAGGTCTAAAACATCATTCCGAATTTTATAAACATTTTTCCAGAATTTTATCATGTTTAAATTCGCTAATTAACACTAATCACCCCTAATTAGCCATAATTAGTGTAAAACTATGCAAATCACTCACCTTAGCCACAAATAAACTAAGATCTGAAATAATTCTCTGATTTGATGCGAATTTCAATGCCAAACAGCAGCTCCTATGTTGATTTGGTGAAGATCTTCCTTGATTAGGGGTTGCTAAGCCAAATCCTTAACCTAAAGGTGATTTAGAGGTTGGAGGCCATTTTTAGGGATCCTTGGTGATAAATGGAGGCTAGAAAACTGAAATGGAATGATTCTCCATCTCATTTCAGCCCTCCCATAACCCTAATCCCGAAATGGGTTATGGGTCTACTCACTAATCACCCGATTTGGCCCGGTTAAGCAGTTTTTCACCCTCCAAACCTTGTTTCAGCCATATCTCCCAAACGGTAAGTCCGTTTGGCTAATGTGACCACTCTACGGAAAGGTAAACTATCAAATGGAAGTGGTTTCAGTTCAAAATTCCCTTCCAATCAAAAGTTATGGCCAAAACAGTACCAACTAGGGGCAAAATGGTCATTTAAAAATCGACCAAAATCATAAGCATGGGAAATGACTCTAATAGATGTTTCCCAAAGTTACATGACCATACAACTTCACATGGGAAAGAAATAAATATTCTATGATCCTATGATGTGTAGAATACGGGTCATTACAGCTCTTATTGTGTAGTTGAGTCGGTCCATAGTGTGCGTAATAACTCGACGTAGTATCGAGTTTTATACAATTCAAATTAAAATGAATTGGTCCATTAAGTAATTGAAAGTGATTTTAATAATAATATCATTTAAAACTAATCGGATGTAAATTTAGTCGCCAAACTAAGTTTATATGTAAATATTTATCAATAATAATCCGTAATTAAGTAAATTCTGAATTATTGTTCAATTAATTGATTCAATTATTTTGTTACGTTTAATTACATATACCGTAATTATGTATTTGTATTGACATCTATTAGTGGAAATAGACAATGTTCCATTATATATTTGATTGATTGAATTGTTTGAACACCCTATTAGCAGAAATAAATACCGTTCTGCTATTATATCAGTTTATCATATTTTATCAGTTAATGTATGTTGTTTCGATATTATCAGTTGATAATATCGAATTGTATTTACATAGTTGTTTGTTCAAATTGGGTTAACAACTTGAATGTTGTTTAAACTGTTATATATCATTGGAATTGCTAAGCCGTTTTCTATAAAGTAACTCAGGAATATACTCCAGTTTGATAATTGGATTTAATATATTTTTAAGAAAACAATTAAATGGTTTATTTTAAATTAATTATATTATTAATTAATTCCAAAGGAAAGATTAATATAAATTAGTTAACCAGGTTGTTTAGGGTTGATTTAAATCAACGGGGTAAATGGGAATTTACTATTAAATTGATTTGTTTCAATTAATCTAATAAAAGGGGTTTTAAATAAATGGTTGTTTAAAATTGGATAATGTTTAATTTAACAGATTGGGTTGGATAAGGGTGCAATTAGATAGTAATATGAATTTGGATAGATTAAGCTGAAGGATATTTTTAACTTAATTAACCTTTTAATTAAGCAAAGAAAATAATTTAGTTATATAAGAAAAGGGAATTTACTTGATCAATTGGAATGAATTCCCGGATTCGATATTGGAGTTAAGTTAACCTAATAAATGTTTCAAAACAACAATGTTGTTTGAAAAGAGTTTAAGGTTTGGAAACTGGATTTACAAATACTGGTTTGTCAAATATTTTGGATATCGAACCTATACGATTTTTGATGATAAGAATGATTTCGGCTCAAGAATTAAGAGGTAATTAAAATACCCCAACTTAATCAATTTCAATATTATCTGATAGATCGTATTAGTTTGTGTTTAGAATGAGTGTTAAAGTTGAAATTCGTTTTTAGTTATGAAACTGATATTCAAGAATGAGATTATCACGTACGATTTGTTAATAAGAAGTTATAAGTTAAGTATTACTTATATTTTCAAATAAGTTTATATACAAAGTTAATATTTGAATATTTAAAGATTATTTAAATAAGGCTTAGCAGATCCAATGGAAACATATTTGTTTATTTTATTTTATATTTGATAGTTAAATAATCGACTATCAAATCTGGACCTTTTACGTCACCGTTTCGAAGAGACCGGGATTTAAATTCCACTTTGATTCGATATATACGTTTCAAGTCAGAAATTATTGAAGATCATCAAAGACGGAGTTATGCAAGGGCTTTTTTATCGATCCTAGGTAGAAATTGCCTAAGATTGATTTACAGAATAGTGCCTTCGGTTTGTCCAGTCCCAGGACAACTTGTATGAATGAATGTCTGACAAAGTATATCTAATAAATCATGTAAGTTGATTTCTTCAAACGTATTTATGTGTGGTGGCAGAGGAATTTATTTCTCTTATCTTTATACTCGTTGTACTTTTGGGGAAATCAATTTGTGAAACGACCCGAACTTCCCCATAAAGGAAAGCCCGGATTGAGTTGAGAACACAACAAATCAGAACACAAACAGAAGATCATTTCATTGTTTATTACAATAATTTCCATCAGAGTACAAGAATATACAGAGTATTAACAAAAAATATACATTTGATAAATGATAGAGATTTACAAATTATTATGCAAAGGAAAATAATACAAAACACAACTGAAAGAAATACACGAAAACAGAGCGTTCCAAATATAGCTCCAGCTGTAAAGCAGGATCCTGTGAATATAATATCTACAAAACCAAAACTACTAGCTACCCGTGTGGAAAATAGGGGCAACCAGAGTTTAGGTTAAAACAATAAACTCCAGGTCAGTCATGTGACTGGTGTGAGAACTAAAATAGTTATTTAAAACTTTACTTTAAAATGGAGTAAATCAAGGGACTACACCGTATAACACGGAATGGGTTTCCTCCAAAGAATACCAGTGCATAAAACAAACAGGCAATGCTTTTTGGAAAAATGAAGCTATTATAAGACTCAGGTCCCATCACACAATGCAATGCAAGTCGGAGGATAGAATTCTACCTTACAATAGCCAAACATGCTTGGTACATTTAAAACAAATCATTTCGATACGATTATAGTGTAAAATATATGAAAACAATTTCAAATATAAATGTATCAATCATAGATGGCATAGTATCCCATGCTACTATGTCACCATACTAGGCTCTACAATCAAAACCGAAATGTCACGTATTGGAAATTGGATTTCCATCCAGAGTCTAGGAAAGGGATGTACTACTTTCCTCTTCGAGACACTCTAGCAAATTTCTCATGACTGCACACTCCGGGCAACCCCTAGATCTTGTAGGGCCGGTCCTCTCTTACGTTTGAGGATTGGCAATTCCTGAACACATGTTTCCCGGTCCTATAAGACCTATCCATCGGCTCCGTAGTAACCGATATATTCGATGCGCCTCGTTATCCATCATCCACATAGGTAAAAATAAATATAATGTCTGGGGTCCATACCAAGACATCACCCGTAGCTAGATATAAACGTCATGCACTCCCTGCTGTCCCTTATCCCATTTTTGACTCATACCGAGGTGTGAGGCCTGCAAATTAATGCTATACACAAAGCTATGCTATATTAAAGCCGTGCTTTGATCATCAACCGCAAGACTCTGCTTTTCAACAGAAGCCTTGATCATTTGCATCTCAGCATGCCACACTGATAATTCACGCCATGTAACTGATGTCTATCGATGTATAACCTCTGAGCTCGTATGTCTCAGAGAAGGGCATTAAGCAAAAAAATAAATTCTCCGCTACCAAACAGATATATATTTAACAGAAATCAATCAACACATAATAAAATCCAATGTCAGACACACATCCATTTACAAGTTCGTTCGGGGTCTGAACGAAACCGGAGGCACCTTATTCCTCGTCCCGTATGTCCAATACAGGAGAGAGGTCCTCGCATATCCGGTAAATCTCCAAGTACGTCTGGATGATCACCACTTATAACCTCGTCTTGGGTGTACAGCCAATCAAGACATCAATAATCATCCAAACGATGTGAAGACCTCTGGTCTTCAACCACCGTCTTCAACGTCAACTTATCGTTGAATCAGTTATTCAGAATGGATATAATCCCGACCTTTTTGAATAACTCGCGTATATTATGAACAAGTGTTATAAAACACAACATATGCTTCATTCCAATTTTGACTATTCTTTTATCTTCCTTTGGATATCAATTCTACACCAAATTAAGGTTTATCCAAACTAGTCGGGATTAGCGCACCTTACCGAAGTAATCATTTGTTTAATTATCCAATCCCAACCTATTCATCCTATGGAGAAAAATTGGTAATACTCCATATTTAACACCACGGTGTTATCGGTAAATTCAATTACCATTTCACATTCAAATCTAATTAAAGATTTAACTATCGCTTGGAGCAAAACTGGTGATACTCCATTCTTGATCATTTCCCAAATTTGATAAATTAAATTATCAATTCACATTTCAATCTAATTAAAGATTCATTAAAACTCAACTTAGTTTTAATCTACCCAATAATCAATATTAATGATTATTTAACTTTGGAAACACAAACATGCCGCATCGACAATCTGCACCGTACTATTGATTTCTGCTGATATATAACCTCTAAGCTCGTACGTCTTAGAGAAGGGTGTTAAGTAAGAGAATAAATTCTCCACTACCAAACAGATATATATTTAGCAGAGATCAACCATGCAGTTCGAAATACAATGTTAGACATGTAATCCTGTCTTTTAATGGGTTAAAGAACTAATGTCATTTAAAACACAGTTCACGATAAATCAAAATCACATTCCATTAATTATGGAATCTTCACGAAAAATAGGTCAATATATAATCGATATCAATTTCCGTATCCGACTAATAATATAAATGGAATAACGACAAAGCCTTTTAAATTCCATATATATTAATAGTCTTCCTCCATAGAAGCTCACTTCGATTATTATCAAATCGAATTCCATTCAATTTCAATTTAATATATTAAATTAGAAAACTTTACTTTGGAAAATTTCTGTTAAATCTTAATAAAAGATTTTTAAATTCCAAATCACATTTTATTGTAAATCGGGTTAAAGAACGAATGTCGTTAAAAACAAAGTTCACAATAAACCCAATTCACATCCCATTTCACATCCCATTTTATTCCAATTAAATGTTAATTAACTGGAAACTCTAATAATCTTAATTAAAAGATTTATTCTTTTCACATGGGGTTTAAGAACAGTGTTATTTAAGACACCATTCACGACAAACCCAAAATCCAATTCTTTTCTTCAATTCTAATTAAATATTAATCATTTGGAAAAACTTCACTAATCTTAATTAAAGATTTATTCTTTTCTCAACTGGGTCTAAGAACAGTGTTACTGAAGACACCATTCACGACAAACCCAAAATCTCATTTGATACTAAATACAAAGCTCTAAATAGAGATTATATCGTCTTATATTCAATATCAGATTCTGAAATCGACAAATATTGTATTGGGAATAACGATATATATATCTTCCAAATTCCCATATCAATATCTGTATAATCACAGAATCCAATACCGAAATATTCCAAAGATAATTTTGATTCAAATCCATTCCAATTCATATATTGGAAATTCTGGTTATTTTTAAAAACATTTCAAATCCAGTTTATTTATTTAATAATATTGGATTATAATTCTAGTTCATTCTGATAAAAATATATTTTTATCTTTACAAATATGGGATTTTTCATCCAAATTCCTTCCAAATCATTTATTCTGATTTTACACAAATTATCAATATTTGTAATAATTTTATCAGGGCCTGTACAGTCAATTTCCATAAACAGTCATCAAACTGCATTTACAACGTCCATTTCCAAATTTTATTTGGACATAATTCCAAATCCAACCGTTAGATTTCAAATTCCTTATATTCATTTGAAAGCTCTTTTCGATATGAACCCAATGGTTCCGATCTTAGGAGAATCCGATGGTCAGATCTCCCGTAATGTCAATTCGAAGTCGATGGTCGAATTCGTGAACTACCGCGGCGCGGCACGTTCTATACAGGCCATTAAATATATATAATACATATTATATATATTTCGTCGATTTCCATTTAAAATGCATTTTATAAATCGTTTTCAAAATGATTTCAACTTCATATCCAATTTTAAATCAAAATTGAATATTCCATATCATTGATATACAAATGATAATATTTTCAAAACATTAGATTTTGAAATCACTTCCTTTTTATATTCATTATAAAAATGAGTAAAATTGATATAAATATCGTTCACATCAAAATGGCATTAATTTAATCTACACGACTTTATATATTTAAATATTTTCATGTCCGTCCCAAATTGGACATTAAAATCATATTGATCCTTTACTGAATATTATTTTAAAATATTAGTTATTTTAAAATATTCATTACTCGTCATTTTAAAATATTCTTTAATTTAAAATATTCGTTCTTTCCGAATTGGAATCAGGCACAGCCAATTACCATATAATTTTATTTATATGGATTTTATACACACATGTACACAATAGTAATCAAACACAGTCAACCATCATCCAGAGTGCATTACACAACTGCATAAGCATTAAATATAAATAATTAACGCTTACAACAGTCTGTCAACCCTCGATTGACATACAACTAAATATTGGGATTAGTGTATGTCCGATATCATCTCAATACCCGTGTGGGGTTTCAATCAACAAACACAGATTTTATTTGTTTCGTTGGGCGATGTGTAAAATATATCATCCCAATCAATATCAGTTAAATATGTGTACATAAACAAATCGTTCGATTTGTAAATGAATATTTATTTTATTCATATATACGTTGAAAATTATATTTTTAACTATAAATTATTTATTTTAACTCATGAATATTTTATATTGTTCAATTATACAATAAATATGATATTTTTATTGTTTTATTATTTTTAGAAAATTTCGGTAGCATAACGGCGCGATACTAGAACCGGAATAAGGTCTAGTCTTATCACTCGCCTAATAATGGCTCACGCCATATATAAACCAATTCTAATCAATTCACATCCCAAATCACACTCAAACAAATAAATCACTCAATCCAAAAATGAACCAAACATCCATGGTTTCAAACAAAGGTGTCGGGGTGCCAATAAACACCGTCCGCATTCTACTATATATATTTAACTAGAAAATAAATTAGGAGATGTTCTCACCTTTGGGATCCACTCCTCTAGTTTTACTTCTGAACTTCTGAACCGTTTGGATTTTCCCGAAATTCCAACGTAGTCTTTTTCCCAGCTGTTCATAGTAAAAATCACATTTTTAATATGATGTTTATGTATTTAAAAATCCCCTTTTTATTTTGCTATATATATAAAAATCATATTTTTATTTTGCTAACATCATATAAAAATCGTATTTTTATTTCAAATCTACGTTATAAAAATCAGATTTTTACAATGTTGCTTTCTATATAAAAATTATATTTTTATATCGCTACTTCATACATAAAAACTGAATTTTTATTTCGCTTCATATGTAATAAAAATCGAATTTTTATTTCTCTTCATATATAATAAAAACCGAATTTGTATTTCTCTATTACATATGTAAAAATCATATTTTTATTACCATTCAAACAATAAAATTCATATTTTTATATGACCATTCATATAAATAAAAATCCAATCTTTATATGTCATTCATATCAATAAAAATCATATTTTTACCCTAACGCTAAATATCAAAAAACATATCTTTATTAACATAAATAAATAAAAACTCACAGCAGGTAGTGGCGGCTGTTTTGGAGTAGTGGCGCTCTACGTTGGTGGCTCGGGAAGGTCACGGATGCGAGGAAGGTGATAAAATTCGGTTTTTATTTAATGAAGGGGTCCATAGTGGGCGGTAGGTGGCTGAGGGGCGACGCAGGTCCTCGGGGTAGCTGCTGGTGGTTGGTGTGGTCGGAGGTGGGTCCGCGGCGGGCCTAGGGGGCGGTGAAGGCGGTGGATTGGCTGGGGTCCTCGAATTAGGTGAAGTGCAAGTGGAGAGAGAGAAGAGGAGGAGGCAACGGGCAAGAGGCGTGGCGGCGGCCGCCTGGAGATGGAGCGGAGGCGTGGTGGGCCGGAAGGGCATCGCGACATCGAATTTGGGGAGAGGCTGGTTTTTTTTATTTTGACCATGTGTATGACTTAGGGTTGAGGAGTGAAGGGATTATATATTATTTATTTCTTTTATTTTTAATTCCTAAAAAGTTGGATTTTAATTCGAACTCCAATTTGAACCCAACGACTGTCGCACCTAGCTAATTACCCCCATTCCAAACACAATGGGACATGTCCCGTAAGCCATTTCGACTATTACGATCAGTTTTCATCAAAATTAATATATATATATATGTATATATTAATATAACGTTCAAAATTGATTTCAACGTACATTTTAATTTACAAAGGCAACATACTAACTCCAAATATTTCAAAAAAATAAATTTAGCTATGTTTTGATGATACGGTCCTAACAAAACTAAT
Source organism: Allium sativum (assembly GCA_030737875.1). NCBI lineage: Eukaryota > Viridiplantae > Streptophyta > Magnoliopsida > Asparagales > Amaryllidaceae > Allium > Allium sativum. The sequence continues at coordinate 963,116,245 of CM060912.1, read as the reverse complement.
TTCATCATATTTGGAGACCATTTAAAAAATGTTCATTTTCCAGTCGATTAAATTCAAACTAAATTGACCAATCACGTTTAAATTCACCACGCTCACATATTGATTCCAAAAATTACGAATTTTGGAATCTAGAAATAATTTGACATTCCAGATCCAACAAATGTGGTTTCATCGAAAATGGAGGTCGTTTCCAAAATGGCTATTTTTAAGGGCTATATATTATATTAAAATTCCATAACGACTATTCTGAATTTTCAACTGGACATAACTTTTTATTTCTGTTATGAAATCTGGATTTTTCACATTCGTTGGAATGATATTTTCAAACAGATTCAAATATTTTTGGTTTTACTAAAATCCGGTTTATTTTGAATCCTGTACATTCATTTGAAATTTGAAATCGAATTTTCAAAATACCGCATCATTTCCAATTCCTTTTATTATTAAAATAAATATTTATATTCAAACTTCGATTTAAATAAATTTATATGTTCTAATTCTATTCAAAATTCTAGCGTTATTATTTAAAATAAATCATTTTAAATATTCAAAATTCATTAAAATTGCCAAAATAAAAATTTTAAATTGGTTTTGATTTTCCGGGTTGTTACAATCTCCCCCACTAAAAATCTTTTCGTCCTCGGAAAGGAATGGAGCTGAAAGTTGTCTAACCAATCAACTAAACTTTCATTCTGGCTTTCATTCTTCAACTTTTCAGTATCTAAGAATTTTCTAACTTTTCAAAAATTTGGATAACAACCTAAATTTTTGAAAAATTTCACCACAACCTCCTTTGTACGGGGAGAAATTTAAAACCGTAACTGGCAACACAGGGCCCTCATCATCCAAAAAGAAAAAGAAAAAGCCAAGCAGCTAGCCAATTGGCTCATAAAATCATCCAAACCAAATAAATTAGTAAACATGTAACTATTTGTCGGGCATACAATTTTATTCCTCTTCTCTAGCCTCTTTATTATGACCTGTTCAATATATATATATATATATATATATATATATATATATATATGCATGTACATGTATGCAACTGCAGTCAATTTTCAAGTCAGTTCAATATTTGATTCAATTTGGCTTAATGGTTCAAAATTTTCAATTAATCAAACTAATAATCAAACAACACAATCAGCAATCAATTAGTTGATTATCATTTCAAACTCATAACTTATATATATTGTTAACCCATAAAAATACACGTTTTATATGTCGTTGAAATCATGTCGTTATTAGTTAAGTTGTTGGATGGAAACCAAGTCGAAGTCGAGTTCATGGCATGGATGCCAAGGCGTTCAAGACCATATCGCAGGGCAAGAGAACAACGTCAAGCCATGTCGTACCTTACCATGTCGCTCCAAGAAGACCAGGATGACACCAAGTCATGTCGCATTTCATTTATGATGAGAAGGTGAGGTAAACACACCTAGCAGTCATGTCGCAAGTCGTTATCTCGACTATAATTCATGTCGGCCTAAAGCCGTCTCAAGAAAGCTAGGTTGGATTCAGGAAACACGCCATGTCATCCATCCACCATATCGATTCAACGACATGAAGAGCAAGCTGGTATCTTAAAATCCCAATACGAACCATGTCGTGACCTACTTATGCTGCAAGATATGAAAGCCAAGCCGTCAGAGTCGTGTCGCAAAGGAGGAGGTTCATCCATACCACATCATGTCGCTTGTAGTCATGTCGCGTCCTTCCATGTCATGCTACATTCATAACGTCAAAGTTAATTCATCGTGCGACATGGCACCATGACATGCCATAAGCTCAAGGCGCTAAGAAACATAGGGACGTACGACATGAGCCATACCGCCCTACCACCATGTCATTCTATGACATAAAGGGTTGGTCTTTATTTAAAGTCTGAAGCGAACTATGTTGTGATCTATTCAAGCCGCATCCAGCATTTACCAGGTTATCAATAGTTATCATCCGAACGATATGAATCATGCCAAGGAAAGTCATACCATGTCGCAAGAACAAAACTCCAAGAGTTAACCCGCCATGCGACATGAATCGTGTCGCTGGCGATATGAGTTATGACGGAAGTCCAAGTCATGTCGGCGGCGGCATGAATCATGGCGTTTTTCTGCATAATTACGAAACTGCCATCTAGTCTGAAGATCACCTATAAATACCCCTCATAATTCATTTGGAAGGGGGACCGAAAATTGATTGCTACAAGGAGACTCCGTCAAATTCAAAGCTCATCTACAACTTCTCTAATGGCTTCCATGGATTCAACAACACTTTTCTAACTTCATGAAGATCAAATCCAAATCAATGATCATTAGAGCTTTCTACAATTGAATCTAAACTCCCTCAATCTCATTCAAGCCACATAATAAACCTCTCAAGCATCATTCAAACGATCTCGAGTCCTCTCCAAATCCTAAATTGAATGCTAATTCACTATGAAATCTATAAAGATCATGGAAAAGGATCAAAGCACACAAGTGGTTGAAGATTCATCACAAAGCTAAAAGATCTCTTCATTTTCTTTACCAAAGTCAAGTGAAATTAGATCATAAGGAAGGAAAAAAGAGAGAAATGATTGTAATGAGGGAAAATTCATATGTTGTAAGCTTGAATATCATAATGAGAATGGATTGAAAGTGGACGTCGATTCATAGAGAATGGAACCACTATAAAAATTCCTTTGTGCTCTAACTTGCTTTTATCCGTTTATTTTGTGATTTCGCGGTCCCATATTCTTACCGAATAGGTGAAGTGTAGCTTTTACACCTTTTGTGTTTGATCCCAAATTGGTGTCAGAACAAGGTCTATGGATTCACTGGTCAAGCTTTTCAACCAATTGGTGTCATCAGTCTACTGGTGGGGCTTGGAGAAGGAGAGCAGAAAGCCGCACTGGTACAGGACTTTGTTATAATTGATGAACCCTCTACTTACAATGCCTTCCTAGGGAGACCTACTCTCGTAGCATTCAGAATAACTATGGCTTCGTGGTGCCTTGCTATGAAATTTCCAACGGAGAATGGTGTTGGCACAATTATAGGTGATCAACAAGCAGCAAGAAAGTGTTATTTGGTCGAATTGGCAAAGGCAAGGAAGAAGGAATTGAAAAAGGATGTAGAGCCGCCGCTCCGCATCCAAAAACACCTCTTATAGCAATTAAAGCAAAACCCCCATACTGGTGAGCACAGTGGTGCTTGGAAGGCAATTGATCCAAGGAAAAACAGTATGGGGGAAAATAAAGCAGAACCAGCTAAAGATATTATCCCTGTTCCAATATCCGACAAGAACCCTAACCAAGTCTTAAAGATAGGATCTCAGCTAGGTATGAAGCTGCAAAAGGAATTAATCTTGTTTTTGAAAGCAAACTTAGATGTATTTGCCTGGGAACACTCAGATATGTGTGGGATCCCACTAAATGTAATTGTTCACAAGTTGAATATAAATCAAAAGTTAACTCCTGTGAAACAAAAAAGACGAATGCAGGGATTTGAAAGATCAGAGGCTCTAAAAGAAGAAGTACATAGGTTGCTCAAAAATAATTTCATACGAGAATCTGCGTATCCAGATTGGGTTTCTAACCCAGTGCTTGTCAAAAAGTCCAATGGAAAGTGGAGAGTGTGTATAAATTACTCAGATCTTAATAAAGCATGCCCAAAAGACAGTTTTCCTTTGCCCCGAATTGACCAACTCGTAGATGCAACAGTGGGGCACAGGTTACTATATTTCATGGACGCATATTCCGGATATAATCAAATTATGATGCACAAGCCAGACGAAGAGAACACGAGTTTCATAGCGGATAGAGGACTATACTGTTATAAAGTCATGCCATTTGGACTAAAAAATGCAGGAGCAACTTACCAACATCTTGTAAACTCCATGTTTAAATCTCAGATAGGGAATACAATGGAAGTATATATATAGACGATATGCTAGTCAAATCAAAAATGGTCGAAGTTCATCTCGAGGATCTGGCAGAAATGTTTCACATACTCAGGAAGTACGGGATGAAACTAAACCCATTAAAATGTTCATTCGGATCTCTTCGGGGAAATTTCTCGGGTTTATCGTCAATGCTAGGGGTATCGAAGCGAATCACTCTCAAATTGCGTCCTTAAAGGAAATGCGGGCCCCAAGGGCAAAAAAGGAGCTCCAAAGCTTAAATGGAAAGGTAGAAGCACTGAACCGGTTCATTTCCAAAGCAACAGATCGATGTATTCCGCTTTTCGATGCTTTGAAAAAAGGGAAGAAGGAATTCCAGTGGACCTCAGAGTGCAAGGAGCTTTCGAGGAATTGATAAGACATATGGAATCACCACCAATGTTATCGAAACCTAAGGATGGGGAGGATCTATTTTCATATCTAGCAGTTTCATCACATGCCTTGAGTGCAGCACTAATCCGAGAAGAAGCAGGAGTGCAGTTGTCGGTATATTACATTAATAAGAGGCTTGCCAGGGCAGAGCTAAATTACCCTAAACTAGAGAAGCTCGCATATTGCCTTAAAAAAACTAAGACCGTATTTCCAATCTCATCCTATCAAGATCCTCACCGATCAACCGTTAAGGAAAATCCTCTTTCACCCAGAAACTTCAGGAAGGCTACTAAAATGGAACATTGAGCTAAGTCAATATGACATTACTTACCATCCTCGAAGAGCCATCAACGGCCAAGCCATAGCTAATTTTATTGCTGAGTTTACAAACAGAGGAGAAGAGGTTAAAGAACCAGCGGAAACAGAGATTGCCTGGAAACTATACTTTGATGGATCTAGAAACGACCACTGTTCAGGGGCCGGAATCGTCTTAGAAACCCCAGAAGGTTACTCTTTATACTATGCCTTGAGATTGGAATTTCCATCAACCAATAATGAGGCCGAATATGAAGCATTAATAACAGTGTTAATGTAACACCCCGCATTTTTAATATAATTAAAAATGAGATATATGTATATATGCATGGATATATTTAAAGGAAAGATTAAATAATATTAATGTAATTGCATGTAAGAAGTTTATGCAGTGAAATAAAGAAAAAGATTAATAAAGAAATCACATGCAATATTTGAAATAAGAAGAAATACAGTGAAATGTGAAGAATTACATGTGAACATTTGAAAAGAAATAAAAAGGAGAATTTGAAGAGACTCTAGAATTTGGTCATGAAATTAGCGTCATTACGTTCGTGGTGATTTTCTGGTCAATTTAGACCTATAGTTTGTAGAAAACTGATTTAAAACGAAGAAGTTATCCTGAATTTAAGAAATGCAACAAAACATGAAAAAGAGCAATGGGAAAAGAATAATATGTAGCTTGGTCCTAAGTCTTGTTAATAAAAGACTTAGTAGCTCATTTGGTTAATACATGAGACTTGTACATAAGAGGTTGTGAGTTCAATCCCCACCAGTGCCATATATTTTGTTTTGTTTTAAGGAGGGACTAAATAGTGGCTTAGCAAATTGGTTTAGTGCGAAAGGGGATAAGTTAATTGGAGGTTTAATTGAAAGAATGGAAATAAACCATTAATTGATTAAGGAAGATAATTTCCAAATAAAATAGACAATTGTTCGCATATAAAAATTAGTATACGCATAAGAGATGGCTGCGTATGAACATGATTCAAATTTGAAGTTGCGCGCGAACATAGAGACAAGCATATATGTATACATGTTATTTGAAATTAATATAATAAGGGAAAGAGGATATGTGAAATTATTGCATTAAATAAATGGATGATGCATGAACCTGAATAAAAATAAATTAATGTGATGCAAATAAAAGAAAGAGAATATGGAATGCAAAACATGTCAAATGTGCAATTAAAGCATGCATAGAAAAAGGTTGTAAACATTAAAATGAAGCAATTAAATGTGAAGGGGATCAACTTTTGAAATTTAAACGTTTAAAAAGTAAACTAATAAGGCCATAAGCAAGCCACAATTGGAGGAATGTTAATGTTATTAAATAACATTCAAATCAGAGACGCATGCACATGTGATTAGATGTAAATAAATAAAAGAAAATGGTTTAAGGACATGCGGTTTCTTTTCAAAAAATAGAAAAAAAGAGAAAGAAATCAATTAATTGATTAGGAGAAGAATATAGCAAATAAAGGTTCACGTATAAGTACAAATAAATAAATAATTAATTAATTGAATGCATGAAGGAAAGAGGTTGCCATACGTTAAAAATAACATGTAATGCATTAATTAAAAAGAAATAAAGCGGTTTTTATTTTATTTTATTTAAAGGAGTACTAAGTGTGAAAAGGGTTATTCTTGATGGTTCTTTTCTAGGGTGAGGTGGATGGTTTAGAGGAGTTTTTATTTAATCCTAAGGTCCTAGTTGCTCTAACCCACCTGTAAAAGAACACCTAACCTAACCTTAAAATCATTCTATCTCTTATAAGATGCCTCCATGCCACCGAACTTCAACCCAACATAGCTGTAGCCTCTAAACTCTAAATTAAATTGCAAGTTCTTCATCAATTTTGGAGTTTAATCAAATCAAGTAGCAAGTTTCTCCAACAACAATTCACGTTCTGCATCAATAATCAAATAGGAAGCCTAAACCAACGTTCTACCTCAACAACCATTTGTTTATTTCTCCAATCTAGTCAAGGTGAGTGGTTTAAAATACAGTTGTTGTATAATTGTACTTATATCGTTTGCTATTCCCCATAATGAATATGATGATAATTTAATAAGATCAATTATTTCATTTATGCTTACGATTGAGTTCTCTCCTTTTTATTCTTTCCACTTTTTATTTTTATAGCTAGGCTATCTCGAGCCCACATCTATCATGAATTTATGCGTTGTAAACGAGAACAAGAAAGTAAAAGGGAAAAAAGTGCTTGTTTGGGCATAATATGGGTTGGAAGGATTTAAGCATGATTTGAATAGAATTATGGACATAATTGTATGGTAATTTTAAATTTATGTAGTTTGGCATGATTGAAATTGGATATGGAATTAGTACAATTTAATATTAACAACATGTAATTGGATAACATGGATTGGTGAAATTTATTGGTAAGATAAGCCTAAAAGGTGAATAAGGTTATATGTATGAACATGGGAACATTGGGAAATATATTGGAAAAATATTGATTTTATGAACTTGAGTATTATTGGATATTTTGGATAATTGGAATAAAAAAGAAATTGGCATATTTGGGTATGGATTACATGGAATTGATGAAATTGCCTATAATTGGAAATTTGTAATTAAGGCTAATTAATATGTAATTAGTGACAAATTGGAATAGGCAAAATTGTAAACATGACTATATGTTGAATTGGAAACACATAACATGAAAATTGGGATTTGGGTGAAATACGATGTTAATGAACCCTTGACACGAGGTTAGGCGCTATTGTGGTGTAACACTGCCCAGAACCGCCAGGCAAATCCAGCTGCCACAATTGGACGTCTAATGTGAGAGGTCAAAGGCATGAATTGTAGGTGTAACGGTTGGTGACACGAGGTTAGACCCGCTTTGTGGTGTAAGACTGCCCAGAACCGTCCGGCAAATCCAGCAGCCACAAAGTGTTCGGTCTAATGTGGGAGGTCATGCACCGTTCATCATAATGAATGAATTAAGGAATACTAACCATAATAAGACAAGAGGGTGACATGGGTATGGTTAGAGGGTTAAGTGGGTGACATGTAAATATGGACTTAACCGTAGTAAGGCAAGACATGTCAAACATGTAAATGTGGACTTCACTGTAACACCCCGTAATTCTGTTAATATTAATAGCCACAAATTAAAGAATAACTAATTACAGATGTGAGGATTAAGGGAAACGGGTTTCGCGGTTGCGTTCGTCTCGGAAAAATACGCGAAATAGAGTCCGAAATTTCGTAAATCGGAGTTAGCATGACCGAGATATGGCCTTCATAAGTTTCACGAAAAATCAGAAAAAACGAAACAGATTTCAAAAATGCAGAAAACGAGCCAGGCGGGAAAATTCCCGCCCAGACCAGGTCGACCTGGGTGTCGACCTAGGGGTCGACCTCCCTCCCACCCCCAAGGTCGACTGGGGAGTCGACCTGGGGGTCGACCTCCCTGGTCGAGCCAGGTCGGCCTGGGTGCATCTGGATGGGTTTTTGAGCTGTCTGTGACGAATTCTGACGGTTCTGATCTGTTTTAGGGTTTATCTAAAGGCCTAAAACAACTAACTACACCTATAAATAGATCCTAAGACCTAGCCTCCTCTACACACAATTCTATTATGCTTCTTCTCTGCCTCTGTTCAACTAAAAATAAAAATGGCGTCGCTACTCTACTAGAATCAAAACTAGAAGCTAATCAACATCAACCTAAGCAATTCAATTCAAATTTGAGATAAAAGCTTCTGTAACAACTAAAGTTCTTTCTTTAATCCAATCAAGGCAAGTACAGTAATTTTCCGCTATAAACGTTAATTCTGATTTTGACATGAATTGTGAATCTGAATCTGAGATTGTATATCTGTCAGATCTGTTTTTCTGTGACTGTTCTGTATCCCTTTCTGCTTCCTTTCTGTTTCTATAGCCAGGCTACCACGAGCCTGAGCCAATCTCATAAGAGATTTACGTACGTTAAAATGTTTGGGACAATCAAATGAATATGCATAAATTGGGCATGATCGATATGTGACTGATTTAAGGAAAGAAAATAGGTTGAACTTGGAACCTAGAACATAAATCTAAGGCATAAATTGGACTGATCTGTGACTGAATTGAATAAAGGACATAGGTTGTAAACTAGATCTAAATCTGTGCATATATGACAGTTTGGGAATATCATATGGTAATATATGACTTGTAATATCTGGAATATCAAGATCTGAATTAAAGGACATTTCTTAGATCTAGATCCCTGGACATATTATGATTTTTTTTGGCATAAAGGACCTATATTAAAATAGGATAACTATAAATGTGAACACGCCTAAATATGGATTTTTGGATAATTAGCAATAAAGGCCATAACTTGGTATAATTCATACCATGATTTGGGAATTTACCTATTGAGTTAGGTCTACCCATGATCATCTACTCAACCTTTGTTTTATGTGAGTTTAGGCATATGATTTGGAGTTTTTTTAGAGATTCTTCTGTACTATGCAATGCTTAACTAAAAATCTGTAGCCTATGTTGAATTATGAATTATGACTATGATTTGGCATATAAGTGTAGGCTAAATTTGTTGAATCACCTAAATCTGCTAAACTAAATATGTAGATATGCCTAATTTGTTATCTGTCATCTACTAAGTCTATTGAAAATGCCAAACCTGCTAAATATGTTATCTGCTCTGCTAATCCGCTTAATCTGTTGAAATGCCTGTCCTGTTGATTTGTTAAGTTGCCTAATCTGCTAGTTCTGTTATATGGCCTAAACTGCTAATTAAATGGAAATGCCTAGTCTGTTAAATTTGTCTGTTGAGATGCCTAATCTGTTATATGCCAAAATCTGCTAAGTGCTAAATCGGTTAAATCTGTTAAGTCACCCAATCTGCTAAAATCTGTTATCTGCTATATCAGTTGAGTTGATGTGATCATTCTGTTATTGATATAATATGAATTGGCATATATATTGGGCGTGCGCATAAACGGTAAATAATTAATTAATTGGCCGCAAAGATGAATATGGCTAACTCGAGGTTAGAATGAGTTTGCGACGTAAATCTGCCCGGAACCGCCCGGCACATCCAGTGGCCGCAAACAATAGGTTCTAATGTGAGAAGTTAGTCATAACCTGCTTAAGACACGAGGTTAGGTCTGGCTTGTGGCAGAAGTCTGCCCGGAACCGCCCGGCACATCCAGCGGCCACAAGCTAGCGGCCTAATGTGAGAGGTCTGGGCATTAATAGTTAATTAATGCAAATCTAAGATAAGAATGACGTCTAAAACGTATTGGGGGAAATAGGGTTAAACCAACTGGATTAATAGGTGTAGTAAACCCGTCCATGAATCTGTAAGCCCAATACAAAGTTAGACAAATCTGAAAATTCTGTACATCTGATCTGTTAGTCTGAAAACTTGTTAACTTAATCATTAATCTATGAACTAGTAAATCTGAATTCTGTATGTCTGAACTTGTAAACAAGTTAATCTGAGATCTGTTAGTCTGGGGACACAAGGTTAGGAGGGGAATTACTTGTGTCATCTGTTGTTTGGGACCCATATTAGTCAGTAACCCTTTCTGGTATCAAAACTTTGACCCAACAGTAGGTAGGGTCCAGGCACGCTTACTGAACTAATTATAAGTGGTTCATTCTGATAATGGCGAGGGGTGTTGATGGTGCGTTCCAACCGGGTCATGTGCGTGCATGGATCCCGGTCTGCCTCTGAGGATGTAAGACGCCGTGACATTTGTAAATAGGTCTGTGCCAATTGGTTGTCACTTTAGGGAAGTGATACACCCTACTGTGGGGACGACACAGGATATTTATGTATTAGGGAGTCGATCGCTTGGGGTAGGGTTTTAGGGTACACTTAGTTCTGTCTGTTTCTGTTGGTACCGTCTGTTTCTGTTGGGTGGTAACACCTGTCTGTTTCTGCGTGGTACCGTCTGTTCGGGTGGTAAAGGCCCATTACTAGTGTACACCTAATTCTACATTCTGTCTCCGTAGGGATTAATATGTTTCTGCTTCTGTCTGTTTCTGATCGGGTAGTAAAGGCCCATTATTAGCATTCTGTTTCTATTAAATTATTCCGTACCCGTTCCTGCTTCAGTTTAGACATTAGGGTGACACCTAATTCTGTTATACTAGTATTAGTGCAGAGAAGTGTAAAGCAATAGTTTATGTCATTTTGTTCTTCTGTTATATCTGCTACACTTGTTACAGTTATCTCTCATCCAGTTTTATGTTCATGTCATATTATTATTAACTGTTCATATGCTGAAAGTCACTGGACTTGCCAGACTTTATGTCTGACCCTTGTTGTTTCGCCTCTCTTCTTCCGTTTCCCCCCCCCCCTAGGTTTTCTAAGGAGGGAATACTCTAGCTAGATCCGGATTTCTTCTGCTTGAAGTGCTTAAAGTATGGCTTGTCTCCTTCTGTGGGGATTATGATTTTAAACCATGCATTTTGAAGGCTTTTGTACAAGACTGATATTTTGTACTTGAATTCTGAGATTTGAAAGGATGTAACCATATTGATTTCTGTTTCCGTTGTAATAAAGTTAAAAAATTTCAAGTACTGTTTTATCTTCTTGTAAGTTTCTGTTCTGTTTACTAAAATGCTCCAACAAAGTTAAGGCATTCCCTTTGTGAGTGACCTTAACGGAGGTGGGGTGTTACATTAACTGTAGTAAGATATGTGAAGTAAAACATGACTAAGGTGGACTTTACCGTAGTAAAGCATGTGTAAGACATGGAAACAATAATAAAAGAGGTTAAGTGGGACATGGGCGACATGTAAGACATAAATAAATAATGCTTAACCAAAGGGGACCCGTTATGGCATCACAAATTAATTGAATTGGGTAAAGTTTAGGTAACGAGTTAAATAAATGGAAAGGGTTAAGTAAATCTAAATTAATGAAAAAAGTTGGGATTGATAAATAACCTATTATGAATGAATTTGAATAAGAAAAGGAAGGATAATAGGTTATACTTGTCCTAGGGACAAGTGGAAAGTATAACTTATGGGATAAGGTAAGTTATAAGAAACAATAGAGGAAAATAAGGTAACTTATATGTGAAGATATACTTAATTATAAATTAAGTAGTTTGGGAAGGAGAAGTGTGAAATTTAAGATGATATAAGTTATATGAATGGAAAAGAAGTAAATTAGAATCATATATGTTGGTTGGGTTGAGTAATTCTCTGGGTGCCAGTCTGATGTTGATTTCGGTCTTCGGGGCTGGTGTTTAGGGGATTATTCTCCTAATCAGTATATATGTGGATAAGACATACTTAACTATGAATTATGTATAACATGTTGTTGTAACCCTAAAAGGGAATAATTTATGAAGTTGAAAAACAACATGTTGTGGTCTTATTAATGGACTTAAATGGGTTAAGTATAAATTGAATTAATAGGCGAGGGTAACTTGGTAAACTTGAAAAGGAAGTTAATATGAATAAGAATAACCAAGTTAAATAACAAAAATTGATGAGGTAACACAAGCGCATAAGAATTGATTAGACATAGGGTCTAATGACATATAAAATCAAGGTGCTTGGGGCAATCCGTACGTTGTAGGATGAATAACCCAACAAGGTAAATCATCACGGTGTCATAAGACATGAGGGGAGCGCACATTCATTATTTTGGCGGCTCCAACGGACTGAAAGGGGAAGCACACGGCTTCCTGAGACGTTAAAGGTGCTCCTACTGTTCCTCTGTTTGGTGGCAGACGTTTCAGGCTGTGCCCGCAGAGGTTGGGTCTGCGTGTAATTACTAGGTGGGTGAGCCTTGACTGCAAAAATAGCGGGGCAGTCAGAATGTTGTTCGCGGTGACGGAAAAGGTGATTCGACGGCTGCCTCAACGGAGGTGGAGGGTCAGGACCAACAAGGATAGTAGGTCGTCAAGTGCCTGTTACCACAGCCAGTAGGATGTGGAAAGACTAGAGCTAGACCCAATATACCATTAACCATTCACTATCGTGGGACGGTGGTTAAGGGGAGACGCCACATGGATGTTTAGATTGGTTGCTTAGGGGCTTGTCGCTTAGCTTTTGTTATGGGAGGGGCCGAGGTGGGGCCATAGCCACCATAGAAAACATACCCTAGGGATATTTGTGTGGAAGGCTGTTAAAGGCGGGCCTTGCACAAGCTCCCGACCGAGTTTCGTGTTTTTTGTGTAGCCCTGCCACGGAACTCGGGCACGCATACACGATGGGTGTGCGGGTTAGATATCGAATACGATTGAGAATACGTACGTGGAAGAGTCTAGATATAATCATGTCTTCTCTGGATGGTGTATCATAGACTGGTAGGCATTATTTGATAACGACAGTCAAATTATAGTGATCCTATGTGGGCGTTGTGTTGTATTATATATATAAGAGGAATATACATTACTATGACATAGGACGGAGGACTGCATATATCATAGCAAGGATACGGTGGGGACCATGCGAGTGGGGTACCACGGGGTCTACCTCAATTTGGGGGTAGTTACATATACATTATATTAGGTTAATCTACTGGGAGTAGAAGGGTGCGACGTGTGTGTAAGCCTTGAGCGCTAATGACACAAATAAGCTAGTAAACAATAAAATGTAATTGAACGGTATATGTAGGATTATTCAAGAAGTGTAGTTTAAACTCATTCACACAAAACTTATGTTCTGACCCCTTCCTCATAACATTCGCAGGTTAGATTCATGACAGAGACTTATAGCTTTGGAGATACTGATTTAGCAGTATTGTAATTAAAGTGAAGCTATGTTTATATATATTATATTTTATTCCTTCCGCTGTGAGGTGTTTTCCGAACTATGACATATATCTTTTCTCTGTCTTTTCTGCAGGATACCAGAGCAACCAACTCGGGTTTTGATGGACGGTTTTTGAAAAAAAAATCGGTCCGTCGGAATTCGGGTTGTTACATTTGGTATCAGAGCATAGGTTTACGATTCCTATATAGATATTGAGAGAGCGTATTTATATTTTCAAAAATATAAATATATTATATGTAACCCTAGATCTATAAAGAAGCCCACTAAATAGAAAGAGTAAAATATGGAAAGAATTGGGATAACTATTTTGTACGCTAAAAGAATGAGCAAGGAAATCTGAGACCCTTAGGTATGTTGGGTGGAAAGTGTACAAAATGATTGGTGTCAAGAAAGACGTATCCCGTACAATAGTAACTGAGATTAGTGGGTTTAGTAGGAAAATCTTATAAAGTAGAAAATGGATTAGGAATATATATAGTTGGAAGAAATGATTTCGTGGATGTGTCTAGGAAAGCCTAGGTAATTTGGAAACCCGATTAAGAAATAGTTGTCCTTGTCTACTCCAGTTTTTGATGTTTGAAAAAAATGTTTTTCATTTTTGTTACGGCGTGTTTTTATGGTTTGGCAAAAGCAAGTTTTGGTAAAGAAAACAAAGTTTTACCATTTTTAATTTTTTGGCAGAAAAATTTAGAAAAAAAAAGAGACCAAGCCATGTTTTAAAATGAATGGAGTAGGTAAGGATTAGTGTCTCGAAAGAACGAGTTTGAGGCTAGAAAGTAAATGATAAGGACTATCCTAGAATAATAAAAATAAATTCCCGTAGAATGCTTAAGTATTATAAAGACTAGAATTGTTGCTCGAAAAAGATAAGTTGAAAAAAAAAGTTTCTTATGTAATTGTGCTTGGATAGGAAAATAGGAACTTTTTATAGAATTTCTATGTAAAAATCCAAGTGCAACCAGAAAAGGTACATAAAAGTAAAACGGAAAATGTAAATTCTTCCGTTTTATACCTTTTTGTAACATAAGAAATCGAATTTGGAAAAATAGATTTTTCTAAATTTCGAAATTAATAATGGTTGGTAGGATTTTGGATGCAACAATTGGGTGAACTATGCTCTTATTCTATAAAAGTATGGGAAATTTTGGATGAAAAATGTTTTGGTTTTTCAAAAATATTGCATTTATATAAAACTGCAAGTATATTTAGGATGTGAGCATCATGTTTTGAAAAAAACATTTGTAAGTTTGCATACATATAGGTGGTACCAAATTAGGCATACATGCATTACTATGATGTATTTCACTTTGCACATGTGCACAATGTTTGCAAAAAAATTGGATGCACACTTGATGGTTTGATATTGTAGAAAACTGATTTAAAACGAAGAAGTTATCCTTAATTTAAGAAATGCAACAAAACATGAAAAAGAGCAATGGGAAAAGAATAATATGTAGCTTGGTCCTAAGTCTTGTTAATAAAAGACTTAGTAGCTCATTTGGTTAATACATGAGACTTGTACATAAGAGGTTGAGAGTTCAATCCCCACCAGTGCCATATATTTTTTGTTTTGTTTTAAGGAGCGGCTAAATAATGGCTTAGCAAATTGGTTTAGTGCGAAAGGGGATAAGTTAATTAGAGGTTTAATTGAAAGAATGGAAATAAACCATTAATTGATTAAGGAAGATAATTTCCAAATAAAATAGACAATTGTTCGCATATAAAAATTAGTATACGCATAAGAGATGGATGCGTATGAACATGATTCAAATTTGAAGTTGCACGCGAACATAGAGACAAACAAAAAGGGGGCATATATGTATACATGTTATTTGAAATTAATGCAATAAGGGAAAGAGGATATGTGAAATTATTGCATTAAATAAATGGATAATGCATGAACCTGAATAAAAATAAATTAATGTGATGCAAATAAAAGAAAGAGAATATGGAACGCAAAACATGTCAAATGTGCAATTAAATCATGCATAGAAAAAGGTTGTAAACATTAAAATGGAGCAATTAAATGTGAAGGAGATCAACTTTTGAAATTTAAACGTTTAAAAAGTAAACTAGTAAGGCCATAAGCAAGCCACATTTGGAGGAATGTTATTGTTATTAAATAACATTCAAATCAGAGACGCATGCACATGTGATTAGATGTAAATAAATAAAAGAAAATGGTTCAAGGGCATGCGGTTTCTTTTCAAAAAGATTAGACAAAAAGAGAAAGAAATCAATTAATTGATTAGGATAAGAATATAGCAAATAAAGGTTCACGTATAGGTGCAAATAAATAAATAAATAAATAAATAATTGAATGCATGAAGGAAAGAGGTTACTATACGTTAAAAATAATATGTAATGCATTAATTAGAAAGAAATAAAGCGGTTTCTTTTTTTTATTTAAAGGAGCACTAAGTGTGAAAAGGGTTGTTCTGGATGGTTCTTTTCTAGGGTGAGGTGGACGACTTAGATGAGTTTTTATTTAATCCTAAGGTCCTAGTTGCTCTAACCCACCTGTAAAAGAACACCTAACCTAACCCTAAAATCATTCTATCTCTTATAAGACGCCTCCATGCCACCAAACTTCAACCCAACATAGCTGCCGCCTCTAAACTCTAAATTAAATTGCAAGTTCTTCATCAGTTTTGGAGTTTAATCAAATCAAGTAGCAAGTTTCTTCAACAACAATTCACGTTCTGCGTCAATAATCAAATAGGAAGCCTAAACCAACGTTCTACCTTAACAACCAATTTTTTGTTTCTCCAATCCAGTCAAGGTGAGTGGTTTAAAATACAGTTGTTGTATAATTGTACTTCTATCGTTTGCTATTCTCCATAATAAATATGATGATAATTTAATAAGATATGTTATTTCATTTATGCTTACGATTGAGTTCTCTCCTTTTTATTCTTTCCCCTTTTTATTTTTATAGTTAGGCTATCTCGAGCCTACATCTATCATGAATTTATGCGTTGTAAACGAGAACGAGAAAGTAAAAGGGAAAAAGGGCTTGTTTGGGCATAATA
Organism: Allium sativum; assembly: GCA_030737875.1. NCBI lineage: Eukaryota > Viridiplantae > Streptophyta > Magnoliopsida > Asparagales > Amaryllidaceae > Allium > Allium sativum. Next base: position 963,099,814 of record CM060912.1, on the reverse strand, counting down.
TGGGTTGGAAGGATTTATGTATGATTTGAATAGAATTATGGACATAATTGTATGGTAATTTTAAATTTATGTAGTTTGGCATGATTGAAATTGGATATGGAATTAGTACAATTTAATATTAACAACATGTAATTGGATAACATGGATTGGTGAAATTTATTGGTAAGATAAGCATAAAAGGTGAATTAGGTTATATGTATGAACATGGAAACATTGGGAAATATATTGGAAAAATATTGATTTTATGAACTTGAGTATTATTGGATATTTTGGATAATTGGAATATGAAAGAAATTTGCATATTTGGGTATGGATTACATGGAATTGATGAAATTGCCTATAATTGAAAATTTGTAATTAAGGCTAATTAATATGTAATTAGTGACAAGTTGGAATAGGAAAAATTGTAAACATGACTATATGTTGAATTGGAAACACATAACATGAAAATTGGGATTTGGGTGAAATACGATGTTAATGAACCTTTAACACGAGGATAGGCACAATTGTTGTAACAACCCGCATTCTGCGCATCGAAGGATCGTAGAATATTTATTTCTTTCTCATATGAAGTCGTATGGTCATGTAACTTTGGGAAACAACCATTAGAGTCATTTCCCATGTTCATGATTTTTGTCGATTTTTAAATGACCGTTTTGCCCCTAGTTTGTACTGTTTTGGCCATAACTTTTGATTGGAAAGGAATTTTGACCTGAAACCACTTCCATTGGATTCGAATGATGGTTTCTCTTTCCGTAGAGTGGTTACATTAGCCAAACGGACTTACCGTTTGGGAGATATGGCTGAAATACGGTTTGAAAGGTGAAAAACTGCTTAACTGGGCCAAATAGGGTGATTAGTGGATAGGCCCATAACCCATTTCGGGATTAGGGTTATGAGGAGGCTGAAATGAGTTAGAGAATCATTTCATTTCAGTTTTGAGCCGCCACTTTCCCTCTTGAAACCCTAGTAATGGCCTCCACCTTCTAAATCACTCCCAAAACATCTTTTTGGCTTTCCTAATCACATATTAGCAAGATCTACACCAAATACAGGCGGATTAGCATCAAATCAAGATAGGAGTTGCTGCTAAGCATTGGAATTCGACCCAAACAGAGAATCATTTCAGATCTATAGTTTACTTTGTGGCAAAGGTGAGTGATTTGCATTGTTTTTCACTAATTACGGCTAATTATGGTAATTAGCGAAGATTAGCGAAATTATGGCTCAGAAAAATCTAGAAAAAATTCTAAAACATCATTTTATGCCTCTGATATGAATTTGGGTTAATTTCGACTAATTTTGCAAATCCCGGAATTTGGGGGATTAAGGGGTGATTAGTGATAATTAGCGAATTTATGCATGTTAAAAATCTGGAAAAATATTCATAAATTCTGAAATATTGTTTTAGACCTCTGATATGAATTTGGGTTGATTTGGTTAAGTTTTGTTAATCATATGGTTAGTTTCACCTAAACATGCTTGAGGGAAAATATGGGGTTTTGGCTATGTTTGATCTATTTAAACCTATCATATTGTTGTTTTGGTGTTTGAGGTCACTTGTATGTGTTGCTATGACTGTATGGTATGCTTTGTGATTGATTAGAATAGTTAGAATGGTCGAAAACGCCGTCGAATGGCGTAAACTGCTCGCTGGAAGAACTGCAGGAAATCAGCCCGAACCGGACCGGATCGGTGGAAGCAAAGGTGATATGAACCGATGGCGCGACCCGATCCGCCGATGCTTGAAGACCACGATCCGACAGGGGCCCCATGAACTGATGAAGCACGACCCGACCCGAAGGAGCTTGTCACGAACCGATCCGTGGCGATGGACTTGGAGACCCCGACCCGATCCGCTGAAGGGTACTCGAACCGATCCGATGGAGCTGGAGGACCACGAGTTGATGGTGCGACCCGATCCGAATGGAGGAACTCAACCCGAACCAGTATGGTAACTGCGAACCGAACCAGGAGGCTATGAACTGAATGAAGACCGATCCGGAGGATGATGACTAAAACCCGAGATGCAAAGGTAGTCCAAATGGAAGTTAGAGCTCAGGATCCCGGACCCAGTTGGGAACCAATGAGTTCACTTCATGATTGGGCTTTGCTGCGGGACGTGTGCAAAGGGGTTGTCGGTATTCATAACTTTGGTTCATCACTGAGAGATGGATGGTGGGCTTGTAGTGATAGTTACACGGGATTGGATTCCGTCATGGCCCAAAGTATTAGGTGACCAAAGTAGTGGATATCGTATGCTTTACGCACTGAGTGAGAGACGTGAGGATGGTTGTTATGCTTGATTGTTTGACATCACTAAGACATGCACACCCCCACCCCCGTTATCTTTACACCACTTGAAAAGGCACCTTAGAGTGTTGTACAGTATGTAGTGCTAACTCTTTGGTTGCAGGTCCAGTTTCAGGTATGATTGGATTATACCTGTTATTATTCTGTTTAGATGCTTATCGCTCATACCAGGCTTTATGTCTGACCCATAGTTTTATGTCTCCTCTTATTACTCTGGGTGCTCACACGAGCAGACTAGAGACAGGTTAGCTGGTGATGCGCGAGTAGCTGATTCGGAGGCGAGCAGGAGGCTTCCACGTATGATATCTACATATATTCTCCCTGTGTCGTTGGTGGTCACTACTTGGGCATTAGTAGTGTACCTTCTTTATCTTGCTTTTGCTTTAGAGACAGTATTTTAAAAGTTGTAATAAGCTGTATTTTGGATTTCTGCTGCTATGATGCTTAGTTCTAGTTTTCAGCTTATGCACTGTCTCACCTGTTTTATGTCAAGTATATTGTTATTATATTTTATTCTATGCACTGTGAGACATTCTACAGGTTCCTTGTATGTTCATTTCCTTCTTCCTTTTCCTTCTGACGACCCGTTCCGTGCTAACTGGACATGTGTACAGCGCACTATTGGAGTAAATGTCGGTTGGTGCGGGGCGGGCCGTCACACTTGGTATCAGAGCTCTAGGTTGCGTAGTTAACCTAGGGAAGTTATCAGGGAGAGATAATATACGTATATGAGAGAGCGTATTTGTGATTATTTTGGTTTTCAAAAGCTATATATGTATATACTATTAGTAGTATAAGAATGAGGTCGCACTGCACTAGCACCACTATGGGGTCGTTAATCATTTCCCTTTTTCAGATTGACGATGAGCCGAGACACGAGGGGTGCTGGTAGAGGGACCAACCAAGGGAATGCCGCTGACATGAGGACAATGTTTACTAACTTCATGAGAGACATGCTTAGAGATGTTCAGGGAGCAGTTCCCAATCCCAGAAATGGTGGTGGTCCAGTAGTGCAGGCGCCTAGGGTCGATTTCGCCAAGTTGTGAAAGGATTACACTAACCTTGGTAGGAAGCCGTTCCACGGAACGGAGTCGGCCACAGATGTTCAGGATTGGTTGGATAGTCGTGATCGTATCTTCGACGACTTGGGTCTTGAGGATGCGATGAAGAGAAGGCTAGCGTCTCGTCAGCTGCAAGGGCGAGCGATGAATTGGTGGAATGACATTAGAACAGCTACTCCAGAAGATCAAGTTACTTGGAATCAGTTTAAGACTCGCTTTTGTGATAAGTTTATTCCAGCTGCTCATAAATCAGAACGGTTCAAGAAGTTCTTGGAGCTTAAGCAGAACGGTAGAGCAGTCTCGGAGTATATCGCTGAATTCGACACTTTATCGAAATATGGATGGTCCCTTATCGATACAGTCGAAAAGAAGAATGAGAAGTTCATAACTGGCTTGGATGGGTACTTGGGGGAAAGACTTATAAACCATATCGATGAGACATTCGAGTCTATTGTAGGAAAGGCATTAAGGTCAGAGAGCCTTTTCCCTAAGTCGAAGGCCGAAGTTGCTACGGCATCTGCAGAGGAGCCAAAGCCGCAAGCAGGCGGTGAAGGAAAGAAGAATTCTCAGAACAAGAGGAAGCAGAACCCGACCAAGGTTGGTCAGAATAAGAAAAATAAGAAAGATGGCGAATGCTATAGTTATGGCAAGAAGGGCCACTACGCCAGAGATTGTCAAGAAAAGCCTGGGGAAAGGAAGTGCTTTAACTGCGGCCAGGCGGGACATCACAAGGATGATTGCCCACAACCTCCTAGGGAGAAGCAGATTGTGAAAGCGTATGCTATCAACGCTGTTCCTTCTTCGTCAAATGCCCCCAACTACGGCGCAGAAGGAAAAAGGTGTCGCTATTCGAGGTATGCTTTCTATTTAAGATGTTTTGATCGGGTATTGTTTGACAAACCTGAGTTAGTCGATAGACCTTTAGTAGTGACGAACCCGATTGGTGGTTCAACTAGTTTTGGCATGATTTGTTAATGTGGTCTTATCGAGTCATGGATGTATGTTTCCTTGTGATTGCTTTGTTTTGGGCTTTACTGGATTTAGCATTATTTTGGGGAGTCGATTTACTCTAAAGGAATAGGGTGGTATTAGGTACCTACCTAGTGATGGCGATAGTAACTAGAGTTAAGGAAGCTAAGAGGTTATCGTTGTAATAAGTTCTAGTTGTCTCTGGGAGGCAAATGAGTACTCCAGTGCTAGATTGTTTTGCTAGTATCACCTCATGTGGATTGTCTGAACTCGGAAGAGATGTTCCTTGGGTGCTTGTCTGATATTGGTTTAGGCCTTTGGGGCTTGTGCTTGGGGAATGTCGATTTCGACTAGGATGGGTTGCGTGAGGGGTAAATAGTTGTTGTGATTTTTCATTGGATGATATCTTGGTTTACTCGAGGAGTGATGGGCAGACGGAACATGATGAGACTGTTCAATGGTATAGACTGCCCAGAGTTAGACTCGATAGGGTTATGAGATTGCTCGAGTGGGACTCGAGAAAGATGCAAAGTAATGGATTGTTTAGGACCCTATGTTGATGTTCTCTATTGGATAGTAGAACTTTGAAGGAATAGGATGTGTTTGTTGATCATGGAAGATACAACGAAGATTAGGGCGATTCAAGTTGGACTTGAATTCGTAAAAGAAAATGGGTGTTCGTTGATCTTGGAGATGCAACGAATAGGGAGACGACTCACATTGGACTAGAGTTTGTCACTAATGGATACTCAAGACTGGGTCTGAGTTATAGATTGACTCGAGTTGGACTCGAGAAGGCTGCAAGGAATTGGATTCAGCTCGAGTTGGACTCGAGAGGGCAGCAAGATAATGGATAGACTTGGGTTGGACTCAAGTATTTTAGGAGGACTAAAAGCAGGGGTATCTGGGGACGCCCGTTACCTTGGATCCGTTGGACGTGATCTAGTTATCCTTGGAGGATAAACGTACGTTGGACGTACGGTAGTCCGTTTGGAGGCTGGGCTTCCATTAGTTTAATTATCCTTGGAGGATAAACGTACTTTGGACGTACGGTAGTCCGATTGGAGGCGGGGCTTCCATTGGTCTGGGATTGGTTGGACCAGTCAAGTAGGCATCGGTGTATGTATGGAGGCTGGGCTTCCATTAGTTATTGAAATTGGTTAGACCAGACATACTAGAATCGACATGTTGGGATTGGTTAGACCAATCATGTAGGTGTCGATGTGTTTAAGAATTTAGCAGGTGATAGATAGGATTTGTTTGATGGATGTTATGGTTGCTATGTTTGTTCCTATCTTTCTTCTCTTGAGTAGACTATCACCTGTAGGGTTCCAGCGATGGGGAACAAAGTGATTGTAGTAGAACTATGAGCCAGTGCAGTAGAGTCGTCATGACTCGAGGGGCAAAGTGGACATAGTAAATAATTAGTAAGGCTATGAGCCAGTGCAGTGGAGTTGTTATGACTTCATGGGGCAGAGTGGACATAGCAAAGGACTAGTGGCTATGGATCAGTGCAGTGGAGTCGCCATGACTCCATGGGGCAGAGTGATCATAGTAAAGAATTTGGGTGCGGTAATAGTTGCATTGAGTAGGAAACATGCCAGTTTAGGGGTTTTGTTTCTAGGATGGAAGCAACTAGGGTATATCACATGATATGATTTCAGGCCCAAGAGTGAATTGGATTCAGAAACACTAGTAAGCTTGACGATTAGATCGATTTTGATTGAGTGGATTGGTTCCAGTTAGAAGGACGATCCTAATCTATTGGAAACCATCTCTAGGGTAGAGATGGGTATCGATGGAAAGAGAATGATCAAATAAGGATTTGATCGAGAAGGGTGGCTTCGAAAGAATAAGGGACTAGTTGTACCCAACGTAGATGAACTGAGAGGTGAAGTGCTTAGAGCATATCATCACTCGAAATTGACTATACATCCCAGTGGTAACAAGATGTATTGAGACATAGAGCAGATCTACTACTGGGAAGGGATAAAGGTAGGCAGAAGGCTTATCTCGGTAAGAAACGAAGAGATTTGGAATTCTTCGTTAACGACTTGGTGTTCGTCGAGATCTCTCCATAGAGAATGTGATTCGGATTGGTTGGAGAGGTAGGTTAGCACCAAGATTTGTTGGCCATTCCCAGTCCTCGAGCAAGTTGGGAATCTGGCGTATGAAGTAGAGCTACCTGACAAGATGGCGGGAGTTCACAACGTATTTCATGTTTCCCAGTTAAGGAAGTTGTGCAAGACCCTAATGCGGCTATTTCACCAGATCAGTTGGATGATATCGAGGTTGAACCCGAGGCGGTTTAGAACCGCAAGTCTATGCGTATCGTTGGGAACGATACGAAGCAGCTTCAAAGGAAGGCGATGAAACTAGTCAAAGTCCAGTGGGGTGAGAATGAAAAAGACTGTACTTGGGAAACAAAGGAGGATATAAGGAAGAAGTATCCAGAACTCTTTGCCTAGTAAGGTTTTGGTAATGATAGTTTCTTCCCTTATTAGTAAACCGCATGCTAGGATAGACTTGTTTTGCATGTTGATTGTTGTTTTATGGTTGATAGACATGCGGGACCCTTTGTGTGTTCTGGTTAGGGAATTTCGGGGGCGAAATTTCTTAAGGGGGGGAGAATGTAACAACCCGCATTCTACGCATCAAAGGATCGTAGAATATTTATTTCTTTCTCATATGAAGTCGTATGGTCATGTAACTTTGGGAAACAACCATTAGAGTCATTTCCCATGTTCATGATTTTTGTCGATTTTTAAATGACCGTTTTGCCCCTAGTTTGTACTGTTTTGGCCATAACTTTTGATTGGAAAGGAATTTTGACCTGAAACCACTTCCATTGGATTCGAATGATGGTTTCTCTTTCCGTAGAGTGGTTACATTAGCCAAACGGACTTACCGTTTGGGAGATATGGCTGAAATACGGTTTGGAAGGTGAAAAACTGCTTAACCGGGCCAAATAGGGTATTAGTGGATAGGCCCATAACCCATTTCGGGATTAGGGTTATGAGGAGGCTGAAATGAGTTAGAGAATCATTTTCATTTCAGTTTTGAGCTGCCATTTTCCCTCTTGAAACCCTAGTAATGGCCTCCACCTTCTAAATCAGTCCCAAAACATATTTTTGGCTTTCCTAATCACATATTAGCAAGATCTACACCAAATCAAGGCGGATTAGCATCAAATCAAGATAGGTGCTGCTGCTAAGCATTGGAATTCGACCCAAACAGAGAATCATTTCAGATCTATAGTTTACTTTGTGGCAAAGGTGAGTGATTTGCATTGTTTTTCACTAATTACGACTAATTATGGTAATTAGCGAAGATTAGCGAAATTATGGCTTAGAAAAATCTAGAAAAAATCCTAAAATTCTAAAACATCATTTTATGCCTTTGATATGAATTTGGGTTAATTTCGACTAATTTTGCAAATCCCGGAATTTGGGGGATTAAGGGGTGATTAGTGATAATTAGCGAATTTATGCATGTTAAAAATCTGGAAAAATATTCATAAATTCTGAAATATTGTTTTAGACCTCTGATATGAATTTGGGTTGATTTGGTTGAGTTTTGTTAATCATATGGTTAGTTTCACCTAAACATGCTTGAGGGAAAATATGGGGTTTTGGCTATGTTTGATCTATTTAAACCTATCATATTGTTGTTTTGGTGTTTGAGGTCACTTATATGTGTTGCTATGACTGTATGGTATGCTTTGTGATTGATTAGAATAGTTAGAATGGTCGAAAACGCCGTCGAATGGCGTAAACTGCTCGCTGGAAGAACTGCAGGAAATCAGCCCGAACCGGACCGGATCGGTGGAAGCAAAGGCGATCTGAACCGATGGCGCGACCCGATCCGCTGATGCTTGAAGACCACGATCCGACAGGGGCCCCACGAACTGATGAAGCACGACCCGACCCGAAGGAGCTTGTCACGAACCGATCCGTGGCGATGGACTTGGAGACCCCGACCCGATCCGCTGAAAGGTACTCGAACCGATCCGATGGAGCTGGAGGACCACGAGTTGATGGTGCGACCCGATCCGAATGGAGGAACTCGACCCGAACCAGTATGGTGACTGCGAACCGAACCAGGAGGCTATGAACTGAATGAAGACCGATCCGGAGGATGATGACTAAAACCCGAGATGCAAAGGTAGTCCAAATGGAAGTTAGAGCTCAGGATCCCGGACCCAGTTGGGAACCAATGAGTTCACTTCATGATTGGGCTTTGCTGCGGGACGTGTGCAAAGGGGTTGTCGGTATTCATAACTTTGGTTCATCACTGAGAGATGGATGGTGGGCTTGTAGTGATAGTTACATGGGATTGGATTCCGTCATGGCCCAAAGTATTAGGTGACCAAAGTAGTGGATATCGTATGCTTTACGCACTGAGTGAGAGACATGAGGATGGTTGCTATGCTTGATTGTTTGACATCACTAAGACATGCACACCCCCACCCCCGTTATCTTTACACCACTTGAAAAGGCACCTTAGAGTGTTGTACAGTATGTAGTGCTAACTCTTTGGTTGCAGGTCCAGGTTCAGGTATGATTGGATTATACCTGTTATTATTTTGTTTAGATGCTTATCGCTCATACCAGGCTTTATGTCTGACCCATAGTTTTATGTCTCCTCTTATTACTCTGGGTGCTCACACGAGCAGACTAGAGACAGGTTAGCTGGTGATGCGCGAGTAGCTGATTCGGAGGCGAGCAGGAGGCTTCCACGTATGATATCTACATATATTCTCCCTGTGTCGTTGGTGGTCACTACTTGGGCATTAGTAGTGTACCTTCTTTATCTTGCTTTTGCTTTAGAGACAGTATTTTAAAAGTTGTAATAAGCTGTATTTTGGATTTCCGCTGCTATGATGCTTAGTTCTAGTTTTCAGCTTATGCACTGTCTCACCTGTTTTATGTCAAGTATGTTGTTATTATATTTTATTCTATGCGCTGTGAGACATTCTACAGGTTCCTTGTATGTTCATTTCCTTCTTCCTTTTCCTTCTGACGACCCGTTCCGTGCTAACTGGACATGTGTACAGCGCACTATTGGAGTAAATGTCGGTTGGTGCGGGGCGGGCCGTCACAATTGTGGTGTAAGACTGCCCGGAACCGCCCAGCAAATCCAGCTGCCACAATTGGACATCTAATGTGAGAGGTCAAAGGCATGAATTGTAGGCGTAACGGTTGGTGACACGAGGTTAGACCCGCTTTGTGGTGTAAGACTGCCTGGAACCGCCCGGCAAATCCAGTAGCCACAAAGTGTTCGGTGTAATGTGGGAGGTCATGCACCGTTCGTCATAATGAATGAATTAAGGAATACTAACCATAATAAGACATGTGGGTGACATGGGTATGGTTAGAGGGTTAAGTGGGTGACATGTAAATATGGACTTAACCATAGTAAGACAAGACATGTAAAATATGTAAATGTGGACTTAACTGTAGTAAGATATGCGAAGTAAAACATGACTAAGGTGGACTAGTAAAGCATGTGTAAGACATGGAAACAATAATAAAAGAGGTTAAGTGGGAAATGGGCGACATGTAAGACATAAATAAATAATGCTTAACCAAAGGGGACCCATTATGGCATCACAAATTAATTGAATTGGGTAAAGTTTAGGTAACGGGTTAAATAAATGGAAAGGGTTAAGTAAATCTAAATTAATGACCAAAGTGGGGATTAGTAAATAACCAATTATGAATGAATTTGAATAAGAAAAGGAAGGATAATAGGTTAGACTTGTCCTAGGGTCAAGTGGAAAGTATAACTTATGGGATAAGGTAAGTTATAAGAAACAATGGAGGAAAATAAGGTTACTTATATGTGAAGATATACTCAATTATAAATTAAGTAGTTTGGGAAGGAGAAGTGTGAAATTTAAGATGATATAAGTTATATGAATGGAAAAGAAGTAAATTAGAATCATATATGTTGGTTGGGTTGAGTAATTCTCTGGGTTCCAGTCTGATGTTGATTTCGGTCTTTGGGGCTGGTGTTTAGGGGATTATTCTCCTAATCAGTATATATGTGGATAAGACATACGTAACTATGAATTATTTATAACATGTTGTTGTAACCCTAAAAGGGAATAATTTATGAAGTTGGAAAACAACATGTTGTGGTCTTATTAATGGACTTAAATGGGTTAAGTATAAATTGAATTAATAAGTGAGGGTAACTTGGTAAACTTGAAAAGAGTAAGAATAACCAAGTTAAATAACAAAAACTGACGAGGTAACACAAGCGCGCAAGAATTGATTAGATGTAAGGTCTAATGACATATAAAATCAAGGTGCTTGGGGCAAGCCGTACGTTGTAGGATGAATAACCCAACAAGGTAAATCATCACGGTGTCATAAGACACGAGGGGAGCGCTCATTCGTTATTTTGGCGGCTCCAACGGACTGGAAGTGGAGGCACGCGGCTTCTTGAGACGTTAAAGGTGCTCCTAGTAGTCCTCTGTGTGGTGGCAGATGTTTCAGGCTATGCCCGCAGAGGTTGGGTCTGCGCATAACTACTAGGTGGGTGGGCCTTGACTGCAAAAATAGCTGGACAGTCAGAATGTTGTTCGCAGTGACGGAAAAGGTGATTCGACGGCTGCCTCAACGGAGGTGGCGGGTCAGGACCAACAAGAATAGTAGGTCGTCGAGTGCATGTTACCACAGCCAGTAGGATGTGGAAAGACTAGAGCTAGACCTAATATACCATTAACCATTCACTATCGTGGGACGTTGGTTGAGGGGAGACGCCACATGGATGTTTAGATTGGTTGCTTAGGGGCTTTTTGCTTAGCTCTCGTAGTCTTTATTAGTTATGGGAGGGGCCGAGGTGGGGCCATAGCCACCATAGAAAATAGACCCTAGGGATATTTGTGTGGGAGGCTCTTAAAGGAGGGCCTTGCACAAATATAAGGAAAGCTCCCGACCGAGTTCAGTGTTTCTTGTGTAGCTCTGCCACGGTACTCGGGCACGCACACACAATGGGTGTGCTGGTTAGATATCGAATACGATAGAGAATACATACATGGAAGAGTCTAGATATAACTATGTCTGCTCTGGGTGGTTTGTCGTAGACTGGTGGGCATTATTCGATAATGGCAGTCAAATTAGAGTGATCCTATGTGGGCGTAGTGTTGTATTATATATATAAGAGGAATATACATTACTATGATATAGGACGGGGGGTTGCGTATATCGCTGCAAGGATACGGTGGGGACCATGCGAGTGGGGTACCACGGGGTGTACTTCAGTTTGGGGGTAGCTACATATACATTATATTAGGTTAATCTATTGGGAGTAGATGGGTGCGACGTGTGTGTAAGCCTTGAGCGGTAACGACACAAATAACCTAATAAACAATAAAATGTAATTGAACGGTATATGTAGGATAATTCAAGAAGTGTAGTTTAAACTCATTCACTCATAAATTATGTTCTGACCCCCTCCTCATAACATTCGCTGTTTAGATTCATGACAGAGACTTATAGCCTTAGAGATACTGATTTAGCAGTATTTTAATTAAGGTAAAGCTATGTTTATATATATATATTATATTTTATTCCTTCTGCTGTGAGGTGTTTTCCGAACTCTGACATATTTCTTGTCTCTGTCATTTCTGCAGGATACCAGAGCAACCAACTCGGGTTTTGATGGATTGGGTTTTTGAGAAAAAAATCGGTCCGTCGGAATTTGGGTTGTTACAGTTAAAGCTGGCAAAAGAGCTAAACCTAAAAACTTTACAGACTCTCAGTGACTCTCGGTTGGTGGTAGGTCAAGTACGCAAGGAGTTCCAAACCAAAACCGGAAACCTCTCTTCTTATCTAATCAGAGCTATGGAACTTCTAAATGACCTTGACTACTATGTTATATCTCACATCCCAAGAGAACAAAACTCAAAAGCGGATTCTCTTGCCAAGTATGCTAGTTCATCAGACGCTCAGCTGCTGGGTTTAATCCACATCGAAGTCCTTTCTACCCCAACCATTGAGGAAGCGAGTGTTGACTGCATAATGGAAACCGTTGAAGAACCTACATCGTGGATGACTCCAATCAAAGAATATATCCTCAATGGGACACTACCTGAAGAGCGAAAAAACAAAAGGAAGATATTGCGCAAGTCCCCTTTGTACCTCGTCCAAGACGAAAGGCTGTACCGGCAGGGATTCTCCATGCCATTGCTGCGATGTGTGACCAAGAAGGAATCTAAAGCAATTTTGGCAGAGTTGCACGAGGGTGAATGCGGAGGACACACCGACGGTCAAACGTTAGCCAAGAAGGTTCTACGATATGGCTATTTCTGGCCTAATGTAAATCTAGATGCCATGACTTATGTAAAGAAGTGTGACAGATGCCAGAGATTCACTAAGATTCCAAGAGCATCTCCCACAGAACTAGCTCAAATGGTCAGCCCATGGCCATTTGCGGTTTAGGGCATAGATTTGATTGGGATATTACCCGCCGCAAAAGCAAATATGAGATACGCTATAGTAGCCGTTGACTACTTCACCAAATGGGCTGAAGCAGAACCTTTGGCTACTATCACATCGAAGAAAGTGATCAATTTTGTTTCAAAAAACATCATTTGTAGGTTCGGAGTGCCACAAAAGATCATCATCGATAATGGAACCCAGTTTGAAAGCAATGAATTCCTGGACTTCTTTGCTAAATATAAGTCAAAAAGAGCTTTGCAGTTGTGGCTCATCCGCAAGCGAACGGGCAAGTGGAAGCCATCAACAAAATACTAAAGTCAACCATCAAGAAGCGTCTCGAAAAAGCCAAAGGGAACTGGGTTGATAAACTACCTTTTGCATTATGGGCGTACCGGACAACACATAAAACTGCCATAGGGCACACCCCATTTTCACTCGCATTCGGGTCAGAAGCTATGATCCCAGTGGAACTGGAAGTACCAACTCACCGCAGAATCTGGTTCAACCAGAAGGAGAACGAAGAACTGCAATTAGAGGCACTTGATTTACTCGAGGAAAAGCGAAAATAAGCAGAGCTTAAGATAGTGGCCCATCAACGGAAAGTAGCCAGATATTTCAATGCAAAAGTCAAACAAAGAACTTTTCAAGTCAGGGACCTCGTCCTGAAGAGAATTATGACAGGAACCAGGGTATTTGAACCCAATTGGGAGGGACCGTACATAATAAGCCAGAAATTTGCAGATGGCATTTTTGAGCTGAAAACAACAGACAGAATCGCACTCCCTCGAGCATGGCTTTTTAAGTAAATGAAAGCACATTTAGAACCAAATAGCGCTTGAGGAATGCTATAGCACATAACCCAAGGGGGAAAGCTCAAGCACCTGTCGCTTAATACTACTCAAACATCTACACACTTTTGTTATAGAGGGTGTGAAGTACAAAGCCATATATAAAAGGCATCAAGAACTCTGAACCCAAACTATGGATCAAGTTTTTAATCTCACCCTAGGGGCACATTCTTAATAACAGAGTTCAAAACCCTAGTTTTGACAAGTCACAACCAGAATCTGACAAATAAACTAGCGTTAGTCACTTGAAACAATGCAATGGCAAACCCAAGACCTCCCCGAGTGGCACCCGGTTCATCGCTGATGCCATTAAGATATGGTTGGATAGCGATACAAACACCGGGCTTCTTAACCCAAGACCTCCCGAGGGGCACCCGGTTCATCGTCGATGCCATTAAGATATGGCTAGATAGCGATACAAACACCGGGCTTCTAAACCAAAGACCTCCCCGAGGGGCACTCGGTTCATCGCCAACGCCATAAAGATATGGCTGGATAGCGGTACAAACAAAGGGTTTTTAGAGACCTCTTTAGAGGCATCCGTTTAGATGCTGGATCTTCCAAATTCAGCTATTGATTCTGGGTCTTCCAAACCCAATTACTGACGGACCCAAAGACCTCTCTGGAGGCATCCGATAAGTTCAACAAGTGTTTGAGTTTTTCAGACTCAACGAACAACGGATCAAAGACCCATTCGAGGGCATCCGATCATAAGCCAAATCTTCCAAATTCGATTAGTGACGGAACTAAAGACTTTCCTCAAAGAAATCTGATAAATCCTACAAGTAACTAACCCACTCAGTTACCAGGAATAACAGATTTCTCTATTTTGACTATAAATATCATGCCTGATTTTCAAAATTTTGAAGCCAATTGTGGTATGGGGGCATTACCATCACATTAATGAAATTTAATAACGCTCTTTTAAACATACCATAATCCAGCCACAATTTTATGAAAACCCGACATTAGATCGTTCCAACAAACAAAACTGGATTTTATGGAATGACTAAGATCCAATAAAATCCAGTAAAATTGGTTGGATTAGCTCAGCCTGTCATAACAAACAATTTGTGATGCAGAACCTATATTGCAAATATAAAACTGATAGGAAATGCAAAGTAAAGAAGTACAGCGACATTAAGAGCAAAAACTTAAAGCATGAAAAGCAGGATACAATTTCCTGACGGCAAAACAAGAAGATACAACGAAGCTAAAAGTAAAAGCTTAAGTATGAGAGTAGAACACAACTTCATTCTAACGTCATCGGATAACATAACATACACACAACCAAAAGTACATCTTCCACCAAGCAAGTAAAACGCAGGATCAAGCGCATAAGCTAAAGTCATAAGCGAGGATTGGTACTTGCATAATACAATCCAGTCTAATAATTTACACGCATAAGTCGACAACCCAAAAAGCAGAACAAGAAAGTCATGAAAGTCACGATTCCTTCCCATCATGAAACCACCCCCTAAGCAGAAGGAGAGGGAGGTGGATCAATCTTTCCCTCCTGGCCCAGAAGCTCGGCAATGACTCTATCCCTAGACTTCAAAGCTCGGATAAGCATAGCTTTATCATCCTCCATAATAGAAATTCGCTCAAGATTTTCTCTGTTCAGTCTCTGGAGGTCACAGGCGAGCATGTTCCAACCAATCATCTTCTTTGCAGTATAATTCTCAAGGAGATTGGTGTGCTTCTCAAACTAATCTCTGGTATTATCAAGCTGGGCAAGTGCGCTACGTTGTATGACATCTATATCATCAGGAACAGCTTGTTCGTCGGACGGGTATATGTCTACCTCCACACGAGCACCCTGTAAGCACCATCCTTCGAATTGACTGGCAAGTTCAAGATGACATGGTTCGGAAGCATAGCAAGGTCTATCCATGATGGCTCGCAGGTCTTCAAGAGATGGAGCATTATAAGCAGGAGGGTCCGAAGTAGAGTAAGCATCTGTTTCATGCGGCTCATTTGATTTACGATGTTTTTGAGAATCATCCTCCTTCAAAGGACCCTTCATCTTGTTATGGCTAGAAGACATCCTGCATAAGCAACAACATTCATAAAGAAAACAAAGAGGAAGAGCATGTGCAGAAGTGTTCAACCTAGTTAAGATACTTTGGGTCGTTGAAACCAATCAGGGTTTTGGGTCGTTAGAAGCAATCAGGGCTTTAGGTCGTTCTAAGCTTTTCAAAGTGCTAAGTGGTCTTATTCAAGCTTAAACTCACCAAAACACGTCAAAGCATAAAGACAAAGGTGATAGACTTTGAATTGAGTCGTTCGACGACATTAGGGGTAAGTCGAATTGACATGATTACCATACCGTAATAGCAACACGACGGCATGCTCAAGACGCTCCCACGGTATGGGATTCATGTCGGTTCACGACATGAAATTCATGTCGATCCACGACCTGAGACCCATGTCAACTCATAACTTGGAATTTGAAAAGCAATTCAACGACGGTACGAAGGTCCTGGCTTTAAGAAGAATCATACAATATCTAAGATAAAACAACAAAACTCATGATTTGGGCATGGTTATCCAAATCGTATAAGCGGCATGAACAAATTGTGACAACAATGGGAATACTAAAGATTAAAAGGAAAACCAAGTCGTTAAGGAAACTTAAGTTAGCTAAGCATGGTATGGAACTCATGTCGTTGGAACGACATAAGGCTCAAGTCGTATGTATCACAAAAAAATCAGGGTTCAAAGAGAACCAAAGAATTTCTAAGCCCTTATACACATTATACCCAATCAAATCCAACTCATTTTCGATCCATAAACATCTCAATAACACAAAGCAGTCAAATTCAGTTCACAAAATCATCACTTTATTGGAAATAAGTAAAACTCTTTAAATCCTATACAAATCCTAGCATTTAGAAGGACAAAGAAGAATTCAAATCCGAAAATAACTTGCAATGATTTCTGAAAGGTTGTAGAAGGAAGGGTTCTTCAAGATCGAGAGTATAGGTTGCAAATTGAGTTGATGAAGCTCGTCAAAGTTGGTCGAAATCTGGTTGCGATGACTTTGATGGAGGCTCCGGTTCGATTGGATAAGCCACTTATGAGAGAGGCAATGATGTTTCTCCAATTCAATCCGCCATTAACAAGTTAAAGCTTTAGGATGAGAAGAGGGATAGGAATGGACATATGGGTATTTGGGATAATATATAAAGTGCTAAAATAATCGGACCAAGGCCAATTCGGGTTAAAGCCCAAAAATGACTTAAAGGCTCTCATGGCACATGGAAAGGCTAAAGCAAGACGCGACATTGTGTTAATTTGCAACATGAATCCACAAGTATTCTAACGACTTAACTAAAAAAACGACATAAGGTATAAGGATCCGAAGCCCACGCTATTTCTAATAACATGGACTTCGGGGGGGAAATGTTAACCCATAAAAATACGCATTTTATATGTCGTTGAAATCATGCCGTTATTAGTCAAGTCGTTGGATTGAAACCAAGTCGAAATCGAGTTCATGGCATGTATGCCAAGGCACTTCAAGACCATATCGCAAGGCAAGAGAACAACGTCAAGCCATGTCGTACATTACCATGTCGCCCCTAAAAGACCAGGACGATACTAAGTCATGTCGCATTTCATTTATGATGAGAAGGTGAGGTAAACACACCTAGCAGTCATGTCGCAAGTCATTATCTCGACTATAATTCATGTCGGCCTAAACCCGTGTCGAGAAAGCCAGGTCGGATTCAGGAAACACGTCATGCCGTCCATCAACCATATCGATTCAATGAAATAAAGAGCAAGTTGGTATCTTAAGATCCCAATACGAACCATGTCGTGACCTACTTATGCCGCAAGATATGAAAGCCAAGCCGTTAGAGTCGTGTGGCAAAGGAGGAGGTTCATCCATACCACATCATGTCGCTTGCAGTTATGTCGCGTCCTTCCATGTCATGCTCCATTTATAACGTCAAAGTTAAGTCATCATGCGACATGGCACCATGACACGCCATAAGCTTAAGGCGCTAAGAAACATAGGGACGTACGACATGAGTCATACCGCTCTGCCACCATGTCGTTCTACGACATAAAGGGTAGGTATTTATTTAAAGTCTGAAGTGAACCATGTTGTGACCTACTCATGCCGCATCCATTATTTACCATGTTATCAATAGTTATCATCCGAATGATATGTATCATGCCAAGGAAAGTCATACCATGTCGCAAGCACAAAACGCCAAGAGTTAACCCGCCATGCGACATAAATCGTGTCGCTGGCGATATGAGTTATGTCGGAAGTCCAAGTCATGTCGACGGTGGCATGAATCATGGCGTGTTTCTGCATAATTATGAAACTGCCATCTAGTCTGAAGATCACCTAACATAATTCATTTGGAAGGGGGACCGAAAATTGATTGCTACAAGGAGACTCCGTCAAATTCAAAGCTCATCTACAACTTCTCTAATGGCTTCCATGGATTCAACAACACTTTTCTAACTTCCCGAAGATCAAATCCAAATCTATGATCATTAGAGCTTTCTACAATTGAATCTAAACTCCCTCAATCTCATTCAAGCTACATAATAAATCTCTCAAGCATCATTCAAACGATCTCGAGTCCTCTCCAAAGCCTAAATTGAATGCTAATTCACTATGAAATCTATGAAGATCATGGAAAAGGATCAAAGCACACAAGTGGTTAAAGATTCATCACAAAGCTAAAAGATCTCTTCATTTTCTTCACCAAATTCAAGTGAAATTAGATCATAAGGAAGGAAAAAAGAGAGAAATGATTGTAATGAGGGAAAACTCATATGTTGTAAGCTTGAATATCATAATGAGAATGGATTGAAAGTGGACGTAGATTCATAGAGAATCGAACCAATATAAAAATTCCTTTGTGCTTTTACTTGCTTTTATCCGTTTATTTTGCGATTTCGCGGTTCCATATTCTTACCGAATAGGTGAAGTGTAGCTTTTACACCTTTGGTGTTTGATCCCAAATTTGGAGCAAACATATATATATATATATATATATATATCCATTTTTGATGCTAAGTCACAACAATAGACCCTATTTAGTTTTGGTTCTCACACCAGTCAATTGGAAATATATAGAAATACCACTTTCGAAACTCGGACATAAATGCTGATGATGTTATAGCGATCATCAGAACCATCTATGGGCGACTAGAGTGTGATTCTATATCTATCTATTATATTGAAGGCTTCGTATACACGTTTACAAGGCGTATATGCAAAATATTTATATACTCGATTGTCCAAATTCAATATAAAATAAATATTCAAATACTTATAAAACAATTTAAATTTTCAAAATTTTCAAAATAAAATTTGTTTGCACTTTTATTTTAAAAACACTACTTTTCACACACGTTCTAGGATACTACTGATCCCATCTCTAACGAGTCATTCTCATTGGATATTACTAATCCAATCTCTGATGACTTCTTTCGTTTGGTTCTAATATGCCTTGTTCTCGAGCTCTATAAACCAAAGCTCTGATACCAGCTGAAACGACCCGAACTTCCCCGTAATGGAAAGCCCGGATTGAGTTGAGAACACAACAAATCAGAACACAAACAAAAGAACATTTCATTGCTTATTACAATAATTTACATCAGAGTACAAGAATATACAGAGTATGAACAAATTATATACATTTGATAAATGTTAGAGATTTACAAATTTTTATGCAGTGGAAAATAATACAAAACACAACTGAAAGAAATACACAGATACAGAGCATTCCGAATATAGCTCCAGCTGTAAAACCAAGATCCTGTGAATATAATATCTGCAAAACCAAAACTACTAACTGCCCGTGTGGAAAATAGGCGCACCCAGAGTTTAGGCTAAAACAATAAACTCCAGACCAGTCATGTTACTGGTGTGAGAACTAAAACAGTTATTTAAAAGTTTATTTTAAAATGGAGTGAATCAAGGGACCACGCCGTATAACATGGAACGGGTTTCCTCCCAAGAATATAAGTGCATAAAACAAACAGCGCAATGCTTTTTGGAAAAATGAAGCTATTATAAGACTCAGGTCCCATCACACAGTGCAACCCAAGCAGGAAGATAGAGTTTTACCTTATAATAGCCAAACATGCTTGGTACGTTTAAAACAAATCATTTTGGTACTGTTATAGTGTAAAATGCATGAAAAAAATTCAAATATTAATGTATCGATCATAGACGGCATAGAATCCCATGCTACTATGTCACCATACTAGGCTCTACAATCGAAACTGAAATGTCACGTATTGGAAATTGGATTTCCGTCATGAGTCTAGGTGTACTCCTTTCCGCTTCGGGACACTCTAGCAAATGTCTCAGGACTGCACGCTCTGGGCAACCCTTGGATCTTGCAGGGCTGGTCCTCTCTTACGTTTGAGGATAAGCAATTCCTGAACACACGTTTCCCAGTCCTATATGAACTATCCATCGACTCCGTAGTAACCGATATATCCGAGGCGCCTCGCTATTCATCATCCACATAGGTAAAAATAAATATAATGTCTTGGCTCCATACCATGACACCACCCATAGCTAGAAAGAAACGTCATGCACTCCCTACTGTCCCTTATCCCGTTTTTGACTCATACCGAGGTGTGAGGCCCGCGAATTAACGCTATACACAAAGCTATGTTATATTAAAGCCGTGCTTTGATCATCAACCACAAGACTCCGCTTTTCAACAGAAGCCTTGATCATTTGCATCTCAGCATGCCACACTGACAATTCACGCCATGCAATGAATGTCTATCGATGTATAACCTCTGAGCTCGTATGTCTCAGAGAAGGGCGTTAAGCAAGAGAATAAATTGTCAACTGCCAAACAGATATACATTTAATAGAAATCAATCAACACAGAATAAAATCAAATGTCAAACACACATCCATTTACAAGTTCGTTCTGCGTCCGAACGAAACCGAAGGCACCTTATTCCTCGTCCCATATGTCCAATGTAGGAGAGAGATCCTCGAATATCTGGTCGATCTCCAAGTACATCTGGACAACCACCACTTGTTACCTCGTCTTGGGTGTACAGCCCAATCAAGACATCAGTAATCATCCAAACGTTGTGAAGACCTCCGGTCTTCAACCACCATCTTCATCATCGACTTTTCGTCGAACCAGTTATTCAAAATGGGTACAAACCCGGCCTTTCCAAATAACTTGCGTATATTATAAACAAGTGCTATAAAACACAACATACACTTCATTCCAATTATGAATATTCTTTTATCTTCTGTTGGATATCAATTCTAAACCAAATTAAGGTTTATCCAAACTAGTCGGGATTAGCGCACCTTACCAAGTAATCGTTTGTTTAATTTTCCAATCCCAACCTATTCATCCCATGGAGAAGACCTGGTAATACTCCATATCTAACACCATGGTGTTATCGATAAATTCAATTACCATTTCACGTTTAAATCTAATTAAAGATTTAACTATCGGTTGGAGGAAAACTGGTGATACTCCATTTTCGATCATTCCCCAAATTTGATAATATAAATTATCAATTCACATTTCAATCTAATTAAAGATTCATTAAAACTCCATTTAGTTTTAATCTTCCCAAAAATTAATATTAATGGTTATTTATCTTTGGAAACACAAACATGTCGCATCGACAATCTACACCGTACTATTGATTTCTGCCGATATATAACCTCTAACCTCATACATCTTAGAGAAGGGTGTTAAGCAAGACAATAAATTCTCCGCAACCAAACAGATTTATATTTAGCAGAGATCAACCATACAGTTCGTAATACAATGTTAGACATGTAATCTTGTCTTTTATTGGGTTAAAGAACTAATGTCATTTAAAACACAGTTCATGATAAACCCAAAGTCACATTCCATTGATTATGGAATCTTCACGGAAAATAGATCAATATATGATCGATATCAATTTCCGTATCCGACTAATAATATAAATGGAATAACGACAAAGCCTTTTAAATTCCATATATATTAACAGTCTTCCTCCACATAAGCTTACTTCGATTATTATCAAATCGAATTCCATTCAATTTCAATTTAATAAATTAAATTGGAAAACTTTACTTCGGAAAATTTCTGTTAAATCTTAATAAAAGATTTTTAAATTCCAAATCACATTTTACTGTAAATCTGGTTAAAGATAAAATGTCGTTAAAAACATAGTTCACAATAAACCCAATTCACATCCCATTTCACATCCAATTTTATTCCAGTTAAATGTTAATTAACTGGAAACTCAAATAATCTTAATTAAAAGATTTATTCTTTTCACACGAAGTTTAAGAACAGTGTTATTTAAGGCACCATTCACAACAAACCTTAAATCCAATTCTTTTCTTCAATTTCAATTAAATATTAGTTAATTGGAAAAACTTCACTGATATTAATTAAAGATTTATTCTTTTCTCAAATGGGTTTAAGAACAGTGTTACCGAAGACACCATTCACTACAAACCCAAAATCTCATTTGATATTAAATACAAGGCTCTGAATAGAAATTATATCGGCTTATATTCAATATCAAATTCGGAAATCAACTATCGTATTGGGAATAACGATAAATATATCTTCCAAATTCCCATATCAATATCCGTATAATCACGGAATCCAATACCGAAATATTCCGAAGATAATTTCGATTCAAATCCATTCTAATTCATATATTGGAAACTCTGGTTATTTTTAAAACCATTTCAAATCCAATTTATTTATTTAAAAGTATTGGAATATAATTCTAGTTCATAACCAGTTCATTCTGAAAAAAATATTTTTATCTTTACAAACACGAAATTTTTCATCCAAATTCTTTCCAAATCATTTATTATAATTTTATACAAATTATCAATATTTTTAATAATTTTATCAAGGCACGTACAGTCGATATCCATAAACGGTCATCGAACTGCACTTACAACGACCTTTTCCAAATTTGATTTGGACATAATTCCAAATCCAACTGTTATATTTCAAATTCCTTATATTCATTAGAAAGCCCTTTTCAATATGAACCCAACAGTTCCGGTTTTAGGAGAATCTGACGGTCGGATCTCCCGTAATGTCAATTCGAAGTCAATCTTCGAAATTCGCGACCTACCACGGCGCGACGCGTTCTATTCAGGCCATTAAAAACATATAATATATTATATATATATTTCATCGATTTCCATTTGAAATGCATTTTATAAGTCGTTTTCAAAGTGATTTCAACTTCATATTCAATTTTAAATCAAAATGAATATTCCATATCATTTATATATAAATGATAATATTTTCAAAACATTAGATTTTGAAATTACTTCCTTTTTTATATTCATTATAAAAATGAATAAAATCGATATAAATATCGTTCACATCAAAGTGGCGTTAATTTAATCAACACGGCTTTATATATTTAAATATTTTCGTGTCCATTCCAAATCGGACATAAAAATCATTTTTTGATCCTTTACTGAATATTATTTTAAAATATTAATTATTTTAAAATATTCATTTCTCGTCATTTTAAAATTTTCTTTAATTTAAAATATTCGTTCTTTTCGAATTGGAATCAGACACAGCCAATTACCATATAATTTTATTTATATGGATTTTATACACACATGTACACAACAATAATCAAACGCAGTCAACCATCATCCAGAGTGCATTACACAACTGCATAAGCTTTAAATATAAATAATTAACGCTTACAACAGTCTGTCAACCCTTCAATTGACATACAACTAAATATTGGGATTAGTGTATGTTCAATATCATCCCAATAGCGGTGTGGGGTTGCAATCAACAAACACAGATTTTATTTGTGTCGTTGGGCGATATGTAAAATATATCGTCCCAATCAATATCAGTTAAATGTGTGTACATAAACAAATCGTCCGATTTGTAAATGAATATTTATTTTATTCATATACACGTTAAAAATTATATATTTAACTATAAAATATTTATTTCAACTCATGAATATTTTATACAGTTCATTTATACAATAAATTGATATTTTTATTGTTCTAATATTTTTTTGAAAATTTCGACAGCATAACGGCGCGATACTAGAACCAGAATAAGGTCTAGCCTTATCCCTCACCTAGTAATGGCTCGCGCCATGTATAAACCAATTCTAATCAATTCAATTCAATTCACATCCCAAATCACACTCAAACAAATAAATCACTCAATCCAAAAATCAACCAAACATCCATGGTTTCTAACAAAGGTGTCGGGTGCTACTGAGCACCGTCTGCATTCTAGTATACATATTTAACTAGAAAATAAATTAGAGTGAGATGTTCTCACCTTTGTGATCCACTCCTCCAGTTTTACTTTTGAACTGTATGGATTTTCCCGAAATTCCAACGTAGTCGTTTCCCCGTTGTTCATAGTAAAAATCACATTTTTAATATGATGTTTATACATTTAAAAATCCCATTTTTACTTGCTATATATATATATAAATCATATTTTTATTTTGCTAACATCATAATAAAAATAGTATTTTTATTTCAAATCTACGTTATAAAAATCAGATTTTTTACAATGCTATTTCTATATAAAATTATATTTTTATATCGCTACTTCATATATAAAAATCGAATTTTTATTTCGCTTCATACATAATAAAAATCGAATTTTTATTTCTCTTCAAATATAATAAAAATCGAATTTTAATTTTTCTACTACATATGTAAAAATCATATTTTTTTTACCATTCAAACAATAAAAATCATATTTTTATATGACCGTTCATATAAATAAAAATCCAATCTTTATATGCCATTCATATCAATAAAAATAATATTTTTATCCTAACGCTAAATATATAAAAGTCATATCTTTATTAACATAAATAAATAAAAATTCACAATAGGTAGTGGCGGCTGTTTTAGAGCAGTGGCGCTCTACGTTGGTGGCTCGGGAAGGTCAGAGACGCGACGAAGGCGATAAAATTCGGTTTTTATTTAATGGAGGGGTCCATAGTGGGCGGTAGGTGGCTGAGGGGTGGCGCAAGTCCTAGGGGTGGCTGCTAGTGGTTGGTGTGGTCGGAGATGGGTCTGCGGCGGGACTAGGGGCGGTGAAGGCGGCGGATTGGCTTGGGGTCCTCAAATTGGGTGAAGTGAGAGAGGAGAGAGAGAAGAGGAGGGGCAATGGGCTCGAGGCGTGGGACGGCCGCCTGGAAGCGCGGCGGAGGCGTGGTTGGGCAGCAAGGGCATCGCGACGTCAAATTTGGGGAGAGGTGGGTTCTTTTTATTTTGACCGTGTGTTTGACTTAAGGTTGAGGCGTGAAGGGATTATATATATTATTTATTTCTTTTATTTTTAATTCCTCAAAAGTTGGTTTTTAATTCGAACTCCGATTCGAACCTAACGACTGTCGCCCCAGCTAATTACCCCCATTACGAACACAATGGTTTATGTCCTGTAAGAAAATTCGACTATTACGATCAGTTTTCATCAAAATTAATATATATATATATATATATATATTAATATAACTTTCAAAATTGATTTCAACGTACATTTCAATTTACCGAGGCCACATACCGACCCCAAAAATTCTAAAATAAATAAATCTAGTTATGTTTTGATGATACAGTCCTAACAAAACTAATTTCATCGAATTTGGAGACCGTTTGAAAAATGGTCATTTTCCAGTCGATTAAATTCAAACTGAATTGACCAAACACGTTTAAATTCACCACGCTCACGTATTGATTTTAAAAATTACGAATTTTGGAATCTAGCAATAATTTGACATTCCGAATCCTACAAAAGTGGTTTCATCCAAAACGGACGTCGTTTCCAAAATGGCTATTTTTAAGGGCAATATATTATATTAAAATTCCATAGCGACTATTCTGAATTTTCAACTGGACATAACTTTTTATTCCCATTATGAAATCTGGATTTTTCACATTTGTTGTAAAGATATTTTCAAACAGATTCAAATATTTTTGGTTTTACTAAAATCTGGTTTATTTTGAATCCTGTACATTCATTTGAAATTTGAAATCTAATTTTCAAACTACCGCACCATTTCCAATTACTTTTATTATTAAAATAAATATTTATATTCTAACTTCGATTTAAATAAATTTATTCATTCTAATTCTATTCAAAATAAATTTCTAATCGTTATTATTTAAAATAAATCATTTTAAATATTCAAAATTCATTAAAATTGCCAAAATAAAATTTTAAATTGGTTTCGATTTTCCGGGTTGTTACAATTTGTGATTTGGTGGGTTTGATGATGTGGCATTTAAAGTGAATGAAGACATATTATATTCCAAAAAAGGTAAGTTCAGTCTCAAGCTTCGAAACCGGGAAATGACAAAAATCGGGCAGACAACATGACTATGTGGGTCACTCCCATTATCTATAGAAATTCCATTCCATTCTTTAACCTATTTTTGATGTTGTCCCTTTTTAGGAAACGGTGGGTAGCTCCCAGTCGCTGGTGATATAAATTTGATACACTCAAGCGAAATGAGTAGTCAATCATGTATGGTCGGGTTGCAAGATGTTCTTGTTGAACCCAATGTATTCCTGTAACATCCCGTAATTGTGTTAACATTAAAGAGGATAAACTAAATAATAATTAATTTAATGTTAAGAATTAAGGTAAACTGATTACTTCATTACATCCATCTCGAAATTCTAGTCAGGATAGACACCTGGTTTGTGTAAAACGGATAACGTATGAAGAAGTTATGAACGATAGAAGTTTTTGGGTATTCAGCCCTTTTTCAAGTGGATAGCGGCCCATTACCCAATCCCCTTTTAGGGCCGAGGTGGCAATTCGATTTCTGAAACCTAGCGGCTATAAAATCACCTCAACTCCATAGTTTTCTTCACAAA
Source organism: Allium sativum (assembly GCA_030737875.1). Classification (NCBI taxonomy): domain Eukaryota; kingdom Viridiplantae; phylum Streptophyta; class Magnoliopsida; order Asparagales; family Amaryllidaceae; genus Allium; species Allium sativum. Next base: position 963,073,292 of record CM060912.1, on the reverse strand, counting down.
GAAACCATGGCGGCCGGACTCTATTGGAGTGCGAACTAAGACGGATCTGCTTTCTTCAATTATCAGTTTTGCAAATCAAATTCTGAAATTCAAGATTCAGTTTTCTCCTTCCATTCTCATAGATCCAATCCTCGTGAGTGTAGTTATTTTTAGGTTTAAATAAATAAAAGTGAATTATGAAAGACTATAATTTGGATCTATGCTATTATCATGTTTTATGTTATGACATGATAAATCTATTCTATGCTATTATCATGTTTAATGTTATGACAAGATAAATCTATTCTATGCTATTATCATGTTTTATGTTATTACATGATAAATCTATTCTACGCTATTATCATGTTTTATGTTATGACATGATAGATCTATTCTATGCTATTGTCATGTTTTATGTTATGACATGAAAAATCTATTCTATGCTATTATCATGTTTTATGTTATGACATGATAGATCTATTCTATGTTATTATCATATCTTATGATATGTTATGATAGATTTATTTGTTAGATCTAATTATCATGTGGATATTTTATGTAGATCTAAATCTATAATTATGTTAGATCTAATCATCATGTGGATATTTTATGTAGATCTAAATCTTTAATTATGTTAGATCTAGTTTATGTAGATCTAAATATTTAATTATGTTAGATCTAATTATCATGTGAGTATTTTATGTGGATCTAAATCTTTAATTATGTTATATCTATTTTATGTAGATCTAAATCTTTAATTATGTTAGATCTAATTATCATATGGATATTTTATGTAGATCTAAATCTTTAATTATGTTAGATCTATTTTATGTAGATCTAATCTTTAATTATGCTAGAACTAATTATCATGTGGATATTTTATGTAGATCTAAATCTTTAATTATGTTAGATCTAATTAACATGTGGATATTTTATGTAGATCTAAATCTTTAATTATGTTAGATCTATTTTATGTAGGTCTAAATCTTTAATTATGTTAGATCTAATTATCATGTTGATATTTTATGTAGATCTAAATCTTAAATTATGTTAGATCTATTTTATGTGATCTGAATTGTCACCTTATGTTGTCATGTTAGATCAATTTTTTGTGATCTAAATTGTCACCTTATGTTGTCATGTTAGATCTATTTTATGTGATCTAAATTGTCACCTTATGTTATCATGTTAGATATATTTTATGTGATCTAAATTGTCACCTTATGTTGCCATGTTAGGTCTATTTTATTTGTTCTAAATTGCCACCTTATGTTATCATGTTAGATCTATTTTGTGTGATCTAAATTGTCACCTTATGTTGTCATGTTAGATCTATTTTATGTGATCTAAATTGTCACCTTGTGTTATCATGTTAGATCTATTTTATGTGATCTAAATTGTCACCTTATGTTATCATGTTAGATCTGTTTTATGTGATCTAAATTATCACCTTATGTTATCATGTTAGATCTATTTTATGTGATCTAAATTATCACCATGTCATGATGACAATTTCGACCATGCCAGTATGTATGTTCACGTTATTATCATACTAGTTTATGTTTATGCCAAGATGATCATTTTAGTCACTTTCCCATTATTTTCCCTATTATCGTTCATGACTAGGCTATTGTCTAGCCTAGGTATGCTGCCAATTATGTGAGGGTGCTAGTTAAGGAATGGGGGAAAAAGGATTAAAAATGGCATAATTTAAATACGGACATTTTTGGACATCTAATTCAAAGTATCGGGTAAAATAGGTATTGACACCTATAAAAGGAAAGGCTTAATTAATTGATTAATTAATTAATTAAAAATGGAATGTTTATTAATTACAATTAGGAATTGTAATTGTACTTATGACACGAGGTTAGATTGCATTAGTGGTGGAAGTCTGCCCGGACCCGACCAGCATATCCAACAGCCAATAATGTTGAACCTAATGTGGGAGGTCTAAGTATGTAAATACGAATCGGACTATGACATGAGGTTAGGCCCAATTGTGGAATAAGTCTGCCCGGACCTGACCGACATATCCAACATCCACATGTTGTAGGCCTAATGTGAGAGTTCTGGCCCAATATGAAACCTTAAATGGACATGATAAAGAATTGGACTACTTAACCAAATCTAATCCATATAGTTGTGTGAACTTAGACTTAAGTTGGGGTTAAGTAATCTTGATTATGTATAGGGAGTGGGTTAAGTAAATCTGAGGGGGTGGGTAATATTTATATGGGCCCACAAACTTAACCCGGTAAGGTTATGTAATCAAAGACACCTAGTGGTATACATAACCGGTGGAAATAATAAAGCTATGTAACTAAAGGCACCTTCTAGGGTAAGCATAAATTATAGAAATAAACAAGGCTATGTAATTAAAGACACCTAGGGGTATACGTAGTCAGTGAAAACCTAGTGGGAGGATACAAGACAAGGGGGAGGGCTTGTATCATATTGTGTGGGATCCGTTTCAGCCAGTAACCCGGAGTTAGTATCAAGTATATACTCCGAACTAGGTCGGAGAAGGGGCACGCTTACTGGACTAATTGTAAGAGATCCAAAAGTAAAGGATGGTGTGGGCGGCGCAGACAGACCAGGCAATGTGCGTGCATGAGCCGGGCAGAGGGGGATAAGACGACTGTGACACCAGTAGATATGGTTGTGCACATCTTGGGAAATGAAGGGTTGCCACTTTAGGAAGTGACACCTCCTACTATGGGGCCAGCACAGGCTATCTACGGGGTAGGGAGCCGATCGATTAAGGTAGTGGTTAGGGTACACTTGAATGTATGCCCCAAGTCTACCAACTTGTAGTGGAAGGGGTCATCTCATTTTGGTTATACTAGTAATAGTGCAGAGTTATCATTAGAAGTGTGTATATATATAACCTACCATGTCTTCCTTATCACACCTGTCATTTATGTAATGATCTTTCTTATCCACTTAATGTGCCTATCTTGTTACTTTTATTTATTTGCTGGCTAAAAGGAACTAGACTCGCCAGACTTTATGTCTGACCCTTTTTGTTTCTCTTTCTTTCTTCCGTTTCCCCCTTCCTCCCCCCTTCTCCAAGTTCTTAGTGAAGAAATTCTCAAGCTTGACCATGATTCTGCTGACTTTTGCTAGAGCTGCTGACATGTATGGCTCAAGCTCCTATCCTTGTTGCTATGGCTATATTTTGTTCTTGGGGAATTTTACTTCTTTGATGTACTTTGATATTTTTGAAGTACAAGACAGTAACTTTTATGTTGTAATGGGTTTTTATGTTTCAGACAAGTGATGTTTTGGACCATAGTATCTTATTATTAATAAAGTTGTTTTTTTATTCCGCTGCAAAATTTTATATCTGTCCTGTAATATTCCATGTTTGTTTACCAAAACGCTTCATGAAACTTAATGCATTCCCCTTGTGAGTGACATTAACAGACGTGGGGTGTCACACTTGGTATCAGAGCTGAAGGTTACCAGATTAGATGAAGCTTGGAAAATTATTTTTCAAAAAGGTTTAAAAGAAAGTATTTTAAAAAAGAAAGGTCTGTTTTGAGAACCATTCCCCAAAAAGCCATATGTAATATCCTTCGGTCCTTTGTCTAAATCTCTTCCTTTTTCTTTTTAGCATGTCTAGGGAACAAAACATTCCTAACATCCCAGAGGGTGTTACGATACCCGGATGGTTCCGAAGGTATCTGGAGGCCACGACGCCTGCCGAAGGCCAACGAAATGTTCCTCCCTCAGCTGCACCAGTCATTCCTCCTCCTCCCTCTCTAAGAGAAGATAACTTCGCCAATATCTGCAAAGACTTCCTTGCTATGGGAGGGAAGCCATTCCATGGAAAAGAGACAAGAATCTCTGAATAAGCTTAAGGAGACTGAGTACTTATTCTTGATCTTGAGGTGGAGGACCGAAGAAAGATTCAGTTAGCTACTTGGTTGTTAAAGGACGAAGCCTCATTTTGGTGGAAAGTCACCCAAGCTGAACGTCCGGTGGAAACCTGGGAAGATTTTAGACAGAGGATCAAAATGAAATTTCTTTCCTAAGCTGAAAGCAGCATGAAGATGGAGATATTCTTAGCACTCAAACAAGGAAACTTGATGGTGAAAGAATATGTGAACAAATTCAAGCAGCTAGCAAGGTTCAGGTTAGATTTGGTGGACACACTACACAAAAGGCTTTGCGGTTTGCTAAAGGGTTGAATGAACCCCTTCATAGGTTAGCCATGTCTGATATTCCAATGGGGGCCACTTTTGAAAAGCTTGTCGATATGGCCCTAATGCATGCGAAGGACAAGGGAGAAAAGAAGGAAGTAAAGACTGAGGGGACATCGCAAATAGGAAGGTACGGCCCAAGAAGGGGCAGCAACAACCACAGCAGAAGAAAGAAGGGAAGAATGACAAAGGCAAGGATAAGAGAAAATATCACAATTATGGCAAAGAAGGTCTATCAAAGACTGGTAAGAGGAGGAAGAACAACTGTTTCATTTGTGGAGAAGTCGGACACTTCGCTAAGGAGTGCCCAAAGAAACAGTGATCGTAGGGACAAGGTCAAAGGACATGAACTTCTGGAGGCCACGTGCATGCTCTCGCGACTAGTGCTCCTGATAGAGGTAGAAAAATTTCTGTGGAAGGTTTAATTTCTCTTTTAAACCATCATATTAGAACACATTTTGATTCTGGTGCTTCATAATCGTTTATATCATGTTCTGTAGTTGAATCTCTACACTTAATTACTAGTATGGTAGTGGATCCCATAGTTGTCTCAAATGCCATTAGTGGTTCGACTCATTTATCTATGATTTGTTGGGGTTTAAAAATATCTATGTTAGGCGTCGAATTTGAATGCGATGCGTATGTGCTCGGGTTTATGGGCTATGGGTTGATTCTTGGAATGGATTGGCTTACCATGTATGGTGCCATTCTGGATTGTGAAAAGAGGGTTGTTAGGCTTCTGACTTGTCATGGGAGAACTCTCGAGGTTTCATGTGACCCACAAGGGTCGGTTATGCTTGGTTTCCTAGAGTCTCTTAATGCATCTATTGACGATCTGCAATCCATTCCAGTAGTCCGTGATTTTTTCGATGTTTTTGATGAGGTTCGGGGTTTACCACCAAGGCATGAGATCGACTTTCATATATATATATATATATATCTAGTGGACAATGCAAAGCCAGTTGCATTGCCAGTGCGCCATATGGCTCCAAGGGAAAGGAGTGAGCTGAGTAAGCAAGCAGGAGAGCTGCTTGAGAAAGATTTATTCAGACGAAGCATATCTGAATGGGGTGCTCCAGTAGTATTCGCAACTAAGGCGGATGGTTCACTTCGTTTGTGTGTTGATTATAGGGAGATGAATAAACTCACTAAGAAGATGTGGTGACCTGAACTTCCTAGTGAAGGAAAGAACGAATTGCTTTGAGGACAAGACCAATCAAAACACAAATAGAAGAACATTTCATTGCTTATTACAACAATTTCATCAGAATACAGGAATATATAGAGTATGAATAAATATTACACATTTAATAAATATTAGAGGTTTACAAATTACAATGCAATGGGAAAATAATACAAAACACAACCGAAAAGAATATACGGATACAGAGCTTTCCGAATATCATTCCAACTGTAAAACAGGGCCCTGTGAATATAAATCTGCAAAACCAAAACTACTAGCTGCCCGTGCGGAAAATAGGGGCACCCAAACTTTAGGTTAAAACGATAAACTCATGGTCATTCATGTGACTGGTGTGAGAACAAAAACAGTTATTTAAATCTTTACTTTGAAATCAGATATATCAAGGGACCACGCCGTATAACACGGAACAGGTTTCCTCCAAAGAATACCAGTGCATATAACAAAACAACGCAATGCTTTTTGGAAAAATGAAGCTATTATAAGACCTAGGTCCTATCACACAATGCAACGCAAGCCGGGGGATAGGGTTTTCCCTTATAATAGCCAAATATGCTTGGTACGTTAAAACAAATCATTTGATACTATTATAAGTGCATAGTGTATAAAACGACTTCAAAAATAAATGTATCAATACTAGACGGCATGGGTACCATATATCATGTCGCCAATACTAGGCTCTACAATCAAAACCGCAAGTGTCACGTATTGGAAGTTGGATTTCCATCTGTGAACCAAGGAAAGGGATAGTCCTTACCGCTTTGAGATGCTCTAGCCCACCCCTCAGGACCCAGACTCATGTGGGCCCTTGGATCGTCAGGGCCGGTCAACTCGATGTGGATTAAAATGCCTGAACACTGCATTTCCCCACCCTATGGGGCGTAAACTGGTCATATACCGACCAAACTATCGGCCCTGGAACGACCAATATAACCAAGGTGCCTCGCTATCCATCATCCACATAAGTAAAATGTTAGGGCGTGCAAAACGCTGACACCACTCCTAGCTAGAAGGAAACGCATGTCCTCCTTGAAGTCCCCTCCCGTTTCTGGTTCACGCCGGGGTGTGAGGCTCGCGAATTAACGCTACACAAAGCTACGCTATATTAAAGACGTGCTTTGATCATCAACCACAAGACCTTACTTTTCAACAGAAGCCTTGATCATTTGCATTTCAACATGCCACACAGGCAATTCACGCTATGCAACCAATGTATATCAATCACACATAATGAAATTCGATGTCAGACACACATCCATTTACAAGTTCGTTCTAGGTCTGAACGAAACCGGGGGTACCTTATTCCTCCCCTATATGTCAAATACAGGGGAGAGGTCCTCGCATATCCGGTCGATCTCCAAGTACGTCTGGACGATCACCACTTATTACCTTGTCTTGGGTGTACAACCCAATCAAGACATCAGTAATCATCCAAACAATGTGAAGACCTCCGGTCTTCAACCACCATCTTCATCCTCGATATTGTCGAATCAGTTATTCAGAATGGGATAAACCCGGTCTTTCTGAATAACTCACGTATATAATAAACAAGTGCTATAAAACACAACATACGCCTTATTCCAATCTAGAATATTTCTTTATTCAAATATTCTTATACTTTGGGAAAGGTTCCCATTAATTTTATCAAAGATAAATTCTTTAAATTTATTCTTTAATCCTCATTTGGATATCATTTCAATCTAATTAAAGATGCATTAAAACTCCACTTGGTTTTAATCTTCCCAAAAATCAATATTAACGATTGTTTAACTTGAGAAATCATATCCTGCATTTAACTGGGTTAAAGAACCAATGGCATTTGAAACATCGTTCGCGATAAACCCAAAATCACATTCCATTCCATCAGCCTTTAACCGTAAATTGGCAAGTGAACAATTCCCTAAGTATTAACCCCAAAGGACGAAACCAACATCAGATCAATACCTAGTAAACCATTCAACTTAACTAATCTCCAGTTAGTTTCTGATTTCCTTAACTCCATTGGGTCTAAGAATAGTATTATTAAAGATACCATTCACGACAACCCAAAATCTTATTCCTGTCTTTCACTGGGTTAGAGAACCAATGTCCTTTAAAACACGGTGCACGATAAACCCAAAATCACATTCCATTCCATCAACCTTTAACCATAAATTAGAAAGTGAACAATCCCCTAAGTATTAACCCCGAAGGCCGAAACCAACATCAGATCAATACCCAGGAAACCATTCAACTTAACTAATCTCTAGTTAGTTTCTAATTTTCTTAAGTCCATTGGGTCTAAGAACAGTATTATTAAAAATACCATTCATGACAAACCAACATCTTATTCTATTGTTATCGGGTTAAAGAACAAGTGTTATTTAAAAACACCGTTCACGATAAACCCAAAGACCAATTTCAATTCCAATTAAATATCAATTAATTGGTATACTTCATTAAATCTAAATAAAAAGATTTAATCTTTTCTCAACTGGGTTCAAGAATAGTGTTAATGAAGACACCATCCACGACAAACCCAAAATCACATTTAATATTAAATACAAGGTTCTAAATAGAAAATATATCGGCTTATATTCAATATCAAATTCTGGAATCAACAAATACCGTATTGGAATAACGATATATATATATATATATCTTCCAAATTCCTCCACAATATCCAGATAATCACGGAATCCAATATCGAAATATTCCGCAGATAATTTCAATTCAAATCCATTCCAATTCAAATATTGGAAATTCTGGTTATTTCTAAAACCATTTCAAATCCAATTTATTTCTTTAAAAATATTGGATTTAATAATTCTAGTTCATAACTAGTTCATTTCGACAAAAATATATTTTTATCTTTTCAAATATGGGATTTTTCATCTTAATTCTTTCCAAATCATTTATTATGATTTTACACAAGTTATTGATATTTTTAATAATTTTATTAAGGCATGTATAGTCGATTTCCATAAACGGACATCGAACTGCACTTACAGCGACCTTTTCCAAATTTGATTTGGACATAATTCCAATTCCAACTGTAAGATTTCTAATTTCTAATATTCTTTGAAAGCTCTTTTCTATATGAACCCAAAGGTTTTGGTTTTAGGAGAATCCGACGGTCGGATCTCCCGTAATATCCATTCGAAATCAATGGTCGAAATTCGCGAACTGCCGCAACGCGGCGCGTTCTATTCAGGCCATTATATTATATATATAATAAATATTTCATCAATTCCCATTTGAAACGTATTTTATAAATCGTTTTAAATTCGTTTTCAAAACAATTTCAACTCCATATTCAATTTCAAATCAAAATTTAATATTCCATATCATCGATATATAAATGATAATATTTTCAAAACATTAGATTTTGAAATCAATTCCTTTTCGATATTCGTTATAAAAATGAATAAAATCGATATAAATATCGTTCACGTCAAAATGGCGTTAATCTAATTAACATGGCTTTATATATTTAAATATATTCGTGTCCATCCCAAATCGGACATCAAAATAAGATTTTGATTCTTTTCTGAATATTATTAGAAAATATTCGTTATTTTAAAATAATCGTTATTTTAAAATATTCATTCTTTCTGAACTGGAATCAGACACAGTCAATCACTATATAATTTGATTATATGGATTTCATACAATACATGTATACAACAACAGTGATAAATAATCATCCATCATCCAGAATGCATTCTACACTGTATAAGCATTAAATATAAATATTTAACACTTATAACAGTCTGTCAACCAATCGATTGACATACAGCTAATTATTGGGACTAGTGTACGTCAAATATTATCCCAACACCCGTGTGGGGTTTCAATCAACAAATAATGAATTTTATTTGTGTAGTTGGGCAGTGTGTAAAATTTATCATCCCAATCCATATCAGTCAAATGGGTATACATAAACAAATCGTCTGATTTGCAAATGAATATTTATTTTATTCATATACCCGTCAAAAATTATATTTTTAACGATAAAATATTTATTCAATTCATTTACACAATAAAAATAATATTTTTATTGTTCTAACATATTTTAGAAAATTTTGGCAGCATAACGGCGCGATATCAAAATTGGATAATGTCTAGCATTACCCTTCTCCGGATATTGGCTCGCGACATATACATATAACAATTGTAATCAATTCATTTCACCAAACAACCAATTTCAACCAAATAATCTAATCAACTAAACCAAACAATCAAACAAGTCGTCCATGGTCTGTGGACGACGGAGAACAGTTCATATATGCAGTTAAAAATAAATAACTGTATAAAAAATTTCAGTGAGGAGTTCTCACCTTTGGGATCCACTCCTCCATTCTCTATTTTTGAACGGTTCAGACTTTGTTTTGATTTCAGCTCGTTCAATTGCACTCCTTTTCAAGCTGTTCATAGTAAAAATCATATTTTTATTATTCAGTTTTATATAAAAATCATATTTTTTACATCGTTGCTTCGTTATAAAAATTATATTTTTATAATGCTACTTTCTATATAAAAATTATATTTTTGTAACGCTAACTTCTATATAAAGATTATATTTTTATTTTCATACATATATAAAAATCATATTTTTATCTAATTCAAAATCGAATCTTTATACCTCAAACACATATGTAAAAATCGAATTTTCCTGCTTTAAACACATTTGTAAAAATCAGATTTTTCTCGCTTTAAACCCATATGTAAAAATCGAATTTTTTTCTCGCTACTTTCCAAATGAAAATCTAATTTTTCTACAATGAAAAATCTAATTTTTTTTCTATAATGAAAAAGCTAAATTTTCTTCTAAGAAAAATCAAATCTTTTTAATGAACAAAATCAAATCTTTTCGTTATGAAAAATATAATCTTAATATTACTATTTTAACTATAAAAATCATATTCTTTACTTCGTTATTTCTATGACAAAAATCGATTTTTTTATAAATCGTATTTCATATAAAAACTGATTTTATATTTTCCCACAGCCAAATATATTAAATAAACAAAATAAAAGAAATAAAATAAAAACTTACAGCAGTTTAAGGGGGGTTGGATTTACGGTGGCGCGCTAGGGGGCATTCGCGGTGGAGGCAGGTCCGTGGAGCTAGAGCTCCTCGAGTTGGGGTCTTTGTGGGCGGAGGTGTGGGTTTGGAGAAGGGAGGGTTCGTGCTCGCGACAGAGAGGAAGGGGAGGGGGTTCGCGAGGGATCACGAGGAGGAGGGGACGTGCTCGACGGTGAGAGGGAGAGTTCGATGGGGCCGGCGGTGCGATGGCAGAGGGGGGCGTCGCGCTATAGTTTTTTTCTTTTTTTCCTGATATCAACGGGTTTGCGGAGAAAGGAGGAGTTGACCACGGGATGTTCGTTTGACCTAGGGTTGCTATAGAATATGATTATATATGTTATTTTTAATTTCTATAAAAAGCAGGTTTTTAATTCAAACTCCAAACGAGACCCAATGACTGTTGTCCCTAGCTAATTACCCCCTTCTGAACACAATGGTATATGTTTCGCAAGCCAATTTGATCGTTTCTATCATTTTTCATTTGAATTAAAATTTAAATCTACATATTCAATTTAAACGCATATTTCAATTTACCGAGGCCACATACGAACTCTAAAAATTCCCAAAAAATATTTTCTAGCTTCGTATTGACGATAAGGTGTTAACAAAACTAATTTCGTCAAATTTAAAGTCCGTTTGAAAAATGGATATTTTCTGGTCAATCCAAATTGACTAAAACTGTCAAAACACGTTTTCTTTTATCACGCTCACATACTAATCCAAAAATTATGGAATTTGGAATCCAGCTATAACCAGACATCCCGGATCCAACAAAAGTGGTTTCGTCGAAAACGGAGGTCGTTTGCAAAATTTCCATTTTCAAGGGTTATATTTTCCAAAGCGATTATTCTGAATTTTCAACTGGGCATAACCTTTTATTCCTACTATGAAATTTCAATGTTCCGGATTCGTTGGAAAGATATTTTCAAATAGATTCAAATATTTTTGATTTCGCTAAAATCTGGTTTATTTTGAGTCCTGTAAATTCATTTGAAATTTGAAATCGAATTTTTGAACTACCGCACCATTTCCAATTCCTTTTATATTTAAAAATAATTATTTATATTCTAACGTCGATTCTAATAAATATATACCTTCTAATTCTATTCAAAATAAATTTCTCGTCGTCACTATTTAAAATTATTTATTTTAAATATTCGAAATTCATTAAAATTTCCAAAACAAAAATTTTAAATTGGCTCAGATTTTTCTGGTTGTTAAAGAAGAATAGGCACCCACTTCCGAGGATTGATGATTTATTTGATCAGCTTGTTGGTGCCTTGGTATTTTCCCAGTTAGACTTGGCCACAAGGTTCCATCAATTGAGGGTGGTTGAGGACAGCATAGATAAGACTGCCTTTAGGACTCCGGACGGTTTCTTGGAATGGCTGGTTATGCCTTTTGGGCTGACGAATGCTCCCGCCAATTTTGTTGACTTGATGAGTAGGGTGTTCCGGGAGTTCCTGAATAAATTTGTTGTAGTCTTTGTTGATGGTATTTTGATTTTCTCCAAAAGCGAAGAAGAGCATGCCCAGCAATTGAGAGAAGTTTTGAAAACTCTCCGTGACCATCAGCTTAAAGCAAAGTTCTCCAAATGCCATTTTTGGAGAAAGGAGGTGAGATTCTTAGGGCACGTAGTCTCCAAAGAAGGGATGGCTGTAGATCCGGCGAAGTTAGTTGTAGTACAGGATTGGCAGATTCCTAAAAATGCAACCAAAGTGTGAAGCTTTCTTGGGTTGGCAGGTTACTATAGGAAGTTCATTAAGGACTTCGCAAAGATATCAACCCCACTCACCAGGCTGACAAAGAAGAACTTGGCATTTTCGTGGGATACAGATTGTGATGTCGCTTTCCAACGTTTGAAGAGGGCTCTTACAACAGCCCCAGTCTTGACCATTCCTGATGGGAGTAAAGTGTTTGTTGTTTACACTGATGCGTGCGGTACATGGCTTGGTGCAGTTCTAATGCAAGAAGGGAAAGTAGTATGTCATGGGGGTAGACAGTTGAGAGTTCACAAAAAGAACCACCCCACCCATGATCTAGAGCTAGCTGCCATAGTATTCGCGTTGAAGACGTGGCATCATTATTTACTTGGAGAGAGGTTCGAGTTATACACCAATCATAAATCTCTCAAGTATCTGTTCTCGCAGAAGGACCTCAATTTAAGGCAACAAAGGCAAATGGAGTTCTTAGCTTCTTATGATTTTGAGATTTCTTATACCCCTAGCAAGGGTAATGTGGTGGCGAACGCACTAAGCAGGCAGAGGATGGCCCTAAGTCCTCTGTTTTGGAAAGAAAGAACTTGGAGTTCATATCAGCTTTTGATTTTAGACCCTCCATCGAGATTTTGCCTGATTTGTTTGCATCCTTGGAGATATGACCAACTCTTATGGACTAGATACGAGCTTCGCAACAAGGTGACACACGGATTTTAGACATCATGGATAAGCTCAGAAGATGGGAGACTTTTAGTCACCTTAATAGATATGCCATAGATGAAACGGGTGGTTGCGACGAGATAGAAGGCTTTGTGTTCCTCAAACTGGAAGCTTGATAAAGGCAGTCCTAAAAGAAGCCCACCATTCTAAGATGACCATTCATCCATGCGGTGATAAGATGTATAGGGACATGAAGAGGGTTTTCTTTTGGGCTGGGATGAAGAAATATGTAGCCGAATTTGTTTTCCAATGTTTAGTTTGCCAGCAAGTCAAAGCTGAGCAAAAGAAGCCCGGTGGTTTACTTCATCCTTTGGAGGTTCCTCAGTGGAAATAAGAGAGCGTCTATATGGATTTCATAGATGGTTTGCCTATATCAAAGAGAGGCAACACCAGTATCTGGGTTGTGGTAAATAGACTCACTAAGAGCGCTTACTTTATTCCGATTAAGAGTAAGTGGACGACATCATGGTTAGCAGTAATTTATGTCTGAGAGATGGTTCATCTTCATGGAGTTCCTTCCAGCATCGTGAGCGATCGTGACCCCATCTTTACCAGTGAATTTTGTAGGAGCTTGTAAGAAGCATTAGGTACACAGTTGTGCTTGAGCACTGCTTATCATCCTCAAACCAATGGGAAAACAAAGAGGGTAAACAAAATTCTAGAAGATCTTTTAAGGCTGTGTATCCTAGGCTTTGGAGGAACTTGGGAAGAGCATCTTCCTTTAGTAGATTTAGCCTATAACAACAGCTATTAGGACAGCATCGACATGGCACCCTTCGAAGCATTGTACGGATGACCTTGTAGATCACTAACTTGTTGGTGGGAATCTATAAAAAGATTATTACTTGGGCCAGATATGGTTAGAGAAACGTCCGAAAAGATTGAACTTATTCGACGGTGGATGAAGACAGCTCAAGATAGGTAGAAATCCTATGCAGACAAGAGAAGGACTAACCTCGAATTTGAAGTAGGAGACTTGGTTTTTATCAAAGTGTCACCTCTGAGGAATGTGGTTTGTTTCAGATCGATAGGGAAGTTGGCACCTAGGTTTGTGGAACCATTTCCCATAAACGAGAGGATTGGCCAAATGGCATATAGGGTAAAGCTTCCTGAAAATCTATTTGGTATTCATGATGTTTTCCCTGTTTCTCATCTGCGGAAGTGCTTGCATAACACCGCCAAAGTTGTTGAGCTGAGTAGATTGGAAGAGGTGGAAGTGGAACGGGAGGCAACAATCAGGCGAGTTCCTTCCCGTATTCTTGGATCAGAAGTTAAGAAGCTACGCAATAAAGAGCTCAAGTTGCTAAAGGTTCAGTGGGGAGAATAACCCAGAGGATGCGTATTGGGAGACTAAAGACAAGATTCGTGCTTCGTACCCTTTTCTCTTCGAGGGTATGTTCTTAACTCCTTGTTCCAAAGCTTTATCAGTACTTGTTTCTATTCATTTGAGTATATCTTATCCATAGTATTTTTCAACCTTTAGATAGGAATCCTATCGATGTAAACATGTGTTTGAAACATGTTATGTTTGATGGATGCAAGTGGGTGCAAGTGTTTGCTAGTGGTTGCCTGTGGACACATATACACACATTAGGCATTGAGATCGGCTCAATCACTTTCATACTACATATGGATGTGTGTGCATTTTCTTTTCTTTTATGGATGGAAATGGATGAACTAGCATATGGATGTTGCATTGGGACGAATGAGTGTGCACATATGTAGAGCTTATATATTATAATAGGCTTATTTGCAAATATATTGGATTCATGGCACTAACATACATTACATTAAGGAGGTTAACTGAATCAGTAGACCGCCTGATCTTCGCATTAGTGTTAGGACATATGCACACACACCTTTACATATATACATGAAAGCATTATAAATCCTTTAGGACAATGGACGCCAGTGATTGATGGGTGATTAAATGGATGATGGATGGTAGGATATGCATTCTTCCCAACTTGGAGATTTCGGGGACGAAATCCTTTAAGTAGGGGGAATGTAACACCCCGTAATTGTGTCAACAATAAAGAGGATAAACTAAAGGATAATTAATTTAATATTAAGAATTAAGGGAAACTGATTATGTCATTACGCCCGTCTCGAAATTCTGGTCAGGATAGACACCTGGTTT
Source organism: Allium sativum (assembly GCA_030737875.1). Lineage (NCBI taxonomy): Eukaryota > Viridiplantae > Streptophyta > Magnoliopsida > Asparagales > Amaryllidaceae > Allium > Allium sativum. The sequence goes on along the minus strand of CM060912.1, from coordinate 963,058,258 downwards.
GCGTAAAACGGATAACGTATGAATAAGTTATGAACGATAGAAGTTTTTGGGTATTCGAGCCTTTTTCAAGTGGATAGCGACCCATTACCCTATCCCCTTTTAGGGCTGAGGTGGCAATTCAATTTCTGAAACCTAACGGCTATAAAATCGCCTCAATTCCATTGTTTTCTTCACAAAGAAACAATGGCGACCAAACTCTGCTGGAGTGCAAACTAAGACGGATCTACTTTCTTCAACTATCAGTTTTGCAAATCAAATTCTGAGATTCAAGTTTCAGTTTTCTCCTTCTATTCTCATAGGTCCAATCCTTGTGAGTATAGTTATTTTTAGGTTTAAATAAATAAAAGTGAATTATGAAAGACTATGATTTGGATCTATGATATTATCATGTTTTATGTTATGACATGATAAATCTATTCTATGTTATTATCATGTTTTATGTTATGACATGATAAATCTATTATATGCTATTATCATGTTTTATGTTATGACATGATAAATCTATTCTACGCTATTATCATGTTTTATGTTATGACATGATAAATCTATTCTAGGCTATTATCATGTTTTATGTTATGACATGATAGATTTATTCTATGATATTGTCATATCTTATGATATGTCATGATAGATTTATTTGTTAGATCTAATTATCATGTGGACTTTTTATGTAGATCTAAATCTTTAATTATGTTAGATCTGATTATTATGTGGATATTTTATGTAGATCTAAATCTTTAATTATGTTAGATCTATTTTATGTAGATATAAATCTTTAATTATGTTGGATCCAATTATCATGTGAATATTTTATGTAGATATAAATCTTTAATTATGTTAGATTTAATTATCATGTGGATATTTTATGTAGATCTAAATCTTTAAGTATGTTATATCTATTTTATGTAGATCTAAATCTTTAATTATGTTAGAACTAATTATCATGTGGATATTTTATGTAGATCTAAATCTTTAATTATGTTAGATTTAATTATCATGTGGATATTTTATGTAGATCTGAATCTTTAATTATGTTAGATCTATTTTATGTAGATCTAAATCTTTAGATCTAATTATCATGTGGATATTTATGTAGATCTAAATTTTTAATTATGTTAGATCTATTTTATGTGATGTAAATTGTCACCTTATGTTGTCATGTTAGATCTATTTTATGTGATCTAAATTTTCACCTTATGTTATCATGTTAGATCTATTTTATGGGATCTAAATTATCACCTTATGTTATCATGTTAGATCTATTTTATGTGATCTAAATTATCACCTTATGTTGTCATGTTAGATCTATTTTATGCGATCTAAATTGTCACCTTATTTTATCATGTTAGATCTATTTTATGTGATCTAAATTGTCATCTTATATTGTCATGTTAGATCTATTTTATGTGATCTAAATTGTCGCCTTGTGTTATCATGTTAGATCTATTTTATGTGATCTAAATTGTCACCTTGTATTGTCATGTTAGATATGTTTTATGTGATCTAAATTGTCACCTTATGTTATCATGTTAGATCTATTTTATGTGATCTAAATTATCACCTTATCGTGAAGACAATTTCATGTCCATGCCAATATGTATGTTCACCTTATTATCATACTAGTTTATGTTTATGCCAAGATGATCATTTTAGCCACTTTCCCATTATTTTCCCTATTATCGTTCATGACTAGGCTATTGTCTAGCCTAGGCATGCTGCCAATTTTGTGAGGGCGCTAGTTAAGGAACGGGGGAAAAAGGGTTAAAAATGGCATAATTTGAATATGAACATTTTTGGACATGTAATTCAAAGTATTGGGTAAAATAGGTATTGACACTTATAAAAGGAAAGGCTTAATTAATTGATTAACTAATTAAAAATGGAATGTTTAGTAATTACAATTAGGAATTGTAATTGTACTTACGACACGAGGTTAGGTTGCATTAGTGGCGGAAGTCTGCCCGGACCCGACCGACATATCTAGCAGCCACTAATGTTGAACCTAATGTGGGAGGTCTAAGTACGTAAATACGAATTGGGCTATGACACGAGGTTAGGCCCAACTATGGAATAAGTCTGCCCGGACTCGACCGGCATATCCAGCATCCACATGTTGTAGGCCTAATATGGGAGGTCTAGCCATAATGAAACCATAAATGGACATGATAAAGAATTGGACTACTTAACCAAATCTAATCCATAAGGTTTATGTGGTCTTAGACTTAATTTGGGGTTAAGTAAACTTGATTAAGTAAAAGGGATGGGTTAAGTAAATTTGAGGGGGTGGGTAATATTTATATAGGCCCACAAACTTAACCCAGTAAGGTTATGTAATTAAAGACACCTAGTGGTATACATAATTGGTAGAAATAATAAAGTTATGTAACTAAAGACACCTTGGGTAAGCATAACTTACAGAAAAAAATAAGGCTATGTAATTAAAGACTTCTAGGGGTATACATAGTCTGTGAAAACCTAGTGGGGGGATACAAGACAAGGGGGAGAGCTTGTATCATATTGTGTGGGACCCGTTTCAGCCAGTAACCCGGAGTTGGTATCAAGTATATATTCCGAAATAGGTCGGAGAAGGGGCACGCTTATTGGACTTATTGTAAGAGATCCAAATGTAAAGGATGGTGTGGGCGGCGCAAACCGACCGGGCCATGTGCGTGCATGAGCCGGGCAGAGGGGGATAAAATGACCGTGACACCAGTATATATGGTTTTGCACATCTTTGGAAATGAAGGGTTGCCACTTTAGGAAGTGATACCTCCTACTGTAGGGCCAGCATAGGGTATCTACGGGGTAGGGAGCCGATCGATTAGGGTGGTGGTTAGGGTACACTTGGACGTATGCACCAAGTCTACCAACTTGTAGTGGAAGGGATCATCTCATTCTGGTTATAATAGTAATAGTGCAGAGTTATCATTAGAAGTATATATATACCCTATCTTGTCTGCCTTGTCACACCTGCCATTTATGTAATGATCTCTCTTATCCACTTAATATGCCTATCATGTTACTTTTATTTATTTACTGGCTAAAAGTAACTAGACTCGCCTGACTTTATGTCTGACCCTTTTTGTTTCTCCTTCTTTCTTATTTTCACCCCTTGGTTCTTAGGGAGGAAACGCTCAGGCTTGACCGTGATTCTGATGACTTTTGCTAGAGCTGCTGACATGTATGGCTCAAGTTCCTATCCTTGTTGCTATGGCTATATTTTGTTCTTGGGGAATTTTACTTCTTTTATGTACTCTGATATTTTTGAAGTACAAGACAGTAGCTTTTATATTGTAATGGGTTTTTATGTTTCAGACAAGTGATGTTTTGGACCACGGTATCTTATGATTAATAAAGTTTTTTTTATTCCGCTGCAAATTTTATATTTGTCTTATAATATTCTATGTCTGTTTACCAAAAACGCTTCACGAAACTTAATGCATTTCCTTTGTGAGTGACATTAACGGACGTAGGGTGTCACAATTCCCTTCTAGAGATACACTATCGGAAGGTGGTTCCATACCTTGTCATATTAGGAAATCCGTTATCTAATAAGCGCTCGCAGTTTTGACTGTATACTATATATGTAGAGCGTGAGATGCAAGTGTTCTGCTAGATTACTATTTATTTGTAGTTTGATAGACACTATTATAATATCATAAGAGTTTTTGATATAAAAATGTTTTGGATTATCGTAAGGTAAAAACCGTCCATGTTTACGTGTGAGTCAGTCTTACGATTGTCATTCTTTTCAAAACGTTTTTAAAGTTAAGCAAAGTTAATTCTGGATGTTCATAAGGGAAAAAATCATTCTGTGTTATACTGTGTGGTCTTATGAGATATCTTTTATTTAATCAAGTTGTTTCAAATCGTTTACTCACACAAGTCCCATGACTGACCCAGCGTTTATTTTTCTATGTTTTCCCTAAACTCTTGGGTGCCTAAATTTGTATGGGCAGTCCAATAGTTCAGGATTTTATAGATTTATCTAAAGAAGCTTGGAGTAGGAGACTTTAGTGCTAGATATTTAGAGTTTTTTCCACTGTGTTGTATATGAAATTTACTCTGACAATGTATGTAAGATCAAATGCAGTTGTATTTCAAAAGTGATTATTTATATATTATGTTTTTTCCTCTGCGATTGTGAGATTCTCTAATGTTGTTCAGTTCTATCTTCTATCAATTTTCTTCTATTATAATTTTCTATCTTTCTATTTCTCATCCTCTAACTTCTTTCTATTAATAATTCGTATTTTCGTACAATCTGGGTTAGACATGAGTTGCATTCAGTCAGCTCGAATGGTACGGATTTGCGGGTCGTTACAGGAATCGTATGGACGCAGGCTACATAATGAAACTAGTTTAGAATGATTCATAGCTCATGAGAATTTTTGGCAAGTTGAAATGCCTGATATAAATTATCGAGGATTTATTGTTATTCAACGATTAGTGAATAAAGTCACTAACTCTGTCCAGTTTATAATTTCATAAAAAAAATTGAGTTGATAAATGATGATTTAATGTTGTGTGATGATTGTTTGGAGGAATAGATATATTATTATCAATTGTTGCTACTATATATATTATTTATATTTAAGGTTGGTAGTTGGATATTCCCGCATACATTTTAGCAGATGATACCCTATGAGCCCTGCGTAATAGCGGATGACCTTCTATTCCGCGATATCCCACCTCGATGCAGGAATGGTATTATTTATGTTATCTAACTAATATGGATATAGGAAAAACAGGTTGGACAGATCCAGCTAGATTCCTCACATTTATTAGTATTTGTTTATATATATATATATATATATATGTAATGTGTTGTGTAAATTGGATAGATTGTTGTGTGTTTTGGATGCTTGAATAGCAGTGGCCCAAAATATTAGTATTAAATACATTAAAATATATTCGAATGGAAGGGAAAAGAATTTGGGTTTTAAAAGTAAAATCTATTTTCCAGAATAGAAATTTTATTTCGAATGGGCCAAAAAAACAATAACTTTTTTTAATAATAAAAACAAGTATATAATTTATAAATGATGTTTATAAATGAAGTGAAATAATTATCATTGGATAATTTGGGAATGTAAATTCAAGAGTGAATTATTTTAAGGGAAATTGGGAATCGTTACAAAAGGAAACGATGAAATTTATTTCAATGTTTGGAGTGTGAATGGAATGGCAATAAATCCATAAGGATTTATAATTCGAATTCGACTATGTCGAATTTTATAAAAATAATTTATTTTAGAAATTATATAATTCGGAACTTGACAAGATAATTTATATTTGGTTTTAAACCAATAAATTATAATTGAATATGAAGTTGATATTAAGTTATAAACTTGATAGATAATTAACAAGAAGTTGACTTGTAAACGAGATTGGTGAATGAAGTGGAATAAGATTATGAATTTATAAAGTGACTCAATAGATAGGATTGGAACCTGTAATAGTGTTTACAATTTAAAATCAAAATGATTTTATATAACGAGTCCAAATTTCTATAAAAGAAATAATACTCACATTTTAAAGTGAGTAATGGTTTAAAGCAAATGTTTTAAAAAATGGGGATGGTTATAAGGGAATGTGGGTTGACCTGTAACAATGGGATTATTCCGAAGTTCGGAATATTAATCGAATAGAAATTATTCGAATGAGAGTTATACATTGAAATTCGACTATGTAGAATTTAGGAAAGTACTATTTACTTTCCATTTTAATAAAGATTAATTAATGAATTAATTATTATTTATTCAAATTAATGAATAAAAGTTAAATTTTAAGGTTTTATATCTCGGAGCATGGATTATAATGTTGTTATTATAATCAATGATTTCTATGAAAGAAATGGATTCCTAAATTTTATCCAAGAGTTATGTAAGCAATGTTTTGTTGACATCAGAAGTTGATCTATATCCATTCCGAAGTTGAGAATGATGTTCAGTCAAGGTCTAAGAGGTAATTATACCCCAACTTGATTGACATTATTTTTTTCTAGGGAATGTTTAAGGTGTGGTAGCGAAGATTAGTTAGAGATAAAGGTATTTGATGAGTGTTATGGTTTTGAATTGTCATAAAAGTGTTTTATATGATATTTGTTTAAATCCAAGTAAATGAGTTTTGAGAACGATTTCCAAATATAATCAGGGATGTTTTTTTAAGCATAGAAAGTGAAATGATTTTGTTGATGAGAAGTTAAAGAATTGTGAATATATAGAAATGTTTTTCGATGTTAATAAGGTATATTTTCTGAATATAGATAGGAATTTATGAATATATGGAAATGTTTTCCAATTGTGATAGGAGATAGTTTATGGAATATAGAAAATAAAGAGTTTATGATATTTGGAAATGTTTTCCAAGAATCATGAGAGACCAAACAGATTTTGAAGAATATATGGGTAAAGGTATTGAAAGGAAGTTGGGTAAAGATAAATTAATAAGAAATTGATATAAAGGGCTCAGTGTTGCTTGATGCTTGATCGGTAGAATTTCCATTTGGAAATAGGATCGTTGGTTGTATGGACGTTTTCTTTGATAATTAAATAACCGGCTACCAAAGTTTTGGCCTATTTTATGTTTCCGTTGTCAATACGGAGAGATCGGGATCAAGTTTATTATCGAAACCACCCCGTATTGGCATAAGCATTGCAAATCAAATTATACAGAAGATAATTGAAGACAGAGTAGAGTGATAGGGTTGTTCTGTTGATCCTAGATAGAAATTCCTTAAGATTGATTGATGAGATGGTGCCTTCGGTTTGCCCAGTCTCAGTCTGACAGAGTATTTTCAGATGGTCACATACATTGATTTCTTCAAACGTACCGTAGTTGGTGGCAAAGAAGGAAACTTCTATTAGATCAACACCTAGTGTATTTTTGATGACGTCAATTGGTGATTTGATGGATCTGATGATATGGCATTCAAAATGAATGATGTTGTGGTGTTATAAAGGTTAGACATAGCCTCAGGCCTCATCAACCAGAAAGATGACAAAAATCGTACAGGCAACAAGGCTATGTGGGTCACACCCGTTAGGATGCATTATCACCTAATCTAGAGAAAATTCATTTGCTTCTTATTCTATCGTTGATGTATGCTTTCGGTAACGGTTTCTGATCACCACTGTTGGTGATAATGCATTTGATACACTAAAGTGAAATGAGTGCTCGGTCATGTGTGACCGGGTTGCAAGATGTTCTTATTGAACCTAGTATGTATGTGGATACTATGTGTGTGGAGTGTGAGATGCAAGCGTTTGGCGGGATTGCTTTTTATTTAGTTTAGACACTACTATATAATCATATGAGTTTTGATATAAAGAATGTCTTGGGTTATCGTAACGTAAAAATCATCTGTATTTATGTTTGTATCGGTCTTACGATTATCTTTTCTTTCAAAACAATTTTTAAATGTGAAATCAAGTTATTGAAGTTTACTCGCGCTAGTCCGATAACTAACCCAGAATTTACTTTTTTTTGTTTACTCTAAACTCTTAGGTACCCAAATTTGTACGGGCAGTCAAGTAGTTCAGGTGTTTACAGATATACTTGAAGGAGCTTGGAGCAGGAGGCTTTATGTGACACCCCATGTACGTTAATGTTATTCTTTAAGTGAATGCATTAAGTTTCGTTATAGATAAACAGAAACAGAAATATTACAAGACAGATATAAAATAGCAGCGGAATTTAAAACTTTATTTAAGTAGAACACAACGTGGTTCAAAACATAGCTACATCATCAGTTTGAAATATAGAAAACCCAGTACACCAACTTAAAACTTTTGTCTTGTACTAAAATCATCAGAGTACAATAAACATGAAAAGAGCATAATCCTCAAAAACATAGCCATATTATAGAAGGTACGAAATCAAGCAGTATATCTAAGCAGCTCCAAGCAGAAGGAAAGAAGAATCCTGATCAAGCTTGACTATTCCCACCCTCAGAACCTAGGGGGAAAACGGAAGAGAAAGAAAAGGAAACAAAATAGGTCAGACGTAAGTCTGGCGAGTCTAGTTACTTTTAGCATATAAATAAGTAAAAGCATCATGACAAGCATATAAATTGGATAAGAGGGATAACGGCATGTAAGGCAGGTATGACAAGGTAAACATGATAAACTGAACAGAACATATATATATAGAGCTTCTTTAATACTTTTCTCTACACTAATACTAGTATCACAAAAACAAGATGATCCCCAACAAGTACAAGATGGTAGATTTAGGCGTACTTCTAGTGAGAGGTTTTACCCCATACAATAACAGGCAGCCCAACCGAACATATCGGCGTTACCTCTAAGGATAATAACAAGCTCTTAAACAAGCGAGACTAAATGTACCTTAATTACTACCCCAATCGATCGGCTCCCTACTCCGTAGATACACTGTGCTGGCCCTATAGGTGGATGTATCGCCTCCTAAAGTGGCAACCCTTCGTTTATAGGATGTGCACAACCATATCTACTGATGCCACAACATCTTATTTTCCTGGACAGGTGGATCCCTGCATGCACATGATCCCGATGGAATGCGTCGTCAGACACCTTTTCCCAAGTGACCTCTTATAATCAGCTCAGTAAGTGTGCCCCGACACTGATCTAGTTCAGAGTACTCGTCTGATACCTCTATATGGGTTACTGACTGAAAGGGGTCCACACACAAGATGATACAAGCTTCCCCCTTAGCTTGCATCCCCACTACTAGGATTTCCATAGGTTATGCCTACCAGTGTAACAAGATTGCATAATCCCAACAGGTTAAGTTTGTGGGCCTATATATATATATATATATATATATATATATATATATATATATATATATATATATATATATCCCACCACCCCAAGATATACTTAACCCTCCTACTGTTTCAAGCTAATTTACTTAACCCCTACTCAAGTTAATATGTTCATATAACCATTTATTCATTTATGGTTATAATGCGCTAGACTTCCTACATTAAGCCTACAACTTATGGATGCTGGATATGCTGGGCGGGTCTGGGCAGAATTCTTCCACAAGTCGGACTTAACATCGTGTCTTAGCCCGTTATGTGTTTATGCATTAACCCCTCACATTAGATTCACCACTTGTGGTCGCTGGATTTGTCGGTCGGGTCCGAGCAAACTTCTACCACAAGTGCAATCTAACCTCGTGTCTAAGTGCTGATACAGTTTCTAATTACTGTAAATCTAGGCATTTTCATTATTTAACCGTTATCCCTATTTCATTATAGGTTTTCATGCCCCTTTTCCAAGTCATATTCATCATGTACCATATGCCCCAATTTAAGATCTTTAATCACAATTTTGGTTCATGCCCCAAATCCATATTTATGTTTTCAATTCAAGTTATGCCCCAAATTTCCCAATACAAGTTATGCCCCAATTTTAACGTTTTCCCCTCATTCCCAATTTCACGCGTTCGCATATTTCAGCAGTATGCCTAGGCTCAAAGGTAGCCTGGATATAAAATAAAAAGGGAAAACAAGAAGGGAAAAGAACAGAAATAAGAAAAATAACAAGATAGACATATGATGGCAGAAATAGGCATAACAACAGAATAAGCATATAGTGACAAAATTGGGCATAATGACAAGATAGGCATATAGGAACAGATCTTATAAACATGTGATAATAGAACTGATTAGGCATAGTGACATGATTAAGCAAACTAACATAATAAGGACATCATAAACAAGCATGATGAGATCTAAATAGTGAATTAGATGCACAAGTTATGGCACATCCGATATGATTCAAATTACCCAATAGGCATAGGCTTAGATCCAAACTCATAGGCATGTCAAGGTTACATTTTAATTATTTCTATCTAAAAATAACATATACTCACTGTGATTGGATCTAAATAATAAGAGACTTGATTGTAACTATTGAAGAACAGATCTCTGAACTTGAATGACTTGTTTGTTGAAGAAGAAGAGGCTATTTTAATCTAGGCAAAGGCAGCATCTAGTTCTCTATTATTTTAGAATGAGCAAAACAATGAGAATGAGGTCTTATTTATAGCCATCAGCTGACGAACCAAGCCAAGAATTCAGTCCACGTTCAGAACCAAGAATCTGCCTAGATCTGTATGGCGGCCGACCCCCCTTAGTGTGTCGACCCAGGGGTTGACACAGGGGTCGACACCCCCTTGATGGGATCAACCCATGGGTGAACACCCATAGCGGGAAATTTCCCGCTCCCCTTCCGCTATTTGATTTTGAATTTCTGGATAAATTTATCATGGGTCAACACCCATAGCGGGAAATTTCCTGCTCCCATTCCGCTATTTGATTTTGAATTATTTTGAATTTCTGGATTAATTTATTTATATATATTTCTCTTATGCATATAGAAATTTCTAACCTTAATAAATTCTTCATACGATGTCTGTTTTACGCAAACTCAGAGTCTATCTTAAGCAGAATTCTGAGAGGAACGCAATGGCGCAGTACGTTTTTACTGAATTCCCAATATTTAATTAATTATTCTTTAATTTATCATCTTAATGAGTTATATATTACGGGTTATTACACTTTAGCATTAGATGGCTACTGTTTATTTTCGTTGTGATGTGTTGTACTTTGATGATGTTATGTGTACACAATCATATATTTATATCCAAAAATTATGTTATATAATATATTTTATTCGTTCCGCTGTGTGATTTGTGTCTTCTCTGATTTTGTGGTTTTTGTGTTTTTGTTCTTCTTCTTTTCTACTCTTATATTTCTTATCTCTTCTCACCCTCTAATTTCTTTCTTTGGCATCTAGGTTTCTTATGCACTTTAGGTTGGACTTGTGTTGAATTTGGTTAACTCAAAGGGTACGGTAATTTGGATCGCTACATGAGCTCTTCTTATTAGTCACTTATAGACATCTTAAATATGGGTGGATCCCCAAGATCACTTAATACCCTTTGGCCGACCAATTGTTACTTATGACCTCTTTCCTCGTATTACACTAATATGTATTCTCTCAATCGTAATGCAAGAGATAGTAATTAGCCACTTAATATATGGTTTAAGTAGACACTCAACGCCATTTATAACCCTTCCAACGTGTAATGACCCAACAAATTTGACTCTCAAATTTCGACAATAATACCTAATCCCGTATTACTTTCCAAAACCCAAGTATAAAAACCTGGATAGTTAATAGAAAGAAATTAGATGGTGAGAAGTAGAAAGAAAAAATGTTAGAATAGAAGAAAATGAAGAAGGAACAAACTAATCAATACAACATAAAGTGTAACACCTTGAGTTTTCTGTTACCAGTAACTTTACAAATTAAAGTATAATTAATTCTAAATAATGGAATTAAGGGAAATGGGTTATTCCATTGCGTTCGTCTCGAAATTTTGCCTGAGATAGAGTCCAAGTTTGCGTAAAATAGATACCGTATGAAGAAGATATGGACGAACGAAGTCGGACAGAAAAACCAGAAACGGGTCAGAATGCACTGGCGCACTTGGGAAGTGCGCCAGAACAAAATTGCACAGGCGCACTTGGGAAGTGCGCCAGTACAATTTTAGCACTGGCGCACCTACCAAGTATGCCCAAGCCAGAAAACCTGTTGGTCAGGCCCTGGCTGGCCTGGTCAAGTTCTGGTCAATTTCTGAGGCTTGGCTGAGTCACTAGGGCTTACATGTCGCTTTCTGATTGGCTTCTCTTGAGATGGATGGTCTGGATTCACTCTAGTTTCATCGACGGCACTAATCAGTTTAAAATTCTATAAATACAACTCAAGTCTAACCCTAAATTCACACAAATAATATAATACTAAAGCCGTCATGCTGCTGGAAAGAAACTAGGTGTGGCCGTCAGTTAGAAAGCTTAGAGACAAGCCAATACTAAAGTGAAACACGAATCAAAACAACTTTAGTCTACCCAAATGAAAGCATATCAAATTCAGAATTCAGAATCTAGAATCCAAGTTCGTCGTTCGTTGTAAGTATAGTGATTTTTCCGATGAGAATAAAACTGAGACTTGATTCGATGTAAATTGGAAGTGGATTTGTGCTATTATGTAACGACGATGTTAATTCATATCTATGTATTGAAATGATTGTGTTGCGAATGAAAATGGGATGTTTGTGATATAATTAAGATTGATGTTGATCCTATTGTACTTTTAGAATGACAACAACATCACAAGCAAGTTGTATAGTTCATGTTTATGTGATTATATAGGTTGTTTGTGATTAGAACCTCATGTATATACTTTATGCTAGAATCTTTATGCCTAAATGGTTATGTTCATATACATGCCCCTATGTTTATACAAAAGTTGCAAGTTCCTAATTGGATCCATGTCAAGATCCACTTTAGTACATGTTCCATGTTGTAATTAGATATGCGATTGGATCTAGTTCACACCCTTGTCATAAAGTTATACATATTTATGAAAATATCATATTCTTGTCATGTGCTAGTTATGTTCGATGTTATGCCTAGATCCAAAAATAAGTTTAGATTTATGTTGTCTAAATCATATGCTAATTCATGTGACACCTATTTGGTTAGACCCTTATTTCAATGCAAATTCACATATATGTAAATTGATTTAGGCTATGTTGCAAATTCACATATATGTATATTGACTATTTTGCAAGTTCACATCTATGACATTCATGTTGGCTATTTTGCAAGTTCACACCTATGATGTTCATATTGACTATGCCAAAAATGCCAAGTTTACACCTATGTCATGTTTATGTTTAGGAATTCCCTTATGCCTATTTGTGTGCGTTAAATTAGGCTAAGTTTTTAGCCTAATATTATACGTTAAAACTATGCGAACGAAAATTAGGCTAAGATTGTCAGCCTAATTTTTAATCGGGGTAACATTGGGAATATTAGTAAAACATGACACAAAATATATGGAATTGGCATGTTTGTCACATGCCAAAAATTGGTGGCATTTAAACGGTATAATTTCTTATACCAAAAACGTTAAACTTGGAAAAGTGGGTCATGACATTTAATTTACATATATTCAGTAATAAAGACAAATATGTAAATTTAGAAAATACGAATATGCTTAACACGAGATTGGATTAAGTTGTGATGTAAATCTGCTTGGACCCGCCCGGCTGTCCAGTAGTCACAACAATAACTATCCAATGTGGGTGGTTAAGCATTAAGCCCAATATGGAACCGAGAGTAGATTGAGTTATGGCGTAAATCTGCCCGGAACCGACCGGCACATCCAGTAACCGTAACAATATCTGTCCAATGTGAGTGGTCGGTGCTTTAAAAGGATAAGGACAGACAAGTCAGGATGGTAGGGTTAAGTTAACTAAAACACTTAACCAATTCAACATGTTAATAAAATTGATGGGTGGGGTTAGGTAAAAACAGACACTTAACCGCTTAACATGTTTGACTAGAAAACCCTAGTAATGGGGACCCATTTCAGCAGTAACCCAATTAGGTATCATGGTACCCTGAAACTAGGCAGGGTGGGGCATGATTACTGGGCTGATTGTAAGCAGTCAAAGCGACGGCGGTGGATGCAACAGTGTGGGTTCTAACGGAGTGCGGGCATGCACACACTTCGGATCAGACAAACAGGGCACTGGGGGCACCAGTATTATAACCTATGCATTCTAAGTATTGTGTCGGGTCGCCACCATGGGACTTGATACACCCCATGGTGGGGCCATCATAGGTATCTACAATATTTGGGGGCCGTAAGACACATGTAATTATGCGAGTAGGAGCCGATCATTAAAATAAGGGGATCACTTCACCCTCAGCATAGGGTGCCAGTTTAGAACTAATGCATGGAGGTGCAGAGATATAATGTGGGGTGCGATAGTATCTTCGTTTCAAAACTACTTTATCTTAGTTTATGATACTCTCTTGTTTCCACTTTATACCTATCATGCCCTTATTCTTATTCTCATACTGAAGAGTCACTAGACTTACCAGGCTTTATGTCTGACCCTATTTTCTTTTGTCTTCTTTTCTTCCGTCCCCCCCCCCCCTCGGTCCATTGGGAGGAAACAACCCAGCTTAGTCAGATTCTTTAAAAGCTTCAAGATAGTAGATGTACGGTTTGGACTCTCTTGCTTTGGTTATGGCTGTTGGACACAATCATGGGGATTTATGCAGTTTTAATCACGTTTTATGCTTCTTTATTTAATAACCAAGACAAAAATGATGATGTAATGTTTTGGGAGTTATTATGACAGTTATGGAAATATGTTGTATGAACAAGTATTTTATGAAATAAAAGTCTGATGTTTTCCGTTGCTTATATATATATGTGTGTGTTTATATCTGTCTTGTGTTTTATCTGTGACTTTTACTTACAAACCTCCACCAAAGTTAAGGCAGTCCCTTGTGAGTGACCTTAATGGAGGTTGGGGTGTTTCACTTGGTATCAGAGTATAGGTTTTACCAGATTAGATAAAAAAAATTGAAACTATTTTCAAAAATAAGTTTAAAGAAGCATCTTTTTCAAGAAAAAGTGTTGTTTTTAAAAGGCATAATTCCCCAGAGCCATATGCACTATCCCTCTATCTCTTTATCTTGAATACTTTCCTTTTTGATCCAGCATGTCTGGAGATCTTAACCTTCCAGAAGGAGTACCGATCCCTGGTTGGTTCCGAAGGTACCTAGAGGCTAGGGCCAATGGTGCGGGCCCGGCAGACATTCCTCCTCTTACAGTGGCAGCGGTTTCTCCTCCCCCCTCCTCCTCCTCCTTGTGGGAACACTTTCGCAAAGACGTGTAGAGACTTCAAGGCTATGGGAGGAAAGGACTTTTACGGAACTAAATCATTTGTGGTAGCAAGGAACTGGCTGAAGGAGACTGGAGATTTATTCGTTATCTTCGAAGTTGATGACAGGCAAAAGATACAGCTAGCAGTGTGGTTGCTCAAAGATGAAGCTTCCTATTGGTGGGAAGTTACGCATGCGGAGAGGCCAGTGGAAACATGGGAAGATTTTAGAACAAGGTTTGAGATGAAATTCGCCTCCCAAGCTGAAAGAAGTCTGCAGATGGAGAAGTTCCTAACTCTTAAGCAAGGGAGTATGACGATCAGGGAGTATGTCAATCAGTTTAATCAATTGGCCAGATTTGGGCTTGATTTAGTAAACACCCAACACAAGAAGGCCCTTCGCTTCGTCAAAGGCCTGAATGAGCCTCTACACAGCCTTGCTATGACCCATATACCCATGGGGGCGACCTATGAAAGCTTGGTGGACATAGCGCTGCTACACAAGGAAGATAAAGGCAAGAAAGAGGCAAAGGCGGAAGTGCCTCAAGAAAAGAAGGAGGGTTTACAGGCTAAGAAAACAGACTTCAAGAAAGGCGGGAAGAACAACAAATCCCATGAAAAGAGAAAGTGCAATTTCTGTGGCATTGTGGGACATACAGAAAAAGACTGTAGAAAGAAGAAGGCAAAGATGAATGGTGGTTGCTTCAGTTGTGGCGAGACTGGACACTTGGCTAAGGACTGCCCAAAGAAGCGGGGGCAGGGACAGAGGACTGGATCTACCTCAGGCGGACAAGTTCATGCGCTAGTGGCACCTCCACAGGAACGAGGTAGAAATATTTCTGTAGAAAGCTTAGTTTATCTATATGATCATCCAGCTCGCACTCTCTTTGATTTTGGTGCATCAGACTCCTTTATTTCATCTGCTTTAGTAGAATCTCTGCACCTAGACACTAGTATGGTAGAAGATCCCTTGGTTGTTTCAAATCCAGTTGGGGGCTCGGCTTATTTGTCGATGGTTTGCTTGGATTTGAAAATCTCTATTCTAAGTGTTGAATTTAGATGTAGTGCCTTTGTTTTGGGCTTCTCAGGGTATGGACTGATCTTATGCATGGACTGGTTATCCAGTAATGGTGCCATTCTTGATTGTGAGAAAAGAGTGGTTAGGCTCTTGACTCGGCTCAGTAACACTCTAGAAATTTCTTGTAATCCCTTGAATGTTGTTATGCTTAGTTATCTAGAGTCGCTTGACGCTTCTGTTGAGAATTTGCAGTCTGTTAGGGTGGTCTGGAAATATCCGGATGTCTTTGAAGAGGTGAAAGGCTTACTTCCGAAGCGGGAAATAGACTTCCGCATATATCTTGTTGATAATGCAAAGCCCATAGCTCTGCCTGTTAGACACATGGCTCCAAAGGAGAGAAAGGAGCTCAGTAAGCAAGTTAAGGAGCTTCTCGAGAAGGGGTTTATAAGAAGGAGTATCTCGGAATGGCGTGCTCTAGTGGTGTTCGCCACCAAAGCATATGGTTCACTACGTCTTTGTGTGGACTATAGGGAGCTAAACAAGCTGACTAAAAAGAATAGACACCCGCTTCCCCGAATAGACGATTTGTTTGATCAGCTTGTAGGTGCGTCGGTCTTCTCCCAACTTGATCTGGCAACTGGGTTCCATCAACTAAGGGTAGCTGAAGATAGCATTGATAAAATGGCGTTCAGAACCCCAGACGGTTTCTTCGAGTGGCTTGTCATGCCTTTCGGTTTGACGAACGCACCCGCTTATTTCATAGACCTAATGAGCAGGGTGTTTAGAAAATTCCTCAATAAGTTCGTGGTGGTCTTCGTAGACGATATTTTGATCTTCTCAAAGAATGAGGGAGAACATGCTCAGCATCTGAAAGAGATCATGGATGCTCTCCGTGCACATCAGCTAAAAGCCAAATTCTCCAAGTGCCACTTTTGGAGAAAGGAAGTAAGGTTCCTTGGGCATATAGTGTCCAAAGAGGGGTTAGCTGTGGACCCCGTGAAAGTGGTGGCAGTGCAAGATTGGAAGACACCAAGAAATGCAACCGAAGTTCGAATCTTTCTTGGGCTAGCCTGTTTTTACCGAAAGTTCATTAGGGATTTCGCGAAAATCTCAGCTCCACTCACAAAGCTAACAAAGAAGAATCTGGCGTTCACTTTGGATTTGGACTGCGAGTTTGCTTTCCAACGATTAAAAAGGGCTCTCACAACAGCCCCATTTCTGACTTTGTCGGATGGAAGCAAAATGTTCACAGTATATACGGATGCTTGTAGTACGGGGCTAGGCGTTGTTCTGATGCAAGAAGGGAGGGTAGTAGCTTATGGTGGAAGACAATTGAAAGTGCATGAAAAGAACTACCCAACCCACGATCTTGAGTTGGCCTCCATCGTCTTTGCGCTTAAGTCTTGGCGCCATTATCTCCTAGGTGAGAAGTTCGAATTATATACTGACCATAAATCGTTGAAGTATCTTTTCTCATAGAAAGATCTTAACCTAAGGCACCAAAGGTGGATGGAGTTCCTTGCCTCCTATGACTTTGAAATTTCCTACACTCCTGGCAAAGGCAACATAGTAGCAGACGCGTTGAGTAGAAAGAAACTAACCCTAAGCCCTCTCTTTGTAGAAAGGCAAAGCTTGGAGTATATAGCCAGTTTTGACTTTAGGCCCTCCTCAGACTTTATACCTAGTTTATTGGCATCCCTAGAAGTACGACCCACTCTTTTAGACTCGATAGGGGCCGCACAACGTGAAGACCCGCAGCTTGTGGATGTGGTTGATAAACTAATTAGGGGTGAAACTTCCAGTCACCTCAATAGATATTCCATCGATGATAAGGGTTGGCTGAGGCGAGATGGAAGACTATGCGTCCCACAAGCTAGGGATTTAGTGAAGAAGGTTCTCGAGGAGACCCATCATTCCAAGATGACAATATACCCAGGTGGAGACAAGATGTACAAGGACGTAAAGAGAGTTTTCTATTGGAGCGGTATGAAGAAGGACGTGGCGGGTTTCGTTTCTAAGTGCGTGACATGCCAACAGGTCAAGGCGGAACAAAAGAAGCCTAGAGGACTGCTTCATCCGCTAGAAGTCCCGCAATGGAAGTGGGATAACATTTCAACGGACTTCATTGACGGGTTACCTAGGTCAAGAAGAGGCAATACTAGCATTTGGGTGAAATTGGACAGGCTTACTAAAGGCGCCCACTTTATACCTATCAAGAGTAGAAGGACTGCTTCATCTCTAGCTTCTTTTTATCTCAAGGAAATAGTTTGACTCCATGGAATACCCTCCAGCATAGTGAGTGACAGAGACCCCATCTTCACGAGCGAATTTTGGCGGAGTCTGCAAGAAGCTGTCGGCACACAGTTATGCTTGAGCACGGCCTATCACCCCCAAACTGATGGTCAGACAGAAAGGGTGAATAGAGTACTAGAAGATCTTCTAAGACTGTACGTTCTTGACTTCGGAGGGACTTGGGAGGATCACCTTCCTTTAGTGGAATTCGCCTATAACAACAGTTACCAAGCCACCATCGGTATGGCACCCTTCGAAGCTTTGTATGGAAGACCTTGCCGATCACCAACTTGTTGGTGGGAGTTCACTGACAAGATTATACTTGGGCCATACATGATTAGAGAGACTTCAGAAAAAGTGGAGTTGATATGAAGGAGAATGAAGACTGCCCAAGACAGACAGAAATCCTACACCGACAAAAGAAGGACCGACCTTGAGTTTGAGGTTGGGGACAGGGTTTTCCTTAAGGTATCCTCTTTAAGGAACGTCGTTCGCTTTGGATCCACAGGAAATCTAGCACCAAGATTTGTAAGACCGTTCCCTATCATCAAGAAGGTTGGGAAAATGGCTTATAGAGTAGAGCT
The DNA here is from genome assembly GCA_030737875.1 of Allium sativum. NCBI lineage: Eukaryota > Viridiplantae > Streptophyta > Magnoliopsida > Asparagales > Amaryllidaceae > Allium > Allium sativum. The sequence goes on along the minus strand of CM060912.1, from coordinate 963,039,622 downwards.
GCCTGAAAGATTGGCTGGAATTCACAACGTCTTTCACGTTTCTCATCTCCGGAAATGTCTACATGAATCAGCGGAAGTGGTGGAGCCGAGCATTTTAGAAGAAGCCGAAGTGGAATGCGAAGCAACTGTGAGGAAAGTTCCAACTCGAATCGTAGGAAGTGAAGTGAAAAAGCTCCGCAACCGCGAAGTCAAGCTCGTTAAGGTTCAGTGGAGCAACGCCGAGGAAGGCGCGACTTGGGAAACTGAGGATAGAATACGCGCGGCCTACCCTTTTCTTTTTTAGGGTACATCTTTGACCTCTCTTTTTCCCTAAGTTGTGCTTGTATCTATCTTTTTAGGTATATATTCTCTATATGATCCTTTATCCTTAGGTAGAAACCCCTTTGGATGTAAACATGTATTTGAAACATGTTATGGTTGATGGCTGCAAGTGGTTGCTAGTGGTTGCTCGTGGATGCATATACACACAACCTAGGTTTTAGATCGGCTCAGTCACATCATACTGAATATGCATATATGTATTCATATTTGTATGTGGTTGAAACTTGATATGTTTTCATATGGATGTCGCATTTGTATTGATGGTTGCGCACTCATGTAGAATTATGAGTAAGGACAAATTTGCATACATAATGGACTCATGACACTTACATGATTTGCATTAAGGAGGTCAACTGGATCAGTAGATCACCTGATTTTGCATTAGTTGAGGACATATACACACACGGTGCATATAATCATAAAGCATTAGAAGTCTTTTAAGGACAATGGATGCATGTGTTTGATGGTTAAGTAGATGGACGATTGGATGTTAGGACTTACGTTCTCCTAGACTTGAAGATTTCAGGGACGAAATCCTTTAAGGAGGGGAGAATGTAACACCCCGAGTTTTCTGTTATGGGTAACTTTACAAATTAAAGTATAATTAATTCCAAAATGATGGAATTAAGGGAAATGGGTTACGCCATTGCGTTCGTCTCGAAATTCTTCCTGAGATAGAGTCCAAGTTTGCACAAAACAGATAGAGTATGAAGAAGATATGGATGAACGAAGTTGGACAGAAAAACTAGAAACAGGTCAGAATGCACTGGCGCACTTGGGAAGTGCGCCAGTACAATTTTAGTACTGGCGCACCTGCCAAGTACGCCCAGGCCAGAAAACCTGTTGGTCAGGCCCTGGTTGGCCTGGTCAGGTTCTAGTCGATTTCTGAGGCTTGGCTGAGTCACTAGGGCTTACATGTCGCTTTCTGATTGGCTTCTCTTGAGATGGATGGTCTGGATTCACTCTAGTTTCATCGACGGCTCTAATCAGTTTAAAATTCTATAAATACAACTCAAGTCTAACCTTAAATTCACACAAATAATATAATACTAAAGTCGTCATGCTGCTAAAAAGAAACTAGGAGTGGCCATCAGTTAGAAAGCCTAGAGACAATCCAATACTAAAGTGAAACATGAATCAAAACAACGTTAGTCTACCCAAAGGAAAGCATATCAAATTCATAATTCAGAATCCATAATCCAAGTTCGTCGTTCGTTGTAAGTATAGTCATTTTTCCGATGAGAATAAAACTAAGACTTGATTCGATGTAAATTGGAAGTGGATTTGTGCTATTATGTAACGAAGTTGTTAATTCATATCTATGTATTGAAATGATTGTGTTGTGAATGAAATTGGGATGTTTGTGGTATAATTAAGATTGATGTTGATCCTATTGTACTTTTAGAATGACAACAACATCACAAGCAAGTTGTGTAGTTCATGTTTATGTGATTATATAGGTTGTTTGTGATTAGAACCTCATGTATATACTTTATGCTAGAATCTTTATGCCTAAATGGTTATGTTCATATACATGCCCCTATGTTTATATAAAAGTTGCAAGTTCCTAATTGGATCCATGTCAAGATCCACTTTAGTACATGTTTCATGCTGTAATTAGATATGCGATTGGATCTAGTTCACACCCATGTCATAAAGTTATACATATTTATGAAAATGTCATATTCTTGTCATGTGCTAGTTATGTTCGATGTTATGCCTAGATCCAAAAATAAGTTTAGACTTATGTTGTCTAAATCATATGCTAATTCATGTGACACCTATTTGGTCAGACCCTTATTTCAATGCAAATTCACATATATGTAAATTGATTTAGGCTATGTTGCAAATTCACATATATGTTTATTGACTATTTTGCAAGTTCACGTCTATGCCATTCATGTTGGCTATTTTGCAAGTTCACACCTATGATGTTCATATTGACTATGCCAAAAATGCCAAGTTTACACCTATGTCAGGTTTATGTTTATGAATTCCCTTATGCATATTTGTGTGTGCTAAATTAGGCAAGTTTTTAGCCTAATATTATGTGACGACCGCCCATAACCCCCGCACTAAACAAGAGGAATTATGCGTTGAAAGGCGTGCCAGGCTGCTATGGACGATCATCATAGTAAGTGAACACATCGAAACCTGTCGTAGAACTCACAGCGCAAGGATAAAATATAATAGAACATATACAACAGGTGATAGTAATGAGGTATCATATAGCAAACTTTTGAAACTCTTTCAACATCCAGAAAGATTATCCAACTGATATCCAAGTTTGTACATAAGGCCTCACTACAACTCTCAAGCAACTCAAACAGCAGAAACAGAAATACTAGATAGAATAAAACTGGTACGCCAGCCTCCTGCTCGTCATCGCTCAGCTTCCTCGTATCACTAAGCTCCATTACCTGTAACCTGCTACTTAGTCTGCCCATCCACAACCGGATGAACAGCCCAAGGTAATAAGAGGAGACATAAAACCTTGAGTCAGACAATAGTCTTAGTGAGCGATAATACAGCTAACAAACTTCAACAAGAAAGTATATGAGAATGGGTAAATGAAAAAATTATCTACCCACAACACCAGACAAGAACTCGTCCTTATCTTCCCCACATCGGACAGTGATAGCCTTTACGACAAGCATTTCAACCATTCATCCATAGAAATCAGAACACCCATTCAATCATAGAAAACACACATGACATCCAGATAAGTCTCACGCAGACAACCCTAATCGAGTTTAACATTCCTCAAGTAGTCTCGCCAGAGGCCTAGACCAATATCACTTAAGCACTCAAAGAATGTCTCCCTCGACTTTGGATAATCTATGTGAGATAGTACAAACAGAACAACTAATCATCCATGACTGACTCTGGCTATCACTGCCAATCCTGCTTCGAAACCATCATTATCGTATGACGGCCAACCTTGCCATATGTCAAGGGCTAATGATAACCCCAGTTCTAGCATGAACTCCATATGCCCAACCTTGGCAATGTCCAACCTTGACACTAGGCCTTTCCCCAACCAGAAAGACCCAGGGTACTCGACCAACAACCGGTCTTTTGGGCCTTTCAACGATACCCATCGTACCCCTGCTTTGAGCCTGCTAGAACTTACGACAACGATGACTTCTCGGCCTTCGCATCTCTAATCGTCCAACCTTGACGATGTTTCACAGCTCAAGCATCCTTCTCGAGCAGCCATTATCCAACAACTCACGACCTTTGAGTTGTCTCCGCATTCGTTGTTCCACCTTGATCAACGAACACATTCATCACTTCGAGCCTTCCTACTTGAACCACCTCGAAGTTACGTCATCACTAGAAGTGTCCGATCAGAAATTTCCACTAGAAATGCCGACTAGACCCATTCTGGACCGACCAGACCTCTTCCGGTACTTCTGGACCGATCAGACCCCCTGGACCAACCAGACCTCCCTTTGCTCCTCCTGGACCGACCAGGACCCTCCTGAGCCGACCAGACTCCCTCCTCAGCCTTCTGGGCCGATCAAACCGACCAGCTCCAAGACCCAGTCAAAACCGACCAGAATTGCTCCAGAACGACCAGTCAAAACCGACCAGCATTGCTCCAGAACGACCAGTCAAAACCGACCAGCATTGCTCCAGAACGACCAGTCAAAACCGACCCCGATGCCTCCATTCCAACCAACTAGCTCCCTGACTTGCTCACCAAGCCATAACGTGACCGACCACCTCAGTCCAGACCCTTCTGGACCGACCAGAGCCATCAGACCGCCTCAACCGACCCGACTAGCTCCAAAACCGACCAGAAACCTGCACAGCTCCATTTCGACTTCGATTTCGACCAAAACTTCGCCAAACGACGAATCCGACGAAACCGGCTCATCCAATTCATCCAAACGCAACCACAAACATGTTATGCAACCAACAATATCACCAATCTAACAATTTCCATCAAAACACATAAATTTCCCAAAACATGATAAGTGAATCATATGAACATAAAAACGGATCTAACTTGCATAATCTTAAGAAAAAAAATCAAAAAATTAACCATTTAAATTATCTAGATCAGATCCTAAGGTGATTCATATATAAAATGGACTTAGCATGGTGTGGATCTAAGGAAAATAACATGGAAATGATGAAATTAACATCCTAAAACCCATATACTTGCATGAATCCGAATGAGAGATGTAAATCACTCACCAATTATCCAAATCTAAGCAAAAGCAATGAAAACGCAATCTAGACAGCGAACACTTCGAATCAAACTCTTCAATCCGATGAATTCGCCCTTGAGACGATGTAGATCTAGCCTCTTATGGTGTAGATCTTCGATTTCCCTCCTTGGATTTTGGAATTTTAATGGTGGAAAGATGTTAGAGGAAGAAGGAGATCAAAGCCTCCCCATAAGAGAATGGAAAATGCCAACCTTTCTCCATACCCCTTACCCCCTATTTATAGTCTCCACCCACCCTCTAATGGGCCTTCTCCAAATCAGCCCATTAGCCTTCCAAAACCTGAACAGCCAACTGAAAAACCTTAAAACAGCGATTTCTCCCAAACCGCTGAACCAAATCCTTAATGTAACCACTCTACGGAAAGAGAATCATCAATTCCTTTCCAATGGCACAGGTCTCACCCTCTGATTCGACCTGAGTCAAAAGTTATGCCCTGTACAAGACTGACAGGGGCAAAAGGGTCACAAACAAAATTGGTAAAATTTATGGACATGTCTCACATCCCCATAAGCAACATACTAAAAGATGAGAATGATCCAACCCTCAGGGAATAAAATAAAATTATTTTATGATCTTCCGATACATAAAATGCGGGCTGTTACATTCTCCCCCCCTTAAGAATTTCGCCCCCGAAATTCCAAGCAAACACAAGCAACCACAACAATTCTGCATGCCTATCATCCATGTGAAGCCAATTCTATCATCCAAACTAGCAACCATCAAGCCATGCATCCATAGCCTTATCCTAGCACGCGGAATTCTACCACACAACAACAAGATACAACGACGCAACGAAGATACGATATCAAAGGGTCCTACCAACGAAGAGTTCTGGATGAGTCGCCCTCATGCTCTCTTCCGTCTCCCATGTACAATCGTCGCCATCTTCACTCCATTGTACCTTGACTAGCTTAACCGTCTTCCTCCTAAGCTGTTTCGTATCATTTCCCACAACACGAAGTGGCCTACGAGGTTTCGCAACTGCGGTCTCGACTTCTAAATCTTCATACTGTTCTGGAGATACCACCACATTCGAGTCATGCAAAAACTTCCGTAGAAACGACACATGGAAAACATTATGCATACTCGACATCTTCTCGGGTAACTACAACCTATATGCGAGCTTTCCTATTCGCTCGACTATCGGAAATGGTCCAACAAACCTAGGAGCCAACTTCCCTTTACTTCCGAATCGAACCATATGCTTTAACGGTGAAATCTTCACAAAAACCATATCACCTACGTCGAATTCTAAATCCTTACGACGCTTATCGGCGTAACTCTTTTGACGATCTTGGGCCGCTTTCATTCGTTGCCGAACAATTTTGATACAACCCGAGGTTTCTCTAATCATCTCGGGCCCAAGTACCAACTTATCTCCGGTTTCTAACCAACAAGCTGGGGAATTGCACGGCCTTCCATACAACGCCTCGTATGGTGCCATCCCAATACTCGACTGGTAGCTATTATTATACGCAAACTCAACCAGATGCAGATGGTCTTCCCATGATCCTCCGAAGTCTATCACACAAGCCCTCAGGAGATCTTCTAAAACTCGGTTGACTCTCTCGGTCTGACCATCAGTTTGGGGATGATATGCCGTACTTAAGCATAATTCGGTTCCCAAAGCTTCTTGCAAACTTTTCCAAAATCCACTCGTGAACAATGGATCCCGGTCACTTACTATACTCTTTGGGACACCATGGAATCGAACTATCCATTTCAGATAAAGCTCAGCCAATTTTGATGTTGTCCTAGTCGTCTTGACAAGAATAAATCTCGCACTTTTGGTCAAACGATCCACAATGACCCAAATCCCTTCATTCCCTGCCCTAGTTCTAGGTAGTCCATCGATAAAATCCATCGATATCTGCTCCCACTTCCACGTAGGAACCTCTAATGGCTGAAGTAAACCACTCGGCTTCTTCTGTTCAGCTTTCACTAACTGACAGTTCATACACTTGGAAATGAATTTTCCAATATCTCTTTTCATCCCTTCCCAGTAGTAGACTCGCTTCATGTCCTGATACATTTTATTACCACCGGGATGAATCGTTAGCTTCGAGTGATGACATTCTCTCAGAACCTCATCCCTCAATCCGTCGACATCAGGAACAACTAATCGTCCTTCCTTTCGAAGCCAGCCTTCTCGGTCGACCTCAAACTCCTTATCCTCTGGTTTCAGTTTCTGAATGGACTCGACAAGCTTCACATCTTTCTTTTGGCCCTCGCCAATCCTTTCGATAAGAGTAGGCCTTATCGACAAGCTTGCCAATATTTCAGGTTCCAACTCACACCTTGGCCTGAAATCAAACCTTGCCAAATACTCGAGGCCCTTCAATTCCGAAAACATCGCTCCCAAACTTGCGTGTCTTCGACTCAATGCATCTGCAACTGCATTGCCTTTGCCAGGAGTATAGGCTATCCCAAAATCATACGATGCCAGAAACTCTAACCATCGTTGCTGCCAAAGATTCAAATCCTTTTGGGAGAAAAGATACTTCAACGACTTGTGATCCGTAAACAAGTCGAACCGTACTCCCAAAAGGTAATGTCTCCACATCTTCAGAGCAAACACAATCGCTGCCAACTCCAAATCATGAGTTGGATAGTTTCTCTCATGTGGCTTTAGCTATCGACTTGCGTAAGCCACTACTTTATCCTTCTGCATTAGCACTGCTCCAAGTCCAGTACCACATGCATCAGTATATACCACCATCTCTTCATTCCCACTTGGAATGGTCAACACAGGTGCACTCGTCAATCTCTCCTTCAAGATTTCGAACGCTTGTTCACACTTCGCATCCCATGCGAACACTTGGTTCTTCTTCGTCAATCCTGTTAATGGTGCAGCCATCTTAGAGAAATCCTTGATAAACCTTCGGTAATAACCAGCCAATCCAAGGAAACTCCGAACATCCGTTGCATTATTAGGTCAATCCCAGTCCTGGATTGCTGCAACTTTAGCGGGGTCAACCGCTATACCTTTTCCAGAAACAACATGACCTAAGAACCTCACTTCATCCTTCCAGAAGTGACACTTTGGGAACTTAGCTTTAAGCTGATGCTTTCGCAAGATCTCTAACACAACTCTCAAGTGCGTCTTATGTTCTTCCACATTTCTGGAGTAAACCAGTATATCATCCACGAACACAAGCACGAACTTATTCAACTGATCTCTGAACACTCTATTCATAAGATCCACAAAATACGCTGGCGCGTTAGTCAACCCGAATGGCATCACCAACCACTCGAAAAATCCGGACGGTGTCCTAAAAGCAGTCTTTGGCACACTATCCTTAGCTACTCTCAACTGGTGAAATCCCGTTGCCAAATCCATCTGAGAAAACACTTTGGCTTCGTGAAGCTGATCGAACAAATCATCAATCCTTGACAACGGATACTTGTTCTTCTTAGTCACCTTGTTCAGCTCACGATAGTCCACACACAACCTTAACGAGCCATCTGCTTTAGTTGCAAACACGACTGGTGCACCCCACTCGGAAACACTCCTCCGAATGAAACCTTTTCCCAAAAGGTCTCTAACTTGCACCTCCAACTCTCGCTGTTCCTTAGGCGCCATCCGCCTAAGTGGCATAACGATTGGTCTCGCACCCTCGACCAAATCGATCTTAAACTCGATCTCGCGATGCGACGGCAACCCTTTGACCTCGTCAAAGACATCTACATACTCATTAGCGATCAGCACTGATGATAGGTCTTCCTGTGGAATCCCAAGCGAATATAGATAACTTACAAAGACCCTGTCTTCGCGCTTACATCTAATCAACACCTTTCGCCCTTCCACATCCCCGACCCTCGCCTCTAGCTTCTCGCAATTCACCCTTGCCGCATACTTCTTGAGCCAATCCATGCCCAAGATGATCCCATACCCAGCGAAGTTAAGAACAAAGCAATCACACATAAAAGAGCAACCATGACTCGATAATACTAGACCACGGCAAATCATGCACAAACTGGACGAACCCCCAACAGGATTAGTCACGATCAATGGTCTATCACAAATCTCGGGTTCCAAACCCAAGCGACACACAAGCTCATTGCAGATGAATGAATGTGATGCTCCAGTATCAAACAACATTCGAACTGAAACACCGTTAACGGAAAAAGTACCTTGCACCATGACACCCTTTCCCTTCTCCTCTGCAGTAGGAGCTCTTGAAGAAGATGGCACAGCATCCAAAGCATATACCTTAACAATCTGCTTGCCCTTAGCTGATTCCGGACAATCTTTCTTCTCATGCCCAGACTTTCCACACTTGAAGCACTTCTTCTCAGCTTTGGGATTCTTACACTCATTCGAATAATGTCCCTTCTGTTGGCAGTTAAAGCAAACTGCCTCACTTTTGGGTTTCTTTTGGCCATCCTTTCCTTTCTGTTGTTGCTGCTTCCTCTTTTTATTACCACTCTGCTGTGGTTTCTGAGCTTCCTTGGTTGCAGCGACAACATTTGCTTCCTTGGGAAACAAGCTCTCATGGCGAATAACTTTTTCCACAATCTTTTCAAATGAATCATCAAGATGGTCCACAAGTGGCTTCCCAATATGTGCATCCAAACCCAAGACAAACTTCTCGTTCTTCTGATAGGGCGTATCAATGTATGAACGAGCATATCTAGACAAAGCCTCAAAATCAGAAATATAGTCAAGAACTGATCTACCATTCTGCTTCAACTCTACGAACTTCTTGAAGAGAACTGACTTTTGAGCAGTGGAGATAAACTTTGCTTCAAACTTAGCTTGGAATTGCTCCCACGAAATCTCCTCTTCCGGAGTCTTGAGTATAACAGAATTCCACCATTCCATGGCCCTGCTTTGCAGCTGCCTTGATGCAAGCTTTCTCTTCATTGCATCTTCAATACCTAAGTCTCCAAAGATTCGAACACATAAATCCATCCACCTCTGAACCTCTTCAGCTGGTTCAGTTCCCTTGAATGGTTTCCCTCCTAGAGATATAAAGTCCTTGCACATCTTTGCAAAATCTATTCTAGGAACTCGCACCCCTAAATCTACCGTGGCCGCCACTGGAGCGGGTACCCTTCGCATAATTGCTTCTGCCATGGCTTCAAACATGGCCGGGTAATCTGGCTCACCACCATTTCCCCCTCCAGTATTAGCTCTCCTAGCAGCGTGCCTTGATGGTCGTCTACTCATTCTAAATCTGAAATTTAGAATAGTTAGCCACTTCCAAGAAAACTGCTAAAAGAATACAACCGCTACTACTATATATGCTAATATATATAGTAACATCCAACTGAAATCTACAAATACGTCCCTCATACGCAATTACGTCTTTGAACTTTGGCCAAAATCGTTGACCAAAGCTCTGATACCAAATGTGACGACCGCCCATAACCCCCGCACTAAACAAGAGGAATTATGCGCTGAAAGGCGTGCCAGGCTGCTATGGACGATCATCATAGTAAGTGAACACATCGAAACCTGTCGTAGAACTCACAACGCAAGGATAAAATATAATAGAACATATACAATAGGTGATAGTAATGAGGTATCATATAGCAAACTTTTGAAACTCTTTCAACATCCAGAAAGATTATCCAACTGATATCCAAGTTTGTACATAAGGCCTCACTACAACTCTCAAGCAACTCAAACAGCGGAAACAGAAATACTAGATAGAATAAAACTGGTACGCCAGCCTCCTGCTCGTCATCGCTCAGCTTCCTTGTATCACTAAGCTCCATTACCTGTAACCTGCTACTTAGTCTGCCCATCCACAACCGGATGAACAGCCCAAGGTAATAAGAGGAGACATAAAACCTTGAGTCAGACAATAGTCTTAGTGAGCGATAATACAGCTAACAAACTTCAACAAGAAAGTATATGAGAATGGGTAAATGAAAAACTTATCTACCCACAACACCAGACAAGAACTCGTCCTTATCTTCCCCACATCGGACAGTGATAGCCTTTACGACAAGCATTTCAACCATTCATCCATAGAAATCAGAACACCCATTCAATCATAGAAAACACACATGACATCCAGATAAGTCTCACGTAGACAACCCTAATCGAGTTTAACATTCCTCAAGTACTCTCGCCAGAGGCCTAGACCAATATCACTTAAGCACTCAAAGAACGTCTCCCTCGACTTTGGATAATCTATGTGAGATAGTACAAACAGAACGACTAATCATCCATGACTGACTCTGGCTATCACTGCCAATCCTGCTTTGAAACCATCATTATCGTATGACGGCCAACCTTGCCATATGTCACGGGCTAATGATAACCCCAGTTCTAGCATGAACTCCATATGCCCAACCTTGGCAATGTCCAACCTTGACACTAGGCCTTTCCCCAACCAGAAAGACCCAGGGTACTCGACCAACAACCGGTCTTTTGGGCCTTTCAACGATACCCATCGTACCCCTGCTTTGAGCCTGCTAGAACTTACGACAACGATGACTTCTCGGCCTTCGCATCTCTAATCGTCCAACCTTGACGATGTTTCATAGCTCAAGCATCCTTCTCGAGCAGCCATTATCCACCAACTCACGACCTTTGAGTTGTCTCTGCATTCGTTGTTCCAACTTGATCAACGAACACATTCATCACTTCGAGCCTTCCTACTTGAACCACCTCGAAGTTACGTCATCACTAGAAGTGCCCGATCAGAAATTTCCACTAGAAATGCCGACTAGACCCATTCTGGACCGACCAGACCTCTTCCGGTACTTTTGGACCGATCAGACCCCTGGACCGACCAGACCTCCCTTTGCTCCTCCTGGACCGACTAGGACCCTCCTGAGCCGACCAGACTCCCTCCTCAGCCTTCTGGGCCGATCAAACCGACCAGCTCCAAGACCCAGTCAAAACCGACCAGGATTGCTCCAGAACGACCAGTCAAAACCGACCAGCATTGCTCCAGAACGACCAATCAAAACCGACCAGCATTGCTCCAGAACGACCAGTCAAAACCGACCAGCATTGCTCCAGAACGACCAGTCAAAACTGACCCCGATGCCTCCATTCCAACCAACCAGCTCCCTGACTTGCTCCCCAAGCCATAACGTGACCGACCACCTCAGTCCAGACCCTTCTGGACCGACCAGAGCCATCAGACCGCCTCAACCGACCCGACTAGCTCCAAAACCGACCAGAAACCTGCACAGCTCCATTTCCACTTCGATTTCGACCAAAACTTCGCCAAACGACGAATCCGACGAAACCGGCTCATCCAATTCATCCAAACGCAACCACAAACATGTTATGCAACCAACAATATCACCAATCTAACAATTTCCATCAAAACACATAAATTTCCCAAAACATGATAAGTGAATCATATGAACATAAAAACGGATCTAACTTGCATAATCTTAAGAAAAAAAATCATAAAATTAACCATTTAAATTATCTAGATCAGATCCTAAGGTGATTCATATATAAAATGGACTTAGCATGGTGTGGATCTAAGGAAAATAACATGGAAATGATGAAATTAACATCCTAAAACCCATATACTTGCATGAATCCGAATGAGAGATGTAAATCACTCACCAATTATCCAAATCTAAGCAAAAGCAATGAAAACGCAATCTAGACAGCGAACACTTCGAATCAAACTCTTCAATCCGATGAATTCGCCCTTGAGACGATGTAGATCTAGCCTCTTATGGTGTAGATCTTCGATTTCCCTCCTTGGATTTTGGAATTTTAATGGTGGAAAGATGTTAGAGGAAGAAGGAGATCAAAGCCTTCCCATAAGAGAATGGAAAATGCCAACCTTTCTCCATACCCCTTACCCCCTATTTATAGTCTCCACCCACCCTCTAATGGGCCTTCTCCAAATCAGCCCATTAGCCTTCCAAAACCTGAACAGCCAACTGAAAAACCTTAAAACAGCGATTTCTCCCAAACCGCTGAACCAAATCCTTAATGTAACCACTCTACGGAAAGAGAATCATCAATTCCTTTCCAATGGCACAGGTCTCACCCTCTGATTCGACCTGAGTCAAAAGTTATGCCCTGTACAAGACTGACAGGGGCAAAATGGTCACAAACAAAATCGGTAAAATTTATGGACATGTCTCACATCCCCATAAGCAACATACTAAAAGATGAGAATGATCCAACCCTCAGGGAATAAAATAAAATTATTTTATGATCTTCCGATACATAAAATGCGAGCTGTTACATATTATATGTTAAAACTATGCAAACGAAAATTAGGCTAAGATTGTTAGCCTAACGTTTAATCGGGGTAACGTTGGGAATATTAGTAAAACTTGACATAAAATATATGGAATTGGCATGTTTGTCACATGCCAAAAATTGGTGGCATTTAAACGGTATAATTTCTTATACCAAAAATGTTAAACTTGGAAAAGTGGGCAATGACATTTAATTTACATATATTCAGTAATAAATACAAATATGTAAATTTAGAAAATACGAATATGCTTAACACGAGGTTGGATTGAGTTGTGATGTAAATCTGTCCGGACCCGCCCGGCTGTCCAGTAGTCACAACAATACCTATCCAATGTGGTTGGTTAAGCATTGAGCCCAATAAGGACCCGAGGTTAGACTGAGTTACAGTGTAAATCTGCCCGAAACCAACCGACACATCCAGTAACCGTAACAATATATGTCTAATGTGAGTGGTCGGTGCTTTAAAAGGCTAAGGGCAGACAAGTCAGGATGGTATGGTTAAGTTAACTAAAACACAACTAATTCAACATGTTAATGAAATTGATGGGTGGGGTTAGGTAAATACAGACACTTAACCGCTTAACATGTTTGACTAGAAAACCCTAGTAACGGGGACCCATTTCAGCAGTAACCCAATTAAGTATCATGGTACCCTGAAACTAGGCAGGGTGGGGCACGATTACTAGGCTGATTGTAAGCGGTCAAAGCGACGGCGGTGGGTGCAACAGTGTGAGTTCTAACGGAGTGCGGGCGTGCACACACTTCAGAGCAGACAAACAGGGCACTGGGGGCACCAGTAGTATAACCTATGCATTCTAAGTATTGTGTCGGGTCGCCACCATGGGACTTTATACACCCCATGGTGGGGCCAACATAGGTATCTACAATATTTGGGGGCCGTAAGACACATGTAATTATGCGAGTAGGAGCCGATCGTTAAAATAAGTAGATCATTTCACCCTCAGCATGGGGTGCCAGTTTAGAACTAATGCATGCGGGTGCAGAGATATAGTCTGGGGTGCGATAGTATCTTCGTTTCAAAACTACTTTATCTTAGTTTATGATACTCTCTTGTTTCCAGTTTATACCTATCATGCCCTTATTCTTATTCTCATACTGAAGAGTCACTAGACTTACCAGGCTTTATGTCTAACCCTATTTTCTTTCGTCTTCTTTTCTTCCGTTTCCCCCCCAGGTCCACAGGGAGGAAACAACCCAGCTTAGTCAGATTCTTTAAAAGCTTCAAGACAGTAGATGTACGGTTCGGACTCTCTTGCTTTGGCTATGGCTGTTGGACACAATTATGGGGATTTATGCAGTTTTAATCACGTTTTATGCTTCTTTATTTAATAACCAAGACATAAATGATGATGTAATGTTTTGGGAGTTATTATGACAGTTATGGAAATATGTTGTATGAACAAGTATTTTATGAAATAAAAGTCTTATGTTTTCCGCTGCTTATATGTATATATGTGTTTATATCTGTCTTGTGTTCTATCTGTGACTTTTACTTACAAACCTCCACCAAAGTTAAGGCAGTCCCTTGTGAGTGACCTTAATGGAGGGTGGGGTATTTCATAAAGTCTCACATCATAGCGGAAATAAATATAATATAGAAATAAATATTTATAAAGAACTTGTATAGATACTTACATCCATCATAGTGCAGCCGACAGCCAATACATCTGGACCGTTATAACAGTGTGTCCTCATATACAACACACAGGGGAATAAACACTAAATATGTCTGAACTCTTTCAGCATGTCTTCTGAGGTCCGTAACATCTTATCCTAAACCTATAAAACTCGGTCTGATCCGGGCATTGCAAACTGTAACGACCCAGAAAATCTGAACCAATTTAAAAATTTTTAAATTGGCTAAAATAATGGATTTTAAATATTTAAAATAAATATTTTAAATAATAGCGATGAAAACTGAGTTTAAATCGACATTTGAAAACGAATATAATTAATTATAATTATATATAGAATTGAAAATAGCGCGGTAGCTCGATAATTCGATTTCAAACTTCAATTGAATATACCGGGTGCAAAACAATCCGGATTTTAGTGAAACCAAAAACATTAGGATCTAATTGATGATATCTTTACAACGAATCTGACCAATCGAAATTTGATAGCGGGAATCAAAAGATATGTCCAGTTGAAAATACTGAATAGTCGCTATGGAATTCAGGCCCTTAGAAATGGACATTTTGCAAATGACCTCGGATTTCGACGAAACCACTTTTGTTGGATCCGCAGGGTCAGGTTATTGTTAGGTTTCAAATTTCATAATTTTTCGAATCAATATGTGAGCGTGGCAAAGGAAAACGCGTTTGACCGGTTTCAGTTGATTTTAATCGACTGGAAATTGGCCATTTTTCAAACGGTCTCAGAATTCGACGAAACTAGTTTTGTTAGGACCGTATCGTCAATACGAAACTAGAAAATATTTTTCTGGAATTTTTCTAGTTAGTATGTGACCCCGGTAATTTGAAATGTACGTTTAAAATTCAACATAAGGATTTAAATGTAAATTCAACGGAAACTGATTGTAACGATCAAATCAGCTTGCGATACATATCCCATTGTGTTCGGAATGGGGGTAAAACGCTATGGACGACAGGCGGTGGGCCTCGTTTCGAGGTCGTATGTAAAAGTCAACCTTTTTGCAAAAATATAAATAATTAAATAAAAAAAATAAAAAAATAAAATAATATAATTTCCCACCTTTATCTCCTTTCTGCCCCCCCCCCCCCGATTCATTTAAACAGAAAACGAAAAAAAAAAAGAAACCCTAAAACTACCGATCGACGACCGCCTCCACCAAACTCCGCCCCCCTGACATCGCTCTGCGCCACTCTCTCCTCCGCTTCACTCTCCCTCCTCCCAGCGGCGCAACTCCCGAAGACCTCCCCCTGAACCAATCGCGAGCCCCCGAAGCATCGCGACGCCACCAGACACAAGCCGCCGTGCCTCGCTCCACCCTTCGCTTCGCCTGCAGCTCCTCCTGCCTCCGACGAACTGCGGAACCCCCCCCCCCCCCCCACCTCAGTAAGTTTTTTTGTTTTGTTATTTTATTTTTTATGATTTAAAAACTGTTTATTAAAAAAAAAAGGGTTAAAACAGATTTTTAAATAGAATAAAAACTAATTTTTAAAAAGAAATAAAAACTGATTTTTAAAAGAAATAAATACTGATTTTTTTAAAAGAAATAAATACTGATTTTTTTAAAAGAAATAAAAACTGATTTTTAAAAGAAATAAATACTGATTTTTTTAAAAGAAATAAAAACTGATTTTTTTAAAAAGAAATAAAAACTGATTTTTAAAAGAAATAAAAACTGATTTTTTTAAAAAGAAATAAAAACTGATTTTTAATGGAAATAAAAACTGATTTTATTTTAAGATTTAAAATAGGAAAAAAGTTTAAACTTAAAAAGAAAAAAGGGTTTAAACTTTAAAAGGAAAAGGTTTAAACTTTGAAATAGAAAAGGGTTTAATCTTTTAAAAGAAAAAGATTTGAACTTGCAAAAATAAAGATCATATTTTTAAAAAGAGAAAAAGACGGAATTTTTATTAAGTAGAAGAAGTAAGATATGATTTTTATATTTTTAAAGTAATAAAAATATAATTTTTACATCATAGGAATAATAAAAATATAATCTTTATTTTTGAAAAGGCGGAGTATATATTTTTGAAATACAGTTTTTATATATTGAATAACATAGTAAAAATTCGATTTTTACATATGTAGAGAATACGGGCAACGAAGCGACAAAAGGCGAGATTGGTGAAGATTTCTATAAAGGGAGAGTCGTAATATTGGATAACTATTGGTGAGAATTTCTCACTCTTCAATTTCTTTTTCTATATATATGTGTGTTGAAATAAAGTGAATAGCTATATATATATATATACGCCCCTCGTCCACAAACCATGGACGATATTTATTGGTTGAAGTTGTTGTGAAAATTGATTGATAGCGATTGATTGTTTGGGATTGTTTGTGATTGATATTGGTTGATTGTGGTTGAAAAATACCCATTTGTGGTTGAGAAATATTTGGTTGAAACCACATAGGATTAGTTTGTGGAAATGAAATAAATATATACATGCCGCCTGCGTGCGAACTAGATGCATGATCCCCATTGTCAAAAACCGCGAGGTTTTAAGGTAGAGCGAGGATCCGTACTAGGGACGGTCCCGGTTTAACTAACCTGTCGTTATGCTGCCGAAATTTTGAATAATATTCGTGTGTTTGAATTATTTTCATATGCTTAAACTATAGAAAACATTCATGTATTGAATCGATATTCATTCGTTGATTAGAAATTCATGTGTTGAATGGTATTCATATTTTGAAATAAATCGTTTGATAATAAAAATCACATTTTTATCTATATATAGAAACTATAGAAAACATTCATGTGTTGAATTGATATTCATCCGTTGATTAGAAATTCATGTGTTGAATGGTATTCATATTTTGAAATAAATCGTTTGATAATAAAAATCACCTTTTATCGACTATATGAACTATGAAAAATAATCTCGTTTTAGAAGAAATTGTTTTATGATAAAAATCCCATTTTTATCACCAACTTGAACTATATAGAAAGATAGTGTTTTGAAATGAATTGTCTTACAATAAAAATCACATTTTTATTGTATGCATAAATCGTTGAAATGTGAAGTGTTAAAAATAGCCACTTGTTCAAAATAAACATATATGAGTTGAAATATTCATTAATTAGCTAATGAAATGATTTGCACCTATTTATGTAACATTAGAATGAATGGTGTTTTTAAACCAAATAGAAATCAAATATGAAGTCGAATAGAAATAGATAAATGATAAGAACTATGTATATATGTACATACATATTCATTGAACAGGTTATAGCAAAGGGGCTAGAGAAGAGGAATAAAATTTTGTGCTCGACAAAAAGGTACACATTTACTGTTTTGTTTGGGTGATGATTTTATGAGCCTGTTGGCTAGCCGCTTCGCTTTTTCTTTTTCTTTTTGAGATTAGAAGGACCGGGAAAGCTATTTGCAATTTCCCGATGCTTCCGGTGCAGGGGAGGTTATGGCGAAATTTTCCAAAATTTTAAGGTGTTAGAAAAATATTTGAAGTGAAAACGATATGGAAATCATTGAATGAACTATATTTATATAAATATATAAATATAAATAAAATTAAAACGAAACGAAGCCGTGCAGTTCGTATTTTGAAACCGTGATTTCAAACAACTAATGCGGGAAATCCGACCATTGGATTTTCCCGAAACCTCAACCGTCGGGTTCGCCTTGGAATAATCTTTCCAACGGCACCAACCTTGTAAAAATCCAACGGTTGGATTGTCTGGAATGTTTAATTCAAATCTGAAGAAAAACAGCGCCAGAAGCGATTATATATATATATATATAATTATATATTTAATCGAATAACGACGCTGCAGTTTGTAATTTGAAATCGAAAATTCAAACGATTGTACCGGGAGATCCGACCGTCGGATTTTCCCGAAACTGGAACCGTTGGATTCGTTTTGAAAAGACCTTTCTAATGATGTAAATTTTGTGAAGATCCAACGGTTAGATTTTCATATATGTGTAAATCAAATGTGAAGAAAAACAGCGCCACGGCCGCTTTAGGGCCCGAAGCGTCGTTTTGAATAAAATAGCTATTTTAAAATAGATAAAAATAGCGATAAATAGTTATAAAATATCATAAGCGATATGGAATGGAAATAAACTGAATTTGTTCGATTTATGTGGCTTTTGATGGTTGAATGTGTTTGGTGTGAAAATTACATTAAAAGAACACAATTGGTGTTGTCGAATAATTTAACCATTGAAATAAATTGATTTGAAATTCTAAATATACGTGAATTATTTGAGAAGGCCGAGTTAATTCTCATTTCAAATAATTGACCGACGATTGAAAGTCGAAGATGAAGACGATGGTCGAAGACCGGAGATCTTCACCTCGTTTGGATGGCAACCGAGGTCCTGATTGGGAGGCATCCCGAAATATGGATAATGAGTGGTGATTGTCCAGGCGTACGTGGTGATCGAAGGGTTTGCGAGGTATTTAGTGCCTCCGGTTTCGTTCAGACCCAGAACGGACTTGTAAATGGACTGTGTGTCCGACATTGGGATTTGTTCTGTGTGATTGATAGCCATTAGTTGCACGGTGTGAATTGCCTGTGTGGCATGCTAAGATGCAGTGATCAGGGCTTCTGTTGAAAAGCAAAGTCTTGTGGTGATGATCAAAGCACCGCCTGTGTGGCGTAGCTTTGCGTATAACGTAGATTCGCGAGCCTCACACCCCGGTATGAACCTAAAACGGGAGGAAGGACCTCAGGGAGGACATGCGTTTCTTTCTAGCTAGGGTGGTGCCAGTGACCTACCAGCCCTGACATTTATATACTTTTCACCTATGTGGTTGTTGCTGTTGCGAGGCGCCTCGGTTTGATCAGACGATCCGGGTCCGATGGAGTCATTCGTTGGCTCGTTTACGCCCCAAAGGGCGGGGAAACGCATTGTTCAGGAATTTTAATCCACACCGGTGGACCGGCCCTGTCGCTCCTAGGGTCGATGCGCTCTGACCCTGTGGCTCGGGCTAGAGAGTCATGAAGTCAGTAAGGACTATCTTTTGCCTTGGTTCACGTCGGAAATCAAATTTCCAAATACGACATCGTGCGATTTTGATTGTATATATATATGGCGACATGATATATGGTACCCATGCCGTCTATGATTGATAGTTATGATTTGAAATTGTTTTCAAAACATATAAACACTAGCAATAATATCAAATGCCTTGGTTTTATTCGTATTAATCATATTTTGGCCATTATAAGGTAAAACTCTATCCTCCGGTTTGCGTTGCATTGTGTGATGGGAACTGAGTCTTATAATGGTTTCATTTTTATAAAAAGCATAGCGATGTTTAAAAGTAAGATTTGTTTTAAAGCACTGGCAATCCAATGGAGTAAACCCGTTCCACGAAAGTGGCGTGGTCCTGTGATTAGCCAAATTATATATATATATATATATGTTGAGTAGATTTCTCATACCAGTCCCATGACTGACTCGTAGTTTGTTTCACTCTCAAACTCGGGTGCCCCTTTTTCTACACGGGCAGCCTTGTATTCAGGTTTAGCTGGTTCTTTTTCTGGATAGCTGGAGCTGAAGATGGACTCTATCATTTATTTCTTTTTATGTTGTTCAGCTCCTATTGTACATATTTTGTTTATTTCCGCTGTAGACATTTATGTATAGCTGAACTGTATTTGTACTAAGTAAGATCCTGTATACTGTGTAACTCTGATGATTACTTTTATCCAGTATATTCTATTGTTCATATCTGGTGTATTTATTTAATTCTGTTCTGCTATTATCTGTTTCTGTGTTATATTCCAAAGATAGCCCTGTTTCCGTCTGAACGGGAATTCGGGTCGTCTCAACGTGGTATCAGAGCTTTGGTTAAGCTTAGTTCGGGAATATAACATTCGAACGAACTCGTCAGAAATAGAACCAGTAGTGTTCTAGGACGGGTAACTCAATACAGATAGGATCAGTAATATCCTAGTATGAGTAGCAGAATGAAATTACACCTCGATAGACACATTTACATTCAGGTATTTGTCTCTATATTTTGAAATATCTTTTCTGTTGACCTGACACTTGATCTACCATTTGCAGAAGTACTAGAAAATGAGTGCCAGAAACAGAAGAAGTAATACTGACCCGGATATAGAAGCTCTATATATGAAATATAGAAATCTGGGTGGAAAACCCTTTTCGGGTGAAGAATCTATTATGAGAACACAAGCTTGGATTCGTTCGGCTGAGAAAATCTTCGAAGCCTTAAAACTGAGGGATGACCAGAAAAGATTACTGGCCTCCTGGGCACTCGAAGACGAAGCTTTGTTTTGGTGGGATTCAGTTATTAAAGATAATCCAGAAGGTGATATCACCTGGGATAGATTCAAGGTGACTTTCCTAGAAAGATTTACTCCTCCCGAAGCGACCGAGCGATTATGTGACGAATTTTCTTATCTAATACAAGGTGACATGACCATCCCGGAATATCATAAGAAATTCAATGAACTTTCTCACTTTGCTCCTCATCTAATTGAAAATCCGAAGAGGAAGAATTTGAGATTTATCAATGGGCTTCAAAGGAAATACCAGAATAAAGTATTGGGGCATGTGAAGCTTCCTTTTTCAGAAATGATTTATATGGCTTATCAATATGAAGATCTCCATAAGAAAGGGATGTTGCACGACGAAGAAGAAGTTCGTTGTAGTGACAAAGAAGAGTCAGAAACTGATATTCCAGAAGCCAGTACGAGGGCTGAGGCCAATGAGGAGCCCAGTGCTAAGAGAAAAAGGGCTAAGTCCGGGAAAGAACCGGTGACGACAGCTATTTGCTCTAACTGCAATAAGAAAGGACATTTGTCAATAAGTTGCAGATCTTTAAAGAAACAAAGAAAAGAAGGATATAGAGCAAATCGAAAGCAAAAGAAGAAAAGGTTTAGAACTGACGGGGAGTTCCAAGAGAATAGAGAGTGCAAACAGTGCCACGAGGCCGGTCATCTTGCAAAGGATTGCCCGCAGTTAAACAAGCCAGAAATGGTTCAAGTAAATGAAGTAGCAGAAACTTCTGAGCCCTCAGCTAGTCAAGAAAGGT
The DNA here is from genome assembly GCA_030737875.1 of Allium sativum. NCBI lineage: Eukaryota > Viridiplantae > Streptophyta > Magnoliopsida > Asparagales > Amaryllidaceae > Allium > Allium sativum. Next base: position 963,018,151 of record CM060912.1, on the reverse strand, counting down.
CTGATGTGTTAGAAGGCACGCTTACTGTCAAAAACATTCCAGTCAAAGTACTGTTTGACACAGGCGCGTCACGAAGCTTTATTTCAAAGAGTGCCGCTAAGAAACTAGATTTGAATTTGAGGAAGCTCAAGGAACCAATGACTGTCCAGAATCCGGTCGGGGGTTCTATCAATCTCAGTTGGATTTGTGCAGTACCTGTCTCCTTTTCTTGCTATAAATTCCCTATTATCTCTATCGTCATGAATTTTAATGAATTCGATATCATTCTGGGATTGGATTGGCTAACCAAATATGAAGCGGAAGTTAAATGCGCCGAGAGGGTTGTTAAGGCAAAGGCACAATTGGGGAATTATATAACCATACCATGTGAAGGCCCAACTTCTAATAGAAAATATTTCTGGGCAGCTTTGGATGTTTCCCCAGCTCAAATAGAAAATACCCCAGAAGTCATAGAAAATATTCCTGACCTCATCAAAGATATTCCTGTCGTCAAGAACTATGCGGATGTGTTCGAAGAAGTTGTTCGCTTACCTCCGCAGAGAGAAATAGATTTCAAGATTGCTTTGATTCCTAATGCAAGGCCGGTAGTTCACGCTATTAGAAGAATGTCCTTGAAAGAGAAAGAGGAATTAGACAATCAAACACGACAGTTAGTATGGAAGGGCCTGATCAGGCCTAGTTTCTCTGATTGGGGAGCAGCAGTGGTGTTTGTCCCAAAATCTGACGGTACTCTACGTCTATGTGTGGATTATCGTGATCTGAACAAACAGACAATAAAGAACAAGTATCCATTGCCGCGAATAGATGATTTGTTGGATCGATTAAATGGAGCACAAGTATTTTCAAGAATGGACCTAGCTACAGGTTTCCATCAACTTCGAATTGCCGAAGAGTGTGTTCCAATGACAGCGTTCAGAGGTCCTGACCTATTCTACGAGCGGTTAGTAATGCCATTCGGCTTATGTAACGCTCCAGCTTACTTCGTCGATCTAATGAACAGGGTATTCCGAGGAGTATTGAATAAATTTGTTCTATGTGTTGAAATAAAGTGAATAGCTATATATAAATATCTATATATATATAAGCCCCTCGTCCACAAACCATGGACGATATTTATTGGTTGAAATTGTTGTGAAAATTGATTGATAGCGATTGATTGTTTGGGATTGTTTGTGATTGATATTGGTTGATTGTGGTTGAAAAATACCCATTTGTGGTTGAGAAATATTTGGTTGAAACCACATAGGATTAGTTTGTGGAAATGAAATAAATATATACATGCCGCCTGCGTGCGAACTAGATGCATGATCCCCATTGTCAAAAACCGCGAGGTTTTAAGGTAGAGCGAGGAGCCGTACTAGGGACGGTCCCGGTTTAACTACCCTGCCGTTATGCTGCCGAAATTTTGAATAATATTCGTGTGTTTGAATTATTTTCATATGCTTAAACTATAGAAAACATTCATGTGTTGAATTGATATTCATTCGTTGATTAGAAATTCATGTGTTGAATGGTATTCATATTTTGAAATAAATCGTTTGATAATAAAAATCACATTTTTATCTATATATAGAAACTATAGAAAACATTCATGTGTTGAATTGATATTCATCCGTTGATTAGAAATTCATGTGTTGAATGGTATTCATATTTTGAAATAAATCGTTTGATAATAAAAAACACCTTTTATCGACTATATGAACTGTGAAAAATAATCTCGTTTTAGAAGAAATTGTTTTATGATAAAAATCCCATTTTTATCACCAACTTGAACTATATAGAAAGATAGTGTTTTGAAATGAATTGTCTTACAATAAAAATCACATTTTTATTGTATGCATAAATCGTTGAAATGTGAAGTGTTAAAAATAGCCACTTGTTCAAAATAAACATATATGAGTTGAAATATTCATTAATTAGCTAATGAAATGATTTGCACCTATTTATGTAACATTAGAATGAATGGTGTTTTTAAACCAAATAGAAATCAAATATGAAGTCGAATAGAAAATGATAAATGATAAGAAATATGTATATATGTACATACATATTCATTGAACAGGTTATAGCAAAGGGGCTAGAGAAGAGGAATAAAATTTTGTGCCCGACAAAAAGGTACACATTTACTGTTTTGTTTGGGTGATGATTTTATGAGACTGTTGGCTAGCCGCTTGGCTTTTTCTTTTTCTTTTTGAGATTAGAAGGACCGGGAAAGCTATTTGCAATTTCCCGATGCTCCCGGTGCAGGGGAGGTTATGGCGAAATTTTCCAAAATTTTAAGGTGTTAGAAAAATATTTGAAGTGAAAACGATATGGAAATCATTGAATGAACTATGTTTATATAAATATATAAATATAAATAAAATTAAAACGAAACGAAGCCGTGCAGTTCGTATTTTGAAACCGTGATTTCAAACAACTAATGCGGGAAATCCGACCATTGGATTTTCCCGAAACCTCAACCGTCGGGTTCGCCTTGGAATAATCTTTCCAACGGCACCAACCTTGTAAAAATCCAACGGTTGGATTGTCTGGAATGTTTAATTCAAATCTGAAGAAAAACAGCGCCAGAAGCGATTATATTTATATATATATATATAATTATATATTTAATCGAATAACGACGCTGTAGTTCGTAATTTGAAATCGAAAATTCAAACGATTGTACCGGGAGATCCGACCGTCGGATTTTCCCGAAACTGGAACCGTTGGATTCGTTTTGAAAAGACCTTTCTAATGATGTAAATTTTGTGAAGATCCAACGGTTAGATTTTCAGATATGTGTAAATCAAATCTGAAGAAAAACAGCGCCACGGCCGCTTTAGGGCCCGAAGCGTCGTTTTGAATAAAATAGCTATTTTAAAATAAATAAAAATAGCGATAAATAGTTATAAAATATCATAAGCGATATGGAATGGAAATAAACTGAATTTGTTCGATTTATGTGGCTTTTGATGGTTGAATGTGTTTGGTGTGAAAATTACATTAAAAGAACACAATTGGTGTTGTCGAATAATTTAACCATTAAAATAAATTGATTTGAAATTCTAAATATACGTGAATTATTTGAGAAGGCCGAGTTAATTCTCATTTCAAATAATTGACCGACGATTGAAAGTCGAAGATGAAGACGATGGTCGAAGACCGGAGATCTTCACCTCGTTTGGATGGCAACCGAGGTCCTGATTGGGAGGCATCCCGAAATATGGATAATGAGTGGTGATCGTCCAGGCGTACGTGGTGATCGAAGGGTTTGCGAGGTATTTAGTGCCTCCGGTTTCGTTCAGACCCAGAACGGACTTGTAAATGGATAGTGTGTCCGACATTGGGATTTGTTCTGTGTGATTGATATCCATCAGTTGCACGGCGTGAATTGCCTGTGTGGCATGCTAAGATGCAGTGATCAGGGCTTCTGTTGAAAAGCAAAGTCTTGTGGTGATGATCAAAGCACCGCCTGTGTGGCGTAGCTTTGTGTATAACGTAAATTCGCGAGCCTCACACCCCGGTATGAACCTAAAACGGGAGGAAGGACCTCAGGGAGGACATGCGTTTCTTTCTAGCTAGGGTGGTGTCAGTGACCTACCAGCCCTGACATTTATATACTTTTCACCTATGTGGTTGTTGCTGTTGCGAGGCGCCTCGGTTTGATCGGACGATCCGGGTCCGATGGAGTCATTCGTTGGCTCGTTTACGCCCCAAAGGGCGGGGAAACGCATTGTTCAGGAATTTTAATCCACACCGGTGGACCGGCCCTGTCGCTCCTAGGGTCGATGCGCTCTGACCCTGTGGCTCGGGCTAGAGAGTCACGAAGTCGGTAAGGACTATCTTTTGCATTGGTTCACGTCGGAAATCCAATTTCCAAATACGACATCGTGCGATTTTGATTGTATATATATGTGGCGACATGATATATGGTACCCATGCCGTCTATGATTGATAGTTATGATTTGAAATTGTTTTCAAAACATATAAACACTAGCAATAATATCAAATGCCTTGGTTTTATTCGTATCAATCATATTTTGGCCATTATAAGGTAAAACTCTATCCTCCGGTTTGCGTTGCATTGTGTGATGGGAACTGAGTCTTATAATGGTTTCATTTTTATAAAAAGCATAGCGATGTTTAAAAGTAAGATTTGTTTTAAAGCACTGGCAATCCAATGGAGTAAACCCGTTCCACGAAAGTGGCGTGGTCCTGTGATTAGCCAAATTATATATATATATATATGTTGAGTAGATTTCTCATACCAGTCCCATGACTGACTCGTAGTTTGTTTCACTCTCAAACTCGGGTGCCCCTTTTTCTACACGGGCAGCCTTGTATTTAGGTTTAGCTGGTTCTTTTTCTGGATAGCTGGAGCTGAAGATGGACTCTATCATTTATTTCTTTTTATGCTGTTCAGCTCCTATTGTACATATTTTGTTTATTTCCGCTGTAGACATTTATGTATAGCTGAACTGTATTTGTACTAAGTTAGATCCTGTATACTGTGTAACTCTGATGATTACTTTTATCCAGTATATTCTATTGTTCATATCTGGTGTATTTATTTAATTCTGTTCTGCTATTATCTGTTTCTGTGTTATATTCCAAAGATAGCCCTGTTTCCGTCTGAACGGGAATTCGGGTCGTCTCACAAACGTCATGGATCAGTCTGGTGAACCAACGTGAGAAAACTCACTAAGTTTATATGTATCATCCAACTGATCTAAGGTTAAAAATCCGTTGAAAGAAAAGGATAATTGCAAGTCCAGTCTACACATAAACCTGGATAGTTTTTACCTTACGATAACCCAAAACATTTTTGATATCAAAGCCAGTGATGTTATAATAATGTTTATATCAAATAAATAACCATCTAGCAGAACGCTTTCATCTCACACTCCACATACTTAGTATGTAATCAAAAACATCATAGCGCTTATTAGAGAATGAATTCCAATTATGACAAGGTATGGGAACACCTTCCGATAGTGTACCTCTAGAGGGTAATACACTAGGGTTCAACTAGAAAATCTTAGAACCTGACCACACATGACCAGCCACTCATTCAACTTGAGTGTACTGAGTATATTATCAACAATGGTTGGACCCACGTAACCATTTTCCGAAGATACAAAAGTGACAGAAGAAATAAATGAAATTTTCTCTAGATGGTGATAATACACCATAATGGGGATGACCCACATAACCATGATGCCTTCCCGATTTATGTCATTTCCCATTGATGAGGCTTGAGGCCATGATTACCTTTTAGAGAACATCACATTAACTTTGAATGTCGCATTGTCAAATCCATCGAATCACTAATTGACGCCCATAAATATACTCTGGGCGCTAAACTAAAAGAAATTCTCTTCTTTGCCACCAAACTTGGCATATTTATAAAAAAATCAACGTACGTGATTCTTAAGAAATACTATGTCAGACATTCTTCCATACAAGTCATCCAGGAACAAGATGAACCGAAAGCACCCTCTTACTGCATCCAATATAGGAATCACCACAGGGATCAGTAGCGAGAAATCCTTGAAAATATGTAGATTTCAACCACGATAGAATCATAGTTTATCTCTGGGAGCGACCTAGAGTTTATAAGTAATTCTTCCATTTTATGAAGATCTACTGGTCTTCAAATGCTCCATCTCAACTATCATCTGGTATATTTCATGTTTACGTATTTGCTGGTTCGTAATGTTATTCGAATATAAATTCAATCCCAGTCTTTTCGTACCAACAATCGATAATCGGCCAGACTTGATAGTTGGTTATTTGACTATCAAAACAAACAACCATTCAACCATTAAAATAAATTGAATTCACTGGTTCAGTGCGTAACATCACTTCACCTAATTAATTAACCACTCGTTAATTAAAACTTCGAAATCTTTCAATATTTGGAACACAACATTTTACTCCTCATTCTATATAAGAGCACTCTCAAAACTATTTTGTTTCAAAATACTTAGAAAATATCCCATACATATATCAAATATTCATTTGTAAATATTATTTGCAAAACATTTGCTAAAACCATTATTCATTGTTTAAAGCTGGGAATAGAGCTTCTATTAATAAAAATATTTGTTTATTAACCAAACAAGTTCAACTTAGTATTCATAAACAATGTTATGGGTTCTACCATTAACCCTTTTTAACATATTCATTTGTATTCGATTAAATCCATTCCTTAGAATATTCATTTATATTCAAGAAGTCCCTTTCTTAGTATATTCGTTGACCAATTTTCCAACATTCAAACTTTTATTTAACAATCTCTTTTATTATAGGAAATTCAATTTATAATCCTTTCTATATAATTCAACTTATATATGTAATTCTATTTTATAACTTTACTTTTAAAAAAACGTACCATTTTCATTACTTAGAAAATAGTGATATATACTTAACTGAATGGTATAAGTATAGTCACATCTTATACTTGGGCCAACCAATGTTAAATTGTTCATTTTTTAACATAAAAACTCTAATAGTTCTAGTTACATCTCAGAGTCTTGCAAATATGTTGCAATGTTTCTCTTATGGAAATAATAAACTATATTCAACATCTTTTACCATTACAAATAATACAATCCCTTGATAATAGTGAAGTCATTCAAGTTGGGGTATTCTATTTGGCTCTTTGACCTTAATCGACAACGTTGTTATCTTAAGATAGATAAAAGTTCATAATTCTAAATTGGTCACAAAACCTTGTTTACTATTTAATTTAAAATACGGTTTAATAAACCGTTATCTTGCATTTGAAACATTAACTTTTAATTGTAATTACCTTTAAACACGGTTAGTTAAAGGATTAAATAACTTTCAAGTAAATTTATTAAGTTCAAACAACTGTTTGTTAAAACTATATTTATTAAATTAACTGAGAACAAATTAGTCCAATGACCAATTCCAATTTAAAAAGTTGACTTAGTCAACTTGAAAAAAAAAATCAGTTAAATAGTTAACTGGTTTCCACTAATCCTTCCTCTTAAATTCATTAATAACTTAGTTAATTTAAGAATATTGCTCAATTTTTTTCTTAAAAATAATCATCTCAAATTATTAACCCTTAGGTTAATTTCTCACTAACTACTTGTAAATTTAATTAAAACATAAGAATTTTACAAGATAAATTATTTATAATTACTTTTACAAAATCCAATCATAAATATCAATTCATTTATAAATATATATATTTTTACATAACTTATAAAAATATAATGGAAAATATTGCTCCAATTGTAAAAATAAATTTTTATAATTTAAACTTCGTCGATTCGCCTGATGGCAATTAACGTCTCAAAAAGTATAAATCTTAAAACATTTCAGACTCGATTTAAATTCGATTCCAAAAATTTCTTATTATAATGACGGTACTAAAGAGCCAAACGACCATTAAAATACCAAACTGTGAACTCATCCAATTTCACACTCAACCAAATATATTCATTATATATGATAAACATTATCAATATTAGTGAGGAATCCTATTAGATCCCTCCAACCTGTCTTCCTGTACCACAATTTCAATATTTCAATAGATATTATAATAATGAAATTTAACAACTACTGGTGAGGAATCCAGGATCCCTCCAACCTGTTTTTCCCTGCATAGCAAACACGTTACCTCAAAATTAAATCATTTAATTCAATGTACATATATAATTTTCAATAATAAACCAATAACAACAATCTAAGCATCCATCTTTTATTTTTGATACATTTATATTACTATAAACGTGACCAACAAGGTAAGTTACCTCATTTGGTAATAATCATTGAAATGATGATTTGATTTCAATTAAATTAAATGAACGTTTAATTTAACCAATTCATCAAATATATATAATAATAATCAGCACACATCAAACAGTCGACAAACATAACACATAAATAAAAATCCAGTCTTATATGAAATATAAGTGGATCAAACTAAGTGATTATACTCACTTGATTCCATTTGTCGTTATAGCGATTCAGTTTCAATGAATTAAACAAGTGTTTAATTTAACTAAAAATTCCAGTTGTTTCCAGCTTTGTCCAAACTAGCTCCAGAATGTAGTGTTCGACGATAAGATCCCAATGTATCTTGTTTCGTTGGATATGGCCTTGCAATCAAAATTTATTAACGTTATAAGTTCACGATTTTAATTAAAACAATTAACTTCTTTAATTTTATTATTAATAAACTAGTTACTTTGATTAAGAATTAATAGCCCCGAGTAATTCCTTTATTGTCATTTAGAACAACATAGCATGCTCAATCAACCACATCCTCTCACTGCCGCACTGTTACTCTAACCACCGGAGTACCATCCAGCACCACCAACACGAGCGCGCAACCCTCCTTGACTAATCAACCCCAATACTGACAAGCCTGGCCTCCTCGTTCGCCGCCAGTAACCCCACGACTGCAATGGCTTCTTGATTCGATTTCGACCATCGTGATACTCAAAAACTAGTTGCCACCATTCACCTTGAAACTCTCGACGAGCTCTACAATTTTGTAGTTGGGGAATTTTAAATTAGGGAAACAAATTGAGAGAAAAATCGAGGGTAGGGTGATGACGCTCAGGTTTGTTGACTACGGAAGAGGGTTTGACTGTGAAAATTAAGGGTAAAGTGTTGGCTATTTATACAGAGAAAGTTTATTATTATAATATTAATTTACGAAACGTACACCGCAAGTTCATTGCTCAAACTATCACATACGCGCTCCGATTGTAATGAAAATTGAAATCCTAGCATAACTTAATATTCTTGAGATAATGGAACTGGTTTCGTCAAATTCCGAGATCATTTGTAAGACTTCTTTTTTAATTTTACAACGTGAATCGATACGCACTTATACTGCACACAATCGCAAAATAAATTCAATTGACTTGAAACTTGAAATATTACATAATTAATCACTATGGTTTATTAAAATTAGTTTTGTTGAAATCAGAAGTCGTTTGAAATTGGTTATTCTTAAGTTTCATATTAAATTGATAAAATCAAATGATTAATACAAATCTATATGTTTACCAATCGCATAATCAAACGGTATGTTCGATCGATATGAAAATCGAAATCCTATGATAACTTACTAATATGGACCAAAAGAACAAGTTTCGTCGCATTCCGAGACTGTTCTCCCGGAATGGTATTTTATACGTAAAACAACACTATTTTTGACACCAAATTACCTGATCTTCAAAAATTGCAAACTACAAACATATACTGACTCTAAACATCAGTATAAATTCAACAAAACATGTCTAGCATCTTAATTCGATTGTTAACTCAAGTTATCTACAAATTCCTTTCTAATCAAATTAAATTTATTCAATCAAACATTATGCAAAATAACTTCTCGTTTATGACTACTGTGGTCACATACGATATCAGATTGCCACGAAATTTATTTTCAGACAATAATTTAACATTACAGATCCAATGAAATTGATTTCGTTGAAATTCATGATTGTTTCAGAATTGGCTATTTTTAACTTGATTAAATTAATATAAAATTCACATTTCTGCCCAATCACCATTAAACTAAATTTTGAAACTTTATTAACTTCACTATATTCCAATAACATATATAACTATTCAGAAACCATTTTGAACCTTATTAAATTCCAGGTTATAACTCTACTTAATTTATTAAAAACCCTTTTTATAATAAATCGTTATGGTTTATAAACGGTTCCATAACGACTTTCTGAAAATTTGATTTTAACATAACTCAAAATCTACAATATGAAAATTTGATTTTTCTCTTTCACTAGAAAACCATAATCCAATAGATTCGGACGATTCTTGTTTCAAAGAATTCCGACTTAATACCTTCTTGAGACATGCCTATCACACGCTAAATGACCTATGAAACTAGACGTCTCACATTAACTTGACTTCTTGTAGTTATTGGATTTGCTACTAGCTATCGAGATAGACTTCTACTAGACATAGGGGTTAACCTTCCATCCACATGTCATTTAATACTTTCAAAAGGTCATTGACCCATACACCACACACAAATTTTCCAAACGGGGACATTTAATACTAACTTCCTAATTTAACACATTTTATAAGCATTTAAGATGAGTGAATTACGATATTTAATAAACATAAATCAATAAAGGCGTAGTTGGTAGCGCACTAAAAGAAATCATACTAAAAGCTCGAATGTTAATCCTTTCTCCAAAAAAAGTTATATAAGTCATATTTTCTAAATTCCACATCATACTACATAAATCTTCATTTCAAATTTGAAGCATTAATAAGGAAATAAATATAACACAATAAAAGTAAACTTATAACCTAAGCTTTTAAGAGTACCTCGATAAACAAAGAGGTACAAGGTTAATAAACAATAATATATGTATATTCTCTTTGGTTTTATTTTACGTTCATCTTGTATGATCTATAGAAAAGCAAGGATTTTGGTCACATTGTTTTATTATGATTAATCTACTATTTTATGATAATAGAGATTTAAACATACAAGTTACAATACAAAAATCCACACTTTTGTGTTAATTTAAGATTTACAACAAAAAGAAAGGAAAGTAAAACATACTAGATTATGAATTTACATACACATACAAAAACAATAAAAATTACTCTTTATTTATATTAATAATAAAAAACCCAAACAAATAACTAGACTAACCATTACCGTGATATTAGAGATTTAGAGGATTTTGATATGTCTTATTTTTGTGGAATCCCAAAACTCCTTAAGCATAACCATTCAAGATTCATACTAGCAATTATAGAAAAATGGTCAAACTTAAAAGAACTCCCACTCATAGTGTAGATAGAAGAAGAAACTGTGAATAAACCTAAATCTAGATCGCAACCTCGCACAAATGTTCTCCAACTCTTTCTCCTATAATATTACATATGCATAAGGACCAATATAGAATCATATACTCATATAAAAATTTAGATCCAGTAAGAGGAAGAAAAAGAACTTACCTGACCTAAACTGGACCTAAATAAGATGGGGAAGTGGAAGAATGGAGGTAGAGCTTAGAGAAGATGTGGGATTTAGAGAGGAGGCTAGGGCTTTATTTATAATTGCTAAAATGTGCGAGAAATGTCTGATATGAATTATTAAATATAAACCATTCATATCATCGAAAAATATAAATGACCTAACCTAAACCTAGCCGTTACCAACTATCCAGCCGTTGGGGCAGTCGACACCCTCTCTAGGAGGGTGGTCGACCTACCGGTCGATATGCCCTAAGGGGAGGCGGTCAACCCCTCTTAGGGTCTAGGCACAGTGAATTTAATTCACACACATGTTTGATTTATTATCAATTACTAACTAGTGTAATTTATTTGTTTCCATTTCTTTAAATGTTATCTCCTATTATATGTGTGTGTATATATATACACACACACAACTTTGAATTTGAAAATTAAATATTCTCTAATGCCAGTGGTATTTATTTTATTTTAGGTTTATGCTTATAATTTCAAATTTAAATCTGTATATATTTTATTTTAAACTTGTTATATACGTATCTTTCACATATGAACTTCGTTTTCAGTAAACAAAATATGGAAGCAGGCTAGAATCTCGCCACAAATACAATGGTAATATTTTCATGGCTTAATTTCCAAATATTAAATATTCATATTTTTTAGCTTATCATTATTTGTTAATTATTATTAATTATCCTTAATTTAAGTATTTATGTCTAATTAGGGTGTATTTTATGTGTTGTTACAAGTGTTTCATGCTTATGATGTACAAATATTTCTATGTGGGACATGATATTGTGTATATTGTGTTGCTTAGACCCACTTATGTATGTTCCTTGTATCATCCTTGATGTATGTGCATATCTATAACTATGTTTGATGTTTTGTGAATTGTGTTGATTATTGATATTCTTTTTTTTTCTAAATAGATCCGTTGGACATCGTTGAATAATATTGTTTAAGTATTAAGTATATTGAGCCACTTGAGATAGGAAAAAAAATACATATGCGTTATTTCGACATACTTGATACTTGGTAATGCAAGATATACGGATGGTTGCTCTTAATCTGCTTTATCTCTGCCCTAACAGACAGTATTACCCAGTAATGCTATTTATTAGGGAGGATCTTGGGGTCAGGCGTTGCAAACATAAGTCAAAGGTAAGTCATATTTCAACTTGTTCCTAATGGATGTAATGTTCATTGTGTCAAGTTAGATAGCAAAATTACTCCTTTTTAGCAACATTCTGCAATACCATCCGATCTAAAATGCAGCGGGTTCATATAATAGTCATAGGTGTGTCCTATGCAATCCACTCCATTCGAGGCAATATCATATGAGCGAACAACAAGTTAAATTTGGTAATGATATCGAACTATGTTGTATATACGACTTTACTCAAAATTTCCTATTTTTATAATGTAATTTTTCGATACATGTTACGATACAGAATTAAACACGGAATCAAATGACTCCGATGTCAAAATAGATAGAGATGGACCTGAAGATAAAGAGTTAAACGATGTTCCTGCACTTGATAGAACGAATGTTGTAAGCATTTATAATGTGGATTAATGTAATGCGTGATCCCCTTTAAGCTATGATTTTGGAGGTGAAGATAATGTTATTCAGATAGTGAAGACCCCAACATGGAGATACATTTAGATGATGATTTGTTAGTGCATAAATGTTGGTTAGACTCATTGTTGCAAGCCTGCAATTTAATGATGATATATTCCCAATATATAGTGTTCATAACAGTTTTAAAGTCGGTATGGTGTTTAAAAGCAAAAGAAAATTCCTTCAACTGCTAAGTGAATGGTTACATGCAGTTTCGTTCAAGGTAATAAGGTAAAATAAAGAAAAATACATTGCTATTTGCAACGTCAGTTCCAATTACGTGTGGAGAATACATGCTATAGATTCAAAATCAAACTTGTACACCTCATACATACCCATAATTCTTATATACCATTTTTCGGCAATCCATTACAACAACTCAAACCAGTCAAGTATAAACACACATTGAACAAATAATCCAACACTCCATTAATTAAACAATTCAATCTAAATATGTTCTCCAACACGAAGAAACAATCATTCAAGTTAAACAATAATCCTTTAAACTAACATAACATAAACTAACAATATCTTAAACTAACATAACATACTAATGAACTATGCTAATGATGAAGATCTATGACTTCCCAAGGAGTCTTTTTGCAAGGTTTAGAAGATAGAATGCCCCCCAAATCCTCCTCTAGGAGTGGGAGGCTATGATTCATGTTCATATTCCACATGCGAATGTTCGTATGATGCTTTCATGGGTAGGCCGACGAGGAGATGTTCTTCTGTGAGCGCAGGTAGACAAGGTGGAGTATGAGACGGTAGCAACAGAGGTTTCGTGAGCTTATTCTTCCTCAAAATTGATTGTAGTATATGCTTTACAATGAAGCACTTTCCTTTTGAAGGCTCTGGTACCTCTTCTTATATATTATCAACCAACTCCATAGTAGGATAAATGCCACTGGCCTATATTTTTTTTTTTCATGAACATGTATGCTTATAAATTAAATACGATAAGCTTTTCAGTAACACTACATACCACATTTCTCTCCAAGGGATATCTAGGACCATACATTACTATTCCTCGGAAGCTTTAAAGGTGTTCTTTAGCAACAAGAACATAACGTTGGGTAATGTTCCAGTACCACGTATAGTACTACAAGTCCAATGTGGTTACATCTGGTTCTTGTTGAAGACGAATAAAATGATCATTCCATGTCACAATCGCCATTTAATAGGCATCTATTGTGTTGTTGATCCTATAACGAGGGTCTGAAATATGATGCCGCAAACTAAAATGTCACATAACTTTGTCCGAGAGATGAAATATTACATCCCCAAAACAAATTATAGGGGCTTGTATTGTCCATAGCTAAATATAAATGGTACATAACCGAGGAAGCTGTCCAAGCACCTGAGCATATAGGGTTCATGTGACAGCTTCATAATCGAGTATAGCAAACTCGTTACGGTAGAACCTAACAGTATATCTAGGTGTATTCTCCATGCTCTTCGGCCTATCCCACCTAATACGGACAAGTAATATGAATAAATGGATATTCAAATAAGTATTTGTAATTAAATAATCTAGTAAACATACATGCAACCATACAACAATGATAAATCAACGTGTGGTCTCTTCGTTCGATATTCTCCCAACTGGAAGATAAGTCCAACAACATAGTTGCATATATGTATGTAGATAATAATGAAATGCATTAAAGATAAAAATTTATGCAAAAAAAAAAAGAATTTTTCTAATATATGCAGTAAAATCGGGTAACCTCTATTAGATGTGATCTCCTATAGAGTTATTCTAGTCATCCCGGTATATGTGTATACCACAACTGCTACCCGTGAGTATTAATGATATGTGTAACACCCCACGTCCATTAATGTCACTCACAAAGGGAATGCATTAACTTCCATGGAGGTTAATAGTGAATATAGAACAGAAAAATTACAACAAGACAGATAATAAGTAGTACTTGGAAATCTAAAACTTCATTTTATTACAGCGGAATTTAAACATGTTTGTTACATCATAAAACCATAAATTAGAGTCAAGTACAATATCCATCTTTATAAAACAAAATACATAATCCCATTACACAAATAGCCATTAAAGAAGATAACAAGTTGGACTTTACTTCAACGGTCCAAGCTTTCCAAGAGAGATAAAGCAATCCAATCAAACTCCACTAGAGCTGGGTCCAACCTGAGGACCTAGAGGGGGAAAAAGGATAGAAATGGAGGGGGTCAGACATAAAGTCTGGCGAGTATGATAATTCTAACAATACTATCATCAAAATAACTAGACTAAGGCATAAGCTGGAGGACAAGTAAATGTCTATGAACTATTAGGTATGGAATGAGTAGATAAAGATAACGTGAAAGATAATGTTAAAGTTAACGTTAAAGGCACACCTAATTACTAACGAATAATTGCTACACTGCACCGCACCAGTCACCCTAAAGGTTGATCCCACTTGCTTCACACAGAAACATATAAATAGCCTTACGTACCCCTAGCTGACTACATAGGTGCCGTCTGCCCCTATCTCCACTAGGTGTACCCAACTACCCACTTTCGATCGGCTCCCTACTCGTAGATACCCGTGCTGGCCCCACAGTGGGGTGTATCACTCCCCTAAAGTGGCAACCCGATACAACTTGAGAATGCACGGCTTATACCTACACAATGCAACAACGTCTTACCTACCAGCCCGGGTCCACACACGCATATGAAACCCGTTGGACTTGCGTTGCCACCGCTCCCCATTTTGGCCTCTTATAGTCAAACCCGGTATGCGTGTCCCGTCCTCGACTTGGGTCGAGCCCACAAAGATACGTTTGGGATACTGGTTGAAATGGGCCCCCACAAGCTACCCACCTAAGCTTGTCCACTAGAATATCCCACTCAACCCTCTTAGTCATGTTCATTTACATGTGTGTTTGGTTAAGTCTTACTAATCGTATTTCACCTGCCACTAAGGGCACCCAGTAGATTCCTCATGCCACCCAAGGCACCGACTTAACCCCCATGTCCCACTTTACATGTTTATCTGGTTAAGTATTTCTTAATTCATTCAGGCCATAACCTCTTAAAGACCTCTCACATTAGACTGGCATTTATGGCAGCTGGATTTGCTAGGCGGGTCCAGGCAATCTTACACCATAAAAGAGTCTAACCTCGTGTCTTTACATCTGTTATGCTTTAGTTTAGGCCTAGGACCTCTCACATTGGGCTGACATTTGTGACCATTGGATTTGACGGGCGGGTCCGGGCAGGTTTACATCACAAACGAGTCCAACCTCGTGTCCTAAGCATTGATTGACACTTTCAATATTTTACCCCAGTTTTAATAATTCCCTATTCGAATCATTAATTAAGTCCACTTTTATTGATGTTCATAATCGACTCAATTATGGCCATCCACTTATGGCATGCAAAATCATATCAATTGCACCCAACTTCTTATTATTAAATCCTTAATATTACCCCTACCCCACGTTTATACATTCACTTATTCAACGCATAACATACATTAAACAACATATAGGCAAATAAAGTAAATCTAATCATAATAGGGATGAAACTTTCTTAGGCTACACATGTTAAGGATCTAAAGGTGTCAACTTGTTAAATGGCACAATTTACATGATATGATCATAACCCAAATTTATGTATAATCTTGCATATGGGGTTTTAGGCAACATAATGAAGGTGTAAACTAGCATAGAATTTCACATATGTCATAGCATAATTCTAGATGTCATAATAGATGTCATGGCATATGTTCATAACTTTTCTAATCAATCTAACTTGCATATGTGACTTGTCCTATAGATCGACATAGCCCAAACATAACAGATCAACATAGCCCAAACATGATGATTTGATTAACATGTACTAACTAGCATAGATAATAGCATCATGACTTTATAACATGTATGATTCATCTCAATTTAGCATAGAAACTCTCAACATACATAACATCATCATAGCATGATTTACAACATATAGGATACATAGCATAGGATTTATAACATACATGATAGCATAAGGTTTACAACAACATGTATGACAATTCACATCATCTACTCATAATCCATTCATGACTTAACCTAATTAATTCAATAATAATCTTGTTAAGACTATCATACTCACAATTAGAGAAGAAAGAGAGTCGAATTAGCGCTCTTTTGATGAAGAATCGCTGTTAGGGTTGGGTAGTTCTGATTTGGTTGCTGTTCTTTATCTTTAATTTGATGGCGGCTGCTCTAAGTCTCAAAATATCAGCATGACGGCCATGGTCTTTGTTTATTTTCTGATTTAGGGTTTGTGTATAGGGGTCTTTTTATAGAGTTATAAATTAATTCAAGCCGTCGGATGTTCTTAGGGTTAATCAAAACCATTTAATTATGATAGGGTGATGAGTCAGCCCTAATGACTCAGCAAGGAGTCAGAATGGACTCAACAACACGGGTCAGCCTGAACCAGAAAGCTGTGCAGGCTCCAGCCTCGGCCTGGTCGCACTTGGCAGGTGCGCCAGTGTAAATATGTACTGGCGCACTTCCCAAGTGCGCCAGTGCATTTTTTTCTTTGCCACCAAACTTCGTTCGTCAATAACTTTTTCATCCGGTACTCGTTTCCCGCAAACTCGGACTCTATCTCCACTAGAATTCCGAGACGAACACAATGGCGCAACCCGTTTCCCACAATTCTCACGTCTGAGATTAGTTATTCTTTAATTTGTAAATATTAATATTAACAGAATTACGGGGTGTTACATTCTCCCCTCCTTAAAGGATTTCGTCCCCGAAATCTTCAAGTTAAGAAGAATGTATATCCTAACATCCAATCGTCCATCTACTCAACCATCGAACACAGGCATCCATTGTCCTTATAGGCTTCTAATGCTTTCATGTTTAAACGCACAGTGTGTGTATATGTCCCTTATCTAATGCAAAATCAGGCGGTCCACTGATTCAGTTGACCTCCTTAATGCAAACCATGATAGTGCCATGTGTCTATTATGCATGCAAAAGTTCCTTAATGCTACATAACATTTCTACATGCGTGCACAAACATTCACCAAAATGCGGTATCCATATGATAGCACAACCATTATACATCCATTTTACTAAATACATCATTTATATGCAATATGCAGTATGAAGTGACTGAGCCGATCTAGTGCCTAATAGTGTGTGTATATGCGTCCACGAGCAACCACTAGCAAACACTTGCATTCACTTTGCATCCATCATACATAACATGTCTCAAACACATGTTTCAACCATCGGATGATCCTAGATAAAGGTCAAAGATACCAACGAGAGGATACTCTAAAGGTAAGATAGGTACAAGATAAGCGATAAAGGAGAAATTAAAGGACATACCCTCGAAAAGAAAAGGGTATCGTGAACGCATCTTCTCTTCTGTCTCCCAAGTAGCGTTGCTCTCATCATCTCCCCATTGTACTTTGACTAGTCTGACCTCTCGATTTCTCAGCTTCTTGATCTCCGACCCAAGAATGCATGTAGGAGCTCGTCGAATCGTGGCATCACGCTCTATCTCCACCTCTCTAAGCAAGCTCGGCTCTACCACTTCCGTGGTCTCGTGCAAGCACTTCCTCAATTGTGACACATGGAATACGTCGTGTACACCACTAAGTCTCTCAGACAACTCCACTCTATACGCCATCTGTCCAATCTTTTCCTTAATAGGAAACGGCCCTACGAACCTTGGTGCTAATTTCCCAACGGACCCAAAGCGAACAACGTTCCGTAATGGAGACACTTTGACAAAGACCATGTCCCCAACTTCAAACTCGAGATCTGTCCTCCTCTTATCCGCATAAGATTTCTGCTTATCTTGCGCTGCTTTCATCCTCCTTCGAATCAAGTCGATCTTCTCCGAAGTCTCCCTAATCATATCGGGCCCAAGTAAGATCTTATCTGTAGATTCCCACCAACATGAAGGTGAACGACAAGGTCGTCCATAAAGAGCTTCGAAAGGTGCCATACCAATGCTAGACTGAAAGCTGTTATTATATGCGAACTCCACCAATGGAAGATGCTCTTCCCATGTACCCCCAAAGTCTAGGATACATAGCCTCAAAAGATCCTCTAGAATGCGATTCACCCTCTCGGTTGGGCCGTTCGTCTGAGGATGATATGCGGTGCTCAAACATAACTGAGTCCCTACCGCCTCTTGCAAGCTTCTCCAAAATTCGCTAGTGAAAATAGGATCGCGGTCGCTCACTATGCTAGAAGGAACACCGTGCAAACGAACTATTTCTCGGACGTATACAGAAGCTAACTATGGAGCAGTCCTCTTACTCTTTACGGGAATAAAATGGGCGCTCTTAGTAAGTCTATCTACAATAACCCAAATCTCCGTATTACCCTTCCTCGATCGCGGTAATCCATCCACAAAATCCATCGAGACACTCTCCCACTTCCATAGTGGAACCTCCAATGGGTGAAGCAACCCAACGGGTTTCTTTTGCTCCGCTTTTACTTGTTGGCACACCAAGCATCTAGCGACATACTCGGCCACGTCCCTCTTCATACCGGCCCAAAAGTAAACTCGTCTCATGTCCATATACATCTTGTCCCCGCCGGGATGAATGGTCATCTTCGAACGATGTGCTTCGTCAAGAATAGTCTTCCTTAGGTCATCGTCTTTTGGTACACAAAGTCTACCGTCCCTACGTAACCAACCCTTATCATCTAGGGTATACCTACGGAGATGGATTGATGACTCCCCTCTTTTGAGCTTTTCTACTAACTCAACCAACTGCGGGTCGTCTCGCTGTGCCTCGCCAATCCGTCCCAAAAGCGTAGGCCTGACCTCTAAGGATGCTAGCCAACCAGGTACAAAGTCAACGGAAGGTCTAAAGTCAAACATCGAAATGAAGTCTAAGCTTCGCCGCTCAACAAACAAAGGACTTAAGGATAATCTTTTTCTACTTAAGGCATCTGCCACTACGTTACCCTTGCCAGGGGTATATGTTATCTCGAAGTCGTAGGACACTAAGAACTCCATCCACCTTTGCTGCCTCAAGTTCAAGTCCTTTTGAGAGAATAAGTATTTTAAAGACTTGTGGTCCGTGAATAATTCGAATTTCTCGCCAAGAAGATAATGACGCCAAGACTTAAGCGCGAAAACAATAGCGGCCAACTCTAGGTCATGTGTAGGGTAATTTTTCTCATGCGCTCTCAACTGCCTTCCACCATAGGCTATTACCCTACCCTCTTGCATTAAGACTGCGCCTAGTCCTGTCCCACAAGCATCGGTATAAACAGTAAACGGCTTACTCCCGTCTGGCAATACTAAGACCGGGGCGGAAGTAAAAGCTCTCTTCAAACGTTGGAACGCATCATCACAATCTACGTCCCATGTGAAAACTAGGTTCTTCTTCGTCAGACGTGTTAATGGAGCTGATATCTTTGCGAAGTCTTTGATAAACTTCCTATAGTAGCCAGCCAACCCCAAGAAACTTCTCACTTCGGTAGCATTTTTAGGGACCTTCCAATCTTGGATGGCCACCACCTTCGCGGGATCCACAGCTATCCCTTCCTTGGAAACCACGTGCCCTAAGAATCGTACTTCCTTCCTCCAGAAGTGACACTTAGAAAATTTTGCTTTAAGATTATGCACTCGTAGGGTCTCCAACACTTCCCTAAGATGTAGGTCATGCTCTTCTTTATCCTTAGAAAAGATCAGGATGTCATCTACAAAGACTACCACAAATTTGTTAAGGTACTCCCTAAACACCCTACTCATCAAATCAACAAAGTATGCGGAGGCGTTTGTCAAACCGAAGGGCATCACTAGCCATTCATAGAAACCGTCCGGAGTCCTAAAGGAAGTCTTGTCTATGCTATCCTCAACCACTCTCAGTTGATGGAAACCAGTGGCTAAGTCCAACTGCGAAAACACTGAGGCGCCAACTAACTGATCGAAGAGATCGTCAATCCTCGGCAGTGGGTGTCTGTTTTTCTTAGTAAGCTTATTAAGTTCTCTATAGTCCACACAAAGTCTAAAGGACCCATCCGCCTTCGTGGCAAATACTACTGGAGCACCCCACTCCGATATACTTCGTCTTATGAACCCCTTCTCAAGCAACTCCTTCACTTGCTTATCGAGTTCCCTCCTTTCACGAGGAGCCATGTGGCGTACTGGCAAAGATACTGGTTTCGCATTATCCACAAGATATATTCGAAAATCTATCTCCCGCTTCGGAGGCAAGCCCTTCACCTCCTCAAACACATCCGAATATTCTCGGACCACTCTAACAGATTGTAGATTTTCCTCAGATGCGTCAAGCGATTCTAAATAACTTAGCATAATAGAATCTATGGGATTACAAAAGATTTCGAGAGTGTTGCCAAGGCGAGTCATGAGCCTAACTACTCTCCTTTCACAATCAAGTACGACCCCATTTCTGGATAACCAATCCATTCCTAAAATTAGCCCATAGCCCGTGAAGCCCAACACATAAGCATCACATCTAAACTCAACGCTAAGTATAGAAATTTTCAAATCCAAACACATCATGGACAAATAGGCTGAGCCCCCAGTTGGATTCGAAACAACTAAGGGATCCTCTACTAAACTGGTGTTTAAGTGCAGTGATTCAACTAATGATGTAGAGATAAACGAATGCGATGCGCCTGAATCGAATAAGGTACGGACAGGATGATCAAACAGAAAAACTAAGCTTTCAACAGTAATGGTTCTACCTCGTTCTTGCAGCGGTGGGACCGCGAGAGCCTGAACTTGTCCCCTTGCCTGCCCTGGTGCCATAAGAGCCTGCACCTGTCCTCTCGAGGTAGCTCCTGCCCTCTGCCCCTTCTTTGAGCAGTCCTTCACTAAATGTCCCGCATCACCACAGTGAAAACAACCAGTCTTCTTTTTCTTTCGGCAATCCTTGCTAAGATGGCCTAGGGTTCCACAGTTAAAGCATTTCTTCTTTCCCTTGCCATTATTGTCTTTACCACCCTTCTTGTTTTGCTGTTGAGGTTTCTTCTGATCCCCTTTCTTCTCGGGTGCCTTATCAGCTTTAGCGCCTTTCTCCTCGTGCATGAGTGCCATGTCTACAAGCTTCTCAAAGGTGGCCCCCATAGGGATGTGGGTCATAGCCAACCCTTGCAACGGTTCATTCAATCCATTAACGAACCTCAGCGCCTTCTTCTCCGGTGTGTTCACTAAGTCCAAGCCAAGCGTTGCTAATTGATTAAATTTGTTAACATATTCTTTCACTGATGAGCTTCCTTGCTTCAATGTCAAGAACCTTTCCATATATATAGATTTTCTTCTTCCCTTGAGAGAAACTTCGCCTCAAACCTACGCCTAAAATCCGCCCAAAATCAACAGGACGCTCCCCATTAGTGACCTCCCACCAAAACGAGGCCTCTCCCTTCATCAACCAAGCTGCTAATCGAACTTTCTTCCCTTCTTCTACTTAAAGATATCTAGCAATTCTTCCACCTCCCTAAGCCAATCTCTAGCTTCCACAAACGTTTCTGACCCTTGAAAGGGTTTTCCACCCATAGCCTTAAATTCCTTGCACGTCTTTGCAAAAGTATCTACGCGGGGAGGAGGAGGAACGGGTGCAACTGGTGGTGGAGGAACATTGGCCGGACCTGCGGCGGCCCTAGCCTCTAATAGCCTCCTATACCATCCTGGTATCGTTACACCGTCAGGTAGGTTAAGATCGTCAGCCATGCTGAAACGAAAAAGGAAAGATTCAAAATGGGGAATTCGAAAGATAAAGATATGGCTATTGGGGATTATGTTTTTCATAAAAATTTTCCTCTTTAAATTACTCATCAAGACATGTTTTTGAAAACACTTCTTCCAGAAATACTTTAGAAAAATAGTTTTTCTAAAAAATTTATCTGTTCTGGTAACCTTAAACTCTGATACCACGTGTAACACCCCACGTCCATTAATGTCACTCACAAAGGGAATGCATTAACTTCCATGGAGGTTAATAGTGAATATAGAACAGAAAAATTACAACAAGACAGATAATAAGTAGTACTTGGAAATCTAAAACTTCATTTTATTGCAGCGGAATTTAAACATGTTTGTTACATCATAAAACCATAAATTAGAGTCAAGTACAATATCCATCTTTGTAAAACAAAATACATAATCCCATTACACAAATAGCCATTAAAGAAGATAACAAGCTGGACTTTACTTCAACGGTCCAAGCTTTCCAAGAGAGATAAAGCAATCCAATCAAACTCCACTAGAGCTGGTCCAACCTGAGGACCTGGAGGGGGAAAAAGGATAGAAATGGAGGGGGTCAGACATAAAGTCTGGCGAGTATGATAATTCTAACAATACTATCATCAAAATAACTAGACTAAGACATAAGCTGAAGGACAAGTAAATGTCTATGAACTATTAGGTATGGAATGAGTAGATAAAGATAACGTTAAAGTTAACGTTAAAGGCACACCTAATTACTAACGAATAATTGCTACACTGCACCGCACATTACTACACTGCACCGCACCAGTCACCCTAAAGGTTGATCCCACTTGCTTCACACAGAAACATATAAATAGCCTTACGTACCCCTAGCTGACTACATAGGTGTTGTCTGCCCCTATCTCCACTAGGTGTACCCCACTACCCACTTTCGATCGGCTCCCTACTCGTAGATACCCGTGCTGGACCCACAGTGGGGTGTATCACTCCCCTAAAGTGGCAACCCGATACAACTTGAGAATGCACGACTTATACCTACACGATGCAACAACGTCTTACCTACCAGCCCGGGTCCACACACGCATATGAAACCCGTTGGACTTGCGTTGCCACCGCTCCCTGTTTTGGCCTCTTATAGTCAAACCCAGTATGCGTGTCCCGTCCTCGACTTGGGTCGATCCCACAAAGATACGTTTGGGATACTGGTTGAAATGGGCCCCCACAAGCTACCCACGTAAGCTTGTCCACTAGTATATCCCAATTAACCCTCTTAGTCATGTTCATTTACATGTGTGTTTGGTTAAGTCTTACTAATCGTATTTCACCTGCCACTAAGGGCACCCACTAGATTCCTCATGCAACCCAAGGCACCTACTTAACCCCCATGTCCCACTTTACATGTTTATCTGGTTAAGTATTTCTTAATTCATTCAGGCCATAACCTCATAAAGACCTCTCACATTAGACTGACATTTATGGCAGCTGGATTTGCCGGGCGGGTCCGGGCAGTCTTACACCATAAAAGAGTCGGACCTCGTGTCTTTACAACTGTTATGCTTTAGTTTAGGCCTAGGACCTCTCACATTGGGCTGACATTTGTGACCACTGGATTTGCCGGGCGGGTCCGGGCAGGTTTACGTCAAAAACAAGTCCAACCTCGTGTCCTAAGCATTGATTGACACTTTCAATCTTTTACCCCAGTTTTAATAATTCCCTATTCGAATCATTAATTAAGTCCACTTTTATTGATGTTCATAATTGACTCAATTATGGCCATCCACTTATGGCATGCAAAATCATACCAATTGCACCCAACTTCTTATTATTAAATCCTTAATATTACCCCTACCCCACGTTTATACGTTCGCTTATTCAACGCATAACATACATTAAACAACATATAGGCAAATAAAGTAAATCTAATCATAATAGGGGTGAAACTTGCATAGGTTACACATGTTAAGGATCTAAAGGTGTCAACTTGTTAAATGACACAATTTACATGATATGATCATAACCCAAATTTATGTATAATCTTGCATATGGAGTTTTAGGCAACATAATGATGGTGTAAACTAGCATAGAATTTCACATATGTCATAGCATAATTCTAGATGTCATAATAGATGTCATGGCATATGTTCATAACTTTTCTAATCAATCTGACTTGCATATGTGACTTGTCCTATAGATCGACATAGCCCAAACATAATAGATCAACATAGCCCAAACATGATGATTTGATTAACATGAACTAACTAACATAGATAATAGCATCATGACTTTATAACATGTATGATTCATCTCAATTTAGCATAGAAACTCTCAACATACATAACATCATCATAGCATGATTTACAACATATAGGATACATAGCATAGGATTTATAACATACATGATAGCATAAGGTTTACAACAACATTGACAATTCACATCATCTACTCATAATCCATTCATGACTTAACCTAATTAATTCAATAATAATCTTGTTAAGACTATCATACTCACAATTAGAGAAGAAAGAGAGTCGAATTAGCGCTCTTTTGATGAAGTATCGCTGTTAGGGTTGGGTAGTTCTGATTTGGTTGCTGTTCTTTATCTTTAATTTGATGGCGGCTGCTCTAGGTCTCAAAATATCAGCATGACGGCCATGGTCTTTGTTTATTTTCTGATTTAGGGTTTGTGTATAGGGGTCTTTTTATAGAGTTATAAATTAATTCAAGCCGTCGGATGTTCTTAGGGTTAATCAAAACCATTTAATTATGATAGGGTGATGAGTCAGCCCTAATGACTCAGCAAGGAGTCAGAATGGACTCAACAACACGGGTCAGCCTGAACCAGAAAGCTGTGCAGGCTCCAGCCTCAGCCTGGGCGCACTTGGCAGGTGCGCCAGTGTAAATATGTACTGGTGCACTTCCCAAGTGCGCCAGTGCATTTTTTTTTCTTTGCCACCAAACTTCGTTCGTCCATAACTTTTTCATCCGGTACTCGTTTCCCGCAAACTCGGACTCTAACTCCACTAGAATTCCGAGACGAACACAATGGCGCAACCCGTTTCCCACAATTCTCACGTCTAAGATTAGTTATTCTTTAATTTGTAAATATTAATATTAACAGAATTACGGGGTGTTACAATATGCATCGAAGTTCTCTAAATAATAAAGCCATCTAAGCCATACACTTGCCTTCGAGTGATCGCACCAAATGCGAGGTGATGAGGTGTAGCATAATAGTTCACGTACCCTGCTCTATCTGAATCTGCGAGGCATCCGCTGAAATGTCCCCCACAAGTTGCTCTCTATACCGAGAGGTAACTATTATCTTGCTATGCAATCAATGGCCGCTTAGAGGAGACAGACCTAACAACTTCTTACATATCTCTGAGTAATTAGGTAGCTCGAGATTCCTCAACGGAGCATCATTAATAGGTAAACTGAGCAACATAGCAACATCAACCAATCTGATAGTCATTTTTCCGCTTCTAAGGTGGAATGTCGACATCTCTGATCTCCATTCCATTAAGGCGCTCATAAAGTGGCGATATAAATGGATGAACTCCAATCGATGTATAAGTAAGAAGCCAGCTCGATCTAATAGTACTAGCATTGTTGGATAATTAGAAGTCACCATCCTCAAAGATGACGAATGATCGATGGTAACAATTGGGGCTTTGTTGTACCACAAAACAACATGAGTTTTTTTTGGCATAACCGACTAGTTTTAAAGTGACCGAAAACACCTTTTATTATGATTAATAAAAAAATACAATATAGTACATGTGATTGTAGTTATCAATCAGCTGCTTCGGTTTTTAAGGTGGACCGTCCACCATTTACGGAGTTTATAGTGTTCTGTCCGCTTTACCTATGGTCCTATATAGGCTTAGAGCACTGGAGCTAGCTAGTTTACTAGACTACAATAAGTTACATTACATACTATGCAAGGTAGTGAATTACATTCAGTAAACATCCATACACAATATTAACCCAATGTTAAAACTCTGTAAAGGGTGTATACGAGACAAGTACAAGTTACATGAGCAGTTCCATACTATTGCAGCAGTATACATAGGACGATGTTCACATATCTGCAACAAGAAGTTTCTTGAGCACCACACCATCACAGTATGGCGATCGATTTGACATGAAATGACAAGGTAGAGACGCGACAACACAGAGTGAAGCCAGCAATTTCCATCGCCTAGCATAATGAATGACATAGCTGAAACGATGATAAGCCTAGATCAGAAGCATGGAGAACTTGATGTCAGCCGACAAGGGGGCCAAAAAGCACTAGCTCTGTTGAGATCACACCTTCACCTGTGGAGCTAAGCACGACCAAAGAGACCAGCAAGACAAGAGCAAGAACAAAAGAAAATGTAAGACTAGACCTTCCACCAACAACGAAGCTAGTTCACCAGACTTAAAGAAAAACAGACCACCACAAAGCACAAGCAGATTCATGCGTAAGCATCACTTGCGCCTGAAAGTAGCCGTGGCAGTAAAGGCAAATGAAATAGCATGACTACCAAACACCAAGAAATCAAAAAACTAAGTTTCACGGAACAAAGACACCCACACAACAACGCAAACTAAACAATAATCCAACTCCTTCGAAAGAAGTACATTAAATAACTAGACCTATTTGATCCATCACAACCAAAGGTGAGACGCGAGATGAACAACATCCAGTAATTACTGCAAATCTACACGAATTCACCAAATGCTACTGACCAGGCAAGTCGATACCAACAACCCAGTAAACAAAATTACATACCACAAACCCAAATTGGCAACGCAACAAATAAGACCTCCGACCCTAGAATTCATACTACGTGTTCGTTAAACACCAAGAAATGCAACTGTACAGATTCACGAGGATACCAGAGGTAGCACACTACAATTTGTCATTCATTGAGTTGACTATAGATTACCAGAAGGGTTGTCGCATAAGACCTGAGAGCACCAGAGTGAGCCACCGTGCACTGGTACGTTGGCGTTTTCAGAGAGTAATGAGGGAGATGGAGCTGAGTTGTGGAGAGGAATGAAGTAAATAAAGGTGTTTAGTAGTAGAGCGGTTTATATCTATTTAAAAAAAAGCCACTGTGAGACTTCAGTAACACCACGCACAATGAAATCAGAAAAAGAGAATGTGGAGAAGAGAAAACAAAGAGAATACGAAGAGATTTGTGGAAGCAAAAAGAAAAAAAGAAGAAAAGGAAAAGGAAAGTAGAAGAAATAATATTTTTCATGTCGCCAGTAGCAGTGTTACTGAAGCTCACGAACCCCCTCGAGGAAACAACAACATGATTTTTTCACTAAGTATAACAAGCGTAGGTGAGTATTTGTGTAAAATAAGAAAGTGTATTACCCTATCAAATCAATGTTGCTCGATCAATGACGCGTTTGCAAGTATAAGACGCTCCCGTCAATCGGTCCAGATAACATCTCAGAATATACATACATCCAGTGATAACAGTCTCAACATTGTAAATTTTCCAAACTTATTTGATAATCAACAAAAATCCACTACCAAGCCGCCAACATTGATCGACTCTTTGTTCAATAACATAATATAAACTAGTTTGTGAAATAATAACCATACTAATTTTTTAAAACCTCAGTTTTACCAAAAATCTAGTTTGTTAACATAAAATTTTAATCTGTAAAATTGATACCTATAGAAGCTTCGAGTGCTGAGGAACTAGCCATGCTTCAACTCATAAGTGAAAATTATGAAGATATTGAGTGATTTTACGTTTTGAAATTCTAGATAATTTGGGTTTGTTTTTTGAGATGAAGAGGAAGTGAGACGAAAAAGGAGGCTGGATAATAAGAACACGCTGGGGTGCAATCTTCTCGGATTGCAAGATTGCGTCCTAGTGATACAATTCAAGATTGTATCTAGATATTTCTTATTTTTTCTAATAAGAAACGCAACTGACACAATCTCAAATTGCACCGTTGTTTACATGTATCTCAAGCATGTACTGACAAACATAGCATTGAATTGATTAGAACTGGGCTATAACTCTAAATAGTTTCGAAACTGAGTCCTTTTTGTAATAAGTTTATCAAACAACAATAAAACTACTCAGACCGATTCCTCAGTATGTCGATATGTATGAAAAAGACAAATATTTCGGAGGACTCACATTATAGTTGCTGAAATTACATGTTTACCCCCGTAAGCTAAATGAATAATACTGAGTCGCATTTTTTGATCCAATAAAAGTCGATTTGTCAAGCAAAGTTCAACAAACAAGGCCACAAGGTTAAATAAAAAAAGAATTTAAATTTATAAATTTATAAATGAAAATAAAGACACGACCTTTCCACTTTCCGAATATAAAGCCTCGGGGAGCTGAGCCCCAGGGGATTTTGCTGAAAATCCCGACTAAATTATGCCCCGGTCAATGCGGATTTGATGACAGCCGCAACAAGCTTTTTGCCCCTTTCAATTCCACCCGTCCGATTGTAATTCGCACCCATTCGCAGTTCTCCCTTCGCGCGCTGTGGCAAGCTCCAAGCCGTAATTCCATTGATGGCAAAGTCGGAGCTCCGACAAACAGCACTGGAGATTGTGTTGATCTACATCAAATTCCTCGACGAAAGCTATTTAAGTATTTATTTCGCGTTTAGCATGAATAGACGTAATATTTCTTTCAGGAACCAAAGTTGTTATAATATTAGTGCGACCTCTAGTTGATCCTTGTCATTTTTTTTTTTTTTTTTAATATAGTTTTTAGGCAAATTCTATACGATCCCAAGAATTTGCTTAGTAGCTTGTTTCAGGTTGAAAAAAAAATAACCATGAGACCTTCGATTCTGCTGATTTGCCCCTGCTGAATTAAGAAAAATCCAAATATACTCTCAACATAGCGCAACTGCGTTGTTTTTCGTTCCTTAGAGTACCATATAGTTCCCTTAAGTGGTGCTTTTAGAGATCACATGAGGCAATTATGCGGTACTCTAAGGAACCGCGTAGCGCAACTGCGTGGTTTGCAGAAAACTATAAAAAAAAGTATAATAGAAAAATGACATTTTTGTCCCTTTTTTCATGAAATGGGAGGCTACTTAGCATGTTGCTAGGTTGGAATAGAATTAGCCTAGTTTTTAACTAAAAACATGGAGCAGAAGGACATCAAAGCAAAGTTATGTGGTAAAAATTTGTTAGATTGGCATTCAAAAGTGTATTTTGAAACGTCTAGGCAGAGAAATTTGTATTCATACTATAAAATTTAGAAACTGCAACAACCTGTAAATTTATTCCAGGACCTACAGTGAAATGTTTAAACTTGATAGCAATTATTCAAATAGGTTCACAGTTTGATATGTTGGCATGATTCATAGAAGCACCAGTTACACTTTAGGCATATTTACAATGATGGAGGTATATTAGTATATATGGCATGTCAATTCTTAGTTTTTAAGGTAGTTGTTCATACAATGCTACTACGTCTTACTTACGGTTGGTGTATAGAACCTGAAGGTATTCTTATGCAGCCTATCCTACACTTGATCACTTCTTCACTATGAATGTAGGCAAACACTTTGGCCGTCGGTGAGCGAAAAGTTTCAAACTGTCTCGTTTGTCCACATATGAATAACTAAGTTACATGATATTGATGATTATTGCATGGTAGTTTCTAATATCAATCTTCACTTCACTTTGGTCGAATGTATAAAATTGTTTCTTGGGTTTATTATAATTTATACAGTACAATGCCATTTTATAATGTTTGCATTCGGGTTTAATAAATTGGCCTAATAAATCAGTACAGTAGATGATACACAGTTTATTGCATGTTTATTGAAGTGTATATTAGTATATGGTTGTTACTTAAAATGTCAGTTAATTGTTTACAGTGCGTATAAAGGTAAATGAATATAATTGTTATTCAAAGGTTAATCATTTTTATGCTTCTACTGCCAATAGTATTTGTTAACTAAAACTAGGATATTTTTAAATTTTAATGCATGTATATGTGTTTTTAAGTAGAATTTACCTTTAAATATCAATTTTGGTTCCGATAGTGTAACGAAATCTTATTCATGTTAATTTTTATACGATGGTATAGTACCTATGACAAGGTATAACGTATCGGTTGATATCCTGAAACTTCAGTGGTACCGTATTGGTGCCTACTGAACCATAACCGAGCATAAAACTCGGTTTTGGTCAGGGTTAAAAAAATCGAACAACTTACCTGAGCTCGAATTGCAGCTCAGAATCAACAAGTAGCATCATCTAAGTCCACTGTCTTTTTTCTAAGCTTCGACGTCTTTTTCTCTTCTTATGCTTTCCCTAGGTGACACCGATTATCATTTTCTTTGAGATGAGCTGAAGTGAAGACGAGGGGGAGATGAAGATAAGAGTGTGTTGAAAACGGATTACTTTCTTTTTCTTCTTTCCTTGGTCGACATCGATATACAATTATTTTAGTCAAGCAGAACCGTTGAAGATAAAGGAGAGGGAGTTAAAAGTTAAGATATCACTGTAATGAAACTAGATCACATGATTAGGCTCAGCCCTATTAGTTGGCTTTCTGTAGACACTGTGTACATAAGTTGCTTCTAGCCAGAAAAACACATAACTAATGTTAAACTGTTTTATGAATATTCTTTGGCCACATAAGAAAATAATGAATATAGATCGTCGACAAAAATTGAGCAAATTATATATATATATATATATATATATATATATATATATATATATATTTAAAAAAAAACAAAACTAAAAGTTGATAACAGTTATTGCTTGCGTGAATTATATAAGGTTTTTGAAGTAAAAAAGAAAAGGAGGTTATGTACTGCTAGTCGCAAAAATACAACAATTCGGAATTATATTGGACTGTCTGCTACAATTTAGCAAAACATGTAGTTAAAAGAGATTACACGTTTAGGGCTATGTATTGGGTTAAGATATTTTTGAGTCTGCTTTGTTAAATTTAATTTACAGCAAATATACTTTTCATTATAATTGGGTTTGCTTTGTTTAAGTTAGTTCGGTTATAATGTTTTATTCTAATTCGTGGTCAACTAATAAATTATATGGACAGTTTGGCTAAGGTTTTTGTCAAGTTTCAAAATACACAAAACAACCTTACAAAAAAATTACAGGAAAATAGTGTGAAGGACAAAATGAACAAAAAAATGTTCCATAAGGACGAAGGGTTAGAATTTTATCCATAAAGAAAAATTTTAGTGTAAAAGGAGGAATTATAGTGGGCCCCTGAATTTCTCCCTTTACACTATAATTTGTCCTTTTGGATAAAATTTTAGTCTCTTGTCCTTATGGAACAATTTTATATTCATTTTGTCCTTCAGACCAAAAACCTTTACAAATTTTGATTTTTTTTTCAATTTATATTTATCTTAAAAAAGGAAAACGTTAAGCTCTATAAAAAGCTGCAGAAATATATGCTCTTATTTAAAATATTGCTGACATAAAAACAATTATAACGGATAATTGCATAATTTTATGTAATTTTTGATGCATATTTCAAAATTTGAATTTTAAATTACATTCAACATCGTATTCATTGCTGGAAAAAGCAGGAAAAAGTTAATGCCAAGCAAGCACAAACAAAAACAGATCATTTTCAAGAAAATTACGGACAAGTTTGCAATTTACTTGAATAATTGCAGACATTTATGCAAATATTAACTAATTGAGTCAATATTTGTAGATCTACAATTATTAAGTGAATATTTGTAGATATGTCTGTAATATTTCTCAATAAGTGCAGACATTTCTGCACATATTTTTCTTCTTCAGTTATCTGGTTTAATATTTTCAATTTTATGAAATTTTTAAGCAATTGGAGAAAACACGAAACAAAAGTGCTACAGTAAACTAATTGCAGGGACCCGCTTTACACCTTGTTTTTGCAGAGGCATCCGCCTCATATCAAATTTGATATTAATGATGTCCGTCTAAAATTCAGTAAATTATAATATTTGGTTGAATTTCTAAGGGAATTGGTAAGTAATTACTTTTTCTATTAGATAATACCTAAGTTCTTGACTGGGACCCAAAAAGATACCAAAATTGGAACTTTTGAAATTTCTAAAATTGACCGAAACTATGAAATTTTCAAATGTGTGAACCAAATTCTCAAACCTTGATCTATAATATATAATTTGACATTTCTTGATTTGTAATGCTTGCAATTGTACGTTTTGGAGCATGATTTTATATTTAGTGTGCGCGCTTTTAAATTATCAATCAATTTTTCTTTCTATCTTAAAATTATTCACATACCATGAGTAAGATAATGAATCTACGTAATACTATTCCATGTCTTGTTTTTTTACTTAATAAATTGAAATTGTATATACTGTTAAAAGCATTAAATGTTGTTTTCAGTATTTTGTGATTGGCGCAATGAATATATTCTTTCATGGAAAAAAAAAAAATTAAAAAACAGATTTTTGTTCTTTTCTTTAAAAACCAATTATTGTTTATCATTCATATGTTGATTGTCGTGAATATATCATTGGTTTTCCCTGGATTAACGACAGCAATGCCATAATAAACTATAAAGGCTTACTTGTGCCTATGTTTTATGCAAAGATGTAAAATATGTGAAATTTAAATGTACCATATCCGGTGTACTATTTCAACCACCACAAGCAGCTTGTGTCAATGCTCTCACAACCGTGTCACATGCATAAGTCGATAATCAAAATTGTAGATAGAAAAATTTGTATCATGGTAAGTATTAAACAGCTGTCCAAATCTACCCGTGTCATAGAAAGCAATAAAAAACTCTCAGAATCTTCCAGTTTCAATGTTTTACTTATTAGAGAAAACAACTAAAACTTGACTTATTCTCGAAGTTTGTTTCAGCACTTGTCTTATCCCTAGTGCATCCAAATTATGTACAAGTGAATATAGATCTCTCTCTTATAAGTGCAGTAGAATATTGTTTAGTTGAAATGTCAGTTGGAAATTTATTTTCTTGATTAAGCCATATTTTTTATTTTCTAAACAAAGTATGCATATACCGTATGTAAAACACTAATTTAATAATCTATGTTGATTGTTGACCAAATATTTTAAGATTCTAATATAATGACCGATGTCTAGATCTAATGCAATCATGATTTGAAGCATTTGATCATGTCAACCATAAATGAATTTTTTCTTATTTTGCGTTGCATTCTAAAGTTTCATGTGTCCAAAATATTTTAGAACTTCGCACTTTTCTATATTTAACGAAATATGACAGTTTCCTCGTAAAATTTATCGAACGTACAGTCCAAATGATTTGGTCTGCGCAACGTGGATTTATCCATACAAGCCAATAACATACAAAGCAATCATTTTAATTCAATTAGGGAATAAGACTCGTCTATTTTTATCTCAATTTTTTTCTATTTTGTTACTAGAAAGGTACTGACTCATGTGTGTATGTATGTGTGTGCGCATGTGTGCCAATTCTAATGCAATGTATTCCAATGTTGGTAAATGGTCACACTAAATTCTACATGTACTTAATTGTGTACTTTGTAATTTTTACATAAAATAACCATACCATTCAACAAAAGTCGCACACATTTTTCAATGCAGTATAAAATTTTCAAATTTTTGTTTATATTTACCGTTTCAAACTTTTTTTCCTTTTTCAAATTATCCAAGTGCAAAATTCATTTTTAAAATTTCAAATTTTTGACAAACACATTGAATAATGAATTGTCTCAAGATTCTTGTAAAAATAAATAAACAGATACTAAAAGCCTGTGAAAAAGCTAAAAGTGAGAAAAGGTGGGGTTGGGGGGGGGGTTTGGGGGGGGGGGGTTGGGCGGGGGGGGGGGGGTGTGGATTTCAAAAGGCTATCACTTTCTGATATATTCAAAAACGAAGCACACTAAGTTTCCTTTTTTCCTTTCTGAGCTATACAAAAACTAAATATCTACCAAGTATTATTTTCACTTTTTTCTTTCTGGAAGTAGAGATAAAAAGGATTTAAAATACACACATCAAATGCCTTTAAACTGATCCTTTATAGCAACGAATAACTGCTACTCTAAAACCTCTCATAAATATAATATAAGCTGACATCAGTATTTATGCTATGGAGAACAATGATGGCCTATGAATGCTACACTTGCGCTTAGCCTCTAGCAGCAGAGTTGGAGCCTTTTATTTGCTCTAACTTTGAACAAAATAGTCCTCCGGTGTTTTCTCCACTGACACACACACACACACACACACACTCTCTCTCTCTCTCTCTCTCTCTCTCTCTCTCTCTCTCTCTTCATATTATCATTTTTGCTGCATGCGTTTTTTTGTTCACCGGAGGACCAACATAGGAGCTTACAATCATTCTTCACATTTTAGTTTTTTTGGTCTTTCATATTATCATTCTTACTGCATGTGTTTATGTTAAACTAAGAAACTGTTGAGTGGCTGGTACTAGATACTATTTTCATTTACCTACACTCAGACATATGTTATAATAACGGGAATGGGATATGATGGACACTTGTGTCCGAATACACTTTAAGTGGGCTAGAAAATGAAAAGAGGTACAACACATGATATAATGGATGATTTAGTTTTTCATATTAATTTCATCAGTTTCATCAATTTTGCTCACTGGTTCACGAAATGTGCCTGTTGATTATGATTTATGTCTTTGTTAACCAAGTTTCAGTTTGCGAACCCAACTTTTTGTGTTAATATAACCAACTCAATTATAACATATAGTCTAGCAGTAAATAAGTTAAGTGGCTAGTGAACCTGTTTATCATTTGGTTTTTTCTTGTAGCGTGTATTATTATTATGTTACTTAAACATATGCATATCATGTTGATGTTTTCTCATTAAATTATCATTTGATTTTATAACAGATGGATTCAAAGAATAACAAGTGAGTAGAAGTATATGTATTTCTCCTGTGGAAATTTAATAATACCTCATTAGTAGAATCAACATAACCAGCCTCATTATACCTAGTGAAGGATGTCGATCTATGCAGGTCACTTTCCGTGCCGCCAACAATGCAAATATAGAATGTTATGGTTGTGTTTCCATAGCAAAAAGTATTTCGCATGCTAAGGATAACTTGATGAAGGAAAGTAGAATAATAATGATTTTATGAATATACTGAGAATATAAATGCTTGGATTTGTTTTTTTTTTTTTTTTTTTTTTTTCTAAATGTAAGCATTATGGACTCATAAAGGATCATTTTATTATATTCTGTATGATGATTAACATTTAAGGTATTTTTGATTTCATACTAATCATGATATGCACGATTGATATTTGGTACCTTTTCATATTTCTACAAGATTCTTGAAAATCAAATTATTTCACTTGATTGCTATATTCGTGTTTCACAGCATTCATAAAATCCTTTGAATGGTTTCATCATTGCAGACTGTGATTTTGGTTGTGCAATCCAACTTACAAATATTAAAATTTGAATAATGGTATGATTTATGCAGTAAATAAGTCATGTTTTACTGGAGACCTTTCAAATCTTGCTTCAGTAAGTTAAATTACCTCACTATTTTAATGTAAGAACCTGTAACGAAAAAGGATTTTAATGTAAGAACATGTAACCAGAAAGGCTAGTTTTAATCTATGTTGGTTACATCGTCATACATTAGTATGTAACACGTGCATCGAATATTACTCATATTGAAAATTATGACATTAGAGTTACAATGTGGGATCATGATGAATAATTTGCAACTTGTTGCAACGCTATTTGTTCCATTGTCTACAACTCTCCTAAATGAAGACTAAAATAACATATTCTTAAATCTAAGTTAATTAATTCCAAGTTCTTCCTGTTTTAGTTTAATTAATTTGCATTTCATTTTCGTTCTGTCATTATGAATTTTTTGTGTACATCTAGCTGCAGACCACATTTGGGTAAAGTGCGACAATTTCAGTGTTTTTACTATATTCGTTTAGCATTAATTATATTTTTCTATTCTTTATTTTAGAAGCTGCACATTTAGAAATTTTAATTGATTTATTTTGTTAATATAGGATTTTGTAGAACTTGTCATTCTCATACTAATTTATATTTTTCTAAAGATAATTTTAATATTAAAAAAACTACTTTAATTGATAAATTTTTATAATTCCAGAATTTCTAATTTTTCATATTTTAGCTTTTGTGTGTGTGTGTGTGTGTGTGTGTGTGTGTGTGTGTTGGTGTGTGTGTGTGTCTGTGTGTGTGTATTAATAATAATTAATAACAGTTTTAGAATGTGAGCAATTATTCTATTTTTACCTTTAAGTGATATGCATTACTTATTTTCTTATTAATTTTTCTATGCGAAATTTCAGTCTGTTTGTTGTAATTAAATATTCTTAGAATGAATTGTTGGACAGTTGATTGAATATGCGAAAATTTTAGACAACTCATAATTAAGTTGAGAAGGACAATGGAAAGAATGATTTGAAAATAATAAATTATCATGTCAGCTATTATATTGCACATGAAATTGTTGGAAAAAAGGATTAATAGTCTATATGTTTGTAGTAGATTGAAGAAAATTACTCTTGCTTTGATGTAATGCATGCATTGAATTCTTGGATATTTTAATTATAAAATAAAATAATAATAATGTTTCTGACTTGTTGTTAGATGCCTCTTTTTTTTTCTTGGGAGAGGTAATCTTTATGCTAAGCCATTTCAAAATTTATGTTAGTTAATGTTTGCCAGTTCACTGTAATAGTGTCAGATTACATTTTGAAGTGGTGAAAGTATTCATTGAAGTCAATATAACATCAAATGTAAATTAAGTACAAGTTCTGATATTACGAAGATATGTGATTTCCATCGTTTTTAAGGGCCAATACGATTAAGCTTGTGTTACGTTTTAAGCTTTGCTTATCTTCATATATTTTTGCAGTGTAAAATTTGTAAGGAAAGTCTATTTGAACACAAAATTAGACACAACAAATCTCAACCATTGGATCTTCCCCTAATTTACACCCTTCATGTAAGGACAAACAAATCCAACGGTTTACAATTCGTGTCTGGTTTTGTGTTTAATTTTGTGTCTCAATAGCTGCTCCCAAATTTATATTATGAAGATGTGAAATTACAAGATTATATTTAGACTTTATTTAAAAGTATACCCTAATCTGACAATGCTTTTTACGATTATCTTCTGTTATCCTTAATGCATTGCTTATTTAATAAGTTTTACATGTATCTCCATTACGATTTATTTGTTTCTTATATACATTACACTTCCATAAAGAATGTTGCCACTCTAAAAGAAAAAACACCTAAGAGACCAGGCTTAAAACATTTCAAGTGTATATCAAAAGTCTTGATTTGATGAAAGCAAGTCATCTTGGAAAGGACAACTGTAGATGAAGGTTTCATGAAGCCACTTCCTCTATCAATGTTGTTGCTACCACATTAGGTTGATATATTGTATGACCGGAAGGTGCCCAAAATTTCTTTGGAAGACCAGTGAAATTATAGTTATGTTTTGTTGATCTGAGTTTTGCATATGAATTACAACATTAAATAATTAATTAATTGAGAGGTGAAGGGTTTACATTAGTGGAAATTTCTATTTAGTATTTTGAATCCAAAATATTTTATGTATACACTGAGAAAATAACCAAAAAAGGATGAAGTTATGAATAATAATAGTGTGTCCGTGAATTATTAGTTGATTTTACTTATCTTTTCTCCATTGAAACTGATAGTTGATGGCTAGAGGATACAACTTCTAGAGCTCCCAATACATCATAAAATATTAAGAAGTATAATTTGAGAAATAACAAAATGTAATGTCGTTAAATGAGTGATTATGGTGTTGTTATTGTATGATGCAATAATAAGCTAACAATGATAGAGAGACAATACGCGTATATATGAAAATTGATGGATGTATAGGAGATTCAAATTCAAAACTTCTAGATAATTGAAAATTGTGATTGAAAATTTATGATCTGAAAAATAACAGTGTGGCATTGCATAATTAGTAGCTAATTACAATATTTTCTTCCATTGAATGCTAATAGTTGATGTCAAAACCGTTGGATGTATAATATGAAAAAAAAAAGGTTTAAGGATTGTAATGGAATAATAAGCGATTCTACTAATACTTGTTAATTGTTGCACAAGTGATTCAAAAACAAAACTTCTTACCGTGTTTTAAAAGGCTCACTTCATATGCGCCTTAGGGCTGTCCTTAAGCTGACGGAGCCAAAACGCCCTGAAGCTTGCGTGAAAAGACTTTTCATCTCTAAAGCTCATACTTTAGAAACTTGAAGCATGCCCTTTTTTACTTCAACAAGATGCCCAAAACATACACCTCACATGCGCTAGACTGCTGTAGCGTATGCCTTAGGGCATTGCCTTCAACTCTAACTAGTTTGTAGTACTTGCGTTGCTTACGGTAATATTGTAAAGTATTGCGTTTATATTGTGAATGTCATAATTAGAACATTGTTATGCAATGTACGATAAATTCAGTGAAATAAATGAACTAGTAATTTACATCATATAGCTTTATATATATATACATATATATATATATATATACATACATATATACATATATATATATACATACATACATACATACATATATATATATATATATATATATATATATATATGAGCAAAAAAAAATGTATCATTTTTGATAATATGATGTATGACGCTTTCGAGATAGAATCTTTTAGGTGTGTTGTTTTTGACATATTAACATGGAATATAACGGCTCTTGACCTTTATTCTTTTTGAGTTGTATGGAATGTTAAATACCGATAGAAACTTCAAAATTCACGGATTTAAAGATTGTATAGGTAGAGCATTGGTAAGCCAGACCTCTATCCTAATAGGTGCATGAATCAAATTTTGCCATCCATTTATTAGTTGGTAAAAGAATGTATAATTAATTTATATGCAAACTATTCATTAAATAGCTTTCTTTTATTGATAAATGGTAAAATAGTATCAAAATTTACATCTACCGACAATTATATATTTGAAGCTAAGAGATCATAGTTGCATCTGAAACCGTAAAAAGGAATTCTGATAAGAACCCTCCTTCCAGCTCTCACAAACAGGAGAGCATTCAGCTCAGAAAGGACATCTCCAGTTGCTTGTGGGTACGTTTTATGTCTTTTAGTTTGATCCCGTATGCATTTACTTCATCCAACCACATAGATCAGTATATATTATTTGAATTTAGGTGTTCATGATATTTTTATTAGTAGATACCAAGTAATTGATTTTTCTTCTTCTTTTCTTCCAGTTTTTTCGTGTATGACTTGATTATGTTTCTGGAACAGTCCATGGTTGAGATCTAGATACCCATACACAAGCTTCGAAAGTTTGGGTCACCACTGATTTTATACAGACGACAGATTGTTAATTATAGGTAACTGGCTTTCTTGACTGATTTATATATCCACAGTATTTGATGGTAAAAAATAGGTGAAATCCCCATGCCATTCACTTAATGAGCTCATTTAACAAATCAAAAAATTTGGCTTGTAGTAAGATTAACTTTCTGTGAAGACCCTTTTCTGTCATAAATTTGCTGGTCGGCAAATATTGAGATCCATTACTTTGAAAATTTGAAATGTACGCGGGAAAATGACGTTAAATTTGCAACTTCTTAGTGCGTGAAAATGCTCTTTTTATGGTATAATTGACTCTGCATATTTCCTTTACTCAGCGGTATCAAAATCTGATCATTTTCTTAATCTTATTTCATTGTATAAATTTGGATTGTGATAAGTATCTATTTGTTGTGGCAAGTTCTCTTCTCTGATCGTCAAAAATCAAAATCAATTCTGTTACATATAAAACTTGAAAATAATTTAGCGTGAAAAGAAACTATAGCGAGGTTTTTTTTTAAATAACTTTCCTTTTTATTGCTTGTTTGGTAATAACATCAGTTCGTAGTGTTGAGCCTTATCATCAAATATATGGAAATACTCTAGTATGTTTCAAACCTGTTAGATAGAACGGAGAGAAAAGGATTATTATTTGAAAATTCCAAGGCACGAAAGGTACGACAGATTTTGGCTTCATTTTGAGTGGGACATTTGGCGAATCCTAACCTATCCCCCTTCAAATCATCTAATATAACGCTCCTTTATGTTTTTCAAACTTGAAGGCCCGAAAATTGAGCCAGGCTTTAGGCCAGAACGATTCTGACAATACAAAGTTGTAATCCTCTTGATATCCACCCTCCGATTCCAAAAACCGTACATCCTGCATATGCATGATACCCTACTTTTTTAACATTATTTGTATTGGAATAACGGTCAGTTTATTGTGGAAAGTCCATTTTTTTGTCATAATTTTCTAACCATCAAACATTAAAACATTATATACAACACAACTTGTTAAGATAAAGTGACACTAAATAGATTCCTTACATTCCTAAAGTGAAAACGTTATTTTATTTTTCAACTTTCTTTTCTTTTGCATGTTTGGTGATAAGGCAAGTTTGTTGTGTCAAATCATATTCTTCAAAATTTTCAGTCATTAAATACAAAAATTAACCCTCTTATAACAATTTGCTAAAATAAAATAGAGCAAAAATGATTCTGATGAAATAAAATAGAGCAAAATTGATTCTGATTTTGAAATTCCGATGATGCGAAAATGTTATTTTAAAAACATCTCTGTGACATTTGGTAATGCATATTATATTATTTATGAAATAATCATCTTACGATAGAAAATTATATTTTTATTCCTTTTTTTATTTATTACATAGAAAGGATGTATAATCAATGTTCAGCCTGTTTTGCTTTATTTTGTATATCCTAACTTATTTCTATTGCTTATAAAAATGTAGGAATATTCTGATTTGTTTATGCTGTTGGTAACTTTTTTGAAATAAATAGGATGTTAAGTTTGCAGTCACATTTATTAGTTTTCTACCAAGGTTAAAAAAACAAACAGAATAAATCTATGAATCCATTGATTGTTGAATCAAATGATGGATATTATAGGGTTGATGGCGCGCACGCGCACGCATGTGTGTGGCATGGATAGGTACAAGTTTACGAATACGTACTAGTTTGTGTGGATTCATGTGTCTGGCCTAAAGACCGGTTTAATTCAGTGTATTTTTTTCTTAAGATACAATAATCACTATATCCTAAATTGTTTGTATCATGATGCCCCTGTGTTCTGCAAATCATGTTTCAATTCTTTTAGCATGTTTTTGTAGTTTCATGTTTCTTTGCATTCAGAACAAGTCAACACTTTTTCTTCTTCTGCATGCTACTTCCATTTCTGGTTTTACGTACCCACTACATACATACATACATTACACACACACACACACACACGCACGCGCAATACATGCACACACACACACACACACACACACACACACACATACATACATACATACATACATACATATATGTATTAAAATTTCCAGTTGCTAATGGGTGCTGGATATTCATACTTCCTCATAAATGTAAGAGTGCTATATCAGTCCATAGTACCAATATTTATTCTGGAGAGCAGTTAATTTTATTTCACGTGTAAAGTGGATTGATGCGTACGTTAAGCTCTCATTTACCTTTCTGTTATAGCAAAACAATTTTCATGTTCGTTTATCAGTATTTAGCAATTTTTTAAACCCAACTTGAGCCTTTTTTAAAATGTTATTTCATATTACATAAACACTCCTGTTTTGGTCTAATAGCTGTAACTGTTCTTTTTTTAGCAAACATTGTTCAAAGAAATTTGTAGGATTTTTCTTGTTGTTTTCCGTTACATTGGTTTGCCTCCGATTTTCACTTCCCATCCCATCTGAGAATAAAAGTACCTAAAGGTTTAAATCTTTTGTGCGGCCAACTGTGTTTCATTTTGTGTTCAAATAGCCGGCCCCATGCAAACAAACTCTACATCTTTTTAGACCTACGTGAACCAATTATTTTATATTAATTTGATATAGTAGAAACATTTATTTCATCATCTATGCATGTTTACTTCAAGTTGTATTTCTATCTGTATTATTACAGGTAAAAGTTCAAAGGGGGCTCGAAATGGAAGGATCATCAAGTAACATGCACTACTCAGTAACTCCACCACAGCCTGAGTATCGTTCATTGGAAAATACAAATGCCATGCAAAACAGTAACATCACCACTGATGAAACCAGGGGAGATCTGGAGAGCGAAGAAATGTTTCTACTGAACCGTATTAAGGCCGACACTATTCGTCTCCACCAAATTCGTGAACAAAGGCTCATGATTGAAAACCAAAATCAATCTACCGACCAAGCAGTGAGAAAAAAATTCACGAGAGGTGAAGACAAGATACTTAAAACCATGCTTAAACTTATGGTGGATTGCAAAGCCCAAGGGTTCGTATATGGAATAGTGCCAGAAACTGGAAAAACAGTGAGTGGCACATCAGAGAACTTGCGTGGCTGGTGGCAAAATAAAGTACGCTTCGAACGCAATGGGCCTTTAGCCATCGATAAGTACTTTTCAGAGAACATTGATCCTGATTTAATTGGGCAAAAACCTGATTTTAACATCAGAGAAAAGCTTTG
Organism: Allium sativum; assembly: GCA_030737875.1. Classification (NCBI taxonomy): domain Eukaryota; kingdom Viridiplantae; phylum Streptophyta; class Magnoliopsida; order Asparagales; family Amaryllidaceae; genus Allium; species Allium sativum. The sequence goes on along the minus strand of CM060912.1, from coordinate 962,975,316 downwards.
GGAGATCAGTGATAGCACTCTGGGGTCACTCCTATCAGCACTGATGCAGCACTGCTCTCCTCCTCAAAGGCAATTTCCTTTTGAAAACGGCATCCAACCATCGTGGTGGCCTAATCTGGATGTAGAGTGGTGGCAGGAGCTTGGATTCCCTATGGATATAGGACAACCGCCCTACAAGAAGCCTCATGATCTGAGAAAGATATTCAAGGTCGCAGTACTTGTTGCTGTGATTAAGAACATGTGTCCTAACACCAATAAAATGAGAGCACTAGTTTTCATGTCAAAGGGCCTTCAGGAGAAAATGTCCGTCAAAGATAGCACTGCTTGGTTGGCTGTCCTTGATCAAGAAGACCGCAAGTTTAAAAAACTTCACCCTGACGTTGTTTTACCAGATTTTTCTGTCTATATGGGATTCAGTGCACCGGATTCATTCAGCAACTTTGAAACTGATTATGACGTCGAGTGCAATGGCTACAGTAACGGTGATCGCCACAGCATGTCTACCAATCTTTCTGATATGAATTCAGATGCCATGATGCCCATCTCACAAATTGCCAATCAGCAAGTGAATAATTATTCAAATGCCTCTGATCTGAATAATTATAGAATCAATGAAGAACCTTTTCGTAATGTACAGCAGCAAATGAATAATACTGATGCAGTTCAGTATTATAATCCAGGGTATGGTGCAGGTAGCAGTAACAATAATATTGCCAATGTTGATATGAGTCGGTGTTATTTACCAAGCTTTGCAGCTATGGATGATATTACAAGCTTCAATGCACAAGCTGGAGCCAGCACTTATAATTATAGCGGTCAATTTAGTGCAGCGAATGGAAGGGTGGATGGACTGGATGAATGGTTTAACATAAAGAATGAATAATCATGATAGCATGATGTTGGTTAAAGAGGTACCTCACGAGGTCGGATCTTGATATATCTTTTGTTTGTTCTTTGTTTTTTGTTTTTGTTTGGGGGTTGAAAGTGAATGCCTTAGGCAGATGAACTTCTTTAAGGCCTAAACCGTTTGATGTTGGTTTTATATCATTGCAATGACTGGCTGTTTATGCATGATTTATGCATATTATTGTTGTTTAGTTAATTTCACTGCTGGTAATCAAACCTCACAGAAGAATTTGGAAAACATCAATATGCAACTTGAGAAGTTTTGGAGAAGTTTGGACTCAAGTCTATGAGTTGGCATCAACTTGTCCCCAGTGGGTCAGTACCAAGTCATAATGACTCATGACCTGGACTTGCGACTCATGCAAGAAGCTTCTATGACTTTTCGATGAACCTGTGAAGTTTCATGAGATTTGCTCAAGTACTAAGCGAGTTATCGATGACTCATCTTTGAACTTGAATGAAGTGGATGAATCATGAAGATGAATGATCAAATAAACTCAGAATGATTCAAGATTGGACAAGATGACGAAACATGAAGATGAGAAAGAAGATCAAGAGGGGAAAAAAAATGAAAAATTGCCTGAGTATAGGATTCGCTATGGACTCACGATGGCTTGGATGGGCACACCTCTCTTGGTGATGACTGGGGTATAACTGGCTTTTGGCCTAGTACTTATGGATTGCTTATAAATATTGAGTCATCTACAACAAGAAAGATGGATCCAATTGGAGAAGAATTGCCATTTACCATGTCGGATTGTAGCTTCTTTTTCGCTTTTTTATCTTCTCGAACATAAATCTAAACACTTGTGATCTAAATCTAAGGATAACAATTTGAGATCTAAAGAGATCCTACTAGTAAGATCATAGTAAAAGATTGATTGAAGTAGATGTCGAGATAGCTGAATCACTATAAAAATTATTGTCTCTTTCCCTTTTCTGCTTTTACTTGCTATTTCTTTGAGACATGTATCCAATATTATATGGATTTCCTCTAAGGCTGATGCTTTCGCATTGATTTAGAGTTAATTCCATCTTTGAAGTTAGCAAAACTCTAAATTAGTTAAATCCATCTTTAAATACGAATGAACCTAAAAGTAAGCAAAAGCTCTAAATGGATCAGTATAAATTATGCAAAACAAGCAGTTGAATATTTTTTTCAATCCAACACAATAAATTAGTCACAATAATAGAGAACAATAAGAAAAATTCTAATAAATAAAGTGCACTGCTATTGATACCTCAATTTTCTCTTTTGGCCACCTTTAAAATTTGATAGAAGCAACTATTTATATGCACTTTTGACCATCATATTTCATCATTTCATTCAGTTGTTTGCAACATAACGCTTTTGCTCAGAATAGCACGTGCTATTGTAAAAATTTAAAACCTAAACTCTTAAAAAAGTACACATTTTTGCCTATTAGAATATGGAAGGGGAATAACCAAAGGTGATTAGTTGTTTTTTCATGTGTTTTGGGTTTTGTATTGCTTTTTAAAAAATGTTGTCTAGGTTTTTCTATTGCTTACGGTTTTCTATATCTTTATAGGTATTTCTTTTGGTCTTTTGGCTAACTCAAATTTGTAGGACATTAGATTTGATGATGCTGTAATAGATAATGCCAATGTAAGTTGTTTTTTTAGGGTTTTTTATCGTACAACCTACATGTCTTGTTTTACTAAAAAAATAATATTTTATTTGTTTTTTCATTTTGTAGATGAAGAATTCGAATGATCACAAAAATGTGAGTGTTCTTATTATTTCGGATGATAAATATATTTTATAATACAAATAGATGCAAGATGATCGATCGAATGATTTAAATATATAAAAATTGATTTGACACGTCATTTTACAATCATTCAGGTAAGTGTTCAATGAATTTTTCTACGATCACTAATGTGCTTATAAAAAGATCACTAATGTGCTTATAAAAAGTGTGCTGCTATTCACACCCCAATTTAGACTACTGGTCACCTTTAAAAAATTAATAGATTGTATTACTTTTGGCCTACTTCCTACCACCACTTTATTTCTTTTCACTCGGTCAATAACAGTCGTATTGTCTTTTTTTCTCTTCTCAAACAACATAAATTCTAAGATATCAAACCCTAAACCATAAGAACAAAATAATTTTTTTGGTTGAGTAGAGGATGAAAGATAAAGACAAAAAAAGGTTAGTTTTGTGTATCATGCTGCATAATTTATTCTGTTGTTATAGATTTTTTTTTTTTCTAAATGTTTTGTATCAATTTTTGTAGGAGCTTTCTTTCACCTTTCTCTCCACTTTGAGTTTGGAAGACATTAATTTCGATGACGTTGTAATAGACAATGACATTGTAAGTTATTGAATTTTAGGGATTTTTCATACAACAACAATTTATAAGTCAAAATTTACAAAAAAAATTTATTTTAATTACTTTTATTTGATTTTTGTAGTAAGATAATGTAATTTACAATAAACATGATAACTATGTGGATGGTAGCAATAGACCATAAGATGATCGGTCAAATGCCGTTGAAGACACAAAAGTTGATTAGACATATCATTTTACAGCTGATGAAGTATGTAGTTTGTACTTAATTTACAATCACTATTATTTACGTAAAACTGGAAGTATATTAATTTTTTTTGTTAAACGATGTGATTTCAGGTATTTGATTCGCAGAACGCGTCGATTCGATGGTGTAATACAACAGGGAAAAAGTTGAATGTTGTTATAGAGCGATTCGATGATGTTAATCAGCTGATTGGACGCTTGAAATTGCATTGATAATTTAGAGAAATCTTCAAGCTTGTAGAGCGATGGAGAAAATTTCAGGAATAAGATATTTTTTTTATTGGAACGATGAAGAATTAAAGACAGAGGTGGTAGCCGATTAGAAATTGAATAATCTAGGTGGTGTAAAGAAGTAGAAATGCACAAAAAAGATGTGACCTTTAGTATAGGTGGCCAGTAGTCTAAATGGATGTGTGAATAGCAGCACACTATAAAAATGAATTATGTTTTTTTTTTTTTTTTTTTGTTATGTATTTTTAAGTATTTAATTTGTAGAACACGTTGATTTGATGGGTAAACCAACATGAAAAAAGAAGAATACCATTGTTATAATTTTATAGTCCGATAAATTAGATATTGAAAGAAAGCAAGATTGCAATTGAAATGTGAAGGGGCTAGAGTTTATCGTAGTCATCACTCAAAGTTGATTGAAAAGGAAAGCAATGTAAAACAACAAAGACCTAGCGCCAATGGAAAATGCAAATGTCTATTTTACTTGAAGGACGTATATCTTAATGAAGATAAATGAAAAATATTGGTCAATGAAGTATATAATCATAATTTTCCTTATTCTTTATAAGAACATCCGTATGCGTGCCGGCATAGCTGATTGACAAAGAAAATTTATTTAGAAAACATGAGTTTTGTTGACATGCCTCCAATAGAAGTCCTAATAACCATTAAGAATTCATTTACGAAAAATACCTCAACTTTTAAAACTATACAATGTAAAAATGCAGTTGTTAGCGATGAAGTATAGATCTAAGGTGCAACGACAAAAAAAAAAAAAAAAAAAAAAAAAAAAAAAAAAAAAAAAAAAAAAATCTTTAGAGAGAGATATGTTTATTCCGAGCGAGCTGATGTCAAAGCCGATAATTTGATAGATACAATATGGTCTCATCCAGGGTCGTCCGTATTGTGTAAGTGTTTTTTCATCGATTTCTTTATTTGACTGTACATATAAAACAAATCGATATAATATGCTTTTGTTAGAAATGATTCATATGACTTCTACGGATCAAACATTTGGTATTACTCATGAATTTTTGGCACATGCAATGAAGAAGAATGATGAACGGGTTCTAATAAAGTTAAAATAATTCTATATTTCTGATAAACTACCTAAAATTTTAATTAACGATAGAGAATGGGCATTAATAAATGACATTTAAAAAAATCCATAGGCAAAGTTGATGATGTGTTTATGACACATGAAAAATGATATCTTTATGAATTGCAAACTAGATTTAAAAGAAATGAAGTTCTCAATATATTTTTGCAAAGTTGGAAGAAGGTGGCACACATACTAAATGAAAATGAATTTAAAATAAATTGCAATGGTTTTCAAAAAGATTATATAGATTTTCTTGAAAGGTTAAAGTATGTCCATGATTATTATTTGGCATACAAGGAATATTTTGGTTATGTGAGGACAAATAAAATTAAACACCACGATAATAAGACAACCACTAAAGCCGAGTCTTTGTATGCTCAATTGAAAAAAACATTTTCGTACGTCTAGAGCAACATTTTCTGTAATATGGTCGATAATGAATAATATCTCATGTATACAATATGCAGAAACAAATATTAACTTTGAAAGAATTTTAGGAGTTGTATTGATTACATATCAAATCCAGTTGTTAAAACAATTGCAAGATAAAACTTCTTTTAATGCATTGAATTTGATTGTAAAAGAAATGATAAAAACTAGTTATGTTACTTTAGATGCATCTTTTTATAATCAAATGTACTAATCAGTGTATGATCTTCTATGTGCACATGAAATATGCAAAAATCACATTAAAGATCTTTCATTGGCCATTAAACTCATTGATGTACATGGAGACAACTAAATTATAATCTGTAAGTTGAAGAGTCGGTGGAATTTATTCAAAAACCTGAGTTTACATACATTAAAAATTTATTTGATTCGAGCATTGCTAAGAAAAGAAGAAAACTTCACTATTGTAGTTGAGAGAAATTGGTTTATCGAACACTGCGACTACATTGGAATCAAAAATGGAGAAAATAAAGGTAGACAAATTGATAATAAAAGCCAATCAGCTAGTAAATAAGCTAAAAGTCAAAAACCTACAAAACGAGACACATCTTCTTTTGGGAATGAAAAAATTGTTAGTGAAATTCTTTCTCAATCTAGCATGGATAAGAAATTGCCTCCAAAATGGAAAAAACCTGATCTAAAGCTTGATATCAGTGTTGTAAATACAATAAATTCAAGTTTAAATACTTTTCTTACATATGGACTTTTCTACACATACATATCAGTGAGGAGATAATAATTTTTGATTTCATTCATATCTAAATAAGTTAGTGAATAGGATTCCAATGGGAGAGAAGCTCGGAAGTCAAAATTAGCATAATTGACGAAAAATTGGGATTTATATGTTAGCCATTTCGACTTAACAAACAACGAAGCTTTAAAATCCACTACTAATTGAGACACTAGTCCATGTTTTAAAGATGACTGGACGATAATGCCTGAAAGTGGGTACTTGGTTACAAATCCATTCAATCATGTTGTGGTATACACACACACGTGTGTGTGTATTTATCCGCTTTCTTATAAGGTAGTCACATATTGGATTTCTGACTTTCGAAGTGTTCAGGATTTGGATATAGGCTCAGGAGTCCGAATATATGTAATATAACTGATGAAACACTCGAAGATGTGTGTTTGGAACACTTGGATTTCGGCTTGGTGAAGCTGGGTTCAGCCTTCATCCACAGCTTCCCATTTCGGTTCGACATTTCCAGATTGGTGAAGTGGGTTTAAACATCCCAGGTAGAATAACTCTAGGTCTGTCTGCCATGTCATCACCAATATGGAGAGAGTATCTGGATTGACTAATCCGGCTCGATTATGTCGAGCCGGACTCTGAAGACATTTTCTAGTGATTCCTTCAACCCACTATGCTACCACTTCAGAGGTGTCCTAGGTCTGTGTGCTATCTCATCACCAATATGGAGAGAATATCGAGATTGACTAATCCGGCTCGATTATGTCGAGCCGGACTCTGAAGATATTTTCTAGTGATTCCTTCAACCCACTATGCTACCACTTCAGAGGTATCGACAATTGTCCTAGTCGAGCGGACTTGCAACCTCCCCATAAATAATTGGATTTCAATCGTTTAAAGGGATCAAACTCTCTTACCTTGGTCGAGTAGTGCAAGGATATTTCCATAACCAAATCTAACTCCTTTCACTATGTTCCTTCATAGAAATTAAAAATATAATTCATAATCTAACAATATAAATAAAAGATTATTAGAAGTAGACATAGGCATGATTGCTGAACAACTATAAAATGCATGTGTCCTTTATTTTCTTGCATCTTGTGATTGTGAGTTGCTGTGATATTGTGAATTTCGGGTGTTGGTCGTAGAAGGACCAAATTCGATGCCAACATTTTTGCACGCCACGAAGGGGGCACACAACTTGATTATGCCGAATTCGGTTAGCTGTCGCTTTCAACATATGAATATGGTAAAAAGGAAGAAAGATGGGACTTTCTCCAGAGCTGAAGATACAAGAGATGCAGGCACTAGAAACGAAGGAAGTCAAGAGGCTTCCTCTCATCACGATCCTTACATTTACCTCACCAAAAAGGAAATGGGTAGAATCCTGAATGACTTGAAGTCACGGATGGAGCGACAAAATAAGCTCCTCCGGAGGCAAGAGGAGATGATGAATACCTTCCTCGCGAGAGTTGATGAAATTGGAAGGTGAGGGGTCAGAGCTTAGTCGTTGGGGGCAACACCCAGCAACGCAACTCCCACTTAAACAGAAAATATGCCACAAATTGGATCAGTGACAATTCCGTCTCTGCTAAGAGCAAATGCCGAACCAGATGGAGTAAGGGGGCAACTGCCTCGGAAATCATGGTTTGCATTATAACACTCCAACTCGCGATGTTCTGAATAATGGTGCTGGAAATATCAGTTGAATTCGACCTAATGTAGCTTTGGATGGAGAAGGTGAAATAGCACCAAGACCCCGATTAGACTATGCCGAACTGGATGCTAGAGGCATGGTTGAGCCGGACTTGGATACCAGGAACATGCATCCACCTTCTACAGGATTAAGGGCACCAATATTGGTTTAGACAACCGGAAATAATTTCTTGGAGATGGAAATCGAATCGGTGATGTGATTTGATGCTTTACTAGAGGCTGGGAACCTCAACCTGGAATGGATATTATAAACCACAATCCTTTCACATAGGATATCAGGAATTCCCGTAACTCGCCGGACATTAAATCGCTTGTATTGAAGGCATATGATGGTAGGAAGGATCTTACTATGCACTTGATGCACTACATGCACCATATGGATGTGTTATCAGCGCCGAAGAACATCATGGCTAAATGCTTCCCTTTCTTCATCACTGATATCGATGCTATGTGGTTTAGGAAGTTGGAGTCAGAATTGATCAACAACTGAAACGTGTTGGTGGTCGCACGATTTGTACAACAGTTTAGGGCCTACATCCTAAGATCCAAAAATGCGATTACTCTCACTTCAATCAACCAGCAGTCCGGAGAGATCTTATGCTCTTTCTTGATAAGATTTAACATGTCGGTTGCTTCGGTCCATTGACTGGAACTGTCAATGGTACTGATGGCTGCTGTATCCGGTGTCTTGGATAAGTCAGATTTTAAGATTTCTTTGCAACGGGACTTGCCGAGAGACTTTGGCAAATTCTACTTTAAGGCAGATAAATTTTTGCGTGAGGAAAATGCTAGAGTCAAGAAGGAGGCTCTTGAGATCAATGTAACTAAGGAATGAGGACCGTCCGGATATGGAAAGAATAATGATAAGGGCAAGGGAAAGGCCCGGACTAAGAATGATTGGAAGTTTCAACTGTGAAGAGAGCTTAAGTTCTCTAAATACACTGAGCTCAATGCCTCATTAGAGGATATTTACCAGGAAATGCATGAGGTCACTCCTTTCTAGAAGCCTTCCAAGAGGGAGCCAACACAGAAAGAACAGGAGTCTGGAAAGCACTGACTGTTCGATGAGATGGATGGTCACACTACAAATGATTGCATGCACTTATGTGACACAATCGATATCATGTTAGACGTTTAGAGTTGGCAGACAATGTTAGGGCTACACCCCTAATCGGGCACTTCCTCCTACTCCTCTCCAGAGAGAGAATGGGCCTGGATCGGGCTCGTGTGGATTGGTCATCAATTGACCTTGGATTTCCTAGATAGTTGTTTTCCTTTTGTTTTAGCCATTTTGGATGGATAAGTCTACCTACCCATATATGGGAATCAGAGATATCCTTAGGGATGCTCTTTGCAAATAATAAACCATCCACCTTATGATTTGTAATAAGAAACGACTAACTTGACTTACTCATGTACGGGGTTAGGATTTAATTCTCATGTGTGGTCTGCATCCGATGATGAACCATTCTATATTATTATGATTCTTTAATGGTTATGAATTTTAATATAATGGATTTCCAAACATGAACTATGTTTTGAGGGACTTACTTGTCTTGTCAGAATTTGGCAAGATCGCTTGGTCATAGCCTAGGTATGAACCACATTCGATTTTGATTTCCAAGTATGGACTGTACCTGAAGGGTCAGACTACCTTGTCAGAACTTGGCAAGAAGGTTAGATCATGGATTTCCAAATATAGATTATGTCTGAATGGTTAGAATGTTTTGTCATGACTTAGCAAGACAATCCATTCATATCTCAAGTATAAATTATACTCGGTGCAGACTTCCAAGCATGGACTATGCTTGAAGAAGGCCAAGTGGTTTGGTCAGGACTTGACAAAATTGTTTGCTTTGTTTATTTTTTTAGGTATGGATATACTCGCATTGGATAATCCTAGCGAGGCTATGGTTTTCTCAGAGTTGGTTTTATTTTATATTATGACCTGGAGAGATCATTAGATTTTATTTATCTTCTATTATATTATGATCTAGAGTGATCATAGGATACCAGATTTCTACTCATTATTATGATCCAGAGAGATCATGGTATTATGTTAATACAATCCGGAGCGATTGTTGTTTTCTATTAATATGGTTCGGTGTGACAATGGATTTCCGGTCTTCGAATATTGGATTTCTATTCAGATTTCTGGGTTTTCCAAAGCTTGTCTTCCATTGAAAGACATGTTTCAGGGAATTGCTTTATTTATTTTGTTTGAACTCATGATTTAAATGAGTCGCACATACACCTGAGTACATGTTCTCCATTGTTGAGGGCATCCCCCAAGTGTGGGGGATTTCTTAATATTTTGTATTGGCTGTCTTATGTGTGGAAGACATGTTTTAGGGGGCAAGTGTTGACCCACCTTTTTACAAGGCCTTCACATACTAGGTTTTTGGCTATCAATGTGTTCAGTATTTGGACATAGGCTCAGGAGAGTCCAAATATACATAATAGAAGAGAAAAAATGCTTGAAGATGTGTGTTTGGAACACCTGGATTCCGGGTCGGTGAAGCTCGGTTCATCCTTCATCCACAACTTTCTATTTCGGTTCGACATTTCCAGATCGACGAAGTGAGTTCAAACTTCCGGGTCGAATAACTCCGGGTTGGTGTGATGTGTCATCAACAACATGAAAAGAGTATCCGGATCGGCCAATCCGACTTGAGTATGTTGAGCCAAAATTTGACGATATTTTCTGGTGATTCCTTCTACCCACTATGCTACTACTTCGGAGGTATCGACACGTGTCCCAGTCGAGTCGGACTTGCAACCTCCCTATAAATAACGAGATTTCACTTGTTTTAAGAGATCAAACTCTCTTACCTTGGTCGAGTAGTGCAAAGACGTTTCCATAGCCAAATCTAACTCCTTTCTCTATGTCCTTTCATAGAAATTAATTGTAATTTGTAATCTAGCAGTACAAATGAATGATTACTAGAAGTGGACATAGGTATGATTGTTGAACCACCATAAACTGCGTGTCTCCTTTATTTTCTTGCATTATGTGATTGTGGATTGCTGTGATACTATGAATTCAGGTGTTGGTCATAGAAGGATCAATTTTGATGCCAACAATATATATTAAAATAATCCTTAGAGTTGGTTACTTTTTTCCATACGAAATGAGCCATAATCTAGGAGATAGGCAATGATTCATTGTTCTTGCAAATATTATAGACTATTACTTTATCAAACCAACGCTTGGCGAAAATGCACTTCAGATATGTCAAACAGTGCCCACTAGATAACGCGAACTATTCCCATCAGATTGGGCAACTAAAGAAGTTAAACTATAGAGCAAATTAAACGTTGATCGACAAACTGAGTTTGTAAAACCATGTCCATCAAACATGGCAACATGCTCATTTTTAACTGTAATTGAAATGAGTTGATTCATATGTACATGAAATTTTGGGTGAAATGTTACGAACTGTTATCTTAACTCATATTTTTGTGTATTGAATGAAATTTTATTTCAATAAACTGATAGTGTCAAAATGTCAGATAGTGTATCAACAATGCTAAATATAAATGTTTATATATAATGGAAGCTTTTAATTGGATTGACTCATATTTCGCTGTCTTAACTCGTATGTATGGTTCATGTTTGTTGATGTTAAAACATATTACTAGTTCTTATTAAAATTCAAAAAATACTTACACTAATAAAATGCTTGTTAATGTAAAAATGCATTATTGATGCTTGTTATGCTCTTGCAACTATGGTTGTTATTACTAAAATGGTAGGGAGTGTCAATTAGTTGCAATATGCATTCACTATGGTTAAACACTGGTAGTGTAAAGAGTCAAACATTTGAACACCACCGATCAGTGGTACATCCTTAATTACACAATGGAACACCAACGATAATCAATGTGGAAGAACAAGTGGTGGTGGCCAAACAATATGCAACCGTGATATTCATTCAAATAAAGGCCATTTTTTTTTTTGGTATTCGGTGTGTTAAGGGATGCACAGCCTATGACTGTACAATGGTGTTATATGTATCTAACTTCATTTTTGATTAACAGAAGGTCAACCATTATAAACCAAACCTTATTAGAACTATTTGTCTCGACGCAGCCGAGCAGAAATAACTTTTTTTTCAATAGGAATAGTATGATATATAGCAAATGGAAGAATAAAGTCATTCTCTAATGGCTGACAAAAATAGTAATGTAGTCTATAAGCAACTACAAAAAATATGCAAAAAATAGGAAAGAATAGCAGAAAGATCAAGCCCTCTCAAAACTCGAGGAGAAGGACCAAAGCAAGCTGCAACTGAACCAAGAGGACCAAACTGAAAATCCATCTCAAGCTCCACTAAAAATGCCTGCTCCAGCCGACCAATCCTACAACACTAGACTCGATGAAGAAAAGATTCTACACCTGTCCCAAAAGAAGCAATCACTGCTGAAAGAAGTGTTTCAAACCAAAGCCAAAACTCTAGCTTCGGCTCCGCTGAGCAGGAAAGAACCCCAAAAAACAAGATAGCCCAGAAGCACGACCACTACAAAGAAAAAACAAACCCTGTACCTACATAAGTAAAAACTAGGTAAAATGGGGGAGGGTAAGCAGGGAGGAGGACGGAAGAAAAGAAAAACAAACACACAATCGCACTTATGCACACACAACACAACTAAGAAATCATCCAACACCAGCACAGGGAAGCAAGCCCACCGTAACATCGAAAATAAGAGCCAAATCCAGTGAATGGGAGTGAATGGATTCCCTGAACGGTCTACCATGAAAAACAAGGAAAACATCATTCTTAACCCTACGAATGATGGTAGACGAATCCATAGGAACTGGTCATTTACTGGATAGTCCGGTGGAACATCACCATGTAGGCATTACTATTTATATGCATAAAGGAATAATTTCAAAGGAGCGAGGGGGATGGTAACCAAAAATCAAGGGAAATGCATGGTTAATAGTTTTTTAATAGTGTTCAATCCAATAATCTACTCAAATTCCATATGTTGTTCAAAATTTAATAGCTGAGGCATTAATGAAAGCTCAGTGATAAGTGGTTGTATGGTGGTGGAAATAGTTGGATAACAAAAATAAAATCTAGGCCAACTTTGAAAACCAATTTTCTTAGTAGGTCGGCCAGTAACAACCAAACCGTTGAGGGAAGCTTCGGTTTCCAACAGCCGAATGATGGTGGGGGTTGTTGACTGGTAAATCATATATCTAAGCTGAATTAATATACAATAATGTAGCAAGCTAAACAGTTGTACCAAGATAGGTAAGTGAACCATATATCTTGCATGGAAAAGAATATATGAATATATAGGGACATAGTACCTATGTGGTAAATGCTCCGCTAAAGCCTCGAAAAATCCCCATTATAGCACATAACACTCTACAATTGTGGATTCGCTTTAAGCGCTGCTATTTCCCACTGCACCTACTAAATCATAGTTTTAGCACTTGCTTCAATAATGTTGATAAATAGAGGTTGATTTGACTATATCTTTTTATACCAAATCAATAAATTTAGGGTAAAGAACTTATTTTAAAGCGTATATGATCAATGTAAGTTCACTAAAACTATTATTTATATATCAAGATACTCTTTCAGTTTTTTATATAATATTAAATAATATTTTATTCATATAAATAATATGTGAATGAAAATAGATTAAAATTATCTATTCGATTTTGCATAAAACAAATCCCTTTTAATCTCCACTATTTTCTGTTATATCCCAGATTTATCCATACTATAACTTTTTACCCCTTCATTGTTATGAATCCCCTAAGCACTTCAACTGCATACTGAGAGTAGAAAAAATTACATGAATATTCAAATGAATACATGAATTTAATTTATTCATGAATAAATGAATACATTAACTGTCAACATGAATAGTTGAACTGTAAGCAATATATGAATACATGTACTATCAACATGAACACCTGAATTATCAATGGTACATGAATCCGTGAATACATGAACTATCAATTATACTGAGTTGTTAATCGTAAATAACATAGGGATAAGGATAGAGTACAAAATACATGGAAGTGAACATCCAATTATATTAGCATTGTTTTCTAATCAAAGTCCTCAAAATACTCCTATTACCTGATACAAAAACAATTTTTCCAAACAAAATACTAGTAATTGTTTCATTTTCACAAACGAATGCTCCTATATAAAATGGGAGCGGCTATTGGGATACAAAATTAAACACAAAATAAGACACACAAATCATGAATCGTTGGATTTGTTTGTTTTTATGTGGAAAGTTAAATTCATGGGAGGATCTAGTGGTTGAGATTTGTTTTGTCCAATTTTGTGTTCTCATATTGTGTTCAAATAGAGTTTCCCATATAAAATATTCAAATCTGCCCACATATAAAATACTTCCATTTAACCCCTATCCTTTTGCATATTTCTCCCATTCGTTTAGTTCTTCCTCCAATAAGTCAGTTGCTTCATGCTCTATAGTAAACACTGATTAGCTATCCTTGTGTAACAACCCGCAAAAATCAGGACCAATTTAAAAATTTTATTTTAGAAAATTTTAATGAATTTTGACAATATAAAATAATTTATTTAAATAATAATGATCACAAATTTGATTTAAATCGAAGTTAGAATGAATGATTTAATTTTTATTATAAAAAGAGTTAGAAATAACGCGGTAGTTTGAAAAGTCAAACTTGAACTTTGACTGACCGTACAGGATGCAAAATTTAACGGATTTTAGTGAAACCAAAAATATTAGAATCTATTTAAATTTATCTTTCCAATGAATCCGAAAAATCGAAATTTCATAACGGGAATCAAAAGTTATGTTAAAATTAAAATCTAGAATGGTCGCTATGAAATTTATAAGGGCCAAAATGCTACATTTTGCAGAATAAGGAATTAGGACCCGAAACCATCTCCATTGGTTTTATAATGTTGTTTACATATAAAAATGACTATAAGAACTTATATTTTTGAGTTTCGGGAAAATTCCACTATTTTTGGTATTTTTAAAATATTAAAATATACACCTGAAAAATAGAATTTTTGCAAACGAACTCCGAATTCGACGAAACCAGTTTCTATGGATTCGGAATATTAAATTAAGGTAAAATTCTAAAATTTATAATTTTTGAAATTATTTTGTGGCCTGTATAATTTTTACAGTGGAAATACAGCCTATTTTCAGACTTCGGAAATTTATAATAAATTCATACGGAATCGGAAAATTACGAAATCAGGTTCGTTGGATTCGTAATGACCTGAAATAATTATGTTTAAAATTTGATTAATTTTGAAATCAGCATGTATTTATAAGAATTTTTGAACTGTAGAAAACAGTTGAAAATTGAGTAATTGGGCACATAATGATATTTGGGCCCAAACCAAAATTAAACCCATGGTATATATTATCTTTTTTCTGAGTTTTAGGGCTGAAATTCGAAATGCACAGCAGTCACTCTCTTTTCCATCATTTTTTCTCAATTTCCATGGCGGCTCCCTCTTCCTCTAAAATTCATAAAAAAATAAAATCTCTTCAAACCATAGCAAATTATATGTTTTCTCGAAGGTCTCGACGATACGAAGCTAATGGTGTAGTCGGTTTTGTCAAACAGCGCTCGGATTTGCCGGAATCTCGTCTTAAAGCTCGCTGTTTTCGAAATTCAGAAACTCAAAACGTAAATCAAGAAATTCCCGTGAATCGAGGAAGAATTAGACGAAGTCACGAACACGGAAGTTCTTCGTCTACGCAAGACGAAGATGCTCAGAAAATTTCAGGCAGTTTGGAGGTGTGAGGCGGCCTGTGGGACCCGCGAGGCGAAATCCTTTCTAGGCGATTTCCCGATGATCGGAGAAGCTTTAGGGGCGGCTCTTTCTGGTGGTGGTGCGTCTCGCCAAGACGAAGACATTGGCGGTGGTCCCGTGGCGTCAGGTGGCCCAAGGCAGCGGCAAAGTGCGGTCAAAGTTCGGCGGTGAACAGTGTTTTTCGGTCAACGGGCTGAGGGTATTTTCTATTTTATTTTTAAATTATTTAATTAATTTCCAGAACTTTAAAATTGCATAACTCACTCATACGAAGTCGAAAATAGACGATTTCAGGTGCGTTGGGATCGTGGCGACGAGATGGACGCGTGGACACTAATTTTGTCCAATTCCGAGACAGTGAAATTTTTAGGTATTTTTCACGAATATTAATTAATTATTTAATTATGTCCAACTTTAATAAATCATAACTCTCTCGTACGAGGTTCGATTGACGAACCGTAAATTGCGTTGGACTCGTCTTTCCGAGCTCTTCGCGATGGCGCAGACCAGAGCTGAATCCGAGACACTCAAATTTTCAGCAAAAATCAAGGTGAGATTCTATTTTATAATTTATTAAATTTAAATTATTTTTCTTGTGGTTTTGATGTTTGTATGTACATGATTGTGGAATGATGATGTATGATGTCTGTTTGAGAATTGGTGATAGTTGTTTGGGTTATTATGGACAAATTGTTGTTGCATACACTGTTGATGAAATTTGTTGAATCAATAGAAACGATGTACATGATGTAAATGATAAATTCATTTTTATTTATTTATTTAAAATGTATGGAAATTTATATTTAAATAAAAGTTACAATTCTCATTGTTGTTCAGAAAAAAATGAAACTTTGTTTATGTTTACAAAGATTATAACTTTGAATGGGATTAAGAAGATTACAACTTTGTTTTTGTTCTAAAAAAAAAAATTACAACTTTGTTTGCGTTTTTTTTTATATATAAAATTGAAACTTTATTTTGTTTTTGAAAAGAACAAACTTTATTTTGTTTATGAAAAAGAACAAAACTTTGTTTTGTTTATTGAATAAAAGTTCAAACCTTATTTTGTTTTGTTTAAAAAGAACAAAACTTTGTTTTGTTGGTAAAGATTTAAAACCTTGTTTGTGCTTATAAAAGACTGAAATTTTGTTTTGTTTATAAAGATTAAAACTTTGTTTTGGTTATAAAAATTTCATCTTTATTTTGAGACGATTATAATAAATAAAGTTTTGATATTTATTTTAGAATAATTAAAATTTTGACTTTTAATAAAAGATTTTATTTTTATTTTAAGTTAGATAAAGGAATATATTTTATGGTGAATTTGTGTCATTAAATCAAATGAAATAAAAAGGGCAATACCCAATATGTGAACATTGTTAAATTGTGCAAATTGTCTATGTTCCATTTATGCACCTGTATACACTGCCATTTACAAGCGACCCTGGCTTGTTTATGTGAGTGAACGATCAATTTTTACACATCGTCTAGAAGCACAGTTTATTTTAAATATGTGAATTGTGTTGGCTGAAACCCCACACGGGTCAAGGGTTGACTTTTGAATACACGTCACCCTTGGAATAATTAGAAATGCACTTTGGATGGATGTTCTGAAATTGTTATGTAATTAATGTTTGATTTTACGTATAATTAAATTATATGGAAATGGTGGGTCTCATTCCAATTTTGAGTAAAGTAATAAATATGCAAATTAATGAAATAAATTGGAAGTTGAAGTATTTAGATGATTTAATTTTCCATTTAAAAAGGAAATAATAAAGAAGCTTTTGAATTGACAATATTTCCTTCGAATGAAGGAAATAAATGCCCATTTATTATTCAATTAATGATATTAATTGACGCTTGAATTAAGTAGATAAAAACCTGTAACATTTGGAAGGTTATAAACAAATTATTGGAATTAGTAAATCACATTCCAATTATATTAAGAAGATTACAAATTGAAAAGATTACTTTTTATGTTAACATTAAAAATGGAAGATGGATTTCAAAATTTGAAATGTTTTTAAATTGATTTCATTTTAATATTGAAATGGTAGGTTTTAATATCACAAATTAAAACCGTTTTTTTTATAATTATTATTATTATAATATCATAATAATATGGAAAGTTAATATGTATTGAAATGGAATAATAAAGCTTTATATGAAAGAATATTTCAAGTAAGGAATGATATTAAGTAGTAGGATATTTTAAAATATAAAATATTTTAAAATAATATTCTTGGATAATATTTATAAATAAAACTATTAATTGTACTTGGACACGAGGTTAGGTCACATTTATGGCGGAAGTCTGCCCGGAACCAACCGGCATATCCAGCAGCCATAAATGTTGGGCCTAATGTGAGAGGTCCAAGTGCGCAAATACGAATTGGGTCAAGACACGAGGTTAAGCCCAACCTGTGGTAGAAGTCTGCCCGGAATCAACCGGCATATCCAGCATCCACAAGTTGTAGGCCTAATGTGAGAGGTCTGGCCCGCTATTAAATAATAAAATGTAAAGATAAACTTAATAAATGGATAAGGAAAATGAATCGGTCCATTTAAAAAAATAGTAACTCCATTTTAACCCATATAAATTATGTTATACATTTTATAAAGGAAATCGAAGATGATTAATATTTTATTTAAGATTAAATGAAATACTCTGAAATAAATGATGTCTAATTATATATATTAAATGGGAAATTTATGAAATTTAAATTTGGGTTTATCGTGAATTATGTTTTAAATAACATTTATTCTTTAACCCGAATTTATGATAGAATTAATTCCCTAAAAATTGAATAATCATTTAATAATGACTTTGGAAGATTAAAACTAAATAAGATTTTAATTAAATCTTTAATTAGATTGAAAGGGAATTAAGTAGTTAAGATCACTGAATTAAGAAAGTGATCGAAAATGGAAAATGAACCATAAAGCAATGAATATTTTCATGTTATAAATGAATAAATGAATGAAAACATGAAATGGTTATTTTATTTATATATTTTATATAAATAAAAGTAATGAAATTTTTATTTACTTTTCACATGTAAATAAAAAGAATGAAAATAAGAATGAAACTTTTATTTACATTTCACATGTAAATAAAAAAGATGAAAATAAGAAGGGAATTTTTATTTACATTTCACATGCGAATAAAAAGATAAAAATATGAAATGAAACATGATTTAGAAGCATGAACCGCATATGAAAATTTAACATGTTTTTAAAAAAAAAACATGAAGTCGCATGTGAAATGCATAATCAAGAAACCGCATATGAAATAAAAATTCATGTTTAGAGTAGTATTACTGCATATGAAATGAAAGGCAAATCTTGAGATAGCGTTAATATATGTATGATATTCAAACATACTTAAGGTTTATGCTACCATATTAAAAATAAATATTTTTTTTTAAGATCATGTTCTTATAATAAAAATGAACATATTTTTGATGTCGTGTCTATATATTGAAATAAGGTCCTTTTTATTTGAAAAGAATTAAACGTTTAAAAGACTTTAATTGTATATATGTTGGCCTTAATGAAATGATATAAAATAAAATATCATTTTTATTTTGTATGATTGTTGAAATAAAAAGAATAAATTGTTGAATTATAAATTCTTTGACACGATTAATGAATGGACGATATATTTATACGCATGAAATGAATGGACAATATATATATGCATGAAATGAATGGACGATATTTATGAAATGAATGGACGATATTTATGAAATGAATGGACGATATATATATACATGAAATGAATGGACGATATTTATATTTATAAAAGAATAAATAACGATATAGAATGGTTTGCAAATTTATATATGCGAGAATTATTTGGAAAGTCCGAGTTTACTCTCATTCCAAATAATGATACGACGTTCGAAGAGTTGAAGACGGTGATTGAAGACCGACAATCTTCACATCGAATGGGTGTGTTGCTATTGAGACCCATGATGGGAGTAGCTACCTTGAAGGGGCGACAGTAGTAGCCGTCCGGACGTAGTGTTGATTGCACGGGTTTGGCTTTCGCTCAAACCCAGAGCGTAAGCGCGTAAATGGATTGTATGTCTGACATTGTATTCCTTTATACTGTATTTGTTGATCTCTGCTAAACATATATCTGTTTGGTGTTTTACACCCTTCTCTGAGACGTATGAGCTCAGGGGTTATATGTTGGTAGAAATCAATGGTATGGTATGGATTGACGATGTGGCATGCTAAGATGCATATGATCAAGGCTTTGTTGAAAAGCAGGCCTTGTGGGATGATCAAAGCATAGCCTGTTTAGGCATAGCTTTGTGTATAGCGTGACTTCACGAGCCTCACACACCGGCGGAGTCTAAAACGGGAGAAGGGAACGCAGGGAGAGCAGCACGTTTCTTTCTAGCTAGAGTGGTGTCAGTGACCTACCAGCCCTGACATTTTACTTATGTGGATGATGGAATGAGGCGCCTCGGATAGGTCCTATAGGACCGGGGAACGTGTGCTTAGGAATAACTAATCCTCTAAGCTGTATGTGAGGACCGGCCCTGCCATTTCCAAGGATTAACTGCGGGTAATCCTGAGGCATCAGCTAGAGTGTCTCGAATCGGTAAGGAGCTCCTCCCTAGCCTTGACTCAGATGGAAATCCAAATTCCAAATACGACCCTTGCGGTTTTGATTGTATTACTAGTATGGAGGCATAGCATATGGTACCTATGCTTCCTAGGATTGATACATTTACTTTGAAATGTTTTAAAACATATACACACTAATAATAATATCGTTTTTATCGTATCAAGCATGTTTGACCATTATAAGGTAAAACCCTATCCTCCGGTTTGCGTTGCATTGTGTGATGGGACTTGGGTCTTATGATGGTTTCATTTTTCTACAAAGCATTGCGTTGTTTTGACGATTTACTTAAATTATGCACGGCAATCCATTGGAATAAAACCCGTTCCGCTTTAGCGGCGTGGTCCGTGGATTTGCCTTATTACTATTAGTGATATTAGTTAAGAATTCTCACACCAGTCCCACGACTGACCCGTTGTTTGTTTCCACTTTTGCAAACTCGGGTGCCCTCTTTTCCACACGGGCAGTCGAGTAGCTTTTTGCAGATATTTATCTCTTTAGCAGGATCCTGGATTGAAGCTCAAAGCTGTGTCCAGAGCATAGAAAAGTCTTCCGCTGTCTTAGTATTTTATTTCCACTGCACTGTATTAAAGTAATGTAAAATTATCTTCCGCTGTAAATTTATTTAATGTACTCTGATATATATATTCTGTACTCTGATGTAACATTTATTATGATGTTATAAAAGTCTGCTGTTATTGTTCTGATGTTGTTGTATTCCCAAAGTTAACGTATGCGGGAATTGAACGGTCTTGGTCGATTTAGCGGTCGATTAAGTCCGGGCAAAATCCGTGTCGTTACACCTTGAGAGAGAAACTTTAATATTTTCCTTCATTATTTATAGCTTTACCAATATCAAATCCTAGCATTGATTTAAAAAATTCAAGTGAACAAAAAAAGTAAAGAACGTAGTTACTTACCAGTTTTTCATTATTGTCAACTTTCCTTAAGAAATTTCTCTAGGCCTCCGAATTTTGAACAATGGGATGCAACACATTCAAATAATATCATGTTATATACTTACTCCTTACAATTCCAAGGATAAACAAGAGAGTATTCCATGATTTTAAAGAATGTACATGATTTTACCAATTTTCTGAATTCCAATATCCGTTATCAAATGTAATCTTACAATGGTTAGCATTTCAAACTCCATGACATTTGCTTGGAACAATTGAATTTATAGGGATGCGCTAAGCAATACCAAATTGAGGTAGAACTCTAATGGGTAGTATAGTATAGTTCCGCAGTATCAAAACACAAAATGATGTCGTTATAGAATGTGACCTTAGGCACGAGGCAGTGAGACCTTAAAATATGATAAGGATACCAACAACCTAAAAGTAAACATGTCATTTACGTTTGTATGATTTACATAGCAAAATAAACAAGAAATGGTAATGCTCAAGATCAAGAACTAATGTTCAAAAAATTGATAAAATTAAATAGCCAAATCAAAGGTTCAAAAAATAAACATAAATCACTTAATTTACATCTTGTGCAGATAAATCATCTAACTATACTCGAAATTCTATTTCCAGATTGTTTCATTAGTTGCCATCTACACATGCTTAACAACATGTCTTCATAGTCTTAATTGAGATTACGAAGAATAGGGAACAGATCGTAAATCAAAGCTTATAGAAATATTCATTAGTAATTATTTTATTATTATATAGAATGAATAAATCAAAATAGAAATGATTTATTTCCAATAGTGTGAAGTAATAATCCATCTATTTTACATACCGTCTTGAAGCCAAACCCATTTGACAATATAAAAACATTAATACTCCCATCCTCCAAGCTTGTTCTTTCAAATGATTTATGTCCTCCAAACATCTCAAATAGTGTTTTTGGCTTATCACAAAATATAGTTAAACCCAATAAATAAAGCATATAAGCATAGGCAAGAACCATGTAATCCTTCTCATTACATCTTCTTTATTTTCCTTCTCCACAATTATTTTGTAACACCCCTAATTTTTGGTAAATGTTATTTAGGAAATTTAACTAACTAAATTCGATAATAATATTATTGTAGGGTGTTGAATTGAGTTCTATACATATTAATAATTAATGGGTTGGCCTTAGACAGGAGGGAATATGAGAGGGGAAAAGTGGGAAAGACCTAGCCTTCTATATACGTATTTACCACTATTTTACCCTTGTCATTTCTTGTTCAAAACCATAAAAGATTAGACATAGAGGCTAAAGAGGAGTAAAAAGAAGAAATTAAAGAAAAAGCTAGGAAGATCAAAGATTTGGATCATACATCAATAAATCTCAACATCTCATCTTAAACTAAGGTGAATAATGACTTCTAAACCCATGTTTATTTTGGGTATGGGAAATATCCGAAACATTTACTTGATTACATGATTGTTTTCGTTTATGTGTTGATGCAAATGTATTGTTTGGGTAGAACAATGGTTGGATGACTTGAATATGCTTGTTTTGCATGAAGAATAGGTTATGGTTAAACCTATAGATAAACATCTCCGATTGACTTGAAACTTTTGTATGTTGTTTATAACATGGTTTGGAGATGATATTTCAATTTCACAATAGTATATGCTCATTGGAATATTATATGGATTTCCTAAGTTTAATTATATGTTAATTTCAGGATAAAATAATAATGGGGATTAATTGATGAATTTAGGCTTGAAATTTTAATAAATGATAGAGGAGGATATATAAATTGTGTGTGTTTTTGGGATTTACCCATGCTTGGATTAATTGATACGAAATTTCTAAGTTGGCTAGACTTTGGGTAATTAACGTGTTAATTAGGCAAATTAACATTATATCATTTCCATTGTTTCAGCAATATTATTTATGAAAAAGATGGAATTTTGATTAGTACAACTTTTTACAAACCAATCGTATCTCAACAAATATAGTGGAGCTGGTGAAAATTATTGCATTATAAGAAAATAAACCATTTTCTTTCTTATTACTATTAGTGCCATCACCCTAGGTTGGAAGCGCCTTTCAATATGGTCAGAAGAAACTTCCACCAAGCTCTAGTGTTTGTAATTCCACCAGTATAGAACATGAAGCATTCAGGCTTCTACGTCCATCCTTTCACTTGGTATTGGCCACTAGCTTTATGTTTTAAAATTTATCCACTCCATTGATCATATCGCCTTCGTACATATGCTTCCGCTATTGCACTGGGTCGATATGACTATTTTTGAAGGTAAATAACAAGGTGTTTCCACCTCTATTGTTTTAAAGGTTTAAGGCTGTCACCTCTCAACCCTTTTGACATGATTGAAGGGATCTTTTAGCATTTTATAAATGTTCTAAGGCTTCTGCCTCAATACCTCTTCGGTTAGGCTGAAAGGATATGGTATTTTAAACCATGTTTTCATAACTTAGAGGCAATCCCCTCTATTTTCCTTTGTTAGGATTAAAGGGGACTTGATTTCAAAATTTCTTTGTGTCTTATTTCCTTTGAACCTTATCGACAAGAAGTTCTTAATAAGGGTTGTTATGAAGTACGAGTCTATCATATTCAACCCCTTTGACATAGATGTTATCAAAGGGAGGCTTTTAACTCTAACTTCATTTCTAAACTACTTGCAAAGGACTAGGGCTTTTTACTTCGACCCTGTCAACACACTAGTGTCAAAAGGTCCATTTCCTCTAAAACCCCTGGCACCTTTGTCTTTGCCAACAAGCTTTCCTTTTGAACTTGTTTTCTAAAATCATTATGTGTACACAATTATGGTTGACAAGAAACCTTTTAAACCTTTTTATGAATCCCAATGGCTTGTTGGTGTCAACGCTGCAGAAAGAGTGTATTATGTAACCTGTTTTAAAAAAGCATGATGCTTACACCTTAGTATATTATTTCCATTTCTTTTTCAACATAACCATTTTGGCTTGCTTGTTTTATAATGTTGATAGGGTTTAATCTATATTTGCCTTCGACATCCACGGAGGGAACCGAAAGGGTATGGAGTTGGTAAGGGTGTCACTCCCACATAATTATGCATGATGCTTTCAACATGGAACTATTAGGTCACTTTGAATGCTACATATAGCCTGTCAAAAGATAGAGAATTGACTTAAAATTGATAGGGAACTAAGTTATTCTTTCTATTTTTTTGAGAACATCTAGGACACCAGTGGGGAAGATACTTAAGGATAAAAAATACATTTGGAAGATTACTGGGATAGTTAATCCTATAGCATTAAGGGTTTCATTGTCAACCGAAGGTAAAACTATGTGAATATGATGGTTAACCACATCGATGGGTTCTTGGTCAGCTGAAGGTAAACCATGTGGTATGTGAGGATTACTTAAATTACATTGTCGAGGGGTTCACAGTCATTCGAAGTTAAAAATATGAGGTGTGTGATGGTTATCCCACATCCATATGAATATGTTGCGATACCAATGGTGTGATTAATCCACTAGGTAAGGGAGGCAGTCCAGGTAATGAAAAAGACGGGTAATTATCAATACTAAACTCAAGAGGGAAACTTGAAAACAAGTAGGTAACTTGTAGATAAGAAAACTTATCATGACACTATCAAGACAAATAATTAAAATAATATGGATGGGATATCCACAGTACGTTGCATGTTGCACATTATAACGGTTGTTGTTGTTATTATTATGTTCTAATTATTAGTCATGTGGGAGCATAGGCTTGTTATTATTTTTAGATATTACTAGGGAAACAAATTCCATTACACATCGTAGTCTCACTAGATATCCTGTTGGAAGCGGAAGCTATATTATTATTTACACAGGTTCATTGACTAATCCAAGATTTTTATTTTCCCCTCTTGGTACTCATTTGAGTAGGCTAAGAGAAATGATATTTAGGTTCCAGGTCTACGAATAAGCTTCCAGAGAGGAGTAAGAGATTATAATCTATTTAGGAGTTCTATTCTGGATGTTTTTATTCATGTTGGATGTACGATAAGGTAAAGATGCTTCTTGTCTACGTTTAAACTCTGATCAACCAAATGAGCATCTTAATATGTCACTCAAGATTATATTTTGTAATAATTATATTGTGATCTCAATGAGGGACGTGAATGGGAATTTGTAATGAATGATTGTAAATGAATTTGCAATCAATGAATGATTACATCTAATTCTTACCTCCTGCCATCCCTCATCCGCTTCATGATTTTCTTTTCCGCCGTTAGGGTTATTTGAGCTACTGTCACCATTAGGTGTAACGACCCAGAAAATCTGAACCAATTTAAAAATTTTAAATTGGCTAAAATAATGGATTTTAAATATTTAAAATAAATATTTTAAACAATGGCGATGAAAACTGAGTTGAATCGACATTTGAAAATGAATATAATTAAATATAATTATATATAGAAGTGAAAATGGCGCGGTAGTTCGATAATTCGATTTCAAACTTCAATTGAATATACCGGGTGCAAAACAATACAGATTTTAGTGAAACCAAAAACATTTGAATCTAATTGGTAATATCTTTCTAACGAATCCGACCAATCGAAATTTGATAGCGGGAATCAAAAGATATGTCCAGTTGAAAATTCTGAATAGTCGCTATGAAATTCAGGCCCTTAAAAATGGACATTTTGCATACGACCTCGGATTTAGACGAAACCACTTTTGTTAGATCCGCAGTGTCAGGTTATTGCTAGGTTTCAAATTTCATAATTTTTCGAATCAATATGTGAGCGTGGCAAAAGAAAACGCGTTTGACCAGTTTCTGTTGATTTTAATCGACTGGAAATTGGCCATTTTTCAAACGGTCTCAGAATTTGACGAAACTAGTTTTGTTAGGACCGTATCGTCAATACGAAGCTAGAAAATATTTTTCTGGAATTTTTCTAGTTAGTATGTGACCCCGGTAATTTGAAATGTGCGTTTAAAATTCAATATAATGATTTAAATGAAAATTCAAAAGGAAACTGACTATAACGATCAGATCAGCTTGCGATACATATCCCATTGTGTTCGGAATGGGGGTGAAACGCTATGGGCGACAGGCGGTGGGCCTCGTTTCGAGGTCGTGTGTAAAAGTCAACCCTTTTGCAAATTTAAATAATAAAATAATAAAAAAAAAATAATTTTCATTCCTCCCTCCCCTTTATCTTCTTCCTGGCCCCCCCCCCCCCGATTTCATTCTGCAGTCAAACAAAAAAAAAAAAAAAAAAAGAGAGAACCCTAAGACGATCGCCGAGCCACCGCCGAACCACCAACCTCCCACCGCTCCGCCCCCCACTGACCTCGACGCCGATCAAAGACCCAACCACCACGAAGGCCTCGCCCTCCTCCCTTGATCGAAGCACCGCGACATCGATTAGCCCCCCGTCGAATCCCATCGCGAAGACGTAGCGCACCCCCCACCGTCGAATCAAAGCTCCAAACCTCGAGCGCCACACTCGCGAAGACGCAGCGCCACCCGCACCTCGAAGCCTTGCCTCCTGCCTCCGACGATCGGTGAAACGCCCCCCTTTCTTTTTCTGTAAGTATTTATTTTATTATTTTATTTTTATTTTATAAAAACAGGATTAAAACTGTTTTATGATTAAGGAAAAAAAAAAAAAACTGAAATAGTTAAAAGTAAAAACTGAAATGTTTTAAAGAAGAAAAAAAACTGAAATGGTTTTAAGTATTAAAACTGAAAGTTTTAAAAGTATAAAACGGATTTTATATAAAAGTAAAAACATATTTTTTTATAAAAATAAAAACTGAAATGTTTTAAAGATTAAAACTGTTTTGTTTTAAAAAGTATAAAAACTGAATATTTTTAAAAGTAGTTTAAAACTGAATAAATTTAAAAGAAAAACTGTTTTGAAAAGAAAATAAAAACTGCATTTTCTATGAAGATAAAAACTGCCTTTTTATAAAAGAGAAAAACTGATTTTATTTTGAACTTTAAAATAGGAAAAAGGTTTAATCTTTTAGTAGAAAAAGATTGGAACTTGCAAAAGTAAAAATCATATTTTTTTATGTTGAAAGTCGAAATAAAAAGACATATTTTTATATGTTGAAAAGCAAAAATAAAAATCATATTTTTATATATTGAATAGCGAAGTCGAAATTCGATTTTTATATATTGAATAGCATAGTAAAAATTCTATTTTTACATATGCAGAGAATACGGGCGAAAGCGACAAAAGGCGAAGATTTTATACAAAGAAGAGTCTTGAAGTTGGATAGCTATTGGTGAGATTTCTGATTTAAAATTTATATATATATGTGTGAAGTAAAAGTGAATTGCTATATATAAATATATATATATATATATATACGCCCCTCGTCCACAAACCATGGACGATATTTATTGGTTGAAACTGTTGTGAAAATTGAATGATTGTTTGGGATTGTTTGAGATTGATATTGGTTGATTGAGGTTGAAAAATACCCATTTGTGGTTGTGAAATATTTGGTTGAAACCACTTAGGATTAGTTTGTGGAAATGAAATAAATATATACATGCCGCCTGCGTGCGAACTAGATGCATGATTCCCATTGTCAAAAACCGCGAGGTTTTAAGGTAGAGCGAGGAGCCGTACTAGGGACGGTGCCGGTGTAACTACCCTGCCGTTATGCTGCCGAAATTTTGAATAATATTTGTGTGTTTGAATTATTTTCATATGCATAAGCTATATTTATTCATTGTATTGAAAACATTCATGTGTTGAATTGATATTCATCCGTTGTTTAGAAATTCATGTGTTGAATGGTATTCATATTTTGAAATAAATTGTTCGATAATAAAAATCACATTTTTATCTATGTATAAAAGCTATTGAAAACATTCATGTGTTGAATTGATATTCATCCGTTGTTTAGAAATTCATGTGTTGAATGGTATTCATATTTTGAAATAAATTGTTCGATAATAAAAATCACATTTTTATCGATATCTAAAAACTATAGAAAACATTCATGTGTTGAATTGATATTCATTCGTTGTTTAGAAATTCATGTGTTGAATGGTATTCATATTTTGAAATAAATAGTTCGATAATAAAAATCACATTTCTATCTATATATAAAAACTATAGAAAACATTCATGTGTTGAATTGATATTCATTCGTTGTTTAGAAATTCATGTGTTGAATGGTATTCATATTTTGAAATAAATAGTTCGATAATAAAAATCACATTTCTATCTATATATCAAAACTATAGAAAACATTCATGTGTTGAATTGATATTCATTCGTTGTTTAGAAATTCATGTGTTGAATGGTATTCATAATTTGAAATAAATTGTTTGATAATAAAAATCACCTTTTATCGACTATATGAACTATATAGAAAAATAGTGTTTTGAAATGAATCGTTTTACAATAAAAATCACATTTTTATTGTATGCAAAAATCGTTAAAATGCGAAGTGTTAAAAATAGCCACTTGTTCAAAATAAACATAGATGAGTTGAAATATTCATTAATTAACTAATGAAATGATTTGCACCTATTTATGTAACATTAGAATGAATGGTGTTTTTAAACCAAATAGAAATCGATTATGAAATCGAATAGAAAATGAAAAATGATATGAACTGTATATATATGTACATGCAATATTCTTTGAACATGTTATAGCAAAGGGGCTAGAGAAGAGGAATAAAATTTTGTGCCCAACAAATAGGTACACATTTACTGATTTGTTTGGGTGATGATTTTGAGCCTATTGGCTAGCCGCTTGGCTTCTTCTTTTTCTTTTTGAGATTAGAAGGACCTGGACGCTATTTGCGATTTCCCGACGCTCCCGGTGCAGGGGAGGTTATGGCGAATTTTTTCCAAAATTTAAGGTGTTAGAAATTTTTTTGAAATGAAAACGATATAGAAATCCTTGAATGAACTATATTTATATAACTATATAAATATAAATAAAATTAAAACGAAACGAGGCCGTGCAGTTCGTATTTTGAAACCGTGATTTCAAACGACTAGTACGGGAAATCTGACCATTGGATTTTCCCGAAACTTCAACCGTCGGGTTCGCCTTGGAATAATCTTTCCAACGGCACCAACCTTGTAAAAATCCAACGGTTGGATTGTCTGGAATGTTTAATTCAAATCTGAAGAAAAACAGCGCCAGAAACGATTATATTTATTTATATATATAAATAAAATTATATTTAATCGAATAACGACGCTGCAGTTCGTATTTTGAAATCGAAACTTCAAACGATTGTACCGGGAGATCCGACCGTCGGATTTTCCTGAAACTGGAACCGTTGGATTCGTTTTGAAAAGACCTTTCTAATGATGTAAATTTTGTGAAGATCCAACGGTTAGATTTTCAGATATGTGTAAATCAAATCTGAAGAAAAACAGCGCCACGGCCGCCTTATGGCCCGAAGCGTCGTTTTGAATAAAATGGCTATTTTAAAATAAATAAAAATAGCGATAAATAGTTATAAAATATCGTAAGCGATATGGAATGGAAATAAACTGAATTTGCTTGATTTATGTGATGTTTGATGGTTGAATGTGTTTGGTGTGAAAACTATATAAAGAACACAATTGGTGTTGTCGAATAATTTAACCATTGAAATAAATCGATTTGAAATTCTAAATATACGTGAATTATTTGAAAAGGCCGAGTTAATTCTCATTTCGAATAATCGACCGACGATTGAAATTCGAAGATGAAGACGATGGTCGAAGACCGGAGATCTTCACCTCGTTTGGATGGTATCCGAGGTCCTGATTGGGAGGCATCCCGAAATATGGATAATGAGTGGTGATCGTCCAGACGTACGTGTTGATCGAAGGGTTTGCGAGGTATTTAGTGCCTCCGGTTTCGTTCAGACCCAGAACGGACTTGTAAATGGACTGTGTGTCTGACATAGGATTTATTCTGTGTGGCACGCTAAGATGCAGTGATCAGGGCTTCTGTTGAAAAGCAAAGTCTTGTGGTGATGATCAAAGAACCGCCTGTGTGGCGTAGCTTTGTGTATAACGTAAATTCGCGAGCCTCACACCCCGGTATGAACCTAAAACGGGAGAGGACATCAGGGAGGGCCTGCGTTTCTTTCTAGCTAGGGTGGTGTCAGTGACCTACCAGCCCTGACATTTATATACTTTTCACCTATGTGGTTGTTGCTGTTGCGAGGCGCCTCGGTTTGATCGGACGATCCGGGTCCGATGGAGTCATTCGTTGGCTCGTTTACGCCCCAAAGGGCGGAGAAACGCAGTGTTCAAGAATTTTAATCCACATCGGTGGACCGGCCCTGACGATCCAAGGGCCCACCTGTGTCTGGGTCCTGGGACACGGGCTAGAGCGTCTCGAATTCGGTAAGGACTATCTTTTGCCTTGGTTCATGACGGAAATCCAATTTCCAAATACGTGACGATGCGGTTTCGATTGTATATATATACATTTGGCGACATAGTGGCATGGGACGCTCATGTCGTCTATGATTGATAGTTATGATTTGAAATTGTTTTCGAAACATATAAACACTAGCAATAATATTAAATGCCTTTGTTTTATTCGTATCAAGCATATCTTGGCCGTTATAAGGTAAAAACTCTATCCTCCGGTTTGCGTTGCATTGTGTGATGGGAACTGAGTCTTATAACGGCTTCATTTTTATAAAAAGCATAGCGATGTTTAAAAGAAAGATTTGTTTAAAAGCACTGGCAATCCAATGGAGTAAACCCGTTCCACGAAAGTGGCGTGGTCCTGTGATTAGCCAAATTATATATGTGTTGAGTAGATTTCTCATACCAGTCCCATGACTGACTCGTAGTTTGTTTCACTCTCAAACTCGGGTGCCCCTTTTTCTACACGGGCAGCCTTGTATTCAGGTTTAGCTGGTTCTCTTCTGGATAGCTGGAGCTGAAGATGGATTCTATCATTTATTTCTTTTTATGCTGTTCAGCTCCTATTGTACATATTTTGTTTATTTCCGCTGTAGACATTTATGTATAGCTGAACTGTATTTGTACTAAGTAAGATCCTGTATACTGTGTAACTCTGATGATTACTTTTATCCAGTATATTTTGTTGTTCATTCTGGTGTATTTATTTAATTCTGTTCTGCTATTATATGTTTCTGTGTTATATTCCAAAGATAACCTTGTTTCCGTGAGAACGGGAAATCGGGTCGTCTCAACGTGGTATCAGAGCTTTGGTTAAGCTTAGTTCTGGAATATAACATTTGAACGAACTCGTCAGAAGTAGAACCAGTAGTGTTCTAGGACGGGTAACTCAATACAGATAGGATCAGCAATATCCTAGTATGAGTAAAGCAGAATGAATACACTTCGATAGACACATTTACACTTCAAGTATTTGTCTCTATATTTTAAAATACCTTTTCTGTGACCTGACACTTGATCTGCTATTTGCAGAAGAACTAGAAAATGAGTGCCAGAAACAGAAGAAGTAATACTGACCCGGATATAGAAGCTCTATTCAAGAAGTATAGAAATCTGGGTGGAAAGCCGTTCTCGGGCGAAGAATCTATTATGAGAACACAAGCTTGGATTCGTTCGGCTGAGAAAATATTCGAAGCATTAGAGCTGAGGGATGACCAGAAAAGATTACTGGCCTCCTGGGCACTCGAAGATGAAGCTTTGTTCTGGTGGGATTCTGTTGTTAAAGATAATCCAGAAGGTGATATCACCTGGGATAGATTCAAAGTGATTTTCTTAGAAAGATTTACTCCTCCCGAAGCGACCGAACGGCTATGCGATGAATTTTCTTATCTGATACAAGGAGACATGACAATTCCTGAATATCATAAGAAATTCAATGAACTTTCTCACTTTGCTCCTCATCTAATTCAAAATCCGAAGAGGAAAAATATGAGATTTATTCACGGGCTTCAAAGGAAATACCGGAATAAAGTATTGGGGCATGTGAAGCTTCCTTTCTCAGAGATGATTTATATGGCTTATCAATACGAAGATCTAGACCAGAAAGGAATGTTGCGCGACGAAGAAGAAGTTTGTTGTAGTGACATAGCAGAGTTGGAAACTGACATTCCGGAGGCCAGTACAATGTCTGAAGTCAGTAAGGAGCCCGAAGCAGATCGAAAAAGGGCTAGATCTGAAAAAGAACCTGTCACAACTGCCGTATGCAATAACTGCCATCAAAAGGGGCATTTGTCGATAAATTGTGGGCCCTTAAAGAAACGAAGCAAGGGTGGATTCAAATCCGGTGGGAAGGCTCGAGAGAGTAGGAAATGCCGGAAGTGCCATCAAGCTGGTCATATTAAGAAAAACTGCCCGCTGTCTCAGAAATCTGAAACGGTACAGGTAAATGAAGTAGCAGAAACTTCCGAGCCCTCAGCTAGTCAAGAAAGGGCCGATGTTTTAGAAGGCACGCTTACTGTCAAAAACATTCCAGTCAAAGTACTGTTTGACACAGGCGCGTCACGAAGCTTTATTGCAAAGAGTGCAGTCAAGAAGTTGGATTTGAATTTGAAGAAGCTCAAAGAGCCAATGACTGTCCGAAATCCAGTTGGAGGTTCCATCAATCTCAGTTGGGTTTGTGCAGTACCCGTCTCTTTTTCTTGCTATAAATTCCCTATTATCTCTGTCGTCATGAATTTTGATGAATTCGATCTTATTTTGGGATTGGATTGGCTAACCAAATATGAAGCAGAGGTTAGATGCGCCGAGAGAGTTGTTAGAGCTAAGATTAAATCAGGGGGTTATATAACCATTCCCTGTGAAGGTCAGAATGCTAATAGAAAAGACTTCTGGGCAGCTTTGAATGTTTCTCCAGCCCAAATTGAAAATGTCCCTGAAATCACAGAGAATATTCCTGACCTCATCAAAGATATTCCTGTCGTCAAGAACTATGCGGATGTGTTCGAAGAAGTTGTTCGCTTACCTCCGCAGAGAGAAATAGATTTCAAGATTGCTTTGATTCCCAATGCAAGGCCGGTAGTTCACGCTATTCGAAGAATGTCCTTGAAAGAGAAAGAGGAATTAGACAATCAAACAAGACAGCTAGTATGGAAAGGTCTGATCAGGCCTAGTTTCTCTGATTGGGGTGCAGCAGTGGTGTTTGTCCCAAAATCTGACGGTACTCTACGTCTATGTGTGGATTATCGTGATTTAAACAAGCAGACTATAAAGAACAAATATCCATTGCCGCGGATTGACGATTTGTTGGATCGATTAAATGGAGCACAAGTATTTTCACGAATGGACCTAGCTACAGGTTTCCATCAACTTCGAATTGCCGAAGAATGTGTTCCAATGACAGCGTTCAGAGGCCCCGACTTATTCTACGAGTGGTTAGTAATGCCGTTCGGCTTATGTAACGCCCCTGCTTATTTCGTCGATCTAATGAACAGAGTATTCAGAGGAGTATTGAATAAATTTGTTCTGGTTTTTATTGACGATATTCTAATCTTCTCTAAATCAAAGGCCGAACATGAAAAGCATCTGGAACAGGTTCTAGAAATTCTGAGACGGAATGTATTGAAAGCCAAGTTTTCCAAATGTATATTCTAGCAAGATGAAGTGAAATTTCTGGGCCACGTTGTATCGAAAGAAGGAATTGCTGTGGATCCAAGTAAAATCACGGCTATTCAAAGTTGGAAACAGCCCAGTACTCCCACTGAAGTCCGCAGTTTTCTCGGATTGGCTAGCTATTACCGAAAGTTCGTTAAAAACTTTTCGAAGATATCTGGTCACTTAACGAAGCTTACAAAGAAGCATTCTAAGTTCAAATGGACTCAGGAAAGTGAGGGGGCTTTCGAGGAGCTAAAGTTGAGATTAACTACAGCTCCAGTGTTAACCATTATAGATGGCAACCAGGATTTAAAGGTGTGGACTGATGCTTCTAGAGAGGGCCTCGGCGCAGTGTTAATGCAAAGAGGCCAAGTAATTGCTTATGCTAGCCGTCAACTTAAGCCACACGAGAAGAACTATGTAACTCATGATCTTGAGTTATTGGCTATCATATTCTCTTTGAAAATCTGGAGACACTATCTTCTCGGTGAGAGATTCGAACTGTTTACCGATCATCAGTCATTAAAGTATCTGTTCACTCAGAAGGATTTAAACCTGAGGCAGCAACGTTGGCTGGAGTTTCTTGCAGCATATGACTTTGAAATTATATATACTCCAGGGAAAGCCAATGTCGTGGCTGATGCGTTAAGCCGAAAGAATGAAATGATCGCCAGTTTCATCATTGCGACTTCGTTGATTGATAAGATATCGGCTCTCCAAGAAGACGACCAATTTATCAAAGGAATAAGTCAGCGAATTCGTGAAGGCAATGCTTCGGATTTCCAGTTAGACAACGAAGGGATTCTGAGGTTAGAAGGACGAATTTGCGTTCCAGAAATTCCTGAACTAAGAAGAGAAGTGCTTGATGAATGCCACAAATCTAAGCTCAGTATCCATCCAGGCGTGAATAAAATGTATAACGACATCAAACGCACATTCTGGTGGAAGTCGTTAAAAAGAGACATCTCAATATATGTTAGTCGATGCCCTACTTGTCAGCTAGTTAAAAGCGACCAACAGAAATTGGCTGGATTATTACAACCGCTGGAAGTTCCTGGTTGGAAGTGGGAGCATATTTCTATGGATTTCATTGATGGTTTGCCCAGAACCAGAAAAGGAAATGACAGTATTTGGGTGATCGTAGATCGTTTCACGAAGACCGCCCATTTTATACCTGTCAGATCAAATAGAACTGCTCAGAGTCTGGCGCAGATATACTTCAGGGAAATAGTTAGACTACATGGAGTGCCGCTCAGTATAGTCAGTGATAGAGATACAATATTCACTAGCAAATTCTGGGAAGCATTTCAAGTCGAGCTAGGAACAAAGTTAAACTTGAGCACCGCTTATCATCCTCAGACAGACGGTCAGACTGAGAGGGTGAATCGCATTCTAGAAGATCTATTGCGGGCTTGTGTTATAGATTTCGGTGGATCATGGGAAGACAATCTACATTTGGCTGAGTTCTCTTATAACAACAGCTACCAGGCGAGTCTGACAATGTCGCCATTCGAAGCATTGTATGGTAGACCGTGCCGATCTCCTGCTTGTTGGGTCGAGCCTGGAAATAGACTTGTGTTGGGTCCTGATATGATCCGAGAAGCTGCCGACAAAGTCGATTTTATTAAGAAACGATTGCTCGCCGCTCAAAGCCGACAAAAGAGCTATGCCGATAAAAGAAGAAGAGATATATCCTTCGAAGTTGGCGACTATGTATATTTGAAAGTATCGCCGATGAGAGGAGTTATCAGGTTCGGTAAAACTGGAAAGTTAGCGCCTAAATTCATTGGTCCGTTTCCTATTCTGGAACGGATTGGAACTCTCGCATATAAAGTTAAATTGCCAGACTGGTTGCCTGGAGTGCATGATGTATTTCATATATCTCAACTTCGAAAGCACGTTCATGATCCAGACTTGATCGTGGAAGAAGCAGCTCAGCAGGACATTGAAATTACTCCAGAATTAGCTGTGAGGCGTGAGCCGCTAAAGATTATCGGCAAAGAAACCAAAGAGCTGAGGAACAAGAAGGTTCACTTAGTCAAGGTGCAATGGAGTGGAGATCCGCGAGATTGTACTTGGGAAACAGAGGAGAGCATTCAGAAAGCTTATCCTAGATGCCGAGTAGATATCTCTGATTGACTCTGGTGCAAGGTACATTTACCCTACTTTGCATTACCGTTTAATTCTCTATTCTGTTGCTATTTTCTTCCCATGGATGTGCATTGTTTATTCTATACTCTGAATATTAGAAACAAATTGGTTGTTGTATTGTGGGATTGTAGATTTATCAAACCACTTTCGACTTTATTCCTTTTCGGGGACGAAAAGTTTTAAGTGGGGGAGATTGTAACGACCCAGAAAATCTGAACCAATTTAAAAATTTTAAATTGGCTAAAATAATGGATTTTAAATATTTAAAATAAATATTTTAAACAATGGCGATGAAAACTGAGTTGAATCGACATTTGAAAATGAATATAATTAAATATAATTATATATAGAAGTGAAAATGGCGCGGTAGTTTGATAATTCGATTTCAAACTTCAATTGAATATACCGGGTGCAAAACAATACAGATTTTAGTGAAACCAAAAACATTTGAATCTAATTGGTAATATCTTTCTAACGAATCCGACCAATCGAAATTTGATAGCGGGAATCAAAAGATATGTCCAGTTGAAAATTCTGAATAGTCGCTATGAAATTCAGGCCCTTAAAAATGGACATTTTGCATACGACCTCGGATTTAGACGAAACCACTTTTGTTAGATCCGCAGTGTCAGGTTATTGCTAGGTTTCAAATTTCATAATTTTTCGAATCAATATGTGAGCGTGGCAAAAGAAAACGCGTTTGACCAGTTTCTGTTGATTTTAATCGA
Organism: Allium sativum; assembly: GCA_030737875.1. Taxonomy (NCBI): domain Eukaryota; kingdom Viridiplantae; phylum Streptophyta; class Magnoliopsida; order Asparagales; family Amaryllidaceae; genus Allium; species Allium sativum. Next base: position 962,938,878 of record CM060912.1, on the reverse strand, counting down.
CTGGAAATTGGCCATTTTTCAAACGGTCTCAGAATTTGACGAAACTAGTTTTGTTAGGACCGTATCGTCAATACGAAGCTAGAAAATATTTTTCTGGAATTTTTCTAGTTAGTATGTGACCCCGGTAATTTGAAATGTGCGTTTAAAATTCAATATAATGATTTAAATGAAAATTCAAAAGGAAACTGACTATAACGATCAGATCAGCTTGCGATACATATCCCATTGTGTTCGGAATGGGGGTGAAACGCTATGGGCGACAGGCGGTGGGCCTCGTTTCGAGGTCGTGTGTAAAAGTCAACCCTTTTGCAAATTTAAATAATAAAATAATAAAAAAAAAAATAATTTTCATTCCTCCCTCCCCTTTATCTTCTTCCTGGCCCCCCCCCGATTTCATTCTGCAGTCAAACAAAATAAAAAAAAAAAAAGAGAGAACCCTAAGACGATCGCCGAGCCACCGCCGAACCACCAACCTCCCACCGCTCCGCCCCCCACTGACCTCGACGCCGATCAAAGACCCAACCACCACGAAGGCCTCGCCCTCCTCCCTTGATTGAAGCACCGCGACATCGATTAACCCCCCGTCGAATCCCATCGCGAAGACGTAGCGCACCCCCCACCGTCGAATCAAAGCTCCAAACCTCGAGCGCCACACTCGCGAAGACGCAGCGCCACCCGCACCTCGAAGCCTTGCCTCCTGCCTCCGACGATCGGTGAAACGCCCCCCTTTCTTTTTCTGTAAGTATTTATTTTATTATTTTATTTTTATTTTATAAAAACAGGATTAAAACTGTTTTATGATTAAGGAAAAAAAAAAAACTGAAATAGTTAAAAGTAAAAACTGAAATGTTTTAAAGAAGAAAAAAAACTGAAATGGTTTTAAGTATTAAAACTGAAAGTTTTAAAAGTATAAAACGGATTTTATATAAAAGTAAAAACAGATTTTTTTATAAAAATAAAAACTGAAATGTTTTAAAGATTAAAACTGTTTTGTTTAAAAAGTATAAAAACTGAATATTTTTAAAAGTAGTTTAAAACTGAATAAATTTAAAAGAAAAACTGTTTTGAAAAGAAAATAAAAACTGCATTTTCTATGAAGATAAAAACTGCCTTTTTATAAAAGAGAAAAACTGATTTTATTTTGAACTTTAAAATAGGAAAAAGGTTTAATCTTTTAGTAGAAAAAGATTGGAACTTGCAAAAGTAAAAATCATATTTTTTTATGTTGAAAGTCGAAATAAAAAGACATATTTTTATATGTTGAAAAGCAAAAATAAAAATCATATTTTTATATATTGAATAGCGAAGTCGAAATTCGATTTTTATATATTGAATAGCATAGTAAAAATTCTATTTTTACATATGCAGAGAATACGGGCGAAAGCGACAAAAGGCGAAGATTTTATACAAAGAAGAGTCTTGAAGTTGGATAGCTATTGGTGAGATTTCTGATTTAAAATTTATATATATATGTGTGAAGTAAAAGTGAATTGCTATATATAAATATATATATATATATATATATATACGCCCCTCGTCCACAAACCATGGACGATATTTATTGGTTGAAACTGTTGTGAAAATTGAATGATTGTTTGGGATTGTTTGAGATTGATATTGGTTGATTGAGGTTGAAAAATACCCATTTGTGGTTGTGAAATATTTGGTTGAAACCACTTAGGATTAGTTTGTGGAAATGAAATAAATATATACATGCCGCCTGCGTGCGAACTAGATGCATGATTCCCATTGTCAAAAACCGCGAGGTTTTAAGGTAGAGCGAGGAGCCGTACTAGGGACGGTGCCGGTGTAACTACCCTGCCGTTATGCTGCCGAAATTTTGAATAATATTTGTGTGTTTGAATTATTTTCATATGCATAAGCTATATTTATTCATTGTATTGAAAACATTCATGTGTTGAATTGATATTCATCCGTTGTTTAGAAATTCATGTGTTGAATGGTATTCATATTTTGAAATAAATTGTTCGATAATAAAAATCACATTTTTATCTATGTATAAAAGCTATTGAAAACATTCATGTGTTGAATTGATATTCATCCGTTGTTTAGAAATTCATGTGTTGAATGGTATTCATATTTTGAAATAAATTGTTCGATAATAAAAATCACATTTTTATCGATATCTAAAAACTATAGAAAACATTCATGTGTTGAATTGATATTCATTCGTTGTTTAGAAATTCATGTGTTGAATGGTATTCATATTTTGAAATAAATAGTTCGATAATAAAAATCACATTTCTATCTATATATAAAAACTATAGAAAACATTCATGTGTTGAATTGATATTCATTCGTTGTTTAGAAATTCATGTGTTGAATGGTATTCATATTTTGAAATAAATAGTTCGATAATAAAAATCACATTTCTATCTATATATCAAAACTATAGAAAACATTCATGTGTTGAATTGATATTCATTCGTTGTTTAGAAATTCATGTGTTGAATGGTATTCATAATTTGAAATAAATTGTTTGATAATAAAAATCACCTTTTATCGACTATATGAACTATATAGAAAAATAGTGCTTTGAAATGAATCGTTTTACAATAAAAATCACATTTTTATTGTATGCAAAAATCGTTAAAATGCGAAGTGTTAAAAATAGCCACTTGTTCAAAATAAACATAGATGAGTTGAAATATTCATTAATTAACTAATGAAATGATTTGCACCTATTTATGTAACATTAGAATGAATGGTGTTTTTAAACCAAATAGAAATCGATTATGAAATCGAATAGAAAATGAAAAATGATATGAACTGTATATATATGTACATGCAATATTCTTTGAACAGGTTATAGCAAAGGGGCTAGAGAAGAGGAATAAAATTTTGTGCCCGACAAATAGGTACACATTTACTGATTTGTTTGGGTGATGATTTTGAGCCTATTGGCTAGCCGCTTGGCTTCTTCTTTTTGAGATTAGAAGGACCGGGACGCTATTTGCGATTTCCCGACGCTCCCGGTGCAGGGGAGGTTATGGCGAAATTTTTCCAAAATTTAAGGTGTTAGAAATTTTTTTGAAATGAAAACGATATAGAAATCCTTGAATGAACTATATTTATATAACTATATAAATATAAATAAAATTAAAACGAAACGAGGCCGTGCAGTTCGTATTTTGAAACCGTGATTTCAAACGACTAGTACGGGAAATCCGACCATTGGATTTTCCCGAAACTTCAACCGTCGGGTTCGCCTTGGAATAATCTTTCCAACGGCACCAACCTTGTAAAAATCCAACGGTTGGATTGTCTGGAATGTTTAATTCAAATCTGAAGAAAAACAGCGCCAGAAACGATTATATTTATTTATATATATAAATAAAATTATATTTAATCGAATAACGACGCTGCAGTTCGTATTTTGAAATCGAAACTTCAAACGATTGTACCGGGAGATCCGACCGTCGGATTTTCCCGAAACTGGAACCGTTGGATTCGTTTTGAAAAGACCTTTCTAATGATGTAAATTTTGTGAAGATCCAACGGTTAGATTTTTAGATATGTGTAAATCAAATCTGAAGAAAAACAGCGCCACGGCCGCCTTATGGCCCGAAGCGTCGTTTTGAATAAAATGGCTATTTTAAAATAAATAAAAATAGCGATAAATAGTTATAAAATATCGTAAGCGATATGGAATGGAAATAAACTGAATTTGCTTGATTTATGTGATGTTTGATGGTTGAATGTGTTTGGTGTGAAAACTATATAAAGAACACAATTGGTGTTGTCGAATAATTTAACCATTGAAATAAATCGATTTGAAATTCTAAATATACGTGAATTATTTGAAAAGGCCGAGTTAATTCTCATTTCGAATAATCGACCGACGATTGAAATTCGAAGATGAAGACGATGGTCGAAGACCGGAGATCTTCACCTCGTTTGGATGGTAACCGAGGTCCTGATTGGGAGGCATCCCGAAATATGGATAATGAGTGGTGATCGTCCAGACGTACGTGTTGATCGAAGGGTTTGCGAGGTATTTAGTGCCTCCGGTTTCGTTCAGACCCAGAACGGACTTGTAAATGGACTGTGTGTCTGACATAGGATTTATTCTGTGTGGCACGCTAAGATGCAGTGATCAGGGCTTCTGTTGAAAAGCAAAGTCTTGTGGTGATGATCAAAGAACCGCCTGTGTGGCGTAGCTTTGTGTATAACGTAAATTCGCGAGCCTCACACCCCGGTATGAACCTAAAACGGGAGAGGACATCAGGGAGGGCCTGCGTTTCTTTCTAGCTAGGGTGGTGTCAGTGACCTACCAGCCCTGACATTTATATACTTTTCACCTATGTGGTTGTTGCTGTTGCGAGGCGCCTCGGTTTGATCGGACGATCCGGGTCCGATGGAGTCATTCGTTGGCTCGTTTACGCCCCAAAGGGCGGAGAAACGCAGTGTTCAGGAATTTTAATCCACATCGGTGGACCGGCCCTGACGATCCAAGGGCCCACCTGTGTCTGGGTCCTGGGACACGGGCTAGAGCGTCTCGAATTCGGTAAGGACTATCTTTTGCCTTGGTTCATGACGGAAATCCAATTTCCAAATACGTGACGATGCGGTTTCGATTGTATATATATACATTTGGCGACATAGTGGCATGGGACGCTCATGTCGTCTATGATTGATAGTTATGATTTGAAATTGTTTTCGAAACATATAAACACTAGCAATAATATTAAATGCCTTTGTTTTATTCGTATCAAGCATATCTTGGCCGTTATAAGGTAAAAACTCTATCCTCCGGTTTGCGTTGCATTGTGTGATGGGAACTGAGTCTTATAACGGCTTCATTTTTATAAAAAGCATAGCGATGTTTAAAAGAAAGATTTGTTTAAAAGCACTGGCAATCCAATGGAGTAAACCCGTTCCACGAAAGTGGCGTGGTCCTGTGATTAGCCAAATTATATATGTGTTGAGTAGATTTCTCATACCAGTCCCATGACTGACTCGTAGTTTGTTTCACTCTCAAACTCGGGTGCCCCTTTTTCTACACGGGCAGCCTTGTATTCAGGTTTAGCTGGTTCTCTTCTGGATAGCTGGAGCTGAAGATGGATTCTATCATTTATTTCTTTTTATGCTGTTCAGCTCCTATTGTACATATTTTGTTTATTTCCGCTGTAGACATTTATGTATAGCTGAACTGTATTTGTACTAAGTAAGATCCTGTATACTGTGTAACTCTGATGATTACTTTTATCCAGTATATTTTGTTGTTCATTCTGGTGTATTTATTTAATTCTGTTCTGCTATTATATGTTTCTGTGTTATATTCCAAAGATAACCTTGTTTCCGTGAGAACGGGAAATCGGGTCGTCTCATTAGGGTTTAGGGACGCTATCGCCATTAGGTTTATATATATAAGTTAAATATGTATAATATATTATAACGGGTGAGTTAAACGACCCAGTCCCATTTGGGTTGACCTTGTATGAAACGACCAGAACTTCCAGGTCAGCCTGAACCAAACAAGAAGACAGATTGCTTTGAGAACATGATGCATCATAACACACAACAAGAGAATTTTTCATTGCTATTACAACAATTCACATCAGAGTACAAGATGTCAAAGTACAAATAAATAATACACGACGGAAAAATGTCTGAGATTAATAAGTTACAAAACAACGGAAATATGATACATAAGAATATAATGTGCAACGCAAAACATCAACTAACATAGCTGAAGGAAATACACGGATACAAAGCATTCCATAGTATAGCTCCTGCCGTAATCCAAGATCCTATGAAAAGAAATATCTACAAACCAAAACTACTAGCTGCCCGTATAGAAAATATAGGCACCTAGAGTTTAGGTAGGAAACAATAAACTTCGAGTCAGTCATGAGACTGGTGTGAGAAATAAAATAGTTATTAAATTTTATTTTAATGTTAGGTAAACCACGGAACCACAACGTATTACACGGAACGGGTTTACCCCCATGAATACCACTGTATAAAACAACACGCAATGGTAAAAGGAAAAATGAAGCTATTATAAGACTCAAGTCCCATCACATAATGCAACGCCAGCGAAAGGATAGATTTTTGCCTTATAATTGCCGAACACGCTTGATACGCGAAATTTATCTTTTATTATTACTAGTGTATAGTGCAAAAAACAACTTTGAATATAAATATATCAATCTTAGACGATCTCATCCTATTATGTTGCCATATAGGTTTACAACTCAAATCGCAAAGTTGCGTACTGGAAATTGGGTATCCGTCTATGAACCGAGGCATGCGATCTTCCTCATCTGACTATGGGACACTCTAGCATATGTCCTCCGGATCACAACATATGTCCCTCGGATCTGGCAGAGCAGGTCAACCAACGCTGATTAGTTATTCCATAAATGATACATTTCCTGGTCCTATTGGACCTGTTACTTGGTCAATACATCGACCATATTGGTCAATATGTTGACCATCAAGGGCCTTACGCAGCCAAATCCGAGGTACCTCGCTTTACATCATCCAATATCCACATAAGTAAAACGTCTGGGCTACATAGCATGACATCACTCGTAGCTAGAAGGCAACGTATGTCCATTTCTGTATGGTCCTTCATCTGGTTTTTCGTTCATACTGGGGTGTGAAGCTAGCCAATTAACGCTACACAAAGCCGTGCTTTGATCATTAACCATAAGGCTCTGCTTTTCAACTAAAGCCTTGATAATTGCATCTTATCATGCCACATTGTCAATCCATACCATACCATTGATTTCTACCAATATATAACCTCTAAGCTCGTACATCTCAGAGAAAGGTGTTAAGCTAAGAGAATAAATTCTCCGCCACCAAACAGATATACATTTAGCAAAGATCGACAAATACAGCATGAAGTACAATGTCATACATACAATCCATTTGCAAGTCCGCTCTGGGACTGAACGAATTCGGAGGCACCATATTCCTCATCCCATATATCCTATACAGGAGATAGGTCCTCGCATATCCGATACCACCACTAATTACCTCGTCTTGGGTGTACGTCCCAATCGGGAGATAAGTAATCATCCTAACGATGTGAAGATCTTTGGTCTTTAACCACCGTATTCAAATCTTTGACTTTCAATCGTCGTATCAGTTATTCAGAATGAGTTAAACTCGATCTTTCCGAATAACTCGCATATCTTATAGTCAAGTGATATAAAAACACATCATATGGATCATTTCAATCCAGAATATTCTTTTATTGAAATATTTTTATCTTTGAGGAAAGGTTCCCATTAATCTTATCAAAGATTATCAATTAAACTTATTGTTTAATCCATCCTTGGAAATCATTTCAAAATATTTTATAATATCTTTCGCAACACAAACTAGATTAAGGTTTATAAAACTAGTCAGGATTATCGAGCCTTACCAAAGTAATCATTCATTTTATTATCCCAACCTATTCATCCCGTAGAGCAAAACTGGTAGCACTCCATATCTAACACCCATTTCATTATCGGTAAAGTTAATTACCATTTAACATTTCAAGTCTGATTAAAGATTTAACTATCACATGGGGTAAAACTAGTGGTACTCCATCTCGAACCTTTCTTGAATTCAATAAATATAATTACCTCACTCACATTTCAATCAAATTAAAGATTCATTAAAACTCCTTAGTTTTAATCTTCAAAAAATCATTATTTAATGATTATTCAACTTATGAAAGTAATCTTGTCTTTAACTGGGTTAAAGAACAAATGTCTTTTAAAACATTGTTCACGATAAACCCCAAATCAAATTCCATTTAATTCCAATTATATTTATTAATTGGAGAACTTCATTAATCTTAATTAAAAGATTATTCTTTTCTCAACTAGGTTTAAGAATCGTGTTATTGAAGACACCATTCACTTCAAACCCAAAATCCAATTTGATAATAAATACAAGGCTCTGAATAGAAATTATATTGGCTTATATTCAACATCAAATTCTGAAACCAGCAAATATCGTATTGGGAATAACAATATCCATATCTTCCAAATTCCTCAATGATATCCATATAATAACGGAATCCAATACCAAAATATCCGAAGATAATTTCCATTCAAATCCAATATATATTGGTAAACCATGGCTATATTAAAACCATTTCAATTCCTTTCAGTTCTTTATTCTAGTTGTTAATTAAGTCATCCAGATAATAAATTCTTTTCAAACTTGGAGCATTTCATCCAAAATATTTTCAAATCATGTATTATGATTCGACATAATTCATTCATATTTTTTAACAATTTTATAGTCGGTTTCCGATATTGACCACCGAACCATAACAACCTTTTCCAAAACTTATTTGGACTTATCTTAAAATCAAACCGTTAGATTTTAAATCTCTTGTATTTATTTGAAAGATCTTTTCGATACGAACATAATAGGTCTGGCTTCAGGAGAATCTGACGGTCGGATCTCCTGTTACGTCAATTCGAAGTTACGGGTTGACATTCGCGAACTGTCGCTGCGCTTCGCATTCTGTTCATGCCCGAATTCGATTTATAATTAGAATAAAATCAAAAATGTTTCCAAAATATTTTATAAATCATCTAAAATATTTTTAACTATCATTTGAAATTTTATTTCAATTATTTTGCTTTAAATTTCATTTAAGCCATTATATTATGTATAACAGATCTCATCAATTTCCCTTCAAATTGTATTTTATAAAACGTTTATGAATTCATTTAAAAACGATTTCAACTTCCACTTCAGTTTTAAATAAAAAGTGAAAATCCCATATTGTTATAATATTAAAATAATAATATTTTCTAAATATCAGATTTTGAAACCAAATTTTCTTGATATTTATTATAATTTCATAATCTTTATGTCCATCCAAAATTGGATATCAAAATCAAACATCAACTTTTACTGAGTTTTATATTAAGACATTCGTCTTTATTCTAGATTGAAATAAGATTCAACCAATTACCATATAATTATGGTTATACGGATTTCATATATCACATGTATTCAACAGTAGTTATAAACAACTATTAAACATCCAGTTCAAATCCAGAGTGCATCTACAACTGTATAAGAATTAAATAATTAAAAAACGCTTATAACGGTCTGTCAATCAATCAATTAACATCCAATCTAAACACTTAAAATTAGTGTAAATAAAATATTATCCCAATACCCGTGTGGGATTTTCAACCAATAAATATTCAATTAATAAATTAATTATTTATTCCAATCGATATTACTTAAATGGGTAAACATAAACAAGTCATTCGACTTGTAAATGGATGTTTTAATCCAATTTCAACTACAAGAAATGATTTAACATCGTTTTAATATGTTAATTATTTCAAAATCACACTCAATTTATAACACAAACAATCAACAATGTAACGGACTAAGAATAGTTATAGAAACAAACCTTTACTCAGAGCTTTAAAAATAGTTACAATATCAGAATACATCAATCACCTCTGGACAGTTATTATAATCTGTCCTTATATACAACACACAATGGAATACACACCATATATATATCATACGTTCGAACTCCCCCAGCACGTCTTTTGAGGTTATAGAATCCAAATCTAAACTTGTAAAACTCGGCCTAACCTGAGCACTACAAACGCCGGATCAGTCTGGTGAACCAGTCTGAGAGAAACACACTAAGTTTAAATGTATCACACAACTTGATTTTAAAGTTAAAATCTTTTCAAAAGAAAAGGATAATCGTAAGACCAAATCGACACATAAATACAAATGGTTTTTACCTTACGATAACGCAAAACATTTTTGAAATTAATACTTTTATGATATTATTATAGTGTCTAAATTCAAATAAATCTCAATTTAGCAGAACACTTACATCTCACGCTCTACATACATAGTATACAATCAAAACCGCGGTTTTTTATTGGAGAATGGATTTCCACGGCAAGGTATGGGCAACCACCTTTCCAGTAGTGTATCTCTAGAGAGGAATACACCGATTTTCAGCAAGAACATCTTGCAACTCAGGCTAAACATGACTGACCCCTCATTTATGTGACGACCAAAATTTCCAGTACCATTTGAGCTGACTAAACAACACCAGTCTAACCCAAATTACACTGAAACCCAGATGCCAATAGATAGAATTTAGACGGTGAGATAAGAGAGAAAGAAATATTAGAATAGAAGAAGAAGAAGAACCAACACAACACAAAATCAGAGTCTCACATCGCAGCGGAACAAAATATAATATAGAAATAAATCTTTACTGAGAGCTTATAAAAATACTTACAATATCAGAGTACATTGATACATCTGGACAGTTATAATACCCTATCCTCATATACATTCACACAGCAGAATAAGTACTGTATGTCATACGTCTGAACAACTCCAGCTTGTCTCTGGACTTCGCAGCATCCAATAACCTGGACTTGTACAACCCGGTCTAACCCGAGCATTACAAACACCGGGTCAGTCCGTTAAACCAGAGTGAGATAAACACACTAAGTTTAAGGGGAATCACCCAACTTGATTTTTAACGTTTAAAATCTTTTCGAAGGAAAAGGATAATCGTAAGACCAAATCCACACATAAATACGGACAGTTTTTACCTTACGATAACCCAAAACATTTTTGAAATCAATATCTTTTCTGATATTATAATAATGTCACTACAAGAAAACCTACATATAGTTACAATTATTGGCGGCGTATGAAAGGCAAAAGCAACCACTGTTGCTTTTATCCTTATCCTTTGGGGTTTAGTTATGTTCATAAGTAATTTTCCGCTCCTTACATTTCACTTGTTTCTCCTTATGTTTCACTTGCCGCTTGTTTTTCAGACTTTCAGTTCCCTCCCATTATTCCAATTTTTTCAGCCTAAACCTAAATCACATTCCTCTTTCTCATCTTCCTTCCTTCTAATGTTCTGAATTCCTTCTTCTCTTTGGATCCAACCAATAAATTTTCACCTTCCCTCCCTCTCCTTCAATCAACATAACCACGTATGAACGCCTTTCGCAGATATTGGATCTAGAGCTACGCGTTCAAACCGAGATTTTTTAAGAATAGTTCGATTTTAAGGTATTATTTAGGGCATTTTGATTCATAGCATCCGTGATTGATTAGTACCAATCATTTTTTTTAAATTAATCTGTTCTTTTTCTATTAACACATAGTTATTATTTTAGGATCTATATGGATCAGTAGTTTTAGAAATGGAATTTCCATTCAATTATGGATCTCAGTTTGATCCTACTTTAATTAGGTTTTTTGAGTTTTGATCTAATTTTATTATCTTATCTTCCATAAGACTTGTGAGTAAACCTTGGTTTGTGTTTTCTATCCTTAAACACTGATGTCTTAAGTAGGGATTAAATGCTTATTTGTTCATACATTCCTTTCGGCATGTGCAGCAGATTTGAAGGTTTATGCCATGTTGTTATTGCTTCATCGTAGACTAAGTAACTTAATGTCATGACAGTCTTGCATACAGTCGTATAGTAACCCTTGTAATTGTCTTTATATTAAATATAAAATGTGATCGTTATGTATATTTCAATTTTTGTTGGATTGTATTCGAATTGTGATCAGTCTAATTATAGTTTTATAAATCTAGTTGGTTTGATTCATTAAATTCATAATTAAATGGTGTCCATAGTTAAGAGCTTCCTTGCTGTATTTTTCCTGATATATGTACTAACAGTGGCTGCTGTTGTTAACTAATAAAAGATTTTGGTGTTTTTGGTTTTGGTAGATTGAATTTACATTTCAAAAGGGCCTAGAAATCCTAAAGCTTTTGGTGCTTGAGGGGTCTAATAAAAGTGGCAAATATTGCAATAGTTCCCAACCATCCGTCCATTTGAATATATGTGGTTCGCTTACAATAAATTATCAGCTTACCGTAGGGAAAATGTCATGGTAAATCATTTGTTGGCTCATCAGGGTAATCATTTTTTGCTATGTATTCTTCAACTTAGTGTTATATAAAATGAACCTCGGAAAATGTTGATATGAAAACTCGATGTCCATGCTCGTTATTAAAAAAGATAACTTGTTATATTTATTTGTCCTTTAGCGTGATGTTGGGGGTATATCTGCCGTAAGTCCTAATATTATTCATTAATGAACAAGGAAAAGTGTTAAGGTTATGTCATTGTCCGTCGTTATGTCGGTAAAATCATCACTAGCTACCCGTGTGCTGTTTAAAAAAAAAAGAAGTTTGAGAGTTGAATGTTGATTGTAAAATCCTGTATGTACTTTGATTGCTTGATACCAATATTATTGTTATTATTATTTCATCAAAGACTAAGTAAGTTAATGCCATTATCTGAAATGTTTGGCAGCAACCATGCCATGTTATTCATTCTTAGATAATTATTATTTTAACAATTTCTGTCAAGTTTAACTAAGAATCAATAGGTCAGGGCTATGGAGAATTTTAGGAATTATTTTAATTTGAATTCATGCTGAATGTTTGATTTCTATTGCATTATACGCATGCCAGTATTCAATTTTTTCTTATTTAAAATTGCAGTTTTCTTTGTGTTATTTATTTAAAAAAATTCATGTATGTATACTAGAAAACAACTTTCCATACCTTAGACTACTTATGTTGAACTTAATTAGGAGAAAGGAAGCTGATAATGAAATATGATGTTCGTTTGTGCCGTTTATATGTATGCAGGTCTAAAGGTCCCCTCGTTGATACATTCCAAGGAAAAAGTCTTACATATATTTTTGAATCAACAACTACGAAAAATTTGTAATTTCTTTCTTCAAAGCAAGCTCTTTTTGACTTGGCTATTTTTCATCAATATTATTAGGTATGTTTTCTCAGTCAATCTAATTTAGGCATATTTTTGTATTTAAGTCAAACTTATCAATCCCAATGAGGTTTATTTGATTATTTTCTTAGATAGAACTTACACACACATGCACACAATGCATAACCTGCTATATGATATGTCCTTTAATGAGATTGGAAACCTGTGATAACTGGAATAACTTTAATGTGCAGGCAATGGTTTGAATCACTATACAACTTGTAACCATAGAAGCAACTAATTGATTGTCGCAAGCGATGTGAAACATGTTACACCAAATAGCTTTCACCTTTAATAATTGATACCAACAATAGTTATAAAATTTTCAACCAAGAACAGTAAGCCAATCACAAAAAATAACTGATCAATATGAAAATGTTGTGATACTGATGGCACACTATATTTGTAATAGTTATTCTATTGTGCTATTATGTAATTTCAGTTTAGGAAGAAGTTTGTACCATTGATTGAAGAGATTAGAGGTATTGGATTTTTCCTAAGAGAATGTTGATGGCTAACCTAGATTAGACACGTGGATGAGCTGAATGAATAAGCAATTGATTCTTACATAACTCATCTATGTCATCTACAAACATTGCACTTAATTTGATTAAGATATAGATCTTTGACTAAACTATTAGTTTATATTTGAAGTGAGGGTAACTTCATTTAGTAACAATTCGGTGATATCATTACTGGGCCCTGTATAAGTTTTGAAGTAAGCCCTGTATAAGAAAAAAATGAAGCAAGAATCTTTGACTAAACTATTAGTTTAATAAAAAAAATGATGCAGTGAGAAGTGCTATGTATCTTTGAATCCATACCATAATCGGCTGACCTAGCCGAAGAGCAACAACCATAACCATTCAGTTATTTATTGTTGCACAATAGGTGAAATTGTGAATAACTAATAGTAGTCAACAGTACTATTTCAACTTTAATTAAACTGTAAATATGGGTAGACTAGGATTATCAAACTATCAATTGCGAGTTTACTACTAGTTATAGCTAATTACATGTATTAATGGGTAGACATCTTGTTTCTTGAACGTGAACATGCTAAAAGTTTGAACTAAATAATGAAATTAAAAGTTGGAACACAAATTTTTGTACACAATATATAATGTAGATCACATTCATGCTTTATGTTTCTTCTACAACATATGAAAAAAAACTTCATTATTGTATTTTCTTCTTTTCGCAGCAAAAAAGGGGATACAATAGGATATGATCATAATTTCATGGGTTGGAAAAGTATCAGAAAGTAACGATCTGGAAGTGCACCTAGCAATAGTTAAAGCACTAAAAGATGATCTATGGTTGAATGCTACTACCAGCGATTTAAAACTGTGGCAAAGGTAATAAAATTCTTTCTTTCTTTGTTCAATCTAAGTATTTCAAACAGTTTACAGTTTTGTATCTTTAAATGATACAAAACTATATGAATTCAACGCTGTTTTCTTGAACTTCTATTTGACAATTTGCATGCCTACTGATTGAGAGTTTAATTAAAGTTGCCTCATCAAAATTCTGACCATTCAGCTGTAATGCAGATATTCCCGAATACAAAATACATATAGAATGGACCGTCCATTTACAAATTTGGAGTAGGCAGAATTCTATTGGAAATCTTATAAGCAAATACATATGTGAGAAACCAGAAATAGCGTTAAAACAATTTACATATCCCGGTTACTAAAGTTTTTAAAACCATTTACAAATACTTATGTGAAAAAGGGGATCGTCTTGTGATATGAGTAGTTATCATGATGTGGTTATACTATAGTTTTGCAAAATGATCATTATCCATTAAATTCTTGTTCATCAATTTAACATCTGTTAGTTGTTCATGAGAAACGCTACCATCTGTTGAGACAAGTCCCACATTGGGGAATTTATAAAAATAATTCCTGTATAACTACTATAACACCCCGAATTTTCTATTAACACTAAAGTTGCTAAAATATTAATAAGTGTGTAAGAGAGGGGATGTATCTAATATGAATATAAAAGTGTGTAAGAGAGGGGATGTATCTAATATGAATATAAAAGTGTGTAAGAGAGGGGATGTATCTAATATGAATATAATAATATTAATAAGTGTGTAAGAGAGGGGATGTATCTAATATGAATATAAAAATATTAATAAGTGTGTAAGAGAGGGGATGTATCTAATATGTATATAAAAACAATAATAAGTGTGTAAAAGGGGGGGGGGATGCATCTAATGTGTACATTGTAGAATATATATATATATATATATATATATATATATATATATATATATATTGCTGAGTGTTTGCTGAGTCACTTCTGACTCATTGCTGAGTCAACAAGATAAACCCCATCTTGTCTGAACGGCTGCGGTTATTTCTAGGATAAATCTAATGGCCTAAATGCATTCTAAAATCTATAAATAAGTGGGTAGACCCTAAACCTAAATCACTTGTAAAATTAGAGAAGCTACCGTCATGCTGCTGCCATGGAGTTCAGCGTAGCCGTCACAAACTAAGAAGAGGAAGCCTAATCTACTACAACTAAATTCGACTCAACAAAACAAATCAAACCAAAGAACTCTCTCTCTAATTCTCTTCTTTTTGTTGGTGAGTATGATGATTCTCACAAGACTATTACAAACTAATTTGACTCAGTTATGAATGGATCACAAGAAAGTGATGTGATTTGTAATTGTAAATTCTATATATTGTGGATCTCTTATTATGTTATTATGTTGTCGTATGATGTAAATTATATATGCTATGTCATGCTATGTTGTAAATTCTCTTATGCTATGTCGTGCTATGTTGAGAATCATGTCAAGCTATGTTATACTATCATACTATGCCATGTTATAAATCATGCTATATTATGTTGTAAAATCATGATGTTGTTGGAACATGCTTAAAGCTATGTTTTTTTTTTTAATTTAAATGGATCTTGTTTATGGGAATTTGCCTATTACGTTAGGTGTATCCATAAACTTGAAACTATAATTAAATAAAACTTGAATATGGGAATTTGCCTATTGAGTTAGGTGTACCCATATAAAACCATGTTGTTAAAAAATTAGATGATGTTGATTCACACATGTTCATATGTAAGTTTATGAAAATTGATTGAGATTATATTAGGTGAATTTTGAACAAGTTGACACCTTTAGGTCCATGACATGTATAATCTATGCAAGTTGGACATATGCAAGTTTCACCCCTTATTATGATTCATTTGGTCACATATACATGTTGTTATTATGATAATCTCTTTTATGCTATGAGTTAGGCTATTCGAGTCTAACATATATTTTGCGAATAAACGTTCAAACGTGGGGTAGGGGTAATATTAGGAATTAATAAATTGGGTGCAATTTTGTAAGATTTTGCATACCATGAATGGATGTCCATAATTGAGTCAATTATGGACATTGTTAAAAATTGGAAGTAATTAATAATTCAAGTAGGGAATTATTAAAATTGGGGGAAAGTGGATTATTATTAATAATCAATGCTTAGGACACGAGGTTGGACCCGTTTGTGATGTAAACCTGCCCGGACCCGCCCGGCAAATCCAGTAGTCACAAATGTCGGCCCAATGTGAGAGGTCCTAGGCCCAAACTAAAGCATAACAGTTGTAAAGACACGAGGTTAGACTCTTTTATGGTGTAAGACTGCCCGGACCCGCCCGGCAAATCCAGCTGCCATAAATGCCAGTCTAATGTGAGAGGTCTTTATGAGGTTATGGCCTTAATGAACTAAGAAATACTTAACCAGATAATCATGTAAGGTGGGACATGGGGGTTAAGTAGGTGCCTTGGGTGGCATGAGGAATCTGGTGGTTGCCTTTAGAGGCATTTGAAATACGATTAGACTTAACCAAACACACATGTAAATGAACATGACTAAGTGGGTTAAGTGGGATGGATTAATGGGGACAAGCTTAGGTGGAATGCTTGTGGTAAATAGTGGGGGCCCATTTCAACCAGTATCCCAAAACGTATCTTTGTGGGCTCGACCCAAGTCGAGGACGGGACACGCATACTGGGTTTGACTATAAGAGGCCAAAACAGGGAGCGGTGGCAACGCAAGTCCAACGGGTTTCATATGCGTGTGTGGACCCGGGCTGGTAGGTAAGACGTTGTTGCATCGTGTAGGTATAAGCCGTGCATGTCCGTTGTATCAGGTTGCCACTTTAGGGGAGTGATACACCCCACTGTGGGGCCAGCACGGGTATCTACGAGTTAGGGAGCCGATCGAATAATGGGAAGTAGGGTACACCTAGTGGAGATAGGGGCAGGCGGCACCTATGTAGTCAGCTAGGGGTACGTAAAGCCATTGGGAAAGTTTCTAAGTGAAGCTAAGTGGGATGAATCTTTAGGGTGACTGGTGTGGTGCAGTATAGTGTTTATCCTTTAGTATTTAGGAGCGCCTATAACGTTGCCTTTAGCGATTGTCTATGTCCTTAATCTGCTCTTCATAGACATTTTCTTGTTTTCCAGCTTATGCCTTAGTCCAGTTATTTTGGTAATAGTATTGTAGAATTATCATATTCACCAGACTTTATGTCTGACCCCCTCTTTTCCATACTTTTTCTCCCTTCAGGTCCGCAGGTTGGGCCAAGTTCTAGTGGAGTTTAGTTGGATCGCTTATCTTCTGGAAAGCTTGGACTGCTGAAGTAAAGTCCAGCTTGTTATCTTTCTTTTTAATGGCTATTCATGTAATGGGATTATGTACTTGTTTTATCAAGATAGATATTGTACTTGACATTGAATATGGTGTTATGATGTAATCAAACATGTTTTGACTTCTGCTACAATGAAATAAAGTTTTTGAATTTCCAAGTACTATTTTATATCTGTCTTGTTGTAATTTTACTGTTCTATATTCACTTAAAACCTCCATGGAAGTTAATGCATTCCCTTTGTGAGTGACATTAATGGACGTGGGGTGTTACACGTGGTATCAGAGCATAAGGTTACCAGAACAGATAAATTTTTTTTTTTAGAAAAATATTTTTTTTTCTAAAGTATTTTTGGAAGAAGTGCTTTCAAAAAAAAAAACATGTTATTTAAAGAGAGTTTTTATGAAAAACATAATCCCAAATAGCCACATCCTTATCTTTATCTTTCGAATTCTCCATTTTGAATCTTTCCTTTTTCGTTTCAGCATGGCTGAAGATCTTAATCTCCCAGAAGGCGTGACGATTCCAGGGTGGTTTAGGAGATACTTGGAGGCTAGGGCCACCACTGCAGGCCCAGCGGATACTCCTCCACCCCTAGTTGCACCCATTCCTCCTCCTCCTCCTCCTCCTCGTGTTGACACTTTTGCAAAGACGTGCAAGGAATTCAAGGCTATGGGAGGAAAAACTTTTCAAGGGACTGAGACGTTTGTGGAGGCCAGAGATTGGCTTAAGGAGACTGAGGAATTGTTGGATATCTTTGAAGTGGAAGATGGGAGAAAAGTCCGTTTAGCTGCTTGGTTAATGAAGGGAGAGGCCTCGTTTTGGTGGGAAGTCACTAACGGGGAACGTCCAGTTGATTCATGGGCGGATTTCAGACGAAGGTTTGAGGCAAAGTTTCTTTCAAGGGCAGAGGAGAACTTAAATATGGAAAAATTCCTGGCACTAAAGCAAGGGAGCTCATCAGTAAAGGAATATGTCAATAAATTTAATCAGTTAGCAAGGTTTGGCTTGGAGTTGGTGAACACGCCAGAGAAGAAAGCTTTGAGGTTCGTTAGAGGCTTGAATGAACCGTTGCAAGGGTTGGCTATGACCCACATCCCTATGGGAGCCACCTTTGAAAAGCTAGTAGAAATGGCACTTATGCATGAGGATAAGGCAGTTGAAAAGAAAGGGGATCAGAAGAAACCCCAACAGCAAAATAAGAAGGGTGGTAAAAACAATAATGGCAAAGGGAAGAAGAAATGCTTCAATTGTGGGACGCCTGGCCATCTCAGCAAAGATTGTAGAAAGAAAAAGAAGACTGGTTGTTTTCATTGTGGAGATGCGGGACATTTAGTGAAGGACTGTCCAAAGAAGGGGCAGAGGGCAGGGTCTACCTCGGGAGGACAGGTGCAGGCTCTTATGGCACCAGGGCAGGCAAGGGGGCAAGTTCAGGCTATTGCGGCCCCACCGCTGCAAGAAAGAGGTAGAACAATTTCTGTTGAAAGCTTAGTTTTTCTGTTTGATCATCCTGTCCGTACCTTATTCGATTCTGGCGCATCTCATTCGTTTATCTCTGCATCATTAGTTGAATCACTACACTTGAACACCAGTTTAGTAGAGGATCCCTTGGTCGTTTCAAATCCAATTGGGGGTTCGGCTCATTTGACCATGATATGTTTGGATTTGAAAATCTCTATACTTAGCGTTGAATTTAGATGTGATGCTTATGTATTGGGCTTCACGGGCTATGGGCTAATTTTAGGAATGGATTGGTTGTCTAGAAATAAGGCCATTCTTGATTGTGAAAGGAGAGTAGTTAGGCTTGTGACTTGCCTTGGTAATGCTCTCGACATCTTTTGTAATCCCATAAATTCCGTTATGCTAAGTTATCTTGAATCGCTTGACGCGTCTGTAGAGAACCTGCGATCGGTAGAAGTGGTCCGGGAATATCCGGATGTGTTTGAGGAGGTGAAGGGCTTACCTCCAAAGCGGGAGATAGACTTTCGAATTTATCTTGTGGATAATGCTAAACCCGTATCTTTGCCAGTGCGCCACATGGCTCCTCGTGAAAGGAGGGAACTCAATAAGCAAGTAAAGGAGTTGCTTGAGAAGGGGTTCATAAGACGTAGTATATCGGAGTGGGGTGCTCCAGTAGTTTTTGCCACAAAGGCGGATGGGTCTCTTAGACTTTGTATGGACTATAGAGAACTAAACAAGCTTACTAAAAAGAACCGACACCCACTGCCGAGGATTGACGATCTCTTTGATCAGTTAGTTGGCGCCTCAGTGTTTTCGCAGTTGGACTTAGCCACTGGCTTTCATCAACTGAGAGTGGCTGAGGATAGTATAGATAAGACTGCTTTTAGGACTCCTGATGGATTCTATGAATGGCTAGTGATGCCCTTTGGTTTGACAAACGCCCCTGCATATTTTGTTGATTTGATGAGTAGGGTGGTTAGGGAATACCTTAACAAATTCGTGGTAGTCTTTGTGGATGACATCTTAGTCTTTTCTAAGAATAAAGAAGAGCACTCCCTACATCTTAGGGAAGTGTTGGAAACCCTTCGAGCACATAACCTTAAGGCAAAATTTTCTAAGTGTCACTTCTGGAGGAAGGAAGTACGGTTCTTAGGGCACGTGGTTTCCAAAGAAGGGATAGCAGTGGATCCCGCAAAGGTAGTGGCCATCCAAGATTGGAAGGTCCCTAAAAATGCAACCGAAGTAAGAAGTTTCTTGGGGTTGGCTGGCTATTATAGGAAGTTTATCAAAGACTTCGCAAAAATATCAGCTCCATTAACACGGTTAACGAAGAAGAACCTGGTTTTTACGTGGGACAAAGATTGCGATGATGCGTTCCAACGTTTAAAGAGAGCCTTAACTTCAGCCCCAGTCTTAGTGCTGCCAGACGGGAATAAACCGTTTACCATCTATACTGATGCTTGTGGGACGGGACTTGGCACGGTCCTCATGCAAGAGGGAAGAGTAATAGCCTATGGTGGAAGGCAGTTGAGGGTTCATGAAAAGAATTACCCCACGCATGACTTAGAGCTAGCCGCAATTGTTTTCGCGCTTAAGTCTTGGCGTCACTATCTTCTTGGTGAGAAATTCGAACTGTTCACTGACCACAAATCATTAAAATACTTATTCTCTCAGAAGGATTTGAATTTAAGGCAGCAACGGTGGATGGAATTCTTAGCCTCCTACGATTTTGAAATAGCATATACCCCGGGCAAGGGTAACGTGGTGGCAGACGCCTTAAGTAGGAAAAGGTTGTCCTTGAGTCCGTTGTTTGTTGAACGACAAAGCTTAGAATTCATCTCTATGTTTGACTTTAGACCCTCCGTTGACTTAGTACCCGGTCTGTTAGCATCCTTGGAGGTTAGACCTACACTTCTAGGACGGGTTGGTGAGGCACAGCGAGACGACCCACAGTTGGTTGAGATAGTAGAAAAGCTCAAAGAGGGGGAGTCGTCAAGCCATCTTCGTAGGTATACCCTAGACGATAAGGGTTGGTTACGAAGGGATAATAGACTTTGTGTACCACAAGACGAAGACTTAAGGAAGGCCATTCTTGATGATGCTCATCGCTCAAAAATGACCATTCATCCCGGCGGGGATAAGATGTACAAAGATATGAAGCGGGTTTTCTTTTGGGCCGGTATGAAAAAGGATGTGGCCGAGTACGTCGCTAGATGCTTGGTGTGCCAACGAGTTAAAGCAGAACAAAAGAAACCCGGTGGGTTGCTTCACCCATTAGAAGTTCCACTATGGAAATGGGAAAGCATCTCAATGGATTTTGTGGATGGATTACCAAGATCAAGGAAGGGTAACACGGGGATTTGGGTTATAGTAGATAGACTTACTAAAAGCGCCCATTTTATTCCCGTGAAAAGTAAGAGGACTGCTCCGTGGTTGGCTTCTGTATACATTAAGGAGATAGTTCGTTTGCACGGTATTCCTTCTAGTATAGTAAGCGACCGTGACCCCATCTTTACTAGCGAATTTTGGAAGAGTTTACAAGAGGCGGTAGGGACTCAGCTATGTTTGAGCACCGCATATCATCCTCAGACAGACGGCCAGACCGAGAGGGTGAATCGCATTCTAGAGGATCTTTTAAGGCTTTGTATCCTAGACTTTGGGGGTACATGGGAAGAGCACCTTCCGTTAGTAGAATTCGCATATAATAATAGCTTTCTGTCTAGTATTGGCATGGCACCTTTCGAAGCTCTTTATGGAAGGCCTTGCCGTTCGCCTACATGTTGGTGGGAATCTACCGATAAAATCCTACTTGGGCCCGATATGGTTAGGGAAACCTCGGAGAAGATTGAGTTGATTCGAAGGAGGATGAAAGCAGCACAAGATAGGCAAAAATCGTATGCTGATAAGAGGAGGACAGATCTTGAGTTTGACATTGGGGACATTGTTTTTATCAAAGTATCTCCGTTACAGAATGTTGTTCGCTTTGGGTCCGTGGGGAAATTAGCACCAAGGTTTGTAGGGCCGTTTCCTGTAAAAAAACAGGATTGGGAAGATGGCATATAGGGTGGAGTTGCCTGAGAAACTTAGTGGAGTACACGACGTATTCCATGTATCACATTTGAGGAAGTGTTTGCACAAGACCGCGGAGGTGGTAGAGCCGAGCTTGCTTAAAGAGGTGGAAATAGAGCGTGATGCAACAATTAGACGAGCTCCTACATGCATTCTTGGGTCGGAGATCAAAAAGTTGAGGAATCGAGAGGTCAGACTGGTTAAAGTGCAATGGGGAGATGATGAGAGCAACGCAACTTGGGAGACAGAAGAGAAGATGCGTTCGTTGTACCCTTTTCTTTTTGAGGGTATGTCTTTTAATTTCTCCTTTATCGCTTAGCTTATCTTATCTTATCTTTAGTATGTCCTCTCATTAGTATCTTTGACCTTTAGTTAGGATAATCCTATGGTTGAAACATGTGTTTGAGACATGTTATGTATGATGGATGCAAAATGGATGCAAGTGTTTGCTAATGGTTGCTCGTGGATGCATATATACACACACTTTAGGCACTAGATCGGCTCAGTCACTACATATTGCATATTGCATATATATGGATGTATTTAGTAAAATGGATGAACGATGGTTGTATTATCATGTGGATGCTGCATTCAGATGATGGTTGTGCATGCATATAGAAGTATTATGTAGCATTAAGAATCTTTTGCATACATAATGGATGCATGGCACGATCATAGTTGCATTAAGGAGGTCAACTGAATCAGTGGACCGCCTCGTTTTGCATTAGATACGGACATATACACACACTGTACATTTAAACATGAAAGCATTAGAAGTCTGTAAGGACAATGGATGCCTGTGTATGATGGATGAGTAGATGGACGTTTGGATGGTAGGATATACATTCTTCCAGACTTGAAGATTTCGGGGACGAAATCCTAAAAGGAGGGGAGAATGTAACACCCCGAATTTTCTATTAACACTAAAGTTGCTAAAATATTAATAAGTGTGTAAGAGAGGGGATGTATCTAATATGAATATAAAAGTGTGTAAGAGAGGGGATGTATCTAATATGAATATAAAAGTGTGTAAGAGAGGGGATGTATCTAATATGAATATAATAATATTAATAAGTGTGTAAGAGAGGGGATGTATCTAATATGAATATAAAAATATTAATAAGTGTGTAAGAGAGGGGATGTATCTAATATGTATATAAAAACAATAATAAGTGTGTAAAAGGGGGGGGGATGTATCTAATGTGTACATTGTAGAATATATATATATATATATATATATATATTGCTGAGTGTTTGCTGAGTCACTTCTGACTCATTGCTGAGTCAACAAGATAAACCCCATCTTGTCTGAACGGCTGCGGTTATTTCTAGGATAAATCTAATGGCCTAAATGCATTCTAAAATCTATAAATAAGTGGGTAGACCCTAAACCTAAATCACTTGTAAAATTAGAGAAGCTACCGTCATGCTGCTGCCATGGAGTTCAGCGTAGCCGTCACAAACTAAGAAGAGGAAGCCTAATCTACTACAACTAAATTCTACTCAACAAAACAAATCAAACCAAAGAACTCTCTCTCTAATTCTCTTCTTTTTTTTGGTGAGTATGATGATTCTCACAAGACTATTACAAACTAATTTGACTCAGTTATGAATGGATCACAAGAAAGTGATGTGATTTGTAATTGTAAATTCTATATATTGTGGATCTCTTATTATGTTATTATGTTGTCGTATGATGTAAATTATATATGCTATGTCATGCTATGTTGTAAATTCTCTTATGCTATGTCGTGCTATGTTGAGAATCATGTCAAGCTATGTTATACTATCATACTATGCCATGTTATAAATCATGCTATATTATGTTGTAAAATCATGATGTTGTTGGAACATGCTTAAAGGTATGTTTTTTTTAATTTAAATGGATCTTGTTTATGGGAATTTGCCTATTAGGTTAGGTGTACCCATAAACTTGAAACTATAATTAAATAAAACTTGAATATGGGAATTTGCCTATTGAGTTAGGTGTACCCATATAAAACCATGTTGTTAAAAAATTAGATGATGTTGATTCACACATGTTCATATGTAAGTTTATGAAAATTGATTGAGATTATATTAGGTGAATTTTGAACAAGTTGACACCTTTAGGTCCATGACATGTATAATCTATGCAAGTTGGACATATGCAAGTTTTCCCCCTTATTATGATTCATTTGGTCACATATACATGTTGTTATTATGATAATCTCTTTTATGCTATGAGTTAGGCTATTCGAGTCTAACATATATTTTGCGAATAAACGTTCAAACGTGGGGTAGAGGTAATATTAGGAATTAATAAATTGGGTGCAATTTTGTAAGATTTTGCATACCATGAGTGGATGTCCATAATTGAGTCAATTATGGACATTGTTAAAAATTGGAAGTAATTAATAATTCAAGTAGGGAATTATTAAAATTGGGGGAAAGTGGATTATTATTAATAATCAATGCTTAGGACACGAGGTTGGACCCGTTTGTGATGTAAACCTGCCCGGACCCGCCAGGTAAATCCAGTAGTCACAAATGTCGGCCCAATGTGAGAGGTCCTAGGCCCAAACTAAAGCATAACAGTTGTAAAGACACGAGGTTAGACTCTTTTATGGTGTAAGACTGCCCGGACCCGCCCGGCAAATCCAGCTGCCATAAATGCCAGTCTAATGTGAGAGGTCTTTATGAGGTTATGGCCTTAATGAACTAAGAAATACTTAACCAGATAATCATGTAAGGTGGGACATGGGGGTTAAGTAGGTGCCTTGGGTGGCATGAGGAATCTGGTGGTTGCCTTTAGAGGCATTTGAAATACGATTAGACTTAACCAAACACACATGTAAATGAACATGACTAAGTGGGTTAAGTGGGATGGACTAATGGGGACAAGCTTAGGTGGAATGCTTGTGGTAAATAGTGGGGGCCCATTTCAACCAGTATCCCAAAACGTATCTTTGTGGGCTCGACCCAAGTCGAGGACGGGACACGCATACTGGGTTTGACTATAAGAGGCCAAAACAGGGAGCGGTGGCAACGCAAGTCCAACGGGTTTCATATGCGTGTGTGGACCCGGGCTGGTAGGTAAGACGTTGTTGCATCGTGTAGGTATAAGTCGTGCATGTCCGTTGTATCAGGTTGCCACTTTAGGGGAGTGATACACCCCACTGTGGGGCCAGCACGGGTATCTACGAGTTAGGGAGCCGATCGAATAATGGGAAGTAGGGTACACCTAGTGGAGATAGGGGCAGGCGGCACCTATGTAGTCAGCTAGGGGTACGTAAAGCCATTGGGAAAGTTTCTAAGTGAAGCTAAGTGGGATGAATCTTTAGGGTGACTGGTGTGGTGCAGTATAGTGTTTATCCTTTAGTATTTAGGAGCGCCTATAACGTTGCCTTTAGCGATTGTCTATGTCCTTAATCTGCTCTTCATAGACATTTTCTTGTTTTCCAGCTTATGCCTTATTCCAGTTATTTTGGTAATAGTATTGTAGAATTATCATATTCACCAGACTTTATGTCTGACCCCCTCTTTTCCATCCTTTTTCTCCCTTCAGGTCCGCAGGTTGGGCCAAGTTCTAGTGGAGTCTAGTTGGATCGCTTATCTTCTGGAAAGCTTGGACTGCTGAAGTAAAGTCCAGCTTGTTATCTTTCTTTTTAATGGCTATTCATGTAATGGGATTATGTACTTGTTTTATCAAGATAGATATTGTACTTGACATTGAATATGGTGTTATGATGTAATCAAACATGTTTTGACTTCTGCTACAATGAAATAAAGTTTTTGAATTTCCAAGTACTATTTTATATCTGTCTTGTTGTAATTTTACTGTTCTATATTCACTTAAAACCTCCATGGAAGTTAATGCATTCCCTTTGTGAGTGACATTAATGGACGTGGGGTGTTACAACTACTAAGAGTTCACCCTTCACATTTCCAATTGGTTTTGTGATAATTCGGGGTTCTCTAACATGGTATCAGAGCGGGTTTAATTCGTGCATACAATGTCACACTTATCCACGTCACCCAATATAAAGGTCCACGTGTTAGGCTCATGATACGCCACACGTGCGGGGGCGTGTTGAGACAAAGTCCCACATTGGAGAATTTTTAAAATGAATCCTGTATAACTATAATGAGTTCACCCTTCATATTGCCAATTGGTTTTGTGATAATTCGGGGTTCTCTAACACCATCAGATATGGTTACCACTATATAAGAATCAATCCTTAGTTTATCTTTCATAATCAGTGGTATTTATTTAGTCTCATACACTCATTAATATAGTATATATGCATTCAGATGATTCTGTATATCTGCCAGCTATCATATTTGTATGTCATTTTGATTAGTAAAGTGCATAAATACTTCTAGCATTCTCTAAGGCTACAAGTTTGCAATTGATATGTGGTATTATTTTATTTTTCTTATTGGATTTGATTACATTTACGATACACCATTGTCATGCTTTCACCAAATACATACTTCAAAACGAGGTTGAAAATTATAAAATTAAAACACTGTTTCCCCATGTTTCAGCTTTGAAATTTTACATGTTAGATTGGCTATGGTTGCAGCTCTTTGGCGTCGTAATTCATAAATTGTTAGACCTGATGGATATGACGTTTGCAAAGAACCATATCTGTACTTGCATTACAAGTGTACTGATCCATCATAAGGATGCAACTTCCACTTTCAAACTACTTGTGCTGAAGCTGCTAATCCAGATATCCAAAAGATTACACCAGCAATTTATGGTGGGCGACACATGTTCGATTTTCTCATGCAGCCAGCAAATGATCATTCATGATGTATTGCATGGGTTAGGCACATAAAAGCCTATAACTATCTACCCAACCCTAAGGTTAGTTACACCATGCAAATTTACGAATGCCTTTTTTCTTCTTTAGTTAGAGTTGCGGTCTCCAAACAACAGCCTTTTTTCTTCTTGCACCAATATGCTGCTTGCATATAGGTAGTATTTTTATAGCAATCTCTTTTATTATTTTGTTATGGTGCTTATTTTGATTGCACGTGGTGTGGTTTTATTTAGTAGGTCTTGTCTTTCATTATCTATGAAGGCATCATTGTCAATGTCCTATGCCCTGAATTATGAACAAAATTTTCTCCATAAAGTTAACATTTACAGGGGTGCATAAAATCTTTTTTATTTAGGTTAGGCAGGTCAAAATCATAACTGATTTTCCAAAGTTCTAACACTAGCTGCACAATTAAAATGCTATTTCTAACACATTAGGTTCTAAAATGTGGTTGTCGTGGCCTGTCAAGGTGGTCCATTTTGTTAACTTATTGTTATAAATCTAACCTTACAATTCAATTCTAATTCTATCTTATACAGACTAACCAAATGGGTCGAATTGTTAATGATATTGATACATTTCACTTTTCTGTCAAAAGAGCCACTCAACTTGTGAGGGAGATAGGTTAGCAGGTTGTATGCTCTTATTTTGCAATCTTTTTAACGATCATTAGTTTTTATCATTGATCTAAACTAGGGTATAAATAGCAAGAGTCTGAATTTCACCGAGCTGCTTGATGAATGTTACAATGCTTAATGTTCAATTTTCCTATATTTTCAGGTGGTATGTGATAAATTCATCATGTTCTTTTTATTTTTGATAGTTTGCGGCATCATCGCAATCATTGTTGTTGAGGTACATCATAATTACTTTTTTCTTTCTATATTTTTTTAGGCCTGGGAATATATAAATCATTCAAAAATAACAAATAAAATACTCAATAAAATTTCACAATGCCAACTTGATCTTCAAGCATTTCTTTAGTTAAATATCAACAAAAATACTGAAAGGTAGAGTAATTAAGCAGGTTCAAGTGGTTGATGTGATATTTTCATCGATATACTGAAATAATTTCTTAGTGATTGGCATAAATCATATAATTAATGACTATAATCAAACTTGGTTACCACAAACCTCTCTTCCTTTGTCGCAAGCCAAACATTCACGTTTGGGACATCATGCAGCCATATTAAACCAGAAGCACCATTAAGGCTGACACAATTTCTATAAGGATTGATCTTGTGGTGGAGCATTCAAAAGGAAGTTGTATATTAGCCATTGATGCAGATCAGATAAAATAGCTCAAATGCTATTCTAATTCATATAGTTGTCTGGAACATGTATGAAATTTTCTTTTTTGGAGTTTGCATTAACCAATATTATTTACTAGTAATATAGTTACATGTGATTAATTTTCCTTTTTGGAATTTATGCTATCTGTTTAGTGTCATGAGTTAGTTTCTTGCTTATTAACACGTGCTTCGATTGATGAATGGCTAAACCCAGTTATGATGAGACTGGGAGAATACTTTGAGGAAGAATTAACGTCTGTTGTTGAACATGACTCTAAAGGAATTGTTATGAGAGGCGGAAAGCAACCAGGAAGGGGTGCGAAGCTGGACGAAGTGCTGCAATTGAACCTACGCCTACTAAGAAGAAACATTCTAGATCAGAAGCTGGAATCAAATCACCTGCCACTACTAGATCTATGCGAAGAAGCCTGTTGTTAAACCTAAGTAATCTTTTAAATTTTCTATCACAAGTCTGAAAATTAACATACAAGATTTTTTTTTTTGATCACACAAGTCTTTCACAGATTTCCTTGTGATTTCAGACTAATAATAATCTGACATTATTTAGTGCATGCATAGCTGAAACACCTTTTCATAATAAACCTGACTGGATTGGACCCAATAAGAAGACAACATGTTTGGGATATTATCGAGGAGGCAAAGAAAGGCCGGGCCATCATTTTAACTACACATTCTATGAAGGAAGATGATATATTAAGTGATCTCATAACTATTATGGCTAAAGGGAAATTGCGTTGCTTAGGAACTTCAATTAGATTGAAATCAAGATTCGGAATAGGTTACATTGCTGCTGTTAGTTTTCAGATGCAAACCTTAAATGGAGGTAGTGGCGATAATGTTATCACCACAAGTGAATCCCATACCAAACCGTGAAGCAAATTTTCAAAAATGTACGTTATATAATTTGCATGAATCTAGTGTTAATTTGTTGACATTTTTATTCCACTCAAGCTGTTTGCTAGCACAAATGATGAATTCAACTTCGACATTTTTAAATTTCAAAATTTATTTTGATTTTTCCGTATCATGTTAAATTTCACAGCATTTTAATATAGAGCCAAAAGAAGAGAACAAATCATTTTCGACTTTTGTCATCCCTCGCGATAAAGAAGGGCTGCTTACGGTAAGTTGAATGCCAATTCAAGAAATAGGTTTTTTTTCTTTTCTCTTTTATGGCATCTGAATTATTGTGTTCTATTGCACTCCAGGAGAATTTTGCTGAGCTTTAAGACATGGAGAAGGAATTTGGTATTTTAGATATATAATTTGGTTTAACAACTCTTGAAGTGGTCTTCTTAAATATTGCAACGCAGGGAGAAATTGAGAGTTCTGCTGCAGAAGGGAGATTGGTCACTCTAAATTTATCATCTGGGATTTCTCTTGAGGTACATAACTAATTTTTTCGGGTGCATAGGTTTATATTTTAGGTAATTTTTTGAAGCAAGATATTTTCAAAGAAGAATATCCTCTGGCTTACTATGACTTACGTGACCATAGGTTCACACCTACAATTTATCCAAGGATCTGGGCCATCGGTTTGTGATCAAATGGTTCAAATCAATGAAGTGCAAAGTATTTGTGCTTCATTGCTATGAATTGTTAAATCCAAAATTTGACTGTCTGGTTACTTGGCTAAACCTCTTACTGTAGGAATTATATTATTGTAACTGTTATTATTTTATGATATAACAGCTTAGAAATCTGTTCATATGTATATTTATTACATTTGATAATGCCACTATGTGTATATTGTTGACTTTGACCGTTATCTTGTTAATTAATGGATTTTCAGGTCTTCATTGTCAACAAACATTGTTAAGTGGCTGCTTTTAAAAAAGTTATGCACGTTCACCATGGACAAAGTTTGCAAATTGGAGATGACCGACTAATGAAATTAAAGACACACACCTTATTATTAAGGTAACACCCATTTACAAAGAGCTCAATGAAGTAGACAAGTTAGGAATCTTTGAAACATTTAGTTTTTAGTAAATGTACAAGGAGGTATAATTTCTAAAATTTATTTATAGGCTTAGGTTTAACAAGCATTTTTACTTCATAACTTGGATACTAGAGCATGTGCTTTAGATGTAAACATATTTACAATGAAATACACATATATTCTTGTCCATGCAATACTGGGACTGCCACATACAAAGCGTGGTTTGAAATTCTGGGTGGATAATTGAAATTTCGGCTGCCTCGGTTTGGTTCTGTTGAGGACCTGTGTAACAATCCGGAAAATCAGAATCAGTTTAAAATTTTTATTTTGGCGTTTTAATGAATTTTGATTATTTTAAATAATAACGACAAGAAATTTATTTTGAATAGAATTAGAACATATAAATTTATTTAGATCGAAGTTAGAATATAAATATTTATTTTAATTTTAAAAGGAATTGAAAATGGCGCGGTAGTTTGAAAATTCGATTTCAGATTTCAAATGAATGTACAGGGTTCAAAATAAACCGGATTTGAGTGAAACTAAAAATATTAGAATCTATCTGAAAATATCTTTCCAACGAATCCGAAAAATTGAAATTTCATAGCGGGAATAAAAAGCTATGTCCAGTTGAAAATTCAAAATAGTAGCTATGGAAATATAGCCCTTAAAAATAGCGATTTTGCAAACGACCTCCATTTTTAAACGAAACCACTTTTGTTGGATCCGGAATGTCAAATTATTTCTAGATTCCAAAATTCATAATTTTTGGAATTAGTAAGTGAGTGTGGCGAAAGAAAACATGTTTAGCTAATTTCAGTCAAATTGAATCCACCAGAAAATGGCCATTTTTTAAACGGTCTCCAAATTTAGCGAAATTAGTTTTATTAGGACTGTATCGTCAATATAAAGCTAGAAATATTTTTTTTGTAATTTTTGGGATCCGTATGTGACCCCAGTAAATTGAAATGTACAATAAATTGAATATATAATGATTTATATTTTAATTTAAATGAAAACTGATCGAAACAGTCGAATCAGCTTACCGGGCATATCCCATTGTGTTCGAAATGGGGGTATTTAGCTAGGGACGATGGTCGTTGGGTTTGATTTGGAGTTCGGATAAGAAGACACTATTTTTGGAATAAATATAAATATCGGCAAATAAGAAAATTCCATTCATAAATAAAAAATTGAAAATGTACTTTTCCCTCTCCCCGTAAGTCACGATCGAAGGAGGAAACTGCTCCTGGCCTTCTCTCTTCAATTTCTCTCAATCTACTCAATAAAATCAGACACTCTAGTTCTGAATTTTGTAGATCTCGTCGAGGGCTAAAAATCCATACAAACCACGCTCGGTATCGTGTTGTATTCGCGGAGAACCACCTGCTTAAAGTTCGGATCTTTAACCCACCGCCGTGAATGCCTGGGGCCACCGAAGTGGGCCCTACCTCCAGCGCAGAGGCTCCTCTCTCTCCTCGACGACGCAACATCGCCTGATCATCCGACCGCTTCCCGGATTTCACGAAAAATGATGACCTAAATTTGAATCCAACGCTGAAAGGTACGGTTTTAATTGTTTAAATTGATTTCAACACTTTAAAATCGTCGCAAACTATGATTATAGAATAAAAATCATATCTTTTTTGTTTGTGGTCAACATCCAGTGAAACAAAAGACACTGAGACCGTGATGACGTCTTCTACGTTCTAGAAGAGACCGGAGAACTTTTAGAGCTCGGAACAATTTTAGGCGAAGCCAAAATCAAAGTAAGAACTTCTCACTATTATTTTTGTACAGTTATTTAAATTATTTTATAACTGCATATACGAACTGCTCCTGGTCATCCACAGACCATGGACGATTTGTTTGATTGTATTGTGTTGTGGTTGATGATTGTGATGTGAAATGAAGAATATGAAATATTCATGTGTTGAAATAAACATTTTATAGTTAAAAATATAATTTTTAACGTGTATATGAATAAAATAAATATTCATTTACAAATCAGACGATTTGTTTATGTACACCCATTTTACTGATATTGATTGGGACGATAAATTTTACACATCGCTCAACTGCACAAATAATATTCAGTGTTTTTTGACTGAAACCCCACACGGGTGTTGGGATGATATTTGATGTACACTAATCCAAATTGTTTAGTGGTATGTCAATCGGTTGGTTGACAGG
The DNA here is from genome assembly GCA_030737875.1 of Allium sativum. Classification (NCBI taxonomy): domain Eukaryota; kingdom Viridiplantae; phylum Streptophyta; class Magnoliopsida; order Asparagales; family Amaryllidaceae; genus Allium; species Allium sativum. Next base: position 962,906,606 of record CM060912.1, on the reverse strand, counting down.
CTGTATAAGCGTTAATTATTTATATTTAATGCTTATACAGTTGTAAATTACACTCTGGATGATGGTTGATTGTTTATCATGGTTGTTATATACATGTGTTGTATGAAATCCATATAAATAAAATTATATGGTAATTGACTATGTCTGATTCCAATTCAGAAAGAATGAATATTTTAAAATACAATTATTTAAAATAATGAATATTTTAAAATAATATTCAGTAAAAGTTCAAAATCTGATTTTGAGGTCCGATTTGGGATGGACACGAAAATATTTAAATATATAAAGTCGTGTTGTTTAGATTTGCGCCATTTTGACGTGAACGATATTTCTATCGATTTTATTCATTTTTTGTAAGGAACTGTAACTTCCTCGGTGAGGAAAGCGCGGATAGTTCGAGAACAACACACAAAAGAACGCAGACGGAAGAACATTTCATTGTATATAACAACAATCCCATCAGATTACAAGAATATACAAAGTATAAATGAATATTACATTCGATAAATATCAGAGATTACAACACATTACATAGCAGCGGAAAATAATACAATACACAACTAAAAGAGATATACGGATACAAAGCTTTCCAGATATCATTCCAGCTATAAACCAGGATCCTGTGAATATAAATCTGCAAAACCAAAACTACTAGCTGCCCGCGTCAAAATAAGGGCACCCAGAGTTTAGGTTAAAACAATAAACTCCAGGTCAGTCATGTGACTGGTGTGAGAACTAAAACAGTTATTAATCTTTATTTTAGAGTTAGGAAAATCAAGGGACCATGCCGTATAACACGGAACGGGTTTCCTCCCAAAAACACCGGTGCATAAAACAACAACGCAATGCTAAATAAAGAACAATGAAGCTATTATAAGACCCAGGTCCCATCACACAATGCAACGCAAGCCGGAGGATAGGTTTTTTACCTTATAATAGCTAAGAATGCTTGATACGTTTAAAACAAATCATTTATTATTACTATAAGTGTATAGTGTATAAAACAACTTCAAATCATAAGTATCAATCATAGACGGCATAAGCGCCCCATCCCACTCTGTTGCCATATATAGGATTACAACTAAAACTGAAACGTCACGTATTGGAAGTTGGATTTCCATCTATGAACCGAGGCCAGGGATCGTCCTCTACCGATTCGAGACTGTCTAGTCCGAGTCTCAGGAAAGCGCGCAGACAAGCCTTGGATCGTCAGGGACAGTCCACCGATGTGGATTATTATGCCCGAACAATACGTCTCTCCGCCCTATGGGGCGTAAATGAGCCAACAAATGACTCCATTGGACCCTGATCGTCCGATCAAACCGAGGCGCCTCGCAACAACAACAACCACATAAGTCAAACTCGTCAGGGCGTGTAAAACCACTGACGCCACTTCTAACTAGAAAGAAACACATGTCCTCCCTGTGGTTCGTCTCCCGTTTTTGGTTCACAACGGGGTGTGAGGCTCGCGAATCAACGCTACACAAAGAGATGTCACAAAGGCCGTGCTTTGATCATCAACCACAAGACTCTGCTTTTCAACAGAAGCCTTGATCATTTGCATCTTAGCATGCCACACAGGCAAACCATTCTATGCAACCGATATCAGTCACACAGAATGAAATCCAATGTCAGACACACAGTCCATTTACAAGTCCGTTCTGGCTCTGAACGAAACCGGAGGCACCTAGTACCCCGCATATCCATCGATCTCCAAGTACGTCTAGACGATCACCAACTGTTTCCATCTTCTTGGGTGTACATCCCGATCAAGATCGTTAGTAATCACCCAAACGACGTGAAGACCTCCGGTCTTCGACCACCGTCTTCATCTTCGACTTATCGTCGTATCAGTTATTCAGAATGGGATAAACTCGGTCTTTCCGAATAACCCGCGTATATTATAAACAAATGTTACCCAAACACAACATACGCCTCATTTCAATTCATCAGTCACTAACCGTAAACTAACAAGAGAATAATTCCCTAAATATTAACCCCGAAGGCCGAAACCAACATCAGATCAATATCCAGAAAACCATTCTGCTTAGCTAACCGACAGTTAGTTTCTAAATTTCACATTCATAGGGAAAGGTTCCCATTAATTTTATCAAAGATAAATTCCTTGAATTTATTCTTTAATCTTCTTTTGAATATCGATTCAACTAGTCGGGATTAACGAACCTTACCGAAGTAATCATTTGTTTTAATTTCCCAATCCCAACCTATTCATACCATGAAGTAAAAATGGTTATACTTCATATCTAACACATGTGTTATCGGTAAATTCAATTACCATTTCACGTTTAAATTTAATTAAAGATTTAAATATCGCTTGGAGCAAAACTAGTGATACTCCATTCTCGATCTTTTCAATCTAATTAAAGATTCATTAAAACTCCACTTAGTTTGAATCTTTAACTGGGTTAAAGAATCAGTGTCATTTAAAACACGGTTCACGATAAACCCCAAAATCACATCACATTTCAATCAGTCTCTAACCGTAAATTAGCAAGTGAGCAATTCCCTAAGTATTAACCCCGAAGGCCGAAACCAACATCGGATCAATACATAGGAAACCATTCAACTTAACTAATCTCCAGTTAGTTTTTGATTTTCTTAAATCCTTTGGGTCTAAGAACAGTATTATTGAAGATACCGTTCACGACAACCCAAAATCACATTCCATTAATTATCGGGTTAAAGAATAAGTGTTATTTAAAACACTGTTCACGATAAACCCAAAAATCAATACCAATTCAATTCCAATTAAATATTATTTATTTGGTACACTTCATTAAATGTAAATAAAAAGATTTAATCTTTTTCTCAACTGGGCTTAAGAACAGTGTTAATAAAGACACCATTCATGACAAACCCAAATCACATTTGATATTAAATACAAGGCTCTGAATAGAAAATATATCGGCTTATATTCAATATCAAATTCTACGACCAACAAATATCGCATTGGAAATAACGATATTAATATATCTTTCAAATTTCCATAACAACATCTGTATAATCACAAAATCCAACATCGAAATAATCCAAAGACAATTTCGGTTCAAATCTATTCCAATTCAATTATTGGAAATCCTGGTTACTTTTTAAAACCTTTTAAAATCAAATTTATTTATTTAAAAATAAATAGAATTTTAATTCTAGTTCAAAACTAGTTCATTTCGATAAAAATCTATTTTTAGTCTTTTCAAATATGGAGTTTTTCATTCCGATTCTGCCCAAATCATTTCTTATGATTTTACACACATTATTGATATTTTTAATAATTTTATCAAGGCCCGTACAGTCGATTTCCATCAATGGCCATCGAACTGCACTTACAACGACCTTTTCCAAATATGATTTGGACATAATTCCAAATCCAACCGTTAGATTTCTAATTTCTAATATTCGTTAGAAAGCTCTTTTCGATACGAACCCAACGGTTCCGGTTTTAGGAGAATCCGACGGTCGGATCTCCCATAATATCCATTCAAAATCAATGGTTGAAATTCGCGAACTGCCGCGGCGCGGCGCGTTCTATTCAGGCCATTATATATATATATTATATATTTCATCGATTTCCTTTCAAAACGTATTTTATAAATCGTTTTAAATTCGTTTTCAAAACGATTTCAACTTCTGTTTCAAAATCGAATTTTTCAACATAAATTCATTTTAATTTATTTTCAAATCGATTCAATTCAAATTGATTTCTAATTCAATTTCAGTTTGTTTTCAATTCAATTCAATTTCAATTCGGATTCATTTCTATTCAATTTCAATTCGAATTCATTTCTATTCAATTTCAATTCGAATTCAATTCTTTTCAAAATATCCGATTTTGAAATCACTTTCGATATTCATTATAAAATGAATAAAATTGATATAAATATCGTTCACGTCAAAATGGCATAAATCTAATCAACACGGCTTTTATATATTTCTATTTCCAAATATTCTATTTCAAATATTTCTTTTTCAAATATTTCTATTTCAAAACTGGAGTGAGGCCCAATCAATTACCATAAAATGTTAATTATATGGATTTTCTACAACACATGTATACAATAACAACGATGAATAATCAACCATCATCCAAAGTGCATTCTACACTGTATAAGCATCAAATATAAATATTCAACGCTTATAACAGTCATCAAAACTTGTGTCGGGTGCTACTAAACACCGTCATCATCCTAGTATATATTTTAACTAGAAAACAAAATTAAAGGTGATAAGTTCTCACAGAGGGTTCCGCTCCGCCGTGCTTTGCTTTTGAACTGCTGAACATTTGGATTTGTTTGCAATGCTAGTGCAGTTCTTCTCACGCTGTTCAAATAAAAATCATATTTTTATTGCTTCTTCTTTATAAAAATCATATTTTTAACATCTCTACTTTATATAAATTATATTTTTAACATCTCTACTTTATATAAACTTCTATTTTTATACATCATTAAAAGTTCTAATCTTTTATCCTCGCTTTCATGATAATAAAATCATAATTTTATTCATTTCAAAATCAAATCTTTATCATTTCTTTTTTATAGATAAACATCATAGGATTTTATTAACTAAAAATCAAAACTTTTTATATGGAAAATCATCTCTTTTATTTAAAATCCTAATTTTCTACTGGTAAAAATCCTATCTTTAAACGAATAAAAATCTTACCTTTAAGCGAATAAAAATCTTACCTTTAAGCGAATAAAAATCTTACCTTTAAGCAAATAAAAATCTTACTTTTAAGCGAATAAAAATCTTACCTTTAAGCGAATAAAAATCTTACCTTCAAGCGAATAAAAATCTTACCTTTAAGCGAATAAAAATCTTACCTTTTCTCTAGTAAAAATCACTTCTTTGACAAGATAAAAATTACTTCTTTTATATTACAAAAATTCAAACTTTATATGTGAAAAATTCAAACTTTATATATGATAAAAATTCCAACTTTATATACAAAAAGAAAAGACCTAACTTTATGTAAATAAATTTCTAAACTTCATACACTGTAGGTTATAAACCAAGATCGAATTTTTTTGTGTTGTCAAACTATAAACAAGTAGGAATTTAAAGTAATTTTTAAATTAAACCAACTAAAGAACTTGCTGTGGGTCGGAGAGGGGGTCTGAGGGGAGGAGTGGGCGTCATTGTCGAAGGGGGGACCGGGTGGCGCAGGCGAGCAGGGCTGCAGTCGCGGCGGCTAGGGCTTCGGAGGAGGCGACGTTTCTGTTCGATTCGAGGTGGGTTCGTGGTTCTTCGATGGAGGGGGTCGCGGTAACGACTGGAGGAGGAGGGGGTCTGTGTGGGTCAGCGCGACCATCTCCTGGGGCGGCGGCGTCGAGAGACGACGGGGGGGCGCTGCCATTTTTTTTATTTTCTCTTTTTTTTCTTTTACGGGAGAGAGAATGTGAAGGGGGGGTTAAGGAAAGTATATATATTTTTTTATTTATTTAATTTTAAAAAGCAACTTTTTGTCTCGACCCCCAAACAAGAGCCATCGCCTGTCGTCCATAGCTAATTACCCCCATTCCGAACATAATGGGATATGTATCGTAAGCTGATTCAATCGTTTCGATCATTTTTGTAACACCCCACATTCGTTAGTGTCACTCACAAAGGGAATGTACTAAGTTCTGTGGAGCATTTTGGGTAAAAGATGCAGATAAATTACAAGACAGACACAAATTAAACAGCGGAAAATAGAACTTTGCTTTTATTGATAAAATAGTTTGTACAATGATTTCTTCACAATATCAGAGTATCATCTGTCTTACAAAATAAAGAAGCATAAAACAACATTTATATTCCCCAATTTTAGCAAGAGCCAGCCATAGCATCTGAAAAGAGAATCCAAGCAAAACTTCGACAAATTTTCAAGCTGGGGAAGAGGACAGTCCAACTTAACCTGAGCTATACCATTCCCTCCCTTACTACCTTGGGGGGGGGGGGGGGGGACGGAAGAAAAGAAGACGAAAGAAAAACAGAGTCAGACATAAAGCCTGAGTAAGTTCAGTAACTTCTAACATGTGAACTTGGAAAAACAAAACGACATGAATTAACTGAATACAAGATAACACCATGATGATAGGGTTGGCAAGATTAGACGAGATAATCACAAGATATGCTAAGATAAGATAAACTGGATATGCTCTAATACTTTCGCCGCTTCGCTGTTTCCTTGTTATACTGATTTCTATATATCTGCACCACCTAACTAGTGTCCCAACTAGTAACGATAACGTGATCCCAATCCCTGTAGTTTCCATTGCCTTCAGGCATACATTTATTATTTATTACCTAGATCTAATCTAGGGTTTTCTATCAAGTGATTTCTAGATTCAACTAGAATTTACGCTATCTGCTGAACGCTTCTCGGATTCAGGATTTATGCCACCTAGTCCAACTAGGTATTATGCTACCTGTCGAACGATGCCCCCAAGTCTAGGATACACTACCTAGAGTGGTATATGTTCCTATACTTCCCCACGCATGTATCGCGAATCGTTATCGCTTGTCTAGATGCACATGTCCTGTAATGTGCAGCCCGAGTCCTGTGGCAGGGCAAATCAAGGAATACAGAACTCAGTCGGGAGCTTTCAGATATCTGCCGATGCAGATGCTAAGGTCTGTTTTTATTCCAGCGGCTATGGTCCCACTTGACCCCTCCCTCAACTAATGAAAGGCATACCTTGAAAAATGAGAACTATGCGCAGGCCCCTAGTGCCCCACTATCCTATGGCCATCCCCACCCATAACTAGATAGCAAGTATATGGTCTTTTGGAGTTCTCTGCCTTTCCGCTTCACGTATCTCGATTGACTGAAGATGGATGGTAGACGACGAGTTGCTATCACAGGGCTACCGTTTTCTAGCCGAATCACGCCGGTCCATCCTAGTCTTTAGGTTGCCATATATTGCAACCAAGGCATACCCCTGGTTCTTCTACGCAGACTTTAACCTCTGTGAGCCCAGGAGGATCATCTACAATCTCACAGAGGGATACCAAGAGTACCCTCACGTCCCCTCAAAGCCTCGGGCTTCGTAACCCAATTCGTTGGAGCCTCCTTTTTACTCAGACGGACATTCGCTCCTTCCCGTGTTATACTAAGAATTACTACTTAGTTTTACTAACTAAGATTTACCACTTAGTTTCCAGAATCGTTGTTTTCTTAACTAAGGTTTACTACTTAGTTCTCTTTCCCGTCAGTTTGGATTGGTTAAGTGTCATTAGTCAATTCAAGTCAACTTAACCCTCTTCATTCATCCTGTTAAACTGGTTAAGTGTTATCAGTAATTCATGATGACTTAACCCTACCACAAACTAATATATATTGGTTAAGTATTTATTACTTAACCCTACCCATTCACCCTGTGTTGGTTAAGTGTTCCTTTTTAACTTAACCTTGCCCGTCTGTTTTAACTAACATGTTATTAATGGTTAAGTATTATCCCTTCATGTTTTAGACTTAACCCTATTCCTTTATCATAGTCCGATGGTTATGTGTTCAAGCTTACTTAACCCTACGGTCTAGCCCAACTAACATATCAAATTGGCTAAGTGTATTTACTTAACCCCAACCTCTAGTCTAGTTAACATGTTAATTTGGCTAAGTGTATTAACTTTACTTAACCCCACCTTCTAGTCTAGTTAACATGTTAATTTGGCTAAGTGTATTAACTTTACTTAACCCCACCTTCTAGTTTAGTTAACATGTTAATTTGGCTAAGTGTATTAACTTTACTTAACCCCACCTTCTAGTCTAGTTAACATGTAAATTTGGCTAAGTGTATTAACTTTACTTAACCCCACCTTCTAGTCTAGTTAACATGTTAATTTGGCTAAGTGTTTCCTTATTTACTTAACCCCTACAAATCTTGTCTTGTTACCATGTGAAGTTGGTTAAGTGTCCCTATGGACTTAGCCCTCCCATTCTAGCTTAACTGTGCTAGGTGTCTATATGAACCTAACCCCACCCATTGGTTTGGTTATCATGTTGAATTGGTTAAGTGTATTAATTAACTTAATCCTACCATTCTTATTCTAGCTTTAGCTAAATAAATTAAAGCTGCTACCACTCACATTAGACAGATATTGTTGCGATTACTGGATGTGCCGGTTGGTTCCGGGCAGGTTTACATCGCAACTCAGTTTAACCTCGGGTTAGGCCTATTCGTGTTTTCTAAGTTCAAAGGGTTTTGATTAATTTTCAAATCAGGTTTTGAAAGTAACCATCCCGTCCGTCGGATCAGTTAGGGATAGCCAGGGAGAGCAGGAAACTTGTATTTTCCAAACTCAAGCCTAGACACTATCCTCTCTGTCACCCTAGAACTTTCTAGTGTGTTATAAAAAAGATGTCATTAATAAACCTTTCTTTTGTATATAAATAAATTGTTAACAATTTATCCTCAAAGTTTAACCACTTATCCTCAAAGTCCATTTTCCCTTTTTTCAAAAAAATAAATTTGGCCTATACCCTATACATTTGCCATGCCTACTAATGGACTTGTATTCTAGGCCCAAATCTTGATTTGCCTATCTTATGGTTTATAGCAATTTAGATCCAACACCCCCACTTACAGTTCATGCCAAAACCAGATTTTATACTCTAGTCTACAGTTTATGCCTAGATTTCATGTTCTAGTTCACTGTTTATGCCCAAAACTTAATTTGCATACCAACTACCTATTTTGTGGCCCATTTAACCATTTACCATTTACGCCCAATGCATGTAAATTATGCTAATATACTTGTCATGCTTAATTTAGCCACCCAATTCTGATTTAATATTCTAATTTTAGTTCATGTCAAAACTAGACTTGTCATTCTAATTTTCATCTTAATAGTCATGCTATAATGCAAGTTCCCAAATTATGCCAATTTCCAAGTTTAGTCAATTTCATGGTTTTCCCCAAAACGTATTCCCATCGTTCGCATAATCGTGGTTCAACCTAGATCGTAAATAGAGCTCGATTCGTGGTTAGAAGGGAATGAGCCAAAATGCCATCAAAGAACGGACATAACAATTGGCATAAGATGACAATTCACAGGCATATAGATATGGTAGTATTACGACATGAAAAGGGTTGAATAGTATAGGTTCAAGAACATGGGTAGACCTAACTTAATTGGTAAATTCCCAAGGTCTAAAACCAAGAATAGACAGAGTAGGTTCAAGAACATGGGTAGACCTAACTTAATAAGTAAATTCCCAAGGTCTAAAACCAAAGATAACTAAGAACAGACAGAATAGATAATCGGGTTTAGACCCAATTTCATAGTCACAAAAATTAAGCAACACTTTCCTATATGTGTTTTATCACAGTTGTCCTTGTTATGTCATAGGCAATAGTCTATGTTTCCTAATCAAAGGCATAGGATTGTGTTCATAGTCAAGGAAATAATTCTTATAGTCACAGTCACAGTCGTAGGCAATGTTCATAGTCATAGGAAATGTTCATAGTCATAGGCAATGTTCATAGTCATAGGCAATGCTCATAGTCATAGGAAATGTTCATAGTCATAGGCAATGTCCAAAGTCATAGGCAATGTAACACCCCACACCCGCTAAGGTCACTCACTAAGGGAATGCCTTAACTTCGGTGGAGCATTTTAAGTGAGTATAGAACAGAAAAATTACAACAAGACAGATATAAATACTTGAAAATCTAAAACATTCTTTCATAGCAGCAGAAGGTAAACATGTTTAGTTACAACACCATAAAGAGTCAAGTACTAAATATCCATCCTGATAAAAACATAAGTACATAATCCCACTAAATAAACAATAGCCATAAAAGAAAAGATAAGCTGGGCTTTACATCACGGTCCAAGCTCCAGAAGATAGATAAAGATGTCTGATCAAAGCCCACTAGTGCTAGGCTGAACCCGAGGACCTGAGGGGGAAAAAGATAAAAACAACGGGGTCAGACATAAGTCTGAGTGAGCCCTATAACTTTAACCACACAATCATTAAAATAATTAGGGTATGATATAAACTTGGCACGGGATGACTGGGGATAAATGACTACACTAAGTAGCCAACTAGACATAGGATAACTAAGATAACGGTAAAGACGCATCTACCCACCCAAGGATAATTACTAACTGCACCACACCAGTCATTCCTACTTAAAGGTTGATCCCTCTCAAGGACTTAGAAAATTTCCCAGTAGTTTCGTGTACCCCTAGCTGACTGCATAGGTGCCGTCTGCCCCTAGCTCCACTAGGGGTACCCACTACTCCCAAGCGATCGGCTCCCTACCGTAGATACCCGTGCTGATCCCACAGCGGGGTGTATCACTCCCCAAAGTGGCAACCCGAAAATGGTGCATGGCTTATATCTACATGATGCAACAACGTCTTACCTACCAGCCCGGGTCCACACACGCATATGAAACCCGTTGGACTCACGTTGCCACCGCTACCCCGTTTTTGCCTCTTATAGTCAAGCCCAGTACGCGTGTCCCATCCTCGACATGGGTCGAGCCCAATAAGATACATATGGGTTACTGGTTGAAATGGGCCCCCACAAGTTACTGCTTAAGCTTGTCATTTTATCTAGTGCATCCCACTTAACCCCTTCTTATAATCATGCCCACTTACATGTTAAGGCTTGGTTAAGTCATCTAATCATATTTCAATTGCCACTCAAGGCCCCCACAAGCTACTACTTAAGCTTGTCATTTAATCATATTTCAATTGCCACTTAAGGCCCCCACAAGCTACTACTTAAGCTTGTCATTTAATCATATTTCAATTGTCACTTAAGGCCCCCACAAGCTACTACTTAAGCTTGTCATTTAATCATATTTCAATTGTCACTTAAGGCCCCCACAAGCTACTACTTAAGCTTGTCATTTAATCTAGTGCATCCCACTTAACCCCTTTTCATAATCATGCCCACTTACATGTTAAGGTTTGGTTAAGTCATATAATCATATTTCAATTGCCACTCAAGGCACCCACTAGATTACTACATGCCACCCAAGGCACCCACTTAACCCTTTAATCATGTTTAGTTACATGTTCCCCTTTGGTTAAGTATTCTTGTCGTATTCTCTATTGCCACCCAAGGCAACCCACTAGATTTTTCCGCATGCCACCCAAGGCACCCACTTAACCCTTTAATCATGTTTAATTACATGTACCACTTTGGTTAAGTATTCAAATCTTATCTTCTATTGCCACCCAAGGCAACCACTAGATTTTCCCATGCCACCCAAGGCACTTACTTAACCCTTTAATCATGTTTAATTACATGTTCCACTTCGGTTAAGTATTCTAATCGTATTTTCTATTGCCACCCAAGGCAACTACTGGATTTTTCCACATGCCACCCAAGGCACTACTTGATTTCCACATGCCACTCAAGTCACCCACTTAACCCCTCATGCCCACTACATGCTTATCTGGTTAAGTGTTTCTTAATTGATTAAGAACGTGACCGTTGTAAAGACCTCTCACATTAGACTATCTTTTATGGCAGCTGGATTTGTCGGTTGGGTCCGGGCAGCCTTACCCATTACCGAGTCTAACCTTGTGTCTATACACTTGTCACGTATATAGTTTGTGCCTAAGACCTCTCACATTGGGCCAATCATTTGTAGCCGCTGGATTTGCCGATCGGTTCCGGGCAGTCTTACGCTACAAAAGGGTCCAACCTCGTGTCTTAGTCGATTAATTACACCTAATTAATCATCCCCGAATTAATTTTTCCTAATTAATTCCAATTTTAACGATGTACATAATTGACTCAATTATGTCCATCCACTTTGTGGTATGCATAATCATACCAACTTTACACAATTTCATTAGCATGTTTATTAACCCCATCGTTCCCCTCGTAATTCGCTAACATGACATAAAAGGGAAGATTCAACACAATTACAATGGGTTCAACTTGTATAACACATTAGCATCAACATGGGTTTAAAGGTGTCAACATGCATATAGCATCAAACCCAACTAGCATAAATAATCAACCCAAACTTGCATGAATCACATATGTCATAAAGAGGTTAACTTGCATAAGTTTCTTATGTTATACAAAGGGGTAAACTTGCATATGTATGTATGACATGTAAAGGGGTTAACTTGCATATGTATGCATATCATACTAAGGTGTAAACTTGCACATGTCACTTGCATATAATCAAACACCATACTTGCATAACATGTCATATGTGAACTTGCATATAATCATACACCAAACTTGCATACATATCATACATGAACTTGCATATCATCATACACCCAACTTGCATAATCATGGTGTCATAGTGGATCAATGTTTATCATAGCAACTAGCATCATGAACACTTGCATAACTTGCATAACATCATGATCATATAGAATATAGCTTGCATAACTTGCATAACATCATGAACATGTAACATGTGACTTGCATAACTTGCATAACATCATGAACATGTAACATATGGCTTGCATAACTTGCATAACATCTCAAACATGTAGCATATTACTTGCATAACTTGCATAACATCACAAACACATAGCATATAACTTGCATAACATGCATTGATCCACATTCATAGCCATAACCTCATCATATCCTATCATAATCACTTCAATAATTGGTCATTAAGGCTATAGAAAACTCACAACTTGTTGATTAGCCTTCTTATGAATATATTAAAAGATTGAGACGAAGCCACTAAGCTATCAACTCAAAAACTCCAAATAAGAATGCTCCAAATGAAAACCCTTGAGCCAAATCAATAATAAAGATCCTAGCTTTGATGAAGAAAAGCCTTGAATCAAACTTAGAAACACTTAAGCAAGCTTAGGAACTCTTATACTTCTTTAGAAACTCTCTCATATGATTAGAGATGGAGATTATGACAAGAGAATGAGGGTGGAGGCCATGAGAGAACATTTTGGCATAGTTTAGCTATAGGATTGAATAATGAGCATTTAGGTTTAGGTTAGGGGTCTTTTTATAGAAGACTAGGATAGTTTTAGCCATAGGATAAACCTTAGTTTAGATCCTAGCCATCAAAGCATGTCTTGGGGAAGAAGTCAAGTGTAGGAACCATCTAGGGCCTTTAGATTAAAGCTGAACCATGAGAACCATTCAAATGCAAAATCTGCATTTGAGCGAATCGGCCCACGGGTTGACAGCCAAACACCCTGGATTAACCCCTAGTCGACCCAGCAAGCTCGGGTCGACCTCAAAAATCGGCCGGTTCGGTTATTCCCCTCTCCCAATTCGCTGTTTTGAACATTTTTGCATATTTATTTATTTAATTTTCAATTATATATATATCAATATATATATATATATATATATATATATATATATATATATATATATATATATATATATATTTCTCTGCGCAACCCATTTCACTTAATTAAGTATACTTTAATTTGTGAATTTTTATGTTCAAATTACGGGGTGTTACATTCTCCCCTCCTTAAAGGATTTCATCCCCGAAATCTCTAAGTCAAGAAGAACGTATCCTACCAACCAAACAACCATCTACTAAACCATCAAACACTGGCATCCATTGTCCTTAAAATTTCTAATGACTTATGAACATATGCAAAAAGTGTGTGTATATGCCCGTATACTAATGCTAAATCAGGCGGTCTACTGATTCAGTTGACCTCCTTAATGCAAACCATGATAGTGCCATGCATCCAATATGTATGCGAAAGATACCTATCGACACATACTATCTCTACATGTGTGCACAACCATACACCAAAATGCATCATCCATATGATAACGCAACCATTATACATCCATTAATATAGCTACCTACACACAATTTTATGCAATATGCAATATGAAGTGATTGAGCCGATCTAGTGCCTAGAGTGTGTGTATATGCATCCACGAGCAACCACTAGCAACCACTTGCATCCACACGCATCCATCAAAAATAACATGTCTCAAACACATGTTTCAACCATAGGTTTTGTCCTATCTAAAGGTCAAAGGTACTAATGAGAGGATATACTAAAGATAAGATAAGTACTAGACAACCGATAAAGGAGAAGTTAAAAGACATACCCTAAAAAAGGAATGGGTATAATGAACGCATCTTCACTTCTGTCTCCCAAGTAGCCTTACTCTCACCTTCTCCCCTTTTCACTTTGACTAGTCAAACCCCTCTGTTCGTCAACTTCCTAATCTCTCACCCAAGGATGCGGGTAGGAGCTCGTTGAATAGTCGCATCACGCTCTACCTCCACTTCTTTAAGCAAGCTCGGCTCTACCGCCTCTGCGGTCTCATGTAGGCACTTCCTCAAATGTGACACATGAAATACGTCTTGTTCCCTATGCAACCGAACTATCTCTCGAATATAAACTGAAGCTAGACATGGAACAGTCCTCTTGCTCTTCACGGGTATGAAATGGGCACTCTTAGTAAGTCTATCTACCACAACCCAAATTCCCGTATTACCCTTCCTCGATCTTGGTAACCCATCAATAAAATCCATCGAGACGCTATCCCACTTCCATTGCGGAACTTCCAATGAGTGAAGCAACCCACCCGGTTTCTTTTGCTTTGCTTCCACCTGTTGGCACACCAAGCATCTAGCGACATACTCGGCCACATCTTTCTTCATACCGGCCCAAAAGAAAACTCGCTTCATGTCTTGGTACATCTTGTCCCCACCGGGATGAATGGTCATCCTAAAACGATGCGCCTTATCAAGAATAGCCTTCCTCAAACCCTTGTCTTGCGGTACGCAAAGTCTACTGTCTCTACGTAAGCACCCCCTATCGTCTAGGGTGTACCTACTCAAATGGCTGGACGACTCCCCCCTTATGAGCCTCTCTACTAACTCAACCAACTGTGGGTCGTCCCTCTGTGCTTCTCCAATCCGCCCTAAAAGAGTAGGTCTAACCTCCAAGGGTGCTAGCAAACCGGGTATATAGTCAACGGAAGGTCTGAAATCAAACATCGAGATAAATTCCAAGCTTCGTCGTTCCACGAACAATGGACTCAAGTACAACCTTTTTCCGCTCAAGGCGTCCGCCACCACGCTATCTCGAAATCATAGGATGCTAAGAACTCCATCCACCTTTGCTGTCACAAGACTATGCGCTCGAAGAGTCTCCAACACTTCCCTAAGATGTAGGGCATGTTGTTCTCCACTTCTGGAGAAAACCAGGATATTCTCTCATACAAAATCGTCACAACTATCCATCTCTCACGCAGACCATCCTAATCGAACTCGACATCCCCCAAGTGCAAGCCCCAAAGGCCTAAACCAATATCAGACAAACACCCAAGGGACACCCCCTTCGAATTCAGACGACCTACGTGAGATGATACTAGTAAAAACGGCTAAATAATTAAGCCCTTGTCCAACTCTGGATGTCCTTGCCAGTCTCACTCCAGAACCACCGTTGATCAAATAACTGGCTTTGCTTAACCCATTAAGCACACATGAAAACTTATTTCGCTCTTCTTCACTCTTAGAAAATACTAAGATGTCATCCACAAAGACCACTACGAAGTTGTTTAGGTACTCCCTGAACACCCTACTCATCAAATCAACAAAATATGCGGGGGCGTTCGTCAAACCAAATGGCATCACCAGCCACTCATAGAAACCATCCGGAGTCCTAAAGGCGGTCTTCTCTATACTATCCTCAGTCACTCCCAACTGATGAAACTCTGTGGCCAAGTCCCACTGCGAAACACTGAGGCACCAACCAACCGATCAAAAAGATCATCAACCCTTGGCAATGGGTGTCAATTCTTCTTTGTGAGCTTGTTGAGTTCTCTATAGTCTACAAAAAGTCTGAGGGACCCATCCGCCTTCGCGGCTAAAACTACTGGAGCACCCCACTCCGATATACCTCGTCTTATGAACCCCTTCTCAAACAACTCCCCTACTTGCTTATGGAGTTCCCTCCTCTTACGAGGAGCCATGTGGCGCACTGACAAAGATACTGGTTTAGCAATATCTACCAGATATATTCGGAGGTCTATCTCCCGCTTCGGAGGTAAGCCCTTCACCTCCCCAAACACATCCGAGTATTCCCGGACCACTTTAACAGATCGCAAACTCTCGACCGAAGCGTCAAGCGATTCAAGATAACTTAGCATAACAGAATCTATGGGATTTCAAAAGATCTCGAGAGTGTTACCCAAGCGGGTCATAAGCCTAACAGCTCTCCTTTCACAATCAAGAACGGCACCATTACTGGATAACCAGTCCATGCCCCAAAATCAACCCATAGCCCGTGAAGCCCAAACAAAAGCATCACCTCTAAACTCAACGCTAAGTATGGAAATCTTCAAACCCAAACATATCATGGAAAAATAAGTGGAGCCCTCCCAATTGGGTTTGAAACAACCACGGGATCATCTACCAAACTGGTGTCTAGGTGCAGTGACTCAACTAATGATGATGAGATAAACGAATGTGGTGCGCCGGAGTCGAATAAAGTTCGAACAGGATGATCGAGAGAACCAAATTTCAACTTAGACGGTCCTACCCCCATCAGGTATACCCGTCGTGAGGGAATACATCTACCCTCCAAAAGATCCTGTACTTCGTCCTTACCTTTTTGGACAATCCCAAGGTGTCCTATTTCTCCAAAACAACCAGCCATCCCCTTCACATTCTCCTTTCGTGGCCTTCTTACCACGATGAGGTTTCGTCCTTTATTTACCTAATAGCTATTTGAACCTTCCTCTCTCGTCCATCTTAAAGGTACCCATAAGCCCTCCACCTCCTTGGACTAACTTCTTAGCCAGGCAAACGACTCAGTCCCTTGAAGTGGTTCTTCCGTCCTTCATACGGAAGTCCTTATTTATCTTAAAAAGACATCTATACGCGGAGGGGAAATTCAAAAAGAGAAAGAGGAAGAGATTCAAAACGGAGAATCCTAAGGATAAAGATATGGCTATTGGGGATTATGCTTTTCTTTCAAAAACTTTTCTCTTAAAAGACATGTTTTTGAAAATACTTCTTCCAAAAATGTTTCTAGAAAAATAGTTTTCTAAAAATTTTATCTGTTTCGGTAACCTTGAGCTCTGATACCACGTGTAACACCCCACACCCACTAAGGTCACTCACTAAGGGAATGCCTTAACTTCGGTGGAGCATTTTAAGTGAGTATAGAACAGAAAAATTACAACAAGACAGATATAAATACTTGAAAATCTAAAACATTCTTTCATAGCAGCAGAAGGTAAACATGTTTAGTTACAACACCATAAAGAGTCAAGTACTAAATATCCATCCTGATAAAAACATAAGTACATAATCCCACTACATAAACAATAGCCATAAAAGAAAAGATAAGCTGGGCTTTACATCACGGTCCAAGCTCCAGAAGATAGACAAAGATGTCTGATCAAAGCCCACTAGTGCTAGGCCCAACCTGAGGACCTGAGGGGGAAAAAGATAAAAACAACGGGGTCAGACATAAGTCTGAGTGAGCCCTATAACTTTAACCAAACAATCATTAAAATAATTAGGGTATGATATAAACTTGGCACGGGATGACTGGGGATAAATGACTACACTAAGTAGCCAACTAGACATAGGATAACTAAGATAACGGTAAAGACGCATCTACCCACCCAAGGATAATTACTAACTGCACCACACCAGTCATTCCTACTTAAAGGTTGATCCCTCTCGAGGACTTAGAAAATTTTCCCAGTAGTTTCGTGTACCCCTAGCTGACTGCATAGGTGCCGTCTGCCCCAATCTCCACTAGGTGTACCCACTACTCCCAAGCGATCGGCTCCCTACCGTAGATACCCGTGCTGGTCCCACAGTGGGGTGTATCACTCCCCAAAGTGGCAACCCGAAAATGGTGCACGACTTATATCTACACGATGCAACAACGTCTTACCTACTAGCCCGGGTCCACACACGCATATGAAACCCGTTGGACTCACGTTGCCACCGCTACCCCGTTTTGGCCTCTTATAGTCAAGCCCAGTACGCGTGTCCCGTCCTCGACATGGGTCGAGCCCAATAAGATACATATGGGTTACTGGTTGAAATGGGCCCCCACAAGCTACTAATTAAGCTTGTCATTTTATCTAGTGCATCCCACTTAACCCCTTCTTATAATCATGCCCACTTACATGTTAAGGTTTGGTTAAGTCATCTAATCATATTTCAATTGCCACTCAAGGCCCCCACAAGCTACTACTTAAGCTTGTCATTTAATCATATTTCAATTGCCACTTAAGGCCCCCACAAGCTACTACTTAAGCTTTTCATTTAATCTTATTTCAATTGTCACTTAAGGCCCCCACAAGCTACTACTTAAGCTTGTCATTTAATCATATTTCAATTGTCACTTAAGGCCCCCACAAGCTACTACTTAAGCTTGTCATTTAATCTAGTGCATCCCACTTAACCCCTTTTCATAATCATGCCCACTTACATGTTAATGTTTGGTTAAGTCATCTAATCATATTTCAATTGCCACTCAAGGCACCCACTAGATTCCTACATGCCACCCAAGGTACCCACTTAACCCTTTAATCATGTTTAGTTACATGTTCCCCTTTGGTTAAGTATTCTTGTCGTATTCTCTATTGCCACCCAAGGCAACCCACTAGATTTTTCCACATTCCACCCAAGGCACCCACTTAACCCTTTAATCATGTTTAATTACATGTCCCACTTTGGTTAAGTATTCAAATCTTATCTTCTATTGCCACCCAAGGCAACCACTAGATTTTCCCATGCCACCCAAGGCACTTACTTAACCCTTTAATCATGTTTAATTACATGTTCCACTTCGGTTAAGTATTCTAATCGTATTTTCTATTGCCACCCAAGGCAACTACTGGATTTTTCCACATGCCACCCAAGGCACTACTTGATTTCCACATGCCACCCAAGGCACCCACTTAACCCCTCATGCCCACTACATGCTTATCTGGTTAAGTGTTTCTTAATTGATTAAGAACGTGACCGTTGTAAAGACCTCTCACATTAGACTATCTTTTATGGCAGCTGGATTTGCCGGTTGGGTCCGGGCAGCCTTACGCCATAACCGAGTCTAACCTCGTGTCTATACACTTGTCACGTATATAGTTTGTGCCTAAGACCTCTCACATTGGGCCAATCATTTGTAGCCGCTGGATTTGCCGGTCGGTTCCGGGCAGTCTTACGCTATAAAAGGGTCCAACCTCGTGTCTTAGTCGATTAATTACACCTAATTAATCACCCCCGAATTAATTTTCCCTAATCAATTCCAATTTTAACGATGTACAAAATTGATTCAATTATGTCCATCCACTTTGTGGTATGCATAATCATACCAACTTCACACAATTTCATTAGCATGTTTATTAACCCCATCGTTCCCCTCGTAATTCGCTAACATGACATAAAAGGGAAGACTCAAGACAATTACAATGGGTTCAACTTGCATAACACATTAGCATCAACATGGGTTTAAAGGTGTCAACATGCATATAGCATCAAACCCAACTAGCATAAATAATCAACCCAAACTTGCATGAATCACATATGTCACAAAGAGGTTAACTTGCATAAGTTTCTTATGTCATACAAAGGGGTAAACTTGCATATGTATGTATGACATGTATAGGGGTTAACTTGCATATGTATGCATATCATACTAAGGTGTAAACTTGCACATGTCACTTGCATATAATCAAACACCATACTTGCATAACATGTCATATGTGAACTTGCATATAATCATACACCAAACTTGCATACATATCATACATGAACTTGCATATCATCATACACCCAACTTGCATAATCATGGTGTCATAGTGGATCAATGTTTATCATAGCAACTAGCATCATGAACACTTGCATAACATCATGATCATATAGAATATAGCTTGCATAACTTGCATAACATCATGAACATGTAACATGTGACTTGTATAACTTGCATAACATCATGAACATGTAACATATGACTTGCATAACTTGCATAACATCTCAAACATGTAGCATATTACTTGCATAACTTGCATAACATCACAAACACATAGCATATAACTTGCATAACATGCATTGATCAACATTCATAGCCATAACCTCATCATATCCTATCATAATCACTTCAATAATTGGTCATTAAGGCTATAGAAAACTCACAACTTGTTGATTAGCCTTCTTATGAATATATTAAAAGATTGAGACGAAGCCACTAAGCTATCAACTCAAAAACTCCAAATAAGAATGCTCCAAATGAAAACCCTTGAGCCAAATCAATAATAAAGATCTTAGCTTTGATGAAGACAAGCCTTGAATCAAACTTAGAAACACTTAAGCAAGCTTAGGAACTCTTATACTTCTTTAGAAACTCTCTCATATGATTAGAGATGGAGATTATGACAAGAGGATGAGGGTGGAGGCCATGAGAGAACATTTTGGCATAGTTTAGCTATAGGATTGAATAATGAGCATTTAGGTTTAGGTTAGGGGTCTTTTTATAGAAGACTAGGATAGTTTTAGCCATAGGATAAACCTTAGTTTAGATCCTAGCCATCAAAGCATGTCTTGGGGAAGAAGTCAAGTGTAGGAACCATCTAGGGCCTTTAGATTAAAGCTGAACCATGAGAACCATTCAAATGCAAAATCTGCATTTGAGCGAATCGGCCCACGGGTTGACAGCCAAACACCCTGGATTAACCCCTAGTCGACCCAGCGAGCTCGGGTCGACCTCAAAAATCGGCCGGTTCGGTTATTCCCCTCTCCCAATTCGCTGTTTTGAACATTTTTGCATATTTATTTATTTAATTTTCAATTATATATATATATATATATATATATATATATATATCAATATATATTTCTCTGCGCAACCCATTTCACTTAATTAAGTATACTTTAATTTGTGAATTTTTATGTTCAAATTACGGGGTGTTACAGGCAAGGCCTAATTGGTCATCGAATCAAAACAGTTCTTAATTAGGTCTAAAGATATAGGCACAGATTCGAATAGAAAGATTTGGCATATTCTTTTACTCCTTTAATTTCATGTCATGAACAGAGAAAACGTTCAAATCTAGAAATAACTGACTTACAGAGATTAGAATAGATTAGATTCGTAGAAAAACAATTGTTTGAATCTTCACTTGAATCCTAGCTTGTTTTGAATCCCCACACCCGTTAGTGTCACTCACAAAGGGAATGCACTAAGTTCTGTGGAGCATTTTGGGTAAAAGATGCAGATAAATTACAAGACAAACATAAATTAAACAGCGGAAAATGAAACTTTGCTTTTATTGATAAAATAGTTTGTACAATGATTTCTTTACAATATCAGAGTATCATCTGTCTTACAAAATAAAGAAGCATAAAACAACATTTATATTCCCCAATTTTAGCAAGAGCCAGCCATAGCATCTGAAAAGAGAATCCAAGCAAAACTTCGACAAATCTTCAAGCTGGGGAAGAGTGACAGTCCAACTTAACCTGAGCTATACCATTCCCTCCCTTACTACCTGGGGGGGAACGGAAGAAAAGAAGATGAAAGAAAAACAGAGTCAGACATAAAGCATGAGTAAGTTCAGTAACTTCTAGCATGTGAACTTGGAAAAACAAAACGACATGAATTAACTAAAACAAGATAACACCATGATGATAGGGTTGGCAAGATTAGACGAGATAATCACAAGATATGCTAAGATAAGATAAACTGGATATGCTCTAATACTTTCGCCGCTTCGCTATTTCCTTGTTATACTGGTTTCTATATCTCTGCACCACCTAACTAGTGTCCCAACTAGTAACGATAACGTGATCCCAATCGCTGTAGTTTCCATTGCCTTCTGGCATACATTTATTATTTATTACCTAGATCTAATCTAGGGTTTTCTATCAAGTGCTTTTTAGATTCAACTAGAATTTACGCTATCTGCTGAACGCTTCTCGGATTCAGGATTTATGCCACCTAGTCCAACTAGGTATTATGCTACCTGTCGAACGATGCCCCCAAGTCTAGGATACACTACCTAGAGTGGTATATGTTCCTATACTTCACCACGCATGTATCGCGAATCGTTATCGCTTGTCTAGATGCACATGTCCTGTAATGTGCAGCCCGAGTCATGTGGCAGGGCAAATCAAGGAATAAAGAACTCGGTCGGGAGCTTTCAGATATCTGCCGATGCAGATGGTCCCACTTGACCCCTCCCTCAACTAATGAAAGGCACACCTTGAAAAATGAGAACTATGCGCAGGCCCCTGGTGCCCCACTATCCTATGGCCATCACCTTTTGAAAGTCTTGAGCAGCATCTCCTCGTCTTGATTTATTTTATATATTATTCTATTTACTATTTAATTAAGAGGAGGAGAAGAAGCCATGTTCACCAAGAATCTTTGCAGCATAAGGGTAGAGGAGAATTGTGAATAGAGAAGAAGACCAGGGCTGTTTATATAGTGTAGAAGTCAACGAATCTGGTCAGAATGGCGTCTAGATACAGAAGAACGAACCAGGTTCAGAAGGCTGGAAAAAGCAGGGGGGTCGACCCCCAGGTCGACTACCCAGTCGACCTGGGTGCCCCAGATCGACTACCCAGTCGACCTGGGTGCCTTGGGCGTGAAAATTCCCGCCCAGCCCAATCTGGGTCTGTTTCGAACTCGTTTTTCTGAACTGTTTTGAAATTTGAACTTTGCTGAATCTTCTGGAGGCCATATGTTCCTCATACGGACTCCGATTTACGCAAACTCGGACTCGTTTTCATGCAGAATTCCGAGACGAACGCAATGGCGCAGCCCGTTTCCCTTTATTTTGATTTTAACTTTTATTTCTGCCTTGATTTGTGAATCCTAGTGTTGTAGAATTACGGGGTGTTACATTCTCCCCCACTTAAAAGGATTTCGTCTTCGAAATCTTCAAGTTAGGAAGAATGTGTCCTACCATCCAATCACCCATCTACTCAACCATTCAATCACAGGCATCCACTGTCCTTAAAAGATTTCTAATGCTTTCATGTTCATATGCATAATGTGTGTATATGTCTTTATCTACTGTAAAATCAGGCGGTCTACTGATTCAGAGACCTCCTTAATGCGAATCATGTCAGTGCCATGCGTTCAATCATGTATGCAAGCATCCCTATTTATGTAAACGCTACATGCGTGCACAGCCATTCATCCATATGCAACGTCCATATGATAACATATCAAATTCTACTTACAAACAAATACATATCTGTAAATGCAATATGAAAGCGTCCGAATTGATCTAGTGTCTAATACGTATGCATATGCACTCACGAGCAACCATTAGTAACCACTTGCAACCATCGACCATAACATGTTTCAAATACATGTTTACATCCATTGGCTTCTACCTAGGGATCGAAAATACGACCTAGAGGATACACTTTGCAAAGAGAGAAACAATTATGCGTAAAGCTCTTACAAATGAAGAAATCAAGGATGCACCCTTAAGGGAAAAGGGTATGATGCTAGTATCTAGCCTTCTTGAGCTTTACTCCACTGTATCTTAACTAATTTAACTTCACGATTGTGAAGTTTCTAACCTCCATTTCCAAAATAAACAGATGTGAATTACGGTACCAAGTGTACATACCAAGATGGTTTGAGGCTTTTCCTCTTAGCTTATCCATCACGCCATAACTATAAGGGTCAAAAGGTCACTATGCATTTTTTTTAGAGTGTCTGCAAAACTATTCATCTCTCACGCAAACCATCCTAGTCGAATTCGACATTCCTCAAGTACAAGCCCCAAAGGCCTAAACCAATATCAGACAAGCACCCAAGGAATATCTCCTCCGAATTTAGACGATCTACGTGAGACGATATAAGAAAACTCGATAGCTATTCTCAAATCCCTACTAACCAAAAATAAACTGGTCGGACCACCAATTGGATTTGAGACTCTAGTGGGATCTTTCTACTATACAAGTACTATGGTGCAGAGACTCAACTATGGAAGTGGATATGAACAAATGCGAAGCACTAAAACCAAAGGAAAGAGTACGAACAACAAAACTAGACTCTTCCAACATAACTTCACTACCCTTCTCCTAGGTACGTTTGGTGGCGAAAGTAGGTACTTGCCCTTCTGAAAATCTTGTTCCTCGTTCTTTCCTTTGCGGAGAACTCCAAAAGACCATATACTTGCTATCTAGTTATGAGTGAGGATGGCCATAGGATAGTGGGGCACTAGGGGCCTGCGCATAGTTCTCATTTTTCAAGGTGTGTCTTTCATTAGTTGAGGGAGGGGTCAAGTGGGACCATAGCCACTGGAATAAAAACAGACCTTAGCATCTACATCGGCAGATATCTGAAGGCTCCCGACCGAGTTCTGTATTCCTTGATTTGCCCTGCCACAGGACTCGGGCTGCACATTACAGGGCATGTGCATCTAGACAAGTGATAACGATTCGTGATACATGCGTGGGGAAGTATAGGAACATATACCACTCTAGGTAGTGTATCCTAGACTTGGGGGCATCGTTCGACAAGTAGCATAATACCTAGTTGGACTAGGTGGCATAAATCCTGAATCCGAGAAGCGGTCAGCAGATAGCGTAAATTCTAGTTGAATCTAGAAAGCACTTGATAGAAAACCCTAGATTAGATCTAGGTAATAAATAATAAATGTATGCCTGAAGGCAATGGAAACTACAGGGATTGGGATCACGTTATCGTTACTAGTTGGGACACTAGTTAGGTGGTGCAGAGATATAGAAACTAGTATAACAAGGAAATAGCGAAGCGGCGAAAGTATTAGAGCATATCCAGTTTATCTTATCTTAGCATATCTTGTGATTATCTCGTCTAATCTTGCCAACCCTATCATCATGGTGTTATCTTGTTTTAGTTAATTCATGTCGTTTTGTTTTTCCAAGTTCACATGCTAGAAGTTACTGAACTTACTCATGCTTTATGTCTGACTCTGTTTTTCTTTCATCTTCTTTTCTTCCGTTCCCCCCCAGGTAGTAAGGGAGGGAATGGTATAGCTCAGGTTAAGTTGGACTGTCACTCTTCTCCAGCTTGAAGATTTGTCGAAGTTTTGCTTGGATTCTCTTTTCAGATGCTATGGCTGGCTCTTGCTAAAATTGTGGAATATAAATGTTGCTTTATGCTTCTTTATTTTGTAAGACAGATGATACTCTGATATTGTAAAGAAATCATTGTACAAACTATTTTATCAATAAAAGCAAAGTTTTATTTTCCGCTGTTTAATTTCTGTCTATCTTGTAATTTATCTGCATCTTTTACCTAAAATGCTCCATAGAACTTAGTGCATTCCCTTTGTGAGTGACACTAACGGATGTGGGGTGTTACAAGTTTTCGTCAAAATCAAAATATAACTCTATATATTGAATTTGAACGTGCATTTCAATTTACCGGGGTCACATACGAACTCGAAAAATTCCCGAAAAATATTTTTTAGCTTCGTATTGACGATACGACCCTAACAAAACTAGTTTCGTCGAATTCTGAGACCGTTTGAAAAATGGCCATTTTCCAGTCGATTAAAATCAACTGAAACTGGTCAAACGCGTTTTCCTTTACCACGCTCACATATTGACTCGAAAAATTATGAAATTTGGAATCTAGCAATAACTTGACATCACGGATCCAACAAAAGTGGTTTCGTCGAAATCCGAGGTCGTTTGCAAAATTTCTATTTTTAAGGGCTTGAATTCCATAGCGACTATTCTGAATTTTTATCTGGACATATCTTTTGATTCCCGCTATGAAATTTCGATTTTTCGGATTCGTTGGAAAGATATTCTCAATTAGATTCTATTATTTTTGGTTTCACTAAAATCTGGTTTATTTTGCACCCGGTATGTTCAATTGAAATTTGAAATCGAATTATCGAACTACCACGCCATTTTCAATTCCTTTTATAATTTAAAATAAATAATTATATTCTAACGACGATCTATATAAATATATATGTTTGAATTCTATTTAAAATAAATTTCTCGTCGTTTTTATTTAAAATATTCATTTTAAATATTCAAAATTCACGAAATTTGCCAAAATAAAAATTTTAAATTGGCCCAGATTTCTGGGTTATCACAATCTCCCCCACTTAAAACTTTTCGTCCCCAAAAAGGAACAAAGCCGAAAGTTGTTTAACAAATCAACTCAACTTCCATTATTTTCATTACGGCTTAAGTTCTTCAACTTTTCAGTTTCTAAGAACTTTTCAAATTTTTCAAAAATTTGGCTAACACCCTAAATTTTCGAATTTTTTTGCCATAACCTCCTCTGCACCTGGAGCACCGGGAAAATCCCGAAATTGCCATATAGGCCCTCTGATCTCAAAAAGAAAAAGAAAAAGCCAAGCGGCTAGCCAATTGGCTCATAAAATCATCATCACCCAAACAAAACAGTAAATTATGGTAAACATGTACCTATTTGTCGGGCAAACAATTTTATTCTTCTGCTCTATCCTCTTTGCTATGACCTGTTCAATGTAAGTACATGTATATGCAAGCAAATGCGAACAATTTTCAATACAATTCACGTTTTGGTCCAATTTGACTAAATGGTTCAAATTTTAATTAATCAAATAATAATCAAACAACACAACCATCAATTAATTAGTTGATTAGCTTTTCAAATTCATAACAATGATATATAGTCAAAAATCAGATTTTTGATGCCAAATCACAACAATAGGCCCTATCTAATTTTGGTTCTCACACCAATCTAATGGAAATATGTAGATATCACACCTTCGAAATTCGAATACCAGTTCTGATGATGTCTAGACTATCATCAGAATCATCTCCGGGCGACTAGAGTGTGATTCTATATCTATCCAGTATATTAAAACTTCGAATACACGCGGATCAGACGTATACGTAAAATCTTTATATACTGGATTGTCCAAATTCAATATAAAATAAATAATCAAATACGAATACTTGATTTAAATTTTCAAAACAAAATTTGTTTTCACTTTTATTTCAAAATGTACTCTTCACACTCGTTCTAGGATACTACTGATCCCATCTCTAACGAGTCATTCCCATTGGATATTTGTAATAACCCGTAAAATCGGGGCCAGTTTAAAATTTTTATTTTGGCAATTTTAGCGAATTTTGAATATTTAAAATAGATTATTTTAAATAAAATCGATGATAAATTTATTTTGAATATAATTCGAACGTATATATTATACGCGTCGTCGTTAGAATATAAATATTTATATATAATTATAAATAGAATTGAAAATGGCGCGGTAGTGCGATAATTCGATTTCAAACTTCAATTGAATGTACCGGGTGCAAAATAATCCGGATTTTAGTGAAACCAAAAATGATAGGATCTAATTGTGAATATCTTTCCAACGAATCCGAAAAATCAAAATTTCATAGCGGGAATCAAAAGATATGTCCAGTTAAAAATTCTGAATAGTCGCTATGGAATTCAGGCCCTTAAAAATGGACATTTTGCAAACGACCTCGGATTTCGACGAAACCACTTTTGTTGGGTCCGCGATGTTAAATTATTGCTAGATTCCAAATTTCATAATTTTTCGAATCAATATGTGATCGTGGCAAAGGAAAACGCGTTTGACCAGTTTCAGTTGATTTTAATCGACTGGAAAATGGCCATTTTTCAACGGTCTCAGAATTCGATGAAACTAGTTTTGTTAGGACCGTATCGTCAATACGAACTATAAAATATTTTTCAGGAATTTTTCAAGTTAGTATGTGACCCCGGTAATTTGAAATGTACGTTTAAAATTCAATATAGCGATTTAAATGTAAATTCAACGGAAACTGATTCATACGATCTAATCGGCTTGCGATACATAACCCATTGTGTTCGGAATAGGGGTAAAACGCTATGGACGACAGGCGGTGGGCCTCGTTTAGAGGTCGTATGTAAAAGTCAACCTATTGGGATTAAATAATTAATTAAAAAAAATAACACTACCTCTCCTCTTTAACCAGGCCCCCCTTCTTTCAAAAGAATCGATTCAGTATAAAAAAAAAGAGAAAAAGGGGGAGGACGACGGAATCCCATCGCCGCCAATCCCAGGTGGCCGCGAGGCCACCACCACCTGACCCCGACTCCGGCGCAGCAGCGAAGACCCCCCCCTTGCGCAGTAGAACACTGTAAGTATTTTTAGTTGGTTAAATCTATGGTTTTTATTTAGTTCAAGCTATGATTTTTAATGCTTTAGAAAAATATACAATTTTCATATATATATCATATAGTTCTTTCAAAGGTTTGATTTTTAATTTAAACAAAGGTTAGATTTTTGTTCGTGTGAAGTAGCAAATAAAAATATGATGTTTATATTTTTAAAGTATTAAAAATATAATCTTTACTATATAGAAGATGTAAAAATCTGATTTTTGTTTATGTAGAGGATTAAAAATATAATTTTTACATGATAGGAATATTAAAAATATCATCTTTATATAGGTAGCAAAATAAAGATGTGATTTTTATAGTGATAAAATAGAAAAGACGAGATTTTTAAAATAGAAAAGACGAGATTTTTAAAATAGAAAAGACGAGATTTTTAAAATAGAAAAGACGATATTTTGAGATGAGTAGTGAAGTAAAAATATGATTTTTACTTCGAGAAAAATATAGATTTTTGCAACAAGGAAGTTATAATTTTTATTATCCATAACGAGTTATAAAGATTTGATTTTGAAAGGAAAAAGTAGAAAGGCGAAACCTATATTTTTGAAATGGAATTTTTATCTATATGACATAGTAGTAAAAAATTCGATTTTTATATATTGAATAGCAAAGTGAAAATCCGATTTTTATATATTGGATAGCGAAGTAAAAATTCGATTTTTACATATGTAGTGGTTACAGCAACGAAGATGACAAAAATGCGATAACGATGAAGATTTCTATCAAAAGAAGAGTCAAGATGATTGGATAGCTATCTGTGAGAATTTCTCACCTTTCAATTTCTTTTCTAGTTATATATATACTAGGATGCAGACGGTGCTTAGTAGCACCCGACACAATCGTCCACAGACCATGGACTTGTTTGTTTGGTTGCATAAATTAGTTAGATGATTTGGTTTGAATTGAATTGTTTGGTGAAATGAAATTGATTTGATTGATGTGTGAATGGCGTGGGCCTTCACTAGACCGGGGATAAGGCTAGGCCTTGTCCCGTTTCTAGTATCGTGCCGTTATGCCGCCGGAATTTTCTAAAATAAGTTAGAAAATAAAAATATCATTTTTTTTAAAGAATGAACTGAATAGAAATTCATGTGTTAAAATAAAAATGTTTTATCGTTAAAAATATAATTTTTAACGTGATGTGAATAAAATAAAATATTCATTTACAAACCGGACGGTTTGTTTATGTACACCTATTTGAATGACATTGATTGGGACGATAAATTTTACACATCGCCCAACTGCACAAATAAAATCTGTGTTTGATTGTTTGAAAACCCCACACGGGTGTTGGGATGAAATTTGAAGTTCACTCATCCTGATTGATTAAATATGTCGATCGATTGATTGACAGGCTGTTATAAGCGTTAGATATCTATATTTGATGCTTATACAGTGTAGTGCACTTTGGTTGATGGTTGATTATTTTTCAATGCTATTATATACGTGTGATGTATGAAAATCCATATAATTAACATTATATGGTGATTGATTGGGCCTCATTCCAATTTAGAAGATAAAGAATATTATAAAATAAAGGTTCATGTGTTGACTGTACTCATTCGTTAAGATTAGTCATGTGTTGAACGAATATTTTAATAATAAAATTTACATCTTTATCAATATAAAATAAAGGTTCATGTGTTGACTGTACTCATTCGTTGAGATTAGTCATGTGTTGAACGAATATTTTAATAATAAAATTTACATCTTTATAATATAAAGGTTCATGTGTTGACTGTACTCATCCGTTGAGATTAGTCATGTGTTGAACGAAATAATTTAACAAAAATAGTCACACGTGGACAGTACTCATTCGTTGAGATTAGTCGTATGTTGACAAAAATAATAATAATAAATATTCATTTGTTGAATAGAATATTTGAAAATAGAAATATATAAAGCCGTATTGATTAGAGTTGCGCTATTTTGACGTGAACGATATTTATATCGATTTTATTCACTTCGAAATGAATTGAATAGAAAACGATTTCGAAATGAATTGAATAGAAAACGATTTCGAAATGAATTGAATAGAAAACGATTTCGAAATGAATTGAATAGAAAACGATTTCGAAATGAATTGAATAGAAAACGATTTCGAAATGAATTGAATAGAAAACAAATTTGATTTCAATTGAATATAAAACAAATTTGATTTGAATTGAATATAAAACAAATTTGATTTGAATTGAATATATAACGAATTTGAATTCGAATTGAATAGAAAACGAAATGAATTCAAATTAAATGGAAAACGGAAATGAATGGAGTGGAAAACGAATTCGAATTGAATTAAACCGAATGGAAATGAATCCAAATTGAATTGAAATTTGAATTGAATAGAAATGAATTTTAAAGCGAATTTATAAGGAAAAATTCAATTTTGATTTGAATTGAAATGGAAGTTGAAAATGTTTTTGAAACGAATTCAAAACTATTTATAAAATTCGATTTTAAATAGAAATCGACGAAATATATATATTATATATTATATATATAATATAATGGCCTGAATAGAACGCGCCGCACCGCGGCAGTTCGTGAATTTCGATCATTTATTTCAAACGGACATTACGGGAGATCCGACCGTCAGATTCTCCTAAAACTGGAACCGTTGGGTTCGTATCGAAAAGAGCTTTCTAACGAATATTAGAAATTTTAAATCTAACGGTTGGATTTGGAGATACGTCCAAATCAAATTCGAAAAAGGTCGGTGTAAGTGCAGTTCGATGGCCGTTGATGGAAATCGACTGTACGGGCCTTGATAAAATTATTAAAAATAGTAATAATTTGTGTAAAATCATAAGAAATGATTTGGGAAAAGTTGGGATGAAAAACTCCATATTTGAAAAGATAAAAATAGATTTTTATCGAAATGAACTAGTTTGAACTCAATTTAAAACCCGATTTTTTGTTTTTGAATAAATAAATTAGATTTAAAAAGGGGTTTTAAATAACCGGAATTCCTAATATATTTGATTTGAATTGAACTAGAATTGATTTGTGGGTTTATCGTGAACTGTGTTTTAAACAACACTAGTTCTTTAACCCGATGATAAATAGAACGTGATTTGGGTTTGTCGTGAACTGTGTTTTAAATAACACTAGTTCTTTAACCCAGTAAAAGGAGTTTTAATGAATCTACAGTTAGATTGAAATATGGATTGATAATCTAAATTATCAAATTTAGAAATAAGCGAGAATGGAGTATCACCAGTTTTGCTCCAAAGCGATAGTTAAATCTTTAATTAGATTTGAACGTGAAATGGTAATTAATTTTACCGATAACACCGTGGTATTAGATATGGAGTATTACCAGTTTTGCTTCATGGGATGAATAGGTTGGGATTGGGAAATAAAATAAATAATTACTTCGGTGTGGTTCACTAATCTCGACTAGTTTAGAAAAACCATAATTTGGTTTGAAACGACATCCAAAGGGAGATTAAAGAATAAATTTAAAGAATTTATCTTTGATAAAATTAATGGGAACCTTTCCCAAAAGATGTGAATATTCAAATAACCGAATATTCAGAATTGGAATGAGGCGTATGTTGTGTTTATGTAACATTCGTTTTTAATATACGCGGGTTGTTCGGAAAGGCCGGGTTTATACCCATTCTGAATAATCGATTCGATGAGAATTCAAAGATGAAGACGGTGGTCGAAGACTGGAAGTCTTCACATCGTTTGGATTATTACTGACGATCCTGATTGGGCTATACACCCAAGAGGATGGAAATAGTTGGTGGTCGTCCAGACGTACTTGGAGATGGATGGATATGCGAGGAAAGTGCCTCCGGTTTCGTTCAGACCCAGAACGGACTTGTAAATGGATTGTGTGTCTGACATTGGATTTTATTCTGTGTTGATTGATTTCTATTAAATATACACCTGTTTGGCGGCGGAGAATTTATTCTTTTGCTTAACGCCCTTCTCTGAGACGTACGAGCTCAGAGGTTGTATATCGATGGACATCAGTCGCATGGCATGAATTGCCTGTGTGGCACGCTAAGATGCAATGATCAAGGCTTTTGTTGAAAAGCGAAGTCTTGTGCTTGATGATCAAAGCACAGCCTACGTGGCAGCTTTGTGTATAATGTGAATTCGCGAGCCTCACACCTCGGTATGAGTTAAAAACGGGATACAGACTGCAGGGAGAGCACGACGTTTCTTTCTAGCTTTGGTGGTGTCAGTGACTTACCAGCCCTGACATTTATATACTTTTCACCTTTTTAGTTGTTGGAATGCGAGGCGCCTCGATTATAGGTCTGTAAGGACCGGGAAACGTGTGTTCAGGCATAATTAATCCTCTAACGTAAGTGAGGACCGGCCCTGAAGATCCAAGGATTGCCCAGAGTGTGTAGTCCTGAGATATTTGCTAGAGTGTCTCGAGCGCGGAGAGGAGCTTGCCCCTTGCCTCGACTCATGACGGAAATCCAATTTCCAATACGTGTATTGCGGTTTCTATTGTAGAACTAGTATGGCGACATAGTAGCATGGGATGCTATGCCGTCTATGATTTATACTTATGATTGAAATTGTTTTGACACTATACACTTATTATAGTATCAAATGATTTGTTTTAAACGTACCAAGCATGTTTGGCTATTATAAGGGAAAACCCTATCCTCCGGCTTGCGTTGCATTGTGTGATGGGACCTGGGTCTCATAATAGCTTCATTTTTCGAAAAAGCATTGCGTTGTTTATTCTATGCACTGGTATTCTTGGGAGGAAACCCGTTCCGTGTTATACGGCGTGGTCCCTTGAATTACTCTCTTTTAAAGTCAAGTTTTTAAATAACTGTTTTAGTTCTCACACCAGTCACATGACTGACCTGGAGTTTATTGTTTTAACCTAAAATTTGGGTGCCCTTATTTTCCGCATGGGCAGCTAGTAGTTTTGGTTTTGCAGATTTATATTCACAGGATCCTGGTTTACAGCTGGAATGATATCCGGAAAGCTCTGTATCCGTATATCACCTTCAGTTGTGCTTTGTATTAATTTCCGCTGTTATATAATTTATTGTAATCTCTGATATTTGTCGAAAGTAATTTATTCATTTATACTCTGTATATTCTTATATTCTGATGGAATTGTTGTAATAACAATGAAATGTTCTTCCGTTTACGTTCTGATTTGTCCTGTTCTCACAGTAATTCGTTCTTTCTCATCTCTTCGGAGACCGGGGAAGTTCGGGTCGCTTCATTTGGTATCAGAGCTTTGGTTTACAGAGCTCGAGAACAAGACATATTAGAACCATACGAAAGGATTTATCAGATATTGGATTAGTAATATCCAATTAGAATGACTCGTTAGAGATAGGATCAGTAGTATCCTAGAACGAGTGTGAAGAGTATATTTTTCAAATGAAAACAATATTGTTTTGAAAATTTAAATCGTTTTATATGTATTTGAATATTTTATTTGTATGGATTTGGACAATCTAGTATATAAAGATTTTGCATATATGCGTCATGAACGTATATTCAAAGTTTTAATATATTGGATAGATATAGAATCACATTCTAGTCGCCCGGAGATGGTACTGATGGTAGCACGTGCATCATCAGTATTTATGTTCGTGTTTCGAAGGTGTGATATCTATATATTTCCATTAGACTGGTGTGAGAACCAAAACTAATATAGCTAGAACACATTGTTGTGAATTGGCATCAAAAACATGATTTTTTGTATATGTATCAAAATTATGAATTTGAAAACTCTAATTCACTAATAGATTGATGTTTGTGATGTTTGTTTATTTGTTTGATAATTTTTGAACCATTATGCCTAATTGAACCAAATATTGAATTATATTGAAAATTGGTCGCATTTGCTTGCATATACATATACTTACAATGAACAGGTCATAGCAAGGAGGCTAGAGCAGAGAATAAAATTTTTTTGCCCGACAAATAGGTACATGTTTATTACATAATTTACTGTTTTGTTTGGGTGATGATGATTTTATGAGCCTATTGGCTAGCCGCTTGGCTTTTTCTTTTTCTTTTTGAGATCAGAAGGCCTTTATGGCAATTTCGGGATTTTCCCGTGGCTCCCGGTGTAGGGGAGGTTATGGCGAAATTTTTCGAAAATTTAGGGTGTTAGCCAAATTTTTGAAAATTTGAAAATTCTCAGAAACTGAAAAGTTGGAGAATGGAAGCCAGATCGAACGTAGAATTGATTAATCAAACCACTTCCGACTTTGTTCCTTTTCGGGGACGAAAAGTTTTAAGTGGGGGAGATTGTTATAACCCATAAAATCGGGGCCAGTTTAAAATTTTTATTTTGGCAATTTTAGCGAATTTTGAATATTTAAAATTGATTATTTTAAATAAAATCGACGATAAATTTATTTTGAATATAATTCGAACGTATATATTATACGCGTCGTCGTTAGAATATAAATATTTATATATAATTATAAATAGAATTGAAAATGGCGCGGTAGTTCGATAATTCGATTTCAAACTTCAATTGAATGTACCGGGTGCAAAACAATCCGGATTTTAGTGAAACCAAAAATGATAGGATCTAATTGTGAATATCTTTCCAACGAATCCGAAAAATCAAAATTTCATAGCGGGAATCAAAAGATATGTCCAGTTGAAAATTCTGAATAGTCGCTATGGAATTCAGGCCCTTAAAAATGGACATTTTGCAAACGACCTCGGATTTCGACGAAACCACTTTTGTTGGGTCCGTGATGTTAAATTATTGCTAGATTCCAAATTTCATAATTTTTCGAATCAATATGTGAGCGTGGCAAAGGAAAACGCGTTTGACCAGTTTCAGTTGATTTTAATCGACTGGAAAATGACCATTTTTCAAACGGTCTCAAAATTCGACGAAACTAGTTTTGTTAGGACCGTATCATCAATACGAAGATAGAAAATATTTTTCAGGAATTTTTCATGTTAGTATGTGACCCCGGTAATTTGAAATGTACGTTTAAAATTCAATATAGCGATTTAAATGTAAATTCAACGGAAACTGATTCAAACGATCTAATTGGCTTGCGATACATATCCCATTGTGTTCGGAATGGGGGTAAAACGCTATGGACGACAGGCGGTGGGCCTCGTTTAGAGGTCGTATGTAAAAGTCAACCTATTGGGATTAAATAATTAATTAAATAATAAAAAATAACACTACCTCTCCTCTTTAACCTGGCCCCCCCTTCTTTCAAAAGAATCGATTCAGTATTAAAAAAAAGAGAAAAAGGGGGAGGACGACGGAATCCCATCGCCGCCAATCCCAGGTGGCGCCGCCCACAGCCATGGCCCCCCCACCTCGCACCCCCTCCGTCAGTTGGACGCGACACCCCCTCCCCTTAATCCTCCACCGCAACCCCCTCTCAACCCCCAAACCCCCCCTCGTCAGTTCGAACGCCCCCTGCTCCGCCCCACGTCAGCCTCGCGGTGGCCACCACCACCTGACCCCGACTCCGGCGCAGCAGCGAAGACCCCCCCTTGCGCAGTAGAACACTGTAAGTATTTTTAGTTGGTTAAATCTATGATTTTTATTTAGTTCAAGCTATGATTTTTAATGCTTTAGAAAAATATACGATTTTCATATATATATATATATATATCATATAGTTCTTTTAAAGGTTTGATTTTTAATTTAAACCAAGGTTAGATTTTTGTTCGTGTGAAGTAGCAAATAAAAATATGATGTTTATATTTTTAAAGTATTAAAAATATAATCTTTACTATATAGAAGATGTAAAAATCTGATTTTTGTTTATGTAGAGGATTAAAAATATAATTTTTACATGATAGGAATATTAAAAATATCATCTTTATATAGGTAGCAAAATAAAGATGTGATTTTTATAGTGATAAAATAGAAAAGACGAGATTTTTAAAATAGAAAAGACGAGATTTTTAAAATAGAAAAGACGAGATTTTTAAAATAGAAAAGACGATATTTTTAAAATAGAAAAGACGATATTTTGAGATGAGTAGTGAAGTAAAAATATGATTTTTACTTCGAGAAAAATATATATTTTTGCAACAAGGAAGTTATAATTTTTATTATCCATAACGAGTTATAAAGATTTGATTTTGAAAGGAAAAAGAAGAAAGGCGAAATCTATATTTTTGAAATGGAATTTTTATCTATATGACATCGTAGTAAAAAATTCGATTTTTATATATTGAATAGCAAAGTAAAAATCCGATTTTTATATATTGGATAGCGAAGTAAAAATTCGATTTTTACATATGTAGTGGCTACAGCAACGAAGATGACAAAAATGCGATAACGATGAAGATTTCTATCAAAAGAAGAGTCAAGATGATTGGATAGCTATCTGTGAGAATTTCTCACCTTTCAATTTCTTTTCTAGTTATATATATATATATATATATATATATATATATATACTAGGATGCAGACGGTGCTTAGTAGCACCCGACACAATCGTCCACAGACCATGGACTTGTTTGTTTGGTTGCATAAATTAGTTAAATGATTTGGTTTGAATTGAATTGTTTGGTGAAATGAAATTGATTTGATTGATGTGTGAATGGTGTTGGCCTTCACTAGACCAGGGATAAGGCTAAGCCTTGTCCCGTTTCTAGTATCGTGCCGTTATGCCGCAGGAATTTTCTAAAATAAGGTAGAAAATAAAAATATCATTTTTTTAAAGAATGAACTGAATAGAAATTCATGTGTTAAAATAAAAATGTTTTATCGTTAAAAATATAATTTTTAACGTGATGTGAATAAAATAAAATATTCATTTACAAACCGGACGGTTTGTTTATGTACACCTATTTGAATGACATTGATTGGGACGATAAATTTTACACATCGCCCAACTGCACAAATAAAATCTGTGTTTGATTGTTTGAAAACCCCACATGGGTGTTGGGATGAAATTTGAAGTTCACTCATCCTGATTGATTAAATATGTCGATCGATTGATTGACAGGCTGTTATAAGCGTTAGATATCTATATTTGATGCTTATACAGTGTAGTGCACTTTGGTTGATGGTTGATTATTTTTCAATGCTATTATATACGTGTGATGTATGAAAATCCATATAATTAACATTATATGGTGATTGATTGGGCCTCATTCCAATTTAGAAGATAAAGAATATTATAAAATAAAGGTTCATGTGTTGACTGTACTCATTCGTTGAGATTAGTCATGTGTTGAACGAATATTTTAATAATAAAATTTACATCTTTATCAATATAAAATAAAGGTTCATGTGTTGACTGTACTCATTCGTTGAGATTAGTCATGTGTTGAACGAATATTTTAATAATAAAATTTACATCTTTATAATATAAAGGTTCATGTGTTGACTGTACTCATCCGTTGAGATTAGTCATGTGTTGAACGAAATAATTTAACAAAAAAAGTCACACGTGGACAGTACTCATTCGTTGAGATTAGTCGTGTGTTGACAAAAATAAATAAATAAATATTCATTTGTTGAATAGAATATTTGAAAATAGAAATATATAAAGCCGTATTGATTAGAGATGCGCTATTTTGACGTGAACGATATTTATATCGATTTTATTCATTTCGAAATGAATTGAATAGAAAACGATTTCGAAATGAATTGAATAGAAAACGATTTCGAAATGAATTGAATAGAAAACGATTTCGAAATGAATTGAATAGAAAACGATTTCGAAATGAATTGAATAGAAAACGATTTCGAAATGAATTGAATAGAAAACGATTTCGAAATGAATTGAATAGAAAACGATTTCGAAATAAATTGAATAGAAAACAAATTTGATTTCAATTGAAAATAAAACAAATTTGATTTGAATTGAATATAAAACAAATTTGATTTGAATTGAATATATAACGAATTTGAATTCGAATTGAATAGAAAACGAAATGAATTCAAATTAAATGGAAAATGGAAATGAATGGAGTGGAAAACGAATTCGAATTGAATTAAACCGAATGGAAATGAATCCAAATTGAATTGAAATTTGAATTGAATAGAAATGAATTTTAAAGCGAATTTATAAGGAAAAATTCAATTTTGATTTGAATTG
This sequence comes from Allium sativum, assembly GCA_030737875.1. Lineage (NCBI taxonomy): Eukaryota > Viridiplantae > Streptophyta > Magnoliopsida > Asparagales > Amaryllidaceae > Allium > Allium sativum. Next base: position 962,868,435 of record CM060912.1, on the reverse strand, counting down.
AAATGGAAGTTGAAAATGTTTTTGAAACGAATTCAAAACTATTTATAAAATTCGATTTTAAATAGAAATCGACGTAATATATATTATATATATTATATATATAATATAATGGCCTGAATAGAACGCGCCGCGCCGCGGCTGTTCGTGAATTTCGACCATTTATTTCAAACGGACATTACGGGAGATCCGACCGTCGGATTCTCCTAAAACCGGAACCGTTGGGTTCGTATCGGAAAGAGCTTTCTAATGAATATTAGAAATTTGAAATCTAACGGTTGGATTTGGAGATACGTCCAAATCAAATTCGAAAAAGGTCGCTGTAAGTGCAGTTCGATGGCCGTTGATGGAAATCGACTGTACGGGCCTTGATAAAATTATTAAAAATAGTAATAATTTGTGTAAAATCATAAGAAATGATTTGGGAAAAGTTGGGATGAAAAACTCCATATTTGAAAAGATAAAAATAGATTTTTATCGAAATGAACTAGTTTGAACTCAATTTAAAACCCGATTTTTTATTTTTAAATAAATAAATTAGATTTAAAAAGGGGTTTTAAATAATCGGAATTCCTAATATATTTGATTTGAATTGAACTAGAATTGATTTGTGGGTTTATCGTGAACTGTGTTTTAAACAACACTAGTTCTTTAACCCGATGATAAATAGAATGTGATTTGGGTTTGTCGTGAACTGTGTTTTAAATAACACTAGTTCTTTAACCCAGTAAAAGGAGTTTTAATGAATCTACAGTTAGATTGAAATATGGATTGATAATCTAAATTATCAAATTTAGAAATAAGCGAGAATGGAGTATCACCAGTTTTGCTCCAAAGCGATAGTTAAATCTTTAATTAGATTTGAACGTGAAATGGTAATTAATTTTACCGATAACACCGTGGTATTAGATATGGAGTATTACCAGTTTTGCTTCATGGGATGAGTAGGTTGGGATTGGGAAATAAAATAAATAATTACTTCGGTGTGGTTCGCTAATCTCACTAGTTTAGAAAAACCATAATTTGGTTTGAAACGACATCCAAAGGGAGATTAAAGAATAAATTTAAAGAATTTATCTTTGATAAAATTAATGGGAACCTTTCCCAAAAGATGTGAATATTCAAATAACCGAATATTCAGAATTGGAATGAGGCGTATGTTGTGTTTATGTAACATTCGTTTTTAATATACGCGGGTTGTTCGGAAAGGCCGGGTTTATACCCATTCTGAATAACCGATTCGACGAGAAGTCGAAGATGAAGTCGGTGGTCGAAGACCGGAAGTCTTCACATCGTTTGGATTATTACTGACGATCCTGATTGGGCTGTACACCCAAGAGGATGGAAATAGTTGGTGGTCGTCCAGACGTACTTGGAGATGGATGGATATGCGAGGAAAGTGCCTCCGGTTTCGTTCAGACCCAGAACGGACTTGTAAATGGATTGTGTGTCTGACATTGGATTTTATTCTGTGTTGATTGATTTCTATTAAATATACACCTGTTTGGCGGCGAAGAATTTATTCTTTTGCTTAACGCCCTTCTCTGAGACGTACGAGCTCAGAGGTTGTATATCGATGGACATCAGTCGCATGGCATGAATTGCCTGTGTGGCACGCTAAGATGCAATGATCAAGGCTTTTGTTGAAAAGCAAAGTCTTGTGCTTGATGATCAAAGCACAGCCTATGTGGCAGCTTTGTGTATAACGTGAATTCGCAAGCCTCACACCTCAGTATGAGTTAAAAACGGGATACGGACTGCAGGGAGAGCACGACGTTTCTTTCTAGCTTTGGTGGTGTCAGTGACTTACCATCCCTGATATTTATATACTTTTCACCTATGTGGTTGTTGGAATGCGAGGCGCCTCGATTATAGGTCTGTAAGGACCGGGAAACGTGTGTTCAGGCATAATTAATCCTCTAACGTAAGTGAGGACCGGCACTGAAGATCCAAGGATTGCCCAGAGTGTGTAGTCCTGAGATATTTGCTAGAGTGTCTCGAGCGCGGAGAGGAGCTTGCTCCTTGCCTCGACTCATAACGGAAATCCAATTTCCAATACGTGTATTGCGGTTTCAATTGTAGAACTAGTATGGCGACATAGTAGCATGGGATGCTATGCCGTCTATGATTTATACTTATGATTGAAATTGTTTTGACACTATACACTTATTATAGTATCAAATGATTTGTTTTAAACGTACCAAGCATGTTTGGCTATTATAAGGGAAAACCCTATCCTCCGGCTTGCGTTGCATTGTGTGATGGGACCTGGGTCTTATAATAGCTTCATTTTTCGAAAAAGCATTGCGTTGTTTATTCTATGCACTGGTATTCTTATGAGGAAACCCGTTCCGTGTTATACGGCGTGGTCCCTTGAATTACTCTCTTTTAAAGTCAAGTTTTTAAATAACTGTTTTAGTTCTCACACCAGTCACATGACTGACCTGGAGTTTATTGTTTTAACCTAAACTTTGGGTGCCCTTATTTTCCGCACGGGCAGCTAGTAGTTTTGGTTTTGCAGATTTATATTCACAGGATCCTGGTTTACAGCTGGAATGATATCCGGAAAGCACTGTATCCGTATATCACCTTCAGTTGTGCTTTGTATTATTTTCCGTTGTTATATAATTTATTGTAATCTCTGATATTTTTCGAATGTAATTTATTCATTTATACTCTGTATATTCTTCTATTCTGATGGAATTGTTGTAATAACAATGAAATGTTCTTCCGTCTGCATTCTGATTTGTCCTGTTCTCACAGTAATTCGTTCTTTCTCATCTCTACGGAGACCGGGGAAGTTCGGGTCGCTTCAATATTACTAATCGGATTCCATATGGTTCTAACGTGTCTTGTTCTCTGAGCTTTGTAAACAAAAGCTCTGATACCAACTGTAAGGAACCGTAACTTCCCCGGTGAGGAAAGCGCGGATAGTTCGAGAACAACACACAAAAGAACACAGACGGAAGAACATTTCATTGTATATAACAACAATCCCATCAGATTACAAGAATATACAGAGTATAAATGAATATTACATTCGATAAATATCAGATATTACAATACATTACATAGCAGCGGAAAATAATACAATACACAACTAGAAGAGATATACAGATACAAAGCTTTCCGGATACCATTCTAGCTGTAAACCAGGATCCTGTGAATATAAATCTGCCAAACCAAAACTACTAGCTGCCCGCGTCAAAATAAGGGCACCCAGAGTTTAGGTTAAAATAATAAACTCCAGGTCAGTCATGTGACTGGTGTGAGAACTAAAACAGTTATTAATCTTTATTTTAGAGTTAGGTAAATCAAGGGACCATGCCGTATAACATGGAACGGTTTTCCTCCCAAGAACACCGGTGCATAAAACAACAGCGCAATGCTAAATAAAGAACAGTGAATCTATTATAAGACCCAGGTCCCATCACACAATGCAACGTAAGCCGGAGGATAGGGTTTTTACCTTATAATAGCCAAGAATTCTTGATACGTTTAAAACAAATCATTTATTATTACTATAAGTGTATAGTGTATAAAACAACTTCAAATCATAAGTATCAATCATAGACGGCATAAGCGCCCCATCCCACTATGTCGCCATATATAGGATTACAACTAAAACCGAAACGTCACGTATTGGAAGTTGGATTTCCATCTATGAACCGAGGCTAGGGATCGTCCTCTACCGATTCGAGACTGTCTAGTCCAAGTCTCAGGCAAGCGCGCAGACAAGCCTTGGATCGTCAGGGCCGGTCCACCGATGTGGATTATTATGCCTGAACAATACGTCTCTCCGCCCTATGGGGTGTAAATGAGCCAACAAATGACTCCATCGGACCCGAATCGTCCGATCAAACCGAGGCGCCTCGCAACAGCAACAACCACATAAGTCAAACTCGTCAGGGCGTGTAAAACCACTGACGCCACTTCTAACTAGAAAGAAACGCATGTCCTCCATGAGGTCCATCTCCCGTTTTTGTTTCACACCGGGGTGTGAGGCTCGCGAATCAACGCTACACAAAGCGATGCCACAAACGTCGTGCTTTGATCATCAACCACAAGACTCTGCTTTTCAACAGAAGCCTTGATCATTTGCATCTTAGCATACCACACAGGCAAACCATTCTATGCAACCGATATCAGTCACACAGAATGAAATCCAATGTCAGACACACAGTCCATTTACAAGTCCGTTCTGGGTCTGAACAAAACCGGAGGCACCTAATACCCCGCATATCCATCGATCTCCAAGTACGTCTGGACTATCACCAACTGTTTCCATCTTCTTGGGTGTACGTCCCAATCAAGATCATCAGTAATCACCCAAACGACGTGAAGATCTCCGGTCTTCGACCACCATCTTCATCTTCGACTTATCGTCGTATCAGTTATTCAGAATGGGATAAACCCGGTCTTTCCGAATAACTCACGTATATTATAAACAAGTGTTACACAAACACAACATACACCTCATTTCAATTCATCAGTCACTAACCGTAAATTAACAAGAGAATAATTCCCCAAATATTAACCCCAAAGGCCGAAACCAACATCAGATCAATATCCAGAAAACCATTATGCTTTTCTAACCAACAGTTAGTTTCTAAATTTCACATTCATAGGGAAAGGTTCCCATTAATTTTATCAAAGATAAATTCCATGAATTTATTCTTTAATCTTCTTTTGAATATCGATTCAACTAGTCGGGATTAACGAACCTTACCGAAGTAATCATTTGTTTTAATTTCCCAATCCCAACCTATTCATCCCATGAAGTAAAACTGGTTATACTTCATATCTAACACCATGGTGTTATCGGTAAATTCAATTACCATTTCACATTTAAATCTAATTAAAGATTTAACTATCGCCTGGAGCAAAACTGGTGATACTCCATTCTCGATCTTTTCAATCTAATTAAAGATTCATTAAAACTCCACTTAGTTTTAATCTTTAACTGGGTTAAAGAATCAGTGTCATTTAAAACACAGTTCACGATAAACCCCAAAATCACATCACATTTCAATCAGTCTCTAACCGTAAATTAGCAAGCGAGCAATTACCTAAGTATTAACCCCGAAGGCCGAAACCAACATCAGATCAATACATAGGAAACCATTCAACTTAACTAATCTCCGGTTAGTTTCTGATTTTCTTAACTCCTTTGGGTCTAAGAACAGTATTATTGAAGATACCGTTCACGACAACCCAAAATCACATTCCATTAATTATCGGGTTAAAGAATAAGTGTTATTTAAAACACTGTTCATGATAAACCCAAAAATCAATACCAATTCAATTCCAATTAAATATTATTTAATTGGTACACTTCATTAAATCAAAATAAAAAGATTTAATCTTTTTCTCAACTGGGCTTAAGAACAGTGTTAATAAAGACACCATTCACGACAAACCCAAATCACATTTGATATTAAATACAAGGCTCTGAATAGAAAATATATCGGCTTATATTCAATATCAAATTCTACGACCAACAAATATCGTATTGGAAATAACGATATTAATATATCTTTCAAATTTCCATAACAACACCTGTATAATCACGAAATCCAACATCGAAATAATCCAAAGACAATTTCGATTCAAATCCATTCCAATTCAATTATTGGAAATCCTGGTTACTTTTAAAACCTTTTCAAATCAAATTTATTTATTTAAAAATAAATAGAATTTTATTTCTAGTTCAAAACTAGTTCATTTCGATAAAAATCTATTTTTATCTTTTAAAATTTGGAGTTTTTCATCCCAATTCTTCCCAAATCATTTCTTATGATTTTACACAAATTATTGATATTTTTAATAATTTTATCAAGGCCCGTACAGTCGATTTCCATCAATGGCCATCGAACTGCACTTACAGCGACCTTTTCCAAATTTGATTTGGACATAATTCCAAATCCAACCGTTAGATTTTTAATTTCTAATATTCGTTAGAAAGCTCTTTTCGATATGAACCCAACGGTTCTAGTTTTAAGGGAATCCGACGGTCGGATCTCCCGTAATATCCATTCGAAGTCAATGGTCGAAATTTGCGAACTGCCGCGGCGCAGCGCGTTCTATTCTGGCCATTATATATATAATATATATATATATATGTATATTATATATTCCGTCGATTTCCTTTCAAAACGTATTTTATAAATCGTTTTAAATTCGTTTTCAAAACGATTTCAACTTCTATTTCAAATTCAAATCAAAATCGAATTTTTCAACATAAATTCATTTTAATTTCTTTTCAAATCGATTCAATTCAAATTGATTTCTAATTCAATTTCAGTTTGTTTTCAATTCAATTCAATTTCAATTCAAATTCATTTCTATTCAATTTCAATTCGAATTCATTTCAATTCAATTTCAATTCGAATTCAATTCTTTTCAAAATATCAGATTTTGAAATCACTTTCGATATTCATTATAAAATGAATAATATCGATATAAATATTGTTCACATCAAAATGGCATAAATCTAATCAACATGGCTTTTATATATTTCTATTCTCAAATATTCTATTTCAAATGTTTCTTTTTCAAATATTTCTATTTCAAAACTGGAATGAGGCCCAATCAATTACCATAAAATGTTAATTACATGGATTTTCTACAACACATGTATACAATAACAACGATGAATAATCAACCATCATCCAAAGTGCATTCTACACTGTATAAGCATCTAAAATAAATATTCAACGCTTATAACAGTCTGTCAATCAGTTGATCGACATACAACTAAACAATCGGGATTAGTGTACGTCAAATATCATCCCAATACCCGTGTGGGGTTTCAAACAATCAAACATAGATTTTATTTCTGCAGTTGGGCGATGTGTAAAATTTATCGTCCCAATCAATATCAGTCAAATGTGTGTATATAAACAAATCGTCCGATTTGTTTATTTTTATTTGATTTCATATACACATTAAAAATTCTATTTTTAACTATTAAATATTTTCAACTATATAAATATTTTATTTCGTTTCACATCACATCACACAATCAACTACACATCAAAATCAAACAAACAAGCATACAAGCTGGCCATGGTCTGTGGACGACGGGTGTCGGGTGCTACTGAACACCATCTGCATCCTAGTATATATTTTAACTAGAAAACAAAATTAAAGGTGATAAGTTCTCACGGAGGGTTCCACTCCGCCATGCTTTGCTTTTGAACTGCTGAACATCTGGATTTATTTGCAATGCTAATGCAGTTCTTCTCACGCTGTTCAAATAAAAATCATATTTTTTATTGCTTTTACTTTATAAAAATCATATTTTTAACATCTCTACTTTATATATATTATATTTTTAACATCTCTACTTTATATAAACTTCTATTTTTATACATCATTAAAAGTTCTAATCTTTTATCCTCGCTTACATGATAATAAAATCATATTTTTATTCATTTCAAATTCAAATCTTTATCATTTCTTTTTTATAGATAAACATCATAGGATTTTATTAACTAAAAATCAAAACTTTTTATATGGAAAATCATATCTCTTTTATTTAAAAATCCTAATTTTCTACTAGTAAAAATCCTATCTTTAAACGAATAAAAATCTTACCTTTAAGCGAATAAAAATCTTACCTTTAAGCGAATAAAAATCTTACCTTTTCTCAAGTAAAAATCACTTCTTTTATAAGATAAAAATTACTTCTTTTATATTACAAAAATTCAAACTTTATATGTGAAAAATTCAAACTTTATATATGATAAAAATTCCAACTTTATATACAAAAAGAAAAGACCTAACTTTATGTAAATAAATTTCTAAACTTCATACACTATAGGTTATAAACCAAGATCGAATTTTTTTTATGCTGTCAATCTATAAACAAGTAGGAATTTAAAGTAATTTTTAAATTAAATCAACTAAAGAACTTACTGTGGGCCGGAGAGGGGGTCTGAGGGGAGGAGTGGGCGTCGTTGTCGAAGGGGGGGGGGGGGGGGAACCGGGTGGCGCAGGCGGCCAGGGCTGCAGTTGCGGCGGCTATGGCTTCGGAGGCGGCGGCGTTTCCGTTCGATTCGAGGTGGGTTCATGGTTCTTCGTTGGAGGGGGTCGCGGTAACGACTGCAGGAAGGGGGGGGGGGGGGGTTGAGCGGGTCAGCGCGCGGCGGCGCGACCATCGCTTGGGGCGGCGGCGTCGAGAGACGACGAGGGGGCACTGCCATTTTTTTATTTTCTCTTTTTTTTCTTTTACGGGAGAGAGAATGTGAAGGGGGGGAGGGTTAAGGAAAGTGTGTATATATATATTTATTTAACTTTAAAAAGCAACTTTTTGTGTCGACCCCCAAACAAGACCCACCGCCTGTCGTCCATAGCTAATTACCCCCATTCCGAACACAATGGGATATGTATCGTAAGCTGATTCGATCGTTTCGATCAGTTTTCGTCAAAATCAAAATATAAATCTATATATTGAATTTGAACGCGCATTTCAATTTACCGGGGTCGCATACGAACTCGAAAAATTCCCGAAAAATATTTTCTAGCATCGTATTGACGATACGGCCCTAACAAAACTAGTTTCGTCGAATTCTGAGACCGTTTGAAAAATGGCCATTTTCCAATCGATTAAAATCAACTAAAACTGGTCAAACGCGTTTTCCTTTACCACGCTCACATATTGACTCGAAAAATTATGAAATTTGGAATCTAGCAATAACTTGACATCGCGGATCCTACAAAAGTGGTTTCGTCGAAATCCGAGGTCGTTTGCAAAATTTCCATTTTTAAGGGCCTGAATTCCATAGCGGCTTTTCTGAATTTTTATCAGGACATATCTTTTGATTCCCGCTATGTAATTTCGATTTTTCTAATTTGTTGGAAAGATATTCTCAATTAGATTCTATTATTTTTGGTTTCACCAAAATCTGGTTTATTTTGCACACGGTATGTTCAATTGAAATTTGAAATCGAATTATCGAACTACCGCGCCATTTTCAATTCCTTTTATAATTTAAAATAAATAACTATATTCTAACGACGATCTATATAAATATATACGTTTGAATTCTATTTAAAATAAATTTCTCGTCGTTTTTATTTAAAATATTCATTTTAAATATTCAAAATTCACGAAATTTGCCAAAATAAAATTTTTAAACTGGCCCAGATTTCCGGGTTATTACAATTTTACAATGAATATCCAAAAGGAATTGATTTTGAAATCTGAAGTTTGAAAATATTATCATTTATATATTAGCGATATGAAATATTCAATTTTGATTTAAAATCGAATATGAAGTTGAAATCGTTTTCAAAACGAATTTAAAACAATTTATAAAAATACGTTCTAAAAGGAAATCAATGAAGTATATATATATATTATATATATTTAATGGCTTGAATAGAATGCGCTGTGCGGCAGCTGTTGCAAATTTCGACCATTAACTTCAAATGGACGTTAGGGAGATCCGACTGTCGGATTCTCCTAAAACTGGAGCCGTTGGGTTTGTATCGAAAAGTGCTTTCCAACGAATATAAGAGATTTGAAATATAACGATTGGATTTGGAATTATATCCAAATCAAATTTGGAAAAGGTCGTTGTAAGTGTAGTTCGACGACCATTTATGCAAATCGACTGTACAGACCTTGATAAAATTATTAAAAATATTAATATTTTGTGCAAAATCATAATAAATGATTTGGAAAGAACTAGGATGAAAAACTCAATATTTGAAAAGATAAAAATATACTTTTACCGAAATGAAATAGTTATGAACTAGAATTATAATCCAATATTTTTAAATAAATTGGATTTTAAATGGTTTTAAAAATATAACCAGGAATTTTCAATATAAGAATTGGAATGGATTTGAATCGAAATTTTCTTCGGAATATTTCGATATTGGATTCCATGATTATACGGACATTGTGGAGGAATTTGGAAGATATATATACCATTATTCCAATACGGTATTTGTTGATTTCAGAATTTGATATTGAATATAAGCCGATATGTTTTCTATTCAGAGCCTTGTATTTAATATCAAATGGGATTTTGGGTTTGTCGTGAATGGTGTCTTCATTAACACTATTCTTAAACCAAGTTGAGAAAAGATTAAATCTTTTTTTATTAAGATTTAATGAAGTTTACCAATTAATTAACATTTAATTGAAATTGAGTTGAATTGAAATTTTGGTTTGTCGTGAATGGTATCTTTAAAAATGCTATTCTTAAACCCAATGGGGTTAAGAAAATTAGAAAATAACGGGAGATTAACTAAGTTGAATGGTTTCCTGGGTATTGATCTGATGTTGGTTTCGGCCTTCGGGATTAATACTTAGGGAATTGTTCTCTTACTAATTTACGGTTAGAGACTGATGGAATGATGTAATTAGAAACTAACTGGAGGTTAGCTAAGTTGAATGGTTTCCTGGGTATTGATCTGATGTTGATTTCGGCCTTCGGGATTAATACTTAGGAAATTGTTTTCTTACTAATTTACGGTTGGAAACCGATGGAATGGTGTCTTCAGTAACACTGTTCTTAAACACCGTGTGAAAAGAATAAATCTTTTAATTAAGATTACTAGAATTTCCAATTATATTTAGTAACTGGAATAAAATGGAATGTGATTTTGGGTTTATCGTGAACTGTGTTTTAAATGGCATTGGTTCTTTAACCCAGTTAAAGACAAGATAAGATTTCCCAAGTTATATAATCATTAATATTGATTTTTGGGAAGATTAAAACAAAGTGGAGTTTTAATGAATCTTTAATTAGACTGAAAAGAGAAATTGATAATTTAGATTATCAAATTTGGGAAATGATCGAGAATGAAGTATCACCAGTTTTGCTCCTACCGATAGTTAAATCTTTAACTAGATTTGATTGTGAAATGGTAATTAAATTTACTGATAACACATGGTGTTAGATATGGAGTACGACCAATTTTACTCCATGGGATGAATAGGTGGGGATTAGGAAATAAAATAAATGATTACTTCGGTGTAGTTCGCTAATCCCGACTAGTTTGGAAAACCTTAATATGGTTTGATATCCAAGGGGAAATTAAAGAATAGACTTAAAAGAATTTACATTTGATAAAATTAATGGGAACCTATTCCCTAATGATGTGAATATTTAAATAAAATAATATTCTGGATTGTAATGAGGCGTATGTTGTGTTTTTGTGGCACTTGTTTATTATATACCCGAGTTATTCGGAAAGGTCGGGTTTATACCCATTCTGAATAATTGATTCGACGATAAGTCGATGATGAAGACGGTGGTTGAAGATCGGAGGTCTTCACATCATTTGGATGATTACTGATATCTTGATTGGGCTGTACACCCAAGATAAGGTAATAAGTGGTGATCGTCCATACGTACTTGGCGATTGACCGGATATGCGAGGACCTCTCTCCTGTATTGGACATATGAGACGAGGAATAAGGTTCCTTCAGTTTCGTTCAGACCCAGAACGAACTTGTAAATGGATGTTTGTCTGACATCGGATTTCATTCTGTGTGATTGATAGACATCGGTTGCATAGTGTGAATTGCCTATGTGGCATACTGAGATGCAAATGATCAAGGCTACTGTTGAAAAGCAGAGTCCTGTGGTTGATGATCGAAGCATGACTTTAATATAGCATAGCTTTGTTTATAGCATTTATTCGCGAGCCTCACACCCCAGTGTGAACCAGAAATGGGAGAGGACATCAAAAAGGACATGCGTTTCCTTCTAGCTAGGAGTGGTGTCCGGGTTTTGCACACCCAGACGTTTTACTTATGTTGATTATGGATAGCGAGGCGCCTTGGATATATCAACGTTGCGGGGTCGATGGATGGTATGGCCTATATACAGACGAGATTAACGCCCCATAGGATGGGGAAACGTAGTGTTCAGGCATTTTAATCCACATCGAGTGGACCAGCCCTAACGATCCAAGGTGCAGTTGCGGCTGTATCCTGAGGGGCGGGATAGAGCGTCTCAAATTCGGTAAGGACGATCCCTTGCCTTGGTTCGCAGATGGAAATCCAATTTCCAATACATGACATTTCGCTTTTGATTGTAGAGCCTAGTATGGAGACATAGTGGGATGGGGCACTATGCCGTCTATGATTGATACATTTATATTTGAAGTTGGTTTCTTCACTTATAGTGATAATAAAATATAGAATTTCACGTACCAAGCATTATTTGGCTACCATAAGGTAAAACTCTATCCTCCGGCTTGTGTTGCATTGTGTCTGAGTCTTATAATAGCTTCATTGTTCTTTATTTAGCATTGCGCTATTTGTTTTATGCACTGTTATCCTTGGGAGGAAACCCGTTCAGTGTTATATGGCATGGTCCCTTGATTTACCTTACTTTGAAACCAAGATAAAAAATGTTTTAGTTCTCACACCAGTCACATGACTGACCTGGAGTTTATTGTTTTAACCTAAACTCTAGGTGCCCTTATTTTCCACACGGGCAGCTAGTAGTTGGGTTTTGCAAATATTATATTCACAGGATCCTGATTTACAGCTGGAATTATTTTCGGAAAGCTCTGTATCCGTGTATCTCTTTCAGTTGCGTTTTGTATTAGTTTCCGCTGCATTGTAATTTCTAAATCTCTGATATTTTTCTAATGTATAATATTTATTCATACTCTGTATATTCTTGTACTCTGATGTAAATTGTTGTAATAAGCAATGAAATTCTTCTGTTTGTGTTCTGATTTGTCGTGTTCTCAACTCAATCTGGGCTTTCCTTCATGGGGAAGTTTGGGTCGTTTCAGTTGGTATCGGAGCTTTGGTTTATAGAACTCGAGTACAAAGCATATTAGAACCAAACGAAAAAAAATCGTCAGCGATTGGATTAGTAATATCCAATGAGAATGACTCGTTTGAGATAGGATCAATAGTATCCTAGAACGAGTGCGAAGAGTGTTATTCTTAAAAATAAAAATGAAACCAAATTTTGTTTTGAAAATTTAAATCAATTATTCGTATTTGATTTTTTGTTTTATATTGAATTTGGACAATCAAGTATATAGAGATTTTAATATACATCTGATCCACGTGTATCTGAAGCCTCAAATATATTAGATAGATATAGAATCACACTCTAGTCGCCCGGGAATGATTTTGGTGTTGGGTACCCATCATCAGTGTTGTGTTCGAGTTTCGAAAGTGGAATATCTATATATTTCCAATTGACTGGTGTGAGAACCAAAACTAGATAGGGTTTATTGTTGTGAACTGGCATCAAAAACATGATTTTCTGTATATATATTAAAGTTATGAATTTGAAAATTAATCAACTAATTGATTGTTGGTTGTGTTGTATGATTATTGGTTTGATTAATTAAATTTTTTAACCAGTAGCCAAATCGAATCAAAATATTGAACTGAATTGAAAATTGTTTGAAATTGCATGCATATACGCATATATGTGAGAACAGGTCATAGCAAGGAGGCTAGAGAAGAGGAATAAAATTGTATGCCCGACAAATAGGTACATGTTTACTATATTTCTTGGGTTTGGATGACTTTATGAGCCGATTGGCTAGCCACTTGACTTTTTCTTTTTCTTTTCGAGATGAGCGGGCCTGTGTGGCCGTTTAGGGATTTTCCCGATGCTCCTCGTACAAAGGAGGTTATGGAGAATTTTTTTGAAAATATAGGGTGTTAGCAAAAATTTTGAAGAATTTGAAAATTCTTAGAAACTGAAAAGTTGAAGAATAAAAGCCAAAATGAAAGTTGAGTTGATTAATAAAACAACTTTCAACTCCGTTCCTTTTCGAGGACGAAAAGATTTTAAGTGGGGGAGATTGTAACAACCCAAAAAATTAGTACCAATTTAAAAATTTTATTTTGGCATTTTAGTGAATTTTGAATATTTAAAATGAATTATTTTAAATAATAATGACAGGAAATTTATTCTGAATAGAATTAGAACGTATAAATTTATTTAGATCGAAGTTAGAATATAAATATTTATTTTAATTTTAAAAAGAATTGAAAATGGCGCGGTAGTTTGAAAATTCGATTTCAAATTTCAAATGAATGTACAGGTTTCAAAATAAACCAGATTTTAGTGAAACCAAAAATATTAGAATATATTTGAAAACATCTTTCCAACGAATCCGAAAAATTGAAATTTCATAGTGTGAATAAAAATCTATGTCTAGTTGAAAATTCAGAATAGTCGCAAGGAAATATAGCCCTTAAAAATAGCGATTTTGCCAACGACCTCCGTTTTCGATGAAACCACTTCTGTTGGATCCAGAATGTTAAAATATTGCTAAATTCCAAAATTCATAATTTTTGGAATTAGTAGGTGAGTGTGGCGAAAGAACACATGTTTGGTTAATTTCAGTCAAATTGAATTGACCAGAAAATGGCCATTTTTCAATCGGTCTCCAAATTCGACGAAATTAGTTTTGTGAGGACTGTATCGTCAGTACAAAGCAAGAAATATTTTTCTGTAATTTTTGGGATCCGTATGTGACCCCAGTAAATTGAAATGTACGTTAAAATTGAATATATAATGATTTATATTTTAATTTGAACGAAAACTGATCGAAACAGTCGAATCATCTTACCGGGCATATCCCATTGTGTTCGGAATTGGGATATTTAGCTAAGGACGATAGTCGTTGGGTTTGATTTGGAGTTCGGATAAGAAAACACTATTTTTCGAATAAATATACATATCGGCGAATAAGAAAATACCATTCATAAATAAAAAAATCGAAAATTTCCTTTTCTCTCTCCCCATAAGTCGCGATCGAAAGCAGAAACCGCTCCTGGCCTTCTCTCTTCGATTTCTCTCAATATACTCAATAAAATCAGATGCTCCAGTTCGGAATTTTGTAGATCTCGTTGAGGGCTACAAATCCATACCAACCATGCTCGCTATCGTGTTGTATTCGCGGAGAACCACCTGCTTGAAGTTCAGATCTTTAACCCGCCGTGAACGCCTGGGGCCACCGAAGTGGGCCCCACCTGAAACGACCCGAACTTCCCCGTGAAGGAAATCCCGGATTGAGTTGAGAACAAGACGAATCAGAACTCAAACAGAAGAACATTCATTGCTAATTACAACAATTCCATCACAAGAATATACAGAGTATGAATAAATAATATACGTTCAATAAATATCAGAGATTACAATACATTACACAGCAGTGCAAAATAATACAAAAACACAACTAAAAGAGATAAACGGATACAGATCTTTTCGAATATCATTCCAGCTGTAAACCCGGATCCTATGAATATAAACTTGCAAAACCAAAACTACAAGTTGCCCGTGCGGAAAATAGGGGCACCCAGAGTTTAGGTTAAAACAATAAATTCCAGGTCAATCATGTGACTGGTGTGAGAACTAAAATGGTTATGTAAAACTTTACTTTAAATCTGATATATTAGGGGACCACGCCGTATAACATGGAACGGGTTTCCTCCCAAGAATACCGGTGCATATATCAAAACAGCGCAATGCTTTTTGGAAAAATGATGCTATTATAAGACCCAGGTCCTATCACACAATGCAACGCAAGTCGGGGGATAGGGTTTTCCCTTATAATAGCCAAACAAGCTTGGTACGTTAAAACAAATCATTCGATACTATTATAAGTGCATAGTGTATAAAACAATTTCAAATATAAATGTATCAATCTTAGACGACATGGGTACCATATATCATGTCGCCAATACTAAGCTCTACAATTAAAACCGCAATTGTCACGTATTGGAAGTTGGATTTCCATCTGTAAACCGAGGCAAGGGATCGTCCTCACCGCTTGACGCTCTAGCCCGTGTCTCAGGTCATAGCTCGAGTGACCTTTGGATCGTCAGGGCTGGTTCACTCAATGTGGATTGAACTTAAACCCTGAACACTGCGTTTCCCCGCCCTATGGGTCGTCAATGAGCCAAATGACTCCATCGGTCCCGGATCGACCGATATAACCGAGGCGCCTCGCAATCCATCATCCACATAAGTATGTCCCGGCGTGTAAAACCAAAAACACCACTCCTAACTAGAAGGAAACACATGCCCTCCCTGATGTCCTCTCCCGTTTCTGGTTTACACCGAGGTGTGAGGCTCGCGAATTAACGCTACACAAAGCTACAATGTATTAAATCCGTGCTTTGATCATCAACCCTAAGACCTTGCTTTTCAACAGAAGCCTTGATCATTTGCATCTCAGCATGCCACACATGAAATTCATGCTATGCAACCGATGTATATCAATCACACAAAATGAAATCCGATGTCAGACACACATCCATTTACAAGTTCGTTCTGGGTCTGAACGAAACAGGAGGAACCTTATTCCTCGCATATCCATCGATCTCCAAATACGTCTGGACGATCACCAACTGATTCCCTCCTTTTGGGTGTACAGCCCAATCAAGATCATCAGTAATTATCCAAACGATGTAAAGACCTCCGGTCTTCAACCACCGTCTTCATCATCGACTTATCGTCGATTCAGTTATTCAGAATGGGTATAACCCCGGCCTTCTCGAATAACTCGCGTATATAATAAACAAAGGTTATAAAACATAACATACGCCTCATTCCAATGCAGAATATTCCTTTATTCAAATATTCTTATACTTTGGGAAAGGTTCCCATTAATTGTATCAAAGATAAATTCTTTAAATTTATTCTTTAATCTTCCTTTGGATATCATTTCAAACCAAATTATGGCTTATCCAAAATAGTCGGGATTAGCGAACCTTACCGAAGTAATCATTTGTTTTTAATTTCGCAATCCCAACCTATTCATCCCATGAAGTAAAACTAGATCTAGCACCACGGTGTTATCGGTAAATTCAATTAGCATTTCACATTCAAATCTAATTAAAGATTTAGCTATCGCCTGGAGCAAAACTGGTGATACTCCATTCTCGATCATTTCAATTTAATTAAAGGTTCATTAAAACTCCACTTGGTTTTAATCTTCCCAAAAATCACTATTAATGATTGTTTAACTTGGGAAATCATATCCCGTCTTTAACTAGGTTAAAGAAGCAATGTCTTTCAAAACACGGTTCACTACAAACCCAAAATCACATTCCATCCCATCAGTCTTTAAGCGTAAATTAGCAAGTGAACAATTCCCTAAGTATTAACCCCGAAGGCCGAAACCAACATCAGATCAATACCCAAGAAACCATTCAACTTAACTAATCACCAGTTAGTTTCTGATTTTCTTAACTCCATTGGGTCTAAGAACAGTATTATTAAAGATATCATTCACAAAAACCCAAAATCACATTCCATTAATGATGGAATCTCCATGGAAAAAAAATCGATATATATATATATATAATCGATATAAACTTCCATATCCGACTAATAATATAAATGGAATAACGACAAAGCCTTTTAAATTCCATATTTATTAGCAGTCCTCACCCACAGAAATTCACTTCGATTATTATCAAATCGAATTCCATTCCATTCCAATTTATTTTATTAAATTGGAAAACTTTACTTTGGAAATTCCCCTTTAAATCTTAACGAAAGATTTATAAATTCCAAATCACATTTTACTGTAAATCAGGTTAAAGAACGAACGTCATTAAAAACACAGTTCACGATAACCCAAATCCCAATTCCAATTAAATATTAATTAATTGGTATACTTCATTAAATCTAAATAAAAAGATTTAATCTTTTCTCAAATTGGTTTAAGAAAAGTGTTAATGAAGACATCATTCACGACAAACCCAAATCCCATTTGATATTAAATACAAGGCTCTGAATAGGAAATATATCGGCTTATATTCAATATCAAATTCTACGACCTACAAATATCGTATTGGAAATAACGATATAAATATATCTTTCAAATTTCCATAACAATATCTGTATAATCACGAAATCGAACATCGAAATATTCCAAAGACAATTTCGATTCATATCCATTTCCAATTTATATATTGGAAATTCTGGTTATTTTTAAAACCATTTCAAATCCAATTTATTTATTTTAAAAATAAATGGATTATAATTCTAGTTCAAAACTAGTTCATTTCGATAAAAATCTATTTTTATCTTTTCAAATTTAGAATTTTTCATCCCAATTCTTTCCAAATCATTTCTTTTGATTTTACACAAATTATTAATATTTTTAATAATTTTATCAAGGCCCGTACAGTCGATTTCCATAAACGGCCATCGACTGCACTTACAACGACCTTTTCCAAATTTGATTTGGACATAATTCCAAATCCAACCATTAGATTTCAAATCTCTAATATTCGTTAGAAAGCTCTTTTCGGTATGAACCCAACGATTCCGATTTTAGGAGAATCCGACGGTCGGATCTCCCGTAAAGTCCATTCGAAGTCAATGGTCGAAATTCGCGAACTGCCGCAGCACGACGCGTTCTATTCAGGACATTATGTATAATATATATATTATATATATTTTGTTTATTTCCTTTTAAAACATATTTTATAAATCGTTTTAAATTCGTTTTCAAAACTATTTCAACTTCATATTCAATTTAAAATAAAAATGGAATATTCTATATCATCGATATATAATTGATAGTATTTTCAAAATATTATATTTGGAAATCAATTCCTTTTCGATATTCATTATAAAAATGAATAAAATCGATATAAATATCGTTCATGTCAAAATGGCGTTAATCTAATCAACACGGCTTTATATATTTTAATATATTCGTGTCCATCCCAAATCGGACATCAAAATCATATTTTGATTCTTTTCTGAATATTATTTGAAAATATTCGTTATTTTAAAATATTCATTCTTTCTGAACTGGAATCAGACACAGTCAATTCCCATATAATTTGATTATGTGGATTTCACCCAACAAATGTGTATAACAACAATGAAAACAACAATCCATCATCCAGAGTGCATTTTGCACTGTATAAGCATCAAATATAAATATTTAACGCTTATAACAGCTTGTCAATCAATCGATCGACATACAACTAATTATTCGAATTAGTGTATGTCCAATATCATCCCAATACCCGTGTGGGGTTTCAAACATAGGTTTTATTTGTGCAGTTGGACGATGTGTAAAATTTATCGCCCCAATCAATATCAGTCAAATATATGTGCATAAACAAATCATCCGATTTTTTTATAAATATTTATTTTATATGCACGTTAAAAATTATATTTTTAACTATAAAATATTTATTCAATCCACATCACACAATCAAACTTCACAACACATCAATCAAACAAACAAGTCATCCATAGTTTGTGGATGACGGGTGTCGGGTGCTCCTAAGCATCGTCTGCATCCTAGTATATACTTCAACTAGAAAATAAAATAAAAGTGAGAAGTTCTCACGTTTGGGTTCCACTCCGCCAGTTTTACTTCTAAACTTCTGAACCGTTTGGATTAGTTTGAAATTCCAATGCAGTCCTTACCACGCTGTTCATAATAAAAATTATATTTTTATTGCTTCATTCCAATAAATAAAAATCATATTTTTATTTCTACTTCATATATTTTTATGACATTTCTTTCTATATAATTTTTTTTATATTCCTACTTCATATATTTTTTATGACATTTCTTTCTATATCTAATCAACACGGCTTTATATATTTTAATATATTCGTGTCCATCCCAAATCGGACATCAAAATCATATTTTGATTCTTTTCTGAATATTATTTGAAAATATTCGTTATTTTAAAATATTCATTCTTTCTGAACTGGAATCAGACACAGTCAATTCCCATATAATTTGATTATGTGGATTTCACCCAACAAATGTGTATAACAACAATGAAAACAACAATCCATCATCCAGAGTGCATTCTGCACTGTATAAGCATCAAATATAAATATTTAACGCTTATAACAGCTTGTCAATCAATCGATCGACATACAACTAATTATTCGAATTAGTGTATGTCCAATATCATCCCAATACCCGTGTGGGGTTTCAAACACAGGTTTTATTTGTGCAGTTGGACGATGTGTAAAATTTATCGCCCCAATCAATATCAGTCAAATATATGTGCATAAACAAATCATCCGATTTTTTTATAAATATTTATTTTATATGCACGTTAAAAATTATATTTTTAACTATAAAATATTTATTCAATCCACATCACACAATCAAACTTCACAACACATCAATCAAACAAACAAGTCATCCATAGTTTGTGGATGACGGGTGTCGGGTGCTCCTAAGCATCGTCTGCATCCTAGTATATACTTCAACTAGAAAATAAAATAAAAGTGAGAAGTTCTCACGTTTGGGTTCCACTCCGCCAGTTTTACTTCTAAACTTCTGAACCGTTTGGATTAGTTTGAAATTCCAATGCAGTCCTTACCACGTTGTTCATAATAAAAATTATATTTTTATTGCTTCATTCCAATAAATAAAAATCATATTTTTATTTCTACTTCATATATTTTTATGACATTTCTTTCTATATAATTTTTTTTATATTCCTACTTCTTACATAAAGATCGGATTTTTTATTTCGACGCTATAAAAATCACATTTTTATCTCAACATATATATAACATAACTTAGATTTTTATTTCGCTACATATATAAAAATTATATTTTTATATTCTCTATTATATAAAAATTCTATTTTCAATCCGCTACTCATATAAAAATCGAATTTTTATTTCGCTACAACATATATAAAAATCGTATTTTTATATTCTCCATCTTATAAAAATCGTATTTTTATAGTCTCTACTATATAAAAATCATATTTTTATTATCTCTACAATATAAAAATCATATTCTTATTATCTCTACAATATAGAAATCATATTTTTATTATCTCTATAATACAAAAATTATATTCTTATTATCTCTACAATATAAAAATCATATTTTTATTATCTCTACAATATAAAAATCATATTTTTATTATCTCTACAATATAAAATCATATTTTTATTGCTAAAATTTATATATTTTTATAACTAAAAATCACAACTTTATGTAGATAAAAATCCTAACTTCCTATGATTAAGATCCTAACTTTCGATGATAAGGAAAAATCAGATTTTTCATATTATAGAAATTGGAAAAACTCACTTCTTCGTTTTGAAGGAGGGGTGCTGCACGCTGATTGGAGGGAAGGGGGAGTGGCAGCCTCACTGTCTCGACTGGAGGTGGCGCCAGAGATCGCTTTGGGCTTCGTTGTGAAGGGGAAATGGAGAGAGAGGGGGCGTGCTATGCTGGCCAATGGCGGATTGGAGGAAGAGGGCTTCAGGTGGTCGACGCACTCGAGGGAAAGGACGTGGTACAGGACCCACTACGGCGGCGACTAGGGCATCAGTTTGGGGAGGGGACCGTAGATAAATCTTTATTTAGATTTGAATGTGAAATGGTAATTAAATTTTCCGATAACTGTAATAACCCGGAAATCTGGGCCAGTTTAAAATTTTTATTTTGGCAATTTTAATGAATTTTGAATATTTAAAATGAATTATTTTAAATAATATCGACAAAAAAATTTATTTTGAATAGAATTAGCATGTGTATAGTTATATACGTCGTCGTTAGAGTATAATTATTTTATTTAAATTTATAAAAGGAATTGAAAATGGCGCGGTAGTTCGATAATTCGATTTCAAACTTCAATTGAATGTACCGGGTGCAAAATAAGCCGGATTTTAGTGAAACCAAAAATATTAGAATCTATTTGTGAATATCTTCCCAACGAATCCGAAAATTTGAAATTTCAAAGGGGGGATCAAAAGACATGTTCAGTTGAAAATTCTGAATAGTCGTTATGGAATTCAGGCCCTTAAAAATAGAGATTTTGGAAACAACCTCGGATTTCGACGAAACCACTTTTGTTGGATCCGTGATGTGAAGTTATTGCTAGGTTTCAAATTTCATAATTTTTCGAATCAATATGTGAGCGTGGCGAAGGAAAACGCGTTTGACCAGTTTTAGTTGATTTTAATCGACTGGAAAATGGCCATTTTTTTAACAGTCTCAGAATTCGATGAAATTAGTTTTGTTAGGACCGTATCGTCAATACAAAGCTAGAAAATATTTTTCTGGAATTTTTAGAGTTAGTATGTGACCCCGGTAAATTGAAATGCGCGTTCAAATTCAGTATATAGAGTTATATGTTGATCTTGACGAAAACCGATCGAAACTGTCGAATCAGCTTACGATACATATCCTATTGTGTTCGGGATGGGGGTAATTAGCTAAGGGCGACAGTCGTTGGGTTTGAATCGGGTTCAAAATTGAAGGTCAACTTTAAAGAAGAATTAAATTAAATTAAATAATAAATAATTATATTATCACACCCCTCCCCTTATCTCCCTCTTCTCTTTCCCCTTTTCTAATCGACATTTCAGAAAAAAAACCCGACTTCTCAGATCCGTTGCCCCCCTCGATCTCGCCGTCCGTGCCTCCGGCCACCCCCTGCTAGCGTCCGCCACCGCCGTGGCAACCCCCTCCCCCTCCTTCCCGTCGCTCTCTCCCAACCCGCGACCTCCCCTGAAACCCCAGCCCCGTGCGCCGTACCCTGTACCCCACGCCACCATCAGAAGGCCGCCACCACCAGGGTCTCCGGTGCCACCTCGAAACCGAAACCCCCCCTCTGCCGACCACCTGCTCCACCCACAAATTGACGTGAATCCCCCTTTTTTGAAACACTGTAAGTTTTCTTACTTGTTTTATCCTTTTTCCTTTCTTTTTCTTTCTCCTTTTCTCTCTTTTCTTTTAGTAATAAAAACTGATTTTCTTTTGGTAATAAAACCTGTTTTTTTGTTATAAAAAACTGACTTTTAATGTAAATAAAGCTAAGTAAAAATTCGATTTTTATATATTAAATAGCGAAGTAAAAATTCGATTTTTATATATTGAATAGCGAAGTAAAAATTCAATTTTTATATATTGAATGGCGAAGTAAAAATTCGATTTTTATATATTGAATAGCGAAGTAAAAATTTGATTTTTATATATTGAATAGCAATGTAAAAATTCGATTTTTATATATTGAATAGCAAGATAATAATTCGATTTTTATATATTGAATAGCAAAGTAAAAATTCGATTTTTATATATTGAATAGCGAAGTAAAAATTCGATTTTTATATATTGAATAGCGAAGTAAAAATTCGATTTTTATATATGTAGTGAATACGGATGACGAAGGTGATGAAAGAAGAAATGATGAGGATTTCCTACATATGAAGAATCGCGGCGTTGGATTTAGCTTTCAGTGAGAACTCATCACCCTTTAATTTTATTTTCTAGTTAAAATGTATACTAGGATGCAGACGGTGTTTAGTAGCACCCGACACCCATCATCCACAGACCATGGACAGCTTGTATGCTTGTTTGTTTGATTTTGATGTGTAGTTGATTGTGTGATGTGATGTGAAATGAAATAAAATATTTATATAGTTAAAAATATTTTACAGTTAAAAATAGAATTTTTAACGTGCATATGAAATGAAATATAAATAAACAAATCGGACGATTTGTTTATACACACACATTTGACTGATATTGATTGGGACGATAAATTTTACACATCGCCCAACTGCAAAAATAAAATCTATGTTTGATTGTTTGAAACCCCACACGGGTATTGGGATGATATATGACATACACTAATCCCAATAATTAGTTGTATGTCGATTGATTGATCGACAGACTGTTATAAGCGTTAAATATTTATATTCGATGCTTATACAGTGTAGAATGCACTTTGGATGATGGTTGATTATTCATCGTTGTTATTGTATACATGTGTTGTAGAAAATCCATATAATTAACATTATATGGTAATTGATTGGGCCTCATTCCATATTTGAAAAAAATAAATATTTGAAATAGAAATATTTGAAATAGAAATATCTGAAAAAGAAATATTTGAAAAAGAAATATTTGAAATAGAATATTTGAAAATAGAAAAATATGAAGCCGTGTTGATTAGATTGACGCCATTTTGACGTGAACGATATTTATATCAATTTTATTCATTTTTCAATGAATATTGAAATAGATTTGAAATTCGAATTAAATTGAATAGATTTGAAATCAAATAGATTTGAAATTCGAATTATATTGAAATGAATTGAAATTCGAATTATACTTAAAGTAAATGGAAATTCGAGTTAAACTAAATTTATTTGAAATTCGAAATACACTGAAATGATTTGAAATTCGAATAGAATTGAAATCCGAATTAAATTGATTAGAAATCAATTCAAATTGAAATTAAATTGAATTGAATTAGAACTGAAATTGAATTAGAAATCAATTTGAATTGAAACCGATTTGAAATGAATTTAAAACGAATTTATATTGGAATATTCAATTTTGATTTGAAATTGAATATGAAGTTGAAACCGTTTTGAAAATGAATTTATAACGATTTATAAAGAACGTTTTGAATTGAAATCGACGAAGTATATGTTATATATATATATAATATAATGGCCTGAATAGAATGCGCCGCGCCGTGGCAGTTCGCGAATTTCGACCATTGACTTCGAACGGATATTACGGGAGATCCGACCGTCGGATTCTCCTAAAACCGGAAGCGTTGGGTTCGTATCGAAAAGAGCTTTCTAAAGAATATTAGAAATTTGAAATCTAACGGTTGGATTTGGAATTATGTCCAAATCAAATTTGGAAAAGGTCGCTGTAAGTGCAGTTCAATGGCCGTTGATGGAAATCGACTGTACGGGCCTTGATAAAATTATTAAAAATAGTAATAATTTGTGTAAAATCATAATAAATGATTTGGGAAAAATTGGGATGAAAACTCCATATTTGAAAAGATAAAAATAGATTTTTATCGAAATGAACTAGTTTTGAACTAGAATAATAATTTATTTATTTTTAAA
Organism: Allium sativum; assembly: GCA_030737875.1. NCBI lineage: Eukaryota > Viridiplantae > Streptophyta > Magnoliopsida > Asparagales > Amaryllidaceae > Allium > Allium sativum. Next base: position 962,843,587 of record CM060912.1, on the reverse strand, counting down.
TAAATAAATTGGATTTGAAATGGTTTTGAAAATAACCAGAACTTCCAATAATTGCATTGGAATGGATTTGAATCGAAATTGTCTTCGGAATATTTCGATGTTGGATTTCGTGATTTTACAGATGTTGTTATGGAAATTTGAAAGATAAAGATATATACATCGTTATTTCCAATACGATATTTGTTGGTTGTAGAATTTGATATTGAATATAAGCCGATATATTTTCTATTCAGAGCCTTGTATTTAATATCAAATGTGATTTGGGTTTGTCATGAATGGTGTCTTCATTAACACTGTTCTTGAACCCAGTTGAGAAAAGATTAAATCTTTTTATTTAGATTTAATGAAGTGTACCAAATTAAATAATATCTAATTGGAATTGAATTGGTATTGATTATTGGGTTTATCGTGAATAGTGTTTTAAATAGCACTTGTTCTTTAACCCGATAATTAGTGGAATGTGATTTTGGGTTTATCGTGAACCGTGTTTTAAATGACACCAATTCTTTAACCCAGTTAAAGATTAAAACTAAGTGGAGTTTTAATGAATCTTTAATTAGATTGAAAAGGTGTTAGAATGGAGTATCACCAGTTTTACTCCAGGCGATAGTCAAATCTTTAATTAGATTTGAACGTGAAATGGTAATTGAATTTACCGATAACACCGTGGTGTTAGATATGAAGTATTACAAGTTTTACTTCATGGGATGAATAGGTTGGGATTGGGAAATTAAAAAAAATGATTACTTCGGTAAGGTTCGTTAATCCCGACTAGTTGAATCGAAATTCAAAAGAAAATTAAAGAAAAAATTCAAGGAATTTATCTTTGATAAAATTAATGGGAACCTTTCCCTATGTATGTGAAATTTAGAAACTAACTGTCGGTTAGCTAAGCAGAATGGTTTTCTGGATATTGATCTGATGTTGGTTTCGGCCATCGGGGTTAATATTTGGGGAATTATTCTCTTGATTAATTTACGGTTAGTGACCGATGAATTGGAATGAGGCGTATGTTGTGTTTGTGTAACACTTATTTAAAATATACGCGAGTTATTCGAAAAGACCGGGTTTATTCCATTCTGAATAACTGATACGACGATAAGTCGAAGATGAAGACGGTGGTTGAAGACCGGAGGTCTTCACGTCGTTTGGGTGATTACTGATGATCTTGATTGGGATGTACACCCAAGAAGATGGAAACAGTTGGTGATCGTCCAGACGTACTTGGAGATCGATGGATATGCGGGGTACTAGGTGCCTCCGGTTTCGTTCAGACCCAGAACGGACTTGTAAATGGACTGTGTGTCTGACATTGGATTTTAGTCTGTGTGATTGATTTCTATTAAATATATATCTGTTTGTCGGCGGAGAATTTATTCTCTTGCTTAACGCCCTTCTCTGAGACGTACGAGCTCAGGGATTATATACTGATGGATATCAAACGCATAGAGTGAATTGCCTGTGTGGCATGCCTAAGTGGCGAATGATCAAGGCTTCTGTTGAAAAGCAAAGTCTTGTGGTTGATGATCGAAGCACGGCCTTTGTGGCGTAGCTTTGTGTAACGTTTACTTCGCGAGTTTCACACTCGGTATGAACCAAAAACGGGAGAAGGACCTCAGGGAGGGCACGCGTTTCTTTCTAGTTTGAAGTGGCGTCAGTGGTTTTACACGCCCTGACGAGTTTGACTTATGTGGTTGTTGCTGTTGCGAGGCGCCTCGGTTTGATCGGATGATCCGGGTCTGATGGAGTCATTTAGTTGGCTCACCTACGCCCCATAGGGTAGTGAAACGCATGTTCAGGCATTTTAATCCACATCGGTGGACCGGCCCTGACGATCCAAGGGTCACTCGAGCTCTGATCCTGAGCGGCGGACTAGAGCGTCTCGAATCGGTTGAGGACTATCTTTTGCCTCGGTTCATAGATGGAAATCCAATTTCCAAATACGTGACATATGCGGTTTTATTTGTAGAACCTAGTATGGCGACATAGTGGGATGGGGGCGCTTATGCCGTCTATGATTGATACTTATGATTTGAAGATTGTTTTATACACTATGCACTTATGATAGTATCAAATGATTTGTTTTAAACGTATCAAGCATTCTTGGATATTATAAGGTAAAAACCCTATCCTCCGGCTTGCGTTGCATTGTGTGATGGGAACTGGGTCTTATAATAGCTTCATTTTTCTTTATTTAGCATTGCGCTGTTTGTTTTATGCACTGGTATTCTTGGGAGGAAACCCGTTCTGTGATATACGGCGTGGTCCCTTGATTTACCTAACTTTAAAATAAAGATTAATAACTGTTTTAGTTCTCACACCAGTCCCATGACTGACCTGGAGTTTATTGTTTTGACCTAAACTCTGGGTGTCCCTATTTTGACACGGGCAGCTAGTAGTTTTGGTTTTGCAGATTTATATTCATAGGATCATGGTTTACATCTGGAATGATATCCGGAAAGCTTTTTATCCGTATATCTCTTCTAGTTGTGTATTGTATTATTTTCTGCTGCTATGTAATGTATTGTAATCTCTGATATTTATCGAATGTGTAATATTGATTTATGCTCTGTATATTCTTGTATTCTGATGGAATTGTTGTATTATACAATGAAATGTTCTTCCGTCTGTGTCCTGTTGTCGCTTGTTCTTGAACTATCCGCGCTTTCCTCACCGGGGAAGTTACGGGTCTTATCAGTTGGTATCAGAGCTTTGGTTTACAGAGCTCGAGGACAAGACACATTAGAACCATACGAAAGAATTCATCAGATATTGGATTAGTAATATCCAATGGGAATGACTCGTTAGAGATGGGATCAGTAGCATCCTAGAACGAGTGTGAAGAGTATATTTTTGAAATATAAAAAGAAAAACAATTTTGTTTTGAAAATTTAAAATCAATTATTCGTATTTGATTATTTATTTTATATTGATTTGGACAGTCCTGTATATAAAGATTTTGCATATACACCTTGCAAACGTGTATTTGAAGATTTAATATACTGGATAGATATAGATTCACACTCTAGTCGCCCGGAGATGATTCTGATGATTGTAGCTACATCATCAGAATTAGTTTTCGAGTGTCGAAGGTGTGGTATTTATATATCTCCTATTGACTGGTGTGAGAACCAAAATTAGATAGGGCCTATTGTTGTGATTTGGCATTAAAAATCTGATTTTTGTCTATATATCAAAGTTATGAATTTGAAAGGCTAGTCAACTAATTGATTGATGGTTGTGTTGTTTGATTATTGTATGATTAATAAAATTTGTACCATTTAGCCAAATTGAATCAAATTGTGAGTTATATTGAAAATTTGCCACATTTTCATGCATATACATGTACTTACATTGAACAGGTCATAGCAAGGAGGCTAGAGCAGAAGAATAAAATTATTTGCCTGACAAATAGGTACATGTTTACCATAATTTTCTGTTTTGTTTGGGTGAGGATGATTTTATGAGCCGATTGGCTACCCGCTTGGCTACCCGCTTGGCTTTTTCTTTTCTTTTTGAGATCAGAAGGCCTGTATGGCAATTTCGGGATTTTCCCGTGCTCCCGGTGCAGGGGACGTTGTGGCGAAATTTTTCGAAAATTTAGGGTGTTAGCAAAATTTTTGAAAAATTTGAATAGTTCTTAGAAACTGAAAAGTTAAAGAACTTAAGCCGTAACGAAAATACTGGAAGTTGAGTTGAATTGTTAAACAACTTTCGGCTTCGTTCCTTTTCGGGGACGAAAAGTTTTAAGTGGGGGAGATTGTAATAACCGGAAATCTGGGCCAGTTTAAAATTTTTATTTTGGCAATTTTATTGAATTTTGAATATTTAAAATGAATTATTTTAAATAATATCGACAAAAAAATTTATTTTGAATAGAATTTGCACGTGTATAGTTATATACGTCGTCGTTAGAATATAATTATTTTATTTATATTTATAAAAGGAATTGAAAATGGCGCGGTAGTTCGATAATTCGATTTCAAACTTCAATTGAATGTACCGGGTGCAAAAAAAGACGGATTTTAGTGAAACCAAAAAAATTAGAATCTATTTGTGAATATCTTCCCAACGAATCCGAAAAATTGAAATTTCATAGCGGGGATCAAAAGATATGTCTAGTTGAAAATTCTGAATAGTCGCTATGGAATTCAGGCCCTTAAAAATGGAGATTTTGGAAACAACCTCGGATTTCGACGAAATCACTTTTGTTGGATTCGTGATGTGAAGTTATTGCTAGATTTCAAATTTCATAATTTTTCGAATCAATATGTGAGCGTGGCGAAGGAAAACGCGTTTGACCAGTTTTAGTTGATTTTAATCGACTGGAAAATGGCCATTTTTCTAACAGTCGCAGAATTCGATGAAATTAGTTTTGTTAGGACCGTATCGTCATTACGAAGCTAAAAAATATTTTTCTGGAACTTTTAGAGTTAGTATGTGACCCCGGTAAATTGAAATGCACGTTCAAATTCTGTATATAGAGTTATATGTTGATCTTGACGAAAACCGATCGAAACAGTCGAATCAGCTTACGATACATATCCCATTGTGTTCGGGATGGGGGTAATTAGCTAAGGGCGACGGTCATTGGGTTTGAATCGGGTTCGAAATTGAAGTTCAACTTTAAAGAAGAATTAAATTAAATTAAATAATAAATAATTATATTATCAAACCCCTCCCCTTATCTCCCTCTTCTCTTTCCCCTTTTCTAATCGAGATTTCAGACAAAAAAAACCCGACTTCTCAAATTCATCGCCCCCCCTCGATCTCGCCGTCCGTGCCTCCGTCCACCGCCTGCCAGCGTGCGCCACCGCCATGGCAACCCCCTCCCCCTCCTTCCCGTCGCTCTCTCCCAACCCGCGACCTCCCCTGAAACCCCAGCCCCGTGCGCCGTACCCCGTACCCCGCGCCACCATTAGAAGGCCGCCACCACTAGGGTCTCCGGCGCCACCTCGAAACCGAAACCCCCCTGCCGACCACCTGCTCCACCCACAAACTAACGTGAATCCCCCTTTTTTGAAACACTGTATGTTTTCTTACTTGTTTTATCCTTTTTCCTTTCTTTTTCTTTCTCCTTTTCTCTCTTTTCTTTTAGTAATAAAAACTGATTTTCTTTTGGTAATAAAACCTATTTTTTGTTATAAAAAACTGACTTTTAATGTAAATAAAGCTAAGTAAAAATTCGATTTTTATATATTGAATAGCGAAGTAAAAATTCGATTTTTATATATTGAATAGCGAAGTAAAAATTCGATTTTTGTATATTGAATAGCAAAGTAAAAATTCAATTTTTATATATTGAATAACAAAGTAAAAATTCGATTTTTATATATTGAATAGCAAGATAATAATTCGATTTTTATATATTGAATAGCAAAGTAAAAATTCGATTTTTATATATTGAATAGCAAAGTAAAAATTCGATTTTTATATATTGAATAGCGAAGTAAAAATTCAATTTTTATATATGTAGTGAATACAGATGATGAAGGTGATGAAAGAAGAAATGATGAGGATTTCCTACATATGAAGAGTCGCGGCGTTGGATTTAGCTTTCAGTGAGAACTCCTCACCCTTTAATTTTATTTTTTAGTTAAAATATATACTAGGATGCAGACGGTGTTTAGTAGCACCCAACACCTGTCGTCCACAGACCATGGACGGCTTGTATGCTTGTTTGATTTTGATGTGTAGTTGATTGTGTGATGTGATATGAAATGAAATAAAATATTTATATAGTTAAAAATATTTTATAGTTAAAAATAGAATTTTTAACGTGCATATGAAATGAAATAAAAATAAACAAATCGGACGATTTGTTTATATACACACATTTGACTGATATTGATTGGAACGATAAATTTTACACATCGCCCAACTACACAAATAAAATATGTGTTTGATTGTTTGAAACCCCACACGGGTATTGGGATGATATATAACATACACTGATCCCAATAATTAGTTGTATGTCGATCGATTGATTGACAGACTGTTATAAGCGTTAAATACTTATATTTGATGCTTATACATTGTAGTATGCACTTTGGATGATGGTTGATTATTCATCGTTGTTATTGTATACATGTGTTGTAGAAAATCCATATAATTAACATTATATGGTAATTGATTGGGCCTCATTCCATATTCGAAAAAAAGAAATATTTGAAATAGAAATATTTGAAATAGAAATATTTGAAAAAGAAATATTTGAAAAAGAAATATTTGAAATAGAATATTTGAAAATAGAAAAATATGAAGCCGTGTTGATTAGATTGATGCCATTTTGACGTGAACGATATTTATATCAATTTTATTCATTTTTCAATGAATATTGAAATAGATTTGAAATTCGAATTAAATTGTATAGATTTGAAATCGAATAGATTTGAAATTCGAATTATATTGAAATGAATTGAAATTCGAATTATACTTAAAGTGAATGGAAATTCGAGTTAAACTAAATTTATTTGAAATTCGAAATACACTGAAATGATTTGAAATTTGAATAGAATTGAAATTCGAATTAAATTGATTAGAAATCAATTCAAATTGAAATTAAATTGAATTGAATTAGAACTGAAATTGAATTAGAAATCAATTTGAATTGAAACCAATTTGAAATGAATTTAAAACGAATTTATATTGGAATATTCAATTTTGATTTGAAATTGAATATGAAGTTGAAACCGTTTTGAAAATGAATTTATAACGATTCATAAAGAACGTTTGGAATTGAAATCGACGAAGTATAAATTATATATATATATATATATATATATATATATATATATATATATATATATAATATAATGGCCTGAATAGAACGCGCCGCGCCGCGGCAGTTCGCGAATTTCGACCATTGACTTCGAACGGATATTACGGGAGATCCGACCGTCGGATTCTCCTAAAATCAGAACCGTTGGGTCCGTATCAAAAATATCTTTCTAACGAATATTAGAAATTTGAAATCTAACGGTTGGATTTGGAATTATGTCCAAATCAAATTTGGAAAAGGTCGTTGTAAGTGCTGTTCGATGGCCGTTGATGGAAATCGACTGTACGGGCCTTGATAAAATTATTAAAAATAGTAATAATTTGTGTAAAATCATAAGAAATGATTTGGGAAAAATTGGGATGAAAAACTCCATATTTGAAAAGATAAAAATAGAATTTTATCGAAAGGAACTAGTTTTGAACTAAAATAATAATTTATTTATTTTTAAATAAATAAATTGGATTTGAAATGGTTTTGAAAATAACCAGAACTTCCAATAATTGTATTGGAATGTATTTGAATCGAAATTGTCTTCGGAATATTTCGATGTTGGATTTCGTGATTATACAGATGTTGTTATGGAAATTTGAAAGATATAGATATATACATCGTTATTTCCAATATGATATTTGTTGGTTGTAGAATTTGATATTGAATATAAGCCGATATATTTTCTATTCAGAGCCTTGTATTTAATATCAAATGTGATTTGGGTTTGTTGTGAATGATGTCTTCATTAACACTGTTCTTGAACCCAGTTGAGAAAAGATTAAATCTTTTTATTTAGATCTAATGAAGTGTACCAATTAAATAATATCTAATTGGAATTGAATTGGTATTGATTTTTGGGTTTATCGTGAACAGTGTTTTAAATAACACTTGTTCTTTAACCCGATAATTAATGGAATGTGATTTTGGGTTTATCGTGAACCGTGTTTTAAATGACACCGATTCTTTAACCCAGTTAAAGATTAAAACTAAGTGGAGTTTTAATGAATCTTTAATTAGATTGAAAAGGTGTTAGAATTGAGTATCACTAGTTTTACTCCAGGCGATAGTCAAATCTTTAATTAGATTTGAACGTGAAATGGTAATTGAATTTACCGATAACACCGTGGTGTTAGATATGAAGTATTACCAGTTTTACTTCATGGGATGAATAGGTTGGGATTGGGAAATTAAAACAAATGAATTACTTCGGTAAAGTTCGTTAATCCCGACTAGTTGAATCGAAATTCAAAAGAAAATTAAAGAAAAAATTCAAGGAATTTATCTTTGATAAAATTAATGGGAACCTTTCGCTATGAATGTGAAATTTAGAAACTAACTGTCGGTTAGCTAAGCAGAATGGTTTTCTGGATATTGATCTGATGTTGGTTTCGGCCATCGAGGTTAATATTTGGGGAATTATTCTCTTGATTAATTTACGGTTAGTGACCGATGAATTGGAATGAGGCGTATGTTGTGTTTGTGTAACACTTATTTAAAATATACGCGAGTTATTCGGAAAGACCTGGTTTATCCCATTCTAAATAACTGATACGACGATAAGTCGAAGATGAAGACGGTGGTCGAAGACTGGAGGTCTTCACGTCGTTTGGGTGATTACTGATGATCTTGATTGGGATGTACACCCAAGAAGATGGAAACAGTTGGTGATCGTCCAGACGTACTTGGAGATTGATGGATATGCGGGGTACTAGGTGCCTCCGGTTTCGTTCAGACCCAGAACGAACATGTAAATGGACTATGTGTCTGACATTGGATTTTACTCTATGTGATTGATTTCTATTAAATATATATCTGTTTGGCGGCGGAGAATTTATTTTCTTGCTTAACGCCCTTCTCTTAGACGTACGAGCTCAGGGGTTATATACTGATGGATATCAAACGCATAGAGTGAATTGCCTGTGTGGCATGCCTAAGTGGCGAATGATCAAGTCTTCTGTTGAAAAGCAAAGTCTTGTGGTTGATGATCGAAGCACGGCCTTTGTGGCGTAGCTTTGTGTAACGTTTACTTCGCAAGTTTCACACTCGGTATGTACCAAAAACGGGAGAAGGACCTCAGGGAGGGCATGCGTTTCTTTCTAGTTAGAAGTGGCGTTAGTGGTTTTACACGCCCTGACGAGTTTGACTTATGTGGTTGTTGCTATTGCGAGGCGCCTCGGTTTGATCGGACGATCCGGGTATGATTGAGTCATTTAGTTGGCTCACTACGCCCCATAGGGCGGGGAAACGCATATTCAGGCATTTCAATCCACATCGGTGGACCAACCCTGACGATCCTGGGGTCACTCGAGCTCTGATCCTGAGGGGCGGACTAAAGCGTCTCGAATCGGTTGAGGACTATCTTTTGCCTCGGTTCATAGATGGAAATCCAATTTCCAAATACGTGACATATGCGGTTTTATTTGTAGAACCTAGTATGGCGACATAGTGGGATGGGGCGCTTATGCCGTCTATGATTGATACTTATGATTTGAAGATTATTTTATACACTATGCACTTATGATAGTATCAAATGATTTGTTTTAAACGTATCAAGCATTCTTGGCTATTATAAGGTAAAAATCCTATCCTCCGGCTTGCGTTGCATTGTGTGATGGGAACTGGGTCTTATAATAGCTTCACTTTTCTTTATTTAGCATTGCGCTGTTTGTTTTATGCACTGGTATTCTTGGGAGGAAACCCGTTCCATGTTATACGGCGTGGTCCCTTTATTTACCTAACTTTAAAATAATGATTAATAACTGTTTTAGTTCTCACACTAGTCCCATGACTGACCTGGAGTTTATTGTTTTGACCTAAACTGTGGGTGTCCCTATTTTGACACGGGCAGCTAGTAGTTTTGGTTTTGCAGATTTATATTCACAGGATCCTGGTTTACATCTGGAATGATATCCGGAAAGCTTTGTATCCGTATATCTCTTCTAGTTGTGTATTGTATTATTTTCCGCTGCTATGTAATGTATTGTAATCTCTGATATTTATCGAATGTGTAATATTGATTTATGCTCTGTATATTCTTGTATTCTGATGGAATTATTGTATTATACAATGAAATGTTCTTCCGTCTGTGTCCTGTTGTGGCTTGTTCTCGAACTATCCGCGCTTTCCTCACCGGGGAAGTTACGGGTCTTATCAGTAACACCGTGGTGTTAGATATGGAGTACGACCAGTTTTACTCTATGGGATGAATAGGTGGGGATTAGGAAATAAAATAAATGATTAATTCGGTGTAGTTCGCTAATCCCGACTAGTTTGGAAAACCTTAATATGGTTTGGTATCCAAAGGAAAATTAAAGAATAAATTTAAAAGAATATATCTTTGATAAAATTAATGGGAACCTATTCCATAATGATGTGAATATTTAAATAAAATAATATTCTAGATTGGAATAAGGCGTATGTTGTGTTTTTGTATCAAGTGTTTATTATATACGCGAGTTATTCGGAAAGGCCGGGTTTATACCCATTCTGAATAACTGATTCGACGATAAGTCGACGATGAAGACGGTGGTTGAAGACCAGAGATCTTCACAACGTTTTGATGATTCTTGTTGTCTTGATTGGGCTATACACTCATGACGAGGCAATAAGTGGTGATCGTCCAGACATACTTGGAGATCGACTGGATATGTGCGGACCTCTCTCCTGTATTGGACATATGGGACGAGGAATAAGGCGCCTCAGGTTTCGTTCAGACCCAGAAAGAACTTGTAAATGGATGTGTGTCTGACATCAGATTTCATTTTGTGTGATTAATAGACATCGGTTGCATTGCGTGAATTGCCTGTGTGGCATGCTGAGATGCAAATGATTAAGGCTTCTGTTGGAAAGCATAGTCTTGTGGTTGATGATCAAAGCACGACTTTAATATAGCATAGCTTTGTGTATAGCGTTAATTCGCGAGCCTCACACCCCAGTGTGAACCACAAATGGGAGAGGACATCAGGGAGGACATGTGTTTCCTTCTAGCTAGGAGTGGTGTCTGGGTTTTGAACACCCAAACGTTTTACTTATGTGGATGATGGATAGAGAGGTGCCTAGGATATATCAGCACTGTGGGGCCGATAGATGGTATGGTCTATATACGGACCGGATTGACGCCCCATAGGGCGGGGAAATGTAGTCTTCAGGCATTTTAATCCACATCTGGAATTCTGTAAGGACGATCCAAGGTGCAGTTGTGGTTGTATCCTGAGGGGCAGGATAGAGCGTCTCGAATTCGGTAATGATGATCCCTTGCCTTAGTTCACAGATGGAAATCAAATTTCCATTACGTGGCATTTCGGTTTTGATTGTAGAGCCTAGCATGACGACATAATGGGATGGGGCACTATGTCGTCTAAGATTGATACATTTATATTTGAAGTTGATTTCTTCACTTATAGTAATAATAAAAGATGAAATATCTCGTACCAAGCATTATTTGGCTATTATAAGGTAAAACTCTATCTTCCGGCTTGCGTTGCATTATGTGATGGGAATTGAGTCTTATAATAGCTTAATTGTTCTTTATTTAGCATTGCGTTGTTTGTTTTATGCACTGGTATCCTTGGGAGGAAACCCATTCCATGTTATATGGTGTGGTACTTTGAATTACCTTACTTCAAAACCAAGATAAAAACTGTTTTAGTTCTCACACAAGTCACATGACTGACCTGGAGTTTATTGTTTTAACCAAAACTCTTGGTGCCCTTATTTTCCACATGGGCAGCTAGTAGTTGGGTTTTCAGATATTATATTCACAGAATCCTGGTTTACAGCTGGAATGATATTCGGAAAGCACTATATCCGTGTATTTCTTTCAGTTGTGTTTTGTATTATTTTCCGCTGCATTGTAATTTGTAAATCTCTGATATTTTTCTGATGTATAATATTTATTCATACTCTGTATATTCTTGTACTCTGATGTAAATTTTTGTAATAAGCAATGAAAAGTTCTTCTGTTTGTGTTCTGATTTGTTGTGTTCTCAACTCAATCTGGGCTTTCCTTCACGGGGAAGTTTGAGACGTTTCAACCTGATTGGAATCCATCCAAAAACTGGTTTCATCAATAACCTTTTGTATTTAGCGGATGAGTTTTTCTAACAAAATAGGAGATGGTGTATGGGGTGATGTAGGTTTAGGTAGGCTGAACAATGAAGTGAAAAACAACAAAATCAAAAATGCAAAACTTAATTTTTTAGCTAGAAGGCCAAATTTTCATAAAGATCTGGAACATATGTACTTAATTTTTAGCTATACAACCTTGTATACATCCCCAGGCTAGATATATTTTAGAATTTATACGAAGTCATATCATCTACAACTATACATATCAATTTGAGATAATATATATATATATATATATATATATATGTAAATTATCAGGACTTCTATGTAATTCTAATTGTTGACAGTTACACTTGTATATAGGTAATTAGCATTTCCAAAGTGAAAAACAAGTACATTAGAGAACTATCAGTAACTAAGCCATAAACAAGACTTCAACTACTATGTATTATAATATTTTGTTCAAACAAGTTGTGTAGACTTATTTGTAAATAGTTATGTTACATGGATTCGATTATTTTGTCGAAATACTATTATTGAAATGATTATGGATATTATACTTAATTATGCGATAAATGCTTCTTATGATAATTATTAGTGTTGGCTTAAAAATGATAATTATGTGATTAATTATTTGTTTTAATGTGGTTATTTTGCATAAGTGGTTTTTGGAAATGATACAAGCAATCAACAGTCATGATTAAATATATATTGTACGTCAATCAATAAGTTTTAGTAGTTCTTCAAAAGTCCTATGAAAATATAATAGTAACATAGAAAAACCGCTACAGATAATAAAAAATAAGGGTGCAAGTATCACTTTGGTAGCATTTTTAGGACGTTGCCAAAAAATCTTTTGTAGGGTTTCAGAAACGCTACAATATGTTCATTTTGGTAGCATTTTATACAACGCAACTAAAACTTTCAGACTTTTAGTAACATGTCATGTTGTGGCGTTTATCAAAACGCTACTACAAGAATTAGTAGCGTTTTGTCAATGCTACGAAAGACATTTTCTGGTGTAGTGTGTCTAAATGCAAATAAATATCAATCTAGTAGAACACTTGCATCTCACGCTCTACATATATAGTATACAATCAAAACTGCGGGTTCTTATTGGAGATTGGATTCCGATTACGACAAGGTATGGAACCACCTGTGTAACACCCCACCTCCGCCAGGGTGGCTCTTGCAAGCAACTCTGACTTTGGTGGGGCGTTTTAAAACAAGGTAAACATGCATAATGATATAACAAGGCAGGACATGACATATATATATGTAAATAAACAGAGTAAGTAGGTAGATAAAACAGCGGAAGAATTTTAAACCATTTCAAAAACAAGTATGCTACATCATAACGTCAATTTCCCAAATAAACAAGTCTAGTACATAAAATAACATCATCTGGAACTGAAAAGGAAAACATAAAAGTAGCTATCCCCAAAGTGGAAAAACCATAGCGAGCTCAAGTCCAAAGCATACATGAGCTATCCAAGAAAGCAGCTAAGATCCAAGCTAGGCTCCTGTATTCCCTCCCTGAGAACCTGGGGGGGGGGGGGAACGGAAGAAAAGAGGCGAAAGAAAACAGGTGGTAAGCCCTGCTATGATCAGTCTATAAACTAATAAAGTTAACAGCATGGTGGAAACTGAGATGATCATAGATAACAACATACTGGCATGATAAATTAACTACAAGATAGATAGAGGTGTCATCGCATAAACAAGGTTAAGTTCTGCACCACGGTGTACTAGCAAACCAACATAACAGGTATTGATCCCTTGGCCCAAGCTTTGACCCAATAACATGAAGCGACCTTAATATAAGGTCCAACCAAACGGTCTAGTCGATCGGCCCCCTATAAGCCTAACACGTCAAGTGTTGGTGTCCATACGGCCCACATATGGATGTAGTCAGACTGTGCTAGGTCCACCTTCGGGTGTATCAAGCCCCCGGGTGTCAACCCCAGACACTGAAGCAATAATGCACAGTCTAAACCTACTGGTACCCGTGCCTCGAGTTTGTCCAATACCGGATTACGTGCACGTCCGTAGCCCGCCTGGACCCGCACCGCTGTACCACTCAGCCGTCGCTTTGGTCGCTTACATCAGTCCAGTAATCGTGCCCCGCCCTAGCCTAGCCTCTAGGGTTGTGATGATACCCAACTGGGATTACTGCTGGAACAGACCACGTTGCTAGGGTTTCCTAAGAGAGTTAAGTGCGATTTAACCCTTCACTAATCATGGATTAAATTGGTTAAGTGTAACCGACAGTTCACTACTTAACCCCATTTCAATCCCTCGAACCCCCAAATGGATTAAATTGGTTAAGTGTAACCGACAGTTCACAACTTAACCCCATTTCAATCCCTCGAATCCCCAAATTGGTTAAGTATTAGTGGACCCTGACTTATTCCTAATCATGAGGCATTAATTAATTTAATGCACCTTAACCTCTCACATTAGACTTTGTTGTGGTTACCTAGTTAAGCCGGTGGGTTCCGGGTAGATTTACACCACAACTTGGTCTAACCTCGGGTCTTGGCACCACATGACCAACTTCTCACATTGGGTCCTATTGTTTGTAGCCACTAGTTAAGCCGGTAGGTTCCGGGTAGAATTACGCTACAAACTCAACCCAACCTCGAGTTGGCCACACTTATGTTTTCTAAGTGTCATGTCCACTTTATTTCAAAACATAATTACCAGTCAACAAATACTTGGGTAGACCTAACTTAATAGGTAAATTCCCAAGGGGTAGACCTAACTTAATAGGTAAATTCCCAATCTTATATTTTCATGTATTTTAAGTTTACCCAAACCCCCCAACGTCATTCTATCGCTTACATATTCGTAATAACGCATAAAGGATAGGAAGAGGGAACTTGGCATAACATACATGATGAACTTGCATATCACAACAAACATGCATAACATGTTAGACTTGCATAACTTAGCATAGTGAACTTGCATATTACCATAAACATGCATAACATGTTAAACTTGCCTAACATGGCATATGGGACTTGCATAAACATGCATAACTTGTCAAACATGCATAACATGTCATTGTGAACTTGCACAAGCATGCATAACTTATTAAACATGCATAACATGGCATAATGAACTTGCATAAGTATGCATAACTTATTAAACATGCATAACATGGCATAGTGAACTTGCATAACTCAATAAACTTGCAAATCATGGCTTAGTGAACTTGCATAAACATGTATAACTCAATAAACTTGCAAATCATGGCATAGTGAACTTGCATAAACATGCATAACTCGTTAAACTTGCAAATCATGGCATAGTGAACTTGCATAAACATGCATAACTTATCAAACATGTGTAACATAGCATAGTGAACTCACATAAGCATGCATAACTTATTAAACATGCATAACATAGCATAGTGAACTCGCATAAGCATGCATAACTTATTAAACATGCATAAATCCCAACTTTCATCACATATTAACTTTAGAGTTTCTAAAATGAAGGTAAGAGGGCTTACAAATATTATGAAGACACAAATCTACTAATAAAGATTGAGAAGCCCTTCATGCAAGCATATAAAAACCCAAAACAAAGTTCCAATAAGAAGACTCTTAACAAAAATTCCAAAAACTCTAGCTTAGCCAATAAAGCTTGCAACTTGATGATCTATGCAAGCTAATGATCATTCATACAACTTAGAAATACTTGTATGAACATCAAAATATTCATAGGAATGATTTTTGAAGAGAGTGGAGGCTAGGGTTCTTAAGTGGAGGCCATTTGAGAAATCAATTTGCCATAGTTTAGCTACTAGAATGAATAAATTAGGTTTTAGGGTAGGATTAGGGTCTTATTTATAGAAGATTGAAGTGTTTTTAGCCCTAGGATTAACCCTAGGTTAGTTTAGGTCCATCAGATTTCGGAAGTCTCCAGAACTAAGCCACACAACCAGACCAAGACCCAAAATGGTGCGCCAGGCAAAACTGCCCGGCCACCCTGTGTCGACAGGGCTGTCGACAGGGCTGTCGACACCCTGGGGACCCTGTCGACATGCCTGTCGACATGGGGGTCCTGGCGGGAGTTTTCCCGCCTGCGCCAGTTTGCCCTAATTTCCAACTTTGAACTTGAAATTCAAATCTGTTTTTGACGTGGAAATTTCTGAAAACTTCAATGGGCCTTAACTGGGTCATACGGACTCCGATTTTCGAAAACTCGGACTCTGTTTCGCGTATTTTTCCGAGACGAACGCAATGGCATAGCTCGTTTCCCTTGATTCAGATTTTTAAATTAAATTCTGCCTCGATTTATATTTTAACAGGTTATTAAAAATACGGGTCGTTACAACCTGCCGATAGTGTATCTCTAGAGACGAATACACTGGGTTCAACAAGAACGTCTCGCAACCCGGCTACACATGGCCGACCACTCATTTCGCTTGAGTGTATCGAATGTATATCACCAACGGTTGGGATCAGCAATTGTTTCCCGAAAAGGAACAACATCAAAATAGATTTAAGAAGCAAAAGGAATTTCTCTAGATATGCGATTATACACCCTAATAGACGCGACCCACATAGCCATGTTGCCTGCCCGATTTTTGTCATTTCTCGGTTGAAGAGGCTTAAGTTCAAGATTTATTAAATAATTTGTTAATTAATTTATTCTTTTTTATTATATATATATATATTCTTCTAGAACATCTGGTCAGCATTCACTTTGAATGTCACATCGTCAGATCCGCCAGATATTACTAATTGATGTCCACAAAAATACTCTGCGGTTTAGCTAAAAGATAGGTGTGTACAGCCTTCTCTGCCATCAACAGTAATACGTTTGAAGAAATCAACGTATGTGACTCCTTTGGAAATACTCTATTAGACATTCATCCATACAAGTCATCCAGGAACAGGATGAACCGAAGGCACCCTCCTACTCCATCCAATATAGGAATCACCCCATGGATCAGTAGCGAGTAGTCCTTGCAATCCGTGGATTCCAATCACGACAGAATCACTGTCAAAATATCTCTAGCCACTAAACCAGAGAAATTCAATGAGTAGCCCTTCCGCAAATGAAGATTAACGGTCTTCAATTGCTCTTTCTTGATCATCATCTGATGTCTTCCATATTAACGTATTTATTGGTCGGAATGGTTTTTGAATATAATTCGATCCCGGTCTTCCCGTACCAACAATTGTAAATGTCAAATTTGATAGTCGGTTATTTAACTATCAAATAAAACAGTCACTCAATCATAAAAAAATTAGATTTATTGGTTCAGTATTTAGCATCACTTGGCTTCTTTAGTTAAAATAATTAAAGAATGATTAACTTAAATATTCCAATATTGGGAAAACATTCACTTATTATTTTAGTATACTAAAATCGCAAAACAACTTCATTTTAATATTTGGAAAATATATTATAATAATATCCAATACTCCATTTGACTATCATTTTCAAAATATTTAATACACATATTCCTTTTCTAAAACTGAGGAATCCGTAAAATGACATTACGCAAATCTCTTTCGTTTTGTTAATTTGGAAACATCATCTCATATTCTCAAAACCTTATTATTTTCATTACTTTGGAAATCTCATGATATATTCTCAAATCATTCAACTAACGTTGCATTATTATTTCTCTTATGGAAATAATAAATTATTCCTACATTCTAGTATTACCAACTAATATCATCCTCAGATAATCCCAAAGTCGTTCAAGTTGGGGTATTTTAATAACCTCTCAGACCTTGATCAACAACGTTCTTATCTTAAGATAAATATGAGTTGTAATTCAAAAACCGATATTCATTCACATTCCATTAACTATTTAATTCAAAAATATAGCTTTATAATTCTACTTTATCTTTTTGGAAGTCTCTTTTAAAATATAATTAATATTGCTTAATTCATCGATTACTTAATTACTTACAAAACATCACTCTTATTCACTTTCAACTTATTTAAATACTTTGTTCCCTGAACTGGATTATAATCATAAATACTATTACCTAATTCATTTACCAAACTCAATTACAAATCCCTTTTACCAATCCCCTTTTCTTTCTGGGAATCTTAATTCAATTCCATTTACTTATTTAATTCCACATTTAAGTATTTCTAATTCAAAATCAGCTTCTTTACTTCTCATTCTCTTTATAAACCTTGTTTTTAAAAATCAAGTTTAATTATAACTCTCTTTTCATATCTTCATCTTTCTTTACTTTATCAAAACGTTAGGTAAACCTTTCATTTAATCTATGCGTTCACTTAAATCCCTTTATAACTTCATTATAAAACTCGAGTTCAAATATAAAACTCAAGTTCAAATATAAAACTCGTTCATAACCTCTTCTCAAAATTTGACTACATTTCGTTCCCAAATCGGTTACTTACTTAAATGTATTCATTTAAGAAGTAATTACATAAACTAAAAAAAATAATTCACTTCAACATTATCTACTGTAAAATCAGTTAACAGCTTTATAAATAAAAATATCTCTTTTAAAATCTTATTAAGATTAAACAATTATTCATTAGGTTATTCCATTTAGTTCATTATCAACTAACTAATTTAAAAGTTGATCTTAGTTAAAACGGAACCCGGTTAGCTCAAAACACGATTATTTCTTTAATCAACTCCAGTTAATTCCTCCTTTAAATTAATTAATAATATAATCAATTTAAATAACTTCATTTAATTGTTTCTTAGAAACAATTAATCAAATTTTTAACCGTTAGGTTATTTCCTGCTCATCTGCTTACAATTTCCATTAACATAAGAATTTACTTTATCAAAACAATTTAATAATAACTTATAAACTTGTAAATAATAATACTCATTTTCCTTTAAAATTGCTCTATTCAAAATAATATATTTAAAACCTGTTTCAGTTATAAAATAAATTTATAACTTCATTATAGTCGATTCACTTGACGATAAAATCCTTATTTGTATAATGATTGACTTATCGACCATGTGATGCCAAATTACTCAACCAATATTGTCCATTGGTTAATATTATAACAAATGTTGAAATATGATTTACCAATCAATAATAAATCAATTATTCAATCATATTGGGGAAACGGTTCATATAATGGCAATATGAAAATAAATAATAAATTTGAGGAATCCAGTTGGATCCCTCCAACCTGTCCTTTTCTGTATCCAAAACGGTTGGCTCAAATCAAATCATTCAATTCCATTCATCTGATAATAAATAACGACCATCAATCAATTAACAGATCATTCAAACAATTAAACACGTTTATTTTATAAACGTGACCAATCAAGGGAAATTACCTCTATTGGATTAAATCATTAGAACAATGATTTGGTATTTGACTGAAATTAAATGCTCGTTTAATTCCATTGGTTAAATCAACAATAAATGTATAACTAGCAAATGGCCAATCACTAGCAACCAGAGCACACAAAATTAAAACCTAATTTATATAAAATTCAAATGGGAAGAACTAAGTGAGTTTAACTCACTTTGATTTGGTTTAGCCACTAACACTGGTTTTTGACTAAATTAAACAATGATTTAATTTAATTAAAAATTTTACTTTCTTCCAGTCCTGAATGACACTGCTCCATCTCGAAACTCTCGTCTCTACAGTTCCAACGAGACTGAACGTGCTTCAATCTGATAACGTGGGCGCGAGATATCTTATTACGAAATTTATAAAATAATTTAATTAATAAAAATGGATTTTATATTTTTTTTTAAATTGACCTCCTACCTTAATCACGTAAGGCCCGTTAACAACCAAACCTGCTTCCCACTAACAAAACACTATTCAGATCCCTCAGCCTCACAAACAAACTCCGCCTCCACTAGAATTTTCTCCAATGGCCGCATCTACATCACCATTTCCCCCTTTCTATTCTTTGAAAAATTGAAGCAGTTTCCTCGCAACCCTCCTCTCTACTCAACCACTCCTCGATCTCCCCATCTCCTTCTTCAACTAATCGGCCAAGTCCCCAAATCAAATTGAAACGGCC
Source organism: Allium sativum (assembly GCA_030737875.1). Taxonomy (NCBI): domain Eukaryota; kingdom Viridiplantae; phylum Streptophyta; class Magnoliopsida; order Asparagales; family Amaryllidaceae; genus Allium; species Allium sativum. The sequence continues at coordinate 962,823,731 of CM060912.1, read as the reverse complement.
CAAACTTCCCAGTAAAGGAAAGACTGGATTGCTTTGAGAACAATACACATCAGAACATAAAATGAAGAACATTTTATTGCTGATTACAACAATTACATCAGAGTACAAGAATATAATAGAGTATGAATACTTATTACATAACAGGAATACAATAGTATCATAATTTTAAATTGCATTTTAATAGCAGCGGAAAAATAATACAAATATACAACCAGAAGAAATACATGGATACAGAACTTTCCGAATACCGCTTCAGCTGTAAGCCAGGATCCTGTAAATATATCTGCAAAAAGCTACTCGACTGCCCGTGTGGAAAATATGGGCACCCGAGTTTGCCAGTGAAACAAACTACAGGTTAGTCATGGGACTGGTATGAGAAATCTTAACTTAACTTATCTAATAATAAGGTGTAACGAAAAGGATTTCGCCCAGACCTGATCGATCGCTAAATCGACCAAGACCGTTCGAATCCCGCATACGCTAACTCTGGGTATACAACATATCAGAACAAATAACATAAGACTTTTATAAACATCATAATAATGTTACATCAAAGTACAGAATATCAGAGTATACCGAAAATAATACACAGCGGAAGATAAATTTACATAAATGTAATACAATGCACAACGGAAGACTGTAAATGCCTGGACACAGCTTAAAGCTTCAATCCAGAATCCTGCTCAATACATTTGCAAAATAAAACTACTCGACTGCCCGTGTGGAAAATAGGGGCACCCGAGTTTGCAAGGGAAAAGCAAACTACAGGTCAGTCATGGGACTGGGGTGAGAAACTCTAAACAGTTATAAATCTTTATAAATGATAAAACAAATTACAGGACCACGCCGCTAACGCGGAACGGGTCTACCCCCAAGAATGCCAGTGTATAAACAACAATCAGTAATATAGACACGGATTTACTATGCATTAATCAACATCCAATATCCCAATCTACCCATTTAGATTAATCACTACACTTAGATTTTCCAAATCCAATTTACAGAAATTATTCCTTTGGATTTTATTCCCGATTTCTTATTTCAAATCATTTGAAATACCTATCTAACTTGAAATACCTATCTAACTTTCTATATCAAAGTAGATTTCACTTCGGGATCTCAAATCAAATCGTTTGGAAACATGAATTCCAAAACATAACAATGCATACAAACAAGTATGCAACCAAATATCGTGCTCCCCATCGGCAAGGCAAAGGGTACGCACCTCGCAACTCGATATATATAAATGTGCACCTACCCCACATAGGAGCAGGCTACACCGACGATGCATCTCCTACACATGGAGAGCATACACCGCCCTCTCACCCATAATTTTAGTCTCAGGGTCACCCGACTCTTTAGCTACATACTAAGTCATTTCATATTCCGAAGTAGAGAAAATCATTTCACAACATAATAATCACAAGTACTTTCAAAATATAGTACTTCACATCAGTAACTCACACATATGATCAATCACTATTAATCACATAACCTTTGAGCTCGTACGTCTCAAAGAAGGGTGTTAAGCAAGAGAATAAATTCTCCGCCACCAAACAGATACATCATCAATAGCAATTAATCGAATATGCGATGAACCACAATGTAACATATAATACATTTCTAAATCAATTTAGAAATCATCGGGTTATTGTCCTCGAAATCCTTTCTGTTTTATAAAACATTTTTTATAAAACTTTCCCTGTCCAAAATCGGGAATACGTTCTTTTCACTTAAGAAAAATATCATTTCACAATCATTCATTAAATTTGAAATGAACACAACATCGCTAAACACCTTATCGTCAAATTGTGAAGTGTTTCACAAGGTGTTAGCACACAGATATTTTCAACCCAACCCAATGCTAAATGTAAAAGCATAATCTGCTCATAAACTGGTTGAGCACAATCCAAACAATCAATCAATCAAATTTGACATTAAATATAAGGTTTTGAATAAAGATAGTATCGACTTATATTCAACATCAAATCCTGAAACCAACAGATATCATATCGGGAATAACGATATCGATATCTTCCAAATTCCCATCACAAAATTTGTATAATCACGGAATCCAATATCGAAAATATCCAAAGATAATTTCAATTCAAATCTAATCCAATTTATTGATTTATAACTATTGGTTTATTTTTCTAGTTAATAACTAGTTCATCTCGATAAAAATATATTTTTATCTTTTCAAATATGGAGTTTTTCATCCCAATTTTTCCTAAATCATTTCTTATGATTTTACTCAAATTATTACTATTTTTAATAATTTTATCTAGGCCCGTACAGTCGATTTCCATCAACGGCCATCGAACTGCACTTACAACGAACTTTTCCAAATTTGATTTGGACGTATCTCCAAATCCAACCGTTAGATTTCTAATTTCTAATATTCGTTAGAAAGCTCTTTCCTATACGAACCCAATGGTTCCGATTTTAGAAGAATCCGACGGCCGGATCTCCCGTAATGTCCGTTCGATGTCAATGGTCGAAATTTACGAAATGCCGCGGCGCGGCGCGTTCTATTCAGGCCATTATATTATATATATAATATATATTTCGTCGATTTCTATTTAAAACGAATTTTATAAATCGTTTTAAATTCCTTTTCAAATCGATTTCAACTTCTTATTTCAAATTGAAATCAAAATTGAATTTTTACTTATAAATTCGTTTTAAATTCATTTCAATTTGATTTCAATTCGTTTCAATTCGAATTCAATTCTATTTCAATTCAATTCGAATTCATTTTCTATTCAATTCAATTCAAATTCATTTTCTTTTCAGTTCAATTCGAATTCATTTTCTGTTCAATTCAATTCGAATTCATTTTCTATTCAGTTCAATTCGAATTCATTTTCTATTTCGGTTCGTTTTCAATTCGTATATATATCGTTTTCATTTCATATATATATATTATTTCCACCTTTCATATATATAATATTTTCACTTTTCAATATGTAAGATATATTCACTTTCAATATATATATATATAATATTTTCACTTTCACTATATATAATATTTTCACTTTCACTACATACGATATATTCACTTTCAATACATACGATATTTTCACTTTCACTATATATAATATTTTCGCTTTCACTGTATATAACATTTTCACTTTCACTATATATAATATTTTCACTTTCAATATATTCACTTTCAATACATACGATATTTTCACTTTCACTATATATAATATTTTCACTTTCACTATATATAATATTTTCACTTTCAATATATACGATATATTCACTTTCAATACATACGATATTTTCACTTTCACTATATATAATATTTTCACTTTCACCATATATAATACTTTCACTTTTCATATATACTTATTTATTTATTTATTTCACATCGTATACATATTTCATACACTCTTAATATATATATATAATTCATTTCACATCACGGTCAATTTTCACATAGAATACAATCAAACAAACAAGTCGTCCATGGTCTGTGGACGACGGGGAACAGTTCATATATGCAGTTATGAAATAAATAACTGAACAGAAAATTATAGTGAGAGAATTCTCACATTGGTTTCCACTCCGCCAGTCTTCTATTTCGGACTTCTGTGCTGTTTGTTTTTAAAATCGCCTCGAATTTTGATTGCTCCATTTCTGTCCCTGTTAGTTCCATGGCATAGAGTTCGAATTTATGAATCTAACGCTTCCAAATTCGTCAAAATCTGATTCGATTTGCACGAAATATGACTATTTTAATATTAATTACATTAATAATTAATTAAATATATAATTAGTGCCTAATTACATTGATTAGGAAGAGAGAAAAATCAGCCGCTCTTTACTGTCTTCCTCAACGCGATTTCGTGAAGCAACGAACCCAAACGCTCACTTTCCCTCTCTCCTTGTGCACTACACCTGACACCACCGGAGGACCATCGCCCTGCGCCATGAGAACCGCCTTCGCCAGTGCTCTCTACGCCTAGAGCGACACGTTTTCCGGTGCCCCCAATTCTCCTTGAGATGCGCGAGATATTCAGGTGTTTGAGCTTCAAATTCTTGCGATGTACACCACCAACGACGATATCACCCGTATAGAATTGTAGCTGCTGAAATTCTCTTCAGTTTTGCTTTAGAAACACCTTTTAATTCGATCTAAATTCCAAGATTTTAGGATTCAAAAATAGAGTGAAATCGGCCTTTGAATTTTTTGTGCGGCGGCTGCTACTGAACGGGTATGGGAGAATTAGGGTTTTCTAAGGTTTTTATAATATAATTTAATTAACATTTAATTCGAAAAAAGGGAGGTTTTCCACACGAACTTCAAATCAAACTCGACGACTGTCGCCCCTAGCGTTTTACCCCCATTCCGAACACCATGGGATATGTTTCGTAGGCCCATTCGAATGTTTCAGTCAGTTTTTCTTCAATTTAAAATATTAAAACATTCAATATTTAATTTGAACGTACACTTCAATTTGCCAGGGCCACAAACTGATTCGAAAAATTCCAGAAAAATAAATCTGGCAATGTTTTGACGATACGGTCCCAACAAAACTAGTTTCGTCGAATTCTGAGACCGTTTGAAAAATGGCCCATTTCTGGTCGATCCAATTTAATTGTAATTGACCAAAACACATTTTCCTTTGCCACGCTGACATACTAGCTTCAAAAATTATGAAATTTGAAACCTAGCAATAATTTCACATCGCGGATCCAACAAAAGTGGTTTCATCGAAATCAGAGGTCGTTTGCAAAATGGCCATTTTCAACGGCCGAAATTCCATAGCGACTATTCTAAATTTTCAACTAGACGTAACTTTTGATTCCCGCTATGAAATTTTGATTTCCCGGATTCGTTAGAAAGATATTCTCAATTAGATTCTAATATTTTTAGTTTCACTAAAATCCGGTTTATTTTGCACCCGGTACATTCATTTGAATTTTGAAATCAAATTATCGAACTACCGCGCCATTTTCAATTCCTTTTATAAATATAAATAAATATTTATATTCCAACGTAGAGCTATATAAATATATACGTTCGAATTCTATTCAAAATAAATTTCTCGTCGTTTTTATTTAAAATAATCCATTTTAAATACTCAAAATTCATCAAAATAGCCAAAATAAAAAATTTAAATTGGCTCGGATTTCCAGGTTATTACATAAGGCTAATCACAGGACCTCACCGCTAACGCGGAACGGGTTTACTCCATTGGATTGCCAGTGCATAAAATAAAGTAAAACGTTAAACAACGCAATGCTTTTTAGAAAAATGAAACCATTATAAGACCCAAGTCCCGTCACATAATGAAACACCAACCGGAGGATAGGGTTTTACCTTATAATGGTCAAAAGATGCTTGATACGCTAAAACAGATTTAGTATTAGTGAGTATATGTTTTAAAAACCATTTCAATCATAATATATCAATCATAGACGATATGGGTACCATATATCATGTCGCCATACTAGTTCTACAATCAAAACCGCAAGGTCGTATTGGAAATTGGATTTGCGTCATGAGTCGAGGCTAGGGGCAAGCTCCTCTCCGATTCAAGACACTCTAGCAAATGCCTCAGGATCCCCTGCAGTGAACCCTTAGAGCGGTAGGGCCGGTCCCCGCCTATCGGCAGTGGATTAGTTATGCCCGAACACACGCTTCCCGGTTCTTTTGAACCTATAATATGACCACTAACGGCCTATAAAAATCCGAGGTGCCTCAAAATCCATCATCCACATAAGTAAAATGCCAGCCAGTTTAAGCACTGACACCACTTCTAGCTAGAAAGAAACGTGTGCACTCCCTACGGTCCATATCCCGTTTTTGACTCATACCGGGGTGTGAGGCTCGCGAAGTCACAATATACACAAAGCTATGCCGTAATAGGCTATGCTTTGATCATTCCACAAGGCCCTGCTTTTCAACAAAAGCCTTGATCAGTTGCATCTTGGCGTTCCACATTGACAATTCACGCCATGCGATCTGTAGCACCCCACACCCGCTAAGGTCACTCACTAAGGGAATGCCTTAGCTTCGGTGGAGCATTTTAAGTGAATATAGAACAGAGAAATTACACAATACAGATATAAATACTTGAAAATCTAAAACATCATTTCATAGCAGTAGAAGGTAAACATGTTTTGTTACAACACCATAAAGAGTTAAGTACTAAATATCCATCCTGATAAAAACATAAGTACATAATCCCACTACATAAACAATAGCCATATAAGAAAAGATAAGCTGGGCTTTACATCACGGTCCAAGCTCCAGAAGATAGATAAAGAAATCTGATCATAGCCCACTAGTGCTAGGCCCAACCAGAGGACCTGAGGGGGAAAAAGATAAAAACAACGGGGTCAGACATAAGTCGGAGTGAGCCCTATAACTTTAACAACACAATCATTAAAGTAATTAGGGTATGATATAAACTTGGCATGGGATGACTGGGGATAAATGACTACACTAAGTAGCCAAATAGACATAGGATGAACTTAAGATAACGGTAAAGACGCATCCACCCACCCAAGGATAATTACTAACTGCACCACACCAGTCATTCCTACTTAAAGGTTGATCCCTCCCAAGGACTTAGAGAATTTACCCAGTAGTTTCGTGTACCCCTAGCTGACTACCTAGGTGCCGTCTGCCCCTATCTCCACTAGGTGTACCCACTACTCCCAAGCGATCGGCTCCCTACCGTAGGTACCCGTGCTGGCCCCACAATGGGGTGTATCACTCCCCAAAGTGGCAACCCGATACAACAAATGGTGCACGGCTTATACCTACCCGATGCAACAACGTCTTACCTACCAACCCGGGTCCACACACGCATATGAAACTCGTTGGACTCGCGTTGCCACCGCTACCCCGTTTTGGCCTCTTATAATCAAGCCTAGTACGCGTGTCCCGTCCTCGACATGGGTCGAGCCCAATAAGATACATATGGGTTACTGGTTGAAATGGCCCCCATAAGCTACCACCTAAGCTTGTCAATTTATCTAGTGCGTCCCACTTAACCCTTTAATCATGTTTAATTACATGTCTCCACTTGGTTAAGTCATCTAATCGTATTTTCTATTGCCACCCAAGGCAACCCACTAGATTTCCTCATGCTACCCAAGGCACTTACTTGATTTCCACATGCCACCCAAGGCACCCACTTAACCCCTCATGCCCACTACATGCTTATCTGGTTAAGTGTTTCTTAATTGATTAAAAATGTAACCGTTGTAAAGACCTCTCACATTAGACTATCTTTTATGGCAGCTGGATTTGCTGGTTGGGTCCGGGCAGCCTTACGCCATAACCAAGTCTAACCTCGTGTCTTTACACTTGTCACGTATATAGTTTGTGCCTAAGACCTCTCACATTGGGCCAATCATTTGTAGCCGCTGGATTTGCCGGTCGGTTCCGGGCAGTCTTATGCTACAAAAGGGTCCAACCTCGTGTCTTAGTCGATTAATTACACCTAATTAATCACCCCCGAATTAATTTTTCCTAATTAATTCCAATTTTAACGATGTACATAATTGACTCAATTATGTCCATCCACTTTATGGTATGCATAACCATACCAACTTCACACCATTTCATTAACATGTATATTACCCCATCGTTCCCCACGTAATTCGCTAACATGACATAAAAGGAAAGATTCATCACAAATATAATGGGTTCAACTTGCATAACATTAGCATCAACATCTGTTTAAAGGTGTCAACATGCATATAGCATCAAACCCAACTAGCATAAATAATCAACCTAAACTTGCATGAATCACATATGTCATAAAGAGGTTAACTTGCATAAGTTTCTTATGTCATACAAAGGGGTAAACTTGCATATGTATGTATGACATACAAAGGGGTTAACTTGCATATGTATGCATATCATACTAAGGTGTAAACTTGCATATGTTACTTGCATATCATCAAACACCAAACTTGCATAACATGTCATATATGGATTTGCATATAATCATACACCAAACTTGCATAATCATGGTGTCATAGTGGATCAATGTTTATCATATCAACTAGCATCATGAACACTTGCATAACTTGCATAACATCATGATCATATAGCATATAGCTTGCATAACTTGCATAACATCATGAACATGTAACATATGACTTGCATAACTTGCATAACATCATGAACATGTAGCATATGACTTGCATAACTTGCATAACATCATGAACATGTAACATATGACTTGCATAACTTGCATAACATCACAAACACATAGTATATAACACGCATAACATGCATAACATCATTAACACATAGCATATAACTTGCATAACATGCATAACATCATTAACACAAAGCATATAACTTGCATAACATGCATTGATCCACATTCATAGCCATAACCTCATTATATCCTATCATAATCATTTCAATAATTGGTCATTAAGGCTATAGAAAATTCACAACTTGTTGATTAGCACTCCTAAGAAGAAGATTAAGTTGCTAGAGTTGATTAGTAGTTGATTTGAGAGGCTATCTTCTTCTACAATTTGATGGAGGCTCCTTCAAGTTGCATTTTGTCGGCATGACGACATTGTTTCTATTTTTAGTATGAATTAGGGTAGTCTTAGGGTGTATTTATAGAGTAGTTAGTTGTTTTAGGCCTTTAGATTAACCCTAGATTAGATTAGAGCCGTAAGATCACGTCCTAGCCACCAAAACACAGCCCAAAAGCCAAGCTGATGCACCCAGGTCACCTGGGCTCGACCAGGGAGGTCGACCCCCAGGTCGACACTAGTGTCGACTCCCCAGTCGACCTGGTGGGCAGGTCGACTCCCCAGTCGACCCCCAGGTCGACCCCTGGGTCTGGCAGGAATTTTGCCGCCACTTCTGAAATTTGAAATTTCTGTTTTTAAATCTGTTTTTAAATTTTCTGAAACTTCTTCGGGCCATATCTGGGTCATACGGACTCTGATTTTCGAAAACTCGGACTCTATTTCGCGTATTTTTCCAAGACGAACGCAATGGCATAGCCCGTTTCCCCTGGTTCATATTTTAAAATTTAATTCTGCCCTGTTTTATATTATAGCAAGTTATTCAACATACAGGGTGTTACATTCTCCCCTACTTAAAGGATTTCGTCTCTAAGTCAAGAAGAACGTATCCTACCAACCAAACAACCATCTACTCAAACCATCAAACACTGGCATCCACTATCCCTAAAGTTTCTAATGCTGTATGAACATATGCAAAGAGTGTGTGTATATGTTCCCTGTCTAATGCAAAATCAGGCGGTCTACTGATTCAGTTGACCTCCTTAATGCAAACCATGATAGTGCCATGCATCCGATATGTATGCGAAAGAACCCTATCGACACATACTATTTCTACATGAGTGCACAATCATTCACCAAAATGCATCATCCATATGATAGCACAACCATTATACATCCATTAATATAGCTACCTACATACACAATTTTATGCAATATGCAATATGAAGTGATTGAGCCGATCTAGTGCCTAGAGTGTGTGTATATGCATCCATGAGCAACCACTAGCAAACACTTGCATCCACACGCATCCATCAAACATAACATGTCTCAAACACATGTTTCAACCATAGGTTTACCCTATCTAAAGGTTAAAGGTACTAATGAGAGGACATACTAAAGATAAGAGAAGTACTAGACAAACGATAAAGGAGAAGTTAAAAGACATACCCTCAAAAAGGAATGGGTATAGTGAATGCATCTTCGCTTCTGTCTCCCAGGTAGCATTGCTCTCATCTTCTCCCCATTGCACTTTGACTAGTCGCACCTCTCTGTTCCTCAACTTCCTAATCTCTGACCCAAGGATGCGAGTAGGAGCTCGTCGAATAGTCGCATCACGCTCTATCTCCACTTCTCTTAGCAAGCTCGGCTCTACCACCTCTGCGGTCTCATGTAGGCACTTCCTCAAATGTGACACATGGAATACATCATGTACCCCCACTAAGTCTCTCGGGTAAATCCACCTTATATGCCATCCGTCCAATCCTTTCCTTAATAGGAAACGACCCAACAAATCTTGGAGCTAACTTCCCAACGGACCCAAAGCGAACTACATTCCGTAATGGAGATACTTTAACAAAGACCATGTCCCCAACCTCAAACTCAAGATCCGTCCTCCTCTTATCCGCATAAGATTTCTGCCTATCTTGGGCTGCTTTCATCCTTCTTCGAATCAAATCAATCTTTTCCGAAGTCTCTCTAACCATATCGGGCCCAAGCAAGATCTTATCCGTAGACTCCCACCAACATGTAGGTGATCGACAAGGCCTTCCATAAAGAGCTTCGAAAGGAGCCATACCAATACTGGACTGAAAGCTATTATTATACGCGAACTCCACCAATGGAAGATGCTCTTCCCAAGTACCTCCAAAATCTAGGATACAAAGTCTCAAAAGGTCTTCCAGAACATGATTCACCCTCTCGGTCTGACCGTCCGTCTGAGGATGATATGCGGTGCTCAGACACAATTGAGTCCCCACTGCTTCTTGCAAACTCTTCCAAAACTCGCTAGTGAAGATAGGATCTCGATCACTCACTATGCTAGAAGGTACCCCATGCAATCGAACTATCTCTCGAAGATAATCTGAAGCTAGCCATGGAGCAGTCCTCTTGCTCTTCACGGGTATGAAATGGGCACTCTTAGTAAGTCTGTCTACCACAACCCAAATTCCCGTATTACCCTTCCTCGATCTTGGTAATCCATCGAGACGTTATCCCACTTCCGTTGCGGAACTTCTAATGGGTGAAGCAACCCACCTGGTTTCTTTTGCTCCGCCTTCACTTGTTGGCGCACCAAGCATCTAGCGACATACTCGGCCACATCTTTCTTCATACCGACCCAAAAGAAAACTCGCTTCATGTCTTGGTACATCTTGTCTCCACCGGGATGAATGGTCATCCTAGAACGGTGTGCATCATCAAGAATAGCCTTCCTCAAACCCTCGTCTTGCGGTACACAAAGTCTACCGTCTCTACGCAAGCACCCCCTATCGTCTAAGGTGTACCTACTCAAATGGCTGGACGACTCCCCCCTTATGAGCCTCTCTATCAACTCAACCAACTGTGGGTCGTCCCTCTGTGCTTCTCCAATCCAGCCCAAAAGAGTAGGTCTAACCTCCAAGGATGCTAGCAAACCGGGTATATAGTCAACGGAAGGTCTGAAATCAAACATCGAGATAAATTCCAAGCTTCGTCGTTCCACAAACAATGGACTCAAGGACAACCTTTTTCTACTCAGGGCATCCGCCACCACGTTACCCTTGCCAGGGGTATACGCTATCTCGAAATCATAGGATGCTAAGAACTCCATCCACCTTTGCTGTCTCAAGTTCAAATCCTTTTGAGAAAACAAGTACTTCAGTGATTTGTGGTCGGTAAACAATTCGAATCTCTCTCCCAGAAGATAATGGCGCCAAATCTTAAGCGCAAAAACAATAGCGGCCAACTCTAAATCATGGGTAGGGTAATTCTTCTCATGCTTTCTCAACTGCCTTCCACCATAGGCTATTACCCTTCCCTCTCGCATTAAGACTGCGCCCAGTCCAGTCCCACAAGCATCGGTATAGACAAATGGCTTACTCCCATCTGGCAACACTAAGATTGGAGCTGTGGTTAAAGATCTTTTTAACCATCGGAACGCATCATCACAATCTACGTCCCATGCGAAGACTAGATTCTTCTTCGTCAAGCGAGTTAATGGGGCTGATATCTTCGCGAATTCCTTGATAAACTTCCTATAGTAGCCAGCCAACCCCAAGAAACTCCTCACCTCGGTAGCATTCTTCGGAACCCTCCAATCTTGAATAGATACTACCTTCGTGGGATCCACAACTATCCCTTCCTTGGAGACCACGTGCCCCAAGAACCGCACTTCCTTCCTCCAGAAGTGACATTTAGAGAATTTAGCCTTAAGGCTATGCGCTCGAAGAGTCTCCAACACTTCCCTAAGATGTAGGGCATGCTCTTCTTCACTCTTAGAAAATACTAAGATGTCATCCACAAAGACCACCACGAACTTATTAAGGAACTCCCTGAACACCCTACTCATCAAATCAACAAAGTATGCAGGGGCGTTCGTCAACCCAAATGGCATCACCAGCCACTCATAGAAACCATCCGGAGTCCTAAAGGCAGTCTTGTCTATGCTATCCTCAGCCACCCTCAACTGATGAAACCCCGTGGCCAAGTCCAACTGAGAAAATACTGAAGCGCCAACCAATTGATCAAAAAGATCATCAATCCTCGACAATGGGTGTCTATTCTTCTTTGTGAGCTTGTTGAGTTCTCTATAGTCTACACAAAGTCTGAGGGACCCATCCGCCTTCGTAGCAAAAACTACTGGAGCACCCCACTCCGATATACTTCGTCTTATGAACCCCTTCTCAAGCAACTCCCCTACTTGCTTATGGAGTTCCCTCCTCTCACGAGGAGCCATGTGGCACACTGGTAAAGATACTGGTTTAGCATTATCCACCAGATATATTCGGAAGTCTATCTCCCGCCTCGGAGGTAAGCCCTTCACCTCCTCAAACACAACCGAGTATTCCCGGACCACTCTAACTGATCGCAAACTCTCGACCGAAGCGTTAAGCGATTCAAGATAACTTAGCATAACAGAATCCATGGGATTACAAGAGATCCCGAGAGTGTTCCCCAAGCGGGTCATAAGCCTAACAACTCTCCTTTCACAATCAAGAACGGCACCATTACTGGATAACCAGTCCATGCCCAAAATCAACCCATAGCCCGTGAAGGCCAAAACAAAAGCATCACATCTAAACTCAACGCTAAGTATAGAAATCTTCAAACCCAAACATATCATGGACAAATAAGTGGAGCCCCCAATTTGGTTTGAAACAAGCAAGGGATCATCTACTAGACTGGTGTCTAAGTGCAGTGACTCAACTAATGATGATGAGATAAAGGAATAAGATGCGCCAGAATCAAACAATGTACGGACAGGATGATCAAATAGAAAAACCAGACTTTTAACCGAAATAGTTCTACCTCTTTCCTGAGCTGGTGGAACCGCGAGAGCCTGAACTTGCCCCCTTGCCTGACCCGGTGCCATAAGAGCTTGCACCTGTCCTCCTGAGGTAGATCCCGTCCTTTGCCCCTTCTTAGGGCAATCTTTCACTAGATGCCCTGCTTCACCACAGTGATAGCAGCCAGTCTTCTTCTTCTTCCGACAATCTTTGCTTAGGTGGCCTGGTATCCCGCAAGTGAAGCACTTCTTCTCCCCCTTGCCACTGTTGCCTTTCCCACCTTTGTTTTGTTGCTGTTGAGGTCTCTTTTGATCTCCCTTCTTCTCGGGTGCCTTATTAGCATTGGGACCCTTCTCTTCCTCATGCATGAGTGCCATGTCAACTAGCTTCTTAAAGGTGGCCCCCATAGGGATGTGAGTCATAGCCAATCCATGCATTGGTTCATTCAAGCCTTTGACGAATCTCAAAGCCTTCTTCTCCGGAGTATTCACCATATCTATGCCAAATCTTGCCAATTGATTAAACTTGTTGACATATTCCTTCACCGAGAGATTTCCTTGCTTTAGAGTAAAGAACCTTTCCATATACAAGTTTTCCTCCGCCCTTGAGAGAAACTTTGCCACAAATCTTTGCCTAAAATCCGCCTAATAGTCAACGGGGCGTTCTCCATTAGTGACCTCCCACCAGAATGAGGCCTCTCCCTTCATTAACCAAGCAGCTAACTTTACTTTCTTCCCTTCTTCCATCTCAAAGATGTCTATCAACTCTTCCACCTCCTTAAGCCAATCTCTAGCCTCCACAAAAGTTTCTGATCCTTGAAAAGGTTTCCCTCCCATAGCTTTAAATTCCTTGCAAGTCTTAACAAATGTATCCGTGCGAGGAGGAGGAGGGGGAGGAGGAAGATCGGGTGCTACTGTTGGTGGAGGAACATTTGCTGGACCCGCAGTGGCGGCCCTAGCCTCCATCAATCTCCTATACCATACTGGTATCGTCACACCCTCCGAAAAGTTAAGATCTTCAGCCATGCTGAAACGAAAAAGGGAAAGATTCAAAACGGAGAATTCGAAAGATAAAGATATGGCTATTGGGGATTATGCTTTTCTTTCAAAAACTTTTCTCTTTAAAGACATGTTTTTGAAAATACTTCTTCCGAAAATGTTTTTAGAAAAATAGTTTTTCTAAAAGTTTTATCTGTTCTGGTAACCTTAGCTATGATACCACGTGTAGCACCCCATACCCGCTAAGGTCACTCACTAAGGGAATGCCTTAGCTTCGGTGGAGCATTTTAAGTGAATGTAGAACAGAGAAATTACACAAGACAGATATAAATACTTGAAAATCTAAAACATCATTTATAGCAGCAGAAGGTAAACAAGTTTAGTTACAACACCATAAAGAGTCAAGTACTAAATATCCATCCTGATAAAAACATAAGTACATAATCCCACTACATAAACAATAGCCATATAAGAAAAGATAAGCTGGGCTTTACATCACGGTCCAAGCTCCAGAAGATAGATAAAGAAATATGATCAAAGCCCACTAGTGCTAGGCCCAAACTGAGCACCTGAGGGGGAAAAAGATAAAAACAACGGGGTCAGACATAAGTCTGAGTGAGCCCTATAACTTTAACAACACAATCATTAAAGTAATTAGGGTATGATATAAACTTGGCATGGGATGACTGGGGATAAATGACTACACTAAGTAGCCAACTAGACATAGGATGAACTTAAGATAACGGTAAAGACGCATCCACCCACCCAAGGATAATTACTAACTGCACCACACCAGTCATTCCTACTTAAAGGTTGATCCCTCCCAAGGACTTAGAGAATTTACCCAGTATTTTCTTGTACCCCTAGCTGACTACATAGGTGCCGTCTGCCCCTATCTCCACTAGGTGTACCCACTACTCCCAAGCGATCGGCTCCCTACCGTAGGTACCCGTGCTGGCCCCACAATGGGGTGTATCACTCCCCAAAGAGGCAACCCGATACAACAAATGGTGCACGACTTATACCTACCCGATGCAACAACGTCTTACCTACCAGCCCGGGTCCACACACGCATATGAAACCCGTTGGACTCGCGTTGCCACCGCTACCCCGTTTTGGCCTCTTATAATCAAGCCCAGTACGCGTGTCCCGTCCTCGACATGGGTCGAGCCCAATAAGATACATATGGGTTACTGGTTGAAATGGGCCCCCACAAGCTACCACCTAAGCTTGTCAATTTATCTAGTGCGTCCCACTTAACCCTTTAATCATGTTTAATTACATGTCTCCACTTGGTTAAGTCATCTAATCGTATTTTCTATTGCCACCCAAGGCAACCCACTAGATTTCCTCATGCCACCCAAGGCACTTACTTGATTTCCACATGCCACCCAAGGCACCCACTTAACCCCTCATGCCCACTACATGCTTATCTGGTTAAGTGTTTCTTAATTGATTAAAAACGTAACCGTTGTAAAGACCTCTCACATTAGACTATCTTTTATGGCAGCTGGATTTGCCGGTTGGGTCCGGGCAGCCTTACGCCATAACCAAGTCTGACCTCGTGTCTTTACACTTGTCACGTATATAGTTTGTACCTAAGACCTCTCACATTGGGCCAATCATTTGTAGCCGCTGGATTTGCCGGTCGGTTCCGGGCAGTCTTATGCTACAAAAGGGTCCAACCTCGTGTCTTAGTCGATTAATTACACCTAATTAATCACCCCCGAATTAATTTTCCCTAATTAATTCCAATTTTAACGATGTACATAATTGACTCAATTATGTCCATCCACTTTATGGTATGCATAATCATACCAACTTCACACCATTTCATTAACATGTATATTACCCCATCGTTCCCCACGTAATTCGCTAACATGACATAAAAGGGAAGATTCATCACAAATATAATGGGTTCAACTTGCATATAATTAGCATCAACATGGGTTTAAAGGTGTCAACATGCATATAGCATCTAACCCAACTAGCATAAATAATCAACCTAAACTTGCATGAATCACATATGTCATAAAGAGATTAACTTGCATAAGTTTCTTATGTCATACAAAGGGGTAAACTTGCATATGTATGTATGACATACAAAGGGGTTAACTTGCATATGTATGCATATCATACTAAGGTGTAAACTTGCATATGTTACTTGCATATCATCAAACATCAAACTTGCATAACATGTCATATATGGATTTGCATATAATCATACACCAAACTTGCATAATCATGGTGTCATAGTGGATCAATGTTTATCATATCAACTAGCATCATGAATACTTGCATAACTTGCATAACATCATGATCATATAGCATATAGCTTGCATAACTTGCATAACATCATGAACATGTAACATATGACTTGCATAACTTGCATAACATCATGAACATGTAGCATATGACTTGCATAACTTGCATAACATCATGAACATGTAACATATGACTTGCATAACTTGCATAACATCACAAACACATAGCATATAACTTGCATAACATGCATAACATCATTAACACATAGCATATAACTTGCATAACATGCATAACATCATTAACACATAGCATATAACTTACATAACATGCATTGATCCACATTCATAGCCATAACCTCATTATATCCTATCATAATCATTTCAATAATTGGTCATTAAGGCTATAGAAAACTCACAACTTGTTGATTAGCACTCCTAAGAAGAAGATTAAGTTGCTAGAGTTGATTAGTAGTTGATTTGAGAGGCTATCTTCTTCTACAATTTGATGGAGGCTCCTTCAAGTTGCATTTTGACGGCATGACGCAATTGTTTCTATTTTTAGTATGAATTAGGGTAGTCTTAGGGTGTATTTATAGAGTAGTTAGTTGTTTTAGGCCCTTAGATTAACGCTAGATTAGATTAGAGCCGTCAGATCACGTCCTAGCCACCAAAACACAGCCCAAAAGCCAAGCTGATGCACCCAGGTCACCTGGGCTCGACCAGGGAGGTCGACCCCCCAGGTCGACACTAGGGTCGACTCCCCAGTCGACCTGGTGGGCAGGTAGACTCCCCAGTCGACCCCCAGGTCGACCCCCTGGGTCTGGAGGGAATTTTCCCGCCACTTCTGAAATTTGAAATTTATGTTTTTAAATCTGTTTTTAAATTTTCTGAAACTTCTTCGGGCCATATCTGGGTCATACGGACTCTGATTTTCGAAAACTCGGACTCTATTTCGCGTATTTTTCCGAGACGAACGCAATGGCATAGCCCGTTTCCCCTGGTTCAGACTTTAAAATTTAATTCTGCCCTGTTTTATATTATAGCAAGTTATTCAACATACGGGGTGTTACACGATCAATCACTATTAATATATACCAGGGTGTTAAGTAGAGAATAAATCCTCCACCACCAAACATACATACATTAACAGAAATCGATTTAATTCACAAGGAACAAAATCCAATGTCAGACACGCATCCATTTACTAGCTTATGCTCTGGGTCTGAGCGAAAACCAAATCCGAACAATCAACAATAGTCCAGATGGCCACCACTGAAGCCCCTTCAAGGTAGCTACTCCCATCAAGGGTCTCTGTAGCAACACATCCATTCGATGTGAAGATCGTCGGTCTTCAACCACCATTTTCATCTTTGACTCTACATCGTCGTAATAATTATTCAGAATGGGTTAAACCCGGTCTTTCCGAATAACTCGCGTATTTTATAATTAAAAATAAAGTACTATTAAAACACATCCAACGCCTCATTCCAATTCAGAATATTCTTCCGAATAAAATATTCACATTATCTTATCAAAGATAAATTCTTTAAGTTTATTCTTAAATCTTTCTTTTAAAGATTTATTAAGAAACCAATTTGGTTTTAAATATCACAAATCATTATTCAATGATTATTTAAATTTAAGAAATAAATCTTATCTTTAACTGGGTTGAAGAACTAATGTCGTTTTAAAACACCGTTCACGATAAACCCAAAATACAATTTATTTAATTTAATTTCAATTAAATATTCACTAATTGGAAAACTTCATTAAATCTTAATTAATGATTTATTCTAGTTAATAACTAGTTCATTCAATAAAATTATATTTTTCTAAAATATATTCTTTTTTCTAAAATATTCTTTTTCTAAAATATTTTCTAAAATATTCTTTTTTTTAGAATATTCTTTATTGGAATGTGACTCACTCAACAACCATATATTGCATGAAATCAACAAGCATGGCAAATAATTATTAAACATCCAAATGATGACCAAAGTGGAATTTTATAACTGTGTGAGCATTAAAGTAAATAACTAACGCTCATCACAGACTGTCAATCCATCGATTGACAGATAACTAAATATTGGGATTAGTGTGTATCCAATATCATCCCAATACCCGTGTGGGGTTTCATCCATCAAACAAATAGTAAATTATTTGTGCGCTTGGGCAATGTGTGAAAATAATCATCCCAATCACATGAACAAGTCGGGTAACTTGTAAATGGAAGTGTAATATTCAGTTTGAATATACTAACATTATGTTTAACACATCAAACATTCCGACATCACAGATATATATCGTAATTATTTTTATTGTGAACAAATGGCAATAAAAATCTAGTCTTTTATTCCCATTCTTTTTATTGTTAACAAGTGACAATAAAAATCTTAACTTTTATTTCTAATCTTTCGTGTAATCCTTTTTCAATGACCAAAAATGAATATTTTTGGTGAAATCCTTTTAAGTGACAAGAATGTCCTTTTCATTTTAATTTACATTTTCTAACTGAAATGTACTTTTTATTCTAATCTTCATTTCTAGCAAAAATGTACTTTTTGTTCTAATATACATTTTCTAGCAATAATGTACTTTTTAAAGTGACAAAAATTGTAATTTTGTCTATTTCCTTTTAATGTACAAAATATGATACTTTTGTTAAATTCTTTTTCATAAATCAAGTTTTGACCAAAAATGTCATTTTTATTTATTTAAACAAAATATGATGGTTTTGTTTAATCTATTTCTATTCAACAAAAATATGAATTTTTTTTTACACTAGTTTTCTATACAACAAAAATGAGTATTTTTGAAAATTCCTTATTAAATGACCAAGAATAAATGTTTTGGTTTCATTCCTTATAAATGACAAAATGTGTATTTTTACTCATTCTTTTTAATGTGACCAAAGTGTCCATTACTAATTCATTCTTTTCAATGTATAAAAATATACATTTTTAACTCATTCTTTTTAATGTATAAAAATATACATTTTTAACTTATTCTCTTTAATGTATAAAAATATACATTTTATTTCATTCATGTCAAAGTGACAAAAATGTCCTTTTAATTTCATTCATCTTAAGGTGACAAAAATATTCTTTTATCATATTTAACATTTTTAAACAAAAATGTCCTTTTGTCATACAATTAACCAAAATGTTAATTTTGTCCTTTTTAATGTATAAAAATATACATTTCCAATTTATACTTTTAAATGTAATTTTTTTTTTTGTATAATTCCTATTTAGTGAACAAAGATATTCATTTTTTTTCTCTAACCATTCCTTTTGACAAAAATGCGCTAATCTTTCTTTGACAAAAGTGTTATTTTATCGCCAATCTTTCTTTGACAAAAGTGTTCATTTCTTTAAATTGACAAACATAAATGTTTCCAATACACTTCTTTAAATTGACAAAAATGACTATTCTTATTCATCCTTTCAAATATGACAAAAATGTATATTTTTTTTTTGCAAAACACATTTCAAATAAAAATGTGATTTTATTTATATACATGTTTTAAATCAAAAAAGTCATCTTTATATGCATAATACATTTCAAATAAAATTTTATTTTTATCTAACATAATCTAATCAACAAAAATGTTAATTTTGATCTAACAAAATTTAATTAACAAAAATGTTAATTCTACTTGCTAATCAAATCTAGACAAAAATGAAAACCCTATTCACTAATCATATTTTGACAGAAATATGTTGTTCTATTCATTAATCATATTTTGACAAAAATCTGCTAATTTTATCCAGTAATCAAATTTTGACAAAAATGTTGATTTTATTCACTAATCAAATTTTTTGACAAAAATGTTGATTTTATTCACTAACCAAGTTTCGACAAAAAAAGTTAATTCTATTCACTAATCAAGTTTTGACAAAAAAAGTTAATTCTATTCACTAATCAAGTTTTGACAAAAAAAATGTTAATTCCAAATGAACATCATTAACAAAAGTGATGTTTTAATTCTAAAGTAACATTTCTAGAAAAATGTGTATATTTAATCATGTATGACATTTCTAACAAAATGTATATTTTAATCATGCTTGAAATTTCTAACAAAATGTATATTTTAATCATGTATGACATTTCTAACAAAATGTATATTTTAATCATGTATGACATTTCCAACAAAATGTATATTTTGTTCATGTATGACATTTCCAACAAAATGTATATTTTAATCATGTATGACATTTCTAACAAAATGTATATTTTAATCATGTATGACATTTCTAACAAAATGTATATTTTGTTTATCATTCAACATTTTGTAACAAAAATGTATATTTATTTTCATGTATACTTTATTTCTAACAGTTCTTATTGACGTAAAATGAAAATTCAATTTAACATGTCATTTTTGTCTAACATGATAATTTAAAATTAACATGTCATTTTTACCTAAAAATGACAATTTTAAACTAACATGTCATTTCATTTTTTTATCTAACAAAACATATAGTAACATGTTATTCTTGTATTTCTAATCTAACATAACTGACATTTCAATTCTAACATAAATGGCATTTTATATTAACATGACAATTCTACTAATTCTATGTTTCATATGTTATGATAAAAAAATAATATTTTTATCGTCTCACAATTCTAACAATTCTATGTTATCATAACAAAATACAAATGAGTATTTTTATTTTTACAAAATTTTCTATTTTAACAAATAAATTGAATATTTTTATTTGTATACCATTTCAATCTTTAATATAACAAATAGGTGTGAATATTTATTTATTCACAAATTTCAATTTTTAATGTAACAAATAAATGTGAATATTTATTTGTTCACAAATCTTAATCTTTAACATGACAAATAAATGTTAATATTTATTTGTACACAAATCTAATTTTAACATAGCACATAAAAAGAATATTTTTATTTTGCATCTAATTCTAGTTTTCAATCATGACAAATAAAAATGGTTTTTTTATTTGTATAACAATTATATTCTAAACATAACAAATCAAAATTGAATGTTTATTTGATCACAAATTTCTACCATTCCATTATTCGATTCAATTAAAAAAATCACCACAACATCATCAATAAATTCAAATCACGTACCATAAGCAATAGAAATCTTAGCAGCGAATAAATAATGATATTCAATGCATAACCATTTATTTTTAATTATAAATTAAGAAATCTCACATTGGTTTGAATTTCGATTTGTCTGATTTTCCAACGCGCACTATTTCTGCTCTGATTTGATCCATCACGTAGATCAGACCAAGACGGTTCCATAGCATCTGATTTCAATGGTTTTAAAAAGAATAAGTCACGGCCGCCTCTTTTTTTTCTTTCTTCTTCCTTCAGCGATGTACAGAACCCATCGTGCTCCTCTTCCAGGGTTCCACTGCGCACGGGTTACGAGGCACTTGCTTCGGATCTAACTGCACCACGACCTCCGTCCATGTCTGAGCTCCCCACGGCTCCTTCCTCGTTGAACACGAAATCCCCTTTCACCCATATTAAAGAGTATACGAATATCTTCAATCCTTGTATGGAATTCATGTTTTAATTTGCTGTAGATTAGGAGAATTTTGGATTTGAATGTCGGAACGTGGTTGGCATTGGTTCATGAAGGTGGCGGCTACTGTTGTATACTAGGCTTAGGGTTTGTGTATTTTAATATATTTATAATATTAAATTATCAAATCCTTAAATTAACAAAAAGGCCCGATTTAATTCAGTCTATTAATCTCTTCATGGCAATTAATTACTCTCTTCATGGCAATGTTCTAAATGCATACCATTAGTATATATAGCATGTAGTCAATTAATTAGAAATTTAACATGTAGTCAATTAATCATACTTCAATTCTATCATTCGTATATGTAGCATTTGCTAAATATATAGTATTTTTTTTATAAGCAATGTTTTAAATGTATACCATTAGTATATATATATATTTATATATATATATATATATTAATACTGTTTTTAAATTTCTTTAGTTTCATTCCCCTAATGTGTCTATTACAATATAGTAGGTTACCAAGGATTTAATTAGATCTAGGCGTGATGGGACCACGCTATTTATTAATTATATATGTTTTTATTCAAATTTCGAAAGTAAATTACAAAGAGGGAGAGAGAATAAAAGGAAAGATAATGAATGCATGGTTAATGCTAATTGTTAGAAATTAAAACTAACACTACATGATTAAATATTATTTTTAGAAATGAATGTATGCATTTGAATGTTAATACCTAACAAACTTCTAACATGTAAATGTTTAATATTAAACAAACGGACATTTTCTACTGTTAAAACTTTTTTTTCTAAATTCTAACGTAATTTCTAAAATAAAAATTTTAAATTGGCCCCAAAATTCAGGGTTGTTACAATCTCCGCCACTTAAAATCTTTTCGTCCTCGAAAAGGAACGAAGCTAAAAGTTGTTTAATTAACCAACTCAACTTTAAAATTTTATTATTGGTTTAATTAATTATCATTCTAATATTTTAATTAGTTAAACTAACCATCAAACATCACAACCAACAATCAATTAGGTGATTATTTTCTTAAATATATAGAACTTTTATATATAGTCAAAAATTATAATTTTAGAGAAAATCACAGCAAAACATCCTATCTAGTTTTGTTTCTCATACCACTCAATGGAAATATATAGATATACCACTTTCGAAACTCGAACACAAATACTGATGATGGAGCTCCATCATCAGAATCATCTTCGGGCGACTAGAGTGTGATTATATATCTATCCAGTATATTAAAACTTCGAATATCCATTAATTACTCGTATATTCGAAATCTTTATATACTCGATTGTCCACATAAAAATATAATAATATACTCAAATACGTATTTTAAGGTAAAACTTTCAAAACTAAATTATTATTATTATTATTATTATTAGAGAAAATAATACTCTTCACACTCGTTCTAGGATACTACTGATCCTATCTCTAACGAGTTATTCTCATTGGATATTACTAATCCAATCTCTGATGAATTCTTTCATTTGGTTCTCATGTGCCTTGTTCCCGAGCTCTGTAAACCAAAGCTATGATACCAAATGAAACGGCCCAAACTTCCCAGTAAAGGAAAGACTGGATTGCTTTGAGAACAATACACATCAGAACATAAACTGAAGAACATTTTATTGCTAATTACAACAATTACATCAGAGTACAAGAATATAACAGAGTATGAATACTTATTACATAATAGGAATACAATAATATCATAGTTTTAAGATTGGATCCCAGTTGGATCCACATCAGGCCAAAGAACTAACTGACTTCCTGAAGGCAAACTTGGACGTGTTTTCCTGGACCCACGCCGACATGTGTGGGATATCGCCCGCCATCATAAGTCATTCACTAAATGTAAATCCGAAACACCCGCCTGTAAAGCAAAAGAGACGTATGCTGGGCCCAAAGAGGTCGGCCGCTTTGAAAGAAGAAGTGGAGAAGCTGAAATAGAACGGATTTATTAGAGATTCGACATATCCCGACTGGATATCGAATCCCGTTTTAGTAAAGAAGCCGAATGGAAAGTGGCGGACTTGAATTGATTTTTCAGATTTGAACAAAGCTTGCCCGAAAGATAGTTTCCCACTTCCCAGGATTGACCAGCTTGTAGATTCGACAGCGGGACATGAACTTCTCTCTTTCATGGACGCATATTCTGGGTACAACCAAATTCCTATGCACGTGCTAGATCAAGAACATACGAGCTTCATTACAAATTTGGGGTTATACTGTTACGTGGTCATGTCGTTCGGATTGAAAAGCTCCAGATCCACTTATCAGCGCTTGGTGAACATAATGTTTTATAATCAAATAGGGAAGACTATGGAAGTTTATGTGGATGATATGCTTGTCAAATCGAAACAGTCCTCCAGCCATACGCAAGACTTGGCAGAAATGTTCGGTATCCTGCGAAAGTATCGGATGAAGTTGAATCATTTGAAATGTTCATTTGGAGTGGCATCGGGAAAGTTTCTAGGCTTCATTGTGAGCTCCCGAGGAATTGAATTCAATCCCAGCCAAATAGCAGCGATTAGAAACATTGAAGAGCCGAGGAGAATTAAAGATGTCCAAAGTCTTGTGGGGAAAGTAGCTGCGTTGAGTAGGTTTATCTCCAAAGCCACAGACAAATGCGTCCCGTTTTTTGATTTGATTAAAAGGGGAAAGAAGAACTTCGAGTGGACTCCGGACTGTGTTGAGGCCTTTCAGAATTTATTGGAATTTCTAGAAAAACCACCGATTTTGTCAAAGCCAGTGGACCACGAAGAGTTATTTGTTTACTTGGCAGTTTCGGCTCACGCTGTTAGCACAGCCTTGGTTCGAGAAGAAGACAAAGTGCAAAGACCAGTATATTATGTAAGCAAGAAATTGGCAGTGGCAGAACGCAACTACCCAAAGGTTGAGAAGCTCGCTTACAGCCTCCTAATTGCCTCCCGAAAACTTCATCACTATTTCCAAGCTCATCCAATAACCATATACACTGACCAGCCTCTGAGGAAGGTTTTGAAGAGGCCCGAAGCATCGGGACGGTTGATCAAATGGAATATTGAAATAAGTCAGTTTGATCTAAATTTTCAGCCACGGAGGTCGATCAGGGGGCAAGCTCTGGCAGACTTTATAGCAGAGTTCACCATCCCAGAGGAGGAAGTAATCGATGACAGAGTGGTCAAGTCCGAAGATGAGTTAAAGATAGATCCATGGAAGCTATACACAGACGGAGCCAAGAACGACCGAAGGTCCGGAGCTGGAATCGTCTTATTCACTCCTGAAGGTCGGTCGTTATATTACGCTCTACGATTAGAATTTTCGTCGACTAACAATGACTTTGAATATGAAGCCCTGATTGCCGGGCTGAAGCTTGCTAAAGACCTCGGAATAAAAACGTTGGACATATTCTGTGACTCCAAAATCGTTGCTTGCCAAGTGCGAAAGGAATTTGTGGCTCGGGGACCTCGACACATCGCCTACCTTGGGAAAGTGGAAAAGCTGTTGAGCAACCTGGAGCGGTACAACATAACGCATATCCCAAGAGCCGAAAACCAGAAGGTAGACAGGCTGGCAAAGCTAGCTAGTTCCGACAACCCAGAAGAAACTGAAATAATTCCAATTGAAACGTTGGAATTGCCAAGCTTTGAGTCGATGGAAATTGAGTTCACTTTCGAAGCGGAACCGGAGAAGGAGTCGTGGATGACCCCAATTAAGAACTTCCTTATGAATGGGACACTCCCCTCAAAGAAGAGTGAGAGACAGGCTATAGTTCGCAAGGCTACCAGATATGTCCTACAAGATGATACTCTTTATAGACAAGGATTTTCTATGCCCCTGTTACGATGTATAGCACACGACGACATCAAACGTGTACTAAGAGAAGTACACGAAGGTGAGTGTGGAGATCGTACAAGAGGTCAGACTTTAGCGAAAAAGATATTGCGGTATGGATACTTCTGGCCCACAATTATAAAGATGCGGCTGCTTATTCACGATGCTGCGATAAGTGCCAGAGATTCGCCAAAATCCCTAGAGCACCGTCGACCCAACTCAAATCGATGGTGAGTCCTTGGCCTTTTTCCATGTGGGGAATTGATATCATCGGAGTTCTACCAATTGCTAAAGGAGGAGCGAAATATGCAATAGTCGCTGTGGACTATTTTGCGAAGTGGGTGGAAGCTGAGCCCCTAACCAAAATCACGGCGAGAAAGGTGATAAGTTTTGTGGTTAGAAATATTATATGCCGATTCGGGATCCCAAGGACCATTATAACCGATAACGGAACCCAGTTCGATGGTGTTGAATTCAGAAATTTTTGCCAGAAATATAAGATCGAAAAATGGTACACTACGGTCGCCTATCCGTAGTCGAACGGGCAAGTAGAAGCAATAAACAAGGTTATAAAATCCATCCTCAAGAAACGGTTAGAGCGCGCAAAGGCAAAATGGGTTGATGAATTGCCCTTAGCTTTGTGGGCATAACGAACAACATTTAAGATAGCTACTGGTCATACTCATTTCTCTCTCTTTTTTGGTTCAGAAGCAGTAATTCCAGTAGAGCTTGAGGTTCCCTCCCACCGGGTGACGTATTATGACCCGATGACGAATCGGGCACTCTTACTCGAGTCTCTCGATGAAATCGAAGAAAAAAATGACGAAGCAGATTTGCGCGCGGTAAGACATCGCTGTCAGATGGCACGCTATTAAGACAAAAAAGTTCGCCTTAGGACTTTTGAACCAAGGGATTTGGTGTTAAAGAGAGTCTTTCCATCCCTTCCTCACCTCGGTCCAAAGTGGGAAGGACCCTTTGTCATCCAACCGAAAGTTGAAACATGAATCTTCAAGTTAACGACCGTAGATGGCGAAGAGGTACCTAGAGCATGGAATGCCCAACACTTGATGCGATATTTGGATTAGAAATGTTGTACGCTTTGCTATTTTTCTTATGAACTCTGTAAAAAGGCACGACTTGCCTTAGGAAAGTTTGATGATATGAATAAAGAACTATAAAGTGGATGTAGGCTACGACTTAGCCGAACCACTATAAAAATATCGTGTGTCATTTACTTTCTTGCATTATATATATACCTTCATCTACTATTCTGTTGCGATTATGGAATATAAGATGATTTAAAACCTGAAAGATTGAAAACAGTTTATACGCAAGAAAAAGCACAACGACTGTTTATGTGATAAGACATAAAAGAATGGGAAGACGACATTCTTAACTCTAACTCTCGAGAATTGAGAGAGAGTATAAAGGATGGGAAGACGACGTCCTCTGAGGCGTGAAGGTGCACCCAGACAAGAGACCGCCTCAGTAAGAACTCTAACCTGAGTATAAGACAGGAGAGTATAAAAAATGCCAGAAAAAACGACAGGCATTGACGACACAGAGAATGCAATCCCGTCGAAAAATCGGGGACATTTAGACTACTTGATTAAATCTTGAATAGTTTTTTGAGATTGACTGGGGGCATATATGTATACACGTATTTCCCCCCACCATAACTTCATTACACAACTATAGTAAGACATGCATGCTTACATAAGTGCAAAACTAATGACTAACAGACATTGCAGAAAATGAATTATTTTCTATTTACAAATGAATGAATTTGCACAGGAAAACAAGCAAAAAGAAGGTGCAAGGGCCAACCTTTCAGCAACAATTATTGGTCAATCAGACGCTAAAATAACGCAAGACACTCCATCATTTGGACTTTGAAGAGGGCTTGGACTTCTTAGCAGCCTTCTCCGCATCGCTCGCCTGTTTCTCGGCCTCCATCAGGATGCGCTTTGACTTTTTCTTCCCCGAAGCCGAGGTGTTGGAATCGGTCGACTTCTTCCCGGAAGGCGAAGCGCTGGAATAAAGAGAAGACTTTTTAGCGAGTTCCTCTGTAATAGATCTAGTTGAAAGCTTAACAACTAACCTTGATCCTGCATCTACCACTGTGAGGGGCTTAAGGCTTTCAGGGTCTAAGTCTTCAGCTTTTAGCTGCAAGCATTTATCTTGGTCAGCTTTCAGTGCGGCCAAGGTAACATCATCAGCGCTTTTCGACTCCCCGACTATTGCCACCTCCGGATCTTCCTCATGTCCCCCATCGCCGCAATCGTCCTTTAAGGCATATATCATTTCATCATCACGAGGAGTGTCAGCCTTAGACGGTTCGCTTCCTTCTCCCAAATCTATGGGAGCAGCCTTGTCCTTTCCCCCTTTTGCCTTCTCCATTGGCTCCGCCCCAGAGGCGGTTCCCTGGGACACATCTGTCTTTCCGGACGGCTCAATACCTACAGAGTGAGAAGCAACAGTTATCAACTCAGGAGAAAATAATCGGTTTTTCATCGATTGCTCAATCACGTGGCGAAAAGTAGAGATAGCCTTGACGAATTGAGGTGAAAATGTAGAGATACCTTCCGAAGACTTCTCAGCTGGAGTAACTGCTGTCTCCGATGTCATTTCGGGAATAGGGGATAAAAGAGTTGTTCGAGGGATCCCAGGGTTTTCAGGATCATATCCCTCTATTTCAGAAGTTGCGGGGGCAGTAGAAGAGGAACCAGCTTCAGGAATGTTCTTTTGCTTAGTCCTCCGCCTCTCTTCGTCCATAGCAGCAGCAATGAGGCGGCGCCCTTCAGCTGGGCGTTCTGGCTCATCATCTCTTAAATATTTCTCCATCAGCTTGTCATCGTCAATGGAATCAACCTTGAGCTTCTCTTTCTCCCACTAAACGATTTGACTCCATACTTGGACTAGAGTAGATGGATAATCTTCAATCCAAGAAATGTTTCGGCAGCGGATGATGTGCGCAAAGAATTCAATCATTAATTCGCCGAAACCCTGAACCTCTCCCTCAGCCTCCAACAGTTGTTTGCGGGCTTCTTCAGCGGATTTGATGGCACATTCAACGTTACCCTCCGCTAGGGCAGCCCTGTTCTCCGCCTCCACTAGCTTAGAAGCCAAGTCAGCATTTTTCTTTTCCAGTTCAGCGTTCCTCCTTGCTAACTCGGCATTCTTCCGCTCAAGGTCAGCGTATGCAAGTCGCGTTTTGGCAACGTCTGACTTGGCATCTTCGGCTTGCTTTTTTAGCTACGAACGCTCTTGGGTATGGGACTCAAGCAAATCATGATAGCGTTTTTGCATATCTTCAAATTGTTGTTTAAAGCTAGTAGCATCCCGTTGAGCAACCGCAAGCTAGGCCTGGGTATCCTCCAAATCTTTTCCTAAATTCTTTAAGGCCTTCGCATCATCTTCAGCGGTTTTTTTGCATCGAATCAGCATTCGTGATTAAAGTACGGATGATTCTGGAAAGGTTGCGTGAATACTTGAACATCTCAGAATACTGTTTCTCGACCGCATCTATCTTTGCTTTGGCCTCATCTGCCCACCTTGAAGAAATATGCTCAAGGGCAGGTAAAAAAGTCAAGTTTTCGAAGTAGTGTTCAGGAATTTGCTTCTCCAGATACGCCCGCTTAACTGCAGTTTCAGGGTCTAGCGGCGGAGGGGCAGGAAACGTCAGCTCAGTATCCCTATGCGTGGAGGACTCAATAGCCTCTTTATCCGTTCTAGATCGTGTAGCAGGGACCTTACGCTTGCTTCGTGATTCAGTATCTTTTGGCGGACTCCTCTCCCTGCTGCGTTTTTCCTGAGAAGAGGTTGAGTCTTTTGATTGCGGCCTGTCCTCTTCCTGACGACCTTGGTAACCTTTATATTGTTCTGGGTCCGTCCGGACAGGAGAGCGAGAATGCAAGGTTCGCGAACGATGAGGATCATAGGGCCTTCTGTCCTCCCTACCGCAATCCTCACGGCGATCATGCTCAGTATCATATGGCGGATTTGACATGCTGCGGCGAAGTTTCCTGATATCATAGTAAGATCGGGACATCGTGCCTGCACAACAAAACAAATGAAATTCAGGATAAATATTTTCACAAAGAGAGATGCTGTGAATTGTGGTGTTATTCTGTAAAGTGCGTCCTAAGTGGTGTTTTCCCCCCGACAAACCCGAGTCCGAAGCTAGACTAGTACGGGCGGGCTCTTTGGCCTTAGCAGGAGTGGTCTCTTCGGAAGAGGTGAAGACTAAAGGATTCTTCCTAAAATCCTCTGAAGTGTAAATAGTTTCAGGTAAGGGGAGATCCCCCAAACCCTGAAATAATGGGTCATCAGTACTAGGGACATCTCCCTCGGAAGCATCAATCGGCGACTCTTTGGAAGACGTTGACCTTTCCGGAGAAATGGCATCCTCGGGAACAGTATACCCTTCGCGATGCTTGTCGGCCATGTTCGCCAATTCATCATCTTGGGTAGAAGAAGGAGAGGGTGAAGCCGGAAGAGGCACTGTAGGAGCTCTCGAACCTTCGCCTGTTTTAGGGATTACGTCCACTGGGGGAATATATACATATGGAGCCGTCCCATGACCAATGCTACGAGTAACAAATAGCAACCCATGAAAATGAAGATATTCGTCCTTAAGGACTTCATCAATAGTTAAAAACTTCTGATCGCCATTAAGGAGCTGGTGCATCCGGTCAAAGAATACTTGGTCTGATATTTGTTTTGGGTTATCGACTGCAAACAAAAAGAAAAACGAGTTAAGGCGATGGCTTGAATGTATAGAGTCGAGATTTAGAAAACCAGTGCATTACTTGATTTCGTCCACCTCCTAGCACACCCTGGCTGTCGCTTCACATAAAACCATTCTAGCCTGGAATCCCCAGCTTTACTACTGAATGACGCTGGAATTATTTTCCTCCTAGGGACAGACTCAAAGTAATAGAAAGAAGGAGTCTCTCGAGTCCGATGCTTGAAGTTATAGAAGAAATGAACGTCATCAAAAGTGAGCTCTATGCCTAAGATCTCACGGTACGCCACAAATAAGGTGTACAAGTAAGCATAAGAATTAGGGTGCAGCTGCATGGGGGCAACCCGCATTTGTCTTAGAAAATCGACGATGAAAGGAGAAAATGGAGGGATAGCACCGACCATGCACATCAACCGAGTAATTGCCATAAATCCTTCTGGAGGGTTGTGGGGACGGTCAGTTCTCGAAGGCACCAGGGTGTCCCTTTTTGGTATCCCGTATTTTAGACAAATTCGGATAAGTCTGTCATTGTCGATTGTCGATTCAACAAAATCTTGGGGTGATTCCAATATAACGGAAGATTCAAATTCATCAGGAGCTCGGTCGTCGCCAATCCCTCCTTCCTCTTCACAACCTAGGGAAACTTCACCCTCCGAAGACACGTTGTCGCTTTCATGAGTTCCAACCTCGTAGTCTGAGCCCTCGTCATTCCATTCTGCGTCCGAGGAAGAAGATATGTCCTCAAGAGTAATTTTGTTGGATGTCTCCGGGGCCTCCTTCTTCTTCTCTGCTAGTCTAGAGGAGCGTCTGGATGTCATGATCACAAAAATATTGAAGAAGCAACAGCACAAGTTAGAGTAAATTAGCCCGTATCCCCCGTGCATGTGTGCAGACTAAAGTGTAAATAGTGTATGCGGAAAGTGTATAGTTAATGTTTGAAAGTGCGACGCAAAATTTTGGCAAAGTAATAAGGATCAAGGCAGTTCTTGATGTCCAGTTATGTTCGCAAGGCACTATCCTAACTGTCCATTAAGTTGAATATTATGCCAAAAGTTGATTGGGCCAGTTAAACGAGCTTTTATGCCTTAAGATGGACTGCCCTTCGGTTCGGTTCGGGCGCATTCATTGGGATCGGATCGGGGGCGTAGCCCTGCCTTGGGCTCGGATAAACAGTGAAGCTCAGGAATCAAAATCGGACCGGCTCGGAAGTAGATTCCCCGAACGATTCGGGTCGGATCACGTAGTCATGCCTCTCCTCCTTTATCTTCCAGTCCGACCCAATCCGGTTAGGTGAGCTCCATTCCCCCCTTTCTTTAACTACTTGCCCCGACCCGATCCGACCTTCTGGATTTCTCTTCTTTTTACCTTCCTCCACTTTCCATACTCCATCGCCCGAACCGACTCCCTATGATCTTCTTCTTCTTCCTCTTCTTTAGTCTCAAACCCAATATCATCTCCGACGCCCCAGTTATGATCGAGCAAACCACGACTCCCTCTTCCAATGCCTCGAAGTAGCAACGAAGCCATCAACGACAATAACGAAGGAAGAGGAGGCTGCAGCGTGGAAACCGCATCTAAATTGGTCGAATTGACCATAAATTTCAATTAAAACCTATTATCAAGAAGTCGATCAGGGATTTAAACCTACCAAGGTGGATAAGCTGAAGATTTGCACGAGAATTATAAAAAGATTTTCTCTTTTGAATCTTAGAGTTTCGGAACAGAACAAGCCAAACGATGAAATAAAAGGAAAGTGAGATGAAGATGAAGGCTGGACTTATATAAAAACAAGGTGACTATTCGTATCCCCATTCGGACCGGATCGAAAGCCCAATAGAATAGTTTGGCCCGCTAATCCAATGAGAAATAGAAAGAAGAAGGGAATCTGTTCGGGTCGGAATCCGAACCGAACAGAATGTTGTAACTCAGCAGTAAATTAAATTAAAATTCGAAGAAGAGGATGAAAGCACAAGGAAAATCAAAGGAAAAATTACCTAGAAGTAGCTATGCAATGATAATCAAAGCATGCTTCGTCTCCAACAGAAGCATCCTTTGAGGGGGCAAAATGTTAGCCCAGATTGTGAACTGGGCAACACAAAGTCAAGATGTGAAACGTTGAAGAACTTAGAAAGCATCATAGCGGATCGGATCGGAGAGATGTTGCGGATCGTATCGGAGAGATGTTGCTGTTCGGATCGGAGAGCTGCTACTATTTGGATCAAAGAGACACTGCTATTCGGATCGGAGGGCTACCTACTATCAGTCGGATCGGAGGGCTACCTACTATCGGGTCGGAACGGAGCAGAGCAAAGTGGACAAGGACTTAGTTTTGGGTTAATCCGTGTCGGATCGGATATCCCGATCTGAACCCCCTCTGCAGGCTCCTCTAAACCGAACCTATAACCCACTTCACTTCCCCCCATGATCGCTTGAAGATGCGGAGCGGTTATGACCAGTTCCTACCCACAATGACCACTACTTTGATGCGCTGTCAGCACTAGAATCCATCCGAACCCGAGGACGATGGGATGGAAGACACGTGGCTCCGATCCAGATCGGGTTCTGAGCAAATTTTCACCTATAAATACCCTGTCTGGAGACAATTAAAGGGATCTTTTTTTTGGCATTTTGAGAGTTTAACCACTTTCATAAACCGAATTCCAGCACTCCCAGATAATCCAAATCGTCTTTCAACATTTGTTTTGAGACAACTGAGTGAATGTATGTGAGTTGTGAGTGAAATTGAGTGAATATCTCACTGTAATTGCAACCATATCATTGGGAATAGTGATTGACAAGTGGACGTAGGCTTTTCAACGCCAAAACACTATAAATTCTGTGTCTCTATTTTACTTTCGATCTTGTTTTATTCTGATTTTAGTCAATTTGGGTGTTAGAACCACTTTTTGGTCTAACACATTTAAATTTTCCATGATCACAAAATAAATCCAATCAACTTGAAACTATGAAATTCTACAAGACCTTTTCCTTATGGATCCAATGAAATTTGTTTCGTTAAAATCCGAGTCCATTTGCCAGTCGTTTATTCCTCCAAAGTTATCCCTGTCTAAAATGGCAAAAATAATATAAACTATTAGGGAATTTATCATTGTCTCGATTAAACGACAAGTCCAATCGATACAAAATTTGAAATCATATAATAATTAATTAATACGAATCCAGCGGCACAAGTTTCATCGCATTCCGAGAATGTTTTCTCGGTACGCTATTTTAGACACAAAAATGCCCGATGTCCAAAAATAACAAACAACCTACCAATTCAAACTCTAAACGTCGATACAAACTCAATGGAATAGGTTTCATGGCTTAATTAGATTGTCTGCTCAAGTTACACACAAATACCCCTCTATTAAATTAAATTAATTTAGTTACACGCTATAGAAAAAGAATGGGCGTTTACGGGTGCCATCATCACATACGACATCGGTTTGCCATGAAATTTTATACAATATAATAATTTAACATTACGGTTCCAATGAAACTAATTTCATCGAAAACCGAGACCATTTGCAAAAATGGTTGTTTTTCATGCTTATAAAATATTGAATAAATATAAATAAATTCCCAAATAATTCAATTAAATAATAATAAATTATTATTATCATAAATATTCAAACAGAATATATCTATAGCTTCAAATATAAATTATACAACTTAATATCATCAAATTCGAGTTAAAACTGTATCCAAATTATATATAAAAACCCCATTATTATTAAACAAACGTTATTGTTTATTAACGAATTCCATAGCGACTATTTTAAAATTTGATTTGGAAATAACTAACAATTTATAACACGAAATCTGGATTTTTCTCTTCCATTAGAAAATTATGATTAACAAGATTTAAATGTTTCTTGTTTCACAGAATTCCGACTTTAAACGGATTCTGTACATTCAATTGAAGTTGAAAACTCAATATTATGAACTACCGCGCCATTTCGAGCTCATTTATAATTATATAAACTTAACATTAAAACTTCATTTTAAATAAACGAATTCAATATTAAAATCCATTAAAATTCCAGATATAACATTTAAATTAATTAATTAAATTATATATCGGACTATAAAAATACGGGACATTACAAACAATTTGTCCATCAGGTTTTCAAACAACTATGATGTGAGCTACCATATACCGTATAATAGTTTGTAATAAATTAATCAAATAAAAATCAGCATGGGCAATCAATATATATATATATTCAGTCACAGATATAATAACTATAAAAAATATTCGAGTGAGAGAGTTCTCACCTCGATCAGTTCTGAAATCGTTAAATAACGATTGTTTAAACAAAATTAAACAAGCATTTAATTTTATTAAAATTTCCAACTACTTTCGTTTCTTCTCTGGTATGTTCCATGGTGTAGTGTTCGACGACGTGATCCCAGCGCACTTGATTTCACTGAATTCTGTTTCCGTTGACAGAGTTATGACAATTTATACGTTAATCACTTTAATAACTAATTAAACAAACAATTAATTTATATATTTTTACTTATCCCTCCCTTTTACTTATTCTTCCCCAATCCCTTCATACATTTCACGAACCCATCCTCCCATCTTCCTCACTAAACCGTGCGCCACCACGTTAACTGGACCTTGATTGAGATCCACGACGTCGAAGGCCATGGCGAGCTCCACCATCGCCAAGAAGCATGGCGAACTCGAAGGTCCTAGTAGCCACGAAATCATGCTCAAACATATGCACTTTGAGGGAGAATTTCTCCCAATCTAGGAAACTAGAAACAATCTCATCCGATAGATTTATATATCTTAATGAGCTTAACAATTTTCGTGTCGATGATTTCGTGAATTTAAGCATTGATTAAGAGATTTAAAGGGACAAAATCTAGAGCTTTCTGGCCGTGGAATACGTTATGGAGGCAGCGCAGCAATAAGGTTAGGGTTAGCTACGTGGGGATACTAATATTATTTAATTCTGTTAATTACTTCATGGTGTATTTTCAAGTTCGAACTCCAAATCAACCCCAACGACTTTCGCCCCTATCCAAATACCCCCATTCCAAACACAATGGGACACATTTCATAAGCTGATTCGATTGTTTTGATTAGTTTTTATCACAATTAAAATATAACGCTAAATACTGAATTTGAATGTACGTTTTAATTCGCCACGACCACATACTGACTCCAAAAATTACGAAATGTGAAATCTCGCTATTTTTTTATAAATATTGTTCTAACGAAATTAATTTCATCTAATTTGAGATTGTTTGAAAAATGACATTTTAACTAGCTTGTTGAATTATAATAGAAATTAAATACACATTTAAATTACCATGCTTAAGTACTATTTCCAATTGACATGAAATTTTAAGCCTGATAATAATTTAAAGTTCTAGATCCAACAAAATTGGTTTCATCGGAAAACGAGGTCGTTTGCAAAATGGCCATTTTTAAGGGTCTATATAATATTAAAATATTAATAAATTTCATAACGACTATTTTAAATTTTAAATCTGAACATAACTTACAATTTATAACACGAAATCTCAATTTCTTACATTCGTTAGAAAGATATTATTAATTAGATCCTAACGTTACTTGGTTTACTGAAATCCGACTTACATCGAATTATATATATTAAATTGAAATTTAAAACTAAAATTTTAAAATATCGCGACGTTACTCGCTCGTTTTATAATCATTTTTAAAATTTTATGTTTAAACCATTTAAAAAAATTTCTAAGTCGTCTATTCTTAAAATAAATCGTTTATAAAAATTTAATTTCCATATAAATCAATGTAAAATATATTTTAAATTAGATCAAAAATTCAGGGTTGTTACATTGTACCAACCCAGACAATGCTTGGATCGACTCTGTGTAGACCCAAGACGCGGGTGGGTCGACCTAAAGTTCCCGTAGGCGCATGCCTTGGAGCACACGATTTGAGAATGAATGTTTAAATTATTCGAACTATTTTTTTCTAATGTGGCTTATTTTATTTGTTCAATTTTGAACCTGAGGCCAATGTGGCACTTTCTGATTGATCCAGTGACATGGCTAGCCCGAATTTAATCCTAAATTTGGACAGCTAAGGACGCCTAGTTTACCCTATAAATAAACTAACAGAACCTTTCTCATTTCTTCACATCCGTTCTTTCTCTCTTCTTTCTCTTTCTCGGGACTATCCTCAAAGTTAGAAACAATAATTAATTAATTTTTATGGAGATAAATAAGTTCAATATTTTAAAATATTTGTTTTTATAAATACTTCTAGAGCCAGAGGTTCTACTGGAATAAGAAAGGCCACGAGGAGGCTCTCTTCATTGGATCTGCGATTTGTTATGTGATTTCTAAATTAGAATTTTATGTAGGAAAAATTAGATAGTTAAATAGTTTTAATTTGCAAGTTTAATCTTTATAGTTATTTAGAGTATTTTTATGTTTAGTTTTTCTGTAAAGTTACTGTAATTTGTTTACTACATATGCTTATTTCTTTCTAGTTATTTACTATTTTTAAGTAATTATCCTTCTCCTATCCCCTTCTTTTTTTTTTGGTTTATTTATAGTTTGGACTATTCCCTATTTTATTTGTTTTATTTATTTTTGAGTCTAGGCCTTGCGAGTAGCCTAGACCAATTCCCTTTTTCTTTTATCGCTGAGCTTAGGCCAAAAGAGAGCCTAGGCCTTTATCATTAATTTTGCATTAAAATTGGAATAATGTAGAAATTGAATAAAAAGGGATAATTGGGCATGTTAAAACTGAATAAATATGACATAATCAGTATTGGACTTTAAATCAGGGATAAAATTTAATATGTAATTGGAGAACATCCAAACATATAAACTAGAATAGGTAACTTAGTTGGACGCTAAGTAACATGGGTTTGGGTTATATAAAAGAATAAACATTAACTAGAAATGTTTAATACAACCTAGGAATATAACGTGAGGTCATGTTGGGCTTATTGATAAATTTAAATTGTGTTAAGTTAAATTAAAGATAAAATCAATAAGCTAAGAAAGTGGAATCCATTTCGACTATGTGGGGTTGATTGGCGAAAATAAGTGGCTCATCGATTTGATCCATTTCAGTATAGTGGGGCTGATCGGGGAAAATAAGAGGCCTAATAAAATAATAAAATTTTAGTGGGAGTCCATTCTGGTAGCATGGGAATGATTAGGAAAAATAAGTGGCGCGTAAGTTAGGTATGTCCCAGCAGCATAGGGTTATTTGAGGAAAATAAAAGGCCTAATAAAATAATAAAATTGTAGTAGAAGTCCATTCCGGGAGTGTGGTGCTGAATGGAGAAAATAAGTGGATCGTGATATAGGCCCGTTTCGATAGCGTGGGGCTGATTGGGGAAACTAAGTGGCCTAATAGAAAAATAAATGAGGACCAAGTTTAGGGGTTGACTTGTGTTAGTTACGTATTTGGTTGGGGACCTATATCAAGCAGTATCCCTATTATTGTCTATGGATGTTTCACACTAGGTAAAAGCGAGGGCATGCTTTACTATACTGGACAGTAAGAGACCCAAACACGGTGGGTACGACCGCGTTCCGATGGGACGATCAGCGTGCATCGTGTCGTTTGCTGAAAATAAGTCATTGTAATGCCTATGATTAATGGCTATTTCCTTTTAGTTGATGGGTTCTGGAATGGATTGATAACCCCGAGATCCATAGCTGGCATAGGTTATCACATTGTTGTTATACAGTCGATCGACGGGTACAAATTAGGGAAAACCTATTTTTTATTTTTGGGTAAGTTGGTGCAGCAATCATGGATATGAATGAGAAGCTGATCTTTATTCATGCTTAACTTTGTTTACTAATTTTATACCTTTATGTCTTTGTCCTTAGAACTGTTCATATGTCTAATGCTTCCTTGACTTATGCTCATGCTAGAAATTACTAGAACTCACTAGATATATGTTTGACATAGTTTGTTTTCTCCTTCTCTCTTCCTTTCCCCCTAGGTTCTTAGGGTGGAGGGTCTCAGCAGTGATACTTGATTTTTCAATTCAGCTTGGATTCAGACTCATTTTAGACTCATGTATTGGTTGATTTCTCATTTTTTATTGTACTGACATCGAGATTGATGGTTTTACTTATGTACTCTGATATTATGTTTTTCCATAAAATAGTGTATTTGTTTTTAGATTGATGACTATTTGATACTTTTGAAATGAAATCATCACTTTGATTTGACTAGCTTTATTAAAATGTTGTTTTAAATTTTCCACTATGTTTTATATTTTTATCTTGTGAATTTTAGCCTCTCTGTTGTTACTTTATACCTAGTCACTTCATAAACCTTAGCGCATCCTCATATGGATGACATTGTAGGGGTGTAGGGTGTTTCATTTGGTATCAGAGCCTAAGGTTAAAGTTCAGAGATTTTTTTTTGAAAAAGTGTTTCCAAAATAATGTATTTCCAAGTAAGAGCTTTTTTTTGAAAAAATATCCCCTTAAGTCAACAACAATATTCCCTTGATTCCGTTTTGAATCCTTGTCTCTTCTCATTTTAAGAATGTATGGGGCTCCAAACTTTTCAGAAGGTGTTCCCTTCCCAGCATGGTTTCGTAGGTTTGTTGAAGCAACGACACCTGCCAAAGGGCAAGGAAATACCTGACCTCCAGTTGTAGCCGCGGTACTTCCACCGAATCCACCGCATACTTTTCTAAGCTCTGTAAGAATTTTTCTGCTACAAGCCATTTCTTGGATCACAAAGTTTTTTTGATGCTCGTAATTGGCCTATAGAGACCGGTCGCATATTTGCATGATTAGAGCTTAACGACAGAAGGTAGATACAGTTGGCTGACTTACCATTGAAATGAGAGGCATCATACTAGTGGCAAGTGGCTGTGGAGGAGCAGGCCATGAGGACATGGGATGAGGTCAAGGATAAATTCGAGAAAATGTTTTTATCGTAAGCTGAAGAAGGGATGCAATTGGAAAGATTCTCGAGTCTGAGACATGGTGATATGTGGTTAAGGAGTATGTGAATAGCTTTAATGAGTTAGCGAGATTTGTCTTGAATCTGGCTAATATTATGCATAAGAAGGCGTTAAGGTTTGCAAGGGTACTGAACAAACCCTTCAAGGACCAGCACCGATTCATGTTCCTATGGGTGCGAATTTTGAGGATCTAGTGGAGATGGCTCTTATGCACTGAGATGGAAAGGAGAGTACACAGAAATCTAAGACTAATGTGGCTAGGACAAGTTTTGGAAAGAAAAAGGGGTGGCCCAAGAAAGGTGGAAAGAAAAAGGGAGAGAAGCCGGATAAAGCACAAATCAAGAAGGAAGTGAAGTGACATAGGTATCATATGATGGGGCACTTCTTCAGAGGTTGCAAGAAGATAGCTAAGAAGGCTGCTTGCGTTTGGTGTGGACAGATGGGACATTATAACAGGAAATGCCCTCAAAGGCAGGGACAGTGAGCAGGTCCATCAGGAGCATAGGTTCATGTACTTGAGGTGGCTCAAAGAGGTTTTAGCGGTCAAGATAGCGGTAGGAAGCTCACTGTAGAAGGTTTGATTTCTCTTTTCGACTTCCCTATTCAGACCTTGTTCGATTCTAGTGCTTCTCATTCTTTCATATCCAGTTCTGTTGTTGATAGTCTGCACCTAGATACTTCTATAATCTCCGATCCAGTAGTTGTCTCCAACCCAATCAGAGGTACAACTCGCCTGTCTTATTATGTGTAGGGGTTTGGGGATTTCTATTCTTTGAGTCGAGTTTGATTGTGATACATATGTGCTGGGTTTCATGGGTTACAGGTTTATTCTAGGGATGGATTGGTTGGCCATGTATGGTGCCATCCTTGACTGCGAGAGGATTGTTGTGAGTCTTTGACATGCCATGGTAGGACTCTCGAAATTTCTGGTGACCCACGAGGCTCAATCATGCTCGGTTTCTTGGATTCCACAAATGCTTCTGTAGATGATCTCAGTTTGGTGTATGTAGTTAAAGACTTTACATACATATATAAGGAGCACTACTGCAAAACAGGTCATTTGCTTCGGTTGTTTACCCACTGTTGCTTCTATTCAACAACCGAAGCAAATGAAGACAATGCAATAGAGCAAAAACTGTTGCTTCGGATAATGAACCGAAGCAACATACGTCATTTGCTTTGGTTCTTTAAACAATGGAAGCAGTTGACCAAATCTTTGGCTTCGATCATATATTCCTATTGCTTGTGTTTAACAACCAAAGCAAATGTCAAATTTCTTAAAAAAATTATACCATTTCAGGTGTTTAAAACTGAAAAAGTATCAAATTGCCATTTAAAAATTCATGATCAGAACACTTTTTGTACAAATATACATATAAATCATATCCCAAATTATACACTGGATGTCCATTAAAATACATGGATCATTTGTTACGATTCTCAAAAGTTCACTTTATATATCCTATTACGTCTTGTTCTTTGTCCCAAGTAGTTGATAGTGTTTAATGTAAGTGGATATGGCATTGGTTGCTTGCAAACAAATTGTCATGTATACAATTATTAATGAAGTCCAGCTGCCTGTAACAAGAATAAAATGAACATATTGACATTAAGGAAACATATACATGTGCAGGCTAAAAATGAAATACATGATTTAGCAGCAAACTGGAAGCATACCTAACACATAAAATTTAATTACATGCATGCTTCTAAAGCGTGCGAAGTGAGCAGGCACTTCACCTAAAAAACACACTATACATTGTACAATACAAGTTACTAAATCACATGACGGCCTCTAAATATTTGTTAAGCACGAAGAAATAGACAAGCATGCAAATATAAAAACCCAAAAAATGTTTCCATAAAGAAAATGG
This sequence comes from Allium sativum, assembly GCA_030737875.1. NCBI lineage: Eukaryota > Viridiplantae > Streptophyta > Magnoliopsida > Asparagales > Amaryllidaceae > Allium > Allium sativum. The sequence goes on along the minus strand of CM060912.1, from coordinate 962,782,517 downwards.
AATTTATTAGGTCTATAAATGATAAAAAAATGTATATACACAAAGGTTCATGCATGCATACAAATGTATATGTGCCAACACATTGGATCTAAGGAATTGTACACCCATAAATGAATTGGAATGTTAATATAGGAAGGGATTTAAAAACAAGTTGTAGACATTATATTTGTTAACCCATGAAAGTATGGCTTAGAGATATAAAGCATGGTTAGGTCGTTCTCGGAAAAGAAATGTTAGATCGTATATCTTTAGGTTGTAATATGCTGAGGTTGTTCTAAGCCTTAGTTCGCTCGAGTTATAAGCCGTTACAGAGCCTTGGGACGTTCAGAAACTCCAAGCTATTATGACATACAAAGATAACCAACCAAGTTCCTTAGCCCACAAATGCTCTTTGGATCGCCCTGCTCTTACCCCATTAAAAGTCATTAACACCTCAGATCTTTTAGCTCGTTATTCCCTTAGCCCACCAACTATTTGGCCCGCTGGAACTTCACAGCAAATCATGCCTCTTAGCTTATCCCGCTCTTTAGCTCGCAGGAGGTTTTTGGCCTGTCCCGCCAAGCTATGGGTCGTGTCGCTGCTTAATACAATGGCTTTAGACCGATCTGCCTTTTCCCAAGTGGTTTTGGGTCGCTCCGCTTTGCATTGGCTCGCTCCGCCATGCTCTAGCCCGCTCCGCTGTTGTATATGATCACTTCGCCTGGTTTGAGCCCGTTCTGCCCCAAGACCAGTGCTCTTAGACCCCGAAATACTGGATTAAGGCCTTTAGGTCACCCAATGAGCTAAAGCACGAGCAGGATATTTACAGAACTGCCACCTGGCCCGAAAATCACTTGTAAATACCCCATTCATTCCTTCATTAAGGGGGATGGAATTTGTTGACCCCAAAGGGCTGCCCAATTATATCTTAAGCATTTCTAACAGATTTCCATCTCTCCTAACACCATCAAGTGAAGATCAAGCATGAAGTTCATCCTAAAATCAACCAAAAGTGATCAAGCTTCTTAGAGACCAAAGATTCTCCACCATACGCCTTGCCAATTGTGGAATTCGCTTGTTTCTCTGTTGATTTGTGTTGATCAAAGTGATGCTATTGTGTAATGAATAATATGAATGTACTTTTGAGTGATCCTAGACTTGTAATTCTTGAATTGATAATGGAAATTGCTATTAAAGTGGATGTAGATCTTCCTTAAGATCGAACCTCCATAAAACCTGTGTCTCTTTACTTTAGTTGTGAATTGTGGCCACTTTTCCTACCGATTGATGAAGTGCAATTTTCGCACCTTTGGTGTTCATTCTAATTTTGGAATTAACATTTGGCGCCCACCGTAGGGCCGCGTTCGCATCACTTTCCTTCGCACTTCTCTCAAGCCTAAGAGCCTACCATTGGAGTTATAAGCCTACTTCTACCATAGATCCTACAAATCTAAGATCTAAACCCATCAACGAACTCTCTTTCAAATTCAAAAGGTTTCTACCAAAGTCAGAAGAGTTGCTCGAAGTTATGCCTCTACCGAAGAGATACGACAATAAGTCAGCTGGAAGTTCTGGGAGTGTCAATCATGAAACTATCACCATTCCACGAGCAAATCTTCCAGATATTGATTGATCATTGGCAATTGAAGTTGGCATAACTCAAGATCAGTTGGATGCGGTTGTGGGCGACTTTGAATCAACAAATGGCGATTTCAAATAAAGCCTTAATGGAAAAGCTTGATATGCTTTTGGCCACTCAAACGAATCTCATATTTCTAAAAGATGAATCGCAAAAATGCGGTAACGCTGTAAAAGATGTCTCCGCCATTCCACAAACCAATAACCCGACTGTCGCTGAAACTATGGAAGCTAGAGTAACCCATGGCAGGTTTAAAGCTGTTGTCACCAATTTCAATAAGAAAAGTAAAACTATGTTGAATAAGACGGAAACTCTCCTTGTTGCTCAAGCCAGTCTGACAACTCATAAAATTAAGATCACCTAAATGTGAATGAGCACTCATTGGTGTTAGCTCATAATCGTGATCACGACGTAAAGGAAGTTGATGTTCGACCGAACATTGGAAATGAAACCGATATTAAAGATTCCAAAACAGATCTCGAAGTGTTCAAACAAGTCCCGTCAGAGAAAAGACATGAAAACAAGTACATTTCCTAGAAGGTCGCAAGTCCTAATGAAGGGGCATCTCTTTAGACCGGGAGTACAAGCCCTCAGTTTGCTAGCTGTTAGCACTTGCCCAAATAGATGTCAAGGAAAACGGCCGATGTCTGCCTCATGGGGCAACGTAAGGGCAAGGAGCTTTCCTTAAGGAATAACATTAAGCTTGCAGGAATCTTTAACAGTGTCATAGTGGATACTTCCACTGCTTCTCAAGCCAACAATCTAACCGTGAATGAAACTCCAAGGGATTATGTAACTCAAAAAGAGTTCATTGTCACTATAACCAATTTGCACCAGAAAATAGATGCTTCAAATGAGACGTTGCTAAATCAAATACGGGATCTCGAAGCCACTCAAGCCAGTCTCACAAACCGTGTGGAACAACTGGGTGTAGAAAGGAGCACGTACCTCACTGTTTCGGATTTTCACATGGAGAATAGTGGTCATCATGATAATATGGAAAAAAAAGTCCAAGCGACCTTTCTCCTGTCCCCTTCCAGTAAGAAATAAGGTGGATGTCGGAGGGCGAAAAAGAACACATGAAGGCAAAGAGGAAAAAGGGAACTAGATATTTCACTTTTTCGAAACTAAAGAATTAACTCCACTAAATGATACCTCAAAGAACATCTTCTTTTCTACTAAAGGTGCAGGGTTCTTTCTGGAGCCACCACTAATATTAAAGATCTCAAACAAAGCAGCAACGTCTTGAAGTTTCTACCATTATCACAACTAGCCTGGTCACGATACTAATGATTGCAGACATTTAAGAGGCTTAATCGAGATGTTGGTTAGGAAGAGAACGCTACAACAATATGTCAGGAAATCATGTACATAAAATCATCTTTCAACTCCTCAGGGGCGAAGCATATTCGTCCAAAGATCAAGCCCAGGTGGAGAGGCTCCAACAGGAAACAATGCGAAGCCAATGCCCAATACTATGGAAAATAGTTCTCGTTCAGCCAATAAAAGTTGGGAGAAGATGCAAAGCTATGCAAATTCTCAAGGGTATATCCAGACGGAGGCAATGATCCTAATGGAATTAGAAGCTCCTGTTCATCCAATAATCACCCAACACTTCCATACTAAAGCTCAGTAAAGGCCGGTGTTGAAATATTTGAGTCTAACTGGCAAAGGTCATATGTTATTAGCCAAAAGCCTCTGAATAGCATCTACGAATTGTCGACCGATAATCTGGAATGACGACCGCTTGTATCAACATTCTACATAAATGCACTGCAAAGCCCTTATGAAAAGTTTTTATGCTTTCTTTTACAAATATTAACTTCTTATGGTAAAAGGGGGGATTGTAATTGAGCAATTACTATGTCAATTTTCATATAACAAGAAATCTATAGTTTGTTTACTTCGATTATTCCATTGGATCGAAAGTCACTAAAATTCATTTAATATTGCAGGGTACTTACTGGCTCACGGTCTGGTAAGTTCTGGCGACCCTTGGCAGCATACCCCGTTTGGAAAGTTCAAGTGTTGGGTACTGAAAGCATCATATAGAGTGAGCCCAGTGATGTATAGTACCACCTTGCAAATCAAAAGAAAAATCTATCTAGAGACAAAATATGAAAAGCACAGCAAATGGGCACTATGTCATAAAGTTGCACATTTCATCAAATGGGTACTACTTAAAGTAGGAAGTTAGAAACATCAAATCTCCAACTGCGGGTTACTTGCCAAGTCAAACACCAAGAGATTCAAAGAATGTCCACCTCCTTGTAGTTCAGCGAGTCTGAGTGATACTTACAACACGCTTCGACAATGATATTCCAAGTGTCGAGTGCAACAAACATCATTCCACATGTAAAGCAAAGATGTAATGCACCATCTAGAAAATCAAAAAGGGGAGTCACTTAAGGTCCCATGACAAAGAAGAGAGCAAGCAATGTACTCAACATGATTGCCAAAGCCAGATTTACTCGACTTGATTATGACAAATGAAACATAATGAGCACTTGTTCCTTTGAAAATCGACAATACTTCACGACCCCCAACAACACTAATCCAAGTGCAAGCAACAATAAAAAGCACTGCCTTGAAAAGTGGATCGGAGAAGTCTTAAAGAGTCAAAACCGAACAAATGCCACGACAAACGAACTAGAAAACTGTAGGTTTCACTGAAAGGGCATCTCTTAAAGAAAAGGTTCCATGGCCATCATACTACATCAACGAAAAGCTTACTAGGGAAAAGCCGAACTATCCTAAGTTGGAGAAGTTTGCATATAGTCTGCCCATCGACTCAAAGAAGCTAACACCATGCTTCCAAGACCACTCTATCAAAGTTCTTATCGATCAGCCAGTAAAGCAAGTTCTCTTCTACCCCTAAGCTTCAGGAAGGCTTTAGCCAATTTCGTTGCTAAGTTCACCGATAAAGGGGAAAGGAAGGAGGAACCAGTTGAAGTAATCGCCTTCTAAAAAAATGTTAACGCATCCAAGACCTAATAAAACCTGGTGACAGTTACAGCACATCCCGATTGGGATAGCTCAAATGCTGTTGCTCAATGCTTATAGTTTCACTTGCAATAAATGTTAAGGTATGAAACACAACATAGGTAAAAAGGGACACCAGGAATTGGACGGTCAAATAATGCGGCGTTCAAGTTACAAATAAGGTTGTTAATTTTATCAAAGGGGCACCTTCTTAATTGTGAGGTTCACGACCTTGGTTCCAACAAATCGGGTAAGACCCGATGAACGAACTAGGGTCTGCCTTATGAAGCAGTGCAACTCTAAACCAAAGACCCACTAGAGGGGTGCCCAATCGATTGCCGATGCCATTGGTACACGGTCCGACTGCGACAAACACTAGGTTTTTAAACCAAAGTCCTCCCAGAGGGGCACCCAGTTAATCGTCGACGGCATTGATACATGGACGGATTGCGATACAAACACTGGGCCATTAAACCAAAGACCTCCCCGTGGGGCACCAGGTAGATGGCCTAATTACGACAAACCCCGGGATTTAAAAGACCCCCTCGGGGGCATCTGACCATAGGCCGAATCCACCAAGATTCGGTAAATGACGAACCCGAAGACCTTCTCAAAGGTGCCCTACAAATTCTACAAGTGGCTAAATCATTCAGCCACAATGAATAATGATTTACAAAGCACCTCTTTGGAGGTACGAAAACCAAGACCTCTCCAGGGCATATGTTCAAATCAAATCTCCGAAGGGCCTGGACTGCCAGGCTAGCAAGAAATGTAATTGAATGTATTAAAAATATAAGACCTCACAGGTAGGGGCATAGTGACAAAGATTCTTCCTCACTAAAAGCATGAGTTAGCTCAATTAAACCGGAAACCCTTTGGCTCATAAGCATGTCAGAAGATTCCAAACAAAATCGATTGCAAGTATCACGCTTAACCTTTAAAAGTTCGTAATGAATTTTTGTATGGGGGCATTACCACCGCATTAAAGGAAAGTCAATAATGTTTATTTGAACATACCACAAACTTGTGATAACTTTACATTAAAAATCTGGTACCTGCAAGGGTTATTTTGGCTAGTAAAGTTGAATCTCGAAATGGCTAAGGAAAACTCAGAAACTTTGATGATGTGATAAGCACAAACGTGGTTAGTCGCAAGAGAGAAGTCTTGGGTATTGCCCTAGTCAAAATTAAAGAAATTTAACAAAGTCAGTCAAGATAACCCAGCCAGTAAGGATTCAAGGCTACAACTAAAAAACTAACTTACAACAATGAAAAAGAAGCAAGTGTGAAATGCAAAACAATAGGGTACGACGAATCTAAAATAAAAGCGTAAAGTACAACAAGAAGAACACACTTTCATCACAATAACACAAGACCAGGTTGCAGAATCACAAGTCAAGTCACATAATCATGAACCTAGTACGTGAGTCTCAGACATATAGTGGCATAAAGCAGTAAGCAGGGAACGACACTCGTATATGCAACTGGTCTAGACACAACATACAAAAGAGAATAATCGAGAAGCAAAATAGACTAGTATCAAGCATCCCTACTTCTTCCTGCCGCCTGACCTGAGAGCTGGTTTGTTGAGAGAAGGAGGAGGGGTCTCTGCCATATCACTAGGATTCTCTTGAGAAGATAAAGTGATAGCTTCTGTATTCTTCTTCTTGTGTTTCTTAGATGATGAGGACTTGGCAGCTTTCTTGTAACACACCACGTCCGTTAATGTCACTCACTAAGGTAATGCATTAAGTTTCGTGAAGCGTTCTAGGTAAATAAGAACATAATAGCACAAGATAGGTATGTAAAATAGCAACGGAATTAAAAACTTTATTTAAATCAAAACATCACGGCCCCAAACATTGAGTTTACATCATAAGTAACTAATTACATTAATAATCTGTCTTGCCAAAAATATCAGAGTACAAAAGCATAAAACCATATTTCCCTTGCAAAGCCATAAGAGAGTTGACAAGAAGTCAAAGTGATACATCTATATCCAAAATCCAAGCTATGCTGAAAGAACCCAAATCAACTCTAAGCACTTCCACCCTGAGAACCTAGGCGGAACGGAAGAGAGAGAAGAGGAAACAAAAAGGGTCAGACATAAAGTCTGGCGAGTCCAGTAACTTTTAAATATAAATAAATAGAAGTATCATGGCAGGTATATAAAGCTGGAAGAACAAGATAACAGTAATAATAACAAGTGTGAAATGAGCAAGATAAGATGAATAGGCTATATTGCGCTTCTTCAATACATTTCTCTACACCGCGCAGATACTAGTATATCAGAAATAGAATGATCCCTACTAATACCGTTCCATTGCATTTTCTTGGTTATTAGGTTATTTGGGTTAATAGCACTCAAGACTTATACGCGCATCGTACCCATTTACTTTCCCATGAATTCACCTAATACATTATATGTAGCTATCTTTCAATATTGAGATACACCCCCATGGTACCCCACTGGCACGGTCACCACCGTAAAGAACGCAATCCCTCATCATACGCCGGAGTGGTGTATGGATCTCAATATACCGATGTCACGTTCCGCATACATCTATCATTACTATGCTACACAAGCCTTCGGACTGCACCATTGATCGAATCAGATTCCATATCAGAATAATGCCCTCTAGTCAATGATACACCACCCAAAGAAGATACACATGTATCTAGACTGTCCCATGTATGTACTATAATCGTAGCTTGATGTCTCAATCGCACGTCCTATAATGTGCACCGAGTTCCGTGGCAGGACTAAACAAGAAATACGGAACTCGGCCGGGAGCTTTTCCATACCTGTACAGGCCTCCTTTAAGTGTCTTCAAATATAGATATTCCTCGAGTCTATTTTCCATGGTAGTTATGGCCTCATCTCGGCCCCTCCCTCGACTAGTAAAGATTACAGAGCTAAGCGACCACCCCCAGTAACAACCAATCAAAACATCCATGTGGCATCTACCCTCAACCCCGTACCTCGATAGTGAAAGGTGAATTGATATCTTGGGTTTAGCTCTAGTCTTTTCGCATCCCACTGGCTGTCGATGACGGATATCTGACGGTCTACTATCCTTATTGGTTGTGACCCTCTCTGCCTCCTCGTGAGGCAACCGTCAAATCACCCTGTTGTCACCTCGTCACAATATTCTGACTTCATAGCTACATCTGTAGTCAAGACCCACCCACCTAGTAGTTACACGCAGACCCAACCTCTGCGAGTAAAGTCTAAGACATCTGCCATCGGACTACTAGGAGAACCTTACGTACTTCAGGAAGCCGTGTGCTTCCCGTTCCTATTCCTTTGGAGCCGTCATAACAATCAGATGAATGTACACTCCCCTCGTGCCTTATAACACCTCGATGATCCACCCTGTTGGGTTATTCATCCTCAAGCGTACGGACTAGTCCGAGCGCCTTTCTTTAATATGTTGTTAGACCCTATGTCTAAATACTCTTTTACGCGCTTGCCTTACCTCACCGGGTTTCCATTTGACTTGGTTATTCCCATTCATATTGAATTCTTATTCAAATTACCAAGTTTCTCTTGCTTATTAACTTCAGTCATATAACTTAATCCATTTAAGTTTATTAATAAGCCCACAACATGTTATTTTCTAGATTGTGGCCCAAGGTCTGCAATCCACAATCTATCTTATATTCTTGCTTGATTACATCAATACAATAACATGTTCTCCTTAATACGTTGTTAAGCATATCTCAATTCACATGTTTCCTAATTAACATGTCACTTACCATTTATGATTAAATATAACTTATTTATTTTTATAAGTTTTCCTCATTCTTTATCATTTAATCATAAATTCAATTTACACCGTCACTACAGCTTATTGTTGTTTACTTAGCAGATTATCATGTATAGCTAGTTCTATTATTTCTACAAGTTATGCTTACCCTACAAGGGCGTCTTTAATTACATAACTTTATCATATTTTCCACCAGTTATGTATACCACTAGGTGTCTTTAATTACATAACCTTATTGGGTTAAGTTCGTGGGCCTATATGTAAATATTACCCACCCCCTCTATTTTACTTAACCCACCCACAACCTATCCAGTTTTACTTAACCCTAACTCAAGTTCATAATCATACAATCCTTATGGATTAAATTAGGTTAAGTAGTCCAATTCATTACCATGTCCAATTATGGTTATAATGGGCTAGACCTCCTACATTAGGCCTACAACGTGTGGATGCTGGATATGTTGGTCGGGTCCGGGCTGTCATATTCCACAGTTGGGTCTAACCTCATGTCTTAGCCCAATTCGTATTTGCACACTTAGACCTCTCACATTAGGTTCAACATTAGTGGCTGCTGGATATGCCATTCGGGTCCGGGCAGACTTCCACCACTAATGCAACCTAACCTCGTGACATAAGTGCAATTACAATTCCTAATTGTAATAACTAAACATTCTATCTTTATCCAAATCTACCTATGTCATTATAGGTGATTATTTCTCTTTTTTTTCTTCCTATATTCAATTATATGCCAAATTCACTATTCAAATTATAGACTTTTATGTCCCTTTTCAATTAACCTTTTAATTATGCACCATAGGCTCTTTTTTCCAAGTTATAAGTCAAGGCATATACATATACATAGGTTATGCACAAACCCAAATCTACATATTTTCCAATTTATGTCCCTAGCCCATATTCACCCATTTCAATACAAGTTATACCCAAACCCATATTCGCATATTTTCCAATGTATGCCTAAAATTCATATTCATATATGTTCCAATTTATGTCCAAAATCAATATTTATACATGTCCTATTTTATACCCAATTTCATATTTACATATATTCTATTGTGTGCCTAAATTCATATTATCCAACAAGACATAAGTCCCCAAATCCATATTTGTATTTTCCAAATTTAAGCCCAAATTTAGATCCATATTTTCCAATAACAATTATGCCCCAAATTATGTCTTTCTCAATCAATCCCAATTTTGCACGTTCGCATTTTTCAGCGTTAGGCCTAGGCTCGACGGTAGCCTGGCTATTTAAAAATAAAAAGGGAAAAGAGGGAGAGAAGGGAATCGGGAACAGGTATAATAACGAATCAATAATAAATTGATAAAACTAGGCATAAACTGAATACGCATATTATGACAAGATTTAACATAGCGGCGGTATGAACATATAAAAGTAGATCTGATAGTTATGTCATAATAGAACTGATTAGGCACCGACTCAAGATCCAATTTTTATATACATATCACGATTACTATTTAAATATTCAGATCTAAAAATAACATGAGCTCACAGTGAATGGATCTAAGGAAATGGATACAATTTACTGCGAATAACATGTTGAATAAGTTGTCGTAGCCATTGTTGAATTTGTTGTAAAAATCTTCGAACTTGTATAATTTTCTTTGAATTGATTTAGAAGAAGAAAGGCCATTTTAATTTTCATTGTAACAGAGCTTCGCCGTCAGTAATTAGATAAATAAAACCTAGGTCTAGGGTCCTTTATATAGCCTAAGGTTCATGAATCTAGCTCCCAAATCTTCTAGGTTCAGGAAAGAAGTTTCCAAAGCCATAGGTAGGTCGGCCCCCCTTTAGGTGGGTCGACCCCTAGGTCGACCCCCATTCATGGGTGTCGACGCCTAGGTCGACCCTGGGGTCGACCCCTATGTGCTTGAGTCGACCCCTTAGTCGACCCAGCAGGGACTCAAGTCGACTTCAAAATGTCGGTCCTTTTTCGATTTTCGTGCCGGATTTCTGGTTTTGCTGATTTTTGATTTTATATGTATATATATATATCTTCCTTATATGCATAAAAACCTTAATAACTTCTTCATACGGTATCTGATTTACGCAAACCAGGTGTCTATCTTGACCAGAATTCCGAGACGGATGTAGTGGCGCAGTCCATTTTACTTAATTATGAATATTTAATTAAGCATTTTTAATTCATTGTTAACAGTATATTTCACACTAATTATTCTTTAATTCATCATCTTTAGCGTCGTTAAAATTCTGGAGTGTTACATTCTCCCCTACTCAAAGGATTTCATCCCCAAAATCTCTGAGTTAAGAAGAACATATATCCTAACATCCAACAGTTATACATCCATCTAGCAATCCATTGTCCTTAAGGAATTTCTAATGCTTTTATGAACATACGCAATAGTGTGTGTATATGTCCATAAACTAATGCAAAAGATCAGGCGGTCTACCGATTCAGTTGACCTCCTTAATGCAATGTATGTTTGTGCCATGCAACCAAAATGTATGCAAATCATTTTAATCCATGTAAGTTCTATATGTGTGCACAATCATCCATCCACATGCAACATTAATGTAATCATAATCCATAAAATTTTAAAATGTACACATATCAATATGCAATATGTAAGTGATTGAGCCGATCTAGTGCCTATTATGTGTGTATATGCTTCCACAAGCAATCACTAGCAACCACTTGCATCCATCAAACATAACATTTCTCAAATACATGTTTACATTCATTAGTTTTCTACCTAAAGACTCGATCGATAGGAGATATTCAAATGATAGATACAAGTATTAATTTGAAGCTTGGAAAAGAAGTTAAGAACATATTCTCGAAAAGGAAAGGATATGAAGCGCGAATCTTGTCTTCAGCCACCCAAGTAGTGTCCTCGCGGCCCATTCCCCATTGCACTCTTACTAGCTTAACTTCTTTGTTGCACAATTTATTAACCTCTGATCCAAGTATGCAAGTCGGAACTCGTCCTATCATTGCTTCCTTCTATACTTCCACTTCCTCTCGCAAGTTTGGCTTCACTACCTTGAACTCTATTCATTTTATCGTCCCTAGGACGAATAGTCATCTTAGAATGATGGGCTTCCTCAAGGACTGTCTTCCATAGGTTCCCTATCCCGATATGGTTCACCTGTCAAATCTCTTCTGAAGTAGCTCCCCTACTTGCTTATCAAGTTCTCTCTTTTCTTTTAGGAGTCACATGTCGCAAATCATTGATAGATATATCAAGAGGTTCTCGGAGACTAAGCATGACAGACGCTTTTTGTGTCATAAGAAATCTCAAGAGTCTTTCTATGACAAGTCAGAAGTCTAACGACCCTCCTCTCACAATCTAGAATGACTCCATATATGGTTAACCCATCCATCCTAGAACCAAACTGTATCTTATGAAATCAAGAACATATGCGTCGCAAGCAAACTTAACACCTATCACAGAGTTTCTCAAACCCTGACAAATCATCGATAAATGAGCCGTACTTCCACTGGGGTTTGAGATAATAATGGGATCCAAAACCATACTAGTATCTAGGTGCAGAAACTCAACTAAAGGATCAGATATAAAAGAATGTGAAGCGCCAGGAAAAGAATCCTAATTGGATGATCAGAAATAGAAATCAATCCTTCGATGGAAACTTTCCTACCCCTATCCTGTCCACCAGCTATGAGAACGATAGCTTGCCCCAAGAAGTTCCTTCCCTCTGGCCTTGTCTTTGTCTCTTCGGGCACTCCTTAATGAGGTGTCCTGCCTTACCAAAGTCGTAACAAACGCTTTTTCTCTTTCTTCAATCCTTCTCCAAATGACCCACCATTCTGAAATTATGTTATTTCCTCTTTTCTTCTTTGGGTTGTGCTCCTTAGCCCCAACTCCCTTATTCTCCTTTTTACCATCCTTGTACAACATGCTAAGAAGTTTCTTGAAAGCGGCCTCCATCGCACGGAAATCCTTTCGAGGATTGAGAGAAAATAAGACGCAGGTGAAACCACTGCGACTAAATATGGAGGTTGGGCACTTCTTTGCCCTTCGACACGTATCGTAGTTTTAACATGCCTATAGAACCGTGCTAAAATAAGAATAACCTTTCGAGAGGAAACGGTTCCCCGAACAGAAAGGAAAAGGAATCAAGTAGAGAATCAGGAAGATATTTATGGCTTTGGGAAATATGCTCTTCAAAAACAGACTTTTTATTTTAAAATACTTTGTTTTTGAGACCTTTTTTGAAAACCATTTTCAAAATACTTTACCCGATCTTATAACCATATGCTCTGATAACAAATGTAACACCCCACGTCCGTCAATGTCACTCACTGAGGGAATGCATTAAGTTTCGTGAAGCGTTATAGGTAAATAAGAACATAATAGCACAAGACAGACACGTAAAATAATAGCGAAATTAAAAAAATTAAATCAAAACATCATAGTTTCAAATACTGAGTTCACATCATAAGTAACTAATTACATTAATAATCTGTCTTGCCAAAAATATCAGAGTACAAAAGCATAAAACCATATTTCCCTTGCAAATCCATAAGAGAGTTGATAAGCAGTCAAAGTGATGTATCTATATCCAAAATCCAAGCTAAGCTGAAGAATCCAAATCAACTCTAAGCACTTCCACCCTGAGAACCTAGGGGGAACGGAAGAGAGAGAAGAGGAAACAAAAAGGGTCAAACATAAAGTCTGGCGAGTCTAGTTACTTTTAAATATAAATAAATAAAAGTATCATGGAAGGTATATAAAACTGGAAGAACAAGATAACAGTAACAATAACAAGTGTGAACTGAGCAAGATAAGATGAACATGATATATTGCGCTTCTTCAATACATTTCTCTGCATCGTGCAAATACTAGTATATCAGAAATAGAATGATCCCTACTAACACCGTTCCATTACATTTTCTTGGTTTTTAGGTTACTTGGGTTAATAGCACTCCAAACTTATACACGCATCATACCCATTTACTTTCCCATGGATTCACCTAATACAATATATGTAGCTATCTCTCAATATTGAGATACACCCCATGGTACACCACTCGCATAGTCTCCACCGTAAAGAACGCAGTCCCTCATCCTACGCTAGAGTGATGTACGGATCTCTATATATCGATGTTACGTTCCGCATATATCTGTCATTACTATACTATGCAAGCGTTCGGACTGCCACAATTAATCGAATCAGATTCCATATCAGAATAATGCCCTCTAGTCTACGATACAGTATCCAGAGCAGATATCCATATATCTAGACTATCCCACGTACGTATTGTAATTGTGGCTCGATGCCTCAATCTCACGTCCTCTAATGTGCACCGAGTTCCGTGGAAGGGCTAAAAAAGAAACACAAAACTCGGCCGGGAGCTTTTCCGTACCTGTACACGCCGCCTTAAAGTGCCTTCAAATACAAATATTCCTCGGGTATGTTTTACATGGTGGCTATGGCCCCACCTCAGCCCCTCCCTCAACTAGTAAAGACTACAGAGCCAAGAGACCGCCCCTAATAACAACCAATCAAAACATCCATGTGACGTCTACCCTTAACCCCATACCTCAACAGTGAAAGGTGAAATGATATATTGGGTTTAGCTCTAGTCTTTTCGCATTCCGCTGGCTGTCGATGACGGATATCTGACGGTCTACTATCTTTGTTGGTTGTGACCCTCTCTACCTCCTCGTGAAGCAACCGTTAAATCACCTTGGTGTCACCTCATCACAACATTCTGACTGCATAGCTACACCTGCAGTCAAGGGACACCCACCTAGTAGTTACGCGCAGACCCAACCTCTGCGAGTACAGCCTAAGACATCTGTCACTGCACAGAGGACAACTAGGAGCACCTTACTACTTCAGGAAGCCACGTGCTTCCCCTTCACATTCCTTTGGAGCCGTCATAACAATCAGATGAATGTGTGTTCCCCTCATGTCTTATAACACCTCGATGATCTACCCCGTTGGGTTATTCATCCTCAAACGTATGGACTTGTCCAAGCACCTTTCTTTAACATGTTGTTAGACCCTATGTCTAAACATTTTTTTATGCGTTTGCCTTACTTCACCGGGTTTCCATTTAACTTGGTTATTCCCATTCATATTGAATTCTTATTCGAATTACCAAGTTTCTCTTGCTTATTAACTTCAGTCATGTAACTTAATCCATTTAAGTTTATTAAATAGCCCACAACTAGTTATTTTCTAGATTGTGGCCCAAGGTCTGTAATTCACAATCTATTTTACTTTTTTGCTTGGTTACATCATTACAATAACATGTTCTCCTTAATACGTTGTTAAGTATATCTCAATTCACATGTTTCCTAATTAACATGTCACTTACCATTTATGATTAAATATAACTTGTTTATTTTTATATGTTTTCCTCATTCTTTCTCATTTAATCATGAATTCAGTTTACACCGTCACTACAGTTTATCGTGGTTTACTTAGCAGATTATCAAACATATATGGTTCTATCATTTCTACAAGTTATGCATACCCTACAAGGGTGTCCTTAATCACATAACTTTATTTTATTTTCCACCGTTTATGTATCCCAATAGGTGTCTTTAATTACATAACCTTATTGGGTTAAGTTCGTGGGCCTATATGTAAATATTACCCACCCCCTCTATTTTACATAACCCACCCACTACCCATCCAATTTTACTTAACCCTAACTCAAGTTCATAATCATACAATCCTTATGGATTAAATTAGGTTAAGTAGTCCAATTCATTACCATGTCCAATTATGGTTATAATGGGGTAGACCTCCCACATTAGGCCTACAACGTGTGGATGCTGGATATACCGGTTGGGTCCGGGCGGTCTTATTCCATGGTTGGGTCTAACCTCGTGTCTTAGCCCAATTCGCATTTTCACACTTAGACCTCTCACATTAGGTTCAACATTAGTGGCTGCTGGATATGCCAGTCGGGTCCGGGTAGACTTCCACCACTAATGCAATCTAACCTCGTGACATAAGTGCAATTACAATTCCTAATTGTAATAACTAAACATTCCATCTTTATCCAAATCTACCTATGTCATTATAGGTGATTATTTCAATTTTTCCCCATATTCAATTATATGCCAAATTCACTATTCACATTATAGACTTTTATGTCCCTTTTCAATTAACCTTTTAATTATGCACCATATGCTCTTTTTTCCAAGTTATAAGTCAAGGCATATATATATATATATAATATATATATATATATATATATATATATATATATATATATATATATGTGTGTGTGTGTGTGTTATGCACAAACCCAAATCTGCATATTTTCCAATTTATGTCCCTAGCCCATATTCACCCATTTCAATACAAGTTATACCCAAACCCATATTCGTATATTTTCCAATGTATGCCTAAAATTCATATTCGCATATGTTCCAATTTATGTCCCAAATCAATATCTAGACATGTCCATTTATACCCAATTTCATATTTACATATATTCTATTGCATGCCTAAATTCATATTATCCAACAAGACATAAGTCCTCAAATCCATATTCGTATTTTCCAAATTTAAGCCCAAATTTATATCCATATTTTCCAATACCAATTATGCCCCAAATTATGTCTTTCTCAATCAATCCCAATTTTGCACGTTCGCATTTTTCAGCGTTAGGCCTAAGCTCGAAGGTAGCCTGGCTATATAAAAATAAAAAGGGAAAAGAGGGAGAGAAGGGAATCGAGAATAGGCATAATAACGAATCAATAATAAACTGATAGAACTAGGCATAAACTGAATAGGCATATTATGACAAGATTTAACATGGCGGCGGTGTGAACATATAAAAGTAGATCTGATAGTTATGTCATAATAGAACCGATTAGGCACCGATTTAAGATCCAATTTTTATATACATATCACGATTACTATTTAAATATTCAGATCTAAAAATAACATGAACTCACAGTGAATAGATCTAAGGAATTGGATCCAATTTACTGCGAAGAACATGTTGAATAAGTTGTTGTAGCCATCGCTGAATTTGTTGCAAAAATTTTCGAATATGTATGATCTTCTTTGAATTGATTCAGAAGAAGAAAGGCCATTTTAATTTTCATTGCAGCAGAGCTTCACCGTTAGTATTTAGATAAATAAAACCTAGGTCTAGTGTGACGAGAAGGAATTTCGCTCGGTCTGAACCAGTCGCTAAACCGATCCAGGCCGTTCGAAACGCCCTATCGTTTGAGAACACGACAAAACAGAACGCATACGGAAGAACATTTCATTGTATATTACAACAATGCATCAGATTACAAGAATATACAGAGTATAAATGAATATTACACAGAAATATCAGAGATTTAAATTACATTTAAATACATAGCAGCGGAAACTAATACAATACACAACTAGAAGAGATATACGGATACAAAGCTTTCCGGATATCGTTCCAGCTGTAAACCAGGATCCTGTGAATAAAAATCTGCAAAACCAAAACTACTAGCTGCCCGTGTCAAAATAGGGGCACCCAGAGTTTAGGTCAAAACAATAAACTCCAGGTCAGTCATGTGACTGGTGTGAGAACTAAAATAGTTATTAATCTTTATTTTTAAAGTTAGGTAAATCAAGGGACCACGCCGTATAACACGGAACGGGTTTCCTCCCAAGAATACCAGTGCATAAAACAAACAGCGCAATGCTAAATAAAGAAAAATGAAGCTGTTATAAGACCCAGGTCCTATCACACAATGCAACGCAAGCCGGGGGATAGGGTTTTCCCTTATAACAACCAAAGAATGCTTGATACGTTTAAAACAAATCATTTGATACTATTATAAGTGCATAGTGTATAAAACAACTTCAAATCATAAGTATCAATCATAGGCGGCATGGGTACCATATATCATGTCGCCATACTAGTTTTACAATTAAAACTGCAAATGTCACATATTTGGAAATTGGATTTCCGTCTATGAACCGAGGCAAAAGATAGTCCTCAACCGATTCGAGACGCTCTAACCCGTGTCTCAGGATCAGAGCTCGAGTGACCCTTGGAGCGACAGGGCCGGTCCACCGATGTGGATTAAAATGCCTTAACACTGCGTTTCCCCACCCTTTGGGGTGTCAATGAGCCAACAAATGACTCCATCGGTTCGAGAACGACCGATCAATCCGAGGCGCCTCGCAACAGCAACAACCACATAAGTCAAACTCGTCAGGGCGTGTAAAACCACTGACGCCACTTTTTAGCTAGAAGGAAACGCATGCCCTCCCTGAGGTCCTCTCCCGTTTTTGGTTCATACCGGGTGTGAAACACGCGAGGTAAACGTTACACAAAGCTACGCCACAAAGGCCTTGCTTTGATCATCACCACAAGACTTTGCTTTTCAACAGAATCCTCGATCAATTGCCACTTAGGCATGCCACACAGGCAATTCACTCCATGCGTTTGATATCCATCAATATATAACCCCTGAGCTCGTACGTCTCAGAGAAGGGCGTTAAGCAAGAGAATAAATTCTCCGCCGCCAAACAGATATATATTTAATAGAGATCAATCACACAGACTGAAATCCAATGTCAGACACACAGTCCATTTACAAGTCCGTTCTGGGTCTGAACGAAACCGGAGGCACCTAGTACCCCGCATATCCATCGATCTCCAAGTACGTCTGGACGATCACTAACTGTTTCCATCTTCTTGGGTGTACAGCCCAATCAAGATCATCAGTAACCACCCAAACGACGTGAAGACCTCCGGTCTTCGACCATCGTCTTCGTCTTCGACTTATCGTCGTATCAGTTATTCAGAATGGGATAAACCCGGTCTTTCCGAATAACTCGCGTATATCTTAAGTAAGTGTTACACAAACACAACATACGCCTCATTCCAATTCATTAGTCACTAACCGTAAATTAATCAAGAGAATAATTCCCCAAATATTAACCCCGAAGGCCGAAACCAACATCAGATCAATACCCAGAAAACCATTCTACTTGGCCAACCGACAGTTAGTTTCTAAATTTCACATTCATAGGGAAAGGTTCCCATTAATTTTATCCAAGATAAATTTCTTGAATTTATTCTCTAATCTTCTTTTGAATTTCGATTCAACTAGTCGGGATTAACGAAACTTACCGAAGTAATCATTTGTTTTAATTTCCCAATCCCAACCTATTTATCCCATGAAGTAAAACTGGTAATACTTCATATCTAACACCACAGTGTTATCGGTAAATTCAATTACCATTTCACGTTCAAATCTAATTAAAGATTTAACTATCGCCTGGAGCAAAACTGGTGATACTCCATTTTCGATCATTTCAATCTAATTAAAGATTCATTAAAACTCCACTTAGTTTTAATCATTAGCTGGGTTAAAGAATCAGTGTCATTTAAAACTCGGTTCACGGTAAACCCAAAATATCATTCCATTAATTATCGGGTTAAAGAACAAGTGTTATTTAAAGCACTGTCCACGATAAACCCAAAAATCAATATCAATTCTATTCCAATTAAATATTGTTTAATTGGTACACTTCATTAAATCTAAATAAAAAGATTTAATCTTTTCTCAACTGGGTTCAAGAACAGTGTTAGTGAAGACACCATTCACGACAAACCCAAATCACATTTGATATTCAATATAAGGTTCTGAATAGAAAATATATCGGCTTATATTCAATATCAAATTCTTCGATTAACAAATGTCGTATTGGAAATAACGATATAAATATATATCTTTCAAATTTCCATAACAACATCCGTATAATCACGAATTCCAACATCGAAATATTCCGAAGACAATTTCGATTCAAATCCACTCCAATGCAATCATTGGAAATTCTGGTTATTTTTAGAACTCTTTTCAAATTCAATTTATTTATTTAAAAATAAATAGAATTATGTTTCTAGTTCAAAACTAGTTCATTTCGATAAAAATCTATTTTTATCTTTTCAAATATGGAGTTTTTCATCCCAATTCTTTCTAAATCATTTCTTATGATTTTACATAAATTATTACTATTTTTAATAATTTTATCAAGGCCCGTACAGTCGATTTCCATCAATGGCCATCGAACTGCACTTACAGCGACCTTTTTCGAATTTGATTTGGACATAACTCCAAATCCAACCATTAGATTTCAAATTTCTAAAATTCGTTAGAAAGCTCTTTTCGATACGAACCCAACGGTTCCGGTTTTAGGAGAATCCGACGGTCGGATCTCCCGTAATGTCCGTTTGAAATAAATGGTCGAAATTCACGAACTGCCGCGGCGCGTTCTATTCAGGCCATTATATTATATATATAATATATATAATATATATTTCGTCGATTTCTATTTAAAACGAATTATATAAATAGTTTTAAAATTCGTTTCAAAAGCAATTTCAACTTCCTTTTCAATTCAAATCAAAATTGAATTCTTCTTTATAAATTCGTTTTAAAAATTCATTTCTATTCAATTCAAATTTCAATTCATTTCAATTCGTTATATATTCAATTCATTTCGAAATCGTTATATATTCAATTCATTTCGAAATCGTTATATATTCAATTCATTTCGAAATCGAATATATTCAATTCATTTCGAAATCGTTATATATTCAATTCATTTCGAAATCGTTATATATTCAATTCATTTCGAAATCGTTATATATTCAATTCATTTCGAAATCGTTATATATTCAATTCATTTCGAAATCGAATATATTCAATTCATTTCAAAATCGTTATATATTCAATTCATTTCGAAATTGAATAAAATCGATATAAATATCGTTCACGTCAAAATGGCGTCAATCTAATCAACACGGCTTCATAAATTTCTATTTTCAAATATTCTATTTCAAATATTTCTTTTTCAAAATAGTTGTTATTATCAAAATATTTCGTTCAACACATGACCAATCTCAATGGATGAGTACTGTCAACACATGAACCTTTATTTTATATTATAAAGATGTAAATTTTATTACTAAAATATTTCGTTCAACACATGACCAATCTCAATGGATGAAACTGTCAACACATGAACCTTTATTTTATATTGATAAAGATGTAAACTTTATTATTAAAATATTTCGTTCAACACATGACTAATCTCAACGGATGAGTACAGTCAACACATGAACTTTTATTTTATATTATTCTTTATTTTCTAAATTGGAATGAGGCCCAATCAATCACCATATAAGGTTAATTATATGGATTTTCATACAACACATGTATAATAGCATTGAAAAATAATCAACCATCAACCAAAGTGCACTACACTGTATAAGCATCAAATATTGGTATCTAACGCTTGTAACAGCCTGTCAATCAATCGATCGACATATTTAATCAATCAGGATGAGTGAAATTCATATTTCATCCTAACACCCGTGTGGGGTTTTCAAACAATCAAACACAGATTTTAGTTGTGCAGTTGGGCGATGTGTAAAATTTATCGACCCAATCAATGTCCTTCAAATAGGTGTACATAAACAAACCGTTCGGTTTGTAAATGAATATTTTATTTATTCACATTCCCGTTAAAAATTATATTTTTAACGATAAAACATTTTATTTCAACCTATGAATTTCTATTCAATTCATTTATTCAATAAAATGATATCTTTATTTTTCTAACTTATTTTAGAAAATTTCGGCGGCATAACGGCACGATACTAGAAACGGGACGAGGCCTAGCCTTATCCCCGGTCTAGTGAAGGCCCACGCCATTCACACATCAATCAAATTCATTCAATTCACCCAAACAACTCAATTTCAATTCAAAAATCCAACTAATCTATGCAACCAAACAAACAAGTCCATGGTCTGTGGACGATTGTGTCGGGTGCTACTAAACACCGTCTGCATCCTAGTATAGATATATAACTAGAAAGATAAATTGAAAGGTGAGAAATTCTCACCGAAAGCTATCCAAACATCTTGACTCTTCTTTGATAAAAATCTTCTTCGTTCTCGCCTTTTTGTTACCTTCGTTGCCCGCTTTTACTACCTATGTAAAAATCGAATTTTTACTTCGCTATTCAATATATAAAAATCATATTTTTATTTCGAAGTTCAACATATAAAAATCATATTTTTATTTCGAAGTTCAACATATAAAAATCATATTTTTATTTCGAAGTTCAACATATAAAAATCATATTTTTATTTCGAAGTTCAATATATAAAAATCATATTTTTAGTATGCTTCATACTTTTTTAAAAATCGAATTTTCACTTCGCTATTATATAAAAAGATTTCGCCTTTTTAATAATAAAGATTTCGCTACTACTTTATATAGAAAAATTATATTTCTATATTGCTAAAAATCACTTCTTTCTAACATAAAAAAAATCATATTTTTCCTACACATATAAAGATGATATTTTTTTAATATTTTACCTATATAAAAATTATATTTTTAATTTTCCTATATAGTAAAGATTATATTTTTAATACTTTAAAAATATAAAAATCATGTTTTCTTTAAAAATCCAACCTTTATTCTATATAAAAATTCGAACTTTTCGAATATAAAAATCCTATCTCTTCACATATAAAAATTCTGTATAAATATTAACTGAAAAATCAAGTTATATTTAAAGATTATGACGTGAAAACTGAAATGAAACAAATACATTAAAATAAAATAAAAATCTAAACTTACAGCGAATGGGGAGGGAGTCAGTGGGCGCTGGATTCATCGCGGCGGTTAGAGGGTTCGGCGGAGGAGTCTGGGTTGGCCGGCGGAGGAGGCTGGATAAATCTAAACTTACACCTTATCCAAACACCTAACTCAGTCATGCACTTCAACTCCAAGAAGCACCTCTTCATTCAACACAAACCTACTCCTTACTGAACACAAAGCCTCAAACACCAAACCTCGAACTTCAACTAGCAACTTTACTATGCCTTGCCATCACCTGAAAACTAGCTTTATTTCATACTGCCATTGCCAAGATGAACCACACCTCCTCCTCCTCCTGATCATAACAGCACTGAGCCTGCACAAAAACCTACTCCATTGCCTTCTTGTCAACTCCTTCACAATCACTAAAACAAGCTCCACCAACCATTTCTAAAACATCACCCATAGCAGCAAACCAGTCTCTAACTATACACGGTTCCACCTACACCCTAAGCAAACCACATATCCCATCTGCTACAACCAATCTACAATTCCTGTAACTTCATCACTCAACGCAACACCTAAACACTACAAATTCGATTAGACCTTCAGATCTGGAAGCTCAGTCTTTAGATTTGAAAGCTCTGTCTTTAATTTAGGGAAACTCGATTCTGAAGCACATTCGATCAACCATGGTAGCTTCAATTCTGAGATTAGCACGACATCATCTATCTTAGGTCGAGGCGACATTAAATTGACAGATCTTAAAATTGGCGAGATCCAGAACGAAGTAGCGTAAGATATTAACTCAGCAAGAGAAATAGCATTAAGATTGAGACATGTTTTTATTTTTGATTATTTTTGGAGCGGTGTGTTAGTTGAGGATGAAAGAACGAAATGATGCTGGAGGATGGATAAAAGAAAAGTTAGCAAGAAATGAAAATTAATGGAGGGAAAGCGGAAGCATATTCTGCAAGCAAGCGGAAAAAAGAAAGCACCATAGCTAAGTTAAAAAATAATAGCGGATAATTATTTTTGACTGAAACATGGTTTAACACGTGAGCATGCCGCTTTCTTGTTTTTAACGTTACCGCATTCTCTTTAAAATATCAATAATTCATGGCAAATCTAATCTAAAATCTCACCTTTCCTATTGTATTATCATTATTTACAATAATTATTGAATGCTGACTATTAACTATTCAATACTAATTATTAATTACTAAGTAAATAATATTTGTTACAACATAATCAATAATATTCATTAAGTAGAAATCTTTATTTGTTAAATTCTAAATTTTATTTTTTTAAATATTATATGTATCTATTAATCATAATTATAAAATAATTAATAATTAAATGTCAATAATTATTAATAATAATTTTACTTCAATAATTCAATTTTATATATACAATTCTACATTCAAAGCACGACTAAAAGTAAATAATATACCATAAATATCATACATTTTAAAATTTATTACTTATATAAAGTAATTACACATAAGAATTATTAACATATTATCATATAGATATTAAAAATAAAATATTAATTCTTAATTATTATATAATTATCAATAATTGATTATTTAATAACAATCATTAATTAATAACTAGTTATTAATCATTATCAAATATTACTTCTTAATTAAATTTTAAATGTTAAACTTTATTTATTAACTTAATGGCAATTATTATTAGTTTGAAAGGCAAAGCAAAAACTATATTATTGACAAACAATTTAGAAAAAGGCGCAAATTATATATCCACAAAATTGTAGTTACTTATTCCGAAAAGAAACATGAAAGTAATAAAATTGTAACGTGCTAACTAGCTATACTAATGTTACATAAAGGATGCCAAACAGATCAGGACAACTTGCAAAGAATAGTCATGCACAGCTGATCAGTGTTTGTCATCTCCATGCCAAAAATTCGATTATTCCTTTCCGTCCAAATTTCGTACATAAACTTTTTTAGCAGCTTCAATAAATTACAGGTCCTCCTACTTTTCCATCTAGTGGCTAAGTAATTGCTATACCGTCCGATCTGACTAGAGGGAGAAGGCTTTTGAAAGCCACCTGACGCGAGCAGCCTATTCCAGACTCCAGATGACATTCACAATGGGGCACTCAAAAAAAAAAAAAATATGAACATTTGTTTCTACGTGTGAATTTCACAGCATACATGCCTCATGAGGAATAATGCCATGATTAAACAACTTGCTCTTTATGTTGATGGCATTCGGCATTATCTTCCAAAGGAGGAGGTTCTCCTTGGCAGGACTTCCACAATTCCAAATTTGTTTATACCATGGGAACATATTCTGATGGGATAAAAGCAAATTGTACACCACTTTCATAGAATGATCCTTGCCTTGCCACTGCGTTTCTCTGTTTGCTAGCCTATACTGATTTCCTTCCAAATATCCCTCAAAGCTGAAGAGCTAGTGTAAGGAAATATGAGATTGCCATCGTTAACGTAGTCAGCTAACATGCGGATTGGGGAATTCCTGAATTCATCATACTATTGTAAGTTCACTCTAAATAAGGCTAGGTCTTTCCCATAGGCTATGCCAAAAGGATAGATTAGGAACAGTCCGATAGTTAAACTGAAAGAACCACTTAAATGTATTTCTTAGCTTTAGAATATTACGCCAACTCTAACTACAGCTTTGTGGGACTAGCATCGACCAGAAATTTCTGATACCAATCAGATTACAGTGAACCCAAGAAGCCCAAAGGCTTTTTTCAGTGACAAATGGTTTCTCATAGTAAACTGAAATAGCTGCTTTCTTCCACATTAAAAGGTTTGTTATATCAAGGCCGCCAAATCTCTTGTCATCGTGGAGCTTGTGAAAAGCAAATGGAATCATCTTCTTAGAATAGGGGTCTCCATGCCATAAGAATTTATTTAAGGCACTGGTGATCATATCAATAAGCTTAATGGGAAGAACATAGTGTCTCGTCCAGTAAGTAGTCATGGCATTAGCAATGGATTGGAAAATGGTAAGTCTACCGGCTTGTGATAGCTTACAACTAGGCCACTGCAGCAATCTATTAATGACTTTTTCATATAGAGGAACACATTGCTACCTAGTAATTTTCAAACAAATTAGTGGCATTCCCAAATAAAAGGAATTTGGAGGTAGTTCAGCGATACTAGAGAAGTTTATTATCTCCATTCTCCTTCCAACGGGTACTCCAACAATTATGATTTGAGATTTACTAATGTTAATTTGGAGGCCAGTTATACTGTAGAAATGAGCAAGGATATCAAAGATACATTGAACGTTCCTGATTGTTGGCTTAGTGAAGACGATCAGGTCTTCAGCAAAAAGAAGATGAGATATTAAAGGGCTCTTACATTTGGGATGTAGCCCCAGATTTCCTTTCACGATTTGTTCAATGATAAGAGAGTTTAGCGATTCGATTATGATGATAAACAAGTATGCAGAAATCGGGTCCCCTTGCCTTATTCCTCTTGTGCCTTTAAAGAAACCATGCATCTTACCATTTCTGACGACAAAATTAAGAGGTGAGGATATGCAAGTATAAATCCAAGTGATGAAAGGCTTTGGGAAGTTCATACGAGACATAACTGCTAAGATAGAGAGCCATGACACTGAATCAAAAGCTTTAATTATTAGTTATTAATTGATTATAAATCGAAATAATAGATATTAAATTTTAGTCTTAAGTTTGTTAGTATGAACTATTAATTAATCACTAGTTTTTACTACTTGATTATTTATTAGCACTTATTGAAAATTAATAATCAAATATTAGTTAGTTAATGATAATAACTTAATATCATTTAAAAATTAATTATTAAGTATCAAGTATCAAGTATTGATTATGAATAGTTATTTAGTAGTATTTATTAATTTTTAAAAAACCAATATTAAATATTAATGGCTACTTTTTAATTTTTTTAATTAATTATTTAATGGTAATGGTTAATTATCAAAAATTGATTACTTAATGGTAAATATTAAATTTTAGTCTTAATTGCCAAGTATCAGTTATTAACTATTACTTATTAATTATTCAACATTAAATGCTAATTATCAAATAATCATTATATTCGTTAAATATTATTTACTAGTTGTTAATAATTAATAACAGTTAATTATTATATATAAACTATTATTTGTTATTAATTTTAGTTATTAACTAGTAATTGTTATTAATACTTAGTCATAATTAAATATTAATTAATATAGTTAATTATTTTGAATACGTTATCAATTTTTAATTATATATATATTTGATATTGGTAATGAAAAACTAATTACAATTTATTGTAAATTATTAGTTACTATTAACTAATTATTATAACTGACAATAATAGATTATTGATTATAAATTAACAATTACATGTATTTACTAACTACTACTTATTTACTTCTAATTTATTATTTGTTTCAAAAAAGCTTCGTTATCAGAGGAAACTGTTAATGCCGTCTTGACTTTTCACAAACTTCATCTCTTTGCTTTTCACTTCGAATCTCTTCTACTACACTCAATCCTCTCCCCCTTTTCTTCTATTTCTTCTGCTCACCAAGTCATGTTTACATCACGCGTGGTTTTCTCTGATAATCATTTCTTCTCCTCTAGATTCAAGCTTTAGCTATGAAACTTCTCTGAGTACCAAATTTCCCTAAAATTTTGCAGTATATCATCTCTTTCTCGCAGTCTTCTCCAGATCCATCTTCGAAATCGTTTTCATTCACCGCTACAACTATTCCAGGCAACTAGACGTCTTTGATGCATTCTTCAACTGATGGTATTTTCTTTAGATGGAAAATAGTCACTTAAGTGGAGCATACAGACAAGCAGTAACTCCTGATTTTCTTTGGTGTTTTCGCGTTTCGTCTCTAGTTTGATGGTATGCCATTCCAATCTGGTATTCGATGTAAGTCCTGTACTCATCTTGTAGGTAGCACTTGAATTTAGAATTGGATCTTAGGAGTTTTGTTTGGTTAAGAGGTATTTGGTTGAATCGTTGGAATTTTTTGCTCAGACCCACGAAATTTGGATCATTGCTCTTTATTCATGTTGCCACTGTCTGCGAATGTAGGTTGATTGGACACAGTATGGGTGGGTCATCACCATTCATTGACGGAAAAATATGAGATGCGTATGCACTCACCCTTGTCCGTTGATCTATGGTGATGGTCATACCTGCTTGTGATGTGTTTGGGAAATGTATGCTTGCAGTACAGTTTGTTTTTATGACGAGTAGTTTTTCATCAGTGGTATACAATGGTTTGACGTGGGGTTGGATTTCTTCTTCATGGTATGGCCATCCGAACTTTTACTACATAGGTGAAGCCTTGGCTCTCAACGTGGTTGTGCTCTCTGTTGCGCCTTGTTATTTTTTCCTCCCTCTCCAACGATGCTGGTTGTTTCACCACTATGTCAGATTAAGTGGATTCTTTGGCTATAGTAATCGAAGCTTCTTTTTTACGCTGTGCCAAAGTCCACAATGATAGCCGAATTAGGGTGGAGCTGTTGTGACGTGCGTGGCATGTTGTGCTGCTTGTGTTGTCCGTCGGTATGCAATGTCTACTAGCCGGGCTAGTTATGTAATATAGAGCTGCTTTTATTGGCTCAAGAAACGTACACTTTTGTTGTTGTTTCGTAAGGTGTGCAGCGTCTTAAACACTACGATATCTTTATTCTTGGCATGGAGAATTTGGTTACAGATATTGTCTGTTTAATCATTATTTCCAACATTTGATTATTTCTCCCTACATGGAGAATAAAACATGTAACAGCCAGCATTTTACGTATCAGAAGATCATAAATTATTTTTATTTTACTCCCTGAGGGTTGGACCATTCTCATATTTTAATATGTTGCTTATGGGGATGTGAGACATGTCCATAATTTTCTACCAATTTTGTTTGTGACCATTTTGCCTCTATTAGTTTTGTACAGGGTATAACTTTTGACTTAGGTCGAATCAAGTGTTGAGATCTATGCCATTGGAAAGGAAATGATGTTTCTGTTTCTATGGAGTGGTCACATTAAAGATTTGGCTCAGAAGTTTGGAAGGAATCATTGTTTTATGGTTTAACTGTCGGTTGTTCAGGTTTTTAAGCCATAATGGGCTGATTTGAAGAGGCGTTAGTGGGCTGGTTGAAAGCTATAAATAGGGGGTGGGAGGTATGGAAAATAGTTTACTTTCCCCATTCTCTCATTTGGAAGAGCCATGGGATCCTTTGTTTCTCCTTCTTTCCACCATTAAAGATTAGGAAATCGAAGATCTACACCATTTTGAGGCTAGATCTACTCGTTTCAAGGGCGAGTTATTTGAATCGAGGAGTTTGGATCCAATTCTTGCTGTATGAAATCTTAATTCATTGTTTTTGCTTTGATTTGAAGAATTGGTGAGTGATATGCATCTCTCACACGGATTCAGTCAAGTGTATGAATGTTTGATCATGTTTTTCATCAAATTCAAGCATTTTCTCATAGATCTATACCTTGGTAAGTCCATTTTCATATTTTCGTACGAATCACTATAGGATTTGATTTAGCAAGTTTAAACCGATAATTTCTATGCTATTTCATATGTTTATGCATGTTAGATCCACAATTTAGATCATATGTTCATTTATTGTGGTTTTGGTGAAAATCGTATAATTTTAGTGATAATTGTCATATTCATGTTGTCAATGTTTTCGTAACATGCTTGTGGTCGTGATAAATGAATTAGATGAGTATATTTCGTCGATTGGCGAAGTTTTGGATGAAATTGGACTTGGGTTGGGGCTGTACAGGCCACGGGTCGAGCGAAGTACAAGTGTATTACAACATAGTACAACTTGTGGTCGGTTCGAGTAGAAATACACGGGTTCGGTCGCACACAGCAGGGTGGTCGGGAAGGAATGTACATGGTCAATCATACATGTTAGGTCGAGAGGGCCGAGGCTCGAGCGAAGGGGGGTTGGTCATGCATAGGACTCGGTTGGATCAGTTGGGGCTTCAGAGACACTGGGTTGGTCGCGCACACTGGATCGAGCATGTGCTCAAGCAGAAGGGGGTTGGCCTGGTTGGGTAGAGCAAGCATTGGGCCGAGCAGTGTAGGGTTCAGATCGAGCTAGTGAGGGGTCGTTCACCAGGGTATGGTCGGTCGGTTGGGTGTGATGCAGTGGGGTCAGTCGGTTCTAATGTAGTTGGGTCAGCCTGTGTTTAGCCCGGTCGGTCAGATATGAATTGAAGAGAATGAGCAACGCTTCTAAACGCTATGGTGAATCGCATAAGTGCTGTGATTTATTTCTTTAGCAAATGTGTGTGAATGCCATAGACTATATTAAACCTTATATTGAAGTTATTTGGTTCAGTGGTGATGATGGCTTCAACGGGAGTCCAGAAGAGGATGTTCGAAGTGATGTGATTAGTTCGTTGTTCGTCGCGTGCAACGAATGTGGAGTTGACTCAGGGATGTATTGAGTTCAGGTGAAATGATTGCTCTAAAGTATTCTGATCCTATGAATAATCGTAATTGATAACGAATAGAGATGAGAAGGCCGAGGAATTATCGTTGTCGTAGGTTCTAGAGGGGTCAAAGTAGGGGTACAATTAAAAGAACGGTTGTAGGTCGAGTACCCTGGGTGTCGTGTACGGCATAGGCATGTGTTATGTATAGCATGTGAGGTTTTTGCTAGAATCGGGGCGTCGAGTATGGTCCTTGACAGTTGATGGAAAATTGTTTTGCCAGTCATACGATTAACGATGGTTTCAAAGCAAGGTTGGCGGTGATAGCCAGAGTTAGTTATGGACGTTTGAATGCTTGGTTGTATTGATTGTACCATCTCATGGAGATTATCTATCTTTGAATGAGTGTTCTTTGGGTTCTTGTCTGATATTGGTTTCGGCCTTTAGGGCATGTGCTTGAGGGATCCTAAGTTTAGTTAGGGTGGTTTTCATGAGATATAACTAGATGTCGTATGAGTTGCTTTTACCATGTATGAATGGTTGTTCCGATTGCCATAGCTGAATTGTTATTTCCTTTGGATGTATGGATCGTAAAGGCTATCACTATCATAGGTGGGAAGAAAGTTGTAAGTACTTCTCGAGTGTTTTTGATGATTAGTTCATTTATCTACCTATTCTCATATACTTTATTGATGACGTTTGTTAGTTGTTTTATCACTTACTAAGACTGTTGTCCGACTCAAGGTTTTATGTTTCCCTCTTCTTACCTTGGGCTTTTAATCCGATTGTTTGGATGGGAAACTAGGTGGCAGGTGATAGCTTAGTGAGGATGATGTAGCTGTTCGGAGGCAAGAAGGAGGCTGGCGTACTATCTCTCTTACTATATAGTATTTTTGTTTCCACTGTTCGTTTTTCTTCTCTGAGTGTTGTAGTGAGGCAAATTGTATAAACACTATTGCTGTTATCTAGGTGTATGGTAATTACTTTCTTGTTGGTATGAAAGTTCAGTGTTTCTATTTCACTATTAATACATGTTGTATATATTCCATTATATTTTACCCTTGTGGTGTGAGATTTACGACAGGTTCCGATGGTGTTTACCTACTTTGATGATCGTCCATAGCTGCCGTGCACACCTTTCAGCACATTATTCCTCTTGTATAGTGCAAGGGTTATAGGCAGTTGTCACATTTGTTATCAAAGCTCTGGTTAATGATTTTTAGCCAAAGTTCGAAGACGTAATTGCGTATGAGAGACATAATTGTATATTTCAGTTAGATGCTTACTATATATATTAGCATATATAGGAGTAGCAGTTGTATTCCTTTAGCAGTTTTCTTGAAAGTGGCTAATTATTCTAAATTGCAGATTAGAATGAGTACATGAGCATCAAGACGCACTGCTAGGGAAGCTAATATTGGAGGGGGAAATCGCGGTGAACCAGACTACCCTACCATGCTTGAAGCCATGATGGAGGTATTCATGCGAAGGGTACCCGCTCCAGTGGCAGCTACAGTAGATGTAGATGTTCAATTGCCTAGGGTTGTGGATTTTGCGAAGCTATGCAAAGATTATACATCTCTAGGAGGAAAGCCATTCAAAGGAATGAAATCATCTGAAGAGGTTTACAGGTGGATGGATTCTTATGTTCGCATCTTTAGAGACTTAGGGTTGGATGATGCAACCAAGAGGAAGTTTGCATCAAGGCAAGGCCATGGAATGGTGGAATTCGGTTACACTTGAGACTCAAGAGGAGGAGATTTCAGGGGAGCAATTCCAGACTAAGTTTGAAGCAATGTTTATCTCCACAACTCAGAAATCTGCTCTATTCAAGAAATATGTGGAATTGAAGCAGAATGGTCATTATGTGCTTGACTATATTTTCGATTTTGAAGCCTTATCCAGATATGCGCGTTCATACATTGATACACTCTATCAAAAGAACGAGAAGTTCGTCATATGTCTAGATGCATACATAGGAAGACCTTTGGTGGATCACCTTGATGATTTATTTGAGAAGCTTGTGGAAGAGGCTGTACGTCATGAGAGCTTGTTCCCTAAAGAGGCCAATGTTGTCACTGCATCTAAGGAAGTTCAGAAGCCACAATAGGGTGGTAATAATAAGAAGAGGAAGCAACAACAACATAAGGGAAAGGATGGCCAAAAGAAGAATGATGTAACTTGCTTCAACTATTGGCAGAAGGGTCATTTTGCTAGTGAATTCAAGTGTGCAAAGCCAGGACACGAGAAGAAGGATTGTCCAAAATCAGCTAAAGGGAAGCAAGTGGTTAAGGCTTATGCTTTGGGGATAGTGCCGCCTTCTTCGAGAGTCCCTACTACTGAGGAAAAAGGAAAGGGTGTCGTCGTGCAAGGTACTCTTTCTGTTTAAGGTGTTTCAGTTCGTGTGTTATTTGATACTGGAGCATCACATTCATTCATTTGCAATGAGCTTATGTGCCGCTTGGGTTTGGAACCCAAGATTTGTGATAGACCTTTGATCGTGACTAATCCAATTAGGGGTTCGTCCAGTTTTTGCATGTTGAGTCGTGGTCTAGTGTTGTCAAGTCATGGTTTCTCTTTTGTGTGTGATTGCTTTATTCTTAACTTCGCTGGGTTTAGGATCATCTTGGG
This sequence comes from Allium sativum, assembly GCA_030737875.1. Taxonomy (NCBI): domain Eukaryota; kingdom Viridiplantae; phylum Streptophyta; class Magnoliopsida; order Asparagales; family Amaryllidaceae; genus Allium; species Allium sativum. Next base: position 962,750,459 of record CM060912.1, on the reverse strand, counting down.
AGTAGATTGGCTCAAGAGGTATGCAACAAGGGTGAATTGCGAGAAGCTAGAGGTAAGAGTCGGGGATGTGGAAGGGCTAAATATGTTGATTAGATGTAAGCCCGAAGACGGGGTCCTTGTAAGCTATCTATATTTGCTTGTGATTCCACAGGAAGACTTGTCATTTTTGCTTATCGCTAATGAGTTTGAGGATGTCTTTGACGAGGTCAAATAGTTGTCGCCGCATCATGAGATCGAGTTCAAGATTGATTTGATCGAGGGTGCTAAACCAATCATTATGTCTCAAAGGCGGGTGGCACCTAAGGAACATCGAGAGTTGGGGGTGCAAGTTTGAGACCTTATACGAAAGGGATTCATTCAGAGAAGTTTTTTCGAATGGGGTGCACCAGTAGTATTTGCAACTAAGGCGGATAACTCGTTAAGATTTTGTGTGGACTGTCGTGAGCTAAACAGGGTGACCAAGAAGAACAAGTATCCGTTGCCGAGGATTGATGACTTGTTCGATCAGTTTCATGAAGCCAAAGTGTTTTCGTAGACGTATTTAGCAACGAGATTTCATTAGTTGAGGGTGACAAAGGATAGTGTGCCTAAGACTAATTTTAGGACACTATCTGGTTTCTTCGAATGGCTAGTGATTCCATTCGGGTTGACTAACGTGCCAACGTATTTTGTGGATCTTATGAATAGGGTGTTCAGAGATAAGTTAAACAAGTTCGTGCTTTTGTTCGTGGATGATATTCTGGTTTACTCTCGGAACGAGGAAGAGCACAAGATGCACTTGCGAGTTGTGTTGGAAATCTTGCAAAAACATCAGCTGAAGCCTATGTTTTCAAAATGTCACTTCTGGAAGGGCGAAGTGTGTTTCTTAAGCAATGTTGTTTCTGGAAATGGGGTAGCGGTTGACCTTGCTAATGTGGCAGTAGTCCAGGACTTGGATAGACTTAAGAATGCGACGGACGTGAGAAGTTTCCTTGGGATAGCAGGTTATTAACGACGGTTTATCAAGGATTTCTCAAAGATAGCTGCACCATTGACAGGATTGAGAAAGAAGAACTTAGTGTTCACATGGGATGCAAAGTGTGAACAAGCATTTGGGATCCTGAAGGAGAGGTTGACAAGTGCTCCTGTGTTGACCATTCTGAACGGGAATGAAGAGATGGTGGCATACACCGATGCTTGTAGTACTTGGCTTGGAGCAGTGCTAATGCAAAAGGATAAGGTTGTGGCCTACGCGAGTCGACAGCTAAAGCCGCATGAGAGAAATTACCCAACTCATGATTTGGAGTTGGTAGCGATTGTGTTTTCTCTGAAGATGTGGAGACATTACCTATTAGGAGTTCGATTCGAGTTGTTCACAGATCACAAGTTGTTGAAGTATCTTTTCTCCCAAAAGGATTTGAATCTTCGGCAGCAACGATGGTTAGAGTTTCTAGCATCGTATGATTTCGGTATAGCCTATACTCCTCGCAAAGGCAAGCAATTACAGATGCTTTGAGTCGAAGACACACAAGTTTGGGAGCGATGTTTTCGAAATGGAAGAGTCTCGAGTATTTGGAAAGGTTTGAATTAAGGCCAAGGTGTGAACTGGGACCTAAAATGTTGGTAAGCTTGTCGATAAGACCTACCCTTATCGAAAGGATTGCAAGAGCCAAAAGCAAGATGTGAAGATTATCGAGTTTATCCAGAAGCTGGAACTAGAGAATAAAGAGTTCGAAGTTGATCGAGAAGGTTGGCTTCGAAAGTAAGGATGATGAATTGTTCCTGATATCGACGGGTTGAGAGATGAGGTTCTGAGGGAATGTCATCACTCGAAGTTGACGATTTATCCAAGTGGTAATAAGATGTATCAGGACATGAAGCGAGTCTACTACTAGAAGGGTATGAAGCGAGAAGTTGGAAAGTTCATTTCCAAGTGCATGAACAGTCAGCTGGTGAAAGCTGAACAGAAGAAGCCGAGTGGTTTGCTTCAGCCATTAGAAGTTCCGACGTGGAAGTAGGAGCAGATATCAATGGATTTTATCGATGGACTACCCAGAACCAGGGCAGGAAACGAAGGAATTTGGGTCATGGTGGATCATTTGAACAAAAGTGCGAGATTTATTCCTGTTAAGTCGACTAGGACGACACCAAAGTTGGATGAACTTTATGTGAAATGGATAGTTCGATTCCATGGTATTCCGAAGAGTATAGTGAGTGACCGGGATCCATTGTTTACAAGTGGATTTTGGAAATGTTTGCAAGAAGCTTTGGCAACCGGATTGTGTTTGAGTACGACATATCATTCCCAAACTGATGGTCAAACCGAGAGGGTCAACCGAGTTTTGGAAGATCTCCTAAGGCTTGTGTGCTAGACTTCAGAGGATCGTAGGAAGGCCATCTATACTAGTTGAGTTTGCATATAATAATAGCTATGGGTTTAACATTGGGATGGCATCATACGAGGCATTGTATGGAGGCCATATAATTCTCTAGCATGTTTGTTAGAAACTAAAGATAATTAGTACTTGGGCTGGAAATGATTAGAGAGACCTCGGATTGTATCGAGATCGTTCGACAACGAATGAAGGAAGCCCAAGATCGTCAGAAGAGTTACGCCGATAAACGTCATATGGATTTGGAATTTGACGTTGGAGAGATGGTTTCGTGATGATTTCTCCATTGAAGCATGTGGTCCGGTACGAAAGTAAAGGGAAGTCTACTCCAAGGTTCGTTGGACCATTTCCGACAGTCGAGCGGAGTGGAAAGCTTGCATATAGGTTGGAGCTACCAGAGAAGATGTCGAGTGTGCATAATGTTTTCCATGTGTCATTTCTATGAAAGTTCGTGCATGATTCGAATGTGGTGGTTTCTCCAGAGCAGTATGAAGACCCAGAAGTCGAGATCATAATTACGAGACCTCATAAGCCGCTTTATGTTGTGGGGAATGACACGAAATAACTTAGGAGGAAGACGGTTAAGCTAGTCAAGGTACAATAGAGTGAGGATCAAGACGATTGTACATGGGAGACGGAAGGGAGCATGAAGGCGACCCATCTAGAACTTTTCGTGGGTATAACCCGTTAGTATCATATCGTCTTACATCGTTGGGGCTTTTACTATTATGTTTATGTTAGAATTATGCATGCTAGGATAAGGCTATGGATGCATGGCTTGATGGCTACTAGTTTTGGTGATAGAATTGGCTGCTCATGGATGGTAGGCATACGGAATTGCTTTGGTTGCTTACGTTTGTTGGAATTTCGAGGGAGAAATTCCTAAGGGGAAGAATGTAACATACCACATTTTACGTATCGGTAGATCGTAAACTATTTTTATTTTATTCCCTAAGGGTTGGATCATTCTCATATTTTAATATGTTGCTTATGGGGATGTGAGACATGTCCATAATTTTTACAATTTTGTTTGTGACCATTTTGCCTCTATCAGCCTTGTACAGGGCATAATTTTTGACTCAGGTCGAATCAAGTGCTGAGACCTATGCCATTGGAAAGGAAATGATGTTTCCCTTTCCGTAGAGTGGTCACATTAAAGATTTGGCTCAGCGGTTTGGGAGGAATTACTGTTTTAAGGTTTAACAGTCAGCTGTTCAGGTTTTTAAGCCATAATGGGATGATTTGAAGAGGCCCATTAGTAAGCTTGTGGAAGGCTATAAATATGGGGTGAGAGGTATGGGAAATAGTTTACTTTCCCTATTCTCTCACTTGGAAGAGGCAAGGAATCATCCATCCTTCGATTTCTCCATCTTTCCGCCATTAAAGCTTAGGAAATCGAAGATCTACACCACTTTGAGGCTAGATCTACATCGTTTCAAGGACCAGTTCTTCGAATCGAGGATTTTAGATCCAATTCCTTGCTGTCCGACATCTTAATTCATTGTTTTTGCTTTGATTTGGAGAATTGGTGGGTGATGTGCATCTCTCATATGGATTCAATCAAGTATATGAATGTTTGATCATGTTTTTCATCAAATTCAAGCATTTTCTCATAGATTTATACCTTGGTTAGTCCGTTTTCATATGAATCACTATAGGATCTGATTTAGCAAGTTTAAACTGGTAATTTCTATGTTATTTCATATGTTTATGCAGGTTAGATCCACAATTTAGATCATATGTTCATTTATCGTGATTTTGGTGAAAATCATATAATTTTAGTGATAATTGTCATATTCATGTTGTTAATGATTTCGTAACATGCTTGTGGTTGTTTTGAATGTGCTAGATGAGTATATTTCATCGATTATGTCGATTGGCGAAGTTTCGGTCAAATCTGGACTTGGATTGGGGTTGTATAGGTCAGGGGTCGAGCGTAGTACATGTGTAGTACAACATAGTAAAACTTATGGTCGGTTCGAGCAGAAATACAAGGGGTCGGTCGCACATTACAGGGTGGTCGGGCAAGAATATACAGGGTCGGTCATACACGTTAGGTCGAGCGGGCCTAGGCTTGAGTGAAGGGGGGTCGGTCGCGCACATGACTCGGTTGGATCGGTTAGGGCTTCAGAGACACTGGGTTGGTCGCACACATAGGATCGATCACGGGCTTGAGTAGAAGGGGGTCGGTCTTGTTGGGTCGAGCAAGCATTGGGTCGAGTAGTGTAAGGTTTAGATCGAGCTAGTGAGGGGTCTGTCACTAGGGCATGGTCAGTCGGTTCTGATGCAGTTGGGTCGGTCAGTGTCTAGCCCGGTCGATCAGATATGAATTGAAGAGATTTTGCAGCACTTCTAAACGATGTGGTGAATTGCATAAGTGCTTTGATTTATTTCTTTAGTAAATGTATGTGAAAGCTATAGACTATATTGAACCTTATATTGAAGTTATTTGGTTCGATGGTGATGATGGCTTTGACAAGAGTCCAGAAGAGGATGTTCGAAGTGATATGATTAGGTCATTATTCGTCATATGCAATGAATGTGGAGATGACTCAAGGATGTATTGAGTTCGGGTGAAGTGATTTCTCTAAAGTGTTCTGAGCCTATGAATAGTCGTAATTGATAAAGACTAGAGATAAGAAGGCCGAGGAATTATTCTTGTCGTAGGTTTTAGCGGGTCAAAGCAGGGGTAGATTAAAAGACTGGTTGTAGGTCAAGTACCCCGGGCGTTGTGTATAGCCTAGACACGTGTTGTGTATAGCGTGTGGAGTTTTTGCTAGAACCGGGGCGTCGAGTATGGTCTTTGGCAGTTGATGGCAAATTGTTTTGCCAGTCATACGATTAATGATGGTTTCAAAGCAAGGTTGGCGGGGATAGCTAGAGTTAGTCATGGACGTTTGAATGCTTGGTTGTATTGATTGTGCCATCTCATGGAGATTATCTGACTTTGAATGAGGTGTTCTTTGGGTGCTTTTTTGAATTTGGTTTCAGCCTCTCGGGCTTGTGCTTGAGGGATGCCAAGTTCAATTAGGGTGGTTTTCGTGAGATATAACTAGATGTTGTATGAGTTGCTTTTTCCATGTATGAATGTTTGTTCCGATTGCCATGGCTGAATTGTTGTTTCCTTGGGATGTATGGATAGTAAAGGCTATCACTGTCAGAGGTGGGAAGAAAGTTGTGAGTACTTCTCGGGTGTTTTGGTAGATTAGTTCATTTATCTACCTATTCTTATATATTTTATTGATGAGGTTTGTTAGCTATTTTATTGCTCACTAAGACTGTTGTCTGATTCAAGGTTTTATGTTTCCCTTTTATTACCTTGGGTTGTTCATCCGATTGTTTGGATGGGCAGACTAGGTGGCAAGTGATAGCTTAGTGAGGACGATGTAGCTATTCGGAGGTGAGCAGGAAGCTGGCGTACTATCTCTCTTACTATATAGTATTTTTATTTCCTTTGTTCGTTTTTCTTCTCTGAGTATTGTATTGAGGCAAATTGTATAAACATTATTGCTGTTACCTAAGTGTATGTATATTACTTTCTCGTTGTTATATAAGTTTAGTGTTTCTATTTCACTATTAATACTTGTTGTATATATTCTATTATATTTTATCCTTGCGCTGTGAGATTTACGACAGGTTCCGATGGTGTTTACCTACTTTGATGATCGTTCATAGCTGCCATGCACACCTTTTAGCGCATTATTCCTCTTGTATAGTGCAGGGCTTATGGGCGATCGTCACAAAACATAAGATAGTAGTCTAGTGTGATATCTTGCACATATACTATAATCTTGTATAGATTCTATGGATGACTTATAATAAATGTCGTACATAGTGGACAGTCCATCTTAAAAACCGACTAGCTAACTGCTAACTACAGTCACCTGTATTATATTGTAATTTTATTATTAGTTATAATAAAAGAGTGTTATGGAACACTATAAATACTGGCCGACTATGCCAAAAAATAATATTAATTGTGTTTATAAACTATAAGTTACTTTTATTGACTATCAACTACTTACAATAATAAACATAATTAACAATTATTTACTAATTTTTAGTTTATTAACTATAATTTGTTAATTTACTTCTTGTTTGTTAGGTATTATTTATTCTTATTTACTTCTACTTTATTAATAATTAATTATATTATAGACTACTAATTATTAATTTCTTTTACTACTCATAATTAATTAATAATTATTTAAACTTAATTATTATACTAAATATCACTTTATTTGATATTATTTATTTATTTATTCCGAAATGTAATTCATAAATATTAATTATAATTTGCTAATTATTAATAGTTAAATATAACAAAATATTAAATATAAAAATAATTAGTAGTTATAAATTATTTATTGATAATCATTAATTATAGTAAATTATTTATCATAACATATGTAAGCTATTGTTTATTATTATTGATACGTAAGTGCTTTGATTATAATAATTTCTAGTTGCATCGATGTATTTGCTTCAGTTCCTAAGGAACCGATGCAAGTAAAGTTATTTGCTTCGGTTCCTAAGGAACTGATGTAAACAACAGTATTCACGTTGGTTGTAAGGACAACTGAAGCAAAGAACACTATTTTGCTGCAGCAAAATTGCTTCGGCTGTTCATACAACTGAAGCAATTGATATTATTCACATCGGTTGCATGCATAACCGAAGCAACTGTGCCAAAGCAATTGCAAATTACACTACTTGCTTCAATGCATTTGCATCGGCTGTGCAAAAAACCGAAGCAAATGATTCTAGTTGCTCCGGTTGTGAGCACAACCGTTGCAAATGTGCCGAAGCAACAGGCTATTTTTGTACCAGTGGAGGTGAGAGGGTAAGATTGATGTCTGGATTTACTTGGTGGAGAGTGCTATGCCTGTTGCATTACCAGTACGTCACATGGCTCCGAGGGGGAGGAAGGAGCTTAATAAGTTGGTAGGTGAGTTGTTCGATAAAGGGTTTATTAGACGAAGTATTTGTGAGTTGGGAGAACCGGTCGTCGTCATAACTCAGGTGGATGACCCTCTTTGTTTATGTGTGAATTACAGTGTTGAACAAGCTCACGAAGGAGAATAGACACACACTCCCTCATATAGATGACTTGTTAGATCAGTAGGTAGGCGCTTTAGTTTTCTCACAGCTGGATTTGGCTTCAGGTTTTCATTAACTTTGGGTGGTGGGTGATAGCATAAATAAGATTTCCTTTAGGACCCCAGACAGATTCTTTTAGTGGTGGGTTATGCCTTTTGGGCAAACTAATGCACCGATGTATTTTATTGATTTGATGAGGCGGGTATTTATGGAGTTCCTAAATAAGTTCATGGTAGTTTTAGTTGATGACATCTTGGTGTTCTCAAGGTGCAAGGATGAACACACCATTCACTTGGAAGAGGTCCTTCGTACTCTCTGTGCACATCAGTTAAAGGCAAAGTTCTCTAAGTGCCACTTTTGGTAGAAGAAGGTGATGTTCTTAGGGAATGTTGTCTCTAAAGATGGTATAACGGTGGAACTCGCTAAGGTTATCGCAACACAAGATTGGAAAGACCCCAAGAATAGGACAGAGGTGAGGAGCTTTATAGGTTTGGTAGGATACTATTAGAAGTTCATTAAGGATATTGCATGGATTTCATCTCTGCTTACCCGCCTTACAAAGGAAAATCTAGTATTTGCTTGTGATGTGGGTTGTGAGTATGCATTCTTGATGTTGAAGAAGGCTATCACATCAACTCTAGTATCGACTCTTTCAGATGGTACAAAGATGTCCACTATGCATATAGATGCTTGGGAATGGGTTTAGGTGCGGTTCTTATGCATGAGGGTATGGTTGCTACGGTAATAGAAAACTGATAGTACATGAGAAGAATCACCCTACCCACGATTTAGACTAGTGGCGATATTGTCGGTGCTTAAGTCTTGAAGACATTACTTATTAGGTTAGTAGTTTGAGCTATACACCGACCATAAGTCTCTCGAGTACTTGTTTTTGCAAAAGGATCTTAATTTGATAAAGCAGCGCTGGATGGAGTTTCTTGCATCCTATAACTTTGAGATATCATATACCCCGTAGAAGGGGAATGTAGTGGCAGATGCACTGACTAATCAGAGGATGACTTTGAGTCCATTTTTCGTAGAGTGGCAGAGTTTAGGGTTTATTTCTCCATTCAATTTTAGACTATCTATGGATTATACACCAGGATTATTAGCATCATTGGAGGTGCAACCTACTCTCTTGGAGCGCATTGGATCCAGCCAGCGCGAGGACCAACAGTTAGCAGGTATCAAGGAATGACTTAATAGAGGAGAGATCTCTAGTTACAATTCTAGGTACTCTATAGATGAGAGAGGGTGGCTACATTGTGATGGAAGATTATGCATTCCTCGAGTTAATGATTTGTTGATATCAGTTTTAAAGGGGCTCATCACTCTCAGATGACCATCCATCCGGGCAGTGATATATGAAATTTATATAGACAAGAGGCGGGCATTTCATTGCATAGGGATGAAGAAGGATGTAGCAGAGTACAGGCTAGATGTATGACTTGTCAAAAAGTAAAGGCTGAGCAGAGGAAACATGGGGGATTGCTTTAGCCTCTAGGTGTGCCACAGTGGAAGTGGGAGCTCGTCTCGATGGACTTCATAGATGGGTTATCCAGATCAAGGAAGGGAACACTAGTATTTAGGTTATAGTCGATAGGTTGATTAAGAACGCTTGTTTCATTCCGGTTAAGATTAAGCATACGACGACTTAGTTGGCATAAGTGTATCTTAGAGAGATCATCCGACTTCCTGGAGTTCCCTTTAGTATTGTTAGTGATAGAGACCCCATCTTTTCCAGTCAGTTTTAGAGGAGCCCGTAGGAGGCATTGGGGACACAACTATGACTTAGCACTGCCTATCACCCTCAGACAAATGAACAGACGGGGATGGTTAATAGGATTCTTAGTGGTTTATTACGATTGTGTATCTTGGACTACGTAGGGACTTGGGAGGAGCATCTTCCATTGGTAGAGTTCGCGTATAATAACAGCTACCAAACTAGCATAGGTATGGCTTCCTTCAAGGAATTGTATGGGCGGCTTGCAAATCACCTACTTATTGGTGAGAGTCCATGGATAGACTTCTACTTAGGCCTGAGATTGCTAGGGAGACCTCAGATTAGATAGATTTGACTCAGAGACAGATAAAGGCATCTCGGGACAAATAGAAGACGTATGTAAATTAGTGGAGGACAAACATAGAGCTCAAGGTAGGAGACTTGGTTTTCATCAGTGTGTCACCTTTAGGGATTGTTGTTCGGTTCGGCTCAGTGTGGAAGTTAGCTCCAAGGATCATAGAGCCATTCGTTATAGTAGAGAGGATAGACCAGACGACGTATAAGGTTAGACTACCATGGAAAATGATAGGAGTTCATGATGTATTCCATGTTTTGCACTTGCGAAAGTGCTTTCATAATTCCGTGGTAGTGGTGAAGGTGGGTACCCTAGAGGAGGTCGAGGCAGATAGGGATGCATCTGTTAGGCGAGTTCCTACACAGATAGTAGGATTTGAGGTGAAGAAGTTGCAGAATAAAGAGATCAAGCTTATTAAGATTCAGTGGGGAGGGGACAACGATGATGCAATTTGAGAACTAAAGGATAGGATCCATGCTTCTTTTCTGTTTCTCTTTGATAGTATGCTCTTAGTCCTTTACTAATCTTTGAATTTGGATCTATTTTCCTACAGTTTAAATTATAACTTTTATGTGGAAGCCTATGGATTAGAAGAAATGGATTGAAACATGTTATGATTGAATGGATTCACATGGATGCAAGTGTTTGCTAGTGGATGCAGTGGATACATATACACACACTAGGCACTAGTTAGCGATCGACAAAGAAGGACACTTACATAATTGCATATGGTTGTGTTTGCATTTTTAATTTATTTTAAATATGGATGAAACATGTTTGAATCATAACATGGTTGTTGCATTTTGGTGAATGATTTTTGCTCGCATATAGAATTATATGTATTATTAGTGTTCCTTTGCATACAACTAGATGTATGACACAGACATGGAATTGCATTAAAGAGGTCAACTGAATCAGTGGATCACCTAATTTTAGTATTAGTTTAGGGACATATACACAACACTTTTTGCATATGTTCATAAAAAGCATTATAAAATCTAGGAACAATGGATGCCAGTGGTGGATGATTGAGTGGATGGGTGTAAATAATGGTTGATAATATTTACATCATTCTTCTAGCCTTAGAGATTTCGGGGATGAAATCTTTTAAGGAGGAAAGAATGTAACACCTCGAATTTTAATAAACAATAATTATATAGAAAAGGGTTATAAATTAAATATTAATCAAAATAAACTTCAGAATTGGACAATAAGGATAGCACCTTTGGGCCTGTTGTACTTTTTTGATGAAAATAGACACTTATTTTGCTAAAAACGGAGTTATGATGAATAATTTATAAATTAAGGAAGATATCCATATATCAGAAGAAAAAAAATATGTAATAATATATAGTATAACGGGTGAGTGGGACGACCCGGTGCCATTTGGGTCGACCTTATGTCGACCAAGACAATATTTAGATTGACTTTGTGTCGATCCAAGGCGTGGGTGGGTCGACCTAAAGCGCTTGTAGGTGCATGCCACGGAGCGCACGTTTATTTTATTTAAACGTTATTTTCTGATATGGCTTATTTTTATTGGTTCAATTGACATCCATTCTTTCTCTCTTGTTTTTTTCTTCTTCTTCTTTCCCAGGTCTATCCTAAAATTAGGAAGGGACAAATAATTAAATATTTACGGGGATGAAGAAGTTGTATACTTGTAAATATTTATTTTTATAAATATTTCTAGAGGCGAAGCAACTACTGGAATAAGAAAGGCCATAGGGAAAGCCTTCTTCAATGGATCTATGAGTTTTTATGTGATTTCTATGTTAGTAATTTATGCAGGAAAAGTTTGACAATTAAATAGTTTTAGTTTACAAGTTTAATGTTAAAGTATTTATATGTTTAGTTTTTCTGTAAAGTTACTATAATCTATTTTTTGTCTATGCTTATTTCTTTCCAGTTATTTACTGTTTATAAGTAATTCTCCTTCTCCTATCCCCTTCTTTGTTGTGGTTTTATCTACAGTTCGGACTAAGCCTCATTTTATTTGTTTTGTTTATTTACGAGTCTAGGCCTTGCGAGTAGCCCAAACCATTTCCCTTTTTCTTTTAGCGCTGAGCCTAGGTCTTTATCATTAATTTTGCGTTAAAATTGGAACAATATTGAAATTGAATAAAAAGGGATAATTGGGGATTTTAGAACTGAATAAATATAATATTATCGGTATTGGACTGTAAATAGGGGATAAAACTTAATATATAATTAGAGAACATGCAACATATAAACTATAATACGTAACTTAGTTGGACGCTAAGTAACATGGGTTTGGGTTGTATAAAAGAATAAACATGAACTAGAAATGTTTAATACAACATAAGAATATAACATGAGGTTATGTTGGGCTTAGTAATAAACTTAAATTATGTTAAGTTAAATTAAAAATAAAATTAATAAGATAAGATAATAGAGTCCGTTCCGGCATCATGGGGATGATTAAGGAAAATAAGTTCCTCGTAGATTAGGTCTGTTCCAACAGCGTGGAGCTGATTGGGGAAAATAAGAGGCCTAATAAAATAAAAAAATTGTAGTGGGAGTCTGTCCTGGTAGCTTGGGGCTGATTAGGGAAAATAAGTGGCTCGTAGGTTAGGTCTATTTCAGCAGCGTGGAGATTATTGGGGAAAATAGGAGGCCAAATAAAATAATAAAATTGTAGGGAGGGGGGGTGGGTCTGTTCCGACAGTGTAGAGTTGATGGGGGAAAATAAGTGGCTCAAAGTTTTGGTCCATTCCAACAGCGTAAGGATGACTGGGAAAATTAAGTGGTCGAACAGAAAAATAAATTGGGACCAAGTCTAGGGGGTGACTTGTGTCAATTGCATATTTGGTTGAAGACTCGTATTAGGAAGTACCCCTGTTATCGTGTATGGAAGTCTCACATTAGGTAGAGGTGAGGGCACGCTTTACTGCGATGGATAGTAGAGGTCCAATCAAGGTGGGTACGGGAGTGTTCCAGCGGGACGATGAGCAAGCAACGTGGCGATTGTGGAAAATAAGTCGTTGTAACACCTGTAATTAACGACTATATCCTTTTAGTTGATGGGTTCGAGATTGATAACCCGAGTTCCGGCGTAGGTTATCACATTGTGGTTATAGGTGCTGATCGATGGGTAGAAATTAGGAAAAACCTAATTTTTATATCTTGGTAAGTTAATGAAGCAATCTTAGATTTGAATAAGAAACAAGTCTTTATTTGTGTTCAGCTTTGTTTACTTCTTTCATACCTTTATGCCTTATGTCCTTAGAACTGTTCATATGTCTAATGTCTTCTCGACTTATGCTCATGCTACAAATTACTAGAAATCACCAGACGTATGTCAGACCTAGTTTGTTTTCTCCTTCGCTTTTCCTTTCCCCTCCGGGTTCATAGGATGGAGGGTCTTAGTAGTGATTCTTGATTTTTCAGTTCAACTTGGATTCATACTCATGTATTGGTTCATTTCTCATTTTCTGTTGTATTGACATTGAGAGGGATCGTTTTACTTATGTACTCAGATATTATGTTTTTCCACGAGATAGTGTATTTGGTTTTATGTTAATGACTATTTGGTACTTTTGAAATGTGGTAAGCATTGTGATTTGACTAGCTTTATTAAATTGTTGTTTTAGAACATCCGCTGTGTTATATATTTCTTTCTTGTGAATTTTAGCTTCTGTGTCATTACATTATACCTAAGAGTTTCATAAACCTTAGTGGATCCTCATACGAGTGATGTTAAGGGGTATGTGGTGTTTCAGGACTAATTATGTACAGTGGACTTCTTATCAATGGGAAGTTGCATAAAGTTATTCTAGGACCATGAATATATTATTCTGTTCACTAAATCGGAATGTGTTTAACACAATGTCTGTTTGTAAGTCTACATATAAAATTTAGAGAACTTTGCAAGTTACTCATTATGACACTAGTAAAGATAAACAAAATATGTGTAACACCCCGAAATTTTAACGAAACTAGAGTGATAAATTAAAGAATAATTGATTTGAAATACACTGTTAATAATGAATTAAGGAAAACTTAATTAAATATTAAGAATTATGTAAAAAGGACTGCACCATTGCGTCCGTCTCGAAATTTTGGTCAAGATAGACACCACTAAAATGGTCTTTGTATGAAGAGGTTATTAAGGTTTGAAGTTTTATGCATATAAGGAGAATATATATATATATATATATATATATATATATATATATATATATTATTCAGAATTCAAAATTTAAAAATCAGCAAAATACGAAATCGACGGTCCAAACCATGAAATAGTCGACCATTTGGGGTCGACCGGAGACCTTGCTGGGTCCCCCTGCAGATCTGGGCAGTATATGTTTTTCTGATCTTAGACCAATTTTGGAGCTAGATTCGTTAACCTTAGGTTATATAAAGGACCCTAATCCTAGTTTGTTCATCTAAAAAATAATGGTGACGACGATGTTCTGCTGCAACCTCAACTAAATTGCCTATTGTTCTCCAAAATTAAGTTTAAAAAGATTCAAGAGTTTCAACTATAGATCTGAGATTCAACACCAACAATTTCTTTTATATATTCTAAACTCTGAACACTATGTGTTTGTTACTTGTAGATTTAAATGATTAAAAGTAAACGTGATATGACTGTGATTTGGATTTGTTATAAATCATGAATCTATGACATCCTTGAATCTTAAATATTATCATGTCATGTTAGATCTAATTCGCTTGAGGTTAATTTATCATGTCGTGTTAGATCCAATTAGTTTGAGGTTAATTTATCATGTCATGCTAGATCTAATTCGTTTGTGGTTAACTTATCATGTGACATTTGTGGATCTTAAACTTTACCTATTATGTGGTGATTAATTTAGAGTTATCATTAACTGAAAATATGAATCCTTATTTATTCATGCCTATTATGATAACCTTAGTATGTTAGATCTTGTTTTATTATCACATGCTCACTAGATCACCATGCCAATTACATGCTTATGTCACTTTTGTTGAAGTAATCACTATTGTCATCTTTCCCTTTTATTGTGTGTGGCTAGGATACTTTCTAGCCTAGGCATGACGCCAAATTTATACGAATGCGTCCGATTGGGGACGAAGGGAAAACGTAAAATTGGCATAAATTGTAAATGGGAAGTTTGGCATAAATTAAGTAATAAATGCGAACATGAATTTTGGGCATATATTAATTATGACCATAATTGGGGGAAAAATAGGCAAAACACCTATAAAAGAAATAGGTATAATTAATTAATAATTGAAATGCCTACGATTACAGTAATTAGGTAATATAATGGCACTTAAGACATAAGCTTAGATTGCACTTGAAGTGGAAGTCTGCCCAGAACCAACCGGCATATCCAGCGACTGCAAGTGGTGAATCTAATGTGAGAGGTCTAAGTGCACAAATACGAGATGGGATAAGACACAAGGTTAGGCCCAACTTGTGGAAGAAGTCTGCCCGGACCTGACCAGCATATCCAACATCCAAAAGTTGTAGGCCTAATGTGGGAGGTCTAGCCCATTATAACCATAAATGGACATGGTAATGAATTGGAGAAAACTAGGAATGATAATATCCTATTATGATTAATTACTTAATGAAAATGTTGTATATAATAGTAGGCTTGTCCTAGGGACAAGTGGAAATTATAACATAAGTTATATTAAAAGGAAAGAAAGCTTATTAGTAAACCTTAGTTAAGAAAACTAAGTTAATAAGTAAACAACATCAAGTTGTAGTGATATGTTAAACAGGTGAACTGAGACGAAGCATACTTAATTAAATATTAAGTAAAACATGTTATTGTAACTATGGAAATAGACAATACAAAAGGGATTGTAAGATTACTTCCGTTAATTACAATCCAAGGGTGAAAGATTGTAAGATTACTTCTGTTAATTACAATCTATAGAATAACATGTAATGTGGCTCATTAATGAACTTAAATGGATTAAGTTATATTTATATGAAATTAATAAGCAAGTGAAACTATGGCAAGTAAAAAGCAGTCAATGTGAATGAGGATAACCTGTTAATCTGTAATACTTAACCTAGTTGAATCCATAGGGATTGTGTGAGCATAAACATGAATAGGGGTTAATTAAATGTTGGGTAGGAGGGTAATACTAGTATATATAGGCCCACAAACTTAACTGTTAAATAAACATGCTTGAATCAGTGGGAGTGTTAAGTAAATTTTGGGTAGGTGGGTAATATTAATATTTACATATAGGCCCACAAACTTAACATGGTAAGGTTATGTAATTAGAGACACCTAGTGGTATACATAGCCGATGGAAATAATAAAACTATGTAATTAAAAACACCTAGTTGTATACATAATCAAATGGAAAACCTAGTGGGGGATACAAGACAATAGGGAGAGCTTGTGTCATATTGTGTGGGGCTCGTTTTAGCCGGTAACCTGGAGTAGGTATCAAACATGTACTTCGAACTAGGTTGGAGAAGGGGCACGCTTACTGGACTGATTGTAAGAGATCCAAATGTGGAGGACGGTGTGGGCGGCGCAAACCGACCAGGACATGTGCGTGCATGAGCCAGGCAAAGGTGGATAGTTCGACCGTGACACCTGTAGATATAGGGCTGTGCATATCAGCGAGGGGTTGCCACTTTAGGACGTGATACATCCTACGGTGGGGCCGACACAGAGTATCTATGCGGATTGGAGAGCCGATCGATTAGGGTAGTAGTTAGGATACATTTGGACGTATGCCTAAGTCTACCACCTTATAGTGGAAGGGATCATCTCATTTTGGTTATACTAGTAATAGTGCAGAGTAATCATTAGAGAAGCGTATGCACCTTATCCTGTCTACCTTGTCACACCTGCCTTTTATATAGTAATCTCTTTTATCCACTTTATATGCCTGTCATGCTACTTTTATTTATTTACTTGCTAAAATTAACTAGACTCGCCAAACTTTATGTCTGACCCTTTTTGTTTCTTCTTCTTTCTTCCGTTTCCCCTCCATGTTCTTAGGGTGAGAATACTCAGGCTTAGTCAGGACTCGGTTATCATCTTGCTAGGAGCTGCTTTCGAAGTATGGCTCAAGTTCTTATCTCTACTATGACTTTGTCTCTTTTTGGGGAATTATGTTTTCTTTTTGGTATTTATGTAGTCTGATAGTACAAGACTGTAGTTTCTATGTTGTAATGGGTTTTTGTATTTCAGACATGTGAATTTTCGGACTACAGTGTTTTATGATAAATAAAGTTTTTATTCCACTGTTATTTTATATATCTATCTTGTAATATTTCTATTCTGTTTATTATAACGCTTCACGAAACTTAATGCATTCCCTTTGTGAGTGACATTAACGGACGTGGGGTGTCACACTTGGTATTAGAGCTGAAGGTTACCAGATTGGATAAAGTTTTTGAAAATAATAGCTAAAGGTTACAAGATTGGATAAAGTTTATGAAAATTATTTTCAAAAAGGTTTTAAAAGAAAGCATTTTCAAAAAGAGAAGTCTGTTTTGAAAAAATATTCCCCAAAGCCATATGTAATATCTCTCGATTCTCCGCTTGATTCCTTTTTCCTTTTTGTCTGGGGAATCGATTCCTCCGGAAAGGTTTCCCCATTCGGGCATGATTCCGTAGGGATGTTTAAACTGCGGCACATGTCAAAGGGCGATGAAGTGCCTAACCTACATCTATAGCTGCAGTAGTATCACCTGCAGCTAATTTTCTGGAGCTTCGTAAGGAGTTCTATGCGATGGAGGCAACTTTCGAGAGACTTGTTAGCTTGTTACGCAAGGATGGTAAAAAGGAGAACAAGGGACTTAGTGCTATGGAGCACAGCCCAAGGACGAGAAAAATGATGGCTCAGGAAGGGAACACAGATAAAGTTCAAATAAATATGAAAAGGAAGAAGTTAAGGTTGAGGGAGGAAACACAAAATAAAAAGGTATGGCCAAAGAAAGGACAACAACAGAAGAAGAAGGGCGAAAAGAATGACAAGACTAAGGGTAAGAGGAAGTGCCATAGTTGCGGGTGAGAGGGTCACTTGGCCAAGGACTGCATGAAAAGGTAGAATGCTTGCTTTTTTTGTAGAGAGGTTGAACACTTTGCTAGGGAGTGCCCGAAGAAACTGGGATCATAGGGATAAGGTCAAAGGATAGGAATTTCTAGAGGGCAGGTGCATGATCTCGCGATCAGTGCTCCTGATAGAGGTAGGAAATTTCTGTGGAAGGTTTAATTTCTCTTTCTAATCATCCTATTAGAACACTTTTTGATTCTGGTGCTTCACATTCATTTATATCTAGTTCCGTGGTTAAATCTCTGCACTTAATTACCAGTATGGTAGTGGATTCCGTAGTTGTCCCAAATCCCATTGTTGGTTCAACTAATTTATCTATGATTTGTCGGGGTTTGAGGATATCTGTACTAGGCGTCAAATTTGAGTGCGACACGTATGTGCTTGGGTTTATGGGCTATGGGTTGATTCTAGGAAAGGATTGGCTTAACAGGTATGGTGCCATTCTGGATTGTGAGAGGAGGGTCATTAGACTGCTGACTTGCCAAGGGAGCACCCTCGAGATTTCTTGCGACACCAAGGAGTCTGTTATGTTGAGTTTCCTAGATTCACTTGACGCACATATCAATGATCTAAAATATATTCCAGTAGTCTGTGAGTATCCAGATGTCTTTGATGTGGTTCGGGGTTTACCCCAAGGCGAAGAGATCGATTTCCGCATATATTTAGTAGATAATGCAAAGCCAGTTGCATTTCCCGTGCGCCATATCACTCCAAGAGATAGTAAGGGAGCTACTTGAGAAAGGGTTTTCTTTTGGGATGGGATGAAGAAAGATGTAGTAGATTTTGTTTCTTAATGTCTGATTTTCCAGCAAGGCAAAGCTGAGCAAATGAAGCCCAGTGGTTTACTTCATCCTTTAGAGGTCTCGGAGTGGAAGTGGGAGAGCATCTCCATGGATTTCATAGATGGTTTTCCTAGATCAAGGAAGGGAAACACTAGCATTTGGGTGATAATAGACATGCTTACTAAGAGCGTTCATTTCACACCAGTTAAGAGTAAGAGGACAACAACATGGTTGGCAGAAGTTTACGTTCATGGGATAGTCCGTCTTCATGGAGTACCTTCCAGTATCGTAAGTGATCGAGATCCCATTTTTACCAGTGAATTTTGGAGGAGCTTGCAAGAAGAATTATGTACACAGATATGTTTGGGAACCGCTTATCCTCAGACAGATGCACAGACGGAGAGGGTGAACAGAGTTCTAGAGGATCTTTTGAGGCTGTGTATCCTAGACTTCGAAGTGACTTGGGAAGAAAACCTTCCTTTAGTAGAGTTTGCCTACAACAACAATCATCAAGCTAGCATTAACATGGAACCCTTTGAAGCATTATATGGACGACCCTGTAGATCACCAACTTGTTGGTGGGGATCTACAGAAGGACTTTTGCTTGGATCGGAGGTTAAGAAGCTATTCAAATGAGAAGTCAAGTTGGTGAAGGTTCAGTGGGAGACAACCAAGCAGATGCAACTTGGGAGACCGAAGACAAGATTTTGCGCTACGTACCCTTTTCTTTTCAAAGGAATGTTCATAACTACTTTTTCCAAAGCTTTTATTCGCACTTGCTTATATCATCTGAGTATATCCTATCAATCGAATCTTCGGCCTTTAGTTAGGAAATCTGTAATAACCCGGAAATTCTGAACCAGTTTAAAAATTTTATTTTGGCAATTTTATCGAATTTTGAATATTTAAAATACATTATTTTAAATAATATCGACGAGAAATTTATTTTGAATATAATTCGAACGTATATATTATATACGTCGTCGTTAGAATATAAATATTTATATATAATTATAAATAGAATTGAAAATGGCGCGGTAGTTCGATAATTCGATTTCAAACTTCAATTGAATGTACCGGGTGCAAAACAATCCGGATTTTAGTGAAACCAAAAACATTAGGATCTAATTGATAATATCTTTCCAACGAATCCGAAAAATCAAAATTTCATAGCGGGAATCAAAAGATATGTCCAGTTGAAAATTCTGAATAGTCGCTATGGAATTCAGGCCCTTAAAAATAGGAATTTTGCAAACGACCTCGGATTTCGACGAAACCACTTTTGTTGGGTCCGTGATGCCAAATTATGGCTAGGTTTCAAATTTCACAATTTTCTGATTCAATATGTGAGCGTGCAAAGGAAAATGCGTTTGACCAGTTTCAATAGATTTTAATCGACTGGAAAATGGCCATTTTTCTAATGGTCTCAGAATTCGACGAAACTAGTTTTGTTAGGACCGTGTCATCAATACGAAGCTATAAAATATTTTTTGGGAAGTTTTCTAGTTAGTGTGTGACCCCGGTAATTTAAAAAGTACGTTCAAATTGAATATAAAACGATTTCAAAATGAATATCGAAAAACGATTTCGAAATGAAATGAATATGAAACGATATCGAAATGAAATGAATATGAAACGATTTCGAAATGAAATGAATATGAAATGATATCGAAATGAAATGAATAGAAAACGATTTCGAAATGAAATGAATCGAAAGCGATTTTGAAATGAATTGAATTCGAACTGAAGAGAAAACGAAATGAATTCGAATGGAATAGAAAACGAATTTGATTTCAATTGATTATATAACGAATTTGATTTCAATCGAATATATAACGAATTTGATTTGAATTTGAAATAAAGGTAGAAATTGTTTTTGAAACGAATTCAAAACTATTTATAAAATTCGTTTTTAATTAGAAATCGACGAAGTATATATAATATATATATTATATATATAATGGCCCGAATAGAATGCGCCGCGCCGCGGCAGTTCGTTAATTTCGACCATTTATTTCAAATGGACATTACGGGAGATCCGACCATCGGATTCTCCTAAACCCGGAACCGTTGGGTTCGTATCGAAAAGAGCTTTCCAACGAATATTTGAAATTCAAAATCTAACGGTTGGATTTGGAGATACGTCCAAATCAAATTTGAAAAAGGTCGCTGTAAGTGCAGTTCGATGGCCGTTGTTGAAAATCGACTGTACGGGCCTTGATAAAATTATTAAAAATAGTAATAATTTGTGTAAAATTATAAGAAATGATTTGGGAAAAATTGGGGTGAAAAACCCCATATTTGAAAAGACAAAAATAGATTTTTATCGAAATGAACTATATTGAACTAAATTTAAAACCCGATTTGTTTTTAAATAAATAAATTAGATTTAAAAAGGGGTTTTAAATAATCGGAATTTCTAATATATATGATTGGATTTGAAATGGGTTTGTCGTGAACTGTGTTTTAAATAACACCTAGTTCTTTAACCCAGTAAAAGGAGTTTTAACGAATCTGCAATTAGATTGAAATGTAAATCTATAATCTAAATTATCAAATTTAGAAATGAGCGAGAATGGAGTATCGCCAGTTTTGCTCCAAAGCGATAGTTAAATCTTTAATTAGATTTGAACGTGAAATGGTAATTAATTTTACCGACAACACTGTGGTGTTAGATATGGAGTATTACCAGTTTTGCTTCATGGGATGAATAGGTTGGGATTGGGAAATAAAATAAATAATTACTTCGGTGTGGTTCGCTAATCTCGACTAGTTTAGAAAACCATAATTTGGTTTGAGATGTCATCCAAAGGAAGATTAAAGGATAAATTTTAAAGAATTTATCTTGGATAAAATTAATGGGAACCTTTCCCTAAAAATGTGATTTTATGAATAAAAGAATATTATGAATTGGAATGAGGCGTATGTTGTGTTTGTGTTACATTTGTTTTTAATATACGCGGGTTGTTCGAAAAGTCCGGGTTTATACCCATTCTGAATAACCGATTCGACGATAAGTCGAAAATGAAGACGGTGGTTGAAGACCGGAAGTCTTCACATCGTTTGGATAATTAATGACGATCCTGATTGGGCTGTACACCCAAGAGGATGGAAATAGTTGGTGGTCGTCCAGACGTACCTAGCGATCGATGGATATGCAAGGAAAGTGCCTCCGGTTTCGTTCCGACTCAGAACGGACTTGTAAATGGATTGTGTGTCTGACATTGGATTTTATTCTGTGTTGATTGATTTCTGTTAAATATATATCTGTTTGGCGGCGGAGAATTTATTCTTTTACTTAACGCCCTTCTCTGAGACGTACGAGCTTAGAGGTTATATATCGATAGATATCAATCGCATGGCATGAACTGCCTGTGTGGCACGCTAAGATGCAATGATCAAGGCTTCTGTTGAAAAGCAAAGTCTTGTGGTTGATGATCAAAGCACGCCTACGTGGCAGCTTTGTGTATAACGTGAATTCGCGAGCCTCACACCTCGGTATGAGTTAAAAAACGGGATACAGACCGCTGGGAGAGCACGACGTTTCTTTCTAGCTATGGTGGTGTCAGTGACTTACCAGCCCTGGCATATATATACTTTTCACCTTTATGGTTGTTGGAATGAGGCGCCTCGATTATAGGTCTGTAAGGACCGGGAAACGTGTGTTCAGGAATTGCCAATCCTCTAACGTAAGTGAGGACCGGCCCAGCCGCATCCGGGGTTGCCCAGAGTGTGTAGTCCCGAGGCATTTGCTAGAGTGTCTCGAAGCGGAGAGGATCTTGCCCCTTGCCTCGACTCATGACGGAAATCCAATTTCCAATACGAGATATTTCGATTTTATTTGTAGAGCCTAGTATGGCGACATAGTGGGATGGGGCACTCATGCCGTCTATGATTTATATTTATGATTGAAATTGTTTTGACACTATACACTTATTATAGTATCAAATGATTTGTTTTTAAACGTATCAAGCATGTTTGGCTGTTATAAGGTAAAACCCTATCCTCCGGCTTGCGTTGCATTGTGTGATGGGACCTGGGTCTTATAATAGCTTCATTTTTCGAAAAAGCATTGCGTTGTTTATTCTATGCACTGGTATTCTTGGGAGGAAACCCGTTCCGTGTTATACGGCGTGGTCCCTTGAATTACTTTCTTTTAAAATAAAGTTTTAATAACTGTTTTAGTTCTCACACCAGTCACATGACTGACCTGGAGTTTATTGTTTTAACCTAAACTTTGGGTGCCCCTATTTTCCGCACGGGCAGCTAGTAGTTTTGGTTTTGCAGATTTATATTCACAGGATCCTGGTTTACAGCTGGAATGATATCCGGAAGGCTCTGTATCCGTATATTACCGTCAGTTGTGCTTTGTATTATTTTCCGCTGCTATGTAACTTATTGTTAACCTCTGATATTTATCGAATGTGATTTATTCATTTATACTCTGTATATTCTTGTATCTGATGCATTGTTGTAATATACAATGAAATGTTCTTCCGTCTGCGTTCTATTTTGTCCTGTTCTCAAACGATCAGGGATTTCGAACGGTCTAGATCGGTTTAACGACTGATTAGGATCGTGCGAAATTCCTTGTCGTCACATTTGGTATCAGAGCTTTGGTTTACAGAGCTCGAGAACAAGACACATTAGAACCATACGAAAGAATTCATCAGATATTGGATTAGTAATATCCAATTAGAAGGACTCGTTAGAGATAGGACCAGTAGTATCCTAGAACGAGTGTGAAGAGTATATTTTTCGAATGAAAACAATTTTGTTTTTGAAATTTAAATCGCTTTATACGTATTTGATTATTTATTTATTTTGAATTTGGACAATCGAGTATATAATGATTTTGCATAAACGCGTCATGAACGTATATTCGAAGTTTTAATATACTAGATAGATATAGAATCATACTCTAGTGGCCCGAAGATGATTCTGATGGTTGAGTACTCGTCGTCTGAATTTATTTTCGAGTGACGAAGGTGGGATTTCTATATATTTCCATTAGACTGGTGTGAGAACCAAAACTTATATATCGTTAGAACACATTGTTGTGAATTGGCATCAAAAACATGATTTTCTATATATATACAAAATTATGAATTTGAAACGTTAATCCACTAATTGATTGATGTTTGTGTTGTTTGTTTAGTTGTTTGATAATCTTTGAACCATTATGCCTAATTGCATCAAATATTGAATTGTATTGAAAATTGGTCGCATTTGCTTGCATATACATATACTTACATTGAACAGGTCATAGCAAGGAGGCTAGAGCCGAAGAATAAAATTTGTTTGCCCGGCAAATAGGTACATGTTTACTATATAATTTCCTATTTTGTTTAGGTGATGATGATTTTATGAGCCTATTGGCTAGCCGCTTGGCTTTTTCTTTTTCTTTTTGAGATCAGAAGGCCTATATGGCAATTTCGGGATTTCCCCGTGGCTCCCGGTGCAGGGGAGGTTATGGCGAAATTTTTCGAAAATTTAGGGTGTTAGCCAAATTTTTGAAAATTTGAAAATTCTCAGAAACTGAAAAGTTGGAGAATGGAAGCCAGATCGAACGTAGAATTGATTAATCAAACCGCTTTCGACTTTGTTCCTTTTCGGGGATGAAAAGTTTTAAGTGGGGGAGATTGTAATAACCCGGAAATTCTGAACCAGTTTAAAAATTTTATTTTGGCAATTTTATCGAATTTTGAATATTTAAAATAGATTATTTTAAATAATATCGACGAGAAATTTATTTTGAATATAATTCGAACGTATATATTATATACGTCGTCGTTAGAATATAAATATTTATATATAATTATAAATAGAATTGAAAATGGCGCGGTAGTTCGATAATTCGATTTCAAACTTCAATTGAATGTACCGGGTGCCAAACAATCCGGATTTTAGTGAAACCAAAAACATTAGGATCTAATTGATAATATCTTTCCAACAAATCTGAAAAATCAAAATTTCATAGTGGGAATCAAAAGATATGTCCAGTTGAAAATTCTGAATAGTCGCTATGGAATTCAGGCCCTTAAAAATAGGAATTTTGCAAACGACCTCGGATTTCGACGAAACCACTTTTGTTGGGTCCGTGATGCCAAATTATGGCTAGGTTTCAAATTTCATAATTTTCTGATTCAATATGTGAGCGTGGAAAAGGAAAACGCATTTGACCATTTTCAGTTGATTTTATTCGACTGGAAAATGGCCATTTTTCTAACGGTCTCAGAATTCGACGAAACTAGTTTTGTTAGGACCGTGTCGTCAATACGAAGCTAGAAAATATTTTTTGGGAATTTTTCTAGTCAGTGTGTGACCCTGGTAATTTAAAAAGTACGTTCAAATTGAATATAAAACGATTTCAAAATGAATATCGAAAAACAATTTCGAAATGAAATGAATATGAAACGATATCGAAATGAAATGAATATGAAACGATTTCGAAATGAAATGAATATAAAACGATATCGAAATGAAATGAATAGAAAACGATTTCGAAATGAAATGAATAGAAAGCGATTTTGAAATGAATTGAATTCGAACTGAATAGAAAACGAAATGACATCGAATGGAACAGAAAACGAATTTGATTTCAATTGATTATATAACGAATTTGATTTCAATCGAATATATAAGGAATTTGATTTGAATTTAAAATAAAGGTAGAAATTATTTTTGAAACGAATTCAAAACTATTTATAAAATTCGTTTTTAATTAGAAATCGACGAAGTATATATAATATATATATTATATATATAATGGCCTGAATAGAATGCGCCGCGCCGCGGCAGTTCGTTAGTTTCGACCATTTATTTCAAACGGACATTACGGGAGATCCGACCGTCGGATTCTCCTAAACCCGGAACCATTGGGTTCGTATCGAAAAGTGCTTTCCAACGAATATTTGAAATTCAAAATCTAACGGTTGGATTTGGAGATACGTCCAAATCAAATTTGAAAAAGGTCGTTGTAAGTGCAGTTCGATGGCCGTTGTTGGAAATCGACTGTACGGGCCTTGATAAAATTATTAAAAATAGCAATAATTTGTGTAAAATCATAAGAAATGATTTGGGAAAAAATAGGGTGAAAAACCCCATATTTGAAAAGATAAAAATAGATTTTTATTGAAATGAACTATATTGAACTAAATTTAAATCCTATTTGTTTTTAAGTAAATAAATTAGATTTAAAAAGGGGTTTTAAATAATCGGAATTTCTAATATATTTGATTGGATTTGAAATAGGTTTGTCGTGAACTATGTTTTAAATAACACCTAGTTCTTTAACCCAGTAAAAGGATTTTAACGAATCTGCAATTAGATTGAAATGTAAATCTATAATCTAAATTATCAAATTTAGAAATGAGTGAGAATGGAGTATCGCCAGTTTTTCTCCAAAGCGATAGTTAAATCTTTAATTAGATTTGAACGTGAAATGGTAATTAATTTTACCGACAACACTATGGTGTTATATATGGAGTATTACCAGTTTTGCTTCATGGGATGAATAGGTTGGGATTGGGAAATAAAATAAATAATTACTTCGGTGTGGTTTGCTAATCTCGACTAGTTTAGAAAACCATAATTTGGTTTGAGATGTCATCCAAAGGAAGATTAAAGGATAAATTTTAAAGAATTTATCTTGGATAAAATTAATGGGAACCTTTCCCTAAAAATGTGATTTTATGAATAAAAGAATATTATGAATTGGAATGAGGCGTATGTTGTGTTTGTTTTACATTTGTTTTTAATATACGCGGGTTGTTCGGAAAGTCCGGGTTTATACCCATTCTGAATAACCGATTCGACGATAAGTCGAAGATGAAGACGGTGGTTGAAAACCGGAAGTCTTCACATCGTTTGGATAATTACTGATGATCCTGATTGGGCTGTACACCCAAGAGGATGGAAATAGTTGGTGGTCGTACAGACGTACCTGGAGATCGATGGATATGCGAGGAAAGTGCATCCGGTTTCGTTCAGACCCAGAACGGACTTGTAAATGGATTGTGTGTCTGACATTGGATTTTATTCTGTGTTGATTGATTTCTGTTAAACATATATCTGTTTGGAGGCGGAGAATTTATTCTTTTGCTTAACGCCCTTCTCTGAGACGTACGAGCTTAGAGGTTATATATCGATAGATATCAATCGCATGAACTGCCTGTGTGGCACGCTAAGATGCAATGATCAAGGCTTCTGTTGAAAAGCAAAATCTTATGGTTGATGATCAAAGCACGCCTACGTGGCAGCTTTGTGTATAACGTGAATTTGTGAGCCTCACACCTCGGTATGAGTTAAAAACGGGATACGGACCGCTGGGAGAGCACGACGTTTCTTTCTAGCTATGGTGGTGTCAATGACTTACCAGCCCTGACATATATATACTTTTCACCTTTGTGGTTGTTGGAATGAGGCGCCTCGATTATAGGTCTGTAAGGACCGGGAAACGTGTGTTCAGGAATTGCCAATCCTCTAACATATGTGAGGACTGGCCCAGCCGCATCCGGGGTTGCCTAGAGTGTGTAGTCCCGAGGCATTTGCTAGAGTGTCTCGAAGCGGAGAGGATCTTGCGCCTTGCCTCGACTCATGATGGAAATCCAATTTCCAATACAAGATATTTCGATTTTATTTGTAGAGCCTAGTATGGCGACATAGTGGGATGGGGCACTCATGCCGTCTATGATTTATATTTATGATTGAAATTGTTTTGACACTATACACTTATTACAGTATCAAATGATTTGTTTTTAAACGTATCAAGCATGTCTTGCTGTTATAAGGTAAAACCCTATCCTCCGGCTTGCGTTGCATTGTGTGATGGGACCTGGGTCTTATAATAGCTTCATTTTTCGAAAAAGCATTGCGTTGTTTATTCTATGCACTGGTATTCTTGGGAGGAAACCCGTTCCGTGTTATACGGCGTGGTCCCTTGAATTACTTTCTTTTAAAATAAAGTTTTAATAACTGTTTTAGTTCTCACACCAGTCACATGACTGACCTGGAGTTTATTGTTTTAACCTAAACTCTGGGTGCCCCTATTTTCCGCACGGGCAGCTAGTAGTTTTGGTTTTGCAGATTTATATTCACAGGATCCTGGTTTACAGCTGGAATGATATCCGGAAGGCTCTGTATCCATATATTACCTTCAGTTGTGCTTTGTATTATTTTCCGCTGCTATGTAACTTATTGTTAACCTCTGATATTTATCGAATGTAATTTATTCATTTATACTCTGTATATTCTTGTATCTGATGCATTGTTGTAATATACAATGAAATGTTCTTCCGTCTGCATTCTATTTTGTCATGTTCTTAAACGATCAGGGGTTTCGAACGGTCTAGATCGGTTTAACGACTGATTAGGATCGAGCGAAATTCCTTGTCGTCGCAAAATCCCATGATTGTAAACATGTGTTTGAAACATGTTATGTTTAATGGATGCAAGTGGATGCAAATGTTTGCTATTGGTTTCCTGTGGATGCATATACACACACATTAGGCACTAGATCGGCTCAATCACTCTCATACTGGATATGGATGTGTGTGCATATGGTTTCCTGTGGATGCATATACACACACATTAGGCACTAGATCGGCTCAATCACTCTCATACTGGATATGGATGTGTGTGCATTTTTCTTTTCTTTTAATGGATGAAAATGGATGTATTATCAAATGGATGTTGCATTTGGACGAATGATTGTGCACACATATAGAACTTACATGTTATAATAGGATTATTTGCATACATGTTGATTCATGACACTAACATACGTTGCATCAAGGAGGTCAACTGAATCAGTGGACCGCCTGATCTTTCGCATTAGTGTTGGGACATATACACACACCTTTGCATATGTTCATATAAGCATTAGAAACTTTTAAGTACAATGGATGCCTGTGATTGGTGGATGAGTAGATGGATGATGGATGGTAGGATACATTCTTCTTAACTTGGAGATTTCGGGGACGAAATCCTTTGACTAGGGGAAATGTAACACCCCAAAATTTTAACGACACTAAAGATGATAAATTAAAGAATAATTAATTTGAAATGCACTATTAACAATGAATTAAGGAAACTTAATTAAATATTTAGAATTAGTTAAACCGGACTATGTCATTGCGTATGTCTCGAAATTTTGGTCAAGATAGACACCAAGTATGCGTAAAACGGACTTCGTATGAAGGAGTTATTAAGGTTTGTAGTTTGTATGCATATAAGGATAATATATATATATTTTTCATAATTCAAAATTCAAAAATCAGCAAAGTACGAAATCGACGCGCCAAACAGGGAAAGGGCCGACCATTTGGGGTCGACCCGAGACCCTACTGGGTCGACCCCGGGGTCGACCAAGGCTCTTTGGGGTCAACCAAGGGTCGACACCCATGAAGAGGGGTCGACCCCCCTGCAGATCTAGGCAATATACGTTTTTTTGAATTTGGACCGATTTTGGGGCTAGATTCGTGAACTCTAGGCTATATAAAGGACCCTAAACCTAGTTTTATTCGTCTGAAAAATAATGGTGACAACAAGGCTCTACTTAAACCTCAATTAAATTGCCTACTCTTCTCTAAAATCAAGTTTGAAAAGATTCAAGCGTTTCAACTATAGATCTGAGATTCAACACCAACAATTTCTTTTCTATCTTCTAAAATCCAAATACTCTGAGTTAGTTACGTTTAGATTTAAATGATTAAAAGTAAACGTGATATGACTGTGATTTTGATTTGTTATAAATCATGAATCTATGACATCCTTGAATCTTAAATATTATCATGTCATGTTAGATGTAATTTGTTTGAGGTTAACTTATCATGTCATGTTAGATCAAATTAGTTTGTTGTTAACATAGCATGTCATGCTGGATCTACCCTTATAGATAACTTATCATGTCACATTTGTGGATCTTAAACTTTATCTATCATGTGGTGATTAATTTAGATCTATCAATAACTGGAAATATGAATCCTTATTTATTCATGCCTATTATGATATCCATAGTATGTAATATCTAGTTTTATTATCACATGCTCACTAGATCTATTTTTATATGTCCACCTTATCACCATGCCAATTACATGTTTATGTCACTTTTGTTAAAATAATCACTATTGTCATCTTTCCCCTTTATTGTGTATGGCTAGGATACTTTCTAGCCTAGGCATGATGCCAAATTTATACGAATACGTTAAATTGGGAAGAAGGGAAAACAGTAAAATTGGCATAAATTGTAAATGGGACGTTTGGCATAAATTAAGTAATGAATGAGAACATGAATTTGGGCATATATTAATTATGAACATAATTGGGTAAAAAATGCATAACACCTATAAAAGAAATAAGTATAATTAATTAATAATTGAAATGCCTAGGATTACAGTAATTAGAAACTATAATGGTACTTATGACATGAGGTTAGATTGCACTTGCGGTGGAAGTCTGCTCAAAACCAACCGGCATATCCAGCAACCACAAGTAGTGAATCTAATGTGAGAGGTCTAAGTGCACAAATACGAGACGGGATAAGACACGAGGTTAGGCCGAACTTGCGGAAGAAGACTGCCCGGACACGACCGGCATATCCAGCATCCACAAGTTATAGGTCAAATGTGGGAGGTCTATCCTATTATAACCATAAATGGACATGGCAATGAATTGGAGTAAACAAGGAATGATAGTAACCTACTATGATCAATTACTTAATGAAAATGTTGTATATAATAGGTAGGCTTGTCCTAGGGACAAGTGGAAATTATAACATAAGCTGTAATAAAAGGAAAGAAAGCTTATTAGTAAACCTTAGTTAAGAAAACTAAGTTAATAAGTAAGCAACGTCAAGTTGTAGTGATATGTTAAACAGGAAACAGGTGAACTGAGAAGAAGTATACTTAATAAAAATATTAAGTAAAACATGTTATTGTAACTATGGAAACAGACAATACAAAAGAGATTGTAAGATTTCTTCCGTTAATTACAATCCAGGGGTGAAAGATTGTAAGATTACTTTTGTTAATTACAATCTAAAGAATAACATGTAATGGGGCTTATCAATGAACTTAAATGGATTAAGTTATATTTATAAGAAATTAATAAGCAAGTGAAATGTTGGCAAGTATAAAGCAGTCAATTTGAATAGGGATAACCTATTAGTCTGTAATACTTAACTTAATTCAATCCATAGGATTGTATGAGCATAAACATGAATAGGGGTTAAGTAAATCTTGGGTAGGTGGGTAATATTAGTATATATAGGCCCACAAACTTAACCGTTAAATAACATGCTTGAATCAGTGGGAGGGTTAAGTAAATCTTGGGTGGGTGGGTAATATTAATATTTACATATAGTCCCACAAACTTAACCCGATAAGGATATGTAATTAAAGACACCTAGTGGTATACATAACCGATGGGAATAATAAAGATATGTAATTAAAGACACATAGTGGTATACATAATCAAATGAAAAACCTAGTGAGGGATACAAGACAAAGGGGAGAGCTTGTATTATATTGTGTAGGACCCGTTTCCGCCAGTAACCCGGAGTAGGTATCAAACATGTACTCTGAGCTAGGTCGGAGAAGAGGCACGCTTACTAGATTGGTTGTAAGAGATCCAAACACGGAGGACGGTGTGGGCAGCACAAACCGATCGGGCCATGTGCGTGCATGAGCAGGGCAGAGGGGGATAAGACGACTGTGGCACCTGGTTATATGGAGCTGTGCTTATCAGCGAGGGGTTGCCACTTTAGGATGTGATACATCCTATGGTGTGGCTGGCACAGAGTATCTACGCGGATTAGGGAGCCGATCAATTTGTGTAGTAGTTAGGATACATTTGGACGTATGCCTATGTCTACCACCTTATAGTGGAAGGGACCATCTCATTCTGGTTATACTAGTAATAGTGCAGAGTAATCATTAGAGAAGCGTATACACCTTAGCATGTCTACCTTGTCACACCTGCCTTTTATATAGTAATCTCATTTATCCACTTTATATGCCTATCATGCTACTTTTAATTATTTACTTGCTAAAAGTAACTAGACTCTCCATACTTTATGTCTGACCCTTTTTGTTTCCTCTTCTTTCTTTCGTTCCCCCTAGGTTCTCAGGGTGAGAATAATCAGGCTTAGTCAGGACTTGGTTATCATTTTGCTAGGAGCTGCTTTTCGAAATATGGCTCAAGTTCTTATCTCTACTATGGCTTTGTCTCTTTTTAGGGAATTATGTTTTTTTAAGTATTTATGTACTCTGATAGTACAAGATAGTAGCTTTTATGTTGTAATGGGTTTTTGTATTTCAGACATGTGAATTTTTGGACCACGGTGTTTTATGATAAATAAAGTTTTTATTGCGCTGTTATTTTATATATCCATCTTGCAATATTTCGGTTCTGTTTACTTATAACGCTTCACGAAACTTAATGCATTCCCTTTGTGAGTGACGTTAACGAACGTGGGGTGTCACAATATGATTTCCGTGTTAATTAACCAGTTTCAATTATTCAAAATGAGTGCAAATGAATTAGTCTCTGACATGTATAATAGATTTCAAGACATGTTACACTCACTCATTGTGTCAGGAGAATAATTTTCTAAAGAAGACCAGGTTAGAAAGTTTTTAAATTCACTTCCTCTTGCATTAGAAAGTTTTTAAATTCACCCAAATAAGAGGAATTTTAGATCTAAGATTTTATTTGTGGATAAGATGAGTGATTAGCATGTTTTTACACTAATTACGGCTAGTCAGGGGTGATTAGTGATAATTAGCGATAATTAGTGAAATTATGACTCAGAAAAATGTGGAAACATATGTAAAAATTCTAAAATATTATTTTATGCCTCTGATAAAAATTTGGGTTAATTTGGATTAAGTTTGTTAATCGTATGGTTGAACATGCTTAAGGGGATTAAGGGGAAAATCATGATTTTTCGGTATGTTGATTTAAAATAACCTATATGCTTGATGTTTTGACCTTGTTGATAGATACTATATGTTATTACTACTGTTTGGAATGTTTTATGATTGATTAGTAAATTTATAATGGTTTAAAACGCCGTCGTATGGCGAAAATGGACGATATTACCTCGTTGGAAAATATGTAGGGTTTCATATCATATCCGATTAAAGGGCTCGGATCGGATCAGAGAACCGAGTAAAGAAATTCGAACCGGACCGGAACATGGCATAAGAGGAGGCTTGGCAAGAAGGAAGGACATTTTCATAGAGTTGGAGTTGGGTTCGGATCGAAAGCGAGGGCATGGGGATCGGATCGGAAATGGTGAGCATGAACCGAACCGAGGCTGGAGCAGTCGAACCGAAATGAGTTGGAGTGGTGGCAAGAGGACCCGAACTGAATGGAGGGTGGCAACTCGAACCGAATGGAGGGTGGTAACCCAAACCGAATGGAGGGTGGCAACCCGAACCGAATGGAGGGTGGCAACCCGAATTGAGCGTAAGGCGAGCGCCCGAACCAAGTAGAGAACCAATCAAGGGTGACCCAACTGAATCGAATGAGGGAAATTGAACACTTTACACCTGAACCGAACCGGACACGTGCTTCTATTTCTGCGCGATGACTTTTCTAAAGACCAACTCCAATTTGACCAAAACCCGAGATGCAAAGGAAGTCCAAATAGGAAGTTATTACTTAGGATTCGTATGGGAACTAACGTATTAACTTCATGAGTAGGACTTTGTTGCAGGACGTGTGCAAAGGGGTTATCGACATCTATAGCTTTGATTCACCGTTGAGAGATGGATAAGTTGCTATGGATTAGTGCAATGGGATCGTTAAGACTCCCAAGGGCAAGTGATCGTAGCATGGCTATGAGCCAGTGCAGTGGAGTAGTCATGACCCCATGGGTGGAAG
This sequence comes from Allium sativum, assembly GCA_030737875.1. Classification (NCBI taxonomy): domain Eukaryota; kingdom Viridiplantae; phylum Streptophyta; class Magnoliopsida; order Asparagales; family Amaryllidaceae; genus Allium; species Allium sativum. Next base: position 962,717,186 of record CM060912.1, on the reverse strand, counting down.
TGGACATAGCAAAGAATTAGTGGCTATGGATCAGCGCAATTGGATCATTATGACTCCCAAGGGCAAGTGATCGTGTAAAGGATTGGTTGATCAAAGTGGTGCATATCATATACTTTACGCACCGAGTGAGAGATGTGAGGATGACTGTTATGTTTGATGTTTGCTATCACCATGACATGCACACCGCTCCCCATTGTTTTCGCACCATATGTTAGTGAAACTTTAGAGTATTGTACATCTTGTTGTGCTAACTCTTCGGTTGCAGGTCCAGGTTCAGGTATGGTTATATATACCTATTATTGTTCTATTTTTGCTGCTTATCGCTCATACCAGAATTTTGTCTGACCCAGATTTTTATGTCTCTTCTTATTACTCTGCATGCTCCTAAACGAGCAGAGTAGAGACAGGTTAGCTAGTTATGTACAAGTAGTTGTCCAGAGACGAGCAGGAGGCTTGTACGTATCATTTTCGTATATTCTCCCTGTGTTGTTGCTGGTCACTACGTTGGGCATTAGAAGTGTACCTTCCTATTTTGCTTTAGAGACAATTTTAAAAGTTGTAATAAAGATGGTTTGCATCATAAGATGTATTTGGAATTTTCCGCTGCTATGATGGTTTAGTTTTCAGCTTATGCACTGTCTCGCCTGTTTTATATCAAATTATGTTATTATTATTATATTTTGTTCTATGCACTGTGAGATATACTATAGGTTTTGAAACACCCCACCTCCGTTAGGGTCACTCTCAAAGGGAATGCCCTAATTTTGGTGGAGGTTTATAAGTACAAGTCACAGATATACAAGACAGATATAAGAACACATATTTGTAAATAGCGGAAGAACAACAAATTTTATTTCATAAAGTCAAATACATGTTACAACAACATCCTTTCCAAAAAAACATAACATAACACTTTCATAATCTGTCTTGAGTACATTATTTAAAGAAGCATAAATAAAACATAGATAAACTGCAAAAGCCCCATAGTGGATTGTCCAAAGCCATAGTTCAAAACAGGAAAGTCCAAGCAATACATTTCTCTTCTTCAAGCTGGATGTTGAGGTTGGTCAAGCTGCTGTGTTCCCTCCCTGAGGACCTGGGGGGGGGGGGGGAACGGAAGAAAGAAGACGAAAGAAAAGTAGAGTCAGACATAAAGCCTGAGTAAGTCTAGTACTATTTTGTCTATGAATAAAGAACTGGGTATGATAAGTAATAACAAGAAGTGGGCAAACACCATAACTTGGTTAAGTTGTCTAGGGTCGAATATACTATCGTACCCCATGTTAATCTCTAAACCCATATAAACTAGTTTCCAACTGGCACCCCATAATCAGGGTGACGTGATCCATTCTATGATGATCGGCTCCTACTCGCATAGTTACATGTGTCTTACGGCCCCCGATGTCTGTAGTTACCTATGGTGGTCCCACCATGGGGTGTATCAAGTCCCATAGTGGCAACCCGACACAACTTTAGAGTGCACAGGTATGCTACTGGTGTCCAGTGCCTTATTTTTCTGCGCCGGAGTGTGTGCACGCCCGCACTCCGTTAGAACCTACACTGCTACACCACCGCCGTCGCTTTGACCTCTTACAATCAGCCCAGTAATCGTGCCCCACCCTGCCTAGTTTCAGGGTATCCTGATACACCTTCTAGGGTTACTGCTGAAAAGGGTCCCCCGTTACTAGGTTTTCTATCTCTAGCCAACATGCTAAGTTGGTTAAGTGTTTTCTAACCTAACCCCCACCAGTCCGTTTAGTTTAGCATGTTCCATTTTGATTAAGTCTTTAGTTCACTTAATCCTATCAATCCTGACTCAGCCTTAATTGTCTTATTAAGGCCCTGACCTCTCACATTAGACAGGTATTGTTGTGGCTGCCTGTTGCCGGTTGGTTCCGGGCAGTCTTACGCCACAACTCAGTCTAACCTCGGGTCCTTGCTGGGCTCCATGTTTAACCTCCCACATTGGATAGGTATTGTTGTGACTACTGGACAGCCGGGCGGTTCCGGGCAGGTTTACATCACAACTCAATCCAACCTCGGGTTAAACACATCGTATGTTCTACATTTACATATTTTGTCATTCTTCTTTATTTCTTATATGTAAATATTTGCGGCCCATTATTAAGTTAATGGTGTAAAGGTTACACCAATCATGGGCCCAACCCATACTTGAATTTGGGCCCTTCTATTTTATATTTTCATTCATTAGTTAATTTTAACCCAACGTTATTTTCCCCCGTTTAACACGTCCGTTTATATATATATATTGGGCTTAGCCTTTCAAAGCCCAATTTAGCCATGCGAAAAGGGGAGGCTTATGGCGTGATTACATACACAAAGAGGGGAATGTGAGCGCATGAACTTGCAATATGACGTTGGAAATACAAAATAGAAACTGGTGTACTTGCATAGTGGTAACATAGGTGACATAAATCAAAGCATGTGAACTTGTAATTGAGATATCATTATTGTCACATGAACCTATATTTTTATTTAGGCATAATGTCAAACATAAGCATGGCATAAATATTCCTAGCATAAGCATAGCATAATGTCAAACATAAGCATGGCATAAATACTTCTAGCATAAACATGGCATAATGTCAAACATAAGCATGGCATAAGTATAGTTAAATTTGTTCACATAACCATGGCATAAATATTTCTAACATGAAATCATGATTCTTACTTTAGTCATGTAAACTTACAAAAAGGGACCTTTTGAACCTAACCTAGCCATGTACCACATATGTCATCATATAATTCTTGTAAACAAGATAGACCTAATCATGGTTTTCAACTATGCCAAATATCATTCATAGCCTAGCCATATTCATAAATTTGCAAATAGGTTTTGTAGTACAAAAGCATGGCTTAATACATGATGCCAAATTCTCGTCATAATTTCATATGGATAATAACCAAACTTGTTCAAATTACTTACAACATGATTTATGCCCAAAAATATACATCATGGTGGCATAGAAGCAAAACCCCAAACTTGCATAAATTTAAATCAACTACATTCATGTAGCTTTAACATGGATTACATAATTTGCGAGATATTCCAAACGTCATACTTGCATAGAACTACCGCATGTAGTTCTTTATAATGAATAAATATCCAAACGTATATAATATTTCAAATTGATAAGAACGCACAAATATGAATAACTTTATTGCCACAATTCAAGCATACAAATCAACACAATTGTTTATTCATACCAAAGTAATACTCTACTTACAATGGTTTGATGAATTCTCTAGTTTAGGGATTGAAGACGCAGATTCCTTTGTTGAATTGATTTGATTTAGGTCTCTTTAAGCTTTAGAATTTTCCTCCTAATTCTCTCTCTAGTTGGCGGCTACTCTTAGTCGTTCCTCAGCAACATGGCGGCTATGTTCTTAATTTTGAATGAATAGATTAGGGTTTAGTCTAGGGTTGTTTATATAGAGGTTAGGAACTGATTAGGACCATTGATGTTGCTTGGATTGATCATAGCCATTCATTCGATAGAGAGACCAATTAAAATTTGCCACCTAGCCCTAGTGACAAAGCAGACCACAGAAAATCGGCCAAACACAGACCTGGCCAGCCAGGTTGGCTGGGCTCGACCAGGTCGACACCCCTGTCGACAGGGCTGTCGACAGCCCTGTCGACATGGGTAGCCCAGGTCGACAGCCCAGTCGACCTGGGTGGCCTAGGCGGGTGTTTATCCGCCCTGGCCCATTGGGCCCGATTTTTAATTATTTTATTCTGTTTGAATTTAAACTTGATTCAAAACTTCCGAAGGCCATATCTTCTTTATACGGACTCCGTTTTTCGAAAACTCGGACTCTATTTCGCGTATTTCTCCGAGACGAACGCAATGGCGTATCCCGTTTCCCCTAGTTCTTTGATTTCAGATTAATTATACTTTAATTTGTTAATTTCACAGTTATAGAATTTTCGGGGTGTTACATTCTCCCCCACTTAAAAGGATTTCGTCCCCGAAATCTTCAAGCTAGGAGGAATGTATATCCTAACATCCAATCATCCATCTACTCATCCATCAAACACGAGCATCCATTGTCCTTAAAAGACTTCTAATGCTTCATGATCATATGCGAAGTGTGTGTGTACATGTACTTATCTAATGCAAAATCAGGCGGTCTACTGATTCAGTTGACCTCCTTGATGCGAATTATGTAAGTGCCATGAATCCATTATGTATGCAAATTTTCCTATTCATGATTCTACATGAGTGCACAGTCATTCATACAAATGCAACATCCACATGTCAACACATTAGAGTTCAACCACATACGAATGCAAACATATATGCATATGCAATATGAAGTGACTGAGCCGATCTAAACCCTAGATTGTGTGTGTATATGCAACCACGAGCAACCACTAGCAATCACTTGCAACCACTTGCAACCATCATCCATAACATGTTTCAACTACATGTTTTCATCCAAAAAGATTCTATCTAAAAGATACGGTCGAGGAAATATACCTAAAAAGATAGATAAAAGCGCAACTTAAGGAAAATGAAAGATCAAGGATGTACCCTTGAACAGAAAAGGGTAGGCTGTGCGTATTCTAGCTTCAGTTTCCCAAGTCGCGTCTCCCTCGGCGTTGCTCCACTGAACTTTGACGAGCTTGACTTCGCGGTTGCGTAGCTTCTTCACTTCCGTTCCTAAGATGCGGGTTGGAACCTTCCTTATGGTTGCTTCGCGTTCCACTTCGGCCTCTTCGAGGATATTTGGCTCTACCACTTCAGCGGACTCATGAAGACATTTTCGGAGATGAGAAACGTGAAAAACGTTGTGGATTCCAGCCAACTTCTCGGGTAGCTCTAATCTATAGGCCATTTTCCCAATTTTCTCGATGATAGGGAATGGTCCTACGAACCTTGGTGCTAGCTTTCCTGTGGTTCCAAAACGAACAACGTTTCTTAGCGGTGATACCTTAAGAAAAACTCTGTCTCCAACCTCAAATTCAAGGTCGGTCCTTCTCTTGTCGGCATAGGACTTTTGTCTGTCTTGGGCCGTCTTCATCCTTCTTCGTATTAAGTCTACTTTCTCTGAGGTCTCTCGGATCATATCTGGTCCAAGTATGAGCTTATCAGTAGACTCCCACCAACAAGTGGGCGATCGGCACGGTCTTCCATATAAAGCTTCGAAGGGCGCCATTCCGATGGTTGCTTGATAGCTGTTGTTGTTGGCAAATTCCACCAAAGGAAGATGGTCTTCCCATGTCCCTCCGAAGTCAAGGACGCATAGCCTTAGAAGGTCTTCCAAAACTCTGTTCACTCTCTCTGTTTGGCCGTCGGTTTGGGGATGATAGGTTGTGCTCAAGCATAACTGCGTTCCTACTGCTTCTTGCAGACTCCGCCAAAACTCGCTGGTGAAGATGGGGTCTCGGTCACTAACAATGCTAGATGGTATTCCATGGAGTCCAACGATTTCCTTGAGATAAAGTGATGCTAGGGATGAGGCAGTTCTTTTACTTTTGACAGGTAAAAAGTGGGCGCTTTTAGTAAGCCTATCCACTATTACCCAAATGCTAGTGTTGCCTCTCCTAGACCTAGGCAGCCCATCGATGAAGTCCATTGAGATGCTATCCCACTTCCACTGCGGGACCTCCAGAGGATGTAGTAGTCCGCCAGGCTTTTTCTGTTCCGCCTTAACCTGTTGGCACACAATACACTTATAAACGAACTCTGCCACATCCTTTTTCATGCCGTTCCAGAAGAAAGTCCTTTTTATGTCTTTGTACATTTTATCTCCGCCTGGGTGTATCGTCATCTTGGAGTGATGTGCTTCCTCTAGAACCTTCTTTGCTAAATCTTTTGTCTGTGGGACGCATAGTCTTCCGTCTCGCCTTAGGAAACCCCTATCGTCGATGGAGTATCTGTTGAGGTGACTTGAAGTCTCACCCCTAATTAGCCTATCAATTATTTCCACGAGCTGAGGGTCTTCGCGTTGTGCTGTCCCTACTGAATCCACTAAAGTTGGGCGCACTTCGAGAGATGCTAGCAAGCCTGGTACGAAATCGGAGGAAGGCCTAAAGTCGAAACTGGCTATAAACTCTAGGCTTTGTCTTTCAACAAACAACGGGCTTAGGGTCAATTTCTTTCGGCTCAACGCGTCTGCCACTACGTTGCCTTTTCCCGGAGTGTAAGAGATTTCGAAATCGTACGAGGCAAGAAACTCCATCCATCTTTGTTGCCTCAAGTTAAGATCCTTCTGCGAGAAAAGATATTTCAACGATTTATGGTCAGTGTAAAGTTCGAACTTCTCACCTAGGAGATAGTGTCGCCAAGACTTGAGTGCAAAGACGATGGCGGCTAACTCTAGATCGTGTGTTGGGTAGTTCTTTTCGTGCACTTTCAACTGCCTCCCGCCATAAGCTACTACCCTTCCTTCTTGCATTAAGACGGCGCCTAGCCCTGTCCCACATGCATCCGTATAAACAGTGAACATCTTGCTCCCATCTGGCAACGTCAAAACTGGGGCTGTTGTAAGAGCCCTTTTCAGTCGTTGGAAAGCAAACTCGCAATCCAAGTCCCAATTGAACACTAGATTCTTCTTAGTCAATTTCGTGAGCGGAGCTGAGATTTTCGCAAAATCCCTTATGAACTTCCGATAGAAACCTGCTAGTCCTAGAAAGCTTCGGACCTCAGTTGCATTCCTTGGTGTCTTCCAATCTTGTACCGCCACTACCTTAGCGGGGTCCACCGCTAACCCTTGTTTGGATACTATGTGCCCAAGGAACCTCACCTCTTCTCTCCAAAAGTGGCATTTGGAGAACTTGGCTTTTAGTTGATGGACTCGCAAAGTTTCCATGATTGCCCTTAGGTGCTGAGCATGTTCCTCTTCACTCTTTGAGAAGATAAGGATATCATCTACGAAGACCACTGCGAATTTGTTGAGGAAATCTCTAAATACCCTACTCATTAGGTCCACGAAGTAAGCAGGTGCATTTGTCAAGCCGAAAGGCATGACAAGCCATTCAAAGAAGCCGTCTGGGGTTCTGAATGTCGTTTTATCGATGCTATCTTCAGCCACCCTTAGCTGATGAAAACCGGTTGCTAAATCGAGTTGGGAGAAAACAGACGCTCCTACAAGCTGGTCGAATAAATCGTCAATTCTAGGGAGAGGGTGCCTATTCTTTTTCGTTAGCTTGTTGAGCTCCCTATAGTCAACACATAGACGGAGTGAACCATCCACCTTTGTAGCGAACACCACTGGAGCGCCCCATTCTGAAATGCTCCTCCTAATGAACCCCTTTTCTAGAAGCTCTTTAATCTGTTTACTGAGCTCTTTCCTTTCTCGTGGAGCCATATGTCTAACGGGCAACGCAACGGGCTTTGCATTATCTACAAGATATATGCGGAAGTCTATTTCCCGCTTCGGAGGCAAGCCCTTCACCTCTTCAAAGACATCCGGATATTCCCGGACCACTCTAACTGATTGCAAATTTTCAACGGAGGCATCTGGCGATTCAAGATAATTAAGCATAACCGCATACGAGGGATTACAAGAAATTTCCAAAGTATTACCGAGCTGGGTTAGGAGCCTAACAACCCTTTTCTCACAATCAAGGATGGCCCCATTACTGGATAGCCAATCCATACCCAAAATCAAACCATAACCCGAAAAGCCCAAAACAAAGGCACTACATTGAAATTCTACACTTAGAATAGAAATTTTCAATCCCACACAGATCATAGACAAATGAGCTGGGCCCCCAATTGGGTTTGAAACAATTAAGGGGTCCTCTACCAAACTAGTTTTTAGGTGCAGAGATTCTACTAAAGCAGACGAGATAAAGGAGTGTGATGCGCCAGAATCAAATAAAGTGCGAACGGGGTGATCATAAAGATAAACTACACTTTCTACAGAAGTATTTATACCTCGTTGTTGCAGAGGTGGCGCTTCCAGCACATGAACCTGTGCCCCTGGGGTGGATCCAGCCCTCTGCCCCTGTCCTCGTTTCTTTGGGCAGTCCTTAGCCCTATGGCCCGTCTCACCGCAAGAAAAGCACCCACCATTTTCCTTGGCCTTCTTTTTCCGGCAGTCCTTTACTAAGTGCCCCACTTTGCCACAGAAATTGCACTTCCTCTTCTCTTTGTTGCCTTTCCCGCCCTTCTTAAAGTCTGTCTTCTTGGGCTGCAAACCCTCTTTCTTCTTGCCCTTATCCTCTTCATTCAGCAATGCCATTTGCACCAATCTTTCATACGTGGCTCCCATGGGTATATGGGTCATGGCCAAACTGTGTAATGGCTCATTTAACCCTTTGACAAAACGGAGAGCCTTCTTGTGCGGGGTGTTGACTAGGTCAAGCCCAAACCTAGCCAGCTCATCGAACTGATTCACATACTCTCTGACTGTCTTGTCCCCTTGCTTAAGAAATAAGAATTTTTCCAACTGCAAACTTCTTTCCGCATCTGAGAGAAATTTAGTTTCAAACCTTGCCCTAAAGTCCTCCCATGTCTCCACTGGTCTTTCAGCATTAGTGACTTCCCACCAGTAGGAAGCCTCGCCCTTCAATAGCCACACTGCCAACTGTACTTTTTGTCTATCTTCTACCTCAAAGATGATGAATAGGTCCTCAGTTTCTTTCAGCCAATTTCTAGCTGCTACGAAGGACTCAGTTCCATGGAAATCCCTTCCTCCCATAGCTTTAAAATCTTTACATATCTTAGCAAACGTGTTTCCCCGAGGAGGAGGAGGTGGAGGAAAAGGTGCCGCTGCAGCTGGATGATTTCCTTCCGCTGGGGGAGGAGGAATGGTAGGACCTGGCTGAGTGGCCCTTGCTTCTAAGAACCGTCTAAACCAACCAGGTATTGGTACCCCTTCCGGCAAGTTAAGTTCTTGGGACATGCTGAAACAAAAAGGATAGATTCAAAACGAAGGATAAGAGATAGTACCTATGGCTTTGGGGAGTGGACTTTGCCTTTTAGAATAAAATAATATTTTTCTTTTAAAAATGCTTCTTTAAATTTCCTTTTTGAAAATAATTTTCCGAAACTATTTATCTTATCTAGTAAACCTATGCTCTGATACCAAGTGAAACACCCCACCTCCGTTAGGGTCACTCTCAAAGGGAATGCCCTAATTTTGGTGGAGGTTTATAAGTACAAGTCACAGATATACAAGACAGATATAAGAACACATATTTGTAAACAGCGGAAGAACAACAAATTTTATTTCATTAAGTCAAATACATGTTACAACAACATCCTTTCCAAAAAAACATAACATAACACTTTCATAATCTGTCTTGAGTACATTATTTAAAGAAGCATAAATAAAACATAGATAAACTGCAAAAGCCCCATAGTGGATTGTCCAAAGCCATAGTTCAAAACAGGAAAGTCCAAGCAATACATTTCTCTTCTTCAAGCTGGATGTTGAGGTTGGTCAAGCTGCTGTGTTCCCTCCCTGAGGACCTGGGGGGGGGGGGAACGGAAGAAAGAAGACGAAAGAAAAGTAGAGTCAGACATAAAGCCTGAGTAAGTCTAGTACTATTTTGTCTATGAATAAAGAACTGGGTATGATAAGTAATAACAAGAAGTGGGCAAACACCATAACTTGGTTAAGTTGTCTAGGGTCGAATATACTATCGTACCCCATGTTAATCTCTGAACCCATATAAACTAGTTTCCAACTGGCACCCCATAATCAGGGTGACGTGATCCATTCTATGATGATCGGCTCCTACTCGCATAGCTACATGTGTCTTACGGCCCCCGATGTCTGTAGTTACCTATGCTGGTCCCACCATGGGGTGTATCAAGTCCCATAGTGGCAACCCGACACAACTTTAGAGTGCACAGGTATGCTACTGGTGTCCAGTGCCTTATTTTTCTGCGCCGGAGTGTGTGCACGCCCGCACTCCGTTAGAACCTACACTGCTACACCACCGCCATCGCTTTGACCTCTTACAATCAGCCCAGTAATCGTGCCCCACCCTGCCTAGTTTCAGGGTATCCTGATACACCTTCTAGGGTTACTGCTGAAAAGGGTCCCCCGTTACTAGGTTTTCTATCTCTAGCCAACATGCTAAGTTGGTTAAGTGTTTTCTAACCTAACCCCCACCAGTCCGTTTAGTTTAGCATGTTCCATTTTGATTAAGTCTTTAGTTCACTTAATCCTATCAATCCTGACTCAGCCTTAATTGTCTTATTAAGGCCCTGACCTCTCACATTAGACAGGTATTGTTGTGGCTGCCTGTTGCCGGTTGGTTCCGGGCAGTCTTACGCCACAACTCAGTCTAACCTCGAGTCCTTGCTGGGCTCCATGTTTAACCTCCCACATTGGATAGGTATTGTTGTGACTACTGGACAGCCGGGCGGTTCCGGGCAGGTTTACATCACAACTCAATCCAACCTCGGGTTAAACACATCGTATGTTCTACATTTACATATTTTGTCATTCTTCTTTATTTCTTATATGTAAATATTTGCGGCCCATTATTAAGTTAATGGTGTAAAGGTTACACCAATCATGGGCCCAACCCATACTTGAATTTGGGCCCTTCTATTTTATATTTTCATTCATTAGTTAATTTTAACCCAACGTTATTTTCCCCCGTTTAACACGTCCGTTTATATATATATATTGGGCTTAGCCTTTCAAAGCCCAATTTAGCCATGCGAAAAGGGGAGGCTTATGGCGTGATTACATACACAAAGAGGGGAATGTGAGCGCATGAACTTGCAATATGACGTTGGAAATACAAAATAGAAACTGGTGTACTTGCATAGTGGTAACATAGGTGACATAAATCAAAGCATGTGAACTTGTAATTGAGATATCATTATTGTCACATGAACCTATATTTTTATTTAGGCATAATGTCAAACATAAGCATGGCATAAATATTCCTAGCATAAGCATAGCATAATGTCAAACATAAGCATGGCATAAATACTTCTAGCATAAACATGGCATAATGTCAAACATAAGCATGGCATAAATATTCCTAGCATAAGCATAGCATAATGTCAAACATAAGCATGGCATAAATACTTCTAGCATAAACATGGCATAATGTCAAACATAAGCATGGCATAAGTATAGTTAAATTTGTTCACATAACCATGGCATAAATATTTCTAACATGAAATCATGATTCTTACTTTAGTCATGTAAACTTACAAAAAGGGACCTTTTGAACCTAACCTAGCCATGTACCACATATGTCATCATATAATTCTTGTAAACAAGATAGACCTAATCATGGTTTTCAACTATGCCAAATATCATTCATAGCCTAGCCATATTCATAAATTTGCAAATAGGTTTTGTAGTACTAAAGCATGGCTTAATACATGATGCCAAATTCTCGTCATAATTTCATATGGATAATAACCAAACTTGTTCCAATTACTTACAACATGATTTATGCCCAAAAATATACATCATGGTGGCATAGAAGCAAAACCCCAAACTTGCATAAATTTAAATCAACTACATTCATGTAGCTTTAACATGGATTACATAATTTGCGAAATATTCCAAACGTCATACTTGCATAGAACTACCGCATGTAGTTCTTTATAATGAATAAATATCCAAACGTATATAATATTTCAAATTGATAAGAACGCACAAATATGAATAACTTTATTGCCACAATTCAAGCATACAAATCAACACAATTGTTTATTCATACCAAAGTAATACTCTACTTACAATGGTTTGATGAATTCTCTAGTTTAGGGATTGAAGACGCAAATTCCTTTGTTGAATTGATTTGATTTAGGTCTCTTTAAGCTTTAGAATTTTCCTCCTAATTCTCTCTCTAGTTGGCGTCTACTCTTAGTCGTTCCTCAGCAACATGGCGGCTATGTTCTTAATTTTGAATGAATAGATTAGGGTTTAGTCTAGGGTTGTTTATATAGAGGTTAGGAACTGATTAGGACCATTGATGTTGCTTGGATTGATCGTAGCCATTCATTCGATAGAGAGACCAATTAAAATTTGCCACCTAGCCCTAGTGACAAAGCAGACCACAGAAAATCGGCCAAACACAGACCTGGCCAGCCAGGTTGGCTGGGCTCGACCAGGTCGACACCCCTGTCGACAGGGCTGTCGACAGCCCTGTCGACATGGGTAGCCTAGGTCGACAGCCCAGTCGACCTGGGTGGCCTAGGCGGGTGTTTATCCGCCCTGGCCCATTGGGCCCGATTTTTAATTATTTTATTCTGTTTGAATTTAAACTTGATTCAAAACTTCCGAAGGCCATATCTTCTTTATACGGACTCCGTTTTTCGAAAACTCGGACTCTATTTCGCGTATTTCTCCGAGACGAACGCAATGGCGTATCCCGTTTCCCCTAGTTCTTTGATTTCAGATTAATTATACTTTAATTTGTTAATTTCACAGTTATAGAATTTTCGGGGTGTTACAGGTTTTTTGATGATACATAGTTTTAAACCCTTTTTCCTTTGACGACCATCTCATGCTAGTCAGACATCGACACAACGCGTTTCATTGGAAATGTCGGCTGGTGTGGGGCGGATTGTCACAAAACAAAAGTTTACACTAAAAATTAATCTGTCTATAAAAAGGCAAAGCACTTATTTTGAGACATTAGATGATTCAGAGTCAGACACTTTATCAAGCGATCGCGGTACTAATACAGAAACGAATAACATGTGCCCATAGTGATACATAGTTTGGATAGAATGGAAACCAGATCTAATATAGGTGCATATTTACATTACTTTTTGGTTCCATTGATTGTTTGATTGCCTTAATTGTTATGATTTCCTGGTTTGGTTGGACTATTTTTTTAAAATAATCTTGATTAATTTAATTTGTAAAATAATTCTTAAAATTTAAATTTGTATCTTGAAATTTTAAAATTAGTATTTTTATAAAATGGTAATATAAAAGTAAAATTCTAATTTCTGAGAAAGCTAAATTTAATATATATATATATATATATATGTATGTATGTATATTGTTAACCGACTTTTTGGTCCGGTTCCCAAAAGTACATGAGAAACACTCGACTTAGCGTATCGCGTGGAGCTGAAGCCAAGAATTGCCCAGGAGCAAAGGAAACAGGTTGAAGAGGGATCGCGCCAATGGAAACCTTATAGCTCCCCTAACATATTTCCGAACCAAGGCTTCGAATCCCAGGATTTGCAAGCCCAATTCTAAAATGCTCGAGCGCCCATTCACATAGTCTTCGTAACCCTCAGGGCATAGATCTCGTACCCCTTGGGGTGTGAAATTCGCACCCCTAAGGGATACGAAATTCATACCCAGCGGGGTGCAAAATTCGAACCCCTCAAGGTACGAATTTAGTACCTCTAAGGGGTATGAAATCCGTACCCAACAGCGCAGGAGATTCGAACCCCTCAGGTACGAAATTCATACCCCAAGGAGGGGTTCGAAATATATGCATGCGAGTGAGGGGGAAAGGTTCGAAATTCTGGGTGCGATCCCCTATTTCTACCTACTCGTACCTACTCCCACCTTACCTCTCTCCTATAAATACCCCTTGACCTCACACTTCAAACGGGTTTGGAATTCTATCACATAGGACCTCTAGAGGGCTTCAAGATCTCTTTAATGGCATCTCCTCTTTGAGGAAGAAGAAGGACTAAATTGTCTTTTTCCAAAATACTTTGCATATGATGATTATGACTCCATATGACACGAAAGTGGATGTATTTAGATATCATGAGATAGTCTCAACTTTGTAATCCTTGGTGATAAATAATATTCCAATGACTCTTCAAAGTGGACGTAGGCCTCTCTCGAGGCCGAACCAATATGAATCTCTCGTGTTACTTAAGTAATAGGAATCTCGGGAGTTTACGACATTTTTTGTCGTCAACATGTGTGTGTGTATATGTGTGTGTGTGTGTGTGTGTGTGTGTGTGTGCGTGAGCGTACAATGGCAGTCCAAATAGTGCGGCACCCCAAATAGTGCATTACCCCATTTACCCCCGGATTTACGCCAAGTATATCCCCTCTCTCTCCTTCCATTCACTCTCTTTCTTCCCACTACTTTATTTTAATATAAATGAGAGGCTATAAACGGGGTGCATTTGGGGTGCTCCAATACAGGGGTGCCATTGAACATGCCTTATATATATATGTATATAGACACACACACACACACATATATATATATATGTATATATATACACACACACACACATACACATACATCTAGTCACGCAAACAAACAAAAATTCGAAAAGAATCTTTTTTTTTTCAAGTTAAGCAGGGTTGTCAAAAAACATAATTACAAAGGCTTGGACAACAAAAAAACCGAGCGGACTTGGAATAAATACAAAACTAAGACGTCTATCATAAACATTTTTATCTTCTATGGTAATATTAAGTTCATTCTTTTATGTCACCACCCTATCACATATGTCCTTCATGCTATTTCATTCTCATTCCTTGCTTTATTCCAAAACCCCGCATATTCTTTCTTTTTAAATTTCCAGCATAACAATCTTGAAAGCCAGCAATAGGACATTTGAATGCCACTTCGCCATCTCATCGCCTTAAATATGGTAAACTATTCTTCCTTGCTATATTTACTTGATATATGGTACCCTCCTGCAATAAGTAAAATACTCATATAGCATGGCTCATCTTGCATTTGAAGTACAAGAGCACGTTTGTCTGTACTTCATCATTACATAGATTACACTCACTGTTGATCCATATTCCCATGATGCGTAATTTGCTCTTAGTTATGAGTCCATTCTTTATAACTCTTCATATGAAAAGGTTTTGTTTTTATTATCGGATATGTCCAGAAATGCGCGACCCAAGAGTCTTCTGAAAGCTCAACATTTCTAGTTATTAGATTATAAGCTAGTTTGATAGTTTGTAGACTTGCCTTCTCACCCATAGCAAAATATCCTTGTCTGCATGCAAAGGTTTAGTTCTCTTAATCATGCTCCAAATATTTCTTGTATTAGTATTGCTCGAATACAAAACAATGATGCACTTTTTATAGATATGGTCTATCGCCTTAACTGAAGCAGGGATACCAGATTGCCTTACCTCACTAAACCTTTGCGCATCCATCTCTTGGGATTATGTCTTTGCAAACCCAAGGAGCATTCTAAAACATTACCTGAGGTGTAGGAGATGTAGTCTGTTGAAAATAAATACTTCACTTGTCTCTCACATCTATTATTCTCCTCCATTCTATAGGCATTAGATTTCTTCTCAGTGCTCCAAATATCTTTAACTCCAATATAATACTTCTTGCACCATGTTGACTATATAGACTTTCTACCTCTTTGCAAATCATTAAAATGCACAGCAAAAGAAGCTTAATTACATTTAACAAGGTCTTGTTGGAAGAATGAATAAGTGTTTGAGGCAAACTAAGTCCCACATCGGGGAAATTTATGCCTTAATTCACTACTTATACTAACTCTTCCGATACTATGTCAGAAGAAATGAGGAGAAAAAGGAACTAAAGGGACAAGAGGCTATATAGGAATGAACACATATTTCATGATTAATATTAAAGGTCAAAAATAGGGCCTTGGGACTTGAGGCTCTTAGGGTCTCGTGATCGATTGGGCCTCCAGTTGCCGCCAGGCCTGCTGCGCTAGAAAAAACGGCTATTTTTGAACTGTGGCCACGCAGTTGCCAACATACATGTCTGTTGGTAAAGGGTCGCAACCTTTCCAACAGTCATTACCATTGCAATTCAAACAGTGGTACCCGTTCGCGAATAGATGCATGTTCCCAACCTATAAATAGGCACTTGAAAATCGAAACAGATATCACATTTTATAGTTCTGTTTTCTTCTTCTTTGATCTAAATCTTCTTCCACAAAATTGCTCTATTCTGCAATAAACAAATACATAAACTACCTTGCGTACGTCGTCGATATGTGATTGCAGCGCATCATCACAAATAGGTTCCGTTTCGTCCTTGGGAGATTATTGCTCAATAACTTATCGTGCCGTAGAGGGAGCAATTTCGTTTCTTGGAAACAGCGCTCGCTGGGCTTTGACATTAATCAGTTCTAATACTATTGTTTTCTTGAATTCTTAATTATATACTAATACTTCAGACTATTCCCTTGCAATACTATGATAGTTCATTGTTGTTGCGGATTACAACTTCATTGAAACAATACTACTAACGCTTAAGATGTTACTGTTCATAGAAACAGTTTTATGCCATTTCTGTTAATTGGTTTCTAACAATCTTGAAATGAAATTTTTGATTGTTTCTTCTATTTGCAGACGATGATGTCGCAAAATAGCAACAACAAATTTGTGCAGAAACAGTATGTGCCACCGACTCCACCTCTGGTTCCACCAACTGTCCCATACTCACATGGCAAAAGGCCAAAGAAGTTTAATGTCCAGGATTTCAAACGCTAGCAATAAAAGATGCTTTTCTACCTGACAACCTTGGGGTTGGCAAAATACCTTTCGTAGGATCCCCCGTTTGTTGAAGAACTGGAGCCTAACGCCACAAAGTCGAGGCACTTACTACATGGAAGAATTCAAACTTCATCTATAAGAATTATATTCTCAATAGCTTAGAAAATAGTTTATATAATGAATATTGTACTGTCGAGACTGCAAGGTTCTTTGGTTATCACTTGAGAAGATGCACAAGACTGAAGATGCCGGAATGAAGAAATTCATTGTGGGGAAGTTTCTTAACTTCCAAAATGGTCGATTCCAAAAAAGTCGTTAGTCAGATTGAAAAACCCCAAGTAATAATTCGTGAAATTCATGAAGGAAAGATGGAGTTAAGTGAGTCATTCCTAGGGGTCTCCTCTATCAAAAAGTTTCCTTTGTCATGGAAAGATTTCAAAAACTATTTGAAGCATAAGCGCAAGGAAATGACCATGGAGGATCTTGCTGTTCCTCTATGAATTGGAGAAGACAGTAGAAAATCAAATAAAAAAGGCAACCAGTTCGTTATAGGAAAAGGCTAATGTGGTTGAGGATGAAAAAAAACAAAAGAAAGTGCGATCAGAATCTGAAGGCAAAGAAACAAAAGAAGTTCCAAGGATCTTGCCACAATTATGGAAAGAAAGGCCATAAAGCTGCCGTGTGTCATGCCCCCAAAAAGAAGGAACCTGAGGAAAATATGGCAAAAACTTCAGATGATGTTGCAGATATGGATATGTGTGTGGTTGTTTCTGAATTCAATCTTGTTGGCAACAACAAGGTGTGGTTTCTAGACACAGGAGCCACTCGTCATATATGTGCCAACAAGTGGATGTTTACAACCTACAAACCTGCCACTGATCACGAGCAACTACACATGGGCAACTCATCTACATCAAAGGTGGAAGGCAAGGGAAAGATTGTACTAAAGTTAACTTCTGGAAAGGAACTAAAATTGAATGTCGTTCTCCATGCTTTAGAAATCCACAAGAACCTGGTTTCAGGATCGTTGCTTAGCAAGCATTGTTTCAAACTGACATTTGTTGTTGATAAATTTGTAATATCAAATAATGGAGTATATGTTGGAAGAGGATATGTGAGTGATGGTTTATTTAAAGAAAATGTAACCGCTATTGTACCAAACAATGATATAAATAAAAGTGAATCTTCTGCTTATATTGTTGACTCTTCTAACATATGGCATTCTAGATTAGGGTACGTATGATACTCTATGTAAATTGATTAATCTAGAATTTATACCAAAATGCAATATAAATTCCTACTATAAATGTCAAGTTTTTGCAGAAGCAAAATTGACAAGAATCTGAATTCATCACGTTGAACAAGAGACCGAACCTCTAGAATTAATACATACTGATGTATGCGATTTGAAAATGTGTCAAAATAGAGGTGGAAAAAGGTACTTTATCACATTCATTGATGATTGTACCAGATATTGTCATGTGCATCTCCTTAGAAGTAAGGACGAAGCAATTGACAAGTTCAAACAGTATAAGGTAGAAGTTGTTAATCAACTCAAGAAGAAAATAAAATCTTTAAGAAGTGATAGAGGAGGAGAATACGAGTCTCCATTTGAGGAATTCAGTGCTGAGCATGGAATTATTCATCAGAGTACAACCCTGTATTCACCTCAATCCAACAGTATAACCGAACAGACAAATAGAACTCTTAAAGAGATGATAAATGCCTTACTAATTAGCTCTGGCTTACCAGATAAATTTTCGAGAGAAGCCATTTTTTGGAAAATCATATTTTGAATAAATACCAAGAAAGAAAACATCTAAATCTCCACATGAGCTTTGGAAAAACAGACAACCATCCTACAAATACTTAAAAGTGTGGGGGTGTATTGCCAAAGTAGAAATACCAAAACCGAAAAAGGTCAAAATTGGACCAAAGACTACAGATTGCATATTCATTGGATATGCTCATAATAGTAGTGCGCATCGAATTTTGGTGCACAAATCTGAAATTGATGACATTCATGAAAACACCATTATCTTGTCATGAAGTGCTAGATTCATTGAACACATTTATCCTCTAAAATCCTCTATTGAAACTTTCAAGAGATTAAGAGATTCAGATACTCTTGAGGATAATGTTAATCAAAACTCGAATGAGAGAAATGCTGAAACGGAGGTAGAGGAACCCTGAAGGAGCAAACATCAAATGGCTTCTAAAACCTTTGGGCCTGATTTTTATTCATATATGATAGAAAATGAACATCTTAGTTACAACCAAACAATGTCATGTCCCGACGCTCCATACTGGAAGGAGGTTGTCAACAGTGAAATAGAATCCATTTTACAAAATCATACGTAAGAACAAGTGGATCTACCCAAAGGATCAAAACCACTAGGATATAAATGGATATTCAAGAAAAAACTAAAAGCTAACGGCTCAATAGACAAGTATAAAGCAATACTTGTAATAAAAGGATTTAGACAGAAAGAAGATCTAGATTACTTTGATACTATTCACCAGTAACTAGAATAACATTGATTAGGATGCTTATTGCAATCACATCCTTATTAAATTTGAAAATACACCAAATGGATGTGAAAACTGCATTTTTGAATGGTGAACTAGAAGAAGAAATATATATGCAGCAGCATAAAGGATTTCTAAGCCCAGGAAATGAAAATAAGGTGTGCAAGTTAGTAAAATCACTTTATGGCCTTAAACAAGCACCGAAACAATGGCACGAGAAATTTGATGAGGCTACGTTATCAAATGGATTCAAAATAAATGAATCAGATAAATGCGACTATGTAAAATATACAGATACTGGATATGTCATTGTATGTCTTTATGTTGATGATTTCTTAATCTCAGGGAATAATAAGGCCATAATAAAATCTACGAAGGATATGTTATCCTGCAGATTTGATATGAAAGACCTAGGAGTGGCTGATGTAATCTTAGTGTGAAAATTATAAAAACACCACAAGGATATGCATTATCTCAGTCACATAACATTTCCAAATTACTTGAAAGGTTCAAGAAGTATAATATAACCATATTAAAATCACCAGTGGATATGAAACAAAATTGGGTAAAGAACACTGGACAAGGAATATATCAGCTTGAATACTCTCGTATACTTGGAAGTATTATGTATGTCATGAATTGCACTAGGCCATATATTGCATACGCTAGAAGAAAGTTAAATAGACATACCAATAATTCTGGTAAAGATTGATGGAATGCAATAATCAGGGTCCTAGGATACCTAAAGTACGCACAAAACTATGTGTTACAAAATGAAAATTATCCTTCTGTGGTAGAAGGATATAGTGATGCCAATTGGATAACTGGCTCAAATGACACAAAATCCATAAGTGGATAGGTGTTTACATCAGGAAATGGAGAAATATTATTGAAAATATCCAAAAAGACTTGCATAGCAAGGTCAATAATGGAACCAAAGTTCATTGCTCTAGATAAAGCCATAGAAGAAGTAGATTGACTTAGGAGTTTCTTGGAAGACATTCCAAATTGGTTAAAATCTGTACCTCCAACATGTATATACTATGATAGTAAATCTGCTATAGGAAGGGCAAATAGCACATTGTATAATGGTAAGTCTCGACATATTCGCCGTAGACATAAAACCATAAGACAACTTCTCTCTAATGGAGTTATCACTATGGACTATGTAAGGTCAAAGGATAACATAGAGAATCCACTAGCCAAAGGCTTACCAAGATAGAAAGTTCAAACCTTATCGATGGGAATGGGCTTAAGACCTATGAATTAAAAGTTTTCTAAAACAGAAACCCCACCTGACAGGAGATCCCAAGATCTTGGTTCAAAGGGACAACTAAGTTTAAGATAAACTTGATGGCACTGTTAAATACAAACCATTCCTATGATAAGTCAGTGCACAACCTATCGAAGAATAGTATAATCTTGGCTTTTAATGATTTCTATACTGTGGTGATATAAAGAACCAAGTGGGTATTACAGGATACTCTTTATAGAATACCTATGTGAGTGCAAAGGCGCCACTTCAAGAAGAATTGTAAGGTCGAATTCTTTAAGCACTCATGAAACCAAGGCGATGCTCATGGTAAAAACGAACACAAATAGAGAACCATGGAGTTAAAGAGCATTTATCAAGTGTTATCTTTATAGACTTATACAAACAACTTATAGTTCAAAGGCAGTCTTGTCCACTGAATCGCTAGTTAGTTATACCGATAAAACACTAGGTAAAGTTCAAGGCCTCTCTGCTACTTTTACCTATATGATAAATGTTACACAAAATCTCAAAACAGATTAGACAACCACTAATTCATGTGGTGGATTGTTGGAAGAATGAATAAGTGCCTGAGGCAAAATAAGTCCCACATCGGGGAAATTTGCGCCTTAATTCACTACTTATACTAACTCTTCCTATACTATATCAAAATAAATGAGGGGAAAGAGGAATTAAAGGGACAAGAGGCTATGTAGGCATGAACACATATTTCATGATTAATATTAAAGGTCAAAGAAAGGGCCTTGGGCCTTGGGGCTCTTGGGATCTGGTGATCGATTACGCCTCCGGTTGCCTCCAGGCCTGCTGCGATAGAAAAAACGGCTATTTTTTGAACTGTTGCCGCGCAATTGCCAACATACATGTCTGTTGATAAAGGGTCGCAACATTTCCTACAGTCATCGCTGTTTCAATTCAAATAGTGGCGCCCCTTCGCGAATAGATGCTTGTTCCCAGATTATAAATAGGCACTCGAAAATCAAAACAGAGATCGCTTTTTATAGGTCTGCTTTCTTCTTCTCCGCTCTACATCTTCTTCCACAAAATTGCTCTATTCTGCAATAGACAAATACATAAACTACCTTGCGTTCGTCGTCAATTTGTGATTGCAGCACATCATCACAAATAGGTTCTGTTTCATCCTTAGGATATGATTGCTCAATAACCTATCGCGCCGTAAATGAAGCATTTTCATTTCAAGGTAACAAAGCTTGCTGGACTCAGACATAATTCAGTAGTATTACTCATTTTTTCTTGAATTCTTAATTATACACTACTGCTTCAGACAGTGCCCTTGCAATACTGTGATTGTTCATTATTGTTGCGAATTACAACTTCATTGAAACAATATTACTAACACTTAAAGGTGGTACTATTCATAGAAATAGTTTTCTGCCATTTCTATTGATTGGTTTCTAACTATCTTGAAACAAAATTATTGATTGTTGCATCTATTTGCAGACGACGATGTCGCAAAATAACAACACCAAATATGCGCCGACATAAATTGTGTTACCGGCCCCGCCTATGATTTCCACCAACTGTCCCATACTCACATGGCAAAAGACCAGAGAAGTTTAATAGTGAGGATTTCAAATGCTGGCAACAAAATATGCTTTTCTACCTGACAACCTTAGGGTTAAAAAATTACCTTACGGAGGATCCCCAGTTTGTTGAAGAAATGGAGCCTGACGCCACTAAAGTTGGGGTTCTTACTACATGGAAGAATTCAGACTTCATCTATAAAATTACATTCTCAGTGGCTTAGAAAATAGTTTATATAATGTATATTGTATCGTTCAGACTGCAAAGGTTCTCTGGTTATCACTTGAAAAGAAGTACATGACTAAAACACCGGAATGAAGATATTCGTTATCGGGAAAATTCTTGACATCAAAATGGTCGATTCCAAAACAGTCGTCAGTCAGATTCAAGAACTCCAAGTAATAATTCGTGAAATTCATGATGAAAAGATGGAGTTAAGTGAGTCATTCCAAGTGGCTTCCTTTATCAAAAAGTTGACTCCATCATGGAAGGATTTCAAAAACTATTTGAAGAATAAGCGCAAGGAAATGACCATAGAGGATCTGGTTGTTCATCTGCAAATCGAAGAAGACAACATAAAATCAGGGAAATAGGCTACCAGTTCGTTATAGGCAAAGGCTAATGTGGTTTAGAATGAAAAAACAAACAAAAGAAAGTGCGAGCAGAATCTGAATGTAAAGAAAGAAAAGAAGTTTCAAGGATCTTGCCACAATTGTGCAAAGAAAGGCCACAAAGCTGCCGAGTGTCGTGCCCCCCAAAAGAAGAAACTTGAGGCAAATATGGATATATGTGTGGCTTTTTCTGAATGCAACCTTGTTAACAACAATAAGGAGTGGTTTCTAGACACAGAGCCACTCGTCATATATTTTCCAACAAGTGGATGTTTATAACCTACAAGCCTTCCACTGATCACGAGCAAGTATTCATAGGCATCTCATCCTCATCAAAGATGGAAGGGAAGGGAAAGATTGTATTGAAGTTAACTTCTGGAAATAACTAAAATTGAATGACGTTCTTCACGTTCTAGAAATCCGCAAGAACCTGAATTCAGGATCGGTGCTCAGCAAACATGTTTCAAACTGACATTTGTTGTTGATAAATTTGTAATATCAAAGAACGGAGTGTATTTTGGAGGAGGATATGTGAGTGATGGTTTATTTAAAGAAAATGTAGCCACTGTTGTACCAAACAATGATATAAAAAGAAGTAAATCTTCTGCTAATGTTGTTGACTCTTCTAACATATGGCATTCTAGATTAGGGCATGTAAACTTTGATACACTGCGAAAATTTATTAATCTTGAATTTATACCAAATTACAATATAGATTCCAACTATAAATGTCAAGTTTGTGGAGAAGAAAAATTGATAAGAACCTCGTTTCATTACATTGAAGTGAGTCCAAACCTCTAGAATTAATACATATTGATGTATGCGATTCGAAAATGTGTCAAACTAGAGGTGGAAAAAGGTACTTTATCACATTCACTGATGATTGTACCAGATATTGTCATGTGTGTCTCCTTAGAAGTAAGGACGAAGCAATCGAAAGTTTAAACAGTATAAGGCAGAAGTTGAGAATCAACTCAACAAGAAAATAAAATCTTTAAAAAACGATAGAGGAGGAGAATACGAGTCTCCATTTAAAGAATTCTGTGCTGAGCATGGAATTATTCATCAAACTACAACTCCGTATTCACCTCAATCCAATGGTATAGCCGAACGAAAAAATAGAACTCTTAAAGAAATGAGGAATGCCTTACTAATTCGCCCTGGCTTACCAGATAAATTTGGGGAGAAGCCATTCTTTCGGCAAATCATATTTTGAATAAAATACCACGAAAGAAAACATCTAAATCTCCACATGAACTTTAGAAAAACTGACAACTATCCTACAAATACTTGAAAGTGTGAGGGTGTCTTGCCAAAATAGAAATACAAAAATAGAAAAGGGTCAAAATTTGTAACGACCCGGATTTTTTAGCGACTTTGGTTATCGGCATAAACTCGATGTCGATAACCAAAACATCGTAAAATCCTGGTAATTAGTGAGAGAAATTAGAGGGTGAGGAAAGATAAGATAGAAACTTAGAATAGAAGAAGAAGAAGAACACAACATCAGAGTAACACGAATCTCACATCAGAACGAATAACATATAATATATATAACATAACTTGAAATATACATCTGTGCTTGAATATACATCAATATCAAAGTACATCACTTACAACACAGCGGAAATAACTATAGCTATATGATCCTGAAGCCTCCTGCTCCAAGCTCTTCCAGTATATCTGTAAATTCCCGACTACTTGAATGCCCGTACAAATTTAGGCACCCAAGAGTTTAGGGAAAACAACAAAGTAAACTCCGGGTCAGTCATGGGACTGGTATGAGTAAAACAGTTTAAAAACAGTTCGAACAAGTAAACGATATCTCATAAGACCACGCCGCATAACGGAACGGGTTTTTCCCTTATGAGAATCCAAAATATCTTTATATCAAAAACCTTTTGATATTATAATAATGTCTATCAACCACAGTATATATATAATCATCTAGCAGAAACGCTTTCATCTCACGTTCTACATATATAGTATACAATCAAAACCGCAAGCACGTATTGGGTAATGGATTTCCAACTATGACAAGGTATGGAACCACCTTTCGCTAATGTACCTCTAGAGAGGAATACACTGGGTTCAACAAGAACATCTTGCAACCCGGCCACACATGACCGACCACTCATTTCGCTTGAGTGTATCGAATGTATATCACCAACAGTTGGGATCAGCAACCGTTTCCCGAATGGGACAACATCAACAATAGATTTTTAGAAGTAATTGAAACTCTAGATCAGGTGATTATACACCCTACTTCGGTGCGACCGACTTAGCCATGCTGCCCGCCCGATTTCTGTCATTTACCGGATGATGAGGCTAGAAGCTACGCTTTATCATCATACCAGATTCACTTTGAATGCCACATCGTCAAATCCATCAAATCACCGATTGACGTCTACAACAATACATTATGTGTTAGCTAAAAGAAGTTTCCTTCTCCGCTTCCACTCTTGGTACGGTTGGAGAAATCAAATATACGTGATCGTCTGGAAATACTCTGTCAGACATTCATCCATACAAGTCACCCAGGAACAGGATGAACTGAAGGCACTATTTCTATTAATAGAAAAAGTCCTTGCACTCTACTCCGTCTTCGATTATCTTTATATAATCTGATTCGCACGCTACTGCCGATATGGAGTGGTTCTTCAGATAATAATCCAACCGGTCTCTCCATATTGACAACGATGGTCAAAACTTCGATAGTCTGTGATTTAACTATCGAATAAAAACAAGTGTTTCGATAGTCGATGATTTAACTATCGAATAAAACAAGTGTTCATCCAAACATCCAACAAATCACTGAACCTTTAATTAATATTCCATTAATTAAATCTCTTCTCTATTTCTTATCAATATTTGTTAACCAAATATTTTCAATAACCATATTGGCCTTATCCGTTATTTGGAAAACCTTTCCATATATCGCCTTCTTTTATTTTCTAAACTTTAGAAAATATATGTAATTTATAATTGGAAAATATTCCAATTACTTAGCTCTTTTACAATCTCGTTTATTCCTATACTTAGGAAATATCCTTTGTTTCTATTTCCAAATTACACTCATTTGGGTTAAAATGGATGTTGTGTAAAACATCGTTACGACAACCCAAATACTATATTCAACTAACTTTTATCCAACATTGATCTTCGAGCCTGGAATCTTACTATTTATTTGCTAATAATGAAATCAATCAAGTTGGGGTATAACTACCTCTCAGACCTTGACTGAATAACATTTATAACGTCAAAACAGATAAAACTACTTACTCGAATAATCAATACCATACAACTACTGATTCACTTTTAAACACATATAAACTTTCTCTTCTATTCTTTCGAGATTTTATTCCTAGTCTTCCTTTTTGATTTTACTATTCTATTTCTAAGTTCATTCCCTTATCGACTTCTATATATATCGATACGTTGATTTCTAACTATCAAATTATCTTAAAAATATTCTATGTCCTTAAATTCCCGGAAAAATTCGCCATAACCTCCTTTGTATCGGGAGCATCGGGAAATTTCAAATAGCTGTCCCAGTCCTTCTCATCTCAAAAAGAAAAAGAAAAAGCCAAGCGGCTTGCCGATACGGCGCATAAAATCTCATATATGAATTAAATACGTACCTTTTTGTTGGGCATTCTATTTATTTCACTTCTATACTTTATTCCATACCTGTCTCCTGTATATTTATGCCTGTCCAATCTATTTTAACTATATCAATCGTTTTAACTCAATTTGTTAATTAAATCTGTTACTTAACTTTTCAGTCTATTTCACCTTCATATTTGAACATGACATGTTCAAATATATTTTAACTGCATATTAACAAATTCTAATTATACTCATACTCTCGTTTCCTTATCGACTTCTCTATTCAAATTCCAATTCAATTCTATTTTAATTCTCTTTATTTAAAACTTCATTTGAATTATATTTTCAAATTCTATAGTTTAAAGTCCATTTGAATTCTATATTCAAATTCTATATTCAAAGTCTATTTGAATTCTATATTCAAATTCTAAAATTCAAAGTCTATTTGAATTCTATATTCAAATTCTATAGTTAAAGCCCATTTGAATTCTATATTCAAATTCTATTTGAATTCTCTGCATTATTTATAAACAACATTTATAACTTTAATTCAAATCCCACCTTTCCATTTATAAACAACGTTTATAAATTCAATTCAAATCCCATATTTTCATTTATAAACAACGTTTATAACTTCAATTCAAATCCCACCTTTCCATTTATAAACAACGTTTATAAATTCGATTCAAATCCCATATTTTCATTTATAAACAACGTTTATAACTTCAATTCAAATCCCACCTTTCCATTTATAAACAAAGTCTATAAATTCGATTCAAATCCCATATTTTCATTTATAAACAAAGTTTATAAATTCGATTCAAATCCCATATTTTCATTTATAAAAAAAGTTTATAAATTCAATTACTTGTTTTATATACCTTCAAAACAAGTTAATATTATCTATAGTTTTATTTAAAAATTCAAATTCTATTTATAAAAATAGAATTCCCTTTTTAAATCTCAAATACCCTTTCAGGGTATTTTATAAATCAATATCCCAAGTCCCAGTGATATTTAAACAATCAAATCAACCAATTTTCAATCATTTGATTTTAAACACATCATATATGAATATATATGAAATCAAACAAACAACAGATAATATATATTTTTGAGGAATCTAGTTGGGTTCCTCCAACCTGTTTTCCTGCATCCACAGATGTTAGTCAACATAGTAATACCCATCCTACTTCGAGGCAGGATATCGCGGTATGAAGGTCATCCACTAATCATAGCGTGGGGCGTATAGGGTAATCATCCGCTATGAAACTGCGGGCATCCGCTAATGGAACTGCGGGAATCCAACCAATCATCAACCCAATATATATATAATAGTCAACCAATCCTAAATAACTATATATATATATATTTTAAAACCATCAGACTAAACAACATTCAAACTAGCAACAACAATTATTTTTAACGATGTAAAAATAATTCTAAACAAACAGGTGAGTGAGATTTACTCACCTGTTTTCGTTTGCCGAGTATCCAATAAATTCCAAACCATTTCTAACCCGAATAAATTCGTAGCCATGGACCAACCCTGTCTCGTTTTCAAGATTTATGAAACTTGAATAAATTAAATACACATTGTTAAATCAACAATATTTTTATTTATTTTAAATGATCAAAATAAAAATCTATCCTTTATTTAATTCATTCTCAAGTGATTAGTTTAACAAATTTATTCACTAGCTAAATATATTGGTTTGTACAAATTTTATTAAATCAGCATGTCAAATTATACGAATTTCGATATAATTTATGTAAGTGTCGATTTATAATTTCATTAACCTTAAACCTAATTATTAAAATAAACAAACTATTGTAATTTTAAATCCATACCTTAATCCAATTCAAAACATGTTGCACCATTCCTGCAACCGAACCCTTTTCACACCATCAATCTGCCCGGATCCGTGTTCTTCAAGTTGAGGTCCATCCTCTGATTGAAATCCTCAAAATCATGAGTTAACTACCCTGTTACATTTCCGTTCGACTGTCTCAGATCCCCGACACCGTCTTCCATTTCAGATTGAAAACTAACCACACGGCACCCCCAAATTGAAATCGAACAGTGCCACAACCGAGCCTAGCTCCAAAATCAGTCTCGCACCGTCTTCCATTTGAGGAATTCATTGCTTTCATCTTTGTCAATATCAGTCTCGCACTGCTGCAGATCCTAGCTCCAAAATCGAGCTACAGTACATCGCAGCCTCTTCCCCGAGATCGCATCTTCTTCCAGTCGCATCTCCTCAGAACCCCTAAACATCCATAGTCGCCGTCATTAATTTGGTCCATCCTTCTGTAAACCGCATCATCTCCAATTCGCACCATTCAAAGATCGATGTCTGGCCCTACGCGATTCCAACTCGCGGTTTCGATTTGAGGAACTGGGTTTGATTTTAATTTCTGAAAGAGGAAATGGTGATATTCTTGCTTCGACGTTTTCAGAGGAAATGAAATGGAGAAACCCAATTAAAAGAGGAAGGAGTGTCATGATTTATAGTAGAGAAAGAACAGACGTGCCACCATCTTTCTCCTATTGTTTTTAGTGGTGAGGAAAGGGACACATGGTGTGAACGGTGGAGAAATCTAATTCACAAATGAAAAGATATTTTCCCTAAGAATTTATTTTGTTTTATTTTATATTAATTTAAACTGGTATTCTTTAATTAAAATACACCCTAATTTCGAACTCCTTTCTGAACCCAACAACTGACAGTCCTAAGGTAAAACCGCTATTCTGAACACACTGGGATAAGTCACGAAATCCAGTTCGATCGTCTGTGGAAGATATTTATTTAAATTGATATAAATCAAATTTTTAAACAATAAATTTTGCGAAAATAAATTAATATTATTATTCGAATTCAAACAGAAGTATGAACTGTATTTAATTCAGTTTTAAATCTCGAACTGAATTATATTTCGTATTACGATGGCTTAATATATTCGATATTAAATCGAAATTGATTATTAAATTAATAACTTAATATAAGAATTCACTTATATTACCAAATCAATATTTAAATTAAATATTCAATATTCAAAAATTAACTCATAAGGATCCGGGTCATTACAATCTTCCCCACTTAAAATAATTTCGTCCTCGAAATTGCTAAGGTAGAAAAAGTGCTACAAAACCATTTATCTTGATACTCAACATTTCAAACTTCAATACGTAACTCTCTTTCGAATAAATCCCTATTCGATAACTCCTCCCTTCGAATAACTATATTCGATAATCTATCTTTCGAATAACTAGATTCGAAAACCTTTCTTCGAATAAACTATATTCGATTTACTCTATTCAATTTACTCTTATCAATTAACTCTATTTGATTAGCTCTTTTCACTTAACTCCTTCCGAATAAGCTATATTCGATAACTCCTTTAACTATATTCGAATAACTAATATTTGATTTAACTCCATTCGCTTGACTCTAGATCGCAGCGATCACAATGGTTACGCCTGATTCCCTCAGGAAACATCTGACCGCCCTAGGCTATCTGCAGCCTTGCGAATTACGCTAGCAGTCGTACGAAATGGCAACTTATCCTGAGTAACTATTTTTGACTAACTCTATCTCAATAACTATATTCGATCAACTTTAATTGAATAACTAACATTCCATTAAATCCTAATTCGATTTGCTATGTTCAATTAACTCTATCTGGTTAACTCTTAATTTGGATAACAAATATTCGATAAATTCTAATTGAATAACTAATATTCAATTAACTCTACGGATTAACCCTAACTGATTAACTCTAACTGGTTAATTCTTACTCTAATCGATTTATTCTAACTCTAATCGATTATTTCTAACTCTAATCGACTTCTCCTATTCGAATAACTCCTATTGGATAACGTTTATTCATTTATAAAGATTTACTTTTAGTAACGGTTCTTCACTTTATAAATGTTCTCTTTAATAACGTTACTTCACTTATACAAGTGTTGTATACTCCTTCTATTAAAACTATCGGTGTTAAAAACCAATATCTCTTCTCTATATAAGTTCAGACTTATATATTCCATTTATTGAATGATAAATATTTAATTTAATTTATAAACTGTTATTTATAAATAAATCTTTTCTATTTATCTGTTAAAAACAGATTTCCATTTTCGATTCATCTTCTGAATATTCCTTTAATTAAATTCTATTTATTTAACAAATAAATATCTCATTTATAACATTCTATTTATTTAACAAATAAATATTTCCATTTGATCTATTTGTAAATGTTTTACAAATATTTCCTTCTAAATTCTATTTGTAAATGTTTTTACAAATATTTCTCCTTCTATTTGTTTGCACATAACTTCCCTTGTATTTGTGTTACAAATATATTTCCTTTATTCACGCCCAATTCATATTTCATTCACATTGATTTTACTCACTTTATTCATTTCAATCCATTTAACTTACTTAAGTTAATTTTAATTTCAATCATTCAAATTCCCATTAACTAGTGCTAATTAACCGTTTTGCCTATTTCACCCTTTTTATTTGAATATAGCTTGTTCAAATATATGTCAACTTAATTATAAACTAATCTAATTATATTTTCAATTTGAGTTATATATTCGATTTCGAATATAAATTCTCAATCTCTTTCACTTATCCAAAAACCCAATTTCGATTCAAATTTCCTTTAACTAATTATTTTCCAATTTAGTTAATTCTATTTAACCATTTAAAATATGATTTTTGTCTTAAAAATCATTTCACTTACTTCACTGGAGTTCATATTTATTTTATAACTCAAGTCTATATTTTCCTCATGGCCATTCGGATTTTATTTACTTTAAAAATCCTTTTACTTATATATATAAACCATTGTGGTTTTTAATGGTTTCTGGCGCTGCTTTTCAAAAAAATTGATTTTGACATAACTCAAAATCTATACGATGAAATCCAGATTTTTCTCTTTCATTAGAAAACTATTGTTCAACTGGTCCCGACGATTCTTGTTTCAAAGAATTCCGACTTCAATTGAGTTCTGTATACTAAACTGAAGTTCGAATCGCCAATTTACGAACTGCCGCATTACGGCGAGCTCGTTTTAATTATATTTATAAATATAAACGTTTTAACTTTGTTTATAATAAATTCAACTCCATTCTGATATATTTTTAATATATATCAAATCCATTTCACATAATATTCCCGATCTATTGCACTTCTAATATTCAAATCCTATATATTTACAATATTCAAATTCCATTTGAATCTCTTTATTCAAACTCTATATTTGAATTTCCTTCTATTCAATTTCTATTTGAATTTCTTCTATTCAAATTCTATTTCAACTTCTTATCTTCAAATTCTATTTGAATTTCTTATCTTCAATTTCTATTTGAAATCCTTCATTCAAAACTCATCTGAAATCCTTTGTTCAATTTCTATTTAAATTCCTTTGTCAAATTTCTATTTGAAATCCTTTGAATTTAAATTCTATTTCAACTCCTTTGAATTCAAATTCTATCTAATTTCACTTTGAATTCAAATTCTATTTAAACTCCTTTTATTTTAAAATTCTATTTCAAACTTTATATTTTCTTTGAATTCTAATATTCAAACCTCTATTTGACTTTTCTTTATTCAAATCCATTTGAATTCCTTTGAATTCAAATTCCATTTCAATTTTTCTTATACAATTTCTATTTGAATTTTATATATATTCAAACTCATTTGAATTCCTTTGAATTCAAATTTTATTTCACTTCTATTTGAAATCTATATTCCAATTCTCATTTCAAAATTCCTCTGAAGTAATATAAATATATACATATATTTATCTATCTTAAATTCAAAACATTTGAATTTTCAAACAACTTGTTTCTTCCAAACAAATTTCCATCTAAACTTTTCTAAGGCAGCAATTCATCACTTAGAAACTCGGAAATGAACACTGATGATGTTGCGACCATCATCAAAATTATTTCCTAGCTACTGAATGAGTTCAGTGCTATAGTTCTTTCAAAATCCATTCAAGTGATTTTTATTCAAAAATCCTTCCAAAATAAAGCTATATTATTTTAATATACTTTTTTTCCAACTTCCCAGGATTTATATTCTGAATTCTGGTTGGAATTCAATTTCAATTTATCACATTTGTATATTTGATTTCATATACAAATTCCATTGGTTATATATAACTATTTCTGTTTTTATAATCTAATTTGATTATAATCCTAACAATCAACTCAACTATTTAAAAACAATATCGTGTCCAATCTTCTATTCAAGTGTTTATAAACTCCTATCGACATCGTGGCGTCCCACGATTCGACCAAAATTTATAATCCACTCAACAGACTAGTCAACACAATATAAAACAGTTTTTATATCAAATAACAAATACGCTCTCTCGTATATATATACACTCAACTCATTCTAGGATACTACTGATCCTATCTCTAATGAGCACATTCCAACAAGCCTAGGTATTCGCTCAACCTAAGCTCTGATACCAACTGTAACGACCCGGATTTTCAATGTTTTGGTTATCGACATCGAGCTTATGTCGATAACCAAAATCGTTGAAAATCCGAGTTGTTACAAAATTGGACCAAAGTCTATAGATTGCATATTCATTGGATATGCTCACAATAGTAGTGCGTATCAATTTTAGGTGTACAAATCTGAAATTGACGATATTCATGAATACACCATTTTCGAGTCACGAAGTGCTAGATTCTTTAAACATATTTATCCTCTAAAATCCTCTATTGAAACTATTAAGAGATCAAGAGATACAGATACTCTTGAGGATAATGTTAACGAAAACTCGAATGAGAGAAATGCTGAAATAGAGGTAGAGGAACCCAGAATGATCAAATGTCAAAGGACTTCAAAAAACTTTGGGCCCGATTTTTATGCATACATGATAGAAAATGAACCTATTACTTACCAAAAAGCAATGTCATCTCCCGAGGCTCCATACTGGAAGGAGGTCGTCAACAGTGAAATAGAATCCATTTTGCAAAACCATACGTGGGAACTAGTAGATCTACAAAAAGGATCAAAACCACTAGGATATAAATGGATATTCAAGAAAAGACTAAAAGCTTAAGGCTCAATAGGCAAGTATAAAGCAAGACTTGTACTAAAAGGATTTTGACAGAAGGAAGATCTGGATTACTTTGGTACATATTCACCAGTAACTAGAATAACAACGATTAGGATGCTTATTGCAATCGCATCCCTATTAAATTTGGAAATATACCAAATGGATGTGAAAACTGTGTTTTTGAATGGTGAACTAGAAGAAGAAATATATAAGAAGCAACCTGAAGGGTTTCTAAGACCAGGAAATGAAAATAAGGTGTGAAAGTTAGTAAAATCACTTTATGGCCTTAAACAAGCACCGAAACAATGGCACGAGAAATTTGATGAGACTATGTTATCAAATGGATTCAAAATAAATGAATCAGATAAATGCGTTTATGTAACATATACGGATATTGGACATGTCATTGTATGTCTTTTTGTTGAAGATTTGTTAATCCTCGGGAACAATAAGGCCATAACAAATTCTACGAAGGATATGTCATCCTCTAGATTCAATATGAAAGACCTAGGAGTGGCTGATGTAATCTTAGGTATGAAAATTGTAAAAACACCACAAGGATATGCATTTTCTCGGTCACATTACATTGCCAAATTACTTGAAAGGTTCAAGCAGTATAATATAACCATAGCAAAATCACCAGTGGAGATAAACCTAAATTGGTAAAGAACACTAGTGAAGGAATATATCAGCTTGAATGCTCACGTATACTTGGAAGTAATATGTACATCATGAATTGCACTAGGCCTGACATTGCATACGTTATAAGAAAGTTGAGTAAACGTAACAGTAATCTAGGTAAACATCACTGGAAAGAAATAATCAGGGTCCTAGGATATCTGAAGTACACAAAAAACTATGTGTTACAATATGAAAAGTATCCTTCAGCGGTAGAAGGATACAGTGATGCCAATTGGATTACTGGCTCAAATGACACAAAATCCACAAGTGGATATGTGTTTACATTAGGAAATGGAGCAATCTCATGGAAATCATCCAAACAGACTTGCATAGCAAGGTCAACATGGAATCGGAGTTCATTGCTCTAGATAAAGCCGCAAAAGAAGCAGATTGTCTTTGGAGTTTCTTGGAAGACATTCCAAATTGGGAAAATTGTACTTCCAATATGTATACATTGTGATAGTCAATCTACTATAGGAAGGGCAAATAGTACATTGTATAATGGTAAGTCTTGACCTATTCACCGTAGACATAAAACCATAAGGCAACTTTTCTCTAACGGAGTTATCACTAAAGACTATGTACAGTCAAAGGATAATATAGTGGATCCACTAACTAAAGGCTTGCCAAGAGAGAAAGTTCAAACCTTATCGATGGAAATGGGCTTAAGACCTATGAATTAAAAAATTTCTGAAATGGAAACCCCATCTAGTTGACTGGAGATCCCAAGATCTGTGTTCAAAGGGACAACAAAGTTTAAGACAAACTAGACGGCACTGTTAAATACAAACCATTCCTATGATAAGTCAATGCACAAACCGTTGGAGAATAGGATAAGCTTGGATTTTAATGATGTCTATACTGTTGTGATATAAAGAACCAAGTGGGGTATTACGTGGTACTCTTTATAGAATCACCTATGTGAGTGTGAAGGCATCGCTTCAAGAAGAATTGTAAGGTCGAATTTTTCAAGCACCCATGAAACCTAGGTTGTGTTCATGGAAAAAACGAACACAAACAGAGAACCAAGGAGTTAAAGAGCATTTATCATGTGTTATCTTTATAGACTTACACCAACGACTTACAGTTCGAGGACAGTCTAGTCCACTGATTCGCCAGTTAGTTATAATGATAAAACACCAGGAGAAGTTCAAGGCCTTTGTGCTACTTTTAGCAATATGATAAATGTTACACAAAATCTCAAAACAGATTAGACAACCACTCATTCATGTGGGGGATTGTTGGAAGAATGAATATGAGGCAAACTAAGTCCCATATCGAGGAAATTTGCACCTTAATTCACTACTTATACTATTTCTTCCTATACTATATCGAAAGAAAATGAGGAGAAAAAAGAATTAAAGGGACAAGAGGCTACGTAGGCATGAACACATATTTCATGATTAATATTAAAGGTCAAAGATAGTGCCTTGGGCCTTGGGGCTCTTGGGGTCTCGTGATCGATTGGGCCTCCGGTTGCCGCCAGGCCAGTTGCACTAGAAAAAACGGCTATTTTTTGAACTATGGTTAAGCATTTGCCAACGTACATGCTTTTTGGTAAATGGTCGCAACCTCTCCAACAGTCATTACCATTGCAATTCAAACAGTGGTGCCCCTTCGCGAATAGATGCTTGTTCCCAAGCTATAAGTAGGCACTCAAAAATCAAAACAGAGTTCGCTTTTTATAGATCTGTTTTCTTCTTCTCCGCTCTACTACTTCTTCCACAAAATTGCTTTGTTCTGCAATAAACAAATACATAAACTACCTTGTTTTCGTCGTCGATTTATGATCGCAGCGCAGCATCACAAATAGGTTCCGTTCAATCCTTGGGAGACGATTGCTCAATAACCTATCGCACCGTAAAGGGAGCAATTTTGTTTCAAGGAAACAACGCTTGCTGGACTCAGACATTATTTAGTACTATTACTCTTATTTTCTTTAATTCTTAATTATATACTACTACTTCAGATTATTCCCTTGCAATATTGTGATTGTTCATTGTTGTTGCGAATTACAACTTCATTGAAATAGTATTACTAACGCTTAAATGCATTACTGTTCATAGAAAAAGTTTTCTACCATTTGTGTTGATTGGTTTCTAACAATCTTGATACAAAATTGTTGATTGTTGTTTCTATTTGCAGACGATGATGTCGTAAAATAGCAACAACAAATCTATGCCGACACAGATTGTGCCACCAGCTCCACCTCTGGTTCCACCAACTGTCCCATACTCACATGGTGAAAGACTAGAGAAGTTTAATGGCGAGGATTTCAAATGCTGGCAAAAAAAGATGCTTTTCTACCTGACAACCTTAGGGCTTGAAAAATACCTTTCGGAGGATCCCCCGTTTGTTGAAGAACTGGAGCCTGACGCCACCAAAGTCGAGGCTCTTACTGCATTGAAGAATTCGGGATTCGTCTGTAAGAATTACATTCTCAATGGTTTAGAAAATAGTTTATATAATTTATATTGTACCTTTGAGACTGCAAAGGTTCCCTTATTATCACTTGGAAAGAAGTACAAGAATAAAGACGTCGGAATGAAGAAATTCATTGTCAGGAAGTTTCTTGACTTCAAAATGGTCGATTCCAAAACAGTTGTCAATCAGATTCAAGAACTCCAAGTAATAATTCATGAAATTCATGACAAAAAGATGGATTTAAGTGAGTCATTTCAAGTGGCTGCCTCTATAAAAAAGTTGCCTCCATCTTGGACAGATTTCATAAACTATTTAAAGAATAAGTGCATGGAAATGACCATGAAGGATCTGGTTGTTCGTCTACGAATCGAAGAAGACAACAGAAAATCATAGAAAAATGCTACTAGTTTGTTACAGGAAAATGAAAATGTGGTTGAGGATGAAAGAACAAACAGAAGAAAGCGCGGGCAAAATCTAAAGGCAAAGAAATAAAAGAAGTTTCAAGGATCTTGCCACCATTGTGGAAAGAAAGGCCACAAAGCTACCATATATCGTGCCCTCATAAAGAAGAAACCTGAAGCAAATATGGCAGAAAATTCAGATGATGTTGTAGATATGGATATGTATGTGGTTGTTTCTGAATGCAACCTTGTTGGCAATAACAAGGAGTGGTTTCTAGGCACAGGTGCCACTCGTCATATGTGTGCCAATAAGTGGATGTTCGCAACCTGCAAACCTGCCACTTATCACGAGCAACTATTCATGGGCAACTCATTTGCATCAAAGGTGGAAGGAAAGGGAAAGATTGTACAGAAGTTAACTTCTGGAAAGGAACTAAAATTGAATGACGTTCTCATCAAAGGTGGAAGGCAAGGGAAAGATTGTACTGAAGTTAACTTCTAGAAAGGAACTAAAATTGAATAACGTTCTCCATGTTCTAGAAACCCGCAAGAACCTGATTGTAGGATCGTTTCTCACTAAACATGGTTTCAGACTGACATTTGTTGTTGATAAATTTGTAATATCAAAAAACGAAGTATATATTGGAAGAGGGTATATGAGTGATGGTTTATTTAAAGCAAATGTAACCACTATTGTACCAAACAGTGATATAAATAAAAGTGAATCTTCTGCTTATATGGTTAACTCTTCTGACATATGGCATTCTAGATTAGGGCATGTGAATTTTGATACACTGCGAAAATTGATTAATCTAGAATTTTGTACCAAAATGCAATATAGATTCCAACTACAAATGTTAAGTTTGTGCAGAAGCAGAATTGACAAGAACCTCGTTTCATCACGTTGAACGAGAGATCGAACCTCTAGAATACTGGTGTATGTGATTTGTAAATGTTTCAAACCAGAGATGGAAAAAGGTACTTTATCACATTCATTGATGATTATACCAGATATTGTCATGTGTATCTCCTTAGAAGTAAGGACGAAGAAATCGATAAATTTAAACAGTATACGGTAGAGGTTGGGAAATCAGCTCAACATGAAAGTAAAATCTTTAAGAAGTGATAGAGGACGATAATACGATCTCTATTTGAGGAATTTTGTGCTGAACATGGAACTATTCATCAAACTATAGCCCCATATTCACCTCAATCCAACGGTATCGCCGAACGAAAAAATGGAACTCTTAAAGAAATGATGAATGCTTTACTAATTAGCTCTGGCTTACCAGGTAACTTTTGGGGAGAAGCCATTCTTTTGGTAAATCATATTTTGAATAAAAT
The DNA here is from genome assembly GCA_030737875.1 of Allium sativum. NCBI lineage: Eukaryota > Viridiplantae > Streptophyta > Magnoliopsida > Asparagales > Amaryllidaceae > Allium > Allium sativum. The sequence continues at coordinate 962,679,285 of CM060912.1, read as the reverse complement.
ACCACGAAGGAAAACATCTAAATCTCCACATGAACTTTGAAAAGCAGACAACCATCCTACAAATACTTGAAAGTGTGGGGGTGTCTTGCCAAAGTAGAAGTACGAAAACTGAAAAAGGTCAAAATTGGACCAAAGACTATAGATTGCATATTCATTGGATATTCTCACAATAGTAGTGCGTATCGATTTCTGGTGTACAAATCCGAAATTGATGGCATTCATGAAAACACCATTTTTGAATCATGAAGTGCTAGATTCTTTGAACATATTTATCCTCTAAAATCCTCTATTGAAACTATTAAGAGATCAAGAGATATAGATACTCTTGAAGATAATGTTAATCAAAACTCAAATGAGAGAAATGTTGAAGCAGAGGTAGAGAAAACTAGAAGGAGCAAACATCAAAGGACTTCTAAAACCTTTAGGCCCGATTTCTATGCATATATGATAGAAAACGAACCTCTTACTTAACAACAAGCAATGTCATCTCCCAAGGCTCTATACTGGTAGGGAGCTATCAACAATGAAATAGAATCCATTTTACAAAACCATAAGTGGGAACTAGTGGATCTACCCAAAGGACCAAAAACCACTACTATATAAATGGAAATTCAAGAAAAAACTAAAAGCTAATAGCTCAATAGACAAGTATAAAGCAAGACTTGTAATAAAAGGATTTAGACAGAAGGAAGATCTAGATTACTTTGATACATATTCACCTGTAAGTAGAGCAACATCGATTAGGATGCTTATTGCAATCGCATCCATATTAAATTTGGAAATACACCAAATGGATGTGAAAATTGCATTTTTGAATAGTGAACTAGAAGAAGAAATATACGTGCAACAACCTGAAGGGTTTCTAAGCCCAGGAAATAAAAATAAGGTGTGCAAGTTAGTAAAATCACTTTATGGCCTTAAAGAAGCACTGAAACAATGGCACAAAAAATTTGATGAGACTATGTTATCAATTGGATTCAAAATAAATGGACCAGATAAATGCATCTACATAAAATTTACGGATATTGGATATGTCATTGTATGTCTTTATGTTGGTGATTTGTTAATCCTAGGGAATAATAAGGCCATAACAAAATCAACAAAGGATATGTTATTCTCTAGATTCGATATGAAAGACCTAGGTGTGGCTGATGTATTCTTAGGTGTGAAAATTATAAAAACACCACAAGGATATGCATTATCTCAGTCACATTACATTGCCAAATTACTTGAAAGGTTTAAGAAGTATAATATAATCATAGCAAAATGACCAGTGGGTATGAACCAAAATTGGGTAAAGAACACTGATGAAAGAATATATCAGCCTGAATACTTTTGTGTGCTAGGAAGTATTATGTATGTCATGAATTGCACTAGGCTTGATATTGCATACGATATAAGCAAAGTTGAGTATATATACAAGTAATCCTGGTAAACATCACTGGAAAGCAATAATCAGGGTCCTAGGATATCTGAAGTACACACAAAACTATGTGTTACAATATGAAAACTATCCTTCGGTGGTAGAAGGATATAGTGATGGCAATTAGATAACTGGCTCAAATGACACAAAATCCACAAATAGATATATGTTTACATTAGGAAATGGAGCAATCTCACAGAAATCATCCAAGCAAACTTGCATAGCAAGGTCAACAATGGAATCAGAGTTCATTGCTCTAGATAAAGCCACAAAAGAAGTAGATTGGCTTAGAAGTTTATTGGATGACATTCCAAATTGGGAAAAACCTGTACCACCAATATGTATACATTGTGATAGTTAATCTGCTATAGGAAGGCCAAATAGTACATTGTATAATGTTTAAGTCTCGACATATTCATCGTAGACATAAAACCATAAGACAATTTCTCTCTAATAGAGTTATCACTATAGACTATGCAAGGTCAAAGGATACATAGCAAATCCACTAACCAAAGGCTTGCCAAGAGAGAAAGTTCAAACCTTATCAATGGGAATGGGCTTAAGATCTATGAATTAAAAGTTTTCTAAAACAAAAACCCCAATTAGTTGACTGGAGATCCCAAGATCTAGGTTCAAAGGGATAGCTAAATTCAAGATAAAATTGACGGCATTGTTAAATACAAAACATTCCTATGATAAGTTAGTGCACAAACCGTCGGAGAATAGGATAAGCATGGCTTTTAATGATTTCTATACTATGGTGATATAAAGAACCAAGTGGGGTATTATGAGACACTCTTTATAGAATCACCTATGTGAGTGCAAAGGTGCCGCTTCAAGAAGAATTTTAAGGTCGAATTCTTCAAGCACTCATGAAACCACAAGGCGGTGTTTATGGAAAAAAGAATACAAACAGAGAACCAATGAGTTAAAGAGCATTTGTAACACCTCGTAATTTTAAATATTCAAATTAACAAATTTAAGAATACTTAATTGTTAAAGTGAGAATTAAGGGAAACGGTTACGCCATTGCGTTCGCCTCAAAATTCTGCTTGGAATATAGTCCAAGTTTTCGAAAATCGGACTTCGTATGAAGAAGTTATGGCCAGGTCGACCAGCGGGTCGACCAGGGGGTCGACCTCCCTATATACAGGTCGACCTCCCTATATACAGGTCGACCTGGGGGTCGACATACCCCCCACCCCCGGGCAGATCAGAAATGTGACGATTTCTGACTCTGTGCTGAGTCATTAGGGCTAATGTGGCTGTTGTAGATAACTCTATCTAGTCATGGATGGTTGGGATTGTTCCTATGATAATCTAATGGCTTAGGTTGATTCAAACTTCTATAAAAAGAGTGCCTAGACTCAAACCCTAAATCAAAACAAAATTTGTCTTATGGCCACCATGCTGCTGCTTGGATAGTTCTCCTTCCTAAAGCTTAGGATTTAGCAAGTCGGAATTCTAACTCAAATGACGAACAAATCATTCTCTTTTCTAACCTATCTTTGTGAGTACTATTTCTTTCACAATATAATTAATAAATTAATTATGATGGGTTGTAATTGGATTATGAGAACATGTCTGTTGAATCACGTGATGTTGTTTAACTTTGTTATTTTATGTTGGTAGATATAATACATAATTAACTTGATTCATTTTATATGTAAACTTTATGCAGGTTTGGGATATTAAATCATATGTGAATTTTATGCAAGTTTGGGATGTCAAATCATATGTTAATTTATATGTGAATTTTATGCAAGTTTGGGATGTTAAATCATATGTTAATTTATATGTGAATCTTATGCAAGCTTGGGATGTTAAATCATATGTTAATTCATATGTGAATCTTATGAAAGTTTGGATGTTAAATCACATGCTAATTCATATGTGAATTTTATGCAAGTTTGTGATGTTAAATTGTATGTTAATTTGAATATGAATCTTATGCAAGTCTATATGTGAATTGTACACAAGTTTATATGTGAATCAAGTATATACATATGCTAGTTTATATGCAAAAACATGTGGTATATTCATATGCAAGTTGTAGAAATCCATATGCATGTTTAGGTGAAAAACTATATTCACATTTTTGGGTGAAAATTATATTCACATATGCAAGTTAAGTGAGACCCATAATTTACATATGCAAGTTCACAATTTCATGTTTAGATCTATATTTAGATCCATGGTAGTTTATGCAAATATATGATTCTATATGAGCATTGTCTATGCAAATTATTGGCTATGCGGATTTATGTTGTTATTCCTATTTGCACGTTAGATCTATTTTTATGTGCTATGCAAGTTGTGATGTTTCTTTTCTTTTTATGAGTTAGACTATTTGCGGGTCTAACATATTTCATATTAAATGTGCGAACGACGTGGGGGCAATGGGAAAATGTTAAATATTAATATTGTGAATTGGCATAAAAATGGTTTAAAAGCATATAATAAATTTGAGACATTAATTGGTCTAATTTATATGCATAGAAATTATGGACATAATTTAGGTGATAATTATGGACATTGATTAATTCAGAAGTTATTGACAATTTGAAATGGAGATATTGATTCAAATTGGGGTCAAACAATAATATTTAATAATAAATGCCGAAGACACGAGGTTAGACTCGTTTGTGGTGTAAGACTGCCCGGACCCGCCCGACAAATCCAGCAACCACAAACGATAGTCTAATGTGAGAAGTCAAAGGCATAAATTAAATGCGTAATAAGCGCCTAATACATGAGGTTAGACTCGTTTGTGGTATAAGACTGCCCGGAGCGGCCCGGCACATCCAGCGACCACAAATGGTAGTCTAATTTGGGAGGTCAAAGGCATAATTAAAAGATGCTTAGACACGAGGTTAAGGCTAGCTTGTGGTGGAAGTCTACCCGGAACCGCCTGGCATATCCAATGACCACAAGCAATCGACTTAATGTGGGAGGTCTGTGCATTAATAATTAATTAATGCTAATCAAAGACGAATATGAATGACAAACAAAAGTTTGGTTGAGTGGAGTAATTCTCTGAGTACCAATCTGATATTGATTTCGGTCTTTGGGGTTGATACTTAGGAAGTTATTCTCTTAACCAATGTATTTGTGAACTAACATGTACTTAATCATAAATTAAGTAAAACATGTTATATGACATATATATATATATATATATATGATACATAATATATAAGTAGGTAGGGTTAAGACCAGCTTAACCAATAATATATAAGTGGATAGGGTTAAGACCAGCTTAACCAATAATCTGATAAGTAGGTAGGGTTAAGACCAGCTTAACCAATAATATATATTAATTTGATAAGTGGGTAGGGATTAAGTCTAGCTTAACCAATAATATATATATTAATCTAATAAGTGGATAGGGTTAAGGCAAACTTAACCAATAATACATATTGATATGATAAGTGGATGGGGTTAAGACCAACTTAGCCAATAATATATATATGTGGATAGCGTTAAGACCGGCTTAACCAAATATGTATATATTGATCTGATAAGCGGATAGGGTTAAGACAAGCTTAACCAATAACACATGTTGATTTGATAAGTAGGTAACATGGGTGACATGTGGGATATAATCATTAACACTTAACCAAGATAAACATGTGGTGGGACATGGGGGTTAAGTGGATGACATGGGAGACATGTGAAATACGATTAGAGACACTTAACAAATTGAAACATGTAAGAAGGCATGAATAAGAAGGGGTTAAGTGGAAAATTCTAGTGGGGACCAAGAATAGGTGGAAAGCTTGTGTCAAGCATGGGGGACCCATTTCAAACCAGTAATCCATTAAGTATCTTTGTGAGCTCGAGTTAGATCGAGGACGGGACACGCTTACTGGGTTTGATCGTAAGAGGTCAAAACGGGTTAACGGTGGCAACGCAAGTCCAACGAGGTCATGTGCGTGCGTGGTCCCGGGCTGTTAGGTAAGACGTTGTTGCATCGTGTAGATATAAGCCGTGCATGTTTAATAGTATCGGGTTGCCACTTTGGGGTGTGATACACCCCACTATGGGACCAACACGGGTATCTACGAGTTAGGGAGCCGATCGAATGGGGAATACAGTGGGTACGACTAGCAGAGATAGGAGCAGGCGGCACCTATGAAAACAGCTAGGAGTCCAACTACCATATTATAAATAAATGTTGTAATTAGAATGGGGAGGATAGTGGGTACAACTAGTGGAGATAGGAGCAGGAGACACCTATGAAGACAACTAGGGGTACACGAAACTACCTTTATTATTATTTTGTTCAGTAGGTAGGATCGAATTTTAGAGTGACTAGTAATGGTGCAGCATAGTAATTATCATATAGTGATTAGGAGCGAGATTAACACCAGAATATTCCTCTTATTTGTTTTGTCTTACCCACTTGTTTCATAGTACTTCCTTATTCTACCAGTTTATGCCTTATCCTAATTACTTTCATAATTGTATTGTTAAAGTTATGGTACTCGCCAGACTTTATGTCTGACCCCCTTGTTTTCGCCTCTTTTCTTCCTTTCCCCCCAGGTTCTCAGGGTGGGACTAGTACTAGTGGAGCTTGATCAGGATCATTTTCCCTCTTCTGGAAGTGCTTGGATTGCAGAAAGTAAAGTTCAGATCATCTCTTTTATGGCTAGGGTTATTATTTTTATTTTATGTACTCATAAAACAATTAGTCAAGATGGTTACTAAGTGTACTTGGTTTTTCTGTTGGCTTATGATGTTATTGTGATCAAACAATTTCTCCGCTACAAAAAAAGTTGTTTTGAAAATTTTCAAGTACCAATATATGTATCTGTCTTGTTATATTATGTTCTATTCACTAATGATACTCAATGAATGTTAGTGCATTCCCTTTAAGAGTGACATTAATGGACATGGGGTGTCACACGTGGTATCAGAGCTGAACGTTAACAAAACAGATAAGAGATTTTGAAAAATTATTTTTCAGAAGCATTTTATAAAGAAATACTTTCAAAAAGTATGTTTTAAGGAGAGTATTTTCAAGAGAAAAGTTTTTTTAAAAACATAACCCCTAAGATCCATGTATCTTTCCTTCGATTCTCCGTTTTGAATCTCTTCCTCTTTCCTTTTTTAAATTTCTTCCTCCCCGTATAGACGCTTTCTCTAAGATATGTAAGAACTTCCGTACGATGGGCGGAAAACCGCTTCATGGGACTGGAACGTTTGTCAAAGCTAGAAGGAAGCGGAGGACTTGTTGGTACCTTTAAGATGGGCGATGGGAGGAACGTTCAATTAGCCACTTGGTTAATGAAGGACGAAACCTCATTTTGGTAGGAGGTAACGAATGGAGAATGTGCAGGAGAGACATGGATAGTACACACGATAAGAAAGTAGATCCAAAGAAAGGCGGTAAGGATAACATGGGGCCAAGAGAAAAGGAAGGGCCACACTTGTGAAATACCTGAATACTTAAATACAGGCGTTGGAAAGAAGAATAAGACTAGTTGTTATCGTTATGGAGAAACAGGACATCTTTCTAGGATCGTCCAAAGAAGCAAAAGGCATAGGTAAGGGCAAAGTACAGGATCTTCTGGATGGCAGACTCGTTCCCTCACGGTCGGCATACTTGATATAGGTAGAACTATCTTGGTTTGAAGTTTGGTTTTTCTTTTTGATCATCCTGTTCGAACCTTGTTTGAATTTTGGAACTTCACGCTCATTTGTATCTGCATTGTCAGTTGAAAACAGTGCACATAAATACTAGTCTAGTTATGGATCCCATAGTAGTCTCAAAACCTATTGGTGGTTCGGCTCATCTTTCGATGATTTGTCGGGATTTGAGAGTGTCTATCTTGGGCATTGGGTTTGAATGCAACGACTTCATTCTTGGCTTCTTGGGCTATGGCTTATTTCTAGGCATGGATTGGCTAGCCGGATACGGTGCCATCCTAGACTGTGAAAGAAGGGTAGTTAGATTGTTGACTCGTTTTGGAGAGACCCTTGATATTTCTTGTGACCGTAGAGGTCTGGTGATGCTTAGGTACCAAGAATCTCTTTACGCGTCCAACGATGATTTGAAATTTGTTCGTGTGGTTCGTGAATATGGTGACGTCTTCGATGAAGTTCGGGGTTTACCCCCGAGGTGCAAGATAGACTTTCGTATATACCTAATAGATAATGCAAAGCCAGTTGCATTACCGGTACACCACATGGCTCTGAGAGAGAGAGAGGAGAACTCCGTAAGCAAGTGAGAGAGTTGCTTGAAGGCATTCATAAGAAGGAGCATTCAGAATGGGGATAGCTGTGGATCCCGCAAAGGTGATGGCAATCCTAGATTGGAAGATTCCTAAGAACGCAACAGAAGTAAGAAGCTTTTTAGGACTGGCGGGCTATTATAGGAAGTTCATTAAGGACCTCTTGAAGATATCAGCCCTACTTACTCAGTTAACGAAGAAGAACTTGACTTTTTCTTGGGATGTTGACTATGACGATGCTTCCCAACGTTTGAAGAGGGTTTTGACGACAGCTCCAGTTTTAATTTTGCCAGATGGAAGTAAGCCATTCACAGTGTATACCAGTGCTTACGAGACAAGGCTTGGAGCAGTTTTCGGTGCAAGAGGAAAAGGTGATATGCAAAGGCGGCAAGTACGAGTATCACTTATCATCCACAGACAGATGGACGGACAGCGAGGGGTGAATAGAATCCTTGAAGATCTTTTGAGGTTATGTATCCTAGATTTTGGAGGGACATGAGAAGAGGCAACGAGCTTAGTGATCTTCATGACATGTTTCACGTATCGCATTTGCGGAAGTGTTACAAGATACCGCGAAAGCAGTGGAGCCGAGCATGCTTAGAGAAGTGGAAGTAGAGTGAGATGCCACGATTAGACGAGCTCCTACATGCATCCTTGGGATGAATGTATTATAGCTACACAACAGAGAGGTCAAATTGGTCAAAGTGGAATGGGGATATGATCAAGGAGACGCGACTTGAGAAACGAAAGACGAGATTTTTAACTTCTCCTTTTTCTACCGCTATGTTGATACTTGTCCTATCATTTAGTATGTCTTTGCGATGATATCTTTGATCTTTAGTTAGGAAAAACCCTATGGTTGTAAACATGAGTTTGAGACATGTTATGTTTGGTGGATGAAAATGGTTGCAAGTGGTTGCTAGTGGTTGCTCATGGATGCATGTACACACATATTAGGCACTAGATCAGCTCAGTCACTTTCATATTGCATATAAATATGTAGGCATATTTAATTAATGGATGTATAATGGTTGTGTTATCATATGAATGCTGCATTTTGATGAACGGTTGTGCACACATGTAGAAATAATATGTATCGTTAGGATTTGTTTGCATACATAATGGATGCATGGAACTATCATGATTTGCATTAAGGAGGTCAACTGAATCAGTAAACCGCCTGATTTTGCATTGGATAAGGAACATATACACACACTTTTTGCATATGTTCATACAACATTAGAAACCTTGTAAGGACAATGGATGCCTTTGTTTGATGGTTGAGTAGATGAATGATTGGATGGTAGGATATACATTCTCCTTAACTTGGAGATTTCCGGGGCGAAATCCTTTAAGGAGGGGAGAATGTAACACCCCGTAATTTTAAATATTAAAATTAACAAATTTAAAAATACTTAATTGTTAAAGTGAGAATTAAGGGAAACGGGTTACGCCATTGCGTTCGTCTCGAAATTCTTCTTGGAATAGAGTCCAAGTTTTCGAAAATCAGACTTCGTATAAAGAAGTTACGACCCTTAGAACTTTCAGAAATTTATATAAAACAATTTAGAAAATTAAATACAAAGGCAGGTTGACCTACCCCAGGCCAGGTCGACTAGGGGGTCGACCTCCCTATATACAGGTCGACCTACCCTCCCCCCCGGGCAGATCGGAAATGTGATGATTTCTGACTCTATGCTAAATCATTAGGGCTAATGTGTCTGTTCTAGATAACTCTATCTACTCATGGACGGTTGGGATTGTTCCTATGATAATCGAACGACTTAGGTTGATTCAAACTTCTATAGAAAGAGTGCCTAGACTCAAACCCTAAATCAAAACAAAATTTGTCTCATGGCCACCATGCTGCTGCTAGGATAGTTCTCCTTCCTAAAGCTTAGGATTTAGCAAGTCAGAATTCCAACTCAAATGACGAACAAATCGTTCTCTTTTCTAGCCTATCTTTGTGAGTACTATTTCTTTCACAATATAATTAATAAATTAATCATGATGGGTTGTAATTGGATTATGAGAACATGTCTGTTGAATCACCTGATGTTGTTTAACTTTGTTATCTTATTTTGGTAAATCTATTTCATATTTGACTTGATTCATTTTATATGTAAATTTTATGCAAGTTTGGGATGTTAAATCATATGTTAATTCATATGTGAATTTTATGCAAGTTTGGGATGTTAAATCATATGTTAATTCATATATGAATTTTATGCAAGTTTGGGATGTTAAATCATATGTTAATTTATATGGGAATTTTATGCAAGTTTGGGATGTTAAATCATATGTTAATTAATATGCGAATTTTATGCAAGTTTGGGATGTTAAATCATATGTTAATTCATATGTGAATCTTATGCAAGTTTGGATGTTAAATCATATGCTAATTCATATGTGAATTTTATGCAAGTTTGGGATGTTAAATTGTATATTAGTTTGAATATGAATCTTATGCAAGTCTATATGTGAATTGTACACAAATTTATATGTGAATCAAGTATATACATATGCTAGTTTATATGGAAAAACATGTAGTAAATTCATATGCAAGTTGTAGAATTCCATGTGCAAGTTTAGGTGAAAAACTATATTCACATTTTTGGGTGAAAAATATATTCACATATGCAAGTTAAGTGAGACCCATAATTTATATATGCAAGTTCACAATTTCATGTTTAGATCTATATTTAGATCCATGGTAGTTTATCCAAATATATGATTCTATATGACCATTGTCTATGCAAATTTATGTAATAATTCCTATTTGCAAGTTAGATCTATTTTTATGTGCTCTGCAAGTTGTGATGTTTCTTTTCTTTTTATGAGTTAGACTATTTGCGGGTCTAACATATTTCATATTAAACGTGCGAACGACGTAGGGGCAATAAGAAAATATTAAATATTAATATTATGAATTGGCATAAAAATGGCTTAAAAGCATATAATTAATTTGAGACATTAATTTGCATAATTTATATGCATAGAAATTATGGACATAATTTAGGTAACAATTATGGACATAGATTAATTTGGAAGTTATTGACAATTTGAAATGGAGATATTAATTCAAATTGGGGTCAAATAATAATATGTAATAATAAATGCCTAAAACACGAGGTTAGACTCATTTGTGGTGTAAGACAGCCCGGACCTGCCCGACAAATTCAACAACCTTAAATGGTAGTCTAATGTGAGAGGTCAAAGGCATAAATTAAATGTGTAATAAACGCCTAAGACACGAGGTTAGACTCGTTTGTGGTATAAGACTGCTCGGACTCGCCTGACACATCCATCAACCACAAACGGTAGTCTAATGCGAGAGGTCAAAGGCATAATTAAAAGATGCTCAGACACGAGGTTAAGTCTGGCTTATGGTGGAAGTCTGCCCGGAACCGCCCGACATATCCAGCGGCCACATGCAATCGACTTAATGTGGGAGGTTTGCGCATTAATAATTAATTAATGCTGATCAAAGACGAATATGAATGATAAACAAAAGTTTGGTTGAGTGGAGTAATTCTTTGAGTACTAATCTGATGTTAATTTCGGTCTTCGAGGTTGATATTTAGGGAGTTATTCTCTTAACCAATGTATTTGTGAACTAAGATGTAATTAATCATAAATTAAGTGAAACATGTTATATGATATATATATATATATATGATACATAATATATAAGTAGGTAGGGTTAAGACTAGCTTAACCAGTAATATATAAGTGGATAGGGTTAAGACCAGCTTAACCAATAATCTGATAAGTAGGTAGGGTTAAGACCAGCTTAACCAATAATATATATTAATTTGATAAGTGCGTATGGATAAAGTCTAGCTTAACCAATAATATATATATATATATATATATTAATCTGATAAGTGGATAGGGTTAAGGCTGATTTAGCCAATAATACGTATTGATCTGATAAGTGCATGGGGATAAGACCAACTTAGCCAATAATATATAAGTGGATAGGGTTAAGACCGGCTTAACCAAATATGTATATATTGATCTGATAAGCGGATAGGGTTAAGACAAGCTTAACAAATAACACATGTTGATTTGATAAGTGGGTAACATTGGGTGACATGTGGGATATAATCATTAACACTTAACCAAGATAAACATGTGGTGGGACATGGGGGTTAGGTGGATGACATGGGAGACATGTGAAATACGATTAGAGACACTTAACCAAATTGAAACATGTAAGAAGGCATGAATAAGAAGGGGTTAGGTGGAAAATTCTAGTGGGGACCAAGCATAGGTGGAAAGCTTGTGTCAAGCATGGGGGACCCATTTCAAACCAGTAACCAATTAAGTATCTGTGTGAGATCGAGTTAGATCGAGGACGGACACGCTTACTGGGTTAGATCGTAGGAGGTCAAAACGGGTTAACGGTGGCAACGCAAGTCCAACGGGGTCATGTGCGTGCGTGGACCCGGGCTTGTAGGTAAGACGTTGCTGCATCGTGTAGATATAAGTCGTGCATCTTTAGTGGTATCGGGTTGCCACTTCGGGGAGTGATACACCCCACTGTGGGACCAACACGGGTATCTACAAGTTAGGGAGCCGATCGAATGGGGAATACAGTGGGTACGACTAGCAGAGATAGGAGCAGGCGACACCTATGAAGACAGCTAGGAGTCCAACTACCATATTATAAATAAACATTGTAATTAGAATAGGGAGGGTAGTGGGTACAACTAGTGGAGATATGAGCAGGCTGCACCTATGAAGACAACTAAGGGTACACGAAACTACCATTATTATTATTTTGTTCAGTAGGCAGGACCGATTTTTAGAGTGACTAGTAATGGGGCAGTATAGTAATTATCCTATAGTGATTAGGAGCGAGATTAACGCCAGAATGTTCCTCTTATTTGTTTTGTCTTGCCCACTTGTTTCATAGTCATTCCTTATTCTACCAGTTTATGCCTTATCCTAATTACTTTCATAATTGTGTTGTTAAAGTTATTGTACTCGCCAGACTTTATGTCTGACCCTCTTGTTTTCGCCTATTTTCTTCCTTTCCCCCCCAAGGTTCTCAGGGTGGGACTAGTACTAGTGGAGCTTGATAAGGATCTTTTTCTCTCTTTTGGAAGTGCTTGGATTGCTGAAAGTAAAGTTCAGCTCATCTCTTTTATGGCTACTTATGTCGGGGTTATGCCTTTTATTTTATGTACTCAGAAAACAATTTGTCAAGATGGTTACTGAGTGTACTTGGTTTTTCTGTTGATTTATGATGTTATTGTAATCAAACTATTTCTCCGCTGCAATAAAAGTTGTTTTGAAAATTTTCAAGTACCGATATATGTATCGGTCTTGTTATATTCTGTTCTATTCACCAATGATACTCCATGAAAGTTAATGCATTCCCTTTGAGAGTGACATTAATGGACATGGGGTTTTACAGCATTTATCATGTGTTATCTCTATAGACTTACGCAAACGACTTACAGTTCAAAGACAGTCTAGTCCTCTGATTCGCTAGTTAGTTACAACTATAAAACACTAGAACAATTTCAAGGCCTATGTGCTACTTTTACCAATATGATAAATGTTACACAAAATCCCAGAACATATTAGATAACCTGTAACACCCTGTAATTTTAAAATGGGACATAAGATATAATTAAAGAATAACTAATCTTCAAAAGAAGAATTCGGTGAAATTGGTTATGCCACTGCGTTCGTCTCGGAATTCTGCTTGAGTAAGAGTCCGAGTTTGCGTGAATCAGATTCTGTATGAAGAAGTTATTTAGGTTTGAAATTTGTATACACGCAGGAAGTATATATACATATTGGATTCAGTACTTCAGAAATAGGTCTAGAAAGTCAAAAATGGGTTCAAAATTCAAAATCAACCAAAATAGGCTAGGCGGGAAAATTCCCGTCAGAGGGTGTTGACCCCCCTTAAGGGGTGTCGACATAGGTGTCGACCCACCGTAGGGGTTCGACCCCGGTGTCGACCCCCCTCATATCTAGGTGAAATACTTCGTTTTGTACCTGGCTGACGTGGCAGTGACGAATTCTGAGGTATTAGTGCTTATGTGTCGCGCTAAGGTTGGCTGGGTTATGTGTCTATTTGGTTTTAATGGCTCTGATGACTCCTAGGTTGATCTAAAGGCCTATATTAATCCTAAACATCTATATATACATAGCTAAACCTAAACTCTAACCTCACAACCCTAAACTATGATGTCGTCATGCTGTTCATCTACAAATTAACCTAGCCGCCACCATAACAATCAAATTCTAGATTAAGGATAAAACGATAAGAGATAAAGATTCAAAGCCTAGGAATTGCGAAAAGGAATTCTAGAACAACAACGAACGAATCAATGCCTACATCAACGGATTTGCTTAGCAATTTCAGAAATCAGATCCCAGAATTCAAGATCCGTTTTCTGTGAGTGCAGTTACTTTCACAAGATAATTGTTTAAATGTAATTGTGAAGAGTTATGAATTGGACTGTATGAAAATGTTTTTAAATCATATAAAGTTTACGTCTTTGCAAACTATGTTTTGATTTATGCTTGATTTGATTCATTATATGCAAGTTATGTTCTATGTTAATTCATATGCCTAATTACATAAGCAAGTTATGTATTGAAGTTTTCTCGATCTATGCAAGTTATGAAAGATTATATGCAGGCCATGTTCATATATGTAAGATCATATTTTATATGTTCATATGTTTAGATCTACATGTATATATAGTTAGATCCATATCAGTCCATATGTTTAGAACTATATGTTCATATATTTAGATCTACTTGTTTATATGGTTAGATCCATATTAGTCCATATGTTTAGAACTAAATGTTCATATGTTTAGATCTACATGTTTATATGGTTAGATCCATATCAGTCCATATGTTTAGAAATATATGTTCATATGTTTAGATCTACATGTTTATATGATTAGATCCTTATCAGTCCATATGTTTATAACTATATGTTCACATGTTTTGATCTATATGTTTATATGATTACATCCATATCAGTCCATATGTTTAGAACTATATGTTCATATGTTTAAATCCGTGCAAGTTTATGTTTAGATCCATGCTAGTTTGCACTCAGTATGTTGATTGGATCTATTTTTATATGTTTGCTAGATTTATGCAGTCTTAGATCTATATTGTTTATGACAGTTATGATGTCATGTGCTTCTTCCCTTTAACTTTTTTATGAGTTGGGCTAATTGCAAGCCTAACGTACCATATGAACTCTACGTACGAACAACGTGGGAACGTTGGGGAAAAGTTTGGGTGAAAGTTGAATATTATGTAATTGGGATAAAAAGGGCTTGTAGTCATATAATTAATTTTGGGCATAACTAGAAAATGGGGCATAACTTGAATTGACCACACTTATGGACAATTTACATATAAACTTGGACATGAATGGTAAATATGTAAATTGGCTAAAAGATGAACATGCCTAACCCGTGGTTAGACTGAGTTGCAGTGTAAGACTGCCGGAACCGCCCGGCACATCCAGCTAACAGAGCAACATAGATCTAATGTGAGAGGTTAGCGCATTAAGCCCAAAAACCCGAGGTTCGAATGATTTTGCGGTAGGAGTCTGCCCGGAACCGCTCGACACATCCAGTAACCGCAAACAACAGTTCTAATGCGAGAGGTTGGTGCTTTAATGAATAAATTAAAGCTAAGGAACAGACGTGCTAAAATGAAAAGGTTAAGTAACATATGAACATGCGACACTTAACCAATACAACATGTTAGGTGGGTGGGTAAAGTTAACATGGACAAGAAGACAACTTAAACAATATTACATAAACAAAGTGGATACGGTTAAGGCAAGCTTAACCAATAATACATATGGACTTGATAAGGAGAAGGGTTAAGTACATCTTGGGAAAGTGGGTAATATTAGTATATATAGGCCCACAAACTTAACAGTTAAATAAACATGCGTGAATTAGTGAGAAGGTTAAGTAACATATGAATAGGCCACACTTAACCAGTACAACATGTTAATTAAGCAAATGGGTGGGGTTAAGTTAAATTGAGAACACTTAGCTATTATAACATGTTGATTAGGAAACCCTAGTAACATGAACCCATTTCAGCGGTAACTCACATAGATGTATCATGGTACCCTGAGCTAGGCAGGGTGGTGCACGATAACTGGGTTGATTATAAGCGGTAAAAATAGCGGCAGGTGGTGCAGCAATGTAGGTTCCGACGGAGTATCCGGAGTGGAAAAAGCAGGTACTTGGCATTAGTAGTTTACACTATGCATCTTTAATCATGTCGGGTTGCCATCATGGGAATTGATACACCCCATGATGGGGCCAGCACTGGTATCTACATAAAAGCGGGGTCGAATGACACAAGTAATGAATACATACAAGCGAGATCGAATGGCACAAGTAATAAATACATGCGAGTTAGGGAGCCGATCGAATGAGGAAGGTAGTGGGTTAAACTCGTCGGGGCAGGAGCAAAATGGGGCACTTACAATAGCAACTAGGAGTACATGAAACTACCATTATCGGAAAAGTCGGGGTGTATATGACTTGTGCGGGATCTATAATATGGCTATGCGGAATGTATGTGACAATTTAAGCTATTCAATAGTTACGCAGGTAAAAATTCACAAACAAGAAATATAACACTAACAAATATAAATGTTGTAGATAAAGTAAAGTAATGACACCATATTTTTATACTGGTTCGGACCTCCCATCCTACGTCCAGTCTCGAAGCTCCTCTTCGGCTTTTCACTAAACAACACCCTCGCTTCAACCGGAGGAACAGGTTCACAACTACTTGATTTCACGGGCCACAACCTTACCCACTTGATTTCACGGGCCACAAGCTTACCCACTTGATTTCACGGGCTACAAGCTTACCCACAAGACGATTACAAGAGTTTGACCTTGAATGTGTTCTTTCTTAAACACTGATTAGTCAATGATTGAGTACAACCTTCCTATAATCTTATCCTCAAATATATATTAATGTTTGCAAAGATTTGGAAGTGGATTATCGAGTTGAATCACAAGTGTGTTAAATATGCTTGGAGATTCAAACGATAATTGAGTGCTTTTGAGTGCTTTTAGAATGTTAAGAATAATACAATATAGATATGAATGGAGAGAAATTTCGGTGATTTGATTGATTGAAAACTGATGTATTTATAGTAATTGAGAAGTTGCAATTGTTGGTGAAAAGTTGCAATCAAACGAAATGATTTTAAATGAAGAGAAATGGATGCAACTATTCAAGAAAGAAGATGACTCTTCATGAAATTCAAAAATAGGTTGACAGGAAATATTAATAGGTTGACAGGTTTTTGACCGTTATTTCAAAAAGCTGTTGACCTGTTAATTTTATCAGGTTGACCTATTATATTTAAAAATAGGTTGACCTGTTATTTTTAACAGGTTAACCTGTTTTTGTCAGTATACAATAAAAACGAGTTTTCATGCATAATTTTGAAATTAATGGGAAGTATGATTATTTGAGGATAGATTTTAACATAAAATATTCTAAATAACCAACTTCTAACCTATGAAACCATTGTATCTTCTTTTTGTCGATCATGAAGCTTCTTCTCGTCATTAATCAAAATGATCATTAAAAGTTCTTGACTCAACATTATCATGATTAGTAAGAAGGTCAATTTTTAGTATGGGACTAGTAAGCGTGCAGTGTAACTAGTAATGATACGATGTTACTAGCATTGGTGTAGTGTAGTAATTATCCTGTAGTGATTAGAAGAGCCATCAACGTTATATATTGTTCATCTTGTCTGCTTTGTCATGCCTGTTTATTCTACAGTCATTTTTTGCTTTCCAGTTTATGTACTTATCCTGTTACATTAATGATTATATTGTTAAAGTTAGTAGATTCACTACTTATGTCTGACCAAATTTGTCTCGTCTCTTTTCCTCCGTTCCCCCCCAAGGTTCTTAGGGAGGAAATACTCAAGCTTAGTTCAGATATCTCTTTCTTCCATCTTGAAGTTGAAAGGTGTATTGCTTAGCTTTGATTCAGCGTATGGCATTTTTCTATTGGGGATTATGGCTTTAAAATTATGTACTCTAAAGGTTTTGTACAAGACTGATATTATGTACTTGATTTTTGGTATTTGAAAATGTAATCAAACTTATTTCTGTTTCCGCTGCAATAAAGTTATAAAATTTTCAAGTACTACTTTTTCTGTCTTGTAATATTCCGTTCTGCTTACTTATAATGCTCCACGAAATTTAATGCATTCCCTTTGTGAGTGACATTAACGGACGTGGGGTGTTACACGTGGTATCAGAGCTGAAGGTTATCAGAACAGATAAAAGATTTTGAAAACCGTTTTCAAAAGTATTATTTTCAAAAATATGTTTCAAAGAAGGAGTTTTCAAGAGAAAGATTTACTATAAAAACATAATCCCCAAAAGCCATATATCTATCTTTCGATTCTTTGTTTCAAATCTCTTCCTTTTTCCTTCTTGAATCTCTTTCTCCGCGTTTAGATGCCTTTCCTAAGATATGGAAGGACTTCGGTGCGATGGGCGGAAAATCTTTCCATGGGACTGAGACATTTGTCGAGGCTATAAATTGGCTTAAGGAAGTGAAGGACTCGTTTGGTATCGTAGAGATTGACAATGGAAGGAAAGTTCAGCTAGCTGCTTGGTCAATGAGGAAGTTTAGCCTAAGGAACACAACCCAAGGATGTGGAATTTGTTGATATGGCTTTAATCCACGAAGAAGGTGAAGGAGAAAGTGGAAAGAGTAATTAACCCCAGTGACAAAAGAAGGTGTCTTTATTTTTGTATAACAAGCCATATAATTAAGGATTGTAGGAAGAAGAAGAAGCATGGTTGTTACCATTGCAGCTAGGCAGGACATATGATTTAAGATTACCCAAGGAGGAAGGGACAAGGGCATAGACAGAGGACATGACCTACTTCTGGAGGACAAGTTCATGCTCTCATGGCACTAGGACAAGAGAGAGATAGAAGCATTTCTGTTGAAAGTTTATTTTCGTTTTCCAGTCATCCTATTCGAACTTTGTTTGAGTCTTGCGCTTCGCAATCATTTGTATCTACTTCATTAGTTGAAACACTGCACCTAAATACTAGTCTAGTTATGGATCCTATTGTAGTCTCAAATCCTATTGGTGGTTCCGCTCACTTCTCTATGGTTTGTCAGGTTTTGAGAGTGTCTGTCTTGGGCATTGGGCTTGAATGCAACGCCTTCGTTCCTGGTTTCACGGGCTATGGCTTAACTCTAGGGATGGATTGGCTAGCCAGGCATGGTGCCATCCAAGACTGTGAAAAGAGAGTAGTTAGAATCTTGACTAATTGTGGAAAGACCCTTGATATTTCTTGTGACCCTAAGGGTTCAGCGATGCTTATCTACCTAGAATATCTTGTTGCATTCATCGATGATTTGAAATCTGCTCGTGAAGTCCATGAGTTTGGTGACATATTTGATGAGGTTCGGGGTCTACCCCCGAGGTATGAGATAGACCTCCGAATATACTTTGTAGATAATGAAAAGCCGGTTGCATTTCCAGTGCACCACATGTCTCTGAGAGAGAGAAAGGAGATAACTTAGTAAACAAGTAGGGGAGCAACTTGAGAAAGGGTTCATAAGAAGAAGCATTTTGGAATAGGGTGCTCCAGTTGTTTTTGCTATGAAGACTGATGGTTCGCTTAGATTGTGCGTGGACTACAGGGAGCCGAAAAGCTCACGAAGAAGAATAGACACCCATTGTCGAGGATAGATGATTTGTTCTATCAATTAGCTGGTGCTTCGATTTTCTTATAGTTGGACTTAGCTACAGGATTTCATCAGTTGAGGGTAGCTGAGGATAACATAGATAAGACTGATTTTAGGACTCCTAACGGTTTCTTCGAAGGGCTCGTCATACTTTTTTTTTGGGTTGACAAATGCACCCACATATTTCGTAGACTTGATGAGTAGGATGTTTAGGGAGTTCCTAAACAAGTTTGCGGTAGTCTTTGCGGATAGTATTTTGATTTTCTCTAGAAGCAAGGAAGAGTATGCCCTACATATTAGGGAAGTCTTAGAGACCCTAGAGCGCATCAACTCAAAGCTAAGTTCTCCAAATGTCATTTTCGGAGGAATGAAGTGAGGTTCTTAGGACACGTGGTCTCTAAGGAAGGGAAAGCAGTGGATCCTGCAAAGGTGGTGGCAATCCAAGATTGGAAGGTTCCTAGAAAAGTAACGGAAGTAAGATGTTTTCAAGGGTTGGCGGGCTACTATAAGAAGTTCGTTAAGGGCTTTGTGAAGGTATCAGCCCCAGTTTTGACTTTGCTAGATGGGAACAAACCGTTTACAGTATATACCGGTACTTGCGAGGTAGGGCTTGGAGTAGTTTTCGACGAAGAGGAAAAGGTGATATGAAAAAGGCAGTAGGTACGCAGTTATGTTTGAGCATCGTGTATCGTCCACAGACGGATGGACGGACAGAAAGGGTAAATAGAATCCTTGAAGATCTTTTGAGGTTATGCATCCTAGATTTTGGAGGACAAGAGAAGAGCATTTCCATTTGTGGAGATCGCTTATAACAACAGTTATTAAGCTTGTATTAGGGTTCTTATGGACAACCGTGTCGATCACCAACTTGTTGGTGGGAATCTACATTTAAGATTTTACTTGGGCCATATATGGTTAAGGAAACTTCTGAGGAGGTAGACTTTATTCAAAGATGAATGAAGACGGCATAGGGCTGACAAAGTCAAACGCTGACAAGAGACGAACCGACCTTGAGTTCAATGTTGGAGATAGGTTTTTTATTAGTCACCGTGGAGGAATGTAGTTCGCTTTGGGAAGTGTGGGGAAATTAGCACCAAGTTTCATAGGGAAATCCCCCATTACAGAAAGAATTAGACGTATAATGGAGTGAAGTTGCCGAAAAAGCTTAGTGGTGTTCATGACATGTCTCACGTGTCGCATGTGAGGAAGTGTTTACATGATATCGCGAAAATAATGGACCCGAGCATGCTTAGAGAAGTGGAAGTGGAGCAAGATGCCACGATTAGACGAGCTCCTACATGCATCCTTAGATCGGAGATCAAGAAGTTACGCAACAAAGAGGTCAAGTTGGTTTAAATCCAATGGAGAGATAATCAAGGAGACGAGACATGGGAGACGGAAGACAAGATGCGTATGCTGTACCCTTTCTTTCTTTTTTGAAGGGATATTCTTAACTTCTCCTTTTTCTATCGCTTTGTTTAGACTTATTATATCGTTTAGTATGTCCTCTCGATTATGTCTTCAATCTTTAGGTAGAAAATTCTATGGTCGTAAATATATGTTTGAGACATGTTATGTTAGGTGGATGCAAGTGTTTGCTAGTGGTTGCTCGTGGATGCTTTTACACACACATTAGACACTAGATCGGCTTAGTCACTTTCATATTGCATATGCATATGGATTGAAACTTGATGTGTTATCATATAGATGTTGCATTTACATGAATGATTGTGCACTTATGTAGAAGTTATAAAGTACGATTAGGAATAATTGCATACATGATGGACTCATGGCACTGACATAATTCGCATTAAGGAGGTCAACTGAATCAGTAGATTGCCTGATTTTGCATTAGATAAGGACATATACACACACTATACATATGATAATGAAAGCATTTGAAACCTCTTTAAGGACAATGGGTGCATGTGATTGAATGGTTGAGTAGATGGCTGGTGGATGGTAGGATACACATTCTTCTTGACTTGAAGATTTTGGGGACGAAATCCTTTAAGTAGGGGGAATGTAACAACAAGTAATTTTAAAACGGGACATAAGAGATAATTAAATAATAATTAATCTTTAAAAGAAAAATTGGGTGAAACGGGTGCGTTCGTCTCGGAATTCTGCTTGAGATAGAGTTCGAGTTTGCGCGAATCGGCCTACGTATGAAGAAGTTATTAAGGTTTGAAGTTTGTATACGCGCAGGAAGAATATATATATATATATATATATATATATATATATATATATATATATATATATATATATCGGGTTCAGTACTTCAGAAATAGGTCCAGAATGTCAAAAATGGGTTCAAAATTCAAAATCAGCCAAAACAGGCTGGTTGGCAAAATTCCCGCCAGAGGGTGTTCACCCCCCTTATGGGGTGTCGACATAGGTGTCGACCCTCCCGTAGGGGTGTCAACCTCCCTATATGGGTGTCGACCCCCCTTAGATCTAGGCGAAATACTTCGTTTTGTACCTGGCTGACATGGCAGTGACGAATTCTGAGTTATTAGGACTTATGTGTCGCGCTGTGGTTGGTTAGGTGATGTATCTCTTCGGTTTATGTAACAACCCGAAAATCTGGGCCAGTTTAAAATTTTTATTTTGGCAATTTTAGCGAAGTTTGAACATTTAAAATGAATTATTTTAAATAATATCAACGAGAATTTTTTTTTTGAATATAATTCAAATGTATATATTATATAGTTCATCATTAGAATATATATAATTATATAAAATTATTTAAGGAATTGAAAATGGCGCGGTAGTTCGATAATTCGATTTCAAACTTCAATTGAACATACCGGGTGCCAAACAATCCGGATTTTAGTGAAACCAAAAACATTGGGATCTAATTGATAATATCTTTCCAACGAATCCGAAAAATCGAAATTTCATAGCGGGAATCAAAAGATATGTCCAGATGAAAATTCTGAATAGTCGCTATGGAATTCTGGCCCTTAGAAATGGAAATTTTGCAAATGATCTCGGATTTCAACGAAACCATTTTTGTTGGGTCCGTGATGTCAAATTATTGCTAGATTCCAAATTTCATAATTTTTCGAATCTATATGTGAGCGTGCCAAAGGAAAACGCGTTTGACCAGTTTCAGTTGATTTTAATCGAATGGAAATTGGCCATTTTTCAAACGGTCTCAGAATTCGACGAAACTAATTTTGTTAGGACCGTATCGTCACTACAAAGCTAGAAAGTATTTTTCGGGAATTTTTCTAGTTAGTATGTGACCCCGGTAAATTGAAATGCGCGTTCAAATTCAATATATAGAGTTATATGTTGATTTTAACGGAAACTGATCGAAACGGTCGAATCAGCTTGCGATACATATCCCATTGTGTTCGAAATGGGGGTAAAACGCTATGGACGACAGGCGGTGGGCCTCGTTTAGAGGTCGAAAATAAAAGTTGCTTTTTAGTGATAAATTAAATAATTAAATAAATTAAAAAAAATTAATCTCCCTCTTCCCCTCACTCTATACCTGGCCCCCCCTTTCCTTCAGTCAAATTCGATGTAGAAAAATGAAAAAAAATGGAAAAAAAAAAAACGACGAAGCCCTAAAATCGATCGACGCCTCCATCAGCAGCCCACCGCCATGCCCACCGTCGAACTCCCCTGTCGCAGCCGCCAAGCTCGCAACCCCCTGGCCCCAGTTCGATGACCTCGTCCAACCCCCGCCTGAAGACCTCGCGCAACCCTCCCCTGGCCCGTCGCTGGCCCACGCAGATACACCCTCGCCTCCACCAAGCTCCGGCGCCGAGCACAGCACCCCCGACCCCCATAGCCAACTGCGCCACCTCCAGTCGCCACCCCAAGCCTCCAACTCCAATGGTGAGCCACTTCGGGAATAAAAATGCAATCTTTAACAATTTTCAGCGATGCGAGCCCTCCTCCGAGCAAAAAGAAGTGAGTGTTCATTTCAAATTTTATTCATTTACATTGATTTTTACTTTTCAGTTTTTATATAACATGAAAGGTCAAAATTTTAATTATATGAAAGGTTGAATTTTTAAATATGAAAAACCGATATTTTTAAATATGAAAAGACGATATTTTTAAATATGAAAAGACGATATTTTTAGATATGAAAGGACGATATTTTGAGATGAGTAGTGAAGTAAAAATATGATTTTTACTTCGAGAAAAATATAATTTTTATATTATAGAAAGGCAAATCTATATTTTTGAAAAGGAGAAATCTTTTTATATAGCAGCGGTGTAAAAATACGATTTTTGTGTATTGAACTGCATAGTAAAAATTCGATTTTTATATATTGAATAGCGAAGTAAAATTCGATTTTTATATATGTAGAGAATACGGGCAACGAAAGTGACGAAAGGCGAGAACGGCGAAGATTTCTATAAATGAAGTGTCGTGAAGTTGGGATAGCTTTTGGTGAGAATTTCTCACTCTTAAATTTCTTTTTCTAGTTATATATATACTAGGATGCAGACGGTGTTTAGTAGCACCCGATACCCGTCATCCACAGACCATGGATGGCTTGTTTGTTAAATTGTTTAGTTGTGTAGTTGGTTAGATTAATTGGTTTAAATTGAATTGTTTGGTGAAATGAAATTGATTTGATTGATGTGTGAATGGCGTGGGCCTTCACTAGACCGGGGATAAGGCTAGGCCTTGTCCCGTTTCTAGTATCGTGCCGTTATGCCGCCGAAATTTTCTAAAATAAGTTAGAAAAATAAAGATAACATTTTATTTAATAAATGAACCGAATAGAATATTCATAGGTTGAATAAAATAGTTTGATCGTTAAAAATATAATTTTTAACGTGAACATGAATAAATAAATATTCATTTACAAACCGGACGGTTTGTTTATGTACACCTATTTGAAGGACATTGATTGGGACGATAAATTTTACACATCGCCCAACTGCACAAATAAAGTCTATGTTTGATTGTTTGAAACCCCACACGGGTATTGGGATGATATTTGATGTACACTAATCTCAATAATTAGTTGTATGTCGATCGATTGATTGACAGGCTGCTATAAGCGTTGAATATTTATATTCGATGCTTATACAGTGTAGAATGCACTTTGGATGATGGTTGATTATTCATCATTGTTATTGTATACATGTGTTGTAGAAAATCCATATAATCCACTTTATATGGTAATTAATTGGGCCTCATTCCAATTTTGAAATAGAAATATTTGAAATAGAAATATTTGAAATAGAAATATTTGAAGTAGAAATATTTGAAGTAGAAATATTTGAAGTAGAAATATTTGAAGTAGAAATATTTGAAATAGAAATATTTGAAATAGATTTCTGAAAATAGAAACATATGAAGCCGTGTTGGTTAGATTGACGCCATTTTGACGTGAATGATATTTGTATCGATTTTATTCATTCTTCAATGAAAATTGAATAGATTTGAAATTGAATAGATTTGAAATTTGAACTATATAGAAATAAATTCGAATTGAAAATAAATAGAAATGAATTCGAATTGAAAAGAATTTAAAACGAATTTATATTGGAATATTCGATTTTGATTTGAAATTGAATATGAAGTTACAACCGTTTTGAAAATGAATTTAAAAACGATTTATAAAGCACGTTTTGAATTGAAATCGACGAAGTATATATTATATATATATATTATATATATATAATATAATAGCCTGAATAGAACGCGCCGCGCCGCGGCAGTTCGCGAATTTCGACCATTGACTTCGAACGGATATTACGGGAGATCTGACCATCGGATTCTCCTGAAACCAGAACCGTTGGGTTCGTATCGAAAAGAGCTTTCTAAAGAATATTAGAAATTAGAAATCTAACGGTTGGATTTGGAGATACGACCAAATCAAATTTGGAAAAGATCGCTGTAAGTGCAGTTCGATGACCGTTGATGGAAATCGACTGTACGGGCCTTGATAAAATTATTAAAAATAGTAATAATTCGTGTAAAACCATAAGAAATGATTTGTGAAGAATTGGGATGAAAAACTCCATATTTGAAAAGATAAAAATAGATTTTTATCGAAATGAACTAGTTTTGAACTAGAATAAAAATTTCTATTCGTTTTTAAATAAATAAATCGAATGTGAAATGGTTTTGAATATAACCATAATTTCCAATAATTATTTTGGAATGGATTTGAATCGAAATTTTCTTTGGATTATTTCGATGTTGGAATTCGTGATTATACAGATGTTGTTATGAAAATTTGGAAGATATATATTTATATCGTTATTTCCAATACGACATTTGTTAATCATAGAATTTGATATTGAATATAAGCCGATATATTTTCTATTCAGAGCCTTGTATTTAATATCAAATGTGATTTGGGTTTGTCGTGGATGGTGTCTTCATTAACACTGTTCTTGAATCCAGCTGAGAAAAAGATTGTATCTTTTTATTTAGATTTAATGAAGTGTACCAATTAAATAATATTTAATTGAATTGATATTGATTTTTGGGTTTATCGTGAACAGTGTTTTAAATAACACTTGTTCTTTAACCCGATAATTAATGTGATGTGATTTTGGGTTTATCGTGAACCGTGTTTTAAATGACACTGATTCTTTAATCCAGTTAACGATTAAAACTAAGTGGAGTTTTAATGAATCTTTAATTAGATTGAAAAGATCGAGAATGGAGTATCACCAGTTTTATTCCAGGCGATAGTTAAATCTTTAATTAGATTTGAACGTGAAATGGTAATTGAATTTACCGATAACACTGTGGTGTTAGATATGAAGTATTACCAGTTTTACTTCATGGGATGAATAGGTTGGGATTGGGAAATTAAAACAAATGATTACTTCGGTAAGTTTCGTTAATCCCGACTAGTTGAATCGAAATTCAAAGGGATAGATTAAAGAATGAATATAAAGAATTTATCTTTGATAAAATTAATGGGAACCTTTCCATATGAATGTGAAATTCAGAAACTAACTGTCGGTTAGCTAAGTAGAATGGTTTACTGGATATTGATCTGATGTTGGTTTCGGCCTTCGGGGTTATTATTTGGGGAATTATTCTCTTGATTAATTTACGGTTAGTGACTGATAAATTGGAATGAGGCGTATGTTGTATTTGTGTAACACTTATTTAAAATATACGCGAGTTTTTCGGAAAGACCGGGTTTATCCCATTTTGAATAAATGATACGACGATAAATCGAAGATGAAGAAGGTGGTCGAAGACCAGAAGTCTTCACGTCGTTTGGGTGATCACTGATGACCTTGATTGGGCTGTACACCCAAGTAGATGGAAACAGTTGGTGATCGTCCAGACGTATTTGGAGATCGATGGATATGCGGGGTACTAGGTGCCTCCGGTTTCGTTCAGACCCAGAACGGACTTGTAAATGGACTGTGTGTCTGACATTGGATTTTAGTCCGTGTGATTGATCTCTATTAAATATATATCTGTTTGGCGGCGGAGAATTTATTCTCTTGCTTAACGCCCTTCTCTGAGACGTACGAGCTCAGGGGTTATATATTGATGGATATCAAATGCATGGAGTGAATTGCCTGTGTGGCATGCCTAAGTGGCAATTAATCGAGGCTTCTGTTGAAAAGCAAAGTCTTGTGGTGATGATCAAAGCACAGCCTGTATGGCATAGCTTTGTGTAACGTTGATTCGCGAGCCTCACACCCCGGTTGTGAACCAAAAACGGGAGAAGGACCTCAGGGAGGGCATGCGTTTCTTTCTAGCTAGGGTGGTGTCAGTGACCTACCAGCCCTGAAATTTATATACTTTTCACCTGTGTGGTTGTTGCTGTTGTGAGGCGCCTCTGTTGCAAGGCGCCTCGGTTAGATCGGACGATCCGGGTCCGATGGAGCCATTCGTTGGCTCATTTACGCCCCAAAGTGCGGGGAAACGTAGTGTTCAGGCATAATAATCCACATCGGTGGACCGGCCCTGACGATCCAAGGCATGTCTGCGCGCTTGCCTGAGACTCGGGCTAGACAGTCTCGAATCGGTAGAGGACGATCCCTGGCCTCGGTTCATAGATGGAAATCCAATTTCCAAATGCGTGACATTTGCAGTTTTATTTGTAAACCTATATATGGCGACATAGTGGCATGGGACGCTCATGTCGCCTATGATTGATACTTATGATTTGAAGTTGTTTTATACACTATGCACTTATAATAGTATCAAATGATTTGTTTTATATGTATCAAGCATTCTTGGCTGTTATAAGGTAAAAACCCTATCCTCCGGCTTGCATTGCATTGTGTGATGGGAAATGGGTCTTATAATAGCTTCATTTTTCTTTATTTAGCATTGCGCTGTTGTTTTATGCACTAGTGTTCCTGGGAGGAAACCCGTTCCGTGTTATACGGCGTGGTCCCTGGAATTACTGAACTTTAAAGATAAAGATTTATAACTGTTTTAGTTCTCACACCAGTCACATGATTGACCTGGAGTTTATTGTTTTGGCCTAAACTCTGGGTGCCCTTATTTTGACACGGGCAGCTAGTAGTTTTGGTTTTGCAGATTTATATTCACAGGATCCTGGTTTACAGCTGGAACGATATCCGGAAAGCTTTATATCCGTATATCTCTTTCTAGTTGTGTATTGTATTATTTTCCACTGCTATGTAATTTATTGTAATCTCTGATAATTTGTGTTGTATAATATTCATTTATACTCTGTATATTCTTGTATTCTGATGCATTGTTGTAATATACAATGAAATGTTCTTTTGTATGAGTTCTGTTTTGTCGTGTTCTCTAAATGATCGAGCGAAATTCCTTTTCTTCACAGTTGGTATCAGAGCTTTAGTTTACAAAGCTCAGAGAACAAGACACATTAGAACCATACGAAAGAATTCATCAGATATTGGATTAGTAATATCCAATTAGAATGACTCGTTAGAGATAGGATCAGTAGTATCCTAGAACGAGTGTGGAGAGTATATTTTTCAAATGAAAACAATTTTGTTTTGAAAATTTAAATCAACTATTCGTATTTGATTATTTATTTGTATTGATTTGGACAGTCCAGTATATAAAGAATTTGCATATATGCCTTGCAAACGTATATTCCAAGTTTTAATATATTGGATAGATATAGCATCACACTCTAGTCTCCCAAAGATGATATCGATGATAGCGATCGCATCATCAACATTTATTTTCGAGTTTCGAAGGTGGGATTTCTATATATTTCCATTAGACTGGTGTGAGAACCAAAATTAGATAGGGCTTATTGTTGTGATTTGGCATCAAAAACATGATTTTTGTATATGTATCAAAATTATGAATTTGAAACTCTAATTCACTAATGGATTGATGTTTGTGTTGTTTGTTTATTTGTTTGATAATTTTGAACCATATAGCCAATTTGAACAAATATTGAATTGTATTGAAAATTAGTTACATTTGCTTGCATATACATATACTTACATTGAACAGGTCATAGCAAGGAGGCTAGAGCAGAGAATAAAATTTGTTTGCCCGACAAATAGGTACATGTTTACTACATAATTTACTGTTTTGTTTGGGTGATGGTGATTTTATGAGCCTATTGGCTAGCCGCTTGGCTTTTTCTTTTTCTTTTTGAGATCAGAAGGCCTGTATGGCAATTTCGGGATTTTCCCGTGGCTCCCGGTGCAGAGGAGGTTATGGCGAAATTTTTCGAAAATTTAGGGTGTTAGCCAAATTTTTGAAGAATTTGAAAATTCTCAGAAACAGAAAAGTTGGAGAATGAAAGCTAGATCGAACGTAGAGTTGATTAATCAAACCACTTTCGACTTTGTTCCTTTTCGGGGACGAAAAGTTTCAAGTGGGGGAGATTGTAACAACCCGAAAATCTGGGCCAGTTTAAAATTTTTATTTTGGCAATTTTAGCGAAGTTTGAACATTTAAAATGAATTATTTTAAATAATATCGAGGAGAAAATTTGTTTTGAATATAATTCGAACGTATATATTATATAGTTCGTCGTTAGAATATATATAATTATATAAAATTATATAAGGAATTGAAAATGGCGCGGTAGTTCGATAATTCGATTTCAAACTTCAATTGAACATACCGGGTGCCAAACAATCCGGATTTTAGTGAAACCAAAAACATTGGGATCTAATTGATAATATCTTTCCAACGAATCCGGAAAATCGAAATTTCATAGCGGGAATCAAAAGATATGTCCAGATGAAAATTCTGAATAGTCGCTATGGAATTCAGGCCCTTAAAAATGGAAATTTTGCAAATGACCTCGGATTTCAACGAAACCACTTTTTTTGGGTCCGTGATGTCAAATTATTGCTAGATTCCAAATTTCATAATTTTTCGAATCTATATGTGAGCGTGCCGAAGGAAAACGCGTTTGACCAGTTTCAGTTGATTTTAATCGAATGGAAATTGGCCATTTTTCAAACGGTCTCAGAATTCGACGAAACTAGTTTTGTTAGGACCGTATCATCACTACAAAGCTAGAAAGTATTTTTCGGGAATTTTTCTAGTTAGTATGTGACCCCGGTAAATTGAAATGCGCGTTCAAATTCAATATATAGAGTTATATGTTGATTTTAACGGAAACTGATCGAAACGGTCGAATCAGCTTGCGATACATATCCCATTGTGTTCGAAATGGGGGTAAAACGCTATGGACGACAGGCGGTGGGCCTCGTTTAGAGGTCGAAAATAAAAGTTGCTTTTTAGTGAAAATTAAATAATTAAATAAATTAAAAAAAAATTAATCTCCCTCCTCCCCTCACACTATACCTGCCCCCCCCCCCCATTCCTTCAGTCAAATTCGATTTAGAAAAATGAAAAAAAAAGAAAAAAAAAAACGACGACGCCCTAAAATCGATCGACGCCTCCATCAGCAGCCCACCGCCACGCCCACTGTCGAACTCCCCTGTCGCAGCCTCCAAGCTCGCAACCCCCTGGCCCCAGTTCGATGACCTCGTCCAACCCCCGCCTGAAGACCTCGCGCAACCCTCCCCTGTCCCGTCGCTGGCCCACGCAGGTACACCCTCGCCTCCACCAAGCTCCGGCGTCGAGCACAGCACCCCCGACCCCCATAGCCAACTGCGCCACCTCCAGTCGCCACCCCAAGCCTCCAACTCCAATGGTGAGCCACTTCGGGAATAAAAATGCAATCTTTAACAATTTTCAGCGATGCGAGCCCTCCTCCGAGCAAAAAGAAGTGAGTGTTCATTTCAAATTTTATTCATTTACATTGATTTTTACTTTTCAGTTTTTATATAACATGAAAGGTCAAAATTTTAATTATATGAAAGGTTGAATTTTTAAATATGAAAAAACGATATTTTTAAATATGAAAAGACGATATTTTTAAATATGAAAAGACGATATTTTTAGATATGAAAAGACGATATTTTGATATGAGTAGTGAAGTAAAAATATGATTTTTACTTCGAGAAAAATATAATTTTTATATTATAGAAAGGCAAATCTATATTTTTGAAAAGGCGAAAACTTTTTATATAGCAGCGGTGTAAAAATACGATTTTTATGTATTGAATGGCATAGTAAAAATTCGATTTTTATATATTGAATAGCGAAGTAAAAATTTGATTTTTATATATGTATAGAATACGGGCAACGAAAGTGACGAAAGGCGAGAACGGCGAAGATTTCTATAAATGAAGTGTCGTGAAGTTGGGATAGCTTTTGGTGAGAATTTCTCACTGTTAAATTTCTTTTTCTAGTTATATATAAATACTAGGATGCAGACGGTGTTTAGTAGCACCCGACACCCGTCATCCACAGACCATGGATGGCTTGTTTGTTAAATTGTTTAGTTGTGTAGTTGGTTAGATTAATTGGTTTAAATTGAATTGTTTGGTGAAATGAAATTGATTTGATTGATGTGTGAATGGCGTGGGCCTTCACTAGACCGGGGATAAGGCTAGGCCTTGTCCCGTTTCTAGTATCGTGCCGTTATGGCGCCGAAATTTTCTAAAATAAGTTAGAAAAACAAAGATAACATTTTATTTAATAAATGAACCGAATAGAATATTCATAGGTTGAATAAAATAGTTTGATCGTTAAAAATATAATTTTTAACGTGAACGTGAATAAATAAGTATTCATTTACAAACCGGACGGTTTGTTTATATACACCTATTTGAAGGACATTGATTGGGACGATAAATTTTACACATCGCCCAACTGCACAAATAAAATCTATGTTTGATTGTTTGAAACCCCACACGGGTATTGGGATGATATTTGACGTACACTAATCCCAATAATTAGTTGTATGTCGATCGATTGATTGACAGGCTGCTATAAGCATTGAATATTTATATTCGATGCTTATACAGTGTAGAATGCACTTTGGATGATGGTTGATTATTCATCGTTGTTATTGTATACATGTGTTGTAGAAAATCCATATAATCCACTTTATATGATAATTGATTGGGCCTCATTTCAATTTTGAAATAGAAATATTTGAAATAGAAATATTTGAAGTAGAAATATTTGAAGTAGAAATATTTGAAGTAGAAATATTTGAAATAGAAATATTTGAAATAGATTTCTGAAAATAGAATGTATGCCGATCGATTGATTGACAGGCTGCTATATGCGTTGAATATTTATATTCGATGCTTATACAGTGTAGAATGCACTTTGGATGATGGTTGATTATTCATCGTTGTTATTGTATACATGTGTTGTAGAAAATCCATATAATCCACTTTATATGGTAATTGATTGGGCCTCATTCCAATTTTGAAATAGAAATATTTGAAGTAGAAATATTTGAAGTAGAAATATTTGAAATAGAAATATTTGAAATAGATTTCTGAAAATAGAAACATATGAAGTCGTGTTGGTTAGATTGACGCCATTTTGACGTGAACGATATTTGTATCGATTTTATTCATTCTTCAATGAAAATTGAATAGATTTGAAATTCGAACTATATAGAAATGAATTCGAATTGAAAATAAATAGAAATGAATTCGAGTTGAATTTGAATATAAATGAATTCGAATAGAAATCGATTTGTAAAGAATTTAAAACGAATTTATATTGGAATATTCGATTTTGATTTGAAATTGAATATGAGGTTAAAACCGTTTTGAAAATGAATTTAAAAACGATTTATAAAGCACGTTTTGAATTGAAATCGACGAAGTATATATTATATATATTATATAATGGCCTGAATAGAACGCGCCGCGCCGCGGCAGTTCGCGAATTTCGACCATTGACTTCGAACGGATATTACGGGAGATCTGACCGTCGGATTCTCCTGAAACCGGAACCGTTGGGTTCGTATCGAAAAGAGCTTTCTAAAGATTATTAGAGATTAGAAATCTAACGGTTGGATTTGGAGATACGCCCAAGTCAAATTTGGAAAAGGTCGCTGTAAGTGCAGTTCGATGACCGTTATTGGAAATCGACTGTACGGGCCTTGATAAAATTATTAAAAATAGTAATAATTCGTGTAAAATCATAAGAATTGATTTGTGAAGAATTGGGATGAAAAACTCCATATTTGAAAAGATAAAAATAGATTTTTATCGAAATGAACTAGTTTTGAACTAGAATAAAAAATTCTATTCGTTTTTAAATAAATAAATCGAATGTGGAATGGTTTTGAATATAACCATAATTTCCAATAATTATATTGGAATGGATTTGAATCGAAATTTTCTTTGGATTAATTCGATGTTGGAATTCGTGATTATACAGATGTTGTTATGAAAATTTGAAAGATATATATTTATATCATTATTTCCAATACGACATTTGTTAATCGTAGAATTTGATATTGAATATAAGCCGATATATTTTCTATTCAGAGCCTTGTATTTGATATCAAATGTGATTTGGGTTTGTCATGGATGGTGTCTTCATTAACACTGTTCTTGAATCCAGCTGAGAAAAAGATTAAATCTATTTATTTAGATTTAATGAAGTGTACCAATTAAATAATATTTAATTGAATTGATATTGATTTTTGGGTTTATCGTGAACAGTGTTTTAAATAACACTTGTTCTTTAACCCGATAATTAATGTGATGTGATTTTGGGTTTATCGTGAACCGTGTTTTAAATGACACTGATTCTTTAACCCAGTTAACGATTAAAACTAAGTGGAGTTTTAATGAATCTTTAATTAGATTGAAAAGATCGAGAATGGAGTATCACCAGTTTTATTCCAGGCGATAGTTAAATCTTTAATTAGATTTGAACGTGAAATGGTAATTGAATTTACCGATAACACTGTGGTGTTAGATATGAAGTATTACCAGTTTTACTTCATGGGATGAATAGGTTGGGATTGGGAAATTAAAACAAATAATTACTTCAGTAAGTTTCGTTAATCCCGACTAGATGAATCGAAATTCAAAGGGATAGATTAAAGAATGAATATAAAGAATTTATCTTTGATAAAATTAATAGGAAACTTTCCATATTAATGTGAAATTTAGGAACTAACTGTCGGTTAGCTAAGTAGAATGGTTTACTGGATATTGATCTGATGTTGGTTTCGGCCTTCGGGGTTATTATTTGGGGAATTATTCTCTTGATTAATTTACGGTTAGTGACTGATAAATTGGAATGAGGCGTTTGTTGTGTTTGTGTAACACTTATTTAAAATATACGCGAGTTATTCGGAAAGACTGGGTTTATCCCATTTTGAATAACTGATACGACGATAAGTCGAAGATGAAGACGGTGGTCGAAGACCAGAAGTCTTCACGTCGTTTGGGTGATTACTGATGATCTTGATTGGGCTGTACACCCAAGAAGATGGAAACAGTTGGTGATCGTCCAGACGTACTTGGAGATCGATGGATATGCGGGGTACTAGGTGCCTCCGGTTTCGTTCAGACCCAGAACGGACTTGTAAATGGACTGTGTGTCTGACATTGGATTTTAGTCCGTGTGATTGATCTCTATTAAATATATATCTGTTTGGTGGCAGAGAATTTATTCTCTTGCTTAACGCCCTTCTCTGAGACGTACGAGCTCAGGGGTTATATATTGATGGATATCAAATGCATGGAGTGAATTGCCTGTGTGGCATGCCTAAGTGGCAATTGATCGAGGCTTCTGTTGAAAAGCAAAGTCTTGTGGTGATGATCAAAGCACAGCCTGTGTGGCATAGCTTTGTGTAACGTTGATTCGCGAGCCTCACACCCCGGTTGTGAACCAAAAACGGGAGAAGGACCTCAGGGAGGGCATGCGTTTCTTTCTAGATAGGGTGGTGTCATTGACCTACCAGCCCTGACATTTATATACTTTTCACCTGTGTGGTTGTTGCTGTTGCGAGGCGCCTCTGTTGCGAGGCGCCTCGGTTAGATCGGACGATCCGGGTCCGATGGAGCCATTCGTTGGCTCATTTACGCCCCAAAGGGCGGGGAAACGTAGTTGTAACAACCCACTTTTTTTGGGGATACTGAATTGGGAATCCAATAATAAATTGGCAATAATTATATTAAATATTGTTTGAAAATTAAATAAATGGCAATAAAATATTAAAATGGATGAGAGGAAAAATTGTTGACGATCAATAAATCGGTTGTGTGTAGTTAATATGAAGAATTTTACCATTTTTGTTGCATAATTTATTTATTTTAGCAAATGTACTTTTGAAAAAAAAATGTACATTTTGTTAATGGAAAAAAAAAAGAGAAAAAGGAAAAAAAAATGTAGCTATAAGTTAGCTATAGTTGTGAACAAGTTTTTTTTGCATGAAATAAAAAGGACAAATTTCAATACAATGGAAAAGTGCAAATTTTAATAGAAAATTTTGATTGATTTCATAAAATGTGTTCATTGTTATGTGTGTTATTTTAAATAATATATAAAATAATGTTTTCTTGTTGTTTTCAAGTTATGAAAAAAAAGGAGAAGTTTACATAATGTTGAAAATGTGTGTTATGTAAGATAAAAAGAGAATTTTATGTCCACTTTTTTTTCATAAAAAGAAAATAAAAAGAAAAGATTATAAAAGAAAAAAAATTATTTTATTTTGATTATGTAGGAAATCTCTAGAAACAAATAAAATAAGGGGAAAAAGAAAAAAAATCTCCTAATAAGACAAAGAGTAATCATTATGGTTCTTTAGAAAAGAGTGAAAATAAAAAATAAAAAGGAGATTTTTATGAGGAATGATCTAGAGGGGGACTTATGAATAAAAATACATAACCCCTCTTCCTCCGATTAAAAACATCAGTACGTATCTTTCTTTCTTTCTCATTCAGAAACCACCGAGAACTCTAAAATTTTCTCTCATCCTCAATCTTCCTGTTTAATCAATTCTCATACAAAATTGGAGATAAAAGTAGGCTCCCAATTCAGTAAGTATTCCCTAAACCTATTCAATCTTTCTCTGGTTCTTTCAATTTTTGTAAATAGAGATCTTAGGGTTGTTTTCCCATTCAAATCCTTTTGTAGAGGGCTTCATTTCAAAGATTAATCAAGTTCGAAGGTGAAAGTTTGCATTTTGGCGTAATAGGTGAGTGAAGTTTTCACCTTTTTCCCCTTTAAATCATTATTTGTGCATACATGATGGGTTGAAGGTGACATCTTGATAGAAAATTAGCTTTTTCTCCTAAATATGATTTATTCTTGAATTCTTGATCATCGAAAATGAATTTGAATGGGATTTGTTGAAATATTGAAAGGTTGTACAATTAAACTTGTTTCATGCATGTTATTTCAATGCATGCAAAGTATATGTTTGAATGCCTCAGTGGAAAATAAATTGTCATTTTTGAGGAAAAATAAAAAAAATTATACTGCTAGTTCTTTATATTCGAAGAAGAAAAAAAAAATTCAGTTTTTGACTTGGAGAAATGGCTGCACTGCTACAGTGCAGCGATAGACTGCACTGCTACAGTGCAGCGAGCTGCACGGTTATAGTGCAGCTCTGCTGCACTGGAACAGTGCAGCTACAGCTGCACTGCTACAGTGCAGCTACAGCTGCACTGGTACAGTGCAGTAGTGCTGCTACAGTACTATTGTACTGTGCAGCAGTGTTGCACCGTGCAAAAAAAAAAAAAAAACTTTAATCTATTTTTGGTTTAAAATAAGAATTTCTTTAAAAATATTTTTATATTAGAAAAATTATTGTTTCCTTTAATTTTTGAAAGCAAATTCTTTCTACGAGCAAGAATAATAGTATCATATACAAATTAAATTGTCGAATAATTTTATTAATTTCAAACATGTTAAACAATACTTATGTTTCGTTATAATACATAAGTATTATGGGGTACTTGTGTATTAGAGCGAAACGGAAGTGTATCCATCTATGGACATGTGTTGTTAACCTTTTTACCAAGTATACTGGGTTTTATAAAACTTACTTTTATGTATATTGCCATGATTGGTTTTATATAGTGTTTTGGTGTTATAAACACTATGAATTTCTAAGGCATGATTTTACAAAATAATATTTTAGAAAATACTTTTGATTTGGGGATTGGGATAGATTGGACTCTGTTGTACCAATGGGCCAAAACTCCATCTTGGCCGACCTGATTCAGGTTCGCTACCTGAATCACGATGGTTTTAAATTTCGCCCACTAACCACCAAAGGTCAAACGGTCTGCTACATTGGGCAATTTTGTTGTTTGATTGGGATTCCCGATCGGCGGGTCACGGACTACATCAGATGGAGGCGTGGGTGTGCCACGTGTAGTGCCGTGAACGGGTAGCATTCGGCCTTCGCCTTAGACCGTCTTGGTTATCCTGGGTTGATCGCCAGGTGTCGTTATGGCGTTATGAGTAGGTTACAGTGCTGATGTCTCCGCGCGCGCAAGAGCTTTACCACTGTGATTTTACAATACTAGCGTCTGTTTATTTGGTATCTGTTATGAGTCATATTATATTTATCCCGCAATTCCCATAATTCTTTATTAACTTCTAATTTGTTTGAATAGTAATGGGATATTACCCAAGATAATTTGGAAACCCAGTATTTTAACCAACATTTGATTATATTATCATATTGCTTTATATATGATAATTGTTTTGGTATTGTATTGCTTTACATACAATACTGTGCCTTTTTATCCCAATTTTTATAATATCATATTGCATTACATATGATAATTGTTGTGGTATTGTATTGCTTTACATACAATACCTGTGCCCCTTTAACTTTACTTTTTATATTATCATATTGCTTTACATATGATAATTGTTTTGGTATTGTATTGAGTTATATACAATACCGATAACTGCGATTATGGCATGTTAATGTGTTAATTATGCTAAATTGTTCACATTTTTGTAACATTCATACGCCCCATGTTGACTTATACAGGTGGCACCCTTATTTGTTAAATTATTTAATGTCCATAGATACTTACTTCACTCACACTAGTCATAGTCTGACCCGTGTGATTTGTTTTGTTAAAACAATCCTCGGGTCAGGTTGAGGATTGTTTGCAGGTTAGGTTGCGTGGACTGTAGCAGCGTTCTTATCTTTTTCCACGTTTTGGGGTTTTGGACTATGCAGCTTCAAATTATCAGTAGCGTGTAGTATTATGGTATGTATGCTATTATGTATTTTGGGATGTGACATTATGTATGATGGACCATGTATGTTGGACACCTCTATTATGATATGTATTATGTATTCTGCTGTTGTTATTGTGCTGTGCTTGATTCTATTATATTTTGCACTATGTACCTGGGAAATTTTCTTGTACCATTTCTTTGAACTTATACTGAGCACAAATGGTAAGTTAAGAAGTTTTAAATTTCTCGTGCCAGTGTTCGTTCAAAGGAACGAGAACAACTTTTAGCCCTATCGAGTCCCATTCTCCGTGCTTTCCGACAGTAACACTTATTGTTGCTCTTGGTCAGCATGGGTCTAGGGGCCGGGCGTTACATTGTTGGTATCAGAGCTCAGGTTTGACATAGTACAAAATATATTTAGAATAGTGATTAGCACAAGACAGTAGAAACATCGTACATGTCTGTTTATTTTACAGTATCACTCCCATTATATAATAATAGTTGTACATACCTGAACAAAAACCCCAATTTTTAGCGTTCTAGTGTGAGTATTATTTTAATTCCAGCTGAGTGATATATCTCACTATATGCAGAGTAGTAAGAAAGATGGCTGGAAGACCTCCCCGTTTGACGATGGAGCAGTGGTTGGAGTTGATGCGGAACATGCCTCAAGCCGCACCCGCTCCTAATGCTGCTCCTAGAGCTGATTTCGCTCGTATGTGTAAGGACTTTACGAGCCTTGGAGGGAAGCCTTTTCTTGGGAAAGAAGGTGTTGTTGAAGTTCAGGCCTGGCTTAAGACTTGTGAGCGTGTTTTTGGGCACATGGGTGTGACTGACCGTCAAAAGGTCGAGATTGCTTCTAGCTTCCTCCAAGGCAATGCTTCTGATTGGTTTGATATTATGAATGCTGAGAGGGGAGAGGAAGAGCTCACATGGGAAAGATTTAGAGAACGTTTTGAGTTGAGATTCGTTCCAGA
This sequence comes from Allium sativum, assembly GCA_030737875.1. NCBI lineage: Eukaryota > Viridiplantae > Streptophyta > Magnoliopsida > Asparagales > Amaryllidaceae > Allium > Allium sativum. Next base: position 962,640,393 of record CM060912.1, on the reverse strand, counting down.
AGCAGAGAAGGCCATCCTTACTCGCAGATTTATTGAGCTTAAGCAGAGGGATATGTCTGTTCAGGAGTACGTCAATACCTTCAATTCCCTCTCTAAGTATGGTGCAGATTTGGTCAACACCCAGTTCAAAAAGAATCAGAAATTTGTAGATGGTCTTCGTAGGAAGCTGAGGGAACAGCTCTTGACTCAGCTTCGCTCTACATTTGATGAGATAGTTGATCTGGCTTTGAGGTACGAAGATCTATATTGTGAAAGAGATGAGGATGCACCTAAGAGGAAAGCTCCATTCTTCCCTAAGAAGAAGCAGAATTCTCAAAAGAAGCAAAAGAAGGGACAAGCTTCAAGCACTCAAAAGCAAGCTAAAGGTGGAGTGGAATGCTATAAGTGTGGAGCTAAGGGGCATTTTGCTAATGTTTGCCCTCAAAGGGAGTGTTATGAGTGTCACCAGATTGGTCATTTAAGGAACGAGTGCCCACAACTCACGAAGAAGAAACAAGCTGCTAGACTGCATGTCATGGAGGGAGACCCTGGTCCGAGCCAAAGGAAGGGGAAGCAAGTTATGCAAGGTACATCCCCATTTAAAGATACTTTCATTTGCATACTTTTTGACACTAGTGCATCACACTCATTTATATCTAAAGATTTAGTTGATAGATATGCTTTGGAAGTAATTTATCTCGTCACATCTCTAAGGGTTGCGAATCCCATTGGCGGGTCCGCAACACTTGGAATGTTGTGCAAGAACCTTGAGATCTTTTTAGGAGGACTCCCTTTCTCATGTGATTTGCATGTGTTTGAGCATCTTGGCTTTGATATTATCTTGGGGATGGATTGGTTGGATCGATATGAGGCTCGTCTATCTTGCTTAGACAGAGTTGTTACCTTGAAGCATCCATCTTTCAAAGGGCTCGTTAATATAACACTTGATACGCAAGGCCCTAATGCTCATGGTTCTCTTCATTCCATTGAATCACGAGAAGATGATGAGATTGCCAGAGTTCCTATTGTTAGGGACTTTGGTGATGTGTTTGAGCCTGTTACCGGCTTACCGCCTAAGAGAGCTGTGGAGTTTCGCATAGATCTTATCCCTGGAGCCCAACCAGTTAGTAGACCACCTAATCGTATGCCTCGTGTAGAGATGGAGGAGCTTCGGAAGCAGTTGACAGAATTGGAAGGGAAGCAGTTCATCCGATCTAGTAGCTCTCCTTGGGGAGCTGCTGCAGTCTTTGTAAAGAAGGCTGATGTCTCTCTCCGCTTATGTATTGATTATAGAAAGCTTAATGAGCTGACAGTAAAGAATAAGTATCCACTCCCTCGTATTGATGATCTTTTTGATCAGTTAAGTGGAGCAAAAGTCTTTTCCCAGCTTGACTTAGCCACTAGATTCCATCAGTTGCGAGTAGCAGAAGACAACATCCCTCTCACTGCCTTTCGCACTCGATATGGCTCTTATGAATGGTTGGTAATGCCGTTTGGACTTACGAATGCCCCTGCATACTTTGTAGACCTGATGAATAGAGTGTTCAGAAGCTATCTTGATAGATTCGTCTTGGTCTTCATTGATGATATATTAGTTTATTCCAAGTCTGAGCAAGAACATGAAGGTCATTTGAGGATTGTTTTGGAGACTTTGAGAGAACATAAGCTAAAAGCAAAGTTTTCCAAGTGCCACTTTTGGCAGAAGGAGGTAAAGTTCTTGGGACATATTATATCCGAAGCGGGTCTAGCTGTGGATCCTTCTAAGATAGAAGCAATTCAGAATTGGAAAAGGCCTGAGACTGTTACAGAGATTCGAAGCTTCCTCGGTCTAGCAGGGTATTATCGTCGCTTTGTTAAGGATTTTTCGAAGATTGTCACACCTTTGACAAGGCTAACGAAGAAGGGTGTAAAGTTTGATTGGACAGATAAGTGTGAAGAAGCTTTCTCTAAGTTGAAGGAGATGCTCACTAATGCACCGGTTTTGGTGATTCCAGAGGGCAATCAGGATCTTGTGGTCTATACTGATGCTTGTGGGTCTGGACTGGGTGCTGTGCTTATGCAGAAAGGACGAGTCGTGGCTTATGCATCTAGACAATTAAGACCCAATGAGGTTAGATATGCTGTTCATGATTTGGAGCTGGCAGCTGTAGTTTTTGCTTTGAAGCTGTGGCGTCATTATCTCATGGGTGAGAGGTTTGTCCTTTATACTGACCATAAGTCTTTGAAATGCCTCTTCACTCAAAAAGAGTTGAATATGCGTCAACAAAGATGGTTGGAGTTTTTGGCTGCATATGATTTTGATATTCAGTATACACCTGGGAAAGGTAATCGTGTAGCTGATGCTCTTAGTCGTAAACACCAAGCGGTTGTATCGATGATGATAGCTGAATGGCGAGACTTGGAGGTGTTGGCTTCTAGTGGAATCTATTGTAATATGCCCACTCATAGCTCTGGAAGGATGTTGGCCAATATGGTTATGAGACCAAGCCTCATGGATAGGATTTCTCATGCTCAGACAGAAGATCCTACTTCTTTAGAGCGTATTCATCGGCTGAAGAATGGAGATGATGCTGATGATTTGAAAGGATTTGAGTTGGATGCTCAAGGTTGTTTAAGGAAGAAGGGCAGGATCTTTGTACCTAATGTTGCAGGTCTTAGGCATGAGGTGATGAGTGATTGTCATTGTTCGCGATATACCATTCACCTAGGTGGTAGTAAGATGTATATGGACATGAAACGTCTATATTACTGGGAAGGAACGAAGCACGACATAGGCGAGTATGTGAAGAAGTGTATTACCTGCCAATTGGTGAAGTGCGAGCATCAAAAGCCTAGCGGTCTTCTTCAGCCATTAGAGATTCCGCTATGGAAATGGGATCAGGTATAAGTGAATTAAAATTCTAAATTGTTTATTTATACTTAGATCCTTCGGCGTAATGCTGTAAATATAAATGCTTTGTTTAGGTATCCATGGACTTCATTGATGGATTGCCCAGATCAAAGCAAGGGCATGATAGCATATGGGTAGTAGTGGATCGTTTGACTAAATCTGCCCATTTTATCCCAGTCAAGTCAAAAAGAACCGCTCCTTATTTGGCAAAGCTATATGTGAAGGAAGTTGTTCGTCTCCATGGTGTACCTAGTGCTATAGTTTGTGATAGGGATCCACTATTTACTAGTGGGTTTTGGAGAAGCTTGCAGTCTGCTTTGGGGACGAAGTTGAATATCAGTTCAGCATATCATCCTCAGTCCGATGGGCAAACTGAGCGGGTTAACAAGATATTAGAGGATTTGTTGCGCTCTTGTATTCTTGATTTTGGCGGGTCTTGGGAGGACCACCTATACTTGGTCGAGTTTGCATATAACAATAGCTTTTAGTCCAGTATAGGCATGGCTCCTTTTGAAGCATTGTATGGAAGACCCTGTAGATCTCCTTCGTGCTGGCTTGAGACTGGGGATAGGTTGGTGCTTGGTCCCGACACTGTGCGTGAAGCTTCTGAGAAGGTGGACCTAATTAGAAGAAGGATGAAAGAGGCGCAGGATAGACAAAAGTCCTATGCAGATCGTCGAAGAAAGGACTAGGAGTTTAGTGTTGGAGATCATGTATTTGTGAAGGTTACTCCTTTAAAAGGAGTAATGAGGTTCAGTAAGACTGGTAAGCTTGCTCCGAGATTTATTGGCCCTTATCCTGTCGTGGAGCGAATTGGAAAACTTGCCTACAGGGTTGCCTTACCCGAACACTTATCGAGTGTGCACAACGTCTTTCATGTGTCTCACTTGAGGAAGTGTTTAAGGGATTCCGAAGAGGTCTTAGAGCCGAAGCAGTTGCAGCAGCTTGAGATCGCTCCCAACATGACTTTTACTCGAGAGCCTATTCGTATTATTGCCTCTGAGACGAAGAAGCTTCGTAGCAAAGTGGTTCCTTTAGTCAAGGTGCAGTGGTCAAGTAATCTAAAGGACTGCACTTGGGAAACACAAGAGTCGATGCAGAGGCATTATCCTAAATTGTTTGGCGCTTGAGTAAGGTATGTCCTTTTGTTTTGAGTTGAATCTATAAGTTTATTACAGATGTATCCCTTATGTAGAAATTGCGAGGACGCAATTTTTGTAAGGGGGGAAGTCTGTAACAACCCACTTTTTTTGGGGATACTGAATTGGGAATCCAATAATAAATTGGCAATAATTATATTAAATATTGTTTGAAAATTAAATAAATGGCAATAAAATATTAAAATGGATGAGAGGAAAAATTGTTGACGATCAATAAATCGGTTGTGTGTAGTTAATATGAAGAATTTTACCATTTTTGTTGCATAATTAATTTATTTTAGCAAATGTACTTTTGAAAAAAAAAATGTACATTTTGTTAATGGAAAAAAAAAGAGAAAAAGGAAAAAAAAATGTAGCTATAAGTTAGCTATAGTTGTGAACAAGTTTTTTTTGCATGAAATAAAAAGGACAAATTTCAATACAATGGAAAAGTGCAAATTTTAAAAGAAAATTTTGATTGATTTCATAAAATGTGTTCATTGTTATGTGTGTTATTTTAAATAATATATAAAATAATGTTTTCTTGTTGTTTTCAAGTTATGAAAAAAAAGGAGAAGTTTACATAATGTTGAAAATGTGTGTTATGTAAGATAAAAAGAGAATTTTATGTCCACTTTTTTTCATAAAAAGAAAATAAAAAGAAAAGATTATAAAAGAAAAAAAAAATTATTTTATTTTGATTATGTAGGAAATCTCTAGAAACAAATAAAATAAGGGGAAAAAGAAAAAAATCTCCTAATAAGACAAAGAGTAATCATTATGGTTCTTTAGAAAAGAGTGAAAATAAAAAATAAAAAGGAGATTTTTATGAGGAATGATCTAGAGGGGGACTTATGAATAAAAATACATTACCCCTCTTCCTCCGATTAAAAACATCAGTACGTATCTTTCTTTCTTTCTCATTCAGAAACCACCGAGAACTCTAAAATTTTCTCTCATCCTCAATCTTCCTGTTTAATCAATTCTCATACAAAATTGGAGATAAAAGTAGGCTCCCAATTCAGTAAGTATTCCCTAAACCTATTCAATCTTTCTCTGGTTCTTTCAATTTTTGTGAATAGAGATCTTAGGGTTGTTTTCCCATTCAAATCCTTTTGTAGAGGGCTTCATTTCAAAGATTAATCAAGTTCGAAGGTGAAAGTTTGCATTTTGGCGTAATAGGTGAGTGAAGTTTTCACCTTTTTCCCCTTTAAATCATTATTTGTGCATACATGATGGGTTGAAGGTGACATCTTAATAGAAAATTAGCTTTTTCTCCTAAATATGATTTATTCTTGAATTCTTGATCATCGAAAATGAATTTGAATGGGATTTGTTGAAATATTGAAAGGTTGTACAATTAAACTTGTTTCATGCATGCTATTTCAATGCATGCAAAGTATATGTTTGAATGCCTCAGTGGAAAATAAATTGTCATTTTTGAGGAAAAATAAAAAAATTTATACTGCTAGTTCTTTATATTCGAAGAAGAAGAAAAAAATTCAGTTTTTGACTTGGAGAAATGGTTGCACTGCTACAGTGCAGCGATAGACTGCACTGCTACAGTGCAGCGAGCTGCACGGTTATAGTGCAGCTCTGCTGCACTAGAACAGTGCAGCTACAGCTGCACTGCTACAGCGCAGCCATGCAGCTACAGCTGCACTGCTACAGTGCAGCTACAGCTGCACTGGAACAGTGCAGCGGCTGCACTGGTACAGTGCAGCAGTGCTGCTATAGTACTATTGTACTGTGCAGCAGTGTTGCACCGTGCAAAAAAAAAAAAAAAAAAAAAAACTTCAACTTATTTTTGGTTTAAAATAAGATTTTCTTTAAAAATATTTTTATATTAGAAAAATTATTGTTTCCTTTAATTTTTGAAAGCAAATTCTTTCTACGAGCAAGAATAATAGTATCATATACAAATTAAATTGTCGAATAATTTTATTAATTTCAAACATGTTAAACAATACTTATGTTTCGTTATAATACATAAGTATTATGGGGTACTTGTGTATTAGAGCGAAACGGAAGTGTATCCATCTATGGACATGTGTTGTTAACCTTTTTACCAAGTATACTGGGTTTTATAAAACTTACTTTTATGTATATTGCCATGATTGGTTTTATATAGTGTTTTGGTGTTATAAACACTATGAATTTCTAAGGCATGATTTTACAACATAATATTTTAAAAAATACTTTTGATTTGGGGATTGGGATAGATTGGACTCTGTTGTACCAATGGGCCAAAACTCCATCTTGGCCGACCTGATTCAGGTTCGCTACCTGAATCACGGTGGTTTTAAAATTCGCCCACTAACCACCAAAGGTCAAACGGTCTGCTACATTGGGCAATTTTGTTGTTTGATTGGGATTCCCGATCGGCGGGTCACGGACTACATCAGATGGAGGCGTGGGTGTGCCACGTGTAGTGCCGTGAACGGGTAGCATTCGGCCTTCGCCTTAGACCGTCTTGGTTATCCTGGGTTGATCGCCAGGTGTCGTTATGGCGTTATGAGTAGGTTACAGTGCTGATGTCTCCACGCGCGCAAGAGCTTTACCACTGTGATTTTACAATACTAGCGTCTGTTTATTTGGTATCTGTTATGAGTCATATTATATTTATCCAGTAATTCCCATAATTCTTTATTAACTTCTAATTTGTTTGAATAGTAATGGGATATTACCCAAGATAATTTGGAAACCCAGTATTTTAACCAACATTTGATTATATTATTAGATTGCTTTATATATGATAATTGTTTTGGTAATGTATTGCTTTACATACAATACTGTGCCTTTTTATCCCAATTTTTATAATATCATATTGCATTACATATGATAATTGTTGTGGTATTGTATTGCTTTACATACAATACCTGTGCCCCTTTAACTTTACTTTTTATATTATCATATTGCTTTACATATGATAATTGTTTTGGTATTGTATTGAGTTATATACAATACCGATACCTGCGATTATGGCATGTTAATGTGTTAATTATGCTAAATTGTTCACATTTTTGTAACATTCATACGCCCCATGTTGAATTATACAGGTGGCACCCTTATTTGTTAAATTATTTAATGTCCATAGATACTTACTTCACTCACACTAGTCATAGTCTGACCCATGTGATTTGTTTTGTTAAAACAATCCTCGGGTCAGGTTGAGGATTGTTTGCAGGTTAGGTTGCGTGGACTGTAGCAGCGTTCTTATCTTTTTCCACGTTTTGGTGTTTTGGACTATGCAGCTTCAAATTATCAGTAGCGTGTAGTATTATGGTATGTATGCTATTATGTATTTTGGGATGTGACATTATGCATGATGGACCATGTATGTTGGACACCTCTATTATGATATGTATTATGTATTCTGCTGTTGTTATTGTGCTGTGCTTGATTCTATTATATTTTGCACTATGTACCTGGGAAATTTTCTTGTACCATTTCTTTGTACTTATACTGAGCACAAATGGTAAGTTAAGAAGTTTTAAATTTCTCGTGCCAGTGTTCGTTCAAAGGAACGAGAACAACTTTTAGCCCTATCGAGTCCCATTCTCCGTGCTTTCCGACAGTAACACTTAGTGTTGCTCTTGTTCAGCATGGGTCTAGGGGCCGGGCGTTACAGTAGTGTTCAGGCATAATAATCCACATCGGTGGACCGGCCCTGACGATCCAAGGCTTATCTGCGCGCTTGCCTGAGACTCGGGCTAGACAGTCTCGAATCGGTAGAGGACGATCCCTGGCCTCGGTTCATAGATGGAAATCCAATTTCCAAATACGTGACATTTGCAGTTTTATTTGTAAACCTATATATGGCGACATAGTGGCATGGGACGCTAATGTCGCCTGTGATTGATACTTAGGATTTGAAGTTGTTTTATACACTATGCACTTATAATAGTATCAAATGATTTGTTTTAAACGTATCAAGCATTCTTGGCTGTTATAAGGTAAAAACCCTATCTTCCGGCTTGCTTTGCATTGTGTGATGGGAACTGGGTCTTATAATAGCTTCATTTTTCTTTATTTAGCATTGCGCTATTGTTTTATGCACTGGTGTTCCTGGGAGGAAACCCGTTCCGTGTCATACGGCGTGGTCCCTGGAATTACTGAACTTTAAAGATAAAGATTTATAACTGTTTTAGTTCTCACACCAGTCACATGACTTACCTGGAGTTTATTGTTTTGGCCTAAACTCTGGGTGCCCTTATTTTGACACGGGCAGCTAGTAGTTTTGGTTTTGCAGATTTATATTCACAGGATCCTGGTTTACAGCTGGAACGATATCCGGAAAGCTTTGTATCTGTATATCTCTTTCTAGTTGTGTATTGTATTATTTTCTGCTGCTATGTAATTTATTGTAATCTCTGATAATTTGTGTTGTATAATATTCATTTATACTCTGTATATTCTTGTATTCTGATGCATTGTTGTAATATACAATGAAATGTTCTTTTGTATGAGTTCTGTTTTGTCGTGTTCTCTAAACGATCGAGCGAAATTCCTTTTCGTCACAGTTTAGCTGGCTCTAATGACTCCTAGGTTGACCTAAAGGCCCATATTAATCCTAAACATCTATATATACATAGCTAAACCTAAAGCCTAACCTCACAACCCTAAACTATGATGTCGTCATGTTGTTCATCTACAAATTAACCTAGCCGCCACCATAACAAATCAAATTCTAGATTAAAGATAAAAGGATAAGAGATAAAGATTCAAAGCCTAGGAATTGCGAAAAAGAATTCTAGAACAACAACAAACAAATCAATGCCTACATCAACGGATTAACTTAGCAATTTCAGAAATCGGATCCTCGAATTCAAGATCCGTTTTCTATGAGTGCAGTTACTTTCACAAGATAATTGTTTAAACGTAATTGTGATGATTTATGAATTGGACTGTATGAAAATGTTTGTGAATCATATAAAGTTTATGTGTTTGTAAACTATGTTTTGATTTATGCTTGATTTGATTCATTTTATGCAAGTTATGTTCTATGTTAATTCATATGCCTAATTACATATTCAAGTTATGTATGTAAGTTTGCTCGTTCTATGCAAGTTATGAAAGATTATATGCAAGTCATGTTCATATATGTAAGATCATATTTTATATATTCATATGTTTAGATCTACATGTTTATATGGTTAGATTCATATCAGTCCATATGTTTAAAACTATATGTTCATATGTTTAGATCTACATGTTTATATGGTTAGATCCATATCAGTGCATATGTTTATAACTATATGTTCATATGTATCGATCTACATGTTTATATGATTAGATCCATATCAGTCAATATGTTTAGAACTATATGTTCATATGTTTAGATCTATATGTTTATATGATTAGATCCATATCAGTCCATATGTTTAGAACTATACGTTCATGTGTTTAGACCTACATGTTTATATGATTAGATCCATATCAGTCCATATGTTTAGAACTATATGTTCATATGTTTAAATCCATGCAAGTTTATATTTAAATCCATGCTAGTTCGCACTCAATATGTTGATTGGATCTATTTTTATATGTTTACTAGATTTATGCAGTCTTAGATCTGTATTGTTCATGCCAGTTATGATGTCATGTGTTTCTACCCTTTTTCCTTTTTTTTGTGAGTTGGGCTAATTGCGAGCCTAACGTACCACATGAACTATACGTACGAACAACGTGGGAACGTTGGGGAAAAGTTTGGGTAAAAGTTGAATATTATGTAATTGGGATAAAAAGGGGTTGTAGTCATATAATTAATTTTGGGCATAACTAGAAAATGGGGCATAACTTGAATTGACCACACTTATGGATAATTTACATATAAACTTGGACATGAATGGTAAATATGTAAATTGGATAAAAGATGAACGTGCCTAACCCGAGGTTAGACTGAGTTGCAGTGTAAGACTGCCCGGAACCGCCCGGCCCATCTAGCTAACACAAAAACATAGATCTAATGTGAGAGGTTAGCGCATTAAGCCCAAAAACCCGAGGTTCGAATGAGTCTGCGGTAGAAGTCTGCCCAGAACCGCCTGACACATCCAGCAACTGCAAACATTAGTTCTAATGTGAGAGGTTGGTGCTTTAATGAATAAATTAAAGCTAAGGAACAGACATGCTAAAAATGGAAAGGTTAAGTAACATATGAACAGGCGACACTTAACCAATACAACATGTTAGGTGGGTGGGTTAAGTTAAAATGGACAAGAAGACAACTTAAACAATATTACGTGAACAAAGTGGATAGGATCAAGGCAAGCTTAACCAATAATACATATGGACTTGATAAGGGGAAGGGTTAAGTAAATCTTGGGTAAGTGGGTAATATTAGTATATATAGGCCCACAAACTTAACCGTTAAATAAACATGCGTGAATTAGTGAGAAGGTTAAGTAATATATGAATAGGCAACAATTAACCAGTACAACATGTTAATTAAGCAAATGGGTGGGGTTAAGTTAAATTGAGAACACTTAACCATTATAACATGTTGATTAGGAAACGCTAGTAACAGGGAACCATTTCAGCAGTAACCCACATAGATGTATCATGTTACCTTGAGCTAGGCAGGATGGGGCACGATTACTGGGCTGATTCTAAGTAGTCAAAATAGCGGCAGGTAGTGCAACAGTGTAGGTTCCGACGGAGTATGGGCATGTACGTGCTCCAGAGTGGAAAAAGCAGGCACTGGGCATCAGCAGTATACACTGTGAATCTTGAATCGTGTAGGGTTGCCATCATGGGAATTGATACACCCCAAGATGGGGCCAGCACAGTTATCTACATACAAGCGTGGCCGAATGACACAAGTAATGAATACATACAAGCGAGGTCGAATGACACAATAAATGAATACATGCGAGTTAGGGAGCCGATCGAATGAGGAAGGTAGTGGGTACAACTCGTGGGGGTAGGAGCAAAAAGGGGAACCTACAATAGCAATTAGGAGTACACGAAACTAACATTATCATGATTAGTAAGCGGGATCAACTTTTAATGTGGGACTAGTAAGGCTGCGGTGTAACTAGTAATGATACGATGTTAATAGCATTGGTGCAGTGTAGTAATTATCCCGTAGTGATTAGAAGCGCAATCAACGTTATATCTTGTTCATCTTGTCTGCTTTGTCATGCCTGTTTATTCTACATTCATTTTTTGCTTCCCAGTTTATGTTCTTATCCTGTTACTTTAATGATTATATTGTTAAAGTCACTGGACTCACCAGACTTATGTCTGACCTAGTTTGTTTCACCTCTTTTCTTCCGTCCCCCAGGTTCTAAGGGAGGAAATACTCAAGCTTAGTTCAGATATCTCTTTCTTCCAGCCTGAAGTTGAAAGGTGTGTTGCTTAGCTTGGATTCAGCGTATGGCATTTTTCTATTGGGGAATATGTGTAACACCCCACGCCCATTAATGTCACTCACAAAGGGAATGCATCAATGTCCATGAAGCGTTATTGTTTGTATAGAACAGATAAATTACAAGAATAAATAAATAAAACAACACAGCGGAAGATAGAACTTATTTTATTTCATCATAACTCAAAATGAGTTTACATACGTAGTTTCCAAAACCATTACAATAGGATTAGTAGTCTTTTTCAAAAACTTCAAGTACATAAAGAAGCAATAACGTAAATGCATAAATCCCCACTAGCATAAGCAAAGCCATAAAGATGAAATAATACCAGGCGATACATCTACTATCTTCAAGCAACTGAAAGAAATCGGCGCTAAGCTGTAGTATTCCCTCCTTGCAAACCTGGGGAGGGGGGGGGGGAGAGGAAGAAAAGAGGTGGAAAGAAAAGGAGGTCAGACATAAAGTCTGGCGAGTGCGATAACTTTAACAATATAATTATCAAAATAACTAGGCTAAGGTATAAGCTAGAAAATAAGGAAATGACTGTGAACAATTGGGTTTGACAGAACAAAACTAGGAAATAAGATGAACCAAGATATCATTAAAGGCGCCCTTAATCACTATAAGATAATTACTACACTACACCACCACTAGTCCCCCTAAAGGTTGATCTCGCATACATAACTTAATAATGATAATGGCAGTTCGTGTACCCCTAGCTGCCTTCATAGGTGCCGTCTGCCCCTATCTCCACTAGGTGTATCCACTATCCTTCCCATTCTAATCACAATATTTATTCATAATACGGTGGTTATACTCCTAGCTATTTTCATAGGTGCCGTCTACTCCTATCTCCACTAGGTGCACCCACTACCTTCCCCATTCTAATCACAATATTTATTCATAATATGGTTGTTATACTCCTAGCTGTCTTCATAGGTGCCATCTGCTCCTATCTCCACTAGGTGTACCCACAACCTTCCCCATTCGATCGGCTCCCTAACTCATAAATACCCGTGCTGGCTCCACAGTGGAGTGTATCACTCCCGAAAGTGGCAACCCGATAGAACCAAAAATGCACGGCTTATATCTACACGATGTAACAACGTCTTACCTACCAGCCCGGGCCCACACACGCATATGAACCCCTTGGACTTGCGTTGCCACCACTAACCTGTTTTGACCTCTTACAATCAAATCCAGTACGCGTGTCCCGTCCTCGACTTGGGTCGAGCCCACAAAGATACTTAATGGGTTATTGGTTTGAAAAGGGCCCCCACACAAGTTTTCCCCCTATGCTTGGTCCCCACCAGAATTTCCCACTTAACCCCCCTTATTCATGTCTTCTTACATGTTTCAACTTCGTTAAGTGTTTATAATTATATCCTACATGTCACCCATGTTACTTAATCAACATGTATTGTTGGTTAAGCTTGTCTTAACCCTATCCACTTATCAAATTATTGGTTAAGTTTGTCTTAACCCTACCAGATCAATGTATATTATTGGTTAAGTTTGTCTTAACCCTACCCACTTATCAAATTATTGGTTAAGTTTGTCTTAACCCTACCCACTTATCATTTTATTGGTTAAGCTGGTCTTAACCCTTTTTCTTAGTTTATTATTAGGTACTTCTTAGTCCACAGATACATTGGTTAAGAAAATAACTCCCTAAGTACCAACCCCGAAGATCGAGATCAACATCAGATCGTTACTCAGAAAATCACTCACTCAACCAAATTTCTGTTCGTCATCCATATTTGTCTTTAATCAGCATTAATTAATTATTGAGACACCTAATCGTATTTCACATGCCACCCAAGGCACCCACTTAATTTCACATGCCACCCAAGGCACCCACTTAACCCCTCGTGTCCCACTACATGTTTATTTGGTTAATGTAACAACCCGAAAATCTGGGCCAGTTTAAAATTTTTATTTTGGCAATTTTAGCGAATTTTGAATATTTAAAATGAATTATTTTAAATAATATCGACGAGAAATTTATTTTCAATATAATTCGAACGTATATATTTATACGCGTCGTCGTTAGAATATAAATATTTATATATAATTATAAATAGAATTGAAAATGGCGCGGTAGTTCGATAATTCGATTTCAAACTTCAATTGAATGTACCGCGTGCAAAACAATCCGGATTTTAGTGAAACCAAAAATAATGGAATCTAATAGTGAATATCTTTCCAACGAATCCGAAAAATCAAAAGTTCGTAGCGGGAATCAAAAGATATGCCCAGTTGAAAATTCTGAATAGTCGCTATGGAATTCAGGCCCTTAAAAATGGACATTTTGCAAACGACCTCGGATTTCGATGAAACCACTTTTGTTGGGTCCGTGATATAAAGTTATTGCTAGGTTTCAAATTTCATAATTTTTCGAATCAGTATGTGAGCGTGGCTAAGGAAAACGCGTTTGACCAGTTTCAGTTGATTTTAATCGACTGGAAATTGGCCATTTTTCTAACGGTCTCAGAATTCAACGAAACTAGTTTTGTTAGGACCATATCGTCAATACGAAGTTAGAAAATATTTTTCGAGAATTTATAGGGTTAGTATGTGACCCCGGTAATTTGAAATGTACGTTTAAAATTCAATATAGTGATTTAAATGTAAATTCAATGGAAACCAATCGAAACAAGCAAATCAGCTTACGATACATATCCCATTGTGTTCGGAATGGGGGTAATTAGCTATGGACGACAGGCGGTGGGTCTCGTTTGGAGGTCGAAAATAAAAGTTGCTTTTTGGGATTAAATTAAATAATAAAATATATTTTCTATTCCCTCTCTCTCCTATTTTACATAAGCCCCCCCTTCCTTTTATCTTTCCCGATTCACTTCAGGAAAAAAAAAAAACAAATCGACCTAGAGCCCGCCAGTCCCTGTCGCACTCCCTCTCGCCAGCGTCGATCAGCCCCTCGCCCGACTCCACCTCCTCCCGCCAGTTCGATCGAGTCGCCCAAACCCCCTCCTCCTCTCCCCGCCCCTCTTCTCCTCCTCCATCAGCTGCGAGATCTGAAACCTCAAAGCACCCACCGTTGAGCTCGATTCTGGAATGATGGGGCGCACCGAGCGCGACGCTCCTCCTGGCGATGGTGGCCCTCACGATAGAGCTGCATGTGGTCAACCCCGATGGTGCTCCGTCCCCTCCAGTGGCGCGCTAATCGAAGCCCAAGAGCAGGAGCTCAGTTCAAGCGAAACAGTGAGCTCTTCGCAATTTATTTTAAAACATTTTTCTTTATGCAGTTTTTTTTTAAAAATGAAAATGAAAAAACATTGTTTTTAAAAATATAGTAGAAAACTTTGCTTTGAAAAATATAGTAGAAAACTTTGCTTTGAAAAATATAGTAGAAAACTTTGCTTTGAAAAATATAGAAGAAGATTTTGTTTTTAAACGTATTAAAAATAAATTTTTACATATTGAACTTCGATAGAAAAATAGAATTTTTATATATTGAACTTCGATAGAAAAATAGAATTTTTATATATTGAACTTCGATAGAAAAATAGGATTTTTATATATTGAACTTCGATAGAAAAATAGGATTTTTATATATTGAACTTCGATAGAAAAATAGGATTTTTATATATTGAACTTCGATAGAAAAATAGGATTTTTATATATTGAACTTCGATAGAAAAATAGGATTTTTATATATTGAATAGCGAAGTAAAAACTCCATTTTTACATAGGTAGTGAAAGCGGACAACGAAGGTAACAAAAAGGCGGGAACGAAGAAGATTTCTATAAAAGAAAAGTCAAGATGCTTGGATAGCTTTCGGTGAGAATTTCTCACCTTTCAATTTATTTTTCTAGTTATATATATATATATATACTAGGATGCAGACGGTGCTTAGTAGCACCCGACACAATCGTCCACAGACCATGGACTTGTTTGTTTGGCTGTGTCGTTAGTTAGATTGTTTGAGTTGATTTGAATTGTTTGGTGAAATGAAATTGATATGATTGATGTGTGAATGGCGTGGGCCTTCACTAGACCGGGGATAAGGCTAGGCCTTGTCCTGTTTCTAGTATCGTGCCGTTATGCCGCCGAAATTTTCTAAAATAAGTTAGAAAAATAAAAATATCATTTTATTTAAAGAATGAATTGAATAGAAATTCATAGGTTGAAATAAAATGTTTTATCGTTAAAAATATAATTTTTAACGTGAAGTGAATAAAATAGAATATTCATTTACAAACCAGACGGTTTGTTTATGTACACCTATTTGAATGACATTGATTGGGACGATAAATTTTACACATCGCCCAACAGCACAAATAAAATATGTGTTTGATTGTTTGAAACCCCACACGGGTGTTGGGATGAAATTTGAAGTTCACTCATCCTGATTGATTAAATATGTCGATCGATTGATTGACAGGCTGTTATAAGCGTTAGATATCTATATTTGATGCTTATACAGTGTAGTGCACTTTGGTTGATGGTTGATTATTTTTCAATGCTATTATATGTGTGTAATGCATGAAAATCCATATAATTAACTTTATATGGTAATTGATTGGGCCTCATTCCAATTTGAAAAATAAAGAATATTATAAAATAAAAGTTCATGTGTTGACAGTACTCATCTATTGAGATTGGTCATGTGTTGAACGAAATATTTTTAGTAATAAAATTTACATCTTTATCAATATAAAATAAAAGTTCATGTGTTGACAGTACTCATCTATTGAGATTGGTCATGTGTTGAACGAAATATTTTGATAATAACAACTATTTTGAAAAAGAAATATTTGAAATAGAATATTTGAAAATAGAAATTTATGAAGCCGTGTTGATTAGATTGACGCCATTTTGACATAAACGATTTATATCGGTTCTATTCATTTTGAAATGAATTGAATACAAAACGATTTTGAAATGAATTGAATTGAAAACGATTTCGAAATGAATTGAATTGAAAATGATTTCGAAATGAATTGAATTGAAAACGAATTCAAATTGAATTGAAAGCGAATTGAAATGAATTCAAATTGAATTGAAATTTGAATTGAATGGAAATGAATTTTAAAACGAATTCATAAAGAAGAATTCAATTTTGATTTGAATTGAAAAGGAAGTTGAAATTGCTTTTGAAACGAATTTAAAACTATTTATATAATTCGTTTTAAATAGAAATCGACAAAGTATATATTATATATATTATATATATAATATAATGGCCTGAATAGAATGCGCCACGCCGCGGCAGTTCGCGAATTTCGACCATTTATTTCAAACGGACATTACGGGAGATCCGACCGTCGGATTCTCCTAAAACTGGAACCGTTGGGTTCGTATCGAAAAGAGCTTTCTAACGAATATTAGAAATTCAAAATCTAACGGGTTGGATTTGGAGTTATGTCCAAATCAAATTCGAAAAAGGTCGCTGTAATTGTAGTTCGATGGCCATTGATGGAAATCGACTGTACAGGCCTTGATAAAATTATTAAAAATAGTAATAATTTGTGTAAAATCATAAGAAATGATTTGAGAAGAATTGGGATGAAAAACTCCATATTTGAAAAGATAAAAATAGATTTTTATCGAAATGAACTAGTTTTGAACTAGAATTACAATTCTATTTATTTTTAATAAATAAATTGAATTTGAAATGGTTTTGAAAATAACCAGAATTTCCAATGATTGCATTGGAATGGATTTGAATCGAATTTGCCTTCGGAATATTTCGATGTTGGATTTCGTGATGATACAGATATTGTTATGGGAATTTGAAAGATATATATATATATATCGTTATTTCCAATGCGATATTTGTTAGTCTTAGAATTTGATATTGAATATAAGACGATATATTTTCTATTCAGAGCCTTGTATTGAATATCAAATGTGATTTGGGTTTGTCGTGAATGGTGTCTTCACTAACACTGTTCTTGAACCCAGTTGAGAAAAGATTAAATCTTTTTATTTAGATTTAATGAAGTGTACCAATTAAATAATATTTAATTGGAATTGAATTGATATTGATTTTTGGGTTTATCGTGAACAGTGTTTTAAATAACACTCGTTCTTTAACCCGATAATTAATGAAGGTGATTTTGGGTTTATTGTGAACTGTGTTTTTAAATGACACGGATTCTTTAACCCAGTTAACGATTAAAACTAAGTTGAGTTTTAATGAATCTTTAATTAGATTGAAATGGTCGAGAATGGAGTATCACCAGTTTTGCTCCAGGCGATAGTCAAATCTTTAATTAGATTTGAACGTGAAATGGTAATTGAATTTACCGATAACACCGTGGTGTTAGATATGAAGTATTACCAGTTTTACTTCATGGGATGAATAGGTTGGGATTGGGAAATTAATTCAGTAAGTTTCGTAAATCCCGACTAGTTGAATCGAAATTCAAAAGTAGATTAAAGAATAAATTCAAGGAATTTAACTTTGATAAAATTAATGGGAATCTTTCCCTATGAATGTGAAATTTAGAAACTAACTATCGGTTAGCCAAGCAGAATGGTTTTCTGGATATTGATCTGATGTTGGTTTTGGCCTTCGGGGTTAATATTTTGGGAACTATTCTCTTGATTAATTTGCGGTTAGTGACTGATGAATTGGAATGAGGCGTATGTTGTGTTTTTGTAGCACTTTTATAAAATATACGCGAGTTATTCGGAAAGACCGGGTTTATCCCATTCTGAATAACTGATACGACGATAAGTCGAAGATGAAGACGGTGGTCGAAGACCGGAGGTCTTCACGGCGTTTGGGTGATAACTGATGATCTTGATTGGGCTATACACCCAAGAAGATGGAAACAGTTGGTAATCGTCCAGACGTACTTGGAGATCGATGGATATGCGGGGTACTAGGTGCCTCCGGTTTCGTTCAGACCCAGAACGGACTTGTAAATGGACTGTGTGTCTGACATTGGATTTTAGTCCGTGTGATTGATCTCTATTAAATATATATCTGTTTGGCGGCGGAGAATTTATTCTCTTGCTTAACGCCCTTCTCTGAGACGTACGAGCTCAGGGGTTATATATCGATGGATATCAAACGCATGGAGTGAATTGCCTGTGTGGCATGCCTAAGTGGCAATTGATCGAGGCTTCTGTTGAAAAGCAAAGTCTTGTGGTGATGATCAAAGCAAGGCCTTTGTGGCGTAGCTTTGTGTAACGTTTACTTCGTGAGTTTCACACCCGGTATGAACCAAAAACGGGAGAGGACATCAGGGAGGACTTGCGTTTCTTTCTAGCTAGAAGTGGCGTCAGTGGTTTTACACGCCCTGACGAGTTTGACTTATGTGGTTATTGCTGTTGCGAGGCGCCTCGGATTGATCGGTCGTTCTCGAACCGATGGAGTCATTTAGTTGGCTCGTTTACGCCCCATAGGGCGGAGAGACGTATTGTTCAGGCATAATAATCCACATCGGTGGACCGGCCCTGACGATCTAAAGGGTTGATGCGTTCTGATCCTGAGACATGGGCTAGATTGTCTCGAATCGGTTGAGGACTATCTTTTGCCTCGGTTCATAGATGGAAATCCAACTTCCAAATACGTGACATTTGCGGTTTTAATTGTAAACCTATATATGGCGACATGATATATGGTACCCATGCCGTCTATGATTGATACTTATGATTTGAAGTTGTTTTATACACTATGCACTTATAATAGTATCAAATGATTTGTTTTAAGCGTATCAAGCATTCTTTGGTTGTTATAAGGGAAAACCCTATCCCCCGGCTTGCGTTGCATTGTGTGATAGGACCTGGGTCTTATAACAACTTCATTTTTCTTTATTTAGCACTGCGCTGTTTGTTTTATGCACTGGTATTCTTGGGAGGAAACCCGTTCCGTGTTATACGGCGTGGTCCCTTGATTTACCTAATGATTTAAAATAAAGACTAATAACTGTTTTAGTTCTCACACCAGTCACATGACTGACCTGGAGTTTATTGTTTTAACCTAAACTCTGGGTGCCCTTATTTTGACACGGGCAGCTAGTAGTTTTGGTTTTGCAGATTTATATTCACAGGATCCTGGTTTACAGCTGGAACGATATCCGGAAAGCTTTGTATCCGTATATCTACTTCTAGTTGTGTATTGTATTATTTTCCGCTGCGATGTATTTAAATGTAATTTAAATCTCTGATATCTCTGTGTAATATTCATTTATACTCTGTATATTCTTGTAATCTGATGCATTGTTGTAATATACAATGAAATGTTCTTCTGTATGCATTCTGTTGTGGTTTGTTCTCGAACTATCCGGCACTTTCCTTTACGGGGAAGTTACGGGTCTTTACACGTGGTATCAGAGCTTTGGTTTGCAAAGCTAGAGAACAAGGCACATTAGAACCATACGAAAGAATTCATCAGATATTGGATTAGCAATATCCAATTAGAATGACTCGTTAGAGATAGGATCAGTAGTATCCTAGAACGAGTGTGAAGAGTATATTTTTAAAGTGAAAGCAAATTTTGTTTTGAAAATCTAAATCACTTATTCGTATTTGATTATTTATTTATATTGATTAGGACAGTCCAGTATATAAAGATTTTGCATATACGCCTTGCAAACGTGTATTTGAAGTTTTAATATACTGGATAGATATAGAATCACACTCTAGTCGCCCGAAGATGATTCTGATGATAGTTCGAACATCATCAGAATTGGTATTCGTGTTTCGAAGGTGTGATATCTATATATTTCCTATTGGCTGGTGTGAGAACCAAAATTAGATAGGGCCTATTGGTGTGATTTGGCATCAAAAATTTGATTTTTGTATATGTATCAAAATTATGAATTTGAAACGTTAAATTCACTAATTGATTGATGTTTGTGTTGTTTGTTCATTTGTTTGCTAATTTTGAACCATTATGCTTAATCGAACCAAATATTGAATTGTATTGAAAATTGGTCGCATTTTCTTGCGTATACGTGTATATCATTGAACAAGTCATAGCAAGGAGGCTAGAGCAGAGAATAAAATTTGTTTGCCCGACAAATAGGTACATGTTTACTACATAATTTACTGTTTTGTTTGGGTGATGATGATTTTATGAGCCTATTGGCTAGCCGCTTGGCTTTTTCTTTTTCTTTTTGAGATCTGAAGGACCGGGGAAGCTATTTGAAATTCCCCGATGCTCCCGGTGCAGGGGAGGTTATGGCGAAATTTTTCGAAAATTTAGGGAGTTAGCCAAATTTTTGAAATTTTTGAAAATTCTCAGAAACTGAAAGGTTGGAGAATGGAAGCCAGATCGAACGTAGAGTTGAATTATCAAACCACTTTCGACTTTGTTCCTTTTCGGGGACGAAAAGTTTTAAGTGGGGGAGAATGTAACAACCCGAAAATCTGGGCCAGTTTAAAATTTTTATTTTGGCAATTTTAGCGAATTTTGAATATTTAAAATGAATTATTTTAAATAATATCGACGAGAAATTTATTTTCAATATAATTCGAACATATATATTTATACGCGTCGTCGTTAGAATATAAATATTTATATATAATTATAAAAAGAATTGAAAATGGCGCGGTAGTTCGATAATTCGATTTCAAACTTCAATTGAATGTACCGGGTGCAAAATAATCCGGATTTTAGTGAAACCAAAAATAATGGAATCTAATAGTGAATATCTTTCCAACGAATCCGAAAAATCAAAAGTTCGTAGCGGGAATCAAAAGATATGCCCAGTTGAAAATTCTAAATAGTCGCTATGGAATTCAGGCCCTTAAAAATGGACATTTTGCAAACGACCTCGGATTTCGACGAAACCACTTTTGTTGGGTCCATGATGTAAAGTTATTGCTAGGTTTCAAATTTCATAATTTTTCGAATCAGTATGTGAGCGTGGCTAAGGAAAACGCGTTTGACCAGTTTCAGTTGATTTTAATCGACTGGAAATTGGCCATTTTTCTAACGGTCTCATAATTCAACGAAACTAGTTTTGTTAGGACCGTATCGTCAATACGAAGTTAGAAAATATTTTTCGAGAATTTATAGGGTTAGTATGTGACCCCGGTAATTTGAAATGTACGTTTAAAATTCAATATAGTGATTTAAATGTAAATTCAACGGAAACCAATCGAAACAAGCAAATCAGCTTACGATACATATCCCATTGTGTTCGGAATGGGGGTAATTAGCTATGGACGACAGGCGGTGGGTCTCGTTTGGAGGTCGAAAATAAAAGTTGCTTTTTGGGATTAAATTAAATAATAAAATATATTTTCTATTCCCTCTCTCTCCTATTTTACATAAGCCCCCCCTTCCTTTTATCTTTCCCGATTCACTTCAGGAAAAAAAAAACAAATCGACCTAGAGCCCGCCAGTCCCTGTCGCACTCCCTCTCGCCAGCGTCGATCAGCCCCTCGCCCGACTCCACCTCCTCCCGCCAGTTCGATCGAGTCGCCCAAACCCCCTCCTCCTCTCCCCGCCCCTCTTCTCCTCCTCCATCAGCTGCGAGATCTGAAACCTCAAAGCACCCACCGTTGAGCTCGATTCTGGAATGATGGGGCGCACCGAGCGTGACGCTCCTCCTGGCGATGGTGGCCCTCACGACAGAGCTGCATGTGGTCAACCCCGATGGTGCTCCGTCCCCTCCAGTGGCGCGCTAATCGAAGCCCAAGAGCAGGAGCTCAGTTCGAGCGAAACAGTGAGCTCTTCGCAATTTATTTTTAAACATTTTTCTTTATGCAGTTTTTTTTAAAAATGAAAATGAAAAAACATTGTTTTTAAAAATATAGTAGAAAACTTTGCTATGAAAAATATAGTAGAAAACTTTGCTTTGAAAAATATAGTAGAAAACTTTGCTTTGAAAAATATAGAAGAAGATTTTGTTTTTAAACGTATTAAAAATAGAATTTTTATATATTGAACTTCGATAGAAAAATAGAATTTTTATATATTGAACTTCGATAGAAAAATAGAATTTTTATATATTGAACTTCGATAGAAAAATAGGATTTTTATATATTGAACTTCGATAGAAAAATAGGATTTTTATATATTGAACTTCGATAGAAAAATAGGATTTTTATATATTGAACTTCGATAGAAAAATAGGATTTTTATATATTGAACTTCGATAGAAAAATAGGATTTTTATATATTGAATAGCGAAGTAAAAATTCGATTTTTACATAGGTAGTGAAAGCGGACAACGAAGGTAACAAAAAGGCGGGAACGAAGAAGATTTCTATAAAAGAAAAGTCAAGATGCTTGGATAGCTTTCGGTGAGAATTTCTCACCTTTCAATTTATTTTTCTAGTTATATATATATGCTAGGATGCAGACGGTGCTTAGTAGCACCCGACACAATCGTCCACAGACCATGGACTTGTTTGTTTGGCTGTGTCGTTAGTTGGATTGTTTGAGTTGATTTGAATTGTTTGGTGAAATGAAATTGATATGATTGATGTGTGAATGGCGTGGGCCTTCACTAGACCGGGGATAAGGCTAGGCCTTGTCCCGTTTCTAGTATCTTGCCGTTATGCCGCCGAAATTTTCTAAAATAAGTTAGAAAAATAAAAATATCATTTTATTTAAAGAATGAATTGAATAGAAATTCATAGGTTGAAATAAAATGTTTTATCGTTAAAAATATAATTTTTAACGTGAAGTGAATAAAATAGAATATTCATTTACAAACCAGACGGTTTGTTTATGTACACCTATTTGAATGACATTGATTGGGACGATAAATTTTACACATCGCCCAACAGCACAAATAAAATATGTGTTTGATTGTTTGAAACCCCACACGGGTGTTGGGATGAAATTTGAAGTTCACTCATCCTGATTGATTAAATATGTCGATCGATTGATTGAAAGGCTGTTATAAGCGTTAGATATCTATATTTGATGCTTATACAGTGTAGTGCACTTTGGTTGATGGTTGATTATTTTTCAATGCTATTATATGTGTGTAATGCATGAAAATCCATATAATTAACTTTATATGGTAATTGATTGGGCCTCATTCCAATTTGAAAAATAAAGAATATTATAAAATAAAAGTTCATGTGTTGACAGTACTCATCTATTGAGATTGGTCATGTGTTGAACGAAATATTTTAGTAATAAAATTTACATCTTTATCAATATAAAATAAAAGTTCATGTGTTGACAGTACTCATCTATTGAGATTGGTCATGTGTTGAACGAAATATTTTGATAATAACAACTATTTTGAAAAAGAAATATTTGAAATAGAATATTTGAAAATAGAAATTTATGAAGCCGTGTTGATTAGATTGACGCCATTTTGACGTAAACGATTTATATCGATTCTATTCATTTTGAAATGAATTGAATACAAAACGATTTTGAAATGAATTGAATTGAAAACGATTTCGAAATGAATTGAATTGAAAACGATTTCGAAATGAATTGAATTGAAAACGAATTCAAATTGAATTGAAAGCGAATTGAAATGAATTCAAATTGAATTGAAATTTGAATTGAATGGAAATGAATTTTAAAACGAATTCATAAAGAAGAATTCAATTTTGATTTGAATTGAAAAGGAAGTTGAAATTGCTTTTGAAACGAATTTAAAACTATTTATATAATTCGTTTTAAATAGAAATCGACAAAGTATATATTATATATATTATATATATAATATAATGGCCTGAATAGAATGCGCCGCGCCGCGGCAGTTCGCGAATTTCGACCATTTATTTCAAACGGACATTACGGGAGATCCGACCGTCGGATTCTCCTAAAACTGGAACCGTTGGGTTCGTATCGAAAAGAGCTTTCTAACGAATATTAGAAATTCAAAATCTAACGGTTGGATTTGGAGTTATGTCCAAATCAAATTCGAAAAAGGTCGCTGTAATTGTAGTTCGATGGCCATTGATGGAAATCGACTATACAGGCCTTGATAAAATTATTAAAAATAGTAATAATTTGTGTAAAATCATAAGAAATGATTTGAGAAGAATTGGGATGAAAAACTCCATATTTGAAAAGATAAAAATAGATTTTTATCGAAATGAACTAGTTTTGAACTAGAATTACAATTCTATTTATTTTTAATAAATAAATTGAATTTGAAATGGTTTTGAAGATAACCAGAATTTCCAATGATTGCATTGGAATGGATTTGAATCGAAATTGCCTTCGGAATATTTCGATGTGGGATTTCGTGATGATACAGATATTGTTATGGGAATTTGAAAGATATATATATATATCGTTATTTCCAATGCGATATTTGTTAGTCTTAGAATTTGATATTGAATATAAGCCGATATATTTTCTATTCAGAGCCTTGTATTGAATATCAAATGTGATTTGGGTTTGTCGTGAATGGTGTCTTCACTAACACTGTTCTTGAACCCAGTTGAGAAAAGATTAAATCTTTTTATTTAGATTTAATGAAGTGTACCAATTAAATAATATTTAATTGGAATTGAATTGATATTGATTTTTGGGTTTATCGTGAACAGTGTTTTAAATAACACTCGTTCTTTAACCCGATAATTAATGAAGGTGATTTTGGGTTTATTGTGAACTGTGTTTTTAAATGACACGGATTCTTTAACCCAATTAACGATTAAAACTAAGTTGAGTTTTAATGAATCTTTAATTAGATTGAAATGGTCGAGAATGGAGTATCACCAGTTTTGCTCCAGGCGATAGTCAAATCTTTAATTAGATTTGAACGTGAAATGGTAATTGAATTTACCGATAACACCGTGGTGTTAGATATGAAGTATTACCAGTTTTACTTCATGGGATGAATAGGTTGGGATTGGGAAATTAATTCAGTAAGTTTCGTAAATCCCGACTAGTTGAATCGAAATTCAAAAGTAGATTAAAGAATAAATTCAAGGAATTTATCTTTGATAAAATTAATGGGAATCTTTCCCTATGAATGTGAAATTTAGAAACTAACTGTCGGTTAGCCAAGCAGAATGGTTTTCTGGATATTGATCTGATGTTGGTTTCGGCCTTCGGGGTTAATATTTGGGGAACTATTCTCTTGATTAATTTGCGGTTAGTGACTGATGAATTGGAATGAGGCGTATGTTGTGTTTTTGTAGCACTTTTATAAAATATACGCGAGTTATTTGGAAAGACCGGGTTTATCCCATTCTGAATAACTGATACGACGATAAGTCGAAGATGAAGACGGTGGTCGAAGACCGGAGGTCTTCATGGCGTTTGGGTGATAACTGGTGATCTTGATTGGGCTGTACACCCAAGAAGATGGAAACAGTTGGTGATCGTCCAGACGTACTTGGAGATCGATGGATATGCGGGGTACTAGGTGCCTCCGGTTTCGTTCAGACCCAGAACGGACTTGTAAATGGACTGTGTGTCTGACATTGGATTTTAGTCCGTGTGATTGATCTCTATTAAATATATATCTGTTTGGCGGCGGAGAATTTATTCTCTTGCTTAACGCCCTTCTCTGAGACGTACGAGCTCAGGGGTTATATATCGATGGATATCAAACGCATGGAGTGAATTGCCTGTGTGGCATGCCTAAGTGGCAATTGATCGAGGCTTCTGTTGAAAAGCAAAGTCTTGTGGTGATGATCAAAGCAAGGCATTTGTGGTGTAGCTTTGTGTAACGTTTACTTCGCGAGTTTCACACCCGGTATGAACCAAAAACGGGAGAGGACATCAGGGAGGACTTGCGTTTCTTTCTAGCTAGAAGTGGCGTCAGTGGTTTTACACGCCCTGACGAGTTTGACTTATGTGGTTGTTGCTGTTGCGAGGCGCCTCGGATTGATCGGTCGTTCTCGAACCGATGGAGTCATTTAGTTGGCTCGTTTACGCCCCATAGGGCGGAGAGACGTATTGTTCAGGCATAATAATCCACATCGGTGGACCGGCCCTGACGATCTAAAGGGTTGATGCGTTCTGATCCTGAGACATGGGCTAGATTGTCTCGAATCGGTTGAGGACTATCTTTTGCCTCGGTTCATAGATGGAAATCCAACTTCCAAATACGTGACATTTGCGGTTTTAATTGTAAACCTATATATGGAGACATGATATATGGTACCCATGCCGTCTATGATTGATACTTATGATTTGAAGTTGTTTTATACACTATGCACTTATAATAGTATCAAATGATTTGTTTTAAGCGTATCAAGCATTCTTTGGTTGTTATAAGGGAAAACCCTATCCCCTGGCTTGCGTTGCATTGTGTGATAGGACCTGGGTCTTATAACAGCTTCATTTTTCTTTATTTAGCATTGCGTTGTTTGTTTTATGCACTGGTATTCTTGGGAGGAAACCCGTTCCGTGTTATACGGCGTGGTCCCTTGATTTACCTAATGATTTAAAATAAAGACTAATAACTGTTTTAGTTCTCACACCAGTCACATGACTGACCTGGAGTTTATTGTTTTAACCTAAACTCTGGGTGCCCTTATTTTGACACGGGCAGCTAGTAGTTTTGGTTTTGCAGATTTATATTCACAGGATCCTGGTTTACAGCTGGAACGATATCCGGAAAGCTTTGTATCCGTATATCTACTTCTAGTTGTGTATTGTATTATTTTCCGCTGCGATGTATTTAAATGTAATTTAAATCTCTGATATCTCTGTGTAATATTCATTTATACTCTGTATATTCTTGTAATCTGATGCATTGTTGTAATATACAATGAAATGTTCTTCTGTATGCGTTCTGTTGTGGTTTGTTCTCGAACTATCCGGCACTTTCCTTTACGGGGAAGTTACGGGTCTTTACAGTTAAGTGTTTCTTAATTCATTAAGACAGTAACCTTATAAAGACCTCCCACATTAGACTGGCATTTATGGCAGCTGGATTTGCCGGGCGGATCCGGACAGTCTTACACCACAAACGAGTCTAACCTCATGTCTTTATAATTATTACGCATTTAATTTATGCCTAAGACCTCCCACATTAGACTGGCATTTGTGGCAGCTGGATTTGCCGGGCGGGTCCGGGCAGTCTTACACCACAAAAGAGTCTAACCGCGTGTCTTATGCGATTAATTACACATAATTAATTACCCCCAACTTGAATTAATTTCCCTATTCAAATTGTCAATCAATTACAAATTTAACTATGTCCATAATTGACTCAATTATGTCCATCTATTTATCGTATATAAAATTATACCAATTAACACCACATTTAAGGCATTTATGCCAATTCTCAATATTAAATCTTTTAATATTATCCCATTGCCCCACGTTGCACGTTCGTTCGTTTAACGTAAAATATATGTTAGACTCGAATAGTCTAACTTATGGAATAAAGAGAAAACAACACAACATGCATAGAATATAAATTAGATCTAACTTATGAATAAAAAGTCAAAACATAATTTGGCATATAGATCTAAACAGAAGGGGTGAACTTGCATGTGTGAACAAGGTGTATCATCTAAACTTGCATAGACAATGGGTGTCATAGATCTAATCATAAGGTGTAAACTTGCATATGCAATAGTTACAATCTTACATTACATGTTTCACACTCCAATATATATACATATATATATATATATATATATATATATATGTATGTATGTATGTATGTATGTATGTATGTATGTACTTGCATATGTGATTTATTCAACATAAACTGTAGTGTAAACTTGAATCTAAACTCACACATTTCATAGCCTAAATTTAGGTCCAATTTACACATAAAATAGATGTCATGAAACATGTAAGGTTGTATATGATTCTCACTAACTTGCATATGAGTTATATCTAAATTAACCTCTAAATTTGCATACATACATATGATTTAACATATGAATTAATTTCAACAACATATCCAAACTAGCATATGAAACATCATTATGAATTGGTTGTACATAAGCCAACAATTAATATGGATTTACAACATAGATGATAACATCACAGCTTTACAACATAGATAATAACATCATAGATTTACAACATAGATAATAACATACGGTCAATGATTCACAACATAATCATATAATCCAATTCATAGCTCAATCCAATTAAATTGTTAATTATCTTATTAATGAAATCGAACTCACAAAAAGAAGGTCTTACATTCTGAAATCAGAGTTCTGAAATTGATTTAGCTCGCCTTTGTAGTAGATTCATTATTGTTTAGATTAGAGTTGAATAGAACTGAATTGATTAGCTTTTCTTCCTCTCTAATTGGTGGCGGCTATTGTAGGTTACAAGATGACAGCATGACGACCATAGTTCCAATTTTTATTTTGATTTAGGGTTTGAGTCTACCCATGTTTATATAGAATTTTAATTTAATTATAGTCGTCGGATGATCTTAGGGTTAGTCAAAACCACTTAGTCAGGATAGGGTGACACCTCAGCCCTAATGACTCAGCAAGGAGTCAGAAAGGACTCAAGAATGGGTCACAATAAGGATCAGATTGCACCAAAAAGCTGTGCAGGCTTTCTATTCGTCCTGGGCGCACTTGGGAAGTGCGCCAATGTATTTTCGTATTGGCGCACTTCTCAAGTGCGCCAGTGCATTTTTTTCTTCTGGTTTTTCCGCCTGACTTCGTTCATCCATATCTCCTTCATTCGGTATCCATTTTACGCAAACTCGGACTCTATCTCAACCAGAATTCTGAGACGAACACAATGGCGCAACCCGTTTCCCATAATTCTCAAGTATGAGATTATTTATTCTTGAATTTAGTTAATTCAATTATTCAAAAATTCGGGGTGTTACATTCTCCCCTAAAAAATTTTGTCCTCCAAATCTCTATGTCAAGAAGAACGTATCCTACCATCCATCTACACAACCATTAACTACTAGCAACCATGGTCCTTAAAAGATTTCTATTGCTTTTCATGTACATATGCATAGTGTGTGTATATGTTCCTTATCTAATGCAAAATCAGGCGGTCTACTGATTCAGTTGACCTCATTAATGCAAACCATGATAGTGCCATGCGTCCATTATGTATGCGAAAGAATCCTATTAATACATATTATTTCTTCATGTGTGCACAACCATTCATAAAAATGTAGCAATTATATGATAACACACATTCAATGTACATTCATTTTACTAAATACATCCATTTATATGCAATATGAAAGTAACTGAGCCGATCTATTGTCTAAAGTGTGTGTATATGCATCCACGAGCAACCACCAGCAAACACTTGCATCCATCATACATAACATGTCTCAAACACGAGTTTCAACCATAGGACTACCTTATCTAAAGGTCAAAGATACTAGCGAGAGGACATACTAAGGATAAAACAAGTACAAGCTAAGCGATAAAGGAGAAATTAAAAGACATACCCTCAAAAAGAAAAGGGTACAATGAACGCATCTTCTCTTCCGTCTCCCAAGCAGCGTTTCTCTCATCATCTCCCCATTGCACTTTGACTAGCTTGACTTCTTGGTTCCTCAACTTCTTAATCTCCGACCCAAGAATGACTGTAGGAGCTCGTCGAATCGTCGCATCACGCTCTATCTCCACCTCTCTAAGCTAGCTCGGCTCTACCTCTTCCGCGGTCTCATGCAAGCATTTCCTCAAATGTGATACATGGAATACGTCGTGTACACCACTAAGTCTCTCGGGCAACTCTACTCTATACGCCATCTGTCCAATCCTTTCCTAGAAAACTTCTTATTTCTGTTGCTCTTCTTGGAACCTTCAATTCTTGGATTGCCGCCACCTTCGCGGGATCCATAGCTATCCCTTCCTTAGAGACCACGTGTCCTAAGAATCCTTCCTTCTTCCTCAAAAAAAATGGCATCAACATAGGGTCCTAAATAATCCATTACTTCACATCCCACTCGAGTCATCTCATAACCCTATTGAATCCAACTCGGGGCAGCCCATACCATCGAATAGTCTTATCATGTCATGGCTGCACATCACTTCTCGAGAAAACCAAGATATCATGCAATGAAAATCGCCATAGCTATTTATCTCACACAAACCATCCTAGTCGAACTTGACATTCCCCAAGCACAAGCCCCAAAGTCCTAAACCAATATCAGACAAGCACCCAAGGAATATCTCCTCCGAATTCAGACAATCTACGTTTGATGATATTAGCAAAGCAACCAAAGAATTGAGCACCCCACTCCGATATACTACGTCTTATGAACCCGTTCTCAAGGAACTCCCCTACTTGCTTATTGAGCTTCCTCCTTTCACGAGGAGCCGTGTGGTGTACTGGCAGAGATACTGGTTTTGCATATCCCACAAGATAAATACGAAAGTCTATCTCACATTTCGGGGGTTGTAACAACCCGTATTTTCAATAACCTATTATAACGTAAATCGAGGCAGAATTTAATTTATAAATCTGAATCAAGGGAAACGGGCTATGCCATTGCGTTCGTCTCGGAAAAATATGCGAAATAGAGTCCGAGTTTTCGAAAATCGGAGTTCGTATGACCCAATTAAGGCCCAACGAAGTTTTCAGAAAAATTCAAAGTAAAAACAGATTTCAAATTCAACTTTGAATTTGAAAATTAGGTCAGATTGGGCCAGGCGGGAAACTTCCCGCTAGAGCACCCAAGTCGACAGCCCTGTCGACTTGGGAGTCGACTTGGTTGGACCTAAGTCGAAAGCCCTGTCGACTTGGCTGTCGACTGGGTTCAGCCAGGCAGTTTTGCCTGGTGCACCATTTTGAAGTTGTGTTGAGTTTGGGGGCCAGATTCGGTTTTAAGGGCTGAGATTGGAATTAGGGTTTAATCCTAAGGCTAGAACTAAGCCTAATCTCTATAAATAAGCCCCTAACCTAACCCTAAATCATCATTATTCATTCATACAACTAAACCATGGCAAAATCAATCCTCTCATGGCCTCCACTCTCTTCATAAAATTTCTAAATTATTTCTATGAGAGATTTTCCATGCATACAAGTGTTTTCAAGCTTGTATGAGCATCGTTAGCTTGCATTCAAGTCAAGTTTCCATATTTACATCATAAAGCAAGAGTTTTGATCATTTTGGCTCAAGGGTTTTTCCATTAGAGCTTGCATTTTGGGTCTAATTGATTGCATAAGGGCTTTGTCATATTTTTGTGTCTTCATAAGCATTGTAAGCACTTTTCTACTTTCATATTTAAACTCTAAAGTTAAATGAATGATGCAAGTTTGGTTGATCATTGTGATATGCAAGTTTGCCATGATATGCAAGTTTACCATGTCATGTTATGCAAGTTTGATATGTTATGATATGCAAGTTTGCCATGCTATGTTATGCAAGTTTGCCATGTTATGATATGCAAGTTTATCATGTTATGTTATGCAAGTATGCCATGTTATGATATGCAAGTTTATCATGTTATGTTATGCAAGTATGCCATGTTATGATATGCAAGTTTACCATGTTATGCTATGCAAGTTTGCCATGTTATGATATGCAAGTTTATCATGTTATGTTATGCAAGTGCCATGTTATGATATGCAAGTTTATCATGTTATGTTATGCAAGTATGCCATGTTATGATATGCAAGTTTACCATGTTATGCTATGCAAGTTTGCCATGTTATGATATGCAAGTTTATCATGTTATATTATGCGAGTTTGCCATGTTATAATATGCAAGTTTATCATGTTATATTATGCAAGTTTGATATGCAAGTTTGCCATATGATATGCAAGTTATGTTATGCAAGTTTGGGATGATCATTTTGTTCATGTTAGCATGTTATGCAAGCTTACCTTGAGTATACGAACATAAAGCTTCAAGCTTTATGCTAAAGGTTGCATTTTGGCAACATGTAAGTTATCATATCTCTTATGATAACTTGAATGTGAGGTTAAATGCGAACTTATGGCAACTTCTACATGTCATTTATCACCATATATCACTTATATGCTAAGTTTGGTTTTATGCATGCTTTTGAGGCCTAAAAATGTAATATGCAAGTATATGAACATATGTACATTTCATATGCCACCATGTTAAACTTGTGGCTTCAACACCTTTATGTCATGATTATGCCAAGTTCCCTCTTTCTATCCTTTATGCGCTATTGCGATATGTAAGCGATGGGATTGCGTTTGGGGTTGGGTAAACTTAAAAGACATAAAAACATAAGATTAGGAATTTACCTTTTAGGTTAGGTCTACCCATTGGGAATTTACCTATTAAGTTAGGTCTACCCAAATTCTTGAAGAACTTGTAACATGTTTTGGAAACATGATGGACATGACACTTAGAAAATATAAGTATGACCAACTCGAGGTTGGGTTGAGTTTGTAGCGTAAATCTACCTGGAACCGACCGGCTTAACTAGTTGCTACAAACAATAGGACCCAATGTGAGAAGTTGGTCATGTTGTACCTTGAACCCGAGGTTTGACCAAGTTGTGGTATAAAGCTACCCGGAACCGACCGGCTTAACTAGTAACCGCAATGAAGTCTAATGTGAGAGGTTAAGGCACGTTAATTAATGCCTAGTGATTAGGGTTAAGTCATTGTCCACTTAATACTTAACCAATTTGGGCTTGGTAGATTAATCAGGGTTAAGTCGTGAACTCATCGTTACACTTAACCAAGTTAATCCATGATTAGCAAGAGGGTTAAACCGTACTTAACCCACTAGAAAATCCTAGCAATGGGGTTCCACACCAGCAGTAATCCCAAGTTTGTATCATTATGACCCTAGGGACTAGGCTAGGGTGGGGGCACGATTACTGGACTTGAGGTAAGTGACCAAAAACGACGGCAGATTGGTACGCCGGTGTAGTTCCGGGCGGACTATGGTCGTGCATTTAGTCCGAAGCCGGGGAAAACATGCACGGGTACCGGTAGATCGAGACTGTGCACTTATGTTTATGGTGTCCAGGGGTTGCCACCCTAGGGCTTGATGCACCCGACGGGAGACCCTGCACAGTCTGGCTACAATTATGTTTGGGCCGGATTGACACCAACACGTGACGAGTTAGGCTTATAGGGAGCCGATCGACTAGACCGTTTGGTTGGACCGCGTAGTAGGGTCACTTCATGATATTGGGCCAAAGCTTGGGCCAAGGGATCAATACTTGTTTATTCAAGTCATGTTAGTTTGCTAGTACACCTATGGTGCAAAAACCTTAAGCCTGATTATGCGATGACACCTTTATCTACCTTGTTAGTTAATCATCATGCTAGTATGTTGTTATCCTTATGTTCATCCCTGCTTCTCATGCCAGTTAACTTTATCATTTTACATTGATTGTAGTAGGGCTTACTCAGTCTTTTTGACTGACCTGTTTTCCTTTCTCCTCTTTTCTTCCGTTCCCCCCCCCCCCAGGTTCTCAGGGTGGGAATATTGGAGCTTAGCTTGGATTTCTGATCGCTTGCTTGTGGGATTTTAGCTCATGTACGGTCTTGACATGAAGCTAGCTATGGTTATCACTTATTTTGGGGATAGTACTTATGTATTTCAGTTTTTCAGTGATGTTGTTTTTATCTAGACTGGTGTATTTGGAAAGTTAACATTATGTTGTACCAAACTTGTTTTGAAATAGTTTGAAATCTTCCGCTGTTTTACTTATCTTATTTACTCTGTTTACATATATACATATGTTCTTGTTCTGCCTTGATATATCATTATGCATGTTTACCTGATTCAAACGCCCCTCCAAAGTCAGAGTGCTTGCAAGAGCCACCCTGGCGGAGGTGGGGTGTTACATTTGGTATCAGAGCATATGGTTTACGAGAAGGAACAAAAAGGTTTTTGAAAATTTTGGAAAACTATTTTTCAAAACCAAGTATAAAGTATTTTCCAAAGAAAAGTCTAGTTTATTTTAAAGGCTATTCCCCAAAAAGCCATTAGCAAAAATTCCTTCGTTTTTCTCCATTCTGAATCTATCTTTTTCTTCGTTTCAGTATGGCCAATAACTTTGCCATTCCGGAGGGAGTACACGTACCTATTTGGAATAGGAGACTTTTTGAGGCTAGGGCGACCGAAGCCGGCCCCGCAGATGTTCCTCCTCCTCCTCCTCCGGTAGTTAATGTTCCTCCTCCTCCGGTGGTTAATGTTTCTTCTCCTCCTCCCATAGCTGATGTTTCTCTTCCCCCTCAGCATCCTCAAGCTGACTTCGCAAAGATTTGCAAAGACTTTAAGGTGATGGGTGGCAAGAATTTCATTGGAACCGAGACTTATGTAGAGGCAAGGAATTGGTTGAAAGAAACCGAAGATCTTTTTGCCTTCTTCGATATAGATGATCGTAGGAAGGTTCTATTGGTGGTATGGTTATTGAAAGGGGAAGCTGCTTATTGGTGGGTAGTCACCACCACTACTAGACCAATTGAGACTTGGGATGAGTTCAAAAGAAGGTTTGGACTAGGGTTTTTATCGTCAGCAGAGGAGAACCTTCAGATGGAGAGGTTCCTATCACTAAAGCAAGGGTACATGACCATTAGGGAATACGTGGATAAGTTCAATCAACTTGCTTGGTTCGGTTTAGACTTGGTTAACACAGCTCAGAAGAAGGCCATGCACTTTGCTCTAGGACTAAACGAGCCATTGCGCAGTTTGGCCATATCTCATATACCCTTGGGGGCAACTTTCGAGAGTTTGGTGAATATGGCCCTACTCAATGAAGAGAATAGGAGTGACAAGAAAGAGATCAAGATGAAGGATACTCAAGCCAAGAAGACTGATTCCCAGTGGAAAGGAAATCAGGGTAATCCAAGCGGTCAGAGCAGTCAAGGCAATAAGAACATGAACAAGAGTCAAGGCAACAAGGGGAACAACAACAAGGGAAATAACGACAAGAGGAAGTGCCATTATTGCGGTTCAGTAGGGCATCTTATTAAGGATTGTAGGAAGAGAAAATGGAAGAGTGGTGAATGCTTTTTCTGCGGTGAGACTAGACATTTCAGCAAAGATTGCCCGAAGAAGCAATGGCAAGGTCAGACTTAGTGTGCAAGACCATCTGGAGGGCGAGTTCACCCCCTCAACATCGTTCTTTCAGCTCATGATCGAGGTAGTGTTTCTGTTGGAAGTCTTGTTTACATTTCTGATTTTTCCTGTTTTTGATTTTGGTGCATCGTATAGTTTATTTCATCTGATCTAGTTGAAAGTTTGCACCTAAGTACTAGTCTAGTTAATGATCCCGTGTGTGTTTCAAATCCAATTGGGGTTTCCGCCCATTTGTCTATTATCTACGTGGATTTGAAAATCTCTATCTTGAGTATAGAATTCTCGCGTGATGCTTATATTCTCGGTTTCATGGGGTATGGGTTGATTTTTGGCATGGATTGGTTGTCCAGTTTTGGAGCCATTCTTGATTTTTGAGCATAGGTTGTGAGGCTCATGACTCGCCTCGGTAATACCCTAAAAATTTCTAGTAACCCTATGAGTCCCGTCATGTTGTGTTATCTTGAATCCCTCAACTCGTCTATCGATAGTTTGCAATCTATGAGGGTGGTCCGATAATATCCTGATATCTTAGGTGAAGTGAAGGGGGTTACCCCTAAACGAGAGATAGATTTCCGCATTTATCTGGTTGATAATGCCAAGATAGTTTCGTGGCCGGTTGGGCATATGGCCCCGTAAGATGAGTGTTAAGAAAGCAAGTCAAGGAGTTGCTTGAGAAGAGCTTCATTAGATGAAGTATATCTGAATGGGGAGCGCCTGTAGTATTTACTACCAAGGCAGATGGTTCTCTTCGACTTTGTGTTGATTATCGAATAGACAACCATTGCCAAGGATCGATGATTTGTTTGATCAGCTTGTAGGAACATCTGTTCCATCAGCTCAGAATAGCTGAGGATAGTATAGGCGAAACTGCGTTCAGAACTCCAGATGGATTCTTAGAATGGTTGGTCATGCCATTTGGGTTGACTAATGCACCCGCCTACTTCGTGGACTTGATGAGTAGGGTGTTCAGGGAGTTCTTGAACAAGTTTATCGTGGTCTTCGTAGATGATATTCTGATCTTCTCTAAGGATGAGGAAGAGCATGCAAGGCATCTCATGGAGGTGATGGATACGCTTAGAGCGCATCAGTTGAAGGCCAAGTTCTCCAAGTGTCACTTTTGGAGAAGAGAAGTTAGATTCCTTGGGCATATAGTATCTAAGCAAGGCTTAGCGGTGGATCCCGCTAAGGTAGTTGTAGTTCAGGATTGGAAGACTCCAAGGAATGCAACTGAAGTAAGAAGTTCTCTCAGTTTAATTAGTTAGTTAGCGTCCCTTGAGCTTAGACCTACCCTTCTGGATCATGTAGGGACTTCACAGAAAGAAGACCCGCAGTTAGTCGAGATCATGGACAAGTTGATTCGAGGCGAGATGGTAAGTCACCTCGCTATAGATGACAAGGGATGGCTAAGACGCGATGAGAGAAAGAAGGTTCTTAAAGATGCACATCACCCGAGGAGGTGGCCGAGTTTGTCCCAAGGTGCATGTTGTGCCAATAGGTTAAAGGCCGAGTCATAGAAGCCTGGTGGGCTATTATATCCATTGGAGGTCCCCGCAATGGAAGAGGGAAAAGCGTCACGAAGGATTTCGTGGATGGACTGCCTAGATCAAGAAAGGGAATAAGAGCATGTGGGTCATAGTAGGTAGACTCACGAAGAGCGCTCATTTCACTCCGGTAAAGAGCGAAAGGACTGTATCATAGCTAGCGACAGTTTACTTTCAAGAAATAAAGCGGTTGCACGGGGTTCCCTAAAGGATAGTTAGTAACCATGACTCAATTTTCACTAGCCAGTTTTGAGATAGTCTACGGGAAGTCATGGGAAAGCAACTGAATCTAAGTACGGCCTATCATTCGCAGGCGGATGATGCATTTCGTTCAGGCATGAGTTACAGAAAATCACGTTGGTAAGAGCAATTGGCAACATGGATTGGTATTTCCAAGAAAAGATCTGCTGCGTGGAATACTTTATGGTAAGTAAACGAGATCCAGGATTCACTAGTGAATTTTGGAGAGCTTGCATGAAACCATGAGGTCATGGTTATGTTTAAGCCAAGAATGATGGAAAAGTAAGTGAAAGAGGAAGACGAGAGGTGACAATGAAATGGGTTCCAACTCATATTTGGAAATAAGAGTTAAGAAGCTAAGAAATCATGAGGTAAAAGACGGTCAAAGCACAGTGGAGTTAAGCTCAAGGACACGTGACTTAGAAGACTGAAGGCTAGATACGCGCATCATATCTCTTTCTAAGAGTATATCCTTGATCCTTGTTTTCCTGTGGAACTTACTCGCATGTTATCTTTTTACGTATATCCTCTCGGTCCCATTCTCAGTCCTATTTCTGTCGGGAGGTATGACTTATTGGCTAGTAATACATGTCAGGGTTTGAAGGGGTCCGTTAGGTTGACTAAACCTTTTGGGCTTTTATAGAATATGGGTTGGGTTAGGAAGGGATTTCTTGTAATCCGAAAGGAGTATATCCTGCTTATCTTCTCGATCTCTTTGTAGCATATCCTTTGCTATCCATGTTTGTCTTGATTATCTAGTTTATCATGTTAATCTGGTCATGAGAACCTTAGGTAGAAACCCTTTGGATGAAACATGTGTTTGAAACATGTTATGCTTGATGGTTGCAAGTGGTTGCAAGTGTTTGCAAGTGGTTACTCGTGGATGCATTATACACGTTAGGCACTAGATCGGCTCACACACTCCTCATATTGCATATGCATGAGTGTTTATGCTTATTCATGGATGAAAATTTTTGTGTTATCACATGGATGTTGCATATGGATGTATGTTGTGTGCACACATATAGATGTTATACATTATGTTAGGAATTGTATACATATGGATTCATTTCACTAACATAATTTGCATTGATGATATTTGCATTAGATAAGTACTTATACACACACCTTTGCATATGTTCATACAACATTTAGAATCTTGTAAGGACAATGATTGCTCGTGGATGATGTTTTGAGTAGATGGATGTTGGATGGTAGGATACGTTCTTCCTAACTTGAAGATTTCGGGGACAAAATCCTTTAAGGAGGGGAGAATGTAACAACCCGTATTTTCAATAACCTATTATAACGTAAATCAAGGTAGAATTTAATTTATAAATCTGAATCAAGGGAAACGGGCTATGCCATTACGTTCGTCTCGGAAAAATTTGCGAAATAGAGTCCGAGTTTTCGAAAATCGGAGTCCGTATGACCCGATTAAGGCCCAACGAAGTTTTCAGAAAAATTCAAAGTAAAAACAGATTTCAAATTCAAGTTTGAATTTGAAAATTAGGTCAGATTGGGCCAGGTGGGAAACTTCCCGCCAGAGCACCCAAGTCGACAGCCCTGTCGACTTGGGAGTCGACTTGGTTGGACCCAAGTCGAAAGCCCTGTCGACTTGGCTGTCGACTGGGTTCAGCCGGGCAGTTTTGCCTGGTGCACCATTTTGAAGTTGTGTTGAGTTTGGGGGCCAGATTCGGTTTTAAGGGTTGAGATTGGAAATAGTGTTTAATCCTAAGGCTAGAACTGATCCTAATCTCTATAAATAAGCCCGTAACCTAACCCTAAATCATCATTATTCATTCATACAACTAAACTATGGCAAAATCAATCCTCTCATGGCCTCCACTCTCTTCATAAAATTTCTAAATTATTTCTATGAGAGATTTTCCATGCATACAAGTGTTTTCAAGCTTGTATGAGGATCATTAGCTTTCATTCAAGTCAAGTTTCCATATTTACATCATAAAGCAAGAGTTTTGATCATTTTGGCTCAAGGGTTTTTCCATTAGAGCTTGCATTTTGGGTCTAATTGATTGCATAAGGGCTTTGTCATATTTTTGTGTCTTCATAAGCATTGTAAGCCCTTTTCTACTTTCATTTTTAAACTCTAAAGTTAAATGAATGATGCAAGTTTGGTTGATCATTGTGATATGCAAGTTTGCCATGATATGCAAGTTTACCATGTCATGTTATGCAAGTTTGATATGTTATGATATGCAAGTTTGCCATGCTATGTTATGCAAGTTTGCCATGTTATGATATGCAAGTTTATCATGTTATGTTATGCAAGTATGCCATGTTATGATATGCAAGTTTATCATGTTATGTTATGCGAGTATGCCATGTTATGATATGCAAGTTTACCATGTTATGCTATGCAAGTTTGCCATGTTATGATATGCAAGTTTATCATGTTATGTTATGCAAGTATGCCATGTTATGATATGCAAGTTTATCATGTTATGTTATGCAAGTATGCCATGTTATGATATGCAAGTTTACCATGTTATGCTATGCAAGTTTGCCATGTTATGATATGCAAGTTTATCATGTTATGTTATGCGAGTTTGCCATGTTATGATATGCAAGTTTATCATGTTATGTTATGCAAGTTTGATATGCAAGTTTGCCATATGATATGCAAGTTATGATATGCAAGTTTGGGATGATCATTTTGTTCATGTTAGCATGTTATGCAAGCTTACCTTGAGTATATGAACATAAAGCTTCAAGCTTTATGCTAAAGGTTGCATTTTGGCAACATGTAAGTTATCATATCTCTTATGATAACTTGCATGTGAGGCTAAATGCGAACTTATGGCAACTTCTACATGTCATTTATCACCATATATCACTTATATGTTAAGTTTGGTTTTATGCATGCTTTTGAGGCCTAAAAATGTAATATGCAAGTATATGAACATATGTACATCTCATATGCCACCATGTTAAACTTGTGGCTTCAACACCTTTATGTCATGATTATGCCAAGTTCCCTCTTTCTATCCTTTATGCGCTATTGCGATATGTAAGCGATGGGATTGCGTTTGGGGTTGGGTAAACTTAAAAGACATAAAAATATAAGATTGGGAATTTACCTATTAAGTTAGGTCTACCCATTGGGAATTTACCTATTAAGTTAGGTCTACCCAAATTCTTGAAGAACTTGTAACATGTTTTGGAAACATGATGGACATGACACTTAGAAAATATAAGTGTGACCAACTCGATGTTGGGTTGAGTTTGTAGCGTAAATCTACCCGGAACCGACCGGCTTAACTAGTTGCTACAAACAATAGGACCCAATGTGAGAAGTTGGTCATGTTGTACCTTGAACCCGAGGTTAGACCAAGTTGTGGTATAAAGCTACCCGGAACCGACCGACTTAACTAGTAACCGCACCGAAGTCTAATGTGAGAGGTTAAGGCACGTTAATTAATGCCTCGTGATTAGGGTTAAGTCATGGTCCACTTAATACTTAACCAATTTGGGCTTGGTAGATTAATCAAGGTTAAGTCGTGAACTCATCGTTACACTTAACCAAGTTAATCCATGATTAGCAAGAGGGTTAAACCGTACTTAACCCACTAGAAAATCCTAGCAATGGGGGTCCACTCCAGCAGTAATCCCAAGTTTGTATCATTATGACCCTAGGGACTAGGCTAGGGTGGGGGCACGATTACTAGACTTGAGGTAAGTGACCAAAAACGACGGCAGATTGGTACACCGGTGTAGTTCCGGGTGGACTATGGTTGTGCACTTAGTCCGAAGCCGGGGAAAACATGCACGGGTACCGGTAGATCGAGACTGTGCACTTATGTTTATG
Organism: Allium sativum; assembly: GCA_030737875.1. Taxonomy (NCBI): domain Eukaryota; kingdom Viridiplantae; phylum Streptophyta; class Magnoliopsida; order Asparagales; family Amaryllidaceae; genus Allium; species Allium sativum. The sequence continues at coordinate 962,599,560 of CM060912.1, read as the reverse complement.
GTGTCCAGGGGTTGCCACCCTAGGGCTTGATGCACCCGACGGGAGACCCTGCACAGTCTGGCTACAATTATGTTTGGGCCGGATTGACACCAACACGTGACGAGTTAGGCTTATAGGGAGCCGATCGACTAGACCGTTTGGTTGGACCGCGTAGTAGGGTCACTTCATGATATTGGGCCAAAGCTTGGGCCAAGGGATCAATACTTGTTTATTCAAGTCATGTTAGTTTGCTAGTACACCTACGGTGCAAAAACCTTAAGCCTGATTATGCGATGACACCTTTATCTACCTTGTTAGTTAATCATCATGCTAGTATGTTGTTATCCTTATGTTCATCCCTGCTTCTCATGCCAGTTAACTTTATCAGTTTACATTGATTGTAGTAGGGCTTACTCAGTCTTTTTGACTGACCTGTTTTCCTTTCGCCTCTTTTCTTCCGTTCCCCCCCCCCCCCCCCAGGTTCTCAGGGTGGGAATATTGGAGCTTAGCTTGGATTTCTGATCGCTTGCTTGTGGGATTTTAGCTCATGTACGGTCTTGACATGAAGCTAGCTATGGTTATCACTTATTTTGGGGATAGTACTTATGTATTTCAGTTTTTCAGTGATGTTGTTTTTATCTAGACTGGTGTATTTGGAAAGTTGACATTATGTTGTACCAAACTTGTTTTGAAATAGTTTGAAATCTTCCGCTGTTTTACTTATCTTATTTACTCTGTTTACATATATACATATGTTCTTGTTCTGCCTTGATATATCATTATGCATGTTTACCTGATTCAAACGCCCCTCCAAAGTCAGAGTGCTTGCAAGAGCCACCCTGGCGGAGGTGGGGTGTTACAGGGGTAGACCCCTCACCTCATCGAAGACATCAACATATTCACGGACTATACGAACAGAATGTAAATCATCATTGGATGCGTCAAGTGACTCAATATAACTAAGCATCACCGGTCCTCTAGGGTCACATGAAATGTCAAGGGTCTTTCCACTACGAGTCAACAATTTTACTACCCTTCGTTCACAATCTAGGATGGCGCCATATCAGGCTAGCCAATCCGTCCCTAGAATCAACCCATAGCCCATGAAACCAAGCACAAAAGCATTACATTCAAAACCAATGCCTAAGATAGACAATCTCAAATCCTTGCAGACCATGGATAAATGAGCCGACCCACCAACAGGACTTGAGACTACAATGGGATCCACAACAAGACTAATATTTAAGTGCAGTGTTTCAACTAATGATGTAGAGATAAACGAATGTGATGCGCCAGAATCGAATAAGGTGCGGACAGGATGATCAAACAGAAAAACTAAACTCTCAACAGAAATGTTTCTACCTCGTTCTTGAAGTGGTGGGACCGCGAGAGCCTGGACCTGCTCCCTTGCCTGCCCTGGTGCCACGAGAGCCTGAAGCTTCCCTCCAGAAGTTCTTTTCCATTGCCCTTGTTTCCTTGGGCAGTCCTTAACTAGATGACCTGCCTCTCCACAGTGGAAATAGCCAGTCTTCCTCTTTTTTCCTACAGTCTTTACTCAGAAGGCATGGTGTCCCACAATAAAGACATTTCCTCTTGTCACGGGGTTTATTATTCTTTGCACCCTCCTTAGGTTCTACTTTCTTACCCTGTGCCCTATCCATGCCTCCACTATACGTTCTCCATTCGTGACCTCTGACCTACAAGAAGCTTCATCCTTCATCAACCAAGCAGCTAGTCGAACCTTCCTCCCCTCATCTATCTCCAAGATACCGACAATTCCTCCACTTTCTTGAGCCAACTCCTAGTCCCGACAAACGTCTAAGTCCCATGAAGTAGTTTTCCGCCCATCATACAGAAGTCCTCATATATCTTAGGAAAAAGCATCTATACGCGGAGGAAGATATTCAGAAGGGAAAGAGGAAGAGATTCAAAACAGAGAATTGAAGGAAAGATATATGGCTCTTGGGGGTTATGTATTTAAAATAAACCTTTCTCTTGAAAATAGCTTCTTTAAAACAAGTTTTTGAAAATACTTTCTAGGAAAATAATACTTTTCAAAACTTTTTATCTGTTCTTGTAACCATTGCTCTGATACCACGCATAATACCCCACGACCGTTAATGTCACTCACAAAGGGAATGCATCAATGTCCATGAAGCGTTATTGTTTGTATAGAACAGATAAATTACAAGAATAAATAAATAAAACAGCACAGCGGAAAATAAAACTTATTTTATTTCATCATAACTCAAAACGAGTTTACATAAGTAGTTTCCAAAACCATTACAACTGGATCAGTAGTCTTTTTCAAAAACTTCAAAGTACATAAAGAAGCAATAACATAAATGCATAAATCCCCACTTAGCATAAGCAAAGCCATAAAGATGAGAGAGTCCCAAGCGATACATCTACTATCTTCAAGCAACCGAAAGAAATCGGCACTAAGCTGTAGTATTCCCTCCTTGCAAACTTGGGGGGGGGGGGGGGGGGAGGAAGAAAAGAGGTGGAAAGGAAAGGGGGTCAAACATAAAGTCTGGCGAGTGCGATAATTTTAACAATATAATTATCAAACTAACTAGGCTAAGACATAAGCTAGAAAATAAGTAAATGACTGTGAACAATTGGGTATGACAGAAAAAAACTAAGAAATAAGATGAACCAAGATATTGTTAAAGGCACCCCTAATCACTACAAGATAATTACTACACTGCACCACCACTAGTCCCCCTAAAGGTTGATCCCACCTACAGAACTTAATAATGATAATGGCAGTTCGTGTACCCCTAGCTACCTTCATAGTTGTTGTCTGCCCCTATCTCCACTAGGTGTACCCACTACTCTCCCCATTCTAATCACAATATATATTCATAATATGGTAGTTATACTCCTAGCTATCTTCACAGGTGCCGTCTGCTCCTATCTCCACTAGGTGTACCCACTACCTTCCCCATTCTAATCATAATATTTATTCATAATATGGTAGTTATACTCCTAACCGTCTTCATAGATGCCGTCTGCTCCTATCTCCACTAGGTGTACCCACTACCTTCCCCATTAGATCGGCTCCCTAACTCGTAGATACCCGTGCTAGCCCTACAATAGGGTATATCACTCCCCAAAGTGGCAACCCGATACAACTAAAAATGCACGGCTTATATCTACACGATGCAACAACGTTTTACCTACCAGCCCGGGCCCACACACGCATATGAACCCGTTGGACTTGCGTTGTCACTGCTAACCCGTTTTGACCACTTACAATCAAATCCAGTACGCATGTCCCGTCCTCGACTTGGGTCGAGCCCACAAAGATACTTAATGGGTTACTGGTTTGAAAAGGGCCCCCAAACAAGCTTTTCCCCTATGCTTGGTCCCCATTAGAATTTTCGACTTAACCCCTCTTATTCATGTCTTCTTGCATGTTTCTACTTGGTTAAGTGTTTATAATAATATCCCACATGTCACCCATGTTACTTACTCAACAAACCAACATGTGTTATTGGTTAAGCTTTTCTTAACCCTATCCACTTATCAAATTATTGGTTAGGTTTGTCTTAATCCTACCAGATCAATGTATATTATTGGTTAAGTTTGTCTTAACCCTACCCACTTATCAAATTATAGGTTAAGTTTGTCTTAACCCTACCCACTTATCATTTCATTGGTTAAGCTGGTCTTAACCCTTTTTCTTAGTTTATGATTAGGTACTTTTTAGTCCATAGATACATTGGTTAAGAGAATAACTCCATAAGTACCAACCCCGAAGACCGAGATCAACATCAGATCGTTACTTAGAGAATCACTCACTCAACCAAATTTTTGTTTGTCCTCCATATTTGTCTTTAATTAGCATTAATTAATTATTGAGACACCCTAATCGTATTTCACATGCCACCCAAGGCACCCACTTAATTTCACATGCCACCCAAGGCACCTACTTAACCCCTCATGTCCCACTACATGTTTATCTGGTTAAGTGTTTCTTAATTCATTAATACCGTAACCTTATAAAGATCTCCCACATTAGACTGCCATTTGTGGCAGCTGGATTTGTCGGGCGGGTCCGGGCAGTCTTACACCACAAACGAGTCTAACCTCGTGTCTTTATAATTGTTACGCATTTAATTTATGCCTAAGACCTCTCATATTAGACTGGCATTTGTGGCAGCTGGATTTGCCTTGTGGGTCCAGGCAGTCTTACACTACAAAAGAGTCTAACCTCGTGTCTTATGCGATTAACTACACATAATTAATTACCCCCAACTTGAATTAATTTCCCTATTCAAACTGTCAATCAATTACAAATTTAACTATGTCCATTATTGATTCAATTATGTCCATCTATTTATGGTGTATAAAATTATACCAATTAACATCACATTTAAGGGATTTATGCCAATTCTCAATATTAAATCTTTTAATATTATCCCATTGCCCCACATTGTACGTTCGTTCGTTTAACGTAAAATATACGTTAGACACAAATAGTCTAACTTATGGAATAAAGAGAAATCATCACAACATGCATAGAATATAAATTAGATCTAACTTATGAACAAAAAGTCATAACATAAATTGGCATATAGATCTAAACATAAGGGGTGAACTTGCATGTGTGAACAAGGTGTTTCATCTAAACTTGCATAGACAATGGGTGTCATAGATCTAATCATAAGGTGTAAACTTACATAGGCAATAGTTACAATCTTACATTACATGATTCACACTTCAATACACACACACACACACACACACACACTTGCATATGTGATTTATGCAACATAAACTGTAGTGTAAACTTGCATCTAAACTCACACATGTCATAGCCTAACTTTAGATTCAATTTACACATAAAATAGATGTCATACAACATTTAAGGTTGTATATGATTCTCGCTAACTTGCACATGATTTATATCTAAATTAACCTCTAAACTTGCATACATACATATGATTTAACATATGAATTAATTTCAACAACATAACCAAACTAGCATATGAAACATCATTATGAATTGGTTGTACATAAGCCAACAATTAACATGGATTTACAACATAGATGATAACATCACAGCTTTACAACATAGATAATAACATCATAGATTTACAACATAGATAATAACATACTGTCAATGATTTACAACATAACCATATAATCCAAATCATAGCTCAATAAAATTAAATTGATAATTATCTTATTAAAGAAACCGAACTCACAAAAAGAAGGTCTTGCGTTTTGAAATTGATTTAGCTCGCCTTTGTAGTAGATTCGTTATTGTTTAGATTAGAGTCGAATATAACTGAATTGATTAGCTTTTCTTCCTCTCTAATTGGTGGCGGCTACTGTATGTTACAAGATGATGGCATGACGGCCATAGTTCCAATTTTTATTTTGATTTAGGGTTTGAGTCTACTCATGTTTATATAGAATTTTAATTTAATTATAGCCGTCGGATGATCTTAGGGTTAATCAAAACCACTCAGTCAAGATAGGGTGACACCTCAGCCCTAATGACTCAGCAAGGAGTCAGAAACGACTCAGCAATGAGTCAAAAAATGGATCAGATTGCACCAGAAAGCTGTGCAGGCTTTCTGCTTGGCCTGGGCGCAATTGGGAAGTGCGCCAGTGCATTTTTTCTTCTGGTTTATCCGCCTGACTTCGTTCATCCATATCTCCTTCATCCAATATCCGTTTTATGCAAACTCGGACTCTATCTCAACCAGAATTCCGAGACGAACACAATGGCGCAACCCTTTTCCCTTAATTCTCATTTTTGAGATTAATTATTCTTGAATTTAGTTAACTCGATTATTCAAAAATTCGGGGTGTTAAAATATGTCTTTAAAATTATGTACTCTGAAGGTTTTGTATAAGACTGATATTGTGTACTTGATTTTTGGTATTTGGAAATGTAATCAAACTTATGTCTGTTTCCGCTGCGATAAAGTAATAAAATTTTCAAGTACTTCTTTTTCTGTCTTGTAATATTCCGTTCTGTTTACTTATAATGCTTCACGAAACTTAATGCATTCCCTTTGTGAATGACATTAACGGACATGGAGTGTTACGCAACCACTCTTTTATGTGGCGAATTGCTGGAAGAATGAATAAGTGTTTGAGGCAAACTAAGTCCCACATCGGGGAAATTTGTGCCCTAATTCACTACTTATACTAACTCTTCCAGTATTACATCAAAAGAAATAAGGAGAGAAAGGAATTAAAGGACAAGAGGCTATGTAGGCATGAACATATATTTCATGATTAATATTAAAGGTCAAAGATAGGGCCTTGGGCCTTGAGGCTCTTAGGGTCTCGTGATCGATTGGGGCTCCGATTGCTACCAGGCTAGCTGTGCTAGAAAAAACGGCTATTTTTTGAACTTTAGCTGTGCAATTTCCAACATATATGTCTGTTGGTAAAGGGTCACAACCTTTCCAATAGTCGTTACCATTGCAATTCAAATAGTCATGCCTCTTCGCGATAAGATGCATGTTCCCAGCCTATAAATAGGCACTCGAAAATTAAAACAGAGATCGATTTTTATAGTTCTGTTTTCTTCTTCTCTGCTCTACATCTTCTTCCACAAAATTGCTCTGTTTTGCAATAAAAAATACATAAACTATATTGCATTCGTCATCAATTTGTAATTGCATTGCAGCATCAGAAATAGGTTATGTTTCATGCTTGGGAGACAATTGCTCAACAACCTATCGCGCCGTAGAAGGAGCAATTTCGTTTCAAGGAAACAACGCTCGCTGGACTCGGACATTAGTTGGTACTATTACTCTTGTTTTATTGAATTATTAATTATATACTACTACTTCCGACTATTCCCTTGCAATGCTATGTTTATTCATTGTTGTTGCGAATTACAACATCATTGAAACAATATTACTAACGCTTAAATGTGCTATTATTCATAGAACAGTTTTCTTTCATTTCTGCTGATTGGTTTCTAATAGGTCTATCATACCCAAGCCACCATTTTTCACCTGTTAGTTTTGCATAAGCTATAGTGCTAGGTTTCTTTTAGTGAGGATTTCTTGTCCATAAAAACTATCATCTTGCTCGATGAATGAGATAAAGCAATTTTTTAGGAAGGACAAACATTCTAGAATATTGCACTTGCATATGAAATATTATAGATTTGATGATTGTTAATATTCCAGGTTGTGTTAAGTTCTTATTATATCATATGTTCATCTTGCTTATAATTTTCACATAAAGTGAAATGCATTGAATGATCGTAACTTTAGCAGAGGTAAGGGGAAGACGAAGGTAAGTCCCTCCAGTTACTTTAAGTCGACTATTGTAAGCAACAACCAGGCTTATTTTATCATTATTTCTAAAGCTAGTTATGAGGATCAAACACTTGTTATTATTAATGGCAAGGCTAGTAACCGATTTGAAGTAACTCAAAAGGTGGAATAGATCATGAGGGAGGCCTCTTTAGTTTTTTTTTAATATCATCAAGTCATCCGTGGAACAAAGGGATGTTATAAGAGGATCACGACATTTTGGCTGGCACTCAATCTCCTTGCTATAAAAATTGACATTCAACAATAATGTTAGCATTTCCATGATCAACCAGAAAAGGTATGAACTCAAAGGATCGTTTGATGTACAACATATGTTTCTAGAAAGTAACCTCATACTTGCCCATTTATGAGAATTAAAAAATAAGGCATATATATCTAGGTTTCGATCCACTTAATGTATTATGAAGGAAAATTCATAGGTTGAATGTCACAAAGTTTTGATGGCCGACATATGGAGTCAGAGGCCTTATAGAGATCAATTTTCAAACAACAACGAGGAATAAGTGAAGAGCTATCATAGCCTATGTAACAACCCGAATTTTAATAACATATTAAAACTAGAAACCAGGGTATAATTAAATTTTAAAGTGAGAATCATGGGAAACAGCTTGCGCCATTGTGTTTGTCTCGGAATTCTACATGAAATGAGTCTGAGTTTTCGAAAATCGGAGTCCGGATGAAGAAGTTATGGCCTGTGGAAGATTCAGCAAATTTTAGGCAGCAGAGGACCAGGCAGGTCGACCTGGGGGTCGACCTAGGGGCCAGTTTGACCACGTGGTCGACCTTAGGGTCAACCTACCCCCCAGATCGACCACGTGGTCGACCTCCCCCTACAGTTCGACCTGGTCGGCCTATTTTGACCCAGAACTCATTTTTGAAGCCTGAGACGTGTTTTGATGGTCCGGATTGATTCTAGGGTTAATCTAAGGGCCTAAACTAGTTGTTAACCCTATAAATACACCCTTAGACCTAACCTAATTCATATCAAATCATTCTTACACCATTATGCTGCTAAAATACCTCTTAAACCATGGCTGCCGTCTTCAAATCAAAGTACAAACATTCAAACTCAATTCAATTCAAAGAACAAGGCTTCTACAATGATTCAAGACAATAAATCAACAACGCCACGACATTTTTACAACAAATTCAGTTCTTAATCCATTTTCCATGCTCTATAAGTTCTAGTTGTTTTTAGATTTAAACATTTAAATTATAATATGGCCATGGAATAAAGTGGAATTGGATTTAAGTATGTTTATTGATTCAGATCTATTTCTGTTGCTTCTTGAATCTTGAGTTTTGGGACTTTTATATGTTCATTCTCATGTCAAAATTATGATCTATTCAGCCTGTTGTAAATCAGCTTTTCTTGATTCATGTTGATATTATTATCAAGATCTATCTTTTATGCCAGATATAATGTTTTTATGCTAGTTTTCTCTCTATGCTGATTGTTCTACAAATTCTACCTTCCCCTATTTATTTTCTTTCGATGAACCTAGGTCAATTTCGGACCTAGGCCTAAATCGCGATTTGTGTACGATTGAATACGGGGAAATATGGGAATGTTGTCTATATTGGATATACATGTTTGGTAAAATTGATAGCATAACATGAAATTGGAAATTTGGGGTATTGTCAATATAATTGAAATTGCAAGTTTGGCCATTGGCATAATTAAATTGGCATGAAGTGGGCATGATGAATTAGCATGTAAATCAAATCACGAGTTCGGGCCTATGTAAATTAAATCAAAAGATTAGGTTTATGATTGGGCATAAGTAGAATTGGGACTTTGAAAGTAAAATCAATTGTAAACTTGATAATTGGCATAAATATGAATTTGGGTAACTAGCGTGTATTGAAATAAAAAGGATTATGGTTTGGGATAACTACATCATGAATCTTGATTTGGGTTTATTTGGACATGAAACTTGATACACGTAATCTTGGCTAGAATTTGATATGGATAAAATGGCATAAACCTGGCATACATGTAAATAGGCAAGAATTGGACGTATGTAAACTGACTAGAATTGGGTATATATATAAAAATTGGCGTGTAATTTTGGAACTTGGGCATATGTTTATTATTAATATGTAAAGTTGGGAATTTGAAACATGAAAATGACTGTGTATTGGATAATTGACTTGAACACGAACATGAACATTTCTATATGTTAAACACATGAACTGATATTGGGGTTTGGGGTGGATACGACCATTAATGAACCTTTGACACGAGGATAGACACAGTTTGTGGTGTAAATCTGCCCGGAACCACCCGACAAATCCAGTAGCCACAAAGCGTCAGTCTAATGTGAGAGGTCAAAGGTCGAATTGTAGGCGTAACGATTTATGACACGAGGTTAGACTCAGTTTGTGGCGTAAATCTGCCCGGAACCGCCCGGGAAATCCAGTGGCCACAAAGTGCATGGTCTAATGTGAGAGGTCATGATTCCTTCGTCATAATGAATGAATTAAGGAATATTAACCATAATAATACGTGGGTATGGTTAGAGGGTTAGGTAGGATGACATGGAAATTTGACATGTAAATGTGGACCTAACCGGTATGAGTTAAGAACATGTAAAACTTATAAATGTGGGCTTAACCAACATAACTTTTAACCAGACCAATGGGTGGGTTAAGTAATATTACTAGACTAATGACACTTAACCGATATGACTTAAATGGGTAGGTTAAGTAATATGACTAGATTAATGACACCTAACCAATATAACATGACACGTGATAGGGTTAAGTCAACTTGAACATATAGATAATACTTAACCAACTTAGCATGATACGTGGGCGGGTTAAGCCATGAATTACTTGAAATACTAAACCAATGCAATGTGACGAACGGGAGGGTTAAGTTAAATGGGTTGGTTTAACTTAAATGGGTTGATAACACCCAACCAATATAACCTGATGTGTGGTAGGGTTAAGTAAATACACGAGGGTAACTCTTAACCAATATAAAATGGCTAGTGGTTGAGGTTGAGTTAACATACACTTAACCAATCTAACGTGAGGTGTGGTAAGGGTTAAGTTAACACAGGGGAGAATGCTTAACCGATATAACAAGACATGCGGTAGGGTTAAGTAACACAAAAGAGAACACTTAACCATGGTATCATGATCGGGGGTAGGCTTAAGTTAAATAGATAACAGTTAACCAACCTGTGGGGTATACGAATAGACCCTAAAAAAACCCTAGTAGCGGGACCCGTTTCAGTAGTAACCCACATTAGGTATCAACGGTACCCTGAGCTAGGCAGGGTGGGGCATGATTACTGGGCTGAATGTAAGCGGTAAAAACTGCAGCAGGGGATGCAACGGTGCAGGTTACAACGGATTACAGGCGTGCATGTATTCCGGAGTTGAAAATTTAGCCACTGGGCATCAGTAGATATAAAGCTGTGCATCAAAAAGGGTGTCGGGGTTGCCATCCTAGGGATTGATACAGCCTAGGGTTGGACCAGCACAGTTATCTACGAGTAGGGGGCCGCGAGTACTAGGTCGAGTAGGAGTCAATCGATTAGGGTAGTAAGGATACATCTAACACATTTATGGCAACTGGGCTGGTTGAGGTGAAAATCCTCATATTAGATGTAGTCCTGAAGGCTACCACAACTACGGGGTTAGGATAACCTTAGTATATAACACATATGAAACATTGTAAGTAAGAGCCGATCAATTAAGATAGGTGCGGTGGGGACATGAAACTGTCAATATGAGGTGGGACCCTCATCGTGGGATATGTACCTATAAAACTATCATGTGGGTTATGGGGGATCACTTATCTTGTAATTAAAACTTAGTAAACTAATTGAAACGCTAGTTAGGTGGTGTAGAGAATATCGGAAATCAAGGAAAATAGTGAAATGGTGAAGCTTAGAAATCTTGCGATGTTATACTTAATAGAAACCTTGCACTGTGATACTTGGTAGGAACCTTGTGATGATACTCTTGATAGGAAGCATGGGATGTTATACTTGATTCATCGTGCCTGTAGGTTACCTTATCATCATACTTATGTTTACTTTCAGTTTATTCATGCCATGTTATCTCACCTGTTTTTATGCTGAAAGCCACTAGGACTTTCTCAGTCTTTATGACTGACCTGGTTTGTTTCACCTCTTTTCTTCCATCCCCCCCCCCCCCCCGATTCGCAGGATGGAAATACAGCTTAGTTCGGATCTTACCAAGCTCCAAGGCTCTTTCATGTGCTGCTTGGATCTCTCTTGGCTATGGCTAGCTTTGCTTTATTGGGAAATACTACAATTTATTTTCATGCTTCTTTGTTTTTGAGCAAGACAGATATTTTAGCTATGTAATTGGGTATTTTAAAGTTGATGGGATTTTATTGTAAACAATTATATTTAATAAATGTTTTGAAGTACTTCTACTTTACCTTCCACTGTCTTGTATATGTCTGTCTTGTAATATTTCTGTTTCAGTACCCATAATGCTCCATTGAAGTTAAGGCATTCCCTTTGTGAGTGACCTTAACGGATGTGGGGTGTTACATTTGGTATCAGAGGAGAAGGTTACCAGACTGGGCAAAAGCTTTTAAAAACCTTATGAAATTATTTTCAAAATGTTGACAAAGAAGCATTTTCTAAGAAAAGTCTTTCTTTATTTGAAAGGCATATTCCCCAATGCCATATGCACTATCTTTTGATTCTCTCTTTGAGTTTCTTCTCTCTTTCTTTTTCACCATAGTTTTGTAGGTGTACGACACATGTAGGAGGGAAAATAAGTGCCCAACTTCCATCTGTAGCCGCAGTAGTTCCATCTGCATCTAATCTTATTTCAAGCTTTGTAGGGTTGCCATGCAATGGAGGTAGCTTTCAAGAAACTTGTCAACAAGCTATACAAGGATAACAAGAACGAGGATAAAGAACACAAGCCTGAGGATGAGAAACTTGTTGATATGGCTTAATCCACGAAGGAGGAAAAGGTGAAAGGAAAGAGGCCAAAGTGAAAGAATAATAAAACCCACGACAAGAGAGAGTATCTTTAGTATGGTAAAAAAGGACACGTAGTTAAATATTACATGACAAGGACAAGGGCAAAGGACAAGATCATCGAGAGGGCAATTGTATGCTCTCACTACTAGCGTACCTAAGAAGAGGTGGTGACGTTTCTGTTAAAAGTTTAGCTTTTATTTTCTATCATACCATGGGAACTTTGTTTTTGTACATCGCATCCTTTTTAATTCTGCTTCGATAGTTGAGTCTCTGCACCTTAGTACTAGCGTAGTAGAGGGTCCCATTTTTGTCTCAAATCCTATTGGGGAATCGACTCATTTATTCATGACTTTTTTGGATTTGAGAATGTCTATGCTAAGTGTTGATTTTAGAAGTAATGCTTATGTTTTTGGGCTATGGGTTGTTTCTAGGGATGGAGTGTTTATCCAGAAATGATACCATTCTCGAGTATGAAAAGAGGGTAGTTAGACTCTTGACTCGCCTCGGTAATATCCTCGAAGTCTAGTGTAACCCTTAGGGTTCTGCCATGCTTAGTTACCTAGAATCTCTTGATACATTTATCAATCCGCTCGAGTAGTGTTCGCCACTAAGGCGGATTGTTCATTTCGCTTATGCACGAGTTATAGAAAATCACCTTAGTAAGTACACTTGGCAACATGGTTGGAATTTGTTTATTTTCAAGAGATAATTCATTTATGTGGAATACCTTCTAGTAAGTGAATGAGATCCAAGATTCACTAGTGAATTTTGGAGAGCTTGCATGAAACCATGAGTACGCAGTTATGTTTAAGCTGAGTAGACTAGAAAAAGAATAAGTGAAAGTGGAACGAGAGGCGACAGTGAAATGAGTTCCAACTCATATTTTGGAAATAGGAATTAAGAAGCTATGAAATTGTGAAGCTAAAGACGGTCAAAGCACAATGGAGTTAAGCTCAAGGAAATGCGACCTAGAAGATTGAAGACTAGACACACGTATCATATCTCTTTTTAAGAGTATATCCTTGATCCCACTTTTCCTGTAGAGCTTATTTGTATGCAATCTTTTAAGTATAACCTCTCGATCCTATTCTCAATCCTATTTCTGTTGCAAAACCCCATAGGGATCATCTGTTAGTAATACATGTTGGGGCTTGAGGGTGTCCGTTGGGTTGAGTAGTTCTTTGGCCGTCAGCCTGATGTTGATTTCGGTCTTCGGGCTATTGCTTAGGGAGTTCTTCTCCTAATCAATATATATGTGACATAGATTTCCAGTTTTGACACTATCTAATCGGCACAAAGTTTTTACTTGCTTCTATCGTTCGACTATATCTTTAGGTAGGAACAATTTGGTGTAAACATGTGTTTGAGACATGTTATGATTGATGGTTGCAAGTGGTTGCAAGCGGTCGCTAGTGGTTACTCTTGGATGCATATACACGCACATTAGACACTAGATCGGCTCCGTCACCTTTCACATTGCACATGCATGAGTGTTTATACTTGTTTATGGATGAATTTGAATACGTTATCATGTGGATGTAGCATATGGATGGATGTTTGTGCACACATATATTATTAGTCTGACTAGGACTATTTGCATACATGTTGGACTCATGGCACTAAACATATTTTGCATTAAGAAGATCAATCAGGCCTGATCATTTGCATTAGATAAGGAACATATACACACACTTTCTGCATATGTTCATACAGCATTAGAAATCTCTTAAGGACAATAGATGCCTGTGATTGATGATTGAGTAGATGGACAATTGGATGGTAGGACACATTCTTCTTAACTTGAAGATTTCAGGGACGAAATCCTTTAAGGAGGGGAGAATGTAACAACCTGAATTTTAATAACATGTTGAAACTAGAAATCAGGGTATATTTAAATTTTAAATGAGAATCATGGGAAACGGGTTGCTCCATTGCGTTCGTCTCGGAATTCTACATGAAATAGTGTCCGAGTTTTCAAAAATCGGAGTCCGGATGAAGAAGTTATGGCCTGTGGAAAATTCAGCTAATTTTAGGTAGCAGAGGACAAGGCAGGTCGACCTGGGGGTCAACCTAGGGGCCAGGTCGACCACGTGGTTGACCTTAGGGTCGACCTACCCCCAGGTCGACCACCCCCACTTACAGGTCGACCTGGTCGGCCTGTTTTGACCCAGAACTCATTTTTAAAGCCTGAGACATGTTTTGATGGTCCGGATTGATTCTAGGGTTAATCTAAGGGCCTAAACTAGTTGCTACCCCTATAAATACACCCTTGGACCTAACCTAATTCATATCAAATCATTCTTACACTATTATGCTGCTAAAATATCTCTTGAACCATGGCCGCCGTCTCCAAATCAAAGTACAAACATTCAAACTCAAATCAATTCAAAGAACAAGGCTTCTACAATGATTCAAGACAATAAATCAACAACGCCACGACATTTTTACAACAAATTCAGTTCTTAATTCATTTTCCATGCTCTGTAAGTTCTAGTTGTTTTTAGATTTAAACATTTAAATTACAAAATGGCCATGAAATAAAGTGGAATTGGATTTAAGTATGTTTATTGATTCAGATCTATTTCTGTTGCTTCTTGAATCTTGATTTTTGGGACTTTTCTATGTTTGTTCTCATGTCAAGCTTATGATCTATTCAGCCTGTTGTAAATCAATTTTTCTTGATTTATATTGATATTATTATCAAGATCTATCTTTTATGCCAGTTTTCTCTCTATGCTGATTGTTATACAAATTCTACCTTCCCCTATAAATTTTCTTTCGATGAACCTAGGTCAATTTAGGACCTAGGCCTAAACCGCGATTTGCGTACGATTGAATACGGGGAAATATGGAAATGTTGTCTATATTGGATATATATGTTTGATAAAATTGAAGGCATAACATGAAATTGGAAATTTGGGGTATTGTCAATATAATTGAAATTGCAAGTTTGGCCAATGGCATAATTAAATTGGCATGAAGTGGGCATGATGTATTAGCATGTAAATCAAATCACGAGTTCGGGCCTATGTAAATTAAATCAAAAGATTAGGTTTATGATTGGGCATAAGTAGAATTGGTACTTTGAACGTAAAAGCAATTGTGTAACGACCCGGATTTTCGGCGACTTTGGTTATCGACATAAGCTCGATGTCCATAACCAAAACATCGAAAAATCCTGGTAATTAGTGAAAGAAATTAGAGGGTGAGGAAAGATAAGATAGAAAATTAGAATAGAAGAAGAAGAAGAACACAACATAAGAGTAACACGAATCTCACAGCGGAACGAATAAATATATTTCATAACATAACTTTGAAATACAAATTTGTACTTGAACATACATGTCATTATCAAAGTACAGCACTTACAATACAGCGGAAATAACTATAGCTATATGATCCTGAAGCCTCCTGCTCCAGCTCTTCCAGTATATCTGTAAATCCTGACTACTTGACTGCCCATACAAATTTAGGCACCCAAGAGTTTAGGGAAAACACCAAAGTAAACTCCGGGTCAGTCATGGGACTGGTATGAGTAAAACAGTTTAAAACAGTTCGAACATGTCAACGATATCTCATAAGACCACGCCGCATAACGGAACAGGTTTTTCCCTTATGAGAATCCAAAATATCTTTATATCAAAACCTTTTGATATTATATTTATGTCTATCAAACATAGTATATATATATAATCATCTAGCAGAAACGCTTCCATCTCACGTTCTACATATATAGTATACAATCAAAACCGTAAGCACGTATTGGGTAATGGATTTCCAACTATGACAAGGTATGGAACCACCTTTCGCTAATGTACCTCTAGAGAGGAATACACTGGGTTCAACAAGAACATCTTGCAACCTGGCCACACATGACCGACCACTCATTTCGCTTGATTGTATCGAATGTATATCACCAACAGTTGGGATCAGCAACCGTTTCCCGAATGGGACAGCATCAACAATAGATTTTTAGAAGTAAATAAAACTCTAGATCAGGTGATTATACACCTTACTTCGGTGCGACCGACTTAGCCATGCTGCCTGCCCGATTTCTGTCATTTACCGGATGATGAGGCTAGAAGCTACGCTTTATCATCATACCAGATTCACTTTGAATGCCACATCGTCAAATCCATCAAATCACCGATTGACGTCTACAACAATACATTATGTGTTAGCTAAAAGAAGTTTCCTTCTCCGCCTCCACTCTTGGTACGGTTGGAGAAATCAATATATGTGATCGTTTGGAAATACTCTGTCAGACATTCATCCATACAAGTCACCCAGGAACAGGATGTACTGAAGGCACTATTTCTATTAATAGAAAAAGTCCTTGCACTCTACTCTGTCTTCGATTATCTTTATATAATCTGATTCGCACGCTACTGCCGATATGGAGTGGTTCTTCGGATAATAATCCAACCTGTCTCTCCATATTGACAACAATGGTCAAAACTTCGATAGTCTGTGATTTAACTATCGAATAAAAACAAGTGTTTCGATAGTCGATGATTTAACTATCGAATAAAACAAGTGTTCATCCAAACATCCAACAATCAGTGAGCCTTTAATTAATATTCCATTAATTAAATCTCTTCTCTATTTCTTTATCAGTATTTGTTAACAAAATATTTTCAATAACCATATTGGCCTTATACCTTCTTTGGAAAACATCTCCACATATCGCCTTCCTTTATTTTCTATACTAGGAAATATTCATTATTCTATTTCCAAGCTTTGCACATATTTGGGTTAAAACAGATGTTGTGTAAAACATCGTTACAACAACCCAATTACAGTATTTAACTAATTCTTATTCCACATTGATCTTCGAGCCTGAATCTTGCTACTTATCGGTATATCATGAAATCAACCAAGTTGGGGTATAATTACCTCTCAGACCTTGACTGAATAACATTTAACGTCAAAACAGACAAGACTATTTACTCGAATAATCAATACCATACAACTACTGATTCACTTTTAAACACGTATATTCTTCCTCTTTCTATTCTTACTAGATTTTATTCTTATACTTCCTTTTTGATTATACTATTCTATTTCTAAGTTCGTTTTCTTATCGACTTCTATATATTTTGATATGTTAATTTCTAACTATCAAATTATCTTAAAAATATTCTGTCTCCTTAAATTCCCGGAAAAATTCGCCATAACCTCCTTTGTACCGGGAGCATCGGGAAATTTCAAATAGCTTTCCCGGTCCTTCTCATCTCAAAAAGAAAAAGAAAAAGCCAAGCGGCTTGCCGATACGGCGCATAAAATCTCATATATGAATTAAATACATACCTTTTTGTCGGGCATTCTATTTATTTCACTTCTATACTTTATTCCATACCTGTCTCCTGTATATTTATGCCTGTCCAATCTATTTTAACTATACCAATCGTTTTAACTCAATTTGTTAATTTAATTTTTTAATTAACTTCTTAGTCTATTTCACCTTTATATTTGAACATGACATGTTCAAATATATTTTAACTGCATATTAACAAATTCTAATTATACTCATACTCTCGTTTCCTTATCGACTTCTCTATTCAAATTCCAATTCAATTCTATCTGAATTCTCCTTATTTAAACTTCATTTGAATTCTATTTTCAAATTCTATAGTTTAAAGTCCATTTGAATTCTCTATTCAAATTCAATAGTTTAAAGTCCATTTGAATTCTCTATTCAAATTCTATAGTTTAAAGTCCATTTGAATTCTCTATTCAAATTCTATAGTTTAAAGTCCATTTGAATTCTCTATTCAAATTCTATAGTTTAAAGTCCATTTGAATTCTCTATTCAAATTCTATTTGAATTCTCTGCATTATTTATAAACAACGTTTATAACTTCAATTCAAATCCCACCTTTCCATTTATAAACAATGTTTATAAATTCAATTCAAATCCCATATTTTCATTTATAAACAAAGTTTATAAATTCGATTCAAATCCCATATTTTCATTTATAAACAAAGTTTATAAATTTGATTCAAATCCCATCTTCCATTTATAAACAAAGTTTATAAATTCAATTCAAATCCCATCTTCCATTTATAAACAAAGTTTATAAATTCGATTACTTGTTTTATATACCTTCAAAACAAGTTAATATTTTCTATAGTTTTATTTAAAATTCAAATTCTATTTATAAAAATAGAATTTCCTTTTTAAATATCAAATACCCTTTCCGATATTTTATGAATCAATATTCAAGCCCTAGGGATATTTTAAACAATCAAACCAACCAATTTTCAGTCATTTGATTTTTTAACACATTGTATAGGAATATATATGAAATCAAACAAACAACAAACAGATAATATATTTTTGAGGAATCCAGTTGGATTCCTCCAACCTGTTTTCCTGCATCCACAGATGTTAGTCAACATAGTAATACCCATCCTGCTTCGAGGCAGGATATCGCGGTATAGAAGGTCATCCACTAATCATAGCATGGGGCGTATAGGGTAATCATCCGCTACGAAACTGCGGGCATCCCCTAGTGGTACTGCGGGAATCCAACCAATCAATCAACCCAATATATATATATAATAGTCCTAAATAACTAATATATATTTTAAAACCATCAGACAACATTCAAACAAGCACAGACAATTAAAAATAATAATTTCTAAATAAATGGTGAGTGAGGTTTACTCACCAGAATTTAAATTGCCGAAGAACCAAATAAATTTCCATTTCATCTCGGATATGTATTTTCTCGAATAAATTCACACCTGCGATGGTTTTATTCAAATTTACCAATTAAACATTTATTTATTTAAATTAGTTATTTAAATAAATAAATAACTTTCCTTTATATTTTTCTTCTTCTAATGGTTACTAAATAACTTCTAACTTAACCAATATACTTAACCAAACCAATGTATTGTTAAACATAAATAAATATATATGTTAGGTTTACTTGAACAAATAAATAACACATTTTAAATTGTTATTCTCTTTTTATTTTTAATGGAATAAGCAAAAATCACTTAAATTAAATGAATAATTTTCACCTTTAATCCCTTTCCATGCCTATCGACCCACTACCAGCGAGCTACCAAACCTCACTGTCTAGCCCCAACTCCCAGTTCAGTCCTCCTTCAACCTCTGCGATGACATCAAATCCACCCTAGTCCAGATCTCAACGCCGTCCAGACTCTATCGCGACCCAAACCATTGCACTGCAGATATTGGTAACGCCCTTCTCGGTTTCCAGACCTAAATCGGACATCTGTTATTAGCGATTTGCTATTATCGAGAGTCATCTCCGATGACTGAAACTTCCTCTCGTGACGTTGAACAGACCGTCTCGCCACTCTAAGCTCGCCAGCGAAGTCGTCTTCCTCATCGAGTCGAGCTCCGTGATGCTGATTCGAATCGCATCCTGTCACTCCCGTTCGTTCGAACTCCAACCCTTATCCTGTAATCGAGAGCGCCTTTGAGAAGAGGGAAAAGGGGCGGAACTGATTTCGATTTTGATGGCCATTTAGATTTGAGCTGAAGCTTTTCGATTTTGTAAATTAATATGGAGTGAAATGGTATTTGTGGGTCTTTTATTTTGAGGAGCTGAGGATCGAAGAAATGAATGGAAAGGAGTGAGGGGGATCGTGATTTAAGAAGGGAAGGTGCGGCTAAATTTTGAACAACAAGGTTCTTAGATTTCTGCTTGTTGTTTTGTCTTTGACCACACATTCTGATATTTTATTTTAAATTTAATTAACCAATGCGATTTAATTAAATAAATTTTCCTGTTGATATCGAACTCCTTTCTGAACCCAACAACTGATGATCTTAGGGTAAAACCGTTATTTCGGACACACTGGGATAGGTCACAAAGTCCAGTTCGATCATCCCGAACAGATATTAATTTAAATCGATTTAATTTAAATTTCAAACCATTTAAATTCTTCGATAATTATTGAATATTATTATTCTAATTCAAACAGAATTATGTATTGATTATCTGAACTGTTTTCAAATCAGTTTTCACTTCGAATTCAGTTATTCGCTGATTCCTTATTTTGATAATTTAATATATACGATATTAAATCGAAATCGATATTTAAATCGATAACATAAATATAAAAATTCATTTATATTATCAACTAAATATTTAAATCCATTCTAAATATTTAAAATTAGTTGGTCGAAATCCCGGGTCATTACAAATTGTAAACTTGATAATTGGCATAAATTTTTGTGTAACTGGCGTGTATTGAAATAAAAAGGATTATAGTTTGGGAGAACTACATCATGAATCTTGATTTGGGATTATTTGGACATGAAACTTGATACATGTAATCTTGGCTAGAACATGATATTGGTAAAATGGCATAAACCTGGCATACATGTAAATAGGCAAGAATTGGATGTATGTAATCTGACTAGAATTGGGTATATATATAAATTGGAATGTAATTTTGGAACTTGTGTGTATGTTTATTAATATGTAAAGTTGGGAATTTGAAACATGAAAATGACTGTGTATTGGATAATTGACTTGAACACGAACATGAACATTTCTATATGTTAAACACATGAACTGATATTGGGGTTTACGGGGGAAACGACCATTAATGAACCTTTGACACGATGTTAGACTCGGTTTTTGGTGTAAATCTGCCCGGAACCGCCCGACAAATCCAATATCCACAAAGTGTCAGTCTAATGTGAGAGGTCAAAGGTCGAATTGTAGGCGTAACGATTTATGACACAAGGTTAGACTCAGTTTGTGGTGTAAATCTGCCCGGAACCGCCCGGCAAATCCAGTGGCCACAAAGTGCACAGTCTAATGTGATAGGTCATGATTCGTTCGTCATAATGAATGAATTAAGGAATATTAACCATAATAAAACGTGGGTATGGTTAGAGGGTTAGGTGGGATGACATGGAAATTTGACATGTAAATGTGTACCTAACCGGTATGAGTTAAGAACATGTAAAACTTATAAATGTGGGCTTAACCAACATAACTGTTAATCAGACCAATGGGTGGGTTAAGTAATATGACTAGACTAATGACACTTAACCGATATGACATGAATGGGTAGGTTTAGTAATATGACTAGACTAATAACACTTGACCAATATAACATGACACGTGATAGGGTTAAGTCAACTTGAACATATAGATAATACTTAACCAACTTAGCATGATACGTGGGCGGGTTAAGCCATGAATTACTTGAAATACTTAACCAATGCAATGTGACGAATGGAGGGTTAAGTTAAATGGGTTGGTTTAACTTGAATGGGTTGATAACAACCAACCAATATAACCTGATGTGTGGTAGGGTTAAGTAAATACACGAGGGTAACTCTTAACCATTATAAAATGGCTAGTGGATGAGGTTGAGTTAACATACACTTAGCCAATCTAACATGGGGTGTGGTAAGGGTTAAGTCAACACAGGTGAGAACACTTAACCAATATAACAAGACATGTGGTAGGGTTAAGTAACACAAGAGAGAACACTTAACCACGGTATCATGATGGGGGTGGGGTTAAGTTAAATAGATAACACTTAACCAACCTGTGGGGTATGCGAATAGTCCCTAGGAAAACCCTAGTAGCGGGACTCGTTTCAGCATTAACCCACATTAGGTATCAACGGTACCCTGAGCTAGGCAGGGTGGGGCATGATTACTGGGATGATTGTAAGCGGTCAAAATGGCAGTAGGGGATGCAGCGGTGCAGGTTCCGACGGATTACGGGCGTGCACGTATTCTGGAGTGGAAAATTTAGCCACTAGGCATCAGTAGATATAAAGCTGTGCATCAAAAAGGATGTCGGGGTTGCCATCCGAGGGATTGATACACCTTAGGGTAGGATCAGCACAGGTATCTACGAGTAGGGGGGCGCAAGAACTAGGTCGAGTAGGAGTCGATCGATTAGGGTAGTAAGGATACATCTAACACATTTATGGCAATTGGGCTGCTTGAGGTGAAAATCCTCATATTAGATGTAGTCCTGAAGGCTACCACAACTACGGGGTTGGGATTACCTTTGTATATAACCCATATGAAACATTATAAGTAAGAGCCGATCAATTAAGATAGGTGCGGTGGGGACATGAAACTGTCAATATGAGGTGGGACCCTCATCGTGGGATATGTACCTATAAAACTATCATGTGGGTTATGGGGGATCACTTATCTTGTAATTAAAACTTAGTAAACTAATTGAAACGCTAGTTAGGTGGTGCAGAGAAAATAGTAAATCAAGGAAAATAGTGAAATGGTGAAGCTTAGAAATCTTGCGATGTTATACTTAATAGAAACCTTGCAATGGGATACTTGGTAGGAACCTTGTGATGATACTCTTGATAGGAAGCATGGGATGTTAAACTTGATTCATCGTTCCTGTAGCTTACCTTATCATCATGCTTATGTTTACTTTCAGTTTATTCATGCCATATTATCTTCACCTGTTTTTATGCTGAAAGCCACTAGGACTTACTTAGTCTTTATGACTGACCCAGTTTGTTTCGCCTCTTTTTCTTCCATCCCCCTCCCTCCAGGTTCGCAGGGTGGAAATACAGCTTAGTTCGGATCTTACCAAGCTCCAAGGCTCTTTCATGTGCTGCTTAGATCTCTCTTGGCTATGGCTTGCTTTGCTTTATTGGGGAATACTACAATTTATTTTCATTCTTCTTTGTTTTTGAGCAAGACAGATATTTTATTTATGTAATTGGGTATTTGAAAGTTGATGGGCTTTTATTGTAAACAATTATATTTAATAAATGATTTAAAGTACATCTACTTTACCTTCCGCTTTTTTATATATGTCTGTCTTGTAATATTTCTGTTCCAATACCCATAATGCTCCATTGAAGCTAAGGCATTCCCTTTGTGAGTGACCATAATGGATGTGGGGGTGTTACAGCCTATGAGAAGTTCATGAGACATTAGTATTTTTTTGGTTATACTTGTATCACGTAGGAAAGCACTTTAGTTAAGAAAGATTAATTTAGGGAGAATGTAGCTAAATCTCCATGCAAGAATTTTCAAAATACACTTATAAATGGTATTGCACCAACTTATTAATGGAATTGGCCTTATTTGGCAGGGATGGTTACTTTCGTTTTAAGACATAATTGTTTCATTGATTCCATTTAGTATTCGATTGGTTTTGAGGAAGTTTTACATAGATTTAATAAAAACTTCCTTAATGATATCCTAACATGATATGAAAAATCATGAATTAAACACATTCAGGCCTCTAGAACTATTTTTGGGGATGTCAAAAAGAGCTTTCTTAACTCTATTCTCAGACATTTCTTCACAAAGCATCATCTTTTGACCTGGAGTTATAATGGGGAATAAAATGTTATCTAAGGCAGAAGTATTTATGAAATTCATGTCATTAGAGCCAAGAAGGTCGGTGTAATGATTTAGGAAGGCAGTAGAAATGGAAGTATGGTCTTCGCGGATAGTATTGCTATCATCCAGTATAGAGTGCAATAATTTGGTATTGACTCTTGACTTGAGATAGTTGTGATATTATGCACTACTTTAGTCTCCCTGCTTATCCCAGCAATCTTAGCACTTTTTCTTGAGCATATTGGCTTCAACTTTGCGGGCTTGTATTCGTTTCCCGATTAGTTCATGTTCCTGAATTAAAAGCGTGTTGTTAGTAAGATCACTATGTGGATTTATTTGTACCTATTGAAGTTCATTTTGAAGGGAAGTAGAAAGTTTGGTTCCTTTGCCAAAGTTGGCCTTGTTCCACGTACATAAGGCAGTTTTGGTGTGTTTAAGTTTAGCTTGGAGAACATATAATGTGCGTCTTTAACAACATCAAGGAACCCAAGTTGGTCAATTCATGGGTTTAAAAATCTGAGTATGTATGCAGGTTTTAAATCAGGGAGGCCAAAGGTTAAAAGTAGGGGAAATGATCAGAAGTGATGGATGGAAGGATTTTATAATTCTTGTTGGTCCTTTTGGATAAATTTAGATGATTAAGTAAAATTCGATCAAGCTTGGAATATCTTCTAATACCCAAACGGGATTTGTTATTTTAAGTATAGTTTAGGCCAGAGGATTTACATTCAAATAAGTTAATGCTCGCAATAGCATGGCATTATCTATAAAAGTACATAGATATGTCGACATATGTGTCTGAAATTTGAATTTCATGTTCAAGTTTAAAATTTGAAATATCTCATGCTAGTTCACCAATCCTTATGTCAATAACAGATACTTTATAACTAGAGAATGTGCCTATGCAGTCTCTATCTATATCATCTATATTCATCCATTTATATCATCACATAATAAACTCCAACGTCCATTTTCAAAAAAATTATATTTACACACTTTCAATGGCATAATCCTCAACTGCTCCTACCACCATGAGACTTATAAGGATTGTCGAAATTCATTTTTTAATGATCTACAGGCTATTAATGCCTACATCAAGTGCATGTACCATGACAAAGTCCATCCCAGTAGGTTTGTCATTTTTAATGACTTTCATTCTTATGAACATAATTCTCTTTTCAATGACAATTCTTCTCTTTCTCATATTGATCCAAGTCAAAATGCTTTCGTTTGTATATTTGTCTTGTCAAAATGTTTTATGCTAATTTGAATGGATGGTTTTATAAAGGAAGTGAAAACTAAGTTTGGACAAGCATTAAAGGAACACAAATTGTTTTGAATTATGAACTTTCAGGCCAAATTCTTGGTTGTAAATTTATTGGGGTAAACCTTTCTACGTTTCAAATCAATGAAATAGACTGAGACTTTCCATAACAGTTTTAAAGTGATGATGATCTTGAATTTAAAATTCACAATTTCCATCAAAAACCAAAAATTGTTAAACTTCTTTTATAATAATCCATTACTCCAAGACCAGGAAATTACAAAAACATGACTCTTAAAGTTTGCAAAGCTACGTTTTCACTTTTGGTAACTACAAAATAAATTGGACCCAAGTCATACCTGATGATTTTGCCCCATCAGTCTTTCTAACCATGAGTACACTCTCTTTCATGGTACCTATCTTTCTTGTATCTCTATTTACTTTGATGTTGGTTTGGGTGGAGAATGATTTTCTCCATAAAAACTTTTTCTCTGGCTAATATTGATCTTATACATTTTTCCATGACATTTGAGCCTAATGAGTCAGTTACCAGAAAGAAGTAAAGGCTCGTTCAAGAAAAACAAATAAAGGAAAAAAAAAGGAAATCGAGGAAGAAGGATAGGAAGAGAAGGAATAAGTGCAAGAAACTTCCCTAGAAAGCATTGATCTCCTAGCCCATCCAACTACCATAGTCTTCTTCTGAATCAAAAGAAGATCGTAGAAACAAAAAAAACTTTTTAATGACCTATGAGAAATATATTTAACATGATTTCAAGTAAAACCAATATGTTCCTTGTGAATATTAGAAAGAAGTTTGGACTATCATCATCATCACGACCATCATCATCTTCTTCATATACTAATTTCTAAGCTTATCTGCCTTTATATATATGTATATAGTATTAGCATTGTATCTTAGTTTATTAAGCATTGTATTACTTTAATCTGTAGTAGTAATTGCAATCGATGATTACTATGAATGAATACCATTTTATTCTCTATTAAACATCAAAATTGGCCTTCAAAAATCAATAAAAATGATGAAATATAGATGAAAGATTCAAAAATAAGTCATATTTCAAATTTATATGAAATATGTCGACACACCCCTATCATATATGTTGAAATATAATGGCTAAAAATAAATAAATAAAACTGAATTTTGAATTTTAAATAGCTAATTTGTATCTTTCTATTTCAAGTGACTTCCTACTCATATAAATGCCACTCTACACCAGAAAAATGAATTTGAACTTCATTTTCTTCTTCTCTTCTCATCCTTTGACCTTTAAAAAAAATAATGGGTACTCCTATCCATAATCGTTGTGAAAACTTAGAAAAAATGCCAGAACCATTAAAGAATATACTCTCATTCATTCTCTGAAATCAAGGACATTTATAATTAAGTCAAATTTAGATGATAAAGGAACAAAAGAGGCAATTCGACGCAAATTGGTGGATGATCTCCTCACTTTCCAAAGGAACCCGAGCCAATCCAGAAAGCACTACAACCATAACTGAAAATGATTGGAATGCTATAAGGGCAGATGCCATCTTTGCCAAGGTGTTTGAGTAGACTTGCAACCTAATGTTTCAATTTACTTGTTTAATACTTAAAGATTAAACTTATTAAGGATATATTGGTTTGTACTAAGCATATGATTGGATTTGATTGGTTTGTTTAAATGATTTTCTTAATAGATATAAACTTGATTGAGTTGAACATATTATTTACATTTCTAATTCTTCAAAAGATGTTCCTGTACTCTTGTCTTCAATTTTAATATGATTTCTTATGTTCACCCTTCAGAATATCCTCATATTTAAGACAATACCAGCGTTAGTCAATAATATAGTCAGTATATGTTCTATTTAGTATTTAAGTTAGTAATTTAGTCAATTCAATAATTGAGTTATTTTATTTTGTTTTAGTTGATGAAAAGGAGGGAGAAAATACAAAATATGCGTAAGTATAAGGGAAGTACAAACTTAGAGGGAGCTAAGAAAATATTAAGGAGAGATGTTATAAAAAGATCGTTATCGTCAAAAAGGGGGAGATTAATAGTACCACAAATGGTAGTTTGATGATAATAACCACAGGTAATGAACATTTTATATTTATAAATGAGCTAATTATTATATTTTTATGTGTATACTGTATAGTGCTAGATATATTGCATGATACTAATAATCAAAACTGTACAATATCAACATTGAAGATGCAAATAGATGATTCAAGATTCGGAGAATGAAGGATCATTAGTTTTGAAGAGTTCAAGATATAATCGAGTCTTGCATTTTACGTTAAAACTTATGTCGCACTTACCTGATCCCCATCCATTTTACCAAATAATTTTTAAAAATATTCCTATTTCAAAATTATATATTTTAAATGATTTCAAAAGTACATGCAAATTCCTTTTTTCTTTCCAAATACCTTGTTTTACAAATGATTTTTCAAATAAAAGTTTTAAGTTTTTAAATAATCTACTTTGGAATATTTTCATATACTAGATATTAATATTTATACTTTGACTTTGACTTTTACTTTGATTTCAAATACATGTACTTTAATATTATACATTGATTTTAATATTTATATTTTCAAAATACTTTTGTTTTTATATTATGATTTTTATAATACTTAGATTTCAAAATGTTTACTTTGGTTTTTATATTTATATTTTTATTATAATTATACTTTGATTTTGCTAATATTATACTTTTTTTAATTGTACTTCAAATTTTGATTTTAAGCTTAATAATTATGATTTAACACAAAAATAGTTTTGATACTTATATATTAAGGTTAATATATATGATTTTATATAGTTTTAAATATTATATTTTTGATTAAATTCTTTAAAACACTTTCAATAAGTTTTCTTAAGCGTTACTATGTTTAAAATATACATTTAATATGTTAAGATGGTTTTCCAAAGCATCAAATCATAATACATATTTTTGTATTTTCAAAACGGTTTCCCTTCATTCCTGTATATATCCGTCTTACTGAATCGAATTTTCAACTTTGCTTCCATAATACTTCACTTCTTTCTCTTTTCTCGTAAAAACTACAAAATCTATAACCATATTCTGCCATTTTCAAACCGAACCATGCTATTCTTCTCCGATTTGATTCTAAATTGAAGTTTCTCTATTTCATCTAATATCAATGTGCAATCAGAGTTATAAGAGAAATTTTAATCAAGATTGAACGATCCTAGTTTGCATTCATCGTACAATCAACTCAAAAATCTATACAGGTTTAACTAGGTAGCGTTGAATCTAGATGTGTTTGATTGTGTATGGTAAAAGGCAATAAAGAGGGTCTTGTTTACCAGAAATCAAGTTGGGGAAGGATTTATTCCCTTCAAATCAGATTAACCTGCCCAGAGTTTTGAGTTCTCGAGGGTATCTCCTTATGGCCTTGAATTTGTGAAGTATAATAACTAAAATTGATCAAAAACTATATGTATTGCTGTTGGAAATAGGGTAACTGAAACGACCCAAACTCCCCCTTTCAGGAATGCCCGGATTGAGTTGAGAACACGACGCATCAGAAAACAAACAACATAACATTTCATTGCTATTACAACAATTTCATTAGAGTACAAGAATGGATCAGAGTATGAAACAATATTACACAACGGAAAGTATCAGAGATTTAAAATACGTAGCAGCGGAAATAAAATGTAAAAATACAATATACAGTGGAAAATACATCAACTAGCACAACTGAAAGAAATAGACGGATACAAAGCTTTCCGAATATAGCTCCAGCTGTAATCCAGGATCCTGTTATATAGAAATTTGCAAAACCAAAACTACTAGTTGACCGTGTGGTAAATATGGGCACCCAGAGTTTAGGTAGAAACCATAAACTCCGAGTCTATCATGGCACTGGTGTGAGAACTAAAAAAGTTATGAAAACTTTAGCTTTAAAAGTTAGGAAATCATGGGACCACGCCGTATAACATGGAACAGGTTGACTCCACATTAATACTAGTTTAAAGCTTGAAACAACACAATGTTTTTTGAAAAATGAAACTATTGTAAGACTCAGGTCCCATCACACAAACCGGAGATAGAGTTTTCCCTTATAATTACCAAACATGCTTGGTAGTTTTAAAACAAGTCATTTTGATATTACTATTAGTGTATAGTGTCAAAACAATTTCAAATATAAATTATCAATCCTAGACGGCATGGCTACCATATATCATGTCGCCACACTAGTTCTACAACTAAACCGAAGAATGTTCTATTGGAAATTGGATTTCCATCACGAGTCAAGGCAAGGGATGAACTCCTTACCGATTCGGGCCATCTTTAGCGGAATGACCACGGATCCCCCACAGTGGACTCTTGGATCCTGCAGTGCCGGTTTACAAATACTTTAGTGGATTAGTTATTCCTGAACACAGGTTTCCCGGTCCTATCAGACCTCTAAAATGGTCAGTATGTCGACCTTATCAAGATCTAGTAGGGATTCAAATCCGAAGCACCTCGCAATCCATCATCCACATAAGTAAAAAATGTCTGGGCTCTATTCCATTACACTTCTCCTAGCTAGAAAGAAACGTGTGCACTCACTGCATCCCTTATCCTGTTTCAAACTCATACCGAGGTATGAGGCTCACGAATTAATGCTATACACAAAGCTATGCTAATTAAAGTTGTGCTTTGATCATCAACCACAAGACTCTATTTGATCATTTGCATCTTAGGATACCACACTGACAATTCACGCCATACAACTAATGTTTATCAATATATAACCTCTAAGTTTGTACGTCTCAGAGAAGGGTGTTAAGCAAGAGAATAAATTCTCCACCACCAAATATATATATATATATATATATATATATATATATTTAGTAGAAATCAATCAAAACAGAACGAAATCTAATGTCAGGCACACATCCATTTACAAGTTCGTTCTGGGTCTGAACGAAACCGGAGGCACCTTATTCCTCGTCCCATATGTCCAATACAGGAGAGAGGTCCTCGCATATCCGATCGATCTCCAAGTACATCTAGACGATCACCACTTACTACCTTGCTTTGGGTGTACAGCCCAATCAAGACATCAATAATCATCCATACGATGTGAAGATCTCCAGTCTTCTACCACCGTCTTCATCATCAACTGTTAGTCATCGTATTAATTATTCAGAATTGGTTAAACCCGGTTTTCCGAATAACTCGCGTATTTTATAATCAATAATCAAGTGCTATAAAAACACATCATACGCCTCATTCCAAATCAGAATATTCTTTTATTCAAATATTCACATCTTTAGGGAAAGGTTCCCATTAATTTTATCAAAGATAATTTCTTTTAAATTTATTCTTTAATATTCCTTTGTATATCAATTTCAAAAGATTTTACTAACTAGTCAGGATTATCGTGCCTTATCGAAGTAATCATTTATTTTATCTTTCCAGTCCCAACTATTCATCCCATGG
Source organism: Allium sativum (assembly GCA_030737875.1). Taxonomy (NCBI): domain Eukaryota; kingdom Viridiplantae; phylum Streptophyta; class Magnoliopsida; order Asparagales; family Amaryllidaceae; genus Allium; species Allium sativum. The sequence continues at coordinate 962,569,203 of CM060912.1, read as the reverse complement.
AGCAAAACTGGTAGTACTCCATATCTAACACCCACTGTGTAATCGGTAAATTAATTACCATTTCCTATTCAAATCTAATTAAAGATTCAACTATCGCATGGAATAAAACTGGTGGTACTCCATCTCGAAACATTTCTTGAATTTGGTAAATTTAATTACCCCGTTCCCATTTCAATCTAATTAAAGATTCATTAAAACTCCATCTTGGTTTTAATCTCAAAAATCATTATTTTATGATTATTTAACTTTAAGAAATTAATCTTGTCTTTAACTAGGTTAAAGGACTAATGTTACTTAAAACACAGTTCACGATAAACCCCAAAATCATATTCCATTAACTATGGAATCTTCACGGAAAACATATCAATATATAATCGATATAAATTTCCGTATCGTACTAATACTATAAACAGAATAATGGCAAGGCCTTTTAAATTCCATAAATAGTATTGGTCTTCCTTCACAGAATCTCATTTGGATTATTACCAAATCGAATTCCGTTCAATTCCAATTTAATATATTAAATTGGAAAATCTTATCTTTATAAAATTTACATTAAATATTAATAAAAAGATTTATAAATTCCAAATCATATCTTCACTGTTAATTGGGTTAAAGAGAAAATGTCATTTAAAATACAGTTCAGGAAAAACCCTAAATCAACTTCCATTTCAATTCCAATTAAATATTAACTAATTGCTAAACTTCACTAAATCTTATTTGAAAGATTTATTCTTCTCTCAATGGGGTTTAAGAACAATATTATTTAAGATACAATTCACGACAAACCCAAAATCCAATTTGATATTAAATACAAGGCTCCGCATGGAAATTATATTGGCCTGTATTCAATATCAAATTCTAAAACTAACAGATATCGTATTGGGAAGAACGATATCTGTATGTTCCAAATTCCTCAATAATATATGTATAATAATGGAATCCAATATTGAAATATTTCGAAGATTATTTCCATTCCAATTTATTCGTTGGAAAAATTCTGGTTATTTCAAAAACCATTTTCTAATCTAATTGATTTATTTAAAAATATTGGATTGTTATACTAGTTAATAACTAGTTCATTTCGATAAAAATATATTTTATCTTTTCAAAACTGGAATTTTTCATCTGAAATCTTTCCAAATCCTTTATTATGATTTTACACAATTTTTTATATTTTCAATAATTTTAATATCGCCATTTCAGTCGGTTTCCAATAATGGCCACCGAACTGCATCCATAGCGACCTTTTCCAAAACTAATTTTGACATATTTTGAAATCCAACCATTCAAATTTAAATCTCTTATATTCATTGGAAAGATCTTTTCGACATATCTCATGTTACATCAATTTGAAGTTAATGGTCGAAATTCGTGAACGGTCGCTGCGCGGTGCATTCCATTCAGGCCATTAAATAATATATATATATATAATATATATAAATCATCGATTCCTATTTAAAACGTATTTTATGAATTGTTTATAAATTCGTTTTAAAATGTTTTCAACTTCATTTTCAATTCTTAAAAAAATTTGAATATCCCATATAATTATAATATTAAAAAGATAATATTTTCGAAATATTAGATTTTGAAATCACTTCTTTTCGATATTTCTTATAAAATGAATAAAATCGATCCATAAATCTAATTGGGTTAAAATAGCGTTTACCACTTAACTCGGCTTCACATTTCAATATTTTCGTGTCCGTCCAAAATCGGACTTCAAAATCACATTTTGATTATTTACCGAACATTTTTTTTAAATATTCGTTATTTTAAAATATTATTTTTTCTGAGTCGGAATGTGACTCAATCAATTATCATATAATTTTAGTTTTATGGATTTCATACACCACATGTATTCCACAATAATGATAGATAATCATTAAACATTCAATTCACATCTAGAGTGCAATTTACACCTATATCAGCATTAAAATAAATAAATTATGCTTATCACAGTCTGTCGATCCACTGGTTGACATACAATTAAATTCTTGGGAGATGTGAACGAACCCATGTGGGGTTTCCAAGCAACATCAGTCTATTCAAAATAATCACTTGTTAATTAATTTATCTAGTTCTAATTCGATTTGAATTATTTTCCTGATTTACGAATTTTCACTGTTTAAATTATAAATAAATATTTATAATTTAATTTCAATTACCACAAAATAATCTTAAATTATTTTTAATATTTTAAACATTTCAGCATCACAAACAAAACACAATATAGTCAATTAAATCGTCCATGGTCTGTGGATGAGGGAGGTGAGCTAACAGGCACCGTATACAATTTATAATGATTAAAAATGATAAAAACTCTACACTAGCAATTCTATATATTTTTATACATGAATACAATAACATGATAAAATATAATTTTAGTGAGAAGGAGTTCTCAAATTGGGTTGCACTCCGCCATTCTTTATTGGCGATGGTTTTAAAAGAATTAAACTGGTCGTTTAATTTTATCAAAAATTCCAAGTAGCTCCGTTTCCGTTCTGGTCAGTTCCATTGCGAAGTACTCTTCGATACGATTCCAACGTGACAGAAATCGTTGAATTTGGACCTCATATGAAAGAGTTAATACCGTTTAAAAATTAATTACTTTTCGAGAAAATTAAATTTCAATTAATTAAATAATTAAAAACTTAACCATCTCCTCTTCATCGCTAACCCCCTTTACCTGCTCAAACCCATACGTCGCACCCTCTCTCTCCAAATCGCACCTACCATCACTGTCGTTACCTAGATCGAAGGAGCCCACTCGGAAACCCGCTGCGAGCTTCACCTCCTCCCTCTAGTGCAAACACTTCGGTGGAACCCATGGAGATAAAAAGGGGTTCGAACCCGGCGGTTTTAAGGAGCAAATCCTCCCTCCAGACTCAACGATAATTCTTCAAACCAGTATTGTGACGATCCCAAAACCCCGTGACACGGTGTTAAGGATAATCATTGGAATATAACACATTAATCATCATTAGCAGATCACAGATAATAGCATAAACGAGAAATAGAATAATTTACACACATATGACAGCGGAATCATATAGATATCACCACATCAGAGAGCACAGTGTAGGATACAACTTAGTGCATAATAATACATAATCAGCCATCATTGCCAGAGGCGGAATCATACATAAAGAGTACACAAAATAAATGCAGTCTACATCGCCAATGGCGGAATCATAATACATATACAATAATGGCAGAAAGAGTCAAAATCAGCACGGTGTAGTCAAGCCTCGCCATGAGCCAAAAGTGCACCAGATACCTATAACTAGGCTGCCCGTGTGGAAATGAGGGCACCCGAGTTTGCAAGGTGAAACAAACTATGAGTCAGTTATGGGACTGGTATGAGAAATCCACTTAACTTATTAACAACAATAATAAGGCAAATCAAAGGACCACGCCACTTTCGCAGAACGGGTTTACTCCAATGAGTGCTAGTGCATGAAATAAAGTAAATGATGGAATCATCGCAATGCTTTTTATAAAATGAAGCCATTATAAGACTCAGGTCCCATCACATAATGCAACGCAAGCCGTAGGATAGAGTTTTACCTTATAATGGCGAAAAATGCTTCATACGTATAAACAAAAGTGTTTGATGTTATTACTGGTGCATATATGTTTCAAAAGTGATTTCAATCATAAATATCAATCCTAGACGGCATGGGTACCATATATCATGTCGCCATACTAGTAATATAATCACATTCGCATATTTCGTATTGGAATTGGATTCCTTCATGAGTCGAGGCAAGGGGCAAGCTCCTCTCCGATTCGAGACACTCTAGCAAATGTCTCAGGACCTCACTATGATCCTTCGATCTTCAGGGCCGGTCCTCTCTTACTTTTGAGGATTAGTTATTCCTGAACACACGTTTCCCGGTCCTTACAGACCTATAATCGAGGTGCCTCGTATTCCAACAACCACACAGGTGAAAAGTATATATAATGTCAGGGCTGGTAGGTCACTGACACCACCTTAGCTAGAAAGAAACGTCGTGCTCTCCCTGTAGTCACTATCCCGTTTTTGACTCATACCTAGGTGTGAGGCTCGCGAATCCACGTTATACACAAAGCTACGTCACATAGACTATGCTTTGATCATCAACCACAAGACTTTGCTTTGCAACAGAAGCCTTGATCATATGCCACTTAGGCGTGCCACACAGGCAATCCACTCCATGCGACTGATTTCTATCAATACATAACCTCTGAGCTCGTACGTCTCAGAGAAGGACGTTAAGCAAGAGAATAAATTCTCCGCCGCCAAACAGATATATATTTAACAGAGATCAATCAGCACAGAACAAAATCCAATGTCATACACACAGTCCATTTACAAGTTCGTTCTGGGTTTGAACGAAACCGGAGGCACCAAATCCTCGCATATCCATACAATCAACAGTATGTCTGGGCGGCTACTACTTCACCTCCTTCAAGGTAGCTACTCCAATCACGAGCATTAGTAGCGCCCATCCATCCAATGTGAAGATCGTCGGTCTTCAACCGTCTTTGACTCTTCGACTTCTCAACGTCGATCGATTATTTGAAATGAGAATGAACTCGGCCTTTTCAAATAACCCACGTATATTTAGATTTTCAAATCAATTTATCACACGGTTAAACTATTCAACATTCACATTTCAGTTCTTTAGTTATAATTTTCATGTTAAATACATTCAACCATCGCATTTCAAGCAAACACAACAAAATTGGTTTATTTCCATTCTATATCGTCTATAGTATTTTATAACGATATATCGCCATTTTTATTTATTTAAAACAGTCATATTTAATTAAACGACGTTTCAGGTCGTGCCGAGGCACTGGCGCTGTTTTTCACTAAATTTGTTTTACACATATCTGAAAATCTAACCATTGGATCTTCACAAATTTTATATCATTAGAAAGATTATTTCGAAATGAATCCAACGGTTTCAGTTTCGGGAAAATCTGACGGTCGAATCTTCTACACTAGTCGTTTAAAGTTACGATTTCAAATTACGAACTACAGCTTCGTTATTCGATTTAATTTAATTAATTATATATATATATATATATAATCGTTTCTGGCGCTATTTTTCATCAGATTTGAATTAAACATTCCAGACAATCCAACCGTCTGATCTTTACAAAGTTGGTGCCGTTGAAAAGATATTTCCAAGGCGAACCCAATGGTTGCGGTTTCGGGAAAATCCGACGGTCGGATTTCCCGCACTAGTCGATTGAAATCACGGTTTCAAAACACGAACCGCACGGCCACGTTTCGTTTTAATTTTATTTATATTTATATATTTATATAAATATAGTTCATTCAAAAATTCCTATATCGTTTTCCCTTCAAATATTTCACTAACGCCTTTAAATTTTGGTAAATTTCGCCATAACCTCCTTTGTACGGGAGGGGTTGGGAAAATTCCCAAATAGCCAAACGGGCGTCTCATCTCAAAAAGAAAAAGAAAAAGCCAAGCGGCTAGCCAACAGGCTCATAAAATCATCACCCGAACAAAACAGTAAACGTGTACCTATTTGTCGAGCACAAAATTTTATTCCTCTTCTCTAGCCTCTTTGCTATAACCTGTTCAATAAATATGCATGTACATATATGAAATTCTTATCACTTATCATTTTCCATTCAGCTTCATATTTGATTCAATTTGGTTTAAAAACGCCATTCATTCTAATGTTGCATGCATAGGCAAAAATCATATTATTAGATAATTAATGAATGTTTCAACTCATGCATATTTATTTGAACAAGTGGCTATTTTCAACACTTCACATTTCAAAAATGATAATTTTGGCGAACTAAAATATATTTCAACACATGGCTATTTTATTTAGTTCCTATGCATGTTAAAAATAATATTTCTTTCCCAAATATTTATTTCAACTCTCGCATATCTTTAGCATATCACATATATAATAAAAATGATATTTTTATCATTTAAAATATTTATCCAACACATGAATGTTTGAAACACTTTGTAATTTCAACAAAAATGCAATTTTTATTGTTCGATCTTTTTATTCAACGCATGAACTTTTCCAATACACACACTTCTCAACACATGAGCATCTCCACACATGGATATTTTATATATGTTATTCATATAAGAAAGATGAAATTTTTATTGTTGAAACTATTTATATATAAGTCGAATATTTTACATACTTCATATATATTATAAAAATGTGATTTTTATTGTTTAAACACTTCATTCATTCACACATAAATTTAATTTTCACACATCACTTCTCAACACAAGAGCATCTCCACACATGGATATAGTTTCAACACATGACTTTAATTTCAACGCATGAAGATAATTTCAACATATGAAAATAATTCTAGCATATGAATATTATTCAAAATTTCGGCAGAATAACGGCAGGGTAGTTAAAACTGGCACCATCCCTAGTACGGCTCCTCGCTCTACCTTAAAACCTCGCGGTTTTTGACAATGGGGATTCATGCATCTAATTCGCACGCAGGCGGCATGTTTTATTTTTATTTCCACAATTATTTCCAATTCATTTCAATCACCAATGGGTATTTTTCAACCACAACCAATCAATATCAACCACAAACAATTATTCAACCATTCGCATTTTTCATCCAATATTTCACACCAATACACAACAATAAATATCGTCCTTGGTTTGTGGACGAGGGGAGTATATATATATAATTTCTATATTTCACTTGCATTTCAACACATATATCAATTATTCTATGCATGTACAATTCATACTTCGCTTATATAGCTTACACAACGCACACACATGAGGTATACAACACGTGTGTAATTTATATTTCGCTTATATAATTTATACATGATATTTTCCATTCAAATTCATTTAATTTAGATTTCTCACCTTGGTTTTTGGAGTGCTAAAAATCGTAGATGACTCAGAAAAATCCGCGGTCTCTTCTATGTGGTAGAGAGCCTCCTTGCGGTCCCGATGTTTCCTGTTTCATCGAATTTCGTCAACACACCATAAAGATATGATTTTTCAAATTTCAAACATCAAAAAGGACTCACTTTTCGCGATGGTTCAAAACTAGGGTTTCAGTTTTCGCTAGAACCGAGGCACGATACTACGATCGGAAGGTACAGCGTGGAAGAGGGAGGAAAGGGGAGTCGATCGTTGGTGGTCGGAGGTGGTTTGGTAGTCCCTGGCGATCGGGGCGACGCTGGGAAGTCACGACGTTTGGAGGAGTGCTGCGCGCGAGATACGAGACGATGGGGGTCGAATCGGGTATGGATCTGGAGAGGGAGGGGAGAGCTTTCGAGAGAGGTTGGTGGCGCTGGATATCGTCGCCTGTGGCGGCGGGATTTTGGCCGGGAAGTGGTGAAAACGGGGCGCCGTCAGTCGAGAGAGAGGGCGAGGGTTTTGAGCATTTTTTTTATTTTTAAAATAATGAAAGAAAAATTTTGATTGGCCAAAGGTTTTATTAAATTTTTAAATAGTGTTTCTCCACACGGACACCAATTCAAACCCAACGACTGTCGCCCCTTGCTAAATACCCCCATCCCGGACACAATAGGATATGTTTCATTGGCCAATTAGACTGTTACAGTCAGTTATTCTTCAAATTAAAATATAAAACATTTAATTTTAACTTTGAACGTACATTTCAATTTGCCAGGGGCACAAACTGATTCGAAAAATTCCAAAAAAATAAATCTAGCTATGTTTTGACGTTACGGTCCCAACAAAACTAGTTTTGTCGAATTCTGAGATCGTTTGAAAAATGGCCATTTTCTGGTCGTTTCAATTTAATAGAAATTGACCAAACACATTTTCTTTTGCCACGCTCACATACTAGCTTCAAAAATTATGAAATTTGAAACCTAGCAATAGTTTGACATCCCAAACCAAACAAAAGTGGTTTCGTCGAATTCCGAGGTCGTTTGCAAAATATCTATTTTCCAGGGCTATATATTCTATATAGCGACCTTTCTGAAAATTCATTCGGCCATAACTTTTGATTCCCGCTATGAAACTTCAATTTTTCAGATTCGTTAGAAAGGTATTGATAAACAGAATTGAATATTTTTGGTTTTACTAAAATCCGTTATATTTTCCACCCTACGCAGTAAGTCAAAATTTGAATTCAAATTTTCAAACTGACTCACTATTTCTAATTCACTATTGTATTGAAATATTCTATTTCAATCGTTCAAATTCCTTTGAAATAACCAATTTAAAAATTTTAAATTAGCTCGTATTTTCCGGGTTGTTACAATCTCCCCCACTTAAAACTTTTCGTCCTCGAAAAGGAAACAACAGTTAAGTAGGAAACAAAATGTAAATGCAAAGTATTGTAAAGGTACCTTGCACCGGAGTTGGTCAGAGATGTCCACTCTGCATTTGGGGTAAGCTTGCTTAATGCTTTCCTCAGTCTCCCAAGTACAGTCTCTAGGATCACTACTCCACTACAGTTTAACTAAATGAACCTTTTTGCTTCTTAGCTCTCTAGTTTCTTTGCCAACAATCTTTAATGGCTCTCTTCTGACTGCTAATTCTGGAATTATTTCCAAGTCCTGTTGCGCTGCTTCTTCTACAACAAGATCCGGATCATGCACATGTCTTCTAAGTTGAGATACGTGAAATACATCAAGCACTCCAGGAAACCAATCTGGTAATTGAACCCTATAAGCAAGTGTTCCAATTCGTTCAAGTATAAGAAAGGGTCCAATAAATCTCGGTGCCAACTTCCCCGTTTTGCCAAATCTGATTACTCCTCTCATCGGAAAAACTTTCAAATAAACATGGTCACCAACAACAAATGTCAAATCTCTTCTTCTAGAATCTGCATTACTTTTCTGTCGGCTTTGTGCGGTTCTCAATCGCTTTTTGATGAAGTCGACTTTATCAGATGCTTCTCTAATCATATCGGGTCATAACACAAGTCTATTGTTGGGTCTACCCAACATGCTGGAGATCTGCACGGTCTGCCATATAGTGCTTCAAATGGCGACATTCCCAAACTTGCTTGATTGCTATTGTTATATGAGAATTCTTCCAAATGCAAGTGATCTTCCCATGACCCACCAAAATCAATTATACAAGCCCGCAATAAATCTTCCAGAATTTTATTCACCCGCTCAGTTTGGCCATCTGTCTGAGGGTGATAAGCGGTGCTCATATTCAGTTTCGGTCCCAATTCTATCTGGAATGCCTCCCAGAATTTGCTAGCAAATATTGGGTCTCTATCACTGACTATGCTGATGGGAATTCCATGCAGCTTAACGATTTCTTTGAAATATATCTGTGCTAGACTTTGAGCGGTTCTATTGGATCTGACAGGTACGAAATGGGCAGTCTTCGTGAAGCGATCTACGATTACCCAAATGCTGTCATTACCTTTCCTGGTTCGCGGCAAACCATCTATGAAGTCCATGGAAATCTGTTCCCATTTCCAACCTGGGACATTCAACGGTTGCAACAATCCAGCTAGCTTCTGTTGGTCGCTCTTGACCAATTGACAAGTAAGGCATCTGCTAACATATAAAGAAATATCCCTCTTCATTTCCTTCCACCAGAAAGTGCGTTTGATATCGTTGTACATTTTACTTACACCAGGATGAATGCAAAGTTTGGATTTATGGCATTCATCTAGCACTTCTCTTTTGAGCTCAGGAATGTTGGGAACACATATTCTCCCTTTCAGTCTCAGAACTTCTTCTTTATCTATCTGAAAACTTGAGGGCTCTCCCTTCTGGATTCTCCCTCTGATCCTTTGAATGAAATAATCATTCCTCTGGAGAGCATATATCTTATCATTCAAGCCAGGTGTAATTATAAGATTGGCAATGATTGCGGTTTTTATACTAAGCGCATCCGCTACAACGTTAGCCTTTCCCGGCGTATACAGGATATCAACATCATATGCTGCAAGAAATTCTAGCCAACGGTGTTATCTCAAATTCAGATCTTTATAGGTGTATAAATACTTCGATGATTGATGATCTGTACACAGTACAAATTTCTCGCCCAATAAATAATGCCTCCAGATTTTCAAAGCAAAAACGATGGCTAGCAACTCAAGGTCATGAGTTACATAATTCTTCTCATGCGGTTTCAGTTGGCGGCTTGCATAAGTGACTACTTGGCCCAATAAATAATTTCTATATTTCACTTGCATTTCAACACATATATCAATTATTCTATGCATGTATAATTCATACTTCGCTTATATAGCTTACACAACGCACGCACATGAGGTATACAACACGTGTGTAATTTATATTTCGCTTATATAACTTATACACGACATTTTCCATTCAAATTCATTTAATTTAGATTTCTCACCTTGGTTTTTGGAGTGCTAAAAATCGTAGATGACTCTGAAAAATCCGCGGTCTCTTCTGTGTGGTAGAGAGCCTCCTTGCGGTCCCGATGTTTCCTGTTTCATCGAATTTCGTCAACACACCATAAAGATATGATTTTTCAAAGTTCAAACATAAAAAAGGACTCACCTTTCGCGATGGTTCAAAACTAGGGTTTTAGTTTTCGCGAGAACCGAGTCACGATACTACGATCGGAATGTACAGCGTGGAAGAGGGAGGAAAGGGGAGTCGATCGGTGGTGGTCGGGGGTGGTTCGGTGGTCGCTGGCGATCGAGGCGACACTGGGAAGTCACGGGGTTTGGAGGTGTGCTACGCGCGAGATACGAGACGAGGGGGGTCGAATCGGGTATGGATCTTGAGAGGGAGGGGAGAGCTTTCGAGAGAGGGTGGTGGCGCTAGCTATCGTCGCTTGTGGCGGCGGGATTTTGGCCGGGAAGTGGTGAAAACGGGGCCCGTCAGTCGAGAGAGAGCGAGGGTTTTGAGCGTTTTTTTTAGTTTTAAAATAATGAAAGAAAAATATTGATTGGCCAAAGGTTTTATTAAATTTTTAAACAGTGTTTCTCCACACGGACACCAATTCAAACCCAACGACTGTCGCCCCTAACTAAATACCCCCATCCCGGACACAATGGGATATGTTTCGTTGGCCAATTCGACTGTTACAGTCAGTTATTCTTCAAATTAAAATATAAAACATTTAATTTTAACTTTGAACGTACATTTCAATTTGCCAGGGCCACAAACTGATTCGAAAAATTCCAGAAAAATAAATCTAGCTATGTTTTAATGCTACGGTCCCAACAAAACTAGCTTTGTCGAATTCTGAGATTGTTTGAAAAATGGCCATTTTCTGGTCGATTCAATTTGATAGAAATTGACCAAACACATTTTCTTTTGCCACGCTCACATACTAGCTTCAAAAATTATGAAATTTGAAACCTAGCAATAGTTTGACATCCCGGACACAACAAAAGTGGTTTCGTCGAATTCCGAGGTCATTTGCAAAATATATATTATCCAGGGCTATATATTCTATATAGCGACCTTTCTGAAAATTCTTTCGGCCATAACTTTTGATTCCCGCTATGAAACTTCAATTTTTCAGATTCGTTAGGAAGGTATTGATAAATAGATTTAAATATTTTTGGTTTTACTAAAATCCGTTATATTTTCCACCCTGCACAGTCAGTCAAATTTTGAATTCAAATTTTCAAACTGACTCACTATTTTTAATTCACTATTTTATTGAAATATTCTATTTCAATCGTTCAAATTTCTTTGAAATAACCAATTTAAAGTTTTTAACTGGCTCGTATTTTCCGGGTTGTTACAAGTATGGATATGTAAAAGGAAGAACTGTAATGTCCCAAATTTTTGAACGTTAATTATGAATTTTAAAATCCGTTTTAAATATTGATATGGTGATATTAATGGATTATATATCGAATTTATTTATCAGAAAATGGAGTTCAATTTTATATATTTATAAATTAGTTATAAAACGAGCTGCAGCGGTGCAATAGTTCGTAATATAACATTTCGAACTTCAATTGAATATACATGATCTGATATAAGTCGGATCTCTATGAAACAAGAAACTGTTGAATCGATTAGATGATAATTTTGTAAAGTAAGAGAAAAATCGAGATTTCATATTATAGATTGCAAGTTATGCCCAAATCAAATTTTTAGGAAATCACTATGGAATTGTTTGTAAACCATAACAATAATTTAATATAATTAAATATTGGTTTCGAATTTGGACAAGATCTTTGAGACATAGTTATAATTTAATTCTTAGAATTTTACTGTAATTTTTAATTTAGGAAATACATAGCTTTTAATTCGGAGTATATTGCACCCTATATCCTCATTTTGGGGTTTCAAAATATATGTTAACTTGTCTATATTACTATATTTTTGGAATCGTAGGGCTTTGCTCGACACAACGATATTTTTATTTTTGTCAATAGCGGTCCTTAAACAATAAAATCACGCTATCGCATACACTTCCATATAAATATCGAGCCTATCCAATTGGTAAATATTTAGTCTCCTGTCAGAAAAAATTGGTCAATTCCTATGTTCAAATTTGTCAACTCAACCTACCATATACCATTCTCCCCACATGATGCCACATCATGTATTGTCTTTTTCAGGCTTATACACACACATAAACTAAACATCACCATTAAAAACTTATAGTTATCCTATATTTTTATGTAAAACCTATGCATTCCTCTACCGTGTACTATACTGGATAGAGACGTTGATATTATCTTCCATTATCTCTTCTATAAATACAACGCTTCTTATCCCTTCAGTTTCCTGAAAGAAATACACATGCCACCATTAATTAATTCTAAAAACTTAATAAAACAATACACACCTCTTTAAATCCGAAAACATTTATATATGTAATGCTTAAGCGTTCCTCTTCGTTCTTGTATACATATGATTGGGTTTAGCTTCAGTATTGTTCGCGGGTATTAGCACCAGAGTGCCTATGGCTCAGGTTATCACGGAATAAAAGCAGTACGATGGAAGAGAAGGTTGTGTACCAGGTTGAGTGGGTGCAGGAAAAGGGTAGAAAGGAGAGATCAGAGTTAGTTTAAGCATCGGTGGTTGGAGAAGCCTGCAGTAGGGAGGGTCGGAGCTTGGGATATTGGTCGATGGACGCTGATGTAGCAGCAGTGTCAGGGCAAAGTGCTAGGGGAGATTGCGAGCAGCTGTATCTAGGGGAGTCACGAGATTGGTGCATGTTAATAACGGGTGGTGTACGCGTGTTAAGAGAAGAAGCGATGAGCGAAGAAAGTTGTTGCTGAGTGATCATTCAGTAGCGGTGGCAGTTTACAGGGGCAAAGTGTAGAGACGTAGAAGATTGAGGGAAGGGAAGAGTTGAAGTACTGTAGAGGATTACGGTGGGATCTGCATGGCAATTGGTAGTCGTCTTTCAAGGTGGCAGCGTGTGACACCCCACGTTCATTAATGTCACTCACAAAGGGAATGCATTAAGTTTCGTGAAGCATTGTAGCTAAACTGACACAAAATATTACAAGCCAGATATAATTAAGACAGCAGCGAAAATTAAAATTTTTATTTCAAACACAAATCATACGTTGTGGTCCAAAATACCATAAGTCACAAAAAACCATTACAACAATATAACTTCTGTCTTTTAACATCAGAGTACATAAATACTTAAAAGAAAATATAATTCCCTAAATAAAAGAGACGAAGCCATAGTAGAGATAAGAAATTGAGCCATACTTCGAAAGCAGCTCTAGCAAGATGATAACTGAGTCCTGACTAAGCCCGAGTGTTTCCTCCCTGAGAACCTAGGAAGAAACAGAAGAAAGAAGAGGAAACAAACGGGTTAGACATAAAGTCTGGAAAGTCTAGTTACTTTTAGCAAGTAAATAAATAAAAGTAGCATGATAGGCATATAAAGTGGATAAGAGAGATCACGACATATATGGCAAGTGTGACAAGGTAGAAAGGATAATGTGTATATGCTTCTCTAATGATTACTCTACACTATTACTAGTGTAACCAGAATGAGATGGTCCCTTCCACTATAAGGTGGTAGACTTAGGCATACGTACAAATGTACCCTAACCCTAATCGATCGACTCCCTACTCTATAGATACACTGTGCCAGTCCCACAGTAGGATGTATCACGTCCTAAAGTGGCAACCCCTTGCTGATATGCACAGCCTGTTGTAACACCCTGAATTTTCTGTGTCTATTAAAAGAACGAATTAAATAATACTTAACTTTTAAAGTGAGAATTAAGGGAAATGGGTTAAGCTATTGCGTTCGTCTTGAAATTCTACTTGGTATAGAGTCCAAGTTTTCGTAAATCGGACTTCGAATGAAGAAGTTATGGCCCTCATAAATTTCAGAAATTTAAATAAATTAAAAACAGTTCAGAGTTAAAATTCAAAATTCAAACGAAAGACGAGGAAGCGGGCTTGGCGGGATATTTCCCGCACCAGGCCTGGTCGACCAGGGGTTCGACCTCCCCTATACATGTCGTCAAGGGGGTCGACCTGGGGGTCGACCTACCCCCTCACCCAGATCCAAAACTATGATGATTCTGACTTGTTGTTGAGTCTTTTCTGACCTGTTGCTAAGTCACTAGGGCATAGGTGGCAATTCTGGATGACTCTATCTAGTCTGGACGGTTGTGATTGCTCAACAGCTCACATAAGGTTAAACTTCTATAAAAGCAACCCTAGTCCTCAAACCCTAAATCACACAAATTCATTCCAAGGAGCCACCATGTTGTCCATGATCGTTCTAGCCTAGCCACCATTTCTTCTTCAACTAGAAAACAAGTCAAAAGCTACGAATCAAAACTAACTTAGAGAATTGATAATTTTCTTCAAGGGATTGCTTTTCAGTTTCAAAAAACATATCCGAGAAAACAAGACTTTCTTTTGTTTGTAAGTCCTGTTATTATTTAGATGTGAACGGTTAAAAGTTATGATTTGTAATAAATTGAAAACTAGCAATATTTCTAGTTGTAAGATAACGATGATGCTGATTCATGTCTATTCTTGTGTTGATTCTATCGAATATGCTTTCGAGACTATTGTGGTTATTATGTTGGTGTTAAACCAATCATGTATTATGTAAATTTGATGACTTATTCATGTTATGTTACATGCAAGTTGTTAGGCTATTGTGGTTATTATGTTGATGTTAAACCAATCATGTAAATTTGGTGACTATTCATGTTATGTTACATGCAAGTTGTTAGGCTAAGACATGTATTAGGTTTAGATCTACATTTAGATATATGAAAATTGGATCCAAGATAAAAGTTCACACTCACATGCCTAGTTGAACTTGTGTAAAACCATATGCTTAAGATTCATGTTTATTGGATCCAAAATAAAAGTTTACATTCACATGCCTAGTTAAACTTGTGTAATTCCATATGCTTAAGATTTATGTTTATTGGATCCAAAATAAAAGTTTACATTCACATGCCTAGTTGAACTTGTGTAATCCTATATGCTTAAGATTCATATTTATTGGATCCAAATTTCAAGTTTACATTTACATGCCTAGTTGGATTTGGGAAATTTCATATGCTTAAGACTCATGTTAATTGGATCCAAAAATGCAAGTTCATTGTTTTATGCCAAAATTTATACGACACATGTTTAGTTAGATCCTTATTATGTTGTATTAATGGCACATGTTCCTTTCTTTCCCCTTTTGTACATAAGTTAGGCTAAGTTACGAGCCTAACATTCTATGTGAATTTTGCGAACGTATGACGGGGGTAACATTAGGAAAAACCTTAAATTTATATTATTGGCATAATTTGGCCCATAAATAAATAAATGATTAGTGGCATAAAGATGGTATAATTTATATACCAAAAATTTTGAATATGATTTCGAGGAAAAATTAGGCATGACTTGAATGGCAATAATTGTGGAAAATCTACATATAAATATGAAAAGTAAATATGTAAATTAAGTAAAAGACGAATATGCCTAACCCGAGGTTAGATTGAGTTATGGTGTAAGACTTCCCGGAACCGCCCTGCACATCCAGCAACATAACAATATATATCTAATGTGAGAGTGTGACGACCCAGAAAATCTGAACCAATTTAAAATTTTTAAATTGGCTAAAATAATGGATTTTAAATATTTAAAATAAATATTTTAAATAATGGCGATGAAAACTGAGTTTGAATCGACATTTGAAAACGAATATAATTAATTATAATTATATATAGAATTGAAAATGGCGCGGTAGTTCGATAATTCAATTTCAAACTTCAATTGAATATACCGGGTGCAAAACAATCCGGATTTTAGTGAAACCAAAAACATTAGGATCTAATTGATGATATCTTTCCAACGAATCTGACGAATCGAAATTTGATAGCGGGAATCAAAAGATATGTCCAGTTGAAAATTCTGATTAGTCGCTATGGAATTCAGGCCCTTAAAAATGGACATTTTGCAGATGACCTCGGATTTCGACGAAACCACTTTTGTTGGATCCGCAGTGTCAAGTTATTGCTAGGTTTCAAATTTCATAATTTTTCGAATCAATATGTGAGCGTGGAAAAAGAAAACGCGTTTGACCAGTTTCAATTGATTTTAATCGACTGGAAATTGACCATTTTTCAAACGGTCTCAGAATTCGACGAAATTAGTTTTGTTAGGACCGTATCGTCAATACGAAGCTAGAAAATATTTTTCTGGAATTTTTCTAGTTAGTATGTGGCCCCGGTAATTTGAAATGTACGCTCAAAATTCAATATAGTGATTTAAATGTAAATTCAACGGAAACTGATTGTAACGATCAAATCAGCTAGCAATACATATCCCATTGTGTTCAGAATGGGGGTAATACGCTATACACGACAGTCGGTGGGTCCCATTTCGACTTCGAATAAAAAGTCAACTTTTAAATAGAAATTTAATAATAATAAATATTTATATAAACTCTTTTTCTCTCTCTCTCTCCTCACATTCATTCTCGTTCAAAAAAAAAAAAAGGGAAAACCCCTAAAACTATCTATTGACGCCCCCCTGAAGCATCGCCGCCACCACCGAAGCTCCGACGAAGACGAGCCCCCCCAGTTCGAGACGCTGAAGCATCCGCCCACCTCGAAGCCAGCTCCGACGAAGACGATCCGCCCCCCCGTCGAATCAAATCGAGCAGCCCCCTGAAGCATCGACGCCACCACCACCGAAGACCACTGCCTGCCGCCGACGTCTTCTTTTTCCCCTCCTTCTTCGCAGGTTAAAGTAAGTATTTTTTTCTTCTGAAATACTGATTTTTTTTAAATGATTTAAATTCTGATTTTAAATGATTTAAAACTGATTTTATAAAGATATAAATACTGATTTTTTTTTAAAATGATTTAAATTCTGATTTTAAATGATTTAAAACTGATTTTATAAAGATTTAAAAACTGATTTTATAAAGATTTAAAAACTGATTTTTAAAATGATTTAAAACTGATTTTATAAAGATTTAAAAACTGATATTTAAAATGATTTAAAAACTGATTTTTAGAATGATTTAAAACTGATTTTATAAAGATTTTAAAACTGATTTTATAAAGATTTTAAAACTGATTTTATAAAGATTTAAAAACTGATTTTAAAAGATTATAAAACTGATTTTATTTTGAAAAGAAAACTGATTTTTTTTTCGAAAGAGGTTAAAACTGATTTTTAAAAAGGTTTTAAAACTGATTTTAAGTTAAAAGGAAAAGATTTAAACTTTAAATAGGAAAAGATTTAAACTTTAAATAGGGAAAGATTTAAACTTTAAAAAAGAAAAGATTTGATCTTTAAAATGGAAAAGACGGAATTTTTATTAAGATG
This sequence comes from Allium sativum, assembly GCA_030737875.1. Taxonomy (NCBI): domain Eukaryota; kingdom Viridiplantae; phylum Streptophyta; class Magnoliopsida; order Asparagales; family Amaryllidaceae; genus Allium; species Allium sativum. The sequence continues at coordinate 962,551,450 of CM060912.1, read as the reverse complement.
TAAGATATGATTTTTATATATTGAAAGTCGAAGTAAAAATCAGATTTTTATATATTGAAAGTCGAAGTAAAAATTCGATTTTTATATATTGAACAGCGTAGTAAAAATTCGATTTTTATATATTGAATAGCGTAGTAAAAATTCGATTTTTATATATTGAATAGCATCGTAAAAATTCGATTTTTGCAAATGTAGAGAATACGGGCAACGAAGCGACAAAAGGCGAGATTGGCGAAGATTTCTCTAAGGAAGAGTCGTGTTATTGGATAGCTATTGGTGAGATTTCTGATTTAAAAATTATAAATGGGTGAGGATTTCTCACTCTTCAATTTGTTTTTCTATATATATATGTGTGTGAAAATAAAAGTGAATTGCTATATATAAATATATATATATATATATATATACGACTCTTGTCCACAAACCATGGACGATATCTATTGGTTGAAATTGTTGAGAAAATTGATTGATAGCGAATGGTTGTTTGGGATTGTTTGTGATTGATATTGGTTGATTGTGGTTGAAAAATACCCATTTGTGATTGAAAAATCTTTGGTTGAAACCACTTAGGATTAGTTTGTGGAAATGAAATTAATATATACATGCCGCCTGCGTGCGAACTAGATGTATGATCCCCATTGTCAAAAACCGCGAGGTTTTAAGGTAGAGCGAGGAGCCGTACTAGGGACGGTCCCGGTTTAACTACCCTGCCGTTATGCTGCCGAAATTTTGAATAATATTCGTGTGTTTGAATTATTTTCATATGCTTAAACCATATTTATTCATTAAATAGAAAACCTTCATGTGTTGAATTGATATTCATTCGTTGATTAGAAATTCATGTGTTGAATGGTATTCGCGTTTTAAAATATAAAAATCACATTTTTATCTATATATAGAAACTATAGAAAACATTCATGTGTTGAATTGATATTCATTCGTGATTAGAAATTCATGTGTTGAATGGTATTCATATTTTGAAACAAATTGTTTGATGATAAAAATCCCATTTTTATCACCAACTTGAACTATATAGAAAAATAGTGTTTTGAAATGAATTGTTTTATAATAAAAATCACATTTTTATTGTATGCATAAATCGTTGAAATGTGAAGTGTTAAAAAAATTGCCACTTGTTCAAAATAAACATATATGAGTTGAAATATTCATTAATTAGCTAATGAAATGATTTGCACCTATTTAGGTAACATTAGAATGAATAGTGTTTTTAAACCAATTAGAAATCATATATGAAGTTGAATAGAAAATGATAAATGATAAGAACCGTATATATATGTACATGCATATTCATTGGACAGGTTATAGCAAAGGGGCTAGAGAAGAGGAATAAAATTTTGTGCCCGACAAATAGGTACACATTTACTGTTTTGTTTGGGTGATGATTTTATGAGCCTGTTGGCTAGCCGCTTGGCTTTTTCTTTTTCTTTTTGAGATTAGAAGGACCGGGAAAGCTATTTGCAATTTCCCGATGCTCCCGGTGCAGGGGAGGTTATGGCGAAATTTTCCAAAATTTTAAGGTGTTAGAAAAATATTTGAAGTGAAGACGATATGGAAATCATTGAATGAACTATATTTATATAAATATATAAATATAAATAAAATTAAAACGAAATGAGGCCGTGCAGTTCATATTTTGAAACCGTGATTTCAAACAACTAATGCGGGAAATCTGACCATTGGATTTTCCCAAAACCTCAACCATCGGGTTCGCCTTGGAATAATCTTTCCAACGGCACCAACCTTGTAAAAATCCAACGGTTGGATTGTCTGGAATGTTTAATTCAAATCTGAAGAAAAACAGCGCCAGAAGCGATTATATTTATATATATATATATAAATATAATTATATATTTAATCGAATAACGACGCTGCAGTTCGTATTTTGAAATCGAAAATTCAAACGATTGTACCGGGAGATCCGACCGTCGGATTTTCCCGAAACTGGAACCGTTGGATTCGTTTTGAAAAGACCTTTCTAATGATGTAAATTTTGTGAAGATCCAACGGTTAGATTTTCAGATATGTATAAATCAAATCTGAAGAAAAACAGCGCCACGGCCGCTTTATGGCCCGAAGCGTCGTTTTGAATAAATTAGCTATTTTAAAATAAATAAAAATAGCGAGAAATCGTTATAAAATAGTGGGAACGTTATGGAATGGAAATAAACTGAATTTGCTTGATTTATGTGACATTTGATGGTTGAATGTGTTTGGTGTGTAAATTACATTAAAGGACAATATTGGTGTTGTCGAATAATTTGACCATTGAAATAAATCGATTTGAAATTCTAAATATACGTGAATTATTTGAAAAGGCCGAGTTAATTCTCATTTCGAATAATTGACCGACGATTGAAATTCGAAGATGAAGACGATGGTCGAAGACCGGAGATCTTCACCTCGTTTGGATGGTAACCGAGGTCCTGATTGGGAGGCATCCCGAAATATGGATAATGAGTGGTGATCGTCCAGACGTACGTGGTGATCGAAGGGTTTGCGAGGTATTTAGTGCCTCCGGTTTCGTTCAGACCCAGAACGGACTTGTAAATGGACTGTGTGTCTGACATTGGAGTTTATTCTGTGTTGATTGATTTCTGTTAAATATACATCTGTTTGGCGGTGGAGAATTTATTCTTTTGCTTAACGCCCTTCTCTGTGACGCACGAGCTCAGAGGTTGTATATCGATGGACATCAGTCGCATGGCATGAATTGCTAGTGTGGCATACCTAAGTGGAAAACGATCAGGGCTTCTGTTGAAAAGCAAAGTCTTGTGGTGACGATCAAAGCACCGCCTGTGTGGCGTAGCTTTGTGTATAACGTGAAATCGCGAGCCTCACACCCCGGTATGAACCAGAAACGGGAGAAAGGACCTCAGGGAGGGCCTACGTTTCCTCCTAGCTAAAAGTGGCGTCAGTGGTTTTACACGCACTGACGAGTTTGACTTATGTGGTTGTTGCTGTTGCAAGGCGCCTCAGTTAGATCGGACGATCCGGGTCCGATGGAGTCATTCGTTGGCTCGCTTACGCCCCAAAGGGCGGCGAAACGTAGTGCTCAGGCATTTTAATCCACTCCGTGTGGACCGGCCCTGACGATCCAAGGCTTGCCTGCGCGCTTGCCTGAGACTCGGGCTAGGCAGTCTCGAATTCGGGAAGGACTATCTTTTGCCTTGTTTCATGACGAAAATCCAATTTCCAAATACGAAATCGTGCGGTTTTGATTGTATATATATATGGCGACATGATATATGGTACCCATGCTGTTTATGATTGATAGTTATGATTTGAAATTGTTTTCAAAACATATAAACACTAGTAATAATATCAAATGCCTTTGTTTTATTCGTATCAAGCATATTTTGGCCATTATAAGGTAAAACTCTATCCTCCGGTTTGCGTTGCATTGTGTGATGGGAACTGAGTCTTATAATGGCTTCATTTTTATAAAAAGCATAGCGATGTTTAAAAGAAAGATTTGTTTTAAAGCACTGGCAATCCGATGGAGAAAACCCGTTCCACGAAAGTGGCGTGGTCCTGTGATTAGCCAAATTATATATATGTGTTGAGTGGATTTCTCATACCAGTCCCATGACTGACTCGTAGTTTGTTTCACTTTCAAACTCGGGTGCCCTTTTTTTTTTCTACACGGGCAGCCTTGTATTCAGGTTTAGTTGGTTCTTTTTCTGGATAGCTGGAGCTGAAGATGGATTCTATCATTTATTTCTTTTTATGCTGTTCAGCTCCTATTGTACATATTTTGTTTATTTCCACTGTAGACATTTATGTATAGCTGAACTGTATTTGTACTAAGTAAGATCCTGTATACTGTGTAACTCTGATGATTACTTTTATCCAGTATATTTTATTGTCCATTATCTGGTGTATTTACTTAATTCTGTTCTGCTATTATCTGTTTATGTGTTATATTCCAAAGATAACCCTTGTTTCCGTGAGAACGGGATTTGGGGTCGTCTCAGAGAGGTTATTGCATCAAGCCTAAAAGAACCCGAGGTTAGACTGAGTTGCGGTATAAGATTTCCCGGAACCAACCAACACATCCAGCAACCGTAATAATACATATTTAATGTGAGTGGTTGGTGCTTTAATGAATGAATTAAAGCTAAGACATGAATGGGAGGGTTAAGTTAATTAAGGCAACACTTAACCAATGCAACATGTTAACTAAACTGATGAGTGGGTCAGGTTAATTTGAGAACACTTAACCATTTTAACATGTTGATTAGGAAACCCTAGTAACGGGGACCCATTTCTGCAGTAACCCACATAGATATGTCACGGTACCCTGAATTAGGCAGGGTGGGGCACGATTACTGGGCTGATTATAAGCGGTCAAAACAATGAAGGGTGGTGCGTCAATGTAGGTTCCGATGGAGTGAGGTCGTGCATGTACTCCGGAGTGGAAAAAGCAGGCACTGGGCATCAGTAGTTATACTCTATGCATCTTGAATTGTGTCGGGTTGCCACCATAGGATTTGATACACCCCATGGTGAGATGAGCACAAGTATCTACAATCATGCGAGGTCAAATGACACAAGTGGTAAACGTATACGAGTTGGAGCTGATCGATAAAAAGGGGATTATCTATCTTGAACACATGGTGCTAGTTGAAACACTTGTAAGAGGTGTCTTCTTTTCTTCCGTCCCCCCTCCCCCCCGGCCAGGTCCGCAGGGAGGGAATACTTTAGCTTAGATCGGATCATTTCCAGCTTGAAGAGAGTAGATGTATTGCTTGGAATCTTTTTCCTTGGGCTATGGCTTTGGATACTCTCATATTGTGGATTTATGCTGCCTTACTATTGTTTTAATACTTCTTTTTGTTTTCATTCAAGACAGAGATTTTGTTGTAATAATTTGGAAACTGGTTTGAGACAGTTGTTGTAATGTTTTAACTGAACCACGTATTTATGAAATAAATTTAGTTTTTCCGCTGTTTATATGTCTGTCTTGTTAATTATCTGTATCTTTTACCTATAATACTCCACCTAAATTAAGGCATTCCCTTTGTGAGTGACCTTAATGGTGGTGGGGTGTTTCGCTTGGTATCAGAGCTGATGGTTGCCAGATCAGATAAAATTTTTGGAAACTAATTTTCAAATAGAAGTTTAAAGAAGCATTTTCAAGAAAAAGTGTTGTTTTAAAAAGGCATAATTTCTCCCAAAGCCATATGCATTATCTTCCTATCCTTTGTTTTGAATCTTTTCTTTTCCGTTTCTGCATGTCAAGGGGTCTTAACCTTCCAGAGGTTGTACCGGTACCTGACTGGTTCAGAATGTACCTAGAGGCTAGGGTTAATGATGCAGGCCCAGCAGACGTTACTTCTCTCCCAGTCACAGCTGTTCCTCCTCCTCCTCCTCGTGCAATTGCTTTCTCTAAGATATATAGGGACTTTCAAGCCATGGGTGGAAAGAACTGTAATGGGACTGAGTCATTTTTAGAAGCAAGAAACTGGCTCAAAGAAACCGAGGACTTGTTTGTTATCTTCGAAGTGGACGATAGGGAGAAGATACAGTTGGCCATGTGGTTGCTTATAGACGAAGCCTCTTATTGGTTGGAAGTTACTAATGATGAGAGACTTGTTGAAACTTGGGAGGATTTCAGAATGAGGTTTGAAATGAAATTCCTCTCACAAGCTGAACGTAGCCTACAGATGGAGAAATTCTTAGCTCTTAAACATGGAAGTATGTCGGTCAAGGAATACGTCAACAAACTCAATCAGCTGGCTAGATTCAGACTGGAGTTAGTGAACACTCCCCATAAGAAGGCTCTCCGTTTTGTTAAAAGGTTAAATGAGCCACTGCATAGCTTAGCTATGTCCCATATACCTATGGGTGCAACTTATGAGAGACTGGTGGACATGGCACTACTACAGGATGAAGACAAGGATGACTGGAAAGAGGCAAAGGTGGAAGTACCTCAAAATAAGAAAGTGGAGGGATCCCAAAATAAAAAGACAGACTCAAAGAAGGACGGGAAGAACAACAAACTCCGTGATAAGAGGAAGTGTAATTTTTGTGGCATTCCTGGACATCTGATTAAGGACTGCAGAAAGAAAAGGAGGAAAATGGGTGGTTGTTTTCACTGCGGCGAGACAGGACACATGGCTAAGGATTGCCCAAGAAAGCAAGGGCAAGGGCAGAGGACTGGATCTACTTCTGGAGGGCAGGTTCACGCTCTCATGGCACCTCCACAAGAACAAGGTGGAAATATTTTTGTGTTGAGAGTTTTGTTTATGTTTTTGATCATCATGTTAGTACACTCTTTGATTATGGCACATCGCACTCTTTTATATCCACTTCTTTAGTTGAATCTCTGCTCCTAGACACCAATATAGTAGAGGATCCCTTGGTTGTTTCAAATCCAATTGGGGGCTCTGCCTATTTTTCAAAGATTTGTTTGGATTTGGAAATTTCTATACTAAGCATTGGGTTTAGATGTAATCCCTATGTTTTGGGCTTCACGGGCTATGGGTTGATTCTTGGTATGGATTGGTTATCCAGTAATGGTGCCATCCTCGGTTGTGAAAAGAGAGCGGTTAGACTTATGACCCGCCTCGGTAACACTCTCGAAATCTCTTGTAATCCCATACCTCCTGTTATGCTTAGGTACCTAAAATCTCTTGATGCGTCTGTTGAAAACTTGACGTCTGTTAGAGTAGTCCGTGAATAATCAGATGTATTTGAAGAGGTTAAGGTTTACCTCCGAAGCGGGAGATAGACTTACGCATATACCTTGTTGATAATCCAAAATCTGTAGCTCTACCTGTTAGACACATAGCTCCAAGGGAGAGAAAAGAGCTCAGCAAGCAAGTTAAAGAGTTGCTCGTAAAAGGGTTTATAAGGCAGAGTATTTCTGAATGGGTTGATCCAGTAGTATTCGCAACCAAATCGGATGGTTCACTTCGCCTATGCGTTGACTATAGTGAACTAAACAATCTAACCAAGTAGAATAGGCACCCACTTCCAAGAATAGATGACTTATTTGATCAGCTTGTAGGTGCATCGGTTTTCTCCCAACTAGATCTGGCTATCGGGTTTCATCAGCTAAGAGTGGCTGAAGACAGCATTGATAAGACCGCGTTCAGAACCCCAGATGGTTTCTTCAAATGGCTTCTCATGCCTTTCGGCTTGAACAAGACACCCGCTTATTTCGTTGATTTGATGAGCAGGGTGTTCAGGGAGTTCCTTAATAAGTTTGCGGTGGTCTTCGTAGACGACATTTTGATTTTCTCGAAGAATGACGAAGAGCATGTTTTGCATTTAAGGGAAGTCATGGATACTTGTAGTGGCCCGCAAATCCGTAATACCAGAGTTGACTACATACACCATACATCTAACCCAAATATCAGGAAAATATGAATCAATTTTTTAGAAGAAGAACAGACATAACAACACGGAATCTCACATTTCAGCGTAACAAAATATAATATATCATAACTTTTGAAATACAAAATTCCAACTGTATAACATACACTTGTCAGAGCACAACACAGCGGATCAAAACTCTATATAACTAACGCTGAAGCCTCCTGCTCCAAGCTCCTTTAGATAGATCTTTAAATTACTGAACTACTTGACTGCCCGTACAAATTTAGGCATCCAAGAGTTTAGGTAAGACAAAACAAAATAAACTCCGGGTCAGTCATGGGACTGGTATGAGTAAACAATTTAAAACAGTTTCATAAACTAAATGATATCTCATAAGACCATGCCATATAACACGAAGCATATTTTTCCCTTATGAGAATCCAAACCACTTGATTTAACTTTCAAATCCTTTTGAAATAAAATGAAAAACTTTATATCAAAACTCTTTTGATATTATAATAGTGTCTAAATCAAGTAAATAACAATCTAGTGGAACGTTTGCAACTCACGTTCCACATATACATACAATCAAAACCGCAAGCACTTATTGGGTAATGGATTTCCAACTATGACAAGGTATGGAACCACCTTCCGATAATTTATCTCTAGAGGAGAATACACTAGGTTCAACAAGAACATCTTGCAACCCGGCCACACATGACCGACCACTCATTTCGCTTGAATGTATCGAATGTATATCACCAATGGTTGGGATCAGCAACCGTTTCCCAAATGGGACAACATCTAATAGTGTAAGGAATTTAATGGATCTCTAGATAGGTGATGATACAACCTAATGGGAGATAACCACATAGCCATGATGTCTGCCCGATTTTTGTCATTTCCGGGTTGTTGAGGCCAGATGCTTCGATTACTTTCCATTCATTGATAACACGATCACTTTGAATTCCACATTATCAGATCCGTTAATAACTAATTGATTTGCATAAATATTATGGATATTATGCTAAGGGAATAAATCCATTACAACCATATATATTTATACAGACCAACCCATTCGATCATTGGAAATACTCTGTCAGACACTCGTCCATATACGTTCGTTTTGGGACTAAACGAAACCGAAGGCACTATTCAGTACATCCATCCTAGGCAATCTCTACCAAGGACTTATACAACAGCCCTTGCACTTTAATCCGTCTTCAATATATTCAGCATGCTTGGTTCACAATGCTTATGCCAATACGGAGTGGTTCTTCGGATAATAATCCAACCAGTCTCCCCATATTGACAACGATGGTCAAAACTTCGATAGTCTGTGATTTAACTATCGAATAAAAACAAGTGTTCATTCAACATATCAAACAAATCACTGGGCTCTCTAATTAATATTTCATTAATTAAATCTCTTCTCCGTTTCCTTATCAATATTTGTTAACCAAATATTTTCGATAATCATCTTGGCCTTTTACGTTAATTGGAAAACATTTCCATATATCGTCTTCTTCTATTTTCTATAATTAGAAAATATCTTCTATTTATAATTGGAAAATATTCCAGTTACTTATCTCTTTCATGACCATTCATTTCGTGACTTAAGAAATATTTATAATCATATTTCCCAAAATTCACTTCCTTGGGTTAAAACGAATGTTGTTTAAAACATCGTTACGACAACCCAAACACTGCATTCAACTAACTCTTATTCAAATATTCCTCTTCGAGACTGGATCTTGCTATTTATCAGTTAAAAGTTAAATCAATCAAGTTGGGGTATAATTACCTTTCAGACCTTGACTGAAAACATCATTAACTTCAAAACAAACAAGACCAGTTAACTCGAATAATCAACAACAAAAAAACCAATTATTCTTTTTTAAAACATATATACATTTCTCCTTCTATTACTAGATTTTCGATTTCTTTTTTATTTGTACTGTTCTATTTTTAAGTTCGATTCCTTATCGAATTCTATATATATCGATACATTGATTTCTAACTATCAAAATTTCTTAAAAAATTTCTAACTCCTTAAATTCCCAGAAAAAATCGCCATAACCTCCTTTATACCGGGAATATTGGGAAAATACCCAAACCGCCACACAGGCCTCTCTATTCAAAAATAAAAAAAGAAAAAGCCCAGCGGCTAGCCGATACGGCGCATAAAAACCCATATGTGAATTAAATACATACCTTTAGTCGGGCATTCTGTATATATATCTTCATTAACTTCATTCCATACCTGTCTCATGTATATCCATACATTTCTAATTCACTTCAACTTAGTACACTCGTTTTAACTCAACTCGTTAATTAATTCGTTAGTTAACTCTTTGCCTATTTCACTTGAATATTTGAATATAACATGTTTCAAATATATTTCAACTTACTCATAAACTAATTGAATTCCATTTTCCAACTTAGGTTTCATATTCGATTCGAATATGAAGTCAAGTCAACTTGATTCAATCATTTTAACTTAATTCATTTATCAGTTCGCTAATTAACTCTTTTGCCACTTTCACTTTGAAAATGACATGTTCAAATATATTTTAACTTGTTTATACACTAATTGAATTCTATTTTTCAATTCAAGTTCCATATTCGATTTCGAATATACATTTACAATTCCATTTCACTTTCCAAGGTCTTATTTCGTTTCAAAACTTTGATTAACTAATTTCTCTTCAACTTAGATAATTCTATTCAATAATCAAAAATATGATTATAGTTTCAAAAATCATTTCATTTGCTTCACTTGAGTTCATATATATTTTATAACTCAAGTCTAGATTTTTCTAATGGACCTTCGGATTTTTATTTGCTTAAAAATCCTTATATTCATATATATAAACCACTATGGCTTCACTTGAGTTCATATGTATAACTCAAAATCTTTCAGACGAAATCCAGATTTTTCTCTTCCACTAAAAAACTATTATCTAACTGGTCCCGACGGTTCACTTTTCAAGGAATTCCGACTAAATTTGAGTTCTATATACTCAATTGAAGTTCAAATCGCCAATTTATGAAATGTCGCGCTGCGGCGAGTTCGTTTTAATTTTAAATATATATATATATATATATATATATAAACTTTTAAACTTCGTTTAAATAAATTCAACTCTATTCTGATATATTTTTTATATATATCAAATCCATTTTTCCAATTCAACATAATACCTCTGATATGTTTCTCTTCTATTTGAAATTCTATATACAAATTGCATTTCACTTCTACTTGAATTCTATATTCAAATTCCATTTCAATTCTCTTATTCAAATTTTATTTGAATTTTCTTATTCAAATTCTATTAGAATTTCTATGTTCAAATTATATATTTTAATTTCAATGTTACAAATCTATATTTGAATTTCTATGTTCAAATTCTATATTTGAATTTCCGTTATTCAAATTCTATTTGGATTTTCTATATTCAATTTCTATTTGAATTTTCTTTATTCAATTTCTATTTGAATTTTCTTTATTCAATTTCTATTTGAATTTTCTTTATTCAAATTCCATTTCAATTCCCTTTGAATTTTCTATATTCAAATTCTATTTCAATTCTATTTGAATCTCCTTTTCTATTTGAATTAAATTTAAATATCTCGTCTGGGAATAATCTATTTTATAAATCTGACATAGTCGAATTTAAAAATAAATCCTAAGGATTTATTCAACTTTACTTATATTTTGAATATCCTAATAAAGTTAATCGTTTATTATTTAAAGCGATTCTAAGTTCTTATTTCAAATTCACCCTTTTAAATTTAAAATATTTAAATTATCCAAATGATAATTTTTTCCCTTTTTATTTACAAACACCATTTATTTTACTTTTTTGATTATTCTTAAACAAGTCTCGGTTTCAATTTCTTTTGAAATCGATATTTCTACTTTGGAAAATAGATTTCCCTTTTCAGTTTCACACTTGTATTTTTATTTCTGAATTATCCAATGATAATTCTTTTCACTTCATTTATAAACTTCGTTTATAAAAGAACTACTTGTTTTCATTCTTTTAAAACAAGTTAATATTTTTATTCTATTTAAATTTGAAATTCTATTTTAGAAAAATAGAATTTCCCTTTAAATTTCAATATCCTTTTCACGATATTTTTCAATATCAACATTTTGGCCCAGTGATATTTAAACACCAAACAACCAATTATTTATTTCAGGTTTTCTAACACATCATATATGACAGTATATATGCAAACAAATAAACAAACATATACTATATTTTTGAGGAATCCAGTCGGATTCCTCCAAACTGTTTTCCTGCATCCACAGACGTTAGTCAACATAGTAATACCCATCCTGCTTTAAGGCAGGATATCGCGGTATGAAGGTCATCCACTAATTTATATTTGTGGGGTGCATAGGGAAATCATCCGTTATGAAACTGCGGGCTTCTGCAAATGAGACTGCGGGAATCAATTCAATCATCAACCCAATATATATATATATATATATATATATATATATAATAGTCAACCCTAAATAACTAATATATATTTAAATCAACCAGAAAGCATTCAAACAAGCAACAACAATTATTATTTTTACTGAATAAAAATAATTCTAAATAACAGGTGAGTAAGATTTACTCACCGTGATTTATTTCGATGATCTAACGCTGGTTTATCTAATTTTAAACCACAGTTTTAAATTAGATAATAATCCCAGAAAGCTTCAAAGCATTCCAGATTTACCTCGATAAGTAGCATACGTTCATTCGGATCCATGGCATATTGTTGTGTTCCATTTGGATCTAAAGTAAATAAGTTATCACATTTTTTATTTTCACGAATTTAAATTATACTAATTAAATAACTACAACATTTTAATTAAATTACCTTAGTTAAAATTAAATTCGCTGCTTATACTTCTCCTCTCACCGCTGCATTTTCCATATGGTTCCATTGCAATAGATTTCCTTTTCATGAATTCCGATATCCTATAAATGATTATAGCTTTTTAAATGTTTGAATAAATTAAAAATATAATTAAAACTTCATTACTTAATAAATAAAATTTACCTTAATCCCATTTCTCTCCTCTGTAATCTACCCACTACAAGACATTCAAAACAACAGGCTTCTAACCCATCTCAACTTCGATCTCCATACCCTACCAAATCCCTCGAAAACCGTGACATTACTACAGCTTCACAAATGCTACTCGAGCATCCTCCCTTACAAGTATACGAAACCAGAAATTTGAGAGTACCCAGTATTGAAAACCGCACCTTGGCACCCCAAACAACATCGCCCTCACTTTCATTCGTCTCTAAACTCGCGCCTCTCCTTCAACCATTTAAATCGCTCACTCCGCTACCCGAAGTGAAAGCTAACCCTGACATGAATTAACGATGACCGTATAGACCATAACCCACAACCCTAGTGTTGATCGATTCGAACTCGCGCTCAGCATCTCCCAGTAACTCGCTATTTCACTTTGAATTGGGGAGAGCGAATGGAGCAGCTGTTTCGAATGAAAAGGTGGATTTTGATTTTCAGAAAGAAATGCGGGGAGCGACTTTGTTTTTGTTTTTCATTTTATTGAAGCTTTTTATTTTCTTTCCTGAGAAATGAAATGGAGATGGACGCGATTTATAAAGGAAGGGTTCACGGTTGAAAGGAAGACCGCGTTATTTCCAATTGATTGAAGGAGAAGAAGCCATAGTCACTTTTTGTTTTTGCCTTGTTATTTCCTTTTCTGTCCACCAATTATTTTAATTTATTTTAATTAAAAACTGTATCCCTAAAAATTTAATAACCCTTGATCCAGAGCTCCTTACTGAACCGAAAAACTGACATTTCTAGGGTAATACCACTATTTAGAACACACTAGGACAGATTTCAAAGCTCAATTCGATCATCTGCAGAAGATATTAATTTAAATTGATATAAATTAAATCAACACAATTTATTCTCCTCGATAATAAATAAATATTATTATCGTTATAAATTCAAATAAAATTTTCTATTAATTATTTGAACTGTATTTAATTCAAAATAAATTTTGAATGCAACTAAATCCATTTTCGTATTCTGATAATTTAATATTTTTAATTTTAAATCGAAATTGATTACTAAGAATTGATACCTTATTATAAATAATTCATTTATATTATTAACTCAATTTTTAAATCCAGATTAAATATTTAAAATTAGTTGACCGAAATCCCAGGTCATTATAATCTTCCCTCCTTAAAATAATTTCGTCCCCGAAATTAATAAGGTAAGAAAAATGCTACAAATCGATTAACTTTTCAAATTCACTTACGTTGAAACTTTAACCCTTTATATTTCTATAATTTTAGTTTCACCCATTGGTTTCTATTCATTTCAAATTGATACTGATCAATTTGTTCACTTCGGTTCATTTAACTTACTTAAGTTAAATTTAATTTCAATTATTCAAATTCCTGGGTTCTTATTTCAAATCTACTTTGGAATAATATAAATATATACATATATTTATATCCATCTCAAATTCAAAACATTTGAATTTTCTAAATCAACTTGTTTTCTTTCAAACAAATCTTCATCAAAACTTTTTTAAGGTAGCAATCCATTATTTAGGAACTCGAAAATGAACGCTGATGATGTTGCAGTCATCATTAGAATTATTTTCCAGCCACTGAAGTAGGTTCAGTGCTTAATTACTTTCAAAACCCATTCAAAAATGGTTTTTATTCACAAATCCTTTCAAAACAAAGCATTATTGCTTTAATATACTTTGGAAAATATTTTCTTAACTTCCCAGGATTTTAAATTCTGAATTCGGTTTGGAATTCAATTTCAATTTATCACATTTGTATATTTTATTTCTATACAAATTCTACTTGGTTATATATAACTATTTCATTTCTTATAATCTTGGTGGATTATAATAACAACCAACACATCCATGTATTATAATAATTTCAGAAAATTATTCCTTTCTATAAAAAAATAGAATTTTGGGTAAAAGTATTTTCATTTACCTACTTGAAACAATATCGTGTCGAATTCTCTGTTCGTTTATAAATTCCTATCAACTTCGTGGCGTCCCCCGATTCGACCAAAATTTATAATCCACTCAACAGACTAGCCAACACAATATAAATCATTTGTTTTAATCAATTAACAAATATGCGCTCTCGTATATATACACTCAACTCATTCTAGGGTACTACTGACCTTATCTTTAATGAGCACACTTCCCCAAAGCCTAGGTATTCGCTCAACCTAAACTCTGATACCAATTGTAGTGGCCCGCAAATCCATAATATCAGAGTTAACTACATACACCATATATCCAATCCAAATATCACGAAAATACGAATCAATTTTTTAGAAGAAGAACAGACATAACAACACGGAATCTCACATTTCAGCGTAACAAAATATAATATATCATAACTTTTGAAATAAATGATTTCAACTGTATAACATACACTTGTCAGAGTACAACACTTACAACACCGCGGAACAAAACTCTATATAACTAACGCTGAAGCCTCCTGCTCCAAGCTCCTTTAGATAGATCTTTAAAGTACTGAACTACTTGACTTCCCGTACAAATTTACTCTTCTACTTTAAAAACAAAGTATATATTTCTAATTTAAAAACAAAGTATATATTTCTAATTTAAAAACAAAGTATATATTTCTAATTTAAAAACAAAGTATATATTTCTAATTTAAAAACAAAGTATATATTTCTAATTTAAAAACAAAGTATATATTTCTAATTTAAAAACAAAGTATATATTTCTAATTTAAAAACAAAGTATATATTTCTAATTTAAAAACAAAGTATATATTTCTAATTTAAAAACAAACACATTTTTGATAACATAATATATATAAATATATATATAAAGATTTCAGATTTTAAAACAAAAATATATACTTTATTTTTAGATTTTAAAACACTATATTATTCATACAAAATTTGACAAGTTTAACTAACTAAATAAATTATTAACACATTAATTAAGTAGATTAATTAACTTAATCATCTTCACTGTTAAACAAGTAAACCGTGGACAGCCGATACCCAACTCCGATTCTAGGGCTGCCATTCGCTCCTCCTACCGCCACTGTGACGTGGATCGATCAACTTCCCCTGATGCGGCGTAGTGAGCTCTGCCACCCCCCACAACCACGGCGAACTCGCCCTCCGCTTCTTGACGGAAATCGCTTCGAACAGGCGGTGCTTCACGCTGAGAGAACAACACAGGATATTCCACGAGAATCAGTGAGACAAGTCTAGATTTGAAGCTCGCCCTTGGATTTATCATTTTGCTTTGGAGATTTGCTCTGAAATCGCGTGTGGTGGGAGCGGTTTGGGATCGAACTCTAGAGCCTTTCAGCCGTTCGTATTTGACTGGTGGCGGCTCTCAAATAGGATTTAGGGTTTTCTAATGAGGGTGCTTATATAATATATTTATTTTAATATATTTGATTTTATTAATTTGTTTATTGTGACATTTCACATTCAAGTTCCAAATCAAACCCAATGACTATCACCACTAACTAATTACCCCCATTCCGAACACAATGGGATATGCCACGTAGGCCAGTTTGGCCGTTTCGATCAGTTTTCGTCCAAATCAAAATATAACTCTATATATATTGAATTTGAACTCACATTTCAATTTACCGGGGCCACATATTAACTCTAAAAATTCCCGAAAAATTATTTCTAGCTTCATATTGACGATACGGTCCTAACAAAACTAATTTCGTCGAATTTTGAGACCGTTCGAAAAATGACCATTTTCCAGTCGATTAAATTTAACTGAAACTGGTCAAACGCGTTTAATTGCGCCACGCTCACATATTGATTCAGAAAATTATGAATTTTGAAACCTAGCAATAATTTGACGTCCCGGATCCAACAAAAGTGGTTTCGTCGAAAACCGAGATCGTTTGCAAAACGGCTAATTTAAGGGCCTTATATTATATTAAAATATATATAAATTCCACAGCGACTTTTCTGAATTTTCAACTGGACGTATCTTATCATTTTTAAAGTGAAATCTCAGTTTGCTGACTTCTTTTGAAAGATATTGTTCATCAGATTCAAATATTTCTTGTTTCGTCCAATTCTGACTTATATTGAATCCTGTATATTCAATTGAAATTCGAAATCGAATTTTCGAACTACCGCGCCATTTCAGGCTCGTTATATAATTATATATAAATATTTATATTCTAACGACGACGTATATAATATATACGTTCTAATTATATTCAAAATAAATTTATCGTCGATATTATTTAAAATAATTCATTTTAAATACCCAAAATTCACTAAAATTACCGAAATAAAAATTTTAAACTGGCCCAGATTTTCGGGTTGTTACAATCTCCCCCACTTAAAACTTTTCGTCCCCGAAAAGGAACAAAGTCGAAAGTGGTTTGATTATTCAGTTCTACGTTCGATTTGGCTTCCATTCTCCAACTTTCCAGTTTCTGAGAATTTTCAAAAATTTCAAAATTTTGGCTAACACCCTAAATTTTCGAAAAATTTCGCCATAACCTCCCCTGCACCGGGAGCATCGGGGAATTTCAAATAGCTTCCCCGGTCCTTCAGATCTCAAAAAGAAAAAGAAAAAGCCAAGCGGCTAGCTAATAGGCTCACAAAATCATCATCACCCAAACAAAACAGGAAATTATGTAATAAACATGTACCTATTTGTCGGGCAAACAAATTTTATTCTCTGCTCTAGCCTCCTTGCTATGACCTGTTCAATGCAAGTATATGTATATGCATGCAAATGCGACCAATTTTCAATACAATTCAATATTCGGTTCAATTAGGCTAAATGGTTCAAAATTAGCAAACAAATAAACAAAACAACACAAACATCAATCAATTAGTGGATTAACGTTTCAAATTCATAATTTTGATATATATAAAGAAAATCATGTTTTTGATGCCAATTCACAACAATGTGTTCTAACTATATAGGTTTTGGTTCTCACACCATCCTAATGGAAACATATAGATATCATACCTTCGTCACTCGAAAATAAATACTGGTAACGCTGCAGCATTATAAGAATCATTCCCAGGCAACTAGAATGTGATTCTATATCTATCTAATATATTAAAACTTCGAATATACGTTCATGACGCGTATATGCAAAACCTTTATATACTAAATTGTCCATATTCAAAATAAATAAATATTCAAATACGTAAAAAGTGATTTAAATTTCTAAACAAAATTGTTGTCATTTGAAAAATATACTCTTCACACTCGTTCTAGGATACTACTGATCCTATCTCTAACGAGTAATTCTAATTGGATATTACTAATCCAATATCTGATGAATTCTTTCGTATGGTTCTAATGTTTCTTGTTCTCGAGCTCTGTAAACCAAAGCTCTGATACCAAATGAAGCGACCCGAAACTTCCCCGGTCTCCGAAGAGATGAGGAAGAACGAATTACTGTGAGGACAAGACAAATCAGAACACAAACAGAAGAACATTTCATTGTATATTACAACAATGCATCAGATTACAAGAATATACAGAGTAAAAAAGAATATTACACAAAAATATCAGAGATTTAAATTACATTTAAGTACATAGCAGCGGAAAATAATATAATACACAACTAGAAGAGATATACGGATACAAAGCTTTCCGGATATCATTCCAGCTGTAAACCAGGATCCTGTGAATATAAATCTGCAAAACCAAAACTACTAGCTGCCCGTGTCGAAAATAGGGGCACCCAGAGTTTAGGTTAAAACAATAAACTCCAGGTCAGTCATGTGACTGGTGTGAGAACTAAAACAGTTATTTAAAACTTTACTTTAAAAGAGAGTAATTCAAGGGACCACGCCGTATAACACGGAACAGGTTTCCTCCCAAGAATACTAGTGCATAGAATAAACAGCGCAATGCTTTTTCGAAAAATGAAGCTATTATAAGACCCAGGTCCCATCACACAATGCAGCGCAAGCCGGAGGATAGGGTTTTACCTTATAATAGCCAAACAAGCTTGATACGTTTAAAACAAATCATTTGATACTATAATAAGTGTATAGTGTCAAAAACAATTTCAATCATAAATATAAATCATAGACGGCATGAGTGCCCCATCCCACTATGTCGCCATACTAGGCTCTACAAATAAAGTCGAAATACACGTATTGGAAATTGGATTTCCATCATGGTGGCTCCTGATTCGAAAGATCGATCGCGTAGTACAAATCACCGCGGCTTACGTCTCAGCGAGAGAAAACACCGCTATGCACATCCGCACTTTTGGGTCTCAAGTATCACCGCGGCTTACGTCCCAGCAAGAGAAAACACCGCTTACTCTATCCCTCCGAGCACGAAGCTCAATATCGGTCGACTGAATCCACTACACTAAAAATGTATACTGATCAAACCATCAGTTTACCACCATTCCGGGCTGTGAGGCTCGCAGATCAACGCTATACACAAAGCCATGCTATATCAGCTGCGCTTTGATCATCAACCACCAAACTTTGCTTTTCAACAAAAGTCTGGATCACTGCATCTCAGTATGCCACACTATCAATCCATATCGTACCACTGATTTCTGCCAATATATAACCTCTGAGCTCATATGTCTCAGAGAAGGGCGTTAAGCAAGAGAATAAATTCTCCGCCGCCAAACAGATATATATTTAGCAGAGATCAACAAATACAATATAAAGGAATACAATGTCAGACACACCATCCATTTACAAGTCCGTTCTAGGTCTGAACGAAACCGGAGGCACTTTCCTCGCATATCCATCCATCTCCAAGTACGTCTGGACGACCGCCAACTATTTCCATCCTCTTGGGTGTACAGCCCAATCAGGATCGTCAGTAATTATCCAAACGATGTGAAGACTTCCGGTCTTCAACCACCGTCTTCGTCTTCGACATCTCGTCGAATCGGTTATTCAGAATGGGTGTAAACCCGGCCTTTCTGAATAACCCACGTATATGATAAACAAATGTTACACAAACACATCAAACGCCTCATTCCAATTCAGAATATTCTTCTATTCACAAAATCCCATTTTTAGGGAAAGGTTCCCATTAATTTTATCCAAGATAAATTCTTCTAAATTTATTCTTTAATCTTCCTTTGGATATCATTTCAAACCATATCATGGTTTTCCAAACTAGTCGGGATTAGCGAACCACACCGAAGTAATTAATATTTTATTTCCCAATCCCAACCTATATATCCCATGGAGAAAACTGGTAATACTCCACATCTAACACCACTGTGTTATTGGTAAAATTAATTACCATTTCACGTTCAAATCTAATTAAAGATTTAACTATCGCTTTGGAGCAAAACTGGTGGTACTCCATTCTCGATCACCTTTCAGATTTGATAATTTAAATAATCAATTCATTTTTTCAATCTAATTAAAGATTCATTAAAACTCCACTTAGTTTTAATCTTCTCAAAAATCGATATCTTGCCTTTAACTGGGTTAAAGAACCAATGTCTTCTAAAACACGATTCACGATAAACCCAAATCACATTTGATATTAATTACAAGGCTCTGAATAGAAAATATATCGGCTTACATTCAATATCAAATTCTGAAACCAACATATATCGTATTGGAAATAACGATATAAAATATATCTTTCAAATCCCCATAACAATATTTGTATAGTCACGAAATCCAACATCGAAATATCCCGAAGATAATTTCGATTCAACTCCAGTCCAATCCACGTATAGGGAGTATTGATTATTTTTAAAATCACTTTCAAATTCAATTTATTTATTTCAAAAATAAATTGATTTTAATTCTAGTTCAAAACTAGTTTATTTCGATAAAAATCTATTTTTATCTTTTCAAATGTGGAATTTTCCAGCTCAACTCTTTCCAATCCATATATTATGATTTTACACAAATTATAGATATTTTTAATAATTTTACCAAGGCCCGTACAGTCGATTTCCAACAACGGCCATCGAACTGCACTTACAGCGACCTTTTTCGAATTTGATTTGGACATAACTCCAAATCCAATCGTTAGATTTCAAATTTCTAATATTCATTGGAAAGCTCTCTTCGATACGAACCCAACGGTTCCGGTTTTAGGAGAATCCGACGGTCGGATCTCCCGCAATGTCCGTTTGAAATAAATGGTCGAAATTCACGAACTGCCGCGGCGCGGCGCGTTCTATTCAGGCCATTATATATATATAATATATATATATTATATATATTTCGTCGATTTCCTTTTAAAACGAATTTTATAAATAGTTCTACATTCGTTTCAAAACAATTTCAACTTCCATTTCAATTCAAATCAAAATTGAATTCTTCTTTATAAATTCGTTTTAAAATTCATTTCTATTCAATTCAATTTGAATTCATTTCGAATTCGCTATCAATTCAATTCATTTCGAAATCGTTTTCAATTCAATTCAATTCGAAATCGTTTTCAATTCATTTCATTTCGAAATCGTTTTCAATTCAATTCGAAATCGTTTTCAATTCATTTCATTTCGAAATGAATAAAATCGATATAAATATCGTTTACGTCAAAATGGCGTCAATCTAATCAACACGGCTTTATATTTTCAAAACTTCTTTATTTTATCCAACAAATGAATATTTATCCCATTCAACACATGAATCTATATTTATTTCAACACACGACTAATCTCAACACATGAGTACCGTCAACACATCACTATTTTTATATTCAACACATGAATTTTCTTTTATAATATTCATTACTTTCCCGATTGGAATGAGGCCCAATCAATCACCATATAACGTTAATTATATGGATTCCATACAACACATGTATATAATAGCAATAATAAAAAATCAACCATCAACCAAAGTGCACTACACTGTATAAGCATCAAATATAGATATCTTACGCTTATAACAGCCTGTCAATCAATCGATCGACATATTTAATCAATCAGGATGAGTGAAATTCATATTTCATCCCAACACCCGTGTGGGGTTTCAAACAATCAAACACAGATTTTTAGTTGTGCAGTTGGGCGATGTGTAAAATTTATCGACCCATTCAATATCAGTCAAATCAGTGTATATAAACAAATCGGCCGATTTGTTTATAAATATTTATTTATTCACTTTCACGTTAAAACTATATTTTTAATGATAATATATTTTATTTTAACACATGAATTTCTATTCATTTCATTTACATAATAAAAATGATATTTTTATTTTTCTAACATATTTTAGAAAATTTCGGCGGCATAACGGCACGATACTAGAAACGGGACGAGGCCTAGCCTTATCCCCGGTCTGGTGAAGGCCCACGCCATTCACACATCAATCAAATTCACCAAACAACCAAATTCAAATCAAAATCATATAACTAAGCTATGCAACCAAACAAACAAGTCCATGGTCTGTGGACGATTGTGTCGGGTGCTACTAAGCACCGTCTGCATCCTAGTATATATATATAAATAGAAATGAAATTGAAAGGTGAGAAATTCTCACAAATAGCTATCCTAGCTCCACGGCACTTCATTGATAGAAATCTTCATCGCTATCGCATCTTCGTCATCTTCGTTGCCCGTAGCCACTGTATATATAAAAATCACATTTTTATATTCTCTATTATATAAAAATCATATTTTTTTCATAAAAATCCTATCTTTTCAGTGTTTTTAAAAAAACTAATCTTTTCAGTTTTAAAAACACTGAATATTTATTTTTCAAAAACAATATATGTTTACTCTTCTACTTTAAAAACAAAGTATATATTTCTAATTTAAAAACAAAGTATATATTTCTAATTTAAAAACAAAGTATATATTTCTAATTTAAAAACAAAGTATATATTTCTAATTTAAAAACAAAGTATATATTTCTAATTTAAAAACAAAGTATATATTTCTAATTTAAAAACAAAGTATATATTTCTAATTTAAAAACAAACACATTTTTGATAACATAATATATATATATATATATATATAAAGATTTCAGATTTTAAAACAAAAATATATACTTTATTTTTAGATTTTAAAACACTATATTATTCATACAAAATTTGACAAGTTTAACTAACTAAATTAATTATTAACAAATTAATTAAGTAGATTAATTACCTTAATCATCTTCACTGTTAAACAAGTAAACCGTGGACAGCCGATACCCAACTCCGATTCTAGGGCTGCCATTCGCTCCTCCTATCGCCACTGTGACGTGGATCGATCAACTTCCCCTGATGCGGCGTAGTGAGCTCTGCCACCCCCCACAACCACGGCGAACTCGCCCTCCGCTTCTTGACGGAAATCGCTTCGAACGGGCGGTGCTTCACGCTGAGAGAACAACACAGGATATTCCACGAGAATCAGTGAGACAAGTCTAGATTTGAAGCTCGCCCTTGGATTTATCATTTTGCTTTGGAGATTTGCTCTGAAATCGCGTGTGGTGGGAGCGGTTTGGGATCGAACTCTAGAGCCTTTCAGCCGTTCGTATTTGACTGGTGGCGGCTCTCAAATAGGATTTAGGGTTTTCTAATGAGGGTGCTTATATAATATATTTATTTTAATATATTTGATTTTATTAATTTGTTTATTGTGACATTTTACATTCAAGTTCCAAATCAAACCCAATGACTATCACCCCTAACTAATTACCCCCATTCCGAACACAATGGGATATGCCACGTAGGCCAGTTTGGCCGTTTCGATCAGTTATCGTCCAAATCAAAATATAACTCTATATATATTGAATTTGAACTCACATTTCAATTTACCGGGGCCACATATTAACTCTAAAAATTCCCGAAAAATTATTTCTAGCTTCGTATTGACGATACGGTCCTAACAAAACTAATTTCGTTGAATTTTGAGACCGTTCGAAAAATGACCATTTTCCAGTCGATTAAATTTAACTGAAACTGGTCAAACGCGTTTAATTGCGCCACGCTCACATATTGATTCAGAAAATTATGAATTTTGAAACCTAGCAATAATTTGACGTCCCGGATCCAACAAAAGTGGTTTCGTCGAAAACCGAGATCGTTTGCAAAACGGCTAATTTAAGGGCCTTATATTATATTAAAATATACATAAATTCCACAGCGACTTTTCTGAATTTTCAACTGGACGTATCTTATCATTTTTAAAGTGAAATCTCAGTTTGCTGACTTCTTTTGAAAGATATTGTTCATCAGATTCAAATATTTCTTGTTTCGTCCAATTCTGACTTATATTGAATCCTGTATATTCAATTGAAATTCGAAATCGAATTTTCGAACTACCGCGCCATTTCAGGCTCGTTATATAATTATATATAAATATTTATATTCTAACGACGACGTATATAATATATACGTTATAATTATATTCAAAATAAATTTCTCGTCGATATTATTTAAAATAATTCATTTTAAATACCCAAAATTCGCTAAAATTGCCGAAATAAAAATTTTAAACTGCCCAGATTTTCGGGTTGTTACACCTTCGGATTTTATTTTCTTAAAAATCCTTATATTTATATATATATATATATACCACTATGGTTTCTAAATGATTTCTAGCGCTGGTTTTCTAAAAATTTGATTTTGACATAACTCAAAATCTATCAGACGAAATCCAGATTTTTGTCTTCCATTAGAATACTATTGTCTAACTGGTCCTGACGGTTCTCGTTTCAAGGAATTCCGACTAAATTTGAGTTATATATACTCCATTGAAGTTCGAATCGCCAATTTACAAACTATCGCGCTGCGACGAGTTCGTTTTAATTATATTTAGATATATAAACTTTTAAACTTCATTTAAATAAATTCAACTCTATTCTAATATATTTTTTATATATATATCAAATCCATTTTTCCAATTCAACATAATATCTCCAATCTATTTCACTTCTATTTGAAATTCTATATTCAAATTCCATTTCACTTCTATTTGAATTCCGTATTCAAATTCCATTTCAATTCTCTTGTTCAAATTCTATTTGAATTTTCTTATTCAAATTCTGTTTAAATTTCTATGTTCAATTCTATATTTGAATTTCTATGTTCAAATTCTATATTTGAATTTCTATGTTCGAATTCTATATTTGAATTTCCTTTATTCAAATTCTATTTGGATTTTCTATATTCAATTTCTATTTGAATTTTCTTTATTCAATTTCTATTTGAATTTTCTTTATTCAATTTCTATTTGAATTTTCTTTATTTAAATTCCATTTCAATTCCCTTTGAATTTTCTATATTCAAATTCTATTTCAGTTCTATTTGAATTTCCTTTTTATTTGAATTAAATTTAAATATCTCATCTGGGAATAGTATATTTTATAAATCCGACATAGTCGAATGTAAACATAAATCCTAAGGATTTATTCAACTTTACTTATATTTCGAATATCCAAATAAAGTTAATCGTTTATTATTTAAAACGGTTCTAAGTTCTTATTTTAAATTCACCCTTTTAAATTTAAAATATTTAAATTATCCAAATGATAATTTTTCTCTTTTTATTTACAAACACCATTTATTTTACTTCTTTATTTACTCTTAGACAAGTCTCGATTTCAATTTCTTTTGAAATCGATATTTCTACTTTGGAAAATAGATTTCCCTTTTCAATTTCACACTTATATTTTTATTTTTGAATTATCCAATGATAATTCTTTTCACTTCATTTATAAACTTCGTTTATAAAAGAACTACTTGTTTTTATTCTTTTAAAACAAGTTAACATTTTTATTCTATTCAAATTTCAAATTCTATTTTAGAAAAATAGAATTTCCCTTTAAATCTCAATTTCCTTTTCACGATATTTTTAAATATCAACATTTTGGCCCAGTGATATTTAAACACCAAAAAACCAATTATTTATTTCAGGTTTTCTAACACATCGTATATGATAGTATATATGCAAACAAATAAACAAACAAATACTATATTTTTTAGGAATCCAGTCGGATTCCTCCAATCTGTTTTCCTGCACCCACAGACGTTAGTCAACATAGTAATACCCATCCTGCTTCAAGGCAGGATATCGCGGTATGAACGTCATCCACTAATATATATTTGTGGGAAGCATAGGGAAATCATCCGCTATGAAACTGCGGGCATCCACTAATGAGACTGCGGGAATCAATCCAATCATCAACCCAATATATATATGCATATATATATATATATATATATATATATATATATATATATATAATAGTCAACCCTAAATAACTAATATATATTTAAATCAACCAGAAAGCATTCAAACAAGCAACAACAATTATTATTTATACCAAATAAAAATAATTCTAAATAACAGGTTAGTGAGATTTACTCACCGTGATTTATTTCGATGATCTAACATTCGTTTATCTTATGTTAAATCATAGTTTAAAATTAGATAAAAATCCCAAAAAGCTTCAAAGCATTTCAGATCTACCTCGATAAGTAGCATACGTTCATTCGGACTTATGGCTTATTGGTGTGTTCCACCTGGATCTAAAGTAAATAAGTTATCGCATTTTTATTTTCATGAATTTAAATTATACTTATTAAATAACTACAACATTTTAATTAAATTGCCTTAGTTAAATTTAAATTAGTTGCTTATACTTCTACTCCCACCGCTGCATTTTCCATATGGTTCCAATGCAATAGATTTCCTTTTCATGAATTCTGATATCCTATAAATGGTTGTCGCTTTTTAAATGTTCGAATAAATTAAAAATATAACAAAAACTTCATTACTTAATAAATAAATTTTAACTTAATCCCATTTCTCTCCTCTATAATCTACCCGCTACCAGATATTCAAAACAATAGGCTTCTAACCCATCTCAACTTCGATCTCCATACCCTACTAAATCCCTCGACAACCGCGACATTACTACAGCTTCACAAATGCTACTCGAGCATCCTCCCTTACCAAAACCAGAAATTTGAGAGTACCTAGTATTGAAAACCGCACCTTGGCACCCCAAACAACATCACCCTCACTTCCGTTCATCTCTAAACTCGCGTCTCTCCTTTAACCATTAAAATCACTCACTCCGCTACCTGAAGTCAAAGCTAACCTTGAACTGAATTAACGATGACCGTACAGACCATAACCCACAATCCTAATGTCAATCGATTCGAACTCGCGCTCAGCATCTCCTAGTAACTCGCGATTTCACTTTGAATTGGGAAGGGCGAATGGAGCAGCTGTTTTGAATGAAAAGGGGGATTTTGATTTGCAGAAAGAAATGAGGGAAGCGACATTGTTTTTGTTTTTCATTAGATTGAAGCTTCTGATTTAATTTCCTGAGAAATGAAATGGAGATGGACGCGATTTATAAAGGAAGGGTTCACGGTTGAAAGGAAGGCAACGTTATTTCCAATTGAATGAAGGAGAAGAAGCCACGGTCCCTTTTTGTTTTTGCCTTGTTGTTTCTGTTTCTGTCCACCAATTATTTTAATTTATTTTAATTAAAAAATGTATCCCTAAAAATTTAATAACCCTTGATCCAGAGTGTAACGACCCGCATTCTACGCATCGAAGGATCCCAGAAAATTTATTTCTCTTACATACGGAGTCATATGGTCATGAAACTTTGGGAGATGACTATTGGGGTCATTTTACAAGTTCATGATTTTTTTCCCGATTTTTAAATGAACATTTCGCCCCTAGTTGATCTTGTCTTGGCCATAAATGTTGATTCGAAAGGAGTTTTGACCTAAAACTACTTCCATTGGCTTCGAATGATGGTTTATAATTCGGTAGAGTGGTCAAATTAGCCAAACAGACTCACCGTTTGGGAGATATGGCTGAAACAAGTTTCAGATAGAGAAAAACAGCTTAATTGGGCTTAACCGGATGATTAACTGCTAGGCCCAATGGGGGATTTCAGGATTAGAGGTATTTAAGTGCTGTTAGGGTTAGGATTTCGGTTTTTCCCTCATTTTCAAGCTGCCACAAACCCTCTCTTCAACCTAACAATGGTCTCCAATATCTAAATACACCTCTAATCACTTCTTAATCAAGTTTTGGCTTAAACTACATCAAATTAATGAGAGAAGGCACCAAAGCAAGGTTAGAGCTGCTGTGTTACATTGGGAACAGCGCCAAACAGGGAATCATTTCAGATTTGGCATTTTATTTGTGGCCAAGGTGATTGATTTGCATAGTTTTGCACTAATTACGGTTAATTAAGGTTAATTAGTGAAGATTTAATGAAATTAGACATGACAAAATTTTGGAAAAATATTTATAAAATTCGAAATGATGTTTAGGCCTCTGTTAGGAGTTTGGGTTAATTTGGTTAAGTTTTGTTAATTCTATGATTAGTTTTGCCTAAACATGCTTAAGGGAAAATATGGGGTTTTGGCTATGTTTGATACATATTACATGCTATGATTGTTGTTTTGGTGCTTATGATTGATTGTACATGTTGCTATGACTGTACGGTATGATTTGTGATTGTCTAGAAGTGTTATATTGGTCGAAAACGCCGTCGAATGGCGTAAAACAGTCGCTGGAAAGAAGTACAGGAAATTGCCCGAACCGGGTCTGGTCAAAGGGGGAAAGCCCGCTCCGACCGACTCGTCTGGAAGCTCCACGATCCGATCCGCTTGTGAGAAGGAGCTCCGATCCGAACCGATGCCCCTCACGAGCCAAGCATGCTTCCACAACCTGGAGTCACGATCCGAGCCAGTGGAGGAAGCCGATCCGACCCGATGAAATGGTCACGAACTAGGAGCTCCAAACCAGTCCTAGCTCACGATCCGAACCGCCAGAGGGAGGACACCACGACATGATCCGAATGACCTTGCACGAGCTGGAGCATGGATCACGACCTGGAGCCCGACCATGAACAAAAGGAGGCCAGACCGAACCGCCAGGGGTGTCCACGACCGATCTGAACCGAGATGCTTGGACTTGAGGCGTGAATTACGATCCGAACAGGAAGTATAAACTGAAGTGAAGAATCGATCCAGAGGGGAAGACTAAAACCCTAGATCCAAAGGTAGTCCAAATGGGGAGTTTGTACTCAGGATCCAGCTGGGAACCAAAGAGTTAACTTCGTGAGTTGGGCTTTGCTGCGGGACGCGTGCTAAGGGGTTGTCGATGTCTGTAACTTTGGATCATTATGTGTAGGGGGTACGTGAACAGATTCAGGGCCACGGTGGCCTAGGTACGACTAAAGAGCTATAGAACAATGAAGTGGGGTCATTTGTAAAGATTTGTTCATGATTCCATGAGGTAAGCTTGGTAGTAGCAGTAGTTGTACAAGTCGAACTCCTTCACTACTTCGATGGGTCAACTGATTGACAGTGGTGGACATCGTATGCTTTACGCACTGAGCGAGAGATGTAGGGATGGTTTCTATGTTTGATTGTTTTCCTTCATTATGACATGCACACCCCTCCCCCGTTATCTTTACACCATCTGTTTAGTGGCACCTTAGATTATTGTACGGTATGTAGTGCTAGCTCTTTGTTTGTCGGTCCAAGTTCAGGTATGGTTTAGTATACCCGTTATTGTTCTATTTGCTGCTTATCGCTCATATTAGACTTTTTGTCTGACCCAGAGTTTTATGTCTCTTCTTATTACTCTGGGTGCTCTCACGAGCAGACTAGAGACAGGTTTGGCGGTATGCACGAGTATCTGTACCGGAGGCGAGCAGGAGGCCTGCACGCATGATATATATATATATATATATATATATATATATATATTCTCCCTGTGTTGCTGCGGTTTCTACTTTGGGCATTAATGGTGTACCTTTCTCTCTTTTGTTTAGAGACAGTGATTTGGAAAGTTTTAATAAGCTGTATTTGGATTTCCGATACTCTGATGATGAGTTGATGTTGGTTTTAGTTATCAGCTTATGTACTGTCTCGCCTGTTCTATGTCAAGCATATTATTATTATATTTTGTTCCATGTGCTATGAGACATTCTACAGGTTATCGATTAGTTCATTCTCTTCTTTCCTTTCTTTGGCGAACATTCCGTGCTAGTCCGGCACGTGTACAGCGCACTTTCGAGGGAAATGCCTGCTGGTGCGGGGCGGGCCGTCACACTTGGTATCAGAGCTCTAGGTTGCGTAGTTAACCTAGGGAAGTTATCAGGGAGAGATAGTATACATATATGAGATCGTGTATTTATGATTATTTTGGTTTTCAAAAGTTATATATATGTGTATATATATATATATTGTTAGTAAGGTTAAGGATGAAGTCGCATTGCACTGGCACCACTATGGAGAAGGTTAATTGTTTTCTCTGTGCAGATTAAACGATGAGCCGATATGTAAGGGGTACCGGTAGAGGAGCCAATAATGGGAATGCTACTGACATGAGGACGATGTTTACCGACCTCATGAGGGAGATGCTTAGAGATGTGTAGAGGGCAGCTCCCAATGCTAATAATGGTGGTGGTCACATAGTGCAGGCACCTAGAGTCGATTTCGCCAAGCTAAATGAGGAATATACTAGTCTTGGTGGGAAGCCGTTCCACAGAACGGAGTCAGCTACGGATGTTCAGGACTGCTTGGATAGCTGCGAGCATATCTTCGAAGACTTAGGTATCGAGGATGCGATGAAGAGGAGGCTAGCATCCCGTCAACTGCAAGGACAGGCAATGAATTGGTGGAATGCTATAAAGGGAGCTACTCCTGAGGATCAGATTACTTGTGATCAGTTTAAGGCTCGCTTTAGTGATAAGTTCGTTCCGACTACTCAGAATTCAGTGTTATTTAAGAAATTCTTTGAACTCAAGCAGAATGGCAGAGCTGTCTCGGAGTATATTGACGAATTCGACACTTTGTCGAAATATGGGTTATCCCTAAGATACTGCCGAGAAGAAGATCGAGAAGTTTATAACAGGTTTGGATCAGTACTTGGGGGAATAGCTTATTAACCACATCGATGAAACGATTGAATTGATTGTGGGGAAAGCATTGAGGTCAGGGAGTCTTTACCCTAAGTCGAAGACTGAGGTTGCATCTGCAGAAGAGCCAAAGCCGCATGCAAGCGGTGGAGGCAAGAATGGTTCTAATAATAAGAGAAAGCAGAATCAGACTAAGGATGACTAGAAGAAAAAGAATAAGAAGGATGTTGGGTTCTTCAGCTGTGGTAAGAAGGGCCATTATGCCAGTAATTGTCGAGCCAAGCAAGCAGACAGAAAGTGCTTCAACTGTGGCCATGTGGGACATCACAAGGACAAATGTCCGCAACCCCCTAAAGAAAAGCAGATGGTGAAAGCATATGCCCTTAATGCTATTCCTTCTTCGTCGAATGCCCTAACTGCGGCAGAGAAGGGAAAGAATGTCGTCATTCAAGGTATGCTTTCTGTTATGATGTTCCTGTTAGAGTTTTGTTCGATACCGGAGCTTCCAGTTCCTTCATACCTAGTGAACTGGTAGATAGGTTGGGATTCGAGCCCGAGATTGTCGATAGACCTTTAGTAGTGACGAACCCGATTGGTGGTTCGACTAGCCTTAGTATGATTTGTCGTAATGTGGTCTTATCGAGTCATGGATGTATGTTTGCTTGTGATTGCTTTGTTTTGGGCTTTACTGGGTTTGGCATTATTTTGGGAGTCGATTGGCTCCAAAGATACGGGGTGGTGGTAGACTATGAGGGCTTTTTGGTGACAGCTAGAGCGGATGATGTGCAATGGGTTGTGTTTGGTGGTCTACCTAGTGATGGGGTAGTGACTAGTTTTCTAAATTCCCTCGACATCCCGCATGGTGAGTTGTCAGGTTTGCCCGTGGTTGGCCAGTATCTGGACTTCTTCGAGGATGTGACCGGGCTTCCACCACACCGAGAGATTGAGTTCCGTATTGATTTGGTGAAAGATGCCAGACCTATAGTGATGCCACTTCGTCGTATGGCACCAAGGGAGCAGCGAGAGCTCGGGGTGCAAGTCAGCGATCTTTTGAAGAAGGGATTTATCAGAAGGATTGTTTTTAAATGGGGAGCACCAGTTGTGTTTTCTACCAGGGCCGATGGTTCCCTCCGATTGTGTGTAGACTACAGTGAGTTGAATAAGGTGACGAGGAAGAATAAGTATCCTCTACCGCGGATAGTTGATTTGTTTGATCAGTTGAGTGGCACGAGAGTATTCTCTCAGTTGGATCTCGCGATAGGTTTTCATCAGCTTAGAGTGGAAGCTGAAAGTATAGCTAAAATGGCATTTCGGACGCCGTTTGGATTTTATGAGTGGTTGGTCATGCCATTCGGGTTGACCAATGCCCTAGCATATTTTTTGGATCTTATGAATAGGGCATTTAGAGATCAGTTTAATAAGTTTGTCCTTGTGTTCGTGGATGATATTTTGGTCTACTCGAGGGCAGAGGAAGAACACAAGGAACATTTGAGGATAGTGATGGAGGTGTTGAGAAAACACCAATTGGAAGCAAAGTTTTCAAACTGTCACTTCTGGAGGAGGGAGGTGAGATTCTTGGGCCATGTTGTTTTAGAGAATGGTATTGCCGTGGACCCTGCAAAGGTGGCTATGGTACAAGATTGGTCTACGCCCAAGAATGCAACCGGCATAAGAAGTTTCTTGGGATTAGTTGTATATTATCGTAAGTTTATCCAAGACATTTCCAATATAGCAGCACTGGTGACTAATTTGACCAAGAAGAATCAAGCTTTCGTCTGGGATGAAAAGTGCGAGAATGCTTTCAAGAGTCCAAAGGACAAGTTGACATGTGCACCGGTATTAGTCATTCCTAAGGGGAATGAAGAGATGACGGTATATACGGACGCATGTGGTACCAGACTAGGTGTTGTGTTGATGCAGGGAGGTAGGGTTGTAGCTTATGCAAGTCGGCAATTGATACCGCACGAGAGAAGATACCCTACCCATGATTTGGAGTTAGCAGTGATCGTATTCGCATTGAAGATGTGGAGGCATTATCTCTTGGGAGAAAGATTCGAGTTGTTTACTGATCATAAGTCATTAAAGTATCTTTTCTCTCAAAAGGATCTAAATCTCCGACAAAAAGATGGTTAGAATTCTTGGCTTCCTATGATTTCGACATCGCATATACACCAGGAAAGGGCAATGCGGTGGATGATGCATTGAGTAGAAGACATGCCAGTTTAGGGGCTATGTTTCTAGAATGGAAGCAACTGGAGTACATTGCTGGGTATGATTTTAGACCACAGTGCGAATTGGATCCAGAAATGTTGGCAAGTTTGACGATCAGACCCACTTTGATTGAGCGGATTGGTTCTAGTCAGAGGAACGATCCTAACCTATTGGAAATCATCTCTAAGTTAGAGATGGTTATCGACGAGGAGATGAACAAGTATGGGCTTGATCGAGATGGATGGCTTAGGAAGAATGGAAGGCTAGTTGTACCCAATGTCAATGGATTGAGAGATGAAGTGCTTACATAATGTCATCACTCAAAACTAACTATACACCCCGGTGGTAACAAGATGTATCGAGACATGAAGCAGACTTACTACTGGGAAGGGATGAAAAGAGACATTGGGAAGTTTATATCCAAATGCATGAACTGCCAACTAGTTAAAGCTGAGCAAAAGAAGCCTAGTGTTTTGTTACAACCATTAGAGATTCCAGAATGGAAATGGGAACAAGTCTTGATGGATTTCATTGATGGATTACCAAGAACTAGATCAGGCCATGATAGCATTTGGGTGATTGTGGACCGATTGACTAAGAGTGCAAGTTTTATACCCGTTAAGTCAAGCAGGACAACAGCTAAGTTAGCTGAACTACATGTAAAGTGAGTAGTGAGATTTCATGGAATACCCAAAGACATTGTAAGTGATCGAGATCTTTTGTTCACTAGTGGATTTTGGAAGATCTTACAAGAGGCGTTAGGATCAGAATTACATCTCAGTACCGTGTATCATCCTCAAACAGACGGACAGACAGAGAGGGTGAATCGAGTATTAGAAGACCTCTTGAGAGCCTTTGTATTGGATTTTGGTGGATCACGGGATGACCATTTGCATCTAGCAGAGTTTGCATATAATAATAGTTACCAATCCATTATTGGTATGGCTCCTTTTGAAGCTTTGTACGGAAGACCGTGTAACTCACCGTCATGTTGGCTCAAAACTGGTGAGAAGTTTGTGCTTGGAACAGATGTGATAGGAGAAACTTCAGATAAGATCAAGATCATTCAATAGAGAATGAAGGCTGCCAAAGATAGGCAGAAAAGTTATGCTGATAAGAGGAGAAGAGAATTAAAGTTCTCCATTGGAGACTTGGTGTTTGTCAAGATTTCTTCGTTGAAGAGCGTGATACGATTTGTCAAGAGAGGCAAGTTAGTACCAAGATTTGTTGGTCCATTCCTAGTTCTTGAGAAAATTGGGAATTTGGAATATAAAGTTGAATTACCAGAGAAGACGGTAGGAGTTCATAACGTATTTCATGTTTCCCAGTTAAGGAAGGTACACAACCCCGAGTTGACTATTTCACCTGATCAGTTGGACAATATCGAGGTTGAACCCGAGGTGGTTGCGAACCGCAGGCCTACGCATATTGTTGGTAACGATACGAAGCAACATCGAAGGAAAGCGGTGAAATTAGTCAAAGTTCAGTGGGGCGAGAATGAAAATGATTGTACTTGGGAGACAGAGGAGAGCATTAGGAAGACGTATCCAGAACTCTTTGCCTGGTAAGATTTCAGTTTCGATTTAGTCTTTCCGTATGCAAGGATAGGTTTGTTTTGTTTTTTTTTTGCATGTTTGATTGTTGTTTATGGCTGGTAGGCATGCGGGATCCTTTGTATGTTTTGGGTTAAGGAATTTCAGGGATGGAATTTCTTAAGAGGGGAGAGTGTAACGATCCGCATTTAACGCATCGAAGGATCGTGGAATATTTATTTCTCTCACATACGGAGTCGTATGGTCATGTAACTATGTGAGATGACTATTCGGGTCATTTCCCATGTTTATGATTTTTTTTTTCTAATTTTAAATGACCGTTTCGCCCCTAACTGATCTTGTTTTGGCCATAACTTTTGATTGGAAAGGAGATTTGACCTGAAACCACTTCCATTGGCTTCGGATGATGGTTTACAATTCTGTAGAGTGGTCACATTAGCCGAACGGACTCACCATTTCGGAGATATGGCTGAAGCAAGTTTCAGATAGTGAAAAACGACATAATTGGGCTTAACCGGGTGATTAACATCTAGGCCCAATAGGGGATTTTGGGATTAGTGGTATTTAAGGGTTGTTAGGTTTAGGATTTCGGTTTTTCACTCATTTGCCAGCCACTACAAACCGTCTCTTCAACCTAACAATGGTCTCCAACATCTAAATACACCTATAATCACTTCTTAATCAAGTTTTAGCTTAAACTACATCAAATTAAGGAGAGAAAGCACCAAAGCAAGGTTAGAGCTGTTGTGTTACATTGGAAACAACACCAAACAGGGAATCATTTCAGATTTGGTATTTTATTTGTGGCCAAGGTGAGTGATTTGCATAGTTTTGCACTAATTATGGTTAATTAAGGGTAATTAGTGAAGATTAACGAAATTAGACATGATAAAATTTTGGAAAAATATTTATAAAATTTGAAATGATGTTTTAGGCCTCTGTTAGATGTTTCGGTTAATTTGGTTAAGTTTTGTTAATTCAATGATTAGTTTTGCCTAAACATGCTTAAGGGAAAATATAGGGTTTTGTCTATGTTTGATCCATTTTACATGCTATGGTTGTTGTTTTGGTGTTTATGATTGATAGTACATGTTGCTATGACTGTATGGTATGATTTGTGATTGTCTAGAAGTGTTAGATTGGTCGAAAACGCCGTCGAATGGCGTAAAACAGTCGCTGGAAAGAAGTGCAGGAAACTGCCCGAACCGGATCGGATCAAAGGGGGAAAGCCCGATCCGATCTGCTCGCCTGGAAGCTCCACGATCCGACATGCTTGTGAGAAGGAGCTCCGATCCGAACCGATGCCACTCACGAGCCAAGCATGCTTCCATAACCTGGAGTCTCGATCCGAACCAGTGGAGGAAGCTGATCCGACCCGACGAAATGGTCACGAACCATGAGCTCCGAACCAGTCCTAGCTCACGATCTGAACCGCCAGAGGGAGGACACCATGACCCGATCCGGATGACCTTGCACGAGTAGGAGCATGGATCACGACCTGGAGTTCGACCACGAATAGAAGGAGGCCAGATCGAACCGCTAGGGGTGTCCACGACCGATCCGAACCGAGATGCTTGGACTTAAGGCGTGAATTACGATCCGAACAGGAAGTATAAAATGAGGTGAAGAACCGATCCGGAGGGGAACACTAAAACCCGAGATGCAAAGGTAGTCCAAATGGGGAGTTTGTACTCAGAATCCAGTTGGGAACCATAGAGTTAACTTCATGAGTTGGGCTTTGCTGCAGGATGCATGTTAAGGGGTTGTCGATGTCTGTAACTTTGGATCACTATGTGTAGGGGGTACGTGAACGGATTCAGGGCCACAGTGGCCTAGGTATGAATAAAGAGCTATAAACCAATGATGTGGGGTCATTTGTAAAGATTTGGTCATGACTCCATGAGGTAAGCTTGGTAGTAGCAGTAGTTGTACAAGTCGAACTCCGTCACTACTTCTATGGGTTTAGTGATTGACAGTGGTGGACATCGTATGCTTTACTCATTGAGCGAGAGATGTGGGGATGGTTGCTATGTTTGCCTTCATTATGACATGCACACCCCCTCCCCCATTATCTTTACACCATCTGTTTAGTGGCACCTTAGAGTATTGTACGGTATTTAGTGCTAGCTCTTTGGTTGCAGGTCCAGGTTCAGGTATAGTTTAGTATACCCATTATTGTTCTATTTGCTGCTTATCGCTCATACCAGACTTTTGTCTGACCAAGAGTTTTATGTCTCTTCTTATTACTCTGGGTGCTCTCACGAGCAGACTAGAGACAGTTTAGGGGGTATGCACGAGTAGCTGTACCAGAGGCGAGCAGGAGGCTTCCAGGCATGATACATACATACATATACTTATACATATGTATATATATATATATATATATATATATATATATATATATATATATATATATATATTCTCCCTTTGTCGCTGCAGTCACTACTTTGGGCGTTAGTGATGTACCTTTCTCTCTTTTGTTTAGAGACAGTAATTTGGAAAGTTGTAATAAGTTGTATTTGGATTTCCGCTACTCTGATGATGATGTTGATGTTGGTTTTAATTATCATCTTATGTACTGTCTCGCCTGTTCTATGTCAAGTATATTATTATTATATTTTGTTCCATGTGCTATGTGACATTCTACAAGTTTTCGATTAGTTCATTCTCTTCTTTCCTTTCTTTGGCGACCATTCCATGCTAGTCGGGCATGTGTACAACGCACTTTCGCGGGAAATGCTGGCTGGTGCGGGGCGGACCGTCACACAGAGCTCCTTACTGAACCCAACAACTGACATTTCTAGGGTAATACAACTATTCGGAACACACTGGGAATGGTTCTGAAGCTCAATTCGATCATCTGCAGAAGATATTAATTTAAATTGATATAAATTAAATTCAACACAATTTATTCTTCTCGATAACAAATAAAAATTATTATCGTTATAAATTCAAATAAATTTTTTTTATTAATTATTTGAACTGTATTTAATTTAAATTAAAATTTGAATGTAAGTAAATCTATTTTCGTATATTGGTAATTTAATATTTTGAATATTAAATCGAAATTGATTACTAAGAATTGATACCTTAATATATATAATTCATTTATATTATTAACTCAATATTTAAATCCAGATTAAATATTTAAAATTAGTTGACCAATATCCCGGGTCATTACAATACTCTTCATGCACATCAGCTGAAAGCCAAATTCTCCAAATGCCATTTTTGGAGAGAAGATGTGAGATTTCTTGGACATGTGATGTCCAAAGAGGGGATGACTGTGGACCCCGCAAAAGTAGTTACGGTGCAAAATTGGAAGGTTCCACGGAATGCAACCGAAGTCTGAAGCTTTCTCGGGCTAACGGGCTTTTACCGAAAGTTCATTAAAGACTTTGCGAAAATCTCAGCCCTACTCAAAAGATTGACAAAGAAGAACCTAACTTTCGCTTGGGATTTGGATTGCGATACTGCTTTCCAATGTTTGAAAAGGGCTCTAACTACAGCACCAGTTTTGACATTGTCTGATGGGAGCAAAATGTTACCATATACACAGATGCATGCGGCACAGGATTAGGCGTTGTCTTGATGCAAGAAGGCAAGGTAGTTTGTTATGGGGGAAGGCAGTTGAAGGCACATGAGAAGAACTACCCAACTCATGATTTGGAGCTAGTTGCCATTGTTTTCGCTCTTAAGTCATGGCGTCATTATCTACTAGTAGAAAGGTTTGAATTGTTTACTGACCATAAATCGTTAAAGTACCTTTTCTCACAAAAAATCTTAACTTAAGACAACAAAGGTGGATGGAATTTCTGGCCTCATATGATTTTGAGATTTCCTATACCCCTGGCAAGGGCAATGTAGTAGCAAACGCCTTGAGTAGAAAGAAGCTGACTTAAGTCCTCTCTTTGTAGAAAGACAAAGCTTGGAGTACATAGCAAACTTTAACTTTAGACCCTCCTCTGAAACTGTACCTGGTCTATTAGCATCGGTAGAGGAGTGGCCTAATCTTTTGGACTCAATAGGAACCGCGCAACGAGAAGACCCTCAGCTAGTTGATATGATGGATAAGCTAATTAAGGGTGAGACTTCTAGTCACCTCAATAGATACTCCATCGATGATAAGGGTTGGTTGAGACGAGATGGAGGACTATGCATCCCATAAGCAAGGGATTTGGTGAGGATAATTCTCGAAGAAGCACACCATTCTAAGCTGACCATACACCTAGGTGGATACAAGATGTATAAAGACATAAAAAGGGTTTTCTTTTGGAATGGCATGAAGAGGGATGTAGCTGAGTTCATCGCTAAGTGCTTGATATGCCAACAAGTCAAAGCAGAGCAGAAGAAGCCTGGTGGTCTGCTTCATCCTCTAGAGGTCCCACAGTTGAAATAGGCTAGCATTTCGAAATGGACTTTGTGGATGGGTCGCCTAGGTCAAGAAGGGGAAATACCAGTATTTGGGTAATAGTGGACAGGATCACTAAAAGCGCTCACTTTATACCTGTTAAGAGTAGAAGGACTGCCTCGTCCCTAGCATCCATTTGTCTTAAAGAAATAGTTTGACTCCATGGGATACCCTCCAGCATAGTGAGTGATCGAGATCCTATCTTTACGAGTGAGTTTTTAAAGAGTTTGTAGGAGGCTGTAGGCACACAATTATGCTTAAGCACGGCTTATCATCCCCAAACCGATGGTCAGACGGAAAGGGTGAACAGAGTATTGGAAGACCTCTTGAGATTGTGCATTCTTGACTTTGGAGGAACATGGGAGGATCATCTTACTTTGGTGGAATTCGCTTACAACAATAGCTACCAAGCCACCATAGGCATGGCACCCTTCGAGGATTTATATGGAAGACCATGCCGATCACCAACTTGTTGGTGGGGGTCTACAGACAAGCTCGTACTTGGGCCATACATGATTAGAGAAACCTCAGAAAAGGTGGACTTGATAAGAAGATGGATGAAGGCTGCACAAGATTGACAGAAGTCCTACGCAGACAAAAGAAGGACCGACCTTGAGTTTGAGGTTGGAGACAAGGTGTTCCTTAAAGTATCTCCTTTGAGGAATGTAACTCGCTTTGGGTCCGTAGGAAAGCTAGTGCCAAGATTTGTAGGACCATTTCCTATCATTGAAAGGATTGGAATGATGGATTACAGAGTAGAGCTACCTAAAAGAATGGCGTGAGTTTATAATGTTTTCATGTTTCTCAATTACGGAAGTGCTTATATGAGTCCGTGGAAGTTGTGGAGCCAAGTATACTAGAGGAAGTAGAAGTGGAACGAGAAGTGACTGTGAGAAGAGTTCCAACTCGTATCTTGGGTACGGAAGTCAAAAAGCTGCGCAACCGAGAAGTTAAGCTTGTTAAAGTTCAATGGTGTTACGCTGAGGAAGACGCAATTTGGGAAACTGAGAGAAAAATACGTGCAGCCTACCCTTTTTTAGGGTACCTCCTTGATCTCTTTTCCCGTAAGTTTATTCATGCTTATATCTATCTTTTAAGTATTTCTCCTCGGTCCTATTCTTTATCCTTAAGTAGAAACCAATGGATTTAAACATGTATTTGAAACATGTTATGATTGATGGTTGCGAGTGGTCGCAAATTCGTTGCTCGTGGTTGCTCGTGGATGCATATACACACACATTAGGTACTGGATCAGCTCGGTCACTTTCATATTGCATATGCATATATGTATTTGTATATGGATTGAAACTTGGAATGTTATCATGTGGACGTTGCATTTGTATGAATAATTGTGCACTCACGTAAAAAGTATGATTAGGAATAATTACATGCATAATGGACTCATGGCACTAACATAATTTGCATTAAGGAGGTCAACTGAATCAGTAGACCGCCTGATTTTGCATTAGATAAAGACATGTACACACACTATGCATATGATCATGAAAGCATTAGAAGTCTATTAAGGACAATGGACGCCTATGTTTGATGGTTGAGTAAATGGACGATTGGATGGTAGGGTATACATTCTTCATGACTTGAAGATTTCGGGGACGAAATCCTTTAAGGAGGGGAGAATGTAACACCCTGAATTTTCTGTGTTTATTAAAAGAATGAATTAAGGAATAACTTATTTTTAAAGTGAGAATTAAGGGAAACGGGTTACAACATTGCGTTCATCTCGAAGTTCTACTTAGGATAGAGTCCAAGTTTTTGTAAATCGGACTTCGTATGAACAAGTTATGGCCCTCAGAAGTTTCAGAAATTTAAATAAATTAAAAACAGTTCAGAGTTAAAATTCAAACGAAAGGCGAGGAAGCGGGCTTGGTGGGATATTTTCCGCCCCAGGCCAGGTCGACTAGGGGGTCGACCTCCCTTATACAGGTCGACCAGGGGGTAGACCTGGGGGTCGACCTACCCCTCGCCCGGATCCAAAACTTTGACGATTCTGACTTGTTGCTGATTCTTTTCTGACATGTTGCTGAGTCACTAGGGCATAGGTGGCATTTCTAGATAACTCTATCTAGTTTGGACGGTTGTGATTGCTCCTAGAATGATCTAATGGCTCACATAAGATTAAACTTCTATAAAAGCAACCCTAGTCCTCAAACCCTAAATCACACAAATTCATTCCAAGGAACCACCATGCTGTCCATGATCGTTCTAGCCTAGCCACCATTTCTTCTTCAATTAGAAAGCAAGTTAAAAGCTACGAATCAAAACTAACTTAGACAATTGATAGTCTTCTTCAAGGGATTGCTTTTCAGTTTCAGAAAACAGATCCCAGAAAACAAGACTTTCTTTTGTTTGTAAGTCCTGTTATTATTTAGATGTGAACGATTAAAAGTTATGATTTGTAATAAAGTGAAAACTAGCGTTGTTCCTAGTTGTAAGATAATGATGATGCTGATTTATGTCTATTCTTGTATTGATTCTATCGTATTTGCTTATGAGACTATTGTGGTTATTATATTGGTGTTAAACCAATCATGTATTATGTAAATTTGGTGACTTATTCATGTTATGTTACACGAAAGTTGTTAGGCTATTATGGTTATTATGTTGATGTTAAACCAATCATGTAAATTTGGAAACTTTTTCATTTTATGTTACATGCAAGTTGCTAGGCTAAGACATGTATCATGTTTAGATCTACATTTAGATCTATGAAAATTGGATCCAAGATAAAACTTCACACTCACATGCCTAGTTGAGCTTGTGTAAAACCATATGCTTAAGATTCATGTTTATTGGATCCAAAATAAAAGTTTACATTCACATGCCTAGTTGACCTTGTGTAATTCCATATGCTTAAGATTCATGTTTATTGGATCCAAAATATAAGTTTACATTCACATGCCTAGTTGAACTTGTGTAATTCTTTATGCTTAAGATTCAAATTTATTGGCTCCAAATTGCAAGTTTACATTTACATGCCTAGTTGGATTCGGGAAATTTCATATGCTTAAGACTCATGTTAATTGGATCCAAAAATGCAAGTTCGTTGTTTTATGCAAAAAATTATATGACACATGTTTAGTTAGATCCTTATTATGTTGTATGAATGGCACATGTTCCCTTCTTTCCCCTTTTGTATATAAGTTAGGCTAAGTTACAAGCCTAACATTCTATGTGAATTTTGCGAACATATGACGGGGGTAACGTTGGGAAAAACCTTAAATTTATTTTATTGGCATAATTTGGCCCATAAATATATAAATGATTAGTGGCATAAAGATGGTATTATTTATATACCAAAAATTTTGAATATGATTTAGAGGTAAAATTGGGCATGACTTGAATGGCAATAATTATGGAAAATTTACATATAAATATGAAAAGTAAATATGTAAATTAAGTAAAAGACGAATATGCCTAACCCGAGGTTAGATTGAGTTACAGTGTAAGACTGCCCGGAACCGCCCAGCACATCCATCAAACATAACAATATATATCTAATGTGAGAGTTTAGTGCATCAAGCCCAAAAGAACCCGAGGTTAGATTGAGTTGTGGTATAAGACTACCCGGAACCGACCGGTACATCCAGCAACCGCAACAATACATATCTAACGTGAGTGGTTGGTGCTTTAATGAATGAATTAAAGCTAACACAGGAATGGTAGGGTTAAGTTAATTAAGGCAACACTTAACCAATGCAACATGTTAACTAAACTGATGGTTGGGTTTGGTTAATTTGAGAACATTTAACCATTTTAACATGTTGATTAGGAAACTCTAGTAATAGGGACCCATTTCAGCAGTAACCCACATAGATGTATCACGGTACCCTGAACTAGGCAGGGTGGGGCACGATTACTGGGCTGATTATAAGCGGTCCAAGCAACGGCGGGTGGTGCGTCAGTGTAGGTTCCGACGGAGTGCAGTCGTGCACGTACTCCAGAATGGAAAAAGTAGGCACTGGGCATCATTAGTTATACTCTTTACATCTTGAATTGTATACAATCATATGGGGCCGAATGACACAAGTGGTAAATGTATACGAGTTGGAGTCGATCGATAAAAAAAGGATCATCTATCTTGAACACATGGTGCTAGTTGAAACACTTGTAAGGGGCGCAGAGAAGTGAAAAGAGTGTGATAGCATATTCAGCCTTATTATATTATTTCTAGTGTATTGTCCTAGATTCAGTTTATTCATGTCATAATCCTTTTTCTTGTTTACATGCTAAATAGTCATTGGACTTACCAGACTCATGTCTGACCCATTTTCTTTTGTCTTCTTTTCTTTTGTTCCCTCCCCAGTTCCACAGGGAGGGAATACATCAGCTTAGATCGGATCATTTCCAGCGTGAAGAGAGTAGTTGTATTGCTTGGAATATTTTTCCTTGGGTTATGGCTTTGGACACTCTGTTATTGGGGATTTATTCTACCTTACTGTTGTTTTAATGCTGCTTTATGTTTTAATTCAAGACAGAGATTTTGTTGTAATAATTTGGAAGTTGGTTTGAGACAGTTGTTGTAATGTTTTAACTGAACCACGTACTTATGAAATAAATTTAGTTTTTTTGCTTTTTATATGTCTGTCTTGTAAATCATCTGTATCTTTTACCTATAATGCTCCACGAAGTTAAGGAATTCCCTTTGTGAGTGACCTTAACGGAGGTGAGGTGTTTCAACTATATCTACAGGTGTCACGGTCGTCGTATCCCCTTCTGCCTGGCTCATGCACGTACATGGCTCAGTCGGTTTGCGCTGCCCACACCATCCTCCACGTTTGGATCTCTTATAATTAGCCCAGTAAGCGTGCCCCTTCTCCGACCTAGTACGGAGTACATGTTTTGATACCTACTCTAGGTTAATGGATGAAACGGATCCCACACAATATGATATAAGCTCTCCCCACTGTCTTGTATCCCCCACTAGGTTTTCTTTGGCTATGTATACCACTAGGTGTCTTTAATTACGTAACCCTATCATTTCTACAAGTTATGTTTACCCTAAAAGGTGACTTTAATTACATAACTTTATTATTCCAACCGGTCATGTATACCACTAGCTGTCTTTAATTACATAACAATATCAGGTTAAGTTTGCGGGCCTATATGTAAATATTACCCACCCCCTCTAGATTTGCTTAACCCATCTACTATCCAATCAATTTTACTTAACCCTAACTTTAATTCACAATCATAAAATCCTTATGGACTAGATTTGGTTAAGTAGTCCAATCTATTACTGTAACACCCCGCCTCCGCTAGGGTCACTCGCAAGGGAATGCACTAGCTTTAGAGGGGCATTATTGGTAAACATGCACAGAAATATCACAAGACAGAACATATATAAATAGCGGAAGTAAAATCAAACTTTCATAAACATGGATAAATAAGGTCTAAAGCCTTTTACATCAGAGTACATCAAAACCTGTCTTGCGATAGTAGAGAAGCATAAAGACTTTTTAATAAATTATTCCCCAAATAAAACAGTAAAGTAGCCATAGCCAAGAAAGTCCAAGCCATCCATGATGACCTTCAAACAGAAGAAGTCCGAACCAAACACCATTGTTTCCTCCCTATAACCTGGGGGGGGGGGGGGAAATGGAAGAAAAGAGGCGAAACAAAACGGGTCAGTCAAAAAGACTGAGTAAGTCCTATCTACTTCCAGTATAAAAACAGGTAAAGGTAACATGACATGCATAAACTGAAAGTAAACATAAGGATAACTACAAGATAGATAAACTAAGCCAGGGTAGCCGGTTGACTCCTGGGGCAAGGTGAACTGAGGTATCATGACGACTATGGTGTTATGATAAGCCAAGGTGTCACATCACTAGACCTCTATCGCGTACATTATCCCAAGGTATCTGCCCCGTCTAACATTCCCCGGTATCTATTATGTATATTCTTCCTAGTTCTAACACATATATCTGCTCTACACCCTCCGCCCTAGTATCCCAGCCTTGTTATGTGTTAACCATGAATGTCCCTTACTCAAAGTCGTGTAATGGTCCGTGTCAACCTAATAT
This sequence comes from Allium sativum, assembly GCA_030737875.1. Classification (NCBI taxonomy): domain Eukaryota; kingdom Viridiplantae; phylum Streptophyta; class Magnoliopsida; order Asparagales; family Amaryllidaceae; genus Allium; species Allium sativum. The sequence goes on along the minus strand of CM060912.1, from coordinate 962,507,009 downwards.
ATCGCATGTATATAGATTACTCAAGTCATATGTTTCTTTCCATGTATATAGGTTCAGTCCTTTGCCGTACTTCGTACGGGCTTCCTCATGTCGTATTATCCTTGGAATCGTTTGGACTGTCACCCTTATTCTAGCTAGGCTCTTCCATATGAATCATCGTTTGAACTACTAGGACCTACGCCACCTAGCACCACTAGGGATTACGCTTATCTATTGCACGCTTTCGTATTTCGGTTTGGGTTAAACCACCTAGGCCACTAGGGATCACGCTAACCCTCAACCGCGCCCTTTTTCCCACGCATTCATCGTGAATCGTTTTTCTACCATTGTATGCACATGTATCACATTGTGCCATCCGAGTCCTGTCACAGGGCAAACCAAGAAATACAGGACCCGGTCGGGAGCTTTAGATTTATCTGCCGATGCAGATACTAAGGTCTGCTTTTCTACACGTGGCTATAGTCCCACGAGACCCCTCCCTCAACTAGTGAAAGGCAACACAAGAGAAAATCTTGCATGAGAACTACACTCCGGCCAGCCCACATCCTACGGCCTACCTCACCCATAATTAGATAGCAATTATGGTCTGTTGGGTGTTCCCTGCCTTTCCGTACGTATACGCTTGACTCAAGATGGTAGATGATCGACGAACTTGCTATCTCGGGCACCTTATGTATTCGTCGACTCACTGCTATCCACCCCAGTCTTTAGGTCGCTCGCATAGCAACCAAGGCATATTCTTGGTTCTTCTACCGCAGACCTCAACCTCCCGTGAGCCTAGTATAATGACCTGGCAGCTCACGGAGGGATCCCAAGAATATCCTCACGTTCCCCGAAGCCGCTGCTTCGTTACCCCGTTCGTTGGAACCTTTATCTAAATCAGATAGCCTGCTCCTCCACGCATACTTAAACGTTGACCTAACGTATCGGGTTACCAATCTGTCTAAGAAGTGGTCCAGGTTTCCTTGACTAAGAATTATTACTTAGTTTCCTTTAACTAAGGTTTACCACTTAGCCTTATTTCCATTACCCTTGTTAACTATGGTTATTCTCCTAATCCTCTGAATTAGGGTTTATCTAATGGGTTAAGTGTCACTTAAGTTCATAACTTAGCCCGTCTACCAACCATGTCAAAATTGGCTAAGTATCCAAGTCCAAGACTTAACCCTACAAACCATGTGTCAAGCTGGCTAAGTATATCAAGCAATCCATAACTTAACCTCGTCTAATTTTCATTTTAGATTGGTTAATTATATAAATTAACTTGACCCTGTCAAATTACCGAGTCAAATCGGTCAAGCGTCATTAGGCAAATCAAGTTACTTAACCTACCCAAGCTAATTATGTTTTGTTAAGTATCATTAGCCTAATCAAATTACTTAACCCATTTGTCCATATCATATTTGGTTAAGCCTCATTAATCAAATTAACTTAACCCTATTATGTGGCATTAATTATTTAATGCACCCCAACCTCTCACATTAGACTTTGTTGTGGTTACTAGTTAAGCCGGGCGGGTCCGGGTAGATTTACACCACAACTTGGTCTAACCTCGGGTTCAAGCACAACATGACCAACTTCTCACATTGAGTCTTATTGTTTGCAACTACTAGTTAGGCCGGTCGGTTCCGGGTAGTTTTACGTTGCAAACTCAACCCAACCTCGAGTTGGCCACTTTCATGTTTAGTCTAGTATCATGTTCATAGTTAAGTTTTCAAGCAATTGGGTAGACCTAACTTAATAGGTAAATTCCCAATGGGTAGACCTAACTTAATAGGTAAATTCCCAAGCTTATGTTTTTATGCATACTTACATGTCAACTTCCATGTTACATTACAAGTTATGTTTTCAAGTATTCACATGTCATATTTAACGTCACATGTTATCACGTTTATACCCCTTTACCCAAATTATGGTTCATGCCAAGTTCAGCTCGCCTATCATGTTCTCATGCAACTTCGAGTTAAGTTTTTCATGCTATATTCACGCTTGTCTAACCTCAACCCAAATCGTGTTCCAACGCAAGAATGGACGGGTGACCTCGTAGAGATACTATGCTACACAATGACCCCAAACATGCATAGTATCATGAGAGTTTGGCTCAAAACATGCATAGGTTCATAATGGTTTGGCCACAAGCATGCATAACATGAGAAGAAAAGGGAATGGGCCATAAGTATGCATAATGTCATAAAGGATTTGGCCACAAACTTGCATGTTAACATTAGGGGTTTGGGGTTCATAAACATGCATAAGCCCAAAACCGAATCTTAGCCGATGTTTCACTAGTAAAAATGGTCCCTAAAGGTTCATGCTAGCATTTCTTGCATAAAGATCCAAACTTGCAAGTTAAACTAGGTTATGCATAGCATGAGAGGCATGATTAAGTCACTCCCATAGCCTAAAACCATAAACATGAACACAAGTGGCAAGGTAAGGTTCATATGGGTTCGCATAATCATGTTTAGCCTCATTTTATCCCATGTCATTATCAAAACTACTGTTTCCATCTAAAAGTAGCTAGAACTTACATAGTATGGCAAGAGGACTTGGAGCATGAATCGTTTTGGCGAAGAAAGGTGGCTCCTTTGATGAAGATCCGTCATGAAACTTGCATAGCAACGTTGATTTGGCCTCTATTTGGTGTAGCAAGCTTCCTCCTCTTGATTTGGACCCGATTTGAATGCATAGGCTCTAGGGATTGGAGATGGAGGCCATGATCAAGATTGATTTTGGCAGCACTTAGTTGCTAGGTTTGATTTTTAGGGATTTAGGTTAGGTTTAGGGTCTTTTTATAGAGATTAGGATAGTATTAGGCCCTAGGATTAGATCTAGGATTAATCTAGGCCACAGAAATCGTCACAGGCCCATCAGACCAGACCAAGGCTGCATCCAGGTGCACCAGGCCACAAAACACGGAGTTGTGTTTTTGGGCCCAGTCGACACCCATGTCGACAGCCCTGTCGACTTGGGGTCCAGGGGTGTCGACAGCCCTGTCGACTCCCCTGTCGACATGGGCTTTGGCGGGAAAATTCCCGCCTACCCCAAATCTTGAACTTCCCAGGTGATTTTCAAACTCGAAAACCCTGAAAACTTCGACGGATCATAACTTGGTCATACGGATTCCGATTCTCGAAAACTCAGACTCTATTTCGCGTATTTTTCCGAGACGAACGCAATGGCATATCCCGTTTACCTTAATTCTAGAAGTATAAACAGAATATCTTTTATCTTCATGCTTCACTGGTTTATATGCTTTGCATATCATCGTATACGTATGTAAATTTCTTACTTTTTAAAATGTAAACATACGGGGTGTCACATCCTCCCACCCTTAAAGAATTTCGTCCCCGAAATTCAATAGTAATAGGATTTATGTCCCCATATTAGCATCCAGAAGTGTTCAGCCAATTGTTGCAAACAGGTGCACATGTGCAAAAGTGAATCACATCGTAGAAAAATATGTATGCCTAACTTGTGGTACCACCTACATGAATGCAATTTCTTAAAAATTTCTTCTTTAAACCATGATGCTCTCATCCTAAATATACTTGCAGTTCTATATGAATGCAAAAATTTGAAAAAGTAATTTCATCCAAATTTTCCCACACCCTTATAAAATAAGAGTGAAGTTCATCCAATTTGAGCATCCAGAATCCTACCATCCATTATTAATTTAGAAAAAATCTAATTTTCTAAATTTTTATGTAACGGAGAGATATCCCGTTTTGTTGTTTTCATTGTTCTTCGTTATCAGACATTATCGTTCAATATTTCATAATTACATTAGACACAACAAATTGCGTAAACAAACAACGTACAAACTTTATTAAGATAGTTTTAGTACATCGTTACAACTAGACAACAAAAGGAACAGCTAAACAATACTGAAAATAAAATACTATCCTACGGATAACTAATAGAGGTCAATCCTGATCGAAATAGCTACGGATGAGCTCCTCTAAGCTATCAAGCCTCTCTTCTTGCCGTCGGTTCCCTTGCCTAAGCTCTAACTGTAGGTCTTGCATCCCAGCCCCCAACTGATCATAAGAGGAACTCATCTCCTGAAGCATCTGCTGCTGTGTCTGAGCCATGGCTAACTGTGACTCCAGTGTCTGCTGCTGTGACCTCATAATATCCTGGTGGCTCCTCATCAAGCGAGCCTGCTGCTGTGAAATATATCTCAGCTCGGTCCTCCAGTCTGGATCCCTAGTAGCCCATGGATCCCAGGCACCTGTGTCTGGAGCCCCCTGTGCCGGGCCCTGATGAGCCCAGGCTCCATCCCCAGCCTGCTCACCATCATGCTGTGGTGCCTGATGGGGGTCCTCAAAGTGTCCAAACTGATCATCATGTGGCTCCTCCTCTTGCTCCTCCTCCTCGTTACCCTCATCCTCTTCCTCATCTAATCCCTCATGCTCCATAGGCTGAGGCTCCCCTTGCAGCTCCTGCATATCTATACTCATCCTCCCTAGTGCGGCTTCAGTGATGACAACAGTGGGATGGTTAGAAAGTGTCACATAATCCTCATCATGCAAATCCACCCCGAACCAGCGGAAAACTATGGTCCATAAGTTCCCAAAACAAACATTGGAGTGCCTTGCTCCCCTAAAGATCTGGTACTGCTGTAAGATGGTTCTCGCCCAGTTTATTTGTGTGCCCCCAAAAATAGCATAAGTAGCGGCCTTAACAACTACTGGGACTCTGTCAAACCCATGATTCTGCCCTGCAATATTATATTGCAATATCCTGATCACAAACCTAGCTAGGGGACGCAAATGCGTACTATCCCATTGCCTATCCAGTCCATTAAAAAAAAATCCTTCCCCACACATTCAAATCATCCATCTCCAGGTCATTTATATCAAGTCCCGTACCTCGGATATTCAAGATTTCCCCAAATTGGACCTCATTCATAAATATATGGGTACCCTTAACCCATGAACCATAAGTTATCAAACCATTATCATCCACATCAATTTGCAAACGAGCATCAAAAAGTCTTACCATACGCTTGTAGCCTCTCCTCTCGGCTGTGTGCATATCCAGAATATGAATAAGACCCGCATTAACAAACAAGCTTTCCACGGCGGTTCCTGCAAAATCCGCAAACCTCACCGGTCGGCCTAGAAGCAAATTCCTAGTGGCAAGCTGCATGTAGTGCTCAATTATCCCTGGTTGCTCGTCACACCACTCAACCTCTTGCGCGGTTAGTTGAGGGTAAAGCTCGTAGGGATTGGGTTGATTGGCCATGGCGATTTAAGCACGAATTGGAAGAGGGGAACTATAGATCCGGATGGAGAGGGTCTCTAGCTTCGATTTGAGTTTAATTTTACGAAGAACGGTGGAGAAACGAGGTGATGGGAGGTGGTGTAGTTGGGAAATTTTCGGTTTTGGCTGGGAGGGAAGGAGAAGGGAATTGGGGATTATGAGCTGAAGCTCTCGGCCTTCGGGCTTTTATATATTTTTTTTTCTGCAGGCTCGACGTGTCGACAGCCCTATCGACGGGGGGGGGGGGGGGGGGGGGCATGTCGACGGCCCTGTCGACAGGCCTGTCGAATGGTCCCTTCTCTTTTTTTTTTTTTTTTTTCTTGCCTTGCCTTGCCCTGCCATCCTTCCATTTCCTTACTCCCTCCTGACTCAACTCCATTTTCTCGAGAACCATTCCCCCGTCATAAAGAAAACACTCTTCTAACTCAAGAACTACTTGTAACCAAAGCCAACGTGACTATCGATGGGAGAGAGAAGGGAAAAGAGGATTCAACTAATAAAACAAGGACATTGCTAATGGCTTTTGGGGAATAACTTCTAAAACAAAGTTTTTCTAAAAAAATGCTTCTTTGTAAACGGTTTTTCAAATAATTTTCAGAAGGTCTTTAAAAACTTTTGCCCAGCTTGGTAACCTTCTGCTCTGATACCAAATGTAACACCCCGCCTCCTCTAGGGTCACTCGCAAGGGAATGCACTAGCTTTAGAGGGGCATTATTGGTAAACATGCACAGAAATATCACAAGACAGAACATATATAAATAGCGGAAGTAAAATCAAACTTTCATAAACATGGATAAATAAGGTCTAAAGCCTTTTACATCAGAGTACATCAAAACCTGTCTTGCGATAGTAGAGAAGCATAAAGACTTTTTAATAAATTATTCCCCAAATAAAACAGTAAAGTAGCCATAGCCAAGAAAGTCCAAGCCATCCATGATGACCTTAAAACAGAAGAAGTCCGAACCAAACAGCATTGTTTCCTCCCTGTAACCTGGGGGGGGGGGAACGGAAGAAAAGAGGCGAAACAAAACGGGTCAGTCAAAAAGACTGAGTAAGTCCTATCTACTTCCAGTATAAAAACAGGTACAGGTAACATGACATGCATAAACTGAAAGTAAACATAAGGATAACTACAAGATAGATAAACTAAGCCAGGGTAGCCGGTTGACTCCTGGGGCAAGGTGAACTGAGGTATCATGACGACTATGGTGTTATGATAAGCCAAGGTGTCACATCACTAGACCTCTATCGCGTACATTATCCCAAGGTATCTGCCCCGTCTAACATTCCCCGGTATCTATTATGTATATTCTTCCTAGTTCTAACACATATATCTGCTCTACACCCTCCGCCCTAGTATCCCAGCCTTGTTATGTGTTAACCAGGAATGTCCCTTACTCAAAGTCGTGTAATGGTCCGTGTCAACCTAATATATCGCATGTATATAGGTTACTCAAGTCATATGTTTCTTTCCATGTATATAGGTTCAGTCCTTTGCCGTACTTCGTACGGGCTTCCTCATGTCGTATTATCCTTGGAATCGTTTGGACTGTCACCCTTATTCTAGCTAGGCTCTTCCATATGAATCATCGTTTGAACTACTAGGACCTACGCCACCTAGCACCACTAGGGATTACGCTTACCTATTGCACGCTTTCGTATTTCGGTTTGGGTTAAACCACCTAGGCCACTAGGGATCACGCTAACCCTCAACCGCGCCCTTTTTCCCACGCATTCATCGTGAATCGTTTTTCTACCATTGTATGCACATGTATCACATCGTGCCATCCGAGTCCTGTCACAGGGCAAACCAAGAAATACAGGACTCGGTCGGGAGCTTTAGATTTATCTGCCGATGCAGATACTAAGGTCTGCTTTTCTACACGTGGCTATGGTCCCACGAGACCCCTCCCTCAACTAGTGAAAGGCAACACAAGAGAAAATCTTGCATGAGAACTACACTCCGGCCAGCCCACATCCTACGGCCTACCTCACCCATAATTAGATAGCAATTATGGTCTGTTGGGTGTTCCCTGCCTTTCCGTACGTATACGCTTGACTCAAGATGGTAGAAGATCGACGAACTTGCTATCTCGGGCACCTTATGTATTCGTCGACTCACTGCTATCCACCCCAGTCTTTAGGTCGCTCGCATAGCAACCAAGGCATATTCTTGGTTCTTCTACCGCAGACCTCAACCTCCCGTGAGCCTAGTATAATGACCTGGCAGCTCACGGAGGGATCCCAAGAATATCCTCACGTTCCCCGAAGCCGCTGCTTCGTTACCCCGTTCGTTGGAGCCTTTATCTAAATCAGATAGCCTGCTCCTCCACGCATACTTAAACGTTGACCTAACGTATTGGGTTACCAATCTGTCTAAGAAGTGGTCCAGATTTCCTTGACTAAGAATTATTACTTAGTTTCCTTTAACTAAGGTTTACCACTTAGCCTTATTTCCATTACCCTTGTTAACTATGGTTATTCTCCTAATCCTCTGAATTAGGGTTTATCTAATGGGTTAAGTGTCACTTAAGTTCATAACTTAGCCCGTCTACCAACCATGTCAAAATTGGCTAAGTATCCAAGTCCAAGACTTAACCCTACAAACCATGTGTCAAGCTGGCTAAGTATATCAAGCAATCCATAACTTAACCTCGTCTAATTTTCATTTTAGATTGGTTAATTATATAAATTAACTTGACCCTGTCAAATTACCGAGTCAAATCGGTCAAGCGTCATTAGGCAAATCAAGTTACTTAACCTACCCAAGCTTATTATGTTTTGTTAAGTATCATTAGCCTAATCAAATTACTTAACCCATTTGTCCATATCATATTTGGTTAAGCCTCATTAATCAAATTAACTTAACCCTATTATGTGGCATTAATTATTTAATGCACCCCAACCTCTCACATTAGACTTTGTTGTGGTTACTAGTTAAGCCGGGCGGGTCCGGGTAGATTTACACCACAACTTGGTCTAACCTCGGGTTCAAGCACAACATGACCAACTTCTCACATTGAGTCCTATTGTTTGCAACTACTAGTTAGGCCGGTCGGTTCCGGGTAGTTTTACGTTGCAAACTCAACCCAACCTCGAGTTGGCCACTTTCATGTTTAGTCTAGTATCATGTTCATAGTTAAGTTTTCAAGCAATTGGGTAGACCTAACTTAATAGGTAAATTCCCAATGGGTAGACCTAACTTAATAGGTAAATTCCTAAGCTTATGTTTTTATGCATACTTACATGTCAACTTCCATGTTACATTACAAGTTATGTTTTCAAGTATTCACATGTCATATTTAACGTCACATGTTATCACGTTTATACCCCTTTACCCAAATTATGGTTCATGCCAAGTTCAGCTCGCCTATCATGTTCTCATGCAACTTCGAGTTAAGTTTTTCATGCTATATTCACGCTTGTCTAACCTCAACCCAAATCGTGTTCCAACGCAAGAATGGACGGGTGACCTCGTAGAGATACTATGCTACACAATGACCCCAAACATGCATAGTATCATGAGAGTTTGGGTCAAAACATGCATAGGTTCATAATGGTTTGGCCACAAGCATGCATAACATGAGAAGAAAAGGGAATGGGCCATAAGTATGCATAATGTCATAAAGGATTTGGCCACAAACTTGCATGTTAACATTAGGGGTTTGGGGTTCATAAACATGCATAAGCCCAAAACCGAATCTTAGCCAATGTTTCACTAGTAAAAATGGTCCCTAAAGGTTCATGCTAGCATTTCATGCATAAAGATCCAAACTTGCAAGTTAAACTAGGTTATGCATAGCATGAGAGGCATGATTAAGTCACTCCCATAGCCTAAAACCATAAACATGAACACAAGAGGCAAGGTAAGGTTCATATGGGTTCGCATAATCATGTTTAGCCTCATTTTATCCCATGTCATTATCAAAACTACCGTTTCCATCTAAAAGTAGCTAGAACTTACATAGTATGGCAAGAGGACTAGGAGCATGAATCGTTTTGGCGAAGAAAGGTGGCTCCTTTGATGAAGATCCGTCATGAAACTCGCATAGCAACGTTGATTTGGCCTCTATTTGGTGTAGCAAGCTTCCTCCTCTTGATTTGGAACCGATTTGAATGCATAGGCTCTAGGGATTGGAGATGGAGGCCATGATCAAGATTGATTTTGGCAGCACTTAGTTGCTAGGTTTGATTTTTAGGGATTTAGGTTAGGTTTAGGGTCTTTTTATAGAGATTAGGATAGTTTTAGGCCCTAGGATTAGATCTAGGATTAATCTAGGCCACAGAAATCGTCACAGGCCCATCAGACCAGACCAAGGCTGCATCCAGGTGCACCAGGCCACAAAACACGGAGTTGTGTTTTTGGGCCCAGTCGACACCCAAGTCGACAGCCCTGTCGACTTGGGGTCCAGGGGTGTCGACAGCCCTGTCGACTCCCCTGTCGACATGGGCTTTGGCGGGAAAATTCCCGCCTACCCCAAATCTTGAACTTCCCAGGTGATTTTCAAACTCGAAAACCCTGAAAACTTCGACGGATCATAACTTGGTCATACGGATTCCGATTCTCGAAAACTCGGACTCTATTTCGCGTATTTTTCTGAGACGAACGCAATGGCATATCCCGTTTACCTTAATTCTAGAAGTATAAACAGAATATCTTTTATCTTCATGCTTCACTGGTTTATATGCTTTGCGTATCATCGTATACGTATGTAAATTTCTTACTTTTTAAAATGTAAACATACGGGGTGTCACAATTACCATGTCTATTTATGGTTTATAATGGGCTAGACCTCCCACATTAGGCTAAAACTTGTGGATGCTGGATATGCCGGTCGGGTTCAGGCAATCTTATTCCACAAGTTGGGCCTAACCTCGTGTCATAGCCAAATTCGTATTTGTGCACTTAGACCTCTCACATTAGGCTCAACATTAGTGGTTGTTGGATATGCTAGTCGTGTCCAGGCAGACTTCTACCACTAATGCAACCTAACCTCATGTCATAAGAGCCATTACAATTTTTAATTGTAATACTAGGCATTCATTATTAATTAATATGTTAATTAAACCTGTGCCTTTATAGCCCATTTTAACCAATAATTTGAATTATATGTCCAATGATGTTTATATTCAAATTAAGCCAATACTAACCTTTTTCCCCCTGGTCCTTAACTAGCGCACTCACAAAATTGGCAGCATGCCTAGGCTAGATAATAGCCTAGTCATAAACGATAAAAGGGAAAAATAATAGAAATATAACCAAAGTGATTGTTTTAACATAACTTGGCATAAACATAAACTAATATGGTGATAAGGTGGACATATGAGCATAAATCTGATAAAATGGTAGCAACTACTAGTTCTAACATAACTAAGGTGTCATAGTGAGCATAATAAGATCTAAATTAACCATTTAGATGTCCAACTATTCAAATCTAACATAATAGGCACAAGGTGATAATCTATATCTGATTAACAAATTAAATGTCCACACAATTTAGATCTAATAGTTTAAAAGTAAATCTACACAATTAAGGTATAAGATTCACATCATGGCATGTCATAAAAGTTACAATAGATCCGTCAAGATAGTGGTTTAGATCCAAATCCTACCCAATTCAGAATGTCATATGATCACAATTCACAATGGGTCTGATATAATCTAGGCATATGAATAAATCTAAGTCATAGTTGTGTCATATTTACTTTTAAATATTCAAATCTAAAAGCAACTAGGGACTCACAGAGTTTGGATAAGAAGATAGAACTAGAAAAGATTGGATCTTGAATCTCCAATTGATTTGCTTTATTTGAAGAAAATAACGGATCCAGATCAGTTCAGATACCAGCAGAGTTTGGCCACCATGAATTCTCAATGAAGAAAACAAGAGAACCAGACCCTATGAAACAAACTTCCACGTCAGCCCTAGGGGTGTTGACACCGCTGTGGGTGGGTCGACCCTTGTGTCGACACCCCTTAAGGGGGGTGACCACCTAGAGCGGAAAATCTACCGCCACTTTTTCTTTTTCAAATTTGAATGGTTTTGGATAAAATTCTGACTCATCCTTGACTCATATGTATATATATAATTCCTCTGGTCGCATACAAACTTAAAACACTCATAACTTCTTCATACTGTGTCCGTTTTACGCAAACCAATGTCTATCTTGACCAGAATTTCGAAGCGGACGCAATGGCACAGTCCGTTTTCCTTGATTATGAATATTAAATTAATTATAATTTAATTTATCCTCTTTTAGTTTCATTAAAAATACAGGGTGTTACATTCTCCCATACTCAAATGATTTCATCCCCGAAATCTCTAAGTTGAGAAGAATGCATATCCTACCATCCTTCGTCCATCTACTCATCCATCAATCACTGGTATTCGTTGTCCTTAAATAATTCTAATGCTTATATGAATACATGCAAGGGTGTGTGTGTGTATATGTCCCAACACTAATGCAGAAACCAGGCGGTCTACTGATTCAGTTGACCTCCTTAATGTAATGTATGTTAGTGCCATGAATCCAATATGTCTGAAAATAACAAACACTTGCATCCATCAAACATAACATGTCTCAAACACATGTTTACATCCAAAGGATTCCTATCTAAAGGTAGAGAATACTATGGATAATATATATTCAAATGATAGAAACAAGCACAGATAAAACTTTGAAAAAGGGAGTTAAGAACATACCTTCGAAAAGAAAAGGGTATGAAGCACGAATCTTGGCTTCGGTCTCCCAAGTCGCATCCTCTGGGTTATCTCCCCATTGAACCTTTAGTAACTTGATCTCTTTATTGCATAGCTTCTTAACTTCTGATCCAAGAATACGGGTAGAGACTCGCCTAAATGTCACCTCCCGTTCCACTTCTACCTCTTCCAATACACTCGGCTCAATGACTTCCGCGGTGTCATGCAAAAACTTTCTTAGATGAGAAACTTGGAAAACATCATGAATACCGGATAGATTTTCTAGGAGCTTTACTCTTTAGGCCATTTGGAAAATCCTCTCGGTTATGGGAAATGGTCCCACAAACCTAGGTACCAAATTCCCTACTGATCCGAGGCGAACCACATTCCTCAGAGGCGATACTTTAATAAAAACCAAGTCTCCCATTTCAAATTTGATTTCAGTCCTCCTCTTGTCTGCATAGGATTTCTTCCTATCTTGAGTTGTATTCATCCGTCGTCGAATAAGGTTAGTCTTTTCGGACGTTTCCCTAATCATATCTGGTCCAAGTAATAATCTTTCTATAGATTCCCACCAACAAGTTGGTGATCTACAGGGTTGTCCATACAATGCTTCGAAGGGTGCCATGCCGATGCTGGATTAATAGTTGTTGTTATAGGCAATCTCTACTAAAGGAAGGTGCTCTTCCCAAGTTCCCCCGAAATCTAGGATACACAGCCTCAAAATATCCTTTAGAATTTTGTTCACCCTCTTTGTCTTCCCATCGGTCTGAGGATGATAAGCGGTGCTCAAACACAACTGTGTACCTAACGCGTCTTGCAAGCTCCTCAAAAATTCACTGGTAAAGATGGGGTCACGATCGCTCACGATACTGGAAGGTACTCCATGAAGACGAACTATCTCACAAACATAAATTGCTACCAACCATGATGCCATCCTCTTGCTCTTAACTGGAATAAAGTGTGCTCTCTTGGTGAGTCTACCTACCACAACCCAGGGTGTTTCCTTTCTTCGATCTAGGCAAACCATCTATGAAATCCATAGAGACGCTCTCCCACTTCCATGGAGGAACCTTTAAAGGAAGTAGTAAACCACCGGGCTTCTTTTGCTCAGCTTTAACCTACCGGCCACATCTTTCTTCAAACCAGCCAAAAAGAAATCCCTTTTCATGTCTTCATCGTCTTGATGAATAGTCATCTTAGAATGTTGGGCTTCTTCTAGGACTGCCATTATCAAGCTTCCAGTTTGAGGAACACAAAGCCTTCCATCTCTTCGCAACCAACCATTTTCATCTATGGCATATCTACTGAGGTGACTAGAAGTCACCCCTTTTCTGAGCTTTTCCATGATGTCTAAAATCTATGGGTCACCTTCTTGCAAAGCTCCTGTCTGATCCATAAGAGTTGTTCGTATCTCCAAGGATGCAAACAAATCAGGAAAAATCTCGATGGAGGGTCTAAAATCAAAAGCTGATATGAACTCCAAGCTCTTCCTCTCCACAAACATAGGACTCATGGCCATCCTCTGCCTACCTAGCGTGTCTGCCACCACATTACCCTTTCCAGGGGTATAAGAAGTCTCAAAATCATGAGAAGCTAGGAACTCCATCCACCGTTGTTGCCTTAAATCGAGATCCGTCTACAAGGACAGATACTTGAGAGATTTATAATCGGTGTATAACTCGAACTTCTCTCTAGTTAAATAATAGAGGCACGTCTTTAGCACGAATACTATGGCAGCTAGCTCTAGATCATGGGTGGGGCAGTTCTTCTCATGAACTCTCAACTGTCTACCCCCATAACACACTACTTTCCCTTCTTGCATCAAAACCGCACCAAGCCCTGTACCACACGCATCAGTGTAAACCGTAAACACTTTGTTCCCATCGGGTAAAGTCAAGACTGGGGCTATTGTCAGAGCCCTCTTTAAACGTTGGAAAACAACATCACGGCCTATTTCCCATGAAAATGCCAAGTTCTTCTTCGTCACCTGGTGAGTGGGGCTGATATCTTTGCGAAGTCCTTAGTGAAATTCCTATAATAACCTGCTAACCCAAGAAATCTTCTCACCGCGGTTGTATTGTTTGGAATCTTCCAATCTTGCACTGCAACCACCTTGGCGGGATCTACAGCTATCCCTTCTTTGGAGACCACATGCCCTAAGAATCTCACCTCTTTTCTCCAAAAATGGCATTTGGAGAATTTCGCCTTAAGCTGATGCGCACAGAGAGTTTTCAAGACTTCTCTCAAATGTTGGGCATGTTCTTCTTCACTTTTGGAGAAGATCAAGATATCATCAACAAAGACCATGACAAATTTGTTTAGAAACTCCCAAAACACCCTACTCATCAATTCAACAAAATAGGATGGTGCATTCATCAATCCAAAAAGCATAACCAGCCATTCAAAGAAACCATCTAGAGTTCTAAAAGCGGTCTTATCTATGCTGTCTTCAGCCACACTCAATTGATGAAATCACGTGGCCAATTCTAACTAGGAAAATACCAAGGCACCAACAAGTTGATCAAATAAATCATCAATCCACCGGAGCAGGTGCCTATTATTCTTGGTGAGTTTATTCAACTCTCTATAATCAACACACAAACGAAGTGAATCATCCGCGTTAGTTGCGAATACAACTGGAGCACCCCATTCAAATATGCTTCGTCTAATAAATCCTTTCTGAAGTAGCTCCCCTACTTGCTTACTCAACTCCCTCCTTTCCCTCGGAGTCATATGGCGCACTGGTAATGCAACTGCCTTTGCGTTATCCACTAGATATATACGAAAATCAATCTCGCGGCTCGGAGATAAACCCCATACCTCATCAAAAACATCAGAATAATCTCGGACCATTGGAATAGATTGCAGATCATCGATAGATGCATCAAGAGACTTTAGGAAACTAAGCATAACTGACCCTTAGAGGTCACAAGAAATCTCGAGTGTCCTCCCATGATAAGTCAGAAGTCTAACGACCCTCCTCTCGCAATCCAGAAGGGCACCGTACGCGGTAAGCCAATCCATTCCTAGAATCAACCCATAGCCCATAAACCCGAGCACATATACATCACATTCAAACTCGATGCCTAACACATATATTTTCAAAACCCGACAAAACTTAGACAAATGAGCCCAACCACCAATGGGGTTTGAAACAACTACTGGGCCCACAACCATACTAGTAATTAAGTGCAGAGTTTCAACCATAGAACTAGATATAAATGAATGTGAAGCACCAAAATCAAAAAGTGTTCTAATTGGATGATTAGAAAGAGAAATTAAACCTTCCACAGAATTTTTTCCACCTCTATCAGGAGCACTGATCGCGAGAGCATGCAGCTGCCTCCAAAAGTTCCTGCCCTTTGACCTTGTCCCTGCGATCCCTGTTTCTTTGGGCACTCCCTAGCAAAGTGTCTGATCTCTCCACAGTGGTAGCAAGAGTTCTTCCTTCGCTTACATTCTTTGACCAAGTGACCCTCTTTCCTACAATTGTGACATTTTCTCTTATCCTTGCCTTTTCATTCTTTCCACCTTTCTGTTGTTGTTGTTGTTGTCCCATCTTCGGCCACACCTTCTTATTTTGTGATGTTTCCTCAGCCTTTACTTCCTTCTTTTCTCCCTTGTTTTCCTCGTGCATTAGGGCCATATCGACAAGCTTTTCAAAAGTGGCTCCCATTGGAATACAGGACATATCTAACCCATGATGGGGGTTCATTTAGCCCTTTAGCAAAGCGCAACGCCTTCTTGTGCGGTGTATCCACCAATTCTAACCCGAACCTTGCTAGCTGATTGAATTTGTTCACATATTCTTTCACCGTCAAGCTCTTTTGCCTGAGTGCCAAGAACCTCTCCATATGCATGCTTTTCTCGGCTTGGGAATGAAACTTTATTTCAAATCTTTGTCTAAAATCTTCCAAGTTTCCACCGGACGTCCGAACTGGGTAACTTCCCACCAAAATGAGGCTTCGTCTTTCAGTAGCTAGGCGGCTAACTGAACCTTCCTTCTATCCTATACTTCAAATATTATGAACAAGTCCTCAGTCTCCTTGAGCTAATTCCATGCTTCTACGAATGTCTCATTCCCATGGAATGGTTTTCCTCCCGTAGCATGCAAGTCTTTGCAGATCTTAGCGAAATTATCTGCTCTTGGAGGGGGAGGTGGAGGAATGACTGGTGCAGTTGGGGGAGGAACGTTTCCTTGGCCCTTGGCAGGTGTCGTGGCCTCCAGATACCTACGAAAACATCCGGGTATTATGACGGCCTCTGGAATATTAGGAATGTTTGGTTTCCTATAAATGCTGAAAAGAAAAAGGGAAGAGATTTAGACAAAGGACCGAAGGATATTACATATGGCTTCTTGGGGAATGTCTTTCATGATAGACTTCTTCTTAAAATGCTTTCTTTTAAAACCTTTTTAAAAATAATTTTCAAAAACTTTTATTTAATCTGGTAACCTTCAGCTCTGATACCATGTGTGATAACCCACGTCCGTTAATGTCACTCACAAAGGGAATTCATTAAGTTTCGTGAAGCATCATAGGTAAACAGACACGAAATATTACAAGACAAATATAATTAAGATAGTAGTGGAAATTTAATTTTTTATTTCAAACACAGATCATATCATGGTCCAAAATACCATAAGTCACAAAAAACCATTACAACAATATAATTTCTGTCTTTCACCATCAGAGTACATAAATACTTAAAAGAAAACATAATTCCCCAAATAAAAGAGACAAAGCCATAATAGAGATAAGAACTTGAGCCATACTTTGAAAGCAGCTCTAGTAGGAAGACATCAAAGTCCTGACTAAGCCTGAGTGTTTCCTCCCTGAGAACCTGGGGGAAAACGAAAGAAAGAAGAGGAAACAAAAGGGTCAAACATAAAGTCTGGCGAGTCTAGTTACTTTTAGCAAGTAAATAAATAAAAGTAGCATGACGGGCATATAAAGTGGATAAGAGAGATCACTACATAAATGGAAGGTGTGACAAGGTTGACAGGATAAGGTGTATATGCTTCTCTAATGATTACTCTGCACTATCCCTAGCATAGCCAGAATGATATGATCCCTTCCACTATAAGGTGGTAGACTTAGGCATATGTCCAAATGTACCCTAACTACTACCCTAATCGATCGGCTCCCTAATCTGTAGATACTCTGTACCGGCCCCACAGTACGATGTATCATGTCCTAAAGTGGCAGCACCTCGCTAATATGCACAGCCCCATATCTACAGGTGTCACGGTTGTCTTATCCCCTTCTGGTCGGCTCATGCACGCACATGGCTCGGTCAGTTTGCGTGGCCCACACCCTCCTCCACGTTTGGTTCTCTTACAATCAGTCCAGTAAGCGTGCTCCTTCTCTGACCTAGTACGGAGTACATGTTTTGATACCTACTCCAGGTTACTGGATGAAACAGATCCCACACAATATGATACAAGATCTCCCCTTTGTCTTGTATCCCCCACTTGGTTTTCTTTGGCTATTTATACCACTAGGTGTCATTAATTACATAATTCTATCATTTCTACAAGTTATGTTTATGTAATGACCCGCATTCTACGCATCGGAGGATCGTAGAATATTTATTTCTTTCCTGTATAAAGTCGTATGGTCATGTAACTTTGGGAAACATCCATTAGAGTCATTTCCCATGTTCATGATTTTTGTCGATTTTTAAATGACCATTTTGCCCCTAGTTGGTACTGTTTTGGCCATAACTTTTGATTGGAAAGGAATTTTGACCTGAAACCACTTCCATTTGATTCGTTTGATGGTTTACCTTTCTGTAGAGTGGTCATAATAGCCAAATGGACTTAGCGTTTGGGAGATATGGCTGAAACAAGGTTTGGAGGGTGAAAAACTGCTTAACCGGGCCAAATCGGGTGATTAGTGGATAGGCCCATAACCCATTTCGGGATTAGGGTTATGGGGAGGCTGAAATGAGATAGAGGATCATTCCATTTCAGTTTTCTAGCCTCCACTTATCACCAAGGAACCTTAAAAATGGCCTCCAACCTCTAAATCACCTCCAAATCATCTTTTGGTCAAGGATTAAGCTTAGCAACCTCTAATCAAGGAAGATCTTCACCAAAGCAACATAGGAGCTGCTGTTTGGCATTGAAATTCACATCAAATCAGAGAATTATTTCAGATCTTAGTTTATTTGTGGCTAAGGTGAGTGATTTGAATAGTTTTACACTAATTATGGCTAGTTAAGGGTAATTAGTGTTAATTAGTGGATTTATACACCAATAAATTCGGGAAAAATGTTTATAAATTCTTAAATGATGTTTTAGATCTCTGATATGAATTTGGGTTAATTTGGCTAAGTTTTGATAATCCTATCATTAGTTTCACCTAATCATGCTTAAGGGGAAATATTGGATTTTGGGTATGTTTGATCCATTTTAACCTATCATATTGATGTTTTGATGTTTGTGGTTGGTCATGTATGTTGCTATGACTGTATGAAATTCTTTGTGATTGATTCCAATAGTTAGAATGGTCGAGAACGTTGTCGAATGGCGTAAACACTTGCTGGAACAGTTTCAGAAAACAGTGTAGGGTTCGAATCGGATCGGACATAGGGCTCAGATCGGATATGTTGAACTGAGCAAAGAATCCGATCGGATCGGAACCCAACACTTGGGGAAAAAGTGGCAAAAAGGAAGGCCACGCTAGCTGAACTGGGATCGGATCGGTTCGAGGAGGACGGATCGGAGCGGAGGCATGAGGATGGATCGGATAGGAGCATGTGAAGGACGAGGGGACGGATCGGAACGGAGGCTCGAGCTGGAGGGGAGATGACACCCGACCCGACCCGAGACGAAGCACCCGACCCGAACCGATGGGGGACAACCGACCCAAACCACACCAGGAGAAGACCCGACCCGAACCGCACCAGGAGAAGACCCGACCCGAACAGATGGGGGATATCCGACTCGAACAGATGGCTTGAGGAGGAACCCGACCCGACCCAGTATTGACCAATAACCCGAGATGCAAAGGTAGTCCAATATGGGAAGTTAGAGCTCAGGATCCAGTTGGGAACCAATGAGTTCACTTCATGGTTGGACTTTGCTGCGGGACGTGTGCTAAGGAGTTTTCGACGTTCAGAACTTTGATTCACCACTAAAAATGAATGATGGGCTACTTATCAGTGCAGTAGGGTCATTATGACCTGAGGGGCAAGGTGATGGTAGCAAGACTACGTTATCAGTGTAGTAGGGTCATTATGACCTGAGGGGCAAGGTGATGCATAGTAAGACTATGAGCCAGTGCAGTGGGGTCGTTGTGACTCCATGGGGCAAAGTGGACATAGCGAAGGATTTGTGGCTACGTTATCAGTGCAGTGAAGCCATTTATGACTTCATGGGGCAAAGTGATCGTAGCAAGGTATGTTGGGTGATCGAAGTGGTGAATATCGTATGCTTTACGCACTGAGTGAGAGGTGTGAGGATGGATGCTATGTTTGATTGTTTGCCATCATTATGACATGCACACCTCCCCCACCTCCGTATCTTTAAACTGTTTGATATGGTACCTTAGAGTGTTGTATAGTATGTAGTGCTAACTCTTCGGTTGCAGGTCCAGGTTCAGGTATGTTTTAGCCTACCTGTTATTGTTCACTTTAGATGCTTATCGCTCATACCAGGCTTTATGTCTGACCCAGAGTTTTATGTCTCCTCTTATTACTCTGGGTGCTCACACGAGCAGCCTAGAGACAGGTTAGCTGGTGGTGCGCGCGTAGCTGATTCGGAGGCGGGCAGGAGGCTTCCACGTATGATATATATACACACATTCTCCCTGTGTCGTTGGTGGTCGCTACTTGGGCATTATTAGTGTACCTCCTTTATCTTACTTTTTCTCTGAGACAGTTTGAAAGTTGTAATAAACTGTATTTTGGATTTCCGCTGCTATGATGTTTAGTTCTGATTTTCAGCTTATGCACTGTCTCTCCTGTTTTATGTCAAGTATGTTATTATTATATTTTATTCTATGCGCTGTGAGACATTCTACAGGTTCTTTGTATGTTCATTTCCTTCTTCCTTTTCCTTCTGACGACCCGTTCCGTGCTAACTGGACATGTGTACATCGCACTTTTGGAGTAAATGTCGGTTGGTGCGGGGCGGGCTGTCACACTTGGTATCAGAGCTCTAGGTTGCGTAGTTAACCTAGGGAAAGACACTAGGGAGAGATAGTACGTATACGAGAGCGCGTATTTGTGATTACTTTGGCTTTCAAAAGCTATATATGTATATACTATTAGTAGTATAAGAATGAAGTCGCACTGCACTAGCACCACTATGGGGTCGTTAATCGTTTCCCTTTTTCAGATTGACGATGAGCCGAGACACGAGGGGTGCTGGTAGAGGGACCAACCAAGGGAATGCCGCTAACATGAGGGCGATGTTTACTAACCTCATGAGAGATATGCTTAGAGAAGTGCAAGGGACAATTCCCAATCCCGGAGTTGGTGTTGGCCCAGTAGTGCAGGCGCCTAGGGTCGATTTCGCCAAGTTGTGCAAAGATTACACTAACCTTGGTGGGAAGCCGTTCCACGGAACGGAGTCGGCCACGGATGTTCACGATTGGATGGATAGTTGTGACCGTATCTTTGATGACTTAGGTCTTGAGAATGCGATGAAGAGAAGACTAGCGTCTTGTCAGCTGCAAGGGTGAGCGATGAATTGGTGGAATGCCATTAGAACAGCTACTCCAGAGGATCAGGTTACTTGGGATCAGTTTAAGGCTCGCTTTAGTGAGAAGTTTATTCCAGCTGCCCAAAAGTCAGTGTTGTTTAAGAGGTTCTTGGAACTCAAGCAGAACGGAAGGGCAGTTTCTGACTATATTGCTGAGTTCGACACTTTGTCGAAGTATGGACTGTCTCTTATCGACACTCCTGAGAAGAAGAATGGGAAGTTCATTACTGGCCTGGACGGATACTTGGGGGAAAGGCTTATTAATCACATCGATGAGACTTTTTAATCGATCGTGGGTAAGGCTTTGAAATCAAAGTGTCTTTACCCTAAGTCCAAGACTGAGGCCGCATCTGCAGAAGGGCTAAAGCTGCAAGCAGGCGGTGGAGGCAAGAATAACTCTCAGAATAAAAGGAAGCAGGACCAATCTAAAGGTGGCCAGAAAAAGAGTAAGAAGGATGTTGAGTGCTTCAGTTGTGGTAAGAAGGGCCATTATGCTAAAGAATGTCAGGCCAAGCCAGCGGAAAGGAAGTGCTATAACTGTGGTCAAGTGGGACATCAGAAGGATAAGTGTCCGCAACCTCTTAAGGAGAAGCAGATTGTGAAAGCATATGCTATTGATGCTGTTCCTTCTTCGTCGAATGCCCCAACTGCGGCGGAGAAAGGAAAGAATGTTGTTATTCAAGGTATGCTTTCTATTTATGATATACCAGTTCGAGTTTTGTTTGATACTGGGGCTTCCCGTTCCTTCATATCTAGTGACCTGGTAGATAGGTTGGGATTGGAACCCGAGACAGTCGATAGACCATTGGTTGTGACGAACCCGATTGGTGGTTCGACTAGACTTAGTATGATTTGCAGAAATTTGGTCTTATCGAGTCATGGATGTATGTTTGTATGTGATTGCTTTGTTTTGGGCTTTACTGGGTATGGCATTATATTGGGAGTCGATTGGCTCCAAAGATACAGGGTGGTGGTAGACTGTGAGGGATTTTTGGTGACAGTGAGGGCGGATGATGGGCGGAGGGTAGTGTTTGGTAGTCTACCTAGTGATGGGTTTATGGCTAGTTTTGTAAATTCCCTCGACATCCCGCAGGATGAGTTGTCAGATGTGCCCGTGGTTGGCCAGTATCCGGACGTCTTCGAGGAGGTGACCGGGCTTCCACCACACCGAGAGATTGAGTTCCGTATTGATTTAGTGAAAGATGCCAGACCTATAGTGATGCCACTTCGTCGTATGGCACCAAGGGAGCAGCGAGAGCTCGGGGTGCAAGTCAGCAATCTTTTGAAGAAGGGATTTATTAGAAGGAGTGTCTCCGAGTGGGGAGCACCAGTTGTGTTTGCCACTAAGGCAGATGGTTCCCTTCGTTTGTGTGTGGACTATCGCGAGTTGAATAAGGTGACGAGGAAGAATAAGTATCCTCTACCGCGGATAGATGATTTGTTTGATCAACTAGAAGGAGCTAGAGTGTTCTCCCAGTTGGACCTCGCGACAGGATTTCATCAGCTACGAGTAGCATATGAGAGTGTTCCGAAAATGACATTTAGGACGCCGTCTGGATTTTATGAGTGGTTGGTCATGGCATTTGGGTTGACCAATGCACCAGCCTATTTTGTGGATCTTATGAATCGAGTATTCAGAGATCAGTTGAATAAGTTTGTTCTTGTGTTCGTAGATGATATCCTTGTTTATTCAAGGATAGAGGAAGAACACAAGGGACACTTGAGGATAGTGATGGAGGTGTTGAGGAAACACCAATTGAAAGCGAAATTCTCTAAGTGTCATTTTTGGAGAAGGGAAGTGAGATTCTTGGGTCATGTTGTTTCAGAGAGTGGTATTGCCGTGGACCCTGTGAAGGTGGCTACGGTACAGGATTGGCCTACGCCCAAGAATGCAACAGATGTAAGAAGTTTCTTGGGATTAGCTGGATATTATCGTAAGTTTATCCAGGACTTCTCCACGATAGCAGCACCGTTGACTCAATTGACTAAGAAGAATCAGTCCTTCGTGTGGG
Source organism: Allium sativum (assembly GCA_030737875.1). Taxonomy (NCBI): domain Eukaryota; kingdom Viridiplantae; phylum Streptophyta; class Magnoliopsida; order Asparagales; family Amaryllidaceae; genus Allium; species Allium sativum. The sequence continues at coordinate 962,484,315 of CM060912.1, read as the reverse complement.
ACGGAGTGTGTGAGGATGCCTTCAAGAGTCTAAAGGAGAGGTTGACGCATGCGCCAGTGTTAGTCATTCCTAAAGGGAATGAAGAGATGACGGTATACACGGATGCTTGTGGTACCGGACTGGGTGTTGTATTGATGCAAGGAGGTAGGGTGGTAGCTTATGCTAGTCGACAGCTAAAACCACATGAGAGGAAGTATCCTACCCATGATTTGGAATTAGCAGCGATCGTGTTTGCGCTGAAGATGTGGAGACACTATCTTTTGGGAGAAAGATTTGAGCTGTTTACCGATCATAAATCGTTAAAGTATCTCTTCTCCCAGAAGGATCTGAATCTCTGTCAGCAGAGATGGTTAGAGTTCTTGGCTTCGTATGATTTTGATATCGCATATACACCTGGAAAGGGTAATGCGGTAGCCGACGCCTTGAGTAGCAGACATGCCAGTTTAGGGGCAATGTTTCTTGAATGGAAGCAACTGGAGTATATCGCGGGGTTTGATTTCAGACCAAGGTGCGAATTGGATCCAGTTATGCTAGCTAGTTTGACGATCATACCCACTTTGATAGAGCGGATTGGTTCTAGTCAGAGGGACGATCCTAATATATTGGAAATCATCTCCAAGTTAGAGATGGGTATCGATGAGGAGATGAATGTGTATGGGCTCGATCGAGATGGATGGCTTCGAAAGAAAGGAAGACTTGTTGTACCCAACGTGAATGGTTTGAGAGATGAAGTGCTTTGAGAATGTCATCACTCAAAACTAACTATACATCCCGGTGGTAATCAGATGTATCGAGACATGAGACAGACCTACTACTGGGAAGGGATGGAAAGAGACGTTGGGAAGTATATATCTAAATGCATGAATTGCCAGCTAGTTAAAGCCGAGCAAAAGAAGCCTAGTGGGTTGCTACAACCATTAGAAATTCCCGAATGGAAATGGGAGCAAGTCTCGATGGATTTCATCGATGGTTTACCAAGGACTAGATCGGGATATGATAGCATTTGGATATTTGTGGATCGATTGACTAAGAGTGCAAGATTTATACCAGTCAAATCGACCAGAACGGCAGCCAAGTTGGCAGAATTGTATATGAAGTGGGTAGTGAGATTTCATGGAGTACCCAAAAGCATTGTGAGTGACCGAGACCCGTTGTTCACTAGTGGGTTTTGGAAAAGCTTACAAGAGGCTCTAGGGTCAAGATTACATCTCAGTACCGCATATCATCCTCAGACCGACGGTCAGATGGAGAGGGTGAATCGTATATTGGAAGATCTCTTGAGAGCTTGTATATTGGATTTTGGTGGATCATGGGATGACCATTTGCATCTAGTAGAGTTTGCATATAATAATAGCTACCAATCCAGTATCGGTATGGCTTCATATGAAGCTTTGTACGGAAGACCGTGCAACTCACCATCATGTTGGATAGAGACTGGCGAGAAGTTTGTGCTTGGACCAGATGTGGTGAGAGAAACGTCGGATAAGATTAAGATCATTCAGCAACGAATGAAAGCTGCCCAAGATAGGCAAAAAAGTTATGCTGATAAGAGAAGAAGAGACTTGAAATTCTCCGTTGGTGACTTGGTGTTTGTCAAAATCTCTCCGTTGAAGAGCGTGATACGATTTGGCAGGAGAGGCAATTTGGCACCAAGATTCGTTGGCCCATTCCCTGTTCTTGAACTAGTCGGGAATTTGGCATATAGAGTTGGCTTACCAGAGAAACTGGCAGGGGTTCACAATGTGTTTCATGTTTCCCAACTAAGGAAATTCGTTCACGACTCAGATGTGAATATTTCACCTGATCACTTAGAGGACTTCGAAGTAGAACCCGAGGCGGTTGGGAACCGCAAGCTTATTCGTATTGTGGGGCACGATACGAAGCGACTTCGAAGGAAGGCGGTGAAGCTAGTCAAGGTTCAGTGGGGCGAGGACGAGAATGATTGTACTTGGGAGACAGAGGAGAGCATTAGGAAGGCATATCCAGAACTCTTTGCCTGGTAAGACTTACTTCGTAATTTAGCTTTTCGGCATGCTAGGGTAGATTTGTTTTGCTTACTTTGCATGTTTCATGGTTTTTTTATGGATGATAGGCATGCGGGAACTTTTGTGTGTGTTTTGATTAGGGAATTTCGGGAGCGAAATTTCTTAAGGGGGGGAGAGTGTAATGACCCGCATTCTACGCATCGGGGGATCGTAGATTATTTAATTCTTTCCTGTATAAAGTCATATGGTCATGTAACTTTGGGAAACATCCATTAGAGTCATTTCCCATGTTCATGATTTTTGTCGATTTTTAAATGACCATTTTGCCCCTAGTTGGTATTGTTTTGGCCATAACTTTTGATTGGAAAGGAATTTTGACCTGAAACCACTTCCATTTGATTCGTTTGATGGTTTACCTTTCCGTGAGTGGTCATAATAGTCAAATGGACTTACCGTTTGGGAGATATGGCTGAAACAAGGTTTGGAGGGTGAAAAACTGCTTAACCGGGCCAAATCGGGTGATTAGGGGATAGGCCCATAACCCATTTCGGGATTAGGGTTATGGGGAGGCTGAAATGAGATAGAGGATCATTCCATTTCAGTTTTCTAGCCTCCACTTATCACCAAGGAACCTTAAAAATGGCCTCCAACCTCTAAATCACCTCCAAATCATCTTTTGGTCAAGAATTAAGCTTAGCAACCTCTAATCAAGGAAGATCTTCACTAAAGCAATATAGGAGCTGCTGTTTGGCATTGAAATTCACATCAAATCAGAGAATTATTTAAGATCTTAGTTTATTTGTGGCTAAGGTAAGTGATTTGCATAGTTTTACACTAATTATGGCTAGTTAAGGGTAATTAGTGTTAATTAGCGGATTTTTACACCAATAAATTCGGGAAAAATGTTTATAAATTCTTAAATGATGTTTTAGATCTCTGATATGAATTTGGGTTAATTTGGCTAAGTTTTGATAATCCTATCATTAGTTTCACCTAATCATGCTTAAGGGGAAATATGGGATTTTGGGTATGTTTAATCCATTTTAACCTATCATAGTGATGTTTTGATGTTTGTGGTTGATCATGTATGTTGCTATGACTGTATGAAATGCTTTGTGATTGATTCCAATAGTTAGAATGGTCGAGAACGTCGTCGAATGGCGTAAACACTTGCAGGAACAGTTTCAGAAAACAGTGCAGGGTTCGGATCGGATCGGACATAGGGCTCAGATCGGATATGTTGAACTGAGCAAAGAATCCGATCGGATCGGAACCCAACACTTGGGGAAAAAGTGGCAAAAAGGAAGGTCACGCTAGCTGAACTGGGATCGGATCAGTTCGAGGAGGACGGATCGGAGCGGAGGCATGAGGATGGTTCGGATAGGAGCATGTGAAGGACGAGGGGACGGATCGGAATGGAGGCGCGAGTTGGAGGGGAGATGACACCCTACCCGACCCGAGACGAAGCACCCGACCCGAACCGATGGGGGACAACCGACCCAAACCACACCAGGAGATGACCCGACCCGAACCGCACCAGGAGAAGACCCAACCCGAACAGATGGGGGATACCCGACCCGAACCGATGGCTTGAGGAGGAACCCGACCCGACCCAGTATTGACCAATAACCCGAGATGCAAAGGTAGTCCAATATGGGAAGTTAGAGCTCAGGATCCAGTTGGGAACCAATGAGTTCACTTCATGGTTGGACTTTGCTGCGGGACGTGTGCTAAGGAGTTGTCGACGTTCATAACTTCGATTCACCACTAAAAATGAATGATGGGCTACTTATCAGTGCAGTAGGGTCATTATGACCTGAGGTGCAAGGTGATGGTAGCAAGACTATGTTATCAGTGCAGTAGGGTCATTATGACCTGAGGGGCAAGGTGATGCATAGTAAGACTATGAGCCAGTGCAGTGGGGTCGTTGTGACTCCATGGGGGCAAAGTGGACATAGCGAAGGATTTGTGGCTACGTTATCAGTGCAGTGAAGCCATTTATGACTTCATGGGGCAAAGTGATCGTAGCAAGGTATGTTGGGTGATCGAAGTGGTGAATATCGTATGCTTTACGCACTGAGTGAGAGGTGTGAGGATGGATGCTATGTTTGATTGTTTGCCATCATTATGACATGCACACCTCCCCCACCTCCGTATCTTTATACTGTTTGATATGGTACCTTAGAGTGTTGTACAGTATGTAGTGCTAACTCATCGGTAGAAGGTCCAGGTTCAGGTATGTTTTAGTCTACCTGTTATTGTTCACTTTAGATGCTTATCGCTCATACCAGGCTTTATGTCTGACCCAGAGTTTTATGTCTCCTCTTATTACTCTGGGTGCTCACACGAGCAGACTAGAGACAGATTAGCTGGTGGTGCGCGCGTAGCTGATTCGGAGGCGGGCAAGAGGCTTCCACGAATGATATATATACACACATTCTCCCTGTGTCGTTGGTGGTCGCTACTTGGGCATTAGTAGTGTACCTCCTTTATCTTACTTTTGCTCTGAGACAGTTTGAAAGTTATAATAAACTGTATTTTGGATTTCCGCTGCTATGATGTTTAGTTCTGATTTTCAGCTTATGCATTGTCTCTCCTGTTTTATGTCAAGTATGTTATTATTATATTTTATTCTATGCGCTGTGAGACATTCTATAGGTTCTTTGTATGTTCATTTCCTTCTTCCTTTTCCTTCTGACGACCCGTTCCGTGCTAACTGGACATGTGGACAGCGCACTTTTGGAGTAAATGTCGGTTGGTGCGGGGCGGGCTGTCACATTTTACCCTTAAAAGTATCTTTAATTACATAACTTTATTATTCCAACTGGTCATGTATACCGTTAGGTGTCTTTAATTACATAACCTTATCGGATTAAGCTTGCGGGCCTATATGTAAATATTACCTACCCCCTCCTGATTTACTTAACCCATCCACTATCCAATCAATTTTACTTAACCCAAACTTTAGTTCACAATCATACAATCCATATGGATTAGATTTGGATAAGTAGTCCATTCTATTACCATGTCCATTTATGGTTTATAATGGGCTAGACCTCCCACATTAGGCCAACAACTTGTGGATGTCGGATATGCAGGTCAAGTTCGGGTAGTCTTATTCCACATGTTGGGTCTAACCTTGTGTCATAGCCCGATTCGTATTTGCGCACTTAGACCTCTGACATTAGGATCAATATTAGAGGCTCCTGGATACCGATCGGGTCCGAGCAGACTTCCACCATTAATGCAACCTAACCTCGTGTCATAAGCGCCATTATAATTTCTAATACTAATCCTAGGCAATCATTATTAATTAACCTATTAATTAAACTTATTCCTTTATAGGTTTTAATGCACATTTTACCCAATAATTTTAATTATATGTCTAATGATGTTTATATTCAAATTATGCCAATATTAACCTTTTTCCCCTGTTCCTTAACTAGCGCACTCACAAAATTGGCGGCATGCCTAGGCTAGATAATAGCTTAGTCATAAACGATAAAAGGGAAAAATAACAGGAATATAACCAAAGTGATTGTTTTAACATAACTTAGTATAAACATAAACTAACATGGTGATAAGGTGGACATTTGAGCATAAACTTGATGAACTTGTAGCAGTTACTAGTTCTAACATAACTACGATGCCATAGTGAGCACAATAAGTTCTAAATTAACCATTTATATGTCTAACTATTCATATCAAATATAATAGGCACAAGATGATAATCTAGATCTGATTAACAAATTAAATGTCCACACAATTTAGATCCAATAGTTTAAAAGTAGATCTACACAATCAAGATTAAAGATTCACATCATGGCATGCCATAGAAGTTACAATAGATCCGTCTATATAGAGGTTTAGATCCAAATCCTAACCAATTTAGAATGTCATATAATCACAATTTACAATGGATCTGATATAATATAGGCATATGAATAAATCCAAGTCGTAGTCGTGTCATATTTACTTTTAAATATTCAAATCTAAAATAAACTAGGGACTCACAGAGTTTGGATAAGAAGATGGAACAAGAAAAGATTGGATCTTGAATCTCCAATTGATTTGCTTTAGTTGAAGAAGATAACGGATCCATATCAATTCAGATATCGCTAGAGTTTGGCCACCATGAATCTCAATGAAGAAAACAAGAGAAATGACCACGTATATATAGCTGCCAGACCCTTTGAAACTGACTACCACTTCAGCCCTAGAGGTGTCGACACCCCTGTGGGTGGGTCGACCCTGGTGTTGACATCCCTTAAAGGGGGTTGACCCCAGTGTCAACACCCCTCTAGGGGCATTGTCCACCTAGAGCGGGAAAACCGCCGATACTTTTTCTTTTTCAAATTCGAACGGTTTTGGATAAAATTCTGACTCATCCTTAAATCATGTGTATATATATAATTCTTTTATGCGTATACAAACTTAAAACCCTCATAATTTCTTCATACGTTACCCATTTTACCCAAAGCAAATGTCCATCTTGATCAAAACTTCGAGACGGACGCAATAGAACAGTCCATTTTCCTTAATTTTGGATATTAAATTAATTATAATTTAATTTATCCTCTTTTAATATCATTAAAAATATGGGGTTTTACACAGAGTTCTGGAGGTATAGGGTGGAGTGGAGTGGTGCATTAGTTTGTATGAACTGGAGAATAATGTATAGTAAGGGACATGGCGGAAGTGTGCATGTGGGTGACTTTATACGTGGTGTTTCTGGATTGATGGGTGCGAAATGGATCCCGCGGCCAGTTCATCGTCGGATATGGGATGAAAGCGGTTGAGGGTGATGATAGCGAACAAGTGGTGACTGTAGGAAGTTGCTTTAGTTAATGATGTGGATGAGTTAGAAGAGTGTGTTGCATGGATTATAAAAATAAAAAAAGAACAGAAAAAAAGAGAGAAGAAAGGCAGAGTACAGGTTGGATGAAACGGCTTCTGGAAATCATGTGGGAAGGCATGTGAATTTAATCACATATTAGTCCACTAATTATGGTAATTAGTATAAATAAATAAAAATTAATTTAGCTCTGTTAACCATTAATTTATTTAAACTTGTAACATCTTTAATTCGCTCATCCGCTATCAGAATTTCGCAAAACAAGTGGCGCTAGAATCGCAGTGAAGAGTACTAAGTGGTCGAGCTGGGACAGAGTAATTCAGATGGAACCAGAAATTCGTTTAATTTTCAACAATTAAACAAAACAGTGCTGAAACCATCGAATCAAAAAATAAGGTGAGTTAATTCTCACACTTTTTTGAAATTCTATACAGTGTTAAATTCATATAAAAATATAATCCATCGTTGATGATAATAATCAGATGATTGCTTGCCTCGATTGATTAGTTGTTTATTAATTGTCGACAAATTATATTTGTTGTATTGGATTATTTTGATATAAATATTGTTAGCAAATATATTATCTATGATGCAAAGACGGAAAGGTTGGAGGGATCCGACCGGATTCCTCAAATATATTGTATGTTGTTTATTTTTATGTATTACTTAAATATGGAATTGTTTTCCCCAAATAATATTATATCTTGATTAGATATTAATGATTGATTAAATATTGAACGTTGAATTGAAATTCAACGTTAATATGATGTTTTAATCAATAGATGGTATTAATTAAGTAGTTGGCAGCAAATGATCTGAGACCCTGTTTTAAAACGTTAATTCACCAACCGCAAATCGATGTATCTAAAGTTATAATATTTATTTTGGTAACTGAAGTGAAGTTTTAATTATAGAAGATCTAGAATATGTCGAGATTAATGATTTGATGTTTATGAAAATAAGTTATTTGATATTATATATAATGTTTTAAATAAATCTATAAGCATAGAGATCAAAATTTAACTGACAGTTTATTGTTTTAAGATAACTGTTTTTAAGTAAAACGGTTAAGTGGTATTTTTAATTTAAGAGGAACGATTAATTGAAATCAGTTTAACATGTAATGATGTTTAAGTTGATCTAGTCAACTATTAAATTAGATTTTGTAATTAAACTAATTGATCTTCGATTAATCTAATGGAAATGATAACGAATATTTGGTTTAATTTAATGATTAAGAATCTTTTTATTTAATGAGGTTTGCAAATGGTTATTAAATTAATAATCATTAATATGGTTAGTTATTGTTAAGGAAGTTATTAACAAAACCATTTTTAATCACTATTGAAGTAAACTAATTTTATTCTAATAAATGATAGAGTTAATTATTATTTTAAATAATAATAATCAAAATAATACACCTTCCAAATGGAAGGAGGAATCGAGGTTTGAAATAGGACATAATTGTATTAAGAAACAAAGGTATTATATCGATGTTTATAAAACGGGCCGTGAAGAAAAAATATGATGTTTGAAATAGGGGTTTCTTCAAATTAATTAAATTACAAGCGAAGGGGTCAGAATGAGATTTCTTAAATATAAGGACATAGAATGGATTAAAAGTTATAACGAAGTTCAGACTCAGTCGACGCTTTTAAAATAATCTTTTACTTGAGAAATGGATCTAAGGGAAAGGATCTGAGCTACCAATATACTTTACCATACTATTTTGATATTGATAACTGAAACAGCAAATTATAAATGAAATATATTGGACCATCTTGACGTGTTGTTTCGAAGTGACCGGGATGGGAACTAGACCCAAAACCACTTCGAATCAACGTTACGTACGAACTAATTTGAAGAGATTAAAGATGGAGCATTGAAGACCCATAGAATATCATAAGCGAAAGAACTACTTATAATCTCTGGGTTGCACCCAAAAAAAAGAGATACACTGTGATTCTGTCATGATTGGAGTCTACAAATCTCAAGGACTTCTCGTTACTGATCCTAGGGGTGATTCCTATACAGGATGCGGTAGGAGAGTGCCTTCAGTTCATCATGTTCCTAGATGACTTGTATGGATGAATGTTTGACAGAGTATGCTTAACTAATCACGTACGATTGATCTCTTAAAGGTATTATGTCTGGTGGTAGAGGAATTCTTTTCTCTTAGCTTTCATACCCGTAATATTTTTACAAAATCGATTAGTGATTTGACTGGTTGGACGATGTGACATTCAAAGTAAATGATGGTGTGTTGTTCTAGAAGATAAACGTAGCCTCTAGCCTCACAACCAAGAAATGACAAAAAATCGGGCAGGTAGCATGGCTAGGTGGGTCATTCCCAAGCAGGGTATATCTGTCATCGATCTAGAGAAAATTCATTTTGTTCCTTATTGAAATTCCTTTTAAAAATATAAATAATTCCTTTGTAACAACCCGGAAAATCTGAACCAGTTTAAAAATTTTAAATTGGCTATTTTAGTGAATTTTAAGTATTTAAAATAAATATTTTAAATAAGTAAGGTGAAATGTACGGTTGAATCGATGTTGAAAAGGAATAGAATTAATTTGAATTATAAATAAGGCCTGAAATGGCGCGGCAGTTTAAAAAGTTGAATTCAAACTTTAACTGACTGTACCGGGTGCAAAATAAAATGGATTTTAGTGAATCCAGAAATATTTAAATCTGTTAGTGAACACCTTTCTAAAAAATCTGAAAAATCGAAGTTTCATAGCGGAAAGAAAAAGTTATGGCCAAATGAATTTTCAGAAAGGTCGCTATGGAATTTATATAGCTCATGAAAATGGCCATTTTGCAAACGACTCGGAATTCGACGAAACCACTTTTTTTGGATCCGGGATGTTAAACTATTGCTAGGTTTCAAATTTCATAATTTTTTGAGCTAGTATGTGGCCCCGGCAAATTGAAATGTACGTTCAGATTAAATATTGAATGTTTTATATTTCTAATTTGAAGGAAAACTGACTGAAACTTTCGAATGGGCCTACGAAACATATCCAATTGTGTTCGGAATGGAGGTAAAACGCTTGGGACGACAGTCGTTGGGTTTGAATTGGTGTTCGTTTGGAGGAAGGGGCATTTTCGGATTTTAAAACTTTATAAATTAAAATAAAATTCCTTGGCCAATCACATCCTTTCGTTTGTTTTCTCTCTCCCCGCAACTCCCAGGTCAACGGAGGAAGACAAACTCCACCTTCTCTTCTCCATTCCTCCTCCTACACGCCAAATTAAATATAGGTTCTGTGGGGGTTTATGTAGAGCTTGAGACGAGCTTCAAATCCATAGCAACTAGGGATTTTTTCGTTGAGTAAATCCAGAGCTCTGGCCCCCCAAAGTTTCGACGTTCGAGCCGTCGGAAATCCCTCATGCCGCCGACGAGTTAACCACCTATGGTGGCGCCGTGGAGCCCTCTCCACCCTCGACAACGTCAAGTAGGCAGATCGAAGCAACAATCAATGGATTTGAAAATAATTTGAAACCTAGTTTTGAATTAAAAGACAGAGGTACAGGTTTTATATATTTAAACTGTTTTAACATTTAAAAGTGTTGCAAATGGTTAATTAACTTATAAAAATCATATCTTTTTCGTTTTTTGACGAAATTCAGTGAAACAAGAGACAGTGGACTCGTGTGGACGTCTTCTACATTCTAGGAGAGACCGCATATTTTTCTGAGCCTTCTGCTATTTTTGGTGGAGTGGAACCCAATGTGAGATTTCTAATTTATAAACGATATGGAAAACAACGATGTATAAATTATATAGTCGATGTATGAGTTATATAAGCGTTGTACACCTCATGTATAAGTGTTGTATAAGTTGTATGCTCGATGTATAAGTTATATATGCGTTGTAAAAATTGTATGTGCGTTGAAATGATTTGAAGTGAATAGAAATATAATTATATACGAATATATATGTATATATATATATATATACTCCCCTCATCCACAGACTATGGAATTTATATAGCTCGTGAAAATGGCCATTTTGCAAACGACCTAGGAATTCGACGAAACCACTTTTGTTGGATCCGGGATGTTAAACTATTGCTAGGTTTGAAATTTCATAATTTTTAGAGCTAGTATGTGGCCCCGAAAAATTGAAATGTACGTTCAAATTAAATATTGAATGTTTTATATTTTAATTTGAAGGAAAACTGACTTAAAAAGTCGAATGGGCCTACTAAACATATCCCATTGTGTTCGGAATGGCGGTACAACGCTAGGACGACAGTCGTTGGGTTTGAATTAGTGTTCGTTTGAAGGAAGGGGCAATTTCGAATTTTAAAACTTTATAAATTAAAATAAAATTCCTTGGCCAATCACATCCTTTCGTTTGTTTTCTCTCTCCCCGCAACTCCCAGGTCGACGGCGGAAGACAAACTCCACCTTCTCTCCTCCATTCCTCCTCCTAGACGCCAAATTAAATATAGGTTCTGTGGGGGTTTTTGTAGAGCTCGAGACGAGCTTCAAATCCATAGCAACTAGGGATTTTTTCGTTGAGTAAATCGAGAGCTCTGATCCCCCAAAATTTCGACGTTCGAGTCGCCGGAAATCCCTCCTACCGCCGACGAGTTGACCACCAGTGGTGGCGCCGTGAAGCCCTCTCCACCCTCGATAACGTCAATTAAGCTGATCGAAGCAACAATCAACGGATTTGAAAATAATTTGAAACCTACTTTCGAATTAAAAGACAGTGGTACGGGTTTGATATATTTAAATTGTTTTAACATTAAAAGGTGTTGCAAATGGTTAATTAACTTGTAAAAATCATATCTTTTTCGTTTTTTGACGAAATTCGGTGAAACAAGAGACAGTGGACTCGTGTGGACGTCTTCTCCATTCTAGGAGAGAACGCATATTTTTGTGAGCCTTCTGCTATTTTTGGTGGAGTGGAACCCAATGTGAGATTTATAATTTATAAACGATGTGGAAAACAATGATGTATAAATTATATAGTCGATGTATGAGTTATATAAGCGTTGTACACCTCATGTATAAGCGTTGTATAAGTTGTGTGTTCGATGTATAAGTTATATATGCGTTGTAAAAATTGTATGTACTTTGAAATGAATTGAAGTGAATCGAAATATAATTATATACGAATATATATATATATATATATATATATATATATATATATATATATACTCCCCTCGTCCACAGACCATGGGCGATATTTATTGTTAGTGATTGGTATGAAAATTGGTTCATAGCGAATGGTTGGTTAGAATTGTTGTGGTTGAAATTGATTGGTTGTGGTTGAAAAATACCCATTGGTGATTGACACAAAATTAGAATAGATTGTGGAAATGAAAATAAAACATGTCGCCTGCATGCGAACTAGATGCATGAATCCCCATTGTCAAAAACCGTGAGGTTTTGAGGTAGAGCGAGGAGCCGTACTAGGGACAGCCCCGGTTTTAACTACCCTACCGTTATGCTGCCGAAATTTTCAATAATATTCATGTGTTAGAATTATTTTCATGTGTTGAAACTATATTCACGTGTTGAATAGAAATTCATGTGTTGAACGATATTCGTGTTTTGGAATAAATAGTTTTATAATAAAAATCAAATTTTTATCATCTATATGAACTATATAAAATAGTCGTGTTTTGAAATAAATAGTTTTATAATAAAAATCATATTTTTTTCTTCTATATGAACTATATAAAATAGTCGTGTTTTGAAATAAATAGTTTTATAATAAAAATCATATTTTTATCATCTATATGAACTATATAAAATAGTCGTGTTTTGAAATAAACAGTTTTATAATAAAAATCATATTTTTATCATCTATATAAAATAGTCGTGTTTTGAAATAAATTGTTTTACAATAAAATTCACATTTTTATTATATACATGAATTGTCGAAAATAGTGAAGTGTTTAAATAAAGGACTGTTAGATCAAAATATCATTTTATCAAATCTATAAAAAGGGGATATGGTTTTGAAATCGATGAAAGAATTATATTTATATATATTATATAAATATAATCAAAATATAGTGAATAACGAGGCTGTAGTTCGTGTTTTTAAACCGTGATTTCAAACGATTAGTGTGGGGGATCCGACCATTGGATTTTCCCGAAACCACAACCATCGGGTTCGCCTTGGAAATACCTTTCCAACGGCACCAACTTTGTAAAGATCCAACGGTTGGATTGTCTGGAATGTTTAATTCAAATCTGAAGAAAAACAGCGTCAGAATCGATTATATTTATATATATATATAAATATAATTGAATTAAATCGAATGACGACGCTGCAGTTCGTATTTTGAAATCGTAACTTCAAACGATTAATGCGGGAGATCCGACCATCGGATTTCCCCAAAACAGAAACCGTTGGATTCATTTTGAAATGATCTTTCTAATGATATAAATTTTGTGAAGATCCAACGGTTAGATTTTCAGATATGTGTAAATCAAATCTGAAGAAAAACAGCGCCAGAATCGATTATATGTATATATAATTAAATTAAATCGAATAACGACGCTTCACTTCGTATTTTGAAATCGTAACTTCAAACGATTAGTGCGGGAGATCCGACCGTCGGATTTCCCCAAAACTGAAACCGTTGGATTCGTTTTGAAATGGTCTTTCTAATGATATAAATTTTGTGAAGTTCCAACGGTTAGATTTTCAGATATGTGTAAATCAAATCTAGAGAAAAACAGTGCCACGGCCGCGTTATGGCCTGAAACGTCGTTTGAAAGAGTTGGCTATTTTTAAAGAAAGAAAAATAGCGATAAATCATGATAAAATATTATAAACGATATGGAGTGGAAATAAACTGAATTTGCTCGATTTATGTGATTTTTGATGGTTGAATGTATGTGGTGTGAAAATTACATTAAAGAACAAAATTGGTGATGTTGAATAATTTAACCATTGAAATAAATTGATTTGAAATTCTAAATATACGTGAATTATTTGAAAAGGCCGAGTTAGTTCTCATTTCAAATAATTGAGCGACGATCAAAAGTCGAAGATATGAAGACGTTGTAAGACCGATGATCTTCACGTCGAAAGGGGGGGTGCTACTGATGCTCATGATGGGAGTAGCTACCATGAAGGGGCTGAAGTAATAGCCGTCCGGACGTACTTGTTGATTGTACGGATATGCGAGGTATTGAGTGCCTCCGGTTTCGTTCAGACCCAGAACGAACGCGTAAATGGACTGTGTGTCTGATAATGGATTTTGATCTGTGCTGATTGATCTCTATTAATGTACGTCTGTTTGGCGATGGAGAATTTATTCTCTTGCTTAACGCCCTTCTCTGAGACGTACGAGCTCAGAGGTTATATATCGATGGAAACCAGTCACACGGAGTGAATTGCCTGTGTGGCACGCCTAAGTGATAGATAATAAAAGCTTCTGTTGAAAAGCAAAGTCTTGTGGTTGATGATCAAAGCACGGCCTGTGTGGCGTAGCTCTGTGTATAGCATTGTTTCGCGAGCCTCACACCCCGGTATGAGCCAGAAATGGGAGAAGGACATCAGGGAGGACATTCGTTTTCTTCTAACTAGGAGTGGTGCTTTGGGTTTCACACGCCCAGGTATTTTACTTATGTGGATGATGGAAAGCGAGGCCTCGGTTTGCTTCGGTCTCTTCGGAGCCGATGGTGTGGTCAGATATGACCAGTTTACGCCCCATAGGGCGGGGAAACGCAGTGTTCAGAAATTTTAATCCACATCGGTGGACCGGCCCTGACGATCCAAGGCTTGTCTGCGTGCTTGCCTGAGACATGGGCTAGATTGTCTCGAATTCGATAAGGACTATCTTTTGCCTTGGCTCATGACGGAAATCCAATTTCCAAATATGACATAATGCGGTTTTGATTGTATACCTATATATGGGGACATGATATATGGTACCCATGCCATCTATGATTGATAGTTATGATTGAAATTGTTTTTGAAACATATATACACTAGCAATAATATCAAATGATTTGTTTTGCTCGTATTAAGCATATTTTGGCCATTCTAAGGTAAAACTCTATCCTCTGGTGTGTGTTGCATTGTGTGATGGGAACTGAATCTTATAATGGCTTCATTTTTATAAAAAGCATTGCGATGTTTAAAAGAATTATTTGTTTTAAAGCACTGGCAATCCAATGGAGTAAACCCGTTCCGCGAAAGTGGCATGGTCCTGTGATTAACCATATTTGAAAATGTGTTAAGTAGATTTCTCATACCAGTCCCATGACTGACTCGTAGTTTGTTTCACTTGCAAACTCGGGTGCCCCTATTACTTCACGGGCAGCCTTATATTCAGGTTTTAACAGGCTCTTTCTGGATAGCTGGAGCTGAAGATGGACTCTATCATTTATCTCTTTTTATGCTATTCCGCACCTGTTGTACATATTATGTTTTCTTTTCCGCAGTAGACATTTATGTATAGCTGAACTGTATTTTGAACTAAGTATGATCCTATATACTGTGTAACTCTAATGATTAAATTTATCCAGTGTATTCTATTGTACATTATCTGGTGTATTTATCTATTTCTGTTCTGCTGTAGTCTGTTTATGTGTTATATTCCAAAGATTACCCTTGCCACCGTCTAATCGGGAATGGGGTTATCACTAACGTGGCATCAGAGCTTTGGTTAAGCCTGGAATATAACATATGAACGAACTCTTCAGAAATAGAACCAGGAGTGTTCTAGGACGAGTAACTCACTACAGATAGGATCAGTAATATCCTAGTATGAGTATAGCAGAATGAAATGCACCTTGATAGACACATTTACATTCAAGTATATGTTTCTATGTTTTAAAATATCTTTTCTGTTGACCTGACTCTTGATCTGCTATTTGCAGAAGTACTAGAAAATGAGTGTCAGAAACAGGAGAAATGCAGAACCAGATCTAGAAGCTTTATTAAAGAAGTATCGAAATCTGGGTGGAGTACCATACTCGGGAAATGAACCATTAGTCAAACCCATGATTGGATGCGTTCTGTTGAAAGAATTCTTGAGCGTCTCCAGCTAAGACATAGCCAGAAAAAATTAGTGGCATCTTGGGCACTCAAAGACGAAGCTTTGTTCTAGTGGGAGTTAATTATTAGGGATAATCCAAAAGGTGATATCACCTGGGATAGATTCAAAGAAATGTTCCACCAAAGGTTTATTCCTCCAGAAGCAACTGAGCGGTTATACGATGAGTTCTACTATCTGATACAAGGTGATATGAATATTCTCGAATATCATAAGAGATTCAATGAACTCTCTCATTTTTCCCCGCATCTAATTGAAAAGCCAAAGATGAAGAATATGAGGTTAATTAATGGTCTTCAAAGAAAACACTAGAATAAAGTAATGAGGCATGTGAAGCTTCCTTTTTCTGAAATGATATACATGGCCTACCAGTATGAGGATCTGGATAGGAAAGGTATGTTGCGAGACGAAGAAGAAGTCAGTTCTAGCAGCAAAAGAAAATTCGAAAATGATAGCCCTGAGGCGAGTACACAGCCTGAGGCCAGTACGAAGTCTGAGCTCAGAAAGAAGCCTAGATTCAATCGGAAAAATGTTATATCCGAGAAAGGACCCGTAACAACCGCAATATGCAATAACTACGTGAAGCCAGGGCATTTTCAAGGGAATTGCAAATCCTCGAAGAGGAAAAGAAAGGTTAGGTCGAAATCCAAGTGCAAGTTCCAAGAGAAAAGAAAATGCAATTTGTGCCATCGGGCTGGCCACATAAAGCGGGATTGCCGGTTATTGGAGAAACCTGAAAAGGTACAGGTAAATAAAGTAGCAGAGGTTACTACATCCTCAGCTAGTCAGGAGAGGCTAGATGTTTTGGAGGGCACGCTTACTGTCAAAAACATTCCAGTTAAAGTACTATTGATAGAGGCGCGTCTTGAAGCTTTGTTGCAAAGAATGCGGTGAAGAAACTAGTCTCGAATTTTAAAAAGCTCAGAGAACCCATGACTGTACAAAATCCGGTTGGGGGTTCCGTCGATCTTAGTTGGGTTTGTGGGGTTCCAGTTTCTTTTTCCTGCTACCGATTCCCTACTATTGCGATTGTCATGAGTTTTACCGAGTTTGATCTGATTCTGGGAATGGATTGGTTAACCAAATATGAAGCTGAAGTTAAATGCGCCAACAGAGTCATAAGGGAGAAAATTAAATCAGGAAGTTATATAACCATTCCATGTGAAGGTTCGAATTCTGATAGAAAAGACTTCTGGGTAGCATTAGATGTTTCTCCTGCTCAAATAGAACATGTTCCTGTTGTTACAGATAAAATCCCAGTCGACATAGAAAATATCCCAGTTGTCAAGAACTATGCGGATGTGCTCGAAGAAGTTGTTAGCTTACCTCTGTAGAGAGAAATTGATTTCAAAATCTCTTTGGTTTCGAATGCAAGACCGGTAGTTCACGCTATTCGAAGAATGACCTTGAAAGAGAAAGAAGAGTTGGATAATCAAACTTGACAGCTTGTATGGAAAGGTCTGATTAGGCCTAGTTTTTTCTGATTAGGGAGCAGCAGTGGTATTTGTTCCGAAGTCCGATGGTACTCTTAGATTGTGTGTGGATTATCGCGACTTGAATAAGCAGACATTGAAAAACAAATATCCATTGCCGCGGATTGATGATTTATTGGACCGATTGAATGGAGCACAAGTGTTTTCACGAATGGACCTAGCTACATGTTTCCATCAGCTTCGTATTGCCGAAGAGTGTGTTCCTTTGATAGCATTCAGAGGTCCGGACTTATTCTACGAGTGGTTAGTAATGCCGTTCGGCTTATGTAACGCTCCAGCTTATTCCTTTGTTCTGATGAATAGAGTATTCGGAGGAGTTTTGAATAAATTTATTCTGGTTTTCATTGTTGATATCCTTATCTTCTCTAATTCAGAAAGTGAGCATGAAAAACATTTGGAACAAGTGTTAGAAATTCTCAAAAAGAATGTTTTAAAAGCAAAATTTTCCAAATGTATATTCTAGCAAGAAGAAGTCAAATTTCTTGGCCACGTCGTGTCAAAAGAAGGAATTTCAGTGGATCCCAGTAAAATCACAGCTATTCAGAATTGGAAACAACCTCGTACAACCACAGAAGTCAGAAGTTTTCTCGGGTTGGCCAGTTATTATCGGAAATTGATTAAGGATTTTGCGAAGACATCCAGTTCCTTAACAAAATTAACTAAGAAATATTCGAGATTCAATTGGACTCCGGTATGTGAGGAAGCTTTCCAGGAGCTGAAATTAAAACTGGCGACCGCTCTAGTGTTAACAATAATAGATGGCAATGAGGACTTGAAAGTCTGCACTGACGCTTCTAGAGAAGGCCTTGGCACGGTGTTAATGCAAAGAGGTCAAGTGATTGCTTATGCTGGCCGTCAGCTGAAACCGCATGAGAAGAATTACGTTACTCATGATCTTGAGCTGTTAGCCATCGTATTTGCTTTGAAAATCTAGAGGCACTATCTTTTGGGTGAGAAATTCGAACTGTATACAGACCATCAGTCATTGAAGTATCTGTTCACCCAGAAGGATTTGAATATGAGACAGCAGCGTTGGCTAGAATTTCTTGCGGCGTACGATTTTGAGATTTTGTACACTCCAGGGAAAGCCAATGTTGTGGCAGATGCGCTGAGTAGAAAGAATGTAATAATCGCCAGTTTTATCATTATGATGTCATTGATTGATAAAATATCTGCTCTTCAGAAGGATGATCACTTCATTCAAAGGATCAAAGAAAGAATACAGAAAGGCGAGACCTTGAGTTTTCAGATAGATGACGAGGGAATCCTAAGGTTGAAAGGCCGAATCTGTGTGCCAAACATTGCAGAACTCCGGAGTGAAGTATTGGATGTATGTGACAAAGCCAAGCTTAGTATCCATCCAGGGGTGAGCAAGATGTATAATGATATCAAACGCTCTTTCTGGTGGAGATCTATGAAACGAGACATCTCCTTATATGTTAGCCGGTGTACTACTTGTCAGCAAATCAAAAGCGATCATTAGAAGCTCGCTGGATTGTTGCAACCTTTGGAAATTCCCGGTGGGAAGTGGGAACAGATTTCTATGGATTTCATAGATGGTTTGCCCAGGACCAGAAAAGGTAATGACAGTATTTGGGTGATCGTGGATCGATTTACGAAGGCTGCTCATTTCATACCTGTCAAATCGAATAGAACTGCTCAAAGTCTGGCACAGATTTATTTCAAAGAATTTGTTAGACTGCACGGAGTTCCCATGAGCATCGTTAGTGATCGTGACCCGATTTTGGCCAGTAAATTCTAGGAAGCATTCCAAGTAGAATTGGGAACGAAACTGAACTTGAGCACCGCATATCATCCTCAAACAGATGGTCAGACTGAGAGGGTGAATCGTATTCTTGAAGATTTATTGCGGGCTTGTATTCTTGATTTTGGCGGATCGTGGGAAGACCATTTACATTTGGCTGAATTATCATATAACAACAGTTACCAAGCGAGCCTGACAATGTCACCATTCGAAGCATTGTATGGTAGACCGTGTTGATACCCTGCTTGTTGGGTGGAGCCAGGCAATAGACATGTATTGGGCCCAGATATGATTCGCGATGCTGCAGATAAAGTCGACTTTGTTAAGAAACGATTACTCGCCGCTCAAAGCCGACAGAAAAGCTATGCAGATAAGAGAAGAATAGATATATCATTTGCTGTTGGTGACTATATATATTTGAAAGTATCTCTGATGAGAGGAGTTATCCGGTTTGGTAAAACGGGGAAATTGGTGCCCAAATTCATTGGTCCGTTTCCTATTTTAGATCGGATTGGAACTCTCGCATATAGTGGTCAATTGCCAGATTGGTTGCCTAGAGTGTATGACGTATTTCACGTATCTCAACTGCGAAAGCACGTTCATGATCTAGACTTGATCGTGGAAGAAGCAGCGCAATAGGATATAGAAATCACTCCAGAATTGGCTGTGAGAAGAGAGCCACTGAAGATCATTGGCAAAGAAACCAAAGAACCGAGGAACAAGAAGGTTCACCTAGTCAAAGTGCAATGGAGTGGAGATCCGTGAAATTGTACTTGGAAACTGAGGAGAGCATTCAGAAAGCATATCCTAGGTGTCGAGTTGATATCTCTGATTGACTCCGGTGCAAGGTAAATTTACCGTACCTTGCATTACCATTTAACTCTCTACTCTGTTGTTATTTTCTTTCCATGGATGTGCACTTTTACTTCTGTAGTTTGATTAATTTAAAAAAGAGAGTAGAATTAATTTGTATGATTTTGAAAAGTTAAAAACAAATTGCTTTTTGTTTGAGTTGTGTGATAGAGGATTGGATTAATTAAAATTATTAAAATGATAGTTAATTTAATTAATAAGAGGATGAGTGGTAGAATTTATTCGATTAAATCACACATTGAGCAGATTTAAAAATAGATAGATATATATACATGTGCATTATATATGTTTGAACAGGTAATTGGATTGGCTGTTGAGTAAAGAAATTATTTGCGTGCTCGACAAATAGGTAAACCTTAATGAGTTGGATGCGAAATATTATTATATCAACTCCTGTGAATGCCACTAGATGCGGAGTGCTGGTTAATCTGTGTGTAATTAATAAATTTCGCCATTGGATAGTAACAATTAATTTTGAACTACACTACATGTCATACTTCTTGAAGATAGGCATACTTCATCATATACCACATAAGCATTTGGAGCTTGTGTGGCGAGGTGGAAGATTTACCTTATGAGCGAGAGGCTCGTATGGCGATGACTATATTTTACAGGTTGAATTGATGACTAATATGGACCATATTAAATTGTAACGGCAAATTGCCATATTAATAAAAACCCCACACGGGTCTGGATTTGACAATAATCACGTCTCTCTAGTTATTAGATACGACACATGGACAATTTATTTCCCACACAGGACGAGGTGACGAGGATTTATCCTCTGGAGCAATTAAAAATACACACTCCCTCAGGCTTTGACAGGGTGACGAGAATTTATTCTCTGGAGTTATTATCTATACACGCTCCCCTGTAAACACCAGAATATATCACTATAAATATGTGTATGCTTTATAGGATTTACTGGGTACCTAATACGGCCCAATAAATTTCCAAACCCCTCCCCGTACAAAGGAGGTTATGGCGAAATTTTTCGAAAATTCCGGGTGTTAGCCAAATTTTTTAAGAATTTGGAAATTCTAAGAAACTGAAAAGTTGGAGAATGGAAGCCAGATTAAACGTAGAGTTGATTAATCAAACCACTTTCGACTTTGTTCCTTTTCGGGGATGAAAAGTTTTAAGTGGGGGAGATTGTAACAAACCGGAAAATCTGAACTAGTTTAAAAAATTTAAATTGGCTATTTTAGTGAATTTTAAGTATTTAAAATAAATATTTAAATAAGTAAGGCGAAATGTACGGTTGAATCAATGTTGAAAAGGAATAGAATTAATTTGAATTATAAACAAGGCCTGAAATGGTGCGACAGTTTCAAAATTTGAATTCCAACTTTAACTGACTGTACCGGGTGCAAAATAAAAGGATTTTAGTGAAACAAAAAATATTCAAATCTGTTAGTGAATACCTTTCTAACGAATCTGAAAAATTAAAGTTTCATAGCGGAAAGAAAAAGTTATGGCCAAATGAATTTTCAGAAAGGTCGCTATGGAATTTATATAGCTCGTGAAAATGGCCATTTTGCAAACGACCTAGGAATTCGACGAAACCACTTTTGTTGGATCCGGGATGTTAAACTATTGCTAGGTTTGAAATTTCATAATTTTTAGAGCTAGTATGTGGCCCCGAAAAATTGAAATGTACGTTCAAATTAAATATTGAATGTTTTATATTTTAATTTGAAGGAAAACTGACTTAAAAAGTCGAATGGGCCTACTAAACATATCCCATTGTGTTCGGAATGGCGGTACAACGCTAGGACGACAGTCGTTGGGTTTGAATTAGTGTTCGTTTGAAGGAAGGGGCAATTTCGAATTTTAAAACTTTATAAATTAAAATAAAATTCCTTGGCCAATCACATCCTTTCGTTTGTTTTCTCTCTCCCCGCAACTCCCAGGTCGACGGCGGAAGACAAACTCCACCTTCTCTCCTCCATTCCTCCTCCTAGACGCCAAATTAAATATAGGTTCTGTGGGGGTTTT
Organism: Allium sativum; assembly: GCA_030737875.1. Classification (NCBI taxonomy): domain Eukaryota; kingdom Viridiplantae; phylum Streptophyta; class Magnoliopsida; order Asparagales; family Amaryllidaceae; genus Allium; species Allium sativum. The sequence continues at coordinate 962,462,301 of CM060912.1, read as the reverse complement.
TGTAGAGCTCGAGACGAGCTTCAAATCCATAGCAACTAGGGATTTTTTCGTTGAGTAAATCGAGAGCTCTGATCCCCCAAAATTTCGACGTTCGAGTCGCCGGAAATCCCTCCTACCGCCGACGAGTTGACCACCAGTGGTGGCGCCGTGAAGCCCTCTCCACCCTCGATAACGTCAATTAAGCTGATCGAAGCAACAATCAACGGATTTGAAAATAATTTGAAACCTACTTTCGAATTAAAAGACAGTGGTACGGGTTTGATATATTTAAATTGTTTTAACATTAAAAGGTGTTGCAAATGGTTAATTAACTTGTAAAAATCATATCTTTTTCGTTTTTTGACGAAATTCGGTGAAACAAGAGACAGTGGACTCGTGTGGACGTCTTCTCCATTCTAGGAGAGAACGCATATTTTTGTGAGCCTTCTGCTATTTTTGGTGGAGTGGAACCCAATGTGAGATTTATAATTTATAAACGATGTGGAAAACAATGATGTATAAATTATATAGTCGATGTATGAGTTATATAAGCGTTGTACACCTCATGTATAAGCGTTGTATAAGTTGTATGTTCGATGTATAAGTTATATATGCGTTGTAAAAATTGTATGTACTTTGAAATGAATTGAAGTGAATCGAAATATAATTATATACGAATATATATATATATATATATATACTCCCCTCGTCCACAGACCATGGGCGATATTTATTGTTAGTGATTGGTATGAAAATTGGTTCATAGCGAATGGTTGGTTAGAATTGTTGTGGTTGAAATTGATTGGTTGCGGTTGAAAAATACCCATTGGTGATTGAAACAAAATTAGAATAGATTGTGGAAATGAAAATAAAACATGCCGCCGACGTGCGAACTAGATGCATGAATCCCCATTGTCGAAAACCGCGAGGTCTTAAGGTAGAGCGAGGAGCCGTACTGGGGACGGCCCCGGTTTTAACTACACTGCCGTTATGCTGCCGAAATTTTCAATAATATTCATGTGTTAGAATTATTTTCATGTATTGAAACTATATTCACGTGTTGAATAGAAATTCATGTGTTGAACGATATTCGTGTTTTGAAATAAACAGTTTTATAATAAAAATCATATTTTTATCATCTATATGAACTATATAAAATAACCGTGTTTTGAAATAAATAGTTTTATAATAAAAATCATATTTTTATCATCTATATGAACTATATAAAATAGTCGTGTTTTGAAATAAACAGTTTTATAATAAAAATCATATTTTTATCATCTATATGAACTATATAAAATAGTCGTGCTTGAAATAAATAGTTTTATAATAAAAATCATATTTTTATCATCTATATCATCTGTATAAAATTGTCGTGTTTTGAAATAAATTGTTTTACAATAAAATTCACATTTTTATTATATACATGAATTATCGAAAATAGTGAAGTGTTGAAATAAAGGACTGTTTGATAAAAATATCATTTTATCAAATCTATAAAAAGGGGATATGGTTTTGAAATCGATGAAAGAATTATATTTACATATGTTATATAAATATAATCAAAATATAGTGAATAACGAGGCTGTAGTTCGTGTTTTGAAACCGTGATTTCAAACGATTAGTGCGAGGGATCCGACCATCGGATTTTCCCGAAACCACAACCGTCGGGTTCGCATTGGAAATACCTTTCCAACGGCACCAACTTTGTAAATATCCAACGGTTGGATTGTCTGGGACGTTTAATTCAAATCTGAAGAAAAACAGCGCTAGAATCGATTATATTTATATATATATATATATAAATTAAATTAAATTAAATCGAATAACTTCGCTGCAGTTCGTATTTTGAAATCGTAACTTCAAATGATTAGTGCGGGAGATCCGACCGTCGGATTTCCCCAAAACTGAAACCGTTGGATTCGTTTTGAAATGGTCTTTCTAATGATATAAATTTTGTGAAGATCCAACGGTTAGATTTTCAGATATGTGTAAATCAAATCTAGAGAAAAACAGCGCCACGGCCGCGTTATGGCCTGAAACGTCGTTTGAAAGAGTTGGCTACTTTTAAATAAAGAAAAATAGTGATAAATCATTATAAAATATTATAAACGATATGGAGTGGAAATAAACTGAATTTGCTCAGTTTATGTGATTTTTGATGGTTGAATGTATGTGGTGTGTAAATTACATTAAAGAACAAAATTGGTGATGTCGAATAATTTAACCATTGAAATAAATTGATTTGAAATTCTAAATATATGTGAATTATTTGAAAAGGCCGAGTTAGTTCTCATTTCAAATAATTGATCGACGATCGAAAGTCGAAGATATGAAGACGGTGTAAGACAGATGATCTTCACGTCGAAAGGAGGGGTGCTGCTGATGCTCATGATGGGAGTAGCTACCTTGAAGGGGCTGAAGTAGTAGCCGTCCGGACGTACTTGTTGATTTTACGGATATGCGAGGTATTGAGTGCCTTCAGTTTCGTTCAGACCCAGAACAAACGTGTAAATGGACTGTGTGTCTGACACTGGATTTTGTTCTATGCTGATTGATCTCTATTAATATACATCTGTTTGGCGGTGGAGAATTTATTCTCTTGCTTATCGCCCTTCTATGAGACGTATGAGCTCAGAGGTTATATATCGATGGAAACCAGTCGCACGGAGTGAATTGCCTGTGTGGCACGCCTAATTGATAGATGATCAAGGCTTCTGTTGAAAAGAAAAGTCTTGTGGTTGATGATCAAAGCACGGCCTGTGTGGCATGGCTTTGTGTATAGCGTTGTTTCCCGAGCTCACACCCCGGTATGAGCCAGAAACGGGAGAAGGACATCAGGGAGGACATGCGTTTTCTTCTAGCTAGGAGTGGTGCTTTGGGTTTTACACGCTCGGGTATTTTACTTATGTGGATGATGGAAAGCGAGGCCTCGATTTGCTTCGGTCTCTTCGGAGCCGATGGTGTGGTCAGATATGACCAGTTTACGCCCCATAGGGCGGGGAAACGCAGTGTTCAGGAATTTTAACCACATCGGTGGACCGGCCCTGACGATCCAAGGCTTGTCTGCGCGCTTGCCTGAGACATGGGCTAGATTGTCTCGAATTCGGTAAGGACTATCTTTTGCCTTGGCTCATGACGGGAATCCAATTTCCAAATACGACATCGTGCGGTTTTGATTGTATACCTATATATGGCGACATGATATATGGTACCCATGCCGTCTATGATTGATAGTTATGATTGAAATTGTTTTTGAAACATATATACACCAGCAATAATATCAAATGATTTGTTTTGCTCGTATTAAGCATATTTTGGCCATTATAAGGTAAAACTCTATCCTCTGGTGTGTGTTGCATCGTGTGATGGGAACTGAGTCTTATAATGGCTTCATTTTTATAAAAAGCATTGCGATGTTTAAAAGAATTATTTTTTTAAAGCACTGGCAATCCAATGGAGTAAACCCGTTCCGTGAAAGTGGCATGGTCCTGTGATTAGCTATATTTGAAAATGTGTTAAGTAGATTTCTCATACCAGTCCCATGAGTGACTTGTAGTTTGTTTCACTTGCAAACTCGGGTGCCCCTATTTCTTCACTGGCAGCCTTGTATTCAGGTTTTAGCAGGCTCTTTCTGGATAGCTGGAGCTGAAGATGGACTCTATCATTTATCTCTTTTTATGCTATTCAGCACCTGTTGTACATATTATGTTTTCTTTTCCGCAGTAGACATTTATGTATAGCTGAACTGTATTTTGAACTAAGTATGATCCTATATACTGTGTAACTCTAATGATTAAATTTATCCAGTGTATTCTATTGTACATTATCTGGTGTATTTATCTATTTCTGTTCTGTTGTAGTCTGTTTATGTGTTATATTCCAAAGATTACCTTTGCCACCGTCTTATCGGGAATGGGGTTGTCACAAACGTGGCATCAGAGCTTTGGTTATGCCTGGAATATAACATATGAACGAACTCTTCAGAAATAGAACCAGGAGTGTTCTAGGACGAGTAACTCACTACAGATAGGATCAGTAATATCCTAGTATGAGGATAGCAGAATGAAATGCAACTTGATAGACACATTTACATTCAAGTATATGTTTCTATGTTTTAAAATATCTTTTCTGTTGACCTGACACTTGATCTGCTATTTGCAGAATTACTAGAAAATGAGTGTTAGAAACAGGAGAAATGCAGAACCAGATCTAGAAGCTTTATTAAAGAAGTATCGAAATCTGGGTGGAGTACCAAACTCGGGAAATGAACCATTAGTCAAACCCACGATTGGATGCGTTCTGTAGAAAGAATTCTTGAGCGTCTCCAGCTAAGACATAGCCAGAAAAAATTAGTGGCATCTTGGGAACTCAAAGACGAAGCTTTGTTCTAGTGGGAGTTAATTATTAGGGATAATCCAGAAGGTGATATCACCTGGGATAGATTCAAAGAAATGTTCCACCAAAGGTTTATTCCTCCAGAAGCAACTGAGCGGTTATACGATGAGTTCAACTATCTGATACAAGGTGATATGAATATTCTCGAATATCATAAGAGATTCAATGAACTCTGTCATTTTGCCCCGCATCTAATTGAAAAGCCAAAGATGAAGAATATGAGGTTAATTAATGGTCTTCAAAGAAAACACTAGATTAAGGTAATGAGGCATGTGAAGCTTCCTTTTTCTGAAATGATATACATGGCCTACCAGTATGAGGATCTGGATAGGAAAGGTATGTTGCGAGACGAAGAAGAAGTCAGTTCTAGCAGCAAAAGAAAATTCGAAAATGATAGCCCCGAGGCGAGTACACAGCCTGAGGCCAGAAAGAAGCCTAGATTCAATCGGAAAAATGTTATATTCGAGAAAGGACCCGTAACAACCGCAATATGCAATAACTGCATGAAGCCAGGGCATTTTCAAGGGAATTGCAAATCCTCGAAGAGGAAAAGAAAGGTTAGGTCGAAATCCAAGGGCAAGTTCCAAGAGAAAAGAAAATGCAATCTGTGCCATCGGGCTGGCCACATAAAGCGGGATTGCCGGTTTTTGGAGAAACCAGAATAGGTACAGGTAAATAAAGTAGCAGAGGTTACTGCATCCTCAGCTAGTCAGGAGAGGCTAGATGTTTTGGAGGGCACGCTTACTATCAAAAACATTCCAGTTAAAGTACTATTGATACAGGCGCGTCGCGAAGCTTTGTTGCAAAGAATGCGGTGAAGAAACTAGTCTCGAATTTGAAAAAGCTCAGAGAACCCATGACTGTACAAAATCCGGTTGTGGGTTCCGTCAATCTTAGTTGGGTTTGTGGGGTTCCAGTTTCTTTTTCCTGCTACCGATTCCCTACTATTGCGATTGTCATGAATTTTACTGAGTTTGATCTGATTCTGGGAATGGATTGGTTAACCAAATATGAAGCTGAAGTTAAATGCGCCAACAGAGTCGTAAGGGAGAAAATTAAATCAGGAAGTTATATAACCATTCCATGTGCAGGTTCGAATTCTGATAGAAAAGACTTCTGGGTAGCATTAGATGTTTCTCCTGCTCAAATAGAACATGTTCCTGTCGTTACAGAGAATATCCCAGTCGACATAGAAAATATCCCAGTTGTCAAGAATTATGCGGATGTGTTCGAAGAAGTTGTTAGCTTACCTCTGTAGAGAGAAATTGATTTCAAAATCTCTTTGGTTTCGAATGCAAGACCGGTAGTTCACGCTATTCGAAGAATGACCTTGAAAGAGAAAGAAGAGTTGGATTATCAAACTTGACAGCTTGTATGGAAAAGTCTGATTAGGCCTAGTTTTTCTGATTAGGGAGCAGCAGTGGTATTTGTTCCGAAGTTCGACGGTACTCTTAGATTGTGTGTGGATTATCGCGACTTGAATAAGCAGACATTGAAAAACAAATATCCATTGCCGTGGATTGATGATTTATTGGACCGATTTGAATGGAGCACAAGTGTTTTCACGAATGGACCTAGCTACATGTTTCCATCAGCTTCGTATTGCCGAAGAGTGTGTTCCTTTGATAGCATTCAGAGGTCCGGACTTATTCTACGAGTGGTTAGTAATGTCGTTCGGCATATGTAACGCTCCAGCTTATTCCTTTGATCTGATGAATAGAGTATTCAGAGGAGTTTTGAATAAATTTATTCTGGTTTTCATTGTTGATATCCTTATCTTCTCTAATTCAGAAAGTGAGCAAGAAACACATTTGGAACAAGTGTTAGAAATTCTCAAAAAGAATGTTTTAAAAGAAAAATTTTCCAAATGTATATTCTAGCAAGAAGAAGTCAAATTTCTTGGCCACGTCGTGTCAAAAGATGGAATTTCAGTGGATCCCAGTAAAATCATAGCTATTCAGAATTGGAAACAACCTCGTACAACCACAGAAGTCAGAAGTTTTCTCGGGTTGGCCAGTTATTATCGGAAATTCATTAAGGATTTTGCGAAGACATCCAGTTCCTTAACAAAATTAACTAAGAAACATTCGAGATTCAATTGGACTCCGGTATGTGAGGAAGCTTTCCAGGAGCTGAAATTAAAATTGGCGACCGCTCTAGTGTTAAAAATAATAGATGGCAATGAGGACTTGAAAGTCTGCACTGACGCTTCTAGAGAAGGCATTGGCACGGTGTTAATGCAAAGAGGTCAAGTGATTACTTATGCTGGCCGTCAGCTGAAACCGCATGAGAAGAATTACGTTACTCATGATCTTGAGCTATTAGCCATCATATTTGCTTTGAAAATCTGGAGGCACTATCTTTTGGGTGAGAAATTCGAACTGTATACAGACCATCAGTCATTGAAGTATCTGTTCACCCAGAAGGATTTGAATATGAGACAGCAGCGTTGGCTAGAATTTCTTGCGGCGTACGATTTTGAGATTTTGTACACTCCAGGGAAAGCCAATGTTGTGGCAGATGTGCTGAGTAGAAAGAATGTAATAATCGCCAGTTTTATCATTATGATGTCATTGATTGATAAAATATCTGCTCTTCAGAAGGATGATCACTTCATTCAAAGGATCAAAGAAAGAATACAGAAAGGCGAGACCTTGAGTTTTCAGATAGATGACGAGGGAATCCTAAGGTTGAAAGGCCGAATCTGTGTGCCAAACATTGCAGAACTCCGGAGAGAAGTATTGGATGAATGTGACAAAGCCAAGCATAGTATCCATCCAGGGGTGAGCAAGATGGATAATGATATCAAACGCGCTTTCTGGTGGAGATCTATGAAACGAGACATCTCCTTATATGTTAGCCGGTGTACTACTTGTCAGCAAATCAAAAGCGATCATCAGAAGCTCGCTGGATTGTTGCAACCTTTGGAAATTCCCGGTGGGAAGTGGGAATAGATTTCTATGGATTTCATAGATGGTTTGCCCAGGACCAGAAAAGTTAATGACAGTATTTGGGTGATCGTGGATCGATTTACGAAGGCTGCTCATTTCATACCTGTCAAATCGAATAGAACTGCTCAAAGTCTGGCACAGATTTATTTCAAAGAAATTGTTAGACTACACGGAGTTCCCATGAGCATCGTTAGTGATCGTGACCCGATTTTTGCCAGTAAATTTTGGGAAGCATTCCAAGTAGAATTGGGAACGAAACTGAACTTGAGCACCGCATATCATCCTCAGACAGATGGTCAGACTGAGAGGGTGAATCGTATTCTTGAAGATTTATTGCGGGCTTGTATTCTTGATTTTGGCGGATCGTGGGAAGACCATTTACATTTGGCTGAATTATCATATAACAACAGTTACCAAGCGAGCCTGACAATGTCACCATTCGAAGCATTGTATGGTAGACCGTGTTGATACCCTGCTTGTTGGGTGGATCCAGGCAATAGACTTGTATTGGGCGCAGATATGATTCGCGATGCTGCAAATAAAGTCGACTTTGTTAAGAAACGATTACTCGTCGCTCAAAGCCGACAGAAAAGCTATGCAGATAAGAGAAGAATAGATATATCATTTGCTGTTGGCGACTATGTATATTTGAAAGTATCTCCGATGAGAGGAGTTATCCAGTTTTGTAAAACGGGGAAATTGGTGCCCAAATTCATTGGTCCGTTTCCTATTCTAGATCGGATTGGAACTCTCGCATATAGTGGTCAATTGCCAGATTGGTTGCCTAGAGTGCATGACGTATTTCACGTATCTCAACTGCGAAAGCACATTCATGATCCAGACTTGATCGTGGAAGAAGCAGCGCAATAGGATATAGAAATCACTCCAGAATTGGCTGTGAGAAGAGAGCCACTGAAGACCATTGGCAAAGAAACCAAAGAACCGAGGAACAAGAAGGTTCACCTAGTCAAAGTGCAATGGAGTGGAGATCCGCGAGATTGTACTTGGAAACTGAGGAGAGCATTCAGAAAGCCTATCCTAGGTGTCGAGTTGATATCTCTGATTGACTCCGGTGCAAGGTAAATTTACCGTACCTTGCATTACCATTTAACTCTCTACTCTATTGTTATTTTCTTTCAATGGATGTGCACTTTTACTTCTGTAGTCTGATTAATTTAAAAAAGAGAGTAGAATTAATTTGTATGATTTTGAAAAGTTAAAAACAAATTGCTTTTTGTTTGAGTTGTGTGATAGTGGATTGGATTAATTAAAATTATTAAAATGATAGTTAATTTAATTAATAAGAGGATGAGTGGTAGAATTTATTCGATTAAATCACACATTGAGCTGATTTAAAAATAGACAGATATATATACATGTGCATTATATATGTTTGAACAGGTAATTGGATTGGCTGTTGAGTAAAGAAATTATTTGCATGCTCGACAAATAGGTAAACATTAATGAGTTGGATGCGAAATATTATTATATCAACTCCTGTGAATGCCATTAGATGCGGAGTGCTGGTTAATCTGTGTGTAATTAATAAATGTCGCCATTGGATAGTAACAATTAATTTTGAACTACACTACATGTCATACTTCTTGAAGATAGGCATACTTCATCATATACCACATAAGCATTTGGAGCTTGTGTGGCGAGGTGGAAGATTTACCGTATGAGCGAGAGGCTCGTATGGCGATGACTATATTTTACAGGTTGAACTGATGACTGATATGGACCATATTAAATTGTAACGGCAAATTGCCAGATTAATAAAAACCCCATACGGGTCTGGATTTGACAATAATCACGTCTCTCTAGTTATTAGATACGACACATGGACAATTTATTTCCCACACAGGACGAGGTGACGAGGATTTATCCTCTGGAGCAATTAAAAATACACACTCCCTCAGGCTTTGACAGGGTGACGAGAATTTATTCTCTGGAGTTATTATCTATACACGCTCCCCTGTAAACACCAGAATATATCACTATAAATATGTGTATGCTTTATAGGATTTACTGGGTACCTAATACGGCCCAATAAATTTCCAAACCCCTCCCCGTACAAAGGAGGTTATGGAGAAATTTTTCGAAAATTCCGGGTGTTAGCCAAATTTTTTAAGAATTTGTAAATTCTAAGAAACTGAAAAGTTGGAGAATGGAAGCCAGATTAAACGTAGAGTTGATTAATCAAACCACTTTCGACTTTGTTCCTTTTCGGGGATGAAAAGTTTTAAGTGGGGGAGATTGTAACAACCCGGAAAATCTGAACCAGTTTAAAAATTTTAAATTGGCTATTTTAGTGAATTTTAAGTATTTAAAATAAATATTTAAATAAGTAAGGCGAAATGTACGGTTGAATCGATGTTGAAAAGGAATAGAATTAATTTGAATTATAAACAAGGCCTGAAATGGTGCGACAGTTTCAAAATTTGAATTCCAACTTTAACTGACTGAACCGGGTGCAAAATAAAAGGATTTTAGTGAAACCAAAAATATTCAAATCTGTTAGTGAATACCTTTCTAACGAATCTGAAAAATCAAAGTTTCATAGCGGAAAGAAAAAGTTATGGCCAAATGAATTTTCAGAAAGGTCGCTATGGAATTTATATAGCTCGTGAAAATGGCCATTTTGCAAACGACCTCGGAATTCGACGAAACTACTTTTGTTGGATCCGGGATGTTAAACTATTGCTAGGTTTGAAATTTCATAATTTTTAGAGCTAGTATGTGGCCCCGACAAATTGAAATGTATGTTCAAATTAAATATTGAATGTTTTATATTTTAATTTGAAGTAAAACTGACTTAAAAAGTCGAATGGGCCTACTAAACATATCCCATTGTGTTCGGAATGGTGGTACAACGCTAGGACGACAGTTGTTGGGTTTGAATTAGTGTTCGTTTGAAGGAAGGGGCATTTTCGGATTTTAAAACTTTATAAATTAAAATAAAATTCCTTGGCCAATCACATCCTTTCGTTTGTTTTCTCTCTCCCCGCAACTCCCAGGTCGACGGCGGAAGACAAACTCCACCTTCTCTCCTCCATTCCTCCTCCTAGAAGCCAAATTAAATATAGGTTATGTGGGGGTTTTGTAGAGCTCGAGACGAGCTTCAAATCCATAGCAACTAGGGATTTTTTCGTTGAGTAAATCGAGAGCTCTGGTCCCCCAAAGTTTCGACGTTCGAGTCGCCGGAAATCCCTCCTGCCGCCGACGAGTTGACCACCAGTGGTGGCGCCGTGGAGCCCTCTCCACCCTCGATAACGTCAAGCAAGCTGATCGAAGCAACAATCAACGGATTTGAAAATAATTTGAAACCTAGTTTCGAATTAAAAGACAGAGGTACGGGTTTGATATATTTAAATTGTTTTAACATTAAAAGGTGTTGCAAATGGTTAATTAACTTGTAAAAATCATATCTTTTTCGTTTTTTGACGAAATTCAGTGAAACAAGAGACGGTGGACTCGTGTGGACGTCTTCTACATTCTAGGAGAGAACGCATATTTTTGTGAGCCTTCTGCTATTTTTGGTGGAGTGGAACCCAATGTGAGATTTCTAATTTATAAACGATGTGGAAAACAACGATGTATAAATTATATAGTCGATGTATGAGTTATATAAGCGTTGTACACCTCATGTATAAGCGTTGTATAAGTTGTATGTTCGATGTATAAGTTATATATGCTTTGTAAAAATTGTATGTACTTTGAAATGAATTGAAGTGAATCGAAATATAATTATATACGAATATATATATATATATATATATATATATATATACACTCTCCTCGTCCACAGACCATGGGCGATATTTATTGTTAGTGATTGGTATGAAAATTGGTTCATAGCGAATGGTTGGTTAGAATTGTTGTGGTTGAAATTGATTGGTTGTGGTTGAAAAATACCCATTGGTGATTGAAACAAAATTAGAATAGATTGTGGAAATGAAAATAAAACATGCCGCCGACGTGCGAACTGGATGCATGAATCCCCATTGTCGAAAACCGCGAGGTCTTAAGGTAGAGCGAGGAGCCGTACTGGGGACGGCCCCGGTTTTAACTACACTGTCGTTATGCTGCCGAAATTTTCAATAATATTCATGTGTTAGAATTATTTTCATGTGTTGAAACTATATTCACGTGTTGAATAGAAATTCATGTGCTGAACGATATTCGTGTTTTGAAATAAACAGTTTTATAATAAAAATCATATTTTTATCATCTATATGAACTATATAAAATAGTCGTGTTTTGAAATAAAAAGTTTTATAATAAAAATCATATTTTTATCATCTATATGAACTATATAAAATAGTCGTGTTTTGAAATAAATAGTTTTATAATAAAAATCATATTTTTATCATCTATATGAACTATATAAAATAGTCGTGTTTGAAATAAATAGTTTTATAATAAAAATCATATTTTTATCATCTATATCATCTGTATAAAATAGTCGTGTTTTGAAATAAATTGTTTTACAATAAAATTCACATTTTTATTATATACATGAATTATCGAAAATAGTGAAGTGTTGAAATAAAGGACTGTTTGATAAAAATATCATTTTATCAAATCTATAAAAAGGGGATATGGTTTTGAAATCGATGAAAGAATTATATTTATATATGTTATATAAATATAATCAAAATATAGTGAATAACGAGGCTGTAGTTCGTGTTTTGAAACCGTGATTTAAAACGATTAGTGTGAGGGATCCGACCATCGGATTTTCCCGAAACCACAACCGTCGGGTTCGCCTTGGAAATACCTTTCCAACGGCACCAACTTTGTAAAGATCCAACGGTTGGATTGTCTGGGACGTTTAATTCAAATCTGAAGAAAAACAGCGCTAGAATCGATTATATTTATATATATATAAATATAATTAAATTAAATCGAATAACGACGTTGAAGTTCGTATTTTGAAATCGCAACTTCAAACGATTAGTGCGGGAGATCCGACCGTCGGATTTCCCCAAAACTGAAACCATTGGATTCGTTTTGAAATGATCTTTCTAATGATATAAATTTTGTGAAGATCCTACGGTTAGATTTTCAGATATGTGTAAATCAAATCTGAAGAAAAACAGCACTAGAATTGATTATATTTATACATATATATATAAATATAATTAAATTAAATCGAATAACGATGCTGCAGTTCGTATTTTGAAATCGTAACTTCAAATGATTAGTGCGGGAGATCCGACCGTCGGATTTCCCCAAAACTGAAACCGTTGGATTCGTTTTGAAATGGTCTTTCTAATGATATAAATTTTGTGAAGATCCAACGGTTAGATTTTCAGATATGTGTAAATCAAATCTGGAGAAAAACAGCGCCACGGCTGCGTTATGGCCTGAAACGTCGTTTGAAAGAGTTGGCTATTTTTAAATAAAGAAAAATAGTGATAAATCATGATAAAATATTATAAACGATATGGAGTGGAAATAAACTGAATTTGCTCGGTTTATGTGATTTTTGATGGTTGAATGTATGTGGTGTGAAAATTACATTAAAGAACAAAATTGGTGATGTCGAATAATTTAACCATTGAAATAAATTGATTTGAAATTCTAAATATACGTGAATTATTTGAAAAGGCCGAGTTAGTTCTCATTTCAAATAATTGATCGACGATCGAAAGTCGAAGATATGAAGACGGTGTAAGACAGATGATCTTCACGTCGAAAGGAGGGGTGCTGCTGATGCTCATGATGGGAGTAGCTACCTTGAAGGGGCTGAAGTAGTAGCCGTCCGGACGTACTTGTTGATTTTACGGATATGCGAGGTATTGAGTGCCTTGAGTTTCATTCAGACCCAGAACAAACGCGTAAATGGACTGTGTGTCTGACATTGGATTTTGTTTTGTGCTGATTGATCTCTATTAATATACATCTGTTTGGCGGCGGAGAATTTATTCTCTTGCTTATCGCCCTTCTCTGAGACGTATGAGCTCAGAGGTTATATATCGATGGAAACCAGTCGCACGGAGTGAATTGCCTGTGTGGCACGCCTAATTGATAGATGATCAAGGCTTCTGTTGAAAAGAAAAGTCTTGTGGTTGATGATCAAAGCACGGCCTGTGTGGCGTGGCTTTGTGTATAGCGTTGTTTCACGAGCTCACACCCCGGTATTAGCCAGAAACGGGAGAAGGACATCAGGGAGGACATGCGTTTTCTTCTATCTAGGAGTGGTGCTTTGGGTTTTACACGCTCGGGTATTTTACTTATGTGGATGATGGAAAGCGAGGCCTCGGTTTGCTTCGGTCTCTTCGGAGCCAATGGTGTGGTCAGATATGACCAATTTACGCCCCATAGGGCGGGGAAACGCAGTGTTCAGGAATTTTAACCACATCGGTGGACCGGCCCTGACGATCCAAGGCTTGTCTGCGCGCTTGCCTGAGACATGGGCTAGATTGTCTCGAATTCGGTAAGGACTATCTTTTGCCTTGGCTCATGACGGGAATCCAATTTCCAAATACGACATCGTGCGGTTTTGATTGTATACCTATATATGGCGACATGATATATGGTACCCATGCCGTCTATGATTGATAGTTATGATTGAAATTGCTTTTGAAACATATATACACTAGCAATAATATCAAATGATTTGTTTTGCTCGTATTAAGCATATTTTGGCCATTATAAGGTAAAACTCTATCCTCTGGTGTGTGTTGCATTGTGTGATGGGAACTGAATCTTATAATGGCTTCATTTTTATAAAAAGCATTGCGATGTTTAAAAGAATTATTTTTTTAAAGCACTGGCAATCCAATGGAGTAAACCCGTTCCGCGAAAGTGGCATGGTCCTGTGATTAGCCATATTTGAAAATGTGTTAAGTAGATTTCTCATACCAGTCCCATGATTGACTCGTAGTTTGTTTCACTTGCAAACTCGGGTGCCCCTATTTCTTCACGGGCAGCCTTGTATTCAGGTTTTAGCAAGCTCTTTCTGGATAGTTGGAGCTGAAGATGGACTCTATCATTTGTCTCTTTTTATGCTATTCAGCTCCTGTTGTACATATTATGTTTTCTTTTCCGCAGTAGACATTTATGTATAGCTGAACTGTATTTTGAACTAAGTATGATCCCATATACTGTGTAACTCTGATGATTATATTTATCCAGTGTATTCTATTGTACATTATCTGGTGTATTTATCTATTTCTGTTCGGCTGTTATCTGTTTATGTGTTATATTCCAAAGATTACCCTTGCCACCGTCTTATCGGGAATGGGGTTGTCACATCCTTTATAAATTATAAAGGAATTCCACAACGACTTTTCTAAAATTTGATTTGGACGTAAATCAAAATCTACACGACGAAATCCTGATTTTTCTCTTCCACTAGAAAGATATACTCCACCCGCTCCACACGTTTCTTGTTTCACAGAAATCCGATTAAAAACGGATCCTGTACATTCATTTGAAGTTCAAATTGCCAAATTACAAACTACAGCGCCATTTCAAGCATGATTTTAATTATAATATAATTATACATTCAAACTGCCATTATTTAAATATATTTGTTATTCTAATTCAATTCTAAACTGAATTAAATATCACAGATGATCCAGTTCACACCATATCGCCAATTCTGATTATTTCAGAATTAAATATATTATTTAATTTATTATTTTAATTAAATATTCACTATTATTTAATTCCACGACCATTTCATTCACTATATCACTATTTATATAATCAAATAAATTAATTATAATACCTCTACCAATGCGGGTCATTACAGGGAGAGAGGATAATGAAGCTTGGGGATGATGTGTTTATGCGTGTAAATGGCAAAGAAGGAATTAGAGCAAGAGAATAGGGAAGGATTAAGGTAGTTAATTAATCAGTTGCTTATGTTAATGACATATGTGTATGTATACAAACTTGTAAAATGCATAAATTTTTCATATGAACTCGAAATTTTGCGATTCAAGATGCATTAGAACCATATCGATGAGAGCTTTGCAGCGAAACTGATTTAGAGTGATTTGGAGCTCATCCCAATTTTTAGTGAAAGAAATGTTTGATTCGGTCAATCGATCATTTACAGTTATTTAGCGACAAACAACCAATGCAAGAACTCTCTCATTGAACTATTTTGATATGTTATTATAATCACATTTAAGTATATATTGATTGTTTATGATGATTTTTATTTGATTTAATTATCACAAATTGTTATACGGTGCATGGTAGCTTACATCATAATTGTTTGTAAACCCGATGGATGAATGGTTGATTATTTGTGTTACGATTTGAATGTGTTTTGGAAATATTTAGCATATTTAAAAATGATATTAACTTACTTGGGGTAGTTGAAATTGGATTAAAAATCCATTTACAAGTTGAAAGACTTGTTTATGTTCACCAACTTTTAAGTGATAACAATTGGATTAACAAATAATTAATTAATTAATTAATTAATTAATTAATTAATTATTGGTTGAAAACCACATATGGGTATTGGGATGATATTTGATTTACACTAATCACAAGTGTTTATATTGAATGTTAACTGGGTGATTGACAGGCCTATATAAGCGTTAAATAATTATTTAAGGCTTATATGGATGTAAGTGCGTACCAAATGTTAATTGAATGTTCGATGGTTGTTTATAGTTGTAACGACTTGGCATTTGGGCCATTCCAAATTGGTATTTAAACCAATTCAAGACGTCTAAAATGACAGATTGTTATTGGCTTACATGGTTTGAACAGAATTAATATAGAATCACATAGTACAATAACTAACGCGGAATAAAATTTCATATAAAATCAGAGTTGTATACAATAATAGCACAGCGGAAAAATTATGAAATGTATACATGAATTTTTAACTGAATAAAATTTACATTTTTGTTGAGCTTAGCGCACAAAATCGTCTTCACGTCTCCACGTCTTCTCCAGTTTGCAAGCTGATATCTCTAAACCTAGAACACTTGGGGCCTTACCCAAGTGTCCCATGCAAAATACACAAAACACTCGAGTCAGGATTGAAATTATTTCAAGTAAGCACACTTCGGAAAACACATAAAGATAATTGGTTTAAATCCTACACCTTGCTAAATAATTCGAACTTAATACTCTGTGAACTGCCGACTTTATGGACAAAGCATGCATAAAACAAGACAATGACTTTACGAAGGTAGCATGGCATAAGAGAAATAGTGCATGTGTGAACTTATGAAATCAAATTTTTGCTGTCGAGACACGAATGGGGTACAATCATAAACCAGCGCTGCTGCATGTTTATGGCAGCAAGCTGGAACTAGCATATGAGTTGACAGGCATGCATGGGCCAAGAAAATATAAAGGGGACTACAACAACTGTTTATGACACGAAAAATATTTGTTTCTTGCTAAACTGAACCAAAATAAGACACCCCAAAATTGTTTATCAAAATGGCAATTCAACATAATATACCATACTGGAATTCATGCATGCAGCTATTAATGAATCATGCACATTAACATGAGTCTCTAGCCCAAATAAGTAGGGGCTAACAACAAGATTAGCCCAAGTGAAATGGTCATGTCAATATTCAAGTATTCAAGTGTGGACATATGAGAACACTGCGTGAAATAGTGACACACATGGCAAACATGGGCTAACAATTATGACTTTAAATAGTGCTAAAGTTTAGTATGCAAATAGAGAGACTAATAATAAGGGAATGTGTGAAGCATCCCAAAACTATAACCTAGGGGTAGGACTCAAGTCTGTTTAATCATGCATGTATTATATTCTAGCACCAAAATCCCATAGTATAAGGTAGTGACGTTAAGGACTCATCGGTGTGGCGAGCACAGAGTTAAGCATGGTTTGCCATTTTACACTTTCAAATTCAAACTAAGTAGGCAGGGGGAAATCTATGCAGACATTATACATGCAATGGGTTAATAGTTGTGCTACTAGTGGATTATTTCTATCTCAACAGTTATGAATGGATTCTAACATTTATATTGTGCTTACATGTTTATATAACAAGTGAAACTTGTACTGTTATGCTAACTGGGAAACATAGGCAAAGTTTGGTCCAAAAGTGAATAACAAAATCAGGAAATCGACAGGAAAAAACATGAGTACTTTTCTTTGTGGTCGGGTCAAGGGGATACAATACATGCGGCTACTTATAAAGTGATATATGACAATTCCTGTGTTCATTGGAAAATCGTACTGCAAGGGGCAACTGTAAATAGGACCCATCATGGATGAAAATGAAGAATAACACCTAGTTTCAACAACTACAAAAGGGAAATCAACATCAGTCATAACGCATACGACACAAGGTGAGGTAAAGCAGGGAGGCAACTAAAATCAAATTAAGTGGCTAAGATAAATACTGAATGACAAGAAAACGACAGTCCAAACAACCATACTCGGTGGACAAGCGGCACACCTGAAATATGTAAATCGTAAGTAAACTATCAATTGATCGGTGAGGGTGGCACCTAGAACGACAGAGAGTGGACTGCAGCGATGGCGAACACAGCGCGGAGTTCAAGCTGTCGGAGGATCCCAAATCTAGGCACGAAGTGATGGTGGCGTTTGCTCCGTCTTCCTCGTGGTTCCAAGCCCGAAGTCCTTGCTGCTAAGAACAAGAGTTGATGTCAGAAACCAGAAATGCCTTTATGGCGGTGGACTACGGTGCACGACGAAGAGCGGGACAAAGGTGTAAGCTCCAAAGCCGGCAGCATTTAGGTGCGAGCCAGCTTTATTTCGAGTGTCCGATTGTGGCTTCTGGCGACGTGGTCACAGGTGAAGTTTGAAGCGGTGAAGAAGGAGGCGACGGAGTGGAGCGACTTTTGGGGTAGTCGTACCAGTGAAGGCTTCTGAGCATCGCGAAGGAAAGAAGGGGATGCTCAACCATTTTCAAATCTTTTTTTTTGCGATGGAGGGATTTTAGGTAAATCGAATTGGGGAAAACTAAATTTGTGTGGATGGATTTCTTATTTGGGAAATAAGCAACAACAATTAAAATGAGGAGGGAATGTTTGGTGGAGAACAAACAGAAAAGGAGGTATGTGTTTTATAATACAACGACGGGAATTTGTAGCAGAACCGAATAACCATGTGTAATTCATTTCAGAGACGCAATAACAGGTGGTAAATAGTGTCCACCGCGCAAATCCTGAGTGAGATTTCTAGGAGTCGCTGCGAATCTATAGGGAAGATATTATCAGATTTGGTCAAATATGGTTAGATTTAAAACTTAGGCTGAATGGAAGGGAGTGGTTTTGAACGAGCATCACTAAAGAACAGTGCACAGCCGAGATGAATTACGTTATTCGTTTAAATGAATTTAAATTTCAAACTTTTCATTAACGCATATATTTATCGGTTTATTCAACAAAATTAATTACCCGTTTAATTTGAAACATTCAAACTTTATTAAAATTTAATAAATTTCAGTTCTCAAGTTACAATGGTTTATAAATCAATCAACTTTTGTTACAATTTTTTTTTTTCCATATAACGTTCATACTTGAAATATTTTATGGAAAGAATTCAAGTCTATATATGCAAATTGGTTAAGTAAGACATAAGTTAAAATATTATAAAACATTAGATGAAAATCATTTAATCAAATTAGAATTTTATGCAAAGAATATATGTATAAAAGCTAAACGCAAAATTTTAGTATCTTAGCAAGTTCAAATAAAATGATTTAGAAAACACATTTAGTAAAATAAAATAAATGCTTCTAGTATAGAATAGATAAGTCGAAATAAATATAATAAGAATATAAGCTAAAGGAAGTTAAAATATTGTAACTGTTTAAACATAAAAAATAAATCGAAGGAGGAATGTTACAATTACAAAGAGCTAGAACACAATTAAGAACGTAATACGTAAAAGCCAAATACACTATAATTACTATATAATAGTTAAGTACAAATAGTCAAGACAAAATAAAACCAAATAACCAAATACAAATTTAAAGGTTAACATGTTGTGTAATTTTGTTAAAATACAAAAATAATTTGGAACATTTGAAACTTTAGTACAATTAGAAAATAGCTAAATACGAATAAACCATAGATAATTTAACTACAAATCCAAAACCTAAATTTTCGACAAACTTTCAAATTAAATGAAAAGAATTCAAGGTTCAGGTCAAGCCGTGTATAAATTTATAAAAGAAGCAACCTTAATTTACGTTCGACTAGATACATTCTAAATCGAAGTATAAATGTTCACTTTAATTTATAATTTGAATATCCTAATAAATTCAAATGTTAATAACATTTCTTTTAACAAACTGAAACACCCCACCTCCATTAAGGCCACTCACAAAGGGAATGCCTTAATTTTGGTGGAGGTTTATAAGAAAAAGCCACAGATAAACTCAAGACTGATACAAATACACATATTTTAAACAGCGGAAACCAACAGACTTTTATTCATCAATACATGTTCCAAAACATAACATTCCATAATTGTCTCAAAATACTTCCATCATTACAACAACATAATTGTCTTGATTATTAAAGAAGCATAAAATATAAATAAAATGACAAAAATCCCCATAGTGATATCCAAAGCCATAGTCCGAGCAAAAGAGACCCAAATCATACATCTACGTTCTTGGAGCTTGAACAGAGCCTGGCTGAGCTGAGTTGTTTCCTCCCTGTGGACGTTGGGGGGGGGACGAAAGGAAAGAATACGAAAAGAAAATAGTGTCAGACATAAAGCCTGAGTAAATCTAGTAACTCTTCAGTATGTGAATAAGAAAAGGGCATGATAGATATATGCTGAAAATAGGATAGTGTCATAAGCTAAGGGAGTGTCGAATGTACTATCGCACCCATACTATATCCCTGCATCTATTCAAGTTTACTCTAACAGGCACCCCATGGTGAGGGTGAAGTGATCCCCAACTTTATTTAAAGATCGGCTACTACTCACGTTAACTTGTGTCATACGAGCCCCAAGAATTGTAGATACCTATGCTAGTACCACCCTGGGGTGCATCAAGACCCATGGTGGCGGCCCCGACACAAATTCTAGAAGGCATAGGTTATACTACTGGTGTCCCCAGTGCCCTGGTTGTCTTCTCCGAAGTGTATGCACGCCCGCACTTCGTTAGACCTGCACTTTGCACTCACCGCCGTCGTTTGACCACTTACAATCAGCCCACTAATCGTGCCCCATCCTGCCTAGTTTCAGGGTACTGTTGATACCTAAATTGGGTTACAGCTGAAATGGGTCCCTCGTTACCAGGATTTTCTAGTCAAACGTGTTAAGTGGTTAAGTGTCTGTATTTACCTAACCCCCACCCATCAATTCTTGTTAACATGTTGAATTTGGTTAAGTGTTATAGTTGACTTAACCCTACCGCCGGTCCTTAGCCTCTTAGGAGAACCAGACAACTCATATTAGACAGGTATTGCTACGGTTACTGGATATGCCGGTCGGTTCCGGGCAGGTTTACACCATAGCTCAGTCTAACCTCGGGTCTTTATTGGGCTCAATGCTTAACCACCCACATTGGATAGGTATTTTTGTGCCTATTGGACAGCCGAGCGGTTCCTGGCAGGTTTACATCACAACTCAATCCAACCTCGGGTTAAGCATATCGTGTTTTCTAAATTTATATATTTTATTAGTATATAAGTAAATGTCATATCTTTTATTTTTTGGGTATAACAATTCATACCGTTTTAAATGTCATTGTCATTGGCATGTGCCAAACATGCCAACATATGTTTTCATGTTTTACACCCAACGTCATTACCCCCGTTTATATGTTCGCAATGTTACAACAAATGTTGGGCTTGACACAATTCTGCCCAACTTTATAAGCGTAAGAAAAGGGGGAAATCAAGAACATGTAATATATTGACAACATATAAGGATGTGTGGCGCATGAACTTGCAATTTAGCAATACTAACATAAATGATGGGTCATGAAACACCCCACCTCCGTTAGGGTCACTCTCAAAGGGAATGCCCTAATTTTGGTGGAGGTTTATAAGTATAAGTCACAGATATACAAGACAGATATAAGAACACATATTTGTAAACAGCGGAAAAACAACAACTCTTATTTCATAAAAGCAAATACGTGCTACAACAACATCACCATAATTGTCTTACATCTTTTCCAAAAACATAACATAACACTTCCATAATCTGTCTTGATTACATTATTTAAAGAAGCATAAATAAAACATAGATAAACTGCAAAAGCCCCATAGTGGTTGTCCAAAGCCATAGTTCAAAACGAAAAAGTCCAAGCAATACATTTCTCCTCTTCAAGATGGATGTTAAGGCTGGTCAAGCTGCAGTGTTCCCTCCCTGTGGACCTGGGGGGGGGAACGGAAGAAAAGAAGACGAAAGAAAAGTAGAGTCAGACATAAAGCCTGAGTAAGTCTAGGACTATTCTGTCTATGAATAAAGAACTGTGTATGACAAGTATAAACAAGAAGTGGGAAAGCACTATAAACTTGGTTAAGTTGTCTAGGGTCGAATATACTATCGTACCCCATGTTAATCTCTGAACCCATATAAACTAGTTTCCAACTGGCACCCCATAATCAGGGTGAAGTGATCCATTCTATGATGATCGGCTCCTACTTGCATAGTTACATGTGTCTTACGGCCCCCGATGTTGTAGTTACCTATGCTGGTCCCATCATGGGGTGTATCAAGTCCCATGGTGGCGGCCCGACACAATCCTAGAATGCACAGGTATGCTACTGGTGTCCAGTGCCTTATTTTTCTGCGCCGGAGTGTGTGCACGCCCGCACCCCGTTAGAACCTTCACTGCTACACCACCGCCGTCGATTTGACCTCTTACAATCAGCCCAGTAATCGTGCCCCACCCTGCCTAGTTTCAGGGTATCATGATACACCTTCTAGGGTTACTGCTGAAAAGGGTCCCCCGTTACTAGGTTTTCTATCTCTAGCCAACATGCTAAGTTGGTTAAGTGTTTTATAACCTAACCCCCACCAGTCCGTTTAGTTTAGCATGTTCCATTTTGATTAAGTCTTTGGTTCGCTTAATCCTAACAATCCTGACTCAGCCTTAATTGTCTTATTAAAGCCTTGACCTCTCATATTAGACAGGTATTGTTGTGGCTGCCTGTTGCCGGTTGGTTCCGGGCAGTCTTACGCCACAACTCAGTCTAACCTCGGGTCGTTATTGGGCTCCATGTTTAACCTCCCACATTGGATAGGTATTGTTGTGACTACTGGACAGCCGGGCGGTTCCGGGCATGTTTACATCACAACTCAATCCAACCTCGGGTTAAACACATCGTATGTTCTACATTTACATATTTTGTCTTTCTTCTTTATTTTCTTATATGTAAATATTTGCGGCCCATTATTAAGTTAATGGTGTAAAGGTTACACCAATCATGGGCCCAACCCATACTTGAGTTTGGGCCCTTCTACTTTATATTTTCATTTATTAATTAATTTGGCCCAACGCTATTTTCCCCCGTTTAATACGTTCGTTTATCATAATATATGTTGGGCTTAGGCTTTTAAGCCCAACTTAGCCATGAGAAAAAGGGGAGGCTTAAAGCGTGATTACATACACAAAAAGGGGAATGTGAAAGCATGAACTTGCAACATAACGTTGGAACTACAAAACAGAAACTGGTGTACTTGCATAGTAGCATAAGTGACATGAATCAAAGCATGTAAAATTGTAGTTAAGTTAAGAATCTAAATTGGATATCATTATTGACATATAGTCTTAACTACAACATAAACCTATATTTTTATTTAGGCATAATGTCAAACATAAGCAAATCATGTTCATAAGATTACTACATGTTTACAAAGGTGCTTACTTTTGTTACTAACACAAAAGTATAGTTCAACTTAATCATGATTTTAAATCTATTCACATAACCATGGCATAAATATTTCTAACATGAAATCATGATTTTTACTTTAGTCATGCAAACTTGCAAATGGGATTTTGAATCTAACCTAGCTATGTACCACATATGTCATCATATAATTCTTGTTAACAATATAGACCTAACATGGATTTCAATTATGCAAAATATCAATCATAGCCTAGTCATATTCATAAGTTTGCAAATAAGTTTTCTAGTACAAAAGCATGGCTTAATACATAGATCATGGTGCCAAAATTTCAACATAGTTTCATATGAACTATAATAACCCAAATTTGTTCCAATTACGCACAAAATGATTTTTGTACAAAAATATACATTATGATGGCATAGTAGCAAAACCTCAAACTTGCATGAATTCAATTAAACAACTATATACATGTAGCTTCAACATGAATTACATATTTTGAGAATATCCAAACATATACTTGCATAAAACTACCGCAAACATGTAGTTTTTATAATGAATAACATACTTTGCGAATATCCAATCGCTATACAATATTCCAAATCGATAAGAATCATAGTAACGCACAAATATGAATTATTTACCACCACAATCAAGGATACAAACCAACACAGTTATTTGTTCATACCAAAATAATACTCTACTTACAATTGTGTGACGAATTCTCCAATTTAGGAATTTGGAGATGCGATTCCTTGTTGATTTGATTTGATTAAGTTGCTTTATGCTTTAGAATTTGCCTCCTAATTCTCTCTCCAATTGGTGGCTACTCTTAGTCGTTCCTCAGCAACATGATGGCCTTGTTCTTATTTTTGAATGAATAGATTAGGTTGAGTCTAGGGTCATTTTTATAGGGGTTATGAACTGATTAGGACCATTGATGTTGCTTGGATTGATCGTAGCCATTCATTCGAAAGAGAGACCAATTAGAGCCTGCCACCTAGCCCTAATGACAAAGCAGACTTCTGAAAATCGACCAACATAGAATAGGCCAGCCAGGTTGGGCTGGGTTCGACCTGGCTCTGGACCAGGTCGACAGCCCTGTCGACAGCCCTGTCGACCTGGCTAGACCAGGTCGACAGCCCAGTCGACCTGGGTGCATTAGGCGGGAGTTTTCCCGCCCTGGCCAATTGGGCCCGATTTTGGAATTTAAACTTGTTTTTCTGAGCTGTTTTATTCTGTTCGAATTTTAAACTTAATTCAGAAACTTCCGAAGGCCATATCTTCTTCATACGGACTCCGTTTTTCGAAAACTCGGACTCTATTTCGCGTATTTTTCCGAGACGAACGCAATGGGGAATCCCGTTTCCCTTAGTTCTTTGATTTGAAATTAATTATACTTTAATTTGTGAATTTTACAGTTATAGAATTCGCGGGGTGTTACATTCTCCCCCACTTAAAAGGATTTCGTCCCCGAAATCTTCAAGTTAGGAGGAATGTATATCCTAAAATCAAATCATCCATCTACTCATCCATCAAACACGAGCATCCATTGTCCTTAAAAGACTTCTAATGCTTCATGATCATATGCGAAGTGTGTGTGTACATGTACTTATCAAATGCAAAATCAGGCGGTCTACTGATTCAGTTGACCTCCTTAATGCGAATTATGTAAGTGCCATGAATCCATTATGTATGCAAATTTTCCTATTCATGATTCTACATGAGTGCACAATCATTCAATACAAATGCAACATCCATATGACAACACATTAGAGTTCAACCATATACGAATGCAAACATATATGCATATGCAATATGAAGTGACTGAGCCGATCTAAAACCTAGATTGTGTGTGTATATGCAACCACGAGCAACCACTAGCAATCACTTGCAACCACTTGCAACCATCATCCATAACATGTTTCAATTACATGTTTCTATCCAAAGGGTTTCTACCTAAAAGATAAGGTCGAGGAAATATACCTAAAAAGATAGATAAAAGCGCAACTTAAGGAAAAGGAAAGATCAAGGATGTACCCTCGAACAGAAAAGGGTAGGCAGTGCTTATTCTAGCTTCAGTTTCCCAAGTCGCGTCTCCCTCGGCGTTGCTCCGCTGAACTTTGACGAGCTTGACTTCACGGTTGCGTAGCTTCTTCACTTCCATTCCTAATACGCGGGTTGGAACTTTTCTTATGGTTGCTTCGCGTTCCACTTCGGCCTCTTCGAGGATATTTGGCTCTACCACCTCAGCTGACTCATGTAGACATTTTCGGAGATGTGAAACGTGAAAAACGTTGTGGACTCCAGCCAACTTCTCGGGTAGCTCTAATCTATAGGCCATTTTCCCAATTTTCTCGATGATAGGGAATGGCCCTACGAACCTTGGTGCCAGTTTTCCTGTGGTTCCAAAACGAAAAACGTTCCTTAGCGGTGATACCTTGAGAAAAACTCTGTCTCCAACCTCAAATTCAAGGTCGGTCCTTCTCTTGTCGGCATAGGACTTTTGTCTGTCTTGGGCCGTCTTCATCCTTCTTCGTATTAAGTCTACTTTCTCTGAAGTCTCTCGGATCATATCTGGTCCAAGTATGAGCTTATCCGTAGACTCCCACCAACAAGTGGGCGATCGGCACGGTCTTCCATATAAAGCTTCGAAGGGCGCCATTCCGATGGTTGCTTGATAGCTGTTGTTGTAGGCAAATTCCACCAAAGGAAGGTGGTCTTCCCATGTCCCTCCGAAATCGAGGACGCATAGCCTTAAAAGGTCTTCCAAAACTCTGTTCACTCTCTCTGTTTGGCCATCGGTTTGGGGATGATAGGCTGTGCTCAAGCATAACTGCGTTCCTACTGCTTCTTGCAGACTCCGCCAAAACTCACTGGTGAAGATGGGGTCTCGGTCACTAACAATGCTAGATGGTATTCCATGGAGTCGAACGATTTCCTTGAGGTAAAGTGATGCTAGGGATGAGGCTGTTCTTTTACTTTTGACAGGTAAAAAGTGGGCGCTTTTAGTAAGCCTATCCACTATTACCCAAATGCTAGTGTTGCCTCTCCTAGACCTAGGAAGCCCATCGATGAAGTCCATTGAGATGCTATCCCACTTCCACTGTGGGACCTCCAGAGGATGTAGTAGTCCGCCAGGCTTTTTCTGTTCCGCCTTAACCTGTTGGCACACCATACACTTAGAAACGAACTCTGCCACGTCCTTTTTCACGCCGCTCCAGAAGAAAGTCCTTTTTATATCTTTGTACATTTTATCTCCGCCTGGATGTATCGTCATCTTGGAGTGATGTGCTTCCTCGAGAACCTTCTTTACTAAATCTTTTGTCTGTGGGACGCATAGTCTTCCGTCTCGCCTTAGCAACCCCTTATCGTCGATGGAGTATCTGTTGAGGTGACTTGAAGTCTCACCCCTAATTAGCCTATCAATTGTTTCCACAAGTTGAGGGTCTTCGCGTTGTGCTGTCCCTACTGAATCCACTAAAGTTGGGCGCACTTCGAGAGATGCTAGCAAGCCTGGTACGAAATCGGAGGAAGGCCTAAAGTCGAAGCTGGCTATAAACTCTAGGCTTTGTCTTTCAACAAACAACGGGCTTAGGGTCAATTTCTTTCGGCTCAACGCGTCTGCCACTACGTTGCCTTTGCCCGGAGTGTAGGAGATTTCGAAATCGTATGTGGCAAGAAACTCCATCCATCTTTGTTGCCTCAAGTTAAGATCCTTCTGCGAGAAAAGATATTTCAACGATTTATGGTCAGTGTAAAGTTCGAACTTCTCACCTAGGAGATAGTGTCGCCAAGACTTGAGTGCAAAGGCAATGGCGGCTAACTCAAGATCGTGGGTTGGGTAGTTCTTTTCGTGCACCTTCAATTGCCTCCCGCCATAAGCTACTACCCTTCCTTCTTGCATTAAGACGGCGCCTAGCCCTGTCCCACATGCATCCGTATAAACAGTGAACATCTTGCTCCCATCTGGCAGCGTCAAAACTGGGGCTGTTGTAAGAGCCCTTTTCAGTCGTTGGAAAGCAAACTCGCAATCCAAATCCCAATTGAACGCTAGATTCTTCTTAGTCAATTTCGTGAGCGGAGCAGAGATTTTCGCAAAATCCCTTATAAACTTTCGATAGAAACCTGCTAGTCCTAGAAAGCTTCGGACCTCAGTTGCATTCCTTGGTGTCTTCCAATCCTGTACCGCCACTACCTTAGCAGGGTCCACTGCTAACCCTTGTTTGGATACTATGTGCCCAAGGAACCTCACCTCTTCCCTCCAAAAGTGGCATTTGGAGAATTTGGCTTTTAGTTGATGGACTCGCAAAGTTTCCATGATTGCCCTTAAGTGCAGAGCATGTTCCTCTTCACTTTTTGAGAAGATAAGGATATCTTCTACGAAGACCACTACGAATTTGTTGAGGAAATCTCTGAATAACCTACTCATCAGGTCCACGAAGTAAGCAGGTGCATTTGTCAAGCCGAAAGGCATGACAAGCCGTTCAAAGAAGCCGTCTGGGGTTGTGAATGCCGTTTTATCGATGCTATCTTCAGCCACCCTTAGCTGATGAAAACCGGTTGCTAAATCGAGTTGGGAGAAAACAGACGCTCCTACAAGCTGGTCAAACAAATCGTCAATTCTAGGGAGCGGGTGCCTATTCTTTTTCGTTAGCTTGTTGAGCTCCCTATAGTCAACACATAGACGGAGTGAACCATCCGACTTTGTAGCGAACACCACCGGAGCGCCCCATTCTGAAATGCTTCTCCTAATGAACCCCTTTTCTAGAAGCTCTTTAATCTGTTTACTGAGCTCTTTCCTTTCCCGTGGAGCCATGTGTCTAACGGGTAACGCAACGAGCTTTGCATTATCTATAAGATATATGCGGAAGTCTATTTCCCGCTTCGGAGGCAAGCCCTTCACCTCTTCGAAGACATCCGGATATTCCCGGACCACTTTAACTGATTGCAAATTTTCAACAGAGGCATCTAGCGATTCAAGGTAACTAAGCATAACCGCGTATGAGGGATTACAAGAAATTTCCAAAGTATTACCGAGCTGGCTTAGGAGCCTAACAACCCTTTTCTCACAATCAAGGATGGCCCCATTACTGGATAGCCAATCCATACCCAAAATCAAACCATAACCCGAAAAGCCCAAAACAAAGGCACTACATTGAAATTCTACACTTAGAATAGAAATTTTCAATCCCAAACAGATCATAGACAAATGAGCTGGGCCCCCAATTGGGTTTGAAACAATTAAGGGGTCCTCTACCGTACTAGTTTTTAGGTGCAGAGATTCTACTAAAGCAGACGAGATAAAGGAGTGTGATGCGCCAGAATCAAATAAAGTGCGAAAGGGGTGATCATAAAGATAAACTACACTTTCTACAGAAGTATTTATACCTCGCTGTTGCAGAGGTGGCGCTTCCAGCACATGAACCTGTGCCCCTGGGGTGGATCCAGCCCTCTGCCCCTGTCCTCGTTTCTTTGGGCAGTCCTTAGCCCTGTGGCTGTCTCACCGCAAGAAAAGCACCGACCATTCTCCTTGGCCTTCTTTTTCCGGCAGTCCTTAACTAAGTGCCCCACTTTGCCACAGAAATTGCACTTCCTCTTCTCTTGGTTGCCTTTCCCGCCCTTCTTAAAGTCTGTCTTCTTAGGCTGCAAACCCTCTTTCTTCCCTTGAGAGCTTTCTGCCTTTGTCTCCTTCTTGCCCTTATCCTCTTCATTCAGCAATGCCATTTGCACCAATCTTTCATACGTGGCTCCCATGGGTATATGGGTCATGGCCAAACTGTGTAATGGCTCATTCAACCCTTTGACGAAACGGAGAGCCTTCTTGTGCGGGGTGTTGACTAGGTCCAGCCCAAACCTAGCCAGCTCATCGAACTGATTCACATAATCTCTGAATGTCTTGTCCCCTTGCTTAAGAAATAAGAATTTTTCCAACTGCAAACTTCTTTCCGCATCTGAGAGAAATTTAGTCTCAAACCTTGCCCTAAAGTCCTCCCATGTCTCCACTGGTCTTTCTGCATTAGTGACTTCCCACCAGTAGGAGGCCTCGCCTTTTAATAGCCATACTGCCAGTTGTACTTTTTGTCTATCTTCTACCTCAAAGATGATGAATAGGTCCTCCGTTTCTTTCAGCCAATTTCTAGCTGCCACGAAGGACTCAGGTCCATGGAAATCCTTTCCTCCCATAGCTTTAAAATCTTTACATATCTTAGCAAAAGTGTTTCCCCGAGGAGGAGGTGGAGGAAAAGGTGCCGCTGCAGCTGGATGATTTTCGGCAGCTGGGGGAGGAGGAACGGTAGGACCTGGCTGAGTGGCTCTTGCTTCTAAGAACCGTCTAAACCAACCAGGTATTGGCACCCCTTCTGGCAAGTTAAGTTCTTCGGACATGCTGAAACAAAAAGGATAGATTCAAAACGAAGGATAAGAGATAGTACCTATGGCTTTAGGGAGTGGACTTTGCCTTTTAAAATAAAATAATATTTTTATCTTTTTTTTTTAAAATGCTTCTTTAAATTTCCTTTTTGAAAATAAATTTTCAAAACTTTTTATCTTATCTGGTAAACCTATGCTCTGATACCAAGTGAAACACCCCACCTCCGTTAGGGTCACTCTCAAAGGGAATGCCCTAATTTTGGTGGAGGTTTATAAGTATAAGTCACAGATATACAAGACAGATATAAGAACACATATTTGTAAACAGCGGAAAAACAACAACTCTTATTTCATAAAAGCAAATACGTGCTACAACAACATCACCATAATTGTCTTACATCTTTTCCAAAAACATAACATAACACTTCCATAATCTGCCTTGATTACATTATTTAAAGAAGCATAAATAAAACATAGATAAACTGCAAAAGCCCCATAGTGGTTGTCCAAAGCCATAGTTCAAAACGAAAAAGTCCAAGCAATACATTTCTCCTCTTCAAGCTGGATGTTAAGGCTGGTCAAGCTGCAGTGTTCCCTCCCTGTGGACCTGGGGGGGGGGGAACGGAAGAAAAGAAGACGAAAGAAAAGTAGAGTCAGACATAAAGCCTGAGTAAGTCTAGGACTATTCTGTCTATGAATAAAGAACTGTGTATGACAAGTATAAACAAGAAGTGGGAAAGCACTATAAACTTGGTTAAGTTGTCTAGGGTCGAATATACTATCGTACCCCATGTTAATCTCTGAACCCATATAAACTAGTTTCCAACTGGCTCCCCATAATCAGGGTGAAGTGATCCATTCTATGATGATCGGCTCCTACTCACATAGTTACGTGTGTCTTACGGCCCCCGATGTTGTAGTTACCTATGCTGGTCCCATCATGGGGTGTATCAAGTCCCATGGTGGCGGCCCGACACAATCCTAGAATGCACAGGTATGCTACTGGTGTCCAGTGCCTTATTTTTCTGCGTCGGAGTGTGTGCACGCCCGCACCCCGTTAGAACCTACACTGCTACACCACCGGTGTCGATTTGACCTCTTACAATCAGCCCAGTAATCGTGCCCCACCCTGCCTAGTTTCAGGGTATCATGATACACCTTCTAGGGTTACTGCTGAAAAGGGTCCCCCGTTACTAGGTTTTCTATCTCTAGCCAACATGCTAAGTTGGTTAAGTGTTTTCTAACCTAACCCCCACCAGTCCGTTTAGTTCAGCATGTTCCATTTTGATTAAGTCTTTGGTTCGCTTAATCCTAACAATCCTGACTCAGCCTTAATTGTCTTATTAAAGCCTTGACCTCTCACATTAGACAGGTATTGTTGTGGCTGCTTGTTGCCGGTTGGTTCCGGGCAGTCTTACGCCACAACTCAGTCTAACTGCGGGTCCTTATTGGGCTCCATGTTTAACCTCCCACATTGGATAGGTATTGTTGTGACTACTGGACAGCCGGGCGGTTCCGGGCAGGTTTACATCACAACTCAATCCAACCTCGGGTTAAACACATCGTATGTTCTACATTTACATATTTTGTCTTTCTTCTTTATTTTCTTATATGTAAATATTTGCGGCCCATTATTAAGTTAATGGTGTAAAGGTTACACCAATCATGGGCCCAACCCATACTTGAATTTGGGCCCTTCTACTTTATATTTTCATTTATTAATTAATTTGGCCCAACGCTATTTTCCCCCGTTTAATACGTTCGTTTATCATAATATATGTTGGGCTTAGGCTTTTAAGCCCAACTTAGGCATGAGAAAAAGGGGAGGCTTAAATCGTGATTACATACACAAAAAGGGGAATGTGAACGCATGAACTTGCAACATAACGTTGGAACTACAAAACAGAAACTGGTGTACTTGCATAGTAGCATAAGTGACATGAATCAAAGCATGTAAACTTGTAGTTAAGTTAAGAATCTAAATTGGATATCATTATTGACACATAGTCTTAACTACAACATAAACCTATATTTTTATTTAGGCATAATGTCAAACATAAGCAAATCATGTTCATAAGATTACTACATGTTTACAAAGGTGCTTACTTTTGTTACTAACACAAAAGTATAGTTCAACTTAATCATGATTTTAAATCTATTCACATAACCATGGCATAAATATTTCTAACATGAAATCATGATTTTTACTTTAGTCATGCAAACTTGCAAATGGGATTTTGAATCTAACCTAGCTATGTACCACATATGTCATCATATAATTCTTGTTAACAATATAGACCTATCATGGATTTCAATTATGCAAAATATCAATCATAGCCTAGTCATATTCATAAGTTTGCAAATAAGTTTTCTAGTACAAAAGCATGGCTTAATACATAGATCATGGTGCCAAAATTTCAACATAGTTTCATATGAACTATAATAACCCAAATTTGTTCCAATTACGCACAAAATGATTTTTGTACAAAAATATACATTATGATGGCATAGTAGCAAAACCTCAAACTTGCATGAATTCAATTAAACAACTATATACATGTAGCTTCAACATGAATTACATATTTAGAGAATATCCAAACGTATACTTGCATAAAACTACCGCAAACATGTAGTTTTTATAATGAATAACATACTTTGCGAATATCCAATCGCTATACAATATTCCAAATCGATAAGAATCATAGTAACGCACAAATATGAATTATTTATCACCACAATCAAGCATACAAACCAACACAGTTATTTGTTCATACCAAAATAATACTCTACTTACAATTGTGTGACGAATTCTCCAATTTAGGAATTTGGAGATGCGATTCCTTGTTGATTTGATTTGATTAAGTTGCTTTATGCTTTAGAATTTGCCTCCTAATTCTCTCTCCAATTGGTGGCTACTCTTAGTCGTTCCTCAGCAACATGATGGCCTTGTTCTTATTTTTGAATGAATAAATTAGGTTGAGTCTAGGGTCATTTTTATAGGGGTTATGAACTGATTAGGACCATTGATGTTGCTTGGATTGATCGTAGCCATTCATTCGAAAGAGAGACCAATTAGAGCCTGCCACCTAGCCCTAATGTCAAAGCAGACATCTGAAAATCGACCAACATAGAATAGGCCAGCCAGGTTGGGCTGGGTTCGACCTGGCTCTGGACCAGGTCGACAGCCCTGTCGACAGCCCTGTCGACCTGGCTAGACCAGGTCGACAGCCCAGTCGACCTGGGTGCATTAGGCGGGAGTTTTCCCGCCCTGGCCAATTGGGCCCGATTTTGGAATTTAAACTTTTTTTTCTGAGCTGTTTTATTCTGTTCGAATTTTAAACTTAATTCAGAAACTTCCGAAGGCCATATCTTCTTCATACGGACTCCGTTTTTCGAAAACTCGGACTCTATTTAGCGTATTTTTCCGAGACGAACGCAATGGCGTATCCCTTTTCCCTTAGTTCTTTGATTTGAAATTAATTATACTTTAATTTGTGAATTTTATAGTTATAGAATTCGCGGGGTGTTACAGGTCATGTGAACTTGCATTCAAATCAAAATACTACTAAGTAGGTGGCATATGAAATGGCATAGTTTAGGCTTACACAACTTGTGTTTAAATATGTTTAACTTGGCATAATGTCAAACACAAAACTAGCATGATGTATATTCACCAAAAGGTCCAATTATAACATTAAATCACATAGCATATTTCAACATAAACTTGCATAGTTTTTAAAACCCAAACGATACTTAACATAGATCCAATTACACTTGCAAATAAACATGAATTTGCATAGTTTATGAAGCATGAACGATACTTAACATAGATCCAATTATTTTTGCAAATAGACATGAAAATGATAACATAGGCATAAAAGGTTTCATGTCTGAATCATGTTTACATAAACTCTAATTTAGACTAAGGGAATATACATAGTCCATGCCATCGACATATACATAAAAGGATCAATTTCTAGTTTTTGCCACAACTTGCAAGTGCCATTGTTTTCATATACAATTGTTCCATAGGCTTGTATAAATAAATTTTATGCCACAAACATCAATACATAAGTCATGATAGAACCATCACAATACATAGAATTTTATACAATACAATAACACAATTCTATTTTCATCCACATCGAATCACATCACAATTCTTAATCATATTCTGAAAGGCTACTATACTTACAACGAATGCAGAATCTTGAATTCTGGATTCTGAATTCTGAAATTGGAATGCACTCCTTTGGGTAGACTAACGTTGCATTGAAATTTTTTTATTTAAATTTTAAACCTTCTTAGTTTGATTCGTCTCTAAGGTTTTCTCTTGATGGCTATGTTCAATTCCTCCCTAGCAGCATGACGACTCCTTTCTCATATTTTTGTGTGAATTTTCAGTTGAGAGTTAGGGTGTATTTATAGATATTTAAGTTGTTTTGAGACGTCAGATGAAGATAGGAGGAATCTAGGCCATTAAAAATTCAGAGAGCCAATCAAGAGGTGACACGTCAGCCCTAGTGACACATAGGGCCTCAGAAATTCGAGCTAGAGTTAGACCTGGCTAGCCAGGTCGACCAGCCAAGTTGACACCCAGGTCGACACTATGGTCGACCTGGGGGGGACCAGGTCAACAGTGTGGTCGATCTGGGGTGACCAGGTCGACACCATGGTCGACCCTATGGTCGACCTGGTCTCTTGGCGGGAATTTTCCCGCCCAGTTTGAACCTGAATTTCGAATTTTGAATTTAAAACTGAGCTGTTTGGGTTTAAATTTGATTCTGAAACTTCCGAAGGCCATAACTCCTTCATACGGAGTCCGATTCACGCAAACTCGGACTCTATCTCAAGCAGAATTTCGAGGCGAATGGAATGGCCTAACCCGTTTCCCTTAATTCTTTCATTTTGAATTAATTATACTTTAATTTGTGAAGCTTAGCGTTATAAAATTCTCGGGGTGTTACATTCTCCCCCCTTAAAAT
This sequence comes from Allium sativum, assembly GCA_030737875.1. NCBI lineage: Eukaryota > Viridiplantae > Streptophyta > Magnoliopsida > Asparagales > Amaryllidaceae > Allium > Allium sativum. The sequence goes on along the minus strand of CM060912.1, from coordinate 962,427,805 downwards.
GATTTCGTCCCCGAAATCTTCAAGTTAGGAAGAATGTATATCCTACCATCCAACAGTCCATCTACTCAACCAACAAACACAGGCATCCACTGTCCTTAAAAGACTTCTAATGCTTCATGATAATATGCATAGTGTGTGTACATGTCCTTATCTAATGCAGAAATCAGGCGGTCTACTGATTCAGTTGACCTCCTTAATGCGAATCATGTAAGTGTCATGAATCCATTATGTATGCAAATTTTTTCCTACTCATAATTCTACATGAGTGCACAACTATTCATATCAATGCGACAACCATATGAAAGCATATCAAGTTTTCAACCATATACAAATGAGAATACATATATGCATATGCAATATGAAGTGATTGAGCCGATCTATAACCTAGGGTGTGTGTGTAGATGCATCCACGAGCAACCACTAGCAATCATTTGCAGCCATCATCCATAACATGTTTTCAAATACATGTTTGCATCCATTTGTTTTCTACCTAAGGAGTTAGGAAAAGGACCGAGGAGATATACCTAAAAGACAGATAAAGCATAACTTAAGGAAAAAGAGAGAGATCAAAGATGTACCCTCAAAAAGAAGAGGGTAGGCAACGCGTATTCTGTCCTCAGTTTCCCAAGTCGCTTCTTCCACGGCGTCGCTCCACTGAACTTTAACGAGTTTGACTTCGCGGTTGCGTAGCCTTTTCACTTCAGTTCCTAAGATGCGGGTTGGAACTCTCCTCACAGTTGCTTCACGTTCCACTTCGGCTTCTTCTAGAATGCTAGGTTCCACCACTTCCGCTGACTCATGCAAACACTTCCGGAGGTGAGAAACATGAAAGACATTGTGAACTCCGGCCAGTCTCTCGGGTATCTCTAATCTATAGGCCATCTTTCCAACCTTCTCGATGATAGGAAACAGTACTACAAATCTTGGTGCTAGCTTTCCTGCGGATCCAAAACGAACGACGTTCCTTCAAGGTGATACCTTTAGGAAAACCCTGTCCCCAACCTCAAACTCAAGGTCGGTCCTTCTTTTGTGGGTGTAGGATTTCTGTCGGTCTTGGGCAGTCTTCATTCTCCTACGTATCAAGTCTACTTTCTCAAAAGTCTCTCGAATCATATCTGGTCCAAGTATAAGCTTATCTATAGACTCGTACCAAAAAGTTGGTGATGTGCAACGGTCTTCTCCCAACTTGATCTGGCAACTGGGTTCCATCAGCTAAGAGTAGCTGAAGATAGTATTGATAAAACAGCGTTTAGAACCCCAGACGTTTTCTTCGAGTAGCTTGTCATGCCTTTCGGCTTGACAAATGCGTGGTTGTCTTCGTAGATGATATCTTAATCTTCTCAAAGAGTGAGGAAGAGCATGCCCAGCATCTGAAAGAAATCATGGAAACTCTTCGAGCTCATCAACTAAAAGCCAAATTCTCCAAGTGTCACTTATGGAGAAAAGAAGTAAGATTTCTGGGGCATATGGTGTCCAAAGAGGGGTTGGCTGTGGACCCCGTGAAAGTGGTGGCAGTGCAAATTTGGAAGACACCAAGAAATGCAACCGAAGTTCGAAGCTTTCTTGGGCAAGCCGGTTTTTACCGGAAGTTTATTCGGGATTTTGCGAAAATCTCAGCCCCACTCAGAAGGCTAACAAAGAAGAATCTGGCGTTCAAGTGAAACCCTACCTCCATTAAGGTCACTCACAAAGGGAATGCCTTAATTTTGGTGGAGGTTTATAAGTTAAAGCCACAGAAATTGCACCTTCTCTTCTCACGGGGCTTATTGTTCTTCCTTCCTTTCTTGTAGTCTTTTTTCTTTGCTTGTAGACCTTCTTTCTTCTCTTCCACCTTAGTTTCTTTCTTGCCTTGGTCTTCCTCATGTAGTAACGTCATGTCCACCAAGCTTTCATAAGTCGCTCCTGTGGATACATGAGTCATGGCAAGGCTGTGTAGAGGCTCATTCAAACCCTTGACGAAGCGATGTTGTAACACCCCGTATATTCTATAACGGTGAAATTCATAAATTAAAGAATAATTAATTTCAAATCAAATAATTAAGGGAAACGGGATACGCCATTTTGTTCGTCTCGGAATTCTGCTTGAGATAGAGTCCAATTTTTCGTAAAACGGACTCCGTATGAGGGAGATATGACCTTCGGAAGTTTCAGAATTCAGTTTAAAATTCAAACAAGCAGAAACAGTTCAGAAAAACAAATTCAAATTCAAAATCGGACCTAGATTGGGCTGGGCGGGAATTTTCCCGCCCAAGACCTAGGTCGACTGGGCAGTCGACATGGGGTGCCCAGGTCGACTGGGCAGTCGACCTGCGTGTCGACTAGGTAGTCGACCTGGCCCCTGAGCTAGATCAAACCCAGCCCCTCCTGGTTGGCCTGGTCCGTGCTTGGCCGAATTTCTGGGCTTTGTCTTGTCACTAGGGCTTATGTGTCAACTCTTGATTGGCTTCTCTTTAAAACCAACGGCTTATATTAATCTAAGCTCCATCGACGGCTCTAAACAATTCACAAACACTATAAAAAGGACCTAAGACTCCACCTAATTCACACAAATAAAAATGAGTATGGAGCTGTCATGCTGCTGAAGAAAGACTAGGAATAGCCGTCAAGTCGAGAGACGATTTGGAATTGATTCAAAAGCTTAAAGCCACGACAATTAAATCAAAATAATGCCTACAACAAAGGATAGCATCTCTAAATTAAGAATTCAGAATTCAGAATCCTGAATACAAGATTCGTCATACGTTGTAAGTAGAGTGCTATTCCGATATAAATGAAAATTTGAGATTTGATCTGTGTAAAATAAGAAATGGGATTGTACTTTAATTATAATAATGTTAATTCAGAATTGTATGTTGCTATGATTTGCTATGAATGGATTTGGGATGTGGTAGTGTAATTAACATGATGTTGGACCTATTGAATAGTTGCGATACAAGTGTATAACTCATGTTGGAAATTTATTACGTTGTGGTTAATGAGAAGTTATATATTTCGTTGTAACCAAGTTAAGACTTATGCAAGTATATGATTCACTATTATGCCAACATGATTTTTAGATCCTTCTATGTATATTTTTATAATCATTTTTAGTGTAATTGGATCCAATTGGGTATTATGATTCGTATGAATTTATGTTCGAATTAGCATCATGATTCAAGTGAAAAACCATACTTTTGTATTAGTTACAAAAGTAAGCATCTTTGTGAACTTGTGTTGACTTTATGAACATGGCTAGTTTATGTTAAACTTTATGCCCAAACAAAATATGTTGTAGGCTTAGGTTGTGGTTAAAGAACATATGATAATATATGTGGCGCATAACTAAGTTAGATTCATACTTGAAATAAAATTTTACATGATTAGATTAAAATCATGATTCATGTTTAGGTATGTTTTATGCCAAGATTATATACTATTACCATGCCAGTTCACAAGTGCCTAATTTATGTTAATAAGATCGCTATGTTGCAAGTTCATGCATTTACACACCCCTTTTTGATGTTACTTAGAATATATTTACATCATGTTCTAAGCCTCCCTTTTTTATGTGGCTAAGTTGGGCTAAAATGTTGAAGCCCAACATATGTTATATTATTACGTACAAAGGGGGGAATATGTTGGGGTTAATTAAAGTATATGTGTTGGCATGTTTGGCACATGCCAACGATTCATGACAGTTTAAATGGTATAAATTATTATACCCAAGAATAATGAATTTGAATAATGGGCCTCAAATATTTACATATAAAAGAAAAAGAGACAAAATATATAAACTTAGAAAATACGACATGCTTAACCCGAGGTTGGATTGCGTTGTGACATAAACCCGTCCGGACCCGCCTGGCTGTCCAGTAGTCACAACAATACCTATCCAATGTGGGTGGTTAAGCATTGAGCCCTATAAAGACCCGAGGTTAGACTGAGTTGTGACGTAAGACTGCCCGGACCCAACCGGCAACAGGCAGTCACAACAATACCTGTCTAATGTGAGTGGTTGGAGCTTTAATAAGACAATTAAGGCTAAGTCAGGATTGATAGGATTAAGTAAATTGAACTAATACTTAATCAAATACAACATGCTAAACTATACAGACTGAATGGGGGTTAGGTTTACAGAATACTTAACCAACTTAACATGTTGGCTAGAAATAGAAAACCTAGTAGCGGGGGACCCTTTTCAGCAGTAACCCTACAAGGTGTATCAGGACACCCTGAACTAGGCTGGGTGGGGTACGATTACTGGGCTAACTGTAAGAGGTCAAATCGACGGCGGTTATGAGGGTAAGGAATTTCGCTCGATCCGAATCAGTCGTTAAACCGATTTAGACCGTTCGAAACCCCTGATCGTTTGAGAATAGGACAAATCAGAACGCAGACGGAAGAACATTTCATCGTTAATTACAACAATTCCATCAGATACAAGAATATACAGAGTATGAATAAATATACATTCGATAAATATCAGAGATTACAATAAATTACATAGCAGCGGAAAAACAATATAAAACACAACTGAAAGTAATACACGGATACAGAGCTTTCCGAGCATCGTTCCAGCTATAAATCAGGATCCTGTGAATATAAATCTGCAAAACCAAAACTACTAGCTGCCCGTGTCGAAAATAAGGGCACCCAGAGTTTAGGTTAAAACAATATACTCTAGGTCATTCATGTGACTGGTGTGAGAACTAAAACAGTTATTTAAAACTTTACTTTAAAAGAGAGTAATTCAAGGGACCACGCCGTATAACACGGAACGGGTTTCCTCCCAAGAATACCAGTGCATAGAATAAACAACGCAATGCTTTTTCGAAAAATGAAGCTATTATAAGACCTAGGTCCCATCACACAATGCAACGCAAGCCGGAGGATAGGGTTTTCCCTTATAATAGCCAAACATGCTTGGTACGATTAAAACAAATCATTTGATACTATAATAAGTGTATAGTGTCAAAACAATTTCAATCATAAATATCAATCCTAGGCTGCATGGGTACCATCTATCATGTCGCCTTACTAGGCTCTACAAATAAAACCGAGATACACGTATTGGAAATTGGATTTCCGTCATGATTCGAGGCAAGGGGCAAGCTCCTCTCCGCTTCGAGACACTCAAGCAAATTCCTCGGGACTACACACTCTGGGTAACCCACGGATGCTTCAGGGCCGGTCCTCTCTTACATTTGAGGATTAGTATTCCTGAACACACGTTTTCCGGTCCTTACAGACCTAAAATCGAGGTGCCTCATCCAACAACCACATAGGTGAAAAATATATAAATGTAAGGGCTGGTAAGTCACTGACACCACCAAAGCTAGAAAGAAACGTTGCGCTCTCCCTGTAGTCCTTATCCCGTTTTTAACCCATACCGAGGTGTGAGGCTCGCGAATCTAGGCTATCCACAAAGCTGCCACGTAGGCCGTGCTTTGATCATCAACCACAAGACTTTGCTTTTCAACAGAAGCCTTGATCCATGCAACTCAGCATGCCACACAGGAAATTCATGCCATGCGATTGATATCTATCGATATATAACCTCTAAGCTCGTACATCTCAGAGAAGGGCGTTAAGCAAGAGAATAAATTCTCCGCTGCCAAACAGATACATATTTAACAGAAATCAATCAACACAGAATAAAATCCAATGTCAGACACACAATCCATTTACAAGTTCGTTCTGGGTTTGATCGAAACCGGAGGCACTTTCCTCGCATATCCATCGATCTCCAAGTACGTCTGGATGACCACCAACTATTTCCATCCTGTTGGGTGTACAGCCCAATCAGTATCGTCAGTAATTATCCAAACGATGTGAAGACTTCCGGTCTTCGACCACCGTCTTCATCTTCGACATATCGTCGAATCGGTTATTCAGAATGGGTGTAAACCCGGCCTTTCCGAACAACCCGCGTATATTAAAAACAAATGTTACACAAACACAACATACGCCTCATTCCATTTCATTAGTCACTAACCGTAAATCAGTAAGAGAGCAACTCCCCAAATGTTAACCCCGAAGGCCGAAACCAACATCAAATCAATACCCAGGAAACCATTCTTCTTAACTAACCTACAGCTAGTTTCTTGTTAGACCCAAAAGTGGTTCTAACACTCAAATTGATTAAAAGCAAATAAGATGAGATTAAAATAAAAATGAACACACAGGATTTATAGTGGTTCGGCGAAGAAATGCCTACGTCCACTTATCTTTCACTATATTCAATGATTCAGTTGCAAATACAATGTAATTGTCACTTGATTTCACTCACAACTCGCCTATATTCACTCAATAGATTAAAACAAATAATGAAAGAAGATTTGGATTCTCCGGGAGTAATGGAGTTCGAGTTATGGAGGTAGTTGATGAAACACCCCACCTCCGTTAGGGTCACTCTCAAAGGGAATGCCCTAATTTTGGTGGAGGTTTATAAGTACAAGTCACAGATATACAAGACAGATATAAGAACACATATTTGTAAACAGCGGAAGAACAACAAACTTTATTTCATAAAGTCAAATACGTGTTACAACAACATCCTTTCCAAAAACATAACATAACGCTTTCATAATCTGTCTTGAGTACATTATTTAAAGAAGCATAAATAAAACATAGATAAACTGCAAAAGCCCCATAGTGGATTGTCCAAAGCCATAGTTCGAAACAGGAAAGTCCAAGCAATACATTTCTCTTCTTCAAGCTGGATGTTGAGGTTGGTCAAGCTGCTGTGTTCCCTCCCTGAGGACCTGGGGGGGAAACGGAAGAAAGAAGACGAAAGAAAAGTAGAGTCAGACATAAAGCCTGAGTAAGTCTAGTACTATTTTGTCTATGAATAAAGAACTGGGTATGATAAGTATAAACAAGAAGTGGGCAAGCACTATAAACTTGGTTAAGTTGTCTAGGGTCGAATATACTATCGTACCCCATGTTGATCTCTGAACCCTTATAAACTAGTTTCCCACTGGCACCCCATAATCAGGGTGATGTGATCCATTCAATGATGATCGGCTCCTACTCGCATAGTTACATGTGTCTTACGGCCCCCGATGTCTGTAGTTACCTATGCTGGTCCAACCATGGGGTGTATCAAGTCCCATGGCAGCGGCCCGACACAACCTTCGAATGCACAGGTATGCTACTGGTGCCCAGTGCTTTATTTTTCTGCGCCGGAGTGCGTGCACGCCCGCACACCGTTAGAACCTACACTGCTACACCACCGCCGTCGCTTTGACCTCTTACAATCAGCCCAGTAATCGTGCCCCCACCCTGCCTAGTTTCAGGGTATCCTGATACACCTTTTAGGGTTACTGCTGAAAAGGGTCCCCCGTTACTAGGTTTTCTATCTCTAGCCAACATGCTAAGTTGGTTAAGTGTTTCCTAACCTAACCCCACCAGTCCGTTTAGTTTAGCATGTTCCATTTTGATTAAGTCTTTAGTCCACTTAATCCTAACAATCCTGACTCAGCCTTAATTGTCTTATTAAGGCCCTGACCTCTCACATTAGACAGGTATTGTTGTGGCTGCCTGTTGCCGGTTGGTTCCGGGCAGTCTTACGCCACAACTCAGTCTAACCTCGGGTCCTTATTGGGCTCCATGTTTAACCTCTCACATTGGATAGGTATTGTTGTGACTACTGGACAGCCGGGCGGTTCCGGGCAGGCTTACATCACAACTCAATCCAACCTCGGGTTAAACATATCGTATGTTCTACATTTACATATTTTGTCATTCTTCTTTATTTCTTATATGTAAATATTTGGTGCCCATTATTAAGTTAATGGTGTAAGGGTTACACCAATCATGGGCCCAACCCATACTTGAATTTGGGCCCTTCTATTTTCATATTTTCATTCATTAATTAATTTTTAACCCAACGTTATTTTCCCCCGTTTTACACGTCCGTTTATATATATATTGGGCTTAGCCTTTTAAAGCCCAATTTAGCCATGCGAAAGGGGAGGCTTAAAGCGTGATTACATACACAAAGAGGGGAAGGTGAGCGTATGAACTTGCAATATGACGATGGGAATACAAAATAGAAACTGGTGTACTTGCATAGTAGTGACATATACTTTGGTCATAAAACATAGGTGACATGAATCAAAGCATGTGAACTTGTAATTGAGATATCATTATTGACACATGAACCTATATTTTTATTTAGGCATAATGTCAAACATAAGCATGGCATAAATACTTCTAGCATAAACATGGCATAATGTCAAACATAAGCATGGCATAAATACTTCTAGCATAAACATGGCATAATGTCAAACATAAGCATGGCATAAATACTTTTAGCATAAACATGGCATAATGTCAAACATAAGCATGGCATAAATACTTTTAGCATAAACAAGGCATAATGTCAAACATAAGCATGGCATAAATACTTCTAGCATAAAGATGGCATAATGTCAAACATAAGCATGGCATAAATACTTCTAGCATAAACATGGCATAATGTCAAACATAAGCATGGCATAAATACTTCTAATCATGGTGTTTGCTTTAAACTTGCAAAAAGGGATTTTTGAGTCTAACCTAGCCATGTCTCACATATGTCATCATATAATTCTTTTAAACAAGATAGACTTAATCATAGATTTCAATTATGCCAAATATCATTCATAGCCTAGCCATATTCATAAGTTTTGCAAAAGCATGACTTAATACATGGATTATGGTGTCAAAATTCCAACATAGTTTCATATGAACTATAACAACCAAACTTGTTTCAATTACTTGCAAAATGATTTATGCACAAAAATATACATCATGATGGCATAATAACAAAGCCCCAAACTCGCATGAATTTCAATCAACTACATACATGTAGCTTCAACATAGATTACATAATTTGCGCAATATTCCAAACGTATACTTGCATAGAACTACCGCATGTAGTTCTTTATAATGAATAACATAATTTTGCACAAATATGAATTACTTTATTATCCCAATTCAAGCATACAAATCCATACAGTTGTTTATTCATACCAAAGTAATACTCTACTTACAATGGTTGCGGTGAATTCTCTAATTAAGAGATATGATTCCTTTGTTGAATTGATTGGCTTTAGGCTGCTTGAATTGCTTTAGGCTTTAGAACTTTCTTTCTAATTCTCTCTCTAGTCGGCGGCTACTCTTAGTCGTTCCTCAGCAACATGGCGGCTATGTTCTTAATTTGAATGAATAGATTAGGGTTTAGTCTAGGGTTGTTTATATAGAGGTTAGGAATTGATTAGGACCATTGATGTTGCTAGGTTAGATCGTAGCCATTCATTAGATAGAGAGACCAATTAGAACCCGCCACCTAGCCCTAATGACAAAGCAGACCACAGAAATTCGATCAAACACAGACCTGGCCAGCCAGGTTGACTGGGCTCGACCAGGTCGATACCCCTGTCGACAGGGCTGTCGACAGCCCTGTCGACATGGGTAGCCCAGGTCGACAGCCCAGTCGACCTGGGTGGCCTAGACGGGTGTTTATCCGCCCTGGCCCACTGGGCCCGATTTTTAATTATTTTATTCTGTTTGAATTTTAAATTTAATTCAAAACTTCCGAAGGCCATATCTTCTTCATACGGACTCCGTTTTTCGAAAACTCGGACTCTATTTCGCGTATTTTTCCGAGACGAACGCAATGGAGTATCCCGTTTCCCTTGGTTCTTTGATTTCAAATTAATTATACTTGAATTTGTGAATTTCACAGTTATATAATTTGCGGGGTGTTACATTCTCCCCCACTTAAAAGGATTTCGTCCCCGAAATCTTCAAGTTAGGAGGAATGTATATCCTAACATCCAATCATCCATCTACTCATCCATCAAACACGAGCATCCATTGTCCTTAAAAGACTTCTAATGCTTCATGATCATATGCTAAGTGTGTGTATATGAACTTATCTAATGCAAAATCAGGCGGTCTACTGATTCAGTTGACCTCCTTAATGCGAGTTATGTAAGTGCCATGAATCCATCATGTATGCAAATTTTCCTATTCTTGATTCTACATGAGTGCACAATCATTCAATACAAATGCAACATCCACATAACAACATATAAAAAATTCAACCACATATGAATGCAAACATATATGCATATGCAATATGAAGTGACTGAGCCGATCTAAAACCTAGATTGTGTGTGTATATGCAACCACGAGCAACCACTAGCAATCACTTGCAACCACTTGCAACCATCATCCATAACATGTTTCAACTACATGTTTTCATCCAAAAGGATTCTATCTAAAAGATACGGTCGAGGAAATATACCTAAAAGATAGATAAAAGCGCAACTTAAGGAAAAGGAAAGATCAAGGATGTACCCTCGAACAGAAAAGGGTAGGCAGTACGTATTCTAGCTTCAGTTTCCCAAGTCGCGTCTCCCTCGGCGTCGCTCCACTGAACTTTGACGAGCTTGACTTCGCGGTTGCGTAGCTTCTTCACTTCCGTTCCTAAGATGCGGGTTGGAACTCTTCTTATGGTTGCTTCGCGTTCCACTTCGGCCTCTTCGAGGACGTTTGGCTCTACTACTTCAGCAGACTCGTGTAGACATTTTCGGAGATGTGAAACGTGAAAAACGTTGTGGACTCCAGCCAACTTCTCGGGTAGCTCTAATCTATAGGCCATTTTCCCAATCTTCTCGATGATAGGGAATGGACCTACGAACCTTGGTGCTAGCTTTCCTATGGTTCCAAAACGAACAACGTTCCTTAGCGGTGATACCTTGAGAAAAACTCTGTCTCCAACCTCAAATTCAAGGTCGGTCCTCCTCTTGTCGGCATAGGACTTTTGTCTGTCTTGGGCCGTCTTCATCCTTCTTCGTATTAAGTCTACTTTCTCTGAAGTCTCTCGGATCATATCTGGTCCAAGTATAAGCTTATCAGTAGACTCCCACTAACAAGTGGGCGATCGGCACGGTCTTCCATATAAAGCTTCGAAGGGCGCCATTCCTATGGTTGCTTGATAGCTGTTGTTGTAGGCAAATTCCACCAAAGGAAGGTGGTCTTCCCATGTCCCTCCGAAGTCAAGGACGCATAGCCTTAAAAGTTCTTCCAAAACTCTGTTCACTCTCTCTGTTTGGCCGTCGGTTTGGGGATGATAGGCTGTGCTCAAGCATGACTGCGTTCCTACTGCTTCTTGCAGACTCCGCCAAAATTCGCTGGTGAAGATGGGGTCTCGGTCACTAACAATGCTAGATGGTATTCCATGGAGTCGAACGATTTCCTTGAGGTAAAGTGATGCTAGGGATAAGGCAGTTCTTTTACTTTTGACAGGTAAAAAGTGGGTGCTTTTAGTAAGCCTATCCACTATTACCCAAATGCTAGTGTTTCCTCTCCTAGACCTAGGCAGCCCATCGATGAAGTCCATTGAGATGCTATCCCACTTCCACTGCGGGACCTCCAGAGGATGTAGTAGTCCGCCAGGCTTTTTCTATTCCGCCTTAACCTGTTGGCACACCATACATTTAGAAACGAATTCTGCCACGTCCTTTTTCATGCCATTCCAGAAGAAAGTCCTTTTTATGTCTTTGTACATTTTATCCCCACCTGGGTGTATCGTCATCTTGGAGTGATGTGCTTCCTCGAGAACCTTCTTTATTAAATCGTTTGTCTGTGGGACGCATAGTCTTCCGTCTCGCCTTAGCAAACCCTTATCGTCGATGGAGTATCTGTTGAGGTGACTTGAAGTCTCACCCCTAATTAGCCTATCAATTATTTCCACAAGCTGAGGGTCTTCGCATTGTGCTGCCCCTACCGAATCCACCAAAGTTGGGCGCACTTCGAGAGATGCTAGCAAGCCTGGTACGAAATCGGAGGAAGGCCTAAAGTCGAAGCTGGCTATAAACTCTAGGCTTTGTCTTTCAACAAACAACGAGCTTAGGGTCAATTCCTTTCGGCTCAACGCGTCTGCCACTACGTTGCCTTTGCCCGGAGTGTAGGAGATTTCGAAATCGTACGAGGCAAGAAACTCCATCCATCTTTGTTGCCTCAAGTTAAGATCCTTCTGCGAGAAAAGATATTTCAACGATTTATGGTCAGTGTAAAGTTCGAACTTCTCACCTAGGAGATAGTGTCGCCAAGACTTGAGTGCAAAGGCAATGGCGGCTAACTCAAGATCGTGGGTTGGGTAGTTCTTTTCGTGCACCTTCAATTGCCTCCCGCCATAAGCTACTACCCTTCCTTCTTGCATTAAGACGGCGCCTAGCCCTGTCCCACATGCATCCGTATAAACAGTGAACATCTTGCTCCCATCTGGCAGCGTCAAAACTGGGGCTGTTGTAAGAGCCCTTTTCAGTCGTTTGAAAGCAAATTCGCAATCCAAATCCCAATTGAACACTAGATTCTTCTTAGTCAATTTCGTGAGCGGAGCTGAGATTTTCGCAAAATCCCTTATAAATTTTCGATAGAAACCTGCTAGTCCTAGAAAGCTTCGGACCTCAGTTGCATTCCTTGGTGTCTTCCAATCCTGTACCGCCACTACCTTCGCAGGGTCCACCGCTAACCCTTGTTTGGATACTATGTGCCAAAGGAACCTCACCTCTTCTCTCCAAAAGTGGCATTTGGAGAATTTGGCTTTTAGTTGATGTACTCGCAAAGTTTCCATGATTGCCCTTAAGTGTTGAGCATGTTCCTCTTCACTCTTTGAGAAGATAAGGATATCATCTACGAAGACCACTACGAATTTGTTGAGGAAATCTCTAAATACCCTACTCATCAGGTCCACGAAGTACGCAGGTGCATTTGTCAAGCCGAAAGGCATGACAAGCCATTCAAAGAAACCGTCTGGGGTTCTGAACGCCGTTTTATCGATGCTATCTTCAGCCACCCTTAGCTGATGAAAACCGGTTGCTAAATCGAGTTGGGAGAAAACAGACGCTCCTACAAGCTGGTCAAATAAATCGTCAATTCTAGGGAGAGGATGCCTATTCTTTTTCGTTAGCTTGTTGAGCTCCCTATAGTCAACACATAGACGGAGTGAACCATCCGCCTTTGTAGTGAACACCACCGGAGCGCCCCATTCTGAAATGCTCCTCCTAATGAACCCCTTTTCTAGAAGCTCTTTAATCTGTTTACTGAGCTCTTTCCTTTCTCGTGGAGCCATATGTCTAACGGGCAACGCAACGGGCTTTGTATTATCTACAAGATATATGCGGAAGTCTATTTCCCGCTTCAGAGGCAAGCCCTTCACCTCTTCGAAGACATCCGGATATTCCCGGACCACTCTAACTGATTGCAAATTTTCAACAGAGGCATCTAGCGATTCAAGATAACTAAGCATAACCGCATACGAGGGATTACAAGAAATTTCCAAAGTATTACCGAGCTGGGTTAGGAGCCTAACAACCCTTTTCTCACAATCAAGGATGGCCCCATTACGGGATAGCCAATCCATACCCAAAATCAAACCATACCCCGAAAAGCCCAAAACAAAGGCACTACATTGAAATTCAACACTTAGAATAGAAATTTTCAATCCCACACAGATCATAGACAAATGAGCTGGGCCCCCAATTGGGTTTGAAACAATTAAGGGGTCCTCTACCACACTAGTTTTTAGGTGCAGAGATTCTACTAAAGCAGACGAGATAAAGGAGTGTGAGGCGCCAGAATCAAACAAAGTGCGAATGGGATGATCATAAAGATAAACTACACTTTCTACAGAAGTATTTATACCTCGCTGTTGTAAAGGTGGCGCTTCTAGCACATGAACCTGTGCCCCAGGGGTGGATCCAGCCCTCTGCCCATGTCCTCGTTTCTTTGGGCAGTCCTTAGCCCTGTGGCCTGTCTCACCGCATGAAAAGCACCCACCATTCTCCTTGGCCTTCTTTTTCCGGCAGTCCTTTACTAAGTGCCCCACTTTGCCACAGAAATTGCACTTCCTCTTCTCTTTGTTGCCTTTCCCGCCCTTCTTAAAGTCTATCTTCTTGGGCTGCAAACCCTCTTTCTTCTTGCCCTTATCCTCTTCATTCAGCAATGCCATCTGCACCAATCTTTCATACGTGGCTCCCATGGGTATATGGGTCATGGCCAAACTGTGTAATGGCTCATTCAACCCTTTGACGAAACGGAGAGCCTTCTTGTGCGGGGTGTTGACTAGGTCAAGCCCAAACCAAGCCAGCTCATCGAACTGATTCACATACTCTCTGACTGTCTTGTCCCCTTGCTTAAGAAATAAGAATTTTTCCAACTGCAAACTTCTTTCTGCATCTGAGAGAAATTTGGTCTCAAACCTTGCCCTAAAGTCCTCCCATGTCTCCACTGGTCTTTCAGCATTAGTGACTTCCCACCAGTAGGAAGCCTCGCCCTTCAATAGCCATACTGCCAATTGTACTTTTTGCCTATCTTCTACCTCAAAGATGATGAATAGGTCCTCCGTTTCTTTTAGCCAATTTCTAGCTGCCACGAAGGACTCAGTTCCATGGAAATCCCTTCCTCCCATAGCTTTAAAATCTTTACATATCTTAGCAAACGTGTTTCCCCGAGGAGGAGGTGGAGGAAAAGGTGCTGCTGCAGCTGGATGATTTCCTTCAGCTGGGGGAGGAGGAATGGTAGGACCTGGCTGAGTGGCCCTTGCTTCTAAGAACCGTCTAAACCAACCAGGTATTGGTACCCCCTCCGGCAAGTTAAGTTCTTGGGACATGCTGAAACAAAAAGGATAGATTCAAAACGAAGGATAAGAGATAGTTCCTATGGCTTTGGGGAGTGGACTTTTGCCTTTTTAAAATAAAATAATATTTTTCTTTTAAAAATGCTTCTTTAAATTTCCTTTTTGAAAATAATTTTTTTTCAAAACTTTTTATCTTATCTGGTAAACCAATGCTCTGATACCAAGTGAAACACCCCACCTCCGTTAGGGTCACTCTCAAAGGGAATGCCCTAATTTTGGTGGAGGTTTATAAGTACAAGTCACAGATATACAAGACAGATATAAGAACACATATTTGTAAACAGCGGAAGAACAACAAACTTTATTTCATAAAGTCAAATACGTGTTACAACAACATCCTTTCCAAAAACATAACATAACACTTTCATAATCTGTCTTGAGTACATTATTTAAAGAATCATAAATAAAACATAGATAAACTGCAAAAGCCCCATAGTGGATTGTCCAAAGCCATAGTTCAAAACAGGAAAGTCCAAGCAATACATTTCTCTTCTTCAAGCTGGATGTTGAGGTTGGTCAAGCTGCTGTGTTCCCTCCCTGAGGACCTGGGGGGGGGGGGAAACGGAAGAAAGAAGACGAAAGAAAAGTAGAGTCAGACATAAAGCCTGAGTAAGTCTAGTACTATTTTGTCTATGAATAAAGAACTGGGTATGATAAGTATAAACAAGAAGTGGGCAAGCACTATAAACTTGGTTAAGTTGTCTAGGGTCGAATATACTATCGTACCCCATGTTGATCTTTGAACCCATATAAACTAGTTTCCCACTGGCACCCCATAATCAGGGTGATGTGATCCATTCAATGATGATCGGCTCCTACTCGCATAGTTACATGTGTCTTACGGCCCCCGATGTCTGTAGTTACCTATGCTGGTCCCACCATGGGGTGTATCAAGTCCCATGGCAGCGGCCCGACACAACCTTAGAATGCACAGGTATGCTACTGGTGCCCAGTGCTTTATTTTTCTGCGCCGGAGTGCATGCACGCCCGCACACCGTTAGAACCTACACTGCTACACCACCGCCGTCGCTTTGACCTCTTACAATCAGCCCAGTAATCGTGCCCCACCCTGCCTAGTTTCAGGGTATCCTGATACACCTTTTAGGGTTACTGCTGAAAAGGGTCCCCCGTTACTAGGTTTTCTATCTCTAGCCAACATGCTAAGTTGGTTAAGTGTTTCCTAACCTAACCCCACCAGTCCGTTTAGTTTAGCATGTTCCATTTTGATTAAGTCTTTAGTCCACTTAATCCTAACAATCCTGACTCAGCCTTAATTGTCTTATTAAGGCCCTGACCTCTCACATTAGACAGGTATTGTTGTGGCTGCCTGATGCCGGTTGGTTCCGGGCAGTCTTACGCCACAACTCAGTCTAACCTCGAGTCCTTATTGGGCTCCATGTTTAACCTCTCACATTGGATAGGTATTGTTGTGACTACTGGACAGCCGGGCGGTTCCGGGCAGGTTTACATCACAACTCAATCCAACCTCGGGTTAAACATATCGTATGTTCTACATTTACATATTTTGTCATTCTTTTTTATTTCTTATATGTAAATATTTGCGGCCCATTATTAAGTTAATGGTGTAAGGGTTACACCAATCATGGGCCCAACCCATACTTGAATTTGGGCCCTTCTATTTTCATATTTTCATTCATTAATTAATTTTTAACCCAACGTTATTTTCCCCCGTTTTACACGTCCGTTTATATATATATTGGGCTTAGCCTTTTAAAGCCCAATTTAGCCATGCGAAAGGGGAGGCTTAAAGCGTGATTACATACACAAAGAGGGGAAGGTGAGCGTATGAACTTGCAATATGACGATGGGAATACGAAATAGAAACTGGTGTACTTGCATAGTAGTGACATATACTTTGGTCATAAAACATAGGTGACATGAATCAAAGCATGTGAACTTGTAATTGAGATATCATTATTGACACATGAACCTATATTTTTATTTAGGCATAATGTCAAACATAAGCATGGCATAAATACTTCTAGCATAAACATGGCATAATGTCAAACATAAGCATGGCATAAATACTTCTAGCATAAACATGGCATAATGTCAAACATAAGCATGGCATAAATACTTTTAGCATAAACATGGCATAATGTCAAACATAAGCATGGCATAAATACTTTTAGCATAAACAAGGCATAATGTCAAACATAAGCATGGCATAAATACTTCTAGCATAAAGATGGCATAATGTCAAACATAAGCATGGCATAAATACTTCTAGCATAAACATGGCATAATGTCAAACATAAGCATGGCATAAATACTTCTAATCATGGTGTTTGCTTTAAACTTGCAAAAAGGGATT
Organism: Allium sativum; assembly: GCA_030737875.1. NCBI lineage: Eukaryota > Viridiplantae > Streptophyta > Magnoliopsida > Asparagales > Amaryllidaceae > Allium > Allium sativum. The sequence goes on along the minus strand of CM060912.1, from coordinate 962,410,796 downwards.
TTTGAGTCTAACCTAGCCATGTCTCACATATGTCATCATATAATTCTTTTAAACAAGATAGACTTAAACATAGATTTCAATTATGCCAAATATCATTCATAGCCTAGCCATATTCATAAGTTTTGCAAAAGCATGACTTAATACATGGATTATGGTGTCAAAATTCCAACATAGTTTCATATGAACTATAACAACCAAACTTGTTTCAATTACTTGCAAAATGATTTATGCACAAAAATACACATCATGATGGCATAATAACAAAGCCCCAAACTCGCATGAATTTCAATCAACTACATACATGTAGCTTCAACATAGATTACATAATTTGCGCAATATTCCAAACGTATACTTGCATAGAACTACCGCATGTAGTTCTTTATAATGAATAACATAATTTTGCACAAATATGAATTACTTTATTATCCCAATTCAAGCATACAAATCCATACAGTTGTTTATTCATACCAAAGTAATACTCTACTTACAATGGTTGCGGTGAATTCTCTAATTAAGAGATATGATTCCTTTGTTGAATTGATTGGCTTTAGGTTGCTTGAATTGCTTTAGGCTTTAGAACTTTCTTTCTAATTCTCTCTCTAGTCGGCGACTACTCTAAGTCATTCCTCAGCAACATGGCGGTTATGTTCTTAATTTGAATGAATAGATTAGGGTTTAGTCTAGGGTTGTTTATATAGAGGTTAGGAATTGATTAGGACCATTGATGTTGCTAGGTTAGATCGTAGCCATTCATTAGATAGAGAGACCAATTAGAACCCGCCACCTAGCCCTAATGACAAAGCAGACCACAGAAATTCGACCAAACACAGACCTGGCCAGCCAGGTTGACTGGGCTCGACCAGGTCGATACCCCTGTCGACAGGGCTGTCGACAGCCCTGTCGACATGGGTAGCCCAGGTCGACAGCCCAGTCGACCTGGGTGGCCTAGGTGGGTGTTTATCCGCCCTGGCCCACTGGGCCCGATTTTTAATTATTTTATTCTGTTTGAATTTTAAATTTAATTCAAAACTTCCGAAGGCCATATCTTCTTCATACGGACTCCGTTTTTCGAAAACTCGGACTCTATTTCGCGTATTTTTCCGAGACGAACGCAATGGCGTATCCCGTTTCCCTTGGTTCTTTGATTTCAAATTAATTATACTTGAATTTGTGAATTTCACAGTTATATAATTTGCGGGGTGTTACAGTTGAATTCTCAAAGTGCCTAAAAAGATCCTTCTCTTTGTCTCCAGACGGGGTATTTATAGGTGTGAATTTGCTCAAAACTTGATCCGGGTCAGGGCCACGTGTCGTCCATCCCATTATCTTCGGGTTCGGATGAATTATTGTGTTGACAACGCATCAAAGTAACGGACGTTATGGGTAGGAACTGGTCACAGCCGGTCCGGATATCCAGGCGCTTTTGCAGGAGAATAATATGGAACATGGGCTCGGGTCGGAGACGCATAGATAAGGGGTTCGGATCGGGATACCCGATCCGACCCGGATTGGCTTGGATGCAACGCTCTCTTCTTCTCTAATCTGCTCCGCTCCGATCCATTTCCGTGGCAAACAGGTGGCTTTCCGATCCAATTGAGATTATGTTGCCCTCCGATCCGATTAGATATACCTTACCAATTTCCTCAGCAGCAGTTCACCGATCCGAACAGAAGATTCTATCCGACCCGAACCGATATGTTGCTCTGACCCGACCCGAACAACTGCAGCTATCCAATCTAGGTTGTAGTGTCTTCTCCAATCCGAACCGAAGTCTTCTAATTAAAAATGCTCTTCAATGTCTGGTTTCTTGACTTTGTGTCGCCTAGTTCACAAAGTAGGCTAACACTTTGCCCCCTCAAAGGATGCTTCTGTTGGAAATGGAGCATGCTTTGACTGCCATAGCGCAAAAGCTTCATCCTTCCTTTCGAATTCACACGCTAAGTTGTCGTACTTCATCCTGTTCGGTTCGGATTCCGACCCGAACGGATTTCTGGCTTGGGTTCCGAACCGAACAGATCTCCTTCCTCCTGTACTCTGCGATGAACCAGTGGGCCAAGCTGTGTTACTGGGCTTTTCGAGCCGGTCCGATCGGGAATACGAATAGTCAGCTTGTTGTTTATATAAATTCACTTCTTCTTTCTTCTTTTCTTTCATTCACTGTTTTTGCTTATCCGAACCGATTCCATATCGAAGCCCTAGCCTTTCCAAGAAACTTCAAAATTTTTGCTTCCATCTTCGAATCAAATACATAGGTAGTCTTGTAATCTTGAATCTTGTTGCCATAATCGCTTTTAATTTACATCCGCGGTTAGTTTGAACGACTTTAACAAAGTGATTGAGTAATTCCATCACTACGTCTTCTTCCATCCTCCGCCTTCGTCGTCAATGGCATCGACGCCATTTCGAAGCGTTGAAGGAAAGTATTGAAGCTCGTTATTAAAAACTTGAGTGCTTAATCTCTCGACTTTAATTAAAGCTTGGGATTTCGAGTTGGGTACGCTATTTAAGAGGAGGAAGAGGAAGGAAACTGAAGAAGATTGGTTCGGGTAGGGGAACAGTAGGAGAGAAAGGAAAAAAGAGAGAAATTCACTGAGCCGGATCGAGTCGGAGCAATAGGGCCAAGAAATGAGTCTTAACTTGTTTGACCGGGTCGGGTCGGATCTACGAATACAACGAAGGTCAAGACTTAGGCGCTCGGATCGGACCAGGTTGTGAAACAAAAGAGAGAATGGGAGTCTGGTTATCCTGGTTAATCCGACCCGCTCCGGGTGTCAATCTCCGAACCGATCCGGATATATCTCTCTAAGCATGGGCCTTTGCTTATCCGATCCGAACCTGGTGTCTGCATCCGAACCGAACACTACTCAATCTAAAACACAAACTTTCGTCCATCCATTTAAAAGATATTACTTCCAACTTCATGAACAGTTAGGATAGTGCCTTGCGGACATAAATGAACATTAAGAACTACCCTGACTATCACTTTCTCTTCAAAGTTTCGTCTTACATTGTTGCGCTTTTATTTTGCATTTCTCACATTTACTGCACGCATTTTAGTTCACACACATACACAGGGGGGTACGGGCTAATTTACTCTAATCCGTGCTATTGCTTCTTCAATAGTTCTATGACAATGAGGCCCAGACGCTCTTCCCGACTAGCTGAGAGGAAAGAAGCCCCGGAAACTTCTAACAAAATCACTCTTGAGGATATATCTTCTTCTTCGGATCTAGAATGGGAACGTGAAGGTCCAGACTACGGGGTTGGAAATCGAGAAAGCAACGAGGCGTCTTCAGAGAACGAGGTTTCTCTGGGTTTTGAGGAGGAAGGAGGGATCGGTGACGATCGAGCCCCTGACGAATTTGAATTGGCCGTTATATTGGAATCACCTCCAGACTCCGTTGAATCGACGATTGACAACGATCGACTTGTCCGAATTTGCTTAAAGTATGGAATAATGAAAAGGGACACCCTAGTGCCTTCACGCTCTGACCGTCCCCACAACCCTCAAGAAGGATATATGACGGTCACTCGATTGATGTGCATGGTCGGTGCCATTCCTCCATTCTCTCCCTTCATTGTTGACTTTTTAAGACAAATGCGGATTGCCCCCATGCAATTGCTCCCCAATTCATATGCTATCTGCACACCTTGTACATAGCATATCGTGAAATCTTAGGCATAGAACTCACGTTCGATGACGTTCACTTCTTCTATAATTTCAAGCATCGGACTCGAGAGACTCCATCCTTCTGCTACTTTGAATCAGTTCCAAAAAGGAAGATAATCTCTGCACCATTTAGCAGTAAAGCTGGAGATTCCAGACTAGAATGGTTCTACGTGAAGCGACAGCCTGGATGCGCCAGGAGGTGGACAAAATCAAGTAAAGCACTGATTTTCTAAATCTGGGCTCTATACATTTGAATCATCACCTTGACTTGTTTTCCTTTTTGTTTGCAGTTGACAATCCCAAACAGATATCAGACCTGGTGTTCTTTGACCGGATGCACCGACTCCTCAATGGCGATCAGAAATTCTTGACTATCGACGAAACCCTTAAGGACGAATACCTTCACTTTCATGGGCTGTTGTCTGTTTTTCGTAGCATTGGTCATGGGACGGTTCCATACGCATACATTCCTCCAGTGGAGGTAGTCCCAGAGACAGGAGAAGGCTCAGGAATTCCTACAGCGCCTCTTCACACTTCACCTTCTCCATCTTCTACACAAGATGATGAATTGGCTAATCTGGCCGAAAAGCATCGTGAAGGATATATTGCCCCTGAGGAAACTACTTCTCTAGAAAAGTCAAAATCCTCCCAAGAGTCACCACTTCACGCTTCCGAGGGGGATGCCCCTAGCACTGATGATCAAATATTTCAGGGTTTGGGGGATATCCCCTTACCTGAGACTATATACACTTCAGAGGATTTCAGGAAGGATCCTTTAGTCTTCACCTCTTTTGAAGAGACCACTCCCGCTAAGGCCAAAGAGCCTGCCCGTACTAGTCTAGCTTCAGACTCGGGTTGGTTGGGGGGAAACACACCACTTAGGATTCACTTTACACAATAGCATTAACCTTCATTGCACCTCTTTCCTCGTGAATCCATTAATTCTAAATTTCGTTCGTTTTATCGTGCAGGTACAATGTCTCGATCCTACTACGATATAAGAAAGCTTCGTCGCAGCATGTCCAATCCTCCTCAGGATGTCGAGTATGATCGCCGGGATGATCGTGGTAGGGAGGAGAGAAGGCCTTATGATCCCTATCGTTCTCGACCCTCACGTTCTCGCTCACCCGTTAGGCCGGAACAAGAGAAATACAAAGGTTACCAAAGCCGTAGGGAAGAGGACAGACCACAATCCAAAGACTCCTCCTCTTCCTATGAAAAACGCAGTAGAGAGAAAAGTCCTCCAAAAGAAACCGGGTCTCGAAGTAAGCAAAAGGTCCCTGCTACTAAACGACCTAGGACAGACAAAGAGACTACAAAATCCTCCTCACAAAGGGACACCGAATTGACAATCCTCGCTCCTCCCCCACCAGATGCGGGAACTGCAATAAAGCGGGCATATTTGAAAGAGCAATTTCCCGAACACTACTTCGAAACTCTGACTTTTTTACCTGCCCTTGAACCTATTTCGTCTAATTGGGCAGATGAGGCCAAAGCAAAGATTGATGCGGTGCAAAAACAATATACTGAGATGTTCAAATATTCACGCAATCTTTCTAGAATCATCCGCACTCTAATCACAAATACTGATTCAATGCAAAAGACCGCGGAGGAGGATGCTAAGGCCTTAAAAGTTCTAGGAAAAGATTTGGAAGACACTCAAGCTCAGCTAGTGGTCGCTCAAAGGGACGCTTCTAATTTCAAACAATAATTCGAGGACATGCAAAAGCGTTATCAAGATTTGCTTGAATCTCATACTCAGAAGCGTTCTGAATTAAAAAAGCAAGCTGACGAGGCCAAATCAGATGCTGCTAAGACACGCCTTGCTTATGCTAAGCTTGAACGTAAAAACGCCGAGTTAGCAAAGAGGAGTGCTGAATTAGAAAAGAAGAACGCTGACTTGGCTTCAAAGTTGTTGGAGGCAGAGAACAGGGCTGCTCTGGCCGAGGGCAATGTGGAGTGTGCTATTAAATCTGCGGAGGAAGCCCGCAAGCAACTATCAAGGCGGAGGCTGATATTCAGGGCTTCGGCGAGCTAATGATTGAATTCTTTGCACATATTATTCGTCGTCGAAACATTTCTTGGATCGAAGACTATCCATCCACTCTAGTTCAAGTATGGAATCAAATCGTTGAGTGGGAAAAAGAGGAGCTTAAGGTCGATTCTATCGATGAAGATAAACTGATGGAGAAATACTTGAGAGATGATGAACCGGAGCGCCTAGCTGAAGGGCACCGCCTTATTGCTGAGGCCATGGAAGAAGGGAGATGGAAGTCTAAACAAAAAACCATTCTCGAAGCTGGTTCTTCTTCTTCTGCCCCTGCAACTCCCGAAGTAGAAGGGTATGATCCCGAAAATCCGGGAATTCCCCGAAAAACTCTGCTATCCCCTATTCCCGAAATAGCCCCAGAGGTAGTAGTCACCCCCGCTGAGAAGTCTTCGGAAGGTATCCCTATCTTTTCTCCTCAATTTGCCAAAGCTATTACTACCTTTTGCCATGTGATTGAACATTCGATGAGAGACCCATTGTTTTCGCCTGAGTTGATAACTGTTGCTTCTCATTCTGTAGGTGTCGAATCATCCGAAAAGACAGAAGTAGCTCAAGGAGCTGCCGCTGGGACAAAGCCCGCAGATAGGGCCAAAAAAGGGGAAGACAAGGCTGCTTCTATAGACTTGGGAGAAGGAAGTGAGCCAACCAAGGTCACCACTCCCCATGATGAAGAAATGATAGCAGCTTTAAAGGACGATGGCGGAGACGGGGGGCATGAAGAGGAACCAGAAGTTGCAATAACCGGGGAGTCAAAAAGTGCTGATGACGTTACCTTGGCTGCAATGAAGGCTGATCAAGACAAGCGCTTGCAATTAAAGGCCGAAGAACTAGACCCTGAGGTCCTCAAGCCCCTCGCAGTTGTGGATGCGGGATCAAGGTTAGTTGTTAAGCTCTCAACTAGATCTATTACAGAAGAACTTGCTAAAAAATCTTCTCTTGATTCCAGTGCCCCGCCCTCCGGGAAGAAGTCTACTGGCTCCAGTACCGCATCTTCAGCAAAAAAGAAATCAAAACGAATCTTGACCGAAGCTGAGAAAGAAGCAAAGGATGCGGAGAAAGCCGCCAAGAAATCCAAGGCTCATTCCAAATCTAAATAGTGGATTGCCCTGTATCTTTTTAGCATTTTTGTGAACCAATAATTGCTGCTACAAAAGTAGCTCCTGCAAATTTTTTTTTATAGCTATTTCCCTGTACAAATTCATTCATTTGTAAATAAAAATAACTCACTTTTTGCAATGTTTGTTTGTTAGTAGTTCTGCACTTATGCATGTCTATAGTTGTGAAACGAAGTTGTGGAGGGGGGAAATATGCGTGTACATAAGTGTCCCCAGTCAATTTCCACAAGTTATTTAATGCTTAACCAAGTAATCCGAATGCTCCCGATTTTCCGACGTGATAGCACTTCCTGTGCCGTCAGTACCTGTCGTTTTTTCTGGCATTTCTTTTATACTCTCCCTCTTTCTCTTGAGAGTTAGAGTTCGAGTTCAGTCATCTGTTTATTCCCCGGTCTTTCAACGGGGAAAGATTTCTTTCTCAGCGCTCGGTCAGAGACACTTTTATACTCTCTCTCTCTCTGGAGAGTAGAGTTAGGAGGAGAATCTCTTTTTCAGCGCTCAGTGGGAGACGCTTTTATACTCTCTCTCTCTCTGGAGAGTTAGAGTTACGAGTAGAATCTCTTTTTCAGCGCTCAGTCGGAGACGCTTTTATACTCTCTCTCTCTCTGTCGAGAGTTAGAGTTAAGAATGTCGTTTTCTCATTCTTTTATGTCTTATCGCACAAATAGTCGTTGCACTTCTTTTTATGTCTAAACTGTTTTCAACCTTTTTAGGCTGTGAGTCACCCTGTACTTCATACCTACAACAGAATAATTAACAAATGTATATATACATAATGCATAAAGTTAAATAACACACAATATTTTTATAGTGGTTCAGCTAAGTCGTAGCCTACATCCACTTTATAGTCCTTTATTCATATCGTTAGATTTTCCCAAGGCAAGTCGTGCCTTATTACAGAGTTCATAAGAAAAATAACACAAAGTACAGTGTTTTTAATCCAAATATCGCATTAAGTGTTGGGCATTCCATGCCCTGGGGACTTCTTCGCCATCCACGGTCGTTAACTTGAAGGTTCCTTTTTCAAGTTTCCGTTGAATGACAAAGGGTCCTTCCCATTTTGGACCAAGGTGAGGAAGGGATGGAAAGACTCTCTTTAGCACCAAATCTCCTGGTTCAAAAGTCCTGAGGTGAACTTTTTTGTCGTAATAGCGTGCCATCTGACGCCGATGTCTTGCTGCACGCAAATCTGCTTCGTCCCTTTTCTCTTCGACTTCATCAAGAGACTCAAGTAAAAGTGCCCGATTTGTCATCGGGTCATAATATGTCACCCTGTGGGAAGGAACTTCTAGTTCAACTGGAATTACAGCTTCTGAGCCAAAGGAGAGAGAGAAAGGGGTATGACCGGTGGCCGTTTTAAATGTTGTTCGATATGCCCACAAAGCTAGGGGCAATTCATCAACCCACTTTGCCTTTGCATGCTCTAATCGCTTCTTGAGGATGGATTTTATTACTTTGTTTATTGCCTCTACTTGCCCATTCGATTGCGGATAGGCGACTGCAGTATATCGTTTGTCTATCTTATACTTCTGGCAAAAATTTCTGAATTCAGTACTATCAAATTGGGTCCCGTTGTCAGTTATAATCGTCCTTGGGATCCCGAATCGGCATATAATATTTCTAACCACAAAACTTATCACCTTTCTTGTTGTGATCTTGGTCAAGGGCTCAGCTTCCACCCACTTCGTAAAATAGTCCACGGCTACTATTGCATACTTAGCTCCTCCTTTAGCAATTGGTAGAACTCCAATGATATCAATTCCCCATGTGGAAAACGGCCAAGGACTCACCATTGATTTAAGTTGGGTCGACGGTGCCCTGGGGATTTTAGCGAATCTCTGGCACTTATCGCAGCGTCGTGAATAATCAGCTGCATCTTTATTGATCGTAGGCCAGAAGTATCCGTACCGTAATATCTTCTTTGCTAAAGTTTGACCTCCTGTATGATCTCCACACTGACCTTCGTGTACTTCTCTTAGTACACGCTTGATGTCGTCGTGTGCTATACATCGTAACAGGGGCATAGAAAATCCTTGCCTATAGAGAGTATCATCTTGTATGACATATCTGGTAGCTTTGCGAACTACAGCTCTTTTCTCATTCTTCTTCGATGGGAGTGTCCCATTCTTAAGGAAATTCTTAATTGGAGTCATCCATGACTCCTTCTCTGGTTCCGCTTCAAAAGCGAATTCAATTTCCATTGACTCAAAGCTTGGCGACTCCAACGTTTCAATTGGAATTACTTCAGTCTCTTCTGGATTGTCGGAACTAGCCAGCTTTGCCAGTCTATCCGCTTTCTGGTTTTCAACTATGGGAATATGTGTTATGTTGTACCGCTCAAAGCTATTCAATAGCTCTTTCACTTTCTTGAGGTAGGCGATAAGTCGAGGTCCTCGAGCCGCGAATTCCTCTCGCACTTGGCAGACAACAATTTTAGAGTCACAAAATATGTCTATCATTTTTACTCCGAGGTCTTTAGCAAGCTTCAGCCCGGCGATCAGGGATTCATATTCAGAGTCATTGTTAGTCGCCGAAAATTCTAATCGCAGGGCGTAATATAACGACCGTCCCTCGGGAGTGATTAAGACAATTCCAGCTCCGGACCTTCGGTCGTTCTTGGCTCCATCTGTATATAGTTTCCACGGATTCATCTTTAGCTCATCCTCGGACTTAACCACTCTGTCATTGATTATTTCCTCCTCTGGAATGGTGAACTCCGCAATAAAGTCTGCTAGAGCTTGCCCCCTGATTGACTTTCATGGTTGAAAATTCAAATCAAACTGACTTAGTTCTATGTTCCATTTGATCAACCTTCCCGATGCTTCGGGTCTCTGCAACACCTGCCTTAAGGGCTGGTCGGTGTATATGGTTATTGGATGGGCTTGGAAATAGTGACGAAGTTTTCGGGATGCGATCAGGAGGCTGTAAGCGAGCTTCTCAATTTTTGGGTAGTTGCGCTCTACCGCTGCTAATTTCTTACTTACATAATACACCGGCCTTTGTACTTTGTCTTCTTCTCGAACCAGGGTTGTGCTGACAGCGTGAGCCGAGACTGCCAAGTAAACAAATAATTCTTCGTGATCTACGGGCTTTGATAAAATCGGCGGTTTCTCTAGCAGTTCCAACAGATTTTGAAAGGCCTCAACACAATCCGGAGTCCACTCGAAGTTCTTCTTTCCCCTTTTAATCAAATCAAAAAACGGAACACATTTATCTGTGGCTTTGGAGATGAATCTACTCAGCGCCGCTACTTTCCCTGCAAGACTTTGGACGTCTTTAATTCTCCTCGGTTCTTCGATGTTTCTAATCGCTGCTATCTGGCTAGGGTTGATTTCAATTCCTCGGGAACTCACAATGAAGCCAAGGAACTTTCCCGATGCCACTCCAAAAGAGCATTTCAGAGGATTCAATTTCATCCGGTACTTTCGCAGGATACCAAACATTTCCGCCAAGTCCTGCGTATGGCTGGAGGACTGCTTTGATTTGACAAGCATATCATCCACATAAACTTCCATAGTTTTTCCTATTTGATTATAAAACATTCTATTTACCAAGCGCTGATAAGTAGCTCCAACGTTTTTCAATCCGAATGGCATTAGAACATAACAATATAACCCCAAATTCGTAATGAAGCTCGTATGTTCTTGGTCTGGTACGTGCATAGGAATTTGGTTGTACCCAGAATATGCGTCCATGAAAGAGAGAAGTTCATGACCTGCTGTCGAGTCTACAAGCTGGTCAATCCTGGGAAGTGGGAAACTATCTTTCGGGTAAGCTTTATTTAAATCTGAAAAGTCAATGCAAGTGCGCCACTTTCCGTTTGGCTTCTTTACTAAGACGGGATTCGATATCCAGTCGGGATAAGTCGAATCTCGAATAAATCCATTCTGCTTCAACTTCTCTACTTCCTTTTTGAGAGCAGCCGACCTCTCTAGGCCCAGCATGCGTCTCTTTTGCTTCACAGGCGGATGCTTCGGGTTCACATTCAATTTGTGACTTATAATGGATGGCAATATCCCACACATGTTAGCATGGGTCCAGGCGAACACGTCTAGGTTTGCCTTCAAGAAGTCCGTTAGTTCTTTAGCTCGACGTGGATCCAATTGAGAACCAATTTTCAAAACTTTTGTCGGATCAGCTTCATCAATGGGAATTTCCACTGTCGCTTCACTAGGAGTTGCATTCCTAGCCTCTGGTTCCTCGTCTTTTCTGGGATCCAGGTCTTCAGGCGTTCCTTTGGGCAACTCCCTCGGGGTCAATCTCTCTAATTGCTATGCCGAGTCCCCCTTTGAGGGAGACGAGGCATCCTTACTCTCAACGTTAAGTCCTTTCATCAACATCTTTAGTTCGGCCACATAGCAGGCCCGTCCGGAAACTTGATCCCCTCTCATTACTCCAGTTCCGGCTTCGGTTGGGAACTTAAGTAACAAGCACCAAAGGGCGATACAAACTCTGAATTCAGCGAGGGCAGGCCTCCATAAAAATGCATTATAAGGCGAATCTACGTCCAATACTACGAACTGAAGCATCCGCACTCTTCTACGTTCTCCTTGCCCCAGGGTCACGGGCAACTCTGTGTATCCCATGGGGGCTGTCGACGCCCCGTTGAAGCCTCTGATCCATCCTTCACAAGGCTTCAGATCTTCAGATTCCAGCTTCATCTGATCAAATGACTTCTTGAACAAAATATTAACGGAACTTCCGTTGTCTACTAATACCTTATAGACCAAGGCCGTCCCAATGGTGGTAGTGATAACCAACGGATCATTGGTGGGTGATTGTATCCCAGTATTGTCTCGATTGCGAAATACCACGTCGTCAAACATGGTCTTCTGCTGTTTTATGGGGGTGACATCTTCCAAATCATCACATTCATTCACGTCTAGATGCTTGGCGGCATTCACATATTGATCCATTGATCTGAAACTTCGGATTGCTGGGTGAGGTCCGCCTACTATGGAGTTGATAACAATTCCTTTACCTTTCTGCTGCGTTGTAGGCTTGGGAGTAGGTAGAATCTGTTTTGGAGCCTGCTCTCCTTGCCCCCTGTCTCTCGGGGCAACCTTGTACTCATCCAACTTCCCTTCACGCAACAGTTTCTCAATCACATCCCTCAAATGCCGACATTCATTAGTTGAATGCCCGTGAGTTCCATGAAACAAACAAAACTTCCCTGTCGCCATTTCTTTCTCGGTCGAATCACGAGGTGGCGGTCTTTTGTATTGTAACACATTATACGTATCCAGGTAAATATTTTCCAGGGTGTCATTCAATGGTGTATAATTCTCGTAGTTCTGGAATCGGGGTCTTTTGTTAGGGTCACTTCCCCTATTTCTGTTTCTTCTGTTACCGCTCGGATTACGGTTATTGTTGTTGTTTCCCCCGCTTCCAGTATTGCTGTTTCCACCCTTGTTTCCTACATTTACTTCAACCTTGCCAGAATTTTCCCCAGACTGCTTCACGGCGATATTACTCTTCACATTCTCCTTTGAAGCCGTCTCAGACTTTCTCTTTCGGTTTTCCCTGGCCTCCTCTCGCCTTAGATAAATATCGGCTTTTTCGTAGAATATCTCCCTTGTGGAGGGTGTTTTCCCAGAAAGGTAGTCTCCAAACTCAGATTCAGGATCGACTCCTTCCTTCAATGCCATCAGAATAGTGGGCTCATGCGGGTCACTGACCTCAGTTACAGCTTGGTTAAAACGATCAAGATATGCCCTTAAAGATTCTCCTGGTGCCTGCTTGATTCTCGATAATTCAATAACACTTTTGGACTTTCGGGCATGTAATCGGAACTGGTTCATGAAACGCTCGCTTAGTTCCTTGTAATTCGAAATCGAACGAGGAGGAAGTCGGGTAAACTAGAACAATGCCACATTTTCTAAGTAGATTGGGAATGCTTTGCACTTCACTTCATCAGGGGCAGCAGCAGCATTCATGAGCCACGAATACCGCATCAAATGCTGTCACGGATCAGTCCTTCCGTTGTACTTGTCCATCTGTGGCAAGTTAAAGCGTCGGGGAAATTGGAAGACGAGGATATCGTCGGTGAAGGGAGTATGGCTTCGCTCAATGCCATAATCTTCATTTGTATAATTCCAGCTCTCGGACATGATCTGGCGAACCATTGCCTGTACATCAGCATTAGTTAGGGGCCGCTCAGGTTCCCTGGCCCTAGTATCCGAGTTCCTTCTGGGCTCTTGTTCAGGAGATGCCCTTCTTCTTCGAGCTGCCTCTGCTCGATTCCATTCCCTGCGTTCTCGGTCGATCTCGGGAGGAGGGGACTGGAGTCTTTGCCCCCGAGTGGGGTCATTGTTTCCTAATGCTCGTGCGATATCCTCACGAGATCCCAAAGATCCAAATGTCAGCTGCTCCACGTTCTGAGGTCGTTCGAGTGCCCTTCGTTCACGGGGCCTCTCTTCCTCGGAAGATGAAGATTGATCCACTGGTGTGTGACAAACCGGTGATGGAGTTCTCTGTCGACGGAGTTCACTAATCTTCCGACTCATGAGCCTCATATTTTCCTGCATCATGAGATTAGTGCGCTCATGAACTTTCATGGCCTCCCTCGTGCTCTCAAGCATGTCAAGCAAGCGCGAGAAATCTCCTTGAGTGATGGGCGCAGATGGATTGACCTGATCACCAACCCTGGTGGCTGGAATTGGAGCATTCGTAGGGACTCGAGTAGAGGTTCCAGCTTCACCAAGCATCGGGTCGGATCGGAGGTAGGAGGTCGGATCGGTTCGGAGCTGGGGAGCCTGGTCGGATCGGTATGTGGCAAGCAGCTCGGGTCGGTTCAGATTGGGGGAATGCACTGCTTCAGAATCTCCTACCCAGATCGGATCGGAGCTCTCCCCCTGCTGGCGGCTCGGATTTCCTGCATTGGTTCTTCCTGCTGCTGAACTCTGCCCCCGAGACCTTGTTACAACAGCATTTTGCTGATCTTCGCCAGCTCCATTTCCTCGAACAGACTGAACTTCCTTGCCTTTTCCTTTGGCCATGAGTTTTTGACAATCACTTCAACAAATATAAAAAAGCAGAGAAACTTAAGGATTCACTTCTTTAAACTCAACGGTCCAAAAAGTAGAAAGAGATCCCGGAAAATAAAGAATTTAGATGAGGGTTCTCAGTGAAAGCACCAAAATGTTAGACCCAAAAGTGGTTCTAACACTCAAATTGATTAAAAGCAAATAAGATGAGATTAAAATAAAAATGAACACACAGGATTTATAGTGGTTCGGCAAAGAAATGCCTAAGTCCACTTATCTTTCACTATAGTCAATGATTCAGTTGCAAATACAATGTAATTGTCACTTGATTTCACTCACAACTCGCTTATATTCACTCAATAGATTAAAACAAATAATGAAAGAAGATTTGGATTCTCCGGGAGTAATGGAGTTTGGGTTATGGAGGTAGTTGAATTCTCAAAGTGCCTAAAAAATCCTTCTCTTTGTCTCCAGACGGGGTATTTATAGGTGTGAATTTGCTCAAAACTTGATCCGGGTCGGGGCCACGTGTCGTCCATCCCATTATCTTCGGGTTCGGATGAATTATTGTGTTGACAACGCATCAAAGTAACGGACGTTATGGGTAGGAACTGGTCACAGCCGGTCCGGATATCCAGGCGCTTTTGTAGGAGAATAATATGGAACATGGGCTCAGGTCGGAGACGCACAGATAAGGGGTTCGGATCGGGATACCCGATCCGACCCGGATTGGCTTGGATGCAACGCTCTCTTCTTCTCTAATCTGCTCCGCTCCGATCCATTTCCGTGGAAAACAGGTGGCTTTCCGATCCAATTGAGATTATGTTGCCCTCCGATCCGATTAGATATACCTTACCAATTTCCTCAGCAGCAGTTCACCGATCCGAACAGAAGATTCTATCCAACCCGAACCGATATGTTGCTCTGACCCGACCCGAACAACTGCAGCTATCCAATCTAGGTTGTAGTGTCTTCTCCAATCCGAACCGAAGTCTTCTAATTAAAAATGCTCTTCAATGTCTGGTTTCTTGACTTTGTGTTGCCTAGTTCACAAAGTAGGCTAACATTTCTAAATTTCACATTCTTAGGGAAAGGTTCCCATTAATTTTATCCAAGATAAATTCTTTAAAATTTATCCTTTAATCTTTCTTTGGATATCATTTCAAACCAGATTATGGTTTTCCAAACTTGTCGAGATTAGCGAACCACACCGGAGTAATTATTTATTTTATTTCCCAATCCCAATCTATTCATCCCATGAAGCAAAACTGGTAATACTCCATATCTAACACCACGGTGTTATTGGTAAAATTTATTACCATTTCACGTTCAAATCTAATTAAAGATTTAACAATCGCTTTGGAGCAAAACTGGTGATACTCCATTCTCGCTCATTTTCCAAATTTGATAATTTAGATTATCAATTCACATTTCAATCTAATTGCATATTCATTAAAACTCCTTTTACTGGGTTAAAGAATTAATGTCATTTAAAACACAATTCACGATAAACACAAATCACATTCTATTTATTATCAGGTTAAAGAACAAGTGTTATTTAAAACACTGTTCACGATAAACCCACAAATCAATTCTATTTAAAACCCGTTTCAAATCCAATTTATTTATTTAAAAATAAACGGGTTTAATTTTAGTTCAAACTAGTTCATTTCGATAAAAAACTATTTTTATATTTTCAAATATGGAGTTTTTCATTCCAATTTTCCCCAAATCACTTCTTATGATTGTACACAAATTATTACTATTTTTAATAATTTTATCCAGGCCCGTAAAGTCGATTTCCAACAATGGCCATCGAACTGCACTTACAACGACCTTTTCCAAATTTGATTTGGACGTATCTCCAAATCCAACCATTAGATTTCAAATTTATAGTATTCGTTAGAAAGATCTTTTCGATACGAACCCAACGGTTCTGGTTTTAGGAGAATCCGACGGTCGGATCTCCCGTAATGTCCGTTCGAAGTCAATGGTCGAAATTTACGAACTACCGCGACGCGTTCTATTCAGGCCATTATATTATATATATAATATATATTTCGTCGATTACTATTTAAAACGAATTTTATAAATAGTTTTAAATTCGTTTCAAAAACATTTCAACTTCCATTTCCAATTCAAATCAAAATTGAATTTTTCCCTTATAAATTTGTTTTAAAATTCATTTGAATTCAATTTAAATTTCAATTCAATTTGAATTCATTTCAAATTGATTTTACTTCTATTTCAATTCGTTTTCAATTCAATTTGAATTCAATTCGTTTTCTATTCAAATCAAATTCAATTTGTTTTCTATTCGAATCAAATTCAATTCGTTTTCTATTCAAATCAAATTCAATTCGTTTTTATTCAATTCAATTCGAATTCGTTATATATTCAATTCAATTCAAAAAAGAATATAATCGATATAAATATCATTCGCATCAAAATAGCGCATCTTTAATCAACACCGCTTTATATCTTTCAATAATCCCGTTATTCTATTCAACAAATGAATATTTACTCTATTCAATATGTGAATCTATATTTTTGTCAACACAAGACTAATCTCAACGAATGAGTACTGTCCACATGTGACTATTTTTGTTATTTAATATATTTTATAAAAATTGTGGTATCTATCGTTTGATTTAAATCATACTCCAACCGTAAATTAGTAAGAGAACGATTCCCTAAATATTAACCCCGAAGGCCAAAACCAACATCAGATCAATATCCAGGAGACCACTCATCTTATCTATTTTCCAGTTAGTTTCTAATTTTATGTGATAAAGATGTAAATTTTATTATTAAAATATTTCGTTCAACACATGACTAATCTCAACGGATGAGTACTGTCAACACATGAACCTTAATTTTATAATGATAAAGATGTAAATTTTATTATTAAAATCTTTCGTTCAACACATGACTAATCTCAACGGATGAGTACTGTCAACACATGAACCTTTATTTTATAATACTCTTTATTTTGCCGATCGGAATGAGGCCCAATCAATTACCATATAAAGTTAATTATATGGATTCCATACGACAAATGTATTTAATAGCAACGATAAATAATCAACCATCATACAAAGTGCACTACACTATATAAGCATCCAATATAGATATCTAACGCTTATAACAGTCTATCAATCAATCGATCGACATATAACTAATTATTGGGATTAGTGTATGCTGTATTTTATCCCAATACCCGTGTGGGGTTTCAAACAATCAAACACATATTTTATTTGTGCAGTTGGGCGATGTGTAAAATTTATCGACCCAATCAATATCAGTCAAATCAGTGTATATAAACAAATCGGCCAATTTGTTTATAAATATTTATTTATTCACTTTCACGTTAAAAATTATATTTTTAACGATAATTAATTTATTTCAACCACCTACATTTATTATCGATTTCACATCAACAACCCAAACAAATTTTCACGACATATCAATCAAACAAACAAGCCATCCATGGTCTGTGGATGACGGATGTCGGGTGCTACTGAACACCGTCTACATCCTAGTATATATATATAACTAGAAAAAGAAATTTAGAGTGAGGAGTTCTCACCGATAGCTATTCCAACTTCACGCCACTTCAAATGTAGAAGTCTTCGTCGTTCTCGCCTCTTATCACTTTCGTAGCCCGTAGCCACAACATATATAAAAATCGAATTTTTACTTCGCTATTCAATATATAAAAATCGAATTTTTACTTCGCTATTCAATATATAAAAATTGAATTTTTACTTCGCTATTCAATATATAAAAATCGAATTTTTACTTTGCTATTCAATATATAAAAATCAAATTTTTACTTCTCTATTCAACATATAAAAATCATATTTTTACTCCTTCTATAATATAAAAATCAAAATTTTATATTCGCTATTTCATAAAAAAAATCGAATTTTTATCACTTCAACTTCATATTAAAAATCCCGTCTTTCTCCTATTAAAAATCACGTCTTTAATCAATGGAAAATCACATTTTCATGTATGTTAAATATCGTATTTTTTTTGAACAACAAAATATATAACTTCATATATATATATATATACTTAACAATACTTTCTTTGCTATAAAACTTATTTAACATTGGTAACTGAATTAAATGAATTAATTAAATAATTACTTAAAAAGGAAATGAAAATCAATATAAACAAGAACACTCACAGCAGAAATCGAGAGAGGGGGGGCCTTGCGCGCTGGACGGGGAGGATGGCCGGAGTGAAGGGTGGCGCAGCTCGTTCAGGCGGCGTAAGGGGGGTGGGTGTCTGAGGGGCTACAGGCGGTCTGTGGAGGTGGGCGATGGGCTGCGATGGTCCTAGGGTTCGGTTTTGGTTCAATTTGGGTGAAGGAGGTTTTGCGTGGAACGCTGGAGGATGGGAGAGGCTGACTGGGTGGGAGGTGGCCAGGGGGTCTCCGGCGCGACGAGATGCGCCTTCGACGATGGCGGGCGATCCTGGAGGCTAGGGCTTCGTGCCTCGTCTTTTTTTCTTCTGCACTGAAAAGTCAAAGAGAGAAAGGGAGAGAAAGGTGTAAAATGGGGGGCCAAGGTTTAAAGGAAATTATATATTATTTTTAATTCTCTAAAGTTGACTTTTCATACGACCTCGAAACGAGACCCATCGACTGTCGTCCCTAGCGTTTTACCCCCATTCTGAACACAATGGGATATGTTTCGCAAGCCAATTCGCTTGTTACAATAGGTTTTCATCAAATTTAAAACATAATTCAGTATATATTCAATTTGAACGTACATTTCAAATTACCGGGGCCACATACGAATTCTATAAATCACGGAAAAATATTTTCTAACTTCGTATTGATGATAATGTCCTAACAAAACTTGTTTCGTCGAATTCTAAGACCGTTAGAAAAATGGCCATTTTCCAGTCGATTAAAATCAACTAAAACTGGTCAAACGCGTTTTCCTTTGCCACGCTCACATATTGATTCGAAAAATTATGAAATTTGGAATCTAACAATAATTTGACATCACGGACCCAACAAAAGTGGTTTCGTCAAAATCCGAGGTCGTTTGCAAAATGTCCATTTTTAAGGGCCTGAATTCCATAACGACTATTCAGAATTTTCAACTAGACATACTTTTGATCCCCGCTATGAAATTTTGATTTTTCGGATTCGTTGGAAAGATATTCTCAATTAGATCCTATTATTTTTGGTTTCACTAAAATCCGGTTTAATTTGCACCCGGTACATTCAATTGAAGTTTGAAATCGAATTATCGAACTACCACGCCATTTTCAATTCCTTTTATAATTATATATAATTATTTATATTCTAAAGACGACGCGTATAAATATATACGTTCGAATCTATTCAAAATAAATTTCTTGTCGATATTATTTAAAATAATTCATTTTAAATGTTCAAAATTCTTCAAAATTGCCAAAATAAAATTTTTAAACTGGCCCAGATTTTCGGGTTGTTACAATCTCCCCCACTTAAAACTTTTCGTCCCCGAAAAGGAACAAAGTCAAAAGTGGTTTGATTAATCAACTCTACGTTTGATCTGGCTTCCATTCTCCAACTTTTCAGTTTTTGAGAATTTTCAAATTTTCAAAAATTTGGCTAACACCCTAAATTTTCGAAAAATTTCGCCATAACCTCCCCTGCACCGGGAGCCACGGGAAAATCCCGAAATTGCCATATAGGCCTTCTGATCTCAAAAAGAAAAAGAAAAACCCAGCGGCTAACCAATCGGCTCACAAAATCATCATCACCCAAACAATACAGTAAATTATAGTAAATATGTACCTATTTGTCGGGCAAACAAATTTTATTCTCTGCTCTAGCCTCCTTGTTATGACCTGTTCAATGTAAGTACATGTATATGCATGCAAATGCGACTAATTTTCAATACAGTTCAACATGTGATACAATTAGGCATAGTGGTTCAAAATTATCAAACAAACAACATAAACATCAATCAATTAGTGGATTAACGTTTCAAATTCATAAATTTGGTATATATACAGAAAACATGTTCTTGATGCCAAATCACAACAAGTAAATCTATCTATATAAGTTTTGGTTCTCACACCTGTCTAATGGAAATATATAGATATCATACCTTCGAAACACGAACACAAATTCTGATGATGATATATCAATCATCAGAATCATCTCCGGGTGTCTAGAATGTGATTCTATATCTATCCAGTATATTAAAACTTCAAATATACGTTCATGACGCGTATATGCAAAATCTTTATATATAGGATTGTCCAAATTCAATATAAATAAATATTCAAATACGTATAAAATGGTTTAAATTTCAAAACAAAATTGTTTTCATTTGAAAAATATACTCTTCACATTCGTTCTAGGATACTACTGATCCTATCTCTAACGAGTCATTCTAATTGGATATTACTAATCCAATATCTGATGAATTCTTTCGTATGGTTCTAATGTGCCTTGTTCTCGAGCTCTGTAAACCAAAGCTCTGATACCAAATGTGAGGGCAACGCGAAATCCGGTAGGCTTTGCAGCCATCCCTTCATCCTCCATTGCAGCAGGTAAAACCCAACACGGCTCACACTGGTCCCCCAATCCCTTGTTTTACGGCGACCCTCTCGAGTCTCGTGCCTACTGGCGAACCAACGCTCTAAACTGCGACATGTAGGGGTAAGAGTCTCCCGTTCGCCACCAAACCGCGAAGTGAGAACCCACTATCATGCGTACCCGACCTACTCTGGGCCAGCAACAAGAACTGGTGATACTCCATTCTCGCTCATTTTCCAAATTTGATAATTTAGATTATCAATTCACATTTCAATCTAATTGCATATTCATTAAAACTCCTTTTACTGGGTTAAAGAACTAATGTCATTTAAAAACAGTTCACGATAAACCCAAATCACATTCTATTTATTATCGGGTTAAAGAACAATTATTATTTAAAACACTGTTCACGATAAACCCACAAATCAATTCTATTTAAAACCTATTTCAAATCCAATTTATTTATTTAAAAATAAACGAGTTTAATTTTAGTTCAAACTAGTTCATTTCGATAAAAATCTATTTTTATCTTTTCAAATATGGAGTTTTTCATCCCAATTTTCCCCAAATCACTTCTTATGATTGTATACAAATTACTACTATTTTTAATAATTTTATCCAGGCCCGTACAGTCGATTTCCAACAACGGCCATCGAACTGCACTTACAGCGACCTTTTCCAAATTTGATTTGGACGTATCTCCAAATCCAACCGTTAGATTTCAAATTTCTAGTATTCGTTAGAAAGCTCTTTTCGATACGAACCCAACGGTTCTGGTTTTAGGAGAATTCGACGGTCAGATCTCCCGTAATGTCCGTTCGAAGTCAATGGTCGAAATTAACGAACTGCCGCGGCGCGACGCGTTCTATTCAGGCCATTATATTATATATATAATATATATTTCGTCGATTACTATTTAAAATGAATTTTATAAATAGTTTCAAATTCGTTTCAAAAACATTTCAACTTCCATTTCCAATTCAAATCAAAATTGAATTTTTCCCTTATAAATTCGTTTTAAAATTCATTTGAATTCAATTCAAATTTCAATTCAATTTGAATTCATTTCAAATTGGTTTTACTTCTATTTTAATTCGTTTTCAATTCAATTTGAATTCAATTTGTTTTCTATTCAAATCAAATTCAATTCAATTTTTATTCAAATCAAATTCAATTCGTTTTATATTCATTTCAATTCGAATTCGTTATATATTCAATTCAATTCAAAAACGAATATAATCAATCTAAATATCGTTCGCGTCAAAATAGCGCATCTCTATTCAACACGGCTTTATATCTTTCAATAATCCCGTTATTCTATTCAAAAAATGAATATTTACCCTATTCAATATGTGAATCTATATTTTTGTCAACACACGACTAATCTCAACGAATGAGTACTGTCCACGTGTGACTATTTTTGTTATTTAATATATTTTATAAAATTTGTGGTATTTATCGTTTGATTTAAATCAGACTCCAACCGTAAATTAGTAAGAGAACGATTCACTAAATATTAACCCCGAAGGCCGAAACCAACATCAGATCAATATCCAGGAGACCACTCATCTTATCTATTTTCCAGTTAGTTTCTAATTTTATATGATAAAGATGTAAATTTTATTATTAAAATATTTCGTTCAACACATGACTAAACTCAACGGATGAGTACTGTCAACACATGATCCTTTATTTTATAATGATAAAGATGTAAATTTTATTATTAAAATCTTTCGTTCAACACATGACTAATCTCAACGGATGAGTACTGTCAACACATGAACCTTTATTTCATAATATTCTTTATTTTCCCGATTGGAATGAGGCCCAATCAATTACCATATAAAGTTAATTATATGGATTCCATATGACAAATATATTTAATAGCAATGATAAATAATCAACCATCATCCAAAGTGCACTACACTGTATAAGCATCCAATATAGATATCTAACGCTTATAACAGCCTGTCAATCAATCGATCGACATACAACTAATTATTTGGATTAGTGTATGTTGTATTTTATCCCAATACCCATGTGGGGTTTCAAACAATCAAACACAGATTTTATTTGTGCAGTTGGGCGATGTGTAAAATTTATCGACCCAATCAATATCAGTCAAATCAGTGTGTATAAACAAATCGGCCGATTTGTTTATAAATATTTATTTATTCACTTTCACGTTAAAAATTATATTTTTAACGATAATTAATTTATTTCAACCACCTACATTTATTATCGATTTCACATCAATAACACATACAAATTTTCACGACATATCAATCAAACAAACAAGCCATCCATGGTCTGTGGATGACGGGAGTCTGGTGCTACTGAACACCTTCTTCATCCTAGTATATATATATAACTAGATAAAGAAATTTAGAGTGAGGAGTTCTCACCGATAGCTATTCCAACTTCACGCCACTTCAAATGTAGAAGTCTTCGTCGTTCTCGCCTCTTATCACTTTCGTCGCCCGTAGCCACTACATATATAAAAATCGAATTTTTACTTCGCTATTCAATATATAAAAATAGAATTTTTACTTCGCTATTCAATATATAAAAATCGAATTTTTACTTTGCTATTAAATATATAAAAATCATATTTATACTTCTCTATTCAACATATAAAAATCATATTTTTACTCCTTCTATAATATAAAAATCAAATTTTTATATTCGCTATTTCATAAAAAAAATATCGAATTTTTATCACTTCAACTTCATATTAAAAATCCTGTCTTTCTCCTATTAAAATTCACGTCTTTAATCAATGGAAAATCACATTTTCATGTATGTTAAAGATCGTATTTTTTTGAACAACAAAATATATAACTTCATATATATATATATATATATATATATATATGCTTAATAATACTTTCTTTGTTATAAAACTTATTTAACATTGGTAACTGAATTAAATGAATTAATTAAATAATTACTTAAAAAGGAAATGAAAATCAATATAAACAAGAACACTCACAACAGAAATCGAGAGAGGAGGGGGGCCTTGCGCGCTGAACGGGGAGGATGGCCGGAGCGAAGGGTGGCGCAGCTCGTTCAGGCGGCGTAGGGGGGTCTGAGGGGCTACAGGCGGTCGGTGGAGGTGGGCGAGGGTGTGTGATGGGCCTAGGGTTCGGTTTTGGATCAATTTGGGTGAAGGGGGTTTTGCGTGGAACGCTGGAGGATGGGAGAGGCTGACGGGGTGGGAGGTGGCCAGGGGGTCTCCGGCGCGACGAGATGCGCCTCCGACGATGGCAGATGATCCTGGAGGCTAGGGCTTCGTGCCTTGTTTTTTTTTCTTCTGCACTGATAAGTAAAAGAGAGAAAGGGAGAGAAAGGTGTAAAAGGGGGGGCCAAGGTTTAAAGGAAATTATATATTATTTTTAATTCTCTAAAGTTTACTTTTCATACGACCTCGAAACGACCCACCGACTATCGTCCCTAGCGTTTTACCCCCATTATGAACACAATGGGATATGTTTCGCAAGCCAATTCGCTTGTTACGATAGGTTTTCATCAAATTTAAAACATAATTCAGTATATATTCAATTTAAACGTACATTTCAAATTACCGGGGCCACATACGAACTCTATAAATCCCAGAAAAATATTTTCTAGCTTCGTATTGACGATACGGTCCTAACAAAACTAGTTTCGTCGAATTCTGAGACCGTTAGAAAAATGGCCATTTTCCAGTCGATTAAAATCAACTAAAACTGGTCAAACGCGTTTTCCTTTACCACACTCACATATTGAATCGAAAAATTATGAAATTTGGAATCTAACAATAATTTGACATCACGGACTCAACAAAAGTGGTTTCGTCGAAATCCGAGGTTGTTTGCAAAATGTCAATTTTTAAGGGCCTGAATTCCATAGCGACAATTCAGAATTTTCAAATAGACATATCTTTTGATCCCCGCTATGAAATTTTGATTTTTCGAATTCGTTGGAAAGATATTCTCAATTAGATCCTATTATTTTTGGTTTCACTAAAATCTGCACCCGGTACATTCAATTGAAGCTTGAAATCGATTTATCGAACTACCGCGCCATTTTCAATTCCTTTTATAATTATATATAATTATTTATATTATAAAGACGACGCGTATAAATATATATGTTCGAATCTATTCAAAATAAATTTCTCGTCGATATTATTTAAAATAATTCATTTTAAATGTTAAAAATTGCTAAAATAAAAATTTTAAACTGGCCCAGATTTTCGAGTTGTTACAGCGGTGGTGCAGCAGTGTAGGTTCGAACGGGGTGTGGGCGTGCACACACTCCGACTCAGAAAAATTAGGTACTGGGCACCAGTAGTATACCTGTGCATTTTAGAACTGTGTCGAGCCACCACCATGGGACTTGATACACCCCATGGTGGGACCAGCATAGGTAGCTACAACATCGGGGGCCGTAAGACACATGTAACTATGTGAGTAGGAGCCGATCAATAAAAAGGATCACTTCACCCTGATTGTGGGGTGCTAGTTGGGAACTAATTTATAAGGGGTGCAGAGATTAATATGGGGTACGATAGTGTACTCGACTCTAGACAACTTAACTTTGTTTATGGTGCTTTCCCATTTCCAGTTTATACTTATCATGCTCTTTTTCTTATTCATAGACTGAACAGTCCTAGACTTACTCAGGCTTTATGTCTAACTCTACTTTTTTTTTCGTCTTCTTTTCTTTCGTCCCCCCCAAAGGTCCACAGGGAGGGAATACCGCAGCTTGACCAGTTTCACATCCGGCTTGAAGAGAGAGAATGTATTACTTGGATCTCTTTTGTTTTGGACTATGGCTTTGGATAGCAATTATGGGGACTTATGTAGTTTACTTATGTTTTTATGCTTCTTTAAATTATGAAATCAAGACAGTTATGGAAATGTAATGTTTTTGGAAGAATCGTAAGACAATTATGGTATGGTTTTTGTAACACGTATTTTGGTGAAATAAAAGTTGCTATTGTTTTCCGTTATTATAAAAATATGTGTATTTATATCTGTCTTGTGTATCTGTGAATTATACTTATAAACCTCCACAAAAATTAGGGCAATCCCTTTGTGAGTGACCCTAACGGAAGTGGGGTGTTTCACTTGGTATCAGAGCATAGGTTAACCAGATCAGAAAAAAAGTTTTGAAAATTTATTTTCAAAAAGAAAATTTAAAGAAGAATTTTTTTTTAAAGATAAAATGTTATTTTATTTTAAAAAAAAAGGCATAGTCCCCCAAAGCCGTAGGTACTATCTTTTATCCTTCGTTTTGAATCTGTCCTTTTTGTTTCAGCATGTCCGAAGAACTTAACTTGCCAGAGGGTGTACCAATACCTGGTTGGTTTAGACGATTCTTAGAAGCAAGGGCCAATCAGCCAGGTTCCACTATTCCTCCTCCCCCAGCTGCAGGAAATCATCCAGCTGCAGCAGCACCTCCTCCTCCACCTCCTCCGCGTGGTAATGCTTTTGCTAAGACATATAAAGATATCAAAGCTATGGGAGGGAAGGACTTTCATGGAACTGAGTCCTTCGTGGTAGCCAGGAACTGGCTGAAGGAAACCGAGGACTTATTCGTCATCTTTGAGGTAGAAGATAGGCAGAAGGTACAACTGGCAGTATGGCTATTTAAAGGCGAGGCTTCCTACTGGTGGGAAGTTACCAATGCAGAAAGACCAGTGGAAACATGGGAGGAATTTAGGGCGAGGTTTGAGGCTAAATTTCTCTCAGAAGAGGAATGGAGTCTCCAATTGGAAAAATTCTTATTTCTTAAACAAGGGAATATGACAGTCAATGAGTACGTTAATCAGTTCGATCAACTGGCCAGGTTCGGACTGGACCTAGTCAACACTCCGCAAAAGAAGGCTCTCCGCTTTGTCAAAGGATTGAATGAGCCATTACACAGCTTGGCCATGACCCATATACCTATGGGAGCTAAGTATGAAAGGTTGGTGCAGATGGCATTGCGGAACGAAGAGGATAAGGGCAAGAAGGAGACAAAGGCAGAAGGGTCTCAAGGGAAGAAAGAAGGTTTACAGCCTAAGAAGACAGACTTTAAGAAGGGCGGAAAAGACAACAAGTCCCAAGAGAAGAGGAAGTGTGATTTCTGTGGCAAAGTGGGGCACTTAGTAAAAGATTGCCGGAAAAAGAAGGCCAAGTTGAATGGTGGGTGCTTTTCTTGTGATGAGACAGGCCACATGGCTAAGGATTGCCCAAAGAAACGAGGGCAGGGGCAGAAGGCTGGATCCACCTCAGGGGCACAGGTTCATGCACTAGAAGCACCACCTCTGCAACAGCGAGGTATAAATACTTCTGTAGAAAGTGTAGTTTATCTTTATGATCACCCAGTTCGCACTTTATTTGATTCTGGCGCATCACACTCCTTTATTTCATCTGCTTTAGTAGAGTCTCTGCACCTAGAAACTAGTATGGTAGAGGACCCCTTAATTGTTTCAAATCCAATCGGGGGCCCAGCTCATTTGTCTATGATCTGTATGGGATTGAAAATTTCTATTCTAAGCGTAGAATTTAGATGTAGTGCCTTTGTTTTGGGCTTCTCGGGATATGGTTTGATTTTGGGCATGGATTGGCTATCCAGTAATGGTGCCATCCTTGATTGTGAGAAAAGGGTAGTTAGGCTTCTGACCCAACTCGGTAACACTCTGGAAATTACTTGTAATCCCTCGTATGCGGTTATGCTTAGTTATCTTGAATCACTTGATGCTTCTGTTGAGAGTTTGCAATCGGTTAGGGTGGTCCATGAATATCCGGACGTTTTCGAAGAGGTGACGGGCTTACCTCCGAAGCGGGAGATAGACTTCCGCATATATCTTGTAGATAATGCAAAGCCTGTTGCGTTGCCCGTTAGACACATGGCTCCACGGGAAAGGAAAGAGCTCAGTAAACAGGTTAAAGAGCTTCTAGAAAAGGGGTTCATTAGAAGGAGCATTTCAGAATGGGGCGCTCCAGTGGTGTTCGCTACAAAGGCGGATGGTTCACTCCGTCTATGTGTTACTATATGGAGCTCAACAAGCTAACGAAAAAGAATAGGCACCCTCTCCCCAGAATTGACGGTCTGTTTGATCAGCTTGTAGGAGCGTCAATTTTCTCCCAACTCGATCTGGCGATCGGATTTTATCAGCTAACGGTAGCTGAAGATAGCATCTATAAGACAACATTCAGAACCCCAGACGGCTTCTTTGAATGGCTTGTCATGCCGTTCGGCTTGACAAATGCACCCGCTTACTTCGTGGACCTAATGAGTAGGGTGTTCAGAGAATTCCTCAACAAGTTTGTAGTGGTCTTCTTAGACGATATCTTGATCTTCTCAAAGAGTGAAGAAGAACATGCTCAGCACATAAGGGAAATCATGGAAACTCTGTGAGTCCATCAGCTAAAAGCCAAATTCTCCAAGTGCCACTTTTGGAGAAGGGAAGTAAGGTTTCTTGGGCTTGTAGTATCTAAAGAAGGGTCAGTTGTGGACCCTGCTAAGGTAGTAGCGGTACAGGATTGGAAGACAACAAGGAATGCAACTGAGGTCCGAAGTTTTCTAGGACTAGCAGGTTTCTACCGAAAATTCATATGCGATTTTGCGAAAGTCTCACCTCCACTCACAAGGCTGACAAAGAAGAATCTAGTGTTCAATTGGGACTTGGATTGCGAGTTTGCTTTCCAATGACTAAAAAGGGCTCTTACAACAGCTCCAGTCCTGACTCTGCCAGACAGAAGAAAGTTGTTCACAGTTTATACAGATGCATGCAGGGCAGGGCTAGGCGCTATCTTGATGCAAGAAAGGAGGGTAGTAGCTTATGGTGGAAGGAAATTGAAAGTTCATGAAAAGAACTACCCGACCCACGATCTTGAGTTAGCCGCCATAGTCTTTGCACTTAAGTCTTGGCGACATTATCTCCTAGGTGAGAAGTTCAAACTTTACACTGACCATAAATCGTTGAAATATCTTTTCTCGCAGAAAGATCTTAACTTGAGGCAACAAAGGTGGATGGAGTTTCTTTCCTCGTACGATTTCGAGATCTCCTACACTCCGGGCAAAGGCAACGTAGTCGCAGATGCTTTAAGCAGAAAGAAGCTAACATTAAGCCCGTTGTTTGTTGAAAGGCAAAGCCTAGAGTTTATAGCCAGCTTTGACTTTAGGCCCTCCTCTGATTTTGTACCCGGTTTGTTAGCATCTCTTGAAGTACGCCCTACTCTTTTGGACACAATAGGGACGACACGACGTGAGGACCCTCAGCTAGTCGAAGTGGTTGATAAACTAATTAGGGGTGAGACTTCTAGTCACCTCAGTAGATATTCTATTGATGATAAAGGCTGGCTGAGACGCGACGGAAGACTATGCGTTCCACAAGCAAAGGAGTTGATAAAGAAGGTTCTTGAGGAAGCACATCGTTCCAAGATGACAATACATCCAAGTGGAGACAAAATGTACAAGGACATGAAAAGAGTTTTCTTTTGGAACGACATGAAGAAGGACGTGGCAGATTTCGTTTCTAAGTGTATGGTATGCCAACAAGTTAAAGCGGATCAGAAAAATCCTGGAGGACTGTTTCATCCTCTAGAGGTTCCACAGTGGAAGTGGGATAGCATTTCAATGGACTTCATTGATGTGCTACCTAGGTCTAGAGGAGGCAACACTAGCATTTGGGTAATAGTGGATAAGCTTACAAAAAGCGCCCACTTTTTACATGTCAAGAGTAGAAGGACTGCCTCATCTCTAGCATCTTTTTATCTCAAGGAAATTGTTCAACTTCATGGAATACCATCCAGCATTGTTAGCGACCGAGACCCTATCTTCACAAGCGAGTTTTGGTGAAGTTTGCAAGAAGCTGTAGGCACGCAGTTGTATTTAAGCACGGCCTATCACCCCCAGACCGATGGACAGACGGAAAGGGTGAATAGAGTTTTAGAGGATCTTTTGAGACTTTGCGTCCTAGACTTTGAAGGGACATGGGAAGATCACCTTCCCTTAGTGGAGTTTGCTTACAACAATAGCTTCCATGCTACCATAGGCATGGCACCCTTCGAAGGATTGTATGGAAAACCGTGCAAGTCACCAAATTGTTGGTGGGAGTCTACAGATAAGGTTATTCTTGGTCCAGACATGATCAGAGAAACTTCAGAAAAAGTGGACTTGATACGAAGAAGGATGAAGACGGCCCAAGATAGACAGAAATCCTACGCCGACAAGAGAAGGACCGACCTTGATTTTGAGGTTGGAGACAGAGTTTTTCTTAAGGTATCTCCTCTAAGGAACATTGTTCGTTTTGGATCCACTAGAAAGCTGGCACGGAGATGTGTAGGACCATTTCCTATCATCGAGAAGGTTGGGAAGATGGCATATAGATTAGAGCTACCCGAAAAACTGGCCGGAGTTCACAACGTCTTTCATGTTTCTCACCTCCGGAAGTGTTTACACGAGTCTGCCGAAATAGTAGAGCCTAGCATTCTAGAAGAAGACAAAGTGGAACATGAAGCAACTGTGAGAAGAGTTCCAACACGCATCTTAGGAACTGAAGTGAAAAAGCTACGCAACCGCGAAGTCAAGCTCGTCAAACTTCAGTGGAGCGACACCGAGGAAGATGCGACTTGGGAAACTGAAGCTAGAATACGCGCAGCCTACCCTTTTCTTTTTGAGGGTACATCTTTGATCTTTCTTTTCCCTTAAGTTGTGCTTTTATCTATCTTTTAGGGTATATCTCCTCGACCTTATCTTTCAGGTAGAAACCCTTTGGATGAAAACATGTAATTGAAACATGTTATGGATGATGGTTGCAAGTGGTTGCAATTGATTGCTAGTGGTTGCTCGTGGTTGCATATACACACACAATCTAGGTTTTAGATTGGCTCAGTCACTTCATATTGCATATGCATATATGTATTTACATTCTTATGTGGTTGAAGTTCAAGGTGTTGTCATATGGATGTTGCATTTATATGAATGATTGTGCACTCATGTAGAATCATGAATAGGAAGGTTTGCATACATAATGGATTCATGACACTTACATAATTTGCATTAAGGAGGTCAACTGAATCAGTAGACCGACTGATTTTGCATTAGATAAGTACATATACACACACTTCGCATGTGATCATGAAGCATTAGAAGTCTTTTAAGGACAATGGACGCTCGTGTTTGATGGATGAGTAGATGGACCTTTGGATGTTAGGATATACATTCTTCCTAAACTTGACGATTTCGGGGACGAAATCCTTTTAAGTGGGGGAGAATGTAACACCCCGTATATTCTATAACAGTGAAATTCATAAATTAAAGTTTAATTAATTTCAAATCAAAGAATTAAGGGAAACGGGATATGCCATTTCGTTCATCTCGGAATTCTGCTTTAGATAGAGTCCGAGTTTGCGTAAAACGGACTCCGTATGAGGGAGATATGACCTCCGGAAGTTTCAGAATTCAGTTTAAAATTCAAACAGGCAGAAACAGTTCAGAAAAACAAATTCAAATTCAAAATCGGACCCAGATTGGGCTGGGCGGGAATTTTCCCGCCCAAGACCCAGGTTGACTGGGCAGTCGACCTGGGGTACCCAGGTCGACTGGGCAGTCGACCTGCGTGTCGACTGGGTAGTCGACCTGGCCCCTGAGCCAGGTCGAACCCAGCCCCACCTGGTTGGCCTGGTCTGTGCTTGGCCGAATTTCTGGGCTTTGTCTTGTCACTAGGGCTTATGTGTCAACTCTTGATTGGTTTCTCTTTAAAACGAACGATTATATTAATCTAAGCTCCATCGACGGCTCTAATCAATTCACAAACTCTATAAAAAGGACCTAAGACTCCACCTAATTCACACAAATAAAAATGAGTATGGAGTTGTCATGCTGCTGAAGAAAGACTAGGAATAGCCGTCAAGTCGAGAGACGATTAGGAGTTGATTCAAAAGATTAAAGCCACGACAATTAAATCAAAACAATGCCTACAACAAAGGATAGCATGATGTTGGACCTATTGAATAGTAGAGTGCTATTCCGATATGAATGAAAATTTGAGATTTGATCTGTGTAAAATAAGAAATAGGATTGTATTTTAATTATAATAATGTTAATTCAGAATTGTATGTTGCTATGATTTGCTATGAATGGATTTGGGATGTGGTAGTGTAATTAACATGATGTTGGACCTATTGAATAGTTGCGATACAAGTATATAACTCATGTTGGAAATTTATTCCGTTGTGGTTAATGAGAAGTTATATATTTCGTTGTAACCAAGTTAAGACTTATGCAAGTATATGATTCACTATTATGCCAACATGATTTTTAGATCCTTCTATGTATGTTTTTATGATCATTTTTAGTGTAATTGGATCCAGTTGGGTATTATGATTCATATGAATTTATCTTGGAATTGGCATCATGATTCAAGTGAAAAACCATACTTTTGTATTAGTGATAAAAGTAAGCATCTTTGTGAACTTGTGTTGACTTTATGAACATGGCTAGTTTATGTTTAACTTTATGCCCAAACAAAATATGTTGTAGGCTTAGGTTGTGGTTAAAGAACATATGATAATATATGTGACACATAATTAAGTTAGATTCATACTTTAAATAAAATTTTACATGATTAGATTAAAATCATGATTCATGTTTAGGTATGTTTTATGCCAATATTATATACCATTACCATGCCAGTTCACAAGTGCCTAATTTATGTTAATAAGATCGCTATGTTGCAAGTTAATGCGTTTACACACCCCTTTTTGATGTTACTTAGAATATATTTACATCATGTTCTAAGCCTCCCCTTTTTATGTGGCTAAGTTGGGCTAAAATGTTGAAGCCTAACATATGTTATATTATTACGTACAAACGGGGGAATACGTTGGGGTTAATTAAAGTATATGTGTTGGCATGTTTGGCACATGCCAACGATTCATGATAGTTTAAATGGAAAAAATTATTATACCCAAGAATAATGAATTTGAATAATGGGCCGCAAATATTTACATATAAAAGAAAAAGAAACAAAATATATAAACTTAGAAAATACGACATGCTTAACCCGAGGTTGGACTGCGTTGTGACATAAACCTTCCCGGACCCGCCAGGCTGTCTAGTAGTCACAACAATACCTATCCAATGTGGGTGGTTAAGCATTTAGCCCCATAAAGACCCGAGGTTAGACAGAGTTGTGACGTAAGACTGCCCGGACCCAACCGGCAACAGGCAGTCACAACAATACCTATCTAATGTGAGTGGTTGGAGCTTTAATAAGACAATTAAGGCTAAGTCAGGATTGATAGGATTAAGTAAATTGAATTAATACTTAATCAAATACAACATGCTAAACTATACAGACTGATTGGGGGTTAGGTTTACAGAACACTTAACCAACTTAGCGTGTTGGCTAGAAATAGAAAACCTAGTAGCGGGGGACCCTTTTCAGCAGTAACCCTACAAGGTGTATCAAGATAACCTGAACTAGGCAGGGTAAGGCACGATTACTGGGCTGACTGTAAGAGGTCAGATCGACGGCGGTGGTGCAGCAGTGTAGGTTCTAACGGGGTGCGGGCGTGCACACACTCCGGCGTAGAAAAATTAGGCACTGGGCACCAGTAGTATATCTGTGCATTCTAGAACTGTGTCGGGCCACCACCATGGGACTTGATACACCCTATGGTGGGACCAGCATAGGTAGCTACAACATCGGGGGCCGTAAGACACATGTAACTATGCGAGTAGGAGCCGATCAATAAAAAGGATCACTTCACCCTGATTGTGGGGTGCCCGTTGGGAACTAGTTTATAGGGGGTGCAGAGATTAATACGGGGTACGATAGTGTACTCGACTCTAGACAACTTAACTTTGTTTATGGTGCTTTCCCATTTCCAGTTTATACTTATCATGCTCTTTTTCTTATTCATGGACTGAATAGTCCTAGACTTACTCAGGCTTTATGTCTGACTCTACTTTTCTTTCATCTTCTTTTCTTTCGTTCCCCCCCAAGTCCACAGGGAGAGAATACCGCATCTTGACCAGTTTCACATCAAGCTTGAAGAGAGAGAATGTATTGCTTGGATCTCTTTCGTTTTGGACTATGGCTTTGGATAGCAATTATGGGGACTTATGCAGTTTACTTATGTTTTTTTGCTTCTTTAAGTTATGAAATCAAGACAGTAATGGAAATGTAATGTTTTTGGAAGAATTGTAAGATAATTATGGTATGGTTTGTGTAACACGTATTTTGGTGAAATAAAAGTTGCTGTTGTTTTCCTTGTTATAAAAATATGTGTATTTATATCTGACTTGTGTATCTGTGACTTATACTTATAAACCTCCACCAAAATTAGGGCATTCCCTTTGTGAGTGACCCTAACGGAGATGGGGTGTTTCAGAAGTGCCTTCTTGTGTTGGGTGTTTACTAAGTCTAACCCAAATCAGGCCAGCTGGTTAAACTGATTAACATATTCCCTGATCGTCATCCTTCCCTGTTTCAGAGTTAGGAACTTATCCATTTTCAGGTTCCTTTCTGCTTGGGAGAGGAATTTCATCTCAAACCTCGTCCTGAAATCCTCCCATGTTTCCACTGCCCGTTAAGCATTGGTAACTTCCCACCAATTGGAAGCCTCATCCTTAAGCAACCATACCGCTAGTTGTATCTTTTGCCTGTCATCCACCCCAAAGATGACAAACAGACCCTCTGTCTCCTTTAGCCAGTTTCTTGCCCCTACAAAGGATTATGTCCCATAAAAATATTTTCCACCCATTGCCTTGAAGTCTCTACATGTTTTTGCGAAGGCATTTCCACGAGGAGGTGGAGGAGGAGGAGGAACCGCGGCCACTAGAGGAGGGATGTCTGCTGGGCCCGCGCCATTTGCCCTTGCTTCTAAGTACCTCCTAAACCAGCCGGGAATCGGCACTCCTTCCAGGATGTTAATGTCTCCAGACATGCTGAAACTGAAAGGAAAAATTCAAAACGAAGGATAGAGAGAGATAGATAGGCCACATGGCTTTGAGGGATTTTGTCCTTTCATAAATATAACACTTTTTCTTGAAAAACGCTTCTTTAAATTTTCTTTTTGAAAACAATTTCTAAAACTTTTATCTTATCTGGTAAACCTATGCTCTGATACCAAGTGCAACATCCCACCTCCATTAAGGTCACTCACAAAGGGAATGCCTTAATTTTGGTGGAGGTTTATAAGTAAAAGCCACAGATAAACTCAAGACAGATACAAATACACATATTTTAAATAGCGGAAACCAACAGACTTTTATTCATCAATACGTGTTCCAAAACATAACATTCCATAATTGTCTCAAAATACTTCCATCATTACAACAACATAACTGTCTTGATTATTAAAGAAGCATAAAACATAAATAAAATGACAAAAATCCCCATAGTGATTTCCAAAGCCATAATCCGAGCAAAAGAGACCCAAATCATACATCTACGTTCTTGGAGCTTGAACAGAGCCTGACTGAGCTGAGCTGTTTCCTCCCTGTGGACCTGGGAGGGGAACGAAAGGAAAGAAGACGAAAAGAAAATTGGGTCAGACATAAAGCCTGAGTAAATATAGTAACTCTTCAGTATGTGAATAAGAAAAGGGCATGATAGATATATGCTGAAAATAGGATAGTGTCAAAAGCTAAGGGAGTGTCGAATGTACTATCGCACCCATACTATATCTCTGCATCTATTCGAGTTTACTCTAACAGGCACCCCATGGTGAGGGTGAAGTGAGCACCCCATGGTGTGGGTGAAGTGATCCCCTACTTTATTTAAAGATCGGCTCCTACTCGCGTAAAAATGTGTCATACGGCCCCCAAGAATTGTAGATGCCTATGCTGGTCCCACCCTGGGGTGTATCATGACCCATGGTGGTGGCCCCGACACAAATTCTAGAAGGCATAGGTTATACTACTGGTGTCCCCAGTGCCCTGGTTGTCTGCTCCAAAGTGTGTGCACGCCCGCACTCCGTTAGACCTGCACTGTGCATCCACCGCCGTCGTTTGACCGCTTACAATCAGCCCAGTATTCTTGCCCCACCCTGCCTAGTTTCAGGGTACCGTTGATACCTAAATTGGGTTACTGCTGAAACAGGTCCCTTGTTACCAGGATTTTCTAGTCAAACATGTTAAGGGGTTAAGTGCCTATATTTACCTAACCCCCACCCATCAATTCTTGTTAACATGTTGAATTTGGTTAAGTGTTATAGTTGACTTAACCCTACCACCGGTCCTTAGCCTCTTAGGAGCACCAGACCACTCATATTAGACAGATATTGCTATTGTTACTGGATATGCCGGTCGGATCTAGGCAGGTTTACACCATAGCTCAGTCTAACCTCGGGTCTTTATTGGGCTCAATGCTTAACCACCCACATTGGATAGGTATTGTTGTGACTACTGGACAGCCGGGCGGTTCCGGGCAGGTTTACATCACAACTCAATCCAACCTCGGGTTAAGCATATCGTTTTTTCTAAATTTACATATTTTATTATTATATATGTAAATGTCATATCTTTTATTTTTTGGGTATAACAATTCATACCGTTTTAAATGTCATTGTCATTGGCATGTGCCAAACATGCCAACATATGTTTTCATGTTTTACACCCAACATCATTACCCCCGTTTATACGTTTACAACGTTACAACAAATGTCGGGCTTGACACAATTCAGTCCAACTTTATAAGCGTAAGAAAAGGGGGAAATCAAGAACATGTAATATTTGACAACATATAAGGATGTGTGGCGCATGAACTTGCAATTTAGCGATACTAACATAAATGATGGGTCATGTGAACTTGCATTCAAATCAAAGTACAACTAAGTAGGTGGCATATGAAATGGCATAGTTTAGGCTAACACAACTTGTGTTTAAATATGTTTAACTTGGCATAATGTCAAACACAAAACTAGCATGATGTATATTCACCAAAAGGTCCAATTATAACGTTAAATCACATAGCCTATTTCAACATGAACTTGCATAGTTCTTAAAACCCAAACGATACTTAACATAGATCCAATTGCACTTGCAAATAAACATGAATTTGCATAGTTTATGAAGCATGAACGACACTTAACATAGATCCAATTATTTTTGGAAATAGACTTGAAAATGATAACATAGGCATAAAAGGTTTCAAGTCTGAATCATGTTTACATAAACTCTAATTTAGACTAAGGGAATATACATAGTCCATGCCATCAACATATACATAAAAGGATCAATTTCTAGTTTTTGCCACAACTTGCAAGTGCCATTGTTTTCATATACAATTGTTCCATAGGCCTGCATAAATAAATTTTATGCCACAAACATCAATACATAAGTCATGATAGAACCATCACAATACATAGAATTTTATACAATACAACAACACAATTCTATTTTCATCCACATCGAATCACATCGCAATTCTTAATCATATTCTGAAAGGCTACTATACTTACAACGAATGCAGAATCTTGAATTCTGCATTCTGAATTCTGAAATTGGAATGCGCTCTGTTGGATAGACTAACGTTGCATAGAAAACTTTTGATTTAAACTTCAAACCTACTTCTTAGTTTGATTCGTCTCTAAGGTTTTCTCTTGACGGCTATGTTCAATTCCTCCCTAGCAGCATGACGACTCCTTTCTCATATTTTTGTGTGAATTTTCAGTTGAGAGTTAGGGTGTATTTATAGATTTTTAAGTTGTTTTGAGCCGTCAGATGAAGATAGGAGGAATCTAGGACATTCAAAATTCATAGAGCCAATCAAGAGGTGACACGTTAGCGCTAGTGACACACAAGGCCTCAGAAATTCGAGCCAGAGTCAGACCTGGCCAGCCAGGTCGACCAGCCAGGTCGACACCCAGGTCAACACTATGGTCGACCTGGGGGGGACCAGATCGACACTGTGGTCGACCTGGGGTGACCAGGTCGACACCATGGTCGACCCTTTGGTCGACCTGGTCTCTGGGCGGCAATTTTCCCGCCCAGCCCAGTTTGAACCTGAATTTCAAATTTTGAATTTAAAACTGAGCTGTTTGAGTTTAAATTTGATTCTGAAACTTCCGAAGGCCATAACTCCTTCATACGGAGTCCAATTCATGCAAACTTGGACTCTATCTCAAGCAGAATTTCGAGGCGAACGCAATGGTGTAACATGTTTCCCTTGATTCTTTAATTTAGAATTAATTTTACTTTAATTTGTGAAGCTTAGCGTTATAGAATTCTCGGGGTGTTACACAAACATTCATATTAAAAAATCCACAAAAGGATTTTTTTTTAAAGTTTATTCAAATACGTTTACAAAATTTTTAGTCCAAATTTCAAATTGAATCCAAATATACATATATTCAACTAATAATATTTTCGAATTACATATCAAAACCCAACCATAAATATTTATTTAAGCGGTAAATTCTAAATTAATTTATATTTTAATGACGAAAATTCTAGGTCTTTACAACCTCTCCCACTTAAATCTTTTCGTCCTCGAAAAGGAGAGTTATAAAATTTTTGCTTAAGTAAAATAAATATTTTTATAAAATTTACTAAACCAAAAATAACTTATTAAATTAAAGTACTTACAACATTTATCAAAAGATTCTAAATGGAGTAAACACAAAATGTATCATATACTGAATTGGAAAACTTCTTATATCAAAACTATTGTAAGCAAAATGCAAACCATTATGTAAAATTAAATAACGAAATTTGCTCTATGATGTAAAAGAAAGCTATGTTCAAAGTACAAAATAAATTGAGTAAAAGTAGATATAAAATGGTAAAGTTCTTTTGAAATAAGCTGGTTTGATTAAGATAGGTTTAGAAAATCCAAAGGATTAATACAAGATAGTCTTAAAAGTTACAATAAAATGGTCAAATATAAGCAATTTTTGGAAAACTTGGTAGAAAATAGATAATGTTATTAAGTAGTAAAATAATGTAAGTAAAAGAAGTTGAAATGGATAAATCGTAGGTACAAATGCGAAAAATAATAGTTCATAAGAGATGATAAGTTAAGTAAATGAATAAATAAAATAAGTTAAATTAAAACACTGTATAAGTTACCACATCTGAAATCATAAATTTCAAATCATTTGAAAGCTTCAAAATGATTTCTCCGAACATAGAATCCCATTCGCATTTCAAACTATCGAAGCACTATAAATTTCTTTCATATAGAATTATTCTTTACTTCGGGATTTCAAAACCAAAATCGCTTTCAAAACATCAAATATATATGTTGACTTAAAGCCTAACAATTTCATCATTGTCATTGCAAACTTTAGGCATGCATTGATCAGGCGCGTGACTAAAATACACAAGTACTAAATATACTTGTTTCAACTCCTCGTCAAAAATTCTATTCATTTCCTCAAGTTTCCCATGACAAGGCCTAAGGACAGCCAATCGTAAGAAATAATATAGATAATTAAGGTTGCTCTGGGCACCTAAAGCAGACCATCGTCGAGGGTTCTCAAGCGAAGTGTACATCATGGTTTTCGTCCAGACGTGGACCCCCAAGCACAAAATCGCGGAGCACATGTATCCCTCGGTTTTCATCCAGACACGGACATTGTATATGCCTAGGTTGCTTTTCCCAAATACCATCATCGAGGGATCCCAAGCAAAGTGTATCTCAAGGATTTCGTCCAGACACAGACCTCCAAGTACAAAATCGCGGAGCATATATAACTCAGTTTTCATCCAGACTCGGATACTGTACATGCATAGGTTGCTCACCTTAAATCACACACGTCCTTCTTTTAGTCATGGGTCCCCCGAGTCCACGAATCATATCAAATCATTTCGTACTCCGAAGCCATAAATCATTTCGCAATAATAATTCACAAATACTTCCAATCATAGTACTGCTGTCTTTCAAACATTCAAATATCAGGATTCAAGTCGTCAAAATTTTCTTAGCTCATAAATCATTTTATAAACTATTCATCATATCCAAAAAAATTTGAAAACAATTTCTTTCAATTGAAGTAAAATTTCAACCTTCAAACATTCAACTTATGTTTTCATATTTCGAAATCAATGATCTCATTCAAATATTATGACACATCCCGAACTTCACCGGTAAGGAAAGCCCGGATTGAGTTGAGAACACGACAAATCAGAACATAAACTGAAGAACATTTCATTGCTTACTACAACAATTCCATCAGAATACGAGAATATAACAGAGTATGAATAAATAATACACATTTGATAAATATTAGAGATTTAAATTACATTTAAATACACAGCAGCGGAAAATTAATACTAAACACAACTGAAAGAAATATATGGATACAGAGCTTTCCGAATATCCCTTCAGCTATAAACCAGGATCCTGTGAATATAATATCTGCAAAACCCAACTACTAGCTACCCGTGTGGAAAATAGGGGCACCTAGAGTTTAGGTTAAAACAATAAACTCCAGGCTAGTCATGTGACTGTGTGAGAACTAAAATAGTTATTTAAAACTTTACTTTAAATCAGATATATCAAGCGACCATGCCGTATAACACGGAATGAGTTTCCTCCTAAGAATACCAGTGCATATAACAAAACAGCGCAATGCTTTTTGGAAAAAATGGGGCTGTTGTAAGACCTAGGTCCCATCACACAATGCAACGCAAGCCGGAGGACAGGATTTTCCCTTATAATAGTCGAACATGCTTTGTACGTTAAAACAAATCATTTGATACTATTATAAGTGCATAGTGTATAAAACAGCTTCAAATATAAATGTATCAATCCTAGACGGCATGGGTACCATATATCATGTCGCCATTACTAGGCTCTATGATCAAAACCGCAATGTCATGTATTGGAAGTTGGATTTTCGTCTATGAACCAAGGCAAGGGATCGTCCTTACCGCTACGAGACAATCTAGCCCATGTCTCAGGAACAACCGCAATTGCACCTTGTATCGTCAGGGCCGGTCCACACAGAGTGGATTAAAATGTCTGAATACTACGTTTCCCCGCACTATGAGGCGTTAAATTGGTCTGTCTAAAGACCATACCTTCCATCGGCTCCGTAGAGACCTGTATAACAGAGGCATCTCGCTATCCATCATCCACATAAGTAAAACATCTGGGCATGCAAAACCCAGACACCACTCCTAGCTAGAAGGAAATGCAGGCCCTCCATGAGTTCCTCTCCGATTTCTGGTTCAAACGTGGTGCGATGCTCGCGAATTAACGCTACACAAAGCCATGCTATATTAAAGCCGTTCTTTGATCATCAACCACAAGACTCTGCTTTTCAACAGAAGCCTTGATCATTTGCATCTCAACATGCCATACAGGCAATTCACGCTATGCAACCGATGTCTATCAATCACACATAGTGAAACCCGATGTCAGACACACATCCATTTACAAGTTAGTTCTGGCTTTGAACGAAACCAGAGGCACCTTATTCCTTGACCCGTATGTCCAATACAGGAGAGAGGCCCTCGAATATCCGGTCGATCTCCAAGTACGTCTGGATGATCACCACTTATTACCTTGTCTTGGGTGTACAGCCCAATCAAGACATCAGCAATCATCCAAAAGATGTGAAGACCTCCAGTCTTCCACCACCATCTTCATCCTCGACATATCGTCGAATCAGTTATTCAGAATGGGATAAACCTGGTCTTTCTGAATAACTCGCGTATATAATAAAAAGTGCTATAAAAACACAACGTAAGCCTCATTCCAATCCAGAATATTACTATATTTAGACATTCATATCCTTTGGGAAATGTTCCCATTAATTTTATCAAAGATAAATTCTTTAAATTTATTCTTTAATCTTCCTTTGGATATCAATTCAAACCAAATTATGAATTATCCAAACTAGTCGAGATTAGCGAACCTTACCGAAGTAATCATTTGTTTAATTTCCCAATCCCAACCCATTCATCCCATGAAGTAAAACTGGTAATACTTCATATCTAAGACCACGGTGTTATCAGTAAAATTAATTACCATTTCAGTTCAAATCTGATTAAAGATTTAACTACCGCTTGGAGCAAAACTGTTGATACTCCATTCTCGATCATTTCTTGAATTTGATAATTTTAGTTATCAAATTCACCTTTTAATCTATTTAAAGATTTATTAAACTCTAATTCAGTTTTAATTTCCAAAAATCGTTACTTAATGAACATTCAAAATTAAAAAATAAATCTTATCTTTAACTTGGTTAAAGAACTAATGTCATTTAAAACATAACTCACGATAAACTCTAAATCACATTCCTTTAACAATGGAATCTTCACGGAATACAGATCAATATGTATAATCGATATGAACTCCCGTATCCAACCAATAATATAAATGGAATAACGACAAAGCCTTTTAAATTCCATATATATTAACAGTCTTCTTCTAGAGAAGCTCACTTCGATTATTACTAAATCGAATTCCATTAAATTCCAATTTAATATGTTAAATTGGAAAACTTTACTTTGGAAAATCTCCTTTATATCTTGACAAAAGATTTATAAATTCCAAATAATATTTCACAGTAAATCGGGTTAAAGAACAAGTGTTATTAAAAACACCGTTCACGATAAACCCAAAAATCCAATTTAAATACAATTCCAATTAAATATTAATTAACTGGAAAATTTCACTAAATCTTAATTAAAAGATTTATTCTTTTCTCAAATGGTTTTAAGAACAGTGTTATTTAAGACACCATTCACGTCAAACACAAAACCCCATTTGATATTAAATACAAGGCTCTGAATAGAAAATATATCGGCTTCTATTCAATATCAAATTCTGAAACCAACAAATATCATATTGGAAATAACAATATAAGTATATCTTTAAGACTACCATAACAATACCTGTATAATCACGAAATCCAACATCGAAATATTCCGAAGATGATTTTGATTCAAATCCACTCCAATTCATATATTGGAAATTCTGGTTATTTTTAGAACCATTTCAAATCCAGTTTATTTACTTAAAAATATTGGATTACAATTCTAGTTCATAACTAGTTCATTTTGACAAAAATATATTTTCTATCTTTTCAAATATGGAATTTTTCATCCTAATTCTTTCCAAACCATTTATTATGATTTTACACAAATTATTAATATTTTTAATAATTTTATCAAAGCCCGTACAGTCGATTTCCATAAACGGCCATCGAACTGCACTTACAACGACCTTTTCCAAATTTGATTTGGACATAATTCCAAATCAATCCATTAGATTTCAAATATATAATATTTGTTAGAAATCTCTTTCCGATACGAACCCAATGTTTTCGGTTTTAGGAGAATCTGACGGTCGGATCTCCCGTAATGTCCATTCGAAGTCAATGGTCAAAATTCACGAACTGCCGCAGCGCGACGTGATCTATTCATGCCATTATATTATATATATAATACATGTTTCATCGATTTCCATTTAAAACAAATTTTATAAAACATTTTAAATTCGTTTTCAAAACGATTTCAGCTTCATATTCATTTTCAAATCAAAATTGAATATTCCATATCATTAATATATAAATGATAATATTTTCAAAACATTAGATTTTGAAATCAATTCCTTTTCAATATTCATTATGAGAATGAATAAAATCGATATAAATATCGTTCGCGTTAAAATGACACAAATTTAAACAAAACGGCTTCATATATTTAAATATATTCGTGTCCATCCCAAATCGGACATCAAAATCAGATTTTGATCTTTTATTGAATATTATTTTAAATATTCATTATTTTAAAATAATCGTTATTTCAAAACATTCCTTCTTTCTGGACTGGTATCACACACAGTCAATTACCATACAATGTTATTTATATGGATTTCATACAACGCATGTATACGACAATAGTGTTAAATAATCATCCATCAACCAGAGTGCGTTCTACACTGTATAAGCATTAATCATAAATATTTAATGCCTACAACAACATGTCAATCAATAATCGACATACAACTAAACAATTGGGATTATTGTACATCAAATAACATCCCAACACCCGTGTGGGGTTTCAATCAATCAAACACAGATTTTATTTGTGTAGTTGGGCGACGTGTAAGTTTTATCGTCCCAATCCATATTAGTTAAATGGGTATACATAAACAAATCGTCTAATTTGTAAATGAATATTCATTTTCAATTCAGGAGAACTCTATCCCGTTCTTTTATACGTTAAAATTATATTTATAACGTTAAAATGATTATTTCAACGCTTTACTATTTTTAACAGTTCATTCACTCAATAAAAATGTTATTTTTAACAAATACTTTTTATTTCAAAAAAATTTGGCATTATAACAGTGCGATATAAAAATTGGGTAATGTCTAGCATTACCCCTCTCCTAATATTGGCTCGCGCTATACACACATTACAACCTAATCAGTTCAATTCTCATCCCAAACCAATTCAAACAAATAAATCAACCAAACCAAACAATCACACTAGTCGTCCATGGTCTGTGAACGACGGGGAGCAATTCATATATGCAGTTATAGAATAAATAACTGTACAAAGAAAATTATAGTGAGGAGTTCTCACCTTTGGTTTCCACTCCGGCATTTTTATTACTGAATTTCAGAACAGTCTTGACTTTCCTGAAATTCCAATGCCACCTTCTTCACACTGTTCATAGTAAAAATCACATTTTTATTTCAATTCCAAAAATTATATTTTTACTTCGCTAAAAATTATATTTTTAAT
The DNA here is from genome assembly GCA_030737875.1 of Allium sativum. Taxonomy (NCBI): domain Eukaryota; kingdom Viridiplantae; phylum Streptophyta; class Magnoliopsida; order Asparagales; family Amaryllidaceae; genus Allium; species Allium sativum. The sequence continues at coordinate 962,366,728 of CM060912.1, read as the reverse complement.
ACTCTACATATATAAAAATCGTATTTTTAATGTCGCTACATGTACATAAAAATCATATTTTTATAACGCTACTACATAGTTAAAAATCATATTTTTAACACGATGTTTACATTATAAAAATCACATTTTTATATCGCTACTACATATATAAAAATCGGATTTTTAGGCAACTAATAATTATTTCTTTGTATGACCATTTTATAAACTACATATATAATCTAAAAAAACATATTTTTATCTTTATAAAACATTTCCATGCCATACACTAGTTAAAAATCATATTTTAATCTTGTCAAAAATATTTCCTTCCTACGATAAAAATCCTATTTTTAACTAACCAAAAATGATATTTTTACATAACTAAAAATCGTATCTTTTGTAATTAAAAATCATAACTTTATATAAATAAAAATCATAATTTTATATAAATAAAATCATAACTTTACATACTTCATACGTCAAAAACCATATAAGCTTTAAAGCGGAGAAAACTCACATATTTTCTATCGTCCGGATTTGCTGTTTTGGTTCCGGAATTTGCAAACGAGCTCCAATCTTAACACCATCTTTTTTTCTAGCTTAAACGCGCAACTTCGGACAACTTTCTCCTAGTCTTCCTTCCGAAAATGTGCCATTTCATTGGAAATCGCGAAAAGATAGTATTTGGATAGCAGACATTGGATGTATTTTCCGGATAGCTGGGCAATCCAAAATAGGATTTGCATATACAAAATCGAAGAGAAAATCATGCTCTTCGATTTTGATATTGTGCAGTTTTAGCCAGAAATGCAAGATTTGGGAGTTATTGACGAAACAGTGACAGAGTGTTTTATGCAAAACTGGATTTTTGGAGAAAAATGGGTTTTTGGACTTGGCGGGGCCCACGGCCGGAACTGGTGGCCAGAGGGCGGCGTAAGGTCTGACTGGGGAGGGGGATGGTGCAAGTGGTCGTGGGTAGCTGCGGAGGTGGGTGGTGGACGTGGAAATTGATTTAGGGGTTTAGGGATTGCATAGAAATGAAGAGAGAAAGAAGAGGAAGAAGAAGAGGAGAGGGAGGAAGAGGAGGAGAAGGAGGAGCAACGACAAGCCGGGAGGAGGAGCAAGGACGGAAGAGGAGAACGCCAGTTTTTTTCTCTTTTTTGATTTTGAACGATGGAAGAGAGAGTGTGAGCGAGAGAGAAGGATTGACCTTATATAATTTATTATTTTTTAATTCCAAAAAGGAACTTTTTAATTCGGACTCCAAATATAACTCATCGATAGTCGTCACCAACCAAAGACTCCCATTCCGGACACAATGGGATATGTCTCATAAGCCAATTCAACTACTTTGTTCAGTTTTCATTAAAATATAAATTAATATAACGTTCAAAATTAATTTCAACGTACATTTTAATTTACCGAGGCGACATACTGACTCCAAAAATTCCAGAAAAATAAATCTGGCTATGTTTTGATGATACGGTCATAATAAAACTAATTTCGTCGAATTTGGAGACCATTTGAAAAATGGTCATTTTCTGGTCGATCCAAATTGACTGAAATTGTCAAAACACGTTATACTTCGCCACACTCACATATTGATTCCAAAAATTATGAAAATTGGAATCTAGCAATAATTTGACATTCCGGATCCAACCAAAGTGGTTTCGTCGAAAACGGAGGTCGTTTGCAAAATCGCTATTTTTAAGGGCTATATTTTCATAGCGACTATTCTGAATTTTCAACTGGGCATAACTTTTTATTCTCGCTATGAAATTTCATTTCTTCAGATTCGTTGGAAAGATATTTTCAAATAGATTCTAATATTTTTGATTTCACTAAAATTCGATTTATTTTGAATCTTGTACATTAATTTGAAATTTGAAATCGAATTTTCAAACTACGGCGCCATTTCCAATTCCTTTTATAATTAAAATATATATCTATATTTTTACTTCGATTCTAGTAAATACATACATTATAATTCTATTCTAAAATAAATTTCTAGTCATTAATATTTAAAATATATCATTTTAAATATTCAAAATTCATTAAAATTGCCAAAATAAAATTTTTAAATTGGTTCTGATTTTCCGAGTTGTTACAATCTCCCCCACTTAAAATATTTTCGTCCTCGAAAAGGAATGGAGCCTAAAGTTATTTTACTAATCAACTCAATTTTCAGTTTGGCTTTCATTCTTCAACTTTTTAGTTTTTATGAATTTTCAAAATCTTCAAAAATCTGGCTAACACCCTAAATTTTCCAAAAATTTCTCCATAACCTCCTTTGTACGAGGAGCACCGGGAAAATCCCTAAACCGCCACATAGGCCCTCTCATCTCAAAAAGAAAAGGAAAAAGCCAAGCTGCTAGCCAATCGGCTCATAAAATCATCCAAACCAAATAAACATAGTAAACTTGTACCTATTAGTCGGGCATACAATTTAGTTCCTCTTCCCGAGCCTCCTTGTTATGACCTTTTCAATGTATATACATGTACATGCATGCAATTTCAACCAATTTTCAATATTCGACACAATTTGGTTATACTTACCATTCATTCACATAATGGTTTTATTGGTTAACAAATAATCATACAACAAAACATCAATCAATTAGTGAATTAATGTTTCAAATTCATAATTTTGATATATATATATAAATACAGAAAATCATGTTTTTGATGCCAATTCACAACAATAAACCCTATCTAGTTTTGGTTCTCACACCAGTCAATTGGAAACATATAGATATCCCACTTTCGAAACTCGAACATAAATACTGATGATTCATGTGCTATCATCAGTGTCATCTCCGGGCGACTAGAGTGACTAGAGTGTGATTCTATATCTATCTAGTATATTTGGGACTTTGTATACCCGTGGATCAGATGTATACGCAAAATCTTTATATACTAGATTGACAGTTTAAAATAAGTATTCAAATACATATAAAATGGTTTAAATCTTCAAAACGAAATTTGCTTTTAATTTTTATTTTAAAACAACACTCTTCAGACTCATTCCAGGATACTACTGATCCCATCTCTAATGAGACATTCCCATTGGGTATTACTAATCCAATCTCTGAAAAATTCTTTCATTCGGTTCTAGTGTATCTTGTTCTCGAGCTCTGTAAACCAAAGCTCTGATACCAAACTGAAATGACCCGAACTTCCTCGGTAAGGAAAGCCCGTATTGAGTTGAGAACACGACAAATCAGAACACAAACAGAAGAACATTTTATTGCTTATTACAACAATTCCATCAGAATACAAGAATATAACAGAGTATGAATGAATAATACACATTTGATAAATATCAGAGATTTAAATTACATTTAAATACATAGTAATGGAAAAATAATACTAAACACAACTGAAAGAAATACACGGATACAGAGCTTACCAAATATCCCTTCAGCTACAAACCAGGATCCTGTGAATATAATATCAGCAAAACCTAACTACTAGCAACCCGAGTGGAAAATAGGGCACCCAGAGTTTTGGTTAAAACAATAAACTCCAGGTCAATCATGTCACTGGTGTGAGAACTAAAACAGTTATTTAAAACTTTACTTTAAATAAGATATATCAAGGGACCAGGCTATATAACACGGAATGGGTTTCCTCCCAAGAATACCAGTGCATATAACAAAATAGGGCAATGCTTTTTGGAAAAATGAGGCTATTATAAGACCTAGGTCCCATCACAAAATGCAACGCAAGCCGGAGGATAGGGGTTTCCCTTATAATAGCCAAACATGCTTAGTACGTTAAAATAAATCATTCGATAATATTATAAGTGCATAGTGTATAAAATAACTTCAAATATAAATGTATCAATCCTAGATGGCATGGGTACCATATATTATTTCACCAATACTAGGCTCTACAATCAAAACCGCAATGTCACTTATTGGAAGTTGGATTTTCGTCTATGAACCAAGGCAAGGGATCATCCTTACCACTTCGAGACATTCAAGCCCACGTCCCAGGAATAGCCGCAACTGCACCTTGAATCGTCAGGGCTGGTCCACATGGATTGGATTAAAATGAATTAACACTGTGTTTCCCCGCCCTATGGGATGTAATATTGGCCTGTATAAAGACCATACCATCCGTCGGCTTCGTAGATACAGATATAACCGAGGTGCCTCGCTATCCATCATCAACATAAGTAAAACATCTGGGTGTGCAAAACTTAGACACCACTCCTAGCTAGAAGGAAATGCATGCCCTCCCCGAGGTCCTCTTCTATTTCTGATTCACTTCGGGGTGTGAGGCACGCGAATTAACGCTACACAAAGCTATGCTATATTAAATCCGTGCTTTGATCATCAACCACAAGACTCTGCTTTTCAACAGAAGCCTTGATCATTTGGATCTCTGTATGCCATACAGGAAATTCATGCTATGCAACCGATGTCTATCAATCACACAGTATGAAATCCGATGTCAGACACACATCCATTTACAAGTTCGTTCTGGATCTAAACAAAACTGGAGGCACCATATTCCTCGTCCCATATGTCCAATACAGGAGAGAGGCCCTCGCATATCCGGTCGATCTCCAAGTACGTCTGGACGATCACCACTTATTACCTTGTCTTGGGTGCACAACCCAATCAAGACATCAGAAACCATCCAAATGATGTAAAGACCTCTGGTCTTCAGCCACCGTCTTCGTCCTCGACATATCGTCGAATCAGTTATTTAAATGGGATATAATAATGGAATCTTCACGGAATACAAATCAATATATATATTATCGATATGAACACCCGTATCCAACTAATAATATAAATGGAATAACGACAAAGCCTTTTAAATTCCATATATATTAACAATCTTCCTCTACAGAAGCTCACTTTGATTTTTACTAAATCGAATTCCATTCAATTCCAATTTAGTACGTTAAATCGGAAAAATTTACTTTGGAAAATATCCTTTAAATCTTGATAAAAGATTTCTAAATTCCAAATCAAATTTCACTGCAAATCAGGTTAATGAACAAGTGTTATTTAAAACATCGTTATATCTTATTTAAAAGATTTATTATTTTCTCAACTGGGTTTAAGAACAGTGTTATTTAAGACACCGTTCACAACAAACCCAAACCCATTTGGTATTAAATACAAGGCACTCAATAGAAAATATATCAGCTTCTATTCAATATCAAATTCTAAAACCAACAAATATCGTATTGGAAATAACGATATAAATATATCTTTCAAACTTCCATAACAATACCTGAATAATCACGAAATCTAGCATCGAAATATTTCGAAGATGATTTCGATTCAAATCCATTCCAATTCATATATTGAAAATTCTGGTTATTTTTAAAACCATTTCAAATCCAATTTATTTATTTAAAAATATTGGATTATAATTCTAGTTCATAACTAGTTCATTTTGATAAAAATATATTTTTATCTTTTCAAATATGGATTTTTTTTCATCCCAATTCTTTCCAAACCATTTATCATGATTTTACACAAATTATTAATATTTTTAATAAATTTATCAAGGCCCGTACAGTCGACTTCCATAAACGGCCATCGAACTGCACTTACAGCGACCTTTTCCAAATTTGATTTGGACATAATTCCAAATCCAACCATTAGATTTCAAATCTCTAATATTCATTAGAAAGCTCTTTTCGATACGAACCCAACGGTTCTGGTTTTAGGAAAATCCGACGGTCGGATCTCTCATAATGCCCATTCGAATTCAGTGGTCGAAATTCGCGAATGCCGCAGCGCGACGCGTTCTATTCAGGCCATTATATTATATGTATAATATATATATATATAATATATATTTCGTTGATTTCCATTTAAAATATATTTTATAAATCGTTTTAAATTCGTTTTCAAAACGATTACAGCTTCATATTCAATTTCAAATCAAAATTGAATATTCCATATCATTGATATATAAATAATAATATTTTAAAAACATTAAATTTTGAAATCTATTCCTTTTCAATATTCATTATGAGAATGAATAAAATCGATATAAATATCGATCGCGTTAAAATGACTCAAATCTAAACAACACGGCTTCATATATTTAAATATATTCATGTCCATCCCAAATCGGACATCAAAATCAGATTTTGATCTTTTACTAAATATTATTTTAAAATATTCATTATTTTAAAATAATCGTTATTTTAAAATATTCCTTCTATCTGGACTAGAATCAGACATAGTCAATTAACAAATAATGTTATTTATATGGATTTCATACAACACATGTATACGACAATAGTGGTAAATAATCATCCATCAACCAGAGTGCTTTCTACAATGTATAGGCGTTAAATATAAATATTTGATGTCTACAACAGCATGTCAACCAATCAATCGACATACAACTAAACAATTGGGATTAGTGTACGTCAAATATCATCCCAACACCCGTGTGGGGTTTCAATCAATCAAACACAAATTTTATTTGTGTAGTTGGGCAACTGTAAATTTTATCATCCCAATCCATATTAGTCAAATGGGTGTACATAAACTAATAGTCTGATTTGTAACTGAATATTCATTTTCAATTAAGGAGAATTCTATCCCGTTCTTTTATACGTTAAAAATTATATTTTTAATGTTAAAATATTTATTTCACCACTTTACTATTTTTAACAGTTCATTCACTCAATAAAAATGTTATGTTTAACAAACACTTTTTATTTCAGAAAATATTGGCATAACGACGCGATACCGAAATCGGGTAATGTCTAGCATTACCCCTCTCCTGATATTGGCTCGCGCCATACACTCATAACAACTCAATCAACTCAATTCAATTCTCATCCCAAACCAATTCAGAAAAACAAATCAACCAAACCAAACAATCACACAAGTCGCCCTTGGTCTGTGTACGACTGGGAGCAGTTCATATATGCAATTATAAAATAAATAACTGTACAAAGAAAATTATAGTCAGGAGTTCTCACCTTTGGTTTCCACTCCGCCATTTTTATTTCTGAACTTCAAAACAGTCCTGACTTTCCTGAAATTCCAACACAATCTTCTTCACGCCGTTCATAGTAAAAATCACATTTTTATTTCAATTCTAAAAATTATATTTTTACTTCGCTAAAAGTTATATTTTTGGTACTCTACATATATAAAAATCATATTTTTAATGTCGCTACATGTACATAAAGAACTTATTTTAATAACGCTACTACATAGGTAAAAATCATATTTTTAACACGATGTTTACATTATAAAAATCACATTTTTATATCTCTACTACATATATAAAAATCGGATTTTTAGCCAACTAATAATTATTTCTTTGTATGAACATTTTATAAATAACATATATAATCTAAAAATCATATTTTTTATCAATTTAAATACATTTCCATGCCATACACTAGTTAAAAATCATATTTTTAATCTTGCCAAAAATATTTCCTTCCTACGATAAAAATCCTATTTTTAACTAACCAAAAATGATATTTTTACTTAACTAAAAATCATAACTTTATGTAATTAAAATCATAAATTTATATAAATAAAATCATAATTTTATATAAATAAAAATCATAACTTTACATACTTCATATGTCAAAAACCACAGAAGTTTAATGCGGAGAAAACTCACATATTTTCTATCGTCCGGATTTGCTATTCTGGATCCAGAATTTGCAAACGAGTTCCAGTCTTAACACTATCTTTTTTCTAGCTTAAACGCGCCATCCAAAAAACTTTCGCCTAGTGGTCTTCCGTCCGAAAATGATTCATTTCGTCGGAAATCGCGAAAAGATAGTATTTGGAAAGCAGACTTTGGATGCGTTTTCCGGACAGCTACGCAATCCAAAATAGGACTTTCATGTACAAAATAAAAGAGAAAATCGTGCTCTTCGATTTTTATATTGTGGAGTTTTGGCCAGAAATGCAAGATTTGAGAGTTATTGGCGAAATAGTGATAGGGTGTTTTATGCAAAATGGGTTTTTGGACTCGGCGGGGCCCACGGGTGGAGTTGAGTGGCCATAGGGCGGCGTGGGGCCTGACTGGGATGGGGGATGGTGCAGGTGGTAGTATGTAGCCGGCGGAGGAGGGTGGTGGACGTGGTAATTGATTTGGGAGTTTAGGGATTTCATAGGAATGAAGAGAGAAAGACGAGAAAGAAGAAGAGGAGGAGAGGGAGGAGAAGGAGGAGCGGTGGCCAGCGGGGAGGAGGAGCAACGGTAGAAGAGGAGAACATCAGTTTTTTTCTCTCTTTTTTTGATTTTGAACGATGGAAGAGAGAGCATGAGGGAGAGAGAAGGTTTGACCTTATATAATTTATTATTTTTAATTCCAAAAAGTAACTTTTTAATTCGGACTCCAAATCGAACTCACCGACGGTCGTGCCTAATCAAATACCCTATTCCCGACACAATGGAATATGTCCTGTAAGCCAACTCTACCGTTTCGTTCAGTTTTCATTAAAATTAAAATATAAATTAATATAACGTTCAAAGTTGATTTCTACGTACATTTTAATTTACCGGGCCCACATACTGACTCCAAAAATTCCAAAAAAAATAAATCTGGTTATGTTTTGATGATACGGTCCTAAAAAAACTAATTTCGTCGAATTTTGGAGAATGTATGAAATACGGTCATTTTCTAGTTGATCCAAATTGACTAAAACTGTCAAAATACGTTTTACTTCGCCACGCTCACATATTGATTCCAAAAAATATGAATATTGGAATCTAGCAATAATTTAACATTTCAGATCCAACCAAAGTGGTTTCGTCGGAAACAGAGGTCGTTTGCAAAATCACTATTTTTAAGGGCTATATTTTCATAACGACTATTCTGAATTTTCAACTAGGCATCAGATTCGTTGGAAAGATATTTTCAAATAGATTCTAATATTTTTGTTTTTACTAAAATCCAGTTTATTTTGAATCCTGTACATTCATTTGAAATTTGAAATTTGAAATCAATTTTCAAACTATCGCGCCATTTCCAATTTCTTTTATAATTAAAATAAATGTTTATATTCTAACTTCGATTCCAATAAATACATACATTCTAATTCTATTCAAAAATAAATTTATAGTCGTTATTATTTAAAATAAATCATTTTAAAATAAATCATTTTAAATATTCAAAATTCATTAAAATTGCCAAAATAAAATTTTTAAATTGGTTCTAATTTTCCGGGTTGTTACATATTTCAAGTCCAAATCAAAGACCGTTAAGAATCATTAAAATCTTATCAAGCTTCATAAATTTCATTTTATTTCAAAATAACACATTCAACAATTATACATAAGTTAATATCTTCTAAGAGATACATTTTTTTCCATAAAATTTTCAAGAGTTTCAAATCAATGCCGTAGAAATTATTTACAATTCTTATAACCTTCCCTTTCAACTCTTTTCATAGTATACAACTTTAATTTATTCTTTCCCGTTTCAAATATCAAATCTTGTTGAAAGGGATATACTGTCTAATTAGTTGGAAAATATCTTGAAATATCTCTTATTCAAAAATAACATCATGCCTTCGCTACGCACTCTAATTATGCATATACATATTCACTAGTGTTGGCAAAGCATTCTAAAACACTGATTTCAAAATTTTCGGAACCAAATTCTCGAAATTAATATTTCAAAAATCCAATTTCCTTACATAAATTTGGATTCTATATTTATATATTTCCAACTTCTATGGAAATCTCATTAAGGTTCCGTTATATAACGTCTCTGATAAAATCAAAGTTATCTAGTTTGATTTCAATCTTGGTTTGTTTGACACACAACACAGAAGGGGTATGCATAAATGGACCAAATCGAATTCTTTGTGCCCAAAATAGAAGTTTGATATCGAATGATCATCAAAAGGTATGATGGTTCCAATCAAATTCTTGGCTGAATTCGTAAGACAAAAGGGTATGGAAGTCATTACTCAAGAGCAAACGGTTTGAGTTTAAATAATTATCCTAGGCTAAGATGGGATGGTCAAACGCAAACAAGGATACAAGTAATAGCTGTTCAATCATAGGATACTCGATTATTTCATTAGTTTCTTCCTTAAGTAAATCTTTCTTCAAAATTCCATTTTCCTTTGCGTCGTAAGTGATTATTTGTCAAGTGATTTCCGTTCATTTCATAAAGTTATAATGATATTCTTCCCCACTTAAACATTTATTTTGATTTGATTACTATTTTCAAAATCTGAAATGTGGGGTAATATTCTCAACATGTCATAAAATGATATTTATTTTTCTCAATAAATAAACTTACTCACATGATTTTCAAAATTCATATTAAATGTCCAAATCATTGTTCCAACATGTCATTCTTATATATTTCCATATATAAGCTTTCCTTCCATATACCAATTTACTTTTAAAACAATTGTTTCCTTATGTTCATTGGTGTCGAAATTTTTCCCCATCTTAACTTCCTTGAGATTTCATTTCAATACAATTTTCAATTTCATTTTAGTTCAGTTTGATTCAAATATCCCTTTTTATTTCATGTTTGCAAATCAATTTTCAAAACTTCCAATTTGTTTTGAATTACATGTCATGATGGTTATTTCAAAAATCCAACTCACATCCTAAAACCAATCTTGTTGTCAAACATTTTATTTGATTCGAATTATTATTCGATCAAGTCTTTGTACTTAATTTACACAACCAAAACTGCTCGGATCATACTGCATACTTTACTAAAATAGTTAGGTTTTAAAATCATAAGTTGGAATAAACAAGATGAATAAAAGATAAGATAAAGCTTCACAAATTATAAACCAACCAAAATAGTTACGTACATAGTAATTTAGGTAAAATAATTTAAGTAAAACAATAAATAGATATTTTAGTATAACATAAGCAAATACCATAATTTACAAAGAAATTAATTTGAGTTCGACATAAATAATAGGTTAAATAAGATCAAAAGTTTAAATTGTTAAATACAACTAATTTAGTCAAAATAGAAGGTTAAATATAAATACAAGAGAGTTTACACAAAACAAATAATATGTTATATAAGAGTTAAATACAAGCAGTTTGTAGAATAATAGGTTCAAATAAATTGGTTAAATATAAATAATTCAGAAAAGTAGAAAGCTAAACATACATACAAAATGAGTAGTTTAAGTAAAATAACGAATTAACGGTTGAGTGTTAATAGTATTAGCTTGAAAGAATTAATGAAAAACTATTATTTCAAACAATAAAGACAGAATATATTGAGTAATTAATTACCAAATTCAGTCTGATCTGAGTCAATTTTTCTATCGTTTCAACTCACGTTCCAACCGTCGTTCCTCAACCCAGATATCGATCAAATTCCACTTTGTCATGCTTAACTTTACCAAGCTTCAGACGTACTTTTCTTCGAAACCCATTCTAGGTACTTGTCAAAATCTTTTCTTTCTTAGGTAGAAATATTTTTCAAATAATAGTTTTTTTGTATGAACCACGGTCGTTATTCGAAATTTGTTCACATATAGATTTCAAATACTTTTATTTCAGTTATCACATAATTTTTTTTCCTCTCTCTCTTTTTTCTTTCCTTTCAAAATAATTTATTAGGAAATTTCAAACACTTGGAAATCAGTGCATCTATCACTTTTATTTTCCTTGAAAATTTCGAACACTCGACGATAGATTTTGGAAATCTTTACCGCAAAAGCTTTTATTTTGAAAAATACTATCTTTAATATTTTATTTTCAAAATCTTTTTCAATTTTTTTTTGAATTCTGCTGATTCCAATATCAATTCTGCTCATTCTAAGGTATTTCTACCTTATCTCTAATGAGTTTTCCAACCGAATAAGCCAAGCTTTATATGAACCAAAGATCTGATGCCAGATGTAACGACCGGGCATTTTACCCGTTCCAAATCGGTATTTAAACCAGTTCGAGACGTCCAAAACGACAGATTGTTATTGGCTTACATGGTTTAAACAGAATGAATACAAAATCACATAGTACAATAATTGCAGTGGAATAAAATTTCATATAAAATCAGAGTTATACACAATATTTGCACAGCGGAAAAATTATATAACGTATACATGAATTTTTAACTGAATAAAATTTACATTTTTTTGAGCTTAGAGAACACAAGCGTCTTCATGTCTCCACATTCTCTCCAGTTTGCGAGCTGATATCTCTAAACCTGGAACACTTGGGGCCTGACCCGAGCGTCCCATGTAAAATACACAAAACACTCGAGTCAGGATTAAACTTATTTCAAATAAGTAGACTTCGTAAAACACATAATGATAATTGGTTTTAATCCTACACTTTGCTAAATAATTCGAACTTAATACTCTGTGAACTGCCGACTTTATGGACAAAGCATGCATCAAAAAACACGACAATGAATTTATGAAGGTAGCATTGCATAAGAGAAACAGTGCACGTGTGAACTTATGAAATCAAATTTTTACTATCAAGACACGAATGGGGTACAATCCTAAACCAGCACTGCTGCATGTTTATGGCAACAAGCTTGAACTAGCGTATGAGTTGACAGGTGTGCATGGGCCAAGCAAATATAAGGGGGGCTACAACAACTGTTTATGACACGAAAAATATTAGTTTCTTTGTAAACTGAATCAAAATAAGGCACCCCAAACTTGTTTATCAAAATGGCAATTCAACATAATATACCGTACTAGAATTCATGCATGCCGCTACTAATGAATCACGCACATTGACATGAGTCTTTAGCACAAATAAATAGGGGTTAACAACAAGATTATCCCAAATGAAATGGTCATGTCAATATTCAAGTATTAAAGTGTGTACATATGAGAACACTATGTGAAACGGTGATACACTTTGCAAAACTGGGCTAACAATTATGACTTTAAATAGTGCCAAAGTTTAGTATACAAATAGAGAGACTAATAATAAGGGAATGAGTGAAGCATCCCAAAACTAGAACCTAGGGGTAGGAATCAAGTATGTTTAATCAGGCATGTGTTATATTCTAGCACCAAAATTCCATAGTAGAAGGTAGTGATGTTAAGGACTCATTGGTGCGGCGATCAGAGAGGTAAGCATGGTTTGCCATTTTACACTTTCAAATTCAGACTAAATAGGCAGGGGGAAATCTATGTAGAAATTATACATGCAATAGGTTAGTACTTGTGCTATGGCTTATTTCTATCTCAACAGTTATGCATGGATTCTAACATTTCCATTGTGTTTACATGTTTATATAACAAGGGAAACTTGTACTGTTATGCCAACTGGGAAACATAAAGCAAAGTTTGGCCCAAAAGTGAACAACAAAATCTGGAAGTCGAATAGAAAAAACATGTGTACTTTTCTTTGAGGTCGGGTCAAGGTGATACAATACATGCGACTACTTATAATGTGATATATGAAAATTCCTGTGTTCATTCGAAAATCATACTGCAAGGGGCAATGGTAAATAGGACCCGTCATGGGTGAAAATGAAGAATAACACCCAGTTTCAACAACTACAAAAGGGAAATCAACATCAGTCATAATGCATACGACCACAGGGTGAGGTACAGTAGGGGGGAAACTAAAATCAAATTAGGTAGCTAAGATAATTATTGGATGACAAGAAAATGGCAGTCCAAACAACCATACTCAGTGGACACGCGAAGCAACACACATGAAATAAGTAAATCATAAGTAAACTTACAAATAATCGGTGAGCGAGGCGCCTAGAAGGACAGAGGGTGGACTGCAACGACGTCGAAGACAGTGTGGAGTTCAAGCTATCGGAGGCTCCCAAAACTAGGCACGAAGTGATGGCGGCGTTTGCTCCGTCTTCCTCGTGGTTCCAAGCCCGAAGTCCTTGCTGACTAAGAACAAGAGTTGACGTCATAGACTAGGAATGCCTTTGTGGCGGTGGACAACGATGCATGACGAAGAGCGAGATCGAGGTGTAAGCTCCAAAGCTGGCAGCTTTTAGCTGCGAGCTAGCTTTCTTTCGAGTGTCCGGTAGTGGCTTCTGGTGATGTGGTCACACGTGAAGTTTGAAGTGGTGACGTGGGAGATGACGGAGCGGAGGGAGAGGCGCGACTTTTGGGGTAGTCGTACCAGCGAAGGCTTTTGAGCATCGTGAAGGAAAGAAGGGATGCTCAGCCATTTTCAAATCTATTTTTTTTTTTTTTTTTTTTTTTTTTGCAGTGGAGGGATTTTAGGTAAATCGAATTGGGAAAAACTGAATTTGTGGGGATTGATTTCTGATTTGGGAAGCAAGCAACAGTAATTAAAATGAGGAGAGAATGGTTCGGTGGAGAACAGACGGAAAATGAGGTACGTGTTCTATAATACAAAGAAGGGAACCGGTAGCAGAACCGAATAACCACGTGTCATTCATTTCAGAGAGGCAATGACAGGTGGTAAATAATGTCCACTGCCCAAATCCCGAGTGAGATTTCTAGGAGCTGCTACAAATCTATAGGGAAGATATTATCAGATTCGGTCAAATATGGGTAGATTCAAACCATGGGCTGAACAGAAGGGAGTGGTTTTGAACGAGCATCACTAAAGAACATTGCACAGCTGAGATGAACGACGTTATTCGTTTCAATGAATTTGAATTTCAAACTATTCATTAATGCATATACTTAACGGTTTATTCAACAAAATTAATTACCCATTTAAATTGAAACATTCAAACTTTATTAAAATTTAATAACTTTCAGTTCTCAAGTTACAATGGTTTATAAATCAATCAACTTTTGTTACAATTATATTTTTTCCATATAACGTTCATACTTGAAATATTTTATGGAAAGAATTCAAGTCTATATATGCAAATTGGTTAAGTAAGACATAAGTTAAAATATTGTAAAACATTAAATGCAAATCATTTAATCAAAATAGAATTTTATGCAACGAATATATTTACAAAATCTAAGCGTAAAATTTTAGTATCTTAGCAAGTTCAAATAAAATGATTTAGAAAAACAATTCAGTAAAATAAAATAAATGCTTCTAGTATAGAATAGATAAGTCGAAATAAATATAATAAGAATATAAGCTAAAGGAAGTTAAAATATTGTAACTGTATAAACAATAAAAATTAAATCGAAGGAAGAATGTTACAATTACAAAGAGCTAGAACACAACTAAGAACGTAATATGTATAGTCAAATACACTAAAATTGTAGTATAATAGTTAAGTACAAATAGTCAAGAAAAAATAAAACCAAATAACCAAATACAAATTTAAAGGCTAGCATGTTGTGTAATTTTGTTAAAATACAAAAATAATTTGGAACATTTGAAACTTTAGTACAATTAGAAAATAGCTAAATGCAAATAAACCATAGATAATTTAACTACAAATCCAAATTTTAAATTTTTGACAAACATTCGAATTAAATGAAAAGAATTAAAGGTTCATGTCAAGCCATGTATAAATTTATAAAAGAAGCAACCTTAATTCACGTTCGATTAGATACATTCCAAATCCAAGTATGAATGTTCACTTTAATTTATAATATAAATATCCTAATAAATTCAAATGTTAATAATTCTTCTTTTAACAAACATTCATATTAAAAATTTAAATCTACACAAGGATTTTTTTTTAAGTTTATTCAAATACGTTTACAAAATTTTTAGTCCAAATTTCAAATTAAATCCAAATATAAATAAATTCCAATACAAATAATATTTTTGAACTGTATATCAATACCCAACTATAAATATTTATTTGAGCAAAAATTTTAAATTAATTTATATTTTAATGTCGAAAATTCTAGTTTGTTACAATAGTTATTGTTAAATGTACAAAATCCATATAAATTTATTTATATGGATATTGGCTGAATTTTATTCCGATTTGGAATAAATATGAATATTTTAATAATATATTATTGAATGAAAATTGATTTTTTTATGTTTGGTTTTGGATGGACACAAAGATAATAAAATATGAGAGAATATTTATAATAGAAACGAATGGATTTGAATTAATTTTCATTCAATTATAATTTGTTCAAGTTTATTGTGAAATGAATGGTATTTTAAAAATATGAACCTGAGTTAAGTATATAAACATTATTTTAACTCGAATGGATTTTTCTATTGATTTTATTCATTTTATAATGAATATCGAGAAAACTGGGTTTTAAAATCTAACTTTTTGAAAATATTATTGTGACGGCCCGCCCTGCACCAATCGACATTTACTCCAAAAGTGCGCTGTACACATGTCCAGTTAGCACGGGACGGTCGTCAGAAGGAAAGGAAAGGAGGAAATGAACTAACAAGGAACCTGTAGAATGTCTCACAGTGCATGGTACAAAATATAATAACAACATACTTGACATAAAACAGGTGAGACAGTGCATAAGCTGAAAACAACTAACATAGCAGCGGAAAATCCAAGTACAGCTTATGATCCAAAGTTAACATTATTACAACTTTTCAACTGTCTCAAGAAGAAAAAGTAAGATAGGGGGAGGTACGCTACTAATGCCCATGTAGCGACCACCAACGACACAGGGAGAATATATATATATCATACATGGAAGCCTCCTGCTCGCCTCTGAATCAGCTACTCGCGCATCACCATCTAACCTGTCTCTAGTCTTCTCGTGCGAGCACCCAGGGTAATAAGAAGAGACATAAAACTCTGGGTCAGACAAAAAGCCTGCTATG
This sequence comes from Allium sativum, assembly GCA_030737875.1. Classification (NCBI taxonomy): domain Eukaryota; kingdom Viridiplantae; phylum Streptophyta; class Magnoliopsida; order Asparagales; family Amaryllidaceae; genus Allium; species Allium sativum. Next base: position 962,350,103 of record CM060912.1, on the reverse strand, counting down.
AGCGATAAGCATCTAAACAGAACAATAACAGGTAGACTAAACCATACCTGAACCTGGACTTGCAACCAAAGAGTTAGCACTACATACTGTACAACACTCTAAGGTGCCAATAACATGTGGTGTAAAGATAATGGGGGTGGGGGTGTGCATGTCATAGTGATGGAAACAATCAAACATAGCATCCATCCTCACATCTCTCGCTCAGTGCGTAAAGCATACGATATTCACCACTTCGATCACCCAATACACTTCGCTATGATCACTTTGCCCCATGAAGTCTCAATGACTTCACTGCACTGATCCACAGCCACTAATCCTCTGCTATGTCCACTTTGCCCCATGGAGTCGCAATGACCCCACTGCACTGGCTCATAGCCTTACTAATTCTTTACTATGTCCACTCTGCCCCATGGAGTCACAATGACCCCACTGCACTTGCTCATTGTCTTACTACGCATCACTTTGCCCCTCGAGTCATAATGACTCTATTGCACTGATAACGTAGTCTTGCTACCATCACCTTGCCCCTCAATTCATAGTGACTCTACTGCACTGAGAAGTAGCCCATCATCCATTCTCGGTGGTGAATCGAAGTTATGAACGTTGACAACTCCTTAGAACACGTCCCGCAGCAAAGTCCAACCATGAAGTGAACTCATTGGTTCCCAAATGGATCCTGAGCTCTAACTTCCATTTGGACTACCTTTGCATCTCGGGTTATTGATCATCATCGGATCGGTTCAGATCTTCCCCTAATCACTAGTTCGGTTCGAATCGGAATGCTTCCCTTCACTGGATCGGGTTGGATTCTCGAGCTTGCCACGGTTCAGATCGGCCTCTTCTAAAGCACCCCGGGTCGGGACGTAGTCTCCAAGCCCAGTCGTAGTACATCGGTTCAGGTCGGGGCACCATGGCGGATCGGGTCAAAGAACACTAGGCGGGTCGGATCGGATGATGCATGCCACAAGAAGTGCAAGTGGATCGAAGTGTGAAGTGTGAGAGTGGATCGGGTCCTCCTAACCGATCCGATCCAGTTCGGGTGTCTTCCTGCACTTTTTCCAGCAAGCAGTTTACGCCACTCGATGACGTTTTCGACTATTCCAACTATTCTAATCAATCACAAAGCATACCATACAGTCATAGCAACATGTGTAATAACCACAAACATCAAAACAACAATATAATGGGTTAAAGTGGATCAAATCTAGCCAAAACCCCATACTTTCCCTTAAGCATGTTTAGGTGAAACTAATGATATGATTAGAAAAACTTAACCAAATTAACCCAAATTCATATCAGAGGTCTAAAACATCATTTAAGGATTTATAAGTATTTTTCCAGAATTTTATCATGTTTAAATTCGCTAATTAACACTAATTACCCTTAATTAGCCATAATTAGTGAGGAACTATGCAAATCACTCACCTTAGCCACAAATAAAACTTAGATCTGAAATAAATCTCTGATTTGGTGCGAATCCCAATGCTAAACAGCAGCTCTAACGTTGATTTGGTGAAGTTCTCCCTTGATTTGATGTTGCTAAGCCCAATCTTCAAGTAGAAAGTGATTTGGAGGTGATATAGAGGTTGGAGGCCATTTTTAGGGTTTCTAAGAGGTAAGTGGAGGCTAGGAAACTAAAATGGAATGAATCTCTTACCCTTTTCAGTCGCCCCATAACCCTAATCCCGAAATGGGTTATGGGCCCATTCACTAATCACCCTATTTGGCCCGGTTAAGCAGTTTTTCACCTTCCAAACCTTATTTCAGCCATATCTCCCAAACGGTAAGTCCGTTTCTCACATGTGACCACTCAAAAAGGTAAACCATCAAACGAAACTAATGGAAGTGGTTTCAGGTCAAAATTCCTTTCCACTCAAAAGTTATGGCCAAAACAAGATCAGCTAGGGGCAAAACGGTCATTTAAAAATCGACAAAAAACATGAACCCAAAGTTACATAACCATACGTGTAATGACCCGCATTGGCAGAGGTATTATAATTGATTTTTTTTAATTATATTAATGGTGATTAGTGAATTTAATGATCGTTGAATTAAATAATGATGAATATTTAATTTAAAATAATAAATTAAATAATATATTTAATTCTGAAATAATCAGAATTAGCTGAAATGGCGATATGGTGCGAACCGGATCATTTGTGATATTTAATTCAGCATGGAATTGAATTTGAATAACGAATATATTCAATCATCGACAGTTGAACATATAGTTTATAGTATAATTATAAACGAGCTCGAATGGCGCTGCATTTCGCTATTTGGCGATTTGATCTTCAATTAAATGTACAGGATTCGTTTGAAGCCGGATTTCTGTGAAACAAGAAACGTGTAGAGCTGGTGCAGTATATCTTTCTAGTGGAAGAGAAAAACCAGGATTTCGTCGTGTAGATTTTGAGATATATCTAAATCAAATTTTAAAATAGTCGCTATAGAATCGTTTATCGACCATATCGGTTTATTCGATATAACTAGAGATCGTGCTTGAATTTAGATAAGGTTCTTTAGAGACTTAGTGATAATTTAATTTTTAGAATTTTACTGTAATTTTTAATTAATTTAATAAGCAACTTTTTATTTGGAGTATTTTGCACCCTGTAATCAACATTTTGAGATTTCAAAATATGAGTTAATCTACCGGTATTATTATATTTTTTGGATCATGGCACCGAGCTGATTACAACGGTATGTTTACTTATGTCGACAACAGTTTGTAAAGGATTTTATAAAGGAAATTCTTTATTACATGATGGGGTACACTAAAACTTTTACATATAAAATTATCCTAACTTATTTGTGATCAAACAAGAAGCCACGTTTTACTTCCACCAAACCGTCAGTTCTCCATGGTCCTCAAAGCAAGCTCGTGGTCTTCAAAGGATCCTCAAGAATTCCAACGAAAATCTATAAATACATGATTTATTTCTAAACCTAATTTTTTTCTCTTCTCTGCTCAATACGTTGTAGCCGCCAGACAAAATTCCTTCCAGCAAAAATGGCGAACAAAATAATTCCTAAAAAAATCTCCAAACCATTCATTCGACCTCCTATCGTGATTCTCTTCGATATGGTAGGTACTTTGGAGGATTCGAACTCCTCGATGATTCGCAGTGTATATGAACAGCGATGTCGGGTCTCCTGTTTCCTCGAGTTGAAGGGTTGAATGGTGGACTTGGGTTTTGTTTGGTGAAGGAAGGTTGACATAGTGTGGGTGCGGTTTGTAAACTGGAGAAGGAGAGGGTCGTGTTGGTAGAAGGAATACAAAGTTGCTTTACTGTTCGACGCAGGCAAGTGGGACGATGAGTGGGGTAAAGGACGTGTGCTTCACTATTGCCGTGGGAATTTCCAAGTGCTGATGGCTTCATGGAAGTGCGGTACAGACATGTTATGGTGTGATGGGGTTTTCATAACTATCGAGTAGGGCATGGGCGGGATCGCAGTGGCAAGGTGGTCATAGCAGCAACGTTTTTAGGAGAAAAGAAGAGAATTGTAGTTACAGGAAGCAAGAGTAAATATGAAGGCCGAACTGGGAACACGGTGAAATGATGTAGTGGAGTTTGAAGCGTACACTAAGGGTTCGGTGATGAAAAATATAAGATGGAGATCGAACTGATGAAAAGTGGGTTGGTGGTTTACTGGAGCACCGAAATGGGATTGGGGAAGAGAAAGATAAGGGTCGGGTTTGGTATTTGTTTATTGGGCTTGGGCTAAGAAAACAAAGATAAGCCCAAAAATATATATAATCAATTAGTTTAAATTTTTATTTAAAATGTATGCCATCTTGTATAACGCATATCTTCATCACACGTTATCAGAAATTCGAACCGTTAGTTGCGTTGGGATCGTATGGACGGGAGCAACGAAATGGAGCTGACAGGGAGTGAATCCGAGCTCGTTACAATTTATGGCGAAATAATTTGTCCGTCGAAAATCAAATAACGCAAACTGTTATTTGACGGTTAACGCGCAACGGTGAGTAAATCTCACTAACTCTGAACAGTTTATAATTTCATGTTGTACTTTTAGAACTGTTAGATATTGGCTGATTGACCGTGTGTTGACTGTTTGATTGAACTGCTAGTCAGTTAGTTAAATTTTCTATATTGATTCTGTTTAACAGAATATATCATATGGAACTGAAAAGTGATGTTATCTATATTGTTTAACATCTGTGATGCAGGAAAACAGGTTGGAGGAATCCAACTGGATTCCTCAACATTTATTTTACTGTTTTCATATATTGTGATATATGATGTGTTATATAATCTATTTTGGATTATGGGTGTTGGAATGATATTGATCATTGTTATTCGATATTTTAAATATCATAAGAAACCCTGGGATGTAAAAAAAAGAAGTATTTCAATGTATATTGAAATAAAGGGATTTTATAAAATCACGGGATTTTATAAAAGGAAATATTTATAAAACGAACACGGTTTTATAAAAGGGTTATTTATTTAGAAAATAAATAGAAATAGAAAAGGAATATTTATTTAGAAAATAAATAGAAGTTATAAATAAGAAATATTTGTAACGGTAAATAGAAGTTATAAATAAGAAATATTTGTAACGGTAAATAGAAGTTAAATAGGAAATATTTGTAACGGTAAGTAAACGTTATAAAAAGGAAATAGTTGTAACGGAAAACGTAGTTTATAAAAAGAGTTAATCGATGTTAGTTAATCGATTAGTGATAAAGTAAAAGGAGCTAATCGATGTTAGTTAATCGATTAGTGTTAAAGTAAAAGGAGTAAATCGATGTTGGTTAATCGATTAGAGTTAAAGAATAAAAGAGTTAATCGATGTTAGTTTAATCGATTAGTGAGAAAGTTAAAAGGAGCTAATCGATGTTAGTTTAATCGATTAGTGAGAAAGTTAAAAGGAGTTAATCGATATTGGTTAATCGATTAGAGTAAAAGTTAAAAGGAGCTAATCGATTTTAGTTTAATTGATTAGTGAGAAAGTTAAAAGGAGCTAATCGATGTTAGTTTAATCGACTAGAGTAAAAGTTAAAATGAGTTAATCGAATATAGTTTATTCGAATAGAAAGCAAAGGAGTTAATCGAATATAGTTTATTCGAATAGAAGCAAAGGAGTTAATCGAATATAGTTTATTCGAATAGAAGCAAAGGAGTTAATCGAATATAGTTTATTCGAATAGAAGCAAAGGAGTTAATCGAATATAGTTTATTCGAATAGAAAGCAAAGGAGTTAATCGAATATAGTTTATTCGAATAGAAAGCAAAGGAGTTAATCGAATATAGTTTATTCGAATAGAAGCAAATGAGTTAATCGAATATAATTTATTCGAACAAAGTAAAAGGAGTTATCGAATATAGTTTATTCGAAAGGAGTTAAGTGAAATGGGTAAATCAATAGAATTAGTCAAATAGAGTTAATCCAATAGTGTTAGTCCAATAGAGTTAATTGATAAGGGTTAATCGATTAGAGTTAAGTGAAAAGAGTCAATCGAATATAGCTATTCGAAGGAGGGTTAAGTAAGGAAGTTAGTTAAAGAAATATAAAGTGAACTTTGTCTATTTCAAAGTTAGAAATGTTGTTCAGTTAAGGTCTGAGAGGTAGCTCTACCCCAACTTGATTGGCTTCGTTTTTAACTAAGGAATAGTTAAGGTTCGGCAGTAAAGGAAATGTTTTGAGTTGGCATCGCGATTAAACAAAATATGTTTTCTAATAAAGAAAACAAGAAATGGAAATGTTTTCCATTGTTAATAACGTATATTTTCCAAATTTAGAAAATAAGAAATGTTGAATATAGGGAAACAGGAGATGAAAAATGAACTAAGGAGATAAATGTTGAATGATGTTTGATTGATATAAATTTCCATTTGGAAATAATATCGTTGGTTGCACACCTGTTTTTGTTTGATAGTTAAATCACAGACTATCGAAGTTTTGACCATTTTAACGTTGTTAATATGGAGAGACCGGTTGGATTATTATCCAAAGAACCACTCTGTATTGGCATAAGCGTTGTGAATCATATATGCCAAAGGAAATTGAAGACGGAGTTATGCAAGGGCTATCCTGTTTACAGAATAGTGCCTTCGGTTCATCCTGTTCCGGGATAACTTGTATGGATGGATGTCTGATAGAGTATGTCCAGACAATCACGTATATTGATTTCTCCAACTGTACCAAGAGTGGAAGCGGAGAAGGAAACTTCTCTTAACTAACACATAATGTATGGTTGAGGACGTCAATCGGTGATGTGATGGATTTGACAATGTGGCATTCAAAGTAAATCTGATGTGATGATAAAGCGTAGCTTCTAGCCTCATCATCCGGTAAATGACAGAAATCGGGCAGGCAGCATGGCTAAGTCGGTCGCACCGAAGTAGGGTGTATAATCACCTGATCTAGAGTTTCATTTACTTCTAAAAATCTATTGTTGATGCTATCCCATTCGTGAAACGGTTGCTGATCCCAACCGTTGGTGATATACATTCGATACGCTCAAGCGAAATGAGTGGTCGGTCATGTGTGGTCGGGTTGCAAGATGTTCTTGTTGAACCCAGTGTATTCCTTTCTAGAGGTACACTAGCGAAAGGTGGTTCCATACCTTGTCATAGTTGGAAATCCATTACCCAATACGTGCTTGCGGTTTTGATTGTATACTATATATGTAGAACGTGAGATGAAAGCGTTCTGCTAGATGATTATTATATTGTGTTGATAGACATTATTATAATATCAAATTTTTTTTGATATAAAGATATTTTGGATTCTCATAAGGGAAAAACCTGTTCCGTTATGCGGCGTGGTCTTATGAGATATCGTTTACTTGTTCGAACTGTTTTAAACTATTTTACTCATACCAGTCCCATGACTGACCCGGAGTTTACTTTGTTGTTTTCCCTAAATTCTTGGGTGCCTAAATTTGTATGGGCAGTCAAGTAGTCGGGATTTACAGACATACTGGAAGAGCTTGGAGCAGGAGGCTTCAGGATCATGTAGCTATAGTTATTTCCGCTGTATTGTAAGTGTTGTACTTTGATAATGTATTGTATACATAAAATGATTTATTTCAAGGATATGTTATGAAATATATTTATTCGTTCCGCTGTGAGATTCGTGTTACTCTGATGTTGTGTTCTTCTTCTTCTATTCTAAGTTTCTATCTTATCTTTCCTCACCCTCTAATTTCTTTCACTAATTACTAGGATTTTTCGATGGTTTGGTTATCGACATCGTGCTTATGTCTATAACCAAAGTCGCTTAAAATCCGGGTCGTTACAGTTGGTATCAGAGCTTAAGTTAAGAATTACTTGGCTCTGTGGCGTGACTAGGTAGAGATAGGGTTAGTAATACCCTAGACTGAGATTGAGTGTATATATACGAGTGAACGTATTTGTTATTGATATAAAAATTTGTTTTATATTGTGGAGATTTATTGGTTGAGTTGTTTATATGTTCTGGTCGATCAGTTTGATCCACTGTATCGGTAGGGATTTTGTAAACACTTGAACACGATGAGCCATCATGGCATGGTTTGAAAATAGGGTAAATTAAAATAAGTTTACCCAAGGTATATCTCGATATAGAGAAGATATATATATATCAAAATTATAAGAGTAAGATTATAAATTAAATGGTTATGTGAATAACCAATCAGAATTCATATAAGTGAAATGCGTGAATCAGATGAGTTAAATATGAAATTAAAACCAGAAATTGAATTAAAATTCTGGAGAATTAGATAAGTGTTTGTAAATGGATTTTGGATTAAAAATAAGGAAAATTTAACATCCTAGGAGATTTTAAATTTATTTTACAAGCAGTGTGAATTATATTTTTGAAATGAATTTCAAAGTGGAAATGTTTAAAAATGGTTTTATAGTATTGAACTCACTCCGATCGCTGGAAATTAGATTCTGATGATGACAGCTGCATCATCAGTATCCATTTTCGAGTTGTAAGTGACGAATTACTACCAGAGATACTGTTTTGAATTTGTTTTGGGAAAGACAAGTTGTGTTGAATTTCAAAATAGGATTTATAATATGGAATTTGAAATTTTAAATAGATTTGAAATATTAACTTGTTTTAAAAGAAATAAAACAAGAAGTTCCTTTATAAACGAAGTTTATAAATAGTTCTTTTATAAACGAGGTTTATAAATGAAGTGGAGAGAATTATCATTGGATAATTCAGAAATAAAAATACAAGTGTGAAATTGAAAGGGAAATCTATCTTCCAAAGGTAGAAATATCGATTTCAAAGGGAATTGAAATTGAGACGTTTTAAAGAAATTTGAATAGAGGGAATTTGAATATGAGAAATCAAATAGAATTTGAATAAGAGAAGTGATATAGAATTTGAATATAGAAATTCAAAGTTGATTTGAATATAGAAATTCAAAGGGAGTTTGAATATATGAAATTCAATGGAAGTGATATAGAATTTGAATATAGAAATTCAAATGGCGTTTGTATATAGAAAATATAAGAGATTTCAAATATAGAATTTGAATATCGAAAGTGAAATGAAATTTGAATGTAGAAGTTTCAAATAGAATTGAAATTTGAATATAGAAGATTCAAAAGGAATTAAAATGAAATAAAGAGAATTCAAATAGATTCGAAAAATGAAATTCAAATATGGGATTTGAATAAGAGATTGGAAATGAAATTCAAATATAGAATTTGAATAAGAGAATTGAAATGGAATTTGAATATAGGAAATTCAAATAGAATCGAAATGGAATTCAATTAGTTGATAAACAAGTTAAAATATATTTGAACATGTTATATTCAAATATGAAGGTGAAATGGGCAAACCAGTAATTTGAAAATCACTTAACGAACTAAGTTAAAATGAGTGGATTAAGTTGACATGAATTAGAAATGTATGGATATACATGAGATAGGTATGGAAAAGGTATGAAGGTATATAAATAGAATGCTCAACGGAAAGGTATGTATTCAATTCATATATGAGATTTTATGCGCCGTATCGGCAAGCCGCTTGGCTTTTCTTTTTATTTTTGATTGGAAAAGGCCTGTGTGGCAGTTTGGGGATTTTCCCGATGCTCCTAGTACAATGGAGGTTATGGAAAATTTTTCCGGGAATCTAAGGAGTTAGAATATTTTTAAGATAATTTGATAATTAGAAATCAACGTATCGATATATATGGAAGTCGATAAGGAAACGCACTTAGAAATAGAATAGTATAATCAAAAAGGGAGACTAAGAATAAAATCTAGTAAGAATAGAAACAGAAAGTGTATACGTGTTTAAAAGTGAATAAGTAGTTGTATGGTATTGATTATTCGAGTAAGTGGTCTTGTCTGTTTTGACGTTGAATGTTATTCAGTCAAGGTCTGAGAGGTAATTATACCCCAACTTGGTTGATTTCATGATATACCGATAAGTAGTAAGATTTCAGGCTCGAAGATCAAATGTTGAATAAGAGTTAGTTGAATATAGTATTTGGGTCGTTGTAACAATGTTTTACACAACATCCGTTTTAACCCAAATAAGTGTAAGCTTGGAAATATAATAAAAAAAATATTTCCTAAGTATAGAGATAAACGAGATCGGAAAAGAGATAAGTAATTGAGATATTTTCCAATTGTAAATAGCATATATTTTCTAAAAGTTTAGAAAATAAAGGAAGACGATATTCGGAAATGTTTTCCAAATAACGTAAAAGGCCAATAAGGTAATTGAAAATATTTGGTTAACAAATATTGATAGAGAAATAGAGAAGTGATTTAACTAATGGAATATTGATTATGGGCTCAGTTGAATTTCAAAAAGGAAAATTTGATTTTTGAAAAGAGTAAACTGTTTAAAAACTCCCAGGGAAGGAGTTTTTGAGTTGAAAACAAATTTAACAGAAATTTGTGAAAGAAAAATTTGAATTAAAGTAAAGCCAGTAAAGTGGTAACTGAGATTGAATTAGAATGATATCAAGACAAATTGGATTGTGAGATTCAAATTTGAAGTGTGATGTGATAATCAAGTTAAGAGTTGGGAATCGAGAAGAAAACTCGAGTTGAAATGAAAATTTGGCTTGGTAAAAAGGCGAATGGTTGTGTTGGAGATGAAAGTGATTTCAGAATTTGATTGGGATAACACTGGTATATGCTGAGTTGATAGCATATGGAAGTGACAGAGTTGATATGCCCGACAAAAGGTACAAGTTTATATTTCTATTGGATATAAGATTTTTGAGCCGAATTGGCAAGCCGCTTGGCTGTTTGATTTTCTTTTGGATTGGAGATGGCCCAGAGAGGCGAGTTGGAGTTGTACCGATTTACCAGTACAAAGGAGGTGCTGGCGAAATTTTTTCGATGAGTTAAGGTGTTAGAAAATTTTCAGGATTTTTGAAAATTTTCGTTGATAAGAATTAATTAATGATTTAATTGAAATTAAATTGGTTCAGTTGAAACTGAAGTTAAGAAGTGAACAAATATGTTCTAACCAGTCGATAGGGTCGTTCTCTACCTTTTAGCAATTTCGAGGACGAAATTATTTTAAGTGGGGAAGAATGTAATGACCCGCATTGGCAGAGGTATTATAATTAATTTTTTTTAATTATATTAATGGTGATTAGTGAATTTAATGATCGTTGAATTAAATAATGGTGAATATTTAATTTAAAATAATAAATTAAATAATATATTTAATTCTGAAATAATCAGAATTAGCTGAAATGGCGATATGGTGCGAACCGGATCATTTGTGATATTTAATTCAACATGGAATTGAATTTGAATAACGAATATATTCAATCATCGACAGTTGAACGTATAGTTTATAATATAATTATAAACGAGCTCGAATGGCGCTGCATTTCGCTATTTGGCGATTTGAACTTCAATTGAATGTACAGGATTCGTTTGAAGCCGGATTTCTGTGAAACAAGAAACGTGTAGAGCTGGTGGAGTATATCTTTCTAGTGGAAGAGAAAAACCAGGATTTCGTCGTGTAGATTTTGAGATATATCTAAATCAAATTTTAAAATAGTCGCTATAGAATCGTTTATCGACCATATCGGTTTATTCGATATAACTAGAGATCGTGTTTGAATTTAGATAAGGTTCTTTAGAGACATAGTGATAATTTAATTTTTAGAATTTTACTGTAAGTTTTAATTAATTTAATAAGCAACTTTTTATTTGGAGTATTTTGCACCCTGTAATCAACATTTTGAGATTTCAAAATATGAGTTAATCTACCGGTATTATTATATTTTTTGGATCATGGCACCGAGCTGATTACAACGGTATGTTTACTTCTGTCGACAACAGTTTGTAAAGGATTTTATAAAGGAAATTCTTTATTACATGATGGGGTACACTAAAACTTTTACATATAAAATTATCCTAACTTATTTGTGATCAGACAAGAAGCCACGTTTTACTTCCACCAAACCGTCAGTTCTCCATGGTCCTCAAAGCAAGCTCGTGGTCTTCAAAGGATCCTCAAGAATTCCAACGAAAATCTATAAATACATGATTTATTTCTAAACCCAATTTTTTTCTCTTTTCTGCTCAATACGTTGTAGCCGCCAAACAAAATTCCTTCCAGCAAAAATGGCGAACAAAATAATTCCTAAAAAAATCAAAAAAATCTCCAAACCATTCATTCGACCTCCTATCGTGATTCTCTTCAATATGGTAGGTACTTTGGAGGATTCGAACTCCTCGATGATTCACAGTGTATATGAACAGCGATGTCGGGTCTCCTGTTTCCTCGAGTTGAAGCGTTGAATGGTGGACTTGGGTTTTGTTTGGTGAAGGAAGGTTGACATAGTGTGGGTGCGGTTTATAAACTGGAGAAGGAGAGGGTCGTGTTGGTAGAAGGAATACAAAGTTGCTTTACTGTTCGACGCAGGCAAGTGGGACGATGAGTGGGGTAAAGGACGTGTGCTTCACTATTGCCGTGGGAATTTCCAAGTGCTGATGGCTTCATGGAAGTGCGGTACATACATGTTATGGTGTGATGGGGTTTTCATAACTATCGAGTAGGGCATGGGCGGGATCGCAGTGGCAAGGTGGTCATAGCAACAACGTTTTTAGGAGAAAATAAGAGAAGTGTAGTTACAGGAAGCAAGAGTAAATATGAAGGCCGAAATGGGAACACGGTGAAATGATGTAGTGGAGTTTGAAGCATACACTATGGGTTCGGTGATGAAAAATATAAGATGGAGATCGAACTGATGAAAAGTGGGTTGGTGGTTTACTGGAGCACCGAAATGGGATTGGGGAAGAGAAAGATAAGGGTCGGGTTTGGTATTTGTTTATTGGGCTTGGGCTAAGAAAACAAAGATAAGCCCAAAAATATATATAATCAATTAGTTTAAATTTTTATTTAAAATGTATGCCATCTTGTATAACGCATATCTTCATCACACGTTATCAGAAATTCGAACCGTAAGTTGTGCTAGGATCGTATGGACGGGAGCAACGAAATGGAGCTGACAGGGAGTGAATCCGAGCTCGTTACAATTTATGGCGAAATAATTTGTCCGTCGAAAATCAAATAACGCAAACTGTTATTTGACGGTTAACGCACAACGTTGAGTAAATCTCACTAACTCTGAACAGTTTATAATTTCATGTTGTACTTTTAGAACTGTTAGATATTGGTTGATTGACTGTGTGTTGACTGTTTGATTGAACTGCTAGTCAGTTAGTTAAATTTTCTATATTGATTCTATTTAACAGAATATATCATATGGAACTGAAAAGTGATGTTATCTATATTGTTTAACATCTGTGATGCAGGAAAACAGGTTGGAGGAATCCAACTGGATTCCTCAACATTTATTTTACTGTTTTCATATATTGTGATATATGATGTGTTATATAATCTATTTTGGATTATGGGTGTTGGAATGATATTGATCATTGTTATTCGATATTTTAAATATCATAAGAAACCCTGGGATGTAAAAAAAAGAAGTATTTCAATGTATATTGAAATAAAGGGATTTTATAAAATCACGGGATTTTATAAAAGGAAATATTTATAAAACGAACACGGTTTTATAAAAGGGTTATTTATTTAGAAAATAAATAGAAATAGAAAAGGAATATTTATTTAGAAAATAAATAGAAGTTATAAATAAGAAATATTTGTAACGGTAAATAGAAGTTATAAATAAGAAATATTTGTAATGGTAAATAGAAGTTAAATAGGAAATATTTGTAACGGTAAGTAAACGTTATAAAAAGGAAATAGTTGTAACGGAAAACGTAGTTTATAAAAAGAGTTAATCGATGTTAGTTAATCGATTAGTGATAAAGTAAAAGGAGCTAATCGATGTTAGTTAATCGATTAGTGTTAAAGTAAAAGGAGTAAATCGATGTTGGTTAATCGATTAGAGTTAAAGAATAAAAGAGTTAATCGATGTTAGTTTAATCGATTAGTGAGAAAGTTAAAAGGAGTTAATCGATGTTAGTTTAATCGATTAGTGAGAAAGTTAAAAGGAGTTAATCGATATTGGATAATCGATTAGAGTAAAAGTTAAAAGGAGCTAATCGATTTTAGTTTAATCGATTAGTGAGAAAGTTAAAAGGAGCTAATCGATGTTAGTTTAATCGACTAGAGTAAAAGTTAAAATGAGTTAATCGAATATAGTTTATTCGAATAGAAAGCAAAGGAGTTAATCGAATATAGTTTATTCGAATAGAAGCAAAGGAGTTAATCGAATATAGTTTATTCGAATAGAAGCAAAGGAGTTAATCGAATATAGTTTATTCGAATAGAAGCAAAGGAGTTAATCGAATATAGTTTATTCGAATAGAAAGCAAAGGAGTTAATCGAATATAGTTTATTCGAATAGAAAGCAAAGGAGTTAATCGAATATAGTTTATTCGAATAGAAGCAAATGAGTTAATCGAATATAATTTATTTGAACAAAGTAAAAGGAGTTATCGAATATAGTTTATTCGAAAGGAGTTAAGTGAAATGGGTAAATCAATAGCATTAGTCAAATAGAGTTAATCCAATAGTGTTAGTCCAATAGAGTTAATTGATAAGGGTTAATCGATTAGAGTTAAGTGAAAAGAGTCAATCGAATATAGCTATTCGAAGGAGGGTTAAGTAAGGAAGTTAGTTAAAGAAATATAAAGTGAACTTTGTCTATTTCAAAGTTAGAAATGTTGTTCAGTTAAGGTCTGAGAGGTAGCTCTACCCCAACTTGATTAGCTTCGTTTTTAACTAAGGAATAGTTAAGGTTCGGCAGTAAAGGAAATGTTTTGAGTTGGCATTGCGATGGTTCGTTTAAACATCTGTCTAAGTCCAATGAAGAAGCTTTGGAAACGTTTTCCAAATAAGAAACAAAATATGTTTTCTAATAAAGAAAACAAGAAATGGAAATGTTTTCCATTGTTAATAACGTATATTTTCCAAATTTAGAAAATAAGAAATGTTGAATATAGGGAAACAGGAGATGAAAAATGAACTAAGGAGATAAATGTTGAATGATGTTTGATTGATATAAATTTCCATTTGGAAATAATATCGTTGGTTGCACACCTGTTTTTGTTTGATAGTTAAATCACAGACTATCGAAGTTTTGACCATTTTAACGTTGTTAATATGGAGAGACCGGTTGGATTATTATCCAAAGAACCACTCTGTATTGGCATAAGCGTTGTGAATCATATATGCCAAAGGAAATTGAAGACGGAGTTATGCAAGGGCTATCCTGTTTACAGAATAGTGCCTTCGGTTCATCCTGTTCCTGGATAACTTGTATGGATGGATGTCTGACAGAGTATGTCCAGACAATCACGTATATTGATTTCTCCAACTGTACCAAGAGTGGAAGCAGAGAAGGAAACTTCTCTTAACCAACACATAATGTATGGTTGAGGACGTCAATCGGTGATTTGATGGATTTGACAATGTGGCATTCAAAGTAAATCTGATGTGATGATAAAGCGTAGCTTCTAGCCTCATCATCCGGTAAATGACAGAAATCGGGCAGGCAGCATGGCTAAGTCGGTCGCACCGAAGTAGGGTGTATAATCACCTGATCTAGAGTTTCATTTACTTCTAAAAATCTATTGTTGATGCTGTCCCATTCGTGAAACGGTTGCTGATCCCAACCGTTGGTGATATACATTCGATACGCTCAAGCGAAATGAGTGGTCGGTC
This sequence comes from Allium sativum, assembly GCA_030737875.1. Classification (NCBI taxonomy): domain Eukaryota; kingdom Viridiplantae; phylum Streptophyta; class Magnoliopsida; order Asparagales; family Amaryllidaceae; genus Allium; species Allium sativum. The sequence goes on along the minus strand of CM060912.1, from coordinate 962,334,947 downwards.
ATGTGTGGTCGGGTTGCAAGATGTTCTTGTTGAACCCAGTGTATTCCTCTCTAGAGGTACACTAGCGAAAGGTGGTTCCATACCTTGTCATAGTTGGAAATCCATTACCCAATACGTGCTTGCGGTTTTGATTGTATACTATATATGTAGAACGTGAGATGAAAGCGTTCTGCTAGATGATTATTATATTGTGTTGATAGACATTATTATAATATCAAAAGGTTTTTGATATAAAGATATTTTGGATTCTCATAAGGGAAAAACCTGTTCCGTTATGCGGCGTGGTCTTATGAGATATCGTTTACTTGTTCGAACTGTTTTAAACTATTTTACTCATACCAGTCCCATGACTGACCCGGAGTTTACTTTGTTGTTTTCCCTAAACTCTTGGGTGCCTAAATTTGTATGGGCAGTCAAGTAGTCGGGATTTACAGATATACTGGAAGAGCTTGGAGCAGGAGGCTTCAGGATCATGTAGCTATAGTTATTTCCGCTGTGTTGTAAGTGTTGTACTTTGATAATGTATTGTATACATAAAATGATTTATTTCAAGGATATGTTATGAAATATATTTATTCGTTCCGCTGTGAGATTCGTGTTACTCTGATGTTGTGTTCTTCTTCTTCTATTCTAAGTTTCTATCTTATCTTTCCTCACCCTCTAATTTCTTTCACTAATTACCAGGATTTTTCGATGGTTTGGTTATCGACATCGTGCTTATGTCTATAACCAAAGTCGCTCAAAATCCGGGTCATTACAATACGACTTCATATGGGAAAGAAATAAATATTCTACGATCCTCCGATGCGTAAAATGCGAGTTGTTACATTCTTCCCCCCTTAAGAAATTTCGCCCTCGAAATTTCCTAATCAAAACACACACAAGGGTCCCGCATGCCTATCAGTCATAAAACAACAATCAAACATGCAAAACAAGTCTATCCTAGCATGCGGAATAACTAAATCACAAAGTAAACCTTACCAGGCGAAGAGTTCTGGATACGTCTTCCTAATGCTCTCCTCTGTCTCCCAAGTACAGTCATTCTCGTTCTCGCCCCACTGAACCTTGACTAGCTTCACCGCCTTCCTTCGAAGTTGCTTCGTTTCTTGCTCGACAATATGGATCGGCTTGCAGTTCCCAACTGCCTCGGGTTCTACTTCGAAGTCCTCCAACTGATCAGGTGAAATAGTCATATCTGGGTCATGTACGAACTTCCTTAACTGGGAAACATGAAATACGTTGTGAACTCCCGCCATCTTCTCGGGTAAGTCAACTCTATACGCCAAATTCCCAACTTGTTCGAGAACTGGAAATGGGAAAACAAATCTTGGTGCCAATTAGCCTCTCCTGCCAAATCGTATCACGCTCTTCAATGGAGAAATCTTGACAAACACCAAGTCACCAACGGAGAATTTCAAGTCTCTTCTCCTTTTATCAGCATAACTCTTTTGCATATCCTGGGCAGCCTTCATTCGTCGTTGAATGATCTTAATCATATCCGAAGTTTCCCTCACCACATCTGGTCCCAGCATAAACTTCTCGCCAGTCTCTATCCAACCTGATGTTGAGTTGCACGGTCTTCCGTACAAAGCTTCATATGGAGCCATACCGATACTAGATTGGTAGCTATTATTATATGCAAACTCTACTAGATGCAAATGGTCATCCCATGATCCACCATAATCCAATATACATGCTCTCAAGAGATCTTCCAATATACGGTTCACCCTATCCGTCTTACCGTCGGTCTGAGGATGATATGCGGTACTGAGACGTAACTCTGACCCTAGAGCCTTTTGTAAGATCTTCCAAAACCCACTAGTAAACAACGGGTCTCGGTCACTCACAATGCTTTTGTGTACTCCATGAAATCTCACTAATCACTTCATATACAATTCTACTAACTTAGCTGCCGTTCTGGTCGATTTGACTGGTATAAATCTTGCACTTTTAGTCAATCGATCCATAATTACACAAATGCTATCATGTCCCGATCTAGTCCTCGGTAAACCATCGATGAAATCCATCGAGACTTGTTCCCATTTCCATTCGGGAATTTCTAATGGTTGCAACAAACCACTAGGCTTCTTTTGCTCGTCTTTAACTAGCTGGCAATTCATGCATTTGGATATAAACTTCCCAACGTCTCTTTTCATCCCTTCCCAGTAGTAAGTTTGTTTCATGTCTCGATACATGTTATCACCACCGGGGGGTCTAGTCAGTTTTGAGTGATGACATTCTCTAAGCACTTCATCTCTCAAACCATTCACATTGGGTACAACTAGTCTTCCATTCTTTCTAAGCCATCCATCTCGATCAAGCCCATACACATTCATCTCCTCACCGTCGATGTTAATCTCCAACTTGAAGATGATTTCCAATAGATTAGGATTGTCCCTCTGGCTGGAACCAATCCGCTCTATCAAACTGGGTCTGATCGCCAAACTAGCTAGCACTTCTGGATCCAATTCGCACTTTGGTCTGAAATCAAGCCCTGCGATATACTCCAGTTGCTTCCATTCAAGAAACATAGCCCCTAAACTGGCATGTCTCCTACTCAAGGCATCGGCTACCGCATTACCTTTCCCAGGTGTGTATGCAATATCAAAATCATACGAAGCCAAGAACTCTAACCATCTCTGCTGACGGAGATTCAGATCCTTCTGGGAGAAGAGATACTTTAACGATTTATGGTCGGTAAATAACTCAAATCTTTCTCCCAAGATATAGTGTCTCCACATCTTTAATGCGAACACGATCGCTGCCGGTTCCAAATCATGGGTAGGATACTTCTTCTCATGTGGCTTTAATTGCCGAATAGCATAAGCTACAACCCTACCTCCTTGCATCAATACAGCACCTAGTCCGGTACCACAAGCATCTGTGTATACCATCATTTCTTCATTCCCTTTAGGAATGACTAACACCGGCGCATGCGTCAACCTTTCTTTTAGACTCTTGAATGCATTCTCACACACTCCGTCCCAAACGAAGGCCTGATTCTTCTTAGTTAAGTGAGTCAACGGTGCTGCTATCTTGGAGAAGTCCTGGATAAACTTACAGTAATATCCAGCTAACCCCAAGAAACTTCTTACATCTGTTGCATTCTTGGGCGTAGGCCAATCCTGTACCGTAGCCAGCCTCGCAGGATCCACGGCAATACCATTCTCTGAAACAACATGACCCAAGAATCTCACTTCCCTTCTCCAAAAGTGACACTTAGAGAATTTCGCTTTCAGTTGGTGTTTCCTCAACACCTCCATCACTATCCTCAAGTGTCCCTTGTGTTCCTACTCTGTCCTCGAGTAAACAAGGATATCGTCTACGAACAAAAGAACAAACTTATTCAACTGATCTCTGAATACTCGATTCATAAGATCCACAAAGTAGGCTTGTAACACCCCGAATTTTCTGTTAAGACTAAAGTTGCAAAAATAATAATAAGTGTGTAAAGGGGGGATGTATCTAATGTGCATACAAAAATAATAATAAGTGTGTAAAGGGGGGATGTATCTAATGTGCATACAAAATTAATAATAAGTGTGTAAAGGGGGGATGTATCTAATGTGCATATAAAAATAATAATAATTGTGTAAAGGGAGGATGTATCTAATGTGCATACAAAAATAACAATAAGTGTGAATAGGGGAGATGTATCTAATGTGTACGTATTTATATGGATTGAAAAATAATAGTAAATGTACATTAAGAAAGAAATGGTGAACATAATTGGTTTCTCTTTAGAACAAACGACTAGAATTAATCGTGGCTTCATCGACGGCTCTGATTTACTTGCAACTCTATATAAACAGCTCCTAGCCTCATTCTCTTTACACCATTCTTCTCTAACCTTATGATGCATAAATTCTCGGTGGACATGGCTTCTTCTCCTCCCCTAAATTAAATAAATAAAATAAAATATAAATCTAAGACGAGGAAATGCTGCTCAAATCTTTCAAGAGAAGATTCAAAACAAGCTAGGATTCAAGTGAAGATTCAAACGACTTCAACGACTGTTTTTCTACGAATCTAATCTCTGTAAGTTGGTTACTTTCTAGATCTGAACGCCTTTTTCTATTTGTGACATGAAATTAATGGATATAAGAAATATGCCTTATCATTTCATTGAATCCGTGCTTGTACATACCTTTGGATCTGATTCTTGATTTTGGCCTAGAACATATTGTGACTAAATTTCCAATGCCTAAGACTATGACTATGAAACTATGGACGTTGAAACCATATGCCTTTGACTATGAACATAAGCCTTTGAACATAAACCAATGCCTATGACTATGACAAAGACAATTGTGGATAATTACCTATGATTCATGAACATGATATTATTGCCTAGGATTATGACTGTGATATTGGATCTAAACCTGATTATCGATTCAATATATTCTTAATTATCCTGGGATCTTGGTTATGGGAATTTGTCTATTAAGTTAGATGTACCCATATACATGAACCTATGTTATTTATTCAACCCTTTACATGTCATAATATTATCAGATCTATAGGCCTTCGATGCTTAAAATCAATTGATTCAGTGTAATTTGTTAGATTTGAAATTAGTAAATTATCATCCTATGCCAGTTATTATATTTATCTTTTCATGGCATTTTGGTTCATTCCCTTTTTTTCCACGAACCTAGATTTGTCTATAATCTAGGATGAATCACGATTATACGAACGATGGGAATACGATTTGGGTATAACATGAAATTCATATTAATTGGCATAATTTGTAATGTGTATTATGACATGCCTATTAAAACACAAGTTGGGAAATTTGACATAAATGATGGAATATGACATATTAAATTTAGTAATTTCAAGTAAGCTAAATTTTAGGCATAAAACTGTAAACTAGAATAATAATTCTAGTTTTGCCACAAACTGTGAATTAGGTTGTTAAATCAGAATTGGCTAAATTAAAGTTAATTTGGCATAATAAGTATATTAGCACAATTTTGAATTTAGTCATAATTGTGAGTAATTGTCATGTTTAGAATAATTATGGTTAGTGACACTTAATCTGGTATAATTTACATACCAAAAAATATAAATATGATAAATAGGAAAAAGGGGCCATAATAATAAATGTGACAATGTACATTAAAAGAGTAATAATGGAATAAGTAAATTAGGAGTAATTTACTTATAGAATTTGTCAAAAACGATAAATTGTTCATAGACTAAGTTTTGGCCATAAATTATAAACTAGAATATTAAATCTAGTTTTGACAATGAAATAAGAATATTAGACCTAAGTTGGCCTAAAACTGCAAGTTGGGTTAAATAATAGGTAAGTCAAGACTTGGCCCTATAATATAAGTATACTAATGGGCATGGAAAATGAACATAGTATAGGCCAAATTTATTTAAAAAATAAAAGAAAAGAAAATGGACTTTGAGGATAAATTGTTAACAATTTATTTATAGACAAAAGAAAGGTTTATTAATGACATCTCTTTTAATAAATACACCAGAAAGTTCTAGGGTGACAGAGAGGATAGTGTCTAGGCTTGGGTTTGGAAAATACAAGTTTCCTGCTCTCCCTGGCTATCCCTAACTAATCCGACGGACGGGATGGTTACTTTCAAAACCGGATTTGGAAATTAATCAAATCCCTTTTGAACTCAGAAAACACGAATACACCTAACCCGAGGTTAGACTGAGTTGCGACGTAAACCTACCCGGAACCAACCGGCACTTCCAGTAATCGCAACAATATCTGTCTAACGTGAGTGGTAGCGGCTTTAATTTATTTAATTAAAGCTAGAACAAGAATGGTAGGGTTAAGTTAACTAAAACACTTAACCAATTCAACACGATAACTAAACCGATGGGTGGGGTTAGGTTCATACAGACACTTAACACAGTTAAGCTAGAATGGGAGGGTTAAGTCCATAGGAACACTTAAGCAACTTAACACAGTTAAGCTAGAATGGGAGGGTTAAGTCCATAGGAACACTTAACCAAATTTAACATGTTAACTAGACTAGAGGTTGGGGTTAAGTAAAGTTAATACACTTAGCCAATTTAACATGTTAACTAGACTAGAGGTTGGGGTTATGTAAATTTAATACACTTAGCCAATTTGATGTGTTAGCTGAACTAGACCGTAGGGTTAAGTAAACTTGAACACTTAACCATCAGAGTGTGATAAATGAATAAGATTAAGTTTAAAACATGAAGGGATAATACTTAACCATTAATATCGTGCTAGTTAAAACAGATGGGCATGGTTAAGTTAAAAAGGAACACTTAACCAATACAGGATGAATGGGTAGGGTTAAGTAATAAGAATTACTTAACCAATATAACTTGGTTTGTGGTGGGGTTAAGTCAACATGAATTACTGATAACACTTAACCAGTTTAACAGGATAAATAAAGAGGGTTAAGTTAGCTTGACTAATGACACTGAACCAATCCAACTTGACGAAAAAGAGAACTAAGTAGTAATTCTTAGTATAACACGAGAAGGAGCAAACGTCCATCTAATTTTAAAGAAGGCTCCAACGAATTGGGTTACGAAGCCCGAGGCTTCGAGGGGACGTGAGGGTACTCTTGGTATCCCTCTGTGAGGCTGCAGAAGTTTCTCCTGGGCTCACAGAGGTTAAGGTCTGCGTTAGAAGAACCGAGGGTATACCTTGGTTGCAATATATGGCAACCTAAAGACTAGGATGGACCAGCGTGATTCGACGAGAAAACGGTAGCCCTATGATAGCAACTCGTCGTCTACTATCCATCTTCAGTCAATCGAGATACGTGAAGCGGGAAGGCGGAGAACTCCTTCAGACCATATACTTGCTATCTAGTTATGGTTGCGGATGGCCATAGGTTAGTGGGGCATAAGGGGCCTGCGTATAGTTCTCATTTTTCAAGGTGTGCCTTTCATTAGTTGAGGGAGGGGTCAAGTGGGACCATAGCCACTGGAATAAAAACAGACCTTAGCATATGCATCGGAAGATATCTGAAAGCTCCCGACCGAGTTCCGTATTTCTAGAGTAGCCCTGACACGGAACTCGGGCAGCACATTACAGGACATGTGCATCTAGACAAGCGATAACGATTCGCGATACATGCGTGGGGAAAGTTTAGGAACATATACCACTCTAGTAAGTGTATCCTAGACTAAAGGGCAACGTTCAGTAGATAGCATGAACCCTAGATTAAATCTAGGTAATAAAAAATAAATGTATGCCTGAAGGCAACCGAAACAATCAGGATTGGGATCACGTTAACATTACTAGTCGGGACACTAGTTAGGTGGTGCAGAGACATAGAAACCATAATAACAAGTTAATAGCGAAGCGGAGAAAGTATTAAACCATATCCAGTTTATCTTGTCTTAGCATATCTTGTGTTAATCTTACCTTATCTTGTTGGCCCTATCATCATGGTATTGTCTTGTATTCAGTTAATTCATGTCGTTTTGCTTTTCCCTGTTCACATGCTAGAAGTAACTGAACTTACCAGACTTTATGTCTGACCCAGTTTTCTTTCGTCTTCTTTTCTTCCGCCCCCCCCAAGGTAGTTAAGGAGGGGATAGTATAGCTCAGATTAGTTTTGGGACGGTTGCTCTTTTCAAGCTTGAAGATTCTTGGATACATCGGCTTTGGATTGCTATGGCTGGCTTATGTTACATTAGGGAATATAAATGTATTTTTATGCTTCTTTATTTTGTAAGAAAGATTATACTCTGATATTGGAAAACAATTGTTGTACCAATTATTTTATCAATAAAGTGAATTTTTATTTTCCGCTGTTTTAATTTTGTCTGTCTTGTAATTTATTTGCATCTTTTACCCTAAAATGCTCCACAGAACTTAGTGCATTCCCTTTGTGAGTGACACTAACGGACGTGGGGTGTTACAAGGCTGGTGCACTGGTCAACCCAAATGGCATGACCAACCACTTATAGAATCCAGACGGCGTCCTAAATGCCGTTTTCGGAACACTCTCATCCGCTACTCGGAGCTGATGAAATCCTGTCGCGGGGTCCAACTGGGAGAACACTCTTGCTCCTTCCAATTAATCAAACAAATCATCTATCCGCGGTAGAGGATACTTATTCTTCCTCGTTACCTTATTCAACTCGCGATAATCCACACACAAACGAAGGGAACCATCTACCTTAGTGGCAAACACAACTGGTGCTCCCCACTCGGAGACACTTCTTCTAATAAATCCCCTCTTCAAAAGATTGCTGACTTGCACCCCGAGCTCTCGCTGCTCCCTTGGTGCCATAGGACGAAGTGGCATCACTATAGTTCTGGCATCTTTCACTAAATCAATACAGAACTCAATCTCTCGGTGTGGTGGAAGCCCGGTCACCTCCTCGAGGACATCCGGATACTGGCCAACCATGGGCACATATGACAACTCATCATGTGGGATGTCAAGGGAATTTATAAAACTAGCCATTACCCCATCGTTAGGTAGACTACCAAACACTACCCTCTGCCCATCATCTGCCCTAACTGTCACCAAAAAGCCCTCACAGTCTACCACCACCCCGTATCTTTGGAGCCAATCGACTCCCAATATATTTCCATACTCAATAAAGCCCAAAACAAAGAAATCACAAACAAACATACATCCATGACTCGACAAGACCAAATTTCGGTAAATCATACTAAGGCTAGTCGAACCACCAATCGGGTTCATCACAACCAACGGTATATCTACTATCTCGGGTTCCAGTCCCAACCTATCTACCAGGTCACTAGATATGACGGAATGGGACACCCCAGCATCAAACAAAACTCGAACTGGTACATCATAAATAGAAAGCATACCTTGAATGACGATATTCTTTCCTTTCTCCATCGCAGTTGGGGCATTCGACGAAGAAGGAATAGCATCAATAGCATATGCTTTCACAGTCTGCTTCTCCTTAAGAGGCTGTGGACACTTATCCTTATGATGTCCCACTTGGCCACAGTTGTAGCACTTCCTATCCGCTGGCTTGGCCCGACATTCCTTAGCATAATAGCCCTTCTTACCACAGCTGAAGCACTCAACATCTTTCTTGTTCTTTTTCTGGCCATTCTTAGATTGGTTCTGTTTCCTCTTATTCTGAGAGTTATTCATGCCTCCACCGCCCGCTTGCGGTTTCAGCCCTTCTGCAAATGCAGCCTTAGTCTTTGGCTTAGGGTAAAGACTCTCTAATCTCAAAGCTTTCCCTACAATCGATTCAAAAGTCTCATCGATGTGGTTGATAAGCCTTTCCTCCAAGTATCCATCCAACCCATTAATGAACTTCTCGTTCTTCTTCTCAGGAGTATCGATAAGAGATAGTCCATACTTCGACAAAGTGTCGAATTCAGCAATATAGTCAAAGACTGCCCTACGATTCTTCTTGAGTTCCAAGAATCTCTTAAACAACACTGACTTCTGGGCAGCTGGAATAAACTTCTCGCTAAAGCGAGCCTTGAACTGATCCCAAGTAACCTGATCTTCTGGAGTAGCTATTCTAATGGCATTCCACCAATTCATCGCTCGCCCTTGCAGCTGACGAGACGCTAGCCTTCTCTTCATCGCATCCTCGATATCTAAATCGTCGAAGATACGATCACAGCTATCCAACCAATCCTGAACATCTGTGGAAGACTATGTTCCGTGGAACGGCTTCCCACCAAGGTTAGTGTAATCCTTGCACAACTTGGCGAAATCGACCCTAGGCGCCTGCACTACTGGACCACCACCATTTCCAGGATTGGGAACTGCTTCCTGAACATCCCTAAGCATCTCCCTCATGAAGTTAGTGAACATCGTCCTCATGTCAGGAGCATTCCCATTATTGGTCCCTCTACCAGCACCTCTACAATATCGGCACATCGTTCAATCTGTAAAGAGGAAACGATTAACGACCCCATAGTGGTGCTAGTGCAGTACGACTTTATTCTTATACTACTAATATTATATATATATATATATATATATATATATATATAGCTTTTGAAAGCCAAATTAATCACAAATACACACTCTCATAGACGTACTATTTCTCCCTAGTGTCTTTCCCTAGGTTAACTACGCAACCTAGAGCTCTGATACCAAATGTGACGGTCTGCCCCGCACCAACAGACATTTACTCCAAAAGTGCACTGTACACATGCCCAGATAGCACGGGACGGTCGTCAGAAGGAAAGGAAAGGAGGAAATGAACTAACAAAGAACCTGTAGAATGTTTCACTGCGCATGGTACAAAATATAATAACAACATACTTGACATAAAACAGGTGAGACAGTGCATAAGCTGAAAACAACTAACATAGCAGCGGAAAATCCAAGTATAGCTTATGATCCAAAGTCAACATTATTACAACTTTTCAACTGTCTCAAAAAGCATAAGTAAGATAGGGGACGTACGCTACTAATGCCCAAGTAGCGACCACCAACGACACAGGGAGAATATTTATATATCATACGTGGAAGCCTGCTGCTCGCCTCTGAATCAGCTACTCGCGCATCACCAGCTAACCTATCTCTAGTCTGCCCGTGTGAGCACCCAGAGAAATAAGAAGAGACATAAAACTCTGGGTCAGACATAATGCCTGGTATGAGCGATAAGCATCTAAACAGAACAATAACAGGTAGACTAAACCATACCTGAACCTGGACCTACAACCAAAGAGTTAGCACTACATACTGTACAACACTCTAAGGTGCCAATAACATGTGGTGTAAAGATAATGGGGGTGGGGGTGTGCATGTCATAGTGATGGCAACAATCAAACATAGCATCCATCCTCACATCTCTCGCTCAGTGCGTAAAGCATACGATATTCACCACTTCGATCACCCAATACACTTCGCTATCATCACTTTTCCCCATGAAGTCTTAATGACTTCACTGCACTGATCCATAGCCACTAATCCTCTGCTATGTCCACTTTACCCCATGGAGTCGCAATGACACCACTGCACTGGCTCATAACCTTACTAATCCTTTACTATGTCCACTCTACCCCATGGAGTCACAATGACCCCACTGCACTGGCTCATAGTCTTACTACGCATCACTTTGCCCCTCGAGTCATAATGACTCTACTGCACTGATAACGTAGTCTTGCTACCATCACCTTGCCCCTTGAGTCATAGTGACTCTACTACACTGATAAGTAGCCCATCATCCATTCTCAGTGGTGAATCGAAGTTATGAACGTCGACAACTCCTTAGCACACGTCCCGCAGCAAAGTCCAACCATGAAGTGAACTCATTGGTTCCCAACTGGATCCTGAGCTCTAACTTCCATTTGGACTACCTTTGCATCTCGGGTTATTGGTCATCACCGGATCGGTTCGGATCTTCCCCTAATCACTAGTTCGGTACGGATCGGAATGCTTCACTTCACTAGATCAGGTCGGATTCTCGAGCTTGCCACCATTCGGATCGGCCTCTTCTAAAGCACCCTGGGTCGGGTCGTAGTCTCCAAGCCAGTCGTAGTACATCGGTTCGGGTCGGGGCACCGTGACGGATCGGGTCGGAGAACACCAGGCGGGTCGGATCGGATGATGCATGCCACGAGAAGTGCGAGTGGATCGAAGTGTGAAGTGTGAGAGTGGATTGGGTCCTCCTAACCGATCCGATCCGATTCGGGTGTCTTCCTGCACTTTTTCCAGCAAGCAGTTTACGCCACTCGACGACGTTTTCGACCATTCCAAATATTCTAATCAATCACAAAGCATACCATACAGTCATAGTAACATGTGTAATCAACCACAAACATAAAAACAACAATATAATGGGTTAAAGTGGATCAAATCTAGCCAAAACCCCATATTTTCCCTTAAGCATGTTTAGGTGAAACTAATGATATGATTAGCAAAACATAACCAAATTAACCCAAATTCATATCAGAGGTCTAAAACATCATTTAAGGATTTATATGTATTTTTCCAGAATTTTATCATTTTTAAATTCGCTAATTAACACTAATTACCCTTAATTAGCCATAATTAGTGAGGAACTATGCAAATCACTCACCTTAGCCACAAATAAAACTTTGATCTGAAATTAATCTCTTATTTGGTGCAAATCCCAATGCTAAACAGCAGCTCTAACGTTGATTTGGTGAAGTTCTCCCTTGATTTGATGTTGCTAAGCCCAATCTTCAAGAAGAAAGTGATTTGGAGGTGATTTAGAGGATGGAGGCCATTTTTAGGGTTTCTAAGAGGTAAGTGGAGGCCAGAAATCTGAAATGGAATGAATCTTTAACCCTTTTCAGCCTCCCCATAACCCTAATCCCGAAATGGGTTATGGGCCCATTCACTAATCACCCTATTTGGGCCGGTTAAGCAGTTTTTCACCTTCCAAACCTTATTTCAACCATATCTCCCAAACGGTAAGCCCGTTTCTCACATGTGACCACTCTACGGAAAGGTAAACCATCAAACGAATCTAATGGAAGTGGTTTCAAGTCAAAATTCCTTTCCAGTCAAAAGTTATGGCCAAAACAAGATCAGCGAGGGGCAAAACGGTCATTTAAAAATCGACAAAAATCATGAACATAGGAAATGACTCTAATGGTTGTTTCCCAAAGTTACATGACTATACGACTTCATATGGGAAAGAAATAAATATTCTATGATCCTCCGATGTGTAAAATGCGGGTTGTTACAATTATTATTTTAATCTTATAATAATATGAGATGTTTAGTTTTGATTTAAAATTGAAATGAAAGTAGAAATCATTGCTAAAACGAATTTATAAGTGTTATATAAAATACAATTTCAAATGGAAATCAACAAAATATATTTTACATATTTAAATGGTTTGAATAGAACATGTCACGCAACAATCGTTCGAGAATATCGCCATTAACTTTGAATAGGCACAACAAGAGATTCAACCATCGGATTCTCCTGAAACCAGAACTGTTGGGTTCGTATCAAAACAATATTTCGAATGAATATACGAGGTTTAAATTTGAATAGCTAGATGTTAAAATATATCCATATGAATTTTAGAAAAGGTCGCTATGAATGCAGTTTGATGACCGATATCGGTAACCGATTATAAGGACCTTAATAAAATTGTTAAAAATATGAATAAATTATGGTGAATCATAATAAAGGATTTGAAGAGATTTTGGATTAAATATTTCACATTTTGAAAGACAAATATTACTTTATCTAAAATTGTTGTTTTACAACTATAGATAAAATCGAATGTTTTATTACAACAAAATGGATGGAGAATGGTTTTAATATAACTAAACATTTCCAACGTATAAATTGGAATAAACTTGAATGGAAATTGTAATAACCCGTAAATCCGAACCAATTTAAAATATTTATTTTGGCAATTTTGATGAATTTTGAATATTTAAAATGAATTATTTTAAATAATAACGTTGAAAAAAATTATTTTGAATAGAATTGGAACGTATATATTTATTTGAATTGTCGTAAGAATATAATTATTTATTTTTAATTACAAAAGGAATTGGAAATGGCACGGAAGTTTGAAAATTTGATTTCAAATTTCAGATGAATGCACAGGATTCAAAATAAACCGGATTTTAGCAAAAACAAAAATATTAGAATCTATTTGAAGATATCTTTCCAACAATCCGAAAAATTGAAATTTCATAGCGGGGACAAAAAGTTATGTCTAGTTGAAAATTCAGAATAGTCGCTACAGAATTTTGGCCCTTGAAAATGGAAATTTTGCAAACAACCTCCGTTTTTGATGAAACCACTTTTGTTGTATCCGGGATGTCAAGTTATTGCTAGATTCCAAAATTCGTAATTATTTGAATCAATATGTGAGCTTGGCATGGGAAAACGTGTTTTGATAGTTTCAGTCAACTTGGATCGACTAGAAAATGGCCGTTTTTCAAACAGTCTCCAAATTTGATGAAATTAATTTAGCTAGAACCGTGTCGTCAATACGAAGCTAGAAAATATTTTTCGAGAATTTTTAGAGTCCGTATGTGGCCTTGGTAAATTGAAATACGCATTTAAATTCAATATATATATATTTTGATTTTTATGGTAGCTGATTGAAATGATCAAATCATCTTACGATACATATCCCATTGTGGTCAGAATGGGGGTAATTAGTTATGGACGACAGTCGGTGGGTTCGTTTGGGGGTCGAAATAAAAAGTTGCTTTTTAGAAAATAAAAATAATATATATATATATGGCCCCTTTACTCTCTCTCTCTCTTCACTTTCTTTCTACCATTAAGAATATATAAAAAACCCTCGAACACGGAAAACCGTGCTGCCTCCCTCTGCCTACGCAGCCGCCGTGACCTCCCCTCCCCTTCCTGCGATCGACCTCAGCCTCTCCTCCTCCTGCCGTGCCTCCCACTTCCCTCCTCGATTCCGATTAGAAGATCCAGCCCCTTCTCTGATCAACCCAAGCACAAAACCCCTTTTCCACCCAAAATCACTCCGCCCCCACCACCTCAGACCCGGCGCCGCCCCTCTGAAGCCCCCTCCCCCTGGCGATGAAGACCTCCCTCCTCCATAAACCGAAAGAAAAGTGAGTTTTTATTTCTTTTATTTATTTAATATTATGTAATTAGTTTAATTAACTTTGTAAATGAATAAAAATCTGATTTTTAGTATGTAAATGGGTTGAGGTATATATATATATATATATATATATATATGATTTTTACATAAAAAGATTATTTTTATTATGTGAAGAACGAAATAAAGATTTGATTTTTACAATGTAAACATCGCTATAAAGAAGTAATTTTTAAACATAAAGTTTATATTTTTGTTTACATGAATAGGGAATAAAAATAGGATTTTATTTTATATGCATGGCGAAGAAAAATGTGGGTTTTTATTTACATAAAGTAGCACTATATAAATATCGTTTTAACACGGTAAAGTTATGATGTTTATATAAAGTAATGATTTTTAAGGACATGAAGATTGGATTTTTATAATGAAGTAGCAGTTTAAAAATACGATCTTTGGTTGTTTAAAACTATGATCTTTGTATTGTCTACATCGAAATAAAAATTCGATCTTTATATAAGAGGTAGAAATATAAAAATATAATTTTTATATATAGAAAGAAGCGTTGTACAAATATGTAACACCCCACCTCCGTTAAGGTCACTCACAAAGGGAATGCCTTAACTTTGGTGGAGCATTTTAGTAAACAGAAACAGAATACTACAAGATAGATAAACAGTACTTGAAAAATTATAACTTTATTTCAAACAGAAGCTTTGTTACATCCTTTCAAATCACAATATCAGAATTCAAGTACAAAATATCAGTCTTGTACAAAAGCCTTCAGAATGCATAGTTTAAAATCATAATCCCCACAGAAGAAGACAAGCCATACTTTAAGCACTGCAAGCGGAAGAAATATGGATCAAGCTAGAGTATTCCCTTCTACAAAACCTTGGGGGGGGGGGAAACGGAAGAAAGGAGGTGAAACAGCAAGGGTCATACAAAAGTCTGGCAAGTCCAGTGATTTTCAGTTATGAAAAAATAATAATAACATGACATGAAAATAAAACTGGATGAGAGATAACTGTAACAGATGTAGCAGATATGACATAAGAGCAGAATGATATAAGCTTTTGCTTTAAACTTCTCTGCACTAATACTAGTATAACCGAATTAGGTGTCACCCTAATGTCTAAACTGAAACAGAAACGGGTACAGAATAATTTAACAGAAATAGAATACTAATAATGGGCCTTTACTACCCGATCAGAAACAGACAGAAGCAGAAACAAATTAATCCCTACGGAAACAGAATGTAGAATTAGTTGTACACTAGTAATGGACCTTTACCACCCGAACAGACGGTACCACGCAGAAACAGATAGGTGTTACCACCCAACAGAAACAGACGGTACCAACAGAAACAAACAGAACTAAGTGTACCCTAAAACCCTACCCCAAGCGATCGGCTCCCTAATATATAAATATCCTTTGTCGGCCCCACAGTAGGGTGTATCACTCCCTAAAGTGACAACCAATTGGCACAGACCTATTTACAGATGTCATGGCGTCTTACATCCTCAGAGGCAGACCGGGATCCATGCACGCACATGACCCGGTTGGAACGCACCATCAACACCCCTCGCCATTATCAGAATGAACCGCTTATAATTAGTTCAGTAAGCGTGCCCGGACCCTACCTACTGTTGGGTCAAAGTTTTGATACCAGAAAGGCTTACTGACTAATATGGGTCCCAAACAATAGATGACACAAGTAATTCCCATCCTAACCTTGTGTCCCCAGACTAACAGATTTCAGATTAACTTGTTTACAAGTTCAGACATACAGAATTCAGATCAACCAGTTCACAGACAAGTTTTCAGACTAACGGATCAAATAAACAGATTTAACAGACTTACCAATTAACCAGTTACAGATTAACAGACTTACAGATTTGTCTAACTTTGTAATTGGACCTACAGATTCACGGAACAGATTTATTAAATTCATCAGTCTAGTGGGTTTAATCCTATCCGCCCAACACGTTTTAGACATCATGTTTATCTCAGATTTTCATTAATTAATTATAAATGCCCAGACCTCTCACATTAGACTGACAGTTTGCGGCTACTGGTTAGGCGGGTTGGTTCCGGGCAGATTTCTGTCGCAAACTATGTCTAACCTCGGGTTTCAAGCACGTTATGACTAACTTCTCACATTAGAACCTATTGTTTGCGGCCACTGGAATATGCCGGGCGGTTCCGGGCAGAATTACGCCGCAAACTCATTTTAACCTCGAGTTAGCCATGTTTATCTTTGCGGCCAATTAATTAATGATTTACCATTTATACCCACACCTAATATACATGTCAATTATTCATAGCTAATTCAGATTATGTCAATAACAGACTGAATATGTCAACTTAACAGACATAGTAGATAACAGGTTTAGGCGACTTAACGGATTCAGCAGATTAAGCAACTAGCAGATTTAGCAGATAACAGATTAGGCATCTCAACAAATTTAGGTTGGCATTCTTAACAGAATTAGCAGATGACAGATTTGGCAGATGAACAGATCTAGCAGACTAGGTAGTAGGGCAGAACTAGCAGATTAAGCAATATAACAGAACTAGCAGATTAGGCAAATATAGCAAAACTAGCAAATTAGGCAAATATAACAGATTTAATCATTCCTTAAAGTTTCACAACATATCTTGCCTAATTATAAATCTTTCCTAAGTTCACATGCATAAATAATAGTCATGATTCACAATATGATCATATACCCCATGTTTGCATTAAATTTGCATGTCACAGATTAAGGTCATAATTTACACGTCCTAATTTAGTTCAACTTGCCTAGTACCAAAGATTCACATATAAATTATACCAAATATAGCTATTGACAAAAATCTCCTACTTAGGTATTATTCACATTTGATAGATATCCTACTTTAATGTAAATCTTTATACCTAAACCATATTTTCTTTGTCTCAAGTCATATGTTAACATACCATGGTTCCTCTTCTTCCAATTCACAGAATATGCATAGATCTAAATCTAGTTTACAACCTATGTCCTTTTTCTTAAATCTGTCACAGATTAACCAACTTCTCAAGTCGTATGTTCAATATTCTATATGCGACAAACTCAAGTCATAGGTTCAACTATATGCCTTAGATTTATGTCCTAAGTTCCAAGTTCAACCTATGTTCTTTCCTCAACTCAGTCACATATCGGTCATGCCCATTTCATGCATTATTCATTTTATTGTCCCAAATATTTTAGCGTATGTTAATCTCTTAGGAAATTGGCGCAGGCTCGTAGTAGCCTGGCTATAGAACAGAAAGAAGAAGAGATACATAATAAAATAGATCAGAACAGAACATACACAATCTAAAATTCAGATTTACAATCATGTCACAATTATGATTAAAGTTTATATCGGAAAATAACTGCACTTGCCTTGGTTGGATTCTAAAAGAAAAAGGTGTTGTAGCTGTTCTCTTTTAATCCTAATCCGAATTGGAGGAAGAAGAAGCACAAGTCCTAGCTTAGGTTTCAGCAGAGTAGAGACGCCATTGATTTATTTATTTTTAGAGAGGAAGAGAGCAATGGAGGCTAGAGAATTGTATATGAGATTTAGGTTTAGGTTAGGGATGTATATATAGGTGTAGGAAGTTATTTACGACCATTAGATTAACTTTGAATCATGAGAACCATTCAAATGCAAAATCTGCATTTGAGCGAATCGGCCCACGGGATGACAGCCAAACACCCTGGATTAACCCCTAGTCGACCCAGCGAAGCTCGGGTCGACCTCAAAAATGGGCCGGTTCGGTTATTCCCCATCCCAATTCGCTATTTTGAACCTTTTTTGTATGTTTATTTATTTAATTTATATATATATATCTATATATATTTCTGTCATATGCATATAAACTTCAAGGCTTAATAACTTCTTCATAATTAACCATTTTTTTTTATATTCTCAGAAAATACGGGGTGTTACAAAATATATGATTTTTATATATAATGTGCCATTATAAAAATGTGATTTTTAAAATAAGCATCATATTAAAAATGTGAATTTTTATGTGAACAGCGGGAAAAGGTCGCATTGGAATTGCGGGCAAATCTGAACCGTTCAGAAATAAAGAATGGCGGAGTGGATCCCAAATGTGAGAACCCCTCACTAAATTTTTCTGTTCAGTTATTTATTTTATAATTGCATATATAAACTTCACCCCGTCGTCCATAGACCATGGATGACTTGTTTGTTTGGTTGTGTGTTTGGATAGATTCTTTTGTGTGAGTTTGGCTTGTGATGTGAAATGAAGTATAATAAAATATTCATATGTTGAATAAATTGCTTGAACGATAAAATTCACATTTTATCGTATATATGAAGTAAATAAAATATTCATATGTTGAATAAATTATTTGAAAGATAAAATTCACATTTTATCGTATATATGAAGTATAATAAAACATTCATATGTTGAATAAATTGTTTGAACAACAAAAATAACATTTTTATCGTACGTATGAAGTATATGAAATATTCATGTGTTGAAAAAATAATTCTTTGAACGATAAAAATAACATTTTTACCATGTATATGAAGTAATAAAAATAGTCATACGTTGAAATGAATTTTAGTTTGTTAAAAATAACATTTTTAACACATACATGAGTATATAAAATAGTCACACCTTGAAATAAATATTAGTTCGCTAAAATTATCATTTTTAGCATATATATGAATTGTCTTGCGATGTAAAGATTATTAGTTCGCTAAAAACGTTAACTTTGGCTTATATATGGGCCGCGTGAAATTATATATGCATTAAATGAATATATAAAAGCGTCATATGAAAATGTATATATAGGTGTTGTATGAAAATATACATATACTATATATTGAACAGGTCATAGCAAGGAGGCTAGAAAAGAAGAATAAAATTGCATGCCCAACAAATAGGTACATATTTACTGTTTTGTTTGGGTATGATGGTTTTATGAGCCGATTGGCTAGCCACTTGGCTGTTTCTTTTTCCTTTTGGATTGGAAAGGCCTGTATGGCGATTTCGGGATTTTCCCGGTGTTCCCTATAGGGATGATTATGACGAAATTTTTCAAAAATTTAGGGTGTTAGCCAATTTTTTGAAAAATTAATAAGTTCTTAGAAACTGAAAAGTTGAAGAACTTGAGCCAGAATAGAAATTGAATTCATTTTCAAACAATTTATAAAATATGTTTTAAAATGGAAATCAACGAAATATAATATATATATATATATATTATATTGTATGACCTGAATAGAATGCGCCAAGCAGCGACCATTCGCGAATTTCGACCATTGACTTCGAATTGACGTTATGGGAGATCCGACTGTCAGATTCTACTAAAACCGCAACCATTGGGTTCATATCGAAAAGAGCTATCTAACGAATATGAGAATTTTGAAATCTAACGGTTGGATTTGGAATTATGTCCAAATCAAAATAGGAAATGTCGTTGTAAGTGCAGTTCGATGATCGTTTGTGGAAATTGACTGTACGTGCCTTGATAAAATTATTAAAAATATTAATAATTTGTGTAAAATCAAAAGAAATGATTTGAAAAGAATTGGGATGAAAAATTCCATATTTGAAAAGATAAAAATAGGTTTTTATCAAAATGAAGTAGTTATTAAGTCGAATTATAATCCGATTATTTTTAAGTAAATAAATTGGATTGAGAAATGGTTTTAAATAACCAGAATTTTCCAATGAATAAATTGGAATGGTTTGGAATGGAAATAATCATCGGAATATTTCGATATTGGATTCCGTGAGTATACGGATATTGTGATGGGAATTTGGAAGATATCGATATCGTTATTTCGAAAGCGATATCTGTTGGTTTCAGGATTTGATGTTGAATATAAGTCGATACTATTTCTATTCAAAACCTTATATTTAATGTAAAATTGGATTGATTAATTATTTGGATTGTGCTCGACCAGTTTATGAGAAAAATATGCTTTTACATTAGCATTGGATTGGGTAGAAATATCTGTGTGCTAGCGCCTTGTCAAACACTTCACGATTTGACGATAATGTGTTTAGCGATGCATTCATTTCAAATTTAATGAATGATTTTGAAATGATGTTTTTCTTAAGTGAAAAGAAATATATTCCCGATTTTGGAAAGGTAATGTTTTATAAAACAGAAAGTATTTCGAGGCCTAAAACCCGATGATTTCTAAAATGATTTAGAAATGTATTACGGTTTTACATTGTGGTTCATTGTGTATCCAATTAGTTACTATTGATGATGTATCTATTTGGTGGCAGAGAATTTATTCTCTTTCTTAACACCCTTCTTTGAGACGTACGAGCTTAAAGGTTATGTGATTAATAGTGACTAATCATATGTGTGAACTACTGATGTGAAGCACTATATTATGAAAGTACTTGTGATTATTATGTTGTGAAATAATTTTCCCAACTTTGGGATATGAAATGATTTGGTATGTGGCTAAAGATTTGGTAACCTGGTCTACTAAAAGTATGGGTGGGATCCAGTGCCTTAGGGTGAGTGGTCAGTGTGTAGCCTGCTCCATGTGTGGGAGGTGCATATATATATATATATATATATATATATATATATATGTATGTATATGCATATGTATATCGAGTTGCTTAGGTATATGCCCTTTGCCTTGTCTAAGGGGAGCCCAATATTTGGTCGCATACTTGTTTGTATGCATTTGTTTTGGAATTCATATTTCCATTGATTTGATTTGAGATCCCGAAGTGAAATCTACTTTGATATAAAAGCTAGATATGTATTTCAAAATGATTTGAAATAAGAAATCGGGAATAAAATCCAAAGGAATAATTTCTGTAAATTGAATTGGATTTGGAAAATCTAAGTGTGGTTATTAATCTAAATGGGTAGATTGGGATATTGCATGTTGGTTGACGCATAGTAGATCCATATCTCTATTACTGATTGTTGTTTATACGCTGGCAATCATGGGGGTAAACCCGTTCCGCATTAGTGGCATGGTCCTGTGATTTGCCTTATCATTTTGATAAGTTAATTTTAACTGTAGATTTTCTCACAACCGTCCCATGACTGACTCGTAGTTTATTTCACTTTGCAAACTTGGGTGCCCCTATTTTCCACATGGGTAGTCAAGTAGTTTGTTTTGCATTTACTTATTTTGAGCAGGATTCTAGATTGAAGCTTAAAGCTGTGTCCAGTGCATTTATCATCTTCCACCGTGTTATTTTATATTTCCGTTGTGCATTGTATTACATTTTTTGTAAAATCATCTTCCGCTATATTGATTATATTTCGATATACTTTGATATTCTGTACTCTGATGTAACATTACTATGATGTTTATAAAAGTCCTCTGTTATTTGTTCTGATGTGTTGTATGCCCAGAGTTAGCGTATGCGGGATTCGAACGGTCTTGGTCGATTTAGCGATTGATTAGGTCCGAGCGAAATCCATATCATTACAACTGGTATCAGAGCTTTGGTTAACTCAAATCTTTGGGTTGCAACTATTTAGAACATAATAAAAGACTAATCAGAGGTAGGATTAGTAATATCCTATAGAAGAATCCTCATTAGAGATAGAATCGGTATCATTCTAGAATGAGTGACTCATTAGAATGGGTTAGAAATGCCCCAGAATGTAAGCCATAATGAAAATAATGAAAGTTGAGTTGATTAGTTAAACAACTTTCAGCTCCGTTCCTTTTTTAGGATGAAAAGATTTTAAGTGGGGGAGATTGTAATAACCCGAAAATCCGAACCAATTTAAAATTTATATTTTGGTAATTTTGATGAATATTGAACATTTAAAATGAATTATTTTAAATAATAACGAGGAATTTTTTTTTTTGAATAGAATTGGAACGTATATATTTATTTGAATCGTCATTAGAATATAATTATTTATTTTTAATTATAAAAGCAATTGGAAACGGTGTGGTAATTTGAAAATTAGATTTCAAATTCAAATGAATATACAGGACTCAAAATAAACCAGATTTTAGTGAAACCAAAAATATTATAATCTATTAGAAGATATCTTTCCAACGAATCCGAAAATTTTAAATTTCGTAGCGGGGATAAAAAGTTATGTCCAGTTGAAAATTAAGAACAGTCGCTTTGGAATTTAGGCCCTTAAAAATGGAAATTTTGCAAACGACCTCCATTTTCGACGAAAACATTTTTGTTGTATTCGAAATGACAAGTTATCCAAAATTCGTAATTTTCTGAATCAATACGTGAGCGTGGCGCGGGAAAACGTGTTTTGATAGTTTTAGTCAATTTGGATCGACCAAAAAGTGGCCTTTTTTCAAACGGTCTCCAAATTTGACGAAATTAGTTTTGTTAGAACTGTGTCATCAATACGAAGCTAGAAAATATTTTTTGGGAATTTTTAGAGTTCGTATGTGGCCCTGGTAAATTGAAACGCGCTTTCAAATTCAATATATAGATTTATATTTTGAATTTGACGGAAACTGATCGAAATGATCGAATTAGCTTACGATGCATATCCCATTGTGTTTAGAATGGGGGTAATTAGTTATGGACGACAGTCGGTGGGTCTCTTTTTGTAACACCCCATATTTTCTATGAACATAAAAGTAACAAATAAGAGAATAATTAAATTGTAACAAAATAATTAAGGGAAACAGGTTACGCCATTGCGTTCATCTCGAAATTCTGCTTGAAATAGAGCCCAAGTTTGCGTAAATCGGACTACATATGAAGAAGATATGGCCTTCAGAAGTTTTAGTAAAAACTAGCCCGAAATTCAAAATTCAGATTTCGAAATTTGAATCAGACACCCGGGCTGGGCGGGAAAATTCCTGCCCAGGACCTAGGTCGACACTAGGGTCGACCTGGGTAAACAGGTCGACACTAGGGTCGACCTCCCCCCTTTTCCAGATCTGTAGACATATCCATTTTTCTGCACCTGGACGCCTTTCTGACCGGATTCGTGAGCTCTAACCTATTTAAACACCACCAAACCTAGCTTTCTCTCCACACAATTTCATTCTGCCTACACTCAGCCTCTATTCTAATTAAAAATAAAAATGACGTCGCTACTCTGCTAGAATCAAAACTAGAACCAGTGCATCTTCTTTCAATCTGAATAGAGTTAAAAGAGAACAACTATTTTCAAACCTAATCGATAGTATACGCCAAAGGAGCGCTATTCAGTGTCAGAATATAGGTCCCAGAAATCAAGACTTACCTTTTCAATCGTGAGTACAGTTATTTTCAGATATGAAATTTAATAATTATCTTGACATTTTGGTGAATCTGGATCTGAGGTTATGCATACTTTTCTGTGGATCTATCTTGATTGTGACTGTTCTGTATCTGTTCACTCTTTTCTTCCTTTTTGTTTATAGCCAGGCTACGACGATCCTACGCCAAATCTCATTAGAGATTAACGATGAACGCTAAATTTTGTGACAAATAATGGATAATGAATAATTGGACATGACTGATCTTTGACTGATTTGAGAAAAGAACATAGGTTGTAAATTAAGATCTAGAATCAGTACATACTATGTATGATAGACTGTGATTTAGAAGAAGAATTATTATATGATAGCATATGACTTGGAATTTGGAATATAATGCATGTTATAATGCAAGATCTGATTTTGAGGACATAATACATGATTAAAATTTAAGATCTAGATTTGGGCCATATTTTATATCATGATCTATGACTTGAAAAGAAAAGAAGGATATGTGACTTAGGAAAAAAAGATCTATATAAGATAGGATAACTAATAATGTGAATGCGCCTAATTATGGATTTTTGGATACTTGACATCCTAGGCTATAATTTGGCATAATTCATATAGCATATCATGATTTGGGGCTTTTAGAGAATATTCTGTATTGTGTAAATTTTAACTAAAATTTGGGCATATGTTGTATTATGAATTATGACCATGATTTAGGCATGTAAGTTTGGGCTTAATTTATGATTAGGCAAGATATGTAAATAGAATTTTAGAAATGTTTAATCTGTTGAATTGCCTAATCTGCTAAATCTGTTATCTGCTAAATCTGTTGAATTGCCTAATCTGCTAAATCGATTATCTGCTAAAACTTTTGAATTTCCTAATCTTCTAAATCCGTTATCTGCTAAATCTGTTAAATCGCCTAATCTGCTAGATCTGTTATCTGTTGAATTGCCTAATCTATTGAAAGCTAAATATTGTAATTTGGTATGAAAATCCGTGGGCTCGATCTAAGATTGAGTAAATCATGAAAATTTGATTAATCTGCTGTAACCTGTAAAGAAGTTTAATCTTTTAAATGGACATAATTAGTTTGATATCTATATAATATGTATTGGAATAAATTGGCTATGACACGAGGTTAGACTCTATTTGCGGTAGAAGCCTGCCCGGAACCAACCGGCTTAATCAGCAACTGCAAACTGTCAGTCTAATGTGAGAGGTCGTAGGCGTAAATAAAATATGCTTAGACGCGAGGTTAGATCTGGCTTGTGGCAGAAGTCTGGCCGGAACCGCCCGGCACGTCCAGCGGCCACAAGCTACCGACCTAATGTGAGAGGTCTATGCATTAATACTTAATTAATGAAAATTTAAGAGAAATGTGGTGTCTAAAAACGTGATGGGTGGATAGGGTTAAACCAACTGGACTGATGAATCTAATAAACCCGTTTTGTGAATCTGTAGGCCCAATACAAAGACAATCTGTAAGTCTGTTAAATCCGTACATCTGATCTGTTAATCTGAGAACTTGTTAACTGGATTGTCTAATCTGTGAACTAGTAATCTGAACTTTGTCTGAAACTTGTAAACAAGTAAATCTGAATTCTGCAAGTCTGGGGACACAAGGTTAGGGGGGGAAATACTTATGTCATCTATTGTTTGGGACCCATATTAGTCAGTAACCCTTTCTGGAATCAAAACTTTGACCCGACACTATGTAGGGGTCCGGGCACGCTTACTGAACTAATTATAAGCGGTTCATTCTGATAATGGCATGGGGTGTTGATGGCGCTTTCCAACCCGATCATGTGCGTGCATGGATCCGGTCTGCTCTGAGGATGTAAGACAACGTGACATATGTAAATAGGTATGTGCCAATAGGTTGCCACTTTAGGGAGTGATACACCCTACTGTGAGGCCGATGCAGGGTATTTATGTATTATGGAGACAATCGCTTGAGGGTTAGGACTTAGGGTACACTTAGTTCTGTCTGTTTCTGTTGGTACCGTCTGTTTCTGTTGGGTGGTAACACATGTCTGTTTCTGCGTGGTTCCGTCTGTTGGGTTGGTAAAGGCCCATTACTAGTGTACACCTAATTCTAACATTCTGTTTCCGTAGGGATTATTCTGTTTTCGTCTTTGATTCCATTTCCGATTCTGTTTCTGTAACTCCTGTCTGTTGGGGTGGTAAAGGCCCATTAGTTGGGTGGTAAAGGCCCATTATTAGTATTTTGTTTCCGTACCTTCTGTCTATTGGGGTGGTAAAAACCCATTATTAGCATTCTGTTTCTGTACCGTCTGCCTCTGTTCGGGTGGTAAGGGCCCATTACTAGGATTCTGTTTCTGTAGAGATCATTCTGTTTCCGTTTCTGTTTCAGTTTAGACATTAGGGTAATACCTAATCCTGTTATACTAGTATTAGTGCAGAGATGTGAAAAGCATAGCTTAGCCTATATCATTCCGTTTCTGCTGTTAACCTGCTATTTCTGTTACGGTTATCTCTCATCCAGTTTTATTTACATGTCATGATACTATTATCTGTTTATATGCTGAAAGTCACTAGACTCACCTGACTTCTGTCTGGCCTAGTATGTTTCGCCTTTTTTCTTTCTGTTTCCCCCTCCCCCCACCCCAGATTTTCAGGTTGGAAACATAGGAGCTTGATTCAGATTCTCTCTGCTCGAAGTGTTTGAAGTATTACCTAGCTTTGGCTCTATCTTTCCATGGCAGTTTATATTGGGGATTATGGCTTTAAAAACTATGCATTCTGAAGGCTTTTGTACAAGATCGATATTTATGTACTTGAATTCCGATATGGTGACTTTGAAAGATGTAACTAAACTCATTTCTGTTTCTCTTGTAATAAAGTTATAAAATTTTCAAGTACTACTTTATCTGTCTTGTAAATTTCTGTTTTGTCTACTAAAAACGTTCCACTAAAGATAAGGCATTCCCTTTGCCAGTGACGTTAATTGAGGTGGGGTGTTAAACTTGGTATCAGAGCTGAAGGTTACCCGATTTTATAAAAAGTTTTTGAAAACTATTTTCAGAAAGGTTTAAAAAGGAAGTATTTTCAAAAGTAGAGTTTATTTTGAAAAACCTAATCCCCAAATCGATATGCCTATCTTTCTATCCTTTGTTTTGAATCTTTCCTTTTCCTTAGTTTCAGCATGTTTGGGGATCTTAACCTTCCGGACGGCATACCGATACCTGGCTGGTTCAGGAGGTACCTAGTAGCTAGGGCTAATGACACAGGCCCAATAGACGTCCCTCCTCCCCCAGCTACAGCGATTCTCCTCCTCCTTCTCCTCCGCGCGTGAATACTTTCCCGAAGATATGCAGGGACTTTTGTGCCATGGGTGGGAAGAAATTAAATGGAACTAAATCCTTCGTGGAGGCAAGGAACTGGCTTAAAGAAACTGAGGATTTGTTCATTATCTTCAAGTTGGACGATAGGAAGAAAATATAGTTGGCGGTATGGTTGCTTAAGGACGAAGCTTCTTTTTGGTGGGAGGTCACAAATGGAGATCGTCCGGTAGAGAGATGGATGGATTTCAGGCACAGGTTCGATATGAAATTTCTCTCATGAGAAGAACAGAGTCTGTACTTAGAGAGGTTCTTGGCGTTGAAGCAAGGGAATTTATCAGTGAGAGATTACGTCAACAAGTTTAATCAGTTGGCAAGATTCGGCTTAGATTTGGTAAATACACCGCATAAGAAGGCACTAAGGTTTGCTAAAGGTTTGAACGAGCCGCTACACAGATTGGCAATGTGGTCCTATGGGGGCTACCTTCGAGAAATTAGTTGACATGGCATTGATGCATGAAGAGGAAACCAAAAGTGAGAGGAAAGAAGAAAAGCTTGAAGGACCACAGAACAAGAAGGCGGGGCCCAAAAAGGAAACACAAAAGATGGATGAGAAGTCTGAAGATAAGAAAGAGAAGAAGTGCTTTACTTGTGGAAGCTCGACCCATCTGAACAAGAATTGCAGAAAAAGGAAGGGCACTTGCTTCAACAGTAGAGAAATGGGGCAATTCACTAGGGACTGCCCAAAGAAACGAGGACAAGGGCAGAGGGCAGGACCTACTTTTGGAGGGCTGGCGAATAACCTCGAGGCTGGTGGATAGTATATGTTAGATCAAAATTTGGACCTAACACCCAAATTGTTCTGATTCGTAGAGAATTATAACTAAAAAATGAGGGAAAGACAGAGAACACACAAGATTTATAGTGGTTCGGCGTTAACGAGCCTACGTCCACTTTATATGCTATCGATTATACTTTGAATGCTAGTACAACCAATGATTTCTCTCAAACTCACTTTTACAATTGTGATTTCTCTTAGTAATTTCGAAGTAAAACTGATGAGAAATAGTAATATGACAGCAATGGCGGAATCAGTGCTCAATACTGCCAAAAGATCCTGAAAAATGCCAAGCTCTGGGCTATTTATAGCTGATTTTGTCAGGCGGATCGCGGTCACACGTGGTACAGATCCCGAGAATATCGGATCGGATCGTAGCTTGATGAAGAATTAGTCAAATTAGCCGTTGTGGACAGGTGTCGCGATCCCCTTAAATATCGGATCGAGCAAGGAGGAGGAATTGGCCAAAGTGACAGTTGGGGACACGTGTCGCTGGATCCGTGCATCTCGGATCGCCGAAGACTAGCTCGTGCTTGAACAGGTCAGAGGCTTCGCTGTGCGTCGGGGAATCGGATCGGTCTATGCAGGGTAGTAGTGTAAGTACGGATCGAATCGTGTAGAGGTAGTCGGATCGCCGATGCTATGGGGGGGATCCGATGGGGGGCGATCCGAGAGGGGCGACCCTCTGGTGCGATCCGATCCTTCATGGACTTGAGGAACGTAGTTTCATACTTTCTTCTTGTGAGTGAACCTTGTTGGCTTGGTCAAAAAGCTAGCCAAAATTTTGCCTCCTCGAAGTATATTTTATCGATGATGGAACATGCTTCAAAACTACCAAAATTTCTTTTCATAAAGAGATGCAAGTAAATGGTAGCGTCTATTCGAAAGGCCATATCATTTACGGAATGTTGTCCCTTTGCTCGCTATAAATATCGGATAAATCTTCAAAAATTTCCCTGTTTATTGGACAATTCTTTTCTGGGATCTTTTAGAGACTTCATCATCGAATCTACTAGGTACATTTTTGAATTTTCTGTGATCATTTCTGAATTTCCACTCCTGTCGGTCATTTATAGGTTCGGATCGCATGTGCAAGTCACGGTCCGGGTGGCAAGTCGTTCGCCTCGTCCTTTGGTGAGCATTTGGGCCTCTTCACGGAACGAGACGGACATCTCTTCGAGACGTGGTGGGCTTTTGGTTCATGGCCCGCCTATTTTCACGGATCGAATAAGACAAAAAGGGGGAGACTAACGGTCGCCCCTTAGTCTATATAAGTTGAT
This sequence comes from Allium sativum, assembly GCA_030737875.1. Taxonomy (NCBI): domain Eukaryota; kingdom Viridiplantae; phylum Streptophyta; class Magnoliopsida; order Asparagales; family Amaryllidaceae; genus Allium; species Allium sativum. The sequence goes on along the minus strand of CM060912.1, from coordinate 962,305,790 downwards.
CCCCATCCTCATTCTTCTCTTCTTCTTCCTTCTTTCGCAGTCGCCGCCAGTTTTCTTGAGATAAACCCTAACTTTGATTTCCAAATTCCCACCCGATTTCAAACTTTAAAAAGGTAATTGAACAATTTCTCTTTAGTTTCTATCGTGTTCGCACTGGTTTAGAGGGTGGAGACAGCGGAGTTTTGTAGGATTTGGTGATAGTAAAAGCGAACGTGCCTGGTTCGGTTCCATGGATTTAAGGGTGGAGAGGAGAGTTGAGGAAGAAGAAGGAAGGGATGACCAGGTCGCTTCGTGGGTAGGGGCTTCGACTCGGGTCGCGGCAATGGTGAAAGCAAAGAGAGGAGCGGGAGAGCAGTCTTGGATCGGAACGAGGTAGCAAGAGCGGGTCGGATCGGGTCGTGAAAAGTCATCGGTTCACGAGGGAGTAGGTAGAAGTGGATCGCGGGGGGTCTTTGCGATCCGTTTCGGTTTCACGATCCGATGCTTTTTCATGAGTTAGTGCTTTTTCCGCGGTTCCATACCTGCTTCACGATCCGTAGATATACCACGATCCGGTCCCTGCTGCGTGATCCAGTTTGATGAACTTGTTACATAAATAATGCGACCTAACTCTGATATATCGATGGATAGTTAGGCTAGAGCCCTCTAGACGAACATTTCTGGACTGATCAGCAGCACAACTTAACAACGGACAACCACTAATGTGTTGATGATCTTTTAACTTCTATGTTTTTCTTTAATGCATGCACAGGCACAAACTTGCACTTTCACACATGGGGGGGGGGGGACAATTATATTCTTATTTCTCATGTTTACTCGCCTAAACAGTAATGTCGGATAATCACTCCTCTTCAAGATCTGACACAGAGACGGATCCCGAGGTGCCTGAGCACCACAACCCCGAGGTCCCTCCAATTAACCCAGGGGGCGAGGATTCTGGATCCGAATATGAGGCAACGGAATCAGATCCATCTGGAAGTACTTCACTTGATGAGGAGTCTGAAGTAGACGGGCGAGCTCCTGACGAGATTCCTGACGCACTTGGGATAGAGAAATTTACCAATTCTTTAGCTTCCAAACTCGATGACATAAAGCTTAAAAGAATTTGCTTGAGACATGGGATCCCCTGGGATGATGTGAGGACTCCCGGCAGCGAAGATAGACCTCACTTAGCTCTGGAAGGGTATATGACAGTCAGCCGACTCATGTGCTGGGTAGGAGCTATTCCTCCGTTTCCTCCAATCGTCATTGAGACCTTAAAATGGTTGGGTATCGCTACGATGCAGCTTCATCCCAATGCGTACGCAGCTCTATACACTCTATATATCGCATACGCGAAAATCCTGCATACCGTGCTTACATTTAAAGATTTAAAATTCTTTTATCTGTTCAAGCATCGCTCCTCGGCAACCCCAAATTTCTCTTTTTTCGAATCAGTAGCGAATAGAAAGGTTCTGTATTATGGATACAGCAACATAGGGGATCCCAAAGCTGATTGGTTCTATATAAAGAGACAGGCTGGGTGCTCAAGAAGATGGCTTAAATCAAGTAAATTTTAACCTTTTGACTGAATAACTTTCTTAAGAAATCGAAGCATTAACAAGCCCCCCTTTTTTTTAAGCAGATCACGTCTTTCCCAAGACGGAAGGCTCGGTATACAATAATCGACTGTCTCTTCTTCTACAAAGAAGATCCAATTTTCTAAGGATCAAGAAGTGCATTACTGACGAGAATCTTCACAAGCATCGCCTTCTGGATATAAGATTTGGACTTGGTGCAGGCGGTAAACCCTACAAATATGTGCCCCCAACGGAGGGAGAAGGAACATCACGGGCAGCAGAAACAATTAAATTCCGTAAGAGTCCTTCCCCGATAATCATCCAGGACGACGAGGACCTAAACATATATAGAGGAGATGAGGCCCGTGGTGATAATTCTAAGGAAATCCCAGTTTCTCCAGGGGGTTTCCCTTCAAGGGCTTCTCTTCCGATCGAACCTGCTGCTCCCGATGATTTAACAGAAGAACAGCTATTTAAAGAGCTAAGCAAAATTCCTTTGCCTGACGATGTATACACAGAGGGGGACTTTGAAGGGGAGCCATTTTTCCCTGCTTCTGAGGAAACCACTGTTCCAGTTGGAGGACAAGAAACTACTCAGATGAGCCTGACTTCGGGCCCGGGTCTTTTAGGGGGAATTATATAGGATGCACAAATCACACGCACTGCCTGACCCCACACTTTTATATCAACGGTATTTAAGGTTTTAATATGCTCTTTTTTCTTTTGTAGGAAAAATGTCTCGCAGGCGGTCTTATTCTTATCGCTCTCTTCGTGAAGGCACACCCAGTCTTCACCCAAATCCTGAGCGTTCTAGCGGCCTTTCTCACAAGCCTACTTCTTCGCAATCCCGGTCTCCACCAAAATCAACCTCTGGCAAGCTTTCCAGTTATTCAGTTCCACTTACAGGGGGAAAACGACTTCCTGAAGAATTAACCACTCCGAAGAGTGCACCCTCTCACAGCAGGTCATCAAAAAGGCACTACGAGCCCAAGGATAAAAGCAAGGATCCAATCAAGGATTCTGAGAAGGAGAAAAGTGGCATTGTTCCTTCCAACCAGCTAGATTTGGTTGCCCCCGGGTCACGAGATTACATCCATGGTCCCGAGACTCAGGCTAGGCAGGAAAAGTTGCGAGAACAATTCCCTAACATCTTCTTCGAAAGGATGACGTTTGTTCCAGCATTGGAACCAATCCCTAGGAACTGGGATACTGAAGTCATCGGGCACATTCGCCATGTAGCCAGGCAGTATGAGGTGATGAAGAAACATGTTGTTAATCTTTCAGAGGTCATCCGAACACTTGAGATGGAAGCACATAGATCCAAAGTGAAGATAAATAACAATGAAAGGGCTAGGACAAAAATGGAGAAGGACTTGGAAGACGCTCAATCCCAACTTGCCTTAGCGCGGAGAGATGCTGAAAATTACAAGACTGAATAGGAGAATGCTAAGAAAAGTTTTCATTCTGAACTCAACTCAAATAGTCAAGAGAAAATGGCCTTAAAGAAGGAGGTAGAAGATCTTAAAATGGCCAACATTGAGTTGAAGACGGCACAGGGCCATTTTGAAGCTGAGAGAGCTGCTTGGGAGGAAGAAAAAGCAAGTTTGAGAGAAAGTCTAGCTTTGGCTGAAGCGAAGAAAGTGATTTTAAATGATCAAGTCGCGGATGCGGAGAGGCGCGCGGCTCTCGCCGAGAAGAATGTTGAAAGTGAAATTGAGATGGCTACTGCTTCTAACAACAAGCTCCTCGAGAGGGAAAAAGATCTCGAAGGGTTCGAAGAGATGATTTTTGACTTCCTCGGCCACGTCCTCAAAACCCGTAAAATCTCATGGATCCCGGACAATCACGTTACTTTAGCCAACTTATGGGATGCCATCGTCGAGGGTGAGAAGCAGAGATTAGGAGTTGAAGAGATTGACGAAGATGAGCTGATGAAGACCACTCTGAGGGATAACGAGCCCAAGGATCTGGCAGAAGGCCGTCGTCTAATTCAAGAAGAAATGGAGAAGGAGAGTACCCTGGCTAAGGGCAAAAACAAGATTGACGAAGGTTCGAGCTCAGCTGTAGAGCCCAAGACCTCCGGAGTTGAGGAATACCATCTTGATGATCCATTAATTCCTTTGGGCCTGACTCCTGTGGTTGTCGGAGTATCTGCAGCTAGCCTAGATGGAGGATCAGAAGAAGGTTTCTCCCTTTTTTCCCCACAATTTGTCAAAGCAATTGTGAGTTGTCGTCGTCTGGTAGAGCAACCAATCGAATTAATAACACGTGTTCCACATAATACAGGTGGCAAGCCCGACGACAAGGATGTCCAGAAGAGGACAGAGGCGGAGAAGATTGTTGTCTCGCCTAGCGCCGGTGTTGATATACCGAAGCAGGCCGAGGGTACAACAGCAGAGAAGGGCGTCCTGGCACCTGGTGCTGATGCTCCTAAGGATGATGAAACCATCGAGGCCTTGAAAGATATGGACGGGCGCCATGTAGAGGATGAGGAGGATATCATTAGTACCAAAGAAGACGGCTACGATGACGACGAAACTTTGGCTTACAGAAAAGCTAGGAAGGAAAAGCAGCTGGCTTTAAAGAAGGTGGGACAAGAGCCTTTGAACGTAGCCCCTATCTCGGAGTTTAATCCCAAAACTAGGATGGTTTTGAAACTCCAGCCCAAATCCATCAGCAAACAGCTTCATTTTGCGAACCCTGATGATTTCCCAGCTTCCCTTACTGATAGAAGAAAGAGAAAGCAGGAGGAGGAGGAGTCTTCTGATGAGTCGGACGTTCCTCTCATAGACAAAAGGAAAAAAAGAAGGGTGATCAATCCGATACTGACAAGGCAAAGTTGGAGAAACAAAAGCAGGAGAAGAAGTCCAAGCATAAATAGGATATTGTCGCTTGTCTATATTTTGTCTTTAGGCTTCCTACTGGCCATGAAATGTAATTGTGAGACTGGCCCTCACTTTTGTTTTAGGTTGTTTTTCACTTTGTAGGCTTGCAGTTTATAAATGAAAGTTTATCTCTTTTGCATCATCGTGTACCTGCATTTAATAAACTTTTCATGCTTCGTCATGGATCATCTGATTATAACTACAAACCAATCAAGCAACAGAAAGAAAAATTAAAAATTTTCGTGCTGCATCAAGGTTCATATGTATATATATATGCCTCCAATCCATTGTTAACGTAGCACCTGACTAGGGCTTATTAAGGATTGATTAGCGTTGTGTGCACGTTGCCCCTTATTTCTGAATATGGGGGACTTAGAAAATTTTAGTAAGATAACTGTCCTTATGGTTCTGAGTTTCCGGCACCTTTCTCAATGCTTAATCATAGATTCTCTTATACTCTCATGGCGGTTGCCGAGGTTAGAGTTTGAATTCAGCAATTTAGTCGCTCCCCGATTCTCCAGCGGGGTAGGAGCTTTTTCTCAGCAATCAATCAGAGACCTCTTCTCTGGAGGGTTAGAGTTCGAGCTCAGCAGTTCAATCGCTCCTCGATCCTTCAGCGGGGCAAGAGCTCTTTCTCAGCGCTCAGTCGGAGACACTTTTATACTCTCTCTCTGCTCTGGAGAGTTAGAGTTCGAGCTCAGTAGTTCATTCGCTCCCCGATCCTTCAACGGGGCAAGAGCTCTTTCTCAGCGGTCAGTCGGAGACGCTTTTATACTCACTCTCTGCTCTGGAGAGCTAGAGTTTGAGCTCAGCAGTTCATTCGCTCCCCGATCCTTCAGCGGGGTAAAAGCTCTTTCTCAGCGTTCAGTCGGAGACGCTTTTACACTCTCTCTCTGCTCTGGAGAGTTAGAGTTCGAGCTCAGCAGTTCATTCGCTCCCCGATCCGTCAACGGGGTAAGAGCTCTTTCTCAGCGCTCAGTCGGAGACGCTTTTATACTCTCCTGGCAGTCGCCGAGGTTAGAGTTACGTCAAGGCGGTTCCGATCATGGTACACCGCCATGATTTACGGACACTGCCCTCACATCTGTTATGCTCTCTCTTGGCTCTAGAGAGTTAGAGCGCTATCAATGATATGATTTACTTTATCGCACCCTCAGAGTTTTGACTGGTGACCGCATTCCATTCCGACGGAAGGCACCTATAATTATACGCTTCTGTGATCGTTGTATGGTTCATAGCAATTTCCATAAAAATAGAAAGGCAGATAAAAAATAATGCTATAAAGGTAAACGACACACAATATTTTTATAGTGGTTCGGTCGAATCATGACCTATGTCCACTTTATATTTTTGCTTAAGAAATCGGACTATTCTAGGCAAGTCGTGCCTTGTACATGGTCCTTAATAAAGCAAAAGAACAGATCTGACATCTTTACGTTAGATACGGCCGTAAATGTTGGGCATTCCACACTCTGGGGATTTCCTTTCCATCTACGGTCGCTAGCTTGAAAGTTCCATTATCAAGCTTGCACAGAATGGAGTACGGTCCTTCCCACTTCGTGCCCATATGTGTTGGGGCTGGAAAGACATGCTTCTGAACCAAGTCTCCGGATTCAAAGGTTCGGGCTCGAACCTTTTTGCTGTAGTATCGGGCGACCTGTTGCTTGCATCTCAAGGCACGCAGGTCTGCTTCGTCCCTCTTTTCTTCGATCATATCTAGGGATTCAAGGAGCAATTCATTATAAGTCATCGGATCGTAATAAGTCACTTGGTGAGATGGTACTTTTATTTCAACCGGAATGACTGCTTCTGCTCCAAAAGCAAGGGAGAAGGGGGTATGTCCTGTTGCCGATTTATACGTTGTCCTGTAGGTCCATAGTGCCAAGGGTAATTCATCAACCCACATGGCTCTGGCCTGTTTCAGTCTTCTTTTCAGAATGGACTAAATCACTTTATTTGCCGCTTCGACCTGTCCGTTCGACTGCGGATGCGCCACGGAGGTGTACCGTTTCTCAATGTTGTATTTCTGGCAGAAGTCTCTGAATTCAGCGCTATCGAACTGAGTTCCGTTGTCGGTTATAACAATCTTTGGAATCCCAAATCGACAGATGATGTTTCTAACGACAAAATTGATCACTCGTTTAGTTGTGATTGTAGTCAGTGGCTCAGCCTCGACCCACTTAGTGAAGTAATCTACAGCTACAATAGCGAACTTCGCTCCGCCCTTAGCTATGGGGAGACTTCCGATGATATCAATTCCCCACATAGCGAAAGGCCATGGGCTTGTCATCGTTTTTAACTGACTAGGAGGTGCTCTAGGTATCTTTGAAAATCTCTGGCATGCATCACACCTTCGTGCGTACTTCGCCGCATCTTTGTTTATAGTAGGCCAGAAATAACCATGCCGCAATACCTTTTTCGCCAATGTTTGCCCTCCAGCGTGATCGCCATATTCACCTTCATGTACCTCCTGCAGCACACGCTTAATATCGTCATGAGCTATACACCGGAGAAGGGGCATCGAAAATCCCTGTCTGGAAAGAACTCCGCCTTGCAAAACGTATCGGGCAGCTTTACGAATTACTTTACGCCTCTCGCTTTTCTTGGTCGGAAGCGTTCCTTTCGTCAAGAAATTCTTTAGAGGGGTCATCCATGACTCCCTTTCTGGTTCCGTCTCTAGTACCGGATCAATTTCCATCTGATCTATACTAGGAGACCGAAGTACTTCAACTGGGGCTAGCCTGGTCTCTTCAGCCTTGCAGAACGTATCGGGCAGCTTTACGAATTACTTTACGCCTCTCGCTTTTCTTGGTCGGAAGCGTTCCTTTCGTCAAGAAATTCTTTAAAGGGGTCATCCATGACTCCCTTTCTGGTTCCGTCTCTAGTACCGGATCAATTTCCATCTGATCTATACTAGGAGACCGAAGTACTTCAACTGGGGCTAGCCTGGTCTCTTCAGGATCGTCGGAACTGGCCATCTTTGCCAACTTATCCGCCTGCTGATTCTCTGACCGCGGAATATGAGATATGATGTAGTGATCGAAGCCGTTCAGCAACTCCTTCACTTTCTCCAAGTATAAAATCAATCTTGGGCTTTTGGCTTGGAATTTTCCAGTGACCTGGTTTACAACTAACTTGGAGTCGCAAAAGATGTCCAGCTTTGTGGTTTCCAGCTCCTTTGCGATCCTTAGCCCGGCTATCAGGGCTTCATATTCGGAGCCGTTGTTAGTGGCATGAAACTCCATCCGGATAGCATAGGATATCAACCATTTCTCGGGAGTTTCAAGCACTACTCCAGCGACGGATCTCTTGTCATTCCTAGCACCATCAGTATACAATCTCCAGGCACTGGGGTCGAGAAGCAACTTTGAGGGGTTAACTTCTTCGTTCGTTATATCGTCCTCTGGGACAATGAACTCTGCTATGAAATCGGCTATTGCTTGCCCCCGTATTGACCGTCGGGGTTGAAAGTTCAGATCAAATTGACTCAACTCAATGTTCCACTTGAGTAGTCTTCCAGACGCTTATGGTCTCTGTAGAACTTGCTTGAGTGGATGATCAGCGTATACGGTAATGGGATGAGCCTGGAAATAATGTTGAAGTTTTCTGGAGGCAATCAGCAAACTATACGCCAACTTTTCTATCCTTGGATAATTACGTTCTGCTACCATCAATTTTTGGCTCACGTAATACACAGGTCTTTGAACTTTATCTTCTTCTCTTACCAATGCTGAGCTGATCGCGTGGGGCGACACTGCCGGGTACACGAATAAGTCCTCGTGATCCATCGGCTTAGATAATATCGGAGGTTTCTCCAGGTGTCTTAGCAAGTTCTGAAACGCTTCTATGCAGTCGGGCGTCCATTTGAAGTGCAGTTTTCCTCGCTTTATCAATTCAAAGAATGGGATGCATTTGTCCGTAGCCCTGGAGATAAATCTGCTTAGTGCGGCTACTTTCCCTGCAAGGCTTTGCACATCTTTAATCTGCCTAGGTTCCTGAATGTCTCTGATTACTGCGATCTGGTCTGGATTAATCTCAATCCCACGAGAACTGACGATGAATCCCAAGAATTTTCCGGAGGCGACCCCGAATGAACATTTGGTTGGGTTGAGTTTCATCCCGTACTTTCGAAGAATGCCAAACATCTCTGCCAAGTTCGTAGTGTGATTAGAGGATTGCCTGGACTTAACCAACATGTCATCGACGTATACTTCCATTGTTTTCCCAATCTGGTTGTAGAACATTCAGTTCACTAACCGTTGATATGTAGCGCCTGCGTTCTTCAAGCCAAAGGGCATCACCACATAACAGTATAATCCCAGATCCGTAATGAAGCTAGTGTGTTCTTGATCAGGAACGTGCATTGGAATCTGGTTATATCCAGAATAAGCATCCATAAAGGAGAGAAGTTCATGGCCCACCATTGAATCCACCAACTGGTCGATCCGGGGTAACGGAAAACTGTCTTTTGGGCAGGCTTTATTCAAATCCGAGAAATTGATACACGTTCGCCACTTTCCGTTGGCCTTTTTTACCAGGACTGGATTTGAAATCCAGTCTGGATAGATTGAGTCTCTGATAAATCCATTACTCTTTAGCTTTCCAACTTCTTCTTTCAAGGCAGCGGACCTCTCTGGGCCCAGCATTCACCTTTTTTGTTTTACCGGAGGATGCTTAGGGTTAATGCTTAATGAATGGCTCATAATTGATGGAGATATCCCGCACATGTCTGCGTGGGTCCAAGCAAATACATCCAAATTATCTTTCAAGAAATCCATCAGTTCTTTTGCTAAATTCGAATTTAACTGGGATCCAATCTTAAGGACCTTCTCTGGGTCACTATCATCGATCGGTACATCCACTGATGTCTCGTTGGGAGTCGCCATTCTGCCCCCAGGTTCTTTGTCCTCTCTGGGATCTATATCCTCGGGCAACTCTCTGGGCGACTCTCCTACGGTTGTCCTCTTTAATTGCTATAAGGTTTCCACCCTTACTGGGGGGGAAGCGCCCTTGGTTTCAATGTCTCCTCCGTTGTGGAGTAGCTTTAGCTCTGCAATATAACATGCTCGTGCGGCAACCTGATCTCCTCTGACAATACCAACACCAGCGGAAACTTCAATAATAAGCACCAGGGGGCTATACAGGCTCTAAACTTTGCGAGGGCCGGCCGGCCCAAGAAGGCATTATAGGGTGACTCAATATCCAAAACCACGAAGGGAAGGATTCTCACTCTCTGGCGTTCTCCTTCCTAAAGCATAACTGGTAGCTCTACATACCCCGTTGGAGCGGTGGATGCTCCGTTAAATGCACGGATCCATCCCTCACAGGGCTTCAATTCTTTTATCTCGAGATTCATCTGGTCGAATGTCTTTTTGAAAAGAATGTTGATGGAAATCCCGTTATCCACCAAGACTTTATGAACAGTGGTCGGGCCAATAGGTACTGTGATTACAAATGGATCTTCGGTCGGAGCATGGACTCCAATGTTTTCTCGTTCGCTGAAAACGACATCGTCGGATATCATATTTTGTTGCTTTACCGGGACATTGTCCTCAGGGTTGCTACACTCCCCTACCCAGAGGTGCTGCTTGGTTGCATTGACATACTGATCCAACGCCTTGGAACCGTGCCCGGCGAGGTAAAGCCCTCCGATTATGGTATTGATAACAAGGTCCTTTCCCTTTTGCTGGGTAGTTGGAATGACAACAGGTTGATTATGGTTCTGATTTGGGGCCTGTACGACTTGCCCCCTGTCTCTGGGTGTCACTCTATATTCATCCAATTTTCCTTCTCGGAGAAGCCACTCGACCACATCTCTGAGGTGATGGCATTCATTCGTCGAATGGCCATGAATCTGATGGAAGAGACAAAACTTCCCCATTTCACGTTCTTTCTCCGTCGACTCTCTGGGAGGAGGCCTTTTATTTTGGAGGACGTTGTACGAATCCATGAAGATATTCTCCAAAGTATCGTTTATTGGCGTATAACTCTCAAAAGACCTGGGACGAGTCCTTCTCTGGGAGTCATTCCCTCGATTCCTCTTCCGGTTGTTGCAACTACTGTTATTACCATTGTTTCCTGACTGACGACCACCCTGGTTCCGATTTCCGACATTAATCTCGACCTTCCCCGAGCTATCTCCTGTCTGCTTTATGCCGACATTGCTCTGGATTTCCTCTTTATTGGCCGTTTTTGCCTTTCGATTCGCATATACCTCCTCCCGGCGTAAGTGTACGTTAGCTTTTTCGTAGAATAACTCTCTAGTATGAGGTGGCTTGTCGGCCAGATATCTCCCAAATTCGGTGTCTTTATCTACCCCATCAATTAGGGCTGCCACAACAGTTGGCTCATGAAGATCTTTAACTTCAGTAGCGGCTAGTTTGAAACGGTCTAGATACACCCTCAAACTCTCGCCTGGTTGTTGCTTGACAAGGAACAAGTTAATTACACTCTTTGTCTTTTGTGCATAGATGCGGAACTGTTCCACAAACCTTTCACTCAACTCCCTGAAGCTAGAAATTGATCTTGCTGGTAAGCGAATAAACCATAATAATGCTACATCCTCAGGGAATATGGGAAATGCTTTGCACTTGACAGCGTCAAAAGCTGCGGCCGCGGTCATTAACCAAGAATATCTCATCAGATGTTGGACGGGATCATATCTACCCACGTAACGATTCATCTGCGGCATGTTGAAGCGCCTCGGGAACGTCGCATCTAAAATGTCATTAGTAAAAGGGGTGTGATTGCGGTCAATTCCCCAATCTTCATTCTGTTGTCCACGGCTATCTGCCAGAATTTGATGGATCATAGCTGCAACATTTGCACTGGTCAACTGTGGCTTGGGGTCAGCGCTTCTTGCTCGGTGGGGTTCTCTAATCTCTCTTCCAGGAGCAGCCATGAAATCCGGGGCTCGAATTGGGATTCGCTGCCCCCTATTACCATGAGTATTTGTACGGCGACGGGGCTGAGGTAGTCTATTCTGAACAGGGCTGTCCACACCTCGAGCTCTGGGAGTTGTAGCGCGATCATTCACATTGCGGTTTGAGGGCCCTGCACCCAGTGCCTCTTCTTCCCGTGATGACAGGGTTCCAAATCGAAGCTACTTTATGTTTTCAGGCCTCTCATACGGTCGCCGCGGAGGTCTCAGCGATTCCTCTGACGAAGAAGAGTATTCTGGGGTGAGCGGACGAACTGGGGGCGTCCTTTGCCTTGCGAGATCATTAAGCCTTCTATCCATAGCGATCAAGTTCTGTCGCAGAACGGAGCTCTCCTGCCTTTGAGCAGCCAGTTCATCAAACAACCTCTCCCACATTTCAGAAAAGCGAGAGAGATCCCCCTCAGTAACGGGAGCAGAAGGGTCATATTGTTCATCATCATTTTCTCTTATGCGCAAAGAGCTTGAGCCAGGTCGAGCGGAGGGGCCAGGACGGTAGGAGCGGGCCATAGGCTCCTTTCCACGTCGAGTTGTAATCTAGTCATCAATTTGGATCGCTGTGGATCGAGGTTGGTGGCTCGCAGCGCTCCCCTGGGATCGGTTCGTGGTCACGGTATGGGGAGGATTCGGGGCGTTATCACGGGATCGAGTAACAACCCCTCCAACTTCGCGGTTCGCAGCGCCACCCTCAAGTCGGATCGTGGCACCTTGATTGGTTCGGGTCGCCCCCCTGTCCCGTGATCCGTGACCCCCTCGACGACCTGCTCGTGTGCACTTTCGCCAACCACTTCATTCGCGACTTCATTCGCTTGCGAAACTCGCACTTCCTTAGACTTCTTTCCAGCCATGATATCGGATGTCGCTGGAATCTTCAAAAATCTGAACAGTGAAGTTTTGGGACTGTTTTCTTCGGACTTTCAAATCCAAATAGTAGAATAGCAATCCGGTAGGCTGAGAATTCAATTCTCAGTGAAATCACCAAAAATGTTAGATCAAAATTTGGACCTAACACCCAAATTGTTCTGATTCGTAGAGAATTATAACTGAAAAATGAGGGAAAAACAGATAACACACAAGATTTATAGTGGTTCGGCGTTAACGAGCCTACGTCCACTTTATATGCTATTGATTATACTTTGAATGCTAGTACAACCAATGATTTCTCTCAAACTCACTTTTACAATTCTGATTTCTCTCAGTAATTTCAAAGTAAAAATGATGAGAAATAGTAGTATGACAGCAATGGCGGAATCCGTGCTCAATACATCCAAAAGATCCTGAAAAATGCCAAGCTCTGGGCTATTTATAGCTGATTTTGTCAGGCGGATCGCGGTCACACGTGGCACAGATCCCGAGAATATCGGATCGGATCGCAGCTTAATGAAGAATTAGTCAAATTAGCCATTGTGGACAGGTGTTGCGATCCCCTTAAATATCAGATCGAGCAAGGAGGAGGAATTGGCCAAAGTGACAGTTGGGGACACGTGTCGCTGGATCCGTGCATCTCGGATCGCCGAAGTCTAGCTCGTGCTTGAACAGGTCAGAGGTTTAGCTGTGCGTCGGGGAATCGGATCGGTCTGTGCAGGGTAGTAGTGTAAGTACGGATTGAATCGTGTAGAGGTAGTCGGATCGCCGATGCTATGGGGGCGATCCGATGGGGGGCGATTCGAGAGGGGCGACCCTCTGGTGCGATCCTATCCTTCATGGACTTAAGGAACGTAGTTTCATACTTTCTTCTTGTCAGTGAACCTTGGTGGCTTGGTCAAAAAGCTAGCCAACATGATAGAAATAGGAAAACTTTCTTTAGAAGGTTTAATTTCTTTATCTGATTGTGCAGTTAAAACTCATTCTGATTCTGGCATTTTGATTATGTAATTGAAACTTTGCACTTTAATACTAGTCTTGTTTCTGATCCCGTTGTAGACTCAGACCCATAAGGGTTATGACTCATCTGTTTGTGATAAGTTGGGATTTGAAGGTATCTGTGTTGGGCGTTAAGTTGACTATGACGCATACATTCTGGGTTTTTATCATGCTTAGTTTCCTAAGAATCATTTGGTAATCTGATTTGTACCAGTAGTCTGTAAGTATATGAATATTTAGAAAAGGATAGGGGTTTTTGCTCAAAGCGTGAAGTAGATTTCCAGTTGGACATTTGTTTAATGGGAGAGATTCCCTGAATGTAAATATGATGTTGATTTCGGTCTTGGGGGTTGATACTTAGGGGGTTATTCTCTTAAACCGATGTCTGATAGGAACAAAGCTTTTGTTTTAATTGTACTTGCTTCTATCACTCGGCTGTATCCTATCGACCGAATCTTCGACCTTTAGGTAGAAACTAATGGGTGTAAACATGTGTTTGAGACATGTTATGTTTGATGGTTGCAAGTGGATGCAAGTGGTCGTTAGTGGTTTCTCGTGGATGCATATACACAAACTAGGCACTAGATCGGCTCAAAAACACTATCATGCTGCATATGGATATGTGTGCATTTTTAAAATTTTTATGGATGCAAAATGGTTGACTCAGCACATGGATGTTACATATGAATGAATGGTTGCGCACTCATATAGAAATGATATGTATCAAATAGGAAAATTGCATACATGTTGGACTCATGGCGCTGACATAATTCACATTAAGGAGGTTAACTAAATCAGTGGACCGCCTGATCTTTGAATTAGATAAGAGACATATACACACACTTTTGCGTATGTTCATACAACGTTAGAAGTTTTCTAAGGACAATGGATGTTAGTGGATGATGGTTGAGTAGAAGGGTGATTGGATGGTAGGATACATTCTTCCTAACTTGAAGATTTCTAGGACGAAATCCTTTAAGGAGGGGAGAATGTAACACCCCGTATTTTCTATGAATATAAGAGTAACAAATAAGAGAATAATTAAATTAAAACTAAACAACTAAGAGAAACGGGTTATGCTATTGCGTTCATCTCGAAATTTTTCTTGGAATAGAGTCCAAGTTTGCGTAAATTGGACTCTATATAAAGAAGATATGGCCTTCAGAAGATTCAGTAAAAACTAGCCTGAAATTCAAAATTCAGATTTCGAAATTTGAATCAAACACCCGGGCTGGGCGGGAAAATTCCCGCCCAGGACCCAGGTCAACATTAGGGTCGACCTGGGGGTCGACCTGGGTAAACAGGTCGACCTTAGGGTCGACCCCCCTTTTTCGAGACAGATCCATTTTTTCTGCACCTGTACGCTTTTCTGACTGGATTCATGAGCTCTAACCTATTTAAACACCCCCAAACCTAGCTTTCTCTCCACACAATTTCATTCTGCCTATACTCTGCCTCTATTCTAATTAAAAATAAAAATGGCGTCGCTATCTGCTAGAATCAAAACTAGAACTAGTGCATCTTCTTCCAATCTGAATAGAGTTAAAAGAGAACAAATATTTTCTAATCTAATTGATAGTCTACGCCAAAGGAGCGTTATTCAGTGTCAGAGTATAGATCTCAGAAATCAAGACTTACCTTTTCAATCGTGAGTACAGTTTTTTTCAGATATGGAATTTAATAATTATCTTCACATTTTTGTGAATCTGGATCTGAGGTTATGCATACTTTTTGGTGGATCTATCTTGATTGTGAGTCTTTTGTATCTGTTCCCTCTTTTCTTCCTTTTTGTTTATAGCCAGGCTACCACGAGACTGCGACAAATCTCATAAGAGATTAACGCATGAACGCAAAATTTTGGGACAAATAATGGATAATGCATAATTGGACATGACTGATCTTTGACTGATTTGAAAAAAGAACATAGGTTTTAAATTTAGATCTAGAATCAGTACATACTATGTATGATGGACTGTGATTTGGAAGAAGAATTATTATTTAATAGCATATGACGTGGAATTTGGAATATAATGCATGTTATAATGCAAGATCTGATTTTGAGGACATAATACATGATTAAAATTTAAGATCTAGATTTGGGGCATATTTTATATCACGATCTATGACTTGAAAAGAAAAGTAGGATATGTGACTTAGGCATAAAGATCTATATTAAGATAGGGTAACTATTAATGTGAATGCGCCTAAGTATGGATTTTTGTATATTTGACATCCTAGGCTATAATTTGGCATAATTCATATAGCATATCATGATTTGGGGCTTTTAGAGAATATTCTGTACTCTGTAAAGTTTAACTAAAATTAGGGCATATGTTGTATTATGAATTGTGACCATGATTTAGGCATGTAAGTTTAGGCTTAATTTATGATTAGGCAAGATATGTAAATAGAATTTTAGAAATGTTTAATCTGTTGAATTGCCTAATCTGCTAAATCTGTTGAATTGCCTAATCTGCTAAATCGGTTATCTGCTAAATCTATTGAATTGCCTAATCTGCTAAATCCGTTATCTGCTAAATCTGTTGAATCGCATTATCTGCTAGATCTGTTATATGTTGAATTGCCTAATCTATTGAAAGCTAAATAATTGTAATTTGGGTATGAAAATCCGTAGGCTCGATCTAAGATTGAGTAAAATATGGAAATTTGATTAATCTGCTGTAACCTGTAAAGAAGTTTAATCTGTTAAATGGACATAATTATTCTATATAATCTGTGGAATAAATTGGCTATGACACGAGGTTAGACTCTATTTGCGGTAGAAGCCTGCCCGAAACCAACCGGCTTAACCAGCAATCGCAAACTGTCAGTCTAATGTGAGAGATCGTAGGCATAACTAAAATATGCCTA
Source organism: Allium sativum (assembly GCA_030737875.1). Lineage (NCBI taxonomy): Eukaryota > Viridiplantae > Streptophyta > Magnoliopsida > Asparagales > Amaryllidaceae > Allium > Allium sativum. The sequence continues at coordinate 962,289,675 of CM060912.1, read as the reverse complement.
GACGCGAGGTTAGATCTGGCTTGTGGCAGAAGTCTGGCCGGAACCGCCCGGCACATCCAGTGGCCACAAGCTACCGACCTAATGTGAGAGGTCTATGTATTAATATTTAATTAATGCAAATTTAAGAGAAATGTGGTGTCTAAAAACGTGTTGGGCGGATAGGGTTAAACCAACTGGACTGATGAATCTAATAAACCCGTTTTGTGAATCTATAGGCCTAATACAAAGTTAGACAATCTGTAAGTCTATTAAATCCGTTCGTCTGATTTGTTAATCTGAGAACTTGTTAACTTGATTGTCTGATTTGTGAACTAGTAATCTAAACTCTGTCTGAAACTTGTAAACAAGTAAATCTGAAATCTTCTAGTCTGGGGAAAAAAGGTTAGGAGGGAAAATACTTGTGTCATCTGTTGTTTGAGACCCGTATTCGTCAGTAAGCCTTTCTGGTATCAAAACTTTGACCCCACACTATGTAGGGGTTTGGGCACGCTTACTGAACCAATTATAAGCGAGTCATTCTGATAATGGTAAGGGGTGTTGATGGCTCGTTCCAACCGGGTCATGTGCGTGCATGGATCCGGTCTGCACTGAGGATGTAAGACACCGTGACATCTGTAAATAGGTCTGTGCCAATAGGTTGCCACTTTAGGGAGTGATACACCCTACTGTAAGGCCGACACAATGTATTTATGTATTAGGGAGCCGATTGCTTGGGGGGTAGGACTTAGGGTACACTTAGTTCTGTTTCTGTTGGTACCGTCTGTTTCTGTTAGGTGGTAGCACCTGTCTGTTTCGGCGTGGTACCGTCTATTGGGATGGTAAAGGCCCATTACTATTGTACACCTAATTCTAACATTCTATTTCCGTAGGGATTATTCTGTTTCCGTCTCTGATTCCGTTTCCGATTCTATTTCCATAACTTCTGTCTGTTGGGGTGGTAAAGGCCCATTAGTTGGGTGGTAAAGGCCCATTATTAGTATTCTGTTTCCGTACCTTCTGTCTATTGGGATGGTAAAACCCCATTATTAGCATTCTGTTTTTGTACCGTTTGCCTCTGTTCGGGTGGTAAAGGCCCATTACTAGCATTCTGTTTCTGTAGAGATCATTTTGTTTCCGTTTCTGTTTCAGTTTAGACAATAGGGTAACACCTAATCCTGTTATACTAGTATTAGTGAAGAGAAGTGAAAAGCATAGCTTAGCGTACATCATTCCGTTTCTACTATTAACCTGCTATTTCTGTTATGGTTATCTCTCATCCAATTGTATTTACATGTTATGATACTATTATCTGTTAATATGCTTAAAGTCACTGGACTCACCAGACTTATGTCTGAGCTAGCTTGTTTCGCCTCTTTTCTTTCGGTCCCCCCCCCCCCCCCCCCGGGTTTTCAGGGTGGAAACATAAGAGCTTGATTCAGATTCTCTCTGCTTGAAGTGTTTGAAGTATTGCTTGGCTTTGGCTCTATCTTTCCATGGCAATTTATATTGGGGATTATGGATTTAAAACTATGCATTCTGAAGGCTTTTGCACAAGACCGATATTTATGTATTTGAATTCCGATATTGTGATTTTGAAAGATGTAACTAAACTCATATCTATTTCTGTTTTAATAAAGTTATAAAATTTTCAAGTACTACATTATCTGTCTTGTAAATTTCTGTCCTATCTACTAAAAACGCTCCACTAAAGTTAAGGCATTCCCTTTGCGAGTGGCCTTAATGGAGGTGGGGTGTTACACGTTTGGGGGTCAAAATAAAAAGTTTCTTTTTAGAAAATAAAATATATATATTGGCCCCTTTAGTCTCGCTCTCTTCATTTTCTTTCTACCGTTTAGAATAAAAAAAAAAAAACCTCGAACGCGGAAAACTGCGCTGCCTCCCTCCGCCTACGCAACCGCCATGGCCTTCCCCCTCCGGCGTTCGGCCTCAGCCTCTCCTCCTCCTGCTGCCGCGCCTCCTCCTTCCCTCCTCCCCTCCGATTAGAAGCTTCATTCCCTTCTCCGAACAACCCAAGCCCAAAACCCCTTTTCCACCTAAAATCGCTCCGCCCCCACCACCATAGACCTGGCGCCACCCCTTTGAACCCCCCTCCCCTCCAGCGATGAAGACCTCCCTCCTCCATAAACCGATAGAAAAGTGAGTTTTTACTTCTTTTATTTATTTAATATTATGTAATTAGTTTAATTAACTTTGTAAATGAATAAAAATCTGATTATTAATATGTAAAAGGATTGAGGAATATATATATATCATTTTTACATAAAAAGATAATTTTTATTCTGTGAAGAACGAAATAAAGATTTGATTTTTATAATGTAAACATCACTATGAAGAAGTAATTTTTAAACATAAAGTTTATATTTTTGTTTACATGAATAGGGGATAAAAATAGGATTTTATTTTATATGTATGGCGAAGAAAAATGTTGGTTTTTATTTACATAAAGTAGCATTATAAAAATATGGTTTTAACACGGTAAAGTTATGATGTTTATATAAATTAATGATTTTTAAGGACATGAAGATTGGATTTTTATAATGAAGTGGTGGTTTAAAAATAAGATTTTTGGTTTTTTAAAAATATGATCTTTATATTGTCTACATCGAAATAAAAATTCGATCTTTATATAAGAGGTGGAAATATAAAAATATAATTTTTATATATAGAAAGAAGAGTTGTAAAAAATATATGATTTTTATATATGAAGTGCCATTATAAAAATGTGATTTTGAAAATAAACTTCATATTAAAAATGTGATTTTTAATGTGAACGGCGAGAAAATGTCGCATTTGAATTTCGGACAAATCTGAACCGTTCAGAAATAAAGAATGGTGGTGTGGATCCCAAATGTGAGAACTCCTCACTAAATTTTCCTTTTTAGTTATTTATTTTATAACTGCATATATAAATTGCTCCCTGTCGTCCACAGACCATGGACGACCTGTTTGTTTGGTTGTGTGTTTGGATAGATTCATTTGTGTGAGTTTGGTTTGTGATGTGAAATGAAGTATAATAAAATATTCATATGTTGAATAAATTGTCTGAACGATAAAATTGACATTTTATCGTATATATGAAGTAAATAAAATATTCATATGTTGAATAAATTGTTTGAACGATAAAATTCACATTTTATCCTATATATGAAGTATAATAAAACATTCATATTGAATAAATTGTTTAACAATAAGAATAAAAATTTTATTGTACGTATGAAGTATATGAAATATTCATGTATTGAAAAAAATTCTTTGAACGATAAAAATAACATTTTTATCATATATGTGAAGTAATAAAAATAGTCATACGTTGAAATGAATTTTAGTTTGTTAAAAATAACAATTTTAACACATATATGAGTATATAAAATAGTTAGACCTTTAAATAAATATTAGTTCGCTAAAATTATCATTTTAGACTATATATGGAATATATAAGATTGTCATACAATGGAAATATTATTAGTTCGCTAATAATATTATTTTTGGCTAATATATGGGCTGTGTGCAATTATATATGCATTGAATCAATATATAAAAGCGTCATATGAAAATGTATGTATAGGCGTTGTATGTAAATATACATATACGATATAGTGAACAGGGTCATAGCAAGGAGGCTAGAGAAGAGGAATAAAATTGCATGCTCGCGAAATAGGTACATATTTACTGTTTTGTTTGGGTATGATGGTTTTATGAGCCGCTTGGCTGTTTGTTTTTCCATTTGGATTGGAAAGGCCTGTATGACGATTTCCGGATTTTTCTGGTGCTCCGTACAGGGTAGGTTATGAAGAAATTTTTCGAAAATTTAGGGTATTAGCCAAATTTTTGAAAAATTAGAAAATTCTTAGAAACTGAAAAGTTGACGAACTTGAGCCAGAATAGAAATTGAAATTGTTTTCAAACGATTTATAAAATTTGTTTTAAAATGGAAATCGATGAAATATATATAATATATAAGTTATATATTATATGGCCTGAATAGAACGCGCCGCGCAGCGACCGTTTGCGAATTTCGACAATTGACTTCGAATTGACGTTATGGGAGATCCGTCGGTCGGATTCTCCTAAAACCGGAACCGTTGGTTCGTATCGAAAAGAGCTTTCTAACGAATATGAGAATTTTGAAATCTAATGGTTGGATTTGGAATTGTGTCTAAATTAAAATAGGAAAAGGTCGCTGTAAGTGCAGTTCGATGATCGTTTATGGAAATCGACTATACGGGCCTTGATAAAATTATTAAAAATATTAATAATTTGTGTAAAATCAAAAGAAATGATTTGAAAAGAATTGGGATGAAAAATTCCATATTTGAAAAGATAAAAATAGATTTTTATCGAAATGAAATAGTTATTAACTCGAATTATAATCCGATTATTTTTAAATAAATAAATTGGATTGAGAAATGGTTTTAAATAACCAGAATTTTCCAATGAATAAATTGGAATAGTTTGGAATGGAAATAATCTTAAGAATATTTTGATATTGGATTCCGTGAGTATACGTATATTGTGATGGGAATTTGGAAGATATCGATATCGTTATTCCCGAAGCGATATCTGTTGGTTTCAGGATTTGATGTTGAATATAAGTCAATACTATCTCTATTCAAAACCTTATATTTAATGTCAGATTGGATTGATTGATTGTTTGGATTGTGCTCGACCAGTTTATGAGCAAAATATGCTTCTACATTTAGCATTGCATTGGGTAGAAATATTTGTGTGTTAACGCCATGTCAAACACTTCATGATTTGACGATAAGGTGTTTAGCGATGTGTTCATTTCAAATTTAATGAATGATTTTGAAATGAAGTTTTTCTTAAGGGGAAAAAAAATATTCCCGATTTTGGACAGGGAATGTTTTATAAAACAGAAAGGATTTCGAGGCCTAAAACCCAATGATTTCTAAAATGATTTAGAAATGTATTATGGTTTTACATTGTGGTTCATTGCGTATCTGATTAGTTGCTATTGATGATGTATCTGTTTGGTGGCGGAGAATTAATTCTCTTGCCTAACAACCTTCTTTGAGACGTACGAGCTCAAAGGTTATGTGATTAATAGTGACTAATCATATGTGTAAACTACTGATGTGAAGTACTATATTATGAAAGTACTTGTGATTATTATGTTGTGAAATAATTTTCCCTACTTATGCAATATGAAATGATTTGGTATATGGCTAATGATTTGGTAACCCCGTCTATTAAAAGTATGGGTGGGATCCAGTGCCTTAGGGCGAGTGGTTAGTGTGTAGCCTACTCCATGTGTGGTAGGTGCATATATATACATATACATATAGGTCAGTGTGTAGCCTACTCCATGTGTGGGAGGTGCATATATATATATATATATATATATATATATATATATATATATCGAGTTGCTTAGGTACGTGCCCTTTGCCTTTTCTGAGGGGAGCCCGATATTTGGTCGCATACTTGTTTGTATGCATTTGTTTTGGAATCCACATTTCAAAATGATTTGATTTGATATCCCAATGTAAAATCTACTTTGGTATAAAAGATAGATATGTATTTCAAAATGATGTGAAATAAGAAATGGGGAATAAAATCCAAAGGAATACTTTTTCTAAATTGAATTGGATTTGGAAAATCTAAGTGTGGTGATTAATCGAAATGGGTAGATTGGGATATTGCATGTTGCTTGATGCATAGTAGATCCATATCCCTATTACTGATTGTTTTTTATACACTAGCATTCATGCGGGTAAACCCGTTCCACGTTAGCGGCGTGGTCCTTTGATTTGCCTTATCATTTTGATAAGTTAATTTTAACTGTAGATTTTCTCACACCAGTCCCATGACTGACTCGTAGTTTGTTTCACTCTGCAAACTCGGATGCCCATAATTTCCACATGCGCAGTCAAGTAGTTTGTTTTGCAGATACTTATTTTGAGTAGGATTCTGGATTGAAGCTTAAAGCTGTGTCCGCTGCATTTATCGTCTTTCGCTGTGTTATTTTATATTTTTGCTGTGCATTGTATTACAATTTTTGTAAAATCATCTTCCAATGTATTGATCATATTTCGATATACTATGATATTATGTACTCTGATGTAACATTATTACGATGTTTATAAAATTCTTCTGTTATTTGTTCTGATGTGTTGTATGCCCAGAGTTAGTGTATGCGGGATTCGAACAGTCTTGGTCGATTAGGTCCGAGCGAAATCCGTATCGTTACAGCAATAATCTTCGGATATTTCAATTAAGGATTCCGTGATTATATGGATATCATTAAGGAATTTGGAAGATATTGATATTGTTATTTCAAAACGATATTTGTTGATTTTACGATTTGATATTGAATGTAAGTCGACATGATTTCCATTTAAGATCTTATACTTAATATCAAAGTGGATTTGGGTTGTTGTGAATGGTGGCTTCAACACCACTGTTCCTAAATCCTGTTGAAATGTAAGATATGGAAGAAATCTTTTAATTAAGATTTAGTGAAAATTTCAAATTTAATAAATTAAACTGGAATTAAATGGAAGTTCATTTGAGTTGTTGTTAATAGTATATTAAATAATACTATTCTTAAACCCAGTGGTAAAAAGGAAAAAAATCTTTTAAATAAGATTTAACGCGGTTTCTGGTTTATTCAATTAAGTTGGGATTAAATGGAATTCAGTCCATAATAATCGAAACGATCTTTTTTAAAGGAAGGCCTTTACTATTAATGACTTTTAAAAGGCTTCGCTGATATTTCTTTTATAGTATTAGCCTAATATGGAAATTTATATCAACTATAAATTTTTCAGATTTCCATGAAGATTCCATATTAATGGAAGATAATTTTTAGTTTATCGTGAGCAATGTTTTTAAACGACATTCATTTTTTAACCCAGTTAAAGACAGGATTAATTTCTTAAAGTTGAATAATCATTAAGTAATGAACTTTGAGATTAAAACCAAGTTGGAGTTTTAATGAATCTTTGATTAGACTGAACATGAAATGGTTACTAAATTTACCAAACACGAGAAGTATTCGAGATGGAGTACCATCAGTTTTACTCCATGCGATAGTTAAATCTTTAACTAGATTAGAGAAGTCAAATAGTAGTTAAATTTACCAATAACACGATGGGTGTTAGATATGGAGCACTACCAATTTTGCTCCATGTGATAGATAAGTTGACATTGGGATAATAAAATGAATGAGTACTTCGGTAAGGCTCGGTAATTCTGACTAGTTTGATAAACCTTAATCTGGTTTAAGTTGGGAAAAGATATTATAAAATCTTCTGAAATAATTTCCAAGAATGGATCAAACAATAAGTTTAAGTGAAATAAATCTTTGAAAAGATTTGAGAGAATAATCCCAGGGTAAAAAATATTTGAATAAAAGAATATTCTGGAATCAAATGAGGCATACGATGTGTTAATATATCACATGATTATAAGATGCGCGAGTTATTCAGAAAGACCGAGTATAACCCATTCTGAATAATTGTTATGACAATTAAAAGCAGAAGATTTGAAGATGTTGGTTGAAGAACGGAGATCTTCACATCAATTGGGTTATTGCTAATGTCTTGATTGGGTTGACCCCCAAGACAAGGTAATAAGTGGTGATTGTCTAAATTTACTTGGTGATCTATCGAGTATGCGAGGACATCTCTCTTATATTGGACACTTGGGACGAGGAATAAGGTTCCACCGGTTTCGTTCACAACCAGAATGTATGTGATAGCCCGTAACTTCCCCGTGAAGGAAAGATCGGATTACCTTGAGAACAACACACAAATGAACGCAGACGGAAGAACATTTCATTGCTATTACAACAATTCCATCATATACAAGAATATACAGAGTATAAATGAATAAATTACATTCGATAAATATCAGAGATTACAATAAATTACATAGCAGCGGAAAATAATACAAAGCACAACTGAAGGTGATATACGGATACAGAGCTTTCCGGATATCATTCCAGCTGTAAACCAGGATCCTGTGAATATAAATCTGCAAAACCAAAACTACTAGCTGCCCGTGTCGAAAATAGGGGCACCCAGAGTTTAGGTTAAAACAATAAACTCCAGGTCAGTCATGTGACTGGTGTGAGAACTAAAACAGTTATTTAAAACTTTACTTTAAAAGAGAGTAATTCAAGGGACCACGCCGTATAACACGGAACGGGTTTCCTTCCAAGAATACCTGTGCATATCAATAAACAACGCAATGCTTTTTCGAAAAATGAAGCTATTATAAGACCCAGGTCCCATCACACAATGCAACGCAAGCCGGAGGATAGGGTTTTCCCTTATAATAGCCAAACATGCTTGGTACGTTTAAAACAAATCATTTGATACTATTATAAGTGTATAGTGTCAAAACAATTTCAATCATAAATATCAATCCTAGGCGGCGTGGGTACCATCTATCATGTCGCCATACTAGGCTCTACAAATAAAACCGTAATATCACGTATTGGAAATTGGATTTTCGTCATGAGTCGAGGCAAGGGGCATGCTCCTCTCCGCTTTGAGACACTCTAGCAAATGCCTCGGGACTACACACTCTGGGTAACCCCTGGATGCTTCAGGGCCGGTCCTCTCTTACGTTTGAGGATTAATTATTCCTGAACAAACGTTTCCCGGTCCTTACAGACCTAAAATCGAGGCACCTCATCCAACAACCACATAGGTGAAAGGTATATAAATGTCAGGGCTGGTAAGTCACTGACACCACCAAAGCTAGAAAGAAACGTCGTGCTCTCCCTGCAGTCCTTATCCCGTTTTTAACTCATACCGAGGTGTGAGGCTCGCGAATTCACATTATACACAAAGCTGCCACGTAGGCTGTGCTTTGATCATCAACCACAAGACTTTTCTTTTCAATAGAAGCCTTGATCCATGCAACTCAGCGTGCCACACAGGCAATTCATGCCATGCGATCGATATCTATCGATATCTATCGATATATAACCTCTAAGCTCGTATGTCTCAGAGAAGGGCGTTAAGCAAGAGAATAAATTCTCCGCCACCAAACAGATATATATATATATATATATATAACAGAAATCAATCAACATAGAATAAAATCCAATGTCAGACACACAATCCATTTACAAGTTTGTTCTGGGTCTGAATGAAACCGGAGGCACTTTCTTCGCAAATCCATCGATCTCCAAGTACGTCTGGACAACCACCAACTATTTCCATCCTCTTGGGTGTACAGCCCAATAAGGATCATCAGTAATTATCCAAACGATGTGAAGACTTCCGGTCTTCGACCACCGTCTTCATCTTCGACATATCGTCGAATCGGTTATTCAGAATGTGTATAAACCCGGACTTTCCGAACAACCCGCGTATATTAAAAACAAATGTTACACAAACACAACATACACCTCATTCCAATTCATTAGTCACTAATCGTAAATCAGTAAGAGTGCAATTCCCCAAGTATTAACCCCGAAGGCCGAAACCAACATCAGATCAATACCCAGGAAACCATTCTTCTTAACTAACCTACAGCTAGTTTCTAAATTTCACATTCTTAGGGAAAGGTTCCCGTTAATTTTATCCAAGATAAATTCTTTTAAATTTATTCTTGAATCTTCCTTTGGATGATATTTCAAACCAAATTATGGTTTTCCAAACTAGTCGGGATTAGCGAACCACACCGAAGTAAGTATTTATTTTATTTCCCAATCCCAACCTATTCATCCCATGAAGCAAAACTGGTAATACTCCATATCTAACACCACAGTGTTATCGGTAAAATTAATTACCATTTCACATTCAAATCTAATTAAAGATTTAACTATCGCTTTGGAGCAAAACTGGTGATACTCCATTCTCGCTCATTTTCCAAATTTAATAATTTAGATTATCAATTCACATTTCAATCTAATTGCAGATTCATTAAAACTCCTTTTACTGGGTTAAAGAACTAATGTCATTTAAAACACAGTTCACGATAAACCCAAATCACATTCTATTTATTATCGGGTTAAAGAACAAGTGGTATTTTAAACACTGTTCACGATAAACCCACAGATAATTCTATTTAAAACCCATTTCAAATCCAATTTATTTATTTAAAATAAATGGGTTTTTATTTTAGTTCTAAACTAGTTCATTTCTATAAAAATCTATTTTTATCTTTTCAAATATGGATTTTTTCATCCCAATTTTTCCCAAATCATTTCTTATGATTTTACACAAATTATTACTATTTTTAATAATTTTATCAAGGCCCGTACAGTCGATTTTCATCAACGGACATCGAACTGCACTTACACCGACCTTTTCCAAATTCGATTTGGACGTATCTCCAAATCCAACCGTTAGATTTCAAATTTCTAATATATTTTAGAAAGCTCTTTTCGATATGAAACAAACTGTTCCGGTTTTAGGAGAATCCGACGGTCGGATCTCCCGTAATGTCTGTTCGAAGTCAATGGTCAAAATTCGCGAACTGTTGCGGCGCGGCGCGTTCTATTCAGGCCATTATATTATATATATAGTATATATTTCGTCGATTTCTATTTAAAATGAATTTTATAAATAGTTTTAAATTCGTTTCAAAAACAATTTCAACTCCCATTTCAAATTCAAATCAAAATTGGATGTTTCCTTATAAATTCGTTTTAAAATTCATTTCAATTCAATTCAAATTTCAATTCAATTTGAATTCATTATATATTCAATTCAATTCGAATTCGTTATATTCAATTCAATTCAAATTCGTTTTCTATTCGATTCAATTCAAATTCATTTCAAATTCGTTTTCTATTCGATCCAATTCAAATTTCATTTTCTATTCAATTCAATTCAAATTCGTTTTCTATTCAATTCAAATTAAATTCGTTTTCTGTTCAATTCAAATTAAATTAGTTTTCTATTCAATTCAAATTCAGTTCGTTTTCTATTCAAATCAAATTCAATTCGTTTTCTATTCAAAACAAATTCAATTCGTTTTCTATTCAAATCAATTATAAAAACGAATATAATCGATATGAATATCGTTCGCGTCAAAAGGCGCATCTCTAATCAACACGGCTTTATATATTTCAATAATTCCGTTATTCTATTCAACAATTGAATATTTATTCTATTCAATACATGAATCTATATACTTGTCAACACATGACTAATCTCAACGAATGAGTAATGTCCCCGTGTGACTATTTTTGTTATTTAATATATTTTATAAAAATTGTGGTATCTACCGTTTGATTTAAGTCAGACTCCAACCGTAAATTAGTAAGAGAACGATTACCTAAATATTAACCCCGAAGGCCGAAACCAACATCAGATCAATATCCAGGAGACCACTCATCTTATCTATTTTCCAATTAGTTTATAATTTTATATATGATAAAGATGTAAATTTTATTATTAAAATATTTCGTTCAACACATGACTAATCTCAACGGATGAGTACTGTCAACACATGAACCTTTATTTTATAATGATAAAGATGTAAATTTTATTGTTAAAATATTTTGTTCAACACATGACTAATCTCAACGGATGAGTACGGTCAACACATGAACTTTATTTTATAATGATAAAGATGTAAATTTTATTGTTAAAATATTTCGTTCAACACTTGACTAATCTCAACGGATGAGTACGGTCAACATATGAACCTTTATTTTATAACATTCTTTATTTTCTAAATTGGAATGAGGACCAATCAATCACCATATAAAGTTAATTATATGGATTCCATACAACACATGTATATAATAGCAATGATAAATAATCAACCATCATCCAAAGTGCACTACACTGTATAAGCATCAAATATAGATATTTAACGCTTATAACAGCCTGTCAATCAATCGATCGACATACAACTAATTACTACGATTAGTGTATGTCATATTTTATCCTAATACCCGTGTGGGATTTCAAACGATCAGACACATATTTTATTTGTGTAGTTGGGCGATGTGTAAAATTTATCATCCCAATCAATATCAGTCAAATCAGTGTATATAAACAAATCGGCCGATTTGTTTATATTTATTTATTTACATTCACATTAAAAATTATATTTTTAATGATAAAATATTTTTAACTATATAAATATTTTATTTCCTTTCAACACAAGGATATTTATTATTCAATCATTCCACAACACAATCAATTTTCACAACACATCAATCAAACAAACAAGCCATCCGTGGTCTGTGGACGACGGGTGTCGGGTGCCACTAAACACCATCTGCGTCCTAGTATATATATATATATAACTAGAAAAGAAAATTCAAAGTGAGAAGTTCTCACCGAGGGATCCACTCCTCCGTTCTTAAGCGGTCGATGGTTTGGATTCCTGTTCGCTTTCAGCCAGTTCCATCGCAGTCTGTTTCAAACTGTTCATATTAAAAATCACATTTTTATTTCGCTATTCAATATATCAAAAATCGAATTTTTACTTCGCTAATGAATATATAAAAATCGTATTTTTACTTCGCTAATGAATATATAAAAATCGTATTTTTACTTCGCTAATGAATATATAAAAATAGTATTTTTACTTCGCTAATGAACATATAAAAATAACATTTTTACTTCGCTAATGAATATATAAAAATCGTATTTTTACTTCGCTAATGAATATATAAAAATTGTATTTTTACTATCAAAATCTAATCTTCCCTATTTTGAAAATCCGTTCTTTGCATTTCTAAAAATCTCACCTTTCTATAAGTAAAAATCTCATCTTTTTAAATATAATTTTTTTTTCATCTTTTCCTCTTCTAAAAATTCAAACTTCTTCTATCTAAAAATTCAAATCTTTTTATAAATATGAAAATCATATCTTTCTAGAACAAAAGAATATATTTTTATATCGATAAAAATTATATTTTTTTACTCCACTACTTCATGCAAAAAAAACTAATTTTTACCTTAATAAAAATGTTATCTTTTCCAAATTAAAATTATAATCTTATATGAACAAAATTTATAGCTCAAAGAATAAAGTGAATAAATTAAATAAAAAGAAAACTAACCCCCTTTTTTTTAAGCAAATCGGAGAAGAAGGGGGGGAGTGGTCGGAGTCAGCAGGGGCGGAAGAGGTTTGCGATGGTCGGGGATGGCTGGAGCTGCTCGATTTGGGTCGGAAGGCTTTGGAGGTTCGGATTTAGAAGAGTGAAGGGGAGAGAGGTAGAGGGCGACGGAGGGCGGCTTCGTCAGGGGAGGGCGCGGCGGTGGTTGTCGACGTAGGGGGGTGTTTGTAGGCTAGGGTTGAGCGGTGGAATAGGGCGTGACGGGTGGTGGTTCGTACGAAGGTGGAGGGGGAAGGGTCGCGCGAGGTAGGGGAGGCCGGAGCGCTAGGGCGGCGGTGGCGGCGATGGCCAGGAACGGCGTCGCGATTAGGTCAGAACGAGGGAGGCAGGATCGATTTTTAATTTTAGGTTTGACTTCTGAACGGAGAGAGAGTGAAGAAGGGAGGGCTATATATTAATATTATATTATTTTATTTTCAATCCAAAAGTAAATTTTTACAACGAACTCAAAATCGAACCCATCGACTGTCGCCCCTAGCATAATACCCCCATTCAAAACACAATGGGATATGTATCGTAGGCCTATTCGACTGTTTGAATCAGTTTCCGTTGAATTTAAAGTATAATTCTTTATATATTCAAATTACGCACATTTTAAATTACCGGGGTCACATACAGACTCGAAAAATTACAGAAAAATTATTTCTAGTTTCGTATTGTCAATACGGTCCTAACAAAAATAACTTCATCAAATTCTGAGACCGTTTGAAAAATGGCCATTTTCTGGTCGACCCGATTTAATTGAAACTGTCAAAACACGTTTAACTTCGCCACGCTCACATATTGATTCGAAAAATTATGAAATCTGAAACCTAGCAATAATTTGACATCACGGATGCAACAAAAGTTGTTTCGTCGAAATCCGAGGTCGTTTGCAAAATTTCCATTTTTAAGGGCCTGAATTCCATAGTGACTATTCAGAATTTTCAACTGGACATATCTTTTGATTCCCGCTATGAAATTTCGATTTCTCGGATTCCTTGGAAAGATATTCTCAATTAGATCCCATTATTTTTTATTTCACTAAAATATGGGTTGTTTTGTACCCGGTACATTCAATTGAAGTTTGAAATCGAATTATCGAACTACCGCGCCATTTTCAATTCCTTTTATAATTATATATAATTATTTATATTCTAACGATGACGTATATAATATATACGTTCTAATTCTATTCAAAATAAATTTTCTCGTCGATATTATTTAAAATAATATATTTTAAATATTCAAAATTCATTAAAATTGCCAAAATAAAATTTTTAAACTGGCTCGCATTTCCGGGTTATTACAATCTCACCCACTTAAAAATTTTCATCCCCGAAAAGGAACAAAGTCGAAAGTGGTTTGATTAATCAACTCTACGTTCGATCTGGCTTCCATTCTCCAACTTTTCAGTTTCTGAGAATTTTCAAATTCTTCAAAAAAAAAATCTGACACCCTAAATTTTCGAAAAATTTCGCCACAACCTCCCCTGCGCCGGGAGCACGGGAAAATCCCGAAATTTCCATATAGGCCTTCTGATCTCAAAAAGAAAAAGAAAAAGCCAAGCGGCTAGCCAATCGGCTCATAAAATCATCATCACCCAAACAAAACAATAAATTATAGTAAATATGTACCTATTTTTCGGGCAAACAAATTTTACTCTCTGCTCTAGCCTCCTTGCTATGACCTGTTCAATGTAAGTACATGTATTTGCAAGCATATGCGACTAATTTTCAGTACAATTCAATATTTGATTCTATTAGGCATAGTGGTTCAAAAATTATCAAACAACTAAACAAACAACACAAACATCAATCAATTAGTGAATTAGAGTTTCAAATTCATAATTTTGATACATATACAAAAATCATGTTTTTGATGCCAAATCACAATCAATAAATTTATCTATATAAGTTTTGGTTCTCACACCAGTCTAATGGAAATATATAGATATCACACCTTCGAAACACGAAAATAAATGCTGATGATGTTTCGAACCATCATCAGAACATCTCCGGGCTACTAGAGTGTAATTCTATATATATCCAGTACATTAAAACTTCGAATATACGTTCATGATGCGTATATGCAAAATCTGTATATACTGGATTGTCCAAATTCAAAGTAAATAAATATTCAAATGCGTGTAAAACGATTTAAATTTCAAAACAAGTTTGGTTTTAAATTGAAAAATATACTCTTCACACTCGTTCTAGGATACTACTGATCCTATCTCTAACGAGTCATTCTAATTGGATATTACTAATCCAATATCTGATGAATTCTTTCGTATGGTTCTAATGTGCCTTGTTCTCGAGCTCGGTAAACCAAAGCTCTGATACCAACTGTGATAGCCCGTAACTTCCCCATGAAGGAAAGCCCGGATTACCTTGAGAACAACACACAAATGAACGCAGACGGAAGAACATTTCATTGCTATTACAACAATTCCATCAGATACAAGAGTATACAGAGTATAAATGAATAAATTACATTGGATAAATATCAGAGATTACAATAAATTACATAGCAGCGGAAAATAATACAAAGCACAACTGAAGGTGATATACGGATACAGAGCTTTCCGGATATCATTCCAGCTGTAAACCAGGATCCTGTGAATTTAAATCTGCAAAACCAAAACTACTAGCTGCCCGTGTCGAAAATAGGGGCACCCAGAGTTTAGGTTAAAACAATAAACTCCAGGTCAGTCATGTGACTGGTGTGAGAACTAAAACAGTTATTTAAAACTTTACTTTAAAAAAGAGTAATTCAAGGGACCACGCCGTATAACACGGAACGGGTTTCCTTCCAAGAATACCAGTGCATATCAATAAACAACGCAATGCTTTTTCGAAAAATGAAGCTATTATAAGACCCAGGTCCCATCACACAATGCAACGCAAGCCGGAGGATAGGATTTTCCCTTATAATAGCCAAACATGCTTGGTACGTTTAAAATAAATCATTTGATACTATTATAAGTGTATAGTGTCAAAACAATTTCAATAATAAATATCAATCCTAGGCGGCATGGGTACCATCTATCATGTCGCCATACTAGGCTCTACAAATAAAACCGCAATATCACGTATTGGAAATTGGATTTCCGTCATGAGTCGAGGCAAGGGGCAAGCTCCTCTCCGCTTTGAGACACTCTAGCAAATGCCTCGGGACTACACACTCTGGGTAACCCCTTGATGCTTCAGGGCCGGTCCTCTCTTACATTTGAGGATTAATTATTCCTGAACACACGTTTCCCGGTCCTTACAGACCTAAAATCGAGGCGCCTCATCCAACAACCACATAGGTGAAAAGTATATAAATGTCAGGGCTGGTAAGTCACTGACACCACAAAAGCTAGAAAGAAACGTCGTGCTCTCCCTGCAGTCCTTATCCCGTTTTTAACTCATACCGAGGTGTGAGGCTCGCGAATTCACATTATACACAAAGCTGCCACGTAGGTCGTGCTTTGATCATCAACCACAAGACTTTGCTTTTCAACAGAAGCCTTGATCCATGCAACTCAGCGTGCCACACAGGCAATTCATGCCATGCGATTGATATCTATCGATATATAACCTCTAAGCTCGTACGTCTCAGAGAAGGGCGTTAAGTAAGAGAATAAATTCTCCGCCGCCAAACAGATATATATTTAACACAAATCAATCAACATAGAATGAAATCCAATGTCAGACACACAATCCATTTACAAGTTTGTTCTGGGTCTGAACGAAACCGGAGGTACTTTCTTCGCATATCCATCGATCTCCAAGTACGTTTGGACAACCACCAACTATTTCCATCCTCTTGGGTGTACAGCCCAATCAGGATCATCGGTAATTATCCAAACGATGTGAAGACTTTCGGTCTTCGACCACCGTCTTCATCTTCAACATATCATCGAATCGGTTATTCAGAATGGGTATAAACCCGGACTTTCCGAACAACCCGCGTATATTAAAAACAAATATTACACAAACACAACATACGCCTCATTCCAATTCATTAGTCACTAACCGTAAATCAGTAAGAGAGCAATTCCCCAAATATTAACCCCGAAGGCCGAAACCAACATCAGATCAATACCCAGGAAACCATTCTTCTTAACTAACCTACAGCTAGTTTCTAAATTTCACATTCTTAGGGAAAGGTTCCCATTAATTTTATCCAAGATAAATTCTTCAATCTTCCTTTGGATGATATTTCAAACCAAATTATGGTTTTCCAAACTAGTCGGGATTAGCGAACCACACCAAAGTAGTTATTTATTTTATTTCCCAATCCCAACCTATTCATCCCATGAAGCAAAACTGGTAATACTCCATATCTAACACCACGGTGTTATCGGTAAAATTAATTACCATTTCACGTTCAAATCTAATTAAAGATTTAACTATCGCTTTGAAGCAAAACTGGTGATACTCCACTCTCGCTCATTTTCCAAATTTGATAATTTAGATTATCAATTCACATTTCAAACTAATTGCAGATTCATTAAAACTCCTTTTACTGGGTTAAATGAACTAATGTCATTTAAAACACAGTTCACGATAAACCCAAATCACATTCAATTTATTATCGGGTTAAAGAACAAGTGGTATTTAAAACACTGTTCACGATAAACCCACAGATCAATTCTATTTAAAACCCATTTCAAATTCAATTTATTTATTTAAAATAAATGGGTTTTTATTTTAGTTCTAAACTAGTTCATTTCAATAAAAATCTATTTTTATCTTTTCAAATATGGAGTTTTTCATCCCAATTTTTCCCAAATCATTTCTTATGATTTTACACAAATTATTACTATTTTTAATAATTTTATCAAGGACCGTACAGTCGATTTCCATCAACGGACATCGAACTGCACTTACAGTGATCTTTTCTAAATTTGATTTGGATGTATCTCCAAATTCAACCGTTAGATTTCAAATTTCTAATACTCGTTAGAAAGCTCTTTTCGATACGAACCCAACGGTTCCGGTTTTAGGAGAATCCAACGGTCGGATCTCCCGTAATGTCTGTTCGAAGTCAATGGTCGAAATTCGCGAACTACCGCGGAGCGATGCGTTCTATTCAGGCCATTATATTATATATATAATATATATTTCGTCGATTTCTATTTAAAATGAATTTTATAAATAGTTTTAAATTCGTTTCAAAAAAAATTTCAACTCCCATTTCAAATTCAAATCAAAGTTGAATGTTTCCTTATAAATTCGTTTTAAAATTCAATTCATATTTCAATTCAATTTGAATTCATTATATATTCAATTCAATTCGAATTCGTTATATTCAATTCAATTCGAATTTGTTTTCTATTCGATTCAATTCAAATTCATTTCAAATTCATTTTCTATTCGATTCAATTCAAATTTCATTTTCTATTCAGTTCAATTCAAATTCATTTCCTATTCAATTCAAATTAAATTCGTTTTCTATTCAATTCAAATTAAATTCGTTTTCTATTCAATTCAAATTCAATTCGTTTTCTATTCAAATCAAATTCAATTCGTTTTCTATTCAAATCAAATTCATTTTGTTTTCTATTCAAATCAATTATAAAAACGAATATAATCGATATAAATATCGTTCGCATCAAAATGGCGCATCTCTAATCAACACGGCTTTATATATTTCAATAATTCCATTATTCTATTCAGCAATTGAATATTTATTCTATTCAATACGTGAATCTATATCCTTGTCAACACATGACTAATCTCAACGAATGAGTACTGTCCCCGTGTGACTATTTTTGTTATTTAATATATTTTATAAAAATTGTGGTATCTACCGTTTGATTTAAATCAGACTCCAACCGTAAATTAGTAAGAGAACGATTCCCTAAATATTAACCCCGAAGGCCGAAACCAACATAAGATCAATATCCAGGAGACCACTCATCTTATCTATTTTCCAGTTAGTTTCTAATTTTGTATATGATAAAGATGTAAATTTTATTATTAAAATATTTCGTTCAACACATGACTAATCTCAACAGATGAGTACTGTCAACACATAAACCTTTATTTTATAATGATAAAGATGAAAATTTTATTGTTAAAATATTTCGTTCAACACATGACTAATCTCAACGGATGAGTATGGTCAACACATGAACCATTATTTTATAATGATAAAGATGTAAATTTTATTGTTAAAATATTTCCTTCAACACATGACTAATCTCAACGGATGAGTACGGTCAACACATGAACCTTTATTTTATAACATTCTTTATTTTCTAAATTGGAATGAGGCCCAATCAATCACCATATAAAGTTAATTATATGGATTCTATACAACACATGTATATAATAGCAACGATAAATAATCAACCATCATCCAAAGTGCACTACACTGTATAAGCATCAAATATTGATATTTAACGCTTATAACAGCCTGTCAATCAATCGATCGACATACAACTAATTACTGGGATTAGTGTATGTCATATTTTATCCAAATACCCGTGTGGGGTTTCAAACAATCAGACACAGATTTTATTTGTGCAGTTGGGCGATGTGTAAAATTTATCATCCCAATCAATATCAGTCAAATCCGTGTATATAAACAAATCGGCCGATTTGTTTATAATTATTTATTTATTCGCATTCACGTTAAAAATTATATTTTTAACGATAAAATATTTTTATCTATATAAGTATTTTATTTCCTTTCAACACAAGGATATTTATTATTCAATCATTCCACAACACAATCAATTTTCACAATACATCAATCAAACAAACAAGCCATCCATGGTCTGTGGACGACAGGTGTCGGGTGCTACTAAACACCGTCTGCATCCTAGAATATATATATATAACTAGAAAAGAAAATTCAAAGTGAGAAGTTCTCACCGAGGGATCCACTCCTCCGTTCTTAAGCGGTCGATGGTTTGGATTCCCGTTCGCTTTCAGCCAGTTCCATCGCAGTCTGTTTCACACTGTTCATATTAAAAATCACATTTTTATTTCGCTATTCAATATATCAAAAATCGAATTTTTACTTCGCTAATGAATATATAAAAATCATATTTTTACTTCGCTAATGAATATATAAAAATCTTATTTTTACTTCGTTAATGAATATATAAAAATAATATTTTTACTTCGCTAATGAATATATAAAAATCTTATTTTTACTTCGTTAATGAATATATAAAAATCGTATTTTTACTATCAAAATCTAATCTTCCCTATTTTGAAAATACATTCTTTGCATTTCTAAAAATCTCGCATTTCTATAAGTAAACATCTCATCTTTTTAAATATAAAAAAAAAATTCATCTTTTCCTCTTATAAAAATTCAAACTTCTTCTATCTAAAAATTCAAATCTTTTTATAAATATGAAAATCATATCTTTCTATAACAAAAGAATATATTTTTATATCGATAAAAATTATATTTTTTTACCCCACTACTTCATGCAAAAAAAAAACTATTTTTTACCTTAATAAAAATGTTATCTTTTCCAAAATAAAATTATAATCTTATATGAAAAAAATTTATAGCTCAAAGAATAAAATGAATAAATTAAATAAAAAGAAAACTAACCCTTTTTTTTTAAGCAAATCGGAGAGGAAGGGGGGAGTGGTCGGAGTCAGCAGGGGTGGAAGAGGTTTGCGATGGTCGGGGTTTAGTCGGGGATGGCTGGAGCTGCTCGATTTGGGTCTTAAGGCTTTGGAGTTTCAGATTTAGAAGAGTGAAGGGGAGAGAGGCAGAGGGCGACGGAGGGCGGCATCGTCAGGGGATGGCGCTGCGGTGGTTGTCGACGTAGGGAGGTGTTCGTAGGCTAGGGTTGACCGGTGGAATAGGGCGTGATGGGTGGTGGTCCGTACGATGGAGGAGGGGGAAGGGTCGCGCGAGGTATGTGAGGCCGGAGCGCCAGGGCGGCGGTGGCGGCGATGGCCAGGAACGGCGTCGCGATTAGGTCAGAACAAGGGAGGTGGGATCAATTTTTAATTTGAGGTTTGACTTCTAAATGGAGAGAGAGTGAAGAAGGGAGGGCTATATATTAATATTATATTATTTTATTTTCAATCCAAAAGTAACTTTTTACAACGAACTCAAAATCGAACCCACGGACTATCGCCCCTAGCGTAATACCCCCATTCAGAACACAATGGGATATGTATCGTAGGCCTATTCGACCGTTTGAATCAGTTTCCGTTGAATTTAAAGTATAATTCTTTATATATTCAATTTAAATGCACATTTTAAATTACCAAGGTCACATACAAACTCGAAAAACTACAGAAAAATTATTTCTAGTTTTGTATTGTCAATACGGTCCTAACAAAACTAATTTCGTCAAATTCTGAGACCATTTGAAAAATGGCCATTTTCTGGTTGACCCGATTTAATTGAAACTGTCAAAACACGTTTAACTTCACCACGCTCACATATTGATTCAAAAAATTATGAAATCTGAAACCTAGCAATAATTTGACATCACTGATCCAACAAAAGTGGTTTCGTCGAAATCCGAGGTCGTTTGCAAAATTTCCATTTTTAAGGGCTTGAATTCCATAGCGACTATTCAGAATTTTCAACTGGACATATCTTTTGATTCCCGCTATGAAATTTCGATTTCTCGGATTCATTGGAAAGATATTCTCAATTAGATCCCATTATTTTTGGTTTCACTAAAATCCGGTTTGTTTTGCACCCGGTACATTCAATTGAAGTTTGAAATCGAATTATCGAACTACCGCGCCATTTTCAATTCCTTTTATAATTATATATAATTATTTATATTCTAACGACGACGTATATAATATATACGTTCTAATTATATTCAAAATAAATTTTCTCGTCGATATTATTTAAAATAATATATTTTAAATATTCAAAATTCATTAAAATTGCCAAAATAAAAATTTTAAACTGGCTCGCATTTCCGGGTTATTACAATGTGCTTACAAATGAATTGTGTGTCTTACATCGCAGTTTGTACTATATTAATTTATATCTACAAAATACATATCTATTTGGTGGTGGAGAATTTATTCTCTTTTCTTAACACCCTTCTCTGAGACGTACGAGCTCAGAGGTTATATTTCGGGTAAACATCGGTCGTATGGTATGAGATGACAATGTGGCATGCTGAGATGCAACGATCAAGGCTTTTGTTGAAAAGCAGAGTCTTGTGGATGTTGATCAAATCACAACTTTAAATAGTGTATCTTTTTGTATAGCGTTAATTCGCGAGCTTCACACCCCAGTATGAGTCAAAAACGAGATTAGTGACTGCATGGAGTGCATGCATTTCTTTCTAGCTAGAGGTAATGTCATGGTATGGAGCCCAAACATTTTACTTATGTGGATGATGGATGGGAGGGCCCTCGGATATGATTGGTGGACATACTGACCAGGTGACAGGTCCGATAGGACCAGGAAACGTATTGTTCAGGAATAACCAATCCACAAAAGTTAGGTATGGACCGACCCTGAAGATCCAAGGGTTGCCTATGGTGTGATCCTGAGGCATGTGCTTGAGTGTCTCGAAACCAGTGAGGAGACCTCACTTTCCTTGACTCATAGATGGAATCCAGTTTCCAAAACACGACATTTCGATTTTAATTGTAAACCTATATGGCAACATAATATATGGTACCTATGTGGTGTATGATTGATACTACAACGTCCCGGAAATTTTGACAACTGAGATATGGAATTCGTTAAAAATTTGATTATTAATTTTATATTGGGACTTAAATTAGTATGTTAAAATCGAATATATGGTTTTGAATATGAATTAAATTCAGATTGGTCGTTTACAAATCAATATTTGTTATTGAATATTGAATTGAATTTAGTCAGATAGTTGAATTTAAACTATAATCCGATTGAAAATATAAATAGTCAAATTTAAAAATATAACCAATAAGTAAATTAGAAATTTTATTTGTTGAAATATAACAAGAATTGGCTTCGATATGGTATATTCGTATATATAAACAAATTAAAATCGAACGGAGTTGGTTGTAAACAAATGGAACAGATAAATAATTTAAAAATAAAATATCGTTTTATGCTAACAAAGTTGAATTAAAACCAGAATAATTTTAGTGAATTTAGAAAATTGAAATGAAGGCACACATATAACATTTATTGTGTTGGGAGACTATGGTTACTGCACGATTATTGAGCGTTCAATGTCAGTTCAGGGTGCAGTTGAATATTAAATTATACATACCTCAGTATATGACTAAACTGATTATCACCTACACTGGAAAAATATTTTGCAGACTAATATTCTGAAAATCGCTCTTCCTATAACATATTAATATTACGTTGTTTCTTTCTTCAATATTTACTACTACAAAATATCGCTCCTCGTTCCTTTTTCCTTAGCTAAAAATCAAAGTTTTCCCAATTCAGTTTA
The DNA here is from genome assembly GCA_030737875.1 of Allium sativum. Classification (NCBI taxonomy): domain Eukaryota; kingdom Viridiplantae; phylum Streptophyta; class Magnoliopsida; order Asparagales; family Amaryllidaceae; genus Allium; species Allium sativum. The sequence goes on along the minus strand of CM060912.1, from coordinate 962,266,231 downwards.
ATGGCCTCCAGCAAAATATTTGTTCTTCCCTAAATCGGTCGTCTGCTTCTACCCAAATCAAATCCCTACTTCTAATTGAGGTGCGTCACCTCCAGTCTCTCTCGCACTCAAAAGCCGTCTCCCTCTTCCCAATCAAAGCCAAAGCCAGTGCCTTCACCAGTAGCTGTAGTCCTCCGCGTCGCCACCCCCGTTGAACTCCACTAACCCTGCTGCGAAGGTGAGCATCTCACTCATGATTAATTTTGTTTCAAGTATCTCAATCTCGGTAGAAACTAATTAAAATAGTAAGATTTGGTTTTGATTTTGTTGGCTGTTGAAATTTGTTGTGGACTGTTTGTGTGATACTTTTGCCCGTGCCAGTTGGATGTTCTGAACTTGGACTGTGTATATGCATAGCAGATCAAAACATATATATTGTTAGGACCCAAATTTTCACCAAAGATTGAGTTAAATGTTTTAAAAAGATATTAATATTTTGTGTAAAATAACAAGACCATTTATAGTCTGTATTCCCTTAAACAAGTGTTAGGTTTATAGTGGTTCATCTCTACTTTGCATGGCTGTTTAAGTTGTATCTGCTAAGCTATAAACTATATATTATTATAATTGTTGCAAGTTTAGTTAAGAATAGAGTGATATCTTTACCTTTATGTTCATATGTTCATACTGATATCGGTTAAGACATGCTACATGGATAAAATGAAATTTATAAAGCAGGAACATATAAGTAGTATGGTTTTACATAAATATTTGATAGGAATAGAACCAATGAAATACTCGGACAATTATTTGTTCGTTGTTTTGGGATGAATTCTGAAAATATAGTGAGTTTTTTTAACTATGCTAAATAACTAATTTTTACTTATTAATAAAGTGGTGGATAACTATCTGGTGATAAAAGCACATACTTATACTTAATATTCTGAGATGGAAATGTGGATATGTGCTAATCTTTGTTGAATTTACCAATTTAATCAACTGATTATTGGTTAGTGAAAGTTCTTGTGACGACACTAGTTCATCAATATATATAATTAGCTAGGCACTGAAGTTTTATTCCATGCAACTTCCACACATATGCATGGTCTTGCTGTCCGTAATCGTGGAAATTTGTGTCACTTGTTTACCATTGCTGCCATAAAAGTTTGAATCATGCACTTGATTTTTTGTGGTTTGTGGGGGCTGATGGACATATGTGTATACGTTTATATATCTTTGTAAGCGTGTATATATATCGTTAGCATATGTACACATGCAGATTCTATGCTCGAATAACCTGGAATATCACTAGTCTTGATCTTGAGATGCTACCCTGCATTTTTACATATATATGTATATACATATGACTGATGTTTATACATATGTATGCTATGCCACCTTAGTTGGGAAACAAACAGTGTAACCACGGAAATGTACCTGCGACTTTGAAATTTCTGAGCCTTATTATATCGTTGTTCATGTGATCCTGGCTACCACCTATTGCTGTGCACTACTGTTCGTTGTTGTTTTTTGTGTTGATCACGTACCTAAATCCTTGAATCCTATGCGTGTATATATATACAGTACTAGGAATTCATATGTTATAGGATGATGAATTATCAAAACTAAAAGGTTAATCGGACATTCAAACTTATGATTTTATAATATGTTTTGCATCGTTCTTGTGATAACATATGATTTGCTGAGAATTACAAGTGATTTAAATTCATATTACAGTCCCAACTAATTCTTATTATAACATATTTGATTTAAAATCATATTATATTTGGAAATTCATAAGTCGGATTCATATGGTAATTCAACATATGTATTTCAAACATAAATCTGAATTCCCTTTATATGATTCAAACTTATGTCATACCAATTGATAAAATATGGTAATTCAAAAATATAATCAGTACTTTCCCCATACCCCATGCTGCATCTTTAAATATTGTCATTTAAGGTTGTACTTGTTGTGACTGAAGGAAAAGATAATAAAAAGGAAGAAGCAAGCAGTCCTATATTTTTTTATCTTGTATATGTGATTTGGATCCTGCAAATAACTTTGTCATCCTGTTGTAATGCACACAGGCCACATCCCACTTAACTGAAATATATGTGGCTTTTACTCCTACCTTTTGCAACATATATCTTAGTTCAAAATGCATATGTCGCGATTACCCAGAAGGATGACTTGTTATCCTTGTTATTGTTTGCACGTCAAACAATGTATGTGCTTGGGAAATTCTTATTTGTTGTGCATTCAGCTTTTTTTAGTTGATAGAGAATATTTGGCACAAAAACATAGAGTTGTAGTTTATAATTTTGAGTTAAGATTCACTATTTAATATTAGTTTCTGTTTGATGTCGATTTGCTTGAATGAAGATTAATCCTGACTCGAGTGTTTTGTGTTTTGCATGAAACGCTCGGGTCAGACCTAAGCGTTATAGAATTAGAGATTTCAATCCATGATTCGAATATTGGTGGAGCTAGGGAATTTCGAAGACGTGCATGCTTGGAAGATTTTAAACCAGTAATATATTTTTCTTGTACTTAAACTGTATTTCCTGTTACGTTGTATAGAAAAATTTTGTATTAAAAATCCTGGTTTATATATAAAGGTTATTTCACTGTTCAATACTGTTTTATTCATGTATTCTATGTTTTTCTGTGTTGATTTTTTTTAAAAACTTTGTAAGCTATCTAACGGTCCGTCGATTTGAACATCTTAAGTTGGTTTAATTACCAATTTGAGGTGGTTAAAAAGGCGGGACACTACAGGTGGTATCAGAGCTTTGGTTTATTCAAAGCTTAGCTTATTGGGTTTAAACGGATCTTAAAATAAAAATGGTTTTGAAAAATAATTTCGAAAAGTACAAATAATTTTAAAATAAATTTTAAATGATATATTATTTTTGAAAATATCAGGTATTTTGAAACTAGTATTTTGAAACTGATAGAGCGGAAACAAAAAAAATTATTACGAGATAGAAAACTAGTATTTGAATTAATTTATTCAGAACGTGACAAGATAAATTATAATTGGTTTCGAACCAATAGTGTATAATCGAATATATGAGTTCGGTAGAAAATTGTGAACCTGTAAATTAATTAATGAAAAGTGGATTGTAAACGAGAGTTATAAATGAAGCGAACCGTGTGAAGATTTAAAGATAGATTTTGAACCTGTATTTGAATGAAATCGAAGTTAATTTGACGTGACGAGTTCAAATTTCGATAAAGGGAATACTTTTTACTTTTTAGAAGTAAATAATATTTGGAAGCGATATGGTGCTAAAGAAATTGGAACTAGAGAAAATGGAGTTAACCAGTACGGAGAGATTATTCTGAAGTTTAGAATATAAGTCAAATGAGATTTTGCGATAGTTCAGAATATATTATCGAATAAGAGATTATTCGAAGGAAGTTATTCAGGAGAGTCAACTATTTTGAATTTCAAGGAATATTTCTTAATTTCCATGTTTAAAATTTAATATATTATTAATTAGTTGTTTATGTATTCGGATTAAAGAATAAAGTATAATTTTAAAGTTAAATATTTCAAAGGCGTGAATTATTGTTATAATCATCGATTTTCGTCAAAAGGGTAAATTCTTTGTTTGAATTCGAAAATTTCGAGAATGCATATTTTGTTGGCGTTCGAAGTTATGACTTTTATCTATTTCAAAGTTAATAATGTTGTTCAATTAAGGTCTGAGAGGTAAATATACCCCAACTTGATTGACTTCATTATTGACTAAGAAATGGGTAAGATTAGATAACAAGAGTGGTTAATTGTAATAAGTAAATGAGTGTCAACAGTTAACTGAAAATAGCTATTTTATTTAACATCTGTTTAATCCAAATAACGAATTTAAAAAATTCCCCTTGAAAATAAAGTACATTTTCTATGGAAAATATAGATTTGCGAATATATGGAAATGTTTCCAATAAAAACTATAAGGAACGTGTAATGACCCGCATTGGCAGAGGTATTATAATTAATTTATTTAATTATATAAATGGTGGTTTAGAGAACTTAATGGTCGTGGAATAATGAATATTAAATTAAAATAATAAATTAAATAATATATTTAATTCTGAAATAATCAGAATTGGCTGAAATGGCGATATGTTGTGAACTGGATCATCTGTGATATTTAATTCAGCTTGGAATTGAATTAGAATAACGAATATAGTATATAAACGATAGTTTGAACGTACAATTATATTATAATTATAAACGAGCTCGAAATGGCGCTACAGTTCGTAAATTGGCGATTCGAACTTTAACTGAATCTACAGGATTCGTTTTAAGTCGGATTTCTGTGAAACAAGAAACGTGTGGAGCTGGGGGAGTATATCTTTCTAGTAGAAGAGGAAAATCAGGATTTCGTCGTGTATATTTTGTTTTACATCCAAATCAAATTTCAGAAAAGTCGCTGTGAAATTCCTTTACATTTCGTAACGCTTTATATACACGTTATTAAAGGATTTTTCAATGTAAATTGAATATCGATTCAATCTGGACTCGGAATAGCGAGTATATAATAATACTGGAGCTGTATGATATTCCTCGGTAAATATATACGATAATATATATTTATTTATATTTAATTTAATTTTATTTAAATATATTTATATATTTAAATGGGCTATTTAGAGCTTTAAAAATAGCCGCTTTTGCAAACGACCACGGAATTCGACGAAACTAATTTTGTTGGATCCGCAATGTTAAATTATTGTTAGATTCCAAGTTTCAAGATTTTTAGAGTCAGTATGTGGCTGTACGAATTTTTAGAGTGAAAAACAGTCAGTATTTCGACTGTTAAAAATACGTTGTGTGAGAAAAAGGAGTCGGAATTTGACGAAACCAATTTTGTTGGGTCCGTAGGATCAAACTCTAGTTGCGTGTCAATTTTCATGATTTTTGAATATTGTATGTGATGATAGGAATTTTTATTCAAAGATACAAATAGTGATAGGATAAAAATAAAATAGAATATTAATTTCTTAACCCTATAAATATACACCTTTTTCTAACCTAATCCCATCTCCTTTCCATTTCATGGTCAATACCGATAATACGCCGCCACTCTTTCTTCCAGCAACGTGAAATCCTCAATCAAACAAATCAAAAAGAATTCGAAATAAAATCTATTAATCGAAATGAATATATATTCGAGCTCCCATCACCATGTACTTCGATCTGGTGTGATTTTCTTCGATTTCGAATGAAGCCTGGGTCACTGACCTATAGAGTGCGTAGCCGAGGTTGGGTGGGGAGGTGAGGATTTGAACCATCGATGTGATCTTGAAGAGAGGTTTTGTGGTACTATCAGTTTGGGGTTTTGTTAATTAGTGAAGGTGGATGAGTAGCGAAAGAGAAGAGGGTGAAGAGAGAAAGGAGACTGTGGCGTGAACTGTAAGTGGCGAAGGTGAGAAGTGGTGGAGAGGAGTTCGAGAAGTGGATGGGTTGGAGTCTGGAAATACTGGGAACGTGTTTTCTGGTTGGTGAAAATGATAGACAAGGGACATGGAAAAGGAATCAAAGAAGGAGTCGTATGTTTTAAGATTTGGTGGAGAACTTAGCACATGGAAGACTTACGTGAAATATTATTGGGAGGAGGAGAAGGTGGTACTGAAACGGTGAAGAACGTGAGGGGAAAGGAGGCGTGACCATGTCCTGGAACCACAAGTGAAGGTGTGGGGTGAACGAAGTTTTGCCGGCCCTTTTTTTTGAAAATACAGTTTCTGAGTTTACTGAGTAGAGGAATAAGGAGGGGTGTAGTATGTTTTGTTTGTTTTTAAGGTAACAAAAGGAGGAGCAGTTAAATAAAATACAAGAACAGATCGGGTCTGTGAATCTTATTTGTGAAAGTTGGTGAAGGAAACATGGAAGTAGGAGGAGTATGAAATATTTGGCAATGGTAAAATAGGAGCAGCAGTAAACTGACGGGAAGAAGAAGATTTTAAGTTGGGTCGGGCTATTTTCCTCACTAGGCCAAGAAAGGAATGGAATTTCGAACGGTCGGATCCGATAGGATCGTATGGACGGACACTACCCGATGGAGCTGACTGGGAGTGAATCCGAGCTTGTTACAATTTATGGAGAAATAAATTGTCCGAATGAATCAAATAACGCAAACTGTTATTTAACGACTAACGCGTCAATGTGAGTAAATCTCACTAACTCTGAATAGTTTATAATTTCATGTTGTATTTTTAGAACTATTAAATATTGGCTGATTGACTGTGTGTTGACTGTTTGATTGAACTGCTAATCAGTTAGTTGAATTTCTATACTGATTCTGTTTAACAGAATATATCATATGGAACTGAAAGTGATGTTATCTATATTGTTTAACATCTGTGATGCAGGGAAACAGGTTGGAGGAATCCAACTGGATTCCTCAACATTTATTTTACTGTGATTCATATATTGTGATATATGATGTGATATATAATCTGTTGTCGATTATATGTGTTTGGACGATATTGATCTTCGTGATTTGATGTGTTAAGTACCATAGAATACCGGAAGATGGAAAAGGGGAATTTTAAAAATGAATATTGAAAATAGATTTAATTGTAAAATCAAAGTATTTTATAAAGAGATAATATTTATAAAATCAAAGAAGATTTTATAAAAGGAATCATTTATAAATCGAATATTTATAAATAGAAATTTATTTATAAATGGATTATTTAAAAATAGAAAATACTTAGAAGTAAAAACACTAAAATAATTATCAAATAGAAAGAGAAATATTTGTAAAACCTTTACAAATGAAATCGAATAGGAGATATTTGAAAAGCACTTATAAATAGAAAGATAAAGGAAATCATTTTTAAAGTGGAGAACTGTTACTAAAAGTAAATCTTTAAAATGAATAAATGTTGTTAAAAAGGAAATCTTTATAAAGCGAATAAAGGAGTTAAATCGAATATGGTATTCGAAAGAAATTAAATCGAATAGGGTATTCGAAAGAAGGTAAATCGAATATGGTACTCGAAAGGATTTAAATCGAATATGGTATTCGAAAGTAGTAAATCGAATTAGTTATTCAAAAGGGGTTAGTCGAGCCGAGTTGGTTAGATAGAGTTAACCAGTTAGAGTTAAACCAGTTGGAGTTAATCGATTAGAGTTAAAGCAAAAAGGAGTTAATCGGATATTGTTTATTTGAATAGAGTAAAAGGTGTTAATCGAATATATAGTTTATTCAAATAGAATTAAAAGAGTTATCGAATATAGTTTATTTGATAGTTGTTAAGTGAATAGAGTTAAAGTTAAATCAAAAGAGTTAAGTGAATAGAATAAATTGAATAAAGTTATCGAATATCCCTTATCGAAGGAAAGAATTATCGAATAGAAAAGATTTGAAAGAGAGTTACGTAAGGAGTTTTGTTAAAGAATTAGAAGGGTGAACTTTGTCTATCTCAAGGTTAGAAACGTTGTTCAGTTAAGGTCTGAGAGGTAGTATTACCCCAACTTGATTGGCTTCGTATTTAACTAAGGAATGGTTAAGGTTCGGCAGTAAAGGATGGTTAAGTGAATTTAGTAATTTAAGGAAATGGTTTGAGTTGGCATCGCAATGGTTTGTTTAAACATCTGTCTAAGTCCAATGAAGAAGCTTTGGGAATGTTTTCCAAATAAGAATCCAGAAATGTTTTCTAATAAACAAAACAAGAAATGGAAATGTTTTCCATTGTTAATAACGTATATTTTCCAAATTTAGAAAATAAGAAATATTGAATATAGGGAAACAGGAGATAAGTAAACTAATGAAATAAAGAGATAAATGTTGAATGATGTTTGATCGATATAAATTTCCATTCGGAAATAATATTGTTGTTTGCACACCTGTTTTTCTTCGATTGTTAAATCACAGACTATCGAAGTTTTGACCATTTTAACGTTGTTAATATAGAGAGACCGGTTGGATTATTATCCAAAGAACCACTCTATATTGGCATAAGCATTGTGAATCATATATGCCAAAGGAAATTGAAGACGGAGTTATGTAAGGGCTATCCTGTTTATAGAATAGTGCCTTTGGTTCATCCTGTTCCTGGGTGACTTTTATGGACGGATGTCTGACAGAGTATTTCCAGACGATCACGTATATTGATTTCTCCAACCGTACCAAGAGTGGAAGCGGAGAAGGAAACTTCTTTTAGCTAACACATAATGTATGGTTGAGGACGTCAATCGGTGATTTGGTGGATTTGATGATGTGGCATTCAAAGTGAATCTGGTGTGATGATAAAGCGTAGCTTCTAGCCTCACATCCGGTAAATGACAAAAATCGGCCAGGCAGCATGGCTAAGTCGGTCTCACCGAAGTAGGGTGCATAATCACCCGATCTAGAGTTTCATTTACTTCTAAAAATCTATTGTTGATGCTGTCCCATTCGGAAAACAGTTGCTGATCCCAACCGTTGGTGATATACATTCGATACACTTAAGCGAAATGAGTGGTCGGTCATGTGTGGCCGGGTTGCAAGATGTTCTTGTTGAACCCAGTGTATTCCTCTCTAGAGGTACACTAGCGAAAGGTGGTTCCATAGCTTGTCATAGTTGGAAATCCATTACCCAATACGTGCTTGCAGTTTTGATGTATATTATGTATGTAGAATGTGAGATGAAAGCGTTTCTGCTAGATGATTATTATACTGTGGTCGATAGACATTATTATAATATCAAAAGGTTTTTGATATAAAGATAATTTGCATTCTCATAAGGGAAAAACCCGTTCCGTTATACGGCGTGGTCTTATGAGATATCGTTTACTTGTTCAAACTGTTTTAAACTGTTTTACTCATACCAGTCCCATGACTGACCCGAAGTTTATTTTGTTGTTTTCCCTAAACTTTTGGGTGCCTAAATTTGTACGGGCAGTCAAGTAGTCGGGATTTACACATGACTGGAAGAGCTGGAGCAGGAGGCTTCAAGATCATATAGCTATAGTTTATTTCCGCTGTGCTGTAAGTGTTGTACTTTGATAATGATGTATATTCAAATACAAATGTATATATCAAAGTTATGTTACATATATTATATGTTATTCGTTCCACTGTGAGATTCGTGTTACTCTGATGTTGTATTCTTCTTCTTCTATTCTAAGTTTCTATCTTATCTTTCCTCACCCTCTAATTTCTTTCATTAATGACCGGTATTTTTCGACGTTTGGTTAGTCATCATTGAGTTTATGGTGATAACCAAAGTCGCTAAAAATACGAGTCATTACAGTTGGTATCAGAGCCAGGTTAAGTGAATTACCTTGGCTCTATGGCGTGACTCGGTAAAGATGGGGTTAGTAAAACCCTAGATTGAGTTGAGTGTATATATACGAGTGAGCGTATTTGTTATTGATATAAAAATTGTTTTATATTGTAAAGATTCATTGGTTGAGTTGTTTATGGATTCTGGTCGATCAGTTTGATCCACTGTATCGGTAGGAGTTACTAAACACTCGAATACGATGGGTCGGCATGATATGTTTTGAAAAGATGGTAAATTAAAATAAGTTACCCAAGGTATATCTCGATATAAAGTAGATATAAATATCAAAATTATAATATATTGGATATATTCGTTGTTATTATAATCGAGTAAAGATTATAAAACGGGAAATGGTTATGTAAATAACCAACCAGAATTCATATAAGTGAAATACGTGAAATCAGATGAGTTAAATCTGAAATTTTAACCAGAAATTGAATTTAAAACTTTGGAGAATTGGATAAGTGTTTGTAAATGGATTTGGATTAAAAATAAGGAAAATTTAAGATCCTGGGAGATTTTAAATTGTTTTACAAGCAGTGTGAATTATATTTTGTAATGAATTTCAAAGTGGAAATGTTTAAAAATAGTTTTATAGTATTGAACTCACTTCGATCCCTGGAAAATAGATTCTGATGATGACAGCTGCATCATCAGTTTTCATTTTCGAGTTGTAAGTGACGTATTACTACCATAGATACCGTTTTGAATTTGTTTTGGGAAAGACAAGTTGTGTTGAATTTCAAATATAGAATTTGATATATAGAATTTGGTATATAGAATTTGAATAATAGAATTTGAATTTTTAAATTGATTTGAAATATAAACTCGTTTTGAAAAATAAAACAAGTGATTTATTTATAAACGAAGTTTATAAATAGTTCTTTTATAAACGAAGTTTATAAATGAAGTGAAATGAATTATCATTGGATAATTCAGAAATAAGAATACAAGTGTGAAATTGAAATGGAAATCTATTTTCCAAAGGTAGAAATATCGATTTAAAAAGGAAAAGAAATCGAGACTTATTTAAAGAATGAATAAAGAAAGTTTGAAAAGGAATTTGAATAAAGGAAATTCAAACATATAATTTAAATAAGAGAATTCAGAGGGGATTTGAATATAGAAATTCAAATGAGATTTGAATAAAGAAGATTTAAATAATGGAAAATTGAATATAGAATTCATATAGAGTAATAATGAAATTTGAATATAGAATTCAAATAGTTTGAAATGAAATTTGAATATAGAATTCAAATAGAGTTGAAATGGGAATTGGAATATATAATTCAATGGAGTTTGAAAATAGATTTGAATATCGAAAGTGAAATGGAATTTGAATATAGAAATTCAAATAAGGAATTTGAATATAGAATTCAAATGGAATTTAAACTATAGAATTTGAATATATAGAAGTTGAATAATAGAGGTGAAATAAAATTTGAATAGAAATTGAATAGAATTAACTAAATCGAAGTGGAATTAGTTAATCGAGTTTTGAATTTGAAGTTGAACTTTGAAAGGTGAATTGGATTTGTAAATGGATATTTGAAATCGAATATAGAACTTAAATTTGAGATTTGGATTCAAATTAGTTAATAAGCAAGTTAAAATATATTTGAATATGTCATGTTCAAATATAAAGTGAAACAGACTAAAGAGTTAATTAACAAATTAATTAACGAATTGAGTTAAAACGATCAGGTATAGTTAAAATAGATTGGGTAGATATAAATATACATGAGATAGGTATGGATAAGGTATGAAGGTATATAAATAGAATGCTCGACGAAAGGTATGTATTTAATTCATATATGAGATTTTATGCGCCGTATCGGCTAGACGCTTGGCTTTTTCTTTTTCTTTTGGATTGGTAAGGGCCATGGGAGGCTATTTGAAATATCCCGATACTCCTGGTACAAAGGAGGTTATGGCGAATTTTTCGGGGAATTTAAGGAGTTAGAATATTTTTAGGATAATTTGATATTTAGAAATCAACGTATCGATATATATAGAAGTCGATAACGAAACGAACTTAGAAATAGAATAGTAAAATCAAAAAGTAAGACTAAGAAAAAGAGCTATTAAGAATAGAAAGAGGAAGCGTATACGTGTTTAAAAGTGAATAAGTAGTTGTATGGTATTGATTATTCGAGTAAGTAGTCATATCTGTTTTGACGTTATAAATGTTATTCAATCAAGGCCTGAGAGGTAGTTATACCCCAACTTGATTGATTTCATTATTAACGAATAAATAGTAAGATTTCAGGCTAGAAGATCAATGTTGAATAAGAGTTAGTTGAATATAGTATTTGGGTTATCGTAACGATGTTTTACACAACATTCGTTTTAACCCAAATAAGTGTAAGCTTGGAAATATAATAAAGAATATTTCCTAAGTGTAGAAATAAACAAGATCGGAAAAGAGATAAGTAATTGGATTATTTTCCAATTATAAATAACATATGTTTTCTAAAGTTTAGAAAATAAAGGAAGGCGATATTCAGAAATGTTTTCCAAATAACATAAAAGGCCAATATGGTTATTGAAAATATTTGGTTAACAAATATTGATAAAGAAATAGAGAAGTGATTTAACTAATGGAATATTAATTAAGGGCTCAGTTACATGTTCAAAAGGAAAATTTGACTTTTGAAAAGAGTAAACTGTTTGAAAACTCCCAGGGAAAGAATGTTTGAATTAAAAACAAATTTAACAGAAATTTGTGAAAGCAAATTTGAATTAAAGTAAAGCCAGTAAAGTGGCAACTGAGGTTGAATTAGAATGATATCAAGACAAATTGGATTGTAAGATTCAAATTGAAGTGTAATGTGATAATCAAGTTAAGAGTTGGGAATCGAGAAGAAACTCGAGTTGAAATGATATTTGGCTCGGATATAAGCGAATGGTTATGTGTGGATAAAAGAAGATTGGAATTTGATTGGGTTGACCCTTGTATCCGCTGAATTGATAACAGGTGGGAAGGATATAATGATATGCCGACAAAAGGTACAAGTTTGTATTTCATATGGTATGAGATTTTGATGAGCCGAATTGGCAAGCCGCTTGGCCGTTTGATTTTCTTTTGGGATGGAGATGGCCCAGAGAGGCAAGTGGGAGTTTGACTGATTGACCAGTATGAAGGAGGTGTTGGCGAAATTTTTCGAAGAGTTAAGGCGTTAGAAAATTTTCAGGATTTTTGACAATTTTCGTCGATAAGAATTAATTAATAATTTAATTGAAATTAAATTGGTTCAGTTGAAACTGAAGATTTAGAAGTGAACAAATAGGTTCTAACTAGTCGATAGGGTCGTTCTCTACCTTAGCAATTTCGAGGACGAAATTATTTTAAGTGGGGAAGATTGTAATGACTCGCATTGGCAGAGGTATTATAATTAATTAATTTAATTATATAAATGGTGGTTTAGAGAATTTAATGATCGTGGAACAAAATAATGATGAATATTTAATTAAAATAATAAATTAAATAATATATTTAATTCTGAAATAATCAGAATTTGCTGAAATGGTGATATGGTGTGAACTAGATCATCTGTGATATTTAATTCAGCTTGGAATTGAATTAGAATAACGAATATAGTATATAAACGACAGTTTAACGTATAATTATATTATAATTATAAACGAGCTTGAAATGGTGCTGCAGTTCGCAAATTGGCGATTCGAACTTCAATTGAATGTACATGATTCGTTTTAAACCGAATTTCTGTGAAACAAGAAACATGTGGAGCTGGGGGAGTATATCTTTCTTGTAGAAGAGGAAAATAAGGATTTCGTCGTGTAGATTTTGTTTTACATCCAAACCAAATTTCAGAAAAGTTGCTGTGAAATTCCTTTATAATTCGTAACGCTTTATATACGTTATAAAAGGATTTTTCAATGTAAATTGAATATCGATTCAATCTGGACTCGGAATAGCGAGTATATAATAATACTGGAGCTGTATGATATTCCTCGGTAAATATATACGATAATATATATTTATTTATATTTAATTTAATTTTATTTAAATATATTTATATATTTAAATGGGCTATTTAGAGCTTTAAAAATAGCCGCTTTTGCAAACGACCTCGGAATTCGACGAAACTAATTTTGTTGGATCCGCAATGTTAAATTATTGTTAGATTCCATGTTTCGTGATTTTTAGAGTCAGTATGTGGCTATACGGATTTTCAGAGTGAAAAACAGTTAGTGTTTCGACTGTTAAAAATACGCTGTGTGAGCAAAGGGAGTCGGAATTCGACGAAACCAGTTTTGTTGGGTCCGTAGGATCAAACTCTAGTTGTGTGTCAATTTTCATGATTTTTGAATATTGTATGTGATGATAGGAATTTTTATTCAAAGATAAAATAGGGATAGGATAAAAATAGAATAGAATATTAATTTCTTAACCCTATAAATATACCCCTCTTTCTAACCTAATCCCATCTCCTTTCCATTTCGTGGTCAACAGCGATAATACGCCGCCACTCTTTCTTCCAGCAACGTGAAATCCTCAGTCAAACAAATCAAAAAGAATTCAAAATAAAATCTATATATCGAAATGAATATATATTCGAACTCCCATCACCATGTACTTCGATCTGGTGTGATTTTCTTCGAGTTCGAATGAAGTCTGGGTCACTGACCTGTAGATTGCATAGCCGAGGTTGGGTGGGGAGTTGAGGATTTGAAGCATCGATGTGATCATTAAGAGAGGTTTTGTGGTTCTATCGGTTTGGGGTTTTGTTAATCAGTAAAGGTGGATGAGTAGCGAAAGAGAAGAGGGTGAAGAGAGAAAGGAGACTGTGGCATGAATTGTAAGTGGCGAAGGCGAGAAGTGGTGGAGAGGAGTTCGAGAAGGGGACGGGTTAGAGTCTGGAAATACTGGGAACGTGTTTTCTGGTTGGTGAAAATGATAGACAAGGGACATGGAAAAGGAATCCAAGAAGGAGACGTATGTTTTAAGATTTGGAGGAGAACTTAGCACATGGAAGACTTACAATTAATATTATTGGGAGGAGGAGAAGGTGGTACTGAAACGGTGAAGAACGTTATGGGAAAGGAGGCATGACCATGTCCTGGAACCGCAAGTGAAGGTGTGGGGTGAACGAAGTTTTGCCGGCCCTTTTAGTTTTGTAAATACAGTTTGTGAGTTTACTGAGTAGAGGAGTATGGAGGGGTGTAGTATGTTTTTTTTGTTCTTAAGTTAACAAGAGGAGGAGCAGTTAAATAAAATACAAGAACAGATCAGGTCTGTGAATCTTATTTGTGAAAGTCGGTGAAGGAAACATGGAAGAAGGAGGAGTATGAAATATTTGGCAATGGTAAAATAGGAGGAGCAGTAAACTGACGGGAAGAAGAATATTTTACGTTGGGTCGGGTTATTTTGCTCACTGGGCCAAGAAAGGAATGGAATTTCGAACGGTCGGATCCGATGGGATCGTATGGGCGGACATTACCCGATGGAGCTGACTGGGAGTGAATCCGAGCTCGTTATAATTTATGGCGAAATAAATTGTCCGAATGAATCAAATAACGCAAACCGTTATTTAACGGCTAACGCGCCAATGTGAGTAAATCTCACTAACTCTGAACAGTTTATAATTTCGTGTTGTATTTTTAGAACTATTAAATATTGGCTGATTGACTGTATGTTGACTGTTTGATTGAACTGCTAGTCAGTTAGTTGAATTTCTATATTGATTCTGTTTAACAGAATATATCATATGGAAATGAAAGTGATGTTATCTATATTTTTTAACATCTGTGATGCAGGGAAACAGGTTGGAGGAATCCAACTGGATTCCTCAACATTTATTTTAGTGTGATTCATATATTGTGATATATGATGTGATATATAATCTGTTTTCGATTAGATGTGTTCTGATGATATTAATCACCGTGATTTGATGTGTTAAGTACCATAGAATACCGGAAGATGGAAAAGGGGAATTTTCAAAATGAATATTGAAAATAGATTTATTTATAAAATCAAAGGATTTTATAAAGAGATAATATTTATGAAATCAAAGAAGATTTTATAAAAGGAATCATTTATAAATGGAATATTTATAAATAGAAATTTATTTATAAATGGATTATTTATAAATAGAAAATACTTAGAAGTAAAAACACTGAAAGAATTATCAAATAGAAAGAGAAATATTTGTAAAACCTTTACAAATGAAATCGAATAGGAGATATTTGTAAAGCACATATAAATAGAAAGATAAAGGAAATCATTTTTAAAGTGGAGAACTATTACTAAAAGTAAATCTTTAAAATGAATAAATGTTGTTAAAAAGGAAATCTTTATAAAGCGAATAAAGGAGTTAAATCGATATGGTATTCGAAAGAATTTAAATCGAATAGGGTATTCGAAAGAAGTTAAATCGAATATGGTATTCGAAAGGAGTTAAATCGAATATGGTATTCGAAAGTAGTAAATCGAATTAGTTATTCGAAAGGGGTTAGTCGAGCCTAGTTGGTTAGATAGAGTTAACCAGTTAGAGTTAAACCAGTTGGAGTTAATCGATTAGAGTTAAAGCAAAAAGGAGTTAATCGAATATAGTTTATTCGAATAGAGTAAAAGGAGTTAATCTAATATATAGTTTATTCAAATAGAATTAATAGATTTATCGAATATAGTTTATTCGATAGGAGTTAAGTGAATAGAGTTAAAGTTAAATCAAAAGAGTTAAGTGAATAGAATAAATTGAATAGAGTTATCGAATATACCTTATCGAAGGAAAGAATTATCGAATAGAAAAGATTTGAAAGAGAGTTACGTAAGGAGGTTTTTTAAAGAATTAGAAGGGTGAACTTTGTCTATCTCAAGGTTATAAACGTTGTTCAGTTAAGGTCTGAGAGGTAGTATTACCCCAACTTGATTGGCTTCGTATTTAACTAAGGAATGGTTAAGGTTCGGCAGCAAAGGATGGTTAAGTGAATTTAGTAATTTAAGGAAATGGTTTG
Organism: Allium sativum; assembly: GCA_030737875.1. Taxonomy (NCBI): domain Eukaryota; kingdom Viridiplantae; phylum Streptophyta; class Magnoliopsida; order Asparagales; family Amaryllidaceae; genus Allium; species Allium sativum. The sequence continues at coordinate 962,249,982 of CM060912.1, read as the reverse complement.
ATTTGGCATCGCGAGGGTTTGTTTAAACATCTGTCTAAGTCCAATGAAGAAGCTTTGGAAATGTTTTCCAAATAAGAAACCAGAAATGTTTTCTAATAAAGAAAACAAGAAATGGAAATGTTTTCCATTGTTAGTAATGTATATTTTCCAAATTTAGAAAATAAGAAATATTGAATATAGGGAAACAGGTGATAAGTAAATTAATGAAATAAAGAGATAAATGTTGAATGATGTTTGATCGATATAAATTTCCATTTGGAAATAATATCGTTGTTTGCATACCTGTTCTTCTTCGATAGTTAAATCACGGACTATCGAAGTTTTGACCATTTTAGCGTTGCTAATATGGAGAGACCGGTTGGATTATTATCCAAAGAACCACTCTGTATTGGCATTAGCGTTGCGAATCATATATGCCAAAGGAAATTGAAGACGAAGTTATGCAAGGGCTATCCTGTTTGTAGAATAGTGCCTTCGGTTCATCCTGCTCCTGGGTGACTTGTATGGACGGATGTCTAACAGAGTATTTCCAGACTATCACGTATATTGATTTCTCCAACCGTACCAAAAGTGGACGCGGAGAAGGAAACTTCTTTTAGCTAACACATAATGTATGGTTGAGGACGTCAATCAGTGATTTGGTGGATTTGATGATGTGGCATTCAAAGTGAATCTGGTGTGATGATAAAGCGTGGCTTCGAGCCTCACATCCGGTAAATTATAGAAATCGGGCAGCCAGCATGGCTAAGTTGGTCGCACCGAAGTAGGGTGTATAATCACCTAATCTAGAGTTTCATTTACTTCTAAAAATCTATTGTTGATGCTGTCCTATTCGGGAAACGGTTGCTGATCCCAACCGTTGGTGATATACATTCGATACACTTAAGCGAAATGAGTGGTCGGTCATGTGTGGTCGGCTTGCAAGATATTCTTGTTGAACCCAGTGTATTCCTCTCTAGAGGTACACTAGCGAAAGGTGGTTCCATACCTTGTCATAGTTGGAAATCCATTACCCAATACGTGCTTGCGGTTTTGATTGTATATTATGTATGTAGAACGTGAGATGAAAGCGTTTCTGCTAGATGATTATTATACTGTGGTTGATAGACATTATTATAATATCAAAAGGTTTTTGATATAAAGATAATTTGGATTCTCATGAAGGAAAAACCCGTTCCGTTATACGGCGTGGTCTTATGAGATATCGTTTACTTGTTCGAACTGTTTTAAACTGTTTTACTCATACCAGTCCCATGACTGACCCGGAGTTAATTTTGTTGTTTTTCCTAAATTCTTGGGTGCCTAAATTTTTACGGGCAGTCAAGTAGTCGGGATTTACAGATGACTGGAAGAGCTGGAGCAGGAGGCTTCAGGATCATATAGCTATAGTTTATTTCCGCTGTGTTGTAAGTGTTGTACTTTGATAATGATGTATATTCAAATTCAAATGTATATTTCAAAGTTATGTTACATGTATTATATGTTATTCGTTCCACTGTGAGATTCGTGTTACTCTGATGTTGTGTTCTTCTTCTTCTATTCTGAGTTTCTATCTTATCATTCCTCACCCTCTAGTTTCTTTCATTAATTACCGGTATTTTTCGATGTTTGGTTAGTCATCATTGAGTTTATGGTGATAACCGAAGTCGTTAAAAATCTGGGTCAGTACAGAACAAATATGATAATTGGAAATGTTTTCAAAAGACTGTGAGAGGATGGCAAATGGCGAGAACTGAAGGATAAAAACTGTACGTCGAAAAAGGGCGGCAAAACGTAAGAGAAGTGGATTCGTCAACTGAATTTGATAATTGTGTAAGAATTGATCAGATAAGAAATTAAAGAAATGAATTTAAAGGATTTAGAAACTGACTGGAGATTAGTTAAGTTAAATAACTTCATGAGTGTTGATCTGATGTTAGTTTCGTCCTTCGGGATTGATACTTAGGTAGTTGTTCACTTGCTAATTTACGGTCGAAGGGTGTGAATGTGAAGGAGTGATAATGCGTGAAGGAGAAATTAGTGGTAAGAAAATTTCTGGCATTTTGAGAGAATAACAATGTGAATGAAGTAATGAATTTAATAATCAGGAATTTGGAAGAAAATAGGCATAAATCTGAGTTGACTAAAAAATATCAAAGCTAAAATTTTGAAATTTGGGAGTATTCGAGTTTGGATATTGGATACAGAAGTTTCCGAAATGTATACGGAAAAATATATAAGAATGCAATGAATTAGAAAACTAGTGATTTGGAAAATAATCGATTTCAGATAAAATAATATATAAAGGATTTAATAAAAAAATGATATGTTTAAAAATATGGTTTGGAAGGGAAATCTTATGTAAGTTTACATAAGTATGATTTATGGAGAGTTGGGAATGTAATACTATATGCATATAGTATTATATGTTTTCAAAGCAAAAAAAGGAAAGTACCTTCCTTTTCCTTTGAATTTCGAGCTTAGTGAGATGTGTTGGTGGTGGTGGTAGGTTGCCCGAACATAAAACTCAAGTTGTCATTGTTCCTTGAAGAACATGACTGTGTAGCGTAATTCGCAGGATTGTAGATGGCCTACGGCGGATGAATGTTTCTTAGGAGAACCAAGAGTAACCATTGTGCGTGCTGTGATCTACAGTCATGATAATGGCGTAATCCACAGAGCGGTGAAAGCTTACAGTTATGGATGTTTCCTGAGGGGATCAGGCGTAAGCATTGTGTACCTGCGGTCCACATGGCATATCTACAAGTGAAAAAGATGTAACCACTAGAGTTACTAAAGGTAGAATGGAGCCATGCAATGTTTTAGATATCTTAGTGATGTGGAGCCACTTGTGGATGCAGCATTGTGTCTTCGTGACTGGATATTTCTTCATGACTTGATGTGTCTTCGTGAAATGATTTGTTCTCATGATTTGATCTGTCCTCGTGATTTTATTTATCTTCACAACTTGATTATTTGTTTTCGTGACCTTGAGATAGAGCAGTCAACACTCGGTGACCTCAGTTTTCTTTTGATTTGTAAATATTTTCCGTTGACCTATCCATGATGAAATTCGCAGGGAAGTGATTTCCTGCAAATATGGATATTTTCTAGGATATCTAGAAGAAACCTTATGTATCTGCGATTCATGAACAATCAACATGTCAATATCACATTGGTTCTTTCCATATTTCCTTTCAAAAAGAATTTTTGAAAAATTTCACTTGTGAGTTAAAACAAGGATATTTAGTACTTGGAGATTTTAGTCGTACGCTTGGCCAGCGTATGTCTAACATCTGTGGGAACGACAATAGACTTATCCAACTTCGAGTTATCAAGTATTTTTTAAAATAAACAATTTGAAATTAAAATATACCTAACTAAATATGTTAAGAAAGAGAATTTCGGAGTTATTTTCAAGTCCATTGCTTTGAAATAATAATACAAATAGTTTTGCCATAATTTTGTATTATATATAGAAGTTGTAAAAGATTTCGAATTCTGGAAATTTTCAAGTCGACAATTTGTGACTTGAAGAGAGGTCATTTACACTCTTCAATGAGTGTTTGGAAATGTTAAATGGATTAAATGAAAGAGATTGGGTTGAATTGGGTTGTAATGAATCTGTGAAATGATGGATAAGTAAATATTGACATATGAGGTTTATAAAAGAAACCGGGAACGATTTGAGATGCGTAGATCCAATGTGTGTAGAATTTGAAATCCGAGGAATGGTTTCAATAAGAATTTTGATTTTTTGGGATAACTGGATATAGTGGATAAATTAAGAGGATCAGTGACTTAAATATCGATATTTAAATTAGTTATGAAAAAATTAACCACAAATATGAAAATTTGAAGTATACATCAGTATAACTCTTACAATCTCTCATTTTCGAGGACGAAAAATTTCAAGGGGGGAGATTGTAACGTCCTAGAAATTTTGACAACTGAGTTATGGAGTTCGTTAAAGTTTTGTTTATTAATTGTATATTGAGACTTAAATTAGAAAGTTAAAATCGAATATATGGTTTTGTATATGAATAAAATTCAGAATGGTCGATTATGAATCAAATATTTGTTGTTGAATATTAAATTGAATTTAGTTGGATATTTGAATTTGAATTGCAATCCGTCTGAAAACATATATGGTCAAATTTAAAAATATAAACAGTAAATAAATTAGAAATTTTATTTGTTGAAATATACCAGGAATTGGCTTCGATATTGTATATTCGTATATATAAAAAAATGAAATCGAACGGAGTTGGTTGTGAACAAATGGAACAGATAAATAATTTAAAAATAAAATATCGTCGTATACTAACAGAGTCGATATAAAACCAGAATAATTTTAGTGAATTCAGAACATTGAAATAAAGGCACACATATAACTTTTATTGTGTTTGGAGACTATGGTTACTGTACGAATATTAAGCATTGAACGTCAGTTCAGGGTACAGTCGAATATTAAATTATACCTACCTCAGTATATGACTAAACTAATTATCACCTACACCGGAAAAATATTTCACAGACCTATATTCTGAAAATCACGCTTCCTATAACCTATTGATATTATGTTGTTTCTATCTTCAGTATTTACTACTCTAAAATATCGCTCCTTGTTCCTTTTTCCTCCGCTAAAAATCTAAGTTTTCCCCAATTCTGTTTAATGGCCTCCACTGAAATAATTATTCTTCCCTAAATCGGCCGTCTCCTTCTTCCCAAATCAAATCCCTACTCCTAATCGAGGCGTGTCACCTCCAGTCTCTCTCACAGTCAAAAGTCATCTCCCTCTGCCCAATCGAAGCCGAAGCCAGTGCCTTCACAAGTAGTCGCAGTCCTCCGCGTCCCCACCCACGTTGAACTCCACTAACCCTGCTGCGAAGTTGAGCATCTCACTCACAATTAATTTTGTTTCAAGTATCTCAATCTCAGTAGAAACTAATTAAAATAGTAAGATTTGGTTTTGATTTGGTTGGCTGTTGAAATTTGTTGTGGACTGTTTACGTGATACTTTTTCCTGTGCCTACCAGATGTTCGAAACTTGGACTGTGTTCATGCGTAGCAGATCAAAACATATATATTGTTAGGACCCAAATTTTCATCAAAGATTGAGTTAAATGATTTAAAAAGATATTAATATTTTGTGTAAAATAACAAGATCGTTTACAGATTGCAGTTTTTTTAATATAAGACGTTTTCACTCATAATAAATTGTACCTACTTTATTGACTTCTCATGAAGTACTTCTATTGAAACATCCCAAGCACCCCCTTTCGGGAAAGCCCGGTTGAGTTGAGAACACGACACATCAGAACACAAACAACAGAACATTTCATTGCTTATTACAACAATTACATTAGAGTACAAAAATATATCAGAGTATAAATAGATATTACATAGAAAAATATTAGAGATTAAAAATATATTACATAGCAGCGGAAAAATAATACATAACACAACTGTGAGAAATACACGGATATAGAGCATTCCGAATATAGCTCCAGCTGTAAATCCAGGATCCTGTGAATATAATATTGTTATACACGTAAATGTGTATATTTTATCCGCTTGTTAATCTTATTTTCCCTTTAAAATAATTGATATTGTGTATTTATAGTTGTGTTTTCAGATTGTTTATAAAAGCATGGTTTAGATCATTGATGGATAAAGCATGAAGAATTTGCTTAAAAAGAATGAAGTTTGAAATTACTAAAGCTTGAAGAGTAAAAAGCTTGAAGAACAGTTGCAAAATAGAGTTCAGTTAGGAAGATTTGGCTCAGTGATTACTCATGCTACGTTGACATTGACTCATTTGCAAGGCCACTCACTCTACAGCTGCATTCACACTGGCTTATGTGTTATTTGGGCTAAATCTTTAGTCCCACATTCTGTAATTAGCCAATTAGACTTTGCCATATCAGCTATAAATACACTTGCATCTTGTTCATTTAGAAACACATTGGGTTCTATTCTGTAATCCTTCTCTTAGAGTAAAATCATTCTTCTTCCCTTCTCTTTACTTTTTATTGCATTTTATTTATGTTGTTTATTTTGTGTTTCTCTTCTTCTTTAGCTATATCTAGCTAATCTCCTTTAATTAGAGGATGATGACGCTGTATTAGATTCAATATGAATCACATAGCCAAAGAGATTAGAACTTCATGTATGTAGATCTAGATCTGAACTGAGGGTTGGATTTGAACATACATACTCTGTGCCATTTAAGAGCTATGCTCCTTCACAGGGTATATTCGAGTTTGATCGAACGTTTATCAGATTTAGATATGGCATTTAGGATTTTAGAAATAATAGTGAATCTGTCCTGATAGCCTATAGTTGTTTAAGAGTTTAGCTCCTGCACAGGCTATACTTGTCGTTATTCATATATTTGTTTCTAGATACCTAATAAGCATTGATTCACGTTTGTGACAGAAACATGAATTAGATCTGATTAATCTATTTGGTTATTAATTCATGATAATTTAATCTATGTCATTAATCCCTAATTGCTTTCTTTAATCATGTAAAACTCTCTTTCATTTAATTTCTATTATTTTGTGTTTTCAACCAATCAAAATTCTAGAATAACTTGACCGGATTTTCTAGTTTAAATAATTTTTGTTCTAGAGTTCGACACCCTCTACAACAATCCTTGCTGTTTAGGAAAGCCGAACGAATTTAATAGTAATTTACAATTGTTTAATTTTGTTCACAAAATTTTTTCGGCGTCGTTGCCCGGGATCTCCAGCAACTACCCCTTGCAATTACATCCACACTTTCACTCCCCTCAAACCAAACAAATCCCAACACTCAAACTTCATTTCCTCCAAACGCCTCACCCAATCACCGACCCAAAAGAAAACTAAACCGTGCAGGATCATCCCAAAAAAATCGAACACTAGTTTCAAAACCACACCGTTCACCCATACACAATTCGAATAGCCTTCCATCTAATCTCTTAAAGCAAACAACTGTACGAACAGCAGCTCACAACTCTATCCAAATCCAACTCTACGCTCAACCATTCCTCAGCCACAATTCCTCCATCGGAAGTCCACAACTCTTCTATTACCACCGCACACCAAATCGTGAATCCACAGTACTGTCTCTACCAGAAACAACAAGCAAAAACCAATTTGAATCTTGAAAACCTAGTTGAATCATCAATCAAAGCCCTGAATTGCGATTAAAAATCGGACCAACCTCATACCAATTCAATTCTTCGAGATCGATCAGATTTCTTTAATAAAGAAAAAAAGGGAGTTTGTGACTGGGGTTTTGATTTCTGAGAGAATATAGGGCTGCGATTTTGATTCCTTTCTTTGCGTGTGAGGATTTCCCGATTTTGATCAGAAGGTGTTGTGTGCGTGTAATTTAACCTAGTGCGAGTTGTGTGCGTTATTATTTGCTTGTTTAGCACGGTTTCAGAATAGCCTGTGATTTGTTTTATTTATTTTTGTCCCCTTCCCAGTCTATTTTCATTTTGTTTTTCTAGTTTTCTTGTTTTGTTTTGCCATTTAGTTTAGTTTATTATTATTTTTAATTCTTCTCCTTTAAAAAAACAAATATTGTTTTAATTTCCTTTGTTTATTTTTGAATGTCTGCTTTTTTTATTAGTTTTAGTTTCAATTTTTAAGTGAATTTATTTTACGTTCTATACAAAAAAATCATCTTTCTTTTGTTTAGTTAGGGTTAGTTTAGTTTTGCTTTCATTTTGATTTTTTATGTTTCATTTTTTTTTCATTCTACTTTTCTCTCTAAAAAAGGAAGAAAATCAATTCTAAGGCAAACGAAAAGTGAAGAGTTCAGCAAAGTGATTGGCAAACAAATTTGGATTGGAGTGGTTGCACACTAAGTGGGGTGTGAACATGCTAGCGCTACTCAGTTGCACTGGATGGACTGCCGATCTAAGTGAGGATTTTCTAAACTTTGCAGAGTCTGTTGCTGCATAAAAAATATATAAAAATTGCTTGTAAAGATTTCGTCCAGGTGCCGGGGGTTGCTTGTAAAATTTTGTTTCTACAATTTATTATTATGCGACAGTTTTGTGATTGACTATTTGGCCTATTGATGTGTGATTGAAAATTTTAAAATGAACGTGGGATAAATTGGAAAGTTTGCGTTTAAAATAAATTATTTTCGAAATCGAATCGAGGATTCTCCAAAGCTCATAGGACAAAATATTCGTTAGATTGACAATTTGAATTGATACCCCCTTAGGTGTCTAAGGAGCTATAGAGTCTAGAACTCAAACAGGTTCTTAAACCTCCAGTCCTGTTTCTACGGTGATTCATGGCACACTTATAACCCTTGTCTGAACTCGGCCTCGACTTTTATTCATATAATCTGAATTTGTTAATTTTAACAATTTTTTAGGAGCTTCTTCAAAATGTCCCAGTTCCCTTATTCCGACGGATTTTACGATAGTTGTGAAAATCAATATAATCCATATAATTTTAAACCAAATTCATATGGATATTTTAATAACTTCTGTACAAACAATTTGGATTTTATGCCACCGAATTTTCAAAATTTTCATAATACTCCCGATTGTACACCAAATTTTCAAAATGATGATCAACCCTCAACTCTTGAAACATGTATTGAATCTTTACGTGAAATGAGAATACAACAGAATCAAGAAATAAATGAATGGTGTAATTCATACATGTGCAACAGTTCAAGTGAAAGTTTTCAAAATAATCAAAATCCTATTTCACCTCCAAATACAAATGATTTTGATTACAGCCCTTGTCAATTCAATTTTGAACTCCAAAATGAATTTAAAATTCAAAATGGAAATGTAAATCAATTTTCAAATGATTTTGGCAATAGGAATAATTTCAATTGCGGTGCTACTGAAAATTTTTGTTCTCAACAATTTCAAATTGAAAATTCTCGTGTAAATAACTATAAATTTGATTTTGTTGAGGAAACGAATGAAATTGACGACTACTTGAAGTTTCGTGAGAAACATAATCAAATCCAAACGTGTGATGATTCGAATAATAATCCACCTTTTACCATAATCGTCGATCTACAACTAACAACTTTTGAAATTGATGAAAATCTTAATGAGGTTGTTGAAAACTCTGTTATTGATTTGAATTTAAATTCACTAGAAATCGAAGGCATCAATCTTCAATTTAATCTTCCTCTCTCTGATTCTGAAAATTTTGAAAATTTAGCAACTTTAGGTTGTCAACTTGAAATAAATGACGAAGTTGGTAACAACAGTTTAGGTGAGGACGACTTTGATGAGCGAAAACTTCTTAAACTGATTGACGATGATGTTGTTGGATCTGAAACTGAAAATGAAACATTTGAAAACTTTAAAATTCTTGAGGTTGAAAACAATGAAACTGCTGAATGTGATTTTAAGCATAATAGCGATTTTTCTAAAACTGTTGAAACTCCTCGCGACTTGATCATTTCAACTGAAAATCACTGTGATCACTTGTTTTTCAATGATAAATTTCTGCAGTATATGAATTCTTTCCGGAATAAAACGTTTTTTGAGAAAACACAATTTCGAAATTTGCTAAAAATTCATTTGTTTGGTTATAACTTTAGATTTACAATTGAACCTTTAGTCAACAAAATTTCAAATATCAAAGCAAAACTGAACAATATTTCTCAAAACAAGTGTGAGGGTGAGAATGATGCTCATGTCTCTCAATTTATACATTATCTGAACAAATCAAAATTTGTTTTTGCAACTTTTACTGAACCCCAACTGGACGACCTCTCTTTAGTTGCTACGGAAATTCAATTCGATTTTATGATAAATTGTAAGCTCAAAATTTTAAAATTAGCCACTCAAACTTTTGAAAAAACATTTTTTTTCTGAATCTGACACGTAATATAAAATCCTTTATGATTTGGTTTTTCTATGCTTCAGCTGTATCTCATAATCTTAATGAGGCTGATCCATTGGTCCATTGTGGACCGGTTCATCTATTCAATGACTGTGTATTTTCTGCATGTGTACCCGGTATGCCGTGTTGACCCTCTTATTTTATTTCTCTTTCACTAAGATATGTCTGATTAACGACTATAAGGACACAATCACACTCAAGTGTGGGGGAGATTTACATTACATCAGCAATCAAATTTTATGAACTAGTTCATTCATTGAACAAGGATTAACAACTTAAATTCATAAATAACACCTTGGTTCTTTTTTGATAAGTTGAATTGTTGGGTGATGGGAATGAACATTATTTATTCATTGAGTCGTAATGTGTCTTTTTAAGATGCTAGCTTGAGACAGTGCAGACGTTTGTCATGTTCTGGAGTAAGCGTGTCAACCCTTATTAAAGACGTTTGAATATGCAAGTAAAAAAAAAATCAAAATAAAAATCAAATAAAAATGATTTTGCACCTACATTTGCTGGATTTTCCAAGTTCGTTTTTATGCATAATATTTTTTTTTCTCACTCAAATTTTTAAAATCATAACTTCGAAAATCCACTTGGCCCAATTAAGTAGAAATGACTCATTGCAGCATTCTTCTTCGATACCCCACATTATTCAAACCCAAGTTTAATTCAAATTACATCCATGTTTCGATAAGTTTTTCTTATATTGGCATATCTAAGAACCTTGTACTGATTTATTTTCAAAGGTTCAAAAACGTCACTCTTTATACCAATATTACATTACCCACTCTGTACTTGTTTTAAGGTAGGATAACCATATACCACATCTTATTTTATATGGGTTATCTATCTTACGAAACTTTGCTTATCTCTCCTTTCAGCTTTTTATTAACATCAATCTAGACTTGTGTGCTGAATTAGGGTTGTAGAAGTAAAGTAACTAGGGCACAAAACTTTCCTTTCATGAAGTGTTGGTTATGATTCGCTTAGGAGAGGAGGAATCAAATGAAATAATACACGGTATCATTCCAGTCCATCTCCACTCATCATTCGTCATGCAAGAAAAAAAGAAAAACAAAACAAAAAGTAGAAGAAAAATAAAAGGAAGAAGAAGAAAAAAAAATATAAAGAGAAAATCTCTTAGAAGAAAAGAGTCATCCATCATTCTTAACTATAAAGCATTCATTTCCATTCCATCCACATCCATCATACTGTACTTAGAAGCGAGGATTGCAGTTGAGGAGATGAAAGGAAAAAAAAAGTCCATATGTGTAACACCCCACGTCCATTAATGTCACTCATAAAGGGAATGCATTAACATTCATGGAGCATTGAGTGTATAGAACAGAATATTACAAAACAGATATATAAAATGGTACTTCATAATTTTAAATAACCTCATTGCAGCGAAAACTGAACATAGTTTGGTTACAACATCAGAACCCAATACTAAAGTCAAGAACACAAATATCCATCTTGGACAAATTATTATCAGAGTATATAAAAACAGAAGAATAATCCCACTCCAAATAGCCATATGAAAAAGGGATAAAGCTGAACATTACTTCAATTCTTCCAAGTACTCCAAGAAGAAAGAAAGCTGAGTCAAGCTCCACTAATACCACCCTGAGCACCTGGGGGTGGGGGGGAGGGAGAAAAGAAAAGAGGCCAAAAAAACGGGTCAGACATAAAGTCTAGCTAGTCTAGTTACTTTAACATATAATCGGTAAAGTAACAGGATAAGAACATAAACTGGATATAAGAAATGACTGTAACATGAATAAATATGACAAGGTAACAAGATGGACAAGATAAGCAAGATATAACGCTGATTGCGCTTCTAATCACTATAAGATAATTCCTACACTGCACCATTACTATTTACTAGTCTCATACTTGAAGTTGATCCCTCTTACTAATCATAATAATAATACCGATGGTAGCTGCGTGTACCCCTAGCTGCTGTCATAGGTGTCGTCTGGTCCTATCTCCACTAGCTGTACCCGCTACCCTCCCCATTCGATCGGCTCCCTAACTCGTAGATACCCTTGCTGGTCCCATATTATGGTGTATCACTCCCTAAAGTGGCAACACAATACTACTAAATATGCACGACTTATACCTACACGATGCAACAACGTCTTACCTACTATCCCGGACCCACGCACGCACATGACTCTGTTGGACTTGCACTGCCACCACTAACTCTTTATTGACCTCTTACAATCAAACCCAGTAAGCGTGTCCCGTCCTCGACCTAGTTCGAGCTCACATAGATACTAAAATGGGTTACTCGTTAAAAAGGGTACCCACGCTTGAAACTAGCTTCCAACCTACGCTTGGTCCCCACTAGGATTTCCCACCTAACCCTCTTATTACAATTCCCATGTTTTCCCACATGTCTCACCTTGGTTAAGTGTTTCTAATTATATTTCACTTGTCATCCATGTTACCCACTTAACCCTTTAATTATACCCATGTCTTCTTACATGTTTCACCTTGGTTAAGTGCTTCTAATTATATTTCACATGTCATCCATGTCACCCACTTAACCCTTTTCACACAAAACCGCTTTTTTTTAATTGAACTACGTTTACACTAGGCCACTTTTTAGCCATTCCCCTAAAACAAAAGTATGGCACTGGCGGGGATTGGACTCAGAACCTTTTGTATACAAGTCACCTATTCTAACCAGATGAGCCACTAAGTCTTTTGTTTATAAACCTTAGAACAATGCTAAACATTAGTCTTTTCTCATTCCTATTTTTCATGTTTTGTTGCAATATTTAATTTAAAGATATCTTTTTCATCCTAAATCGGTTTTTTGCACACCATAGGTCTAAATTGAATAGAAAATCTCCACGAATGCAATGACGCTAATTTCGTGACCAAATTCCTGAATCTTCTCAAATTTTCCTTTTTATTTCTATTTAATTGTTTGCATGTATTTCTTCGCATTTCACGTATTGCATTTAATTTCTTTTATTAATCTTTTTCCTTCATTTCACTACATGAACTTATTATATGCAATTTTATTGTCATTATTTAATTCTTCCCTTAAATATATCTATGTATATAATATATATATTTCCACATTTTTAATTTTAATAAACATGCAGGGGTTACATTCTCCCCTACTCAAAGGATTTTGTCCCCGAAATCTTCAAGTTAATAAGAATATATCCTACTATCCATCATTTATCTACTCATCCTTCATCCACAAGCATCCATTGTCCTAAAAAGATTTCTAATGCTTTATGAACATATGCAAAGGTGTGTACATTTGTCCCTTATCTAGTGCAAAATTCAGGGGGTCTACCGGTTCAGTTGACCTCCTCAATGCAAATTATGTCGGTGCCATGAGTCCAACATGTATGCAAAGGAACCCTAATGATACATATTATTTCTATATGAGTGCACAACCATTCATTCAAATGCGACATCCATATGATAACGCATTCAATATACATCCATTAATTTAAATATGCACACTCATTCATATGCAGTATGAAAGTGATTGAGCCGATCTAGTGCCTAATGTGTGTGTAAATGCATCCACGAGCAACCACTAACAAACGCTTGCATCCACCAAACATAACATGTCCCAAACACATGTTTACAACCATAGGATTTTCCTATCTAAAGATCGAAGATGTAATCGAGAGGACATACTAAATGATAGAACAAGTAGAAACAAAGCGGTAGAAAAAGGAGAAGTTAAAATCATACCCTCAAAAAGGAAAGGGTTTAACGCACGTATCTTGTCTTCTGTTTCCCAAGTCGCGTCTCTTTGATCACCTCTCCATTGGACTTCAACCAACTCGACCTCTCGGTTGCGTAACTTCTTGACCTCCGATTCAAGGATGCATGTAGGAGCTCGTCTAATTGTGGCATCTCGCTCCACTTCCACTTCCCTAAGCATGCTCGGCTCCACTACTTCCGTGGTATCATGTAAACACTTCCGCAAATGCGACACATGAAATACGTCATGAACACCACTAAGCTTCTTCAGCAACTTCACTCTGTACGCCATCTGTCCAATCCTCTCTATAATGGGGAATGGCCCTACGAACCTCGGTGCCAACTTTCCTATAGATCCAAAACGAACTACATTCCTCAACGATGATAATAAAAACCATGTCCCCAACACCAAACTCAAGACCAGTCCTTCTCTTATCAGCATATGACTTTTGCCGGCCCTATGCCATCTTCAAGAATTGTCTTTATCAAGCTCTCGGCTTGTGAAATGCAGTCTTTAATGAGCTTCCTATAATTGCCCGCCAACCCTAGAAAATTTCTTACTTCTATTGCGTTTCTAGGAACCTTCCAATCTTGGATGGCCACCACCTTCGCGGGATCCACTGCTATCCCCTCCCTAGAGACCACATGTCCTGAGAACCTCACTTCCTTCCACCAAAAATGGCATTTGGAGAACTTAGCCTTGAGTTGATGTGCCCGAAGAGTCTCTAAGACTTCCCTAAGATGTAGGCATGTTCTTCCTCGCTTTTATAGAATATCAAAATGTCATGCACAAAGACTTCTACAAACTTGTTTTGAAACTCCCTAAACACCCTACTCATCAACTCTAGGAAATATACGGGTGCATTCATCAAACCAAAAGGCATGACGAGCCACTCGAAGAAATCTTCGAGAGTCCTAAAAGCAGCCTTATCTATACTCTTCTCAGCTACCCTCAGCCGATGAAATCCTATAGCTAAGTCCAACAGTGAGGAAACCGAAGCGCCAGCCAACTGATCGAACAAATCATCTATTCTCGGCAATGGGTGTCTATTTTTCTTTATGAGTTTATTTAGCTCCCTATAGTCCACACACAATCTAAGTGAACCATCAGCCTTTGTAGCAAAAACAACTGGAGCACCCCATCCCGAAATACCTCTTCTTATGAAATCTTTCTCAAGTAGCTCCCCCTACTTGCTTAATGAGTTCCCTCCTCTCTCTTGGAGCCATGTGGCGCACTGATAATGCAACTGGCTTTGAAGTATCTACTAAGTATATATGGAAGTCTATCTCGCGCCTCGGGGGTAAACCCCAAACATCATCAAACGCGTCATCGGACTACACGAACAGATTTCAAATCATCGATGGATGCGTCAAGTGATTCTGGTAGCTAAGCTTCACCAAACCTCTAGGGTCATAAGAAATATCAAGTGTCTTTACCCAATGAGTCAACAGTCTAAGTACCCTCTTTTCACAGTTCAGGTTGGCACCATACCTGGTTAGCCAATCCATCCCTAGAATCAAGCCATAGCCCATGAAACCAAGAACGTAGGCGTTGCATTCAAACCCAATTCCCAAGATCGACACTCTCAAATCTCGACAAAGCATAGATAAATGAGCCGAACCACCAATTAGATTTGAGACTACAATGGGATCCATAACTAGACTAGTATTTTCGGTGCAATGTTTCAACTAACGAAGAAGATATTAACGAATGCCAAGCGCAAGAGTCTAAAAGAGTCCTAGGAAAAAAAAATCAAATCTTCAACTGAAATTTCCTATCTCTTTCCAATATACTGACCACGAGAACACAACCTGCCTTCTAGAAGATCCCGCCCTCTTTCCTTGCCCTTGCCTGCTCGGACAATCTTAAATCATTTGTCCTACCTTACTGCAATGGTAACAGCCAGTCTTCTTCTTATTTCTAACATCTTTCTGTAAGTGGCAGGTATTTCACAATTGTGGTACTTCCTTTTCTATTGGCCCTTTTCATCCTTTCCGCCTTTCTTTCATTGTTATTGTGCCTTCTTTGGATCCACTTTCTTATCCTATGTCCTAACCATGTCTCCCCTGCACATTCTCCATTTGTGACCACCCACCAAAATGAAGCTTCATCCTTTATTAACCAATCAACTAGTTGAACCTTCCTCCCATCGTATATCTCAAAGATACCAACAAGTTCTCCACTTCCTTGAGCCAACTTCTAGCCTCGACAAATGTAATAACCCGTATTTTTATAACATGTTAAAACAAGAAATCAAGGCATAATTAAATTTTAAAATCAGAATCAAGGGAAACGGGTTATGCCATTCCGTTCTTCTCAAAATTTTACATGAAATAGAGTCCGAGTTTTTGAAAATCGGAGTCCGATGAAGAAGTTATGGCATGTGCAAGTTTCAGCAGTTTTCAGGCAGCACTGGACCAGGTGGTCGACCATAGGGTCGACCTACCACCCTTAGGTCGACCATAGAGTCGACCTACACCCCAGGTCGACCATAGTGTCGACCTTCCCCCTTACAGGTCGACCTGGTCGGCCTGTTTTGACCCATAACTCATTTTTGAAGCCTGAGACATGTTTTGATGGTCCGGATTGATTCTAAGGTAAATCTAAGGGCCTAAACTAGTTGCTACACCTACAAAAACACCCTTAGACCTAACCTAATTCATAACAAATCATTCTTACACCATTATCCTGCTAAAATACCTCTTGAACCATGGTCGTCGTCTCCAAATCAAAGTACAAACATTCAAACTCAAATCAATTCAAAGAACAAGGATTCTACAATGATTCAAGATAATAAATCAACAACGCCGCGACATTTTTACAACAAATTCAGTTCTTAATTCGTTAACCATGCTCTGTAAGTTCTAGTTGTTTTTAGATTTAAACATTTAATTATAATATGGTCATAGAATAAAGTGGAATTGGATTTAAGTATGTTTATCGATCTATTTCTGATGCTTCTTGGATCTTAAGTTTGAGACTTGTCTATCTTTATTCCCATATCTAATTTATGATCTATTCAGCCTGTTGTAAATCAGTTTTCTTGATTCATATTGATATTATTACCAAGTTGTAATCTTCATGCCTGTGATGATGTTTTTCTCTTTGATCTTATTTTTATGCAAAATTCTACCTTCCCCTATTTGTTTTCTTTTGATGAACCTAGGTCAATTTCAGACCTAGACCTAAACTACGATATACGTGCGATAGTATACGGGGGAAATATTGGAATATTGCCTAGTGGAATATACGTGTTTGGTGGAATTGATGGCATAACATAAAAATTGGATATTTGGGTATTACTACCATTAACATGAAATTGGAAATTTGGGTATTGTCAATATAATTGAAATTGCAAGTTTGGGCATTGGCATAAATAATTTGGCATGAAGTGAGCATACATGAATTGGCATGTAAGTTAAATCACGAGTTTGGGAATATGTAAGTTTAAATCAAAAGATTGGGCTTATGTTAATTAGGCATATGTAGAATTGGGAATTTGAACATGAAAGCAATTGTAAATTTGATAATTGGCATAAACATGTATTATGAACTTGGGCAACTAACATGTATTGTAATAAAAAGATTATAGTTTGGTATAACTACATCATGAATCATGATTTAGGTTTATTGGTTATAAAACTTGGTACATGTAATTTTGGCTAGAACTTGATATGGTAAAATGGCATAAAAATTGGCATACATGTAAAACGGCATGAATTGAACATATGTAAATTTGGTATGAATTGGGCATATGTAAAACTGACATGTAACCTAGAACTTGGGCATATGTTAGTTATGTAAAATTTGGAGTAGAAACATATATGATAATTTATGACTTGGAGAAAGCTTAATATGAACACGCCTAAGTTGGGTTTCGGGTAGTTGGTATGAATTGGACATCTAGAAGGCACGTAAGCATGCTTATGAACTTGAAACATGAATTGGTTATGAATATAAATCATTAACTTGATAATAGGCATAAGTGAAAACATGAAACTTGAACATGGACACGACATTATAATAAACATGAAAATGGCCAACTCGAGGTTGGGTTGAGTTTGCAGTGTAAATATGCACGTAACCGCCCAACAAATCCAGTTACTGCAAACAATAGGATCCAATGTGGGTAGTTGGTCATATCGCGCTTGAAACCCGAGGTCAGACTGAGTTGTGGTGTAAATCTGCCCGAAACCGCCCGGCATATCCAGTGACCACAACAACAGGTCTAATGTGAGAGGTTGGGGTGCATTAATGAATTAATCCCACATGATAGGGTTAAGTCATGAACCGATAGAATATACTTAACCAATTTGACACGATGATTTGATAGGGTTTAGTCATGAACCGCTTGAATATACTTAACTAATTTGACACGATGATTTGATAGGGTTAAGTCATGAACCACTTGAATATACTTAACCAATTTGACACGATGATTTGATAGGGTTAAATCATGAACCGCTTGAATATACTTAACTAATTTGACACGATGATTTGTTAGGGTTAAGTCATGAACCGCTTGAATATACTTAACCAATTTGACACGATGATTTGATAGGGTTAAGTCATGAACCGCTTGAATATACTTAACCAATTTGACACGATGATTTGATAGGGTTAGGTCATGAACCGCTTGAATATACTTAACCAATTTGACACGATGATTTGATAGGGTTAAGTCATGAACCGCTTGAATATACTTAACCAACTTGACACATGATTCGTAGGGTTAAGTCATGAACATGAACGACAACACTTAGCCAATTTGACATGACACGTAGGCGGGTTATGTCACGAACTTGAATGACAACACTTAACCAACTTGACATGCTAGACTGATGGGGTTAAGTCTCGAATTTAAATGACAGCACTTAACCTACTGGACGGAAACCTTAGTTACGCGGTCCTTTTCAGCAATACCACACTAGATGTATCATGATACCCTAGAAATAGGCATGGTGGGGCACGATTACTGGGCTGATTGTAAGCGACCAGAACGACGGCTGAGTTGGTGCGCCATTGTAGGTTCAGGCGGACTATGGTCGTGCACGTAGTCCGGAGTTAAAAAAGCTGGCATTGGGCACCGGTAGGTTTACACTGTGCATGCTTGATTCATGTCGGTGGTTGGCACCCTAGGGCTTGGTACACCCTATGGTGGACCTAGCATATGTAACTACATTCGTGATAGGGCTGTATGACACAGACACATGAACGAGCTAGGACTTGTAGGGAGCCGATCGATTAATAGATCATTTCGTGGGACCAAGTAATGGGTCATTTCATGACATTGGGCAAGGGATCATTTTATAGTCAACACATCACACGGGTTGGGATCACCTTATTATATAACACGGGCCACTAGTTGGGACACTAGTTGTAACACCCCGCGAATTCTATAACTGGGAAATTCACAAATTAAAGTATAATTAATTTCAAATCAAAGAACTAAGGGAAACGGGATACGCCATTGCGTTCGTCTCAGAAAAATACGCGAAATGGAGTCCGAGTTTTCGAAAAACGGATATCGTATGAAGAAGTTATGGACGAACGAAGTTGGGCGAAAAACCGAAAAGGGTCAGAATGCACTGGCGCACTTGGGAAGTGCGCCCGAACAAAAATGAACTGGCGCACCTGTGAAGTGCGCCAGTACATTTTTGACCTGGCGCACCTGCCAAGTGCGCCCAGGTCAAAAATGACCTGCTGGCCAGGTCTGGTCTAGCCCTGGCTGGCCAGGTCGGTGTGTGGTCGAATTTCTGTGGTCTGCTTTGTCATTAGGGCTAGGTGGCGGGTTTTTATTGGTCTCTCTTCCTAATGAATGGCTACGATCTAACCTAGCAACATCAATGGTCCTAATCAATTCCTAACCTCTATATAAACAACCCTAGACTAAACCCTAATCTATTCATTCAAAATAAGATTATAGCCGCCATGTTGCTGAGGAACGACAAAGAGTAGCCGCCGACTAGAGAGAGAATTAGGAAGAAAGTTCTAAAGCCTAAAGCAATTCAAGCAACCTAAAGCTAATCAATTCAACAAAGGAATCGTGTCTCTTAATTAGAGAATTCGCCGCAACCATAGTAAGTAGAGTATTACTTTGGTATAATAAACAACTGTGTTGATGTGTATGCTTGAATTGTGGCAATGGAAGTAATTCATGTTTGTGCAAAATTATGTTATTCATTATAAAGAACTACATGCGGTAGTTCTATGCAAATATACGTTTGGAATATTGCGCAAATTATGTAATCTATGTTGAAGCTACATGTATGTAGTTGAGTAAAATTTATGCAAGTTTGGGGCTTTGTTATTATGTCGTCATGATGTATACTTTGTGCATAAATCGTTTTGCAAGCAATTGAGACAAGTTTGGTTCTTATAGTTCATATGAAACTATGTTGGAATTTTGACACCATAATCCATGTATTAAGTCATGCTTATGAATATGGCTAGGCTATGAATGATATTTGTCATAATTGAAATCTATGATTAAGTCTATCTTGTTTAAAAGAATTATATGATGACATATGTGAGACATGGCTAGGTTAGACTCAAAAATCCCTTTTTGCAAGTTTAAAGCAAACACCATGATTAGGAATATTTATATTTATACCATCGTTATGTGATTAGACTTAAACCATGATTAAGTTGAACTATGCTTTTGTGTTAGTAACAAAGTATCCCCTTTGTAAACATGTAGAAACCTTATGAACATGACTTGTTTATGTTTATGCCATGAACAAATTGAACTTTACCTATGCCATGCTTATGTTTGACATTATGCCATGTTTATGCTAGAAGTATTTATGCCATGCTTATGTTTGACATTATGCCATGTTTATGCTAGGAATATTTATGACATGCTTATGTTTGACATTATGTCTAAATAAGAATATAGGTTCATGTTGTAGTTAAACCTATGCAAGTTCACATGCTTTGATTTATGTCACCTATGTTGCCACTATGCAAGTACACCAATATCTATTTTGTATTTCCAACGTCGTATTGCAAGTTCATGCGCTCACCTTCCCCTCTTTGTGTATACGCCATAAGCCTCCCCTTTCGCATGGCTAAATTGGGCTTTAAAAGGCTAAGCCCAATATATATGAACGGACGTGTAAAACGGGGGAAAACAACGTTGGGTTAAAAATAAATTAATGAATGAAAATATAAAATAGAAGGGCCCAAATTCAAGTATGGGTTGGGCCCGTGATTGGTGTAACCTTTACACCATTAACTTAATAATGGGCCGCAAATATTTACATATAAATAAAGAAGAATGACAAGATATGTAAATGTAGAACATACGATGTGTTTAACCCGAGGTTGGATTGAGTTGTGATGTAAACCTGCCCGGAACCGCCCGGCTGTCCAGTAGTCACAACAATACCTATCCAATGTGGGAGGTTAAACATGGAGCCCAGCAGGGACCCGAGGTTAGACTGAGTTGTGGCGTAAGACTGCCCGGAACCAACCGGCAACAGGCAGCCACAACAGTACCTGTCTAATGTGAGAGGTCAGGGCCTTAATAAGACAATTAAGGCTGAGTCAGGATTGTTAGGATTAAGTGGACTAAAAACTTAATCAAAATGGAACATGCTAAACTAAACGGACTGGTGGGGGTTAGGTAGGAAACACTTAACCAACTTAGCATGTTGGCTAGAGATAGAAAACCTAGTAACGGGGGACCCTTTTCAGCAGTAACCCTAAAAGGTGTATCATGATACCCTGAAACTAGGCAGGGTGGGGCACGATTACTGGGCTGATTGTAAGAGGTCAAAGCGACGGCGGTGGTGTAGCAGTGTAGGTTCTAACGGAGTGCGGGCGTGCACACACTCCGGCGCAGAAAAATAAGGCACTGGACACCAGTAGCATACCTGTGCACTCTAAGGTTGTTTCGGGTTGCCACTATGGGACTTGATACACCCCATGGCGGGACCAGCATAGGTAACTACAGACATCGGGGGCCGTAAGACACATGTAACTATGCGAGTAGGAGCCGATCATCATTGAATGGATCACATCACCCTGATTATGGGGTGCAAATTGGAAACTAGTTTATATGGGTTCAGAGATTAACATGGGGTACGATAGTATATTCGACCCTAGATAACTTAACCAAGTTCATAGTGTTTGCCCACCTCCTGTTTTCCTTATCACACCCAGTTCTTTATTCATAGACAAAGTAGTACTAGACTTACTCAGGCTTTATGTCTGACTCTATTTTTCTTTCGTCTTCTTTCTTCCGTTTCCCCCCCCCCCCCCAGGTCCTCAGGGAGGGAACACAGCAGCTTGACCAGCCTCAACGTCCAGCTTGAAGAAGAGAAATGTATTGCTTGGACTTTCCTGTTTTGAACTATGGCTTTGGACAATCCACTAAAGGGGCTTTTGCAGTTTATCTATGTTTTATTTATGCTTCTTTAAACAATGTACTCAAGACAGATTATGAAAGTGTTATGTTATGTTTTTGGAAAGGATGTTGTTGTAACACGTATTTGACTTAATGAAATAAAGTTTGTTGTTCTTCCGCTGTTTTACAAATATGTGTTCTTATATCTGTCTTGTATATCTGTGACTTGTACTTATAAACCTCCACCAAAATTAGGGCATTCCCTTTGAGAGTGATCCTAACGGAGGTGGGGTGTTTCACTAGTAGGGGGTAACGATCCTTGTTACACAGGACACTAGTAGGAATACGAATCATTCCATGTAAGACACTTGTGAGATGCTAGTACGGGTGGTGCAGGGCAAATGGATATCATCGAAATATTTTAATGATGAAACTTAGAAATCTTGCGATGTTATCCTTGATAGAAACCTTGCGATGTGATACTTGGTAGGAACCTTTTGATGCTACTCTTGATAGGAATTATGGGATGTCATTCTTAGTGATCGTGCCTGTAGCTTATCTTGTCATCATGTTTATGTTTACTTTTAGTTTATTCATGCCATGTTATCTTTACCTGTTTTTATGCTGAAAGCCACTAGGATTTACTCAGTCTTTATGACTGACCCAGTTTGTTTCGCCTCTTTTTCCTTCGTTTCCCCCCTAGGTTCGCAGGGTGGGAATACAGCTTAGTTCGGATCTTACCAAGTTCCAAGGCTCTTTCATGTACTGCATGGATTTCTCTTGGCGATGGCTTGCTTTGCTTTATTGGGGAATACTACAATTTATGGTCATGCTTCTTTGTTTTTGAGCAAGACAGATATTTTAGCTATGTAATTGGGTATTGGAATTTGATGGGCTTTTATTGTAAGCAATTTTATTTAATAAATGATTTGAAGTACTTCCACTTTACTTTTCACTGTTTTATATATGTCTGTCTTGTAATATTTCTGTTCCAGTACCCTTTATGCTCCACTGAAGTTAAGGCATTCCCTTAGTGAGTGACCTTAACGAATGTGAGGTGTTACATTTGGAATCAGAGCGGAAGGTTACCTGACTGGGCAAAAGCTTTTAAAACCCTTCTGAAATTATTTTCAAAACATTTACAAAGAAGTATTTTTCTAAAAGAAAAGTTTTGTTTTACGAAAGGCATATTCCCCAAAGCCATATGCACTATATTTTAATTCTCTCCTTGAGTTTCTTCTCTCTTTCTTTTTCATCATAGTTTTGTGAGCGTACGACACATGTCGGAGGACCAAGGAGTGCCCAACCTCCACTGTAGCCGCAGTAGTTTTACTTGCGACTAATCTTATTTCAATCTTTGTAGGGTTGCCGTGCGATGGGGGTAGCTTTCGAGAAACTTGTTAACAAGCTATACAAGGATAGTAAGAACGAGGATAAAGAACACAAGCCTAAGGATGATAAATTTGTTGATAAGGCGTAATCCACGAAGGAGGAAAAGGTGAAACGGAAGAGGTCAGAGTAAAAGAATAATAAAACCCATGACAAGAAAGAACATCGTTGGTATGGTAAAAAGGGACATGTAGTTAAGTATCATAGGACAAGGACAAGGGCAAAGAACAAGATCGTCGAGAGGGCAATTGTATGCTCTCACTACTAGCATACCTAAGAAAGGTGGTAACGTTTCTGTTAAAAGTTTAGCTTCTCTTTTCTATCATACCATGGGAACTTTGTTTTTATACATCGCATCCTTTTAATTCTGCCTCGATAGTTGAGTCTCTGCACCTTTGTACTAGCGTAGCAGAGGATCTCGTTTTTGTCTCAAATCCTATTGGGGAATCGGCTCATTTATTCATGACTTGTTTGGATTTGAGAATGTCTATGCTAAGTGTTGAGTTTAGAAGTAAAGTTTAAGTTTTTGGGCTATGAGTTGATTCTAGGGATGGAGTGGTTGTCTAGAAATGGTACCATTCTCGAGTATGAAAAGAGGGTAGTTAGACGCTTGACTTGCCTTGGTAATGCACTCGAAGTTTAGTGTAACCTTTAGGGTTATGCCATGTTTAGTTACCTAGAATCTCTTGATACATTTATCGATCCGCTCGAGTAGTGTTCGCCACTAAGGCGGATGGTTCATCTCGCTTATGCATGAGTTATAGAAAATCACCTTAGTAAGTTCTCTTGGCAACATGTTTGGCATTTGTTTATTTTCAAGAGATAATTCATTTATATGGAATACCTTTTAGTACGTGAACGAGATCCGAGATTCACTAGTGAATTTTGGAGAGCTTGCATGAAACCATGAGTACGGAGTTATGTTTAAGCCGAGTATACTAGAAAAAGAATAAGTGAAAGTGGAACGAGAGGCGACAGTGAAATGAGTTCCAACTCATAGTTTGGAAATAGGAATTAAGAAGCTACGAAATTGTGAAGCGAAAGACGGTCCAACCACAATGGAGTTAAGCTCAAGAAAATGCAACTTAGAAGATTGAAGACTAGACATGCACATCATACCTCTTTTTAAGAGTATATCCTTGATCCCTCTTTTCCTGTAGAGCTTATTTGCATGCTATCTTTTAATTATAACCTCTTGATCCTATTCTCCATCCTATTTCCGTTGCAAACCCCATAGGGAGTATGACTCATCTGTTAGTAATACATGTTGGGGATTGAGGGTGTCCGTTGGGTTGACTAAACTTTTTGGGTTTTATAGGATATGGCTGGTGCTTAGGGAGTTCTTCTCCTATTCATTATATATGTGATGTAGATTTCCAGCTTTGACATTGCCTAATGGGCACAAAGTTTTTACTTGCTTCTTTCATTCGGCTATATCTTTAGGTAGGAACAATTGGGTGAAACATGTGTTTGAGACATGTTATGATTGATGGTTGCAAGTGGTTGCAAGTGGTCGTAAGTGGTTGCTCGTGGTTGCATAACACACATTAGGCACTAGATCGGCTCAGACACATTTTATATTGCATATGCATGAGTGTTTATACTTGTTTATTGATGAAATTGAATGTGTTATCATGTCTATATTGCATATGGATGGATGTTTGAGCACACATATAGTGTTTATGTGATTAGGGCTATTCCATGACCATATGAATGAGTGTTTTGATGGTCCGGATTGATTCTAGGGTTAATCTAAGGGCCTAAACTAGTTGCTACACCTATGAAAACACCCTTTGACCTAACCTAATTCATAACAAATCATTCTTACACCATTATGCTACTAAAATACCTCTTGAACCATGGCCGTCGTCTCCAAATCAAAGTACAAACATTCAAACTCAAATCAATTCAAAGAACAAGGCTTCTACAATGATTCAAGACAATAAATCAACAACGCCGCGACATTTTTACAACAAATTCAGTTCTTAATTGATTAACCATGCTTTGTAAGTTCTAGTTGTTTTCAGATTTAAAAATTTAATTATAATATGGTCATGGAATAAAGTGGAATTGGATTTAAGTATGTTTATCGATCTATTTCTGTTGCTTCTTGGATCTTAAGTTTTGAGACTTGTCTATCTTTATTCCCATGTCTAATTTATGATCTATTCAGCCTATTGTAAATCAGTTTTCTTGATTCATGTTGATATTATTACCAAGTTGTAATCTTCACGCCTGTGATGATGTTTTTCTCCCTGATCTTATTTTTATGCAAAATTCTACCTTCTCCTATTTATTTTCTTTTGATGAACCTAGGTCAATTTCAGACCTAGGCCTAAACTACGATATACGTGCGATGGTATACGGGGGAAATATTGGAATATTGCCTAGTGGAATATACGTGTTTGGTGGAATTGAATGCATAACATAAAAATTGGATATTTGGGTATTACTACCGTTAACATGAAATTGGAAATTTGGGTATTGTCAATATAATTGAAATAGCAAGTTTGGGCAGTGGCATAAATAATTTAGCATGAAGTGGGCATACATGGATTGGCATGTAAGTTAAATCACGAGTTTGGGATTTTGTAAGTTTAAATCAAAAGATCGGGCTTATGTTAATTAGGCATATGTAGAATTAGGAATTTGAACATGAAAGCAATTGTAAATTTGATAATTGGCATAAACATGTATTATGAACTTGGGCAACTGACATGTATTGTAATAAAAAGATTATAGTTTGGTATAACTACATCATGAATCATGATTTGGGTTTATTGGGTATAAAACATGATACATGTAGTTTTGGCTAGAACTTGATATGGTAAAATGGCATAAAAATTGGCATACATGTAAAATGACATGAATTGAACATATGTAAATTTGGTATGAATTATGCATATGTAAAACTGACATGTAACCTAGAACTTGGGCATATGTTAATTATGTAAAATTTGGAGTAGAAACATATATGATAATTTATGACTTGGAGAAAGTTTAATATGAACGCGCCTAAGTTGGGTTTTGGGTAGTTGGTATGTATTGGACATCTAGAAGGCACGTAAGCATGCTTATGAACTTGAAACATGAATTGGTTATGAATATGAATCATTAACTTGATAATAGGCATAAGTGAAAACATGAAACTTGAACATGGACATGACATTGGAATAAACATGAAAATGGCCAACTCGAGGTTGGGTTGAGTTTGCAGTGTAAATCTTCCCGGAACCACCCGGCAAATCCAGTTACTGCAAACAATAGGATCCAATGTGGGTAGTTGGTCATATCGTGCTTGAAACCCGAGGTCTGACTGAGTTGTGGTGTAAATCTGCCCGGAACCGCCCGGCTTATCCAGTGACCACAACAACAGGTCTGATGTGAGAGGTTGGGGTGCATTAATGAATTAATGCCACATGATAGGGTTAAGTCATGAACCACTTGAATATACTTAACCAATTTGACACGATGATTTGATAGGGTTAAGTCATGAACCGCTTGAACATACTTAACCAATTTGACACAGTGATTTGATAGGGTTAATTCATGAACCACTTGAATATACTTAACCAATTTGACACGATGATTTGATAGGGTTAAGTCATGAACCACCTGGATATACTTAACCA
This sequence comes from Allium sativum, assembly GCA_030737875.1. Classification (NCBI taxonomy): domain Eukaryota; kingdom Viridiplantae; phylum Streptophyta; class Magnoliopsida; order Asparagales; family Amaryllidaceae; genus Allium; species Allium sativum. Next base: position 962,223,000 of record CM060912.1, on the reverse strand, counting down.
ATTTGACACGATGATTCGACAGGGTTAAGTCATGAACCGCTTGAATATACTTAACCAATTTGACAGAATGATTTGATAGGGTTAAGTCATGAACCGCTTGAATATACTTAACCAATTTGACACGATGATTTGATAGGGTTATGTCATGAACCGCTTGAATATACTTAGCCAATTTGACACGATGATTTGATAGGGTTAAGTCATGAACCGCTTGAATATACCTAACCAATTTGACACGATGATTTGATAGGGTTAAGTCATGAACCGCTTGAATATACTTAACCAATTTGACACGATGATTTGATAGGGTTAAGTCATTAACCACTTGAATATACTTAACCAACTTGACACATGATTCGTAGGGCTAAGTCATGAACTTGAACGACAACACTTAGCCAATTTGACATGACATGTAGGCGGGTTAAGTCACGAACTTGAATGACAACACTTAACTAACTTGACATGCTAGACTGATGGGGTTAAGCCTCGAATTTAAATTACAACACTTAACCTACCGGATGGAAACCCTAGTTACGCGGTCCTTTTCAGCAGTAGCCCACTAGATGTATCATGGTATCATGGAACTAGGCAGGGTGGGGCACGATTACTGGGCTGATTGTAAGTGACTAGAACGACGGCTAAGTTGGTGCGCCATTGTAGGTTCACGCGGACGATGGTCGTGCACGTAGTCCGAAGTCGCAAAAGCAGGTATTGGGCACCGGTAGGTTTACACTATGCGTGCTTGATTTGTGTCGATGGTTGGCACCCTAGGGCTTGATACACCCTATGGTGGACCTAGCACAGGTAACTACATTCGTGATAGGGCCGTATGACACAGACACATGAACGAGCTAGGACTTGTAGGGAGCCGATCGATTAATAGATCGTTTCGTGGGACCAAGTAATGGGTCATTTCATGACATTGGGCAAGGGATCATTTTATAGTCAACACATCACACGGGTTAGGATCACCTTATTATATAACACGGGCACTAGTTGGGACACTAGTGGGCTAAGAATCCTTGTTACACAGGACACTAGTTGGAACAATAGTAGGAATACGAAACATTCCATGTAAGACACTTGTGAGATGCTAGTACGGGTGGTGCAGGGCAAATGGATATTATCGAAATATTTTAATGATGAAACTTAGAAATCTTGCGATGTTATACTTGATAGAAACCTTGTGATGTGATACTTGGTAGGAACCTTGTGATGCTACTCTTGATAGGAATTATGGGATGTTATTCTTAGTTATCGTGCCTGTAGCTTATCTTGTCATCATGCTTATGTTTACTTTCAGTTTATTCATTCCATGTTATCTTTACCTGTTTTTATGCTGAAAACCACTAGGACATACTCAGTCTTTATGACCGACCCAGTTTGTTTCGCCTCTTTTTCTTTCGTCCCCACCCCCCCCCCAAGGTTCGCAGGGTGGGAATACAGCTTAGTTCGGATCTTACCAAGTTCCAAGGCTCTTTCATGTACTGCTTGGATTTCTCTTGGCGATGGCTTGCTTTGCTTTATTGGGGAATACTACAATTTATGTTCATGCTTCTTTGTTTTTGAGCAAGACAGATATTTTAGCTATGTAATTGGGTATTGGAAGTTGATCGGCTTTTATTGTAAGCAATTATATTTAATAAATGATTTGAAGTACTTCTACTTTACTTTCCACTGTTTTATATATGTCTGACTTGTAATATTTCTGTTCCAGTACAAATAATGCTCCACTGAAGTTAAGGCATTCCCTTTGTGAGTGACCTTAACGGATGTGGGGTGTTACAACAAATGTCTCGGTCCCATGAAGTGTAACACCCCACCTCTGCTAGGGTCACTCACAAAGGGAATGCACTAGTTTTGGAGGAGCGTTATCGAGGTAAACAAACACACAAATATCACAAGACAGAACATAGATAAAACAGCGGAAGAATCAAAAGATAAATTTCAATAGTTTCAAAAAGAGTCAAAACCTTTTACATCAAATAGCCAAGGTCATTTTTTTCCATTATAGCAAATTCTGTCTTGCATAAATCAAGAAGCATAAACTTAAAACATCAAAGTAGCTTAATTTCCCAAAGGTAGCAGAAACGCAGCCATAGCATAGCTCAAGATCGAACCGTACATGAGCTGAACCGAAAGCAAGCGAAATCCAAGCTAAGTGCTAGAGTTTCCTCCCTGAGGACCTATGGGGGGGCGAAAGAAAAAGAGGCGAAAGAAAACGGGTCAGTTATAAAGACTGGTAAGTCCAAGTGACTTTCAGCATAAAAACAGATAAAGGTAACATGACATGTATAAACTGAAAGTAAACATACGGATGATGACAAGATGGGCAAGATAGATTAAAATAACATGATAAATCAAGTATAAATCAAGTATAGCATCACATATTCAAGGTTCGCTGTATCAACTGTACTAGAATCCCAAACCCATGTCTTATATTAATCATGAAATGATACCTTGGCACAATATCATGAAATGACCCATTACTAGGTCCAACGAAATGATCCACTAGTCAATCGGCTCCCTACAAGTTCTAGCTCATCATGTGTCTGTGTCATAACGCCCGCCCTATCACGAATGTAGTCACATGTGCTAGGTCCACCATAGGGTGTATCAAGCCTTATGGTGCCTACCACCGACACGAATCATGCATGCACAGATAAACCTGCTGATACCCAATGCCTGCTTTTTCAACTCCAGACCACGTGCACGACCATAGCCCGCCTTAACCTACACTGGCGCACCAACACAGCCGTCGTTCTAGTCGCTTACAATCAGCCCAGTAATCATGCCCTGCCCTACCTAGTTCCAGGGTACCATGATACATCTAGTGGGTTGCTGCTGAAATGGGCCGCGTAACTAGGGTTTTCGTCCAATAGGTTGTGTTGTCATTTAAATTCGTGACTTAACCCTTATCAGTCTAGCATGTCAAGTTGGTTAAGTGTTGTCATTCAAGTTCGTGACTTAACCCGCCTACGAATCATGTATCAAGTTGGTTAAATGTTGTCTTTCATATTCATGACTTAACCCTATCATGTGGCATTAATTCATTAATGCACCCCAACCTCTCACATTAGACCTGTTGTTGTGGTCGTTGGATATGTCGGGCGGTTCCAGGCAGAATTACACCATAACTCAGTCTGACCTCGGGTTTTCAAGTGTGATATGACCAACTACCCACATTGGATCCTATTGTTTGCAGTAACTGGATTTGCCGGGCAGTTCCAGGCAGAATTACACTGCAAACTCAACCCAACCTCGAGTTGGCCATTTTCAAGTTCATTCTAGTGTCATGCCCATGTTCAAGTTTCATGTCATGTTCGTGTCAAGTTTCAAGGCAAGTTTCATGCCCACATCCAGATTCAAGTTATAACAATGTTCGTGTCAAGTTTCATGGCGAGTTTCATACCAAGTTTCCTATAATTACATATTTTTTCCAACGTTACCCCGTCTAAACATTAGGCTAACAATCTTAGCCTATTTTTCCGTCCGCATGATTTTTGGCATAATATTAGGCTAAAAACTTACCCTAATTTAACGTACACAAAATTTGCATAAAGAAATTCATTAACATGACATAGATGTAAACTTGGCATTCTTGGCATCGTCAATATGAACACCATAGGTGTGTACTTGTAAAATAATCAACATGAATATCATAGGTGTGAACTTGCAACGTAGACTAAACCAACATACATATATTTGAATTTGCAACATAGACTAAATCAACTTACATATATGTGAACATGCAAATCAATCACGAACATATGAATAAGTGTGAACTTGAAATATGACATAGGTTTAACATATACACATAAACATGTAGATCTCACATTTAGTCACATATGTGATGTGATTTCACAACCTAAAACTTGCATAACATGATAAACTACACAACTTGTCATCACAGGTTATACTCCAAGTTCATATACATATGAACGGACTTATTCATTAATTCCAAATTCAACATGATGATAAAATAGAACCACAAACATTGCTCTATTATCAATTTATTTCCAAGGCATGACCAGCTGAATAAATTGATTAAAACATTGCAGGCATAACATTATGAACATGAAAAAGGTTTGAATAATAATCTAGATTCAAGAACACGGATAGATCTAACTTAAATAGAAAAATCCCCAAAATCAAGATTCAAAGAAAAATAAAGAAAATAGGTCTGAATAGAAAATCAAACTTAGATCCAATTTTCATAGTCGTAATCCTAGGCAATAACCTCATAGGTAATTAGCCACAATTGTCCTTGTCATAGTTATAGGAAATAGTCTCATATTCATAGTCATAGGCATAGGCATAGTCTTATGTTCACCATCATAGTCATAGGCATAGTCTTATGTTCACAGTCATAGGCATATGCATAAACATAGTCTTATGTTCACAGTCATAGGCATAGTCATGGTCTTAGTTCACAGTCATAGGCGTAGTCATAGTCTTATGTTCACAGTCATAAGCATAGTCATAGTCTTATGCCATTAACAATAGTTTCAACGTCGTAGACGATATTCCCAATAGTCAAGATCCAAGAAGAAAACAAGAATAGATATGAATCATACATAAATCAATTCCAATTTAACATGCCATATTAGATTTATAGTTTTTATCTAAAAGTAACTTGAACTTACAGGTCGTGGTCTATGAAATTTAGATGCAGAAGTCAGGTCTAGAAATTTGTCGTAGAACGTTGCGGTGTCGCTGATCTATTCTCTTAAATTGTTATAGAAGTGTTGATCTTTGATTTGAATCGAGTTTGAATAATTAAGCTTTAATTTGGAGGCGGCGGCCATGGTTCAAAGGATAAATTAGCAGCATAGCAGTGTAAGAATGATTTTTATAAATTAGGCTTGGTCTTAGGATGTATTTATAGGGGTAGTAACTAGTTTAGGCCCTTAGATTAACCTTAGAATCAATCCGGACCATCAAAACATGTCTCAGGCTTCAAAAATGGGTTCTGGGTCAAAACAGGCCGACCAGGTCGACCCATAAGGGGGGAGGTCGACCATATGATCGCCTAAGGGGTAGGTTGACCCTAAGGTAGACCACATGGTCGACCCCCAAGTCGACCTGCCTGGTCATGTGCTGCCTGAAATTTGCTGAATCTTCTAGAGGCCATAACTTCTTCATGCTGACTCCGATTTTTGAAAACTCAAACTCTATTTCATGCAGAATTCCGAGACAAACGCAATGGCGTAACCCGTTTCCCTTGATTCTTATTTTAAAATTTAATTCTGCCTTGATTTATGGTTTTAACATGTTATAAAAATTCGGGTTGTTACATGAAGCGGCTTTCCGCCCATCGCACGGAAGTCCTTACATATCTTAAGAAAAGCATCTAAACGCGGAGGAAGAGAGTCAGAAAGGAAAAAGGGAGAGATTCAAAACAGAGAATCGGAAGAATGATATATGGCTCTTGGGGATTATATTTTTCATAATAAACTTTTCTCTTGAAAACACCTTTAAAACATGTTTTAGAAAATACTTCTAAAAAAATGCTTTTTGAAAATGGTTTTCAAGATCTTTTATCTATTCTAGTAACCTTCATCCTTGATACCACGTGTAACACCCCACGCCCATTAATGTCACTCACAAAGGGAATGCATTAACTTTCATGGAGCATTATGAGTGTATAGAACAGAATATTACAAGACAAATATATAAAATGGTTCTTCGAAATTTAAAATAACCTCATTGCAGCGAAAAATGAACATGGTTTGGTTACAACATCAAAAACTAATAATAAAGTCAAATACACAGATATCCATCCTGGACAAATTATTATTAGAGTATATAAAAACAAAAGAATAATCCCACTCCAAATAGCCATATGAAAAAGGGATAAAGCTGAACATTACTTCAACGCTTCCAAGCACTTCAAGAAGAAAGAAAGCTGAGTCAACCTCCACTAATCCCACCCTGAGCACCTATGGGGGAGAAAAGAAAAGAGGCAAAATAAAATGAGTCAGACATAAAGTCTGGCAAGTCAAGTGACTTTAACATATAATCAGTAAAGTAACAGGATAAGAAAATAAACTGGATATAAGAAATGACTGAATCGTGAATAGATATGACAAGGTAACAAGATAGACAAGATAAGTAAGATATAACATTGATTGCGCTTCTAATCACTATAAGATAATTCCTACGCCGCACCATTGCTAGTCCCATACTCGAAGTTGATCCCTCTTACTAATAATAATAATAATACTGATGGTAGCTTCGTGTACCCCTAGCTGCTGTCATAGGTGTCGTCTGCTCCTATCTCCACTAGTTGTACACACTACCCTCCCCATTCGATCAGCTTCCTAACTCGTAGATGTCCATGTTGGTCCCACAGTAGGGTGTATCACCCCCTAAAGTGGCATTCCGATACTACTAAAAATGCACGGCTTATACCTACACGATGCAACAACGTCTTACCTACCAGCCCGGAACCGCACACGCACATGACTCTGTTGGACTTGCACTGCCACGACTAACCTTTATTGACCTTTTTCAATCAAACCTAGTAAGCATGTCCCATCCTCGACCTAGTTCGAGCTCACATAGATACTAAAATGGGTTACTGGTTGAAAATGGTCCCCACGCTTGACACAAGCTACCTACCTACGCTTGGTCCCCACTAGGATTTCCCACTTAACACTCTTATTACAATTCCCATGTTTTCCCACATGTCTCACCTTGGTGAAGTGCTTCTAATTATATTTCATATGTCACCCATGTTACCCACTTAACCCTTTTATTATACCCATGTCTTCTTATATGTTTCACCTTGGTTAAGTGCTTCTAATTAAATTTCACATGTCACCCACTTAACCCTTTTCACACTAAACCGCTTTTTTTATTTGAACCGCGTTCACACAAGGCCACTTTTTAGCTATTTCCCTAAAAAAAAATATAGCACGAGCGGGGATTGAACTTAGAACCTCTTGTATACAAGTTACGTGTTCTAACCAGATGAGCCACTAAGTCTTTTGTTTACAAACCTTAGAACAATGCAAAACATTATTCTTTTCTCATTCCTCTTTTTCATGTTTTGTTGCAATATTTAATTTAAGATATCTTTTTCACCTAAATCGATTTTCTACAGACCATAGGTTTAAATTGACTTGAAAATCGCCACGAATGCGATGATGCTAATTTTTTCGCATTTCATGTATTGCATTTAATTTCTTTTATTAATCTTTTTCCTTCATTTCACCGCATGAACTTGTTACATGCAATTTTATTGTCATTATTTAATTTTTCTCTTAAATATATCAATGTACATAATATATATACATATTTCCACATTTTTAATTTCATTAAAATGAGCGGTGTTACAATATGTGCCTTAGTAGTACTTTATCTTTTGTAGCTTGAAGTTCAATGATTACACTTGCCCTCTTATCTATAACTTTTTTAGAACTTACATAATTTTCCTTCATCTATGCATAAATCACTTCCAATACAGTACAGTTACACTGGTGCAAAATTATTCAAAAAAAAAAAAGAATAAATGATTGGGTGCACATTGTCGATGTGTAGAACTTTGGTTGACACCACGTTCGTAACCTTCAAGACAATTATAGTGTTATCAAAGAATTACGATTCAGCTTAAAAAAAATTATTCATTTTTGCACCAATTATTTGATGGACAATTTAGGATTGAACCATTATTATTGAAGTTAGGTGAAATCCTTAGAATGTGAAAGACCTTACATATATTATTTAATTAATCCGCGTACATAAGACGCTTTGGATTTTGTGGGTAGTATCCGCTAAAAACCCTCACGTGACAATACTCATCCTACTAGGGACACCTAGGGGTTTAACAACTTGTTGCATACGATAAATGAAATCGTGTCTCCTATGAAAGTGTGACATATCTCAGTTTAGTTTATTCAAGGACGAATAAAAAGACGAGTATGTGGGTATTTGATATACACATAAATGTGTATATTTTATCCGCTTATTTATCTTAGTTTTCCTTAAAAATAATTGATATTGTGTATTTATAGCTATGTTTTCAGATTGTTTTAAAAAGCATTGTTTAGAGCGTTTGATGGATAAAGCATGAAGAATTAACTTAAAAAGAGTGAAAATTGAAATTGCTAAAGTTGGAAGAGTGTAAAGCTTAAAGAATAGTTGCAAATAGAGTTCAGTTAGGAAGATTTGGCTCAATGACTACTTATGTTGTGTTCACATTGGCTCATTTTCAAGGCCTCTTACTCATGATGCATTCACATTAGCTCATTTGCAAGGCCACTCACTCTATAGCTGGATTTACACTGGCTTATGTGTTATTTAGGCTAAATCTTTAGTCCTGCATTGTGTAATTAGCCAATTAGTCTTTGCCATATCAACTATAAATACACTTGTATCTTGTTCATTTAGAAACACATTGGGTTTTATTCTGTAATACTTCTCTTAGAATAAAATCATTCTTCTTCCCTTCTCTTTACTTTTTATAGTATTTTATTTATGTTGTTTATTTTCTGTTTCTCTTCTTCTTTAGCTATGTCTAGCTAAACTCCTTTAATTAGGGGGTGATGACGCTGGATTAGATTGAATATGAATCACATAGCCAAAGAGATTAGAACTTCATGTATGTAGATCAAGATTTGATCCAAGGGTTGGATCTGAACCCTACATACTTTGTGTCGTTTAAGAGCTATGCTACTTCACAGGTTCTATTCGAGTTCGATCTAACATTGATTAGATTTAGATCTAACATTTTGGGTTTTAGAAATAATAATGAATCTGTCCTGATAGCCTATATTTGTTTAAGAGCTTAGCTCCTGCATAGGCTATACTTGTCATCATTCATATATCTGTTTCTAGAAACCTAATAAGCATTGATTCATGTTTTGACAGAAACATGAATTAGATTTGATTAATCTTTTTGGTTATTAATTCATGTTAATTTAATATATGTCATTACTACCTAATTTCTTTCTTTATTCATATAAAATTCTCTTTCATTTAATTTTTGTTATTTTCTATTTTTCAACCAATCAAAATTCTAGAATAACTTGACTAGATTTACTAGTTTAAATATTTTTAGTCCTAGAGTTCGACACCCTCCACAACAATCCTTGTTGTTTAGGAAAGCCGAACGAATTTAACATTTATTTACAATTGTTTAATTTGTTTGCAAACAAATATCTGCAAAACCAAAACTCCTATCTTCCCGTGCGGAAAATTGGGGCACCCAGAGTTTAGCTTAAAACAAAAAACTCCAGGTCAATCATGGGACTGGTGTGAGAACTAATACAGTTATTAAATCTTTACCTTAAAATAAAGTAAATCAAGGATCACGCCGTATAACACGGAACGGGTCTCCTGCCAAGGATACCTTTGCATAGTACCAACATTGTAATGCTAAATAAAAGAAAAATCATGCTATTATAAGACTCAGGTCCCATCACACTTTGCAACGCAAGCCGGAGGACAGAGTTTTACACTATAATAGCCAAATATGCTTGGCATGCAAAATTTATCTTTTATTATTACTATAAGTGAAGAAATCAACTTCAAATATAAATGTATCAATCCTAAGCGGCATAGGTATCATATATTATGTCGACATATATAGGTTTACAATTAAAACCGCAAAAAGTCATATTGGAAGTTTGGATTTCCATACTGATGGCTCCTGTTTCGAAAGATATATCGCATAGTGCAATACTCCACGGCTTACGTCCCAACTAGAGAAAACACCGTAATGCACATCCTCCATTTTGGGAAATAAAGTATCACCGCGGCTTACGTCCCAACGAGAGAAAATACCGATTACTTTATCCTTATGGGAATCGGGGGTTGTGCCCTATCCCTCTGAGCTTGGAGCGATCACACTCTTCTCGTGTAACACACTACAACAAAACATTCCTTTTACAACTGGCAAAAACCGTTGTAATATGCATTTCACAACGGGCATATGCCCGTCTTAATATGCGTCATCGTAATAACTCCTGACTATTTGACAACGGGCATTGACTGTTGTAAAAGACCGTTGTAATAACTTGCTCTGTCACGTGAAATGATTCTATGACTATGGTTATTAACCCGTTGTAATAGCTAATAAATTACAAGTGGCTTTTGCCCGTTGTAATACAGTATATTACAACGGTTTTTTCCCGTTGTAATAGCAAATTTAAATATAACTGCTGCGATATACATCCATAATAATAATGAATATTTTAACATGCAATAAATACTGTAATGCAACAATCAAAATCACATAATAACACATACTAAAAAACTGAAGAAAGAATCATATAATTCCAACACATTTCAAAAAGTTCGATAAGTTTATACTCCAAAAGACTAGATAAGTTTACATTCCAAAAGGTTCGATAAGTTACGTCGACGTAGTTCTAACATAGTTACATAACTAGTTTCATAAGTACTAACACTTGACCAAGGAAATGTAATCTTTGTGCCATGTGACGGTAGATCCAATTGCTTATTGATTTTGAGTCTGCATATATTTTACTAGCGCGGTGTGACAGAAAAAAAAAAAAAAGATACCAAATGTAGAGAGAATATATTATTATACACCATTCAAAACTTATTATACAACATTTAAGTCTTGCATTGCCGTAACCTTACAGCCTTTGGTTACATATTCTTCCTTCTTCAGATTAGACACAGTTTAGACACCACCATATCCACAGCTTGCAGTTGTATTTAAGTAAAAATATTTGTATTTGTAACTGACACTATATACGAACTTTTATTTCTACAATTATATGACCAAAGGAAGAATTAATTACATAATAGGCTTCTATTGAAAGTCCAAATATATGCAGATGTAGACTGGAACTAAGTTCACCTTTGAAAAACCATCATCAATCTTTTATCTAAAATGTATTTAAAAACTCAGCTGAATAAATATAATACTGATCAAATACTTATTATATTATATCATGTGGAGATACTGTGTTTTCTCAACTCATATTTGGGTAATATTCAAAACATGCTTCGCACTAGGTGTGAATTTTCTCAACTCTGACTTCAGAAATCAACTAATTATTTGTTCCATGCATGAGGAAATTGTTTTATATATTTAAAATAATTGACGATCTCTATATGTGAGCACAACAACTTAGTTGTTGTGCCTTGGCACAACAACTTATTTGCTAAAGCAACTTAGTTGTTGTGCCTCGTCACATCAACTTAGTTGTTGTTCAAAGCACAACATCTTAGTTGTTGTGCCTCGACACTGCAACTTAGTTGTTGTGCCGAGCACAACAATTTAGTCGTTGTTCGAGCGTGTGAGAGGTTGAGTGTGCATGCGTTTGATGACGCCTACAAGTTTCTGGTGATCGTAACTTGAAACAACAAATGCTGCTTATTTCACTAGAAATTGAGAGCGCACCTAGCTATGTTAATTAAAAACATGGATAATTTTGTTTAGTCCATCAATTAGCAAAATCGTTATAATTCCAACTTGACACTTCTATTTTAATTAAACACATGGATAATTTTGGCGAGGAAAACAGGGTTGTTACAGACTTTCCTCCTTAACAAAATTGTATCCTCGCAATTTCTAATACGAAAATGATAGACTCGTATTCTATCGTTTAACACATCTAACAACCATGTTTTCTACGTAGCCTTTTATAATCTACTCATTTTATTTGAGCAATATAATGAATGTTAATAAACAAGTGTTAACATCTTTTACTTTTTGCCGACTTCAAAAATTTATGAAAACTTTTCAAACTCTCAATATTTTTGGAAAATTTCGACAGAGTTTCCTTTGTACAAAAGATGTTTCGGAAAATCCAAATACAAATAAACACAAAATATACATCTTCGAAGAGGCACCCAACACGGGGCATCCCTAAACATGGGGAAAATAAACCAATAACACAACAGACCATTATTTCGCAATATTTAATACAAAATGTACCTTGTAGTGACAATTTTTATGCAAACTTGTTTGTTTATAAAGCAAGCAATAACAAATTTCATCGTCATATGGTCTAGCATGCTCCAATTGTACCATACTTATCTTAATGTAAATATTAGTCACACATAAGAAATAATGTGAATATAATTTAATGTAATGAATAATTAGCATAACACATTATTTTTAAATCATTTCTCAATATATCGAAACATTTATAGCTAGAAATTACACTATAATGGACTAAAATCAATTGGGAACCTCAATTGGGAATGCAAGTCTGCAACATGAAGTAGCACATTCGGGCTAGCAAACTTCACAATTTCATGAAATGCATTAAACAAAATTGTAGCTTAAGGCCGTAGATTTCTAAAATGTCTAAGATTGCCGAAATCGGATGAGCCATTTAAAAGTTATGTTTAATCTTGTAACACATTCTACTCAGCCCGAAGGAGTTCACAGCAGGCCAAAAATACAAAAACCGTGCTTTCGAACTATCAAACATCAAAATTTCATGACACACTTAAAATAGAAGTTGTAGCCAAAGGTTTAAGCTTTCCAAAATGAACTATATCGTTAAAATCAAACTAATCATTTGAAAGTTATGAACATATCTTTCAGCTCGGTTTTCTGATGTGTAAATGCAGGCCAGCATTATGAATATAAGATTTTTAGCATTATGATAACAAATGCATGAATTTTAAACATGAAGACTAATGTGTAAGTGTGAGCATGTACACACATATACATCCATAATTGATCTTTCTAACATGCATTCATATAATAAACAAAGCAAAACAGGATGTTGATGAAATCAAATCTGCTTATATAAGCCCTATAATTATGCATATAATTAAATGTTCAGATTTTTGTCGTTAAATTACATCAACGCATTCATGTAATGTTGTTTCATGTAAAGCACTGTTACATGATTCCGCAACACACATTTGTAAATACAATTTTTTTTCGATACTGAAATTTACTAATCTTCTGATATATAATTGATTAATTGATATCTCTAGCTATTTAGAAATTAAAAGTGCATCCTTTGTCAACTGTAATAATATACCCACATTCAATTTTAGTCATTAAGGTCGATGTTCATGCATTAACTTGAGATCCAAATTAATTAAATAAATTCTTTAATTCTGTCTTTTTTTTTAATCCCTGGCCAGACCTGAGTCCGGGCAGGTGGCCAGGCTACTGGCCAAGCCGTGAAATGGAAGCATTTGCTGCTGCTGCATGTAGCAGCACAGCTGCTGTTAGGCAATAGTAACACTGCTGCCCTATGGAGCAGGGAGCTGCTGGCCCTCCCCCTTCTCCATTTTTTTAATCAAAATGTAAACCCTGACATCATTGGGTTCAGATTTGAATTAAAAAAAAAAAATTAAATTTTGTTACTACTATAAGCAACTTCTAACCATTATTGTACAAACCATCAATCAACCACCTGGGTACTTTGGATTGGCTTTCGGTTCTATTCTTTAACAAACATGTCAACTTAAGTCTTTGATCCAACCATCCGCAAAAGCAACGAAATACACATATTATTAGAATTAATATATTTGGAAATGTAATGATATGTCAGAAACTCAGAATAGTAGTTTCTACTAGTCATCAGTGGAGCTTGAAGATTTTTTTCAAAACATGTAGAATTAATCAAGGGACTTGCGGAGTGACACAAGAAGCTATGCTTGAGAAAGTATACATGAGGAAATGTACATATAACTTTGTTGTTCTAAATAATTTCCTCATGAGACTGGCCAGCCTCTTCAGTTTCGCCTTCTATATTTTATAGATCAATACTAGCACCTTATGGTCTTTCAAATTATCAGTGCATTCATCTTGATTTGTTCAAGTTTTACTATCATCTCTCCTATGGGATTGAGAGTATTCGCATCATATGAATGTTAATTCTTTAATATATTGATCTAATATCCCAATCCAAACAACTGGTAAACACTCTCCCCTGTAAGGTTCCTTATTGTCTCAGTGGTCTTACTTTCATCTACTTTCTTGCTGGTCTCATTCACAAACTCCACTCTCACCTGCTGGGATGAATAATGGTATCATCTATATGCAAAGTAGACTTTTCTTCAGTCTTAGTGGCTCCTGAATTATCCTCAGTTACTTACCCACATTAATCTTCATCACATTACTCTTATTATTATTTTAAAAGATTTAGTTGTATTTATATATATTATGTATACTTAGCTAATTTTTTATAGATTAAACGAGTTAATTTGTATAAAACTCTTTTTAAAATCAAAGTAAGCAATCTGTTGCCTTTTCAAGCCTTGTAGCAATCAATTGCCTTTTCAAGCCTTTTCATCGGCAATTATTTACATCTTGATTGGCTCATCATCGAACATACCCGAAATGAGCAATTTTAGAGCCAAGTAGCCTTCGCCCAAAAATATAGAACCTACCAAAACATCGCATCTAAAATATTTCGATCATACAAGTCCAATATTAAGCGATAAAACAAAATCACTTGTCCCATACCATGTGTTTTATTTTACCGTTTAATTTTCTTCCTCATACATCTGAAATCCATGAGAGTAAGCAATATTATTCACAAAATTAATTATGAATAAATTTAGGATCTTTTAAAAAAACTAGACCATATATTCAATGTCCAAAAATATACGGAGCCAAGCATCGCGTAACAAACGATATCGCTTGTTCAGTTTACTCGTTAAACATAATATACATATAATAGATCAAAGTAATACACCAAAATTTGTATTAATTTTAAATTAATGATGAACCATTCACAGTATTAAGATTCGCACAAATTATGAAATTAATGTTGTATGAGAATTATAAACATAAAATTTTAATTCAGTTAAAGCATATTTCAATATATATACTTGCATACACACACACACACACACACACACACACACACACACACATATATATATATATATATATATATATTAATCAAGAGAATACTTTCATACTCCTCACAACATATAACTTTTAAATGGTTAATTAATAATATCATAATTTACATTTCGTCAAATAAGTAGTGTATATAAGTTAATCAAAACTCATATGTTTATTCATGTAATTAATTCATTTGAATATATTTTGATTATAAATATACTTCCAAACATAAAACAATTTGTATAATATTCACACATAATTTCTAAGTTTTAAATTCAGAAGTCGCATGTAAGCAAATAATGCATATAACTAAAATTTACTCTTATAACCGATATAAAATTAGCAGCGCCTTCCTTATAATTACTAACATCTAGCTCAAATAATTTCCAAACATCGATCATCACAAATAATTATAACATCTAATAAACATCCATCCAAATCAAGCGATAATATAGGAGATTATAAATAAAAAGGGTATAGATATAGCGTGAGTGAGGGCTACTCACCTAATTGACGCTTCCAAATAGTTTGATAAGAAAATTCTATCACTACTAAGTTACCATGTTGCTTCCATTCACTCCCAATCGCCAAACCAATCATCCAAGTGAGAACACTTCGCTTTTGTGTCTGCAAGGATCATTTCACTCTCTGCCACAAGCATACAGCATTTACATATATCCTGGCATCGACGAGTCTCCAATCTCCATATCATCCCCCTCCATTCATGTGCTGCATGCCTAATCAAAACCAGCTCTCTGGTCCTCATGGGTGACAATCCTTGTCGCACCCTACTTCAATGAACTCGTCGTCTCCGATGGGTCAAAACATCAACGATGGCATTAAAAGAAGGTAACACCAGTAAGAGCCAGGTCTTCGAGCGAGGAAGGGTTTATTGCCGAAGGGTGCGAGCCAATGAGGGAGTGCAATTTTATTATTATTATTATTATTTCAAGAAGTTCGATTTTTAAAAAGGAGAGTTCGAGATTTCTTTCTTGAGTTGGGAACAATGGGTTACCCCAATCCATCATGAAAAGGGACGATTCTCGAAAAATTGGGAATAAGTAGATTGGTTTGGGGGGTCATTTGCGTGCGTTGGTCTGGAAGAAGGAAGTGGCTTCCAGAGAAAGAGAAATGAAGTTATAATATTTTGGGTTCTTTTGGGCCTGAGATTGGTTCAAGCTCACTTTACTTTAATTTAGCTTTAATTGATTTTTGATACAATATAAATTTATTCACATTTTCTTCTACCATTTACAATCTTGTTAATTGATGTTTTAATCAATTCGACACTTTGTTTATTTATTTATCTCAACTCCCAACAATTCATTTTATAATCCAACATTGAATATAAAATAATTATATATTTTCCCACTATAGTCACATATACGAAGTAAGATAAAATTACTTAATATCATAAACAATCCTATTTATTTTAGTCCATCAATTAGCAAAATCGTCATAATTCCAACTTAGCACTTCTATTTTAATTAAACACATGGATAATTTTGGCGAGGAAAACAGGGTTGTTACAAGTAATTAGTAATATATTATTATAATTAGCAATTAGTAACATATAAGGCTAGTTTAAGATGTGATTTTTGCGATTATATTGAAGTGCTCTAAAAATTCAAGTGTTATATAAATTTATTGGTGGCGATTATTTAAAACAGACAAAATATTTTGATCCCAACCGTCATATATGCTTTTTGTTTAAATTCATTAACGGTAAAGAGCAAATTCATTAGTGCATATTTGTTATTTAATAATAATTTTGGATCAATGCTTAACAATTATTATATTAATTTTTAACTATTTGATAGTAATTATTAATATAACTGTTTTATTGTTCATTATTCTGTAAATAGTAAACAAACTTAGTGAAAGGCAATAATATAAGTTATATAACATCAATAGATGAAATCCAATATGTGTACAATTATATAAAGAGAAAAATTATTTAAAACCTTTTTTAAAGCTTTGGGTACACATTGTAGATATTTTTACTTTAACAACATTTAAATAAAAATAATGTCATGGAAATCCTATTACAACATTTTTTTTCTTAAGTATCGTGAAAGATCAAGATTTTTTACAACACTTTGGTGATTTAATGCAGATTAATTCAATATTGTAAAATGGTATTTTTCAGATAGTATAGTAATATTATTAATCATAAATTATGAATATTAATTATTAATTAGAAATTATTGATATTAATTACTGGATATATATTACTTACTAATAAATAGAAAGTAAAATTAATTTTGTTGGAATACTTATTACATATAATAATTAGTAATTAGAGATTATTTATTAATAATCGTTAATTACTATAAGTTATAAATGGTTAATATAATATTATTAATGATTATTTATTAAATAATGTAATATTATTAATGATATATGGTCAATGATTAATTATTAAATAATAAAAAATAATCAAAATTAATTTTGTGGAGGTATTGTAAGTATTAATTATTGACCGTTGAAAATTGGCATCTATTACAACGGGCATTTTGTGGCCGTTGTAAAATAGACATCTGTTACAACATACATTTTGTGGTCGTTGTAAAATAGATATCTATTACAATGGGTCTGAAAATGACTGTTGTGATAGCACTTATTACAACGGGTCGTCTATGCTACTGGTAAAAAGGGTATTGTACAAGCATCTATGATAATGATCACAAAAATAATCGTTATAATAGCATTCAATTACAACAGGCAACCAACGCCCGTTGTAAAATGGATGTTGTAATAGGGTATTTTTGTTGTAGTGACACCCCGTATTTTTTATTCACGTTATAATAATAAATCCTAGAATACTTAATTTAAAATGTAAGAACTAAGGGAAACGGGTTACACCATTGTGTTCGTCTTGGAATTCTGGTTGAGATAGAGTCCGAGTTTGCATAAATTGGACTTCGTATGAAGAAGTTATGGCTGTCGGAAGCTTCCAGAGATTTCAAATAAATTCAAACAGTTCGAAAACGAGTTCAAAATTCAAACAGAAGCCAGAAGCGGGCTGGACGGGAAAAATTCCCGCCCAGGCAGGTCGACCAGGGGGTCGACCCTAGTTTCAACCTCCCCCCTAGAGGTCGACCTGGGGGTCGACCTGGCCCTCGGCCAGATCTGAAATTTGAACGACTGCTGACTCGCTGTTTAGTCACTAGGGTTTCTCGATGGTACTGATCCGGTCTGAATGGCTGTGATTAACCCTAGGTTCATCTGACGGCTATAATCAGACTGAAATTCTATATAAACAACTCAATGCCAAACCTAAAAACATACAGAAAAATAAACCTAGAACTGAAATGCTGTCAATAGAAGACTTGGAGTAGCCGTCACCATTTCCAATTCAAAGACGAGTTAAAGAACTTGAATCAAGAATCAAAATTAAAACCAGTTTAATTCAACGATCTTCATCAAAGGCGCGCATCTCGAATTTCAGAATTCAGAATTCAGAACGCAAGAATTTCTTTTAGTATGTAAGTTAGTTGTTACGCAGATTTAAACATTTTTTCGCTTGAATCATGACATGTAGTAATTGGGATATAGAATGATGCTTATGTATAAGACTTGATTCTCATGTATTTTAAAGTATCGTTGTAATTAATCAGGTCTATATGCTTGTGGAGATGAAAAGGTTGTATATTTCATATCTATATGCTCATGGCGATGAACATATTGTATATTTCATGTCTGTATGCTTGGGTGACGTACAACATTGTATGTTATTACGATTGGGTAAAGAACTTATTATGCCAACAAAATGGTGAAACATGTCATTTTGAAATTTGATGGTTATTTGCAAGTCTAGGATCTAAATCACATGCCTACATGTAGATTAACATTCATGAATAGTTAGAACCATGTCAAGTTGAATCTATTTATGTCGTCAAAAGTTGGAATTGCAATCCTCTTATGTTTAACACATATAAGTTATCATGCTAAGTTGCAATTTAAAAATGGTTCGAGTAGCTTTCTTATGTTTTGACATACATAAGCTAGTATGTTAAATTGCGGTTTAAATCTTGTTTATGTGTTAAACCTCCATGTTAGACCCATATCAAGTTTACATGACTCAATCACAAGTTCACCTTCACCTGTTTAGTTGAGATAATGATACATCTATTCCAAGTTACATGTGATAAGTTTAATGTATGCTATTTTATGTTTATGTCATGTTCCTTGATTTTTACCCCTTTTTGTTTATGGGTTTGGGCTAATTTGTTAGCCCAACATTTTATGTAATTCATACATACGTTCTACGGGGATATCGATAGGGAAACATGAAAATTCATGGCATAGGATTGTTCATATAATGGTATACTTGATATACCATTTATTGTGAGCAATATTTGAAAAGATAATTATGGCATGAGTAAATTTAAATTAATTTACATAAAGAAATTTCAAATATAAAGAAAAATATGAATTTAGAAAAGAAGAATATGCCTAACCCGAGGTTAGACTGAGTTATGGTGTAAATCTGCCAGGAACCGACTGACATATCCAGTGACCACAACAAGACATGTCTAATGTGGGTGGTTAGTGCATCAAGCCCAAAAAAGAACAAGAGGTTAGACTGAGTTGTGGTGTAAATCTGCCCAGAACCAATCGGCACATCCAGTGACCACAACAAGACCTGTCTAATGTGAGTGGTTGGTGCTTTAATAAATTAAAGCCAAGTCAGGATTGGTAGGGTTAAGTAAATTAGGAAAACACTTAACCGACATGTTAACTAAAACGAATGGGCTGGGTTAGGTAAACTTGGACACTCAACCAAATAAACATGTTGATTAGAAAATCCTACTAACAGGGACCCATTTCAGCCGTAACCTACATAGATGTATCATGGTACCCTGAAACTAGGAAGGGTAGGGCACGATTACTGGACAGAATTATAAGCGGTCAAAACGTCGGCGGTTGGGGGGCCAGTGCAGGTTCCGATGAAGTATGGGCGTACACGTACTCCGGAGTGGAAAAAAATCAGGCACTGGGCATCAGTAGTGTACACTGTGCATCTTGAATCGTGTCGGGTTGCCACCAGAGGGACTAATACACCCCATGGTGGGACCAGCACAGTTGACTACAATCAAGCAGGGCCGAAGGACACGGGACATGAATACATGCGAGTAGGAGCCGATCATTTAGCGGATCGTTTGTCGTAAACACGTGGATTGGTTGAACCAATGGTTAAGTAGGTACAGATACTATAGTAATCGGTGTAATCACACGTCCATCTTATCTTATATTAGGGTATTGTCGTATGTTCTGTTGTCACTGTCATGATCCCTTTTCTTGATTAAATACTAGTAACCACTGAACTTACCAGACTTATTGTCTGACCCGTTTTCTTTCATCTTCTTTTCTTCCGTTTTTCCCCCTTAGGTTCACAGGGAGGAAATACTCCAGCTTAATCAGACTCTTTACAAGCTTCAAGAATGTAGATGTATGACATGGACTCTCTTGCATTGGCTATGGCTTTGGATATGATCCTTGGGGATTTATGCATTCTTTCTTTTAGGTTTATGCTTCTTTATTGAATAATCAAGACAGAAATTATGGTGAAATGTTTTGAAGTTGTTTTAAGACAATTTGATGTAATGCTTTTGTATTGAACTACGTAAGAAATAAATATTTGGATTCCTCTACTTAAATTTATCTGTCTTGTAAATTTTTCTGTGTCTTGTACCTATAACTCTCCACCAAAGCTAAGGCAATGGAGGTGGGTTGTTTCACTTGGTATCAGAGCAAAAGGTTTACCAGATTTGATAAGAATTTTTGAAAAACTATTTTCAAAATAAATATAAAGAAGCATTTTTCAAGAAAAAAGTGTTATTTTATTTTAAAGGCATAATCCCCCAAAGCCACATGCCCTATCATTATATTCTTTGTTTTGAATCTTTTCTTTTTCGTTTCAGTATGTTTGGGAATCTTAACCTTCCATAGGGTGTGCCAATACCTAGCTGGTTCAGGAGGTACTTAGAGGCTAGGGCCAACGACGCAGGCCCAGTAGATATCCTTCCTCCAGCTGCCACGGTTCCTCCTTGTAAAAAGCCTCAACTTCCCCGTGAAGGAAAGTGCGGATAGTTCGAGGACAAGCCACAACAGAACGCATGCGGGAGAACATTTCATTGTATATTACAACAATTCCATCAGAATACAAGAATAAACAGAGTATAAATCAATAAATATTATATAGAAAAATATCAAAGATTACATTACATTACATAGCAGCGGAAAATAATACAATACACAACTAGAAGAGATATACGGATACAAAGCTTTCCGGATATCGTTCCAGCTGTAAACCAGGATCCTGTGAATATAAATCTGCAAAACCAAAACTACTAGCTGCCCGTGCCAAAATAAGGGCACCCAGAGTTTAGGTTAAAACAATAAACTCCAGGTTAGTCATGGGACTGGTGTGAGAACTAAACAATTATTTATCTTTATTTTGAAGTTAGGTAAATCAAGGGACCACGCCGTATAACACGGAACGGGTTTCCTCCCAAGAACACCAGTGCAAAACAACAGCGCAATGCTAAATAAAGAACAATGAAGCTTTTATAAGACCCAGTTCCCATCACACAATGCAACGCAAGCCGGAGGATAGGGTTTTTACCTTATAATAGCCAAGAATGCTTGATACGTTTAAAGCAAATCATTTGATACTATTATAAATGCATAGTGTATAAAACAACTTCAAATCATAAGTATCAATCATAGACGGCATAAGCGCCCCATCCCACTATGTCGCCATACTAGGATCTACAATCAAAACCGCAAATGTCACGTATTTGGAAGTTGGATTTCCATCTATGAACTGAGGCAAGGGATCGTCCTCAACCGATTCGAGACAATCTAGCACATGTCTCCGGAACAGCCGCAACTGCCCCTTGGATTGTCAGGGCCGGTCCACCGATGTGGATTATTATGCCTGAACAATACGTCTCTCCGCCCTATGGGGCGTAAATTTGCCAACAAATGACTCCATCGGACCCGGATCTTCCGATCAAACCGAGGTGCCTCGCAACAGCAACAACCACATAAGTCAAACTCGTCAGGGCGTGTAAAACCACTGACGCCACTTCTAACTAGAAAGAAACGCATGTCCTCCCTGAGGTCCGTCTCCCGTTTTTGGTTCATACTGGGTGTGAAACTCGCGAAGTAAACGTTACACAAAGCTACGCCACAAAGGCCGTGCTTCGATCATCAACCATAAGACTTTGCTTTTCAACAGAAGCCTTGATCATTTTCCACTTAGGCATGTCACACAGGCAATTCACTCTATGCGTTTGATATCCATCAATATATAACCCCTGAGCTCGTACGTCTCAGAGAAGGGCGTTAAGCAAGAGAATAAATTCTCCACCGCAAAACAGATATATATATTTAATAGAAATCAGTCACACAGACTGAAATCCAATGTCAGACACACAGTCCATTTACTAATCCGTTCTGGGTCTGAACGAAACCGGAGGCACCTAATACCCCGCATATCCATCGATCTCCCAGTACGTCTGGACGATCACCAACTGATTCCCTCCTCTTGGGTGTACGGCCCAATCAAGATCATCAGCAATCACCCAAACGATGTGAAGACCTCCGGTCTTCAACCACCGTCTTCATCTTCGACACCACGTTGAATCAGTTATTCAGAATGGGATAAACTCGGTCTTTCTGAATAACTCGCGTATATAATCATCAAGTGTTACACAAACATGATATATGCCTCATTCCAACTCAGAATATTCATTTATTCAAATATTCTTCTACTTTGGGAAAGGTTCCCATTAATTTTATCAAAGATAAATTCTTTAAATTTATTCTTTAATCTTCTTTGAATATCAATTCAAACTAGTCGGGAATAGCGAATCACACTGGAATAATCATTTATTTTATTTCCCAATCCCCGCCTATTCATCCCATGAAGTAAAACTGGTAATACTTCATATCTAACACCACGGTGTTATCGGTAAATTCAATTACCATTTCCCGTTCAAATCTAATTAAAGATTTAACTATCGCCTGGAGTAAAATTGGTGATACTCCATTCTCGATCATTTCAATCTAATTAAAGATTCATTAAAACTCCACTTAGTTTTAATCTTCACAGAAATCAATATCCTGTCTTTAACTGGGTTAAAGAACCAATGTCAATTAAAACATTTTATTTCCCAATCCCCGCCTATTCATCCCATGAAGTAAAACTGGTAATACTTCATATCTAACACCACGGTGTTATCGGTAAATTCAATTACCATTTCCCGTTCAAATCTAATTAAAGATTTAACTATGCCTGGAGTAAAACTGGTGATACTCCATTCTCGATCATTTCAATCTAATTAAAGATTCAATAAAACTCCACTTAGTTTTAATCTTCAAAGAAATCAATATCCTGTCTTTAACTGGGTTAAAGAACCAATGTCAATAAAAACACGGCCCACAATAAACCCAAAATCACATTCATTAATTATTGGGTTAAAGAACAAGTGTTATTTAAAACACTGTTCACGATAAACCAAAAAATCAATACTAGTTCAATTTCAATTAAATATTATTTAATTGGTACACTTCATTAAATCTAAATAAAAAGATTTAATCTTTTTCTCAATTGGGCTTAAGAACAGTGTTAATGAAGACACCATTCGCGACAAACCCAAATCACATTTGATATTAGATACAAGGCTCTGAATAGAAAATATATCGGCTTATATTCAATATAAAATTCTTCGACCAACAAATATCGTATTAGAAATAATGATATTAATATATCTTTCAAATTTCCCAAACAATATCTGTATAATCACGAAATCCAACATCGAAATATTCCAAAGACAATTTCGATTCAAATCCATTCCCACTTTATATATTGGAAATTCTAGTTATTTTCAAAAACCATTTCAAATCCACTTTATTTATTTTAGAAATAAATAGAATTATAATTCTAGTTCAAAACTAGTTCATTTCGATAAAAATCTATTTTTATCTTTTCAAATATGGAGTTTTTCATCCCAATTCTTCACAAATCATTTCTTATGATTTTACACAAATTATTACTATTTTAATAATTTTATCAAGGCCCGTACAGTCGATTTCCATCAACGGCCATCGAACTGCACTTACAGCGACCTTTTCCAAATTTGATTTGGACATAATTCAAAATTCATCCATTAGATTTTAAATTTCTAATATTCATTGGAAAGCTCTTTTCGATACGAACCCAACGGTTCAAGTTTTAGGAGAATCCGATGGTCGGATCTCCCGCAATGTCAATTCGAAGTCAATGGTCGAAATTCACGAACTGGCGCGGTGCGGCGCATTCTATTCAGGCCATTATATATAATATATATATATATATATATATATATATATTGTTGATTTCCTTTTAAAACGTATTTTATAAATCTTTTTAAATTCGTTTTCAAAATGATTTCAACTTCTATTTCAAATTCAAATCAAAATTGAATTTTTCCTTACAAATTCGTTTTAATTTCATTTCAAATTGATTTCAATTCAAATCGATTTTTAATTCAATTTCTGTTCATTTTCAATTCAATTTGAATTTCAAATTAATTCAATTTCAATTCGAATTCATTCCTATTCAATTTCAATTCGAATTCATTTCTATTCCATTTCTATTCGAATTCAATTCTATTCAATTTCAATTCGAATTCATTTCTATTCAATTTCAATTCGAATTCATTTCATTTCAAAATATCAGATTTTGAAATCACTTTCGATATTCATTATAAAATGAATAAAATCGATATAAATATCGTTTACGTCAAAATGGCGTAAATCTAATCAACACGGCTTCATATATTTCTATTTTCAAATATTCTATTTCAAATATTTCCTTTTCAAATATTTCTATTCAAATATTTCTTTTCAAAACTGGAATGAGGCCCAATTAATTACCATATAATGTTAATTATATGGATTTTCTACAACGCATGTATACAATAACAACGATGAATAATCAACCATCATCCAAAGTGCATTCTACACTGTATAAGCATCAAATATAAACATTTAACGCTCATAACAGTCTGTCCATCAATCGATCGACATACAGCTAATCATTGGGACTAGTGTATGTCATATATTATCCCAATACCGTGTGGGGTTTTCAAACAATCAAACACAGATTTTATTTGTGCAGTTGGGCGATGTGTAAAATTTATCGTCCCAATCAATATCAGTCAAATGTGTGTATATAAACAAATCGTGCGATTTGTTTATTTTTATTTCATTTCATATACACGTTAAAAATTCTATTTTTAACTATAAAATATTTTCAACTATATAAATATTTTATTTCATTTCACATCACATCACACAATCAACCACACATCAAAATCAAATAACCAAGCATACAAGCCGTCCATGGTCTGTGGACGACGGGTGTCGGGTGCTACTAGACACCGTCTGCGTCCTAGTATATATTTCAACTAGAAATGAAATTAAAGGCGAGAAGTTCTCACTGATTAGCTAATCCAATCCCACGACTCTTCTTATGTAGAAATCTTCGCCGTTCTTGCCTCTTGTCACTTAATTTGCCCGTATTCTCTGCATATGTAAAAATCACATTTTTACTTCGCTATTCAATATATAAAAATCAAATTTTTACTTCGCTATTCAATATATAAAAATCAAATTTTTACTTCGCTATTCAATATATAAAAATCGAATTTTTACTTCGCTATTCAATATATAAAAATCGAATTTTTACTTCGCTATTCAATATATAAAAATCGAATTTTTACTTCGCTATTCAATATATATAAATCGAATTTTTACTTCGCTATTCAATATATAAAAATCGAATTTTTACTTCGTTATTAAATATATAAAAATCGAATTTTTACTTCGCTATTCAATATATAAAAATTGAATTTTTACTTCGCTATTCAATATATAAAAATTGAATTTTTTATAGCTTTTCTTATATGATAAAAATCTAATTTTTATATATTTTCTTATATGATAAAAATCTATTCTTTTCTCAAAGATTACTTCTTTCTATATAAACAAAAATCGAACCTTTCTACTTGTAAAAATCAAATCTTCTTGCTTTTTCAATGATATTTATTTTCAAAAATCAACATTTTTAAAACAAAGTTCTTTCATTTAAATACTACCCTTTTAAATCAAAAATATATATATTAATTTCTGATTTTTATCACAAAAGAAAATGATAACTGAAAATAGAAAAATAAATAGGAAAAATACTTACAGCGTTTTGCAAGCGAAGGGGGGGAAAGGGGATTCACAGTGGGTGGAACTAGGTGGCAGGGGACAAAGAGGGGGGGGGGTCGTGCGATGGAGTTGGGGTGGCGGCGGCTAGGGTTTCGGGGCGGATTGGGGCTCGCAGGTTTTGGGGGTTGGGGGAAAGAAGAAGAGGAGGCGGCGGCGTTGGGGAGATGTGACACCCCGTATGTTTACATTTTAAAAAGTAAGAAATTTACATACGTATACGATGATACGCAAAGTATATGAACCAGTAAAGCATGAAAATGAAAGATGTTTTGTTTAAACTTCTAAGAATTAAGGTAAATGGGATTCACCATTACGTTCGTCTCGGAAAAATACGCGAAATAGAGTCCGAGTTTTCGAGAATCGGAGTCCGTATGACCCGTTAAAGGCCCAAGGAAGATTAGTGAAAATTTGAAATTCGGAAATCAGTTTGAAAATCCAGATCTGGGGCTAGCCGGGAATTTTCCCCGCCTAGGCCATGTCGACAGGGCTGTCGACAGACCTGTCGACTTGGGCCCAGACCAAGTCGACAGCCCTGTCGACATGCCAGTCGATAGGGGGTGGCCGGGCTAAATTGCCTGGTGCACCTGCTTGGCTCACCTGGGCTTGCTATTGGGCTGATTCTGGAAACTTCCGAGATCTGATGGTCCTAACCTATCCTAGATCTAATCCTATGGCCTAAAACACTCCTAATCTCTATAAAAACACCCCTAAGCCCCCCCTAAACCCTCATAACTCACCCTCTCCACGAAGTGCTGCCCAAATGCCAAGTGATCATGGCCTCCATTCCCTTTTCCTAAAGCCTAAGCACTCAAATCGGGTTCAAATCAAGTGGTGCAAGCTAGCTACGCCAAAAGGAAGGAAGATCAACGTTTCTATGCGAGTTTCATGACGATTCTTCAATAAAGGAGGCACCTTTCTTAGCCAAGATGATTCATGCCTCTTTCCCTAGGCCTAACTAGGTAAGTTCTAGCTACTTTTAGATGGAAACGGTAGTTTTGATAATGACATGGGATAAAATGAGGCTAAACATGATTATGCGAACCTATGTGAACCTTACCTTGCCTCTTGTGTTCATGTTTATGGTTTTAGGTAATGTGAGTGACTTAATCATGCCTCTCATGCTATGCATAACCTAGTTTAACTTGCAAGTTTGGATCTTTATGTATGAAATGCTAGCATGAACCTTTAGGAACTATTTTTACTTGGGAAACAATGGCTAAGATTATAGTTTGGGGCTTATGCATGTTTATGAACCTAAACCCCTAGTGTTAACATGCAAGTTTGTGGCCAAATCCTTTATGACATTATGCATACTTATGGCCAATTCCCTTTGTTTCCATGTTATGCATGCTTGTGGCCAAACCTTTATGAACCTACATATGTCTTAAGCCAAACCCTCATGATGCTATGCATGTTTGGGGTCATAGTGTAGCATGGTACCTTTGCGATGTGACTCGTCCATTCTTGCGTTGGAACACGATTTGGGTTGAGGGTAGACAAGCGCAAATATAGCATGAAAAACTTAACTCGAAGTTGCATGAGAACATGATAGGCGAGCTAAACTTGGCATGAACCATAATTTGGGTAAAAAGGGTATAACGGGATAACATGTGACGTTAAGTATGACATGCGAATACTTGAAAACATAAAAACATAAGCTTGGGAATTTACCTATTAAGTTAGGTCTACCCATTGGGAATTTACCTATTAAGTTAGGTCTACCCAATTGCTTGAAAACTTAACTATGAACATGATACTAGACTAAACATGAAAGTGGCCAACTCGAGGTTGGGTTGAGTTTGCAACGTAAAACTACCCGGAACCAACCGGCCTAACTAGTAGTTGCAAACAATAGGACTCAATGTGAGAAGTTGGTCATGTTGTGCTTGAACCCGAGGTTAGACCAAGTTGTGGTGTAAATCTACCCGGACCCGCCCGGCTTAACTAGTAACCACAACAAAGTCTAATGTGAGAGGTTGGGGTGCATTAAATAATTAATGCCACATAATAGGGTTAAGTTAATTTGATTAAGGAGGCTTAACCAAATATGATATGGACAGAAGGGTTAAGTAATTTGATTAGGCTAATGATACTTAACAAAACATAATAAGCTTGGGTAGGTTAAGTAACTTGATTCGCCTAAGGACGCTTGACCGATTTGACTCGGTAATTGGACAGGGTCAAGTTAATTTATATAATTAACCAATCTAAAATGGTAATTAGACGAGGTTAAGTTATGGATTGCTTGATATACTTAGCCAGCTTGACACATGGTTTGTAGGGTTAAGTCTTGGACTTGGATACTTAGCCAATTTTGACATGGTTGGTAGACGGGCTAAGTTATGAACTTAGGTGACACTTAACCCATTAGATAAACCCTAATTCAGAGGATTAGGAGAATAACCCTAGTTAACAAGGGTAATGGAAATAAGGCTAAGTGGTAAACCTTAGTTAAAGGAAACTAAGTAATAATTCTTAGTCAAGGGAATCTGGACCGCTTCTTAGGTAGATTGGTAACCTGATACGTTAGGACAACGTTTAAGTATGCGTATAGGAGCAGGCTATCTGATTCAGATAAAGGCTCCAACGAACTGGGTAACGAAGCAGCGGCTTCGGGGAACGTGAGGATATTCTTGGGATCCCTCCGTGAGCTGCCAGGTCATTATACTAGGCTCACGGGAGGTTGAGGTCTGCGGTAGAAGAACCAAGAATATGCCTTGGTTGCTATGCGAGCGACCTAAAGACTGGGGTGGATAGCAGTGAGTCGACGAATACATAAGGTGCCCGAGATAGCAAGTTCGTCGATCATCTACCATCTTGAGTCAAGCGTATACGTACGGAAAGGCAGGGAACACCCAACAGACCATAATTGCTATCTAATTATGGGTGAGGTAGGCCGTAGGATGTGGGCTGGCCGGAGTGTAGTTCTCATGCAAGATTTTCTCTTGTGTTGCCTTTCACTAGTTGAGGGAGGGGTCTCGTGGGACCATAGCCACGTGTAGAAAAGCAGACCTTAGTATCTGCATCGGCAGATAAATCTAAAGCTCCCGACCGAGTCCTGTATTTCTTGGTTTGTCCTGTGACAGGGCTCGGATGGCACGATGTGATACATGTGCACACAGTTATAGAAAAACGATTCACGATGAATGCGTGGGAAAAGGGCGCGGTTGAGGGTTGGCGTAATCCCTAGAGGCCTAGGTGGTTTAACCCAAACCGAAATACGAAAACGTGTAATAGGTAAGCGTAATCCCTAGTAAGTGCTAGGTGGCGTAAGTCCTAGTAGTTAAAACGATGATTCATGTGGAAGAGCCCAGCGGGAACACGGGTGACAGTCCAAACGAGTTCAAGGATAATACGACACGAGTAAGCCCGTACGGGGTACGGCAAAGGACTGAACTTATATACATGGGAAGGAACACATGATTTGAGTAACCTATATATGCGATATTAGGTTGACTTGAACCACTACACGACTTTGAGTAAGGGACATTCCTGGTTGACACATAACAAGGCTGGGATACTAGTACGGAGGGTACGAAGCAGATATATAGGTTAGAACTAGGAGGAGTATTCATAATAGATACCGTGGGATGTGAAACGGGGCAGATACCTTGGGATAATGTACTCGATAGAGGTCTGATACCTTGACTTATCATAACCTCATAGTTTTTCATGATACCTTAGTCCACCTTGCCACAGTAGTCAACCGGCTACCCTGGTTTAGTTTATCTATCTTGTAGTTATCCTGATGTTTACTTTCAGTTTATGCATGTCATGTTACACTTACCTGTTTATATAATGGAAGTAGATAGGACTTACTCAGTCTTTTTGACTGACCCGTTTTGTTTCGCCTCTTTTCTTCCGTTTCCCCCCCCCCCAGGTTGCAGGGAGGAAACAGTGCTGTTTAGTTCGGACTTCTTCTGTTTGAAGGTCATCATGGATGGCTTGGACTTTCTTGGCTATGGCTACTTTACTGCTTTATTTGGGGGAATAATTTATTAAAAAGTCTTTATGCTTCTTTACTATTGCAAGACAGGTTTTGATGTACTCTGATGTAAAAGGCTTTAGATCTTATTTATTCATGTTATGAAAGTTTGATTTTACTTCCGCTATATATATATATATATGTTCTGTCTTGTGATATTTCTGTGCATGTTTACCAATAATGCCCCTCTAAAGCTAGTGCATTCCTTTGCGAGTGACCCTAGCGGAGGCGGGGTGTTACATTTGGTATCAGAGCAGAAGGTTACCAGGCTGGGCAAAAGTTTTTAAAAAAAAAAACCTTCTGAATTTTTTTTTGAAAAACTGTTTACAAAGAGGCATTTTTTTAAGAAAAACTTTGTTTTAGAAGTTATTCCCCAAAAGCCATTAGCAATGTCCTTGTTTTATTAGTTGAATCCTCTTTTCCCTTCTCGCTCCCATCAATAGTCGCGTTGGCTTTGGTTACAAGTAGTTTTTGAGTTAGAAGAATGTTTTCTTTATGATGGGGGAATAGTTCTCGAGAAGATGGAGTTGAGCCAGGGGGAAGTAAGGAAATGGAAGGATAGAAGGGCAAGAAAGAAAAAAAAAAAAAAGGGCCAGTCGACAGGCCTGTCGACAGTGCTGTCGACATGCCCCCCCTGTCGACAGGGCTGTCGACACGACGCCCCTGCAGGAAAAAAAAAATATATAAGCCCGAGCCGAGAGCTTCAGCTCATAACCCCAATCCCTTTTCTTCTTCCTCCCAGCCACCAAAACCGAAATTCCCCAACTCCACCACCTCCCATCACCTCGTTTTTCCACCGTTCTTCATAAAATTAAGCTTAAATCGAAGCTAGAGATCCTCTCCATCCGGATCTATAGTTCCCCTCTTCCAATTCGTGTTTAAATCGCCATGGCCAATCAACCCAATCCCTACGAGCTTTACCCCCAACTAACCACACAAGAGGTTGAGTGGTGTGACGAGCAACCAGGAATAATTGAGCACTATATGCAGCTGGCCACTAGGAATTTGCTTCTAGGCCGACCGGTGAGGTTTGCGGATTTTGCGGGAACCGCCGTGGAAAGCTTGTTCGTTAATGCGGGTCTTGTTCACATTCTGGATACGCGCACAGCCGAGAGGAGAGGCTACAAGCGTATGGTAAGGCTTTTTGATGCTCGTTTGCAAATTGATGTGGATAATAATGGGTTGATAACTTATGGTTCATGGGTTAAGGGTGCCCATATATTTATGAATGAGGTCCAATTTGGGGAAATTTTGAATATCCGGGGTACGGGACTTGATATAAATGACCTGGAGATGGATGATCTGAATGTGTGGGGAAGGATTTTCTTTAATGGACCGGATAGGCAATGGGATAGTACGCATTTGCGCCCCCTAGCTAGGTTTGTGATTAGGATATTGCAATATAATATTGCGGGGCAGAATCATGGGTTTGACAGAGTCCCCGTAGTTGTTAAGGCCGCTACTTATGCTATTTTTGGGGGCATACAAATAAACTGGGCAAGGACCATCTTGCAGCAGTACCAGATCTTTAGGGGAGCAAGGCACTCCAACATCTGTTTTGGGAACTTATGGACCATAGTTTTCCGCTGGTTCGGGGTGGACTTGCATGATGAGGATTATGTGACGCTTTCTAACCATCCCTCTGTCATTATCACGGAAGCCGCACTAGGGAGGATGAGTATAGATATGCAGGAGCTGCAAGGGGAGCCTCAACCTATGGAGCATGAGGGATTAGATGAGGAAGAAGATGAGGGTAACGAGGAGGAGAAGCAAGAGGAGGAGCCCCATGATGATCAGTTTGGACACTTTGAGGACCCCCATCAGGCACCACAGCATGATGGTGAGCAGGCAGGGGATGGAGCCTGGGCTCATCAGGGCCCGGCACAGGGGGCTCCGGACACAGGTGCCTGGGATCCATGGGCTACTAGGGATCCAGACTGGAGGACCGAGCTGAGATATATTTCACAGCAGCAGGCTCGCTTGATGAGGGGCCACCAGGATATTTTGAGGTCACAGCAGCAGACACTGGAGTCACAGGTAGCCATGGCTCAGACACAGCAGCAGATGCTTCAGGATATGAGTTCCTCTTATGACCAGTTGGGGGCGGGGATGCAAGACCTACAGTTAGAGCTTAGGCAAGGGAATCAACGGCAGGAGGAGAGGCTTGATAGCTTAGAGGAGCTCATCCGTAGCTATTTCCATCGGGATTGACCTCTATCAGTTATCCGTAGGATAGTGTTTTATTTTCAGTATTGTTTAGCTGTTCCTTTTTGTTGACTAGTTGTAACGATGTACTAAAACTATCTTAATAAAGTTTGTACGTTGTTTGTTTACACAAATTTGTTGTGTCTAATATGAAATATTGAACGATAATGTCTGATAACGAAGAACAATGAAAACAACAAAACGGGATATCTCTCCGTTACATAAAAATTTAGAAAATTAGATTTTTCTAAATTAATAATGGATGGTAGGATTCTGGATGCTCAAATCGGATGAACTTCACTCTTATTTTATAAGGGTGTGGGAAAATCTGGATGAAACTATTTTTTTCAAATCTTTGCATTCATATAGAACTGCAAGTATATTTAGGATGAGAGCATCATGGTTTGAAAAAAAAAAGAAATTTTTAAGAAATTGCATTCATGTAGGTGGTACCAGAAGTTAGGCATACATATTTTTCTACGATGTGATTCACTTTTGCACATGTGCACCTGTTTGCAACAATTGGCTGAACACTTCTGGATGCTAATATGGGGACATAAATCCTACTACTTTTGAATTTCGGGGACGAAATTCTTTAAGGGTGGGAGGATGTGACACCCCGTATGTTTACATTTTAAAAAGTAAGAAATTTACATACGTATACGATGATACGCAAAGTATATGAACCAGTAAAGCATGAAAATGAAAGATGTTTTGTTTAAACTTCTAAGAATTAAGGTAAATGGGATTCACCATTACGTTCGTCTCGGAAAAATACGCGAAATAGAGTCCGAGTTTTCGAGAATCGGAGTCCGTATGACCCGTTAAAGGCCCAAGGAAGATTAGTGAAAATTTGAAATTCGGAAATCAGTTTGAAAATCCAGATCTGGGGCTAGGCGGGAATTTTCCCCGCCTAGGCCATGTCGACAGGGCTGTCGACAGGCCTGTCGACTTGGGCCCAGACCAAGTCGACAGCCCTGTCGACATGCCAGTCGACAGGGGGTGGCCGGGCTAAATTGCCTGGTGCACCTGCTTGGCTCACCTGGGCTTGCTATTGGGCTGATTCTGGAAACTTCCGAGATCTGATGGTCGTAACCTATCCTAGATCTAATCCTATGGCCTAAAACACTCCTAATCTCTATAAAAACACCCCTAAGCCCCCCCTAAACCCTCATAACTCACCCTCTCCACGAAGTGCTGCCCAAATGCCAAGTGATCATGGCCTCCATTCCCTTTTCCTAAAGCCTAAGCACTCAAATCGGGTTCAAATCAAGTGGTGCAAGCTAGCTACGCCAAAAGGAAGGAAGATCAACGTTTCTATGCGAGTTTCATGACGATTCTTCAATAAAGGAGGCACCTTTCTTAGCCAAGATGATTCATGCCTCTTTCCCTAGGCCTAACTAGGTAAGTTCTAGCTACTTTTAGATGGAAACGGTAGTTTTGATAATGACATGGGATAAAATGAGGCTAAACATGATTATGCGAACCTATGTGAACCTTACCTTGCCTCTTGTGTTCATGTTTATGGTTTTAGGTAATGTGAGTGACTTAATCATGCCTCTCATGCTATGCATAACCTATTTTAACTTGCAAGTTTGGATCTTTATGTATGAAATGCTAGCATGAACCTTTAGGAACTATTTTTACTTGGGAAACAATGGCTAAGATTATAGTTTGGGGCTTATGCATGTTTATGAACCTAAACCCCTAGTGTTAACATGCAAGTTTGTGGCCAAATCCTTTATGACATTATGCATACTTATGGCCAATTCCCTTTGTTTCCATGTTATGCATGCTTGTGGCCAAACCTTTATGAACCTACATATGTCTTAAGCCAAACCCTCATGATGCTATGCATGTTTGGGGTCATAGTGTAGCATGGTACCTTTGCGATGTGACTCGTCCATTCTTGCGTTGGAACACGATTTGGGTTGAGGGTAGACAAGCGCAAATATAGCATGAAAAACTTAACTCGAAGTTGCATGAGAACATGATAGGCGAGCTAAACTTGGCATGAACCATAATTTGGGTAAAAAGGGTATAACGGGATAACATGTGACGTTAAGTATGACATGCGAATACTTGAAAACATAAAAACATAAGCTTGGGAATTTACCTATTAAGTTAGGTCTACCCATTGGGAATTTACCTATTAAGTTAGGTCTACCCAATTGCTTGAAAACTTAACTATGAACATGATACTAGACTAAACATGAAAGTGGCCAACTCGAGGTTGGGTTGAGTTTGCAACGTAAAACTACCCGGAACCAACCGGCCTAACTAGTAGTTGCAAACAATAGGACTCAATGTGAGAAGTTGGTCATGTTGTGCTTGAACCCGAGGTTAGACCAAGTTGTGGTGTAAATCTACCCGGACCCGCCCAGCTTAACTAGTAACCACAACAAAGTCTAATGTGAGAGGTTGGGGTGCATTAAATAATTAATGCCACATAATAGGGTTAAGTTAATTTGATTAAGGAGGCTTAACCAAATATGATATGGACAGAAGGGTTAAGTAATTTGATTAGGCTAATGATACTTAACAAAACATAATAAGCTTGGGTAGGTTAAGTAACTTGATTCGCCTAAGGACGCTTGACCGATTTGACTCGGTAATTGGACAGGGTCAAGTTAATTTATATAATTAACCAATCTAAAATGGTAATTAGACGAGGTTAAGTTATGGATTGCTTGATATACTTAGCCAGCTTGACACATGGTTTGTAGGGTTAAGTCTTGGACTTGGATACTTAGCCAATTTTGACATGGTTGGTAGACGGGCTAAGTTATGAACTTAGGTGACACTTAACCCATTAGATAAACCCTAATTCAGAGGATTAGGAGAATAACCCTAGTTAACAAGGGTAATGGAAATAAGGCTAAGTGGTAAACCTTAGTTAAAGGAAACTAAGTAATAATTCTTAGTCAAGGGAATCTGGACCGCTTCTTAGGTAGATTGGTAACCTGATACGTTAGGACAACGTTTAAGTATGCGTATAGGAGCAGGCTATCTGATTCAGATAAAGGCTCCAACGAACTGGGTAACGAAGCAGCGGCTTCGAGGAACGTGAGGATATTCTTGGGATCCCTCCGTGAGCTGCCAGGTCATTATACTAGGCTCACGGGAGGTTGAGGTCTGCGGTAGAAGAACCAAGAATATGCCTTGGTTGCTATGCGAGCGACCTAAAGACTGGGGTGGATAGTAGTGAGTCGACGAATACATAAGGTGCCCGAGATAGCAAGTTCGTCGATCATCTACCATCTTGAGTCAAGCGTATACGTACGGAAAGGCGGGGAACACCCAACAGACCATAATTGCTATCTAATTATGGGTGAGGTAGGCTGTAGGATGTGGGCTGGCCGGAGTGTAGTTCTCATGCAAGATTTTCTCTTGTGTTGCCTTTCACTAGTTGAGGGAGGGGTCTCGTGGGACCATAGCCACGTGTAGAAAAGCAGACCTTAGTATCTGCATCGGCAGATAAATCTAAAGCTCCCGACCGAGTCCTGTATTTCTTGGTTTGTCCTGTGACAGGACTCGGATGGCACGATGTGATACATGTGCACACAGTTATAGAAAAACGATTCACGATGAATGCGTGGGAAAAGGGCGCGGTTGAGGGTTGGCGTAATCCCTAGAGGCCTAGGTGGTTTAACCCAAACCGAAATACGAAAACGTGTAATAGGTAAGCGTAATCCCTAGTAGGTGCTAGGTGGCGTAAGTCCTAGTAGTTAAAACGATGATTCATGTGGAAGAGCCCAGCGGGAACACGGGTGACAGTCCAAACGAGTTCAAGGATAATACGACACGAGTAAGCCCGTACGGGGTACGGCAAAGGACTGAACTTATATACATGGGAAGGAACACATGATTTGAGTAACCTATATATGCGATATTAGGTTGACTTGAACCACTACACGACTTTGAGTAAGGGACATTCCTGGTTGACACATAACAAGGCTGGGATACTAGTACGGAGGGTACGAAGCAGATATATAGGTTAGAACTAGGAGGAGTATTCATAATAGATACCGTGGGATGTGAAACGGGGCAGATACCTTGGGATAATGTACTCGATAGAGGTCTGATACCTTGACTTATCATAACCTCATAGTTTTTCATGATACCTTAGTCCACCTTGCCACAGTAGTCAACCGGCTACCCTGGTTTAGTTTATCTATCTTGTAGTTATCCTGATGTTTACTTTCAGTTTATGCATGTCATGTTACACTTACCTGTTTATATACTGGAAGTAGATAGGACTTACTCAGTCTTTTTGACTGACCCGTTTTGTTTCGCCTCTTTTCTTCCGTTTCCCCCCCAGGTTGCAGGGAGGAAACAGTGCTGTTTAGTTCGGACTTCTTCTGTTTGAAGGTCATCATGGATGGCTTGGACTTTCTTGGCTATGGCTACTTTACTGCTTTATTTGGGGGAATAATTTATTAAAAAGTCTTTATGCTTCTTTACTATTGCAAGACAGGTTTTGATGTACTCTGATGTAAAAGGCTTTAGATCTTATTTATTCATGTTATGAAAGTTTGATTTTACTTCCGCTATATATATATATATGTTCTGTCTTGTGATATTTCTGTGCATGTTTACCAATAATGCCCCTCTAAAGCTAGTGCATTCCTTTGCGAGTGACCCTAGCGGAGGCGGGGTGTTACAGGAGACCTCCGGCGGGCGGCTTCGACGATTGGGGGGGGGGGGGTTGCGCGACAGCGCACCCCATTTTTTTCTTTTTTCTTTTTTTCTATCGTTCGATTGAAATGATACGGGGGGGGGGGGGGGGTCTGATGGTATAGAGAGAGAGGGAGTTTTAATTTTTATATTATTTTATTTCCAATTTATGTTGACTTTTTATTTCGACCTCGAAATGAGGCCCACCGCCTGTTGTCCCTAGCTAATTGCCCTCATTCCGAATACAATGGGATATGTATCGTAGGCTGATTCGATCGTTTCGATCAGTTTTCGTTGAATTTACATTTAAATCATTATATTGAATTTTAAACGCACATTTCATTTTACAGGGGCCATATACTAACTTGAAAAATTCCAGAAAAATATTTTCTGGCTTCGTATTAACGATACAGTCCTAACAAAACTAGTTTCGTCAGATTCTGAGACCGTTTGAAAAATGGTCATTTTCCAGTCGATTAAAATCAACTAAAACTGGTCAAACGCGTTTTCCTTTGCCACGCTCACATATTGATTCGAAAAATTATGAAAATTGGAATCTAGCAATAACTTGACTTCATGGATCCAACAAAAGTGGTTTCGCCGAAATCCGAGGTCGTTTGCAAAATGGCTATTTTCAAAGGCCGAAATTCCATAGCGACTATTCTGAAATTTCAACTGGACATATCTTTTGATCCCCGCTAT
Source organism: Allium sativum (assembly GCA_030737875.1). NCBI lineage: Eukaryota > Viridiplantae > Streptophyta > Magnoliopsida > Asparagales > Amaryllidaceae > Allium > Allium sativum. The sequence continues at coordinate 962,185,354 of CM060912.1, read as the reverse complement.
GAAATTTCAATTTTTCGGATTCGTTGGAAAGATATTCTCGAATAGATTCGAATATTTTTGGTTTCACTAAAATCCGATTTATTTTGCACCCGGTATGTTCATTTGAATTTTGAAATCGAATTATCGAACTACCTCGCCATTTTCAATTCCTTTTATAAATATAAATAAATAGTTATATTCTAACGACGATCTATATAAATATATTCGCTCGAATTCTATTCAAAATAAATTTATCGTCGTTATTATTTAAAACAATTCATTTTAAATATTCAATATTCATTAAAATTTCCAAAATAAAAAATTTTAATTGGCTCAGATTTTCGGGTTATTACAATCTCCCCCACTTAAAACTTTTCGTCCCCGAAAAGGAAAGAAGCCGAAAGTTGTTTTAAATACCAACTCAACTTTCATTATTTTTATTATAGCTTAAGTTCTTCAACTTTTCAGTTTCGAAGAACATTTCAAAATTTTCAAAAATTTGGCTAACACCCTAAATTTTCGAAAAATTTCGCCATAACCTCCCCTGCACCGGAGCACGGGAAAATCCCGAAATTGCAATACAGGCCTTCTGATCTCAAAAAGAAAAAGAAAAAGCCAAGCGGCTAGCCAATCGGCTCATAAAATCGTCATCACCCAAACAAAACAGTAAATTATGGTAAAATGTACCTATTTGTCGGGCAAACAAATTTTATTCTTCTGCTCTAGCCTCCTTGCTATGACCTGTTCAATGTAAGTACATGTATATGCAAGCAAATGCGATAAATTTCCAATACAATTCACTATTTGGTTCAAATTGGCTATATGGTTCAAATTTTAATTAATCAACCAATAATCAACAACCATCAATCCATTAGTAGATTAGCTTTTCAAATTCATAACTTTGATACATAGTCAAAAAATCAGATTTTTGATGCCAAATCACAATGATAAGCCCTATCTAATTTCGGTTCTCATACCAGTCAATACGAAATATATAAATATCACACCTTCGGAATTTGAATACAAATACTGATGATGTTGCGACATCACCAGAATTATCCTTGAGCGACTACAGTGCGATTTTATATCTATCCACTATATTAAAACTTTGAATACCCGTGGATCAAACGTATATGCAAAATCTTTATATATTGGCTAGTCCAAATCAATATAAATAAATAATCAAATACGAATAATTGATTTAAATTTTCACAACAAAAATTATTTTCGTTTTATAGATATACTCTTCACACTCATTCTAGGATACTATTGATCCCATCTCTAACGAGTCATTCCCGTTGGGTATTACTAATCCAATTTCTGACGAATTCTTTCGCATGGTTCTAATGTGTCTTGTTCTCTGAGCTTTGTAAACCAAAGCTCTGATACCAACTGTAAAAACCCGCAACTTCCCCGTGAAGGAAAGCGCGGTTAGTTCGAGGACAAGCCACAACAGAACGCATGCGAGAGAACATTTCATTGTGTATTACAACAATTCCATCAGAATACAAGAATATACAGAGTATAAATCAATATATATTACACAGAAAAATATCAGAGATTACAATACATTACATAGCAGTGGAAAATAATACAATACACAACTAGAAGAGATATACGGATACAAATCTTTCTGGATATCGTTCCAACTGTAAACCAGGATCTTGTGAATATAAATCTGCAAAACCAAAACTACTAGCTGCCCATGCCAAAATAAGGGCACCCGGAGTTTAGGTTAAAACAATAAACTCCAGGTTAGTCATGGGGCTGGTGGAGAACTAAAACAGTTATTTATCTTTATTTTAAAGTAGGTAAATCAAGGGACCACGCCGTATAACACGGAATGGGTTTCCTCCCAAGAACACCAGTGCATAAAACAACAGCGCAATGCTAAATAAAGAACAATGAAGCTATTATAAGACCCAGTTCCCATCACACAATGCAACGCAAGCCGGAGGATAGGGTTTTTACCTTATAATAGCCAAGAATGCTTGATATGTTTAAAACAAATCATTTGATACTATTATAAATGCATAGTGTATAAAACAACTTCAAATCATAAGTATCAATCATAGACGGCATATGCGCCCCATCCGATTATGTTGCCATACTAGGCTCTATAATCAAAACCGCAAATATCACTTATTTGGAAGTTGGATTTCCATCTATGAAATGAGGCAAGGGATCGTCCTCAACCGATTCGAGACAATCTAGCCCATGTCTCCGGAACAGCCGCAACTGCCCCTTGGATCGTCAGGGTCGGTCCACCGATGTGGATACGTCTCTCCGCCCTATGGGGCGTAAATGAGCCAACAAATGACTCCATCGGACCCAGATCGTCCGATCAAACCGAGGCGCCTCGCAAAAGCAACAACCACATAAGTCAAACTCGTCAGGGCGTGTAAAACCACTGACCCCACTTCTAACTAGAAAGAAACGCATGTCCTCCCTGAGGTCCGTCTCCCATTTTTGGTTCATACCAGGTGTGAAACTCGCGAAGTAAACGTTACACAAAGCTACGCCACAAAGGCCGTGCTTCGATCATCAACCACAAGACTTTTCTTTTCAACAGAAGCCTTGATCATTTTCCACATAGGCATGCCACATAGGCAATTCACTCTATGCGTTTGATATCCATCAGTATATAACCCCAGAGCTCGTACGTCTCAGAGAAGGGCATTAAGCAAGAGAGTAAATTCTCCGCCGCCAAACAGATATATATTTAATAGAAATTAATCACACAGACTGAAATCCAATGTCAGACACACAGTCCATTTACTAGTCCGTTCTGGGTCTGAACGAAACCGGAGGCACCTAGTACCCCGCATATCCATCGATCTCCCAGTACGTCTGGACGATCACCAACTGATTCCCTCCTCTTGGGTGTACGGCCCAATCAAGATCATCAGCAATCACCCAAACGACGTGAAGACCTCCGGTCTTCAACCACTGTCTTCATCTTCGACTCCACGTCGAATCAGTTATTCAGAATGGGATAAACCCGGTCTTTCTGAATAACTCGCGTATATAATCATCAAGTGTTACACAAACATGATATACGCCTCATTCCAATTCAGAATATTCGTTTATTCAAATATTCTTCTACTTTGGGAAAGGTTCCCATTAAATTTATCAACGATAAATTCTTTAAATTTGTTCTTTAATCTTCTTTGAATATCAATTCAAACTAGTCGGGATTAGCGAATCACACCGGAATAATCATTTATTTTATTTCGCAATCCCCGCCTATTCATCCCATGAAGTAAAACTGGTAATACTTCATATCTAACACCACGGTGTTATCGGTAAATTCAATTACCATTTCCCGTTCAAATCTAATTAAAGATTTAAATATCGCCTGGAGTAAAACTGGTGATACTCCATTCTCGATCATTTCAATCTAATTAAAGATTCATTAAAACTCCACTTAGTTTTAATCTTCACAGAAATCAATATCCTGTCTTTAACTGGGTTAAAGAACCAATGTCAATTAAAACATTTTATTTCCCAATCCCCGCCTATTCATCCCATGAAGTAAAACTGGTAATACTTCATATCTAACACCATGGTGTTATCGGTAAATTCAATTACCATTTCTCGTTCAAATCTAATTAAATATTTAACTATCGCCTGGAGTAAAACTGGTGATACTCCATTCTCGATCATTTCAATCAAATTAAAGATTCATTAAAACTCCACTTAGTTTTAATCTTCATAGAAATCAACATCCTGTCTTTAACCGGGTTAAAGAACCAATGTCAATTAAAACACGGCCCACAATAAACCCAAAATCACATTCATTAGTTATCGGGTTAAAGAACAAGTGTTATTTAAAACACTGTTCACGATAAACCCAAAAATCAATACCAGTTCAATTTCAATTAAATATTATTTAATTGGTACACTTCATTATATCTAAATAAAAAGATTTAATCTTTTTCTCAATTGGACTTAAGAACAGTGTTAATGAAGACACCATTCGCGACAAACCCAAATCACATTTGATATTAAATACAAGGCTCTGAATAGAAAATATATCGGCTTATATTCAATATTAAATTCTACGACCAACAAATATTGTATTGGAAATAACGATATTAATATATCTTTCAAATTTCCCAAACAATATCTATATAATAACGAAATCCAACATCTAAATATTCCAAAGACAATTTCGATTCAAATCCATTCCCACTTTATATATTGGAAATTCTGGTTATTTTCAAAAACCATTTCAAATTCACTTTATTTATTTTAGAAATAAATAGAATTATAATTCTAGTTCAAAACTAGTTCATTTCGATAAAAAACTATTTTTATCTTTTCAAATATGGAGTTTTTCATCCCAATTCTTCACAAATCATTTCTTATAATTTTACACAAATTATTACTATTTTTAATAATTTTATCAAGGTCCGTACAGTCGATTTCCATCAACGGCCATCGAACTGCACTTACAACGACCTTTTCCAAATTTGATTTGGACATAATTCCAAATCCAACCGTTAGATTTCAAATTTATAATATTCATTTGAAAGCTCTTTTCGGTACGAACCCAACGGTTCTAGTTTTAGGAGAATCCGACGGTCGGATCTCCCGCAACGTCAATTCGAAGTCAATGGTCGAAATTCACGAACTACCGCGGCGAGGCGCGCTCTATTCAGGCCATTATATATATATATATAATATATATATATATATATTATATATTTCGTCGATTTCCTTTTTAAACGTATTTTATAAATCGTTTCAAATTCGTTTTCAAAACGATTTCAGCTTCTATTTCAAATTCAAATCAAAATTGAATTTTTCCTTACAAATTCGTTTTAAATTCATTTCAAATTGATTTCAATTCAAATTGATTTTTAATTCAATTTTAGTTCATTTTCAATTCAATTTGAATTTCAAATTAATTCAATTTCAACTCGAATTCATTCCTATTTAATTTCTATTCGAATTCATTTCTATTTCATTTCTATTCGAATTCGATTCTATTCAATTTCAATTCGAATTCATTTCTATTCAATTTCAATTCGAATTCAATTCTATTCAATTTCAATTCGAATTCATTTCAATTCAATTTCAATTCGAATTCATTTCATTTCAAAATATCAGATTTTGAAATCACTTTCGATATTCATTATAAAATGAATAAAATCGATATAAATATCGTTTACGTCAAAATGGCGTAAATCTAATCAACATGACTTCATATATTTTTATTTTCAAATAATCTATTTCAAATATTTCTTTTTCAAATATTTCTATTCAAATATTTCTTTTCAAAACTGGAATGAGGCCCAATCAATTACCATATAATGTTAATTATATGGATTTTCTACAACGCATGTATACAATAACAACGATGAATAATCAACCATCATCCAAAGTGCATTCTACACTGTATAAGCATCAAATATAAATATTTAACGCTCATAACAGTCTGTCCATCAATCGATCGACATACAGCTAATCATTGGGACTAGTGTATGTCATATATCGTCCCAATACCCGTGTGGGGTTTTCAAACAATCAAACACAGATTTTATTTGTGTAGTTGGGCGATGTGTAAAATTTATCGTCCCAATCAATATTAGTCAAATGTGTGTATATAAACAAATCGTCCGATTTGTTTATTTTTATTTCATTTCATATACACGTAAAAATTTCTATTTTTAACTATAAAATATTTTCAACTATATAAATATTTTATTTCATTTCACATCACATCACACAATCAACTACACATCAAAATCAAACAACCAAGCATACAAGCCGTCCATGGTCTGTGGATGACGGGTGTCGGGTGCTACTAAACACTGTCTGCATCCTAGTATATATTTCAACTAGAAATGAAATTTAAGGTGAGAAGTTCTCACTGATTAGCTAATCCGATCCCACGACTCTTCTTATGTAGAAATCTTCGTCGTTCTTGCCTCTTGTCACTTTCTTTGCCCGTATTCTCTACATATGTAAAAATCACATTTTTACTTCGCTATTCAATATATAAAAATCGAATTTTTACTTCGCTATTCAATATATAAAAATCTAATTTTTACCTCGCTATTTAATATATAAAAATCGAATTTTTACTTCGCTATTCAATATATAAAAATCAAATTTTTACTTCGCTATTCAATATATAAAAATCGAATTTTTACTTCGCTATTCAATATATAAAAATCAAATTTTTACTTCGCTATTCAACATATAAAAATCAAATTTTTACTTCGCTATTCAACATATAAAAATCAAATTTTTACTTCTCTATTCAAGATATAAAAATCAAATTTTTACTTCGCTATTCAATATAAAAAAATTGAATTTTTACTTCGCTATTCAATATATAAAAATTGAATTTTTACTTCGCTATTCAATATATAAAAATTGAATTTTTTATAGCTTTTCTTATATGATAAAAATCTAATTTTTATAGCTTTTCTTATCTGATAAAAATCTATTCTTTTCTCAAAGATTACTTCTTTCTATATAAACAAAAATCGAACCTTTTCACATGTAAAAATCAAATCTTCTTGCTTTTCCAATGATATTTATTTTCAAAAATCAACATTTTTAAAACAAAGACCTTTCATTTAAATACTACCCTTTTAAATCAAAACTATATATATTAATTTCAGATTTTTATCACAAAAGAAAATGATAACTGAAAATAGAAAAATAAATAGGAAAAATACTTCAGCGTTTTGCAAAAGAGGGGGGGGGGAAGGGGATTCACGGTGGGTGGAGCTAGGCGGCAGGGGAGGAAGAGGGGGGGTCGTGCGATGGAGCTGGGGTGGCGGCGGCTAGGGTTTTGGGGTGGATTGGGGCTCGCAGGTTTTGTGGGATGGGGGAAAGAAGAAGTGGAGGCGGCGGCGTTGGGGAGACCTCCGGCGGGCGGCGTCGACGATTGGGGGGGGGGGGGGGGGTTGCGCGACAGCGCGCCCCCTTTTTTTTCTTTATCTTTGATTGTTCGATTGAAATGATACGAGGGGGGGTCTAATGGTAGATAGAGAGAGGGAGTTTTAATTTTTATATTATTTTATTTCCAATTTATGTTGACTTTTTATTTCGACCTCGAAATGAGGCCCACCGCCTGTTGTCCTTAGCTAATACCCCCATTCCGAACACAATGGGATATGTATCGTAGGCTGATTCGATCGTTTCGATCAGTTTTCGTTGAATTTACATTTAAATCATTATATTGAATTTTAAACATACATTTCATTTTACAGGGGCCACATACTAACTTGAAAATTTCCAGAAAAATATTTTCTGGCTTCGTATTGATGATACAGTCCTAACAAAACTAGTTTCATCAGATTCTGAGACCGTTTGAAAAATGGTCATTTTTTAGTCGATTAAAATCAACTAAAACTGGTCAAACGCGTTTTCCTTTGCCACGCTCACATATTGATTCGAAAAATTATGAAAATTGGAATATAGCAATAACTTGACATCACGGATCCAACAAAAGTGGTTTCGCCGAAATCCGAGGTCGTTTGCAAAATGGCTATTTTCAAGGGCCGAAATCCCATAGCGACTATTCTGAAATTTCAACTGGACATATCTTTTGATCCCCGCTATGAAATTTCAATTTTTCGGATTCGTTTGAAAGATATTCTTGAATAGATTCGAATATTTTTGGTTTCACCAAAATCCTGTTTATTTTGCACCCGGTATGTTCATTTGAATTTTGAAATCGAATTATCGAACTACCACGCCATTTTCAATTCCTTTTATAAATATAAATAAATAATTATATTCTAACGACGATCTATATAAATATATTCGCTCGAATTCAATTCAAAATAAATTTATCGTCGTTATTATTTAAAATAATTCATTTTAAATATTCAAAATTCGTTAAAATTGCCAAAATAAAAATTTTAAATTGGCTCAGATTTCCGGGTTATTACACTCCTCCTCCTCGTCGTGCAAATGCTTTCTCAAAGATCTGTAGAGATTTTAGGGCCATGGGTGGAAAGGATTTCAAGGGTACCGAATCATTCTTGGTAGCAAGGAACTGGCTCAAAGAAACTGAGGATCTGTTCGTTATCTTCGAGGTGGACGATAGATAAAAGATACAGTTGGTAGTGTGGTTGCTCAAAGACGAAGCTTCCTATTGGTGAGAAGTCACTAACGCTGAGAGGCCGGTTGAAACATGGATGGATTTCAGAGTAAGGTTTGAGATGAAATTCCTCTCACAAGCTGAACGAAGTTTACATCTGGAAAAGTTCTTATCTCTTAAGCAAGAAAGTATGACGGTCAAGGAGTACGTCAATCAACTCAATCAGTTGGCCCGGTTTGGACTGGACTTAGTGAATACTCATCATAAGAAGGCTCTCCGTTTTGTCAAGGGATTGAACGAACCACTTCACAGCTTGGCTATGACCCATATACCTATGGGGGCTACTTACGAAAGGTTAGTGGACATGGCACTCTTAAATGAGGAAGACAAGGGCAAGAATGAGGCAAAAGCAGAAGTGCCTCAAGATAAGAAGGGGGAATGGTCTCAAAACAACAAACCCCATGAAAAGAGAAAGTGTAATTTCTGTTGCATTCCTAGACATTTAGTTAAAGACTGCGGGAATAAGAAAAGGAAGATGGGTGGCTGTTTCCACTTTGGTGAGACAGGACACATGGCTAGAGCTTGCCCAAGGAAGCAAGGGCAGGGAGATAGACCTTCTTCTGGAGGAGAAGTCCACACTCTCACGGCACCTCCGGAAGAACGAGGTAGAAATATTTCTGTCGAAAGTTTAATCTATCTTTTTGATCATCATGTTCGTACATTGTTTGATTCTGGTGCATCGCACTCATTTGTGTCCGCTGATTTAGTTGAATCTCTACACCTAGAAACCAGTATAGTAGAGGATCCCTTGGTTGTTTCAAATCCAATTGGGGGCTCAGCTTATTTGTCAATGGTTTGGATTTGAAAATAGCTACACTAAGTGTTGGGTTTAGATGTAATGTGTTTGTTTTGGACTTCACGAGCTATGGGTTGATTCTAGGCATGGACTGGCTATCCAGTAATGGTGCCATCCTCGATTGTGAAAAGAGAGTTGTTAGACTCATGACTCGCCTTGGTAACACACTCGAAATTTCTTGTAATCTCACGAACCCCGTCATGCTTAGTTATCTAGAATCACTTGATGCGTCTGTCAAGAACATGCAGTCTGTAAGGAAAGTCCGTGAATATTCGGATGTGTTTGAAGAGGTAAAGGGCTTACCTTCGAAGCGGGAGATAGACTTCCGCATATACCTCGTTGATAATGCAAAGCCCGTTGCTTTACCCGTTAGGCACATGGCCCCAAGGGAGAGAAAGGAGCTCAGCAAGCAAATCAAAGAGCTGCTTGAAAAGGGGTTCACAAGATGGAGTATTTCTGAATGGGTTGCTCCGGTAGTGTTCGCAACAAAAGCTGATGGTTCGCTTCGCTTGTGCGTTGATTATAGGGAGCTAAACAAGCTGACCAAGAAGAATAGACACCCACTCCCAAGAATAGATGATTTGTTCGATCAGCTTGTAGGTGCATCGGTTTTCTCCCAATTAGATTTAGCTACCGGTTTCATCAGTTAAGAGTGGCTGAAGACAGCATTGATAAGACTGCATTCAGAACTCCCGATGGTTTCTTTGTGTGGCTTGTCATGCCTTTCGGCTTGACAAACGCACCCGCTTCCTTCGTTGATTTAATGACCATGGTGTTCCGAGAGTTCCTAAATAAGTTTGTGGTGGTCTTCGTAGGCAATATTTTAATCTTCTCAAAGAATGAGAAAGAGCATGCTCAGCATCTAAAAGAAGTCATGGATACTCTCCGTGCACATCAATTGAAGGCGTAAGTCTCCAAATGCCATTTCTGGAGAGAAGAAGTTTGGTTCCTTGGACATGTGGTGTCCAAAAAGGGGATAGCTGTGGACCCCGCAAAAGTGGTTGTTGTGCAAGATTGGAAGGTTCCTCGAAACGCAGCCGTAGTCCGAAGCTTTCTCGGGCTAGAAGGCTTTTATCGAAAATTCATCAAAGATTTTGCAAAAATCTTAGCTCCATTAACAAGATTGACAAAGAAGAACCTATCTTTCAATTGGGACTTGGATTGCGATATTGCTTTCCAACGTTTGAAAAGGGCTCTAACTACAACCCCAGTTCTGGCATTGCCTGATGGAAACAAGATGTTCACAGTATACACATATGCATGCGGAACGGGACTAGGCGATGTTCTGATGCAAGAAGGGAAGGTAGTGGCTTATGGTCGAAGACAGTTGAAAATACATGAGAAAAACTACCCGACCCACGACCTAGAGTTGGCGGTCATCGTTTTTGCGCTTAATTCTTAGCACCATTATCTCCTACGTGAGAAATTTGAACTGTATACTAACCATAAATCATTGAAATACCTATTCTCGTAGAAAGATCTCAACTTGAGGCGGAAAAGGTGGATGGAGTTCCTCGCCTCGTACGATTTTGAGATTTCTTACATGCCTGGCAAGGGCAATGCAGTAGCAGACGCCTTAAGTAGAAAGAAGCTAACCTTAAGCCCTCTCTTTGCGGAAAGGCAAAGCTGGGAGTTCATAGAAAGCTTTAACTTCAGACCTTCCACTGACTTTGTACCTGGGTTGCTTGCAACATTAGAAGTGCGACCAACTCTATTAGACTCAATCGGAGCCGCACAAAGAGAAGACCCTCAACTTGTCGATGTGATGGATAAGTTAATTAGGGGTGAGACTTCTAGTCACCTCAATAGGTACTCCATTGATGCCAAGGGCTGGTTGAGACGAGATGGAAGACTATGTGACCCGCAAGCAAGGGGCTTGGTAAAGGTGGTTCTAGAAGAGGCACACCATTCCAAGCTGACCATACACCTAGGCGGAGACAAAATGCATAAAGATATCAAAAGAGTTTTCTTTTGGAATGGCATGAAGAAAGACGTAGCTGAATTTGTTTCTAGGTGTTAATATGCCAACAATTCAAGGCAGTGCAGAAGAAGCCTGGTGGTCTGCTCCATCCTCTAGAGGTCCCACAGTGGAAATGGGATAGCATCTCCATGGACTTTATAGATGGGTTGCCTAGGTCAAGACGGGGCAATACTAGCATTTGGTTAATTGTGGACAAGCTCACAAAAAGCACCCACTTTATACCCATCATGAGTAGAAGGACTGCCTCATCTCTAGCATCCATATATCTTGAGGAGATAGTTCGACTCCATGGGATACCCTCCAGCATAGTGAGTGATGGAGACCCTATCTTCACGAGCGATTTTTGGAAGAGTTTACAAGAGGCTGTAGGCACATAGTTATGCTTAAGCACGGCCTATCACCCTCAAACTGATAGCCAAATGGAAATAGTCAACAGAGTATTAGAAGACCTCTTGAGGTTATGTATTATCGACTTCGGAGGTACATGGGAGGATCATCTACCTTTAGTGGAATTCACTTACAACAATAACTACCAACCAACCATAGGCATGGAACCTTTCGAAGCTCTATATGGAAGACCGCGCAGGTCACCAACTTGCTGGTGGGAGTCAACAGACAAGCTCATACTTGGACCAGACATGATTAAGGAGACTTCAAAGAAAGTAGACTTGATACAAAGAAGAATGAAGACTGCCCAAGATAGAAAGAAGTTCTACGCAGACAAAAGAAGAACTGACCTTGAGTTCGAAGTTGGAGACAAGGTGTTCCTTAAAGAATCTCCCTTGAGGAACGCTGTTCGCTTTGGATCTGTAGGAAAGTTAGCACCAAGATTTGTAGGGTCGTTCCCTATCATCGAGAAGATTAGGAAGATGGCTTGTAGGGTACAGTTATGCGAAAGATTTGCCGGGATTCATAATGTCTTTCATGTCTCTCACCTGCGGAAGTGCTTACACGAGTCTGTGGAAGTGGTAGAACCAAGTATGATAGAAGAAGTTGAAGTTTAACAAGAAGCAACTGTGAGGAGAGTTCCAACCCATATCTTGGGAGCAGAGGTCAGAAAGCTACGCAACCGTGAAGTTAAGCTCGTCAAAGTTCAATGGAGCGACATCGAGGAAGACGCGACTTGGGAAACTGAGGACCGAATACGCGCAACCTACACTTCTCTTTTTGAGGCTATGTCTTTAATCTCTTTTTCCTCAAGTTTATGCTCGTGTCTATCTTTTTAGGTATATCTCCTCGATCTTATCCTTTATCCTTAGGTAGGAACCTAGTTGGATGTAAACATGTAATTGAAACATGTTATGATTGATGGTCGCAAGTGGTCGCTGGGTGTTGCTAGTGGATGCATACACACACACGTTAGGTACTAGAACGGCTCAGTCACTTCCATATTGCATATGCATATATGTATTGGTTTATGGATTAAAACTTGATGTGTTATCATATGGGCGTTGCATTTGTATGAATGGTTGTGCACACATGTAATAATTTTTGAGTAGGAAAAATTTGCATTCATAATGGACTCATGGTACTGACATAATTTGCAATAAGGAGGTCGACTGAATCAGTACACCACCTCATTTTGCATTAGATAAGGACATATACACACACTATGCATATGACCATGAAGCATTTGAAATCTTTTAAGGACATTGGACGCCTATGTTTGATGGTTGAGTAGATGGTAGGATATAAGTTCTTCTCGACTTGGAGATTTCGGGGACAAAATCCTAAAAGGAGGGGAGAATGTAACACCCTTTATTTTTTATTCACGTTATAATAATAAATCCTAGAATACTTAATTTAAAATGTAAGAATTAAGGGAAACGGTTTACGCCATTGTGTTCGTTTCGAAATTCTGGTTGAGATAGAGTTCGAGTTTGCGTAAATTGGGCTTCGTATGAAGAAGTTATGGCTGTCAGAAGTTTGTAGAGATTTCAAATAAATTCAAACAGTTCGAAAACGAGTTCAAAATTCAAACAGAAGCCAGAAGAGGACTGGGCAGGAAAATTCCCGCCCAGGCAGGTCAACCAGGGGGTCGACCCTAGTGTCGATCTCCCCCCTAGAGGTCGACCTAGGGGTCGACCTTAGGGTCGACCTGGGGGTTGACCAGGCCCCCGGCCATATCTGAAATTTGAACGACTGCTGACTCGCTGCTGAGTCACTAGGGTTTCTGGATGGTCCTGATCAGGTCTGAGTGGTTGTGATTAACCCTAGGTTCATATGACGGCTATAATCAAACTGAAATTCTATATAAACAACTCAATGCCTAACCTAAAAACACACAGAAAAATAAACCTAGAACTGAAATCCCGTCAGTAGAAGACTTGGAGTAGCCGTCACCATTTCCAATTCAAAGACGCGTTAAAGAACTTGAATCAAAAATCAAAATTAAAACTAGTTTAATTCAAGGATCTTCATCAAAGGCACGCGTCACAATTTCAGAATTCAAATTTCAGAACGCAAGAATTTCTTTTAGTTTGTTAGTTAGTTGTTTCGCAGATTTAAACATTCTTTTGCTTGAATCATGACATGTTGTAATTGGATATAGAATGATGCTTATGTATAAGATTTGATTCTCGTGTATTTTAAATTATCGTTGGAATTAATCAAGTCTGTATGCTTGTGGCGATGAACATGTTGTATATTTCATGTCTATATGCTTATGGCGATGAACATGTTGTATATTTCATGTCTATATGCTTGGGTGACGTACAACATTGTATGTTATTATGATTGGGTAAAGAACTTATTATGCAACAAAATGGTGAAACATGTCATGTTGAAATTTGATGGTTATTTGCAAGTCTAGGATCTAAATCACATGCCTACATGTAGATTAACATTCATGAATAGTTAGAACCATGTTAAGTTGAATCTATTTATGTCGTAAAAAGTTGGAATTGCAATCCTCTTATGTTTAACACACATAAGTTATCATGCTAAGTTGCAATATAAAAATGGTTAGAGTAGCTTTCTTATGTTTGACAATACATAAGTTAGTATGTTAAATTGCAGTTTAAATCTTGTTTATGTGTTAAACCTCCATGTTAGACCCATATCAAGTTTACATGACTCAGTCACAAGTTTACCTTTACCTGTTTAGGTGAGATAATGATACATCTATGCCAAGTTACATGTGATAAGTTTAATGTATGCTATTTTATGTTTATGTCATGTTCCTTGATTTTTAACCCTTTTTGTTTATGGGTTTGGGCTAATTTGTTAGCCCAACATTTTATGTAATTCATACATATGTTCTACGGGGATATCGATGGGGAAACATGAAAATTCATGGCATAGGATTGTTCGTAAAATGGTATACTTGATATACCATTTATTGTGAGCAATATTTGAAAAGATAATTATGGCATGAGTAAATTAAAATTAATTTACATAAAGAAATTTCACATATATAGAAAAATATGATTTTAGAAAAGATGAATATGCCTAACCCGAGGTTAGACTGAGTTGTGGTGTAAATCTGCCCGAAACCGACCGGCATATCTAGTGACCACAACAAGACCTATCTAATGTAGGTGGTTAGTGCATCAAGCCCAAAAAAGAACCCGAGGTTAGACTGAGGTGTGGTGTAAATCTGCCCAGAACCGACCGGCACATCCAGTGACCACAACAAGACTTGTCTAATGTGAGTGGTTGGTGCTTTAGTAAATTAAAGCTAAGTCAGGATTGGTAGGGTTCAGTAAATTAGGAAAACAATAACCGATTCAACATATTAACTAAAACGAATGGGCTGGGTTAGATAAACTTGGACACTTACCCAAATAAACATGTTGATTAGAAAACCCTAGTAACGGGGACCATTTCAGCAGTAACCCACATAGATGTATCATGGTACCCTAAAACTAGACAGGGTGGGGCACGATTACTGGGCTGAATTATAAGCGGTCAAAACATCAGCGATTGGTGGGCTAGTGTAGGTTCTGACAAAGTATGGGCATGTACGTACTCCGGAGTGGAAAAAAATAAGGCACTGGGCATCAGTAGTGTACATTGTGCATCTTGAATCGTGTCGGGTTGCCACCAGAGGGAGCACAGGTGACTACAATTAAGCGGGGCCGAAGGACAAAGGACTTGAATACATGCGAGTAGGAGCCAATCATTTAGCGGATCATTTGTTGTAAACACGTGGATTGGTTGAACCAATGGTTAAGTAGGTATAGAGACTATAGTAATGGGTGCGATCACATGTCCCTCTTATCTCATATTAGGGTATTGTCCTATGTTCTGTTATCACTGTCGTGATCCTTTTTCTTGTTTAAATACCAGTAACCACTGAGCTTACCAGACTTATTGTCCGACCCGTTTTATTTCGCCTTCTTTTCTTCTGTCCCCCCAAGGTCCACAGGGAGGAAATACTCCAGCTTTATCAGACTCTTTACAAGCTTCAAGAAAGTAGATGTATGACTTGGACTCTCTTACATTGGCTATGGCTTTGGATATGATACTTGGGGATTTATGCATTTTTAAATTTTGGTTTTTGCTTCTTTATTGAATAATCAAGACAGAAATTATGGTGAAATGTTTTGAATTTGTTTTGAGACAATTTGATGTAATGCTTTTGTATTGAACTACATATGAAATAAATATTTGGATTCCGCTGCTTAAATTTATCTGTCTTGTAAATTTTCTGTCTTGTACCTATAACTCTCCACCAAAGTTAAGGCCTTCCCTTTGTGAGTAACCTTAATGGAGGTGGGGTGTTTCATCTCGTCTCGGTCGAATGAATCCATGACACTTCTAAGGGTGTCTATCCTCATCTCGAAAGCATACTGACCTGACCATCAGTTCACCGTCATACCGGGGTGTGAGGCTCATGAATTAACGTTACACAAAATTATGCTAATTAATGCTATGCTTTGATCATCATCCACAAGGCTTTGCTTTTCAACAAAAGCCTTGATCCATGCGTCTCAGCATGTCACATTGTCAATCCATACCATACCATTGATTTCTGCCAATATATAACCTCTAAGCTCATACGTCTCAGAGAAGGATGTTAAGCAAGAGAATAATTCTCTGCCACCAAATAGATATATATTTAGCAGAGATCAACAAATACAGCATAAAGGAATACAACGTCAGACATACCATCCATTTACAATTCCGTTCTAGGTCTGAACGAAACCGGAGGCACCTTATTCCTTGTCTCGTATGTCTAATACAGAAGAGCGGCTCTCGCATATCCGTTCGATCTCTAAGTACGTTTGGACGATCACCACTTAGTACCTTGTCTTGGGTGTATGGCCCAATCAGGACATTAGTAATCATCCAAACGATGTGAAGGTCTCCAGTCTTCCACCACCGTCTTCATCGTCGACTTTTAATCGTCATAGTAATTATTTAGAATAAGTCAAACCCTGTCTTTCCGAATAAATCGCGTATTTTATAATTAATGATCAAGTGCTATAAAAACACATCATACGCCTCATTCCAATTCAAATTATTCTTTAATAAAATATTCACATTCTTAGGGAATGGTTCCCATTAATTTTATAAAAAAAATCTTTTAAATTTATTCTTTAATCTTTCCTTTGGATACCAATTTCAGCAGATTTTATTAACTGGTCAGGATTATCGAACGTTACCGCAATAATCATTTATTATTTTCCAATCCTAATCTATTCATTCCATGGGCAAAACTGGTAACACTCCATGTCTAACACCCACTGTGCTCTAGGTAAAATTAATTACTATTTCACGTTCAAATCCAATTAAAGATTTAACTATTGCTTGGAGTAAAACTGGTGGTACTCCAATTTCGATCATTTCAAGAATTCGCTAAATTTAATCATCTCATTCCCATTTCAAACTAAATCAAAATTTATTAAAACTTCAATTTGGTTTTAATATCCAAAAATCATTACTTTATGATTATTCAAATTCAAGAAATTAATCTTATCTTTAACAGGGTTAAAGAACCAATGTCAATTAAAACAAAGTTCACAATAAACCCAAAATCATCTTCCATCAAAATGGAATCTACACGGAAATCATAACGATACATAATCGATATAAATTCCCATGTCAAACTAATAATATAAATGGAATAGTGGCAAAGCCTTTTAAATTCTATATATAGTAACGGTCTTCATTCACAGAAGCTCATCTCGATTATTACCAAATCGAATTACATTCAATTCCAATTTAATATATTAAATTGGAAAACTTCCGTTAAATCTAAATAAAAAGATTTATAAATTCCAAGTCCTATCTTTACTGTTAATTGGGTTAAAGAACAACTATTATTTAAAACATTGTCCACGATAAACCCAAAAATCAAATTTCAATTTAGTTCCAATTCAATATTAAATAATTGGTAACTTCTCTAAACTTATTTAAAAGATTTATTCTTTTCAAATTGGGGTTTAAGAACAATGTTATTAAAGGCACCGTTCAAGGCAACCCAAAATCCAATTTATTTATTTAAAAACATTGGATTATTATTCTAGTTAATAACTAATTCATTTCGATAAAAATAAATTTTTATCTTTTCAAATATGAAATTTTTCATCCAAAATCTTTCCAAATTATTAATTATGATTTTACATAATTTTTCCACATTTTTATCAAGGCCTATACCGTCGGTTTCCAATAACGGCCACCGAACTGCATCCATAGCAACCTATTTCAAATTTGTTTTGGACATAATTCCAAATCCAACAAATAGATTTCAAATCTTGTATATTCGTTGGAAAGCGCTTTTTGTTACGAACCTAACGATTTACATCAATTTGAAGTTAATGTTCGAAATTCGCGAACGGTCGCTGCGCGGCGCGTTCTATTTAGACCATTATATACGTATACAATATATATATCATCGATTTCTATTTAAAATGTATTTTATAAATTATTTATAAATTTGTTTTAAAACAATTTCAACTTCATTTTCACTTTTAAATCCAAATTGAATATTCTATATCATTATAATTTTAAAATGATAATATTTTCAAAATATTAGATTTTGAAATCACTTCTTTTCGATATTCATTTTAAAATGAATAAAATCAATCGATGAACCCATTCGGGTTAAAATAGCATTTACTACATAACTCAGCTTCATATTTCAATATTTTTGCGTCCATCCAAAATCGGCCATCAAAATCATATTTTGATTATTCATTGAATATTATTTTAAAATATTCGTTATTTCAAAATATTCTTTATTATAAAATATTCTTTATTTAAAAATATTCTATACTTAAAAATATTCTTTACTTAAAAATATTCTTTACTTCTGAATCGGAATGCGACTCAATCAATTACCATATAATTTCAGTTATATGGATTTCATACATCACATGTAACCAACAATAATGATAAATAATTATTAGACAGTCCATTCACATCCAAAGTGAAATTTACAACTGTGTGAGCGTTAAAATAAATAAATAATGCTTATCACAGTCTGTCAACCCGTCAATTGACATACAACTAAATATTGGGAATACTGTATGTCAAATATCATCCCAATACCCGTGTGGGGTTTTCAAACAACAACAACTTATTTATTTGTGCAGTTGGGCGATGTGTAAAATTTATCGTCCTAATCCATATTAGATAAATAGTTGTACATAAACAAGTCGTCCAATTTGTAACTGAATATTTATTTTCATTTCAGGAGAATTTTATGCTTTTCATATGTATATATATATACATTAAAAATTATATTTTTAACGATAAAATATTTTATTCAACACATGAATATTTTATATAGTTCATTTATATAATAAAAATGATATTTTTATTGTGCAAACATTTTATTCAACAAATGAATGTTTTATATAGTTCATTTATACAATAAAATTGATATTTTTATTGTTTAAACATTTTATTCAACACATGAATATTTTATATAGTTCATTTATACAATAAAAATGATATTTTTATTGCTCAAACATTTTATTCAACACATGAATACAATACATCCAATATACACAATTCAATCCAAACAAACATCCATGGTTTGTACAATAAATAGTGTCGGGTGCTACTAAGCACCGCCTGCAACCTAGTATATATTTAACTGTAAAATAGTTTGAGTGAGAAAGAGTTCTCACCTTTGGTTTCCACTCAGCCTAATCTTTATGCGAAGGAATGTGACCTTTACAGCTCCACAGTCCACATATGACATCCAAATCACTCCAAATCATTTTTATTGCGAAGCTCTCGTCGATACGGTTCCAACGCATAGTTTTGCTAAATTCCGAGTTAGTATAAAAAAGTTATGCTTTTTATAAGATTCATGTACGTACGTATGTCATTAAACATTAACATAATAATTAATTAACCTTAATTACTTGCTAATCCCTTCCTCTAATCTCTTTCCCCACCAACTATGCACCACATGCCCAAACAGCCCCAAGCTCCATTCATGCAAATTTCTTCCATCCATTCTCCTTAATTTCTCCATTGCTTTGCCCGAAACCAAAACAAATCTTCATCTCTTCGCATTCCCTACCATTCCATCTCCCTGAATTCAACTCAAACTCAAAAAAAATGTATTTGTTGACATTTACAGTAAAACGCACGCCTCAAGTATTCGTCCAACAAAAAACATCATCGAATTCATCCAAACTTTGCCACAGTGTGCTATTCTACCTCACAAACTCCAAAATAATAACCAAAACGTGTATCGTTGCTTGTATTCACCAAAAATCTCAGCCCTAGGCCACTTGAAGCTCATGCTGTAAAATGGCAGCATAGAAAAATTGCGCCTAATGCCTTAAATGGGTATGAGGTGGAAGCTATCCTTACAAGGATCTCAAATATATTTATTTCATGATTTTATTAGGTGTGTACGATTTTTAAAAAATGGAAGAAGGTGGATTTTTCTCACGTTTCAGGTTTAGAAAGAGGGAGAAAGTCTGCGTGAAAAATAAGGGATTAGGTTTAGGTTATGAAGTGTAAATGATGGTTTATAGTGCACCCTAATTATTATTTTATGGATTTTATATTTCATTATTCTCAAATATCGCTCATTTTCTTCGTTTAAAAATTCGTATGGTTACCTACGGATCCCGTTTTCAATGAAAATTGACATGCAGCTACTCTCTGACATTACGGATCCAACGAAACTGGTTTCATCGAATTCAGATTACGTATGCACAAGCAACAAATTTTTAAAATCAAAATATTTCTGTTTTTCACTTTGAAAAATCACTCCCGGTCACATGCTGATTCTAAAAATCATGAAATTTGGAATCTTACCATTATTCAACGCTACGGATTCAATAAAAAATTCATCGATTTCCGAGGTCGTCTCAATAATGTTCCTTTGTATAATTGCTCAAATTAGCTTCAAAAATACGATTTTAGCGTACCTTTTCTTCTTGTACGCTCAAACGCCAACATCAAAAATTATGCCCTTTTGGATTTAACCATTATTTGACGATACAAATCCAGAAAAAAAGTGAAATCGAATTCCGAGTTCGTATCAATAATGTTCCTTTGTAAAATGACTGCCTGCTTTTGAATAAATGGTTTTTCTTTGCACAGTCACATGCTGACTCCGTTCGACGTGCATTTTGGAACTAAACAATAATTTGTCATTATGAATCCAAAAAATTATCTCGTCGAAATTTGAGCTTCTTAGCATAATTTCACTTTTTAAAGGTTATGCGATGATTTCAAAAATCAAATTTTCAAAACAAAGCATATAAATCAGTTTAATAATTTTACTGAGTTTGTTTTTAGTCAAATAAAATGTAAAAACTAATTTCAAAATTATTCTTGATTTTTATTTAGCAAAAATAACCAATTTATGTTCAAAAATTCTTAAAATAGATTAAATTAAAATTTTAAATTAGTTCAGAAATTCCGGGTTGTTACAATTTTCCCCACTTAAAATCTCTTCGTCCTCGAAAAGGAACGAAGCTGAAAGTTGTTTAACTAACCAACTCAACTTTCATTCTGGCTTCTATTCTCCAACTTTTCTGTTTCTAAGATTTTTCTAATTTCTCAAAAATTTGGCTAACACCTTAAATTTTCGAAAATTTCACCATAACCTCCTTTGTATGGGTTGATATTTAAAACCGTAATTTGCCTCACAGGGCCCTCATTAATCAAAAAAATAAAGAAAAAGCCGTGCGGCTAGCCAATCGGCTCATAAAATCATCGAACCCCAATGAATACCGTAAATATGTACCTATTTGTTAGGCAAACAATTTTATTCCTCTTCTTAGCTTCCATGCTATGACCTGTTCATTATATATACGTGTATATGTATGCAATTTGAACAAGTTTTCAATTCTGTTCAATATTTGATTCTATTTGGCTTAATTTACCATTTATTTTCTTATTAGTTTTTATCATTCCAATATTTTTATTAGTTAAATTACTAATCATACAATGCAAACAACAATCAATTAGTCGATTAAATTTTCAAATATATACAACTTTTATATAGTCAAAAATCATATTTTTAGTGCAAATTACAGCAATAAACTCTAACTAAGTTTTGGTTCTCACAACAGTCAATTGAAAATATATAGATATCCCACTTTCGAAACTCGAACATAAATACTGATTATGCAACTGTCATCATCAGAATTATCCCCGGGCGACTAGAGTGTGATTCTATATCTATCTATATATTTAGGACTTAGTATACATGTTAGCTAGCCGTATATGCAAAGTCTTCATATACTCGATTTTCCAAATTTAATATAAAATAATATAATCAAATACATATAATAGATATAAAATTTCAAAACTAAATTTGTTTTTTTAAATAAATATTACTCTTTAAACTCATTCTAGGATGCTACCGATCCTACCTCTAACGAATTATTCTTATAGGATGTTACTAATCCTTTCTCTAATGAATTCTTTTGTTTGGTTTTAATATGCCTTGTTCTCGAGATCTATAAACCAAAGCTCTGATACCAAAATGAAACGACCCAAACTCCTGCTTTTGGGAAAGCCCGGATTGAGTTGAGAACATGACACATCAGAAAACAAACAACAGAACATTTCATTGCTTATTACAACAATTACATCAGAGTACAAAAATATATCGGAGTATGAATAAATATTGCACAGAAAAATATCAGAGATTTGAAATATATTACATAGCAGCGGAAAAATAATACATAACACAACTGTAAGAAATACACGGATACAGAGCGTTTCAAATATAGCTCTAGCTGTAAATCCAGGATCCTTTGGATATAATATCTGCAAAATAGTTGCGCGTGTGGAAAACAGGGGCACCCAGAGTTTAGGTTAAAACAATAAACTCCAGGTCAGTCATGGGACTGGTGTGAGAACTAAAACAGTTATTAAATCTTTACTTTAAAATAAAGTAAATCAAGGGACCACGCCGTATAACACGGAATGGGTGTCCTCCCAAGAATACGAGTGCATAGAACCAACAGCGCAATGCTAAATAAAAGAAAAATGAAGGTATTATAAGACTCAGTTCCCATCACACAATGCAATGCAAGCCGGAGGATAGAGTTTTACCTTATAATAGTCAAATATGCTTGGTACGCAAAATTTTGTCTTTTGTTATTACTGTAACTGAAGAAATATACTTCAAATATAAATGTATCAATCCTAAGCGGCATAGGTACCATATATTATGTCTCCATATATAGGTTTACAATTAAAACCGCAAAATGTCATATTGGAAGTTTGTATTTCCATACTGATGGCTCCTGATACGAAAGATCTATCGCGTAGTGCAATACTCCATCGCTTACGTCCCAACTAGAGAAAACACCGTGATGCACATCCGTCGTTTTGGGAAATCATGTATTACCGCGGCTTACGTCCCAACGAGTGAAAAAACCACTTACTCTATCCCTATGGGAATCGAGGGGTGTGCCCTATCCCTCTGAGTGTGGAGTGACCACACTCAGCTCATCTCGGTCGACCGAATCCATGACACCTCAAAGGATGTCTATCCTCATCTCGAAAGCATACTGACCTGACCATCAGTTCACTATCATACCGCGATGTGAGGCTCGAATTAATGCTACACAAAGCAATGCTAATTAAAGCTATGCAAACTTGATCGTCGCTTTCTAAGGAATTAGAAAAGCGCGAATTATGTAATAATACTACAAGTGCACATATCGTGTAATATGCAGGTCAAACATTGGGTGGAATTTTTAATTTTATTATTTATATATTTTGTAGGCGAGTTAGACAAAGCCTGGCGATGGATTAAAGTTGAAATCACAATTTAGTTTCGAACAAATCTAATTGAACCGATAACTAAATTTATAATTATCAATAAGAACAAGAAAAATTATAGTCGATTTAATTAGAGATTTGAGTCTAATCGAATCTATAACCAATTCAAGGATTAAAAATGAAACAGCGTACTGAAGTAAACAAATTGCAGAAAGGAAATAAAAAAACAGAAATAAAAATTAGGATTACCATTGAATCTAATCAAACGATAATCACTAATGAGAAAAGTAGTTGCAATAACAATTGTGTTCTAGCAAATCTAATTGACTAGACAACACAAAATGCCATGAAAATAAAAGAATGCAGAAAAATAAAAGAGAACTTCATTAATGGAGAATAGAATAAAGAATAATGGATTACTGTTTACAATGGATATAAGGTGTATTAATAGGAATGTAGTCCTTTCTATGATAATAATTAGGCCAAGGTTGAATCTCTTGAAACAATTTATTTACAAATAAAAGAGAAATGATATAGTGTCTGAGATATTCCTTGAAGATCTTCCTTGATTATTGACATGTGGCAGCTTAATTGGATTTTCTTTAGTAATAAGTCATTCAAATTTTTTTATATGGAAGTTGAAAATGAATGATTTGATTTGAGGATAATATGCTTATTCCTTAAAATCTTTATTAGTGCATACATTATATATGTACATAAATATATATATATACATATATGTATATGTATATATATATATATATATATATCTAACATATCACTATTCCATATATTACCCAGAGCAAAAAAGACGGTGTGTGTATAAATCCATGCTCCCTTTTTTAGCAAAAAATAAGGCTTGCCAAGGATCGAACTCAGCAATCTTTGTACAAATTCCCATGCCTTTACGAGTGAGCTATAACTTCTTTTGGGATTGAGAAAGTGTTGACATAAGGAAGTAGCTTTTCTGTGCAAAAAGCCTTTAATTGAAATGAAGGAGACAAAACCTGACAATGTAACGACCCGCATTCTACGCATCGGAGGATCGTAGAATATTTATTTTATTATCATATGAGGTTTTATAGTCATGTAACTTTGGGGGACGACTATTGGGGTCATTTCCCATGTCCATGATTTTCGCCGAATTTTAAATGACCATTTTGCCCCTAGCTGATCTTCTTTCGACCATAACTTTTGATTGGAAAGGACTTTTGACCTGAAACCACTTCCATTAGATCCGGGTGATGGTTTACTTTTCCGTAGAGTGGTCATATGTGAAAAACGGACTTACCTTTTGGGAGATATGGCTGAAATAGGGTTTGGAAGGACAAAAACTGCTTAACCGGGCCAAACGAGGTGATTAGTGAATGGGGCCATAACCCATTTTGGGATTAGGGTTACGGGGAGGCTGAAATAAGTTAGGTTTTCATTTCATTTCAGTTCTCTAGCCGTCATTTACCTCCTAAGAACCTTAACAATTGCCTCCAACATCTAGAATCACCTCTAATCACTTTCTAATCAAGTATTAGCCTAATCTACGTCAAATCAAAGGGAAATAGCACCAAATCAAGGTCGGACTATTGTATAGCCTTGGGAACGGTGCCAAACAGAGGATAATTTCAGATTTGGTATTTTGTTTGTGGCTAAGGTGAGTGATTTGCATAGTTCCTCACTAATTATGGTTAATTAAGGGTAATTAGTGTTAATTAGCGAATTTAAACATGATTGAATTCCGTAAAAATATTCATAAATTTTGAAATATTGTCTTAGGCCTCTGTTAGAAAATTTGGTTAAGTTTTACTAATCCTATCATTAGTTTTTCTTAAACATGCTTAAGGGAAAAAAATGGGATTTTGGTTATGTTTGATCCGTTTTAATCTATAAAAATTTTGTTTTGGTGTTTGTGGTCAATTCTACAAGTTTCTATGAATGTATGGTATGCTTTGTGATTGTCTAGAAGTGTTAGATTGGTCAAAAACTCCGTCGAATGGCGTAAACAGCTCGCTGGACAAAGTGCAGGAAATATCCAGGTACCGAACCAGATCGGATCGCCCTACCCGGCCCTGGCCCAATCGTGAATGGAGGCACCAAACCGATCCACTCACCTGGAAAGCTCCACGGCCCAAACCGGCTTGAGAGGGAGACCATGAGCCGATCTGAACAAATGAAGGAACTCAACCCGATCCGAATGGGTCCCACAAACCGAAGCTCATCTCGAACCAAAGGGAGGCTGATCCGATCAGAGAGGCGCGTCACGACCCGAATCAGGTGGTTGATCAAGATTTGAACCGAATTGGGTGTCACAACCCATAACAAATGAGCATCACGACCGAACCAAACCAAGGAAGAGGAGAAGGACTGAACCGATCCGGAGGAGACCAAAACCCAAGATGCAAAGGTAGTCCAAATGAGAGGTTGTACCTCAGGATCTAGATGGGAACCAATGAGTGAACTTCATGAGTTGGACTTTGCTACGGGGCGTGTGCAAAGGGGTTATTGACGTCCATAGCTCTGATTCACCACCGAGACGGATGTTAGGCTACATATCAGTGCAATGGGGTAGTTATTACTCCATGGGGAAGAGTGATCGTAGCAAGCCTATGAGCCAGTGCAGTGGAGTCGTCATGACTACATGGGGCAGAATGGACATAGCAAGGACTAGTGGCTATGGATCAGTGCAGTGGAGTCACCATGACTCCATGGGGCAGAGTGATCATAGAAAGGATTTGGGTGATCAAAGCGGTAGATATCGTATGCTTTACGCACCGAGTTAGAGATGTGAGGATGATTGCTATGCTTGATTGTTTCCATCAATATGACATGCACACCCCACCCCCGTATTTTTTACACCATATGTTAGTGGCATGTTAGAGTATTGTACGGTATGTTGTGCTAACTCTTTGGATGCAGGTCCAGGTTCAGGTATGGTTTAGTACATCTGTTATTGTTCTATTTTGCTGCTTATCGGTCATACCAGACTTTTGTCTGACCTAGAGTTTTATGTCTCTTCTTATTACTCTGGGTGCTCTTAAACGGGCAGACTAGAGGCAGGTTAGCTGGTTATGCACGACTAGCTGATCCAGAGACGAACATGAGGCCCCTACGTATTACCTATATATATTCTTCCTGTGTTGTTAATGGTCACTGCTTTGGGCATTAGTAGCGTTCCTTCCTTATTTTCTTTAGAGACAGTCTTCAAAAGTTGTAATAATGATGATGTGGAACATAAGCTGTATTTTGGATTTTCCGCTGCTATGATGTTTAGTTTTCAGCTTATGCATTGTCTCGCCTGTTTTATGTCAAAGTATGTTATTATTATATTTTATTCCATGCGCTGTGAGACATTCTACAGGTTCTTTGTTAGTCCACTGTTAAGTTTCCTTTCCTTCCCTTTCTTTGACGACTGTCCCGTGCTAGTTGGACATCAGCACAATGCACTTTCATGGGAAATGTCGGCTGGTGCTGGGCGGGCCGTTACATTTGGTATCAGAGCTCTAGATTGCATAGTTAACCTAGGGAAAGACACCAGGGAGAGATAATACGTATATGAGAGTGCGTATTTGTGATTATTTTGGTTTTCAAAATCTCTCTCTCTATATATACATACATATACATATATATATATATATATATATATATATATATATATACATACACACTATTAGTATAGCTAAGGATGAAGTCGCACTACACTGACACCACAACGAGGATGGTTAATCGTTTATCTTTACAGATTGAACGATGAGCCGATATACGAGGGGAGCTGGTAGAGGAGCCAATAATGGGAATGCTCCTAACATGAGGACTATATTCACTGACTTCATGAGAGAGATGCTTAGGGATGTTCAGAGGGAAATTCCTAATACCGCTAATGGTGGTGGTGCAGCGGTGCAGGTGCCTAGGGCCGATTTCACCAAGCTCTGTAAGGACAACAATAGTCTTGGTGGGAAACCATTCCGTGGAACGGAATCGGCCACGAATGTTCAAGATTGTTTGGATAGTTGTGAGCGTATCTTCTAAGACTTGGGTACCGAGGATGCGATGAAGAGAAAGCTAGCATCCCTTCAGTTGCAAGGACGGGCAATGAATTGGTGGAAGGCTATTAAGGCAGCTACTCCCGAGGATCAGATTACTTGGGATCGGTTTAAGACTCGCTTTAGCGACAAGTTTATTCAAGCTGCTCAGAAGTCAGTATAGTTTAGAGGTTCTTGGAGATAAAGCAGAATGGTAGAGCTGTCTCGGAGTATATTGCCGAGTTTGATACTTTATCAAAGTATGGATTATCCCTCACTGACAGTCCTGAGAAGAAGAATGAGAAGTTCATAACAGGCTTGGATCAGTACTTGGGGAAAAGGCTTATTGATCACATCGATGAGACATTTGAATCGATTGTGAGGAAAGCTTTGAGATCGGAGATTCTACACCCCAAGTCAAAGAATGAGGTTGCATCTGCAGAAGAGGCAAAGCCGTAATTAAGCGGAGGAGGCAAGAATGGTTCTCAAAATAAGAGAAAGCAGAATCAGACCAAAGATAGCCAGAAGAAAAAGAATAAGAAAGATGTTGAGTGCTTCAGCTGGGGTAAGAAGGGCCACTATGCCAAAGAATGTCGGGCCAAGCCAGCGGATAGAAAGTGCTTCAACTGTGGCCAAGTGGGACATCACAAGGACAAGTATCCACAACCCCCTAAAGAAAAGAAGATTGTGAAAGCATATGCTATCAATCTTGTTCCTTCTTCGTCGAATGCCCCAACAGCGACGGAGAAAGGAAAGAATGTCGTCATTCAAGATATGCTTTCTGTTTATGATGTTCCTGTTCGAGTATTGTTTGATACTAGAGCTTCCCGTTCCTTCATATCTAGTGACCTGGTAGATAGGTTGGGATTGGAACCCGAGATAGTCGATTGACCTTTAGCGGTGATGAACCCGATTGGTGGTTCGACTAGCCTTAGCATGATTTGTCAAAATTTGGTTTTATCGAGTCATGGTTGCATGTTTGCTTGTGATTGCTTTGTTTTGGGCTTTACTGGGTTTGGCATTATGAAACACCCCACCTCCGTTAGGGTCACTCTCAAAGGGAATGCCCTAATTTCGGTGGAGGTTTATAAGTATAAGACACAGATACACAAGACAGATATAAGTACACATATTTTGAACAGCGGAAAACAACAGCAACTTTTATTTCATCAAAATACGTGTTACTCAAACCATGCCATAATTGTCTTACAATACTTCCAAAAACATTACATTTTCGTAACTGTCTTGATTTCATAACTTAAAGAAGCATAAAAACATAAGTAAACTCCATAAGTCCCCATTGTTGCTATCCAAATCCATAGTCCAAAATGAAAGAGATCCAAGCAATACATTCTTTCTCTTCAAGCTGGATGTGAAAACTGGTCAAGCTGCGGTATTCCCTCCCTATGGACCTGGGGGGGGGGGGGGCGAAAGAAAAGAAAACGAAAGAAAAGTAGAGTCAGACATAAAGCCTGAGTAAGTCTAGGACTATTCAGTCCATGAATAAAGAAATGAGCATGATAAGTACAAACTGGAAATGGGAAAGCACTATAAGCTAAGTTAAGTTGTCTAGAGTCGAATGTACTATCGTACCCCATATTAATCTCTGCACCCCTATAAACTAGTTCCCAGCAGGCACCCCATAAACAGGGTGAAGTGATCTATTTCTAATGATCGGCTCCTACTCGCATAGTTACATGTGCCTTACGGCCCCCGATGTTGTAGCTACCTATGCTGGTCCCACCATGGGGTGTATCAAGTCCTATGGTGGCGGCCCGACACAATTCTAGAATGCACAGGTATACTACTGGTTCCCAATGCCTAATTTTTCTGCGCTGGAGTGTGTGCACGCCCACACCCCATTAGAACCTACACTGCTGTGCCACCGCAGTCGATTTGACCTCTTACAGTCAGCCCAGTAATCGTGCCCCATCCTGCCTAGTTCAGGGTATCCTGATACACCTTGTAGGGTTACTGCTGAAAAGGGTCCCCCGCTGCTAGGTTTTCTATTTCTAGCCAACAGGCTAAGTTGGTTAAGTGTTTTGTAAACCTAACCCCCAATCAGTCTGTAAAGTTTAGCATGTTCAATTTGATTAAGTATTAATTCAATTTACTTAATCCTATCAATCCTGACTCAGCCTTAATTGTCTTATTAAAGCCTTGACCTCTCACATTAGATAGGTATTATTGTGACTGCCTATTGCCAGTTGGCTCCGGGCAGTCTTACGTCCCAACTCTGTCTAACCTCGGGTCCTTATTGGGCTCAGTGTTTAACCACCCACATTGGATAGGTACTTTGTTACTACTGGACAGCCGGGTGGGTCCGGGCAGGTTTACGTCACAACTCAATCCAACCTCGGGTTAAACACATCGTATTTTCTAGGTTTACATATTTTGTCACTTTTCTTTTTATATGTAAATATTTGCAGCCCATTATTCAAATTCATCATTATTGGGTAAAATTAATTTATACCCCTTAAATGCTCTCAAAATCATTGGCATGCATCAGACATGCCAACACATATGTTTTATATTTTTTTAGCCCAATGTCATTTCCCCCGTTTTATACGTTCGCTATAATATAACATATGTTGGGTTTAGCATTTAAGCCCAACTTAGCCACATGAAAAAGGGGAGGCTTAGAACATGGTGTTTATATATTCTAAGTAACATCAAAAGGGGTGTGTGAACACATGAACTTGCAACATAACGATCTAATTAACATAAATTAGGCACTTGTGAACTTGCATTGTAATAGCATATAATCTTAACATAAAACATACCTAAACATGAATCATGGTTTTAAATCTAGTCATGTAAACTTGCATTTAAAATGTGAATCTAACTTCATTATGTGTCGCATATATTATCATATGATTTTGATAACAACATAGGCCTAAAGCATATTTAAAATTAGGCATAACACCAAACGCAATCTAGTCATGTTCATAGAGTCAAGACAAGTTCACAAAGATGTTTACTTTTGTCACTAATTCAAAAGTATGTCTTTTTTTTCACTAGAATCATAATTCCTATTTCAACATAAATTCATATGAATCATAATACCCAATTGGATCCAACTATACTAAACATGATCATAAAATATACATAGAAGGATCTAAAATCATGTTGGCATAATAGTGAATCATATACTTGCATGAATCTCAATTTTGTTGTAATAAACTACCACAAACATATAGTTGTTAACTTTCAACATGAATCATACACTTGCAAATATCCAATGGTTCTAACATCATTATACCATAACATTCCCAAATCTATTCATAATTAGAATCATAGCAACATACAATTATGAATTATCATCACCACAAATTAAGTACAATTCCATTTCTCATTTTACACAAATCAAAACTCAATTATTCATTCACATCGGAACAGCACTCTACTTACAACGTATGACGAATCTTCAATTCAGGATTCTGAATTCTGAATTTGGAGATGCTATCCTTTGTTGTAGGCGTTGTTTTGATTTAGTTGTCGTTGCTTTAAGCTCTTAAATAGACTCCTAATCGTCTCTCAATTTTGGCGGCTGCTCCTAGTCTCTCTTCAGTAGCATGACGGTCTCATTCTCATTTTTATTTGTGTGAATTAGTTGGAGTCTTAGGTCCTTTTTATAGAGTTTGTGAATTGATAAGAACCGTCGATGGAGCTTAGATTAATATTAGCCGTTCGTTTGAAAGAGAGACCAATCAGGAGCTGACACCTAGCCCTAGTGACAAGACAAAGCTCAGAAATTCGGCCAAGCACAAACCAGGCCAGCCAGGAGGGGCTGGGTTCGACCTGGCTCAGAGGCCAGGTGGACTACCCAGTCGACCCCTAGGTCGACTATGTAGTCGACTTGGGTGCCCCTGGTCGACTACCCAGTCGACCTGGGTGGCCCAGGTCGACTACCCAGTCGACCTGGGTGCCTTGGGCGGGAAAATTCCCGCCCAGCCCAATCTGGGTCCGATTTTTTTTTGAAATTTGAATTTGTTTCTAAGTTGTTTCTGTCTGTTTGTATTTTAAACTAAATTCTGAAACTTCCAGAGGCCATATCTCCCTCATACGGAGTCCGTTTTACGCAAACTCGGACTCTATCTCAAGCAGAATTCCAATACGAACGCAATGGCGTATCCCGTTTGCCTTAATTCTTTGATTTGTAATTAATTATACTTTAATTTGTGAATTTCACTGTTATAGAATACATGGGGTGTTACATTCTCCCCCACTTAAAAGGATTTCTTCCCCGAAATCTTCAAGTTTAGGAAGAATGTATATCCTATCATCCAAACGTCCATCTACTCATCCATCAAACACGAGCATCCATTGTCCTTAAAAGACTTCTAATGCTTCATGATCATATGCGAAGTGTGTGTACATGTACTTATCTAATGCAAGATCAGTCGGCCTACTGATTCAGTTGACCTCCTTAATGCAAATTATGTAAGTGTCAAGAATCCATTATGTATGCAAATTTTCCTATTCATGTTTCTACATGAGTGCACAATCATTCATATATAAATGCAACATCCATATGACAACACATTAAACTTCAACCATATACGAATATAAATACATATATGCATATGCAATATGAAGTGACTGAGCCGATCTAAAACTTAGATTTTGTGTGTATATGAAACCACGAGCAACCACTAGCAATCACTTGCAACCACTTGCAACTATCATCCATAACATGTTTCAATTACATGTTTTCATCCAAAGGGTTTCTACCTAAAAGATAAGGTCGAAGAGATATACCTAAAAAAATAGATAAAAGCGCAACTTAAGGAAAAAGAAAGATCAAAGATGTACCCTCGAAAAGAAAAGGGTAGGATGCACGTATTCTAGCCTCGGTTTCCCAAGTTGCGTCTTCCTCGGCGTCGCTCCACTGAACTTTCACGAGCTTGACTTCGCGGTTGTGTAGCTTTTTCGGTTCAGTTCCTAAGATGCATGTTGGAACTCTTCTCACGGTTGCTTCGCGTTCCACTTCAGCTTCTTTAAGGATGTTTGGCTTCTACCACTTCAGCGGATTCATGTAGACATTTTCGAAGGTGCGAAACGTGAAAGACATTGTGAACTCCAGCTAGTTTTTTAGGTAGCTCTAATCTATAGGCCATTTTCCCAATTTTCTCGATAATAGGAAATGGTCCTACAAATCTCGGTGCCAGCTTTCCAGTGGATCCAAAACAAACAACGTTCCTTAGAGGAGATACCTTCAGAAAAACTCTGTCCCCAACCTCAAATTCAAGGTCGGTCCTCCTCTTTTCTATGTAGGATTTTTTTCTGTCTTGGGCTGTCTTCATCCTTCTTCGTATTAAGTCTACTTTCTCTGAAGTCTCTCGGATCATATCTGGTCAAAGTATGAGCTTATCAGTAGACTCCCAACAACAAGTGGGCGATCGGCACGGTCTTCCATATAAAGCTTCGAAGGGCGCCATTCCGATGGTGGCTTGGTAGCTGTTGTTGTAGGCAAATTCCACCAAAGGAAGATGGTCTTCCCACGTCCCTCTGAAGTCAAGGACGCACAGTCTTAAAAGGTCCTCCAAAACTCTATTCACTCTTTCTGTCTGGTCGTCGGTTTGGGGATGATAGGCTGTATTCAAGCATAATTGTGTGCCTACTGCTTCTTGCAGACTCCGCCAAAACTCACTTGTGAAGATAGGGTCTCGGTCACTAACAATGCTGGAGGGTATTCCATGGAGTCGGACAATTTCCTTGAGATAAAGAGATGCTAGGGATGAGGCAGTTCTTTTACTCTTGAAAGGTAAAAAGTGGGCGCTTTTAGTAAGCCTATCCACTATTACCCAAATGCTAGTGTTGCCTCTTCCAGACCTAGGCAGCCCATCAATGAAGTCCATTGAGATGCTATCCCACTTCCACTGCGGGACCTCTAGAGGATGGAGAAGACCGCCAGGTTTCTTCTATTCCGCCTTAACCTGTTGTCAAATCATACACTTAGAAACGAAATCTGCCACGTCCTTCTTCATGTCGTTCCAAAAGAAAGTTCTCTTTATGTCCTTGTACATTTTATTCCGCCTGGATGTATCGTCATCTTGGAGTGGTGTGCTTCCTCGAGAACCGCCTTTACTAAATCCCTTGCCTGTGGGACGCATAGTCTTCCATCTCGCCTTAGCCAACCCTTATCGTCGATGGATTATCTGTTGAGGTGACTTGAAGTCTCACCCCTAATTAGCCTATCAATCGTCTCCACAAGCAGAGGGTCTTCGCGTTGTGATGTCCGTATTGAGTCCACTAATGTCGGGCGTACTTCAAGAGATGCTAGCAAGCCCGGTACAAAATCGGAGGAGGGCCTAAAGTCAAAGCTGGCTAAAAACTCTAGGCTTTGCCTTTCAAAAAACAGTGGGCTTAGGGTCCGTTTCTTTCGGCTCAACGCATCTGCCACTACGTTGCCTTTGCTCGGAGTGTAGGAGATCTCGAAATCGTACGAGGCAAGAAACTCCATCCATCTCTGTTGCCTCAAGTTAAGATCTTTCTGCTAGAAAATATATTTCAACGATTTATGGTCAGTGTAAAGTTCGAACTTCTCACCTAGGAGATAGTGTCGCCAAGACTTGAGTGCAAAGACGATGGCAGCTAACTCAAGATCGTGGGTCGGGTAGTTCTTTACATGAACTTTCAATTTCCTTCCACCATAAGCTACTACCCTCTGTTCTTGCATCAAGACAGCGCCTAGCCATGTCCTACATGGATCTGTATAAACTGTGAACATCTTGGTTCCATCTGGCAACGTCAGAACTAGGGCTGTTGTAAGAGCCCTTTTTAGTCGTTGGAAAGCAAACTCGCAATCCAAGTCCCAATTGAACACTAGATTCTTCTTTGTCAGCCTTGTGAGTGGAGCCAAGATTTTTGCAAAATCTCTGATGAATTTCCGATAGAAGCCTGCTAGCCCAAGAAAGCTTCGGACTTCTGTTGCATTCCTTGGTGTCTTCCAATCCTGCACCGCTACTACTTTAGCAGGGTCCACAGCTAACCCTTCTTTGGGTACTATGTGCCCAAGGAACCTTACTTCCTCTCTCCAAAAGTGGCACTTGGAGAATTTGGCTTTTAGCTGATGGACACGCAGAGTTTCCATGATTGCCCTTAAGTGCTGAGCATGTTCTTCTTCACTCTTTGAGAAGATCAAGATATCGTCTATGAAGACTACTACGAACTTGTTGAGGAATTCTCTAAACACCCTACTCATCATGTCCACGAAGTAAGCGGGTGCGTTTGTCAAGCCGAAAGGCATGACAAGCCATTCAAAGAAGTCGTCGGGGGTTCTGAATGCTGTCTTATCGATGCTATATTCAGCCACCCATAGCTGATGAAATCCGGTCACCAAATCGAGTTGGGAGAAAACGGACGCTCCTACAAGCTGATCAAACAGATCGTCAATTCTGGGGAGAGGGTGCCTATTCTTTTTCGTCAGCTTGTTGAGCTCCCTATAGTCAACACATAGACGGAGTGAACCATCCGCCTTTGTGGAGAACACCACTGGAGCGCCCCATTCTGAAATGCTCCTTCTAATGAACCCCTTTTCTAGAAGCTCTTTAACCTGTTTATTGAGCTCTTTCCTTTCCCGTGGAGCCATGTGTCTAACGGGAAAAGCAACGGGCTTTGCATTATCTACAAGATATATGAGGAAGGCTATCTCCCGCTTCTGAGGTAAGCCCTTCACCTCTTCGAAGACATCCGGATATTCACGGACCGCCCTAACCGATTGCAGAGTCTCAACAGAAGCATCTAGCGATTCGAGATAACTAAGCATAACCACATGCGAGGGATTACAAGTAATTTCCAAAGTGTTACCGAGTTGGGTAAGAAGCCTAACCACCCTTTTCTCACAATCAAGGATGGCACCATTACTAGATAACCAATCCATGCCCAAAATCAAAATATATCCCGAGAAGCCCAAAGCAAAGGCACTACATCTAAATTCTATGCTTAGAATAGAAATTTTCAATCCCACACAGATCATAGACAAATGAGCTGGGCCCGCAATTGGATTTGAAACAACTAAGGGGTCCTCTACCATACTAGTTTCTAGGTGCAGAGATTCTACTAAAGCAGATGAAATAAAGGAGTGTGATGTTCCAGAATCAAATAAAGTGCCAACTGGGTGATCATAAAGATAAACTACACTTTCTACTGAAGTATTTATACCTCGTTGTTGCAGAGGTGGCGCTTCTAGCACATGAACCTGTGCCTCTGAGGTGGATCCAGCCCTCTGCCCCTGCCCTCGCTTCTTTGGGCAATCTTTAGCCATGTGGCCTATCTCACCGCAAGAAAAGCACCCACCATTCAACTTGGCCTTCTTTTTCCGGCAATCTTTCACTAAGTTCCCCACTTTGCCACATAAATTACACTTCATCTTCTCTTTGTTGTCTTTCCCGCCCTTCTTAAAGTCTGTCTTCTTAGGCTGTAAACCCTCTTTCTTCCCTTGAGAGCTTTCTGCCTTTGTCTCCTTCTTGCCTTTATCCTCTTCGTTCAGTAATGCCATCTGCACGAACCTTTCATACGTAGCTCCCATGGGTATATGGGTCATGGCCAAACTGTGTAATGGCTCATTCAACCCCTTGACAAAGCGAAGAGCCTTCTTGTGCAGAGTTTTGACTAGGTCCAGTCCGAACCTAGCCAACTGATCAAACTGATTAACGTACTCTTTGACTGTCATATTCCCTTGCTTAAGAAATAAGAATTTTTCCAACTGAAGACTCCTTTCAGCTTCTGAGGGAAATTTAGCCTCAAACCTTGCCCTAAAGTCCTCCCATGTTTCCATTGGTCTTTCTGCATTGGTAACTTCCCACCAGTAGGAAGCCTCACCTTTAAGTAGCCATACTGCCAGTTGTACCTTCTTCCTATCTTCTACCTCAAAGATGACGAATAAGTCCTCGGTTTCCTTCAGCCAATTTCTGGCTGCCACGAAGGACTCGGTTCCATGAAAGTCCTTTCCTTCCATAACTTTAAAATCTTTACATATCTTAGCAAAAGTATTACCACGCGGAGGAGGTGGAGGAGGAGGTGCTGCTGCAGCTGGATGAATTCCTGCAGCTAGGGGAGGAGGAACAGTGGGACCTGGCTTATTGGCCCTTGCTTCTAAGAATCGTCTAAACCAACCAGGTATTGGTACACCCTCTGGCAAGTTAAGTTCTTTGGACATGCTGAAACAAAAAGGATAGATTCAAAACGAAGGATAAAAGATAGTACCTATGGCTTTGGGGGAATATGCCTTTTTAAAATAAAATAACATTTTATCTTTAAAAATGCTTCTTTAAATTTTCTTTTGAAAATAAATTTTCAAAACTTTTTATCTTATCTGGTAAACCATGCTCTGATACCAAGCCAAGCACCCCACCTCCGTTAGGGTCACTCTCAAAGGGAATGCCCTAATTTCGGTGGAGATTTATAAGTATAAGTCACAGATACACAAGACAGATATAATTACACATATTTTGAACAGCGGAAAACAATAACAACTTTTATTTCATCAAAATACATGTTACACAAACCATGCCATAATTGTCTTACAATGCTTCCAAAAACATTACATTTTCATAACTGTCTTGATTTCATAACTTAAAGAAGCATAAAAACATAAGTAAACTGCATTAGTCCCCATAGTTGCTATCCAAAGCCATAGTCCAAAACGAAAGAGATCCAAGCAATACATTCTTTATCTTCAAGCTGGATGTGAAAACTGGTCAAGATGCGGTATTCCCTCCCTGTGGACCTCGGGGTGGGGGGGAAACGGAAGAAAAGAAAACGAAAGAAAAGTAGAGTCAGACATAAAGCCTGAGTAAGTCTTGGACTATTCAGTCTATGAGTAAAGAAATGAGCATGATAAGTACAAACTGGAAATGGTAAAGCACTATAAGCTAAGTTAAGTTGTCTAGAGTCGAATGTACTATCGTACCCCATATTCATCTCTGCAACCTTATAAACTAGTTCCCAGCAGGCCCCCCATAAACAGGGTGAAGTGATCCATTTCTAATGATCGGCTCCTACTCGCATAGTTACATGTGTCTTACGACCCCCGATGTTGTAGCTACCTATGCTGGTCCCACCTTGGGGTGTATCAAGTCCCATGGTGGTGGCCCGACACAATTCTAGAATGCACAGGTACACTACTGGTGCCTAGTGCCTAATTTTTCTGCGCCGGAGTGTGTGCACGCCCGCACCCCGTTAGAACCTACACTACTGCACCACCGCCGTCGATTTGACTTCTTACAGTCAGCCCAGTAATCATGCCCCACCCTGCCTAGTTCAGGGTATCCTGATACACCTTGTAGGGTTACTGCTGAAAAGGGTCCCCCGCTACTAGGTTTTCTATTTCTAGCCAACATGCTAAGTTGGTTAAGTGTTTTGTAAACCTAACCCCCAATCAGTCTGTATAGTTTAGCATGTTCAATTTGATTATGTATTAATTCAATTTACTTAATCCTATCAATCCTGACTCAGACTTAATTGTCTTATTAAAGCCTCGACCTCTCACATTAGATAGGTATTGTTGTGACTGCCTGTTGCCAGTTGGTTACGGGAAGTCTTACGTCACAACTCAGTCTAACCTCGGGTCTTTATTGGGCTCAGTGTTCAACCAACCACATTGGATAGGTATTGTTGTGACTACTGGACAGCCGAGCGGGTCTGGGCAGGTATACGTCACAACTCAATCCAACCTCGGGTTAAACACATCGTATTTTCTAGGTTTACATATTTTGTCACTTTTCTTTTTATTTGTAAATATTTGCAGCCCGTTATTCAAATTCATCATTATTGGGTAAAATTAATTTATACCCCTTAAATGCTCTCAAAGTCATTGGCATGCGTT
This sequence comes from Allium sativum, assembly GCA_030737875.1. Taxonomy (NCBI): domain Eukaryota; kingdom Viridiplantae; phylum Streptophyta; class Magnoliopsida; order Asparagales; family Amaryllidaceae; genus Allium; species Allium sativum. The sequence goes on along the minus strand of CM060912.1, from coordinate 962,147,464 downwards.
AGACATGCCAACACATATGTTTTATATTTTGTTAACCCAACATCATTACCCCCATTTTATACGTTCGCTATAATATAACATATGTTGGGTTTAGCATTTAAGCCCAACTTAGCTACATGAAAAAGGGGAGGCTTAGAACATGGTGTTTATATATTCTAACTAACATCAAAAGGGGTGTGTGAACGCATGAACTTGCAACATAACGATCTAATTAACATAAATTAGGCACTTGTGAACTTGCATTGTAATAGCATATAATCTTAACATAAAACATACCTAAACATGAATCATGGTTTTAAATCTAGTCATGTAAACTTGCATTTAAATTGTGAATCTAACTTCATTATGTGTCGCATATATTATCATATGATTTTGATAACAACATAGGCCTAAAGCATATTTATAATTAGGCATAACACCAAACGCAATCTAGTCATGTTCATAGAGTCAGCACAAGTTCACAAAGATGTTTACTTTTGTCACTAATACAAAAGTATGTCTTTTTTCCGCTAGAATCATAATTCCTATTTCAACATAAATTCATATGAATCATAATACCCAATTGGATCCAACTATACTAAACATGATTATAAAATATACATAGAAGGATCTAAAATCATGTTGGCATAATAGTGAATCATATACTTGCATGAATCTCAATTTTGTTGTAATAAACAACCATAAACATATAGTTGTTAACTTTCAACATGAATCATACACTTGCAAATATCCAATGGTTCTAACATCATTATACCACAACATCCCCAAATCTATTCATAATTAGAATCATAGCAACATACAATTATGAATTATCATCACCACAAATTAAGTACAGTTCCATTTCTCATTTTACACAAATCAAAGCTCAATTATTCATTCACATCGGAATAGCACTCTACTTACAACGTATGACGAATCTTCAATTCAGGATTCTGAATTCTGAATTTGGAGATGCTATCTTTGTTGTAGGCGTTGTTTTGATTTAGTTGTCGTTGCTTTAAGCTCTTAAATCGACTCCTAATCATCTCCCAATTTTGACGGTTGCTCCTAGTCTCTCTTCAGCAGCATGACGGTCTCATTCTCATTTTTATTTGTGTGAATTAGGTGGAGTCTTAGGTCCTTTTTATAAAGTTTGTGAATTAATAAGAACCGTCGATGGAGCTTAGATTAATATTAGCCGTTCGTTTGAAAGAGAGACCAATCAGGAGCTGACACCTAGCCCTAGTGACAAGACAAAGCTCAGAAATTCGGCCTATCACAGATCAGGCCAGCCAGGAGGGGCTGGGTTCGACCTGGCTCAGGGGCCAGGTCGACTACCCAGTCGACCCCCAAGTCGACTATGTAGTCAACCTGGGTGCCCCAGGTCGACTACCCAGTCGACCTGGGTGGCCCAGGTCGACTACCCAGTCGACCTGGGTGCCTTGGGCGGGAAAATTCCCGCCCAACCCATTCTGGGTCCGATTTTTTTTTAAAATTTTAATTTGTTTCTGAGCTGTTTTTGTCTGTTTGAATTTTAAACTGAATTCTGAAACTTTCGGAGGCTATATCTCCCTCATACGGAGTCCGTTTTACGCAAACTCGGACTCTATCTCAAGCAGAATTCCGAGGCGAACGCAATGTCGTATCCCGTTTCCTTTATTTCTTTGATTTGAAATTAATTATACTTTAATTTGTGAATTTCACTGTTATAGAATACAGGGGGTGTTACACATTATTTTGGGAGTTGATTGGCTCCAAAGATATGGGATGGTGGTAGACTGTGAGGGCTTTTTGGTGATGGTAAGAGCAGATGATGGGCGGAGGGGTAGTGTTTGGTGGTCTACCTAATGATAGGCTAATGGCTAGTTTTCTAAATTCCCTCGACATCCCGCATGATGAGTTGTCAGATGTGCCCGTGGCTGGCCAGTATCTGGACATCTTCGAGGAAGTTACCGGACTTCCTCCACACCGAAAGATGGAGTTCCGTATTGATTTAGTGAAAGATGCTTGACCTACAGTGATGCCACTTCGTCGTATGGCACCAAGGGAGCAGCGAGAGCTCGGGGTGCAAGTAAGCGATCTTCTGAAGAAGGGATTTATCAGAAGAAGTGTTTCTGAGTGGTGAGCACCAGTTGTGTTTGCTACCAATGCAGATGGTTCCCTTCATTTTGTGTGGACTATCGCGAGTTGAATTAGGTGACGAGGAAGAATAAGTATCCTCTACCGCAGATAGATGATATGTTTGATCAGTTGAGTAGCGCGAGAGTGTTCTCCCAGTCGAATCTCACAATAGGTTTTCATTATATTAGAGTGGAAACTGAAAGTATAGCTAAAACGGCCTTTAGGACGCCATCTGGATTTTATGAGTGGTTGGCCATGCCATTCGGGTTGATCAATGCACCAGCGTATTTTGTTGATCTTATGAATAAGGTATTCAGAGATCAGTTGAATAAGTTTGTTCTTGTGTTCATGGACGATATACTTGTTTATTTGAGGACAGAGGAAGAACACAAGGAACACTTAAAGATAGTGATGGAGGTGTTGAGAAAACAGCAATTGAAAGCAAAGTTTTCTAAGTGTCACTTCTAGAGGAGGGAAGTGAGATTCTTAGGCCAAGTTATTTCAGAAAATGGTATCGCCGTGGACCCTGCGAAGGTGGCTACGGTACAAGATTGGTCTATGCCCAAGAATGCAACGAACATAAGAAGTTTCTTGGGATTAGCTGGATATTACCGGAAGTTTATCCAAGACTTCTCCAAGATAGCGGCACCGTTGACTTAGTTGACTAAGAAGAATCAAGCTTTCGTTTGGAACGAAAAGTGCGAGAATGCGTTCAAGAGTCTAAAGGAAAAGTTGATATGTGCACCAATATTAGTCATTCCTAAGGGGAATGAAGAGCTGACAGTATATATAGATGCATGTGGTAATGGACTAGGTGCTGTACTGATGCAAGGAGGTAGGGTTGTAGCTTATGCAAGTCGGCAATTGAAACCGCACGAAAGAAGATACCCTACCCATGATTTGGAATTAGCAACGATCGTATTCACATTGAGGATGTGGAGACATTATCTCTTGGGAGAAAGATTCGAGTTGTTTACCGATTATAAATCGTTAAAGTATCTTTTCTCTCAGAAGGATCTAAATCTCCGACATCAAAGGTGGTTATAATTCTTGGCTTCCTACGATTTCAATATCGCATACACACCAGGAAAGGGAAATGCGATAGCTGATGCATTGAGTAGACGACATGCCAGTTTAGGGGCTATGTTTCTTGAGTGGAAGCAACTGGAGTACATCGCTAGGTATGATTTCAGACCAAAGCGCGAATTGGATCCAGAAATGTTAGCAAGTTTGACGATCATACCCACTTTGATTGAGCGGATTGGTTCTATTCAGAGGGACGACACTAACCTATCAGAAATCATCTCAAAATTAGAGATGGAATCGACGGAGACATAAACAAGTATGGGCTTGATCGAGATGGATGACTTAGAAAGAATGGAAGACGTGTTGTGCCCAATGTCAATGGATTGAGAGATGAAGTGCTTAGAGAATGTCATCACTCAAAACTGACTATACATTTCGGTGGTAACAAAATGTATCGAGACATGAAGCAGGCCTACTACTGGGAAGGAATGAAAAGAGACTTTGGGAAGTATATATAAAAGTGCATGAATTTCCAGCTAGTTAAAGCTGAGCAAAAGAAGCCAAGTGGTTTGTTGCAACCATTAGAAATTCCAGAATGGAAATGGGAACAAGTCTCAATGGATTGCATTGATGGGTTACAAAAAACTAGATCGGGCCATGATAGCATTTGGGTGATTGTGAACCGATTGACTAAGAGTGCAAGGTTTATACCCGTTAGGTCGAATAGAATGGCAGCTAAGCTAGCAGAACTATATGTAAAGTGGGTAGTGAGATTTCATGGAGTACCTAAAAGCATTGTCAGTGACCGAGACCCGTTGTTTTCTAGTAGGTTTTGGAAGAGCTTACAAGAGGCGTTAGGATCAGAATTACATTTCAATACTGCGTATCATCCTCAAACCGACGGTCAAACAGAGAGGGTGAATCGTATATTAGAAGATATCTTGAGAGCTTGCATATTAGATTTTGGTGGATCAGGGGATGACCATTTGCATCTAGTAGAGTTTGCATATAATAATATTTATCAATCCAGTATTCGTATGGCTCCGTTTGAAGCTTTGTACGACTGACCGTGCAACTCACCGTCATGTTGGTTAGAAACTGGTGAGAAGTTTGTGCTTGGACCAGATGTGATAAGAGAAACTTCAGACAAGATCAAGATTATTCAACAGCGAATGAAGGCTGCCCAAGATAGGCAGATGAGTTAAGCTGATAAGAGGAAAAGAGATTTAAATTTCTCCATTGGTCACTTGGTGTTTGTCAAGATTTCTCCGTTAAAGAGCGTGATTCGATTTGGCAGGAGAGGTAAGTTAACATCGAGATTTGTTGGTCCATTCCCAAGTCTTGAGAAAATAGGGGATTTGGCATATAAAGTTGAATTACAAGAGAAGATGGCAGGAGTTCATAACGTATTTCATGTTTCCCAGTTAAGAAAATTCGTGCATGACTCCGATATGACTATTTCACCTTATCAGTTGGATGATATCGAAGTAGAACCCGAGGCGGTTGGGAACCGCAAGCCGATTCGTATTGTCGAGCACGATACTATGCAACTTCGAAGGAAAGCGGTGAATCTAGTCAAAGTTCAGTGGGGCGAGAATGAGAATGACTGTACTTCGGAGATAGAGGAGAACATTAGGAAGAGGTATCCAGAACTCTTTTCCTGGTAAGATTCTAATTGCGATTTAGTTTTCCGCATGCTAGGATAGACTTGGTTGTTTGTTATGTATGTTTGATTGTTGTGAATGGTTGATAGGCATGCGCGATCCATTGTTTGTTTCCTAGTTAATGAATTTCGGGGGCGAAATTTCTTAAGGAGGGGAGAATGTAATGACCTGCATTCTACGTATCGGAGGATCATAGAATATTTATTTTATTTTCATATGAGGTCGTATAGTCGTGTAACTTTGGGGAACGACTATTGGGGTCATTTTCCATGTCCATGAATTTCGCCGATTTTTAAATGACCGTTTTACCCCTAGCTGATCTTGTTTCGACCATAACTTTTGATTGGAAAAGAGTTTTGACCTGAAACCACTTCCATTAGATCCGGGTGATGGTTTACCTTTCCATAGAGTGGTCATATGTGAAAAACGGACTTACTGTTTGGGAGGTATGGCTGAAATAGGGTTTGGAAGGCCAAAAACTGCTTAACCGGGCCAAATGAGGTGATTAGTGAATGGGCCCATAACCCGTTTCGGGATAAGGGTTATGGGGATGCTGAAGTGAGTTAGGTTTTCATTTCATTTCAACTCTCTAGCCGTCATTTACCTCCTAGGAACCCTAACAATGGCCTCCAACATCTAGAATCACCCGTAATCACTTTCTAATCAAGTATTTGCCTAATCTACGTCAAATCAAAGGGAAATAACACCAAATCAAGGTCGAGACTGATGTATAGCCTTGGGAAGTATGCCAAACAGAGGATAATTTCAGACTTGGAATTTTTTTTGTGGCTAAGGTGAGTGATTTGCATAGTTCCACACTAATTATGATTAATTAAGGGTAATTAGTGTTAATTAGCGAATTTAATCATGATTGAATTCTAGAAAAATATTCATAAATTTTGAAATATTGTTTTAGGACTTTTTTAGAAAATTTGGTTAATTTGGTTTAGTTTTACTAATCCTATCATTGGTTTTGCTTAAACACGCTTGAGGGAAAATATGGGGTTTTGGCTATGTTTGATCCGTTTTAACCTATAAAATTTTTGTTTTGGTGTTTGTGGTCAATTCTACAAGTTGCAATGACTGTATGGTATGCTTTGTGATTGTCTAGAAGTGCTAGATTAGTCGAAAACACCGTCGAATGGCGTAAATAGCTCGCTGGACAAAGTGCAGGAAATATGTAGGAACCGAACCGGATCGGAACGCCCTACCCGACACCGACCCGTTCGTAAACGGAGGCACCGAACCGATCCACTCACCTGGAGAGCTCCACGACCCGAACCTCCATGAGAGGAAGTACATGAGGCAATCCGAACAAATAAAGGAACTCGACCCGATCCGAATGGGTCCCACAAACCGAAGCTCAGATCGAACCAAAGGGACGTCGATTCGATCAGAGAGGCGCGTCACGACCCGAACCAGGTAGTTGATCACGATCCGAACCAAATGGGGTGTCACGACCTGTAACAGATGAGCATCACGACCAAACCGAATCGAGGAAGAGGGGAAGGACTAAACCAATCTGGAGGAGACCAAAACCCGAGATGCAAAGGTGGTCCAAATGAGTGGTTATAACTTAGGATCTAGATGGGAACCAATGAGTGAACTTCATGAGTTGGAATTTGCTGCAGGACGTGTGCAAAGTGGTTATCGACGTCCATAGCTTTGATTCACCACCGAGACAGATGTTAGGCTACGTATCAGTGCAGTGGGGTAGTTATTACTCCATGGGGTAGAGTGATTGTAGCAAGGCTTTGAGCCAATGCAGTGGAATCGTCATGACTACATGGGGCATCAAAGACTAGTGTCTATGGATCAGTGCAGTGGAGTCGCCATGACTCCATGGGGCAGAGTGATCCAGCAAGGATTTGGGTGATCAAAGCGGTGGATATCGTATGCTTTATGCACTGAGTGAGAGATGTGAGGATGATTTCTATGCTTGATTGTTGCCATCACTATGACATGCACACCCCACCCCCATATTTCTTACACCATATGTTAGTGGCACCTTAGAGTATTGTACGGTATGTTGGGCTAACTCTTTTGTTGCAGGTCCAGGTTCAGGTATGGTTTAGTATACCTGTTATTGTTCTGTTTTGCTTCTTAAGGCTCATACTAGACTTTTGTCTGACCCATAGTTTTATGTCTCTTCTTATTACTTTGGATGCTCTTAAACGGGCAGACTAGAGGCAGGTTAGCTGGTTATGCACGAGTAGCTGATCCGGAGACGAGCAGGAGGCTCGTATGTATTACCTACATATATTCTCCCTGTGTTGTTAATGGTCACTGCTTTGGGCATTAGTAGTGTACCTTCCTTATTAGCTTTAGAGACAGTCTTCAAAAGTTGTAATAATGATGATGTGGAACATAAGCTGTATTTTGGATTTTCCGCTGCTATGATGTTTAGTTTTCAGCTTATGCACTGTCATGCCTATTTTATGTCAAAGTATGTTATTATTATATTTTATTCTATGCGCTGTGAGATATTCTACAGGTTCTTTGTTAGTCTGCTGTTAAGTTTCCTTTCCATCCCTTTCTTTGACGACCGTCCCATGCTGGTTGGACATCGGCACAGCGCACTTTCATGGGAAATGTCGGGTGGTGCGGCGCGGGCCGTCACAGACAATCTATAAAAACACATAAAAATACCCAAAGTAATATTTATTTATTTAAAAAAGATAAGATATAAGAGCATAAAATAAACACGTTTCTGTGCTAATCACTTTGATCATCATCCACAAGGCTTTGCTTTTCAACAAAAGCCTTAATCCATGCATCTCAGCAAGTCACATTGTCAATCCATACCATACCATTGATTTCTGCCAATATATAACCTCTAAGCTCGTACGTCTCAGAGAAGGGTGTTAAGCAAGAGAATAAATTCTCCGCCACCAAACAGATGTATATTTAGCAGAGATCAACGAATACAACCTTAAAGGAATACAATGTCAGACACACAATCCATTTACATGTCCTTTCTGGGTCTGAACGAAACAGGAGGCACCTTATTCCTCCTCCCGTATGTCCACCACAGAAGAGAGAGGCCCTCGCATATCCAGTCAATCTCCAAGTACGTTTGGACGATCACCACTTATTACCTTGTCTTGCGTGTAAGGCCCAATCAAGACATCCGTAATCATCCAAACGATATGAAGGTCTCCAGTCTTCAACCACAATCTTCATCGTCGACTTTTAATCGTCATAGTAATTACTTAAAAGGGGTTAAACCTGGTCTTTCTGAATAACTCGCGCATTTTATAATCAATAATCAAGTGCTATAAAAACACATCATATGCCTCATTCCAATTCAGAATATTCTTTTAATAAAATATTCACATTATTAGGGAAAGGTTCCCATTAATTTTACCAAAAGTAAATTCTTTCAAATTTATTTTTTAATCTTCCTTTGGATATCAATTTCAACATATTTTATTAACTAGTCGGGATTATCGAACCTTACCGCAATAATCATTTATTATTTTCCAATCCCAATCTATTCATCCCACGGAGCAAAAATGGTAGCACTCCATATCTAACACCCACTGTGCTCTGGGTAAAATTAATTACCCTTTCACGTTCAAATCTAATTAAAGATTTAACTGTCGCTTGGAGTAATACTGGTGGTACTCCATTTTCGATCATTTCAAGAATTCGTTAAATTTAATTATCTCATTCTCATTTCAATCTAATTAAAAATTTATTAAAACTTCAATTTGGTTTTAATATCCAAAAATCATTACTTTATGATTATTCAAATTTAAGAAATTAATCTTATCTCTTACTAGGTTAAAGAACCAATGTCATTTAAAACACAGTTCACAATAAACCTAAAATCATCTTCCATCAAAATGTAATCTACACGGAAATCATAACAGTACATAATCGATTTAAATTCCCGTGTCAGAATAACAATATAAATGGAATAGTGGAAAAGCCTTTTAAATTCCATATATAGTAACGGTCTTCATTCACAGAAGCTCATCTCGATTATTACAAAATCGAATTACATTCAATTCCAATTTAATACGTTGAATTGAAAAACTTTACATTGAAAATTTTCCATTAAATCTAAATAAAAAGATTTATAAATTCCAAATCATATCTTCACTATTAATTGGGTTAAAGAACAAACGCTATTTAAAACTTTGTTCACGATAAACCCAAAAATCCAATTTCAATTCAATTCCAACTAAATGTTAATTAATTTGTAACTACTCTAAATCTTATTTAAATGATTTATTCTTTTCTACTCGAGGTTTAAGAACAATGTTATTAAAGACACAGTTCACGACAAACCAGAATCCAATTTATTTATTTAAAAATATTGGATTATTATTCTAGCTGATAACTAATTCATTTTGATAGGAATATATTTTTATCTTTTCAAAGATGGAATTTTTCATCCAAAATCTTTTCGAATTATTAATTATGATTTTATATAATTTTTCCATATTTTTAATAATTTTATCAAGGCCCGTACAGTCGGTTTCCAATAACGGCCACCGAACTGCATCCGTAGTGACCTTTTTCAAATCTGATTTGGACATAATTCCAAATCCAACATTTATATTTCAAATCTCTTATATTCATTGAAAATATCTTTTTGGTACGAACCCAACGGTTCTGGTTTCAGGAGAATCCGACAGTCGGATCTCCCATTACATCAATTTGAAGTTAATGGTTGAAATTCGTGAATGGTCGCTGCACGGCGCATTCTATTCAGGCTATTATATATAATATATATATATATATCATCGATTTCTATTTAATTTTTTTTATAAATTATTATAAATTCGTTTTAAAACGAATTCAACTTCATTTTCACTTTTAAATCCAAATTGAATATTCTATATCATTATAATTTTAAAATGATAATATTTTCAATATATCAGATTTTGCAATCACTTATTTTCGATATTCAGTTTAAAATGAATAAAATCGATCGATGAATGCATTCGGGTTAAATAGCGTTTACTGCACTCGGCTTCACATTTCAATATTTTTGTGTCCATCCAAAATCGGACATCAAAATAACATTTGGATTATTCAGTGAATATTATTTTAAAATATTCGTTATTTTAAAATATTCTTTATTTTAAAATATTCTTTATTTAATAATATTCTTTATTTGAAAATATTCTTTATTTAAAAATATTCTTTACTTAAAAATATTCTTTACTTCTGAATCGGATTGCGACTCAATCAATTACCATATAATTTCAGTTAAATGGATTTCATACATTGCATATATTCAAAAATAGTGATAAATAATCATTAAACAATCCATTCACATCCAGAGAGAAATTTACAACTGTGTGAGCATTAAAATGAGTAAGTAACGCTCATCACAGTCTGTCAACCCATCGATTGATATACAACTAAATATTAGGAATAGTGTATGTCAAATATCATCCCAATACCCGTTTGGGGTTTTCAAACAATAACAATTTATTTATTTGTGCATTTGGGTGATAATTTATCGTCCCGATCCATATTAGATAAATTGGTGTACATAAACAAATCGTCCTATTTGTAAATGAATATTTATTTTCCTTTCGGGAAAATTTTATGCTATTCATATATATACGTTAAATTATATTTTTAACGATAAAATATTTTATTCAACACATGAATATTTAATATAGTTCATTTATACAATAAAAATGATATTTTTATTGTTCAAACATTTTATTCAACAAATGAATATTTTATATAGTTCATTTATACAATAAAAACAATATTCTTATTGTTCAAACATTTTATTCAACACATGAATATCCTATATAGTTCATTTATACAATAGAATGATATTTTTATTGTTCAAACATTTTATTCAACACATGAATACAATACAATCAATATACACAATTCAATCCAAACAAACTTCCATGGTTTGTACAATAAATAGTGTCGAGTGCTACTAAGCACCGTCTGCAATCTAGTATATATTTAACCGTAAAATAGTTTGAGTGACAAAGGGTTCTCACCTTTGGTTCCCACTCCACCAAATCTTTATGCAAAGGAATGTGTCCTTTTCGGCTCTACAGCACACATACGAATCCAAATTAGTTTAATTGCGAAGCTTTTGTCGATATGGCTCCAACGCATGTAGTTTCGCTGAATTCCAAGTTTTATGAAAAAGTTATGCTTTTTATAAGATTCATGTATATATATGTCATTAAACATTAACATATAATTAATTAACCTTAATTACTTGCTAATCCCTTCCTCTATTCCCTTTCCCCTCCAAATATGCAGCACACGCCCAAATAGCCCCAAGTTCCATTCATGCAACTTTCTTCCATCCATTCTCCTTCATTTCTCCATTGTTTTGCCCGAAACCAAAACCAATCTTCATCTCTTCGCATTCCATATCCATGAATTCAACTCAAAACTCAATATACAAAAAAATTGCCGATATTTTACAGCAAAACGCACGCCTCATGTATTCCTACCAACAAAAATCGTTATCGAATTCATCCAAACTTTGTCACAATGTGCTATTCTACCTCACGAGCTCCAAAATAATAACCAAAACGTGTATCGTTGCTTGTATTCACCAAAAATCATAGCCCTAGACCACTTGAAGCTCACGCTATAAAAATACAGCATATAAAAACTACGCCAAATGCCTTGAAATGGGTATGAGGTGGAAGCTCTCCTCATAAGGCTCTCAAATATATTTATTTCATGATTTTAGGAGGTGTGTACGATTTTTTAAAAAAAGGTAGAAGGGGAATTTTTCTCACGTTTTAGGTTTAGAAAGAGGGAGAAAGGCTGCATGAAAAATAGCGGATTAGGTTTAGGTTATGAAGTGTAAATGATGATTTATAGTGCACCCTAATTATTATTTTAAGGATTTTATGTTTTATTATTCTTAAATATCACTCATTTTCGTCGTTTAAAAATCCGTGTGGTCACTTATAGATCCTGTTTTCGATGAAAATTGACATGCAGCTACTCTCTGATATTACGGATCCAACGAAAATAGTTTCATCGAATTCCGAGTATGTATGCACAAACAACAAATTTTTAAAGTCAAAATATTTCCGTTTTTCACTTTAGAAAATCACTCCCAGTCACGTACTGATTCTAAAAATCATGAAATTTGGAATCTAACGATTATTCGACGCTACGGATTCAATAAAAAAAGTTTTCTCAAATTCCGAGGTCATCTCAATAATGTTCCTTTGTAAAATTACTCGAATTAGCTTCAAAAATGCGATTTTAGCGTACCTTTTCTTCTTGTATGCTCAAACGCTAACTTCAAAAATTATGCCCTTTTGGATTTTACCATTATTTGATGATACGAATCCAAAAAAAAAAGTTGAATCAAATCCCGAGATCGTATCAATAATGTTCCTTTGTAAAATGACTACTTGCTTTTGAACAAATGGTTTTGCTTTGCACGACCACATACTGACTCCGTTCGATCCACATTTTGGAACTCAACAATGATTTGTCATTTTGAATCCAAAAAAAATTATCTCGTCGAATTTTGAGCTTCCTAGCAAAATTTCACTTTCTAAGGGCTATGCGATGATTTTAAAAATCGAATTTTCAAAATTTTCAAAATAAAGCATATAAATCAATTTAAATTTTTTAATGAATTTGTTTTTAGTCAAATAAAATATAAAACTAATTTCAAAATTATTCTCGAATTTATTTAGCAAAAATAACCAATTTATGTTCACAAATTCCTTAAAATAGCTTAAATTAAAATTTTAAATTGGTTATAAAATTCCGGGTTGTTACATCTATTGGCTCATGTGAGTAGGCGGCTTCTTAGGAAATACCAAAAACCACTTTTTTATAATTAGAAATAGAGAAAGTAACTTAATTTTGCATGAAAAAAGGAGCCAACCCACCAAAAAGAAGCATTTGAATCTTTTCTTAATTCCCGTGCAAATCTCTATAATGACTTATATTATGAACTGGAGGGAGTATTATTATAGTTGTTGTCAGTTTATTTAAGAATGGAGTGATACCTTTAACTTTATGTTCATACGTTCATATTGATATCAATTCAGACATGCCACATGGATAAAATGAAATTTACAAAGGAGGAACATATCAGTAGTATGGTTTTACATAAATATTTGATAAGAATAGAACCAATGAAATACTCAGACGAGTATCTGTTCGTTGATTTGGGATGAATTCTGAAAATATAAATAAATTTTTAAGTATGCTAAATAAATAATTTTTACTAATTAATAAAGTGGTGTACAACTATCTGGTGATAAAAGCACATACTTATACCTTATATTCTGAGATGGAAATGTGGATATGTGCTAATCTTTGTTGAATGTACCAATTTAATCAACTGATTATTGGTTAATGAATGTTCTTGTTATGACACTAATTCATCAATATATAATTAGCTAGGCACTGAAGTTTTATTCCATCCCACTTACATACATATGCACGATCTTGCTGCCCATAATCCTGGAAATATGTGTCACTTATTTATCATTGCTGCCATAGAAGTTTGAATCATGCACTTGATTTTTTTTGTGTATGTAAGGGCTGACGAACAAATGTGTATATGTTTATATATTTTTGTAAGCGTATATACATATCGTTAGCATATGTGCGCACGCGGATTCTATGCTCGAATAACATGAAATATCATTAGTCTTGATCCTGAGATGCTATCCTAAATTTTTACATATATATGTATATACATATAACTGATGTTTATACATATGTATGCTATGCCACCTTAGTTGGGAAATAAACAATGTAACCATGCAAATGTACCTGCGGCTTTGAAAATTCTGAACCATGTTATATTGTTGTTCATGTGATCTGGGATGCCACCGTATTTGTAATGGCCCGCAAATCCGTGCTATCTGAATTGACTAATAACATCACACGTCCAACCCAAATTGCACAGAAATACGAATCATTATTAGAAAGAAGTTAGAGGATGAGAAATAGAAAGAAAGAAATATTAGAATAGAAGAAAAACGAAGATCACAACTCACAGCGGAACGAATAAAATATATTATATAACATAAGCTTTGAAATACAAATCTGTTTGGTACATATATACATACCATCATTAGAGTACACATAACATTTGATTCAGCGGAAGTATCTCTAAATAACTAACGTTGAAGCCTCCTGCTTCAAGCTCCTCCAAGTGTATCTGTAAAAGCCTGAAACACTTGACTGCCCGTACAAATTTGGGCACCCAAGAGTTTAGGGAAAACAAAGACAAAATAAACTCTGGGTCAGTCATGGGACTGGTGTGAGTAAACTCCAACCACTTGTTTAACTTTCAAAACCCTTTTCGAAAGAAAAGATAATTGTAAGACCAGCCCACACATAAACACGGACGGTTTTTACCTTACTATAACCCAAAACACTTTGATACGAAAATCTAGTGATATTATAATAATGTCTACATCAAGTAAATAACCAAATAGCAGAACGCTTGCATCTCACGCTCCACATATATTATGAAATCAAAACCCGCATGGCGCTTATTGGAGATTGGATTTCCAACATGACAAGGTATGGAACCACCTTCCGATGATGTATCTCTAGAGGCGAATACACCTGGGTTCAACAAGAACGTCTTGCAACCCGGCCCACACATGACCGACCACTCATTTCGCTTGAGTGTATCGAATGTATATCACCAACGGTTGGACTCAAACCACCGTTTCCCGAATGGGCAGAATCGATAGATTTAGAAACAAAAGGAATTTCTCTAGATAGGTGATTATACACCCTAATGGGTGCGACCCACATAGCCATGCTGCCTGCCCGATTTTTGTCCTTTCCCGGTTGTTGAGGCCTGAGGCTACGAATACTTACCATTCATTGATAACACAATCACTTTGAATGCCACATTGTCAGATCCGTTAATCACTAATTGATTTGCACAAATATTCTGGATGTTATGCTAAGGGATAAATCCGTTGCAACCATATACATTCATACAGACCAACCCTTTTTGATCATTGGAAATACTTTGTCAGACATTCATCCATTTACATTCGTTCTGGGATTGAACGAAACCGAAGGCACTATTTCTATTACTAGAAAAGCCCTTGCACTTTACTCCGTCTTTAATATATTCAGCATACTTGGTTCGCAACGTTTATGCCGATACGGAGTGGTTCTTCGGATAATAATCCAACCGGTCTCTCCATATTGACAACGATGGTCAAAACTTCGATAGTCTGTGATTTAACTATCGAATAAAACCAAGTGTTCATCCAACATATCAAACAAATCACTGGGCTCTTTAATTAATATTTCATTAATTAAATCTCTTCTCCATTTCCTTATCAATATTTGTTAACCAAATATTTTCAATAATCACCTCGGCCTCTTATGCCATTTGGAAAACGTTTCCAAATATCAACTTCTTTTATTTTCTATATATTAGAAAAATCTCTATTTGCAATTGGAAACAAATCCAATCACTTATCTCTATCCCTTATCTGTTTACAACATTCGATTTTCATATTCACTTTACTATCGAATTCAATACGTCGATACAATGAATTCTAATTATCAAAATATCCTAAAAATATTCTAACTCCTTAAATTTCCGGAAAATTTCGCCATAACCTCCCCTGTATCGGGAGCATCGGGAAATTTCAAATAGCTTTCCCGGTCCTTCTAATTTCAAAAAGAAAAAGAAAAAGCCAAGCGGCTTGCCGATACGGCGCATAAAACTCATATATGAATTAAACATGTACCTTTTTGTCGAGCACATAAATTTAAATCTTCATATACTTCATATCAAACCTGCTTACACCTGTTCATCTGTTTTCAATTCAATACCATTCAATCGTTTGAATTCAGTTTCGCCATTTATTCTTTAATTAGTCATTTTGCCTATTTCACTTCTTTGTTGAACATAACATGTTCAAACAAAATATTTAATTAGCTTGCTCATAACCAAATTGAATTTCAATTTCAATCCTAGTTCTCTTTTCTATTTCGAATATAAATTTTTCAAATCGAATTCGCTTATTCAAAGCCCAATATTAATTCGAAATCTCATTAACTAATTTCTATTCGCATTAGTTAACTCTATTCAATAAATCAAAAATCTGATTTCTGTTTCAAAAATCAACCCATTACTCCACTGGAGTTCACATATATTTTATAACTCAAATCTGGATTTTTCTAAATAGAAATTTCGATTTTTATTTGCTTAAAATCCTTTAATATCATTAAATAAACCGTTATGGTTTTATAATGGTTCTGGCGCTGCTTTTCTGAAAATTTGATTTTGACATAACTCAAAATCTATACGACGAAATTCAGATTTTTCTCCTTCATTAGAAAACTATTATCAAACCGGTCCTGACGTTTCTTGTTTCGAAGAATTTCGACCCCAATTGAGTCCTGTATATTCGATTGAAGTTCGAATCGCTATTTTACGAACTGCAGCGCTGCGGCGAGTTCGTTTTAAATATATTTATATATATAAACTTTAAACTTCTAAACTTCTTTAAAATGAATTCAACTTCATTTAACTCTGCTTGATTCAAATTCAAATCTCACTTTTATTTGAATTCTAAATTCAAATTCCAATTCCTTTTCTATTTGATATTCAAATTCAATATTTGAATTTCTATTTGAATTCCCTTATTCAAACTCTATATTTAAATTCCATTTGAACTTTCTATATTCCAATTTCTATATATGAATTCTATTGGAATTCAAATATTCAAATTCCTTTTTAAATTCTATATTCAGAATTTCATAATTTAAAACCCATTTGAATTTCATATTCAAATCCCATAGATCAAATCCTATTTGAATTCAATTTGAATCTCTTATATTCAAATTTCATTTTCCATTTGAATTCTAATATTCAAATTCATTTCCAGCCCCATTTGAATTCTAATCTTCAAACTCATTTTTAACACCATTTGAATTTCTTCACTCAAATCCATTTGAATTCCCTTGAATTCAAAATCCATTTCAAAACCATTTGGATTTCCTATTTTGAAATCCTATTTGAAATTCCATTTCCCATTCTACTTCGAAAATCCTATTTCAAAGTTTATTTCAAATTCTATTTTGAAATTTCATATTCAAATTTCTACTTGAATTTCTGTATTCAATTCCATGTTCAAATTCAATACTCGAATTTCTATTTCAAATCTCTATTCAAATTTCATATTTAAATTCCATTCAAATCTCTATTCAAATTTCACATTTGAATTCTTCTTTGAAATACTATATTTCAAATTCTATTCAATTCTTCTTTGAAATTCTATATTTCAAATGCTATTTTGAAATTCTACATTCAAATCTCTATTTGAATTTTCTTATTCCAATTCCTTTGAATTCAAATTTTATTTTGATTTCTTGAATTCAAATTCTATTTTTCCATTCTAATTTCGTCTATTCAAATTCTATTTGAACTTCTATTTGAATTTCTAATATTCAATCTCCTTTTAAAATTCAAATATTTGAACTCCCTTTTAAATTTCAAATGTTATACTCAAATTTCATTTGAGTTATATATTTAAAATTTTCATTTCACATCCTATTTTATTTCAAATTCCAATTTCACACTTGTATTTCTATTTTTGAATTATCAAATGATAATTCTTTTCACTTCATTTATAACTTCGTTATAAAAGAACTATTTATAAACTTCGTTTATAAAGAAACTACTTGTTTTATTTTTTCAATAAAACAAGTTTATGTTTTATTTCATTTAAAATTCAAATTCTATTTAAAAATTAGAATTTTCCCTTTCAAATCTCAAATATCCTTTTTACGATATTTTAAATATCATTACTTAAGCCCAGTGATAAAACACACAAAGCAACCAATTATTTATTTTTCTAACACATCATATATAACAATATATATGCAAACAAATAAACAAACAGATAATATATTTTTGAGGAATCCAGTTGAATTCCTCCAACCTGTTTTCCTGCATCCACAGATGTTAGCACATAAATAATACCCATTCTGCTTCGTGGCAGAATATCGCGGTATAGAAGGTCATCCACTAATCATAGCGTGGGGCGTATAGGGTAATCATCCGCTATGAAACTGCGGGCATCCGCTAATGAGACTGCGGGAATCCAACCAATCAATCAACCCAATATATATATATATAATAGCCTAAATAACTAATATATATAAAACAACCATAAAACATTCACACAAGCAACAGACAATTATTTTTAATGAAATAAAAATAATTCTAAAGGTGAGTGAGATTTACTCACCGGAATTTGCAGTTGTTGAATATCCTGTATATTTCCATATTTCCCAGCTATGCATTTATTCGAACTATCTCAATTGAATTCATCTCACCTTAATCCATAAGGTCTTGGCTCTACAGCAAAACAAAATTTGAATTCCCCTCAGTCTCGTGAACGAGGCCAACTCCGAACTTCCCAGCATCGATTCTTGAAACCTCAACCTCGGCAATCTTTGAAGAACCCATCGAACTTCCTTAGTTTGAACCCCTCATCAACTCTGTCATCGTCAGTATTGAACACAGTGGTACCCCTTCGAACGCGCAACCAAAGTTCAGCTCGCCTCCCTTGAAATCGTGGTGTGCTTCATTCCTCCAATCGCAACCCCTCCCTGGTCCGAACTCAAAACGATTCGCACCCTTTTTCCCCATATCCTTGAATGAATTCGCGAGCGCCTTATTACCCCAAAAACCCGAAGCCGTCGAACATCGATCCTCCCTGACAACATCACTCTCGATTCTGGTTTATGGGAGCGGAGACTATCGTATGAGAAGAGGAATTAACGTCTTCAATTTGGATTGGGTTCCCGATTTATATTGCGATGTTTTGATTTGAGATCGGTATTAGCAAATGAAAGGGGTGCGTGGTTTTATAGCTGAAGAGAGAAGACAGGGAATACATTGTCATTAAAATCGTGTTTCCCAGATAACAAAGGCAGAAGACAAATTCTTCAGCTCGATGTAAGGTAGGTTGCGCGATTTTCAGTTTCTAGGTCCGCTGAGTGAAGAAATAGGTCGGTTGTTAAGGATTGAAAGGATTTTATTTAAATTTTATTTATATTAAAACTAAAATATCTCGTCACCCCTAACTCGAAACCCTTAATCGCTATTTAACCGTAACGACTGATGTTCTCGGATTATGATGTTAATTTGAACTCCACGAGACTGATTCTGAAATTTTAAATTCAACTGTATAGAACAGAAAACAATTTAAATTAACGGTTAAATATATAAATCGATTTCAGATAATAAAATTTCACGAAAATAAATTATTATTACTATTTTAATTCAAACAGAATTTATATTAATCTACTGAACTGTTTTTCAATTCAGTTTTAACTGTGAATTAAACTGCTTGTTAATAACTCGATATATTCAAAATTATCTCCTATGTCGATAGATAAATTCAATATAAAATTCATTTGTATTCCCAATTAAATATTTAAAACCATACTAAATATTTAAAATAAACTGTTTAAAAACCTGGGTCGTTACATTCTTCCCCCCTTAAAATAATTTCGTCCTCGAAATTGCTAAGGTAGGAAAAAGGGTACAAATCCATTCCTTTATGTTGAAACTTACCTCTTCATATTTCAACAAATTTTAATTCCACCAAAACCTTTGGTCTTCCTTCACTTAATTCGAATGATCAACGATCAATCCATTTATGTCCAATCTATGTTCTATTAAACCAATCCAAATTGATTCTAGTCGATTGATTCACTTCAATCCATTTAACCAGCTTAAGTTAAATTCCAATTCCAGAATCCAAATCCCAGGATTTTTATTTCAAATCCTTTGAAATACATAAATGTATACTTATATTTATTTTCATCTCAATTCAAAACATTTGAATTTTCAATCTACTTGTTTTCTTTCAAAACAAATTTCCATCAAAAATTTCTAAGGCAGCAATTCATCACTTAGAAACTCGGAAATGAACACTGATGATGTTGCAATCATCATCAGAATTACTTCCCAGCCACTGAAGTGAGTTCAGTGCTTTATTATTTCAAAATTCACCTAAAACGATTTTCTTTCAAATCCTTCTAAAACAAAGCTATATTATTTTTATATACTTTGAAAAATATTTTCAAACTTCCCAGGATTTTGAATTCTTAATTCTGGTTTGAATTAAATTCTAATTCATCTCATTTGTATATTTTTAATTTCTATACAAATTCTATTTGGTTATAATTAACCATTCTAAATTTATAATCTCATTTGATTATAATCCTAACAATCAACACATCCATATAATAATAATTCTAGAAAATTATTCTTTCTATATCAAAATAGAAATTTTGGGTAAAATTATTTCATTTACCCTTTTTAAAACGATACTGTGTCGAATTTCTCTGTTCAAGTGTTTAGAAATCCCTATCGACTTCGTGGCGTCCCACGATTCGACCAGAATTCATAAACCACTCGCAGACTAGCCAACACAATATAAACAATTTTTATATCAAATAACAAATACGCTCTCTCGTAGCTATACACTCAACTCATTCTAGGGTACTACTGACCCTATCTCTAATGAGCACACGCCACACAAGCCTAGGTATTCACTCAACCTCGCTCTGATACCACCTGTAATGACCCCGAGATTCGAGTAGGCTTTTCAACCATCCTCTCCTCCCTCGGCACTGGGCTAACCTCCCAGCGTGGCTTACAGAGATACCTCAGAACTGCTTTTACGGCCAGCCTCTCGACTCGACCAACCCACATTGTCGGGAGATGTAGGGGTAAGAGTCTCCCGTTCGCCACCTAACGCGAAGCGAGAACCCCCTATCATCCGTACCAATTAAGCAACCAGCTCTGATACCAACTGTAATGGCCCGCAAATCCGTGCTATCTGAATTGACTAATAACATCACACGTCCAACCCAAATTGCACAGAAATACGAATCATTATTAGAAAGAAGTTAGAGGATGAGAAATAGAAAGAAAGAAATATTAGAATAGAAGAAAAACGAAGATCACAACTCACAGCGGAACGAATAAAATATATTATATAACATAAGCTTTGAAATACAAATCTGTTTGGTACATATATACATACCATCATCAGAGTACACATAACATTTGATTCAGCGGAAGTATCTCTAAATAACTAACGTTGAAGCCTCCTGCTTCAAGCTCCTCCAAGTGTATCTGTAAAAGCCTGAAACACTTGACTGCCCGTACAAATTTGGGCACCCAAGAGTTTAGAGAATACAAAGACAAAATAAACTCTGGGTCAGTCATGGGACTGGTGTGAGTAAACTCCAACCACTTGTTTAACTTTCAAAACCCTTTTCGAAAGAAAAGATAATAGTAAGACCAGCCCACACATAAACACGGACGGTTTTTACCTTACTATAACCCAAAACACTTTGATACGAAAATCTAGTGATATTATAATAATGTCTACATCAAGTAAATAACCAAATAGCAGAACGCTTGCATCTCACGCTCCACATATATTATGAAATCAAAACCCGCATGGCGCTTATTGGAGATTGGATTTCCAACATGACAAGGTATGGAACCACCTTCCGATGATGTATCTCTAGAGGCGAATACACCTGGGTTCAACAAGAACGTCTTGCAACCCGGCCCACACATGACCGACCACTCATTTCGCTTGAGTGTATCGAATGTATATCACCAACGGTTGGACTCAAACCACCGTTTCCCGAATGGGCAGAATCGATAGATTTAGAAACAAAAGGAATTTCTCTAGATAGGTGATTATACACCCTAATGGGTGCGACCCACATAGCCATGTTGCCTGCCCGATTTTTGTCCTTTCCCGGTTGTTGAGGCCTGAGGCTACGAATACTTACCATTCATTGATAACACAATCACTTTGAATGCCACATTGTCAGATCCGTTAATCACTAATTGATTTGCACAAATATTCTGGATGTTATGCTAAGGGATAAATCCGTTGCAACCATATACATTCATACAGACCAACCCTTTTTGATCATTGGAAATACTTTGTCAGACATTCGTCCATTTAAATTCGTTCTGGGATTGAACGAAACCGAAGGCACTATTTCTATTACTAGAAAAGCCCTTGCACTTTACTCCGTCTTTAATATATTCAGCATACTTGGTTCGCAACGTTTATGCCGATACGGAGTGGTTCTTCGGATAATAATCCAACCGGTCTCTCCATATTGACAACGATGGTCAAAACTTCGATAGTCTGTGATTTAACTATCGAATAAAACCAAGTGTTCATCCAACATATCAAACAAATCACTGGGCTCTTTAATTAATATTTCATTAATTAAATCTCTTCTCCATTTCCTTATCAATATTTGTTAACCAAATATTTTCAATAATCACCTCGGCCTCTTATGCCATTTGGAAAACGTTTCCAAATATCAACTTCTTTTATTTTCTATATATTAGAAAAATCTCTATTTGCAATTGGAAACAAATCCAATCACTTATCTCTATCCCTTATCTGTTTATAACATTCGATTTTCATATTCACTTTACTATCGAATTCAATACGTCGATACAATGATTTCTAATTACCAAAATATCCTAAAAATATTCTAACTCCTTAAATTTCCGGAAAATTTCGCCATAACCTCCCCTGTATCGGGAGCATCGGGAAATTTCAAATAGCTTTCCCGGTCCTTCTAATTTCAAAAAGAAAAAGAAAAAGCCAAGCGGCTTGCCGATACGGCGCATAAAACTCATATATGAATTAAACATGTACCTTTTTGTCGAGCACATAAATTTAAATCTTCATATACTTCATATCAAACCTGCTTACACCTGTTCATCTGTTTTCAATTCAATACCATTCAATCGTTTGAATTCAGTTTCGCCATTTATTCTTTAATTAGTCATTTTGCCTATTTCACTTCTTTGTTGAACATAACATGTTCAAACAAAATATTTAATTAGCTTGCTCATAACCAAATTGAATTTCAATTTCAATCCTAGTTCTCTTTTCTATTTCGAATATAAATTTTCAAATCGAATTCGCTTATTCAAAGCCCAATATTAATTCGAAATCTCATTAACTAATTTCTATTCGCATTAGTTAACTCTATTCAATAAATCAAAAATCTGATTTCTGTTTCAAAAATCAACCCATTACTCCACTGGAGTTCACATATATTTTATAACTCAAATCTGGATTTTTCTAAATAGAAATTTCGATTTTTATTTGCTTAAAATCCTTTAATATCATTAAATAAACCGTTATGGTTTTATAATGGTTCTGGAGCTGCTTTTCTGAAAATTTGATTTTGACATAACTCAAAATCTATACGACGAAATTCAGATTTTTCTCCTTCATTAGAAAACTATTATCAAACCGGTCCTGACGTTTCTTGTTTCGAAGAATTTCGACCCCAATTGAGTCCTGTATATTCGATTGAAGTTCGAATCGCTATTTTACGAACTGCAGCGCTGCGGCGAGTTCGTTTTAAATATATTTATATATATAAACTTTAAACTTCTAAACTTCTTTAAAATGAATTCAACTTCATTTAACTCTGCTTGATTCAAATTCAAATCTCACTTTTATTTGAATTCTAAATTCAAATTCCAATTCCTTTTCTATTTGATATTCAAATTCAATATTTGAATTTCTATTTGAATTCCCTTATTCAAACTCTATATTTAAATTCCATTTGAACTTTCTATATTCCAATTTCTATATTTGAATTCTATTGGAATTCAAATATTCAAATTCCTTTTTAAATTCTATATTCAGAATTTCATAATTTAAAACCCATTTGAATTTCATATTCAAATCCCATAGATCAAATCCTATTTGAATTCAATTTGAATCTCTTATATTCAAATTTCATTTTCCATTTGAATTCTAATATTCAAATTCATTTCCAGCCCCATTTGAATTCTAATCTTCAAACTCATTTTTAACACCATTTGAATTTCTTCACTCAAATCCATTTGAATTCCCTTGAATTCAAAATCCATTTCAAAACCATTTGGATTTCCTATTTTGAAATCCTATTTGAAATTCCATTTCCCATTCTACTTCGAAAATCCTATTTCAAAGTTTATTTCAAATTCTATTTTGAAATTTCATATTCAAATTTCTACTTGAATTTCTGTATTCAATTCCATGTTCAAATTCAATACTCGAATTTCTATTTCAAATCTCTATTCAAATTTCATATTTAAATTCCATTCAAATCTCTATTCAAATTTCACATTTGAATTCTTCTTTGAAATACTATATTTCAAATTCTATTCAATTCTTCTTTGAAATTCTATATTTCAAATGCTATTTTGAAATTCTACATTCAAATCTCTATTTGAATTTTCTTATTCCAATTCCTTTGAATTCAAATTTTATTTTGATTTCTTGAATTCAAATTCTATTTTTCCATTCTAATTTCGTCTATTCAAATTCTATTTGAACTTCTATTTGAATTTCTAATATTCAATCTCCTTTTAAAATTCAAATATTTGAACTCCCTTTTAAATTTCAAATGTTATACTCAAATTTCATTTGAGTTATATATTTAAAATTTTCATTTCACATCCTATTTTATTTCAAATTCCAATTTCACACTTGTATTTCTATTTTTGAATTATCAAATGATAATTCTTTTCACTTCATTTATAACTTCGTTATAAAAGAACTATTTATAAACTTCGTTTATAAAGAAACTACTTGTTTTATTTTTTCAAAAAAACAAGTTTATGTTTTATTTCATTTAAAATTCAAATTCTATTTAAAAATTAGAATTTTCCCTTTCAAATCTCAAATATCCTTTTTACGATATTTTAAATATCATTACTTACGCCCAGTGATAAAACACACAAAGCAACCAATTATTTATTTTTCTAACACATCATATATAACAATATATATGCAAACAAATAAACAAACAGATAATATATTTTTGAGGAATCCAGTTGAATTCCTCCAACCTGTTTTCCTGCATCCACAGATGTTAGCACATAAATAATACCCATTCTGCTTCGTGGCAGAATATCGCGGTATAGAAGGTCATCCACTAATCATAGCGTGGGGCGTATAGGGTAATCATCCGCTATGAAACTGCGGGCATCCGCTAATGAGACTGCGGGAATCCAACCAATCAATCAACCCAATATATATATAATAGCCTAAATAACTAATATATATAAAACAACCATAAAACATTCACACAAGCAACATACAATTATTTTTAATGAAATAAAAATAATTCTAAAGGTGAGTGAGATTTACTCACCGGAATTTGCAGTTGTTGAATATCCTGTATATTTCCATATTTCCCAGCTATGCATTTATTCGAACTATCTCAATTGAATTCATCTCACCTTAATCCATAAGGTCTTGGCTCTACAGCAAAACAAAATTCGAATTCCCCTCAGTCTCGTGAACGAGGCCAACTCCGAACTTCCCAGCATCGATTCTTGAAACCTCAACCTCGGCAATCTTTGAAGAACCCATCGAACTTCCTTAGTTTGAACCGCTCATCAACTCTGTCATCGTCAGTATTGAACACAGTGGTACCCCTTCGAACGCGCAACCAAAGTTCAGCTCGCCTCCCTTGAAATCGTGGTGTGCTTCATTCCTCCAATCGCAACCCCTCCCTGGTCCGAACTCAAAACGATTCGCACCCTTTTTCCCCATATCCTTGAATGAATTCGCGAGCGCCTTATTACCCCAAAAACCCGAAGCCGTCGAACATCGATCCTCCCTGACAACATCACTCTCGATTCTGGTTTATGGGAGCGGAGACTATCGTATGAGAAGAGGAATTAACGTCTTCAATTTGGATTGGGTTCCCGATTTATATTGCGATGTTTTGATTTGAGATCGGTATTAGCAAATGAAAGGGGTGCGTGGTTTTATAGCTGAAGAGAGAAGACAGGGAGTACATTGTCATTAAAATCGTGTTTCCCAGATAACAAAGGCAGAAGACAAATTCTTCAGCTCGATGTAAGGTAGGTTGCGCGATTTTCAGTTTCTAGGTCCGCTGAGTGAAGAAATAGGTCGGTTGTTATGGATTGAAAGGATTTTATTTAAATTTTATTTATATTAAAACTAAAATATCTCGTCACCCCTAACTCGAAACCCTTAATCGCTATTTAACCGTAACGACTGATGTTCTCGGATTATGATGTTAATTTGAACTCCACAAGACTGATTCTGAAATTTTAAATTCAACTGTATAGAACAGAAAACAATTTAAATTAACGGTTAAATATATAAATCGATTTCAGATAATAAAATTTCACGAAAATAAATTATTATTACTATTTTAATTCAAACAGAATTTATATTAATCTACTGAACTGTTTTTCAATTCAGTTTTAACTGTGAATTAAACTGCTTGTTAATAACTCGATATATTCAAAATTATCTCCTATGTCGATAGATAAATTCAATATAAAATTCATTTGTATTCCCAATTAAATATTTAAAACCATACTAAATATTTAAAATAAACTGTTTAAAAACCTGGGTCGTTACAGTATTGCTTTGCAATACTGTTCATTGTTGTTCGTTTTGTCGATCATTACCTGAATCCTTGAATCCTATGCGTGTATGTGTGTGTGTATATATATATATATATAGTAATGGGAATTCATATGTTGGAGGATATTGAATTATCAAAACTAAAAGGTTAAATGGAGATTCAAACTTATGATTTTGTAATCTGTTTTGCATCGTCATTATGATAACATATGATTTTCTGAGAATTACTAGTGATTTGAATTCATACTACAGTCCCAACTAATTCTTATTATAACATATATATATATATATATATATGTGTGTGTGTGTGTGTGTGTGTGTGTGTGTGTGTGTGTTTCTAACTCATATTATATTTGGAAATTCATAAGCCGGAAGCATATGGTAATTCAACATATGTATTTCAGACATAAATCCAAATTCCCTTCATATGATTCAAACTTATGTCATATCTATTGATAATATAGGGTAATTCAAAAATACGATCAGTACTTTCCCCACACCCCATATTGTATCTTTGAATATTGTCATTTAAGGTTGTACTTTGTTGTGACTGAAGGAAAAAAAATAAAAGGGAAGAAGCATACAACAACTATATTTTTTATCTTGTATATGTGAATTGGATCCTGCAAATAGCTTTTTCATGCTGTTGTAACAGGCGTAGGCCACACCCCACTTAACTAAAATATACGTGGCTTTAATTCCTACCTTTAGCAACATATATCCTAGTTCGAAATACATATGTAGTGATTACCCAGAAGGATGACTTGTTATCTTTGTCACTGTTTGCACGTCATACTGTTTATGTGATTTGGAAATTCTTGTTTTTTGTGCATTCAGCATCTTTTAGTTGATAGAAAATATTTGGCTCAAAAACATGGAGTTGTAGCTTATAAATTTTGAGTTAAGATTCACTATTTTATATTAGTTTCTGCTCGATGTTGAGTTACTTGAATAAAGATTAATCCTGACTTGAGTGTTTTGTGTTTTGCATGAAATGCTCGAGTCAGACCCGAGCGTTACAAAATTAAAGTTTTCAGTCTATGATTCGAAGATCGGCGAAGCTAGGGATTTCCGAAGACATGCGTGCTTGGAAGATTTTAAACTAGTAATATATTTTCTTGTATTTAAAGTAAATCGTATTTCCAGTTCCGTTGTATAGAAAATTTTTGTATTAAAAATCCTGATTTATATACAAAGGTTATTTCAGTGTTCAATACTGTGTTATTCATGTATTCTATGTTTTTCCATGTTGATTTTATTTTTTAAAACTTTGTATGCTCTCTAACGGTCCATTTATTTGAATGTCTTAAGTTGGTTTAATTACCAATTTGAGGCGGTTAAAAAGGCGGGACATTACAGATACATTTATATTCAAAGTTGTTTTCTACACTATGCTCATATAATAATATCAAAGATATTTGTTTTAAGACGTACCAAACATATTTAGTTATTTTATAGTAAAAATCTATCCTCCATCTTGAATTGCATTATGTGATGGAACTGAGTCTTATAATAGCTTCATTTTTCCAAATATTCATTGCGCTGTTTATTACTTGCTTTATTTTAAGGCATTCATGGGAGTAAACTCGTTCCGTGATATACGGCATGGTCTCGTGATTTACCTTATTTTAAAGTAAAGTTTTATAACTTATTTCAAGTTCTCACACCAGTTCCATGACTTATCTAGAGTTTATTGTTTCAAACTAAATTCTGCGTGCCCATATTTTCCACACGGGAAGTTGGTAGTTTTGGTTTGTAGATACTATTCTTTAACAGAATCCTGGATTACGGCTAGAGCTATATTCTAAAAACTCTTGTAGTGAACCTCCTTCTCGGTAAATCCAAATCGATCGTTAAACCGATTAAATCGAACCAAAAAGGAGAATACGCTAACTTTAGGCACACAACACATCAGAACAAATAATAGACGACTTATATAAACATCATAATAATGTTACATTAAAGTACAAAATATTAGACTATTGAAAATAATACAATGGAAAATGAATTTATAATAAATGTAATACAATGCAGTGGAAACAAATAAATTAACATAGCGAAAGACTATCAATGCTCTGTACACAACTTTAAGCTTCAATCTAGAATCCTGCCAAATGAAATAATTTGCAAAACCAAAACTACTGAATGCCCATGTGGAAAATATGGGCACCCAGATTTTAGATAGAAACAATAAACTCCGAATCAATCATGGGACCGGTGTGAGAACTAAAAACAGTTATCAACTTTACTTTAAAACATAGTAAATCATGGGACCATGCCATATAACACGGAACGGGTTTACCCCCATGAATATCGGTGCATAAACAACAACCAATAATAGTCATATGGATCTATAATGCATCATACAACATGCAATTCCTCAATCTAATCATTTAGGCTTAATCCCAAATTTAGATTTTCCAAATCTAATTCACTTTACAGAAATTATTCCTTTGGACTTTATTCCCGATTTCTTATTTCAAATCATTTGAAATACATATCTAGCTTTAATATCAAAGTAGATTTCACTTCGGGATCTCAAACCAAAATCTTTGGAAATATGAATTCCAAAATATCACAATGCATACAAGCAAGTATGCAACCAAATATCGCGCTACCCGTCGACAAGGCAAAGGATACGTACCTTACCAACTTGGTATATATATATATATTTGTGTGTGTGTGTGTGTGCACCTCCCACTATGGAGCAGGCTACACTGACCACTCACCAATTAAAGCCCTGGGTCTCTCTCACCCATACTTTTAGTCCTCAGGATTACCCAAATCTTTAGCCACATACCAAATCATTTCATACCCCGATGTAGGGAAAATCATTTCACAACATAATAATCACAAGTACTTTCCAAATAATAGTACTTTACATTAGCAATTCACAAATATGATCAGTCACTATTAATCACATAACCTTTGAGCTCGTATGTCTCAAAGAAGGGCGTTAAGCAAGAGAATAAATTCTCCACCACTAAATAGATATATCATCAATAAAAATTAATCGGTTATGTGATGAATTGCAATGTCAAACACATAATACATTTCGAAATCATTTCGACAATATCAGGTTTAGCCCTCGAAATCCTTTCTGTTTTATAAAACATTTCTATAAAGCATTCCATGTCCAAAATCGGGAATACATTTCTTTTCACTTAATAAAAATATCATTTCAAAATCATTTATTAAATTTTAAATGAAATCAACAACATCGCTAAACATCTCGTAGTCAAATCGTGAAATGTTTCACAAGATGTTAGCATACAAATATTTATACCCAACCCAATGCTAATTGTTAAAACATATTTTGCTCATAAATTGGTCGAGCACAATCCAAACAATCAATCAATCCCAATCATTTTCAAAAACCTAGTGTATTTGGTTTACATCACATATCATGTTTTGGTAAATTTAATCACCATTCACTCATTTAAATCTAAATAAAGATTTATTAAAGCTCTTCTTCATTTTAATCTCTAAAATCCATTACTTAATGATTATTCAACTTTTTGGAAATTAATCCCTTCATCGTTTTAATATCTAAAATCATTACTTAATGATTGTTCAACTTTTTGGAAATTAATCCTACCTTTAACTGGGTTAAAGAAACAATATCACTTAAAAAACAGTCCACGATAAACCCAAAATCATCTTCCATTCAAATTGGAAACTTCACGGAAATCATAATAGTATATAATCGATATAAGTTTCTGTATCAAATCAATACTATAAATGGAATAACGACAGGGCCTTTTAAATACTGTAAATAGTAACAGTTTTCCTTCATAGAAACTCATCTCGATTATTACCAAATCGAATTCCATTCAATTCCAATTTAATGTTTTAAATTGGAAAACTTTACTTTGGAAAATTTCCATTAAATTTTAATAAAAAGATTTATAAATTCCAAATCATATCTTCACTATTAAATGAGTTAAAGAACTAATGTTATTTAAAACACAGTTCACGATAAACTAAAAATCCAATTCTTATTCAATTCCAATTAAATATTAATTAATTGGTAATCTTCTCTAAATCTTAATTAAAAGATTTATTCTTTTCTCAACTGGGTTTAAGAATGGTGTTATTTAAGACACCGTTCACGACGAACCCAAAATCCAATTTGATATTAAATATAAGGCTCTAAATAGAAATAATATAGGCTTATATTCAATATCAAATTCTTAAACCAACAGATATCGTATTGGGAATAATGATATCAGTATCTTCCAAATTCCTCAACAATATCCGTATAACCACGGAATCCAATATCAAAAATATCTCGAAAATTACTTCCATTCCAATTTATTCATTTGGAAACTCTGGTTATTTTAAAACCCCTTTTCCAGCCAAGTTTATTATTTCCAAAAATCATTGGATTAATATTCTAATTATTAACTGGTGCATTTTGATAAAAATATTTTTTTTATCTTTTCAAAACTTGGAATTTATCACCCAAAATCTTTCCAAATCATTTATTTTGATTTTTCACAATTTTTCATATTTTTTATAATTTTATTAAGGCCTTTACAGTCAGTTTCCAATAACAGCCACCGAACTGCATCCATAACGACCTTTTCTGAAATTGATTTGGATATATTTCAAGATCTAACCATTCAAATTTAAATCTCTTATATCCATTGGAAAGAACTTTTCGATATGAACCCAACGGTTTTGGTTTTAGGAGAATCCGACGGTCGGATCTGCCGTTACGTCCATTCGAAGTTAATGGTCAAAATTCGCGAACGGTCGTTGTGCGGCGCGTTCTATTCAAGCCATTATATATATAATATATATATCGTCGATGTTAATTTAAAACATATTTTATAAATTTTTTATAATTCATTTTAAAAATGATTCCAACTTCCATTTCAATTTTAAATCAAAATTGAATATTCCATTACACGATAATTTTATATATCTCATATTTAAGCTAAAAATAATATTTTTAGCAAATAAATATTTATTCTATTTAGTGACCATTTTATATATCGCATATATATGTTAAAAATTATATTTGTAACAATCCAATTATTATTTCAATACATGATTACAGTGCATATTTTTTTTCACATCGCATATATTTATTTTATTCACATTGCATATAGATATTTCTCACATCGCATATATATATTTATCACGTAACATATATATTTTATTCACATCGCTTATATATATTTTATTCACATCTCATATATATATATTTTTCACACCGCATATATATATTATTCACATCGCATATATATATTTTATTCACATCTTATATATAAATATTATTCACATCTCATATATATATTCTATTCCGATCGCATATATATATATATATATTTTATTCACATCTCATATTTATATTTTATTGCCATTTCATATATATATTTTATTCACCTCATATATATATATATATATATATATATATATATATTACAACGCATATGTATATTTCACTTCACAACGCATATATATATATATATATGTATAAAATTTCACAACGTATATATAATATTTCACAACGCATATATATGTTATTTCACAATGCATACATATATATATATATATATATATAATTTTACAATGCATATATATTATTTCACAACGTATATATATTATTTTCACAATGTCTGTATATATATATATATATATATTTTATTATACAACGCATATATATATATACATGTGTGTGTGTGTGTATATATATATTATACTCCATTTCACATCATGGTCACAATACAATCAATTAAATCGTCCATGGTCTATGGACGAGGGAGGTGAGCTAACAAGCACCGTATACAATTTATAATGATTAAAATTGGTAAAAATATATACTGCCAGTTCATATATGTAGTTATAAAATAAATAACTATACAAGAATTATAGTGAGTAGTTCTCACATTGATCGGATAGAAACCGTTTAATAACGATTGTTTTAATCAAATCAAACGTGCGTTTAATTTGACTAAAAATATGAACCAGCTCTGTTTCTGTTCCAGTCAGTTTGATCACGAAGATCGTGTCAACACGAGTCCAACGCACCTGATTTCGCGAAATTTCGTTGTCGTATGAAAAAGATATGACATTTTAAAGGTTAATTACAATTATTTGACTAATTAAATAATGAACTTTAATTTATTATTCACTAATTTCTAATCTATCGTTAATCTTCGTTCTTCATCATCGAACTCTAACTATTCTCATTTCATGTGAATGCACCCAAAAACCTTCGACCCTCTACATTCAACCGCATGCTACCACTGGCCACCGGCCATCGATCAAGCCACCCCACATCGTCCACCCTCATCTTACCATCCTGCCGCCCAAGTCTCAGCCAATTCGATCAAGGCCATTGTCAGAAAAAGCCCACGAATGCAGCAGCCTTTATGGCTCGCTTCTGCTCCACTAACGATATTAAGGATGATCTCCATTGTTGATGTCATCAAGCTTGGAGAGACGAACCCTTTCCAGTTATAAATTTTGAATAACAATACTTGGATTTGTAGAAAATGAAGATCAAAATTTGGAGCAATCTCGCACTTGAAATTATAATGACGACGCAAATAACTGGGGCCTAGAGTTTTGAGATTTTGGAGTATTTATAGGTTATAGTATAATATTAATTCGTTCACTTATTACTTGTTAATCGTTCCGGACTCCAAATCAAACCCAAGGACTGTCGTTCCTAACAAAATACCCCCATTTTGGACACAATTGGATATGTTTCGTATGCCAATTTGACAGTTTTCATCAGTTTTCCTCAAAATTAAAATATAAATCAATATGTTGAATTTTAAACGTATATTTTAATTTACCGGGGCCGCGTACTGACTCCAAAAATTACTGTAACGACCTGGGGAGTTTGACTCTCGAATTCCAACAATAATACATAACTCGTATCACTTGTTAGAACTCAAGTATTGAAAACACCAGATAGTTAATGAAAAAATTTAGAGGATGAGATGAGAAACGATGAAATTTTAGAGTAGAAGAAGAAGAACACCACAACCACATCAGAGTCTCACATTGCAGCTGAACAAAATATAATATAGAAGTAAAACTTGACTAAGAGCTTTGAAATAAAACTTACAATCATCAGAGTACATAAACAAATTTGGACAGTTAACATAATCTGTCCTCTTATACAACAACAGCGGAACACACAATAGATATATATGTCTGAACTCTTGCAGCTAACCTTCAGACTTCACAACGTCCGATAACATGAACCTGTACACCTGGTCAAACCCGAGCATTTACAAAACGTTGGATTAGTCTGATGAACCAAAGTGAGAAAACTCGCTAAGTTTAAAAACATCACCCAACTTGATTTTAAAGTCAAACCATTTCTTTTTGAAATCGTATCTTTTTCTGATATTATAATAGTGTCTAAACACAAGTAAATATCAATCTAGCGGAATGCTTTCATTTAACATTCCACATATATAGTATACCATCAAAACCGCGGGCTCTTATTGGAGATTGGATTCCAACTATGATAAGGTATGGAACCACCTTCCGATAGCGTTTCTCTAGAGGCGAATACACTGGGTTCAACAAGAACATCTTACAACCCAGCCACACATGACCGACCACTCATTTTGCTAGAGTGTATCGAATGTATATCACTAACGGTTGGCAGCTACCCTACCATTTCCCAAAAAGGGACAACATAAAAATAGATTAAATAAGGAAATGAATTATCTCTAGATAGGTGATTATAAACCTTACTTGGGTGCGACCCACTTCGCCATGCTACCTGCCCGATTTTTTTCATTTCCCAGTTGAAGAGGCTTGAGGTTTAACACTACCTTTAGCACAACATATCACCATTCACTTTGAATGTCACATCATCAGATCCACCAAATCACTAATTGACGTCCAGAACCATACCCTGGTTGCTAAGCTAAGAGAAATGCATTTCTCCGCCACTAACAGAAATACGTTTGTAAAAATCAACGTATGTGAGTTTTAAGAAATATTCTCTCTGACATTCATCCATACAAGTCATCCAGGAACAAGATGAACTGAAGATACCCTCCTACCACATCCTAAGTATCAACCTAGAGATCAGTAGCGAGTAGTCCCTGCAAATCCGTAGATTTCACCAACGACAGAACCTCAATATATCTCAGGGGAGAATCAGAGATTTTAAGGGGTATTCCGTTTTAAGAAGATCTATGGTCTTCGATTTCTCTAGCTTGATCAGCACCTGATATCTTCAACATTTTCGTATTTTCTGATCGAAATGGTATTCGAATATAAATTCGATCCCGGTTTTTTCGTACCAACAATCGTATTGGCCAGATTTGATAGTCGGTTATGCAACTATCAAATAAACAACCATTTAACCATAAAATAAAATATATATATTGGTTTAGTACTCAGCGTCATTCGGCTCATTTATTTACAAATAACTAACGATAGGTTAATTTAACTATTCCAATATTTTGAAATAACATTTACACTTCTTACTAATAGTCGTAAAACCCTTTCAATCTAATACTTCGAAAAATATATTATAACATATCCATTATTCCATTTAATTATCCTTTGCACAACATTCTTCATTTTCTAAACTGGGCAAATCAGTTAATCTTCTTATTCGTAAATATATCATTATGAAAATCTCTTTTGTTTCAATACTTGAAAACCATAGCCCACACTTTCCTTTTAGAATAAAACCATTCAAATTCTCATTTTCTCACTTCGAAAATATCGTTACGAATTCGCACAATCTCCTTTTCATTTCCGTTACTATGGAAATCTCATATTATGTATTCTTAACTCATTTATTTCCTTTTTCTCTTTGGAAATATCTTTTTACCCTTTTTCAAGCTTTCTATTTCCATTTTACTTCGAAAATATCTTTTATCCATGCATTTCTGTATTTCGACATTCATTAGTCCTTCACCGTAAATTGGAAAGAGAATAATTCCCTAAGTATCAACCCTAATGATCGAAATCAACATCAGATTAACACTCAAAAATCACTCTACTCTCCAATTAGGTTCCAATTGTTAACTTAACTCGTTACCAACTCATTATATTTCACTTGCAATCCATTCAACCATTTTCCACTTTATAAATCTCGTTTCAATTCCATTACTTCACTTAATTTCGTTATTTAGTCCTGCCCATTTAGATCATCATTTTACTTCGCATCTCATTTATAAATCTTGTTTATAAACTCGGGTTTTATATTAATCTCTTTTATATCTCGTTTTCTTTTTCCTAACCCACCCGTTAAGCAACATTTCATTTAAGCTAACGTACTCGCTTATATCTCTTTATAACTTAGTTATAACACTCGGTTTTAATATAAAACCCGTTCAGATCTCCGTTCACAATTCATCTTGATTTCATTTCAAACTCTGATTTCTTACTTAAATGAATTTCATCTAAAAGAAATCTCTTAAGTTATTATTAATTTAATTAATAATTTACTTCAACATTAACTAATGTAAAAGTAGTTAATTACTTGACTAACTAAAATAAATAAATAATATTCTCTCTATGACTTATTAAATTAAAACAATGTTCTTTAAACTATTTCAATAGATTAATTGAAAATAAACTAATAAAATTTAATAATCAATTCCATAAAAGCGGTTGACTTTGTCCATCCAAAATACAGTTATCTAGTTAACCAATTCAAGTTAATTCTCCCGTAAAATCAATTAACAATATAATTAGTTTAAATAACTTCATTTAAGTGTTTCTTAGAACAATTTAATTCCATTCTTAACCGTTCGGTTAGTTTCTACTTGCTTGCTTATACATCCCCTTATTATAAGAATTTGCTTTATAAAATAATTCTATTATTATTTAAAATCTTAAATAATAAACAATACTTATTTACTTCTTTTAAATAAACTTCCATTCAAATAAATAGATTTAAAATATATCTCTAGTTATAAAAATAAATTTTATAACTACATTCTAGTCGAATTACATGATGGTAAATCCTTATTTATAACACAATTGATTTTCAAGCCATCTTATGCCAAATACTCAACCAATATTGTCCATTGGTTAAAAACAAACAACTGTGAAATTTTAGTTCATCCAAATCAATTGTCCAATCCATTTTGGTGAAACAGTTCATATAATTGTGATATGAAAATAACAATAAATTTGAGGAATCCCGTTGGATCCATCCAACCTGTTTTCCCTACATCGAATATGTTATCTCAAATAATATTATTCGATTTAATAAAGAGAGATAATATTTACCAATAAATGATAACAGTAATCTGATCACACATATTTTAATTTAGAACGTTTATATTTTTATAAACGTAACCATCATGGTAAGTTACCTTATTTGGGATTAATCGTTATAAATAACGATTGGTTCAAATTAAATTAAACAAACGTTTAATTTTATCAGTCCAGTTCAACATACAGAAATAATATAGCATCCATCAAACAATTAACAAAAATAGCAAACAAATAATAAACTCGACTTATATAATTATAAGTGGGTAAACTGAGTGAGCTATACTCACTTTGATTTGATTCGTTTGCTTTTTGGTTACAATTAAATTAAACAGTTGTTTAATTTAACTGTAAATTCTAGTCGTCTCCTGCACTATCCAGAACAATCCCAAATGTTCCGCTCGTTACCAATGTTTCTTCAAATCTTGTTCTGCTCCGTTCTGTTCATGAATCATAAGTTATCAATGTACTAGTATATACGACTTTATTAAATAAATAATTATTTCTTAATTAACCTTAAATTAACTAATTCTCTTATTCCGTTTGGTTGAGTCCATCATGCCACATCACAGTTTTGACCAAACTTCCACCACATCCTAATTGGAAATGCCCCATCATTCTTTTGTTTTTCTTCACAGTGGACAGGCCAACTTTATCCTTCACATACGTGATTTTCCACAAACACTTCACTCTTCAAACAAATTGCGTGCTACTCTTCATAAATCCATGCACCAACCTTCGTTCATTCCATTCCACTGCTTGTTTAAACCATACAGTTCAAGCCTTTGCTCTAAAATATACCCATTCGTTCAAACAAAGCTAACCCGTGCTGCCTCTTCAAGTTAAAACTATTTTTCTTTAAATCATGTCGTCCAGTTTGTTTCCTTTCTGGTGTTTCCCAATTATTTGTTAACTACTAACATGACCTGATCTTTTTGCTTGCAAAACTTGCCATTCACGTGAATGTTCTTTTGTTGCTCCATAATTCAAGACTTCCCTCTCGTTGAACCCAACATTTCACTCTTTTTCAGGAATTACCCAACATCAGCATTCCCTCAAAAATAATAATTCTATACTTGATTAAATTTACTAAAACTACCTGGCCCGATTATTTTTATTCAATTTCAAAACTTCCCATTCACAAGTTCTTTTCAAGACTTGCTGTGCATAAATGGCCAACGCCATGCTGTGTACCGCCCTACACCATGCATTGTTCCTTTCCAGTATGTCATGAGAACCCATTAGTATATGTCTCCATTTAATTTCAGTTGCGACACCCCTTCACGTTTGAAAATGCCAACCAACTTCTATTTCAAAAACATAGCTCTCGTTCCTTTGATTCAATTGAAAAGGTCCACTTATGTTGTTTTCAATTTGTCCCGGGTATGCTACCACTTAAGGATCCATACCCCGCTACAACATCACCCTCTGCACCACAATTCTCGACCACCAGAACCTGATCAAACATCATCGGAAAACGCGCGCCACCGCTCTCTGCCACCACCCTAAACCGCGGTGAACTCTTCGCCCCGTCCACCGATATTCTAACTTCGAATAGCCTACCTTCACGGCCAAAATCCCATCGCTTCGGTCCGCCATTTCTGTTCATCCTGGACAAGTTTGAGATATCTAGGTTCTGAACGTTTCATTAACTGAGGGTTTCATGAAACAAATTATGGATTGAGAGAAAATGGATTGAGAAAATTTGAAGAAACGATGGCCATTTGTTCATTTGCTGGAGGCAGTAAAAAAAGTTGACCATGTACCGAAGATTTGACCAAATTATTAGGGTTGTGTTATAACATGTAGTATTTATAGGTAGAATTTATTAATATTATATTATACTGAAACTTAACCACTAAGTCATAAATCTGAATATCGTTTTAATGTGGCCGGCGTAGCTTCTTATATTTAGTTATTGGGTAGTGTACCCCATTCCTTAGAAGCTAAGTTTCCATTTGTTCTGTTGTTGTGGACATTATTAGCTTTTAGTTATCTCGACTACTATGATACATATTACTGTAAATAGGTAGCCGAACAACTGATCACTATAACTAAGTAAAACTATTTTACATATTTTACATCTTCAACACTTATTGTTTTCATTTTTGCTTATAACTAATTCATACACAAATGCAAACCCATACGTACAACTGGCTAAATTAAAATACTACCAAGTTAATTCGACCTCTAGTATTCAACATGTTTCCAGTTCCGCCGTGTGCGAAGCACGGGCTATATACTAGTTTCTCCATATGGAAGGAAACTAATATGTATTTGGTTTTCATCTGTATGTCTCTTTTATATGGTATTTAATGTTTAATTGAATCCATTTAAAATTCCAAATCAATATTTAATATAATAAAATAAATTAAATATCTGACTACGGAAAATACGGGACATTACATTCTTCCCTCCTTAAAAGAATTTCGTCCCCGAAATTACTAAGATAGAAGAAATGCTACAAAACCATAATATTTTCTAAAATCCGATTTGTTTTAAATTGAAAACCAATCCACTTTTGAAAATAAAACTTTTCAAAAATATTTAAAATTTTGTAATACATTAAATTTCAGGAAAAAATCGGTAGAGTCTCTCTTGTACGGAGTGATTTTTGCGATATCTCAGGATCAACAAATATATATACATCGACCCACACGGTCGGAAAACAAAATTCAAAATCCAAAAATTTATATTTTGCATTAGCGTACCTTATGCGAGCGCAATCGAGCATATTAGCTCAATTTATTATGGTATACTCAAACAAATTCAATTCTCTAGTCTACTGGTTCCTGTACTTAACTCCATTCAACATGTAAGTAACAATTACATGTAATTCATTGATAATATTTCATTGGTTAACAAATATAACCATATAGATTGTCGAAATCAAACATATAACTTCATCCGGGTGTAAATATGGGATTACATTAACCAGTTTCAATTCATATTCAATCTCATTCAAATTATAATTCTAGAAATCATTTCTTTAGCTTACAATTCATTCAACTATTCATGTAACCATTAATGAATTTATATTCAACCAGTCTAACACACCATCAACACAATACACAATCAACTTAACCAAAT
The DNA here is from genome assembly GCA_030737875.1 of Allium sativum. NCBI lineage: Eukaryota > Viridiplantae > Streptophyta > Magnoliopsida > Asparagales > Amaryllidaceae > Allium > Allium sativum. The sequence goes on along the minus strand of CM060912.1, from coordinate 962,107,908 downwards.
CAATTTAATTCACATTCAATTTTAATATTTACTTGGTTATCTTTACTTTGATCATAAATCGATTAATATCCAATTTATTTTCCTAATTATTATCAATTCGATTTCCAAATTTCAAATTTACTTATTTAATTCAAATATTCATTCTTAACTTAATCATGTTAAGTTTTAACTTCATATTCAATTTACTAATATACTTTTAAAATTAGTTTATTCCCATTTCGGATTCCAATTTCTGATTTTTATTTCAATATAACCAATTACTTTTTAAATTTTAGTTAACTTATTTTAAGTTAAATTCTGATTCATTTTAATTCCAAATTAAAATTCACATTCACATATTTCCATATGTGAGATCTCCTCATGTTATGTTAAACCATTCCGAATTCAAAATCAAATTTGGAATTCCATTCAACTCAATCTTACCAAGCAGTATCTAAATAATTTGAAAAAATATTTCTTTACTATAAAAAATATATTTCGGATAAAATTATTTCATTTACCCTCTTTACAAAACAATATCGTGTCCATTACTAGTTCAAAATCGAACTGATCAAATAAAACAATACAAAACATTTTTATATAAAATTTACAATTACGCTCTCATATATATACACTCCAAATCAATCTAGGGTATTACTAACCCTATCTCTATGGAGTTATGCCACAGAGCCAAGGTTATTACTAAACCAATAGCTCTGATACCACTGTAACGACCCGGGGAGTTTGACTTTCGAATTCCAACAATAATATATAACCCGTATCGCTTGCCAGAACTCAAGTATCGAAAACAACGGATAGTTAATGAAAGAATATAGAGGGTGAGAAAAGAAAGAAATATTAGAAGAGAAGAAGAATGTAACAACCAGCTCATTCGATGATTTTAGATTTAAATATTTTATTTAAATATATCATCATATCTTATGTATCACTCAAAATGTCGTTTTTCATAAACAATAAAATTAGGATTCGAGACCACTTTCATTGTGTCTGGATCATCGTTTAAGACCTTTTTGACTACAAGTATCGATACCTTTTGGGTTAGTGAAATTTGGTCGTTTTCTCATTAGACTGTATGACCAAAATATCACTTTTCACATACGAATGAATTAGGACTCAAAACCACTTCCATTGAGTTCAATACGTCGTTCAGGTGTTCGAAAAATATAAGGTTTGATATGTTCCGAGTTTCGGAAATTTGGCACTTTTGTTAAGGCTTGGTTAGCCCACTAGCCCACTTACTTTAAGTGCAAATCAGCCCTCCATCTCTCACATTCATTCCAACACTTCAAAGAAAATAGAAATGGGGAGAGGGAAAGGGTAATAGAAATTACTAATCCCTAATTCATCTTAGGAATCCAATTTGTGAAGGAAATCAAGTGTAAATTCATAGAAAGGAGAGGTAAGCTCCATCTCTATCTTCTCCAACCCTATTCCACTCCAATTCATAATAATTCCTATAACCTAATTCTTAGCAATCATGTTGATATGATCATAGGTTGATGATTCTTATGTTTTGGTTGAAGAGAAGGTGTTCTTGCCTTGTCTAAGAGCCTCTCATTCATTTTCAAGCTTAAAGATCCTTCATTTATCCACCAAGGAGCCAAGGGTGAGTTCTTTTTGAACTCACATCTATGCCACAAGCCATCGGCTTGTAAAAGTGTAACCTGGTGTTCATTTGAGTTTGCATATGCTAGTAAATTGGTTATGTTAGTGTAACTTAGTCGATTCCATGTTTTATGTTTCATTGAGTTGACAACTTATGATAAGGATTGTTCATATGATCTAATGTATATGATATGACTTGATTTTGTGATGTTGTGAAGCTCCGTTGTCCCCTAACACGTTCTAAGTCTTCACAAGTCACTTGAATCGCTTTGATATGCTTTTGTTTGTTCATTTAAAATAGAGATTTTGACATATGTTATTCATATGATCAATACACATGATTTGAATCGATTAAGTGGTGTTGTGAAGTACCATTGTCACACCCGACAAGTTCTAAGACTTCACAATCTGCTTATATCGCATTTATTCGTTTTGGTTTGGAATTTTGTTCGTTTTAGAATCTATAATCCAAACCAATGCATTCGAGCTTTGCGAGTCGATACGGTGGATCGGAGAGGTCTGATTGATGTCCCGAAGAAGTCACGAGCCTCGACAATTGGCGTCGGACACTCGCGGGGGATGAATCCCCCTAGTTTTGGCCTGGGCAACAGCCCAGGCCTAAACCGGTCGACCGACCAGAAATGTGACGGTCCACTGGTTCTGCTTCTAGGCAAAAACGGTCGACTGCCCTATTTGACCAGTCGACCGATCACCAGGAACCTGGGCTATTTTTCCCAGTTCCGACCCAATTTCGGTTGTGCGCCTTCGTGCACGATCATGTTGGTTTCTGGACTCCTCCTTGGCTCATCCGTGCATGTCGATGGTCTTCGAATTCACCGGAGATCATCGTAAAGTCGTGCGCTCCTTTTTGGTATATCGAATTTATTCGATACTCTTGTTAAGATGATTCACGTCATTAAAACGTGGATTATCGACTCGTTATCCTTCGAGCCTATTCCGATGTAGTTTGAAACCTTCGGGTGCTTGTTTGGGATCTCAACTCGTTCGTTGATCAATATTACGGCCGTTATCCCTTTGATTTCCTGTATGTTGTTATAATGTGAATTAAGCATTAGCGATCACCTTGGTGATCGCTCTTTGATCTGCGGCACCTGATTTTGTGTCTTTGTTTCATGTCAGTCTAGGGTGATTTCTAACCGTTTCTTAATGTCATTGGATTCACTAACGAGCTATATGTATATGCGATTTATCGAATTTACGTTTGATGATTTATGATCTGGATTTATGTCATTATGACGTGAATCCCCTTGATCGATTTTCCTCGGCAATCGTACTATTGTTTGTTGCCACTTTGAAATTATATAAAGAGGTCTTATGTTATTAGTAGATATCAAATTCTTGTGCTAAAATAGTTTCCAATCTTATACGAAGCTAATTTATGAAATCGTTTTATGAATCTTCTTCAAATCTACTAGTATATATTTTATAACCCTTTTCCCATTCGCATGAGAAATATAATTAAATATCTTAGTAAAATCAAGGACTATGAACCCTTGCTTTTGCTTCGATGGTTAATTCTTGGACTCGTCCGATCGAAAACTGTGGTAATGCTCCTTCTATGATTTTCTTTGTTTTGAATAGGAACCAATTACGAGTGTGTAAATATTTGAGAATAGCATGTGATTATGGGACATGTTGCTATTTTCTTATATTAACTAGCTCGGAGTAATTTCTATTCACCCGGATCCACGGAGTAATTTCTATTCACCCGGATCCATGGTATCCACCTCTATGACAGTTGTTTGGTTCGCGATCGCTCGAGTGGGAATATACGATTTGTGACCTTCATTTATGGGACTTCGGTCCAACCTTCTATGATTTTCTATGATTTATGTTTTCATCTACCGGGGTCACGACCCCACTTCGTGGGGAGCTTCGGCTCAAACCAATGGGTTCGCTAACTAGAGATCGTATCTCAACTATGAACAGACCTGGCCCCTTAATGCTGTTTTCTAGAGATTTCACGATTTAAGTGTTTTCTCTCTCCAGGGTCACGACCCAGCACCGTGGGGAGCTTCGGCTCCAACAAAAGGGTTCGCTACCTAGAGATCGTATCTCACCTATGAATAGGCCTGCCACTTTATAAATGATTACTTTATGATTTGTGATTACCTTGATGATTTATGATTACTTGATGATTTATGATTACTTGATGATTTATGATTACCTTGACGATTTATGATTACTTTATGATTTGTGACTACTTAATGATTTATGTTTACTTTGATGATTTATGATTACTTTGATGCGAAGTGCATCAATTTGGTTTATGTTCGTGTTCCTCTGTCACTTCCTGTTATATGCTATTATTGGAATTTTGCATTTTACATTAGCTAGGAGATTATTTAAAGATAGTTTTGTTGACATGCCATGTTTCATATTTAGTTATGATTAGATGTTATTAGTAGAATCATGTCATCCTGCGTTATATCCCTCATTATCTCAGTTTATTTGATGAGTACGGCTAGACTGATCCGTTTATTATTTATTTTCTTATAAATAATACTCGGGGTCAAGCCGAGTCTTTTTAGGTGCTCCTTTGGGTCTCATCGCTGGATCGATCTTCCGCTTTCATCTTGCTACTCTGTCTCTGCAGTTTTATGTACTTTTGTACCTATGACATTATCTATTGTAGTGTGCATATTCTTTTTCGTAGATCTTGGAACATGTATTAGTGGATCTTTGTTGACCACTAGCTTGTTGTACACATTCTTGGTTTATTCATATCTATTCCGCCATTGTGATTTGATTATTCAGTGTCTGGCTTCGAGGTATACCATATTTATATTATTGTTATTGTCTATTTTATACTACTTTCCGGATTGCATAAAGCCGTTGTGTAGTCGCCCTATTTTCCAAATGGTCATGTCGAAATTTTAATCAGTATCAGAACTCGATGTGCTTCCTCGCATGGAGTAACCATACAATCGGTCGCCGTTCACAAACCTCATTCTCCGTTATGGTCTACGACATTTCTCTGAAATGAACTAGACGATAGTGGGTATAGAGGCGGGGCGTTACAGTTGGTATCAGAGCCAACTTTCCGTAATAGTGTAAGATAGTATGACGATGGTGTTGTCTTAAGCCTCTCTCGAGAATCGTTCTTTAGGGTTTTAGTTAGAGTCTTAAGACCCATTATAGCTTATCTTCCAATACGATTCCATTTTGATTGAATTCGGATCGTTTGAATTCAACTTGAGACTAACTTTATCTTCCTTCTTTTTCCATAAAGAAGCGAAATAGTTAGTCGTAGTCGTGCAAGTGTCGGTTCACCCAGTGTACCTCCTATGGGAGGGGTGATTATGTCTCAAGTGGCCTATTCTTAGTCTTTTAGAATATTTATTGACTCGTCCTCATCAGGTTGATTTCTATAGTCCATCTAGGGCCCGTGTGCTCTAGTGGTGCTTCTGTTTCATTCTTTGACTCGAGTTGCTAATTGATGTTTGTTTAATATCCTTGTAGTTGATTGATCATTGGATATCTTGCCCTGCGTCATTACGCACGTCGTAAGCGCCTATGATCTTGATATTTCTTGATTTCTAATTAAGATTGTTTCATACGTCGTTATGTACCTAACATGGTCTATTGATCACTTATCGATCGGTATGGAGATACCATGTCATTATGAATAAATCTACTCCCTTGTTGTCAGCTATGTAGTCCTAGTTCGGTGTGAGATCACCAAGCCTTTGCGCGAAAATGACTCATTTGTTACCTCATTATGCCGGTATGGGTTACCAAGCATTTGTGCTAAATTAACTCAACGAATGCGCAATGATACGTTTGTGTTACCTCTTGCATTCCAAACTAAAGATCATGAACAGGTGAAAGCATCCCGCTTCTTGTGATCCCTCTTCTTGATTCAAGGTACGTGTCATTAATTCCTTAATGTCATTTAACTTTTTCAGACGTTACTTTATTTATGTTCTTTAGATATTCGTTGACTGTGTTCTTTGTTATCAAAAGATATCATTTGTGTTTTATTCGTAAGTTGATAAAGGAATTTTGTTTCCTTTATGCCATCTCAAATGATTTTTTGAATTTTTATATTTTCACGAGATCTGCGTGAACATTAGAAATTGTAAGGACTTTCTTGTGTTAACTTGTCCATCGGGTGCGTTAAGGATCTCGAATGAGACATGGGACGCCATGTTGTAGTTCGGAATCCTAAACACCATTATGTGACAATCCGACATTTGAAATGATCCCTAAAATTAAATTAACCATTAATAAGTTAATCAAAATAATAACATTTTGGATTTTTTGCGATTTTTTATAATTGTTTGTTATCTTTCTAGATAATTTATTTCTAGATTTTCTTGAAGCAGTTCCAAGAATTTGAGTGGTTCAAAATTTTTAATTAGAAATTATCTAGAATCTTTTCATTGAGTAAATTAAATAACTCTAGGAACAACCCAAAGAGTTATTCATTTATGTCTCTTGTTTCTGGGTTTCAGATCTTTGATTTTCGAGAATTCTTAGTGATTGGGGATCTCATCTAAGTCTTAATCGTTGTTTTTATTTTCTAAAGAGAATTTAGTATTCTTGTGATTCCATGGGTCCCCTTATTTTCTTTAGTGAACGATCACTTGGAAGATTTGGAGTCCCGTGGGAGAAAGGGATATTTGGGTTTTGCGATCCACGACAAACTCAATAATTCCTTTCTTTTAATCTATGATCAAGTCGATCATCCGGAAGTGCTATAATCAATTCACTTATAGACTTAGCCTTGCGTTGTTCCTAGAAATGAACATCGAAAGGATGGGCTCTTTTGATACTCCTCCTTTGTTTGTTTGAATAATTTGGATTGACAATTGTCTCCGCACGTTTGTTAACCCTTGTCAATCAAATCTTTGGGGATTATGACCTCTTTGGTTTAATCTCATCTTTTTAGAGAAACTGTCTATTTGCTTCTTTGATTTGTTGTTGATGTTTTTGCAATTTGAGATTTTTGGCAGAAAATTATCTTAAATCATGTTGTTCCGAAGTGGTAAGTTGTGCACTACTTATCCATCATTTTCTCGATGTTTCTGAATATTGGGAATTTCGTATAATTCCTAATGATTTGTGTTTATGTTTATTAAATGAGATTTAATACCTGATTGATTCCTCGTGATTGAGTTTTGGGAATGGAATAGTCAACCACCATAAATTCCCATCTCATATCCTAAGAGAATTATCTACTATTGATATCTCGCGTCTGTAGGACGCAGTCCCGTTTCTCCTTGAAATTCCAAATTAGATTCACTTGGTTTTTGTGTATTCTATTGATTCTTGTTCCCTTGAGAATCATACGAAGAAAGGTGAGCCTATTTGAATTCATAGTGCTTATGAATTTTTCTGGAATTATTTTAGGGATGACTACCTTCATGGGTAATGGAATTCGAGATTGAACTCTAGTTTTTATGATCTTGTGATACGAAGTTGGGATCTCACCTAGCTGTTTATGTGATCTTTCCATTTCGTGTCGGTTCTTGTGGTACCACTCCGTGGTATTTTTATTTGGTTGTTACTTACTACTTCATTCTTAAGGAATTGCGGGCATGCAATTCTTTTAAGGGGGGAAGTCTGTAACAAACCGCTCATTCGACGATTTTAGATTTAAACATATCGTCGTATCTTATGTGGCACTCAAAATGTCGTTTTTCACAAACTATAAAATTAGGATTCGGGACCACTTCCATTTAGTCCGGATCATAATTTAAGACCTTTTTGACTATAAGCAGCAATACCTTTTGAGTTAGTGAAATTTGGTCGTTTTCTCATTAGACTGTATGACCAAAATATCACTTTTCACATACGAATGAATTAGGACTCGAAACCACTTCCATCGAGTTCAATACGTCGTTTAGGTATTTGAAAACTATAAGGTTCAATATGTTCCGAGTTTCAGAAATATGGTACTTTGGTTACGGCTTGGTTCGCCCACTAGCCCACTTCCTTTAAGTGCAAAATCAGCCCCCATCTCTCACATTCATACCAACACTTCAAAGAAAATAGAAATGAGGAGGGGGAAATAGAAATTCCTAAGCCCTAGTTCATCTTAGGAATCCAATTTGTGAAGGAAATCAAGAGTAAATTCATAGAGAGGAGAGTTATGCTCCATCTCTATCTTCTCCAACCCTATTCCCCTTTAATTCATCATAATTCCTATGACCTAATTCTTAGCAATCATGTTGATATGATCATAGGTTGATGATTCTTATATTTTGGTTGAAGAGAAGGTGTTCTTGCCTTGTCTAAGAGCCTCTCATTCGTTTTCAAGCTTAAATATCCTTCATTTACCCACCAAGGAGCCAAAGGTGAGTTCTTTTTGAACTCACATCTATGCCATAAGCCATTGGCTTGTAAAAGTGTAACCTGGTGTTCATTTGAGTTTGCATATGCTAGTAAATTGGTTATGTTAGTGTAACTTAGTTGATTTTATGTTTTATATTTCATTGAGTTGAAAACTTATGATAAGGGTTGTTCATAAATCCAATATATATGATATGAGTTGATTTAGTGATGTTGTGAAGCTCTGTTGTCCCCCGACACATTCTAAGTCTTCACGAGTCACTTGAATCGCTTTGATATGATTTTGTTTGTCCATTTGAAATAGAGATTTTGACATATGTTATTCATACGACCAATACACATGATTTGAATCGATTGAGTGGCGATGTTAAGTACCATTGTCGCACTCGGTAAGTTCTAAGACTTCACAGTCCGCTTATATCGTGTTTATTCGTTTTGGTTCGGAATTTTGTTCGTTTTAGAATCTATAATCCTAATCAATGCATTCGAGCTTTGCGAGTCGATACAGTGGATCGACGAGGTCTTATGTCCCGAAGAAGTCACGAGCCTAGACGATCGACACCGAACACTCGCGGGGGATGAATCCCCCTTGTTTTGTCCTGGGCAACAACCCAGGCCTTAACTGGTCGACCGGCTAGAAATGTGGCGGTTGACCGGTTCTGCTTCTTGGCAAAAACGGTCGACTGCCCTATTTGATCGGTTGACCGGTCACCCAGAACCTGGGCTATTTTTCTAGGTCTGACTCCGCGCACGATTACGTTGGTTTCTGTTCTCCTACTTGGATCTTCCGAGCAAGTCGATGTTCTTCAAATTCACCGGAGATCATCGTAAAGCCGTGCGCTCCTTTTTGGTATATCGAATTCATTCGATACTCTTGTTAAGATGATTCGCGCCATTAAAACGTGGATTATTGAATCGATATCCTTCGAGCCTATTCCAATGTAGTTTAAAACCTTCGGGTGCTAGTTTGGGATCTCGACTCGTTCGTTAATCGAAATTATGGCCGTTATCCCTTTGATTTTATGTATGTTGTTGTAATGTTAATTAAGCATTAGTGATCACCTTGGTGTTTGCTCTTTGATCTGCGACACCTTATTTTGTGTCTTTATTTCATGTCGCTCCAGGGTGATCTCTAACCGTTTCTTAACGTCATTGGATTAACTAACGAGCTATATGCATATGCGATTTATCAAATTTATGTTTGATGATTTATGATTTGGATTTATGTCATTATGACTTGAATCCCCTTGATCGATTTGCCTCGGCAATCCTACTATTATTTGTTGCCACTTTGAAATTATATAAAGAGATCTTATGTTATTAGTAGATATCAAATTCTTGTATTAAAATAGTTTCCAATATTATACGAAGCTAATTTACGAAATCATTTTATGAATCTTCTTAAAATCTACTAGTGTATATTTTATAAACCTTTTTCCCGTTCGCATGAAAATCTAATTTAACATCTTAGTAAAATCAAGGACTACGAACCCTTGCTTTTGCTTCGATGGTTAATTCTTGGACTTGTCCGATAGAAAACCGTGGCAATGCTCCTTCCATGATTTTCTCTGTTTTGAATAGGAACCAATTACTAGTGTGTAAATATTCAAGAATAGCATGTGGTTATGGGACATGTTGCTATTTTCTTATATAAAATAGCTTGGTGTAATTTCCATTCACCCAGATCCATGGTATCCGCCTCTATGGCATAGTTGTTTAGTTCGTGATCGCCCGAGTGGGAATAGACGATTTGTGACCTTCATTTATGGGACTTTGGTCCAACCTTCTATGATTTTCTATGATTTATGTTTTCATCTACTGGGGTCACGACCCGAATTTGTGGGGAGCTTTGGCTTAAACCAATGGGTTCGCTAGCTAGGGATCGTATCTCATATATGTACAGACCTTCCCCCCTTTATGTTATTTTCTAGAGATTTCACGATTTAAGTGTTTTCTCTCTGGGGTCACGACCCGGCACCGTGGGGAGCTTCGGCTCCAATAAAAGGGTTCGCTAACTAGAGATCGTATCTCACCTATGAACAGGCCTGCACCGTTATGAATGATTACTTGATTATTTATGATTACCTTGATGATTTATAATTACTTGATGATTTATGATTACTCGATGATTTATGATTACCTAGATGATTTATGATTACTTGATGATTTATGATTACTTGATGATTTATGTTTACTTTGATGATTCATAATTACTTTGATGCGATGCGCATCAATTTGATTTATGTTGGCATTCCTCCGTCACTTCCTACTATATGCTATTATTGGAATGTTGCATTCTACATTAGCTAGGATATTATTTAGAGATAGATGTGTTAACATGCCATGTTTCATATTTAGTTATGATTAGATGTTATTAGTAGAATCATGTCATCCAGCGTTATATCCCTAATTATCTCAGTTTATTTGATGAGTACAGCTAAAATGATCTGTTTAGTGTTTATTTTCTTATAAATAATACCCGGGTCAGGCCGAGTCATTTTAGGTGCTCCTTTGGGTCTCATCGCAGGATCGATCTTCCACTTTCAGCTTGTTACTCTGTTTATGTAGTTTTATGTACTTTTGTACCTATGACATTATCTATCGTAGTGTACATATTCTTTATATCGATCTTGGTACATGTATTAGTGGATTTTTGTTGACCAGTATCTTGTTGTATGCAATCTTGGTCTATTCATATCTATTCCGCCTTTGTGATATGATTATTCGGTGTCTGGCTTTAAGATACACCATATTTATGTTATTGTTATTGTCTATTTTATACTGCTTTCCAGATTGCATATAGCGGTTGTGTAGTTGCCCTATGTGCCGAATGGTCATGTCGAAATTTTAATCGGTATCAGAATTCGATGTGCATTCCTCGCATGGAGTAACCATACAATCGGTCGCCCTTTACAAACCTCATTCTCCGTTATGGTCTACGACATTTCTCTAAAATGAACTGGACGGTAGTGGGTATAGAGGCGAGGCGTTACAAAGAAGGACAACACAACCATGTCAGAGTCTCACATCGCAGTTGAGCAAAATATAATATAGAAATAAAACTTTATTGAGAGCTTTGAAATAAAACTTGCAATCATCAGAGTACATCAACACATTTGGACAGTTATCATAATCTATCCTCATATACAACACACAGCGGAACACACACTAGATATATACGTCTGAACTCTTCCAGCTTATCTTCAGACTTCACAACATCCGATAACCCGAACCTGTACAACCCGGTCTAACCCGAGCATTTACAAAACGCTGGATCAGTCTGGTGAACCAGAGTGAGAAAACTCGCTAAGTTTAAAAACATCACCCAACTTGATTTTAAAGTCAAACCATTTCTTTTTGAAATCATATCTTTTTTTGATATTATAATAGTGTCTAAACACAAGTAAATATTAATATAGCAGGACGCTTGCATCTAACATTCCACATATATAGTATACCATCAAAACCGCAGGCTCTTATTGGAGATTGGATTTCAACTATGACAAGGTATGGAACCACCTTCCGATAGTGTATCTCTTGAGGCGAATACATTGGGTTCAACAAGAACATCTTGCAACCCGCATGACCGACCACTTATTTCGCTTGAGTGTATCAAATGTATATCACCAACGATTGGGAGCTACCATACCGTTTCCCAAAAAGGGACAGCATCAAAATAGGTTAAAGAAGGAAATGAATTATCTCTAGATAGGTGATTATACACCCTACTTGGTTGCAACCCACTTAGCCATGCTACCTGCCCGATTTTTTTCATTTCCCAGTTGAAGAGGCTTGAGGTTTAACACTACCTTTATCACAACATATCACCATTCACTTTGAATGTCACATCGTCAGATCCGCCAAATCACTAATTGACATCCACAAATGTACTCTGGTTGTTAAGCTAAAAGAAATGCATTTCTCTGCCACTAACAGAAATACGTTTGTAAAAATCAATGTACATGATTCTTAATAAATATTCTGTCCGACATTTGTCCATACAAGTCATCTAGGAACAGGATGAACCAAAGATACCTACCTACCACATCCTAAGTATCACCCTAGAGATCAGTAGCGAGTAGACCTTGCAAATCCGTAGATTTCACCCTCGACAGAACATCAGTATATCTCCGGGGCGAATCAGAGATATTAACTGGTTATTGTGTTTTATGAAGATCTACGGTCTTCGATTTCTCTGTCTTGATCAGCATCTGATATCATTAACATTTCGTATTTTCTTATCAAAATGGTATTCGAATATAAATTGGATCCCGGTCTTTCTGTACCAATAATCGTATTGGCCAGATTTGATAGTCGGTTATTTAACTATCAAATAAACAACCATTTAACCATAAAATAAAATATTTTTAATGGTTTAGTACTCAGCATCATTTGGCTTATTTAGTTACAACTAATTAACTATAGGATAATTTAACTATTCCAATATTTGGAAATAACATTTACACTTCTTAATATTCGTGAAACCCTTTCATTCTAATACTTCGAAAAATATATTATAAAAATATCCATTATTCCAATTAATTATCCTTTGCACGACATTCTTCACTTTCTAAATAGGGGAAATCAGTTTATCTTCCTATTCGTAAATATATCGTTATGAAAATCTCTTTTGTTTCAATACTTGAAAACCATTGCCCACACTTTCCTTTTAGAATAAAACTGTAACACCCCACGTCTGTTAATGTCACTCACAAAGGGAATACATTAAGTATCATGGAGCGTTATAAGTAAACGTAACGAAATATTACAAGATGGATAAAGTAGTACCTGAAAAATTTATGACTTTATTGCAGCGAAACAGAAATAGGTTTGGTTACACCTTCAAAACAACAAAACCAAGTACATAATATCAGTCTTGTACAAAAGCCTTCAGAGTATAAAATTTAAAAGCCATAATCCCCAACAGAAAATGGCATAAGCAAAATCAAAGCTAAGAAATACATCTTTCAAATTCAAGCTAGAGGAAAGAGACATCTGAACTAAGCTTGAGTTTTTCCTCCCTGAGAACCTAGGGGGGAACGGAAGAAAAGAGGTGAAACAAACTAGGTCAGACGTTAGTCTGGTGAGTCCAGTAACTTTAACAATATAATCACTAAAGTAACAGGATAAGAACATAAACTGGAAAATAAGAAATGACTGTACATAAACATGCATGACATGTAGGCAAGATGAATAAGAAAAACATTGATTGCGCTTCTAATCACTATGGGGTAATTACTACACTGCACCAATGCTAAATATATCACACTGTTACTAGTTCCATACTGAAAGTTGACCCCAACCCCGCAATTGGTAGCCCTTGGGCATAACATCTAGTACGAGGTATCCACCCCACACTATCTTTGATAGCCTACTAAATTCTAGATGTCCCCACGCTACCCCCTTATCGCTTAATCGATCGGCTCCTTAACTCGTATGTATTCATTACTTGTGTCATTCGACCTTGCTTGTTTGTAGTTACATGTGTTGATCCCACCATGGGGCGTATCAATACCTATGATAGCAACCTGACACAATTCAAGATGCAAAGCGTATGACTACTGATGCCCAGTGCTTACTTTTTCCACTCTGGTGCACGTGCACACCCGTACTCCATCAGAACCTACACTGACGCACCAACCGCTGCTATTTTCACCGCTTATAATCATCCCAGTAATCGTGCCCCACCCTGCCTAGTTCAGGGTATCGTGATACATCTATGTGGGTTACTGCTGAAATGGGTCCCCATTATTAGGGTTTCCTAACCAACATGTTATAACGGTTAAGTGTTCTCAATTTAACCTAACCCCACCCATTTGTTTAATTAACATGTTGTATTGGTTAAGTGTCACCTATCCATTTGTCACTTAACCTTCCCACTGATTCACGCATGTTTATTTAACGGTTATGTTTGTGGACCTATATATACTAATATTACCCACCTACCCAATATTTAGTTAACCCTTTTACTTATCAAGTCCATATGTATTATTGGTTAAGCTTGCCTTAACCCTATCCACTTTGATCATGTAATATTGGTTAAGTTGTCTTCTTACCCGTGTTAAATTAACCCCACCCACCTAACTCGTTTAGGTATCATATTCAACATTAATTAGTTATTAATGTACAGACCTCTCACATTAAGTTGATCAATTGTGGCCGCTGGATATACCAGGCGGTTCCGGCAGACTTCCACCACAAGCCAGACTTAACCTCATGCCTAAGCATCTAATTTATGCCTTTGACCTCTCACATTAGACTGCCTTTTGTGGTTGCTGGATATGTCGGTCAGTTCCAGGCAGTCTTATACTGCAAACCAAGTCTATCCTCGTGTCTTAGGCATTTATCTTTTAGCCAATTTACATATTTACTGTCCAAGTCTAGATTTATATGTAAATTATCCATAAGTGTGGTCAGTTCAAGCTATGCCACATTTACTTGTTATGCCCAAAATTACTTAATTAAGTTATACCCAATTCCCCGCGTTTCAATCTCATGTACAACAAGGTCCAAAAATAAAACAAAGAGGGATAGAGGAGAAACACAAGAATCGACATAAGGAACAAAATAGGCATGTAAAGGTGTACCCAACTCAAGAATCATGTTTCCAATAAACATGTTGTACATTAACAATAAGTATGGCTAAACTGAGCAAGTTACATCATAGGCATGAGTTGAAAAAGAATCACCAATTTGGTGTACAACATGATAGGTTCCATCACAACAGTCTCATAAGCATAGGTAATTCAGTTTTGACAAAAAGGATAAGCATGTATCAGAATTGATTATCTTACAATTATGCATAGTTCTAGATTCGATTCATTACAAGTCATGATTCCTATTACATGTTCCAAATTTGACAAATAACCGAACTTACAAAATTACCACAAGTTTACACCCAAACCCATTTCCGTCAAGTCTTATGTTTGCTTATTTTATAAAATATTTCCCAAACCATAGCCATCATCAATTTATGCCTTTTTACAAATCACATGTTATTCAACATTTCCCAAACTTTTTCCCTATCACTCAAGCGTTATACGTGTGCGAATTTCGCATAATATGTTAGGCTTGTAGTTAGCCTAACTCATAAAAAAGAAAAATGAAAAAGGAAGAGGGAAGAGAATCATGGTATCAAAATAGGCATAAATATACGAGCACAAATAGGCATGAACTGATAGAATTGATTAGAAAAGCATAGGCTATGAATCAAAAAAGATGACAACTTGCAAATTTAATAAGATCTATTATAAGTATAATCATATGATCACAATTTACAACTTATTATAATTACTTTTGTTTAATTATCTTGTGAAAGCTACACGAACTCACAGAGACTAAGAAGGAAGAGAAGATTTGGAATCTGATTTCTGAAGTTGATAAGCTAATCCGTTGATGTAGGCTTTGATCTTTATCTTTAATCTTGAATTTGATTAGTTAAGGTGGAGGCTAGATTAGCTTAGAGATGGACAGCATGACGGCTTCATAGAATAGGGTTAAGAGGTTTAGGGTTTAGGTTTGATGTGATTATATAGAAGTATAGGATTAGTTTGAGCCTTTGGTTCAACATAGGATCCATCCTGACCATCCAGTCCAAGAAAATGTGTCATTAGGCCAATCAGAAGTCGGCACGTAGCCCTACGACTCGAAAAATCATCACTATCCAGAATAATCAGTTGGGGTCGACCCCTACAGGGGGGTGACACCTATGTCGACACCCCAATTAGGGGGTTGACTCCCATGTCGACACCCCTGGTGGTGGACACCCCTGAGCAGGAGATTTCCCGCTCAGCTGCTTTCCTGAATTTTGAATTTCGAATCTGTTTTGATTATTTAATTATTTTTCTAATTTAATTTCTGCTTACACTTGAAATCTTCTAACCTCCATAACTTCTTCATACGAAATCCAATTCACGCAAACTCGGACTCTATCTCAAGCAGAATTCTGAAACGAACGCAATGGCATAACCCCTTTACCTAATTCTTCTTCTAAAATTAAGTGTTCTTAAATTTGTTAATTTTAATGTTTTAAAATTATGGGGTGTTACATTCTCCCCTCCTCTAAGGATTTCGTCCCCGAAATTTCCATGTCAAGAAGAATGTATATACTACCATCCAATATCCATCTACTCAACCATTCAATCATAGGCATCCATTGTCCTTAAAAAGGTTTCTAATGATTTTCATGAAATTATGCACAGTGTGTGTATATGTCCTTACCCAAATGCAAAATCAGGTGGTCTACTGATTCATTTGACCTCCTTAATGCAAATTATGATAGTGCCATGCGTCCATTATGTATGCAAAAGAATCCTATTGATACATTTCTTTTCTATATGAGTGCACAACCGTACATTTATACAAATGCAACATTCATATGATAACACTTCAAGTTTCAACCCATAAACAAATACATATATGCATATACAATATGAAAGTGACTGAGCCGATCTAGTGCCTAATGTGTGTGTAAATGCATCCACGAGCAACCACTAGCAAACACTTGCATCCACTTGTATCCACCAAACATAACATGTCTCAAACACATGTTTACAACCATAGGATTTTCTGTCTAAAGATCGAGGATGTAAACGAGAGGTCATACTAAATGATAGAACAAGTATAAACAAATTGGTAGAAAAGGGAGAAGTTAAAAACATGTCCTCACAAAAGGAAAGGATATGATACTTGTATCATGTCTTCCGTCTCCTAAGTCACATCTCCTTGATCATCTCCCTATTCGATTTTAACCGACTTGACCTCTCTATTGCATAACTTCTTAATCCCCGATCCAAGGATGCATGTAGGAGCTCATCTAATCGTGGCATCTCGCTCCACTTCCACTTCTCTAAGCATGCTGGACTCCACTACTTCTACGGTATCATGTAAACACTTCTGCATATACGACATGTGAAATACGTCATGAAAACTACTAAGCTTCTCGGGCAACTTCATTATGTACGCCATCTGTCCAATCCTTTTGGTAATGCGAAAGGGTCCTACAAACCTTGGTGCTAATACACTCCCCAAAGCGAACTATGTTCCTCAACAGTGACACTTTAATAAAAACCATGTCTCCAACATCGAACTCAAGATCGGTTCGTCTCTTATCAGCGTACGACTTTTGTAGGTCTTGTGCCGTTTTCATTCGCCTTCGAATCAAGTTCATCTTCCCTAAAGTTTCACTCTGATCAGCCCGGGTCCAAGCAAAATCTTATCCGTAGACTCTCACCAAATAGTTGGTGATCGACACGATCATCCATAAAAACACTAATGCTAGCTTAATAACTATTGTTATAAGCGAACTATACAAATGGAAGGTGCTCTTCTCATGTCCCTCCAAAATCTAGGATACATAAACTCAAAAAATCTTCAAGGGTTCTATTCACCCTTTCTATCCGTCTTTCCGTCTATGGATGATACGTGATGCTCAAACATAACTATGTACCTACCACCTTTTGCATATCACCTTTTCCTCTTGCATCGAAAACTTCTCCAAGCCCTATCCCGTAAGCATGGGTATATACCGTGAACGGATTGCTATCATCTAGCAAACTCAAAAATGGGGCTGACATCTTCGCAAAGTCCTTAACGAGCTTCCTATAGTAGCCCGCCAACCCTAGAAAACTTCTTACTTCCTTTGCTTTTCTAGGAACCTTCCAATCTTGGATTGCCACCACCTTCGCAGGGTACACTGCTATGCCTTCCTTAGAGACCACGTGTCCTAAGAATCTCACTTCTTTCCTCCAAAAATGACATTTGGAGAACTTAGCTTTGACTTGATGCGTTCATAGGGTCTCTAAGACTTCCCTAGATGTAGGGCATGCTCTTCCTTGCTTCTAGAGAAAGTCAAAATACCATCTATAAAGACTATCACAAACTTGTTTATAAACTCCCTAAACACCTTACTCATCAAGTCTATGAAATATGAGGGTGCATTTATTAAACGAAAAAGGCATGACGAGGCACTCGAAGAAAGCATCAAGAGTCCTAAATGCATTCTTATCTATGTTATCTTCAGCCACCCTCAGCTGATGAAATCCTGTAGCTAAATCCAACTGCGAGAAAACCGAAGCGCCAACCAACTGATCGAACACGTCATCTATCCTCAGCAACGGGTATCTGTTCTTCTTCGTGAGCTTGTTCAGCTCCGTATAGTCCACGCACAGTCTAAGTGAACTAACAACCTTCGTAGCAAAAACAACTAGAGCACTCCATTTTGAAATACTTCTTCTTATGAACCCTTCCTCAAGTAGCTCCCCTACTTGATTACTTAGTTCCCTCTTCTCTCTCCGTGCCATGTGGCGCACTGGTAATGCAACTAGCTTTGCATTATCTACTAAGTATATACAGAGGTTTATCTCGTGCCTTGGGGTTAAACCTCAAACTTCATCAAAGATGTCACCATACTCATGGACTACTCGAACAGATTCCAAATCATCGATGGATGTGTCAAGTGATTCTAGGTAGCTAAGCATCACCGGACCTCTATGGCCATAAGAAATATCAAGGGTTTTTCCACAACGAGTTAATAGTCTAGCTACCCTTTTTTCACAGTCTAGGATGGCACCATACCTGGCTAGCCAATCCATCCCTAGAATCAAGCTATAGCCCGTGAAACCAAGAACGAAGGCATTGCATTCAAACCCAACGCCCAAGATAGACATTCTCAAACCCCGACAAACCATAAATAAATGAGCCGAACCGCCAATAGGATTTGAGATTACAATGGGATCCACAACTAGACTTGTATTTAGGTGCATTGTTTCAACTAACAAAGCAGATATGAATGAAGGCGAAGTGCCAGAATCAAACGAATTTCGAACAGGATGATCAAAAAGGAAAAAAAATCAAGCTTTCAACAAAAACGTTTCTGTCTCTCTCCTATCCTGGTGCCATGAGGGCATGAACCTGTCCTACGGAAGTAGGTCATGTCCTCTTCCCTTGCCCTTGTCCTTGTCCTTGCCTCCTCAGGCAGTTTTTAACCAGATATCCTGCCTCACCGCAATGAAAACAACCAGGCTTCTTCTTCTTCCTACAGTCCTTAATTACATGGTTCGTTATACGTCAATAAAGATGCCTTCTTTTGTCGGGGTTAATTATTCTTTCCACTTTCTCGTTTACCTTCTTCGTGGATTAAAGTCATATTAACAAATTCCTCATCCTTGGGTTGTGCTCCTTAGCCTAAACTCCCTCATCGACCAAGCAGTTAGCTGAACCTTCCTTCCATTGCTTATCTCAAAGATACCAAACGAGTCCTCCACTTCCTTGAGCCAATTCTAGCTTTGACAAACGTCTCAGTCCTATTAAACGGTTTTCCGCCCATCGCACGAAAGTCCTTACATATCTTAAAAAAAAGAATCTACACCCTGGGAAAGAGACTCAAGAAGGAAAAAGGAAGAGATTTGAAACAAAGAATCGAAAGAAAGATATATGGCTTTTTAGGGATTATGTTTTTCATAATAAACCTTTCTCTTGAAAAGTCCTTTAAAACATGTCTTTTTTGAAAATACTTCTTTATAAAAATGCATTTGAAAATGGTTTTCAAAATCTTTTATCAGTTCCGGTTACCTTCCGCTCTGATACCAAGTGTAACACCCCTCGTTCGTTAATGTCACTCACAAAGGGAATGCATTATGTTTCGTGGAGCCGTTATAAGTAAACAGAACGGAATATTACAAGACAGATAAAGTAGTACTTGGAGATTTTATGAATTTATTCCAGCGAAAACAGAAATAGGTTTGGTTACACCTTCAAAACAACAAAACCAAGTACATAATATTAGTCTTGTAAAAAAGCCTTCAGAGCACGAAATTTTAAAGCCATAATCCCCAACAGAAAAGGCCATAAGTAGAATCAAAGCCAAGCAATACATCTTTCAACTTCAAGCTGGAGGAAAGAGACATTTGAACTAAGCTTGAGAATTTCCTCCCTGAGAACCTGGGGGAGAGGGGAACGGAAGAAAAGAGGCGAAACAAACTAGGTCAGACATTAGTCTGGTGAGTCCAGTAACTTTAACAATATAATCATTAAAGCAACAGGATAAGAACATAAACTGGAAAGTAAGAAATGACTGTACTTAAGCATGAATGACAAGGTAGGAAAGATGAATAACATAAACGTTGATTGCGCTTCTATTCACTGTAGGGTAATTACTACACTGCACCAGTGCTACATATATCACACTGTTATTAGTTCTATACTGAATGTTGACCCCAACCCCGCAATTGGTAGCCCTCGGGCGTAACATCTAGTAAAAGGAATCTACCCCATACAATCCTTGATAGCCTACTAAATACTAGATGTCCCGACATTACCCCCTTATTGCTTAATCGATTGGCTCTTTAGCTCGTATGTAATCATTACTTATGTCATTCGGCCCCGCTTATTCGTAGATACCTGTGCTGATCCCACCATGGGGTGTATCAATCCCGATGATGGCAACTCGACACAATTCAAGATGCACAGTGTATGACTATTGATGCCTAGTTCCTACTTTTTCCACTCTGGAGCACGTGCGTGCCCATACTCCGTCGGAACCAACATTGACGCAACACCCACCGCTATTTTGACCTCTTATAATCAGCCCAGTAATCGTGCCCCACCCTGCCTAGTTCAGGGTACCGTGATACATCTATGTGGGTTACTGCTGAAATGGGTCCCCATTACTAGGGTTTCCTAACCAACATGTTATAACGGTTAAGTGTTCTCAATTTAACCTAACCCCACCCATTTGTTTAATTAACATGTTGTATTGGTTAAGTGTCGCCTATCCATATATCACTTAACCTTCCCACTGATTCATGCATGTTTATTCAATGGTTAAGTTTGTGGGCCTATACATACTAATATTACCCACCTACCCAAGATTTACTTAAACCTTTTATTTATCAAGTCCATATGTATTATTGGTTAAGCTTGCATTAACCCTATCCACTTTGTTCATGTAATATTGGTTAAGTTGTCTTCTTACCCATGTTAACTTAACCCCACCCACCTAACTCGTTTAGGTATCATATTAAGCATTAATTAGTTATTAATGTAAAGATCTCTCACATTAAGTCGATCACTTGTGGCCGCTGGATATGCCGGGCGGCTCCGGGCAGACTTCCACCACAAGCCAGACTTAACCTCGTGTCTAACCATCTAATTTATGCCTTTGACCTCTCACATTAGACTGCCGTTTGCGATTGCTGGATATGCCTGGCGGTTCCGGGCAGTCTTATACCGCAAACCAAGTTTAACCTCGTGACTTAGGCGTTTATCTTTTAGCCAATTTACATATTTACTGTCCATGTCTAGATATATATGTAAATTATACATAAGTGTGGTCAATTCAAGCTATGCCACATTTACTAGTTATACCCAAAATTATTTAATTAAGTTATACCCAATTCCCCGCATTTCAATCGCACATATAACAAGGTCCAAACATAAAACAGAGAGGGATAGAGGAGAAACACAAGAATTGACATAAGAAACAAAATAAGCATGTAAAGGTTTACCCAACTCAAGAATCATGTTTCCAACATGTTGTACATTAACAATAATTATGGCTAAACTGAGCAAGTTACGTCATAGGCATAAAGATTCGGTAGAATTGAAAAGGAATCACCAATTTGGTGTACAACATGATTGGTTCCATCACAACAGTCTCGTAGGCATAGGTAATTCAGTTTTGACAAAAAGGATAATCATGAATCAGAAATGATTATCTTACAATTAGTCATAGTTCTAGATTCGATTCATTACAAGTCGTGATTCCTATTACATGTTCCAAATCTGAGAAATAACTGAACTTACCAAATTATCACAAGTTTACACCCAAACCCATTTACGTCAAGTCTCATATTTGCTTATTTTATACAATTTTTCCCAAACTAAAGCCATCATCAATTTATGCCTTTTAACAAATCGTATGTTATTCAATATTTCCCAAACTTTATCCCTATCATTCAAGTGTTATACGTGTGCGAATTTCGCATAATATGTTAGGCTCAAAGTTAGCTTAACTCATAAAAAGGAAATAGGAAGAGGGAAGAGAATCATGCTATCAAAATAGGCATAAATATACGAGCACGAACAGGCATGAACTGATAGAATTGATCAGAAAAGCATAGGCTATGAATCAAAAAAGATGACAACTTGCAAATTTGATAAGATCCATTATAAGCATAATCATATGATCACAATTTACAACTTATCATAATTACTTTTGTTTAATTATCTTGTGAAATCTACATGAACTCACAGAGATTAAGGAAGAAGAGAAGATCTAGAATCTGATTTCTGAAGTTGATAAGCTAATCCATTGATGTAGGCTTTGATCTTTATCTTTTATCTTGAATTTGATTAGTTAAGGTGGAGGCTATATTAGCTTAGAGATGGACAGCATGAAGGCTTCATAGAATAGGGTTATGAGGTATGGGGTTTAGGTTTGATATGATTATATAGAAGTATAAGATTAGTTGAGCCTTTGGATCAACATTGTATCCATCCACACCATCCAATCCAAGAAAATGTTCCATCAGGCCAATCAGAAGTCACTATGTAGCCCTACGACTCAGAAAATCGTCATTGTCCAGAACAGTCAGCAGGGGTCGACCCCTACAGGGGGGTCGACTCCCATGTCGACACCCACTAGGGGGGTCGACTCCCATGTCGACACCCACTAGGGGGGTCGACACCCACTAGGGGGGTCGATACCCCTGAGCGGGAGATTTCCCTCTAAGCTGCTTGTTGAATTTTGAATTTCAAATCTGTTTTGATTATTTAATTATTATTTTAATTTAATTTCTGCTTAGACTTGAAATCTTCTAACCTCCATAACTTCTTCATATAGAATCTGATTCACGCAAACTCGGACTCTATCTCAAGCAAAATTCCGAGACGAACGCAATGGCATAACCCGTTTCACCTAATTATTCTTCTAAAAATTAAGTGTTCTTAAATTTATTAATTTTAATGTTTTAAAATTACGGGGTGTTACAAAAACCATTCAAATTCTCATTTTCTCCCTTTGAAAATAACGTTATGAATTCGCATAATCTCCTTTTCATTTCCATTACTATGGAAATCTCTTCTTATGTATTCTTAACTCATTTATTATCTTTTTCTATTTGGAAATATATTTTTATCCTTTTTCAAGCTTTTTATTTTCGTTTTACATTGGAAATATCTTTTATCCATGCATTTCTGTATTTCGACATTCATTAGTCCTTGACTGTAAATTGGAAAGAGAATAATTCCCTAAGTATCAACCCCGAAGATCGAAATCAACATTAGATTAACAATCAGTAGATCACTCAACTCAATTAATCTCTAATTAGGCTCCAATTATTGTCTTAACTCATTATCAACTCATTATATTTCACTTGCAATCCATTCAACCATTTTTCACTTTGTAAATCTCGTTTCAATTCCATTTACTTCACTTAATTTCATTATTTAGTCCTAAACATTTAAATCGTCATTTTACTTCGCATCTCATTTATAAATCTTGTTTATAAACTCGGGTTTGATATAAATCTCTTTTATATCTCGTTTTCCTTTTCTTAACCTACCCATTAAGCAACATTTCATTTAGGCTAACGTAATCGCTTAAATCTCTTTATAACTTAGTTGTAACACTCGGTTTTAATATAAAACCCATTCATATCTCCTTTCACAATTCAACTCGATTTCATTTCAAACTTTGATTTCTTACTTAAATGAATTTCACCTAAAAAGAAATCTCTTAAATTATTATTAAATTAATTAATAATTTACTTCATAATTAACTAATATAATAGTAGTTAATTACTTGATTAACTAAAATAAATAAATAATATTCTCTCTATGACTTATTAAATTAAAACAAATGTTCGTTAAACTATTTCAATAGATTAATTGAAAATAAACTAATAAAAATTTAATAATCAATTCCATAAAAGCGGTTGACTTCGTCAATCCAAAATACGGTTATCTAGTTATCCAATTCTAACTAATTCCCCCTTTAAATTAATTAGTAATATAATTAATTTAATTAACTTCATTTAAGTGTTTCTCAGAACAATTTAATTCCATTCTTAACCGTTCGGTTAGTTTCTACTTGCTTTCTTATACATCACCTTATTATAAGAATTTGCTTTATAAAATAATTCTACAATTATTTAAAATCTTAAATAATAAACAATACTTATTTACTTCTTTTAAATAAACTTCTATTTAAATAAATATATTTCAAAATATATCTCCAGTTATAAAAATAAATTTTATAACTACATTTAAGTCGATTTACAAGATGGTAAATCCTTAATTATAACACAATTTATTTTCAAGCCATCTGATGCCAAATACTCAACCAGTACTATCCATTGGTTAAAAACAAACATCTGTGAAATTTCAGTTCAACCAAATCAATTGTCCAATCCATATTGGTGAAGCAGTTCATATAATTGTGATATGAAAATAATAAAAAATTTGAGGACTCCATTGGATCCCTCCAACCTGTTTTCCCTGCATCAAATATGTTATCTCAAATAATATTATTCTATTTAATAAAAAGATATAATATTTAACAACAAATGATAACGGTAATCTAATCACCCATATTTTAATTTAGAACGTTTATATTTTTATAAACGTTACCACCATGGTAAGTTACCTTGTTTGGAATTAATCGTTAAATGTAATGATTGGTTCAAATTAAATTAAACGAACGTTTAATTTTGTAACAACCCGGAAATTCTGGGCCAGTTTAAAATTTTTATTTTGGCAATTTTAGCGAATTTTGATTATTTAAAATGAATTATTTTAAATAATATTGACGAGAAATTTATATTGAATATAATTCGAACGTTTATATTATATACGTCGTCGTTAGAATATAAATAATTATATATAATTATAAATAGAATGGAAAATGGCGCGGTAGTTCGATAATTCGATTTCAAACTTCAATTGAATGTACCGGGTGCAAAACAATCCGGATTTTAGTGAAACCAAAAATAATGGAATCTAATAGTGAATATCTTTCCAACGAATCCGGAAGATCAAAATTTCGTAGCAAGAATCAAAAGATATGTCCAGTTCAGAATTCTGAATAGTCGCTATGGAATTCAGGCCCTTAAAAATGGACATTTTGCAAACGACCTCGGATTTCGACGAAACCAGTTTTGTTGGGTCCGTGATGTTGAATTATTACTAGATTTCAAATTTCATAATTTTTCGAATCAATATGTGAGCGTGGCAAAGGAAAACGCGTTTGACCAGTTTCAGTTGATTTTAATCGACTGGAAATTGGCCATTTTTCAAACGGTCTCAGAATTTGACGAAACTAGTTTTGTTAGGACCGTATTGTCAATACGAAGCTAGAAAATATTTTTCTGTAATTTTTCTAGTTAGTATGTGACCCCGGTAATTGGAAATGTACGTTTAAAATTCAATATAATGATTTAAATGTAAATTCAACAGAAACTTATTGTAACGACCACATCAGCTTGCGATACATATCCCATTGTGTTCGGAATGGGGGTAATACGCTATGGACGACAGGCGGTGGGTCTCGTTTCGAGGTCGTATGCGAAAGGCAACTCTTTAGGATAAAATAAATTAATTAATTAAATAAAAAAAATATCTTTCCCCCTTTTAACCGTCTGCCCCCCCCCCCCCTTCTATCATTCGTTAGATTCAAAAAAAAAAAAAAAAAAAAAAAAACCTAAAATCGCCGCTCCGATGTCAGGGCCGCCACCGCGCCAGGCGCCGCTGCCTCCACCTCAGCACCCCGAGCCCCTTCCTCCTCTTTCCTCACGCGCTTCCTCTTCCGTCGATGGAAGTACCCAAACCCTGAACACCCGTCGCCCCTTCCCTCTGGTCGCCCTCCCTCCATGAACGCGCCACCCCCACCCCGCATCCCCTCCGCCGCCAATCCCCCCCCCTCCCTCAGCCGCTGACGAACGGAGAAGACCCCCCCCCCCCCTGTAAGTTTTTCTGATTTATTTATTGTATAAACTGAATTTTATTTAATGTATAAACTGAATTTTATTTAATGTATAAACTGAATTTTATTTAATGTATAAACTGAAATTTATTTAATGTATAAACTGAAATTTATTTAATGTATAAACTGAAATTTATTTATTATATAAACTGAATTTTATTTATGTGGTAAAGTTATAAAAATATGATTTTTATATTTTTAAAGTAGTAAAAATATGATTTTTATATTTTTAAAGTATTAAAAATATAGTCTTTACTATATAGATGATGTAAAAATATGATTTTTGGTTAGGTAGAGGATTAAAAATATAATTTTTACATGATAGGAAGATTAAAAATATCATCTTTATATGTGTAGAAAAAAAATAAAAATGAGATTTTTATAAAGGTGAAATCTTTATTTTAGAAAAGGGAAATCTTCATATAGAAAATAGCGTGATAAAAATATAATTTTTATCTATATAACATAGTAGTAAAAATTCAATTTTTTTCTTTTTTACATATTGAACTTCGATAGAAAAATAGAATTTTTACATATTGAACTTCGATAGAAAAATATGATTTTTATATATTGAACTTTGAAATAAAAATTCGATTTTTATATATTGAACTTTGAAATAAAAATTCAATTTTTATATATTGAACTTTGAAATAAAAATTCGATTTTTATATATTGAACGTTGAAATAAAAATTCAATTTTTATATATTGAACTTTGAAATAAAAATTCAATTTTTATATATTGAACTTTGAAATAAAAATTCGATTTTTATATATTGAACGTTGAAATAAAAATTCGATTTTTATATATTGAACTTTGAAATAAAAATTCGATTTTTATATATTGAATAGCGAAGTAAAAATGTGATTTTTACGTATGTAGTGAAAGCAGCAACGAAGGTGACAAAAAGGCGAAACGACGAAGACTTCTGCAAATGAAGTGCCGTGGAGCTAGGATAGCTAATAAGTGAGAATTTCTCACCTTTCAATTTATTTTTCTAGTTATATATATATATACTAGGATGCAGACGGTGCTTAGAAGCACCCGACACCCGTCCACATACCATGGACTTGTTTGTTTGGATGTTTGGTGATTGATTGAGATATTGGTTTGAATGTGGTTTGTGGTGTGAAAAATCGAATCGATAAATTGGTTAGGATTAGACGTGCGCCGTTATAAGGCGAAGGAGTAAGACTAGGTTAGACTCTTACTCCAAATTTTGTGGTTTGCATAACGAGAGTGATTTGATTGATGTGTGAATGGCGTGGGCCTTCACTAGACCGGGGATAAGGCTAGGCCTTGTCCCGTTTCTAGTATCGTGCCGTTATGCCGCCGAAATTTTCTAAAATAAGTTAGAAAAATAAAAATAGCATTTTATTTAACGAATGAACTGAATAGAAATTCATATGTTAAAATAAAATGTGTTATCGTTAAAAATATAATTTTTAACGTGAATGTGAATAAATAAATATTCATTTACAAACCAGACGGTTTGTTTATGTACACCTATTTGAATGACGTTGATTGGGTCGATAAATTTTACACATCGCCTAACTGCACAAATAAAATATGTGTTTGATTGTTTGAAACCCCACACGGGTGTTAGGATGAAATTTGAAGTTCACTCATCCTGATTGATTAAATATGTCGATCGATTGATTGACAAGCTGCTGTAAGCGTTAAATGTCTATATTTGATGCTTATACAGTGTAGTGCACTTTGGTTGATGATTGATTATTCATCGTTGTTGATATATACATGTGTTGTAGAAAATCCATATAATTAACATTATATGGTAATTGATTGGGCCTCATTCCAGTTTCGAAAAAAGAAATATTTGAAATAGAAATATTTGAAATAGAATATTTGAAAATAGAAATATGTGAAGCCCTGAGGATTAGATTGACGCCATTTTGACGTGAACGATATTTATATCGATTTTATTCATTTTAAAATGAATATTGAAAAGTGATTTCGAAATCGAATATTTTGAAATGAATTGAACTGAAAACGATTTCGAAATGAATTGAACTGAAAACGATTTCGAAATGAATTGAATTGAAAACGATTTCGAAATGAATTGAATTGAAAACGATTTCGAAATGAATTGAATTGAAAACGATTTCGAAATGAATTGAATTGAAAACGATTTCGAAATGAATTGAATTGAAAACGATTTCGAAATGAATTGAATTGAAAACGATTTCGAAATGAATTGAATTGAAAACGATTTCGAAATGAATTGAATTGAAAACGATTTCGAAATGAATTGAATTGAAAACGATTTCGAAATGAATTGAATTGAAAACGATTTCGAAACGAATTGAATTGAAAACGAATTCGAATCGAATTGAAAGCGAAGTGAAATAAATTCAAATTGAATTGAAATTTGAATTGAATAGAAATGGATTTTAAAACGAATTTATAAAGAAGAATTCAATTTTGATTTGAATTGAAAAGGAAGTTGAAATTGCTTTTGAAACGAATTTAAAACTATTTATATAATTCGTTTTAAATAGAATCGACGAAATATATATTATATATATTATATATATAATATAATGGCCTGAATAGAACGCGCCGCGCCGCGGCAGTTCGTAAATTTCGACCATTTATTTCAAACGGACATTACGGGAGATCCGACCGTCGGATTCTCCTAAAACCGGAACCGTTGGGTTCGTATCGAAAAGAGCTTTCTAACGAATGTTAGAAATTTGAAATCTAACGGTTGGATTTGGAGATACGTCCAAATCAAATTGGAAAAAGGTCGCTGTAAGTGCAGTTCGATGGCCATTGTTGGAAATCGACTGTACGGGCCTTGATAAAATTATTAAAAATAGTAATAATTTGTGTAAAATCATAAGAAATGATTTGTGAAAGTTTGGGATGAAAAACTCCATATTTGAAAAGATAAAAATAGATTTTTATCGAAATGAACTAGTTTTGAACTAGAATTATAATTCTATTTATTTTTAAATAAATAAATTGAATTCGAAAAGGGTTTTAAAAGTAACCAAAATTCCAATGATTGCATTGGAGTGGATTTGAATCGAAATTGTCTTCGGAATATTTCGATGTTGGAATTCGTGATATTACAGGTGTTGTTATGGAAATTTGAAAGATATATATTTGTATCGTTATTTCCAATACGACATTTGTTAGTCGTAGAATTCGATATTGAATATAAGCCGATATATTTTCTATTCAGAGCCTTGTATTGAATATCGAATGTGATTTGGGTTTGTCGTGAATGGTGTCTTCACTAACACTGTTCTTGAACCCAGTTGAGAAAAGATTAAATCTTTTTATTTAGATTTAATGAAGTGTACCAATTAAATAATATTTAATTGGAATTGAATTGATATTGATTTTTGGGTTTATCGTGAACAGTGTTTTAAATAACACTTGTTCTTTAACCCGATAATTAATGAATGTGATTTGGGTTTGTCGTGAATGGTGTCTTCACTAACACTGTTCTTGAACCCAGTTGAGAAAAGATTAAATCTTTTTATTTAGATTTAATGAAGTGTACCAATTAAATGATATTTAATTGGAATTGAATTGATATTGATTTTTGGGTTTATCGTGAACAGTGTTTTAAATAACACTTGTTCTTTAACCCGATAATTAATGAATGTGATTTGGGTTTGTCGTGAATGGTGTCTTCACTAACACTGTTCTTGAACCCAGTTGAGAAAAGATTAAATCTTTTGATTTAGATTTAATGAAGTGCACCAATTAAATAATATTTAATTGGAATTGAATGGATATTGATTTTTGGGTTTATCGTGAACAGTGTTTTAAATAACACTTGTTCTTTAACCCGATAATTAATGGGATGTGACTTTGGGTTTATCGTGAACCGTGTTTTAAATGACACTGATTCTTTAACCCAGTCACAGATTAAAACTAAGTGGAGTTTTAATGAATCTTTAATTAGATTGAAAAGATCGAGAATGGAGTATCACCAGTTTTGCTCCAGGCGATAGTTAAATCTTTAATTAGATTTGAACGTGAAATTTAGAAACTAACTATCGGTTAGCCAAGCAGAAGGGTTTTCTGGATATTGATCTGATGTTGGTTTCGGCCTTCGGGGTTAATATTTGGGGAATTATTCTCTTGATTAATTTACGGTTAGTGACTAATGAATTGGAATGAGGCGTATGTTGTGTTTGTGTAACACTTTTATAAAATATACGCGAGTTATTCGGGAAGTCCGGGTTTATCCCATTCTGAATAATCGATACGACGATAAGTCGAAGATGAAGACGATGGTCGAAGACCGGAGGTCTTCACGTCGTTTGGGTGATAACTGATGATCTTGATTGGGCGGTACACCCAAGAAGATGGAAACAGTTTGTGATCGTCCAGACGTACTTGGAGATCGATGGATATGCGAGGTACTAGGTGCCTCCGGTTTCGTTCAGACCCAGAACGGACTTGTAAATGGACTGTGTGTCTGACATCGGATTTCATTCTGTGTGACTGATATCGGTTGCATAGGATGGTTTGCCTGTGTGGCATGCTAAGATGCAAATGATCAAGGCTTCTGTTGAAAAGCAAAGTCTTGTGGTGATGATCAAAGCACGGCCTTTGTGGCGTAGCTTTGTGTAACGTTTACCTCGCGTGTTTCACACCCGGTATGAACCAAAAACGGGAGACGGACCTCAGGGAGGACTTGCGTTTCTTTCTAGCTAGAAGTGGCGTCAGTGGTTTTACACGCCCTGACGAGTTTGACTTATGTGGTTGTTGCGGTTGCGAGGCGCCTCGGTTATATCGGTTTCGGCCGAATGCATTCTGGTCGGCTGACGGACCAGACTTACACCCCATAGGGTCGGGAGACGTATTGTTCAGGCATAATAATCCACTCCGTGTGGACCGGCCCTGACGATCCAAGGGTCACTCGAGCTCTGATCCTGAGGGGCGGGCTAGAGCGTCTCGAATCGGTTGAGGACTATCTTTTGCCTCGGTTCATAGACGGAAATCCAATTTCCAAATACGTGACTTTGCGGTTTTATTTGTAAACCTATATATGGTGACATAGTGGCATGGGACGCTCATGTCGCCTATGATTGATACTTATGATTTGAAGTTGTTTTATGAACAATGCACTTATAATAGTATCAAATGATTTGTTTTAAGATGTATCAAGCATTCTTTGGCTGTTATAAGGGAAAACCCTATCCTCGGCTGCGTTGCATTGTGTGATGGGACCTGGGTCTTATAACAGCTTCATTTTTCTTTATTTAGCATTGCGCTGTTTGTTTTATGCACTGGTATTCTTGGGAGGAAACCCGTTCCGTGTTATACGGCGTGGTCCCTTGATTTACCTAATTTTTAAAATAAAGATTAATAACTGTTTTAGTTCTCACACCAGTCACATGACTGACCTGGAGTTTATTGTTTTAACCTAAACTCTGGGTGCCCTTATTTTCGACACGGGCAGCTAGTAGTTTTGGTTTTGCAGATTTATATTCACAGGATCCTGGTTTACAGCTGGAACGATATCCGGAAAGCTTTGTATCCGTATATCCCATTCTAGTTGTGTATTGTATTATTTTCCGATGCGGTGTATTTAAATCTCTGATATTTCTGTGTAATATTCTTTCATACTCTGTATATTCTTGTAATCTGGTGCATTGTTGTAATATACAGTGAAAGGTTCTTCTGTATGCGTTCTGTTTTGTCCTGTTCTCAAACGATAGGGCGTTTCGAACGGCCTGGACCGGTTTAGCGACTGGTTCGGACCGAGCGAAATTCCTTGCCGTCACATTTGGTATCAGAGCTTTGGTTTACAAAGCAGAGAACAAGACACATTAGAACCATACGAAAGAATTCATCAGATATTGGATTAGTAATATCCAATTAGAATGACTCGTTAGAGATAGGATCAGTAGTATCCTAGAACGAGTGTGAAGAGTATATTTTTAAAGTGAAAACAAATTTTGTTTTGAAAATTTAGATCAATTATTCGTAGTTGATTATTTATTTATATTGATTTGGACAGTCCAGTATATAAAGAATTTGCATATACGCCTTGCAAACGTATATTCGAAGTTTTAATATACCGGGTAGATATAGAACCGCACTCTAGTAGCCCGACAATGTTCTGATGGTGGTTCGAAACATCATCAGCATTTATTTTCGAGTGACGAAGGTGTGATTTCTATATATTTCCTATTGACTGGTGTGAGAACCAAAATTAGATAGGGCCTATTGTTGTGATTTGGCATCAAAAATCTGATTTTTGACTATATATCAAAGTTATGAATTTCAAATGATAATCAACTAATGGATTGATGTTTGTGTTGTTTGTTTATTTGTTTGCTAATTTTTAGCCATTTAGCCTAACTGAATCACATATTGAATTATATTGGAAATTGGTTGCATTTGCTTGCATATGCATATATATATTGAACAGGTCATAGCAAGGAGGCTAGAGCCAGAGAATAAAATTTGTTTGCCCGACAAATAGGTACATGTTTACTACATAATTTCCTGTTTTGTTTGGGTGATGATGATTTTGTGAGCCTATTGGCTAGCCGCTTGGCTTTTTCTTTTTCTTTTTGAGATCTGAAGGACCGGGGAAGCTATTTGAAATTCCCCGATGCTCCCATTGCAGGGGAGGTTATGGCGAAATTTTTCGAAAATTTAGGGTGTTAGCCAAATTTTTGAAATTTTGAAAATTCTCAGAAACCAAAGGGTTGGAGAATGAAAGCCAGATCGAACATAGAGCTGAATAATCAAACCACTTTCGACTTTGTTCCTTTTCGGGGACGAAAAGTTTTAAGTGGGGGAGATTGTAACAACCCGGAAATTCTGGGCCAGTTTAAAATTTTTATTTTGGCAATTTTAGCGAATTTTGATTATTTAAAATGAATTATTTTAAATAATATTGACGAGAAATTTATATTGAATATAATTCGAACGTTTATATTATATACGTCGTCGTTAGAATATAAATAATTATATATAATTATAAATAGAATGGAAAATGGCGCGGTAGTTCGATAATTCGATTTCAAACTTCAATTGAATGTACCGGGTGCAAAACAATCCGGATTTTAGTGAAACCAAAAATAATGGAATCTAATAGTGAATATCTTTCCAACGAATCCGGAAGATCAAAATTTCGTAGCAAGAATCAAAAGATATGTCCAGTTCAGAATTCTGAATAGTCGCTATGGAATTCAGGCCCTTAAAAATGGACATTTTGCAAACGACCTCGGATTTCGACGAAACCAGTTTTGTTGGGTCCGTGATGTTGAATTATTACTAGATTTCAAATTTCATAATTTTTCGAATCAATATGTGAGCGTGGCAAAGGAAAACGCGTTTGACCAGTTTCAGTTGATTTTAATCGACTGGAAATTGGCCATTTTTCAAACGGTCTCAGAATTTGACGAAACTAGTTTTGTTAGGACCGTATTGTCAATACGAAGCTAGAAAATATTTTTCTGTAATTTTTCTAGTTAGTATGTGACCCCGGTAATTGGAAATGTACGTTTAAAATTCAATATAATGATTTAAATGTAAATTCAACAGAAACTTATTGTAACGACCACATCAGCTTGCGATACATATCCCATTGTGTTCGGAATGGGGGTAATACGCTATGGACGACAGGCGGTGGGTCTCGTTTCGAGGTCGTATGCGAAAGGCAACTCTTTAGGATAAAATAAATTAATTAATTAAATAAAAAAAATATCTTTCCCCCTTTTAACCGTCTGCCCCCCCCCTTCTATCATTCGTTAGATTCAAAAAAAAAAAAAAAAAAAAAAAAAACCTAAAATCGCCGCTCCGATGTCAGGGCCGCCACCGCGCCAGGCGCCGCTGCCTCCACCTCAGCACCCCGAGCCCCTTCCTCCTCTTTCCTCACGCGCTTCCTCTTCCGTCGATGGAAGTACCCAAACCCTGAACACCCGTCGCCCCTTCCCTCTGGTCGCCCTCCCTCCATGAACGCGCCACCCCCACCCCGCATCCCCTCCGCCGCCAATCCCCCCCCCCTCCCTCAGCCGCTGACGAACGGAGAAGACCCCCCCCCCCCTGTAAGTTTTTCTGATTTATTTATTGTATAAACTGAATTTTATTTAATGTATAAACTGAATTTTATTTAATGTATAAACTGAATTTTATTTAATGTATAAACTGAAATTTATTTAATGTATAAACTGAAATTTATTTAATGTATAAACTGAAATTTATTTATTATATAAACTGAATTTTATTTATGTGGTAAAGTTATAAAAATATGATTTTTATATTTTTAAAGTAGTAAAAATATGATTTTTATATTTTTAAAGTATTAAAAATATAGTCTTTACTATATAGATGATGTAAAAATATGATTTTTGGTTAGGTAGAGGATTAAAAATATAATTTTTACATGATAGGAAGATTAAAAATATCATCTTTATATGTGTAGAAAAAAAATAAAAATGAGATTTTTATAAAGGTGAAATCTTTATTTTAGAAAAGGGAAATCTTCATATAGAAAATAGCGTGATAAAAATATAATTTTTATCTATATAACATAGTAGTAAAAATTCAATTTTTTTCTTTTTTACATATTGAACTTCGATAGAAAAATAGAATTTTTACATATTGAACTTCGATAGAAAAATATGATTTTTATATATTGAACTTTGAAATAAAAATTCGATTTTTATATATTGAACTTTGAAATAAAAATTCAATTTTTATATATTGAACTTTGAAATAAAAATTCGATTTTTATATATTGAACGTTGAAATAAAAATTCAATTTTTATATATTGAACTTTGAAATAAAAATTCAATTTTTATATATTGAACTTTGAAATAAAAATTCGATTTTTATATATTGAACGTTGAAATAAAAATTCGATTTTTATATATTGAACTTTGAAATAAAAATTCGATTTTTATATATTGAATAGCGAAGTAAAAATGTGATTTTTACGTATGTAGTGAAAGCAGCAACGAAGGTGACAAAAAGGCGAAACGACGAAGACTTCTGCAAATGAAGTGCCGTGGAGCTAGGATAGCTAATAAGTGAGAATTTCTCACCTTTCAATTTATTTTTCTAGTTATATATATATATATATATATATACTAGGATGCAGACGGTGCTTAGAAGCACCCGACACCCGTCCACATACCATGGACTTGTTTGTTTGGATGTTTGGTGATTGATTGAGATATTGGTTTGAATGTGGTTTGTGGTGTGAAAAATCGAATCGATAAATTGGTTAGGATTAGACGTGCGCCGTTATAAGGCGAAGGAGTAAGACTAGGTTAGACTCTTACTCCAAATTTTGTGGTTTGCATAACGAGAGTGATTTGATTGATGTGTGAATGGCGTGGGCCTTCACTAGACCGGGGATAAGGCTAGGCCTTGTCCCGTTTCTAGTATCGTGCCGTTATGCCGCCGAAATTTTCTAAAATAAGTTAGAAAAATAAAAATAGCATTTTATTTAACGAATGAACTGAATAGAAATTCATATGTTAAAATAAAATGTGTTATCGTTAAAAATATAATTTTTAACGTGAATGTGAATAAATAAATATTCATTTACAAACCAGACGGTTTGTTTATGTACACCTATTTGAATGACGTTGATTGGGTCGATAAATTTTACACATCGCCTAACTGCACAAATAAAATATGTGTTTGATTGTTTGAAACCCCACACGGGTGTTAGGATGAAATTTGAAGTTCACTCATCCTGATTGATTAAATATGTCGATCGATTGATTGACAAGCTGCTGTAAGCGTTAAATGTCTATATTTGATGCTTATACAGTGTAGTGCACTTTGGTTGATGATTGATTATTCATCGTTGTTGATATATACATGTGTTGTAGAAAATCCATATAATTAACATTATATGGTAATTGATTGGGCCTCATTCCAGTTTCGAAAAAAGAAATATTTGAAATAGAAATATTTGAAATAGAAATATTTGAAATAGAATATTTGAAAATAGAAATATGTGAAGCCGTGAGGATTAGATTGACGCCATTTTGACGTGAACGATATTTATATCGATTTTATTCATTTTAAAATGAATATTGAAAAGTGATTTCGAAATCGAATATTTTGAAATGAATTGAACTGAAAACGATTTCGAAATGAATTGAACTGAAAACGATTTCGAAATGAATTGAATTGAAAACGATTTCGAAATGAATTGAATTGAAAACGATTTCGAAATGAATTGAATTGAAAACGATTTCGAAATGAATTGAATTGAAAACGATTTCGAAATGAATTGAATTGAAAACGATTTCGAAATGAATTGAATTGAAAACGATTTCGAAATGAATTGAATTGAAAACGATTTCGAAATGAATTGAATTGAAAACGATTTCGAAACGAATTGAATTGAAAACGAATTCGAATCGAATTGAAAGCGAAGTGAAATAAATTCAAATTGAATTGAAATTTGAATTGAATAGAAATGGATTTTAAAACGAATTTATAAAGAAGAATTCAATTTTGATTTGAATTGAAAAGGAAGTTGAAATTGCTTTTGAAACGAATTTAAAACTATTTATATAATTCGTTTTAAATAGAATCGACGAAATATATATTATATATATTATATATATAATATAATGGCCTGAATAGAACGCGCCGCGCCGCGGCAGTTCGTAAATTTCGACCATTTATTTCAAATGGACATTACGGGAGATCCGACCGTCGGATTCTCCTAAAACCGGAACCGTTGGGTTCGTATCGAAAAGAGCTTTCTAACGAATGTTAGAAATTTGAAATCTAACGGTTGGATTTGGAGATACGTCCAAATCAAATTGGAAAAAGGTCGCTGTAAGTGCAGTTCGATGGCCATTGTTGGAAATCGACTGTACGGGCCTTGATAAAATTATTAAAAATAGTAATAATTTGTGTAAAATCATAAGAAATGATTTGTGAAAGTTTGGGATGAAAAACTCCATATTTGAAAAGATAAAAATAGATTTTTATCGAAATGAACTAGTTTTGAACTAGAATTATAATTCTATTTATTTTTAAATAAATAAATTGAATTCGAAAAGAGTTTTAAAAGTAACCAAAATTCCAATGATTGCATTGGTGTGGATTTGAATCGAAATTGTCTTCGGAATATTTCGATGTTGGAATTCGTGATATTACAGGTGTTGTTATGGAAATTTGAAAGATATATATTTGTATCGTTATTTCCAATACGACATTTGTTAGTCGTAGAATTCGATATTGAATATAAGCCGATATATTTTCTATTCAGAGCCTTGTATTGAATATCGAATGTGATTTGGGTTTGTCGTGAATGGTGTCTTCACTAACACTGTTCTTGAACCCAGTTGAGAAAAGATTAAATCTTTTTATTTAGATTTAATGAAGTGTACCAATTAAATAATATTTAATTGGAATTGAATTGATATTGATTTTTGGGTTTATCGTGAACAGTGTTTTAAATAACACTTGTTCTTTAACCCGATAATTAATGAATGTGATTTGGGTTTGTCGTGAATGGTGTCTTCACTAACACTGTTCTTGAACCCAGTTGAGAAAAGATTAAATCTTTTTATTTAGATTTAATGAAGTGTACCAATTAAATGATATTTAATTGGAATTGAATTGATATTGATTTTTGGGTTTATCGTGAACAGTGTTTTAAATAACACTTGTTCTTTAACCCGATAATTAATGAATGTGATTTGGGTTTGTCGTGAATGGTGTCTTCACTAACACTGTTCTTGAACCCAGTTGAGAAAAGATTAAATCTTTTGATTTAGATTTAATGAAGTGCACCAATTAAATAATATTTAATTGGAATTGAATGGATATTGATTTTTGGGTTTATCGTGAACAGTGTTTTAAATAACACTTGTTCTTTAACCCGATAATTAATGGGATGTGACTTTGGGTTTATCGTGAACCGTGTTTTAAATGACACTGATTCTTTAACCCAGTCACAGATTAAAACTAAGTGGAGTTTTAATGAATCTTTAATTAGATTGAAAAGATCGAGAATGGAGTATCACCAGTTTTGCTCCAGGCGATAGTTAAATCTTTAATTAGATTTGAACGTGAAATTTAGAAACTAACTATCGGTTAGCCAAGCAGAAGGGTTTTCTGGATATTGATCTGATGTTGGTTTCGGCCTTCGGGGTTAATATTTGGGGAATTATTCTCTTGATTAATTTACGGTTAGTGACTAATGAATTGGAATGAGGCGTATGTTGTGTTTGTGTAACACTTTTATAAAATATACGCGAGTTATTCGGGAAGTCCGGGTTTATCCCATTCTGAATAATCGATACGACGATAAGTCGAAGATGAAGACGATGGTCGAAGACCGGAGGTCTTCACGTCGTTTGGGTGATAACTGATGATCTTGATTGGGCGTTACACCCAAGAAGATGGAAACAGTTGGTGATCGTCCAGACGTACTTGGAGATCGATGGATATGCGAGGTACTAGGTGCCTCCGGTTTCGTTCAGACCCAGAACGGACTTGTAAATGGACTGTGTGTCTGACATCGGATTTCATTCTGTGTGACTGATATCGGTTGCATAGGATGGTTTGCCTGTGTGGCATGCTAAGATGCAAATGATCAAGGCTTCTGTTGAAAAGCAAAGTCTTGTGGTGATGATCAAAGCACGGCCTTTGTGGCGTAGCTTTGTGTAACGTTTACCTCGCGTGTTTCACACCCGGTATGAACCAAAAACGGGAGACGGACCTCAGGGAGGACTTGCGTTTCTTTCTAGCTAGAAGTGGCGTCAGTGGTTTTACACGCCCTGACGAGTTTGACTTATGTGGTTGTTGCGGTTGCGAGGCGCCTCGGTTATATCGGTTTCGGCCGAATGCATTCTGGTCGGCTGACGGACCAGACTTACACCCCATAGGGTGGGGAGACGTATTGTTCAGGCATAATAATCCACTCCGTGTGGACCGGCCCTGACGATCCAAGGGTCACTCGAGCTCTGATCCTGAGGGGCGGGCTAGAGCGTCTCGAATCGGTTGAGGACTATCTTTTGCCTCGGTTCATAGACGGAAATCCAATTTCCAAATACGTGACTTTGCGGTTTTATTTGTAAACCTATATATGGTGACATAGTGGCATGGGACGCTCATGTCGCCTATGATTGATACTTATGATTTGAAGTTGTTTTATGAACAATGCACTTATAATAGTATCAAATGATTTGTTTTAAGACGTATCAAGCATTCTTTGGCTGTTATAAGGGAAAACCCTATCCTCGGCTGCGTTGCATTGTGTGATGGGACCTGGGTCTTATAACAGCTTCATTTTTCTTTATTTAGCATTGCGCTGTTTGTTTTATGCACTGGTATTCTTGGGAGGAAACCCGTTCCGTGTTATACGGCGTGGTCCCTTGATTTACCTAATTTTTAAAATAAAGATTAATAACTGTTTTAGTTCTCACACCAGTCACATGACTGACCTGGAGTTTATTGTTTTAACCTAAACTCTGGGTGCCCTTATTTTCGACACGGGCAGCTAGTAGTTTTGGTTTTGCAGATTTATATTCACAGGATCCTGGTTTACAGCTGGAACGATATCCGGAAAGCTTTGTATCCGTATATCCCATTCTAGTTGTGTATTGTATTATTTTCCGCTGCGATGTATTTAAATCTCTGATATTTCTGTGTAATATTCTTTCATACTCTGTATATTCTTGTAATCTGGTGCATTGTTGTAATATACAGTGAAAGGTTCTTCTGTATGCGTTCTGTTTTGTCCTGTTCTCAAACGATAGGGCGTTTCGAACGGCCTGGACCGGTTTAGCGACTGGTTCGGACCGAGCGAAATTCCTTGCCATCACAAATTTTATCAGTCCAGTTCAACATATATAAATAATATAGCATCCATCAAACAATTAACAAACATAGCACACAAATAATAAAACCGACTTATATAATTATAAGTGGGTAAACTGAGTGAGCTAAACTCACTTTGATTTGATTCGTTTACTATCCGGCTACAAAAGAGTTAAACAGTTGTGTAATAACCCGGAAATCTGAGCCAATTTAAATATTTTATTTTGGCAATTTTAGCGAATTTTGAGTCTTTAAAATGGATTATTTTAAATAATAACAACGAGAAATTTATTTTGAATAGAATTATAACGTGTATATTTATATAGACCGTCGTTAGAATATAATTATTTATTTTAAATTATAAAAGGAATTGAAAATGGCGCGGTAGTTTGAAATTTCGATTTCAAAGTTCAAATGAATGTATAGGATTCAAAATAAACCGGATTTTAGTGAAACAAAAAATATTTGAATCTAATTGAAAATTCCTTTCCAATGAATCCGAAAAATTGAAATTTCATAACGGGAATAAAAAGTTATGTCCAGTTGAAAATTCAGAATGGTCGCTGTGGAATTCTAGCCCTTAAAAATGGAAATTTTGCAAACGACCTCGGTTTTCGACGAAACCACTTTTATTGGATCCGTGATGTCAAGTTATTGCTAGATTTCAAAATTCGTAATTTTTTGAATCAATATGTGAGCATGGCAAAGGAAAACGCGTTTGACCAGTTTCAGTTGATTTCAATCGACTGGAATATGGCCCTTTTTTCAAACGGTCTCAGAATTTGACGAAATTAGTTTTTTTAGGACTGTATCGTCAATAGGAAGTTAGAAAATATTTTTCGAGAATTTTTAGAGTCAGCATGTGACCCCAGTAAATTGAAATGCGCTTTCAAATTCAATATATAGAGTTATATTTTGATTTTGATGGAAACTGATCGAAACAGCCGAACTGGCATATGATACATATGCCATTGTGTTTGGAATGAGGGTATTACCCTAGGTGTGACAGTCGGTGGGTTTGATTACGAAGTCGAATTAAAATCAAACTTTTTGAAAAAATAATAATAAATAAATTATAATGTAAATCTTCCACCTTATACCTCCTCTCCCTTCACAATAAAGTCAACGCCCCCTTCAAAGAAAAACCCGTGCCCTTTTTTCCTGGCTGATTCCCGCCCCTCTGCCAAATCGCGACGCCGCCCTCCTCCCTGGCATCGCCACCGCCGCACCGCACCCCCTCCTCCTACACGACGCCGGAAACCCCCCATCTTCGATTCAAAACCCCACCGCGCCCTATACCCCCAGAAACCCTAAAAGATGGAGCCGCTGCCCCTTCCAAAGCCCGACACCACCCACCGCCACACATTAGCTCCTCCGCCCTACCGACTGTCCATCGTCGTAGTGGACTCCCCCCTCCACGCTCGATTCAAGTTGTAAGCCTCCTTAATTTGTTAATCTTCTTTTATTTACTGTTTTTAGATTATAAAACACTTGATTTGTAATATAGAAAATATGTGAATTTTTATATGTAAAGATTCGATTTTTAATTATATAAGGATTGGATTTTTATTTACATAAAGATGCGATTTTTACTTATGTGAAGTGCGTATAAGAACATGATTTTTCTAATGTAAAGATTGATGTAAAAATTTGATTTTGATTATATAAGTAGCGACATAAAGGTTTGATTTTTTTATATATATGGTTTTAGAGTAAAAATACAATTTTTAAATATAAAAAGATTAGATTTTTAATTAATGAAAGTAGAGATTTTTATCGTATGAAAGTTAAGATTTTTTATCGTATGAAAGTTGAGATTTTTAACTATAGAAAATTGAGATTTTTAATGATTGAAAGAATAAATTTTTAGTGCATGTAGAAAATAAAATATAATATATATATATTAATATGATAACCATATAGAAATGTGATTTTTATATGAACAGTATTAGAATAAAAATGAGATTTTCATTTGTAAAGTAGCCAAATAAAAAGGTGATTTTTATTTATGTTGTAGTGAATTAAAAACGTTATTTTTAATATATACAGAGTGAAACAGATCTCGTGGAAACCGCGAGGAGATTTTCTACATAAGAAGAGTCGTGGCGTTTGGTTTGGCTTCTCGGTGAGAACTCCTCACTTTTATTTTAATTTCTAGTTGAAATATATACTAGGATGCAGATGGTGCTTAGTAGCACCCGACACCCGTCATCCACAGACCATGGATGACTTGTTTGTTTGATTGTTGTGTTGTGAAATTTAATTATGTGATGTGAAATGAAATAAAATATTTCATAGTGGAAAATATTTTATAGTTAAAAATATAATTTTTAATGTGTATATAAAATAAATATTTATAAACAAATTGGACGATTTGTTTATACACACCGATTTGACTGATCTTGATTGGGACGATAAATTTTACACATCGCCCAACTGCATAAATAAAAATCTGTTTTTGTTGATTTGAAACCCAACACGGGTATTGGGATGATATTTGACGTACACTAATCCCGATTGTTTAGTTGTATGTCAATCAACGGGTTGATAGACTGTGTAAGCGTTAATTATTTATATTTAATGCTTATGCAGTTGTGTGGTGCACTCTGGATGATGGTTGATGATTTATCGTTACTGTTATATACATGTGTTGTAGGGAATCCATATAATAAACGTTATATGGTAATTGATTGGGCCTCATTCTAGTTTGGTAAATAAGAAAGATAAATTCATGTATTGAAAAGAAA
The DNA here is from genome assembly GCA_030737875.1 of Allium sativum. NCBI lineage: Eukaryota > Viridiplantae > Streptophyta > Magnoliopsida > Asparagales > Amaryllidaceae > Allium > Allium sativum. The sequence goes on along the minus strand of CM060912.1, from coordinate 962,065,455 downwards.
GATAAATTCATGTGTTGAATAGAAAGAAAATATTCATGTCTTGAATAGAAAATAAATTCATGTGTTGAATAGAAAAAAATAAATTCATGTGTTGAATAGAAGAAAATATTCATTTGTTGAATAGAATAACGAAGTTATTGGAACATATATATAAAGCCGTGTTGATTAGATTGACGCCATTTTGACGTGAACGATATTCATATCGATTTTATTCATTTTTATAATGAATAAAGAAAATATAGTGATTTCAAAATATAACTTTTTGAAAATATTATCATTATATAGTAATGATGTGAAATATTCAATTTTGATTTGAAATTGGATATGAAGTTGAAATCGTTTCGAAAACGAATTTAAAATGATTTATAAAATACGTTTTAAAAGGAAATCAACGAAATACATATAATATATATATTATATATATATAATGGTCTGAATAGAACGCGCCGCGCTGCGGCAGTTCGTGAATTTCGACCATGGACTTCGAATGGACATTATGGGAGATCCGACCGTCGGATTCTCCTTAAACTAGAACTATTGGGTTCGTATCGAAAGGAGCTTTCCAATGAATATTAGAAATCTGAGATCTAACGGTTGGATTTGGAATTATGTCCAAATCAAATTTGGAAAAGGTCGCTGTAAGTGCAGTTCGATGGCCGTTGATGGAAATCGACTGTACGAGCCTTGATAAAATTATTAAAAATAGTAATAATTTGTGTAAAATCATAATAAATGATTTGTGAAGAATTAGGATGAAATATTCCATATTTGAAAAGATAAAAATAGATTTTTATCGAAATGAACTAGTTTTGAACTAGAATCATAATTCTATTTATTTTTGGGAATAAATAAATTGGTTTTGAAAGGGTTTTAAAAATAACAAGAAGTTTCAATAATTGAATTGGAATGGGATGTGATTTGGGTTTGTCGTGAATGTTGTCTTCATTAACACTGTTCTTATACCCAGTTGAGAAAAAGATTAAATCTTTTTATTTTGATTTAATAAAGTGTACCAATTAAATGGTATTTAATTGAAATTGAATTGGAATTGAATTGGAATTGATTTTTCGGTTTGTCATGAATGGTGTTTTAATTAACACTTGTTCTTTAACCCTATAATTACTCGAATGTGATCTTGGGTTTATAGTGAACCGTGTTTTAAATGACATTGGTTCTTTGACCCAGTTAAAGATAGGATATGATTTCCCAAGTTAAACAAACATTGATAGTGATTTTTGGGAAGATTAAAACCAAGTGGAGTTTTAATGAATCTTTAATTAGATTGAAATAATCGAGAATGGAGTATCGCCAGTTTTGCTCCAGGTGATAGTTAAATCTTTAATTGGATTTGAACGTGAAATGGTAATTGAATTTACCGATAACAACGTGGTGTTAGATATGAAGTATGACCAGTTTTACTTCATGGGATGAATAGGTTGGGATTGGGAAATAAAATAAATGATTACTTCGGTGTGGTTCGCTAGTCCCGACTAGTTTGAATTGATATTTAAAAGAAGATTACAGAATAAATCTAAAGAATTCATCTTTGATAAAATTAATTGGAACCTTTCCTAAAGTATAAGAATATTTGAATAAAAGAATATTCTGAATTGGAAGGAGGCATATGTTGTGTTTGTGTAACACTTGTTTATTATATACGCGAGTTATTCAGAGAAACCAGGTTTATCCCATTCTGAATAACTGATTCGACATGGTGTCGAGGATGAAGACGGTGGTCGAAGAATGGAGGTCTTCACATCGTTTGGTTGATTATTGATGATCTTGATTGGGCCGTACACCCAAGAGGAGAGAATCAGTTAGTGATCATCCAGACGTACTTGGAGATCGATGGATATGCGGGGTACTAGGAGCCTCCGGTTTCGTTCAGACCCAGAACGAACTTTTAAATGGACTGTGTGTTTGACATTGGATTTTATTCTATGTGATTGATTTCTATTAAATATATATCTATTTGGCGGCGGAGAATTTATTCTCTTGCTTAACGCCCTTTATTAAGATATACGAGCTCAGGGGTTATATATTGATGGATATCAAACGCATGGAGTGAATTGCCTGTGTGGCATTCCTAATTGGCAATTGATCAAGGCTTCTATTGGAAAGCAAAGTCTTGTGGTTGATGATTAAAGCACTGCCTGTGTGGCATAGCTTTGTACAGTGTTGATTCGCGAGCCTCACACCTCGGTTGTGAACCTAAAACGGGAGAGGACATCGGGGAGGGCATGTGTTTCCTTTTAGCTAGAAGTTGGCGTCAGTTGTTTTACACGCCCTGACGAGTTTGACTTATGTGGTTGTTGTTGTTGCGTGACGCCTCAGATTAATTGATGATTGTGTGGAGCCGATGGAGTCATTGGACTCATTGACGACCCGAAGGGCGGGAAAACACAGTGTTCAGGCATTTTAATCCACATCGGTGGACCGACCCTGACGATCCAAGGGCCCACCTGAGTCTGGGTCCTGAGACACGGGCTACAGCGTCTCGAATCACTGAGGACTATCTTTTGCCTCGGTTCACAGATGGAAACCCAACTTCTAATACGTGACTTTGCAGTTTTGATTGTTGAGCCTAGTATTGGCGACATGATATATGGTACCCATGCCATCTATGATTGATATTTATGATTGAAATTGTTTTGACACTATACACTTATAGTAATAATAAAACATGAAATTTAGCGTATCAAGCATTCATTGGCTATTATAAGGTAAAAACCTATCCTCCGGCTTGTGTTGCATTGTGTGATGGGGCCTAGGTCTTATAATAGCTTCATTCTTCTTAATTTAGCATTGCGTTGTTTGTTTTATGCACTGGTACTCTTGTGAGGAAACCCGTTGTGTTTTATATGGCGTGGTCCCTTGATTTACCTAACTTTAAAATAAAGACTAATAACTGTTTGAGTTCTCACACCAGTCACATGATTGACCTGGAATTTATTGTTTTAACCTAAACTCTGGGTGCCCTTATTTTGACATGGGCAGCTAGTAGTTTTGGTTTTGCAGATTTATATTCACAGGATCCTGATTTACAATTGGAATGATATCCGTAAAGCTCTGTATCCGTATATCTCCTTTAGTTGCATATTGTATTATTTTTCCGCTATGGTAATGTATTTAAATGTAATTTAACTCTTTGATATTTTCTGTGTAAAATTTATTCATACTCTGTATATTCTTGTATTCTGATGGAATTGTTGTAATATACAATGAAATGTTCTTCTGTCTGCGTTCAGATGTGGCTTGTCCTCACTTCAATCGGCCTTTCCTTACCGGGGAAGTTCGTGGCGTTTTAGTTGGTATCAGAGCTATGTTTAATAGAGCTCGGAGAACAAGTCACGTTAGAACCAAACAAAAGAATTCATCAGAAATTGGATTAGTAATATCCAATGGGAATGACTCGTTAGAGATGGGATCAGTAGTATCCTAGAACGAGTGTGAAGAGTGTTGTTTTTAAAAAAATAAAAAATGAAAACAATTTTTGTTTTGAAATTTAAATCGTTATATACGTATCTGAATGTTTATTTTAAATTAATTTGGACAATCCAATATATAAAGATTTTGCATATACGCCTTGCAAACGTGTATTCGAATTTTTAATGTACTAGATAGTTATAGAATCACACTCTAGTTGCCCAGGGATAATTCTGGTGATGGGGCACCATCGCCAGTATTTATTTCCAAGTTTCGAAAGTGAGATTTCTATATATTTCCAATTGTCTGGTGTGAGAACCAAAACTAGATAGGGCTTATTGTTGTGATTTGGCATCAAAAATGTGATTTTCAACTATATATCAAAAGTATGAGATTTAAAAGATAATCAACTATTTGATTGATGATTGTGTTGTTTGATTATTGGTTGGTTGATTAGATGTTGAACCTTCAGTCAAATTGAACCAAATAGTGAGTTGTATTGAAAATTTATCGCATATGCATGCATGTACATGTACTTACATTGAACAGGTCATAGCAAGGAGGCTAGAGCAGAAGAATAAAATTGTTTGCCCAACAAATAGGTACATGTTTACTAATTTATTGGGTTTTGGATGATTTTATGAGCAGATTGGCTAGCCGCTTGCCTGTTTCTTTTTCTTTTTGATTGATGAGGGCCATGGGAGGCTATTTGAAATATCCCGAAGCTCCCGGTGCAGGGGAGGTTATGGCGAAATTTTTCGAAAATTTAAGGTGTTAGCCAAAATTTTGAAAAGCTCTTAGTAACTGAAAAGTTGAAGAACTTAAGCCGTAATGAAAATAATGAAAGTTGAGTTGATTTGTAAAACAACTTTCGACTTCGTTCCTTTTCGGGGACGAAAAGTTTTAAGTGGGGGAGAGTGTAATAACCCGGAAATCCGAGCCAATTTGAAAATTTTATTTTGGCAATTTTAGCGAATTTTGAGTATTCAAAATGGATTATTTTAAATAATAACGACGAGAAAATTATTTTGAATAGAATTAGAAAGTATATATTTATATAGACCGTCGTTAGAATATAAATATTTATTTTAAATTATAAAAGGAATTGAAAATGGCGCGGTAGTTTGAAATTTCGATTTCAAAGTTCAAATGAAAGTATAGGATTCAAAATAAACCGAATTTTAGTGAAACCAAAAATATTAGAGTCTAATTGAAAATATCTTTCCAACGAATCCGAAAAATTTAAATTTCATAGCGGGAATCAAAAGTTATGTCCAGTTGAAAATTCAGAATAGTCGGTATAGAATTCTGGCCCTTAAAAATGGAAATTTTGCAAAGGAACTCGGTTTTCGACGAAACCACTTTTGTTGGATCCGTGATGTCAAGTTATTTCTAGGTTTCAAAATTCATAATTTTTCGAATCAATATGTGAGCGTGGCAAAGGAAAACGTGTTTGACCAGTTTTAGTCGATTTCAATCGACTAGAAAATGGCCATTTTTCAAACTGTCTCAGAATTCGACGAAATTAGTTTTGTTAGGACCGTGTCCTCAATACGAAGTTAGAAAATACTTTTTGAGAATTTTTAGCGTCAGTATGTGACCCCAGTAAATTGAAATGCGCATTCAAATTCAATATATAGAGTTATATTTTGATTTTGACGGAAACTAATCGAAACAGCCGAACTGGCATACGATACATATCCCATTGTGTTCGGAATGAGGGTATTACCCTAGGGATGATAGTCGGTGGGATTGATTTCGAGGTCGAATTAAAATCAAACTTTTTTAAAAGAAAATAATAAATAAATTATAATATAAATGCTCCTCCTTATACCCCCTCTCCCTTCACAATAAAGTCAATGCCCCTTCAAAGAAAAACCCGTGCCCTTTTTTCCCGGCCGATTCTCGCCCCTTTGCCAAATCGCGACGCCGCCCTCCTCCCTGGCATCGCCACCGCCGCACCGCACCCTACCTCCTCCTCCATGACGCCGGAAACCCCCCATCTTCGATTCAAAACACCACCTCACCCTATACCCCCAGAAACCCTAAAAGATGGAGCCGCTGCCACTTCCAAATCCCGACACCACCCACCACCGCACAGCAGCTCCTCTGCCCCTCCGACTGTCCATCATCGCAATGGATTCCCCCCCCCCCCCACGCTCGATTCAAGCTGTAAGCCTCCTTAATTTGTTAATCTTCTTTTATTTACTGTTTTTATATTATAAAACACTTGATTTGTAATATAGAAAATATATGAATTTTAATATGTAAAGATTCGATTTTTAATTATATAAGGATTGGATTTTTATTTACATAAAGATGCGATTTTTATTTATGTGAAGTGCGTATAAGAACATGATTTTTCTAATGTAAAGATTGATGTAAAAATATGATTTTGATTATATAAGTAGCGTCATAAAGGTTTAATTTTTTATATATATGGTTTTAGAGTAAAAATACGATTTTTAAATATAAAAAGATTAGATTTTTCATTTGCTAAAGGTTAGATTTTTAATTAATGAAAGTTGAGATTGTTATTGTATAAAAGTTGAGATTTTTTATCGTACGAAAGTTGAGATTTTTAAATATAGAAAGTTGAGATTTTTAACGATAGAAAGAATTAATTTTTAGTGCATGAAGAAAATAAAATATTATATATATATATATATGATAACCATATAGAAATGTGATTTTTATATGAACAGTATAAGAATAAAAATGAGATTTTCATTTGTAAAGTAGCCAAATAAAAAGGTGATTTTTATTTATGTTGTAGCGAATTAAAATTATGATTTTATTATATACAGTGTGAAACAGATCTCGTGGAAACCGCGACGGAGATTTTCTACATAAGAAGAGCCGTGGCGTTTGGTTTAGCTTCTTGGTGAGAACTCCTCACTTTTATTTTAATTTCTAGTTGAAATATATACTAGGATGCAGACGGTGCTTAGTAGCACCCGACACCCGTCGTCCACAGACCATGGATGACTTGTTTGTTTGATTGTTGTGTTGTGAAATTTAATTATGTGATGTGAAATGAAATAAAATATTTCATAGTGGAAAATATTTTATAGTTAAAAATATAATTTTTAATGTGTATATAAAATAAATATTTATAAACAAATTGGACGATTTGTTTATACACACCGATTCGACTGATCTTGATTGGGACGATAAATTTTACACATCGCCCAACTGCATAAATAAAAATCTGTTTTTGTTGATTTCAAACCCCACACGGGTATTGGGATGATATTTGACGTACGCTAATCCCGATTGTTTAGTCGTATGTCAATCGATGGGTTGACAGACTGTGTAAGCATTAATTATTTATATTTAATGCTTATGCAGTTGTGTGGTGCACTCTGGATGGTGGTGGTTGAGGATTAATCGTTGTTGTTATATACATGTGTTGCAGGGAATCCATATAATAAACGTTATATGGTAATTGATTGGGCCTCATTCCAGTTTGGTAAATAAGAAAGATAAATTCATGTGTTGAAAAGAAAGATAAATTCATGTGTTGAATAAGGAAGATAAATTCATGTGTTGAATAGAAAGATAAATTCATGTGTTGAATAAAAAGATAAATTCATGTGTTGAATAGAAAGATAAATTCATGTGTTGAATAGAAAGAAAATATTCATGTGTTGAATAGAAAATAAATTCATGTGTTGAATAGAAAAAAATAAATTCATGTGTTGAATAGAAGAAAATATTCATTTGTTGAATAGAATAACGAAGTTATTGAAATATATATATAAAGCCATGTTGATTAGATTGACGCCATTTTGATGTAAATGATATTTATATCAATTTTATTCATTTTTATAATGAATATTGAAAAGAAAGCGATTTCAAAGTATAACGTTTTGAATATATTATCATTTATATAGTAATGATGTGAAATATTCAAATTTGATTTGAAATTGAATATGAAGTTGAAATCATTTTGAAAACGAATTTAAAACGATTTATAAAATACGTTTTAAAAGGAAATCGACGAAATATATGTAATATATATATGTATGTATGTATGTATGTATATAATGTCCTGAATAGAACGCGTCGCGCTGCGGTAGTTCGTGAATTTCGACCATTGACTTCGAATGGACATCACGGGAGATCCGACCGTCGGATTCTCCTGAAACTGGAACCGTTGTGTTCGTATCGAAAGGAGCTTTCCAACGAATATTAGAAATCTGAGATTTAACAGTTGGATTTGGAATTATGTCCAAATCAAATTTGGAAAAGGTCGTTGTAAGTGCAGTTCGATGGCCGTTGATGGAAATCGACTGTACGAGCCTTGATAAAATTATTAAAAATAGTAATAATTTGTGTAAAATCATAAGAAATGATTTGTGAAGAATTGGGATGAAAAATTCCATGATTGGAAAGATAAAAATAAATTTATATCGAAATGAATTAGTTTTGAACTAGAATCATAATTCTATTTATTTTTAGGAATAAATAAATTGGATTTGAAAGGGTTTTAAAAATAACCAGAAGTTTCAATAATTGAATTGGAATGGGATGTGATTTGGGTTTGTCGTGAATGGTGTCTTCATTAACACAGTTCTTAAACGCAGTTGAGAAAAATATTAAATATTTTAGATTTAATGAAGTGTACCAATTAAATGGTATTTAATTCGAATTGAATTGGAATTGATTTTTGGGTTTGTCGTGAACGGTGTTTTAAATAACACTTGTTCTTTAACCCGATAATTACTGGAATGTGATCTTGGGTTTATAGTGAACCGTGTTTTAAATGACATTGGTTCTTTAACCCAGTTAAAGACAGGATATGATTTCCCAAGTCAAACAATCATTGATAGTAATTTTTGGGAAGATTAAAACCAAGTGGAGTTTTAATGAATCTTTAATTAGATTGAAATAATCGAGAATGGAGTATCACCAGTTTTGCTCCAGGCGATAGTTAAATCTTTGATTGGATTTGAACGTGAAATGGTAATTGAATTTACTAATAACACCGTGGTGTTAGATTTGAAGTATGACCAATTTTACTTCATGGGATGAATAGGTTGTGATTGGGAAATAAAATAAATGATTACTTCGGTGTGGTTCGCTAATCCCGACGAGTTTGAATTGATATTCAAAAGAAGATTAAAGAATAAATCTAAAGAATTTATCTTTGATAAAATTAATGGGAACCTTTCCCAAAGTATAAGAGTATTTGAATAAAAGAATATTTTGAATTGGAAGGAGGCTTATGTTGTGTTTGTGTAACACTTGTTTATTTTATACGTGAGTTATTCAGAAATACCGGGTTTATCCCATTCTGAATAACTGACTCGACGTGGTGTCGTGGATGAAGACGGTGGTCGAAGACCGGAGGTCTTCACTTCGTTTAGGTGATTACTGATGATCTTGATTGGGCCGTACACCCAAAAGGAGGGAATCAGTTAGTGATCGTCTATACGTACTTGGAGATCGATTGATATGCGCGGTACTAGGTTCCTCCGGTTTCGTTCAGACCCAGAAAGAACTTGTAAATGGACTGTGTGTCTGACATTGGATTTTATTCTGTGTGATTGATTTCTATTAAATATATATCTATTTGGCAGCGGATAATTTATTCTCTTGCTTAAAGCCCTTCTCTGAGACGTACGAGCTCAGGGGTTATATATTGATGGATATCAAACGCATGGAGTGAATTGCCTGTGTGGCATGCCTAAGTGGCAATTGATCAAGGCTTCTGTTGAAAAGCAAAGTCTTATGGTTGATGATCAAAGCACCGCCTGTGTGGCATAGCTTTGTGTAGCGTTGATTCGCGAGCCTCACACCCCGGTTGTGAACCAGAAATGGGATAGGACATTAGGAAGGGCATGTGTTTCCTTCTAGCTAGAAGTGGCGTCAGTGGTTTTACGCTCCCTGACGAGTTTGAATTATGTGGTTGTTGCTGTTGCGAGGCGCCTCGGATATATCGTTGACTGTGTGGAGCCGATGGAGTCATTGGATTCACTGACGCCCCAAAGGGTGGGGAAACGCAGTATTCAGGCATTTTAATCCACATCGGTGGACCAGCCCTGATGATCCAAGGGCCCACCTTAATCTGGGTCCTGAGACACGGGCTAGAGCATCTCAAATCGGTGAGGACTATCTTTTGCCTCGGTTCACATATGGAAACCCAACTTCCAATACGTGATTTTGCGGTTTCGATTATAGATCCTAGTATTGGCGACATGATATATGGTACCCATGCCGTCTATGATTGATATTTATGATTGAAATTGTTTTGACACTATACACTTATAGTAATGATAAAACATGAAATTTAGCGTATCAAGCATTCTTTGGCTATTATAAGGTAAAACCCTATCATCCGTCTTGTGTTGCATTATGTGATGGGACTTGGGTCTTATAATAGCTTCATTCTTCTTTATTTAGCATTGCGTTGTTTGTTTTATGCACCGGTACTCTTGGGAGGAAAACCATTCTGTTTTGTACGGCGTAGTCCCTTGATTTACCTAACTTTAAAATAAAGATTAATAACTGTTTTAGTTCTCACACTAGTCACATGACTGACCTAGAGTTTATTGTTTTAACCTAAACTCTAGGTGCCCTTATTTTGACAAGGGCAGCTAGTAGTTTTGGTTTTGCGGATTTATATTCACAGGATCCTAATTTACAAATGGAATGATATCCGGAAAGCTCTGTATCTGTATATCTCCTTCAGTTGTGTATTGTATTATTTTTCCGCTGCGGTAATGTATTTAAATGTAATTTAAATCTCTGATATTTTCTGTGTAATATTTATTCATACTCTGTATATTCTCGTATTCTGATGGAATTGCTATAATATACAATGAAATATTCTTCTGTCTGCGTTCGTATGCGGCTTGTCCTCACTTCAATTCGGGCTTTCCTTACCAGGGAAGTTTAGGTCGTTTAAAGTTGTTTAATTTAACAATAAATTCTAGTCGTCTCCTGCACTATCTAGATCAGTTCCAAATGTTCTACTCGTTGCCACTGTTTCGGTGAATCCTGTTCTGTTCCATTCTGTTCATGAATCATAAGTTATCAATGTACTAGTATATAAAACTTTACTAAGTAAATAATTATTTTTTAATTAACCTTAAATTTATTAATTCTCTAATTCCATTTGGTTGAGTCCATCACGCCATGTCACAGCTTTGACCAAACTTCCACCACGTCCTAATTGGAAATGCCCCATCATTCTTTTGTTTTGCTTCACAATGGACAGGCCGACCTTATCCTTCACATATGTGATTTTCCATAAACACTTCACTCTTCAAACAAATTGCGTGCTACCCTTTAGAAATCCATGCACCAACCTTCGTTCATTTCATTCCACTACTTGTTCAAACCATAGAGTTCTAGCCTTTGCTTTGAAATATACCCATTCGTTCAAACAAAGCTGACCCATGCTGCCTCTTCAAGTTAAAACTATTTTCTTTAAATCATGTTATCCAATTTATTTCCATGCTAGTGTTTCCCAATTCTCCGATAACTACTAACAAGACATGATCCTTTTGTTTGCAAAACTTTCCATTCACGTGAATGTCCTTTTATTGCTCCAAAATTCAAGACTTCCCTCTCCTTGAAACCAACATTCACTTCTGTTTAGGAATTACCCAACATCAGCATTCCCTCAAAAACAATAATTATATACTTCATTAAATTTAATAAAATTACCTGGCCCAATTATTTTAATTCACTTTCAAAACTTTCCATGCATAAGTTCTTTTCAAGACTTGCTATGCACAAATGGCCAACGCCATGCTGTATACTGCCCTATACCATGCACTGTTCCTTTCTAGTATGTCACGAACCCATCAGCATGCGTCTCCCTAAAATTTCAGTTGCGCCGCCACTTCACATTTGAAAATGCAAACCAACTTCTGTTTCAGAAACTCAGCACTCATTCTTTTGTTTCAAATGAAGCGGTCCACTTATGTTGTTTTCAGTTTGTCCCGGGTTTGCTACTAACACCCCATGTCTGTTAATGTCACTCACAAAGGGAATGCATTAAGTTTCGTGAAGCGTTTAGGTAAAAAGACACATAATATTACAAGACAGATATAAAAAAATTTGCAGAAGAAATAAACAACTTTATTAATCATCAAAATACCGTAGTCCAAAGCATCATTTGTCTGAAATATAAAAACCCATTACAACATAAAAACAACTGTCTTGTACTTCAAAAATATTAGAGTACATAAAGGAATGAAAAATCGCCTATAACAAAATATAGCCATTGAAACGAGAATAGGAGCTTGATCCATACATATCAGTAGCTCCAGCAATCAAGAAAAATCACGGTCAAGCCTGAGTGTTTCCTCCCTGAGAACCTGGGTGGAGGGGTGCAGGAGGGGGGTGGGGAGGGGGAGGGGACGTGAGAGAGAAGGAAAAACAAAAAGGATAAGACATAATGTTTGGTGAGTGTAGTAAGTTTTATCCAGTAAATAAATAAAGGTAATCATAATAGGCATAAAGTGGATAAGAGAGATCAATATACAAGTGGAAGGTGTGGCAAGGCAGATAAGATAAGTGTTAACATGCTTCACTGATAACTACTCTGCACTATTACTAGTATAATTTAAAATGATATGACCCCTTCTACTATAAGTTGGTAGACTAAGGGAATACGTATGAGTGTACCCTAACCACTACCCTAATTGATCGGCTCCCTACTCTGTAGATACCTTTTGCTGGTCCTAGGATAAGGGGTATCACTTCCCTGAAGTGGCAACCCAAGAGGTGCACAGTCATATCTACTTGTGTCACGGTCATCTTCTCCCCCTCTGCCCGGCCCATGCACGCACATGTCCCCGGTTGGTTTGCACCGTCTACACCACCTGTCACGTTTTGGATCTCTTATAATCAGTAAGCGTGCCCCTTCTCCGCCTAATACGAAGTTCACTATTCTTATACCGAATACAGGTAACTGATTGAAATGGGTCCCACACAATATGATACAAGCTCTCCCCTTTTGTCTTATATCCCCACTAGGTTTTACACTGACTTTGTATACCCTAAAGGGTGATCTTTAATTACGTAACTTTATCGGGACAAGTTTGTGGGCCAATATGTATAAATATTACCCACTCTCTTCAGTTATACTTAACCCGCCCACTATCCAATCCATTTTACTTAACCCTAACTTATGTTCATAATCATACATATGGATTTAATTAAGTTAAGTAGTCCATTCTTATTACCATGTCCATTTATGGTTATATTGGGATAGACCTCCCACATTAGGCCTACAACGAGTGGATGCTAGATATGTCGGTCGGGTCCGGGCTGTCTCATTCCACAGTTTGGCCAAGCCTCGTGTCTTAGCCTGAGTCATATTTACACACTTAGACCTCTCACATTGGGTTCAACATTAGTGGCTGTTGGATATGCCGGTCGGGTCCCAGCAGACTTCCACCACTAATGTAACCTAACCTCGTGTCATAAGTGTTAATATAATTCCTAATTATATGTAACACCCCATAATTTTAAAACATGACATAAGAGATATTAAAGAATACTTAATTTTTATAAGAAGAATTAAGGTAAATTGGTTGCGCCATTGCGTTCGTCTCGGAATTCTGCTTGGAGCAGAGTCCTTGTTTCATAATTCGGATATCATATGAAGAGGTTATGAAGCTTAGAAGATTTTAACTTAAAGTAGAATTTAAATTAAAATAATAATTAAAAATAAAAAATCAGTTCAAAACTCAAAATTAGTAAAACGTGGATGAGCGTGAAATTTCCCTCTCTAGGGTGTTGACTCCCCTTCTAGGGGAGTCGACATAGGTGTCAATCCCCTTATAGCGGTGTCGACAAAAGTGTCGACCCCTTTATAGGGTGTCGACCCCCCATCTTCCCAGATCCGACAGACGTGTTTTTGATGTCTAGGGCTGATGTGTCATTCTGGGATTGCCTGGATGACGTGTCTTTATGGTTTGGTTGGTTCTGATGGATTCTAATCTAAGGTTCCTAATTCACCTAGATCATCTATAAAAACACACCTAGACCTAACCCTAATTTCATTATACTAATTCATGTCGCCTCCATGCTGCCCTAATCTAAATTAAAACTAACCTCTCTTCTCCAAAGCAAATCAAAATTAGATTGTTCAAATTGGAAGATAAGAATCAAATTCTACAACAACGGTTTAGCTAATCAATTTTGGAAATCAGATTCAGATCTATTCTCTCTTCTAAATCCTATCGCTGTGAGTCTATGTTACTTTCACATATAATTAATTAAAAAGTGATTGTGATAGGACTGTAACTTGAATTTTATGAACATGCATGTAAGATAAATCGTATCAAGTTTGTAAACTCTTATCTTTCATATTCATACTCAAATCACTGTTATCATATGCCTAATTGGATCTATTTTATTGTTATATGCCAGTTCATGTTTCATATGTCTATTTTTTGCCAGTTTGATGACATAATTCTCTTCCTTTCTTCTTTTCGTTTTTTTATGAGATTAGGCTAACTTCAAGCCTAACATATTGCGTTGAGATATGCGTACGAATAACGTTTGAACAATGGGGAAAATTTTGGGGAAGTTGGTAATTATTGGCATAAATCAATTTGAGCATAATTGTGTATAAATTGTATACATGAGATTTGGCATTAGCTGGATTGGGCATAATTGGATATAATTTTTATACATGAGGTTTTGTATAAATTGTTAATAATAATGAACGCAAATTTATTTGGGCGTAATTTGGCATAACATGTATACATAAAATTATAGGCCCAATTTGGATTAAAATCATGAACATAATTTAGGTTGGAAATTACGGATAATTGGGATATAATTTAATCCAAGATTTAGAGTTGGGACTTGAATAAAGAAAGTGATAATGAATGCCTAAGACACGAGGTTAGATTCGAATTATGGTATAAGACTGCCCGGAACCGCCCGGCACATACAGCAACCGCAATTTTGTAATCTAATGTGAGAGGTCAAAGGCAGAAAATAAATAGGTAATAATGCAAACACACGTGGTTAGATTCGGATTGCGGTATAAGGCTGCCCGGAACCGCCCGGCATATTGAGCAACCGCAAAACGACAATCTAATGTGGGAGGTCTTGCAAGATTACGGTTATAATGAATTAATGAACACTTAACCAAGATAAGACATGTAGTAAGACATGGGAGTTAAGTAGTGACATGGGTGACATGTGAAATATAACTAGAAGCACTTAACCAATGTGAAACATGTGATTAGACATGGGAATAAAGAGGGGTTAAGTGGGAATTCCTAGTAGGGACCAAGCTTAGGAGGGAAGCTTGTGTCAAGTATGGGGACCCTTTCAACCAGTAACCCATTTAGTATTTTTGTGAGCTCGAACTAGGTCGAGGACGGGATGCGCTTACTGGTTTGGTTGTAAGAGGTCAATAAAGAGTTAGCGGTGGCAATGCAAGTCCAACGGAGTCATGTGCGTGCGTGGGTCCGGGAAGGTAGGTAAGACGTTGTTGCATCATGTAGGTATAAGACGTGCATTTTTAGTAGTATCGGATTGCCACTTTAGGGAGTGATACACCCTACTGTGGGACCAGCACGGGTATCTACGAGTTAGGGAGCCGATCGAATGGGGAGGGTAGTGGGTACAACTAGTGGAGATAGGAGCAGGCAACACCTATGACAGCAGCTAGGAGTACACGAAACTACTATATTATTATTATTATTATGTTTAGTAAAAGGGATCAACTTTTAGTTTGGTACTAGTATAGGTGCGGTGTAGGAATTACCTTATAGTGATTAGAAGCGCAACCAACGTTATATCTATTTCATCTTGTTTACCTTGTCATATCTGCTTATGTTACTGTCATCGCTTATATCCAGTTTATGTTCTTATCCTGTTACTTTACTGATTATATTGTTAAAGTCACTAGACCCGCCAGACGTATGTCTGACCCTTTTTTGTTTTGCCTCTTTTCTTTCTTCCCCTCATGTCCTTAGGGTGGGATCAGTGAAGCTTGACTTGGATTTCCTTCTTCTTGAAGTGCTTGGAAGTTTTGAAAGTAATGCTCAGCTTTATCTCTTTCTCATTATGGCTATTTGGAGTGGGATTATGATTTTACTTTTAAGTGCTTTGATAAATACTTTGTACAAGATGGATATTTGTGTACTTGGCTTTACCATATGGTTTTTGATGATGTAACTAGACATGTTTTGCTTTTCCGCTGCAATGAATAAAATTTGAATTTTTTAAGTACCATTTTATATATCCATCTTGTGATATTCTGTTCTAAACTCTTATAATACTCCATGAACGTAAATGCATTCTCTTAGTGAGTGACATTAATGGACGTAGGGTACTACACGTGGTATCAGAGCTGAAGGTTACCAGAACAGATAAAAGATTTTGAAAAACCATTTTCAAAAGCATTTTTAGAAAGAAGTTTTTTCAAAAACATGTTTTAAAAAGTTGTTTTCAAGAGAAAAGTTTATTTTGAAAAAAATAATCCCCAAAGCCATGTATCTATCTTTCGATTCTCTGTTTTGAATCTCTTTTTCTTTCGTTTCAGCATGTCTGGGGATCTTAATCTTCCAGAGGGTGTACAGATACCAGGATTGTCCCGAAGGTATCTAGAGGCCAGGGCTACCACCGCAGGCCCAGTAGACGTTCCTTCTCCCCCAGCTGCAGCCACTCTTCCCCCTCCTTCTCCCTGTGTAGACGCTTTTTCTAAGATATGCAAAGACTTCCATTCGATGAGTAGAAAACCTTTTTATGGAACTAAGACGTTTGTTGAAGCCCGAAATTGGCTCAAGGAAGTGGAGGATTTGTTTGGTATCTTTGACATAGACGATGAAAGAAAAGTTCAGTTAGCTTCTTGGTTGATGAAGGATGAAGCTTCCTTTTGGTGGGAAGTAACTAATGGAGGACGTCCAGTGGAGACGTGGATATACTTTAGACGAAGGTTTGAGTTGAAATTTCTTTCACAAGTTGAAGAGAGTTCATACATGGAGAGGTTCTTGGATATGAAACAAGGGAGTTTGTCTGTGAAGGAGTACGTTAACAAGTTTAACCAGTTGGCAAGATTTGTATGGAATTAGTTAATACACCACATAAGAAGGCTTTGAGATTTGCCAAGGGTCTGAATGAACCATTACACGGGTTGGCTATGTCCCACATTCTTATGGGGGCAACTTTCAAGAAACTTGTTGACATGGCGCTGATGCATGAAGAGGAGAAAGGTGCTAATGTAGTTAAGGCACATGATAAGAAAGCGGATCCAAATAAAGCACAACAACAGCAACAAAAGAAAGGTTGCAAGGATAACACGGGCCAAGGGAAGAAAAGGTGTTTTAATTGTGGAACACCGGGCCACTTAAGCAAGGACTATAGGAAGAAGAAGAAGACGGGTTGCTTCCAATGTGGTGAGGCAGGACATATGATTAAAGACTGCCCAAGGAGGCAAGGACAAGGGCAAGGACAGAGGACATGATCTACTTCTGGAGGGCATGTTCATGCTCTCATGGCACCAGGACAGGAGAGAGGTAGAAACATTTATGTTGAAAGTTTGATTTTCCTTTTTGATCATACTGTTCGAACTTTGTTTGATTCTGGCGCTTCACATTCGTTTATATTTGCTTCGTTAGTTGAAACACTACACCTAAATACTTGTTTAGTTATGGATTCCATTGTAGTCTCAAATCCTATTGGGGGTATGGCTCATCTTTCTATGTTACGTCGGCATTTGAGAATATATGTGTATGGTGTTGAGTTCGAATGCAACACTTATGTGCTTGGCTTCACGGGCTATGGGTTGATTCTAGGAATGGATTGGCTAACCAGGTATGGTGCCATTCTCGATTGTGAAAAGAGGGTAGTTAGGCTGTTGACCAGTTCGGTTAATACTCTCGATATTTCTTGTGACCCTAAGGTTTCTGTTATGCTTAGCAACCTAGAATCTCTTGACGTGTCTATTGATGATTTGCAATCTGTTCGAATAGTCCATGAGTATGCAGATATCTTTGAGGAGGTTAGGGGCTTACTTCCAAAACTCGAGATAGATTTCTGTATATGTTTGGTGGACAATGCAAAGCCATTTGCATTGCCAGTGCGCCACATGGCTCCAAGAGAAAGGAGGGAACTTAGTAAACGAGCGAAAGAGTTGCTTGAGAAAAGGTTCATAAGAAGAAGTATCTCAGAGTGGGGTGCTCATGTTGTTTTTGCTACAAAGCCTGATGGTTCGCTTAGATTGTGCGTGGACTATAGGGAGCTGAATAAGCTCATGAAAAAGAACAGACACCCATTGCCTAGGATAGATGTTTTGTTTGATCAGTTGGTTGGTGCTTCGGTTTTCTCGCAGTTGGACTTAGCTACCAAATTTCATCAGTTGAGGGTAGCTGAGGATAGTATGGATAAGACTTCTTTTAGGACTCCCAACGTTTTTTTCGAATGGCTCGCCATGCCTTTTGGTTTGACGAATGCACCCGCAGATTTTGTAGACTGGATGAGTAGGGTGTTTAGGGAGTTTCTAAACAGGTTCATGGTGGTCTTTGTGGATGATATTTTGATATTTTCTAGAAGCGAGGAAGAGCATTCCCTACATCTTAGAGAAGTCTTAGAGACCCTTCGAGCACATCAACTCAAAGCTAAATTCCCCAAATGTCATTTTTGGAGAAAGGATGTGAGGTTCTTAGGGCATGTGATCTCCAAGGAAGGATAGCTGTGGATCCCGCGAAGGTGGTAGCAATCCAAGATTGGAAGATTTCTAAGAACGCTACAGAAGTAAGAAGTTTTCTTGGTTTGGCAGGCTATTACAGAAAGTTCATTAAGGACTTTGCAAAGATATCAGCCCCACTTACACGGCTGACAAAAAAGAATTTGACCTTTTCTTGGGATGTTGACTATGACGATGCTTTCCAAAGTTTGAAGAGGGCATTGACGACAACTCTAGTTTTAGTTTTGGCTGATGGGAGTAAACTGTTCAGTGTATACCGATGCTTACGGGACAGGGCTTGGCGCAGTTTTGATCCAACAGGGAAGGGTAATATGCTATGGTGGAAGGCAGTTAAAGGCCCATGAAAAGAATTACCCTACCCACGACTTAGAGTTAGCTGCCCTAGTTTTTG
Source organism: Allium sativum (assembly GCA_030737875.1). Classification (NCBI taxonomy): domain Eukaryota; kingdom Viridiplantae; phylum Streptophyta; class Magnoliopsida; order Asparagales; family Amaryllidaceae; genus Allium; species Allium sativum. The sequence continues at coordinate 962,046,946 of CM060912.1, read as the reverse complement.
CGCTTAATTCTTGGCATCACTATTTTCTTAGTAAGAGGCTTGAGTTGCATAATACCATAAGTCACTTAAGTACTTGTTCTCCCAAAAAGATTTAAACTTAAGGCAACAAAGCTTGATGTAGCATCCTACGATTTTGAGATTGCATAAACCCCTGACAAAGGTAACATTGTAGCTGACGCCTTGAGTAGAAAGTAGTTGACTTTGAGTCCTTTGTTTGTCGAGCGGTAGAGTTTAGACTATATCTCTACCTTTGACTTTAGACCCTCTATTGATTATGCACCCGGTTTGTTGGCATCGTTAGAGGTACGATCTACGCTTTTGGGACAAATAGGTGCGGCACAGTGAGATAACCCACAATTAGTAGAGATAGTGGACAAGCTCATAAGAGGGGAGTCTTCAAGCCATCTTAGTAGGTATACTATTGATGACAAAGGTTGGTTGCGTAGGGATGGGAGACTTTGCGTACCTCCAGACGAGAGTTTGAGAAAGACAATCCTTGAAGAAGCACATCGTTCTAAGCTGACCATACATCCCGGTGGAGACAAGATGTATAGGGATATGAAGCGATTTTTCTTTTAGGCTGGAATGAAGAAAGATGTGCCTGAGCTCGTTTCTAGATGCTTAATATGCCAGCAAGTCAAGGCTGAGCAAAAGAAGCCTGGTGGTTTGCTTCACCCTTTAGAGTTTCATAGTGGAAATTGGAAATTGTTTCCATGGATTTCGTCGACGGGTTGCTAAGGTCAAGGAAGCATAATTCAGGGATTTGGGTAGTAGTAGATAGACTTACCAAGAGTGCCTATTTCATTGCCGTTAAGAGCAAAAGAACAGCGACATGGTTAGCATCTGTTTATCTCTGAGAGATTATTTGTCTACACGACATACCATCTAGTATCGTAAGCGACCAAGATCCCATTTTCACCTGTGAGTTTTGGAAGAGCTTGCAAGAGGCGGTAGGAACGCAATTGTGCTTGAGCACCTCTTATCACCCTTAGATAGATGGCCAAACAGAAACAGTGAATCGGATTCTAGAAGATCTTTTGAGATTATGTATCTTGGACTTTGGAGGGATATGGGAGGAACATCTTCCATTAGTAGAGTTCGCCTAAAACAACACCTATCAGACTAGTATTGGCATGGCATCTTTTGTAGCTCTATACAGACGACCTTGCGGATCACCTACTTGTTGGTGGGAATCTACGGATAATATTTTGCTTGGGCCCGAGATGGTTAGGGAAACCTTGGAGAAGATAGACTTGATTCGAAGACGCATGAAGACGACATAGGACCAGCAAAAATCGTATGCTGATAAGAGAAGGACCGATCTAAAGTTCAATGTTGGAGACATGGTCTTTATTAAATATCACTGTTGAGGAATGTAGTTCGTTTTGGATCTGTAGGGAAATTGGCGCCATGGTTCGTAGGGCCATTCGCCACTACAGAGCGAATTGGACAGATGGCCTACAGAGTGAAATTGCCTGAGAAGCTTAGTGTTATTCATGACGTATTTCACGTGTCGCATTTGCGGAAGTGTTTACATGATACCGCGGAAGTAGTAGAACTGAGCATGCTTAGAGAAGTGGAAGTGGAGTGAGATGCCTGGATCGGAGGTCAAAAAGTTACACGACCGAGAGGTCAAGTTGGTTAAGGTCCAATGAGGAGATGATCAAGGAGACACGACTTGGGAGACTGAAGACAAAATACGTGCATCGTACCCTTTACTTTTTTAGGGTATGGTCTTAACTTCTCCTCTTTCTACCGCTTTTTTTATACTTGTTCTATCGTTTAGTATATCCTCTGGATTATATCTTCGACCCTTAGGTAGAAAATCCTATGGTTGTAATCATGTGTTTGAGACATGTTATGTTTCGTGGATGCAAGTGGATGTAAGTGTTTGCTAGTGGTTTCTCGTGGATGTATTTACACACACATTAGGCTCTAGATCGGCTCAATCACCTTCATATTGCAAATGAATGAGTGCATATTTAAGTTATTGGATGTATGTTGAATGTGTTATCATATAGATGCTGCATTTGAAATGAATGGTTGTGCACTCATATAGAACTGATATGTATCATTAGAATTCTTTTGCATACATAATGGACGCATAACACTATCATGTTTCTCATTAAGGAGGTCAACTGAATCAGTAGCCCGCCTGATCTTTGCATTAGATAAGGAACATATACACACACTTATTGCATATGTTCATATAGCATTAAAAATCCTTTAAAGACAATGGCTGTTTGTGGATGATGGATGATTGGATGGTAGGATACATTCTTCTTAACTTAAAGATTTCGGGGACGAAATCCTTTAGGGAAAGGAGAATGTAACACCTCATAATTTTAAAACATGACGTAAGAGATAATAAAAGAATACTTAATTTTTATAAGAAGAATTAAGGGAAATTGGTTGTGCCATTGCATTCGTCCCGGAATTTTGCTTGGAATAAAGTCCGAGTTTGCGTTAATCGGATATAATATGAAGAAGTTATGAAGCTTAGAAGATTTCAACTTAAAGTAAAATTTAAATTAAAATAATAATTAAAAATAAAAAATCAGTTCAATAATCAAAATCAGTAAAATGTGGGTGAGAGGGAAATCTCCCGTCTAGGGTGTCGACCGCTACCCTAGGGGAGTCGACATAGGTGTCGACCCCCCTATAGGGGTGTCGACATAGGTGTCGACCCCCCTATAGGGTGTCGACCCCTATCTGCTCAGATCCGGCAAACGTGTTTTTGACGTCTAGGGCTGATGTGTCATTCTAGGACTGGCTGGATGACGTGTCTTTCTGGTTTGGATGGTTCTGATGGATCCTAATCTAATCTAAGGGTCCTAATTCACAGAGAGCATCTATAAAAACACACCTAGACCTAACCCTAATTTCAGTGCACTAATCGATGGAGCCTCCATGATGCCCTAATCTAAATTAAAACTAGCCTCTATTCTCTTCTCCAAAGAAAATCAGAATTAGAGTATTCAAATTGAAAGATAAGAATCAAATTCTACAACAACGGTTTAGTTAATCAAATTCAGAAATCTGATTCAGATCTATTTTCTCTTCTAAATCCCATCGCTGTGAGCCAATGTTACTTTCACAAATAATTAATTAAAAAGTGATTATGATAGGATTGTAAATTGAATTTTATGAACATGCCTGTAAGATGAATCATATCAAATTTGTACTTTCAGATTCATAACCAAATTATTGTTATCGTATGCCTAATTGGATCTTTTTTATTATTCTATGCCAGTTCATGTTTCATATGTCTCTTTTATGCCAGTTTTGATGACATGATTCTCTTCCCTTCTTAATTTCCTTTTTTTATGAGATTAAGCTAACTTCGAGCCTATAATATTGCGTTGAGATTTGCGTACGAATAACGTTTGAACGATAGGGAAAACTTTGGGGAAATTGGTAATTATTGTCATAAATCAATTTGAGCATAATTGTGTATAAATTAAATACATGAGATTTGGCATAAGTTGGATTGGGCATAATTGGATATAATTTGTATACATGAGATTTCGCATAAATTGTTAATAACAATGAACGCAAATTAATTTGGGGGTAATTTGGCATAACATGTATACATAAGATTATAGGCCTAATTTGTATTAAAATTATGAACATAATTTAGGCTGGAAATTATGTGTAATTGGTATATAATTTAATCCAAGATTTAAAGTTGGGACTTGAATCAAGAAAGTGATAATGAACGCCTAAGACACGAGGTTAGATTCGAATTGCGGTATAAGACTGCACGGAACCGCCTGGCACATCCAAGAACCGCAATTTTGTAATCTAATATGAGAGGTCAAAGGCAGAAATTAAATACGTAATAATGAAAAGACACGAGATTAGATTCTGATTGCGGTATAAGACTTCCCAGAACTATCCGGCATATCCAGCAACTGCGTAAAGACAATCAAATGTGGGAGGTCTTGCAAGATTACGGTTATAACAAATTAATGAAAACTTAACCAAGATAAGATATGTAGTAAGACATGGGGGTTAAGTAGGTGACATGGGTGACATGTTAAATATAACTAGAAGCACTTAACCAAGGTGAAACATGTGATTAGACATGGGAATAAAGAGGGGTTAAGTGGGAATTCCTAGCGGGGACCAAGCTTAGGAGGGAAGCTTGTGTCAAGTATGGGGACCTTTTTCAACCAGTAACCCATTTAGTATCTTTGTGAGCACGAACTAGGTCGAGGACGGGACACGCTTACTAGTTTGATTGTAAGAGGTCAATAAAGAGTTAGCGGTGGCAACGCAAGTCCAACAGAGTCATGTGCGTGCGTGAGTCCAGGTTGTTGCATCGTGTAGGTATAAGCCGTGCATTTTTAGTAGTATCGGGTTGTCACTTTAAGGAGTGAAATACCCTACTGTGGGACCAACACGGGTATCTACGAGTTAGGCAGCCGATCGAATGGGGAGGGTAGTGGGTACAACTAGTGCAGACAGGAGCAGTCGACACCTATGACAACAGGTAGGAGTACATGAAACTACCATATTATTATTATGTTTAGTAAGCGGAATCAACGTTATATCTTGTTCACCTTGTTTACCTTGTCATATCTGCTTATGTTACTGTCATCGCTTATATCCAGTTTGTGTTCTTATCCTGTTACTTTACCGATTATATTGTTAAAGTCACTAGACTCGCCAGACATATGTCTGACACCTTTTTCCGCCTCTTTTCTTTCTCTCCTCCCCCCTAGGTCCTTAGGGTGGGATTAGTGAAGTTTGACTTGGATTTCCTTCTTCTTGAAGTGATTGGAAGTGTTGAAAGTAATGCTCGGCTTTATCTCTTTCTCATTATGGCTATTTGGAGTTTGATTAGGATTTTACTTTTAAATACTCTGGTAATAACTTTGTACAAGATGGATATTTGTGTACGTGGCTTTAGTATATGGTTTTTGATGATGTAACCAGACATGTTTCGCTTTTCCGCTGCAATGAATAAAATTTGAATTTTCTTAATTACCATTTTCTATATCTGTCTTGCGATATTCTGTTCTATACTCATATAATACTCCATGAAAGTTAATGCATTCCCCCAGTGAGTGACATTAATGGACGTGGGGTATTACACGTGGTATCAGAGCTGAAGGTTACCAGAACAGATAAAAGATTTTGAAAAACCATTTTCAAAAGCATTTTTAGAAAGAAGTATTTTCAAAAACATGTTTTAAAGAAGGTATTTTCAAGAGAAAAGTTTATTTTGAAAAACATAATCCCCAAAGCCATATATCTATGTTTTGATTCTCTATTTTGAATCTTTTTTTCTTTTGTTTCAGCATGTCAGGGGATCTTAATCTTCTAGAAGGCGTACAGATACTAAGATGGTTCCGAAGGTATCTGGAGGCTAGGGCTACCACCGCAGGCCTAGCAGATGTTCCTCCTACCCCAGCTGCAGCCACTCCTCCCCCTACTCCTCCCTGTGTAGACGCTTTTTCTAAGATATGAAAAGACTTCCATGCGTTGGGCAGAAAACCATTTTATGGAACTGAGATGTTTGTTGAGGCTCGAAATTGGCTCAAGGAATTGGATAATTTGTTTGGTATCTTTGACATTGACGATGGAAGGAAATCTCAGCTAGCTTCATGATTGATGAAGGATGAAGCTTCCTTTTGGTGGGAAGTAACTAATAGAGGACGTCCAGTGGAGACGTGGATATACTAAAGACGAATATTCGAGTTGAAATTTCTTTCACAAGTTGAAGAGAGCTCATACATGGAGAGGTTCTTGGCTTTGAAACAAGGGAGTTTTTCCGTGAAGGAGTGCGTTAACAAGTTTAATAGTTAGCAAGATTTGGTATGGAATTAGTTAATACACCACATAAGAAGGCTTTGAGACTTGCCAAGGGTCTGAACGAACCATTACACTGGTTGGCTATGTCCCACATTCCTATGGGGGCAACTTTCGAGAAACTTGTTGACATGGCGCTGATGCATGAAGAGGAGAAAGGTGCTAATGTGGTTAAGGCACAAGATAAGAAAGCGGATCCAAAGAAAGCACAACAACAACAAAAGAAAGGTGGCAAGGATAACAAGGGCCAAGGGAAGAAAAGGTGTTTTAATTGTGGAACACCGGGCCACTTAACAAGGGCCAAGGGAAGTAAAGGTGTTTCTCATTACCAAGTCCAATTATGGTTATATTGGGCTAGACCTCCCATATTAGGCCTACAACGTGTGGATGTTGGATATGCCAGTCGGGTCTAGGCAGTTTATTCCACAGTTGGGCCTAACCTCGTGTCTTAGCCCGAGTCATATTTACACACTTAAACCTCTCACATTAGGTTCAAAATTAGTGGCTGCTGGATATGTTAGTCGGGTCCGGACAGACTTCTGCCACTAATTTAACCTAACCTCGTGTCATAACTGTTAATATAATTCTTTATTATAGTTGCTAAACATTCCATTTATTAATTAATTTACCAATTAGTGAATCTTACCTTTTTGGGTGTTATTGCCCATTCTAACAACAATTTGAATTACTAGTCCAAAGTTGTTTGTTTCCCAATTATGCCAGTATTTACTTTTTCCCCCGTATCTAAATAATGTCCTGACAAAATTGATGGCATGCCAAGGCTAAATAATTAGCCTAGCCATAAGCGGTGAAATGGAAAGCTAATAGGGGTGTAACACAAGTGATCATTGAATATGATTTGGCATAACATAGATTAACATAGTCATAAGGTTGTCACATGAACTTGTGACAATTTCTACGATGTCAAAGTGAACAAAAACGAGATCTAAACTAATGATTTAAATATCCAGCAATTCAGATTTAGCATAGTAATGGTGACATAATAACACGTTTAGATCTAAGGATAAATTCACATGTCCAATTTTATAGCATATCCAGATTTATCACGATATGACTTGTGAAAGGTGATTTACATAAAGAATCAGATCTAATCAATGTCATAACTTGTTCAAATTAACATACTCACCTTTTCCATAATACAATTACAAGTAAAAATCTACATAGGCAACATCATAGAATAACCAAAATTATTTCAGATCTGGAGAAATAGATCTATCAAGATCTACATAGGCAACATCATAGAATAACTACAACTGTTTCAGATCTACATAATTTAAGTTTTAATACTGACATAGATTCATATTTTACAATAGATCCAATTCATTGTCTTTCACAATTCACTGTTATTTATTTAAACATAAAAATGACTAGAAACTCACATCGTTAGGTTGAGAGAGAAAATATCTGAATTTTGAATTTTGAATTTGATTAGCTAAACTGTTGTTATAGGACTTGATTTTGTTTTAGTTTGCAACCCAATAGCATATGGCTTCCATGATCTTCAATGAAGAAAATAGGAGAATAGGGGACCATATTTATAGCCTGGAACCAATGAATTAGACCCAAATCAAGTCCAGGTACGTAAAACCAATTCTGCCCAGATCTGCCTTGGGGAAGGGGGGTCGACACCCCTGTCAACACCCCCTAAGGGGGGCGGCACAAATTTCGTCACTCCCTTCGGGGAGTCAACTCCCACGAGTGGGAATTTTCCTGCTCAGCCCACTTTGGTCGGATTTTTGATTTTTGAAATATTTTGAAGGCCTTGGAATTATTATATATAGGTACACTTCCTTATGCGTATACAAACTTCTACGGCTTATAACTTCTCCATAAGATATCCGATTTACACAAAGCCAGAATCTATCCCAAGCAAAATTCTGAGACGAACACAATGGCACAGCCTATTCCCCTTAATTCTTCTTCTAAAATTTAAGTATTTTTTTAATCTGTTAATTTTAATATTTTAAAATTACGGGGCGTTAAATTCTCCCCTCCTTAAAGGATTTTGTCCCCGAAATCTTCAAGTTAAGAAGGACTATCTTACCATCCATCATCCATCTACTCATCCATCATCCACAAGAATCCATTGTCCTAAAAAGATTTCTAATGCTTATATGAGTATATGCAGAGGTGTGTGTATATGTCCCAATACTAATGCAAAAATCAGGTGGTCTACTGATCCAGTTGACCTCCTTAATGTGATGTATGATTAGTGCCATGAATCCAATATGTATGCAAATAATCATATTATAGCATGTAAGTTCTATATGTGTGCACATCCGTTCATCCATGTGCAACATCCATATGCTAATCAATCATTTTCATCCATAAAAGAAAAGAAAATGCACACACATCCATATGCAGTATGAGAGAGTGATTGAGCCGATCTAGTGCCTAATGTGTGTGTATATGCGTCCATAGGCAACCACAAGCAAACACTTGCATCCACTAGCATCAATCAAACATAACATGTTTCAAACACATGTTTTCATCCATAGGACTCCTATCTAAAGGTCGAAAACACTAAGGATAAGATACGCTCGATTGACAAAAATAGGCACAAATAAAGCTTTGGAAAAAGGAGTTAAGAACATACCCTCACAAAGGAAAGGGTACGAAGCACAAATTCTATCTTCGGTTTCCCAAGTTGCATCTACTGGGTTGTATTCCCATTGAACCTTTACCAACTTGATTTCTTTGTTGTGCAGCTTCTTAACTTCCAATCCAAGAATACGGGTAGGGACTCGTCTGACTGTCGCATCCTGCTCCACCTCCACTTCTTCCAACATACTCGGCTCAACGACTTCTGTAGTGTCATGCAGGCCCTTCCACAGATGAGAAACATGAAAAACATTATGAATACCGGTCAAATTCACTGGGAGCTTTACCTTATAGGCCATTTAACCAATTCTCTCGGTATGGGAAAGGATCCCACAAATTTAAGTGCCAATTTCCCTACTGAACCGAAGCGGACCACATTTCTCAAAGGTGACACTTTGATGAAAACTAAGTATCCTACTTCAAACTCGATGTTGGTTCCCCTCTTGTCTGCATAGGACTTCTGCCTATCTTGAGCTGTTTTCATTCGCCGTCGAAAAAGGTCAATATTCTCATATGTCTCCCTAACCATATCAGGCCCAAATAACAATCTTTCTGTAGATTCCCACCAACAAGTTGGAGACCTACAGGGTCGCCCGTACAATGATTCGAAGGGTGCCATACTGATGCTGACTTGATAGCTATTATTATAGGCAAACTCTACTAAGGGAAGATGCTCTTCCCAAGTCCTTCCGAAGTCTAGGATGCACAGCCTCAGAAGATCTTCTAGAATTCCGTTCACCCTCTCCGTCTGGCCATCGGTTTGAGGATGATAAGCGTTGCTCAAACACAACTATGTACCCAATGCTTCTTGCAAACTCCTCCAAAATTCGCTGGTAAAGATGGGGTCACGATAGCTCACGATGCTGGAAGGAACTCGGTGGAGACGAACTATCTCACGAACATAAATTGTTGCCAACCATGGTTCCATCCTTTTACTTTTAACTGGAATAAAGTGAGTACTCTAAGTGAGTCTATCCACTATCACCCAAATACTGGTATTACCTTTTTCAACCTAGGCAAACCATCTATGAAATCCATAGAGACACTCTCCCATTTCCACTGCGGGACCTCCAACGGATGAAGTATTCCACCGGGCTTCCTTTGCTCAGCCTTGATTTGCTGGCAAACTAAACATTGAGAAACAAATTCGGCCACGTCCCTCTTTATCCCAGCCCAAAAGAAAACCTTCTTCATGTCTCTATACATCTTGTCACCGCCTAAATGTATGATCATCTTGATGCAAACAAATCAGGAAAAATCTCGAGGGAGGGTCTAAAATCAAAAGCTGATATGAACTCCAAGTTCTTTCTTTCCACAAAAAGAGGACTTAGGGCCACCCTCTGCCTACTTAGTGCATCCGCCACCACGTTACCCTTACCGGGGGTATAAGCAATATCATATGAAGCTAAGAACTCCATCCACCGCTATTTCCTTAAGTTGAGATCCTTCTTTGAGAATAGATACTTGAGAGATTTATGGTCGGTGTACAGCTCGAACCTTTCTCTAAGCAAATAATGGCGCCATGTCTTTAGCTCGAATACTATGGTAGCTAGCTCTAGATCATGGGTAGGGTTGTTCTTTTCATGAAATCGCAACTGCCTACCCCCATAACATATTACCTTCTATTCTTGCATTAGAACCGCACCAAGCCCTGTACCACACGCATCAGTGTAAACGGTAAATACTTTACTTCCATCGGGTAAGGCCAAGACTTGGGCTGTTGTTAGAGCCCTCTACACTCGTTGCAAAGCAACATCACTGTCTCAATCCCATAAAAACACCAAGTTCTTCTTTGTCAGCCTGGTGAGTGGAGCTGATATCTTCGTGAAGTGCTTATTGAACTTCCTATAGTAACTTGCCAACCCAAGGAAGCTTCTCATCTCGGTTGCATTTTTAGGAATCTGCCAATCTTGCACTGCAACCAGCTTTATCGGATCTACAACTATCCCTTCTTTGGAGACTACATGCCCCAAGAATCTCACTTCCTTTCTCCAAATGTGGCATTTGGAGAACTTTGCTTTAAGCTGATGGTCCCGGTGAGTTTTCATGACTTCTCTCAGATGTTGGGCATGCTCTTCTTTGTTCTTGGAGAAGATCAAAATATCATCAACGAAGACTATGACAAATTTGTTTAGGAAGTCCTAAAACACCCTAGTCATTAAATCAACAAAATAGGCGGGTGCGTTTGTCAGCCCAAAAGGCATCACTAGCTATTCAAAGAAACCGTCCAGAGTTCTAAAAGCAGTTTTATCTATGCTGTCTTTAGCCACCCTCAGATGATGGAATCCCTCAGCCAAATCTAACTGAGAAAACACCGAGACACCAACAAGCTGATCAAATAAATCATCAATCCGCGAAAGCGGGTGTCTATTCTTCTTGGTAGGTTTATTCAACTTTCTGTAGTCAACACACAAACAAAGCGAACTATCTGCCTTAGTTGCAAATACTTCTGGAGCACCCCCTTCAGATATGCTTCGTCTGATAAACCCTTTCTCAAGCAGCTCCCCTACTTGCTTACTCAGCTCCCTCCTTTCCCTTGGAGCCATGTGGTGCACGGGTAATGAAACTAGTTTTGCATTGTCCACCATATATATACGAAAGTCGATCTCGTGCCTTGAAGGTAAACCCTGTACCTCATCAAAAACACTAGAAAAATCTCGGACTATTGGGACAGATTGCAAATCCTCTATAGATGCATCAAGAGATTCTAAGAAACTAAGCATAACTGACCCTTGTAGGTCACAAGAAACTTCGAGAGTCCTCCTATGACAAGTCAAGAGCCTAACAACCCTCCTTTGACAATCCAGAACGGCCACATACGTAGTAAGCTAGTCCATTCCTAGAATCAACCCATAGCCCATAAACCTAAGCACATAAGCGTCACATTCAAATTTGACGCCTAACACAGATAATTTCAAACACCGGCAAATCATCGATAAATGAGTCGAACCACCAATGGGGTTTGAAACAACTACGGGAACTACTACAATACTACTAATTAAGTGCAGAGATTCAACTACAGAACTAGGTATAAATGAGTGTGAAGCACAGAATCAAAAAGTGTTCTAACTGGATGATTTGAAAGAGAAACTAAAATTTCTATGGAAATCTTTCTACCTCTTTCAGGAGCATTGATCGCTAGAGCATGCACTGCTCTCTAGAATTTCCAGCTCTATGACCTTGTCTTTGAGGTCCTTGTTTCTTTGGGCACTCTATAGAGTAGTGTCCAAGATCTCCACAATTAAAGCAACTGATCTTTCTTTTTTTACAATTTTAACCAAGTGAACTTCCTTCCCACAACAATGACATTTTCTCTTATCCCTGCTTTTTCCATTGTTCCCTCCTTTCTTCTACTGTTGCTGTTGGTGTTGCTGCCGTTGATGCTGCTGCTGCCTCGTCTTGGGCCACATCTTCTTATTCTGTGATAACTCCTCAGCTTTCATTTCCTTCTTTCCCCCTTTTCCTCCTCATGCATTAGGGCCATATCAACAAGCTTTTCAAACGTGGACCCCATTGGAAGATGGGACATAGCTAAACCATGTAGAGGCTCATTCAGCCCTTTAACAAACAATAAGGCCTTTTTGTGCGGTGTGTCAACCAACTCTAGCCCGAACCTTACCAGTTGGTTGAACTTGTTCACATATTCCTTTACCATTATATTTCCTTGTTTGAGTGCTAAGAACCTCTCCATCTGAATGCTTTGCTCCGTTTTTGAAAGAAATTTCATTTCGAACCTCTATCTAAAGTCTTCCCAAGTCTCAACCGGACGTCTAGCTTGGGTGACTTCCCAACAAAATGAGGCTTCGTCCTTTAATAGCCAAGCAGCTAATTGAATTTTCCTTCGGTCCTCCGCTTCACAGATTATGAATAAGTCCTCGGTCTCCTTGATCCAATTCTGGGCTTCTATGGATGTCTCATTCCCATGGAATGGCTTCCCTCCCATAGCACGAAAGTCCTTGCCGATCTTGGCGAAGTTATGTGCTCTTGGAGGGGGAGGAGGAGTGACGGGTGCAGCTTAGGGAGGCACGTCTCCTTGGCCTTTGGCAGGTACTGTGGCTTCCAAATACCTATGGAACCATCCGGGTATAGTGACACCCTCTAGGATATTACGGATGTTTTGTTTCCCTGACATGCTGAAAAAAAGAAAAGGAAGAAATTTAGATAAAGGACCAAGGGATGCTACGTATGGCTTTTTGGGGAATGTTTATCAAAACATACTTTTCTTTATGAAAATACTTTCTTTTAAAAATCATTTTGAAAATATTTGTCAAAAACATTTATTTAATCTGGTATCCTTAAGCTCTGATACCAAGTGTGACACCCCACGTCCGTTAACGTCACTCACAAAGGGAATGCATTAAGTTTTGTGAAGTGTTTTGGTAAACAGACACAGAATATTACAAGATAGGTATAAAAAAAATTGCAGCGGAAATAAACAACTTTATTAATCATCAAAATATCGTGGTCCAAAGCATCATTTGTCTGAAATATAAAAACCCATTACAACATAAAAACCACTGCCTTGTACTTTAGAAATATCATAGTACATAAAAGATAGAAAATTCCCCAATGACAAAATATAGCCAATGCAACAAGAATAGGAGCTTGATCCATACATATCACCAACTCCAGCAATCAAACGAAATCACAATCAAGCCTGAGTGTTTCCTCCCTGAGAACCGAGGGGAGGGGGAGGGGAGCAGAAGAGAGAAGGAAAAACAAAAGGGGTCAGACATAAAGTCTGGCGAGTATAGTAACTTTTAACCGGTGAATAAATAAAGGTAATCATGATAGGCATAAACTGGATAAGAGGGATCACTATACAAATGACAAGTATGACAAGGCAGATAAGGTAAGGTGTATACATGCTTCACTGATAACTACTCTGCACTACTACTAGTATAATTTAAAATGAGATGATCCCTTCCACTATAAGTTGGTATACTTAGGGCATACATCCGAGTATACCCTAACTACTACCCTAATTGATCGTCTCCCTACTCAGTAGATACCCTGTGCTGGTCCCACAGTAGGGGTATCACTTCCCTAAAGTGGCAACCCAAGAGGTGCACAGCCGTATCTATTGTGTCACGGTCATCTTTTCCCCCTACCCGGCCCATGCACGCACATGTCCCCAATCGGTTTGCGCCGTCTACACCACCCGTCAAGTTTTGGATCTCTTATAATCAATCAGTAAGCGTGCCCCTTCTCCGCCTAGTACGGAATTCTCTACTCTGATACCGAATACGGGTAACTGATTGAAATGGGTCCCACACAATATGATACAAGCTCTCCCCTTTTGTCTTGTATCCCCACTAAGTTTTCCACTTACTATGTATACCCTAAAGGCTGATCTTTAATTACATAGTCTTATACCAGTTATGCTTACCCTAAAAGGGTGATCTTTAATTACATAACTTTACGGGATTAAGTTTGTGGGCCTATATATATATAAATATTACCCACCCCCTTCAGTTATACTTAACCCACCCACTATCCAATCCATTTTACTTAACCCTAACTTATGTTCATAATCATACAGTTCTTATGGATTAAATTAGGTTAAGTAGTCCTTTCTCATTACCATGTCCAATTATGGTTATATTGGGCTAGACCTCCCATATTAGACCTACAACGTGTGGATATCGGATATGTCGGTCGAGTCCGGGCAGTCTTATTCCACAGTTGGGCCTAACCTCGTGTCTTAACCCGAGTCATATTTACACACATAGACCTCTCACATTAGGTTCAACATTAATGGCTGCTGGATATGACGGTTGGGTCCGGACAGACTTCCGCCACTAATGTATCCTAACCTCGTGTCATAAGTGCTAATATAATTCCTAATTATAGTTTCCAAACATTCGTTTATTAATTAATTTACCAATTAATTAATCTTACCTTTTTAGGTGTTACTGCCCATTCTAACAACAATTTGAATTACTAGTCCAAAGTTGTTTATTTCCCAAGTATGCCAATATTTACTTTTTCCCCCATTTCTAAATAACGTCCTCACAAAATTGACGGCATGCCTAAGCTAAATAATTAGCCAAGCCATAAGCGATGAAAAGGAAAGCTAATAGGGGTGTAACACAAGTGATCATTGAATATGGTTTGGCATAACATAGATTAACATAGTCATATGGTAGTCATATCAACTTGTAACAATTTCTATGATGTCAAAGTGAACAAATGAGATCTAAACTAGTCATTTAAATATCCAGCAATTTAGATCTAGCGTAGTAAGAGTGACATAGTAGCACATTTAGATCTAAGGATAAATTCACATGTCCAATTTTATAGCACATTCAGATTTATCACAGTATGACTTGTGAAATGTGATTTACATTAAGAACCAGATCTACTCAATGTCATAACTTGTTTAAATTAACATATTCACCTTTTCCATAATACAATTATGAGTCAAGATCTACATATGCAACATCATAGAATAACCAAAATTATTTTAGATCCAGAGAAATAGATCTATCAAGATCTACATACGCAACATCATAGAATAACTACAATTGTTTCAGATCTACATAATTTAAGATTTAATACTGGCATAGATTCATATTTTACAACAGATCCAATTCATTGTCTTTCACGATTCACTATTATTTATTTAAACCTAAAAGTGACTAGAAACTCACAGCATTAGGTTTAGAGAAGTGAGAGAGAATAGATCTGAATTATGAATTTTGAATTTGATAAGCTAAACCATTGTTGTAGGACTTGATTCTGTCTCAGTTTGCAACCCGATAGCATATGGCTCCGATGATCTCCAATGAAGAAAATAGGAGAATAGGGGACCATATTTATAGCCTAGAACAAATGAATCAGACCCAGAATCAAGTCCAGGTACGTAAAACCAATTCTGCCTAGATCTACCCAGGGGGTCGACACGCCTATGGGGGGGGGGGGTCGACACCCCTATGTAGGGGTCGACACCCCTGTCGACACCACCTGGGGGGATTCGACACCCACAAGCGGGAATTTTCCCACTCAACCCGCTTTGGTCAAATTTTTGATTTTTGAACTATTTTGAAGGTCCTGGAATTATTTTTTATATATATACTTCCTTATGCGTATACATATTTCTAAGGCTTATAACTTCTCCATACGATATCCGATTTTCGCAAAGTTGGACTCTATCCTAAGCAGAATTTTGAGATGAATGCAATGGCGCAGCCCATTTCCCTTAATTCTTCTTCTAAAAATTAAGTATTTTTTCAATCTGTTAAGTTTAATATTTTAAAATTATGGGGTGTTACAGCTACCACATAAGAATCCATACCCCGCTACAACATCACCTACCACACCAAAATTCTCGACACCTAGAACCTGATCAAACTTCAACGAAAAACACATGCCACCGCCCTCTGCCACCACCCTAACCCGGTGAACTCGATCGCTCCGTCCACCTGTAATCTGACTTTGAACAGCCCACCTTCATGGCCAAAATCCCATCACTTTAGTTCGCCATTTCAGATCATCCCGGACAACTTAGAGAAATCTAGGTGCTGAACGTTTCATTAGCTGAGGGTTTCTTGAAACAAGTTATGGATTAAGAGAAAACGGATTGAGAAAATTTGTAGAAACAATGGCCAGTCGTTCGTTTGCTGGAGGTGGTAAAGAAAGTTGACCACGTACCGAAGATTTGACCAAGTTATTAGGGTTGTGTTATAACGTGTGGTATTTATGGGTAGAATATATTAATATTATATTATCCTGAAACTTAACCACTAAGTCATAAATCTAAATCATCATTTTAATGTGGCCGGCGCAGCTTCTTATATTTAGATATTTGGGTAGTGTACCCCATTCCTTAGAAGCTAAGTTTCTATTTGTTTAGCTGTTGTGGACGTTATTATCTTTTAGTTATCCCAATTGCTATGATACATATTACTGTAAATAGGTAGCCGAAAAGCTGATCTCTATAGCTAAGGAAAACTATTGTACATATTTTACATCTTCCACACTTATGGTTTTCATTTTTTCTTATAACTAATTCATACACAAATGCAAACCCATACATGCAACTTGCTGAGTTAAAATACTACCAAGTTAATTCCACTGCTAGTATTCAACATGTTTCCAGTTCCATAACTGACTGTGTGCGAAGCACGGGCCATATCCAAATTTCTCCATATGGAAAGAAACAAATATGTATTTGGTTTTGATCTATACGTCGCTTTAATATGGTATTTAATATATAATTAAATTATTTAAAATTCCAAATCAATATTTAATATAATAAAATAAAATAAATATCTGACTATGCAAAATATGGGACATTACAAGTACCAAAAAATCATTTCTAGCTATGTTTTGACGATATGGTCTTAACAAAAATAATTTCGTCGAATTTGAAGATCGTTTGAAAAATGGCCTTTTTCCGTCGGCCTAATTCAAACTGAAATTACCAGACACATTTAAATTCACCGTGCTCACATTTTAGTTCCAAAAATTATGAAAATTCAAACCTGACTATAATTTGACATTCTAGATCCAATTAAAGTGGTTTGTTCAAAAACGGATGTCGTTTTCAAAATGGCTACTTTTAAGGGCTATATAGTATTTAAAAATATATAAATTCCATAGCGACTATTTTAAATTGGACATAACTTACAATTTATAAAGTAATATCTCAGTTTCATACATTTGTTAGAAAGATATAATTAAATAGATTCAAATGTTTCTGGTTTTATTGAAATCCGATTTATTTTTAATCCTATACATTCAATTAAAATAAGAAATCGAATTTTCGAACTATAGCGCCATTTTAGGTTCGTTTTATAATCAAAATAAATTTATACATTTCAACTTCAATCTAAATAAATTTTTAAATCATTATTATTTAAAATAAATCATTTTATACAATCAAAATCCATTAAAATAGCTGAAATAAAAATTTTAAATTGGTTCTGAAATTCTGGGTTGTTACAATCTCCCCCACTTAAAATCTTTTCGTCCTCCAAAGGGAACGGAGCTGAAAATTGTTTAACTAACCAACTCAACTTTCATTCTGGCTTTCATTCTTCAACTTTTCAGTTTCTAAGAATTTTCTAATTTCTAAAAAATTTGGCTAACACCCTAAATTTTTGGAAAAATTCGCCATAACCTCCTTTGTATGGCCTGATCGGTAAAAATGCAACTTGCCTCACAAGGCCCTCATAAATCAAATAGAAAAAGAAAAAGCCTAGCGGCTAGCCAATCGACTTATAAAATCATCAAAACCCAAGAAATATAGTAAACATATACCAATTTGTCGGGCATACAATTTTATTCCTCTTCTTAGCGCCCATGCTATGACCTGTTAATTATATATACATGTATATGTATGCAACTCCAATCAAATTTCAATTCAGTACAATATTTGTTCGATTGGCTAAACTTACCTTTCATTCCCTTGGAGGTTTTATTGTTCCAACATTTCAATTAGTCATACTAATTATCATGCAACACAACAATCAATCAATTAGTTGGTTAGCTTTTCAAATGTATAACATATATATATATATATATATATATATATATATATATATATATATTCAAAGTCATATTTTCTAAGATCGGATTATATACATAATCACAAATATGTTAATTATAAACTTGTTACTCTCAACTCAATCTAGGGCATTTCTAACCTCATCTCTAACGAGTTACTCATTTTAAGATATTATTGATCCAATCTCTGATGAGTCTTTTATTCTGTGCTAACGAGTTGCACCACAAAGATTTGAGTAAACCAAAGCTCTGATACATATGTAGTGACCCTCCTTCTCGGTCAATCCAAATTGAACATTAAACCGAACCAAAAGGGCGGATATGCTAACTTTAGGCGCACAACACATCAGAAAAAACAACAAAAAACTTTTATAAACATCATAATTATGTTACATTAGAGTACAAAATATCAGAGTATCGAAAATAATACAGCGAAAAATAAATTTACAATAAATTAATACAATGCAGCGGAAACAAATAAATTAACACAGCGGAACACTATCAATGATCTGGACACAGCTTTAAGCTTTGACCCAGAATCCTGCTTAATGAAATAATCTGCAAAACCAAAACTACTGATTGCCCGTGTGGAAAATATGGGCATCCAAAGTTTAGTTAGAAACAATAAACGCTGAGTCAGTTATGAGACTGGTGCGAGAACTAAAAACAGTTATTAACTTTACCTTAAAACGTAGTAAATCATGGGACGACGCCGTATAATACGGAACAGGTTTACCCCCACGAATACTAGTGCATAAACAATAACCAATAATAGTTATATGGATCTACAATGCATCATACAACATGAAATTCCTCAATCTAACCATTTGGGCTTAATACCAAATTTAGATTTTCCAAATCCAATTCACTTTATAGAAACTATTCCTTTGGACTTTATTCCTGATTTCTTATTTCAAATCACTTTAAATACATATCTAGCTTTTATATCAATGTAGATTTCACTTCGGGATCTCAAACCAAATTTTTTGGAAATATGAATTCCAAAATATCACAATACATACAAACAAGTATGCATCCAAATATCGCGCTCCCCGTCGACAAGGCAAAGGATATGTACCTTACCAATCGATATATATATATATATATATATATATATATATATGCACCTCCCAATATGGAGCAGGCTACACTGACCACTCACCAATTTAGGCCCTAGGTCTCTCTCACCCATTCTTTTAGTCCTCAGGGTTACCCGAATCTTTAGCCACATATCAAATCATTTCATATCCCGAAGTAGGGAAAATCATTTCACAACATAACAATCACAAGTACTTTCCAAAATATAGTACTTTACATTAGCAATTCACACATATGATCAATCACTATTAATCACATAACCTTTGAGCTCGTATGTCTCAAAGAAGGGTGTTAAGCAAGAGAATAAATTCTCTGCCACCAAACAGATATATCATCAACATCAACTAATCGGTTATGTGATAAACTACAATGTCAAATACATAGTACATTTCGAAATCATTTCGACAATATCGGGTTAGCCCTCGAAATCAATTTTGTTTTGTAAAACATTTTTATAAAACATTCCTTGCCCAAAATCAGGAATACATTTCTTTTCACTTAAGAAAAATATCATTTCAAAATCATTCATTAAATTTGGAATGAGCTCAACAACATTGCTAAACATCTCGTAGTCAAATCGTGAAGTGTTTCACAAGATGTTAGCATACAAATATTTCTACCCAACCCAATGCTAAATATAAAAGCATATTGTCATCATAAACTGGTCGAGCATAATCCAAACAATAAATTAGTCCCAATCAATATCAAAAACCAAGTGTATTTGGTTTATATCACATCTCATGTTTTGGTAAATTTAATCACCATTCATTCATTTAAATCTAATTAAAGATTTATTAGGACTCTTCTTGGTTTTAATCTCTAAAATCCATTACTTAATGAAACTTTCTGGAAATTAATCCCTTCTTCGTTTTAATATCTAAAATCATTACTTAATGATTGTTCAACTTTCTGGAAGTCAATCATAACATAAACTGGGTTAAAGAACCAATATCACTTAAAACACAGTCCACGATAAACCCAAAATCATCTTTCATTCAAATTGGAATCTTCACATAAATCATAATAGTATATAATTAATATAAATTTCTGTATCAAATCAATGCCATAAATGGAATAACGGCAAGGCATTTTATAATCCATAAATTGTGACACCCCACGTCCGTTAATGTCACTCACAAGGGAATGCATTAAGTTTCGTGTTGCGTTATAGTAAACAGAACTAAAATATTGCAAGACAGACATATAAAATAACAGCGGAATAAAAACATTACTAATCATAAGATAACCTGGTCCAAAAACATCACATGGCTGAAATTTATATGCCCATTACAACATAAAAGATACTGTCTTGTACTTCAAGAATATTAGAGTACATAAAAGAAATGAAATTCCCCAAAAACAAAATATAGCCATAGCAACAAGGATAGTAGCTTAACCCATACATCTCACCAGCTCCAGCAAAAGTAAGTAGAATCACGGTCAAGCCTGGATGTTCCTGCCCTGAGAACCTAGTGGGAAATAGAAGAAAGAAGAGGAAACAAAGGGTCAGACATAAAGTCTGGCGAGTCTAGTTACTTTTAGCAAGTAAATAAAAGTAGCATGACAAGCATATAAAGTGGATAAGAGAGAGATAACTGCATAAAAGGCAAGTATAACAAGGTGAACAGAATAGGATGTATACGCTTCTAATGATCACTCTGAACTATTATTAGTATATCCAGAATGAGATGATCCCTTCCATTGTAAGGTGGTAGACTTAGGCATACGTCCAGGTGTACCCTAACTACTACCCTAATCGATCGGCTCCCTAATCCGCGTAGATACTCCATGTCAGGTCCACCGTAGGGTGTATCACGTCCTAAAGTGGCAAGCCCTTGCTGATATGCACAACCCCATATCTACAAATCTCACGGTCGTCTTATCCCCCTCTGCCTGGATCATGCACGCACATGGCCTGGTCAGTTTGCACCGCCCACACCATCCTCCACGTTTGGATCTCTTATAATCATCTATTAAGCGTGCCCCTTCTCCGACCTAGTTCGGAGTACATGTTTGATACCTACTCCGGGTTACTAGATGAAATGGGTCCCACACGATATGATACAAACTCTCCCCTTTGTCTTGTATCCCTCACTAGGTTTTCATTGGCTATGTATACCACTAGGTATCTTTAATTACATAACCCTATCATTTCTACAAGTTATGCTTACCCTAGAAGGTGTCTTTAATTTCGTAACTTTATTATTTTCACTGGTTATGTATACCACTAGGTGTCTTTAATTACATAACCCCCCAATTGGTTAAGTTTCGTGGGCCTATATTTAGATATTACCCACCCATCTCAGATATACTTAACTTAACCCTCCCAGTGATCAAGTTTACTTAACCCCTTATTCATGTTCATGTTCACACAATCCCTATGGACTCCACTAGACTAAGTATTTCAATTTATTACCATATTCTCATTTATGGTTATAATGGGCTAGACCTCCCATATTAGACCTACGATTTATGGATGTTGGATATGCCGGTCGGGTCCAGGCAGACTTCTTCCACAAGTTGGGCCTAACCTCGTGTCTTAGCCCGATTCATATTTGTGCACTTAGGCCTCTCACATTAGGTTCAACATTAGTGGTTGCTGGATATGCCGGTCGGGTCCGGGCAGACTTCCACAATTAATGCCACCTAACCTCATGCCATAAGTGCAGTTACAATTTCTAATTGTAGTCCTACGCATTTCATTATTATTCAATTACTAGTGCCTATTCCTTTATAGGTATTCATACACATTTACCCAATTATTGAATTATATGTCCAATTCATGTTTATAAGCATTATTCAAATTATGCGAATACTAATCTTTTTCCCACATTCCCTAAATAGTGCATTTACATAATTTGCGGCATGCCTAGGCTAGATAATAGCCTAGTCATAAACAATAAAAGGGAAAGGTGATGGGAATATAACAAGAATGAATGTTCTAACATAACTGGCACAAATATATTCTAACATGGTGATAAGTTGAACATATAAGCATAGATCGGATGAACTTGTAGCAGTTGACTAGTTGTAACATAGCAAAGGCGATAAGGTAAACATGACAAGATCTAAATATTAATTTTGATGTCCAATAGGTTTAGATCTAATATGATAAACACAAGGAAATCTAAGTAATAGGCTAGACCTGATTGATAATTTAGATGTTCACATAATTCAGATCTAATAGTTAAAAGTAGCTCTGGCACAAATAAGGTTCAAGATCCACATCGTAGAATGCCACAAAAGTTACAATAGATCCGACAAGATAGAGATTTAGATCCAAGTTATAACCAAGTTAGAATGTCATATGTTCACAATTTACAATGGATACAGTATAATATAGGCATATGAACAAATCCAAACTATAGTCATATCAGGTTTACATTTAAATATTTAAATCTAAAACCAACTAAGAACTCACAGAGTTTGGATTAGAAAATAGAACTAGAAAAGAAGCTTGTTGGGTTGTAGATCTAGGCTTGGATCTCTAATTGATTTGCAAAGTCGATTGCTATTGAAGAAAGGATCCGTTTTAGTTCAGACACCGACATCATTTGGCCTCCATGATTTCCAATGAGGAAAACAGGAAAGATGACCAAGTATTTATAGCTGCCAACCCTAGAAACCGACTTAGCCACGTCAGCCCTAAGGGTGTCAACACCCCTGTAGGGGGGTCGATCGCCTAGAGCGGGAAATTTGCCGCATTACGAAATTCTGATTTTTGAATCCTTTTCTGGATAAGTTCTGATTCATATATGACTCATATGTATATATATAATTCTTCCACGCGTATACAAACTTAAAATCCTCATAACTTCTTTACAAGGTGTCCGTTTTACGCAAACAAAATGTCTATCTTGACCAGAATTTGGAGGCGGATGCAATGGCATAGTCCGATTTCCTTAATTCTGAATATTAAATTAATTATTATTTAATTTATCCTCTTTTAGTTTTGTTAAAAGAATATGGGGTGTTACAGGTTATTTATATAACCATCTCAATTATAATCTTATTCAATTATAACAACAGCCAACACATCCAATATAATAATTCCAATATAAATATTTCTTTTATATCAAAATATATTTAGGTAAAATTTATTCCATTTACCCTCTTTTCAAAACATACCGTGCCGGTTTATCGTATTTAAGCATTTAGAAACCCCTATAAATACAGTGGATCCAACTGTTTGACCAAAATTCATAAACCACTCAACCAATAAATCTCCATAATATAAAACCATTTTTATACAAAGCTACAAATACACTCTCATGAATATATACACTCAAAACCAATCTAGGGTATCACTAACCCTATCTTTATCGAGTTACGCCATAGAGCCAAGGTAATATCTTAACCTCGCTCTGATACCACTGTAACAAACTAGGATTTTTGACCCTGAAAATCGACACAAACACAATGTGGATAATTCAAGCATCGAGAGTACCGGGTCATTGACTGAAAGAAGTTGGAGGTTGAGAAATAAAAAGAAAGAAAGTTAGAATAGAAGAAGAAGAACACAACAGAATCAGAGTAAACCCGAATCTCACAGTGGAACGAATAAAATATAGTATGTAATATAATTCAGAAATACAAAATTGTATTTGTACTTACATTCGTCATCATACTACATCATATATATCACAGAGGAAATAAACGATAGTTATAAAATGGTGAAGCCTACTACTCTCAGCTCTTCTATGTATATCTGTAAAATCCTGACAACTTGATTGCCCGTAAAAATTTGCGCACCCAAGAGTTTAGGGAAAACAAACAAAATGAACTTTGGGTCAGTCATGAGACTGGTGTGAGTAAACTCCAGCCATTCGGTTTAACTTTTCAAAATCCTTTTCAAAAGACAGGATAATCATAAGGCCCATCCACACATAAATATGGATGGGTTTTACCTTACGATAACCCAAAACATTTTTAAAAAAATATTATTCTGATGTAATAATAGTATCTAAATACAAGTAAATAGAAATCTAGCAGAACGCTTGCATCTCACTCTTTACATATATAGTATACAATAAAAAACGCAGGCTCTTATTGGAGACTGGATTCCGATTATGACAAGGTATTAAACAACCATCTGATCAGCATACTCTAGAGGGGATACACTAGAGTTCAATAAGAACATCTTGTAACTCAGCCACACATGACCAATAATTCATTTTGCTTGAATGTTCTAAATATATTATCACCTTACGGTTGGTATAACAACATAACCACTCCTGGGAGATACCCTGATTGGGTTGAGATCCACTTAGCCATGCTGCCTATCCGATTTTTTGTCATTTCCTGGTTGATAAAGCTTGAGGGCATAACGTATCTTTGGAACATCTGGCCACCATTCACTTTGAATGCCACATAGTCAAACCCGCTAAATCACAAATTGATTTCCCTAAAACACCACGGGTATAAAGATAAGGGGAACGAATTCCTCCGCCACCAACGTAAATATGTTTGAAGAGATCAACTTACCCGATCTATTAGGTATACTCTGCCAGACATTCATCCATTCAAGTTTCTTGGGACTAGACAAACCGAAGGCACTATTCTGTAAATCGAACTTAGGTAATTTCTACCTGGGATTAACAGAATGGCCCTTGCACTAACTTCGTCTTTAGTTATCTTCAGCATACTTGATTCGCAACGCTAATGCCCATATGGAGCGGTTTTCAGGTAATAAATCTGATTCCAGTCTCTTCGTATTGACAATGAAAAAATGTTCAAAAACTTTGATAGCCGGTGATTTAACTTTCAAACGAAAACATCTATACACACAATGGTCTTATTTCCAAATGGTAATTCAATCGATCAATCATCAATCAATACCGAGTCCCTTTAAACAATTAATTTATTCATTTCCCAATTTTTACCTTAAATATCTTTAGCCAAATATTTCCCCAACTCGTTTAGCCTCTCATGAATTTTCGGAAAAATGTTTCCATATATTCACAGTTCCTTACTTCCCGTATTTTAGAAATATACGTTATTAACAATGGAGAACATTTGCATATCTTATTCACGCGTCGCTATTCTTCTACGTTTATCAGTTCTGAACCATAAACAAGTAAGAGAACAACTCCATAAGTATCAACCCCGAAGGCCGAAACCAACATCAGATCGATATTCTGAAAGCCAGCCAACTTAACTAATCTCCTATCAGTTTCTAATTTCCCTAATCCCATTCTTAATTTATTATAAACAAACTACTTACATGACTTTCGTAGTAAATTTACGAATTCACTTCTTTTACGGAAATCATTGATTGAAACGATAACGTTATAATATCTACATCTGAAATATTTAACTCCAAAATATAAATGTTATTCATTTATTTTAATGAATAAATAATTAATTAATAAGATAATTAAATAAATAAATCTTGATAAATATCAAAAAGTAAATATTACTTTCCTGAATTCGATATAATCAAATTTCAAATTATAACTCCCTTTCGAATAATCTATATTCGATTAACGTTTCTAACTTCAGAATAAACTCACCATTTCAGGTCAATTCAATTTCTAAATTCACTTTTGAATTTATCACTACCAACATTTACCGATCTCTTTTTATAGCCAATTTAATCTGCAAAATGTTTGCTTTTAATCATTATCCATTTTAAACATGAATATCATTCCTTTACATAATTCTCGACTCGTTCTGTCAAACAAATCTTGACTTAAATAGTCAATACTAATTACAAGTTAAAATAAAATTACATTCATATTTCATTTTGTATATACCATTTATAAATTAACTTCTTGTTAGATAAATATCAAGTTTATAACTTAATCTCAATTACCTATTTTATTATAAATTATTAGTCTCAACCCAAATAATAATTATCTTATCAAATCCCAAATTATATAATATATAATTCATAAAAATAAATTATTCGCCATCGTCGAATTCTAATTACTAGAACTTATGTATTTGTTTCAATTCTTTTACATTTCGAACATTGAAATAATTTTGTCGTTTTCCCTTCAAATGATTTTCCCATTTCCCTTTTTAAATTCATTCCTTAATTTATATTTCCAAATTATTTAAAAATAATTATTTTGTCCTATTCCTAAATATCTTTTATAACCCAAACATATTGTTTTAATATAATTAAGTTATTGCATTTTAGTCCATTCGAAATTAAATTTCTATTTAAAATAGATTATCCTTTTTAAACCCCACATTCTTTTCAAATATATTCGAATATAATTCATGGTATTTAAATACCAATTATTTCAGGTCAATATTGTTCAAACATCCCAAAATACACAATAATCAATCACCGATTATTTGTCATATCATAAAATGCAATATATGAAAAACAACAATATAATTGTTGAGGAATCCAGTTAGATCCCTCCAACCTGTTTCCTTGCATTCACAGATGTTAATCAACACAAATAACACAATTTCATAACAATGTGAAATTACTAAACCAGTATATAATCAACGACTTCATATATATAGTTATCAACCCATTTATTTGTAAATAACCCAAATAACCATCACACACAACATTCAATCGTTTTAATCAATATTAAAATAACATTTATAAAATTATAAAACTGGACAGAGTTACTGAATTTACTCACCTTGGTTGTTAATCTTTAAATAGAAATTAATGGTCGAAAGATCCGTTCAGGCGTTTAGTTTTGCCAAAAATCCAAATGAGCTATAAATAGTTCCAAAGCAGCTTCATTGCGTAGCCTATGTGAATACGATCCCATTGCTACAGACGACGTTCAACTTTGTTAAAGAATGGAAAAGCTATAGCTTTCACAAGTTTTTAATGAATTAATTAATACTAACCTTTAAGTAATAATTAGCTTAATCTTTTTATACCCTAAACCCTGGTTAACCTTAATAATTAATTTTTAAATAATAATTAACTTTTTAAAAAAATTGATACTAACTGTGAGAAATGTATTTAGCTATTCCACAAGTTTGGCCGCATCTTACACCCCGCTACAATACTTTTTCTCCAATACCAACCATCCCCTACCAATCTCATGCGTGTACAGTCCCTCATCACGTTCATTTCCCTTTTTTCTTTCTTTGTCTTAACGTCTGGGTCTTACCCTAAAAATCGGCCCATCCAAGCTTTACTGCAACCGAACCAGTAGAAATAATGCTCCATCTTCTTCAAAAGCACATATTCCTCCCCAGGAACAGTCCGCCATTGCTAATGTTTAGAAAACCAAAGCTCCCTCGTTCCAATATGTTTTCCCACGAAATCGAAACCACACTTTATCTCTACTCCTCCTCTTTCTCCCCATGTCGATATCATTCATCGTGATCTCATGCATAAAAATGTGTTCGACTCCAGACACTTTATGTAGCAAATAACCATGACATCACATATTGTAACAACTCGGAATTTAAGAACCAATTAATTTTTTTTATTTTAGCTATTTTAATGGATTTTGAATATTTAAAATGATTTATTTTAAATAATGATGACTTAAAATTTATTTTCATCAAAGTTAGAACATATAAATTTATTTTAATTATAAATCGAGCCTGAAATGGCGCGGTAGTTTGAAAATTCGATTTTAAATTTCAAATGAATGTATAGAATTCAAAATAAATCGGATTTTAGTAAAACCAAAAATATTTGAATCTGTTTAATTATATCTCTTTAACTAATGTAAGAAACTGAGATTTCATAATATAAATTAAAAGTTATGTCCAGTTTAAAATTTAAAATAGTCGCTATGGAATTTATATATATTTTAATATAATAAATGTCCCTAAAAAATAGCCATTTTGCAAACAACCTCCGTTTTCGATGAAACTACTTTTTTTGGATCAGGAATGTCAAATGATTGCTAGGTTTCAAATTTCATAATTTTTGGATTTAGTACGAGAGCGTAGTAAATTTAAACGTGTTTTAACAGTTTTAGTTTGAATTGGATCGAACAGAAAACGACATCTTTCATATAATCTCCAAATTTGATGAAATTAGTTTTGTTAGGACCGTATAATCAAAACATAGCTAGATTTATTTTTCTGTAATTTTTGGATCCAATAAGTGGCTCCGGTTAACTAAAATGTACATTTAAATTTACTATATATTGATTTATATTTTAATTTAAAGAAAAACTAATCAAAATTGTCGAATTGGCTTGCGAAACAAATTCCATTATGTTCGGAATGGGGGTAATTAGCTAGAAACGATAGTCGTTGGATTCAGCCTGGAGTTCGTCTGCTAAAATTGATTTTAAGAAATAAAATAATATTCAAATATTTATTAATGCCTAAACCGTAGCTCTCACAACTGAGTCGCCACTTCCCCTGAATCAACAATGGAAATTGCACGAAATTTCACCCTACTTTTTCTTTGAATCCAACAATCAATTTCAAATAATTCTTAAGGCAAAATTGAAGTATTAGGTGAGAGCAATCGATCCATATTAGTATAATCGTATTTCATGAGATATTCAGTTCAAATTTGTTCTCCAAATTGGCGGTCATCGCAACCAGATTTATGGTTCTTGAAGCGATTGAATGGGTTGTTGTTCAGCGCGGTAGTGGACGTCGTCGAGGGCTACGATGTGAGCCCCTCTGATGGTGCTCTAGTGCTCCGGCGTGCGTGCGATAATTGGTCAAAGGATGGAGCATGGGCTCATTTGTTCAGAAAGAAGGCGACGGTGAAGAAGGGTTTAGCCTAATAGATGTAATTAAAATTAATTACTTTAGTTAATTAATTAATTATTTACTTTATTTAATTAATTAATTATTTACTCCATAGTTAAAATACCATATCTTGTTCATACTGAATCAGAATTTGATGAAACTGGTCGCATTGAAATCGTGGTGAGGTGCTCTACGCCGTGGAACAGACTGGAATGGAAACAGATGTAACACCCTGTAATTATAAAACATTAAAATTAACAAATTTATGGACACTTGATTTTTAGAAGAAGAATTAAGTAAAAAGCGTTGCGCCATTGTGTTCGTCTCGTAATTCCGCTTGGGATAGAGTCCGAGTTTGCGTAAATCGGACACCATATGAAAAAGTTATGAGGCTTGGAAGATTCAAAAGATAAGCAGAATTAAAATAAATAATTCGAAATTCAAAACCCAGAAAAAGAGAGAGTGGGAAAAATCCCATCTAGGGCAATCGACGTGGGTGTCGACACCCTTAGGGGGTGTCGGCCCCTTTTCATATCCGGACGGAAATTTCTGGACAGCTTCCAAATGAGGTGTTTTTCTGTTTTGTAAGGTTCTGATGGCTCCTAAACTAATCTAAAGGTCCTAGTTCACCCTATACACCTATAAATAAGCACCTAAACCTAATTTCATTACACTAATTCATGGCGCCTCCATGCTGCTCTAATTTAAATTAACCAAGCCTTTCTTCTCCAACCAAAATCAAAGTAGAGATTTAGAGATAGTTATTCTTCAAGAATCAAATTAGAAGATTATTCAAGATCAGAATTGCTACAACAACGATTAATTCTCTCTTCTAAGAATCCTGTCACTGTGAGTCCATGTTACTTTCATATATAAGAATTTAAAAGTGATTGTGATAAGATTGTAAATTGGATTTCATGAACATGCCTGTAAGATGAATCATATCAAGTTTTGTAAATTCTTAACTTTCAGATTCATACCCAAATTTCTGTTATCATATGCCTATTAGATCTATTTTATTATTCTATTCTAGTTCATATTTAATAAGCCTATTTTATACCTGTGAAACATAATAAAAGCACTTAACGAAAATGATACTTGTGATAAGACATGCGGACAAAAAGGGGTTAAGTGGGAATTCCTAGTAGGGACCAAGCTTAGGAGGGAAGCTTGTGTCAAGTGTATGGACCCTTTTCAACCAGTAACCCATTTCATTATCTATATGAGATCGAACTAGGTTGAGGACAGGGACGCACTTACTGGGGTTGATTGTTAGAGGTCAATAAAGAGTTAGCGATGGTAGTGCAAGCCAATAGAGTCACGTGCATGCGTAGATCCGGGCTGGTAGGTAAGACGTTGTTGCATCATGTAGGTATAAGTTGTGCATTTTAGTAGTATCGGGGTTACCACCTTAGGGAGTGATACACCCTATTTGGGACCAACACATGCATCTACGAGGTTAGTGGGCCGATCGAATGGGGAGGGTAGTAGGTACAACTAGTGGTGGTAGGAGCAAGTGGGGCACCTATAAGAGTATCTAGGAGTACATGAAGCTACCATTATTATAGTCAGGGTACATCAAGTAGTGATAAGTGCACATTTGTTACCTATGATAGCAGCTAGAGGTACATACTCGAGCAGGGAGGATAGGGGACACATCTAGTGGTGATAGGCGCACGTTTGTTACATATGAGAGCAGCTAAAAGTACAAGAAACTATCAACATTCTATTTAGCCAAGAGGGATCATCTTTTAGTATGAAATTAGTATTGGTGCGATGCAGAGAATATCTTATAGGGGTTAGAAGCACAGTCAATGTTACATCATGTTCATCTTGTTACCTTGTCGTATCTGCTTATGTTACAGTCATCTTTTACATCCAGTTTATGTTCTTATCATGTTTCTTTACTAATTATATTGTTAAAGTCACTGGCCTCGCCAGACTTTATGTCTGACCCATTTTGTTTCGCCTCTTTTCTTTCCTCCCCCTCCCCCCATGTTCTCAGGGTGGGCACGTTGAAGCTTGATTTCGACTTTCCTGCTTGAAGTGCTGAAAGCAATGCATAGCTTTGTTTCGTTTTCATATGGCATTTTGGATTAGGGATTATGGTTTTAAAAATTATGTACTCTGATGGCTTTTGTACAAGACTGATATTAGGTACTTGGTTTTGATGCAACGGATTCGAAGATGTAACCAAACTTATTTCTGTTTCCGCTATAATAAAGTTATAAATTTTTCAAGTACTATTTTATGTATCCGTCTTGTAATATTATGTTCTGTTTACTTATAACGCTCCACGAAACTTAATGCATTCCCTTTGTGAATGACATTAACGGACATGGGGTGTTACACGTGGTATCAGAGCTGAAGGTTACCAGATCAGATAAAGGAGTTTGAAAGCTTTTTTAGAAGAAGTATTTTCAAAGGAAAAGTTTGTTTTGAAAGACATATTCCCCAAGGCCATATGCACTGTCTTTTGATTTTCTGTTTGAATCCTTATTTTCTTCTTTTTTGAGTCTCTGGGGCTCCTATCTTTCTGGGAGGTGACCTCATCGCAGCATGGTTTCGTAGGCATGATGAGACTACGGTGCCTGTCGAAGGGCAAAGAAGTTCCTAAGTTCCATCTATAGCCTCAGTAGTTTCACCTACAAATAAATTTCTTTCAAGCTTTGTAGGGTTTTCCCCGCGATGGAGGCAGCTTTAGAGAAAGACTTGTTAAGATATTTCACAAGGATGAGAATGAGAATGAAAATGAGGGGTTTGGGCTAAGGAGCACAGACCAGGAATGAGAAACTTGTGGATATAGACTTGATGCACAAAGAAGATAAAGGAGAAAAGAAGGAGGTCAAGGTTGAAGAATCACAGAATAAGGAAGTGAAACTAGGAAGGGTGGAAAGAACTATAGAGCCCGAGAAAAGAGGAAGTGTCATTACTGAGGTATGGTGGGTCATATATAGCCAAATACCGTAGGGAGAAGAAGAAGACTAGTTGTTACCATTGCGGAGAGACAGGACATCTTACCAGGGATTGTCCAAAGAGGCAAGGGCAAGGGCAAAGGCAAGGACAAAGTACAGGATTTTCAGAAGGGCAGATGTGTGCTCTCACGACCGGCATACCTGATAGAGGTAGAAAAGTTTCTATTGAAAGTCGATTTTTCCTTTTTGATCATCCTGTTAGAACCTTGTTTAATTATAGCACTTCACATTCTTTTATGTCTGCTTCGTTAGTTGAAACATTGCACCTTAATACTAGTTTAGTTATGGATCCTGTTGTACTCTCAAATCCAATTGGTGGTTCAACTCATTTATCTATGATTGTCAGGATTTGAGAGTGTCTATCTTGGACGTTGGGTTTGAATGCAACGCCTACGTACTTGATTTCATGGGATATGGTCTGATTCTAGGGATGGATTGGCTAGCCAGGTATGGTGCCATCATAGACTATGAAAGGAGGGTTGTTAGATTGTTGACTCGGTGTGGAAGGACTCTTGATATCTCTTATGACCCAAGGGGTTCAGTAATACTTAGCTACTTAGAATCACTTGACGCATCCAACGATGATTTTCAATCTGTTCGAGTAGTCTGTGAGTATGATGACATCTTTGATGAGGTTCGCGGTTTACCCCCGAGGGGCGAGATAGACTTCCATATATACTTAGTTGGTAATGCAAAGTCAGTTGCATTGCCAGTGCGCCACATGGCTCCGAGAAAGAGGAAAGAACTCAGTAAACAAGTAGGGGAGCTGCTTGAAAAAGGGTTCATAAGAAGAAGTATTTCATAATGGGGTGCTCTGGTTGTTTTCGCTATGAAGGCTGATGGTTCGCTTAGATTGTGCGTGGACTATAGGGAGCTGAATAAGCTCACGAAGAAGGATAGACACCCATTTCCAAAATAGGTTATTTGTTCGATCAGTTAGTTGGTGCATAGGTTATCTCACAGTTGGACTTAGCTACAGGATTTCATCAGTTGAGGGTAGTTGAGGATAGTATAGATAAGACTGCTTTTAGGACTCCTGATGGTTTCTTCGAATGGCTCGTCATGCCTTTTGGTTTGATGAATGCACCCGCCTATTTCGTATACTTGATGAGTAGGGTGTTTAGGGAGTTTCTATACAAATTCGTGGTGGTCTTTGTAGACGATATCTTGATATTCTCTAGAAGTGAGGAAGAACATGCCCTACATCTCAGGGAAGTCTTAGAGACACTTCGAGCACATCAACTCAAAGCTAAGTTCTCCAAATGTCATTTTTGGAGGAAGGAAGTGAGGTTCTAAGGAAGGGACAGCAGTGGAGCCTACGAAGGTGTAGCAATCCAAGATTGGAAGATTCCTAGGAATACAACGGAAGCTTTCTTGGTTAGGCAGACTATTATAGGAAGTTCATTAAGGACTTTGCAAAGATATCAAGCCCCAGTTTTGACTTTGTCTGATGGAAGCAAACCGTTCACTGTATATACCGATGCTTGCAGGCCAGGGCCTGGAGCAGTTTTTTATGCAAGAGGAAAGGGTGATATGCAAGAGGCGAAAGGTACGCAGTTATGTTTGAGCATTGCTTATCGCTCTCATACGGATGGACAGACAGAAAGAGTGAATAGAATCCTTGAAAATCTTTTGAGGTTATGTATCCTAATCTTTGGAGGGACATAAGAAGAGCGCCTTCCATTTGTGAAGTTTGCTTATAACAACAATTATTAAGCTAGTATTGGCATGGCAACTTTTGAGTGTTTTCATGGACGACCGTGCCGATCACCAACTTGTTGGTGGGAGTCTACAGATAAGATTTTGCTTGGACCCGAGCTGATTAGAGAGACCATTGAGAAGAAAGACTTGATTCGAAGACGCATGAAGACGACACATAACCGATAGAAATAGCACGCCTGTAATGACCCAGATTTTGGCGACTTTGGTTATCGACATAAACATGATGATGACTAACCAACATCGAAAAATCCCGGTAATTAATGAAAGAAATTAAAGGGTGAGGAAAGATAAGATAGAAACTTAGAATAGAAGAAGAAGAACACAATATCAGAGTAACAAGAATCTCACAGCAGAACGAATAACATATAATATATGTAACATAACTTTGAAATATACATTTGTATTTGAATATACATCATTATCAAAGTACAACACTTACAACACAGCAGAAATAACTATAGCTATATGATCCTGAAGCTTCCTGCTCCAGCGCTTCAAGTACCTGTAAATCCCGACTACTTGACTGTCCGTACAAAATTAGGCACCCAAGAATTTAGGGGAAACAAAACAAAATAAACTCCACGTCAGTCATGGTACTTGTATGAGTAAAACAGTTTAAACAGTTTGAACAAGTAAACGATATCTCATAAGACCACGACGTATAACGGAACGGGTTTTTCCCTTATGAGAATCCAAAATATCTTTATATCAAAAACCTTTTGATACTATAATAATGTCTATCAACCACAATATAATAATCATCTAGCAGAAACGCTTTCATCTCAAGTTCTACATATATAGTATACAATCAAAACCGCAAGCACGTATTGGGTAATGGATTTCCAACTGTGACAAGGTATGGAACCACCTTTCGCTAGTGTACCTCTAGAAAAGAATACACTGGGTTTAATAAGAACATCTTGCAACCCGGCCACACATGACCGACCACTCATTTCGCTTGAGTGTATCGAATGTATATCACCAACGATTGGGATCAGCAACCGTTTCCCGAATAGGGCAACATCAACAATAGATTTTTAGAAGTAGATGAAACTCTAGATCAGGTGATTATACACCCTACTTCGGAGAGACCAACTTAGCCATGCTGCCTACCCGATTTCTGTCATTTATCGGTTGATGAGGCTTGAGGTTACGCTTCATCATCACATCAGATTCACTTCGAATGCCACATTGTCAGATCCAACGAAAATCACTAATTGACGTCTACAACAGTACATTATTTGTTAGCTAAAGAAGTTTCCTTCTCTGCTTCCACTCTTAGTACGGTTGAAGAAATCAATGTACGTGACCTTTTTGGAAATACACTGTCAGACACTCATCCATACAAGTCATCCAGGAACATGATGAACCGAAGGCACTATTTAGTACATCCATCTTAGGCATTGTTATCTAAGACTTATACAATAGCCCTTGCACTTTACTCCGTCTTCAATTATCTTTGGCATATATGATTCGCAACGCTTATGCCAGTATAGAGTGGTTCTTTGGATAATAATCCAACCGGTCTCTCCATATTAACAACGTTAAAATGGTTAAAACTTCGATAGTCTGTGATTTAACCATCAAAGAAAAATAGGTGTGCAAACAACGATATTATTTCCAGATGGAAATTCTATCAATCAATCATCAATTATATATATATCTATATATATATATATTTTCATATTTCCTTATTTTCTATGTTTAGAAAATATACGTTAACACTGTAAAACATTTCCATTGTTATTTACATATCACTATCATTTCACAACTATCAGTCCCTGACTGTAAACTAGTAGGAGAACAATTATCTACGTATAAACCCCGAAGGCTGAAGCCAACATCAGATCGATACTCAGAAAACTATTCAACTTATTTAATCTCTAGTCAGTTTCTAAATCTTGTTTCACTCTATTTCTTTTACTCTATTCGATTAACTTGATTCGTTTAACTCTTCTATTTATTTTTTAAATAGAAAATCCTTTATTCCATTTATTTTGCTTAACACCTCTTTTATAACTTATTCAATTTCTAGGTCAGTATCCCTTTATCATAACTTATTCATTTCCTAAATAAATAATCCGTCTAATATCCTATTTATTTATTCTAAATGTTTCCTTTAATAACCCTAATTATTTAACAAATAAATATGTCCTTTCCTTATTTTATTTATTTAACAAATAAATATCTCACTTATTATTTCCTATTTATTTTCTAAGTAAATAGCCCATTTTATAACATCTTATTTATTTATCCTAAATAAATAATTCACTTTATAATTATTCCAATTTATAAATATTTCTTATTTATAAATATTCCAATTTATACATATTCTGTTTGCAATATCACTTTGAAAATCTCCTTTCCCTATTCCAATATTTTATTGTACTTAACACATCATATCACGATGACCAATATCATCTGAACACATATAATCAACCACAAATTATAAACTACATCATACATCACAATATATGAAAAACAATAAAATAACTGTTGAGGAATCCAGTCGGATTCCTCCAACCTGTTTCCCTGCATCCACAGATGTTACACAATAAAATCAACATCACTTTCAGTTCCATATGATATATTCTGTTAAATAGAATCAATATAGAAATTCAACTAACTGTCTAGTAGTTCAATCAAACAGTCAACACACAGTCAATCAACCAATATTTAACAGTTCTAAAAATACACATGAAAATATAAACTGTTCAGAGTTAGTGAGATTTACTCACATTTGTAGTTCATCGTTAAAGAACGATAAACTATTTATTTTATTTGAATCAAACAATTTATATCGCCATAAATTCGTACGAGCCCCAGTCCACTTCCAGTCAGTTCCATTGGGAAGTATCCATCCATATGATCCTATCGGGTTTTGTTTCGTCAGATTCCGATAAAATATGACAAAGATACGATAGGTTAAAGTTGTTACATCCTTTTATTTTAATTTAAACTAAATTAAAATCTAGGATGGGCTTTACCCATGAATTTAGGCCCAACCGGAGTACCACCAGCACCCCTTTTTACACCGTGACCCTTCTTCCTCATACGATCCCCAAACCCGCACAGTATCATGGCCATTTTCACCACTTCTCGCCTTCACCATGCCTCCATCGTTCAACAAGAATTCAAAGCAATCTCACCATCGTTCTGCTCTACCAAACCCGCACCCTCTCATGCCATTTCCACTTCCTCCCATTTTACTCCAACAGTTCCCACGTGTGTCCCCTGCAAATGTAAACACCCCTTCACCTCATCTCACCCCAGCGTTGTCTCCTTCCTTCTCAATGCACACCTCTCCACATTCCACTACAACACTACAGCGAACCAAACATACACTTGAATCTGCACTGCCTGTATTTATTTCCCCATCACTTTGGACTCTACCACCATCCCACTACTGCGTCGAACAGCACAGCACCGACTCCCCCATAAGTCCAACGAACCACACTATCATCGAATCCAACTTGCATTAGCATACACTCCTTCAATTCACGTAAAAAGATGCTCCCTCCCAATCTTCACGTGGAAAATACTTCCCTGAAACCGATGTGACTACCAATGGGAGCTCGCCCCTGTCATCATGCTTTGGTGTAGCTCGCACCTGTCCACTGTATCAGCTTCTTCCGCTTTTGCACTTCGACAAAGCAATCACCTCATCACCATTTCATTCTCAACACCTACTCATGCAATACATAGTGGTTGCGACTTTATTTTTATTTTGATTTATGAGGGTTTTCTTTGATTCAATTTTAGCTGAGGAGAACAAATGAAGTGGCTGCTCGATTTTGTTTTCATCCCCGAAAATTAGGTTTAGGTCAGTCATTATATATAAGATTTTGTGAAGGACGTGGAGTAGTTTCTGCCATAGAAATTTTAGTTTATTATATGTTTATGGTTTGTATGGTGAAAACTTGGGCACACTGCAAGATGTTGACCATTCATTTCTGTTGTTATTCCTTAAGCATGAAGATATGATTATTATTATTATTATAGTATTTTGTTATGCACTTAGACACATGACTTAATTGTTTAACCATATTGGCACGTTGGGTTTCACGTTCAACAGAATAACCATCGACATGCATTTATACATTACTGACATGAAATTTAACAAATTGACAAAAGGCAAAGTGATGCGTTCATCCCAGCATGGTCCTTGCATTTTTATCAAACGGTACTGGCTACTGGGTAGTACAAAGAAAGGTTCTTTTACTAGTATATATATATAAGTTAAAATATTGAGCGTACCCCATTACGCGAAACTCTGTTTACTCACGGACTGAAATGAAATTATCATTAAATCGAGTAATGTGCCGTGATCCCAAAAATATAAAAATACCGGTAGATTAACTCATATTTTGAAACATCAAAATGTTGATTACAAGGTGCAAAATACTCCCAATAAAAAGTTGCTTATTAAATTAATTAAAAATTACAGTAAAATTCTAAAAATTAAATTATCGCTATTTCCCAAAAGAACCTTGTCTAAATTGCAACTCGATCTCTAGTTATATCGAATAAACCGTTACGGTCGATAACGATTCTATAGCGACTATTTTAAAATTTGATTTGGACATTTCTCAAAATCTGCACGAAGAAATCCCGATTATTCTCTTCTACTAGAAAGATATACTCCACCAGCTTCACACGTTTCTTGTTTCCCAGAAATCCGACTTAAAACGAATCATGTACATTCAATTGAAGTTCAAATCGCAAAATTACGAACTGCAGCGCAATTTCAAGCTCGATTTCAATTATAATATAATTATACGTTCAAACTGTCATTCAAATAATATATCCGTTATTCTAATTCAATTTTAAACTGAATTAAATATCACAGATGATCCGGTTCACACCATATCGCCATATTAGCCAATTTTGATTATTTCAGAATTAAATATATTATTTAATTTATTATTTTAATTAAATATTCACCATTATTTAATTAAATCACCATTTAATTCACTATATCACTATTTATATAATTAAATAAATTAATTATAATACCTCTGCAAATGCGGGACATTACAATCTTCCCCACTTAAGATAATTTCGTCCTCGAAATTGCTAAGGTAGAGAACGACCCTATTGACTGGTTAGAACATATTTGTTCACTTCTTAACTTCAGTTTCAACTGAACCAATTTAATTTCAATTAAAAATTTATTTAATTCTTATTATCGAAAATTTTCAAAAATCGTGAAATTTTTCTAACTCCTTAACTCTTCGAAAAATTTCGCCAGCAACTCCTTTGTACTGGTCAATCGGTCAAACTCGCACTCGCCTCTCTGGGCTATCTCCATCGCAAAAGAAAATCAAACAGCCAAGCGGCTTGCCAATTCGGCTCATAAATCTTATATCCAATAGAAATATAAACTTGTACCTTTTTGTCGGCATATCATTATATCCTTTCCACCTGTTATCAATTCAGCGGTGGATACAAGGGTCATCCCAATCAAATTCCAATCTGCTTTTATTCACAACACAACCATTCGCTTATATCCGAGCCAAATATCATTTCAACTCGAGTTTCATTCTCGATTCCCAACTCTTAACTTGATTATCACGTCACACTTCAAATTTAAATCTCACAATCCAATTTGTCTTGATATCATTCTAATTCAATCTCAGTTACCACTTTACTGGCTTTACTTTAATTCAAATTTTCTTTCAAAAATTTCTGTTAATTTTTTTTTTAATTCAAACAATCTTTCCCTGGGAGTTTTTAAACAGTTTACTCTTTTCCAAAAATCAAAATTTCCTTTTTGAAATTCAACACAACTTGTCTTTCCCAAAATAAATTCAAAACAGTATCTCTGGTAGTAATTCGTCACTTTCAACTCGAAAATGAATACTGATGTTGCAGCTATCATCATCAGAATCTATTTTCCGGTGATCGAAGTGAGTTCAATACTATAAAACCATTTCTAAACATTTCCACTTTGAAATTCATTTCAAAATATATTTCACACTACTTGTAAAACAATTTTAAATCTCCCAAGATCTTAAATTTTCCTTATTTTTATTCCAAATCCATTTACAAACACTTATCCAAATTTTTCTAGAATTTTAATTCAATTTCTGGTTTCTATTTCAGATTTAACTCATCTGATTTCACGTATTTCACTTATATGAATTCTGATTGATTATTTACATAACCATTTCACATTTTTATAATCTTATTCGATTATAATAACAACCAATATATCGACTATATTATAATTTTGATATATATTTTCTCTACTTTGGGTAAACATATTTTAATTTACCCTCTTTTCAAAACATATCGTGTCGGTTCATCGTTTCAAGTGTTTATAAACTCCTACCGATACAGTGGATCAAACTGACCGACCAGAACCCATAAACAACTCAACCAATGAATCTCCACAATATAAAACCACTTTATATCAAATTACACATACGCACTCGTATATATACACTCAAACTAAATCTAGGGTTCTACTAACCCTATCTCTACCGAGTCACGCCACAGAGCCATGGTAATTCTCTTAACTTAATCTCTGATACCAACTGTAATGACCTAGATTTTGGCGACTTTGGTTATCGACATAAACATGATGATGACTAACCAACATCGAAAAATCCCAGTAATTAATGAAAGAAATTAGAGGGTGAGGAAAGATAAGATAGAAACTTAGAATAGAAGAAGACAATATTAGAGTAGCACGAATCTCACAGCGGAACGAATAACATATAATATATGTAGCATAACTTTGAAATATACATTTGTATTTGAATATACATCATTATCAAAGTACAACACTTACAACACAGCGGAAATAACTATAGCTATATGAACCTGAAGCCTCCTGCTCCAGCTCTTCAAGTATCTGTAAATCCTGACTACTTGACTGCCCGTACGAAATTGGGCACCCAAAAGTTTAGGGGAAACAAAACAAAATAAACTCCGGGTCAGTCTTGGGACTGGTATGAGTAAAACAGTTTAAACAGTTTGAACAAGTAAACAATATCTCATAAGACCACGCCGTATAACGGAATGGGTTTTTCCCTTATGAGAATCCAAAATATCTTTATATCAAAAACCTTTTGATATTATAATAACGTCTATCAACCATAATATAATAATCATCTAGCAGAAACGCTTTCATCTCATGTTCTACATATATAGTATATAATCGAAACTGCAAGCACGTATTGGGTAATGGATTTCCAACTATGACAAGGTATGGAACCACCTTTCGCTAGTATGCCTCTAGAAAGGAATACACTGGGTTCAACAAGAACATCTTGCAACCCGACCACACATGACCGACCACTCATTTCGCTTGAGTGTATCAAATGTATATCACCAACGGTTGGGATCAGCAATCGTTTCCCGAATGGGACAGCATCAACAATAGATTTTTAGAAGTAAATGAAACTCTAGATCAGGTGATTATACACCCTACTTCGGAGCGACCGACTTAGCCATGTTGCCTGCCGGATTTCTGTCATTTATCGGTTGATGAGACTTGAGGTTACACTTCATCATCACATCAGATTCACTTCGAATGCCACATTGTCAGATCAATCAAAAATAACTAATTGACGTCTACAACAGTACATTACATGTTAGCTAAAGATGTTTCCTTCTCTGCTTCCACTCTTGGTGAGACGACCCGAACTTCCCTGTGAAGGAAAGCACGGATAGAATTGAGGACAAGACAAAATAGAATGCAAACGGAAGAACAATTCATTGTGATTACAACAATTCCATCAGATACAAGAATATACAGAGTATAAATGAATAAAAAAAATATTATACAACAAAGAATATCATAGATTACAATAAATTACATAGCAGCGGAAAAATATATAAAATACAACTGAAAGTGATACAAGAATATAGAGCTTTTCGGATATCGTTCCATCAGTAAATCAGGATCCTGTGAATATAAATCTGCAAAACCAAAACTACTAGCTGCCCGTGTGGAAAATAGGGGCACCCACAGTTTAGGTTAAAACAATAAACTCCAGGTCAGTTATGGGACTGGTGTGAGAACTAAAACAATTATTAATATTGGTTTTAAAATTTGGTAAATCAAGGGACCACGCCGTATAACACGGAATGGGTTCCTCCAAAGACTACCAGTGCATAAAACAAACAGCGCAATGCTAAATAAAGAAAAATGAAGCTATTATAAGACCCAGGTCCCATCACACAATGCAACGCAAGCCGGAGGATAGGGTTTTTACCTTATAACAGCCAAAGCATGCTTGATACGTTTAAAACACATAATTTGATACTATAATAGGTGTATATTGTCAAAACAATTTCAATCATAAATATAAATCATAGACGGCATAGCTACCATCTACTATGTCGCCATACTAGGCTCTACAAATAAAAACGAAACACACATATTGGAAATTGGATTCCATCATGAGTCGGGGCAAGGAGCAAGCTCCTTTCCGATTCGAGACACTCTAGTAAATGTCCCAGGACCCCACTATGATCCTTGGATCTTCAGGGTCGGTCCTCACCTAACTTTGGAGGATTAGTTATTCCTGAACACACGTTTCCCGGTCCTTACAAACCTATATCTGAGGCGCCTCGTATCCAACAACCACACAGGTGAAAAGTATATAAATGTCATGGCTGGTAGGTCAGTGACACCACCCTAGCTAGAAAGAAACGTCATGCTCTCCCTGCAGTCACTATCCCGTTTTTGACTCATACCGAGGTGTGAGGCTCTCGAATTCACGTTATACACAAAGCTACGCCACACAGGCCGTGCTTTGATCATCAACCACAAGACTTTGCTTTTCAATAGAAGCCCAGATCAATTGCCACTTACGCGTGCCACACTGGCAATACACTCCATGCAACTGATGTCCATCGATATACAACCTCTGAGCTCGTACGTCTCAGAGAAGGGCGTTAAGCAAGAGAATAAATTCTCCGCCGCCAAAAAGATGTATATTTAATAGAGATCAATCAACACAGAATAAAATCCAATGTCAGACACACAATCCATTAACAAGTTCGTTCTGGGGCTGAACGAAACCGGAGGCACTTTCCTTGCATATCCATCCATCTCCAAGTACGTCTGGACGATCACCAACTGTTTCCCTCATCTTGGGTGTACAGCCCAATCAAGAACATCTGTAATCACCCAAACGATGTGAAGACTTCCGGTCTTCAACCACCGTCTTCACCTTCGACATCTCGTCGAATCGGTTATTCAGAATGGGTATTATCCCGGCCTTTCTGAATATCCCACGTATATAATAAACAAATGTTACACAAACACACAAACGCCTCGTTCCAATTCAGAATATTCTTTGATTCACAAAATCACATTCTTAGGGAAAGGTTCCCATTAATTTTATCCAAGATAAATTCTTCTAAATTTATTCTATAATCTTCCTTTGGATATCCTTTCAAACTAGTCGGGATTAGCGAACCACACCGAAGTAATTATTTATTTTATTTCCCAATCCCAACCTATATATCCCATGGAGAAAAACTGGTAATACTCCATATCTAACACCACGGTGTTATCGGTAAAATTAATTACCATCCCACGTTCAAATCTAATTAAAGATTTAACTATCGCTTTGGAGCAAAACTGGTGGTACTCCATTCTCGATCACCTTTCAGATTTGATAATTTAAATTATCAATTCACTTTTCAATCTAATTAAAGATTCATTAAAAGTCCACTTAGTTCTAATCTTCTCTAAAATCAATATCCTGCCTTTAACTGGGTTAAAGAACCAATGTCATCTAAAACACGATTCACGATAAACCCAAATCATATTTGATATTAAATACAAGGCTCTGAATATAAAATATATCGACTTATATTCAATATTAAATTCTGAAACCAACATATATCGTATTGGAAATAACGATATAAAATATATCTTTCAAATTCCCATAACAATATCTGTATAGTCACGAAATCCAACATCGAAATATTCCGAAGATAATTTCGATTCAACTCTAGTCCAATTCACGCATTGGGAATATTGATTATTTTTAAAATCACTTTCAAATTCAATTTATTTATTTCAAAAATAAATTGATTTTAATCCTACATCAAAAGTAGTTCATTTCGATAAAAATCTAATTTTATCTTTTCAAATATGGAGTTTTTCATCCCAGTTCTTTCCAATTCATAGATTATGATTTTACACAAATTATTGATATTTTTAATAATTTTATCAAGGCCCGTACATTCGATTACCATCAACGGCCATCGAACTGCACTTACAACGACCTTTTCTGAAATTGATTTGGACATAATTCCAAATCCAACCGTTAGATTTCAAATTTCTAATATTCATTGGAAAGCGTTTTCGATACGAACCCAACGGTTCTGGTTTTAGGAGAATCCGACGGTCGGATCTCCCGCAACATCAATTCGAAGTCAATGGTCGAAATTCGCGAACTACCGCGGCGCGGCGCGTTCTATTCAGGCCATTATATAAATATATATATATATATATATATATATATATTTCGTCGATTTCCTTTTAAAACATATTTTATAAATAGTTCTAAATTCGTTTCAAAAACAATTTCAACTTCATCCTCAATTTCAAATCGATTTGATTTCAATTCGATTCGAATTCATTCCAATTTTATTTAATTCGAATACAAATTCGTTTCAATCCAATTCAAATTCTAATTCGTTTCAATTCAATTAAAATTCTAATTCGTTTCAATTCAAATTCTAAATTGTTTCAATTCAATTCAATTTCTAATTCGTTTCAATTCAATTCAATTTGAATTTACCTTCTATTCAATTCAATTCGAATTCAAATTCACTTTCTATTCAATTCGAATCGAATTCATTTTCTATTCGATTCGAATTCATTTCA
This sequence comes from Allium sativum, assembly GCA_030737875.1. Classification (NCBI taxonomy): domain Eukaryota; kingdom Viridiplantae; phylum Streptophyta; class Magnoliopsida; order Asparagales; family Amaryllidaceae; genus Allium; species Allium sativum. The sequence goes on along the minus strand of CM060912.1, from coordinate 962,002,693 downwards.
AATTGACTCAATAAAATTTCAATTTGAATTTTAATCTAATTTAATTTGAATTTTATTTCAAAATATTAAATTTTGCAATCACTTCTCAATATTCATTATAAAAACGAGTATAATCGATATAAGTATCGTTCACGTCAAAATAGCGCAAATCTAATCAACACGGCTTTATATATTTCAATAAATTCGTTATTCTATTCAACAAATGAATATTTATCCCATTCAACACATGAATCTATATTTCTTTCAACACACGACTAATCTCAACACATGAGTACTGTCAACACACGACTATTTTTGTTATGTAAAATATTTTATAAAACTATGGTATCTATCGTTTGATTTTTAAATCAGACTCCACCGTGAAGTAGTTCTAATTTTAAATATGATGAAGATGTAAATTTTATTATTAAAATATTTTACTCAACACATAAATAGTTTTAACACATGAACACCGTCAACAGATGACTATTTTTATATTCTACACATGAATTTTCCTTTATAATATTCATTATTTTCCCTATTGGAATGAGGCCCAATCAATCACCATATAATGTTAATTATATGGATTCCATACAACACATGTATATAATAGCAACGATAAATAATCAACCATCATCCAAAGTGCACCACACAACTGCATAAGCATCAAATATAAATAATCAATGCTTACACAGCCTGTCAACCGATCGATCGACATACAATTAAATAATTGGGATTAGTGTACGCCATATATCATCCCAACACCTGTGTGGGGTTTCAAATCAACAAAAACAGATTTTTATTCATGTAGTTGGGCGATGTGTAAAATTTATCGACCTAATCAATATCAGTCAAATCAGTGTATATAAATAAATCAGCCGATTTGTTTATAAATATTTATTTATTCACATTCACGTTAAAATTTATATTTTTAACGATAATTAATTTATTTCAACAATCTACAATTCATCATCGATTTCACATCAACATCAAAAACAATTTTCACAACACATCAATCAAACAAACAAGCCATCCATGGTCTGTGGATGACGGGTGTCGGGTGCTACTAAGCACCATCTGCATCCTAGTATATATATATAACTAGAAAAAGGAAATTTAGAGTGAGAAGTTGTCACCCATAGCTATCCCAACTTCACGACACTTCTAATGTAGGAAATCATCATTGTTCTCGCATTTTTGTCACTTTCGTTGCCCGTATTCTCTACATATGTAAAAATCGAATTTTTACTTTGCTATTCAATATATAAAAATCGAATTTTTACTTCGCTATTCAATATATAAAAATCGAATTTTTACTTCGCTGCTATATAGATAAAGATTTCACCTTTTCAAATATAAAGATTATATTTTTATATTCTCTATTATATAAAAATCATATTTTTATTGTCGTACATGCATCAAAATCTTGTCTTGACTATTTTGAGATTCCCATCTTTTTATTTTTAAAATATAATCTTCATATTATAAAAATAAAAGCATTACTATTTTAAAAAATGTAATCCTCTCTAATAAAAATCGTATCTTTCAACTCAATGAAATCATATTTTTCATTTACTTAAAAATCGCATCTTTATAAACTAAAGATCATATTTTTATACTTCGTTTTATAAATTAAAATCCGATCCTTCTTATAAAATGTTTTCTATAAATAAAAACTGACTTTTAAACAATATTTTATTTAAATCAAAACTGATTTTAAAATCGCTATTCGTATGTACAAGAAAAACTGATTTTCAAAATAAATAAAAATAAAAATTACTGTTATTTTTCAGAATTAAAATCGAATAAGAAAAATAAAACTTACAGTCAAACGAAGGTGGGGGGAAGCTGTTTCACCATCGCCGAGGCGCTGGACGCTGATCATCCGTCACCGCCGTGAAGCCCTAAGCGTGCGCCACCTTCTCCAGTGGCTTCCGGCGAACTCGAACCAACGATGGCCTCAGAAAACGCGCAGGTAGGCAACGACTTTGGGCATGGGCTAGGGTGTAGAGGTCTGTGCATTGGAAAGAGGAGAAAGAATCGAGCGCGGATCGAGGAAGGAGGAGGGTGGCTAGGGCTGAACGGAGGCGGGCTAGGGTTAAAAGGGGATTGCGGGTTTTAGGAGTAGAAGAGGAGAGAGAAGATCGGGAGGAGGCTGGAGGGAAGGGGGAGCGGTCTGGACGAGGCGGCGGTGGGCGCTTTGGCGGCGGCGGCCGCCTTGGAGGAGGCGCGACTGGAGGCTGAAGCGATTTAATTTCTTTTTTATTTCTTTATTTAAAATGAATGGGGGGGGGGGGGGGTCTAAGGAGAGATAAGGGAAGAGGGGGTTTAATTATTTTTTATTTATTCTCCAAAAAGCAACTTTTATTGATGAACTCGAAACGAAACCCACCGCCTGTCGTCCATAGCTAATTACCCCCATTCCGAACAAAATGGGATATGTGTCGTAAGCTGATTTGATCGTTTCGATCAGTTTTCTTCAAAACCAACATATAACTCTATATATTGAATTTGAACGCGCATTTCACTTTACTGGGGTCACATACGAACTCGAAAAATTCCCGAAAAATATTTTCTAGCTTCGTATTAACGATACGGTCCTAACAAAACAAATTTCATCGAATTCTGAGACTGCTTGAAAAATGGCCATTTTCCAGTCGATTAAAATCAATTAAAATTGGTCAAACACGTTTTCCTTTGCCACGCTCACATATTGATTCTAAAAATTATGAAATTTGGAATCTAGCAATAATTTGACATCACGGATCCAACAAAAGTGGTTTCGTTGAAATCCGAGGTCGTTTCCAAAATTCCAATTTTTAAGGGCCTGAATTCCATAGCGACTATTCAGAATTTTCAACTGGACATATCTTTTGATTCTCGCTATGAAATTTCAATTTTTCGGATTCGTTGGAAGGATATTCCCAATTAGATCCTATTATTTTTGGTTTCACTAAAATCCAGTTTATTTTGCACCCGGTACGTTCAATTGAAGTTTGAAATCAAATTATCGAACTACCGCGCCATTTTCAATTATATTATAATTATATATAATTATTTATATTCTAACGACGACGTATATAATATATACATTCGAATTATATTCAAAATAAATTTTCCGTTGCTATTATTTAAAATAAACCATTTTAAATGTTCAAAATTTGCTAAAATTGCCAAAATAAAATTTTTAAATTGGCTCGTATTTCCGGGTTGTTACAATCTCCCCCACTTAAAACTTTTCGTCCCCGAAAAGGAACAAAGTCGAAAGTGGTTTGATTAATCAACTCTACGTTCGATCTGGCTTCCATTCTCCAACTTTTCAGTTTCTGAGAATTTTCAAATTCTTCAAAAATTTGGCTAACACCCTAAATTTTTGAATAATTTCGCCATAACCTCCCCTGCACCGGGAGCCACGGGAAAATCCCGAAATTGCCATACAGGCCTTCTGATCTCAAAAAGAAAAAGAAAAAGCCAAGAAGCTAGCCAATCGGCTCATAAAATCATCATCACCCGAACAAAACAGTAAATTTTAGTAAATATGTACCTATTTGTCGGGCAAACAAATTTTGTTCTCTGCTCTAGCCTCCTTGCTATGACCTGTTCAATGTAAGTACATGTATATGCAAGCAAATGCGACCAATTTCAATACAATTCAATATTTGATACAATTAGGCTAAATGTTTCAAAATTATCAAACAAATAAACAAACAACACAAACAGCAATCAATTAGTGAAATAGAGTTTCAAATTCATAATTTTGATACATATACAGAAAATCATGTTTTTGATGGCAAATCACAACAATGTCTTCTAGCTATATTGGTTTTGGTTCTCACACCAGTCTAATGGAAATATATAGAAATCACATCTTCGAAACACGAACATAAATATTGATGATGCCATGGTCATTATCAACATCATCTCCGGGCGACTAGAGTGTAATTCTATATCTATCCAGTATATTAACACTTCGAATATACGTTCATGACGCGTATATGCGAAATCTTTATATACTCGATTGTCCAAATTCAAAATAAATAAATATTCAAATACATTTAAAACGATTTAAATTTTCAAAACAAAATTGTTTTCGTTTGAAAAATATACTCTTCACACTCGTTCTAGGATACTACTGATCCTATCTCTAACGAGTCATTCTAATTGGATATTACTAATCCAATATCTGATGAATTCTTTCGTAGGTTCTAATGGGTCTTGTTCTCGAGCTCTGTAAACCAAAGCTCTGATACCAAACTAAGACGACCCGAACTTCCCCGTGAAGGAAAGCACGGATACAATTGAGGACAAGACAAAATAGAACGCAAACGGAAGAACATTTCATTGTGATTACAACAATTCCATCAGATACAAGAATATACAGAGTATAAATGAATAAAAAAATATTATACAACAAAGAATATCAGAGATTACAATAAATTACATAGCAGCGGAAAAATATACAAAATACAACTGAAAGTGATACACGGATAAAGAGCTTTCCGGATATCGTTCCAGCAGCAAATCAGGATCCTGTGAATATAAATCTGCAAAACCAAAACTACTAGCTGCTCGTGTGGAACATAGGGGTACCCAGAGTTTAGGTTAAAATAATAAACTCCAGGTCAGTCATGGGACTGGTGTGAGAACTAAAACAGCTATTAATTTTGGTTTTAAAGTTTGGTAAATCAAGGGACCACGCCGTATAACACGGAACGGGTTTCCTCCCAAGACTACCAGTGCATAAAACAAACAGCGCAATGCTAAATAAAGAAAAATGAAGCTGTTATAAGACCCAGGTCCCATCACACAATGCAACGCAAGCCGGAGGATAGGGTTTTTACCTTATAACAGCCAAAGCATGCTTGATACGTTTAAACCACATTATTTGATACTATAATAGGTGTATAGTGTCAAAACAATTTCAATCATAAATATAAATCATAGACGGCATAGCTACCATCTACTATGTCGCCATACTAGGCTCTACAAATAAAACCGAAACACATTTATTGGAAATTGAATTCCATCATGAGTCGAGGCAAGGGGCAAGCTCCTCTCGGATTCGAGACACTCTAGTAAATGTCCCAGGACCCCACTATGATCCTTGGATCTTCAGGGCCGGTCCTCACCTAACTTTGGAGGATTAGTTATTCCTGAACACATGTTTCCCGGTCCTTACAGACCTATATCTGAGGCGCCTCGTATCCAACAACCACACAGGAGAAAAGTATATAAATGTCAGGGTTGGTAGGTCACTGACACCACCCTAGCTAGAAAGAAACGTCGTGCTCTCCCTGCAGTCACTATCCCGTTTTTGACTCATACCGAGGTGTGAGGCTCGCGAATTCACGTTATACACAAAGCTACGCCACACAGGCTGTGCTTTGATCATCAACCACAAGACTTTGCATTTCAACAGAAGCCCTGATCAATTGCCACTTACGCGTGTCACACTGGCAATTCACTCCATGCGACTGATGTCCATCAATATACAACCTCTGAGCTCGTACGTCTCAGAGAAGGGCGTTAAGCAAGAGAATAAATTCTCCGCCGCCAAAAAGATGTATATTTAATAGAGATCAATCAACACAGAATAAAATCCAATGTCAGACACACAATCCATTAACAAGTTCGTTCTGGGTCTGAACGAAACCGGAGGCACTTTTCAATCTAATTAAAGATTCATTAAAAGTCCACTTAGTTCTAATCTTCTCTAAAATCAATATCCTGCCTTTAACTGGGTTAAAGAACCAATGTCCTCTAAAACACGCTTCACGAAAAACCTAAATCATATTTGATATTAAATACAAGGCTCTGAATAGAAAATATATCGGCTTATATTCAATATCAAATTCTAAAACCAACATATATCGTATTGGAAATAACGATATAAAATATATCTTTCAAATTCCCATAACAATAGCTGTATAGTCACGAAATCCAACATCGAAATATTCCAAAGATAATTTCGATTCAACTCCAGTCCAATTCATGTATTGGGAATATTGATTATTTTTAAAATCACTTTCACATTCAATTTATTTATTTCAAAAATAAATTGAATTTAATCCTACTTCAAAAGTAGTTCATTTCGATAAAAATCTATTTTATCTTTTCAAATATGGAGTTTTTCATCCTGGTTCTTTCCAATTCATATATTATGATTTTACACAAATTATTGATATTTTTAATAATTTTATCAAGGCCCGTACAGTCGATTTCCATCAACGGCCATCGAACTTCACTTACAGCGACCTTTTCTGAAATTGATTTGGACATAATTCCAAATCCAACCATTAGATTTCAAATTTCTAATATTCATTGGAAAGCTCTTTTCGATACGAACCCAACGGTTCTGGTTTTAGGAGAATCTGACGGTTGGATCTCCCGCAACGTCAATTCGAAGTCAATGGTCGAAATTCGCGAACTGCCGCGGCGCGGCGCGTTCTATTCAGGCCATTATATATATATATATATATATATATATATATATATATATATATATTTCGTCGATTTCCTTTTAAAATGTATTTTATAAATAGTTCTAAATTCGTTTCAAAAACAATTTCAACTTCACCTTCAATTTCAAATCGATTTGATTTCAATTCGATTCGAATTCATTCCAATTTTATTTAATTCGAATTCAAATTCGTTTCAATTCAATTCAAATTCTAATTCGTTTCAATTCAATTCAAATTCTAATTCGTTTCAATTCAAATTCTAATTCGTTTCAATTCAATTCAATTTCTAATTCGTTTCAATTCAATTCAATTTGGATTTACCTTCTATTCAATTCAATTCGAATTCAAATTCACTTTCTATTCAATTCGAATCGAATTCATTTTCTATTCGATTCGAATTCATTTCAAATTGATTCAATAAAATTTCAATTTGAATTTTAATATAATTTAATTTGAATTTCATTTCAAAATATTAAATTTTGCAATCACTTCTCAACATTCATTATAAAAACGAATATAATCGATATAAATATCGTTCACGTCAAAATAGCGCAACTCTAATCAACACGGCTTTATATATTTCAATAAATTCGTTATTCTATTCAACAAATGAATATTTATCCCATTCAACACATGAATCTATATTTATTTCAACACACGACTAATCTCAACACATGAGTACCGTCAACACACGACTATTTTTGTTATGTAAAATATTTTATAAAACTATGGTATCTATCGTTTGATTTTTAAATCAGACTCCACCGTGAAGTAGTTATAATTTTAAATATGACGAAGATGTAAATTTTATTATTAAAATATTTTACTCAACACATAAATAGTTTCAACACATGAACACCGTCAATAGATGACTATTTTTATATTCTACACATGAATTTTCCTTTATAATATTCATTATTTTCCCGATTGGAATGAGGCCCAATCAATCACCATATAATGTTAATTATATGGATTCCATACAACACATGTATATAATAGCAACGATATATAATCAACCATCATCCAAAGTGCACCACACAACTGCATAAGCATCAAATATAAATAATCAACGCTTACACAGCCTGTCGACCGATCGATTGACATACAATTAAATAATTGGGATTAGTGTACGCCAAATATCATCCCAACACCCGTGTGGGGTTTCAAATCAACAAACACAGATTTTTATTCGTGCAGTTGGGCGATGTGTAAAATTTATCGACCCAATCAATATCAGTCGAATCAGTGTATATAAACAAATCGGTCGATTTGTTTATAAATATTTATTTATTCACATTCACGTTAAAATTTATATTTTTAACGATAATTAATTTATTTCAACCATCTACAATTTATCATCGATTTCACATCAACATCACAAACAATTTTCACAACACATCAATCAAACAAACAAGCCATCCATAGTCTGTGGATGACGAGTGTCAAGTGCTACTAAGCACCGCCTGCATCCTAGTATATATATAACTAGAAAAAGGAAATTTTGAGTGAGAAGTTCTCGCCAATAGCTATCCCAACTTCATGACACTTCTAATGTAGGAAATCATCATTGTTCTCGCCTTTTTTTAACTTTCGTTGCCCATATTCTCTACATATGTAAAAATCGAATTTTTACTTTGCTATTCAATATATATGTGATGGCCCGCCCTGCACCAACCGACATTTACTCCAAAAGTGCGCTGTACACATGTCCAGTTAGCACGGAACGGGTCGCCAGAAGGAAAAAGGAAGAACGAAATGAACATACAAAAAACCTGTAGAATGTCTCACAGCGCATAGAACAAAATATAATAATAACATACTTTACATAAACCAGGTGAGACAGTGCATAAGCTGAAAATCAGAACGAAACATCATAGCAGCGGAAATTCAGAATACAGCTTATTACAACTTTCAAACTGTCTCAAAGCAAAAGTAAGATAAATGAGGTACACTACTAATGCCCAAGTAGCGACCACCAACGACACAGGGAGAATGTGTGTATATATATATCATACGTGGAAGCCTCCTGCCCGCCTCCGAGTCAGCTACTCGCGCATCACCAGCTCACCTGTCTCTAGTCTGCTCGTGTGAGCACCCAGAGTAATAAGAGGAGACATAAAAGTTTGGGTCAGACATAAAGCCTGGTATGAGCGATAAGCATCTAAAGTGAACAATAACAGGTAGACTAAAACATACCTGAACCTGGACCTGCAACCAAAGAGTTAGCACTACATACTGTACAACACTCTAAGGTACCATATCAAACAGTGTAAAGATACGGAGGTGGGGGAGGTGTGCATGTCATAATGATGGCAAACAATCAAGCATAGCATCCATCCTTACATCTCTCACTCAGTGCATAAAGTATACGATATTCACCACTTCGATCACCCAACATACCTTGCTACGATCACTCTGCCCCATGAAGTCATAAATGGCTTCACTGCACAGATAACGTAGCCACTAATCCTTTGCTATGTCCACTTTGCCCCATGGAGTCACAAGAACCCCACTGCACTGGCTCATAGCCTTACCAATCATTACAATGTCCACTTGCCCCATGGAGTTATTCACCCCATTTGCGCTGGCTCATAGTCTTACTACGCATCACCTTGCCCCTAAGGTCATAATGACCCTACTACACTGATAACGTAGTCTTGCTACCATCACCTTGCCCCTTAGGTCATAATGACCCTACTGCACTGATAAGTAGCCCATCATTCCTTTTCAGTGGTGAATCGAAGTTATGAACGTCGACAACTCCTTAGCACATGTCCCGCATCCAAGTCCAACTATGAAGTGAACTCATTGGTTCTCATCTGGATCCTGAGCTCTAACTTCCATTTGGACTACCTTTGCATCTCGGGTTACTGGTCATCGTCTTCATCCGGATCGGTCTTCATCATTCGGGTCGGGTCGCGCCTCCTGCGTCGGATCGGGTCGTGGTCCTCCAGGTGATCGGGTCGCACTCCCCCATCGTCTCGTGAATCCAGTCTCCATCGAATCGGGTCTCCTCTTCTGGTCGCATCATGAACTCCCAGCGGATCGTGTTCCAACGGGTCGGATCGTGCTACATGGATCGGGTCGTGACTTCCCATCAGTAGGACGAGGCAGATCGCATGGCAACTCCTCATGTCGGATCGTAATCATCTGGTTCGGATCGGGGTGCGAAGCGCGAGTGCGGATCGGATCGGGTAGCAGTTCGTGGTTGGTACTCGTGGGCCTTGCGCAGATGGTTCGGTTCGGAGGAGATGACTCGACTCGTTGTGATGTCCCACGATCCCATAGGGAGATCCGATCGTCCCTCAATCCCCTATCCGATCAGAATCCCTGCACCTTGTCCAGCGAGCTGTTTACGTCCCTCGACGGCGTTTTTGACCATTCCAACTGTTCTAATCAATCACAAAGCATACCATACAGTCATAGTAACTTTGAAAACCCGCAACTTCCCCGTAAAGGAAAGCGTCGGATAGTTCGAGAACAAACCACAACAGAACACATACAGAAGAATATTTCATTGCTATATTACAACAATGCATCAGATTACAAGAAGTATAAAAGAATATTACACAGAAATATCAGAGATTTAAATTACATTTAAATACATAGCAGCGGAAAAGTAATACAAACACAACTAGAAGAAGATATACGGATACAAAGCTTTCCGGATATCGTTCCAGCTGTAAACCAGGATCCTGTGAATATAAATCTGCAAAACCGAAACTACTAGTTGCCCGTGTCAAAATAAGGGCACCCAGAGTTTAGGTTAAAACAATAAACTCCAGGTCAGTCATGTGACTGGTGTGAGAACTAAAACAGTTATTAATCTTTATTTTCAAAGTTAGGTAAATCAAGGGACCACGCCGTATAACACGGAACGGGTTTCCTCCCAAGAATACCAGTGCATAAAACAAACAGCGCAATGCTAAATAAAGAAAAATGAAGCTGTTATAAGACTCAGGTCCTATCACACAATGCAACGCAAGCCGGGGGATAGGGTTTTCCCTTATAACAGCCAAAGAATGCTTGATACGTTTAAAACAAATCATTTGATACTATTATAAGTGCATAGTGTATAAAACAACTTCAAATCATAAGTATCAATCATAGGCGGCATGAATGGCCCATAACACTATGTCGCCATATATAAGTTTACAATCAAAACCGCAAATGTCGTATTGGAAGTTGGGTTATCATTTATGGTATGAACCGAGGCTAGGGGCAAGATCCTCTACCGATTCGAGACGCTCTAGCCCGTGTCTCAGGATCAGAGCTCGAGTGACCCTCGGAGCGACAGGGCCGGTCCACCGATGTGGATTAAAATTCCTGAACACTGCGTTTCCCCGCCCTTTGGGGCGTAAGCCTGACCCGTCAGCCGACCAGAAGCATCGGCCGAAACCGATATCACGAGGCGCCTCGCTTTTCAGCAAGTAATAATAAGTAACATCCACATGAGTCAAACTCGTCAGCCAGTTCAAGCACTGACGCCACTCATAACTAGAAAGAAACGCATGCCCTCCCTGAGGTCCGTCTCCCGTTTTTGATTCATACCGGGTGTGATACTCGCGAATCAACGTTACACAAAGCTACGCCACAAAGGCCGTGCTTCGATCATCAACCACAAGACTTTGCTTTTCAACAGAAGCCTTGATCATTTGCCACTTAGGCATGCCACACAGGCAATTCACTCCATGCGATTGATATCCATCAATATATAACCCCTGAGCTCGTACGTCTCAGAGAAGGGCGTTAAGCAAGAGAATAAATTCTCCGCCGCCAAACAGATATATATTTAATAGAGATCAATCACACGGACTAAAATCCAATGTCAGACACACAGTCCATTTACAAGTCCATTCTGGGTCTGAACGAAACCGGAGGCACCTAGTACCCCGCATATCCATCGATCTCCAAGTACGTCTGGACGATCACTAACTGTTTCCATCTTCTTGGGTGTACAGCCCAATCAAGATCATCAGTTATCACCCAAACGACGTGAAGACCTCCGGTCTTCGACCATCGTCTTCATCTTCGACTTATCGTCGTATCAGTTATTCAGAATGGGATAAACCCGGTCTTCCCGAATAACTCGCGTATATTTAAATAAGTGTTACACAAACACAACATACGCCTCATTCCAATTCATCAGTCACTAACCGCAAATTAATCAAGAGAATAGTTCCCCAAATATTAACCCCGAAGGCCGAAACCAACATCAGATCAATATCCAGAAAACCATTCTGCTTGGCTAACCGATAGTTAGTTTTTAAATTTCACATTCATAGGGAAAGGTTCCCATTAATTTTGTCCAAGATAAATTTCTTGAATTTATTCTTTAATCTATTTTTGAATATCAATTCAAAAGTAGTCGGGATTAGCGAACCTTACCGAAGTAATCATTTGTTTTAATTTCCCAATCCCAACCTATTCATCCCATGAAGTAAAACTGGTAATACTTCATATCTAACACCACGGTGTTATCGGTAAATTCAATTACCATTTCACGTTCAAATCTAATTAAAGATTTAACTATCGCCTGGAGCAAAACTGGTGATACTCCACTTTCGATCATTTCAATCTAATTAAAGATTCATTAAAACTCCACTTAGTTTTAATCTTCGACTGGGTTAAAGAATCAGTGTCATTTAAAACACGGTTCACGATAAACCCAAAATCACATTCCATTAATTATCGGGTTAAAGAACGAGTGTTATTTAAAACACTGTTCACGATAAACCCAAAAATCAATATCAATTCAATTCCAATTAAATATTATTTAATTGGTACACTTCATTAAATCTAAATAAAAAGATTTAATCTTTTCTCAACTGGGTTCAAGAACAGTGTTAGTGAAGACACCATTCACGACAAACCCAAATCACATTCGATATTCAATACAAGGCTCTGAATAGAAAATATATCGGCTTATATTCAATATCGAATTCTACGACTAACAAATGTCGTATTGGAAATAACGATATAAATATATATATCTTTCAAATTTCCATAACAACACCTGTATCATCACGAATTCCAACATCGAAATATTCCGAAGACAATTTCGATTCAAATCCACTCCAATGCAATCATTGGAAATTTTGGTTATTTTTAAAACCCTTTTTAAATTCAATTTATTTATTTAAAAATAAATAGAATTATATTTCTAGTTCAAAACTAGTTCATTTCGATAAAAATCCATTTTTATCTTTTCAAATATGGAGTTTTTCATCCCAATTCTTTCTAAATCATTTCTTATGATTTTACACAAATTATTGCTATTTTTAATAATTTTATCAAGGCCCGTACAGTCGATTTCCATCAATGGCCATCGAACTGCACTTACAGCGACCTTTTTCGAATTTGATTTGGACATAATTCCAAATCCAACCGTTAGATTTCAAATTTCTAATATTCGTTAGAAAGCTCTTTTCGATACGAACCCAACGGTTCCGGTTTTAGGAGAATCCTACGGTCGGATCTCCCGTAATGTCCGTTTGAAATAAATGGTCGAAATTCACGAACTGCCGCGGCGCGGCGCGTTCTATTCAGGCCATTATATTATATATATAATATATATAATATATATTTCGTCGATTTCTATTTAAAACGAATTATATAAATAGTTTTAAATTCGTTTCAAAAGAAATTTCAACTTCTATTTCAATTCAAATCAAAATTGAATCCTTCTGTATAAATTCGTTTTAAAAATTCATTTCTGTTCAATTCAAATTTCAATTCAATTTGAATTCATTTCAATTCGCTTTCAATTCAATTTGAATTCGTTTTCAATTCATTTCGAAATCATTTTCAATTCATTTCATTTCGAAATCGTTTTCAATTCAATTCATTTCGAAATCGTTTTCAATTCAATTCATTTCGATATCGTTTTCAATTCAATTCATTTCGAAATCGTTTTCAATTCAATTCATTTCGAAAACGTTTTCAATTCAATTCATTTCGAAATCGTTTTCAATTCAATTCATTTCGAAATCGTTTTCAATTCAATTCATTTCGAAATCGTTTTCAATTCAATTCATTTCGAAATCGTTTTCAATTCAATTCATTTCGAAATCGTTTTCAATTCAATTCAATTCGAAATCGTTTTCAATTCAATTCATTTCGATATCGTTTTCAATTCAATTCATTTCGATATCGTTTTCAATTTAATTCATTTCGAAATCGTTTTCAATTCAATTCATTTCGAAATCGTTTTCAATTCAATTCATTTCGAAATCGTTTTCAATTCAATTCATTTCGAAATCGTTTTCAATTCAATTCATTTCGAAATCGTTTCAATTCAATTCATTTCGAAATCATTTTAAAATCGATATAAATATCGTTCACGTCAAAATGGCGTCAATCTAATCAACACGGCTTCATATATTGATATTTTCAAATATTCCATTTCGAATATTTCTTTTTCAAAATAGTTGTTATTATCAAAATATTTCGTTCAACACATGACCAATCTCAATGGATGAGTACTGTCAACACATGAACTTTTATTTTATAATATTCTTTATTTTTCAAATTGGAATGAGACCCAATCAATTACCATATAAGGTTAATTATATGGATTTTCATACAACACATGTGTATCATAGCATTGAAAAATAATCAACCATCAACCAAAGTGCACTACACTGTATAAGCATCAAATATAGATATCTAACGCTTATAACAGCCTGTCAATCGATCGATCGACATATTTAATAAATCAGGATGAGTGAACTTCAAATTTCATCCCAACACCCGTGTGGGGTTTCAAACAATCAAACACATATTTTATTTGTGTTGTTGGGCGATGTGTAAAATTTATCGACCCAATCAATGTCCTTCAAATAGGTGTACATAAACAAACCGTCTGGTTTGTAAATGAATATTTATTTTATTCACTTTCACTATATTCATATTCACGTTAAAAATTATATTTTTAACGATAAAACATTTTATTTCAACCTATGAATTTCTATTCAATTCATTTATTCAATAAAATGATATTTTTATTTTTCTAACATATTTTAGAAAATTTCGGCAGCATAACGGCACGATACTAGAAACGGGACAAGGCCTAGCCTTATCCCCGGTCTAGTGAAGGCCCACGCCATTCACACATCAATCAAATCAATTCATTTCACCACACAATTCAATTTCAATCAAATAATCCAACTAATCTACGCAACCAAACAAACAAGTCCATGGTCTGTGGACGATTGTGTCGGGTGCTACTAAGCACCGTCTGCATCCTAGTATATATATATAACTAGAAAAAGAAATTGAAAGGTGAGAAATTCTCACATATAGCTATCCAATCATCTTGACTCTTCTTTTGCAGAATTCTTCGTCGCTCTCGCCTTTTTGTCGCTTTCGCCCGTAGCCACTACGTATATAAAAATCGAATTTTTATTTCAAAGTTCAATATATAAAAATCGAATTTTTATTTCAAAGTTCAATATATAAAAATCGAATTTTTATTTCAAAGTTCAATATATAAAAATCGAATTTTTATTTCAAAGTTCAATATATAAAAATCGAATTTTTATTTCAAAGTTCAATATATAAAAATCGAATTTTTATTTCAAAGTTCAATATATAAAAATCGAATTTTTATTTCAAAGTTCAATATATAAAAATCGAATTTTTATTTCAAAGTTTAAATCTTTTCTTTTACTTTTCAAAATTCAAATCTTTTACCTTTCTTAAAATCAGTTTTTTCCTATTTAAACAAAAATCAGTTTTTTTCCTATTAACCAAAAATCAGTTTTTCTTCCTATTTAAACAAAAATCAGTTTTTCCTCCTATTAAACAAAAATCAGTTTTTCCTCCTATTAAACAAAAATCAGTTTTTATTTCTAAAATCGAAATTAGTTTAACGAATTAAAATAAAAATAAAATACGATAAAATACTTACTGTGAATATGGGAGGAGGCTGTCGCGCGTTCTACAGGGAGGAGGGGGTGGCCTTTTCCGTCGCAGGAGGTCGGTCTGGTGGTGGGGTGGAGGGTGACTGCGCTTGTCGCTGAGGGGGGGGGTCGCGAGGTGGTTTAGGGCAAAAAGGGGAGGCTCGATGTCGCAGGCGAGGGCAGAGGCTCGTGGGTGCCAGAGTTCGTGACTGGGGAAAAGGGGAGGGCTCGAGGCTGAGCTGCGGTCGGAGATCGATGGCGGCGGGGTCCCCCGAGGCTGGTGGCGACCAGTGGAAGGCGGCGGCTTCGATTCTCTTTTTTTTATACTGAGTCGATTTCTGTTTTCAACGAGGCAAGGGGGGGCCAGAGGCAATAAAAGGGGGAGAGGGTTTTAAAATTTTATTTAATTATTATTTTTCTAAAATGTTGACTTTTTCCATACGACCTCTAAACGAGGCCCACCGCCTGTCGCCCATAGCGTATTACCCCCATTCCGAACACAATGGGATATGTTCCGCTAGCTGATTCGACTGTTTCGATCAGTTTCCGTTTAAATTAAAGTTTAAATCTATATATTCAATTTTAAACGTACATTTCAAATTACCGGGGTCACATACGAACTTTAAAAATTCCTGAAACATATTTTCTAGCTTCGTATTGACGATACGGTCCTAACAAAACTAGTTTCGTCGAATTCTGAGACCGTTGGAAAAATGACCAATTTCCAGTCGATTAAAATCAACTGAAACTGGTCAAACGCGTTTTCCTTTGCCACGCTCACATATTGATTCGAAAAATTATGAAATTTGGAATCTAGCAATAACCCGACATCACGGACCCAACAAAACTGGTTTCGTCGAGATCCGAGGTCATTTGCAAAATGTCCATTTTTAAGGGCCTGAATTCCATAGCGACTATTCAGAATTTTCAACTGGACATATCTTTTGATTCCCGCTACGAAATTTCGATTGGTCGGATTCGTTGGAAAGATATTCACTATTAGATTCCATTGTTTTTGGTTTCACTAAAATCCGGATTGTTTTGCACCCGGTAGATTCAATTGAAGTTTGAAATCGAATTATCGAACTACCGCGCCATTTTCAATTCCTTTTATAATTATATATAATTATTATATATTCTAACGACGACGCGTATAATATATACGTCGAATTCCATTCCAAACATTTTCTCGCCGCTATTATTTAAAATAATCTATTTTAAATAATCAAAATTCGCTAAAATCGCCAAAATAAAAAAATTTAAACTGGCCCAGATTTTCCGGGTTGTTACAATCTCCCCCACTTAAAACTTTTCGTCCCCGAAAAGGAACAAAGTCGAAAGTGGTTTGATTAATTCAACTCTACGCTCGATCTGGTTTCCATTCTCCAACTTTTCAGTTTCTGAGAATTTCTCAAATTTAAAAAATTTGGCTAACTCCCTAAATTTTCGAAAAATTTCGCCATAACTTCCCCTGCACGGGGAGCATCGGGGAATTTCAAATAGCTTCCCCGGTCCTTCAGATCTCAAAAAGAAAAAGAAAAAGCCAAGCGGCTAGCCAAGCGGCTAGCCAATAGGCTCATAAAATCATCATCACCCAAACAAAACAGTAAATTATTTAGTAAACATGTACCTATTTGTCGGGCAAACAAATTTTATTCTCTGCTCTAGCCTCCTTGCTATGACCTGTTCAATGATATACATGTATATGCAAGCAATTGCGACCAATTTTCAATATCATTCAATATTTGATTCAATTAGGCATAATGGTTCAAAATTAGCAAACAAATGAACAAACAACACAACCATCAATCAATTAGTGAATTTAAAGTTTCAAATTCATAATTTTGATACATATACTAAAATCGTGTTTTTGATGCCAATTCACAATAAAGTGTTCTAACTATATTAGTTTTGGTTCTCACACCAGTCCAATGGAAATATATAGAAAATCACACCTTTGAAACACGAACATAAATACTGATGATGCACGTGCTATCATCAGTACCTTCTCCGGGCGACTAGAGTGTGATTCTATATCTATCCAATATATTAAAACTTTGTATACACGCGGATCAGACGTATACGCAAAATCTATATATACTGGATTGTCCACATCAATATAAATAAATAATCAAATACGAATAATTGATTTAAATTTTCAAAACAAAATTTGTTTTCACTTTAAAAATTTACTCTTCACACTCGTTCTAGGATACTACTGATCCTATCTCTAACGAGTCATTCCCATTGGATGTTACTAATCCAATATCTGATGAATTCTTTCGTATGGTTCTAATGTGCCTTGTTCTCTGCTTTGTAAACCAAAGCTCTGATACCAACTGTGAAAACCCGCAACTTCCCCGTAAAGGAAAGCGTCGGATAGTTCGAGAACAAACCACAACAGAACACATACAGAAGAACATTTCATTGCTATATTACAACAATGCATCAGATTACAAGAAGTATAAAAGAATATTACACAGAAATATCAGAGATTTAAATTACATTTAAATACATAGCAGCGGAAAAGTAATACAAACACAACTAGAAGAAGATATACGGATACAAAGCTTTCCAGATATCGTTCCAGCTGTAAACCAGGATCCTGTGAATATAAATCTGCAAAACCGAAACTACTAGCTGCCCGTGTCAAAATAAGGGCACCCAGAGTTTAGGTTAAAACAATAAACTCCAGGTCAGTCATGTGACTGGTGTGAGAACTAAAACAGTTATTAATCTTTATTTTCAAAGTTAGGTAAATCAAGGGACCACGCCGTATAACACGGAACGGGTTTCCTCCCAAGAATACCAGTGCATAAAACAAACAGCGCAATGCTAAATAAAGAAAAATGAAGCTGTTATAAGACTCAGGTCCTATCACACAATGCAACGCAAGCCGGGGGATAGGGTTTTTCCTTATAACAGCCAAAGAATGCTTGATACGTTTAAAACAAATCATTTGATACTATTATAAGTGCATAGTGTATAAAACAACTTCAAATCATAAGTATCAATCATAGGCGGCATGAATGGCCTATAACACTATGTCGCCATATATAAGTTTACAATCAAAACCGCAAATGTCGTATTGGAAGTTGGGTTATCATTTATGGTATGAACCGAGGCTAGGGGCAAGATCCTCTACCGATTCGAGACGCTCTAGCCAGTGTCTCAGGATCAGAGCTCGAGTGACCCTCGGAGCGACAGGGCCGGTCCACCGATGTGGATTAAAATTCCTGAACACTGCGTTTCCCCGCCCTTTGGGGCGTAAGCCTGACCCGTCAGCCGACCAGAAGCATCGGCCGAAACCGATATCACGAGGCGCCTCGCTTTTCAGCAAGTAATAATAAGTAACATCCACATGAGGCAAACTCGTCAGCCAGTTCAAGCACTGACGCCACTCATAACTAGAAAGAAACGCATGCCCTCCCTGAGGTCCGTCTCCCGTTTTTGATTCATACCGGGTGTGATACTCGCGAATCAACGTTACACAAAGCTACGCCACAAAGGCCGTGCTTCGATCATCAACCACAAGACTTTGCTTTTCAACAGAAGCCTTGATCATTTGCCACTTAGGCATGCCACACAGGCAATTCACTCCATGCGATTGATATCCATCAATATATAACCCCTGAGCTCGTATGTCTCAGAGAAGGGCGTTAAGCAAGAGAATAAATTCTCCGCCGCCAAACAGATATATATTTAATAGAGATCAATCACACGGACTAAAATCCAATGTCAGACACACAGTCCATTTACAAGTCCGTTCTGGGTCTGAACGAAACCGGAGGCACCTAGTACCCCGCATATCCATCGATCTCCAATTACGTCTGGACGATCACTAACTGTTTCCATCTTCTTGGGTGTACAGCCCAATCAAGATCATCAGTTATCACCCAAACGACGTGAAGACCTCCGGTCTTCGACCATCGTCTTCATCTTCGACTTATCGTCGTATCAGTTATTCAGAATGGGATAAACCCGGTCTTCCCGAATAACTCGCGTATATTTAAATAAGTGTTACACAAACACAACATACGCCTCATTCCAATTCATCAGTCACTAACCGCAAATTAATCAAGAGAATTGTTCCCCAAATATTAACCCCGAAGGCCGAAACCAACATCAGATCAATATCCAGAAAACCATTCTGCTTGGCTAACCGATAGTTAGTTTCTAAATTTCACATTCATAGGGAAAGGTTCCCATTAATTTTGTCCAAGATAAATTTCTTGAATTTATTCTTTAATCTATTTTTGAATATCAATTCAAAACTAGTCGGGATTAGCGAACCTTACCGAAGTAATCATTTGTTTTAATTTCCAAATCCCAACCTATTCCTCCCATGAAGTAAAACTGGTAATACTTCATATCTAACACCACGGTGTTATCGGTAAATTCAATTACCATTTCACGTTCAAATCTAATTAAAGATTTAGCTATCGCCTGGAGCAAAACTGGTGATACTCCACTTTCGATCATTTCAATCTAATTAAAGATTCATTAAAACTCCACTTAGTTTTAATCTTCGACTGGGTTAAAGAATCAGTGTCATTTAAAACACGGTTCACGATAAACCCAAAATCACATTCCATTAATTATGGGGTTAAAGAACGAGTGTTATTTAAAACACTGTTCACGATAAACCCAAAAATCAATATCAATTCAATTCCAATTAAATATTATTTAATTGGTACACTTCATTAAATCTAAATAAAAAGATTTAATCTTTTCTCAACTGGGTTCAAGAACAGTGTTAGTGAAGACACCATTCACGACAAACCCAAATCACATTCGATATTCAATACAAGGCTCTGAATAGAAAATATATCGGCTTATATTCAATATCGAATTCTACGACTAACAAATGTCGTATTGGAAATAACGATATAAATATATATATCTTTCAAATTTCCATAACAACACCTGTATCATCACGAATTCCAACATCGAAATATTCCGAAGACAATTTCGATTCAAATCCACTCCAATGCAATCATTGGAAATTTTGGTTATTTTTAAAACCCTTTTTAAATTCAATTTATTTATTTAAAAATAAATAGAATTATATTTCTAGTTCAAAACTAGTTCATTTCGATAAAAATCCATTTTTATCTTTTCAAATATGGAGTTTTTCATCCCAATTCTTTCTAAATCATTTCTTATGATTTTACACAAATTATTGCTATTTTTAATAATTTTATCAAGGCCCGTACAGTCGATTTCCATCAATGGCCATCGAACTGCACTTACAGCGACCTTTTTCGAATTTGATTTGGACATAATTCCAAATCCAACCGTTAGATTTCAAATTTCTAATATTCGTTAGAAAGCTCTTTTCGATACGAACCCAACGGTTCCGGTTTTAGGAGAATCCGACGGTCGGATCTCCCGTAATGTCCGTTTGAAATAAAT
Source organism: Allium sativum (assembly GCA_030737875.1). Taxonomy (NCBI): domain Eukaryota; kingdom Viridiplantae; phylum Streptophyta; class Magnoliopsida; order Asparagales; family Amaryllidaceae; genus Allium; species Allium sativum. The sequence goes on along the minus strand of CM060912.1, from coordinate 961,981,935 downwards.
GGTCGAAATTCACGAACTGCCGCGGCGCGGCGCGTTCTATTCAGGCCATTATATTATATATATAATATATATAATATATATTTCGTCGATTTCTATTTAAAACGAATTATATAAATAGTTTTAAATTCGTTTCAAAAGAAATTTCAACTTCTATTTCAATTCAAATCAAAATTGAATCCTTCTGTATAAATTCGTTTTAAAAATTCATTTCTGTTCAATTCAAATTTCAATTCAATTTGAATTCATTTCAATTCGCTTTCAATTCAATTTGAATTCGTTTTCAATTCATTTCGAAATCGTTTTCAATTCATTTCATTTCGAAATCGTTTTCAATTCAATTCATTTCGAAATCGTTTTCAATTCAATTCATTTCGATATCGTTTTCAATTCAATTCATTTCGAAATCGTTTTCAATTCAATTCATTTCGAAAACGTTTTCAATTCAATTCATTTCGAAATCGTTTTCAATTCAATTCATTTCGAAATCGTTTTCAATTCAATTCATTTCGAAATCGTTTTCAATTCAATTCATTTCGAAATCGTTTTCAATTCAATTCATTTCGATATCGTTTTCAATTCAATTCATTTCGATATCGTTTTCAATTTAATTCATTTCGAAATCGTTTTCAATTCAATTCATTTCGAAATCGTTTTCAATTCAATTCATTTCGAAATCGTTTTCAATTCAATTCATTTCGAAATCGTTTTCAATTCAATTCATTTCGAAATCGTTTCAATTCATTTCGAAATCGTTTTAAAATCGATATAAATATCGTTCACGTCAAAATGGCGTCAATCTAATCAACACGGCTTCATATATTGATATTTTCAAATATTCCATTTCGAATATTTCTTTTTCAAAATAGTTGTTATTATCAAAATATTTCGTTCAACACATGACCAATCTCAATGGATGAGTACTGTCAACACATGAACTTTTATTTTATAATATTCTTTATTTTTCAAATTGGAATGAGACCCAATCAATTACCATATAAGGTTAATTATATGGATTTTCATACAACACATGTGTATCATAGCATTGAAAAATAATCAACCATCAACCAAAGTGCACTACACTGTATAAGCATCAAATATAGATATCTAACGCTTATAACAGCCTGTCAATCGATCGATCGACATATTTAATAAATCAGGATGAGTGAACTTCAAATTTCATCCCAACACCCGTGTGGGGTTTCAAACAATCAAACACATATTTTATTTGTGTTGTTGGGCGATGTGTAAAATTTATCGACCCAATCAATGTCCTTCAAATAGGTGTACATAAACAAACCGTCTGGTTTGTAAATGAATATTTATTTTATTCACTTTCACTATATTCATATTCACGTTAAAAATTATATTTTTAACGATAAAACATTTTATTTCAACCTATGAATTTCTATTCAATTCATTTATTCAATAAAATGATATTTTTATTTTTCTAACATATTTTAGAAAATTTCGGCAGCATAACGGCACGATACTAGAAACGGGACAAGGCCTAGCCTTATCCCCGGTCTAGTGAAGGCCCACGCCATTCACACATCAATCAAATCAATTCATTTCACCACACAATTCAATTTCAATCAAATAATCCAACTAATCTACGCAACCAAACAAACAAGTCCATGGTCTGTGGACGATTGTGTCGGGTGCTACTAAGCACCGTCTGCATCCTAGTATATATATAACTAGAAAAAGAAATTGAAAGGTGAGAAATTCTCACATATAGCTATCCAATCATCTTGACTCTTCTTTTGCAGAATTCTTCGTCGCTCTCGCCTTTTTGTCGCTTTCGCCCGTAGCCACTACATATATAAAAATCGAATTTTTATTTCAAAGTTCAATATATAAAAATCGAATTTTTATTTCAAAGTTCAATATATAAAAATCGAATTTTTATTTCAAAGTTCAATATATAAAAATCGAATTTTTATTTCAAAGTTCAATATATAAAAATCGAATTTTTATTTCAAAGTTCAATATATAAAAATCGAATTTTTATTTCAAAGTTCAATATATAAAAATCGAATTTTTATTTCAAAGTTCAATATATAAAAATCGAATTTTTATTTCAAAGTTCAATATATAAAAATCGAATTTTTATTTCAAAGTTTAAATCTTTTCTTTTACTTTTCAAAATTCAAATCTTTTACCTTTCTTAAAATCAGTTTTTTCCTATTTAAACAAAAATCAGTTTTTTTCCTATTAACCAAAAATCAGTTTTTCTTCCTATTTAAACAAAAATCAGTTTTACCTCCTATTAAACAAAAATCAGTTTTTCCTCCTATTAAACAAAAATCAGTTTTTATTTCTAAAATCGAAATTAGTTTAACGAATTAAAATAAAAATAAAATACGATAAAATACTTACTGTGAATATGGGAGGAGGCTGTCGCGCGTTCTACCGGGAGGAGGGGGTGGCCTTTTCCGTCGCAGGAGGTCGGTCTGGCGGTGGGGTGGAGGGTGACTGCGCTTGTCTCTGAGGGGGGGGGTGGCGAGGTGGTTTAGGGCAAAAAGGGGAGGCTCGATGTCGCAGGCGAGGGCAGAGGCTCGTGGGTGCCAGAGTTCGTGACTGGGGAAAAGGGGAGGGCTCGAGGCTGAGCTGCGGTCGGAGATCGATGGCGGTGGGGTCCCCCGAGGGTGGTGGCGACCAGTGGAAGGCGGCGGCTTCGATTCTCTTTTTTTTTTATACTGAGTCGATTTCTGTTTTCAACGAGGCAAGGGGGGGCCAGAGGCAATAAAAGGGGGAGAGGGTTTTAAAATTTTATTTAATTATTATTTTTCTAAAATGTTGACTTTTTCCATACGACCTCTAAACGAGGCCCACCGCCTGTCGCCCATAGCGTATTACCCCCATTCCGAACACAATGGGATATGTTCCGCTAGCTGATTCGACTGTTTCGATCAGTTTCCGTTTAAATTAAAGTTTAAATCTATATATTCAATTTTAAACGTACATTTCAAATTACCGGGGTCACATACGAACTTTAAAAATTCCTGAAAAATATTTTCTAGCTTCGTATTGACGATACGGTCCTAACAAAACTAGTTTCGTCGAATTCTGAGACCGTTGGAAAAATGACCAATTTCCAGTAGATTAAAATCAACTGAAACTGGTCAAACGCGTTTTCCTTTGCCACGCTCACATATTGATTCGAAAAATTATGAAATTTGGAATCTAGCAATAACCCGACATCACGGACCCAACAAAACTGGTTTCGTCGAGATCCGAGGTCATTTGCAAAATGTCCATTTTTAAGGGCCTGAATTCCATAGCGACTATTCAGAATTTTCAACTGGACATATCTTTTGATTCCCGCTACGAAATTTCGATTGGTCGGATTCGTTGGAAAGATATTCACTATTAGATTCCATTGTTTTTGGTTTCACTAAAATCCGGATTGTTTTGCACCCGGTAGATTCAATTGAAGTTTGAAATCGAATTATCGAACTACCGCGCCATTTTCAATTCCTTTTATAATTATATATAATTATTATATATTCTAACGACGACGCGTATAATATATACGTCGAATTCCATTCCAAACATTTTCTCGCCGCTATTATTTAAAATAATCTATTTTAAATAATCAAAATTTGCTAAAATCGCCAAAATAAAAAAATTTAAACTGGCCCAGATTTTCCGGGTTGTTACAGTAACATGTACAAGTGAACACAAACACCAAAACAACAATCATAGCATGTAAAATGGATCAAACTTACCCAAAATCCCACATTTCCCCTTAAGCATGTTTAGGTGAAACTAGTGATAGGATTAGGAAAACGTAACCAAATTAACCCAAATTCATATCAGAGGTCTAAAACATCCTTCCGAATTTTATGAACATTTTTCCAGAATTTTATCATGTTTAAATTCGCTAATTAACACTAATCACCCCTAATTAGCCATAATTAGTGCAAAACTATGCAAATCACTCACCTTAGCCACAAAATAAATTAAGATCTGAAATAATTCTCTGATTTGATGTAAATCTCAATGCCAAACGGCAGCTCCTATGTTGCTTTGGTGAAGATCTTCCTTGATTAGGGGTTGCTAAGCCAAATCCTTGACCAAAAGATGATTTGGAGGTGATTTAGAGGTTGGAGGCCATTTTTAGGGTTCCTTGCTGATAAGTGGAGGCTAGAAAACTGAAACGGAATGATTCTCCATCTCATTTCAGCCCTCCCATAACCCTAATCCCGAAATGGGTTATGGGCCTACTCACTAATCACCCGATTTGGCCCGGTTAAGCAGTTTTTCACCCTCCAAACCTTGTTTCAGCCATATCTCCCAAACGGTAAGTCCGTTTGCTATTATGACCACTCTACGGAAAGGTAAACCATCAAACGAATCTAATGGAAGTGGTTTCAGGTCAAAATTCCTTTCCAATCAAAAGTTATGGCCAAAACAGTACCAACTAGGGGCAAAATGGTCATTTAAAAATCAACAAAAATCATGAACATGGAAGATGACTCTAATAGATGTTTCCCAAAGTTACATGACCATACGACTTCACATGGGAAATAAATAAATATTCTACGATCCCACGATACGTAGGATACGGGTCATTACACTCTCCCCCCCTTAAGAAATTTCGCCCCCGAAATTCCCTAATCAAAACACACACAAAGGTTCCCGCATGCCTATCAATCATAAAACAATAATCAAACATGCAAAACAAGCAAAACAAGTCTACCCTAGCATGCGGAAAACTACATTGCAAAGTAAATCTTACCAGGCAAAGAGTTCTGGATATGCCTTCCTAATGCTCTCCTCTGTCTCCCAAGTACAATCGTTCTCGCCCCACTGAACCTTGACTAGCTTCACCGCCTTCCTTCGAAGTTGCTTCGTATCGTGCCCCACAATACGAATTGGCTTGCGGTTTCCAACCGCCTCGGGTTCTACTTCGAAGTCCTCTAACTGATCAGGTGAAATAGTCACATCTGAGTCATGAAGGAACTTCCTTAGTTGGGAAACATGAAATACATTGTGAACTCCCGCCATCTTCTCTGGTAAGCCAACTTTATATGCCGAATTCCCGACTAGTTCAAGAACAGGGAATGGGCCAACGAATCTTGGTGCCAACTTGCCTCTCCTGCCAAATCGAATCACGCTTTTTAACGGAGAGATCTTGACGAACACCAAGTCACCAATGGAGAATTTCAAGTCTCTTCTCCTCTTGTCAGCATAACTCTTCTGTCTATCTTGAGCAGCTTTCATTCGTTGTTGAATGACCTTAATCTTATCTGAAGTTTCCCTCACCACATCTGGTCCAAGCACAAACTTCTCGCTAGTCTCTATCCAACATGATGGTGAGTTGCACGGTCTTCCGTACAAAGCTTCATATGGAGCCATACCGATACTGGATTGGTAGCTATTATTATATGCAAACTCTACTAGATGCAAATGGTCATCCCATGATCCACCAAAATCCAATATACACGCTCTCAAGAGATCTTCCAATATACGATTCACCCTTTCTGTCTGACCGTCTGTCTAAGGATGATATGCGGTACTGAGATGTAATTCTGACCCTAGAGCCTCTTGTAAGCTCTTCCAAAACCCACTAGTGAACAACGAGTCTCGGTCACTCACAATGCTTTTGGGTACTCCATGAAATCTCACTACCTACTTCATATACAATTCTGCCAACTAGGCTGCCGTTCTGTTCGATTTGACTGGTATAAATCTTGCGCTCTTAGTCAATCGATCCACAATTACCCAAATGTTATCATATCCCAATCTAGTCCTTGGTAAGCCATCGATGTAATCCATCGAGACTTGCTCCCATTTCCACTTGGGAATTTCTAATGGTTGTAACAACCCACTAGGCTTCTTTTGCTCGGCTTTAACTTAGCTGGCAATTCATGCATTTGGATATAAACATCCCAACGTCTCTTTTCATCCCTTACCAGTAGTAGGTTTGTCTCATGTCTCGATACATCTTATTACCACCGGGACGTATAGTCAGTTTTGAGTGATGACATTCTCTAAGCACTTCATCTCACAAACCATTCACGTTGGGCACAACTAGTCTTCCATTCTTTCTAAGCCATCCATCTCGATCAAGCCCATACAAATTCATCTCCTCATCGATACCCATCTCTAACTTGGAGATGATTTCTAATAGATTAGGATCGTCCCTCTGGCTAGAACCAATCCGCTCTATCAAAGTGGGTCTGATTGTCAAACTAGCTAGCATAACTGGATCCAATTCGCACCTTGGTCTGAAATCAAACCCCGCGATATACTCCAGTTGCTTCCATTCAAGAGACATTGCCCCTAAGCTGGCATGTCTCCTACTGAAGGCATCGGCTACCGCATTACCTTTCCCAGGTGTGTATGCGATATCAAAATCATACGAAGCCAAGAATTCGAACCATCTCTGCTGACGGAGATTCAAATCTTTCTGGGAGAAGAGATACTTTAATGATTTATGATCGGTAAACAACTCAAATCTTTCTCCCTAGAGGTAATGTCTCCACATCTTCAGTGCAAATACAATCGCTGCCAATTCCAAATCATGGGTAGGATACTTCTTCTCATGCGGCTTTAACTGTCGACTAGCATAAGCTACAACCCTACCTCCTTGCATCAATACAGCACCCAGTCCGGTACCACAAGCATCTGTGTATACCGTCATCTCTTCATTCCCTTTATGAATGACTAACACTGGCGCACGCGTCAACTTCTCCTTTCGACTTTTGAAGGCATCCTCACACACTCCGTCCCAGACGAAGGACTGATTCTTCTTAGTCAACTGAGTCAACGGTGGTGCAATCTTGGAGAAGTCCTGGATAAACTTACGATAATATCCAGCTAATCCCAAGAAACTTCTTACGTCTGTCGCATTCTTGGGCATAGGCCAATCCTGCTCCGTAGCCACCTTCGCAAGGTCCACGGCAATACAACTCTCGGAAACAACATGACCCAAGAATCTTACTTCCCTTCTCCAAAAATGACACTTAGAGAATTTCGCTTTCAATTGGTGTTTCCTCAACACCTCCATCACTATCCTCAAGTGTCCCTTGTGTTCCTCCTCTGTCCTTGAGTAAACAAGGATGTCATCCATGAACACAAGAACAAACTTATTCAACTGATCTCTGAATATTCGATTCATAAGATCAACAAAATCGGCTGGTGCATTGGTCAACCCAAACGGCATGACCAACCACTCATAAAATCCAGACGGCGTCCTAAAGGCCGTTTTCGGAACACTCTCATCCGCTACTCGAAGCTGATGAAATCCTGTCGCGAGGTCCAACTGGGAGAACACTCTTGCTCCTTCCAGCTGATCAAGCAAATCATCTATCCGCGGTAGAGGATACTTATTCTTCCGCGTTACCTTATTCAACTCGCCATAGCACACACACAAACGAAGGGAACCATCTGCCTTAGTGGCAAACACAACTGGTGCTCCCCACTCGGAGACACTCCTTCTAATGAATCCCTTCTTCAAAAGATTGCTGACTTGCACCCCGAGCTCTCGCTGCTCCCTTGGTGCCATACGACGAAGTGGCATCACTATAGGTCTGGCATTTTTCACGAAATAAATACGGAACTCAATCTCTCGGTGTGGTGGAAGCTCGGTCACCTCCTCGAAGACGTCCGGATACTGGCCAACCACGGGCACATTTGACAACTCATCCTGCGGGATGTCGAGGGAATTTACAAAACTAGCCATAACCCCATCACTAGGTAGGCTACCAAACACTACCCTCCGCCCATCATCCGCCCTCACTGTCACCAAAAAGCCCTCACAGTCTACCACCACCCCGTATCTTTGGAGCCAATTGACTCCCAATATAATGCCATACCCAGTAAAGCCTAAAACAAAGCAATCACATACAAACATACATCCATGACTCGATAAGACCAAATTCCTGCAAATCATACTAAGGCTAGTCGAACCACCAATCGGGTTCGTCACAATCAATGGTCTATCGACTATCTCGGGTTCCAGTCCCAACCTATCTACTAGGTCACTAGATATGAAGGAACAGGAAGCCCCAGTATCAAACAAACCTCGAACTGGTATATCATAAATAGAAAACATACCTTGAATAACAACATTCTTTCCTTTCTCCACCGCAGTTGGGGCGTTCGACGAAGGAGGAGCAGCATCAATAGCATATGCTTTCACAATCTTCTTCTCCTTAAGAGGTTGCAGACACTTATCCTTCTGATGTCCCACTTGACCACAGTTGTAGCACTTCCTTTCCGCTGGCTTGGTCCGACATTCTTTAGCATAATGGCCCTTCTTACCACAGCTGAAGCACTCAACATCCTTCTTGCTCTTTTTCTGGCCACCTTTTGATTAGTCCTGCTTCCTCTTATTCTGAGAGTTATTCTCGCCTCCACCGCCTGCTTGCGGCTTTGGCCCTTCTGCAGATGCAGCCTCAGTCTTTGACTTAGGGTAAAGACTCTCTGATCTCAAAGCTTTCCCCACAATCGATTCAAAAGTCTCATCGATGTGGTTGATAAGCCTTTCCCCCAAGTACTCATCCAAACCAGTAATGAACTTCTCATTCTTCTTCTCAGGAGTATCGATAAGAGACAGTCCATACTTCAACAAAGTGTCGAACTCAGCAATATAATCAGAAACTGCCCTTCCATTCTGCTTAAGTTCCAAGAACCTCTTAAACAACACTGACTTCTGGGCAGATGGAATAAAATTCTCGCTAAAGCGAGCCTTGAACTGATCCCAAGTAACCTGGTCCTCTGGAGTAGCTGTTCTAATGGCATTCCACCAATTCATCGCTCGCCCTTGCAGCTGACGAGACGCTAGCCTTCTCTTCACCGCATCCTCAAGACCCAAGTCATCGAAGATACGGTCATAGCTATCCATCCAGTCCTGGACATCCGTGGCCGACCCCGTTCCGTGGAATGGATTCCGACCAAGATTAGTGTAATCCTTGCACAACTTGGCGAAATTGACCCTAGGCGCCTGCACTACTGGGCCAACACCAACTCCGGGATTGGGAACTGCCCTTTCACTTCTCTAAGCATGTCTCTCATGAGGTTAGTAAACATTGCCCTCATGTCAGCGGCATTCCCTTGGTTGGTCCCTCTATCAGCACCCCTCGTGTCTCGGCTCATCGTCAATCTGAAAAAGGGAAACGATTAACGACCCCATAATGGTGCTAGTGCAGTGCGACTTCATTCTTATACTACTAATAGTATATATATACATAGCTTTTGAAAACCAAAGTAATCACAAATACGCGCTCTCATATACGTACTACCTCTCCCTAGTGTCTTTCCCTAGGTTAACTACGCAACCTAGAGCTCTGATACCAAGTGTGACGGCCCGCCCCGCACCAACCGACATTTACTCCAAAAGTGCGCTGTACACATGTCCAGTTAGCACGGAACGGGTCGCCAAAGGGAAAAAGGAAGAAGGAAATGAACATACAAAGAACCTGTAGAATGTCTCACAGCGTATAGAACAAAATATAATAATAACATACTTGACATAAACCAGATGAGACAGTGCATAAGCTGAAAATCAGAACTAAACATCATAGCAGCGGAAATTCAGAATACAGCTTATTACAACTTTCAAACTATCTCAAAGCAAAAGTAAGATAAATGAGGTACACTACTAATGCCCAAGTAGCGACCACCAACGACACAGGGAGAATGTGTGTGTGTATATATCATACGTGGAAGCCTCCTGCCCGCCTCCGAGTCAGCTACTCGCGCATCACCAGCTAACCTGTCTCTAGTCTGCTTGTGTGAGCACCCAGAGTAATAAGAGGAGACATAAAACTCTGGGTCAGACATAAAGCCTGGTATGAGCGATAAGCATCTAAAGTGAACAATAACAGGTAGACTAAAACATACCTGAACCTGGACCTGCAACCAAAGAGTTAGCACTACATACTGTACAACATTCTAAGGTACCATATCAAACAGTGTAAAGATACGGAGGTGGGGGAGGTGTGCATGTCATAATGATGGCAAACAATCAAGCATAGCATCCATCCTCACATCTCTCACTCAATGCATAAAGTATACGATATTCACCACTTCGATTACCCAACATACCTTGCTACGATCACTCTGCCCCATGAAGTCATAAATGGCTTCACTGCAACGATAACGTAGCCACTAATCCTTTGCTATGTCCACTTTGCCCCATGGAGTCACAAGAACCCCACTGCACTGGCTCATAGCCTTACCAATCCTTACTATGTCCACTTGCCCCATGAAGTTATTCACTCCATCTGCGCTGGCTCATAGTCTTACTACGCCTCACCTTGCCCCTCAGGTCATAATGACCATACTACACTGATAACGTAGTCTTGATACCATCACCTTGCCCCTCAGGTCATAAGGACCCTACTGCACTGATAAGTAGCCCATCATTCCTTTTCAGTGGTGAATCGAAGTTATGAACGTCGACAACTCCTTAGCATACGTCCCGCAGCAAAGTCCAACTATGAAGTGAACTCATTGGTTCCCATCTGGATCCTGAGCTCTAACTTCCATTTGGACTACCTTTGCATCTCGGGTTACTGGTCATCATCTTCATCCGGATCGGTCTTCATCATTCGGGTCGGGTCGCGCCTCCTGCGTCGGATCGGGTCGTGGTCCTCTAGGTGATCGGGTCGCACTCCCCCATCGTCTCGTGAATCCAGTCTCCATCGAATCGGGTCTCCTCTTCTGGTCGGATCGTGAACTCCCAGCGGATCATGTTCCAACGGGTCGGATCGTGCTACATGGATCGGGTCGTGACTTCCCATCAGTAGGACGAGGCAGATCGCATGGCAACTCCTCATGTCGGATCGTGATCATCTGGTTCGGATCGGGGTGCGAAGCGCGAGTGCGGATCGGATCGGGTAGCAGTTCGCAGTTGGTACTCGTGGGCCTTGCGCAGATGGTTCGGTTCGGAGGAGATGACTCGACTCGTGGTGATGTCCCACGATCCCATAGGGTGATCCGATCGTCCCTCAATCCCCTATCCGATCCGAATCTCTGCACTTTGTTTCCCAAAAATCATGAACATAAATCATGAACATGGAAAATGACTCTAGTAGATGTTTCCCAAAGTTACATGACCATACGACTTCACATGGGAAATAAATAAATATTCTACGATCTCGCGATACGTAGGATACGGGTCATTACAATATAAAAATCGAATTTTTACTTCGCTATTCAGTATATAGAAATCTAATTTTTACTTCGCTCCTATATAGATAAAAATTCTATTTTTACATCGCTATTCTCTATATAAAGATTTCGCCTTTTCAAATGTAAAGATTATATTTTTATATTCTCTATTATATAAAAATCATATTTTTATTGTCATACATGTATCAAAATCTCGTCTTGACTATTTTGAGATTCCCTTCTTTTTATTTTTAAAATATAATCTTCATATTATAAAAATAAAAGCTTTACTATTTTAAAAAATGTAATCCTCTCTAGTAAAAATTGTATCTTTCAACTCAATGAAATCATAATTTTCATTTACTTAAAAATCGCATCTTTATAAACTAAAGATCATATTTTTATACTTTGTTATTTAAATTAAAATCTGATCCTTCTAATAAAATGTTTTCTAAAAACTGACTTTTAAACAATATTTTATTTAAATCAAAACTGATTTTTAAAATCGCTATTTGTATGTACAAGAAAAACTAATTTTCAAAATAAATAAAAATAAAAATTACTGTTATTTTTCAGAATTAAAATCGAATAAGAAAAATAAAACTTGCGGTCAAACGAAGGGGGGGAAGCTGTTTCACCATCGCCGAGGCGCTGGACGCTGATCATCCGTCACCGTCGTGAAGCCCTAAGCGTGCGCCACCTTCTCCAGTGGCTTCCGGCGGACTCGAACCAGCGATGGCCTCAGAAAACGCGCAGGTAGGCAACGACTTTGGGCGTGGGCTAGGGTGTTGAGGTCTGTGCATTGGAAAGAGGAGAGAGAATCGAGCGCGGATCGGGGAAGGAGGAGGGAGGCTAGGGCTGAACGAAGGCGGGCTAGGGTTAAAAGGGGATTCCGGGTTTTAGGAGTAGAAGAGGAGAGAGAAGATCGGGAGGAGGCTGGAGGGAAGGGGGAGCGGTCTGGACGAGGCGGCGGATGGCGCTCTGGCGGCGGCGTCCACCTTGGAGGAGGCGCGACTGGAGACTGAAGCGGTTTAATTTCTTTTTTTTCTTTATTTAAAATGAACGGTGGGGGTCTAAGGAGAGATAAGGGAAGAGGGGGTTTAATTATTTTTTATTTATTCTCCAAAAAGCAACTTTTATTGACAAACTCGAAACGAAAACTATCGCCTATCGCCCATAGCTAATTACCCCCATTCCGAACACAATGGGATATGTGTCATAAGCTGATTCGATCATTTTGATCAGTTTTCGTCAAAACCAACATATAACTCTATATATTGAATTTGAACGCGCATTTCACTTTATTGGGGTCACAAACAAACTCGAAAAATTCCCAAAAAATATTTTCTAGCTTCGTATTGACGATACGGTCCTAACAAAACTAATTTCATCGAATTCTGAAACCGTTTGAAAAATTTGCCATTTTCCAGTCGATTAAAATCAACTAAAACTGGTCAAACGCGTTTTCTTTTGCCACGCTCACATATTGATTCCAAAAATTATGAAATTTGGAATATAGCAATAATTTGATATCACGGATCCAACAAAAGTGGTTTCGTTGAAATCCGAGGTCGTTTGCAAAATTCCCATTTTTAAGGGCCTGAATTCCATAGCGACTATTCAGAATTTTCAACTAGACATATCTTTTGATTCCCGCTATGAAATTTCAGTTTTTCAGATTCGTTGGAAAGATATTCCCAATTAGATCCTATTACTTTTGGTTTCACTAAAATCTGGTTTATTTTGCACCCGGTACGTTCAATTGAAGTTTGAAATCGAATTATCGAACTACCGCGCCATTTTCAATTCTATTATAATTATATATAATTATTTATATTCTAACGACGACGTATATAATATATACGTTCGAATTATATTCAAAATAAATTTTCAGTCGCTATTATTTAAAATAATCCATTTTAAATGTTCAAAATTCACTAAAATTGCCAAAATAAAAATTTTAAATTGGCTTGCATTTCCGGGTTGTTACACTTGGTACGGTTGAAGAAATCAATGTACGTGACCTTTCTGGAAATACTCTGTCAGACACTCATCTATACAAGTCATCCAGGAACAGGATGAACCGAAGGCTCTATTCAGTACATCCATCTTAGGCACTGTTATCTAAGACTTATACAATAGCCCTTGCACTTTGTACCGTCTTCAATTATCTTTGGCATATATGATTTGCAACGCTTGTGCTAATACAGAGTGGTTCTTTGGATAATAATCCAACCGGTCTCTCCATACTAACAACGTTAAAATTGTCAACACTTCGATAGTCTGTGATTTAACCATCAAAGAAAAACAGGTGTGTAAACAATGATATTATTTCCAGATGGAAATTCTATCAATCAATCATCAATTATATATATATATATATTCATATTTCCTTATTTTCTATGTTTAGAAAATATACGCTAACACTGGAAAACATTTCCATTGTTATTTACATATCATTATCATTTCACAACTATCAGTCCCTGACTGTAAACTAGTAGGAGAACAATTCTCTAAGTATAAACCCCGAAGGCCGAAACCAACATCAGATCGATACTCAGGAAACTATTCAACTTAACTAATCTCTAGTCAGTTTCTAAATCTTGTTTAACTCTATTTCTTTTACTCTGTTCGATTAACTTGATTCGATTAACTCTTCTATTTATTTTCTAAATAGAAAATCCTTTATTCCATTTATTTTGCTTAACATCTCTTTTATAACTTATTCAATTTCTAAGTCAGTATCCCTTTATCATAACTTATTCATTTCCTAAATAAATAATCCATCTAATATCCTATTTATTTATTCTAAATGTTTCCTTTAATAACCCTATTTATTTAACAAATAAATATGTCCTTTCCTTATTCTATTTATTTAACAAATAAATATCTCACTTATTATCTCCTATTTATTTTCTAAGTAAATAGTCCATTTTATAACATCTTATTTATTTATCCTAAATAAATAATTCACTTTATAATTATTCCAATTTATAAATATTTCTTATTTATAAATATTCTAATTTATACTTATTCCGTTTGCAATATCACTTTGAAAATCTCCTTTCCCTATTCCGATATTTTATGGTACTTAACACATCATATCACGATGACCAATATCGTCCGAACCCATATAATCAACCACAGATTATAAACTACATCATATATCACAATATATGAAAAACAATAAAATAACTATTGAAGAATCCAGTAGGATTCCTCCAACATGTTTCCCTACATCCACAGATGTCACACAATAAAATCAACATCACTTTCAGTTCCATATGATATATTTTGTTAAATAGAATAAATATAGAAATTCAACTAACTGTCTAGCAGTTCAATCAAACAGTCAACACACAGTCAATCAGCCAATATTTAACGGTTCTAAAAATACAACATGAAAATATAAACTGTTCAGAGTTAGTAAGATTTACTCACATTTGCAGTTCATTGTTAAAGAACGATAAACGGTTTATTTGATTTGAATCAAACAATTTATATCGCCATAAATTCGTACGAGCCCCAGTCCACTTCCAGTCAGTTCCATTGGGTAGTGTACGTCCATACGATCCTGTCGGATCTTGTTTCGTTAGATTCCGATAACATATGACAAAGATACGATAGGTTAAAGTTGTTACATCCTTTCATTTGAATTTAAATTAAATTAAAATCTAAGATGAGCTTTACCCATGAATTTAGGCCCAACCGAAATACCACCAGCACTCCTTTTTACACCGTGACCCTTCTTCCTCATACGATCCCCAAACTCGCATAGTACCATGGCCATTTTCACCACTTCTGTCTTTCAACATCCCTCCATCGTTCAACAAGAATTCAAAGCAACCTCACCATCGTTCTGCTCTACCAAACCCGCACCCTCTCATGCCATTTCCACTTCCTCCCATTTTACTCCAACAGTTCCCACATGTGTCCCCTGCAAATGTAAACAACCCTTCACCTCATCTCGCCCCAATGTTGTCTCCTTCCTTCTCAACGCACACCTCTCCACTTTCCACTACAACGCTACTGTGAACCAAACATACACTTGAATCCGCACTGCCTGTATTTATTTCTCCATCACTTCGGACTCTACCGCCATCCTACTACTGCGTCGAACATCACAGCACTGGCTCCCCCATAAGACAAGTGAACCACACTATCACCGAATCCAACTCGCATTAGCATACACTCCTTCAATTCACGTAAAAAGCTACTCCCTCCCAATCTTCACGTGGAAAATACTTCCCTTAAACCAACGTGATTACCAATGGGAGCTCGCCCCTGTCATCATGCTTTGGTGCAGCTCGCACCCATCCACTGTATCAGCTTCTTCCTCTTTTGCACTTCGACAAAGCAACCACCTCATCACCATTTCATTCTCAACACCTACTCATGCAATACACAGTGGTTGCGACTTTATTTTTATTTTGATTTATGAGGTTTTTCTTTGATTCGATTTTAGCTGAGGAGAACAAATGAAGTGGCGGGTCGATTTTGTTTTCATCCCCAAAAATTAGGTTTAGGTCAGTCATTATATATAAGATTTTGTGAAGGACGTGGAGTAGTTTCTGCCATAGAAATTTTAGATTATTATATGTTTATGGTTTTATGGTGAAAACTTGGGCACTCTGCAAGATGTTGACCATTCATTTGTGTTGTTCTTTCTTAAGCATGAAGGGATGATTATTATTGTTATAGTATTTTGTTATGTACTTAGACACAGGACTTAATTGTTTAACCATATTGGCACATCGGGTTTCATGTTCAACAGAATAACCATCGACATGCATTTATACATTGCTGACATGAAATTTAACAAATTAACAAAAGCCAAAGTGATGCGTTCATCCCAGCATGGTCCTTGCATTTTTATCAAACGGTACTGGCTACTGAGTAGTACAAAGAAAGGTTCTTTTACTAGTATATATATATATATATATACATTTGTTGGCGATTAAGTTAAAATGTTGAGCGTACCCCATTATGCAAACTCTGTTTCCTCATGGACTGATATGGAAATATCATTAAATCGAGTAATGTGCCGTGATCCCAAAAATATAAAAATACCGGCAGACTGACTCATATTTTGAAACCTCAAAATGTTGATTACAAGGTGCAAAATACTCCAAATAAAAAGTTGCTTATTAAATTAATTAAAAATTACAGTAAAATTATAAAAATTAAATTATCGCTATTTCCCAAATGAACCTTGTCTAAATTCCAACTCGATCTCTAGTTATATCGAATAAACCGTTACGGTCGATAACGATTCTATAGCGACTATTTTAAAATTTGATTTGGACATATCACAAAATCTACACGATGAAATCCCGATTTTTATCTTCCACTAGAAAGATATACTCCTCCAGCTCCACACATTTCTTGTTTCACAGAAATCCATCTTAAAACGAATCATGTACATTCAGTTGAAGTTCAAATCGCCAAATTACGAACTACAGTGCCATTTCAAGCTCGAATTTAATTGTAATATAATTATACGTTCAAACTGTTATTCAAATAATATATTCGTTATTCTAATTCAATTTTAAACTGAATTAAATATCACAGATGATCCTGTTCACACCATATCGCCATTTCTGGCAATTTTCATTATTTCAGAATTAAATATATTTTTTAATTTATTACTTTAATTAAATATTCACCATTATTTAATTAAACCACCACTTAATTCACTATATCACTATTTATATAATTAAATAAATTAATTATAATACCTCTGCAAATGCGGGTCATTACAACGCCGATAGGAGGAGGACCGATCTTGAGTTAAGGTTGGAGACAGGGTTTTCATTAAAGTGCTACGATTAAGGAACGTAGTTTGCTTTGGATTTATAGGGAAATTGGCACCAAAATTTGTAGGGTCCTTTCCCTTAACAGAGATGACTGGGCAGATGGCCTATAGAGTAAAGCTGCCGGAGAGACTTAGTGGAGTTCATGACATTCTTTTTTTTATGTATCGCATTTGCAGAAGTATTTGCATGATACCACGGAAGTAGTAGAACCAAATATGCTTAGGAAGGTGGAGGTAAAGCGAGAGGCAACAGTTAGACATGTTCCTATATGCATTCTTGGATCGGAGGCCAAAAAGCTACGCAACCGAGAGGTCAAGTTGGTCAAAGTTCAACGGGGAGATGATCAAGGAGATGCAATTTGGGAGATGCGAGACAAGATACGTGCATAGTACTCTTTCCTTTATGAGGATATGTCCTTAACTTCTCCTTTCCTACAAGCTTTGCTCATATTTGTTTCTGTCGTATATTACATCCTCCCGGTTATATCTTCGATCCTTACGTAGAAGCCAATGGGTGTAAAAAAGTGTTTGAGACATGTTATGATTAATGGTTGCAAGTGGATGCAAGTGTTTGCAACTGTCTCATGGACACATATACACACACTTTAGGCACTAAGATCGGCTCAGTCACTCTCATATTGCATATGGATGCATGTGCATACTTTTATTTTATAGATGAAAATTAAATGTGTTATCATATGGATGTTGCATTTGGATGAATGATTATGCACGCATGTAGAAATAACATGTATCAATAGGATTCCTTTGCATACATAATGGACAGATGGCACTAACATGATTGCATTAAGGAGGTCGACTGAATCAGTAGACCACCTGATTTTGCATTACGGTAAGGACATATACACACACTATGCATATGTTCATGAAAAGCATTAGAATTTTTTTAAGGACAATAGATGCCTATGATTGATGGTTGAGTAGATGGATGTTGGATGGAAGGATATACATTCTTCTTACCATGGAGATTTCGGGGAAGAAATCCTTTAAGTAGGGGAGAATGTAACACCCATAATTTTAAAACATTAAAATTAACAAATTTAAGAACACTTAATTTTTAGAAGAATTAAGTAAAATGTGTTGCGCCATTGCGTTCGTCTCGGAATTCTGCTTGGGATAGAGTCCGACTTTGTGTAAATCGGACACCGTATGAAAAAGTTATGAGGCTCGGAAGATTTAAAAGACAAAAAGAATTAAAATAAATATATCGAAATTCAAAACCCAAAAAAAGAGAGAGAGGGAAATCCCGCCCAGAGGTGTCGACATGGGTGTCGACACCCATGGGGGTGTCGACCGCTTTTCAAATCCGGATGGAAATTTCTGGATAGCTTCCAAATGATGTGTTTTTCTGTTTTTATGGTTCTGATGGCTCCTAATCTAGTCTAAAGGTCCTAGTTCACACTATACACCTATAAATAAGCACCTTTACCTAACCCTAATTTCATGGCGCCTCCATGCTGCTCTAATCTAAATTAACCAAGCCTTTCTTCTCCAACCAAAATCAAAGCAGAGATTTAGAGATAGTTCTTCTTTAACAATCAAATTAGAAGATTGTTCAACATCAGAATTGCTATATAAACGATTAATTCTCTCTTCTAAGAATCCTATCACTGTGAGTCTATGTTACTTTCTCATATAATTAAATTAAAAGTGATTGTGATAAGATTATAAATTTGATTTTATGAACATGCCTGTAAGAGGAATCATATCAAGTTTTCTAAATTCTTATCTTTCAGATTCATACCCAAATTTCTGTTATCATATGCCTATTGGATCTATTTTATTGTTCTATGCCAGTTCATATTTAATATGCCTATTTTATGCCAGTTTTGATGTCATGGTTCTCGTCCCTTCTTATCTTCTATTTTTGAGATTAAACTAACTTCAAGCCTAATTATATTATGTTGAATCATACAAACGAATGACGTGGGAACGTTGTGGGAAAAGTTTGGGAAAATATTGAATAATATGTAATTGCACATAAATTGATTTATAATCATGTAATTGATTTAGGGCATAAATTGGTACAATTTGTATACATGTAATTATAAGCATAACTTAGATTAGAATTATAAACGTAACTTGAGTTGGAAATTATGGGCAATTGGAATATATGTTATAAATTCAGAACTTGAAATTGGGTTTGAAGAAAAGAAGAGATGGTAACGCCTAAGACATGGGGTTAGACTTGGTTTGCGGTAGAAGTCTGCCTAGAACCACCCAGCATATCCAGCAACCGCAAATGGAAGTCTAATGTGAGAGGTCAAAGGTAGAAATTAAATGCATAATAATGCAAAGACACGAGGTTAGATTCAGTTTGTGGTAAAAATATGCCCGGAACCGCCCGGCATATCCAGCAACCGTGAAACGACAATCTAATGTGAGAGGTCTTGCAAGATTACGGTTATAATGAATTATTGAGCAATTAACCAAGCTGAGACATGTAGTAAGACATGGGAATAGTAAAGGGGTTAAGTGGGTGACATGGATAACATGTGAAACAAAATTAAAAACACTTAACCAAGATAAGACATGTCAGAAGACATGGGAACAGTAAAAGGGTTAAGTGTGTGACTTGGGTAGCATGTATTAAATGGGTAGCACATATAACGTAAATAATGAACACTTAACCAAGATGAGACATGCGGTAAGACATGGGAATAGTAAAGGGGTTAAGTTGGTGACATGGGTAGCATGTGAAACATAATAAAAGCACTTAACCAAAATGAGACATGTGATAAGATATGGGGAAAAAAGGGGTTAAGTGGGAATACCTGGTGGGGACCAAGCTTAGGAGGGAAGCTTGTGTTAAGTGTATGGACCTTTTTCAAATAGTAACCCATTTCAGTATCTATATGAGCTCGAACTAGGTCGAGTACAGGGACATGCTTACTGGGGTTGATTGTAAGAGGTCAATAAAGAGTTAGCGATTGCAGTGCAAATCCAACGGAGTCACGTGCGTGCGTGGGTCAGGGCTGGTACGTAAGACGTTGTTGCATCATGTAGGCATAATCTTTGCATTTCAGTAGTATCGGGGTTGTCACCTTAGGGAGTGATACACCCTATTGTGGGACAAACACAGGTATCTACGAGGTTAGGGAGGTAATCGAATGGGGAGGGTAGTGGGGACAACTAGTGGTGGTAGGAGTAAGAGGGGCACCTACGAGAGTAGTTGGAGTACACAAAGCTACATTATTATAGGGAGGGTACATCTAGTGGTGATAGGTGCACATTAGTTACCTATGATATCAGCTAGAAGTACATAATCGAACAGGGAGGATAGGGGATACATCTAGTGGTGATAGGTGCACGTTGGTTACCTATGAGAGCAGCTAGAAGTACACGAAACTATCATCATTCTATTTTGCCAAAAGGGATCATCTTTTAACATGAAACTAGTATTGTTGTGGTGTAGAGAATATCTTATAGGGGTTATAACCACAGTCAATGTTACATCCTGTTCATTTTGTTACCTTGTCGTATCTTCTTATGTTACAGTCATCTCTTACATCAAGTTTATGTTCTTATCATGTTGCTTTACTAATTATATTTTTAAAGTCACTGGACTCGCCAGACTTTATGTCTGATCCTTTTCGTTTCGCCTCTTTTCTTTCCTTTTCCGCCCAAGTTCTCAGGGTAGGCATGTTGAAGCTTTATTCAGACTTTCCTGCTTGATGTGCTGAAAGCAACGCTTAGCTATGTTTCTCTTTCATATGGCATTTTGGATTGGGGATTATGGTTTTAAAAATTATGTACTCTGATGGCTTTTGTATAAGACTGATATTATGTACTTGGTTTTGATGCAATGAGTTCGAAGATGTAACCAAACTTATTTCTGTTTCTGCTGCGATAAAGTTATAAAATTTTGAAGTACTATTTTATGTATTTGTCTTGTAACATTCTATTCTGTTTTCTTATAACGATCCACGAAACTTAATGCATTCCCTTTGTGAGTGACATTAACGGACGTGGGATGTTACAACAGAAGATGTTGAAATTTTGGCCAAATCAAACACATTGTTAAATTTTGTTAAGATAATCGTTATTCAACGATTTCAAAACCAGGCAAGGTGAGAAATTTTTCTGACTCAAATTATTTTACAGTTATTATATAATAGTTTGCAGATGGGGCGTAGTATCTCCTGACACTATTTTTTTATACAAACCATGGTTGATTTTTTGTTTGAATTGTGATTGGGATTGTTATTGATTGATATAGTTGTATATAAAATTATTTATGTTGACGGCAAAAAATGTCGTAAATACAAAAGATTCCAATTACTAGGAATAGTTCATTTGGTCGCACGGACATGAGTAGAAATGCAGTAAATAACACATGAGATTTATAATGGTTCGGCCCCATGAGGGGCCTACGACCACTTTGAAGCGTTGTTGGAATATTATTGATCACAAAAGTTTACAAGGTTGGGACCCTCTCATGACATCTCATTACATTTATTTCAAAGCTAGATGATGTAATCTCTAAGCTATATGATGTCTTCTCTAAGGCATGATGTCATCGCTCTCATATATGATGTTAGAATTATCATATATGAAATATATTAAGAAAAGGACACTTTTTTCCTTCTTCCTCAAATGGGAGATGCCATTAATGGAGCTCTCTGGAGGTCCCAAGGTCTCAAATTCCAACCCCTTTCAAGTGTGAAGTCATAGGGTAATTATAGGAAAGGGAGTAGGTAGGAGTAAGGGGAGTAGGTAGAAATAGGGGACCACAAATAGAAATTCGCACTTGGAACCTGCACATGCCAGAATTTCACACCTGGAGCCTGCGCACGCTGAAAATTAGTACTTGAGCCCGGGGTGTGTAATTTCGCACCTCGTGGGTACGAAATTTCGCACCTCGTGGGTGTGAAATTTCGCACTTCGTGGGTGCGAGATTTCGCACCTCATGGGTGCGAAATTCCACACCTCGTGGGTGCGAGATTTCGCACCTCGAGGGTATGAAATTTCGCACCTCATGGGTGTGAAATTCGCACCTCATGGAGGTGTGAAATTCCTGCCTCCTGGGGTGCAAGACTCGCACCCTGTTGGGCGCGTATTTAGCACCCTATTGGGTTTAAAATACGCACCCCTGGGGGTGCAAAATTCGCACCTCCTGGGGGTACGAAGTTCGCTTTAAAAGCCACGAGAAGGCTGCATGAATAGGTGTTTGGCGTGCTGCGAGATCTCTGTAGGCGCGACCCCTCTTCATCCGGTTTCTTTCGCTCATAAGCGTCTTTTTTGGCTTTAGTTCCGCGTGATGCGTTGAGTCAAGCGTGTCTTTTGTACTTTTGGGAACCGGACCTAAAAGTCGGTTAAAATTTTCCCCTCGAAGTACATCTTGTGTTAACATGATGTGCTTTGTATAGGTTGAAGTAGTAATTGAGTTGCTGGTTTATCCTGTAAGTTAAAGGAAAACACATGTTAGTTGGCAGACTCATTCGCTGTATGATTGCAAGCGAGCCATTGCTGGTGTGGCGCCATGCTCACTTTGCTAGGTATTCGCAGTGCGTTGCCCACGCGTGTTCATGGGGTCAGTATGCGCATGGAATATAAGTTCATTGGCACATGGCATGAAGTTCGAACTTAGGGATTCGGTTTATTCTTTCTCTCTTTTTTTTTGGTTGCAAAATTTTGAACCATAGGAGTTTGAAATTTTGACCTGCCGAGGATTGAGATTTTGTGACCTAGAGTTTCGAAATATCGAATCCTGGAGGTTCGAAATTTTGAAGCCTCGAGGCTTGATTTATCGAGGCCTCGAGGTTCGAAATTTCGAGACCACAAGGTTTGAAGTTTCGAAGCTAGCAGGTCCGAAGTTTCGAACCCATTGGCTCGAATTCTTTTGGAATACCAAGGGAATTTTCCTTATTATAAATAGCTCCCCCCTTCAATTTTTTACTTCCATTTACTTTATTGCCTCGATCACCATTAAAAAACTTCAATTCCTAGTACTTCGAAATTCCAACGCGACAAACGTGGGTTTCGAGGTTTTTGGAGGCATGCGCGAAGGAGAGGGAGATGCTGGGAAGCGAGCGCAAAGGGGAACCTCGAACTCGGAGTAGGTTCGGACGCTCAAACCTGTAGTGGCTCGACGTTCGAACCTCACCGAAGTTCGGGAACTCGAGCCGTGATGGGGTTCGAGCCTTCAAACCTTGAGGGGTTCGAACATCCGAACCCTTAGGGTCTTGAGATGTTGGACCCCGCTGCGGTTCGAATGTTTGAACTTTGGGGCATTCAATCTTTCGAACCCCTGGGGGGTTTGAGCATTCGAACCCCTGGGAGTTGGAGAATTCGAACCCTGGGAGTTTGAAGTTTCGAACCCTACTGTGGTTTGAGCCTTTGAGCCTTTGGTCTTCCGATCCTCTACGTTGCCTAAGTGTTGTGGTATTGTACATGTTGTGACCTTTCCGCATAGGATAGAGAATATACTCGAACTGTGATTGAACTGTTGAACTGTTTTAGTTTCCTTTGTACATCTCAATTTTGTATGACACCACATGCACTTGTTAGCTTTAACCAACACGAGGGGTACATGTTATTCTATTGCGATGTGTAACAATCTGGAAAATCAGAACCAATTTGAAAATTTAATTTTAAGAAATTTTGACAGAAAATCATTTTTAAATAATAACAAAGCTATTAAAATAGCCAATTTGCAAGCGATCTCAATTTTTGACAAAACCACTTTTGTTGGATCCGGAATTTTAAATTATTGCTAGGTTTAAATTTCCATTATTTTTGAAATTAATATGTAAGCGTGGTTAATTAAAACACGTTTTGTAAATTCTGTTGAATTAGATCAACCATTAAAAAGCCCATGTTGCAAATTGTCTCCAAATTCAACGAAATTAATTTTGTTAGGATCGTTTCATCAAAACGTAGCTAGATTTTTTTTTCGAGAATTTTTGGAATCAGTACGTAGCCCCTGTAAATTAAAATGTACGTTCAAATTTATTATTTAATGTTTTATATTTTAATTTATAGAAAAACAGACTAAAACAGTCAAATGGACTTACGAAACATAGTCCATTGTGTCCGGAATGAGGGTATTTAGCTTGGGGCGATAGTCATTGGGTTTGATTTGGAGTTCGTATGGATTAACGGGCCTTTTTAGTTTTAAAGAATAAAATAATTAAATATTATAAGTACCCTAGGATTAAGAAACCCTAATCTCATCTGAAAGTCGCCGCCTCCATATACGAACGGCGCATATCATTCGAGTCCTTGTCCTCTAACTACTCTCAAACCACTCAACGAAATTCAATGATCCTTTGGAGGATTTTGTTGAGCTCATCCTCCTCTTCAATTCCATATATAATTGATTTGTAATTTATCACTACGTATCCGAGGAGAACCAACACCCCGAAGTTCAGCCATTCGAAGCGCCGCCCCTACTCCATACGGCATGCGAGTTGAACGTGGTGGGCCCCACTTGGTGCGCCGCTCTTCCCTCTCCGACGTGGCACCACCTGATCGTCATCTAGCGTCGTGTGTTGATCAAAGTTTGGAACCCTAATTTCGAACCTAAAGTAAAAACGTCGGCCTGTGTAATTAGGGAAGAAGAAGGTATATTTTTTTTAATTAATTAATTTATTAATAAAATTTAAATACTATGAAAATTTAAAAATTAGCAACCTGGTCATACGATGTCGAAATCACATGAAACAGGAACCGTTAGGATCGTGTAAGCGTCCACTACATTCTAGAAGTGACCGGAGAAATTTTGGAGCTTGCTACGAATTTATGCAATGTCAAAACCAATGTGAGATTACTAAATTTAAAATAAAATTTATTGTGATTGTGACGTTAAATTTATATATATATATATATATATATATATAGGGGGGTGTGTGTGTGTGTTGTATAAAATACATGTACGCATTGTATGAAATTGAACTTGATTGATTATGGTTGTGATGAATTGTTGGATTGAATTGTAACATTATGTAGTAAAAATAAAATGTTCATGTTTGATAAAAATGTTTATACAATAAAAATCATATTTTTATAGTATATATAAAAATAAAATGTTCATGATTGATAAAAAAAAATTGTTTATACAATAAAAATCATATTTTTATTGTATATATGAAAAAATAAAATGTTCATGTTTGATAAAAATGTTTATACAATAAAAATCATATTTTTATTGTATATATGAATCAATAAAATGTTCATGTTTGATAAAATTGTTTATATAATAAAAATCATGTTTTTATTGTATACATGAAGCAATAAAAGAACCATGTTTTAAAGAAAATGTTTATACAATAAAAAATACATTTTTATTGTATGTTTGATTCATTAAAAAGAATCATGTTTTAAATAAAAAGATAAGACAATAAAAATTATATTTTTATTGTATGTTTGATTCATTAAAGAGATTTTGCTAAACTAAAATGTAATCATTTACATGTTAGCGAAGTAGAAAAATGATCATTTGTTAATACATGTTTTGTTTATTAAAATGTAATTATTTACATGTTAGCAAAAAAGAAAAACGATCATTTGTTAATAAATGTTTTGTTTATTAAAATGTAATCATTTACATGCTAGCGAAAAAAAATGATCATTTGTTAATACATGTTTTGTTTATTAAATTGTAATCATTCACATGTTAGCGAAGTAGAAAAATGATCATTTATTAATATTTGTTTTGTTTATTAAATTGTAATCATTTACATGCTAGCAAAAAATAAAAATGATCATTTGTTAATACATGTTTTGTTTATTAAAATGTAATTATTTACTTGTTAGCGAAGAAGAAAAATGATCATTTGTTAATACATCTTTTGTTTAGTAAAATGTAATCATTTAAATGTTAGCGAAGTAGAAAGATGATCATTTGTTAATCTATGTTTTGTTTAATAAAACATTATTTTTCGCACGTTAGCGAAGTAGAAAAACAATATTATATTTTGATTCATTAAAACCATGTCATTTACATGTTAGCGATGTTAAAAGAAAAATGTTCATTTGCTAAATATGTATTGATTCATTAAAATAATGTCCTTTACATATTAGCGGAGTTAGAAAAATGTTCATTTGCTAAATATGTATTGATTCATTAGAATAATGTCATTTACATATTAGAGAAGTAGAAAAATAATTACATGTTATTATATGATTTGTCCATTAAAATGTAACTTTTAACATGTTCGTTTAGATTAAAAGAATTACATGTTAATATATGTTTTGTCATTAACAATGACATTTTTATCATGTTGGTTAGAATGAAAAGAATATTGTGTTAACATGTTTTGTCATTAAAAATGACATTTTTATAATGTTAGTTAGAATGAAAATAATTATATGTTAAATCATATTTTGTCATTAAAAATGACATTTTTATCATGTTAAGTTAGAATAAAAAGGAATTATATGTTAAACATGTTTAGTCATTGAAAATGACATTTTTATCTTGTTAAATTAAAATAAAAGAATCAAATGTTAAAATTTTTTTTTTAACATGTTAACGAAGTGAATTAAATAGTAATGTCTTGAAATATGTGTTTGTATGTTAAAAATATAATTTTTAACATAAATAGGAATTGTACAAAAATTTACATGTCCTAAAATATATGTTTGTATATTAAAAATATAATTTTTAACATGAATATGAATCGTATAAATTTACATGTAATAGAATAAATGGTGTTGAAATCGTCAAACAAATTATATATATATAAAAATTAAAATTAAATGAATCGCGCGCGGTAGTTCGCGTTTTGGAATCGTAACATTAAATGATCATGCGAAAGATCCAACCGTCAGATTTTCCCTAAACTGGAATCGTTGGGTTCACTTAGGAAAGTTGTTTCCAACGATATTAAATTTGTTAAGATCCAACGGTTAGATCTCGAGAAATGTGTAATTCAAATTTGGATAAAAATAATGCTAGGGCCGCGAAATGACCTGAAGCGTCATTCGAATTAAATGGGCTATTTTTATATAAATAAAAATAGCGATAAATTGTTATAAAATATTATAAACGATATGGAATGAAAATAAACCAATTTCCCCTTGGTTTATAAAGTAATGTGGATGGTTAGATTTATTTGACATTAATTTATAGTACTGGATTAAATCAAACCAAAGAAAGAAATGATTTGAATTATATATATATTCGAGAATTATTTGAAAAGCCCGAGTTAAATATCATTTCAAATAATTATACAATGGCCTATAGTCCAATACATTGAAGACGGTGGTTGAAGACCGGCGATCTTTATATCGAATGGATGACTACTGATGCCCTGAATTGGGTAGCTCCCAGTAAAGGGTTAAAGTGGTAGTTGTCCGGTCGTACTTGTTGACTGTTCGGATATGCGAGAACCTCTCTTCCGTATTGGACATACGGGACGAGGAATAAGGTGTCTCTGGTTCCGTTCAGACCCAGAACGGACTTGTAAATGAACATGTGTCTGTCATTGGATTTTGTTCTTTGTTGATTGATTTCTATTAAATATATATCTGTTTGGTGGCGGAGAATTTATTCTCTTGCTTAACACCCTTCTCTGAGACGTACGAGCTTAGAGGTTATATATTGATAGACATCAGTTACATGGCGTGGATTGTCAATGTGGCATGCTAAGATGCAAATGATCAAGGCTTTTCTTGAAAAGCAGATCCTTGTGGTTGATGATCAAAGCACAGTTTTAATTAGCATAGCTTTGTGTATAGCGTTACTTCGTGAGCCTCACATCCCTGTATGAGTCAAAAACGGAATGAGGATGACAGGGAGTGCATGCGTTTCTTTCTAGCTAGAAGTGGTGCCATGGTATGGAGCCCATACATTTTTACTTATATGGATGATGGATTGTGAGGGCCCTTGGATATTGGTCGCTACTGGACAAGTGATTGGTCCAATAGGACAGGGAAATGTATTGTTCAGGAATAACCAATCCATTAAAATATGTGCAGACTGGCCCTGCTGCTAACCAGGGCTCGCCAACTTCCGAGTCCTGAGGCATTTGCTAGAGTGTCTCGAAATCGATGAGGATGATTTCTAGCCTCGACTCATGATGGAAACCTAATTTCCAATACGACATTACGAATTTGATGGTAAACCTATATTTGACGACATAGTATATGGTAGCTATGCCATATAGGATTGATACATTTATATTCAAAAGTGTTTTAAAATGACTAGAAACTAGTAATAATATCAAATGATTATTGCTTTATACGTGTCAATCATGTTTGACCATTATAAGGTTAAAATCTATCCTCCAGTTTGCGTTACATTATGCGATGGGACTTGAGTCTGATAATGGTTTCATTTTTCTAAAAAGCATTGCATTGTTTAAAAGATTTACTTTATTTTATGCACTAACAATCCAATGGAGTAAACCTGTTCTGCGTTAGCGGCGTGGTCATGTGATTTGCCTTATTATTAAATAAGTTAGGTAAGATTTCTCATACGAGACCCATGACTGACTCGTAGTTTGTTTTCACTTGCAAACTTGGGTGCCCTTATTTTTACACGGGCAGCCAAGTAAACAGGTAACAAGCTTATTTTGGATATACACCGTAACATAGGGTGCTCTTTTGGCAGAAGATGAAGACTATCTTTTATCTCTTATTTTGGATATTTATACATCACCTTATCTATGTTGTATTTGGTGATGTTCTAGACTTATTTTCTGTTTGTTGGAACCTTTTATGTACTAAGCAGTATCCTATGTCTGTGCAACTCTTATGTTAATGACATTTATGATTCCGCTGCTATGATGATGAGAATTGTTCTATGATTTCATGTGTTATGCTATTATCTGTAATCTACTGATGTGATAAATGTGTTATATTCCAATGATTATCCTTGCTTCCGTGGCATGGGGGTTTGGGGTTATCATGGTTGGTATCAGAGTTAATGGTTAATCTTAGTTCCGGAATATAACACCTTTTAAAAAACTTGTCAGAAATAGAATCAGTAGTATTCCAAGTCAAGTAGCTCATTATAGATAGGATTAGTTATGTCCTAGAATGAGCACAGCAGAATAGCATAATAATCCGCCATTACATCATCATTTTTCCATATGTCCTTCTGATTTTACCATTCCTTAAAAAAAATTATCATTTCTGTTGGTCTGACCCTTTCCTTGCTTGTACAGAACTGACTAAGATGAGTACTAGAGCTAGAGGTAGAGGTAGGGCAGGTAGAGGCCAAAGAAGCGGTGAAATCCCCGCTGCTCAAAACCTGCCTAATCTAGAGGCTGTAATGCCACCACCACCACCCACGCAACCGTTCGATCTGGATAAAGTGGCTAAGAAGTACAAAAATTTGGGAGGCGTAACATTCACTGGCCGTGAAATAGTGACTGAGGCTTAAGCTTGGTTAAAGACATGCGAGCGGATCTTCGCGGGCTTGGATTTAGAAGATCATAGGAAAAGGTTCATGGCATCTTGGCTGCTTAAGGATGAGGCTTTGATATGGTGGGAAATAGCGACTATTGGTGATCTTGATGTTGACATGACTTGGGCTAAGTTCAAGGAAATCTTTAATGAGCAGTTTATCCCTCGACAAGAAGTCGAGCGCCTACATGATGAATCTGCTAATCTCCAGCAAGGGGATCGGACTATTAATGAGTATGTGAGAAGATTCTCTCTCGATATGCGCCTGAATTGATTCAAGACCCACTCCAGAAGAACAAGCGATTTATAAACGGTCTTTCGAGAAAGTACCACAACTGAGTGATTGCACATATCGAGCTCCCATTTACCAAGGTGATTGAAATGGCTTGTAGGTAGGAAGAAATTTACAAGAAGAATTCTCAGTAAGACCGTGAGAGAAGCCAAGCTAATAACAAAAGAAAACATTCTTATAAGAAGCCCGAGGTGAGCAACACTGCAGCCGCCAAGCCTCAAGAGAATAGAAAAGAAAAGGTCAAGTGCTTCAACTTCCAACAATTCTGATATTACATTACTGAATGCAAAGCTCCAAAGAAGCCAAGGAGGAGCGAATCAGGGCCTAGTCAGAATCCTCGCGGTACTAGGGAGTGCTTCAATTGTCACAAGTCGGGGCATCTTATTAAAAATTGTTCATTGCTAAAGAAGTCGAAGTGGCTTACGCATATGATGGGGCGAGTGCGCCAGCTTCTTCTGAAGGAGCAGGTAAACCATATATTTTGGGAGGTACCCTTACTATTAAAAATATTCCTGTTATAGTATTATTTGACCCTAGTGCATCACGAAGTTCCATTTCTAGTAACACCATGAAAAAGTTAAATTTAAAACTAAGAAAAATTAAAGAATCGATTAGCGTCCATAGTCCAATAAGAGGTTCTCTTGTTCTCGGTTTATAATGTAGAGTGCCGATATCTTATTCTTATTACCAGTTTTCTTTTGATCTAATCATCATCAATTTTTCCGAGTATGATGTTATTCTTGGGCTGGATTGGTTAACGAAGCTTGAGGCTGAAGTACTATGCGCTAAAAGAATTGTTAAGGCTAAAAAAAAAATTGGGGAATATTATTTCTATACCGTGCCATGGCTCGGAAACAGACAGAAAAGAATTTTGGACTGCTCTAGAATTTACTCCTACTTCTATTGACAATATTCTTGTAGTTAAAGATTATATGGATGTGTTTGAAGAAGTTGATAGCTTACCTCTGCGAAGAGAAATTGACTTCAGAATCGATTTAGTTCCGAATGCAAGGCCAGTTATGCACACCATTCGAAGAATGACGTTGAAAGAAAAAGAAGAATTGAGTAATCAAACCCAACAACTTTTGTGGAAAGATCTGATTAGGCCTACCTTTTCAAACTAGGGTGCAGTTGTAGTATTTGTTTTAAAGTCAGATGGTACTCTCAGATTTTGTGTGGATTACCGAGCCCTCAACAAGTAGACACTGAAGAATAAATATCCATTGTCATGCATTGATGATTTATTAGATCGCTTTAATGGGGCGCAAGTGTTTTCTAGAGTGGACCTAGCTACAGGTTTCCATCAATTGTGTATTGCTGAAGAGTGTGCTCCTTTACAGCTTTCAAAGGCCCAGACTTATTTAATGAGTAGTTAGTAATGTCGTTCGGCTTATGTTACGCTTCTGATTACTTTGTTGATTTAATGAACAGAGTATTCCGCGATGTATTGAATAAATTTGTGTTAGTTTTCATTGATGACATTTTAATCTTTTCTAAGTCCACTGTCGAGCATGCAAAGCATTTGGAAGAAGTTCTAGAAATTCTGAGAGAATGCTTTAAAAACAAAATTTTCTAAAGCATATTCTGGAAAGAAGAAGTAAATTTTCTTGGTCATGTAGTATCAAAGAAAGGGATTTCAGTAGATCCAGGCAAAATCACAGCCATTCCAGATTGGAAGCAGCCTAGCATGCCTACAAAAGTCAGAAGTTTTCTAGGATTGGCTGGCTATTATCGGAAATTCGTTAAAAAAAATTTCGAAGCTATCTAGTCCATTAACGAAACTTACCAAGAAGCATGCAAGGTTTAATTGGACGCCTGAATGTGAGGCGGCTTTCCAAGGGTTGAAATTAAGGTTGAATACAACTCCAGTGTTGACTATTATTGATGGCAATCAAGATTCGACAGTCTATACAAATGCTTCTCTTGAAGGTGTTGGTGCGGTATTAATGCAAAGGGGCCAAGTAGTTGCTTATGCTAGCCGTCAGTTGAAACCGCATGAGAAGAGATATCCTACTCATGATCTTGAGTTGTTAACCATTGTGTTTGCTTTGATAATATGGAGGCACTATCTTTTGGGTGAGATGTTTGAATTATATACAGATAATAAATCGTTGAAGTATCTGTTCACCCAGAAGTACTTGAATTTGAGGCAGCAGCGTTGGTTAGAATTTCTTGCGGCATACGATCTAGATATTTTGTATACTTCAGGAAAAGCCAATGTTGTAGCTGATGCACTTAGTAGGAAGAATGCAATTATCGCTAATCTCATTACTACACCTTCATTGATTGATAAAATCTTCGTTCTTTAGAAGAATGATGAATTTATTCAGAGAATTAGTAAAAGATTTCAGGAAGGTGAACCCTCGAGTTTCCAGATTGATAACAAAGGAGTTCTGAGGTTATTAGGCCGGATTTGTGTTCCGAATATTCCTGAGCTCAGAAGGGAAGTGATGGATGAATGTCACAAGTCCAAGCTTAGTATTCATCCAGGGGTGAGTAAGATGTATCATGATCTCAAGCATACGTTCTGGTGGAGATCTATATTGAAAAGCGACATTTCCATATATGTTAGTAGGTGTCCTACTTGCCAACAAGTCAAAAGCGATCAACAAAAACTTACCGGATTGTTACAACCATTAGAGATTTCAGATTGGAAGTGGGATCAAATCTCCATGGATTTTATTGATGGGTTGCCCCGAACCAAGAAAGCCAATGGAAGTATATGGGTGATCTTAAACCGGTTCACGAAGACCACGCATTTTATTCCTGTCAGAACTATTAGAACAGCTTAAAGTCTGGCACAGATTTATTTCAGAGAAATTATCTGACTACATGGAGTTCCCAGTAGTATTGTTAGTGACCGTGATCCGATATTTACTGATAAATTCTGGGAAGCATTCCAAGAGGAGCTAAATCTGAGCACCGCAGATAATCCTCAAATAGATGACCAGACTAAGAGGGTGAACCGTATACTAGAAGACTTGTTGCGGGCATGTATTCTTGATTTTGGCAGATCGTGGGAAGATCACTTGCATTTGGTTGAGTTTTCATATAATAACAATTAACAAAAAATCTTACAAATGTCACCATTCAAAGCATTATATGGAAGGCCATGTAGATCTCTCGCATGTTGTGTAGAACTAGGCAATCAACTAGTATTGGGTCTCGACATGACTCGAGAAGCTTTGGATAAAGTCGATTTCATTAAGAAGCGACTGCAAACAGCTCAAAACCGACAGAAGAACTAAGCGGATTCGAGAAGAAGAGAATTAGCATTTGTTGTTGATGATTATGTATATCTAGGAGTTTCCCCAATGAGAGGAGTAGTTTGATTCGGGAAAATAGGGAAGCTGACGCCTAGATTTATTGGTCCATTTCCTATACTCGAAAGAATTGGAACTCTTGATTACAAGGTTCAGTTGCCTGACTGGTTGTCAAGAGTACATGATGTATTTCACATGTCTCAACTTCGAAAGAATGTACATGATCCATACTTGATTGTGGAGGAAGCAGCACAATAAGATTTAGATATTACTCCAAGCTTAGCAGTGAGAAGAGAGCTAATGAAAATTATTGGCAAAGAAACTAGAGTTCTGAGAAACAAGAGGATTCATTTAGCCAAAGTGCAGTGGAGCGGAGATCCTAGAGACTGTACATTGGAGACCGAGGATAGCATTAAGCAGGCTTATCCCAAGTGTAGAGTGTACATCTCTGATTAGCTATTGTGTTGAGGTATATTTACAATACTTAGCATTTTCCGTTTTGTTTTCTAGTTTCCTTTTCGGGGACGAAAAGTTTTAAGTGGGGGAGATTGTAACAACGCAGAAAACCAGAACCAAGTTAAAAAAATTTATTTTAAGAAATTTTGATAGAAAATGTGTCGGAATTTAAAAATTCCATTTTTAAGTAATAACAAAGCTATTAAAAATAGCCAATTTGCAAACGACCTCCATTTTTGATGAAACAACCTTTGCTGGATCCGGAATGTCAAATTATTGCTAGGTTTCAATTTCCATAATTTTTGGAATTAATATGTGAGCATGTTAAATTAAAACGTGTTTGGTAATTTCTATTGAATTGGATCGACCACTAAAAAGCCCAATTTCCAAACGGCCTCCAAATTCGATGAAATTAATTTTGTTACGACCGTATCGGCAAAACATAGCTAGATTTATTTTTCAAGAATTTTTGGAATCAGTATGTAGGCTCGGTAAATAAAAATGTACGTTCAAATTTAATATTGAATGTTATATATTTTAATTTAAAGAAAGACAGACTGAAACAGTCAAATGGGCAAATGAAACATAGTCCATTGTGTCCGTAATGGGGGTATTTAGCTAGTGGAGACAGTCGTTGGGCTTGATTTGGAGTTCGTATGGATTAACGGGCCTTTTTGGTGTTATAGAATTAAATAATTAATTATTATAAATACCCTAGGATTAAGAAACCCTAATCTCATCTGAAAGCCCCCGCCTCCATATACGAACAACGCATATCGTTCGAATCCTTCTCCTCCAATTAGTCTCAAACCACTCAACAAAATTCGACGTTCCTTCGGAGGATTTTATAGAGCTCATACTCCTCTTCAATTCCGTACGTGATTTATAATTTATCACTGTGTATCCGAGGAGAACCAATGCCCCGAAGTTCACTTGTTCAAAGCGTCGCCCCTCCTTTATACGGCCTGCGAGTTGAACATGGTGGGCCCCATCTGGTGACCGCTCTTCCCTCTCAGTTGTGGCGCCACCAGATCGTCATCTAGCGCCATGTGTTGATCGCAGTTTGGAACCCTAAGTTCGAACCTCAAGTAAAAACGCCGGCCTGTGTTATTGGGGAAGAAGAAGGTATATTTTTTTTTAATTAATTAATTTTTTAATAAAATTTAAATACTATGAACCTTTAAAAATTCACAGCTTGTTAATACGATGTCAAAATCACATGAAAAAGGAACCGTTAGGATCATGTCAACGTCCAACACTTTCAAGAAGTGACCGGAGAAATTTTGGAGCTTGCTACGAATTTAGGCGAAGTCAAAACCAATGTGAGATTTCTAAATTTAAAATAAAATTTATTATGATTGTGATGTTAAATTTATATACATATGTGTATAAAATACATGTACGCGTTATATGAAATTGAAACTGATTGATTGTGGTTGCGATGAATTGATGGATTTAATTGTGTAGTAAAAAATAAAATGATCATGTTTGATAAAAATGTTTATACAATAAAAATCATATTTTTATTGTGTGTAAATATAAATTGTCCATGTTTGATAAAAAAATGTTTGTACAATAAAAACCATAATTTTGTTGTATACATGAAAAAATAAAATGTTCATGTTTGATAAAAAATGTTTATACAATAAAAAAATCATATTTTTATTGTATATATGAATCAATAAAATGTTCTTGTTTGATAAAAATGTTTATATAATAAAAATCATGTTTTTATTGTATACATGAATCAATAAAAGAATCACGTTTTAAAGAAAATGCTTTTACAATAAAAATTACATTTTTATTATATGTTTGATTCATTAAAAGGAATTATGTTTTAAATAAAAAGATTAGACAATAAAAATTATATTTTTATTGTATTTTTGATTCATTAAAGAGATTTTACTAAATTAAAATGCAATCATTTACATGTTAGCAAAGTAGAAAAATGATCATTTGTTAATACATGTTTTGTTTATTAAAATGTAATCATTTACATGTTAGCGAAGTAGAAAAATGATCATTTGTCAATACATGTTTTGTTTTTTAAAACGTAATCATTTACATGTTAGCGAAAAAGAAAAATGGTCATTTGTTAATACATGTTTTGCTAATTAAAATGTAATTATTTACATGTTAGCGAAAAAGAAAAATGATCATTTGTTAATACATGTTTTGTTTATTAAAATGTAATCATTTACATGTTAGCGAAAAAAATGATCATTTGTTAATACATGTTTTCTTTATTAAAATGTAATCATTTACATGTTAGCGAAGTAGAAAAATGATCATTTGTTAATACATGTTTTGTTTATTAAAATGTAATCATTTACATGTTGGCGAGAAAGAAAAATGATCATTTTTTAATACATGTTTTGTTTATTAAAATGTAATCATTTACATGTTAACGAAGAAAAAAATGATCATTTGTTAATACATGTTTTGTTTAGTAAAATGTAATCATTTACATGTTAGCGAAGTAGAAAAATGATCATTTGTTAATATATGTTTTGTTTATTAAAATATTGTTATTTGCATGTTAGCGAAGTAGAAAAACAATATTATGTTTTGATTCATTAAAACCATGTCATTTACGTGTTAGCGATGTTAATAGAAAAATGTTCATTTGTTAAATATGCATTGATTCATTAAAATAATGTCCTTTACATATTAGCAGAGTTAGAAAAATGTTCATTTGCTAAATATGTATTGATTCATTAGAATAATGTTATTCACATATTAGCGAAGTAGAAAAATAATTACATGTTAATATATGATTTGTCCATTAAAATGTAACTTTTAACATGTTTGTTTAGATTAAAATAATTACATGTTAATATATGTTTTGTCATTAAAAATGACATTTTTATCATGTTAGTTAGAATGAAAAGAATATTATGTTAAAGATGTTTTGTCATTAAAAATGACATTTTTATCATGTTAGTTAGAATGAAAGTAATTATATGTTAAACATGTTTTGTCATTAAAAATGACATTTTTATCATGTTAAGTTAGAATAAAAAGGAATTATATGTTAAACATGTTTTGTCATTCAAAATTACATTTTTATCATGTTAAATTAAAATAAAAGATTCGAATGTTAAAATATTTTTTTTAACATGTTAACAAAGTGAATTAAATACTTATGTCTTGAAACGTATGTTTGTATGTTGAGAATATAATTTTTGACATAAATAGGAAGTGTGCAAAAATTTGCATGTTATGTTAAAAATATAATTTTTAACATGAATATGAATTGTATAAATTTACGTGTAATAGAATAAATGATGTTGAAATCATCGAACAAATTAAATATATATATATATATATATAAATTAAAATTAAATGAATCGCGCTCATAGTTCGCATTTTGGAATCGTAGCTTTAAGCGATTATACTGAAAGATTGGGCCGTCAGATTTCCCCAAAACTGGAACCGTTGGGTTCGCTTTTGAAAGATCTTTCCAACGATATTAAATTTGTTAAGATCCAGTGGTTAGATTTCAAGAAATGTGTAATTCAAATTTGGATAAAAACAGTGTCAGGGCCGCGTAATGACCAGAAGCGTCGTTCGAATTAAGTGCGCTATTTTTATATAAATAAAAGTAGCGATAAATCATTATAAAATATTATAAACAATATGGAATGAAAATAAACAAATTTCTCCTGGTTTATAAAGTAATGTGGACGGTTAGATTTATTTGACATTAATTTATATAATTGAATTAAATCTAACCAAAGAAAGAAATGATTTGAATTATATATATTTGAGAATTATTTGAAAAGGCTGAGTTAA
Source organism: Allium sativum (assembly GCA_030737875.1). Taxonomy (NCBI): domain Eukaryota; kingdom Viridiplantae; phylum Streptophyta; class Magnoliopsida; order Asparagales; family Amaryllidaceae; genus Allium; species Allium sativum. The sequence goes on along the minus strand of CM060912.1, from coordinate 961,944,815 downwards.
GTCTCATTTGAAATAATTGTACGACGGCTCATAGTCAAAGACATTGAAGATGGTGGTTGAAGACTGGCGAACTTCACATCGAATGGAAAACTACTGATGCCTTGAATTGGGTAGCTCCCGGTAAAGGATTAACATGGTAGTTGCCCGGACATACTTGTTGATTGTCCGGATATGCGAGAACCTCTCTTTCGTATTGGACATACAGACGAGGAATAGGGTATCTCTTGTTCCGTTCAGACCCAGAATGGACTTGTAAATGGACGTGTGTCTAACAGTGGATTTCATTCCGTGTTGATTGATTTCTATTAAATATCTATCTGTTTGGTGGCGGAGAATTTATTCTCTTGCTTAACACCCTTCTCTGAGACGTATGAGCTTAAAGGTTATATATTGATAAACATCAGTTACATGGCATGGATTGTCAATGTGGCATGCTAAGATGCAAATGATTAATGTTTTTCTTGAAAAGCTGAGCCTTGTGCGTAACAACCCGAAAAATCAGAACCAATTTAAATTTTTTTATTTTGGCTAATTTAATGAATTTAGAATATTAAAATAAATTATTTTAAATAACAACGACAAAAAATTTATTTAAATCGAAGTTAGAATGAATATATTTATTTTAATTGTAAAAGGAGTTAGAAATAGCGCTGCAGTTTGAAATTTTGACTTTGAAATTTGACTGAATGTACAGATTCAAAATAAAGCAGATTTTAGTGAAAATAATAATAATTAAATCTGTTTGAAAATAACTTTCTAACGAATCTGAAAAATTGAAATTTCATAGCAAGAATCAAAAGTTATGGCCAGTTGAATGTTTAGAATAGGTTTATGGATTAAATGTAGCCCTTAAAAATGGACATTTTGCAAACAACTTCCTTTTTCGACAAAACCACTTTGGTTGGATCCGAAATATCAAATTATTGCTAGGTTTCATATTCCATAATTTTTGGAATTAATATGTGAGCATAGCAAAGGAAAACCCGTTTGGTAATTACAGTTTGAATTGGATCGACCAGAAAATGTCCATATTTCAAATGATCTCCAAACTCAAGGAAATTAATTTTGTTGGGACTGTATCGTCCAAACATAGCTGGATTTATTTTTCGTAAATTTTTGAAATCAGTATGTGGCCCAGGCAAATTAAAATGGACATTCAAATCTAAAATTGAATGTTTAATATTTTAATTTGAAGAATAACTAACTGAAATAGTCGAATGGGCTTACGAAACATATTCCATTGTGTTCGGAATGGGGGTATTTAGCTATGGGCCACAGTCGTTGGGTTTGGATCGGAGTTCATATCGATAAAAGGTTTTTTTTGGAATTAAATAAATTAATATATAATTTGGCCAATAGAATAATTCCTTTTATTATTTTAAAATTCTCGTTTCCTCATAAAAACCCATAACACTGAAGATCGACGACGGTTTCCTGTTCGAACCTTCTCTCCTCTGTTCTGGCGAATCCGCTCATCAAAACCTTTCGACCCAGTTAAAGTTTTTGTAGACCTCCCTCCCCTCTTCAAATCCATACCCACCACGTCCCCCCCCCCCCACCCCGACACTCCATCGTCGAGTTTTGTGCCTCCGAAGTCACGAACTTCAAGCCACCGATCCGCCTCGACCGCTGCGTCGAAGTGGACCCCCTAACATTGATAGTCGTGCCTCTCCATGCTCTAGGCTGTGGCACAAACCGATCCCGTCCAAGAGCACTGGTTTGAAAGTTATTCGCAAACCATAGTTTGAATTTAACTGAAAGGTATCGGCTTTAATAAAAATAAACTGTTTTTAACAGTTAAAAGCGTCGCAATTTATGAGTTTAGTATAAAAATTGTATCTTTAACATATTTTGTCGAAATCCAGTGAAACTAGAGATATTGGACTCGTGACGACGTTGTCTACATTATAAAAGAGATCGTCTACATTCTAAAAGAGACTAGAATGTATTTGGAGCTTCCTACAATTTTTGGAGGAGTGGAACCCAATGTGAGCAATCTAAATTCTAATTGGAATGTATACGCGTTGTGTAACTTATATAAGTGATGTATAAATTATATACGCATTGTATATCTCATGTATGGGCGTTCTATAAATTATATAAGCGATGTATAAGTTGTACACGCGTTGTATAAATCATATATGCGTTGAATGGAATTGAAATAAAATTGAAATGGATATATATATATATATATATATATATATATATATATACACGCACACACACACACTCCCCTCGTCAACAGACCATGGACGATATAAATTGATTGTGTTGTGAATGATTGATTGTGGTTGAGAATGATTGATTGTAGTTGCAACAAATTTGGTTGTCTTTGTGGTATATTCATTGTATTGTTAAAATGAATGATATGGTGGAAATCATTGAAATGAAAATATTGTAACGCTGCAAGGCCTAGGATAGCAGAGGAGCCGTGGTGGACACGGTGCCGGTGCGAAATACCCTGCCGGTGTAATGCTGAAATTTTCTGAAATGATAAGGTATATAAAATATTCATGTTTGATATAAATTGTTTGAACGATAAAAATAACATTTTTATTGTCTGTACGATGTATATAAAATATTCATGTTTGAAATAAATTGTCTGAACGATAAAAATAACATTTTTATTGTATATATGAATCGCTAAAAATATGCATGTTTGAAATTAAATGTTCTAATAATAAAAATCACATTTTTATTATATGTAAGGTTGAAATAAATATTTGTTGATTGGAAATAAATATTTGTTGACTGAAAATAATATTTTTGAAATGTATATGAACTGTTAAAAAAAACAAAGGTTGAAATAAATGTTTGTTGATTGAAAATAATATTTTTGAAATGTATATGAACTGTTAAGAAAAATAACTAAAGGTTGAAATAAATATTTTGTTGATTGAAAATAATATTTTTAACATGTATATGAACTATTAAAAATAATGAAAGGTTGAAATAAATGTTGGTTGATTGAAATAATATTTTTAACAAGTATATGAACTATTAAAAATAACGAAAGGTTGAAATAAATATTTGTTGATTGAAAATAATATTTTTAACATGTATATGTAGTGATAAAAATAGTCATGTATGGAAATAAATATTTATTCACTAAAAATATTATTTTTAGCTTAGAATGCACATATATACATGTACTGGACAGGTTAGGGATAAACTGCTAAGAAGAGAAACAAAATTTTATGCCTAACAAATAGGTACGTGTTTACTAATTTCCTTTTTCTTTTAAAATAGTTTATGAGCCTAAGGTTGGCCGCTTGGCAATTTTTCTTTTCTTTTAAAGATTGATGAGCCTAAGGTTGACCGCTTGGCAATTTTCTTTTCTTTTGTTTTAAAGATTTATGAGCCTAAGGCTGGCTGTTTGGCATTTTTCTTTTCTTTAAATGATTTATGAGCCTAAGGTTGGCCGCTTGGCAATTTTCTTTTAAAGATTTATGAGCCTAAGGCTGGCCACTTGGCACTTTCTGTTCTTTCAAATGGATGAGAGCCCTGCGAGGCGAGTTACAAATTTCCAAACCCCTCTCCGTACAAAGGAGGTTATGGCGAAATTTTCCAAAATTTCAAGGCGTTAGCCAAATTTCTGAAGTAGAAACGATTTAGAAATCATCGAATGAATTATATTTATATATATAATTAAAATAAAACTAATAACGATGCTGTAGTTTGTGTTTTGGAATAGTGATTTTAAACGATTATACCGAGAAATCCGACCATCGGGTTTCCCTGAAACTGAAACCGTTAGGTTCGCTTTGAAAATTTCTTTCCAACAATATAGATTTTGTTGAAATCCAACAGTTAGATTGTGTGAAATTTTTAAATCAAATTAGAGGAAAACAGCGCCAAAATGAATTATATTTATATATGTATATAAATATAATAAAAATAAAACGAATAACGATGCTGCATTTCGTGTTTTGAAATCGTAATTTTAAATGATTATTATAGGAGATCCGACGGTAGGATTTTCCCAAAATAGGAACACCGTTGGGTTTGATTTGGAAAGATCTTTCCAATGATATAAAATTCGTTAAGACCCAATGGTTAGAATTTGCGAAATGTTTAAATCAAATTTGGACGAGAGTAGCGTCAGGGCCATCAAATGACCTGAAGCGTCGTTCGATGGAAATGGATTATTTTTAAATAAATAAAAGTAGTGAAAAATCGTTTTAAAATACTTTGAACGATGTGGAATGGAGATAAACCGATTTTACTTGGTTTATCAGATATTGTGATGGTTGGATGTATTTGACATGAAAATTATACTAGTGAACGGAAATGTGGATGTCGAATAGTTTAACCATTGAAAGAATTGATTTGAATTCTATGTATGCGTGAATTATTTGAAAAGGACAAGTTAATTCTCATTTCAAATAATTGATCGATGATGAAAAGTCGAAGATGTGAAGACTATGGTTGAAGACCGGAGATCTTCACATCGTTTGGATGATTACCGATGTCTTGATTGGGAGGCATCCCAAGACAAGGTAATAAGTGGTGCTCGTCCAGACATACTTGGAGATCGACCGGATATGCGAGGGCCTTTCTCCTATATTTGATATACGGGACGAGGAATAAGGTGCCTCCGGTTTCGTTCAAACCCAGAACGGACTTGTATATGGATGTGTGTCTGACGTTGTAGATTGACAACGTGGCATGAGAAGATGTTTTGATTAAGGATTTTGTTGAAAAGAAAAGTCTTGTGGTTGAAGATCAAAGCACGTCTTTAATATAGCTAGCTTTGTGTATAGCGTTAATTCGCAAGCCTCACACCCCGGTATGAGCCAGAAACGGGAGAAGGTTCCAGGGAGAACATGCATTTCTTTCTAGCTAAAAGTGGTATTAGGGTTTTACAAGCTCTGACATTTTACTTATGTGGATGATGGAAAGCAAGACGCCTCGGTTATATCGGTCATTACGGTGCTGATGGATGGTTTGGTCAATATGTGACCAGTTTACGCCCCATAAGGCAGGGAAACGTATTATTCTGGCATTTTAATCCACTTTGTGTGGACCGGCCCTGTGGCTCCTAGGTGCAGTTGTGGCTGTATCCTAAGCCTTGAGCTAGACAGTCTCGAATGCGTTAAGGACGATCCCTTGCCTTGGTTCATGATGGAAATCCAACTTCCAATACGGCATGTGTGGTTTTGATTGTAAACCTATATATGGCGACATGATACATGGTACCCATGCCGTCGGTGATTGATATTATGATTGAAATTGTTTTTGAAACATATATGCACTAGTAATAATATCAAATGATTTTGATTTATACGTACCAAGCATATTTTGGCCATTATAAGGTAAAACTCTATCCTCCGGCTTTCGTTGCATTGTGTGATGGGACCTGAGTTTTATAATGGCTTCATTTTTTGTAAAAAGAATTGCGATGTTTAAATGATTTACTTGTTATAAGCACTGGCAATCCAATGGAGTAAACCCGTTCTGCATTAGCGGCATGGTCCTGTGATTGACCTTATTTTAAATAGGTTATGTAAGATTTCTCATACCAGTCCCATGACTGAATCGTAGTTTGTTTCACTTGCAAACTCGGGTGTCCATATTTCTACACGACCAGCCTTATGTTTAGGTTTTAGCAGGCTCATTCTTTATAGCTATGGAGCAGAAGATGGATTCTATCATTTCTATTTTGCTGTTCAGACTTTGTTATGTATATTATGTTTGATTCCACCGCAGACATTTTATATAAAGTTGAAACTGTATTTTCTACTAATTATGATCTTGTTATAGTGTGTAACTCTGATGATTATATTTTTTTCAGTGTAATTTATTATACATTATTTGGTGTAATGATATATTTCTTTTCTGCTATTATGGTTTATGTGTTATATTCCAAAGATTATCCTTGCTTTCGTGGCACGTGAGTTTAGGGTCATCACATCAGGTATCAGAGCTTTGGTTAATCTTAGTTCCAGAATATAACATATTAATGAACTCATCAGAAATAGAATCAGAAGTATTCTATGACGAATAACTCATTACAAATAGGATCATTAAGGTCCTAGAATGAGTGTAGCAGAATGAAATACACCCCAACTGATGCATATACATTTAAATATATGTCTCTGTTCTTTACAATATCTTTTCTGTTGGCCTAAGTCCTTGTCTGTAATTTGCAGATATAGTAGAAAATGAGTGGCAGAAGCAGAAGAAGTAATTCTATGGTTCAACATCTAATGAGCCAATCGTGCTCCCACAGTCAGAATCCGATATAGAAGCTCTATTAAAGAAGTATCGAAATATGGGTGAAGTACCAATCTTAGGAAAATAATCTATTATTGAAACACAAGCATGGATGCATTCTGCTGAGAGAATTTTAGAGGGTTTAAAGCTGAGGGATGACCAGAAAAGATTACTGGCATCCTGGGCACTCAAAGACAATGCTTTAATCTAGTGAAACTGCTACTAAGGATAATCCAGAAGGTAATATTACCTGGGACAAAATTTAAAGAAATTTTCAATGAAATATTTATTCCTCCAGAAGCAATTGATCGGCTATATGATGAGTTCTACTATCTGAAAAAAGGAGACATGACCGTTAAAGGAGTATCAGGATAAATTCCGTAGACTTTCTCGTTTTTCCCTGAAGCTAATTGAAAATCCTAAGAGGAAGAATTTGAGGTTTATTAATGTGCTTCAAAGGAGGTACAAAAATTACGTAACTGCACATGTGAAGCTTCCGTTTTCTGAAATGATATACATGGCTTATCGCTATGAGCATCTTGACAAGCAAGGCCTTTTAGAGGATGAAGAAGAAGTCAGTTCTAGCAAAAAAAGGAAGTCTGAAACTGATAGCCTAGATGCAAGTACGCAGACTGAGGCGAGTATGAAGTCTGAGGTCAGTAAGAGGCCAAATGAATTTAGAATATTTATAATAGCCAAAATAAAATTTTTAAATTTGTTCTAATTTTCCAAGTTGTTACATTGTGGTTAATGATCAAAGCACAGCTTTATTTAGTGTACCTTTGTGTATAGCATTACTTCGCGAGCCTCACATCTTGGTATGAGTCAAAAACGGAATGAGGACGGCAGGGAGTGCATGCATTTCTTTCTAGCTAGAAGTGTTGCCATGGTATAGAGCCCAAACATTTTTACTTATGTGGATGAGGGATTGTGAGGGCCCTCGGATATTGGTCGCTACTGGCAAAGTGATCGGTCCAATAGGACCGGGAAACGTATTGTTCAGGAATAACCAATCCATTAATGTATGTGTGGACCGACCCTGCTGCTAACCAGGGCTCGCCAATGTCCAAGTCTTGAGGCATTTGCTAGAGTGTCTCAAAATCGGTGAGGATGATTCGTAACCTCAACTCCTAATGGAAACCCGATTTCCAATACAATATTGTGGATTTGATTGTAAACCTATATATAGCGACATAGTATATGGTAGCTATGCCGTATAGGATTGATACATTTATATTGAAAAGTGCTTTAAAATGACTAGACACTAGTAATAATATCAAATGATTATTGTTTTTTACGTATCAATCATGTTTGACCATTATAAGTTAAAACTCTATCCTTCGGTTTGCGTTGCATTGTGTGATGGGACTTGAGTCTTTTAATGGTTTCATTTCTCCAAAAAGCATTGCATTGTTTAAAAGATTTACTTTATTTTATGCACTGGCAATCCAATGGAGTAAACTCATTCCGCATTAGCGGCATGGTCCTGTGATTTGCCTTATTATTAAATAAGTTAGGTAAGATTTCTCATACCAGTCCTATGACTAACTCGTAGTTTGTTTTCATCTGCAAACTTGGTTGCCCTTGTTTTTACACGGGCAGCCAAGTAAACAGGTAACAGGCTTATTTGGGATATGCATCGTAGCATGGGGTGCTCTTTTGGCAGAGGAGGAAGACTATCTTTTCATCCCTTATTTTGGACATTTAGACATCACCTTATCTATGATGTATTTGATGATGTTCTAGACTTATTTTCTATTTCTTGGAACCTTTTATGTACTAAGTAGTATCCTGTGTCTATGCAACTCAGATGTTGATGACATTTATGATTCCGCTGCTATGATGATGAGAATTGTTCTATGATTTCATGTGTTACGCTATTATCTATAATCTACTGACGTGATAAATGTGTTATATTCCAATGATTATCCTTGCTTCCGTGGCACTGTGGTTTGGGGTTATCACTCAATGTCTAATACTAGTGTGTTAAAAGTATAGTTAGCCATGCAAACAAGATCAAAGGCTAGAAAAATCCTGGAAGCCGTGGCTTCCCCATCATCGTCACATTCATCAGATTCTATTAATAGCGGTAGCTCGAGTGGCAGCGAGCTTGAGATTACCGAAAGATCGATTCCTACTCAATCGGCTAGTTCAGTTGAAGAATCTAATCACGGGGAACAAACTGAGAGGTAACATTCTCCGATTATACGCGAAGAGGTTGAGAATGTGGATATTATGGGTGGAGATGCACCGGCGGCTCTGGTAGCCTCGGATATGTTGCATGACGCTGTTATCTTGGAAAGTCCGATGGACTCGGTACCGTTGTGCCTGGATGCTATGGCACAGGGGTTCAATGTACCGGTGGGTGATGCTCACGCGTCAGGAGAAGGTGGAAGGGTTCATGCACCGCCTAAGGGTTTAACTTCCTGGAATATGCAAGCTTGTTTCGTAGGGTGCATGCCCCCATCCAATGATTTTATTCGGGACATGTTGTTCTATTTCCGTCTTGCACCTTCGCAATTGCATCCAAATGCTTATTCTTTTCTCTTAGGCACTTACATTCTTTACCAAGAATGTTTATATTTGGAGCCAACTGAAGAAGATATTTGGTATTTCTTTAATCTAAGGAGAACGTCTAGCAGATCGCCTTCCCAATGGTTCCTAGAAGCTACAGCCGCCACCAAATTATTCAATGTGACGTGGCCCAGGCCATCGGTGTTCAAACTAGATCGGTTCTTTGTGCGCTTCCCTCCTAGACTTCCGAGGAGGTGGATTGAAGGGAGCAAGTACTCTCAAACTTCACTTCCTATTATAAAGCTCTCGGAACCCGCATCTCATTATTACTCTTTTTTTTATTGTGGCAGGGATTCCGGAGCCACACACCGGTGAGGAGTACAAGCAGCTTCTCAACACCTTACGGGCGATTCCCGAGGGATCTCGCAAAAATGATACTATGACAAGCCAAGAGCGCCTTCACCGTGCAGGGTTGCATCCTAACGATCGGGCTATAATTAGGCCCATAGTTGTGAGCGTTGTACCAAAAAAGGTGGCAGCAAAAGGCCACGTGACCCCTGGTCAGAAAAGAAAGATGCCCTCTGCTGGGCCCAGGCCGAAGAAGGTTGTTAAGTTCCAAGGAGACGTCAGTGTAGATGGGGCTCGTGGTGAGGAGACTGCAGCCAGAGATGAGGGCCCATTGAATGTTCCCGTTCCGCCCACGATTGGAGGGACGGGGTAGGGAGAGTCGATTAGGCCATTATCTCCAGTGGCTTCTCCTGGAGCTGCCACTCCGCTTGAGTACGAGTGTTAGTTCGATGGCTTAAATAAACTTGACCTTGATGTATCCTTGCGGCTGATGCCGGCTATCATGGACAAATTAGCTCTTTTTGCGGAGGGGTTAACCCCTTCGAATGGACCACAATCAGGTTTGCTAAGAGAACACTTAGGGCATACACTCATTAACACCGCATATCATAATGGCTTATCTGAGCGTGTGACTTAACTGACTTGGCTTCCTTTCCTTGACGGTGATATGGCTAAACAGCGTGGAGGACGAGGTTATGGTCTTGGAGGCCGCCAACGCCCTAGGAATCCTTTCTTTGAGGGCTTTAGAAGAGGGACCAACGTGTAAGATACTCCGCCCTCGCCTGGTCGCAGTAGTGAGCACCAATGTGGGGATCGATCTCGATGATCTCCGACTCGTCCTCCTCCTCCGATTCGGGTGTCCGAGGGAGACTCTCGACTTAACTTAGGAGGTTCTCGGCGTCCGTCTTCGATAGCTTCTTCAAGCACAGCTTCTCTTGCCGCTATTCCAATTACCAAAGGAAGGGAGCCACCACTCATCCAACCAGGATTGGAGAAGGCGAGCGTAACCGTGACGCGGGAACTAGCGGTCTCTGAGCTACAAAGGCTTTCCTTGGAGGAAAGGAGGGCATGGTTAAAAATGACTTTCCCTCAACACTACTTTGATGAGCTGACGGCCCTTCCAGATCTCCGTCTGCTTCCAGCTAAGGACTCTGGAGAGATTTGGATGCATGTGAAGGAAGCGTACCACCAGGCTGACAAGTTTACCGCTATTCCTTTCATCTATCGGAGCTTATTAAGAGGAAGAATGTGGATCTCATGAATCAGAAGTTAACTATTGATGCTGAGTAGACCACCGACGTTCACCTAAATGCGGACATAGGCGAGTTTGTTGTTTGTGTCATGGGTACAATGTCATTCATTCCTGTATCTTTAAATGCTAACTCATAAATATCATTGGCGTAGCTGAGATAAAGAAAGGGTATGAGGCACTCAAGAGGGAAGCCAATCACTCCCGCTCCATTTTCACTGAAAATGAAGCCAACCTAACTACCCAGAACACGGCCCTAAAGAGGGACAAGGTCGAGGTGGATAAAGTATGCACCGATCTGAAAAGGGAAAACGTGTGAGTTTTCGACCTCCAAACTGGCAATAATGCCCTGAGAGCGGAGATTGACAGCCTGAAGAGATAGCTTGAGGAGATGAAAAAGGCCAAGGAGGACGCGGAAGCCAGTAATTGGGATGTTTGGGCACATTGGATGGACTGAGAGCGGCCCATCTAAGAGAGGTGGAACAACTGAGAAAGGAGTTGGAGGATACAAAATTCTGGGTACAGTCATCTGTGGAGGAAGATATCTAGAACATGTATGTTAAGGTTATGAGATTCCATGAACTTTCATGGGTTGACGATTATCCCCGGGAGCTAGCCCGGACTTGGGATAGGTTGGTTCTATATAAGGCCTATCTGCGCCAAGTAGATGTCAGATCCTTGGATGGACAACAGCTCATGATTGATCTCTTGACCGCTGAAGAGCGTGAGAGGCTAGAGGAGGGTAGTAGGTTGTTGCTTGAGGATGTAGAGAGAGATAGAGGCTCACTGCTGGGAAAGAGATGTGCATTGTGATTGAGAGTGTTGTGGTTGCGGAAACATTTGTAGAAGGAAGCTCCTATCGGCCATTGGCCCCTGAATCGATTATGGTGAGCGATCCCGCAACTTCAATTTAGGTTTTAACTGAGATTGACACTGAGCACCCGGGGCTAGGAGAGACCGGATTCACTTTACCTACAATCACAAGTACCCCTCTAGACATTTCTACACCATCCCTTACCGGGGGTAAATTTCTTTTGCAATCATCCTCGAGGATGACGTAATTACCGAATTTGCAGACTAAAATGTTGTATTTTCAATGTGCAGCCCTTCTTGGACTGACCATGACATCGGGCCCTGCCCTCGTGGCCCCCCAAACAACTGGATCTGAGCAAGGACTTGTGGTAGCGCAATTTGGAGAAGGTGACGATCAGTTGGGTACTTACTCAGATATAAGGTTAACTCCCAGCATGTATAAGAGTCTTATGGAGGATAGAGAGGAGGTTGATGGGCTAGTTCTTACAACAGAGGCCCGGTGGAAGCTGATGTACCCTTGATGGCTGCTATGGTGGAGGCCCAAAAAGAAAAAATAGTGGCTAAGAGTAAAGAGGTAAAGGAGCAGGAGAGGCATGATGAGGCTGCCAGGAAGGAGGTCCTAATGAAGATCAGGCAGAATGTTGAGGCGAGAGCCGTTGAAATGGTCGCGAAGAGGAAGGCCGATGAGGAGGCCGAGAAGAAGACGGCTGATGATGAGGCCCGAAAGAAAAGTGAGGACGAGGAAGCTTAGCAGAAGGCTACTGAGTCCCTCGAGAAAACCAAGGCTGGTGTTGTCACGCCGCATAAGTCTTATAAGCTTGCTGAGCGTCGGGCTGCCAAAGAGGCTGGGGAACGGGCTGAGCGAGAAGGCAAGGAGTTACTAAAGAAGAATGGCGTTGTAGTAGGCCTTGCTTCCAGAAGTGCCCCTATGCCTACGCCGCATACCACCCTTCTTGATATCACTAAGATCTCTAGCGGTGAGGGTGCGAGCGAGAGGCGTCTCTCGCTTCTCATGAATCGACCACTTCTCAAAAGGGCCGAGATGGAGGAAGCAGCTCTGGTAAGAAGAGGCCCGGTGCAAAGGATGAACCGTCGAGCGTTGAATCTACAAAAAAGCACAATAATAAGCAAAATAAAAAAATACATGATTAGTGTTAGCAACTTAAGTAGAAGTTACCACTAATTTCGGTAGTGTAGGCCGATAGTTTACTCGAGTACGACCCTCGCATTTGGTTTTTCAAGAAATGGTGTGGTTTTCATGTACACCCCTGTCATTACAAAGAAAGATGTTAGACATGTAGTTTATCTTAATATGTGTGTGTAGAAATGAAATATGAATTAGTAAAGATCACAATTTGTGTTAAGTATTTGTATGTTCTTCTTATGTTTCAGGCGTCCCGTACTTGCATAAGCATACTTATTGTTACACCTAATAAAAAAGCGATTGTGTGCTACGCTCTGGATCAATTATTCGAGAGGGTTGTGATTATGTACCGCGCTTTGGGTCAATTATTCCAGAGGGGTGTGATAGAACGCAGACTTCTAGTAAGTTTCCCTCAGCTCAAGAGACCCATAGTTTGTGAAGCTAGGCTGAGCGCCTTTTATGTTTGGGTTTCCCAGGGTAAATCCCAATTGTAGCGAAAGCATATGACGTCACGTTGTGCGGTCCGTCCGGTATGTGGCTCTCACGTCGTTCATCGGGTTAATGCGAGCCGCAGGTGTCGTTTATTCACTTGAGAAGAGATGCCCTGATCATCGGCGCGTAGGGTCTGATCGTGGCCATGGGCTACCCTTTGTCCTTGAGAGCTTTAGGGAAGAAACGATTTAAGAGTTGGTCTCGGCGCTGCACCAAGATTCGACCGGTACCTATAGCCGAGGGAGGGATTTTCATCACTCCCGCCTGACTGTTGGGTGGCCCCAAGTCGCTTGGGACTTGGCGTAGAATGATTTATCCACAGTCTTGGTACGGGATTAAGATTCGAGTTTGTGGTTATTTGTACTCGGTCGTGCCGCGGGCCGGCGACTCGAGTAGCGTTGTTGGCGACTGTACTCGGGGTGCCGGTCGTAGTCGTTGTGTTTTGGCCTCAAGGTTGGCTCGAGACTCAGATGATGACACTGAATTCGTGCTTGAAGGCGGATACGACAACTGGCTATTTCAACGTAAGCTATTTGTCAGGATTTGTCAAACATGTCATGCGTGGAGTAAGCATAAACAGGAAGAGATGGGAAGTTGAGCATCATTTCCACTAATAAATTTGGTAGTAACAGCCTTTACAATGCGTTGAAGTATTAGAAAATAGAACAATATTGGAAAGCATAACTAACTGCGTACTAAGTTTTGTAAAGTAACGATGGAGATGTTCACTATTCCATGCCCTTGGGAGTTCAGCTCCGTCCACGGTTGTGAGTTTGAAAGATCCATTGCTGAGCTTTCGTTGCCTGGAGTACGGACCTTCCCAACGAGGAGTGAGGACTGTAGGTTGAGGGAAGACCCCGACGTTGAGGTCCTTATGGTGGACCCTAGAATTGAAGTATCGGGCAACTCGTTGCCGTTGGGCAGCGGCTCGGAGATCAACTTCATTCCTTTCCTCTTCCAACAAGTTAAGTGATCCTAAAAGTAAATCTTGATTTGTCCTCGGGTCAAAATTGGTGACTCGATGAGATGGAAGCTTGAGTTTGATAGGAATGATGGATTTAATAACTTTGTTGACCGCATCGACCTGCCAATTGGCTTAAGGATAAGCCACTGTCGAGAATATCTTTTTGATGCTGTGCCATTGGAAGAAGGCTTTGAATTCAGCGTTCTCGAATTATGTGTCGTTGTCAGAGATGATAGCTTGAGGGACCCCATATCGAGTAATGATGTTGCATAAAATGTAGTTGATCATCTTCTTGGTGGTGATTGTGGCGAGAGCTTCGGCCTCTGCCCACTTGGTAAAATAATCAACTGCGACAATGGCGTATCGGGCCCCGACCTTGGCCATTGGAAGAGTTCCAATGATGTCAATTCCCCACATCGCGAAAGTCCATGTGCTAACCATTTGTGTTAGCTCTGTTGGAGGGGCTCTCGGGATATTTGAGAAGCGCTGGCACTTGTCGCACTTGCAAGCACAGTCTGCAGCATCTTGATCGAATGTGGGCCAATAATAACCATGTCTAAGAATTTTTTTGGCCTGGGTTTTCCCTCTAGTATGGTGTCCGCACTCCCCTTCATGTACGTCAGTTAAGACTTTGATGGCGTCATGATGGGCTACACATCTGAGCAATAGGACGGAGAAACCCCTACGATAGAGAATCCCATCCATAAGAAGACAGCGAGCCGATTGGCGGGTGAGTGCTCGTCTTTCTTTGTAGCTCCTCGGAAGGGTCTAGTGATTTATGTAATTCTTGATTGGCATCAACCAAGATTCAGGTTTGGGTTCGGCATTCATGACCGCCTCAGTTTGAACCTACTTGATAACAGGGGTGTTGAGCACTTCGACGGCGGCGAATCTCAAGAGTTGCAGATCCTCGGAGCTTGCTAGTTTGGATAGCAAATATGCCTTTTAATTCTGCTCTCGAGGTATGTGAGTGATAACGAAGTAATCGAGGTAAGTGAGTAATTCCTGAACCTTGTTTAAGTACAGGGTGAGTCGTTCCCCCTTAGCTTGATATTCCCGTTGTACTTGACGCACGATGATTTGTGAGTCGGAGAAGATTTGGATTGTCTTTAGTTTGAGCTCAATTGCAATTCTGAGTCCGGCAATCAAGGCCTCATATTCTACATCATTGTTGGTAGCAGGGAAATTTATTTTTAGTGCATAGCATATTGGGCGTTCCTCGGGGGTGATGAACACGACTCCGGCCACAGAACATCTGTTGTTGGAGGACCCATCCACGAACAATTTCAACTGTATACCGGGAGCTTCCGTGTTTTTTTGATGGAGTCTCCTCGGTTGTAGTAAACTCTACTATGAAGCCAGCAAGAACTTGGCCAAGGACGGCTCAGCGGGGAATGAATGTTATCTCAAAATGGCTCAGCTCCATACTCCATTTTAGTAGTCGTCCTTACGCTTCGGGTCGCTGCAGGACCGGTCGTAGTGGCTGATTGGTGAAAACCTTTATAGCATGAGACTGGAAGTATGGTCAAAGTTTTTGAGAGGAAATGAGTAAGAAAAATGCTAGCTTTTCCATCTTCGGGTAATTGTTCTCTTCCCCTGTCAATCATTTGCTTATGTAGTAAACGGGCCATTGGATGCGGTTCTCGAGGCGGATTAACACCGAGCTGATTGCCTGCATAGAAACAACCAAATAAATGTATAAGTCCTCATGGTCAATGAGCTTAAATAGGATATGTGGTTGCTCTAAGTGACCCAAAAGTTTTTTGAATGCAGAAATGCATTCTGGGGTCCACTCGAAATTGTGTTTCCCTTTTCGAAGTAAATCGAAGAAAGGAATGCACTTGCCATTGGCCTTGGATATGAACCGACGTAATGCGGCGACCTTTCCATTTAAACTTTGGAATTCTTGATGTTCTTGGAGATTTGGATGTCCCAAATTGCTTGAATTTTTCTTAATTAACTTCAGTAACCTGGGAGTTGAGTATGAAACCCAAGAATTTTCCTGAAGCGACTCCAAAGGAGCATTTCACGGGGTTGAATTTCATGTCGTACCAGCGGAGGATACCGAACATTTCAGAGAGGAAGTGGACGTGACCTATTGATACTTTAGATTTCACCAACATGTAGTCTACGTAAGCCTCCATGGACTTTCCGATTTGGTTTTTAAGAGTCGATTAACCATTCCCGGATAAGTAGCGCCGACATTCTTAAGGATGAAGGGCATGACGCAATAACAGTAAAGTCCCAGGTCTATTATGAAAGAGGTATGATCCTGGTCGCGAAGGTTCGTTGGGATTTGATTGTATCCTGAATAGGCATCCACGAAAGATAGCAGCTGGTATCCGACGGTTGAATCGACAAGTCGGTCGATCTTCGGGAGAGGAAAGCTGTCATGGAGTCAAAGAAGTCGGCGTAAGTTCTCCATTTTCCGTTGGCCTTCTTGACCAGAACTGGATTGGAGACCTATTCGGGGTAATTGGGTTCACGAATGAAATTGTTGTTGAGTAGATTGTCTACCTCTTCCTCAAGTGCTTTGGTCCTCTCGGGTCCTAAGAAGCGGTGTTTCTGCTTGACTGCAATTGTTGTAGGATCGATACTTAGACAATGGCAAGCAATTACAGGGTCGATGCCTTTCATATCGGAACGAGTCCATTCAAACACATCTAGGTTAGCCTTCAAGGAATCCACAAGATCTTCTTTGATTGCGGGATGGAGTTGCGATTCTATCTTTAGCACTCTTGATGGATCATTGTGATTGAAGGGAATATGTACTGTAGATTCTACCGGGGTTTCCCTCTCATGCTCGAGCTCTTCGTCCTTCCGTGGGTCGAGTTCTTTGGAAAGACGGCAGTGGCGCCTGGGCCAAGGCCCAAGCACTGCTGATTGCTATGCCGAAAGAGTCTTGGTGCAAGAAGGCTTGGGCACTGCTTTTCCCTTGTCCTTATTGCGCACATTCTTCCATTCTATTGTGTAACATTCTCTGGCGCTTACATGGTCGCCTCTGAACCATTCCAATCCCATTTCCTATCGGAAATTTCATTAAAAGAGACCATGGCGACATGCAGACTCGAAACTCCGTTAGAAAAGAGTGTCTAAGGAAAGCGTTATAGGGGGTGTCAATGTCTAGAGCCACGAAAGTGAGGATTCGGACCCGGCTCCGATCCCCCTTGCCTAGCTCCACATGTAGATTGATCATTCCCACTAAGGAACTAGAAGCCCCATTGAAGCCGTGGATCGTGGCGCGGCATGGCTTTAAGTCATTTGTTTCTAACCTCGTCTGGTCGTAAGCAGCTTTGAAAAGGATGTTGACTAAGCTTCCGGAGTCGATTAATACTTTTCGGACAACAACGTCACCGATCTGAGCCGTGATAACTAGTGGATCAGTGGTGGGGATTTCCACCCCAGTGGAATCTCTTTCATGGAAAACGATGTCGTCCCACATGGTCTTTTGGAGCTTGGCTGGGACGGATTCGTTGGGTGCAGAGCAAGTTTCATAAGTAGCATGTTTTATGGAACTCACATACTCTTCCATTTTTTGGAAGCTGTCATGTGTGGGATAAGGTCCGCCACATATGGTGTTGATTACGATCGCACTCCTTGGTTTAGATGGATCTGGAGCTACCTTGGTGGCTGCCTGAGGCGCTGGTGCCTGAGGCTTTGGATTTTCTTCAGGAGGAAAAGGTTCTTGGACGTGTTTCTCAAGTTGATTTTCGTGGATAAGCTTCTCAATCACATCCCTGAGTTGGCGACATTCATTGGTATTATGGCCATACGCGTAATGGTATCAGCGGTACCTCCCAGTATTTTTCTCAAGGTCGGTTGTTTCCCTAGTGCGTGGCTTCTTATATGGAAAAATGTTGCATGTCTCCAAGTATATTATTTCTAGATCCTCGTTTAGCGGGGTGTATGTCTCGAAGGCTCGGTAAGGGCCGGGCTTTCTTGGCTCAGTTGGGGCCAGATCGTTGTTCCGACCATCTTGCCTACCATTCTTCCATCTTTGCCTATTAGGTCCTGCCCCTTGTTCTGATCAAAGGGCACTCCTACTTGTTTTCTTTTGAGGTTGTTATTGGGAGCGCCTGCTTGAGAGCCATTGGGGTGACTGGTGGCTGAGAGTCGGTTGCGACTTGCCTTTTCTTGGCATAAGCACCAATCCGCCATCACATAGAAGGAGTCAAGGCTTTTTACTTGATTCTAATCAATCCACGCCTCGAATTCGGAGGTACGGAGGACACTTTTGGTTAATTGAAAGATTATGGTGCGAGGATCTGGATTTTCGACCTCGGCGAGGGCGATATTGAACCTGGAGAGGTAGCTTTTGAGCGACTCTTCGGGCCCTTGGTGCAGGTTGGAGAGGGTGAGGGCATTCTTTGGAGTTGGTACATGCATTCTGAATTGCTTGATCAACTACGTCGCTAACTAGCCGAAGTTGTTAATGGAATCAAGTGGGAGGCGAGAGAACCATAATAAAGCAGTTACTAATTAGAAGACTGGGAAACACTTGCATTTGACCGGATCTTTTCCCCTGGCTCGAGTCCATTTGCCATTCATATCGATTTAGGAAGGCACATGGGTCAGCGGTGCCGTCGTAGAGCGACATTTGCGGCATGCTAATGTGTGCTTCCCATGAATCGTGCACATTTCCTCGCATTTCCCTCATGATACTTTGAACCATGTCGGTTAGGTAAGTCGGATGGGGATCCTCCATTAGGACCTATGGGTTTTGGCGGGGTTTTGGAATTCTTTAGCGAGGGCGTCTTCTATGTTGGATGTCCGGATCGTCTTCCTCCATGTCCTCGACATCTATAATTAGGTCTTGGTATGGACGGTGAGGCAGAGCAGGGTGATGTTGTTCCTGTTCTGGAAGGACGTGGGCCATGGGAATAGAGGGCCCATCAGCCTAGTTACTCACCATCGGGTTACGTCGAGGTAAAGCTTGGTTTATAGGACCTGGTCCATCATTGATGATCAAGCGAGAGCAGTCTTGGTACTATGCCCCTCGCTATATGTGACTGCAGTTTGGTCGTCGTTGTCGTTTCCATTGCCGTTGGCATAACCGTTGCCATTACCGTTATCAAGGGCATTGGTGTGGGCAGTGACGTTGTTGATGAGGCTAAACCTCCTCCTTTGATGCGGGCCCCTCGACTCGGAAGAGGAAATTTTCGATATGATTGGCAGGGGTCAAGCATTGTTCCGAGTTAGTTGAAGTCAAGCGACGATGCGCTGACTTTCTTGAAGTTGTCGCATAAGGTCGATGTTATTCCTTAATACTTGATTGAGCTCAACTGTTGTATTCTCATATTTCTCATTAAGCGCACGGACTTAAGCTTGTGTTGCAGGCGCTTCGGGGTCCACACTAGGAGGGATGGTTTCATTAGTGGTCGGGATGTCTGTCAGTTAAGGTTATTGGGACATACCGGCCTTGGCTGCGGCTGAAGAACTTACTATTGCGTTCTTTGGTCGCTTTTCCATCATGAGCTAACTCGACGACAGGTTTAGCAAGGAACCTCAAGCTCGTCGGGGGTTGAGATGACAATGTGCGACAAAGGCGCAAAATCCGAGTTTTCTCAGTGAAAGCACCGAATGTTGACAGCAAAAAATGTCGTAAACACAAAAGATTCCAATTACTAGGAATAGTTAATTTGGTCGCACAGACAAGAGTAGAAAAGCTGTAAATAACACAAGAGATTTATAGTGGTTCGGCCTCAGGAGGGTCCTACGTCCACTTTAAAGAGTTGTTGGAATATTATTGATCAAAAAGTTTACAAGCTTCAGACCCCCTCATGACATATCATTACATTTATTTAAAAGCTAGATGACGTCATATCTAAGCTATATGATGTCATCTCTTGGGCATGATGTCATTGCTCTCATATATGATGTCATAATTATCATATATTAAATATATTTAAAAAGGGACATTTTTGTCCTTCTTCTTCCTCAAATGGGAGATGCCATTAATGGAGCACTCTAGAGGTCCCAAGGTCTCAAATTCCAACCCCTTTCAAGTGTGAAGTAATGGAGTGTTTATATGAAAGGGAGTAGGTAGGAGTAGGTGGGAGTAGGTAGAAATAGTGGACCACGAGCAGAAATTCGCACCTGGAGCCTGATCATTCCAGAATTTCGCACCTGGAGCCTGTGCACGCTGAAAATTCGCACCTGAGCTGTAATAATCCTGAAAATCGGAACCAATTTAAAAATTTTATTTTGGCAATTTTAATGAATTTTGGATATTTAAAATGATTTAGTTTAAATAATAACGACTAGTAATTTATTTTGAATAGAATTAGAATGTACAAATTATTTAATTCAAAGTTAGAATATAAATATTTATTTTAATTATAAAAAGGAATTGGAAATGGCGCGGTAGTTTGAAAATTCAATTTCAAATTTTAAATGAATGTACAGAATTCAAAATAACCGCATTTTAGTGAAACCAGAAATATTTGAATCTGTTTGAAAATATCTTTCTAATGAATCCGAAAAATTGATATTTCATAGCGGGATTAAAAATTTATGCCCAATTGAAAATTCAGAATAGTCGATATGGAAATATAACCCCAAAAAATAGCAATTTTGCAAACGACCTTCGTTTTCGACGAGACCACTTTTGTCGGATCAGGAATGTCAAATTGTTGTTAGATTCCAATTTTCATAATTTTTGGAATCAATATGTGAGCGTGGTGAATTAAAACGCATTTTGTAATTTCAAATTGAATTTATTCGACTGGAAAATGACCGTTTTTCAAACAATCTCCAAGTTTGACAAAATTAGTTTTGTTACGACCATATTGTCAAAACATAGCCAGATTTATTTTTCTGGAATTTTTGGAGTTCGTATGTAGCCCCAATAAATTGAAATGTGCATTTAAATTAAATATATATTTATTTACATTGTAATTTAAAAGAAAACTGATCATAACAGCCGAATTGACTTGCGAAACATGTCCCATTGTGTTCGGAATGGATGTAATTAGCTAAGGGCGAGAGTTGTTGGGTTCGATTTGGAGATCGAATGGAAAGGTTGTTTTTAAGAGAAAAAATAAAAAAATTATTATATATAGGGGTTTGACCGGGATCAAACCCCTAAAATAAAAATCTCGTGGTCAACCACGAGAAGCCGTCGCCCCTCTCCCCTCCCAGATTCAGAGCGCATCGACGGACCTCGCCACCAACGGCCGCCGCCTGTCACCGAGACCCCCTCCTCCTCCTGCCGTGCGAGCTCCCTATCTTATCCTCCCCCTTCTCGAACCCACCGCAACCCCCCCCCCCCCCCCGCCAAATCGAGCCTAAACCATTGTAAAGCCATCGCCGCCCCTTTTACCATCGCCACCAGGCTACTGATCCACCTCCGCCCAATGCTCCACCACCGTGAACAACGGTAACCCCCTCCCCCTCCGATTTTAATTTGTGAGTTTTCTTTTTAAATTTATTATTCTTTGATTGATAAATTTTATTTATATAATGTTATAAATTTTATCAACATAAAGTTGTGATTTTTATTAAGAAAAAGTTTAATTTACATACATGAAAAGATTAGATTTTTATACACTAAAAAATGTTATTTTTACACTGAAAAAGTAAAGATTTTTAAATATGAAAGCTAAATAAAGATCCAATTTATATATATACATAATAGCTAGATAAAAAATTTGATTTTTATATATAGGGAAGGGAGGTAAAAATCCGATTTTTGCATGTATGGTTTTGAAATCAAAATACGATTTATATATATATATATCACTGATAAAAATAAGATTTTTAGCATATATATAGCTTTGAAATGAAAAATAAAAACGTGATATTTTATTTGTATAAAACGACATAAGGATGTGATTTCTATTTACATAAAGATGAGATTTTTATTTACATAAAGATGCGATTTTTATTTACATGAAGACATGATTTTTAATTATATCAAAATATGATTTTTAGCATTATAAAAATATGGTTTTTATGATAGGGATAACAATACAAAAATGTGATTTTTATATATGTTGTAGCAAAATAAAAATTGAATTTTTATAATATATGAAGCGAAATAAAAATTTGATCTTTATATAAGAAGTAGAGATATAAAAATATAATTTTTAACATTAACTGTGTGAAACAGATTATGTGGAAATCACAAAGAAGAGTGCTACGCACTGGAAATAAAACCGTTCAGAAATAAAGAATAGAGGAGTGGATCCCAAAGGTGAGAACTCTCTCATTGAATTCTTTGTACAATATTTATTTTATAACTGAATATATGAATTACTCCCTTTCGTCCACGGATCATGGACGACTTGTTTGGTTGTGTGTTTGGATAGATTTGTTTGTGTGAATTTGATTTGTGACGTGAAATGGAAAATAAATTATTCATGTATTGAATAAAATATTTTATCGTTAAAAATATAATTTTTAACGTGTATATGAATAGAATAAATATTCATTTACAAACCGGACGGTTTGTTTATGTAAACTTATTTATCTGATATTGATTGGGACGATAAATTTTACACATCGCCCAACTACACAAATAATAATCAGTCTTTGTTGTTTGAAAACCCCACACGGGTATTGGGATGATATTTGACGTACACTGATTCCAATAATTAGTAGTATGTCAATCGATGGGTTGATAGGCTGTGATGAGCGTTATTTATTTATTTTTAACGCTTATACAGTTGTGTAATGCACTCTGGATGATGGTTAACTGTGTTTGATTATTGTTGTGTACATGTATGTATGAAAACCATATAAATAATATTATATGGTAATTGACTGTGCCAGATTCCAATTCAGAACTGAGGAAAATGTGATTTTGATGTCCAACTTGGGATAGACACGAATATATTTAAATATATAAAGCCGTGTTGATTGAATTAACGCAATTTGGACGTGAACGATATTTATATCGATTTTATTTGCTTTTATAATGAATATCGAAATGAAAGTGATTTCAAAATCTAATGTTTTGAAAATATTATCGTTTATATATTAATGATATGGAATATTCAATTTTTTATTCAAAATTGAATATGAAGTAGAAATCATTTTGAAAACGAATTTAAAATGATTTATATAATACGTTTTAAATGGAAACCAACGAGATATATATATTATATATATTTAATGGCCAGAATAGAACGTCCCGCGCCGCGGCAGTTCGTAAAATTCGACCTTTGACTTCGAATTGACATTTGGGAGATCCGACCGTCGGATTATCGTGAAACCGGAATCTTGGGTTCATATCGAAAAGAGCTTTCTAACGAAGAAATTAGAAATCTAACAGTTGCATTTGGAATTATGTCCAAATCATATTTGGAAAAGGTCACTATAAGTGCAGATTGATGGCCGCTTATGGAAATCTACTATACAGGCCTTGATAAAAATATTAAAAATATTAATAATTTGTATAAAATCATTATAAATGATTTGGAAAGAATCGGGATGAAAAATTCCATATTTGAAAAGATAAAAATATATTTTATCGAAATGAACTAGTTATTAACTAGAATTATAATCGAATTATTTTTAAATAAATTAATTGGATTTGAAATGGTTTTAAAAATGAACAGAATTTCCAATGTATGAATTCGAATGGATTTGAATTGAAATTATCTTTGGAATATTTTGATATTGAATTCCGTGATTATACGGACATTATGGAGGAACTTGGAAGATATATATGTTGTTATACAATACAATATTTGTAGATTTCAGAATTTGATATTGAATATAAGCCGATATAATTTCTATTCAGAGCCTCGTATTTAATATCAAATTGGATTTTGGGTTTGTCATGAACGGTGTCTTCATTAACTCTGTTCTTAAACCCAGTTTACGAAAGATATAAATCTTTTAATTAAGATTTAATGAAGTTTAGCAATTAATAAACATTTAATTGGAATTGAATTGAAATTTGTTTTTGGGTTTATCGTGAATGGTGTTTTAAATAACACTTGTTCTTTAACCCGATTAACAATGGAATGTGATTTTGGGTTTATCGTGAGTTGTGTTTTAAATGACATTAGTTCTTTAACCCAGTTAAAGACAAGATTAATTTCTTAACTTTGAAAAATCATTAAGAAATGATTTTTGGAGATTAAAACCGAGTTAGAGTTTTAATAAATCTTTAATTAGATTGGAATGTGAATGGGATAATTAATATTATCAAATTTATGAAAGGATCGAGAATGGAGTACCACCAGTTTTACTTCAAGCGATAGATAAATCTTTAATTAGATTTGAAATGGTAATTGAATTTACCGATAACACTGTGGTGTTAGATACGAAGTATTACCAGTTTTACTTCATGAGATGAATAGATTGGGATTGGGAAATTAAACCAAATGATTACTTCGGTAAGGCACGCTAATCTCGACAAGTTTGGATAAACCATAATTTGGTTTGAATTGATATCCAAAGGAAGATTAAAAAATAAATTTAAAGAATTTATCTTTGATAAAATTAATGGGAACCTTTCCCAAAGTACAAGAATATTTGAATAAAGGAATATTCTAGATTGGAATGAGGCATATGTTGAGTTTTTATAGCACTCGTTTATTATATACGCGAGTTATTCAGAAAGACTGGGTTTATCCCATTCTGAATAACTGATTCGACGATGACTCGACGATGAAGACGGTGGTTGAAGACCGGAGGTCTTCACATCGTTTGGATGATTACTGATGCCTTGATTGGGCTGTACACCCAAGATGAGGTAATAAGTGGTGATCGTCTAGACGTACTTGGAGATCGACCAGATATGCGAGGACCTCTCTCCTGTATTGGACATATGGGACGAGAAATAAGGTGCCTCCGGTTTCGTTCATACCAAGAATGAACTTGTAAATCGATGTGTGTCAAACATCGGATTTCATTCTTTGTGATTGATAGACATCGGTTGCATAGCGTGAATAGCCTGTGGAATGCTGAGATGAAAATGTTTAGGGCTTCTGTTGAAAAGCAGAGTCTTGTGGTCGATGATCAAAGCATGGCTTTAATATAACATAGCTTTGTCTATGGCGTTATTTTGCAAGCCTCACATCACGGTGTGAACCAGAAATGGGAGAAGGATCCAGGGAGAACACGCGTTTCCTTCTAATTAGGAGTGGTGTCAGGGTTTTGCAAGCCTTGACGTTTTACTTATATGGATGATGGATAGCAAGGCGCCTTAGTTATATCGGTCACTACGGGGGCCGATCGATGGTATGGTCGCATAATAACCAATTTTACGCCCTATGGGTGGGGTAATGTATTGTTCAGGCATTTTAATCCACTTCGCATGGACCAGCCCTGTGGCTCCTAGGTGCAGTTGCGGCTGTTCCTGAGGCTTGGGCTAGACAGTCTCCAAGCGGTTAGGATGATCCCTTGCCTTGGTACACAGATGGAAATCCAACTTCCAATGTGTGACAATTGCGGTTTTGATTGTAGAGCCTAGTATTGGCGACACGATATATGGTACCCATGCCGTCTAGGATTGATATATTTATATTTGAAGTTGTTTTATACACTATGCACTTATAATAGTATCAAATGATTTGTTTTAACATACCAAGAAAGTTTGTCTTTTATAAGGGAAAACCCTATCCTCTGGCTTGCGTTGCATTGTGTAATGGGACCTGGGTCTTATAATAGATTCATTTTTCCAAAAAGCATTGCGATGTTTGTTATATTCACTGGTATTCTTGGGAGGAAACCCATTACGTGTTATATGGCATGGTCCGTTGATTTACTTTATTTTAAAGTAAAGTTTTAAAACAACTCTTTTAGTTCTCATACAAGTCACATGTCTGACCTGGAGTTTATTGTTTTAACCTAAAATCTGGGTGTCCCTATTTTCCACACGGGCAGCTAGTTGTTTCGGTTTTGCAGATATTATATTCATAGGATCCTGGTTTAAAACTGGAATGATATTTGGAAAGCTCAGTATCCGTTCATGTAACAACCCAGAAAATGCGAGCCAATTTAAAAATTTTAAATTGATTATTTTAAAAGAATTTAAACAATTGAAATAGAATGTTTCAATGAAATAATGAATTGGAAATAGTGAGGCAGTTTGAAAATTTGAGTTCAAACTTTGACTGACTGTACCGGGTGGAAAATATAACAGATTTTAGTGAAACCAAGAATATATAAATTTGTTTATGAATACCTTTCTAACGAATCTGAAAAATCGAAGTTTCGTAGCGGGAATCAAAATTTATGGCCAAATGAATTTTCAGAAAGGTCGTTATATAGAATATATAGCCCTTGAAAATAGACATTTTGCAAACGACCTCAGAATTCAACGAAACCACTTTTGTTGGATCCGGGATGTCAAACTATTGCTAAGTTTCAAATTTCATAATTATTGAAGCTAGTATGTGAGCCGGGCAAAAGAAAATGTGATTGGTCGATTTCTGTTAAATTGGGTCGACCAGAAAATGGCCATTTTTCAAACGATCTTAGAATTCGACAAAACTAGTTCTGTTGGGACTGGATCGTCAAAACATAGCTAGATTTATTTTTCTGGAATTTTTCGAATCAGTTTGTGGCCCTGGCAAATTGAAATGTACGTTCAAATTGAATATTAAATGTTTTATACTTTAATTTGAAAAATAACAGACTGTAACAGTCGAATTGGCCAACGAAATATATCCCATTGTGTCTGGGATGGGGGTATTTAGCTAGGGGCGATAGTCGTTGGGTTGAAATTGGTGTTCGTTTAGTCAAAAGGATATTTTTGAATTTAAAATTAAAATATAATGGGCCAACCCTGTAACACCCCACCTCCGCTAGGGTCACTCGCAAAGGAATGCACTAGCTTTAGAGGGGTATTATTGGTAAACATGTACAGAAATATTACAAGACAGAACATATATATATAAAACAGCAGAAGTAAAACAAATTTCATTACCTTGTAAAATAAGGTCTAAAGCCTTTTACATCAAAACCTGTCTTGCAAAAATAAAGAAGCATAAAGCCATTTCATAAATTATTCCCCAAGTAAAACAGTAAAGTAGCCATAGCCAAGAGAAGTCCAAGCCATGCGTGATGACCTTCAAACAGAAGAAGTCTAAACTAATAATAGCATTTCCTCCCTGTAACCTGGGGGGGAAACGGAAGACAAGAGGCGAAAGAAAACAGGGTCAGTCATAAAGACTGGTAAGCCCTATCTACTATATAAACTAGTAAAGTTAACTGGCATGAGGAACTGAGATGAACATAAGTATGATGACAAGATAGATAAGCTAAACCAAAATAACAGGATGAACTACTGTACCAAGATAAACGAGTGTGTCATGATAAACTACGGTGTCAAGATAAATCAAGGTACCACATCGTCAGGTTTCTATCAAGTATAGTATCCCAAGGTATCTACCGTGTATAACATCCTAAGGTATGTATCATGTATATTTGGTCTGGACCCCTCGTACTAGTATCCCAACCCGTGTCATGTGTCAACTATGAATGTCCCTTGCCCAATGTCATGTAATGGTCCATGTCACCCTAATATATATAGCATATGTAGGTTTTTCCAACTCGTATGTTTCCTTCCATGTATAAGTTGCCATACGGGCTTTCCCATGTAAACGTTTTATCCTTGAAGTTATTTTGGACTGCTACCCTCGATCTAGTTATGTTTCCTTACCGTGAGCTATCGCGTGTCCACTTAGGATTTATGCCACCTAGGACCACTAGGGATTATGCTACCTAATGAACGTTTCCGTGTCTCGATTTGGGTTCAGCCACCTAGGGCCACTAGGGATTATGCCACCCGTCAACCGCACCCTTTATCCCACGTATGTATCGTGAATCGTTTTCCATGTCTAGATGCACATGTTCCTCAATGTGCCATCCGAGTTCCGTGCCAGGGCAAATCAAGAAATACGGAACTCGGTCGGGAGCTTTAAGTCGTCTGCTGATGCAGATATCACGGTCTGTTTTTGTACCCGTGGCTATGGTCCCACGTGACCCCTCCCTCAACTACTGAAAGGCAATCCAAGAAAAATCATGTATGAGAACTACAATAAGGCCCATCGATGCCCACTTCCAGATAGCCAACCTCACCCATAACTTGATAGTTAGTATATGGTCTTTTGGGAGATCCCTACCTTTCCGTACGTACACGATTGACTAAAGATGGTAGGTAGTCGGCGACATGCTATCCCGGGGCAAAATCAAGTATCGTCGACTCCACGCTAATCCATCCAAGTCTTTAGGTCGCTCGCATAGCAACCAAGGCATACTCTTGGCTCTTCTACCGCAGACCTTAACCTCTGTGAGGCCGGGTTTCATGGACCACACGCCACCTCACAGAGGGATACGAAGAGTACCCTCACGTTCCCCGAAGCTTCCGCTTCGTCACCCAGTTCGCTGGAGCTTTTATCCAAGTCAGATAACTTGCTCCTCCTCGTATACTAAGCGATGACCTACCGTACCAGGTTACTCATCTCTTTATGAACTAGTCCATGTCCTTAGCTAAGAATTATTACTTAGTTACCCTTAACTAAGGTTTACCACTTAGCCCCTCTTTCCACTATACTTGTTAACTACGATTTCCAACCTAGTCCCCTGAGCTAGTGTTTTGTCAAATGGGTTAAATGCTGTTATCCAAGTTCATGACTTAACCCGCCTACGAATCATGTCAAGATTGGCTAAGTACTCAAGTTCAAGGCTTAGCCCTACAGGTTAGTTAAGTGTACCAAGAAGCTCATGACTTAACCTTATCAAGTCAAATTGGTTAAGTATTTATTTGCCTTAACCCTATCAGATTGTCATGTTAGATTGATTAAGCATAGATTATCTTAGTCCCATCAGATTATCGAGTCGGATTGGTTAAGCATGGGTTAGCTTAACCTCATCCATTAATCGTATTACAATGGTTAAGCCTACTTTTAAAAGTCTTGTAACATAACCCTATCAGGTCCACATATTAGATTGGTTAAGTATAGGTTACTTAACCTCATCAAATCATCACGTATAATTGGTTAAGTGTAAGTTACTTAACCCCATTAAATTACCGTGTTAAATTGGTTAAGTATTGGTTACTTAACCTCATTGAATTAACGCATTTAGATTGGTTAAGTGTTTAACTTAACCCCACCGAATTACCGTGTTTAGATTAGTTAAGTGAAGGTTACTTAACCCCATCTAATTACCGTGTTTAGATTAGTTATGTCTAAGTTACTTAACCCCATCTAATTACCGTGTTTAGATTAGTTAAGTGTGGATTACTTAACCCCATCTAATTACCGTGTTTAGATTAGTTAAGTGTGGATTACTTAACCCCATCTAATTACCCAGTCGGATCAGTTAAGCGTAAATTACTTTAGCCCATCCCCTAATTGTCTTGTATGGTTAAGTGTCATTAAGAAATCAAGCCCGGTCCCACTTAACCTACCCATTCGTGTCATATCGGTTAAGTGCCATTAGTCAAATTTACTTAACCTTATCATGTGGCATTAATTTAATTAATGCACTCTTAACCTCTCACATTAGACCTTGTTGTGGTTACTAGTTAAGCCGGGCGGGTCCGGGTAGTTTTACACCACAACCTAGTCTAACTTCGGGTTTTAAGCGCGACCTGACCAACTTCTCACATTGGATCCTATTGTTTGTAGCCACTAGTTAAGCCGGGCGGGTCCGGATAGGTTTATGCTACAAACTCAACCCAACCTCGAGTTGGCCATTTTCATGTTTGGTCTAGTGTCTTGTTACACTTACAACCCATACGTGTCAAGTTTCCAAGTCCCATGCTCATAGCCAAAGTTACATGTTGTCACGTTTATACCAATTTACCCAAATCATGTTTCATGTCATTAAAGTTTACCCATAACATAACCCCAACGCTTTTAAACTCGCATATACATTCGCAACAACGTATAATGTTTTAAAAGAAGGAACTTGGCAAAGGCATGAAAAAAGGGGTATAAGGCCACAAGTTAAACATGGTGGAAATGAGGCATCAATGTGCTCACAAACTTGCATGTTACATTGTCAAGCCTCAAAAACATGCATAACATTCAAACTTGGCAAATAGGTGATACATGGTCATAGATGACATGAAATGATGACAAGTAACTCGCATATAACATCACATAAGGGTTATGACTTCATATGCAAGTTAACCTAAAGGTTATGAGGGTTCTCATGTTGCATAATGCAACATTTCAACATAAAGGTTATAGCTTTTAACCCACAAGATCAAGGTAATGACTTTATAGACTTGAATAACATGATAGCATGTATCATACTTAATGATCAAACCCAAACTTGCAACATTCATTTAACTTTATTGTTAATATCTAAGAGTAGGAGGGGGCTTACTATGCTATGAAGGCACAAATCAACATATAAAACAAAGCTTGAGACGAAGCCATTCATGCTATCACCCAAAAACCCCAAAAGAACAAGCTCCAAATGAAACCCTTGAGCAAATATCAATAAAAATCCTTGCTTTGAAGAAGAAAGGTTTCAACTTTGGCTTTGAATGAAGCTTATGAGCTCTCATGCAATATCCTTGCTTTTTGGTCAAGAAAAGTTTGCAACTTTGGCTAGAATGCAACTTATGAACTCTCATACAAACATGAAATCACTCAAATGATCATAGAATCTCTCATGAATGAAGAAAAGAGGCTCCTTTACTTTGAAACTAGCTTAGAACACTTGAGCTATCATGAAGAAGAAGATGGAGTCCATGGGTTGAAGTGGAGGCCATGATGAGGAATCATTTTGGCATAGTTTAGTTGTAGGATTGAATAATGGTGATTTAGGCTAGGTTTAGGGGTCTTTTTTATAGAGGATTAGGATAGTATTACCCATAGGATTAACCCTAGATTCAATCCAAGCCATCAAAGCATGTGTTGGGGAAGAAGTCAAGTGTAGGAACCATCTAGGGCCTTTAGATTAAAGCTGAACAATGAGAACCATTCAAATGCAAAATCTGCATTTAAGCGAATCGGCCCACGGGTTGACAGCCAAACACCCTGGATTAACCCCTAGTCGACCCAGCAAG
The DNA here is from genome assembly GCA_030737875.1 of Allium sativum. NCBI lineage: Eukaryota > Viridiplantae > Streptophyta > Magnoliopsida > Asparagales > Amaryllidaceae > Allium > Allium sativum. Next base: position 961,914,091 of record CM060912.1, on the reverse strand, counting down.
CTTGGGTCGACCTCAAAAATCGGCCGGCTCGGTTATTCCCCTCTCCCAATTCGCTGTTTTGAAATTTTTTGCATATTTATTTATTTAATTTTCAATTATATATATATATATATATATATATATATATCAATATATATATATATTTCTCTGCGCAAACCATTTCACTTAATTAAGTATACTTTAATTTGTGAATTTTTATGTTCAAATTACGGGGTGTTACATTCTCCCCTCCTTAAAGGATTTCGTCCCCGAAATTTCCAAGTTAGGAAGAACGTATCCTACTATCCATCATCCATCTACTCAAAACATCATCCACAGGCAACCATTGTCCTTAGACGATTTCTAATGCCATATGAACATATGCAGAACGTGTGTGTATATGCTCCTTAGCTAATGCTAATGATCAGGCCTGAATGATCTTTCTAATGCAAAATATGTTTAGTGCCATGAGTCCAACATGTATGCGAATAGTCCTAGTCATATAAGTACTATATGCGTGCACAAACATTCATTCATATGCAACATCCGCATGATAACACATTCAATTTCATCCATAAACCAGTATAAATACTCGTGCATATGCAACATGAAACGTGACCGCGTCAATCTAGTATCAAATGTGTATTCGCGCATCGACGAGCAACCACTTGCAACCATTTGCAACCATATCAATCATAACATGTTTCAAATACATGTTTACATCCATAAAGTTCTATCTAAGGTTCCCAAGATAAGATCGAGGAGATAAACAAGACAAACTCCTTACGGGGTTTGTAACAGAAACAGGACCGAGAGGATATCCACTAAGCGATAGCATGCAAGCAAGCTCTACAGGTGAACCAAGGATCAAAGATATACTCTTAAAAAGAGACACGATGCGCGCGTCTAATCCGCATTTCCTTGAGCCTAATTCCAGTGTGCCTTGACTGCCTTTGACTTCATGATTTCGTAGTTCCTTGATTCCTATTTCCAAGGTATGAGTCGGAACTCTTTTCACTATCGCCTCTCGTTCCACTTTCATTTATTCTTTCCCTAGTATACTTGGCTCAACCATATCTACGTACTCATGCAAGCTCTCCAAAATTCACTAGTGAATTCTGGATCTCGTTCACCGATGCCAATCCATGTTACCACATGCACTTACTAGGGTGATTCCTATAACCCATGCTTAAGCGGAATGAACCATCCGTCTTATTGGCGGACGTTACTCGATTGGATCGGAGATTTCCGATAAATGCATCAAGAGATTCTAGTTAACCAACCATGACAGAACCCAAAAGGTTACACGAGACTTCGAAGGTATTACCAAAGCAAGCCAAGAGTCTGAGTACCCTCTTTTCAAAAACCGAGAATGGTATTCCTTACTGGATAACCACTTTACCCCTAGAATCCATCCATGGCTCAACAATAGAAGTATTGCTTCTAATCTCAACACTTGGCATAGACGTTCTCAAATCCAACAAGTCATGAATAAATGGACCGACTCTCCAACCAGATTTTGGGACAAAAACTGGGATCCTCTACCATGATAGTACTAAGGTGCAGAGACTCAACTATCCAAGCAGACTTAAATGATACGATGATCAAGAAAAAGTCTGGACGGGATGATAGAAAAGAACGACTAAACCTTTACCAGAAACGGTACCATTTCTTTTAGGTACCCTAGAAATGGGAGCGTACAATTGCCCTCTCCGATGATCTTGTCCTTGTCCTCCTTGATGGACTAAGCCATAGCAACAGTTGCTTATCCTTAAGCTCTCGTCCTTTATCCCTACTCTTCTTATCCTTCCTTGTACCACGGCAACAGGTCTCTCGAGAACCACCTCCATCGTACGGGAAAATACCTACGTGGCTAGACAAAGATTAGTCACAGTTAGAACAACTGCGACCACAGATGGAGGAAAGAAAGGAAAGGAGATTCAATCAAGGAATCAAAGGATAATGCTAATGGCCTTTGGGGAATAGCCTTTTAAAACAAACTTTTCTTGAAAAATGCTTCTTTGTAAAAAGGTTTCTCAAATAGTTTTCAGAAGATTTTAAAAACTTTTGCCCAGTCTGGTAACCTTCTGCTCTGATACCAAATGTAACACCCCACCTCCGCTAGGGTCACTCGCAAAGGAATGCACTAGCTTTAAAGGGGTATTATTTGTAAACATGTATAGAAATATTACAAGACAGAACATATATATATAAAACAGCGGAAGTAAAACAAATTTCATTACCTTGTAAAATAAGGTCTAAAGCCTTTTACATCAAAATACATCAAAACCTGTCTTGCAATAATAAAGAAGCATAAAGCCATTTCATAAATTATTCCCCAAGTAAAACAGTAAAGTAGCCATAGCCAAGAGAAGTCCAAGCCATGCGTGATGACCTTCAAACAGAAAAAGTCCAAACTAATAATAGCATTTCCTCCCTGTAACCTGGGGGGGAACGGAAGACAAGAGGCGAAAGAAAACAGGGTCAGTCATAAAGACTGGTAAGCCCTATCTACTATCAGTATATTAACTAGTAATGTTAACTGGCATGAGGAACTGAGATGAACATAAGTATGATGACAAGATAGATAAGCTAAACCAAAATAACAGGATGAACTACTGTACCAAGATAAACGAGTGTGTCATGATAAACTACGGTGTCAAGATAAATCAAGGTACCACATCGTCAGGTTTCTATCAAGTATACTATCCCAAGGTATCTACCATGTATAACATCCTAAGGTATGTATCATGTATATTTTCTCTGCACGCCTCGTACTAGTATCCCAACCCGTGTCATGTGTCAACTATGAATGTCCCTTGCCCAATGTCTTGTAATGGTCCATGTCACCCTAATATATATAGCATATGTAGGTTTTTCCAACTCGTATGTTTCCTTCCATGTATAAGTTCAGTCCTTTGCCGTAGGCCATACGGGCTTTCCCATGTAAACGTTTTATCCTTGAAGTTATTTTGGACTGCTACCCTCGATCTAGTTATGTTTCCTTACCATGAACTATCGCGTGTCCACTTAGGATTTATGCCACCTAAGACCACTAGGGATTATGCTACCTAATGAACGTTTCCGTGTCTCGGTTTGGGTTCAGCCACCTAGGGCCACTAGGGATTATGCCACCCGTCAACCGCGCCCTTTATCCCACGTATGTATCGTGAATCGTTTTCCATGTCTAGATGCACATGTTCCTCAATGTGCCATCCGAGTTCAGTGCCAGGGCAAATCAAGAAATACGAAACTCGGTCGGCAGCTTTAAGTCGTCTGCTGATGCAGATATCAAGGTCTGTTTTTGTACCCATGGCTATGGTCCCACGTGACCCCTCCCTCAACTACTGAAAGGCAATCCAAGAAAAATCATGTATGAGAACTACACTAAGGCCCATCGATGCCCACTTCCAGATAGCCAACCTCACCCATAACTTGATAGCTAGTATATGGTCTTTTGGGAGTTCCCTGCCTTTCCGTACGTACACGATTGACTAAAGATGGTAGGTAGTAGGCGACATGCTATCCCGGGGCAAAATCAAGTATCGTCGACTCCTCGCTAATCCATCCTAGTCTTTAGGTCGCTCGCATAGCAACCAAGGAATACTCTTGGCTCTTCTACCGCAGACCTTAACCTCTGTGAGGCCGGGTTTTATGGACCACACGCCACCTCACAGAGGGATACCAAGAGTACCCTCATGTTCCCCGAAGCTTCCTCTTCGTCACCCAGTTCGCTGGAGCTTTTATCCAAGTCAGATAACTTGCTCCTCCTCGTATACTAAGCGATGACCTACCGTACCAGGTTACTCATCTCTTTATGAACTAGTCCATGTCCTTAGCTAAGAATTATTACTTAGTTACCCTTAACTTAGGTTTACCACTTAGCCCCTCTTTCCACTATCCTTGTTAACTACGATTTCCAACCTAGTCCCCTGAGCTAGGGTTTTGTCAAATGGGTTAAGTGTTGTTATCCAAGTTCATGACTTAACCCGCCTACGAATCATGTCAAGATTGGCTAATTACTCAAGTTCAAGGCTTAGCCCTACAGGTTGGTTAAGTGTACCAAGAAGCTCATGACTTAACCTTATCAAGTCAAATTGGTTAAGTATTTATTGGCCTTGACCCTATCAGATTATCATGTTAGATTGATTAAGCATAGATTATCTTAATCCCATCAGATTATCGAGTCGGATTGGTTAAGCATGGGTTAGCTTAACCCCATCCACTAATCGTATTACAATGGTTAAGCCTACTTTTAAAAGTCTTGTGACTTAACCCTATCAGGTTGTGACGGCAAGGAATTTCGCTCGGTCCGAACCAGTCGCTAAACCGACCCAGACCGTTCGAAATGCCCTATCGTTTGAGAACAGGACAAAACAGAACGCATACAAAGAACATTTCATTGCATATAACCACAATGCATCAGATTACAAGAATATACAGAGTATAAATGAATATTACACAGAAATATCAGAGATTTAAATTACATTTAAATACATAGCAGCGGAAAATAATACAATACACAACTAGAAAGATATATACGGATACAAAGCTTTCCGGATATCGTTCCAGCTGTAAACCAGGATCCTGTGAATATAAATCTGCAAAACCAAAACTACTAGCTGCCCGTGTCAAAATAAGGGCACCCAGAGTTTAGGTTAAAACAATAAACTCCAGGTCAGTCATGTGACTGGTGTGAGAACTAAAACAGTTATTAATCTTTATTTTTAAAGTTCGGTAAATCAAGGGACCACGCCGTATAACACGGAACGGGTTTCCTCCCAAGAACCAGTGCATAAAACAAACAGCGCAATGCTAAATAAAGAAAAATGAAGCTGTTATAAGACCCAGGTCCTATCACACAATGCAACACAAGCCGGGGGATAGGGTTTTTCCTTATAACAGCCAAAGAATGCTTGATACGTTAAAAACAAATCATTTGATACAACTATAAGTGCATAGTGTATAAAACAACTTCAAATCATAAGTATCAATCATAGGCGGCATGGGTACCATATATCATGTCGCCATACTAGTTTTACAATTAAAACCGCAAAGTCACGTATTTGGAAATTGGATTTCCGTCTATGAACCGAGGCAAAAGATAGTCCTCAACCGATTCGAGACAATCTAGCCTACCATGTCTCAGGATCAGAGCTCGAGTGATCCTAGGAGCGACAGGGCCGGTCCACCGATGTTGATTAAAATGCCTGAACACTACGTTTCCCCGCCCTTTGGGGCGCAAGTCTGGTCCGTCAGCCGACCAGAAGCATCGGCCGAAACCGATATAACCGAGGCGCCTCGCAACAGCAACAACCACATAAGTCAAACTCGTCAGGGCGTGTAAAACCACTGACGCCACTTCTAGCTAGAAAGAAACGCAAGTCCTCCCTGAGGTCCGTCTCCCGTTTTTGGTTCATACCGGGTGTGAAACTCGCGAAGTAAACGTTACACAAAGCTACGCCACAAAGGCCGTGCTTTGATCACCAACCACAAGACTTTGCTTTTCAACAGAAGCCTTGATCATTTGCATCTTAGCATGCCACACAGGCAAACCATCCTATGCAACCGATATCAGTCACACAGAATGAAATCCGATGTCAGACACACAATCCATTTACAAGTCCGTTCTGGGTCTGAACGAAACCGGGAGCACCTAGTACCCCACATATCCATCGATCTCCAAGTACGTCTGGACGATCACCAACTGTTTCCATCTTCTTGGGTGTACAGCCCAATCAAGATCATCAGTTATCACCCAAACGACGTGAAGACCTCTGGTCTTCGACCATCGTCTTCATCTTCGACTTATCGTCGTATCAGTTATTCAGAATGGGATAAACCCGGTCTTTCCGAATAACTCGCGTATATTTAAATAAGTGTTACACAAACACAACATACGCCTCATTCCAATCCACCAGTCACTAACCGTAAATTAATCAAGAGAATAATTCCCCAAATATTAACCCCGAAGGCCGAAACCAACATCAGATCAATATCCAGAAAACCATTCTACTTAGCTAACCGACAGTTAGTTTCTAATTTCACATTCATGGGGAAAGGTTCCCATTAATTTTATCAAAGATAAATTCTTGAATTTATTCTTTAATCAACTTTTGAATATCAATTCAAACTAGTCGGGATTAGCGAACCTTACCGAAGTAATCATTTGTTTTAATTTCCCAATCCCAACCTATTCATCCCATGAAGTAAAACTGGTTATACTTCATATCTAACACCACGGTGTTATTGGTAAATTCAATTACCATTTCACGTTCAAATCTAATTAAAGATTTAACTATCGCCTGGAGCAAAACTGGTGATACTCCATTTTCGATCATTTCAATCTAATTAAAGATTCATTAAAACTCCACTTAGTTTTAATCTTCGACTGGGTTAAAGAATCAGTGTCATTTAAAACACGGTTCACGGTAAACCCAAAATCACATTCCATTAATTATCGGGTTAAAGAACAAGTGTTATTTAAAACACTGTTCACGATAAACCCAAAAATCAATACCAATTCAATTCCAATTAAATATCATTTAATTGGTACACTTCATTAAATCTAAATAAAAAGATTTAATCTTTTCTCAACTGGGTTCAAGAACGGTGTTAGTGAAGACACCATTCACGACAAACCCAAATCACATTCGATATTCAATACAAGGCTCTGAATAGAAAATATATCGGCTTATATTCAATATCAAATTCTACGACTAACAAATGTCGTATTGGAAATAACGATATAAATATATATCTTTCAAATTTCCGTAACAACACCTGTATAATCACGAATTCCAACATCGAAATATTCCGAAGACAATTTCGATTCAAATCCACTCCAATGCAATCATTGGATATTCTGGTTATTTTTAAAACCCTTTTCAAATTCAATTTATTTATTTAAAAATAAATAGAATTATATTCCTAGTTCAAAACTAGTTCATTTCGATAAAAATCTATTTTTATCTTTTCAAATATGGAGTTTTTCATCCCAAATCTTCACAAATCATTTCTTATGATTTTACACAAATTATTACTATTTTTAATAATTTTATCAAGGCCCGTACAGTCGATTTCCATCAATGGCCATCGAACTGCACTTACAGCGACCTTTTTCGAATTTGATTTGGACGTATCTCCAAATCCAACCGTTAGATTTCACATTTCTAATATTCGTTAGAAATCTCTTTTCGATACGAACCCAACGGTTCCGGTTTTAGGAGAATCCGACGGTCGGATCTCCCGTAATGTCCGTTTGAAATAAATGGTCGAAATTCACGAACTGCCGCGGCGCGGCGCGTTCTATTCAGGCCGTTATATTATATATATAATATATATAATATATACTTCGTCGATTTCTATTTAAAACGAATTATATAAATAGTTTTGAATTCGTTTCAAAAACATTTTCAACTTCCTTTTCAATTCAAATCACAATTGGATTCTTCTTTATAGATTCGTTTTAAAATTCATTTCTATTCAATTCAAATTTCAAATTCGATTTGAATTCGTTTTCAATTCACTTCATTTCGAAATCGTTTTCAATTCAATTCATTTCGAAATTGTTTTCAATTCAATTCATTTCGAAATCGTTTTCAATTCAATTCATTTCGAAATCGTTTTCAATTCAATTCATTTCGAAATCGTTTTCAATTCAATTCATTTCAAAATCGTTTTCAATTCAATTCATTTCGAAATCGTTTTCAATTCAATTCATTTCGAAATCGTTTTCAATTCAATTCATTTCGAAATCGTTTTCAATTCAATTCATTTCGAAATCGTTTTCAATTCATTTTTTCAATAAAATGATATTTTTATTTTTCTAACATATTTTAGAAAATTTCGGCAGCATAACGGCACGATACTAGAAATGGGACAAGGCCTAGCCTTATCCCCGGTCTAGTGAAGGCCCACGCCATTCACACATCAATCAAATCAATTCGTTATGCAAACCACAAAATTTGGAGTAAGAGTCTAACCTAGCCTTACTCCTTCGCCTTATAACGGCGCACGTCTAATCCTAACCAATTTATCGATTCGATTTTTCACACCACAAATCACATTCAAACCAATATCGCAATCAATCACCCAACAGTCAAACAAACAAGTCCATGGTCTGTGGACGATTGTGTCGGGTGCTACTAAGCACCGTCTGCATCCTAGTATATATATATATAACTAGAAAATGAGAATTTAGAGTGAGAAGTTCTCACCGATAGCTATCCTAACTCCACGGCACTTCTAATGCAGGAAATCTTCACTGTTCTCCTCTCTAATTAGTTTCTTCGCCCATAGCCACTACATATATAAAAATCATATTTTTATCGCTAACTTCATATTGTGAAAATAGAATTTTCATCGCTATTTCATATTTGTAAAAATAGAATTTTCACTTCGTTATTCAATATATAAAATCGAATTTTTACTTCGCTATTCAATATATAAAAATCGAATTTTTACTTCGCTATTCAATATATAAAAATCGAATTTTTACTTCGCTATTCAATATATAAAAATCGAATTTTTACTTCGCTATTCAATATATAAAAATCGAATTTTTACTTCGCTATTCAATATATAAAAATCATATTTTTATTTCGAAGTTCAATATATAAAAATTCTATTTTTCTACATCGTTATTCCATATATAAAGATTATATTTTTAAACCTCTACTTTGAATATAAAGATTATATTCTTAAGCCGCTAAGATCTAATTTTTATCTCGTCAAAAATCTTATTTTTCCTACAACAAAATTCTAAACTTTTTCTACCTCCTACGAATTCAAAATTCCTTCGAATAAAAATCATATTTTCATGATTAAAAATCAAAGCTTTAAGAGAAAAAGAAAAATCTAATCTTTTTAACCAATAAAAATCAAACCTTTTTATTAATAAAAACTTAACTTTAAAATGATAAAAATCTATAATTTCTACTTATAAAAATCAGTTTTTAAAGTATGACAAAAATCAGTTTTTAAATTATGTTAAAATCAGTTTTATATTTAACACAAAATCAGTTTTTTTTATTTCTAACAAAATCAGTTTTAAAATCATCTCCTAAATCAGTTTAAATCCTTAAACAAATCAGTTTTTTACAGAATAAAAAAACAAAAGGAAATGCTCACCGATTAGCTGCGAAGGGGGGGGGGGGGTCGGAAGTCGATCTGAAGCCGGAGGATCGCCTCGCCTTGACGCCCCTTCCTTCACCATCATCAATGGCGAACTCGGTGGTATGGAGCCGCCTGAAAACATACATGGACGGAGCGACACTCGATGGAGGCAGCGGTGCCAGAGGTCGCGAGTGCGAGAGGCCTTCGACGGAGAAGGGTGGATCGGTCGGCGACACAGGAGATGGTCGTTGACGCGATCTGGAGGGAAACGATTTTGGGACTTTTCGATTTTTAGGTTTTTTTTTTTTTTACTTCTTTCTGTTTAATGAAAACGAGAAAAAAGGGGGGGGCCTATATATTTTAATTTTTTTTTAATTAATTTTTTTTTTATTTATTTTATCCCTCGGAGTTGACTTTTAATTCGAACACTAAATGAGGCCCAACGACTGTCGCCCCTAGCTAATCACCCCCATTCCGAACACAATGGAATATGTTTTGTAGGTTGATTCGACTGTTTGAATCAGTTTCCGTTAAATTTACATTTAAATCACTTTATTGAATTTTAAACGTACATTTCAAATTACCGGGGTCACATACTAACTAGAAAAATTCCAGAAAAATATTTTCTAGTTTCGTATTGACGATACGGTCCTACAAAACTAGTTTCGTCGAATTCTGAGACCGTTTGAAAAATGGTCAATTTCCAGTCGATTAAAATCAACTGAAACTGGTCAAATGCGTTTTCCTTCGCCACGCTCACATATTGATTCGAAAAATTATGAAATTTGGAATCTAGCAATAATTTGACACTGCGGACCCAACAAAACTGGTTTCGTCGAAATCCGAGGTCATTTGCAAAATGTCCATTTTTAAGGGCCTGAATTCCATAGCGACTATTCAGAATTTTCAACTGGACATATCTTTTGATTCCCGCTACGAAATTTCGATTTTTCGGATTCGTTGGAAAGATATTCACTATTAGATTCCATTATTTTTGGTTTCACTAAAATCCGGATTGTTTTGCACCCGGTACATTCAATTGAAGTTTGAAATCGAATTAACGAACTACCGCGCCATTTTCAATTCTATTTATAATTATAAATAAAATTATATATATTCTAACGACGACGTATATAATATATACGTCGAATTATATTCAAAATAAATTTCTCGTCGATATTATTTAAAATAATTCATTTTAAATAATCAAAACTCGCTAGAATTGCCAAAATAAAAATTTTAAACTGGCCTAGATTTTGCGGGTTGTTACAATCTCCCCCACTTAAAACTTTTCGTCCCCGAAAAGGAACAAAGTCGAAAGCGGTTTGATTAATCAACTCTACGTTCGATCTGGCTTCCATTCTCCAACTCTTCAGTTTCTGAGAATTTCTCAAATTTAAAAAATTTGGCTAACTCCCTAAATTTTCGAAAAATTTCGCCATAACCTCCCCTGCACCGGGAGCATCGGGGAATTTCAAATAGCTTCCCCAGTCCTTCGGATCTCAAAAAGAAAAAGAAAAAGCCAAGCGGCTAGCCAATAGGCTCACAAAATCATCATCACCCAAACAAAACAGGAAATTAGGTAGTAAACATGTACCTATTTGTCGGGCAAACAAATTTTATTCTCTGCTCTAGCCTCCTTGCTATGACCTGTTCAATGTAAGTATATGTATATGCAAGCAAACGCAACCAATTTTCAATACAGTTCAATATTGGATTCAATTAGGCTAAATGGTTCAAAATTGTCAAACAAATAACCAAACAACACAAACATCAATCAATTAGTGAATTAGAGTCTCAAATTTATAATTTTGATACATATACAAAAATCATGTTTTTGATGCCAATTCACAACAATGTGTTCTAGCTACATATATAAGTTTTGGTTCTCACACCAGTCTAATGGAAATATATAGATATCACACCTTCGTCACTCGAAAATAAATGCTGATGATGTTTCGAACCACCATCAGAACATCTCCGGACGACTAGAATGTGATTCTATATCTATCCAGTATATTAAAATTTCGAATACACGTGGATCAGACGTATACGCAGAATCTATATATACTGGATTGTCCATATCAATATAAATAAATAATCAAATACGAATAATTGATTTAAATTTTCAAAACAAAAATTTGTTTTCACTTTCAAAATTATACTCTTCACACTCGTTCTAGGATACTACTGATCCGATCTCTAACGAGTCATTCCTATTGGATATTACTAATCCAATATCTGATGAATTCTTTCGTAAGGTTCTAATGTACCTTGTTCTCTGCTTTGTAAACCAAAGCTCTGATACCAACTGTGACGGCAAGGAATTTCGCTCGGTCCGAACCAGTCGCTAAACCGACCCAGACCGTTCGAAATGCCCTATCGTTTGAGAACAGGACAAAACAGAACGCATACAAAGAACATTTCATTGCATATAACCACAATGCATCAGATTACAAGAATATACAGAGTATAAATGAATATTACACAGAAATATCAGAGATTTAAATTACATTTAAATACATAGCAGCGGAAAATAATACAATACACAACTAGAAAGAGATATACGGATACAAAGCTTTCCGGATATCGTTCCAGCTGTAAACCAGGATCCTGTGAATATAAATCTGCAAAACCAAAACTACTAGCTGCCCGTGTCAAAATAAGGGCACCCAGAGTTTAGGTTAAAACAATAAACTCCAGGTCAGTCATGTGACTGGTGTGAGAACTAAAACACTTATTAATCTTTATTTTTAAAGTTCGGTAAATCAAGGGACCACGCCGTATAACACGGAACGGGTTTCCTCCCAAGAACCAGTGCATAAAACAAACAGCGCAATGCTAAATAAAGAAAAATGAAGCTGTTATAAGACCCAGGTCCTATCACACAATGCAACGCAAGCCGGGGGATAGGGTTTTTCCTTATAACAGCCAAAGAATGCTTGATACGTTAAAAACAAATCATTTGATACAACTATAAGTGCATAGTGTATAAAACAACTTCAAATCATAAGTATCAATCATAGGCGGCATGGGTACCATATATCATGTCGCCATACTAGTTTTACAATTAAAACCGCAAAGTCACGTATTTGGAAATTGGATTTCCGTCTATGAACCGAGGCAAAAGATAGTCCTCAACCGATTCGAGACAATCTAGCCTACCATGTCTCAGGATCAGAGCTCGAGTGACCCTAGGAGCGACAGGGCCGGTCCACCGATGTGGATTAAAATGCCTGAACACTACGTTTCCCCGCCCTTTGGGGCGCAAGTCTGGTCCGTCAGCCGACCAGAAGCATCGGCCGAAACCGATATAACCGAGGCGCCTCGCAACAGCAACAACCACATAAGTCAAACTCGTCAGGGCGTGTAAAACCACTGACGCCACTTCTAGCTAGAAAGAAACGCAAGTCCTCCCTGAGGTCCGTCTCCCGTTTTTGGTTCATACCGGGTGTGAAACTCGCGAAGTAAACGTTACACAAAGCTACGCCACAAAGGCCGTGCTTTGATCACCAACCACAAGACTTTGCTTTTCAACAGAAGCCTTGATCATTTGCATCTTAGCATGCCACACAGGCAAACCATCCTATGCAACCGATATCAGTCACACAGAATGAAATCCGATGTCAGACACATAGTCCATTTACAAGTCCGTTCTGGGTCTGAACGAAACCGGGAGCACCTAGAACCCCACATATCCATCGATCTCCAAGTACGTCTGGACGATCACCAACTGTTTCCATCTTCTTGGGTGTACAGCCCAATCAAGGTCATCAGTTATCACCCAAACGACGTGAAGACCTCTGGTCTTCGACCATCGTCTTCATCTTCGACTTATCGTCGTATCAGTTATTCAGAATGGGATAAACCCGGTCTTTCCGAATAACTCGCGTATATTTAAATAAGTGTTACACAAACACAACATACGCCTCATTCCAATCCACCAGTCACTAACCGTAAATTAATCAAGAGAATAATTCCCCAAATATTAACCCCGAAGGCCGAAACCAACATCAGATCAATATCCAGAAAACCATTCTACTTAGCTAACCGACAGTTAGTTTCTAATTTCACATTCATAGGGAAAGGTTCCCATTAATTTTATCAAAGATAAATTCTTGAATTTATTCTTTAATCAACTTTTGAATATCAATTCAAACTAGTCGGGATTAGCGAACCTTACCGAAGTAATCATTTGTTTTAATTTCCCAATCCCAACCTATTCATCCCATGAAGTAAAACTGGTTATACTTCATATCTAACACCATGGTGTTATTGGTAAATTCAATTACCATTTCACGTTCAAATCTAATTAAAGATTTAACTATCGCCTGGAGCAAAACTGGTGATACTCCATTTTCGATCATTTCAATCTAATTAAAGATTCATTAAAACTCCACTTAGTTTTAATCTTCGACTGGGTTAAAGAATCAGTGTCATTTAAAACACGGTTCACGGTAAACCCAAAATCACATTCCATTAATTATCGGGTTAAAGAACAAGTGTTATTTAAAACACTGTTCACGATAAACCCAAAAATCAATACCAATTCAATTCCAATTAAATATCATTTAATTGGTACACTTCATTAAATCTAAATAAAAAGATTTAATCTTTTCTCAACTGGGTTCAAGAACGGTGTTAGTGAAGACACCATTCACGACAAACCCAAATCACATTCGATATTCAATACAAGGCTCTGAATAGAAAATATATCGGCTTATATTCAATATCAAATTCTACGACTAACAAATGTCGTATTGGAAATAACGATATAAATATATATCTTTCAAATTTCCGTAACAACACCTGTATAATCACGAATTCCAACATCGAAATATTCCGAAGACAATTTCGATTCAAATCCACTCCAATGCAATCATTGGATATTCTGGTTATTTTTAAAACCCTTTTCAAATTCAATTTATTTATTTAAAAATAAATAGAATTATATTCCTATTTCAAAACTAGTTCATTTCGATAAAAATCTATTTTTATGTTTTCAAATATGGAGTTTTTCATCCCAAATCTTCACAAATCATTTCTTATGATTTTACACAAATTATTACTATTTTTAATAATTTTATCAAGGCCCGTACAGTCGATTTCCATCAATGGCCATCGAACTGCACTTACAACGACCTTTTTCGAATTTGATTTGGACGTATCTCCAAATCCAACCGTTAGATTTCACATTTCTAATATTCGTTAGAAAGCTCTTTTCGATACGAACCCAACGGTTCCGGTTTTAGGAGAATCCGACGGTCGGATCTCCCGTAATGTCCGTTTGAAATAAATGGTCGAAATTCACGAACTGCCGCGGCGCGGCGCGTTCTATTCAGGCCATTATATTATATATATAATATATATAATATATACTTCGTCGATTTCTATTTAAAACGAATTATATAAATAGTTTTGAATTCGTTTCAAAAACATTTTCAACTTCCTTTTCAATTCAAATCACAATTGGATTCTTCTTTATAGATTCGTTTTAAAATTCATTTCTATTCAATTCAAATTTCAAATTCGATTTGAATTCGTTTTCAATTCACTTCATTTCGAAATCGTTTTCAATTCAATTCATTTCGAAATCGTTTTCAATTCAATTCATTTCGAAATCGTTTTCAATTCAATTCATTTCGAAATCGTTTTCAATTCAATTCATTTCGAAATCGTTTTCAATTCAATTCATTTCGAAATCGTTTTCAATTCAATTCATTTCGAAATCGTTTTCAATTCAATTCATTTCGAAATCGTTTTCAATTCAATTCATTTCGAAATCGTTTTCAATTCATTTTTTCAATAAAATGATATTTTTATTTTTCTAACATATTTTAGAAAATTTCGGCAGCATAACGGCACGATACTAGAAATGGGACAAGGCCTAGCCTTATCCCCGGTCTAGTGAAGGCCCACGCCATTCACACATCAATCAAATCAATTCGTTATGCAAACCACAAAATTTGGAGTAAGAGTCTAACCTAGCCTTACTCCTTCGCCTTATAACGGCGCACGTCTAATCCTAACCAATTTATCGATTCGATTTTTCACACCACAAATCACATTCAAACCAATATCGCAATCAATCACCCAACAGTCAAACAAACAAGTCCATGGTCTGTGGACGATTGTGTCGGGTGCTACTAAGCACCGTCTGCATCCTAGTATATATATATAACTAGAAAATGAGAATTTAGAGTGAGAAGTTCTCACCGATAGCTATCCTAACTCCACGGCACTTCTAATGCAGGAAATCTTCACTGTTCTCCTCTCTAATTAGTTTCTTCGCCCATAGCCACTACATATATAAAAATCATATTTTTATCGCTAACTTCATATTGTGAAAATAGAATTTTCATCGCTATTTCATATTTGTAAAAATAGAATTTTCACTTCGTTATTCAATATATAAAATCGAATTTTTACTTCGCTATTCAATATATAAAAATCGAATTTTTACTTCGCTATTCAATATATAAAAATCGAATTTTTACTTCGCTATTCAATATATAAAAATCGAATTTTTACTTCGCTATTCAATATATAAAAATCGAATTTTTACTTTGCTATTCAATATATAAAAATCATATTTTTATTTCGAAGTTCAATATATAAAAATTCTATTTTTCTACATCGTTATTCCATATATAAAGATTATATTTTTAAACCTCTGCTTTGAATATAAAGATTATATTCTTAAGCCGCTAAGATCTAATTTTTATCTCGTCAAAAATCTTATTTTTCCTACAACAAAATTCTAAACTTTTTCTACCTCCTACGAATTCAAAATTCCTTCGAATAAAAATCATATTTTCATGATTAAAAATCAAAGCTTTAAGAGAAAACGAAAAATCTAATCTTTTTAACCAATAAAAATCAAACCTTTTTATTAATAAAAACTTAACTTTAAAATGATAAAAATCTATAATTTCTACTTATAAAAATCAGTTTTTAAAGTATGACAAAAATCAGTTTTTAAATTATGTTAAAATCAGTTTTATATTTAACACAAAATCAGTTTTTTTTATTTCTAACAAAATCAGTTTTAAAATCATCTCCTAAATCAGTTTAAATCCTTAAACAAATCAGTTTTTTACAGAATAAAAAAACAAAAGGAAATGCTCACCGATTAGCTGCGAAGGGGGGGGGGTCGGAAGTCGATCTAAAGCCGGAGGATCGCCTCGCCTTGACGCCCCTTCCTTCACCATCATCAATGGCGAACTCGGTGGTATGGAGCCGCCTGAAAACATACATGGACGGAGCGACACTCGATGGAGGCAGCGGTGCCAGAGGTCGCGAGTGCGAGAGGCCTTCGACGGAGAAGGGTGGATCGGTCGGCGACGCAGGAGATGGTCGTTGACGCGATCTGGAGGGAAACGATTTTGGGACTTTTGATTTTTAGGTTTTTTTTTTTTTTTTACTTCTTTCTGTTTAATGAAAACGAGAAAAAAGGGGGGGCCTATATATTTTAATTTTTTTTAATTAATTTTTTTTTTTTTTTTTTATCCCTCGGAGTTGACTTTTAATTCGAACACTAAATGAGGCCCAACGACTGTCGCCCCTAGCTAATCACCCCCATTCCGAACACAATGGAATATGTTTCGTAGGTTGATTCGACTGTTTGAATCAGTTTCCGTTAAATTTACATTTAAATCACTTTATTGAATTTTAAACGTACATTTCAAATTACCGGGGTCACATACTAACTAGAAAAATTCCAGAAAAATATTTTCTAGTTTCGTATTGACGATACGGTCCTACAAAACTAGTTTCGTCGAATTCTGAGACCGTTTGAAAAATGGTCAATTTCCAGTCGATTAAAATCAACTGAAACTGGTCAAACGCGTTTTCCTTCGCCACGCTCACATATTGATTCGAAAAATTATGAAATTTGGAATCTAGCAATAATTTGACACTGCGGACCCAACAAAACTGGTTTCGTCGAAATCCGAGGTCATTTGCAAAATGTCCATTTTTAAGGGCCTGAATTCCATAGCGACTATTCAGAATTTTCAACTGGACATATCTTTTGATTCCCGCTACGGAATTTCAATTTTTCGGATTCGTTGGAAAGATATTCACTATTAGATTCCATTATTTTTGGTTTCACTAAAATCCGGATTGTTTTGCACCCGGTACATTCAATTGAAGTTTGAAATCGAATTATCGAACTACCGCGCCATTTTCAATTCTATTTATAATTATAAATAAAATTATATATATTCTAACGACGACGTATATAATATATACGTCGAATTATATTCAAAATAAATTTCTCGTCGATATTATTTAAAATAATTCATTTTAAATAATCAAAACTCGCTAGAATTGCCAAAATAAAAATTTTAAACTGGCCCAGATTTTGCGGGTTGTTACACAGGTCCACCTATTAGATTGGTTAAGTATAGGTTACTTAACCTCATCAAATCATCACGTATAATTGGTTAAGTATACGTTACTTAACCCCATTAAATTACCGTGTTAAATTGGTTAAGTATTGGTTACTTAACCTCATTGAATTAACGCATTTAGATAGGTTAAGTGTTTAACTTAACCCCACCGAATTACCGTGTTTAGATTAGTTAAGTGAAGGTTACCTAACCCCATCTAATTACCGTGTTTAGATTAGTTAAGTCTAAGTTACTTAACCCCATCTAATTACCGTGTTTAGATTAGTTAAGTGTGGATTACTTAACCCCATCTAATTACCGTGTTTAGATTAGTTAAGTGTGGATTACTTAACCCCATCTAATTACCCAGTCGGATTAGTTAAGCGTAAATTACTTAACCCCATCCCCTAATTGTCTTGTATGGTTAAGTGTCATTAAGAAATCAAGCCCGGTCCAACTTAACCTACCCATTCGTGTCATATCGGTTAAGTGCCATTAGTTAAATTTACTTAACCTTATCATGTGGCATTAATTTAATTAATGCACTCTTAACCTCTCACATTAGACCTTGTTGTGGTTACTAGTTAAGCCGGGCGGGTCCGGGTAGTTTTACACCACAACCTAGTCTAACCTCGGGTCTTAAGCGCGACATGACCAACTTCTCACATTGGATCCTATTGTTTGTAGCCACTAGTTAAGCCGGGCAGGTCCGGGTAGGTTTATGCTACAAACTCAACCCAACCTCGATTTGGCCATTTTCATGTTTGGTCTAGTGTCTTGTTACACTTACACCCCATACGTGTCAAGTTTCCAAGTCCCATGCTCATAGCCAAAGTTACATGTTGTCACGTTTATACCAATTTACCCAAATCATGTTTCATGTCATTAAAGTTTACCCATAACATAACCCCAACGCTTTTAAACTCGCATATACATTCGCAACAACGTATAATGTTTTAAAAGAAGGAACTTAGCAAAGGCATGAAAAAAAGGGGTATAAGGCCACAAGTTAAACATGGTGGAAATGAGGCATCAATGTGCTCACAAACTTGCATGTTACATTGTCAAGCCTCAAAAACATGCCTAACATTCAAACTTGGAAAATAGGTGATACATGGCCATAGATGACATGAAATGATGACAAGTAACTTGCATATAACATCACATAAGGGTTATGACTTCATATGCAAGTTAACCTAAAGGTTATGAGGGTTCTCATGTTGCATAATGCAACATTTCAACATAAAGGTTATAGCTTTTAACCCACAAGATCAAGGTAATGACTTTATAGACTTGCATAACATGATAGCATGTATCATACTTAATGATCAAACCCAAACTTGCAACATTCATTTAACTTTATAGTTAATATCTAAGAGTAGGAGGGGGCTTACTATGCTATGAAGGCACAAATCAACATATAAAACAAAGCTTGAGACGAAGCCATTCATGCTATCACCCAAAAAGCCCAAAAGAACAAGCTCCAAATGAAACCCTTGAGCAAATATCAATAAAAATCCTTGCTTTGAAGAAGAAAGGTTTCAACTTTGGCTTTGAATGAAGCTTATGAGATCTCATGCAAGATCCTTGCTTTTTGGTCAAGAAAAGGTTGCAACTTTGGCTAGAATGCAACTTATGAACTCTCATACAAACATGAAATCACTCAAATGATCATAGAATCTCTCATGAATGAAGAAAAGAGGCTCCTTTACTTTGAAACTAGCTTAGAACACTTAAGCTATCATGAAGAAGAAGATGGAGGCCATGGGTTGAAGTGGAGGCCATGATGAGGAATCATTTTGGCATAGTTTAGTTGTAGGATTGAATAATGGTGATTTAGGCTAGGTTTAGGGGTCTTTTTATAGAGGATTAGGATAGTATTAGCCATAGCATTAACCCTAGATTCAATCCAAGCCATCAAAGCATGTCTTGGGGAAGAAGTCAAGTGTAGGAACCATCTAGGGCCTTTAAATTAAAGCTGAACCATGAGAACCATTCAAATGCAAAATCTGCATTTGAGCGAATCGGCCCATGGGTTGACAGCCAAACACCCTGGATTAACCCCTAGTCGACCCAGCGAGCTCGGGTCGACCTCAAAAATCGGCAGGTTCGGTTATTCCCCTCTCCCAATTCGCTGTTTTGAACATTTTTGCATATTTATTTATTTAATTTTCAATTATATATATATATCAATATATTTATATATATATATATATATATATTTCTCTGCGCAACCCATTTCACTTAATTAAGTATACTTTAATTTGTGAATTTTTATGTTCAAATTATGAGGTGTTACAAACCCCCTCTTTTCTCTCACTTCTACTTTGACCGGTCAAACTCGATCAAACTCCCCCCCCCCTCGCGAACGACGGAAGTGCTCCCATCTTCCCGACCTAATCGCCGCCGCCACGCCCACTTTCAGCGCCACCTCCAGTTAAGTTTTCCATTCGTCTCTACCTCCTCTATAAATCCATACAACCCTCGTCAGTTATAGTGGGGTATTGGCGTTGAATTTCCTCGAGGAAGACCCCGTCTTTGGAGGAGCCCCGCCGTGCGCTACAGGGACCACCAAGTTGAGTGCCACCACTGGCACGGGAGACCCTGTTCGAAGCTCTTCGACGTTGCAGCACCTGATCGTGACAACACTTCACGGATCGAGAGCAAATTCAAAACCTAATTTTTAGGATTTTCAGGGATGAACAGCTTTAGTTTTTCTAATTTGAAAATAACACTTTTGAGTGTTGCAAACTTTGAAAAATCGTATCTTTATCATGTTTTGACGAAATTTGATGAAACAGGAAACATCGGGACCGCAAGGAGGCTCTCTACCATCTAGAAGAGACCGTGGATTTTTCTGAGCTATCTACAATTTTTAGCACCTCGAAAAAACAATGTAAGAAATCCAAATTAAACCGTGTGAATGAAATCGTGTTGTATAAGTTATATAAGCGAAGTGTAAATTATATACGCATTGTATACCTCATGTACATGTGTTGTATAAGTTATACGAGTGATGTATAAATTATACAAGCGTTGTATGAAACATATATGCTTCGAATTGTGTTGAAATGCGAGTGAAATATAGAAATATACTTCCTTCGTCCACAAACCATGGACGATATTTATTGCTTGTGATTGGCGTGAAAATATGTGGTATGACGAATGGTTGAAAATAATTGTTTGTTGTTGATATTGTGGTTGAAAAATACCTTTGTGGTTGAAAAATACCCTCTTGTGGTTGAAAAAAATTAGAATAGGATTGTGGAAATGAAAATAAAACATGCCGCCTGCGTGCGAACTAGATGCATGAATCCCCATTGTCAAAAACCGCGAGGTTTTAAGGTAGAGCGAAGAGCCGTACTAGGGACAGTCCCGGTTTTAACTACCCTGCCGTTATGCTACCGAAATTTTCTGAAATATTCATGTGTTAGAATAATTTTTATCTGTTGAAATTATTTTCATATGTTGAAACCACATTCACGTGTTGAATAGAAATCCATTCGTTGAATAGAAATTCATGTGTTGAATGGTATTCATGTTTTAAACAAATAGATTTAAAAATAATAATCCCATTTATATATATATATACATACAAACTATAAAGAAAATTCTTGTGTTGAATAGAAATTCATTCGTCGAATAGAAATTCATGTGTTGAATGGTATTCGTGATTTAAATAAATAGCTTTAACGATAAAAATCATATATATATATATATATATATATATATATATACAAACTATACAGGACATTCATGTGCTGAATAGAAATTCATTCGTTGAATAGAAATTCATGTGTTGAATGGTATTCGTGTTTTAAATAAATAGCTTTAACGATAAAAATCACATTTATATATATATACATTCAAACTATACAGAACATTAATGTGTTGAATAGAAATTCATTCGTTGAATAGAAATTCATGTGTTGAATGGTATTCGTATTTTAAATAAATAGCTTTAACAATAAAAAACACATTTATATATATATACAAACTGTAGAGAACATTCATGTGTTGAATAGAAATTCATTCGTTGAATAGAAATTCATGTGTTGATTGTTATTCATATTTTAAATAAATGGATTAAACAATAAAAATTACATTTTTTATTGTGAATATGAAGTGTTAAAAAAAACATTCATGGGTTAAATAAATATTTCTGATGATAAAAATATTAATTTTATCATGTATACGCTTTGCTAAAAATACACACGTGTTGAAATAAATATTAGTTCGCTAGAAATATTATTATTAGCTTTGTTCTGCATATATATACATGTGTCGAACAGGGAAAATGAATTAGTTGTAGAGTAAGGAAATTTTTTGCGTGCCCGACCAATAGGTAAGCCTTGATGAGTTGGCTGCGCAATTTTATTTTATATCAACTCCTGTAAATGCCATTGGATGCGGAGTGCTGGTTATTCTGTGTGTAATAATAAACATCGCCATAGGATAGTAACAATTAATTTTGAACTACACTACATGGCATACTTCCTGACGATAGGCATACTTCATCGTATTCCACATAAGCATTTGGAGCTTGTGTGACGAGGTTGAAGATTTACCATACGAGCGAGAGGCTTGTATGGCGATGATTATATTTTACAGGTTGAACTGATGACTGATATGGACTATATAAAATGTAACGATAAATTGCTAAATTAATAAAAACCCCACACGGGTCTGGAGTTGACAATAATCACGTCTCTCTAGTTATTAGATGTAACGACCCGGAAAATCTGAACCAATTAAAATTTTTTAAATTGGCTAAAATAGTGGATTTTAAATATTTAAAATAAATATTTTAAATAATATCAATGAAAAGTGAGTTTGAATCGACGTTTGAAAATAAATATAATTACTTTGAATTATAAACAAGGCCTGAAATGGCGCGGTAGTTTCAAAATTTGAATTCAAACTTCGACTGACTGTACCGGGTGCAAAACAAAACGAATTTGAGTGAAACCAAAAATATTTAAATCTGTTAGTAAATACCTTTCTAACGAATCTGAAAAATTGAAGTTTCATAGCGGGAAGCAAAAGTTATGGCCAAATGAATTTTTAGAAAGGTCGCTAAGGAATTTATATAGCCCGTGAAATTGGCCATTTTGCAAACGACCTCGGAATTCGACGAAACCACTTTTGTTGGATCCGGGATGAGAAGTTATTGCTAGGTTTCAAATTTCATAATTTTTGAAGCAAGTATGTGAGCGTGGCAAAGGAAAATGTGTTTTGGTCAATTATAGTTAAATTGGATCGACCAGAAATGGGCCATTTTACAAACGGTCTCAGAATTCGACGAAACAAGTTTTTTTTTGGACCGTATCGTGAAGACATAGCCAGATTTATTTTTCTGTAATTTTTCGAATCAGTATGTGGCCCCAGCAAATTGAAATGTATGTTCAAATTAAATATTGAATGATTTATATTTTAATTTGAATGAAAACTGACTGAAACATTCGAATGGGCCTTCGAAACATATCCCATTGTGTTCGGAATGAGGGTAAAACGCTAGGGACGACAGTCGTTGGGTTTGGATCGGGGTTCGTGTGTGAAAGGGGTATTTTTGAAATTTTAAAAATATATAAATTAATAAAAAAAAACCTCATTGGCCCATATTTTCTCTCCTCGCTGACTATCCTTCTAGCGCACGACGGAAAGGGCCTCACCACCTTCTCTCCTCCGTTCCTCCTCCTACACGCAGAATTAGGTATGGGTTCTTTGGAGCTTTTTGAAGAGCTCGACACAAGCTTCAAATCCATGTAGGGATTGAATTTTTTCGTTCAGCATTGAAGGAGAACGGAAGCCAGGAAGTTTGGGACTTCAACCCGCTACCACCGCGCCGTCCGACCACCGAGCTGGACCCCACCACGTCACGCCAACGTGCCTCTCCTCCCCCTTCGACACTGCAAAGATCGATCGAAGAATAGCTATGCGGATTTCGAGATAAATGCAAACCTAGTTTTGAACAGTTTGCTAAAGGTACGGCTATGATAATTTTCAACTGTTTTAACACCTTTAAACTGTTGCAACCTTTGATAAATCATATCTTTTTCGTGTGTGATCGAAATTCAGTGAAACAAGAGACAGTGGACTCGTGTGGACGTCTTCTACATTCTAGAAGAGACCGCATATTTTTCTGAGCCTTCTGCTATTTTTGGTGGAGTGGAACCCAATGTGAGATTTCTAAATTATAAACGATACGGAAAACGATGATGTATAAATTATATAGTCGATGTATGAGTTATATAAGCGTTGTACACCTCTTGTATAAGCATTGTATAAGTTGTAAGTTCGATGTATAAGTTATATATGCGTTGTAAAAATTATATATGTGTTGAAATAGAAGTGAAATGCTATATATATATATATATATATATATATATATATACGCCCCTCGTCCACAAACGATGGACGATATTTATTGGTTGTGATTGGTGTGAAAATTGATTGATAGCGAATGGTTGATTGAAATTTTTTGTGGTTGAAATTGATTGATTGTGGTTGAATAATACCCATTTGTGGTTAAGAAATATTTAGTTGAAACTACATAGGATTAGTTTGTGGAAATGAAAAAAATATACATGCCGCCTGCGTGCGAACTAGATGCATGATTCCCCATTGTCAAAAGCTGTGAGGCTTTAAGGTAGAGCGAGGAGCCGTACTAGGGACGGTCCCGGTTTTAACTACCCTGCCGTTATGCTTCTGAAATTTTGTATAATATTCATGTGTTAGAATTATTTTCATTTGTTGAAACTATATTTATTCGTTGAATAAAAAAACCTTCATGTGTTGAATCGATATTCATTCGTTGGACAGAAATTCATGTGTTGAATGGTATTCGTATTTTAAATAAATAGCTTTAACAATAAAAAACACACACACATATATATATATATACAAACTGTAGAGAACATTCATGTGTTGAACAGAAATTCATTCGTTGAATAGAAATTCATGTGTTGAATGTTATTCATATTTTAAATAAATGGATTAAACAATAAAATTTACATTTTTTATTGTGAATATGAAGTGTTAAAAAAACATTCACGGGTTAAATAAATATTTCTAATGATAAAAATATTAATTTTATCATGTATACGCTTTGCTAAAAATACACACGTGTTGAAATAAATATTAGTTCGCTAGAAATATTATTATTAGCTTTGTTCTGCATATATATACATGTGTCGAAAAGGGAAAATGAATTAGTTGTAGAGTAATGAAATTTTTTGCGTGCCCGACCAATAGGTAAGCCTTGATGAGTTGGCTGCGCAATTTTATTTTATATCAACTCCTGTAAATGCCATTGGATGCGGAGTGCTGGTTATTCCGTGTGTAATAATAAACATCGCCATAAGATAGTAACAATTAATTTTGAACTACACTACATGGCATTCTTCCTGACGATAGGCATAATTCATCGTATTCCACATAAGCATTTGGAGCTTGTGTGACGAGGTTGAAGATTTACCATACGAGCAAGAGGCTTGTATGGCGATGATTATATATTACAGGTTGAAGTGATGACTGATATGGACTATATAAAATGTAATGATAAATTGCTAGATTAATAAAAACCCCACACGGGTCTGGAGTTGACAATAATCACGTCTCTCTAGTTATTAGATGTAACGACCCGGAAAATCTGAACCAATTAAAATTTTTTAAATTGGCTAAAATAGTGGATTTTAAATATTTAATATAAATATTTTAAATAATATCAATGAAAAGTGAGTTTGAATCGACGTTTGAAAATAAATATAATTACTTTGAATTATAAACAAGGCCTGAAATGGCGCGGTAGTTTCAAAATTTGATTTCAAACTTCGACTGACTGTACCGGGTGCAAAACAAAACGGATTTGAGTGAAACCAAAAATATTTAAATCTGTTAGTAAATACCTTTCTAACGAATCTGAAAAATCGAAGTTTCATAGCGGGAAGCAAATGTTATGGCCAAATGAATTTTCAGAAAGGTCGCTAAGGAATTTATATAGCCCGTGAAATTGGCCATTTTGCAAACGACCTCGGAATTCGACGAAACCACTTTTGTTGGATCCGGGATGAGAAGTTATTGCTAGGTTTCAAATTTCATAATTTTTGAAGCTAGTATGTGAGCGTGGCAAAGGAAAATGTGTTTTGGTCAATTACAGTTAAATTGGATCGACCAGAAATGGGCCATTTTATAAACGGTCTCAGAATTCGACGAAACTAGTTTTTTTTGGGACCGTATCGTCAAGACATAGCCAGATTTATTTTTCTATAATTTTTCGAATCAGTATGTGGCCCCAACAAATTGAAATGTATGTTCAAATTAAATATTGAATGTTTTATATTTTAATTTGAATGAAAACTGACTGAAACATTCGAATGGGCCTTCGAAACATATCCCATTGTGTTCGGAATGAAGGTAAAACGGTAGGGACAATAGTCGTTGGGTTTGGATCGGGGTTCGTGTGTGAAAGGGGTATTTTTGAAATTTTAAAAATATATAAATTAATAAAAAAAACCTCATTGGCCCATATTTTCTCTCTCTCCCCGACTATCCTCCCAGCGCACGACGGAAAGGGCCTCACCACCTTCTCTCCTCCGTTCCTCCTCCTACACGCAGAATTAGGTATGGGTTCTTTGGAGCTTTTTGAAGAGCTCGACACAAGCTTCAAATCCATGTAGGGATTGAATTTTTTCGTTCAGCATTGAAGGAGAACGGAAGCCAGGAAGTTTGGGACTTCAACCCGCTACCACCGCGCCGTCCGACCACCGAGCTGGACCCCACCACGTCACGCCAGCATGCCTTTCCTCCCCCTTCGACACTGCAAAGGTCGATCGACAAATAGCTACGCGGATTTCGAGATAAATGCAAACCTAGTTTTGAACAGTTTGCTAAAGGTACGGCTATGATAATTTTCAACTGTTTTAACACCTTTAAACCGTTGCAAACTTTGAAAAAGCATATCTTTTTCGTGTGTGATCGAAATTCAGTGAAACAAGAGACAGTGGACTCGTGTGGACGTCTTCTACATTCTAGAAGAGACCGCATATTTTTCTGATCCTTCTGCTATTTTTGGTGGAGTGGAACCCAATGTGAGATTTCTAAATTATAAACGATACGGAAAACGATGATGTATAAATTATATAGTCGATGTATGAGTTATATAAGCGTTGTACACCTCTTGTATAAGCATTGTATAAGTTGTACGTTCGATGTATAAGTTATATATGCGTTGTAAAAATTATATATGTGTTGAAATAGAAGTGAAATACTATATATATATATATATATATATATATATATATATATATATATATATATATACGCCCCTCGTCCACAAACCATGGACGATATTTATTGGTTGTGATTGGTGTGATAATTGATTGATAGCGAATGGTTGATTGAAATTTTTTGTGGTTGAAATTGATTGATTGTGGTTGAAAAATACCCATTTGTGGTTGAGAAATATTTGGTTCAAACTACATAGGATTAGTTTGTGGAAATGAAAAAAAATATACATGCCGCCTGCGTGCGAACTAGATGCATGATTCCCCGTTGTCACAAGCTGTGAGGCTTTAAGGTAGAGCGAGGAGCCGTACTAGGGACGGTCCCGGTTTTAACTACCCTGCCGTTATGCTGCTGAAATTTTGAATAATATTCATGTGTTAGAATTATTTTCAGTTGTTGAAACTATATTTATTCGTTGAATAAAAAAACCTTCATGAGTTGAATCGATATTCATTCGTTGGATAGAAATTCATGTGTTGAATGGCGTTCGTGTTTTAAATATAAAAATCACATTTTTACTCTATATATACAACCTTCATGTGTTAAATTAAAATTCATTCGTTGAATAGAATTCATGTGTTGAATGGTATTCGTGTTTTTAAATATAAAAATCACCTTTTTATCTATATATACAAACTATAGAAAACCTTCATGTGTTGAATCGAAATTCATTCGTTGAATTGAAATTCATGTGTTGAATGGTATTCGTGTTTTAAATATAAAAATCACCTTTTTATCTATATATATAAACTATAGAAAACCTTCATGTGTTGAATCGATATTCATTCGTTGAATTGAAATTCATGTGTTGAATGGTATTCTTATTTTGAAAGAAATTGTTTTATAATAAAAATCCTATTTTTATCATCAATATGAACTATATAAAATAATCTTATTTTGAAATAAATTGTTTTATAATAAAAATCCTATTTTTATCATCAATATGAACTATATAAAATAATCTTATATTGAAATAAATTGTTTTACATTAAAAAATCACATTTTTATTATATACATGAATTGTTAAAAATGGTGATGTGTTGAAATAGAAAACAGTTGGATAAAAATATCATTTTTATCAAATGTATGAAAATCATATAGTTTTGAAAGCGAAGAATCGATATATATATATAAAAAGAATTGAAATATATCGAATAACGAAGCTGCAGTTCGTATTTTGAAACCGTGATTTCAAACGATTAGTGCGGGAGATCTGACCATCGGATTTCCCCGACACCGCAACCGTTGGGTTGGCTTTTGAAATATCTTTCCAACGGCACCAACTTTGTTAAAATCCAACGGTTGGATTGTCTGGAATGTTTAATTCAAATCTGAAGAAAAACAGTGCCAGAATCGATTATATATATATATATATATATATATATATATATATATATAATTATATTAAATCGAATAACGACGCTGCAGTTCGTATTTTTAAATCGAAACTTCAAACGATTATACCGGGAGATCCATTCGTCGGATTTTCCCGAAACTGGAACCGTTGGATTCGTTTTGAAAAGATCTTTCTAATAATGTAAATTTTGTGAAGACCCAACGGTTAGATTTTCAGATATGTGTAAATCAAATATGAAGAAAAACAGCGCCCCGGCTGCGTTATGGCCCGAAGCGTCGTTTTGAATAAATTGGCTATTTTAAAATAAATAAAAATAGCTATTAATCATTATATAATATTATAAATGATATGGATGTGAAGTTTAGAAAATAAGTGAAGGTTGGCTAATTCGAATGGTTTCCTGGGTGTTGATCTGATATTGGTTTCGGCCTTTGGGGTTAATATTTGGGAAATCGTTCTCTTACTGATTTACGGTTAGTGACTAATGAATTGAAATGATGCGTATGTATGTTTGTGTTGCACTCGTTTATTATATAAGTGAGTTGCTCAGAAAGACTAGGTTTATCCCATTCTGAATAACTGAATAGACGCTAAGAAATCGAAGATGAAAACGGTGGTCGAAGACCGATCTTCACCTCGTTTGGATGTAACTGATGTCCTGATTGGGAGGCATCCCAAAATATGGATAATGAGTGGTGATCGTCCAGACGTACGTAGAGATCGATGGATATGCGAGGTGTTAGCCCTCTTTTTGGCACTAATCTTATCGGGCCAAAATCAAAGCCCAAATGCACAACTAAATACAAGTTGCGCTCCAAGAAGCCCATCAGGGGCGCTACATCAAGCAATAGCATATCGGCCCAAATCTAACTCAATCAGATTGACTGCACATTATCTAAAAAATCGCTCACCAAGGCGATCGAGTTTCTCGCTTTCAAAAGGAACTCGTCGATCGATTATCTCGGACTAGCATGGAGAATTTCTACAGAGCCAGTCCATTTAATATCCCGACTTTCAAGGAGATAAAGGCAGTCAACCATATGCGGACAAAGCTCTGCTTTTGATATACCTCTCCACGGATGCCACGTCGGCCACAAACTTTCGAGGATACTATTTATGAGTAGTGGAATCAGTCTTCCAGCCGCAATTCGAGTCAATGGATGGGTTCCACGTATCTGGACCTTCCCGAAATGGCCAGACCATTTCGCAATAGCCCAAGCAGCACTTTCCACCTATAAATACCTCCAAGCTTAAAGTGGAAAAGGGACGACTGATCTTAGGCCAGACGGCTTCCTTCAAACTTTTCATTTCCATTCTCCTCCAGAATCTTAATCTCTAAAAAGAAGAAAGGAAAACAGTCATTTTCTTTCTTTTCTCCAAGCAGAAAAAGCATTGTATTTGTAATCAAAAAAGAAGAGAAATAATATATAAAGTGGACGTAGGCATTGTCTTTTCCGAACCACTATAAAAATTCTGTGTGTGCTCCCCGTTCTTTCACTTTTTATTCCATATTTTATCTTTATTCGTGTGTAGATCACACGATTGGGGGTTGATTGTCACTAGTGACCAACTTTTGACATCAACACTTTGGCGCGCCAGGAAGGGGAAGCGCACTGACACCGCCATCGAGCTCCTGCTTATCCCAGGTCATGGCGAACAAACGAAAGAAAGATGCAACATCCTCTCGTCCCGCAAACGCCGATGCAGCTGATGCCGATGCTGCAGAAGCAAGCCACGAAGTTTCCTCTCATGACAACATGTCCCAATTTCTTACCCGGGACGACATGGATAAAATCATGGTCGAACTCAGAGACCATATGACATCTCAGGGTAAAGTCCTCGAACGACAACAACAGTTGAGGGATCACCTTCTCGGTCGACTGGAAACAAGGTTGAACGCTTCAACATCAATTCCTCCATCGACCGAAGCTGGGGCAATAACCAATCTTCGGTCTGCACGAAATCAGGCCACTGATCAGGCTACACATTTATTTCATCCTGGTTTGGTTCCACCAACCGATCGATCCCAGCCGAGAATATCGCTTGCAACGACCAGCGCGGCTGCAACAACAGAACCTCAGGATGCAGGCGACCAAGATCTAGGTCGTCTGACAAATATACCTCCCCTCTTTAGAACATCTCACCTGTCGAATCAGTCGAGCTACCCCCGTGTCCCTCAGAATCAACGCCATTCCCATTACAACCCGGGATCTTGCCGCAAACCAGTCTAACCACTCTTCCTCTTCAACGAAGAATTGGAGTAGTCTTCCCTTCAAATGAGGGGAGCCACCCTACCATATCGGTCCTCACCGTAGAGGAAGAAAACACTACCGTAGACCCTCCTAACCTCGCTCCAAACTGGGGCAAACCCGGCCCCCGAACATCACATGCTATGCTGGATCAGCCTGGACCTTTAGCAACAAGTATGGCTCGATCCACGACTCATCAGATTCAAGAGGGGCCATTCTACCCAGAACAACGCGCCAGATCTCACCTTCCCTCACACCTTCACTCAACTCTCGGAGGTCGAGCCAATCCAACGACCACCCTTCCGAGCATGCTTTTGCTGGATCCTCGTACAGAACCCCCTCAGGATGCAGAGTTAAGTTCATGGAAACGACTCCTCGGAGATGGGAGTCAGCTTGCAAGCATTATCCGACGTTTCACTCGGGGTAATTCCTCGCAGCAAGACATCGATAATGTCAATCGTAGCCCCTTCACTAGAGAAATCAGAAATTCTCGAAATCCTCCGGACTTCAGGTTCCCTGCCATCGAACCATACAACGGTCGCACTGATCCAACCATTCATCTTATGCGATACATGCAACATATGGAAGTACTTGGTGCATCGACCATCTTCATGGCTAAGTGATTTCCACTCTTTCTCACAGATATAGCCGGTATGTGATTTCGGCAGCTAACAACGGAGTCGATCGGTAGTTGGAATACTCTGGTCACCCGCTTCATCGAGCAATTTCGAGTGCATATCTCTCGACCGAAAAGTGTCATGTTTCTATATACCATCAAACAACGATCCGGAGAGACGCTAAGATCCTTCCTCGAAAGGTTCAATTCAGCCGTAGCATCTGCCGATCGGCCCGAGCCATCGATGGTGTTGATGGTAGCCATCGCGGGAGTTCAGAAGAGATCAGAATTCTCGAACTCCTTAATTAAGGATCCTCTCAAAGATGTAGATGATTTCTATTCCGAGGCCGAAAGATTCCTCCGACAAGAGGATGCCAGCCTTGAGATGGAGAGCCTTGAAGTTTTAGTAGCCAAACAACAAGGTCCACTCAACGGCAATGGCCAGAATAAAGGAAGAGGAACGGCCCCGGAAAAGGATAAACGCAATGTACGACCTCGAAATGAAAAAAAATATAATCAGTACACCAAGCTCAATTCCTCTTCGCTCGATATCTATCTCGATATGCGCGAGTCCTTCCCCACTCTAAGGCCACCTCAATGAGAACCGATCCAGATGGAACTTGACTCTGGCAAGCATTGTATACTCCACAACGTAGCTGGACATAATACAAATGATTGCCGACATCTGTGCGATCTCATCGAAGGGCGAGACAGAAAAGGGGAACTCGCTGAGTATGTCAAAAATCGCGCCCTGGCCATGCCGCTGCAACCTTCTGCCCAAGCTCCTCAGGCTGGTCCGCAAGCTCCAAGAAATGGAAAGGACCCTGAGACTAGCACTCGTGGCATTTTCATTAATTAGATTTTTATCTTTTCTGTCGATGTATTTCTTTCAATAATAGGGACGCTTCGATGCTATGTAATCAATCGCTGTCCTCGTAGGTTTTCTTTGTAATAGATGCTTAGCAGTTATGAACTTTACTTTTTGCAAAAGTAGATCGACTGTTGTAAAATTTCTAAGCTGAACCAAATTAGTGTTCGCCATTAAGCCAAGCATGGTTAATACTCGCCCCCCTATTTTATGTGGTTAGCGCGGAAGCCCACCACTACTTCAAACACCTACTCTATATAGTGAGAAAGTTCGCTTTTTCTTGAACACGAGTGTGGATTACGCTCTCTTTCTTTACACCATGAGCGTGCATAGCTCGTTAAAATAACTAACCAACATGAGTTGAGCATGAGAAACACTTGCACCAAGCCTAGCATGGTTTATGCTCGCCGCTAAGCCGAGCATGGTTTATGCTCGCCACCAAGCCGAGCATGGTTTATGCTCGCCACCAAGCCGAGTATGGTTTATGCTCGCCACCAAGCCGAGCATGGTTTATGCTCGCCACTAAGCCGAGTATGGTTTATGCTCGCCACCAAGCCGAGTATGGTTTATACTCACCACCCTCTAAAGCCAAGTGGAATAAAATGCTCGACCCATGGTTTGTTTTGTATTTGCAGGAACCAACTTTTGTACCAGAGGCAATCATCACCTCGGCCTTAATACGGTTTCCGATAGTTGTTGGTTTTCTGGCCTTAATACGACCTGGCATGGTCGTCGGATTTCTGGTCCTAATATAACATCGGACCGTCGGTTTTCTGGCCTTAATTTGGTCCGGAGCGATCATAGCAGCTCGAGCGTTTGTGCTTCTGTTCAGATTTCAGAATACACCTCCCTCTGTCGATGAAAATATATTCTGAGGGGCAAAGTGTTATCCCTCTTTTTGGCACTAATCTTATCGGGCCAAAACCAAAGCCCAAACGCACAACTAAATACAAGTTGCGCTCCAAGAAGCCCATCAAGGGCGTTACATCAAGCAATAGCATATCGGCCCAAATCCAACTCAGTCAGATTGACTGCGCATTATCTAAAAAATCGCTCACCAAGGCGATCGAGTTTCTCGCTTTCAAAAGGATCTCGTTGACGATTATCTCGGGCCAGCATGGAGAATTCATACAGAGCCAGTCCATTTAATATCCCGACTTCCAAGGAGATAAAGGCGGTCAACCATATGCGGACAAAGCTCTGCTTTTGATATACCTCTCTACGGATGCCACATCGGCCACAAACTTTCGAGGATACTATTTATGAGCAGTGGAATCGGTCTTCTAGCCGCAATTCGAGCCAATGGATGGGTTCCACGTATCTGGACCTTCCCGAAATGGCCGGACCATTTCGCAATAGCCCAAGCAGCATTTTCCACCTATAAATACCTCCAAGCTTAAAGTGGAAAAGGGACGACTGATCTTAGGCCAGACGGCTTCCTTCAAACTTTTCATTTCCATTCTCCTCCAGAATCTTAATCTCTAAAAAGGAAGAAAGGAAAATAGTCATTTTCTTTCTTTTCTCCAAGCAGAAAAAGCATTGTATTTGTAATCAAAAAAGAAGATAAATAATATATAAAGTGGACGTAGGCATTGTCTTTGCTGAACCACTATAAAAATTCTGTGTGTGCTCCCCGTTCTTTCACTTTTTATTGCATATTTTATATTTATTCATGTGTAGATCACACGATTGGGGGTTGATTGTCACAAGTGACCAACTTTTGACGTCAACACGAGGTATATAGTGCCTCCGGTTTTGTACAGACCCAGAACGGACTTGTAAATGGACTGTGTGTCTGACATTGGATTTTATTCTGTGTTGATTGATCTCTATTAAATATACATCAGTTTGGCGGCGGAGAATTTATACTTTTGCTTATCGCCCTTCTTTGAAACGCACGAGCTCAGAGGTTGTATATCGATGGACATCAGTCGCATGGCATGAATTGTTAGTGTGGCATGCCTAAGTGGCAAATGATCAAGGCTTCTGTTGAAAAGAAAAGTCTTGTGATTGATGATCAAAGCACCGCCTGTGTGGCGTAGATTTATGTATAACGTGAATTCGCGAGCCTCACACCGCGGTATTAACCAGAAACGGGAGGAGGACCTTAGGGAGGGCATGCGTTTCCTTCTAGCTTGGAGTTGTGTCGGTGTTTTTACACGGCCTGACATTTTACATATTTGGATGATGGATTGCGAGGCGCCTCAATTATATCGGTCGATCCGGGACCGATGGAGTCATTCGTTGGCTCATTTACGCCCCATAGGGCGGGGAAACACGGTGTTTAGGAATTTTAATTCACATCGGTGGACCAGCCCTTACGATCCAAAGGCTTGACTAAGTACTTGCCTGAGACATGGGCTAGATTGTCTCGAATTCGGTAAGGACTATCTTTTGCCTTGGTTCATGACGGAAATCCAATTTCCAAATATGACATCGTGCGGTTTTGATTGTATATATATATATATATATATATATATATATATATGGCGACATGATATATGGTACCCATGCGGTCTATGATTGATAGTTATGATTCGAAATTGTTTTCAAAACTTATAAACACTAGCAATAATACCAAATGCTTTTGTTTTATTCGTATCAAGCATATTTTGGCCGTTATAAGGTAAAAACTCTATCCTCCGGTTTGCGTTGCATTGTGTGATTGGAACTGAGTCTTATAATGGCTTCATTTTTATAAAAAGCATTGCAATGTTTAAATATTTACTTGTTTTAAAGAACTGGCAATCCAATGGAGTAAACCTGTTCCATGAAAGTGGCGTGGTCCTGTGATTAGCCATATTTTAAATGTGTTGAGTAGATTTCTCATACCAGTCCCATGACTGACTCGTAGTTTGTTTCACTTTCAAACTCGGGTGCCCCCTTTTTCTACACGGACAGCCTTGTATTCAGGTTTAGCAGGCTTTATCCGGATAACTGGAGCTGAAGATGGATTCTATCATTTATCTCTTTTTATGCTGTTCAGCTCCTATTGTACATATTATGTTTATTTCCGCTGTAGACATTTATGTATAGCTGAACTGTATTTGTACTAAGTATGATCCTGTATACTGTGTAACTCTGATGATTACGTTTATTCAGTGTATTATTTGTACATTATCCGGTGTATTTATTTATTTCTATTCTGCTATTATCTGTTTCTGTGTTATATTCCAAAGATTACCCTTGCCACCGTCAGTACGGGGTTTGGGGTCGTCACACTAGATACGACACATGGATTATTTATTTCCCACACGGGACGAGGTGACGAGGATTTATCCTCTGGAGTAATTAAAAATAATATAAAGACCCGTAACTTCGCAGTGAAGGAAAGAGAGGATACTATGAGAACAAGACACAAAATCACATAGACGGAAGAACATTTCATTGTTTATTACAACAATTCCATCAAAATACAGGAATATATAGAGTATAAATGAATATTACATTCGATAAATATCAGAGATTACATTACACTACATAGCAGCGGAAAATAATACAATGCACAACTGGAAATAATACACGGATACAAAGCTTTCCGAGTATCGTTCCAGCTGTAAACTAGGATCCTGTGAATATAAATCTGCAAAACCAAAACTATTAGCTGCCCGTGTCAAAATAAGGGCACCCAGAGTTTAGTTTAAAACAATAAACTCCAGGTCAGTCATGGGACTGGTGTGAGAACTAAAACAGTTATTAATCATTATTTTAAATCAGATATATCAAGGGACCACGACGTATAACACGGAACGGGTTTCCTCCCAAGAATACTAGTGCATATAACAAAATAGCGCAATGCTAAATAAAGAAAAATGAAGCTATTATAAGACCCAGGTCCCATCACACAATGCAACGCAAGCCGGAGGATAGGGTTTTTACCTTATAATAGCCAAAACTGTTTGATATGTTTAAAACAAATCATTTGATACTATTATAAGTGCATAGTGTATAAAACAGCTTCAAATCATAAGTATCAATCATAGACGGCATAAGAGCCCCATCCCATTATGTCGCCATACTAGGCTCTACAAATAAAACCGCAAAGTCATGTATTTGGAAGTTGGATTTCCATATGTGAACCGAGGCAAAAGATAGTCCTCACCGATTCGAGATTGTCTAGCCCGAGTCTCAGGGCAAGTACTTAGTCAAGCGACTGGGATCATCAGGGCCGGTCCACCGATGTGGATTAAAATGCCTGAACACTGCATTTCCTCGCCCTTTGGGGCGTAAATGAGCCAACGAATGACTACATCGGACCCGGATCGTCCGATCAAAACGAGGCGCCTCGCAACAGCAACAACCACATAAGTCAAACTCGTCAGGGCGTCTAAAACCACTGACTCCACTTCTAGCTAGAAAGAAACGCATGCCCCCCCTGAGGTCCTCTCCCATTTTTGGTTCACAACCGGGGTGTGAGGCTCGCGAATCAACGCTACACAAAGCTACGCCACAAGGGCCGTGCTTTGATCATCAACCACAAGACTTTTCTTTTCAACAGAAGCCTTGATCATTTGCATCTTAGCATGCCACACAGGCAAACCACTCCATGCAATC
Organism: Allium sativum; assembly: GCA_030737875.1. NCBI lineage: Eukaryota > Viridiplantae > Streptophyta > Magnoliopsida > Asparagales > Amaryllidaceae > Allium > Allium sativum. Next base: position 961,877,673 of record CM060912.1, on the reverse strand, counting down.
GATATCCATCAATCACACAGAATGATATCCAATGTCAGACACACAGTCCATTTACAAGTACGTTTTGGGTCTGAACGAAACCGGAGGCACCTAGTACCCAGCATATCCATCGATCTCCAAGTACGTCTGGACGATCACCAACTGTTTCCATCTTCTTGGGTGTACATCCCAATAAAGATCATCAGTAATCACCCAAACGACGTGAAGACCTCCGGTCTTTGACCACCGTCTTCATCTTCGACTTGTCGTCGTATCAGTTATTCAGAATGGGATAAACCCGGTCTTTCCGAATAACTCGCGTATATTATAAACAAGGGTTACACAAACACAACGTACGCCTCATTCCAACTCATTAGTCACTAACCGTAAATTAATCAAGAGAATAATTCCCCTAATATTAAACCCGAAGGCCAAAACCAACATCAGATCAATATCCAAGAAACCATCCTGCTTAGCTAACCGATAGTTAGTTTCTAAATTTCACATTCTTAGGGAAAGGTTCCCATTAATTTTATCAAAGATAAATCCTTTAAATTTATTCTTTAATTTTCCTATGAATATCAATTCAAACTACTCGGGATTAACGAACTTTACCGATGTAATCATTTGTTTTAATTTCCCAACCCCAACCTATTCATCCCATGAAGTAAAACTGGTAATACTTCATATCTAACATCATGGTGTTATCAGTAAATTTAATTACCATTTCACGTTCAAATCTAATTAAAGATTTAACTATCGCCTGGAGCAAAACTGGTGATACTCCATTCTTGATCTTTTTAATCTAATTAAAGATTCATTAAAACTCCACTTAGTTTTAATCTGTGACTGGGTTAAAGAATTAGTGTCTTTTAAAACACGGTTCACGATAAACCCCAAAATCACATCACATTTCAATCAGTCCCTAACCGTAAAATAGCAAGTGAGCATTTCCCTAAGTATTAACCCCGAAGGCCGAAACCAACATCAGATCAATACCTCTGAAACCATTTAACTTAACTAATCCCCAGTTAGTTTCTGATTTTCTTAACTCCTTTAGGTCTAAGAACAATATTATTGAAGATACCGTTCACGACTACCCAAAATCATGTTCCATTAATTATCGGGTTAAAGAACGAGTGTTATTTGAAACACTGTTCACGATAAACCCAAAAATCAATACCAATTCAATTCCAATTAAATGTTATTTAATTGGTACACTTCATTAAATCTAAATAAAAAGATTTAATCTTTTTCTCAACTGGGTTCAAGAACAGTGTTAATGAAGACACCATTCACGACAAACCCAAATCACATTTGATATTCAATACAAGGCTCTGAATAGAAAATATACCGGCTTATATTCAATATCAAATTCTACGACCAACAAATATCGTATTGGAAATAACGATATTAATATATCTTTCAAATTCCCATAACAATATCTGTATCATCACGAAATCCAACATCGAAATATTCCGAAGACAATTTCGATTCAATTCCATTCCAATATAATTATTGGAAATCCTGGTTATTTTCAAAACCATTTCAAATCCAATTTATTTATTTAAAAATAAATAGAATTTTAATTCTAGTTCAAAACTAGTTCATTTTGATAAAAAAAACTATTTTTATCTTTTCAAATACGGAGTTTTTCATCCCCATTTTTCCCATATCATTTCTTATGATTTTACACCAATTATTAATATTTTTAATAATTTTATCAAGGCCCGTACAGTCGATTTCCATCAACGGCCATCGAATTGCACTTATAGCGACCTTTTCCAAATTTGATTTGGACATAATTCCAAATCCAACCGTTAGATTTCTAATTTCTACTATTCGTTAGAAAGCTCTTTTCGATACGAACCCAATGGTTCCGGTTTTAGGAGAATCCGACGGTCGGATCTCCCACAATATTCATTTGAAGTCAATGGTCGAAACTCACGAACTACCGCAGCGCGGCGCGTTCTATTCAGGCCATTTTATAATATATATATATAATATATACTTCATCCATTTCCTTTTAAAACGTATTTTATAAATCGTTTTAAATTCGTTTTCAAAACGATTTCAACATCCTTTTCAAATTCAAATCAAAATTGAATTTTCCAATATAAATTCATTTTAAATTCATTTCAATTCTATTTCAATTCAAATCCATTTCAATCCAAATCGGTTTCAATTCAAATCAATTTCAGTTCAATTTCAATACATTTTAAATTCAATTCAAAATGATCTCAATTCTATTTCAATCCAATTCGAATTTCAATTCTATTCAGTTTAATTCAAATTTCATTTCAATTCGATTTAATTCGAATTTCAATTCCTTTCAAAATATCAGATTTTTTAAATCACTTTCGATATTCATTGCAAAATGAATAAAATCGATATAAATATCGTTCACATCAAAATGGCGTCATCTAATCAACACGGCTTCATATATTTCTATTTTCAAATATTCTATTTCAAATATTTCTTTTTCAAATATTTCTTATTCAAATATTCTATTTCAAAACTGGAATGAGTCCCATTCAATTACCATATGATGTTAATTATATGGATTTTCTACCACACAAATATAACAGCAACGATAAATCATCAACCATCATCCAAAGTGCGTTCTACACTGTATAAGCATCAAATATAAATATTTAAAGCTTATAACAGTCTGTCAATCAATCGATCGACATACAACTAACTATTGGGATTAGTGTATGTCATATATCACCCCAATACCCGTGTGGGGTTTTCAAACAATCAAACACAGATTTTATTTGTGCAGTTGGGCGATGTGTAAAATTTATCGTCCCAATCAATATCAGTCAAATGTGTGTATAGAAACAAATCGTCTGATTTTTTTATATTTATTTCGTTTCAAATACACGTTAAAAATTCTATTTTCAACTATAAAATATTTTATCTATATAAATATTTTATTTCATTTCACATCACACAATCAACTAAACATCAAAATCAAACAAACAAGCATACAAGCCGTCCATGGTCTGTGGACGACGGGTGTCGGGTGCTACTAAACACCGTCTGCATCCTAGTATAAATTATTAACTAGAAAAGAAAATTAAAAGGTGAGAAGTTCTCATCGAGTAGCTAATACAAACGCCACAACTCTTCTTATGTAGAAGTCATCGCTGTTCTCGCCTTTTGTCACTTCCGTCGCCCGTAGCCACTACATATATAAAAATCACATTACATTTTTATATTATCACTCAATGGGTAAAAATTATATTTTTAACCTTTCTATATTATAAAAATTATATTTTTATCGCTACTTCTAATATATAGAAATCAGATTTTTATCGCTACTTCTAATATATATAAAAATCGAATTTTTATTTTCCACTTCTAATATATATAAAAATTGAATTTTTATCTTTCACTTCACATTATAAAAATTATGTTTTTATCTCTCTACTTCTTATAGAAAGATCGAATTTTTACTTTATTAAAAATCTAATCTTTTCTTCTATAAAGATCTAATCTTTTTCCTACTAAAAATATGATCTTTTCACTTCTAAAAATCAAATCTTTTTGGTTTAAAAAATTATAGTTTTATATGTTCAACATCGCTATAAAAATCATATTTTTATATCTTCCTATTCTATCTATAAAAATCGAATTTTTATATAATTTATAAATCATATATTTTTAACACCAAGATCATAGCTTTTAAGTAAGTAAAAATCAAAGCTTTCTAATGTAAAAATCTCACCTTATCCAAGTTAAAAATCTCAACTTTATAGTTTTAAGAACCTTATAGCAATGTATTTACGGTAAATAAAAACTGATTTTTCTTTCTATGTATAATACGTACAAAAACTGATTTAAAAACTTACATTTCAGCAATTCGGAGAAGGAGGTTTTCCACGGCGGGGCTGTGGCGTTGGGGAGGTGCGCCGAGGCCTGTGGTGGTCAGATGGGTCGCGCTTGGTTGGAGCTGCAGGCGGTGGTGGCGATTATCGGTGGTGGCGGCTTCTATTGGGGGGGTTTGGGTTTTTGCAACGGGGCTTCAAGAGGATGGTGATGTGGCGGAGGAGAGATAGAGGGGGGTCCAGCGAGCTGAGCCGCCGCCAAGGGAGGACCGGCGGTGGTCGGCGTCGAGACACGGGGGCAACGGGTTTAATCTTTTTAGGGTTTTTTTTTCTAATCTGAAATTGACGTGGATGGGGAAAAGAGAAAAGGGGGGTAGTTATAATATAATATTTATTTATTTATTAATTTAATTTCCAACTAGGTTGACTTTTATTTCGAACGCCGATTCAAACCCAACGACTGCCGCCCCTTGCTAATTACCCCCATTCCGAACACAATGGGATATGTCACGAAGGCCAATTCGATTGTTACAATTAGTTTCCGTTGAAATTAAAATATAAATCCTTATATATTCAATTTGAACGTATATTTCAAATTACCAGGGCCACATACGGACTCGAAAAATTTTAGAAAAATATTTTCTAGCTTCGTATTGACGATACAATCCTAACAAAACTAGTTTCGTCAAATTCTGAGACCGTCTGAAAAATGGCTATTTTCCAGTCGATTAAAATCAACTAAAACTGGTCGAACGCGTTTTCCTTTGCCACGCTCACATATTGACTCGAAAAATTACGAATTTTAAAATCTAGCAATAACTTGACATCACGGATCCAACAAAAGTGGTTTCGTCGAAATCCGAGGTCGTTTGAAAAATTTCCATTTTTAAGGGCCTGAATTCCAAAGCGACTATTCTGAAATTTCAATTGGACATATCTTTTGATTCCCGCTATGAAATTCCAATCTTTCGGATTCGTTGGAGAGATATTTACAAATAGATTCTAATATTTTTGGTTTCGCTAAAATCCGGTTTATTTTGCACCCGATACATTCATTTGAATCTTGAAATCGAATTATTGAACTACCACGCCATTTTCAATTCCTTTTATAATTATAAATAGATATTTATTTTCCAATGTCGAACTATTTAAATATATACGTTTGAATTTATTCAAAATAAATTTCTCGTCATTACTATTTAAAATAATTCATTTTAAATAATCAAAATTCGCTAAAATTGCCAAAATAAAAATTTTAAATTGGCCCAGATTTCCGGGTTATTACAATCTCCCCCACTTAAAACTTTTCGTCCCCGAAAAGGAACGAAGCCGAAAGTTGTTTAACAAATCAACTCAACTTCCATTATTTTCATTATGGCTTAAGTTCTTCAACTTTTCAGTTTCTAAGAACTTTTCAAATTTTTCAAAAATTTGGCTAACACCCTAAATTTTCGAAATATTTCGCCATAACCTCCCCTGCACCGGGAGCACCGGGAAAAACCCGAAATTGCCATACAGGCCCTCTGATCTCAAAAAGAAAAAGAAAAAGCCAAGCGGCTAGCCAATCGGCTCATAAAATCATCATCACCTAAACAAAAAAGTAAATTATGATAAACATGTACATATTTGTCGGGCAAACAATTTTATTCTTCTGCTCTAGCCTCTTTGCTATGACCTGTTCAGTGTAAGTACATGTATATGCAAGCAAATGCGACAAATTTTCAGTACAATTCACTTTTTGGTCAATTTGGCTGAATGGTTAAAATTTTAATTAATTAAGCCATAATCAAACAACACAATCAGCCATCAATTAGTTGGTTATCATTTGAAATTCATAACTTTGATACATAGTCAAAAATCAGATTTTTGATGCCAAATCATAACAATATGCTCTATCTAGTTTAGGTTCTCACACCAGTCAATTGGAATATATAGAAATCCCACTTTCGTAACACGAACATAAATATTGATGATGCCATGGTCATTATCAACATCATCTCCGGGCAACTAGAGTGTGATCCTATATCTATCCAGTATATTAAAACTTCGAATATACGTTTGCAAGGCACATATGCAAAATCTTTATATATTGGATTGTCCAATTCAATATAAAATAAATATTCAAATACATATACAACGATTTAAATTTTAAAACAAAATTGGTTTTCATTTTTATTTTAAAAATTTACTCTTCACACTCGTTCTAGGATACTACTGATCCCATCTCTAACGAGTCATTCTCATTGGATATTACTAATCCAATATCTGATGAATTCTTTCGTATGGTTCTGGTGTGTCTTGTTCTCTAAGCTTTGTAGACCAAAGCTCTGACACCAACTGTAAAGACCCTTAACTTCCCTATGAAGGAAAGAGCGGATACTATGAGAACAAGACACAAAAGCACGCAGACGGAAGAACATTTCATAGTTTATTACAACAATTCCATCAGAATACAGGAATATACAGAGTATAACTGAATATTACATTCGATAAATATCAGAGATTACAATACACTACATAGCAGTGGAAAATAATACAATACACAACTAGAATTAATACACGGATACAAAGCTTTCCAGGTATCGTTCCAGCTGTAAACCAGGAACCTGTGAATATAAATCTGCGAAACCAAAACTACTAGCTGCCCGTGTCAAAATAAGGGCACTCGGAGTTTAGGTTAAAACAATAAACTCCAGGTGAGTCATGGGACTGGTGTGAGAACTAAAACAGTTATTAATCTTTATTTTAAATCAGATATATCAAGGGACCACGCCGTATAACACGGAACGGGTTTCCTCCCAAGAATACCAGTGCATATAACAAAACAACGCAATGCTAAATAAAGAAAAATGAAGCTATTATAAGACCCAGGTCCCATCACACAATGCAACGCAAGCCGAAGGATAGGGTTTTTACCTTATAATAGCCAGAATGTTTGATACGTTTAAAACAAATCATTTGACACTATTATAAGTGCATAGTGTATAAAACAGCTTCAAATCATAAGTATCAATCATAGACGGCATAAGCGCCCCATCCCACTATGTCGCCATACTAGGCTCTACAAATAAAACCGCAAAGTCACGTATTTGGAAGTTGGATTTCCATCTGTGAACCGAGGCAAAAGATAGTCCTCACCGATTCGAGACTGTCTAGCCCAAGTCTCTGGGCAAGTACTCAGTCAAGCCACTTGGATCGTCAGGGCCGGTCCACCGATGTGGATTAAAATGCCTGAACACTGCGTTTCCCCGCCCTTTGGGGCGTAAATGAGCCAACGAATGACTCCATCGGACCCGGATCATTCGATCAAACCGAGGCGCCTCGCAACAGCAACAACCACATAAGTCAAACTCGTCAGGGCGTGTAAAACCACTGACGCCACTTCTAGCTAGAAAGAAACGCATGCCCTCCCTGAGGTCCTCTCCCGTTTTCGGTTCACAAACGAGGTGTGAGGCTCGCGAATCAACGCTACACAAAGCTACGCCACAAGGGCCGTGCTTTGATCGTCAACCACAGGACTTTGCTTTTCAACAGAAGCCTGGATCATTTGCATCTTAGCATGCCACATAGGCAAACCACTCCATGCAATCAATATCTATCAATCACACAGAATGATATCCAATGTCAGACACGCAGTCCATTTACAAGTCCGTTCTAGGTCAGAACGAAACCGGAGGCACCTAGTACCCCACATATCCATCGATCTCCAAGTACGTCTGGACGATCACCAACCGTTTCCATCTTCTTGGGTGTACATCCCAATCAAGATCATCAGTAATCACCCAAACGACGTGAAGACCTCCGGTCTTCGACCACCGTCTTCATCTTCGACTTATCGTCGTATCAGTTACTCAGAATGGGATAAACCCGGTCTTTCCGAATAACTCGCGTATATTATAAACAAGTGTTACACAAACACAACATACGCCTCATTCCAATTCATCAGTCACTAACCGTAAATTAATCAAGAGAATAATTCCCCTAATATTAACCCCGAAGGCCGAAACCAACATCAGATCAATATCCAGAAAACCATTCTGCTTAGCTAACCGACAGTTAGTTTCTAAATTTCACATTCTTAGGGAAATGTTCCCATTAATTTTATCAAAGATAATTCCTTTAAATTTATTCTTTAATCTTCCTTTGAATATCAATTCAAACTAGTCGGGATTAACGAACCTTACCGAAGTAATCATTTGTTTTAATTTCCCAACTCCAACATGTTCATCCCATGAAGTAAAACTGGTAATACTTCATATCTAACACCACGGTGTTATCAGTAAATTTAATTACCGTTTCACGTTCAAATCTAATTAAAGATTTAACTATCACCTGGAGCAAAACTGGAGATACTCCATTCTCGATCTTTTCAATCTAATTAAAGATTCATTAAAACTCCACTTAGTTTTAATCCGTGATTGGGTTAAAGAATCCGTGTCATTTAAAACACGGTTCACGATAAACCCCAAAATCACATCATATTTCAATCAGTCCCTAACCGTAAAATAGCAAGTGAGCAATTCCCTAAGTATTAACCCCGAAGACCGAAACCAACATCAGATCAATACTTCTGAAACCATTCAACTTAACTAATCCCCAGTTAGTTTCTAATTTTCATAACTCCTTTGGGTCTAAGAACAGTATTATTGAAGATACCGTTCACGACTACCCAAAATCACATTCCATTAATTATCGGGTTAAAGAAAGAGTATTATTTAAAACACTGTTCACGATAAACCCAAAAATCAATACCAATTCTATTCCAATTAAATGTTATTTAATTGGTACACTTCATTAAATCTAAATAAAAAAGATATAATCTTTTTCTTAACTAGGTTCAAGAACAGTGTTAATGAAGACACCATTCACGACAAACCCAAATCACATTTGATATTCAATACAAGGCTCTGAATAGAAAATATGCCGGCTTATATTCAATATCAAATTCTACGACCAACAAATATCGTATTGAAAATAACGATATTAATATATCTTTCAAATTCCCATAACAATATCCGTATCATCACGAAATCCAACATCGAAATATTCAGAAGACAATTTCGATTCAAATCCATTCCAATATAATTATTGGAAATCCTGGTTATTTTCAAAACCATTTCAAATCCAATTTATTTATTTAAAAATAAATAGAATTTTAATTCTAGTTCAAAACTACTTCATTTTTATAAAAATCTATTTTTATCTTTTCAAATATGTAGTTTTTCATCCCGATCTTTCCCAAATCATTTCTTATGATTTTACACAAATTATTACTATTTTTAATAATTTTATCAAGGCCCGTATAGTAGATTTTCATCAACGGCCATCGAATTGCACTTACAGCGACCTTTTCCAAATTTTATTTGGACATAATTCCAAATCCAACCATTAGATTTCTAATTTCAAATATTTGTTAGAAAGCTCTTTTCGATACGAACCCAAAGGTTCCGGTTTTAGGAGAATCCGACGGTCGGATCTCCCGCAATATTCATTTGAAGTCAATGGTCAAAATTCATGAACTACTGCAGCGCGGCGCGTTCTATTCAGGCCATTATATTATATATATATATAATATATATAATATATACTTCGTCGATTTCCTTTTAAAACGTATTTTATAAATCGTTTTAAATTCGTTTTCAAAACGATTTCAACTTCCTTTTCAAATTCAAATCAAAATTGAATTTTCCAATATAAATTCGTTTTATATTCATTTCAATTCTATTTCAATTCAAATCCATTTCAATTCAAATCGGTTTCAATTCAAATCAATTTCAGTTCAATTTCAATACGTTTTAAATTCAATTCAAAACGATCTCAATTCTATTTCAATCCAATTTGAATTTCAATTCTATTCAGTTTAATTCGAATTTCATTTCAATTCAATTTAATTCGAATTTCAATTCCTTTCAAAATATCAGATTTTTGAAATCACTTTCGATATTCATTGCAAAATGAATAAAATCGATATAAATATCGTTCACGTCAAAATGGCGTCAATCCAATCAACACGACTTCATATATTTCTATTTTTGAATATTCTATTTCAAATATTTCTTTTTCAAATATTCTATTTCAAAACGGGAATGAGTCCCAATCAATTACCATATGATGTTAATTATATGGATTTTCTACCACACGTATATAACAGCAACGATAAATCTTCAACCATCATCCAAAGTGTGTTCTACACTATATAAGCATCAAATATAAATATTTAACGCTTATAACAGTCTGTCAATCAATCGATCGACATATAACTAACTATTGGGATTAGCGTATGTCATATATCACCCCAATACCCGTGTGGGGTTTTCAAACAATCAAACGCAGATTTTATTTGTGCAGTTGGGCGATGTGTAAAATTTATCATCCCAATCAATATCAGTCAAACGTGTGTATATAAACAAATCGTCTGATTTGTTTATATTTATTTCATTTCAAATACACTTTAAAAATTCGATTTTCAACTATAAAATATTTTATTTCATTTCACATCACATCACACAATCAACTACACATCAAAATCAAAAAACAAGCATACAAGCCGGCCATGGTCTGTGGACGACGGGTGTCGGGTGCTACTAAACACCGTCTGCATCCTAGTATATATTATTAACTAGAAAACAAAATTAAAAGGTGAGAAGTTCTCACCGAGTAGCTAATCCAAACGCCACGATTCTTCTTATGTAGAAGTCATCGCTATTCTCGCCTTTTGTCTCTTCCTTCTCCCGTAGCCACTACATATATAAAAATCACATTACATTTTAATATTATCACCCCATGGGTAAAAAAATTATTTTTAACATTTCTATATTATAAAAATTATATTTTTATCGCTACTTCTAATATATAGATATCAGATTTTTATCGTTACTTCTAATATATATATATAAATTGAATTTTTCTTTCACTTCTAATATATATAAAAATCAAATTTTTATCTTTCACTTCACATGATAAAAATTATATTTTAATCTCTCTACTTCTTATAGAAAGATCAAATTTTTACTTTATTAAAAATCTAATCTTTTCTTCTATAAAGATCTAATCTTTTTCCTACTAAAAATATGATCTTTTCACTTCTAAAAGTCACATCTTTTTGGTTTAAAAAATTATAGTTTTATATGTTCAACATCGCTATAAAAATCATATTTCTATATCTTCCTATTCTATCTATAAAAATTGAATTTTTATATAATTTATAAATCATATATTTTTAAAACCAAGATCATAGCTTTTAAGTAAGTAAAAATCAAAGCTTTCTAATGTAAAAATCTCACCTTATCCAAGTTAAAAATCTCAACTTTATTGTTTTAAGAACCTTATAGCAATGTATTTACGGTAAATAAAAACTGATTTTTCTTTCTATGCATAATACATACAAAAACCGATTTAAAAACTTACATTTTAGCAATTCGGAGAAGGAGGGTTTCCCCGGCGGGGCTGTGGCATTGGGGAGGTGCGCCGAGGTCTGTGGTGGTCGGATGGGTCGCGCTTGGTCGAAGCTGCAGGCGGTGGTGGCGAGTATGGGTGGTGGCGGCTTCTATTGGGGGGGGGGGGGGGGTTTGGGTTTTTGCAGCGGGGCTTCAAGAGGATGGATAAGTGGCAGAGGAGAGAGAGGGGGGTCCAGCGAGCTGCGCCGCCGCCTAGGGAGGACCGACGGTGGTCGACGTCGAGACACGGGGGGCAACGGGTTTTATCTTTTTAGGGTTTTTTTCTTATCTGAAATCGATGTGGAAGGGGAAAAGAGAAAAGGGGGTAGTTATAATATAATATTTATTTATTAATTTAATTTCCAACTAGGTTGACTTTTATTTCGAACCCCGATTCAAACCCAACGACTATCGCACCTAGCTAATTACCCCCATTCCGAACACAATGGGATACGTCACGATGGCCAATTCGATCGTTACAATCAGTTTCCGTTGAAATTAAAATATAAATCCTTATATATTCAATTTGAACGTATATTTCAAATTACCGGGGCCACATACGAACTCAAAAAATTCTAGAAAAATATTTTCTAGCTTCATATTGACGATACGGTCCTAAAAAAATTAGTTTCGTCAAATTCTGAGACCGTCTGAAAAATGGCTATTTTCCAGTCGATTAAAATCAACTAAAACTGGTCAAATGCGTTTTCCTTTGCAACGCTCACATATTGATTCGAAAAATTACAAATTTTGAAATCTAGCAATAACTTGACATCACGGATCCAACAAAAGTGGTTTCGTCGAAATCCGAGGTCATTTGCAAAATTTCCATTTTTAAGGGCCTGAATTCCATATCGACTATTCTGAAATTTCAACTGGACATATCTTTTGATTCCCGCTATGAAATTCCAATCTTTCGGATTCGTTGGAGAGATATTTACAAATAGATTCTAATATTTTTGGTTTCGCTAAAATCCGGTTTATTTTGCACCCGGTACATTCATTTGAATCTTGAAATCGAATTATCGAACTACCACGCCATTTTCAATTACTTTTATAGTTATAAATAAATATTTATTTTCCAACATCGAGCTATATAAATATATACGTTCGAATTCTATTCAAAATTAATTTCTCGTCGTTATTATATAAAATAATTCATTTTAAATAATCAAAACTCGCTAAAATTGCCAAAATATAAATTTTAAATTGGCCTAGATTTCCGGGTTATTACAAATACACACTCCCTCAGGCTTGATGGGGTGTCGAGAATTTATTCTCTGGAGTTATTATCTGTACACGCTCCCCTGTGAACACCAGAATATATCACTATAAATTTGTGTATGCTTTATAGGATTTATTGGGTACCTAATACAGCCCAATAAATTTCCAAACCCCTTCACGTACAAAGGAGGTTATGGCGAAATTTTTTGAAATATAAAGGCGTTAGTGAAATATTTGAAGTGAAAACGATATTGAAATTAAAGAATGAACTATATTTATATATTTATATATATATATATAGAATTGAAAGGAATCGAGGCCGTGCAGTTCGTGTTTTGAAATCGTAACTTCAATCGATTAGTATCAGAGATCCGACCATCGGATTTCCCCGAAACCGCAACCGTTAGGTTCGCCTTGGAAATATCTTTCCAACGGCACCAACTTTGTAAAAATCCAATGGTTGGATTATCTGAAATGTTTAATTCAAATCTGAAGTAAAACAGTGCCAGAATCGTTTATATTTATATATAAATATAATTTAATTAAATCGATTAACGACGCTGCAGTTCGTATTTTGAAACCGTAACTTCAAACGACTAGTGTGGAAGATCCGACCGTCGGATCTCCACGAAACTGGAACCGTTGGGTTCTCTTTGGGAATATCTTCCCAGTGATATAAACTTTACAGAAATCCGACGGTTAGATTTCCCGATATGTGTAAAACAAATTTGGGGAAAAACAGCGCTAGTGCCACGACACGACCTGAAACGTCATTTAATTATATAAGGCCATTTTTAAATAAATAAAAATGGCGAAAAATCGTTATTAAATATTATAAGCAACATGGATTGGAAATAAACCAATTTTTCTTGATTTGCTTGATATTTGATGGTTGTATGTGTCTGACATGAAAATTATACCAAAGAACAGAGATGGAAATGTCGAATAATATAACCATAGAAAGAATTGATTTGAATTCTAATTATACGTGAATTATTTGAAAAGGCCAAGCTAACCCTCATTTCAAATAATTGATCGAACGATTCGAAGTCAAAAATACAAAGACGGTTCAGGACCGAAGATCTTTGTATCGGATGGATGGGCGCGACTGAGGTTCCTGATTGGAGTAGCTACCTTGAAGGAACGGAAGTAGTAGCCGTCTGGACGTATGTGTTGATTGTGCGGATATACGAGGAATATGGTGCCTTCGGTTTCGTTCAGACCTAGAATGAACTTGTAAATGGACTGTGTGTCTGACATTGGATTTTGTTCTGTACTGATTGATCTCTGTTAAATATATATCTGTTTGGCGGCGGAGAATTTATTCTCTTGCTTAACGCCCTTCTCTGAGACATACGAGCTCAGAGGTTATATATCGATAGAAAACAGTCGTATGGAGTGGATTGCCTATGTGGCATGCCAAGATGCTGTGATCAAGGCTTATGTTGCAAAGCAAAGTCTTGTGTTCGATGATCAAAGCATGGCCTATGTGGCCTGGCTTTGTGTATAGCGTGGATTCGCGAGCCTCACCCCTCGGTATGAGTCAAAAACGGGATAAAGACTGCAGGGAGAGCACGCCGTTTCTTTCTAGCTAGCGGTAGTGTCAGTGCTTAAACTAGTTGACATTTATATTATTTTTTTACTGATGTGGATGTTGGAATGAGGCGCCTCGATATTAGGTCTGTTAGGACCGGGAAACGTGTGTTCAGGAATTCTAATCGACTAATGTAAGTGTGGACCGGCCCTGAAGATCCAAGGGTTACCCAGAGTGTGTAGTCCTGAGGCATTTGCTCGAGTGTCTCGAAGCGGAGAGAAGCTTGCCCCATTCCTTGACTCATGACGGAAATCCAATTTCCAATATGAAATAACGGATTTGATTTTAGAACTAGTATGGCGACATAGTGTATTGTAGCTATGCCGCCTATGATTGATATTTATGATGATATTCGTTTTTGAAACATATATGCACTAGTAATAATATCAAATGATTATGCTTTACACGTATTGAGCATATTTTGCCATTAAAAGGTAAAACTCTATCCTCCGGTTTGCGTTGCATTGTATGATGGGACCTGAGTCCTATAACGGCTGCATTCTTTTTAAAAGCATTGCGTTGTTTTAAAGAATATACTTTGTTTTAAATGCACTGGAAATCACTGGAGTAAACCCGTTCCGCGAAAGTGGCGTGGTCCTACGATTTGCCTTATTACTGTTGTTTAACCAGTTAATTAGATTTTTCATACCAGTCCCATGACTGATTCGTTGTTTGTTTCACTTTGCAAACTCGGGTGCCCTTATTTTCACACGGGCAGACTAGTTGACAGATGACAGGTATTTTTGGCTTAGCACTGCAGTACGGAGTGCACTTTTGGCTTGATGGCGAGGATTAGATTTGTATTTTGGCTATTGACTTTTCGCTATCCTTACCTTATGTATATGATTCCGCCTTTGGCGATCCAGACTGTTTTACTTCCAATACTTATTATCTTATGTATATGTACCGCCGCAGGCGATGTAGACTGATACCTTTATTATGTCTCACGGTATGTATATATTCCGCCTATGGCGATGTTGACTGATCATTCCCCTTTTATTTACTAAGTTATATCCTACGTTGTGCTATTCTGATGTTGTTACATGTTATGATTCCGCTGTCATATCTATCTCAAATTATTTCATTTATTGTATTTGCTATTATCTGTACTCTGCTAATGGTGATTAATGAGTTATATTCCAATGATTATCCTTAACACAGACACACGGGTTTTGGGATCGTCATAGTTCATCTCTTTCAGTTGGGTTATGTATTATTTTCTACTACTATGTAATGTAATTTTATTATCTGATATGTATCAAATGTATATTATTCGTTGATACTCTTTATATTCTTTTATTCTGATGGAACTGTTGTAATAGACAATGAAATGTTCTTCTGTTTGTGTTCTGATTTGCCGTGTTCTCAATTCAATTCGGTCTTTCCTTTACGAGAAGTTCGGGTCGCTTCATTTGGTATCAGAGCTTTGGTTTACAGAGCTCGAGAACAAGGCATCTTAGAACCAAACGAAAGAATTCATCAGAGATTGGATTAGTAATATCTAAAAAGAATGACTCGTTAGAGATAGGATCAATAGCATCCTAGAACGAGTTGGAAGAGTATTGTTTTTTGTTAGATCAAAATTTGGACCTAACACTCAAATTGTTCTGAATGTTATAGAGTTTTAACTGGAGAATGCAGAAAAAGCAGAAAACACACAGAATTTATAGTGGTTCGGCGTTAACGAGCCTACGTCCACTTTATATGTTATCAATTATACTTTGAATGCTAATACAATCAATGATTTCTCTCTAGCTTACTTTTTCAATTGTGATTTCCCTCAGTAATCTAGTAATAAAACTGATAAGAAATGGTAGTATGACAATAATGGCGGAATCAGTCCTCAATATTGCCAAAAGATCCCAAAAAATGCCAAGCTCTGGGCTATTTATAGCTGATTTTGTCAGGCGGATCGTGGTCACACGTGGCACGAATCCCAAGAACATCGGATCGTATCGCAGTCGATGAAGAAATAGTCAAATTAGCCATTGTGGATAAGTGTCGCGATCCCCTTGAAAATCGGATAGAGCAAATGGGGAGAATCAGTCAAAATGACAATTGGGGACGCGTGTCGCTGGATCCGTGCATCTCGGATCGCCAAAGACTAGCTCGTGCTTGAACGGGTCAAGGGCTTCGCCGTGCATCAGGGGATCGGATCGGGTCGCATAGAGGTGGTTGTTTCGCTGAAGCAATGGGGCGATCCGATGAGGTGCGATCCGATGAGGGGCGATCCGATGAGGGGCGATCCTCTGGTGCGATCCGTTCCTTCATCTACTTAGGGAACATAGTTTCATACTTTCTTCTTGTGAGTGAACCTGGGTGGCTTGGTCAAAAAGCTAGCCAACATTTTGCCCCCTCGAAGTATGTTTTATCGACGATGGAACATGCTTCGAAACTATAAAAACGTCTTTTCATAAAGAGATATAAATCAGTGAACAATTCCTTTTCTAGGATCTTTCAGAGTCTTCATCATCGAATCTGTCGGTCGTTTATCGATTCGGATCGCATGCGCGAATCGTGGTCCGTTAGCGAGTCATTCGCCTCGTTCTTTGGTGAGCACTTGGGCCTCTTCGCGGAACGGAACGAGGTGGGCTTCTCTTCGAGACGTGGTGGGCTTTTGGTTCGCGGCCCGTCTATTTTCGCGGATCGAATAAGACAAAAAAGGGGAGACAAACGGTCGCCCTTTTGCCTATATAAGTCGACCCTCCTCTCCATTTTCTTCCTTCTTCTTGCTTTTCTATCATACCGCCAGCTCACCAAGGAAAAACCTTAGTCTCGATTTCCAAATTTTTGCTCGATTTCGAACTTTAAAAAGGTAACTAGACGATTTCTCTTGAGTTTCTACTGTGTTCGCACTAGTTTAGAGAGTATGGACATCGGGATTTTATAGGATTTGGTGAGAATGGACGTGAGCGTGCCTGGTGCGAAAAGGAGAGTTGAGGAAGGAGAAGGAAGGGATGACCAGGTCGGTTCGTGGGCGAGGTCTGAGTTCGGAGTGGTGGCGAGACGAGGGGAGAGGGTACTGAACTGGAAAGTCGATTTGGGTAGCGGATCGGATCGCGGAAATGCCAAGGCTACGATTCGTGTGAGTGTCGGATCGCGGAGATACCAGAGCTTCGGACCGTGGAGGATAGGGGCGATGCGGATCGCCAAGAAGCCATCGCGATCCGTTGAGGATGAGTTGGTGCGCCTCACGGTTCGAAGCTTTTCCATAACCTAATACTCTTCCGCGTATCGAGTCCTTCTCCGCGATCCGTCCACATGTGGCGATCCGAACCTGTCTTGCGATTCGACTGCTGACTAAATAATATGATGCGACTTTAACAAATCGATGAACAGTTAGGTTAGAGCCCTTGATACGAACATTCCAGATCGAACAAATGCATAATCTATCAATCGAACGATGACCAATGTCTTGATGATTTTATTGACCCTTGTACTTTTCTTTAACGCATGCATAACCGCACACACCGGCACCTGCACACACGGGGGACGGGTAGTTTTAATCTCATTTTTCATGTTTTCTCTCCTAACAGTAATGTCGGATAATCAATCCTCTTCAAGATCCATTACAGAAACGGAGTCCGAGGTTCCTGAGCAATACAACCCCGAGTTCCCTCCAATTAACCCAGGAGGTGAAGATTCTGGATCTGAATATGAGGCCACGGAATCGGATCCGTCTGAAAGTACTTCATCTAGTAAAGAGTCTGAGATAGACAGGCGAGCTCCCGACGAGATTCCTGGCGCGCTCGGGATAGAGAAATTTTCCGATTCTTTAGCATCTAAACTCGATGATATAAAGCTTAAAAGAATCTGCCTGAGAAATGGGATCCCTTGGGATGATGTGAGGACACCCGTTAGCGAAGATAGACCCCACTTGGCTCCGGAAGGGTATATGGCAGTCAGCCGAACCATGTGCTTGGTAGGAGCTATTCCTCCGTTTCCTCCAATCGTCATCGAGACCTTAAAAAGACTGGGTATCGCTCCGATGCAGCTTCATCCTAACGCTTACGCATCTCTATACACCCTATATATTGCATACGCGGAGATCCTGCATACCGAACTCACATTTAGAGATTTAACATTCTTCTATCTCTTCAAGCATCGCTCTTCAGCAACCCCAAATTTCTCTTTCTTTGAATCTGTGGCGAATAGGAAAGTTCTGTATGACGGATACAACAATATAGGGGATCCCAAGTCTGATTGGTTCTATATAAAGAAACATGCCGGGTGCTCAAGAAGATGGCTTAAATCAAGTAAACTTTAATCCTTTGACTGAATATCTTGCTCAAGAAGCCGAAGCATTAACATCCTCCCCCTTTTTCTTTGTTTTAAACAGATCACGTCTTCCCGATGACGGAAGGCCCGTTATACAATAATCGATTGTCTACTCTTCTACAAAGCAGATCCGACTTTCTAAGGATCAAGAAGTGCATCACTGATGAGAATCTTCATAAGCATCGCCTTCTAGATATAAGATTTGGACTTGGTGCTGGCGGCAAACCCTACAGATACGTGCCCCCAACGGAGGGAGAGGGAACATCGCAGGCAGCAGAAACAAGTAAATTCCGTAAGAGTCCTTCCCCGATAATCATCCAGGATGACGAGGACCTGAACATATATAAAGGAGATGAGGCCCGTGGTGACAAGTCCAAGGAAATCCCAGTCTCTCCGCGGGGTTTCCTCTCCAGGGCTTCTCTTCCGACCGAACCTGCTGATCCCGATGATTTGACAGAAGAACAGCTATTCAAAGAGCTGAGCAAAATTCCTCTGCCCGACGATGTATACACCGAGAAGGACTTTGACGGGGAGCCATTTTTCCCTGTTTCTGAGGATACCATCGCTCCAACTAAAGAACAAGAAACTACTCAGATGAGTCTGTCTTCAGGCCCGGGTCTATTAGGGGGAATTATATGGGATACACAAATCACACACACTGCCTAACCCCGCACTTTTATATCAACACTATTCAAAGTTTTAATATGCTCTTTTCTCCTTTGCAGGAAAGATGTCTCGCAAGCAGTCTTATTCCTATCGCTCTTTTCGTGAAGGCACACCCAGTCTCCATCCAAGTACCGGGCTCTCTCGCGGCCCGTCTCACAGGCCTACCTCTTCGCAACCCCGGTCTCCACCAATATCGACATCTGGCAAGCTTCCCAGTTATCCAGTAGCTTCTGCAGGGAGAAAACAACTTCCTAAAGAGTTAACTCCTCCGAAGAGTGCACCCTCTCACGGCCGGTCGTCAAAAAGACATTACGAGCCTAAGGACAAAAGCAGGGATCCAATTGAAGATTTTGAAAAGGAGAGAAGTGACATTGTCCCTTGCAGCCAGCCAGAGTTGGCTGCCCCCGGGTCACGAGATTACATCCACGGCCCCGAGACTCAAGGTAGGTTGGAAAAGTTGCGGGAACAATTCCCCAACATCTTCTTTGAAAGGATGACATTTGTTTCGGCCTTGGAACCGGTCCCTAGAAACTGGGATAATGAAGTTGTCGGGCACATTCGCCATGGACACGCGGTTAATCTTTCAGAAGTCACTCGAATGCTTGAAATAGAGGCACATAGATCTAAGGTGAAGATTAATAACAATGAAAGGGCCCGAACAAAGATGGAGAAGGACTTGGAGGACGCTCAATCCCAACTTGCCTTAGCGCGGAGAGATGCTGAAAATTACAAAACCGAATTGGAGAATGCTAAGAAACGCTTTCATTCGGAACTTGACTCAAATAGTCAAGAGAAAATGGCTTTAAAGAAGGAATTAGAAGATTTTAAATGGCCAACATTGAATTGAAGACAGCGCAAGGCCATTTTGAAGCTGAGAGAGCCGCTTGGGAGGCAGAAAAAGCAAGTTTGAAAGAAAGTTTAGCTTTGGCTGAAGCGGAAAAGGTGATTCTGAATGATCAAGTCGCGGATGCGGAGAGGCGCGCGGCTCTTGCCGAAAAGAATGTTGAAAGTGCCATTGAAATGGCTACTGCTTCTAACAACAAGCTCCTCGAGAGAGAGAAGGATATCGAAGGGTTTGAAGAGATGATTTTTGACTTCCTGGGCCAAGTCCTCAAAACCCGCAACATCTCGTGGATCCCGGACTACCACGTTACTTTAGCCAATTTGTGGGATGCCATTGTTGAGGGCAAGAAGCAGAGATTGGGAGTCGAAGAAATCGACGAAGATGAGCTGATAAAGACCATCCTCAGGGATAACGAGCCCGAGGACCTGGCAGAAGGTCGTCGTCTGATTCAAGCAGAAATGGAAAAGGAGAGGGCCCTGGCTAAGGGCAAAAGCAAGGCTGACGAAGGTTCGAGCTCAGCCGTGGAGCCCAAGACCTCCGGAGTTGAGGAATACCATCCTGATGATCCATTAATCCCTTTGGGCCTAACTCCTGTGGTTGTTGGAGCTCCTGCAGCTACCCTAGATGGAGGATCTGCGGAAGGTATCTCCCTTTTTTCCCCACAATTTGTCAAAGCAATTGTAAATTGTCGTCGTCTGGTAGAGCAACTAATTGAATTAGTAACATGTGTCCCTTACAATACAGGTGGCGAGCCCGTCGACAAGGATGTTGTGAAAGGGAAAGAGGTGGAGAAGGTTGTCGTCTCACCAGGTGCCGGTGTTGCAGCAGAGAAAAGCGTCCTGGCACCCAGTGCTGATGTTCCCAAGGACGATGAAACCATCGAGGCCTTGAAAGATATGGATGGGCGCCATGTGGAGGACGAGGAGGATATCATTGGCGCCAAAGACACCGAAGATGATGACGACGAAACTTTGGCCACTAGGAAAGCTAGGCAGGAAAAAGAGATGGCTTCGAAGAAGGTGGGACAAGAGCCTTTGAACATAGTCCCTATCGCAGAATTTGATCCCAAAACTGGGATGATTTTGAAAATCCAGCCCAAATCCATCAGCAGACAGCTTCATTTTGCGAATCCTGATGATTTCCCGGCTTCCCTCACTGATAAAAGGAAGAGAAAGGAGGTGGAAGAGGAATTTTCTGAAGATTCGGATGTTTCTCTCATAGACAAAAGGAAGAGAAAGAAAGGGGATCAATCCGACGCTGACAACGCGAAGCTGGAGAAACAGAAGCAGGAGAAGAGGCCAAAGCGTAAATAGGATATTGTTGCTTGTTTATATTTTGTCTTTAGGTTTTCCACTGTTCAAGAAATGTAATTATGAGACTGGTCCATATTTTGCTTTCTAGGTTGTTTTTCACTCTGTAGGCTTGCAGTACATAAATGAAAGTTTATCTCTTTTTGCATCATTGTGTACCTGTATTCAAATAAACTTTTCGTGCTTAGTGATAGATTGTTTGATTATAACCGCAAACCAATCAATCAACAGAAAGAAGAATTTAAAAATTTCAGTGCTGTATCGAAGTTCAGTATATGTATATAAGTATATGTGCCCCCAATCAATTGTTAACATAGCGCCTGACTAGGTCTTATTAAGGATTGATCAGCATTGTCTGCACGTTGCCCCCTATTTCTGAATATGGGGGACTTAGGGAATTTAGCAAGATAATTGTTCTTATGGTGCTGAGTTTCTGGCACCTTTCTCAATGCTTAACCATGGACTCCTTTATACTCTCCTGGCGGCCGCCGAGGTTAGAGTTTGAATTCAGTAGTTCAGTCGCTCCCCGTTCCTTCAGCGGGGATAGAGTTCTTTCTCAGCGCTCAATCGGAGACGCTTTTATACTCTCTCTCTGCTCTGGAGAGTTAGAGTTCGAGCTCAGCAGTTCAATCGCTCCCCGATCCTTCAGCGGGGCAAGAGCCCTTTCTCAGCGCTCAATCGGAGACGCTTTTATACTTTCTCTCTGCTCTGGAGAGTTAGAGTTCGAGCTCAGCGGTTCAATCGCTCCTCGATCCTTCAGCGGGGCAAGAGCTCTTTCTCAGCGCTCAATCGGAGATGCTTTTATACTTTCTCTCTGCTCTGGAGAGTTAGAGTTTGAGCTCAGCGGTTCAATCCCTCCCCGATCCTTCAGCGGGGCAAGAGCTCTTTCTCAGCGCTCAATCGGAGACGCTTTTATACTCTCTCTCTGCTCTGGAGAGTTAGAGTTCGAGCTCAGCAGTTCAATCGCTCCTCGATCCTTCAGCGGGGCAAGAGCTCTTTCTCAGCGCTCAATCGGAGACGCTTTTATACTCTCTCTGCTCTGGAGAGTTAGAGTTCGAGCTCAGCAGTTCAATCGCTCCCTGATCCTTTAGCGGGGCAAGAGCTCTCTCTCAGAGCTCAATCGGAGACACTTTTATACTCTCCTGGCGGTCGCCGAGGTTAGAGTTCCGTCATGGCGGTTCCGATCATGGTACACCGCTATGACCTACGGACATCACCTTCATGTCAGTTATGCTCTCTCTCAGCTCTGGGGAGTTAGAACGCTATCAATGATACGATTTACTTTATCGCATCCTCGGAATTTTGACTGGTAATTACATCCCCCTCTGATGGAGTGTACCTGTAATCGTTGCATGGTTCACAGCAATTTTCATATAAATAGATACAGATAAATAATGCAATAAAGGTAAATGACACACAATATTTTTATAGTGGTTCGGTCGAATCATGACCTACGTCCACTTTATAATTTTTTATAGTCAGATTATGCTAGGTAAGTCGTGCCTTGTACATGGTTCTCAACAAAGCAAAAGAACAGATTTGAAATTTTTATGTTAGGTATGGCCGTAAATGTTGGGCATTCCACACTCTGGGGATTTCCTTTCCATCTACGGTTGCCAGCTTGAAGGTTCCATTATCAAGCTTGCTCAGAATGGAGTACGGTCCTTCCCACTTCGCACCCATATGAGTTGGGGGTGGAAAGACACGCTTTAGAACCAAGTCTCCGGGTTCCAAGGTTCGGGCTCGAACCTTTTTGTCATAGTATCGAGCGACTTGTTGTTTGCATATCAAGGCACGCAGGTCTGCTTCATCCCTCTTTTCTTCGATCATATCCAGGGATTCAAGGAGCAATTCGTTGTTAGTCATCGGATCGTAATATGTCACTCGGTGAGAAGGTACTTTTATCTCAACCGGGATGACTGCTTCTGCTCCAAAAGCAAGGGAGAAGGGGGTATGCCCTGTTGCCAATTTATACGTTGTCCTGTAGGCCCATAGTGCTAAGGGTAATTCATCAGCCCACATGGCTCTGGCCCGCTTCAGTCTTTTTTTTAGAATAGACTTAATCACTTTATTCGCCGCTTCGACTTGTCCGTTCGATTGCGGGTGCGCCACAGAGGTGTACCGTTTCTCAATGCGGTATTTCTCGCAGAAGTTTCTGAATTCAGTACTATCAAACTGTGTTTCGTTATCTGTTATCACAACCTTTGGAATCCCGAATCGGCAGATGATGTTTCTAACGATAAAATTGATCACTCGTTTGGTTGTGATTGTAGTCAGTGGTTCAGCCTCGACCCACTTAGTGAAATAATTCACGGCCACAATAGCGAACTTTTCTCCGCCCATAGCTATGGGGAGACTTCCAATGATATCAATTCCCCACATAGCGAAAGGCCATGGGCTCGTCATTGTTTTTAACTGATTAGGAGGTGCTCTAGGTATTTTCGAAAATCTCTGGCATGCATCACACCGTCGTGCGTATTTTGCCGCATCCTTGTTTATGGTAGGCCAGAAATAACCATGCCGCAACACCTTTTTCGCCAATGTTTGCTCTCCAGTGTGATCGCCGCATTCTCCTTCGTGTACCTCCTGCAGCACACGCTTGATGCCATCATGGGCTATACACCGGAGAAGGGGCATCGAAAATCCTTGTCTGTAAAGAACTCCGCCTTGTAGAACGTATCGGGCAGCTTTACGAATTACTTTACGCTTCTTGCTTTTCTTGGTCGAAAGTGCTCCATTCATCAAGAAATTCTTTAGAGGGGTCATCCACGATTCCTTTTCTGGTTCCGTCTCTAGTATTGGATCGATTTCCATTTGATCTATACTAGGGGACCGAAGTACTTCAACGGGGGCTAGCCCGGTCTCTTCAGGGTCATCGGAACTAGCCATCTTTGCCAACTTATCCGCCTACTGATTCTCTGACCACGGAACGTGAGATATGCTGTAATGATCAAAGTCGTTTAGCAACTCCTTCACTTTCTTCAAGTATAAAATCAATCTTGCACTTTTGGCTTGGAATTTCCCGGTAACCTGGTTCACAACTAACTTGGAGTCGCAAAAGACGTCCAGCTTTGTGACTTCTAACTCCGTTGCGATTCTTGGTCCGGCTATCAGGGCTTCATATTCGGAGTCGTTGTTAGTGGCGTGAAATTCCATCCGGATAGCATAGGATATCAATCGTTTCTCGGGAGTTTCAAGCACTATTCCAGCGCCGGATCTCATGTCATTCCTAGCGCCATCAGTATACAATCTCCAGGCACTGGGATCGAGAAGTAATTTTGTGGGGTCAACTCCTTCGTTCGCTATATCCTCCTTTGGGACGGTAAACTCTGCTATGAAGTCGGCTATCACTTGCCCCCGAATTGACCGTCGGGGCTGAAAGTTCAAATCAAATTGACTTAACTCAATGTTCCATTTGAGTAATCTTCCAGACGCCTCTGGTCTCTGTAAAACTTGCTTGAGTGGATGATCAGTGTATATGGTAATGGGATGCGCTTGAAAATAATGTCGAAGCTTTCTGGAGGCGATCAGTAAAATATATGCCAACTTTTCTATCCTTGGATAATTACGCTCTACTGCCGTCAATTTTTTGCTCACGTAATACACAGGTCTTTGGAGCTTATCTTCTTCTCTTACCAACGCTGAGCTGATCGCGTGGGATGACACTGCCAAGTACACGAATAAGTCCTCGTGATCCATCGGCTTAGATAATATCGGAGGTTTCTCTAGGTGTCTCAGCAGGTTCTGAAATGCTTCTACGCAGTCAGGCGTCCATTTGAAGTGGTGTTTTCCTCGCTTTATTAATTCGAAGAATGGGATGCATTTGTCCGTAGCCCTGGAGATAAATCTACTTAGTGCGGCTACTTTTCCTGCAAGGCTTTGCACATCCTTAATTTGCCTAGGTTCCTGAATGTCTCTGATTGCCGCGATCTGGTCTGGATTAATCTCAATCCCACGGGAACTGACGATGAATCCCAAGAATTTTCCGGAGGCGACACCGAATGAACATTTTGTTGGGTTGAGTTTCATCCCGTACTTTCGAAGAATACCGAACATCTCTGCCAAGTCCGTAGTGTGATGGGAGGATTGCTTGGACTTAACCAACATGTCGTCGACGTATACTTCCATTGTTTTCCTGATCTGGTTATAGAACATTCTGTTGACTAATCGTTGATATGTAGCGCCTGCGTTCTTCAAGCCAAAGGGCATCACTACGTAGCAATATAATCCCAGACCCGTGATAAAACTAGTGTGTTCTTGATCCGGAACGTGCATTGGAATCTGGTTATATCCTTAATAAGCATCCATAAATGAGAGAAGTTCATGGCCCGCCGTCGAGTCCACCAACTGGTCGATCCGGGGTAACGGAAAACTGTCTTTTGGGTAGCCTTTGTTCAAATCCGAGAAATCAATACACGTTCGCCACTTCCCGTTGGCCTTCTTTACCAGGACTGGATTTGAAATCCAGTCTGGGTAGATCGAATCTCTGATAAATCCATTACTTTTTAGCTTCCCAACTTCTTCTTTCAAGGCAGCGGACCTCTCTGGGCCCAGCATTCGCTTTTTTTGTTTTACCGGAGGATGTTTAGGGTTGATGCTTAATGAATGGCTCATGATTGATGGAGATATCCCGCACATGTCTGCGTGGGTCCAAGCAAATACATCCAAGTTATTTTTTAAGAAATTCGTCAGTTCTTTAGCGAGATATGCATTTAACTGGGATCCAATCTTAAGGACCTTCTCTGGGTCACTATCATCGATTGGTACATCCACAGTTGTCTCGTTGGGAGTCGCCATTCTGCCCCCAGGTTCTTGGTCCTCTCTGGGATCTATATCCTCGGGTAACTCTCTGGGCGACTTTCCTACGGTTATCCTCTTTAATTGCTATAAGGTCTCCGCCCTTGCAGGGGGAGAAGCGCCCTTGGTTTCTATGTCCCCTCCATTGCGGAGTAGCTTTAGTTCTGCAACATAACATGCTCGTGCGGCAACCTGATCTCCTTTGACAATACCAACACCAGCTTCTGTAGGAAATTTCAATAATAAGCACCAGGGGGCTATACAGGCTCTAAACTTTGCGAGGGCCGGTCGACCCAAGAAGGCGTTGTGGGGTGATTCAACATCCAAAACCACGAAGGGCAGGATTCTCACTCTCTGGCGTTCTCCTTCCACAAATGTAACTGGTAACTCTACATAACCCATTGGAGCGGTGGATGCTCCGTTAAATCCACGGATCCATCCCTGACAGGGCTTCAATTCTTTTATTTCGAGGTTCATCTGGTCGAATGCTCGTTTAAAAAGAATATTGACGGAACTCCCGTTATCCACCAAAACCTTATGAACAGTGGCTGGTCCAATAGGTACTGTGATTACAAATGGGTATTCTGTTGGAGCATGGACTCCAATGCTTTCTCATTCACGGAAAACGACATCATCGGACATCATCTTTTGTTGCTTTACCGGGATATTGTCCTCGGGGTTGCTACACTCCCCTACCTTGAGGTGTTGCTTGGCTGCATTGACATACTGATCCAATGCCTTGGAACTGTATCCGGCGAGATAAAGTCCTCCGATTACGGTGTTGATAACAATGTCCTTTACCTTTTGCTGGACAGTTGGCCTGACAGCAAGTTGATTCTGGTTCTGATTTGGGGCCTGTACGGCTTGCCCCCTGTCTCAGGGTGTTACTCTGTATTCTTCTAATTTTCCTTCTTGAAGAAGCCTCTCGACTACATCTCTTAGGTGATGGCATTCATTTGTCGAATGGCCATGAATATGATGAAAGAGAAAAAACTTCCCCGTTTCGCGTTCTTTCTCCGTCGACTCTCTGGGAGGTGGCCTCTTATTATGGAGGACGTTGTACGAATCCATGAAAATATTTTCCAAAGTATCATTTATTGGCGTATAATTCTCAAAAGCCCTGGGACGAGTCCTTCTCTGGGAGTCGTTCCCTCGATTCCTCTTCCGGTTGTTGCCATTATTGTTATTATCATTGTTCCCTGACTGACGACCACCCTGATTCCGATTTCCGACATTAACTTCGACCTTCCCCGAGCTGTCTCCTGTCTGCTTAATGGCGATATTACTCTGGATTTCCTCCTTATCAGTCGTTTTTGTCTTTCGGTTAGCATATACTTCCTCCCGTCGTAAGTGCACGTTAGCTTTTTCGTAGAATAGCTCTCTAGTATGGGGTGGCTTGCCGGCCAGGTATCTCCCAAATTTAGTGTCTTTATCTACTCCATCAATCATAGCTGCGACAACGGTTGGTTCATGAGGATCTTTAACTTCAGTAGCGGTCAGGTTGAAACGGCCTAGGTACACCCTCAAACTCTCGCCTGGTCGTTGCTTGACAAGGAACAAGTCAATCACACTCTTTGTCTTTTGTGCGTAGATGCGGAACTGTTCCACGAACCTTTCACTCAACTCCCTGAAGCTGGAAATTGATCTTGCTGGTAAGCGAGTAAACCATAGCAATGCTACATACTCCAAGAATATGTGAAATGCTTTGCACTTGACAGCGTCAGAAGCTGCGGCAGCGGTCATCGACCAAGAATACCTCATCAGATGCTGGACTGGATCAGATCTACCCGCGTAACGGTTCATCTGCGGCATGTTGAAATGCCTTGGGAAAGTCGCATCTAAAATATCATAAGTGAATGGGGTATGACTGCGGTCAATTCCCCAATCTTCATTCCGTTGTCCACGGCTATCTGCCAGAATTTGATGGATCATAGCTACAACATTTGCACTGGTTAGCGGAGGTTCGGGGTCAGTGCTACTTGCTCGGCGGGGTTCTCTAATCTCTCTTCCAGGAGCAGTCACAAAGTCTGGGGCTCGGATTGGGCTTCGTTGCCCCTTGTTACCATGAGCATTTGCACGGCGACGAGGCTGAGGCAGTCTGTTCTGTACAGGGCTGTCCACATCTCGAGCTCTAGGAGTTGCGGCGTGATTGTTAACATTACGGTTTGAGGGCCCTGCACCCAGTGCCTCTTCTTCCCGTGATGGCAGGGTTCCAAATCGAAGCTGCTCTATGTTTTCGGGTCTCTCATATGGTCGCCGCGGAGGTCTCGGTGGTTCCTCTGACGATGAAGAGTATCCTGGGGTGAGCGGACGAATTGGTGGCGTCCTTTGCCTTACGAGATCATTAACCCTTCTATCCATGTCTCAAAACAGAGCTTTCCTGCCTCTGAGCAGCCAGCTCATCAAACAGCCTTTCCCACATTTCAGAAAAGCGAGAGAGGTCCCCCTCAGTAACGGGAGCAGAAGGGTCATATTGATCATCATCAATTTCACTTATGCGCAAAGAGCTTGAGGCAGGTCGAGCGGAGGGGCCAGGACGATTGGAGCGAGCCATAGGCTCCTTTACATGTCTAGTTGTAGTCTGATCATCAATTCGGATCGCTGTGGATCGAGAATGGTGGCTCGATGCGCCCTCCTGGGATCGATTCGTGGTCACGGTTCGCGGAGGATTCGAGGCGTTATCACGGGATCGAGTAACAACCCCTTCAGCAGCTCAGATCGCCTCGTCCTCGTCGAGTCAGAGCGTGGTACCTTCATCGGATCGGTTCGCCCCTGGCGCTCCGCGATCCAAAGTTCCCTCATTGCCTAGCTCGTACACACTTTCTTCGACTGCTTCATTTGCGATTTCATTGGTTCGTGAAGCGCGTACTTCCTTAGATCTCCTCCCAGCCATGATATCAGATGTCGCTGGAATCTTCAAAGAACTGAATAGTGAAGTTTTAGGATTGTTTTCTCAGTGAAAGCACCAAAATGTTAGATCAAAATTTGGACCTAACACCCAAATTGTTCTGTATGTTATAGAGTTTTAACTGGAGAATGCAGAAAAAGCAGAAAACACACAGAATTTATAGTGGTTCGGCGTTAATGAGCCTACGTCCACTTTATATGTTATCGATTATACTTTGAATGCTAATACAATCAATGATTTCTCTCTAGCTTACTTTTACAATTGTGATTTCCTTCAGTAATCTAGTAATAAAACTGATAAGAAATGGTGGTATGACAATAATGGCGGAATCAGTCCTCAATATTGCCAAAAGATCCCCAAAAAATCCCAGGCTTTGGGCTATTTATAGCTGATTTTGTCAGGCGGATCGTGGTCACATGTGGCACGAATCCCAAGAACATCGTATCGTATCGCAGCCGATGAAGAAATAGTCAAATTAGCCGTTGTGGACAGGTGTCGCGATCCCCTTGAAAATCGGATCGAGCAAATGGGGAGAATCAGTCAAAATGACAATTGGGGACACGTGTCGTTGGATCCGTGCATCTCGGATCGCAGAAGACTAGCTCGTGCTTGAACGGGTCAAGGGCTTCGCCGTGCATCAGGGGATCGGATCGGGTCGCATAGAGGTGGTTGTTTCGCTGATGCAATGGGGGCGATCCGATGAGGGGCGATCCTCTGGTGCGATCCGTTCCTTCATGTGCTTAGGGAACATAGTTTCATACTTTCTTCTTGTGAGTGAACCTGAGTGGCTTTGTCAAAAAGCTAGCCAACATTTTTAAAATATAAGTAAAAACAAATTTTGTTTTAAAAATTAAATCCAATTATAAGTATTTGATTATTTACTTTATATTGAATTTGGACAATCGAGTATATGAGATTTTGCATATATGCATCATGTACATACACTCGAAGTTTTAATATAGTGGATAGATAAAGAATCACACTCTAATTGCTTGGAGTTGATTCTGATGATCGCTCGAGCATCATCAAAATTTATGTTCGGACTTCAAAAGTGGGATGTCTATATATTTCCAATTGACGGGTGTGAGAACCAAAACTAGATAGGGTTTATTGTTGCGATTTGGCACCAAAAAGATTATTTTTGAATATATATTAAAGTTAAGCATTTGAAATCCTAATCCACTAATTGATTGATGGTTGTGTTGTGTGATTATTCATTTAAACCATTATGTGAATGTAAGGTAAATTTATCCAAATTGTATCAAATATTGAACTGAATTGAAAATTGTTTGAGATTGCATACATGTATATGCATATATATCGTACAGGTCATAGCAAGGAGGCTAGATAAGAGGAATAAAATTGTAAGCCTGACAAATAGGTAGATGCTTACTAATTTATTGGGTTTTGGTGATTTTATGAGCCGATTGGCTAGCCGCTTGGCCCTTTCTTTTTCTTTTTGAGATGAGAGGGCCCGTGTAGCGGTTTGGGGATTTTCCTGGTGCTTCATGTACAAAGGAGGTTATGGCGAAATTTTTCAAAAATTTAGGGTGGTAGCCTATTTTTTGAAGAATTTGAAAATTCTTAGAAACTGAAAAGTTGAAGAATGAAAGCCAAACTGGAAGTTGAGTTGGTTAGTTAAACAACTTTCAGCTCCATTCCTTTTCGAGGACGAAAAGATTTTAAATAGGGGAGATTGTAACAACCCGGAATATCATAACCAATTTAAAAAATTTATTTTTTAAATTTTAATGAATTTTGGATATTCAAAATGATTTAGTTTAAATAATAACGACTAGAATTTTTTTTGAATAGAATTAGAACTTATAAATTATTTAAATCAAAGTTAGAATATAAATATTTATTTTAATTATGAAACGAATTAGAAATGGCGCGGTAGTTTGAAAATTCAATTTCAAAATTCAAATGTATGTACATAATTCAAAATAAACCGGATTTTAGTAAAACCATAAATATTTGAATCTGTTTGAAAATATCTTTCCAATGAATCCAAAAAATTGAAATTTCATAGCAGAAATAAAAAGTTATGCCCAGTTGAAAATTCAGAGCAGTCGCTGTGGAAATATAGCCCTTAAAAATAACGATTTTGCAAATGACCTCCGTTTTCGACGAGACCACTTTTGTCGGATCTGGAATGTCAAATTGTTGTTAGATTCCAATTTTCATAATTTTTTGAATTAATATGTGAGCGTGGTGAATTTAAATGCGTTTGGTAATTTCAGTTTGAATTTAATCAACTGGAAAATGACCGTTTTTCAAACGATCTCCAAATTTGACGAAATTAGTTTTGTTAGGACTATATCGTCAAAACATAGATAGATTTATATTTCTGGAATTTTGGGAGTCCGTTTGTGGCCCCAATAAATTGGAATGTACATTTAAATTAAATATATATATTGATTTATATTGTAATTTAAATGAAAACTGATCGTAACAGCCGAATTGGCTTTTGAAACATATCCCATTGTGTTCGAAATGGGGGTAATTACCTAAGGGCGACAGTCTTTGGGTTCAATTTGGAGATTGAAAAGAAAGGTTATTTTTAAAAGAAAAAAAGCAAAAAAATATTATATATAGGGGTTTGACCGGGGTCAAGCACCTAAAATAAAAATCTCATGGTCAACCACGAGAAGCCATTCCCCCTCCCACGATTCAGAGCGCATCGCCGGACCTCGCCAACAACGGTCGCCGCCTGTCACCGTGACCCCCTCCTCCTCCTGCCATGCCACGTCCCTCCCTTCTCCTCCCTCTTTCTCCCTTCTCGAACCAACCGCGAACCCCCTACCCCCGGCCAAATCGAGCCCAAACCACTGTAAAGCCGACCACCACCACTAGGCTACTGCTCCACCTCCCCCCAATGCTCCACCAGCGTGAACAACGGCGACCTCCCCTTCCGATTTAAATTTGTGAGTTTTCTTTCTAAGTTTATTATTTATTATTCTTTGATTGATAAATTTTATTTATATAAAGTTATAAATTTTATCTACATAAAGTTGTGATTTTTAATAAGAAAAAGGTTAGATTTATATGCATGAAAAGATTAGATTTTTATACACTAAAAGATGTGATTTTTATATTGAAAAAGTAAAGATTTTTAAATATGAAAGCTAGATAAAGATCCAATTTTTGTATATATAATAGCTAGATAAAAAAACTCGATTTTTATATATAGGAAAAAGATATAAAAGTCTAATTTTTGCATGTATGGTTTTGAAATCAAAATCTGATTTTTATATATAAATATCATAGATAAAAAAAAGATTTTCAGCACATATATAACTTTGAAACGAAAAATAAAAATGTGATCTTTTATTTGTATAAAACAACATAAGGATGCGATTTTTATTTACATAAAGATGCGATTTTTACTTACATAAAGATGCGATTTTTATTTACATAAAGATGTGATTTTTATTTACATGCAGATATGATTTTTAATTATATAAAATATGATTTTTAGCATTATAAAAATATGGTTTTTATTATAGGGATAACAATATAAAAATGTGATTTTTATATATGTTGTAGCAAAATAAAAATTTGATTGTTATATAAGAAGTAGAGATATAAAAATATATTTTTTAACATAAACTATGTGAAACAGATTATGTGGTAATCACGAAGAAGAATGCTACGCACTAGAAATAAAACCGTTCAGAAATAAAGAATGGAGGAGTGGATCCCAAAGGTGAGAACTCTCTACTGAATTCTTTGTACAGTTGTTTATTTTATAACTAAATATATGAATTGCTCGCCATCGTCCACAGACCATGGACGACTTGTTTGGTTGTGTGTTTGGATTGATTTGTTTGTGTGGATTTGGTTTGTGATGTGAAATGGAAAATAAAATATTCACTTATTGAATAAAATATTTATAGTTAAAAATATAATTTTTAACGTGTATATGAATAGAATAAATATTCATTTACAAGCCGAACAGTTTGTTTATGTACACTTATTTATCTGATATTGATTGGAATGATAAATTTTACACATCGCCCAACTGAACAAATAATAATCAGTGTTTGTTGTTTGAAACCCCACACGGGTATTAGAATGATATTTGACATACACTTATCCCAATAATTATTGGTATGTCAATCGATGGGTTAACAGGCTATGATGAGCGTTATTTATTTATATTTAATGCTTATACAGTTGTGTAATGCACTCTGGATGATGTTTGACTGTGTTTGATTATTTTTGTGTGCATGTGTGTATGAAAACCATATAAATAATATTATAGGGTAATTGACTGTGCCTGATTCCAATTCAGAACTGAGGAATATTTTAAAATAACGAATATTTTAAAATAATATTCAGTAATGGATCAAAATATGATTTTGATGTCCAATGTGGAATAGCTACGAATATATTTAAATATATAAAGCCGTGTTGATTAAATTAACGCCATTAAGTCATGAACGATATTTATATCAATTTTATTCATTTTTATAATGTATATCGAAATGAAGGTGATTTCAAAATCTAATGTTTTGAAAATATTATCATTTACATATTAATGATATGGAATATTAAATTTTGATTTAAAATTGAATATGAAGTTGAAATCGTTTTGAAAACGAATTTAAAACGATTTATAAAATACGTTTTAAATGGAAATCGACGAAATGTATATAATATATATGTTATATATATTTAATGGCCTGAATAGAACGCGCTGCGTCGCGGCAGTTCTCGAATTTCGACCATTGACTTCGAATTGACGTTACGGGAGATCCGACCGTCGGATTCTCCTAAAACCAGAACCGATGGGTTGGTATCGAAAAGAGCTTTCTAACAAATACAAGAAATTAGAAATCTAATGGTTGGATTTGGAATTATGTCCAAATCAAATTTGGAAAAGGTCGTTGTAAGTGCAGATCGATGGCTTTATGGAAATCTACTCTATGGCACTTGATAAAATTATTAAAAATATTAATAATTTGTACAAAATCATAATAAATGATTCGGAAAGAATTGGGATGAAAAATTCCATATTTGAAAAGATAAAAATATATTTTATTGAAATGAACTAGTTATTAACTAGAATTATAATCCAAATTTTTTTAAATAAATAAATTGGATTTGAAATGGTTTTAAAAATAACCAGAATTTCCAATGTATGAATTGGAATGGATTTGAATCGAAATTATCTTCGAAATATTTCGATATTGGATTCCGTTATTATACGGACATTGTGGAGGAATTTGGAAGATATATATATATATATATATATATATATATATATATATATATATATCGTTATTCCAATACGATATTTGTAGATTTCAGAATTTGATATTGAATATAAGTCGATATAATTTCTATTCAGAGCCTTATATTTAATATCAAATTGGATTTTGGGTTTGTCGTGAACAGTGTCTTCATTAACACTATTCTTAATCGCAATTGAGGAAAGATATAAATCTTTTAATTAAGTTTTAATGAAGTTTACCAATTAATAAATATTTAATTGGAATTGAATTGAAATTTGTTTTTGGGTTTATCGTGAACGGTGTTTTAAATAACACTTGTTCTTTAATCCGATTAACAATGCAATGTGATTTTGGGTTTATCGTGAGTTGTGTTTTAAATGACATAAGACCTTTAACCCAGTTAAAGACAAGATTAATTTATTAACTTTGAAAATTCATTAAGAAATGATTTTTGTAGATTAAAATCGAGTTAGAGTTTTAATGAATCTTTAATTAGATTGGAATGTGAATGGGATAATTAAATTTATCGAATTCATGAAAGGATCGAGAATAGAGTACCACCAGTTTTACTTCAAGCGATAGATAAATCTTTAATTAGATTTAAACGTGAAACAGTAATTGAATTTACCGATAACATCTTAGTGTTAGATATGAAGTATTACCAGTTTTACTTCATGGGATAAATAGTTTGGGATTGGGAAATTAAACCAAATGATTACTTCGGTAAGGCTCTCTAATCCCGACTAGTTTGAATAAACCATAATTTGGTTTGAATTGATATCCAAAGGAAGATTAAAGAATATATTTAAAGAATTTATCTTTGATAAAATTAATGGGAACCTTTCCCAAAGTATAAGAATATTTGAATAATGGAATATTCAGGACTGGAATGAGGCGTATGTTGTGTCTTTATAGCACTTGTTTATTATATACGCGAGCTATTAAGAAAGACCGGGTTTATCCCATTCTAAATAACTGATTCGAGATAAGTCGATGATGAAGACGGTGGTTGAAGACCGGAGGTCTTCACATCGTTTGGATGATTACTGATGTCTTGATTGGGTTGTACACCCAAGACGAGGTAATAAGTGGTGATCGTCCAGATGTACTTGGAGATCGACCGGATATGCGAGGACCTCTCTCCTGTATTGGACATACGGGATGAGGAATAAGGTGCCTCTGGTTTCGTTTAGACCCAGAACGAACTTGTAAATGGATGTGTGTCTGACATCCGATTTCATTATGTGTGATTGATGGAAATCGGTTGCATAGCATGAATTGCCTGTGTCGCATGCTGAGATGCAAATGATCAAGGCTTCTATTGAAAAGCAGAGTCTTGTGGTTGATGATCAAAGCACGGCTTTAATATAGCATTGCTTTGTGTATAGTGTTAATTCGCGAGCCTCACACCACATTGTGAACCAGAAATGGGAGAAGGATCCAGGGAGAACATGCGTTTCCTTCAAGCTAGGAGTGGTGTCAGGGTTTTGCAAGCCCTGCCATTTTACTTATGTAGATGATTGATAGCGAGGCGCCTCGGTTATATCGGTCACTGCGGGGCCGATGGATGGTTTGGTCATATACTGACCAATTTTATGCCCCAGAGGGCAGGGAAACGTATTGTTCAGGCATTTTAATCCACTTCGCATGGACCGGCCATGTGTCTTCTAGGTGCAGTTGCGGCTGTTCCTGAGGCTCGGGCTAGACAGTCTCGAAGCCTTAAGGACGATCTCTTGCCTTGGTTCACAGATGGAAATCCAACTTCCAATACGTGACAATTGAGGTTTTGATTGTAGAGCCTAGTATTGGTGACATGATATATGGTACCTATGCCGTCTAGGATTGATACGTTTATATTTGAAGTTGTTTTAACACTATGCACTTATAATAGTATCAAATGATTTGTTTTAACGTACCAAGCATGTTTGGATATTATAAGGGAAAACATTATCCTTCGACTTGTATTGCACTGTGTGATGGGACCTGGGTCTTATAATAGCTTCATTTTTCCAAAAAATATTGCACTGTTTGTTATATGCACTGGTATTCTTAGGAGGAAACCCATTACGTGTTATATGGCCTGGTCCCTTGATTTATTTTATTTTAAAGTAAAGTTTTAAATAACTGTTTTAGTTCTCTCACCCATCACATGACTGAATTGGAGTTTATTATTTTAACCTAAACTCTAGGTGCCCTTATTTTCCACACGGGCAGCTAGTAGTTTCATTTTTGCATATATTATATTCACAGGAACCTGGTTTACAGCTGGAATGATATTCGGAAAGCTCTGTATCTTTTTATCTCTTTCAGTTGTATTATGTATCATTTTCCACTGCTATGTAATGTAATTTTAATATCTGATATGTATCAAATGTATATTATTTTTTAATACTTTGTATATTCTTGTATTCTGATGGAATTTTTGTAATAGATAATGAAATGTTCTTCTGTTTGTGTTCTGATTTGTCGTGTTCTCAATTCAATCCGGGCTTTCCTTTACGAGGAAGTTCCGGTCGCTTCTTGAGCTGAGGGTGCAAAATTTCGCACCTCATGGGTATGAAATTTCGCACCTCTTGGGTGCGAGATTTTGCACCTCGTGGGTGTGAGATTTCACGCTTCGAGGGTGTGAAATTCCGCAACTCGTGGGTATGAGATTTCGCACCTCGAGGGTATGAAATTTCGCACCTCATGGGTGCGTAATTCCACACCTCGTGAGTGCGAAATTCGTGCCTCCTGGAGTGCGAAACTCGCACCCGACTGGGTGCGTATTTCGCACTCTATTGGGTGCAAATTTCGCACTCCTGGGAGTGCTAAATTCGCACCTCCCGAGGGTACAAAGTTTGCTTTACGAGGCACGCGAACTCTACATGCATAGGTATTTAGGGTGTCGCGAGGTCTCTTTTGGGGAACCGGACCAAAAATCCGGTTGATTATATAAACTATATATAAAAATTATCATGAAAATAAAATAAATATTCATTTACAAATCGGATGGTTTGTTTATGTAGACCCATTTAACTGATCTTGATTGGGATGATAATTTTCACACGTCGCCCAACTACACAAATAATAATTAGTATTTGTTGTTTGAAAACCCCACACGGGTATCGGGATGATATTTGACATACGTTAATCCTAATTGTTTAGCCGTATGTCAATCGATGGGTTGACACACTATATAAGCGTTATTTTTATTTTTTAATGCTTATACAGTTGTAAAACGCGCTTTGGATGTTGTATGAATTTTTAATGATTGTTTATCATTATTGTTGTATAAATGCGATGTATGAAATCCATATAACTGAAATTATATGGTAATTGATTGATTCTGATTCCAGTTCAAAATTAGCGAATATTTTAAAATAATTTTCACTGAATAATCAAAATGTGATTTTGATGTCCGATTTAGAATGGATATGAAATGTGAAGCCGTGTTAGGTAGTTAAACGCCATTTAACCACGAATGGCATTTTCTATCGGTTTTATTCATTTTATAATGAATATCGAAAAGTGATTTCAAAAACTGATATTTTGAAAATATTATCATTTTAATATTATAATGATATAGAATATTCAATTTTGATTTAAAATTGTAATAGAATGGGAATCGTTTTAAAATGAATTTATAAAATACGTTTTGAATGTAAATTGATGATATATATATATTGTATGGCCCGAATAGAACGCACCACGACCATTCACGAATTTTGACCATTAACTTCAAATGGACGTAACAGAGGATACGGCCGTCGGATTCCCCTAAAACCGTACCCGTCGTGTTCGTATCGAAAAGTGCTTTCGAGTGAGTATAAGAGATTTAAAATCTAACGATTGGATCTAGAATTATACCCAAATCAATTACAGAAAAGGTCGCTATGAATGCAGTTCGGTGGCCGTTATTGGAAATCGATTGTAAGGGCCATAATAAAATTATTAAAAATATGGAAAATTTGTGTAAATCATAATAAATGATTTGGAAAGATTTTGGATGAAAAAATCAAGTTTTGAAAGGATGAAAAAATATTTTTATCGAAATTAACTAGTTATTAACTAGAATAATAAATAAATTGAATTTGAAAATGGTTTTAAAGTAACCAGAATTTTCCAAAGAATAAATTGGAATGGATTCAAAATGGAAATAATCTTTGGAATATTTTGATACTGGATTCCGTGATTATACGGATATTGTTGAGGAATTTGGAAGATATATATATATATAGATGTAACAACCCGGAAATTCTGGGCCAGTTTAAAATTTTTATTTTGGCAATTTTAGCGAATTTTGATTATTTAAAATGAATTATTTTAAATAATATCGACGAGAAATTTATTTTGAATATAATTCGAACGTATATATTATACGCGCCGTCGTTAGAATATAAATATTTATATATAATTATAAATAGAATTGAAAATGGCGTGGTAGTTCGATAATTCGATTTCAAACTTCAATTGAACATACCGGGTGCAAAACAATCCGGATTTTAGTGAAACCAAAAATAGTGGGATCTAATTGATAATATCTTTCCAACGAATCCGACAAATCAAGATTTCATAGCAGGAATCAAAAGATATGTCCAGTTGAAAATTCTGAATAGTCGCTATGGAATCCAGGCCCTTAAAAATGGACATTTTGCAAACGACCTCGGATTTCGACGAAACCAGTTTTGTTGGGTCCGGGATGTAAAGTTATTGCTAGGTTTCAAATTTCATAATTTTTCGAATCAATATGTGAGCGTGGCAAAGGAAAACGCGTTTGACCAGTTTCAGTTGATTTTAATCGACTGGAAAATGGCCATTTTTCTAACGATCTCAGAATTCGACGAAACTAGTTTTGTTAGGACCGTATTGTCAATACGAAGCTAGAAAATATTTTTCTGGAATTTTTCGTGTTAGTATGTAACCCCGGTAATTTGAAATGTACGTTTAAAATTCAATATAGTGATTTAAATGTAAATTTTAGCGGAAACTGATCGTAACAACCGAATTGGCTTACGAAACATATCTCATTGTGTTTGGAATGGGGGTAATTAGCTAGGGACGACAGTCGTTGGGCCTCGATTGGAGTTCGAAAATAAAAGTTGCTTTATGGAAAAAGGGAGAATAAATAAATTAAATATATAACCACCTCTTCCCGGTCAACCCTCTCCATTTCTCTTTCCTCCCTCTCCCGTTCAGATTTGAACTAAAGAAAATAAAAAAAAAAGAAATCGAAAAGGGGAAACCGCCGACGCCCTACGCCTGCATCCACCGCCGACGCCTCACGCCGCCCTCCTCCAACGAAAGCCGCCTCCGACGAGAAGCTCCGACCCCCTCAGCCCCTCCCCCTCTCTTTCCCAAAACCCCTGAAGCCCAAATCGACATCGTCAACGCCCTTGGGCCCGCCTGCAGCCAGACCGACGCCACCTGGAAGGATGACGCCACCTCCAGCGCCCCGCTGACCACCACCAACGTCCATCATGAACCCCAAACCCTTGAAACCGACGGGAACCGCTCCTCCTTCCACCTGAAGTCGCGCCCTACCTCCGATGAACCCCCGGCAGCCCCTCTCCACCTCCCAAAACTCAGTAAGCTTCTTTTTATATATTTTATTTATTAGGTATATTTATTTATATAAGGAAATTAGTTTTAAAAGGATAAGAAAAATATGGATTCTTTCTTTATATATATATATATATATATATATATATATATATATATATATGAACGGTATGGAGTGAAATTTTTTTGATTTTTATGAATGGTAAAGATTTGATTTTCTTGTATGACCATTAGCTAAAAAGATTGATTTTTACTAAATGAAAGAAGAAATTTTCATAACATGAAAGGAATTTTTATATAAGAAAGATTGAATCTTTATATTAGAAAGATTGAATTTTATATGCAAGAAAAAGTTTGAACTTTTACTATAGAGGAGATTATATTTTTCATCGTGGAAAGATTATATTCTTAACTATAAAAAGATTATATTTTTAAATAGAAAAGAGGAGATTTTTATAGCAGAAAGATTATATTTTTATACAAGGAAAAATATGATTTTGTTGATATGAAAACAAAAACAATTTTGATTTGAAAAGAATATAAACAACTTTGATTTGAAAAGAATATAAACAACTTTGATTTTAAAATAGTATTGTTTTGAAAAGAGAATTTTGACATATATGGCTTGAAAATAGGGATATGATTTTACATAATATAAAAATTGAATTTTTATATGTATGTGAAGTTGAAGATTATATTTTTCATGAAACGAAGACTAGATTTTTCACGAAGTAAAAATATCATCGTGGAAAAAATGTGATTTTTATATATTGAACATCGGAATAAAAATATGATTTTTATATATTGAACATCGAAATAAAAATGTGATTTTTATATTTTGAACGTCGAAGTAAAAATTCGATTTTTATATATTGAATAACGAAGTAAAAATTCGATTTTTACATATGTAGTGGCTACAGCAACGAAGATGCGATAGCGATGAAGATTTCTATCAATGAATTGCCGTGGAGCTAGGATAGCTATCGGTGCGAATTTCTCACTCTTCAATTTTATTTCTAGTTATATATATACTAGGATGCAGACGGTGCTTAGTAGCACCCGACACAATCGTCCACAGACCATGGACTTGTTTGTTTGGTTGCATAGATTAGTTAGATGATTTGATTTGAAATTGAATTGTTTGGTGAAATGAATGAATTGATTGATGTGTGAATGGCGTGGGCCTTCACTAGACCGGGGATAAGGCTAGGCCTCGTCCCGTTTCTAGTATCGTGTCGTTATGCCGCCGAAATTTTCTAAAATATGTTAGAAAATAAAAATATCATTTTATTGTGTAAATGAATAATAGAAATTCATGTGTTGGAATAAAATGTTTAATCGTTAAAAATATAATTTAACGTGAATATGAATAAATGAATATTTATAAACAAATCGGCCGATTTGTTTATATACACTAATTTGAATGATTTATTGGGTCGATAAATTTTACACATCGCCCAACTGCACAAATAAGATCCGTGTTTGATTTCTTGAAACCCCACACGGGTGTTGGGATGAAATTTGAAGTTCACTCATCCTGATTGATTAAATATGTCGATCGATTGATTGACAGGCTGTTATAAGCGTTGAATATCTATATTTGATGCCTATACAGTGTAGTGCACTTTAGTTGATGGTTGATTATTTTTCAATGCTATGATATACATGTGTTGTATGAAAATCCATATAATTAACTTTATATGGTAATTGATTGGGCCTCATTCCAATTTAGAAAATAAAGAACAATATAAAATAAAGGTTCATGTGTTGACAGTACTCATTCATTGAGATTGGTCATGTGTTGAACGAAATATTTTAGTAATAAAATTTACATCTTTATCAATATAAAATAAAGGTTCATGTGTTGACAGTACTCATTCATTGAGATTGGTCATGTGTTGAACGAAATATTTTAGTAATAAAATTTACATCTTTATCAATATAAAATAAAGGTTCATGTGTTGACAGTGCTCATCCATTGAGATTGGTCATGTGTTGAACGAAATATTTTGATAATAACAACTATTTTGAAAAAGAAATATTTGAAATAGAATATTTGAAAATAGAAATTTATGAAGCCGTATTGATTAGTTTGACGCCATTTTGACGTGATCGATATTTATATCGATTTTATTCATTTTGAAATGAAATGAATTGAATTGAAAACGATTTCGAAATGAATTGAATTGAAAACGATTTCGAAATGAATTGAATTGAAAACGAATTCGAATTGAATTGAAAACGAATTGAAATGAATTCAAATTGAATTAAAATCTGAATTGAAAAGAAATGAATTTTAAAACGAATTTATAAAGAAGAATTCAATTTTGATTTGAATTGAAAAGGAAGTTGAAATTGCTTTTGAAGCGAATTTAAAACTATTTATATAATTCGTTTTAAATATAAATCGACGAAGTATATATTATATATATATTATATATATAATATAATGGCCTGAATAGAACGCGCCGCGCCGCGGCAGTTCGTGAATTTCGACCATTTATTTCAAACGGACATTACGGGAGATCCGACCGTCGGATTCTCCTAAAACCGGAACCGTTGGGTTCGTATCGAAAAGAGCTTTCTAACGGATATTAGAAATTAGAAATCTAACGGTTCGATTTGGAATTATGTCCAAATCAAATTTGAAAAAGGTCGCTATAAGTGCAGTTCGATGGCCATTGATGGAAATCGACTGTACGGGCCTTGATAAAATTATTAAAAATAGTAATAATTTGTGTAAAATCATAAGAAATGATTTAGAAAGAATTGGGATGAAAAACTCCATATTTGAAAAGATAAAAATAGATTTTTATCGAAATGAACTAGTTTTGAACTAGAAATATAATTCTATTTATTTTTAAATAAATAAATTGAATTTGAAAAGGGTTTTAAAAATAACCAGAATTTCCAATGATTGCATTGGAGTGGATTTGAATCGAAATTGTCTTCGGAATATTTCGATGTTGGAATTCGTGATTATACAGGTGTTGTTATGGAAATTTGAAAGATATATTTATATCGTTATTTCCAATACGACATTTGTTAGTCGTGGAATTTGATATTGAATATAAGCCGGTATATTTTCTATTCAGAGCCTTGTATTGAATATCAAATGTGATTTGGGGTTTGTCGTGAATGGTGTCTTCACTAACACTATTCTTGAACCCAGTTGAGAAAAGATTAAATCTTTTTATTTAGATTTAATGAAGTGTACCAATTAAAGAATATTTAATTGGAATTGAATTGATATTGATTTTTGGGGTTTATCGTGGACAGTGTTTTAAATAACACTCGTTCTTTAACCCGATAATTAATGAAGGTGATTTTGGGTTTATTGTGAAGTGTGTTTTTAAATGACACGGATTCTTTAACCCAGTTAACGATTAAAACTAAGTTGAGTTTTAATGAATCTTTAATTAGATTGAAATGGTCGAGGATGGAGTATCACCAGTTTTGCTCCAGGCGATAGTCAAATCTTTAATTAGATTTGAACGTGAAATGGTAATTGAATTTACCGATAACACCGTGGTGTTAGATATGAAGTATTACCAGTTTTACTTCATGGGATGAATAGGTTGGGATTGGGAAATAAAAACAAATGATTACTTCAGTAAGTTTCGTAAATCCCGACTAGTTGAATCGAAATTCAAAAGTAGATTAAAGAATAAATTCAAGGAATTTATCTTTGATAAAATTAATGGGAACCATTCCCTATGAATGTGAAATTTAGAAACTAACTGTCGGTTAGCTAAGCAGAATGGTTTTCTGGATATTGATCTGATGTTGGTTTCGGCCTTCGGGGTTAATATTTGGGGAATTATTCTCTTGATTAATTTACGGTTAGTGACTGATGAATTGGAATGAGGCGTATGTTGTGTTTGTGTAACACTTATTTAAAATATACGCGAGTTATTCGGAAAGTCCGGGTTTATCCCATTCTGAATAACTGATACGACGATAAGTCGAAGATGAAGACGATGGTCGAAGACCGGAGGTCTTCACGTCGTTTGGGTGATAACTGATGATCTTGATTGGGCTGTACACCCAAGAAGATGGAAACAGTTGGTGATCGTCCAGACGTACTTGGAGATCGATGGATATGCGGGGTACTAGGTGCCTCCGGTTTCGTTCAGACCCAGAACGGACTTGTAAATGGACTGTGTGTCTGACATTGGATTTTAGTCCGTGTGATTGATCTCTATTAAATATATATCTGTTTGGCGGCGGAGAATTTATTCTCTTGCTTAACGCCCTTCTCTGAGACGTACGAGCTCAGGGGTTATATATTGATGGATATCAAACGCATGGAGTGAATTGCCTGTGTGGCATGCCTAAGTGGCAATTGATCGAGGCTTCTGTTGAAAAGCAAAGTCTTATGGTGATGATCAAAGCAAGGCCTTTGTGGCGTAGCTTTGTGTAACGTTTGCTTCGCGAGTTTCACACCCGGTATGAACCAAAAACGGGAGAGGACGTCAGGGAGGGCATGCGTTTCTTTCTAGCTAGAAGTGGCGTCAGTGGTTTTACACGCCTTGACGAGTTTGACTTATGTGGTCGTTGCTGTTGCGAGGCGCCTCGGATTGATCGGTCGTTCTCGAACCAATGGAGTCATTTAGTTGGCTCGTTTACGCCCCATAGGGCGGGGAAATGCATGTTCAGGGTTTAAGTTTAATCCACATCGGTGGACTGGCCCTGAGGATCCAAGGCTTGACTGAGTACTTGCCTGAGACACGGGCTAGAGCGTCTCGAATCGGTTGAGGACTATCTTTTGCCTCGGTTCATAGACGGAAATCCAATTTCCAAATACGTGATTTTGCGATTTTGATTGTATAACCTATATATGGCGACATAGTGGTATGGGGCATTCATGCCGCCTATGATTGCTACTTATGATTTGAAGTTGTTTTATACACTATGCACTTATAATAGTATCAAACGATTTGTTTTAACCGTATCAAGCATTCTTTGGCTGTTATAAGGGAAAACCCTATCCTCGGCTGCGTTGCATTGTGTGATGGGACCTGGGTCTTATAACAGCTTCATTTTTCTTTATTTAGCATTGCGCTGTTTGTTTTATGCACTGGTATTCTTGGGAGGAAACCCGTTCCGTGTTATACGGCGTGGTCCCTTGATTTACCTAACTTTTAAAATGAAGAATAATAACTGTTTTAGTTCTCACACCAGTCACATGACTGACCTGGAGTTTATTTTTTAAACCTAAACTCTGGGTGCCCCTATTTTGACACGGGCAGTTAGTAGTTTTGGTTTTGCAGATTTATATTCACAGGATCCTGGTTTACAGC
This sequence comes from Allium sativum, assembly GCA_030737875.1. Lineage (NCBI taxonomy): Eukaryota > Viridiplantae > Streptophyta > Magnoliopsida > Asparagales > Amaryllidaceae > Allium > Allium sativum. Next base: position 961,832,720 of record CM060912.1, on the reverse strand, counting down.
TGGAATGATATCCGGAAAGCTTTGTATCCATATATCTCTTCTAGTTGTGTATTGTATTATTTTCCGCTGCGATGTATTTAAATGTAATTTAAATCTCGGATATTTCTGTGTAATATTAACTCATACTCTGTATATTCTTGTAATCTGATGCATTGTTGTAATATACAATGAAATGTTCTTTTATATGCGTTCTGTTTTGTCGTGTTCTCAACGATAGGGCGTTTCAAACGGTTTGGGTCGGTTTAGCGACTGGTTCGGACCGAGCGAAATTCTTTGCCGTCACAGTTGGTATCAGAGCTTTGGTTTACAGAGCTCGAGAACAAGACACATTAGAACCGTACGAAAGAATTCATCAGATATTGGATTAGTAATATCCAATGGAATGACTCGTTAGAGATGGGATCAGTAGTATCCTAGAACGAGTGTGAAGAGTATATTTTTGAAAATGAAAACAAAACTTGTTTTGAAAATTTAAATCAATTATTCGTATTTGGTTATTTATTTATATTGATGTGGACAATCCAGTATATATATATTTTGCGTATACGTCTGATCCCCGTGTATTCAAAATTTTAATATATTGGATAGATATAGAATCACAGTCTAGTCGCATGGACCTGATTCTGATGATTGACGCGTCATCATTAGTAATTATTTTCGTGTTTCGAAGGTGTGATATCTATATATTTCCATTAGACTGGTGTGAGAACCAAAACTTATATAGTTAGAATACATTGTTGTGAATTGGCATCAAAAACATGATTTTCTTTATATGTAGTAAAATTATCAATTTGAAACGTTAAAGTCACTAATTGATTGATGTTTGTGTTGTTTGTTTATTTGTTTGATAATTTTGAACCATTATGCCTAATATAACCAAATATTGAATTATATTGAAAATTGGTCGCATCTGCTTGCATATACATGTATATCATTGAACAGGTCATAGCAAGGAGGCTAGAGCCGAAGAATAAAATTTGTTTGCCCGACAAATAGGTACATGTTTACTACATAATTTACTGTTTCGTTTGGGTGATGATGATTTTATGAGCCTATTGGCTAGCCGCTTGGCTTTTTCTTTTTCTTTTTGAGACCTGAAGGACCGGGGAAGCTATTTGAAATTCCCCGATGCTCCCGGTGCAGGGGAGGTTATGGCGAAATTTTTCGAAAATTTAGGGTGTTAGCCAAATTTTTGAAATTTTTGGAAATTCTCAGAAACTGAAAAGTTGGAGAACGGAAGCCTGACCGATCGTAGAGTAGATTAATCAAAGCACTTTCGACTTTGTTCCTTTTCGGGGACGAAAAGTTTTAAGTGGGGGAGATTGTAACAACCCGGAAATTCTGGGCCAGTTTAAATTTTTTATTTTGGCAATTTTAGCGAATTTTGATTATTTAAAATGAATTATTTTAAATAATATCGACGAGAAATTTATTTTGAATATAATTCGAACGTATATATTATACGCGCCGTCGTTAGAATATAAATATTTATATATAATTATAAATAGAATTGAAAATGGCGCGGTAGTTCGATAATTCGATTTCAAACTTCAATTGAACATACCGGGTGCAAAACAATCCGGATTTTAGTGAAACCAAAAATAGTGGGATCTAATTGATAATATCTTTCCAACGAATCCGACAAATCAAGATTTCATAGCGGGAATCAAAAGATATGTCCAGTTGAAAATTCTGAATAGTCGCTATGGAATTCAGGCCCTTAAAAATGGACATTTTGCAAACGACCTCTGATTTCGACGAAACCAGTTTTGTTGGGTCCGGGATGTAAAGTTATTGCTAGGTTTCAAATTTCATAATTTTTCGAATCAATATGTGAGCGTGGCAAAGGAAAACGCGTTTGACCAGTTTCAGTTGATTTTAATCGACTGGAAAATAGCCATTTTTCTAACGGTCTCAGAATTCGACGAAACTAGTTTTGTTAGGACCGTATTGTCAATACGAAGCTAGAAAATATTTTTCTGGAATTTTTCGTGTTAGTATGTGACCCCGGTAATTTGAAATGTACGTTTAAAATTCAATATAGTGATTTAAATGTAAATTTTAGCGGAAACTGATCGTAACAACCGAATTGGCTTACGAAACATATCCCATTGTGTTTGGAATGGGGGTAATTAGCTAGGGACGACAGTCGTTGGGCCTCGATTGGAGTTCGAAAATAAAAGTTGCTTTATGGAAAAAGGGAGAATAAATAAATTAAATATATAACCACCTCTTCCCGGTCAACCCTCTCCATTTCTCTTTCCTCCCTCTCCCGTTCAGATTTGAACTAAAGAAAATAAAAAAAAGAAATCGAAAAGGGGAAACCGCCGACGCCCTACGCCTGCATCCACCGCCGATGCCTCACGCCGCCCTCCTCCAACGAAAGCCGCCTCCGACGAGAAGCTCCGACCCCCTCAGCCCCTCCTCCTCTTCGCTCGCCTCCTCCTCTCTTTCCCAAAACCCCTGAAGCCCAAATCGACATCGTCAACGCCCTTGGGCCCGCCTGCAGCCAGACCGCCGCCACCTGGAAGGATGCCGCCACCTCCAGCGCCCCGCTGACCTCCAGCAACGTCCATCACGAACCCCAAACCCTTGAAACCGACGGGAACCGCTCCTCCTTCCACCTGAAGTCGCGCCCTACCTCCGATGAACCCCCGGCAGCCCCTCTCCACCTCCCAAAACTCGGTAAGCTTCTTTTTATATATTTTATTTATTAGGTATATTTATTTATATAAGGAAATTAGTTTTAAAAGGATAAGAAAAATATGGATTCTTTCTTTATATATATATATATATATATATATATATATATATATATAAACGGTATGGAGTGAATTTTTTTGATTTTTATGAATGGTAAAGATTTGATTTTCTTGTATGACCATTAGCTAAAAAGATTGATTTTTACTAAATGAAAGAAGAAATTTTCATAACATGAAAGGAATTTTTATATAAGAAAGATTGAATCTTTATATTAGAAAGATTGAATTTTATATGCAAGAAAAAGTTTGAACTTTTACTATAGAGGAGATTATATTTTTCATCGTGGAAAGATTATATTCTTAACTATAAAAAGATTATATTTTTAAATAGAAAAGATGAGATTTTTATAGCAGAAAGATTATATTTTTATACAAGGAAAAATACGATTTTGTTGATATGAAAACAAAAACAACTTTGATTTGAAAAGAATATAAACAACTTTGATTTGAAAAGAATATAAACAACTTTGATTTTAAAATAGTATTGTTTTGAAAAGAGAATTTTGACATATATGGCTTGAAAATAGGGATATGATTTTACATAATATAAAAACTGAATTTTTATATGTATGTGAAGTTGAAGATTATATTTTTCATGAAACGAAGACTAGATTTTTCACGAAGTAAAAATATCATCGTGGCAAAAATGTGATTTTTATATATTGAACATCGGAATAAAAATATGATTTTTATATATTGAACATCGAAATAAAAATGTGATTTTTATATTTTGAACGTCGAAGTAAAAATTCGATTTTTATATATTGAATAACGAAGTAAAAATTCGATTTTTACATATGTAGTGGCTACAGCAACGAAGATGCGATAGCGATGAAGATTTCTATCAATGAAGTGCCGTGGAGCTAGGATAGCTATCGGTGAGAATTTCTCACTCTTCAATTTTATTTCTAGTTATATATATATACTAGGATGCAGACGGTGCTTAGTAGCACCCGACACAATCGTCCACAGACCATGGACTTGTTTGTTTGGTTGCATAGATTAGTTAGATGATTTGATTTGAAATTGAATTGTTTGGTGAAATGAATGAATTGATTGATGTGTGAATGGCGTGGGCCTTCACTAGACCGGGGATAAGGCTAGGCCTCGTCCCGTTTCTAGTATCGTGCCGTTATGCCGCCGAAATTTTCTAAAATATGTTAGAAAATAAAAATATCATTTTATTGTGTAAATGAATAATAGAAATTCATGTGTTGGAATAAAATGTTTAATCGTTAAAAATATAATTTTAACGTGAATATGAATAAATGAATATTTATAAACAAATCGGCCGATTTGTTTATATACACTAATTTGAATGATTTATTGGGTCGATAAATTTTACACATCGCCCAACTGCACAAATAAGATCTGTGTTTGATTGCTTGAAACCCCACACGGGTGTTGGGATGAAATTTGAAGTTCACTCATCCTGATTGATTAAATATGTCGATCGATTGATTGACAGGCTGTTATAAGCGTTGAATATCTATATTTGATGCTTATACAGTGTAGTGCACTTTAGTTGATGGTTGATTATTTTTCAATGCTATGATATACATGTGTTGTATGAAAATCCATATAATTAACTTTATATGGTAATTGATTGGGCCTCATTCCAATTTAGAAAATAAAGAACAATATAAAATAAAGGTTCATGTGTTGACAGTACTCATTCATTGAGATTGGTCATGTGTTGAACGAAATATTTTAGTAATAAAATTTACATCTTTATCAATATAAAATAAAGGTTCATGTGTTGACAGTGCTCATTCATTGAGATTGGTCATGTGTTGAACGAAATATTTTAGTAATAAAATTTACATCTTTATCAATATAAAATAAAGGTTCATGTGTTGACAGTACTCATCCATTGAGATTGGTCATGTGTTGAATGAAATATTTTGATAATAACAACTATTTTGAAAAAGAAATATTTGAAATAGAATATTTGAAAATAGAAATTTATGAAGCCGTGTTGATTAGTTTGACGCCATTTTGACATGATCGATATTTATATCGATTTTATTCATTTTGAAATGAATTGAATTGAAAACGATTTCGAAATGAATTGAATTGAAAACGATTTCGAAATGAATTGAATTGAAAACGAATTCGAATTGAATTGAAAACGAATTCGAATTGAATTGAAAACGAATTGAAATGAATTCAAATTGAATTGAAATCTGAATTGAATAGAAATGAATTTTAAAACGAATTTATAAAGAAGAATTCAATTTTGATTTGAAGGAAGTTGAAATTGCTTTTGAAACGAATTTAAAACTATTTATATAATTCGTTTTAAATATAAATCGACGAAGTATATATTATATATACATTATATATATAATATAATGGCCTGAATAGAACGCGCCGCGCCGCGGCAGTTCGTGAATTTCGACCATTTATTTCAAACGGACATTACGGGAGATCCGACCGTCGGATTCTCCTAAAACCAAAACCGTTGGGTTCGTATCGAAAAGAGCTTTCTAACGGATATTAGAAATTAGAAATCTAACGGTTGGATTTGGAATTATGTCCAAATCAAATTTGAAAAAGGTCGCTATAAGTGCAGTTCGATGGCCATTGATGGAAATCGACTGTACGGGCCTTGATAAAATTATTAAAAATAGTAATAATTTGTGTAAAATCATAAGAAATGATTTAGAAAGAATTGGGATGAAAAACTCCATATTTGAAAAGATAAAAATAGATTTTTATCGAAATGAACTAGTTTTGAACTAGAAATATAATTCTATTTATTTTTAAATAAATAAATTGAATTTGAAAAGGGTTTTAAAAATAACCAGAATTTCCAATGATTGCATTGGAGTGGATTTGAATCGAAATTGTCTTCGGAATATTTCGATGTTGGAATTCGTGATTATACAGGTGTTGTTATGGAAATTTGAAAGATATATTTATATCGTTATTTCCAATACGACATTTGTTAGTCGTGGAATTTGATATTGAATATAAGCCGGTATATTTTCTATTCAGAGCCTTGTATTGAATATCAAATGTGATTTGGGGTTTGTCGTGAATGGTGTCTTCACTAACACTGTTCTTGAACCCAGTTGAGAAAAGATTAAATCTTTTTATTTAGATTTAATGAAGTGTACCAATTAAAGAATATTTAATTGGAATTGAATTGATATTGATTTTTGGGGTTTATCGTGGACGGTGTTTTAAATAACACTCGTTCTTTAACCTGATAATTAATGAAGGTGATTTTGGGTTTATTGTGAACTGTGTTTTTAAATGACACGGATTCTTTAACCCAGTTAACGATTAAAACTAAGTTGAGTTTTAATGAATCTTTAATTAGATTGAAATGGTCGAGGATGGAGTATCACCAGTTTTGCTCCAGGCGATAGTCAAATCTTTAATTAGATTTGAACGTGAAATGGTAATTGAATTTACCGATAACACCGTGGTGTTAGATATGAAGTATTACCAGTTTTACTTCATGGGATGAATAGGTTGGGATTGGGAAATTAAAACAAATGATTACTTCAGTAAGTTTCGTAAATCCCGACTAGTTGAATCGAAATTCAAAAGTAGATTAAAGAATAAATTCAAGGAATTTATCTTTGATAAAATTAATGGGAACCTTTCCCTATGAATGTGAAATTTAGAAACTAACTGTCGGTTAGCTAAGCAGAATGGTTTTCTGGATATTGATCTGATGTTGGTTTCGGCCTTCGGGGTTAATATTTGGGGAATTATTCTCTTGATTAATTTACGGTTAGTGACTGATGAATTGGAATGAGGCGTATGTTGTGTTTGTGTAACACTTATTTAAAATATACGCGAGTTATTCGGAAAGTCCGGGTTTATCCCATTCTGAATAACTGATACGACGATATGTCGAAGATGAAGACGATGGTCGAAGACCGGAGGTCTTCACGTCGTTTGGGTGATAACTGATGATCTTGATTGGGCTGTACACCCAAGAAGATGGAAACAGTTGGTGATCGTCCAGACGTACTTGGAGATCGATGGATATGCGGGGTACTAGGTGCCTCCGGTTTCGTTTAGACCCAGAACGGACTTGTAAATGGACTGTGTGTCTGACATTGGATTTTAGTCCGTGTGATTGATCTCTATTAAATATATATCTTTTTGGCGGCGGAGAATTTATTCTCTTGCTTAACGCCCTTCTCTGAGACGTACGAGCTCAGGGGTTATATATTGATGGATATCAAACGCATGGAGTGAATTGCCTGTGTGGCATGCCTAAGTGGCAATTGATCGAGGCTTCTGTTGAAAAGCAAAGTCTTGTGGTGATGATCAAAGCAAGGCCTTTGTGGCGTTGCTTTGTGTAACGTTTGCTTCGCGAGTTTCACACCCGGTATGAACCAAAATCGGGAGAGGACGTCAGGGAGGGCATGCATTTCTTTCTAGCTAGAAGTGGCATCAGTGGTTTTACACGCCCTGACGAGTTTGACTTATGTGGTTGTTGCTGTTGCGAGGCGCCTCGGATTGATCGGTCGTTCTCGAACCGATGGATTCATTTAGTTGGCTCGTTTACGCCCCATAGGGCGGGGAAATGCATGTTCAGGGTTTAAGTTTAATCCACATCGGTGGACTGGCCCTGAGGATCCAAGGCTTGACTGAGTACTTGCCTAAGACACGGGCTAGAGCGTCTCGAATCGGTTGAGGACTATCTTTTGCCTCGGTTCATAGACGGAAATCCAATTTCCAAATACGTGATTTTGCGATTTTGATTGTATAACCTATATATGGCGACATAGTGGTATGGGGCATTCATGCCGCCTATGATTGCTACTTATGATTTGAAGTTGTTTTATACACTATGCACTTATAATAGTATCAAACGATTTGTTTTAACCGTATCAAGCATTCTTTGGCTGTTATAAGGGAAAACCCTATCCTCGGCTGCGTTGCATTGTGTGATGGGACCTGGGTCTTATAACAGCTTCATTTTTCTTTATTTAGCATTGCGCTGTTTGTTTTATGCACTGGTATTCTTGGGAGGAAACCCGTTCCGTGTTATACGGCGTGGTCCCTTGATTTACCTAACTTTTAAAATGAAGAATAATAACTGTTTTAGTTCTCACACCAGTCACATGACTGACCTGGAGTTTATTGTTTTAACCCAAACTCTAGGTGCCCTTATTTTGACACGGGCAGCTAGTAGTTTTGGTTTTGCAGATTTATATTCACAGGATCCTGGTTTATAGCTGGAATGATATCCGGAAAGCTTTGTATCCGTATATCTCTTCTAGTTGTGTATTGTATTATTTTCCGCTGCGATGTATTTAAATGTAATTTAAATCTCGGATATTTCTGTGTAATATTAACTCATACTCTGTATATTCTTGTAATCTGATGCATTGTTGTAATATACAATGAAATGTTCTTTTATATGCGTTCTATTTTGTCGTGTTCTCAACGATAGGGCGTTTCGAACGGTTTGGGTCGGTTTAGCGACTGGTTCGGACCGAGCGAAATTCTTTGCCGTCACAATAGATATATATCGTTATTTCCAATGCAATATTTGTTGGTTTAAGAATTTGATATTGATTATAAGCTGATATAATTTCTATTTAGAGCCTTGTATTTGTTATCAAATTGGTTTTTAGGTTTGTCATTAATGGTGTCTTAAGTAACAATGTTCTTAAACCCAGTTGAGAAAGAATAAATCTTTTAATTAAGATTTAATGAAGTTTTCCAGTTAATTAATATTTAATTGGAACTGAATAAAAGAATTGGATTTTTGGGTTTATCGTGAATGGTGTTTTAAATAACACTTGTTCTTTAACCCAATTAACAGTGGAGATATGATTTGGAATTTATAAATCCTTTAATTAAGATTAATGGAGTTTTCATAAGTGAAGTTTTTTTCCAATTTAATATATTAAATTGGAATTGAATGGAATTCGATTTGGTGATAATCGATGAGCTTCTGTGAAGGAAGACCGTTATTATATATGGAATTTAAAAGGCTTTGCCGTTATTCCATTTATATTAATAGTCTGATACGGAAATTTATATCGATTATATATTGATCTGTTTTCCATGGAAGTTCCAGTTTGATGGAATGCGATTTTGGGTTTATCGTGGACTGTGTTTTAAAGGACATTCGTTCTTTAACCCTATTAAAGACAGGATATCATGTCTGACATTGTATTTCGAGCTGTATTCATTGATCTCTGCTAAATATATATCTGTTTGGCGTTGGAGAATTTATTCTCTTGTTTAACACCCTTATCTGAGATGTACGAGCTTAGAGGTTATATATTGGTAGAAATAAATCTAATAGTTTAGATTGTCAATGTGGCATGATTGATTTGCTAAAGTTAAATAATCATTAAACAATGATTTTTGAAGATTAAAATTAAGTGGAGTTTTAATCAATCTTTAATTAGATTGAAATGAGAATGGGATAACTAAAATTATCAAATTCAAGAAAGTGATCCAAAATGGAGTATCATCAGTTTTACTTCATGCAATAATTAAATCTTTGGTCAGATTTGAACGTGAAATGGTAATTGAATTTACTGCTAACACAGTGCTATTAAATATGGAGAACTACCAGTTTTGCTCCATGGGAAGAATAGGTTAGGATGGGATAATCAAATGAATGATTACTTTGGGAAGGCATTAATCCCGACTTGTTTGATAAACCTTAATCTGGTTTGAATTGTGAAAAGATAACATAAAATATTTTTAAATGATTTCCAAAGAAATGGATTGAACAATGTGTTTAAAAGTGATAATCTTTGATATGATTAATGAGAACCTTTCTAGAATAAAGAAATATGAATAAAAGAATATTCTGGATTGGAATAAGGCGTATGATGTGTTGTTATAGCATTTGATTAAAAGATACGCGAGTTATTCGGAAAGTTTGGGTTTAAACCATACTGAATAATTAATATGACGAATAACAGTCGAAGAGATTGAAGATGGTGCAAGACCAAAGATCTTCACATCGAATGGATGGGTTGCTACTGATGCCCATGAGTGGAGTAGCTACCTTGAAAGGGCTATAATGGTAGCAGTGCAGACCTATTTGTTGATTGTTCAGATATGCGAGGGCCGCTCTCCTGTACTGGACATACAGGATGAGGAATAAGGGGCCTCTGGTTTCGTTCAGACCCAAAACGGACTTGTAAATGGATAGTGTGTCTGGCATCGTATTCCTTATATTGTATTCATTGATCTCTGCTAAATATATATCTGTTTGGTGGCGAAGAATTTATTCTCTTGCTTAACACCCTTCTCTGAGACGTATGAGCTTAGAGGTTATATATTGGCAGAAATCAATGATATGGGATGGATTGACAGTGTGACATGCTGAGTTGCTGTGATCCAAGCTTTTGTTGGAAAGCAGAGCTTGGTGGATGATGATCAAAGCATAGCTTTAATTGGCATAGTTTTGTGTAGCATTAATTCACGAGTCTCACACATCGGTATGATGGTGAACTGATGGTTAGATCAGTATACTTTCGATATGAGGATGGATTTGGTTGACCGTGATAGGCTGGGTGTGGTCGCTACACACCTGGTAGGGATAGGGCAAACCCCCCGATTCCCAGAAGGATAGAGTATACGGCGTTTTCTCATGCATGGGACGTAAGCCATTGAGATACTTGATATCGTGGATATAGTGCGGATGTGCATTACGGTGTTTTCTCATGCACGAGACGTAAGCCACTATGTATTGCATTATGCGATAGATCTTTCAAATCAGGAGCCATCCGTATGGAAATCCAAACTTCCATTAGGACATTTTGCGGTTTTAATTGTCAACCTATATATGGTGACATAGTGGGATGGGGTACTCAAGCCGTCTATGATTGATACATTTATATTTGAAGTTGATTTCTTCACTCATAGTGATAATAAAAGATAAATCTCGCATACCAAGCATATTTGGCTATTATAAGGTAAAACTTTATCCTCCGGCTTGTGTTGCATTGTGTGATGGGACCTGAGTCTTATAATAGCTTCATTTTCTTTTATTTAGCATTGCGCTATTATATTTATGCACTGGTATTCTTATGGGTAAGCCCGTTCCGTATTGTATGGCGTGGTCCCTTGATTTACTTAACTTTAAAATCGAGTTAATAACTGTTTTAGTTCTCACACCAGTCTCATGATTGACTCGGAGTTTATTGTTTTAACCTAAACTCTGGGTGCCCATATTTTCCACAGGGGCAGCTAGTAGTTCAGTTTTCGTAGATTATTTCTTTTACGAGGATCCTGGATTACAGCTAGAGCCATATTCGGAAAGCTTTATATCCCTTTATTTCATTTAGTTGTGTCACTTGTTATTTTCCGTTATGCATTGTACTTATATATATACTTTTCCGCTGCTTTGTAATTTAAAACTCTGATATTTTCTACTAAATATTATTTGAACTCTATTATATTCTTATACTCTAATGTAAATTGCTGTAATAACTATAATATGTTCTATTACTCGTGTTCTGATTTGCTGTATTCTCAGTTCAATTCGGGCTTTCCTGTAAGGGCAAGTTTGGGACGTCTCAGGTTGGTATCAGAGCTTTGGTTTACAAAGCTAGAGAATAAGACACGTTAGAACCAAACAAAAGAATTCGTCAAAGATAGGATTAGTAACATCCTATAAGAATTACTTGTTAGAGATAGGGTTAGTAATACGCTAGAATGTGTTAGAAGAGTATTATTTATTGAAAAATGAATTTATTTGAAAATTATAACAAATTATACGTACTTGAGTATTTTATTTCATATTGCAGTGTTTGAATATACGCCTCGCAAGCGTGTATTCGAAGTCTCAAATATACTGGGTAGATATAGAATCACACTCTAGTCACCCGGGGATAATTCTGATGATGTAGCTACATCACCAATATTTATGTTCGAGTTTCGAAAGTGGCAGATTTATATACTTCCAATTGAGTGGTGTGAGAACCAAAACTTAGCTAGAATTTACTGTTTGTGACTTGACACTGAAAATATGATTTTTGAGTATATATTAAATATACATGTTTGAAAAGTTAATCAACTAATTGATTTCTGGTGGTGTTGTGTGATTATTAGTCTAACTAAATAAAAATATTGGAAAGGTAAACTCAATATGAGAATGAATGGTAAATTTAGGCCAAATCAAATATTGAACTGAATTGAAAATTGATTGAAATTGCATGTATGTACATGTATATATATTGAACAGGTCATAACATGGAAGCTAAGAAGAGGAATAAAATTGTACGCCCAACAAATAGGTACATATTATTGTATTATTTGTGTTTTGATGATTTTATGAGCTGATTGGCCAGCCATTTGGATTTTTCCATTTCTTTTGGATTGATGAGAGCCCTGTGAGGCTAGTTGCGGTTTTACCGATCAACCCGTACAAAGTAGGTTATGGCGAAATTTTTTGAAAATTTAGGGTGTCAGCCAAATTTTTGAGAAATTAGAAAATTCTTAGAAACTGAAAAGTTGAGGAATAAAACCCAGAATGAAAGCTAAGTTGGTTAGTTAAACAGCTTTCAGCTCCGTTCCTTTTCGAGGACGAAAAGACTTTAAGCGAGGGAGATTGTAACTACCTAGAGTTTCAGAACCAATTTAAAATTTTTATTTTAGCTATTTTAATGGATTTTGAATATTTAATATGATTTATTTTAAATAATAACAACTAAAAACTTATTTTAATTGAAGTTAGAACATATAAATTTATTTTAATTATAAAATGAGCCTGAAATGGCGCGATAGTTTGAAAATTCGATTTTAAATTCCAAATGAATGTATAGAATTTAAAATAAATCGGATTTCAGTAAAACTAGAAATATTTGAATCTGTTTAATTATATCTTTCTAACGAATGTAAGAAACTGAGAATTATGTCCAGTTTAAAATTTAAAATAGTTGTTAGGGAATTTATATATATTTTAATACAATTTATAGCCCTTAAAAACAGCCATTTGGCAAACGACCTCCGTTTTCGATGAAACCACATTTCTTGGATCCGGAATGTCAAATTATTGCTAGGTTTCAAATTTCATAATTTTTGGATTTAATATGTGAGCGTAGTAAATTTAAACGTGTTTAGACAGTTTCAATTTGAATTGGATCAACTAGAATGGCCATTTTTCAGTCGGTCTCCAAATTCAACGAAATTAGTTTTGGTAGGACCGTATCGTTAAAACATAGTTAGATTTATTTTTCTGTAAATTTTGGAGTCAGTATGTGTCCCCAGTAAATTAAAATGTACGTTCAAATTTAATATATATTAATTTACATTTTAATTTAAAGAAAAACTAGTCAAAATAGTCAAAATGGCTTACGAAACATATTCCATTTTGTTCGGAATGAAGGTACTTAGCTAGAAACGACAGTCGTTGGGTTCAAATTGGAGTTCGTCTGCTAAAATTGATTTTTGAGAAATAAAATTATATGAAAATATAAATACATATATTTATTAATGCCTAACCCCGAGCTCTTACAACAGAGCCGCCACTTCCCCTGAATCAACAATGGAAATTGCACGAAATTTCGCCTTCCTTTTTCTTTGAATCCACCAATTGATTTCATATACTTCTTGAGGACAAATTGAAGTACTAGGCGAGAGCAATCGATCCATACTAGTTTGATCGTATTTCATGAGATATTTAGTTCGAATTTGTTCTCCAAAGAGGTGATCGTCGCACCCTGATTCACGGTGCCTGAGGCGATCAAACAGGTTGCCGTTCAGTGCGGTGATGGACGTCGTCGAGGGCTACGATGTGGGTGCCTCTGATGGTGCTCTGGTGCTTCGGCTTGTATGCCATAATTGGTCAAAGGATGGAGCACGTGTTCGTTTGTTCAAAAAGAAGACGACAATAAAGAAGGGTTTAGCCCTAATAGATGTAATTAAAATTAATTACTTTAGTTAATTAATTAATTAACTATTTACTCCATAGTTAAAATACCATATCTTATTCAAGCTGAATCAGAATATGGAGAAACCGGTCGCGTTGAAATCATGGTGAGGAGCTCTACGCTATGGAGCAGACTGGAATGGAAATAGAAGTTGTTGAAATTTTGGCCAAATTAAACACATTGTTTAATTTTGTTAAAATAATCATTATTCAACGATTTCAAAACCGGTCAAGGTGAGAACCCCTTCTCACTCAAAATATTTTACAGTTATTATATAATAGGTTGTAGAAGGGACTTAATAGCTCCTAACACTACTTTTTTTAAAAACCATGGTTGATTATTTGTTTGGATTGTGATTGGGATTGTTATTGATTGATATGGTTGTATATAAAATTATTTATATAAACTGTATATAAAAATTATCATGAAATGAAAATAAAATTAATATTCATTTACAAATCGTACAGTTTGTTTATGCATACCCATTTAACTGATCTTGATTGGAACGATAATTTTTACACGTCGCCTAACTGCATAAATAATAATCAGTATTTGTTGTTTGAAAACCCCACACGGGTATTTGAATGATATTTGACATACACTAATCCTCATTGTTTAGATGTATGTCAATCGATGGGTTGACAAACTATATAAGTGTTATTCATTTATTTTAATGCTTATACAGTTGTAAAATGCACTCTGGATGTTGTATGAATTTTTAATGATTGTTTATCATTATTGCTATATACGTGCAATGTATGAAATCCATATAACTGAAATTATATGGTAATTGATTGAGTCTGATTACAGTTCAGAATTGACGAATATTTTAAAATAATATTCAGTAAATAATCAAAATGTGATTTTTTTGATGTCTGATTTGGAATGGGCATGAAAATATTGAAATGTGAAGTCGTGTTAAGTAGTAAAATGCCATTTTAACACGAACGGGATTTTCTGTCGATTTTATTCATTTTATAGTGAATATCGGAAAGTGATTCGATATTTTGAAAATACTATCATTTTAATATTATAATGATATAGAATATTCAATTTTGATTTAATATAGAAATAGAAGTGGGAATCGTTTTAAAACGAATTTGTAAAATACGTTTTGACCAGATTCGACGATATTATATATATATTATGTCCTGAATAAAACGGGCCCCACAGGGATCGTTCGCAAATTTCGACCATTAACTTCAAATGGACGTAACAGGAGATCCGACCGTCGGATACTCCTAAAACCGGAACTGTTTGGTTCATATCGAAAAGAGCATTCTAATGAGTATAAGAGATTTGAAATCTAATGGTTGGATTTGGAATTATGTCCAAATCAATTTCAGAAAAGGTCGCTATAAATGTAGTTCAGCGGCCGTTATTGGAAACCGACGTAAGGGCCTTAGTAAAATTATTAAAAATATGGAAAAATTATGTAAAATCGTAATAAACGATTTCGAAAGATTTTGGATGAAAAATTCAAGTTTTGAAAAGATAAAAATATAGTTTTATTGAAATGAACTAGTTATTAACTAGAATAATAAATAAATTGGATTTGAAAATGGTTTTAAAATAACCAGAATTTTCCAAAGAATTAATTGGAATGGATTCGAAATGGAAATGATCTTCAGAATATATTGGATTCCATGATTATACTGATATTGTTGAGGAATTTGGAAGATATATATATATATATATATATATATATATATATATATATATCGTTATTCCCAATACGATATTTGTTGGTTTCAAAATTTGATATTGATAATAAGCCAATATAATTTCTATTTAGGGCCTTGTATTTGATATCAAATTGCATTTTTGGTTTGTCTTGAATGGTGTCTTAAATAACACTATTCTTAAACCCAGTTGAGAAAAGAATAAATCTTTTAATTAAGATTTAGTGAAGTTTTCCAATTAATTGGAATTGAATAAAAGAATTGGATTTTTGGGTTTATATTGAAATGTGTGTTAAATAACACTTGTTATTTAACTCAATTAACAGTGGAGATATGATTTGGAATTGATAAATCTTTTAATTAAGATTAATGGAATTTTCCAAAGTGAATTTTTATCCAATTTAATATATTAAATTGGAATTGAATGGAATTTGATTTAGTGATAATCGAGATGAGCTTCTGTGAAGGAAGACCATTATTATATATGGAATTTAAAAGGCTTTGTCGTTATTCCATTTGTATTATTAGTCTGATACAAAAATTTATATCAATTATATATTGATCTGTTTTACGTGAAAGTTCTGGTTCGATGGAATGTTATTTTCGGTTTATAGTGGACTGTGTTTTAAAGGACATTCTTTCTTTAATCCTGTTAAAGACAGGATTTCATGTTTGACATTGTATTTCGAGTTATATTCGTTGATCTCTGCTAAATATTTATCTGTTTGGTGGCGGAGAATTTATTCTCTTGCTTAACACCCTTCTCTGAAACGTACGAGCTTGGAGGTTATATATTGGTAGAAATCAATGTTATAGTTTAGATTGTCAATGTGGCATGATTGATTTCGCAAAGTTAAATAATCATTAAACAATGATTTTTAAAGATTAAAACCAAGTGGAGTTTTAATAAATATTTAATTAGATTGAAATGGGAATGGGATAATTAAAATTATCAAATTCAAGAAAGTGAGCGAAAAGGGAATATCACCAGTTTTACTTCATGTGATAGTTAAATCTTTGATTAGATTTGAACATGAAATGGTAATTGAATTTACCGATAACACGGTGGTGTTAGATATGGAGTACTACCAATTTTTCTCTATGGGATGAATAGGTTGGGATTGGATAATAAAATGAATGATTACTTCGGTAAGGCATTAATCCTAACTAGTTTGATAAACCTTAATCTGGTTTAAATTGTGAAAAGATAACACAAAATCTTTTTAAATGATTTCCAAAGAAATGGATTAACTAGTGTGTTTAAAAGTGATAATCTTTGATAAGATTAATGAGAACCTTTCTGGAATAAAAAATACGAATAAAAGAATATTCTGGATTGGAATGAGGCATATGATGTGTTGTTATAAAACTTGATCATAAGCGAGTTATTTGGAAAGACCAGGTTTAACCCATTCTAAATAATTGATACGATGACTAATAGTCGAAGAGATTGAAGATAGTGCAAAACCGACGATCTTCACATCGAGTAGATGGTTTGCTACTGATGCCCATGATTGGAGTAGCTACCTTGAAGGGGCTACAGTGGTAGCCGTCCAGACGTATTTGTTGATTGTTCGAATATGTGAGGGCCTCTCCCTGTATTGGACATACGGGACGAGGAATAAGGTGCCTTCAGTTTCGTTCAAACCCAGAACAGACTTGTAAATGGATAGTGTGTCTGACATCGGATTCGTTTATAATGTATTCGTTGATCTCTGCTAAATATATATTTGTTGTGGCGGAGAATTTATTCTCTTTCTTAACACCCTTCTTTAAGAAGTACGGGCTTAGAGGTTATATATTGGGAGAAATCATTGGTATGTTATGGATTACCAGTGTGACATGCTGAGTTGCAGTGATCCAAGCTTTTGTTGAAAAGCAGAGCTTGGTGGATGATGATCAAAGCATAGCTTTAATTAGCATAGCTTTGTGTAGCGTTAATTCATGAGCCTTACACATCGATATGATGGTGAACTGATGGTTAGATCAGCTTACTTTCGATATGAGGATGGATTTGGTCGACCGTGATAGGCTGGGTATGGTCGCTGCACACCTGGTAGGGATAGGGCACACGCCTCGATTCCTAGAAGGATAGAGTATACGGCATTTTCTTATGCACGGGACATGAGCCGTTGAGATACTTGATATCTAGGATATAATGCAGATGTGCATTACAGTGTTTTCTTATGCGCGGGACGTAAGCCTTTGTGTATTGCACTACGCAGTAGATCTTTCAAATCAGGAGCCATCGGTATGGAAATCCGAACTTCCAATACGACGTTTTGCGGTTTAGTTGTAAAACTATATATGGCAACATAACGGGATGAGGCACTCATGTCGTCTATGATTAGTACATTTATATTTGAAGTTGATTTCATCAATTACAGTAATAATAAATGACAAATTTAGCGTACCAATCATATTTGGCTATTATAAGGTAAAACTCTATCCTTCGGCTTGAGTTGCATTGTGTGATGGGACCTGAGTCTTATAATAGCTTCATTTTATATTATTTAGCATTGCGCTATTATTTTTATGCATTGGTATTCTTGGGGGTAAACTCGTTCCGTGTTATACAATGTGGTCCCTTGATTTACCCAACTTTAAAATCAAGTTAAAAACTGTTTTAGTTCTCACACCAGTTCCATGACTGACTCGAAGTTTATTGTGTTAACCTAAACTTTGGGTGACCATATTTTCCACACAGGCTGCTAGTATTTTTGGTTTTCACAGATTATTGCTTTTACGAGGATCCTGGATTACAACTGGAGCTTCGGAAAGCTTTGTATCCGTACATTTCATTCAGTTGTGTCAGTTGTTATTTTCCGCTATGCATTGTACTTATGTATTATTTTTCCGCTGCTTTATAATTTAAAACTATGATATTTTCTGTTGTATATTTTTTGAACATTGTTATATTCTTGTACTCTGATGTAAATTATTGTAATAGCAATGAAATGTTCTATTGTTCGTGTTCTGATTTGTTGTGTTCTCAACTCAATCAGGGCTATCCCATAAGGGCAAGTTTGGGTCGACTCACATATCATCGAGAACCCTGAAACTTGGCATACCGATGCTATATAACCTATTGATCCCAAAACCAATATACAAATCGCGAACTAACACTTATATTTCCACCAACGTGAATCCTAGATCTATTGTTGATTTTCCAACGCCAAGAGAAACATGAGTCGCACTAAAAAAATCGTATGGGAATGAAGAACATAGCTTGGGGTTTCAAATATATACGGTTTGTATTCTTCCAGGAAGTATAGCATTTGATTTCAATTTTTATATGCCATGGAAACTCAACTTGTTTTACCTGAAAAGCAGAAGAAATGAACACCTCATATTTATAAATCTTAACTCCTTGATGTCCAAGGAATAGAATGCCATAGGTCTGTATTAGCTGCTTGTTAGGTATGTACAAGAACATGGGTTGTCCTGTGAAAGGACAGTGACAACTCAAGAATTCTGATCATCGCGTGTTGTAGGACAGGGTAGGCACAGAGGAAAGGGAAAGGAAGTATGTATACTTAGCAGTGAAGAAAATGATCTTCTCAATAAATTTTAAAAATCGGAGACTTTGAATAACTTTATATAAAGAAGGAATGACACCCAAACGCTGTAGTTCAACATCTCGATAAGCATGATATAAATTTTTCATGAATGAACATGCCTCGTCCAATGTCTAAGTCAAAATGTTTGCATTACTTTAAGGTGCATATACACACTTAGCATGTAACAAGTGTATATGACAATGGCATACCCTTTGCTAATAGTCAACTTTTGAAGAGTAAATTTGGACCGTGTTGTACTTGCTTGTTTGCCTTTTTCCAGCCCCTTTTATTTAGGCTTCTTTCGCTTTCTGATAAATGTATAATAATCAATTGATTGAATTCTCTATTTACGCTCGTGAATGTAATTTTCTTATACATGCCTTGGAATGTAGAAAACAAAGTGGTATCACACTGAATCAGTGCTTCTATAGTTTACAGTCACTATTTAAGCATGTGCTAAAATGAGTTTTCAGGGTATGTATTTTGGTTCTATGGTGATATTTTGTACAACATAAACACAATAGGCAGACTCTACTTTTTAGGCTAGCTCCACTTTCCAATACATAGCTGTATTCTTTTTGTCCAGCACGTTTCCTTCAATGAGAAGAAATCCTACAGCTTGCCGGTGAAGGTTTGGTTAGACCAACCCCAACGCGGTGTTGGTTGGGGAGCAACCGACCCCCAACGTGTGGTCGGTAAGTCCCATCTGGGTTGCCTTGGCAACCCCGAAGGTTGCCAAGACAACCCAGCGGGTTGCTTTAAACATAAGCCATATCCGGCTTATTAAAAGCCGGATATGGCTTATACGGCTTATTTAAAGCCGTATAAAGGGGAAATTCATTTCCCCCTTATACGGCTTTAAATAAGCCGTATAAGGGGGTGGACATTTAATTCTGTCCACCCCCTTATAAGGGGGAATTTTTTTTCTTTTTTTTATACAAGTGTTATCCGGCTTTTATAAAGCCGGATAAAAACAAATTTTTTATCCGGCTTTTTAAAAGCCGGATAATCCCTAAAAGCAACTCACCCCATTGGGGTGAGTTGCTTCCCCAACCAGCGTGATGGGATGTCCCCCAACACGCTGTGTTGGGGATGCTCTTAGCAAGTGTTATAAAAAGAATCTACAGACCCCAATGCGTAAAATTTTCATTTATTTACGAACCGCCACTGAAAAAAATAAAATATCGTTGAGATTATAAACGTGTCATGACTCCAAAAATATAATAAAGTAGACTAGCTAACTTATTCTGTGAAATACCAAAATGCTGGTATAAGGTGTAAAATACTCCAAATAAAAAGTTGCTTATTTTCCACAATAAAAATTACAAAAAAATTCTATAAATTAAATTAACAATACAACCCAAAAATCTCGTCCAAATTCGAAATTGATATTTAATTGTAAATAAATATCGTTATGGCTTATAAGCAATTCGATAGCCACTATTTGACAATTTGATTTGGATATAACTTACAATCTATAGGACGAAATCATGAATTTTCACTTCCATTAGTGAAACACCCCACCTCCGTTAAGGTCACTCACAAAGGGAATGCATTAACTTTGGTGGATCATTATAGGTAAAAGACACAGATAATTTACAAGACAGACATATATAAGCAACAGAAAAACTAAATTTATTTCATACGTGGTTCATAACAAAAACATTACAGCAAACTGTCTCAAAACAACATCCAAATCATTACATCAAAATACTCTGTCTTGATTATAACATAAAGAAGCATAAAACACAATAAAACTGCATAAATCCCCAAGTAGTAGTGCGTCCAAAGCCATAGCCAAAGATAAGAGGTTCCAAGTTATATATCACAGAGTTTTCTAGCTTGGAAAGATGAACGGTCCAAATTAAGTTGAGCTATTCCCTCCCTGGCTACCTGGGGGGGGGGGGGGGGAACAGAAGAAAAGAGAGCAAAAGAAAAATGGGTCAGACATAAGTTTGGTAAGTCCAGTGATTATTCAGCATGTAAACTGGTAAGAGAACCATGACATGAATATACTGGACGCAGGACAATAACAAAGAAATAAGGTAACATAGGATAAGGCAAGATAAACAAGGCAAGATAAACTAATCATACTATCACACTCATATCCATATTCTCTGCACCTACTATATATTTTAACCATCATCATGAGTTCAAATCTAGTGATCCCTTTTTATCGATCGGCTCCTACTCGCACACTCTTACAACTTGTTTCATACGGCCCCGCTCGATTGTAGATTCCTATGCTGGTCCTACCATGGGATGTATCAAATCCTATGGTGGCAACATGACACGATTCAAGATGCACATTGTATAACTACTGATGCTCAGTGCCTGCTTTTTCCGCTCCGGAGTACGTTCACGCCGTACTCCATCGAAATCTACACTGATGCACCAACCGCCATTGTTTTGACCGCTTATAATTAGCCCAGTAATCGTGCCCCACCCTGCCTAGTTCAGGGTAACATGATACATCTATGTGGGTTACTGCTGAAATGGGTCCCCGTTACTAGGGTTTCCTAATCAACATGTTAAATTGATTAAGTGTCCAAGTTAACCTAACCCCACCCATTAGTTTAGTTAACATGTTGTATTAGTTAAGTGTTGCCTTAATTAGATTAACCCTGCCATTCCTGACTTAGCTTTAATTTATTCATTAAAGCACCAACCACTCACATTAGACGGGTATTGTTGCGGTCACTGGATGTGCCGATCAGGTCCGAGCAGTTTTAAACCGCAACTCAGTCTAACGTCGGGTTCTTTTGGGCTCGATGCACTAACCTCTCATATTAGATATATATTTATACGGTTGCTGGATGTATCGGGTGGTTCCGGGCAGTCTTACACCGTGACTCAATCTAACCTCGGGTTAGGAATATTCGTCTTTTCTAAATTTACATGTTTACCTCTTTAAATTTATATGTAAATTATTGTCATTCAAGTCAAGCCCCACTTTCCCTTTAAATCAACTTCAGAATTTTAGGTATAAAAATTTATACCACTTTATGCCATAAAACATTTACATGTTTATGAGCCAAATATGCCAATTATATGTAGTTTCATGTTTTTTCCCCAATGTTGCCCCTGTTAAACGTTCGCATAAATCACATAAAATGTTACGCTCGCTACATAACCTAACTCATACACAGAAGGGGAAAAAGAGGAACATGTAATATTCCAACATCATAAAAATATGGATCTAACTAAACATGTGTCATATGAATTCGGCATAGAACAATATACATGAACTTGCGAATTTAGATCTACTCAACATGAATCGTAAAATAGGGGTTTTACATAGAACTACATAAACTTAAATTAGGCATGTGGTTGTGAACGTGCAAATTATCATGTAGTTCTAGTCATTTAGGTGAACATGGTTGAACTTGCATAAACATAGCAAAATTCCCAAATTTACATACAACATATAGGTGTCATCTCCCAATTATATAACATGATATGCCATCGCCAAATTATACAACACAATATGTCATCGTCATTTTATTCAACATGATATGTCATTGCCAAATTATACAACATGATATGTCATCGCTAAATTATACAACATAATATCGCCAAATTATACAACAGATAGGTCCATTACCAAGCATTTAACATTTATCATCAAATTACATACAACATGATCACAAACTTAACATGATAAGAGTCATAGTCTTAATCAATTCAGTTTTAACAAAAAGGATAAACATAAATTTACATTAGGCGTTGTTCTACATCCATTTATTTTAGTCACGATTCTAATATCATTTAAGTCTAAATGATAACTGGACTTACAAAAAGGAGACTAGTCTTGTGTTCTGGGATCAGTATCCTGAAATTGAATAGCTCTCCTTTGTTATATATGTTGAATTCTCTTAGTTGAATTAGATTTGATTTTTAATTCCTAACTTGCTTCCTAGTTGAAGGAGAATGGCGGCTACTCCAGGTTGAGTATTGACAGCATGATGGTCTTAGGAATATTTTTGTGTGGCTTAGGGTTTAGATTTAGGTTGCTCATATAGAAGTTTGATTTCTAGGCCAATCAAAGCCATTCAAACCTAAGAGAACCAACCATAATTTGCCACACAAGCCCTTATGACTTAGAAATCGCCACACAAAGAAACACGTTAGGTTTCAGATCTGACCCGAGGGGGAGGTCGACCCCCTGGTTGACCTATGTGAGCCAGGTCGACCCCAGGTCGACCTGATTTCTGGGCGGGAAATTTCCCTCCTAGCCTGCTACGGGTTTTTGAATTTTAAAACTTGAATTTGAATTTCAGGCTAGTTTAATTATTTAAATTCTTGAATCTTCTGAAGGTCATAACTCCTTCATACAGAGTCCGATTTACATAAACTCGGACTCTATCTCAAGCAGGATTCCGAGACGAACGCAATAGTTTAACCCATTTCCCTTAATTCTCACATTTGTAAATAATTATTCTTTAATTTGTTGCTTTAATGTTTACAGAAAATACGGGGTGTTACATTCTTCCCTCCTTGAAGGATTTCGTCCCCGAAATCTTCGAGTCAAGAAGAATGTATATCCTACCATCCAATCGTCCATCTACTCATCCATAAAGCACATGCATCCATTTTCCTTAAAAATACTTCTAATGCTTCATGATTATATGCATAGTGTGTGTACTTGTCCTTATCTGATGCAAAATCAGGCGGTCTACTGATTCAGTTGACCTCCTTAATGCAAGACATGTCGGTGCCATGAGTCCATTATGTATGCAATCATCCCTAATCATACTTTCTACATGAGTGCACAATCATTCAAACAAATGCAACATCCATATGATAACGTATCAAGTTTCAATCATATACAAGTACATATATGCATATGCAATATGAAAGTGACTGAGTCGATCTAACACTATTGTGTGTATATGCATCCATGAGCAACCACTAGCAACCATTTGCAACCACTTGCAACCATCAATCATAACATGTTTCGAATACATGTTTACATCCATTAGTTTCTACCTAAGGATAAAGGATAGGACCGAGGAGATATAATAGAAAGATAGATATAAGCATGTATAAACTTAAGGAAAAAGAAATCAAGGATGTACCCTCAAAAAGATAAGGGTGGGCTATGCATATTTTGTCCTCAGTTTCCCAAGTCACGTCTTCCTCGGTGTCGCTTCATTAAACTTTAACAAGTCTGACTTCGTGGTTGCGTAGCTTTTTTACTTTTGTACCTAAAATACGAGTTGGAACTCTTCTCATGGTCACCTCTCATTATACTTCTACTTCCTCTAACATGCTTGGTTCCACCACTTCCGCAGACTCATGTAAGCACTTTTGTAGGTGAGAAACATGAAAGACATTATGAACTCCAGCCAATCTTTTGGGCAGCTCTACTCTGTCAGCCATCTTTCCATTCTTTTCAATGATAGGAAACGGCCCTACAAATCGTGGTGCCAACTTTCCTGTGGATCCAAAGCGAATGACGTTCCTTAAAGGAGATACTTAAGCAAAACCCTGTCTCCAACCTCAAACTCAAGGTCAGTCCTTCTTTTATCTGCGTAGGACTTCTGTCTATCTTGGGCAGTCTTCATTCTTCTTCGTATCAAATCCACTTTCTCTAAAGTTTTTCTAATCATATCTTGCCCAAGTATGAGCTTGTCTGTAGAATCCCACCAACAAGTTGGTGATCGGCATGGTCTTCCATATAAAGCTTCGAAGGGTGCCATGCCTATGGTGGCTTGGTAGCTATTGTTGTAGGCAAACTCTACTAAAGGAAGATGATCCTCCCATGTTCCTCCAAAGTCAAGAATGCATAATCTCAAGAGGTCCTCTAATACTCTGTTCACCCTTTCCGTCTGACCACCGTTTTGGGGGTGATAGGCTGTGCTTAAGCATATTTGTTTGCCTACAGCCTCTTGCAAGCTCTTCCAAAACTCACTCATAAACATAGGATCTCGGTCACTCACAATGTTGGAGGGTATCCCATGGAGGCGAACTATTTCTTTAAGATAAATGGATGCTAAAGATGAGGCAGTCCTTCTACTTTTAACGGGTATAAAGTGAGCACTTTTCGTGAGCCTATCCACTATTACCCAAATATTGGTATTGCCCCTTCTTGACCTAGGTAGCCCATCAATAAAGTCCATTGAAATGCTATCCCATTTCCACTGTGGGAACTCAAGAGGATGAAGCAAACCACCAGGCTTCTTTTGCTCCGCCTTGACTTGCTGGCATATTAAGCACTTAGAGACGAATTCAGCTACATCCCTCTTCATGCCATTCCAAAAGAAAACCCATTTTACATTTTTATGCATCTTGTCTCCATCTGGGTGTATGGTCAACTTGGAATGGTGTGCCTCTTCGAGAACCTTCTTCACCAAATCCCTTGCTTATGGGACGCATAGCCTTCCATCCCGCCTCAACCAACCCTTATCATCGATAGAGTATCTATTGAAGTGACTAGAAGTCTCACCCTAATTAGCTTATCCATCACATCAACTAACTGAGGGTTTTAACGTTGCGCGGTTCCTATTGAGTTCAAAAGAGTAGGTCGCACTTCTAGTGATGCTAGCAAACCAATCACATGATCGATGGATGGTCTAAAGTCAAAGTCGGCTATGTATTCCAAGCTCTGCCTTTCTACAAAGAGAGGGCTTAAGGTCAGCTTCTTTCTACTCAAGGCGTCTGCTACTACATTGCCCTTGCTAAGGGTATAGGAAATCTCGAAATCGTAGGATGCCAAGAACTCCATCCACCTTTGTTGCCTCAAGTTAAGATCTTTCTGCAAGAAAAGGTACTTCAACGATTTATGGTCAGTATACAATTCAAACTTCTCACCTAGGAGATAATGGCACCAAGACTTAAGTGCAAAGACGATGGCAGCCAACTCTAGATCGTGGGTTGGGTTGTTTTTCTCATGTACTTCAATTGTCTGCCTCCATAAGCTACTACCTTCCCTTCTTGCATCATGACAGCACCGAGTCCCGTACCACATGCATCCGTGTATATGGTAAACATATTGCTCCCATCCAGCAATTTCAGAACTGGGGCTGTCGTTAGAGCCCTCTTTAATCGTTGGAAAGCAACATCACAATCCAAATCTCAATTGAAAGTTAGGTTCTTCTTCGTCAACCTTGTAAGTGGAGCTGATATTTTCACAAAGTCTTTAATGAACTTTCGGTGAAAGCCTGCTAGGCCAAGGAAGCTTCGGACTTCGGTCGCATTCCGTGGAACCTTCCAATCTTGCACCGCAACTACTTTTGTTGGGTCCACGGCTAACCCTTCCTTGGACACCACATGTCAAAGAAACCTTATTTACTCTCTCTAGAAGTGGCATTTATAGAATTTGGCTTTCAACTGATATGCTCGATGAGTTTCCATGACATCTTTTAAATGCTGAACATGCTCTTCCAGGCTCTTTGAGAAAATCATAATGTCGTCTACTAAGACCACCACAAACTTATTAAGGAACTCCCTGAACACCCTGCTCATTAAGTCAATGAAATAAGAGGGTGCGTTTATCAAGCCGAAAGGCATGATAAGCCACTCGAAGAAACCATCTGGGGTTCTGAACGCGGTCTTATCAATACTTTCTTCAGCCACCCTAAGCTGATGAAACCCGGTAGCTAGATTTAGTTGGGAGAAAACCGATCCACCTACAAGCTGATTGAACAAGTCATCCATTCTTGAAAGTGGGTGCCTATTCTTCTTGGTCAGCTTGTTTAGCTCCCGATAGTCAACGCATAGGCGAAGTGAACCATCCGCTTTAGTTGCGAATACTACTGGAGCAACCCATTCAGAAATACTCCGCCTTATAAACCCCTTCTCAAGCAACTATTTAACTTGCTTGCTGAGTTCTTTCCTCTCCCTTGGAGCCATGTGTCTAACGGGTAAAGCAACGGGTTTTGCATTATCAACGAGGTATATGCGGAAGTCTATCTCCCGCTTTGGAGGTAACCCCTTCACCACTTCAAAGACATCCGAGTATTCACGGACTACTCTAATAGACTGCAAATTCTCAACAAATGCATCAAGAGATTCTAGATAGCTAAGAAAAATAGAGTTCAAGGGATTACAAGAAATTTCGAGAGTGTTACCAAGGCGGGTCATGAGTCTAACCACTCTCTTTTCACAATCGAGGACGGCACCATTACTAGATAGCTAATCCATGCCTAGAATCAACACATAGTCCGTGAAGCCCAAAACATAGGCATTACATCTAAACCCAATACTTAGTACAGAAATTTCAAAATCCAGACAAATCATTGACAAATAAGTTGAGCCCCCAATTGGATTTGAAACAACCAAGGGATCCTCTACTAAACAGGTGTCTAGGTGCAGAGATTCAACTAAAGCAGTAGATATAAAAAAGTGCGATGAGCCAGAATCAAAGAGTGTACGAACAGGATGATCAAAAAGATAAACTAAACTCTAAACTGAAATATTTCTACCTTGATCTTGCGGAGGCGCCAAGAGAGCATGAACCTGTCCTACAGAAGTAGATCCAGCTCTCTGCCCTTGCCCTTGCTTTCTTGGGCAGTCCTTAGCCATGTGTCCCATCTCACCGCAATGGAAACAGCCACCCATCTTCCTCTTCTTCTTTCTGCAGTCCTTAACTAGATGTCTAGGAATGGCACAAAAATTACACTTTCTCTTTGCATGGGGTTTGTAGTTCTTCCCGCCCATCTGTCTTCTTGCTCTGTGATCCTTCCACTTTCTTATCTTGAGGTACTTCCACCTTTGTCTCTTTCTTTCCAACCTTATCTTCCTCTTGTAACAGTGCCATGTCCACCAGTCTCTCATAAGTTGCACCCATAGGTATATGGGATATAACTACACTGTGCAGTGGCTCATTCAATCCTTTAACAAAATGGAGAGCCTTCTTATGTAGAGTGTTCACTAACTCCAATCCGAACCTAGCCAGCTGGTTGAATTGGTTAATGTATTCCTTGACCAACATACTCCCCTGTTTGAGAGCTAAGAACATCTCCATCTCTAGGCTTCGTTCATCTTGTGAGAGGAATTTCATTTCAAACCTCATTCTAAAATCCATCCAAGTTCGAACTGGTCTTTCAGCGTTAGTAACTTCCCACCAATAGGAAGCTTCGTCTTTGAGCAACCATACGGCCAACTGTGTTTTCTGCCTATCGTCCACTTCGAAGATAAAAAATCCTCAGTTTCTTTGAGCCAGTTTCTTGCTTCCACGAAGGATTCATTTCCATTGAAGTTCTTTCCACCTATGGCTCGAAAGTCCCTACATGTTTTTGAGAAAGCATTTGCACGACGAGGAGGAGGAGGAACCGCAACAGCTAGGGGAGGAGGAACGTCTGTTGGGCCTGCGACATTAGCCCTAGCCTCTAGGTATCTTCTGAACCAGCCAGGTACCGGCACGCCCTCTGGAAGGTTAAGATCCTTAGACATGCTGAAACGAAAATGGGAAGATTCAAAACAAAGGATAGAAAGATAGTGCATATGGCTGTGGGGGATTATACCTTTTTTTAAAAAAAATAAAACAACACTTTTTTCTTGAAAATTGCTTCTTTAAACTTCTTTTTGAGAAACAGTTTTCAAAATTTTTATCTGATCTGGTAAACCTTTGCTCTGATACCAAGTGAAACACCCCTACATCCGTTAAGGTCACTCACAAAGGGAATGCCTTAACTTTGGTGGAGCATTATAGGTAAAAGACATAGATAATTTACAAGACAGACATATATAAACAGCAGAAAAATTAATTTATTTCATACGTGGTTCATAACAAAAACATTACAGCAAACTATCTCAAAAAAACTTCCAAATCATAACATCAAAATAATCTGTCATGATTATAACATAAAGAAGCATAAAACACAATAAAACTGCATAAACCCCAAGTAGTAGTATGTCTAAAGCCATAGCCAAAGATAAGAGGTTCCAAGCTATACATCGCAGAGTCTTCAAGCTTAGAAAGATGAACGGTCCAAATTAAGCTGAGTTATTCCCTCCCTGGCTACTTGAGTGGGGAAACAGAAGAAAACAGAGCGAAAGAAAAATGGGTCAGACATAAGTCTGGTAAGTCCGGTGATTATTCAGGATGTAAACTGGTAAGAGAACCATGACACGAATAAATTGGGCGCAGAACAATAACAAAGAAATAAGGTAACATAGGATAAGGCAAGATAAACTAACTATCGCACTCATATCCATATTCTCTGCACCTACTAGATATTTCAACCATCATCATGAGTTCAAATCCAATGATCCCTTTTTATCGATCGGCTCCTACTCGCACACATTTACTACTTGTGTCGTACGGCCCCGCTCGTATGTAGGTACCTGTGTTGTTCCCACCATGGGGTGTATCAAATCATATGGTGGTAACACGACACGATTCAAGATGCATAGTGTATAACTACTGATGCTCAGTGCCTGCTTTTTCCACTCCGGAGTACTTGCACGCCCGTACTCCGTCGAAACCTACACTGACGCACCAACCGCCGTTGTTTTGACCGCTTATAATCAGCCCAGTAATCGTGCCCCACCCTTCATAGTTCAGGGTAACATGATACATCTATGTGGGTTACTATTGAAATGGGTCCCCGTTACTAGGGTTTCCCAATCAACATGTTAAATTGGTTAAGTGTCCAAGTTAACCTAATGTAACAACCCGCAAATTCTGAACCAATTTAAAAATTTTATTTTAGAAAATTTTAATGAATTTTGAAAATATAAAGTGATTTATTTTAAATAATAATGGCTAGAATTCATTTTAGTCAAAGTTAGAACGGATAAATTTAATTTGAATATAAATGGAGTTAGAAATGGCGCGGTAGTTTGAAAATTTTAATTTTGAACTTTAATTGAATGTACAGGATTCAAAATAAATCAGAATTGAGAGAAACCAGAAATATTTAAATCTGTTTAATCATATCTTTCTAGCAAATCTGAAAAATTGAAATTTCGTTTTAAAAATCAAAAGTTATGGCCAATTCAATATTTAGAAAGGTCGTTGTAGAATTTATATATATATTATATATGGCTAGAAGGGCTACTTTTCACATATGAAGGAAATTGGACTCGAAACCACTTCCATTGAGTCTGGAATAATGTTTCTGCATTTAAAAAGTATAAACACTTATATGTTTTGAGTTTAGGAATTTATTTGTTTAAAAAATGTATTTTTAATATTAAATATATAGCCCTTGAAAATAGTCATTTTTCAAACGACCTCCGTTTTCGACGAAACAACTTTTGTTGGAACCGGAATGTCAAATTATAGCTAGGATTCAATTTTCAGAATTTTTCGAATTAATATGTGAGCATGGAAAAAGAAAATGTGTATTGACTATTTTAGTTAAATTTAAACGACTTGAAAATAGCCATTTTTCAAACAGTCTCAGAATTCGACGTAATTAGTCTTGTTAGAACTGTATCGTCATAAAAAAGCTAAAAATAATTTTTTTGGAATTTTCTGAGGTCATATGTGGCCTCGGCACATTTAAATGTACGGTCAATAGTTAATTAATTAATTTTTAATGGGATTTTAAATAAATATTCTACAGATTTTGGAATTGGACCCCGAGACCTGTCCCATTGCATTCAAAAGGCCTCAAAACGTTAAGATCGACAGTAACCAAGCCCAATTCTGAGACAGTCCAGAAATCCACCTTTATAACACGTTTTTCAATGAATATAATAATAAAATAAACCCTAACCCTAATGCAGCCGCCGCCATGACCATTCGAAGGCCAGAAATCTCCCGAATTCAAACCTTAATTTCTCTCAATCCGTTCAGTGAAAATCAACAAATTATATATCAAATCGAAGAGAATTCAGAGAGCTTCGAATCTATACGGTTAAGATCGGGATTTGGTTCACGAATTTTGCGAATTTTGAGCAGGAAGGGGCGCCGTTCACGGTGGTTTTCAAGCGCCTAGGGACCCGCGAGCTGTCCATGGTGGGGGGCGTAGGTGCGGTGGTCGAAGGCGTTCGTCGTGGTGATGTCCGATCGATAGTGGGTGGCTCAGGTTGGCGCGCGCAGGGGGGATTGGAGGATGGAGATGGGTTCGGCCGTAACAGCAAGGTGAAGAAGAAGGTTTATATTTTAATATTATTTTATTTATTTAATATCTAATTTATCCAATCTTTAAAATTCAATAACTCTTTCATACGAGAGCTGTTTGACAAACCGTAAGTTGCGTTGGACTCGTCTTTCCGAGATCATCGCAATGGCGCAGACCAGGGTTGAAACTGAGACAGTTGAATTTTCAGCCATATCAGTGTGAGAACTCTGAATTATATTATTTAATTAATTATCAATTATTTTTCTCGCGTTAAAAATAATTGTATTGTGATGCTAATTCAGATCTGAAATGTTCAGTGTTGTATAAATTGTCGATTGTTGCTTGCGATATGTTTGTTGGTCATGTTATGTTATATCCGCCTTGAAATCTCATATATTGTTGAATTTTATTTGCGATTAGAAAATTAAATCTAAATTTAGATTTAAATCATATTTTATTCAGATGTAGTTGCTCTAATTTATTTTAAATTATTAAAATATTATTTTTTTATTCTAAGATGAACAATGGAATCTGATCGACCAATAAAAACTTTTTTTTGTTGATTTTAAAATAGAAATTGAACGACAAATAAAATATTATTTTTATTTGTTTATTTACAATAGAATAGGAACAACTAATAGAATATATTTTCATTTGTTTCATTACAACATAATTTGGCTAACGAATAAAATCCTATTTTATTTGTTTATATTTAGAACACGGTTTATGAATTACAGTAAAAGTTCTTCTTTTTACTGTCACATTAAACGTAAGAGGTTCTAGAATTAGAATAACAATAAAATAATAAATTTTATTGTTGATATTAAAAACATAGTAGTAAAATAAAACTTCATTTAGATGCCATGTGTAAATTATAGGTTACATTTGGAAACCACCTTTTTGTTTACATTTTTATGTAAATAAAAATACATATTTTGGAAATCACAGTTTTGTTTACATCTTATATGTAAATAAGAAATTATATTCAGAAGTTACATTTTTGTCTGCAAATATATTTTAATATATAATTGATTCTTTTATTTGAATTAAATAATGCTAATAAATTTAAAAACAAAATTTATTCTTTTATTTACATTCAGCAATGCAAATATATGTAGAAAACAGAAATTGTTCTTTATTAGCATTTACAAATGCAAATATATATTGAAACAAATTATTCGTCCATTTGCACTCACCAATGCAAATACATATATTGAAATTAAAGTTTATTTCTTTATTTGCATTTATCAATGCATATATGCATTGAAATTAAGGTTTATTCGTTTATTTGCATTTATCAATGCAAATATTCAATGAAACTAAAGTCTATATTTTTTATCTACATTCACCAATACAAATATACACATTTTTATACATTGAATAGAATTTGTTAAAATATACTTTGAAAATAAATTTTTGTTCTCTTATTTACATTCACTAGTGTAAATATATTTTGAAAACAAAATTATTCTTCGTTTGCATTCATAAATGCAAATACTCATTTAAATAAAATTTGATCTTTTATTTACATTTACTAACGTAAATACACATTGGAAATGAGGTTCTTTTTACATTCACTCAAATATACTTTAAAATAAATAAAAAGTTACAGTTGTTATTTGCATTCCTTGTTGCAAATAAAACCTTAAAATAAAGTTCATCTTTATTTGCAATTCATTTATGCAAACAAACCATCAAAATGAAAGTTGCATTTTTGATTTATAATTTTGATATGTATAAAATATTGTTTGAGAGTTGCATTTTTTTGCATCCTTCAATGCAAATAAAACATGAATTAAATCTTTCATTTTATTTTCAAATTAAGAAATACCTTTTTATTCACATTTTCAGATAAAAATAAAAGATTTAAAAGTTACATTTTGGCACTTTCTAGTTGTAGTAAAAGAAATAATGGTTCATTTTATTTTCATCTTAAAGGACAATAGAAAGAATAGTTTTTAGAAATGCATTTTTATTTCAATTCTATGTAGTAAAAAGAGCCAATTTGCCAAATGTCTTATATGAAATAAAATGAGTTCTTTTTGTCACTTCAAAAAGAATGAATTGAAAATGTTTATTTAAGCTTTTGTAAAGAATGAATAACTAAACATTCATATTTTTATCATTAAAGTAAAATAGACAAAAACCCACATTTTTGCTTAAAAGAATGAAGCAAATTATAGCACCGGAATATGTTATTAGAATTGAAAAACAAATTAATCACTATCGTAAATTTATATTAGTTAAAAACAATTACTTATTTTAGTCAATTTATACTAGTTAAACCCAAAATAGACATTTTGTCAGAAATATTCATTTTTGTCAAAATGAATTAGTTGAAGCAATTTATATATAGATATATATATATATTATGTTTGGCAAGATATATGCTTGTCAAGATAGGTTAGTTAAATCAAAATATTTATCATTTTTGTCCTATTATAATGGCTAATACAATATAACCATTTTTTCTTGAGTTTAAACTAGCAAAATAGAAATTGTCAATAGAGATGAAGTTATTATTCTTATTCGTTCATTGCAATAGAATTATGTGTAATATAATAGAGATATTTTCTTGTCATAGTTACATATATTGTGTATTACACTTCCATTCACATGTTACCCGACTTGTTTATGTGATTGGGACGATTATTTCCATACATTGCCCAATTGCACAAATTAGTTATTATTTGTTTGTTGGTTGAAACCCCACACGGGTGTTGGGATGAAAATTTACATAAACTAATCCCAATGTTCAGTTGTATGTTGATCGTTGGATCAACAGGCTGCGATGAGCGTTATTATTTAATTTTAACGCTTACACAGTGGAAATGTCACTTTGGTTGTAGATGGATGATTTGATGATTATACTGTTATTATCATATATATGATGTCTGTGAAATCCATATAATCCAAATTATATGGTAAATGATTGATTCGCATTTCGATTCAGGTGTTCTTTTAAATAAGAATATTTTTACATTAGGAATCCTTTTTATATAAAGTATATATTTTTCATAAAATATATTGTTAATCAAGTATATGTTAAAACAAAGAATATTTGTAAAAGATATAAATTTGTACTACAAAGAAAACTTCTCATTTAGAATCTTTTATATAAAGAATATTTTTAATGATTATTTTAAAATATGTTTTTTTAAAAAGATTTTTAGGATTTGCAATTATAATTTGTGATATGAAATAAATTGAGATGTGAAGTGGATTTATCGTGGATGGTGTTTTAAACGACAGTTGTCCATTAATCCAATTTACATTGAAATTATTATTTGGAATTTATAAATCTATTTTATAGATTTATAAAGGCATTTTCTAAAAATCAAGTTTTCTAACTTAATATATTAAATTGGTATTAAGTGGAAATTTGATTGGTAATAATCGAAATTGGCTTCTGTAAAGTAAGACCGGTATTATATATGGAATTTAAGAGGCTATACCGTTATTCCACTTATATTATTAGTCCGATACAGAAATCTATATCGATTATGTATTGATTTGATTTCTGTGGAATTCCATATTTTGGAAATTGATTTGAGGGTTTATCGTGAACTGTGTTTTAAAGGACACTAGTTCTTTAACCTGTTTAAGACAAGATTTATTGCTTAAAATAAATGATCTTGTAATAATAATTTTTGATATCAAATCAAAACTGGAGTTGTAATAAATCTTTTAAGGAAGATTTAAGATTTTATTTTCAGAGTTTATCTTTGATAAAATTAATGAGAATCTTTTAATATGAATATCTTATTAAAAGAATATTCTGAGTTGGAATGTGGCGTAATGTGTGATATTCCAATATTTTCTTTTTAATCACAAAATACGCAAGTTATTCAGAAAGACCGAGTTTAACCCATTCTGAATAATCATCGCGACGATCAAGAGTCGAAGATGAAGACGGCGATTTAAGGCCGAAGGTTTTCACATCGTTGGGATGATGATGACTGGTATCTTGAATTGGGATTGGCCTTCCAAGGCAAGGTATTTAGTAATGATCGTCCAAACGCATTTGGAGATCGACGGACACGATTGTTTCACTCAGACCCAGAGCGGACTTGTAAATGGTGTAACGACCCGGAAAATCAGAACCAATTTAAAAATTTTAAATTGGCTATTTTAGTGGAATTTAAATATTTAGAATAAATATTTTAAATAATAGCGATGAAATGTATGTTTGAATCGATGTTGAAAATGAAAATAATTAATTTGAATTATAAACAAGGCCTGAAATGGCGCGATAGTTTCAAAATTTGAATTCAAACTTTGACTGACTGTACCGAGTGCAAAACAAAATGGATTTGAGTGAAACCAAAAATATTTAAATCTGTTAGTGAATACCTTTTTAATGAATCTGAAAAATTGAAGTTTCATAGTGGAAAGCAAAAGTTATGGCCAAATGAATTTTCAGAAAGGTCGCTATGGAATTTATATAGCCCGTGAAAATGGCCATTTTGCAAACGACCTCGGAATTCGACGAAACCACTTTTGTTGGATCCGGGATGTGAAAGTTATTGCTAGGTTTCAAATTTCATAATTTTTGAAGTTAATATGTGAACGCGGCAAAGGAAAATGTGTTTTGGCCAATTAAAGTTAAATTGGATCGACTAGAAAAGGGCCATTTTACAAACGGTCTAAGAATTCGACGAAACTAGTTTTGTTGCGACCGTATTGTCAAAACATAGCTAGATTTATTTTTGTGGAACTTTTCGAATCAGTTTGTGGCCCTGGCAAATTGAAATGTACGTTCAAATCAAATATTGAATGTTTTATATTTTAATTTGAAGGAAAACTGACAGAAACAGTCGAATGGGCCTACGAAACATATCCCATTGTGTTCGGAATAGGGGTAAAATGCTAGGAACGACAATCGTTGGGTTTGGATTGGAGTTCGTGTGTGGAAGGGGGTATTTTCAGATTTCATAAAATAAAAAAATAAAAAAAATAGTGGCGGCCAATCATATTCTTCCTTCTGTTTTCTCTCTCCCCAATAGACCCCTCGCGATAGACGGAATACGCTTGCCCCGTTCTCTCCTCCTTTCCTCTTCCTACACACATCTAAACCCTATGCCGTTTTGGAGTTATTTGAAGAGCTCGAGACGAGCTTCAAATCCATAGCAGTTTCGGATTTTATCGTGGAGTGAATCGCCTGAATCGACGTTAGGAAGTTGCGGCCTTTCAACCGCCGCCGTGGGCAACTCCGACCGCCGAGTTCAACCCCCTCCCAGGCGATGACGCGCCACTCCAAGCTCTTCAACGTGGCGTAGGTGGTTCGGTCTCAAGCCGCACGGATTTGACGAAAACCCAAAACCTAGTTTTGAAGTTTTTTTGAGAGGTACGGCTGTATATAATTTCAACTGTTTAATAGCACTTTAAAGCGCTACGGTTTTTGATTTCACTGTAAAAATCATATCTTTTTCGTTTCTTGACGAAATTCAGTGAAACAAGAGACAGTGGACTCGTGTGGACGTCTTCTACATTTTAGAAGAGACCGCATATTTTTTTGAGCCTTCTGCTATTTTTGGTGGAGTGGAACCCAATGTGAGATTTCTAAATTATAAATGATATGGAAAACGACGATGTATAAATTATATAGTCGATGTATGAGTTATATAAGCGTTGTACACCTCTTGTATAAGCGTTGTGTAAGTTGTACGTTCGATATATAAGTTATATATGCGTTGTAAAAATTATATATGTGTTGAAATAGAAGTGAAATGCTTATACATATATATATATATATATTTATATATATATATACACACACACACACACACGCCCCTCGTCCACAAACCATGGACGATATTTAATGGTTGTGATTGGTGTGAAAATTGGTTGATTGCGAATGGTTGATTAGAATTGTTTGTGGTTGAAATTAATTGATTATGGTTGAAATATACCCGTTTGTGGTTGAGAAATATTTGGTTGAAACCACATAGTATTAGTTTGGGGAAATGAAAAAAATATACATGCCGCCAGCGTGCGAACTAGATGCATGATTCCCCATTGTCAAAAGCTGCGAGGCTTTAAGGTAGAGCGTGGAGCCGTACTAGGGACGGTCCCGGTTTTAACTACCCTGCCGTTATGCTGCCGAAATTTTGAATAATATTCATGTGTTAGAATTATTTTCCTATGTTGAAATTATATTCGTCTGTTGAACATAAAATCTTCATGTGTTGAATCGAAATTCATTCGTTGGATTGAAATTCATGTGTTGAATGGTATTCGTGTTTTGAATAAACTATTTTAACAATAAAAATCACATTTTTACTCTATATATACAAACTATAGAAAACCTTCATGTGTTGAATAGAAATTCATTAGTTGAATCATATTCATGTGTTGAATGGCATTCCTGTTTTAAATAAATTGTTTTAACAATAAAAATCACGTTTTTACCCTATATATACAAACTATAGAAAACATTCATGTGTTGAATCGATATTCATTCGTTGAATTGAAATTCATGTGTTGAATGGTATTCGTGTTTTGAATAAATTGTTTTAACAGTAAAAATCACATTTTTACTCTATATATACAAACTATAGAAAACCTTCATGTGTTGAATCGATATTCATTCGTTGAATTGAAATTCATGTGTTGAATGGTATTCGTGTTTTAAATATAAAAATCACCTTTTTATCTATATATATATAAACTATAGAAAACCTTCATGTGTTGAATCATTCGTTGAATTGAAATTCATGTGTTGAATGGTACTCATATTTTGAAAGAAATTATTTTATAATAAAAATCCTATTTTTATCATCAATATGAACTATATACAATAATCTTGTTTTGAAAGAAATTATTTTACAACAAAAATCCTATTTTGATCACCTATATTACCTATATAAAATAGTCATGTTTTGAAATAAATCTCTTTGCAATAAAAATCACATTTTTACTATATACATGAATTGTTAAAAATAGTGAAGTGTCGAAGTGAATGAATGTTAGATAAAAATATCATTTTTATCAGATGTATGAAAGGAATATAGTTTTGAAATTGAAGAATCGATATATATAAATAGAATTGAAATATATCGAATAGCGAAGCTGTAGTTTGTGTTTTGAAATCGTGATTTCAAACGATTAGTGCGGGAGATCCGACCATCGGATTTTCCCGAAACTACAACCGTTGGGTTCGCTTTGGAAATATCTTTCCAACGGCACCAACTTTGTAAAATCCAACGGTTGGATTGTCTGGAATGTTTAATTCAAATCTGAAGAAAAACAATGCCAGAATCGATTATATTTATATATATATAAATATAATTATATTAAATCGAATAACGACGCTGCAGTTCGTATTTTGAAATCGAAACTTCAAGCGATTGTACCGGGAGATCCGACCGTCGGATTTTCCCAAAACTTGAACCGTTGGATTCATTTTGAAAAGATCTTTCTAATGATCTGTGAAGATCCAACGGTTAGATTTTCAGATATGTGTAAATCAAATCTGAAGAAAAACAGTGCCACGGACGCGTTATGGCCCGAAGCGTTGTTTTGAATAAATTGGCTATTTTAATATAAATAAAAATAGCGATAAATCGTTATAAAATATTATAAATGATATGGATGTGAAATTTAGAAATTAACTGAAGGTTAGCTAAGGCGAATGGTTTCCTGGATTTTGATCTGATGTTGGTTTCGGCCTTCGGGGTTAATATTTGGGAAATCGTTCTATTACTGATTGACGGTTAGTAACTAATGAACTGAAATGATGCATATGTAGTGTTTGTGTTGCAAGTGTTTATTATATACGCGAGTTGCTCAGAAAGACCGGGTTTATCCCATTCTGAATAACTGAATCGACGATAAGAAATCGAAGATAAAGACGGTGGTTGAAGACCGGAAATCTTCACCTCATTTGGATGGTAACTGATGTCCTGATTGGGAGGCATCCTGAAATATGGATAATGAGTGGTGATCGTCCAGACATACGTGGAGGTCGATGGGTTTACGAGGTATATAGTGCCTCCGGTTTCGATCAGACACAGAACGGACTTGCAAATGGATAGTGTGTCTGACATTAGAATTTATTCTGTGTGATCGATAGCTATCAGTTGCACGGTGTGAATTGCCTGTGTGGCATGCTAAGATGCAGTGATCAAGGCTTCTGTTGAAAAGCAAAGTCTTGTGGTGATGATCAAAGCACCGCCTGTGTGGCGTATCATTGTGTATAATGTGAATTCGCGAGCCTCACACCCCGGTATGAACCAGAAACAGAAGAGGACATCAAGGAGAGCTTGCATTTCTTCTTAGCTAGAAGTGCGTCAGTGGTTTTACACGCCCTGACGAGTTTGACTTATGTGGTTGTTGCTGTTGCGAGGCGCCTCGGTTATATCGGTCGATCCGGGACTGATGGAGTCATTCGTTGGCTCATTTACGCCCCCAAAGGGCGGGGAAACGCAGTGTTCAGGAATTTTAATCCACATCGGTGGACCGGCCCTGACGATCCAAAGGCTTGACTGAGTACTTGCCTGAGGCTCGGGCTAGGCAGTCTCGAATTCGGTAAGGACTATCTTTTTCCTTGGTTCATGATGGAAATCGAATTTCCAAATACGACACCATGCGGTTTTGATTGTATATATATGGCGACATGATATATGGTACCCATGCCGTCTATGATTGAGAGTTATGATTGAAATTGTTTTTGAAACCTATAAACACTGGTAATAATATCAAATGCTTTTGTTTTATTCGTATCAATCATATTTTGGCCATTATAAGGTAAAACTCTATCCCTCGGTTTGCATTGCATTGTGTGATGGGAACTGAGTCTTATAATGGCTTCATTTTTACAAAAAGCATTACGATGTGTAAAAGAATTATTTGTTTTAGAGCACTGGCAATCCGATGGAGTAAACCCGTTCCACGAAAGTGGCGTGGTCCAGTGATTGGCTATATTTTAAATGTGTTGAGTAGATTTCTCATACCAGTCCCATGACTGACTCGTAGTTTGTTTCACTTTCAAACTTGGGTGCCCCTTTTTCTACACAGACAGCCTTGTATTCAGGTTTTAGCTGGCTTCCTCTGGATAGCTGGAGCTGAAGATGGATTCTATCATTTATCTCTTTTTATGTTGTTTAGCTCCTGTTTACATATTATGTTTGTTTCCGCTGTAGACATTTATGTATAGTTGAACTGTATTTGTACTAAGTAAGATCCCGTATACTGTGTAGCTCTGATGATTACATTTATCCAGTATATTCTATTGTTCATTATCTGGTGTATTTATTTATTTCTGTTCTTCTATTATCTGTTTATGTGTTATATTCCAAGGATTACCCTTGCCACCGTCAGTACGGGGTTTGGGGTCGTCTCAATTTGGTATCAGAGCTTTGGTTAAGCTTAGTTCTGGAATATAACATATCAACGAACTCGTCAGAAATAGAACCAGTAGTGTTCTAGGACGGGTAACTCATTACAGATAGGATCAGTAATGTCCTAGTATGAGTAAAGCAGAATGAAATACACCCCAGTAGACACATTTACATTCAAGTATTTGTCTCTATATTTTGAATTATCTTTTCTGTTGACATGACACTTTGTCTGCTAATTGCAGACGTACTAGAAAATGAGTGACAGGA
Source organism: Allium sativum (assembly GCA_030737875.1). Taxonomy (NCBI): domain Eukaryota; kingdom Viridiplantae; phylum Streptophyta; class Magnoliopsida; order Asparagales; family Amaryllidaceae; genus Allium; species Allium sativum. The sequence continues at coordinate 961,792,214 of CM060912.1, read as the reverse complement.
ACAGAAGAAACAATCGTATGGCTCGACCAGCTAATGAGCCAATTGTTCTCCCATAGCCAGAATTAGATATAGAAGTTCTATTCAAGAGATTTCGAAATCTGGGTGGATCGCCATTCTTAGCAAAGAGTCCATTATGGAAACACAAGCTTGGATTCGTTCTACAGCGAAAATCTATGAAGGTTTAAAGCTGAGAGATGATCAGAAAAGATTACTGGCATCTTGGGCACTCAAAGAAGAAGCTTTGTTTTGGTGGGATTCGGTTATTAAAGATAACCAGAAGGTGATATCACCTGGGATAGATTCAAAGTGATTTTCTTAGAAAGATTTACTCCTCCCGAAGCAACCGAGCGGTTATGTGATGAATTTTCTTATTTAATACAAGGTGATATGACCATCCCAGAATATCAGAAGAAATTCAACGAACTTTCTCACTTTGCTCCTCATCTGATTCAAGATCCAAAGAGAAAAAATCTGAGATTTATTCATGGCTTGCAAAGGAAATATCAGAATAGTGTAATGAGGAATGTGAATCTTCCTTTTTCTTAAATGATATACATGGCTTACCAATATGAAGACCTCGACAAGAAAGGTATGTTGCGTTACAAAGAAGAGGTCAGTTCTAGTAATAAAGGTGGGCCTGAAACTGATAATCCTGAGGCTTGTGCAATATCTGAGGTGAGTAAGAAGCCCAAAGACAATAGAAAAGGGCCAGGTCTGAGAAAGAACCAGCAACGGCTGGCATATGCCTTAACTGTAATCAGAAGGGCCATTTGTCCAGAAAATGTAAATCTTTAAAGAAACAAAAGAAGAATGAATCCAAACCTACTAGGAAAAAGAACCCACATGGTGAAAGGATATGCCATAAGTGTCATCAAAAAGGTCATATTGCACGGGAGTGCCAACTCTCAAAGGAACCTGAAGCAGTACGTATAAATGAAATAGCAGAAACTTCTGGGCCCTCAGATGTTCTGGAAAAGCCGGATGTTTTAGAAGGCACGCTTAATGTCAAAAACATTCCAATTAAAGTGCTATTTGATACAGGCGCGTCACGAAGCTTCATTTCCAAGAGTGTAGTTAAGAAGTTGGATTTGAATTTGAAGAAGCTCAAAGAACGAATGACTGTCCAAATTCCGGTCGGGGGTTCGATCGATCTCAGTTGGGTTTGTGCAGTACCTGTCTCTTTTTCCTGCTGTAAATTCCCTACTATCTCTATCGTCATGAATTTTACTGAATTTGATCTTATTTTGGGATTGGATTGGCTAACCAAATATGAGGCAGAGGTTAGATGCGCCGAGAGAGTTGTTAGGGCTAAGATTAAATCAGGGAATTATATAACCATACCGTGTAAAGGTCAGAATTCTAATAGAAAAGACTTATGGGCAGCTCTCGATGTTTCTCCAGCCCAAATAGAAAATATCCCTGAAGTCACAGAGAATATTCCCGACCTTGTGAAAGATATTCCTATCGTCAAGAATTATGGGGATGTGTTTGAAGAAGTTGTTCGCTTACCTCCATAGAGAGAAATTGATTTCAAAATTACTTTAATTCTGAATGCAAGGTCGGTAGTTCACGCTATTCGAAGAATGTCCTTGAAAGAGAAAGAGGAATTAGACAATCAAACACGACAGCTCGTATGGAAGGGTCTGATCAGCCCTAGTTTCTCTGATTGGGGTGCAGCAGTGGTGTTTGTCCCAAAATCTGACGGTACTCTACGGCTATGTGTGGATTATCGTGATTTGAACAAGCAGACAATAAAGAACAAATATCCATTGCCGAGAATCGATGATTTATTGGATCGTCTGAATGGAGCACAAGTATTCTCAAGGATTGACCTTGCTACAGGCTTCCCTCAGCTTCGTATTGCCGAAGAATGTGTTCCTATGACAGCATTTAGAGGTCCAGACCTATTCTATGAGTGGTTAGTAATGCCGTTTGGCTTATGTAACGCTTCAGCATACTTCGTCAATTTGATGAATAGAGTGTTCAGAGGAGTCCTAAATAAATTTGTTCTAGTTTTTATTGACGATATTCTAATCTTCTCTAAATCAAAAGCCGAACATGAAAAGCATTTGGAACAGGTTCTAGAAATTCTGAGAAGGAATTTATTGAAAGCCAAACTGTCCAAATGTATATTCTGGCAGGATGAAGTGAAATTTCTAAGCCATGTCCTATCGAAAGAAGGAACTGCTGTGGATCCAAGTAAAATCACAGCTATTCAAAATTGGAAACAACCCAGTACTCCTACAGAAGTCCGCAGTTTTGTCGGATTGGCTAGTTATTACCGGAAGTTCGTTAAAAACTTTCAAAGATATCTGGTCACTTAACGAAGCTTACAAAGAAGAACTCAAAATTCAAATGGACTCTAGAATGTGAGGAGGCTTTTGAAGAACTAAAGTTAAGATTAACGACTGCTCCAGTGTTAACCATTATCAACAGCAATCAGGATTTAAAAGTCTGGACAGATGCCTCTAGAGAGGGCCTTGGTGCAGTACTTATGCAAAGAGGTCAAGTGATCGCTTATGCTAGCCATCAGCTGAAGCCGCACGAGAAAAACTACGTCACTCATGATCTTGAGTTATTGGCTATAGTATTCGCTTTGAAAATCTGGAGACACTATCTTCTGGGTGAGAGATTTGAACTGTTTACAGATCACCAGTCATTAAAGTATCTGTTCACCCAAAAAGACTTGAATCTGAGGCAACAATGTTGGCTAGAGTTCCTTGCAGCATACGATTTTGAGATTATATACACTCCAGGGAAAGCCAATGTTGTGGCCGATGCGTTAAGCCAAAAAAATGAAATGATCGCCAGTTTTATTATCACGACTTCATTGATAGATAAAATATCTGCTCTTCAGAAGGATGATCAATTCATTCAGAAGATCAAAGAGATAATTCAGAAAGGCGAGCCCTCGAGTTTTCAAGTTGGTAATGATGGGATTCTAAGGCTCAAAGGTCGAATCTGTGTCCCTAACATTTCTAAGCTCCGAAAGGAAGTTCTGGATGAATACCACAAGTCGAAACTTAGTATCCATCCAGGGGTAAGCAAGATGTATAATGACATTAAACGTACTTTCTGGTGGAAGTCGATGAAGAGGGACATTTCTTTATATTTTAGTCGATGCCCTACTTGCCAGCTAGTCAAAAGCGACCAACAGAAATTGGCTGGGTTGTTACAACCGCTAGACGTTCCAGGTTGGAAGTGGGAACATATCTCCATGGACTTCATAGATGGTTTGCCCAGAACCAGAAAAGGAAATGATAGTATTTGGGTGATCGTAGATCGCTTCACGAAGACCGCCCATTTCATACCTGTCAGATCAAACAGAACTGCTCAGAGTCTGGCGCAGATTTATTTCAAGGAAATTGTTAGACTACATGGAGTTCCGATCGGTATAGTGAGTGATAGAGATCCAATATTCACCAGCAAATTCTGGGAGGCATTTCAAGTAGAGCTGGGAACAAAGCTGAACTTGAGCACCGCCTATTATCCTCAGACAGATGGTCAGACTGAGAGGGTGAATCGTATACTAGAAGATCTATTGCGGGCTTGTGTTCTAGATTTCGGTAGATCATGGGAAGACCATCTGCATTTGGCTGAATTCTCATATAATAACAGCTACCAGTCGAGCCTGACAATGTCGCGATTCGAAGCACTGTATGGTAGACCGTGCCGATCTCCTTCTTGTTGGGTCGAACCCGGTAATAGACATGTGTTGGGGCCAGATATGATCCGAGAAGCTGCCGACAAAGTCAACTCTATTAAGAAGCGATTACTCGCCGCTCAAAGCCGACAGAAGAGCTATGCCGACAAGAGAAGAAGAGATATATCATTTGTTGTTGGCGACTATGTATATCTGAAAGTATCGCCGATGAGAGGAGTTATCTGGTTCGGTAAAACTGGGAAGTTGGCGCCGAAATTCATTGGTCTGTTTCCTATTCTTGAACGGATTGGAACTCTCTCTTATAGGGTTAAATTGCCTGATTGGTTGCCTGAGTACATGATGTATTTCACACATCTCAACTTCGAAAGCACGTTCATGATCCAGACTTGATCGTGGAAGAAGCAGCTCAACAGGATATTGAAATTACCCCAGAATTGGCTGTGAAAAGAGAGCCGCTAATGATTATCGGCAAAGAAACCAAAGAGCTGAGGAACAAGAAGGTTCACTTAGTCAAAGTGCAATGGAGTGGAGATTCGCGAGATTGTACTTTGGAAACTAAGGAGAGCATTCAGAAAGCCTATCCTAAGTGTCGAGTGGATATCTCTGATTGACTCCGGTGCAAGGTACATTATACTTTGCAATACCATTTAATTCTCTACTCTATTGTAATTTTCTTTCCATGGGTGTGCACTTTTAATTCTATAGTCTGAATGATTTTAAAAAGAGTATAGAAATTGATTAGTATATTTTTGAAAAGTTAAAAACAATTTGATTGTTGTTTGTGTTGTGTGATAGTAGATTTAATTAATTAAATTATTAGAATGATAGTTAATTTAATTAATAAGAGAATGAATGGTAGGATTTATTTGATTGACTCATACATTGAAATGATTTAAAAATAGATAGAAATATATGCATGTGCATTATATATGTTTGAACAGGTAAATGGATAGCTGTTGAGTAAAGAAATTATTTGCGTGCCCGACAAATACGTAAACCTTAATGAGTTCGATGCGAAAAATTATTATATCAACTCCTGTGAATGCCATTGGATGCGGAGTGCTAGTTGTTCTGTGTGTAATAATAAACGTCGCCATAGGATAGTAACAATTAATTTTGAACTACATTGCATGGCATACTTCTGGAAGATATTCATACTTCATCATATACCACATAAGCATTTGGAGCTTGTGTGACGAGGTGGAAGATTTACCATACGAGCGAGAGGCTTGTATAGCGATGACTATATTTTACAGGTTGAATTGATGACTGATATAACCATATAAAAATGTAACGATAAATTGCCATATTAATAAAAAAACTACACGGGTCTGGAGTTGACAATAATCACGTCTCTCTAGCCATTAGATACGACACATGGATTATTTATTTCCCACACGGGACGAGGTGACGAGGATTTATCCTTTGGAGCAATTAAAATACACACTCCCTCAAGCTTTGACAGGGTGACGAGAATTTATTCTCTGGAGTTATTATCTATACACGCTCCCCTGTAAACACCAGAATATATCACTATAAATATGTGTATGCTTATTAGGATTTATTGGGTACCTAATACAGCCCAATAAATTTCCAAACCTCTCCCAGTACAAAGGAGGTTATGGCGAAATTTTTTGAAAATTCCAGGTGTTAGCCAAATTTTTGAAGAATTTGAAAATTCTCAGAAACTGAAAAGTTGGAGAATGGAAGCCAGATTGAACGTATGGTCGACTAATCAAACCGCTTTCGACTTTGTTCCTTTTCGGGGACGAAAAGTTTTAAGTGGGGGAGATTGTATCGACCCGGAAAATCTGAACCAATTTAAAAATTTTAAATTGGTTATTTTAGTGGATTTTAAATATTTAAAATAATAGCGATGAAATGTATGTTTAAATCGATGTTGAAAATGAAAATAATTAATTTTAATTATAAACAAGGCCTAAAATGGCGCGGTAGTTTCAAAATTTGAATTCAAACTTTGACTGACTGTACTGGGTGTAAAACAAAACGGATTTAAGTGAAACCAAAAATATTTAAATCTGTTAGTGAATACCTTACTAACGAATCTAAAAAATTGAAGATTCATAGCGGAAAGCAAAAGTTATGGCCAAATGAATTTTCAGAAAGGTCGCTATGGAATTTATATAGCCCGTGAAAATTGCCATTTTGCAAACGACCTCAGAATTCGACGAAAACACTTTTCTTGGATCCGGGATGTGAAGTTATTACTAGGTTTCAAATTTCATAATTTTTGAAGTTAATATGTGAGCGCGGCAAAGGAAAATGTGTTTTGGCCAATTACAGTTAAATTGGATTGACCAGAAAAGAGCCATTTTACAAACGATCTCAGAATTCGACGAAACTAGTTTTGTTGCGACCGTATCATCAAAACATAGCTAGATTTATTTTTCTGGAATTTTTCGAATTAGTTTGTGGTCCTGGCAAATTGAAATGTACGTTCAAATCAAATATTGAATGTTTTATATTTTAATTTGAAGGAAAACTGACTGAAACAGTCGAATGGGCCTACGAAACATATCCCATTGTGTTCAGAATGGGGGTAAAACGCTAGGAACGACAGTCGTTCGGTTTGGATTGGAGTTCGTGTGTGGAAGGGGGTATTTTTGGGTTTTATAAAATAAATAAATATAAAAAAATAGTGGTGGCCAATCATATTCTTCCTTCTGTTTTCTCTCTCCCCGATAGCCCCCTCGCGACAGACGGAATACGCTTGCCCCCTTCTCTCCTCCTTTCCTCCTCCTACACGCATCTAAACCCCATGCCGTTTTGGAGTTATTTGAAGAGCTCGAGACGAGCTTCAGATCCATAGCAGTTTCGGATTTTATCGTGGAGTGAATTGCCTGATTCGACGTCAGGAAGTTGCGGCCTTTCAACCGCCGCCGTGGGCAACTCCGACCGCTGAGTTCAACACCCTCCTAGGCGATGACGCGCCACTCCAAACTCTTCAACGTGGCTAAGGTGGTTCGGTCTCAAGCCGCACGGATCTGACGAAAACCCAAAACCTATTTTTGAAGTTTTTTTGAGAGGTACGGCTGTATATAATTTCAACTGTTTAATAGAACTTTAAAGAACTACGGTTTTTGATCTCACTGTAAAAATCATATCTTTTTCGTTTCTTGACGAAATTCAGTGAAACAAGAGACAGTGGACTCATGTGGACGTCTTCTACATTTTAGAAGAGACCGCATATTTTTCTGAGCCTTCTGCTATTTTTGATGGAGTGGAACCCAATGTGAGATTTCTAAATTATAAACAATATGGAAAACGACAATGTATAAATTATATAGTCGATGTATGAGTTATATAAGCGTTGTACACCTCTTATATAAGCGTTGTATAAGTTGTACGTTCGATATATAAGTTATATATGCGTTGTAAAAATTATATATGTGTTGAAATAGAAGTGAACTGTATATATATATATATATATATATATATATATATATATATATATATATACACCCCTCGTCCACAAACCATGGACAATATTTATTGGTTGTGATTGGTGTATATATATATATGCCCCTCGTCCACAAACCATGGACGATATTTATTGGTTGCGATTGGTGTGAAAATTGGTTGATTGCGAATGGTTGATTAGAATTGTTTGTGGTTGAAATTGATTGATTATGGTTGAAAAATACCCGTTTGTGGTTGAGAAATATTTGGTTGAAACCACATAGGATTAGTTTGTGGAAATGAAAAAAAAAATATACATGCCGCCTGCGTGCGAACTAGATGCATGATTCCCCATTGTCAAAAGCTGCAAGGCTTTAATGTTGAGCGAGGAGCCGTACTAGGGACAGTCCCGGTTTTAACTACCCTGTCGTTATGCTGCCGAAATTTTGAATAATATTCATGAGTTAGAATTAGTTTCCTGTGTTGAAATTATATTCGTCTGTTGAATAGAAAACCTTCATGTGTTGAATCGAAATTCATTCGTTGAATTGAAATTCATGTGTTGAATGGTATTCGTGTTTTGAATAAATTGTTTTAACAATAAAAATCACATTTTTACTCTATATATACAAACTATAGAAAACCTTCATGTGTTGAATAGAAATTCATTCGTTGAATCATATTCATGTGTTGAATGGCATTCGTGTTTTAAATAAATTGTTTTAATAATAAAAAACACATTTTTACCCTATATATACAAACTATAGAAAACCTTCATGTGTTGAATCGATATTCATTCGTTGAATTGAAATTCATGTGTTGAATGGTATTCGTGTTTTGAATAAAAAAATTTAACAGTAAAAATCACATTTTTACTTTATATATACAAACTACAGAAAACCTTCATGTGTTGAATCGATATTCATTCGTTGAATTGAAATTCATGTGTTGAATGGTATTCGTGTTTTAAATATAAAAATCACCTTTTTATCCATATATATATAAACTATAGAAAACCTTCATGTGTTGAATTGAAATTCATTCATTGAATTGAAATTCATGTGTTGAATGGTACTCATATTTTGAAAGAAATTGTTTTATAATAAAAATCCTATTTTTATCATCAATATGAGCTATATACAATAATCTTGTATTGAAAGAAATTGTTTTATAATAAAAACCCTATTTTGATCACCTATATTACCTATATAAAATAGTCGTGTTTTGAAATAAATCGCTTTGCAATAAAAATCACATTTTTACTATATACATGAATTGTTAAAAATAGTGAAGTGTCGAAGGGAATGAATGTTGGATAAAAATATCATTTTTATCAAATGTATGAAAAGAATATAGTCTTGAAATCGAAGAATCGAGATATATATATATAATAGAATTGAAATATATCGAATAACGAAGCTGTAGTTCGTGTTTTGAAACCGTGATTTCAAACGATTAGTGCAGGAGATCCGACCATCGGATTTTCCCGAAACCGCAACCGTTGGGTTCGCTTTGGAAATATCTTTCCAACGGCACCAACTTTGTAAAAATCCAACGATTGTATTGTCTGGAATGTTTAATTCAAATATGAAGAAAAACAGCGCCAGAATCGATTATATATATATATATAATTATATTAAATCGAATAACGACGCTGCAGTTCGTATTTTGAAATCGAAACTTCAAACGATTGTACCGGGAGATCCGACCGTTGGATTTTCCCAAAACTGGAACCGTTGGATTCGTTTTGAAAATATATTTCTAATGATATAAATTTTGTGAAGATCCAACGGTTAGATTTTCAGATATGTGTAAATCAAATCTGAAGAAAAACAGCGCCACGACCGCGTTATGGCCCGAAGCATCGTTTTGAATAAATTGGCTATTTTAAAATAAATAAAAATAGCGATAAATCGTTATAAAATATTATAAATGATGTGGATGTGAAATTTAGAAATTAACTGAAGGTTAGCTAAGGCGAATGGTTTCCTGGATTTTGATCTGATGTTGGTTTCGGCCTTCGGGGTTAATATTTGGGAAATCGTTCTCTTACTGATTGACGGTTAGTAACTAATGAACTGGAATGATGCGTATGTAGTGTTTGTGTTGCACGTGTTTATTATATATGCGAGTTGTTCAGAAAGACCGGGTTTATCCCATTCTGAATAACTGAATCGACGATAAGAAATCGAAGATGAAGACGGTGGTTGAAGACCGGAAATCTTTACCTCGTTTGGATGGTAACTGATGTCCTGATTGGGAGGCATCCCGAAATATGGATAATGAGTGGTGATCGTCCAGACGTACGTAGAGATCGATGGGTTTGCGTGGTATAGAGTGCCTCCGGTTTCGTTCAGACCCAGAATGGACTTGCAAATGGACAGTGTGTCTGACATTAGAATTTATTCTGTGTGATCGATAACTATCAGTTGCACGGTGTGAATTGCCTGTGTGGCATGCTAAGATGCAGTGATCAAGGCTTCTGTTGAAATGCAAATTCTTGTGGCGATGATCAAAGCACCGCCTGTGTGGCGTAGCTTTGTGTATAACGTGAATTCGCGAGCCTCACAACCCGGTATGAACCAGAAACGGGAGAGGACATCAGGGAGGGCCTGCGTTTCTTCCTAGCTAGAAGTGGCGTCAGTGGGTTTACACGCCCTGACGAGTTTGACTTATGTGGTTGTTGCTGTTGCGAGGCTTCTTGGTTATATCGGTCGATCCGTGACCGATGGAGTCATTCGTTGGCTCATTTACGCCCCAAAGGGCGGGGAAACGCAGTGTTCAGGAATTTTAATCCACATCGGTGGACCGGCCCTGACGATCCAAAGGCTTGACTGAGTACTTGCCTGAGGCTCGGGCTAGGCTGTCTCGAATTCGGTAAGGACTATCTTTTGCCTTGGTTCATGATGGAAATACAATTTCCAAATATGACACGGTGCGGTTTTGATTGTATATATATATGGCGTAATGATATATGGTACCTATGCCGTCTATGATTGATAGTTATGATTGAAATTATTTTTGAAACCTATAAACACTAGTAATAATATCAAATGCTTTTGTTTTATTCGTATCAATCATATTTTGGCCATTATAAGGTAAAACTCTATCCTCCGGTTTGCGTTGCATTGTGTGATGGGAACTGAGTCTTATAATGGCTTCATTTTTACAAAAAGCATTGCGATGTGTAAAAGAATTATTTGTTTTAGAGCACTGGAAATCCGATGGAGTAAACCCGTTCCACGATCGTGGCGTGGTCCAGTGATTGGCTATATTTTAAATGTGTTGAGTAGATTTTTCATACCAGTCCCATGACTGACTCGTAGTTTGTTTCACTTTCAAACTCGGGTGCCCCTTTTTCTACATGGGCAGCCTTGTATTCAAGTTTTAGCTGGCTTCCTCTGGATAGCTGGAGCTGAAGATGGATTCTATCATTTATCTCATTTTATGCTGTTCAGCTCCTATTGTACATATTATGTTTGTTTCCGCTGTAGACATTTATGTATAGTTGAACTGTATTTGTACTAAGTAAGATCTCGTATACTGTGTAACTCTGATGATTACTTTTATCCAGTATATTCTATTGTTCATTATCTGGTGTATTTATTTATTTCTGTTCTGCTATTATCTGTTTATGTGTTATATTCCAAGGATTACCCTTGCCATCGTCAGTATGGGGTTTGGGGTCGTCACAAATGGATTGTGTGTCTGACATTGTATTCATTTCTACTGTATGGGTTGAACGTTACTGATTATATATTTCTGTTTGGTGGTGAAGAATTTATTCTTTACTTATCACCCTTCACTAGGACGTATGAGCTTAGAGGTTATATATATTGGTAGATGATCAATAATATGGTAGGGTCTGACAATGTGACATGCTAAGATGCAAATGATCAAGGCTTTGTTGAAAAGCAAGCCTTGTGGTTGATGATCAAAGCACAGTCTCTTTAGGCATAGCTTTGGGTATATCGTGACTTCGCGAGCCTCACACACCGGTTGTGTCTAAAACTGGAGAAGGGAATGCAGGGAGTGCACACGTTTCTTTCTAGCTAGAAGTGGTGTCAGTGCTTAAACTGGCTGACATTTGCTTATGTGGTTGTTGGAATTTTGCGAGGCCTCGGTTTATTCTTATCGGTCACCCACGGCTGATTTGTAGGTCCAATAGGATCGGGGAGCGTGTGTTCAGGCATAACTAATCCATAAAGTATTTGTGGACCGGCCCTGCTATATCCAAGGGTTTGCCAGCGTACGAATCCTGAGACATTGCTAGAGTGTCTCGAATCGGTCAGGAGCTCCTCCCTAGCCTTGACTCATGATGGAAACCCAATTTCCAATACACCCTTGCGGTTTCGATTGTATAACTAGTATGGCGACATAGTAGATGGTAGCTATGCCGTCTAGGATTGATATTATATTTGAAATGTTTTAAATATATATATATATATACACAAACTAATAATAATATCGTTTTTACGTATCAAACATCTTTTGACCATTATAAGGTAAAACCCTATCCGCCGGTTTGCGTTGCATTGTGTGATGGGACCTGGGTCTTATAATGGTTTCATTTTTCTAAAAAAAAAAAGCATTACGTTATTTGACGATTTACTTTATTTATGCACTGGCAATCCAATGGAGTAAACCCGTTCCTCGTTAGCGGCGTGGTCCTGTGATTAGCCTACTTATTAGATAAGTTAAGTTTTGAATTCTCACACAAGTCCCACGACTAACCTGTAGTTTGTTTCACTTCGCAAACTCGGGTGCCCTCTTTTCACATGGGCAGTCGAGTAGCTTTTTGCAGATATAGTTAAGCAGGATCCTGGATTGAAGCCTAAAGCTATGTCCAGAATATTGATGGCCTTTCGCTGAGATTAGTTCCGCTGCAATGTATTAATCTATTGTAATTTATCTTCCGCTGTATTATTTATCGATGTACTCTGATATTCTGTACTCTGATGTAACATTTATTATTGATGTTATAAAAGTCTGTGTTGTTGTCCTGATGTGTTGTATGCCCAAAGTTAACGTATGCGGAATTTGAATGGTCTTGATCGATCTTGCGATCGATTGGGGTCGGGCAAAATCCGGGTCGTTACAGCTGGTATCAGAGCTCTGGTTAGCTCAAATCTTTGGGGTACAACTCATTAGAACTGAATAGAAGACTCATCAGAGGTTGGATTTGTAACAACCCGGAAAATCTAGGCGAGTTTAAAATTTTTATTTTGGCAATTTTAGTGAATTTTGAACATTTAAAATGATTATTTTAAATAATATCGACGAGAAATTTATTTTGAATAGGAATAGAACTTGTATAGTTATATAGATCGTCGATAGAATATAAATATTTATTTTAAATTATAAAAGGAATTGAAAATGGTGCGGCAGTTCGATAATTCGATTTCAAATTTCAATTGAATGTTTCGGGTGCAAAACAAACCGAATTTTAACGAAACCAAAAATATTTGAATCTAATTGAAGATATCTTTCCAACGAATCCGAAAAATTGAAATTTCATAGCGGGAATCAAAAGATATGCCCAGTTGAAAATTCTGAATAGTCGATATGGAATTTCGGCCCTTAAAAATGGGGATTTTGCAAAAGACCTCGGATTTCGATGAAACCACTTTTGTTGGATCCGTGATGTCAAGTTATTGCTAGATTCCAATTTTCATAATTTTTCGAATCAATATGTGAGCGTGGAGAAGGAAATCGCATTTGACCAGTTTTAGTTGATTTTAATCGACTGGAAAATGGCCATTTTCCCAACGGTCGCAGAATTCGACGAAACTAGTTTTGTTAGGACCGTATCGTCAATACGAAGCTAGAAAATATTTTTCTGGAATTTTTCGAGTTAATATGTGACCCCAGTAAATTGAAATGTGGGTTCAAAATTCAATATATAGTGTTATATGTTGATTTTGACGAAAACTGATCGAAACAGTCGAATCAGCTTACGATACATATCCATTGTGTTCAGAATGGGGGTAGTTAGCTAGGGGCGTCAGTCGTTGGGTGTTGTTTGGAGATCGTATGAAAAGTCAATATAAATTGAAAATTAAAATATATAATTATATAAATTCTCTCTAACCTCCCTCCCCCCCGTCAGTTCATTTCTAATCGAATAAAAAAATGGTGGGGGGGGGAATCGCGATTCCCCCCAAGCAATCGATCGCCTCATCGACGCCGCCAGGAGGCACAACGCCCCACCTAGCCTCCTTCCTCCACTTCCTCTCCGCCGTCCTCTTCTTCTCCTTCCCTTCGTTCCTCAACCGACCACCCCCCCCCCCAAACCGTAACGAGACACTAAAACCGCCACCGCCAGTCGCTCCACAGCCCGCCACCACAGCTCCGACCCCCTAAAGCCCTCCACCTCCGATGAACTTCGATTTCCACCACCCCATCAAATGCTGTAAGCTTTATTTTGTGTTATTTATTATTTTCTTTCTTTATATAATGTAAATAAGTTTTAAAATTAAAAATATATCAGTTTTATATATAGTATGATATCGAGAGGGATAAAATTACAATTTTTAATTATGTTGAGGGATAAGAGTATAATTTTTATTATATAGAAAGGTTAAAGATATAATTTTTATATTATAAAAAGAATAAAATTTGATTTTTAGCATATGTGAAGTATAAAAATATAATCTTTTATATTGTAGGAGTATAAAAATATAATTTTTATATGGGTAAGATAGTAAAAATATCATCTTTATAAATATAGCAAAATGAAAATCTGTTTTTTATTACACGAGAAATAATATATAAGAATATGATTTTTATCATTGAAAAGATTCGATTTTTAATAGTGAAAAGGTAGGATTTTAAAGATGAAAAGTTATGATTTTTAGTGATAGAAACGATATGATTTTCTTGACAAGAAGAATTGATTTTTATCGAAAGAAAAACTATATCTTTAAAGCATAAAGATTATATTTTATATTTGAAAAGGCGAAATCTTTATATTTGAAAAGGCGAAATCTTTATATTTGAAAGGCGAAACTTTATATTTGAAAAGGCGAAATCTTTATATTTAAAAAGGCGAAATCTTTATATCTGAAAGGCGAAATCTTTATATTTGAAATGGCGAAATCTTTATATTTGAAAAGGCGAAGTCTTTATAAAGAGAATAGCATGATAAAAAAATAATCTTTATTATATGAACATCGTTGTAAAAATAGAATTTTTATCTATATAGCATCAATGTAAAAATAGAATTTTTATTTATATAGCATCAATGTAAATATAGAATTTTTATCTATATTGCATCAATGTAAAAATAGAATTTTTAGGTATATGGTGGCAATGTAAAAATAGAATTTTTATCATATATATAGCAAAGTAAAAATACGATTTTGATCATTAGAATGGTCAAGGAAAAATATGATTTTTAAATTGAAAGTTAACAAATGAAAATGATTTTTATTTTAAAGACAGGAATATAAAAATGTGATTTTTATATATGTAGTGGCTACGGGCAACGAAAGTGACAAACGGGCGGGAATAACGATGACTTCTACATTTGAAGTGTCGTGGAGTTGGGATAGCTTTGGTGAGAACTTCTCACTTCAAATCTTCATTTCTAGTTAAAAATATATACTAGGATGCAGACGGTGCTTAGTAGCACCCGAAACCCGTCGTCCACAGACCATGGACGGCTTGTATGCATGTTTGATGTGTTGTGAAATTTGTTTGTGATGTTGATGTGAAATCGATAATAAATTGCAGATGGTTGAAATAAATTAATTATCGCTGAAAATATAATTTTTAACGTGAATGTGAATAAATGAATATTTATAAACAAATCGTTTGGTTTTTTTATATACACTGATTTGACTGATATTGATTGGGATGGTAAATTTTACACATCGCCCAACTACACAAATAAAAATTTGTGTTTGTTGATTTGAAACCACACACGGGTGTTGGGATGATATTTGGCGTACACTAATCCCAATTATTTAATTGTATGTCGATCGATTGGTCGACAGACTGTGTAAGCATTAATTATTTATATTTGATGCTTATGCAGTTGTGTGGTGCACTTTGGATGATGGTTGATTGTTTATCGTTGCTATTATATACATGTGTTGTATGGAATCCATATAATTAACGTTATATGGTAATTGATTGGGCCTCATTCCAATTGGGAAAATAATAAATATTATAAAAGAAAATTCATGTGTTGAATATAAAAATAGTCATGTGTTGACGATGTTCATGTGTTGAGTAAAATATTTTAACAATAAAATTTACATCTTTATCATATTTAAAATTAGAACCACTTTACAGTTGGAGTCTGATTAAAAATCAAACGATAGATACCATAATTTTATAAAATATATTACATAACAAAAATAGTCGTGCGTTGACAGTACTCATGTGTTGAGATTAGTCGTGTGTTGAAAGAAATATAGATTCATGTGTTGAATAGAATAAATATTCATTTGTTGAATAGAATAACGAATTTATCGAAATATATAAAGCCGTGTTGATTAGAGTTGTGCTATTTTGATGTGAACGATATTTATATCGATTATATTCGTTTTTATAATGAATATAGAAAAGGTTGTGATTTCAAAATATAACGTTTTGAAAATATTATCATTTATATAGTAATGATATGAAATATTCAATTTTGATTTGAAATTGAATATAGAGTTGAAATGGTTTTGAAAACGATTTATAAAATACGTTTTAAAAGAAAATCGACGAAATATACGTAATATATATGTATTACATATATAATGGCCTGAATAGAACGTGCCGCACCGCGGTAGTTCGTGAATTTCGACCATTGACTTCGAATTGACGTTGCGGGAGATTCGACCGTCGAATTCTCCTAAAACCGGAACCGTTGGGTTCGTATCGAAAAGAGCTTTCCAATCAATATTAGAAATATGAAATCTAACGGTTGGATTTGGAATTATGTCCAAATCAAATTTGGAAAAGGTCGCTGTAAGTGCAGTTCGATGGCCGTTGATGGAAATCGACTGTACGGGCCTTGATAAAATTATTAAAAGTATATAATTTGTGTAAAATTGAAACACCCCACCTCCGTTAGGGTCACTCTCAAAGGGAATGCCCTAATTTTGGTGGAGGTTTATAAGTACAAGTCATAATCTGTCTTGATTACATTATTTAAAGAAGCATAAATAAAACATAGATAAACTGCAAAAGTCCCCATAGTGGATTGTCCAAAGCCATAGTTCAAAACAGGAAAGTCCAAGCAATACATTTCTCTTCTTCAAGCTGGATGTTAAGGATGGTCAAGCTGCTGTGTTCCCTCCCTGTGGACCTGGGGGGGGGGGGGACGGAAGAAAAGAAGAAGAAAGAAAAGTAGAGTCAGACATAAAGCCTGAGTAAGTCTAGTACTATTTTGTCTATGAATAAAGAACTGGGTATGATAAGTATAAACAAGAAGTGGGCAAGCACTATAAACTTGGTTAAGTTGTCTAGGGTCGAATATACTATCGTACCCCATGTTCATCTCTGAACCCATATAAACTAGTTTCCAACTGGCACCCCATAATCAGGGCGATGTGATCTATTCAATGACGATCGGCTCCTACTCGCATAGTTACATGTGTCTTACGGCCCCCGATGTTGTAGTTACCTATGCTGGTCCCACCATGGGGTGTATCAAGTCCCATAGTGGCGGCCCGACACAACCTTGGAGTGCACAGGTATGCTACTGGTGTCCAGTGCCTTATTTTTCTGCGCCGGAGTGTGTGCACGCCCACACCCCGTTAGAACCTACACTGCTACACCACCGCCGTCGATTTGACCTCTTACAATCAGCCCAGTAATCGTGCCCCACCCTGCCTAGTTTCAGGGTATCCTGATACACCTTCTAGGGTTACTGCTGAAAAGGGTCCCCCGTTACTAGGTTTTCTATCTCTAGCCAACATGCTAAGTTGGTTAAGTGTTTTCTAACCTAACCCCCACCAGTCCGTTTAGTTTAGCATGTTCCATTTTGATTAAGTCTTTAGTTCACTTAATCCTAACAATCCTGACTCAGCCTTAATTGTCTTATTAAGGCCCTGACCTCTCACATTAGACAGGTATTGTTGTGGCTGCCTGTTGCCGGTTGGTTCCGGGCAGTCTTACGCCACAACTCAGTCTAACCTCGGGTCCTTATTGGGCTCCATGTTTAACCTCCCACATTGGATAGGTATTGTTGTGACTACTGGACAGCCGGGCGGTTCCGGGCAGGTTTACATCACAACTCAATCCAACCTCGGGTTAAACACATCGTATTTTCTACATTTACATGTTTTGTCTTTCTTCTTTATTTTCTTATATGTAAATATTTGCGGCCAATTAAGTTAATGGTGTAAAGGTTACACCAATCATGGGCCCAACCCATACTTGAATTTGGGCCCTTCTATTTTATATTTCCATTCATTAGTAATTTTAACCCAACGTTATTTTCCCCCGTTTTACACGTCCGTTTATTACATATATATTGGGCTTAGCCTTTTAAAGCCCAATTTAGCCATGCGAAAAGGGGAGGCTTAAAACGTGATCACATACACAAAGAGGGGAAGGTGAGCGCATGAACTTGCAATATGATGTTGGAAATACAAAATAGAAACTGGTGTACTTGCATATATACTTTGGTCATAAAGCATAGGTGACATGAATCAAAGCATGTGAACTTGTAGTTGAGATATGAATCTAAATTGGGTATCATTATTGGCACATAGTCATAACTACAACATGAACCTATACTTTTATTTAGGCATAATGTCAAACATAAGCATGGCATAAATATTTCTAACATAAGCATGGCATAATGTCAAACATAAGCATGGCATAATGTCAAACATAAGCATGGCATAGGTATAGTTAAATTTGTTCACATAACCATGGCATAAATATTTCTAACATGAAATCATGATTTTTTTTTTTTTACTTTAGTCATGTAAACTTGCAAAAAGTGATTTTTGAGCCTAACCTAGCTATGTACCACATATGTCATCATAAAATTCTTGTAAACAAGATAGACTTAATCATGGATTTCAATTATGCCAAATATCATTCATAGCCTAGCCATATTCATAAGTTTGCAAATAGGTTTTCTAGTACAAAAGCATGGCTTAATATATGATGCCCAATTTTCAACATAATTTCATATGGATTATGATAACCCAAACCTATTCCAATTACTTCATAAAAATGATGTTCGTATAAAAATACACATTATGATGGCATAGTAGCAAAGCCCCAAACTTGCATGAATTTAAATCAACTACATACATGTAGCTTCAACATGGATTACATAATTTGCGAAATATTCCAAGCGTATACTTGCATAGAACTACCGCATGTAGTTCTTTATAATTGAATAACATAATTCAAGAATATCCAAACATATATAATATTCAAATTGATAAGAACGCACAAATATGAATTACTTTATTGCCACAATTCAAGCATACAAACCAACACAATTATTTGTTCATACCAAAGTAATACTCTACTTACAATCGTTGCGGCGAATTCTCTAATTTAGGAATTTAGAGATGCGACTCCTTATGACGTAGGCGTTGATTTGCTTTGTTTGAATTGCTTTAGGCTTTAGAATTTTCCTCCTAATCCTCTCTCTCCAATTGGCGGCTACTCTTAGTCGTTCCTCAGCAACATGGCGGCTTTGTTCTTATTTTTGAATGAATAGATTAGGGTTAGTCTAGGGTTGTTTTTATAGTGGTAATGAACTGATTAGGACCATTGATGTTGCTTGGATTGATCGTAGCCATTCATTCGAAAGAGAACCCAATTAGAGCCTGCCACCTAGCCCTAATGACAAAGCAAGCTTCTGAAAATCGGCCAAACACAGACCTGGCCAGCCAGGGCTAGACCAGACCTGGCCAGCAGGTCATTTTTGACCTGGGCGCACTTGGCAGGTGCGCCAAGTCAAAAAATGTACTGGCGCACTTCACAGGTGCGCCAGTTCATTTTTGTTCTGGCGCACTTCCCAAGTGCGCCAGTGCATTCTGACCCTTTTTCGGTTTTTCGCCCAACTTCGTTCGTCCATAACTTCTTCATACGATATCCGTTTTTCGAAAACTCGGACTCTATTTCGCGTATTTTTCCGAGACGAACGCAATGGCGTATCCCGTTTCCCTTAGTTCTTTGATTTGAAATTAATTATACTTTAATTTGTGAGTTTCACAGTTATAGAATTCGCGGGGTGTTACAAAAATCATAATATGTGAATTGGAAAGAACTGGGATGAAAAATTCCACATTTAAAAGGATAAAAATATATTTTTATCGAAATGAACTAGTTTTGAACTAGAATTAAAATCAATTTATTTTTGAAATAAATTAATTGAATTTGAATTGGTTTTGAAAAGAACCAGAATTTCCAATATATATAAAGTGGAAGTGGATTTGATTCAAAATTGTCTTTGGAATGTTTCGATGTTGGATTCTGTGATTATTATAGATATTGTTATGGGAATTTGAAAGATATATTTATATCGTTATTTCCAATACGATATTTGTTGGTTTCAGAATTTGATATTGAATATAAGCCGATATATTTCCTATTCGGAGCCTTGTATTTAATATCAAATATGATTTGGGTTTGTCGTGAATCGTGTTTTAGATAACATTAGTTCTTTAACCCAGTTAAAGAAAGAATATTGATTTTTGAAAAGATTAAAACTAAGTGGATTTTTAATGAATCTTTAATTAGATTGAAATGTGAATTGATAATTTAAATTGTCAAATCTGAAAGGTGATCGAGTATGGAGTACCACCAGTTTTGCTCCAAAGCGATAGTTAAATCTTTAATTAGATTTGAACGTGAAATGGTAATTAACTTTACCGATGACACCGTGGTGTTAGGTATGGAGTATTGCCAGTTTTTCTCCATGGGATGAATAGGTCGGGATTGGAAATAAAATAAATAATTACTTCAGTGTGGTTCGCTAATCCCGACTAGTTTGGAAAACCATAATATGGTTTGATATGATATCCAAGGGAAGATTAAAGAATAAATTTAGAAGAATTTATCTTTGATAAAATTAATGGGAACCCTTCCCTAAGAATGTGATTTCATGAATAAAAGAATATTTTGAATTGGAATGAGGCATTTGTTGTGTTTGTGTAACATTTGTTTATCATATACGTGGGTTATTCAGAAAGGTTGGGTTTATACCCATTCTGAATAACCGATTCGACGAGATGTCGAAGATGAAAACGGTGGTTGAAGACCGGAAGTCTTCACATCGTTTGGGTGATTACTGATGATCTCGATTGGGCTGTACACCCAAGATGAGGGAAACAGTTGGTGATCGTCCAGACGTACTTGGAGATGGATGGATATGCGAGGAAAGTGCCTTCGGTTTCGTTCAGACCCAGAACGAACTTGTAAATGGATTGTGTGTCTGACATTGGATTTTATTCTGTGTTGATTGATCTCTATTAAATATACATCTATTTGGCAGCGTGGAATTTATTCTCTTGCTTAACGCCCTTCTCTGAGACGTACGAGCTCAGAGGTTGTATATCGATGGACATCAGTCGCATGGGGTGAATTGCCAGTGTGGCACGCGTAAGTGGCAATTGAACAAGGCTTCTGTTGAAAAGCAAAGTCTTGTGGTTGATGATCAAAGCTTGGTCGGTGTGACGTAGCTTTGTGTATAACGTGGATTCGCGAGCCTCACACCCCGGTATGAGTCAAAAACGGGAGAAGGACCCAAGGAGTGCACGACGTTTCTTTCTAGCTGTGGTGGTGTCAATGACCTACCAGCCCTGACATTTATATCTACTTTTCACCTATGTGGTTGTTGGAATGCGAGGCGCCTCGGATATAGGTCTGTAAGGACCGGAAAATGTGTGTTCAGGAATTGCCAATCCTCAAAAGTAAGAGAGGACCGGCCTTGGAGGATCCAGGGATTGTTGTGTGCGGCCCCGAGGCATTTGCTAGAGTGTCTCGAATGGAGAGGAGCTTGCCCCTTGCCTCGACTCATGACGGAAATCCAATTTCCAATACGTGATATTGCGGTTTTATTTGTAGAACCTATTATGGCGACATAGTGGTATGGGTCATTCATGCCGCCTATGATTGTTATTTATGATTGAAATTATTTTGACACTATAAAATTATAGTAATATCAAAATAATGTGTTTTCAACGTATCAAGCGTGCTTTGGCTATTATAAGGTAAAAACCCTATCCTCCGGCTTGCGTTGCATTGTGTGATGGAACCTGGGTCTTATAATAGCTTCATTTTTCTTTATTCAGCATTGCGCCGTTTGTTTTATGCACTGGTATTCTTGGGAGGAAACACGTTCCGTGTTATACAGCGTGGTCCCTTGATATACCGAACTTTAAAATAAAGATTAATAACTGTTTTAGTTCTCACACCAGTCACATGACTGACCTGGAGTTTATTGTTTTAAACTAAACTCTGGGTGCCCCTATTTCCTACACGGGTAGCTAGTAGTTTTGGTTTTGCAGATTTATATTCACAAGATCCTGCTTTACAGCTGGAACGATGCTCGGAAAGCTCTGTATCTGTGCATTACTTCTAGTTGTGTTTTTGTATTATTTTCCGCTGCGGTGTATTTAAATGTAATTTAAATCTCTGATATTTTCTATGTAATATTTATTCATACTCTGTATATTCTTGTATCTGATGGAATTGTTGAAATAACAATGAAATGTTCTTCCGTCTGCGTTCTAATTTGTCCTGTTCTCAAAACGATCAGGGGTTTCGAACGGTCTTAGTCGGTTTAACAATCGATTCGGATCGAGCGAAATTCCTTACCGTTACTGTGGTATCAGAGCTTTGGTTTACAGAGCTCGAGAACAAGACACATTAGAACCATACGAAAGAATTCATCAAATATTGGATTAGTAATATCCAATTAGAATGACTCGTTAGAGATGGGATCAGTAGTATCCTAGAATGAGTGTGAAGAGTATATTTTTCAAATGAAAACAATATTGTTTTGAAAATTTAAACCCCTTTATACGTATTTGAATATTTATTTATATTGATTTTGGACAATCGAGTATATAAAGATTGTAACACCCCACGCCCGCTAGGGTCACTCACAAAGGGAATGCCATAGCATCGGTGGAGTATTTTAGTGAATATAGAACAGAAAAATTACAACAAGACAGATATAAATAGTACTTGAAATTTTAAAACATCATCTCATAACAGCGGAAATAAACATGTCTGGTTACATCATAAAACCATGATAAAAGTCAAGTACAATATCCATCAAAATAAAGAAGTACATAATCCCACTCTCTCATACAATAGCCATAACAAAAGAAAAGATAACTGGATAACTGGAGCTTTACATCTATCCAAGCTCCTAAAGACTGGAACAGCAATCCGATCAAGCTCTACTACCACTAGGATCCACCGTAGGACCTGAGGGTTGGGAAAAAGATAAAAACAACGGGGTCAGACATAAGTCTGAGTGAGTCCTATAACTTTAACAATACAATCATTAAAGTAACCAGAGAAGACAGAAACTTGACCTACGGTAATATCTGGGGATGAATGGCTACACTAAGCAGCTTGGTAGACTTAGGAAAAACTAAGATAACCGTCAGGACGCATCTACCCACCCAAGGATAATTACTAACTGCACCACACCAGTCATTCCTACTTAAAGGTTGATCCCTTCCAAAGACTAAGAAAATTTTCCCAGTAGTTCCATGTACCCCTAGCCCACTACATAGGTGCCGTCTGCCCCTATCTCCACTAGGTGTACCCAGTAATTCTTACCCAGTAGTTTCGTGTACCCCTACATAGGTGCCGTCTGCCCCTATCTTCATTAGGTGTACCCACTACTCCCCAAGCGATCGGCTCCCTACCGTAGATACCCGTGCTGGTCCCACAGTGGGGTGTATCACTCCCCTAAAGTGGCTACCCAATACTAACGGTGCACGGCTTTATATCTACACGATGCAACAACGGCTTATCTACCAGCCCGGGCCCACACACGCATATGAAACCCGTTGGACTTGCGTTGCCACCGCTAACCCGTTTTGGCCTCTTATAATCAAGCCCAATATGCGTGTCCCGTCACTCGACTTGGGTCGAGCCCACAAAGATACGTTTGGGATATTGGTTGAAATGGGCCCCCACAAGCTACCCACTTAAGCTTGTCAAATATCTAGTGTATCCCACTTAACCCTTTAATCATGTTTAATTACATGTTTCCACTTGGTTAAGTATTCTAATCGTATTTTCTATTGCCACCCAAGGCAACCCACTAGATTCCACATGCCACCCAAGGCAACCACCAAATTTCCTCATGCCACCCAAGGCACCCACTTAACCCCTCATGTCCCACTACATGCTATTATGGTTAAGTGTTTCTTAATTAATTAAGACCGTGATCTCCCGTAAAGACCTCCCACATTAGACTGGCTGTTATGACCGCCTGGTTAAGCCGGTAGAATCCGGGCAGTCTTACGTCATAACAGAGTCTAACCTCGTGTCTTTACCTTAATCACGTATTTAATTTATGGCTAAGACCTCTCACATTGGGCTGACATTTGTAGCAACTGGTTAAGCCGGTCGGGTCCGGGCAGTTTTACACTACAAATGAGTCCAACCTCGTGTCTTAGTCGATTAATTACACCTAATTAATCACCCCCATATTAATTATCCCTAATTAATATCAAATTTTCCATAACATGGGTAGACCTAACTCAATAGGTAAATTCCCATGGGGTAGACCTAACTCAATAGGTAAATTCCCACTTATGGTAATTTATTTTTATGGTATGCTTAATCATACCCAAACATTCATTTATTAATATATTTACCAACCCCATCGTTCCCCACGTAAATCGTTCTCGTTACATGACATAATAAGGGGAAGATCATCACAAATATCATGGGTTTAGCATACAACTTTGTCATGGGTTAAGAGGATGTCAACTTGCATATATGAGCATATATTAACCCAACTACATACAATCCAAACTTGCATATTATCATACACATGATTTGCATAACATGTTGCATATGAGCTTGCATATTATCATACACATATCTTGCATAACATGTTAAACTTGCATATAGGCATTCTCAATCTTGCATAACATGTTAAACATGCATTTAAGCATACACATAACTTGCATAAGCATTCACATACTTGCATAGGCATCCACATACTTGCATAGGCATTCACATACTTGCATAACTTGCAATCATATCATTTAAGCATATACATATCTTGCATAAGTATTCATATACTCGCATAAGCATGCATAACTTGCATATCACATAAATCTTGCATTTAAACATATACATGACTTGCATAAGCATCCATACACTTGCATAAGCATGCATAACTTGCATATCACTTTCAACTTGCATTTAAACATACACTTAACTTGCATATCACTTTCAACTTGCATTTAAACATATACTTAACTTGCATATCTCTCTTTGCTAAACATGCATAATTCCACTTATTAAATATGCATAAATCCACTTATTAAACATGCATATATCAACTTGTTAAACATGCATAAATCAACTTATTAAGCATGCATAAACCAACTTATCAAATATGCATAAACATAGAACAACATAGAGTAACATATCATTATACATGATTCATACTCACTAATCCGCATTTAAGACCATAAGTCTCATTACACCCAATCTACTTACTTTAACAATTGATGTTAAAGTGATAGAAACTCACCAAACTCAAGATTAGCAACCTTGTGAAGTAGAATTAGTTGCTAACTATGAAGATAATGATGATTAAGGATTGATTAGAGAGGAATTAGCTTGCAACTTTCTTCTTAGATTAGTGGAGGCTTCTCTTAGAATTTAATTTGGCGGCATGAGGCCATTATTTCTATTTTTGGTGAGGATTAAGGTAGGTTTAGGGTGTATTTATAGATTAAGAAAGTGTTTTAGGCCCTTGGATTAACCCTAGATTAATTTAGGTCCATTAGATTTAGGAAATCTCTAGAACCAGCCCTCCTAGCCAGCCTGAACCCCAACCTGGTGCAACCTGGTGCACCCAGGTTCACAGAACGGTGCCACCCTGTCGACAGGCAAGTCGACAGGCATGTCGACACCCCTGTCGACAGGCCTGTCGACAGCCCTGTCGACATGGGTTGGGCGGGAAACTACCCGCCTGGCCCATTCCAAATCTGATTTTTAAATTTAAATTTGAATTCCTAAATCTGTTTTTAGCTCTAATTTTCTGCAAACTTCCTTGGGCCATAACTGGGTCATACGGACTCCGATTTTCGAAAACTCGGACTCTATTTCGCGTATTTTTCCGAGACGAACGCAATGACGCAGCCTGTTACCCCCAATTCCCACATCTGAGATTATTTATCCTATAATTAGTGAATTTTAGTATTAACTAAAATTCGGGGTGTTACAAAGATTTTGCATATACGCGTCATGAACGTATATTCAAAGTTTTAATATGCTGGATAGATATAGAATCACATTCTAGACACCCGGAGATGGTTCTGATAATTGATCGATCATTATCAGAACTTATGTTCGTGATTCGAAGGTGTCATATCTATATATTTCCATTAGACTGGTGTGAGAACCAAAACTTACATAGATTTATTTGTTGTGATTTGGCATCAAAACATGATTTTTGTATATATATCAAAATTATGAATTTGATATGATAATCAACTAATTGATTGATGGTTGTGTTGTTTGTTTGTTTGATAATTTTGAACCATTATGCCTAATTGAATCAAATATTGAATTGTACTAAAAATGATCGCATTTTCTTGCATATACATGTACTTACATTGAACAGGTCATAGCAAGGAGGCTAGAGCAGAGAATAAAATTTGTTTGCCTGACAAATAGGTACATGTTTACCATAATTTACTGTTTTGTTTGGGTGATGATGATTTTATGAGCCGATTGGCTAGCCGCTTGGCTTTTTCTTTTTCTTTTTGAGATCATAGGGCCTGTATGGCAATTTGGGGATTTTCCCGGTGCTCCCGGTGCAGGGGAGGTTATGGTGAAATTTTTCGAAAATTTTGGGTGTCAGCCAAATTTTTGAAAAATTTGAAAAGTTCTTCGAAACTGAAAAGTTGAAGAACTTAAGCCGTAGTCAAAATAATGAAAGTTGATTTGATTAGTTAAACAACTTTCGTCTTCGTTCCTTTTCGGGACGAAAAGTTTTAAGTGGGGGAGATTGTAACAACCAGGAAAATCTAGGCCAGTTTAAAATTTATATTTTGGCAATTTTAGTGAATTTTGAACATTTAAAATGATTATTTTAATTAATATCGGCGAGAAATTTATTTTTAATAGGAATAGAACGTGTATAGTTATATAGATCGTCGATAGAATATAAATATTTATTTTAAATTATAAAAGGAATTGAAAATGGCGCGGCAGTTCGATAATTCGATTTCAAATTTCAATTGAATGTTCCGGGTGCAAATCAAACCAGATTTTAGCGAAACCAAAAATATTTGAATCTAATTGAAGATATCTTTCCAACGAATCTGAAAAATAGAAATTTCATAGTGGGAATCAAAAGATATGCACAATTGAAAATTCTGAATAAGCGCTATGGAATTTCGGCCCTTAAAAATGGGGATTTTGCAAATGACCTCGGATTTTGACGAAACCACTTTTGTTGGGTCTGTGATGTCAAGTTATTGCTAGATTCCAATTTTCATAATTGTTTGAATCAATATGTGAGCGTGGCGAAGGAAAACGCGTTTGACCAGTTTCAGTTGATTTTAATCGACTGGAAAATGGCCATTTTTCCAACGGTCTCAGAATTCGACGAAACTAGTTTTGTTAGGACAGTATCATCAATACGAAGCAAGAAAATATTTTTCTAGAATTTTTTGAGTTAATATGTGACCCCAGTAAATTGAAATGTGCGTTCAAAATTCAATATATAGTGTTATATGTTGATTTTGATGAAAACTGATCGAAACAGTCGAATCAGCTTACGATACATGTCCCATTGTGTTCAAAATGGGGGTAATTAGGTACAGGCGTCAGTCATTGGGTGTTGTTTGGAGATCGTATGAAAAGTCAATATAAATTCAAAATTAAAATATATAATTATATAAATTCTCCTTAACCCCCCCCCCCCCCCCCCCGGTCAGTTCATTTCTAATCGAATAAAAAAAGGGGGGAAATCGCGATTCCCCCCCAGGCGATCGATCGCCTCGTCACCGCCGCCAGGAGGCGCAGCGCCCCCCTAGCCTCCTTCCTCCACTTCCTCTCTGCCCTCCTCTTCTTCTCCTTCCCTTCATTCCTCAACCGACCGCCCCCCCAAACCGCAACGAGCCACCAAAACCGCCACCACCAGTCGCTCCACAGCTTGCCACCACAGCTCCGATACCCTGAAGCCCTCCACCTCCGATGAACTTCGATTTCCGCCCCCCTTCAAATGTTATAAGCTTTATTTTGTGTTATTTATTATTTTATTTCTTTATATAATGTAAATAAGTTTTAAAATTAAAAATATATCAGTTTTATATATAGTATGATATTGAGAGGGATAAAAATACAATTTTTAATTATGTTGAGGGATAAGAATATAATTTTAATTATATAGAAAGGTTAAAGATATCATTTTTATATTATAAAAATAATAAAATATGATTTTTAGCATATGTGAAGCATAAAAACATAATCTTTTATATTGTAGGAGTATAAAAATATAATTTTTATATGGGTAAGATAGTAAAAATATCATCTTTATAAATATAGCGAAATAAAAATCTGATTTTTATTATATCAGAAATAATATATAAGAATATGATTTTTATCATTGAAAAGATTCGATTTTTAAAAGTGAAAAGGTAGGATTTTTAAGATGAAAAGTTATGATTTTTAGTGATAGAAACGATATGATTTTCTTGACAAGAAGAATTGATTTTTACCGAAAGAAAAACCATATCTTTAAAGTATAAAGATTATATTTTATATTTGGAAAGGCGAAATCTTTATATTTGAAAAGGCGAAACTTTATATTTGAAAGGCGAAATCTTTATATTTGAAAAGGCGAAATCTTTATATTTAAAAAGGCGAAATCTTTATATTTGAAAGGCGAAATCTTTATATTTGAAAAGGTGAAATCTTTATATTTGAAAAGGCGAAGTCTTTATATAGAGAATAGCGTGATAAAATATAATCTTTATTATATGAACATCGTTGTAAAAATAGAATTTTTATCTATATAGCATCAGTGTAAAAATAGAATTTTTATCTATATAGCATCAATGTAAAAATGGAATTTTTATGTATATTGTAGCAATGTAAAAATTGAATTTTTATCATATATGTAGCAAAGTAAAAATACGATTTTGATCATTAGAATGGTTAAGGAAAAAATATGATTTTTAAATTGAAAGTTAACAAATGAAAATGTGATTTTTATTTTAAAGCCAGGAATATAAAAATGTGATTTTTATATATGTAGTGGCTACGGGCAACGAAAGTGACAAAAGGGCGGGAACAGAGATGACTTCTACATTTGAAGTGTCGTGGAGTTGGGATAGCTTTGGTGAGAACTTCTCACTTTAAATCTTCATTTCTAGTTAAAAAAATTCTACTAGGATGCAGACGGTGCTTAGTAGCACCCGACACCCATCGTCCACAGACCATGGATGGCTTGTATGCCTGTTTGATGTATTGTGAAATTTGTTTGTGATGTTGATGTGAAATCAATAATAAATTGCAGATGGTTGAAATAAATTAATTATCGTTGAAAATATAATTTTTAACGTGAATGTAAATAAATGAATATTTATAAACAAATCGGCCGATTTGTTTATATACACAGATTTGACTGATATTGATTGGGATGATAAATTTTACACATCGCCCAACTGCACAAATAAAAATCTGTGTTTGTTGATTTGAAACACCACATGGGTGTTGGGATGATATTTGGCGTACAGTAATCCCAATTATTTAATTGTATGTCGATCGATTA
Source organism: Allium sativum (assembly GCA_030737875.1). NCBI lineage: Eukaryota > Viridiplantae > Streptophyta > Magnoliopsida > Asparagales > Amaryllidaceae > Allium > Allium sativum. The sequence goes on along the minus strand of CM060912.1, from coordinate 961,763,166 downwards.
GTCGACAGACTGTGTAAGCATTAAATATTTATATTTGATGCTTATGTAGTTGTGTGGTGCACTTTGGATGATGGTTGATTGTTTATCGTTGCTATTATATACATGTGTTGTATGGAATCCATATAATTAACATTATATGGTAATTGATTGGGCCTCATTCCAATTGGGAAAATAATAAATATTATAAAAGAAAATTATAATAGTCATGTGTTGACGATGTTCATGTGTTGAAACTATTTATGTGTTGAGTAAAATTTTTTAACAATAAAATTTACATCTTTATCATATTTAAAATTAGAACCACTTTACAGTTGGAGTCTGATTAAAAATTAAACGATAGATACCATAATTTTATAAAATATATTACATAACAAAAATAGTCGTGTGTTGACAGTACTCATGCGTTGAGATTGGTCGTGTGTTGAAAGAAATACAGATTCATGTGTTGAATAGAATAAATATTCATTTTTTGAGTAGAATAACGAATTTATTGAAATATATAAAGCCGTGTTGATTAGAGTTGCGCTATTTTGATGTGAACGATATTTATATCGATTATATTCATTTTTATAATGAATATAGAAAACGTAGTGATTTCAAAATATAACGTTTTGAAAATATTATCATTTATATAGTAATGATATGAAATATTCAATTTTGATTTGAAATTGAATATAGAGTTGAAATGGTTTTGAAAACGAATTTAAAACGATTATAAAATACGTTTTAAAAGGAAATCGATGAAATATATATTATATATATTATATATATAATGGCCTGAATAGAACGCGCCGCGCCGCGGTAGTTCATGAATTTCGACCATTGACATCGAATTGACGTTGCGGGAGATCCGACCTTCGGATTCTCCTAAAACCGGAACCGTTGGGTTCGTACCGAAAAAAGCTTTCCAATGAATATTAGAAATCTGAAATCTAACAGTTGGATTTGGAATTATGTCCAAATCAAATTTGGAAAAGGTCGTTGTAAGTGCAGTTCGATGGCCGTTGATGGAAATCGACTGTACGGGCCTTGATAAAATTATTAAAAATATCTATAATTTGTGTAAAATCATAATATATGAATTGGAAAGAACTGGGATGAAAAATTCCACATTTTAAAGGATAAAAATATATTTTTATCGAAATGAACTAGTTTTGAACTAGAATTAAAATCAATTTATTTTTGAAATAAATTAATTGAATTTGAATTGGTTTTGAAAAGAACCAGAATTTCCAATATATATAAAGTGGAAGTGGATTTGAATCGAAATTGTCTTTGGAATATTTCGATGTTGGATTCCGTGATTATTACAGATATTGTTATGGGAATTTGAAAGATATATTTATATCGTTATTTCCAATACGATATTTGTTGGTTTCAGAATTTGATATTGAATATAAGCCGATATATTTCCTATTCAGAGCCTTGTATTTAATGTCAAATGTGATTTGGGTTTGTCGTGAATCGTGTTTTAGATGACATTGGTTCTTTAACCCAGTTAAAGACAGAATACTGATTTTTGAAAAGATTAAAACTAAGTGGAGTTTTAATGAATCTTTAATTAGATTGAAATGTGAATTGATAATTTAAATTATCAAATCTGAAAGGTGATCGAGAATGGAGTACCACCAGTTTTGCTCCAAAGCGATAGTTTAATCTTTAATTAGATTTGAACGTGAAATGGTAATTAACTTTACCGATAACACCGTGGTGTTAGGTATGGAGTATTGCCAGTTTTTCTCCATGGGATGAATAGGTTGGGATTGGGAAATAAAATTAATAATTACTTCGGTGTGGTTCGCTAATCCCGACTAGTTTGGAAAACCATAATATGGTTTGATATGATATCCAAAGAAAGATTAAAGAATAAATTTAGAAGAATTTATCTTTGATAAAATTAATGGGAACCCTTCCCTAAGAATGTGATTTCGTGAATAAAAGAATATTCTGAATTGGAATGAGGCGTTTGTTTTGTTTGTGTAACATTTGTTTATCACATACGTGGGTTATTCAGAAAGGCCGGGTTTATACCCATTCTGAATAACCGATTCGACGAGATGTTGAAGATGAAGACGGTGGTTGAAGACCGGAAGTCTTCACATCGTTTGGGTGATTACAGATGATCTCGATTGGGTTGTACACCCAAGATGAGGGAAACGGTTGGTGATCATCCTGACGTACTTGGAGATGGATGGATATACGAGGAAAGTGCCTCCGGTTTCGTTCAGACCCAGAACGAACTTGTAAATGGGTTGTGTGTCTGACATTGAATTTTATTCTGTGTTAATTGATCTCTATTAAATATACATTTGCTTGGCGGCGGGGAATTTATTCTCTTGCTTAACGCCCTTCTCTGAGACGTACGAGCTCATTGGTTGTATATCGATGGACATTAGTCGCATGGAGTGAATTGCCAGTGTGGCACGCATAAATGGAAATTCATCAAGGCTTCTGTTGAAAAGCAAAGTCTTGTGGTTGATGATCAAAGCATGGTCTGTGTGACGTAGCTTTGTGTATAACGTTGATTCGCGAGCCTCGCACCCCGGTATGAGACAAAAACGGGAGAAGGACCCAAGGAGTGCACCACATTTCTTTCTAGCTATGGTGATGTCAGTGACCTACCAGCCCTGACATTTAAATCTACTTTTCACCTATGTCGTTGTTGGAATGCGAGGCGCCTCGGATATAGGTCTGTAAGGAGCGGGAAACGTGTGTTCAGGAATTGCCAATCCTCAAAAGTAAGAGAGGACTGGCCTTGGAGGATCTAGGGATTGCTGTGTGCGGTCCCGAGGCATTTGCTAGAGTGTCTCGAACGGAGAGGAGCTTGCCCCTTGCCTCAACTCATGACGGAAATCCAATTTCCAATAAGTGATATTGCGGTTTTATTTGTAGAACCTAGTATGGCGACATAGTGGTATGGGTCATTCATGCCGCCTATGATTGTTATTTATGATTGAAATTGTTTTGACACTATACACTTATAGTAATATCAAAATAATGTGTTTTTAACGTATCAAGCATGCTTTGGCTATTATTAGGTAAAAACCCTATCCTCCGGCTTGCGTTGCATTGTGTGATGGGACCTGGGTCTCATAATAGCTTCATTTTTCTGTATTTAGCATTGCACGATTTGTTTTATGCACTGGTATTCTTGGAAGGAAACCCGTTCCGTGTTATACGGCGTGGTCCCTTGATATAACGAACTTTAAAATAAAGATTAATAACTGTTTTGGTTCTCACACCAGTCACATGACTGACCTGGAGTTTACTGTTTTAACCTAAACTCTGGGTGCCCCAATTTCCTACATGGGTAGCTAGTAGTTTTGGTTTTGCAGATTTATATTCACTGGATCCTGCTTTACAGCTGGAACGATGCTCGGAAAGCTCTGTATCCGTCCTTTACTTCTAGTTGTGTTTTTGTATTATTTTCCGCTGTGATGTATTTAAATGTAATTTAAATCTCTGATATTTTCTGTGTAATATTTACTCATACTCTGTATATTCTTGTATCTGATGGAATTGTTGAAATAACAATGAAATGTTCTTCCGTCTGCGTTCTGATTTGTCATGTTCTCAAAACGATCAGGGGTTTCGAACGGTCTTAGTCGGTTTAACGATCGATGCGGATCGAGCGAAATTCCTTACCGTTACAGGATTAGTAATATCCAATAAGAATACTCATTAGAGATTGGATCAGCATTATCCTAGAATGAGAATATTCATTAGAGATGGGGTTAACAACTCCCTAGAATGAGTCAGAGTGGAAAATTTATAATTAACGTACTTATTATATATATAATTCGATTTTGGAAAATATGATTTTGAATACATAAAAGTTATATATTTTTGAAAATTTAATCAACTAATTGATTGATGATTGTGTTGTGTGAATATGAATTCAACTAAAAAAAATTATTAAACAATTAAAGAATGGAAATTAACTTAGTTAAATAAACAACTTTAGCTTCATTTCCTTTTCGAGGACGAAAAGATTTTAAGTGGGGGAGATTGCAACAACCCGCAAATTCTGAACCAATTTAAAAATTTTATTTTAGAAAATTTAATGAATTTTGAAAATATAAAGTGATTTATTTTATATTATAATGGCTAGAATTCATTTTAATCGAAGTTAAAACGGATAAATTTAATTTGAATATAAATGGAGTTAGAAATGGCGCGGTAGTTTGAAAATTTTAATTTTGAACTTTAATTGAATGTACAGGATTCATAATAAATCAGAATTGAGAGAAACCAGAAAAATTGAAATTTTGTTTTAAAAATCAAAAGTTATGGCCAATTCAATATTTAGAAAGGTCGCTGTAGAATATATATATATATATATATATATATATTATATGGCCCGAAGGGCTACTTTTCACATATGAAGGAAATTGGACTCGAAACCGCTTCCATTGAGTCTGGAATAATGTTTCTGCATTTAAAAAGTATAAACACTAAAGTATTTTGAGTTTCGGAATTTATTTGTTTAAAAAATGAATTTTTAATATTAAATATATAGCCCTTGAAAATAGTCATTTTTCAAACGACCTCCGTTTTCGACGAAACCACTTTTGTTGGAACCGGAATGTCAAATTATAGCTAAGTTTCAATTTTCAGAATTTTTCGAAATAATATGTGAGCATGGCAAAAGAAAATGTGTATTGACTATTTAAGTTAAATTTAAATGACTTGAAAATAGCCATTTTTCAAACAGTCTCAGAATTCGACGAAATTAGTCTTGTTAGAACCGTATCGTCATAAGAAAGCTAAAAATAACTTTTCTGGAATTTTCTGAGGTCATATGTAACGATCTAAGATTTTGAAAATCAAATTTGAATTTAATATGAATTTTAAATAAAATTTGGAAGGTTTAAATAATCACTGATTCATATTTTAAGGCGATAATAATATTTAAATGATGGAAAATTAAATTTTTCTGTCGAATTTGTTACAACAATGTTTGTTTGGAGAAAACGTTTTGTCGTTAGTCGAATTATTAAAACGATTTGAAAATTTTGTTGCTAGAAACGATCAGAATTTGAAATTAAATTATAAATAAATATTCATCACAAATTTTTGTTCAGTTTCTGTTCGTGTAGTCTTAAAATATTTTATAGAAATTTATTGAAAATTTTATTTCGGATTTTTTTTTTCAAACGTATTTTAGGGTAACTGTGGTCTTTCTAACGCTGTACAGAATCAATCAACCGGCCTGTCTTTATTTCTGTTCTGGGATCATAACACAATATTATATATGATTATATTGTTAGTTTGGTGTAACTAGTTGTCGATAATTAAAAACAAGAGAAATCGAAATGGGAACATTCGGTATACAAATTGTAGGTGAAAGTTAATGGGTTCTAAGCTAGATATATGGGATGCCAGGAGTCACGCCATCTCCATTTGAAGAATTCGGACAAAAGAAATACACGTGTTAATCCCTCCTACACGTGTTAATCTCCATCTCCATTTGAAGACACGTTGCTCTCCCATAATGCTTTCTCATGCCACCTCATTTAGTGCTCACGTAGTTAATGCTCTCCTCCCTTTAGTTAGTGGCCTCTCCCACTTATGGCTTCTGCCATTTCACGGAAAAAAAAAATTGGTGAAGCCTGCGCATGCTCCTCTCCCCACGCACAACTCACCTTACACTGTCTCACCATCCTCCTCTTTCACTTCTTTTCCTCTTTTCAGAGAACCGCAACACTCTCCTCTTCCTTCACCGCTTTACCATGTCCTTGCATCACGTGAAAACTTTGCCACCCCTTCCTTTAAGAACAGCGGCACCCTAAGTCCCTCAGCAACCCTCCTCTTCTATCCTTGCATGCAGGCCCTCTTTCTTCCCATGCCGTAACTATCCCGCTTCTTCCCCTCGTTTAGTCTCCTCCGCAACCCTGGCAGACCTTCCACCGCACCATAAAGCCCTCGGCTCCACCGCAAATATCCATTTTGCTCACCACCGCCACACTTCCTTCCCTCCTCCTCAATTTTGCACGCGCACCTTGTTTTATAAAAAAAAGAAAAGAAAAAAGAAAAAAAAGGAAAGAAGAAGAAAAAAAAATGCATGAACAGTTCGCATGGATAGAGGGAATGGGCAATTTAATTTACTGTACTTGGCAATGCATATTGCATGCTTCGTCTATTTGAGCAAAGTGAAAATGTGAAGAAAAATATGAAGTTAAGGCTTTGTCTATTGAGCGAACGGATTGGGGCGCAAGGTAAAGAGAGAAAAGAAAAGGGAGAACGCAAACGAAGCATCGGAGACTGGAACGCATTGGTACAAAAACAGAAAAAAGCAGTGAAATTTCTGGGAAGCTATAAGGTGAGAATAATTTATTTTATCATTTATTTTAATTAGTAGTGATTATAATGTGATGTGATGATCGTTTGAATATAGATGTGAATGTGTGAATGGATGCATGTAACTAGATAACACACCGAACAATGAAAAGCGTTATTGACAGTAACGCTTGTGCACCGTTGAATTGGTTGTTACTAATGATGATTATAATGCATGATCATCTGACTTATATGGTTGATTTATTTTGGTTTGCATGATGCACACTCAACACCATGGTTGTGAAATCATACAGATAATCGATTCAATTCTCCTTCCTTATACGGAAGATTTATTTTTCAATATAAAAAAATTATTCTCTTAAGTCAAATTTTAATTTGAAAGAGCTTTGGAATATATATATATATATATATATATATATATATATAATATTATACCAGACCGTTCTAGGATGACAGAGAGGATGGCATCTAGGCTTGGATTTGGGAACCTTGTTTCCTGCTCTCCCTGACCATCCCTAACTAGTCCGACGGACGAAACGATTAATTCAAACAAAATTAGAATTTGGATTGATGTCGTTTTTAAACCTAGAAACCAATTAGGATTTCAATTAATAAATGCCGTGTAAGGACCATTTATGAAATTTAAATTTAAATTTAACATTTAAAATTAAAAGGGTTGAATTTCTATGGTTTATAACTTAATTTAATGTAGATTAAAATTTGTAATTATGAAATGATTTTTCAATTTAAACTTAAAAATCGATTTTGAAATAAAGTTATTTGAATTGGAAATATAAATTAAATTTGAAAGAACTCGAGCGAAATTTTATTTAAACCGATTTATAACGCGCTACGGCACGAAAGTTCGTAAATATCGATTTCAAAATGGTTATAACCTTATGGTTTGAAATCGGTTCGATTTGAAACATTGACTTTCAAATATAACCAGTTTTAAATTTTAGAGAATTCATGATAAGTTTTACTTTATTAATTTGAAGTAATTTGGAATGAATTATTGGAATTTTGAAGTGATTGGAAATATATTTGAATTCAATGGCTATTGCAGCATTTAATAACGTTCAAACGTTATTATTTACATTCCAAAGATAAACGGTTTTTGAAATTTATAATGTAAACCATTATTTAAATGGTTAAAAGATTTAAAATGGTTCGGAAGGATTTAAATAATTGAATTTGGAATTATTTATTAAATTCTAAAGATTAGAATTTAAAAGGAAATGAGTTGGATGGAGTTGTGACGGATATTCGATGTGTAATTCCAAAGTTGAACAAATATTATCAGAAGCATTAGAAAATATTACCTCAATGTTCTGATAGTGTTTGATTGAGTTGTGAATTTACATCGAATATAAGTTGATTTAACTCTATCAAACTTACGTTCGAATATAAATGGTTTGGATTATCATATATGAAATTTTAATCCAAATAGAGATTTGGTGAATTGAATAACTTGAGGAAATGAATAAAGAAATATGAGAATTGGAAGGCATGTTTTGAAATATAAGGTCGGAAAAGCGAATCTTTGATTCGAAATAAAGAGTTAAGATGAAAACTGAGTTTATGACAAATTCCAACTTTGAAATTCTAATAAATTGAAATGATTGGAAGGAAATTGAATTGAAAGGCCCGTATGATTCATGACCATCGATTTAAGAATACGCTTATTACTTGGGAAGTCCGGGATCGGATTTAAGTTCGAAACCATTCCAAGTAATAATACGATGCATGAAGCAAATTCAAGACTTGGAATCTACGAGTGAAGACCGTGGTTCTTCACATTGAACGGACTGATTGCCGATTGGTTTCTTTACTGATAGCTACAGAAGAGAGATGCCCCTATTCCCAGAGTGGCAGGAAGTACGAACGTATGGGGAGAACTTTCGGATTTCGGTCCGTTCAAACCCAGGACGGACGTGTATGGATGGTGTGTCTGACATTGAAATTGACCGCATAGCACTGATCTCCGTTAATATATATCCGATTTGTGGTAAATATTTTATCCTCATCTCTAAGTCATATGAACTTAGAGGGTATGCATTGATTGAAATCGGTGATATGTCGTGAAATGTCAATGTGGCATACCCAAGTTATGAACGAGCTAGTGATGATCAAGGCATTGCTTTTCTAGGCATGCTTTGTGTATGACGTGACATCGACAAACCTCACACCCCGGATGATGAGAAACTGGCGGTTAGGTTGTGTATATATATATGTGAATTGATGATGACCGCTGCAGCAGTGGGAAACCACTTATGAATGATGGAATAGGGTATGTTCAGGGGGCCGTGTCTGGTCGAAAACCGTTGACCTGCCTCGCGATTTGTATTGGTGTCCGCGTCTGGATGAAGAACCCGTGATTACATTTCGTTTGTATTCCGATTGATCTTTCGTGCCAGGAATCATCAAGTTGGAAACCCAAATCTCCAATACGTGCCACATGGTTTTGTTTGTATATCTACATATGAGGTGACATAATAGGATGGGGTATTATGCCGTCTAGGATTAATACATTTATTTGCGAAATGGTTTTCTTCCACACTATATATAATAATATGAAAAGAGGATTTTCCGTATGAAAGCATGTTTGGTTATCATAAGATAAACCTCGCCCATCTGGTGTGCGCTTGCATTGTGTGATGTGGGACGAGCTTATGATAGCTGCATTTTAAAAATATCATTTCGTATTTATATGCATGGGTGTTCACATGGAGCAAAACCCCGTTGCGCGATAGCGGCGTGGTTCGGTGAATGTCCCAACTTTAAAATAAATACTAAAAACAACTGTTTTTTGTTCTCACACCAGTCCCATGACTGACCTGGAGTTTATTGTTCCTTCCTAAACTCTGGGTGCCCATTAAATTTTCACACGGGCAGCTAGTAGTTTAGTTTTGCAGCTATCATTCGTTGGAGCAAATTTCGAAGCACTTTCTGAGTTGGCGTCCACGCTAGAGTTAAAGTTTCCGCTGTGTCTTTTGATCTTCCGATGAGAGTAAATTTCTTTCTTCCGCTGTAAAGTATATATGTATGTGTAACTATGATATTCAGGTAACTCTGATGAAATATTGTTCTTGAGCAATGGAAAGTTCTGTTATTTTGTTCAATGTATGTATGTACCCATAACAATTCGTCTTTCTGAACGGTTTAAGTTGGTTTAATTACCGGTAAGAACCAGGCAAAAAGGCGGGTCATTAAAGTTGGTATCAGAGCTTTGGTTTATACAAAGCTATGGGGTACGACATGTTTTGAACAAAAGATAGAACTCATCAGAGTTATAACATCTCATTAGAGATAGGGTTAGAAATGCCCTAGAATGAGATTTTGGGATATCCGTTGAGAGAGCGTATTTTGAAATCCATATAAATTATTTTTAAACTCGTAAATCGTTTTTGAAAAAGATAATTATTTTGAAATATAATTGAAGATAAGGAATTCTTGAGTATTTTGTTCAACGTCGCGATTGGACTATCGAGTATATAGGGATTTTGAATATACGCCTAGCTAACGTATATACGAAGTCCAGTATATACTAGATAGATATAGAATCACACTCTAGTCACTCGGGGATGATTCGGTTGATGACTGCAGCACCATCGGCATTCATTTTCAAGTTTGGAAAGTGTGATGACTATATAATTCCAGTTTAAACATCGAGGAATACTTAAAATCATCAGGCTAAGTATTTTAATGAATAAACCTTAATAAAAGGGTTTGGTAAATTAATATAGAAATTTAATTTAGGAAAACAAACTAGAGGTCTTGAAGAAAAAAAAAATTGAGATTGGCTTAAGAAAACTTAAAGTCCTTGAAGCCTTAAAACTTTGAATAGGTTAAATAAGCACTTGAGAAGTTAGAAAGATATATCTTAAGAGTAAAATCTCACTTAAGAATTGGGTAATGTATTGTTGAAAATGCACGTAAGGAGGATAATTTACCATATCTCAGATTTCCAAGAATAATGGATCAAAGTATAACTAACGTTTGAATATGAATTTTGAAATTTAATAGGTTTTAATCAGAGAAGATATCATATTCCTCGATGAGTGTCAAACAATAGAATTTAACCTATACCTAACAGGAATGGTGAACGATAAATTACAAGTTAAAATAATTTGCTTGGAAGTATATTTTAGCAAAGCGAACTCCTTAAGGAATTTAAAGGTAATTTGACTTAAGCAAGAAATTGTTTAAAGGATGATTTAAAATATAATTAAAATTTTAAGTGGGGGAGAAAACCACTCTTCCCTATTGAGACAGTATGAGTAAGCCAATTTGAATTATCTAACAAGAAATTGCCTAAGACACAAAGGAAATATTAAAATACGATTTACCTTAATTGAATTATCCGTAGTCGTATCGCTAGGTGCACACGATTTCTCTATCTCGACCTACGCTAGTTCCTTTTCGAACCTTTTGTTATTGAAGGCATCATTCATCTTATGAACTTAGTCAAGAAATTTGATTCGAAACCTCACACTGATATTGAACTTTATCTATAACTTGACCTGAACTTATGCAATTTGATTCGTCAAATGAAGCCAAGTTTTAAAATTTCAAACTAGAGATGGTGATCCATCCAAATATTTTGTTAACAAAATCTCAATAAATAAACGTTGAGTAGTTATTGAAAAGTTTGAAATAAAAAGGTTTAACTTATGCAAGGAAAATGGATTTTGAAAGATGAATTTTAAGGATTGGTTCTAAAATTTTTGAAACTTATTTCTAATGTTTTGAATAATGATGGTTTGAAACATGCACGTACTAAATTAGAGTGCGCAGCGAAAGCGTGATGGTATATTTGAATAAGGAATGAATAAAGCCCTATAGTACGATTAAAATGAGTTATGTTTGAAAAAGAAAAAAGGGGGTACAACTATTTGAATCATAAAGAGATTTCTGAGATTTCGACTTATGGCTCTTGAAATACTCTATCTTGTGATATACAAAGATATTAGAAATGAAGTGTAAACGATTTTCAAAAACTTTAGGAAATAGGAAGGCTTGAATTCGTATGAAATCAGATTTGAAAGGTTCGAATAGTTTAAATAGGATCATGGATTTCGAAATATGGAACATAAATTGCATTCTAGAAAGTTGAAAATTTTATTTTCAATTGGATGAATTTGGTTTCCAAGTAGTTTTGATATGATGAATAGTTTATAAAAGAGATTTCGACGACTGGAATCCTGATATTTTGAAATGTTTTGAAACGACAAGTATTTGTAAATTATGGTCGCAAAATAATTTACAACTTCGGGATATGAAATGATTTGGGTTGTTCGAGTAACCGTGACAAAAACATGGTTGTGAGGAGGTATTGGATTTTGTGCGATGGGTGATACTCAGTTCCCCTGTCATGAGGATGAACTTCTCGAACTAATAACATATAGATTTCGTCATAGTATATTTGAAATCTTGGAAGCAAATTGGTTTTGGAAATCCCGAAGCGAAGTATGGTTTTCTATATGAGAGAAATTAGTGTATTTCAATGGTTTGAAATGGAAAATGGGATTCCAAGTCCGAGAGATCATCTTGAGTTTTCAAAAATTTGAAATTTAGGTAAGATTTATTTTACTTATGAATAATTTTACGAACTCTCCTTTTCGAGGACGAAAAGTTCTTAAGTGAGGGAGAATGTAACGATCTAAGATTTTGAAAATTAAATTTGAATTTAATATGAATTTTAAATAAAATTTGGAAGGTTTAAATAATCATTGAATCAGATTTTAAGGCGATAATAATATTTAAATGATGGAAAATTAAATTTTTTTGCGGAATTTGTTACAACAATGTTTGTTTGGAGAAAACGTTTCGTCGTTAGTCGAATTATTAAAACGATTTGAAAATTTTGTTGCTAGAAACGATCAGAATTTGAAATTAAATTATACTTAAATATTCGTCGCAAATTTTTGTTCAGTTTCTGTTCGCGCAGTCTTAAAATATTTTATAGAAATTTATTGAAAATTTTATTTTGGAAATTAATTTTTTTTTTCAAACGTATTTTAGGGTAACTGTGGTCTTTCTAACACTGTACAGAATCAATCAACCGGTCTGTCTTTATTTCTGTTCTGGGATCATAACACAATATTATATATGATTATATTGTTAGTTTGGTGTAACTAGTTGTCGATAATTAAAAACAAGAGAAATCGAAATGGGAACATTCGGTATACAAATTGTAAGTGAAAGTTAATGGGTTCAAAGCTAGATATATGGGATGCCAGGAGTCACGCCATCTCCATTTGAAGAATTCGGACAAAAGAAATACACGTGTTAATCCCTCCTACACGTGTTAATCTCCATCTCCATTTGAAGACACGTTGCTCTCCCATAATGCTTCCTCATGCCACCTCATTTAGTGCTCACGTAGGTAATGCTCTCCTCCCTTTAGTTAGTGGTCTCTCCCACTTATTGCTTCTGCCATTTCACGGAAAAGAAAAAAAATGGTAAAGCCTGCGCATGCTCCTCTCCCCACGCACAACTCACCTTACACTGTCTCACCATCCTCCTCTTTCACTTCTTTTCCTCTTTTCAGAGAACTGCAACACTCTCCTCTTCCTTCACCGCTTTACCATGTCCTTGCATCACATGAAAACTTTGCCACCCCATTCCTTTAAGAACAACGACACCCTAAGTCCCTCAGCAACCCTCCTCTTCTATCCTTGCATGCAGGCCCTCTTTCTTCCCATGTCGTAACTATCCCGCTTCTTCCCCTCGTTTAGTCTCCTCTGCAACCCTGGCAGACCTTCCACCGCACCATAAATCCCTCAGCTCCACCGCAAATATCCATTTTTCTCACCACCGCCACACTTCCTTCCCTCCTCCTCAATTTTGCATGTGCAACTTGTTTTATAAAAAAAAGAAAAGGAAAAAGAAAAAAAGGAAAGAAGAAGAAAAAAAACGCATGAACAGTTCGCATGGATAGAGGGAATGGGCAATTTAATTTACTGTACTTGGCAATGCATATTGCATGCTTTGTCTATTTGAGCAAAGTGAAAATGTGAAGAAAAATATGAGGTTCGGGTTTTGTCTATTGAGCGAACGGATTGGGGCGCAAGGTAAAGAGAGAAAAGAAAAGGGAGAACGCAAACGAAGCATCGGAGACTGGAACACATTGGTACAAAAACAGAAAAAAAGCGGTGAAATTTCTGGGAAGCTATAAGGTGAGAACAATTTATTTAATCATTTATTTTAATTAGTAGTGATTATAATGTGATGTGATGATCGTTTGAATATAGATGTGAATGTGTGAATGGATGCATGTAACTAGATAACACACCGAACACTGAAAAGCGTTATTGACAGTAACGCTTGTGCACCGTTGAATTGGTTGTTACTAATGATGATTATAATGCATGATCATCTGACTTATATGGCTGATTTATTTTGGTTTGCATGATGCACACACAACACCATGGTTGTGAAATCATACAGATAGTCGATTCAATTCTCCTTCCATATACGGAAGATTTATTTTTCAATATAAAAAAATTATTCTCTTAAGTCAAATTTTAATTTGAAAGAGCATTGGAAATATATATATATATATATATATATACATATAATATTATATCAGACCGTTCTAGGATGACAAAGAGGATGGCATCTAGGCTTGGGTTTGGGAACCTAATTTCCTGCTCTCCCTGGCCATCCCTAACTAGTCCGACGGACGAAACGATTAATTCAAAAAAAAAATTGAATTTGGATTGAAGTCGTTTTTAAACCTAGAAACCAATTAGGATTTCAATTAATAAATGCCGTTTAAGGACCATTTATGAAATTTAAATTTAACATTTAACATTTAAAATTAAAAGGGTTGAATTTCTATGGTTTATAACTTATTTTAATGTATATTAAGATTTGGAATTATGAAATGATTTTTCAATTTAAACTTAAAAATCGATTTTGAAATAAAGTTATTTGAATTGGAAATATAAATTAAATTTGAAAGAACTCGAGTGAAATTTTATTTAAACCGATTTATAACGCGCTACGGCGCAAAAGTTCGTAAATATCGATTTCAAAATGGTTATAAACTTATGGTTTGAAATCGGTTCGATTTGAAACATTGACTTTCAAATATAACCAGTTTTAAATTTTAGAGAATTCATGATAAGTTTTACTTTATTAATTTGAAGTAATTAGGAATGAATTATTGGAATTTTGAAGTGATTGGAAATATATTTGAATTCAATGGCTATTGCAGCATTTAATAACGTTCAAAAGTTATTATTTAGATTCCAAAGATAAACGGTTTTTGAAATTTATATTGTAAACCATTATTTAAATGGTTAAAAGATTTAAAATGGTTCGGAAGGATTTAAATAATTGAATTTGGAATTATTTATTAAATTCTAAAGATTAGAATTTAAAAGGAAATGAGTTGGATGGAGTTGTGACGGATATTCGATGTGTAATTCCAAAGTTGAACAAATATTATCAGAAGCATTAGAAAATATTACCTCAATGTTCTGATAGTGTTTGATTGAGTTGTGAATTTACATCGAATATAAGTTGATTTAACTCTATCAAACTTACGTTCGAATATAAATGGTTTGGATTATCATATACGAAATTTTAATCCAAATAGAGATTTGGTGAATTGAATAACTTGAGGAAATGAATAAAAATATATGAGAATTGGAAGGCATGTTTTGAAATATAAGGTCGGAAAAGCGAATCTTTGATTCGAAATAAAGAGTTAAGATGAAAACTGAGTTTATGACAAATTCCAACTTTGACAATTCTAATAAATTGAAATGATTGGAAGGAAATTGAATTGAAAGGCCCGTATGATTCATGACCACCGATTTAAGAATACGCTTATTACTTGGGAAGTCCGGGATCGGATTTAAGTTCGAAACCATTCCAAGTAATAATACGACGCATGAAGCAAATTCAAGACTTGGAATCTGCGAGTGAAGACCGTGGTTCTTCACATTGAACAGACTGATTGCCGATTGGTTTCTTTACTGATAGCTACAGTAGAGAGATGCCCCTATTCCCGGAGTGGCAGGAAGTCTGAACGTATGGGGAGAACTTTCGGATTTCGTTCCGTTCAGACCCAGGACAGACGTGTATGGATGATGTGTCTGACATTGAAATTGACCGCATAGCACTGATCTCCGTTAATATATATTGGATTTGTGGTAAATATTTTATCCTCATCTCTAAGTCATATGAACTTAGAGGGTATGCATTGATTGAAATCGGTGATATGTCGTGAATTGTCAATGTGGCATACCCAAGTTATGAACGAGCTAGTGATGATCAAGGCATTGCTTTTCTAGGCATGTTTTGTGTATGATGTGACATCGACAAACCTCACACCCCGGATGATGAGAAACTGGCGGTTAGGTTGTGTATATATATGTGAATTGATGATGACCGCTGCAGCAGTGGGAAACCACTTATGAATGATGGAATAGGGTATGTTCGGGGGGCCATGTCTGGTCGAAAACCGTTGATCTGCCTCGCGATTTGTATTGGTGTCCGCGTCTGGATGAAAAACCTGTGATTACATTTCGTTTGTATTCCGATTGATCTTTCGTGTCAGGAATCATCAACTTGGAAACCCAAATCTCCAATACGTGCCACACAGTTTTGTTTGTATATCTACATATGAGGTGACATAATAGGATGGGGTATTATGCCGTCTAGGATTAATACATTTATTTGTGAAATGGTTTTCTTCCACACTATATATAATAATATGAAAAGAGGATTTTCCGTATGAAAGCATGTTTGGTTATCATAAGATAAACCTCACCCATCTGGTGTGCGCTTGCATTGTGTGATGTGGGACGAGCTTATGATAGCTTCATTTTAAAAATATCATTTCGTATTTATATGCACGGGTGTTCACATGGAGCAAAATCCCGTTGCGCGATAGCGGCGTGGTCCGGTGAATGTCCCAACTTTAAAATAAATCCTAAAAACAACTGTTTTATGTTCTCACACCAGTCCCATGACTGACCTGGAGTTTATTGTTCCTTCCTAAACTCTAGGTGCCCATTAAATTTTCACACGGGCAGCTAATAGTTTAGTTTTGCAGCTATCATTCGTTGGAGCAAAGTTCGAAGCACTTTCTGAGTTGGCGTCCACGCTAGAGTTAAAGTTTCCGCTGTGTCTTTTGATCTTCCGATGAGAGTAAATTTCTTTCTTCTGCTGTAAAGTATATATGTATGTGTAACTCTGATATTCAGGTAACTCGGATGAAATATTTTTCTTGAGCAATGGAAAGTTCTGTTATTTTGTTCAATGTATGTATGTACCCATAACAATTCGTCTTTCGGAACGGTTTAAGTTGGTTTAATTACCGGTAAGAACCAGGCAAAAAGGCGGGTCGTTACATCATATGTGGCCCCGGCATATTTAAATGTACGGTCAATAGTTAATTAATTAATTTTAAATAAATATTCTGCAGATTTCGGAATTGGACCCCGAGACCTGTCCCATTGCGTTCAAAAGGCCTCCAAACATTAAGATCGACAGTAAGCAAGCCCAATTCTGAGACAGTCCAGAAACCCACCTTTATAACGCGTTTTTCAATGAATGTAATAATAATAAAAAACCTAAACCTAATGCTGCCACCGCCATGTCCATTCGAAGGCCAGAAATTTCCCGAATTCAAACCTTAATTTATCTCAATTCGTTCAGTGAAAATCAACAAATTATATATCAAATCGAAGAGAATTCCGAGAGCTTCGAATCTATATGGTTAAGATCGGGATTTGGTTCACGGATTTCACGAATTTTGAGCAGGAAGGGGTGCCGTTCACGGTGGTTTTCAGGCGCCTAGGGACCCGCGAGCTGTCCATGGTGGGGGCGCAGGTGCGGTGGTCGAAGGCGTTCGTCGTGGTGATGTCAGATCGACAGTGGGTGGCTTAGGTTGGCGCGCAGGGGGATTGGAGGATGGAGATCGGTTCGGCCGTAACAGCAAGGGGAAGAAGAAGGTTTATATTTTAATATTATTTTATTTATTTAATATCTAATATATCCAATCTTTAAAATTCAATAACTCTTTCATACGAGGGCCGTTTGAAGAACCGTAAGTTGCGTTGGACTCGTCTTTCCGAGGTCTTCGCAATGGCGCAGACTAGGGCTTCAACTGTGACAGTTGAATTTTCAGCCATATCAATGTGAGTACTCTGAATTTTAGTATTTAATTAATTATCAATTATTTTTCTCGCATTAAAAATAATTGTATTGTGATGTTAATTCAAATCTGAAATGTTCTGTGTTGTATAAATTGTCGATTGTTGCTTGTGATAAGTTTGTTGGTCATGTTATGTTAGATCCGCATTGAAATCTCATATATTGTTGAATTTTATTTGCGATTAGAAATTTAAATCTAAATGTAGATTTAAATCATATTTTATTCAGATATAGTTGCTCTAATTTATTTTAAATTATTAAAATACTATTTTTATTATTCTGAGATGAACAATGGAATCTGATTGACCAGTAAAAACTTATTTTAGTTTGTTGAATTTAAAATAGAAATTGAAAGACAAATAAAATATTATTTTTATTTGTTTATTTACAATAGAATAGGAACAACTAATAGAATATATTTTCATTTGTTTCATTACAATATAATACACTGGATAAACATAATCATCAGAGTTACACAGTATACAGGATCACACTTAGTACAAATACAGTTCAACTATACATAAATGTCTACAGCGGAAACAAACAAAATATGTACAATAGGAGCTGAACAGCATAAAAAGAGATAAATAATAGAATCCATCTTCAGCTCCAGCTATCCAGAAAGAGCCAGCTAAAGATGGATTCTATTATTTATATCTTTTTATGCTGTTCAGCTCCTATTGTACATATTTTGTTTGTTTCCGCTGTAGACATTTATGTATAGCTGAGCTGTATTTGTACTAAGTATGATCCTGTATACTGTGTAACTCTGATGATTACGTTTATCCAGTGTATTCTATTGTACATTCTCTGGTGTATTTATTTAATACTGTTCTGCTATTATCTGTTTCTATGTTGTATTCCAATGATTACCCTTGTCTCCGTCCGTACGGGAAGTGGGGTCATCATAGAATGAAACAAATTATAGCACTGGAATATGTTATTAGAATTGAAAAACAAATTAATCACTATCGTAAATTTATATTAGTTAAAAACAATTACTTATTTTAGTCAATTTATACTAGTTAAACCCAAAATAGACATTTTGTAAGAAATATTCATTTTTGTCAAAATGAATTAGTTGAAGCAATTTATATATAGATATATAGATATATATATATATCTTATGTTTGGCAAGATATATACTTGTCAAGATAGGTTAGTTAAATCAAAATATTTATCATTTTTGTCCTATTAGAATGGCTAAAACAATATAACCGTTTTTGCTTGAGTTTAAACTAGCGGAATAGAAATTGCCAATAGAGATGAAGTTATTATTCTTATTCGTTCATTGCAATAGAATTATGTATAGTATAATAGAGATATTTTCTTATCATGGTTATATATCTTGTGTATTACACTTCCATTCACAAGTTACCCGACTTGTTTATGTGTTTGGGATGATTATTTCCACACATTGCCCAAGTGCACAAATTAGTTTATTATTTGTTTGTTGGTTGAAACCCCACATGGGTGTTGGGATGAAAATTTACATACACTAATCCCAATATTTAGTTGTATGTTGATCGTTGGATCGACAATCTGCGATGAGCGTTGTTATTTAATTTTAACGCTTACACAGTGGAAATGTCACTTTGGTTGTAGATGGATGATTTGATGATTATACTGTTATTATCATATATATGATGTGTGTGCAATCCATATAATCCAAATTATATGGTAAATGATTGAGTCGCATTTCGATTCAGGTGTTCTTTTAAATAAGAATATTTTTACATTAGGAATCCTTTTTATATAAAGTATATATTTTTCATAAAATATATTGTTAATCAAGTATATGTTAAAACAAAGAATATTTGTAAAAGATAAAAATTTGTAATATAAAGAAAACTTCTCACTTAGAATCTTTTATATAAAGAATATTTTTAATGATTATTTTAAAATTTGTTTTTTTTAAAGATTATTAGGATTTGCAATTATATTTTGTGATATGAAATAAATTGAGATGTGAAGTGGATTTATCGTGGATGGTGTTTTAAACGACAGTTGTCCTTTAATCCAATTTACATTGAAATTATTATTTGGAATTTATAAATCTATTTTACAGATTTAAAAAGGCATTTTCTAAAAATCAAGTTTTCTAATTTAATATATTAAACTGGAATTAAGTGGAAATTCGATTGGTAATAATCGAAAAGGGCTTCTGTAAAAAAAGACCGATATTATACATGGAATTTAAGAGGCTTTACCGTTATTCCATTTATATTATTAGTCCGATATAGAAATCTATATCGATTATGTATTGATTTGATTTCTGTGGAATTCCATATTTTGGAAATTGATTTGAGGGTTTATCGTGAACTGTGTTTTAAAGGACACTAGTTCTTTAACCTGTTTAAGACAAGATTTATTTCTTAAAATAAATGATCTTGTAATAATGATTTTTGATATCAAATCAACTGGAGTTTTAATAAATCTTTTAAGGAAGATTTAAGATTTTATTTTCAGAGTTTATCTTTGATAAAATTAATGAGAATCTTCTAATATGAATATCTAATTAAAAGAATATTCTGAGTTGGAATGTGGCGTAATGTGTGATATTCCAATATTTGCTTTTTAATCACAAAATACGCGAGTTATTTAGAAAGACCGGGTTTAACCCATTCTGAATAATCATCACGACGATCAAGAGTCGAAGATGAAGATGGTGATTGAAGACCGAAGGTTTTCACATCGTTGGGATGATGATGACTGGTATCTTGAATTGGGATTGGCCTTCCAAGGCAACGTATTTAGTAATGATCGTCCAAACGCATTTGGAGATCGACATACACGATTGTTTCGCTCAAACCCAGAGCGGACTTGTAAATGGGTTGTGTGTCTGACATTGTATTCATTTCTACTGTATGTGTTGAACGTTACTGATTATATATTTATGTTTGGTGGTGAAGAATTTATTCTTTACTTATCACCCTTCTCTAGGACATATGAGCTTAGAGGTTATATATATATATATTGGTAGATGATCAATAATATGGTAGGGTCAGAAAATGTGACATGCTAAGATGCAAATGATCAAGGCTTTGTTGAAAAGCAAGCCTTGTGGTTGATGATCAAAGCACAGTCTCTTTAGGCATAGCTTTTGGTATATCGTGACTTCGCGAGCCTCACACACCGGTTGAGTCTAAAACGGGAGAAGGGAACGCAGGGAGTGCACATGTTTCTTTCTAGCTAGAAGTGGTGTTAGTGCTTAAACTGTCTGACATTTGCTTATGTGGTTGTTGGAATTTTGCGAGGCCTCGTTTTATTCTTATAGGTCGCCCACTGCTGATTTGTAGGTCCAATAGGATCGGGGAGCGTGTGTTCAGGCATAACTAATCCACTAAAGTATTTGTGGACCGGCCCTGCGGTATCCAAGGGTTCGCCAGTGTCCGAATCCTGAGACATTGCTAGAGTGTCACGAATCGGTCAGGATCTCCTCCCTAGCCTTGACTCATGATGGAAACCCAATTTCCAATACGCCCTTGTGGTTTCGGTTGTATAACTAGTATGGCGACATAGTAGATGGTAGCTATGCCGTCTAGGATTAATATTATATTTGAAATGTTTTAAATATATATATATATATATACACACTAATAATAATATCGTTTTTACGTATCAAACATCTTTTGACCATTATAAGGTAAAACCCTATCCGCCGGTTTGCGTTGCATTGTGTGATGGGACCTGGGTCTTATAATGGTTTCATTTTTCTAAAAAAAAAAGCATTACGTTATTTGACGATTTACTTTATTTATGCACTGGCAATCCAATGGAGTAAACCCGTTTCGCGTTAGCGGCGTGGTCCTGTGATTAGCCTACTTATTAGATAAGTTAAGTTAAGAATTCTCACACCAGTCCCACGACTGACCTGTAGTTTGTTTCACTTCGCAAACTCGGGTGCCCTCTTTTCACATGGGCAGTCGAGTAGCTTTTTGCAGATATAGTTAAGCAGGATCCTGGACTGAAGCCTGAAGTTGTGTCCAGAATATTGATGGCCTTCCGCTGAGATTAGTTCCGCTGCAACGTATTAATCTATTGTAATTTATCTTCCGCTGTATTATTTATCGATGTACTCTGATATTCTGTACTCTGATGTAACATTTATTATTGATGTTACAAAAGTCTGTGTTGTTGTCCTGATGTGTTGTATGCCCAAAGTTAACATATGCGGAATTTGAACGGTCTTGATCGATCTTGCGATCGATTGGGGTCGGGAAAAATCCGGGTCGTTACACCTAACCCCACCCATTAGTTTAGTTAAAATGTTTTATTGGTTAAGTGTTGCCTTAATTAACTTAACCCTACCATTCCTGACTTAGCTTTAATTTATTCATTAAAGCACCAACCACTCACATTAGACAGGTAACGTTGCAGTCACTGGATGTGTCGGTCGGGTCTGGGCAGTTTTACACCGCAACTCAGTCTAACCTCGGGTTCTTTTGGGCTCGATGCACTAACCTCTCACATTACATATATATTGTTACGATTGCTGGATGTGCCGAGCGGTTCCGGGCAGTCTTACACCGTAACTCAATCTAACCTCGGGTTAGGCATATTCGTCTTTTCTAAATTTACATATTTACCTCTTTATATTTATATGTAAATTATTGTCATTCAAGTCAAGCCCCACTTTCCCTTTAAATCAAGTTCATAATTTTAGGTATAAAAATTTATACCACTTTATGCCATAAAACTTTTACATGTGTATGAGCCAAATATGCCAATTATATGTAATTTCATGTTTTTTCCCAATGTTACCCCCGTTAAACGTTCGCATAAATCACATAAAATGTTAGGCTCGCTACATAACCTAACTCATACACAAAAGGGGAAAAAGAGGAACATGTAATATTCCAACATCATAAAATATGGATTTAACTACATATGTGCCATATGAATTCGGCATAGAACAATATACATGAACTTGCAAATTTAGATCTACTCAACATGAATCGTAAAATAGGGGGTTTACATAGAACTACATAAACTTAAATTAAAAATGCGGTTGTGAACTTGCAAATTAGCATGTAGTTCTAGTCATATAGGTGAACATGGTTGAACTTGCATAAACATAGCAAAATTCCCAAATATACATACAACATATAGGTGTCATCTCCTAATTATACAGTGTGATTTGCCTTGCCAAATTAGACAACATAACATGTCATTGCCATTTTATTCAACATGATATGTCATCGCCAAATTATACAAAATGATATGTCATCGCTAAATTATACAACATAATATCGCCAAATTATACAACATATAGGTCCATTGCCAAGCATTTAACATTTATCATCAAATTACATACAACATGATCACAAACTTATCATGTTAAGAGCCATAGTCTTAATCATTTCAGTTTTAACAAAAAGTATAGGCATAATTTTACATTAGGCATTGTTCTACATCCATTTATTTTAGTCACGATTCTAAAATCATTTAGGTCTAAATGATAATGGACTTACAAAAAGGAGACTTGTCTTGTGTTCTGGGATCTGTATTCTGAAATTGAATAGTTCTCCTTTGTTGTAGACGTTCAATTCTCTTAGTTGAATTAGATTTGATTTATAATTCGTAACTTGCTTCCTAGTTGAAGGAGAATGGCGGCTACTCTAGGTTGAGTATTGACAGCATGACGGTCCTAGGAATATTTTTGTGTGGCTTAGTTTTAGATTTAGGTTGCTTATGTAGAAGTTTGATTTAATAGGAGCCGTCAGATCATCCTAGGGCCAATCAAAGCCATTCAAACCTAAGAGAACCAACCAGAATTTGCCACACAAGCCCTTATGACTCAGAAATTGTCACACGAAGAAACAAGTCAGGTTTCAGATCTGACCCGAGGGGGAGGTCGACCCTCAGGTCGACCCCTAAGTCCACACCCTGGTCGACCTATGTGACCCAGGTCAACCCCCTGGTTGACCTGATTTCTGGCGCGAAATTTCCTGCCCAACCTGCTCCGGGATTTTTGAATTTCGAAACTTGAATTTGAATTTCAGGCTGGTTTTATTATTTAAATTCTTGAATCTTCTGAAGGTTATAACTCCTTCATACGGAGTCCGATTTACGAAACTCATACTCTATCTCAAGCAGAATTCCGAGACGAACGCAATGGTTTAACCCTTTTCCCTTAATTCTCACATTTGTAATTAATTATTCTTTAATTCGTTGCTTTAATGGTTTTACAGAAAATACGAGGTGTTACAATTAGAAAAATATAATTCCATAGATTCCAACATTTCTTGTTTCGAAGAAATCTGACTTGTAACAAATCCTGTATACTCAGTTGAAGTTCAAGTCATTGAATTACGAACTACCACGATATTATTTGCTCGTTTATAATTATATTATAATTTATATGATCAATTTTCAATTAAATAATATATTCATTATTAATATTTATTCATTATTAATATTCAATTCTAACTGAATTAAATATCTTATATTATCTAAATTATACTATATTGTAAATTCAACCATTTCAGACTATTTCAAAAAAAAAATATTATCCCATTAAATATTATATTAATCAAATATTCTAAATATTTAAATTTAAATCTTTTAAATTCCCAAACCATTTTATTAAAATAATTATTTATTAAATAACTAAAATCAGGGACGTTACATAAGATTTAATTTCACAAAATTTCCTTTTTTCTTATAAACTTTCATTATACCTTTATTCTTTTATATAATTCTATATATAATTGATAATCAACTTCTAGTTATATGTCTTTTATTAAAATTTTCTATATCCTTAAATTTCCGGAAAATTTCGCCAGCGTCTCCTTTGTACAGGTCGCTCAATACAACTACAAATCGCTTCTTTAGCCCCTTCCCATTTAAAAAGAAAAACAAAAATCCAAGCGACTTGCCGATTCGGTGCATAAAAACTCATGTTGAATTAAATACTTACCTTTCTTGTCAAGAATTCAATTTATTTATCTTCATACACTTCATTCCATATCTGTCTAAAATATATATCCAGTCATTCCAATTTATTCCAACTCAGTCAAATCGTTTTAACTCAATTCTCTAATTCTTTCTCTAAGTAGCTCTTTCGCCTATTTCACTTTTTATTTGAACATGTCGTGTTCATATACAATTTTAATTTGCTTATAAACCAATTGAATTCCATTTCCAACTCAAGTTTCATATTCGATTTCAAATATAAATTCTCAAATACAATGCACTTATCCAAAGCCCAATTTTAATTCAAAACTTTATTAACTAATTATTAATCGTCAAATTAGTTAATTCTATTCAATAATAAATGTCAGATTTGGTTGCAAAAATCAATCCATTTACTTCACTTGATTTCATATTTATTTTATGACTCAAGTCTGTATCTATCTAATGGAAGTCTAATTTTTATTTGCTGAAAATCTTTTTGTTTTATTAATTAAACCATTAGGGTTTTTAAATGATTATAGCGTTGTTTTTTTATAAATTTTATTTTAACATAACTCAAAATCTATATGATGAAATTCAGATTTTTCGCTTCCATTAGAAACTATTATTCAATCGGTCATGACGATTCTTGTTTTAAAGACTTCCGACTTGAGTTTTATATACTAAATTGAAGTTCGAAACGTCCAATTACGAACTACCGCGCCGCGGCGAGCTCATTTTAGTTTAAAGATAAACATTTAAACTTCATTTATTAATAAATTCCAATCCCATTCTTATATATTTTAAAATAATTTAGCCAGTTTTCCAAATCTAACTTAATATTTCCATTACCCGTAATCATCGATTATCTCATTACTCAATTATAAATTCAATTACAACTCCATTTTTAATATATATTTCCAATTCCGTTAGAAGTAAATTATTTTATAAAATTTGATGAAATCGAATTCCAATTATAAATCTTTTGATTTATCTTAATTTAGTTTATATTTTGAATTCCAAAATAAATTATATCGTTCCTTTTTCGAACGATTTCTAATTTTCTTCTTAAACTCATACTTGAATTTATAATTCCAAATTATCCCCCAATAATTATCCCACTTTATTTATAAATATCGTTTTTAAATTTACATACTTGTTTTATATATACTAAAACAAGTTCCCACTTCAAAATTTATTTGAAATTCTATTCCTACTTGGAATATTTTATTTTTACAACTTATATGTACATAAAATCTATTTACGTATTAAATATTAAATTTTAGTTTTTATTTAATACAATTCCAATATTTTTCTCTAGTAGTAACTTATATTTTTAATTTCGACATAGGTAAATTTCAAATCATAAATCTGTATGGATTTATTTTAATTTACATTCTGAACATCTGAATAGATTTCACCATTTCTTTTTGAAACTAATTTCAATTCCCAATTTTAAATTCACATTTGAATTTACATTTCATAAATTATCCAATGATAATTTATTTCATTTCATTTATAAAAATTGTTTACAAATGAACCACTTTTTTTATTATTCAAAACAAGTTAACATTTCCTAGCCCATTCAAAATTCAAATTCTATTTTAGAAAAATAGATTTCCCTTTTAAATCTCAAAATTCCTTTTCACAATGTTTTTATATATCAATATTTAGGGCCAGTGATATTCAAACATCTAAAATTCCCAATTACCAATAATAGGTTTTCTAATACATCATATATGATAATATATACGAAAACAAACAATAATAAATTTTGAGGACTCCAGTTGGATCCCTCCAGTCTGTTTCCCTGCATCTACAGATGTTAGCCATCATAAATAAGACCTATCCTTCTTCAAGGCAAGATATCATGGTATAAAAGGTCATCCATTATAAACATTGTGGTGTGCATAGGGTTATCCGCAAATGGTACTTCGGACATCCGCTAATGGTACTGCGGGAAATATCGGATATATATATATATATATATATATATAATAGCCACAACCACCAAGCCTAAATATATCTAATATATAAGTATATATAATAGCCACAATAATATTTCAATGCATCCAAACAACCAACAAACAACATGTATAAAAATTATTTAAAATAAAAATTCGTTTATAATAAAATTATAAATAAACTAGAGAGTGAGTTTACTCACCTGATTTTAATTGCCGAATATCCAATACCATTCGACTTAAATTAAATCCTGGTGAATTCTAATTGACTCCAAATGTGTTACTTCATTCTTTTCCAACCTTGTATAACTTAAATATATCGTATTATAAATAAAATTAAACAAATTAATTAGTAAATGTATACCTTAAACCCATGTTTATAATCTGTCTTCTCCTTCTCATTGTTCGAAACTGCAAGTACCCACATCTCAATTTCACCATTCACACAAATACTTGTTGCCCGTCAACCTCATCCACTTCCTCTTCTCGTTCAATTACTACAACACCACCTTCATCTCAACCTAGCCACAATTATAGTCAATGATCAAACTCCCCTGCGGCCATTCCATAATTCACAAACCACCTCAGAGAAAATGAACTATCACTGTCTTTGTGAAAATTATTTTTGCGTGGTTTTCCCAGAACTACCACTCCAGTATTCACAGTTTTGAACTCTACTTCACTAATAAAACACCCTAACCCAAAATACAAGCAGCAACATCACGTCGCTCTCCCCCTTCCTCATAAACCCGAAAGAACAAACCCCAAATGTCGCACCTCCTAATCATCGCAACTCCAGCCGTAATGTAACGTCCCACTTTTCAGTACAATTCAGGCCAACATTTAACTGCCACGGTCAACCCAAATTACACAGAAAAGTAGAATGCTAAGAGGAGGAAATTAGAGGATGAGAGAGAAAGAAAGAAATTTTAGTATAGAAGAAAGAAGAAGAACATCAGAATCTCACAGCGGAACGAACAAAATATATAATAGAACAACAATATCTTTACACAAAAGAAAATTTGTATACACATACCGATCATCAGAGTACAACATGTATCAGATACAGTGGAACAACTTTGATTAAATAACGGTGAAGCCTCCTGCTTCCAGCTCCTGAAACTCCAAGCAAAAACTAACTCGTCAAATATGTTCGGTCTGACCCGAGCACATTTTGAAGCAAAACAAAAACACCCGGATCAGTCTGAAATACATTCAGTGGTAAATTCACATCAAGCAATCGAATTAACTTTAGAAATCCTTTTGGAAAGAAAAGGATAATAGTAAGACCAGTCCACACATAAATACGGACGGTTTTTACCTTACTATAACCCAAAATATTTTTGAAAACAATATTTTCTGCTATTATAATAGTGTCTATCAGATCACAAATAAATAGAGAATCTAGCGGAATGCTTACATCTCACGCTCCATACATATATTATACAAATCAAAACAGTGGGCGCTTATTGGAAATTGGATTCCGACTATGACAAGGTACGGGACCACCTGCCGATAGTGTATCTCTAGAGGCGATTACACTGGGTTCAACAAGAACATCTTGCAACCCGGCCCACACATGACCGGCCACTCATTTCGCTTGAGTGTATCGAATGTATATCACTAACGGTTGAGAATAGCAACTGTTTCCCGAAAAGGGACAGTATCGAAATTGACTAAAGAAGCAAAAGGAATTTCTCTAGATAAGTGATTATACACCCTAACGAAAGCGACCCACATAGCCACACTACCTGCCCGATTTTTGTCATTTCCCGGCTGGTGAGGCTTGAGGTTTGAATTTAATTCTGAACATCTGGTCACATTCACTTTAAATGTCACATCTTCAGGTCCGCCATATATCACTAATTGACGTCCACAAAAATACTCTTAGTTGATAAGCTAAGAGAAAGGCCTTTCTCCACCACCAACTATGGTACGTTTGAAGAAATCAATGTATGCGATCCCTTTGGAAATACTCTGTCAGAGATCCGTCCATACATTTCATCCAGGAACAGGATGAACCGAAGGTAATCTCCTACTGCATCCAATATATGAATCACCCCATGGATCAATAGCGAGAAGTCCTTGCAATTCATAGATTCCAACCACAATAGAGCGACAATACATCTTTGGCTGCAGACCGAAGATTATTAGCAGTTCCTCCGTTTATGAAAATCTACGGTCTTCAATGCTCCATCTCAATCCCTTGCAAGTTGGCTTCATACGTAACGTTGATTTGAAATGGTTTTGGGTCTAGTTCTCATTCCGGTCTCTTCGAAACAACATGTCAAAAGGTCCAATAATATTTCATTGATAGTTTGGTGTTTTAACTATCAATGTCAAACCAGTATGGTTAAGAATATTGGCAGCTTAGGCTCTCATTTTTAAAACCCTTCAATAAAACTCCTTATCGAATCATTAAAATCATTCCTTTGACTTAAAGTCGATTCCATTTAAATATCTTGCCAACTCATCTTTTGTTTCGTCATTTGGAAACAGTACCTCTCATTTATTCTCACTTCGCTTTATTCCCCTTTTAATTCTGAAATTATTGCTATATTTTCATCAACCATTTATTTCCTAAATTCTGGAAATGTCCATATATTATTATATCGTTAATTCATCACTGCTAATTCTTATGCGGTAAAAACCATGTTAAACGACCCAGCTTTCTTATCAAAATCAATGGCTTTAACTCCACTACTTAATTTCCAAGTATTTATTTATTTCTGTTTCAAAACTTAGATAACCCTTCCATAATTATTTATTTATTTAAAATAAATATACTTTACTCATATCATTTCTATTTTCTAGAAAACAGTGTTATAAAAAAACCTATAGGTATAATTAAACTATATGTCTTAACACGGACTAAAAAATGTTAATGTACATTGTTTAATTTAAAACTCATTGTATTTCATTTCATTTCAAACCTTGAAAAATGGATTTCAAATGTTTTACGTGTAGGAAATTTCTAGATCTAATAGAAACCCTAATTGAACAGTCTGACAATTTAAACTGAGGATCTATTGCAAAATTGTAAATCGAAATCAAAATATAAATCGAAATTGTATACCATTCGTGATGGATAATCATATGAATTGCCACTTCAATGGAATTTGGGTCTATCGAATCGTAGGATCGACAAGGCGCCGGCCCTCTACTGGTATCCACGTAAACATTGTCTTCGATCGAATCGAAGTGGAGAGGAAGTGAGCGGTGCTAGCCGCCATTCCCAGTTTTGATCTAGGGTTTTTGGTTTTCTAAAAGGTCGGCCATAACTAAAATGAGTACCCGTGTGTTATTTATAAAGTAGACCCTTTATTTAAGCACATGTGCTCATTAAACAAGGAACATTTCCTTTTTCCATTTCAACCGAAAAATATCAACGATTGATATTTAATTTATTTTACCCAAAATCAAAACAGCCTTCCCCTTGCAATGTTCTAAGCGTGTGACCCTGTAGGTTATTACAATGTTGGCAATGATTTTAAATCGAATTTAAAATCATAAACAGTGATTACCATCTAGCAATACGCCGTTGTTACCCAAGTTATAATAAGGTCAATAATTTGATACAACCTGTTCTACGACCGGTGTCTCAATGTAATATAATCCTTTTAACCAAAATATCCAGAATTAAACTAAAGGCATGGATCATATCATCCTCGTTATAATTTAATCCGTTTTCTTGATCGATGAGTAGACTGTTTAAAACAAATCAATATTTGAGCATGGCCATGCATTTCACAGTCTCACTCAAACAAGAGGCCCATGGATATCACCACAAATATATTATGGGGTTAAATTCCATCTAGATCATTCATAATTTTCATTCGATTCGAGATGTATCCAATAATCACCGTTATCGTTACTCTGTTATGAATAACTTTAGATGATATCAAAACACAAATATCTTTGAATAAAATTATAATGATTTCAGGTCTGAGGACCATTACATCACTGTCACTATGAGAATAACTTATGATACTGCTAATTATATTCTATGTAGTTATCTCATGGTGGGTCAGCCCAATACGCTATTCTCCAATACGTATTTATATCTTGACTTTAATATCACGTATATTAATGATCAATGAGATGTGATCATCAATCAATCAATTTACTAGTCTCAACGCTTTATTGTTGTCCTATATAAACAATAAAACTCGACTAGGGACATTTAAGAATTATAATACTTATCACATTATATATTCTCAAGTTCAGTCTTACTCAAACTATATAATTCCGTATTACTATTCTAAGGACTTCTATTTTGTTAATATTTATATTATGCAGTAAATATAACATAACAGAATTTTATTTTATTCCAAATAAAATAATAACATCAACAGTGTTATCAATCTCATCAAATGGGTTGCCTCTAGGGCATAAACTCTAACATTATGAAGATAATAACTCCCTTCCAAACTCCTTTACCGTTACGAACTACTACCTTTCCTCGATAATAGTGAAGTCGGTCAAGTTGGGGTATTTTATTTACCTCTCAAACCTTAATTGATAACGTTCTTATCTCATAGTAGATAGAAGTTCGGAACTTAACACACACGTTCTTATAGTATCGGTCAGATCTTACTTCCTATTTAAAACCAGTGTTTATGAACCATACCTTTTCTTTTGAACGTCTAAATCGACCATCGCCATTTTTACCTAATATATAATTAAGTAATTTTCTTACTCAAATATTTAGTCTTGCTTCAAAATTCCTGTATACTATAACTTGGATTATATTACACTAATCCATTCGCTCATTTCTTTTCCAAAAACCTTTTCATTATATAATCTACTTTGGATTTATAACCATAAATCCCTTTTTCAATTTATTTCATTCAAAACATTAAATATCCTTTTTACCTTTCAAATTTCACTTCGATTTTACCAATTACTTGATTCGGTTCTGAAGTAAAATATTTGTCTAAAGTCCTTGCCTCGGTTTAAAACTTCACTCCACCTTTCTTATAAACTTGGATTTGTCCACCAATACTTTATCCAAACCCCTTCTGACATCGTTAAAAACCAAATGGTTGGATTTTATAACCAAAATCCTTTTGTTTACTTCATTACTTAAAATGATAAGTATTTCTATTTTAGTATGGTTTTATAAATTATTTCATATATTAGAAAAATCCCCTTTCAATCGCATCCATTTTTACTTAATCTTGGGTTAAGTTTACTCCTTTCTCAATCACTAAACTTCCAACTTAAGAATTCTTTTATTTACAAGTTTTATATAATTTGGTTTCATTTCTCAAGTCCTTTCATCATAAACTGAAGTATATTACTTCATTTTTAATAGGTTGTTAGTGATAATACTTTATTTTATAAATAACAAACTATTATAAAATCATCTTAGATACTATTACTTAAGGTTAATCAGCTCTTATAAACAAATTGTTAAATTTAAATAATAAAATTATATTTAACTTTCCCTTCGGTTAACATGCGACTTCTTTATAAATTATTTTAACATTCCTTTTTATAAACAAAGTCATAAATATT
The DNA here is from genome assembly GCA_030737875.1 of Allium sativum. Taxonomy (NCBI): domain Eukaryota; kingdom Viridiplantae; phylum Streptophyta; class Magnoliopsida; order Asparagales; family Amaryllidaceae; genus Allium; species Allium sativum. Next base: position 961,731,310 of record CM060912.1, on the reverse strand, counting down.
GTCTTATTTAAAATATCATTATTTAAATAACTAAATTAAAAATTAAATTTTGATTCAGTTAAAAATAAAAATTTAACTTTAAAATACATCAATTCGCCCAGCGGCGGATTACCGTTTCAATACGATGGGTTTAGACCATCAGCTGCTAATTACCCAATCAATACAGCATATTAATTTAAAACATGACAACTACAGAATTTAGATTCAACAATCAATATTTATCCAATCATCGAAATCTAAACAGGATCATATGATATAAATTGGGATAAACAAATAATATGAAAACAACAAATAATATACAATTTATTTGAGGAACCCGGTTGGATCCCTCCAACCTGTTCTTCACTGCACAACAGTTTAAAATATTGTTTATCACTAATATATGAAATATCATGCATGCATTTGAATGGTTAATTTATAAACATAGACAAACTATCAACCAATAAATAAAATAAAAATCATCCATAGCGTCCATTCAACGAATTGATGATACATATAAATGATATGAATTAACACATCGCAGTATTTCAGAAGTGTGAGAATTAACTCACCATTTATCTTGATTGACGGTTGTCGCGTTGTTCCATAAATTTTAAACAGACGTTTAATATTACGTGAAATTCCAACTGCTTCCGAACTACACCGTTTCAGCTCGTACACGTAGCCTTCGTTTTCATGATTCCAAGGAATATTGTTTTGCTGATCAGCCACCCTAAATCATGATTTCGTTCGTTAACCCTTCTTCAAACGAGAACTCCGATATAATCAGTTGGCAACCGAACCCGTTACTTCATGTTATGTCACGCCACCTTCCTTTGGAACTTACGAACCCTGGCCTTTTTATTTTATTTTCTTCTTCATTTTGATCTGTGTAAAAATGTTTTCATACCAAACTGATCAATGCATGCACCTCTCCCATGTATACCCAGTACTCCTACGTTCTGTCCATTCTTTTACCTTCTCCTTATTTTATATCTAGGCCCAGCCCACGCATGGAAATGCACAGCCCATCAGGCTCCTTTCTTCTTTTACCAGTATTCTTTCCTCCACTTCACGAAGCTCAAGAATCCTTCACCCGCATCTTCTCCTCTACTGCAACTCACCTTCCCAGATATTTCATCTCCTCCACCAAACGCCACGCAACAATTCTATGCTTAAATCGCCGGTCATCCTCCTGTACCTTGAACTTCGATGAGCTCATATTTCCAGCAAACAAAACTACGATGGTGTGTTACCTCTTTGCAAAACCCAAATTCACAAAAATTCCGAGCTCCGCCTCCTGAAACTAATGTGTGAAAGCCATGCACTCCACTATCTGCTAATTCCCGTTCTCCTCTAGCCTTTCGAACCACCCCCGCCATGTCCTGAGCTCGCCGGAAAACCCACTACACCAAAAACTGGACTGACCAACTCCACACCGTAGTTCGCCAGTCTCCTCCATAGATCTCACGCAACACAGTAAACTCCACCGTCTACACTCTGGTTTCCTCCTTCTGAAGGCGCGTCCGCTCAGCACCATCGCACAGTAAAGTGCAGAAGCTTTTGTTACCAACCTTCACTATTTTGTTAAGTACCCCAGTTCGCATGTTTGTTCTTGTGAACCTGAAGTAGTTTGCAAGGTTCTTTTGCTCTTTCGTGAATAATATATGGGAGAAAGTTGTTTCTTTTGTATCGAAGGGGAGAGGAAGAATAAGAGCTCTGAAAGGAGGATAATAACGAGGTGGAGATTAGTTGAGAAGGACTTAAATGGCTATGGTTATTGTTTTGTTTTCTGATGTTCTAATGGAGAAACAGAAACAATGTTGAGGCGTTATTTATAAGAGATGAAACTTGATGAGCACGCAGATGGTTGGTGGATAGATATTACGTTATTTCGATCTACAGTGAAGTTGTTACAAGTACAGACAAATATTTTTTTTCTTTTTGACTTTGTACTGTTCTAGCCCCTGTTGATATATATGTGTCTGTGAAGTAGCTTGGCGGCCAAGGTAAGTATGAGCATGTGCAGTCTCGCTTTCATCAGGACATAGAAGGAAAAATGTAAGACTATAGGCATATGCAAATTAATTTTGAAATGAAAGAAAGAACAACGTGTCTTATCATAGCCGTGTGGATGAGTAATTTCAACAGTAGATGGGTAACATGGTCATACTATTTGCTTTAGGAGAAAATGAATAGATCCACGTAGCATGTGCTGAGATCTTCGTTTTATATTCGCATAGCCTAAAAGATGAACTGTTCGAGGGATTGAAACGACGCATCAGGAGTAGAGATATTTTGAATTGGAATGACCAAATGATTTTTTTCTTTTTTTCTGAAATTAAATTATTATATTATTTAAACAAATAAATTATTCAAATTTATTAAATCCGAACCATTTAAATTCAAATTGATATTTAAAATAAAATTAAATATTAAATAAAATGGTTAAAAATTTGGGCTGCTACACGTAACTAACTCCACGTGCGCCACTCCCTTCCCTGTTTCCGACAGTGACAATCATATTGCGCCTTAGAGAAATCGCGATATTAATTTGTTCGAAAGTTCGCAAGCCCATGCATACCACTCATCATGATACGCACAACTTCGTTGACCATTTTTGAAAGTAACGACAAAGATCCCCAAACGTTCGAACCCTAAATCAAGGAGACCTTGAAATCGATCGAAGTTGAAGGACATCGCACTCAAAACTAAAGCTCAAGAACTGGTAGCCGCAACCTTCGACAAGCATCTGGAATTGATGAACTCACCCATAGTAATCGATTTTGCCAAATTTGGATTTTAAATTTTAACTATCTTCTTTTTTTCTTTTTGAACAAATTTGCTACCATTTGTTTTGGCAAGGAACGAATGGAAACTAGGAAAGGGAGGGTGTGTTGCAATGAAGTTTTATAACAGGAAATTCAGAGGCTTTAAAAAAAAGCAAATGACTTTTCTTCCGTTTTACCCAAACCAATTTTGATTCGAAATAAAAATGGAAAAAGGATCTCCCAAGTTGTTTAAATAGCAGAAAAAATTCCTTAAAGTGGAAGGAATAGCTGCACGCGTGGGTACAGGTAGGGGAGGTTGAAGTACTAAACTATGGTGGCTAATACATAGATTTTTAATGCGATTTGATTTGTATTTAATTTGATTTGATTTAAAGAGTTTTTTATTCTTTCTAAATAGGGTTCGATTTGATTTAGAGATTATCCATTAACCAAAATATCTCGGGGTTCATAACTTGAAATCATGAACCACTATTTTAATACAACAACTAATGTTTCAATGTTACAACATTATTCTAAACTCAACATAATAGATTCTGAAATTTAATTAGAACGTATATATAAAATAACCATATTAAATCGATAAAATATAACTTAAATTCAGAAACAATTAATTCCTCGATAATAAATTATTATTATTATTAACGTATATGTTACAAACAGAATTTATATTGATCATCTAAATCATTTTGATTCAGTTTTAACTCAGAACTCAATGATTTTGTTTTCGTACTATGATAATTCGATATATTCAAAATTAAATCATATGTTGATTAGAAGGTCGGTAACCATATAAGGAAGCTTCCATCTGCCGTCTCTTAAGTTCAGTTCAAGGTGCGTAGCGATACGGAGATAAGGGACCTTAAAGCCATAGCCGATTCCGATTGAAAGCATGTGGAAGGGCTTCTGTCAACAAGACCTGAGAAGGATCCATTATATCGCATTCTTTTATCCATTTCATCCACTTGCATCGAATTCAAATAGGTTAAGGCGCTGTTAAGCCAGCACGAACTCCCCTTTTCCCATATCAATCTTTCTAACCACTTAAATCGATAAACTCTATATAAAAATCCATTATATTATCAACACAACATTTAAAACAATATTAAATGTTCAAGATTAACTGGCCAAAAATCCAGGACATTATGTTCCTCCCTCTTAAAAGAATTTCGTCCCCGAAATTACTAAGGTAGGAAAAATGCTTCAAACCCATTTAGTTTTCAAAATCCACTTATGTTGAAATTCAACATTTCATACTTCTAAAATTTTAGTTCTACCAAAACTTTTGGTTTCCATTCATATTATGCATCATATATACTTACATTCATTTTATTTGAATGATTTACAACCAATATATTCACATTCAATTCATATTCAAACTGATTCTAGTTAATTCATTTACTTCGATTCATTTAACTTGCTTAAGTTAAATTTAAATTCCACCATTCACATTCTTGGGTTTTATTTCAAATCCTTTAGAAATCGCATAAATAAATATACATATTTATTTCTATCTCAAATTCAAAACATTTGAACTTTTAAATTAACTTGTTTTCTTACAAACAAATTTCCACTAGAAACTTTTCTGAGGTAGCAATTCGTCACTTAGAAACTCGAAATGAACACTGATGATGCTGTAGTCATCATAAGAATTATTTTCCAGCCACTGAAGTGAGTTCGGTGCTTTATCCCTTTCAAACTCCATTTAAAAATGGTTTTCATTCAAATATCCCTTCAAAACAAAGCTATATTATTTTGATATACCTAAAAAAATATTTTTTTCAATCAACCCAGGAATCAACTTCCAAATTCTAGTTTGAAACCCATTTTAGTTCATCTCATTTGTATACATCATTCATACACAAATTCCATTTGGTTATATATAACCATTTCATTTCTAATAATCTCATTTAACTATAATAATAATGACTGACACATCCATATATTATAACAATTTCAGAAAATTATTCCCTTTCTGTCAAAATAGAATTTTGGGTAAAATTATTTCATTTACACCCACTAAAAATAATATTGTGTCATATTTCACTGTTTAAGTGTTTAGAAATTCCTATCGACTTCGTGGCGTTCTATGATTCGAGCTAAATTCATAAACTACTCAACAGACTAGCCAACACAATATAAAACAGTTAACAAATACGCGCGCTCGTATATATACACTTAACTCATTCTAGGGTATTGCGAACCATATCTCTAATGTGTAACCCCCACCAAAACCTAGGTGTTCACTCAACCTAATCTCTGATACCAAATGTAATGTCTTGATGAATTTCAGTAGGCTTTTCAACCTTCCCTTCACCCCCAACATAGCGGGGTTACATCCCACCATGGCTTACACAGGTAACCCAGCACCTTGTTTCACGGCCAGCCTCTCGACTCGCAACCAACCTACATTTTCGTGACATGAAGGGGTAAGAGTCTCTCATTCTTGTGACGAACGCCCATAAACCCCGCACTATACAAGAGAAATAATGTGCTAAAAGGTGTGCAAGACAGATATGGACGATCACCAGAGTAGGTAAACATAAGCGGAACCTGTCATAAACTCACAGCGCAGGGATAAAATATAATAGAACATATACTACAGGTAGTAATAGTGAAGCAGAAACACTAAACTTTCATGACAACTAGAAAGTATTCTCATACACGTGGATAACAACAGTAGTGTTTGTACAATTTTCCTTGCTACAACACTCATAGAAATAGCACACAGCTAAAATAAATACTAAATAGTAGTAAAGATATTACGCTAGCCTCCTGCTCGCCTCCGAACAGCAACACCGTCCTCACTTAAGCTACCTGTTCCTGCTACTTAGTTTGCCCATCCAACAATCTGATGAATAGCCCATGGTAATAAGAGGAAATATAAAACCTTGAGTCAGACAACAGTCTTAGTGAGCGATAAAACAGCTAACAAACTTCAACAATAAAGTATATGAGAAGGGATAGATAAGCATACTAATGTACCCACGACATCAGAGAAGAACTCAACCTTATCTCCCCCACATCGGGCAGTGATAGCCTTTACTATAAACAATTCAATCATTCATCCAAGGAAACCAGAACACCCATTCAATCACGGAAAACACTCATAACATTCAGATTATATAAGTCTCACTAAGACAACCCTAATCGAGTTTGACATTCCCCAAGCTCTCTCCCCAAAGGCCTAAACCAATATCAGTTAAGTACTCAAAGAAAACCTCTCTCGACTTTGGATAATCTATGTGAGATAGTATAAACAAAACAACCAATCATCCATGACTGACTCTGGCTATCACCTCCAATCCTGCTTTGAAACCACCATTAATCGTATGACGGTCAACCTTGCCATATGTCAAGGGCTAATGGTAACCCCAGTTCTAGCATAAACTCCGTATGTCCAACCTTGATAATGTCCAACCTTGACAACTAGGCCTTTCAATGATACCCAAGGTACTCGTCCTACAATCAGTCTTTTGGGTACCCCCATTGCAACAACCCGTATTTTTATAACGTGTTATAACCAAAAATCAAGACAGAATTAATTTTTAAGATAAGAATCAAGGGCAATGGGTTACGCCATTACGTTCGTCTTGAAATTCTGCTTGGAAACGAGTCCGAGTTTTCGAAAATCGGAGTCCGTATGACCAAGTTATGACCCTTCGATGTTTTCAAAAAATTTCAAGTTCAGAACAACTCAGAATTCGAATTCAAATTTCGAATTCAAACCCCAGAACGGACTGGGCGGGAAATTTCCTGCCTAGGACCAGGTCGACCTGGGGGTCGACTATAGTGTCGACCTGCCCCGGACCAGGTCGACCATAGAGTCGACCTGGGTGTCGACCTAGGTGTCGACCTGGTTGCCGAGCCGATTTTTGAGTCAGAATTCACTCTGATGTTTCTAGACTGATTTCTGTCTAAATTCATTGGCAAACCGTATATAAACAGCCCCTAACTCTAGTCTCTCTACACAAATTCTCTCTAGCCTTATGCTGTTAAAACCCTGGTTGAAAAGTTAGAGAAAAGGGATTGCTTCTTATCCAACAAGGCTACGTGTAGTGTATTACTATTTGGGGAATTTCTGTTAGACTCGAGATTCAACATCGCCTCTTTGTTTTCTAATTCTCTAACAACGATCTGCAAGCCCTAGTTACTTTTAGATCTAAACTTTAAACTTAATATGGACATGTTGTAAATCGCGATTGAACCTAAGTATGATAATTATCTTGAATCTATCATTGTATATCTTGGATCTATCATTGTTCATTTTGGATCTATTATTTTGGATCTACTATTTGTTCACCTTGGATCTATCCATCTTGAATCTTGACTTGTAGTAATATTTATATGAAATTGATTTGGGACATATACATGTTATAGATCTAAAATCTTTAATGTCCGTAATATTCATGCTTGTGATGTTGAAACAATTGTTATTCACAAGCTTGGTTATTATCTTATGTCAACTGTTACCATTACTATCACCCTATTTTGCTAGATTTGATATATGTGACCACTATTCAATATGCCAGTATTGTTGTAATCATTTATCTCAAGATATACCATGCTTGACTTGTAATCACTTTTGCCACCTTATGCCAGTTCTTTCTATGTTATTCCCTAATTAGATTCGTTTGTATCAATTCGAGTTTATGTGCGATGGGAATCCGATTGGGTAGATTAGGCAAAACCTGAATTTACTATGAACTTGAAACATGAACATTGTTATAACTTGAACCTGCATATGGACATGAACTTGACATGAAAACTTGAAAATGGACATGACGCTAGAATGAATTTGAAAATGGCCAACTTGAGGTTGGGTTGAGTTTGCAGTGTAAATCTGCCCGCAACCGCCCGGCGAATCCAGTGACTGCAAACAATAAGATCCAATGTGTAGTTGGTCATATCGCACTTAAAACCCGAGGTTAGACTATGTTGTGGTGTAAATCTGCCCAGAACCGCCCGGCAAATCCAGTGACCACAACAACTAGTCTAATGTGAGAGGTTGGGGTGCATTAATGAATTAATGCCACATGATAGGGTCAAGTCATGAGCCACTTGAATATACTTAACCAATTTGACACGATGATTTGATAGGGTTAAGTCATGATCCGCTTGTACACACTTAACCAACTTGATACATGATTTGGTAGGGTTAAGTCACGAATTTGAATGGCAACACTTAACCCATTAGAAACCCTAGTTACGCGGTCCTTTTCAGTAGTAACCCTCTTAAATGTATCACGATACCCTGGGACTAGGCAGGGTGGGGCACGATTACTAGGCTGATTGTAAGCGACCAGAACGACGACTGAGTAGGTGCGCCATTGTAGGTTCAGGCGGACTATGGTCGTGCACGTAGTCCGGAGTTGAAAAAGCAGACATTGGGCACTAGTAGGTTTACACTGTATGTGCTTGATTCGTGTCGATGGTTGGCACCCTAGGGCTTGGTACACCATATGGTGGACCTAGTACAGGTGACTATATTTCGTGATTGGGCCGTATGACACATATGCATGACGAGCTAGAACTTGTAGGGAGCCGATCGATTAGTAGATCGTACTGTAGGACCCCGTAAAGGGTCATTTCATGATATTGGGCCAAGGGATCAGTTCATGGTTAATACATGACATGGGTTAGAATATTAGTACAGTTGGTGCAGCGAATCTTGAATATGCGATGCTAGACTTGATTTATCTTGTTGTCCTAGTTATCATGCCAGACTTATCCTCATCCTTATATTTATTCTCCGTTTATTCATGTCTTGTTAACTTTACTAGTTTTTATACTGAAAGTCACTAGGGCTTACTAGTCTTTATGACTGACCGTTTTTCTTTCGCCCTTTTTTCTTTCATTCCCCCCTCCAGGTTCTCAGGTAGGAAACTTTAGCTCTGAGCTTGGATTTATCTTGCTTTCTGTCAACTCATGTACGGTTCGGTCCTGAGCTATGCTATGGCTGCACTTCTGCTATTTTTGGGGAATAATTTACTTTTGTTATTTTAAGTTTATGCTTCTTTATCTAGAACTTGATGTAATGGAATAATGACAATTTGTACTTTGGATATATATATAAGGTTTTGACTCTTTTCTTGAAAGTAATTAGATTTGGTTTTTAATTTCTGCTGCTGCTTTATTTATGTTCTTTCTTGTGATATCTTTGTGCATGTTTACCTAGATAATGCTCCACCAAAACTAGTGCATTCCCTTTGCGAGTGACCCTAGCGGAGGTGGGGTGTTACATTTGGTATCAGAGCAGAAGGTTACTAGACTGGGCAAAAATTTCAAAAACCTTCTGACACTATTTTCAAAACAATTTATAAAGAAGCATTTTTCAAGAAAAAATTTATTTTTAAGGAAAGGCTATTCCCCAAAAGCCATTAGCACTTTCCTTTGTTTCCTCGTTTGAATCTTTTTCTTTTCGTTTTTCAGCATGTCTAACCTTAACCTTCCTGAGGGAGTACCCGTACCTGGATGGTTCCGAAGGTACTTAGAAGCTAGGGCCAACTGCCTGGGCCCGGCAGACATCCCTCCTCCTCCTCCCCCAGTGGTCGCGGTTCCTCCTCCTCCTGGTAACGCCTTTGCCAAAATATGCAAAGACTTTAAAGCAATGGGCGGCAAGAACTTCGTTGGAACTGAAACCTTCATTGAGGCATGAAACTGGCTAAAGGAGACTGAAGACTTGTTTGTTATCTTCGATGTGGAGGATCATAGGAAAGTTCAGTTGGTAGCATGGTTGTTGAAAGAGGAAGCTGCATTTTGGTGGAAAGTCACCAACGCTACCAGGCCAGTTGAGACTTGGGCAGACTTTAGAGAGAGGTTTGGGCTTAAATTTTTATCGTCAGCAGAAGAGAACCTTCAGATGGAGAGGTTCCTAGCACTCAAGCAGGGAGACATGTCTGTTAGGGAGTACATGAATAGGTTTAATCAGCTTGCTCGGTTCAGTTTGGACTTGGTCAATACGGCCCAGAAGAAGGCTGTACGCTTTGCTCGAGGGTTGAACGAGCCACTACACAGTTTGGCCATAACTCATATACCCATGGGGGCGACCTTTGAAAGCTTGGTGGATATGGCCCTACTTCATGAGGAAGAAAAGAATAGCAAGAAGGAGGTTAAGCCTAATGAGACTCAGAATAAGAAGGTTGACTTCAAGAAGGGAGGCAACAAGAATAACAAGAACAACAACAATGCTAGCAAACCACGTGAGACAAGGAAGTGCAACTTTTGTGGTATTACGGGACATCTAGCTAAAGACTGTAGAAGGAAGAAGAGAAAGTTGGGTGAATGCTTTCATTGTGGAGAAACTGGACACTTCAATAAGGATTGCCCTAAGAAGCAAGGACAAGGGCAAGGGCAGACCCAGCAAGCAGGACCTTCTGTACTGCAGCTGCATGCTCTCAACACCACTCCAGCTCTTGACCGAGGTAGTAATATTTCTGTAGAAAGCCTTGTTTACATTTCTGAATTTCCTGTTCGAACCTTATTTGACTCTGGCGCATCGCATACTTTTATTTCTTCTGATATTGTTGAAAATCTGCACCGAAGTACTAGTCTTATTGAGGATCCTGTTAGTGTTTCAAATACAATTGGGTGCTCTGCTCAATTATCTATGATTTGTGCGGATTTGAGGATTTCTATCTTAAGCGCAGAATTCACGTGTAATGCTTATGTTCTCGGATTTATGGGGTACAGTTTGATCCTAGGTATGGATTGGTTGTCCAATTATGGAGCCATTATTGATTGTGAACGAAGGGTAGTGAGGCTCATGACTTGCCTTGGTAATTCCCTTGAAATTTCTTGTAACCCGAAGGGTCCGATCATGTTGTATTATCTAGAATCTCTTGACTCATCCATCGACAATTTGCAGTCTATAAGAGTGGTCCGAGAATATCCAGATGTCTTTGATGAGGTGAAGAGGTTACCCCCTAAACGCGAGATAGACTTCCAAATTTATCTTGTTGATAATGCCAAGCCATTTTTATTGCCCGTTAGGCACATAGCCCCGCGAGAAAGAAGAGAGCTCAGTAAACAAGTTAAGGAGTTGCTTGAGAAAAATTTCATAAGACGAAGCATTTCTGAATAGGGTGCTGCGGTGGTATTCGCTACTAAGGCGGATGGTTCGCTTCGTCTGTGCGTAGATTATCGTGAGTTAAACAAGCTGACAAATAAGAATAGGCACCCACTGCCAAGAATCGATGATTTGTTTGACCAACTTGTGGGAGCATCTGTTTTCTCTCAACTCGATCTGGCCACAGGATTCCATCAGCTTAGAGTGGCTGAGGATAGCATTGACAAAACTGCGTTTAGGACTCTGGATGGGTTCTTCGAATGGATCGTCATGCCGTTTGGGTTAACGAATGCACCCACGTCCTTTGTAGATTTGATAAGTAGGGTGTTTCGGGAGTTCCTTAACAATTTTGTAGTGGTTTTTGTGGAAGATATTTTGATCTTCTCAAAAGATGAAGAAGAGCATGTTAGGCATCTCAAGGAAGTCATGGATACGCTTAGAGCACACCAGTTAAAGGCTAAGTTCTCCAAATGTCATTTTTGGAGGAAGGAAGTTCGGTTTTTTGGACATGTAGTTTCTAAGCAAGGCATAGCCGTGGACACCGCAAAGGTAGTTGCGGTGCAAGACTAGAAAATTCCTAAGAATGCAACGGAGGTGAGAAGCTTTCTTGGTTTAGCGGGCTACTACAGGAAGTTCATTAAGGACTTCGCTAAGATTTCAGCCCCTCTTACTAAGTTAACAAAGAAGAACCTAGTTTTTGCATAGGACATAGAGTGTGACGTTGCTTTTCAAAAGCTTAAGAAAGCCCTAACTTCAGCTCCAGTTTTGGCATTACCCAACGGAGGCAAGACGTTTACGGTGTACACAGATGCGTGAGGCACGGGATTAGGCGCTGTCCTAATGCAATAAGGAAGAGTGATATGCTACGGGGGCAGACAACTTAAAGTTCATGAGAAAAACTATCCGACACATGACTTGGAGTTGGCCGTGATTGTTTTTGCACTTAAATCTTAGCGCCATTATCTTCTAGGGGAGAGGTTCGAGCTGTATACCGACCACAAATCGCTTAAATACCTCTTCTCACAGAAAGTTTTGAATCTGAGACAACAGCGGTGGTTGGAATTATTGGCATCATATGACTTTGATATAGCTTATACCCTTGGCAAGGGTAACGTGGTGGCGGGCGCGCTAAGTAGAAAAAGGTTGACTTTGAGCCCCTTGTTTGTTGAAAGGAAAAGCCTTGATTTTATAGCAACCTTTGATTTTACATCTGCTGTTGAGTCATTGCCTGCTACGCTAGCATCTCTTGAGTTAAGCCCTACACTCCTAGATCAAGTAGGGACTTCACAGAAGGAAGACCCACAGATAGTCGAAATCATGGACAATCAGATTATTGGTGAAATGAAACACCCCACCTCCGTTAGGGTCACTCTCAAAGGGAATGCCCTAATTTTGGTGGAGGTTTATAAGTATAAGTCACAGATATACAAGACAGATATAAGAACACATATTTGTAAATAGCAGAAAAGCAGCAACTTTTATTTCATAAAAGTAAATACGTGTTACAGCAACATCACCATGATTGTATTACATCCTTTCAAAAAAAAAAAACATAACTCCTTCATAACTGTCTTGATTACATTATTTAAAGAAGCATAAAGAAAACATAAATAAACTGCAAAAGCCCCATAGTTGTTGTCCAAAGCCATAGTTCAAAACGGAAAGGTCCAAGCAATACATTCTTTCTCTTCAAGCTGGATATGAAGGCTGGTCAAGCTGCAGTATTCCCTCCCTGTGGACCTGGGGGGGAAACGGAAGAAAAGAAGACGAAAGAAAAGTAGAGTCAGACATAAAGCCTGAGTAAGTCGAGGACTACTCTGTCTATGAATAAAGAACTGGGTATGATAAGTATAAACTAGAAATGGGGAAAGCACTATAAACTTGGTTAAGTTGTCTAGGGTCGAATATACTATCGTACCCCATATTAATATCTGTACCCATATAAACTAGTTCCAATAGGCACCCCATAACCAGGGCGAAGTGATCCATTCTATGATGATCGGCTCCTACTCGCATAGTTACATGTGTCTTACGGCCCCCGATGTTGTAGTTACCTATGCTGGTCCCACCATGGGGTGTATCAAGTCCCATGGCGGCGACCCGACACAACCCTAGAATGCACAGGTATGCTACTGGTGCCCAGTGCCTTATTTTTCTGCGCCGGAGTGTGTGCACGCCCACACCCCGTTAGAACCTACACTGCTGCACCACCGCCGTCGATTTGACCTCTTACAATCAGCCCAGTAATCGTGCCCCACCCTGCATAGTTTCAGGGTATCATGATACACCTTATAGGGTTACTGCTGAAGAAGGGTCCCCCGCTACTAGGTTTTCTATCTCTAGCCAACATGCTAAGTTGGTTAAGTGTTTTATAAACCTAACCCCCAATCAGTCTGTTTAGTTTAGCATGTTCCATTTTGATTAAGTATTAATATAATTTACTTAATCCTATCAATCCTGACTCAGCCTTAATTGTCTTATTAAAGCCTTGACCTCTCACATTAGACAGGTATTGTTGTGGCTGCCTATTGCCGGTTGGGTCCGGGCAGTCTTACGCCACAACTCAGTCTAACCTCGGGTCCTTATTGGGCTCCATGTTTAACCACCCACATTGGATAGGTATTGTTGTGACTACTGGACAGCCGGGCGGTTCCGGGCAGGTTTACATCACAACTCAATCCAACCTCGGGTTAAACACATCGTATTTTCTACATTTACATATTTTGTCTTTCTTCTTTATTTTCTTATATGTAAATATTTGCGGCCCATTATTCAAAATCAATTAATGGTGTAAGGGTTTACACCAATCATGGGCCCAACCCATACTTGAATTTAGGCCCCTTAGCTTTATGTTTTTCATTCATTAATTACTTTGGCCCAACGCTATTTTCCCCCGTTTAATACGCTCGTTTATTATATATATATATATATATATGTTGGGCTTAGCCTTTTAAGCCCAACTTAGCCACGTGAAAAAGGGGAGGCTTAAAGCGTGATTGCATACACAAAAAGGGGAATGTGAACGCATGAACTTGCAACATAACGTTGGAACTACAAAATAGAAACTGGTGTACTTGCATAGTAGCAACGTATACTTTGGTCATAAAGCATAAGTGACATGAATCAAAGCATGTAAACTTGTAGTTAAGTTAGAATCTAAATTGGATATCATTATTGACACATAGTCTTAACTACAACATAAACCTATATTTTTCTTTAGGCATAATGTCAAACATAAGCAAATCATGTTCATAAGGTTACTACATGTTTACAAGGGTGCTTACTTTTGTTACTAATACAAAAGTATAGTTCAACTAGAATTATTCCAACTTAATCATGATTTTAAATCTATTCACATAACCATGGCACACATATACTTATGGCATAAATATTTCTAAACATGAAATCATGATTTTTACTTTAGTCATGCAAACTTGCAAATGGGATTTTAAATCTAACCTAGCTATGTACCACATGTGTCATCATATAATTCTTGTTAACAATATAGACCTAACATGTTTTTCAATTATGCAAAATATCAATCATAGCCTAGTCATATTCATAAGTTCGCAAAGAGGTATTCTAGTACAAAAGTATGGCTTAATATATAGATCATGATGCCAAATTTTCAACATAATTTCATATGAATTATAATAACCCAAATTTGTTCCAATTACACACAAAATGATTTTTGTACAGAAATACACATTATGATGGCATAGTAGAAAAACCACAAACTTGCATGAATTTCAATTAAAGAACTGCATACATGTAGCTTCAACATGAATTACAAACTTTGCGAATATCCAAACGTATATTTGCATAAAACTACCGCAAACATGTAGTTTTTATAATGAATAACATACTTTGCGAATATCCAATCGTTATACATATTCCAAATCGATAAGAATCATAGTAACGCACAAATATGAATTACTTATCACCACAAATCAAGTGTACAAACCAACACAGTTATTTATTCATACCAAAATAATACTCTACTTACAATCGTGTGGCGAATTCTCCAATTCAGGAATTTGGAGATGCGACTCCTTTTGACGTAGGCGTTGATTTGATTTGTTTAAGTTGCTTTATGCTTTAGAATTTGCCTCCTAATCTTCTCTCAAATTGGTGGCTACTCCTAGTCGTTCCTGAGCAGCATGATGGCCTCATTCTTATTTGTTTATGTGAGTTTAGGTTAGGTTTGAGTTGTATATATAGAATTTTAGGATTAATTTAGGCCGTTTGATTAATCCTAGAAATGACCATAACCGTTCAGTCAGGATAGAGTTATCCTATTGACTCAGCCATGAGTCAGAAATGACTCAGCGATGAGTCAGAAATGACTCAGCGTATTAAATGTTCACCAATTCAAACGTAAATACGTATTTAATAGATACATTTTCCCCTTTACCGTATTAATTACCCATATATAAATATTTATTTATATATGAATAAATATTTTCTTACCTTTAATTTGTCATAATTAAAAATTGGAGAAGGCCAAAAAAAAAACCATCCTTGACAACCAAAAATGCGCAACGTACGCTACATGATGCGTACACGTCATATATATATATATATATGCGTATATGTATATATATATATATATATTATATATATTCATTTTTTTCTCTATCTTCCCAATTACCCATTTTCACACTAAACCACTTTTTGAACTGCGTTCACACTAGGCTATTTTAATCCATTCCCCAAAAACAAAAATAGGGCGCTGGGGGGGATCGAACTCTGTACCTCTTGTATGCAAGTCATGTGTTCCAACCAAATGAGCTACTAAGTCTTTTGCTTACAAACCCTAGAACAATGCTAAACATTATTCGTTTCCCATTCTTTTTTTTTCATGTTTTGCTGCGATATTTAAATTAAAGATATCTTCTTCACACGTTATCCGTTTTGCGTAAACTCGGACTCTATTTCGCGTATTTTTCCGAGATGAACACAATGGAGTATCCCGTTTCCCTTAATTCTTTGATTTGAAATTAATTATACTTTAATTTATGACTTTCACGGTTATAGAATACACGGGGTGTTACATTCTCCCCCACTTAAAAGGATTTCGTCCCCGAAATCTTCAAGTTAGGAGGAATGTATATCCTAACATCCAATCATCCATCTACTCATCCATCAAACACGAGCATCCATTGTCCTTAAAAGACTTCTAGTGCTTCATGATCATATGCGAAGTGTGTGTGTACATGTACTTATCTAATGCAAAATTAGGCGGTCTACTGATTCAGTTGACCTCCTTAATGCGAATTATGTAAGTGCCATGAATCCATTATGTATGCAAATTTTCCTATTCATGATTCTACATGAGTGCATAATCATTCATACAAATGCAACATCCATATGATAACACATTAAAGTTCAACCATATACGAATGCAAACATATATGCATATGCAATATGAAGTGACTGAGCCGATCTAAAACCTAGATTGTGTGTGTGTATGCAACCACGAGCAACCACTAGCAATCACTTGCAACCACTTGCAACCATCATCCATAACATGTTTCAACTACATGTTTACATCCAAAAAGATTCTACCTATGGTTCTCAAGATAGGATCGAGGAGAGAAATACGATAAAACAAAGCATCTAGAATAAGTTAACGATGTACCGCCAAAAGGTCCGGTCTGCTTCTCAGGGCAGTCTTTGCTGATGTGTCCAGTCTCCCCACAATGAAAACATTCTCCTTTGCTTTCTTTTCCTTTTTCTATAATCCTTGGCTATGTGCCCTTCCGTACCACAAAAATTGCATTTCCTTTTTTCTCGTTTCTTATTATTACTGTTACGATCCTTTCTTGTTTGACTATTATTCATCTTCCTACTCTGGGACTCTTCCGCTTGATGGTTCACGTGGAGGAGGAGAAGTGAAAGCGTCAGCAGCTAGGGAGTAAGGTCTCCAGACATGCTGAAACAGAAAGGATAGATTCAAAACGAAGCATAAGAGATAGTACCTATGGCTTTGGGGGGGCTTTGCCTTTTTAAAATAAAAATAATATTTTATCTTTTAAAAATGCTTCTTTAAATTTCCTTTTTGAAAATAAATTTTCAAAACTTTTTATCTTATCAGGTAAACCTATGCTCTGATACCAAGTGAAACACCCCACCTCCGTTAGGGTCACTCTCAAAGGGAATGCCCTAATTTTGGTGGAGGTTTATAAGTATAAGTCACAGATATACAAGACAGATATAAGAACACATATTTGTAAATAGAAGAAAAGCAGCAACTTTTATTTCATAAAAGTAAATACGTGTTACAGCAACATCACCATGATTGTCTTACATCCTTTCAAAAAAAAAACATAACTCCTTCATAACTGTCTTGATTACATTATTTAAAGAAGCATAAAGAAAACATAAATAAACTGCAAAAGCCCCATAGTTGTTGTCCAAAGCCATAGTTCAAAACGGAAAGGTCCAAGCAATACATTCTTTCTCTTCAAGCTGGATATGAAGGCAGGTCAAGCTGCAGTATTCCTTCCCTGTGGACCTGGGGGGGGGGGGAAACGGAAGAAAAGAAGACGAAAGAAAAGTAGAGTCAGACATAAAGCCTGAGTAAGTCGAGGACTACTCTGTCTATGAATAAAGAACTGGGTATGATAAGTATAAACTAGAAATGGGGAAAGCACTATAAACTTGGTTAAGTTGTCTAGGGTCGAATATACTATCGTACCCCATATTAATCTCTGTACCCATATAAACTAGTTCCCAATAGGCACCCCATAACCAGGGTGAAGTGATCCATTCTATGATGATCGGCTCCTATACGCATAGTTACATGTATCTTACGGCCCCCGATGTTGTAGTTACCTATGCTGGTCCCACCATGGGGTGTATCAAGTCCCATGGCGGCGACCCGACACAACCCTAGAATGCACAGGTATGCTACTGGTGCCCAGTGCCTTATTTTTCTGCGCCGGAGTGAGTGCACGCCCACACCCCGTTAGAACCTACACTGCTGCACCACCGCCGTCGATTTGACCTCTTACAATCAGCCCAGTAATCGTGCCCCACCCTGCTTAGTTTCAGGGTATCATGATACACCTTATAGGGTTACTGCTGAAAAGGGTCCCCCGCTACTAGGTTTTCTATCTCTAGCCAACATGCTAAGTTGGTTAAGTGTTTTATAAACCTAACCCCCAATCAGTCTGTTTAGTTTAGCATGTTCCATTTTGATTAAGTATTAATATAATTTACTTAATCCTATCAATCCTGACTCAGCCTTAATTGTCTTATTAAAGCCTTGACCTCTCACATTAGACAGGTATTGTTGTGGCTGCCTGTTGCCGGTTGGGTCCGGGCAGTCTTACGCCACAACTCAGTCTAACCTCGGGTCCTTATTGGGCTCCATGTTTAACCACCCACATTGGATAGGTATTGTTGTGACTACTGGACAGCCGGGCGGTTCCGGGCAGGTTTACATCACAACTCAATCCAACCTCGGGTTAAACACATCGTATTTTCTACATTTACATATTTTGTCTTTCTTCTTTATTTTCTTATATGTAAATATTTGCGGCCCATTATTCAAAATCAATTAATGGTGTAAGGGTTTACATCAATCATGGGCCCAACCCATACTTGAATTTGGGCCCCTTAGCTTTATGTTTTTCATTCATTAATTACTTTGGCCCAACGCTATTTTCCCCCGTTTAATACGCTCGTTTATTATATATATATATATATGTTGGGCTTAGCCTTTTAAGCCCAACTTAGCCACGTGAAAAAGGGGAGGCTTAAAGCGTGATTACATACACAAAAAGGGGAATGTGAACGCATGAACTTGCAACATAACGTTGTAACTACAAAATAGAAACTAGTGTACTTGCATAGTAGCAACGTATACTTTGGTCATAAAGCATAAGTGACATGAATCAAAGCATATAAACTTGTAGTTAAGTTAGAATCTAAATTGGATATCATTATTGACACATAGTCTTAACTACAACATAAACCTATATTTTTCTTTAGGCATAATGTCAAACATAAGCAAATCATGTTCATAAGGTTACTACATGTTTACAAGGGTGCTTACTTTTGTTACTAATACAAAAGTATAGTTCAACTAGAATTATTCCAACTTAATCATGATTTTAAATCTATTCACATTACCATGGCACACATATACTTATGGCATAAATATTTCTAAACATGAAATCATGATTTTTACTTTAGTCATGCAAACTTGCAAATGGGATTTTAAATCTAACCTAGCTATGTACCACATGTGTCATCATATAATTCTTGTTAACAATATAGACCTAACATGTTTTTCAATTATGCAAAATATCAATCATAGCCTAGTCATATTCATAAGTTCGCAAAGAGGTTTTCTAGTACAAAAGTATGGCTTAATATATAGATCATGATGCCAAATTTTCAACATAATTTCATATGAATTATAATAACCCAAATTTGTTCCAATTACACACAAAATGATTTTTGTACAGAAATACACATTATGATGGCATAGTAGCAAAACCACAAACTTGCATGAATTTCAATTAAAGAACTACATACATGTAGCTTCAACATGAATTACAAACTTTGCGAATATCCAAATGTATATTTGCATAAAACTACCGCAAACATGTAGTTTTTATAATGAATAACATACTTTGCGAATATTCAAACGTATACTTGCATAAAACTACCTCAAACATGTAGTTTTTATAATGAATAACATACTTTGCGAATATCCAATCGTTATACAATATTCCAAATCGATAAGAATCATAGTAACGCACAAATATGAATTACTTATCACCACAAATCAAGTGTACAAACCAACACAGTTATTTATTCATACCAAAATAATACTCTACTTACAATCGTGTGGCGAATTCTCCAATTCAGGAATTTGGAGATGCGACTCCTTTTGACGTAGGCGTTGATTTGATTTGTTTAAGTTGCTTTATGCTTTAGAATTTGCCTCCTAATCTTCTCTCAAATTGGTGGCTACTCCTAGTCGTTCCTCAGCAGCATGATGGCCTCATTCTTATTTGTTTGTGTGAGTTTAGGTTAGGTTTGAGTTGTATATTTAGAATTTTAGGATTAATTTAGGCCGTTTGATTAATCCTAGAAATGACCATAACCGTTCAGTCAGGATAGAGTTATCCTATTGACTCAGCCATGAGTCAGAAATGACTCAGCATTGACTCAGCGATGAGTCAGAAATGACTCAGCGTATTAAATGTTCACCAATTCAAACGTAAATACGTATTTAATAGATACATTTTCCCCTTTACCGTATTAATTACCCATATATAAATATTTATTTATATATGAATAAATATTTTCTTACCTTTAATTTGTCATAATTAAAAATTGGAGAAGGCCAAAAAAAAAACCATCCTTGACAACCAAAAATGCGCAACGTACGCTACATGATGCGTACACGTCATATATATATATATATATATATATATATATATATATATATATGCGTATATGTATATATATATATGCGTATATGTATATATATATATTATATATATTCATTTTTTTCTCTATCTTCCCAATTACCCATTTTCACACTAAACCACTTTTTGAACTGCGTTCACACTAGGCTATTTTAAGCCATTCCCCTAAAACAAAAATAGGGCGCTGGGGGGGATCGAACTCTGTACCTCTTGTATGCAAGTCATGTGTTCCAACCAAATGAGCTACTAAGTCTTTTGCTTACAAACCCTAGAACAATGCTAAACATTATTCGTTTCCCATTCTTCTTTTTTTTTTCATGTTTTGCTGCGATATTTAAATTAAAGATATCTTCTTCACACGTTATCCGTTTTGCGTAAACTCGGACTCTATTTCGCGTATTTTTCCGAGATGAACACAATGGCATATCCCGTTTCCCTTAATTCTTTGATTTGAAATTAATTATACTTTAATTTATGACTTTCACGGTAATAGTATACACGGGGTGTTACATGAAACGTCAATTCACCTCGGTAGGTATGTCATAGATGACAAGGGATGGCTAAGGCGTGATGGAAGGCTATGTGTCCCACAAGTGGGAGACTTAGTAAGGAAAGTCCTCTAGGAGGCGCATCACTCGAAGATAACCATACAACTCGGAGGGGATAAGATGTACAAGGATATGAAACGCAATTTCTTTTGGCCTGGAATGAAAAAGGACGTGGCAAAGTTTGTTTCGAAGTGCATGGTGTGCCAACAAGTAAAGGTCGAGTCGAAGAAGCCCGGTGGGCTATTACATCCTTTGGAGGTTCCGCAATGGAAATGGGAGAGTATCTCGATGGATTTCGTGGATGGACTGCCTAGGTCAAGGAAGGGAAATACTAGCATATGGGTCATAGTTGATAGACTCACGAAAAGTGCTTACTTCATTCCGGTGAAAACCAGGAGGACCGCATCATGGCTAGCATCTATTTACCTTCGAGAGATAGTACGGTTGCACGGGGTTCCTTCTAGTATAGTTAGTGATCGTGACCCGATTTTCACTAGCCAGTTTTGGAATAGTCTACAAGAAGCAATGGGTACACGACTAAGTTTAAGCACGAATTATCACCCACAGACGGATGGACAAAATGAAAGGGTAAATAGGGTACTAGAGGATCTTTTGAGGCTATGCATTCTTGACTTTGGTGGTACTTGGGAAGACCATCTTCCTCTCGTGGAATTTGCATATAATAATAGTTACCAAGTTAGCATCGGAATGGCACCATTCGAAGCCCTGTATGGAAGACCGTGCAAGTCGCCAACTTGTTGGTGGGAGACGACAGACAGGCTTATACTTGGGCCAAACATGATAAGGGACACTTATGAGAAGATTGAGTTGATACGAAGACGGATGAAAACGGCCCAAGATAGACAGAAATATTATGTGGACAAGAGAAGGACAGACCTAGAGTTCGAAGTCGGAGATACGGTCTTTATAAAAGTTTCTCCTTTACGCAATATGGTTCGTTTTAGAGCGGTTGGAAAGCTAGCACCAAGGTACGTAGGACCTTTCCCTATCACTGAGAGGATTGGGCAGATGTCATATAAGGTAGACTTACCCGAGAAGCTGACTGGAGTACACAATGTCTTTCACGTCTCGCATCTCCGAAAGTGCTTATATGAGTCAGCTGAAGTGGTTGAGCCAAGCATCCTTAAAGGCGTAGAAGTGAAAAAAGAAGCAACATTGAGGCGAGTTCCGATTCGTATCTTAGGAACGGAGATCAAGAAGCTTAGGAATCGAGAAGTCAAGCTAGTTAAAGTACAGTGGAGTGAAGCCCAAGAAGACGCAACTTGGGAAACCGAAGAGAAGATACGCGCGCTTTACCCATTTCTTTTTGAGGGTACATTCTCGATCTCTTTTCCTATAAACTTGAAAACCTTTCGTATCATGCTTCTACTACCTATGTTTGCCTTGTTATCTTCTCGATCTTATCTTGAGAACCTTAGGTAGAACCATATGGATGTAAACATGTGATTGAAACATGTTATGGTTGATGTTTGCAAATGGTTGCAAGTGTTTGCAAGTGATTGCTAGTTGATGCATGACACACATTAGGCACTAGATCGGCTCAGTCACATTTTCATGTTGCATATGCATGAGTGCTTATATTTGTACATGGATGAAACTTGTTATGTTATGACTTGGATGTTGCATATGAATGAATGTTATGTGCACTCATGTAGAGATTATAAATTATGTTAGGGATTTGCATACATGTTGGACTCATTACACTAACATATCTCGCATTAAGGAGGTTTACTGAATCAGTAACCACCTGATCTTTTGCATTAGATAAGTACATATACACCCACTTTCTGCATATGTTCATACAACACTAGAAATCTTTTAAGGGCAATGGTTGCTTGTGGATGATGTTTTGAGTAGATGGATGATGGATGGTAGGATACGTTCTTCCTAACATAGAGATTTTGGGGACGAAATCCTTTAAGGAGGGGAGAATGTAACAACCCGTATTTTTATAACATGTTATAACCATAAATCAAGACAGAATTAACTTTTAAGATAAGAATCAAGGTCAACGGGTTACACCATTACGTTCGACTCGAAATTCTGCTTGGAAACGTGTCCGAGTTTTCGAAAATCGGAGTCCGTATGACCAAGTTATGACCCTTCGAAGTTTTCAGAAATTTTCAAGTTCAGAACAGCTCAGAATTCGAATTCAAATTTCGAATTCAAACCCCAGAACGGACTAGGCGGGAAATTTCACGCCCAGGACCAGATTGACCTGGGGGTCAACTATAGTGTCAACCGGCCCAGGACCAGGTCGACCATAGAGTCGACCTGGGTGTCGACCTGGTTGCCGAGCCCATTTTTGAGTCAGAATTTACTCTGATGTTTCTAGACCGATTTCTGTCTAAATTCGTTGGTCAGACCCTATATAAACAGCCCCTAACTCTAGTCTCTCTACACAAATTCTCTCTGGCCTTATGCTGCTAAAACCCTGATTGAAATGTTAGAGAAAAGGGATTGCTTCTTCTCCAACAAGGCTACATGTAGAGGATTACTGTTTGGCGAATTTCTGTTAGACTCGAGATTCAACATCGCCTCTTTGTTTTCTAATTCTCTAACCATGATCTGTAAGCCCCAGTTACTTTTAGATCTAAACTTTAAACTTAATATGGACATGTTGTAAATCGCGATTGAAACTAAGTATGATAATTATCTTGAATCTATCATTGTATATCTTGGATCTATCATTGTTCATTTTGGATCTATTATTTTGGATCTACTATTTGTTCACCTTGGATCTATCCATCTTGAATCTTTACTTGTAGTAATATTTATATGAAATTGATTTGGGACCTATACATGTTATAGATCTAAAACCCTTAATGTCCGTAATATTCATGCCTGTGATGTTGAAACAATTGTTATTCACAAGTTTGGGGTTATTATCTTATGTCAACTGTTACCATGACTATCACCCTATTTTGCTAGATTTGATATTTGAGACCACTATTCCATGTGCCAGTATTGTTGTAATCATTTATCTCAAGTTAAACCATGCTTGACTTGTAATCACTTTTGCTACCTTATGCTAGTTCTTTCTATGTTATTCCCTAATTAGATTCGATTGTATCAATTCGAGTTTACGTGTGATGGGAATGTGATTGGGTAGATTAGGCAAATCCTGAATTTACGATGAACTTGAAACATGAACATTGTTATAACTTGAACCTGGATATGGACATGAACTTGACATGAAAACTTGAACATGGACATGACGCTGGATTGAATTTGAAAATGGCCAACTCGAGGTTGGGTTGAGTTTGCAGTGTAAATCATCCCGGAACCGCCCAGCGAATCTAGTGACTACAAACAATCAGATCCAATGTGGCTAGTTGGTCATATCGCACTTAAAACCGGAGGTTAGACTATGTTGTGGTGTAAATCTGCCCGGAACCGCCCGGCAAATCCAGTGCCACAACAACTAGTCTAATGTGAGAGGTTGGGGTGCATTAATGAATTAATGCCACATGATAGGGTTAAGTCATCATCCACTTGAATATACTTAACCAATTTGACACGACGATTTGATAGGGTTAAGTCATGAACCGCTTGTACACACTTAACCAACTTGATACATGATTTGGTAGGGTTAAGTCACGAATTTGAATGACAAAACTTAACCCATTAGAAACCCTAGTTACGCGGTCCTTTTCAGTAGTAACCCACTTAGATGTATCACGATACCCTGGGACTAGGCAGGGTGGGGTACGATTACTGGGCTGATTGTAAGCGACCAGAACGACGGCTGAGTAGGTGCGTCATTGTAGGTTCAGGCGGACTATGGTCGTGCACGTAGTCCAGAGTTGAAAAAGCAGGCATTGGGTACCAGTAGGTTTACATTGTGCGTGCTTGATTCGTGTCGATGGTTGTCACCCTAGGGCTTGATACACCCTATGGTGGACCTAGCACAGGTGACTACATTTCGTGATTGGGCCGTATGACACAGACACATGACGAGCTATACCTTGTAGGGAGCCGATCGATTAGTAGATCGTACTGTAGGACCCCGTAAAGGGTCATTTCATGATATTGGGCCAAGGGATCAGTTCATGGTTAATACTTGACATAGGTTAGAATACTAGTACAGTTGGTGCAGCGAATCTTGAATATGAGATGCTAGACTTGATTTATCTTGTTATCTCAGTTATCATGCCAGACTTATCATTATCCTTATGTTTATTCTCCGTTTATTCATGTCTTGTTAACTTTACTAGTTTTTATACTGAAAGTCACTAGGGCTTACCAGTCTTTATGACTAACCCTTTTCTTTTGCCCCTTTTTCTTTCGTCCCCCCCCCCCAGGTTCTCAGGGAGGAAACTCTAGCTCTTAGTGTGGATTTAGCTTGCTTTCTGTCAGCTCATGTACGGTACGGTCTTGAGCTATGCTATGGCTGCACTTCTGCTATTTTTGGGGAATAATTTACTTTTTATATTTTAAGTTTATGCTTCTTTGTCTAGAACTTGATGTAATGGAATAATGACAATTTGTACTTTGGAATATATAAGGTTTTGACTCTTTTCTTGAAAGTAATGAGATTTGGTTTTTAATTTCAACTGCTGCTTTATTTATGTTCTGTCTTGTGATATCTCTATGCATGTTTACCTAGACAATGCTCCACCAAAACTAGTGCATTCCCTTTGCGAGTGACCCTAGCGGAGGTGGGGTGTTACACCCATCGTACCCCTACTTTGAGCCTGCTAGAACTTACGACAACGATAATCTCTCGGCCTTCAATATCTTTAGTCGTCCAACCTAGATGGCTATTTACTATTCAAGCGACCTTCTCGAGCAATTATTATCCACCAACTCACGACCTTTAAGTGGTCTACCTATTCGATGCTTTTCACCGATTAACGAACATATCACATCACTTCGAACACCGCCTTCTGGACTCTCGTCGAAACCACCACCATCGTTGAACCAACCAACATCTTTATAAGGTTCAAAGCAATCCATAGCATTATTTCAGCACTTCCTAACTTCCTAATGGAATTTACTTTGAAGTCACATCATCACCGGAAATGTCCAACAAGAAAACTTGCCCAGAAATGGTAAAAATGGGTGACCAGAAATGGCTGTCCACTTTGGTCCGATCCGATCCACTTTCGTTCGATCTGATCCACTCTGGTCTGGTCCGATCCACTTTGGTCCGGTCCGAACTTTGGTCCAATCCGATCCACTTTGGTCCGGTCTGATCCACTTTGGCCCGATCCGATCCACTTTGGTCCCATCCGATCCACTTTGGTCCGGTCCGACCACTTTCGTCAGATCCGATCCACTTTCGTCCAATTCACTTTCGTCCGATCCACTTTCGTCCGATCTACTTTCGTCCGATTCACCTTCGTTTGATCCACCTTTAGTTCGATCCAAATATGGTCCGATCCAAATATGTTCCAATCCAAAACCTGCTTATTGCAATTCAACTCCGATTTCGACCAAAACATCACCAAACGACGAATCCAACGAAACCGACTCAACCAAAATCATAAAACATAATCATAAACATATCATAACATTACTAATCACGTGAATATGATGATTACCACAAAAAAATGATGTAAAACTCACTAAAAACCATTAAAAATGAACATATGATCAAAATGAGAGATCTAACTAACATAAACGTGTAAAATGACATGAAATTAATGAGTAAAACTTGTTAGACTAGATCATAGGGTGATGCACATGAAAATGAACATGTAATGGTGTAAATCTATGGTAAAACATTCCAATTTGATGAGGAACACGCACAAACACTCATATATTCATTGCATTCATGTGAGAGTTGTAAATCACTCACCAATTCAACAAAACAAGCTAAAACGAAAGAAATATGAATCCGAACAGCGAATACTTCAAACCAAGCTCCTTGATATGATGAATTTGCCCTTGGAACGATGTAGATCTAGCCTCGAATAGTGTAGATCTTTGATTTCCCTCCTTGGATTTGGATTACTAATGGTGGAAAAGTGTTCTAGAGGAAGAAGTAGTACAAGGCCCCCAAATGAGAGAATGGGAGAAGTAACCTATTCTCCATACCCCTCACCCTCTATTTATAGATTCCACCATCCCACTAATGGGCCTCCCCAATTCAGCCCATTAGGCTCTCCAAACCTGAAAAACCAACTGAAAACCTTGAAACAGCGATTTCTTCTAAACCGCTGAGCCAAATCCTTAATGTAACCACTCTACAGAAAGGCAACCATCGATTTCTTTCCAATGACTATGTCTCATCCTATGATTCGACATGAGTCAAAAGTTATGCCCTGTACAAGACTGACAGTGGAAAAATGGTCACAAACAAAATCAGTAAAAATTATGGACATGTCTCACATCCCCATAAGCAACATATTAAAAGATGAGAATGATCCGACCCTCACGGAATAAAATAAAAATACTTTACGATCTTCCGATATGTTAAATGCTGGCTGTTACATTCTCCCCCTTAAGAATTTCACCCCCGAAATTACAAGTAAACATTAGCAACTATAACAATTTCTGCATGCCTATCACCCATGAGAAGCCAATTCTATCACCCAAACTAGCAAACAACAAGCTATGCATTCATAGCCATATCCAAGCACACGGAATTCTATCAAACAACCACAAAATATCAACAAGTAAAAATAATGACAAGTAATAATGATGTAATGATGGTGCGATATCAATGGGTTCTATAAACGAAGAATTTTGGATGGGTCTTCCTTATACTCTCCTTCATCCCCCACGTACCATCGTCGCCATCTCCACTCATTATAACTTAACTAAATAAAACGTCCTCTCCCTAAGCTGTTTCGTGTTATTCTCTGTAACACGAAGCGGCTTATAAGGTTTCGTAACTACAAACTGAACTACAAGGTTGACGTACTACTTCGGAGGTACTACGACATTCATACCATGCAAATATTTTCGCAAAAACGACTCACAGAATATTGTACACACTCCACATCCCTCGTGTAAAATCACTTTACACGCATGCTTTCGGATTTGCTCGTCTATCGGAACCGGTCCAACAACCCATAGCACTTAAGCTACCCACCACAGCATTTAGAAGCTTTGTTGATAACTCCTCCAACATGACCGACCCATTTCCTGGCATAGTTCTAGGTAGTCCATTGATAAAATCCATCAATACTTGCTCCCACTTCCACGTAGGAACTTCTAATGGCTGAAGCAACCCACTCGGCTTCTTCTGTTCAGCTTTCACCAACTGACAGTTCATATACTTGGAAATGAACTTTCCAATATCTCTCTTCATGTCCTGATACATCTTATTGCCACCGGGATGAATTGTCAACTTCGAGTGAGGACATTCTCTCAAAACCTCATCCCTCAATCCGTCGATATTAGGAACAACTAATCCCCCTTGCTTTCGAAGCCAACCTTCTCGATCGACCTTGAACTCTTTATCTTCTGGTTCAAGTTTCTTAATGAACTCGAAAAGCTTCGCATCTTTCTTTTCGCTCTCGCCAATCCATTCGATAAGAGTAGGTCTTATCGACAAGCTTGCCAACATTTCAGGTTCCAACTGACACCTTGGCCTGAAATCGAACCTTGTGAAGTACTCGAGGCTCTTCCATTCCGAAAGCATCGCTCCCAAACTTGCGTGTCTTCGACTTAACGCATATGCAACTTCGTTACCCTTGCCCAGAGTGTAGGCTATGAAAAATTCATATGATGCTAGAAACTCTAACCTTCTTTGCTGCCGAAGATTCAAATCCATTGGGGAGGAAAGATACTTTAACGACTTATGATCCGTGAACAACTCCAATCTAACTCCTAATAGGTAATGTCTCCACATCTTCAGAGCAAACATAATCGCCGCCAACTCTAAATCATGAGTTGGGTAATTTCTCCCATGCGGCTTCAGCTGTCGGCTCGCATAGGCCACAGCCTAATCCTTCCGCATTAGCACTGCTCCAACTCTAGTACCACATACATCGGTGTATACCACCATCTCTTCATTCCCACTCGGAATGGTCAACATGGAATCACTTGTTAATCTCTCCTTCAGGATCCTGAATGTTTGTTCACACTTCACATCCGATGTGAACACTTGGTTCTTCTTCGTCAATCCTGTCAATGTTGCAGCTACCTTGGAGAAATCCTTGATAAACCGTTAGCAATATCCTACCAACCCAAGGGAACTCCGAACATCCGTCACATTCTTAGGTGGATCCCAGTCTTGGATTGCTGCAACTTTAGCGGGTCAACCACTATCCTTTGTCCAGAAACTACATGACCTAAGAACCTCACTTCATCCTTCCAGAAGTGACACTTTGAGAACTTAGCCTTAAGCTAATGCTTTCACAAGATCTCTAACACAACTCTCAAGTGCGTCTAATGTTCTTCCTCATTTCTGGAGCAAACCATTATATCATCCACGAACACAAGCACGAACTTGTTCAACTGATCTCTGAACACTCTATTTACAAGATCCACAAAATACGTTGGCGCGTTAGTTAACCCAAATGGCATCACCAACCATTCGAAGAAACCGGATGGTGTCCTAAAAGCAGTCTTTGGCACACTATCCTTAGCCATCCTCAACTGGTGAAATCCCATTGCCAAATCCGTCTGAGAAAACACTTTGGCTTCGTGAAGCTGATCGAACAAGTCATTTATCGTTGGCAACTGATACTTGTTCTTCTTAGTCACCTTGTTTAGCTAACGATAGTCCACACACAATCTTAACAAGCCATCCGCCTTAGTTGTAAATACGACTGGTGCACCCCACTCGGCAACACTCCTCCGAATGAATCCTTTTCCCAAAAGGTCACGAACTTGCACCTCTAACTCTTGTTGTTCCTTAGGCGTCATCCGCCTAAGAGGCATAACGATTGGTCTAACACCCTCGACCAAATCGATTCTAAACTCAATCTCACGATGCGGCGACAACCCTTTGACCTCGTCAAAGACATCTTTATACTCCTTAGCGACCAACACAGATGATAAGTCTTCTTGTAGAATCACAAGAGAATATAATAATTATAAGAACACCATCTTCAGGTCACCCCGAATCAACATCTCCCGTCCTTCAACAGCCCCGACTGTCATCTCTAGCTTTTCGCAACTTACTTTTGTCGTGCATCTCTTGGGCCAATCCATGCCCAAGGTGATTTCAAACCCAACGAAAGTTACAACTAAGCAAACAATCATAAATGAGCATTCATGATCAATAATACTAGATCCACAAAGCTTGCATAAAGCAAATGAACCCATACTAGATCAATTAGAACTAAAGGCCTGTTACAACTTCAAGTTCTAAACCCATTCAACATACAATCTTATTATAGGTAAAAGATGACGATTCTCTAGTACCAAATAGAACTCAAACAACTTCACTGGTTGGAAGCACATCCAAAAAACAACTTCTCCTAGTTCTCTTTAGGAAGACAATAGGAAACTGGAATAGCTTCCACAACACGTGCTTCCTCCTGTTTCCTATTTTTTGGAAGATCCGGACAGTATTTCTTCTTATGTCTAGGCTTGCCGCATTGAAAGCACTTCCTTTTGGTTTTCAGCTTCTCACAATCGTTGGCATAATGACCCTCCAATTGACAATTAAAGCAAGTGACGTTCTTCTTAAATCTCTTCTTCTTTCTTTTCTTCTTATTAGCACTGGGGCCAATAAAGGTTTCTTCATCTGTAGGAGAATATTCCCTCTGTCGCTTAACAGAATCCCTTTTGGGTACTTGCACAAGAACACCACGCTCTACTGACGCTTCTGGAACGGGCATCCTTAACACGGCTACTGCCATCATGGCCGCCCCAAACATAACTAGATATTCCGGTGCAACAGCTAATGCTCCCAATTGGCTTCCATCTCCTACTCTTCCACTCTCAGGCTCACACCTAGAGGTTTGACCACTCATTCTAAATCTAAAATAGAATGATTAGTCCACATACAAGATAAACTGCTAAAGGAAAACAACCGCTACTACTTTATATGCTTATATATATAGTAAACATCCAACTGAAATCTACAAGTACGTCTCTCATACGTGATTACGTCCTTGAACTTTAGCCAAAAATCGTTGACTAGAGCTCTAATACCAAATGTGACGACCGCCGATAACCCCCGCACTATACAAGAGAAATTATGCACTGAAAGATGTGTAAAAAAGCTATGGACGATCACCAGAGTAGGTAAACATAAGAGGAACCTGTCGTAAACTCACAGCGCAGGGATAAAATATAATAGAACATATATAACAGGTAGTAATAGTGAAGCAGAAACACTAATCTTTCATGACAACTAGAAAGTATTCTCATACACGTGGATAACAACAGTAGTGTTTGTACAATTTGCCTCACTACAACACTCATAGAAATAGCAAACAGCGGATACAAATACTAAATAGTAGTAAAGATAGTTTGCCAGCCTCCTTTCGCCTCCGGACAGCAACACCGTCCACACTTAAGCTACATGTTCCTGCTACTTATCTGCCCATCCAACAATCAGATGAACAACCTAAGGTAATAAGAGGAAACATAAAACCTTGAGTCAGACAACAGTCTTAGTCAGTGGTAAAATAGCTAACAAACTTCAACAATAAAGTATATGAGAAGGGATAGATAAGCATACTAATCTACCCACGACACCAGAGAAGAACTCAACCTTATCTCCAAAACATCGGACAGTGATAACCTTTACTATAAACAATTCAATCATTCATCCAAGGAATCCAGAACACCCATTCAATCATGGAAAACACTCATAACATCCAGATTATATAAGTCCCACAAAGACAACCCTAATCGAGTTTGACATTCCCCAAGCACTCTCCCCAGAGGCCTAAACCAATATCAGTTAAGTACTCAAAGAACACCTCCCTCGACTTTGGATAATCTATGTGAGATAGTACAAATAAAAGACCAATCATCCATGACTGACTCTGGCTATCACCTCCAATCCTGCTTTGAAACCACCATTAATCGTATGACGGCCAACCTTGCCATATGTCAAGGGTTAATGGTAATCCCAGTTCTAACGTAAACTCCGTATGTCTAACCTTGACAACTAGGCCTTTCAACGATACCCAGGGTACTCGAACTACAATCGGTCTTTTTGGTGCCCCCATCGTACCCTTTCTTTGAGCCTATTAGAACTTACGACAACGATATTATCTCGACCTTCAATATCTCTAGTCGTACAACCTTGACGGCTATTTACTGCTCAAGCGACCTTCTCGAGCAACCATTATCCACCAACTCATGACTTTGAGTTGTCTGCCTATTTGTTGCTTTTCACCGATCAACGGACATATCACATCACTTCGAATATCCCCTTCTGGACTCTCGTCGAAGCCACCACCATCGTTGAACCAACCAACATCTTTATAAGGTTCAAAGCAATCCATAGCATTATTTCAGCACTCCTAACTTCCCAATCGAATTTACTTTGAAGTCGCATCATCACTGGAAATGTCCGACCAGAAAAACTTGCCCAGAAATGGCTGTCCACTTTTGTCCGATCCGAACTTTGGTCCTATCCGATCCGAACTTTGGTCCTATCCGATCCACCTTGATCTGGTCCGAACTTTGGTCCAATCTGATCCACTTTGGTCCGGTCCGATCCACTTTGGTCTGATCCGATCCACTTTGGTCCAGTCCGATCCACTTTGGTCCGACCAATCCACTTTGGTCCGACCTATCTACTTTGGTCCGGTCCGATCTACTTTTGCCCGATTCGATCCACTTTCGTCCGATTCACTTTCTTCTGATCCACTTCCGTCAGATCCACTTTCGTCCGATCCACTTTTGTCTGATTCACCTTCGTCTGATCCATCTTTGGTTCGATCCAAATATGGTCCGATCCAAAACCTGCCTATTACAATTCAACTACGATTTCGACCAAACTTTGCCAAACGACGAATTCAACGAAACCAACTCAACCAAAATCATCAAACATAATTATAAACATATCATAACATTACTAATCACATGAATATGACGATTACCACACAAAAATGATGTAAATCTCATTAAAAACCATTAAAATGAACATATGATCAAAATGAGAGATCTAACTAATATAAACATGCAAAATGACATGAAATTAACGATTAAAACTTGTTAGATTAGATCATAGGGTGATGCATATGAAAATGAACATGTAATGGTCTAAATCTATGGTAAAACATTCCAATTTGATGAGAAACATGCACAAACACTCATACATTTCATTGCATTCATGTGAGAGATGTAAATCACTCACCAATTCTCCAAAACAAGCAAAAACGATAGAAGTATGAATCCGAACAGCGAATACTTCGAACCAAGCTCCTTGATCCGATGAAATTGCCCTTGGAACGATGTAGATCTAGCCTTGAATGGTGTAGATCTTCGATTTCCCTCCTAGGATTTGGATTTCTGATGGTGGAAAAGTGTTCTAGAGGAAGGAGTACAAGGCCCCAAAATGAGAGAATGGGAGAAGTAACATATTCTCCATACCCCTCACCCTCTATTTATAGATTCCATCATCCCACTAATGGGCCTCCCCAATTCAGCCCATTAGGCTCTCCAAAACCTGAACAACCAACTGAAAACCTTGAAACAGTGATTTCTCACAAACCGCTGAGCCAAATCCTTAAGGTAACTACTCTATGGAAAGGCAACCATCAATTTCTTTTCAATGGCACAGGTCTCATCCTACGATTTGACCTGAGTCAAAAATTATGACCTGTACGAGACTGATAGTGGAAATATGGTCACAAACAAAATTGGTAAAAATTATGGACATATCTCATATCCCCATAAGCAACATATTAAAAGATGAGAATGATCCGTCCCTCAAGGAATAAAATAAAAATATTTTACGATCTTCCGATACGTAAAATGCGGGCTGTTATAGTTCGCCACCTAACGTGAAGCAAGAACCCCCTATCATGCGTACCAAGCACACAACAAGCAACAAGGACAGGTGTGAGTAACTCCAACCACTCGATTTAACTTTTAAAAAAATCCTTTTTAAAAGAAAGGTTAATCGTCAGACCGATCTACACATAAACACGGATGGTTTTTACCTTACGACAACCCAAGAAATTTCTTTAAAATTAATATTATTCAGATATTATAATAGCGTCTAAATCAAATAAATAGCAATCTAGCAGAATGCTTGTATCTCATGCTCCATATACATAATATACAATCAAAACTGCGGGCGCTTATTGGAGATTGGATTTCCAACTATGACAAGGTATGGAACAACCTTCTGATAGTGTATCTCTAGAGAGGAATACACTAGGTTCATCAAGAACATCTTGCAACCCGAACACATATGACCGACTACTCATTTCACTTGACTGTATTGAATGTATATCACCAACGGTTGGGATCATCAACCATTTTCCCGAAATGGACAACCTCGAAAGATTTAGGAAGGAAAAGAAATTTCTGTAGATAGGTGAAAAAACACACTAATTGGGAGCTACACACTTAGCCATGTTCCCTGCCCAATTTTTGTCATTTCCCGGTTGTTGAGGCTTGAGGCTACGATTAATTATCCTTCATTGATAGCACAACCACTTCGAATGCCACATTGTTAGATCCGTTTATCATTAATTGATTTGCACAAATATATTCTAGATATTATGCTTAGAGAATAAATTCTCTGCCACCATATGTATATTTGTACAGATCAGCGTTTGCCATTGTTGAAAATACTCTGTCAGACATTCGTTCATACAAGTTCGTTCTAGGGTTGAACGAAACCGAAGGCATAATTTCCATTAATCCATCTTAAGCAATTTCTACCTGGGATTAACGGAAAGAGCCTTTGCACTTTAATTCGTCTTCGATTGTCTTCATATAATCTAATTCACAATGTTACTGCCAATAACGATATTGGCCAGTACTTTGATAGTCGGTCATGTAACTATTGAAGAAAAACAAACATTCATCCAAAGTATCAAATAATCACTGGCACCTTTAATTAATATTTCATTAATTAAATTAATCATTTCCCCATTTCTCTTCAATATTTTTACCTAGATATTTCTTCATACCCGCTTAGCCTCTCACGATTCTTGGAAAAACATTTCCATCTATCATAACTTATATGTTTTCTATATTCCAGAAAATATCTCCTACATCGGAAAACATTTCCATATATTCACATATCACTAATCTTCCTACAATGACCCAAAGCTTTTAGTAAAACTATTTTAATTTTTGCTTAAAAATGTTTTGTTGAATATAAATGGAATTAGTGAGGTTTTTGGTCTA
Source organism: Allium sativum (assembly GCA_030737875.1). NCBI lineage: Eukaryota > Viridiplantae > Streptophyta > Magnoliopsida > Asparagales > Amaryllidaceae > Allium > Allium sativum. The sequence continues at coordinate 961,696,224 of CM060912.1, read as the reverse complement.
GGTGCATGTGTGTGTGTGTGTGCGCGCACATGTGTACAACATGGTCATGCACAAGGCAAAACCATGAATTCCAAGGAAGGCAATATGGTATGAATGTGTGTGTGTATATATGTATTCCAGTAAATTCAGTTGAGTAATCTGGTTAAATGAATAATGTAAAGAAGATCAAGGGTAATACATATACATGCATATGGGAAGATAAGTTGCACAGAGATTAAATATGTGCATGGCCAGATTTAGAAAGGGGGGTTATTATACCCAATTTGTTATTTTTTTCATGACTTGTTATGGAGGGAAAATGTTTTAAAAATCTTTCTTTAATTTCTAAAAAGTAATTCAGTTTTGTCCCGTAGCTTTTTCACCCCATGCATGAAATAGGAAATAAGACAAAAATAAGATGGAAAATATTCACACATTTGGTGTGATATGTTGAGGGTAAAACTGACTCTAGGCAACCGAAACCCTAGGAATTAAAGCAATATAAATAAGGGAATTCATGCAAAATCCAGTTGGCTAGGAAAACCAAAAGAAATAATTGTATAACACATTCGAACACAAAGGAGAAACGCTTGGGGAGTAAGGCAGGAGTTGTCTGTTTTAGCATTAGTAGAAGAAGGTTTTGGTGAGCAATCTCACTCATAATAGCTGTGATTAATTCCTAAAAATAAAAAGACAGCCGATATTTTCTATATCTAGTGTATTTTTGGATTTATTCCTCTGTTCAGCCTTATATATGGATGTTTTATAACATGCGTTTATATTCTTTGCTTAAATCTATTCAAACTTTTTATGATTTATGGATTAAGTTCTTTGAAATCTCAAACCAGTCATATAAATGAATTGATATATGGCAAGGCTTTATAAAAAAGGAATTTAGGCTACAATATACTCATGTATAGGTGTTGAGCTCCTATTGACTAATGATAAGAGTGCAATAGAATTTTCTGTATGATGATCTCTTGTCAAATGCTAAAACCTATGTTTCAGTTATGTTTTGAAACCCATTTGAATCAAGTTTATTCATAGTGGCATAAACCATTAGAAAATTACCCAGAAAATCCATATGTCAATATCAAATGCAAATGGCTATATATATATATATATAAAGGGATATAAACACTTATCTTAGGAAAACTCCAATTTGTTTGATTTCCTTTATCGGTTATACAACTAGTTGGTTGTCTCACTGATTGGATGATTGATTTATCTACTTATATAACCTTGATTATAGTTAGTTTATGGCATCATAAAATGAATCATAACTGAGACAATGTGTCCTATTCATCTTGGTGGATGCTAGAAAATATAAGAAAAACACTTAGGAATTTTTGGTCAAGAAAGATATTGAATGGCTTGCACTTGAGCTGCAAGCTTGACACATGGCCTAATTTTGTCCTAAGATCTTTGTGGATTGATGTGAATTAAATTATTGTAGTGTGTCCTACTGATTCGTGTATGTATATGAGACCAGTGTTTAACTAAAACATGATAGGAAATGGTATAAAGGAACTTGAGTATTCCTAGAAATTCTATATGGCAACCTGATAATATTGTGTTTATGATTCATGATTTTGATCAGGTTGGTTTTACCATGTCTATGTAGTAGAAATGGTTGATACGCAATTATATGAATTCATCTGTAAATATTAATTAATTTAAGAAAACATTGTATGAGTGTTTGCACAATATTATTAACCATGCATAATGGAAATATGTTTTTCAAAACAGATTTTCTTTATAAATTTTACCTTAGTTTTATTACTCAAGTTTTGATTTGAGATGCTCATACCAGACACATTGCTCTGACCCTGTTTTGCTCATGGCATATGGGGCGTCTCATTTTAAATGGAGCTGCCTCTATTGCTTTTTTAGGTAATGAAGATGCTAAGTAGTATAGATTAAATTTATGGCTTGTTTTCATGGATTTTGGCATGCTTAAGCTTGGTTAATTAAGAGCTCCTGAAGTGTATGAATCTGCATGAATTTCCAAAAAAGTATTTTATATCAATTAAGTGGGGAGATGATATATATATATATATATATATATATATATATATATATATATGGTTATTCTAGGCATCTCTTTGTGAAGGATTTGACAAAACTTTATGTATTAACTCATGTTTGAACTTTAACTATATCTCTACTGATATTTCTAGCTGATAATTAGGTGAATATGTATATATATATTGAATTATAGATTTACTAATATTATGTATTAGTCAATCCGGAGTCATCAAACAAAGTTAGTGTGTATGTTCACATCTTTAAATGTCTGATTTGTTGATGCATCTATTTGTTCAAATTCACTCCCAAAATGTTGCACCTTTGAATCACTTGGCTCAACACAAAGATTATTTGGGTTAGCCAGGGCTTCAGGGTTGCATTGGCACTCAAAAATTCAGATATTTAATCATGTATATGACACTGCTTCAGTTTAAGATGCAGCTCAATTTTATAAGAATACTGTAGTGTTTTAAAACGAAAAGTAAATGTAACACCCCACGTCCATTAATGTCACTCACGAAGGGAATGCATTAACTTCCATGGAGGTTATAAGTGAATATAGAACAGAAAAATTACAACAAGACATATAGTAAATAGTACTTGGAAATCTAAAACTTCATTTTATTGCAGCGGAAATTAAACATGTTTGTTACATCATAAAACCATAGATCATAACCAATTACAATATCCATCTTCATAAAAACAAAATACATAATCTCATTACATAAATAGTCATTAAAAAGATAACAAGCTGGACTTTACTTCAACGGTCCAAGCTTTCCAAAGAGAGATGAAGCAATTCAATCAAACTCCACTTGAGCTGGGCCCAACCTGAGGACCTGGAGGGGGAAAAAGGATAGAAATATAGGGGGTCAGACATAAAGTCTGGCGAGTATGATAATTCTAACAATACTATTATTAAAATAACAAGACTAAGGCATAAGCTGGAAGACAAGTAAATGTCTGTGAACTCTTAGGAAGATAAAGATAGCGTTTAAGATAACGTTAAAGATAACAGTAAAGGCATACCTAATCACTAACGAATGATTACTACACTGCACCGCACATTACGACACTGCACCACACCAGTCACCCTATTGTTTGATCCCACTTGCTTCACACAGAAACTTTATAAATAGCCTTATGTACCCCTAGTTGACTACATAGGTGTCGTCTGCCCCTATCTCCACTAGGTGTACCCCACTACCCACTTTCGATCGGCTCCCTACTCGTAGATACCCGTGCTGGCCCCACAGTGGGGTGTATCACTCCCCTAAAGTGGCAACCTGATACATATTGAGAATGCACGGCTTATACCTACACGATGCAACAACGTCTTACCTACCAGCCCGGGTCCACACACGCATATGAAACCCGTTGGACTTGCGTTGCCACCGCTCCCCGTTTTGGCCTCTTACAGTCGAACCTAGCATGCGTATCCCTTCCTTGACTTGGGTCGAGCCCACAAAGATACGTTTGGGATACTGGTCGAAATGGCCCCCCACAAGCTACCCACCTAAGCTTGTCACTAGTATATCCCACTTAACCCTCTTAGTCATGTTCATTTACATGTTTGTTTGGTTAAGTCTTACTAATCGTATTTCACATGCCACTAAGGGAACCCCCTAGATTCCTCTTGCCACCCAAGGCACCTACTTAACCCCCATGTCCCACTTAACATGTTTATCTGGTTAAGTATTTCTTAATTCATTCAGGCCATAACCTCATAAAGACCTCTCACATTAGACTGGCATTTATGGCAGCTGGATTTGCCGGGCGGGTCCGGGCAGTCTTACACCATAAAAGAGTCTAACCTCGCATCTTTACAACTGTTATGCTTTAGTTTAGGCCTAGGACCTCTCATATTGGGCTGACATTTGTGACCACTGGATTTGCCGGGCGGGTCCGGGCATGTTTACGTCACAAACGAGTCCAACCTCGTATCCTAAGCATTGATTAACACTTAAAATCTTTTACCCCAGTTTTAATAATTCCCTATTCAAATTATTAATCAAGTCAACTTGTAATGATGTCCATAATTGACTCAATTATGGTCATCCACTTATGGCATGCAAAATCATATCAATTGCACCACAACTTTTTAATATTAAATCCTTAATATTACCCCTACTCCACGTTTATACGTTCGCTTATTCAACGCATAATATAGGCTAGATTTGTATAGTCTAACATCTAGCACAAAGATAAATTATCACCACATATAGACAATTAAAATAAATCTAATCATAATAGGGGTGAAACTTGCATAAACTACACATGTTAAGGATCAAAAGGTGTCAACTTGTTAAATGTCTCAGTTTACATGATATGATCATAGCCCAAATCTATACATAAACTTGCATATGGGGTTTTTAGGCAACATAATGATGGTGTGAACTAGCATAGGATATCACATATGTAAAGCATAATTCTAGATTTCATAATAGATGTCTTGGCATATGTTCATAACTTTTCTAATCAATCTAACTTGCATATGTGACTTGTCATATAGATCAACATAACCCAAACATGATGATTTAATTAATACGAACTAACTAGCATAGATGGTAACATCATGGCCTTTTTAACATGTATGATTCATCACAACTTAGCATAGAAACTTTCAACATACATAACATCATCATAGCATGATTTACAACATACAAGATATCATCATCACATAACATTGGATTTACAATATACATGATAGCAAAAGGGGTTTAGAACAACATATATGATAATTCACATCATCTACTCATAATCCATTCATAACTCAACCTAATTAAAATGATAATAATCTTGTTAAGATCATCATACTCACAATTTAGAGAAGAAAAGAGAGAGTTTTGCTTTGCTTTAGGGTTGAGAGAATTAGAATTGAATTTGCTTTTCTTCTTTCTTAGTTGGCGGCGACTTCATTGATTTCCATGGCGACGGTAACTATTCTATTTTAATTAGGTTTAGGTTTAGCATTAGGATGTATTTATAGGTGTAGGAAGTTATTTAGGACCATTAGATTAACCCTGAACCATGAGAACCAATCAAATGCAAAATCTGCATTTGAGCGAACCGGCCCACGGGTTGACAGCCAAACACCCTGGATTAACCCCTAGTCGACCCAGCGGGGCTCGGGTGGACCTCAAAAATGGACCGGTTCGGTTATTTCCCCTCCCAATTCGTTGTTTTGAACTTTTTCGCATATTTATTTTATTAATTTATATATATATATCAATATATATATATTTCTCTACGCAACCCAATTCACTTAATTCTTTTCTAAAAATTAAGTATACTTTAATTTGTGAATTTTAATGTTATAAAATTACGGGGTGTTACAGTAAAGTTGTTAAAGAAGTGGATGTATCATGTGTGTGTTTATATACACATATATATATATATATATATACGGTAAAACTACATGAAGTTTTTATATGCATGGATATCAATTTAATTTATTGTTCCAATAATACATTTATTGAAATAACTAAGTATATACATGTTTTACAAGACATGTAATAATCATATAACTATCCTATCAGAATTCATGTGATATATTGATCAAAGAAAGGTCAATGTACCTCTTGCTTATCTTGTAGGCTCTGATTATAAGCAAGAGGTATATATATATATATATCTTCATATATATATATAAATATATATATATATATATCTTTTATATAAATCGGTATCCCTATATTGGTAACTTTTTGTGATTCTGGATTATAAACTAGAGAGTAATTGCTCTGATTTTAGCAATACATATGTATCTTTCAAACTTATAGCTTCTCAAAAAAAAATCATATAAATATTGAGACGACCCGAAATCCCGTACTGACGGAGACAAGGGTAATCTTTGGAATATAACATAGAAACAGATAATAGCAGAACAAAATTAATTAAATACACCAGATAATGAACAATAGAATATACTGGATAAAAGTAATCATCAGAGTTACACAGTATACAGGATCTTACTTAGTACAAATACAGTTCAGCTATACATAAATGTCTACAGCGGAAAACAAACATAATATGTACAATAGGAGTTGAACAGCATAAAAAGGGATAAATGATAGAATCCATCTTCAGCTCCAGCTATCCAGAAAGAACCAGCTAAACCTGAATACAAGGCTGCCCATGTAGAAAAAGGGGCACCCGAGTTTGAAAGTGAAACAAACTACGAGTTAGTCATGGGACTGGTATGAGAAATCTACTCAACACATATATAATATGGCCAATCACAGGACCACGCCACTTCCGTGGAATGGGTTTACTCCATTGGATTGCCAGTGTTTTAAACAAATATTTCTTTTAAACATCGCTATGCTTTTTGTAAAAATGAAGCCGTTATAAGACTCAATTCCCATCACACAATGCAACGCAAACCGGAGGATAGAGTTCTTACCTTATAACGGCCAAAATATGCTTGATACGAATAAAACAAAGGCATTTGATATTATTGCTAGTGTTTATATGTTTTGAAAAACAATTTCAAATCATAACTATCAATCATAGACGGCATGGGTACCATATATCATGTCGCCATATATATATACAATCAAAACCGCACGATGCCGTATTTGAAAATTGGATTTCCGTCATGAACCAAGGCAAAAGATAGTCCTTACCGAATTCGAGACTGCCTAGCCCGAGTCTCAGGATCAGAACGCATCGACCCTTGGATCGTCAGGGCCGGTCCACATGGAGTGGATTAAAATGCCTGAGCACTACGTTTCGCCACCCTTTGGGGCGTAAGCGAGCCAACAAGTGACTCCATCGGACCCGGATCGTCCGATCTAACCGAGGCGCCTCGCAACAGCAACAACCACATAGGTGAAAAGTATATAAATGTCAGGGCTGGTAGGTCACTGACACCACCCTAGCTAGGAGGAAACGCAGGCCCTCCCTGAGGTCCTTTCTCCCGTTTCTGGTTCATACCGGGGTGTGAGGCTCACGATTTCACGTTATACACAAAGCTACGCCACACAGGCGGTGCTTTGATCATCACCACAAGACTTTGCTTTTCAACAGAAGCCCTGATCATTGCATCTTAGCATGCCACACAGGCAATTCATGCCATGCGACTGATGTCCATCGATATACAACCTCTGAGCTCGTGCATTTCGGAGAAGGGCGTTAAGCAAAAGAATAAATTCTCCGCCGCCAAACAGATGTATATTTAATAGAGATTAATCAACACAGAATAAACTCCAATGTCAGACACACAGTCCATTTACAAGTCCGTTCTAGGTCTGAACGAAACCGGAGGCACTAAATACCTCGCAAACCCATCGATCACCACGTACGTCTGGACGATCACCACTCATTATCCATATTTCGGGATGCCTCCCAATCAGGACCTCGGTTACCATCCAAACGAGGTGAAGATCTCCGGTCTTCGACCACCGTCTTCATCTTCGAATTTCAATCATCGGTCAATTATTCGAAATGAGAATTAACTCGGCCTTTTCAAACAATTCACGTATATTTAGAATTTCAAATCAATTTATTTCAATGGTTAAATCATTCAACAACACCAATTTTGTTCTTTAACGTGATTTTCACACCAAACACATTCAACCAACAAATACCACATAAATCGAGCAAATTCAGTTTATTTCCATTCCATATTGTTTACGGTACTTTATAATGATTTATCGCTATTTTACTTTATTTTAAAATAGCCAATTTATTCAAAACGACGCTTCGGGCCATAACTCGGCCGTGACGCTGTTTTTCTTCAGATTTGAATTAAACATTCCAGACAATCCAACCGTTGGATTTTTACAAGGTTAGTGCCGTTGGAAAGATATTTCCAAGGCGAAACCGACGGTTGTGGTTTCGGGAAAATCCAATGGACGGATTTCCCGTACTAGTTGTTTGAAATCACGGTTTCAAAACGCGAACTGCACGGCCTCGTTTCGTTTTAATTTTATTTATATTTATATATTTATATAAATATAGTTCGTTCAACAATTTCAATATCGTTTCCACTTCAAATTTTTCACTAACGCCTTAAAATTTTGGAAAATTTCGCCATAACCTCCTTTGTACGGGAGGGGCTGGGAAAATTCCCAAATAACCACACGGGCGTCTCATGTCGAAAAGAAAAAGAGAAAGCCAAGCGGCTGGCCAACAGGCTCATAAAATCATCACCCAAACAAAACAGTAAATGTGTACCTGTTTGTCGGGCACAAAATTTTATTCCTCTTCTCTAGCCCCTTTGCTATAACCTGTTCAATAAATATGCATGTACATATATACGGTTCTTATCGTTTGTCATTTTCCATTCAACTTCATATTTGATTCCATTTGGTTTAAAGAAACACCATTCATTCTGATGTTGCATGTATAGGCAAAAATCATATCATTAGCTAATTAATGAATATTTCAACTCATATATATTTATTTGAACGAGTGGCTATTTTTAACACTTTACATTTCAGCAATTCGTGTATATAATAAAAATGTGATTTTTATTGTAAAACAATTCATTTCAAAACACTACTATTTTATATAGTTTATATCGGTGATAAAAATAGGATTTTTCTTATAAAACAATTCCTTTCAAAACGAGATTATTTTACACAGTTCATATAGTCGATAAAAGGTGATTTTTATTATCAAACAATTTATTTCAAAATATGAATACCATTCAACACATGAATTTCAAATCAACGAATGAATATCGATTCAACACATGAAGGTTTTCTATAGTTTCTATATATAGATAAAAATGTGATTTTTATATTTAAAACGCGAATACCATTCAACACATGAATTTCTAGTCAACGAATGAATATCGATTCAACACATGAAGGTTTTCTATTCAATGAATAAATATAGTTTTAGCAAATGAAAACAATTCAAACACATGAACATTATTCAAAATTTTGGCAGCATAACGGCAGGGTAGTTAAAACCGGGACCGTCCCTAGTACGGCTCCTCGCTCTACCTTAAAACCTCGTGGTTTTTGACAATGGGGATCATGCATCTAGTTCTCACGCAGGCGGCATGTATATATTTATTCCATTTCCACAAACTAATCCTATGTGGTTTCAACCAAATATTTCTCAACCACAAATGGGTATTTTTCAACCACAATCAATCAATATCAACCACAAACAATCCCAAACAATCATTCGCTATCAATCAATTTTTCTCACCAATCACAATCAATAAATATCGTCCATGGTTTGTGGATGAGGGGCGTATATATATATATATATATATATATATATATATATATATATAGCAATTCACTTTTATTTCAACACATATATAATTTTTACAACGCATATACAACTTATACATCGAACGTACAACTTATACAATGCTTATAGAAGAGGTGTACAACGCTTATATAACTCATACATCGACGTATAATTTATACATCGTCGTTTTCCATATTGTTTTTAAATTAGAAATCTCACATTGGGTTCCACTCCACCAAAAATAGCAGAAGGCTCAGAAAAATATGCGGTCTCTTCTAAAATGTAGAAGGCGTCCACACGGTCACGATGTTTCCTGTTTCATCGAATTTCGTTAACATAACAAAAAGATATGATTTTTCAAAGTTTGCAACGGTTTTAAACTGTTAAAATCAGTTTTAAATTAAAACAGCCGATACCTTTCAAAACTGTTCGAAACTAGGTTTCGATTTTTCGATCCATCCGATGATTGTTGCTTCGATCGGCCAGCGCCACCTTGTCGGGCTAGGAGAGGCGCACGTGCGCCATGGAGGGGGTCGAGCTCGGTGGTCCCCAGGCAGCGGAATCGGGGTGCGAACGGCCGAACTTCACGAGGGTGGTTCTCCCCCTACATGCCACGAAAAAATCCAATACTTATATGGATTTGAAGATCATGAGATGTACTACAAAAACCTTAACTGTGGCATTGGATTTTATTGAGCGGATCAGAAGAAAAAGAGGAGAGAAGGAAGCGGCCAATTTCCGCCGTCGTTCGAGTCGGGGAGAGAGAAAAGCGGGGGGGGGGGGGGGGGGGGGAGGTTCTGACGTGGCCCAATCATATATTTTTTATTTATAAAGTTTTAAAATCCGTAAATACCCCTTGTCACACACGAACACCAATCCAAGCCCAACGACTGTCGTCCATAGCGTTTTACCCCTATTCCGAACACAATGGGATATGTTTCGTAGGCCCATTCGACTGTTTCAGTCATTTATTCTTCAAATTAAAATATAAAACACTCGATATTCAATTTGAACGTACATTTCAATTTGCCAGGGCCACAGACTGATTCGAAAAATTCCAGAAAAATAAATCTAGCTATGTTTTGACGATACGGTCCCAACAAAACTAGTTTCGCCGAATTCTGAGACCGTTTGCAAAAAGGCCCATTTTTGGTCGATCCAATTTAACTGTAATTGACCAAAACACATTTTCTTCTGCCACGCTCACATATTGGCTTCAAAAATTATGAAATTTGAAATCTAGCAATAACTTCACATCCCGGACCCAACAAAAGTTGTTTCGTCGAATTCCGAGCTCGTATGCAAAATGGCCAATTTCACGGGCTATAAAAATTCCATAGCGACCGTTCTGAAAATTCATTCGGCCATAACTTTTGCTTTCCGCTATGAAAATTCGATTTTTCAGATTCGTTAGAAAGGTATTCACTAACAGATTTAAATATTTTTGGTTTCACTAAAATCCGGATTGTTTTGCACCCGGTATAGTCCGACAAAGTTTGAATTCAATTTTTGAAACTGCTGCGCCTTTTCAAGCCTTGTTTATAATTAGAATTAATTATATTCGTTTTCAATTGTCGATTCCAACTCACTTTCCATTACCATTATTTAAAATATTTATTTTAAATATTTAAAATCCATTATTTTAGCCAATTTAAAAATTTTAAATTGGTTCAGATTTTCTGGGTCGTTATAATCTCCCCCAATTAAAACTTTTCGTCCCCGAAAAGGAACAAAGTCGAAAGTGGTTTGATAAATCTACAATCACACAACACAACAACCAATCCAATTGTTTTCGACCTTTCAAAAATATACTGATCAACCTCCATACTCTTTCAAAGATCATTCAGATTATAGAATTAAAAATGCACATCCATGAAAACAAAATAACAATAGAGTAGAGAATTGAATGGTAGTGCAAAGTAGGGTAAATGTACCTTGCACCAGAGTCAATCAGAGATATCCACTCGGCATCTAGGATATGCTTTCTGAATGCTCTCCTCAGTTTCCCAAGTACAATCTCGTGGATCTCCACTCCATTGCACTTTGACTAAGTGAACTTTCTTATTCCTCAGCTCTTTGGTTTCTTTGCCGATAATCTTTAGCGGCTCTCTTCTCACAGCTAATTCTGGAGTAATTTCAATATCCTGTTGAGCTGCTTCTTCCACGATCAAGTCTGGATCATGAACGTGCTTTCGAAGTTGAGATATATGAAATACATCATGAACTCCAGGCAATCAGTCAGGCAGTTTGACCCTATAAGCGAGAGTTCCGATCCGTTCCAGAATAGGAAACGGACCAATGAATTTGGGCGCCAACTTTCCAGTTTTACCGAACCGGATTACTCCTCTCATCGGCGATACTTTCAAATATACATAGTCGCCAATAGCAAAGGATATATCTCTTCTTCTTCTATCGGCATAGCTCTTTTGTCGGCTTTGAGCGGCGAGTAATCGCTTCTTAATAAAATCGACTTTGTCAGTAGCTTCTCGAATCATATCAGGAACCAACACAAGTCTATTACCTGGTTCGACCCAACAAGCAGGGGATCGGCATGGTCTACCATACAATGCTTCGAATGGTGAAACACCCCACCTCCGTTAGGGTCACTCTCAAAGGGAATGCCCTAATTTTGGTGGAGGTTTATAAGTACAAGTCACAGATATACAAGACAGATATAAGAACACATATTTGTAAACAGCGGAAGAACAACAAACTTTATTTCATAAAGTCAAATACGTGTTACAACAACATCCTTTCCAAAAACATAACATAACACTTTCATAATCTGTCTTGAGTACATTATTTAAAGAAGCATAAATAAAACATAGATAAACTGCAAAAGCCCCATAGTGGATTGTCCAAAGCCATAGTTCAAAACAGGAAAGTCCAAGCAATACATTTCTCTTCTTCAAGCTGGATGTTGAGGCTGATCAAGCTGTTGTGTTCCCTCCCTGAGGACCTGGGGGGGGAACGGAAGAAAGAAGACGAAAGAAAAGTAGAGTCAGACATAAAGCCTGAGTAAGTCTAGTACTATTTTGTCTATGAATAAAGAACTGGGTGTGATAAATATAAACAAGAAGTGGGCATGCACTATAAACTTGGTTAAGTTGTCTAGGGTCGAATATACTATCGTACCCCATGTTAATCTCTGAACCCATATAAACTAGTTTCCAACTGGCACCCCATAATCAGGGTGACGTGATCCATTCTATGATGATCGGCTCCTACTCGCATAGTTACATGTGTCTTACGGCCCCCGATGTTGTAGTTACCTATGCTGGTCCCACCATGGGGTGTATCAAGTCCCATAGTGGCAACCCGACACAACCTTAGAGTGCACAGGTATGCTACTGGTGTCCAGTGCCTTATTTTCCTGCGCCGGAGTGTGTGCACGCCCGCACCCCGTTAGAACCTACACTGCTACACCACCGCCGTCGATTTGACCTCTTACAATCAGCCCAGTAATCGTGCCCCACCCTGCCTAGTTTCAGGGTATCCTGATACACCTTCTAGGGTTACTGCTGAAAAGGGTCCCCCGTTACTAGGTTTTCTATCTCTAGCCAACATGCTAAGTTGGTTAAGTGATTCCCTAACCTAACCCCACCAGTCCGTTTAGTTTAGCATGTTACATTTTGATTAAGTCTTTAGTTCACTTAATCCTAACAATCCTGACTCAGCCTTAATTGTCTTATTAAGGCCCTGACCTCTCACATTTGACACGTATTGTTGTGGCTGCCTGTTGCCGGTTGGTTCCGGGCAGTCTTACGCCACAACTCAGTCTAACCTCGGGTCCTTGCTGGGCTCCATGTTTAACCTCCCACATTGGATAGGTATTGTTGTGACTACTGGACAGCCGGGCGGTTCCGGGCAGGTTTACATCACAACTCAATCCAACCTCGGGTTAAACACATCGTATGTTCTACATTTACATATTTTGTCATTCCTCTTTATTTCTTATATGTAAATATTTGCGGCCCATTATTAAGTTAATGGTGTAAAGGTTACACCAATCATGGGCCCAACCCATACTTGAACTTGGGCCCTTCTATTTTATATTTTCATTCATTAGTTAAATTTAACCCAACGTTATTTTCCCCCGTTTTACACGTCCGTTTATATATATATTGGGCTTAGCCTTTTAAAGCCCAATTTAGCCATGCGAAAAGGGGAGGCTTATGGCATGATTACATACACAAAAAGGGGAAGGTGAGCGTATGAACTTGCAATATGACGTTGGGAATACAAAATAGAAACTGGTGTACTTGCATAGTAGTGACATATACTTTGGTCATAAAACATAGGTGACATGAATCAAAGCATGTGAACTTGTAATTGAGATATCATTATTGACACATGAACCTATATTTTTATTTAGGCATAATGTCGAACATAAGCATGGCATAAATATTTCTAGCATAAGCATAGCATAATGTCAAACATAAGCATGGCATAAATACTTCTAGCATAAACATAGCATAATGTCAAACATAAGCATGGCATAGATACTTCTAGCATAACATAGCATATAATTCTTGTAAACAAGATAGACCTAATCATGGTTTTACAATTATGCCAAATATCATTCCTAGCCTAGCCATATTCATAAATTTGCAAATAGGTTTTCTAGTACAAAAGCATGGCTTAATACATGATGCCAAATTCTCAACATAATTTCCTATGGATAATAACCAAACTTGTTCCAATTACTTACAACATGATTTATGCCCAAAAATATACATCATGGTGGCATAGAAGCAAAACCCCAAACTTGCATAAATTTAAATCAACTACATTCATGTAGCTTTAACATGGATTACATAATTTGCGAAATATTCCAAACGTCATACTTGCATAGAACTACCGCATGTAGTTCTTTATAATGAATAAATATCCAAACGTATATAATATTTCAAATTGATAAGAACGCACAAATATGAATAACTTTATTGCCACAATTCAAGCATACAAATCAACACAATTGTTTATTCATACCAAAGTAATACTCTACTTACAATGGTTTGATGAATTCTCTAGTTTAGGGATTGAAGACGCAAATTCCTTTGTTGAATTGATTTGATTTAGGTCTCTTTAAGCTTTAGAATTTTCCTCCTAATCCTCTCTCTAGTTGGCGGCTACTCTTAGTCGTTCCTCAGCAACATGGCGGCTATGTTCTTAATTTTGAATTAATAGAATAGGGTTTAGTCTAGGGTTGTTTATATAGAGGTTAGGAACTGATTAGAACCATTGATGTTACCTGGATTGATCGTAGCCATTCATTCGATAGAGAGACCAATTAAAACTTGCCACCTAGCCCTAGTGACAAAGCAGACCACAGAAAATCGACCACACACCGACCTGGCCAGCCAGGTTGACTGGGCTCGACCAGTTCGACACCCCTGTCGACATGGCTGTCGACAGCCCTGTCGACATGGGTAGCCCAGGTCGACAGCCCAGTCGACCTGGGTGGCCTAGGCGGGTGTTTATCCACCCTGGCCCATTGGGCCCGATTTTTAATTATTTTATTCTGTTTGAATTTTAAATTTAATTTTCAAACTTCCGAAGGCCATATTTTCTTCATACGGACTCCGTTTTTCGAAAACATGGACTCTATTTCGCGTATTTTTCCGAGACGAACGCAATGGCGTATCCTGTTTTCCTTAGTTCTTTGATTTCAGATTAATTATACTTTAATTTGTTAATTTCACAGTTATAGAATTTTCTGGGTGTTACATTCTCCCCCACTTAAAAGGATTTCGTCCCTGAAATCTTCAAGCTAGGAGGAATGTATATCCTAACATCCAATCATCCATCTACTCATCCATCAAACACGAGCATCCATTGTCCTTAAAAGACTTCTAATGCTTCATGATCATATGCGAAGTGTGTGTGTACATGTACTTATCAAATGCAAAATCAGGCGGTCTACTGATTCAGTTGACCTCCTTAATGCGGATTATGTAAGTGCCATGAATCCATTATCTATGCAAATTTTCCTACTCATGATTCTACATGAGTGCACAATCATTCAGTACAAATGCAGCATCCACATGACAACACATAAAAAAAATTCAACCACATATGAATGCAAACATATATGCATATGCAATATGAAGTGACTGAGCCGATCTAAAACCTAGATTGTGTGTGTATACGCAACCACGAGCAACCACTAGCAATCACTTGCAACCATCATCCATAACATGTTTCAACTACATGTTTTCATCCAAAAAGATTCTATCTAAAAGATACGGTCGAGGAAATAAACCTAAAAAGATAGATAAAAGCGCAACTTAAGGAAAATGAAAGATCAAGGATATACCCTCGAACAGAAAAGGGTAGGCTGTACGGATTTTAGCTTCAGTTTCCCAAGTCGCGTCTCCCTCGGGGTCGCTCCACTGGACTTTGACGAGCTTGACTTCACGGTTGCGTAGCTTCTTCACTTCCATTCCTAAGATGCGGGTTGGAACTTTTCTTATGGTTGCTTCGCGTTCCACTTCGGCCTCTTCGAGTATATTTGGCTCTACCACTTCAACAGAATCATGCAGACATTTTCGGAGATGTGAAACGTGAAAAACGTTGTGGACTCCACCCAACTTCTCGGGTAGCTCTAATCTATAGGCCATTTTCCCAATCTTCTCGATGATAGGGAATGGACCTACGAACCTTGGTGCTAGCTTTCCTGTGGTTCCAAAACGAACAACGTTCCTTAGTGGTGATACCTTGAGAAAAACTCTGTCTCCAACCTCAAATTCAAGGTCGGTTCTCCTTTTGTCGGCATAGGACTTTTGTCTGTCTTGGGCCGTCTTCATCCTCCTTCGTATTAAGTCTACTTTCTCTGAGGTCTCTCGGATCATATCTGGTCCAAGTATGAGCTTATCCGTGGACTCCCACCAACAAGTGGGCGATCGGCACGGTCTTCCATATAAAGCTTCGAAGGGCGCCATTCCAATGGTTGCTTGATAACTATTGTTGTAGGCAAATTCCACCAAAGGAAGGTGGTCTTCCCATGTCCCTCCGAAGTCAAGGACGCATAGCCTTAAAAGGTCTTCCAAAACTCTGTTCACTCTCTCTGTTTGGCCGTCGGTTTGGGGATGATAGGCTGTGCTCAAGCATAACTGTGTTCCTACTGCTTCTTGCAGACTCCTCCAAAACTCACTGGTGAAGATGGGGTCTCGGTCACTAACAATGCTAGATGGTATTCCATGGAGTCGAACGATATCCTTAAGGTAAAGTGATGCTAGGGATGAGGCAGTCCTTTTACTTTTGACAGGTAAAAAGTGGGCGCTTTTAGTAAGCCTATCCACTATTACCCAAATGCTAGTGTTGCCTCTCCTAGACCTAGGCAGCCCATCGATGAAGTCCATTGAGATGCTATCCCACTTCCACTGCGGGACCTCTAGAGGATGTAGCAGTCCGCCAGGCTTTTTCTGTTCCACCTTGACCTGTTGGCACACCATGCACTTAGAAACGAACTCTGCCACGTCCTTTTTCATGCCGTTCCAGAAGAAAGTCCTCTTTATGTCTTTGTACATTTTATCTCCGCCTGGGTGTATCGTCATCTTGGAGTGATGTGCCCCCTCGAGAACCTTTTTCACTAAATCTTTTGCTTGTGGGACGCATAGTCTTCCGTCTCGCCTTAGTACACCTTTATCGTCAATGGAGTATCTGTTGAGGTGACTTGAAGTCTCACCCCTAATTAGCCTATCAATTATTTCCACAAGCTGAGGGTCTTCGCGTTGTGCTGCCCCTACCGAATCCACCAAAGTTGGGCGCACTTCGAGAGATGCTAGCAAGCCTGGTACGAAATCGGAGGAAGGCCTAAAGTCAAAACTGGCTATAAACTCTAGGCTTTGTCTTTCAACAAACAACGGGCTTAGGGTCAATTTCTTTCGGCTCAACGCGTCTTCCACTACGTTGCCTTTGCCCGGAGTATAGGAGATTTCGAAATCATACGAGGCAAGAAACTCCATCCATCTTTGTTGCCTCAAGTTAAGATCTTTCTGCGAGAAAAGATATTTCAACGATTTATGGTCAGTATAAAGTTCGAACTTCTCACCTAGGAGATAGTGTCGCCAAGACTTGAGTGCAAAGACGATGGCGGCTAACTCAAGATCGTGGGTTGGGTAGTTCTTTTCGTGCACCTTCAATTGCCTCCCGCCATAAGCTACTACCCTTCCTTCTTGCATTAAGACGGCGCCTAGCCCTATCCCACATGCATCCGTATAAACAGTGAATATCTTGCTCCCATCTGGCAGCGTCAAAACTGGGGTTGTTGTAAGAGCCCTTTTTAGTCGTTGGAAAGCAAACTCGCAATCCAAGTCCCAACTAAACACTAGATTCTTATTAGTCAATTTCGTGAGCGGAGCTGAGATTTTCGCAAAATCCCTTATGAATTTTCGATAGAAACCCGCTAGTCTTAGAAAGCTTCGGACCTCAGTTGCATTCCTTGGTGTCTTCCAATCTTGTACCGCCACTACCTTAGCGGGGTCCACTGCTAACCCTTGTTTGGATACTATGTGCCCAAGGAACCTCACCTCTTCCCTCCAAAAGTGGCATTTGGAGAATTTGGCTTTTAGTTGATGGACTCGCAAAGTTTCCATGATTGCCCTTAAGTGTTGAGCATGTTCCTCTTCACTCTTTGAGAAGATAAGGATATCATCTACGAAGACCACTACGAATTTGTTGAGGAAATCTCTAAATACCCTACTCATTAGGTCCACGAAGTAAGCAGGTGCATTTGTCAAGCCGAAAGGCATGACAAGCCATTCAAAGAAACCGTCTGGGGTTCTGAACGCCGTTTTATCGATGCTATCTTCAGCCACCCTTAGCTGATGAAAACCGGTTGCTAAATCGAGTTGGGAGAAAACAGACGCTCCTACAAGCTGGTCAAATAAATCGTCAATTCTAGGGAGAGGGTGCCTATTCTTTTTCGTTAGCTTGTTGAGCCCCTATAGTCAACACATAGACGGAGTGAACCATCCGCCTTTGTAGCGAACACCACTGGAGCGCCCCATTCTGAAATGCTTCTCCTAATGAACCCCTTTTCTAGAAGCTCTTTAATCTGTTTACTGAGCTCTTTCCTTTCTCGTGGAGCCATATGTCTAACGGGTAACGCAACGGGCTTTGCATTATCTACAAGATATATGCGGAAGTCTATTTCCCGCTTCGGAGGCAAGCCCTTCACCTCTTCAAAGACATCCGGATATTCCCGGACCACTTTAACTGATTGCAAATTTTCAACAGAGGCATCTAGCGATTCAAGATAACTAAGCATAACCGCATACGAGGGATTACAAGAAATTTCCAAAGTATTACCGAGCTGGGTTAGGAGCCTAACAACCCTTTTCTCACAATCAAGGATGGCCCCATTACTGGATAGCCAATCCATACCCAAAATCAAACCATAACCCGAAAAGCCCAAAACAAAGGCACTACATTGAAATTCTACACTTAGAATAGAAATTTTCAATCCCACACAGATCATAGACAAATGAGCTGGGCCCCCAATTGGGTTTGAAACAATTAAGGGGTCCTCTACCATACTAGTTTTTAGGTGCAGAGATTCTACTAAAGCAGACGAGATAAAGGAGTGTGATGCGCCAGAATCAAATAAAGTGCGAACGGGGTGATTATAAAGATAAACTACGCTTTCTACAGAAGTATTGATACCTCGCTGTTGCAGAGGTGGCGCTTCCAGCACATGAACCTGTGCCGCTGGGGTGGATCCAGCCCTCTGCCCTTGTCCTCGTTTCTTTGGGCAGTCCTTAGCTCTATGGCCCGTCTCACCGCAAGACAAGCACCCACCATTTTCCTTGGCCTTCTTTTTCCGGTAGTCCTTTACTAAGTGCCCCACTTTGCCACAGAAATTGCACTTCCTCTTCTCTTTGTTGCCTTTCCCGCCCTTCTTAAAGTCTGTCTTCTTGGGCTGCAAACCCTCTTTCTTCTTGCCCTTATCCTCTTCATTCAGCAATGCCATTTGCACCAATCTTTCATACGTGGCTCCCATGGGTATATGGGTCATGGCCAAACTGTGTAATGGCTCATTCAACCCTTTGACGAAACGGAGAGCCTTCTTATGCGGGGTGTTGACTAGGTCAAGCCCAAACCTAGCCAGCTCATCGAACTGATTCACATACTCTCTGACTGTCTTGTCCCCTTGCTTAAGAAATAAGAATTTTTCTAACTGCAAACTTCTTTCTGCATCTGAGAGAAATTTGGTCTCAAACCTTGCCCTAAAGTCCTCCCATGTCTCCACTGGTCTTTCAGCATTAGTGACTTCCCACCAGTAGGAAGCCTCACCCTTCAATAGCCACACTGCCAACTGTACTTTTTGTCTATCTTCTACCTCAAAGATGATGAATAGGTCCTCAGTTTCTTTCAGCCAATTTCTGGCTGCCACGAAGGACTCAGTTCCATGGAAATCCCTTCCTCCCATAGCTTTAAAATCTTTACATATCTTAGCAAACGCGTTTCCCCGAGGAGGAGGTGGAGGAAAAGGTGCCGCTGCAGCTGGATGATTTCCATCAGCTGGGGGCGGAGGAATGGTAGGACTTGGCTGAGTGGCCCTTGCTTCTAAGAACCGTCTAAACCAACCAGGTATTGGCACCCCTTCCGGCAAGTTAAGTTCTTGGGACATGCTGAAACAAAAAGGATAGATTCAAAACGAAGGATAAGAGATAGTACCTATGGCTTTGGGGAGTGGACTTTGCCTTTTTTTTAAAATAAAATAATATTTTTCTTTTAAAAATGCTTCTTTAAATTTCCTTTTTGAAAATAATTTTTCAAAACTTTTTATCTTATCTGGTAAACCTATGCTCTGATACCAAGTGAAACACCCCACCTCCGTTAGGGTCACTCTCAAAGGGAATGCCCTAATTTTGGTGGAGGTTTATAAGTACAAGTCACAGATATACAAGACAGATATAAGAACACATATTTGTAAACAGCGGAAGAACAACAAACTTTATTTCATAAAGTCAAATACGTGTTACAACAACATCCTTTCCAAAAACATAACATAACACTTTCATAATCTGTCTTGAGTACATTATTTAAAGAAGCATAAATAAAACATAGATAAACTGCAAAAGCCCCATAGTGGATTGTCCAAAGCCATAGTTCAAAACAGGAAAGTCCAAGCAATACATTTCTCTTCTTCAAGCTGGATGTTGAGGCTGATCAAGCTGCTGTGTTCCCTCCCTGAGGACCTGGGGGGGAAACGGAAGAAAGAAGACGAAAGAAAAGTAGAGTCAGACATAAAGCCTGAGTAAGTCTAGTACTATTTTGTCTATGAATAAAGAACTGGGTGTGATAAATATAAACAAGAAGTGGGCATGCACTATAAACTTGGTTAAGTTGTCTAGGGTCGAATATACTATCGTACCCCATGTTAATCTCTGAACCCATATAAACTAGTTTCCAACTGGCACCCCATAATCAGGGTGACGTGATCCATTCTATGATGATCGGCTCCTACTCGCATAGTTACATGTGTCTTACGGCCCCCGATGTTGTAGTTACCTATGCTGGTCCCACTATGGGGTGTATCAAGTCCCATAGTGGCAACCCGACACAACCTTAGCGTGCACAGGTATGCTACTGGTGTCCAGTGCCTTATTTTCCTGCGCCGGAGTGTGTGCACGCCCGCACCCCGTTAGAACCTACACTGCTACACCACCGCCGTCGATTTGACCTCTTACAATCAGCCCAGTAATCGTGCCCCACCCTGCCTAGTTTCAGGGTATCCTGATACACCTTCTAGGGTTACTGCTGAAAAGGGTCCCCCGTTACTAGGTTTTCTATCTCTAGCCAACATGCTAAGTTGGTTAAGTGTTTCCCTAACCTAACCCCACCAGTCCGTTTAGTTTAGCATGTTACATTTTGATTAAGTCTTTAGTTCACTTAATCCTAACAATCCTGACTCAGCCTTAATTGTCTTATTAAGGCCCTGACCTCTCACATTAGACAGGTATTGTTGTGGCTGCCTGTTGCCGGTTGGTTCCGGGCAGTCTTACGCCACAACTCAGTCTAACCTCGGGTCCTTGCTGGGCTCCATGTTTAACCTCCCACATTGGATAGGTATTGTTGTGACTGCTGGACAACCGGGCGGTTCCGGGCAGGTTTACATCACAACTCAATCCAACCTCGGGTTAAACACATCGTATGTTCTACATTTACATATTTTGTCATTCCTCTTTATTTCTTATATGTAAGTATTTGCGGCCCATTATTAAGTTAATGGTGTAAAGGTTACAACAATCATGGGCCCAACCCATACTTGAACTTGGGCCCTTCTATTTTATATTTTCATTCATTAGTTAAATTTAACCCAACGTTATTTTCCCCCGTTTTACACGTCCGTTTATATATATATTGGGCTTAGCCTTTTAAAGCCCAATTTAGCCATGCGAAAAGGGGAGGCTTATGGTGTGATTACATACACAAAAAGGGGAAGGTGAGCGTATGAACTTGCAATATGACGTTGGGAATACAAAATAGAAACTGGTGTACTTGCATAGTAGTGACATATACTTTGGTCATAAAACATAGGTGACATGAATCAAAGCATGTGAACTTGTAATTGAGATATCATTATTAACACATGAACCTATATTTTTATTTAGGCATAATGTCGAACATAAGCATGGCATAAATATTTCTAGCATAAGCATAGCATAATGTCAAACATAAGCATGGCATAAATACTTCTAGCATAAACATAGCATAATGTCAAACATAAGCATGGCATAGATACTTCTAGCATAACATAGCATATAATTCTTGTAAACAAGATAGACCTAATCATGGTTTTTCAATTATGCCAAATATCATTCCTAGCCTAGCCATATTCATAAATTTGCAAATAGGTTTTCTAGTACAAAAGCATGGCTTAATACATGATGCCAAATTCTCAACATAATTTCCTATGGATAATAACCAAACTTGTTCCAATTACTTACAACATGATTTATGCCCAAAAATATACATCATGGTGGCATAGAAGCAAAACCCCAAACTTGCATAAATTTAAATCAACTACATTCATGTAGCTTTAACATGGATTACATAATTTGCGAAATATTCCAAACGTCATACTTGCATAGAACTACCGCATGTAGTTCTTTATAATGAATAAATATCCAAACGTATATAATATTTCAAATTGATAAGAACGCACAAATATGAATAACTTTATTGCCACAATTCAAGCATACAAATCAACACAATTGTTTATTCATACCAAAGTAATACTCTACTTACAATGGTTTGATGAATTCTCTAGTTTAGGGATTGAAGACGCAAATTCCTTTGTTGAATTGATTTGATTTAGGTCTCTTTAAGCTTTACAATTTTCCTCCTAATCCTCTCTCTAGTTGGCGGCTACTCTTAGTCGTTCCTCAGCAACATGGCGGCTATGTTCTTAGTTTTGAATGAATAGATTACGGTTTAGTCTAGGGTTGTTTATATAGAGGTTAGGAACTGATTAGAACCATTGATGTTACCTGGATTGATCGTAGCCATTCATTCGATAGAGAGACCAATTAAAACTTGCCACCTAGCCCTAGTGACAAAGCAGACCACAGAAAATCGACCACACACCGACCTGGCCAGCCAGGTTGACTGGGCTCGACCAGGTCGACACCCCTGTCGACAGGGCTGTCGACAGCCCTGTCGACATGGGTAGCCCAGGTCGACAGCCCAGTGGACCTGGGTGGCCTAGGCGGGTGTTTATCCACCCTGGCCCATTGGGCCTGATTTTTAATTATTTTATTCTGTTTGAATTTTAAATTTAATTTTTAAACTTCCGAAGGCCATATCTTCTTCATACGGACTCCGTTTTTCGAAAACTCGGACTCTATTTCGCGTATTTTTCCGAGACGAACGCAATGGCGTATCCAGTTTTCCTTAGTTCTTTGATTTCAGATTAATTATACTTTAATTTGTTAATTTCACAGTTATAGAATTTTCGGGGTGTTACATTCTCCCCCACTTAAAAGGATTTCGTCCCCGAAATCTTCAAGCTAGGAGGAATGTATATCCTAACATCCAATCATCCATCTACTCATCCATCAAACACGAGCATCCATTGTCCTTAAAAGACTTCTAATGCTTCATGATCATATGCGAAGTGTGTGTGTACATGTACTTATCAAATGCAAAATCAGGCGGTCTACTGATTCAGTTGACCTCCTTAATGCGGATTATGTAAGTGCCATGAATCCATTATGTATGCAAATTTTCCTATTCATGATTCTACATGAGTGCACAATCATTCAGTACAAATGCAGCATCCACATGACAACACATAAAAAATTCAACCACATATGAATGCAAACATATATGCATATGCAATATGAAGTGACTGAGCCGATCTAAAACCTAGATTGTGTGTGTATATGCAACCACGAGCAACCACTAGCAATCACTTGCAACCACTTGCAACCATCATCCATAACATGTTTCAACTACATGTTTTCATCCAAAAAGATTCTATCTAAAAGATACGGTCGAGGAAATATACCTAAAAAGATAGATAAAAGCGCAACTTAAGGAAAATGAAAGATCAAGGATATACCCTCGAACAGAAAAGGGTAGGCTGTACGGATTTTAGCTTCAGTTTCCCAAGTCGTGTCTCCCTCGGCGTCGCTCCACTGGACTTTGACGAGCTTGACTTCACGGTTGCGTAGCTTCTTCACTTCCGTTCCTAAGATGCGGGTTGGAACTTTTCTTATGGTTGCTTCGCGTTCCACTTCGGCCTCTTCGAGTATATTTGGCTCTACCACTTCAGCAGAATCATGCAGACATTTTCGGAGATGTGAAACGTGAAAAACGTTGTGGACTCCAGCCAACTTCTCGGGTAGCTCTAATCTATAGGCCATTTTCCCAATCTTCTCGATGATAGGGAATGGACCTACGAACCTTGGTGCTAGCTTTCCTGTGGTTCCAAAACGAACAACGTTCCTTAGTGGTGATACCTTGAGAAAAACTCTGTCTCCAACCTCAAATTCAAGGTCGGTTCTCCTTTTGTCGGCATAGGACTTTTGTCTGTCTTGGGCCATCTTCATCCTCCTTCGTATTAAGTCTACTTTCTCTGAGGTCTCTCGGATCATATCTGGTCCAAGTATGAGCTTATCCGTGGACTCCCACCAACAAGTGGGCGATCGGCACGGTCTTCCATATAAAGCTTCGAAGGGCGCCATTCCGATGGTTGCTTGATAACTATTGTTGTAGGCAAATTCCACCAAAGGAAGGTGGTCTTCCCATGTCCCTCCGAAGTCAAGGACGCATAGCCTTAAAAGGTCTTCCAAAACTCTGTTCACTCTCTCTGTTTGGCCGTCGGTTTGGGGATGATAGGCTGTGCTCAAGCATAACTGTGTTCCTACTGCTTCTTGCAGACTCCTCCAAAACTCACTGGTGAAGATGGGGTCTCGGTCACTAACAATGCTAGATGGTATTCCATGGAGTCGAACGATTTCCTTAAGGTAAAGTGATGCTAGGGATGAGGCAGTCCTTTTACTTTTGACAGGTAAAAAGTGGGCGCTTTTAGTAAGCCTATCCACTATTACCCAAATGCTAGTGTTGCCTCTCCTAGACCTAGGCAGCCCATCGATGAAGTCCATTGAGATGCTATCCCACTTCCACTGCGGGACCTCTAGAGGATGTAGCAGTCCGCCAGGCTTTTTCTGTTCCGCCTTGACCTGTTGGCACACCATGCACTTAGAAACGAACTCTGCCACGTCCTTTTTCATGCCGTTCCAGAAGAAAGTCCTCTTTATGTCTTTGTACATTTTATCTCCGCCTGGGTGTATCGTCATCTTGGAGTGATGTGCCTCCTCGAGAACCTTTTTCACTAAATCTTTTGCTTGTGGGACGCATAGTCTTCCGTCTCGCCTTAGTACACCTTTATCGTCAATGGAGTATCTGTTGAGGTGACTTGAAGTCTCACCCCTAATTAGCCTATCAATTATTTCCACAAGCTGAGGGTCTTCGCGTTGTGCTGCCCCTACCGAATCCACCAAAGTTGGGCGCACTTCGAGAGATGCTAGCAAGCCTGGTACGAAATCGGAGGAAGGCCTAAAGTCGAAACTGGCTATAAACTCTAGGCTTTGTCTTTCAACAAACAACGGGCTTAGGGTCAATTTCTTTCGGCTCAACGCGTCTGCCACTACGTTGCCTTTGCCCGGAGTATAGGAGATTTCGAAATCATACGAGGCAAGAAACTCCATCCATCTTTGTTGCCTCAAGTTAAGATCTTTCTGCGAGAAAAGATATTTCAACGATTTATGGTCAGTGTAAAGTTCGAACTTCTCACCTAGGAGATAGTGTCGCCAAGACTTGAGTGCAAAGACGATGGCGGCTAACTCAAGATCGTGGGTTGGGTAGTTCTTTTCGTGCACCTTCAATTGCCTCCCGCCATAAGCTACTACCCTTCCTTCTTGCATTAAGACGGCGCCTAGCCCTGTCCCACATGCATCCGTATAAACAGTGAACATCTTGCTCCCATCTGGCAGCGTCAAAACTGGGGCTGTTGTAAGAGCCCTTTTTAGTCGTTGGAAAGCAAACTCGCAATCCAAGTCCCAACTGAACACTAGATTCTTCTTAGTCAATTTCGTGAGCGGAGCTGAGATTTTCGCAAAATCCCTTATGAATTTTCGATAGAAACCCGCTAGTCCTAGAAAGCTTCGGACCTCAGTTGCATTCCTTGGTGTCTTCCAATCTTGTACCGCCACTACCTTAGCGGGGTCCACTGCTAACCCTTGTTTGGATACTATGTGCCCAAGGAACCTCACCTCTTCCCTCCAAAAGTGGCATTTGGAGAATTTGGCTTTTAGTTGATGGACTCGCAAAGTTTCCATGATTGCCCTTAAGTGTTGAGCATGTTCCTCTTCACTCTTTGAGAAGATAAGGATATCATCTACGAAGACCACTACGAATTTGTTGAGGAAATCTCTAAATACCCTACTCATTAGGTCCACAAAGTAAGCAGGTGCATTTGTCAAGCCGAAAGGCATGACAAGCCATTCAAAGAAACCGTCTGGGGTTCTTAACGCCGTTTTATCGATGCTATCTTCAGCCACCCTTAGCTGATGAAAACCGGTTGCTAAATCGAGTTGGGAGAAAACAGACGCTCCTACAAGCTGGTCAAATAAATCGTCAATTCTAGGGAGAGGGTGCCTATTCTTTTTCGTTAGCTTGTTGAGCTCCCTATAGTCAACACATAGACGGAGTGAACCATCCGCATTTGTAGCGAACACCACTGGAGCGCCCCATTCTGAAATGCTTCTCCTAATGAACCCCTTTTCTAGAAGCTCTTTAATCTGTTTACTGAGCTCTTTCCTTTCTCGTGGAGCCATATGTCTAACGGGTAACGCAACGGGCTTTGCATTATCTACAAGATATATGCGGAAGTCTATTTCCCGCTTCGGAGGCAAGCCCTTCACCTCTTCAAAGACATCCGGATGTTCCCGGACCACTTTAACTGATTGCAAATTTTCAACAGAGGCATCTAGCGATTCAAGATAACTAAGCATAACCGCATACGAGGGATTACAAGAAATTTCCAAAGTATTACCGAGCTGGGTTAGGAGCCTAACAACCCTTTTCTCACAATCAAGGATGGCCCCATTACTGGATAGCCAATCCATACCCAAAATCCAACCATAACCCGAAAAGCCCAAAACAAAGGCACTACATTGAAATTCTACACTTAGAATAGAAATTTTCAATCCCACACAGATCATAGACAAATGAGCTGGGCCCCCAATTGGGTTTGAAACAATTAAGGGGTCCTCTACCATACTAGTTTTTAGGTGCAGAGATTCTACTAAAGCAGACGAGATAAAGGAGTGTGATGCGCCAGAATCAAATAAAGTGCGAACGGGGTGATCATAAAGATAAACTACACTTTCTACAGAAGTATTGATACCTCGCTGTTGCAGAGGTGGCGCTTCCAGCACATGAACCTGTGCCGCTGGGGTGGATCCAGCCCTCTGCCCTTGTCCTCGTTTCTTTGGGCAGTCCTTAGCTCTATGGCCCGTCTCACCGCAAGAAAAGCACCCACCATTTTCCTTGGCCTTCTTTTTCCGGCAGTCCTTTACTAAGTGCCCCACTTTGCCACAGAAATTGCACTTCCTCTTCTCTTTGTTGCCTTTCCCGCCCTTCTTAAAGTCTGTCTTCTTGGGCTGCAAACCCTCTTTCTTCTTGACCTTATCCTCTTCATTCAGCAATGCCATTTGCACCAATCTTTCATACGTGGCTCCCATGGGTATAAGGGTCATGGCCAAACTGTGTAATGGCTCATTCAACCCTTTGACGAAACGGAGAGCCTTCTTATGCGGGGTGTTGACTAGGTCAAGCCCAAACCTAGCCAGCTCATCGAACTGATTCGCATACTCTCTGACTGTCTTGTCCCCTTGCTTAAGAAATAAGAATTTTTCTAACTGCAAACTTCTTTCTGCATCTGAGAGAAATTTGGTCTCAAACCTTGCCCTAAAGTCCTCCCATGTCTCCACTGGTCTTTCAGCATTAGTGACTTCCCACCAGTAGGAAGCCTCACCCTTCAATAGCCACACTGCCAACTGTACTTTATCTCTATCTTCTACCTCAAAGATGATGAATAGGTCCTCAGTTTCTTTCAGCCAATTTCTGGCTGCCACGAAGGACTCAGTTCCATGGAAATCCCTTCCTCCCATAGCTTTAAAATCTTTACATATCTTAGCAAACGCGTTTCCCCGAGGAGGAGGTGGAGGAAAAGGTGTCGCTGCAGCTGGATGATTTCCATCAGCTGGGGGCGGAGGAATGGTAGGACTTGGCTGAGTGGCCCTTGCTTCTAAGAACCGTCTAAACCAACCAGGTATTGGCACCCCTTCCGGCAAGTTAAGTTCTTGGGACATGCTGAAACAAAAAGGATAGATTCAAAACGAAGGATAAGAGATAGTACCTATGGCTTTGGGGAGTGGACTTTTCCTTTTTTTTTTAAAATAAAATAATATTTTTCTTTTAAAAATGCTTCTTTAAATTTCCATTTTGAAAATAATTTTTCAAAACTTTTTATCTTATCTGGTAAACCTATGCTCTGATACCAAGTGAAACACCCCACCTCCGTTAGGGTCACTCTCAAAGGGAATGCCCTAATTTTGGTGGAGGTTTATAAGTACAAGTCACAGATATACAAGACAGATATAAGAACACATATTTGTAAACAGCGGAAGAACAACAAACTTTATTTCATAAAGTCAAATACGTGTTACAACAACATCCTTTCCAAAAACATAACATAACACTTTCATAATCTGTCTTGAGTACATTATTTAAAGAAGCATAAATAAAACATAGATAAACTGCAAAAGCCCCATAGTGGATTGTCCAAAGCCATAGTTCAAAACAGGAAAGTCCAAGCAATACATTTCTCTTCTTCAAGCTGGATGTTGAGGCTGATCAAGCTGCTGTGTTCCCTCCCTGAGGACCTGGGGGGGAAACGGAAGAAAGAAGACGAAAGAAAAGTAGAGTCAGACATAAAGCCTGAGTAAGTCTAGTACTATTTTGTCTATGAATAAAGAACTGGGTGTGATAAATATAAACAAGAAGTGGGCATGCACTATAAACTTGGTTAAGT
The DNA here is from genome assembly GCA_030737875.1 of Allium sativum. Taxonomy (NCBI): domain Eukaryota; kingdom Viridiplantae; phylum Streptophyta; class Magnoliopsida; order Asparagales; family Amaryllidaceae; genus Allium; species Allium sativum. The sequence continues at coordinate 961,667,387 of CM060912.1, read as the reverse complement.
TGTCTAGGGTCGAATATACTATCGTACCCCATGTTAATCTCTGAACCCATATAAACTAATTTCCAACTGGCACCCCATAATCAGAGTGACGTGATCCATTCTATGATGATCGGCTCCTACTCGCATAGTTACATGTGTCTTACGGCCCCCGATGTTGTAGTTACCTATGCTGGTCCCACCATGGGGTGTATCAAGTCCCATAGTGGCAACCCGACACAACCTTAGAGTGCACAGGTATGCTACTGGTGTCCAGTGCCTTATTTTCCTGTGCCGGAGTGTGTGCACGCCCGCACCCCGTTAGAACCTACACTGCTACACCACCGCCGTCGATTTGACCTCTTACAATCAGCCCAGTAATCGTGCCCCACCCTGCCTAGTTTCAGGGTATCCTGATACACCTTCTAGGGTTACTGCTGAAAAGGGTCCCCGTTACTAGGTTTTCTATCTCTAGCCAACATGCTAAGTTGGTTAAGTGTTTCCCTAACCTAACCCCACCAGTCCGTTTAGTTTAGCATGTTACATTTTGATTAAGTCTTTAGTTCACTTAATCCTAACAATCCTGACTCATCCTTAATTGTCTTATTAAGGCCCTGACCTCTCACATTAGACAGGTATTGTTGTGGCTGCCTGTTGCCGGTTGGTTCCGGGCAGTCTTACGCCACAACTCAGTCTAACCTCGGGTCCTTGCTGGGCTCCATGTTTAACCTCCCACATTGGATAGGTATTGTTGTGACTACTGGACAGCCGGGCGGTTCCGGGCAGGTTTACATCACAACTCAATCCAACCTCGGGTTAAACACATCGTATGTTCTACATTTACATATTTTTTCATTCCTCTTTATTTCTTATATGTAAATATTTGCGGCCCATTATTAAGTTAATGGTGTAAAGGTTACACCAATCATGGGCCCAACCCATACTTGAACTTGGGCCCTTCTATTTTATATTTTCATTCATTAGTTAAATTTAACCCAACGTTATTTTCCCCCGTTTTACACGTCTGTTTATATATATATTGGGCTTAGCCTTTTAAAGCCCAATTTAGCCATGCGAAAAGGGGAGGCTTATGGCGTGATTACATACACAAAAAGGGGAAGGTGAGCGTATGAACTTGCAATATGACGTTGGGAATACAAAATAGAAACTGGTGTACTTGCATAGTAGTGACATATACTTTGGTCATAAAACATAGGTGACATGAATCAAAGCATGTGAACTTGTAATTGAGATATCATTATTGACACATGAACCTATATTTTTATTTAGGCATAATGTCGAACATAAGCATGGCATAAATATTTCTAGCATAAGCATAGCATAATGTCAAACATAAGCATGGCATAAATACTTCTAGCATAAACATAGCATAATGTCAAACATAAGCATAGCATAGATACTTCTAGCATAACATAGCATATAATTCTTGTAAACAAGATAGACCTAATCATGGTTTTTCAATTATGCCAAATATCATTCCTAGCCTAGCCATATTCATAAATTTGCAAATAGGTTTTCTAGTACAAAAGCATGGCTTAATACATGATGCCAAATTCTCAACATAATTTCCTATGGATAATAACCAAACTTGTTCCAATTACTTACAACATGATTTATGCCCAAAAGTATACATCATGGTGGCATAGAAGCAAAACCCCAAACTTGCATAAATTTAAATCAACTACATTCATGTAGCTTTAACATGGATTACATAATTTGCGAAATATTCCAAACATCATACTTGCATAGAACTACCGCATGTAGTTCTTTATAATGAATAAATATCCAAACGTATATAATATTTCAAATTGATAAGAACGCACAAATATGAATAACTTTATTGCCACAATTCAAGCATACAAATCAACACAATTGTTTATTCATACCAAAGTAATACTCTACTTACAATGGTTTGATGAATTCTCTAGTTTAGGGATTGAAGACGCAAATTCCTTTGTTGAATTGATTTGATTTAGGTCTCTTTAAGCTTTAGAATTTTCCTCCTAATCCTCTCTCTAGTTGGCGGCTACTCTTAGTCGTTCCCCAGCAACATGGCGGCTATGTTCTTAATTTTGAATGAATAGATTAGGGTTTAGTCTAGGGTTGTTTATATAGAGGTTAGGAACTGATTAGAACCATTGATGTTACCTGGATTGATCGTAGCCATTCATTCGATAGAGAGACCAATTAAAACTTGCCACCTAGCCCTAGTGACAAAGCAGACCACAGAAAATCGACCACACACCGACCTGGCCAGCCAGGTTGACTGGGCTCGACCAGGTCGACACCCCTGTCGACAGGGCTGTCGACAGCCCTGTTGACATGGGTAGCCCAGGTCGACAGCCCAGTCGACCTGGGTGGCCTAGGCGGGTGTTTATCCACCCTGGCCCATTGGGCCCGATTTTTAATTATTTTATTCTGTTTGAATTTTAAATTTAATTTTCAAACTTCCGAAGGCCATATCTTCTTCATACGGACTCCGTTTTTCGAAAACTCGGACTCTATTTCGCGTATTTTTCCGAGATGAACGCAATGGCGTATCCCGTTTTCCTTAGTTCTTTGTTTTCAGTTTAATTATACTTTAATTTGTTAATTTCACAGTTATAGAATTTTCGGGGTGTTACAAATGGCGACATTGTCAGACTCGCCTGGTAGCTGTTGTTATAAGAGAATTCAGCCAAATGCAGATGGTCTTCCCATGATCCACCGAAATCTATAACACAAGCCCGCAACAGATCTTCCAAAATACGATTCACCCTCTCAGTCTGACCGTCTGTCTGAGGATGATAAGCGGTGCTCAAGTTCAACTTCGTTCCCAGCTCGACTTGAAATGCTTCCCAGAATTTACTAGTGAATATTGTATCTCTATCACTGACGATACTGAGCAGCACTACATGCAGCCTAACTATTTCCTTGAAGTAAATCTGCGCCAGACTCTGAGCAGTTCTATTTGATCTGACAGGTATGAAATGGGCGGTCTTCGTGAAACGATCTACGATCACCCAAATACTGTCATTTCCTTTTCTGGTTCTGGGCAGACCATCAATGAAATCCATAGAAATATGTTCCCACTTCCAACCCGGAACTTCCAGCGGTTGTAATAATCCAGCCAATTTCGGTTGATTGCTTTTGACTAGCTGGCAAGTAGGGCATCGGCTAACATATAAGGAAATGTCCCTTTTCATCGACTTCCACCAGAAAGTGCGTTTGATGTCATTATACATTTTGCTTACTCCCGGATGGATACTGAATTTTGACTTGTGGCATTCATCCAGAACTTCTTTTCGAAGCTCAGGAATGTTAGGGACACAGATTCGACCTTTGAGCCTTAAAATCCCATCATTGTCTACTTGAAAACTCGAGGGTTCGCCTTGTTGAATTATCTCTCTGATCTTCTGAATGAAGTGATCATCCTTCTGAAGAGCAGATATCTTATCTAGCAATGAAGTCGTGATAATAAAACTGGCGATCATTTCATTCTTTCTGCTTAACGCATCAGCCACGACATTGGCTTTCCCTGAAGTGTATATAATTTCAAAGTCATATGCTGCTAGAAACTCCAGCCAACGTTGCTGTCTCAGATTCAGGTCTTTCTGGGTGAATAGATACTTTAACGACTGGTGATCTGTAAACAGTTCAAATCTCTCACCCAGAAGATAGTGTCTCCAGATTTTCAAAGCGAATACTATAGCCAATAACTCAAGATCATGAGTGACATAGTTTTTCTCGTGCGGCTTCAGTTGACGGCTAGCATAAGCAATCACTTGGCCTCTTTGCATTAACACTGCGACAAGGCCTTCTCTGGAAGCATCAGTCCAGACTTTTAAATCTTGGTTGCCGTCGATGATGGTTAACACTGGAGCAGTTGTTAATCTCAACTTTAGCTCTTCAAAAGCCTCCTCACTTTCTGGAGTCCATTTGAATTTAGAATGCTTCTTTGTAAGCTTCGTTAAGTGACCAGATATCTTCGAAAAGTCTTTAACGAATTTCCGGTAATAACTAGCCAATCCAAGAAAACTGCGGACTTTAGTGGGAGTACTAGGCTGTTTCCAGTTCTGAATAGCTGTGATTTTGCTTGGATCCACAGCGATTCCTTCTTTTGATACGACGTGGCCTAGAAATTTTACTTCATCTTGCCAGAATATACATTTGGAAAATATGGCTTTCAACACATTCCGTCTGAGAATTTCTAATACTTGTTCCAAATGTTTTTCATGTTCGGCTTTCGATTTTGAGAAGATTAGAATATCATCAATAAAAATCAGAACAAATTTATTCAAAACTCCTCTGAACACTCTGTTCATTAGATCGACGAAATAAGCTGGAGCGTTACATAAACCGAACGGCATTACTAACCACTTGTAGAATAAGTCGGGGCCCCTGAACGTTGTCATTGGAACACACTCTTCGGCAATTCGAAGTTGATGGAAGCCTGTAGCAAGGTCCATTCTTGAAAATACTTGTGCTTCATTTAATCGATCCAATAAATCATCTATTCGCGGCAATGGATAATTGTTCTTTATGGTCTGCTTGTTCAAATCCTGATAATCCACACATAGCCGTAGAGTACCGTCAGATTTTGGGACAAATACCACTGCTGCACCTCAATCAGAGAAACTAGGCCTGATCAGACCCTTCCATACGAGCTGTCGTGTTTGATTGTCTAATTCCTCTTTCTCTTTCAAGGACATTCTTCGAATAGCGTGAACTACCGGCCTTGTATTCGGAATTAAAGCAATCTTGAAATCTATTTCTCTCTGCGGAGGTAAACGAACAACTTCCTCGAACACATCCGCATAAGTTTTTACGATAGGAATATCTTTGATGAGGTCGGGAATATTCTCTGCAACTTCAGGGATATTTTCTATTTGGGCTGGAGAAACATTCAAAGCTGCCCAGAAGTCTTTTCTATTAGCATTCTGACTTTCACAGGGAATGGTTATATAATCACCTGATTTAATCTTCGCCTTTACGACTCTATCGGCGCATTTAACTTCAGCTTCATATTTGGTCAACCAGTCTAACCCCAAGATAAGATCAAACTCTTTAAAATTCATGACGGCTGCGATGGTAGGAAACCGATATCGAGAAAAGGAAACCGGCACTCCACAAATCCAACTGAGATCAATGGAACCCCCAACCGGATTCTGGACAGTCATTGGTTCCTTGAGCTTTTTCAAATTCAAATCCAGTTTCTTAGCTGCATCTTTGGCAATGAAACTTCATGATGCGCCTGTGTCAATCAGTACTTTGACCGGAATGTTTTTGACAGTAAGCATGCCCTCTAAGACATCGGGCCTTTCTTGAATAGCTGAGGGCCCAGACGCTTCTGCTACTTCATTTATGTGTATTGTTTTGGACTTCTTAAATTGCCTGCAATCCTTTTCAAGATGGCCAATCCGATGACATTGACAACATTTTCTACTCTCTCGAAACTGGTTATCGGGTTAAGACCCCTTCTTTCATTTCTTCGAGGTTTTACACTTCCTAGTCAGATGCCCCTGTTTATTGCAGTTAGAGCATGTGGTAGTCGTTGCCGGTTCCTTTTCAGATTTAGCCCTTTTTCTCTTGGCACTGGGCTTCTTACTGACATCAGACTTTGTACTGGCCTCTGGACGATCAGTTTCAGACCCTGCTTTGTCACTAGAACAGACTTCTTCTTCGTCGCGCAACATTCCTTTCTTATGGAGATCTTCATATTGATAAGCCATGTATATCATTTCTGAAAAAGGAAGCTTCACATTCCTCATTACACTATTCTGATATCTCCTTTGAAGGCCATGAATAAATCTCAGATTTTTCTTCTTTGGGTCTTGAATTAGATGAGGAGCAAAGTGAGCAAGTTCGTTGAATTTCTTATGATATTCTGGGATGGTCATATCACCTTGAATTAGATAAGAAAATTCATCACATAATCTCTTGGTTGTTTCGGGAGGAGTAAATCTTTCTAGGAAAATCACTTTGAATCTGTCCCAGGTGATATCACCTTTTGGATTATCTTTGATGATCGTTTCCCACCAGATTAAAGCTTCTTCTTTGAGCGCCCAAGATGCTACTAACCGTTTCTGGTCATCCCTCAGCTGGATACGCTCAAATACTCTTTCGACAGAACTCATCCAAGCTTGAGTTTGAATTATAGATCCATTGCCCGAGAACTGTGCTCCGTTCAGATTTCGATATCTCTTTAATAGAGCCTCTAGATCGGGTTCTGCATTTCTCCTATTTCTGACACTCATTTTTCTAGTACTTCTGCAAATAGCAGATCAAGTGTCAGGTCACAGAAAAGATAATTTAAAATATAGAAACACATACTTCAAATGTATATGTGTCTATCGAGGTGTAATTTCATTCTGCTTTACTCATACTAGGATATTGCTGATCCTATCTGTATTGAGTTACCCATCCTAGAACACTACTAGTTCTATTTCTGACGAGTTCGTTCAAATGTTATATTCCAGAACTAAGCTTAACCAAAGCTCTGATACCACGTTGAGAAGACCCGAAATCCCGTACTAATGGAGACAAGGGTAATCTTTGGAATATAACACAGAAACAGATAATAGCAGAACAAAATTAAATAAATACACCAGATAATGAACAATAGAATATACTGGATAAAAGTAATCATCAGAGTTACACAGTATACAGGATCTTACTTAGTACAAATACAGTTCAGCTATACATAAATGTCTACAGCGGAAAACAAACATAATATGTACAATAGGAGCTGAACAGCATAAAAAGGGATAAATGATAGAATCCATCTTCAGCTCCAGCTATCCAGAAAGAACCAGCTAAACCTGAATACAAGGCTGCCCGTGTAGAAAAAGGGGCACCCGAGTTTGAAAGTGAAACAAACTACGAGTCAGTCATGGGACTGGTATGAGAAATCTACTCAACACATATATAATATGGCCAATCACAGGACCACGCCACTTTCGTGTAACGGGTTTACTCCATTGGATTGCCAGTGCTTTAAACAAATCTTTCTTTTAAACATCGCTATGCTTTTTGTAAAAATGAAGCTGTTATAAGACTCAGTTCCCATCACACAATGCAACGCAAACCGGAGGATAGAGTTTTTACCTTATAACGGCCAAAATATGCTGGATACGAATAAAACAAAGGCATTTGATATTATTTCTAGTGTTTATATGTTTTGAAAAACAATTTCAAATCATAACTATCAATCATAGACGGCATGGGTACCATATATCATGTCGCCATATATATATACAATCAAAACCGCACGATGTCGTATTTGAAAATTGGATTTCCGTCATGAACCAAGGCAAAAGATAGTCCTTACCGAATTCGAGACTGCCTAGCCCGAGTCTCAGGATCAGAACGCATCGACCCTTGGATCGTCAGGGCCGGTCCACACGGAGTGGATTAAAATGCCTGAGCACTACGTTTCACCGCCCTTTGGGGCGTAAGCGAGCCAACAAGTGACTCCATCGGACCCGGATCGTCCGATCTAACCGAGGCGCCTCGCAACAGCAACAACCACATAGGTGAAAAGTATATTAATGTCAGGGCTGGTAGGTCACTGACACCACCCTAGCTAGGAGGAAACGCAGGCCCTCCCTGAGGTCCTTTCTCCCGTTTCTGGTTCATACAGGGGTGTGATGCTCACGATTTCACGTTATACACAAAGCTACGCCACACAGGCGGTGCTTTGATCATCACCACAAGACTTTGCTTTTCAACAGAAGCCCTGATCATTGCATCTTAGCATGCCACACAGGCAATTCATGCTATGCGACTGATGTCCATCGATATACAACCTCTGAGCTCGTGCGTTTCAGAGAAGGGCGTTAAGAAAAAGAATAAATTCTCCGCCGCCAAACAGATGTATATTTAACAGAGATCAATCAACACAGAATAAAATCCAATGTCAGACACACAGTCCATTTACAAGTCCGTTCTGGGTCTGAACGAAACCGGAGGCACTAAATACCTCGCAAACCCATCGATCACCACGTACGTCTGGACGATCACCACTCATTATCCATATTTCGGGATGCCTCCCAATCAGGACCTCGGTTACCATCCAAACGAGGTGAAGATCTCCGGTCTTCGACCACCGTCTTCATCTTCGAATTTCAATCGTCGGTCAATTATTCGAAATGAGAATTAACTCGGCCTTTTCAAATAATTCACGTATATATAGAATTTCAAATCAATTTATTTCAATGGTTAAATCATTCAACAACACCAATTTTGTTCTTTAATGTAATTTTCACACCAAACACATTCAACCATCAAATACCACATAAATCGAGCAAATTCTGTTTATTTCCATTCCATATTGTTTACGGTACTTTATAATGATTTATCGCTATTTTAATTTATTTTAAAATAGCCAATTTATTCAAAACGACGCTTCGGGCCATAACGCGGCCGTGGCGCTGTTTTTCTTCAGATTTGAATTAAACATTCCAGACAATCCAACCGTTGGATTTTTACAAGGTTGGTGCCGTTGGAAAGATATTTCCAAGGCGAACCCGACGGTTGTGGTTTCGGGAAAATCCAATGGTCGGATTTCCCGTACTAGTTGTTTGAAATCACGGTTTCAAAACGCGAACTGCATGGCCTCGTTTCGTTTTAATTTTATTTATATTTATATATTTATATAAATATAGTTCATTCAACAATTTCAATATCGTTTCCACTTCAAATTTTTTACTGACGCCTTAAAATTTTGAAAATTTCGCCATAACCTCCTTTCTACGGGAGGGGCTGGGAAAATTCCCAAATAGCCACACGGGCGTCTCATGTCGAAAAGAAAAAGAGAAAGCCAAGCGGCTAGCCAACAGGCTCATAAAATCATCACCCAAACAAAACAGTAAATGTGTACCTGTTTGTCGGGCACAAAATTTTATTCCTCTTCTCTAGCCCCTTTGCTATAACCTGTTCAATAAATATGCATGTACATATATACGGTTCTTATCGTTTGTCATTTTCCATTCAACTTCATATTTGATTCCATTTGGTTTAAAGAAACACCATTCATTCTGATGTTGCATGTATAGGCAAAAATCATATCATTAGCTAATTAATGAATATTTCAACTCATATATATTTATTTGAACGAGTGGCTATTTTTAACACTTTACATTTCAACAATTCGTGTATATAATAAAAATGTGATTTTTATTGTAAAACAATTCATTTCAAAACACTACTATTTTATATAGTTTATATCGGTGATAAAAATAGGATTTTTCTTATAAAACAATTCCTTTCAAAACGAGATTATTTTACACAGTTCATATAGTCGATAAAAGGTGATTTTTATTATCAAACAATTTATTTCAAAATATGAATACCATTCAACACATGAATTTCAAATCAACGAATGAATATCGATTCAACACATGAAGGTTTTCTATAGTTTCTATATATAGATAAAAATGTGATTTTTATATTTAAAACGAGAATACCATTCAACACATGAATTTCTAGTCAACGAATGAATATCGATTCAACACATGAAGGTTTTCTATTCAATGAATAAATATAGTTTTAGCAAATGAAAATAATTCAAAAACAAGAATATTATTCAAAATTTTGGCAGCATAACGGCAGGGTAGTTATAACCGGGACCGTCCCTAGTACGGCTCCTCGCTCTACCTTAAAACCTCGCGGTTTTTGACAATGGGGATCATGCATCTAGTTCGCACGCAGGCGGCATGTATATATTTATTCCATTTCCACAAACTAATCCTATGTGGTTTCAACCAAATATTTCTCAACCACAAATGGGTATTTTTCAACCACAATCAATCAATATCAACCACAAACAATCCCAAAAAATCATTCGCTATCAATCAATTTTTCACACCAATCACAATCAATAAATATCGTCCATGGTTTGTGGACGAGGGGCGTATATATATATATATATATATATATATATATATATATATATATAGCAATTCACTTTTATTTCAACACATATATAATTTTTACAACGCATATACAACTTATACATCGAACGTACAACTTATACAACGCTTATACAAGAGGTGTAAAACGCTTATATTACTCATACATCGACGTATAATTTATACATCGTCGTTTTCCATATTGTTTTTAAATTAGAAATCTCACATTGGGTTCCACTCCACCAAAAATAGCAGAAGGCTCAAAAAAATATGCGGTCTCTTCTAAAATGTAGAAGGCGTCCACACGGTCACGATGTTTCCTGTTTCATCGAATTTCGTTAACATAACAAAAAGATATGATTTTTCAAAGTTTGCAACGGTTTTAAACTGTTAAAATCAGTTTTAAATTAAAATAGCCGATACCTTTCAAAACTGTTCGAAACTAGGTTTCGATTTTTCGATCAATCCGCTGATTGTTGCTTCGATCGGCCAGCGCCACCTTGTCGGGCTAGGAGAGGCGCACGTGCGCCATGGAGGGGGTCGAGCTCGGTGGTCCCCAGGCGGCGGAATAGGGGTGCGAACGGTCGAACTTCACGAGGGTGGTTCTCCCCCTACAGGCCATGAAAAAATCCAATACTTATATGGATTTGAAGATCATGAGATGTACTACAAAAACCTTAACTGTGGCATTGGATTTTATTGAGCGGATCAGAAGAAAAAGAGGAGAGAAGGAAGCGGCCAATTTCCGCCGTCGTTCGAGTCGGGGAGAGAGAAAAGCGGGGGGGGGGGGGGGTTCTGACGTGCCCCAATCATATTATTTTTTATTTATAAAGTTTTAAAATCCATAAATACCCCTTGTCACACACGAACACCAATCCAAGCCCAACGACTGTCGTCCCTAGCGTTTTACCCCTATTCCGAACACAATGGGATATGTTTCGTAGGCCCATTCGACTGTTTCAGTCATTTATTCTTCAAATTAAAATATAAAACACTCAATATTCAATTTGAACGTACATTTCAATTTGCCAGGGCCGCAGACTGATTCGAAAAATTCTAGAAAAATAAATCTAGCTATGTTTTGACGATACGGTCCCAACAAAACTAGTTTCGCCGAATTCTGAGACCGTTTGCAAAAAGGCCCATTTTTGGTCGATCCAATTTAATTGTAATTGACCAAAACACATTTTCTTCTGCCACGCTCACATATTGGCTTCAAAAATTATGAAATTTGAAATCTAGCAATAACTTCACATCCCGGACCCAACAAAAGTGGTTTGTCGAATTCCGAGCTCGTATGCAAAATGGCCAATTTCACGGGCTATATAAATTCCATAGCGACCGTTCTGAAAATTCATTCGGCCATAACTTTTGCTTTCCGCTATGAAAATTCGATTTTTCAGATTCGTTAGAAAGGTATTCACTAACAGATTTAAATAGTTTTGGTTTCACTAAAATCCGGATTGTTTTGCACCCGGTTCAGTCCGACAAAGTTTGAATTCAATTTTTGAAACTACTGCGCCTTTTCAAGCCTTGTTTATAATTAGAATTAATTATATTCGTTTTCAATTATCGATTCCAACTCACTTTCCATTTCCATTATTTAAAATATTTATTTTAAATATTTAAATCCATTATTTTAGCCAATTTAAAATTTTTAAATTGGTTCAGATTTTCTGGGTCGTTACAAATATTCAGTTAAATAATCAGGGTGATTTCATTTGGTATTAGAGTTGTGTTGACATAAAACACACACTACAATTATAATAAACTAACATTGGATGGTAGGATAAATTGCTTTGGACTTGTATGATTGATTGCATATGTATGTTTGATTGCCAATAAAATAAAATATTGAAAAAAATTACACTTACACATGAAAAGAAAATTGATCTAATTTTAGTCCATTGTCACTTAAGAAACATGGCAGGAAGAACATGAGCACCACCTATGGTAAATATGCAAAAATTGGTAAACCCTTTGAGGGAAGGGATAGGGCATATGCCAAAAAATCCACATGAAGAGCTCTCAAATTTGCTAAAGACTTATACTAATCTGGGAGGCAAAAGCTTTGAAGGAATAAAAATTGTGATGGAAATTCAAGTTTGGCCTAGAACTTTTGATAGGATTTTTGGAGACATGCAACTAGATGATCCAAGAAAGAGGAAAGTAGCTTCAAGGCAATTGAAGGGAGAAGCTTTGAGCCGGTGGGAGGTAATCATAGCTGGGAGAGCTGAAAATGACATTACATTGAATCAATTCAAGTAGCTGATTGAAGCCAGATTTGTGCCAGCTGCCAAAACAACATTTCTTTAAGAATTTATAAGGCATAGGCAAGGGAATTTAAGTGTTACCGAAGACATTCAAAAATTTAAGGGATCATCTAAGTATGGAGCTATGTTAATAGCCGATGAAGCTTCCGAAATGGCAAATATATTAAGGGGTTGAATCCAAGCTTGAGTAGAGCCATGTTACCTTATATTGGTAAGACATTTGATCAAGTTATAAACTTAACTTTGAGCTTTGAGCAGCATGATAAAGAAAGGGAGAAATATAGAAATTTCTGGAATAATAATAACAAGAAGGGCAAAGTAAGGTATCATCCTTATGACAAGAAGCAGGAGGACACTGGAAATAAGAAGACCATTGATGCTAAATCAGGTGAAACCAAGAAGAAAATAGTGCGTCATCATTGTGGGAAGGGCATATTAAGCTAAAATGTACAGAATTGAAAGTAGGAGCTTTCAAGTGTAACAACTGTGGAAAAGAAGGCCATCTGAGGAAGAATTTCCCTGAGAATAAACAGCAAGGAAAAGTGGCAACTCTGGAGACAAAAGGGAAAATTATAGTGGAATCTAATGCTGAAAACATGGAACAAGTTGAAGGTACATTATTTATTTGCCAAATGCCCATACCACTAGTATTTGATATAGGGGCAACTCATTCTCTGATTTCTCATGACATAGTTAAGATGTTAAAACTAAATTGCATTTTGGTAGAAAAACCCTTACTCATCAAAAGTCCCATAGGAAATTCTTGTGTCTTGGATATGATATGTGTGGATGTAGATTTAATTATAGAAGAAATGTTTTTATTTCTAATTTATATGTTTTGAATTACCCAAATATAGGTGTTATATTGGGTGTGGATTGGATGAAACAACACAAAGCTATAATCAATTTAGAAACATCCACCATTTCGTTCCAAAATAGTAGGAAACAAAGAGTTGTTGTTCTTTGTCAATCTGCAAAATAAAGGACATCATTTTATTTATATGGGCTAAGTGGTGAAACTTCTGAATTTTCAATTGAGAAAATACCCATAGTAAATGGGTATTTAGATGTATTTGGGGAAGTTAAGGTTATTCCACACCATAGGCCGGTGGAATTTCAAATTAATCTTATTCTAGGAGCAAGTCCAGTGATTAAGAAACCCACAAAATAGGGCTAAATGTGCTAATAGAATTAAAGAAATAGTTAGAGGAGTTAGAAGACAAAGGCTTTATTAAACAAAGCAATTCTTGCTGGGGTGCACCAGTGGTGTTTGTGAAGAAGTAAGATGGTTTTCTAAGGTTACACATAGATTATAAGGAATTAAATAAGTTAAACATTAAGAATAAATACCCATTACCAAGGGTTGATGATATTTTTGATCAATTAGTTGGACCAATAATATATTCTATGCTTAACTTAGCCTCTGGTTTTCATCAAATGAAGGTTGAAGAGTCTAGTATTAAGTACACATCATTTAACACTAGATACGGGTTGTATGAATTCTTGGTTAAGCCCTTTGGATTAGCAAATGCACCATCATATTTTGTTGATTTAATGAATAGAACATGTAGAGATTTTCTGGATAAATTTGTGCTGATATTTATATATGATATCTTGATATATTCAAAAACAATGGAAGAGCACAAGAACTATTCACATTTAGTTTTAAACAGATTGAGACAAAATGTTTTGAAAACAAAATTTTCTAAATGTAAATTTTTGAAAGAAGATGTAAATTTTCTTGGACATGTTATTTCTGCTAAAGGCATTTTAGTTAATCCAAGTAAGGTAGTGACAATGCAAACTTGGAAAAGACCTAAAACAATGAGTGAGGTAAGGTCATTTATGGGGATGACTGGATATTATAGAAGGTTTATTAAATATTTTTCTAAGATTTCCTCGCCACTCGCTAATTTAACACGAAAAGATCAAGCTTATGCCTAGACAGAAAAATATGAAAAAGCTTTTGAAGATTTAAAGAAGGCATTGGTAAATGCTCCCATTTTAAAAGTTCCCGAGGGAAATGATGATTTGGCAGTGTTCACAGATGCATGTGGATATGGTTTTGGGAAAATATTGATGCAACAAGGTCAAGTAGTGGAATATGCATCAAGACAACAAAAACCCTAAGAAATTAGGTATGCAACACATGATTTAGAATTAGCAGTTGTTGTGTATGCTTTGAAACTTTGGAGACATTATTTGTTAGGAACTAAATTCAAGCACTACACTGATCATACGTCCTTGAAATATTTATTTTCATAAATAGATTCAAACACGAGGCAACATAGATGGGTTGAATTCCTGGCTGCTTATGATTTTAATATCCTTCATACACTAGGAAAAGCAAATAAAGTAGTTGATGCTTTGAGTCGACGACAAGCTAAAGTAAGTTTATTGTAATACCCCGTGTGTTCGATAAACCTCAAAGTAACGAATTAAAGAATAATTAATTTTAAATGTGAGAATTAAGGGAAAAGGGTTACGCCATTGCATTCGTCTCGGAATTCTGGTTGATGTAGAGTCCAAGTTTGCATGAATTGGACTTCGTATGAAGAAGTTATGGCCTACGGAAGTTTCAAAAATTCAAAATTCAAATTTAAACTCAGTAGAGGGCCGGGCAGAAAAAATCCCGCCCAGGCCAGGTCGACCCTATTGTCAATCTACCCTACATGTCGACCTCCCCCCCCCCCCCCTCGGGCAAATCTGAAAGGATGACGATTTCTGATTCCCTACTGAGTCATTAGGGCTGAAGTGTTATCCTATCTTGACTGGATGGTCTTGATTACTTCTAGGGTTAATCTGACGGCTCTAAATTAATTAAACCTCTATAAAAGAAACCTAACTCTCAACCCTAAATCACAAATATTCATACCAAGAGCCCTCATGCCGTCAATGGTGAACCTAGAATAGCCGTCATTTCTTTCAACTCAAAGGCAAGATTGAAGCTACATCAAAATTAAATCTAATCTGATTCAACTAAGAAAATTCAATGATATACATCAAAGGCGAGCAATTCAATTTTAGAATACAAATCCCAGAACTCAAGAATTCCTTTTTGTTTGTAAGTGTGGTTATCTTTCAGATGTGAATGAATTAAAGACATGGTTTGAAATGAATTGTATCAAGTTGTATGTGATGCTGATTTATGTTTATTCATGTCTATTCTATCGTATATGCCTATGAATTATTGTGGTATATCGAACCTATTATATTATGTGGAAATTGGTGAATAAACCAATGATGTTATGAAATTACCAAATATACGTTTGGTGATATTATGATACATACAAGTTTTAGGCTAAGTCACGTCGTTTATGCCTAATTGTTTAGATCCATTATGCATACATGTTTACATCTGCAACCTTGTATAAATTTGGTGATGATATATATATGTATATATATATGATATATGTTAATTTAGAAATTATGTCATGTTTATGCAAGTTAAGTGATGTTATCATGTTATGAATACATGCAAGTTTGTAGGTTAAAAACATGATTATGTAAATCCATATGTTTAGATCTACACTTTATATGCTAGATCCACATGTCTCTATGTTAGATCCATGTTAGCATGATTCAACCCTTATGCAAGTTCACCACCACATGTCTAATTAGATTTTTGGTAGTTCTTTGTAAAACTATTATTTTATGACTCATAATGTATAGATCTAGTTTGAAAGTTCATAATTAAAAGTATATTATGCCAAGTTTATGTGACACATTTGTAGTTAGATCCATATTTTTGTATGATGTTGGAATGTTGCAAGTTCCTCTTTTTCCCCTTTTAGTTTATTAGTTAGGCTAAGATGTCGAGCCTAACATCCTATGTAATTGCGCGAACGTACAACGGGGGTAATATTGGGAAAAACATGAGAATAATACATAATTAACATATTTGGCTCATAACCATGTAAATGGTATGGCATTGAATGGTATAATTTACATACCAAAAATTATGAATTTGATTTAGAAAGAAAGTGGGCCACAACAATAAATTATTGGATAATTTACATAAAAGGATAAATATATAAATTTAGAAAAGACGAATATGCCTTACCCGAGGTTAGACTGAGTTGTGGTGTAAAACTGCCCGGAACCGACCGGCACATCCAGTGACCACAACAATACATGTCTAATGTTAGTGGTTGGTGCACTAATAAAGCTAAGTCAAGAGTGGTAGGGTTAAGTCAATTAAGTAAACACTTAACCAAATCAACATGTTAGCTAAACTAATGGGTGGGGTTAGGTAAATTTGGACACTTAACCAATTTAACATGTTGACTGGAAAACCCTAGTAATGGGGACCCATTTCAGCAGTAACTCACGTAGATGTATCATGAGACCCTGAACTAGGCATGGTGGAGCACGATTACTGGGCTGATTATATGCGATCAAAAACATCGACGGTGGTGCATCAGTGTAGGTTCCGGCGGAGTATGGGCTTGCACGTACTCCGGAGTGGAAAAATCAGGCACTGGGCATCAGTAGTCATACATTGTGCATCTTGAATCGTGTCGGGTTGCCACCATAGGATTTGATACACCCCGTGGTGGGATTAGCACATGTGTCTACAGTCAAGCAGGGGCCGAAGGACACACATGATAAATGCATGCGAGTAGGAGCTGATCGATATAAGGGGGTCATTTCACAAAGAAAACGTGGTGCTAGTTGGACAAATATAAGTAGGTGCAGAGAATTAAACATGGGTGCGATGTATATTTGGTTTATCCTGCCTTATATAGTTTTATATTAGTTCGTTGTTCTGGTACTGTCCGATTTTCAGTTTATTCCTATCATGACCTTTTCTTTATTCACACACTGAAAAGTCACTAGACTTACTCAGACTTATGCCTGACCCATTTTTCTTTCGTCTTCTTTTCTTTCGTTCCCCCCCCCCCCTCAGGTAGCCCAGGAGGGAATAGCTCAGCTTAATTTGGACCGTTCATCTTTCCAAGCTTGAAGACTCTGTGATGTATGACTTGGAATCTCTTATCTTTGGCTATGGCTTTGGACACACTAGACTTGGGGATTTATGCAGTTTTATTTATGTTATATGCCTCTTTATGTTTTAATCAAGAAAGAGATTATGATGAAATGTTTTGAAATTTGGTTTGAACAGTTTGCTGTAATTTTTTGTTATAAACCATGTTTAAAAATTTTTTAATTTTATTTTCTGCTGCTTATATATATATCTGTCTTGTAAATTTTCTGTGTCTTTTACCTATAATGCTCCACCAAAGTTAAGGCATTCCCTTTGTGAGTGACCTTATTGGAGGTGGGGTGTTTCACCTGGTATCAGAGCAAAGGTTTATTAGATCAGATAAAAGTTTTTGAAAACTATTTTCAAAAAGAAGCATTTTTTTCAAGAAAAAGTGTTATTTTACTTTAAAAGGCATAATCCCCCAAAGCCATATGCATTATCTTTCTATCCTTTGTTTTGAATCTTTCCCCTTCCATTTTAGCATGGATAGGAATCTTAACCTTCCAGAGGGTGTACCGATGGCCGGCTGATTCAGGAGGTACCTAGAAGCTAGGGCCAACGACGTAGGCCCAGCAGACATTCCTCCTCCCCTAGCTGCAGCGGTTCCTCCTCCTCCTCGTGCAAATGCTTTCTCAAAAATATGTAGGGACTTTCGAGCCATGGGTGGAAAGAACTTCAATGGAAATGAATCCTTCGTGGAAGCAAGAAACTGGCTCAAAGAAACTGGGGATTTGTTCGATATCTTTGAAGTGGATGATAGGCAGAAGATACAGTTGGCAGTATGGTTGCTCAAAGATGAAACTTCCTATTGGTGGGAAGTCACTAACGTTGAAAGCCTGGTGGACATGGCACTATTACAAGAAGATAAGGTTGGCAAGAAGAAGACAAAGGTGGAAGCATCTCAAGATAAAAAAAGGGGAAGGATCACAGAGTAAGAAGACAGACTCCAAGAAAGGCGGGAAGAACAACAAAACCCATGACAAGAGGAAGTGTAATTTTTGTGGCAATCCTGGACATCTGGTTAAGGACTGCAGGAAGAAGAAAAGAAAGATGGGTGGATGTTTCCATTGCGGCTCTAGGGACTGCCCAAGAAAGCAAGGGCAAGGGAAGAGAGTTGGATCTGCTTCTGGAGGGAAGGTTCACGCTCTCATGGAACCTCCGCAAGAACAAGGTAGAAATGTTTCTGTTGAGATTTTAGTTTATCTTTTTTATCATCATGTTCGTGCACTCTTTGATTCTGGCGCATCGCACTCTTTTATATCTTCTGCTTTAGTTGAATCTCTGCACGTAGACACCAGTTTAGTAAAGTATCCCTTGGTTGTTTCAAATCCAATTGGGGGCTCAACTTATTTGTCAATGATTTGTTTGGATTTGGAAATTTCTATATTAAGTGTGGGGTTTAGATGCAATGCCTATGTTTTGGGCTTCACGGGTATGGGTTGATTCTAGGCATGGATTGGCTATCCAACAATGGTGCCATCCTCGACTGTGAAAAGAGAGTGGTTAGACTCATGACTCGCCTTGGTAACACTCGAAATTTCTTGTAATCCTATGAACTCTGTTATGCTTAGCTATCTAGAATCTCTTGATGCGTCTATTGAGAATTTGCAGTCTGTTAGAGTAGTCCGTGAATACTCGGATGTCTTTGAAGAGGTTAAAGGGTTACCTCCGAAGCGGGAGATAGACTTCCGCATATACCTCATTGATAATGCAAAACCTGTCGCTCTACCCGTTAGATACATGGCTCCAAGGGAGAGGAAAGAACTCAGCAAGCGAGTTAAGGAGCTGCTTGAGAAGGGGTTTATAAGGCGGAGTATTTCTGAATGGGGTGCTCCAGTAGTGTTCGCAACTAAAGCAGACGGTTCGCTTCGCCTATGCGTTGATTATAGGGAGCTAAACAAGCTGACTAAGAAGAATATGCACCAACTCCCAAGAATAGACGAAATATTCGATCAGCTTGTAGGTGCATTGGTTTTCTCCCAACTAGATTTAGCTACCGGGTTTTATCAGCTGAGAGTGGTTGAAGACAGCATTGACAAGACTGCATTCAGAACTCCGGATGGTTTCTTGAGTGGCTTGTCTTGCCTTTTGGCCTGACAAACGCACCCGCTTACTTCGTCGATTTGATAAGCAGGGTGTTCAGGGAGTTCCTCAATAAGTTTGTGGTGGTCTTCGTAGAAGACATTTTGATTTTCTTGAAGAGTGAGGAAGAGCATGCTCAACATCTAAACGAAGTCATGGACACTCTTTGTGCACACCAGTTAAAAGCCAAATTCTCCAAATGTCACTTCTGGAGGGAAGAATTAAGGTTTCTTGGGCACATGGTGTCCAAAGAGGGATTAGCTGTGGACCCCGAAAAAATAGTTGCGGTGCAAGATTGAAAGGTCCCGCGGAATGCAACCGAAGTCCAAAGCTTCCTCGGGCTAGCAGGCTTTTACCGAATGTTAATCAAAGATTTTGCGAAAATCTCAGCTCCACTTACAATGTTGACAAAGAAGAACTTGACTTTCACTTGGGACTTGGATTGCGATATTGCTTTCCAACGCTTAAAAGGAGCTCTAACAACAGCCCCAGTTCTGACATTGCCGGATTGGAGCAAGATGTTTACCGTATACACGGATGCTTGTGGTACGGGACTAGGTGCTGTCTTGATGCAAGTGGGGAAGGTAGTAGCCACGACCTAGAGTTGGCTGTCATCGTTTTTGCACTTAAGTATTGGCGCCATTACCTCCTAGGTGAGAAGTTTGAATTATGTACTGACCATAAATCATTGAAGTACCTTTTCTCGTAGAAATATCTTAACTTGAGATAACAAAGGTGGATGGAATTCTTGGCATCCTACGATTTCGAGATTTCCTATACCCCTGGCAAGGGCAATGTAGTAGTGGACGTCTTGAATAGAAAGAGGATGACCTTAAGCCCTCTCTTTGTGAAAGGCAGAGCTTGGAGTATATAGCCAACTTTGATTTTAGACCCTCCATCGATCACGTGACTGGTTTGTAGCATCGTTAGACGTGCGGCCTACTCTTTTGGACTCAATAGGGACCGCACAACGTGAAGACCCTCAGCTAGTTGATGTGATAGATAAGTTAAGTAGGGGTGAGACTTCTAGTCACCTCAATAGATACTCAATCGATGATAAGGGTTGGATGACACGGGATGGAAGGCTATATGTCCCACAAGCAAGGGATTTGGTGAAGAAAGTTCTTGAAGAAGCACACCATTAGAAGTTGACCATACACCCCGGTGGAGACAAGATGTACAAAAACATCAAAAGGGTTTTCTTTTGGGATGGCATGAAGAGGGATGTAGCTGAATTCGTCTCGAAGTTCTTAGTATGCCAACAAGTCAAGGCGGAACAAAAGAAGCTTGGTGGTTTGCTTCATCCTCTGGAGGTCTCACAGTGGAAATGGGATAGCATCTCGATGGACTTTATTGATGGGCTGCCTAGGTCAAGAAGAGGCAATACCACTATTTGGGTAATATTGGACAGGCTCACAAAAAGCGCTCATTTCATACCCGTTAAGAGTAGAAGGATTGCCTCATCTCTAGCATCCATATATCTTAAAGAGATAGTTCGACTCCATGGGATACCCTCCAGCATTGTTAGTGACCGAGATCCTATCTTTACGAGCGAGTTTTGGAAGAGCTTGCAAGAAGTTGTAGGCACGCAGTTATGCTTAAGCATGGCCTATCACCCCCAAACCGATGGTTAGACGGAGAGAGTGAACAGAGTATTAGAAGATCTCTTGAGATTATGCATTCTTTGACTTTGGAGGAACATGGGAGGATCATCTTCCTTTGGTGGAGTTTGCCTACAACAATAGCTACCAAGCCACCACTGTGCCGATCACCAACTTGTTGGTGGGAGTCTACAGATAAGCTCATACTTGGACCAGATATGATTAGAGAAACTTCAGAGAAGGTGGACTTGATAAAAAAAGAATGAAGACTGCCCAAAATAGACAAAAGCCCTACGCAGATAAGAGAAGGACCGACCTTGAGTTTGAGGTTGGGGACAGGGTTTTCCTTAAAATATCTCCTTTGAGGAATGTCTTTCACTTCGGATCCGCAGGAAAGTTGGCACCAAGATTTGTAGGGTCGTTTCCTATCATTGAAAGGATTGGGAAGATGGCTTACAGAGTAGAGCTGCCCGAAAGATTGGATGGAGTTTATAATGTTTTTCACGTTTCTCACTTACAAAAGTGCTTACATGAGTCTGCAGAAGTGGTGGAACCAAGCATATTAGAGGAAGTAGAAATAGAACGATAAATGACTGTGAGAAGAGTTCCAACTCGTATCTTGGGTACAGAAGTCAAAAAGCTATGCAACCGCGAAGTCAAACTTGTAAAAGTTCAATGGAGTGACGCTGAGAAAGACGCGACTTGGGAGACTGAGGCCAAAATACGCACAGCCTACCCTTTTCTCTTTTAGGGTACATTTTTGATCTCTTTTTCCTTAAATTTGTTCATGCTCGTATCTATCTTTTTAGTATTTTCCTCAGTGTTGTTCTCGATCCTTAGGTAGAAACCAATGGATGTAAACATGTATTTGAAACATGTTATGGTTGATGGTCGCAAGTGGTTGCTCGTGGATGCATATACACACACTTTAGGTAATAGATTGGCTCGGTCACTTTCATATTGCATAGCATATATGTACTTATATATGATTGAAACTTGATGTGTTATCATGTGGATGTTGCATTTGTATGAATGATTGTGCACTCATGTAGAAAGTATAATTATGGAAGATTGCATACATTATGGACGCATGACACCGACATGACTTGCATTAAGGAGGTCAACTGAATCAGTAGACTGCCTGATTTTGCATTAGATAAGGACATATACACACACTATGCATGTAATCATCAAGCATTAGAAGTCTTTTAAGGACAATGGACACCTATGTTTGATGGCTGAGTAGATGAAAGATTGGATGGTAGGATATACGTTCTTTTTGACTTGAAGATTTCGGGGACGAAATCCTTTAAGGGGGGAGAATGTAACACCTCGTGTTTTCGATAAACCTGAAAGTAACGAATTAAAGAATAATTAATTCTAAATTTGAGAATTAAGTGAAACGGGTTACGCCATTGCATTCGTCTCGGAATTTTGGTTGAGATAGAGTCCGAGTTTGCGTGAATTGGACTTCGTATGAAGAAGTTATGGCCTTCGGAAGTTTCAAAAATTCAAAATTCAAATTAAACTCAGAAGAGGGCAGGGCAGGAAAAATTCCCGCCCAAGCCAGGTCGACCAGGAGTTTGACCCTAGTGTCGACCTCCCCTACAGGTTGACCTGGGGGTCGACCTACCCCCTCCCCCCCCCTCCCCCGGGCAGATCTGAAAGGATGACGATTTCTGACTCCCTGCTGTGTCGTTAGGGCTGAGGTGTTATCCAATCTTGACTGGATGGTCTTGATTACTTCTGGGGTTAATCGGACGGCTCTAAATTAATTAAACCTCTATAAAAGCAACCTAACTCTCAACCCTAAATCACAAATATTCATACCAAGAGCCGCCATGCCGTCAATGGTGAACCTAGAATAGCCGTCATCTCTTTCAACTCAAAGGCAAGATTGAAGCTGCGTCAAAATTAAATCTAATCTAATTCAACTAAGAAAGTTCAACGATCTACATCAAAGACGAGCAATTCAATTTCAGAATACAGATCCCAGAACACAAGAATTCCTTTTTGTTTGTAAGTGTAGTTATCTTTCAGATGTGAATGAGTTAAAGACATGGTTTGTAATGAATTGTAAAATAGAATTGTATCAAGTTGTATGTGATGCTGATTTATGTTTAATCGTATCTATTCTATCGTATATGCCTATGAATTATTGTGGTCTATCGAACCTATTATGTTATGTGGAAATTGGTGAATAAACCTATGATGTTATGAAATTATCATATATATGATTGGTGATATTATGATACATACAAGTTTTAGGCTAAACCACGTCGTTTATGCCTAATTGTTTAGATCCATTATGCATACATGTTTAGATCTACAACCTTGTATAAATTGGTGATGATATATATATATGTTGTATGTCAATTTAGAAATTATGCCAAGTTTATGCAAGTTAGGTGATGTTATCATGTTATGAATACATGCAAATTTGTAGGTTAAAAACATGATTATGTAAACCTATATGTTTAGATCTACACTTTATATGCTAGATCCACATGTCTCTATGTTAGATCCATGTTAGCATGATTCAACCCCTATGCAAGTTCACCACCACATGTCTAATTAGATTTTTGGTAGTTCTTTGTTAAACTATTATTTTATGACTCATGTTGTACAGATCTAGTTTGCAAGTTCATAATTAAAAGTATATTACGCCAAGTTTATGTGATACATCTGTAGTTAGATCCATATTTTTGTATGATGTTGGAATGTTGCAAGTTCCTCTTTTCCCCCTTTTAGTTTATTAGTTAGGCTAAGATGTCGAGCCTAACATCCTATGTAATTTCGCGCACGTACAAAGGGGGTAATGTTGGGGAAAACATGAGAATAACACATAATTAACATATTTGGCTCATAACCATGTAAATGTTATGGCATTGAAATGGTATAATTTACTTACCAGAAATTATGAATTTGATTTAGAAAGAAAGTGGGCCATGACAATAAATTGTTGGCTAATTTACATAAAAGGATAAATGTATAAATTTAGAAAAGACGAATATGCCTAACCCGAGGTTAGACTGGGTTGTGGTGTAAAACTGCCCGGAACCGACCGGCACGTCCAGTGACCACAACAATACATGTCTAATGTGGGTGGTTAGTGCATTTAGCCCAAAGGGACCCGAGGTTAGACTGAGTTGTGGTGTAAAACTACGCATAACCGACCGGCACATCCAGTGACCACAACAATACATGTTTAATGTGAGTGGTTGGTGCTCTAATAAAGCTAAGTCAAGGGTGGTAGGGATAAGTCAATTAAGGAAGCACTTAACCAATTCAACATGTTAGCTAAACTGATGGGTGGGGTTAGGTAAATTTGGACACTTAACCAATTTAACATGTTGGCTGGAAAACCCTAGTAACGGAGACCCATTTCAACAATAACCCACGTAGATGTATCATGGGACCCTGAACTAAGCAGGGTGGGGCACGATTACTGGGCTGATTATAAACGGTCAAAAACATCGGCGGTGGTGCATCAGTGTAGGTTCCGGCGGAGTATGGGCGTGCACGTACTATGGAGTAGAGAAAGCAAGCACTGGGCATCAGTAGTCATACACTGTGCATCTTGAATTGTGTCGGGTTGCCACCATAGGATTTGATACACCCCGTGGTGGGACTAGCACATGTATCTACAGTCAAGCGGGGGCCGAAGGGCACACGTGATAAATGCATGCGAGTAGGAGCTGATCGATATAAGGGGATCATTTCACCAAGAACACGTGGTGCTAGTTGGACAAATATAAGTAGGTGCAGAGAATTAAACATGGGCGCGATGTATATTCGGTTTATCCTGCCTTATATAGTTTTATGTTAGTTTGTTGTTCTGGTACTGTCCTATTTTCAGTTTATTCCTATCATGATCTTTTCCTTATTCACACACTGAAAAGTCACTAGACTTACTCTGACTTATGCCTGATCCATTTTTCTTTCGTCTTCTTTTCTTCCGTTTCCCCTCCCCTCAGGTAGCCAGAGAGGGAATAGCTCAGCTTAATTTGGACCGTTCATCTTTCCAAACTTGAAGACTCTATGATGTATGGCTTGGAATCTCTTATCTTTGGCTATGGCTTTGGACACACTAGACTTGGGGATTTATGTAGTTTTATTTATGTTATATGCTTCTTTATGTTTTAATCAAGACAGAGATTATGATGAAATGTTTTGAAAGTTGGTTTGAACAATTTGCTGTAATGTTTTGTTATAAACCATGTTTGAAAAGTTAGTTTTATTTTCCGCTGCTTATATACATATCGGTCTTGTAAATTTTCTATGTCTTTTACCTAAAATGCTCCACCGAAGTTAAGGCATTCCCTTTGTGAGTGAACTTAATGGAGATGGGCTGTTTCATTTATTAATAAAAGAGTACAAGAATTAATGTTGCTTACTGATGTGGAAATAAAGGAGAAAAGTGGCATACACATGGAGGTGCATGGTGCATAGGAGATGTGGGGAAACTAAGCCTGGTAAATTTGCAATCTAACTTAGTTAAGAAAGTAGGGCGTGTGCAAAAACAAGACCCCAGCATATTTGAAAAGAAAATTCTTTTAGAAAAAGGAGAAGTGTTAAACTTGCGTATTGATGAAAATGGATATGTAAGAAATAAGAATAGAATCTTGGTACCACAAAACTCGGAATTAAAGGAAGAAGTATTGAATGAGTATCATAGAAGTAAATACTCTATACACCCAAGAAATACAAAGATGCACAAAAATTTCAAAAGGGATTATTGGTGGAAGGGAATGAAGAGCGATATGACAAAATTTGTGGCAAAGTGTATGGTCTGCCAACAAGTGAAAACAGAGACAAAAGATGTAACGACTCAAAGTATTTAACGTCCTGAATTGGAAATTTAAACCAACTCAAGACGCTCAAAACGGCGAATCGTTATTGCTTATGGAATTAACAAGAACAAATCATAGACATATTTTTACACAATATTTAACTACGGAAGACATTTTACAATAAATATCCGAGTTATACAAAATTTGTACAAATATATACATGAATTTTTTTAAATAAAGCTTTAGTTTACATTTTTAGGCGAGCCAACGCGCACGAGTGTCTTCACGTTCCTTTCCAGTTTGTAAGCTTAACCCTTTAAAATCAGCAACACTCATATCTGACTCGAGCGTTCATTGCAAAACATAAAACACTCGAGTTGGGATTAATAATAGTTTAAGTAAATCAATTTCAATAGGAACTAAAATATAATAGTTAATCCTAACGAACTATCTAAGTTCAAATTAGTGTCCAACTAGCATAGTTCATTTCATGCAAAGGAATACTCATGATCACGTGTATACTGCGTCAGCAGTTATATGTGAAAGTAAACAGTGTTACCATGGGCTGGATAATTAGGTACAAATACAAAACAATATATATATATATATATATATATATATATATATATATATATATATATATATATATTCACAGACCCGCGTGTGCTCCAATTACCAGACAAAGCATAAAGCAATATATATCGTGTATCACTAGACAATATAAAATTTTAGAACTGGATGTTAACCCCTTTTAAAATACAAGGCAGCAGGGAAGTTTTATAAGTCATACATGGTAGCATAGTTCTAAGCCAGGTCTGTAACATTCAAATAGGGTAAGGGTAAACTATGCATAGAAATGTAGCTCAAGCTAACTACACACACCAATAAGGGCAGTAAGGTTCTGCGTGTTAGTTCCTTTCTCAATCAGTAAGTACACAATGCGGCAAAAGGAAATAATACAGTAAAGTAAGTTGAATAATCACATGAGTCAAGTGTATGTCTAATATCCAAATATGTTCACGTTAGCATAGCAAACCCAAAATACACAGTACTCAAGGTGAAAATTTCAAAATACGGTAATGACCGGATACATGCAAATATACATATGCTGATTTCAGGACATGAGCATTAGTTATGAAGAGTGTGTCTAAATATATAGGACAGTATCAAGTTTAACTCACAAATGTGAACACCTAAAAGCTCAATTGCCTATCCATATACATAGGGTATTGCGCATTTATGGCATAATAGTAGTACTAGAAAAAGGAGTCCTCAATCACAATGCAAAGAGATAGACTTGACTTTCAGTCCCATATAAAACAGCTCCAATATCCATAAAGCATACCAAAATATTAGATTTGAAAATAACCAATAAAACAACACAATGACAATCTGCAAATCAAGTTAGCACTTATGCAAAATTCTAAATAATAATAAGAGGAAGGAAGGGTGAATGTGAAAATATCCAATTCCTGAACTATCTATGACAAGTTAAATCTTAACTTATACATTCAAAATTTAATTTCGCTTATATATGAATTATTGAGTCCATACTTGAGTATAATACCTTCGGTTTGAATGCATATTTAGCTTTATACTACTCAGATATTAGTCCAAGTATTAAACCGAAAAAATGGATTTTATTTAACTAATCCACTCGTGCAAATGGTAACGGCAAGTACCATTATCTTTGTATAATTTGCATCCAACACTGTTTGATCAAATAAATTGCATTAATGTAACAACCCGTATTTCGATAACATGTTAAGGCGAGAATCAAGGCAGAATTTAATTTTAAAATTCTGAATCAAGTAAAACGGGCTATGCTGTAACACCCCACGCCCGCTAGGGTCACTCACAAAGGGAATGCCATAGCATCGGTGGAGTATTTTAGTGAATATAGAACAGAAAAATTACAACAAGACAGATATAAATAGTACTTGAAATTTTAAAACATCATCTCATAACAGCGGAAATAAACATGTCTGGTTACATCATAAAACCATGATAAAAGTCAAGTACAATATCCATCAAAATAAAGAAGTACATAATCCCACTCTCTCATACAATAGCCATAACAAAAGAAAAGATAACTGGATAACTGGAGCTTTACGTCTATCCAAGCTCCTCAAGACTGGAACAGCAATCCGATCAAGCTCTACTACCACTAGGATCCACCGTAGGACCTGAGGGTTGGGAAAAAGATAAAAACAACGGGGTCAGACATAAGTCTGAGTGAGTCCTATAATTTTAACAATACAATCATTAAGGTAACCAGAGAAGACATAAACTTGACCTACGGTAATATCTGGGGATGAATGGCTACACTAAGCAGCTTGGTAGACTTAGGATAAACTAAGATAACCGTCAGGACGCATCTACCCACCCAAGGATAATTACTAACTGCACCACACCAGTGCTTCCTACTTAAAGGTTGATCCCTTCCAAAGACTTAGAAAATTTCCCCAGTAGTTTCATGTACCCCTAGCCCACTACATAGGTGCCGTCTGCCCCTATCTCCACTAGGTGTACCCGGTAATTCTTACCCAGTAGTTTCGTGTACCCCTACATAGGTGCCGTCTGCCCCTATCTTCATTAGGTGTACCCACTACTCCCCAAGCGATCGGCTCCCTACCGTAGATACCCGTGCTGGTCCCACAGTGGGGTGTATCACTCCCCTAAAGTGGCTACCCAATACTAACGGTGCACGGCTTTATATCTACACGATGCAACAACGGCTTATCTACCATCCCGGGCCCACACACGCATATGAAACCCGTTGGACTTGCGTTGCCACCGCTAACCCATTTTGGCCTCTTATAATCAAGCCCAATATGCGTGTCCCGTCACTCGACTTGGGTCGAGCCCACAAAGATACGTTTGGGATATTGGTTGAAATGGGCCCCCACAAGCTACCCACTTAAGCTTGTCAAATATCTAGTGTATCCCACTTAACCCTTTAATCATGTTTAATTACATGTTTCCACTTGGTTAAGTATTCTAATCGTATTGTCTATTGCCACCCAAGGCAACCCACTAGATTCCACATGCCACCCAAGGCAACCACCAAATTTCCTCATGCCACCCAAGGCACCCACTTAACCCCTCATGTCCCACTACATGCTATTATGGTTAAGTGTTTCTTAATTAATTAAGACCGTGATCTCCCGTAAAGACCTCCCACATTAGACTGGCTGTTATGACCGCCTGGTTAAGCCGGTAGAATCCGGGCAGTCTTACGTCATAACAGAGTCTAACCTCGTGTCTTTACCTTAATCACGTATTTAATTTATGGCTAAGACCTCTCACATTGGGCTGACATTTGTAGCAACTGGTTAAGCCGGTCGGGTCCGGGCAGTTTTACACTACAAATGAGTCCAACCTCGTGTCTTAGTCGATTAATTACACCTAATTAATCACCCCCATATTAATTATCCCTAATTAATATCAAGTTTTCCATAACATGGGTAGACCTAACTCAATAGGTAAATTCCCATGGGGTAGACCTAACTCAATAGGTAAATTCCCACTTATGGTAATTTATTTTTATGGTATGCTTAATCATACCCAAACATTCATTTATTAATATATTTACCAACCCCATCGTTCCCCACGTAAATCGTTCTCGTTACATGACATAATAAGGGGAAGATCATCACAAATATCATGGGTTTAGCATACAACTTTGTCATGGGTTAAGAGGATGTCAACTTGCATATATGAGCATATATTAACCCAACTACATACAACCCAAACTTGCATATTATCATACACATGATTTGCATAACATGTTGCATATGAGCTTGCATATTATCATACACATATCTTGCATAACATGTTGAACTTGCATATAGGCATTTTCATAACTTGCATACATTCACATACTTGCATAAGCATCCACATACTTGCATAAGCATTCACATACTTGCATAACTTGCATATCATGTCATTTAAGCATATACATTTCTTGCATAAGTATTCATATACTCGCATAAGCATGCATAACTTGCATATCACATAAATCTTGCATTTAAACATATTCATGACTTGCATAAGCATCCATACACTTGCATAAGCATGCATAACTTGCATATCACTTTCAACTTGCATTTAAACATACACTTAACTTGCATATCACTTTCAACTTGCATTTAAACATACACTTAACTTGCATATCACTTTCAACTTGCATTTAAACATACACTTAACTTGCATATCACTTTCAACTTGCATTTAAACATACACTTAACTTGCATATCTCACTTTGCTAAACATGCATAATTCCACTTATTAAATATGCATAAATCCACTTATTAAACAAGCATATATCAACTTGTTAAACATGCATAAATCAACTTATCAACTATGCATAAACATAGAACAACATAGAGTAACATATCATTATACATGATTCATACTCACTAATCCGCATTTAAGACCATAAGTCTCATTACACCCAATCTACTTACTTTAACAATTGATGTTAAAGTGATAGAAACTCACCAAACTCAAGATTAACCAACTTGTTAAGAGAGATTAGTTGCTAATTATGATGATGGTGATGATTAGAGAATGATATGAGAGGAATTAGCTTGAAACTTCCTTCTTAGATTAATGGAGACTCCTTTTAGGATTTGATTTGGCGGCATGAAGCCTTCATTTCTATTTTTGGATGTGTTTAAGGTAGGTTTAGGGTGTATTTATAGATTAAGAGAGTGTTTTAGGCCCTTGGATTAACCCTAGATTAATTTAGGTCCATTAGATTTAGGAAACCTCTAGAACCAGACCCAGCCCTAGCCAGAAAACCAGATCTGGTGCACCCAAGCACCCTGGCTCGACACACCATGTCGACAGGCAAGTCGACAGGCATGTCGACACCCCTGTCGACAGGCCTGTCGACAGCCCTGTCGACATGCTTAGGCGGGAATCCTCCCGCCTGGCCCCGCTGGTTCTAAATTTAAATTCCTAATTCTGTTTTAAGCTCTAATTTTTCTGCAAACTTCCTTGGGCCATATCCGGGTCATACGGACTCCGAATTTCGAAAACTCGGACTCTATTTCGCGTATTTTTCCGAGACGAACGCAATGACGTAGCCCGTTACCCCCAATTCCCACGTCTTAGATTATTTATCCTGTAATTATTGAATTTTAGTATTAACTAAAATTCGGGGTGTTACATTCTCCCCTCCTTAAAGGATTTCGTCCCCGAAATCTCTAGGCTAAGGAGAATGCATATCCTACCATCCAAACAACCATCTACTCAAATCATCAACCACAGGCATCCATTGTCCTTAAACAATTTCTAATGATGTATGAGCATATGCAAAAAGTGTGTGTATATGTTCCCTATCTAATGTATGAACATATGCAAACCATGATAGTGTCATGCATCCATTATGTATGCGAGAGAACCCTATCGACACATACAATATCTACATGAGTGCACAATCATTCACCGAAATGCATCATCCATGTGATAACACAACCATTATACATCCATAAATATATCTTCCTACACACAATTTTATGCAATATGCAATATGAAGTGATTGAGCCGATCTAGTGCCTAGAGTGTGTGTATATGCATCCACGAGCAACCACTAGCAAACACTTGCATCCATCAACCATAACATGTCTCAAACACATATTTCAACCATAGGTTTACCCTATCTAAAGGTCAAAGGTACTAACGAGAGGACATACCAAAGATAAGATAAGTAATAGACAAGCGATAAAGGAGAAAGTAAGGACATACCCTCAAAAAGAAATGGGTACAATGAACGCATCTTCGCTTCCGTTTCCCAAGTCGCGTTGCTCTCATCTTCTCCCCATTGCACTTTGACTAGCTGAACCTCTCGATTCCTCAATTTCCTAGTCTCTGACCCAAGGATGCGAGTAGGAGCTCGTCGAATCGTCGCATCACGCTCAACCTCTACATCTCTAAGTAAGCTCGGCTCTACCACCTCTGCGGTCTCATGTAAGCACTTCCTCAGATGTGATACATGGAATACATCATGAACACCACTAAGTCTGTCGGGCAACTCCACCCTATATGCCATCCGTCCAATCCTTTCCTTGATAGAAAATGGCCCAACAAACCTTGGTGCTAACTTCCCAACGGATCCGAAGCGAACAACATTTCTCAACGGAGATACCTTAACAAAAACCATGTCCCCAACCTCAAACTCAAGATCCGTCCTTCTCTTGTCCGCATAAGATTTTTGCCTATCCTGCGCTGCTTTCATCCTTCTCCGAATCAAGTCAATCTTTTCTGAAGTCTCCCTAACCATATCAGGCCCAAGCAAGATCTTATCCGTAGACTCCCACCAACATGTAGGTGATCGACAAGGCCTTCCATAGAGAGCTTCGAAAGGAGCCATACCAATACTGGACTGAAAGCTGTTATTATATGCGAACTCCACTAGTGGAAGATGCTCTTCCCATGTACCTCCAAAATCTAAGATACAAAGCCTCAAAAGGTCTTCTAGAACACGGTTCACCCTCTCAGTCTGGCCGTCTGTCTGAGGATGATATGCGGTGCTCAGACACAATTGAGTCCCTACTGCTTCTTGCAAACTTCTCCATAACTCACTAGTGAAGATAGGATCTCGATCACTAACTATGCTAGAGGGTACCCCATGCAATCGAACTATCTCTCGAAGATATACAGAAGCTAGCCATGGAGCGGTCCTCTTGCTCTTCACAGGTATGAAATGGGCGCTCTTAGTAAGTCTATCTACCACCACCCAAATTCCTGTATTACCCTTCCTCGACCTGGGTAACCCGTCAATAAAATCCATCGAGACGCTATCCCACTTCCATTGCGGAACCTCCAATGGGTGAAGCAACCCACCTGGTTTCCTTTGCTCCGCCTTCACTTGCTGGCACACCAAACATCGAGCGACATACTCGGCCACATCTTTCTTCATACCGGCCCAGTAGAAAACCCTTTTCATGTCTTGGTACATCTTATCCCCACCGGGATGAATGGTCATCCTAGAACGGTGTGCGTCATCAAGAATAGCCTTCCTCAAACCCTCGTCTTGCGGTACACAAAGTCTACCGTCTCTACGCAAGTACCCCTTATCGTCTAGGGTGTACCTACTCAAATGGCTGGACGACTCCCCCCTTATGAGCTTCTCTACTAACTCAACCAACTGTGGGTCGCCCCTCTGTGCTTCTCCAATCCGCCCCAAAAGAGTAGGTCTAACTTCCAAAGAAGCTAGCAAACCGGGTACATAGTCAACGGAAGGTCTGAAATCAAACATCGAGATAAATTCCAAGTTTTGCCGTTCCACGAACAATGGACTCAAGGACAACTTCTTCCTACTCAAGGCGTCCGCCACCACGTTACCCTTGCCAGGGGTATACGATATCTCGAAGTCATAGGATGCTAAAAACTCCATCCACCTTTGCTGTCTTAAGTTTAAATCTTTCTGAGAGAACAAGTACTTCAAAGATTTATGGTCAGTGAACAACTCGAATCTCTCACCAAGAAGATAATGGCGCCAAATCTTAAGCGCAAAAACAATAGCGGCCAGCTCTAGATCATGGGTAGGGTAATTTTTCTCATGTGCCCTCAACTGCCTTCCACCATAGGCTATTACCCTTCCCTCTTGCATTAAGACTGCGCCAAGTCCTGTCCCACAGGCATCTGTATAGACAACAAATGGCTTGCTCCCATCTGGCAACACTAAAACTGGAGCGGTGGTTAAAGCTCTCTTTAACCGTCGGAACGCATCATCACAATCTACGTCCCATGTAAAAACAAGATTCTTTTTTGTTAAGCGGGTTAATGGGGCTGATATCTTCGCGAAGTCTTTAATAAACTTCCTATAATAATCCGCCAACCCCAAGAAACTTCTTACTTCGGTAGCATTTTTCGGAACCTTCCAATCCTGAATTGGTACTACCTTCGCGGGATCCACAGCTATCCCTTCCTTGGAGACCACGTGCCCCAAGAATCGTACTTCCTTCCTCCAGAAGTGACATTTAGAGAATTTAGCCTTAAGGCTATGCGCTCGAAGAGTCTTCAACACTTCCCCAAGATGTATGGCATGCTCTTCTTCACTCTTAGAAAACACTAAGATGTCATCCACAAAGACCACCACAAATTTATTAAGGAACTCCCTGAACACCCTACTCATCAAATCAACAAAGTATGCAGGGGCGTTCGTCAACCCAAATGGCATCACCAGCCACTCATAGAAACCATCTGGAGTTCTAAAGACAGTCTTGTCTATGCTATCCTCAGCCACCCTCAACTGATGAAACCCCGTGGCTAAGTCCAACTGAGAAAATACTGAAGCGCCAACCAACTGATCGAAAAGATCATCAATCCTCGGCAATGGGTGTCTATTCTTCTTTGTGATCTTATTGAGTTCTCTATAGTCTACACAAAGTCTGAGGGACCCATCCGCCTTCGTAGCAAATACTACTGGAGCACCCCACTCCGATATGCTCCGTCTTATGAACCCCTTCTCAAGCAACTCCCCTACTTGCTTATGGAGTTCCCTCCTCTCACGAGGAGCCATGTGGCGCACTGGTAAAGATACCGGTTTAGCATTATCCACCAAATATATTCGGAAGTCAATCTCCCGCTTCGGAGGTAAACCCTTCACCTCCTCAAACACATCCGGATATTCCCGGACCACTCTTATAGATTGAAAACCCTCGACCGAAGCGTCAAGCGATTCAAGGTAACTTAGCATAACAGAGTCCATGGGATTACAAGAAATCTCGAGAGTGTTACCCAAGCGGGTCATCAGCCTAACAACTCTCCTTTCGCAATCAAGAACGGCACCATTACTGGATAACCAGTCCATGCCCAAAATCAACCCATAGCCCGTGAAGCCCAATACAAAAGCATCACATCTAAACTCAATGCTAAGTATAGAAATCTTCAAACCCAAACATATCATGGACAAATAAGTGGAGCCCCCAATTGGGTTTGAAACAACCAAGGGATCATCTACCAGACTGGTGTCTAAGTGCAGTAACTCAACTAATGATGATGAAATAAACGAATGCGATGCGCCTGAATCAAACAATGTACGGACAGGATGGTCAAATAGAAAAACCAGACTTTCAACGGAAATAGTTCTACCTCTCTCCTGAATCGGTGGAACCGCGAGAGCCTGTACTTGCCCCCTAGCCTGACTCGGTGCCATAAGAGCTTGCACCTGTCCTCCTGAGGTAGATCCCGTCCTTTGCCCCTTCTTAGGGCAATCCTTCACTAAGTGCCCTGCTTCGCCACAGTGGAAGCAACCGGTCTTTTTCTTCTTGCGACAATCCTTGCTTAGGTGGCCAGGTGTCCCACAATTGAAACACTTCTTCTTTTTGCCCTTGCCACCGTTGCCTTTCCCACCTTTGCTTTGCTGTTGTTGAGGTCTCTTTTGATCTCCCTTCCTCTCGGGTGCCTTATTAGCATTAGGACCCTTCTCTTCCTCATACATGAGTGCCATATCAACTAGCTTCTCAAAGTTGGCCCCCATAGGGATGTGAGTCATAGCCAACCCATGCATAGGTTCATTCAAGCCTTTCACGAACCTCAAAGCCTTCTTCTCCGGTGTATTCACCATGTCTAGGCCAAACCTTGCCAATTGATTAAACTTGTTGACATATTCCTTCACCGAAAGATTTCCTTGCTTTAGAGTCAAGAATCTTTCCATATACAAGTTTTCCTCCGCCCTTGAGAGAAACTTTGCCACAAATCTTTGCCTAAAATCCGCCCAAGAGTCAACGGGGCGTTCTCCATTAGTAACCTCCCACCAGAATGAGGCCTCTCCCTTCATTAACCAAGCAGCCAACTTGACTTTCTTCCCTTCTTCCATCTCAAAGATATCTATCAACTCTTCCACCTCTTTAAGCCAATCTCTAGCCTCCACAAAGGTTTCAGATCCTTGAAAAGGTTTCCCTCCCATAGCTTTAAATTCCTTGCAAGTCTTAGCAAAAGTATCCGTGCGAGGAGGAGGGGGAGGTGGAAGATCGGGTGCTACGGTTGGTGGAGGAATATTTGCTGGACCCGCAGTGGTGGCCCTAGCCTCCATCAATCTCCTATACCATACTGGTACCGTCACACCCTCTGGAAGATTAAGATTCTCGGCCATGCTGAAACGAAAAAGGAAGGATTCAAAACGGAGAATTCGAGGGATATAGATATGGCTATTGGGGATTATGCTTTTCTTTCAAAAACTTTTCTCTTAAAAGACATGTTTTTGAAAATATCTTTTCCAAAAATGTTTTTAGAAAAATAGTTTTCTAAAAATTTTATCTGTTCCGGTAACCTTTGCTCTGATATCACGTGTAACACCCCACGCCCGCTAAGGTCACTCACAAAGGGAATGCCATAGCATCGGTGGAGTATTTTAGTGAATATAGAACAGAAAAATTACAACAAGACAGATATAAATAGTACTTGAAATTTTAAAACATCATCTCATAACAGCGGAAATAAACATGTCTGGTTACATCATAAAACCATGATAAAAGTCAAGTACAATATCCATCAAAATAAAGAAGTACATAATCCCACTCTCTCATACAATAGCCATAACAAAAGAAAAGATAACTGGATAACTGGAGCTTTACGTCTATCCAAGCTCCTCAAGACTGGAACAGCAATCCGATCAAGCTCTACTACCACTAGGATCCACCGTAGGACCTGAGGGTTGGGAAAAAGATAAAAACAACGGGGTCAGACATAAGTCTGAGTGAGTCCTATAATTTTAACAATACAATCATTAAGGTAACCAGAGAAGACATAAACTTGACCTACGGTAATATCTGGGGATGAATGGCTACACTAAGCAGCTTGGTAGACTTAGGATAAACTAAGATAACCGTCAGGACACATCTACCCACCCAAGGATAATTACTAACTGCACCACACCAGTCCTTCCTACATAAAGGTTGATCCCTTCCAAAGACTTAGAAAATTTCCCCAGTAGTTTCATGTACCCCTAGCCCACTACATAGGTGCCGTCTGCCCCTATCTCCACTAGGTGTACCCGGTAATTCTTACCCAGTAGTTTCGTGTACCCCTACATAGGTGCCGTCTGCCCCTATCTTCATTAGGTGTACCCACTACTCCCCAAGCGATCGGCTCCCTACCGTAGATACCCGTGCTGGTCCCACAGTGGGGTGTATCACTCCCCTAAAGTGGCTACCCAATACTAACGGTGCACGGCTTTATATCTACACGATGCAACAACGGCTTATCTACCATCCCGGGCCCACACACGCATATGAAACCCGTTGGACTTGCGTTGCCACCGCTAACCCGTTTTGGCCTCTTATAATCAAGCCCAATATGCGTGTCCCGTCACTCGACTTGGGTCGAGCCCACAAAGATACGTTTGGGATATTGGTTGAAATGGGCCCCCACAAGCTACCCACTTAAGCTTGTCAAATATCTAGTGTATCCCACTTAACCCTTTAATCATGTTTAATTACATGTTTCCACTTGGTTAAGTATTCTAATCGTATTTTCTATTGCCACCCAAGGCAACCCACTAGATTCCACATGCCACCCAAGGCAACCACCAAATTTCCTCATGCCACCCAAGGCACCCACTTAACCCCTAATGTCCCACTACATGCTATTATGGTTAAGTGTTTCTTAATTAATTAAGACCGTGATCTCCCGTAAAGACCTCCCACATTAGACTGGCTGTTATGACCGCCTGGTTAAGCCGGTAGAATCCGGGCAGTCTTACGTCATAACAGAGTCTAACCTCGTGTCTTTACCTTAATCACGTATTTAATTTATGGCTAAGACCTCTCACATTGGGCTGACATTTGTAGCAACTGGTTAAGCCGGTCGGGTCCGGGCAGTTTTACACTACAAATGAGTCCAACCTCGTGTCTTAGTCGATTAATTACACCTAATTAATCACCCTCATATTAATTATCCCTAATTAATATCAAGTTTTCCATAACATGGGTAGACCTAACTCAATAGGTAAATTCCCATGGGGTAGACCTAACTCAATAGGTAAATTCCCACTTATGGTAATTTATTTTTATGGTATGCTTAATCATACCCAAACATTCATTTATTAATATATTTACCAACCCCATCGTTCCCCACGTAAATCGTTCTCGTTACATGACATAATAAGGGGAAGATCATCACAAATATCATGGGTTTAGCATACAACTTTGTCATGGGTTAAGAGGATGTCAACTTGCATATATGAGCATATATTAACCCAACTACATACAACCCAAACTTGCATATTATCATACACATGATTTGCATAACATCTTGCATATGAGCTTGCATATTATCATACACATATCTTGCATAACATGTTGAACTTGCATATAGGCATTTTCATAACTTGCATACATTCACATACTTGCATAAGCATCCACATACTTGCATAAGCATTCACATACTTGCATAACTTGCATATCATGTCATTTAAGCATATACATTTCTTGCATAAGTATTCATATACTCGCATAAGCATGCATAACTTGCATATCACATAAATCTTGCATTTAAACATATTCATGACTTGCATAAGCATCCATACACTTGCATAAGCATGCATAACTTGCATATCACTTTCAACTTGCATTTAAACATACACTTAACTTGCATATCATTTTCAACTTGCATTTAAACATACACTTAACTTGCATATCACTTTCAACTTGCATTTAAACATACACTTAACTTGCATATCACTTTCAACTTGCATTTAAACATACACTTAACTTGCATATCTCACTTTGCTAAACATGCATAATTCCATTTATTAAATATGCATAAATCCACTTATTAAACAAGCATATATCAACTTGTTAAACATGCATAAATCAACTTATCAACTATGCATAAACATAGAACAACATAGAGTAACATATCATTATACATGATTCATACTCACTAATCCGCATTTAAGACCATAAGTCTCATTACACCCAATCTACTTACTTTAACAATTGATGTTAAAGTGATAGAAACTCACCAAACTCAAGATTAACCAACTTGTTAAGAGAGATTAGTTGCTAATTATGATGATGGTGATGATTAGAGAATGATATGAGAGGAATTAGCTTGAAACTTCCTTCTTAGATTAATGGAGACTCCTTTTAGGATTTGATTTGGCGGCATGAAGCCTTCATTTCTATTTTTGGATGTGTTTAAGGTAGGTTTAGGGTGTATTTATAGATTAAGAGAGTGTTTTAGGCCCTTGGATTAACCCTAGATTAATTTAGGTCCATTAGATTTAGGAAACCTCTAGAACCAGACCCAGCCCTAGCCAGAAAACCAGATCTGGTGCACCCAAGCACCCTGGCTCGACACACCATGTCGACAGGCAAGTCGACAGGCATGTCGACACCCCTGTCGACAGGCCTGTCGACAGCCCTGTCGACATGCTTAGGCGGGAATCCTCCCGCCTGGCCCCGCTGGTTCTAAATTTAAATTTAAATTTAAATTCCTAATTTTGTTTTAAGCTCTAATTTTTCTGCAAACTTCCTTGGGCCATATCCGGGTCATACGGACTCCGATTTTCGAAAACTCGGACTCTATTTCGCGTATTTTTCCGAGACGAACGCAATGACGCAGCCCGTTACCCCCAATTCCCACGTCTTAGATTATTTATCCTGTAATTATTGAATTTTAGTATTAACTAAAATTCGGGGTGTTACATATGCCATTGCGTTCGTCTCGGAAAAATACGCGAAATAGAGTCTGAGTTTTCGAGAATCAGAGTCCGTATGACCAAGTTATGGTCCGACGAAGTTTTCAGAAAATTCAAGTTCAAAAACGAGTTCTAATTTCGAAAATTAGGGCTGGAAGGCTAGGCGGGAAAAATTCCCGCCAGGCACCCCAAGTCGACAGCCCTATCGACTTGGGAGTCGACATGGCCTCACCCAAGTCGACAGCCCTGTCGACTTGGGGGTCGACTTATGGTGGCCGAGCCATCTTGGCTTGGTGCACCTACACTTATCTCTGGTCTTGCTCTGGAAGCTTCCAACGTGGTTTGATGGCTCAGATCCATCCTAGGGTTAATCTAAGGGCCTAAAACTACCCTAATCTCTATAAAAACACCCCTAAGCCTACCCTAAACCCTCATTATTCATTCTTGCAACTAAACTATGGCAAAAATTTCACTCTCATGGCCTCCACCCTCATTCTAAAATTCCTAAGTAAATTCCTATGAGAGGTTTCATAATCATGAGAGTGTTAGAGAGTTTCTATGTTAGTATGAGAGCCTCTCAAGTTGATTTCAAGGCTAAAGCTTTGATCTTTGTTCATAAAGATGGGGTTTCGATTGATTTGGAGTGTTCATCTTTGGGTTTTTGGGTGATGGCATGCATAGGCTTCATCACAATCTTTAATCTAATCGATTTGTGCCTTCATAGCAATGTAAGCCCTTTCCCTACTCTTAGATATTAACTATGAAGTTAAATGTTCATGTTGCAAGTTTGGGTTTGATCATT
This sequence comes from Allium sativum, assembly GCA_030737875.1. Lineage (NCBI taxonomy): Eukaryota > Viridiplantae > Streptophyta > Magnoliopsida > Asparagales > Amaryllidaceae > Allium > Allium sativum. The sequence goes on along the minus strand of CM060912.1, from coordinate 961,627,305 downwards.
GAGTATGATACATGCTATCATGTCATGCAAGTTTATGAAGTCATTATCTTGATCTTGTGGGCTAAAAGCTACAACCTTTATGTTGAAATATTGCATTATGCAACATGAGAACCCTCATAACCTTTATGTCAACTTGCATATGAAGTCATAACCCTTATATGATGATATATGCGAGTTACTAGTCATCATTCCATGTCTTTTGTCACCATGATTCGCTTATGTGCCAAGTTTGGGTTTATGCATGTTTTTTTAGGCTTAAGAATGTAACATGCAAGTTAATGAACACATTATGTCTCATTTGCCACCATGTTCAACTAGTGGCTTTATACCCCCTTTTGTCATGCCTTTGACAAGTTCCTTTTTTGAATCCATTATGCGAGTATAAAAGCGTCGGGGTCACATTATGGGAAAACATAATGACATGAACATGATTTGGGTAAATGGGTATAAACATGACAACATGTGACGTTAAATATGACATGTGTTTATACTTGAAAACATGACTTGAAATATAACATGGAAGTTGACATGTAAGTATGCTTGAAAACATAAGCTTGGGAATTTACCTATTAAGTTAGGTCTACCCATTGGGAATTTACCTATTAAGTTAGGTCTACCCAATTGCTTGAAAACTTGTAATATGTTTTGGAAACATAATGGACATGACACTTAGATAATATAAGTGTGGCCAACTCGAGGTTGGGTTGAGTTTACAACGTAAAACTACCCGGAACCGACCGGCCTAACTAGTAGTTGCAAACAATAGGACCCAATGTGAGAAGTTGGTCATGTTGTGCTTAAACCCGAGGTTAGACCAAGTTGTGGTGTAAAGCTACCCGAAACCGACCGGCTTAACTAGTAACCGCAACAAAGTCTAATGTGAGAGGTTGAGGTGCATTAAGTAATTAATGCCACATGATAGGGTTAAGTTAATTTGATTAATGACACTTAACCAAATATGACATGGACAAATGGGTTAAGTAAATGGTTTAGGCTAATGATACTTAACAAAACATGACAAGGTTGGGTAGGTTAAGTAATTTGATTTGCCTAATGACACTTAACCATTTTTATACGATTAGTGGACGGGGTTAAGTAAACCAACACTTAACCAATCCAACACGATAATTTGGGGAAGGTTAAGTAAGTTTTCTTAATGACACTTAACCGAAAAATACAGTTAATGGATGAGGTTAAGATTAGACTCAACTAGTCTAAGCATGGAAATCAGATGGGGTTAAGTTAGCCTAGATTTAATTAATCCCACTTGGTAGTTTAATGGGGTTAAGTTAAACACTTAACTAATCTAAACATGATGAATTGATGTGGTTAAGTGACTTATACTTAACCAATCTAACTCGTTAATTTATTGTGGTTAAGTTAACCAATACTTAACCAATATAACGTGAAAACATGATAAGGCTAAGTCACGAATCGCTTGAATACACTTGACCGATTTGACTAAGTAAATTGATAGGGTCAAGTTAATATATGCTTAACCAATCTAGATTGATAATTGGACGAGGTTAAGTCGTGAATTGCTTAATATACTTAACCAACTTGAGCATGGTTTGTAGGGTTAAGTTTTGAACTTGGATACTTAGCCAATTTTGACATGATTGGTAGACGGGTTAAGTCATGAACTTAAGTGACACTTAATCCATTATGAAAACCCTAGTTCTGAGGATAGGGGATAACCGTAGTTAACAAGGATAACGGGAATAAGGCTAAGTGGTAAACCTTAGTTGAGGAATAACTAAGTAATGATTCTTAGTCAAGGAAGTTTGGACCAGTTCATAGATAGATGAGTAACCTAATACGGTAGGTCATCGTTTAAGTATATGAGTAGGAGCAAGTATCTGATTTGGATAAAGGCTCCAGCGAACTGGGTAACGAAGCAGCGGCTTCGGGGAACGTGAGGATATTCTTGGTATCCCTCTGTGAGCTGTCAGGTGATTATACTAGGCTCATGAGAGGTTAAGGTCTGCGTTAGAAGAGCCAAGAGTATGCCTTGGTTGCTATACGAGCGACCTAAAGACGGGGATGGATAGGGGATAGTCGACGATACACGGTCGTACCCTAGATAGCATTTCGTCAGACTACCTACCATCTTTGGTCAAGCGTGTACATACGGAAAGGCAGAGAACACCCAATAGACCATAATTGCTATCTAATTATGGTTGCGGTAAGGCTTGGATGTGGGTTGGCCAGTGTTGTGTTCTCATACAGGATTTATCCTGTCTTGTCTTTCACTAGTTGAGGGAGGGGTCGCGTGGGACCATAGCCACGTATAGAAAAACAGACCTTAGCATCTGCATCGGCAGATAAATCGAAAGCTCCCGACCGAGTCCTGTATTTCCTGGTCTGCCCTGCGACAGGACTCGGATGGCACGATGTGATACATGTGCATACAGCCATGGAAAAACGATTCACGATGAATGCGTGGGAAAAAGGGCGCGGTTGACGGTTAGCGTAAATCCTAGTGGCCCTGGGTGGTTGAACCAAAACCGAGATACGAAAACGTGCAATAGGTAAGCGTAATCCCTAGTAGCCCTAGGTAGCATAAGTCCTAGTTGTACAAACGATAATTCATGATGCAAGACCCTAGCTAGGTTTAGGGTAACAGTCCAAACCGATCTTAAGGATCATGGAACTATGTTAAAGTAATATAGAATCTCATGGGGAAAGCCCGTATGGTCTACGGCAAGGGACTGAACATTTACATGGAAAGGAACATACGAGTTGAGTAACCTATATATGCGGCATATTAGGTTGACATGGACCATTATACGACTTTTGAGTAAGGGTCATTCATGGATAACACATGATACGGTTGGGATACTAGTACGGTAGGTGCAGAGCTAAAATACAGGATAGATATCGTGGGACGTTATACGTGATAGATATCTTGGGGGATGTTATACTTGATAGAAACCTTACGATGTGATACCTTGTTTTATCTTGACATCGTAATTTATCATGACACCTTAGTTTATCTGAGTTCAGTAGTTCATCCTGTTATTTTGATTTAGCTTATCTACCTTGTGATCATGCTTATGTTCATCTCAGTTTCTCATGTCAGTTAACTTTACTAGTTTTTATGCTAATAGTAGATAGGGCTTACTCAGTCTTTTTGACTGACCCGTTTTGTTTCGCCTCTTTTCTTCCGTTTCCCCCCAGGTTACAGGGAGGAAATACTGTTGTTTAGTCCGGACTTCTTCTGCTTGAAGGTCATCATGGATGGCTTGGATTTTTCTTGGCTATGGCTACTTTACTGTTTTTACTTGGGGAATAATTTATGAAAAAGTCTTTATGCTTCTTTATTATTGCAAGACAGGTTTTGATGTACTCTGACGTAAAAGGCTTTAGACCTTAATTATTAATGTTTATGAAAGTTCGATTTTACTTCCGCTGTTTTATATGTTTTGTCATGTGATATTTCTGTGCATGTTTACCAATAATGCCCCTCTAAAGCTAGTGCATTCCTTTGCGAGTCACCCTAGCGGAGGCGGGGTGTTACACGTGGTATCAGAGCAGAAGGTTACCAGACTGGGCAAAAGTTTTTAAAGACCATATGAAAACTATTTGAAAATCGTTTACAAAGAAGCATTTTTCAAGAAAATTTTCTTTTAAAAGAAAAAGGCTATTCCCCAAAGGCCATTAGCACTATCCTTGTTTCCTTAATTGAATCTCTCCTCCTTTCTTTCCTCCATCTGTAGTCACAGTGGTTTTAACTACGACTAATCTTTTCTATCTACGAAAGTGCTTTCCATGCGATGGAGGTGGTTCTCGAGAGACCGGTGGCCGCGTTATAAGAAAGGATAGTGAGAAAGAGGATAAAGGGTACGAGCTTAAGGATGGGTAACTTGATGGTATGGTTTAGTCCTCAAAGGAGGGAGAAAGATGAACAATGAAACCCATAATGAGAGAGTACCTTTGGCATGGTAAAACGGGACGGATAGTTAAGTATTGTGGGATAAGGACAAGATCATCGTGAAGATAATTGTATACCCTCACTAGAGTACCTTAGTAGGGGGATAACATCCTTGTTGAAGATCTAGTTATTCTTTTCTATCATCCCGGCAAGACTTTGTTTTGATCCCTGCATCATTTAAGTCCGCTTCGGTGGTTGAGTCTCTGCACCTTAAGTACTAGCGTAATAGAGAATCCCATTTTTGTCTCAAAGTCCTATTGGAGAATCGGTCCATTTATTCATGGCTTGTTTGGATTTGAGAATGTCTATGTCAAGTGTTGAAGCTTGGAAATAATGCTTATGTTTATAAGCTATGGATGGATTCTAGGGATGAAGTGGTTATCCAGTAGGGGGTGCCACTCTCGGTTTTGATAGGAGGGTAGTTAGACCTTTTTGACTAGCCTTGGTAATGCCCTCGAAGTATCGTATAACCTTTTTGAGGTTCTGTCATGACTAGTTACTTAGAATCCCGTGGTGCCTTTATTGGAAATTTGAAGCCCGATCGAGTGGTGTTCGCCGATAAGACGGATGGTTTATTTCACTTATGCATGAGTTATGGAAATTACCCTAGTAAGTGCGCTTGGTAACCTGGTTGACGTCTGTTTACTTTCAAGAGGAAGTTCTTCTACATGGAATGCCTTGTGGTACGAGGTCCGAGATTCACTAGTGAATTTTGGAAAGCTTGCATAAGATCATGAGTACGCGGTCATGTTTGCGTCAAGTATTCTAGAAAAAGGATAAGCGCAAGTGGAACGAGAGGCGACGAAGAGATGAGTTCCAGCTCATGTTATGGAAACAGGAAATAAGAAGCTACGAAATCGCGAAGTTAAAAGACGGTCAAGGCACAATGGAATTTAGCCCGAGGAAATACGACTTTGATGGTCAAAGACTAGATACGCGCATGATATCTCTTTTTGGGAGTATATCCTTGATCCCTGTTTCTGTAGAGCTTACTTGTAGGCTATCTTTTATGGACATCCTCTCGGTCCTATTTTCTGTTACAAACCCCGTAAGGAGTTTGTCTTGTTTATCTTCTCGGCCCTGTTTCAGGGAATCCTAGGTAGAACCCTATGGATGTAAACATGTATTTGAAACATGTTATGATTGATATGGTTGCAAGTGGTTGCAAGTGGTTGCTCGTGGATGCACGAATACACATTAGATACTAGCTCGACTCGGTCGCATTTCATATTGCATATGCACGAGTATTTATACTTGTTTATGGATGAAATCGAATGTGTTATCATGTGATTGTTGCATATGAATGAATGATTGTGCACGCATATAGTGTCTATATGACTAGGACTATTTGCATACATGTTGGATTCATGGCACTATACATATTTTGCATTAGAAAGATTATTCAGGCCTGATCATTAGCATTAGCTAAGGAACATGTACACACACGTTTTGCATATATTCATACAGCATTAGAAATCATCTAAGGACAATGGTTCCTTGTGGATGATGTTTTGAGTAGATGAATGATGGATGGTAGGATATGTTCTTCCCAACTTGGAGATTTCAAGGACGAAATCCTAAAAGGTGGGGAGAATGTAACAACCTGTATTTCTATAACATGTTAAGGCGAGAATCAAGGCAGAATTTAATTTTAAAATTCTGAATCAAGTAAAACGGGCTATGCCATTGCGTTCGTCTCGGAAAAATACGCGAAATAGAGTCTGAGTTTTCGAGAATCGGAGTCCGTATGACCAAGTTATGGTCCGACGAAGTTTTCAGAAAATTCAAGTTCAAAAACGAGTTCTAATTTCGAAAATTAGGGCTGGAAGGCTAGGCGGGAAAAATTCCCGCCAGGCACCCCAAGTCAACAGCCCTGTCGACTTGGGAGTCGACATGGCCTCACCCAAGTCGACAGCCCTGTCGACTTGGGGGTCGACTTATGGTGGCCGAGCCATCTTGGCTTGGTGCACCTACACTTGTCTCTGGTCTTGCTCTGGAAGCTTCCAACGTGGTTTGATGGCTCAGATCCATCCTAGGGTTAATCTAAGGGCCTAAAACTACCCTAATCTCTATAAAAACACCCCTAAGCCTACCCTAAACCCTCATTATTCATTCTTGCAACTAAACTATGGCAAAATTTTCACTCTCATGGCCTCCACCCTCATTCTAAAATTCCTAAGTAAATTCCTATGAGAGGTTTCATGATCATGAGAGTGTTAGAGAGTTTCTATGTTAGTATGAGAGCCTCTCAAGTTGATTTCAAGGCTAAAGCTTTGATCTTTGTTCATAAAGATGGGGTTTTGATTGATTTGGAGTGTTCATCTTTGGGTTTTTGGGTGATGGCATGCATAGGCTTCATCACAATCTTTAATCTAATCGATTTGTGCCTTCATAGCAATGTAAGCCCTTTCCCTACTCTTAGATATTAACTATGAAGTTAAATGTTCATGTTGCAAGTTTGGGTTTGATCATTGAGTATGATACATGCTATCATGTCATGCAAGTTTATGAAGTCATTATCTTGATCTTGTGGGCTAAAAGCTACAACCTTTATGTTGAAATATTTTATTATGCAACATGAGAACCCTCATAACCTTTATGTCAACTTGCATATGAAGTCATAACCCTTATATGATGATATATGCGAGTTACTAGTCATCATTCCATGTCTTTTGTCACCATGATTCGCTTATGTGCCAAGTTTGGGTTTATGCATGTTTTTTGAGGCTTAAGAATGTAACATGCAAGTTAATGAACACATTATGTCTCATTTGCCACCATGTTCAACTAGTGGCTTTATACCCCCTTTTGTCATGTCTTTGACAAGTTCCTTCTTTGAATCCATTATGCGAGTTTAAAAGCGTTGGGGTCACATTACGGGAAAACATAATGACATGAACATGATTTGGGTAAATGGGTATAAACATGACAACATGTGACGTTAAATATGACATGTGTTTATACTTGAAAACATGACTTGAAATATAACATGGAAGTTGACATGTAAGTATGCTTGAAAACATAAGCTTGGGAATTTACCTATTAAGTTAGGTCTACCCATTGGGAATTTACCTATTAAGTTAGGTCTACCCAATTGCTTGAAAACTTGTAGTATGTTTTGGAAACATAATGGACATGACACTTAGATAATATAAGTGTGGCCAACTCGGGGTTGGGTTGAGTTTGCAACGTAAAACTACCCGGAACCGACCGGCCTAACTAGTAGTTGCAAACAATAGGACCCAATGTGAGAAGTTGGTCATGTTGTGCTTAAACCCGAGGTTAGACCAAGTTGTGGTGTAAAGCTACCCGGAACCGACCGGCTTAACTAGTAACCGCAACAAAGTCTAATGTGAGAGGTTGAGGTGCATTAAGTAATTAATGCCACATGATAGGGTTAAGTTAATTTGATTAATGACGCTTAACCAAATATGACATGGACAAATGGGTTAAGTAAATGGTTTAGGCTAATGATACTTAACAAAACATGACAAGGTTGGGTAGGTTAAGTAATTTGATTTGCCTAATGACACTTAACCATTTTTATACGATTAGTGGACGGGGTTAAGTTAACCAACACTTAACCAATCCAACACGATAATTTGGGGAAGGTTAAGTAAGTTTTCTTAATGACACTTAACCGAAAAATACAGTTAGTGGATGAGGTTAAGATTAGACTCAACTAGTCTAAGCATGGAAATCGGATGGGGTTAAGTTAGCCTAGACTTAATTAATCCCACTTGGTAGTTTAATGGGGTTAAGTTAAACACTTAACTAATCTAAACATGATGAATTGATGTGGTTAAGTGACTTATACTTAACCAATCTAACTCGTTAATTTATTGTGGTTAAGTTAACCAATACTTAACCAATATAACGTGAAAACATGATAAGGCTAAGTCACGAATCGCTTGAATACACTTGACCGATTTGACTAAGTAAATTGATAGGGTCAAGTTAATATATGCTTAACCAATCTAGAATGATAATTGGACGAGGTTAAGTCGTGAATTGCTTAATATACTTAACCAACTTGAGCATGGTTTGTAGGGTTAAGTTTTGAACTTGGATACTTAGCCAATTTTGACATGATTGGTAGACGGGTTAAGTCATAAACTTAAGTGACACTTAATCCATTATGAAAACCCTAGTTCTGAGGATAGGAGATAACCGTAGTTAACAAGGATAACGGGAATAAGGCTAAGTGGTAAACCTTAGTTGAGGAATAACTAAGTAATGATTCTTAGTCAAGGAAGTTTGGACCAGTTCATAGATTGATGAGTAACCTAATACGGTAGGTCATCGTTTAAGTATACGAGTAGGAGCAAGTATCTGATTTGGATAAAGGCTCCAGCGAACTGGGTAACGAAGCAGCGGCTTCGGGGAACGTGAGGATATTCTTGGTATCCCTCTGTGAGCTGTCAGGTGATTATACTAGGCTCATGAGAGGTTAAGGTCTGCGTTAGAAGAGCCAAGAGTATGCCTTGGTTGCTATACGAGCGACCTAAAGACGGGGATGGATAGGGGATAGTCGATGATACACGGTCGTACCCTAGATAGCATTTCGTCAGACTACCTACCATCTTTGGTCAAGCGTGTACATACGGAAAGGCAGAGAACACCCAATAGACCATAATTGCTATCTAATTATGGTTGCGGTAAGGCTTGGATGTGGGTTGGCCAGTGTTGTGTTCTCATACAAGATTTATCCTGTCTTGTCTTTCACTAGTTGAGGGAGGGGTCGCGTGGGACCATAGCCACGTATAGAAAAACAGACCTTAGCATCTGCATCGGCAGATAAATCGAAAGCTCCCGACCGAGTCCTGTATTTCCTGGTCTGCCCTGCGACAGGACTCGGATGGCACGATGTGATACATGTGCATACAGTCATGGAAAAACGATTCACGATGAATGCGTGGGAAAAAGGGCGCGGTTGACGGTTAGCGTAAATCCTGGTGGCCCTGGGTGGTTGAACCAAAACCGAGATACGAAAACATGCAATAGGTAAGCGTAATCCCTAGTAGCCCTAGGTAGCATAAGTCCTAGTTGTACAAACGATAATTCATGATGCAAGACCCTAGCTAGGTTTAGGGTAACAGTCCAAACCGATCTTAAGGATCATGGAACTATGTTAAAGTAATATAGAATCTCATGGGGAAAGCCCGTATGGTCTACGGCAAGGGACTGAACATTTACATGGAAAGGAACATACGAGTTGAGTAACCTATATATGCGGCATATTAAGTTGACATGGACCATTATACGACTTTTGAGTAAGGGTCATTCATGGATAACACATGATACGGTTGGGATACTAGTACGGTAGGTGCAGAGCTAAAATACAGGATAGATATCGTGGGACGTTATACGTGATAGATATCTTGGGGGATGTTATACTTGATAGAAACCTGACGATGTGATACCTTGTTTTATCTTGACATCGTAATTTATCATGACACCTTAGTTTATATGAGTTCAGTAGTTCATCCTGTTATTTTGATTTAGCTTATCTACCTTGTTATCATGCTTATGTTCATCTCAGTTTCTCATGTCAGTTAACTTTACTAGTTTTTATGCTAATAGTAGGTAGGGCTTACTCAGTCTTTTTGACTGACCCGTTTTGTTTCACCTCTTTTCTTCCGTTTCCTCCCCAGGTTACAGGGAGGAAATACTGTTGTTTAGTCCGGACTTCTTCTGCTTGAAGGTCATCATGGATGGCTTGGATTTTTCTTGGCTATGGCTACTTTACTGTTTTTACTTAGGGAATAATTTATGAAAAAGTCTTTATGCTTCTTTATTATTGCAAGACAGGTTTTGATGTACTCTGATGTAAAAGGCTTTAGACCTTAATTATTAATGTTTATGAAAGTTCGATTTTACTTCCGCTATTTTATATGTTCTGTCTTGTGATATTTCTGTGCATGTTTACCAATAATGCCCCTCTAAAGCTAGTGCATTCCTTTGCGAGTGACCCTAGCGGAGGCGGGGTGTTACAATTAAGTTATTATATGCAGAACTAATTATTGTTTGGGATACTATGAATTACTGGTGCAAAATCACAAGCAACGCCACTCAAATCAACATGCAACACGGTTACACAACGGCCACAAGCAGTCAACACAAATTAGTTGTCGATTACGATATTTCAATTTGTATTGAGGTTGAAATCTTCACTTAAAAATTTATCATGGGAAACGCTCACCTTTGGATGATGATTCGGGTGAAGGCAAGGCTAAAAGAGACGCTATCCAATTTGCAGGATTTACTGGTGGACACAGACCGGCTTCATCCAGTGGAGGCAAAGCGCTGGTTTTGCATAGGCTACTTGGCGGAGCGACAGTCGGTGAGTGAAGCGACGGCAACGATGGACACATGATGGCCGACATCGATATGAGGAGCCGGAACAAGGGAAGAAATCGAATCAATTTTCTCGATGGACATTAGTAGTTCAGGTGGTGATTATTGGGATCGACGGAGGAGGATAACGGTGGCGCTGGCCATTCCTTTCTCGATCTGATTTTTAGTTTGGGGGAAATTGTGATTTTTTTCGTGAGCGCAAATGATAATGAAAGGAATTCTTTATTTTGAACAAAAGAAGGCGCAAGAAAAGGATACGTGGTGGAGGTTTCAGAGGTATGCTTCCACGTGATATTTGGGTTGAGGCACAAGTTCCAAGTGAAAAATCCAACAACTAATATACAAGAGGCTAAGTACATAAACAATTTATTTCTATATATACCATGTATACATTCAAGTGAATTTCAATATATTCTCAATTACATGCTCTAATTAAATTTAAATTAAATCAACTCCAAACTAATGAAAATTTAATTCTAACGTTAAATCGAAAAATCAAATTTTATAAATTTCCAAATAAAATACTTCCATTAATTTAAAATATTACAATCGCTAAAATTTACAAACAAATCTAGACTAAAATTAAAATTTTAAATTCACCCTTATAAATCAAATCAAAACCAAGCTAAATAAACAAGATTTCAAAAAATAAATTTTAAATTCCTTAAACACTAAATCAAATAAATTCCATATTTTTAAAACGTAAAAATCTTGGTCCGTTACAAAAGCCATCAGGGTTGTTTCAACCATTGAGTATACCTCAGTGGAAATGGGAGTACATTTCCATGGATTTTGTGGATGGTTTACCAAGATCAAAGAGAGGAAAAACAAGAATATGGGTAGTGGTGGATAGGTTGACTATGTAGCTCATTTTATTGCAGTAAAGTCAGAAATAAATGCATCAAAACTAGCTCAAGTATTTATGAGAAAGATAGTAGGTTTCCGTGGTTTACACAAGTTTATTGTAAGTGATAGAGACACAATCTTCACCTCCAAGTTCTGGAGAAGTTTTCAAGAATCTATGGAGAGTGAGCTTTGCATGAGCACTACTTACCATACTCAATCTAATGGGCAAATAAAAGTAGTAAACAAGGTGTTAAAGGATTAGTTAAGGGAATGTATTTTGGACTTTTAGGGTAATTGGGAAGATCACCTCCATTTGGCTGAATTCACATATAACAACAGTTATCAAAACACCATTGGAATGGCACCATTTGATGGTTTATATGGCAAGCCATGTTTGTCTCTTGTATGTTGGGTGGAAGCTGGAGAAAGAGAAATTTTAGGACCAGAATATATAAAAGAAACTACAGAGAGGATTGCATTGATTAGAAAAAGAATGGCAGTTGCACAAGATAGGCAAAAGAAATATGCAGACAGGAAAAGGAAACAAGTTGAATATCAGGTTGGAGACTTTGTTTTCATTTAAATATCAATAATGAAGAAGGTGTTGAGGTTTGGAAAGCCAGGAAAATTAACACCAAGGTATGTTGGACCCTCTTAAATTTTGGAAAGGATTGTTTCTTTGGCATACAAATTAGAATTATCTGAAGATATGCAAGGGACGCACAATGTTTTTCATGTATCGCAGTCAAGAAGATAGGATCATGATAAAGATGACATTTTTGAAACACCATTTCAGGTTCAAGTGAAGTCGGACTTGGTTTATGAAAAATAGTCAGTGGGGATTTTGACTAAGGAAGTAAAGAAGTTAAGGAACAAAACTTTGAAGCTTGTAAAAGTGTAGTGGAGTCTAGATCCAAATGATTGCACATGGGAATTAGAAGAAAAAGTTAGGTTGAATTATCCAAAGTTGTTTGCAAATCTAAAAGGTATTTTTAATTTTAAGTATGTGTCTTATGGTAGCTATGCCCAATTTAATTAGTTGGCTGAATGTGTTTGATCAGATTTATAATCCCTGAGTTAAATTGATGATTTTTTTGTGAAGAAAATTATGAGGACACAATTCCAAAAAGATGGGGTATTTTCAATAACCCAAAGCTTTTAGTAAAATTATTTTAATTTTTGCTTAAAAATGTTTTGGTCAGGGTGTATGTGTGCGCAAATATGTACAACAGGGTCATGCACATGGCAAAACCATGAATTCAAGGGAAGGCAATATGGTATGAATGTGTGTGTGTATATATATTTATTCCAGTAAATTTAGTTGAGTAATCCGGTTAAATGAATAATGTAAAGAAGATCAGAGGTAATACATATACATGCATATGGGAAGATAAGTTGCACAAAGACTAAATATGTGCATGGCCAGATTTAGAAAGGGGGTTATTATACCCAATTTGTTATTTTATCATGACTTGCTATGGAGGGAAAATGTTTTAAAAAAAATTCTCTAATTTCTGAAAAGCAATTCAGTTTTGTCTAGTAGCTTTTTCACTCGGGCGTGAAATAGGAAATAAGGAAAAAATAAGATGGAAAATATTCACACATTTTGTGTGTTATGTTGAGGGTAAAACTGACTTTAGGTAACCCAAAACCCTAGGAATCAAAGCAGTATAAACATGGGAATTCAGGCAAAACCTAATTGGCTAGAAAAACTAAAAGAAATAATTGTATAACACATTTAAATACAAAGGAGAAAAGCTTAGGGAGTAAGGCAGGAGTTCTCTGGTTTTTAGCATTAGAAGAAGAAAATTTTGGTGAGCAATCTCACTCACAATAACTGCATTAAGTCCTAAAAATAAAAAGGCTGTCAATATTTTCTATATCCAGTGTATTTTTGGATTTAATCCTATGATAGCATTACATATGGATGTTTTATATAAATATTGTTCAGTTTTAAAGCATGGGTTTATATTCTTTGCTTAAATGTATTCAAACTTTTATGATTTATGGATTAGTGCATTGAAATCTCAAACTAGTCAAACAAATGATATTGATATATGGCATGCCTTCATGAAAAAGAAATTTGGGCTACAATATACTCATGTATTGGTGTTGAGGTCCTATTGACTGATGATTAAGAGTGCAATAGAATTTTCTATGTGTTGATATCTTGTCAAATGCTAAAAGCTATGTCTCGGCAAGGTTTTGAAACCCATTTGGATCCAGTTTATTCATAGTGGCATAAACCATTAAAAAATACCCAAAAAAGCCATATGTTAATACCAAATGCAAAAGGCTATATATATTTATATATATATATATATATATATATATACTATATAAAGAGATATAAAAGCTTATCTTAGGAAACCCCTATTGTTTGATTTCCTTGATTAGTTGTATAACTAGTTGATTGTGTCATTGATTGGATGATTGATATGTCTACTTACGTAACCTTAATTATAATCGGTTATGGCATCGTGAAATAAATCATAACTGAGATACTATGTCCTATTCAGCTTGATGGATGCTAGAAAATATTAGAAAAACAATTAGTAATTAACTAAAGAATTTTTGGTTAAGAAAGCTGCTGAATGGCTTGCACTTGAGCTGTAGGTTTGACATATGGCCTAATTTAGTCCTGAGATCTTTGTGGAATGATGTGAATAAAATTATTACTGTGTGTCCCAGTGATTCATGTATCCAGATGAGACCAAAGTTTAACTAAAACATGATAGGAAGTAGTAGAAAGAAACTTAGGTATTCCAAGAAATCCTATATGGCAACCTGATAATATTGTGTTTATGATTCATGATTTTGATCATGTTGGTTTTATCATGTCTATGTATAATAGAAACGACTGATATGCAACTGCATGAATTCCACCTGTAAATATTTATTAATTTAGGAAACCAGTGCATGCGCACTTGCACAATATTATTAACCATGCACAATGGAAATATGTTTTTCAAAGCATAATTTCTTTATAAATTTTACCTCAGTTTTATTACTCAAGTTTTGATTGAGATGCTCATACCAGACACATTAATCTGACCCAGTTTTGCTCGTGGCATATGGGGTGTCTCATTTTAAATTGGGTAGTTTATATTGCTTATTTAGGTAATGAAGGGGCTAAGTAGTTCGGATTAAAGTTATGGCTTGTTTTCATGGAATTTGTCATGCTTAAGCTTAGTTAACTAAGAGCTCCTGAAGTGTATGAATCTGCATGAATTTCCAAGAAGTATTTTATATCAGTTATGTAGGGAGATGATATATATTTATATGGTTATTCTAGGTATGTCTTTGTGAAGGATTTGACAAAACTGTATGTATTAACTCATATTTGAACTTGAATTGTATCTAGATGATAATTGGGTGAAAAAATATATATTATGAATTACAGAAGATTTCCAATATTATGTGTTAGTCAATCCAGAGTCATGAAACAAAGTCAGTGTGTATGTTTACATCTTTAAATTTCTGATTTATTGGTGCATCTATTTGTTCAAATCTCACTCCCAAATTATTGCACCTTTGAATCACTTGGCTCAGCACAAAGATTATTTGGGTTAGCCAGGGCTTCAGGTTGCATTGGCACTAAAAAATTCAGGTAGTTAATCATGTATATGACACTGCTTCAGTTTAAGATGCAGCTCCACAAATTTTATAAGAATACTGTAGTGTTTTAAAATGAAAAAGTAAAGTTGTTAAAGAAGTGAAAGTATCATAGTGTGTGTATATATATATATATATATATATATATATATATATATATATATATATATATATATATATATTTCCAGTAAATTTGTATGAAGTTTTTATATACATGGATATTAATTTAATTTATTGTTCCAGGTAATACTTTTGTTAAAATAACTGAGTATATACATGCACTACACCAAATAATCAAATTTAAAACATTCGAATTTTTTGATTTGAAACACTTTTTTTTCATTTCTAGGTTTGAGATGGTTATTTAGTGTTTCTAAGTCAATGAAAGTGTTTCTGCTATTTTCTAATCTTTTTTTAATATTTCATTTATGGGAGAAGGAAAAGTGTACGTTCCTCGGCACAACACATGGATTTAATCGTTCCCAGAATCCAATTAATCAGTCATGTAACTTCACTTCTCCAAATCCTTTACCTTCTTCTGCGATTTCTTTTCCCGTTTTCAATATCGATTATCGAGCTCCTCCAAATCAAATCAGTCACCTCCTACAGACTGTTCTCTATGTGATTTGCTGAAGAAAGAGGGTATTTCTCCTGATCTTCAAAAAAGAGGTATTATTCTTTTAATTTTGCAATTAATCTGATTTTAATTCGAATTCAGCTTCCTACTCTATTTCTTATTTTGCTTCATTGGATTCATAGTGAACACTGCTAGATTTGGATGATTTGACATATTATCTAGAGAGATCAGGTAAGCTCGGGATCCAGCAATGATTTGAATGATGATATTGGACATTAGGATTACGAAGTTGATTGTCAAACACTCTCTTATCTGGAACATTCTAATGCTAGCCAGGTTCCATTCCGTAATTTTTTTGTTGTTGAAAATATCAAAAGAACGAAATAACAATGAAAATCGATATATTGAACATTGACAATTAAATAATGATTCATTTATTTATTTTCTGGATTTCCTAATAACCTGGACTGTATTCCATAAAAATTGATCTAAAAGCTCATGAAGATATATCATTCAGTTTGAAGTACTATTCGCGTTTGGATTTAGAAGGAAAAAAGATGTTTGCGAGTGTGCACTCTCTTTTGTAAGTGGATGTTTTATCTTTTATAAATGAAAGGTAGTATAATTTGTCTTCATCTTATTTTATTTATGTATTATAACTGGTCCATAATATTGTTTTCATCGTTAGACCCCTTTATTTATTCTAGAGTATTTCTGTGTGTAAGATCCTTGTTCATTTTAATACTTTTGTTTCAGCTTTCGTCAGCGTATATGTTTTGGCACCATATCTAAATCCCTACCAGTTTATACAAATTTGTCTGTGTCATTGTAATACATGTTTTGGCTCAAATGTTTCAGCCTATATGTTTCAAAAATTATAGAAAAATGTAAACTTAGGTGTTATTCATATCTTGATTTTGACTTATGAAGTTCCTCCTTGGACCTTGAAAACCATAGTGGTTAGGAACACTTCTTCGGTTATTGATGATAATTTAGATTGGTTATTTATTTGTTAAATGATCATTTATATTGGTTATACGACCACTATAATTTATATTGGTTATAAGAACCAACATAATTTCCTTGTTCCATTGATTTTTTACGACACCGGTTACAAGACCCATTATGAAGTCCGGGACAATGGCTGAGACGATCATCGTGAGACTTTCTATGACCAAGGTACCAGCGTATAGACTATTTGTGAAATAAGCATAATGCGTAAATTCATTATGTAGTTTTTCCATGAAATAGACTATTGTCCCAAAAGTCAGGGTCGTTCCTACTAGAAAGGGAAAATAAGAAAGGAAGTTTGATATGATGAAAACAAGAACCCCATAGTACCCATTTTGCCTTTCACGGTGGAACGCTTTCATTTCCTCAGTAAATGAAGTGCATCTTGTTATTGACATGAAGGTCATGAGTCCTGAAACAAACCCATCACTTGCTGCTCATGCCAACGTCACAGTATATGCTAGACACACATAGATACAACTATGTATATTCCGATTCGTACCTATTAATAGCCAATATCTCTATTCATGTTAACAAAAGATCTTCTTGTTAGTGTTGTTAGTTGCTTGCACCATGTATATTGACTTCCTTTACTTGTTTCCATGTTAATTCCCTACTATATTAGACATTTCACGTATGTTGATTAGTTACTAACCACTACTAACTTAAACACTACTTGTGCTCCAAATGCTTACAATTTCGGAGATCTCTTGAATTTTGTTTCTTAGCAGTTGCTGCATAAACAGGGTTCCTCTAACTTTCTGTTATCATGTCTTTTGTATTCGAATTCCTCAATTTTGACAATGGGTCTGTTAAAGAGTCGATTTCCTTTAGAAATAGATAAAATGATCATCTATATGTTATACTATAGAGCGAAATGAGCTAAATGTTAGTATGTTAATGTGTGCATACCACATGTAATTTGATAGATCCTTTAAGTGTAGCTTTAACTTGATCAAATTAGAGTTAATGCAACGAAGAAAGTGATCAGAAGGATTCCTCTTGCTAGGACTGGGATCAAGAAAAATAGTCTAATTTGACTTTCCATATGTCGTCATATATTTTCATATTGTTTATATGTTTGGTAAACCATTAAAGGGTATGAACTCATAAGCCAAGGCAGCACGATATGTAACAACCCGAAAATCTGGGCCAGTTTAAAATTTTTATTTTGGCAATTTTAGTGAATTTTGAATATTTAAAATAGATTGTTTTAAATAATATCGACGAAAAATTTATTTTTAATGAATTCGACGTATATATTATATACGTCGTCGTTAGAATATAAATAATTATATATAATTATAAATAGAATTGAAAATGGCGCGGTAGTTCGATAATTCGATTTCAAACTTCAATTGAATGTACCGGGTGCAAAACAATCCGGATTTTAGTGAAACAAAAAATAATGGAATCTAATTGGGAATATCTTTCCAACGAATCCGAAAAATTGAAATTTCATAGCGGGAATCAAAAGATATGTCCAGTTGAAAATTATGAATAGTCGTTATGGAATTCAGGCCCTTAAAAATGGAGATTTTGCAAACGACCTCGGATTTCGACGAAACCACTTTTGTTGGGTCCGTGATGTCAAATTATTGCTAGATTCCAAATTTCATAAATTTTTTGAATCAGTATGTGAGCGTGGCAAAGGAAAACGCGTTTGATCAGTTTTAGTTGATTTTAATCGACTGGAAAATGGCCATTTTTCCAACGGCCTCAGAATTCGACGAAACTAGTTTTGTTAGGACTGTATCGTCAATATGAAGCTAGAAAATATTTTTCTGTAATTTTTCGAGTTAGTATGTGACCCCGGTAAATTGAAATGCGCGTTCAAATTCAATATATAGAGTTATATGTTGATTTCGACGAAAACTAGTTGTAACGACCGAATCAGCGGACGATACATATCCCATTGTGTTCGGAATAGGGGTAAAACGCTATGGATGACAGGCGGTGGGCCTCGTTTAGAGGTCGTTTGTGAAAGTCAACTTTTTGAATTAAATAAAATAATAAAAATTCTTCCTCTCTCCTCTCCTTTATCTCTCTCTGCCCCCCACCCCCTTTCTTCTTCAAAATCGATTCAGTATAAAAAAAAGAAGGAGAAGGCGCAGCCGCAGCCGCGCCCTGGCGGTCGCCGTCGCCCCCCTCCATCTGTCGCCCCCTCTTCTTCTTTCCCCACCTCCTCCTTCTTCCCCGACTCCCTCCTCTGTCGCTCGAATCCGACCCCCCTGATCAATCGCCACCGCACCCCCTACCCTATGCACCATCGATCAGAGACGCCCCCCCCCCCCCGCCTCGACCGATGTGAGCTACCCCCCCTCCTGTTGTTGACCGACGCCAGACCCCCCTTTCTCCGACTGCTGCGCACCAGAGACCCCCCCCCCCCCCGGGCCACCAGCAAGTCCTTCCACTCCCTCTATCAAATAAAGGTGAGTTTTTACTAATTTTATTTTATGTTAAAACTGATTTACATAATGGAGAGTTTGAATTTTTAGCATAGGAAAAATCTAATTTTTATATATATTATAGCATAGGAAAAATCTGATTTATATATATATATATACTGTAGCGAAGGAAAATTTTGATTTTTAAACAAAGATCATATTTTTGATTTAGAATATATTATATTTTTAAATATGAAAAGATGATATTTTTAAATATGAAAAGACGATATTTTGATATGAGTAGTGAAGTAAAAATATGATTTTTACTTCGAGAAAAATATAATTTTTATAATGTAGAAGGGTTAAAAATATAATTTTCAAACTAGTGGAAGGATAAAAATATGATTTTTACATAGTTGGAATTATATAAATATAATCTTTATCGATACGAACACTGTTATCAAAATATGATTTTTACCATATAGTTAGCAATAAAAAGTAATGTTTTTTTTTTAAAATACAAAAAGTTATGATTTTTAAAATAGCGAAAGGTTTGATTAGTGAAATAGGAAGAGATTTGAATTTTTATAAGAGGAAAAGATGAAATTTTTATATTTAAAAAAAAAGATGAGATTTTTAAAATAGAATAGGATAGATTTTTAAATTTGAAAGGGCGAAATCTTTTTATAAAGAATAGCATGGTAAAAATAGAATTTTTATCTATATAGTAGCGATGTAAAAATTCGATTTTTATATATTGAATAGCAAAGTAAAAATTCGATTTTTATATATTGAATAGCAAAGTAAAAATTCGATTTTTATATGTTGAATAGCAAAGTAAAAATTCGATTTTTATATATTGAATAGCAAAGTAAAAATTCGATTTTTATATATTGAATAGCAAAGTAAAAATTCGATTCTTACATATGTAGTGGCTACGGGCAACGAAAGGGACGAAAGGCGAGAACGGCGAAAATTTCTATAAATGAAGTGTCATGAAGTTGGGATAGCTATTGGTGAGAATTTCTCACTCTTCAATTTCATTTCTAGTTATATATATATACTAGGATGCAGACGGTGCTTAGTAGCACCCGACACAATCGTCCACAGACCATGGACTTGTTTGTTTGGTTGTGTAGTTGGTTAGATTATTTGGTTTGAATTGAATTGTTTGGTGAAATGGAATGGATTTGATTGATGTGTAAATGGCGTGGGCCTTCACTAGACCGGGGATAAGGGTAGGCCTCGTCCCGTTTCTAGTATCGTGTCGTTATGCCGCAGAAATTTAATAAAATAAGTTAGAAAAATAAAAATATCATTTTTTTGTGTGAATGAACTGAATAGAAATTCATGTGTTGGAATAAAATGTTTTATCATTAAAAATATAATTTTTAATGTGAATGTAAATAAATAAATATTCATTTACAAACCGGACGGTTTGTTTATGTACACCTATTTGAAGGACATGGATTGGGATGATAAATTTTACCCATCGCCCAGCTGCACAAATAGAAAAATCTACGTTTGTTGATTTGAAACCCCACACGGGTATTGGGATAAAATACGGCATACACTAATCCCAATAATTAGTTGTATGTCGATCGATGGATCGACAGGCTGTTATAGCGTTAGATATCTATATTTGATGCTTATACAGTGTAGTGCACTTTGGATGATGGTTGATTATTTATCGTTGCTATTATATACATGTGTTGTATGGAATCCATATAATTAACTTTATATGGTAATTGATTGGGCCTCATTCCAATCGGGAAAATTAAGAACATTATAAAATAAAGGTTCATGTGTTGACCGTACTCATCCGTTGAGATTAGTCATGTGTTGAACGAAATATCTTAAAAATAAAATTTATATCTTTAACATTATAAAATGAAGGTCCATGTGTTGACCGTACTCATCCGTTGATATTAGTCATGTGTTGAACGAAATATGAATAACGGAATTATTGAAATATATAAAGCCGTATTGATTAGAGATGCGCTATTTTAGCGCGAACGATATTTATATCGATTATATTCGTTTTATAATGAATATTGAAAAGTGATTTCAATATTTAATATTTTGAAATGAAATTCAAATTGAATTAGATTAAAATTCAAATTGAAATTTTATTAAATCAATTTGAAATGAATTCGAATTGAATTGAAAACGAATTCGAATTGAATTGAAATCAATTTGAAATGAATTCGAATCGAAGTAAATAGAAGGTAAATTCATATTGAATTGAATATAAAACGAATTTGATTTGAATAAAAAATGAATTTGAATTGAATCGAATAGAAAACCAATTTGAATTAAATCGAACAGAAAACCAATTTGATTTGAGTTGATTAGAAAACGAATTTGATTTGAATTGAATAGAAAACGAATTTGAATTGAATTGAAAAGAAGATGAATTCGAATCGAATTAAAATCAATTTGAACTAAAATCAAATAGAAATGAAAGTAAAAAAGGATTTATAATTGAAAATTCAATTTTGATTTGAATTTGAAATAAAGGTTGAAATTGTTTTTGAAATGAATTCAAAACTATTTATAAAATTCATTTTAAATAGAAATCGACGAAATATATTATATATTATATATATATATAATATAATGGCCTGAATAGAACGCACCGCGGCAGTTCGTGAATTTCGACCATTTATTTCAAATGGACATTACGGGAGATCCGACCGTCGGATTCTCCTAAAACCGAAACCGTTGGGTTCGTATCGAAAAGAGCTTTCTAACGAATATTAGTAATTTGAAATCCAACGGTTGTATTTGGAGATACGTCCAAATCAAATTTGGAAAAGGTCGATGTAAGTGCAGTTCGATGGCCGTTGATGGAAATCGACTGTACGGGCCTTGATAAAATTATTAAAAATAGTAATAATTTGTGTAAAATCATAAGAATTGATTTGGAAAAAATTGGGATGAAAAACTCCATATTTGAAAGGACAAAAATAGATTTTTATCGAAATGAACTAGTTTTGAACTAAAATTAAACCCGTTTATTTTTAAATAAATAAATTGGATTTGAAACGAGTTTTAAATAGAATTTATTAGTGGGTTTATCGTGAAGGGTGTTTTAAATGACAATTGTTCTTTAACCCGATAATAAATAGAATGTGATTTTGGTTTGTCGTGAACTGTGTTTTGAATGACATTAGTTCTTGGACCCAGTAAAAGGAGTTTAATGAATCTGCCATCAGATTGTAATGTGAATTGATAATTTAAATTATCAAATTTAGAAAATGAGCGAGAATGGAGTACCACCAGTTTTGCTCCAAAGCGATAGCTAAATCTTTAATTAGATTTGAACGTGGAATGGTAATTAATTTTACCGACAACACTGTGGTGTTAGATATGGAGTATTACCAGTTTTACTTCATGGGATGAATAGGTTGGGATTGGGAAATAAAATAAATAATTACTTCGGTGTGGTTCGCTAATCTCGACTAGTTTGTAAAACCATAATTTGGTTAAATACGACATCCAAAGGAAGATTAAAGGGTAAATTTTAAAGAATTTATCTTGGATAAAATTAATAGGAACCTTTCCCTAAGAATTGGAATTTAGAAACTAGCTGAAGGTTAGTTAAGAAGAATGGTTTCCTGGATATTGATCTGATGTTTGTTTCGGCCTTCGGGGTTAATATTTGGGAAATTGTTCTCTTGCTAATTTGCGGTTAGTGGCTGCTGAATTGGAATGAGGCGTATGTTGTGTTTGTGTAACATTTGTTTTTAATATACGCGGGTTGTTCGGAAAGTCCAGGTTTATACCCATTCTGAATAACCGATTCGACGATATGTCGAAGATGAAGACGGTGGTTGAAGACTGGAAGTCTTCTCATCGTTTGGATAATTACGGATGATCCTGATTGGGCTGTACACCCAAGAGGACGGAAATAGTTGGTGGTCGTCCAGACGTACTTGGAGATCGATGGATCTGCGAGGAAAGTGCCTCCGGTTTCGTTCAGACCCAGAATGAACTTGTAAATGGATTTTATGTCTAACATTGGATTTTATTCTGTGTTGATTGATTTCTGTTAAATATATATCTATTTGGCGGCGGAGAATTTATTCTCTTGCTTAACGCCCTTCTCTGAGACGTACGAGCTTAGAGGTTATATATCGATAGATAACAATAGCATGACATGAATTGCCTGTGTGGCATGCTGAGTTGCATGGATCAAGGCTTCTGTTGAAAAGAAAAGTCTTGTGGTTGATGATCAAGCACGGCCTTTGTGGCGTAGCTTTTTGTATAACGTGAATTCGCGAGCCTCACACCTCGGTATGAGTCAAAAACAGGATAAGGACTGCAGGGAGAGTACGACGTTTCTTTCTAGCTTTGGTGGTGTCAGTGACTTACCAGCCCTGACATTTATATACTTTTCACCTATGTGGTTGTTGGATGAGGCGCCTCGATTTTAGGTCTGTTAGGACCGGGAAACGTGTGCTTAGGAATAAATAACCCTCAAACGTAAGAGAGGACCAGCCGTGAAGCATCCAGGGGTTACCCAGAGTGTGTAGTCCCGAGGCATTTGCTAGAGTGTCTCGAAGCGGAGAGGAGCTTGCCCCTTGCCTCGACTCATGACGGAAATCCAATTTCCAATACGAGATGTTTCAGTTTTATTTGTAGAGCCTAGTATGGCGACATAGTATCATGGGATGCTATGCCGTCTATGATTGATATTTACGATTGAAATTCTTTTGACACTATACACTTATTATAGTATCAAATGATTTGTTTATAAACATACCAAGCATGTTTGGCTGTTATAAGGTAAAACCCTATCCTCCGGCTTGCGTTGCATTGTGTGATGGGACCTGGGTCTTATAGTAGCTTCATTTTTCGAAATAGCATTGTGCTGTTTATTCTATGCACTGGTATTCTTGGGAGGAAACCCGTTCCGTGTTATATGGCGTGGTCCCTTGAATTACTCTCTTTTAAAGTAAAGCTTTAAATAACTGTTTAAGTTCTCACACCAGTCACATGACTGACCTGGAGTTTCTTGTTTTAACCTAAACTCTGGGTGCCCTCATTTTCCGCACGGGCAGCTAGTATTTTTGGTTTTGCAGATTTATATTCATAGGATCTTGGTTTACTGCTGGAATGATATCCGGAAAGCTCTGTATCCGTATATCACCTTCAGTTGTGCTTTGTATTATTCTCCGCTGTTATGTAATTTATTGTAATCTCTGATATTTATTGAATGTAATTTATTCATTATACTCTGTATATTCTTGTATCTGATGGAATTGTTGTAATAACAATGTAATATTCTTCCGTCTGCGTTTATTTGTATGTTGTTCTCAAAGTATCCGCTCTTTCATTCACGGGGAAGTAACGGGTTCTCACATTTGGTATCAGAGCTTTGGTTTACAGAGCTCGAGAACAAGACACATTAGAACTACGAAGGAATTCATCAGATATTGGATTAATAATATCCAATTAGAATGGATCATTAGAGATAGGATCAGTAGTATCCTAGAACGAGTGTGAAGAGTATATTTTTCAAATGAAAGCAATATTGTTTTGAAAATTTAAATCGTTTTACACGTATTTGAATATTTATTTATTTTGAATTTGGACAGTCGAGTATATAAAGGTTTTGCATATATGCGTCATGAACGTATATTCGAAGTTTTAATATACTGGATAGATATAGAATCACATTCTAGACACCCGGAGATGATTCTGATGATTGATATATCATCATCAAAATTTATGTTCGTGTTTCGAGGGTGTGATTTCTATATATTTCCATTAGACTGGTGTGAGAACCAAAACCAATATAGCTAGAATACTTGGTTATGAATTGGCATCAAAAACATGATTTTCAGTATATGTGTCAAAATTATGACTTTGAAACGTTAAATTCACTAGTTGATTGATGATTGTGTTGTTTGTTTATTTGTTTGATAATTTTGAACCATTATGCCTAATTGCATCAAATATTGAATTGCATTGAAAATTGGTCACATTTGCTTGCATATACAAATACTTACATTGAACAGATCATAGCAAGGAGGCTAGAGAAGAGAATAAAATTTGTTTGCCCGACAAATAGGTACATGTTTACTATAATTTACTGTTTTGTTTGGGTGATGATGATTTTATGAGCCTATTGGCTAGCCGTTTGGATTTTTCTTTTTCTTTTTGAGATCAGAAGGCATGTATGGCAATTTCGGGATTTTCCCGTGGCTCCCGGTGCAGGGGAGGTTATGGCGAAATTTTTCGAAAATTTAGGGTGTTAGCCAAATTTTTGAAGAATTTGAAAATTCTCAGAAACTGAAAAGTTGGAGAATGGAAGCCAGATCGAACGTAGAGTTAATTAATCAAACCACTTTCGACGTTGTTCCTTTTCGGGGACGAAAAGTTTTAAGTGGGGGAGATTGTAATAACCCGAAAATCTGGGCCAGTTTAAAATTTTTATTTTGGCAATTTTAGTTAATTTTGAATATTTAAAATAGATTGTTTTAAATAATATCGACGAAAAATTTATTTTGAATGAATTCGACGTATATATTATATACGTCGTCGTTAGAATATAAATAATTATATATATAATAGAATTGAAAATGGCGCGGTAGTTCGATAATTCGATTTCAAACTTCAATTGAATGTACCGGGTGCAAAACAATCCGGATATTAGTGAAACAAAAAATAACGGGATCCAATTTGGAATATCTTTCCAACGAATCCAAAAAATTGAAATTTCATTGCGAGAATCAAAAGATATGTCCAGTTGAAAATTCTGAATAGTCGCTATGGAATTCAGGCCCTTAAAAATGGAGATTTTACAAACGACCTCGGATTTCGACGAAACCACTTTTGTTGGGTCCGTGATGTCAAATTATTGCTAGATTCCAAATTTCATAACTTTTCGAATCAGTATGTGAGCGTGGTAAAGGAAAACGCGTTTGACCAGTTTCAGTTGATTTTAATCGACTGGAAAATGGCCATTTTTCCAACGGTCTCAGAATTCGACGAAACTGGTTTTGTTAGGACCGTATCGTCAATACGAAGCAAGAAAATATTTTTCTGGAATTTTTTGAGTCAATATGTGACCCCGTTAAATTGAAATGCGCGTTCAAATTCAATATATAGAGTTATATGTTGATTTTGACGAAAACTAATTGTAACGACCGAATCAGCTGACGATACATATCCCATTATGTTTGGAATAGGGGTAAAATGCTATGGATGACAGGCGGTGGGCCTCGTTTAGAGGTCGTTTGTGAAAGTCAACTTTTTGAATTAAATAAAATAATAAAAATTCTTCCTCTCCTCTCCTTTATCTCTCTCTGCCCCCCCTTTCTTCTTCAAAATCGATTCAGTATAAAAAAAGAAGAAGGAGAAGGCGCAGCCGCAACCGCGCCTTGGCGGTCGCCGCCGCCCCCCTCCATCCGCCGCCCCCTCTTCTTCTTTCCCCACCTCCTCTTTCTTCCCCGACTCCCTCCTCTGTCGCTCGAATCCGACCCCCCCCCCCCCCCCCCGATCAATCGCCACCGCACCCCCCTACCCTATACGCCACCGATCAGAGACCCCCCTGCCTCGACCGACGCGAGCTACCCCCCTCCTATTGCTGACCGACGCCAGACGCCCCCTTTTCTCCGACTGCTGCGCACCAGAGACCCCCCCTCCCCGGGCCACCAGCAAGTCCCTCCACTCCCTCTATCAAATAAAGGTGCGTTTTTACTGATTTTATTTTATTTTAAAACTGATTTACATAATGGAGAGTTTGAAATTTTAGCATAGGAAAAATCTAATTTTTTATATATATTATAGCATAGGAAAAATCAGATTTTTATATATATACTGTAGCGAAGGAAAATTTTGATTTTTAAACAAAGATCATATTTTTGATTTAGAATATATTATATTTTTAAATATGAAAAGACGATATTTTTAAATATGAAAAGACGATATTTTGATATGTGTAGTGAAGTAAAAATATGATTTCTACTTCGAGAAAAATATAAATTTTATAATGTAGAAGGGTTAAAAATATAATTTTCAAACTAGTGGAAGGATAAAAATATGATTTTTACATAGTAGGAATTATAAAAATATAATCTTTATCGATACGAACACTGTTATCAAAATATGATTTTTACCATATATTTAGCAATAAAAAGTAATGTTTTTTTAAAAAAATACAAAAAGGTATGATTTTTAAAATAGCGAAAGTTTTGATTAGTGAAATAGGAAGAGATTTGAATTTTTATTAGAGGAAAAGACGAAATTTTTATATTTAAAAAAAAGATGAGATTTTTAAAATAGAAAAGGATAGATTTTTTAATTTGAAAAGGCGAAACCTTTTTATAAAGAATAGCATGGTAAAAATAGAATTTTTATCTTTATAGTAGCGATGTAAAAATTCGATTTTTACATATTGAATAGCAAAGTAAAAATTCGATTTTTATATATTGAATAGCAAAGTAAAAAATTCAATTTTTATATATTGAATAGCAAAGTAAAAATTCGATTCTTACATATGTAGTGGCTACGGGCAACGAAAGGGACGAAAGGCGAGAACGGCGAAGATTTCTATAAATGAAGTGTCGTGAAGTTGGGATAGCTATTGGTGAGAATTTCTCACTCTTCAATTTCATTTCTAGTTATATATATATACTAGGATGCAGACGGTGCTTAGTAGCACCCGACACAATCGTCCACAGACCATGGACTTGTTTGTTTGGTTGTGTGGTTGGTTAGATTATTTGGTTTGAATTGAATTGTTTAGTGAAATGGAATGGATTTGATTGATGTGTGAATGGCGTGGGCCTTCACTAGACCGGGGATAAGGCTAGGCCTCGTCCCGTTCCTAGTATCGTGCCGTTATGCCGCCGAAATTTTCTAAAATAAGTTAGAAAAATAAAAATATCATTTTATTGTGTGAATGAACTGAATAGAAATTCATGTGTTGGAATAAAATGTTTTATCGTTAAAAATATAATTTTTAACGTGAATGTAAATAAATATATATTCATTTACAAACCGGGCGGTTTGTTTATGTACACCTATTTGAAGGACATGGATTGGGATGATAAATTTTACACATCGCCTAACTGCACAAATAGAAAAATCTGTGTTTGTTGATTTGAAACTCCACACGGGTATTGGGATAAAATACGGCATACACTAATCCCAATAATTAGTTGTATGTCGATCGATGGATCGACAAGCTGTTATAAGCGTTTGATATCTATATTTGATGCTTATACAGTGTAGTGCACTTTGGATGATGGTTGATTATTTATTGTTGCTATTATATACATGTGTTGTATGGAATACATATAACTAACTTTATATGGTAATTGATTGGGCCTCATTCCAATCGGGAAAATAAAGAACATTATAAAATAAAGGTTCATGTGTTGACCGTACTCATCCATTGAGATTAGTCATGTGTTGAACGAAATATTTTAAAAATAAAATTTATATCTTTAACATTATAAAATGAAGGTTCATGTGTTGATCATACTCATCCGTTGAGATTAGTCATGTGTTGAACGAAATATGAATAACGGAATTATTGAAATATATAAAGCCGTATTGATTAGAGATGCGCTATTTTGACGCGAACGATATTTGTATCGATTATATTCGTTTTATAATGAATATTGAAAAGTGATTTCAAAATTTAATATTTTGAAATGAAATTCAAATTGAATTATATTAAAATTCAAATTGAAATGTTATTGAATCAATTTGAAATGAATTTGAATTGAATTGAAAACGAATTCGAATTGAATTGAAATCAATTTGAAATGAATTCGAATCGAAGTAAATAGAAGGTAAATTCATATTGAATTGAATATAAAACGAATTTGATTTGAATAGAAAACGAATTTGAATTGAATCGAATAGAAAACCAATTTGAATTAAATCTAATAGAAAACAAATTTGATTTGAGTTGATTAGAAAACGAATTTGATTTGAATTGAATAGAAAACGAATTTGAATTGAATTGAAAAGAAGATGAATTCGAATCGAATTAAAATCGATTTGAATTGAAATCAAATAGAAATGAAAGTAAAAAGCATTTATAATAGAAAATTCAATTTTGATTTGAATTTGAAATAAAGGTTGAAATTGTTTTTGAAACGAATTCAAAACTATTTGTAAAATTCATTTTAAATAGAAATCGATGAAATATATTATATATATTATATATATATATATAATATAATGGCCTGAATAGAACGCGCCGCGCCGCGGCAGTTCGTGAATTTCGACCATTTATTTCAAACGGACAGTACGGGAGATCCGACCGTCGGATTCTCCTAAAACCGGAACCGTTGGGTTCGTATCGAAAAGAGCTTTCTAATGAATATTAGAAATTTGAAATCTAACAGTTGGATTTGGAGATACGTCCAAATCAAATTTGGAAAAGTTCATTGTAATTGCAGTTCGATGGCCGTTGATGGAAATCGACTGTACGGGCCTTGATAAAATTATTAAAAATAGTAATAATTTGTTGAAATCATAAGAAATGATTTGGGAAAAATTGGGATGAAAAACTCCATATTTGAAAGGACAAAAATAGATTTTTATCGAAATGAACTAGTTTTGAACTAAAATTAAACCCGTTTATTTTTAAATAAATAAATTGGATTTGAAACGAGTTTTAAATAGAATTGATTAGTGGGTTTATCGTGAAGGGTGTTTTAAATGACACTTGTTCTTTAACCCGATAATAAATAGAATGTGATTTGGGTTTGTCGTGAACTGTGTTTTGAATGACATTAGTTCTTGGACCCAGTAAAAGGAGTTTAATGAATCTGCAATCAGATTGTAATGTGAATTGATAATTTAAATTATCAAATTTAGAAAATGAGCGAGAATGGAGTATCACCAGTTTTGCTCCAAAGCGATAGCTAAATCTTTAATTAGATTTGAACGTGGAATGGTAATTAATTTTACCGACAACACTGTGGTGTTAGATATGGAGTATTACCAGTTTTACTTCATGGGATGAATAGGTTGGGACTGGGAAATAAAATAAATAATTACTTCGGTGTGGTTCACTAATCTCAACTAGTTTGGAAAACCATAATTTGGTTAAATACGACATCCAAAGGAAGATTAAAGGGTAAATTTTAAAGAATTTATCTTGGATAAAATTAATGGGAACCTTTCCCTAAGAGTTGGAATTTAGAAACTAGCTGAAGGTTAGTTAAGAAGAATGGTTTCCTGGATATTTATCTGATGTTGGTTTCGGCCTTCGGGGTTAATATTTGGGAAATTGTTCTCTTGCTAATTTGTTGTTAGTGGCTGCTGAATTGGAATGAGGCGTATGTTGTGTTTGTGTAACATTTGTTTTTAATATACGCGGGTTGTTCGGAAAGTCCGGGTTTATACCCATTCTGAATAACCGATTCGACGATATGTCGAAGATGAAGACGGTGGTTGAAGACCGGAAGTCTTCACATCGTTTGGATAATTACTGATGATCCTGATTGGGCTGTACACCCAAGAGGACGGAAATAGTTGGTGGTCGTCCAGACGTACTTGGAGATCGATGGATATGCGAGGAAAGTGCCTCCGGTTTCGTTTAGACCCAAAACGAACTTGTAAATGGATTGTGTGTCTGACATTGGATTTTATTCTGTGTTGATTGATTTCTGTTAAATATATATCTGTTTGGCGGCGGAGAATTTATTCTCTTTCTTAACGCTGTTCTCTGAGACGTACGAGCTTAGAGGTTATATATTGATAGATATCAATCTCATGGCATGAATTGCCTGTGTGGCATGCTGAGTTGCATGTGTCAAGGCTTCTGTTGAAAAGCAAATTCTTGTGGTTGATGATCAAAGCACGGCCTTTGTGGCGTAGCTTTGTGTATAATGTGAATTCACGAGCCTCACACCTCGGCATGAGTCAAAAACGGGATAAGGACTGCAGGGAGAGCACGACGTTTCTTTCTAGCTTTGGTGGTGTCTGTGACTTACCAGCCTGACATTTATATACTTTTCACCTATGTGGTTGTTGGATGAGGCGCCTCGATTTTAGGTCTGTTAGGACCGGGAAACGTGTGTTCAGGAATAAATAATCCTCAAATGTAAGAGAGGACCGGCCCTGAAGCATCCAGGGGTTACCCAGAGTGTGTAGTCCCGAGGCATTTGCTAGAGTGTCTCGAAGCGAAGAGGAGCTTGCCCCTTGCCTCGACTCATGACGGAAATCCAATTTCCAATTCGAGATGTTTCGGTTTTATTTGTAGAGCCTAGTATGGCGACATAGTAGCATGGGATGCTATGCCGTCTATGATTGAAATTTATGATTGAAATTCTTTTGACACTATACACTTATTATAGTATCAAATGACTTGTTTTTAAACGTACCAAGCATGTTTGGCTGTTATAAGGGAAAACCCTATCCTCCGGCTTGCATTGCATTATGTGATGGGACCTGGGTCTTATAATAGCTTCATTTTTCGAAAGAGCATTGCGCTGTTTATTCTATGCACTGGTATTCTTGGGAGGAAACCCATTCCGTGTTATACGGCGTGATCCCTTGAATTACTCTCTTTTAAAGTAAAGCTTTAAATAACTGTTTAAGTTCTCACACCAGTCACATGACTGACCTGGAGTTTATTGTTTTAACCTAAACTCTGGGTGCCCTCATTTTCCGCACGGGCAGCTAGTAGTTTTGGTTTTGCAGATTTATATTCACAGGATCCTGGTTTACAGCTGGAATGATATCCGGAAAGCCCTGTATCTGTACATCACCTTCAGTTATGCTTTGTATTATTCTCCGCTGTTATGTAATTTATTGTAATCTCTGATATTTATTGAATGTAATTTAATCATTATACTCTGTATATTCTTGTATCTGATGGAATTGTTGTAATAACAATGTAATGTTCTTCCGTCTGCGTTCATTTGTGTGTTGTTCTCAAAGTATCCGCTCTTTCCTTCAGGGGGAAGTAACGGATTCTCACACGATATGTTACATTATGAATATGACAAAGCTCTCCTAGTGCATGATGTTATTTGTTACATGTTGATTATTGTTCTTTACTGAATGCAGGTTCAAGATTTGACAGATGCGCCTTTTACTGGAAGAAAAATGATGCTAGTAAAGGTAGCTGTAAATGCATCTACAGGAGAGAGCATTTGGATATTGCTGATGTTTTCCATGCAAAATCTGCTGATGTCTATGATCATACAATCACACTAGTGGTATGAATATTTGTTGTTGATGATGTGTATTTCTTAGATACACACATACTTTGATGTGCTCAAATTCTAACATGCACATTGTTGCACGATGCATTTACACATTAGAATTATATGAATTGTAGTATTCCTGTTTCCCTTTTTCCCCTAGCTATTTCTGATCAAGTACGACTCAAATTATCATTTTTAGCTTACTGGAAAAATTAGCAAGATGGCTGGCTATAGAGATTATTAAAGCCTTTTAGAATCCATGAGGTTAGTCTTCTTAAAAAAATTAATCACGGTGCTTGGGGCATATATTGGACCTAGCTTGTCTGCTATATGACTAATTTTTACTAAAAAAAAATAATCTATCCACTTTCTGTGTTATTGAAGTAAATTGAAATAGCTGCAAAATTGTGTTTGGTGTTAAATATATATAGTGGTATTTGAAAGTAAGGAGAGGCTATTACTGAAATGTGCTAAATGGTCCAAAAAGAGGGTAAAATGAATACTGAAAATTGTGATTTTGTGACTGATGCTATTAAAAAGGAATCTTATTGTAACAATGGATTTGCATTTTTTCCAACCAGTTACTGAGCAAACATGTATCAGTACTGTGGTTTAGTTATAAATTATGATGTAATGTGTGACATTTACAAGTACAGAATGCAGTTTTTATTAATTGGTGCATCAAACTAAAATCCAATGCGAGCTCACTTTATTTTTCTTAACCAAATTTTACTAGCCTTATGCAAAAATGAATTTAAGCATATTATAAACAATTGCATTTATTTATTAAGTATATGGTGTTCACTGGATGAAGTTGAACATTTAATGAAATATCTCGAAAAATATTGATGTAGAAATAGGTTCCATGCTACTGTGTACGGGGAAGACCACATGGCGATAATGAAATGTATCTATTTGGAACACCAAATAAGTGTTTTAGATTTTCAATTTGAAACACTTATTAAGTGTTGCGGTTTATCAATCTGA
This sequence comes from Allium sativum, assembly GCA_030737875.1. Lineage (NCBI taxonomy): Eukaryota > Viridiplantae > Streptophyta > Magnoliopsida > Asparagales > Amaryllidaceae > Allium > Allium sativum. The sequence continues at coordinate 961,594,404 of CM060912.1, read as the reverse complement.
AACACCATATAAGTGTTGCTGATTTTCAACTTCACTTAATAAGTGTTTCAGTTTATTAATTTGAAACACTTAGTAAGTGTTTCAAAAATCTGCAACATACAAATCTGCAACACATAAATAGTGTTTTTGGAATTTTCAGCAACAGTATATTACTGTTACTAATAGCTCATTTTGGTGTAGTGATGTTTTACAAGACGTGTAATAATCATGTAACTATCCTATCAGAATTCGTGTGAGATACTGAACAAAGAAAGGTCAATGTATCTCTTGCTTATCTTCTAGGCTCTGATCATAAACAAGAGGGATATATATATATATATCTTTTATATAAATTGGTATCCATATATTGGTAACTTTTTATGATTTTGGATTTTAAATTAGAGAGTAATGGCTCTGATTTTTGCTATACATATACATCTTTCAAACTTATAGCTAGTAAAAAAAATCATACAAATATTCAGTTAAATAATCAGGGTAATTTCACTTCCACATTCATCAGTCTCGAACCGTAAACTAGTAAGAGAACAAATTCCTAAGTGCCAACCCTGAAGGTCGGAACCAACATCAGATCAGTACTTAGGAAGCCATTCAACTCAGCTAATCTCTAGTTAGTTCTTAATTTCCTTAACTCCATTTCTTTACTTCTTATTAACAAAATCATTTTGGTTTGCAAAATGTTTTCTTTTAAATCATCATTCATTTAAGATGTACATAGATTCTCTTCCCTACATCTCAAGATTCAATTTCATAAATTTCTTCTTTTTCATATAGAATTTCATTATATGTTTATTCTCTTATTAAATTCTATATATAGTTGATAAGTCAACTTCTAATTACCTAACTTTCGTTAATTTTTTCTATCTCCTTAAATTTTCGGAAAATTTTGCCAGCATCTCCTTTGTACTGGTCACTCGGTACAACTACAAATCACCTCTTTAGGCCCTTTCCTTTCAAAAACAAAATCAAAAAGCCAAGCGACTTGCCGATTCGGCGCATAAAAACTCATATTGAATTAAATATGTACCTCTTTGTCAGGCACTCAATTTATTTATCTTCATACACTTCATTCCATACGTGTCTAAAATATATGTCCAATCATTCCCAATTTATTCCAACTCAATCAGATCATTTTATTTCATTTCGCTAACTCAATCTCTAATTATCTATTTTACATTTCACTTCATTTGAACATATCACGTTCATATACAATTTTAATTTGCTTATATACCAATATAATTCCATTTCCATCTCGGGTCTCATATTCAATTTCGATTATAAATTCACAAATCCCATGCACTTATCCAAAGTCCGATTTCAATTCAAAACTCCGTTAAATGATTATTCTTTAAAATAGTTAATTCTATTCAATAGTAAATATCTGATTTTGTTTCAAAAACCAATCCATTTACTTCACTTGAGTTCATATTTATTTTATGACTCAAGTCTCGATTTTTCTAAAGGAAATCTAATTTTTATTTGCTTAAAATCTTTTTATTTTATTAAATAAACCGTTATGGTTTTAAATGATTATAGTGTTGTTTTCCTTAAAATTTGATTTTGGCATAACTCAAAATCTATAAGATGACATTAAGATTATTTTGATTCCATTAGAAAATTATTATTCAATCGGTCCTGACGATACTTATTTCAAAGAATTCAGGCTTAAATTGAGTTCTATGTACTCAATTGCGGTTCGAAATGTCAAATTATGAACTACCGCGCCATGGCGTGCTTGTTTTTATTCAATTTAAGTATTAACGTGTAATAACCCAGAAAATCCGAACCAATTTAAAAATTTTAATTTGGCAATTTTAATGAATTTTGGATATTTAAAATGGATTATTTTAAATAATAATGACGATAAATTTATTTTGAATAGAATTGGAATGTATATATTTATTTGAACCAACATTAGAATATAAATATTTATTTTTAATTATAAAAGGAATTGAAAGTGGTGCGGTAGTTTGAAAATTCGATTTCGAATTTCAAATGAATGTACAAGATTCAAAATAAACCGAATTTTAGCGAAACCGAAGATATTAAAATCTATTTGAGAATATCTTTTCAAAGAATCCGAAAATCCAAATTTCACAGCGGGAATGAAATCTTATGTCCAGATGAAAATTCAGAATAGTAACTATGGAATTCTGGCCCTTAAAAATGGAAACTTTGCAAACGACCTCCGTTTTCCACGAGACCACTTTTGTTGGATCTGGGATGTCAAATTATTGCTAGATTCGATTATTCATAATTTTTGGAATTAATATGTGAGCGTGGCAAAGGAAAACGTGTTTTGTTAGTTTCAGTCAATTTGGATCAACCAGAAAATAACCATTTTTCAAACGGTCCCCAAATTTGACGAAACTAGTTTTGTTAGGACCGAATCGTCAATACGAAGCTAGAAATAAATTTTCTACAATTTTTGGGGTCCGTATGTGACCCCAGTAAATTGAAATGTACGTTTAAAATTCAATATAATGATTTATATTTTAATTTTGATGGAAACTGATCGAAACGGTCGAATTGGCTTACAGGACATATCCCATTGCGTTCGGAATGGGGGTAATTAGTTATGGACAATAATCATTGGATCTCGTTAGGAATTCGAATTAAAAAGCTACTTTTTGGGAGCTGAATTAAGTATTAAAATATATTTTAATTAATGTCAACCCTTTATTCTTTTCACTCTCCCCGTCGTGTTCATTCAGATCGAAAAATAAAAAAACAAAGGAGAAACTGACGCAGCCCCTCCACCGTCGCTCCCAGGTGATCGTCCCACCTCCGGCGCCGCACCATCGTCGCACGGCGCCAAACTCCCTCCTCTCCGCCGCCCTCTTCCCCTTCTCCTCCACCGCTTTCTCTCCCTCTTCCCTTCGATTTAACCCCACACGCGCCACAGAACAACCACGCTCCGACCCCTTGCCACCACCACTGACCCACCGCCGCTCCCCCTGGCTCGCAGTACCCCTCCGCCCCTCCACCGACCACCAACGACGGCCGTGAGCCCCTCCACCTTCGAAAAACAGTAAAAAAGGGGTGAATTTTTAGTTCTGTTTTATTTATACAATGAGGATTAGAGTAATTATATAAAGATTATATTTTTAATTATATAAAGATTATTTTTTTTAATTATATAAAAATTATAAGTTTAACTATATAAAGATTAGATTTTTATATGTGGATAACATTGATAAAAATACGGTTTTTGATGGTAAAGAATGGATTTTTATTCATGGTAAAGAATATATTTTATTCATGGTAAAGAATGGGTTTTTATTCATGATAAAGCGCGGATTTTGTTTTATGAAAGGTTATAAAAATATTATTTTTATAATGAAAGTGAAGTTATAAAAATATGATTTTTAAATAAATGGCTTTAAAGTAAAAATACTTTTTTTAAAATATGATTAGTAGAATAAAAATACGATTAGAAAAATAGAAGGATTTGATTTTATATAATAGAAAAGATTGGATTTTTCTTTATATGAATGAATGATAAAGATTTAATTTTTAATTTAGAAAAAGTTATGATTTTTATTTTAAATAAAGTTATGATTTCTATTTTATATAAAGCTATAATTTTTAACGTGTTTAAAAGTAGTTTAGAATTCTATATAACATAAAGATGTGATTATTATACATGACGTGAAATAAAAATATAAACTTTATTTTTATCACGAAGTAGCAAGAATAAAGATTCGATTTTTATATGAGTAGCGGATTAAAAATAGAATTATTATATAATAGAGAATATAAAAATATGATTTTTATTTATGTAGCGAAATAAAAATCTAATTTTTATTATATATATAAAGTGAAATAAAAACGTGATTTTTATAGCGTTGAAATAAAAATGTGATTTTTACTATGAACAGCGTGAAAAGGAGTGCGATGGAACAGACTGAAATCAAAACAAAATTCGAACCGTTCAGAAATAGGGAATGGCGGAGTGGAACCCAAAAGTGAGAACTCCTCACTTTAATTTATTTTCTAGTTAGATATATATATACTAGGATGCAGACGGTGGTTAGCAGCACCCGACACCCGTCGTCCACAGACCATGGACGACTTATTTGTTTGATTTGATTATGTTGTAAAAATAGATTGTGTGATGTGGAATGGAATAAATATTTTGTTGTTAAAAATATAATTTTTAATGTATATATAAAATAAATATTCATAAACAAATCGGAAAATTTGTTTATGTACACACATTTGACTGATATTGATTGGAATGATAAATTTTACACATCGCCCAACTGCACAAATAAAATCTGTGTTTGATTGATTGAAACCCCACATGGGTATTGGGATGATATTGGACATACACTAATCCCAATATTTAGTTGTATGTCAATCGATTGGTTGACAAGCTGTTATAAGCGTTAAATATTTATATTTGATGCTTATGTAGTGTAGAAAGCACTTTGGATGATGGTTGATTGTTTATCTTTGTCGTTGTATACATGTATTGTATGAAATCCATATAATCAACATTATATGGTAATTGACTGTGTCTGATTCTAGTTCAGAAAGAATGAATATTTTAAAAGAACGAATATTTTTAAAATGATATTCAGAAAAGAATCAAAATCTGATTTTGATGTCCGATTTGGGATGGACACGAATATATTTAAATATATATAGTTGTTGATTAGATAACGCCATTTTGACATGAACGATATTTATATCAATTTTATTCATTTCTATAATGAATATCGAAAGGAGTTGATTTCAAAAATTTAATGTTTTGAAAATACTATCATTTATCGATGATATGGAATATTCAATTTTGATTGGAAATTGAATATGAAGTTGAAATCGTTTTGAAAATGAATTTAAAATGATTTATAAAATAAATTTTAAATGGAAATCGACAAAATAAATATATTTTATATATTATATATATATACAATATAATGGCCTGAATTAAACGCGCCGCGCTGTGGCAGTTCGCGAATTTCGACCATTGACTTCGAATGGACATTACGGGAGATACGACCGTCGGATTCTCCTAAAACTAGAACCGTTGGGTTCGCATTGAAAAGTGATTTCCAATGAATACAAGAAATTAGAAATCTAATGGTTGGATTTGGAATTATGTCCAAATTAAATTTGGAAAAGGTCGCTATAAGTGCAGTTCGATGGCCGTTTATGGAAGTTGACTGTATGGGCCTCGATAAAAATATAAAAAATCTCAATAATTTGTGTAAAATCATAATAAATGATTTGGAACGAATTGGGATGAAAATTCCCTATTTGAAAAGATAAAAAATAGATTTTTATCGAAATGAACTAGTCATGCACTAGAATTATGAAATCTGGTATTTTTAAATAAATAAATTGGGTTTGAAACGGTTTTAAAAATAACCAGAATTTCCAATATATGAATTGGAATGGATTTGAATTGGAATTATCTTCGGAATATTTCGATATTGGATTCCGTGATTATATGGATATTGTAGAGGAATTTGGAAGATATATATATATAGTTATTCCAATGCGGTATTTGTTGATTCCAGAATTTGATATTGAATATAAGCCAATATATTTTATGTTCAGAGTCTTATATTTAACGTCAAACGTGATTTTGGGTTTGTCGTGAATGGTGTCTTCATTAACACTGTTCTTGAACCTAGTTGAGAAAAGATTAAATATTTTTATTTAGATTTAATGAATTATACCAATTAATTAATATTTGATTGGAATTGAATTGAAATTGGTTTTTGGGTTTATCATGAACGATGTTTTGAATAACACTTGTTCTTGAACACGATTAACAATGGAATGAGATTTTGGGTTGTCGTGAATGGTATCTTTAATAATATTGTTCTTAGACCTAATGGAGTTAAGAAAATCAGAAACTAACTGGAGATCAGTTAAGTTGAATGGTTTCCTGGGCATTGATCTGATGTTGGTTTCGGCCTTCGGGGTTAATACTTAGGGAATTGTTCACTTGCTAATTTACGGTTAGATGCTGATGGAATGTAATGTGATTTTGGGTTTATCGTGAACCGTGTTTTAAATGACATTGGTTCTTTAACCCAGTTAAAGACAGGATATGATTTCCCAAGTTAAATAATCACTAATATTGATTTTTTGGAAGATTAAATCTAAGTGGAATTTTAATGAATCTTTAAATAGATGGAAAATGGGAATTGATAATTTAAATTATCAAATTCGGGAAATGATCGAGAATGGAGTACCACCAGTTTTACTTCAGGCGATAGTGAAATCTTTAATTATATTTGAATGTGAAAGGGTAATTAATTTTACCGATAACACCGTGGTGTTAGATATGAAGTATTGTCGTGGTAAGGTTCGCTAATCCCGACTTGTTTGGATAAACCATAATTTGGTTTGAATTGATATACAAAGGAAGATTAAAGACTAAATTTAAAGAATTTATCTTTGATAAAATTAATGGGAACCTTTTCCAAAGTAAAAGAATATTCTGGATTGGAATGAGCCGTATGTTGTGTTTTTATAGCACTTGTTTATTATATACGCGAGTTATTCAGAAAGACCACGTTTATCCCATGTTGAATAACTGATTCGATGATATGTCGTGGATGAAGACGGTGGTGGAGGACCGGAGGTCTTCACATCATTTGGATGATTACTGATGTCTTGATTGGGCTGTACATCCAATATAAGGTAATAAGTGGTGATCGTCCAGACATACTTGGAGATCGACCGAATATGCGAGGACCTCTCTTCTGTATCAGACATACGGGATGAGGAATAAGGATCCTCTGGTTTCGTTCATACCCAGAATGAACTTGTAAATGGATGTGTGTCTGACATTGGATTTGATTCTGTGTGATTGACATACATTGGTTGCATAGCGTGAATTGCCTGTGTGGCATGCTGAGATGTAAATGATCAAGGCTTCTGTTGAAAAGCAAAGTCTTGTGGTTGATGATCAAATCACGGCTTTAATATAGCATAGCTTTGTATAGCGTTAATTTGCGAGCCTTGCACCCCGGTGTGAACCAGAAACGGGAGAGGAGCTTAGGGAGGAAAGACGTTTCCTCCTAGCTAGGAGTGGTGTCAGCGTTTTGCAAGCCCTGACGTTTTACTTATGTGGATGATGGATAGCGAGGCACCTCGGTTATATCGGTCATTCCGGGGCCGATGGATGGTCTTTATACAAACCAGATTTACGCCCCACTGGGTGGGGAAATGTAGTATTTATGAATTTTAATCCACATCGAGTGGACCGGCCCTGACGATCCAAGGGCCCACTTGTGTCTGGGTCCTGAGACATGGGCTAGATTGTCTCGAAGCGGTAAAGACGATCCATTGCCTTGGTTCACAGATGGAAATCCAACTTTCACTACGTGACTTTGCGATTTTGATTGTAGAGTCTAGTATGGCAACATGGTGGGATGGGGCACTCATGCCGTCTTTGATTGATACATTTATATTTGAAATTGTTTTGACACTATACACTTATAGTAATAGTAAAATATGAAATTTCACGTACCAAGCATTTTTGGCTATTATAAGGTAAAAACTCTATCCTCCGTCTTGCGTTGCATTATGTGATGGGACCTAAATCTTATAATAGCTTCATTGTTCTTTATTTATCCTTGCTTTGTTTGTTTTATGCACTGGTATTCTTGGGGGTAAACCCATTCCGTGTTATACGGCTAGGTCCCTTGATTTACCTAACTTTAAAATCAAATTAATAACAGTTTTAGTTCTCACACCAGTCACATGACTGACCTGGAGTTTATTGTTTTAACCTAAACTCTGGGTGCCCCCATTTTCCAAACGGGCAGCTAGTAGTTTTGGTTTTGTAGACTTATATTCACATCATCCTCGAATGATATTCGGAAAGCTGTATATCCATATATTCTTTTCAGTTATGTTTTGTATTATTTTCCGTTGCATTGTAACTTGTAAATTTATAATATTTTTTCTGTATATTATTCATGTATGCACTGTATATTCTTGTATTCTGATGAAATTATTTTAATAAACAATGAAATGTTCTTTTATTTGTGTTTTGATTGGTTTTCCTCAATTCAATCCGGGCTTTCCTTCACGGGGAAGTTCAGATCGCTTCATTTGGTATCAGAGCTTTGGTTTACAGAGCTCGAGAACAAGGCACGTTAGAGCGAAACGAAAGAATTCATCAGGAATTGGATTCGTAATATCCAATGAGAATGACTCGTTAGTGATGGGATCAGTAGTATCCTAGAATGAGTCGGAAGAGTGTTATTTTAAAATAAAAGTGAAAACAAAATTTTGTTTTGAAAAATTTAAATCAAAATTTGAATATTTATTTTGTATTGAATTTGAAAAATCAAGTACATAAAGATTTTGCATATACGTCTAATCAATGTGTAACACCCCACGTCCATTAATGTCACTCACAAAGGGAATGCATTAACTTTCATGGAGTATTATTGGTGTATCATACGGAATATAACAAGACAGATACATATATTAGTACTTGAAAATTTTAAAACAACTTTTATTGCAGTGGAGAAATAGTTTGGTTACAACAACATCAAAAACAAACAATAAAACCAAGTACACTTAATATCCATCTTGACAAATTGTTATTTGAGTACATAAAGTAAAAAGCAACATAAGTAGCCATAAAAAAGATAAGCTGAAATTTACTTTCAGCAATCCAAGCACTTCCAAAAGAGAGAGAAAGAGACCCGAATCAAGCTCCACTAGCACTAGTCCCACCCTGAGAACCTGGGGGAGGAAGAAAAGAGGCGAAAACAAAGGGGGTCAGACATAAAATCTGGCGAGTCCAATAACTTTAATAATATAATTATTAAGGTAGTTAGGATAAGGCATAAACTGGTAAAACAAGGAATGGCTGTGAAACAAATGGGCATGACAAAACCAACAAGAGAAATTAGATAACGTTAATTGCATTCCTAATCACTATAGGATAATTACTCTACTGCACCAATACTAGTCACCTAAAAGTTGATCCGGCCTACTGAACAAAATAATAATAATGGTAGTTTCGTGTACTCCTAGCTGTCTTCATAGGTGCCGCCTGCTCCTATCTCAACTAGTCGTACCTACTACCCTTCCAATTCTAATTACAACATTTATTCACAATATGGTAGTTGTACTCCTAGCTGTCTTCATAGGTGTTGCCTGCTCCTATCTCCGCTAGTCATACCCACTACCTTCCCCATTCGATCGGCTCACTAACTCGTAGATACCCATGCTGGTCCCCTAGTGGGGTGTATCACTCCCCAAAGTGGCAACCCGATACCACTAAAGATGCACGGCTTATACCTACACGATGCAAAAACGTCTTACCTACCAGCCGGGCCCACACACGCATATGACCCCGTTGGACTTGCGTTGCCACCGCTAACCCGTTTTGACCTCTTACAAGCAAACCCAGTAAGCATGTCCCATCCTTGATCTAGATCGAGCTCACTTATATACTAAATGGGTTACTGGTTGAAAAGGGTCCCCACACTTGATACAAGTTTTCCACCTATGCTTGGTCCCCACTAGGATTTCCCACTTAATCCCCTCTTATTCATGTCTTCTTACATGTTTCAACTTGGTTAAGTGTTTATAATTTTATCCCACATGTCACCCATGTTACCCACTTATCAAATCATCATGTGTTATTGGTTAAGCTTGTCTTAACCCTATCCGCTTATCAGATCTATATATATATATATATATATATATATATATATATATATATATATTTGGTTAAGCTGGTCTTAATCCTATCCACTTATATATTACTGGTTAAGTTGGTCTTAATCCTATCCACTTATATATTATTGGCTAAGTTGGTCTTAACCCCATCCACTTATCAGATTAATATGTATTATTGGTTAAGTTTGCCTTAACCCCATCCACTTATCAGATTAATATATATTATTGGTTAATCTGGTCTTAACCCTACCCACTTATCAAATTAATATATATTATTGGTTAAGCTGGTCTTAACCCTACCCACTTATATATTATTGGTAAAGCTGGTCTTAACCCTACCTACTTATCAGATTATTGGTTAAGCTGGTCTTAACCCTACCTACTTATCAGATTATTGGTTAAGCTGGTCTTAACCATATCCTCTTATCATGTTATGTATCGTGTGTATATATATATATATATATATATATATATATATATATATATATATATATATCGTATAACATGTTTTACTTAATTTTTGATTAAGTACATCTTAGTTCACCGATACATTGGTTAAGAGAATAACTCCCTAAGTATCAATCCGAAAGACCGAAATCAACATCAGATTGGTACTCAGAGAATTACTCAACTCAACCAAACTTCTGTTTGTCATTCATATTCGTCTTTGATCAGCATTAATTAATTATTAATGCATAGACCTCTCACATTAAGTCGATTGCTTGTGGCCGCTAGATATGCCGAGCGGTTCCGGGTAGACTTCCACCACAAGCCAGACTTAACCTCGTGTCTAAGCATCTTTTAATTATGCCTACGACCACTCGCATTAGACTATCGTTTGCGGTTGCTAGATGTGTCGGGCGGGTCCGGGCTGTAACGACCCGAAAAAAGGCGATCTTGGTTATCCGATATACAACACATATCGAACATCCTAGGATCGAAAAATACCGGATGGTTAATGAAAGAAATTAGAGGGTGAGGAAAGATAAGATAGAAACTTAGAACAGAAGAAGAAGAAGAATAACATACAACATTAGAGTAAACACGAATCTCACATCGGAACGAATAAATATATTTCATAACATAACTTTGAAATACAAATCTGTACTTGAATATACATGTCATTTCCAAAGTACAGCCCTTACAACACAGCGGAAATAAACAATAGCTATATGATCCTGAAGCCTCCTGCTCCAGCTCTTCAAGTATCTGTAAATCCCGACTACTTGACTTCCCGTACAAAATTGGACACCCAAGAGTTTAGGGAAAACAAAACAAAATTAACTCTGGGTCAGTCATGGGACTGGTATGAGTAAAACAGTTTAAAACAGTTTGAGCCATTAAACGATATCTCATAAGACCACACCATATAACAGAACGGGTTTTTCCCTTATGAGAATCCAAAACATCTTTATATCAAAAACCTTTTGATATTATAATAATGTCTATCAACCACAATACAATAATCATCTAGCAGAATAACTTTCATCTCACGTTCTACATATATAGTATACAATCAAAACCGCAAGCACGTATTGGGTAATGGATTCTCAACTATGACAAAGTATGGAACCACCTTTCGCTAGTGTACCTCTAGAGAGGAATACACAGGGTTCAACAAGAACATCTTTCAACCCAGCCACACTTGACCGACCACTCATTTCGCTTGAGTGTATCGAATGTATATCACCAATGGTTGGGATCAGCAACCGTTTCTCGAATGGGACAGCAACAACAATAGATTGTTAGAAGTAAATGAAACTCTAGATCAGGTGATTATACACCCTAATAGGTGCGACCAACATAGCCATCATGCCTGCACGATTTTTGTCATTTCCCGGTTGTGAGGCTAGAGGCCACGCTTATTTCTGACAGATCAAACATTTATTCACTTTGAATGTCACATCGTCATACCCGCCAAATCACAAATTGATTTCCCCAAAAATACCATGGGTATACAGCTAAGAGAAACGAATTCCTCCGCCACCAAACGTAAAGACGTTTGAAGAGATCAACTTACACGATCTATAAAATATACTCTACCAGACATTCTTCCATATAGGTCGTCCTGGGACTAGACAAACGGAAAGCACTATTCAGTACAACCATCTTAGGCAATCTTTACCTAAGATTTATACAACAACCCTTACACTTGACTCCGTCTTCAATTATCTTTGGCATATATGATTCGCAACGCTTATGCCAATACGGAGTGGTTCTTCAGATAATAATCCAACCGGTCACTCTATATTAACAACGTTAAAATTGTCAAAACTTTGATAGTCTATGATTTAACTATCAAAGAAATACACGTGTGCAAACAACGATATCATTTCCAAATGGAAATTATATCGATCGATCATCATTTAACATTTATCTCTTTAGTTCTTTAATTTACTTAACTCATGTTTCCATATATTCTGAATTCTATTTTTCTAATTTCAGAAAATATATGTTATTAACAATGGAAAACATTCCCATTTCCTGTTTTCTATATTAGAGAACATTTCTGGTTCTTATTTGGAAAACATTTCCAAAGCTCCTTCATTTGGTTTGAACAGATGTTTAAATAAAACATCGCGATTCCAATTCAAACCATTACACTCATTAACTAAATTTACTTAACTATCCTTTACTATCAAACCTTACCATTCTTTAGTTAAGAAGGAAGTCAATCAAGTTGGGGTATAATTACCTCTCAGACCTTAACTAAACAACGTATTAACTTCAAAATAGTCAAAGTTTATCTTTTAAATCCTTAACAAATTTCCTTACGTAACTCTATTTCGAATAAATCTTTATTCGATAACTCTTTCCTTCGAATAAACTATATTCTCTTTCGAATATACCTTTATTCGATATCTCTTTCCTTCGAATAAACTATACTCGATAATCTCTCTTCTTCGAATAACCTATATTCGAATAACTCTATTCAACTAACACTATTCGATTAACTCTAGTCGATTAACTCTTATCAGTTAGCTCTACTTGATTAAATCAATTCTATTAACTCTATTTGATTAACTCTATTAGATTAACTCCATTTTATTTACCCTACTGGATTAACTCTATTCGATTAACTCTAACTAATTTACTCTTATCAATTAACTCCTTTCGAATAAACTATATTCGATTAACTCCTTTCGAATAATTAATATTTGATTAACTCCTTTCAAATAACTAATATTCAATTGACTCCTTTCGAATAACTAATATTCGATTAACTCCTTTTGAATAACTAATATTCGATTAACTCCTTTCGAATAACTTATATTCAATTAATTCCTTTACAATAACCTATATTTGATTAACTCACTTCGAATAACCAATATTCGATAACTCTTCTTCGAATAAATTATATTAGATAACTCTTCACGAATGAACTATATTCGATTACTCTTCTCGAATAAATTATATTCGATTACTCTTTTTGAATAACTGGGTTCGATAACTCCTTTCGATTAACTAATAATCGATTAACTCGACTCATTTAACTCAACTTGATTAACTCGACTCATTTAACTCAACTGATTTACTCTAACTGGTTAACTCTAACTCTTATCGATTAACTCTAACTGGTTAATTCTAACTAGTTAACTCTGACTCTAATCAATTAACTCTAACTGATTAACTCTAATCGATTTACACTTTTGAATTAACTCCTTTGAATTATGTCCTTTGGATTATCTCCTTTGGGTTATCTCCTTTTCTATTTATTTACTTACCAAATAACTATTCCATTTTCAATTCTATTTATTTAACAAATAAATATTTCCTTCATCTTTTCTATTTTATTTGTAAATGTTTTACAAATATTCCGTTTCAAAATCTATTTGTAAATGGTTTACGAATATACCCTTTTCATTTCTATTTGTAGATTATTTACAAATATACCCTTTTCATTTCAATTAGTAAATGGTTTACAAATATACCCTTTTCATTTCTATTTGTAAATGGTTTACAAATATACCCTTTTCATTTCTATTTATAAATGGTTTTCAAATATTCCTTTTTTTATTTATTTTTGCAAATATCTTCCTTTGTATTTGTCTTACAAATATATTTCCTATATATTTGTTTTACAAATAATTTCCTTTATATTTGTTTTACAAATATATTTCCTTTTAAATTCTTTTGATTTTATAATTATTTCCTTATATAAAATCCTTTTTCCTTTTATATATAAAATCCATTGATTTTATATGAATAATTTATTTTCAAAATATACTTTGAAAATCCCCTTTTTACATCCTAGTATTTCTTACGGTATTTAAAATACCAAATAACATTGATCGATATCATTCAAACACACATAATCAACAACAGATTTTATATCACATCATATATCACAATATACGAAAAACAGTAAAATAAATGTTGAGGAGTCCAGTTAGATTCCTCTAACTTGTTTCCCTGCACCTACAGATGTTAAGAAATATAATAACATCGATTTCACTTCAATATGAAATATTCTGATAAACAGAATCGATATCTGATTAACGATAAATATAAATATCGTTATCTATAATTTCAACCAATACATACGCAATTCAACCAAACAGTTAACACATATCAATCAACAGATAATTATCAGTTCAAAATATACGTTAGAAAAATATAACTGTTCAGAGTGGGTGAGTTTTACTCACATTACGCGTCAACTGATAAATAACGATTTGCGTTAGTTGATTCTGATCAGACAATTTATTTCACCGTAAATTGTAACGAGCTCCGATAGACTTCTAGTGAATTCCATCGGGTAGCCACGGTTCATACGATCCCAACGGATCCAACCGTTCTAAATTATGATTCAGTATGCGATAGTTATGTTCGATCCAAGTTATATGAATATTTAATTAAACTAAACTAAATTTAAATATAATCATTGGGCCTCACCCACATAAACCGGCCCACCTCTATTTCTAAAGACCCATTTCTGCCTTCTTCCCCATACGAAGTATTGTGACTCCAACAAAGTTCCACTCCTCCATTTTCCCATTTCAACCCGTCGATTCTTCATCCATGATCCAACACAAATCGAACAACATATCCCAAAATTCTCTCCTTCGTGTTCTCCATCGACTCCACCTACAATCACTCAAGTCGAACTCGCTGAACCAGAAACCGACGTCGATGTTTCTTGCTGACCTCAACAAGAGCAACGAATGTCTTTAACACCATCTTCATCAAAAATTTGCGTAAAACTCTTCTTCCTATCACAAAATCAAAGCTGATCTCCAAATCGATGATTCATTCCTCAAATACCCAAAACACCTAGCCCTAATACACGCTAGTTTGAACGATAGTGAATGAAAAAGCAACCGAACCCAATAAAATTTACATAGAATCGAAGCCCTTACAATGCTGAATCCATATATACTTGTTTCTAAATTTATGGATTTTTGTTTGGATTTATATGGAATTTCAATCCCTCAAGTTTTTCTTTTGAAATTATAATCGGTGGCGGCTCATTTCTTTCTTGCATTTATAACATGATGGTGAAGCTGAGAGGAAAGGAACGTGGCTCGTAGTTCAAAGAAAAATTAGGATATTTTTTTATAAATATTTTATTGATTTTTAAACTGTATTTGCCTTCTAAAAATCCATGTGATCACACACGATACCATAAAATCAAGAAAACCGGCGTGCAGCTACAGTTCGACATTACGGTCCCAACGAAACTAGTTTTGTAAGATTTCGACTCCGTTTGCACTCACAGCGTATTTTTAACCATCAGAATATCGACTGTTATTCATTTTAAAAATCGGTACTGCCACATACTGATTTCAAAAATCACAAAAATTGAAATCTAGCAATAATTTAATATTGCGGATCCAACAAAATTAGTATCATCGAATTATGAGGTCGTTTGCAAAACTGGATATTTTTAAAGCTCTAATTAACCCTTTTGAATATATAAATATATTTAAAAACAATTAAATTTAATATTTAAAAATAAATATTATCGCATATATTCACAGCAGAATATCATACAGCTTTAGAATATTCCTATATGAATTTCTATTTTGATATTTCAAATCCCAATTAAATCGATATTCGATTTATAATGAAATTCCTTTTATAAATATAAATAAATCGATATAAATTATAAAGGAATTCCACAGCGACTTTTCTAAAATTTGATTTGGATATAAATCAAAATCTACACGACGAAATCCCGATTTTTCTCTTCCACTAGAAAAATATACTTCACCAGCTCCTTACGTTTATTGTTTCATAGATATCCGATTTAAAATGGCATTTGTGTATTCAATTGAAGTTCAAATCGCCAAATTATGAACTGCAGCGCCATTTCGAGCTCGATTAAAATTATAATATAATTATACGTTCAGACTGTCGCTATTTAAATAAATTCGTCGTTCTAATTCAATTCTAAATTGAATTAAATATTTTAAATTGCCTAGTTCTCATTATATTGTCAATTCACTATTTCTGATTATTTCAGAAATTAAATATATTATTTAATTATTATATTAATTAAATATTCAAAGTTATTTAATTCCAGTTATCAATATCGCCAAATCGATATTTAATAATTAAATTAATTAATCATTCTACAGCTAAAAATGCGGGTCATTACAATCTTTCCCCCTTAAAATAATTTCGTCCTCGAAATTGCTAAGCTAGAAGACAACCCTATCTACTAGGTAAATATTTTCGGTTTACCCCTTAACTTCAGTTTCAACTGAACCAATTAATATCGACTAAAATATTAATTTATTCTGATTAACTAAAATTTTCAAAAATTCTGAAAATTTTCTAGGGCTCTAATTTTTCGGAAAATTTCGCCATAACCTCCTTTGTACAACCCTATCGGTATAACCACAACTCGCCTCTCTAGGCCTTCTCCAACCCAAAAAGAAAATCAAACTGCCAAACGGCTTGCCAATTTGGCTCATCAAAATCTCAAACCCATATATAATATAAACTGGTACCTTTTTGTCGGGCATATCATTATATCCTTTACATCTGCTGCTAATTCAGCATATACCAATGTCATTCCAATCATTCATTCTCAACCAAAATTACTTGCTTATACACAAGTTAAATTCCATTTAAAACTCAAGTTTCGTTCTTGATCCTGAATCCTTAACTCACCAACACAATATCATTTCAAATCAAATTCAATATTTACATAATTGACTTTAATTAAATTCCGGTTTGCTCTTCCAAATTTCAATTCAATTTGGTTTTATTTTAAAACAGTCTCTTCCTGGAAGTTTTAAACACCTTTGCTTTTCTCAAAAATCAAACTATCCATTTAAAGATTTAAACAACTTGCTTTTCTCAAACAATTCAAAACAATAACTTTGGTAGTAATCCGTCACTTAGAACTCGGAAATGAACACTGATGATGTTGCGCAGTCATCATCGGAATTATTTTCCAGCGACTCAAGTGAGTTCAATACTATACCACTTTCAAAATCATTCCTACATACTTCCATTTTGAAATCAGTTCAAAACATCATTTCAATGCTTGTAACAAATTTAAAATATCCCAGGATTTTAAAATTCACGTATGTTTAATCCATGTTCATTTACAAACACTTCTCCAAATTTTCAAGTTTAAATTTCAATTCTAATTTAATTTCAGATTTTACTCATTCGTAACACTTATACGAATCTTAATTGGTTATTTACATAACCGTTTCACTTTTATAATCTTACTCGATTATAATAAGAACCAACACATCCAATATACTAATATTCCAAATATTAATAATTCCTTTATATCAAAATATAATCTGGGCAAAATTATTCCATTTACCCCTTTTTCAAAACATACCGTGTCGGTTCATCGTATTCGAGTGTTTAGAAACTCCTATCGATACAGTGGACCAAACTGATCGACCACAATTCACAAACAACTCAACCAATAAATCTTCACAATATAAAATCATTTTAATATTGAATAACAAATACGTGCTCATATATATATACACACTCAAACTCAATCGAAGGTATTACTAACCCCATCTCTACCGAGTCACGCCACAGAGCCAAGGTAAATACTTAACCTTAAGCTCTGATACCAACTGTAATGACCTGAAAAAAGGCGATCTTGGTTATCCGATATACAACACATATTGAACATCCTAGGATCGAAAATACCGGATGGTTAACGAAAGAAATTAGAGGGTGAGGAAAGATAAGATAGAAACTTAGAATAGAAGAAGAAGAAGAAGAAGAAGAAGAACATACAACATCAGAGTAAACACGAATCTCATAGCGGAACGAATAAATATATTTCATAACATAACTTTGAAATACAAATTTGTACTTGAATATACATATCATTTCCATAGCACAGCACTTACAACACATCGGAAATAAACAATAGCTATATGATCCTGAAGCCTCCTGCTCTACCTCTTCAAGTATATGTAAATCCCGACTACTTGATTGCTCGTACAAAATTGGGCACCCAAGAGTTTACGGAAAACAAAACAAAATAAACTCTGGGTCAGTCATGGGACTGGTATGAGTAAAACAGTTTAAAACAGTTTGAGCCATTAAACGATATCTCATAAGACCACGCCGTATAACGAAACGGGTTTTTCCCTTATGAGAATCCAAAACATCTTTATATCAAAAACCTTTTGGTATTATAATAATGTCCATCAACCACAAGCACGTATTGTGTAATGGATTTCCAAATATGACAAGGTAAGGAACCAACTTTCGCTAGTAGACCTCTAGAGAGGAATACACTGGGTTCAATAAGAACATTTTGCAACCCCGCCACGCATGACCGACCACTCATTTCGCTTGAGTGTATCGAATGTATGCCACCAACGGTTGGGATCAGCAACCGTTTCCCGAATGGGACAGCAGCAATAATAGAATTTTAGAAGTAAATGAAACTCTAGATCAGGTCATTATACATCCTAATAAGTGCGACCTACATAGCCATGCTTCCTGCCCGATTTTTGTCATTTCCCGGTTGTGAGGCTAGAGGTCACGCTTATCTCTAACAGATCACACATTTATTCACTTTGAATGTCACATCGTCATACCTGCCAAATCACAAATTGATTTCCCCAAAAATACAACGGGTATATAGCTAAGAGAAACGAATTCCTCCGCCACCAAACATAAATACGTTTGAAGATATCACCTTACACGATCTATTAAATATACTTTATTAGGCATTCTTCCATACTGGTCGTCCTAGGATTGGACAAACCGAAGGCACTATTCAGTACAACCATCTTAGGCAATCTTTACCTAAGATTTATACAACAGCCCTTTCACTTGAATTCGTCTTTAATTATGTTTGTCATATATGATTCGCAATGCTTATGCCAATACGGAGTTGTTCTTCGGATAATAATCCAACCGGTCTCTCTATATTAACAACGTTAAAATGGTCAAAACTTTGATAGTCTGTGATTTAACTATCAAAGAAAAACACGTGTGCAAACAACGATATCATTTACAGATGGAAATTATATCAATCAATCATCATTTAACATTTATCTCTTCAGTTAATTAATTTACTTAACTCTTGTTTCTATATATTCTAAATTCTATTTTTCTAATTTTAGAAAATATACATTATTAACAATGGAAAACATTCCCATTTCCTGTTTTCTATATTAGAAAATATTTCTGGTTCTTATTTGGAAAACATTTCCAAAGCTCCATCATTTGGTTTAAACATATGTTTAAATAAAACATCGCGACGCCAATTCAAACCATTACACTCATTAACTAAATTTACTTAACCATCCTTTACTCACCAAACCTTACCATTCCTTAGTTAAGAAGGAAGTCAATCAAGTTGGGGTATAATTACCTCTCAGACCTTAACGGAACAACGTTTTAACTTCGAAATAGTCAAAGTTTATCTTTTAAATCCTTAACAAATTTCCTTACATAACTCTCTTTCGAATAAATCTCTTTTCGATAACTCTTTCCTTCGAATAAACTATATTCGATAATGTCTCTTCTTCGAATAACCTATATTCGAATAACTCTATTCAATTAACACTATTCGATTAACTCTAATCGATTAACTCTTATCAGTTAGCTCTATTTGGTTAACTCAATTCTATTAACTCTATTTGATTAACTCTATTAGATTAACTCCATTTGATTTATCCTACTAGATTAACTCTAACTAATTTACTCTTATCAATTAACTCCTTTTGAATAAACTATATTCGATTAACTCCTTTCGAATAACTAATATCGATTAACTCCTTTCGAATAACTAATATTCGATTAACACCTTTCGAATAACTAATATTCGATTAACTCCTTTCGAATAACTAATATTCGATTAACCCCTTTCGAATAACCAATATTCAATTAACTCGCTTCGAATAACCAATATTCAATAACTCTTCTTCGAATAAATTATATTCGATAACTCTTCTCGAATGAACTATATTCGATTACTATTCTCAAATAAATTATATTCGATTACTCTTTTCGAATAACTAGATTCGATAACTCCTTTCGATTAAATAATAATCGACTAACTCGACTCATTTAACTCAACTTGATTAACTTGACTCATTTAACTCAACTGATTTTCTCTAACTGGTTAACTCTAACTCTAATCGATTAACTCTAACTGGTTAACTCTAACTAGTTAACTCTAACTCTAATCGATTAACTCTAACTAATTAACTCTAATCGATTTACACTTTTGAATTTACTCCTTTGAATTATCTCCTTTGGATTATCTCCTTTGGATTATCTCCTTTGGATTATCTCCTTTGAATTAACTCCTTTGGATTATCTCCTTTGAATTATGTCCTTTGTATTATCTCCTTTTCTATTTATTTACATACCAAATAACTACTCCCTTTTCAATTCAGTTTATTTAACAAATAAATATTTCTTTTATCTTTTCTATTTTATTTGTAAATGTTTTACAAATGTTCCTTTTCTGAATCTGTTTATAAATGGTTTACAGATATACCCTTTTCATTTCTATTTGTAAATGGTTTACAAATATACCCTTTTCATTTCTATTAGTAAATGGTTTACAAATATACCCTTTTCATTTCTATTTGTAAATGGTTTACAAATATTAATTTTTCTATTTGTTTTTGCAAATATCTTCCTTTGTATTTGTCTTACAAATATATTTCCTTTATATTTGTTTTACAATTAATTTCCTTTATATTTGTTTTACAAATATATTTCCTTTTAAATTCTTTTGATTTTATAATTATTTCCTTATATAAAATCCTTTTTCCTTTTAAATATATAATCCATTGATTTTATATAAATAATTTATTCTTAAAATATACTTTGAAAATCCCCTTTTTACATCCCAGTATTTCTTATGGTATTTAAAATACCAAATAATATTGATCAATATCATTCAAACACACATAATCAAAAATAGATTATATATCACATCATTTATCACAACATATGAAAAACAGTAAAATAAATGTTGAGGAATGTAGTTGGATTCCTCCAACCAGTTTCCCTGCATCCACAGATGTTAAACGATATAATAACATCGATTTCACTTCGATATGAAATATTTTGATAAACAGAATCGATATCTGATTAATGATATATATAAATATCGTTATCTATAATTTCAACCAATACATACTTAATTCAACCAAACAGTTAACACACATCAATCAATTGATAATTATCAGTTCTAATATACGTTAGAAAAATATAACTATTCAGAGTTGGTGAGTTTTACTCGCATTACGCGTTAACCGTTAAATAACGATTTGCATTAGTTGATTCTGATCAGACAGTTTATTTCGCCATAAATTGTAATGAGCTCCTATGGACATCCAGTCATTTCCATCGAGTAGCCACTGTCCATATGATCCCAACGGATCCAACCGTTCGAAATTCAGATTCAGTATGCGATAGTTATGATCGATATAAGTTATAAGAATATTTAATTAAACTAAACTAAATTTAAATATAAACATTGGGCCTCACCCGCATAAACCGGCCCACCTCTATTTCTACAGACCTAGGCCTATTTCTACCTTCTTCCCCAAAGGAAGTATCATGACTCAGCAAAGTTCCACTACTCCATTTTCCCATTTCAACCTGTCAGTTCTTCATCCACGATCCAACACAAATCGAACAATATATCCCAAAATTCTCTCCTTCGAATTCTCCATCGACTCCACCTACAATCACTCATCTCGAACTCGCTGAACCAGAAACCGACGTCTACGTTTCCTGCTGACCTCAACAAGAGCAGCGAAGGTTTTTAACACCATCTTCCTCAAAAATTTGCGTACTCTTCTTCCTATCACAAAATCAAAGCTGATCTCCAGATCGATGATTCATGCCTCAAATACCTAAAATATCTAGCCCTAATACACGCTGGTTTGAACGACAACGAATGAAAAAGCAACCGAACCCAACAAATTTTACATAGAATCGACGCCCTTACGATGTTGAATCGATATATACTTGTTTCTAAATTATGGATTTTTGTTTGGATTTATATTGAATTTCAATCACTTAAGTTTTACAATTGAAATTATAATCGGTGGCGGCTCATTTCTTTCTTGCATTTATAACGTGAGGGTGAGGCTGAAAGGAAAGGAATGTGGCTCGTTTAGGTTCAGAGAAAAATTAGGATATTTTTTTATAAATATTTCATTGATTTTTATACTGTATTTGCCTTCTAAAAATCCATGTGATCACAAACGATACCCAAAAATCACGAAAACTGGCATGCAGCTACAGTTCGACATTACGGTCCCAACGAAACTGGTTTCGTTGGATTTCGACTCCGTTTGCACACACAACGTATTTTTAACCGTTAGAATATCGATTGTTATTCACTTTAAAAATCGGTACGGCCATATAATGACTTCAAAAATCACGAAAATTGAAATCTAGAAATAATTTAATATTGCGGATCCAACAAAGTTAGTTTCATCGAATTCTGAGGTCGTTTGCAAAACTAGCTATTTTTAAAGCTCAACTGGAGCACCCCATTCTGAAATGCTTCTTCTTATGAACCCCTTCTCAAGCAACTCTTTCACTTGCTTACTGAGTTCTCTTCTCTCTCTCAGAGCCATGTGGCGTACTGGTAATGCAACTGGCTTTGCATTATCTACTAGGTATATACGAAAGTCTATCTCGCGCCTCGGGGATAAACCCCGAACTTCATCGAAGACGTCACCATATTCACGGACCACACGAAAAAATTCTAAATCATTGTTGGACGTGTCAAGAGATTATAGGTAGCTAAGCATCACCGGACCTCTAGGGTCACAAGAAATATCAAGGGTCTTACCACAACGAGTCAGCAATCTAACTACCCTTGTTTCACAGTCTAGGATGGCACCGTATCTGGCTAGCCAATCCATATCTAGAATCAAGCCGTAGCCCATGAATTCAAGAACGGAGGTGTTGCATTCAAACCCAATGCCCAAGATTGAAACCCTCAAATCCCAACAAATCATCGAAAGATGAGCCGAACCACCAATAGGACTTGAGACTACTATGGGATCCATAACTAGACTAGTATTTAGGTGCAGTGTTTTAACTAATGAAGCAGATACAAACGAGTGTGAAGCGCCAGAATTCAAACAAGGTTCGAACAGGATGATCAAAAAGAAAAACCAAACTTCCAACCAAGATATCTCTCCCTCTATCTGGTATGCCAGCCATGATGGAACGCGTCTGCCCTCCAGAAGATCCTGTACTCCGTCCTTACCTTTGCCATTTTCTTTTTTGGACGATCCTAATAAGATGTCATGTTTCTCCGTAACGATAACAACTAGTCTTCTTCTTCTTTCTACCATCTTTATTTAAGTAGTCAGGTATTTCACAGGTGTGGCCCTTCCTTTTCTCTTGGCCCCTTGTTATACTTACCACCTTCCTTTGGATCTACTTTCTTATTGTGTGTCCTATCCATGTCTCTCCTGCACATTCTCCATTCGTGACCTCCTACCAAAATGAGGCTTCGTCTTTCTTTGACCAAGCAGCTAATTGAACCTTCCTGCCATCGTCTATCTTAAAGGTACCAACAAGTCATCCACTTCCTTATAGCTTTGACAAACGTCCCAGTCCTATGAAGCGGTTTTCCGACCATCGTACGGAATTCTTACCTATCTTAGAAAAAGCGTCTATACGTGGAGGAAGAAATTCAAAAAGTAAAGAGGAAGAGATTTAAAATAGAGAATCGAAGGAAAGATATATGGCTCTTGGGGATTATGTTTTTCAAAATAAACTTTTGTCTTAAAAATACTCTCCTTAAAACATATTTTTTAAAGTATTTCTTTATAAAAATGCTTTTGAAAGCGGTTTTTCAAAATCTCTTATCTGTTTTGGTAACCTTCAGCTCTGATACTACATGTAACAACCCACGCCCATTAATGTCACTCACAAAGGGAATACATCAACTTTCATGGAGTATTATTGGTGTATAAAACGGAATATAACAACACAGATACATATATTGGTACTTTAAAATTTTAAAACAACTTTTATTGCAGCGGAGAAATAGTTTGGTTACAACAACATCAAAAACCAACAATAAAACCAAGTACACTTAATATCCATCTTGAAGAATTATTTCCTGAGTACATAAAGTAAAAAAGCATAACCCCAACATAAGTAGCCATAAAAGAAATAAGCTGAACTTTACTTTCAGCAATCCAAGAACTTCCAAAAGAGAGAGAAAGAGATCCGAATCAAGCTCCACTAGAACTAGTCCCACCCTGAGAACCTGGGGGAAGGGAAGGAAGAAAAGAGGCGAAAACAAAGGGGGCCAGACATAAAGTATGGCGAGTCCAATAACTTTAACAATATAATTATTAAAGTAATTAGAATAACGCATAAACTCGTAAAACAAGGAATGACTGTGAAACAAATGGGCATGACAAAACCAACAAGAGAAATAAGATAATGTTAATTGCGTTCCTAATCACTATAGGATTACTGCACCAATACTAGTCACCCTAAAAGTTGATCCCGCCTACTGAGCAAAATAATAATAATGGTAGTTTCGTGTACCGCTAGCTTTCTTCATAGATGCCGCCTGCTCCTATCTCCACTAGTTGTACCCACTACCCTCCCCATTCTAATTACAACATTTATTCATAATATGGTAGTTGTACTCCTAGCTGTCTTCATAGGTGCCGCCGCCTGCTACTATCTCCGCTAGTCGTACCCACTACCTTCCCAATTCGATCGGCTCCCTAACTCGTAGATACCCGTGCTGGTCCCACAGTGGGGTGTATCACTCCCTAAAGTGGCAACCCGATACCACTAGAGATGCACGGCTTATACCTACACGATGTGACAACATCTTACCTACCAGCCCGGGCCCACGCATGCACATGACCCCGTTGGACTTGCGTTGCCACCGCTAACATGTTTTGACCTCTTACAATCAAACCCAGTAAGCTTGTCCCGTACATCGAGCTCACTTAGATACTAAATGGGTTACTGGTTGAAAAGGGTCCCCACACTTGACACAAGGTTTCCACCTATGCTTGGCCCCCACTAAAATTTTCCACTTAACCCCCTCTTATTCATGTCTTCTTACATGTTTCAACTTAGTTAGGTGTTTATAATTATATCCCACATATCACCCATGTTACCCACTCATTAAATCAACATGTGTTATTGGTTAAGCTTGTCTTAACCCTATCTGCTTATCAGATCAATATGTGATGGCCCGCCCCGCAGCAGCCGACATTTCCTCCGAAAGTGCGTTGTACACATGCCCGACTAGCACGGAACGGTCGCCAAAGAAAGGGAAGAATAGAATGAACTAATCGGAAACCCTGTAGAATGTCTCACAGCGCATGGAACAAAATATAATAATAATGTACTTGACATAAAATAGGTGAGACCGTGCATACACTGATAATTAAAACCAACATTAACATCATCATCAGAGTAGCAGAAATCCAAATACAGCTTATTACAACTTTCCAAATTACTGTCTCTAAATAAAAGAAAGAAAGGTACACCACTAATGCCCAAAGTAGTGACCGCAACAACACAGGGAGAATGTCTATATATATCTATTATACGTGGAAGCCTCCTGCTCGTCTCCGGCACAACTACTCGTGCATACCACCTAACCTGTCTCTAGTCTGCTCGAGAGAGAACCCAAAGTAATAAGAAGAGACATAAAACTCTGGGTCAGACAAAAAGTCTAGTTTGAGCGATAAGCAGCTAAACAGAACAATAACAGGTATACTGAACCATATCTGAACCTGGACCTGCAACCAAAGAGTTAGCACTACATACTGTACAATACTCTAAGGTGCCACTAACATATGGTGTAAAGAATATGGGGTGGGGGTGTGTATGTCATAGTGATGGCAAACAAATCAAGCATAACAACCATCCTCACATCTCTCACTTAGTGCGTAAAGCATACGATATCCACCACTTTGATCACTAGACCCATCGAAGTAGTGACGGAGTTCGACTTGTACAACTACTACTACTACCAAGCTTATCCCATGGAGTCATGACCAAATCTTTACAAATGACCTCACTTCATTAGTCTATAGCTCTTTAGTCGTACCTAGGCCATTGTGGCCCTAAATCCATTCACGTACCCCCTACACATAGTGATCTAAAGCTACAGACATCGACAACCCCTTAGCATACGTCCCGTAGAAATGCACAACTCATGAAGTTCCCTCCTTGGTTCCTATCTGGATCATGAGGTACAACTCCTCATTTGGACTTCCTTTGCATCACGGGTTTAGGTCTATTTGGTGTTCGATCCTCCAGTTCAGTTCGGTTCGCCACTTCCTGCTTGGTTCGGTTCGAATGCTCCTTTCTAGTTCAGTTTGGTTGCTCGGATGCTCTTATTTGGTTCGGGTTAGAGTCCCCTATCCGGTTCGGATCGGATGCCCCTATCCGTTTCGGATCGAATGCCCCTACCCAGATGCTCTTACCCGGATGCTCCTATCTGGATGCTCCTATCCAAATGCACCTAACCGAATGGTCCTATCCGAATGCTCCTATCCGGATGCTCCTATCCGAATGCTCCTATCTGAATGCTCCTATCCGGTTTGCTACAAGTTTTTCCAGCAAGCTATTTTTGCCAAACGACGGCGTTTTCAACCATTCTAACTTTTCTATGCAATCAAAAAACATACCATACAGTCATAGCAACATGTATAATCATCCCCAAACACTAAAAAAACAATATGACATGCTTATATGGATCAAACATACCCAAAAACCCATGTTTTCCCCTTAATCATGTTTAACAACAACTAATGATAGGATTAGCAAAACTTAACCAAATTAACCCAAATTTCTATCAGAGCCCTAGAATATCATTTTAGAATTTTACAAATTTTTCCAGATTTTTCTAAGCTATAATTTCGCTAATTATCACTAATCACCCCTAATTAGCCGTGATTATTGAAAAACAATGCAAATCACTCACCTTGGCCACAAATAAAATACCAAATCTGAAATGATTCCCTGTTTGGCGCTGTTCCCAATGTAACACAGCAACTCTAACCTTGCTTTGGTGCTTTCTCTCCTTAATTTGATGAAATTTAAGCCAAAACTTGATTAAGAAGTGATTAGAGGTGTATTAAGATGTTGGAGGCCATTGTTTGGTCGAAGAAAGGGTTTGTGGCGGCTGGGAAACTGAAATGAAATGAAAACCTAACTCATTTCAGCCTCCCCATAACCCTAATCCCGAAACGGGTTATGGGCCCATTTACTAATCACCTCATTTGGCCCGATTAAGCAGTTTATCACCTTCTGAAACTTGTTTCGGCCATATCTCCCAAACGGTGAGTCTGTTTGGCTAATGTGACCACTCTACAGAAAGTTAAACCATCACCCGGAGCCAATGGAAGTGGTTTCAGGTCAAAACTCCTTTCCAACCAAAAGTTATGGCCAAAACAAGATCAGTTAGGGGCAAAATGGTCATTTAAAAATCAGCAAAAATCATGAACATGGGAAATGACCCCAATAGTCGTCTCCCAAAGTTACATGACCATACGACTTCGTACGTGAAAGAAATAAATATTCTACGATCATTCGATGGGTAGAATGCGGGTCGTTACACAATATATATATATATATATATATATATATATATATATATATATATTTGGTTAAGCTGGTCTTAACCCTATCCACTTATATATTATTGGCTAAGTTGGTCTTAACCCCATCCACTTATATATTATTGGCTAAGTTGGTCTTAACCCCATCCACTTATCAGATCAATATGTTTTATTGGTTAAGTTGGCCTTAACCCTATCCACTTATCAGATTAATATATATAATTGGTTAAGATGGTCTTAACCCTACCCACTAATCAAATTAATATATATTATTGGTTAAGATGGTCTTAACCCTACCTACTTATCAGATTATTGGTTAAGCTGGTCTTAACTCTATCCACTTATATATTATTGGTTAAGCTGGTCCTAACCCTACCTACTTATCAGATTATTGGTTAAGCTGGTCTTAACCCTACCTACTTATCAGATTATTGGTTAAGTTGGTCTTAACCCTATCCACTTATCATGTTATGTATCATACATACATACATACATATACATATATATATATATATATATATATATATATCGTACAACATATTTTACTTAGTTTATGGTTAAGTACATCTTAGTTCACAAATACATTGGTTAAGAGAATAACTCCCTAAGTATCAACCCCAAAGATCGAAATCAACATCAGATTGGTACTCAGAGAATTACTCAACTCAAGTAAACTTTTGTTTGTCATTCATATTCGTCTTTGATCAGCATTAATTAATTATTAATGTGCAGACCTCTCACGTTAATTCGATTTCTTGTGGCTGCTAGATATGTCGGGCGGTTCCGGGCAGACTTCCACCACAAGCCAGACTTAACCTTGTGTCTAAGCATCTTTTAATTATGCCTGCGACCTCTCACATTAGGATACCGTTTGCAGTTGCTGGATATGTCGGGCGAGGCCGGGCAGTCTTATACCACAAACGAGCCTAACATCGTGTCTTAGGCATTTATTATGCATTTAATTTATGCCTTTGACCTCTCACATTAGACTACCGTTTGTGGTTGCTGGATTTGTCGGGCGGGTCCGGGCAGTCTTATACCACAAATGAGTCTAACCTCGTGTCTTAGGCAATTATTATTACATAATATTATTCAATCCCAATTTGAATTAATATCCCTATTTTAGATTGTCAATAACTTCCAAATTTAATACATGTCCATAATTGTCACTTAAATTATGTCCAAAATTTTCAGGTATATAAATTATACCAATTAATGTCTCAAATTAATTATATGCTTTTAAAGCCATTTTATGCCAATTCACAATATTAATATTTAATATTTTCCTATTGTCCCCGCGTCGTTCGTACGTTTAATATGAAATATGTTAGGCCCGCAAATAATCTAACTCATAAAAAGAAAAGAAGCATCACAACTTGCAAAACATACAAAATAGATCTAACTTGAAAATAAGAATTATAACATAATCTTGCATAGCCAACAACTTGCATAGGCAATGGACATATAGAACATAAATTTGCATAAACTATGTACTCCCATGGATCTAAATATAGATATAAACATAAAATTGTGAACTTGCATATATGACTATGGTTTTCACTAAACTTGCATATGGGTTCCATAGAAACTTACATATGAATTTAAACATGTAAACTAATATCACATGTTTTACATATAAACTCGCATACATATATATATTTGATTTACATATAAGCTTTAGTATAATTCGCATACAGACTTGCATATGATTCACATACAAACTAGCATATGATTTACATCCAAACTCCCATATAAACTGATGTCATAAAATGAATCAAGTTAAACATATGTGATTGGTCATATGAAATAGATCCACTAACATAAGTTAACAAAACTATCACATGTTCACAAACAGATGATAAAAAAATTAAGTAACATCACATGATTCAACAGGCATATTCTCATAATCCAAATTATAACTCATCATAATTAGTTTATTAATTATTTCGTGAAAGAAATTGTACTCACAAAGACGGACTAGACAAGATGATAATTCATTTGTCGTTTGTATTAGAATCCTGACTTGTAATTCCTAAGCTTTAAGAAGAAGATGAACTATTCCAACAGCATATGGACGTCTTTTACTTATTTTAATTAGGATTGAGGCAGCATAGTGTTACAATGGTTTGGTGTGGGGAGAAAGTGAGGTTTGGGGATGTTTAGATAGGTTAGGAGCCAAAGAATCCATCCAGAAAACAAGTCCGGGTGCAAAATCCCGTATCTGCTTCTGATCTGACCAAATCAGGGGAGGTCGACCCCCAGGTCGACCTGTATAGGGGAGGTCGACACCCTGGTCGACCTAGCCTGCGGCAGGAAAAATCCCGCCGAGCCCGCTTCTTTTTTTTCGTTTCAATTTTGAATTTGAATTCGTGCTGTTTTGATTTACTTAAATCCCTGAAATTTTTGAAGGCCATAACTTCCTCATACGAAGTCCGATTTAGGAAAACTTGACTCTATTCCAAGCAGAATTCTGAGACGAACGCAATGGCTTAACCCATTTCCCTTAATTCTTCTCCTAAAAATTAAGTGTTCTAAAATTTGTTAATTTTAATATTTAAAATTACGCGGTGTTACACCATGTGTATACGAAGTTTTAATATACTGAATTGATATTGAATCACACTCTAGTCGCCCGGAGATGATTCTGATGATCGGTATACCATCATCAGCAATTGTGTTCGACTTTCGAAAGTGGGATGTGTGTATGATTCCATTAGACTGGTGTGAGAACCAAAACTAGATAGGGTTATTGTTGTGAATTGGCATCAAAAACATGATTTTTTGCATATATGTCAAAGCTATAAATTTGAAACGTTAATCAACTAATTGATTGATGGTTGTGTTGTTTGATTAATAGTTTAACTAATGAGATTGTTGAAATAAATATGTAAAACCCCACGTCCATTAATGTCACTCACAAAGGGAATGCATTAACATTCATGGAGCATTTTAAGTGTGTATAGAACATAAACTTAACAACAAGACATATATAAACAGTGCTAAAACTTTAAAACTTTATTTCATTGCAGCGGAAAAAACATAAGTTTGATTTCATCATCAAAACCAGAGTCAAAGTACATAATATCCATCTTGACCAACTCAAAGTACATAAACTGAAAGACATAACCCCAATACAAAATAGCCATAAATAAGAGAGGCTGAACTTTACTTCAGCGATCCAAGCAACTTCTAAAAGCAGAGATACAGCTGTCCAAAATCAAGCTCCGTTGGTGCTAGTTCCAAACTGAGCACCTGGGGGGGGGAGGAAACAAAGGGGATCAGACATAAAGCCTGGCGAGTGCGATAATTTTAACAATATAATTACCAAAATAACTAGGCTAAGGCATAAGTTGGAAAATAGGGAAATGACTGTGAACAATTGGGTATAACAAAACAAGGAAATAAGATGAACAAAGATAACGTTAAAGGCACACCTAAATCACTATAGGATAATTACTATGCTGCACCACCACTACTATATGCACCACCACTTGTTACCCTAAGGTAGATCCCGCCTACAGAACTTAATAATGATAATGGTAGTTTCGTGCACCCCTAGTTGCCTTCATAGGTGCTGCCTGCCCCTATCTCCACGAGGTGTACCCACTACCCCCATGCGATCGGCTCCCTAACTCGTAGATACCCGTGCTGGCCCCATAGTGGGGTGTATCACCCCCCAAAGTGGCAACCCGATACCACCAATAATGCACATCTTATACCTAAACGATGCAACAACGTCTTACCTACCAGCCTGGGCCCACACACGCACATGAACCCATTGGACTTGCATTGCCACCGCTAACCCATTTTGGCCTCTTACAGACAAGCCCAGTAGGCGTGTCCCGTCCTCGAATTGGGTCGAGCCCACAAAGACACTTATCGGTTACTGGTTGAAATGGGCCCTCATTACTTGACACAAGCTATCCACCTAAGCTTGGTCCCCTCTAGTACATCCCACTTAACCCCCTTCTTATTCATGTTTACTTACATGTTTCAATTTTGGTTAAGTGTTTCTAATCGTATTTCAAATGCCACCCAAGGCACCCACTAGATTCCACATGCCACCCAAGGCACCCACTCAAACCCCTGATGTCCCATTACATGTTTATCTGGTTAAGTGTTTCTTAATTCATTAAGACCGTAACCTTATAAAGACCTCTCACATTAGACTGGCATTTGTGGCAGCTGGATTTGCCGTGCAGGTCCGCGTAGTCTTACACCACAAAAGAGCCTAACCTCGTGTCTTTACAACTGTTACGCATTTAGTTTATGCCTAAGACCTCCCACATTAGACTGGCATTTGTGGCAGCTGGATTTGCCGGGCGGGTCTGGGCAGCTTACACCACAAAAGAGCTTATCCTCGTGTCTTAGACGATTAATTACACCTAATTAATCATTTCCCAATTTGAATTAATTTCCCTATTCAAATTCCAAATTTAACTATGGCCATAATTGACTCCATTACTTCCATCTATTTATGGTATGTAAAATCATACCAATTTACATCACAATTCTATATTATGCCATTTAAGGCATTTATGCCAATTTTCAATATTAAATCTTTTAATATTATCCCTTTCCCCACGTTGTACATTCGTTCGTTTAATGTAAAATATACGTTAGCCTTGAATAGTCTAACTCATAGAATAAAGAGAAAACATCACAACATACATAGAAATAAAACTAGATCTAAACATAGTGGGTGAACTTGCATGTGTGAATGATGTTCTACATCTAAAACTTGCATAGGCCAAAGTTACAACTTGCATAAAACTACATATGTCTTTGATCCAAACCTAAAGGTGTAAACTTGTTTAGGTAATGGTCACAACTTACATAAATCATGTATGTCATAGATATACATCTAAAGGGGTAAACTTGCATAGTAAATAACCACAAACTTGCATAACATGATTCATATTCCAAACTCATATATTTATATAAACTTGCATATGTGATTTATGCAACATAACAATGGTGTAAACTTACATCCAAACATGTAAACTAGCATGTAGAATTTAGCATATAACTCTTACATGTCATAGCCTAACTTTAGATCTAAAATAGATGTCATGAAACATGTAAGGTTATACATAATTTTTACTAACTTGCATATGATTCATGTCTAAATCAATATCTAAACTCGCATACATACATATGATTTATCATATGAATCAACATAACCAAACTAGCATATGAACAACATGATGATTTGGTTATACATAAGCCAATCATAGAATTACAACATAGATGATAGCATCATAACTTTACAACATAGATGATAACATCACAACATAACATCATAGAATTTACAACATGTATGATAACATCACAATTTTACAACATAATTACTACATGTGGTCATTAATTCACATCATATCGATATAATCCTCATCATAATTTAATCCAATTAAATTGCTAATTATTTTATTAAAGAAATCGAACTCACAACTCAAAGAAGGTCTTGAGTTCTGAATTCTAAATTCTGAAGTCGTATTAGCTTTCCTTTGAAGAAGATTCGTTGTTAGAGTTGAATAGAATTGAATTTGATTTGCTTTCTTCCTCTCTAATTGGTGGCGGCTATTCTGAGTTGTTAGGTGATGGCATAGAGGCCATGAATCTAATTTTAATTTGATTTTTGGGTTTGAGTTTATAGGTGTTTTTATAGAGTTTAGGATTAGTTTAAGCCGTCCGATCAATCCAGAATTAATCCCAGCCAATCAGAGCAGATCAGAAACCCTAATGAGTCAGCACACAGTCATTAACAGGTCACTAATCAAATTTTCCCGGCGGGGCAGGTCGACCCCCTGGTCAACCCTGTGGTCGACCTGGTTAGGGTAGGTCGGCCCCCAGGTCGACCCTTTGGTCGACCTGGCCCTGGCCGGAATTTTCCCGCCTAGCCTGTTTGAGAAATTTGAATTTTCTGAAATCTGTTTTGAATTTTCTGAAACTTTCGATGGCCATTACTTCTTCATATGAAGTCCAATACACGCAAACTCGGACTCTATCTCAACCAAAATTTCGAGACGAACACAATGGTGCAACCTGTTTTCCTTAATTCTCACATCTGAGATTAGTTATTCTTTAATTTGTGAACATTAATATTAGCAGAAATACGGGGTGTCACATTCTCCCCTCCTTAAAGGATTTCGCCCCAGAAATCTCCAAGTTAAGGAGAATGCATATCCTAACATCGAAACAACCATCTACTCAACCATCAAACACAGGCATCCATTGTCCTTATAAAATTCCTAATGTTGTATGAACATATGCAAGAAGTGTGTGTATATGTTCTCTATCTAATGCAAAATCAGGCAGTCTACTGATTCAGTTGTCCTCCTTAATGCAAACCATGATAGTGCCATGCGTCCATTATGTATGCGAAAGAATCCTATTGATACATATTATTTCTACATGTGTGCACAACCATTTACCAAAACGCAACATCCATATGATAACACAACCATTATACATCCATTAACTTAAATATGCGCACACATTTATATGCAGTATGCAATATGAATTGACTGAGCCGATCTAGCGCCTAAAGTGTGTGCATATGCATCCACGAGCAACCACTAGCAAACACTTGCATCCACATGCATCCATCATACATAACATGTCTCAAACACATGTTTCAACCATAGGATTACCCAATCTAAAGGTCAAATATACTAGCGAGAGGACATACTAAGGATAAGATATGTAACACCCCACCTCCGCCAATGCCACTCTTGCAAGTACACTAGCTTTGGAGGGGCGTTAAACAAGGTAAACATGCATGCAGATATCACAAGACAGAACATATAAGTAAAAACAGAGTAAAATAAAGCAGCGGATAAAACTAACATTTCCAAACCATAGTCAAGTTACATCAAAGTACCTGGTCATTATTTTCCATAAAACAAAGTCTAGAAACATAAACTGAAAACTGGAAAGAAAATCATAAAGTAACTATCCCCAAGGTAGAAGAAAGCCATAGCGAGCTCAAGTCCAAACCGTACATGAGCTATCCAGAAAAGCAGCTAAAGATCCCAACTAGGTGCTAGTGTTCCCACCCTGTAAACCTTGGGGGGGGGGGAACGAAAGAAAAGAGGCAAAAGAAAATGGGTCAGTCAAAAGACTGGTAAGTCCTATCTACTATTAGTATAAAAACTACTAAAGTTAACTTGGCATGTAAACAGAGGTGAAACATAGGATGATAACTGGCATGGTGAAAAGTTAACAAGATTGATCAAGTGTAGCATCGCATATACAAGGTTAAGTTTTGCACCAAGTGTACTAGTATTCCAACCCATGTCAAGTATAAACAAGAAATGATCCCTTGGCCCAAAGCTGGCCCAATATCATGAGGTGACCTAAATCAAGGTCCAACAACACGGTCTAATCGATCGGCTCCCTAAAAGCCTAACTCGTCAAGTGTCGGTGTCATACGGCCCAATCACGAAGTGTAGTCAAACTGTGCTAGGTCCACCCTAGGGTGTATCAAGCCCTAGGGTGCCAACCACGGACACAAATCAAGCACGCACAGTCTAAACCTACTGGTGTCCGTGTCTGCTTTTTCAACTCCGGACTATGTGCACGACCATAGTCTGCCTGAACCTACACCGGCGCACCTACTCAGCTGTCATTTTGGTCGCTTACATGTCAGCCCAGTAATCGTGCCCCACCCTAGCCTAGTCCCTAGGGTATCATGATACAACCAAGAGGGTTACTGGTGAAAAGGACCACGTAATTAGGGTGTCTAACGGGTTAAACGTGGTTAACCCTATCCAATCAAGTATCAAGTTGGTTAAGTGTACCCAAGGTTCATGACTTAACCCCATCAACCCATCGTGTTTAATTGGTTAAGTATTCAAGTGGTCAATGACTTAACCCTACCATGTGGCATTAATTAATTTAATGCACCCAACCTCTCACATTAGACCTTGTTGTGGTTACTAGTTAGGCCGGGCGGGTCCGGGTAGCTTTACACCACAACTTAGTCTAACCTCGGGTTTCACGTGCGACATGACCAACTACTCACATTGGGTCCTATTACTTGTAGCCACTAGTTAAGTCGGTCGGGTCCGGGTAGATTTATGCTACAAACTCAACCCAACCTCGAGTTGGCCATCCTCATGATTTCTAGAAGTCATGTCCAAGTTCATGTTCATGTTTCAAGCATAATCACATGTCATATTTCATGTCATCTTTTCAAGTCGTGTTTTTATGTCATTCTAGTTTACCCACAACGTAACCCCATCGCATATAAGTTCGCATAAACGCAAATAGATCTCAAAGGGGGAAACTTAGAAGCATGACATAATTAATAAGGTTTGGGCCACAAGTTAAACATGGTGGCATATGAGGCAAATGTGTTCACAAACTTGCATATTACATTATAGGCCTAAAAACATGCATGATATCAACTTTAGCAAAATAGATGAAACATGGTCATAAATGACATAGGATGATAGCAAGTGATTCGCATATAGCATCATATGCAAGATAACACAAGGTTTATGAGAGATCATAAACTTGCATATTACATTATAAGCCTCAAAACATGCATGATATCAAACTTTAGCAAATTGGTGAAACATGATCATAAATGACATAGGGTGATAGCTAGTGATTCGCATATAACATCATATGCAAGATAAAACAAGGTTTATGAGAGTTTCTATGTTGCTTTATGCAACATTTCCAATCAAAGCTCATAGCTTTCTATGCATAAGGTCAAGGTGATAGCTTTACAAACATGCATAGAATAAATCTATGCATAACAAGATAGAATCAAAGCACAAATCACATTTAGGCCCAAACTCAAACTTGCAACATGTCATATTTAACTTCATAGTTAGAATCTAAGAGTAGTATAGGGCTTACAATGCTTATGAAGACTTATAAAATGAAATAAGATTGAGACGAAGCCACTAGCAACTCTAAACACTCCCAAATAATAAGCTCCAATGAAAACCCTTGAGAAACAAGCAAAAGATCCTTGCTTTGATGAAGAAAGATTGAACTTTGGCCTTAAATCAAGCTTAGAAACTCTCAAACAAGCTTAGGAACTCTCATATGAATGAAGGTGGAGGCTATGACAAGAGGGTAAAGGCCATGGTTAAACATTTTGGCATAATCTAGTTGTAGGTTTGATATATGATGGTTTAGGCTAGGTATTAGGGTCCTTTTATAGAAGATTAGGTTAGTTTAGGCCATAGGATTAACCCTAATTCAGATCTGGGCCATCAATTCACGTCATTAGCCTCCAAACATGTCTTGAGAAACAAGTCAGGTGCACCCAGGCCAGACTAGCCGACCACCCAAATCGACAGGGGTGTCGACTGGGCAGTTGACACAGCCTGGGGTGTGTCGACTCCCAAGTCGACTCCCCAGTAGACTTGGGGGGGGTGTGGAGGGAACTTTTCCCGCTTATCCTGCTCAGTTGAAATTTGAATTAAAAATTAAAAATTCAAATTTGAACTTGAAATTTTCTGAAAACTTTGACGGGCCATAACTTGGTCATACGGACTCCGATTTTCGAAAACTCGGACTCTATTTCACGTATTTTTCCGAGACGAACGCAATGGCCCAGCCCGTTTCCCTTGATTCAGAATTTATCTTTCAATTCTGCCTTGATTTATGTTATAACTTGTTATTCCAAATACGGGTTGTTACATCCTCCCCACCTTAAAGGATTTCATCCCCGAAATCTTCAAGTTAGGAAGAACGTATCCTACCAACCATCATCCATCTACTCAAAACATCATCCACGTGCAGTCATTATCCTTAAAAGATTCTAAATGCTGTATGATCATATGCGAAAGGTGTGTGTAAATGTACTTATCTAATGCGAAAATCAGGCGGTTACTGATTCAGTAAACCTCCTTGATGCAAATGTATGTTAGTGTAATGAGTCCATATGTATGCAAATTCCTAACATGATTCATAATCTCTACATGAGTGCACATAACATTCATCCATATGCAACATCCACGTGATAGCATAACAAGTTTCAACCATGTATAAATAGACACTCATGCATATGCAATATGAAAGTGCGTGAGCTGGTCTTAGTGCCTAATGTGTATCATGCATCCACGAGTATCCACTTGCAAACACTTGCAACCACTTGCAAACATCAAACATACATGTTTCAAATACATGTTTCATCCAAAGGGTTTCTACCTAAGGTTCTCATGACAAGGTTAACGAGATAACAAGATAAACAGGATAAGCATGGATAGCAAAAAGGAAGATATGCTAACAAGGGAAAAAGAGATTGAGAATGTACCCTTAAAAAAGAAATGGATAAAGCCCACGCATCTTCTCCTCAGTTTCCCAAGTTGCATCCTCTTTGGCCTCACTCTACTAAACCTTCACCAATTTGACCTCTCGATTCCTTAGCTTCCTGGTCTCTGTTCCCAAGATACGAATCAGAGCTCTCCTCAAGGTTGCCTCTTTCTCTACCTCCATGTCTTCAAGAATGCTAGGTTCAACCACCTCAGCTGACTCATGTAGGCACTTTCGGAGATGCGAGACATGAAAGACATTATGCACTCCGGCTAGCATCTCGGGCAATTCCACCTTATAAGCCATCTTCCCAATTCTTTCTATGATAGGGAAGGGTCCTACGAACCTTGGTGCCAGCTTCCCAACTGCTCCAAAACGAACCACATTACGCAAAGGAGAAACCACGAAAACCATGTCTCCCACTCCGAATTCCAAATCTGTCCTTCGCTTGTCGGCATAGGATTTCTGGTCTGTCTTGGGCCGCTTTCATCCGTCTTCTCACCAATTCAACTTTCTCGGATGTGTCCCATATCATATCGGGCCCAAGTATAAGCCTATCCGTTGTCTCCCACCAACAAGATGGTGACCTACACGGCCTCCCATACAAAGCTTCAAATGGTGCCATCCCTATGCTGGCTTGATATCTATTATTATAAGCAAACTCTACAAGAGGAAGGTGGTCTTCCCAAGTACCACCAAAGTCAAGAACACAAAGCCTCAAAAGATCTTCTAGCACTCTATTCACCCTTTCGGTTTGGCCATCCGTCTGGGGGTGATAGGCTGTACTTAGATTCAATCGCGTACCCATCGCTTCTTGCAGACTATTCCAGAACTGGCTAGTGAAAATTGGGTCACGATCGCTAACTATGCTAGAAGGAACTCCATGCAATCGCACTGTCTCTCGAAGATAAACAGATGCTAGCCATGATGCGGTCCTCTTGCTCTTTACTGGAATGAAATGAGCACTCTTCGTAAGTCTATCAACTATGACCCATATGCTCGTATTCCCTTTCCTTGACCTCGGCAATCTGTCCACAAAATCCATAGAGATAGTTTCCCACTTCCACCGCGGGACCTCCAATGGATGCAATAGCCCACCGGGTTTCTTCGACTCGGCTTTCACTTGTTGGCACACCATGCACTTTGAAACATACTCTGCCACATCTTTCTTCATTCCAGCCCAAAAGAAAATGCGCTTCATATCCCTATACATCTTATCCCCTCCAGGATGTATAGTCATCTTCGAGTGATGTTCTTCTTCGAGAACTTTATGCACCAAGCTCCTACTTGTGGAACGCATAGCCTTCCATCACGCCTTAACCAACCTTTGTCATCAATAGTATATCTAGCCAGGTGACTAGACGTCTCACCATGAATCAACTTGTCCATGATCTCGACTATCTGCGGGTCTTCCTTCTGCGAAGTCCCTACTTGATCAAGAAGTATAGGTCTAAGTTCAAGGGATGCTAATGAACACGTCATCGACTCAACAGCTGTTGTGAAATCAAAGGTTGCCAAGAACTCTAGGCTCCTCATCTCAACAAACAAGGGACTCAAAGTCAACCTACTTCTTCTTAGTGCATCTGCCACAACATTACCCTTGCCAGGGTATAAGCTATCTCAAAGTCATAAGATGCCAAGAATTCCATCCACCTTTGCTGCCTTAGATTCAGATCTTTCTGCGAGAAGAGGTACTTGAGTGACTTGTGATTAGTATATAACTCAAACCTTTCTCCTAGAAGATAGTGGCGCCAGGATTTGAGTGCAAAGACGATCGCTGCCAACTCCAAATCATGAGTGGGATAGTTCCTCTCATGAACTTTAAGTTGCCTACCCCCATAACATATCACTCTTCCTTCCTGCATCAGAACAGCACCTAACCCCGTGCCACATGCATCGGCGTACACGGTAAACATCTTACCTCCATCGGGTAATGCCAAAACTGGGGCTGTGGTAAGGGCCCTCTTGAGCCTTTGAAAAGCAAGTTCACACTCTAAGTCCCATGCAAAGACTAAGTTCTTCTTCGTCAACTTAGTAAGAGGGGCTGAAATCTTAGCGAAGTCCCTGATGAACTTCCTATAGTAGCCCGCCAGACCGAGAAAGCTTCTTACTTTGGTTGCATTCTTAGGAGTCTTCCAGTCTTGAACCGCAACTACTTTCGCGGGATCCACCGCTATGCCTTGCTTAGAAACTATATGTCCAAGAAACCGAACTTCCTTTCTCCAAAAATGGCATTTGGAGAATTTGGCTTTCAACTGATGAGTTCTAAGCGTATCCATTACTTCCTTGAGATGTCTAGCTTGTTCTTCCTCATCCTTTGAGAAATCAGAATATCATCCACGAAAACAACAACAAACTTGTTAAGGAACTCCCTGAACACCCTACTCATCAAATCTACGAAGTAGGCGGGTGCATTAGTCAAACCGAATGGCATGACAAGCCATTCAAAGAATCCGTCTGGAGTCCTAAACGCAATTTTATCAATACTATCCTCAGCCACTCTAAACTGATGGAATCCGGTGGCTAGATCGAGCTAAGAGAAAATAGAAGCACCAACAAGCTGGTCAAAGAGGTCATCAATCCTCGGTAATGGGTGCCTATTCTTCTTTGTCAGCTTGTTCAACTCTCGATAATCAACACATAGACGAAGCGAACCATCCGCCTTGGTAGCAAATACCACAGGAGCACCCCATTCAGAAATGCTTCGCCTAATAAAAATTTTCTCAAACAGCTCCTTGATTTGCTTACTGAGCTCTCTCCTTTCTCGTGGGGCCATGTGCCTAACGGGCAATGATACTGGCTTGGCATTATCAACAAGATAAATGCGGAAATCTATCTCTCGTTTAGGGTGTAACCCCTTAACCTCTTCAAAGACATCAGGATATTCTCGAACCACCCTTACAGATTGCAGATCATTGATGGACGAGTCAAGAGATTCAAGATAACATAACATGACGGGATCCAGCAGGTTGCAAGAAATCTCTAGGGTATTACCGAGGCGAGTCATGAGCCTCACCCCCCCTATGCTCACAATCGAGAATGGCTCCATAACTGGACAACCAATCCATGCCCAAAATCAACCCGTATCCCGTGAACCCGAGAACATAAGAATTACACGTGAATTCTACGGTCAAGATAGAAATCTTCAAATCCACACAAATCATAGATAGATGGGCGGAACCTCCAATTGGATTTGAAACACTAACGGGATCCTCAACAAGACTAGTACTTAGGTGCAAACTTTCAACAATGTCAGAAGAAATAAAGGTATGCGAGACGCCAGAATCAAATAAAGTGCGAACAGGAAAGTCAGAAATATAAACAAGACTTTCTACAGAAATACTACCTCGGTCATGAACTGGAGCAGTGTTGAGAGCATGCACTTGCCCTCCAGAAGGTCCTGCACGCTGAGTCTGCCCTTGCTTCTTGGGGCAATCCTTGCTAAAGTGTCCAGTCTCTCCACAGTGAAAGCATTCGCCCAACTTCCTCTTCTTCTTCCTACAATCTTTAGCTATGTGCCCAACAATCCCACAGAAGTTGCATTTTCTTGGGTCCTTTGCCTTGGCCTTGTTTCCCTTGTTGTTCTTGTTGTTCTTATTGTTCTGATTGCTCTGGTTCCCTCCCCACTTGGAGTCCGTCTTTTTGGTTTGGGTCTCATTAAGCTTGACTTCTTTCTTCTTTTCATCTCCCTGAAGCAATGCCATGTCCACTAGGCTTTCAAAAGTGGCCCCATGGGTATATGTGACATGGCTAAACCTTGTAATGGCTCATTCAACCCTCATGCAAAGCGTAGAGCCTTCTTCTGGGGAGTATTAATCATGTCCAAACCGAATCGGGCAAGCTGGTTAAACTTATTCACATACTCCCTCACTGTCATGTCCCCTTGCTTCAAAGATATAAATTTCTCCAATTGCAGATTCGCCTCAGCAGATGATAGAAACTTAAGCCCAAACCTCGTCCTAAAGTCGGCCCAAGTCTCTATAGGCCTAGTAGCATTGGTGACCTCCCACCAATAAGCAGCTTCCTCTTTCAATAGCCATGCTGCCAACAGAACTTTTCTATGGTCTTCCACATCAAAGATGGCGAAGAGATCTTCAGTTTCTTTCAACCAATTTCGCACCTCAACAAAAGTCTCCGTCCCGATAAAATTCTTGCCACCCATTGCCTTAAAGTCTTTGCAAACTTTTGCGAAATCTGCTTGTGGGTGCTGAGGAGGAGGAGGAGGAGGAACCTCAGTTATGGTGGGAGTGGTTGCTGGGCCCACATCGTTGGCCCTAGCTTCCAAGTACCTCCGGAACCATCTGGGAATGGTCACTCCCTCGGGAAGGTTAAGATCGGCCATGCTGAAAAAAGGAAAAGATAGATTTAGAACGAGGAAACGAAGGATAGTGCTAATGTCTTTTGTGGAATAGCCCTTTAAAATAAACTAGACTTTTCTTGGAAAAATACTTAATTGGTTTTGAAAATAGTTTTTCAAAAAGGGTTTTAAAACCTTTGTCCGGTCTAGTAAAACCTTATGCTCTGATACCAAATGTAACACCCTACCTCCGCCAATGCCACTCTTGCAAGTACACTAGCTTTGGAGGGGCGTTAAACAAGGTAAACGTGCATGCAGATATCACAAGACAGAACATATAAGTAAAAACAGAGTAAAATAAAGCAGCGGATAAAACTAACATTTCCAAACCATAGTCAAGTTACATCAAAGTACTTGGTCATTATTTTCCATAAAACAAAGTCTAGAAACATAAACTGAAAACTGGAAAGAAAATCATAAAGTAACTATCCCCAAGGTAGAAGAAAGCCATAGCTAGCTCAAGTCCAAACCGTACATGAGCTATCCAGAAAAGCAGCTAAAGATCCCAGCTAGGTGCTAGTGTTCCCACCCTGTAAACCTGGGGGGGAAACGAAAGAAAAGAGGCGAAAGAAAATGGGTCAGTCAAAAGACTGGTAAGTCCTATCTACTATTAGTATAAAAACTATTAAAGTTAACTTGGCATGTAAACAGAGGTGAAACATAGGATGATAACTGGCATGGTGAAAAGTTAACAAGATTGATCAAGTGTGGCATCGCATATACAAGGTTAAGTTTTGCACCAAGTGTACTAGTATTCCAACCCATGTCAAGTATAAACAAGAAATGATCCCTTGGCCCAAAGCTGGCCCAATATCATGAGGTGACCTAAATCAAGGTCCAACAACACGGTCTAATCGATCCGCTCCCTAAAAGCCTAACTCGTCAAGTGTCGGTGTCATACGGCCTAATCACGAAGTGTAGTCAAACTGTGTTAGGTCCACCCTAGGGTGTATCAAGCCCTAGGGTGCCAACCATGGACACAAATCAAGCACGCACAGTCTAAACCTACTGGTGCCCGTGTCTGCTTTTTCAACTCCGGACTATGTGCACGACCATAGTCCGCCCGAACCTACACCGGCGCACCTACTCAGCCGTCGTTTTGGTCACTTACATGTCAGCCCAGTAATCGTGCCCCACCCTAGCCTAGTCCCTAGGGTATCATGATACAACCAAGAGGGTTACTGGTGAAAAGGACCACGTAACTAGGGTTTCAAATGGGTTAAACGTGGTTAACCCTATCCAATCAAGTATCAAGTTGGTTAAGTGTACCCAAGGTTCATGACTTAACCCCATCAACCCATCGTGTTTAATTGGTTAAGTATTCTAGTGGTCCATGACTTAACCCTACCATGTGGCATTAATTAATTTAATGCACCCAACCTCTCACATTAGACCTTGTTGTGGTTACTAGTTAGGCCGGGCGGGTCCGGGTAGCTTTACATCACAACTTAGTCTAACCTTGGGTTTCACGTGCGACATGACCAACTACTCACATTGGGTCCTATTGCTTGTAGCTACTAGTTAAGCCGGTCGGTTCCGGGTAGATTTATGCTACAAACTCAACCCAACCTCGAGTTGGCC
The DNA here is from genome assembly GCA_030737875.1 of Allium sativum. Taxonomy (NCBI): domain Eukaryota; kingdom Viridiplantae; phylum Streptophyta; class Magnoliopsida; order Asparagales; family Amaryllidaceae; genus Allium; species Allium sativum. Next base: position 961,550,475 of record CM060912.1, on the reverse strand, counting down.
AACCTCATGTTTTCTAGAAGTCATGTCCAAGTTCATGTTCATGTTTCAAGCATAATCACATGTCATATTTCATGTCATCTTTTCAAGTCGTGTTTTTATGTCATTCTAGTTTACCCACAACGTAAACCCATCGCATATAAGTTCGCATAAACGCAAATAGATCTCAAAAGGGGAAACTTAGAAGCATGACATAATTAATAAGGTTTGGGCCACAAGTTAAACATGGTGGCATATGAGGCAAATGTGTTCATAAACTTGCATATTACATTATAGGCCTCAAAACATGCATGATATCAACTTTAGCAAAATAGATGAAACATGGTCATAAATGACATAGGATGATAGCAAGTGATTCGCATATAGCATCATATGCAGGATAACACAAGGTTTATGAGAGATCATAAACTTGCATATTACATTATAAGCCTCAAAACATGCATGATATCAAACTTTAGCAAATTGGTGAAACATGATCATAAATGACATAGGGTGATAGCTAGTGATTCACATATAACATCATATGCAAGATAACACAAGGTTTATGAGAGTTTCTATGTTGCTTTATGCAACATTTCCAATCAAAGCTCATAGCTTTCTATGCATAAGTCAAGGTAATAGCTTTACAAACATGCATAGAATAATTCTATGCATAACATGATAGAATCAAAGCACAAATCACATTTAGGCCCAAACTCAAACTTGCAACATGTCATATTTAACTTCATAGTTAGAATCTAAGAGTAGTATAGGGCTTACAATGCTTATGAAGACTTATAAAATGAAATAATATTGAGACGAAGCCACTAGCAACTCTTAACACTCCCAAATAATAAGATGCAATGAAAACCCTTGAGAAACAAGCAAAAGATCCTTGCTTTGATGAAGAAAGATTGAACTTTGGCCTTAAATCAAGCTTAGAAACTCTCAAACAAGCTTAGGAACTCTCATATGAATGAAGGTGGAGGCTATGACAAGAGGGTGGAGGCCATGATTAAACATTTTGGCATAATCTAGTTGTAGGTTTGATTTATGATGGTTTAGGCTAGGTATTAGGGTCCTTTTATAGAAGATTAGGTTAGTTTAGGCCATAGGATTAACCCTAATTCAGATCTGGGCCATCAATTCACGTCACTAGCCTCCAAACATGTCTTGAGAAACAAGTCAGGTGCACCCAGGCCAGACTGGCCGACCACCCAAGTCGATAGGGGTGTCGACTGGGCAGTCGACACAGCCTGGGGTGTGTCGACTCCCAAGTCGACTCCCCAGTCGACTTGGGGGGGGTGGCGGGAACTTTTCCCGCCTATCCTGCTCAGCTGAAATTTGAATTAAAAATTCAAATTTGAACTTGAAATTTTCTGAAAACTTTGACGGGCCATAACTTGGTCATACGGACTCCGATTTTCGAAAACTCGGACTCTATTTCGCGTATTTTTCCGAGACGAACGCAATAGCACAGTCCGTTTCCCTTGATTCAGATTTTATCTTTTAATTCTGCCTTGATTTATGTTATAACTTGTTATTCCAAATACGGGTTGTTACAAGATAAGTACAAGCTAAGCGATAAAGGAGTAATTAAAAGACATACCCTCGAAAAGAAAAGGGTACAATGAACGCATCTTCTCTTCTGTCTCCCAAGTAGCGTTGCTCTCATCATCTCCCCATTGCACTTTGACTAGTCTGACCTCTCGATTTCTCAACTTCTTAATCTCCGATCCAAGAATGCACGTAGGAGCTCGTCGAATCGTCGCATCACGCTCTATCTTCACCTCTCTAAGCAAGCTCGGCTCTACCACTTCCGCGGTCTCGTGCAGGCACTTCCTCAAATGTGATACATGGAATACGTCATGTACACCACTAAGTCTCTCTGGAAACTCCACTCTATACACCATCTATCCAATCCTCTCCTTAATAGGAAACGACCCTACGAACCTTGGTGCTAACTTCCCAACAGACCCAAAGCGAACGACGTTCTGTAATGGCGACACCTTGACAAAGACCATGTCCCCAATATCAAACTCAAGATCTGTCCTCCTCTTGTCCGCATAATATTTGTTCCTGTCTTGCGCCGTCTTCATCCTCCTTCGAATCAAATCAATCTTTTCTGAAGTCTCCCTAATCATATCGGGCCCAAGCAAGACCTTATCTGTAGATTCCCACCAACACGTAGGCGAACGACACGGCCGCCCATAAAGAGCCTCGAAAGGTGCCATGCCAATGCTAGACTGAAAGCTATTATTATATGCGAACTCTACCAACGGAAGATGTTCCTCCCCTGTACCTCCGAAGTCTAAGACACATAGCCTCAAAAGGTCCTCTAGAATACAATTCACCCTCTCAGTCTGGCCGTCCATCTGAGGATGATATGCGGTGCTCAAACATAACTGAGTCCCTACCGCCTCTTGCAAGCTTTTCCAAAATTCGCTAGTAAAGATAGGATCGCGGTCGCTCACTATGCTAGAAGGAACACGTGCAAACGAACTATCTCTCGAATGTATACAGAGGCTAACCATGGAGCAGTCCTCTTACTCTTCACGGGAATGAAATGGGCGCTCTTAGTAAGTATGTCTACCATGACCTAAATCCCCGTATTACCCTTTCTCGATCTCGGTAACCCATCAACAAAGTCCATTGAGACACTTTCCCACTTCCATTGTGGGACATCCAATAGGTGAAGCAACCCACCGGGCTTCTTTTGCTCTGCTTTTACTTATTGACACACCAAGCATCTAGTGACAAACTCAGCCACATCCCTCTTCATGCCGGTCCAAAAGTAAACTCGTCTCATGTCCACGTACATCTTATCCCCGCCAGGATGGATGGTCATCTTCGAACGATGTGCATCATCAAGAATGGTCTTCCTCAATTCCTCGTCCCGTGGTACACAAAGTCTACCGTCCCTACGTAACCAACCCTTATCATCTAGGGTATACCTACGGAGATGGCTTGATGAATCCCCCCTTTTGAGCTTCTCTACTAACTCAATTAACAGTGGGTCATCTCGCTATGCCTCTCGAGTTCATCCCAAAAGCGTAGGTCTGACCTCTAAGGATGCTAGCAAACCGGGTACAAGTCAATGGAAGGTCTAAAGTCAAACGTAGAGATGAACTCTAAGCTTCGCCGCTCAACAAACAATGGACTCAAGGACAACCTTTTCCTACTTAAGGCGTCTGCCACCACGTTACCCTTGCCAGGGGTATATGCTATCTCAAAGTCGTAGGATGCTAAGAATTCCATCCACCTTTCCTGCCTTAAGTTCAAGTCCTTCTGAGAGAACAAGTATTTTAGCGATTTGTGGTCAGTGAATAATTCGAATTTTTCACCAAGAAGATAATGGCGCCAAGACTTAAGCGCGAAATCAATAGCGGCCAACTCTAGGTCATGTGTAGGGCAATTTCTCTCATGCACTCTCAACTGCCTTCCACCATAGGCTACTACCCTTCCCTCTTGCATTAGGACTGCGCCTATTCCTGTCCCACAAGCATCAGTATAAACGGTAAATGGCTTACTCCCTTCTGGCAACACTAAGACTGAGGCTGTGGTCAAAGCTCTCTTTAAACGTTGGAAGCATAATCACAATCTACGTCCCATGTGAAAACTAGGTTCTTCTTCGTCAAGCGTGTTAATGGAGCTGATATTTTTGCGAAGTCTTTGATAAACTTACTATAGTAGCCAGCCAACCCGAAGAAACTCCTCACCTCGGAAGCATTTTTATGGACCTTCCAATCTTGAATGGCCACTACCTTCGCGGGATCCACAGCTATCCCTTCTTTGGAAACCACGTGCCCTAAGAATCGCACTTCCTTCCTCCAAAAGTGGCATTTAGAAAATTTAGCTTTTAAGGCTATGCGCTTGAAGGGTCTCCAACAGTTCCCTAAGATGCAGGGCATGCTCTTCCTTGCTTTTAGAAAAGATCAAGATGTCGTCCACAAAGACTACCACGAATTTATTAAGGTACTCCCTAAACACCCTACACATCAAGTCAACAAATTATGCGGGGGCGTTTGTCAAACCGAAGGGCATCACAAGCCAATCGAAGAAACCGTCTGGAGTCCTAAAGGCAGTCTTGTCTATGCTATCCTCAGTCACTCTCAACTGATGGAATCCCGTGGCTAAGTCCAACTGCGAAAACACTGAGGCACCAACTAACTGATCGAAGAGATCGTCAATCCTCGGCAGTGGGTGCCTATTCTTCTTAGTAAGCTTATTAAGTTCTCTATTGTCCACACAAAGTCTAAGGGACCCATCTGCCTTCGTGGAAAATACTACTGGAGCACCCCACTCCGATATACTACGTCTGATGAACCCCTTCTCAAGCAACTCCTTCGCTTGCTTACTGAGTTCTCTTCTCTCTCTTGGAGCCATGTGGCGCTCTGGCAATGCAACTGGCTTTGCATTATCTACTAGATATATTCTAAAGTCTATCTCATGTTTTGGGGGTAAACCCCTCACCTCATCGAAGACATCAACATATTCACGGACTATACGAACAGAATGTAAATCATCATCGGATGCATCAAGGGATTCTAGGTAGCTAAGCGTTACTGGACCTCTAGGGTCACAAGAAATATCAAGGGTCTTTTAACAACGAGTCAACAATCTAACTACCCTTCTTTCACAATCTAGGATGGCCCCGTATCTAGTTAGCCAATCCATACCTATAATCAAGCCGTAGCCCATGAAGCCAAGAACAAAGGCGTTGCATTCAAACTCAATGCCCAAGATAAACACTCTCAAATCCCAACAAATCATAGAAAGATGAGCCGAACCACCAATAGGATTTGAGACTACTAAGGGATCTGTAACAAAACTAGTATCTAGGTGCAGTGTTTCAACTAATGATGTAGAGATAAACGAATGTGATGCGCCAGAATCGAATAAAGTACGGACAGGATGATTGAACAGAAAAACTAAACATTCAACAGAAATTGCTCTACCTCGTTTTTGCAGCGGTGGGACCATGAGAGCCTGAACTTGTCCACTTGCCTGCCCTGGTGCCATAAGAGCCTGCACCTGTCCTCCCGAGGTAGATCCTGCCCTCTGCCCTTTCTTTGGGCAGTCCTTAATAAGATGTCCCGCTTCGCCACAGCGGAAACAACCAGTCATCTTTTTCTTCCTACAATCTTTGCTTAGATGGTCGGGTGTCCCATAGTTAAAGCATCTTTTCTTTCCCTTAGCATTGTTGCCTTTACCACCTTTCTTGTTCTGTTGTTGCTGTTGCGGTTTCTTTTGATCCCCTTTCTTGTCGGGTGCCTTATTAGCATTGGCGCCCTTCTCCTCTTCATGCATAAGCGCCATATCAACTAGTCTCTCAAAGGTAGCCCCCATAGGGATATGGGTCATAGCTAACCCATGAAGCGGCTCGTTCAAACCCTTAACAAATCTCAGAGCCTTCTTTTCTGGTGTATTCACCAAGTCCAAGCCAAATCTCGCCAAGTAATTGAATTTGTTGATGTCTTCTTTCACCTATAGATTCCCTTGCTTCAATGCCAAAAATCTTTCCATGTATAGATTCTCTTCAGCCCGTGAAAGAAACTTCGCCTCAAACCTTCGCCTGAAGTCTGGCCATGTATCAACTGGATGCTCCCCATTAGTGACCTCTCACCAAAACGAGGCCTCATCCTTCATTAGACAGGCTGCTAACTGGACCTTTCTTCCATCATCCACTTCAAAGATTCCAAACAATTCTTCCACCTCCTTTAGCCAATTACGAGCTTCAACAAATGTCTCCGTCCCGTGAAAAGGTTTTCCACCCATTGCCCTAAAGTCCTTACATAGCTTTGCAAAAGTATCGACACGAGGAGGAGGTGGGGGAGGAGGATGATTTGGTGGACCTGCAGTGGTGGCCCTAGTCTCCAAATACCTCCTAAACCATCCTGGTGTAGTTATCCCCTCGGGTATCTCGGGAATTCCAGACATACTGAAACGAAAAAGGAAAGATTCAATACAAAAGAACCAAAGGAAAGATATATGGCTCTTAGGGTTATGCTTTCTAAAATAAGCTTTTCTCTTGAAAATACCTTCCTTAAAATATACCTTTGAAGGTACTTCTTTATAAAAGTGTTTTTGAAAATCATTTTTTCAAAATTCATATTTGTTCTTGTAACCTTCAGCTCTGATACCAAGTGTAACACCCCATGTCCATTAATGTCACTCACAAAGGGAATGCATTAACTTTCGTGGAGCATTTTAAGTGTGCACAGAACAGAAACTTAACAACAAGACAAATATAAACAGTACTAAAACTTTAAAACTTTATTTCATTGCAGCGGAAAATACATAAGTTTGATTACATCATCAAAACAAGAGTCAAAGTACATAATATCCATCTTGACCAACTCAAAGTACATAAATTGAAAGACATAACCCCAGTACAAAATAGCCAAAAATAAGAGAGGCTGAACTTTACTTCAGCGATCCAAGAAACTTCTAAAACATAGACACAGCTGTCCAAAATCAAGCTCCACTGGTGCTAGTTCCAACCTGAGCACCTGGGGGGAAAAAGGAAGAAAAGAGGAGGAAACAAAGGGGGTCAGACATAAAGTCTGCAGAGTGCGATAACTTTAACAATATAATTACCAAAATAACCAGGCTAAGGCATAAGTTGGAAAATAGGGAAATGACTGTGAACAATTGGGTATAACAAAACAACGAAATAAGATGAACAAAGATAACGTTAAAGGCGCACCTAAACCACTATAAGATAATTACTATGCTGCTACTATATTTCACCACCACTAGTTACCCTAAGGTTGATCCCACCTGCAGAACTTAATAATGATAATGGTAGTTTCGTGCACCCTTAGTTGCCTTCATAGGTGCCGCCTGCCCCTATCCCCACTAGGTGTACCCACTAACCCCATGCGATCGGCTCCCTAACTCGTAGATACCCGTACTGGCTCCACAGTGGGGTGTATCACTCCCCAAAGTGGCAACCCGATACCACCAATAATGCATGGCTTATACCTACACGATGCAACGTCTTACCTACCAGCCCGGGCCCACACACGCACATGAACCCGTTGGACTTGCGTTGCCACCGCTAACCCGTTTTGGCCTCTTACAGTCAAGCCCAGTACGCGTGTCCCGTCCTCAAATTGGGTCGAGCCCACAAAGATACTTATGGGTTACTGGTTGAAACGGGCCCCCATTACTTGACACAAGCTATCCACCTAAGCTTGGTCCCCTCTAGTACATCCCACTTAACCCTCTTCTTATCCATTTTTACTTACATGTTTCAATTTTGGTTAAGTGTTTCTAATCGTATTTCAAATGCCACCCAAGGCACCCACTAGATTCCACATGCCACCCAAGGCATCCACTTAACCCCCTCATGTCCCACTACATATTTATCTGGTTAAGCGTTTCTTAATTCATTAAGACCGTAACCTTATAAAAGATCTCTCACATTAGACTGGCATTTGTGGCAGCTGAATTTTCCTAGTGGGTCCTGACAGTCTTACACCACAAAAGAGCCTAACCTCGTGTCTTTACAACTGTTACGCATTTAGTTTATGCCTAAGACCTCCCACATTAGACTGGCATTTGTGGCAGCTGGATTTGCCGGGCGGGTCCGGGCAGTCTTACACCACAAAAGAGCCTAACCTCGTGTCTTAAACGATTAATTACACCTAAATAATCATTCCCCAATTTGAATTAATTTCCCTATTCAAATTCCAAATTTAACTATGGCCGTAATTGACTCCATTATGTCCATCTATTTAAGGTATGTAAAATCATACCAATTTACTTCACAATTTTACATTATGCCATTTAAGGCATTTATGCCAATTTACAATATTAAATCTTTTAATATTATCCCCTTACCCCACGTTGTACGTTCATTCGTTTAGCGTAAAATATATGTTTGACTCGAATAGTCTAACTCGTAGAATAAAGAGAAATCATCACAACATACATAGAAATAAAACTAGATCTAAACATAAGTGGTGAACTTGCATGTGCGAATGATGTTCTACATCTAAAACTTGCATAAGCCAAAGTTACAACTTGCATAAAACTACATATGTCATAGATCCAAACCTAAAGTTCTAAACTTGTTTAGGTAATGGTCACAACTTACATAAATCATGTATGTCATAGATCTACATCTAAAGGGGTAAACTTGCATAGTCAATTACCAAAAACTTGCAAAACATGATTCATATTCCAAACTCATGTATTTATATAAACATGCATATGCGATTTATGCAAAATAACAATGGTGTAAACTTACACCTAAACATGTAAACTAGCATGTAGAATTTAGCATATAACTCACACATGTCATAGCCTAACTTTATATCTAAAAAATATGCCAAGAAACATGCAAGGTTATACATAATTTTCACTAACTTTCATATGATTCATGTCTAAATCAATATCTAAACTTGCATACATTCATATGATTTATCATATGAATCAACATAACCAAACTAGCATATGAACAACATGATGATTTGATTATACATAAGCCAATCATAAAATTACAACATAGATGATAGCATCATAACTTTAAACATAGATGATAGCATCACAACATAACGTCATAGAATTTACAACATGTATGATAACATCACAATTTTACAACATTATTATAACATGCGGTCAATAATTCACATCATATCCATATAATCCACATCATAACTTAATCCAATTAAATTGCTAATTATTTTATTAAAGAAATCGAACTCACAACTCAAAGAAGTTCTTGAGTTCTGAATTCTGATTTCTGAAGTTGTTTTAGCTTTCCTTTGAAGAAGATTTGTTGTTAGAGTTGAATAGAATTGAATTTGATTTGCTTTATTCCTCTCTAATTGGTGGCGGCTATTCTGAGTTGCTAGGCGACGGTATGGAGGCCATGAATCTAATTTTAATCGGATTTTAGAGTTTGAGTCTATAGGTGTTTTTATAGAGTTTAGGATTAGTTTAAGCTGTCCGGTCAACCCAGAATTAATCCCAGCCAATCAGAGCAGATCAGAAACCCTAATGAGTCAGCACACAGTCATTAACAGGTCACTAATCAAATCTTCCCGAAGGGGCAGGTCGACCCCCAGATCGACCCTATGGTCGACCTGGTCAGGGTAGGTCGACCACCCAGGTCGACTGTGTGGTTGATCTGGCCCTGGCGGGAATTTTCCCGCCTAGCCTGTTTGACTCTGAAATTTGAATTTTCTGAATTCTGTTTTGAATTTTCTGAAACTTCCGATAGCCATAACTTCTTCATACGAAGTCCAATTCACGCAAACTCAGACTCTATCTCAACCAGAATTCCAAGACAAACACAACGGCGTAACCCATTTCCCTTAATTCTCACATCTAAGTTTAGTTATTCTTTAATTTGTGAACATTAATATTAACAAAAATACGGGGTGTTACAAAATATGTACATGAATGGTAAATTTAGCCAAATCAAGTCAAATTTGAACTGAATTGAAACTTATTGCATTTGCATATATGTACATGTATATACATTGAACATGTCATAGCAGGAAAGCTAAGTAGAGGAATAAAATTGTTTGCCCGATAAATAGGTACATGTTTATTGTATTTCTTGGGGTTTTTGCTGATTTTATGAGCCGATTAGCTAGCCGCTTGGCTGTTTCTTTTTCTTTTTGATTGGAGAGGCCTGTGTGGCTGTTTGGGGATTTTCCCGGTGCTCCCGTACAAAGGAGGTTATGGCGAAATTTTTTGAAAATTTAGGGTGTTAGCCAAATTTTTGAAGAATTGGAAAATTCTTAGAAACAGAAAAGTTGAAGAATGAAAGCCAAACTGAAAGTTGAGTTGGTTAGTTAAACAACATTCAGCTCCGTTCCTATTCGAGGATGAAAAGATTTTATGTTAGGGAGATTGTAATAACCCGGAAAATCCGAACCAAATTAAAATTTTTATTTTGGCAATTTTATTGAATTTTGGATATTTAAAATGGATTATTTTAAATAATAACAACGAGAAATTTATTTTGAATAGAATTGGAATGTATATATTTATTTGAATCGATGTTAGAATATAAATATTTGTTTTTAATTATAAAAGGAATTGAAAATGGCACGGTAGTTTGAAAATTCGATTTCAAATTACAAATGAATGTACACGATTCAAAATAAACCGGATTTTAGCAAAACAAAAAATATTAGAATCTATTTTAGAATATCTTTCCAATGAATTTGAAAAATCTAAATTTCATAGCGGGAATAAAAAGTTATGTCCAGTTGAAAATTCAGAATAGTTGCTATGGAATTTTAGCCCTTAAAAATGGAAGCTTTGCAAACGACCTCCGTTTTTGACGAAACCACTTTTGTTGGATCCGGGATGTCAAATTATTGCTAGATTCCAAAATTCATAATTGTTGGAATTAATATGTGAGCGTGGCAGAGGAAAACATGTTTTGTCAGTTTCAGTCAATTTGCATCGGCCAGAAAATGGACATTTTTCAAACGGTCTCTAAACTTGACAAAATTAGTTTTTTTAGGACCTTGTCATCAATACAACTTAGAAATAAATTTTCTGGAATTTTTCGAGTTCGTATGTGACCCCAGTAAATTGAAATGTACGTTTAAAATTCAATATAATGATTTATATTTTAATTTTGATGGAAACTGATCGAAACGGTTAAATTGGCTTACGTGACAGATCCTATTGTGTTCAGAATAGGGGTAATTAGTTATGAACGACAGTCGTTGGATCTCGTTTGGAAGTTGAATTAAAAAGCTACTTTTTAGGAGCTAAATTAAATATTAAAATATATTTTAATTAAAGTCAACACTTAATCCTTTTCACCCTCCCCGTCGTGTTCATTCAGATCGACAAATTAAAAAATTAAAAAATTAAAAAAATAAAAACAAAGGAGAAACCGACGCAGCCCCTCCACCGTCGCTTCCAGGCGATCGCCGCACCGTCGGCGCCGTACCGCCGTCGCACGGCGCCAAACCCCCTCCTCTTCATCACCCTCTGCCCCTTCTCCTCCACCGCTTTCTCTCCCTCTTCCCTTCGATTTAACCCCCAAAACGCCATAGAACAACCACTCTCCGGCCCCTTGCCACTACCACTGACCCACCAATGGTTCCAGTGGCTCGCAGATCCCCTCTGCCCCTCCACCGACCACAACCGACGGCCGTGAGCCCCTCCACCTTCGAAAAACAGTAAAAAGGGGTGATTTTTTAATTTTGATTTGTTTATACAATGAGGATTAGAGTAATTATATAAAGATTATATTTTAAATTATATAAAGATTATATTTTTAATTATATAAAAATTATATTTTTAATTATATAAAGATTAGATTTTTATGCATGTGTAGCGTTGATAAAAATACGGTTTTTGATGGTAAAGAATGGATTTTTATTCATGGTGAAGAATGGATTTTTATTCATGGTAAAGAATGGATTTTTATTCATGATAAAGCTAGGATTTTGTTTTATGATGGGTTATAAAAATATGATTTTTATAATGAAAGTGATGTTATAAGAATATGATTTTTATATAAATGGCTTTGAAGTGAAAATACAATTTTTAATAAATGATTAGCAGAATAAAAATACGATTAGCAACATAGAAGGATTTGATTTTATATAATAGAAAAGATCGTATTTTTCTTTATATGAATGAAGGATAAAGATTTGATTTTTAATTTAGAAAAAGTTTTGATTTTTATTTAAAATAAAGCTATGATTTCTATTTTATATAAAGCTATAATTTTTAACATGTTTGAAAGAAGTTTAGATGTCTATATAACATAAAGATGCGATTATTATACATGAAGTGAAATAAAAATATGAACTTTATTTTTATCATGAAGTAGCGAGAATCAAAATTTGATTTTTATATGAGTAGCGGATTAAAAATAGAATTTTTATATACTAGAGAATATAAAAATATGATTTTTATTTATGTAGCTAAATAAAAATATGATTTTTATTATATATATAGTGAAATAAAAACATGGATTTTATAGCGTTGAAATAAAAATGTGATTTTTACTATGAACGACGTGAAAAGGAGTGCGATGGAATAGACTGAAATCAAAACAAAATCCGAACCGTTCAGAAATAGAGAATGGTGGAGTGGAACCCAAAAGTGAGAACTCCTCACTTTAATTTATTTTCTAGTTAGATATATACTAGGATGCAGACGGAGCTTAGCAACTCCTGACACCCGTCATCCACAGACCATGAACGACTTGTTTCTTTGATTTGATTATGTTGTGAAAATTGATTGTGTGATGTGGAATGGAATAAATATTTTGTAATTAAAAATATTTTTTTTTAAAGTATATATAAAATAAATATTCATAAACAAATCAGACGATTTGTTTATGTACACACATTTGACTGATATTGATTGGGACGATAAATTTTACACATCGCCCAACTGCACAAATAAAATCTGTGTTTGATTGATTGAAACCCCACATGGGTATTGGGATGATATTGGACATACACTAATCCCAATATTTATTTGTATGTCTATCAATTGGTTGACAAGCTGATATAAGCGTTAAATATTTATATTTGATGCTTATGCAATGTAGAATGCACATTGGATAATGGTTGATTGTTTATCGTTGTCGTTGTATACATGTATTGTATGAAATCCATATAATCAACATTATACGGTAATTGACTGTGTCTGATTCCAGTTCAGAAAGAATGAATATTTTAAAGAATGAATATTTTTAAAATGATATTAAGAAAAGAATCAAAATATAATTTTGATGTCCGATTTGGGATGGACATGAATATATTTAAATATATATAGCCGTGTTGATTAGATAACGCCATTTTGACATGAATGATATTTATATCGATTTATTCATTTCTATAATGAATATCGAAAGGAGTTGATTTCAAAAATTTAATGTTTTGAAAATACTATCATTTATATATCGATGATATGGAATATTCAATTTTGATTGGAAATTGAATATGAAGTTGAAATCGTTTTGAAAACGAATTTAAATCGATTTATAAAATACGTTTTAATTGGAAATCGATGAAATATATATGTTATATATATTATATATATAATATAATGGCCTGAATAGAACGCGTCGCGCTGCGGCAATTCGCGAATTTCGAACATTGACTTCGAATGGACATTACGGGAGATCCTTCCGTCGTATTCTCCTAGAAACAGAAATGTTGAGTTCGTATCGAAAAGATCTTTCTAACAAATACAAGAAATTATAAATCTAATGGTTGGATTTTGAATTATGTCTAAATCAAATTTGGAAAAGGGCGCTGTAAGTGCAGTTCGATGGCCGTTTATGGAAATTGACTGTACGGGCCTTGATAAAAATATTAAAAATATCAATAATTTGTGTAAAATCATAATAAATGATTTGGAAAGAATTGGGATGAAAAATTCCCTATATGAAAAAATAGAAATAAATTTTTATCGAAATGAACTAGTCATGAACTAGAATTATGTAATCCGATATTTTCAAATAAGTAAATTGGGTTTGAAATGGTTTTAAAAATAACCAGAATTTCCAATATATGAATTGGAATGGATTTGAATCGGAATTATTTTCGGAATATTTCGATATTGGATTCCGTGGTTATATGGATATTGTGGAGGAATTTGGAAGATATATATATATATAGTTATTCCAATACGGTATTTATTGATTCCAGAATTTGATATTGAATATAAGCCGATATATTTTCTATTCAGAGCCTTGTATTTAATATCAAATGTGATTTTGGGTTTTTCGTGAATGGTATCTTCATTAACACTGCTCTTGAGCCCAGTTGAGAAAAGATTAAATCTTTTTATTTAGATTTAATGAAGTATACCAATTAATAAATATTTGATTGGAATTGAATTGAAATTGGTTTTTGGGTTTATCGTGAATAATGTTTTAAATAACACTTGTTCTTGAACCCGATTAACAATGGAATGAGATTTTTGGTTTTTGTGAATGTTATCTTTAATAATACTGTTCTTAGACCCAATAGAGTTAAGAAAATCAGAAACTAACTGGAGATTAGTTAAGTTGAATGGTTTCCTGGGTATTGATCTGATGTTGGTTTCGGCCTTCCTGGTTAATACTTAGGGAATTGTTCACTTGCTAATTTACGGTTAGAGGCTGTTATTCCTCTTTTTGTCACTAATCTTATCGGGCCAAAACCAAAGCCCAATCGCACAGCCAAATACAAGTTGCGCTCCAGGAGGCCCATCAGGGGCGCTACATCAAGCAATGGTATATCAGCCCAAATCCAACTCAGTCAGATTGACTGCGCATTACCAGAAAAATCGCTTACCAGGGCGACTGAGTTACTCGCTTCTAGAAAGAACTCGTCGACCGGTTATCTCTGGCCAGCGCGGAAGATTTCTACAGAGCCAATCCACTTAATATCCCGACTTCCAAGGAGATAATGGCGGTCAGCCATATGCGGGCAAAGCTCTGCTTTGGATATACCTCTCCACGGATGCCATGTCAGCCACAAATTTCGAGGATACTATTTATGAGCAGTGGAATCAGTCTTCTAGCAGCAATTCGAGCCAATGGATGGATTCCACGTGTCTGGACCTTCCCGAAATGGCTGGACCATTTTACAACAGCCCAAGCAGCATTTTCCACCTATAAATACCTCCAAGCTTAAAGAGAAAAAGGACGACTTCTCTTGGCCAGACGGCTTTCTCCAAACTTTTCATCTCTACTCTCCTCCAGAATCTTAATCTCTCAAAAGGAAGAAAGGAAAATAGTCATTTTCTTTCTTTTCTCCAAACAGAAAAAGCATTGTATTTGTAGTAAAAAAAAAAAGAGAAACAATATATAAAGTGGACGTAGGCATTGTCTTTGCCGAACCACCATAAAAATTCTGTGTGTGCTCCCCGTTCTTTTACTTTTTATTGCATATTTTATCTTTATTCGTGTGTAGATCACATGATTGGGGGTTCATCGTCACTAGTGACCAACTTTTGACGTCAACACTTTAGCGCGCCAAGAAGGGGCAAGCGCGCCGACACCGCCATCGAGCTCCTGCTTATCCCAGGTCATGGCGAACAAACGAAAGAAAGATGCAACATCATCTCGTCCCGCAAACACTGACGCAGCTGATGCCAATGCTACAGAAGCAAGCCACGAAGTTTCCTCTGATGACAACATGTCCCGATACCTCACCCGGGATGACCTGGATAAAATCATGCCCGAACTCAGAGACTATATGACATCTTAGGGTAAAGTCCTCGAACGACAACAGCAGTTGATGGATCACCTTCTCGGTCGACTGGAAACAGGGTTAAACGCTTCAACATCAATTCCTCCATCGACCAAAGCTGGGGCAATAACCGATCTTTGGTCTGCACGAAATCAGGCCACTGATCAGGCTACACCTTTATTTCATCCTGGTTTGGTTCCACCAACCAATCGATCCCAGCCGAGAATATCGCTTCCAGCAACTAGCGCGGCTGCAACAACAGAACCTCAGGGGGCAGGCGACCAAGATCGAGATCGTCTGGCAAATATGCCTCTACTCTTTGGAACATCTCGACCTACCGAATCAGTCGAGCTACCCCCGGGTCCCTCAGAATCAACGCCATTCCCATTACAACCCGGGATCTTGCCGCAAACTAGTCTAACCACTCTTCCTCTTCAATGAAGAGTTGGAGTAGCCTTCCGTTCGAACGAGGGAAGCCACCCTACCATGCCGGCCCTCAACGTAGCGGAAGAAAACACTACCGTAGACCCTCCTAACCTCGCTTCAAACAGGGGCAACCCTGGCCCCCGAACATCACATGCTATGCTAGATCAACCTAGACCTTTAGCTACATATATGGCTCGATCCACAACTCATCAGGTTCCAGAGGGGCCATTCTGCCCAGAACCACCCGCCAGATTTCAGCTTCCCCCACACCTTCGGTCAACTCTCGGAGGTCGAGCCCAGCCAACGGCCACCCTTCCGAGCATGCTTTTGCCGGATCCTCGTGTAGAACCCCCTCAGGATGTAGAGTTAAGTTCATCGCAACGACTCCTCGGAGATGGGAGTCAGCTTGCAAGCGTCATCCGATGTTTCACTCGGGGAAATTCTTCGCAGCAAGACATAGACAATGTCAATCGCAGCCCCTTCACTTGAGAAATCAGAAATTCTCGAAATCCTCCGGACTTCAGGTTCCCTGCCATCGAACCATATAACGGTCGCACAGACCCGACCATTCATCTTATGCGATATATGCGACACAAGGAAGTACTTGGTGCATCGACCAGCTTCATGGCTAAGTGCTTTCCGCTCTTTCTCACAGATATAGCCGGTATGTGGTTTCGGTAGCTAACAACGGAGTCGATCAGTAGTTGGAATACTCTGGTCACCCGCTTCATCGAGCAGTTTCGAGTGCATATCTCTCGATCGAAAATTGTCATATTTCTATCTACCATCAAACAGCGATCCGGAGAGACGCTAAGAGCCTTCTTCGAAAGGTTCAACGCAGCCGTAGCATATTTCAATCGGCCCGAGCCATCGATGGTGTTGATGGCAGCCATCGCGGGAGTCCAGAAGAGATCAGAATTCTTGAACTCCTTAACTAGGGATCCTCCCAAAGATATAGATGATTTCTATTCCAAGGCCGAAAGATTCCTCCGACAAGAGGATGTCAGCCTTGAGATGGAGAGCCTTGAAGTTTTAGTAGCCAAACAACAAGGTCCACTCAACGGCAATGGCCAGAATAAAGGAAGAGGAACGGCCCCGGAAAAGGATAAATGCAATGTACGACCTCGAACTGAAAACAAATATAATCGGTACACCAGCTCAATTCCTCTTTGCTCGATATCTATCTCGATATGCGCGAGTCCTTCCCCACTCCAAGGCCACCACAACGAGAACCAACCCAGATGGAACTTGACTCTAGCAAACATTGTATGTTCCATAACGTAGCTGGACATAATACAAATGATTACCGACATCTTCACGATCTCATCGAAGGGCGAGTCAGAAAAGGGGAACTTGCTGAGTATGTCAAAAATCGCGCCCCGACCATGCCGCCGCGACCTTCTGCCCAAGCTCCTCAGGCTGGTCCGCAAGCTCCTAGAAATGGAAAGGACCCTGAGACTAGCACTCGTGGCATTATCATTAATTAGATTTTTTATATTTTCTCTTGATGTGTTTCTTTCAATAACAGGGATGCCTTGATGCTATGTAATCAATCGCTGACCCATAGATTTTCTTTGTAATATTTTCTTAGCAGTTATGAACTTTACTTTTTGCAAAATTAAATCAATTGTTGTAAAATTTCTAAGCCGAACCAGATTAGTGTTCGCCATTAAGCCGAGCATGGTTAATGCTCGCCCCCCTGTTCTATGTGCTAAGCGCGGAAGCCCACCACTACTTCAAGCACCTACTCTTTCAAGTGAGAGGGGTTGCTTTTTCTTAAACACGAGTGTGGATTACACTCTCTTTCTTTACACCACGAGCGTGCATAGCTCGTTAAACTAACTAACCCAACATGAGTTGAGCATGAGAAACACTTGCACTAAGCCGAGTATGTTTTATGCTCGCCACTAAGCCGAGTATGGTTTATGCTCGCCACTAAGCCGAGTATGGTTTATGCTCGCCACTAAGGCGAGTATGGTTTATGCTCGCCACTAAGCCGAGTATGTTTTATGCTCGCCACACTCTAAAGCCAAGTGGAATAAAATGCTCGACCCATGGTTTATTTTGTATTTGGAGGAACCAACTTTTGTACCAGTGGCGATCATCATTTCGTCCTTAATACGGTTTCCGATAATTGTTGATTTTCTGGCCTTAATACGACCTGGCATGGTCGTCGGATTTCTGGTCTTAATACAACATCGGACCGTCGGTTTTTTGGCCATGATATGGTCCGGCGCGACCATAGCAGCTCGAGCGTTTGTGCTTTAGTTCAGATTTCAGAATACACCTCCCTCTGTCGTTGAAGATACATTCTGAGGGGCAAAGTGTTACCCTCTTTCTGGCACTGATCTTATCGGGCCAAAACCAAAGCCCAAACGCACAACCAAATACAAGTTGCGCTCCAAGAGGCCCATCAAGGGCGCTACATCAAGCAATGGTATATCGGCCCAAATCCAACTCAGTCAGATTGACTGCGCATTACCTGAAAAATCGCTTACCGGGGCGACCGAGTTTCTCGCTTCCAGAAAGAACTCGTCAACCGGTCATCTCGGGCCAGCGTGGAAGATTTCTACAGAGCCAGTCCACTTAATATCCCAACTTCCAAGGAGATAATGGCGATCAGGCATATGCGGGCAAAGCTCTGCTTTGGATATACCTCTCCACGGATGCCACGTCAGCCACAACTTTCGAGGATACTATTTATGAGAAGTGGAATCAGTCTTCCAGCCGCAATTCGAGCCAATGGATGGATTCCACGTGTCTGGACCTTCCCGAAATGGCCGGACCATTTCACAACAGCCCAAGCAGCATTTTCCACCTATAAAAACCTCCAAGCTTAAAGAGAAAAAGGACGACTTCTCTTGGCCAGACGGCTTTCTCCAAACTTTTCATCTCTACTCTCCTCCAGAATCTTAATCTCTCAAAAGGAATAAAGGAAAATAGTCATTTTCTTTCTTTTCTCCAAACAGAAAAAGCATTGTATTAGTAATAAAAAAAAAGAGAAATAATATATAAGGTGGACGTAGGCATTGTCTTTGCCGAACTACTATAAAAATTCTGTGTGTGCTCCCCGTTCTTTTACTTTTTATTGCATATTTTATCTTTATTCGTGTGTAGATCATGCGATTGGGGGTTGATCGTCACTAGCGACCAACTTTTGACGTCAACAGAGGCTGATGGAATGGAATGTGATTTTGGGTTTATCGTGAACTGTGTTTTAAATGACGTTGGTCCTTTAACCTAGTTAAAGACAGGATATGATTTCCCAAGTTAAATAATTATTAATATTGATTTTTGGGAAGATTAAAACCAAGTGGAGTTTTAATGAATCTTTAAATAGATAGAAAATGGGAATTGATAATTTAAATTATCAAATTCGGGAAATGATCAAGAATGGAGTACCTCCAGTTTCACTCCAGGAGATAGTTAAATCTTTAATTAGATTTGAACGTGAAACGGTAATTAATTTTACTGATAACACCGTGGTGTTAGATATGAAGTATTACCAGTTTTGCTTCATGGGATGAATAGGTTGGGATTGGGAAATTTAACAAATGATTACTTCGGTAAGGTTCGCTAATCCCGGCTAGTTTGGATAAACCATAATTTGGTTTGAATTGATATCCAAAGGAAGATTAAAGAATAAATTTAAAGAATTTATCTTTGATAAAATTAAAAGGAACCTTTCCCAAAGTAAAAGAATATTTGAATAAAGGAATATTCTGGATTGGAATGAGGCATACGTTCTGTTTTTATAGCATTTTTTATCATATACGCGAGTTATTAAGAAAGACCGGGTTTATCCCATTCTGAATAACTGATACGACGATATGTCGAGGATGAAGATGGTGGTGGAAGGCCTGAGGTCTTCACATCGTTTGGATGATTACTGATGTCTTAATTGGGTTGTACACCCAAGACAAGGTATTAAGTGGTGATTGTCCAGACGTACTTGGAGATCGACCAGATATGCGAGGACCTCTCTCCTGTATTGGACATACAGGATGAGGAATAAGGTGCCTCCGGTTTTGTTCAGACCCACAACGAACTTGTAAATGAATGTGTGCCTGACATTGGATTTCATTATGTGTGACTGATATACATCAGTTGCATAGCGTGAATTGGCTGTGTGGCATGCTGAGATGCAAATGATCAAGGCTTATGTTGAAAAGCAGAGTCTTGTGGTTGATGATCAAAGCATGGCTTTAATATAGCATAGCTTTGTGTAGCGTTAATTCGCGAGCCTCACACCCCGGTGTGAACCAAAAACGGGAGAGGACCTCAGGGAGGACATGCGTTTCCTTCTAGCTAGGAATGGTGTCAGCGTTTTGTAAGCCCTATCGTTTTACTTATTTGGATGATGGATAGCGAGGTGCCTCGGTTATATCGGTCATTCCGGGGCTGATGGATGGTCTTTATACATACCAGATTTACGCCCTATAGGGCAGGAAAACGTAGTGTTCAGGCATTTTAATCCATATCGAGTGGACCGGCCCTGACGATCCAAAGGCCCACCTGTGCCTGGGTCCTAAGACATGGGCTAGATTGTCTCGAAGCGGTAAGGACGATCCCTTGCCTTGGTTCACAGATGGAAATCCAGCTTCCAATACGTGACTTTGAGGATTTGATTGTAGAGCCTAGTATGGCGACATAGCGGGATGAGGCACTCATGCCATCTATGATTGATGCATTTATTTGAATTTTTTTTGACACTATACACTTATAGTAAAAGTAAAATATGAAATTTCACATACCAAGCATTTTTAGCTATTATAAGGTAAAAACTCTATCCTCCGGCTTGCGTTGCATTGTGTGATGGGACCTGAGTCTTATAATAGCTTCATTGTTCATTATTTAGCATTGCGCTGTTTGTTTTATGCACTGGTATTCTTGGGGTTAAACCCGTTCCGCGTTATAAGGTGTGGTCCCTTGATTTACCTAACTTTAAAATCAAATTAATAACTGTTTTAGTTCTCACACCAGTCATATGACTGACCTGGAGTTTATTGTTTTAACCTAACTCTGGATGCCTCTTTTTTCCATACGGGCAGCTAGTAGTGTTTGTTTTGCAGATTTATATTTATAGTATCCTGGTTTACAACTGGAATGATATTCGGAAAGCTCTGTATCCGTATGTTCTTTTCAGTTATGTTTTGTATTATTTTCCGCTGCATTGTCATTTGTAAATCTCTGATATTTTTGTTCTGTATATTATTCATGTATACTCTCTATATTCTTGTATTCTGATGAAATTGTTGTAATAAGCAATGAAATGTTCTTTTCTTTGTGTTCTGATTGGTCATGTCCTCAATTCAATCCGGGCTTTCCTTCATGGGGAAGTTCAGGTTGCTTCAAAACGTTTAAACTTCATTTATTAATAAATTCCAATCCCATTCTTATATATCTTAATATAGTTTAGCTAGTTTTCCAAATCCAACTTAATATTTCTAGTTATCTCTAATCATCGATTATTTCATTAGTCAGTTATAAATTCAATCACAACTCCATTTTTAATATTTATTTCCAATTCCATTAAAAATAAATTATTTTATAAAATTTGATGAAATTGAATTTAATTATAAATCTTTTGATTTATCATCATTCAGTTTATATTCTGAATTGCAGAATAAATTCTATCGTTCCTTTTTCGAATGATTTCTAATTTTCTTGTTAAATTCATACTTGAATTTATAATTCCTAATTATCCCTTGATAATTATCCCACTTTATTTATAAACATGGTTTATAAATTTACTTCCTTGTTTTATATATACTTAAACAAGTTCCCATTTCAAAATCCATTTGAAATTCTATTCCTATTTGGAATATTTTATTTTTATAACATATTTGTACATAAAATCTATTTACGTATTAAATATTAAATTTTAGTTTCTTTTTAATGCAATTCCAATATTGTTCTCTAGTAATAACTTATTTTTATGAATTCGACATAGTCGAATTTCAAATTATAAATCTGTACAGGCTTATTTTAATTTAATTTATATTCCAAATATTGGAATAGATTTCATTGTTTCTTTTTGAAACTAATTTCGATTCCCCTTTTTGAATTCACAATTGAATTTACATTTTCCAAATTATCCAATGATAATTTATTTCATTTCATCTATAAATATCGTTTATAAATGAACCACTTGTTTTTATTATTCAAAACAAGTTAATATTTCCTAGCCCATTGAAATTCAAATTCTATTTTTCTAAAATAGATTTCCCTTTTAAATCTCAAAATTCCTCTTCACGATATTTTTATATATCGATATTTAGGGCCATTGATATTCAAACATCTAAGACATACAATTATCAATCACAGGTTTTCTAACACATCATATATGATAATATACATGAAAACAAACAATAATAAATTTTGAGGAATCTAGTTAGATCCTTTCAACCGATTTTTCTACATCCACGGATGTTAGCCAACATATATAATACCCATCCAACTTTAAGGCAGGATATCGCGGTATATAAGATCATCCACTATAAATATTGTGGAGCGCATAGGGTCATCCGCTATTGGTACTGCGGGAAATATCCAATATATATATACACACACATATATATATATACATATATAATAGCCGCAACCACCAAGCCTAAATATAACTATTATATAAGTATATATAATAGCCACAATAATATTTCTATGCATCCAAACAACTAACAAACAACATATATAAAAATTATTTAAAATAAAAATTCGTTTATAATAAAATTATAAATGAACCCGAGAGTGAGTTTACTCACCTAATTTTAATTTCCGAATATCCAATACCATTCGATTTAAATTAAATCCTAGTTAATTCTAATTTACTCCAAATGTGTTACTTCACGCTTTACCAACCTTGTATAAATTAAATATATCGTATTATAAATAAAATTAAATGAATTAATTAAATTAATTAGTAAATTTATACCTTTAACCCATGTTTATAATATACCTTCTCCTTTTCACTGTTCGAACCCGCCAGTACCCACATCTCAATTACACCGTTTACACAAATACTAGTTGCCCATCAACCTTATCCACTTCCTCTTCTCGTTCAGTTACTATAACATCACCTTTGTCTCAGCCTATCCACTATCACAGTCAACGATCGAACTCACCTACAGCATTCCATACTTCACGAACCTCCTCAGAGAATAAAAAACTCTCACTAGCTTTGTGCAAATTATTTTTGCATGGTTTTTCCCAGAACTACCACTCCAATATTCGTAGTTTTGAACTCCAATAATCCCGTCTCTTACTTCACTAATAACATACCCTGACCCAAAATTCAAGCAGCAACATCACGTCGCTCTCCCCATTCCCCATGAACCTGAAGGTATAAACCCCAAATGTCGGGCCTCCTGAGCATCGTAACTCCAGCCGTAACCAACTCCACGCGCGCCACTCCCTTCTCAATTTCCGGCATTGACAATCATACTATGCCCTAGAGAAATCACTATAATAATTTCTTTGAAAGTTTGCAAACCCATGCATACCACTCATCGCGATCCGTGCCACTTCGCTGACCATTTTTGAAAGTAACGACCAAGAATCCTAATTATTCGAACCCTAAATCAACGGGACCTTGAAATCGATTGACGTTGAAGGACATCGCACCCAAAACTGAAGTTTTAGAATTTGTGGCCACAACTTTCGACAAACATCTGGAATTGAAGAACGCGCCCACAGCAATCGATTTTGCCAAATTTGGATTTTAAATTTTAATTTTCTTCCTTCTTTTTTTCCTTTTTGAATAAATTTTCTCGCATTCGTTTTGGCTAGGAACGAATGGAAACTGGGAAAGGGAGGGTGTGTTGCGATGAAGTTTTATTACAGGAAATTCAGCGACTTCAAAAAAGAAGCAAATGATTTTTTTTTCACTTTACCTGAATGAATTTTGATTCAAAATGAAAATGGAAAAAGCATCTCAGGGGTTTTTTAAATAGGAAAAAAATGCCTTAAGGTGGAAGGAATAGCTACACGCCCGCGTACAGGTAGGGGAGGCTGAAGTACTAAACTAGAGTGGCTTAAGGTACATAAATTTTTAATGTGATTTAATTTGTATTTAATTTGATTAGATTTAAAGAGATTTTTATTCTTTTTAAATAGATTCCGATTTGATTTCGATCTTATCCATTAATCAAATATCATGGGGTACATAACTTGAAATCACGAACCCTTATTTTAACGTAACGGCCGACGTTTCAATGTTATAACATTATTCTGAACTCAATAGAATAGATTCTGAAATTTAATTTGAAAGTATATATAAAATAACCATATTAAATCAATAAAATATAATCTAAATTCAGAAACAATTAATTCCTCGATAATAAATTATTATTATCGTATATATTCCAAATAGAATTTATATTTATCATCTAAATCGTTTTGATTCAGCTTTAATTTAGAATTCAGTTATTTTGTTTTCGTATTACGGTAATTCGATATATTCGAAATTAAATCGTATGCTGATTATTAAATTGCTAAACTCCATAAAAAAATACATATATATTATCAACACAAAATTTGAAACAATATTAAATGTTTAGAATTAACTGGCAAAAAATCCGGGTCGTTACAATTTTTGTAACAATAACAAGTACGCTCTCGTGTGCGTGTATGTATATATATACATACTCAAACTCATTTTAGGGTACTACTGACCTTATCTCTAATAAATAATACCCACAAAGCCTAAGTATTCGCTCAACCTAAACTTTGATACCGAAATGTAACGGTCGAATTTTCCGTACAGTTTAACCTGACATTTAACCACACCTATTAACTCAAAATGCACTGGAAAGAAGATGGTTAGGGGAAAGAAATAGAGGGTGCGAAGAAGAAAGAAAGAAATGTTAAAATAAAAGAACAAGAAGAAGAAGAAGAATGCTACCAAATCAGAGTAAAATAGAATCTCATAGAGGAATGAATAAAATACAATATATCAATACTCTTTACATAAAGAGAAAACTGTATATATATATATAATTACATAATCAAAGTACACAACTAGATCTGCCTATTATATGCTGATAAATACAACACACAGTGGAAATAAATTAATACCAAAAAATAAAGGAATACGTCCCGACTTCTACTCCTCTCCTGAAGTTCCAAGTAAAACCTAATGCAACCTGGAAAATATACTCGGTCTGACCCAAGCATATTTTGAAGAAAGAAAAATCACCCGAATCAGTCTTGAACTTTTGGTGATAAAACTCACCAAGAAGAACTTGCTTAACTTTTTAAAATTCTTTAAAAGAATGGAACCTTCGTAAGGCACAATTATAAATAAACATGGCACATGTTTTTCTCTTACGATAACCAAATCACTTTTTATTATAAAATCCAATGATATTATAATAATTTCTAACAATCCACAAATAAAATAGGAATATAACCGAAAAGCTTGAATCTCATTTTTCGATATAGTTGTTTACAGTTAAAAATGTATGGCTCATATTGGAGTTTCGATTTCCATACATGACTAGGTAAGCGACCACCTCCGATCAGTGTCCTCTAGATAAAGCACTGGAGTCCAACAAGAACATCTTACAATCCGGCCATACGGAACCGGCCATTCATTCAACTTGAGTATACTGAATATATCATCACCATGGTTGGGATTAGCAACTGTATCATTCTAAAGCATACAAAAAGGGACAATCAATTTCTCTAGATTAGGTGATGACATACCCTAATGGTTATGACCCATATAGCCCTGCTATCTGCCCAATTTCAGTAATTTCTCGATTGATGAGGCTTAAGGTCACGGTTACCGTTTAAGACATCACATTCAAACTTTGAAAGACATATTGTCAGATCTGTCAAATTACTAATTGATTTGCACAAAGATACTCTGGGTGTTAAGCTAAAAGAAATTGCCTTCTCCGCCACCATACTCGGTACATTTGTAAAATTCAACTTATGTGGTTTTTGGAAATACTCCGTTAGACATTCATACATACAAGTTATCCAGGAACAGGACAAACCGAATATACTCTTTTACTGCATCCTGTGGGGATACACCATAGGATTAGTAACAAGAAATACTTGCCTCATGCAGAACCCAGAACGTAAGGATTACTGCTACAAGTTTAATCTTGGTAGTTAACTAGAGACATCAGCGAGCACCCTTTTCAATCTTAAGGATTACACCTTCAAATCATCCCATAAGGATCCCTGCAAGTTAGTTTCGAACGCACAGTGTAATGACCCGGGATTTCGACCAACTAATTTTAAATATTTAGAATGGATTTAAATATTTAGTTGATAAAATAAATGAATTTTTATATTTATGTTACCAATTTAAATATCGATTTCGATTTAATATCGTATATATTAAATTATCAAAATAAGGAATCAGCGAATAACTGAATTCGAAGTGAAAAACTGATTTGAAATCAGTTCAGATAATCAATACATAATTATGTTTGAATTAGAATAATAATATTCAATAATTATCGAAGAATTTAAAAGGTTTGAAATCTAAATTAAATCAATTTAAATTAATATCTTCTCCAGATGATAGAATTGAGCTTCGGAACCTGTCCCAGTGTGTCCGGAATAGTGGTATTACTCTAGGATTGACAGTTGTTGGGTTCAGAAAGGAGTTCGAAATCAACGAGAAAATTTAATTAGTTAAATCGCATTGGTTAATTCAAATTTAAATTTAAATCCTTTTATGGTGGACCAAAACAAAACACGGTGCCCTCCTTCCTTCCACACACTAAAACAGCCGTGCCACTCCTCTCTACCATAAAAACCAAAGCAACTGTGGCCTGCTCCTCTTCAACCAAAGTACTTCCCTTCTCCTATTTAAATCGTGACCTTACCCCCTCCCTTAATTCATTTTGCTAAAACCCGAAATCAAAATGGCCAGAAAAGTCGAAATCCCCTTTCCATTCGAAGCCATCAATTCCCGTTCCTTCAATCCTTCTTACAACAAATCGATTAGAGGAGCCGCGACTTAGGTGAACAAGAGAAGGCCTTCGATCATCAGTAGAGGTTGCACAAGGGTTCTGGACGTCGACTTCTTCATAGTCGAGTTAGGGTATTGAGTTTGGGGGTTTGTTATCTCGTTCTTCGTTTCCATTCAGTATCAGAAGTCGCGATCGATTCACAGAAGCGGTTATGATTTAAGGGATTTGCGAGTTCAACGCTATGGTGCTTAGGTCAGCAGTCACCTGGATTCATCGAATTGTTCTCTGAAGGTCGTATGGTTCAAAATAGATGCGATGATTTCCCTGTAGTTCCACTTCTTCACCGAGAGTTAGGGTTGCGATTCAGTTTTGGTGATGTCTGATGAACATTAGGGGAAACCATAGAGTGATGATGGTGAAAGGGATCTCGATAATCTTGTTGGAAGTGACAGGGAGCGGTTTCATTTGGTTCGAGTGGGGAAGAAGCAGCTATTGCGTGAAACAGTAAGGGAAAGGGATAATATTTTTCAAGCTATTAAGGTAATCTCAATTAAATACATTAATTAGTTTAATGTTCAAATATACATAGGTTTGTTTGGTTATGTTAGAAGTAATTCAGTGACCATTTAAAAGAAGAGAAAAGATAAAAGAAAGTTATTTATTTTTTTAAAATATTAATTTAAATAAATAAATGTTTAACCGGTAAAAATTAAATAAAATTATCGCAGGTGCGAATTTATTCAAGACAATACATAGCCGCGATGAAATGGAAATTTATTGGATATCCAGCAAATGAAATTACGGTGAGTAAACCTCACTCACCATTTATTTAGAAATTATTTTTATATAGTTAAAAATAATTGTCTGTGCTTGTTTGAATGCTGTTTGATTGTTTTAAAAAAATATATTAGTTATTTAGGATATGTATATATATATATTGGTTTGATGATTGGTTGGATTCCCGCAGTCTCATTAGCGGATGCCCGCGGTTTCATTAGCGGATGATTACCCTATACGCCCCATGCTATGATTAGTGGATGACCTTCTATACCGCGATATCCTGCCTCGAAGAAGGATGGGTATTACTATGTTGACTAACGTCCGTGGATGCAGGAAAACAGGTTAGAGGAATCCAATTGGATTCCTCAAAAATATATTATCTGTTTGTTGTTTGTTTGATTTCATATATATTCATATATGATGTGTTAAAAATCAAATGATTGAAATTTGGTTGATCTGATTGTTGAAAATACCACTAGAGCTTGAATATTGATTTATAAAATATCGAAAAGGGTATTTGAGGTTTAGAAAGGGAATTCTATTTTTTTAAATAGAATTTGAATTTTAAATAAAACTATAGAAAATATTAACTTGTTTTGAAGGTATATAAAACAAGTGATTGAATTTATAAACTTTGTTTATAAATGAAAGGTGGGTTTTGAATCGAATTTATAAACTTTGTTTATAAATGAAAGGTGGGTTTTGAATCGAATTTATAAACTTTGTTTATAAATGAAAGGTGGGTTTTGAATCGAATTTATAAACTTTGTTTATAAATGAAAATATGGGATTTGAATTGAATTTATAAACGTTGTTTATAAATGGAAAGGTGGGATTTGAATTGAAGTTATAAACGTTGTTTATAAATAATGCAGAGAATTCAAATGGACTTTGAATATAAGGAATTGAAATAGAATTTGAATAATAGAATTCAAATGGAGTTTAACTATAGAATTTGAACATAGTATTTTAAATGGAATTTGAATATAGAAATTCAAATGGGATTTATAATAAATAGATTTGGATAAATAGAAGTGGATTAGACTAAAAAGTTAATTAACAGATTTAATTAACAAATTGAGTTAAAACTATTGGTATAGTTAAAATAGATTGGACAGGCATAAATATACAGGAGACAGGTATGGAATAAAGTATAGAAGTGAAATAAATAGAATGCCCGACAAGAAGGTACGTATTTAATTCATATATGAGATTTTATGCGCCGTATCGGCTAGCCGCTTGGCTTTTTCTTTTTCTTTTTGAGATGAGAAGGACTGGGAAAGCTATTTGAAATTTCCCGATGCTCCAAATACAAAGGAGGTTATGGCAAATTTTTCCGGGAATTTAAGGAGATAGAATATTTTTAAGATAATTTGATAGTTAGAAATTAACATATCAAAATATATAGAAGTCGATAAGAAAACGAACTTAGAGATAGAATAGTATAAATAAAAAGGGAAGTATAAGAATAAAATCTCGTAGGAATAGAAAGAGAAAGTTTATATGTGTTTAAAGGTGAATAATCAGTTGTATGGTATTAATTATTCGAGTAAGTAGTCTTGTCTGTTTTGACGTTAAATGTTATTCAGTCAAGGTCTGAGAGGTAATTATACCCCAACTTGGTTGATTTCATGATATACCGATAAGTAGCAAGATTCAGGCTTGAAGATCAATGTGGAATAAGAATTAGTTAAATACACTATTTGGGTTGTCGTAACGATGTTTTACACAACATCTGTTTTAACCCAAATATGTGCAAAGCTTGGAAATAGAATAATGAATGTTTCCTAAGTATAGAAATAAACGAGTCGAAAAAGAGATAAGTAATTGGAATATTTTCCAATTATAAATAACATATATTTTCTAAAGTTTAGAAAATAAAAGAAGGCGATATATGGAAATGTTTTCCAAATAACGTATAAAGGCCAATATGGTTATTGAAAATATTTGGTTAACAAATATTGATAAGAAATAGAGAAGAGATTAAATTAATGGAATATTGATTAAAGGCTCACTGATTGTTGGATGTTTGGATGAACACTTGTTTTATTCGATAGTTAAATCATCGACTATCGAAACACTTGTTTTTTTTTTATTCGATAGTTAAATCACATACTATCGAAGTTTTGACCATCGTTGTCAATATGGAGAGACCGGTTGGATTATTATCCGAAGAACCACTCCATATCGGCAGTAGCGTGCGAATCAGATTATATAAAGATAATCGAAGACGGAGTAAAGTGCAAGGACTTTTTTTATTAATAGAAATAGTGCCTTCAGTTCATCCTGTTCCTGGGTGACTTGTATGGATGAATGTCTGACAGAGTATTTCCAGAAAGGTCACGTACATTGATCTCTTCAACTGTACCAAGAGTGGAAGCGTAGGAGGAAACTTCTTTTAGCTAACACGTAATGTACTGTTGTAGACGTCAATCGGTGAATTGATGGATTTGACGATGTGACATTCGAACTGAATCTGGTGTGATGATAAAGCGTAACTTCTAGCTTCATCAACCGGTAAATGACAGAAATCGGGCAAGCAGCGTGGCTATGTAGGTCGCACCTATTAGGGTGTATAAACACCTGATCTAGAGTCTCATTTACTTCTAAAAATCTATTGTCGATGTTGTCCCATTCGGGAAATGGTTGCTGATCCCAATCGTTGGTGATATACATTCGATACACTCAAGCGAAATGAGTGGTCGGTCATGTGTAGCTGAGTTGCAAGATGTTCTTGTTGAACTCGGTGTATTCTCCTCTAGAGATATACCAGCGGAAGGTGGTTCCATACCTTGTCATAGTTGGAAATCAAATACCCAATACGTGCTTGCGGTTTATAATTGTATATTACATATGTGGAACGTGAGATGAAAACGTTCCACTAGATTGTTATTTACTTGATTTAGACATTATTATAATATCAAAGAGTTTTGATATAAAGATAAGTCAAGTGTTTGGATTCTCATAAGGGAAAAACCCGTTCCGTGTTATACGGCGTGGTCTTATGAGATATCATTTAGTTTTCTGAAACTGTTTTATATTGTTTACTCATACCAGTCCCATGACTGACCCAGAGTTTATTTGTTTTGTTCTACCTAAACTCTTGGGTGCCTAAATTTGTACGGGCAGTCAAGTAGTTCAGGATTTTTCAGATATATCTAAAGGAGCTTGGAGCAGGAGGCTTCAGCGTTATCTAGTTATAGTATTGTTCCGTTGTGTTGTAAGTGTTATACTCTTATAAGTGTATGTTATACAGTTAAGATTTTGTATTTCAAATGTGTGATATATTATATTTTGTTCCGCTGCGATGTGAGATTCTGTGTTGTTATTTCTGTTCTTCTTCTACCTCTTTCTTCTAAAAAAACATGTTTCGTATTTTCGTGATATTTGGTTGGACGTATATTGTATATAGTCAACTCAGATGTTGCGGATTTGCGGGTCATTACAGTTGGTATCAGAGCTTAGGTTGAGCGAATACCTATGCTTGTTGGAATGTGCTCATTAGAGATAGGATCAGTAGTATCCTAGAATGAGTTGAGTGTATATCTATACGAGAGAGCGTATTTGTTATTTGATATAAAAACCGTTTTATATTGTGTTGACTAGTCTGTTGAGTGGATTATAAATTTTGGTCGAATCTTGGGACGCCACGATGTCGATAGGAGTTTATAAACACTTAAACAGAAGATTGGACATGATATTGTTTTTAAATAGTTAAGTTGATTGTTAGGATTATAATCAAATTAGATTATAAAAACTGAAATAGTTATATATATAACCAATGGAATTTGTATATGAAATCAAATATACAAATAAGATGAATTGAAATTGAATTCAAACCAGAATTAAGAATTTAAAATCCTGGGAGTTTGGAAAATATTTTTTCAAAATGAATGTCAAGTGATATAGCACTGGACTCACTTCAGTGGCTGGGAAATAATTCTGATGATGGTCGCAACATCACCAGTGTTCATTTTCGAGTTTCTAAGTGACGAATTGCTGCCTTAGAAAAGTTTTGATGGAAATTTGTTTGAAAGGAAAACAAGCTGTTTGAAAATTCAAATGTTTTGAATTTGAGATAGGTATAAATATATGTATATATTTATATTACTTCAAAGGAATTTTGAAATGAGAATTGGAATATAGATTTCAAATAGAAGAAAAATAAAGGAATTTGAATATATATATAATTCAACTAGAAGTGAAATAGAATTTGAATTCAAAGGAATTCAAATGAGTTGAATAAGGAAAATTCAAATAGAAATTGTATAAGAAAAATTGAAATGGAATTTGAATTCAAAGGAATTCAAATGGAATTTGAATTCAAAGGAATTCAAATGGATTTGAATAAAGAAAAGTCAAATAGAGATTTGAATATTAGAATTCAAAAGCAATTTGGTTAAATAGAATTTCAAAGAGAATATAAAATGGAGGTTGAATATTAGAATTCAAAGAAAATATAAAGTTTGAAATAGAATTTGAATTCAAAGGAGTTAAAATAGAATTTAAATTCAAAGGATTTCAAATAGAAATGGAACAAAGGAATTTAAATAGAAATCGAATAAAGGATTTCAAATGAAATTTGAATAAGGGATTTGAAATGGGTTTTGAATAAAGGATTTCAAATAGAATTTGAAGATAAGAAATTGAAATAGAATTTGAATAGAAGGAAATTCAAATATAGAGTTTGCGTAAAGAAAATTCAAATGGAATTTGAATATTTTAAATTTAGATATAGGATTTGAATATTAGAAGTGAAATAGATCGGGAATATTATGTGAAATGGATTGGATATATATTAAAAATATATCAGAATGAAGTTGAATTTATTATAAACAAAGGCTAAACGTTTATATTTATAAATATAATTAAAACGAGCTCGCCGTAGCGCGGCAGTTCGAAAATTGGCGATTCGAACTTCAATTTAGTATAAAGAACTCGATTGAAATCGGAATTCTTTGAAACAAGACTCGTCGAGACCGGTTAAACAATAGTTTTCAAATGAAAGAGAAAAATCTGGATTTCGTCGTATAAATTTTGAGTTATGTCAAAATCAAATTTTTAGAAAAGCAGCGCCAGAACCATTATAAAACCATAACGGTTTAATTAAATAAATAAAAGGATTTTTAGGAAATAAAATCCGAATTGGCATTAGAAAAATCCAGACTGGAGATATAAAATAAATATGAACTCCAGTGAAGTAAGTGAAATGATTTTTGAAACAAAAATCATATTTTAAATGGTTAAATAGAATTAACTAAATTGGAGAATAATTAGTTAATGAAATTTGAGTCGAAATTGGGGTTTTGATAAGTGAAAGAGAATTGAGAATTTATATTCAAAAATCGAATATATAACTCGGGTTGAAAATATTATTAGATTATTTATAATTAAGTTGACATATATTTGCACAAGTTATATTCAAATATGAAGGTGAAATAGGCGAAACGGTTAATTAGAAACTAGTTAATGGGAATTTGAATGAAATTAAATTTAACTTAAGTAAGTTAAATGGATCGAAATGGATAAACTGAGTAAAATCAATGTGAATGAAATATGAATTGGGAATAAATAAAGGAAAACCCAAAAGAGTTAAAAAGAAAATATATTTGTAAAACAAATATAAAAGGAAATATATTTGTAACACAAATACAAAGGAAGTTATGTGCAAACGAATAGAAGGAGAAATATTTGTAAACAAAAAAACATGTACAAATAGATTAAATGGAAATATTTATTTATAAAAAATAAATAGAATGTTATAAATGAGATATTTATTTGTTAAATAAATAGAATTAATCAAAGGAATATTCAGAAGATGAATAGAAAATGGAAATCTGTTTTTAACAGATATATAGAAGTGATTTATTTATAAAATGACAGTTTATAAATTAAAGTAAATATTTATCATTCGATAGATGGAATATATAAGTCTGAACTTATATAGAGAAGAGATATTGGTTTTTAACACCGATAGTTTTAAATAGAAGGGGTACACAACACTTGTGTAAGTGAAGTAACGTTATTAAAAAGAACATTTATAAAGTGAAGAACGGTTACTAAAAGTAAATCTTTATAAATGAATAAATGTTATCCAATAGGAGTTATTCGAATAGGAGAAGTCGATTAGAGTTAGAAATAATCGATTAGAGTTAGGATAAATCGATTAGAGTAAGAATTAACCAGTTAGAGTTAATCAGTTAGGGTTAATCCGTAGAGTTAATTGAATATTAGTTATTCAATTAGAATTTATCGGATATTTGTTATTCAAGTTAAGAGTTAACCAGATAAAGTTAATTGAACATAGTTAATCGAATTAGGATTTAATTGAATGTTAGTTATTCAATTAAAGTTGATCGAATTTAGTTATTGAGATAGAGTTGGTCAAACATAGTTACTCAGGATAGGTTGCCATTTCGTACGACTGCTAGCGTAATTCGCAGGGCTGCAGATAGCCTAGGGCGGTCGGATGTTTCCTGGGGGAATCAGGCGTAACCATTGTGATAGCTGCGATCTAGAGTCAAGCGAATGGAGTTAAATCAAATAATAGTTTATTCGAAAGGAGTTATCGAATATAGTTATTCGAAAGGAGTTATCGATTATAGTTTAATCGAAAAGAGTTATCGATTATTAGTTAATCGAAGTGAGTTATAGAATATTTGTTATTCGAAGGAGTTATCAAATTTAGTTATTCGATGGAGTTAATCAAAAAGAATTAAATCCAATAGAGTTAATTGATAAGAGTAAATTGAATAGAGTAATCGAATATAGTTTATTCGAAGAAAGATTTTCGAATCTAGTTATTCGAAAGAGAGATTATCGGATATAGTTATTCGGAGGGAGGAGTTATCGAATAGGGATTTATTCGAAAGAGAGTTACGTAAGGAAGTTTGAAATATTGAGTATCAACATAAATAAGTTTTGAAAGGTTAATGGGTTTGTAGCACTTTTTCTACCTTAGCAATTTCGAGGATGAAATTATTATAAGTAGGGAAGATTGTAATGACCCGGAATTTCGACCAACTAATTTTAAATATTTAGAATGGATTTAAATATTTAGTTGATAAAATAAATGAATTTTTATATTTATGTTATCAATTTAAATATCGATTTCGATTTAGTATCGTATATATTAAATTATCAAAATAAGGAATCAGCGAATAACTGAATTCGAAGTGAAAAACTGATTTGAAATCAATTCAGATAATCAATACATAATTCAGTTTGAATTAGAATAATAATATTGAATAATTATCGAAGAATTTAAAAGGTTTTAAATTTAAATTAATATCTTCTCCAGATGATAGAATTGAGCTTCGGAACCTGTCCTAGTGTGTCCGGAATAGTGGTATTACTCTAGGATTGAGAGTTGTTGGGTTTAGAAAGGAGTTCGAAATCAACGAGAAAATTTAATTAGTTAAATCGCATTGGTTAATTCAAATTTAAATTTAAATCCTTTTGTGGTGGACCAAAACAAAACACGGTTCCCTCCTTCCTTCCACACACTAAAACAGCCGTGCCACTCCTCTCTACCATAAAAACCAAAGCAACCGTGGCCTGCTCCTCTTCAACCAAAGTACTTCCCTTCTCCTATTTAAATCGTGACCTTACCCCCTCCCTTATTTCATTTTGCTAAAACCCGAAATCAAAATGGCTAGAAAAGTCGAAATCCCCTTTCCATTCGAAGCCATCAATTCCCGTTCCTTCAATCCTTCTTACAACAAATCGAATAGAGGAGCCGCGACTTGGGTGAACAAGAGAAGGCCTTCGATCATTAGTAGAGGTTGCACAAGGGTTCTGGACGTCGACTTCTTCATAGTCGAGTTAGGGTATTGATTTTGGGGGTTTGTTATCTCGTTCTTCGTTTCCATTCAGTATCAGAAGTCGCGATCGATTCACAGAAGCGGTTATGATTTAAGGGATTTGCGAGTTTAACGTTATGGTGCTTAGGTCAGCAGTCACCTGGATTCATCGCGATTGTTCTCTGAAGGTCGTATGGTTCAAAATAGATGCGATGATTTCCCTGTAGTTCCACTTCTTCATCGAGAGTTAGGGTTGCGATTCAGTTTTGGCGATGTCTGATGAACATTAGGGGAAACCATAGAGTGATGATGGTGAAAGGGAGCTCGATAATCTTGTTGGAAGTGAAAGGGAGCGGTTTCATTTGGTTCGAGTGGGGAAGAAGCAGCTGTTGCGTGAAACAGTAAGGGAAAGGGATTATATTTTTAAAGCTATTAAGGTAATCTCAATTAAATACATTAATTAATTTAATGTTTAAATATACATAGGTTTGTTTGGTTATGTTAGAAGTAATTCAGTGACCATTTAAAAGAAGAGAAAAGATAAAAGAAAGTTATTTATTTGTTTAAAATATTAATTTAAATAAATAAATGTTTAACCGGTAAAAATTAAATAAAATTATCGCAGGTGCGAATTTATTCAAGACAATACATAGC
Source organism: Allium sativum (assembly GCA_030737875.1). NCBI lineage: Eukaryota > Viridiplantae > Streptophyta > Magnoliopsida > Asparagales > Amaryllidaceae > Allium > Allium sativum. Next base: position 961,514,721 of record CM060912.1, on the reverse strand, counting down.
CGCGATGAAATGGAAATATATTGGATATCCAGAAAATGAAATTACGGTGAGTAAACCTCACTCACCATTTATTTAGAAATTATTTTTATATAGTTAAAAATAATTGTTTGTGCTTGTTTGAATGCTGTTTGATTGTTTTAAAAATATATATTAGTTATTTAGGATATATATATATATATATATATATTGGGTTGATGATTGGTTGGATTCCCGTAGTCTCATTAGCGGATGCCCACTGTTTCATTAGCGGATGATTACCCTATACGCCCCACGCTATGATTAGTGGATGACCTTCTATAACGCAATATCCTGCCTCGAAGAAGGATGGGTATTACTATGTTGACTAACGTCTGTGGATGCAGGAAAACAGGTTGGAGGAATCCAACTGGATTCCTCAAAAATATATTATCTGTTTGTTGTTTGTTTGATTTCATATATATTCATATATGATGTGTTAAAAATCAAATGATTGAAAATTGGTTGATCTGATTGTTGAAAATACCACTAGAGCTTGAATATTGATTTATAAAATATCGAAAAGCGTATTTGAGGTTTAGAAAGGGAATTCTATTTTTTTAAATAGAATTTGAATTTTAAATAAAACTATAGAAAATATTAACTTGTTTTGAAGGTATATAAAACAAGTGATCGAATTTATTAACTTTGCTTATAAATGAAAGGTGGGTTTTGAATCGAATTTATAAACTTTGTTTATAAATGAAAGGTGGGTTTTGAATCGAATTTATAAGCTTTGTTTATAAATGAAAGGTGGGTTTTGAATCGAATTTATAAGCTTTGTTTATAAATGAAAGGTGGGTTTTGAATCGAATTTATAAACTTTGTTTATAAATGAAAGGTGGGTTTTGAATCGAATTTATAAACTTTGTTTATAAATGAAAATATGGGATTTGAATTGAATTTATAAACGTTGTTTATAAATGGAAAGGTGGGATTTGAATTGAAGTTATAAACGTTGTTTATAAATAATGCAGAGAATTCAAATGGACTTTGAATATAAGGAATTGAAATAGAATTTGAATAATATAATTCAAATGGAGTTTAACTATAGAATTTGAACATAGTATTTCAAATGGAATTTGAATATAGAAATTCAAATGGGATTTATAATAAATAGATTTGGATAAATAGAAGTGGATTAGACTAAGAAGTTAATTAACAGATTTAATTAACAAATTGAGTTAAAACGATTGGTATAGTTAAAATAGATTGGACTGGCATAAATATCCAGGAGACAGGTATGGAATAAAGTACAGAAGTGAAATAAATAGAATGCCCGACAAAAAGGTACTTATTTAATTCATATATGAGATTTTATGGGTCGTATCGGCTAGCCGCTTGGCTTTTTCTTTTTCTTTTTGAGATGAGAAGGACCGGGAAAGCTATTTGAAATTTCCCGATGCTCCAAATACAAAGGAGGTTATGGCGAATTTTTATGGGAATTTAAGGAGATAGAATATTTATAAGATAATTTGATAGTTAGAAATTAACATATCAAAATATATAGAAGTCGATAAGAAAACGAACTTAGAGATAGAATAGTATAAATAAAAAGGGAAGTATAAGAATAAAATCTCGTAGGAATAGAAAAAGAAAGTGTATATGTGTTTAAAGGTGAATAATCAGTTGTATGGTATTGATTATTCGAGTAAGTAGTCTTGTCTGTTTTGACGTTAAATATTATTCAGTCAAGGTCTGAGAGGTAATTATACCCCAACTTGGTTGATTTCATGATATACCGATAAGTAGCAAGATTCAGGCTCGAAGATCAATGTGGAATAAGAATTAGTTAAATACACTATTTGGGTTGTCGCAACGATGTTTTACACAACATCTGTTTTAACCCAGATATGTGCAAAGCTTGGAAATAGAATATTGAATGTTTCCTAAGTATAGAAATAAACGAGTCGGAAAAGAGATAAGTAATTGGAATATTTTCCAATTATAAATAACATATATTTTCTAAAGTTTAGAAAATAAAAGAAGGCGATATATGGAAATGTTTTCCAAATAATGTATAAAGGCCAATATGGTTATTGAAAATATTTGGTTAACAAATATTGATAAGAAATAGAGAAGAGATTAAATTAATGGAATATTAATTAAAGGCTCACTGATTGTTGGATGTTTGGATGAACACTTGTTTTATTCGATAGTTAAATCATCGACTATCGAAACACTTGTTTTTTTTATTCGATAGTTAAATCACAGACTATCGAAGTTTTGACCATCGTTGTCAATATGGAGAGACCGGTTGGATTATTATCCGAAGAACCACTCCATATCGGCAGTAGCGTGCGAATCAGATTATATAAAGATAATCGAAGACGGAGTAGAGTGCAAGGACTTTTTCTATTAATAGAAATAGTGCCTTCAGTTCATCCTGTTCCTGGGTGACTTGTATGGATGAATGTCTGACAGAGTATTTCCAGAAAGGTCGCGTACATTGATCTCTTCAACTGTACCAAGAGTGGAAGCGTAGGAGGAAACTTCTTTTAGCTAACACGTAATGTACTGTTGTAGACGTCAATCGGTGATTTGATGGATTTGACGATGTGACATTCGAACTGAATCTGGTGTGATGATAAAGCGTAGCTTCTAGCCTCATCAACCGGTAAATGACAGAAATCGGGCAAGCAGCATGGCTATGTAGGTCGCACCTATTAGGGTATATAATCACCTGATCTAGAGTTTCATTTACTTCTAAAAATCTATTGTCGATGCTGTCCCATTCGGGAAACAGTCGCTGATCCCAATCGTTGGTGATATACATTCGATACACTCAAGCGAAATGAGTGGTCGGTCATGTGTGGCTGAGTTGCAAGATGTTCTTGTTGAACTCGGTGTACTCGTCTAGAGATATACCAGCGGAAGGTGGTTCCGTACCTTGTCATAGTTGGAAATCAAATACCCAATACGTGCTTGCGGTTTATAATTGTATATTACATATGTGGAACGTGGGATGAATACGTTCCACTAGATTGTTATTTACTTGATTTAGACATTATTATAATATCAAAGAGTTTTGATATAAAGATAAGTCAAGTGTTTGGATTCTCATAAGGGAAAAACCCGTTCCGTGTTATACGGCGTGGTCTTATGAGATATCATTTAGTTTTCTGAAACTATTTTATACTGTTTACTCATACCAGTCCCATGACTGACCCGGAGTTTATTTGTTTTGTTCTACCTAAACTCTTGGGTGCCTAAATTTGTACGGGCAGTCAAGTAGTTCAGGATTTTTCAGATATATCTAAAGGAGTTTGGAGCAGGAGGCTTCAGCGTTATCTAGTTATAGTATTGTTCCGTTGTGTTGTAAGTGTTGTACTCTGATAAGTGTATGTTATACAGTTAAGATTTTGTATTTCAAAGATGTGATGTATTATATTTTGTTTCGCTGCGATGTGAGATTCTGTGTTGTTATTTCTGTTCTTCTTCTACCTCTTTCTTCTAAAAAAAAATTGTTTCGTATTTTCGTGATATTTGGGTCGGACGTATGATGTATATAGTCAACTCAGATGTTGCGGATTTGCGGGTCGTTACAAAAAGTCAGTTTGAAGTTGTTTTGGGTCCGGTTACCATCCCAGACTCCTCGAACTAACACGTTAAAAGTCAAATAGGAACTATATTGATTGTTGTTTTTCTAACTATCGATTCAAATGGTACAGTTAGGTACATCAGCAGCTCAGGTCATATTAAATTAAAATCATTCATTAAAATCCTATCATCGATTCTTAAAATTTGAGAATAAGTGTATACACAAATCTCTTTTGTTTTCTTTAATTTGAAAACAATAACCATGCTCTTATCTCCTAAGAATAACCGTATTTACAAAAGCCCTTTTTATTTTCTTTACTTCGAAAATATTGCTATCTATACTTAACATAATGGTATAAGTCTAATCACCTAATCTTGTATGGGCCAAAGACGATGTCATTCGACCCACTATTAATTATATAAACCTAAACGAATTTATTTGTCATCAATACAGTAACGACACAAATTTCGCCCGCACCTAATAAATTGCTAAATCGACCAAGATCGTTCGAATCCCGCATATGCTAACTCTAGGCCTACAACACATCAAAACAAATAACAAAGGACTTTTATAAACATTATAATAATGTAACATTAGAGTACAGAATATCAGAGTACATCGAAATATAATACTGCGGAAGATTAATTTACAATAAATGTAATACAATGCAAGGGAGGACTATCAATGCTCTGGTCACAGCTTTAAGCTTTAATCCAAAATCCTGCTCAAAAAATAAATATCTGCAAAACAAGCCACTCGATTGCCCGCATGGAATATGAGGGCACCCGAGTTTGCAAGTGAAACGAACTATGAGACAGTCGTGGGACGGGTATGAGAAATCTTACTTAATCTATTTAATAATAAGGCTAATCACAGGACCATGCCGCTAACGCGGAACGGGTTTACTCCATTGGATCGCCAGTGCATGAATAAAGTAAATCATTAAGCAATGCAATGATTTTTAGAAAAATGAAACCATTATAAGACTCAAGTCCCATCACACAATGCAACAAAAACCGGAGGATAGAATTTTACCTTATAATGGTCAAAATATGCTTGATACATATAAAAAAATTTGATACTATTATTAGCGTCTATATGTTTCAAAAACATTTCAATCATAATGTACCAATCATAAATGGCATAGCTACCATATACTATGTGGCCATACTAGTTTTACAATCAAAACCGTATGGGTCGTATTGGAAGTTGGATTTCCATTATGAACCAAGACAAGGGATCGTCCCTACCAATTCGATACTCTCTAGCCCGAGCCTCTAGACAAGTACTCAGTCAAGTCCTTAGGAGCGCCAGGGTCGGTCCACAAATATGTTAGTGGATTTGTTATGCCTGAACAATACATTTCCTCGCCCTATGGGGCGTAAATCAAGAGCCACTAGGGACCCAAATCCGAGGTACCTCGCTTTCCATCATCCACATAAGTAAAAATGTCTGGGCTCCATACCATGACACCACTTCTAACTAGAAAGAAACGCATGTACTCCCTTGGGTCCTTCTCCCGTTTTTGGTCCATACCAGGGTGTGAGGCTCGCGAAGTAACGCTACACACAAACCTGTGCTAAATAAAGCTATGCTTTTATCATCAACCACAAGGCTCTTCTTTTCAATAATAAGCCTTGATCATTTGCATCTTGGCATGCCACACTGACAATTAACGCCATGCTACTGATGTCTACCAATATATAACCTGTGAGCTTGTACGTCTCAAAGAAGGGTGTTAAGTAAGAGAATAAATTCTCCGCCACCAAACTGATATATATTTAATAGAAATCAATCATCATAGAATAAAATCTAATGTCAGACATACATCCATTTACAAGTCCGTTCTGGGTCTGAACGAAAATGGAGGCACCTTATTCCTCGTCCCATATATCCAATAAAGGAGAGAGGTCCTCGCATATCCGTCGATCTCCAATTATGTCTGGACGATCCCCACTTATTACCTTGTCTTGGGATGCCTCCCAATCAAGACATCAGTAATCATCCAAACGATGTGAAGACATGCGGTCAACCACCGTCTTCATCTTCGAATTTTAATCGTCGTAGTAATTATTCAGAATGGGTTAAACCCGATCTTTCTGAATAACTAGCATATTTTATAATCAATAATCAACTGCTATAAAAACACATCATACACCTCATTTCAATTCAGAATATTCTTTTAATTTAAATATTCACATTATTAGGGAAAGATTCAAATTAATTTTATAAGAGATAAATTCAATTAAATTTATTCTTTTAATCATTTAATTATTTCATTCTCATTTTAATCTAATTCAAAATGCATTAAAACTCTAATTTAGTTTTAATCTCAAATACCATTATTTAATGATTATTCAAATCTTAGAAATTAATCTTATCTTTAACTGAGTTAAAGAACCAATGTCATTTAAAACACAGTTCACAATAAACCCAAAATCATCTTCCATTAAATATGGAATCTTCACAGAAATCAGATCAATATATATAATCGATATGAATTTCCGTTTCAAACTAATAATATAAATGGAAAAACGACAAAGCCTTTTAAATTCCATATATAGTAACGGTCTTCATTCACAGAAGCTCATCTCGATTATTATTAAATCAAATTCCATTCAATTCCAATTTAATATATTAAATTGGAAAACTTTTATTTGGGAAAAAATTTCATTAAATTTAAATAAAAAGATTTATAAATCCTAAATTATATCTTCTCTATCAACTGGGTTAAAGAACAAATGTCATTTAAAACACAGTTCACAATAAACCCAATTCACATTTCATTTGATTCCAATTACTAAATATAATTGGAAACTCTAATAATCTTAATTCAAAGATTTATTCTTTTCTCAACTGGGTTTAAGAACAGTGTTATTGAAGACACCATTCATGAGAAACACAAAATCCAATTTATTTAATTTGATTCCAATTTAATATTAAGTGATTGGAAATCTTCATTAAATCTTAATTTAAAGATTTATTCTAGTTAATAACTAGTTCATTTAGATAAAAATATATTTTTGTCTTTTCAAATATGGAACTTTACATTCAAAATCTTTCCAAATTATTAATTATGATTTTTCATAATTTTTCCATATTTTTAATAATTTTATTAAGGCCCGTACACTCGGTTTCCAATAACGGCTACTGAACTTCATCCATAGCGACCTTTTTTAAATTTGATTTGGACATATTTCCAAGTCTAACCATTAGATTTCAAAATTCTTATATTCATTGGAAAGCCCTTGTTAATACGAATCCAACGGTTCCAGTTTTAGGAGAATCCGACGGTCGGATCTCTCGTTACATCAATTTGAAATTAATGGTCGAAATTCGCGAACGGTCGCTGCGCGGCGCGTTCTATACCGGCCATTAATTACATTTATATATTATATATATTTCGTTGATTTCCATTTAAAACGTATTTATAAAATATTTATAAATTCATTTTAAAATGATTCCAACTTCATTTTCAATTTTAAATCAAAAATGAATATTCTATATCTTTATCATATTTAAATAATAATATTTCCAAAATATTAGATTTTGAAATCACTTCTTTCCAACATTCATTATAAAATGAATAAAATCGATCGATGAGCCCATTCGGGTTAAAATGGCGTTTCGATACTTAACTCGGCTTTGTATTTTTATATTCTTGTATGCATCCAAAAATGGACATAAAAATCATAATTTTATTCTTCATTGAATATTATAAAAATGGACATAAAAATCATATTTTTATTCTTCATTGAATATTATTTTTCCAAAATACTCTTGATTTTAAAATATTCTTTATTTTAAAAGATTATTTATTATTAAATATTTTTATATGAAACATTATGAATCGGAATGCGACTCAATCAATTACCATATAATTTCAGTTATATGGATTTTCATACATCGCATGTATTTAACAATAATGATAAATAATCATTCAACAGTCCATTTACATCCAGAGTGAAGTTTTACAACTGTATGAGCATTAAAATAAATAAATAACGCTCATCAAGACTGTCAATCCATCGATTGACATATAACTAAATACTAGTGTTGCTCGTGCTACGCACACAGGCATTTGAGTTTTAAAGATGTTTTAAGTTTAAAGGCTTTCTTTTATTGCTTGTAGTTATGTTATGAAAAACGCGCTTAAGAATGGCTTAAGCGATTTTGATAACTACATCGCTTAATTTCCTGAAAAGTGGAAGGCAACATTTGTGTAGCAATATTAAATAATGACTTATTTGTATAACAACCGAGCTCTACTTAAGCGTTGCTCTTAAGCATCGCTTGGTAGTGCATGAATCTAATGCTTAGGAAATATTTAAGCACTGCTTAAGCACCATTAAGCGAAGCGAGTCTATGATCCCCCGCCCAACGCTTATAATATAGGCTACGATTTTTTGGGATCAGCACCTATCTTTATATATTTTTTACCAAGATACGCTTGTGCTTCCATTACACATATGTCAGTTCAACGCAGAGGATTACACACACTTTTCTAAGTGTACCGAAATCCTTGACAGTTGTATGTTTTATAATCCACAATGTACCTATGACATTCATCTAAAGCATTAACAAATTGGCGTAACATGAGATTAAACACAACAATATTTCAAAAGTCACTCCGATAAATAAAAATTTGTTGTCCTTTTTATAACTATTTGCAGGTAGATCAATACACTTCAGTCTCAAACATGAATATGACCTGATCAACAATTTTCTACCCTTTACTGCCAGCTGCACATAGGCCCCACTTAGTAAAACATCAGCAGCTTTCAATTATTCTCAAGGCGACCTTTGTTTTATAGCATGCAACCTGCCTCCCATATAACATCGGCAGTTTTTAGCTTCCTACCTACCTCTAGTCCACTTCATTACCAGCTTCAGTACATTAAATATTAATAATTCTGTAATCATACACTTCATTACCATCTTTCACTTCATCTATAGTCTATTAACAACAAAAATTCAATGGCTAATAAATTCATTTTTAATTATTATTGGCATATAATATTGATAATAATAGGGGTTAAAGTAAATTATATTAGGGGTTAAATAGACACATCAATGAAACCGCGATAAATATCATATGATTGATAAATGGGTTATGCTAAGTTTCTATCAACTCTAGGTTATTTCCTAGATATGAAAATGAACAAAAATGTTTGAAAGAAAAGTAAATAATATTTTAACACGTCACTTTATAACCAATAACATCCGCAAATAATAATCTGCATATGTTTTCTTTTTAAAATTGAACTTCATGCCTAGCCTATAAAATAAGAACTAATCATAGGGAGAATAATATGCAACCTCTTGATTGAAAATATCTTTGTTGGTTTGTGCAATTAAGAACAGATGAACAAATGCAATATCCTTTTAACTTTAAAATTTTGAGCCACTGTGAAAAAAGCCATAAACATGTCAGTGACATCTAACAAAAAACTTACTTTCTTAATTATGTAAAAAAAAATAGTACACAAATGGAAGGAAAGTTAGATAGTATCGTGACGACCAATAAACCATGTGCTAACTGCTGGCCTGCTAAAATGTTAAGTATTCTGGGTGAAAAACTAAAGAAAACATCATATTTAAACAGCTGAAAATTACATGACTTCGCAGTAAGTAGCAAGTACATCACATTGACTAAAGAAGGCTAAGTTCTAATATCAAAACTTTTAATCCAGTGTTATTCAAGCGAGGCATCACTACATAGTTTATTCAATGATATAAATTTCAAGAGTTATTTACATGGGAAAAAATAGGAATATCTTTTGGTAATATATAATAAAAAAATAAGAGTAGTCTAGTCTGTACATGCCTGAAGTTCATGCAAACAACCACGTTTGTACTCTAATAAGTGGTCCAAAATAATTTAAATAACTTACAATATTGATTACAGGTGCTATTTTTAGTTAAATATTGGTTCCCTAACAATATAAGTTGTGTAACTGGTAAGAAAAATATCAACATGATAAATCATATTATTAATAAAACTAAATGGTTAAAATGTGCAATGTAACATTTTTAAATGCCCTAACCTGACAATTGTCAACAATATGTAAAACTCTTTTAATGCATATCAATGGTGCATCCCCGTAAAGGTTAGACATTTAGTAAGGAAAATAAGTGATACATCGGTAACATTACCTCCTTTCGATGAAATGCAAAATAATTTAAAAAATTTACCAACTTGAACACTATCAGGCTTGTCAAAAATAAAATTGAAGTCTAACTATGTAGATAATGAAAAAGGTGTGAATATAAATATTGTACAATACACATCAAACTTAGAACAATATTGAGAATAGTAGAAATTTCAATACCTCTTTTTTTCTTCATACAGTTCATACTTACAACAGATATATTTTCAACTTTAGTTTTGAAAATATACAATACTTCATGCGAAAGACGAATAAAGAGATGATAGGAGGTTAACTCAGTGTTATTAAACGCGAAACGCGCACCGAAGAGCCAAGTCCCTTTGCAGCATAAGCGCAACGCGCAAACGCGTAGCGCACGCTTCATTAAAGCAAAGCGCATAATATGTAAAATTTAGACACACACATTGCACATGTAAACAATGTAAACATCATGAACTAATAGAACATAATACATTCATGTAAACATTATGAACTAATAGAAAAAAACACATTCATATGCAAATAAAATTTTCATTACATAAAAAAAAAAGACTGTAAACATTAAAGAACATAAGATGTGATATTAGAAAGAAATGCATGGCGGTTGTTATGTTTATACAAACAAATTTAATGCAAACAAACAAAATTGAAGAAACTCGAGGAGTTATGCTGCAAAAAACAATAGCTATGTCCTTACATTGACAGAAAGAAAACTTGTACACAACTTGTATATACATGTGTATATAGTATACACACAAGATAAATAGTAGTAAAGAAGAACCCCATTAAAAAAAGTAAAACGAAGTACCAAATATAACTTGTATATACGTGCACATGTAATACACAGACACACGCACACACATATATATACACGCACGCGCACACACACATATATATACATATATATATATATATATATATATATATATATATATATATATATATTATGAGTACAAACATATACATACAGTACTAAAGAACTCATGTCAATACCAAAGAAACTCAATGAGACAAATTGATAAGGACATAACAAACTACATACGCCACTAAAGAACACATTTCAGTACTGAAGACATCCGCTGAGACTAATTGATAAGCACATAGCAGACAAATTAAAAGAATAAAAAAGAAAACAGAAGAAGAAAGAAGTTAAAACTGAAATATATCAAAAAGAAAAGAAAGATTAAAGAAGAAGAAAAGTTTATTTGTCGTTGTACGAGTTGAAGTCGTTGTAAGAAGAAGATCTCATTTGAAGCGACTGATAATTGAAACGGGTATGAGTTAAAGTCATAATTAGTGAAAACATAATTATTTTAAACAATCAAACCCGATTCAAGCTTGTCAATTACATTTACTCTTCTTGTTTCCCCATATTTTCGCACATCTTCACCTAAGCGCGCATATTGTGCATTATTGCGCGTTGCGCATAGCGCATAAGCAAGAAAAGCGCGCGCATAGTTCAAGTCGCATCGCATACCTTAAGCGATGCGCTTCAGGTGCGCATCGTTGCGCGTATGCGTGTGCATATGCGCGCTTTTAATAACACTGGGTTAACTTAAACATTTTTCAACATCAGACAATGAGTAAAATAAGGAAAACTTTTTAAAAAATGCATTTTATATATTACATTTCCTTAATAAATTGTATCGAATGCTAAAATAATTTTATAAATGTTAAATGAGGAAGAGGGTATTGAAACACAAAAGGAAGGCAATTAATGTTCATACCCGTTACCACCAAAATTGTGTCATTAACTTTTACTCCAATATAATTTTTCTTTAAAATGGTATAATTGATGGCTATTACCCAAATACTTATTAATATTTGTTTGTTTGCCTCGGTATAACTATTTCAATCAATAAGTTCCTTTATTGAAGTAACAGTCAACTTGTAGATGACAACTTTGCAGTTTGAAATAGTATGTAAGTGGAATTGAGCTCAGTTAATCCATTAAATAAACATAGAGAAACCTGAAATTTAAAAATTCATACATCATTTAGCTTTACTAAGTTTATTTTATGCAAAAAGTCAAGTTGCAAGTAAGACAAAGAATTTAAATCTTAGCATGCACGTAAAGTTATCAAAAATTGAATCTAACCATGCTTTGTGCTTCAATTCAAGAATGCTTTCTACTTCCATTTCTTATATCCATACTGTTTCGCAGCTCAGGACAACAAAAAGGGATATCCATACTTAAATTTGTTTATTATTATAGCTTAGCAAAAATTCCTAAACCGTCCATATCAACCTTGTTGCATACTGTATTTACAATTTAGGTAGATCCAATACCCAATAAAAGTACTATTTACCCTTGAAAAACCTTAATGGTGTTTTTCGCTAAAATAAGACAGCAGTGAACACTTTTAGTAAGGAGTCCACTTATCATCAATGAATTAAATGCTTCTAAAATTAAAAAGTGCACCTGGTAATACATAACTAATAATACTGAAACAGAGATTTTTATTTTTAGAGAAAATGTTAAATGAAGGAAAATAATCTGAGGTTGTATATCAACATCAAAAGTTTAAACATGACCCTACATTCATCACATTAAGATTTTGGTAAAACAATGCAAAAGACAGTAAGAATATGTATACGCTCATTTTAGCGAAGTCCCTTAGGTAAAATTATACATATATCTAAGTATTATTTTCCTTTAGAAATAGGACTTATAACAGAAAAATATGTTATATATTCAATTAAAAACAACGAAATATTTTAGCATTGCAGGCCTGTATATGGATGATATTTCTTACCATGAAAATTAATCAAATCTTTAATAATAGTTGACATACCTTTGATGCCACTCTTTTTTTCCATCTTTAATAATTCTTACCATCTTTAGTAATAGAAAAATCCTAGAATGTTATACTTCTTTTTTTGACTTAGATTTCACCTAATCAAGTGATAATATCCAGAAACTGAAACCAAAGAAATTCATGTTTACTTAAAAATCACATCCAACACCTCAATATTCAATGCATATTAATAAATTCATAAGAATAATAGTGAAAATAATAATTTTTGGGAGAAAATTGTTACACATCTATAAACTATCTATCAACATGGTGTGTTATTTTGGCTTATACAATATATCCTCGTGCATAATAATCTCTCCATTGGTTCAAATTCAAATGATTAAAACAGCTTATGTCTTTCCAAAGTTTTGCGTACAACAATAAGAACTGTTTACTTTATTTGCATGCAAATTGTATAGTATAATGATTCATCTTATTTGGGGTTTTACTTAATTTGGCATTCTTTGTACATTATTAAGCTGATAAAATATTACGCTGTATATCCTATTTATTATTGATATGAATTGATTTTCCAAATTATTAACATACATGACTATAGCGATTTGTCGTCAATATTATATCTCTCATGCATGTTTAGTAATTGTGGATAGGTGGCAACTTGTAAGCCGGTTATCTTCAAACATAAATTACGCACCTCTCCAACGTGGACAAAACAAATAATGAATCTTGATGTTTGGATAAGTAAATTCTTGTTATTTCAAAATATTAAGTCTTATAGCTATGAATAATCTTAAACATTACATAGTGAGATACATAAGTCGAAATAAGTTTAAGCATTCTCCAAATATTGATACATTAAAAATGGCTTCACGCTTTGATACCACGTTGTTTAAACCTATAATGATCCCAACTAAAAAACATTGAACAATATTAATTCAAAGTAATGTAATCAATCTATTATATGCTGATAATGTAATAAAGGATAAATAGAACTGGATCTTTTTTTAGTGTCCAAAGAGGAAATTGTTTTAAAACAGAACTTATTTCCAATGTGCCTATTATATATCAGAGTATGCTAGTCAACTTTTTTAATAAACGATAGTAATGCATGAGCCTATTGCAGTAAAGTTTGGAATAATGTGCAGATGGCCATACATGTATTTTCTTTTGCCTCTTCCAAACTTTGTTCTCCTCTTTACTCAAACCCTAAAGAACGGTGCCACACCGGTCCTTTGCAAAATAATGAACCAATCTAACCAATAACATAATGTGAAGGAAGTACAACTTTCTAAAATAATCATCAGAAACAACCATACAAATGAAACACATGTTTACAACATACTTTCATCCCTCACAAAAGGTCAGGCTCTGAATCAGAACATGAACCTTTTATAGCATGATTGTAAATTTGATGATATAATGGAGTAAACTAACAGGAGATCAGACAAAAGCATTTCTTAGCCAAACAAAGTTCACATTAAACCACAAACATATTTATTTGCGTAAAGTCAAAATTTATAGTGCTCACCAGTATTTCTCCGTTTTCAACCCTTCATCTTCTTTACACTGACCAACGTGTCAACCATTTTCATCCTCTGAATCCCAATTGACTTCACCAACTCCATTCTCTGTTTCTCCACTCCATCATCTGCCTACTCTTCTCCATCTCCACACTCTTGTACAGCTCCACTGTTTTCCCTATTGCCTTTGCCTGCTCATCCACTACAACCCCCTCATTCTCCTTTAAAATGCAACACTATTTTATAAGATATCAATTATATGTGCAACACTATTTATGCTAGCAGACAACTTTAAAAGTATATTTTCATTTCATTCATTCATAGCTTAGTAACACACAAATTTAATATCCACTTCCTTTCTAGGAATTCTCCTCGTGAAAAAATATGTAAAATTATTTTCCCTGATATAAAACTGAATTCATTTTTGTGTAAGAATGGGAAACTTAAGTTTGATAATACTAACACTACTCCCAAGAAATTTCATGTATCTAAAAAGAGACAGCACTCAACGCTCCGAATAAATCTCGGCCACATCAAAAAGAAAAAGAAAAATAAAGCTGTTGTGCAATTTTTAACTACAAAGCCAACTATAAGGAACTATAAAAAAGGAATGCAATGTATTTCACCCTAGGAATCGCAAGGAAACTTACAAAGCACTGTCAAAATCATATTTTTGGAATAATTTTACATTTTTAATTGGAAGCATAATCATAAAAATAGATGTTTATAATATTCATGGAAGTGTATCTTAAAAATATGTAATGGTTCATTCTGCCAACCACACTTAATCAGAAACAATTGAGAAATTAGTAAATGGATGATATCAAATAAAATAATAGAAATATTATTAATCAACCAAAATCGAGATGATTAATTACTAAAAGAAAAATTTTAGGTAAACATTTTAAGTTGATCTAGCTTGACTTATAATTTATAGCCCACCATGACTAATTTTTTGGACCAAGTTTACCTTTAAATTTGTTGTATTAGTGAAACAAAAAAAAAAAACATTGCAAGTAATTATGCCAAATTTCTAAAAGATCTAACCATAAAGTAATATAAACTACGTAACTACTCCTTTGCCATTATATGATGTATATATATGACATACGTATTTAATTATTATTTTTCAATCACTGTTCTCACTACCAAAGATTAATATGCAAACAAAAAAAATAATATTTTTGATTATTAACATTAGGGAAGTATGAATTCGACTCAGTAGAAGCAAGCATATTTACTGAAATAACAAAAAATAGTTAGAAAATGCTATAGCATGATTTTTTTTGGGGGCATCTAGTCCAAAATGCATAATAAAAGATATATAAACCGGAGATGGTTTATAAAGCCAACTTACGGTTACAGGGAGAGGAGATGGAATTTGGGCCGTTGTCCACGAGCCTTCTGTGGATGTGACTGTGCAATGAACAAAAAGATACTGAATAGTAGAAAACATGTTAATTAATTTTATTGTATATTAAATAAAGAAAATCATAATTATTAAAGTAAAATCGTACTAAAGAAAATACCAGTAATGTATGGAAGAATTTAAATTTTGGTAAAACTATTAGATGGTATAAATGCCGATTAACACATAAAACGGGTGAGAGAAGGAAAAAATAGTACCATATCGCAGGTAAATTGTGATTTTAATCATAAGTGATGTTTCCTCCTATTACCACCAAATATTATGTTGTTTGATTAGTAAATTAAACATTAAAGCAACATAAGCACAAAAAATAATTTATAAAACAATATACATAAAAAAGATCAATTAAAATTTGGACAAAAAATTTAAATTGGACACATAGTACCACACAAATAGCTTGTATATAAAACTAATCTACAATTAAAAAAAATGTTTAAATGTATAAATTATCGACATTACAGTTAAATTGTTGAACGAAATTAGTACTTTAAAAATTGGCCACCATCTACTGTATTAGCAAACCATGATTTCAGTTGCTAACCTAAGATTATTGCATAGTTATTTTTGAGTTATCAACAAATTACACAAAACCTAAATACTTAATTCTGCAAATTCATCAACACTATTAGTTGATGATATATGAAATCATAATAAGAACTAAAAAACATTCCATACCAGACCGATAGGAAGAGTGATATAGGAATGAACATGAATACATGGATATCTATATAAAGACGGTCGTACAAATTACAAACTGTTAATCATTAATTGACTTAATTTACAATAAAAATAACAGCCTGCAAACAGAAATGAATACAAATATTTGAAAAAATCATTTAGACATCACGTAAAACGGTTATATTAAAATTGTTGCTTATCAACTGGAACAAATTAAAAGTAGATTGTAGCTAATGATAACATAAGTGACGCAGCATTAAATAATGCTGCAGTTGAACAAAATAATAGATGAGTAGACAGAATTTCGTACATGTCCGGCGATTTCCCCTCCCACTTGTTAACTATTGAACTTAGATTACTAAAAACCGTAGCTCGACAATAGGTGGAAGGCATGCCCAAATCCCTGAAATTAGATAGGATGATGATTAGTTAACATAATCGCAGTACATTAACTAAGTTGATGGTAAAAAAATGCATATTAGTTTTAATTTAAATGAAGTTGCGTGAAACAATATCCATTTCCAATAAAGTTATATTTGCATGGACACAATTAAAAAAATTGAAACATAGGTTCGTAGAAGGCAAATGAAGCGCAAATCTACTGAAATTAATTGGGGTTACAGTGTAATCTAATATAAAACGCAAACAACTGGATGTTAAAAAAATAGGTTTTACTAAATGACAAAGAAAGTAAAGTAATAATAAAAACTGTGAATAAAACAAATTTGAACCTATATTGCTTTTAGATTGTCCAACTAGTGGATCACTAATTTTCCCAAAGATCATAAGCTATCGTCTGTGTATATGAGTGGAACTGATTACGTATCCTCAAATGTATGCATAACATTGAAGTATTAAACATGAAAACACTTAAATTTAGTGCAATCACACATCTTAATATTTGAAATATGAAAAAAAAAGTGTGGATGTTAATGAGAAAACAATCAATATGGCTGTAAACGATGTTATGAAAATAAAGGAAACAAATTATGCCTGCCATGTATGATATCATTTGATCAACCATGTGTACTATATTGTTTCATAATTTGATGCAGTAGGCTTTAATTGTATGATACATGAGAAATATGTGAAATGATTATTTTTACGGGTAAATGAGATTTATGACAGAAGAAAAATAGATAATAATGCAACGTTGTAACAGAATGAAAATAATGTTCAAAATTAAGGCTTTAGATAGTCATGGTTGCCACAGGAATCCGCTACTATAAAATCTGATCTAAATAAGTTTGCTAAAATAGAAGTTTTTAAATAATTGATATGTGAAGCAAATTTGTTGGAGAGTGAAATTTATTGGTGCAATAGATTTTCAGCCTGTCCACCTAAATAAACCGTAACAATTACCCCTTTCAAATAATGAACGGTTTTTAATTTGAAATGGAAAAAAAGCATGACATGCTAGAGGAATAAAAACAGATCATGAAATTATGTTGTGCCAAATATCATGCATATGAAACAATCAAATCAGCATACAGTCCTATAATTTAATTACAAATGTAAAAAATTACTAACTTAGCAAAAGCCTACTTTTCGAATTCAACGATTTTTTGATTGAACCGACGGCTATAGGCCATGAGTGCAGACATTGGTAAGGCAGAAATATTCAGAAGATAGAGAAGAGAGAAAAGGGCATGTTGTTTTAGGACTCGACGATGTAGGGTTACGAAATTGGGAAGATGAGAATAAATGAAATAAGGGAATTTGACGGAGTGAAGTAAAAGAAAACGTTTACCGTTACGTATGGATAGGCGGAGTTCATTAGTGGACACGTGTCGACATACAAAATGTTTGGTTTTTGCTTTAAGTATAAGTAATAGATAGATAGATTGGGAATACTGTATGTCAAATATTATCTCAATACCCGCGTGAGGTTTTCAGACAACAACGGTTTGTTTAAATACATCATTGGTTAATGAAGTTAACCAATTATAATTTGGTTTGAATTATTTTGTATTTAACAAATTTTCACGATTTAAATTATAAGTGGATATTTACAATTTAATTTCAACTACCACATAATGTTAACATTATTTTTAATATGTTAAACATTTCAACATCACAAACATATATTTTAAGACACGACTATTTAATTCATATCATTAACATGTTAAAAAGGACATTATTTTAATGAGTCAACATATGTTTAACAAATGCACATTTTCTAATTCTGCTAACATGTAACTGATAATGTTTTGGATAAACAAAACATAAAATGACAAATGATTCCTTTTTCTACTACATGTAAATAATAATGTTTTGAATAAGCAATTTCTAACATTTCATGTATCCAATAAAGGAGAATTTAGTTGAATAAAAAAAATTCTATGTTTCTAATGACAAATAAAAAAGATTATTTATTTGCATAACAATTCTAATGTTTCCAATGACAAATAAAAAGAATATTTTGTCTACATAACATGTTCTATATTTCTAATGTCAAAATAAAAAGAGATTTTTATTTGCATACAAATTTTTTATGCTTTTAGTGTAAAATAAAAAGAATATTTTATTTGCATATGTTTCCTATATTTGACATGACAAATAAAAATGTAAATTTTATTTGCAACGAATTTCTATCTTTAACATGACTAGTAAAAATGTACATTTATTTGCATACAAATTTTTGTCCTTAACATGACAAATAAAAATGTAAATTTTATTTGCAACAAATTTCTATCTTTAACATGACAAGTAAAAATGTAAATTTATTTGCATACAAATTTCTATCCTTAACATGACAAATAAAAATGTAAATTTTATTTGCAACAAATTTCTATCTTTAACATGACAAATAAAAATGACTACTTTTATTTGTATACAAATTCAGTGTTTTACTTAACAAATAAAAATGACTATTTCCTCTTGTCTACAAATTCAACGCTAACATAACAAATAAAAATGATATTTTTATGTTATCGACAATTCTAATTCAACATCACAAATAAAAATGATATTTTTATTTTGTCGACAATTCTAATTCAACATAGCACATAAAAAATGATACTTTTATGTTGATAGTTCTAATTCAACATAACACATAAAAATGATACTTTTATTTGTTTACAATTTCTATTTCTACACAACAAATAAAAATGAACATTTATATTGGTAAACAAATATTTATCTTTAACATGACAAACAAATATGTGGATTTTTATTTGTACACAAATTTCTACCTTTAACGTGACAAAATAAAAATAAGTATTTTTATTTGTACACAATTTTCTATTTTAACATGACAACAAAAATGAATATTTATTTGTACATAATTTTCTATTTTAACATGACAAATAAAAATGACTACTTTTATTTGTATACAAATTCCGTGTTTAACTTGACAAATAAAAATGACTATTTCTATTTGTCTACAAATTCAATGTTAACATAACAAATAAAAATGATATTTGTATGTTATCGACAATTCTAATTCAACATCACAAATTAAAATTATATTTTTATTTTGTCGACAATTCTAATTCAACATAACACATAAAAAATGATACTTTTATGTTGACAATTCTAATTCAACATAACACATAAAAAATGATACTTTTATGTTGACAATTCTAATTCAACATAACACATAAAATGATACTTCTATTTGTTTACAATTTCTATTTCTACATAACAAATAAAAATGAAATTTTATATTGGTAAACAAATATCTATCTTTAACATGACAAATAAATATGTGGATTTTTATTTGTACATAAATTTCTACCTTTAACATGACAAAATAAAAATAAGTATTTTTATTTGTACACAATTTTCTATTTTAACATGACAAATAAAATGAATATTTATTTGTACATAATTTTCTATTTTAACATGACAAATAAAATGAATATTTATTTTTACACAATTTTAATATTTAACATAACAAATAAAAACGAATATGTTTACCTGTATACAATTTCCATATTAAACAATGATAAATAAAAATGAATATTTTTATTTGAATATTTTTATTTGACAACAATTTCAATATTTAACAATGACAAATAAAAATGAATATTTCTATTTGACAACAATTTCCTACTTATTCCATTAAATTCAATTAAAACAACAGATCAAACAATCAAGATATTTCGAATCAAATCACGTATAATACACAACTGAATCTTAACGGCAAATGTATATAAAAATTTCCAATAATTAAGATCGATTTTAATCTTTAAATAAGAAATCTCACCTTGATCGGTTTTCAGAAATCTATTGATTCTGATATTGTATGAAAGAGTTATGGTATTATAAACATTGGACATTTTAATTTAATAATTAACTAACTCTAATTTTAATTAATATTAATTTAATAACACTTAACCTTTAGTGTTACAGTATAATTCATCTTCCCCATTAATTAACATTGTAGTCTTCGAACCCATCCATTCGATGATCAAAATCCGCCGTCGCACCACGTTGGGGCCACCGGAAGTCCATCCATTTGTGCCACATCGTTCGCCATGATGCAGCCGTCCTCTACACCGAGCTCTGGCCAACTCGCGCATGGACATTGCCCTAAAATCGAGCTTAAACACTCGAGATTGGAGCGTGAATTTCTCATGGCATACAGTAGTAAATTCGATCTCATCCTTATAGAATTAGAGATCTCGAAAGGAACTACGATTTTCACTTTGGATTGAGAGGTTAATTCGAATTGGATCATTAGATCTTAAGGTTTAAATTTGGAAGGACATCAGCCATTGAAAAAAGAACTGGCGGCGGCTATATGACAATTAGGGTTTAGGTTTAATTTTAGGGTATTTATAAATTTATTTAATTCGTTAATTTTCAGAAAAACCCGTTAATCCTTAATAGCTATAAATTCAGCCCAACGAGAGTTGCTCCGAACCAAATATCCCTATTTTAGACACAATAGGCTAGGTCTCATCAGCACATTCGATCATTTTCAGCTTGTTTTCTTCAAATTAAAATATAAATCATTTAATTATTTAATGTGATTGTACATTTAAATTTACCGGGTCTACATACAGACTCCAAAAATTCCCGAAAAATAAATCTAGCTATGTTTTAACGATACGGTCCTAAAAAAATTAATTTCGTTAAATTTGGAGATCGTTTGAAAAATGGCCAGTTTTTGGTCGATCTAATTTGACTAAAATTGACAAAACACGTTTTCTTTTGTTACGCTCACATATTAATTCCAAAAATTCTGAAATTTGGAATTTAGCAATAATTTGACATTCCGGATTCAACCAAAGTGGTTTCAATGAAAACGGAGTTCATTTGCAAAATGGCTATTTATTAGGGCTAAATTTTATGTTAAATTCCATGGCAACTATTCTGAATTTTAAACTGGGCATAACTTTTGATTCTCATTATGAAATCTGGATTTTTTAGATTCATTGGAAGGATATTATTATACAGATTTAACTATTTCTAGTTTCACCAAAATCCAATTTATTTTGAATCCTATACATTCAGTCAAATTTCAATTTCAAATTTTCAAACTGCCGCGCCATTTCAGGCTATATAATTAAAAAATATATATATGTTCTAACTTCGATTTAAATAAAATTTTAATCGTTATTATTTATAGTAAATCCTTTTAAATATTCAATTTCCGTTAAAATTTCTAAAATAATTTTTTTTAACTGGTTCCAAAATTCTGGGTTGTTACAATCTCCCCCACTTAAAATCTTTTCGTCCTCGAAAAGGAACGGAGCTTAAGGTTGTTTAACTAACTAACTCAACTTTCATTCTTTTATTGGTTTCACTAATTTTATTAGTTGAACTAATAATCACACAACACAATCATCAATCAATTAGTTGTTTAGCTTTTCAAATATATTAACTTTCATGTATCAAAAATAATATTTTATAAAATCGCATTATATATATAATCATAAATATGTTAATAATAAACTTGTCACTCTCAACTCATTCTAGGGCATTTCTTACTCCATCTCTAATGAGTTCTCTCATTCTAGGATACTACTGATCCTATCTCTAATGAGTATTCTTTTATAGGACATTTCTAATCCTACCTCTGATGAGTCTTTGTTCAGTTCTAACGAGTTGTACCCCAAATATTTGAATTAACCAAAGCTCTGATATCAGTTGTAACAACACGGATTTCGCCCAGGCCTAATCGATCGCTAAATCGACCAAGACCATTTGAATCCCGCATAAGCTAACTCTGGGCATACAACACATCAGAACAAATAACAGAAGACTTTTATAAACATCATAATAATGTAAAATCAGAGTACAGAATATCAGGTTACTTCGAAATATAATACAGTGGAAGATTAATTTACAATAAATGTAATGCAATGCAGTGGAAGACTATCAATGCTCTGGACACAGCGTTAAGCTTCAGTCTAGAATCCTGCTCAAAAAATAAATATATGCAAAACAAGCCACTCGAATGCCCGTGTAGAAAGTAAGGACACCAGAGTTTGCAAGTGAAACAAACTACGAGTCAGTCATGGGTCTGGTATGAGAAATCTTACTTAACCTATTTAATAATAAGGCTAATCCTAGGACCACACCGCTAATGCGGAACGGGTTTACTCCATTGGATCGCCAGTGCATAAATAAAGTAAATCATTAAACAACACAATGCTTTTTAGAAAAATGAAACCATTATAAGACTCAAGTCCCATCACACAATGCAACGCAAACCGGAGGATAGAGTTTTACCTTACAATGGTCAAAATATGCTTGATATGTATAAAACAAATTTGATATTATTATTAGTGTCTATATGTTTCAAAAACATTTCAATCATAATGTATCAATCATAGACGGCATTGCTACCATATACTATGTCGCCATACTAGTTTTACAATCAAAACCGTGTGGGTCGTATTGGAAGTTGGATTTCCATCATAAACCAAGGCAAGAGATCGTCCTTATCGAATTCGAGACTCTTTAGCCCGATCCTCAGGACAAGTACTCAGCAAGTCCTTAAGAGCGTCAGGGTCGGTCCACAAATATGTTAGTGGATTGGTTATGCCTGAACAATATGTTTCCCCACCCTATGGGGCGTAAATCAAGAGCCACTAGGGTGAGATGACCCGAACTTCCCCGTGAAGGAAAGCCCGGATAGAATTGAGGACAAGAAACAAATGAACGCAGACGGAAGAACATTTCATTGTTATTACAACAATTCCATCAGATACAAGAATATACAGAGTATAAATGAGTAAATTACATTCGATAAATATCAAAGATTACAATAAATTACATAGCAGCGGAAAATAATACAAAAGCACAACTAGAAGTAATGCACGGATACAAAGCTTTCCGAGCATCGTTCCAGCTGTAAATCAGGACCCTGTGAATATAAATCTGCAAAATCAAAACTACTAGCTACCCGTGTCGAAAATAGGGGCACCCAGAGTTTAGGTTAAAACAATAAACTCCAGGTCAGTCATGTGACTGGTGTGAGAACTAAAACAGTTATTAATATTGGTTTTAAAGTTTGGTAAATCAAGGGACCACGCTGTATAACACGGAACGGGTTTCCTCCCAAGAATACCAGTGCATAGAACAAACAACGCAATGCTAAATAAAGAAAAATGAAGCTATTATAAGACCCAGGTCCCATCACACAATGCAACGCAAGCCGGAGGATAGAGTTTTCCCTTATAATAGCCAAACATGCTTGGTACGTCAAAAAAAATCATTTGATACTATTATAAGTGTATAGTGTCAAAACAATTTTCAATCATAAATATCAATCATAGGCGGCATGGGTACCATCTATCATGTCGCCATACTAGTTCTACAATTAAAACCGCAATATCACGTATTGGAAATTGGATTCCGTCATGAGCTAAGGCAAGGGGCAAGCTCCTCTCCGCGTTCGAGACACTCTAGCAAATGCCTCAGGACCCCACTTTGATCCTTGGAATCGGCTGGGCCGGTCCTCTCTTACTTTTGAGGATTTGCAATTCCTGAACACACGTTTCCGGGTCCTTACAGACCTATATCCGAGGCGCCTCGCATTCCAACCACCACACAGGTGAAAAGTATATAAATGTCAGGGCTGGTAGGTCACTGACACCACCCTAGCTAGAAAGAAACGTCGTGCTCTCCCGGCGGTCCGTCTCCCGTTTTTGACTCATACCGAGGTGTGAGGCTCGCGAATTCACGTTATACACAAAGCTACACCACACAGGCCGTGCTTTGATCATCAACCACAAGACTTTGCTTTTCAACAGAAGCCCTAATCAATTGCCACTTACGCATGCCACACTGGCACTCCATGCGACTGATGTCCATCGATATACAACCTCTGAGCTCGCACATCTCAGAGAAGGGTGTTAAGCAAGAGAATAAATTCTCTGCCGCCAAACAGATGTATATTTAATAGAGATCAATCAACACAGAATAAAATCCAATGTCAGACACACAATCCATTTACAAGTTCGTTCTGGGTCTGAACGAAACCGGAGGCACTTTCCTCGCATATCCATCCATCTCCAAGTACGTCTGGACGATCACCAACTGTTTCCCTCATCTTGGGTGTACAGCCCAATCAATATCATCAGTAATCACCCAAACGATGTGAAGACTTCCGGTCTTCAACCACCGTCTTCATCTTCGACATCTCGTCGAATCGGTTATTCAGAATGGGTATAAACCCGGCCTTTTTGAACATCCCACGTATATAGTAAACAAATGTTACAAAAACACACTAATGCCTCGTTCCAATTCAGAATATTCTTTTATTCACAAAATCACATTCTTAGGGAAAGGTTCCCATTAATTTTATCCAAGATAAATTCTTCTAAATTTATTCTTTAATCTTCCTTTGGCTATCATTTCAAACTAGTCGGGATTAGCGAACCACACCGAAGTAATTATTTATTTTATTTCCCAATCCCAACCTATTCATCCCATGGAGCTAAATTGGTAATACTCCATATCTAACACCACGGTGTTATCGGTAAAATTAATTACCATTTCACGTTCAAATCTAATTAAAGATTTAACTATCGCTTTGGAGCAAAACTTGTGGTACTCCATTCTCGATCACCTTTCAGATTTGATAATTTAAATTATCAATTCACATTTTAATCTAATTAAAGATTCATTAAAACTCCACTTAGTTTCAATCTTCTCAAAAATCAACATTTTGTCTTTAACTGGGTTAAAGAACCAATGTCATATAAAACACGATTCACGATAAACCCAAATCACATTTGATATTAAATACAAGGCTCTGAATAGAAAATATATCGGCTTATATTCAATATCAAATCTTGAAACCAACAAATATCGTATTGGAAATATCGATATAAAATATCTTTCAAATTCCCATAACCATATCTGTATAATCCCGGAATCTAATATCGAAACATTCCGAAGATAATTTCGATTCAACTCCAGTCCAATTAACGTATTGGGAATATTGATTATTTTTAAAATCACTTTCAAATTCAATTTATTTATTTCAAAAATAAATTGATTTTAATTCTAGTTCAAAACTAGTTCATTTCGACAAAAATCTATTCTTATCCTTTCAAATATGGAGTTTTTCACCTTAGGTCTTTCCAATTCATATATTATGATTTTACACAAATTATTGATATTTTTAATAATTTTATCAAGGCCCGTACAGTCGATTTCCAACAACGGCCATCGAACTGCACTTACAGCGACCTTTTTCAAATTTCATTTGGACATAATTCCAAATCCAACCGTTAGATTTCAAATTTCTAATATTCATTGGAAATCTCTTTTCGATACGAACCCAACGGTTCCGGTTTTAGGAGAATCCGACGGTCGGATCTCCCGCAACGTCAATTCGAAGTTAATGGTCGAAATTCACGAACTACCGCGGTGCGGTGCGTTCTATTCAGGCCATTATATATATAATATATATATATATATATATATATATATATATTATATATTTCGTCGATTTCCTTTTAAAACGTATTTTATAAATAGTTCTGAATTCGTTTCAAAAACAATTTCAACTTCATCTTCAATTTCAAATCGATTTGATTTCAATTCAATTCGAATTCATTTCAATTTTATTTAATTCGAATTCAAATTCGTTTCAATTCAATTCAAATTATAATTCGTTTCAATTCAATTCGATTTGAATTTACCTTCTATTTACTTCAATTCGAATTCATTTCAAATTGATTTCAAGTCAATTTCAGTTCGTTTTAAATTTCATTCAAAACGATTTCAATTCGTTTTTAATTCAATTTCAATTTAATTCAATTTGAATTCATTTCTATTCAATTCGAATTCAAATTCACTTTCTATTCAATTTGAATTCAAATTCACTTTCTATTCAATTCGAATCGAATTCATTTTCTATTCGATTCGAATTCATTTCAATTTGATTCAATAAAATTTCAATTTCAATTTTAATCTAATTTAATTTGAGTTTCATTCAAAATATTAAATTTTGAAATCACTTTTCAATATTCATTATAAAACGAATAAAATCGATATAATTATCGTTCACGTCAAAATAGCGCAACTCTATTCAACACAGCTTTATATATTTCAATAAATTCGTTATTCTATTCAACAAATGAATATTTATCTCATTCAACACATGAATCTATATTTCTTTCAACACACGACTAATCTCAACACATGAGTACTGTCAACACATCACTATTTTTGTTATGTAAAATATTTTATAAAACTATGGTATCTATCGTTTGATTTTCAATCAGACTCCACCGTGAAGTAGTTCTAATTTTAAATATGATAAAGATGTAAATTTTATTATTAAAAATATTTTACTCAACACATAAATAGTTTCAACACATGAACATCGTCAACACATGACTATTTTTATATTCAACACATGAATTTTCCTTTATAATATCCATTAATTTCCCGATTGGAATGAGGCCCAATCAATCACCATATAATGTTAATTATATGGATTCCATACAACACATGTATATAATAGTAACGACAAACAATCAACCATAATCCAAAGTGCACCACACAACTGCATAAGCATCAAATATAGATAATCAACGCTTACACAATCTGTCGACCAATCGATCGACATACAATTAAATAATTGGGATTAGTGTACGCCAAATTTCATCCCAACACCCGTGTGGGGTTTCAAATCAACAAACACAGATTTTTATTTGTGCAGTTGGGCAATGTGTAAAATTTATCGACCCAATCAATATCAGTCAAATCGATGTATATAAACAAATCCACCGATTTGTTTATAAATATTCCTTTATTCACATTCACGTTAAAAATTATATTTTTAACGATAATTAATTTATTTCAATCATCTACAATTTATCATCGATTTTACATCAACATCACAAACAATTTTCACAACACATCAAACAAACAAACAAGCCATCCATGGTTTGTGGATGATGGGTGTCGGGTGCTGCTAAGCACCATCTGCATCCTAGTATATATATATAACTAGAAAAAGAAATTTAGAGTGAGAAGTTCTCACAAAAACTATCCCAACTCCATGACTCTTCATTTATAGAAATCTTCGTCGTTCTCGCCTTTTTATCACCTTCGTTGCCCGTATTCTCTACATATGTAAAAATCGAATTTTTACTTTACTATTCAATACATAAAAATCGAATTTTTTACTTCGCTATTCAATATATAAAAATCGAAATTTTACTTCGCTATTCAATATATAAAAATCGAATTTTTACTTCGCTACTATATATAAAAATCGAATTTTTACTTCGCTACTCAATATATAAAAATCCTATTTTTATAATCACGCTATATGGATAAAAATTCTATTTTTACATCGCTACTATATAGATAAAAATTCTATTTTTACATCGCTATTATATAGATAAAAATTTTATTTTCACAACGCTACTATATAGAAAAAAATTCTATTTTTACATCGCTACTATATAGAAAAAAATTCTATTTTTACATCGCTACTATATAGATAAAAATTCTATTTTTACATCGCTACTATATAGATAAAAAAATTATTTTTACATCGCTACTATATAGATAAAAATTCTATTTTTACATCGCTACTATATAGATGAAAATTATATTTTTATCACGCTATTCTCTATATAAAGACTTCGCCTTTTCACATATAAAGATTTTATTTTTATTTCTTTAACTATATAAAAATTATATTTTTATACTTCTACGACATAAAAGATTATATATTTCATCTTCTACAATTCACTACATACATAAAGATGATATTTTTATATTCTCTACCTTATAAAAATTATATTTTTATAATCCTACATCAATGAAAATCCTATTTTTATTTCACCTTCATACAAAAAAAAAAATCGCTCCTTTATTCCAATGTGTCACATATAAAAATCGCCCCTTTATATATTGATATATATAATAAAATAAAAATCTGTTCTTTATGTTTTTAAAGGCAACTTTTTTTTATTAAACAAGGTCATTAACATAGAAATCAGCTTTTTTTTAATGTAATAAATAACATAAGAAAAACAAACCTAAACAATTAAATAAACAAACTCACTGCAAATCGCTCGGAGGAGGAGATTGGCGGCACAGCGTCGAAGGGAGGGTGGCAGAGGGTTGCGCGCCTGCGCGATGCAGCTGGGGGGGACCCGCCACGGAGCATGGCGCGTTGGAGCGCCTGGGTGTTCTTGCGTGGAGGTCTCGCGAGTTGGACGAGGAGTAGGTGCGGCTAGGGTTGGGCGATGGCGTTTTGGACGATGGGGGGCCTAGGGTGTTTGCGAGCTGGAAAAGAAGAGGAGAGCGGAGGGAGGAGAGAGGGGGGGATCGGTGGAGGGCGGCTCCGACAAGGATGGGGCAGCGCGCTGGATCGACGGGGAGCGGAGGTCGTCTGTCGTGATTTGGGGTTTTTCATAAATTTTTTTATTTCTTCTTCTGATCGATGAGTGAGAGGGTGGAAAGGGAAAAAGGATTATATAAATTAATTTATATTTTATTTTATTCCTCCAAAGATTGACTTTTTCTTCGACCTCCAAACGAGACCCAACGACTGTCGCCACCAGCGTTTTACCCCCATTCCGAACACAATGGGATATGTATTGTAAGCTGATTCAACCGTTATGATCAGTTTTCGTCAAAATCAACATATAACTCTATATATTGAATTTGAACGCGCATTTCACTTTACCGGGGTCACATACTAACTTTATAATTTCCCGAAAAAATATTTTATAGCTTCGTATTAACGATACGGTCCTAACAAAACTAATTTCGTCGAATTCTGAGACCGTTGCAAAAATGGCCATTTTCCAGTCAATTAAAATCAACTGAAACTGGTCAAACGTGTTTTCCTTTGCCACACTCACATATTGATTCGAAAAATTATGAAATTTGGAATCTAGTAATTATTTGACATCACGGATCCAACAAAAGTGGCTTCGTCGAAATCCGAGGTCGTTTGCAAAATGGCTATTTTTAAGGGCCTGAATTCCATAGCGACTATTTAGAATTTTCAACTGGGCATATCTTTTGATTCCCGCTATGAAATTTCGATTTGTCGGATTCGTTGGAAAGATATTCTTAAATAGTTTCTATTGTTTTTGGTTTCACTAAAATCCGATTTATTTTGCACCCGGTACATTCAATTGAAGTTTGAAATCGAATTATCGAACTACCGCGCCATTTTCAATTCTATTTATAATTATATATAATTATTTATATTCTAATGACGACGTATACAATATATACGTTCTAATTCTATTCAAAATAAATTTCTCGTTGATATTATTTAAAATAATCCATTTTAAATATTCAAAATTCATTAAAATTGCCAAAATAAAAATTTTAAACTGGCCCAGATTTTCGGGTTGTTACAATCTCCCCCACTTAAATCTTTTCGTCCCCGAAAAGGAACAAAGTCGAAAGTGGTTTGATCAATCAACTCTACGTTCGATCTGGCTTCCATTCTCCAACTTTTCAGTTTCTAAGAATTTTCAAATTCTTCAAAAATTTGGCTAACACCCGGAATTTTCGAAAAATTTCGCCATAACCTCCCCTGCACCGGGAGCCACGGGAAAATCCCGAAATTGCCATATAGGCCTTCTGATCTCAAAAAGAAAAAGAAAAAGCCAAGCGGCTTGCCAATCGGCTCATAAAATCATCATCACCCAAACAAAGCAGTAAATTATAGTAAATATGTACCTATTTGTCGGGCAAACAAATTTTATTCTCTGCTTTAGCCTCCTTGCTATGACCTGTTCAATGTAAGTACATGTATATGCAAGCAAATGCGACCAATTTTCAATACAATTCAATATTGGATTCGATTAGGCATAATGGTTCAAAATTATCAAACAAATAGACAAACAACACAAACATCAATCAATTAGTAGATTATCATTTCAAATTCATAAATTTGATATATATGCAAAAATCATGTTTTTGATGCCAATTCACAACAAATAAATCTATATAGGTTTTGGTTCTCATACCAGTCTAATGGAAATATATAGATATCACACCTTCGAAACACGAACATAAATACTGATGATGTGGCCACATCATCAGAATTATCCCCGGATGTCTAAAATGTGACTCTATATCTATCCAGTATATTAAAACTTCGACTATACGTTCATGACGCGTATACGTGAAATCTTTATATACTCGATTGTCCAAATAAAAAATAAAAAATATTCAAATACGTATAAAGCGATTTAAATTTTTAAAACAATATTGTTTTCATTTTGAAAATATACTCTTCACACTCGTTCTAGGATACTACTGATCCTATCTCTAACGAGTCATTCTAATTGTATGGTTCTAATGTGTCTTGTTCTCGAGCTCTGTAAACCAAAGCTCTGATACCAAACTGAGACGACCCTAACTTCCCTGTGAAGGAAAGCCCGGATAGAATTGAGGACAACACACAAATGAACGCAGACGGAAGAACATTTCATTGTTATTACAAAAATTCCATCAGATACAAGAATATACAGAGTATAAATGAATAAATTACATTCGATAAATATCAGAGATTACAATAAATTACATAGCAGCGGAATATAATACAAAAGCACAACTAGAAGTAATGCACGGATACAGAGCTTTCCGAGCATCGTTCCAGCTGTAAATCAGGACCCTGTGAATTTAAATCTGCAAAACCAAAACTACTAGCCGCCCGTGTCGAAAATAGGGGCACCCAGAGTTTAGGTTAAAAAAATAAACTCCAGGTCAGTCATGTGACTGGTGTGAGAACTAAAATAGTTATTAATATTGGTTTTAAAGTTTGGTAAATCAAGGGACCACGCCATATAACACGGAACGGGTTTCCTCCCAAGAATACCAGTGCATAGAACAAACAGCGCAATGCTAAATAAAGAAAAATGAAGCTATTATAAGACCCAGGTCCCATCACACAATGCAACGCAAGCCGGAGGATAGGGTTTTCCCTTATAATAGCCAAACATCCTTGGTACGTCAAAAAAAATCATTTGATACTATTATAAGTGTATAGTGTCAAAACAATTTTCAATCATAAATATCAATCATAGGCGGCATGGGTACCATCTATCATGTCGCCATACTAGTTCTACAATTAAAACCGCAATATCACGTATTGGAAATTGGATTCCGTCATGAGCCGAGGCAAGGGGCAAGCTCCTCTCCGCATTCGAGACACTCTAGCAAATGCCTCAGGACCCCACTTTGATCCTTGGAATCGGCTGGGCCTGTCCTCTCTTACTTTTGAGGATTGGCAATTCCTGAACACACGTTTCCCGGTCCTTACAGATCTATATCCGAGGCGCCTCGCATTCCAACCACCACACAGGTGAAAAGTATATAAATGTCAGGGCTGGTAGGTCATTGACACCACCCTAGCTAGAAAGAAACGTCGTGCTCTCCCAGCGGTCCGTCTCCCGTTTTTGACTCATACCGAGGTGTGAGGCTCGCGAATTCACGTTATACACAAAGCTACGCCACACAGGCCGTGCTGTGATCATCAACCACAAGAATTTTCTTTTCAACAGAAGCCCTGATCAATTGCCACTTACGCGTGCCACACTGGCAATTCACTCCATGCGACTGATGTCCATCGATATACAACCTCTGAGCTCGTACGTCTCAGAGAAGGGCGTTAAGCAAGAGAATAAATTGTCCACCGCCAAACAGATGTATATTTAATAGAGATCAATCAACACAGAATAAAATCCAATGTCAGACACACAATCCAATGTCTGGACGATCACCAACTATTTCCCTCATCTTGGGTGTACAGCCCAATCAAGATCATCAGTAATCACCCAAACGATGTGAAGACTTCCGGTCTTCAACCACCGTCTTCATCTTCGGCATCTCGTCGAATCGGTTATTCAGAATGGGTATAAACCCGGCCTTTCTGATTATCCCACGTATATAGTAAACAAATGTTACACAAACAAACTAATGCCTCGTTCCAATTCAGAATATTCTTTTATTCACAAAATCACATTCTTAGGGAAAGGTTCCCATTAATTTTATCCAAGATAAATTCTTCTAAATTTATTCTTTAATCTTCCTTTAGCAATCATTTCAAACTTGTCGGGATTAGCGAACCTGTAACACCCCACCTCCGCTAGGGTCACTCTCAAAGGGAATGCACTAGGTTTGGTGAAGTATTATCGAGGTAAGCATGCACAGAAATATTACAAGACATAAACATATTTAAAACAGCGGAAGTAAAACAAATTTCATTACCTTATAAAAAAGGTCTAAAGCCTTTTACATCAGAATACATCAAAACCTGTCTTGCAATAGTAAAGAAGCATAAACCATTTCATAAATTATTCCCCAAGTAAAACAGTGAGGTAGCCATAGCCAAGAAAAGTCCAAGCCATGCATGATGACCTTCAAGCAGAGGAAGTCCGAACTAAATAACAGTGTTTCCTCCCTAAAACCTGGGGGGGGGGGGAATGGAAGACAAAGAGGCGAAACAAAACGGGGTCAGTCATAAAGACTGGTAAGTCCTATCTACTTCTAGTACAAAAACAGGTAAAGGTAACATGACATGCATAAACTGAAAGTAAACATAAGGATGACGACAAGATAGATAAGCTAAACCAAGATAACCGGATGAACTACTATAGCAAGATAAACTAAGGTATCGTGATAAAATACAGTGTCAAGATAAATCATGGTATCACATCATCATATTTCTATCAAGTATACTATCCCAAGGTATCTATCATGTATAACATCCCACTGTATCTATCATGTATAACATCCCAAGGTATTTATCATGTATATTTGCTCTGCACCTCTCGTACTAGTATCCCAACCCGCGTCATGTATTAACTATGAATGTCCCTTACCCAATGTCATGTAATGGTCCATGTCAACCTAATATATAGCATATGTAGGTTTTCCCAACTCGTATGTTTCTTTCCATGTACAAGTTTAGTCCTTTACCGTAGGCCGTACGGGCTTTCCCATGTAAATCTATACCACCTTAACGTAGTACCGTTTTATTCTTGACGTTGTTTTGGACTGCTGCCCTTGATCTGGTTATGTTTTCTTACCATGAACTATCGCGTGTTCACTTAGGATTTATGCCACCTAGGACCGCTAGGGATTATGCTACCTAATGAACGTTTTCGTGTCTCGGTTTGGGTTCAAGCCACCTAGGGCCACTAGGGATTATGCCACCCGTCAACCACGCCCTTTATCCCACGTATGTATCGTGAATCGTTTTCCATGTCTAGACGCACATGTATCTCAATGTGCCATCCGAGTTCCGTGCTAGGGCAAATCGAGAAATACGGAACTCGGTCGGGAGCTTTAAGTCATCTGCTGATGCAGATATCAAGGTCTGTTTTTGTATCTGTGGCAATAGTCCCACGTGACCCCTCCCTCAACTACTGAAAGGCAATCCAAGAAAAATCATGTATGAGAACTACATCCCGGCCCCACTATAGCCCCACTTTCCTATTGGCCAACCTCACCCATAACTCGATAGCAAGTTTATGGTCTGTTGGGAGTTCTCTGCCTTTCCTTACGTACACGATTGACTAAAGATGGTAGGTAGTCGACGACGCGCTATCCAGGGCAAAAATCAAGTATTGTCGACTCCACGTTAATCCATCCCCGTCTTTAGGTTGCTCGCACAGCAACCAAGGCATACCCTTGGCTCTTCTACCGCAGACCTTAACCTCTGTGAGGCCAGGTTTCATGGACCATCTGCCACCTCATAGAGGGATACCAAGAGTACCCTCACGTCCCTCGAAGCTACCGCTTCGTCACCCAGTTCGCTGGAGCTTTTAATCCAAGTCAGATAAGTTGCTCCTCCTCGTATACTAAGCGATGACCTACCGTATCAGGTTACTCATCTATTTATGAACTAGTCCCATGTCCTTGGCTAAGAATTATTACTTAGTTATTCTGAACTAAGATTTACCACTAAGCTTCTTTTCCCATTATCCTTGATTAACTACGATTTTCTACCTAGTTCCTCTAACTAGGGTTTTGTCTATTGGGTTAAGTGTTGTTATTCAAGTTCATGACTTAACCCGCCTACGAATCATGTCAAGATTGGCTAAGTATTTAAGTTCAAGGCTTAGCCTTACAAGTTGGTTAAGTATACCAAGAAGCGCATGACTTAACCCTATCAAGTCAAATTGGTAAAGTATTTGTTTGTCTTAACCCTATCAGATTATCGTGTTAGATTGATTAAGCATAGATTATCTTAATCCCATCAGATCATCGAGTCGGATTAGGTTAAGTATGGGTTAGCTTAACCTCATCCACTAATCGTATTACAATGGTTAAGTATATTCAAAAGGTCTTGTGACTTAATCCTATCAGGTCCGCATGTTAGATTGGTTAAGTATAGGTTACTTAACCTCATCAAATCATCATGTATAATTGGTTAATTATAAGTTACTTAACCCCATTAAATTATCATGTTAAGTTGGTTAAGTATTGGTTACTTAACCTCATTGAATTACCAAGTTTAGATTGGTTAAGTGTTTAACTTAACCCCATCGAATTACCGTGTTTAGATTAGTTAAATGTAGGTTAATTAACCCCATCTAATTACCGTGTTTAGATTAGTTAAGTCTAAGTTACTTAACCCCAACTAATTACCAAGTCGGATTAGTTAAGTGTAGGTTACTTAACCCCATCCCCTAATTGTCTTATATGGTTAAGTGTCATTAAGAAATCAAGCCCGGTTTAACTTAACCTACCCATTCGTGTCGTATCGGTTAAGTGTCATTAGTCAAAATTACTTAACCTTTTCATGTGGAATTAATTAGATTAATGCACCCCAACCTCTCACATTAGACTTTGTTGTGGTTATTAGTTAAGCCGGGCGGGTCCGGGTAGATTTACACCACAACCTTGTCTAACCTCGGGTTTTAAGTGCTATATGACCAACTACTCACATTGGGTCCTATTGTTTGTAGCCACTAGTTAAGCCGAGCGGGTCCGGGTAGATTTATGCTACAAACTCAACCCAACCTCGAGTTGGCCACTTTCATGTTTGGTCTAGTGTCATTTTACACTTACAACCCATACGTGTCTAGTTTCAAGTCCCATGTTTATCCCACATGTCATGTCCACATTTAGGTGTATCATGAGTGTCATATTTTCATGAAGTCCCATGTCAAATTATCATGTCATAATCACGCTCGTCTAACCTACCCCAAATCGTGTTTCCAACCCAAGTAAAAGCGAGTCAACATAGTAAGGATACTATGCTACACATTGGCCTCAAAACATGCACGATGCCAAAAAGGGGTTGGCCACAAACATGCATAGTATCATAAGGGAACTTGGCCAGAAACATGCATAGTATAATAAGGGAATTTGGCCACAAACATGCATGATAACATAAGGGGTTTGGGTTCATTTACATGCATAAGCCCCAAAGTCAAGTCTTTGCCAATGTTTCACAAGTCAAATGGTTCCCAAAGGTTCATGCTAACATTCCATAGATAAAGATTCAAACTTGCAAGATAAACTAGGTTAAACATAACATGAGTGGCATGATTAAGTCGCTGAAAATTAGCCCAAGGTCATAGATCATAGAATAGGGGCAAAATTAGGTTCACATAGGCTAGAATACTTATGTTTCATCGCATTTTATTCCATGTCACATTAGAACCACCGTTAGAATCTACAAGTAGCTAGAACTTACATAGCGAGGCTTAGGGAAGGATCATGCATCGTCTTGACGAAGAAAGGTGGCTCCTTTGTTGAATAATCATCATGAAATTTGTGTAGCAACGTTGACCCACTCCCTTGATTTGATGTAGCATAGCTAGCACCTTTGATTCGGATCCGATTTGAATGCATAAGATCTTGGAGTTGGAGATGGAGGCCATGATCAAGAGGGATTTGGGCAACACTTCGTTGTTAGATTGATTTTGAGTGATTTAGGTTAGGTCCTAGGGTGTTTTTATAGAGATTAGGAGTGGTTTAGGCCATAGGATAAACCCTAGGATAGATCTGAGCCCTCAAAATCCGTCACAGGCCCATAAAACATGTCTTGAGGAACAAGTCAGGTGCACCCAGGCCAAACTGGCCGACCACCCAAGTCGACAGGGGTGTCGACTGGGCAGTCGACACCACCTGGGGTGTGTCAACTCCCAAGTCGACTCCCCAGTCAACTTGGGGGTGGCGGGAATTTTCCCGCCTGTCCTGCTTGGCTTAATTTGAATTCTGAATTCAAATTTTAACTGTTTTTGAACTTGAAATTTTCTGAAAACTTTGACGGTCCATAACTGGGTCATACGGACTCCAATTTTCGAAAAATCGGACTCTATTTCACGTATTTTTCCGAGACGAACGCAATGGCGCAACCCATTTCTCCTGATTCATATTTATAATTAAATTATGCCCTGATTCTTGTCTTAGCATGTTGTAAAAATCCGGGTTGTCACATTCTCCCCAACTCAAAGGATTTCGTCCCTGAAATCCCCAAGTTAGGAAGAACGTATCCTACCATCCATCATCCATCTACTCAAAACATCATCCATAGGCAACCATTGTCCTTAGACGATTTCTAATGCCATATGAACATATGCAGAACGTGTGTGTATATGCTCCTTAGCTAATGCTAATGATCAGGCCTGAATGATCTTTATAATGCAAAATATGTTTAGTGCCATGAGTCCAACATGTATGCAAATAGTCCTAGTCATATAAACACTATATGTGTGCACAAACATTCATTCATATGCAACATCCGCATGACAACACATTCAATTTCATCCATAAACAAGTATAAATACTCGTGCATATGCAACATGAAACGTGATCGCGTCAATCTAGTATCTAATGTGTATTCGCGCATCCACGAGCAACCACTTGCAACCATTTGCAACCATATCAATCATAACATGTTTCAAATACATGTTTACATCCATAGAGTTCTATCTAAGGTTCCCAAGATAAGATCGAGGAGATAAACAAGACAAACTCCTTACGGGGTTTGTAACAGAAACAGGACCGAGAGGATATCCACCAAGCGATAGCATGCAAGTAAGCTCTACAGGTGAACCAAGGATCAAAGATATACTCTTAAAAAGAGACATAATGCGCGTGTCTAAGCCGCATTTCCATAAACTTAATTCCATTGTGCCTTGACCGCCTTTGACTTCATGATTTCGTTGCTCCTTGATTCCTATTTCCAAGGTATGAGTTGGAACTCATTTCGATGTCGCCTCTCGTTTCACTTTCACTTATTCTTTCCCTAGTATACTCGGCTCAACCATATCTGCGTACTCATGTAAGCTCTCCAAAATCCACTAGTGAATTCTGGATCTCGTTTACCGATGCCAATCCATGTTACCACATGCACTTCCTAGGGTGATTCCTATAACCCATGCTCAAGCGGAATGAACCATCCATCTCATTGGCGAACGTTACTCGATTGGATCAGAGATTTCCGATAAATGCATCAAGTGATTCTAGGTAACTAACCATGACAAAACCCAAAAGGTTACACGAGACTTCGAGGGTATTACCAAGGCAAGTTAAGAGTTTAACTATCCTCCTTTCAAAACCGAGAATGGCATCCATTACTGGATCACTACTTCATCCCTAGAATTCATCCATAGCTCAACAATAGAAGCATTGCTTCTAATCTCAACACTTGGCATAGACGTTCTCAAATCCAAACAAGTCGTGAATAAATGGACCGACTCTCCAACCAGATTTTGGGACTAAAATGAGATCTTCTACCATGCTAGTACTAAGGTGCAGAGACTTAACTATCGAGGCAGACTTAAATGATGCGATGGTCAAAACAAAGTCTAGACGGGACGATAGAAAAGAAAGGCTAAGCCTTTAACAGAAACGGTACCATTCCTCTTAGTTACGCTAGAAATGAGAGCATACAATTGCCCTCTCGCTGATCTTGTCCTTGTCTTCCTTCGTGGACTAATCCGTACCAACAAGTTGCTTATCCTTACGTCCGTGTCCTTTATCCTTGCTCTTATTACCCTTCCTTGTAACACGGTAACAGGCCTCTTGAGAACTTCCTCTATCGCACGGGAAAACACTTACGTAGCTAGACAAGGATTATCCGCAGTTAAAACTACTGTGACTACAGATGGAGGAAAGAAAGGAAAAGAGATTCAATCAAGGAAACAAAGGATAGTGCTAATGGCTTTTGGGGAATAGCCTTTAAAAACTTTTCTTGAAAAATGCTTCTTTGTAAACGGTTTTTCAAATAGTTTTCAGAAGGTTTTTAATAACTTTGCCCAGTCTGGTAACCTTCTGCTCTAATACCAAATGTAACACCCCACCTCCGCTAGGGTCACTCACAAAGGGAATGCACTAGGTTTGGTGAAGTATTATCGAGGTAAGCATGCACAGAAATATTACAAGACAGAAACATAATTAAAACAGCGGAAGTAAAACAAATTTCATTACCTTATAAAATAAGGTCTAAAGCCTTTTACATCAGAATACATCAAAACCTGTCTTGCAATAGTAAAGAAGCATAAACCATTTCATAAATTATTCCCCAACTAAAACAGTGAGGTAGCCATAGCCAAGAAAAGTCCAAGCCATGCATGATTACCTTCAAGCAGAGGAAGTCCGAACTAAATAACAGTGTTTCCTCCCTGAAAACCTTGGGGGGGGGGGGGGAGGGGAAACGGAAGACAAAGAGGCGAAACAAAACGGGGTCAGTCATACAGACTGGTAAGTCCTATCCACTTCCAGTACAAAAACAGGTAAAGGTAACATGACATGCATAAACTGAAAGTAAACATAAGGATGACGACAAGATAAATAAGCTAAACCAAGATAACCGGATGAACTACTGTAGCAAGATAAACTAAGGTATCGTGATAAAATACGGTTTCAAGATAAATCAAGGTATCACATCGTCAGGTTTCTATCAAGTATACTATCCCAAGGTATCTATCATGTATAACATCCCACGGTATCTATCATGTATAACATCCCAAGGTATTTATCATGTATATTTGCCCTGCACCTCTCGTACTAGTATCCCAACCCGCATCATGTATTAACTATGAATGTCCCTTGCCCAATGTCATGTAATGGTCCATGTCAACCTAATATATAGCATATGTAGGTTTTCCCAACTCGTTTGTTTCTTTCCATGTACAAGTTTAGTCCTTTGTCATAGGCCGTACGGGCTTTCCCATGTAAATCTATACCACCTTAACGTAGTACCGTTTTATCCTTGACATTGTTTTGGACTGCTACCCTTGATCTGGTTATGTTTTCTTACCATGAACTATCGCGTGTTCACTAAGGATTTATGCCACCTAGGACCGCTAGGGATTATGCTACCTAATGAACGTTTCTGTGTCTCGGTTTGGGTTTAATCCACCTAGGGCCACTAGGGATTATGCCACCCGTCAACCATGCCCTTTATCCCACGTATGTATCGCGAATCGTTTTCCATGTCTAGACGCACATGTATCTCAATGTGCCATCCGAGTTCCGTTCCAGGGCAAATCGAGAAATATGGAACTCGGTCGGGAGCTTTAAGTCGTCTGCTGATGCAGATATCAAGGTCTATTTTTGTATCCGTGGCTATGGTCCCACGTGACCCCTCCCTCAACCACTGAAAGGCAATCCAAGAAAAATCATGTATGAGAACTACATCCCGACCCCACTATAGCCCGACTTTCCATTTGGCCAACCTCACCCATAACTCGATAGCAAGTTTATGGTCTGTTGGGAGTTCTCTGCCTTTCCGTACGTACACGATTGACTAAAGATGGTAGGTAGTCGACGACGCGCTATCCAGGGCAAAAATCAAGTATCGTCGACTCCACGCTAATCCATCCCCGTCTTTAGGTTGCTCGCACAGCAACCAAGGCATACCCTTGGCTCTTCTACCGCAGACCTTAACCTCTGTGAGGCCAGGTTTCATGGACCATCTGCCACCTCACAGAGGGATACCAAGAGTACCCTCACGTCCCCCGAAGCTACCGCTTCGTCACCCAGTTCGCTGGATCTTTTAATCCAAGTCAGATAAGTTGCTCCTCCTCGTATACTAAGCGATGACCTACCGTATCAGGTTACTCATCTATTTATGAACTAGTCCCATGTCCTTGGCTAAGAATTATT
Organism: Allium sativum; assembly: GCA_030737875.1. NCBI lineage: Eukaryota > Viridiplantae > Streptophyta > Magnoliopsida > Asparagales > Amaryllidaceae > Allium > Allium sativum. Next base: position 961,474,102 of record CM060912.1, on the reverse strand, counting down.
ACTTAGTTATTCTGAACTAAGATTTACCACTTAGCTTCTTTTCCCGTTATCCTTGATTAACTATGATTTTCTACCTAGTTCCTCTAACTAGGGTTTTGTCTATTGGGTTAAGTGTTGTTATTCAGGTTCATGACTTAACCCGCCTACGAATCATGTTAAGATTGGCTAAGTATTTAAGTTCAAGGCTTAGCCCTACAAGTTGGTTAAGTATACCAAGAAGCGCATGACTTAATCCTATCAAGTCAAATTGGTTAAGTATTTGTTTGTCTTAACCCTATCAGATTATCGTGTTAGATTGATTAAGCATAGATTATCTTAATCCCATCAGATCATCGAGTCGGATTGGTTAAGTATGGGTTAGCATAACCTCATCCACTAATCGTATTACAATGGTTAAGTATATTCAAAAGGTCTTGTGACTTAACCCTATCAGGTCCGCATGTCAGATTGGTTAAGTATAGGTTACTTAACCTCATCAAATCATCATGTATAATTGGTTAATTATAAGTTACTTAACCCCATTAAATTATCATGTTAAGTTGGTTAAGTATTGGTTACTTAACCTCATTGAATTACCAAGTTTAGATTGGTTAAGTGTTTAACTTAACCCCATCGAATTACCGTGTTTAGATTAGTTAAGTGTAGGTTACTTAACCCCATCTAATTACCGTGTTTAGATTAGTTAAGTCTAAGTTACTTAAACCCATCTAATTACCAAGCCGGATTAGTTAAGTGTAGGTTACTTAACCCCATCCCCTAATTGTCTTATAAGGTTAAGTGTCATTAAGAAATCAAGCCCGGTTTAACTTAACCTACCCATTCGTGTCATATCGGTTAAGTGTCATTAGTCAAAATTACTTAACCTTTTCATGTGACATTAATTAGATTAATGCACCCTAACCTCTCACATTAGACTTTGTTGTGGTTACTAGTTAAGCCGGGCGGGTCCGGGTAGATTTACACCACAACCTAGTATAACCTCGGGTTTTAAGTGCTATATGACCAACTACTCACATTGGGTCCTATTATTTGTAGCCACTAGTTAAGCCGGGCGGGTCCGGGTAGATTTATGCTACAAACTCAACCCAACCTCGAGTTGGCCACTTTCATGTTTGGTCTAGTGTCATTTTACACTTACAACCCATACGTGTCTAGTTTCAAGTCCCATGTTTATCCCACATGTCATGTCCACATTTAGGTGTATCATGAGTGTCATATTTTCATGAAGTACCATGTCAAATTATCATGTCATAATCACGCTCGTCTAACCTACCCCAAATCGTGTTTCCAACCCAAGTAAAAGCGAGTCAACATAGTAAGGATACTATGCTACACATTGGCCTCAAAACATGCATGATGCCAAACAGGGGTTGGCCACAAACATGCATAGTATCATAAGGGAACTTGGCCACAAACATGCATAGTATCATAAGGGAATTTGGCCACAAACATGCATGATAACATAAGGGGTTTGGGTTCATTTACATGCATAAGCCCCAAAGTCAAGTCTTTGCCAATGTTTCACAAGTCAAATGGTTCCCAAAGGTTCATGCTAACATTCCATAGATAAAGATTCAAACTTGCAAGATAAAATAGGTTAAACATAACATGAGTGGCATGATTAAGTCGCTAAAACTTAGCCCAAGGTCATAGATAATAGAAAAGGGGCAAAATAAGGTTCACATAGGCTAGCATACTTATGTTTCATCGCATTTTATTCCATGCCACATTAGAACCACCGTTAGAATCTACAAGTAGCTAGAACTTACATAGCGAGGCTTAGGGAAGGATCATGCATCGTCTTGACGAAGAAAGGTGGCTCCTTTGTTGAAGAATCATCATGAAATTTGCGTAGCAACGTTGATCCACTCCCTTGATTTGATGTAGCAAGCTAGCACCTTTGATTCGGATCCGATTTGAATGCATAAGCTCTTGGAGTTGGAGATGGAGGCCATGATCAAGAGGGATTTGGGCAGCACTTCATTGTTAGATCGATTTTGAGTGATTTTGGTTAGGTCCTAGGGTGTTTTTATAGAGATTAGGAGTAGTTTAGGCCATAGGATAAACCCTAGGATAGATCTGAGCCCTCAAAATCCGTCACAGGCCCATAAAACATGTCTTGAGGAACAAGTCAGGTGCACCCAGGCCAAACTGGCCGACCACCCAAGTCGACAGGGGTGTCGACTGGGTAGTCGACACCACCTGGGGTGTGTCGACTCCCAAGTCGACTCCCCAGTCGACTTGGGGGTGGCGGGAATTTTCACGCCAGTCCTGCTTGGGTGAATTTGAATTCTGAATTCAAATTTGAACTGTTTTTGAACTTAAAATTTTCTGAAAACTTTGACGGGCCATAATTGGGTCGTACGGACTCCGATTTTCGAAAACTCGGACTCTATTTCGCGTATTTTTCCGAGACGAACGCAATGGCGCAACCCGTTTCTCCTGATTCAGATTTTATAATTAAATTCTTCCCTGATTCTTGTCTTAGCATGTTGTAAAAATCCGGGTTGTCACAGAACCACACCGTAGTAATTATTTATTTTATTTCCCAATTCCAACCTTTTCATCCCATGGAGCAAAATTGGTAATACTCCATATCTAACACCACGGTGTTATCATAAAATTAATTACCATTTCACGTTCAAATCTAATTAAAGATTTAACTATCACTTTGGAGCAAAACTGTTGGTACTCCATTCTCGATCACCTTTCAGATTTGATAATTTAAATTATCAATTCACATTTTAATCTAGTTAAAGATTCATTAAAACTCCACTTAGTTTCAATCTTCTCAAAAATCAACATCTTGCCTTTAACTGGGTTAAAGAACCAATGTCATATAAAACACGATTCACGATAAACCCAAATCACATTTGATATTAAATACAAGGCTCTGAATAGAAAATATATCGGCTTATATTCAATATCAAATCCTGAAACCGACAAATATCGTATTGGAAATATCGATATAAAATATCTTTCAAATTCCCATAACCATATCTGTATAATCCTGGAATCCAATATCGAAACACTCCAAAGATAATTTCGATTCAACTCCAGTCCAATTCACGTATTGGGAATATTGATTATTTTTAAAAACACTTTCTAATTCAATTTATTTATTTCAAAAATAAATTGATTTTAATTCTAGTTCAAAACTAGTTCATTTCGACAAAAATCTATTTTTATCCTTTCAAATATGGAGTTCTTCACCCCAGTTCTTTCCAATTCATATATTATGATTTTACACAAATTATTGATATTTTAAATAATTTTATCAAGGCCCGTACAGTCGATTTCCAACAACGGCCATCGAACTGCACTTACAGCGACCTTTTTCAAATTTGATTTGGACATAATTCCTAATTCAACCATTAGATTTCAAATTTCTAATATTCATTGGAAAGCTCATTTCAATACGAACCCAACAGTTCCGGTTTTTGGAGAATCCGACGGTCGGATCTCCCGCTACGTCAATTCGAAGTTAATGGTCGAAATTCACGAACTGCCGCGGCGTGGTGCATTCTATTCAGGCCATTATATATAATATATATATATATATATATATATGTATATTTCGTCGATTTCCTTTTAAAACGTATTTTATAAATAGTTCTGAATTAGTTTCAAAAACAATTTCAACTTCATCTTAAATTTCAAATCGAATTCAATTCAATTCGAATTCATTTCAATTTTATTTAATTCGAATTCAAATTCGTTTCAATTCAATTCAAATTCTAATTCATTTCAATTCAATTCGATTTGAATTTACCTTCTATTTACTTCAATTCGAATTCATTTCAAATTGATTTCAAGTCAATTTCAGTTCGTTTTAAATTTCATTCAAAACGATTTCAATTCGTTTTTAATTCAATTTCAATTTAATTCAATTTGAATTCATTTCTATTCAATTCGAATTCAAATTCACTTTCTATTCAATTTAATTCAAATTCACTTTCTATTCAATTCGAATCGAATTCATTTTCTATTCGATTCGAATTCATTTCAATTTGATTCAATAAAATTTCAATTTGAATTTTAATCTAATTTAATTTGAATTCATTTCAAAATATTAAATTTTGAAATCGCTTTTCAATATTCATTATAAAACGAATAAAATTGATATAAATATTGTTCACGTCAAAATAGCGCAACTCTAATCAACACTGCTTTATATATTTCAATAAATTCGTTATTCTATTCAACAAATGAATATTTATCTCATTCAACACTTGAATCTATATTTCTTTCAACACACGGCTAATCTCAAAACATGAGTACTGTCAACACATCACTATTTAGTTATGTAAAATATTTTATAAAACTATGGTATCTGTCGTTTGATTTTCAATCAGACTCCACCGTGAAGTAGTTCTAATTTTAAATATGATAAAGATGTAAATTTTATTATTAAAAATATTTTACTCAACACATAAATAGTTTCAACACATGAACATCGTCAACACATGACTATTTTTATATTCAACACATGAATTTTCCTTTATAATATCCATTAATTTCCTGATTCGAATGAGGCCCAATCAATCACCATATAATGTTAATTATATGGATTCCATACAACACATGTATATAATAGCAACGACAAACAATCAACCATCATCCAAAGTGCACCACACAACTGCATAAGCATCAAATATAGATTATCAACGCTTACACAATCTGTCGACCAATCGATCGACATACAATTAAATAATTGGGATTAGTGTACGCCAAATTTCATCCCAACACCCGTGTGGGGTTTCAAATCAACAAACACAGATTTTTATTTGTGCAGTTGGGCGATGTGTAAAATTTATCGACCCAATCAATATCAGTCAAATCGGTGTATATAAACAAATCGGCCGATTTGTTTATAAATATTCCTTTATTCACATTCACGTTAAAAAATATATTTTTAACGATAATTAATTTATTTCAATCATCTACAATTTATCATCGATTTCATATCAACATCACAAACAATTTTCACAACACATCAAACAAACAAATAAGTCATCCATGGTCTGTGGATGACGGGTGTCGGGTGCTGCTAAGCACCGTCTGCATCCTAGTATATATATATAACTAGAAAAAGAAATTTCGAGTGAGAAGTTCTCACAAAAGCTATCCCAACTCCACGACTCTTCATTTATAGAAATCTTCGTTGTTCTCGCCTTTTTGTCACCTTTGTTGCCCGTATTCTCTACATAGGTAAAAATCGAATTTTTACATTACTATTCAGTACATAAAAATCGAATTTTTACTTCGCTATTCAATATATAAAAATCGAATTTTTACTTCGCTATTAAATATATAAAAATTGAATTTTTACTTCGCTACTATATATAAAAATCGAATTTTTTACTTCGCTACTCAATATATAAAAATCCTATTTTTATAATCATGCTATATGGATAAAAATTCTATTTTTACATCGCTACTATATAGATAAAAATTCTATTTTTACATCGCTACTATATAGATAAAAATTCTATTTTTACATCGCTACTATATATATAAAAATTATATTTTTACATCGCTATTATATTGATAAAAAATATATTTTAATCACGCTATTCTCTATATAAAGTCTTCGCCTTTTCAAATATAAAGATTTTATTTTTATTTCTTTAACTATATAAAAATTATATTTTTATACTTCTACGACATAAAAGATTATATATTTCATCTTCTACAATATAAAAGATTGCATCTTTATGATTTCTACTATATAAAAATCATATTTTTGATTCACTGCATATATAAAGATGATATTTTTATATTCTCTACCTTATAAAAATTATATTTTTATAATCCTACATCAATGAAAATCCTATTTTTATTTCATCTTCATACATATAAAAATTGCTCCTTTATTCCAATGTATCACATATAAAAATCGCCCCTTTATATATTGATATATATAATAAAATAAAAATCTGTTCTTTATGTTTTTAAAGGCAGCTTTTTTTATTAAACAAGGTCATTAACATAGAAATCAGCTTTTTTTTTCATGTAATAAATAACATAAGAAAAACAAACCTAAACAATTAAATAAACAAACTCACTGCAAATCGCTCGGAGGAGGAGATTGGCGGCACAGCGTCGAAGGGAGGGTGGCAGAGGCTTGCGCGCATGCGCGGTGCAGCTGGGGGGGACCCGCCACGGAGCATGGCGCGTGGGAGCGCCTGGGTGTTCTCGCGTGGAGGTCTCGCGAGTTGGACGAAGAGGAGGTGCGGCTAGAGTTGGGCGACGGCGTTTTGGACGGGGGGGGGGGGGGGGCTAGGGTGTTTGCGGGCTGGAATAGAAGAGGAGAGCGGAGGGAGGAGAGAGGCGGGGGGGGGGGGGGGAGGGGATCGGTGGAGGGCGGCTCCGACAAGGATGGGGCGGCGCGCTGGATCGACGGGGAGCGGCGGTCGTCTGTCGCGATTTGGGGTTTTTCATTTTTTTTATTTCTTCTTCTGATCGATGAGTGAAAGGGTGGAAAGGGAAAAAGGATTATATAAATTAATTTATATTATATTTTATTCCTCCAAAGGTTGACTTTTTCTTCGACCTCCAAACGAGACCCAACGACTGTCGTCACAAGCGTTTTACCCCCATTCCGAACACAATGGGATATGTATCGTAAGCTGATTCAACCGTTACGATCAGTTTTCGTCAAAGTCAACATATAACTCTATATATTGAATTTGAACGTGCATTTCACTTTACCGGGGTCACATACTAACTCTATAAATTCCCGATAAATATTTTCTAGCTTCGTATTGACGATACGGTCCTAACAAAACTAATTTCGTCGAATTCTGAGACCGTTGGAAAAATGGCCATTTTCCAGTTAATTAAAAGTGAATATTAGGCTCACATCCCTAAAAGCAAACTTAATTAGGCTCACATCCAGTGATAAACTTATTATAAATTAGGTCCCTATTTTTCAAAAGTTGTGAAATAAATAAAAAAAGTAAAAAAAATATTAAAAATATTATTTAGATAAATTATTCATTCGACCTTAAATTCACTGTAAAAAAATCAAAAACATGCAAAAAATAAAATCAAACAGGATAAAAACAGCGTAAAATGCAGTTAAATGCATTTTGTTATGCAAGAATTTCAATTTATTACGTATATGCATGCAAATTTTCATAGTAGTGTAACTCAGTTGAATTTTATTTGCATCCAAGTATGCATTTAAATCCAAAAAATGCATATAAGTGTGCAACATATATGCATACCAAAATATAGCATAATTTACGTTGTGCAATAATTGCATACATGTATTGGCAATACTTGCATGCATATATGCAAGTTTTTTTTTCTTCTTGGCATGGACTTCTGGAATTATTTCCAGATTTTAGGATTTTTTTTTAAGGGTTGCCGCACATTTTTTTTTTTTTTTTTTGTAAAAAGCGAACGTGAGAAGGAAGCGAAGAGGGCATGCTGGAAGTGAAAGGAGGAGCCGATCCAAGATTCTAGGAGGCGGGTTTTTAAAAATAGGGGGTGGATTTGTATGTGAAACTATGAGCGGATGTGAGGCTAATTTTAAAACTTAACAGGGATCTCTAAAAAACGCACCCAAAAAAATATCCATGTTTGAAATAAATTGTTTTAACAATAAAAAGCGCATTTTTATAATATATATGAATCGCTAAAAATATCCATGTTTGAAATAAATTGTTTTAGCAATAAAAATAACATTTTTATAATATATATGAATTGCTAAAAATATCCAAGTTGGAAATGAATTGTTTAAACAAAAAAAATCACATTTTTATAATATATATGAAGTGTTAAAAATAGTCACGTCTTGAAATAAATATGTGTTGGGTAAAAATATTATTTTTATCAAATATATGAAATGAAAATGGTTTGGAAATCGAATAATGGATTATATATATATATATATAATTAAAATAAATTGAATAACGAAGTTGTAGTTCGTATTTTGAAACCATGATTTTAAACGATTATTGCAGGAGATCCGACCGTCGGATTTTCCCGAAACCGAAACCGTTGCGTTCGCTTTGGAAATATCTTTTCAACGATACCACATTAGCAAAGATCCACCGGTTGGATTGTGTGAAACGTTTAATTCAAATCTGAATGAAAACAGCGCCAGAATGAATTATATATATATATAATTTAAATAAATCGAATAACGATGCTGAAGTTCATATTTTGAAATCATAACTTTAAACAATTGTATCAGGAGATCCGACCGTCGAATTTTCCCAAAATTGGAACTGTTGGATTCGTTTTGAAATGATCTTTCCAATAACGTAAAACTTGTAAAGATCCAACGGTAAGATTTTCAGATATGTGAAATCAAATCTGAAGAAAAACAGTGCTATGGCCGCGTTATGGCTTGAAGCGTCGTTTGAATAAATTGGCTATTTTTAAATAAATAAAAATAGCAACAAATCAACCGAATTTACTCGATTTATTAGATATTTGATGGTTTAATATGTTTGACGTGAAAATTACATTAATGAAATGAATTATGGATGTCAGATAATTTAACTATCGAAATGTATTGATTTGAATTCTGAATATACGTGAATTATTTGAAAAGTCGATTTAATTCTCATTTCAAATAATGGATCGACGATTAGAAGTTGAAGATATGAAGACGGTGCAAGACCGATGATCTTCACATTGAATAGATGACTACTGATGCCTTTTATGGGAGTTGCTGCCCTGAACGGGTTATAGTGGTGGTTGTCCGGACGTTCTTGTTGATCGTTCGAATGTGCGAGGCACTCTCTCGTGTATTGGGCATACGGCAGAGGAATAAGGTGCCTCCGGTTTCGTTCAGACCTAGAACGGACTTGTAAATGGACTTTGTGTCCGATATTGGATTTCATTCTGTGTGATTGATATACGTCAGTTGCATGGCATGAATTGCCTGTGTGGCATGCTGAGATGCAGTGATTAGGGCATTTGTTGAAAAGCAGAGCCTTATGGTTGATGATCAAAGCAGGGCTTTAAATAGCTAGCTTTGTGTTTGGCATTGATTCGCGGGCCTCACACCCCGGTATGAGCCAGAAATGGGAGAGGACATCAGGGAGGACATGCGTTTCTTTCTAGCTAGAAGTGGTGTCAGCATTTTGTAAGCCTTGACGTTTTACTTATGTGGATGATGGATAGCAAGGCGCCTCGGTTATATCAGTCTTTCCAGGGACGATAGTCTCATCGGGATATGACCAGTTTACGCCCCATAGGGTGGGGAAACGCAGTGTTCAGGAATTTTAATCCACCCTGTGTGGACCGGCCCTGACGATCCAAGGTGCAGTTGCGGCTGTTCCTGAGACATGGTAGGCTAGATTGTCTCGAAGCGGTAAGGACGATCCCTTGCCTTGGTTCATGATGGAAATCCAATTTCCAAATATGACATCATGCGGTTTTGATTGTATACCTATATATGGCGACATAGTGGTACTGGGCACTTATGCCATCTATGATTAATACTTATGATTGTTTTGAAACATATAAACACTAGTAATAATATCAAATGCTTTTGTTTTATTCGCATCAAGCATATTTTGGCCATTAAAAGGAAAAACTCTATCCTCCAGTTTGCGTGGCATTGTGTGATGGGAACTGAGTCCTATAATGGCTTCATTTTTGTAAAAAGCATTGCGATGTTTAAATGATTTACTTGTTTTAAACACTGGCAATCCAATAGAATAAACCCATTCCACGTTAGCATCGTGGTCCTGTGATTGGCCTTATTGTAAAATAAGTTAGGTAGATTTCTCATACCAGTCTCATGACTGACTCGTAGTTTGTTTCATTTACAAACTCGGGTGCCCTATTTTCTACGCGGGCAGTCTTGTATTCAGGTTTTAGCAGGCATTCTAGATAGCTATGGAGTTGAAGATGGATTCTATCACTTCTGTCCTTTTATGTTGTTCAGCTCCTGTTGTACATATTATGTTTTGATTCCGCTATAGACATTTTATATAAAGTTGAACTGTATTTTGTACTAAATATGATCCTGTAAACTGTGTAACTCTGATGATTATGTTTATCCAGTGTATTTATTGTACATTATCTGGTGTATTTATATATTTTTGTTCTACTATTATTTGTTTATGTGTTATATTCCAAAGATTAACCTTGACACCATGGAACGGGGGTAGAGGGTCGTCACATTTATCAACTAGCATGCAATGTTAAATGGTTACACAAATGTTGGATTGCAGTTTAATTGAATTGAACTTGAAAGTGATTTTGCATAGAGTCTGATCTTTCTTTTTCATGTTTTGAAACACCATAATCAAACCAAATCATGCATATTTAAATTTTTAGGTTAAATATTGGATTGGTGTAGTAGAATTTTGACACTTATATTAAAAAATTAATAGATATGTGTTTTTAGTAGTTAAATGGTTAACAAGTTATGAATAACTAATAATTGATGTTATATGTTGTATAAAATTTTCAGTATCAGTTATGCTTTATGTGCTTCATGATAGTTCAATTAGATTTAACAACTAACAATAGTTAATAATGTAAAATGAAAATTTAGTCAAAACATTACATTTCATAAGCATATCATACGACCTTTTCGGAAGTCTAAACATTACATTGCTAAAAAAAATATAGTGAATCTCGTGTGCGTAGACAGGTTCGCGCTAGTAGGAAGGGAAAGATGGGAATACCTTAGTGTTTCATACCTTATGCCTTCACCCTCCTATTCATTCTTCATTTTTTTATGAGTAGGTGAAAAAAAGGATATCGGCCACTTTCCCTAAAGAGAAGGCCAAAACTAAGGGGAAAATTAAGAGGAATGTTTAGGATATTCAAGTGACTTCAAATCTTAACACAACCATCCATTTCTAAGGAGAATAGTAGTCTAAAATCATATTTTTATCTTTGGTTGATTTAATAATGGATAATATCCGAATTACATGTGTTGTTTAGCCATGTTGTGGATGCTAAATCATTGTTTTGATAGAACAATGCTTTATGTGGATTATTTTTCTTTGATTTAAGTAGGTTGGATAGAAATTTATTATTTGTATATTCAAATTCTTTCAAAGTTTAAAATGTCATTTTTAACATAATTTTGGAAATGAATTTCAAGTTTCATAGATTTCCAAAGATATATGAATATTTTATAAATTTCCTAAGGTGGAAATATGCTTAATTTTGAGATTAAATTAATAAAAATAATCAAAAAAGGATTTTTGACTTGGGTTTTTTATAAAATGAAGGGAGTTGTATTCTTGAATTTATAAGATTTTTGGGAAAATTTCCCAATTATAAATGAACCGTTAAAAAATGTTTTGCCTTGAAAAGCTGAAGCAAAAGCAATTAATAAAGGTTATTGAATAACTATTCTCTTATAATTAGCCTTCGGATAGGAGGCATGGTGTGCATGATTTCTGAAAAAAAATGTCTTAAATTTTGAGATCCGCAACTTAAATTTTGACATATATGAAGAGTTGGCAAAAAGTTAGTGTCATATCTGGTAAGAAAACAGATTTTCTTTTAACTATAGTTTTGCCAAGGCCATTTTGAGTTGTATCATCTCAATTTGTTTCATTTTGTTTCCCTTCACCTTTGTGAAACAAAGAGTATTAAATGGTATGGAATGATTTATCATGAACCCAAGAGCAAAATAAGTTAATGTGAAGTTGATATTTCACATCGACCTGGTTAAGCAGCTTATCTTAAAATTCAAGCCAACTCTACTTTGTACTGAGGTGTATCTCCTCTATCCATTTGCCTTTAATCATATGGAGAAGCGATACAATTGTGTCATTGCAGTCCTTTTTGTTTAGATATACAAGCGAAGCTATAATGTTATTGTGCCTATGCAGTTAAAGCCCCACTAATTCCCCACAAAATCTCCACTATAGCCCGTTGAGCACTCCAGCCACTATGCTATTACAATTTAGCGCTGACGAATAGTAGTTCTGCTTTAAGCCCTGCTATTTTCCCTTGCACCCGCTAAATCGAAGCTATTTAGCATTCGCTTTAACAATATTAATATATATAGAATGATTTGACCAGCTTTCTTTTAAAATAAATAAAAAAAAGTAAATGTAAAGAGCAAAATTTAAGTTTTGTAAGTGCTTTAAATAAGATAGAAATATATCGAAATCGAATCTAGTATGCATAACCATGATATTCTTTGATTTTTTTATATAGTATTAAGTAATGTAAGTTTCTTCTACACAAATGATGCGTAAATAATAATCAATTACTTTAAGTTATATAGTTTTACATCTAATTAGCAATTTTGCACATCCTCTATATCGTGCCTATTTTCCCGCTTTATCTCCGCTACAACATTTTACACCTCTATCGCAATAGAACCGCTAAGCGCTTTAACTTCATAGTATGATGCTACAATATTTTTTGATTTGATAAGTTATTTTGAGTGCCGAAACCCATGATGGTCGACACAACTATTAACTTGGTTATTGAGGGCGATACCTTCTTTATATTTTGGTTTTGATCATCTGATGATGTCATTTGATATGTATCACCTTTAAGTAAATAACTAAGGCAACATGCTGATTCTTGAGTTCGAATTGAAAAGGAGAAGAGCCTATGTTTTATAGTCGATGCGGGTTATGAGGACACGGGTGTATGGCTCTTAACCGATGTTGCTTTGCCAATGGTAGATAACTCAATTTCTTTTGTTTCGATCTAGGAAGAAACGATCCAGAAGCCGCTTCACTTTCGAACCGTAGATTAACCAATTATAATATTGCTTTCTATGGGAGAAGCGAATATTATTAAGCTATTTATACTATTTCAACTCAACGGGAACGCCGTTGTTTTATCTAATACATGATGTTTTATAACAGATACGTGTTATTGGGTGCATGAATGAAAAATAAATCATTATTTATAGAATATGGGATATCAATAGATAAAAGTTAGATTCTTGAGATACAAGATTGAAATATAAAATTTATGGTTTTATAGTCATCCTCTAAATACATAGAATGTGAGATGGATATTCCATATGATTAAGATGATGTATAGTCACCAGCTGGTTAAATTGTGGATTCGTAGTTATTGTGGGAAAACTATGGTGTGTGCTGGTTAGTCCGCTCCTGTTTAGAAAATATGAAATATATTAGGTGGGCAGTCCATAATTTTATAATGAATAAAATAGAATGGATGAGTAATCCAAATGTTGGGAGATGGGTAATCTCCATAACTTTACAACGGATAATCATTTAAATTAGACAGTTATATCATGTTAAGAGAAATAATCATTTGAACATATGATGGGTAATAATAAGAATGTTAATAGATATAGTCAGGAAATGAGGATAAGTAATATATTATATGTTGAACACACGCATATGATTTATTACTATTCTAACCATTGTGAGTGCAAGAGCATAGTGTAAGGTTATCGTGTTATCAAAATACCCTTTAGAGGAAAATCCATTCTGCGAAATGGGACAGCCTCATCAGATATTTGTTTTGGTTTGATATGATAGATTATTATTCATGTCAGACTCCTATCTTACATAAAGTTTTTTTTCCATAAACTTTCGAATGCACATTTGAATAGGTCGAGTGTAGGGATTTCCAAGTATCCAATTAGATGAATAAACTTTCAAAGACGTGGAGGAGACAACTTAGTTATTCAAGAGTTCCTTTTGTTGTTATTTTTCCTTATTGATGTAAAAGAAAATCTGTATTATCGGCATAGTATCTATATTTTGACCAATCAAGAGGACATCTTCATATGTTGTTCTTGAGCTATTTTATAACAGTTATATTTCTCTAAATGTGGATATACACATGACAAAATGTAATGAATGAATTTAATCAATGTAATGTGTTTTATGATTTTCAATTTTCCCGATTCTTTGATAATTTGGCTAACAAAGGATATCAGTCTTTCACCAAGGAACAATATTATCAATGATTGCACCATCAGTAGTGTTTTTTTGGGATCTACATTTGTTATAGATTATTTTTTGAAATTCAGAACATTATGGGTCAAGAACAACGCTTATACAATCGTCACTGTTTTAGATCTCCAAAATATCATCCGATATCTCGTTTGAGATCTCGTTTTGGTCTCTTTCTGAAACGAAACAACAAACCTCATTGTAAATCTCATTTCGAGTATATCGTCCAATATACATCAATAACGGTTGATAATTCTACCAGGATGAAATATTGAGATGTCGACCAAGATTTTGGTTTTTTAAGCTAAAATTTAAAACCTGTGTCTAACCCAAAAAAAAACTCAAATCTAACACCTATAATCTCTTACTATTTTATTAGGGAATATCTCCTCCCTTTTTTTTACTAAAACTAATCTTAGAAAATTATATAAATCAATCAATCTCATGTGAGACATCTAAGTCACATCTTAAGTTACTTCAACCGTTTAATATATATTAATGACTCTTTTTGCTAGTTAACTTGCTAAAAGAAAGAATTCATTTTGGTTGTGCATTTTTTGCTTATATCTAAATAGAGGAATAAAAAGAATCATAATTAATATATTATGCATATTTTGCATGTTATAAGATCATATCGTATATTCATATACGTTCTACAATGTAAAGGATTATCATATTTGGCCTTTTTTACATTCGTGTTACTTAAGAAAACATGAACTTTATGTTTTACTTTTGCAGAACTTTTCTGTGTTTTGGAACTTTTTAATGTTTTTAAGGTTTTATATTTTACAATAATTCATGTTCATGGATCATAAGTCATAATCCGTAATCTATTATTATTGTGTTATTTTTTAAATTTAAATATATTATCATATTATGATTTATGAATATGAATGTTCTTTTGTATATTAATAGCAATGAAGTGATATCGCATTTTGCAACTCAAGTTTAAGTTATTATTTTTATAGTAGTATTCGTAAAAATTATCATGTAAGAATACCATTTTTAACACAACATAAACTTAAATATGGTTCCGATATTAGGTTTAAAATGCGAGATCGAAATCTAGGACAAACACCTAAGATAGTCTCATCTCATCCGAAATCTCCCCATATCTCTAAAATTTCAAGATGAAACATGACCGATATATGAGATTTAAGATCTTAACAAACACATATCACAAGCATACACCGAATAAAATTAAGGATAAGTTTGGCTCAGGTCCCTATTAAGTTTTAAAGTACAAAAACACTCTATGTCTAAAAACTTCATAAATTAGGTCCTTGTTTTTCGAAAATCAATAAAAAACAACGTAAAATTTTAACAAAATTCAAAATTAAATTCAACACAGAATCATTATCCTATTCACGTATTAAAACTACAAAAAATGAATCAAAACAAAAAATTGCAATGCTACATATTTCTTACGTAAATTTATGTATCATTGCTAACATTGCAATAATTCATTCAAAAATTTGCTGATTTTCATGCAACTTTTGCTTAGAGAAAATAATTCAATTCTAGTAAATTGCTGCAAATGTTGCAACTATTTGCTGATATTTCAGCAATTATTGATCTGTCTTTAACTATAAGTAATGTACACAATTTAGAAATATTGGCAATAATTCACTAAAATTACTGATATTTCAGCAATAATTTTATTTATTTGCATCAATTGTTAAAACATTGCTGATATATCAACAATAATTCACTATTATTGATGTTGCTAGTAATTCAACAACAATTTTATTTATTTGCATCAACAGTTATAAAGTTGCTAATATAACAACAGCTATAAATTTACAATTGCTGATATATCAACAATTATTCACCAAAATTGTAAATATTTCAGCAATTTTTTATGTAGAATATTTTCAAGAATATTTACAATTTTTTTATTTATATTTATATAATAGAGCAAAAAAACATTAAAATACGTTGCTAAAGTAAAACAAGGACCCGCTTTACATTAAAACATAGGAAGGGATGCGCGTTGAATTAGAAACGTAAGGAGGGATGCTTGTTGAATTAGAAACATAAAGAGGGATGCTGCACAAACATTCACTAAAATTAAAATGTCATAAGTAAACATAAATTCTACAAAAATATACGCACATGTTCTATTTAACAATTAGTTCACTACAGTTTAGAAGAAAAGAGAAAGCAGTAGCATGGTAAAATTTCTAATTGCACCAACGATACAGATCTGAACAATTATATGATATTAATACGTAAATTATTCGATGACAAAAAATTGCACAGATAAAAACAAAAACTAAATGCTACAACAACGCAACGTTAAAAATTAGTTGCCAAAAACTAAATACTACATGATTACATCCCAGACATACAATTCAGTACCAGAAATTTAACTGCTAAAAAACAGAAATAAAAAAGTTCAAAAATTCTGTTGAAACCATTCATTCATGTCGTGCATCATATCCGGTTTAGTAGCCTGCAAATTCTGAAGACATACGTTGCTCGTACCAGTCTGATCATTCGCATTTAGATGCTGCTGAAAACCTTGTACCACCATAGAATCATTATCCACATTGCTCATTGCCTTTGGATGATAAACAAAGCTACTGTTGTAATCATGATTTGCAAAAGTTTCAACATTCATCTGATTGCTACCTAACAACTGCATATTATAAGGACATGAATTCTGATGTGCATCCCTCAACAATTGACTCGGGAACCCTTTTTCATCTTGATGATGTGGGCAGGAACATTGGCACAAGTAAAAAGCATAAATGACTTCTGACCTTGTGGAGCAGAACTAGACATGTTGTTTTCTTCATTAGTAGAGCTGGACCCAGTTATATGTAATAGAGCTTGACGATCTATCTGTTCAAGAATAGATAACCACGCTGCATTATCCTTAAAAGTCATCTTCTCTTGTAGGGTTCTGGAGTGCTGTACAAGTGCACGCATTTGGTCAGTGTCAGGGGACAAGTGATAGATAATGGCAGCGAGTAGAGCGATCTTGCAAGCCTTTCTCAGATCATGGAGCTTTTTGTAAGATGGCTTATCAAGCTCAGAGAAACCAAGCTCGGCCCACCATGGCTCGTTTGGGCTAGGCCACCATGGGGGTGGGACCCCCATCTCGAGAGGATAGTGCCTCTGAGGAGGGTTGCAATGCTGCATCAAAGATGAGATCAAAGAGCTCAACATTGGGTCTGATATTTCTGAGAGCTTTTCTCTTATGTTGACTGGTGCTTTTTCAGGGGGATATAGTGAAGAGTTTAAACTATCAAGGAGGTGTTTAGTGATAGCCTGCGGACCACTGTACCTGAACTGTATGGTGCTTTCCCACCAACTTTGCAGATTTTCAGAAGCTTTTGAAAGTATTTTCCCCTTTTTTGTAATGATCCCATACACGAAGCCTTCAGTATCGTCTGATTTGATCATTTCTATCATGCTTTTGAACATTTTGGTTTTAGATTTCAGGAAGCCAACTTGTTTTGAGCAGGTGATTGGGTTATCTACGCTTATATGGAGTTTCTGTTCACGAATACGGCTGAGTTGAGCAATGTGATTTTTCATATGGGACACTAGAGCCTTTTCTTCTTGGTCAAGAACGCTCAAGTAGGAGATGATCACATCGTCAACTAAAGATGGCATGTTGTTTGAAGATGACGATAGCTGTCCCTCCATATTTTTCCGTAAATTTTATTCAATGCCTTGTTGTTCAAATAGGAAGTTTCTATTCAGTGAACATAAACTTTAGTTAAGACAAGTTTCAAAGAAAGATGAAATGGCATTTGACTTATTAATGTTCAATTTCCAGAGTGTCAACACATGTTCCAAAATGAAAATCCAGTTCGAAACGTGATTACATATATATGTACGTACACATATACACTCACATACATATGTGTATGCAGAGAGAAAGTGACATACACATCACATACATGTGTGTATTCACACAGGCATGTATGTGTGTACCAGCGTGTCAATATAGGAATAGTGTCGATGAGGAAGCTAGCCTCGATAATAATAAAACAAATAGGCGTGAAAGTATAATTTGTTGTTAAAGTTACAAGGTGCTCATTAAATTTGGACAAATAGAAGGCTGCTTATCTTGGATTTGATCTTCCTTCTCACCAATATTATACACACATACTTGTGCAGTTGAATCATTTGCCAGTTCGATAGCACTCAATTTAAACGAAACCAAATCGGTCTCAGCAGGGCTGAAACTATTTTATCCATTTTTCCTTCTACCAATTTAAATCAATACGCAATATTTGTTTTGAGGCTTCAGCAATTCAAAATTTTATTTTAAATAACAACTGAGAAAATCCATTTTGTAGCTCTCGATCGTTGTTTCAAAAACAACGTTAACTCAATTTTTTCAATATTGAGATTGAGAAAAAAATACATTAACTTCTGTTTTCTTAAATCCTTTTCTTCCGTTTTCTTAAATCCTATTCTTTTTTTCTTTTCTTTAAATTATTGAAGTTTAATAACTTCAGTTAGTGTTAATTTCTACAGATGGAAAAAATATATTTCCTAAACCATTTGCCTCATCAGTTTGAGGAGTGCAGGACACCCACTTTTGTACACTTCTTATGCCTCAAGTTGCTAAGGCGTAAGCTTAAAGTAAAAGAAAATCCTTTTGCAGAGGTCTTAATGCTTTTATCTTGTACTGCCTTGAGATGCCCATTGAGATAGATTTTTTAAAATAATGATATATACATACGTACACACATATAACATCATGAAAAGTTTTAAAAGTGGTAAAGTCATTATCAATATAAACAACCATAAATGTTCTACATAGATGTACACATTATCATGAATGTGTTTATGTGTGTGCGTGTATTTTATCAACAACCATTTATGTTCTACATAAGTATACAAATTTCAGATACCTGACATTTTGAAAATGCTTTTTATTCACGAACACATTTATCATTAAAAATCTTATAAATGTTGTGTGTACTGATATCAACAACCATTTATGTTCTACACAAATATACAAATCTCAGAAACCTAGTACTTTGAAAATGTTTTTATCCATTAATGACCTTTAACATTAAAAATCTTGCAAATGTTGCGAGTTAATGCTAAAACGAATTTTTATACAATAAAATGGTATTATGTTCAAATACTGAAAACTAATGGGTTGAAAGAAACGACAAGATAAGAAAGAAAAGAGCAAAAAAGCTGGGACTTGGTTTACAATTGATTAAAAAGCGGAGCCACTTCAGGAACTTAACTATATTTTCAGTAAATAAAACAGGTGTGTATACTTCATATAACAAGGGAACAACATAAACAATGAGACAGTCCTATGTGACATAAGAGGAGAATAAGTTGACAAATCAACTTCTGATGGGAAAGAACAATAGATTTCCCAAAATTTAGGCACATAAATGAGTACTTTTGTCATATGCGCATCTGCATTCAAAATCATTTTCGGATATCAGAAATCCACATCTGAAGATACAAATAAATATTGAACAATTATCTTATCTGCTGACGATCGATATATGGAGAACTTAGATAAAAAAAATTAGGCTTAGCATAAATTTTTTCTATCTCTTTTAACTATATAAATGTGAAAAATAAATAAATAAAATGATAATAAATAGTTTTGAGCAATTAATACGCATTAAATTCATATAATACAAACTATTATCTTAGTAAAAATATAACCACATGTCAATCATTGTAACTTTAACTATAATTTTGATTAAAAACAGATGGATGTTATTTGAAGTTTCCATATTCTTTTTTTCATATACCAGATATTTATCTTCTTTTAAAATAGCGGAGCAGACGTATTTCGAATATTTTAGATATCCACCGACAAGCCTATCATAAATACAACCTGCATAAAATCTCATTTCCAAGATATACGAACATGTCATTGATCAATGTTTACAGTTCTTGTTTTTGATCAAATTCCGACATTTCCACATTAATTGAAATACCAAGCAGAATTTGTCATGGAAATTTGTTAAAATTAGGAAAAATAACATATCAAGTACATAGCGGAAAAATAGTAGACAAAGATGACTTATGTACATTCTTTACTTTAAGTTTTCAATTAAAGGAGATAAAATAGATAATCCTTATTAATAGTGAGAATAGAAACACAATCTATTGGTCAGAACATGAAACTCTAAAAACACCCTTATATGCAAACAACAGGTCAGGAGTTCTAACCCAACTAAGAACAAAAATTAAGGATTACAAATTCAAAACCATATCCCTACAAAAAGTACAAATTTGTTCTTTATATTTTCTAATTTTTTTGGTAAACTACAAAGATAATTATAATTTAATAATTCTATAAGAGGCTTTTATGTGCATGTGCATTGCACTAGCCAAACTATGTCGTTAAAAGTCAAGATGATATAATCATTAGAAAGAGGGTTAACATATCAGACTTGTTTACGCATGGGGCTTTTCCTCTCACTTATTCAAATATAGTGCTATTACTCTCACGTTATTTGTATTATTTGTTTTGTTTATGGTGAATACTCTTTACGCAGCAGTAAAGTATGGCATATCTAAAAAAACACATTTTTACATCTTAAGGATATCATATGCAAAAATAATATTTCATGTCATTTCATTTCAGCATCTTTATGGAATTATACAGTTTCGTGAAATTTTAGGTTGTACAAATATGATGGGGAAAAATCAGAACTCAATGGTCTATGAATCTCAAATTTCAGAAGTGTGAATAATGTCAAAATGCTTCTTTGGATAAAAGATTTTAGAATCAGCAAAGTTAGAGTTCCAAAAAAAAAGTAAATTAGATCTAAGAAGAACAATTGGAAGGATAAAAAAGGAACTGATTTGAAATAATTATATTATTTGAAATGATTGAATAAAACAAAAAAGATCAATGGAGCATACCTGCAAGCAAGATGACGTGAAATTCACAAACGCTTGAGCAATATCACCTGTGCTATATAAGAATTAAAATGTAGAGGAGAATATGTATAAAGATATTCAGTGACTATTGGTTTTCACAGTAACCTAAAGGCTAATCATTTCCCATTATATATAGTCACTGATGATTGCCAGTTCATTCTATGAAAGCTAAATTCAGTGAACAAAATTTAAATGTTCCAACTAATACCACTGAAATGTAAGTATGGTAATTAACTATGAGTTGGAGATTTTATTTACTTTTAAAAGTTGAAGTGCCACAGAATGACCATAAATAGCAACAATATAATAGATAATATAGAAAAAAATAACAACATGACTTCTGCGAAGAGTAAAGACCGAAAAGTGAAAGTAGAAGAAATTTTCAAATGTGAAGGACTATAAATTTGATTATAAGGAGATAAATACAAACCTTTCATATACACATGACATGCTATTTCAAATTCACAAGTAAATTTTTACTATAACTAACTAACACTGAGCATATATAGAATGTGCATGCATATACTACATCTACTGTCAGATGATATGAGACGTGATTTATTTATTTATTTATTTTTTTGGGCCGGGGTGGGGGGGGGGGGGGGTGGGGGAAGGGAGGGTTGTGGGTGTGTGAATGCATATATTAGGTATAGTCCAACTTTAATTGCCTTCAACTCTAACCAAACCTCGAACTAGATTCAACTTCAATTTTAACCATATTATATTTGAATATATATTTAGATGTACAATCTATCAAATTAAATCATATTCATGTAATTTTTCTAAGTCATAATCATATGCTTTCACCCTTAGTTATATACAACACAAACATAATTTCATCTTTTAATCAGGTAACTTTTTTATATGTTAAAAAAGCAATATCAATTTGAACTTCGACCATTTGATTTGACATTAGTCCATATTTATCTTGTACTTTGAAATATCTGTTATTAGAAAAAAAGTTTATAATTGCGTGAAGATGATAACTATCTATTTTCTACCCCACATTTATACATGATACGCATATCTTTGTCTTATGTTGGACAGATCGACCATGAATTAATATGTATGATCAAACCATGGTAGTAATTTATTACATAAATTATGTATCTCTTTGGGAAGAATATTAAACGTATTAGAATAGAACACTTAATCTTTTTTTTTTAATTAATGTCACTATTGTGATTTTTGCTGAAATGATTAAAGAGAAAAACAATAAACCATCATCAAAATAAAATTATTTCTACCAGCAAAACATGAGTACGTTTAAAAATGTTGAATTTATTTGCAATTAAACTTATCCACCAAATACATGAACTGTCGATTATTTGCTGAGTTTTGGAGTTTATTGCAACACACAAATATTTCATTTTTTTTCTTAACTCAATCATCCAGATGGATAAAATGTTTTATCCTTGGAGTGAAAAAACAACAAGATGATTTGATAGCTTTTAAAACCGATGATACTTATATCAGGCCTGCGAAAAATAATCTTCAATGATATTTTACTACATTCTTAAATGATTATGTCATCAATTTTTTTAAGTCACTGTTCAAAGTTTATACACGTATACTTTTGTGTTGATATATTTTGCCTTTTGCAGTAAAATATTAGGTGTATCAGTTAATCACTAATTGTGGCTGACTGCAAAAACAGGTAGACTCAAAGATAAATTATTCAGTATAAATTATAACCTATGTTTTGCACAAACCGGATGTGAAATATGCATGCATACTAAAATTATGAAAGGTTCTTAACCTTTAATCTATATAGGATTATATTCATGCAATAAATGCTTATATTTACAGATGACAAGTGGTTTCTCTTTTTCTGATTATTATCTTTCTGTGAACAAATTGTCACCAATGTCAATTAATGAACTACTTAAAAATATGTGGCAAGTATTAAATTTTTTATGTATGTTCAAAGTATCAAATTTCAAAAGTGAAAGCATTATTTTATCTTTATTAACCATATTAATTATCATATTAATTGTATAACTAACATGTAGTCGTTTTAGTTTCAAGATAGGATTTTGATAAATACCTTTAAACATTACTTATTTTCCACAATATCTAACTTTAGGCATGTTTACTTTTCTACTAATTAATTTGCAATCACATCCAAGCCTTCAATGATTCATGACATATGTAAATCACAGTGAACGCAAAATAATTATTTTAAACATCTCTCCATTTGTGTTTTACACGAGCCGAGATACCAATTCGCTGGTGAACTAATGGATGTGTAGACCCTCTTTTGTTGTCCTGTTTTGTTGGAAGAATATCCAAAATCGACAGTCCTGTTGTATTTTCTGTTGAGATTTGTGATACGCAAATCACAAAATTGTAGGCAACAAATTTTCTATGTGGATCCATTTTTGGTGGAGATATTTGTTGCTACTTTTGTGGGATATTTGAAAATGAAGGCAAGGATTATTTGGTGCTTAACCAAATAGATATATTTGAGATATATGAGGATATATTTGAGATATATGAGGATAATTTGGGTGACAAGTTAATCTATAAAAGGCCTACATGATATCTTCATAATGTGGTGGAAAAATTTGCCATTGTTCTTCACTATCTTTCTCCTCAAATTGTTTAGCCATTAGATATTCTCTACCTATTTCTCAATAAGGTTATTGATTCAAGTTGTGTTTGTTTAACGATACTTGAGATCGGTTGTAAACAATATTTTGGTGAATCAATAAAGAGGGTGGTTGGGTGGAATATCGTGTGTTCATATTTCCGATATTTTTGTGTGTTGTTGTTTGTTATTCAATCACATTCATCTTCAAGTGATTGGGTGAAAAAGATTCATTTTGTTTTTGGGTGTTTTATCAAAACTTCTGCTGCGCACAAAACCCCAACAGTTGGTATCAGAGCTCAGATCACCGCATAGCTTGGAGTGTTTGTTGGATTGAAAAAAAAAATTGATTTTTTTGATGTCGGAGATGATGACTTTGTCGAAGATGGCTATTTTGAATGGGAGGAATTGGGGTATATGGTTGCCGAAGATGGAGGACGTTCTATATCTCAATGATTTGCATGATCCCTTTGATGGAAATGGGGAGAAGCTGTGATAACCCCAAACTTCCACGGGTGAAAGCAGGAGAAATCATTTTTGGAATACAACATAAATACAATAAAACAGAACACAGATACAATATAGCAAAGGAGATTCATAGAGTAATAACATTATAGCAGCGGAAAAATATAATGTCATCAATCACAGAAATTCCACAGTCACAGAAAACTAAGATTATTACAACAAGTTTGCAGAAAGAAATAAGTTTGATGTCTAAAAAGAAAAGGAAAGATGCCAATAGAAACAAAAAGTCTTCAAGCTCCAAGTCATCACCTCTTCTCCCAGGCAGAATCCAAGAGAGAGAAAATAAGCAGCTTCAAAGAAAAGCTCTAAGCAAAGAATGAACCTGTCTACTTGGCTGCCCGTGTAGAAGAGAGGGCACCCAAGTTTGCAAAAAGGTGAAACAAACTATGGGTCAGTCGTGGGACTGGTGTGAGAATTCTTAAATAACTTATACTAATAAAAATAAGGCAAATCCAAAAGACCACGCCGCTAACGCGGAACGGGTTTACTCTAAGGGACTGCCGTGCATGACTAAAGTAAATCGTCAAAATAACGCAATGCTTTTTAGAAAAATGAAACCATTATAAGACCCAAGTCCCATCACACAATGCAACGCAAACCGGAGGATAGGGTTTTACCTTATAATGGTCAAAAGATGCTTGATACGATAAACACGGTATTATATAATAATAGTGTGCAACCAATTTGAAATACATCAAAGTAAATGTATCAATCCTAGACGGCATGAGTGCCCCATCCCACTATGTCGCCATATATAGGTATACAATCAAAACCGCGTGATGTCGTATTGGAAATTTGGGTTTCCATCTGAGTCAAGGCTAGGGAGGAGATCATTACCGATTCGAGACACTCTAGCAATGCCCCAGGATTGGTACTCTGTCCAACCCTTGGATCCTGCAGGGCCGGTCCACACTTACTTTTGTGGATTGGCAATTCCTGAACACACGCTTCCCGGTCCTTTTGGACCTATACTACGGCCAGTGGCGACCGCATAAACCGAGGCCTCGAACAATCCAACAACCACAATGAATAAATGCCAGCGCTGGTAGGTCCCTGGCACCACTCTAGCTAGAAAGAAACGTGTGTACTCCCTGCGTTCCCTTCTCCCGTTTTAGACTCTACCGGGCTGTGAGGCTCGTGAGGTCACGTCATACACAAAGCTATGCCTAAACAGGCTATGCTTTGATCATCAACCACAAGGCTCTGCTTTTCAACAAGTAACCCTGATCATTGCATCTTAGTATGCCACACCGTCACTCCATACCGTACTATTGATCGTCCGTCACTATATAAACGGGTGTTAAGTAGATAATAAATTCTCTACCACCAATCGTTTATATATTAACTGAATATCAACAATATAATATTTTGTGGGGTACGATGTCAGACACACCATCCATTTATACCCATGCTCTAGGTCTGAACTAGGGTCAAACCCGTGAAATCAACACGTACGTTTGGGCAATTACCCTGACCCTTGAATTGGGATCAAACCAACTCAGAGTCTTGATCGTTGTCCATTCGAGGGGAGATTTACGGTCTTCATACGCCGTCTTCATACTTGAATTCTTGAAATCGTACGATCATTTGGAATGGGATTAACCCGGTCTTTCCAAATAATCTCGCATTTATATATTTTGAGAAAAACGTATTTCATATCGTTATTTTAATTATATATAATATAAATATAGATATATATATACATAAATAGTTCGTTTAACACGTCGCTCCTATATATAACTGTCGTTTCTCTTATCTTTTACTTTCCTACTTACATGACAATTTGGCCTAGGAATAGACGATGAACTCTTCTCTTCTAATTTATTTACTTTATAATTTACATTTAAAAATGTAAATTTTAACATACCATTCCATTAATTCCTTTATATATTCTTTTATCCAACATTATAAATAATGTTAATCTTACATACCGTATCATTCCTTTTATTTAACATTATAATTAATGTTAATTCTTCCTACGGGGTGAATTCTCTTTTTATATACATTATAAATAATGTATATTCTTCCTACGGTCAAGTTTTTTAAAACTTGACATTATAAAATAGTGTAACTGTCATACGGTGAAATTTTCTTTTTATTAAACATTGTAAATGATGTTAAATTCATATACATTTCATTTTCTTTTTAATAACATTTGAAAATAATGCTAACATTACCTACGGTGCTTTTTCTATTTATTAATATTGAAAATAATGTTAATATTACATGCGGTGCCTTTTCTATTTATATTTTACATACAATGCATTATTTTCATATTTTACATACAATACATTATTTTCTAACTTGGACAAAATACTATGCTATACATACAATGCATTATTTTCTAACTTGGCAAAAATGATAAATTATCATATGGTGAAATTTTCCATATAACATTAACAAAAAATTTCAATTCAACATACGGTGAAAACTTTTCTATAATTAACACAAATGAATGTTAATCTCATACGGTTCATTTTCTTAGTACATAACATTAAAATAATGTTAATGAATCATACGGTATATATTTTCATATATTAACATTAAAAAATAAATTTAATGTCAATTTCTCCTACATGTAAATTTTCTAATGAGCAAAACATATCTTATTAATTTTCATTTATCATTATACAAAAGTATCAGTTTACATACGGTGACAATTTTCTATTAACATTAGACAAAATTTCAATTTGCATACGGTGCGCATTTCTATCTTAACATTAAACCAAAGTGCCATTTATTCATATGATGAATATTTCTATTTTAACATTCAACAAAAGTGTCATTCATTCATACGATGGATATCTCTATTTTAACAATGAACAAAATAGTGTCCATCCTCATACGATATATAATTCTATTTTAATAATGAACAAAAATTAGCTCATCTCATACGGTGACATTATATTAACTAAAATTGCTCATTAACATATAGTGACAATTCTATTTTTAAAAGTGACAAAATTTGTTAATAAACATACAGTGACAATTTTTATTTAAGTATTGAACAAAATTTGTCATTCTTACATACAGTGTAATACTAATTTAATAATGAACAAAATAGCGTTCATCAATATACGGTGTATAATACTATTTTAATAATGATACAAAAATAGCGTACATCAACATACGGTGGCATATTCTATATGTTATAATGAACAAAAATATACTTATCTCAAATGGCGACAAATTCTATTTTAAAATGTTGACAAAAATGTCAATCAACATACGGTGTTTATTTTCTTTTATAAACATTGACAAAAAAAATGTCAATCATCATACGGTGTTTATTTTCTTATTTCATAACATTATAAAATAATGTTAATTTCTTACGATGCATTTTCCTTATTAAACATTATAAAATAAATGTAAATTCAACATACGATATATTAACATTAAAAATAAATGTTAATTTGACATGCGATACATTTTCTTCTTAATTACTTTAAAAACAAATGTTAATTTAACATGCATTACATTTCCTTTTTATTAACATTAAAAATAAATGTTAAATTTTTCATGCCTTACATTTCAAATTTATTAACACTAACAATAAATGCTAATTTTCTTACAATGCATTTTCTATTTTATAACATGTCAAAATGTTACCTTTCATTCAATGCATTTTCAACATGACGCAATGCTAGTTTAACATACAGTGCATTTTTATGTTATTAACATGACAAAATGCTAGTTGAACATACAGTGCAAGTTATATTATTAACATGACAAAATGCTAGTTTCCATACAATGCACATTTTATATTTAATATTAACAAAATGCTATTTTTCAAACAATGCACATTTTATATTTAATATTAACAAAATGCTATTTTTCAAACAATGCACATTTTATATTTAATATTAACAAAATGCTATTTTTCAAACAATGCACATTTTATATTAAATATTAACAAAATGCTAACTTCCCTTACCATGTAAATTTAATCCTTATATTAAAAATATAAATTCAATCTTTTTGTACAATGTAAATTTCCACTCTTCTTATTACATTAACCAAAAATGATACCTTCCTACGATAAAAATTATCTTATCTTTAACATTAAAGAAATAATGTCAATCAATCATACGGTGAATAATTCCATATGATGAAATTTCTATTTTTAACATTTAAACAAAAATGTTGTTTTTCTTGCAATGCATTTTCTATGTTTACAACATATCAAAAATGCTATTTTTCATACATTGCATTCTTATATCATAACATGACAAAAATGTTATTTTTCATTCAATCCATTCATCTAATTTTAACATATCAAAAATTCTATTTTACATAGAATGCATTTTTATATTTATTAACATTGCAAAAATGCTGTTTTTCATACCATGCATTTTTATATTTTCTTATATTAACATTTGACACAAATGTCATTTTCATACGGTGACCATTTTCTTTTATTAACATTAATAAAAATGCTAAATTTAACATGCGGTGATATTTTCTTTATTAAAATATACAAAAAATTTGTCAATTAACATACGATGGCAATTGCTATTTTAATATTGACAAAAATTGTCAATTAAAATACAGTGAGTAACTTTCTATTCTAAACAATGACAACAATGCCAATGAAACTACAATGAATGATTCTATTTTAATATTGACAAGAATTTGTCAATGAACATATGGTGAGTGATTTTCTATTTTGAACATTGACAAAAATTGACAATTCAATCATACGTGAAAATTTACTATATAGCATTAACAAAGATGCTAAATTATCATGCGGTGAATAATGTCTTGTTTAACATTAAATGAAAATAAATGACCACTTAACATACGATGACATTCCTATTTTAATATTGAACAAAATCTATCCATTTTCTATCTTAATATTTGACCAAAATTGCTAATTTCACATGGTGACAGTTGTCTAATTTTTAACATTAACATAAATGTCATTTTCCTACGATGAGCATTTTCAAAAATTGTTCGTCAACATTCAGTGAATAATTCCTTATTTTAATATTGAACAAAAATTGTTCACCAACATACAGTGTAAAATTCCATTTTTATAATGACACAAATTTGTCTATAAACATATAGTGTATAATTTTCTATTTTAATAATGAACAAATATAGGGACATATTCTATCTTATAAAGACAAAAATTTGTTCATTTCAAACGGTGCATAAATTCTATTTTATAATGAACAAAAATAATAGTTCACTTCATACGGTGACGGTTTTCTAACTTTTAATGCTAACCCAAATGTCATTTTACATACAATGAACATTTTCAACCATTTCTATTTTAATCATTAAAATGTCAATATAACAAACAATGAACAATTTCAATATTTTCTACCTTAACATATTAACATGAACAATATATCATAAAATGAACAATTTTAATATTTTCTATGTTGACATATTAACATGAATATTAAATAAAAATGACAAAAATACTATTCACATACAATGCATTTCATATTTACATATTTCTAATGTAAAATTAAACATCGTTTTTCATTGCAACTATATTTACAAATTTCAAATGTAAAATCTATCCATTTTATTAAATCAACAAAACATATACTTTTATATGTTTGCAATAAAAGTGTGGTCTTTTGTCTATGGCAACAAAATATATAACTTTTTATATAATCAATAAAAATATAATCTTTTTATAAAAACAATAAAATCTCTAACTTTTGTTTCATGTCATATTAACATCATCCAACTTTAAATTTCCTACCTCTATAGTGATTCAAGTTTTCATGTCATACACACATCGCTAATCTTATTTTTCCATGAAACATAACAACAACAAATATGTTCATCGATGATGAATTTCAGAACTACTATTTCTAATCATTCAAAACATCAACCATACCATTCAAACATCATACTTCATACATCAAATAATATATCTATAATTAATTTAAATAAAGTGAATACTCACAACATTAGGTCTAGCATGCATACAGAGGTTTGGTCATAGCTGATTCACATCGCATTTGTTCATAGCAGGTTCACATCGCATATCATGAATTAAATTAAATTAATCAAAATAGAAGAGAACTCTCACCTTTAGAACTCAGTTTTGTTCTAAACTTCAATCTCGATTTTCTCTTGATTTACTGAATGAAATTGAGCGACGTTTGTTGGAAAAGGACCAGGAAGGAGGGAGCTTTGAGCGCCGGGAAGATGGTGGCGTTCGGCGGCTTCAGGCGGGGCCCACATGCGTGCGATGGCGGCGGCTTCTCAGGCTCGGGGCGGGCGGCACGGGTCATGGGGGCGGCGGAGATTGGTACCAAATTAAAGATCTCGGAAAGAGCTTCGAATCGGTATATGGTATGTTGAATTTTGTTAAGAGATGAGGGAGAAAAGTGGATTCAAAGATTTGAAGGAGAGGTGGGTTTCGGCGGCTTCAGGAATGAGAGGAAGAAGAAGAGGTATACGTACTGTATACGGGTATATATACTAGTATTTAGGGTTTTATTCTAATTATTTAATTAATTATTTAATTCAAGAAAATACCGTTTTCACATACGACCTCCGATTCGCGCTCAACGACTGGCGAACTTAATGTTTTGACGTCTGCTGAACGCGATGGCGCTATCCCCATGGTCCAATCCTGAAGTTACAGTATGGTTTTATTTTATTTTAAAATAATTCTTTTATTTTAAATACAAACGTAAATATAATTTTGCCGGGGCCACATACGAAGTCGGAAAAATCCGAAAAAATTATTTTTGGCTTTCTTATGCCGATACGATCACAACAAAATTCGTTTCGTTCAATTCTGAGCCTTTTTGAAAAATGGCTATTTTCAGGGCGAATATATTTAATATAAAAAAATACATTTTTAAACAAATATTTCCCGAAACTCGAAACATATAAGTGTTTACTGTTTTTCAATGCAGAAACATCATTCTGAAACCAATGGAAGTGGTTTCGAGTTCAAATTCCTACATATGTGAAAAGTAGCATTTTTGTCCTATGCAAATTACCCACCGACCTTTCTAAAAATTGAATTAGCCATAACTTTTGATTTCCGCTATGAAATTTCGATTTTTCGAATTCGTTGGAAAGATATTTTTAAATAGATTCTAATATTTTTGGTTTCACCAAAATCCGTTAAATTTTGCATCCTGTACATTCAGTTAAAGTTTCAAATCAAAATTTCAAACTGCAGCGCTTGTTTTCAATTCCTTTTATAAATAAATTAAATTTATTCGTTTTAACTTCGATTAAAATAAATCAATCATTTAAAATACTTTAAATTCATTAAAATTTTAAATTGGCCCTAAAATCCTGGGTCGTTACAATCTCCCCCACTTAAGAACTTTTCGTCCCCGAAAAGGCAAAAGAAAATAAAAGAGGAGAAGAGGAAAAATAAACACAGAAAATGTTGAAACGTTTTAACAGAAATAGTACCGCCTATAACATCAGGCCTTCCACCGAAGAAGTTGGTCCTTTCGCTCCTTCGTACACATATGCCAATTGAGCATCGCCACTTCTCTTAGTCTTTTTCGAAAGTATGATCAAGGAAAGAGTCAAAACAACAGAAAAGGCGATTCTAAAAGATCGAAGGATGAATGAAAAGATGACGATAAAATGACTGGCTATTATGTATCTCATGAACTGTTCGCCATAGAATATAGTGATTCTATGTAAACGAATTATTATAGATATGTTGTACTCCGCTTTGTAAACCAAAGCTTTGATACCAACTGTGATAACCCCAAACTTCCACGGGTGAAAGCAGGAGAAATCATTTTTGGAATACAACATAAATACAATAAAACAGAACACAGATACAATATAGCAAAGGAGATTCATAGAGTAATAACATTATAGCAGCGGAAAAATATAATGTCATCAATCACAGAAATTCCACAGTCACAGAAAACTAAGATTATTACAACAAGTTTGCAGAAAGAAATAAGTTTGATGTCTAAAAAGAAAAGGAAAGATGCCAATAGAAACAAAAAGTCTTCAAGCTCCAAGTCATCACCTCTTCTCCCAGGCAGAATCCAAGAGAGAGAAAATAAGCAGCTTCAAAGAAAAGCTCTAAGCAAAGAATGAACCTGTCTACTTGGCTGCCCGTGTAGAAGAGAGGGCACCCAAGTTTGCAAAAAGGTGAAACAAACTATGGGTCAGTCGTGGGACTGGTGTGAGAATTCTTAAATAACTTATACTAATAAAAATAAGGCAAATCCAAAAGCCCACGCCGCTAACGCGGAACGGGTTTACTCTAAGGGACTGCCGTGCATGACTAAAGTAAATCGTCAAAATAACGCAATGCTTTTTAGAAAAATGAAACCATTATAAGACCCAAGTCCCATCACACAATGCAACGCAAACCGGAGGATAGGGTTTTACCTTATAATGGTCAAAAGATGCTCGATACGATAAACACGGTATTATATAATAATAGTGTGCAACCAATTTGAAATACATCAAAGTAAATGTATCAATCCTAGACGGCATGAGTGCCCCATCCCACTATGTCGCCATATATAGGTATACAATCAAAACCGCGTGATGTCGTATTGGAAATTTGGGTTTCCATCTGAGTCAAGGCTAGGGAGGAGATCCTTACCGATTCGAGACACTCTAGCAATGCCCCAGGATTGGTACTCTGTCCAACCCTTGGATCCTGCAGGGCCGGTCCACACTTACTTTTGTGGATTGGCAATTCCTGAACACACGCTTCCCGGTCCTTTTGGACCTATACTACGGCCAGTGGCGACCGCATAAACCGAGGCCTCGAACAATCCAACAACCACAATGAATAAATGCCAGCGCTGGTAGGTCCCTGGCACCACTCTAGCTAGAAAGAAACGTGTGTACTCCCTGCGTTCCCTTCTCCCGTTTTAGACTCTACCGGGCTGTGAGGCTCGTGAGGTCACGTCATACACAAAGCTATGCCTAAACAGGCTATGCTTTGATCATCAACCACAAGGCTCTGCTTTTCAACAAGTAACCCTGATCATTGCATCTTAGTATGCCACACCGTCACTCCATACCGTACTATTGATCGTCCGTCACTATATAAACGGGTGTTAAGTAGAGAATAAATTCTCTACCACCAATCGTTTATATATTAACTGAATATCAACAATATAATATTTTGTGGGGTACGATGTCAGACACACCATCCATTTATACCCATGCTCTAGGTCTGAACTAGGGTCAAACCCGTGAAATCAACACGTACGTTTGGGCAATTACCCTGACCCTTGAATTGGGATCAAACCAACTCAGAGTCTTGATCGTTGTCCATTCGAGGGGAGATTTACGGTCTTCATACGCCGTCTTCATACTTGAATTCTTGAAATTGTACGATCATTTGGAATGGGATTAACCCGGTCTTTCCAAATAATCTCGCATTTATATATTTTGAGAAAAACGTATTTCATATCGTTATTTTAATTATATATAATATAAATATAGATATATATATACATAAATAGTTCGTTTAACACGTCGCTCCTATATATAACTGTCGTTTCTCTTATCTTTTACTTTCCTACTTACATGACAATTTGGCCTAGGAATAGACGATGAACTCTTCTCTTCTAATTTATTTACTTTATAATTTACATTTAAAAATGTAAATTTTAACATACCATTCCATTAATTCCTTTATATATTCTTTTATCCAACATTATAAATAATGTTAATCTTACATACCGTATCATTCCTTTTATTTAACATTATAATTAATGTTAATTCTTCCTACGGGGTGAATTCTCTTTTTATATACATTATAAATAATGTATATTCTTCCTACGGTCAAGTTTTTTAAAACTTGACATTATAAAATAGTGTAACTGTCATACGGTGAAATTTTCTTTTTATTAAACATTGTAAATGATGTTAAATTCATATACATTTCATTTTCTTTTTAATAACATTTGAAAATAATGCTAACATTACCTACGGTGCTTTTTCTATTTATTAATATTGAAAATAATGTTAATATTACATGCGGTGCCTTTTCTATTTATATTTTACATACAATGCATTATTTTCATATTTTACATACAATACATTATTTTCTAACTTGGACAAAATACTATGCTATACATACAATGCATTATTTTCTAACTTGGCAAAAATGATAAATTATCATATGGTGAAATTTTCCATATAACATTAACAAAAAATTTCAATTCAACATACGGTGAAAACTTTTCTATAATTAACACAAATGAATGTTAATCTCATACGGTTCATTTTCTTAGTACATAACATTAAAATAATGTTAATGAATCATACGGTATATATTTTCATATATTAACATTAAAAAATAAATTTAATGTCAATTTCTCCTACATGTAAATTTTCTAATGAGCAAAACATATCTTATTAATTTTCATTTATCATTATACAAAAGTATCTGTAACAACCCGTATTTTCAATAACCTGTAATAACATAAATCGAGGCAGAATTTAATTCTAAAATGGGAATCAAGGGAAACGGGCTATGCCATTGTGTTCGTCTCGGAAAAATACGCGAAATAGAGTCCGAGTTTTCGAAAATCGGAGTCCGTATGACCAAGATATGGCCTCGCGAAGTTTCACGAAAATTCCCAAATTAAAGTATACTTAATTAAGTGAAATGGGTTGTGTAGGTATATATATATATATATATATATATATATATATATATTGATATATATATATATATATAATTGAAAATTTAATAAATAAATATGCAAAAATGCTCAAAACAGCGAATTGGGAGAGGGGAATAACCGAACCGGCCGATTTTTGAAGTCGACCCGAGCCCGCTGGGTCGACTAGGGGTTAATCCAGGGTGTTTGGCTGTCAACCCGTGGGCCGATTCGCTCAAGTGCAGATTTTGCATTTGAATGGTTCTCATGGTCCATCTTTAATCTAAAGGCCCTAGATGGTTCCTACACTTGACTTCTTCCCCAAGACATGCTTTGATGGCTTGGATTGAATCTAGGGTTAATCCTATGGCCTAAAACACTTGCCTAATCTATAAATAAGACCCTAACCTACCCTAATTCATTCATAATTAAACCTAGTGACTAAACTATGGCAAAATGCTAGCTCTCATGGCCTCCACTAATTTTATGAAGAGGGTTGCATACTAATCACTCTCTAATCAACTTCTAATCCCTTCTTAGCATCTTAATCTTCTTCATTTGGTGTTCAAAGTTGCTAGTTGTGAGTTTCTATCACTTTGATGATCTTTTGGTAAACTAATTAGATGAGATGTGATGAGATTTATGGTTTTGTATGTGGGTTAATGAGCTTTGAATCATATGATATGATGTTAGCATTAATCTTATGTTTATGCATGTTGAGTATGTAAGCTTATGCAAGTTTAATATGATGTATGTTATGTTTGCATGATGCTAAATATGCAAGTTGTGGGCTATGTAATCATATGCATGTTATGCAAGTTCATGGTAATATGCTATGCAAGTTACATGTTTGTTAATATGCAAGTTACATGTTTGTTAATATGCAAGTTACATGTTTGTTAATATGCAAGTTACATGTATGTAAATATGCAAGTTACATGTTTGTTAATATGCAAGTTACATGTTTGTTAATATGCAAGTTACATGTATGTAAATATGCAAGTTACATGTTTCTTTATATGCAAGTTACATGTTTGTTAATATGCGAGTTACATGTATGTAAATATGCAAGTTACATGTTTATTAATATGCAAGTTCATGATGACACATTATGCAAGTCTATAAGCTAATATGCAAGTTTGTTATGCAAAATGAATATGTAAGTTATGTGACATATTATATGCAAGTTATGTGACATGTTATGCAAGTTCATATGCAAGTTATGTGTTTGTTAATATGCAAGATGGCACCTTTGAAACATGTTCATTCATATGCAAGTTGACACCTTTTATATGTGTTATATCATGAACGAAATTACGTGGGAACGATGGGGTAATTAAATGCATAAGTTAATAAGATTGTGTGAAATTAATATAATTATGCATAACACAAAATAAATAAACATAGTATGGGAATTTGCCTATTTGGTTAGGTGTACCCATACTATGTGTTGGGAATTTACCTATTGAGTTAGGTCTACCCCATGGGAATTTACCTATTAAGTTAGGTCTACCCATGTTAAGAAAACTTGATTAATTAGGGATAATTAATATAAAATTATGAGGGTGATTAATTAGGTGTAATTAATTGACTAAGACACGAGGTTGGACTCAGTTGTAGCGTAAAACTGCCCGGACCCAACCGGCTTAACCAGTTGCTACAAATGTTAGCCCAATGTGAGAGGTCTTAGGCACAAACTAAATACGTAATTAATGTAAAGACACGAGGTTAGACTCTGTTATGACATAAGGCTGCCCGGACCCAACCGGCTTAACCAGCGGTCATAAAAGACAGTCTAATGTGAGAGGTCTTTACAAAGGTTACGTTCTTAATTAATTAATTAAGAAACACTTAACCACATTAGCATGTAGAGGGACATGAGGGGTTAAGTGGGTGCCTCGGGTGGCATGAGAAAATCTAGTGGTTGCCTTGGGTGGCAATAGAAAATACGATTAGAATACTTAACCAAAATAGAACATGTAATTAAAACATGATTAAAGGGTTAAGTGGGATATACTAGAAAAAGGGACAAGCTTAGGTGGGTAGCTTGTGGAGGCCCATTTCAACCAGTAACCCATACGTATCTTTGTGGGCTCGACCCATGTCGAGGACGGGACACGCATACTGGGCTTGACTGTAAGAGGCAAACGGGTTAGCGGTGGCAACGCAAGTCCAACGGGCTTCATATGCGTGAGTGGGCCCGGGCTGGTAGGTAAGCCGTTGTTGCATCGAGTAGATATAAGCCGTGCACCTTTAGTTTCATCAGGTTGCCACATTGGGGAATGATACATCCCACGGTGGGGCCAGCACGGGTATCTACGTTAGGGAGCCGATCGAATGGGAAGTAGTGTGTACACCTAGTGGATTGTAGGGCCCCGTGGCGCCTACTTGGTCACCTAGGGGTACGCAGGTACTAATTAGTAAATTTTATAAGTCCTTGGGTGGGATCAACCTTTAAGTTAGGAACGACTGGTGTGGTGCAGTTTAGTAATTTACCTTAGGGAGGGTAGATGCGTCTTTATCCTTTATCTTCGTTTAGTTGACTGCTTAGGGTAGCCATTCATCCCTATATGTTACCGTATATCAGTTTATGTCTTCTCTGGTTACTTTAACGATTGTATTGTTAAAGTTATAGGACTCGCTCAGACTTATGTCTGACCCTGTTGTTTTTATCTTTTTCCCAACCCTCAGGTCCTACGGTGGATCCTAGCAGTAGTGGAGCTTGATCGGATTGCTGTTCCAGTCTTTAGGAGCTTGGATAGATGTAAAGCTCCAGTTATCCAGTTATCTTTTCTTTTGTTTGGCTATTGTATGAGAGTGGGATTATGTACTTCTTTATTTTGATGGATATTGTACTTGACCTTTATTGTGGTTTTATGATGTAACCAGACATGTTTTACTTCCGCTGTTATGAGATGATGTTTTAAAATTTCAAGTACTATTTATATCTGTCTTGTTGTAATTTTTCTGTTCTATATTCACTAAAATACTCCACCGATGCTATGGCATTCCCTTAGTGAGTGATCATAGCGGGAGTGGGGTGTTACACGTGGTATCAGAGCTTAAGGTTACCAGAACAGATAAAATTTTTGAGAAAAACTACTTTCTAAGAGTATTTTCGAAGAAAGTATTTTTAAAAGCAAGTCTTCTAAGAGAAAAAGTTTTTGAAAAAGAAAAGCATAATCCCCAATAGCCATATCTTTATCTTTCGGAATCTCCTTTTTGAATCTTTCCTCTTTCGTTTCAGCATGGCTGAAGATCTTAACATCCCGGAGGGTTTAGTTATACCACTATGGTATAGGAGGTTGCAAGAGGCTAGGGCCGCGGCTGCGGGTCCGGCCAATGCTACTACACCAGAGACAACCGCTCCTCCTCCTCAGCCTAGAGTGGATAATTTTGCTAAGGTTTGCAAGGAGTTCAAGGCTATAGGAGGAAAACCTTTTCTTGGTTCAGAGACTTTCGTAGAGGCTAGAGATTGGCTTAAGGAAGTGGAAGAGTTGCTAGATATCTTTGAAGTGGAAGAGGGAAAGAAAGTCAAGTTGGCGGCTTGGTTAATGAAGGGAGAGGCCTCATTCTGGTGGGAGGTCACTAATGGAGAACGCCCTGTTGACTCTTGGGCAGATTTTAAGCAAAGGTTTGGGGCTAAGTTTCTCTCAAGGGCGGAAGAGAATCTGTTTATGGAGAAGTTCTTGAATTTGAAGCAAGGGAATCTCACGGTGAAAGAATATGTCAACAAATTCAATCAATTAGCAAGGTTTGGCATAGAGTTGGTGAATACACCGGAGAAGAAGGCTTTGAGGTTCGTTAGAGGCTTGAACGAACCATTGCAAGGAATAGCTATGACTCACATTCCTATGGGGGCCACTTTTGAGAAGCTTGTCTACATGGCACTTATGCATGAGGATGATAAGAATTCTAAGGCACCAGAGAAAAAGGGGGATCAGAAGAAACCGCAACAGCAACAACAAGGCAAGGGCGGAAAAGGCAATGGTGACAAAAAGAAGACGAAGAAGAAGTGCTTCAATTGTGGAACACCAGGACACCTCAGTAAGGATTGTCGCAAAAAGAAGAAGACTGGTTGCTTTCATTGTGGTGAAGCAGGGCATCTTGTGAAAAACTGCCCAAAGAAGGGGCAGAAGACGGGGTCTACCTCAGGAGGCCAGGTGCAAGCTCTTATAGCACCACCTCAGTCAGGGGGGCAAGTTCAGGTTCTCTCAGTTCCACCGATTCAGCAGAGAGGTAGAACTATTTCCGTTGAAAGTCTGGTTTTTCTGTTTGATCATCCAGTTCGTACTTTGTTTGACTCTGGCGCATCGCATTCTTTTATCTCATCATCGTTAGTTGAGTCACTGCACTTAGACACCAGTCTAGTTGATGATCCCTTGGTTGTCTCAAACCCAATTGGGGGCTCCATATATCTGTCTATGATATGTTTGGGTTTGAAGATTTCTATACTTAGCGTTGAGTTTAGATGTGATGCTTTTGTATTGGGCTTCACGGGCTATGGGTTGATCTTGGGCATGGACTGGTTATCCAGTAATGGTGCCGTTCTTGATTGCGAAAGGAGAGTTGTCAGGCTCATGACCCGCTTGGGTAACACTCTCGAGATCTCTTGCAATCCCATGGAATCTGTTTTGCTAAGTTATCTTGAATCGCTCGATGCTTCGGTCGAAAGTTTGTGTTCTGTCAGAGTAGTCCGGGAATATCCGGATGTGTTTGAAGAAGTAAAGGGTTTGCCTCCGAAGCGGGAGATAGATTTCCGAATTTATTTGGTGGATAATGCCAAACCAGTGTCTTTGCCAGTACGCCACATGGCTCCTCGTGAGAGAAGAGAACTTCATAAGCAAGTAGGGGAGTTGCTTGAGAAGGGGTTCATAAGGCGAAGTATATCGGAGTGGGGAGCTCCAGTAGTGTTTGCCACGAAGGCGGATGGGTCCCTCAGACTTTGTGTGGATTATAGGGAACTTAATAAGCTCACGAAGAAGAATAGACACCCATTACCGAGGATAGATGATCTCTTTGATCAGTTGGTTGGCGCGTCAGTATTTTCGCAGATGGACTTAGCTACAGGGTTTCATCAGTTAAGAGTGGCGGAGGACAGTATAGAGAAGACTGCTTTCCGGACTCCGGATGGTTTTTATGAGTGGCTAGTGATGCCATTTGGGTTGACAAACGCCCCCGCATACTTTGTTGATCTCATGAGTAGAGTGTTCAGAGAGTATCTGAATAAGTTTGTAGTAGTTTTTGTGGATGACATCTTGGTCTTTTCCAAGAATGAAGAAGAGCATGCCTTACATCTCAAGGAAGTGTTGGAGACTCTTCGAGCGCATAGTCTTAAAGCTAAATTCTCTAAATGCCATTTTTGGAGAAGAGAAGTGCGATTCTTAGGGCATGTGGTCTCTAAGGAAGGGATAGCTGTGGATCCCGCAAAGATAGTATCTATCCAGGATTGGAAAGTTCCTAGAAATGCTACCGAGGTAAGAAGTTTCTTGGGGTTGGCAGGATATTATAGGAAGTTCATCAAAGACTTCGCGAAGATATCAGCCCCATTAACCCGCTTGACGAAGAAGAATCTGGTTTTCTCATGGGATGTAGATTGTGATGATGCTTTCCGACGGTTAAAGAGAGCTTTGACCACCGCTCCAGTTTTAGTGCTTCCAGATGGGAGTAAGCCGTTTGTTGTTTATACCGATGCTTGTGGAACAGGATTAGGCGCAGTCTTGATGTAGGAGGGAAGGGTAATAGCCTATGGAGGGAGACAATTGAGAGTGCATGAGAAGAATTACCCTACCCATGATCTAGAGTTGGCCGCGATTGTTTTCGCACTTAAGTCTTGGCGCCATTATCTTCTTGGTGAGAGATTCGAGTTGTTCACCGACCATAAATCATTGAAGTACTTATTCTCTCAGAAGGATTTAAACTTAAGACAGCAAAGGTGGATGGAGTTCTTAGCATCCTATGATTTCGAGATAGCGTATACCCCTGGTAAGGGTAACGTGGTGGCAGACGCCTTAAGTAGAAAAAGGCTATCTTTGAGTCCATTGTTCGTGGAACGACGAAGCTTGGAGTTTCTTTCTTTGTTTGACTTCAGACCTTCTGTTGATTTTGTACCTGGTTTGTTGGCATCCTTGGAGGTTAGACCTACTCTTTTGAGACGGATTGGCGAGGCTCAGCGAGACGACCCACAGTTGGTTGTGTTGGTAGAGAAGCTTATAAGAGGGGAGTCGTCCAGCCATTTGGGTAGATACACCATAGATGATAAGGGATGGTTGCATAGAGACGGTAGACTTTGTGTACCGCAAGATGAGGGTTTGAAGAAGGCTATTTTGGATGATGCACATCGTTCAAGAATGACTATTCATCCCGGTGGAGACAAAATGTACCAAGACATGAAGAGAGTTTTCTTTTGGGCCGGTATGAAGAAAGATGTGGCCGAGTATGTGGCTAGATGCTTAGTGTGCCAACAAGTTAAAGTGGAGCAAAGGAAACCCGGTGGGTTGCTACACCCATTGGAAGTTCCACAGTGGAAGTGGGATAGTGTCT
Organism: Allium sativum; assembly: GCA_030737875.1. Classification (NCBI taxonomy): domain Eukaryota; kingdom Viridiplantae; phylum Streptophyta; class Magnoliopsida; order Asparagales; family Amaryllidaceae; genus Allium; species Allium sativum. Next base: position 961,433,069 of record CM060912.1, on the reverse strand, counting down.
CGATGGATTTCATCGACGGGTTACCGAGATCGAGGAAGGGCAATACGGGAATTTGGGTTGTGGTAGACAGACTTACAAAGAGTGCCCATTTTATACCCGTAAAGAGTAAGAGGACCGCTCCATGGCTTGCTTCAGTCTATGTTAGAGAGATTGTTAGATTGCATGGCGTACCATCCAGCATTGTGAGTGATCGAGATCCTATTTTCACTAGTGAGTTTTGGAGAAGTTTGCAAGAGGCGGTAGGGACTCAGTTGTGTTTGAGCACCGCATATCATCCTCAGACGGACGGTCAGACCGAGAGGGTGAACCGTATCTTAGAAGATCTTTTGAGGCTTTGTATCTTGGATTTTGGAGGTACATGGGAAGAACATCTTCCTTTGGTGGAGTTCGCATATAATAACAGCTTTCAGTCCAGTATTGGTATGGCTCCTTTCGAAGCTCTTTATGGAAGGCCTTGTCGATCTCCTACATGTTGGTGGGAATCTACGGATAAGATCTTGCTTGGGCCGGATATGGTTAGAGAGACTTCAGAGAAGATTGATTTAATTCGAAAAAGGATGAAAGCAGCGCAAGATAGACAGAAATCTTATGCGGATCGGAGAAGGACGGATCTTGAGTTTGAGGTTGGGGACATGGTTTTTGTCAAAGTATCTCCATTGAGAAATGTTGTTCGCTTTGGGTCCGTAGGGAAGTTAGCACCGAGATTTGTTGGGCCGTTTCCTATTAAGGAAAGGATTGGACGGATGGCATATAGGGTGGAGTTGCCCGACAGACTTAGTGGTGTTCATGATGTATTCCATGTATCACATTTGAGGAAGTGCTTACATGAGACCGCGGAGGTGGTAGAGCCGAGCTTGCTTAGAGATGTAGAGGTAGAGCGTGATGCGACGATTCGACGAGCTCCTACTCGCATCCTTGGGTCAGAAACTAGGAAGTTGAGGAACAGAGAAGTTCAGCTAGTTAAAGTGCAATGGGGAGATGACGAAAGCAATGCTACTTGGGAGACGGAAGCAAAGATGCGTTCTTTGTATCCATTTCTTTTTGAGAGTATGTCTTTTAACTTCTCCTTTATTGCTTGTCTAGTACTTATCTTATCTTTAGTATATCCTCTCGCTAATACCTATGACCTTTAGATAGGGTAAAACCTATGGTTGAGACATGTGTTTGAAACATGTTATGGTTGATGGATGCATATGGATGCAATTGTTTGCTAGTGGTTGCTCGTGGATGCATATACACACACATTAGGCACTAGATCGGCTCAGTCACTTCATGTTGCATATTGCATAAATGGATGTGGTAGTTAGATTGATGGATGTATCATGGCTGTGTTATCATATGGATGATGCATTTTTGTGCATGGTTGTGCACGCATGTAGAAATTTGTATGTGTCAATAGGGTTTCGCATACATATTGGATGCATGGCACTATCATGGTTTGCATTAAGGAGGTTTACTGTATCAGTAACCGCCTGATTTTCGCATTAGGTAAGTACATATACACACACTTTTGCATATATCCATCCAGCATTTAGAATCTTGTAAGGACAATGATTGCTCGTGGATGATGCTTTGAGTAGATGGATGATTGGATGGTAGGATACGTTCTTCCTAACTTGAAGATTTCGGGGACGAAATCCTTTAAGGAGGGGAGAATGTAACAACCCGTATTTTCAATAACCTGTAATAACATAAATCGAGGCAGAATTTAATTCTAAAATGGGAATCAAGGGAAACGGGCTATGCCATTGTGTTCGTCTCGGAAAAATACGCGAAATAGAGTCCGAGTTTTCGAAAATCGGAGTCCGTATGACCAAGATATGGCCTCGCGAAGTTTCACGAAAATTCCCAAATTAAAGTATACTTAATTAAGTGAAATGGGTTGTGTAGATATATATATATATATATATATATATATATATATTGATATATATATATATATAATTGAAAATTTAATAAATAAATATGCAAAAATGCTCAAAACAGCGAATTGGGAGAGGGGAATAACCGAACCGGCCGATTTTTGAAGTCGACCCGAGCCCGCTGGGTCGACTAGGGGTTAATCCAGGGTGTTTGGCTGTCAACCCGTGGGCCGATTCGCTCAAGTGCAGATTTTGCATTTGAATGGTTCTCATGGTCCATCTTTAATCTAAAGGCCCTAGATGGTTCCTACACTTGACTTCTTCCCCAAGACATGCTTTGATGGCTTGGATTGAATCTAGGGTTAATCCTATGGCCTAAAACACTTGCCTAATCTATAAATAAGACCCTAACCTACCCTAATTCATTCATAATTAAACCTAGTGACTAAACTATGGCAAAATGCTAGCTCTCATGGCCTCCACTAATTTTATGAAGAGGGTTGCATACTAATCACTCTCTAATCAACTTCTAATCCCTTCTTAGCATCTTAATCTTCTTCATTTGGTGTTCAAAGTTGCTAGTTGTGAGTTTCTATCACTTTGATGATCTTTTGGTAAACTAATTAGATGAGATGTGATGAGATTTATGGTTTTGTATGTGGGTTAATGAGCTTTGAATCATATGATATGATGTTAGCATTAATCTTATGTTTATGCATGTTGAGTATGTAAGCTTATGCAAGTTTAATATGATGTATGTTATGTTTGCATGATGCTAAATATGCAAGTTGTGGGCTATGTAATCATATGCATGTTATGCAAGTTCATGGTAATATGCTATGCAAGTTACATGTTTGTTAATATGCAAGTTACATGTTTGTTAATATGCAAGTTACATGTTTGTTAATATGCAAGTTACATGTATGTAAATATGCAAGTTACATGTTTGTTAATATGCAAGTTACATGTTTGTTAATATGCAAGTTACATGTATGTAAATATGCAAGTTACATGTTTCTTTATATGCAAGTTACATGTTTGTTAATATGCGAGTTACATGTATGTAAATATGCAAGTTACATGTTTATTAATATGCAAGTTCATGATGACACATTATGCAAGTCTATAAGCTAATATGCAAGTTTGTTATGCAAAATGAATATGTAAGTTATGTGACATATTATATGCAAGTTATGTGACATGTTATGCAAGTTCATATGCAAGTTATGTGTTTGTTAATATGCAAGATGGCACCTTTGAAACATGTTCATTCATATGCAAGTTGACACCTTTTATATGTGTTATATCATGAACGAAATTACGTGGGAACGATGGGGTAATTAAATGCATAAGTTAATAAGATTGTGTGAAATTAATATAATTATGCATAACACAAAATAAATAAACATAGTATGGGAATTTGCCTATTTGGTTAGGTGTACCCATACTATGTGTTGGGAATTTACCTATTGAGTTAGGTCTACCCCATGGGAATTTACCTATTAAGTTAGGTCTACCCATGTTAAGAAAACTTGATTAATTAGGGATAATTAATATAAAATTATGAGGGTGATTAATTAGGTGTAATTAATTGACTAAGACACGAGGTTGGACTCAGTTGTAGCGTAAAACTGCCCGGACCCAACCGGCTTAACCAGTTGCTACAAATGTTAGCCCAATGTGAGAGGTCTTAGGCACAAACTAAATACGTAATTAATGTAAAGACACGAGGTTAGACTCTGTTATGACATAAGGCTGCCCGGACCCAACCGGCTTAACCAGCGGTCATAAAAGACAGTCTAATGTGAGAGGTCTTTACAAAGGTTACGTTCTTAATTAATTAATTAAGAAACACTTAACCACATTAGCATGTAGAGGGACATGAGGGGTTAAGTGGGTGCCTCGGGTGGCATGAGAAAATCTAGTGGTTGCCTTGGGTGGCAATAGAAAATACGATTAGAATACTTAACCAAAATAGAACATGTAATTAAAACATGATTAAAGGGTTAAGTGGGATATACTAGAAAAAGGGACAAGCTTAGGTGGGTAGCTTGTGGAGGCCCATTTCAACCAGTAACCCATACGTATCTTTGTGGGCTCGACCCATGTCGAGGACGGGACACGCATACTGGGCTTGACTGTAAGAGGCAAACGGGTTAGCGGTGGCAACGCAAGTCCAACGGGCTTCATATGCGTGAGTGGGCCCGGGCTGGTAGGTAAGCCGTTGTTGCATCGAGTAGATATAAGCCGTGCACCTTTAGTTTCATCAGGTTGCCACATTGGGGAATGATACATCCCACGGTGGGGCCAGCACGGGTATCTACGTTAGGGAGCCGATCGAATGGGAAGTAGTGTGTACACCTAGTGGATTGTAGGGCCCCGTGGCGCCTACTTGGTCACCTAGGGGTACGCAGGTACTAATTAGTAAATTTTATAAGTCCTTGGGTGGGATCAACCTTTAAGTTAGGAACGACTGGTGTGGTGCAGTTTAGTAATTTACCTTAGGGAGGGTAGATGCGTCTTTATCCTTTATCTTCGTTTAGTTGACTGCTTAGGGTAGCCATTCATCCCTATATGTTACCGTATATCAGTTTATGTCTTCTCTGGTTACTTTAACGATTGTATTGTTAAAGTTATAGGACTCGCTCAGACTTATGTCTGACCCTGTTGTTTTTATCTTTTTCCCAACCCTCAGGTCCTACGGTGGATCCTAGCAGTAGTGGAGCTTGATCGGATTGCTGTTCCAGTCTTTAGGAGCTTGGATAGATGTAAAGCTCCAGTTATCCAGTTATCTTTTCTTTTGTTTGGCTATTGTATGAGAGTGGGATTATGTACTTCTTTATTTTGATGGATATTGTACTTGACCTTTATTGTGGTTTTATGATGTAACCAGACATGTTTTACTTCCGCTGTTATGAGATGATGTTTTAAAATTTCAAGTACTATTTATATCTGTCTTGTTGTAATTTTTCTGTTCTATATTCACTAAAATACTCCACCGATGCTATGGCATTCCCTTAGTGAGTGATCATAGCGGGAGTGGGGTGTTACAGTATCAGTTTACATACGGTGACAATTTTCTATTAACATTAGACAAAATTTCAATTTGCATACGGTGCGCATTTCTATCTTAACATTAAACCAAAGTGCCATTTATTCATATGATGAATATTTCTATTTTAACATTCAACAAAAGTGTCATTCATTCATACGATGGATATCTCTATTTTAACAATGAACAAAATAGTGTCCATCCTCATACGATATATAATTCTATTTTAATAATGAACAAAAATTAGCTCATCTCATACGGTGACATTATATTAACTAAAATTGCTCATTAACATATAGTGACAATTCTATTTTTAAAAGTGACAAAATTTGTTAATAAACATACAGTGACAATTTTTATTTAAGTATTGAACAAAATTTGTCATTCTTACATACAGTGTAATACTAATTTAATAATGAACAAAATAGCGTTCATCAATATACGGTGTATAATACTATTTTAATAATGATACAAAAATAGCGTACATCAACATACGGTGGCATATTCTATATGTTATAATGAACAAAAATATACTTATCTCAAATGGCGACAAATTCTATTTTAAAATGTTGACAAAAATGTCAATCAACATACGGTGTTTATTTTCTTTTATAAACATTGACAAAAAAAATGTCAATCATCATACGGTGTTTATTTTCTTATTTCATAACATTATAAAATAATGTTAATTTCTTACGATGCATTTTCCTTATTAAACATTATAAAATAAATGTAAATTCAACATACGATATATTAACATTAAAAATAAATGTTAATTTGACATGCGATACATTTTCTTCTTAATTACTTTAAAAACAAATGTTAATTTAACATGCATTACATTTCCTTTTTATTAACATTAAAAATAAATGTTAAATTTTTCATGCCTTACATTTCAAATTTATTAACACTAACAATAAATGCTAATTTTCTTACAATGCATTTTCTATTTTATAACATGTCAAAATGTTACCTTTCATTCAATGCATTTTCAACATGACGCAATGCTAGTTTAACATACAGTGCATTTTTATGTTATTAACATGACAAAATGCTAGTTGAACATACAGTGCAAGTTATATTATTAACATGACAAAATGCTAGTTTCCATACAATGCACATTTTATATTTAATATTAACAAAATGCTATTTTTCAAACAATGCACATTTTATATTTAATATTAACAAAATGCTATTTTTCAAACAATGCACATTTTATATTTAATATTAACAAAATGCTATTTTTCAAACAATGCACATTTTATATTAAATATTAACAAAATGCTAACTTCCCTTACCATGTAAATTTAATCCTTATATTAAAAATATAAATTCAATCTTTTTGTACAATGTAAATTTCCACTCTTCTTATTACATTAACCAAAAATGATACCTTCCTACGATAAAAATTATCTTATCTTTAACATTAAAGAAATAATGTCAATCAATCATACGGTGAATAATTCCATATGATGAAATTTCTATTTTTAACATTTAAACAAAAATGTTGTTTTTCTTGCAATGCATTTTCTATGTTTACAACATATCAAAAATGCTATTTTTCATACATTGCATTCTTATATCATAACATGACAAAAATGTTATTTTTCATTCAATCCATTCATCTAATTTTAACATATCAAAAATTCTATTTTACATAGAATGCATTTTTATATTTATTAACATTGCAAAAATGCTGTTTTTCATACCATGCATTTTTATATTTTCTTATATTAACATTTGACACAAATGTCATTTTCATACGGTGACCATTTTCTTTTATTAACATTAATAAAAATGCTAAATTTAACATGCGGTGATATTTTCTTTATTAAAATATACAAAAAATTTGTCAATTAACATACGATGGCAATTGCTATTTTAATATTGACAAAAATTGTCAATTAAAATACAGTGAGTAACTTTCTATTCTAAACAATGACAACAATGCCAATGAAACTACAATGAATGATTCTATTTTAATATTGACAAGAATTTGTCAATGAACATATGGTGAGTGATTTTCTATTTTGAACATTGACAAAAATTGACAATTCAATCATACGTGAAAATTTACTATATAGCATTAACAAAGATGCTAAATTATCATGCGGTGAATAATGTCTTGTTTAACATTAAATGAAAATAAATGACCACTTAACATACGATGACATTCCTATTTTAATATTGAACAAAATCTATCCATTTTCTATCTTAATATTTGACCAAAATTGCTAATTTCACATGGTGACAGTTGTCTAATTTTTAACATTAACATAAATGTCATTTTCCTACGATGAGCATTTTCAAAAATTGTTCGTCAACATTCAGTGAATAATTCCTTATTTTAATATTGAACAAAAATTGTTCACCAACATACAGTGTAAAATTCCATTTTTATAATGACACAAATTTGTCTATAAACATATAGTGTATAATTTTCTATTTTAATAATGAACAAATATAGGGACATATTCTATCTTATAAAGACAAAAATTTGTTCATTTCAAACGGTGCATAAATTCTATTTTATAATGAACAAAAATAATAGTTCACTTCATACGGTGACGGTTTTCTAACTTTTAATGCTAACCCAAATGTCATTTTACATACAATGAACATTTTCAACCATTTCTATTTTAATCATTAAAATGTCAATATAACAAACAATGAACAATTTCAATATTTTCTACCTTAACATATTAACATGAACAATATATCATAAAATGAACAATTTTAATATTTTCTATGTTGACATATTAACATGAATATTAAATAAAAATGACAAAAATACTATTCACATACAATGCATTTCATATTTACATATTTCTAATGTAAAATTAAACATCGTTTTTCATTGCAACTATATTTACAAATTTCAAATGTAAAATCTATCCATTTTATTAAATCAACAAAACATATACTTTTATATGTTTGCAATAAAAGTGTGGTCTTTTGTCTATGGCAACAAAATATATAACTTTTTATATAATCAATAAAAATATAATCTTTTTATAAAAACAATAAAATCTCTAACTTTTGTTTCATGTCATATTAACATCATCCAACTTTAAATTTCCTACCTCTATAGTGATTCAAGTTTTCATGTCATACACACATCGCTAATCTTATTTTTCCATGAAACATAACAACAACAAATATGTTCATCGATGATGAATTTCAGAACTACTATTTCTAATCATTCAAAACATCAACCATACCATTCAAACATCATACTTCATACATCAAATAATATATCTATAATTAATTTAAATAAAGTGAATACTCACAACATTAGGTCTAGCATGCATACAGAGGTTTGGTCATAGCTGATTCACATCGCATTTGTTCATAGCAGGTTCACATCGCATATCATGAATTAAATTAAATTAATCAAAATAGAAGAGAACTCTCACCTTTAGAACTCAGTTTTGTTCAAAACTTCAATCTCGATTTTCTCTTGATTTACTGAATGAAATTGAGCGACGTTTGTTGGAAAAGGACCAGGAAGGAGGGAGCTTTGAGCGCCGGGAAGATGGTGGCGTTCGGCGGCTTCAGGCGGGGCCCACATGCGTGCGATGGCGGCGGCTTCTCAGGCTCGGGGCGGGCGGCACGGGTCACGGGGGCGGCGGAGATTGGTACCAAATTAAAGATCTCGGAAAGAGCTTCGAATCGGTATATGGTATGTTGAATTTTGTTAAGAGATGAGGGAGAAAAGTGGATTCAAAGATTTGAAGGAGAGGTGGGTTTCGGCGGCTTCAGGAATGAGAGGAAGAAGAAGAGGTATACGTACTGTATACGGGTATATATACTAGTATTTAGGGTTTTATTCTAATTATTTAATTAATTATTTAATTCAAGAAAATACCGTTTTCACATACGACCTCCGATTCGCGCTCAACGACTGGCGAACTTAATGTTTTGACGTCTGCTGAACGCGATGGCGCTATCCCCATGGTCCAATCCTGAAGTTACAGTATGGTTTTATTTTATTTTAAAATAATTCTTTTATTTTAAATACAAACGTAAATATAATTTTGCCGGGGCCACATACGAAGTCGGAAAAATCCGAAAAAATTATTTTTGGCTTTCTTATGCCGATACGATCACAACAAAATTCGTTTCGTTCAATTCTGAGCCTTTTTGAAAAATGGCTATTTTCAGGGCGAATATATTTAATATAAAAAAATACATTTTTAAACAAATATTTCCCGAAACTCGAAACATATAAGTGTTTACTGTTTTTCAATGCAGAAACATCATTCTGAAACCAATGGAAGTGGTTTCGAGTTCAAATTCCTACATATGTGAAAAGTAGCATTTTTGTCCTATGCAAATTACCCACCGACCTTTCTAAAAATTGAATTAGCCATAACTTTTGATTTCCGCTATGAAATTTCGATTTTTCGAATTCGTTGGAAAGATATTTTTAAATAGATTCTAATATTTTTGGTTTCACCAAAATCCGTTAAATTTTGCATCCTGTACATTCAGTTAAAGTTTCAAATCAAAATTTCAAACTGCAGCGCTTGTTTTCAATTCCTTTTATAAATAAATTAAATTTATTCGTTTTAACTTCGATTAAAATAAATCAATCATTTAAAATACTTTAAATTCATTAAAATTAAAATTTTAAATTGGCCCTAAAATCCTGGGTCGTTACAATCTCCCCCACTTAAGAACTTTTCGTCCCCGAAAAGGCAAAAGAAAATAAAAGAGGAGAAGAGGAAAAATAAACACAGAAAATGTTGAAACGTTTTAACAGAAATAGTACCGCCTATAACATCAGGCCTTCCACCGAAGAAGTTGGTCCTTTCGCTCCTTCGTACACATATGCCAATTGAGCATCGCCACTTCTCTTAGTCTTTTTCGAAAGTATGATCAAGGAAAGAGTCAAAACAACAGAAAAGGCGATTCTAAAAGATCGAAGGATGAATGAAAAGATGACGATAAAATGACTGGCTATTATGTATCTCATGAACTGTTCGCCATAGAATATAGTGATTCTATGTAAACGAATTATTATAGATATGTTGTACTCCGCTTTGTAAACCAAAGCTTTGATACCAACTGTGATAACCCCAAACTTCCACGGGTGAAAGCAGGAGAAATCATTTTTGGAATACAACATAAATACAATAAAACAGAACACAGATACAATATAGCAAAGGAGATTCATAGAGTAATAACATTATAGCTGCGGAAAAATATAATGTCATCAATCACAGAAATTCCACAGTCACAGAAAACTAAGATTATTACAACAAGTTTGCAGAAAGAAATAAGTTTGATGTCTAAAAAGAAAAGGAAAGATGCCAATAGAAACAAAAAGTCTTCAAGCTCCAAGTCATCACCTCTTCTCCCAGGCAGAATCCAAGAGAGAGAAAATAAGCAGCTTCAAAGAAAAGCTCTAAGCAAAGAATGAACCTGTCTACTTGGCTGCCCGTGTAGAAGAGAGGGCACCCAAGTTTGCAAAAAGGTGAAACAAACTATGGGTCAGTCGTGGGACTGGTGTGAGAATTCTTAAATAACTTATACTAATAAAAATAAGGCAAATCCAAAAGCCCACGCCGCTAACGCGGAACGGGTTTACTCTAAGGGACTGCCGTGCATGACTAAAGTAAATCGTCAAAATAACGCAATGCTTTTTAGAAAAATGAAACCATTATAAGACCCAAGTCCCATCACACAATGCAACGCAAACCGGAGGATAGGGTTTTACCTTATAATGGTCAAAAGATGCTCGATACGATAAACACGGTATTATATAATAATAGTGTGCAACCAATTTGAAATACATCAAAGTAAATGTATCAATCCTAGACGGCATGAGTGCCCCATCCCACTATGTCGCCATATATAGGTATACAATCAAAACCGCGTGATGTCGTATTGGAAATTTGGGTTTCCATCTGAGTCAAGGCTAGGGAGGAGATCCTTACCGATTCGAGACACTCTAGCAATGCCTCAGGATTGGTACTCTGTCCAACCCTTGGATCCTGCAGGGCCGGTCCACACTTACTTTTGTGGATTGGCAATTCCTGAACACACGCTTCCCGGTCCTTTTGGACCTATACTACGGCCAGTGGCGACCGCATAAACCGAGGCCTCGAACAATCCAACAACCACAATGAATAAATGCCAGCGCTGGTAGGTCCCTGGCACCACTCTAGCTAGAAAGAAACGTGTGTACTCCCTGCGTTCCCTTCTCCCGTTTTAGACTCTACCGGGCTGTGAGGCTCGTGAGGTCACGTCATACACAAAGCTATGCCTAAACAGGCTATGCTTTGATCATCAACCACAAGGCTCTGCTTTTCAACAAGTAACCCTGATCATTGCATCTTAGTATGCCACACCGTCACTCCATACCGTACTATTGATCGTCCGTCACTATATAAACGGGTGTTAAGTAGAGAATAAATTCTCTACCACCAATCGTTTATATATTAACTGAATATCAACAATATAATATTTTGTGGGGTACGATGTCAGACACACCATCCATTTATACCCATGCTCTAGGTCTGAACTAGGGTCAAACCCGTGAAATCAACACGTACGTTTGGGCAATTACCCTGACCCTTGAATTGGGATCAAACCAACTCAGAGTCTTGATCGTTGTCCATTCGAGGGGAGATTTACGGTCTTCATACGCCGTCTTCATACTTGAATTCTTGAAATCGTACGATCATTTGGAATGGGATTAACCCGGTCTTTCCAAATAATCTCGCATTCATATATTTTGAGAAAAACATATTTCATATCGTTATTTTAATTATATATAATATAAATATAGATATATATATACATAAATAGTTCGTTTAACACGTCGCTCCTATATATAACTGTCGTTTCTCTTATCTTTTACTTTCCTACTTACATGACAATTTGGCCTAGGAATAGACGATGAACTCTTCTCTTCTAATTTATTTACTTTATAATTTACATTTAAAAATGTAAATTTTAACATACCATTCCATTAATTCCTTTATATATTCTTTTATTCAACATTATAAATAATGTTAATCTTACATACCGTATCATTCCTTTTATTTAACATTATAATTAATGTTAATTCTTCCTACGGGGTGAATTCTCTTTTTATATACATTATAAATAATGTATATTCTTCCTACGGTCAAGTTTTTTAAAACTTGACATTATAAAATAGTGTAACTGTCATACGGTGAAATTTTCTTTTTATTAAACATTGTAAATGATGTTAAATTCATATACATTTCATTTTCTTTTTAATAACATTTGAAAATAATGCTAACATTACCTACGGTGCTTTTTCTATTTATTAATATTGAAAATAATGTTAATATTACATGCGGTGCCTTTTCTATTTATATTTTACATACAATGCATTATTTTCATATTTTACATACAATACATTATTTTCTAACTTGGACAAAATACTATGCTATACATACAATGCATTATTTTCTAACTTGGCAAAAATGATAAATTATCATATGGTGAAATTTTCCATATAACATTAACAAAAATTTTCAATTCAACATACGGTGAAAACTTTTCTATAATCAACACAAATGAATGTTAATCTCATACGGTTCATTTTCTTAGTACATAACATTAAAATAACGTTAATGAATCATACGGTATATATTTTCATATATTAACATTAAAAAATAAATTTAATGTCAATTTCTCCTACATGTAAATTTTCTAATGAGCAAAACATATCTTATTAATTTTCATTTATCATTATACAAAAGTATCAGTTTACATACGGTGACAATTTTCTATTAACATTAGACAAAATTTCAATTTGCATACGGTGCGCATTTCTATCTTAACATTAAACCAAAGTGCCATTTATTCATATGATGAATATTTCTATTTTAACATTCAACAAAAGTGTCATTCATTCATACGATGGATATCTCTATTTTAACAATGAACAAAATAGTGTCCATCCTCATACGATATATAATTCTATTTTAATAATGAACAAAAATTAGCTCATCTCATACGGTGACATTATATTAACTAAAATTGCTCATTAACATATAGTGACAATTCTATTTTTAAAAGTGACAAAATTTGTTAATAAACATACAGTGACAATTTTTATTTAAGTATTGAACAAAATTTGTCATTCTTACATACAGTGTAATACTAATTTAATAATGAACAAAATAGCGTTCATCAATATACGGTGTATAATACTATTTTAATAATGATACAAAAATAGCGTACATCAACATACGGTGGCATATTCTATATGTTATAATGAACAAAAATATACTTATCTCAAATGGCGACAAATTCTATTTTAAAATGTTGACAAAAATGTCAATCAACATACGGTGTTTATTTTCTTTTATAAACATTGACAAAAAAAATGTCAATCATCATACGGTGTTTATTTTCTTATTTCATAACATTATAAAATAATGTTAATTTCTTACGATGCATTTTCCTTATTAAACATTATAAAATAAATGTAAATTCAACATACGATATATTAACATTAAAAATAAATGTTAATTTGACATGCGATACATTTTCTTCTTAATTACTTTAAAAACAAATGTTAATTTAACATGCATTACATTTCCTTTTTATTAACATTAAAAATAAATGTTAAATTTTTCATGCCTTACATTTCAAATTTATTAACACTAACAATAAATGCTAATTTTCTTACAATGCATTTTCTATTTTATAACATGTCAAAATGTTACCTTTCATTCAATGCATTTTCAACATGACGCAATGCTAGTTTAACATACAGTGCATTTTTATGTTATTAACATGACAAAATGCTAGTTGAACATACAGTGCAAGTTATATTATTAACATGACAAAATGCTAGTTTCCATACAATGCACATTTTATATTTAATATTAACAAAATGCTATTTTTCAAACAATGCACATTTTATATTTAATATTAACAAAATGCTATTTTTCAAACAATGCACATTTTATATTTAATATTAACAAAATGCTATTTTTCAAACAATGCACATTTTATATTAAATATTAACAAAATGCTAACTTCCCTTACCATGTAAATTTAATCCTTATATTAAAAATATAAATTCAATCTTTTTGTACAATGTAAATTTCCACTCTTCTTATTACATTAACCAAAAATGATACCTTCCTACGATAAAAATTATCTTATCTTTAACATTAAAGAAATAATGTCAATCAATCATACGGTGAATAATTCCATATGATGAAATTTCTATTTTTAACATTTAAACAAAAATGTTGTTTTTCTTGCAATGCATTTTCTATGTTTACAACATATCAAAAATGCTATTTTTCATACATTGCATTCTTATATCATAACATGACAAAAATGTTATTTTTCATTCAATCCATTCATCTAATTTTAACATATCAAAAATTCTATTTTACATAGAATGCATTTTTATATTTATTAACATTGCAAAAATGCTGTTTTTCATACCATGCATTTTTATATTTTCTTATATTAACATTTGACACAAATGTCATTTTCATACGGTGACCATTTTCTTTTATTAACATTAATAAAAATGCTAAATTTAACATGCGGTGATATTTTCTTTATTAAAATATACAAAAAATTTGTCAATTAACATACGATGGCAATTGCTATTTTAATATTGACAAAAATTGTCAATTAAAATACAGTGAGTAACTTTCTATTCTAAACAATGACAACAATGCCAATGAAACTACAATGAATGATTCTATTTTAATATTGACAAGAATTTGTCAATGAACATATGGTGAGTGATTTTCTATTTTGAACATTGACAAAAATTGACAATTCAATCATACGTGAAAATTTACTATATAGCATTAACAAAGATGCTAAATTATCATGCGGTGAATAATGTCTTGTTTAACATTAAATGAAAATAAATGACCACTTAACATACGATGACATTCCTATTTTAATATTGAACAAAATCTATCCATTTTCTATCTTAATATTTGACCAAAATTGCTAATTTCACATGGTGACAGTTGTCTAATTTTTAACATTAACATAAATGTCATTTTCCTACGATGAGCATTTTCAAAAATTGTTCGTCAACATTCAGTGAATAATTCCTTATTTTAATATTGAACAAAAATTGTTCACCAACATACAGTGTAAAATTCCATTTTTATAATGACACAAATTTGTCTATAAACATATAGTGTATAATTTTCTATTTTAATAATGAACAAATATAGGGACATATTCTATCTTATAAAGACAAAAATTTGTTCATTTCAAACGGTGCATAAATTCTATTTTATAATGAACAAAAATAATAGTTCACTTCATACGGTGACGGTTTTCTAACTTTTAATGCTAACCCAAATGTCATTTTACATACAATGAACATTTTCAACCATTTCTATTTTAATCATTAAAATGTCAATATAACAAACAATGAACAATTTCAATATTTTCTACCTTAACATATTAACATGAACAATATATCATAAAATGAACAATTTTAATATTTTCTATGTTGACATATTAACATGAATATTAAATAAAAATGACAAAAATACTATTCACATACAATGCATTTCATATTTACATATTTCTAATGTAAAATTAAACATCGTTTTTCATTGCAACTATATTTACAAATTTCAAATGTAAAATCTATCCATCTTATTAAATCAACAAAACATATACTTTTATATGTTTGCAATAAAAGTGTGGTCTTTTGTCTATGGCAACAAAATATATAACTTTTTATATAATCAATAAAAATATAATCTTTTTATAAAAACAATAAAATCTCTAACTTTTGTTTCATGTCATATTAACATCATCCAACTTTAAATTTCCTACCTCTATAGTGATTCAAGTTTTCATGTCATACACACATCGCTAATCTTATTTTTCCATGAAACATAACAACAACAAATATGTTCATCGATGATGAATTTCAGAACTACTATTTCTAATCATTCAAAACATCAACCATACCATTCAAACATCATACTTCATACATCAAATAATATATCTATAATTAATTTAAATAAAGTGAATACTCACAACATTAGGTCTAGCATGCATACAGAGGTTTGGTCATAGCTGATTCACATCGCATTTGTTCATAGTAGGTTCACATCGCATATCATGAATTAAATTAAATTAATCAAAATAGAAGAGAACTCTCACCTTTAGAACTCAGTTTTGTTCAAAACTTCAATCTCGATTTTCTCTTGATTTACTGAATGAAATTGAGCGACGTTTGTTGGAAAAGGACCAGGAAGGAGGGAGCTTTGAGCGCCGGGAAGATGGTGGCGTTCGGCGGCTTCAGGCGGGGCCCACATGCGTGCGACGGCGGCGGCTTCTCAGGCTCGGGGCGGGCAGCACGGGTCACGGGGGCGGCGGAGATTGGTACCAAATTAAAGATCTCGGAAAGAGCTTCGAATCGGTATATGGTATGTTGAATTTCGTTAAGAGATGAGGGAGAAAAGTGGATTCAAAGATTTGAAGGAGAGGTGGGTTTCGGCGGCTTCAGGAATGAGAGGAAGAAGAAGAGGTATACGTACTGTATACGGGTATATATACTAGTATTTAGGGTTTTATTCTAATTATTTAATTAATTATTTAATTCAAGAAAATACCGTTTTCACATACGACCTCCGATTCGCGCTCAACGACTGGCGAACTTAATGTTTTGACGTCTGCTGAACGCGATGGCGCTATCCCCATGGTCCAATCCTGAAGTTACAGTATGGTTTTATTTTATTTTAAAATAATTCTTTTATTTTAAATACAAACGTAAATATAATTTTGCCGGGGCCACATACGAAGTCAGAAAAATCCGGAAAAATTATTTTTGGCTTTCTTATGCCGATACGATCACAACAAAATTCGTTTCGTTCAATTCTGAGCCTTTTTGAAAAATGGCTATTTTCAGGGCGAATATATTTAATATAAAAAAATACATTTTTAAACAAATATTTCCCGAAACTCGAAACATATAAGTGTTTACTATTTTTCAATGCAGAAACATCATTCTGAAACCAATGGAAGTGGTTTCGAGTTCAAATTCCTACATATGTGAAAAGTAGCATTTTTGTCCTATGCAAATTACCCACCGACCTTTCTAAAAATTGAATTAGCCATAACTTTTGATTTCCGCTATGAAATTTCGATTTTTCGAATTCGTTGGAAAGATATTTTTAAATAGATTCTAATATTTTTGGTTTCACCAAAATCCGTTAAATTTTGCATCCTGTACATTCAGTTAAAGTTTCAAATCAAAATTTCAAACTGCAGCGCTTGTTTTCAATTCCTTTTATAAATAAATTAAATTTATTCGTTTTAACTTCGATTAAAATAAATCAATCATTTAAAATACTTTAAATTCATTAAAATTAAAATTTTAAATTGGCCCTAAAATCCTGGGTCGTTACAGAAGCCCTCGAATATGGATGAGGGAAAGTGGAAGAAAACGGACAAAAAGGCGATTGCGTTGATTCGCCAATATTTGGATGATTCTGTGTTCCACCATGTGCCTAGTTGTGAATCCGCAAAGGCGTTGTGGGACAAATTAGTATCGCTGTATGAGCCAAAGAGTGCTACAAGCAAGGCTTTTCTGGTTCGAAAGTTGGTGCAACTTCGATTGGATGAGGAGAAGTCTGTTGCAGAGCATTTGAACGAGTTTCAAGATGTCATCAATCAATTGGCAAACATGAAGGTCAATTTTGATGATGAGTTGCAAGCTCTTTTGTTGATGAGTTCTCTTTCGGAAAGCTGGGAGACTTTGGTTGTTTCATTGAGTAATTCCAATGCTAATGGAACTATCTCTTTGGAAACGGTTCGAAGCAGTCTTTTGAATGAGGAGCTAAGGAGAAAAGGGTCGGAGTTGAAATCGGTTCAAACTGAGGCTATGGTAGCAAGGGACTCAGGTAAAGATACAAGGAAGAAGAAAGGTGCTATCTTTTGTCATTATTGTGATAAGAAAGGCCACAAGCGCAATGATTGCTATTCATATATACGAGATATGAAGAAGAAGAAGAAGAAGGAGCAAGGTGATAATAATAGTGATGAGGCACAGGCAGGCTTTGCTGAAGGTACCGAAGGCGATTCTTCATGCGATGTCCTATTTAGTGTTGTGGAGCCTTGGAAGATGGATTCAGGAGCCAGTTTTCACATATTTCGAGATGTGAAAAGTTTTTCTTCGTATGAGAAGAGTGTTGGTATGATAAAGACGGCCAATGGAGTAGAGCTACCAATTTGTGGAGTTGGAGCTGTTAGGTTTCGGATGCATGATGGAGTGGAGAGAGAAGTTGCCGGTGTGAGGCAAATACCCACTTGTTCGCATAACCTCATATCTCTCGGTCAGTTAGATCGCCGCGGTTGCACTTATGAGACTCGAGGTGGAGTTTTGAGAGTGGATAAGGGTGGTCGTGTGATGATGCGAGGTGTTTTGGAGGAGGGAAACCTATGTAGTTTGGTCGGTTCAGTGGTCAACAGTGGAAGGCGGGTGACGGTTGAAGAACCTACTCCACAGCAAGGTGGAGAGGTTAATATGGTCACTGCTGATGGTCCTAAGGTGGAGGATCATGGTATCGACAAGGGTCTAGATGTTGATGATGCTCGAGGGATCCCAGAGATGAAGAGACCATGTCAAGCGGAAGACGGATGTCGAGTTGTGAAATCCACAAAGACAAGATGGAGGTCTTTGTGGTATTACAAACGCTTTTGAAGATCGCTATTGGTGTGGTGCACGGATGAGGGAGGTGCACCATTAGTGGGCGATGGTGGAGGTTTGTAATGATATTAATTGAGAAAAGAAGGTTGAAAGTGAGAGCTAAGTTGGCTAGTGTTGAGTGGAGGAGATGTTGTGATTTGGTATCAAGGTGGAGTGTTGAGATTTGTGATACGCAAATCACAAAATTGTAGGCAACAAATTTTCTATGTGGATCCATTTTTGGTGGAGATATTTGTTGCTACTTTTGTGGGATATTTGAAAATGAAGGCAAGGATTATTTGGTGCTTACCCAAATAGATATATTTGAGATATATGAGGATATATTTGAGATATATGAGGATAATTTGGGTGACAAGTTACTCTATAAAAGGCCTACATGATATCTTCATTATGTGGTGGAAAAATTTGCCATTGTTCTTCATTATCTTTCTCCTCAAATTGTTTAGCCATTAGATATTCTCTACCTATTTCTCAATAAGGTTATTGATTCAAGTTGTGTATGTTTAACGATAGTTGAGATCAGTTGTAAACAATATTTTGGTGAATCAATAAAGAGGGTGGTTGGGTGGAATATCGTGTGTTCATATTTACGATATTTTTTTGTGTTGTTGTTTGTTATTCAATCACATTCATCTTCAAGTGATTGGGTGAAAAAGATTCATTTTGTTTTTGGGTGTTTTGTCAAAACTTCCGCTGCGTACAAAACCCCAACATTTTCTAACAAGGAGTTCGCATCAGTATAAATAACCAGTGAGCAATGCATAAAGTTAAACTGCAAAAACTATTGACCAGTAAACCATAAAAAACTCTGATAGATCGCGGGACAAATACATACATACATACATACATACATACATACATATATATATATATATATATATATATATCCAAATCAGGTTTCTCATTTTTAGGGTATCAGACATTTTTATCGCATTTCAGATATGAAAGCGTAGAAAATGATTTTCTGACGTTCATTGTCAGGTCTAAAATTGATCAAACGAAATACACATCAAGCATACCGTAGAATGTCCAATTTGTATTAATCAGTAAACTATAAATGTTTTGAGATATCCATCCTAAAGTAACTGAATTTGTAGGTAAAATAGTAGACCAAATGAAAAATGCTGACAGAAGGACTTGCTTCTACGTTACTTTTTACCAAGCAAACCTGAAATACTAGATTTTCTATCATCACTCTACTAGATTTTCTTCACTTCTTTTCTCTCCCGGACTTACTCCAACCCCAAGTAACTTAGATCTAAAAGAAAATAATCATAATCCGAAGAGATGATAACTAATAAAAAAATGGATTGAAGTGGACATAGGTCGAAATATGCCGAATCACTATAAAAGTTGTATGTGTTCTTTGCTAATTTATACTTTTATTTGGTATTAGGTGACGATCTGATTTCAAGGACAATATTTTGGTGCTTTCATAGAGAACTAAGTTTGGATTTTGGAGCTTGAAGAGGATGAGAATGCCTAAAAGAAGATCTGAAGCTATAGGAAATCAATAAAAACATGGTGGCAGCTAGAATGTGTCCTACATTCAAACAGATTTAGCTATGGAGAAGAAAAGAAGAGAATGATGAAGTAAATGCAAGATGAGATCATGACTAAATAATAAGAGATGTTATACATAATGTTCTAAAGGATGGAACAACAAAAAATTGTTGGAACTGCAGGGATTTGGAACCAAATGACAAGAAACAATGTAGAAACTTTTGAAAATGGAGTGGAGCAAGCAAAACCAGTGCCCCTAAGATTTAAATAGCCCTCTACCATCCCAAATCAAGCTAGTATCATTGGGACTTTATTTGCGGCAACGTTGGAATGGTTGTTAGAATGTCATAAATGGATGATTCTGAAATTAATTGCACAGATATGAATGCAAAAGTGAAACAAATATAACAATATATGCCATAATTCCCACGAAGAAACAAACATAATAAAGCTATGAACGTAGGCTAAAATGTGAGTGGACAAAGGCAAGAGTAATACGTATAAGAGCCCCCCCTGCAAGATTGGATGGATGATGCTGCACTTGATCAAATATTTTTCTTAATCAGGAACCAGATGATTGCAATGATTAGAAAGACAGCTAAAAGTGGACTAGTAAATCAAAGTTTGAAGGTCATGAACAAGAATTTGTTCACTGTAGACATCTGGAACGCAAGGAATCCCTCCAACTTAATTCTCTTGAAGCTTGAAATATATGATGGAAAATCAAATCTGACCGCTTATCTAATGAGATACATACAACATATGAAAGCGATGGGCGCTTCTGAGGAGGTGATGGGACAATGTTTACTGTTGTACTTGATGCATTTGGCAACGATGAGTTGCATATTAAATCGATTAGCACATGGACCAACTCGATGATTAAGTTCTTAAGGCAATTCAGAGTACATGTCACAAGACTAAAGAATGCAATGATGTTGTCAAAAATGAAACAAAGGCACAAAGAGACCTTAAGAAACTATTTGATAGGATTTAATGCAGCAGCTGTTGCAATAAATAGACCGAATCCATGTATAATTTTGATTGTGGTGCTTCAGAAGTTATAAGCAAGATAAATTTTTATATTGCTTTGGAGAGAGATCCACCGAGGATCTCACGGAATTCTATCATGAAACAAAAATGTACTTGCATCAGAAGGATGCTGAGGCTGAGCATACAGAACTCGATAAAATCAACATTGGGGTGGGTAGAGTGTCGTGTGAGGTTGGATTTGGAAAGGATGAGAGAAAGTAAAAGGCAGAAAGTAAATAACGGAAAACCAAAACGATCAACGAAGGGACTGAATTTTTTTCTTACACTGAGATGAAAGAGATCACGGAGGGGATCTACTTGAAACTAGAAGGCACATTCTATAACTGAAACAATAATAATAAAGATAAGAGAGCACCCAGAAGTAAGCTACTAATTAGGAGGCTAAGAGATCAGGCATATCAAAATGGCGCCATAATGTTGTTAGTAGTGGTTTTGGCGCCTAAAAGCTAGCCACGTATTGCAAGTTGTTAGGATGTACTACTATATAATTGTACCCTTGCTAGTAGAAATATATAGAAAAAGCATTGCAAAATCTCTCTGTTGCTATTTCTTCTTCCTTTCAACAATGTCTTCCTCCTCTTCAACCTTATCTTCCTCATATCCGCACTCATATCCGTATCAAACTGGTGCTTTCACCGATTGATCTCTGCTCCTTCCTCCCTAAACTACCTTCAAATCTATTATTCCTGAAATTTCTTCACTGCCTACTCCCTTTTTCTTCCTTCCGTCATAACCAAAATTGCTCTTGTCACCATGAACCACGTGGATGCAACCATTTAGCAACTCAACACCAACCAAAACACCATTAACTCCATTCTAGCCACTCAAGCAAAACACACCGCCATGCTAAAAAACATACGTGCCGGCACCATCGACATTAAAGCAATGCTTCAAAACCTCATCAAACAATTTACCGATCTCAACCGAAAATTAGACAACCAACTACCCCCATCTCCAACAACTCCATCAGCCACTGTTGCAGGTTCTACGGCAGCTCCAGCTCCACCAATAATCTCAGTTGCGGCTCCTTCTTTGAGTATAGCTACTGCTGTTGCACCTTCTCTCGCCTCAGGTGTAACCGTTGCTACACCTCCTTCGCCCAAATTCCCTACACCTCGTCCGCAACCCACCTCAGAAATCATCGCTGCTGTTGCACATTCCCTCCGCAAGCCATCACTCACAATCGTGGCTCCCTACTCATCCATTAATCCAAACGACTCCACCCATCAAATACTTAAACACTTCTCTGACTCCCACATCGAAGGCCTTTTTGGTACCAGTATAGACAAGCCCATGCAGCAGCAGATCTGTCTAGATGCATACTCAGGAGTCGTGACCTTTGCGGTTTTGGGCATGAGACAAGCATTAGATCCGACATGGCTAATTATACAGAAATGGGGGGATGCACATGTCACGTTTGTTGAAATGCACAAGCTGAAGCTGAAGTGGAAATGTGAAAGTAAGCGGCTCATCTTTGATCCGGGTGGAAAAATGAGGTTGAGTTATTGTTTACGCCAACTTACGACCTTGAGGACAAGGTCTGTTTCAAGGCGTCGGTAATGATATAACAATAATAAAGATCAGAGAACACCCAGAATTAAGCTACTAATTAGGAGGCTAGGGGATTAGGCATATTAAAATGGCACCATAATGTTGTTAGTAGTGGTTTTGGCGCCTAAAAGCCAGCCACGTATTGCAAGTTGTTAGGATGTACTACTATATAATTGTACCCTTGCTAGTAGAAATATATAGAAAAAGCATTGCAAAATCTCTCTATTGCTATTTCTTCGTCCTTTCAACAATGTCTTCCTCCTCTTCAACCTTATCTTCCTCCTATTCCCACTCATATCCGTATCAACAACCTTTATTAGAAGTCGGCTCGGCTACTATTCAAGGGAAAAGATCTGAAAAATACTGCATCTGCTATGAGTTAGAAGGCCATGAAGTGAACGAATGCAGACACCTTCACGACATGACCGAGGAACTGGTTCGAAATAACAAGTTGTATAGTACGTCAAAAACCTAATTTTGATGAAGCGAAAGGAACAACCACCATCAACATCGAATATTTCAAGGAAACAATAAACTAGTTTGAGGCTTTTAATTTCATTATTGGACATGTGGCAGGTTTGTCTCTCGCACTTTTGCTTATTTTCTTTAAGTAATTAGAACAATAACCTCATACCGCTTAGACATGTCCCAAAACGATATTGGTCAATCGACACGTTATAAATTGTGGATGTTTGTGATGTCTATTTAGGACTATAATAATAACCTCAGGTTGCTTACACATGTACGAGACCTAGAGTGGACCTAATAAATGCTCCAAATCGGAAGTCCGGGATAACGATTAGTATTTCTGCTTGTGTGCTTTGATTTGGATATCTGACATATGAATTTCCACCGGAGTTTAATGACTACCATCAAAAGAGATGGGGTTGTAGTGCATAGTGCAGGTCTCATCACAAAAGAGTGGGTGGATGAGATTGTATAGATTCAGTCATCTTAGAGCCACCGTTCGGAGACACAAAGCCGAAGTGCATGGTGCAAGTCCCCTTACCGAAGAGTGTAGATGGGCTTGACATGGATTGGATTACTTTATGTTATTGTTCGGATAGACGGGACCAGAGTGCAAGAATTCAGCTCGTCGGAGAGTGAGTGGATTAGCTTGCTTGTCCTTGAGTCCCCTTACCGAAGAGTCAATGGATTGAGCTTAGCATAGTTCTAGAGAGATGAAGCGCATAAACCCTTATCGAAGAGTGAATGGATGAGCTTACTTGGTCATTCGATTCGTGTATCAAAGTGCAAGCGGATCAAACTCATCAAGTAACTGCTAAAATGTTGAACCCCATAATGTATGAAAAATCAAATCCTATATTAGAAGATGAAGGTTCAATAAGACCAAGTCCTAACTTAGATAACAAGATTTTAATGCTTGCAACCAAAAAAACAAAAGATAAATCCTGGGAGAATACAAAATGACTTGGATTCAAGGGATCATACTTTCATATTATTGATTAGGATTGAGATAGCCAAAAAGTTTGATAAAAGCAACCAGCGTGCTTGATTAGATCAGCTAAAGAGCTTGATTGGGATAGCCAGAGTGCTCAACCATCGAAGATTGGTTACTGATGAATGGATTTGTTCTTGCGCAAAGCACACTTTACCTTCGAAATAAAGAAACAGAATCAAACCTGAGAAAATGGAGTATGGTTGATAAAAGATAGTCAGAATTAACTCGAACAAGATGGAAAAGATGATCAAACAAATCATTTAGAATATATGAAGGAAGTCCAAGTGGGGATGCCAGTTATTGGATCACAAGTCATAACTCGGGTTGACCTTTATGCTTAGGTCAGACCCGGGTATCATTTTAACTTGGCTTGAGCTACCTAATGGGACTTCATACTATCTTTTGGACCTCCTTGGCATTGGGCTTCTGGCTCCATGTGTCCAGTTTCTCTAAGAAAATTAACCTTCTTACGACTAGAGATGTACCTTTTTCGACGATGATTTGACGTCACTCAATTGGATCTTCTTCACATCTTTCCTTTTCAAAACTTACTCTAACTCCAGTGTGACCTAAATATAGGAGAAATTAGTCGTAACGGCCTGCCTTCCAAAGTCAATGCTAATAGATCAATGGTATTCATATGTCGAGCATTCAACTTCCTAATAAAATATACTGTAGGATAATAAAAAATAAACATAACAGAATCTCATAGTGGAATGAATAATCAATAATATAACAATGATCTTTACACAAAAAACCTGTAAATTTTATACATAATTAGGAATACTAAGCTACAAATCAGCATGGATAATTACAATGATATGTCTTTACAATTACTGATAAATACAATAAACATGCATAGCGGAAAAATAAAGGAAATATTTAAGAATACGTCTTAGCCTTTGCTCCTCTCTTGAAGCTTACAATCCAAATCTAGTTCGAAAATATATTTGATCTGACCCGAGTATTATAATAAGATAACAACCTGATCGGTCCGGTAAACCAATGTGAGAAACTTAAATTACAAGTAATTAATCCATTTAACTTATAAACATTTAAAATCAAAGATATCATGTAAGACTCGCCGCACATAAACACATATGATTTTTTACCTTACGTTAACCACAACACTTTTATTATAAATCCAATGATATTATAACAATGTCTAGAATTCATAAATAAATGTATTAACGTAGTCAGAATGCTTAAATCTCATGTTCCAACATAATAAGTATACAATCAAGTTTGAAACCTCGTATTGGAGAACGGATTCCAAATATGAAAGGGGAGGAGTCTGTAAGTACCATGGGTGGTAGCTTTGATGATGATAACCTCATATAATAGCATAAAATATATTTACACATGTATTAATGATTATCTAGATATATACTTGTATATGGTACAAGTTATTGGATAGGTACTGGTAATGAAAACCATATAGTATCACAATAGAACATCCATATTGAATTCAAGAGTCAAAGATTAAAGACTCATGAGTATGAAGAGTTCAAAAGTTCAAGATGATCAAGATAAATTATTGAATCATAGATTAAACATTTCCAATTTCACTCACCCGATCTCTCTATATCTATTTTACAGAATGATTTCTAAGCACCCCTATTTTTTAATCTTTTCACAAAATGTTTTCAAAATTACTATTTTTAAGATTTTCAAAATGATTTTTCAAAGTATTTTCAAAAAGGAATTTAAAATTTTACTTCGAAATAGGTTTTTACACTTTTATAATATTGATTTTAATTTTCAAATATTTTGGTATTTACACTCATACTTTTACTTTAATATTACATTTTTATTTTTTGATTCTAGTATAAGCATAGGTATTTATATTTATATTTTGCTTTTGTATTATATTTTAAAAAATTGTTTTATATTATAATTGTGCTTTAATGTTATAGTCTATAGTTTTAATATTTATATATTAAGTTTAATATTAATTATATATTGTTTTTGAATATATATTATACTTTATTTTAAATTCTTTAAAATTATTTTGATAAATATTTCTTAAGCTTTGTCATGTTTGAAATACGTATTTACTTTGCTTAATAGTTTCATAAAGTTCCAGATCAGTATATATAGTTTTATGTTTTCAAAACATTTTACAACAAAATTATTTTTCAAATACAGTACATGTACGTCAACATAGGCGTAGGATGTATGTCGACATACTAGACGATACTTTCAAAAGTTGAATTTGAATTAAAGTGTCTCTTCGTCGTAAATATTCATGAACAACCACTTCCCTTCATTCTTATAAGCAGTCTTCTTTTAGTAACAAATTTATTATAGACAAGTATTATTATTGTACTCCTCTCTCTTTCATTTTTTAATAAATTATAAATGTACTCTACCGATTTTTAAATCGAATCAAGTCAATTCAACTCTGATTTGATTCTATATCAATATATCATATCTCTCAAGATCTGAGGGCACTTCTGAGTTATATGAGCAATTGTAATCTATATTGAAAGATCAAAATCTGCATACTTTTTAAAACCAACATCAAACTTCTTATAAGAGTGCGACTTGTTAGCCTTAAAATTGAGTTTGATTATGCCTAAAAAGCAATTAGATGTGACTTGTTTGTCCGAAAATCAAGTTTAATGTGCCCGAAGGTCTAAATTCCAATGGGTGTCTTCTTGTAGCTTTGAAATTAAGAAGTGTGATTGAATTGATAGTGACTAAAAGTAGTACAGGATTAGCATAGGATTGGATGTATGGTAACTCCAAATCCGCAAAAAAATTGATGTCTTCTCTTTGTTTTCCTTAACTGCATTTACTTGTTATTTTATTTTATGATAATTAAATACATACTCATAAGCATAATCTAAAAGATTTCTAAAAGATTCATAAAATTATGAAAATACTAGTCACCCCTACCTCTAGTGTTAATATAGCCTTAAGATCATATTCAGCATCACTCCCAAGATCTACTCACAGAATCCATCGCCTCTATATAAGATGTACAGGAGGTTGTCCTAATTTGCACCCCAGCCACTCAAGACTGACCCCATCCCTTATTAAATATCATCGAATATGATCACATTGGTAAACAACCAAAATGTATCCCAAGCAAATAAAGATAGCGAGACAGGATATTGGATGATCATATCCTAAAGGGAGCAACTCAAATAGCCCTACCGCATATCCATGCTTTAATAGTTTATCAGATGATAAGGCTAAAGGTCACATGCTAGCCTTTAAATAGCAGACCATCTTGGAATGCTAACACTATCCTCCAAGCAGAAATGTATTGTCAACATTTGTCCATACAAGTATGTTTCGAGTATAAACGGAACCGAATAACTTCATCATCAATTCTATTATCAATATAATCCGAGTTCAAAATGTTTCAAACGGATAGAAGTGGTTTTCAAACAACTAGGTCTGATGTTGGTCATGTTGATGCGACTATCGATAATTTTAAAAAAACTCAATTTTGGTCGTTAAGAAATAAACCGTCAATACATAAGAGTGGAGTTCATCTCCTAATCGTTTAAGAGAATGGATATCCTTATAATTTATCATATAAATTTCCAAACTCAAATTCCCAATTTGATAGTCGATTATTTAACTAGCAATTTCATAATTAACAATCATTCAGGGATTCACATAGCAATTCGCTAAGCCTCATTTAATTAATCTCTTATTAATTAAAATATTCTAATATTTTCATATATTTATCTCAACGATATAAGTATATATACAAAATAGTATATTTTTGGTACTTAGAAAATATGTTTGTATACTTATCCCACCGATTTAAGTATGTCCACAAAATATTTTGGAAAGATTATTACTTCAAATCCAAATTCAGGTGATCAAAACAAAGATTATTTAAAAAGAATTTGTGATAACTAAGATCTAAATATTATTCCTACAGTATTTTGCGTAAAACATGTGTCCACACCACTATAATAAAGAAGGTCAACTTAGAAGAATCAATTTGTTATATAAATTCTCTTTGATAAATCCTTGTATAATCTCTTCATGATCCCATAAATATAAATACTTGAATAAAATAATATATCATTTGTAAATTTCCTTTGCAAAATATTATTTTAAAAATGAAATCATTTTTATAAAATAATTTAAAATCTATAAATACTTTATTTTAGTAGATATCCTTTAGTGTTATAAATGAGCCTTGGATTAACTTTAAACCCTAATTAGAGTAATTAAATAACTTTAAAAATATTACTAAATACAATTCGAAAACTTCTGAAATATCATAAATGAATAACTAATTATCTTAAAATCATTATAAATAATTAAAATTATTTTAGAACATTATAAATGGTTAACTAATAAATCTTCAACCCATAATAAATAAATGAGTGTTAAATTTGAAACATAATAAATAATCATGTATAGTAAAGCATTATCATCATTACAATTAGTGATAACTAATCTTTGAATCATCATCAAGTACATGATAATTAATCATTATTCATTCTTTAAACAGTACAAATTAATCATTATAGTTATTATTTAAAAAACAAAAATCATTATTTTAAGATAATTAGTTAACTTCAAACGTTATTAATGAAATAACTAGTTTACTTCAAAATAAATACTTATTATTATCTATGCCTATTAGAATTCATTAATATTATAAATAATTGACTTCAAACAATATCAATATAATAAATAACCTTTAAACGATATTAGTAAAATCATTTACTATAAATAATGATTTACTATAAATAATGTTAATATAAAAATTAACTTCTAAAAACATCCTTAATTGAATAATTAAGGAATTAAAACATTTTTTCTGATATGGCTTAGTGATCACAATGGTACTTAATATGCAACCATTTATGCAATTTTACTTTTCATCATAATAGTGATATTTATATAAGTAGACACATGTAAATAAATAAACATTCGGCAAGCAACAACTAATATATAATATTTCCAAAATCAAATAAGTGGTGTATCACAAATATTCAAATGAATATAATAGCAGAACGGGGATTTATTTTGCTAAATCGATGACATCTAAAAATAAACTCATATAATTATTAAACGGTGCTTATTTGACCAAGTAGATAATGCTGAGCATATGATTTATTTAATTATGTTATAACTAAACGACGTAATTAAATCAATATTATTTATCAACTAATAAATGATTCAATTATTAGAATAAGTTTAGAATATAAATTAAAACTCAAACAATATTTAATAGCAATTCATGATATTATATTGTGATTCTAGATCAATTTTAGACGATATAATAATATTTCAATATGCTATATCGAAGTACTCGATTCAATTCAAACAACTGGCCTATACAAACAGATAATCAATAATATGATAATTTTACCCACACCAAATAACTAGCAACTTCGATAATCAAACACACAATAGATAATTTATTCTACTCGATATTATACTAGAAAACTAAAAATGTGAGTTTAACTCACCATTATTTCAATTTTCGTTTTCGTGCTATGGTTCTGTTTAGTTTCAAATGGTATTTGAAATTACCTAAAATTTTCATTAACCCCAAACACACCCAATCTAAACCCATAGCGTAGATATCGTCACTACAAATCCAACGCAATTAACTGTGTCGGATTTGGACCTCCAATTGGAGTTATATATTTTATAATTTGCGATTTATAATTTGTGGATCAAAAACTAATTACATCATTAGTTTCAATAATTAATATAACCATCATCGGCAAATCGACTTCTCTGTTCAAACCTCGGCCACCACAGTACTGATGCTCTTACCATAGCCGATCATCAAATCCCCTCCCATGCTTCATAATCCATGAAATCGTGTGAAATAAAACTCGGTGAACTCCCCTTTGCCTGCTTATCACACTCATACCAAAAGCACCAAGATCGACAATGTGTAACGACCCGGAAAATTTGAACCAACTTAAAATTTTTAAATTGGCTATTTTAGTGGATTTTAAATATTTAAAATAAATATTTTAAATAATAACAATGAAAAGTTAGTTTGAATCGACATTTGAAAATGAATATAATTAATTCTAATTATAAACAAGGCCTGAAATGGCGCGGTAGTTTCAAAATTTGAATTCAAACTTTGACTGACTGTACCGGGTGCAAAACAAAACGGATTTGAGTGAAACCAAAAATATTTAAATCTGTTAGTGAATAACTTTCTAACGAATCTGAAAAAGCGAAGTTTCATAGTGGAATGCAAAAGTTATGGCCAAATGAATTTTCTGAAAGGTCACTATGGAGTTTATATAGCCCGTGAAAATGGCCATTTTGCAAACGACCTCGGAATTCGACAAAACCACTTTTGTTGGATCCGGGATGTGAAGTTATTGCTAGGTTTCAAATTTCATAATTTTTGAAGCTAGTATGTAAGCGTGGCAAAGGAAAATGTGTTTTGGTCAATTACAGTTAAATTGGATTGATCAGAAATGGGCCATTTTTCAAACGTTCTCAGAATTCGACGTAACTAGTTTTGTTGGGACCGTATCGTCAAAACATAGCTAGATTTATTTTTCTGGAATTTTTCGAACCAGTTTGTGGCCCTGGCAAATTGAAATGTACGTTCAAATCGAATATTGAATGTTATATATTTTAAATTGAAGGAAAACTGACTGAAACAGTCGAATTGGCCTACGAAACATATCCCATTGTGTTCGGAATGGGGATAAAACGCTAGGAACGATAGTCATTGGGTTTGGATTGGGGTTCGTGTGTGAAAGCGGGTATTTTTAGGAAAAAAAATATATAAATAAAAAAAGGGTATTGGGCCACATCAGAACCCCCCCCCCCCAAATTCTCTCTCCCCGATCGATTGATGGCGGAAAGACCTTCAAAGCTTCCAGCTCTGATTCCGGCGACTCCGTTCATCGATTGACCCTTCACAACTTTGTGAAGCCCTCGCTCCCCTCTTCAAATCCATACCAGTTGCTCCTCCTACCGTGGCGCCATCGACGAGAACCACAGCCCCAAAGTTCATCGCTTCAGACCGGCGGCGGCGGCGCGAGGGTCCACCGAGCTGGCCCACTCCCCCACACGCACGAAGCTCTCTCCTAGCCCTTCAACGCTGCGAAGGCCGATCGTCCTCTAGCTTCACGGATTTCGCGAAATTCCCAACCCTAGTTTCGAACCAAACAGAGAGGTAACGGTTTATATATATAAAACTATATTATAGCATTTTAAAAGCGCTACTGTTTATGATTTCACTGTAAAAATCATATCTTTTTCGTTTTTAACGAAATTCAGTGAAACAAGAGACAATGGACTCGTGTGGACGTCTATTACATTCTAGAAGAGACCGCATATTTTTCTGAGCCTTCTGCTATTTTTGGTGGAGTGGAACACAATGTGAGATTTCTAATTTATAAACGATATGGAAAACGACGATGTATAAATTATATAATCGATGTATGGGTTATATAAGCGTTGTACACCTCATGTATAAGTGTTGTATTAGTTGTACGTTCGATATATAAGTTGTATATGCGTTGTAAAAATTATATATGCGTTGAATAGAATTGAAATGCTTATATATATATATATATATATATATATATATATATATATATGCCCCTTGTCCACAAACCATGGACGATATTTATTGATTGTGATTGGTGTGAAATTTGGTTGATTACGAAGGTTGATGGAAATTGTTTGTGGTTGAAATTGATTGATTGTGGTTGAAAAATACCCATTTGTGGTTGAGAAATATTTGGTAGAAACCACATAGGATTAGTTCGTGGAAATGAAAAAAAAAATATACATGCTGCCTACGTGCAAACTAGATGCATGATTCCCCATTGTCAAAAGCTGCGAGGCTTTGAGGTAGAGTGAGGAGCCGTACTAGGGACGGTCCCGGTTTTAACTACCCTGCCGTTATGCTGCCGAAATTTTGAATAATATTCATGTGTTAGAATTATTTTCCTGTGTTGAATCTATATTCGTCTGTTGAATAGAAAACCTTCATGTGTTGAATAGAAATTCATTCGTTGAATCATATTCATGTGTTGAATGGTATTCGTGTTTTAAATAAATTGTTTTAACAATAAAAATCACATTTTTACTCTATATATACAAATTATAGAAAACCTTCATGTGTTGAATAGAAATTCATTCGTTGAATCATATTCATGTGTTGAATGGTATTCGTGTTTTAAATAAATTGTTTTAACAATAAAAATCACATTTTTACTCCATATATACAAATTATAGAAAACCTTCATGTGTTGAATAGAAATTCATTCGTTGAATCATATTCATGTGTTGAAAGGTATTCGTGTTTTGAATAAATTGTTTTAACAATAAAAATTACATTTTTACGCTATACATACAAACTATAGAAAACCTTCATGTGTTGAGTCAAAATTCATTCGTTGAATTGAAATTCATATGTTGAATGGTATTCGTATTTTGAAAGAAATTGTTTTATAATAAAAATCCTATTTTTATTATCAATGTGAACTATATAAAATAATCTTGTTTTGAAATAAATTGTTTTATAATAAAAATCATATTTTTATTACCTATATGAACTATATAAAATAATCGTGTTTTGAAATGATTGTTTTACAATAAAAATCACATTTTTATTATATACATGAATTGTTAAAAATAGTGAAGTGTTGAAATAGAAGACAATTAGATAAAAATATCATTTTTATCAAATGTATGAAAATCATATAGTTTTGAAATCGAAGAATCGATATATATATATATATATATATATATATATATATATAGAATTGAAGTATATCGAATAACGAATTTGCAGTTCGTATTTTGAAACCGTGATTTCAAACGATTAGTGCGGGAGATCCGACCATCGGATTTTCCCAAAACCGCAACCGTTGTGTTCGCTTTGGAAATATCTTTCCAACGGCACCAAATTTGTAAAAATCCAATGGTTGGATTGTCTGGAATTTTTAATTCAAATTTGAAGATAAATAGCGCCAGAATCGATTATATATATATATAATTATATTAAATCGAATAATGACGCTGTAGTTCGTATTTTGAAATCGAAACTTCAAAAGATTATACCGGGAGATCCGACCGTCGGATTTTCCCGAAACTAGAACCGTTGGATTTGTTTTGAAAAGATCTTTCTAATGATGTAAATTTTGTGAAGATCCAACGGTTAAATTTTCAGATATGTGTAAATCATATCTGAAGAAAAACAGCGCCACGACCGCGTTATGGCCCGAAGCGTTGTTTGAATAAATTGGCTATTTTAAAATAAATAAAAATGGCGATAAATCGTTATAAAATATTATAAACGATATGGATGTGAAATTTAGAAACTAACTGAAGGTTGGCTAAGTCGAATGGTTTCCTGGGTGTTGATCTGATGTTGGTTTCGTCCTTCGGGGTTAATATTTGGGAAATCTTTCTCTTACTGATTTACAGTTAGCGACTAATGAATTGAAATGATGCGTATGTGTGTTTATGTTGCACTTGTTTATTATATATGGGAGTTGCTCAGAAAGACCGGGTTTGTCCCATTCTGAATAACTGAATCGACGATAAGAAATCGAAGATGAAGACGATGGTCGAAGACCGGAGATCTTCACCTCGTTTGGATGGTAAATGATGTCCTGATTTTGAGGCATCCCAAAATATGGATAATGAGTGGTGATCGTCCAAACGTACGTGGAGGTCGATGGGTTTGCGAGCTATATAGCGCCTTCGGTTTCGTTCATACCCAGGACGGACTTGTAAATGGACTGTGTGTCTAATGTTGGAATTTATTCTGTGTGTTTGATAGCCATCAGTTGCATGGAGTGAATTTCCTGTATGGCATGCTAAGTTGAAGCGATCAAGGCTTCTATTGAAAAGCAAAGTCTTGTGGTGATGATCAAAGCACCGCCTGTGTGGTGTAGCTTTGTGTACAACGTGAATTCGCGAACCTCACACCCCGGTATGAACCAGAAATGGGAGAGGACCTCGGAGGACGTGCGTTTTCTATCTAGCTAGAAGTGGCGTCAGTGATTTTACATGCACTGATAAGTTTGACTTATGTGGTTGTTACTGTTGCGAGGCGCCTCGGTTATATCGGTCGATCCGGGACCAATGAAGTCATTCGTTGGCTCATTTACGCCCTAAAGGGCGGCGAAACGCATTGTTCAGGCATTATAATCCACTTCGTGTGGAACGGCCCTGACAATCCAAGGTACGGTTGCGGCTGTGCCTGAGACCCGGGCTAGAGCGTCTCGAATTCAGTAAGGACTATCTTTTGCCTTGGTTCAGGACGGAAATCCAATTTCCAAATACGACATCATGCGGTTTTGATTGTATACCTATATTTGGCGACATAGTGGTATGGGGCATTAATGCCGTCCATGATTGATAGCTATGATTGGAAATTCTTTTTAAAACATATAAACACTGGTAATAATATCAAATGCCTTTGTTTTATTTGTATCAAGCATATTTTGTCCGTTATAAGGTAAAAACTCTATCCTCCGGTTTACGTTGCATTGTGTGATGGGAACTGAGTCTTATAATGGCTTCATTTTTATAAAAAGCATTGCGATGTTTAAAAGAATGATTTGTTTTAAAGCACTGGCAATCTAATGGAGTAAACCCGTTGCACAAATGTGGCGTGGTCCTGTGATTAGCCATATTATAAATGTGTTGAGTAGATTTCTCATACCAGTCCCATGACTGACTCGTAGTTTGTTTCACATTCAAACTCGGGTGCCCCTTTTTCTACATGGGCAGCCTTGTATTCAGGTTTTAGCTGGCTTTCTCTGGATAGCTGGAGCTGAAGATGGATCCTATCATTTATCTCTTTTTATGCTATTCAGCTCCTATTGTTTGTTTTTCCGCTGTAGACATATATGTATAGCTGAACTGTATTTGTACTAAGTAAGATCCTGTATACTGTGTAACTCTGATGATTACGTTTATCCAGTATATTCTATTGTGCATTATCTGGTGTATTTATTTATTTCTGTTCTGCTGTTATCTGTTTATGTGTTATATTCCAAAGATTACCCTTGCCACCGTCAATACGGGGTTTGGGGTCGTCACAACGTGGTATCAGAGCTTTGCTTATGCTTAGTGCTGGAATATAACATATTAGCGAACACGTCAGAGATAGAACCAGTAGTATTCTAGGACGAGTAACTCAGTACAGATAGGATCATCAATATCCTAGTATGAGTACAGCAGAATCAGAACAATTCGTTAGAGATGTGGTCAGAAGTGCCCTAGAACGAGTTGAGAGTTATATGTTTTTAAATAACGTATTTCTGATTATATATATAGTCTGGTTTTAGAAATATGATTTTTGAATATATAAAAGATATATATTTGAAAAGTTAAAAACAATTGATTGTTGTTTGTATTGTGTGATAGTAGATTTGATTAGTTAAATTATTAAAACGATAGTTAATTTAATTAATAGGGGAATGAATGGTAGGATTTATTCGATTAAATCACATATTGAACTGATTAGAAAATAGATAGAAATATATACTTGTGCATTATATATGTTTGAACAGGTAAATGGATAGCTGTTGAGTAAAGAAATTATTTGCGTGCCCGACAAATAGGTAAACCTTAATGAGTTGGATGCGAAATATTATTATATCAACTCCTGTGAATGCCATTGGATGCGGAGTGCTGGTTATTCTGTGTGTAATAATAAACATCGCCATAGGATAGTAACAATTAATTTTGAACTGCACTGCATGGCATACTTCATCATATGCCACATAAGCATTTGGAGCTTGTGTGACGAGGTAGAAGATTTACTATACGAGCGAGAGGCTTGTATGGCGATGACTTTATTTTACAGGTTGAACTGATGACTGATATGACCATATAAATTGTAACGATAAAATTGCCAGATTAATAAAAAAAACCACACGGGTTTGGAGTTGACAATAATCACGTCTCTCTAGTCATTAGATACGACACATGGATTATTTATTTCCCACACGGGACGAGGCGACGAGGATTTATCCTCTGGAGCAATTAAAAATACACACTCCCTCAGGCTTTGACAGGGTGACGAGAATTTATTCTCTGGAGTTATTATCTATACACGCTCCCCTGTAAACACCAGAAGATATCACTATAAATATGTGTATGCTTTATAGGATTTATTGGGTACCTAATACGGCCCAATAAATTTCCAAACCCCTCCCCGTACAAAGGAGGTTATGGCGAAATTTTTCAAAAATTCCGGGTGTTAGCCAAATTTTTGAAGAATTTGAAAATTCTCAGAAACTGAAAAGTTGGAGAATGGAAGCCAGATCGAACGTAGAGTTGGTTAATCAAACCACTTTCGACTTTGTTCCTTTTCGAGGACGAAAAGTTTTAAGTGGGGGAGATTGTAACGACCCGGAAAATCTGAACCAATTTAAAAATATTAAATTGGCTATTTTAGTGGATTTTAAATATTTAAAATAAATATTTTAAATAATAACGATGAAATGTAAGTTTGAATCGACGTTTGAAAACGAATATAATTAATTCTAATTATAAACAAGGCCTGAAATGGCGTGGTAGTTTTAAAATTTGAATTCAAACTTTAACTGACTGTACGGGTGCAAAACAAAACGGAATTGAGTGAGACCAAAAATATTTAAATCTGTTAGTGAATACCTTTCTAACGAATCTGAAAAATCGAAGTTTCATAGCGGGATGAAAAAGTTATGGCCAAATGAATTTTCTGAAAGGTCGCTTTAGAGTTTATATAGCCCGTGAAAATGGCCATTTTGCAAACGACCTCGGAATTTGACGAAACCACTTTTGTTGGATCCGGGATGTGATGTTATTGCTAGGTTTCAAATTTCATAATTTTTGAAGCTAGTATGTAAGCGTGGCAAAGGAAAATGTGTTTTGGTCAATTACAGTTAAATTGGATCGACCTGAAATGGGCTATTTTTCAAACGGTCTCAAAATTCGATGAAACTAGTTTTGTTGGGACCGTATCGTCAAAACATAGCTAGATTTATTTTTCTGGAATTTTTCGAACTAGTTTGTGGCCCTAGCAATTTGAAATGTACGTTCAAATCGAATATTGAATGTTATATATTTTAAATTGAAGGAAAACTGACTGAAGCAGTCGAATGGGCCTACGAAACATATCCCATTGTGTTCGGAATGGGGGTAAAAGGCTAGGAACGACAGTCGTTGGGTTTGGATTGGGGTTCGTGTGTGAAAGGGGGTATTTTTGGGAAAAAAATATATAAATAGAAAAAGGGTATTGGGCCACGTCAGAAACCCCCCCCCCCCCAAATTCTCTCTCCCCGATCAATTGAAGGCGGAAAGCCTTTCAAAGCTTCCAGCTCCGATTCCGGCGTCTCCGTTCATCGATTGACCCCGACCCTTCACAATTTTTTGAAGCCCTCGCTCCCCTCTTCAAATCCATACCAGTTGCTCCTCCTATCGTGGCGCCATCGACGACAACCACCGCCCCAAAGTTCATCGCTTCAGACCGCCGCCGGCGATGCCAGGGTCCATCGAGCTGGCCTACTCTTCCACGCGCGCGAAGCTCTCTCCTAGCCCTTCGACGCTGCGAAGGCCGATCGTCCTCTAGCTTCACAGATTTCGCGAAATTCCCAAACCTAGTTTCGAACCAAACAGAGAGGTAACGGTTTATATATATTAAACTATATTATAGCATTTTAAAAGCGCTACCATTTATGATTTCACTGTAAAAATCATATCTTTTTTGTTTGTTAATGAAATTCAGTGAAACAAGAGAAAGTGGACTCGTGTGGACGTCTACTACGTTCTAGAAGAGACTGCATATTTTTCTGAGCCTTCTGCTATTTTTGGTGGAGTGGAACCCAATGTGAGATTTCTAATTTATAAATGATATGGAAAACGACGATGTATAAATTATATAATCGATGTATGAGTTATATAAGCGTTGTACACCTCATGTATAAGCGTGGTATAAGTTGTATATGCATTGTAAAAATTATATATGCGTTGAATAGAATTGAAATGCGCATATATATATATGTGTATATATATATATATATATTTACACGCCCCTCGTCCACAAACCTTGGACGATATTTATTGATTGTGATTGGTGTGAAAATTGGTTGATTACGAATGGTTGATTGAAATTGTTTGTGGTTGAAATTGATTGATTGTGGTTGAAAAATACCCGTTTATGGTTGAGAAATATTTGGTTGAGACCACATAGGATTAGTTTGTGGAAATGAAAAAAAATATACATGCCGCCTGCGTGCGAACTAGATGCATGATTCCCCATTGTCAAAAGCTGCGAGGCTTTAAGGTAGAGCGAGGAGCCGTACTAGGGACGGTCTCGGTTTTAACTACCCTGCCGTTATGCTGCCGAAATTTTGAATAATATTCATGTGTTAGAATTATTTTCCTGTGTTGAAACTATATTCGTCTTTTGAATAGAAAACCTTCATGTGTTGAACAGAAATTCATTCGTTGAATCATATTCATGTGTTGAATGGTATTCGTGTTTTAAATAAATTGTTTTAACAATAAAAATCACATTTTTACTCTATATATACAAATTATAGAAAACCTACATGTGTTGAATAGAAATTCATTCGTTGAATCATATTCATGTGTTGAATGGTATTCGTGTTTTGAATAAATTGTTTTAACAATAAAAATGACATTTTCACTCTATATATACAAATTATAGAAAACCTTCATGTTTGGAATAGAAATTCATTCGTTGAATCATATTTATGTGTTGAATGGTATTCGTGTTTTGAATAAATTGTTTTAACAATAAAACTTACATTTTTACTCTGTATATACAAACTATAGAAAACCTTCATGTGTTGAATGGTATTCGTATTTTGAAAGAAATTGTTTTATAATAAAAATCCTATTTTTATCATCAATATGAACTATATAAAATAATCTTGTTTTGAAATAATTTTTTTATAATAAAAATCTTATTTTTATTACCTATATGAACTACATAAAATAATCGTGTTTTGAAATGAATTGTTTTACAATAAAAATCACATTTTTATTATATACATGAATTATTAAAAATAGTGAAGTGTTGAAATAGAAGACAGTTAGATAAAAATATCATTTTATCAAATGTATGAAAATCATATAGTTTTGAAATCGAAGAATCGATATATATATATATATATATATATATATATTGAGAGAGAGAATTGAAATATATCGAATAACGAAGCTGCATTTCGTATTTTGAAACCGTGATTTCAAATGATTAGTGCGGGAGATC
Organism: Allium sativum; assembly: GCA_030737875.1. Lineage (NCBI taxonomy): Eukaryota > Viridiplantae > Streptophyta > Magnoliopsida > Asparagales > Amaryllidaceae > Allium > Allium sativum. The sequence goes on along the minus strand of CM060912.1, from coordinate 961,393,664 downwards.
CGACCATCGGATTTTCCCGAAACCGCAACCATTGGGTTCGCTTTGGAAATATCTTTCCAACGGCACCAACTTTGTAAAAATCCAACAGTTGGATTGTCTGGAATGTTTAATTCAAATCTGAAGAAAACCAGAACCAGAATCGATTATATATATATAATTATATTAAATCGAATAACGACGATGCAGTTCGTATTTTGAAATCGAAACTTCAAACGATTATACCGGGAGATCCGACCGTCGGATTTTCCCGAAACGAGAACCGTTGGATTCGTTTTGAAAATATCTTTCTAATGATGTAAATTTTGTGAAGATCCAACGGTTAGATTTTCAGATATGTGTAAATCAAATCTGAAGAAAAACAGCGCAACGACTGCGTTATGGCCCGAAGCGTCGTTTGAATAAATTGGCTATTTTAAAATAAATTAAAATGGGGATAAATCGTTATAAAATATTATAAACAATATGTATGTGAAATTTAGAAACTAACTTAAGGTTGGCTAAGTCGAATGGTTCCCTGGGTGTTGATCTGATGTTGGTTTCGGCCTTCGGGGTTAATATTTGGGAAATCGTTCTCTTACTGATTTACGGTTAGCGACTAATGAATTGAAATGATGTGTATGTGTGTTTGTGTTGCACTTGTTTATTATATACACGAGTTTCTCAGAAAGACCGGGTTTGTCCCATTCTGAATAACTGAATCGACGATAAGAAATCAAAGATGAAGCCGGTGGTCGAAGACCGGAGATCTTCACCTTGTTTGGATGGTAACTGTTGTCCTGATTGGGAGGCATCCCGAAATATGGATAATGAGTGGTGATCGTCCAGACGTATGTGGATTTTGATGGGTTTGCGAGGTATATAGTGCCTCCGGTTTCGTTCAGCCCCAGGACGGACTTGTAAATGGACTGTGTGTCTGACATTGGAATTTATTCTGTGTGATTGATATCCATCAATTGCATGGTGTGAATTGCCTGTGTGGCATGCTAAGATGCAGTGATCAAGGCTTCTGTTGAAAAGCAAAGTTTGTGGTGATGATCAAAGCACCGCCTGTATGGTGTAGCTTTGTGTACAACGTGAATTCGTGAACCTCACACCCCGGTATGAACCAGAAACGGGAGAGGACCTCAGGGGGACGTGCGTTTTCTTTCTAGCTAGAAGTGGAGTCAGTGGTTTTACATGCTGAAACACCCCACCTCCGTTAGGGTCACTCTCAGAGGGAACGCCCTAATTTTGGTGGAGTTTTTTATAGTATAAGTCACAGATATACAAGACAGATATAAATACACATATTTTTGAACTGCGGAAAACAACAACAACTTTTATTTCATCAAAATACGTGTTACACAAACCATGCCATAATTGTCTTACAATACTTCCAAAAACATTACATTTTCATAACTGTCCTGATTTCATAACTTAAAGAAGCATAAAAACATAAGTAAACTTTATAAGTCCCCATAATTGCTATCCAAAGCCATTGTCCAAAACGAAAGAGATCCAAGCAAAACATTCTTTCTCTTCAAGCTGGATGTGAAAACTGGTCATGCTGCGGTATTCCCTCCCTGTGGACCTTGGGGGAGGGGGGGGGGAAGGAAAGAAAAGAAGACGAAAGAAAAGTAGAGTCAGACATAAATCCTGAGTAAGTCTAGGACTACTCGGTCTATGAATAAAGAAATGAGCATGATAAGTACAAATTGGAAATGGGAAAGCACCATAAACTAAGTTAAGTTGTCTAGAGACGAATACACTATCGTACCCCATATTAATCTCTGCACCCCTATAAACTAGTTACCTACAGGCACCCCATAATTAGGGTGAAGTGATCCATTTCAAATGATCGACTCCTACTCGCATAGTTACATATGTCTTATGGCCCCCGATGTTGTAGCTACCTATGTTGGTCCCACCATGGGGTGTATCAAGTCCCATGTGGCGGCCCGACACAATTCTAGAATGCACAGGTATACTACTGGTGCCCAGTGTCTAATTTTTCTGCGCCGGAGTGTGTGCACGCCCGCACCCCGTTAGAACCTGCACTACTGCACCACCGCCGTCAATTTGACCTCTTACAGTCAGCCCAGTAATCGTGCCCCACCCTGCCTAGTTCAGGGTATCCTGATACACCTAGTAGGGTTACTGCTGAAAAGGGTCCCCGGCTACTAGGTTTTCTATTACTAGCCAACATGCTAAGTTGGTTAAGTGTTCTGTATAAACATAACCCCCAATCAGTCTGTATAGTTTAGCATGTTCAATTTGATTAAGTATAAATTCAATTCACTTAATCCTATCAATCTTGTCTCATCCTTAATTGTCTTATTAAAGCCTCGACCACTCACATTAGACAGGTATTGTTGTGGCTGCCTGTTGCCGGTTGGGTCCGGGCAGTCTTACGCCACAACTCAGTCTAACCTCGGGTCTTTATTGGGCTCAATGTTTAACCACCCACATTGGATAGGTATTGTTGTGACTACTGGACAGCCGGGCGGTTCCGGGCAGGTTTATGTCACAACGCAATCCAACCTCGGGTTAAACACATCGTATTTTCTAAATTTACATATTTTGTCTCTTTTCTTTTTATATGTAAATATTTGCAGCCCATTATTCAAATTCCTCTTTATTGGGTAAAATTAATTTATACCACTTAATTGTTTTCAAGGTCGTTGGCATGCGTCAAACATGCCAACACATATGTTTATATTTTTAACCCAATGTCACTACCCCTGTTTTATACGTTCGATATAATATAACATATGTCGGGCTTAACATTTAAGCCCAACTTAGCCACATGAAAAAGGGGAGGCTTAGAACATGGTGTTTATATATTCTAAGTAACATCAAAAGGGGTGTGTGAACGCATGAACTTGCAACATAACGATCTAATTAACATAAATTAGGCACTTGTAAACTTGCATTATAATAACATATAATCATGACATGAAACATATCTAACATGAATCATGGTTTTAATCTAGTCATGTAAACTTGCACTTAAAATGTGAATCTAACTTAATTATGTGTCACATATATTATCATATGATTTTGATAACAACATAGGCCTAAAACATGTTTTCAATTAGGCATAACACCAAACATGATCTAGTCATGTTCATAGAATTAACACCAGTTCACAAAGATGCTTGCTTTTGTCACTAATACAAAAGTATGGTTTTACACTTGAATCATGATACCAATTCCAACATGAATTCATATGAATCATAATATTCATTTGGATCCAACTACACTAAAAATGATCATAAAAATATACATAGATGGATCTAAAATCATGTTGGCATAATATTGAATCATATACTTGCATGAATATCAACTTTGTTTTAATAAACTACCACAAACATATAGTCGTTAACTTTCAACATGAATCACATACTTGCAAATATCCAATAGGTCTAACATCGTTATACCACAACATCCCAAATCGATTCATAATTAGAATCATAGCAACATACAATTATGAATTATTATCACCACAAATTAAGTACAATTCCATTTCTCATTTCACACAAATCAAATCTCAATTATTCATTCACATCGGAATAGCACTCTACTTACAACGTATGACGAATCTTCAATTCAGGAATCTGAATTCTGAATTTGGAGATGTTATCCTTTGTTGTAGGCGTTGTTTTGATTTAATCGTTGTTGCTTTAATCTTTTGAATCGACTTCTAAACGTCTCTTAATTTTTGACGGCTACTCCTAGTCTTTCTTTAGCAGCATGACGGTCTCATTCTTATTTTTATTTGTGTGAATTAGGTGGAGTCTTAGGTCCTTTTTATAGAGTTTGTGAATTGATTCGAGCCGTCGATGGAGCTTAGATTAATATTAGCCGTTCGTTTCAAAGAGAAACCAATCAGGAGCTGACACCTAGCCCTAGTGACAAGACAAGGCTCAGAAATTCGGCCAAGCACAGACCAGGCCAACCAGGAGGGGCTGGGTTCGACCTGGGTCAGGGGCCAGGTCGACTACCCAGTCGACCCCCAGGTCGGCTAAATAGTCGACCTGGGTGCCCCAGGTCGACTACCCAGTCGACCTGGGTGCCTTGAGCGGGAAAATCCCCGCCCAACCCAATCTGGGTCCGATTTTTTGAAATTTGAATTCGTTCTGAACTGTTTTTGTCTGTTTGAATTTTAAACTGAATTCTGAAACTTCCGGAGGTCATATCTCCCTCATACGGAGTCCGTTTTATGCAAACTCGGACTCTATCTCAAGAAGAATTCCGAGACGAACGCAATGGCGTATCCCGTTTCCCTTAATTCTTTGATTTGAAATTAATTATACTTTAATTTGTGAATTTCACTGTTATAGAACATACGGGGTGTTACATTCTCCCCCACTTAAAAGGATTTCGTCCCCGAAATCTTCAAGTTTAGGAAGAATGTATATCCTAACATCCAAACGTCCATCTACTCATCCATCAAACACGAGCGTCCATTGTCCTTAAAAGACTTCTGATTCTTCATGATCATATGCGAAGTGTGTGTACATGTATTTATCTAATGCAAAATCAGGCGATCAACTGATTCAGTTGACCTCCTTATTGCAAATTATGTAAGTGTCATGAATCCATTATTTATGCAAATTCTCCTATTCATGATTCTACATGAGTGCACAATCATTCATATATAAATGCAACATCCATATGACAACACATTAAGCTTCAACCATATACGAGTATAAATACATATATGCATATGCAATATGAAGTGACTAAGCCGATCTAATACCTAGATTGTGTGTGTATATGCAACCACGAGCAACCACTAGCAATCACTTGCAACCACTCGCAACCATCATCCATAACATGTTTCAATTACATGTTTTCATCTAAAGGGTTTCTACCTAAAAGATAAGGTCGAGGAGAAATACCCTAAAAGATCGATAAAAGCACAACTTAAGGAAAAAGAGAGATCAAAAGATGTACTCAAAAAGAAAAGGGTAGGCTACGCGTATTCTAGCCTCAGTTTCCCAAGTCGCGTCTTCCTCGGTGTCGCTCCACTGAACTTTGACGAGCTTGACTTCGCGGTTGCGTAGCTTTTTCACTTCAGTTCCTAAGATGCGGGTTGGAACTTTCCTCATGGTTGCTTCGCGTTCCACTTCAGCTTCTTCAAGGATGTTTGGCTCTACCACTTCAGCAGACTCGAGCAAACACTTCCGGTGGTGAGAAACATGAAAGACGTTGTGAACTCCGGCCAGCTTTTCGGGTAGCCCTAATCTATAGGCCATCTTCCCAACCTTCTCGATGATAGGAAATGGCCCTACAAACCTTGGTGCTATCTTCCTTGTGGTTTCAAAACGAACAATGTTCCTTAGAGGAGATACCTTAAGAAAAACTCTGTCCCCAACCTCAAACTCAAGGTCGGTCCTTCTCTTGTCAGCGTAGGATTTTTGTCTGTCTTGGGCTGTCTTCATTCTTCTCCGTATTAAGTCTACTTTCTCTGAAGTTTCTCGGATCATATCTGGTCCAAGTATGAGCTTGTCAGTAGACTCCCACCAACAAGTGGGTGATCGGCATGGCCTTCCATATAAAGCTTCGAAGGGCGCCATTCCGATGGTGGCTTGGTAGTTGTTGTTGTAGGCAAATTCCACCAAAGGAAGATGGTCTTCCCACGTCCCTCCGAAGTCGAGGATGCACAGTCTTAAAAGGTCCTCCAAAACTCTGTTCACTCTTTCTGTCTGGCCGTCGGTTTGGGGGTGATAGGCTGTACTCAAGCATAACTGTGTGCCTACCGCTTCTTGTAGACTCCGCCAAAACTCACTTGTGAAGATAGGGTCTCGGTCACTAACAATGCTGGAGGGTATTCCATGGAGTCGAATAATTTCCTTGAGATATAGAGATGCTAGGGAGGAGGCAGTCCTTTTACTCTTGACGGGTAAAAAGTGGGCGCTTTTAATAAGCCTATCCACTATTACCCAAATGCTAGTGTTGCCTCTTCTAGACCTAGGCAGCCCATCAATGAAGTCCATTGAAATGCTATCCCACTTCCACTGCGGAACCTCTAGAGGATGGAGCAGACCGCCAGGCTTCTTCTGCTCCGCCTTAACCTGTTGGAAAATTATACACTTAGAAACGAAATCTGCCACGTCCTTCTTCATGCCGCTCTAAAAGAAAGTTCTCTTTATGTCCTTGTACATTTTATCTCCGCCTGGATGTATCGTCATTTTGGAGTGATGTGCTTCCTCGAGAACCGTCTTTACTAAATCCCTTGTCCGTGGGACGCATAGTCTTCCGTCTCGCCTTAACCAACCCTTATCGTCGATGGAGTATCTGCTGAGGTGACTTGACGTCTCACCCCTAATTAGCCTATCAATTGTCTCCAGAAGCTGAGGGTCTTCGCGTTGTGCTGACCCTATTGAGTCCAAAAGAGTAGGGCACACCTCAAGAGATGCTAATAAACCTGGTACGAAATCAGAGGAGGGCCTAAAGTTAAAACTGGCTATATACTCTAGGCTTTGCCTTTCAACAAACAGCGGGCTTAATGTTAGCTTCTTTCGGCTCAACGCGTCTGCCACTATGTTGCCTTTGCCCGGAGTGTAGGAGATCTCGAAATCGTACGAGGCAAGAAACTCCATCCATCTCTGTTGCCTCAAGTTAAGATCTTTCTGCAAAAAAAGTTATTTCAACGATTTATAGTCAGTGTAAAGTTCGAACTTCTCACCTAGGAGATAATGTCGCCAAGACTTGAGTGCAAAGACGATGGCAGCTAAGTCAAGATCGTGGGTCGGGTAGTTCTTTTCATGAACCTTCAATTGCCTTCCGCCATAAGCTACTACCCTCCCTTCTTGCATGAAGACAGCGCCTAGCCCTGTCCTACATGCATCTGTATAAACTGTGAACATCTTGCTTCCATCTGGCAACGTCAGAACCGGGGCTGTTGTAAGACCCCTTTTTAATCGTTGGAAAGCAAACTCGCAATCCAAGTCCCAGTTGAACACTAGATTATCCTTTGTCAGCCTTGTGAGTGGAGCTGAGATTTTCGCAAAATCCCCTATGAATTTTCGGTAGAAACCTGCTAGTCCTAGAAAACTTCGGACCTCGATTGCATTCCTTGGTGTCTTCCAATCCTGTACCGCTACTACCTTAGCAGGGTCCACAGCTAACCCATTTTTGGATACTACGTGCCCAAGAAACCTCACTTCCTCTCTCCAAAAGTGGCACTTAGAGAATTTGGCTTTTAGCCGATGGACTCGCAGAGTTTCCATGATTTCCCTTAAGTGCTGAGCATGTTCTTCTTCACTCTTTGAGAAGATCAAGATATCGTCTACGAAGACTACCACGAACTTGTTGAGGAATTCTCTGAACACCCTACTCATCAGGTCCACGAAGTAAGCGGGTGTGTTTGTCAAGCCGAAAGGCATGACAAGCCATTCAAATAAGCCGTCTGGGGTTCTGAATGTTGTCTTATCGATGCTATCTTCAGCCACCCTTAGCTGATGAAATCCGGTCGCCAAATCGAGTTGGGAGAAAACAAACGCTCCTACAAGCTGATCAAACAGATCATCAATTCTGGGGAGAGGGTGACTATTCTTTTTCATTATCTTGTTGAGCTCCCTATAGTCAACACATAAACGGAGTGAACCATCCGCCTTTGTGGCGAACACCACTGGAGCGCCCCTTTCTGAAATGCTCCTTCTAATGAACCCCTTCTCTAGAAGCTCTTTAACCTGTTTACTGAGCTCTTTTCTTTCCCGTGGAGCCATGTGTCTAACGGGAAACGCAATGGGCTTTGCATTATCTACAAGATATATGCGGAAGTCTATCTCCCACTTCGGAGGTAAGCCCTTCACCTCTTCGAAGACATCCGAATATTCACGGACCACTTTAACCGATTGCAAACTCTCAACAGAATCATCTAGCAATTCAAGATAACTAAGCATAACCGCATGCGAGGGATTACAAGTAATTTCCAGAGTGTTACCGAGTTGGGCAGAAGCCTAACCACCCTTTTCTCACAATCGAGGATTGCACCATTACTGGATAGCCAATCCATGCCCAAAATCAAACCATATCCCGAAATGCCCAAAACAAAGGCACTACATCCAAATTCTACGCTTATAATAGAAATTTTCAATCCCACATAGATCATAGACAAATGAGCTAGGCCCCCGATTGGATTTGAAGCAATTAAGGGGTCCTCTACCATACTAGTTTCTAGGTGCAGAGATTCTACTAAAGAAGATGAAATAAAGGACTGTGATGCGCCAGAATCAAATAAAGTGCGAACTGGGTGATCATAAAGATAAACTACACTTTCTACAGAAGTATTTATACCTCGCTGTTGCAGAGGTGGTGCTTCTAGCACATGAACCTGTGCCCCTGAGGTGGATCCAGCCCTCTGCCCCTGCCCTCGCTTCTTTGGGCAATCCTTAGCCATGTGGCATGTCTCACCGCAAGAAAAGTACCCACCATTCAACTTGGCCTTCTTTTTCCGGCAATCTTTCACTAAGTGCCCCACTTTGCCATAGAAATTACACTTCCTCTTCTCTTGGGACTTGTTGTCTTTCCCGCCCTTCTTAAAGTCTGTCTTCTTAGGCTGTAAACCCTCTTTCTTCCGTTGAGAGCTTTCTGCCTTTGTCTCCTTCATGCCCTTATCTTCTTCGTTCAGCAATGCCATCTGCACCAACCTTTCATACGTAGCTCCCATAGGTATATGGGTCATGGCCAAATTGTGTAATGGCTCGTTCAATCCTTTAACAAAGCGGAGAGCCTTCTTGTGCGGAGTGTTGACTAGGTCTAGTCCGAACCTAGCCAGCTGATCGGACTGATTAACGTACTCTTTGACTGTCATATTCCCTTGCTTAAGAAATAGGAATTTTTCCAATTGGAGACTCCTTTCAGCTTCTGAGAGGAATTTAGCCTCAAATCTCGCCCTAAAGTCCTCCCACGTTTCCACTGGTCTTTCTGCATTGGTAACTTCCCACCAGTAGGAAGCCTCGCCTTTAAGTAGCCATACTGCCAGTTGTACCTTCTGCCTATCTTCTACCTCAAATATGACGAATAAGTCCTCGGTTCCCTTCAGCCATCTCCTGGCTGCCACGAAGGACTCGGTTCCATGAAATTCCTTCCCTCCCATAGCTTTGAAATCTTTACATATCTTAGCAAAAGCATTACCACGCGCAGGAGGTGGAGGAGAAGGTGCTACTGCAGCTGGATGATTTACTACAGCTGGATGATTTCCTGGGGGAGGGGGAATAGTGGGACCTGGCTGATTGGCCCTTGCTTCTAAGAATCGTCTGAACCAACCAGGTATTGGTACACCTTCTGGCAAGTTAAGTTCTTCGGACATGCTGAAACAAAAAGGACATATTCAAAATGAAGGATAAAAGATAGTACCTATGGCTTTGGGGGACTATGCCTTTTAAAATAAAATAACATTTTATCTCTAAAAATGCTTCTTTAAATTTTCTTTTGAAAATAATTTTTCAAAACTTTTTATCTTATCTGGTAAACCTATGCTATGATACCAAGTGAAACACCCCACCTCCGTTAGGGTCACTCTCAAAGGGAATGCCCTAATTTTGGTGGAGGTTTTTATAGTATAAGTCATAGATGTACAAGACAGATATAAATACACAAATTTTTGAACAGCGGAAAACAACAACAACTTTTATTTCATCAAAATACGCGTTACACAAACCATGCCATAATTGTCTTACAATACTTCCAAAAACATTACATTTTCGTAACTATCTTGATTTCATAACTTAAAGAAGCATAAAAACATAAATAAACTGCATAAGTCCTCATAATTGCTATCCAGAGCCATAGTCCAAAACGAAAGAGATCCAAGCAATACATTCTTTCTCTTCAAGCTGGATGTGAAAACTGGTCATGCTGCGGTATTCCCTCCCTGTGGACCTTGAGGGAGGGGGGGAAGGAAAGAAAAGAAGACGAAAGAAAAGTAGAGTCAGACATAAATCCTGAGTAAGTCTAGGACTACTCGGTCTATGAATAAAGAAATGAGCATGATAAGTACAAACTGGAAATGGGAAAGCACCATAAACTAAGTTAAGTTGTCTAGAGACGAATACACTATCGTACCCCATATTAATCTCTGCACCCCTATAAACTAGTTCCCTACAGGCACCCCATAATCAGGGTGAAGTGATCCATTTCAAATGATCGGCTCCTACTCGCATTGTTACATGTGTCTTACGGCCCCCGATGTTGTAGCTACCTATGCTGGTCCCACCATGGGGTGTATCAAGTCCCATGGTGGCGGCCCGACACAATTCTAGAATGCACAGGTATACTACTGGTGCCCAGTGCCTAATTTTTCTGCGCCGGAGTGTGTGCATGCCCGCACCCCGTTAGAACCTACACTGCTGCACCACCGCCGTCGATTTGACCTCTTACACTCAGCCCAATAATCGTGCCCCACCCTGCCTAGTTCAGGGTATCCTGATATACCTTGTAGGGTTACTGCTGAAAAGGGTCCCCGGCTACTAGGTTTTCTATTTCTACCCAACATGCTAAGTTGGTTAAGTGTTCGGTATAAACATAACCCCCAATCAGTCTGTATAGTTTAGCATGTTCAATTTGATTAAGTATAAATTCAATTCACTTAAACCTATCAATTCTGACTCTGCCTTAATTGTCTTATTAAAGCCTCGACCACTCACATTAGACAGGTATTGTTGTGGCTACCTGTTTCCGGTTGGGTCCGGGCAGTCTTACGCCACAACTCAGTCTAACCTCGGGTCTTTATTGGGCTCAATGTTTAACCACCCACATTGGATAGGTATTGTTGTGACTACTGGACAACCGGGCGGTTCCGGGCAGGTTTATGTCACAACGCAATCCAACCTCGGGTTAAACACATCGTATTTTCTAAATTTACATATTTTGTCTCTTTTCTTTTTATATGTAAATATTTGCAGCCCATTATTCAAATTCCTCTTTATTGGGTAAAATTAATTTATACCACTTAATTGTTTTCAAGGTCGTCGGCATGCGTCAAACATGCCAACACATATGTTTATATTTTTAACCCAACGTCGCTACCCTCGTTTTATACGTTTGCTATAATATAACATACGTTGGGCTTAACATTTAAGCCTAACTTAGCCACATGAAAAGGGGGAGGCTTAGAACATGGTGTTTATATATTCTAAGTAACATCAAAAAGGGTGTGTGAACGCATGAACTTGCAACATAACGATCTAATTAACATAAATTAGGCAATTGTAAACTTGCATTATAATAGCATATAATCTAGACATGAAACATATCTAACATGAATCATGTTTTTAATCTAGTCATGTAAACTTGCATTTAAAAATGTGAATCTAACTTAATTATGTGTCACATATATTATCATATGATTTTGATAACAACATAGGCCTAAAACATGTTTTCAATTAGGCATAACACCAAACATAATCTAGTCATGTTCATAGAATTAACACCAGTTCACAAAGATGCTTGCTTTTGTCACTAATACAAAAGTATGGTTTTACACTTGAATCATGATACCAATTCCAACATAAATTCATATGAATCATAATATTCATTTGGATCCAACTACACTAAAAATGATCATAAAAATATACATAGATGGATCTAAAATCATGTTGGCATAATAGTGAATCATATACTTGCATGAATCTCAACTTTGTTGTAATAAACTACCACAAACATATAGTCGTTAACTTTCAACATGAATCACATACTTGAAAATATCTAATAGGTCTAACATCGTTATACCACAACATCCCAAATCGATTCATAATTAGAATCATAGCAACATACAATTATGAATTATTATCACCACAAATTAAGTACAATTCCATTTCTCATTTCACACAAATCAAATCTCAATTATTCATTCACATCAGAATAGCACTCTACTTACAACCTATGACGAATCTTCAATTCAGGAATCTGAATTCTGAATTTGGAGATGCTATCCTTTGTTGTAGGCATTGTTTTGATTTAATTGTTGTTGCTTTAAGCTTTTGAATCGACTTCTAAACGTCTCTCAATTTTTGACGGCTACTCCTAGTCTTTCTTCAGCAGCATGACGGTCTCATTCTTATTTTTATTTGTGTGAATTAGGTGGAGTCTTAGGTCCTTTTTATAGAGTTTGTGAATTGATTCGAGCCATCGATGAAGCTTAGATTAATATTAGCCATTCGTTTCAAAGAGAAACTAATCAGGAGCTGACACCTAGCCCTAGTGACAAGACAAGGCTCAGAAATTCGGCCAAGCACAGACCAGGCCAGCCAGGAGGGGCTGGGTTCGACCTGGCTCAGGGGCCAGGTCGACTACGCAGTCAACCCCCAGGTCGACTACATAGTCGACCTGGGTGCCCCAGGTCGACTACCCAGTCGACCTGGGTGCCTTGGGTGGGAAAATTCCTGCCCAGCCCAATCTGGGTCCGATTTTTTGAAATTTGAATTCGTTCTGAACTGTTTCTGTCTTTTTGAATTTTAAACTGAATTCTGAAACTTCCAGAGGTCATATCTCCCTCATACGGAGTTCGTTTTACGAAAACTCGGAATATATCTCAAGCAGAATTCCGAGACGAACGCAATGGCGTATCCCGTTTCCCTTAATTCTTTGATTTGAAATTAATTATACTTTAATTTGTGAATTTCACTGTTATAGAACATACGGGGTGTTACACACACCCTGACAAGTTTGACTTATGTGGTTGTTACTGTTGCGAGGTGCCTCGGTTATATCGGTCGATTCGGGACCGATGGAGTCATTCGTTGGCTCATTTACGCCCCAAAGGGCGGAGAAACACATTGTCCAGGCATTATAATCCACTCCATGTGGACCGGCCCTGACGATCCAAGGTACGGTTGCGGCTGGACTGAGACACGGGCTAGAGCATCTCAAATTCGGTATGGACTATCTTTTGCCTTGGCTCAGGACGGAAATCCAATTTCCAAATACGACGTCGTGCGGTTTTGATTGTATACCTATATATGGCGACATACTGGTATGGGGCATTAATGTCGTCTATGATTGATAGCTATGATTTGAAATTGTTTTTAAAACATATAAACACTAGTAATAATATCAAATGCCTTTGTTTTATTCGTATCAAGCATATTTTGGTAGTTATAAGGTAAAAACTCTATCCTCCGGTTTACGTTGCATTGTGTGATGGGAATTGAGTCTTATAATGGCTTCATTTTTATAAAAAGAATTGCGATGTTTAAAAGAATGATTTGTTTTAAAGCACTAACAATCCAATGGAGTAAACCCGTTCCACGAAAGTGGCATGGTCCTGTGATTAGCCATATTATAAATGTGTTGAGTAGATTTCTCATACCAGTCCCATTACTGACTCGTAGTTTGTTTCACTTTCAAACTCGGGTGCCCCTTTTTCTACATGGGTAGCCTTGTATTCAGGTTTTAGATGGCTTTCTCTGGATAGCTGGAGCTGAAGATGGATTTTATCATTTATCTCTTTTTATGCTGTTCAGCTCCTATTGTACATTATGTTTGTTTTTCCGCTGTAGACATATATGTATAGCTGAACTGTATTTGTACTAAGTATGATCCTGTATACTGTGTAACTCTGATAATTACGTTTATCCAGTATATTCTATTGTGCATTATCTGTTGTATTTATTTATTTCTGTTCTGCTGTTATCTGTTTATGTGTTATATTCCAAAGATTACCTTTCCTACCGTCAGTACGGGGTTTGGAGTCGTCACACAATGTCTCCTGAATTTCCCGACCTAGCACCCTCGTCGTTACTATAAGGAGTCGCGACCATCATACCTGATCGCATCTTCCAAAGGCGGTGGTTTCCTGTGTGCTTTGTCAAGGCGAACTCCTCTGCAATCTCCAATTTCCTTAACTCCTTCTGGATCAACACAAAACACAACCCCTAGTTAGAATCACTCACTACCTAAAACTGACAAGCATCAATGAATGGCGTTGCATCCTAACGTGAACGTGTAGCTTCAAGAACAAGAAAGCCAAAAATACAAATTGCCAATTCTTTAGATTTTTCTTTGATTCTTGTTTAAATTTGGAAAATCCACAAAAAGAAAAAAAAGAAAAAAAAAAGGTGCTACTATTCATACCCCGGTTTACACTTCCACCCACACTTATAAATTTAATGCAAATGATTATTTTTTATATTCTTCTGGCCACCATATATTATTTCTTCACTCGGTTATTCACTGTCATACTTCTCCTAAAAAAGGGTGTTGTTATTGACACTCCAACTACTGTTAAAGGGGGTCATTTTTTAAAACACTCCACTCTTTGAAAAATTGTTAAAGGGCAACACACATATTATTTCACACTATTCAATATTCCAGGATTACCCCTTCAAATTATAAAAACTTATTTGACAAGGAAAACCGAATTAAAATAAGCAGTTCATCACTACTGCACCGAATGTAGCATGTAATCAATTATGTATGTATCCAACAGTGACATGTCAAAATTAATAATCATTTCAGTTCATTGCCTTCATAATTATAAAATTCAGCATATTTATTTCGACAAAAAAACGTTCGATTCTATTCCTGCGAAAACACATATATATTAGGGTTAAAAAACGGTATATGCGAATTAAAAACAATTATGGCCCTTGCAATATTTGTTAAGGTAAGATTACCTTTGTTTGTTAAGGGGCTAAATGGGTAATGTGGTAAACTTACTTTTATTTGTTAAGGGGCTAATTTCCTCATTGGTACTTCCCTTAACAATTTTAGAAAATATAAAAAATTGACCCTCCCTTAACAATATTTGGAGTGTCAATAGCAATACCCCAAAAAAACACATACTTCTTTACAATTTCAAACCCTAAACCCTTACAAAAGCAGATATTCTTTTGTGCCTAATATAGATGAAAATGAAGATTAAAAAGAGAATAGAATTGCTTGATTTTTTTGTTTTCTATTATGACATAGAACACGTTGTTAGGGATTTTTTAATGGTTAGGGTTTTCCATTGCGTTTTAGGATTTTTTTTTGCTCCATTAAAAATTTAAAGTTTGGAGGACATTAAATTTGACGATGTTGTAATAGAGAATGACAATGTAAGTTTTGATTTATAGGGTTTTTATCCATATAACTTATGTATCTTCTTTGACAAATTGATACATTTTGTTGTTGTTTGATAGTTAGAGTATTTGAATGATGATAAATTGGATGATAAACATACTGGTTGTGATAATGTGGTGCAAGATGTTTGATCAAATGACTCAAAATACATAAATGTTGATTTAAAGAATCATTTCACAACCGACGAAGTAAGTACTCATTTATCAAAATTAGTGGTTATGAAAATGGATTATTAAATTAAATCATTTCACAACCGACGAAGTAAGGGAGGAAGGACGTGTTTATACGAAGGAGCTGGTGGCCTTTGCATTTTTTGGTTATTAATTTAAACGGTGACCAGAAGAGGAAATTTAAAATATTTGGAGTGCTTTTAGTTTTGGTGACCAGAAGTGTAAATAGGGGTACGAATAGTAGCACCTAAAGAAAAAAGTGAGTTTTACTATGTTTTGAAGAGAAGAGGACGCGGAGCGACGTGATGAGGGAAAAAGATTGATCGGTTCTTTTCCCACCCCATGAAAACATTTTAATTTTAAATGACAACTAACATTTTAATTCTAAATGACAACTTTACCATTAAAAACGACACTATATTAGTAACAAAATTACCCTTAAAACGTGGTACTTTTTTGAACCCACGCCACTCTTTCCCTACTGTTTAACTATAACGTCGTCCGTTTTAGGGTCAACGCAACAAGAATAAGGGAGCGAGCTTCCTTTTCTTCAAGAATAAAAATGGACTATGTATACAGAATATCACGTTAGTGAGTAACGTGGGTTCCAGCACAGTTCGCATGATACTAGGATATTTTTCTAACTATAACCACGTTTGCATGTAACGTGGGTCCTGTGCCAATCACGTTCTACTGCAAGGCTGAATATATGATAACACAGTGATGAACTAGACTTTAACTTCAACTTGATAGCAAATGGCATACATCAACAAGATTTAAACTTCAACTTGATAGCAAATGGCATGTTGTCAGCAATGCTATTTGTTGGTACAAACGCAAGATAGTAAATGGCATAATAATTTAACATGCTTTCAGCTACTTGATAGTAAATGACATAGTTTAACATGTTGTCAAAATAGTTTGACATTGGCAGAATAATTTGACATAATTTCTGAAGACAGTTGATTTATAAGAAAAATGGGTTGATTTAGGTTTTGAAGGTGGTTGGTTGAGGAGGAAGACGCTGATTTTTTGAAGTGTTTTTTTTAACAAGGGTAATATGGGAAGATAGTGGGGGTGGCAACAAGGAAATGTGGGGTGTTTTTTCAAAACTAACGGGTTGGGAAAGGAAATAAATGGGATGGAAATATATTTTTCCAAAAAAAGAGGGGTCCGGACTTGTACAAGTTTGTTTGAGTCATAATATACAAATGCAAGTGGATATACAGACAAAAACTAAATATAGAGTTAGAGATACAAACTCTGAACCGTAGGATTTATTTGTCTATATATGGAAGGCAGAGTTCAAGTGAAGATCTAGCAGTTGTGATTGATTATGTCTAAATTTGTGTCACCATTTTTTGTTGAATTAGACTTTCCCTACATAAATTGAATTTTCAAATAAAATATGCTCCAAGATTTTTGTTACACTGATTTACATAACAAAATACGGTTGGTGTAGCGACCCAAATTTCCTGTACCTTTTGAGCTGATTGAATAACACTAATCCAACTCAAATTGTACTGGAAACCCAGATGCCAAATGAAAGAATTTAGAGGATGAGATAAGAAAGAAAGAAATTTTAGAATAGAAGAATAAGAAGAAGAAGAACACACAAAATCAGAGTCTCACATCGCAGCGGAACAAAATATAATATAGAAATAATCTTTATTGAAAGCTTGAAAATACTTACAACATCAGAGTACATCAATACACTTGGACAGTTATAACAACCTGTCCTCATATACATCACACAGCGGAATATACTAGATATGATCATGCGTCTGAACTCTTCCAACATGTCTCTAGACTTCGCAGAACCTGATAAGCTGGACCTGTACAACCCGGGCTAACCCGAGCATTACAAATACCGGGTCAGTCTGGTGAACCAGAGTGAGAATAGCTCGCACAGTATAAGGGGAATAATCTAACTTGATTTTTAAGTTCAAATCTTTTTCGAAATAAAAGGATAATAGTAAGACCAACCCACACATAAACACGGACGGTTTTTACCTTACTATAACCCAAAACAGTTTTGAAATCATATCTTATTCTGATATTACAATAGTGTCTAAATACAAGTAAATAACAATCTAGTGGAACGCTTGCATCTCACGCTCCACATATATAGTATACAATCAAAACCGCGGGCGCTTATTGAAGCTTGGATTCCGACTATGATAAGGTATGGGACCACCTGCCGATAGTGTACATCTAGAGGCGAATACACTAGGTTCAACAAGAACGTCTTGCAACCCGGCCCACACATGACCAACCACTCATTTCGCTTGAGTGTATCGAATGTATATCACCGACGGTTGGGATCAGCAACCGCCTCCCGAAATGGGACATCATCGATAGATTAAAGAAGCAAAAAGAATTTTCTCTAGATAGGTGATTATACATCCTAATGGGAGCGACCCACATAGCCATGCTGCCTGCCCGATTTTTGTCATTTTCTCGGTTGATGAAGCTTGAGGTTATAATCGACTTTTGAAACATCCGGCCACCTTTTACATCGTCCATACACATCATCCAGGGACAGGATGAACCGAAGGCACTCTCCTACTGCATCCAATATAGGAATCACCCCATGGACCAATAGCGAGTAGTCCTTGCAATCCGAAGATTCCAATCACGACAGAATCACAAGTCATCATAACTCTGGTAGCTAGCCAGAGAAATTTAACGAGTAGTTCTTCAGCTTATGAAGTTCAACGGTCTTCAATGCTCCAACCCGGCCATCTTCTGACATCTTTAACGTTTACGTATTTATTGGTTGGAATGGTTTTCGAATATAAATTCGATCCTGATCTTTCCGAACCAACAATCGATTTGGCCTGATTCTGATAGTCGGTGTTTTAACTATTAAAACAACAATCACCCATATAAAAATAAAGTGGATCCACTGGTTCAATATACAGTGTCACTTGGCCTCGTTTAGTCAAACATTCGTTTATAACTCTTTCGATATTTGAAGTATGCCCATTCACTTCTTTTGCCCAAATCAATTTACTCAACCTTTCATATTATAGTTTATCATATGCTTCGCAGAAATATCATTTTAATTCCCTTAACTACCTTCGTCTCTAAACCAATATCACCCTTGGACAATCATGAAGTCGTTCAAGTTGGGATATTTTATTTACCTCTCAGACCTTGAGTCAACAACATTCTTATCTTCGTATTAAATAGAAGTTTATTAACGAAATTTTGAATTCCGAGAACTATCCCAACAATTTCATCAACTATATAATCTCTTTTATAATCCACTCGTCTTATTTGATGTAAATAACTTCATTTCTCAAAGACACTTGTTAGATCTTTACTTTAATAATCGATTCTCATCCACTTAAGCTTTCTTTCACTTTCTACTCATATTAAATCATATTTGAAACTTTCCTTTTTAGAGAATTCCTTACAGGGAATGAATTCAAAATCCGACTCATCGAATTATGAGTAAAACTTACAAAAATCCTTTTTGGCTAAAACCAAGGCCTTACTAATTTACTTTATCACCATTTCTATTTAAACCTTGTTTCTTCACTTTAAAAGTTAATATTTTTCTTTTTATAGAAATCTCGACTCGATATATCAAACACAATTTGATTACGTTTGAAAGACGCTATTATATATTGAAGTCCTTTTTATCGAGTCACCCTATGGATTCGTATTCATACTATACTTTTTATAATCCCGTTTACAGGTCCACTCCTTGTTAATTGTCTAACGTCATTTTACATCAAAAATTTACATCATTATCATCTATAAATAAAATAATAAATCTTTCTTAGAACTTATTTTAAAATGACATTTAACTTCAATAATAATCCAATAATAGTTTTATAAAAATCAATCCTCGTGCAAGCCAATCGGCTTGGTTATCTCTAACAAAGTTATTTTGTTAACCACCCTACTTAGTTATTTCTTTTAAATCAATAGATTCACTTAAATAATTGTATTTGATTTTATTAACAATAAAATAATCTCATTTAATTATTTATTGAAGCCATCAATTAAACTCTTAACCATTTTGTCGATCACTGCTCACTTGCCGACAACTCTCACTTTATATATTTGTTTCATAATTTCGAGATAAAAGAAATCATTTATTTCCTTTAAAAATAATCTACATAAGATATATTTCAAAACTAACTTTAGTTATAAACAAATTCTATAACTTCATTTTCATTGATTTACTTAACGGTCAATCAATCCTTATAAACAGTTTATTTACAGGCCATCTGCCGATAATTACTAAACCAATATCACACATTGGTTTATATCAACACTTATTGAATTTGTTTCACAATCAAAAATCAATCTGGTTGATTAACAGCTCATATAAATAAACAACATATTTGAGGAATCCGGTTGGATTCCTCCAACCTGTCTTTCCCTGCATCAAATGCGTTACCTCAATTTTAACACAACCATACAGTTCAACCAATAACAGTCAACAAACAATTTATAACATTCAATCATCAACCATCAGCAAACATTAAAAACAAAAACCCGGTTTATATAAAATATAAACGGGGTAACTGAGTGAGTTGAACTCACCTGATTCGTCCATCTCTGAAACTTTTTATTTTAATTAAATTAAACTGACGTTTAATTTAATTAAAAATCCTCGTAGCTGTCTACTCTGACCAAACTAGCTTCATCTGTTGTGCTCATCGATACGGATCTGTCACATCCGGTACTGTTGTTGTATGACACGGTTATAAATTAAATACGGTATTCACAAATTTAAAATGCTATTATTAGTTATATAAAAACTAATTTAACATTTCATTACTCTTCTTTGGACATGATTAGGCAAAATGTATTGTATTATGGCCACACTCTCAACTGTTCATGTTATAATTTAACACTTCAAGTTTATATAACACTCACGTTATATAAAATTGCCTTGACTTAGGCTTTGTTTGACTTGATTAGGGATATTAATAAGTTATTAGGCATAATATAATATATTATTCGATGTGCCAAAAATAATCTTTTAACTTAAACAAGATTTAAAAATGGCTTACTTAATATCTGCCGTCCCAACATGAAATGATCTGCACCGTCCTATGTTCACACGACACAGTCATTTAACTCCTCGTTCTGCACTTCGCCACATATATATCCTTCAAACCCAATACTGATACCAGCCTACCACTCACGCAAGTCTTTACCACTCACGCAAGTCTTTGCTTCCCATCATCTTCTTGCCAAAAACATTTGCAACAGTAAACCATTTTCTCCATTTCTTTGTTACATTCCGCCCAAAACCACCTCTAATTTCCCACCTGCTACCGAACATTTGAACCCATTTCCCCTACGTCCTTCCGCATTTTAACGCAATGTCCTTCTCTCTCTCTTTTTTTTCTTTTTTCGGTGAACACAGTTTCAGTCGAACCCCATCAGAACACCCTACAACCGCCACCTTCCTTTTAAACACCAGAAGCCCTTTTTTTCCAGTCCAACACCTCTTTCACTTCATCCTTCATACAAGCTGACGTGCCAATACTCGCTTCTTTTCATTTTATAATGTCCAAAACCCACCTTACTTTGTACGTCCTATCCCTTTCCACATGCATTAGCAACGTAAGTTGCTCCATTTTGCATGCACCCTCTCCCTATCCACTTCGCCACTGTGTCACCTCGACCCGCCAACACTTCTTCTCCCCATGTTCTTTAAACCGACAACCTTGATCACCGTAGCCGACCCCCTCAGGTTTCACTCCACTTGACTCCTGTTCCATCCACTCTTTGGTTCTGCACATCCCAGTTCATCACCCTGCCCACGCACTGCATGCTTCCACCGCGACTGCCCTGTCTCATCAGTCCACCAGGACCCGCTCCGGCATCCTGCGCCCATTCCCCACTCAGATCTGCCACATGCGACAGTGCATCCGAGATGTATCGCTCGAATGGATGCCGCATTTTCAGTGGGAGGATGAGTTGCATTTGTATTTTTTTTTAAGAAAAGGTAGCTTTCATTTTACTTTTAATTCTTGAACGAATCAGAGAAAGGAATTGTAGAGATATTTATAGATGAGGAACCGTGGGGCACAAGGTTTTGAGAGCTTAGGCTTGTAGAAAAATGTAGGGTAGGTTGAGTTTTCCGAAAATGTGGCAGGCAAGGTTTTATGGTGGTTTGGTGGACAAGCAAAGTGCTAGTTTGTACACAAGGAATGCATTTGTTTGAGGTGCAAGAAAAAAATTATCTGGACACGAGTGAACAAATATTTTGATCCAAGAAAAGATACCCGATTGAAGGAGTTTTAAATATATATTTAATATGCCCCATTTTGAATTTAAACACGTCAGTTGTGCGGCTGCTAGAAATTTAACTGAGCATTGTATTTATAGCTTGCCCTTTTTATATTATAATGTGTATCATTCAATTTGCTTAGTATATGAAGTTTAGCATACCCTATCATGTAATACTCCGTTTACATACAGACCCCTATGGACAGAAATAAAAATATAGCCGTGTCCAGCGATATGTCACAATCCAAAAAATATAATAATATCGGTAGGTTAACTTATATTGTGAAACCCCAAATACTAATACAATGTGCAAAATACTTCAACTTAAAAGTTGCATATTTAATTTATTAAAAATTACAGTAAAATTCTAAAAATTAAATTATAACTACGTCTCAAAAGAATCTTGTCCAGATTTAAATCCAGTACGCAGTTTTTCAAATAAACTGTTATGGTCGATGAACGATTCTATAGCGACTATGGGAAATTTTTATCTGGACATATCTTACAATCCATAATATGAAATCTTCATTTTTCTCTTCCGTTAGAAAAATACAGTTCAATGGATTCGAAGGTTTCTTGTTTCACAGAATTCCGACTTCAAACGAATTCTATATATTCAATTAAAGTTCAGATCGAAAATTACGAACTGCCGCGTCATTTTCGAGCTCGTTTTAATTACATTATAAATTATATATTTTGAACTCGATTTTTATAAAATATATTCGATATAAAATCTGCTAATGTCGCCAAATCAATATTTAAACAAATTTAAATATTTGTAGACAACGTTCAAAAATCTGGGATGTTACATTCTTCCCCCCTTTAAATAATTTCATATCCGAAATTGCAACGTAAGAAGAATGTTCTGAACACGATTATTTTAAAATAATTATTACCAAAACAAATTCAAACTCTTTAAACGTTCCTAAAAAAAATTCGCCAGCACCTTTACTGTAGGGCTCGATCACAACAAACTACAAACACCACTCCGGGCTCAACTTCCCCAAAAGAAAACCAATAGCCAAATGGCGACCCTACTCAGGGGTATAAATCAATAACTCCAATCAATATTCAAGGTTTACCTTTTTGTCGGGCAAATCAATTCCAATTCAGCAGCAAATCAACTAACCGCTCTTCGTCTGTACTTCAGTCTGTATGACTAATTCATCACCACAGCCTTCTGAAATCTGCACTAAACTCTACTCACAATGCAAATAACCATTACAGGGTTAAATCATTTATTTTCATTTCATAACCGATGTTACCCCCAATCCTCTATACTGGAATTTAATTTCAATTCATTCAATCATTCTATATTGACCTGTTTGATGGATTTTATTCGACCAACCAAACAACCAAACTATTCCACAATGATACATCCTGACCAGCATACACTTTGGTTTAACATACGTCAATATCAATCGATAAATATTCGATTAATTCACATTATTATTCATTCGATTTTCAAATACCAAAATTATTTTATTCGATTCCACTTTACTAGGTAAAGCTTCATTTTCATATTTAGTTATCCAATTGGTTTCAATTCCATTTCATAATTTTGTTTGAATTACAATCAAGTTAATCAAATCAACCAACAACCAATATAACAATACTATAGAAAATTATATCATTTTTCTATAAAAATATAATTTGGGTAAAATTATTTCATTTACCCTCTTTATAAAACAATATTGTGTCAATTCTCAGTTTAGTACGATTTTCTAACATTTGAACTGATCAATCAACGCAATACAAAACACTTGATATAAAATTTACAAATACGCTCTCTCGTATATACACTCAAACTCAATCTAGGGTATTTCTAACCCTATCTTTATCGAGTTACACCACAGAGCCAAGGTTACTACTCAACCAATAGCTCTGATACCAACTGTAGCGACCCAAATTTCCTGTACCTTTTGAGCTGATTGAATAGCACTAATCCAACTCAAATTGTACTGGAAACCTAGTTGCCAAATGAAAGAATTTAGAGGATGAGATAAGTAAGAAAGATATTTTAGAATAGAAGAATAAGAAGAAGAACAACACACAAAATCAGAGTCTCACATCGCAGCGGAACAAAATATAATATAGAAATAATCTTTATTGAGAGCTTGAAAATACTTACAACATCAGAGTACATCAATACACTTGGACAGATATAACAACCTGTCCTCATATACATCACACATCGGAATGTACTAGATATAATCATACGTCTGAACTCTTCCAACATGTCTCTAGACTTTGCAAAACCTGATAAGCTGGACCTGTACAACCCGGGCTAACCCGAGCATTACAAATACCCGGTCAGTCTGGTGAACTAGACTGAGAATAACTCGCACAGTTTAAGGGGAATCATCCAACTTGATTTTTAAGTTCAAATCTCTTTCGAAAGAAAAGGATAATAGTAAGACCAACCCACACATAAACACGAACGGTTTTTACCTTACTATAACCCAAAACAGTTTTGAAATCATATCTTATTCTGATATTATAATAGTGTCTAAATACAAGTAAATAACAATCTAGTGGAAGCTTGCATCTCACGCTCCACATATATAGTATACAATCAAAATCCGCGGGCGCTTATTGGAGCTTGGATTCCGACTATGACAAGGTATGGGACCACCTGCCGATAGTGTACATCTAGAGGTGAATACACTGGGTTCAACAAGAACATCTTGCAACCCGGCCCACACATGACCTACCACTCATTTCGCTTGAGTGTATCAAATGCTTGGGATCAGCAACCGCCTCCCGAAATGGGAC
Organism: Allium sativum; assembly: GCA_030737875.1. Taxonomy (NCBI): domain Eukaryota; kingdom Viridiplantae; phylum Streptophyta; class Magnoliopsida; order Asparagales; family Amaryllidaceae; genus Allium; species Allium sativum. The sequence goes on along the minus strand of CM060912.1, from coordinate 961,369,401 downwards.
AGCATCGATAGATTAAAGAAGCAAAAAGAATTTTCTCCAGATAGGTGATTATACATCCAAATGGGAGCGACCCACATAGCCATGCTGCCTGCCCGATTTTTGTCATTTCCCTGTTGATGAGACTTAAGGTTATAATCGACTTTTGAATGATGATAAACATACTGATTGTGATAATGTGGTGCAAGATGTTTGATCAAATGACTCAAAATACATAAATGTTGATTTAAAGAATCATTTCACAACCGACGAAGTAAGTACTCATTTATCAAAATTAAAATTGCTAATGTGGTTATGAAAATGGATTATTAAATTAAATCATTTCAAAACCGACGAAGTAAGGGAGGAAGGACGTGTTTATAGGAGGGAGCTGGTGGCCTTTGCATTTTTTTGTTATTAATTTAAACGGCGGCCAGAAGAGGAAATTTAAAATATTTGGAGTGCTTTTAGTTTTGGTGGCCAGAAGTGTAAATAGGGGTACGAATAGTAGCACCTAAAGAAAAAAGTGAGTTTTACTATGTTTTGAAGAGGAGAGGACGCAGAGCGACGTGTTGAGGGAAAAAGATGGATCGGTTCTTTTCCCACTCCATGAAAACATTTTAATTTCAAATGACAACTAACATTTTAATTCTAAATGACAACTTTACCATTAAAAACGACACTATATTAGTAACAAAATTACCCTTAAAACGTGGTACTTTTTTGAAACCACGCCACTCTTTCCCTACTGTTTAACTATAACGTCGTCCGTTTTAGGGTCAACGCAACAAGAATAAGGGAGCGAGCTTCCTTTTCTTCAAGAATAAAAATGGACTATGTATACAGAATATCACGTTAGTGAGTAACGTGGGTTCCAGCACAGTTCGCATGATACTAGGATATTTTTCTAACTATAACCACGTCTGCATGTAACGTGGGTCCTGTGCCAATCACGTTCTACTGCAAGGCTGAATATATGATAACACAGTGATGAACTAGACTTTAACTTCAACTTGATAACAAATGGCATACATACAAGACATACATCAACAAGATTTAAACTTCAACTTGATAGCAAATGGCATGTTGTCAGCAATGCTATTTGTTGGTACAAACGCAAGATAGTAAATGGCATAATAATTTAACATGCTTTCAGCTACTTGATAGTAAATGACATAGTTTAACATGTTGTCAAAATAGTTTGACATTGGCAGAATAATTTGACATAATTTCTGAAGACAGTTGATTTATAAGAAAAATGGGTTGATTTAGGTTTTGAAGGTGGTTGGTTGAGGAGGAAGATGCTGATTTTTTGAAGCGTTTTTTTAACAAGGGTAATATGGGAAGACAGTGGGGGGTGGCAACAAGAAAATGTGGGGTGTTTTTTCAAAACTAACGGGTTGGGAAAGGAAATAAATGGGATGGAAATAGATTTTGCCAAAAAAAGAGGGGTCCGGACTTGTACAAGTTTGTTTGAGTCATAATATATAAATGCAAGTGGATATACAGACAAAAACTAAATACAGAGTTAGAGACACAAACTCTGAATCGTAGGATTTATTTGTCTTTATATGGAAGGTAGAGTTCAAGTGAAGATCTAGCAGTTGAGATTGATTATGTCTAAATTTGTGTCACCATTTTTTGTTGAATTAGACTTTCCCTACATAAATTGAATTTTCAAATAAAATATGCTCCAAGATTTTTGTTACACTGATTTACATAACAAAAATACGGTTGGTGTAGCGACCCAAATTTCCTGTACCTTTTGAGCTGATTGAATAACACTAATCCAACTCAAATTGTACTGGAAACCCAGATGCCAAATGAAAGAATTTAGAGGATGAGATAAGAAAGAAAGAAATTTTGGAATAGAAGAATAAGAAGAAGAAGAACACACAAAATCAGAGTCTCACATCGCAGCGGAACAAAATATAATATAGAAATAATCTTTATTGAAAGCTTGAAAATACTTACAACATCAGAGTACATCAATACACTTGGACATTTATAACAACCTGTCCTCATATACATCACACAGCGGAATATACTAGATATAATCATGCGTCTGAACTCTTCCAACATGTCTCTAGACTTCGCAGAACCTGATAAGCTGGACCTGTACAACCCGGGCTAACCCGAGCATTACAAATACCGGGTCAGTCTGGTGAACCAGAGTGAGAATAACTCGCACAGTATAAGGGGAATAATCCAACTTGATTTTTAAGTTCAAATCTTTTTCGAAAGAAAAGGATAATAGTAAGACCAACCCACACATAAACACGGACGGTTTTTACCTTACTATAACCCAAAACAGTTTTGAAATCATATCTTATTCTGATATTACAATAGTGTCTAAATACAAGTAAATAACAATCTAGTGGAACGCTTGCATCTCACGCTCCACATGTATAGTATACAATCAAAAACCGCGGGCGCTTATTGAAGCTTGGATTCCGACTATGATAAGGTATGGGACCACCTGCCGATAGTGTACATCTAGAGGCGAATACACTAGGTTCAACAAGAACATCTTGCAACCCGGCCCACACATGACCGACCACTCATTTCGCTTGAGTGTATCGAATGTATATCACCGACGGTTGGGATCAGCAACCGCCTCCCGAAATGGGACATCATCGATGGATTAAAGAAGCAAAAAGAATTTTCTCTAGATAGGTGATTATACATCCTAATGGGAGCGACCCACATAGCCATGCTGCCTGCCCGATTTTTGTCGTTTTCTCGGTTGATGAGGCTTGAGGTTATAATCGACTTTTGAAACATCCGGCCACCTTTTACATCGTCCATACACATCATCCAGGGACAGGATGAACGAAGGAACTCTCCTAATGCATCCAATATAGGAATCACCCCATGGATCAGTAGCGAATAGTCCTTGCAATCCGAAGATTCCAATCACGACAGAATCACAAGTCATCATAACTCTGGTAGCTAGCCAGAGAAATTTAACCAGTAGTTCTTCAGCTTATGAAGTTCAATGGTCTTCAATGCTCCAACTCGACCATCTTCTGACATCTTTAACGTTTACGTATTTATTGGTTGGAATGGTTTTCGAATATAAATTCGATCCCGATCTTTCCGAACCAACAATCGATTTGGCCAGATTCTGATAGTCGGTGTTTTAACTATCAAAACAATAATCACCCATATAAAAATAAAGTGGATCCATTGGTTTTGTATCCGGCGTCACTTGGCCTCGTTTAGTCAAACATTCATTTATAACTCTTTCGATATTTGAAGTACGCCCCTTCACTTCTTATTCCTAAATCAATTTTCCCAACTTTTCAAATTATAGTTTATCATATCCTTCGCAGAAATATTATTTTAATTCTCTCAACTACCTTCGTCTCTAAACCAATATCACCCTTGGACAATCATGAAATCGTTCAAGTTGGAGTATTTTATTTATCTCTCAGACCTTGAGTCGACAACATTCTTATCTTCGAATTAAATAGAAGTTTATTAATGAAATTTTGGATTCCAAGAACTATCCCAACAATTTCATCAACTATATAATATCTTTTATAATCCACTCATCTTATTTGATGTAAATAACTTCATTTCTCAAAGACACTTGTTAGATCTTTACGTTAATAATCGATTCTCATCCACCTAAGCGTTCGTTCACTTTCTACTCATATTAAATCATATTTGAAACTTTCCTTTTTAGAGAATTCCTTACACGGAATGAATTCAAAATCCGACTCATCTAATTATGAGTAAAACTTATAAAAATCCTTTTTGGCTAAAACCAAGGCCTTACAAATTTACTTTATCACCATTTCTATTTAAACCTGGTTTCTTCACTTTAAAAGTTAATATTTTTCTTTTTATAGAAATCTTGACTTGATATATCAAACACAATTTCATTACATTTGAAAAACACTATTATATATTGAAGTCCTTTTTATCTAGTCACCCTATGGATTCATATTCATACTATACTTTTTAAAATCTCGTTTACAGGTCCACTCGTATGTTTCTTTCCATGTATAAGTTCAGTCCCTTGCCATAGGTCGTACGGGCTTTCCTATGTAAATCTATACCACTTCAACGCAGTACCATTTTATCCTTGAAGTTGTTTTGGACTGCTACCCTTGATCAAGTTATGTTTTCTTACCATGAACTATCACGTGTTCACTTAGGATTTATGCCACCTAGGACCACTAGGTATTATGCTACCTAATGAACATTTCCGTGTCTCGATTTGGTTTTGGCCACCTAGGACCACTAGGGATTATGCCACACGTCAACCGCGCCCTTTATCCCGCGTATGTATCGTGAATCGTTTTCCATGTCTAGACGCACATGTTCCTCAATGTGCCATCCGAGTTCCGTGCCAAGGCAAATAAAGAAATACGGAACTCGGTCGGGAGCTTTAAGTCGTCTGCTGATGCAGATATCAAGGTCTGTTTTTGTACCCGTGGCTATGGTCCCACGTGACCCCTCCCTCAACTACTGAAAGACAACCCAAGAAAAATCATGTATGAGAACCACATCCCGGCCCCACTATAGCCCCACTTTCCTATAGGCCAACCTCACCCATGACTCGATAGCAAGAACATGGTCGGTTGGGGGTTCCCTGCCTTTCCGTTCGTACACGATTGACTAAAGATGGTAGGTAGTCGGCGACGTGCTATCCAGGGTAAAATCAAGTATCGTTGACTCCACGCTAATCCATCCCAGTCTTTAGGTCGCTCTCATAGCAACCAAGGCATACTCTTGGCTCTTCTACCGCAGACCTTAACCTCTGTGAGGTCGGGTTTCATGGACCACCTGCCACCTCACAGAGGGATACCAAGAGTACCCTCGCGTCCCCCGAAGCTACCGCTTCGTTACCCAGTTCGTTGGAGCCCTTATCCAAGTCGGATAATTTGCTCCTCCTCGTGTGTTTAAGCGATGACCTACCATATCGGGTTACTCATCCATTCATGAACTAGTCCCATGTCCTTGGCTAAGAATTATTACTTAGTTATACTTAACTGAGGTTTACCACTTAGCCTCTTTTCCCCGTTACCCTTGATTAACCACAATTTTCTACCTAGTTCCTCTCACTAGGGTTTTGTCTATTGGGTTAAGTGTTGTTATTCAGGTTCATGACTTAGCCCGTCTACGAATCATGTCAAGATTGGCTAAGTATTTAAGTTCAAGGTTTAGCCCTACAAGTTGGTTAAGTATACCAAGAAGCTCATGACTTAACCCTATCAAGTCAAATTGGTTAAGTATTTATTTGTCTTAACCCTATCAGATTATCATGTTAGATTGATTAAGCATAGATTATCTTAATCCCATCAGATTATCAAGTCGGGTTGGTTAAGTATAGGTTAACTTAACCCCATCCACTAATCGTATTACAATGGTTAAGCCTAATTTAAAAGGTCTTGTGACTTAACCCTACCAGGTCCACATATTAGATTGGTTAAGTGTAGGTTACTTAACCTCATCAAATCATCATGTATAATTGGTTAAGTATAAGTTACTTAACCACATTAAATTATAATGTTAAGTTGGTTAAGTATTGGTTACTTAACCCCATTGAATTACCAAGTTTAGAATGGTTAAGTGGTTAACTTAATCCCATCGAATTACCTTGCTTAGATTAGTTAAGTGAAAGTTACTTAACCCCATCTAATTACCGTGTTTAGATTAGTTAAGTCTAAGTTACTTAACCCCATCTAATTACCAAGTCGGATTAGTTAAGTGTAAATTACTTAACCCCATCTAATTACCAAATCGGATTAGCTAAGTGTAAATTACTTAACCCCATCCCCTAATTGTCTTGTATGGTTAAGTGTCATTAAGAAATCAAGCCCGGTCCCACTTAACCTACCCATTCGTGTCATATCGGTTAAGTGTCATTAGTCAAATTTACTTAACCTTATCATGTGGCATTAATTTAATTAATGCACTCTCAACCTCTCACATTCGATCTTGTTTTGGTTACTAGTTAAGTCGGGCGGGTCCGGGTAGTTTTACACCACAACCTAGTCTAACCTCGGGTCTTAAGCGCGACATGACCAACTTCCCACACTGGATCCTATTGTTTGTAGCCACTAGTTAAGCCGGGCGGGTCCGGGTAGATTTATGCTACAAACTCAACCCAACCTCGAGTTGGCCACCTTCATGTTTGGTCTAGTGTCTTATTACACTTACAACCCACCCATGTCTAGTTCAAGTTCCATGTTTTCCCACGTGTCATGATCATATTTAAATGTATCATGAATGTCATGTTCTCATATAAACCCCATGTCAAGTTTTTCATGTCATACCCACGTTTTTCCCTAAGCTACCCAAACGTATTTCCAACCCAAGTGGAAGCGAGTCACATAGTAGGGTATTATGCCAACATATTGGCCACAAACATGCATAGTATCATAAGGGGATTTGGCCACAAACATGCATAGCATTCTAAGGTAATTTGGCCACAAACATGCATAGTATCATAAGGGAATTTGGCCATAAGCATGCATAGTGTCATAAGGGAATTTGGCCATAAGCATGCATAGTATCATAAGTGAATTTGGCCACAAACATGCATAGCATTCTAAGGTAATTTGGCCACAAACATGCATAAGCCCCCAAAGTCAAATCTTTGCCCATGTTTCACAAGTCAAGTGGTTCCCAAAGGTTCATGCTAACATTTCATAGATAAAGATTCAAACTTGCAAGATATACTAGGTAAAACATAACATGAATGGCATGATTAAGTCGCTACAACTTAGCCCAAGGTCATAGATCATAGGAAAGGGGCAAATTTAGGTTCACATAAGCTAGCATACTTATGTTTCATCGCATTTTATCCCATGTCACATTAGAACCACCGTTAGAATCTACAAGTAGCTATAACTTACATAGCGAGGCTTAGAGAATGCGCATGAACCGTCATGACGAAGAAAGGTGGCTCCTTTGAGGAAGAACCGTGATGAAATCGTCGTAGCAACGTTGATCGAGCCTCGATTTGGTGTAGCAAGCTTGCACCTTTCGATTCGGATCCGATTTGCATGCATAGTCTCTTGGAGTTGGAGATGGAGGCCATGATCACTTGGCATTTGGGCAGCACTTCGTGGCATGAGTGATTTGTGAGGGTTTAGGGTAGGCTTAGGGGTCTTTTTATAGAGATTAGGAGCATTTTAGGCCATAGGATTAACCCTAGATCGAATCCAAGCCATCCAGAATTGTCACAAGCCTCCAAGCCGAGCCAACATGACAAGCAGGTGCACCAGGTCGGGGTTCTGCAGGGGGGAGTCGACCCAGGGGTCGACACCCATGTCGACCCCCTGGGGAGGGGTCGACCCAGGGGTCGACACCCTGTGTGCCTGGCGGGAATTTTCCCACCTTCTCTTTCTGGGCTGAATTTCAAATCTGTTTTCGGATTTGAATTTTCGTGAAACTTCGCGGGGCCATATCTCGGTCATACGGACTCCGATTTACGAAATTTCGGACTCTATTTCGCGTATTTTTCCGAGACGAACGCAATGGCGCAACCCGTTTATCCTGATTCAGATTTTATAATTTAATTCTGCCTTGATTCTTGTCTTAACACGTTGTTAAAATTCAGGTTGTTACATTCTCCCCTCCTTTAAGGATTTCGTCCCCGAAATCACCAAGTTAGGAAGAACACATCCTACCATCCATCATCCATCTACTCAAAACATCATCCACAGGAAAACATTGTCCTTAAACTATTTCTAATGCCATATGAACATATGCAAAACGTGTGTGTATATGCTCCTTAGCTAATGCTAATGATCAGGCCTGAATGATCTTGAAATGCGAAATATGTTTAGTGCCATGAATCCAACATGTATGCAAATAGTCCTAGCCATATAAATGCTATATGTGTGCACAACCATTCATTCTTATGCAACATCCGCATGATAACACATTCAATTTCATCCATAAACAGGTATAAATACTCGTGCATATGCAATATGAAATGTGAGTGCGTCGATCTAGTATCTAATGTGTATTCGCGCATCCACGAGCAACCACTTGCAACCATATCAATCATAACATGTTTAAAACACATGTTTACATCCATAGGATTCTACCTAAGGTTCTCACGATAGGATCGAGGAGATAAACAAGGTAAACTCCCTACGGGGTTTGCAACAGAAACAGGACCGAGAGGATATTCACCAAAAGATAACATGCGAGCAAACTCTACAGGAAAAACCAGGGATCAAGGATACACTCTTTAAAAAGAGGTACGATGCGCGTGTCTAGCCTTACGTCTTCTAAGTTGCGTTTCCTTGAGCTTAATTCCTCGGTGCCTTGACCATCTTTTGAACTCCATGATTTCGTAGATCCTTGATTCCTATTTCCAAGATATGAGTTAGAACTCATTTCATTGTCGCCTCTTATTCCACTTTCACTTATCCTTTCCCTAGTATACTTGGCTCAAACGTATCCACTTACTCATGCAAGCTCTCCAAAATTCACTAGGGAATTCTGGATCTCGTCTGTTGGTGCCAATCCATGTTGCCAAGTGTACTTACTAGGGTGATCCCCATAACTCATGCATAAGTGAAACGAAACATCCGAATTAGCGGCGAATTCTACTCGAACGGATTACCAACAACTGCATCATGAGATTCTAGGTAGCTAGCCATGACAGAACCTAGAAGGTTACACGAGACTTCGAGGGTATTACCAAAGCAAGTCAAGAGTCTAACTACCCTCCTTTCAAAACCGAGAATGGCACCCCTTATTGGATGACCACTTTATCCCTGAAATCCATCCACGGCCTAGAAACATAGGCATTCTGAAATCAAAACAAGTCATGAATAAATGGACCGATCGTCCAACAAGATTTGGGACAAAAATGGGATCTTCTATCATGCTAGTACTAAGGTGCAGAGACTCAAATATCGAGGCAGACTTAAATGATGCGATGATCAAAACAAAGTCTGGACGGGATGATAGAAAAGAAAGGCTAAGCCTTTTACAGAAACGGTACCATTCCTCTTAGGTACGCTAGAAATGAGAGCATACAATTGCCCTCTAGCTAATCTTGTCCTTATCTTCCTTTGTGGATCAAGCCCGTGTCCTTTATCCTTGCTCTTATTATCCCTTCTTATAACTTCGGTAACAGGTCTCTCGAGAACTTCCTCCATCGTACGGGAAAACACTTACGTAGCTAGACAAGGATTAGTCACAGTTAAAACTACTATGACTACAGATGGAGGAAAGAAAGGAAAAGAGATTCAATCAAGGAAACAAAGGATAGTGCTAATGGCTTTTGGGGAATAGCCTTTAAAAACGTTTCTTGAAAAATGCTTCTTTGTAAAACGGTTTCTCAAATAGTTTTCAGAAGGTTTTAGAAACTTTTGCCCAGTCTGGTAACCTGGCTCTAATACCAAATGTAACACCCCACCTCCGCTAGGGTCACTCACAAAGGGAATGCACTAGGTTTGGTGAAGCATTATCGAGGTAAACATGCACAGAAATATTACAAGACAGAACCTATATAAAACAGCGGAAGTAAAACAAATTTCATTACCTTATAAAATAAGGTCTAAAGCCTTTTACATCAGAATACATCAAAACCTGTCTTGCAATAGTAAAGAAGCATAAAACCATTACATAAATTATTCCCCAAGTAAAACAGTAAAGTAGCCATAGCCAAGAAAAGTCCAAGCCATGCGTGATGACCTTCAAGCAGAAGAAGTCCGAACTAGATAACAGGGTTTCCTCCCTGAAACCTGGGGGGGAACGGAAGACAAAGAGGCGAAACAAAACGTGGTCATTCATAAAGACTGGTAAGTCCTATCTACTTCCAGTATAAAAACAGGTAAAGGTAACATGACATGCATAAACTGAAAGTAAACATAAGGATGACTACAAGATAGATAAGCTCAACCAAGATAACTGGATGAACTACTGTAGCAAGGTAAACTATGGTATCATGATAAACTACGGTGTCAAGGGTCAATGTATCACATCGTCAGGTTTCTATCATGTATACTATCACAAGGTATCTATCATGTATAACATCCCACGGTATCTATCCTGTATATTTGCTTTGCACCTCTCGTACTAGTATCCCAACCCGCGTCATGTGTTAACTATGAATGTCCCTTGCCCAATGTCATGTAATGGTACATGTCAACCTAATATATAGCATATGTAGGTTTTCCCAACTCGTATGTTTCTTTCCATGTATAAGTTCAGTCCCTTGCCATAGGCCGCACGGGCTTTCCTATGTAAATCTATACCACTTCAACGCATTACCATTTTATCCTTGAAGTTGTTTTGAACTGCTACCCTTGATCTAGTTATGTTTTCTTACCATGAACTATCGCGTGTTCACTTAGGATTTATGCCACCTAGGACCACTAGGGATTATGCTACCTAATGAACGTTTTCGTGTCTCGGTTTGGGTTTTGGCCACCTAGGACCACTAGGGATTATGCCACCCGTCAACCGTGCCCTTTATCCCGCGTATGTATCGTGAATCGTTTTCCATGTCTAGACGCACATGTTCCTCAATGTGCCATCCGAGTTCCGTGCCAGGGCAAATCAAGAAATACGGAACTCGGTCGGGAGCTTTAAGTCGTCTGTTGATGCAGATATCAAGGTCTGTTTTTGTACCCGTGGCTATGGTCCCACGTGACCCCTCCCTCAACTACTGAAAGGCAACCCAAGAAAAATCATGTATGAGAACCACATCCCGGCCCCACTATAGCCCCACTTTCCTATAGGCCAATCTCACCCATGACTCAATAGCAAGAACATGGTAAGTTGGGGGTTCCCTGCCTTTCCGTTCGTACACGATTGACTAAAGATGGTAGGTAGTTGGCGACGTGCTATCCAGGGAAAACTCAAGTATCGTCGACTCCACGCTAATCCATCCCAGTCTTTAGGTCGCTCGCATAGCAACCAAGGCATACTCTTGGCTCTTCTACCGCAGACCTTAACCTCTGTGAGGCCGGGTTTCATGGACCACCTGCCACCTCACAAAGGGATACCAAGAGTACCCTCGCATCCCCCGAAGCTATCGCTTCGTTACCCAGTTCGTTGGAGCCCTTATCCAAGTCGGATAATTTGCTCCTCCTGGTGTGCTTAAGCGATGACCTACCATATCGGGTTACTCATCCATTCATGAACTAGTCCCATGTCCTTGGCTAAGAATTATTACTTAGTTATACTTAACTGAGGTTTACCACTTAGCCTCTTTTCCCCGTTACCCTTGATTAACCACGATTTTCTACCTAGTTCCTCTCACTAGGGTTTTGTCTATTGGGTTAAGTGTTGTTATTCAAGTTCATGACTTAGCCCGCCTACGAATCATGTCAAGATTGGCTAAGTATTTAAGTTCAAGGTTTAGCCCTACAAGTTGGTTAAGTATACCAAGAAGCTCATGACTTAACCCTATCAAGTCAAATTGGTTAAGTATTTATTTGTCTTAACCCTATCAGATTATCATGTTAGATTGATTAAGCATAGATTATCTTAATCCCATCAGATTGTCAAGTCGGATTGGTTAAGTATAGGTTAACTTAACCCCATCCACTAATCGTATTACAATGGTTAAGCCTAATTTAAAAGGTCTTGTGACTTAACCCTACCATGTCCACATATTAGATCGGTTAAGTTTAGGTTACTTAACCTCATCAAATCATCATGTATAAATGGTTAAGTATAAGTTACTTAACCCCACTAAATTATCATGCTAAGTTGGTTAAGTATTGTTTACTTAACCCCATTGAATTACCAAGTTTAGATTGGTTAAGTGGTTAACTTAATCCCATCGAATTACCATGCTTAGATTAGTTAAGTGAAGGTTACTTAACCCCATCTAATTACCGTGTTTAGATTAGTTAAGTCTAAGTTACTTAACCCCATCTAATTACCAAGTCGGATTAGTTAAGTGTAAATTACTTAACCCCATCTAATTACCAAGTCGGATTAGTTAAGTGTAAATTACTTAACCCCATCCCCTAATTGTCTTGTATGGTTAAGTGTCATTAAGAAATCAAGCCCGGTCCCACTTAACCTACCCATTCGTGTCATATCGGTTAAGTGTCATTAGTCAAATTTACTTAACCTTATCATGTGGCATTAATTTAATTAATGCACTCTCAACCTCTCACATTAGACCTTGTTGTGGTTACTAGTTAAGTCGGGCGGGTCCGGGTAGTTTTACACCACAACCTAGTCTAACCTCGGGTCTTAAGCGCGACATGACCAACTTCCCACATTGGATCCTATTGTTTGTAGCCACTAGTTAAGCCGGGCGGGTCCGGGTAGATTTATGCTACAAACTCAACCCAACCTCGAGTTGGCCACCTTCATGTTTGGTCTACTGTCTTATTACACTTACAACCCACCCATGTCTAGTTCAAGTTCCATGTTTTCCCACGTGTCATGACCATATTTAAATGTATCATGAATGTCATGTTCTCATATAAACCCCATGTCAAGTTTTTCATGTCATACCCACGTTTTTCCCTAAGCTACCCAAACGTATTTCCAACCCAAGTGGAAGCGAGTCACATAGTAGGGTATTATGCCAACATATTGGCTACAAACATGCATAGTATCATAAGGGGATTTGGCCACAAACATGCATAGCATTCTAAGGTAATTTGGCCACAAACATGCATAGTATCATAAGGGAATTTGGCCATAAGCATGCATAGTGTCATAAGGGAATTTGGCCATAAGCATGCATAGTATCATAAGTGAATTTGGCCACAAACATGCATAGAATTCTAAGGTAATTTGGCCACAAACATGCATAAGCCCCCAAAGTCAAATCTTTGCCCATGTTTCACAAGTCAAGTGGTTCCCAAAGGTTCATGCTAACATTTCATAGATAAAGATTCAAACTTGCAAGATATACTAGGTTAAACATAACATGAATGGCATGATTAAGTCGCTACAACTTAGCCCAAGGTCATAGATCATAGAAAAGGGGCAAATTTAAGTTCACATAAGCTAGCATACTTATGCTTCATCGCATTTTATCCCATGTCACATTAGAACCACCGTTAGAATCTACAAGTAGCTAGAACTTACATAGCAAGGCTTAGAGAATGCGCATGAACCGTCATGACGAAGAAAGGTGGCTCCTTTGAGGAAGAACCATCATGAAATCGTCGTAGCAACGTTGATCAAGCCTCGATTTGGTGTAGCAAGCTTGCACCTTTCGATTCGGATCCAATTTGCATGCATAGTCTCTTGGAGTTGGAGATGGAGGCCATGATCACTTGGCATTTGGGCAGCACTTCGTGGCATGAGTGATTTGTGAGGGTTTAGGGTAGGCTTAGGGGTCTTTTTATAGAGATTAGGAGCATTTTAGGCCATAGGATTAACCCTAGATCGAATCCAAGCCATCCAGAATCGTCACAAGCCTCCAAGCCGAGCCAACATGACAAGCAGGTGCACCAGGTCGGGGTTCTGCAGGGGGGAGTCGACCCAGGGGTCGACACCCATGTCGACCCCCTGGGGAGGGGTCGACCCAGGGGTCGACACCCTGTGTGCCTGGCGGGAATTTTCCCGCCTTCTCTTTCTGGGCTGAATTTCAAATCTGTTTTCGGATTTGAATTTTCGTGAAACTTCGCGAGGCCATATCTCGGTCATACGGACTCCGATTTACGAAATTTCGGACTCTATTTCGCGTATTTTTCTGAGACGAATGCAATGGTGCAACCCATTTCTCCTGATTCAAATTTTATAATTTATTTCTGCCTTTATTCTTGTCTTAACACGTTGTTAAAATTCGGGTTGTTACAAATAAACAACATATTTGAGGAATCCGGTCGGATTCCTCTAACCTGTCCTTCCCTGCATCAAATGGGTTGCCTCAATTTTAACACAACCATACAGTTCAACCAATAACAGTCAACAAACAATTTATAACATTCAATCACCAACCATTAGCAAACATTAAAAATAAAAACCCGGTTTATATAAAATATAAACGGGGTAACTGAGTGAGTTGAACTCACCTGATTCGTCCATCTCTGAAACTGTTTATTTTAATTAAATTAAAACGACGTTTAATTTAATTAAAAATCCCAGTAGCTGTCTACTCTGACCAAACCAGCTTCATCTGTTGTGCTCGTCGATACGGATCTGTGGCATCCGATACTGTTGTTGTATGACACAGTTATAAACTAAATACGGTATTCACAAATTTAAAATGTTATTATTAAAACTTTTAGTTATATAAAAACTAATATAACATTTCATTACTCTTCTTTGGACCTGATTAAGCAAAATGTATTGTATTATGGCCACACTCTCTACTGTTCATGTTATAATTTAACACTTCAAGTTTATATAACACTCACGTTACATAAAATTGCCTTGACTTAGGCTTTGTTTGACATTATTAGGGATGTTAATAAGTTATTAGGCATAATATAATATATTATTCGATGTGCCAAAAATAATCTTTTAACTTAAACAAGATTTAAAAATGGATTACTTTATATCTGCCGTCCCAACATGAAATGATCCACACCGTCCCCTGTTCACACGACACAGTCCTTCAACTCCTTGTTCTGCACTTCACCGCATATATATATCCTTCAAACCCAATACTGCTACCAGCCTACCACTCATGCAAGTCTTTGCTGCCCACCATCTTCTTGCCAAAAACATTTGCAATAGTAAACCATTTTCTCCATTTCTTTGTTACATTCTGCCCAAGACCACCTGTAATTTCCCACCTGCTACCGAACATTTGAACCCATTTCCCCTACTTCCTTCCGCATTTAAACGCAATGTCCTTCTTCTTTTTTTCGGTGAACACAATTTCAGTCGAACGCCATCAGAACACCATACAACCGCCACCTCCCTTTTAAACACCAAAAGCCCTTTTTTTCCAGTCCAACACCTCTTTCACTTCACCCTCCATACAAGCTTACGTGCCACTACTCCCTTCTTTTCATTTTAAAATGTCCAAAACCCACCTTACTTTGTACCTCCTATCCCTTTCCACATGCATTAGCAACGCAAGTTGCTCCATTTCGCATGCACCCTCTCCCTATCCACTTCGCCACTGTCTCACCTCGACCCGCCAACGCTGCTGCTCCCCATGTTCTTTACACCAACTACCTTGATCACCACAGCCGACCCCCTCAGTTTCTCTCCACTCGACTCCCGTTCCTTCCACTCTTTGGTTCCGCACCTCCCAGTTCCGCACCTCCCAGTTCGTCACCCTGCCCACGCACTGCATGCTTCCACCGCGACTGCCCAGTCTCATCAGTCCACCAGGACCCGCTCCGGCATCATGCGCCCATTCCCCACTCAGATCTGCCACATGCGACAGTGCATCCGAGATATATCGCTCGAATGGATGCCGCATTTTCAGTGGGAGGATGAGTTGCATTTGTATTTATTTTTTTAAGAAAAGGTAGCTTTCGTTTTACTTAAAATTCTTGAACGAATCAGAGAAAGGAATTGTAGAGATATTTATAGGTGAGGAACCGTGGGGGGCAAGGTTTTGAGAGCATAGGCTTGCAGAAAAATGTAGGGAAGGTTGAGTTTTCCGAAAACGTGGCAGGCAAGGTTTTATGGTGGTTTGGCGGACAAGCAAAGTGTTTATTTGGGCCGCAAGGAATGCGTTTGTTTGAGGTGCAAGAAAAAAATTATCTGGACACGAGTGAACAAATATTTTGATCCAAGAAAAGATACCCGATTGAAGGAGTTTTAAATATATATTTAATATGCCCCGTTTTGAATTTAAATACGTCCGTTGTGCGGCTGCTAGAAATTTAACTGAGAATTGTATTTATAGCTTGCCCTTTTTATATTATAATGTGTATCATTCAATTTGCTTAGTATATGAAGTTTAGCGTACTCCGTCATATAATACTCCATTTAAATACAGACCCCTATGGATAGAAATAAAAATATAGTCGTGTCCAGCGATGTTTCACTATCCCAAAAATATAATAATATCGGTAGGTTAACTTTTTTGTGAAACCCCGAAATACTAATATAGGGTGCAAAATACTTCAAATAAAAAGTTGCATATTTAATTTATTAAAAATTACAGTAAAATTCTAAAAATTAAATAATAACTACATCTCAAAAGAATCTTGTCCAGATTCGAATCCAGTATGCAGTTATTTCAAATAAACTGTTACGGTCGATGAACGATTCTATAGCGACTATTGGAAATTTTTATCTGGACATATCTTACAATCCATAATATGAAATCTTCATTTCTCTCTTCCGTTAGAAAAATACAGTTCAATGGATTCGAACGTTTCTTGTTTTAAAGAATTCCGACTTCAAACGAATTCTGTATATTCAATTAAAGTTCAGATCGAAAATTACGAACTACCGCGTCGTTTTCGAGCTCGTTTTAATTACAATATAAGTTATATATTTTTGAACTCGATTTTTATAAAATAAATTCGATATTAAATCTTCTAATGTCGCCAAATCAATATTTAAACAGATTAAAATATTCGTAGACAACGTTCAAAAATCTGGGATGTTACAGTTGGCAACTACTACCCAATCTCAAAACAAGAATAGTATACATTACTAGTTAAATTTTGAAATACGTTGTAAATATTTACTAAAAATTTATCGAATTAAATTTTAATATTTTTGAAAGTAAAAATTATGAAAAAAATCAAATAAAAAAAATATGCCAATAAATACCGAGTCGTACAAATAATAATTTATTTTCTGATTATTTATTTTAACCGTTTATTACCACGGTTGAATTTGTAAACTGAATTCATTGTTATTGTTTATTTATTTAAAAGAACTAAATAAAACAATTAAATCCATTTAATTGACATTTAGTTAACAAATCCAAATACTTAATTCATTGTTCAAATTTTAAATCAAAATATCAAATAATTAAACGATCTCACTAATAGAATTATAGTTATTAGGTTGATATAAATCCCTATTTTTGAATTTAATTTATTAAACTATTTTGTATTAATATATTATTATTTACAATCAATAAAATATTCAAAATAAAATGACAAATTACGGGACGTTGCATTTTTTACTTCAAATTCTACATCGTTATATTTTCCCACTTTCAGACCCACTTATTTTTTTCAAATTGATTAATTAAAACATTGTTAAATATTCTAAGCTTTAGAATTTACGGGAAAAAAAATGACAACACATCCATTGTGCAATTCAATATGAAAAACTACAAATATCACAATGGGCACCAAATCAACTAAAAATAAAGCAAACGCCAAGTGGCTACACATATCTATGGCATAAAATCATCAATCCAAACAATAATATAAACGTGTACTTATTAGTCGGACACCCAAACTCTATTTATGAAACTAAAAATGACAAACGACTTTTGTTTCCATAAATCTGCATTTACTTGGAGAACATAGAGAGGATTATACATGATAAAATAAAATAATAGGCAACATATCTAACTTGCAACATGAAAACAAGCACTCCAACTTGAACATATCAAATCAACTTACATAATCATGTCATGTCAAAACATGTAATCTTGTATTATAAGTGTTGCAAGCACATAATTCTATTAAAAACACGTATGATGTACATACGTCATCTATACACAATATCAAATCTGATCGATCACCTGATTACACAATTTTACTTCCCAACTAGTATCGCTTACTAGAACACTCTAGTGTGAACTTAGATCTGGTTTTTAATTGAAAATTGTCATTCTATTTACATAGTCATATACTATAATAGAGCATTTCAAAATCATATCAAGAATTCATATCCAATGCCTGATGTCAAGAATCAACTGAATTTTTTTAATTCGAATGGAGTAAATTGCCTCAAAATTATATACTTGAATCTGGATCAAGATCATCAATATGAATTAAATGACATACGTACATCCTACGTACTTATTCAAATTAGTTTTATTACTTTATTTATTTATTTTAGCATAAAATTTTAAATTAAACTACTTTATGAAAAAGTTTCACATTTAGAGATGATTTCGAAACTTATTACCAAATAGAGTTAATTTGTAACCAGTCGATAATTTTATAGCCGACATTCATAGAGCGAAACTATGTGAGCCCCATAATTAATAAAAAAAGTATAACGTGGATGTGTGTGTGCGTGTATATATATATATATATATATATATATATATATATAGAACTTTCATGTAGCGCAGCTATGAGTTGTGCCACCAGTAACAAATCTTTTTTAATAATATGTAGCACAACTCATAGTTGTTGAATCGTATATTAAAAAAAATTGGGTGCAAATCATAGTTATGCACTGACAAGATAGTTACAAAGTCGCTGATTAAGCTGCGGATTGGATAAAAACCAATCGTATTTGGTAATAAATTTCCAAACTAGCTTTAAATTCGAAATTCATTTGAAACCTAACCTACTTCAAAATTTATCCTTTATTTTCTTCACATTCATTCTCGTATATTTCGTATATTTTCTTTTATAATTCTAGCACTTATAAATCATCCTGTAAAATCATTTCGTTAAGCTTTGCTTAAGTTAAATTTTTTGTCGTATGCAGCACACATTGGTAGATCGACCACATTAAAATTTTAAGCTCAAATTAAATTTTGTTTAATAGCATCTTAAAGCCATATCAAATCATATATTCAATAATATTACAATTCAACCTACTTCAACTTTGGATTAACCCATAAACGTTACTTAACGGTTTATATAAATAACACTTAAGCTAATATATATTTCCTAACTTGCATTTAATTACACATCAAAAACCACAATTTCAAATTTCTATATCATTTCTATATTTAAGTTTTTATAAATATTTACAAGTACCCTAATGTTTGTTATCCACTCTAAACTTTAGTTTATACTCAGAAAATACTCTTCTGCTTCTTAAGAATTTAAACAACATCGGATATGTTTTACGAAACCAAACATTCAACAGAAAATAAATTTGGTTTTTAACTTACTACTTTTCATGTTATAACCCATAAGCTTTCTTCTTAATATTTTAAAAAACATAGCTTCATTTTCCAGTATAATTTGGAAATTCTGACCATCCAAAATCGTTGGGACTTTCATTTTAAATAAAATGAAATCTAGCAATAACATATCAAAATGAAAAGGTAACCAACTTAATGTACATGATATATGCATCCATATAATAATTTAATTGAAAACATCAGAATTAAACAATCGGATTTTATTTTATAATATTTTGAAATATTAGTAATAATAAAATAATACATAATTCCCTTTTATACATCAAATAAAATTTCTGAAATTCAAAAACAAAAATTTGCTTTTATTGAAAAAATTCTAAAAAAATTCTTTGAAATTTGAAAATGAGCACAGATGATGTTGCAATCACCGTCAGAATTATTTTTCAACGTTCGAAGTGAGTTTATTGCTTTAACGTTTCTTAGAATTCATTTATACCCATAAATACTATCAAACAATGCAACTGTTTATTTTAAAACTTTGAAAAATATTTTTTAAAATTATCAAATTTCAAACTTAAGTCGCTTCTATTTTAAACCATGTTTTAAATTACACTTAACTGATCTTACCTCTTGTACTAGATCATTTCACATAAGCACTTAGAAATGAAAACTTTAGAAAGAGAACATTTTCCCTTGTGGAAACCTTTATTGAGATCAGAAGATATAGACTCATATTTGACGCTGAAATCTCCTTTTCTTTCTGAAGAAGCTCTGTGAAGTACTTAACTCAGAATTCAAATAAAAAAGAATGGTATTCTCTCTCTGTAACGAACCGGAAAATTCGATGCTTGAATTTTCGACACAACTACATCCCGTGTCCAAACTTAAGTACCAAAAATCCAGAACGTCAAAGAAAGAAGTCAGAAGGTGAGAAAAAGATAAGAAAGAAAGATTAGAATAGAAGAAGAAGAAGAAGAAGAAATCACATCGCAGCGGAATAAAATATAATACAGAAATAACTCTTTATTGAAAACTTGAAATAATACTTACAATTCATTAGAGTACAGCGGCCATTTATTTCATCTGGACAGTTACAATAGTCTGTCCTCGTATACAACACACAACGGAATACTATATATATGATACGTCTGAACTCCTCTATCTTGTCTCCTGAAGTCCATATCATCTTACCTTGAACATGTAAACTCAGTCAGACCCAACTCGGTCTAACCCGAGCATCACAAACGCCATAGGTCAGTCTGGTGAACCAGCGTGAGAAA
This sequence comes from Allium sativum, assembly GCA_030737875.1. Lineage (NCBI taxonomy): Eukaryota > Viridiplantae > Streptophyta > Magnoliopsida > Asparagales > Amaryllidaceae > Allium > Allium sativum. The sequence continues at coordinate 961,349,256 of CM060912.1, read as the reverse complement.
AACCCACTAAATTATTGGTATCATCCATCTTGATTTTAAAGTTAAAAATCATTTTCGAAAGAAAAAGATAATCGTAAGACCAGCCCACACATAAACATAGACGCTTTTTACCTTACGATAACCCAAACCATTTTTGAAATCGTAATCTTTTCTGATATTATAATAATGTCTAAATACAAATAAATATCAATCTAGCAGAACGCTTGCATCTCACGCTCTACATATGTAGTATACAATCAAAACCGCGGGCGCCTATTTGGAATTGGATTTCCAACTATGACAAGGTATGGGACAACCTGCCAATTGTGTATCTCTAGAGGGGAATACACTGGGTTCTACAAGAACGTCTTGCAACCCGGCCCATACATGACCGACCACTAATTTCTCTTGAGTGTATCAAATATATTGTCACCTACGGTTGCTAGCAACATAACCGTTCCCAGGAGATACATAAGCGAAAAGAAGTAACAAATATGAATATTCTCTAGATGGTGACAATACAACCTAATGGGTGCGACCCACATAGCCATGCTACCTGCCCGAATTTTGTCATTTCCCGGTTGTGAGGCTTGAGGTTATAATCGTACTTCTAAATAATCTGGCAAACATTCACTTTGAATGCCACATCGTCAGATCCGTCAGATATCACAAATTGACGTTCAGAAATATGTTCTAGTGTTCAAGCTAAGAGAATGGCCATTCTCCGCCATCAACAGAAATACCTTTGTAAAAATCATCGTACGTGATCCCTTGGGAAATACTCTGTTAGACATTCGTCCATACAAGTTGTCCTGGGACAGGACAAACCGAAGGCACTCTCTTACTGCATAATAGGAATCACCCTATGATCAATAGCGAGTAGTCCTTGAAATCCGTCCATTTCAACCACAATAGGATCACTATTAGAATATCTTCGGGCGTGACTCCAGAGAATTCGACGTAATCCTTTCGCTTATGAAGATCCACAGTCTTCACTGCTTCATCTTCAAATCGTATATTCTACGTTTTCGTATTTGTTGGTTCAGAATGGTTTTCGAATATAAATTTGATCCTGGTCTTTCCGTACCAACAATCGTATTAGGCCAGATTTGATAGTCGGTTATTTAACTATCAAATAAAACAACCATTCATCCATAAAAGAAAATTTTAATTCATTGATTTAATATTCATCGTCATTTTAGCCCCTTTTGATTAACCATTCATTAATTCAAAACTTCTCTTCCTTTTCAATATTTGGAATCCTCATTTCTTTTCTTATATTAATATAAGAATATTCAATATCCCATCAATTTAAAATACTTTTAAAACGTATTTCTCATCTCGATCATTAGTCACTAACCGTAAACTAGTAAGAGAATAATCCCCTAAGTTTCAACCCCGAAGGCCAAAACCAACATTAGATTGACACTTAGAAAATGATCCAACTCACTAATCCCTAGTCAGTTTCTACTTTCCATAACCCCATTTCTTAACTTCTAACGAAAAAATTACTGTTATTCATTATCCCCTTAAAAGAGATATTTATCTAACTTATTAACATTTCAAATATTTTCAAATATGGTTTTGAAACCATTTGCTATTACCAGTATACAATATTCCATTTGAGGATATGACTTGCAAAATGTTTTGCTAAATATTTATTTATTTCTCAACAGACCAAGTACTTCCCGTATGATATAATTTCATTTACCAATTAAATTTCATTTTTAAACTTCATAAAATAAAGTCTTGATTTCTTAAACAGTTTCCATAACCATCTCTATATATTAATTACAACCCAATTTAGCTTTATTCCAATAAAGTTGGATTCCATATCAAAATATAAATATTATTTGTAACTTCTTTATACCTAAATATGATTTACAAACCATTTTCTATCATCATTATCGAAGATACGATTTTTCAAAATATTTGCTACATGCCTTCTTATTTCTAAAGTGAAATAAAGTTTTATTTATAACAAATATCATTTCTATTAACCAACTTCATTTTGATTTGACCTTTGCAAAACCAGGTTTTATATAAATAATCTTCATACCCATCCTTATAGATTGATTCATCTCAACTTGCATTCCATATCGTATATAAATATCGTCTGTAAATTCCTTACTGTTGAGATTTATTATCTAAAATCTTATGTAAATTCTTTAATGTTGTTTATACTATATTATTCAAATCAGTTCGACTTAGATTCAATTAGAAATCATAAATTTAAAATCTTTTCAAATTTAATTCCAACAAAATTCCATTTGTAATAGTTGCATTAGCCCATATTTACCTTATCCGAAAACAATATCCATTCTCGACTTATTCAGCGAACCTGATTTCATATTGAAAACTTCAAGTCCCAAATCTCAATTATAAATTCTAATTATAGTTTTATTTCAATAATCTCTTTTATAATTTTCCTTGCAATTGGAAAATTCCAAAATACTAATTTCAATACACATTTCCACTTTCTTTCCAAATTCCAAGCTTAGATTATATCTTTCTCAAAAGCTCCAATAATAATGTTTTTACTTCTTTATAAATGTACTTATAAAAATCGATTTCCTATGTTATTTGTTAAACAAACATTTACTTTCAATTCTAATTAATTTAGTTTCTAAATAACATTCTTATTTGAAAAATTATTTTTTTTAAATACTTTTATTTATCTAAATTCTGATTTAAAATCCATATATTATTTTTGACACTCAAGAATATCAGAAATCAAGATTTATTGTTATCTCACCCAAACATGTCATACACTATCACAGGTGATCAATCATACCATATAACAACACGTATATGGAAATAAATAAATAAATGTTGAGGAATCCAGTTGGATCCCTCCAATCTGTTTTCCTGCATTCACAGATGTTAGTCACAATAATAATAACTGTTCTGCTTCGATGCAGGATATCGCGGTATAAAGGTCATCCACTATATATATTGTGGGCGCATAGGGAAATTATCCGCTAATGGTACTGCAGGCATCCGCTAATGGTAATGCGGGAATTATCCAATCACCAATATTATTTTTATATATTATTATTGTATAATACTATCACTTTATACCAATCAATTTAGCAACCAGCAAGCAAGAAAATAAAATTTGAACTATTAAAAATAGTTCCCAATAATTTAACTAAGTGATTTTAACTCACCTCGGTTTTTCCTTTATTGAATATCCGTTTAAAATTCCATCTCGTCTCATCTACGTATCGGCTTGAATTGTCTTGAATGCAATTTATTTTTCACCTATGATCAATTTATAAATTTTATTAATCAGTTAAACAAATTTTTAACCTAAACTAACTTTTAAAATAATTTATCCTATGTGTATTTAAATAATTATATTTTAAATGAACTACTAAAATAAATGAGCAATTTATTCTATATAATTTAAATTTGGTAAAGCTTTTACCTTATTAACTGCCAACCACTTGCCAATATTCGTACTGCTATAATGCTTCAAAATATCACTGTTTACGCCAAATCCTTCTTGCAACCAATAGACCATTCATGCCTGAGCCCCAAAATACCAGACCATCTCCTTAATTGAATTTATCACCTACGAATGTTTTATTTTATCGATTAAATATTTATTTAATTTAAATTAACAACTAAATAATTTTTCTGTGAATTTAAATTAAAAAAAAACGTATACCTTAATTGGCTTTCAAATGTTGACCAATTCAAGAAGCAATTTAGCAATTACTAAGCCATTCCAACTGAGCATGGTCCCAATACCGTTGTCATCCTTAATGGTATTTCATTGAATAGCTTTCCGGCAGCTACTGCTATAGTTGCACCTTAAAACTGCTCAAACTAAAAGTCCACGGATCTCCTAAAATGATAGACATGACTGTCACACTTGAGTTTTCCCATTGCTCCATTACCAACCCTCACAAACACTCCATTGCCAAACCAAATCAATTACCTCAGACATGCTTGATTCTAATCCTTACTGCATCCATCACCAAACAGCAACCGCACTGCAGCATCCCTCCCCTAATAACCAACAGTCGAAGTCCAAGTCCCCTAATAACCTTAATTAGAATATCATGCGCTATCGAACCCCTATTTGAACCCAACGAATGGCATTTCTAGGGTTCTACCACTATTTTGAATCCACTGGAACAATGTCCATGGTTTAATTCGACCATATACCGAAGAAATTTATTTTAAACTAATGACAAAAATTAATTCAATTGAATATAAACTGACTCAAATAAATTATTATTATTATCAGATAAATATACACAAACTAAATTATATAAAATTTCCAAAATACACTAACTTGGAATTTTAAACTCGATATTATATTTTCACGATGAACCAATATTCTATTTATTTAAAATTGATATATTATATTATATAAATCTTTATTGTTTACAAAGGATTTCACAGTGACTATTTGAAATTTTGATTTGGCCATTACTGAAAATTTAAATTACAAAATTCTGAATTTTCTCTTCCATTATAAAAATATAATTCAACATATTCAAATATTTCTTGTTTCAGTGAATTCCGACTTATAATGGATCATGTACACTCAGTTGAAGTTCAAATCGTAAATTATGAACTACCGCATTATTTCGAGCTCTTATATATATTAAATATATATTTACGCCCAAAATTCGATTTAATTAGCATAAATTCTATTTATATTACCATTTCAATCTTTAAATTAATTTAAATATTCAAATATAGATCGAAAAAAATGTGGGACGTTACTCTCTCAGAAATGATAACTTTTACGGTCTCAAGCTCTTTTAAGGCTTTATCCTTAGCTTCCGACAAGGTAGACACTGGATCTTTAGAGCACAATTTTCTTCTTTAAGTTCCAACGGGTTGGTAATATCTTTTTGCAAAGGAAACCAATGCCTAACAAGCTGCAAAAGCAAAAGAAGGAATACAGAAGAGAGAAAATAGAATGATTAACAAAAAACAAAGGTTAAAGATTTACTGATAGCAGTTGAGCGATGATAATCTTTTGATTTGTAGGAGAGCTAGGAGAAATGTTTGGATAGGCAAACGAAGGGGAATCAACCGTGACAATAACTAGATCGAGGACTCCAAATGGATACGGGCTGAAAAAAGAGTCATATTAACAGTAACAGGAGACCGCCCAAGCGCCTTGTTTATTTCATGCAGAGAAATGGAAGAACCAAAAGGTTTGATGAGTGATGAAGGATCTTTTCGGATACGAGGAAACATTGTTAAATTTTCATTTTCGTTGTCTGTCTGGAAACTACCTAAAGGTTATGTGGTCACTATCATGACAACTGGAATGCTCCTCTCACTCTTTTTGTAGTAGCAATCAATATATAATCGTTCGTTTTGGCCTTCTTGTTAGCTTAATCCTCTACTAGGAACTTGAGCAACCTTTTTTGCGTCATCTCTTTAGTACCAAATATTTCATGCTCCTTCCCTGGCTTTTGGGGAAAAGTAGGAGCAGCACTAGAAATAGTAGCAACAGGCAATGTGCCAAAAGAAACAGCTGAAATGAAAGGAAAGACATTGAGGAATGAAACAAAAACAAAAAACTTTTCAAAATCTATTTTTTAAGCCTACAAATGGTTCCAAGACTTATAGGAGACATTCCAGATAAGTTATGGTGGTCATTTTTCGATAAATAGCATGCCTCCTTTGGAGTACAAAGCATCAACGGAGGATGCCCTAACATTCTCCGACCTGGAGGAAGGATGGAATCCTTTATGAGCACATTGAAGGTTAGGAGAGAAGTCCTATTCCCAAGCATAGAAGAAGAGGTTTCCAATTTGTCCATCATCCCTTTCGTTTTAGCACTGGGTGTCTTCGGGCTAGCCCCTATAGAATCAATCGCAACTATGATGATAAAGGAAAACAGAGACCTGTTTGAAGTATAGTGATGAAAATACCTAGAATACTTACTAAGTTTGATGAAGGTTTTAGTAATGCCCGCGGGACATTGGATGTAGAAATATTGGTTATCCTAGTCCTTAGACTTACTAATGCTTTCATTTGCAAGCTTCGTTAAAGATTTTGTCATATAAATTTGAAAATTTGCATTACTCAATTTAGCAAAGAGGGATAACTGTTCTAAAGCAAGCGCGTCCAAAGTTGATCCACCAGATTCCAAACAAAAGGCTTCCTGTAACAACCCACATTCTACGTATCGAAGGATCGTAGAATATTTATTTCTTTTTCATATGAGGTCGTATAGTCGTGTAACTTTAGGGGACGACTATTGGGGTCATTTCTCATGTTCACAACTTTTGTCGATTATTAAATGACTGTTTTGCCCCTAGCGAATCTTGTTTTGCTCATAACTTTTGATTGGAAAGGAGTTTTGACCTGAAACCACTTCCATTGGAATCAGATGACAGTTTACTTTCCGTAGAGTGGTCACATTGATCAAACAGACTTACCGTTTGGGAGATATGGCTAAAATAAGGTTTGGAAGGTGAAAAACAGCTTAACCGAGCCTAATTAGAGTGATTAACAACAAGGCCCATAACCCATTTCGGGATAAGGTTTATGGGGAGGCTGATGGGATTTGGGAAATCATTTCTAATCAGTTTTCTAGCCGCCGCTTACATCTCTTGAACCTAGCCATGGCCTCCACTTTCATAAAACACCTCCAAATCACTTTCTAATTGAAGATTAAGCTAATTAGCATCAAACCTAGTCTAATCAACATCAAATTAGAGGAAAATGCTGCTGTGTGCATTGGAATTTGTTCCATTTAAAGAATCATTTCAGATCTGAGTTTATATTTTGGCTAAGGTGAGTGATTTGCATTGTTTTCCACTAATTACGGCTAATTAGGGGTGATTAGTATTAATTAACGAAAATATACATTATTAAATTATAGAAAAATGTTTAGAAATTCTAAAATATTATTTTAGGCCTTTGTTAGAAATTGGGTTAATTTGGATATGTTTTGCTAATCCTATCATTAGTTATTGTTAAACCTTATTAAAGGGGAAAACATGAGTTTTTGGGTATGTCTGATCCATTTTAACACGTTAGATTGTTGTTTCGGTATTTATGGTTGATTTTACATGTTTCTATGACTGTTTGAAATGATTTGTGATTGCATAGAAAAGTTAGAATGGTCGAAAACACCGTCGTATGGCGTAAATAGCTTGCTGGAAAAGTTGCAGCAAATTGGTCAAATTCCGTTCGTGAAGCACTTATGCGACCCGACTCCCACTCATGAACACGTATCACGATCCGACCCGAACCGTGGGCCACCTACCCTTCACGAGCCAAAGCATGAACCGACCCGATGGAGCTAGCTATGAAGCAAGTCACGAACTATGCTGGAGCACCCATCACCACGAACCGAGCGTGATGTCACGACCCGAAGCTTGGTCACGACCGAGCCCACCATCACAACCAGGACCCACGAGAGGAGCTCACGACTACAACCCAGGAGCATCATCACGAGACAAGGACAAGAGGGCGAGAAACAAACTGATTCTTGGGGGGATCCACGATCCGATCTTCGAGCTTGGATCACAAACTGAGATGAAGGACGAACGGGGATGATGATCAAATCTCGAGTATAAAGGTAGTTCAAATGAGAGGTTATTACTCAGGATCCCAAAGGGGACCAAAGAGTTAACTTCATGAGTTGAACTTTGCTGCGACACGTGTGCAAAGGGGTTATCGATGTCCATAACTTTAGTTCACCACTGAGAGATGGATTAGTGGCTATGGATCAGTGCAATGGAGTCATTGTGAATCCATGGAGCAAAGTGATCGTAGCAAAGGATTGGGTGATCGGGTGGTGGATATCGTATGCTTTACGCACTGAGTGATAGATGTGAGGATGATTGCTATGTTTGATGTTTTCTATCACCATGATATGCACACCCCCATGTTTCTTTTCTTCTGACGACCGTCTCGTGCTAGTTGGACATCGGTACAACGCGTTTCGAAGGAAATGTCGGTTAGTACGGGGCAGGCCATCACACATCCAATCCAAGTAAATAAACATATACATTAGGAGAAAGCTATATCAAAGCAATACCAAAATGACGAAGGAAGCTTGAGATGAAGGAAGGAAGAGGGATGAAGCCTCTGTGCCAGATATGAATGACAGAATATGATAAAAATCCCCCAGAGGCTTGGGAATGTGTCATCTACTCTGAGAGGGATAACAACAACACCATTAATGCCAAAGTCTTCGAGAATGTAATTAACTTCCATTTGTATAGAAGTAAGAGAATTCTTCTCAACGATAGCAATCTTCTTTGAGGCCTCTTACGGAGCAGGAAACAAAGTCCCACCTTCAGAAAGAGTGGGATACTTGAGCTATGCTTATTTTTTGATTTCTTTTTTCTCAGCAATAGTGCTACCAGGTGACATCATTTTAGTTATAATAAATACAGAAGTATAAGAACTATATTTATAGGGGAAAAAAAATCTCCTTATCCTAATCGAAACGCTTTAAACACCACCAAATGACCATTCTACCTCACACAAATTAGGTGTGCCAAAAAAGGGAATCTTGGCACGAGCGGGTATGATTCCGTTTTCAAAAGTAGGCTAATATGTCGATAGTCCTTTCATTAACCTTGTTAAATCCACATAAACTTACAACCAAGTGATGGCTTCCTACGTTGATCCAAATTAGTAAGAACTTAGAGTGTAACGACCCGACAGGAATTCAACTCCCGAATTTTGTCAATAATACATAAACCGTAAAACTTGTCAAAACCTAAGTATCGAAAACACCAAATAGTTATTAGAAAGAAATTAGAGGGTGAGATAAGAAAGAAAGTTAGAACAGAAGATGAAAAAGAACCAACACAGCACAGAGTCTCACATCGCAGCGGGACAGAATATAATATAGAAATGAATCTTTACTGAGAGCTTAAAAAATACTTATAATCATTAGAGTACATCAACACATCTGGACAGATATAATAACCTGTCCCCATGTACAACACACAGCAGCATAGTATCTATGAAATATCATGCATCTGGACTCTTCCAGCTCGTATCTTCACAGCGTCCGATAACCTGAACCTGTACAACCCGGTCTAACCCGAGCATTTACAAAACGCCAGATCTGTCTGGTTAACCAGAGTGAGAACAACACACTAAGGTTACAAGTATCATCCAACTTGATTTTTAACGTCAAAATCTTTTCGAAAAGAAAGGATAATCGTAAGACCAAATCCATATATAAATACAGACGGTTTTTACCTTACGATAACCTAAAACACTTTTGGAAATCATATCTTTTCTGATATTATAATAATGTCTAAACACAAATAAATATCAATCTAGTGGAACGCTTTCATCTCACATTCCACATATATAGTATAAAATCAAATTTCGCGGGTACTTATTGGATAATGGATTCCAACTAACAAGGTATGGGACCACCTTCCGACAGTGTATCTCTAGAGACGAATACACCGGGTTCATCAAGAACATATTGCAACCTAGGCTAAACATTACCGTCCCCTCATTTCGCTTGAGAGTACCAAATGTATTATCACCTTACGACTTTTTGTCGCGACAAACATAGTTCCCGGGAGATACAAAATTGAAAAGAAGTAACAAATATGAATATTCTCTAAATGGTGACAATACACCCTTTTGATGGGTGCGACCAACATAGCCATGTGACCTACTCGATTTTTGCCATTTACCTGTTGAAGTGGGTTGAGTTTAAACACTACCTTTAAAACATAACATCACCATTCATTTTGAATGCCATATTGTTAGATTCGCCAAATCACTGATTAACATCCACAAAAAATTCTGGGTGTTAATGCCACCAACAGAAATACGCTTGTAAAAATCAATGTACGTGATCTTTAAAGAAATACTCTGTCAGACACCCGTCCATACAAGTCATCCAGGAATAGGATGAACCGAAAGCACTCTCCTACTGCATCCTTGAATTACCCTATGGATCGGTAGCGAGTAGTCCTTGCAATCCGTAGATTTCCAATCACGATAGAATCACTGCTAAAATATCTCTAGGAGCAAACCATAGAAATTCAACAAGTAACCCTTCCGCTCTTGAAGGTCCAAGATCTTCAATTTCTCCATCTTCAGTCAGCATCTTCCATTTTCCCCGTATTTTCTGGTCGGAATGGTTTTCGAATATAAATTCAATCCCGGTCTTTCCGTTCCAACAATCGTATTGGTCAGATTTGATAGCCGGTTATTTAACTATCAAATAAACAACCATTCATGCACACAAAAATGAATTCACCGATTCAATACCCAGCATCACTTAGCCTCTTTAATTAACCCATCGTTAATTAAATATTAAAACTGTTGATTCGGAAAACATTTCCCTTTCTTATTAGAAATAAGAAAATTCCATTATCAATTCACTTATGCTCATTAGACCTTTATCATAAATTGGTAAGTGAATAAATCTCTCAGTATCAATCCCGAAGGCCGAAAACAACATTAGATTGATACCTCAAAACTTACTCAACTCGACCAGCGTACAACAAGTTCCAAATTTCGTAAAACCCTATCATATCCCCTTTAACATTTTTAAAGCGATTATTGTAACACCCCACGTCCATTAATGTCACTCACGAAGGGAACGCATTAACTTCCATGGAGGTTATAAGTTAATATAGAACAGAAAAATTACAACAAGACAGATAGTAAATAGTACTTGGAAGTCTAAAACTTCATTTTATTGCAGCGGAAATTAAACATGTTTGTTACATCATAAAACCATAGATCATAACCAAGTACAATATCCATCTTCATAAAAACAAAATACATAATCCCATTACATAAATATCCATTAAAAAGATAACAAGCTGAACTTTACTTCAACGGTCCAAGCTTTCCAAAGAGAGATGAAGCAATTCAATTAAACTCCACTAGAGTTGGGCCCAACCTGAGGACCTGGAGGGGAAAAAAGGATAGAAATAGAGGGTGTCAGACATAAAGTCTGGCGAGTATGATAATTCTAACAATATTATTATCAAAATAACTAGACTAAGGCATAAGCTGGAAGACAAGTAAATGTCTATGAACTCTTAGGAAGATAAAGATAGCGTTTAAGATAACGTTCAAGATAACGGTAAAGTCACATCTAATTACTAACGAATGATTACTACACTGCTCCGCACATCACTACACTACACCGCACCAGTCACCATATTGTTTGATCCCACTTGCCTCACACAGAAACTTTATAAATAGCCTTGCGTACCCCTAGCTGACTACATAGGTGCCGTCTGCCCTTATCTCCACTAGGTGTACCCCACTACCCACTATCGATCGGCTCCCTACTCGTAGATACCCGTGCTGGCCCCACAGTGGGGTGTATCACTCCCCTAAAGTGGCAACCCGATATAACTTGAGAATGCACGGCTTATACCTACACGATGCAACAACGTCTTACCTACCAGCCCGGGTCCACACACGCATACGAAACCCGTTGGACTTGCGTTGCCACCGCTCCCCGTTTTGGCCTCTTACAGTCAAACCCAGCATGCATGTCCCGTCCTCGACTTGGGTCGAGCCCACAAAGATACGTTTGGGATACTGGTAGAAATGGCCCCTCTCAAGCTACCCACCTAAGCTTGTCACTAGTATATCCCACTTAACCCTCTTAGTCATGTTCATTTACATGTGTGTTTGGTTAAGTCTTACTAATCGTATTTCACATGCCACTAAGGGCACCCCCTAGATTCCTCGTGCCACCCAAGGCACCTACTTAACCCCCATGTCCCACTTTACATGTTTATCTGGTTAAGTATTTCTTAATTCATTCAGGCCATAACCTCATAAAGACCTCTCACGTTAGACTGGCATTTATGGCAGCTGGATTTGCCGGGCGGGTCCGGGCAGTCTTACACCATAAAAGAGTCTAACCTCGTGTCTTTACAACTGTTATGCTTTAGTTTAGGCCTAGGACCTCTCACATTGGGCTGACATTTGTGACCACTGGATTTGCCGGGCGGGTCCAGGCAGGTTTACGTCACAAACGAGTCCAACCTCGTGTCCTAAGCCTTGATTAACAATTAAAATCTTTTACCCTAGATTTAATAATTCCCTATTCAAATTATTAATTAAGTCAACTTTTAATGATGTCCATAGTTGACTCAATTATGGTCATCCACTTATGGCATGCAAAATCATATCAATTGCACCCCAACTTTTTAATATTAAATCCTTAATATTACCCCTACCCCACGTTTATACGTTCGCTTATTCAACGCATAATATAGGCTAGACTTGAATAGTCTAACACATAGCACAAAGATAAATTATCACAACATATAGACAATTAAAATAAATCTAATCATAATAGAGGTGAAACTTGCATAAACTACACATGTTAAGGACCAAAAGGTGTCAACTGGTTAAATGTCTCAATTTACATGATATGATCATAGCCCAAATCTATACATAAACTTGCATATGGGGTTTTTAGGCAACATAACGATGGTGTGAACTAGCATAGGATATCACATATATCATAGCATAATTCTAGATGTCATAATAGATGTCATGGCATATATTCATAACTTTTCTAATCAATCTAACTTGCATATGTGACTTGTCATATAGATCAACATAACCCAAACATGATGATTTAATTAATATGAACTAACTAGCATAGATGGTAACATCATGGCCTTTATTAACATGTATGATTCATCACAACTTAGCATAGAAACTTTCAACATACATAACATCATCATAGCATGATTTACAACATATAAGATATCATCATCACATAACATTGGATTTACAATATACATGATAGCAAAAGGGGTTTACAACAACATATATGATAATTCACATCATCTACTCATAATCCATTCATAACTCAACCTAATTAAAATGATAATAATCTTGTTAAGATCATCATACTCACAATTTAGAGAAGAAAAGAGAGAGTTTTTCTTTACTTTAGGGTTGAGAGAATTAGAATTGAATTTGCTTTTCTTCTTTCTTAGTTGGCGGCGGCTCCATTGATTTCCATGGCGACGGTAACTATTCTATTTTAATTAGGTTTAGAGTTAGCATTAGGATGTATTTATAGGTGTAGGAAGTTATTTAGGACCATTATATTAACCCTAAACCATGAGAACCAATCAAATGCAAAATCTGTATTTGAGCGAATGGCCCGTGGGTTGACAGCCAAACACCCTAGATTAACCCCTAGTCGACCCAGCGAGACTCGGGTCGACCTCAAAATTGGGCCGGTTTGGTTATTTCCCCTCCCAATTCGCAGTTTTGAACTTTTTCGCATATTTATTTATTTAATTTTTAATTTTTAATTTCTCTGCGCAACCCATTTCACTTAATTATTTTCTAAAAATTAAGTATACTTTAATTTGTGAATTTTAATGTTATAAAATTACGGGGTGTTACATTCTCCCCTCCTTGAAGGATTTCGTCCCCGAAATCTCCAAGTCAAGAAGAATGTATATCCTACCATCTAATCGTCCATCTACTCAACCATCAAACACCAGCATCCATTGTCCTTAAAAGACTTCTAATGCTTTAATGTTTATATGCACAGTGTGAGTATATGTCCATATCTAATGCAAAATTAGGCGGTCTACAGATTCAGTCGACCTCCTTAGTGCAATTCATGATAGTGCCATGCGTCCAATATGTATGCAAAAGATTCCTAATGATACATATTAATTCTATATGCGTGCACAACCATCCACCCGAATGCCGCAACTATATGATAATACAACCATTATACATTTATTTTACTAAATACATCCATATATATGCAATATGCAATATGAAGTGACTGAGCCGATCTGGTGCCTAATAGTGTGTGTATATGCATCCATGAGAAACCACTAGCAAACACTTGCATCCACCATACATAACATGTCTCAAACACTTGTTTCAACCATAGGATTATCCTAACTAAAGGTCAAAGATACTAGCGAGAGGATATAATAAAGATAAGATAAGTACAAGCTAAGCGATAAAGGAGAAATTAAAGGACATACCCTCAAAAAGAAAAGGGTATCGTGAACGCATCTTCTCTTCCGTCTCCCAAGTAGCATTGCTCTCATCATCTCCCCATTGCACTTTGACTAGTCTGACCTCTCGATTCCTCAACCTCTTGATCTCCGACCCAAGAATGCGCGTAGGAGCTCGTCGAATTGTCGCATCATGCTCTATCTCCACCTCTCTTAGCAAGCTCGGCTCTACCACTTCCGCGGTCTCGTGCAAGCACTTCCTCAAATGTGACACATGGAATACATCATGTACACCACTAAGTCTCTCGGGCAACTCCACTCTATACGCCATCCGTCCAATCCTCTCCTTAATAGGAAACGGCCGTACAAACCTTGGTGCTAATTTCCCAATGGACCCATAGCGAACAACGTTTCGTAATGGAGACACTTTGACAAAGACCATGTCCCCAACTTCAAACTCGAGATCTGTCCTCCTCTTATCCGCATAAGTTTCTGCCTATCTTGCGCTGCTTTCATCCTCCTTCGAATCAAGTCGATCTTCTCCGAAGTCTCCCTAATCATATCGGGCCCAAGTAAGATCTTATCCGTAGATTCCCACCAACATGTAGGTGAACAACAAGGTCGTCCATAAAGAGCTTCGAATGGTGCTATACCAATGCTGGACTGAAAGCTGTTATTATATGCGAACTCCACCAATGGAAGATGCTCTTCCCATGTACCCCCAAAGTCTAGGATACATAGCCTCAACAAATCCTCTAGAATGCGATTCACCCTCTCAGTCTGGCCGTCCGTCTGAGGATGATATGCGGTGCTCAAACATAACTGAGTCCCTACCGCCTCTTGTAAGCTTCTCCAAAATTCGCTAGTGAAAATAGGATCGCGGTCGCTCACTATGCTAGAAGGAACACCGTGCAAACGAACTATTTCTTGGACGTATATAGAAGCTAACCATGGAGCAGTCCTCTTACTCTTCACGGGAATGAAATGGGCGCTCTTAGTAAGTCTATCTACTATAACCCAAATCCCCGTAGTTCCCTTCCTCGATCACGGTAATCCATCCACAAAATCCATCGAGATGCTTTCCCATTTCCATAGTTGAACCTCCAATGGGTGAAGTAACCCACCGGGTTTCTTTTGCTCCGCTTTTACTTGTTGGCATACCAAGCATCTAGCGACATACTCGGCCACGTCTTTCTTCATGCCGGCCCAAAAGTAAACTCTCTTCATGTCTTTGTACATCTTTTCCCCGCTGGGATGAATGGTCATCTTCGAACGATGTGCTTCGTCAAGAATAGTCTTCCTTAGGTCATCGTCTTTTGGTACACAAAGTCTACCGTCCCTACGTAACCAACCCTTATCATCTAGGGTATACCTATGGAGATGGCTTGATGACTCCCCTCCTTTGAGTTTTTCTACTAACACAACCAACTGCGAGTCGTCTCGCTGTGCCTCGCCAGTCCATCCCAAAAGCATAGGTCTGACCTCCAAGGATGCTAGCAAACTGGGTACGAAGTCAACAGGAGGTCTAAAGTCAAACATCGAAATGAATTCTAAACTTTGCCGCTCAACAAACAAAGGACTTAAGGATAATCTTTTTCTATATAAGGCATCGGCCACCACGTTACCCTTGCCAGGGGTATATGCTATCTCAAAGTCGCAGGACGCTAAGAACTCCATCCACCTTTGTTGCCTTAAGTTCAAGTCCTTTTGAGAGAATAGGTATTTTAAAGATTTGTGGTCAGTGAATAGTTCGAATTTCTCACCAAGAAGATAATGACGCCAAGACTTAAGCGTGAAAACAATAGCGGCCAATTCTAGGTCATGTGTAGGATAATTTTTCTCATGCGCTCTCAGCTGCCTTCCACCATAGGCTATTACCCTACCCTCTTGCATTAAGACTGCGCCTAGTCCTATCTCACAAGCGTCAGTATAAACGGTAAACGGCTTACTCCCGTCTGGCAATACTAAGACTGCGGCAGAAGTCAAAGCTCTCTTCAAACGTTGGAACGCATCATCGCAATCTACGTCCCATGTGAAAACTAGGTTCTTCTTCGTCAGGCGTGTCAATGGAGCTGATATCCTTGCGAAGTCTTTGATAAACTTCCTATAGTAGCCAGCAAACCCCAAGAAAATTCTCACTTAGGTAGCATTTTTAGGAACCTTCCAATCTTGGATGGCCACCACCTTCGCGAGATCTACAGCTATTCCTTCTTTGGAAACCACGTGTCCTAAGAACCGTACTTCCTTCCTCCGAAAGTGACACTTAGAAAATTTATCCTTAAGGCTATGCACTCGTAGGGTCTCCGACACTTCCCTAAGATGTAGGGCATGCTCTTCTTCATCCTTAGAAAAGATCAAGATGTCATCTACAAAGACTACCACAAATTTATTAAGGTACTCCCTAAACACCCTACTCATCAAATCAACAAAGGATGCGGGGGCGTTTGTCAAACCGAAGGGCATCACTAGCCATTCATAGAAACCGTCCGGAGTCCTAAAGGCAGTCTTGTCTATGCTATCCTCAGCCACTCTCAACTGATGGAACCCAGTGGCTAAGTCCAACTGCAAAAACACTGAGGCGCCAACTAACTGATCGAAGAGATCGTCAATCCTCGGCAGTGAGTGTCTGTTCTTCTTAGTAAGCTTATTAAGTTCTCTATAGTCCACACAAAGTCTAAGGGACCCATCCTCCTTCGTGGCAAATACTACTGGAGCACCCCACTCCGATATACTTTGTCTTATGAACCCCTTCTCAAGAAACTCCTTCACTTGCTTACCGAGTTCCTTCCTTTCATGTGGAGCCATGTGGCGTACTGGCAAAGATACTGGTTTCGCATTATCCAAAAGATATATTCGAAAATCTATCTCCCGCTACGGAAGTAAGCCCTTCACCTCCTCAAACACATCCGAGTATTCTAGGACCACTCTAACAGATCGTAGATTTTCCTCAGACGCGTCAAGCGATTCTAGATAACTTAACATAACCGAATTTATGGGATTACAAAAGATTTAGAGAGTGTTGCCAAGGCGAGTCACGAGCCTAACTACTCTCCTTTCACAATCAAGAACGGCCCCATTTCTGGATAACCAATCCATTCCTAAAATTAGCCCATAGCCCGTGAAGCCCAACACGTAAGCATCACATCTAAATTCAACGCTAAGTGCGGAAATTTTCAAATCCAAACACATCATAGACAAATAAGCTGAGCCCCCAATTGGATTCGAAACAACTAAGGGATCCTCTACTAAACTGGTGTTTAAGTGCAGTGATTCAACTAATGATGTAGAGATAAACGAATGTGATGCGCCCGAATCGAATTAGGTACAGACAGGATGATCAAATATAAAAACTAAGCTTTCAATAGAAATGGTTCTACCTCGTTCTTGCAGCGGTGGGACCGCGAGAGACCGAACTTGTCCCTTTGCCTGCCCTGGTGCCATAAAAGCCTGCACCTGTCCTCCCGAGGTAGCTCCTGCCCTCTTCCCCTTCTTTGGGCAGTCCTTCACTAAATGTCCCGCATCGCCACAATGAAAACAACTTGTCTTCTTTTTCTTTCGGCAATCCTTGCTGAGATGGCCTGGTGTCCCACAGTTAGAACATTTCTTCTTTCCCTTGTCGTTATTGTCTTTACCACCCTTCTTGTTTTGCTGTTGTGGTTTCTTCTGATCCCCCTTCTTCTCGGGTGCCTTATCAGCTTTAGCGCTTTTCTCCTCATGAATAAGCGCCATTTCTACTAACTTCTCAAAGGTGGCCCCCATCGGGATGTGGGTCATAGCCAACCCTTGCAGTGGTTCATTCAAGCCATTCACGAACCTCAGCGCCTTCTTCTCTGACGTGTTCACTATGTCCAAGCCAAACCTTGCTAACTGATTAAATTTATTGACATATTCTTTCACTGATGAGCTTCCTTGCTTCAATGTCAAGAACCTTTCCATATATAGATTTTCTTCCGCCCTTGAGAGAAACTTCGCCTCGAACCTACGTCTGAAATCCGCCCAAGAGTCAACAGGACGCTCCCCATTAGTGACCTCCGACCAAAACGAGGCCTCTCCCTTCATCAACCAAGCTGCTAATCGAACTCTCCTCCCTTCTTCTACTTCAAAGATTTCTAGAAATTCTTCCACCTCCTTAAGCCAATCTCTAGCTTCCACAAACGTTTCTGACCCTTGAAATGGTTTTCCACCCATAGCCTTGAATTCCTTGCACGTCTTTGCAAAATTATCTACGCGAGGAGCAGGAGGAGGAACCGGTGCAACTGGTGGTGGAGGAACATTGGCTGGACCTACAGCGGCCCTAGCCTCTAATAACCTCCTATACCATCCTGGTATCGTTACACCGTCGGGTAGATTAAGATCTTCAGCCATGATGAAACGAAAAAGGAAAGATTCAGAATGGAGAATTCGAAAGATAAAGATATGGGCTATTGGGGATTATGTTTTTTTTTCTTAAAAACTTTTCTCTTTAAATTTCTCATTAAAACATGTTTTTGAAAGCACTTCTTCCAAAAATAACTGTTTTTCTAAAGTATTTTTATCTGTTCTAGTAACCTTAAGCTCTGATACCACATGTAACACCCCACGTCCATTAATGTCACTTACGAAGGGAATGCATTAACTTCCATGGAGGTAATAAGTGAATATAGAACAGAAAAATTACAACAAGACAAATAGTAAATAGTACTTGGAAATCTAAAACTTCATTTTATTGCAGCGGAAATTAAACATGTTTGTTACATCATTAAACCATAGATCATAACAAAGTACAATATACATCTTCATAAAAAAAATACATAATCCCATTACATAAATAGCCATTAAAAAGATAACAAGCTAGACTTTACTTCAACGGTCCAAGCTTTCCAAAGAGAGATGAAGCAATTCAATCAAACTCCACTAGAGCTGGGCCCAACCTGAGGACCTGGAGGGGGAAAAAGAATAGAAATAGAGGGGGTCAAACATAAAGTCTGGCGAGTATGATAATTCTAACAATACTATTATCAAAATAACTAGACTAAGGCATAAGCTGGAAGACAAGTAAATGTCTATGAACTCTTAGGAAGATAAAGATAGCGTTTAAAATAACTTTAGAGATAACGGTAAAGTCACACCTAATTACTAACGAATGATTACTACACTGCATCGCACATCACTACACTGCACCGCACCAGTCACCCTATAGTTTGATCCCACTTGCCTCACACAGAAACTTTATAAATAGCCTTGCGTACCCCTAGCTGACTACATAGGTGTCGTCTGCCCCTATCTCCACTAGGTGTACCCCACTACCCACTATCCATCGGCTCCCTACTCGTAGATACCCGTGCTGGCCCCACAGTGGGGTGTATCACTCCCCTAAAGTGGCAACCCAATACAACTTGAGAATGCACGGCTTATACCTACACGATGCAACAACGTCTTACCTACCAGCCCGGGTCCACACACGCATACGAAACCCGTTGGACTTGCGTTGCCACCGCTCCCCGTTTTGGCCTCTTACAGTCAAACCCAGCATGCGTGTCCCGTCGTCGACTTGGGTCGAGCCCACAAAGATACGTTTCGGGTACTGGTCGAAATGGCCCCCCACAAGCTACCCACCTAAGCTTGTCACTAGTATATTTCACTTAACTCTCTTAGTTATGTTCATTTACATGTGTGTTTGGTTAAGTCTTACTAATCGTATTTCACATGACACTAAGGGCACCCCCTAGATTCCTCGTGCCACCCAAGGCACCTACTTAACCCCCATGTCCCACTTTACATGTTTATCTGGTTAAGTATTTCTTAATTCATTCAGGCCATAACCTCATAAAGACCTCTCACATTAGACTGGCATTTATGGCAGCTGGATTTGCCGGGCGGGTCCGGGCAGTCTTACACCATAAAAGAGTCTAACCTCGTGTCTTTACAACTGTTATGCTTTAGTTTAGGCCTAGGACCTCTCACATTGGGCTGACATTTGTGACCATTGGATTTGCCGGGCGGGTTCGGGCAGGTTTACGTCACAAACGAGTCCAACCTCGTGTCCTAAGCATTGATTAACACTTAGAATCTTTTACCCCAATTTTAATAATTCCCTATTCAAAATATTAATTAAGTCAACTTTTAATGATGTCCATAATTGACTCAATTATGGTCATCCACTTATGGCATGCAAAATCATATCAATTGCACCCCAACTTTTTTGTATTAAATCCTTAATATTACCCCTACCCCACGTTTATACGTTTGCTTATTCAACGCATAATGTAGGCTAGACTTGAATAGTCTAACACATAGCACAAAGATAAATTATCACAACATATAGACAATTAAAATAAATCTAATCATAATAGGGGTGAAACTTGCATAAACTACACATGTTAAGGATCAAAAGGTGTCAACTTGTTAAATGTCTCAATTTACATGATATGATCATAGCCCAAATCTATACATAAACTTGCATATGGGGTTTTTAGGCAATATAATGATGGTGTGAACTAGCATTGGATATCACATATATCATAGCATAATTCTAGATGTCATAATAGATGTCATGGCATATATTCATAACTTTTCTAATCAATCTAACTTGCATATGTGACTTGTCATATAGATCAACATAACCCAAACATGATGATTTAATTAATATGAACTAACTAGCATAGATGGTAACATCATGGCCTTTTTTAACATGTATGATTCATCACAACTTAGCATAGAAACTTTCAACATACATAACATCATCATAGCATGATTTACAACAAATAAGATATCATCAACGCATAACATTGGATTTACAATATACATGATAGCAAAAGGGGTTTACAAAAACATATATGATAATTCACATCATCTACTCATAATCCATTCATAACTCAACCTAATTAAAATGATAATAATCTTGTTAAGATCATCATACTCACAATTTAGAGAAGAAAAGAGAGAGTTTTGCTTTGCTTTAGGGTTGAGAGAATTAGAATTGAATTTTCTTTTCTTCTTTCTTAGTTGGCGGCGGCTCCATTGATTTCCATGGCGACGGTAACTATTCTATTTTAATTAGGTTTAGGGTTAGCATTAGGATGTATTTATAGGTGTAGGAAGTTATTTAGGACCATTAGATTAACCCTGAACCATGAGAACCAATCAAATGCAAAATCTGCATTAGAGCGAATCGGCCCATGGGTTGACAGCCAAACACCCTGGATTAACCCCTAGTCGACCCAGCGAGGCTCGGGTCGACCTCAAAAATGGGTCGGTTTGGTTATTTCCCCTCCCAATTCGTTGTTTTGAACTTTTTCGCATATTTATTTATTTAATTTTTAATTTATATATATATATATATATATATATATATATATATATATATATATATATTTCTCTGCGCAACCCATTTCACTTAATTCTTTTCTAAAAATTAAGTATACATATATTTGTGAATTTTAATGTTATAAAAGTACGGGGTGTTACAATTATATTATTAAAATCTAACCAATCATTTTCAGTATTATTTAAATATCATTTTCGCAAAATTAATTAAAGTATCTCAACTTAACTTCTGTAAATAATATTACAGATTCTATTTCAAAACCCTTCACCTTTTCTTTACATAATCATTTACCTTTCATTTACGAATTCTTTTATCTTTCACTTATAGATCCAATTCCTTTCGCTCTATCAATCCATTTCTATTCGCTTTATAAACCATTTTCCATTCGCTTAATAAATTATTACCATTCGCTGTATAAATCATTACCATTCGCTGTATAAATTATTAACATTCGCTGTATAAACCACTACATTCGACCATTACCATTCGCTGTATAAACATTTACATTCGACCATTACCATTCGTTGTATAAACCATTACATTTGTTTTATAAATCATTTTCCATTTGCTGTATAAACCATTACATTTGTTTTATAAATCATTTACCATTCACTGTATAAACCATTACCATTCACTGTATAAATCATTAACCATACGCTGTATAAACCATTACATTTGTTTTATAAATCATTTACCATTCGTTTTATAAATCATATTTCAAAACGGTATATGAAAAACGTTTTAAATCGATTAAATATCGATTTTACAAATCATTTCTCTATCGATGGTACTAAAGAGGTAAATTTCTGCTACAGCACTAAATCTTGAAATATAAACCCATTTCACATCCAAATGAACACAACAAATCATTTTGATAAACAATATCAATATTATTTGAGAAAT
The DNA here is from genome assembly GCA_030737875.1 of Allium sativum. Lineage (NCBI taxonomy): Eukaryota > Viridiplantae > Streptophyta > Magnoliopsida > Asparagales > Amaryllidaceae > Allium > Allium sativum. The sequence continues at coordinate 961,327,116 of CM060912.1, read as the reverse complement.
CATGTTTGATTTCTCCAACCTGTCCATCCCAGCATCACAATTTATTCAACATATATTATTATAATATAATAAAATTAAACAACTACTGTGAGGAATCCAGTTGGATCCCTCCAACCTGTTTTCCCTACATCAAAATGTTACCTTAATATAATCATTCAATTCCATAATCAGCCAATAACAACTATTTATCATCAACAATTAGCAACAAGAGCGCACACAAATAAAAACCCGACTTATATAAAATATAAGTGAGACTGATTGTGTTTAACTCACTTTGATTTGATTCCGCGGTCAACGGCTCACTTCAGTTGATCCCAATTCTGCCCAAATATATTGCATGACATAGATCTCCTCAAGATGATGGTAACACAACTTGAACTGTCCAATTCTAATCATATATGGACACATTATAAATATCCAAAGTTTATATAATTAAATTCCTAATTATTTTAATTAACTAAATTAATTACATATTAATATTTTAAACTGCCGACCCTTTGGATCTCGGCTCTGTTTAGAAATAACAACCGAACTTATAAATAATTTAACTGACTTATTAACTTAAACCTATCTGGCCTGTTTTAGTTGTTCAAACATTAATTACTAAACTTTAATCATGGTTTTACATTAAGCTAATTTCACTTGGAAATAAATTAATAAGGTCGATTATATAGTTATAAACCATGTCCACTTTAATGAAATCCCTAATGTTACTTAACACTTAGTTTCATAATTAATGACTTCGAATAAAACTAATTATATATCTAGTTCCCTTTGTCAAACTTAAACATGCCAATTAACTTTAGTGATCACTATTTAAACAGACTGTCAGTTAAACTTATTTCTTGATCGTTTTAATAAAAGCCTAATAATGTTTTAAGGTTAAACTAATGGTATGTATTACGTTTCTAAAAAGGGTGGCCGATGTATTTGTTTCATCTTCCCAACTCCTGCTTTGCTATATAGCTCCAAACAAACCGTTGCCAATCTATCTCCACCTACTGCATCACCGTCTGTTGATCAACCAGGATCAGGTGTCACTGCTCCTCTTGACTTGGCGTAAACAATTTGCACCTAATTCCTTTATATTTTCTGCTTCTTCCAATTTGCGATACAATCCAAACTGTCCATCCATTGCTGACAATCCATTTTCAAAGCTTCTCCTATCAATTCGTGTTATATAAAATAGATTAACTTTTCTGCCATCTTCACACAAGAGCTGCCTTGTCAACCAGTCCTTCACTGTTCACACAGTTTCATCCCGTTTGCATGCTACTTCATGCACGCCAAGACTCCCTTCTCATTTTTCCTGAAGCTCACGTTATGTTCTTGCTTCTTCTATATATTGCATGAATCCTTACCCAACTGTTCCTCTATCAATATGCTGACAACCTTCAAACCAAGCGCCACCATCCCCACTAACCTCAAACCAGTCTCCAACCCGTTCGCCCCACATCAACATCCACCTTCTCTCATTGAGCCGGCCTCGACAGAAACCTTCAAACCCGAACTGCTACACCCCTATGACGACTGAACCTCCTCCTAATGACAGTAACACCACGTGGTGACCTCACCGACCCCGTGCTCATTTACAGAAACTCACAGCTTTGAAGATCACTGACACCTTGTCTCGATCAATTGCCATCAGCACCCAGAGGAAAACACACCGTGGTTTCTCAGCGTATATTATTATATCCTTATTATTATTAGAAGAGAGAGGCTTTAAGTTTTTCATGGAAGAGAGGTCTCAGTTTAAATTGGAAGGAAGGCGTGGCAATCTTCTTTCGGTTTGTAGAAAAAAGAAAGAAAAGAACAGAAAAACAATGGAGCATCAGCAGTATATTTGTAGAAAAAAACAAGGTTTGAGATAGGCACAACGTCAATTCGGTCAGTTCGGATGGTACGATGTAGGGTTGCTCTATTTTCTTCCTTAGGTCTGTCTGTCTGTACTTAACTTGGCTATTGCTTAGTTGCTAGGGTACAATTTTGGACAACACGTGCAAAGCCGTAGATAAAATGTAAGGTAGTCATTAAAACTAAAACTATGCCAATATATGGCATATCAACGACATTAAATAGTGACGTTAAATAGTATATTGTTTAACATGAGGATAGACTATATCATTACTTAAACGTTAAGTTATGGTAGCGGTGGACTTCCTTAGTAGACTGTACTTTGGTGCACAGTGGGAGGTTGTAGCCTTAGTCGTTAAGTAAAAGAAAATGTACGGATATATTAAATGGAAGCGCAGTGCTTTGAACTGATGGGAAGAAGCAACGTGACAGTGCTTTAAATGAAAGACATGTTCTTCAGCAGATAACTGGCAGAGGGTGTTGTATATTTAAAGCTTCAGATCTGCGCTCCGTGTAATTTAAAAACTTAGGGCTACATCCATAGTTGGTTAAGGCATGCATAAGCTTACATTTTAGACTACGCGATTTGACAATACATAGCAGCGAAATAGTTTCTTAGGTGTTGACATTGTATATAACGTAGTTGTATGCACAATTATATGATTTTTGTTTGATGATAACAACCAAATAAATATTGTTTTAAATGTGTATGTTATTGTACTGTTCTATATATACACAGGAATATAATGTTTATATTTAAATAGAATACGACTGTACAGACATTCATATAGTCATACAATATTTTATATAAATTAAATATTATATTTCAAACATTTAAATAGTACAACTATTTATTACTCCACTATTTGAACACATCACATGTCATATACAATTACAGAATATTGTACGGTTATTTGTAATAAACAAGTTTGATTGAAATAAAATATTATTTTATTTTTGTCAAAAAAACTTGTCTATTTTATTCAGTTGTCCATTTTTATACATACTTTCGTTTACAAATCAATATACAGACACTTTGACATATTCACTGACATAATCTTCAGTTCTTCAGTCTTCTGTCTTCACATCTTTCAGCCAATCCAGTCTTCATACCTGTCACATACAGAAACACACACAGTATTTAGAATAAAAATAATTTTCTAAATTCTAGCAAATATAATTTTTATTTTGAAAATTTATTTGCCTCAGAATTTCGGTGTGTTTCTCATCATTTTTCTGACTCGATCTGGTTTTCATATCCATCCGACTATGTTTAGACAGCTTGTGATATTCACAGTGATACACTGAAAATACCACAAGGCAGTCAGTGTATATACAATATATTACTGTGCAGGGACAAGAAAAATAGTCTGAATGGCTGCATATACACACGTGTATATATACACATGTGCACTGCCTTGCCAATTCAGTGTGCAACTGAGGAGTAGCCACTTGGACCATCTCAACTCAGTGCAGCCAGTACACATGTATGTAAAATATAGTCGAGCACATGGTACATGCATGTACACGAGCAAGCCAGCAACAATATATGGTGCATGTGAATATAAGACAAAATGGTGGAGTTTCAAATGCAAGGGGCTGAGCATATATGATAGTCAACAAAGCCATGGTCGAGCCAAAGTGCAAACAAGGAATGGGATTAGTGATACAACAAAGTGCTATTTACAAATGAACATTGTGTAACTGTATGGCAAATAACAAATGCATACACTCAACTCAGCATGGACATACATGATCGGTGGTGTATATCTCAACAAAGCTTAAGTATTCGAGCAAGACTGTTCAAGTCAGTATGGGCAAATCAGAAAATGGTTCATGTTCAAAATAGAAGTGTGGATATTGTTTTTGTTCATAAATATACATGGTTCACTGGGATCAAGCATGTGTTCCAATTTCAGATCATATGAGTGTAGTATAGCATGTGCATGGATAAAATTTGCACATTAAAAGCAGTGAACAAATAAGTTCAATCATATATGGCATAAAAGCAGTGAACAAATAAGTTCAATCATATATGGCATAAAAGCAGTGAAACAATATTTGGTCAAAGAAAAAATAATTTATTTCCAGGAATTTCAGAGGAGCAAATTTTGGAAAGAAATCATTATTGGAACATCAAAATTTCTTGTCAAATATTCATGTTGTTCAAACATTCAAATATGGCAGTTTTATACAACAAATCAATACAGCATGAGTTCAGCATGGAGCAAGTGATTTCAGCCAAGTATTCCAGGCCAACATGAAAAATCTATATGCTTGAATCAGCAAGGCGGAGCAGTATGATATGTGCAAGTGCAAATGGATATTTACATGCAACTGGAATCAAGAAACTTTGTGTTTCAACAATGTATACAAGCAACATATATGCACAAGGCTACGCAGATGGTATTCACAGCATACAAGGGGCCACAAAGTTTACAATTCATGATGGCCAATTATTGTTCCAGAAAATCATTTTTAAATTAGACAAATAATAAGGTAGAGAAGCACATTCTGTTTCCATTTTTACGATTCTAGAATTCTTGGTGACATATGCACAATATTTCCTAGTGAAATCAAAGGCAATATTGAAATTCATGTATGGAAGTATTTCCATAATTGTACAAAAGGCATAATTTCAATTCGACAATTTCTTTTTGGGCAAACCATAAATATCTTCCCAAATTTCCTCAAGTATTCATGGCAAGAAAATCAATCACACAATTTCAGTGAAGGCAACATCTTATAAAACAACAAGGAGAAAAATCAGGCAACTCAACATTCCTAATGTTGCATATTTTCATCAAAACCGTTTCATCTATCAAGGTAACATTATTTAAGCCGAGGAACAAATGAGGAAAATCAACGCAAATCAATTCAAGCCATATATGAAATCAGAGCTTAAACTGAAGGGTTTCTATTTTACCCTATAAATAACACACTATTCATCATCGGCCAAGGTGAATCGAAAACCAAGAACTCAAATTGAAGAAAAAAAATCAAAACCAAAACATCCCAATTTCAAGATCAAAAAGAATTTGTATACTTACAGATTTTCTAAGGCTTCAATCAACAAAACTGGACAAATCGAATCGACTTGCATCACTAAGGACTTCGAGCATCAGAGATCGTTTTCAGAACAACATAAAAACCACGATTTGATTTGGGAGATTCAAGAGGAACCCTAATTTATTTTAGTGATTGGCCATATATTTTTCCAGAGGAAAGTAACCGGGCTAAGGAGGGTGGAACCATTTTCTTAAGTGGGACGGTCATCTTTTATGGTGATAAAGGGGCCGACAAGTTAAAGGATGTTGAAGCTTGGGTTTTGAAGTTGCTAAGTATATAAAGGACCAATCCACTAATTCTAAAAAGGGAGTATCAACTCTAGATTTTTATTTAAGTCAATGTTTTGTTTTCCTAGAGTTTAAAATTCGAGTGTGGTCAATCCTCGAGTTTTCTGTATTGTTTTTCAGTTTCTTTTGTAATCATCGAACAGTTCAAGAGTCTGTAAAATTCTAGCAGTTTACTAGAGTCTGTAAAAACTAGGGTTACTGGTTATAGAGTTGTAATCAAGGGAAATCTGATCTAGGTGTAATAACCCGGAAATTCGAGCCAATTTAAATTTTTTTATTTTGGCAATTTTAGTGAATTTTGAATATTTAAAATGAATTATTTTAAATAATGACGACGAGAAATTTATTTTGAATTGAATTAGAACGTATATATTTATATAGATCATCGTTAGAATATAAATATTTATTTTTAATTATAAAAGTAATTGAAAATGGCGTGTAGTTCGATAATTTGATTTCAAAGTTCAAATGGATGTACAGGATTAAAAATAAACCGGACTTTAGCGAAATCAAAAATATTAGAATCTATTTGAAGATATCTTTCCAACCAATCCGAAAAATAAAAATTTCATAGCGGGAATCAAAAGTTACGTCCAGTTGAAATTTCAAAATAGTCGCTATGGAATTCTGGCCCTTAAAAATGGAAATTTTGCAAATGACCTCGGTTTTCGACGAAACCACTTTTGTTGGTTCCGAGATGTCAAGTTATTACTAGATTTCAAAATTTGTAATTTTCTGAATCAATATGTGAGCGTGGCAAAGGAAAACATGTTTGACCAACTTCAGTTGATTTTAATCAACGGGAAAATGGCCATTTTTCAAACGGTCTCAGAATTCGACGAAATTAGTTTTGTTAGGACCGTATCGTCAATGCGAAGTTAGAAAATATTTTTTGAGAATTTTTAGAGTCCGTATGTGGCCCCGGTGAATTGAAATGTGCGTTCAAAATCAATATATAGATTTATATTATGATTTTGATGGAAACTAATTGAAACGGTCGAATCAACCTACGATACATATCCCATTATGTTCGGAATGTGGATAATACGCTAGGGAAGATAGTCGGTGGGTTCGATTCTGAGTTAAAAATAAAAAGTTACTTTTTTTGGGGGAATTAATTAAAATTAAATTATATATACCTTGGCCCTCCTTTCCCTCTTCTCTCTCTTCAGTTCTTACCCGAAATGAAATAAAAAAATACTAAATCGATTGCCCCCTACTGGCGATCGATCGCGCTCCCCCCCCCCCCCAGCGGTGGCAGCGCTGCCTCCACCTTCTTCTTCTCCCCTCCTCCTCCTGCCGCGTCTTCCCATCTTCCCCCTCATTCTCTCCCCCTTTCTCTAAACGCACACTCCTCCTACCTCACCCAAACCCGACGACGTAGCAGCACCCGACCTCCCTAGCCTCGTCGCCCACATCTCCTGCGCCTGATCGCACCCGCCACACCTCCCTGATCTAATTTCGATGCCAAGCCCCCAAAAACTCTCCTTTTCCCACTGGTCAGACCAATGTGGCCCCGCCTCAAGCCACAGAGACCCCCTCCCCAGGTCGCGCGAGAATCAGGATGCTCGGCCTTCACTTGGAAATCAAAAAAGGGTGAAGGCAATCTAGAATTTTCTTCGAGGAAAAAAAAATTGTTAGTTTTCATGATTTTTAGTTAGAATAAAAATCTAATTTTTTTATGTAAGGAAAGCGTTAATAAAAATGTGATTTTTATATTATAGGGGTGATAAAAATATGATTTTTATATACTGGAGATTATAAAAATATAATTTTTATAAGGTAAAGAATATAAAAATACGATTTTTATATATATAGCGAAATAAAAAATCTAATTTTTCTTATATATATGTTGAAATAAGATGCGATCTTTATAGCATCGAAATAAAAATTCGATCTATATATAAGGAGTATAAATATAAAAATATAATTTTTATATAGAAAGAAGCGTTGTAAAAATATATAAAGTAGAAACAAAAATATAATTTTTATTTATTGGAATGAAGCAATAAAAATATAATTTTTATTATGAACAGCGGGGCAAGGACTGAAATAGAATTTCAAACAGATCCAGACGGTTCAGCAGTTCAAAAGCAAAGCACGGCGGAGTGGAACCCTCTGTGAGAACTCCTCACTTTTATTTTTATTTCTAGTTTGAAATATATACTAGGATGCAGACGTTGCTTAGTAGCACCCGACACCCGTCGTCCATAGACCATGGATGACTTGTTTGTTTGATTGCTGTGTTGTGAAATTTGATTGTGTGAGGTGGAATGAAATAAAATAGTTTATAGTGGAAAATATTTTATAGTTAAAAATATGATTTTAAACGACGATTTTTTTATATACACTGATTTGACTGATATTGATTAGGACGATAAATTTTACACATCGCACAACTGCACAAATAAAAATCTGTGTTTGTTGATTTGAAACCCCACACGGGTATTGGGATGATATTTGACGTACACTAATCCCGATTGTTTAGTTTTATGCCAATCGATGGGTTGACAAACTGTGTAACGTTAATTATTTATATTTAATGCTTATGCAGTTGTGTGGTGCACTCTGGATGATGGTTGATTATTTATCGTTGTTATTATATACATGTGTTGTAGAAAATCCATATAATTAACATTATATGGTAATTGATTGGGCCTCATTCCAATATAGAAAATAAATTCATGAGTTGAATTGAAAATAAATTCATGTGTTGAATTGAAAATAAATTCATGTGTTGAATAGAAAATAAATTCATGTGTTGAATTGAAAATAACTTCATGTGTTGAATAGAAAATAAATTCATGTGTTGAATAGAAAATACAATCATGTGTTGAATAGAAAATAAATTCATGTGTTGAATTGAAAATAAATTTATGTGTTGAATAGAAAATAAATTCATGTGTTGAATAGAATAAACATTCATGTGTTGAATAAAAGCCGTTTGATTAGATTGACGCTATTTTGACGTGAACGATATTTATATCGATTTTATTCATTTTTATAATGAATATAGAAAAGAAAGTGATTTCAAAATATAACGTTTTGAAAATATTATCATTTATAGATTAATGATAGGGAATATTCAATTTTGATTAGAAATTGAATATGAAGTTGAAATCATTTTGAAAATGAATTTAAAACGATTTATAAAATATGTTTGAAAAGGAAATCAACGAAATATATATTATATATAATGGCCTGAATAAAACGCGCCGCGCTGTGGCAGTTCGCGAATTTCGACCATTGACTTCGAATGTATATTACGGGAGATCCGATCGTCGGATTCTCCTAAACCGGAGCCTTGGGTTCGTATCGAAAAGATATTTCAAACGAATATCCGAAATTATAAATCTAACCTTTGGATTTTGAATTATGTCCAAATCAAATTTGGAAAAGGTCGTTGTAAGTGCAGTTCGATGGCCGTTGATGGAAATCGACTGTACGGGCCTTGATAAAATTATTAAAAATAGTAATAATTTTTGTAAAATCATAAGAAATGATTTGTGAAGAATTGGGATGAAAATTCCATATTTGAAAAGATAAAAATAAATTTTTATCGAAATGAACTAGTTTTGAACTAGAATTATAATTCCATTTATTTTTAAAATAAATAAGTTGGATTTGAAATGGTTTTGAAAATAACCAGAAATTCCAATAATTGAATTGGAATGGATTGGAATCGAAATTGTATTTGGAATATTTCGATGTTGGATTTCGTGATTATACAGATATTGTTATGGAAATTTGAAAGATATATTAATATTGTAATTTCCAATACGATATTTGTTGGTCGTAGAATTTAATATTGAATATAAGCCGATATATTTTCTTTTCAGAGCCTTGTATTTAATATCGAATGTGATTTGGGGTTTGTCGTGAATGGTGTCTTCATTAACACTGTTCTTAAATCCAATTGAGAAAAAGATTAATTCTTTTTATTTAGATTTAATGAAGTGTACCAATTAAATGGGATTTAATTGGAATTGGATAAGAATGTGATTTTGGGTTTATCGTGAACCGTGTTTTAAATGATATTGGTTCTTTAACCCATTTAAAGACAGGATATGATTTCCCAAGTTAAACAATCATTAATATTGATTTTTGGGAATATTAAAACCAAGTGGAGTTTTAATGATTCTTTAATTAGTTTGAAAGGATTGAGAATGGAGTATCACCAGTTTTGCTCCAGGCGATAGTTAAATCTTTAATTAGATTTGAATGTGAAATGGTAATTGAATTTACCGATAACACCGTGATGTTAGATATGTAGTATTACCAGTTTTACTTCATGAGATGAATAGGTTGGGATTGGAAAATAAAATAAATGATTACTTCGGTGTGGTTCGCTAATCCCGTCTAGTTTGAATTGATATTCAAAGAAGATTAAAGAATAAATTTAAAGAATTTATCTTTATAAAATTAATGGGAACCTTTCCCATAGTATAAGAATATTTGAATAAAAGAATATTCTAAATTGGAATGAGGCATATGTTGTGTTTGTATAACACTTGTTTATTATATACGCGAGTTATCCAGAAAGACCGGATTTATCCCATTCTAAACAACTGATTCGATGTGGTGTCGAGGATGAAGACGGTAGTCGAAGACCGGAGGTCTTCACATCGTTTGGGTGATTACTGATGATCTTGATTGGGCCGTACACCCAAGAGGAGGGAATCAGTTGGTGATCGTCCAGACATACTTTGGAGATCGATGGATATGCGAGGTACAAGGTGCCTCCGGTTTCGTTCAGACCCAGAATGAACTTGTAAATGGACTGTGTGTCTTACATTGGATTTTATTCTGTGTGATTGATTTCTATTAAATATATATCTATTTGGCGGTGGAGAATTTATTCTCTTGCTTAACGCCCTTCTCTGAGACGTACGAGCTCAGGGGTTATATATTGGTGGATATCAATCGCATGGAGTGAATTGCCTATGTGGTATGCCTAAGTGGCAAATGATCAAGGCTTTTATTGAAAAGAACAGTCTTGTGGTTGATGATCAAAGCACCTCCTGTGTTGCATATCTTTGTGTAGCTTTGATTCACGAGCCTCACACCCCGGTTGTGAACCAAGAACGGTAGAGGACCTCAGGGAGGGCATGCGTTTCCTTCTAGCTAGGGTGGTGTCAGTGACCTACCATCCCTGACATTTATATTATTTTCACCTGTGTGGTTGGTGCTGTTGCGAGGTGCCTCGGATATATCGGTGACTGTGTGGAGTCGATGGAGTCATTTGGCTCATTGACGCCCCCAAAGGGCGAGGAAACGCAATGTTCAGGCATTTTAATCCACATCGGTGGACCGGCCCTGTCGCTCCAAGGGTCACTCGAGCTCTGATCCTGAGACACGGGATAGAGCGTCTCGAATCGGTAGAGGACTATCTTTTGCCTCGGTTCACAGATGGAAATCCAACTTCCAATACGTGATTTTGCGGTTTTGATTGTAGAGCCTAGTATGGCGACATAGTGGTATGGGGCACTTATGCCGTCTATGATTGATACTTATGATTGAAATTGTTTTATACACTATGCACTTATAATAGTATCAAATGATTTGTTTTTAGCGTACCAAGCATTCTTTGGCTATTATAAGGTAAACCCCCTATCCTCTGGCTTGCGTTGCATTGTGTGATGGGACCTGGGTCTTATAATAGCTTCATTTCTCTTTATTTAGCATTGCGCTGTTGTTTTATGCACTGGTATTCTTGGGAGGAAGCCTGTTCCGTGTTATATGGCGTGGTCCCTTGATATATCTGCTTTAAAGTAATGTTTTAAATAACTGTTTTAGTTCTCATGCCAGTCACGTGACTGACCTGAAGTTTATTGTTTTAACCTAAACTCTGGGTGCCCTTATTTTAACACGGGCAGCTAGTAGTTTTGGTTTTGTAGATTTAAATTCACAGGATCCTGATTTACAGCTGGAACAATACTCGGAAAGCTCTGTATCCGTGTATTACTTCTAGTTGTGTATTGTATTATTTTACGCTGCTATGTAATGTATTGTAATCTCTGATATTTTATAATGTATATTATTTGTTAATACTCTGTATATTCTTGTATTCTGATGAATTGTTGTAATAAGCAATGAAATGTTCTTCTGTTTGCATTCCGATCTGTCTTGTCCTCAAAGTATCCAGGCTTTCCTTACCGGGGAAGTTACGGGTCTTCACACTAGGGGATTAGATCAGTCTAGGGTTTTGAGCGTAGGGTTAGTACAGGAGCTGGAAGTGCGAGTTTATGGGGTCTGTAAGAGGGATCTATTATTAACAAATAGTAGAAACCTTAGTGAATGCAGCAGTAGGTAGAGTCTGCCGAAGCAGGATATATTTTTGTGTTATTTACTGCATTTATTTCCCTGTTGATTATCTGTGCTGCGATTTATTGTAATAACACTTCAAAACTATAATAAACCTTATTTACCCCCCTCTAGGGTTAATCTAGATCCAATAAGTGGTATCAGAGCTTGGTTCTCTTTAACCCTAGAATCATGGATCCTAGTTGTCAGTCTTTTGAGAATCAGTCCATTCGTATTCCATCTATTTTCAATAGTACATTTTTTTAAATTGGAAATTAGAAGTGGAATTATATTTAAAATATGTTAGTGTTAAATGTTGGAATACTGTTATTAATGGTTATGATATGGTCAATAGGAACGATATTGGATTTAATTCTCATGCTATTCACAATTTGTATTCTTATATTGATGATGTCTAATATAACCTTATCTCTCATTGCTTGACTACATAGGAAATATGGAATACTCTCGATACGAAGTATGGAAAGATTTACAACAGCAGCTCAAAACCCAAAATGGTCAAATCAGATTCAGATCTATGCTCAGGAGAAGAAACAAATGAAAATTTAAGTAGATCAGATAATGAAGACTCAACAGAAAATGAGACTGAAAGCTTCTCATATGAAGAGTTGGTTTATATATGTACCGATTTAACAAAAATCATTGATAAACTCCATCGTAAAAACAAATCTTTAAAATCTAAAAATCACGAGTTAAATAGCAAAATTAACTGTTTGGAATCAGAATTTACAAATGTTATGAAATTAGAAAATTCTGACCGTGAAATTTGTTTGAAATTGAAAACTGGCCTCGATCATCTCAATAAAAATATTCAAAGGCTTAAAGAGGAAATTCTGATTTTAAACGATAACGAGGTAGAGCTAAAAGATTCAAACAATTCTTTGTAAAAAGAATTTAATAATTTTAAGGCCATCAAAAAATCAACATATGAAATTGCTGAAAAAGAAAGCTTGTTGAAAAGTGATTCAATTTTAAACGAGCTTGAAAAAGAGATTGAAAATTTCAGGAAACTTGAATTTGAAAAAAAAATTAAATTTGAGTCTGAAATCTTTGAGTCCAAGACCAAAATCAAACTTCTTGAAAACGAAAATTTGTTTTCGAAACAAAATGATACAGAAAGGTGATAGATCATCATTAATCGTTGTTTAAATCTGATAAAAGAAAATTCTAATCTTAAATCCAAAATTCAACGATTAGAATCAGCTTTGGATGAATTTTCTAATGGGGAAAATCGTTGAATATGCTATTACAAAACCAATTTTCAGTTGGTCATAAACAAGGTCTTGTTTTGGAAAAACAAGTGGTTTTGAAAAAGTGAATTCTTGTGATTTTAAAAATCCTTCAAACTACTCTGAAATTAATCATTTTGAAAATTTAAACTCTGATAATTTCAAAAGATTTTTAAATCATGAACGAAATAAGATTTTTTTTGATAACTACCTGGTTAATCCTTTTTGGACCTCAAAAAGAAATAAAGTTAATTCTTCTAAAGTCAAACAGATTGGGTTCCTAAGGGTACAAAGGTAAATTCTAATGGATTGTTGTACAAATAGATTTGGGTACCAAAACGAACAAATACAACTATGAGTGGTTTTGCAAATTTTGTTTGACTACTCGATACTCTCAACTGTTAGGTACCGGTGGAGGCTGAGGAACTGCTTTGTGAAAGAGAAACTGGGTTCATATTGCTTCATATCATCAAATTGTTCACAGTTCCATAAGCCAGGTTTGCTGAGTTGGAGATTCTGGTTCACATGGATTTCAGGTATAATCTATGAACTCATTTTTGTAAATATTTTGTTTCATTTGTTTATTTCTTCTTCTACCTCGTCTATTTTTTGTGTCACTGTCATATCATTATAACTTCTTTTATGCTTTCTTAAATCCCAATTGCAGTACTCATGATCTTCTGGAAATTCGCTTTAATTGAATAGAACTCTGATGTTTTAATTCTTTCCAGATCTAGAGTTTAATCTTGTAAATATCTGCAATTGTTTGAAGTTTTCTGATTATCCTAATTCATAATAGTGTTGATGTATTCTTGTCATATCTTGAATACTATTGATTTGAACTCTAAATTTTTGAAGATCTGAAAGTTTAATGGAATTTCACACACTTCTGCTGTTTTTAGTTTCTTCTAATTCAGTTTAGAAAAGATTGAAATATTATACTCATTACAGCACATTACTACTTTTCAGTCGTGATAATTTCATTGATTTTCAGATTGGCTTGGATATTTTGATATGTCTTGAATCTTGCTTACATCTTGAAATTCACTTTCATTCATGATCATCTAATATAGATATTATTTTTTTGGAATCATTTGAAATTTCTGATATTTTGAATCTCACACACCTCTCAGATCTGAATTTATTAATCATGTGTGCTTGATTCATTGTATCTCATAATTTACATTTTGTTCAAGTGATTTCGAATAGCCGTTATTTTTTTGGTCATGAATATCTCTCAAGCCTGATGTAAATTATCTGAAATTTCCCTTATACTTATCAGAAATATCTTGAGAAATTCTTTTGAAAAGTGGTCTTTGAAAATCACTGTTATTTCATGATTATTTGATTCGAATATATGTTTTTTTTAAATCATTTGAAATTATTGATTTATTGAATCACATACATATCTTGAATTTGAAATTTACATTCTGGTGTGATTGATTCACTGAATCTTGAGAGTTTCATATTCCTCAAATGATTTCAAATAAACTATATTTTTAATCATTGGATCATGAATCATCTTATATGACCGTCATCTTGACAAGTATGATTTGAAAATATTATCTATTTGCTGCTCTGATACATGTGCATAATCTGTTATCTTGTCTGCTTGGGCTTTGTACTTATAATTCTTTTGTCTATGATATTCTTGTTTGTCTCTAGTATCATGTCAAAATTCTCATTAATTGACACATCAAGTGGTATCAGTTTAGAAGCGCTGAATTTTTTTTGCTGTATATATATTTTAAATCTCTCTTGGCTTATATAGTTCTTTATCCCTCTTGTAATTGATTTTCAATTTTAAAATAATTTATTGATTATTCATTCAGAAATTAAAATCAATAAATAAACCGAATTGTATTTATAACTCATCAAAATTATTATAAGATTTCGAAATGTGATGAATTGTGACTGCAGTATATTTCACAACAAGAGGAGATTTTATTTAGAGTTTCATGATGGTTGAATAATTATTAAAATATCTTTGAATTAGCAATTATTTCACGACCATCTCCTTTATCTATTATCATTCTGCCATCCATCATGTTTTTTATATTAATGTGGAGAGTTTAATATTTAAAAAAAACATCTTGAATAAACAGTGAAAATATTTGTGATGGAATTGTGGTTATGTTGTTATTCAGAATTAGTGACAATGAAAATTTTCAATGATCTCGGTACAGTTGATCATATTTCATAATATTATTAATTTAGAAATTTATTTCACAGTCCATCTCTATACCTACCCCATTTTCTATCATTCATATATTGGTTTTATATTGAGGAGTTTTTCTTTTTAAAGCTAAAAACGATAAATCTATAATTAATATATAAGTGTGCCTTTAACCTCATTTAAAAATCCAAGCTCTGGTTATAAATGGTTAAGCGACAACTTATAATTTAAGCTGTGACCAACCTCATTTAAAAATCCAAGCTTTGATTATGCATGGTCAGTGTGCTCTTAAATAAAATAAAAAGAAAAAAGAAATAGTGTGCTATAAATTGAAATTAATTTGAATTTCTCCTTTGTATATAAAAACCAACCTATCAATCCATATTCTAATCTGTGAAATGTGTTAATATCTTATGACGTATTATGATTTGTTGATTGATAGCTATTTGGATTTGAGATTATTTGATTTTGTTACTTAAATTAAATTATTAATTATAGTCCAAATCCATCACTGTTTTTGAACTTCAAGGTTATAATTTTTGGAAATGATTGTTTTCAATCCTCTCCCCATTTTTATAAATTTCATCATAAATTCGCCACTCTACAATGTGAAATATGACCCTAGTTCTTCGAATATTATTATTTTTGTTTCACTGATTGAGATTTATGATGACCGTTCTTCCTCTTATGCTGATATTATATTTTTTAGTCACTTTTCATCTATATTTTAATTTATGTATCCTTTTGATGATAACAAAGGAGGAGAATGGGTTGAGATTTTGATTTATGAGTGAATATTTTATAAATATTTTTAATTTTGAATATTCATTATTTATTCGTTTGTTTCATTCATGCACAGTTATAGGGGGAATTTCTGCTGTAGGGGAAGCAAATAGATAGGGGGATTTTAAAATTCACTGTCAAACACATTTATTGTGCTCAAAATCTTTTATTTGTTTGTCATCATCAAAAGGGGGAGATTGTTGTATATAACGTAGTTGTATACACAATTATATGATTTTTGTTTGATGATAACAACCAAATAAATATTATTTTAAATGTATTTGTTACTGTACTGTTCTACATATACATAGGAATATAATATTTATATTTATATAGAGTACGACTGTACAGACATTCATATATTCATACAGTATTTTATTTAAATTAAATATTATATTTCAAACATTCAAACTGTACAACTATTTATAACTCCATTATTTGAACACATCACATTTCATATACAATCACAGAATATTGCACTGTTATTTGTAATAAACAAGTTTGATTGAAATAAAATAATATTTTATTGTTGTCAAACAAACTTGCCTATTTTATTCAGTTGTACATTTTTATACATACTTTCGTTTTCAAATCAATATACAGACACTTTGACATATTCACTGACACAATCTTCAGTTCTTCTGTCTTCACAGCTTTCGATCAGTCCAGTCTTCATACGTGTCACATACAGAAACACACATAGTATCTGGAATAGAAATAATTTTCTAAATTATAGAGAATATAATTTTTATTTTGAAAATTTATTTGCCTCAGAATTTCGGTGTGTTTCTCATCATTTTTCTGATTCGATCTGATTTTCATATCCATCCGACTGTGTTTAGACAGCTTGTGATATTCACAGTGATACACTAAAAATACCACAAGGCATTCAGTGTATATACAATATAATACTGTGCAGGGACAGGAAAAATAGTCTGAATGGTTGCATATACACACGTGTATATATACAAATGCGCACTGCCTCGCCAATTCAATGTGCAACTGAGGAGTAGCCACGTGGACAATCTCAACTCAGTGCAGCCAGTACACGTGTATGTAAAATATGGCCGTGCACATGGCACATGCATGTACACGAGCAAGCCAGCAACAATATATGGTGCATGTTAACATAAGTCAAAATGGTGCAGTTTCAAGTGCAAGGGGCCGAGCATATATGATAGTCAACAAAGCCATGGTCGAGCCAAAGTGCAAACAAGAAATGGGATCAGTGACACAACAAAGTTTTGTTTACAAATGAACATGGTGTAACTGTATGGCAAATAATAAATGCATATACTCAACTCACCATGGACATACATGATCAGTGGTGTATATCTCAACAAAGCACAAGTATTCGAGAAAGACTGTTGAAGTCAGTATGGGCAAAGCAGAAAATGGTTCATGTTCAAAATAGAAGTGTTGATACTGTTTTTGTTCATATATATACGTGGTTCACTGGGGTCAAGCATGTGTTCAAATTTCAGATCATATGAGTGTCGTACAGCATGTGCATGGATAAAATGTGCAAATTAAAAGCAGTGAAAAATCAGTTCAATCATATATGGCAATAAAAGCAGTGAAACAATTTTTAGACAAAGAACAAATAATTTATTTCCAGGAATTTTAGAGGAGCAAAGTTTGGAAAGAAATCATTGTTGGAATACCAAAATTTCTTGCCAAATATTCATGTTGTTCAAGTGGTAGTTTTATACAACAAATCAATATAGCATGAGTTCAACATAGAGCAAGTGATTTCAGCCAAGTATTCCAGGCCAACATGAAAATCTATATGCTTGAATCTGCAAGGTGAAGCAGTATGATATATGCAAATGCAAATGGATATTTACATGCAACTGGAATCAAGAAACTTTGTGTTTCAGCAATGTATACAAGAAGCATAGATGTATAAGGCCACACAGATGGTATTCACAGCATACAAGGGGCCGCAAAGTTTACAATTCATGATGGCCAATTATTGCTTCAGAAAATCATTTTTAAATTAGACAAATAATAAGGTGGATAAGTTCAATCTATTTCTAGTTTTATGATTACAGAATTCATGGTGGCATATGCACAATATTTCCCAGAGAAATCAAAGGCAGGATTGAAATTCATGTATGGAAGTATTTCCGGAATTGTACAAAAGGCATAATTTCTGTTCAACAATTTCTTTTTAGGTAAAACATAAATATCTTCCCAAATTTCCTCAAGTATTCATGGTAAGAAAATCAATCACACAATTTCAGTGAAGGAAAAATTTCGTAGATCAACAAGGAGCAAAATCAGGCAACTCAACATTCCCAGTGTTGCTTATTTTCATCAAAACCTTTTCATCTATCAAGGCAACATTACTTAAGCCAAGGAACAAAAGAGGAAAATCAACGCAAATCAGTTCAAGCCATATACGAAATCAAAGCTTAAATCGAAGGGTTTCTATTTTACCCTATAAATAACACACTATTCATCATCGGCCAAGGTGAATCGAAAACCAAAACATCCTAAATTCAGGATCAAAAAGAATTTGTATACTTATAGATTTTCTAGGGCTTCAATCAACAAAATTGGACAAATCAAATCAACTTACATCTCCAAGGACTTCGAGCATCAGAGATCGTTTTCAGAACAACATCAAAACCGCGATTTGATTTGGGAGATTCAAGAGGAACCCTAATTTATTTTAGTGATCGGCCAATTATTTTTCCAAAGGAAAGTAACCATGCTAAGGAGGGTGGAACCATTTTCTTAAGTGGGCCGATTAATTTTTTTTTATGGATAAAGGGGCCGGCAAGTTAAAGGAGGTTGAAGCTAGGGTTTTGATGTTGCTAAGTATACAGAGGACCAATCCACTAATTCTAAAGAGGGAGTATTAACTCTAGATTTTTATTTGAATCAACGTTTTGTTTTCCTAGATTTTAAAATTAGAGTGTGGTCAGTCCTCAAGTTTTCTGTATTGTTTTTTCAATTTCTTTTGCAATCATCAAACAGTTCTTTAAAATTCTAGCAGTTTACTAGAGTCTGTAAAAACTAGGGTTACTGGTTACGGAGTTGTAATCAGGGGAAATCTGTTCTAGGGGATTAGACCGATCTAGGGTTTTGAGCGTAGGGTTAGTACAGGAGCAGGGAGTGCGAGTTTACAGGGTCTGTAAGTGGGATCTATTTTTAACACCTAGTAGAAATCTTAGTGAATGCGGGATTAGGCAGAGTCTGCCAAAGTTGGGTATATCTGTGTGTTATTTTCTGCATTTATTTCCCTGTTGATTGTCTATGTTGCAATTTATTATAATAACACT
Source organism: Allium sativum (assembly GCA_030737875.1). Classification (NCBI taxonomy): domain Eukaryota; kingdom Viridiplantae; phylum Streptophyta; class Magnoliopsida; order Asparagales; family Amaryllidaceae; genus Allium; species Allium sativum. Next base: position 961,308,104 of record CM060912.1, on the reverse strand, counting down.
TCAAAACTGTAATAAACCCTATTTACCCCCCTCTAGGGTTAATCTAGATCCAACAGACACACACACACACACACACACACACATATATATATATATATAATAGAAACAGAACGAATACTTCACATATCAATCAATATCCGATTAAAACGATAATCAAAATATATTAAAAACTAATTAATTTAATTAATAACGTTATATTTTAAATAATAAAATAAAATAAATATTTATCTACCAAAATATTGGACATTACATAGAGTCCTAATTCATAAGACTGAAAGATCCATCGCCAGTCTCACTGAAAGAGTATCTAAGAGGCCTACATAGTTATTATTATCGGAATGTTAGGAATCCCAAGTCTGCACATCAAGGCATAGTATTCTGACCGAAATATCCACATCGAAACCAATAGGAAGACATCAACTGAGTCCAATTCAACAGAGAGCTCAAGAAACTCCCAAAGGGTCTACATATCATGTTCTACTAACATCTAATCATTGCAACTTGTTTTGTACAAGAACCTACTTTTGGAAGTTACTAGAAGCATCCAACAAGAACTTTGTTATGGTAACGACATCAAAGCCTGATCCAAACCTTTCACAAGTAAATGAATCAAAAGGAATTTACCTATATGGGATGTTAACCTTAAATCTGGCTAACACTGGATACAATTTATGCACAGTTGCAATAGTATTTCAAACCATAATAACCTAATATGACAACAAGAAAAAATAGAATGGTATATGTAATGTTATTCTTAAAAGTATATAATTTGTCCATTCACCAGAACTTTAATTCAGACCCTCCTTATAACAAACCTGTAAGTTATACAGATGACAAAGATTTTCCAACTTGGCATCATTATTATGGTATGCATATATTTATTATCATATTTTTATCCATTTCTGCTATAATGTTTTTATTTAACTCTAATATATTCATCTTTGCATTTCTTTAAGACACCAAACAATCAACGTGGGTTTCAATGGACTTGGATTTTAGCATTTTTGAACGTCCGAGCTGGTTGGAATTTGGGTTTGTACAATTAGTATCAGTGCTTACGTTCAGGATCCCTATATAAATTACGGTTGAACGTATTTATGTTTTCAAATATAGATATTTTATAAAATACATATACCTAGATCCACAGGGAAACCCAATTTCTAAGAGAAACGACATATGGAAAGACCCTAATAATAGTATCGTACATCAAAGATAAGATTTTGAGAATCCAAGTGTAGTTGGCCCTAGAGTAGCTATAGCATAAGATATACAATAAGTGTAATATAAGGTGGAGAATCTGTATACTAATATCTTGAAATTGATAGTATTTCATATAGTGGGTAGGGCAATAGAGCCTTAGAATATATGTTGAAGTAGGAGAAAGTTGATGGATTAGGAATATATATACACATATATGTAATGAACTGAGAAATTCGACGTAAAATTTCAATACTAATACATCTTATGTATTCACGTGCCTTAACTCAAGTACCGAAAACCAAGAAAGTTAGAATAAAGAAGTTTGAGGGTGTGAAAGAAAAAAGAAAGAAATGTTAGAATAGAAGAAGAAGAAGAAGACGAAGAAGAAGAACACAAACACAATAGAATAAAAAAAGATCATAATCCTACGTCGGAATGAGTAAAATAAAATATACCAATACACTTTACGCAAAGAGAAAACTGTATGTATACACATGAATGAATCATCACAGTGCACAACTGATCAGCATATACAACCATAACAATCTGTTTATACAATGATTGATAAATACAATACACATAGCTAAAATAAATTAATACAAGAATACGCCTCGGTTCCAACTCCTCTCCTGCAGCTCAAAACAAATCCAAAAAAAACATGAAAAATATATGCAGTCTTACCCAAGCACATTTTGTGAGAAAGCATAAACACCTAGATCAGTCTGGAATACTTACAGCAAGAAAACTTGTATCACAAACAAGTTCCTGAATTTCAGAAATCTTTTAAAAGAATGGATCTCTCGTATGACATGACTGCACATAAACTTGACATGTGTTTTTCACTTACGATAACCAAAACACTTAATTATAAATCCAACGATATTAAGATAATGCCTAAAATCCACAACTAGAATAGAAATACAGCCGAAAAGCTTGCATCCCATGTTTCAACATAGTTGGTTTACATCTAAAACCGTATGGGCTTGTGTTGGATTTTGGATTTCCATACAATGACTGGGTACTGAGTTACCACCCAAAATGATATACCTTTAGAAGATATACTTGAGGACTACAAGAACTTCTTACGCCCCGATGATACAGATCCGTCCTATCCATTCTTTGGATAGTATCGAATATTTCACCACCACGGTTGGTGTAACAACCCACCTTGAACAGGCCTAAATTCCGATCCAGAAAAGGCCCATAAGAACATAGAGCCGCTCTGGATCGTTGGTTCCTATAAGGATATACTAAACATGTATCACAAAGCAGTATAATGATAATCAGAATCTCACGCAGCGAAAGAGATAAAACATAATAGCAATAAAGTAGATGTACCATTAAAAACCACAATCAGAATACAATAAATCTCAATAGCGTAAAGGTACATCAATTATTCATTATCCTAGTTACATAACTATAATAATAGCAAAGCTACTACCAGTATAACTAAGTCTTCGAGAGGCTCCTCCTCCAAGCAATCGTCTCTCATCTTTTTGGAGATGTTAGCTCCTTTTCCAAATAATTTGTTGTATACATGCATATATGCTTCCTGGTTACTTCAAAGTCTTTGGTAGGTAAATATTAGCATATATAATGAATTTTTAATTTCTGTGTGAAAATAAATCAGATCTTATAGTTATAGTATATGCCATGAAAATAAAATACTGAATTTTATTTTCCATCCCATCTTACAAAAAACCTTGACTAAATATGCTTTCTTAAGAAAAGATTGTTGTCGTTTTAATGCCTAAATAGTGACGATAACCATGAAAGTTATGATAAGTATAAATGCATGCCCATGGGTTGGTTTCTTTTATATATCTTTTATGAAAAAAAATAAGAACTTGACGTCATTGGATTTAGAGTTAAGCATGGATTGCACATAATTTTATAGATTGAATGGCTTTTATAATTAATCGGTTGCATCATAATCAACACTACGAATTTGATCATTATTTTAATAGTCAATTGAACTGAAATTAACTAAGAGCTTGTGTTCACCACATAAAAATTACTATTTTTATTATAATATCTTTAAATGTTATACAAAACAATAAAGTAATACTCCTGTAATCATCTAGAAAATCGTAAGGAACATTCTTCGCCTAATATAATGTAGCGTTGCCAAAATTTGTGGATCTACATACTAAAATTTAATAGGTATGAATATTTTCCATTTCCATATAATTATGGATATCTGTATGTGCCATTTATACAATCCAAATACTTTTCTTTAATCATTAGTTGACGAGTACTAATATTTTTCCCTCTAATTTTTGATTTATTGCTTTACTACCATGTTGAATATAAACTACATATAATGGTATTATTTGTTAACAATGGCAATGTAACAACTCGAATTCCGACAGACCAAATGTTTTTCAAAATTCTAATACATCGAAACTTGTGTTGGTTTGTCTAGTATCATGTAGAAAATATAGAGACATAAAATATATCAGAGCTCAGAAAACATCTCACATCGAAATGGATAAAATACAATATAATCAAAATATAGCCTTACCTAGATAATAATAATATTGCTTAACCAGTATCCAAAGCTATCATGTCTCTGCCACAAATCTAACCTGCGAGTATGTGATGAGGAGGGGGTCAAAACATAAGTTCTGGTGACTGGATTTAAACTACACATTTTGGATAACCATACATACACTGTTCAGTTACTTTTTCTTATTTATTAAGTTACTTGGGTTAATAATATTCAGGGCTTAAACATATGTCGTATCCATCTACTTTCCAGTAGATTAACTTAATATAGTATATATGTAGCTACCGTCAATAATAAAGTAAACCCATGGTACCCCACTCGCACGCTCTCCGCCGTAACGCCACAGAAATATACGCAGTCCCTCATCCTACGTCGGAACAACGTACGGATCTTTGTATAACAAAGCTATGTTCCGCATAAAACCACCATCCCCATGTTATGCGAGCGTACGGTCTTCCACCTTCGATCGAATCAGATTCAATCACAAAGTAATGCCTTAGAGTCTATGATACACCACCCGGAGCAGACGTGCATGCATCCGGACTTTCTTACGTACATATCGTTAATCGTACTCGATGCCTCAACCTTGATGATACACCATCCAAAAATGTTATGCATGTATCCGCATGTATTATCTACTATGCACGAAGTTCCGTAACAGGGCTGTATCGGAAAACACAGAACTCGGTCGGGAGCTTTTTCAGATATTTACATACACAGATGCTATAGTCTGCATTTTCATGGTGGTTATGGTCCCACCAAGCTCCTCCCTCAACTAGTGAAAGATAAACAGAATTGAGAGCTAGTGACGTGGCCCAGAAAAACAACTAACAACATCCTAATTGGCATGTCCCACAATCAAAGCCTTGATAGTGAAAGGTTGATGGTCTGTAGGTTTAGCTCCCTTTATTTCCGCATCACGCATCACGCTGACTGTCGATGGCTGGTACCCAACGACTACTATCAATAGATGGTTAGATCAGCTAAACGCAAAACGATAAAATGGTCGTAACCTGTCTAGTCACCAGGCAACGAGATCATCCAACCACCTATGCCACCCTATAGCCTTCTGACTGCCGCCTATCATGGCAGCCAAGGTATGCTCACCGGGTAGTAACGCGCAGACCCAACCTATGCAAGCACAACCTATTGCTTCCACCATACAGAGGACTACCAGGAGTACCCTCCACGTCCCAGGAAGCCGCGTGCTTCCCCTTCTATTCCATCGGAGCCAGCAGAATATCAGTGGAACAATAGGAAGACCAGGGAGAATAATCAGATGGACATGTGCTCACCTCATGTCTCATGACACCCCAATGATCTACTCCGTTGGGTTATTCACCTTTAGACGTAAGGACTAGTTCAAACGCCTCATGTTAATGTGTTATTAGACGCTGTGTTTAAACATTGAATTGCGCGCTTGCTCTACCTCATCCTATTTCCAGTTAATGTAACACCCCGCCTCCGCTAGGGTCACTCGCAAAGGAATGCACTAGCTTTAGAGGGGCATTATTGGTAAACATGCACAGAAATATCACAAGACAGAACATATAAAATTGCGGAAGTAAAATCAAACTTTCATAACATGAATAAATAAGGTCTAAAGCCTTTTACATCAGAGTACATCAAAACCTGTCTTGCAATCGTAAAGAAGCATAAAGACATTTTCAATAATTATTCCCCAAGTAAAAATAGTAAAGTAGCCATTAGCCAAGAAAAGTTCAAGCCATCCATGATGACCTTCAAGCAGAAGAAGTCCGAACTAAACAACAGTATTTCCTCCCTGTAACCTGGGGGGGAAACGGAAGAAAAGAGGCGAAACAAAACAGGTCAGTCAAAAAGACTGAGTAAGCCCTATCTACTATTAGCATGAAAACTAGTAAAGTTAACTGACATGAGAAACCGAGATGAACATAAGCATGATAACAAGATAGATAAGCTAAATCAAAATAACAGGATGAACTACTGAACTCAGATAAACTAAGGTGTCATGATAAATTACGATGTCAAGATAAAACAAGGTATCACATCGTCAGGTTTCTATCAAGTATAATATCCCCAAGATATCTGTCACGTATAACGCCCCGTGATATCTATCCTGTATTTTAGCTCTGCACCAACCGTACTAGTATCCCCACCGTGTCATGTGTTAACCAAGAATGACCCTCACTCAAAAGTCGTGTAATGGTCCATGTCAACCTAATATATCGCATATATAGGTTACTCAACTTGTATGTTTTATTCCATGTAAATGTTCAGTCCCTTGCCGTAGACCATACAGGCTTTCCCATGAGATTCTATATTACTTTAACATAGTTCCATGATCCTTAAGATCGGTTTGGACTGTTACCCTAAACCTAGCTAGGGTCTTCCAACATGAATTATTGTTTGTACAACTAGGACTTATGCTACCTAGGGCTGCTAGGGATTATGCTTACCTATTGCACGTTTTCGTATCTCGGTTTGGGTTCAACCACCTAGGGCCACTAGGGATTACGCTAATCGCCAACCGCGCCCTTTTTCCCACGCATTCATCGTGAAACGCTTTTCCATGGCTGTATGCACATGTATCACATCGTGCCATCCGAGTCCTGTCACAGGGCAAATCAAGAAATACAGGACTCGGTCGGGAGCTTTCGATTTATCTGCCGATGCAGATGCTAAGGTCTGTTTTTCTTATACGTGGCTATGGTCCCACGAGACCACTCCCTCAACTAGTGAAAGAAAAGACAGGATAAATCCTGTATGAGAACACAACACTGGCCAACCCACATCCAAGCCTTACCGCAACCATAATTAGATAGCAATTATGGTCTATTGGGTGTTCTCTGCCTTTCCGTACATACACGCTTGACCAAAGATGTTAGGTAGCCTGACGAAATGCTATCTAGGGTACGACCGTGTATCGTCGACTATCCCCTATCCATCCCCGTCTTTAGGTCGCTCGTATAGCAACCAAGGCATACTCTTGGTTCTTCTAACGCAGATCTTAACCTCTCATGAGCCTAGTATAATCACCTGGCAGCTCATAGAGGGATACCAAGAATACCCTCACGTTCCCCGAAGCCGCTGCTTCGTTACCCAATTCGCTGGAGCCTTTATCCAAATCAGATACTTGCTCCTACTCGTATACTTAAACGATGACCTACCGTATTAGGTTACTCATCTATCTATGAACTGGTCTAAACTTCCTTGACTAAGAATCATTACTTAGTTATTCTTCAACTAAGGTTTACCACTTAGCATTGTTCCCGTTATCCTTGTTAACTACGGTTATCCACCTAATCCTCAGAACTAGGGTTTACATAATGGATTAAGTGTCACTTAAGTTCATGACTTAACCCGTCTACAAATCCTGTCAAAATTGGCTAAGTATCCAAGTTCAAGGCTTAACCCTACAAACCATGCTCAAGTTGATTAAGTATATTAAGCAATTCACGACTTAACCTCGTCCAATTATCATTCTAGATTGGTTAAGTATATATTAACTTGACCCTATTAATTTACTTTGTCAAATCGGTCAAGTGTATTCAAGCGATTCGTGACTTAGCCTTATCATGTTTTCACGTTATATTGGTTAAGTATTGGTTAACTTAACCACAATAAATTAACGAGTTAGATTGGATAAGTATAGGTCACTTAACCACATCAATTCATCACGTTTAGATTAGTTAAGTGTTTAACTTAACCCCATTAAACTACCAAGTGGGATTAATTAAGTCTAGGCTAACTTAACCCCATCCGATTTCCATGTTTAGACTAGTTGAGTCTAATCTTTACCCCATTCGTTAACCGTATTTTTCGGTTAAGCGTCATTAAGAAAACTTACTTAACCTTACCAAGTTATCGCGTTGGATTGATTAAGTGTTGGTTAACTTAACCCCATCCGATTTCCATGTTTAGACTAGTTGAGTCTAATCTTAACCCCATTCGTTAACCGTATTTTTCGGTTAAGCGTCATTAAGAAAACTTACTTAACCTTACCAAGTTATCGCGTTGGATTGATTAAGTGTTGGTTAACTTAACCCCATCCACTAGTCATATAAAAATGGTTAAGTGTCATTAGGCAAATCAAGTTACTTAACCTACCCAACCTTGTCATGTTTTGTTAAGTATCATTAGCCTAATCAAATTACTTAACCCATTTGTCCATGTCATATTTGGTTAAGAGTCATTAATCAAATTAACTTAACCCTATCATGTGGCATTAATTACTTAATGCACCTTCACCTCTCACATTAGACTTTGTTGTGGTTACTTGTTAAGCCGGTCGGTTCCGGGTAGCTTTACACCACAACTTGGTCTAACCTCGGGTTCAAGCACAACATGACCAACTTCTCACATTGGGTCCTATTGTTTGCAATTACTAGTTAGGCCGGTCGGTTCCGGGTAGTTTTACGTTGCAAACTTAACCCAACCTCGAGTTGGCCACACTTATATTATCTAAGTGTCATGTCCATCATGTTTCCCAAAACATGTTACAAGTTTTCAAGCATTTGGGTAGACCTAACTTAATAGGTAAATTCCCAAAGGGTAGACCTAACTTAATAGGTAAATTCCCAAGCTTATGTTTTTATGCATACTTACATGTCAACTTCCATGTTATATTTCAAGTCATGTTTTCAAGTTGTATTTTCATGTCATTAGAAATTACCCATAACATAACCCAACGCTTTTAAACTCGCATATACGTTCGCGACAACGTAATGGATTAAAAGAAGAGACTTGGCAAAGGCATGACAAAAATGGATATTAAGCCACAAGTTAATCATGGTGGCAAATGAGGCACAAATGTGTTCATTAACTTGCATGTTACATTCTTAAGCCTCAAAACATGCATAAACCCAAACTTGGCACATAAGCGAATCATGGTGACAAAAGATATGGAATGATTACTAGTAACTCGCATATATCATCATATAAGGGTTATGACTTCTTATGCAAGTTGACATAAAGGTTATGAGGGTTCTCATGTTGCCTAATGCAACATTTCAACATAAAGGTTGTAGCTTTTAGCTCACAAGATCAAGATAATGACTTCATAAACTTGCATGACATGATAGCATGTATCATACTCAATGAACAAACCCAAACTTGCAACATGAACATTTAACTTCATAGTTAATATCTAAGAGTAGGGAAAGGGCTTACATTGCTATGAAGTCACAAAAGATATGACAAAGCCCTTATGCAATCAAATAGGCCCAAAATGCAAGCTCTAACATAAAAACCCTTGAGCCAAAATGATCAAAACCCTTGCTTTATGATGCAAAGATAAAAACTTGACTTGAATGCAAGCTAATGACACTCATACAAGCTTGAAAACACTTGTATGCATGGAAAATCTCTCATAGGAACCATTTAGAAATTTTAAGAAGAGAGTGGAGGCCATGAGAGGTAAAATTTTGCCATAGTTTAGTTGCATGAATGAATAATGAGGATTTAGGATAGGTTAGGGTCTTATTTATAGATTAGGCAAGTGTTTTAGGCCATAGGATTAAACCTAGATTCAATCCAAGCCATCAAAGCATGTCTTGGGGAAGAAGTCAAGTCTAAAAAATGGAGTGGTGTCTTAACCAGGCCTAAAAATGGAGTGGTGTCTTAATTGGGCTGAATTTCAAATCTGTTTTCGGATTTGAATTTTCGTGAAACTTTGCGAGGCCATATCTCAGTCATACGAACTCCGATTTACGAAATTTCGGACTCTATTTCGCGTATTTTTCCGAGACGAACGCAATGGCGCAACCCGTTTATCCTGATTCAGGTTTTATAATTAAATTCTGCCTTGATTTCTAGTTTTAACGTGTTATCGAAATACGGGTTGTTACATTCTCCCCTCCTTTTAGGATTTCGTCCCCGAAATCTCCAAGTTAGGAAGAACATATCCTACCATCCATCATCCATCTACTCAAAACATCATCCACAAGCAACCATTGTCCTTAGATGATTTCTAATGCTGTATGAATATATGCAAAACGTGTGTGTACATGTTCCTTAGCTAATGCTAATGGTCAGGCCTGAATAATCTTTCTAATGCAAAATATGTATAGTGCCATGAATCCAACATGTATGCAAATAGTCCTAGTCATATAGATACTATATGCGTGCAAAATCATTCATTCATATGCAACAATCACATGATAACACATTCAATTTCATCCATAAACAAGTATAAATACTCGTGCATATGCAATATGAAATGTGACCGAGTCGAGCTAGTATCAAATGTGTATTCGCGCATCCACGAGCAACCACTTGCAACCACTTGCAACCATATCAATCATAACATGTTTCAAATACATGTTTACATCCATATGGTTCTACCTAGGATTCCCTGAAACAGGGTCGAGAAGATAAACAAGACAAACTCCTTACGGGGTTTGTAACAGAAAATAGGACCAAGAAGATGTCCACAAAAGATAGCCTACAAGTATGCTCTACAGAAAACAGGGATCAAGGATATACTCCCAAAAAGAGATATCATGCGCGTATCTAGTCTTTGACCATCAAAGTCGTATTTCCTCGAGCTTAATTCCATTGTGCCTTGACCGTCTTTTAACTTCGCGATTTCATAGCTTCTTATTTCCTGTTTCCATAACATGAGCTGGAACTCATTTCTTCGTCGCCTCTCACTCCACTTGCACTTATCCTTTTCCTAGAATACTTGACGCAAACATGACTGCGTACTCATGATCTCATGCAAGCTTTCCAAAATTCACTAGTGAATCTTGGATCTCGTTTATATACTATAAGGTATTCCATGTAGAAGAACTTTCTCTTGAAAGTAAACAGATGTTAACCAGGTTATCAAGCGCACTTACTAGGGTGATCTCTATAACCCATGCATAAATGAAGTAAACCATTCGTCTTATCGGCGCACACCACTCGATCGGGCTTCAAATTTCCAATAAAGGCATCAAGGGATTCTAAGTAACTAGTCATGACAGAACCTCAAAAAGGTTACACGATACTTCGAGGGCATTACCAAGGCTAGTCAAAAGGTCTAACTACCCTCCTATCAAAACCGAGAGTGGCACCCCCTACTGGATAACCACTTCATCCCTAGAATACATCCATAGCTTATAAACATAAGCATTATTTCCAAATTCAACACTTGGCATAAACATTTTCAAATCCAAACAGGTCATGTATAAATGGACTGATTCTCCAATAGGACTTTGAGACAAAAATGGGATCCTCTATTACGCTAGAACTTAAGGTGCAGAGACTCAACTACCGAAGCGGACTTAAATGATGCGGGGATCAAAACAAAGTCTTGGCGGGATGATAGAAAAGAATAACTAGATCTTCAACAAGGATGTTATCCCCTTACTCAGGTACTCTAGTGAGGGTATACAATTATCTTCACGATGATCTTGTCCTTGTCCCACAATACTGAACTATCCGTCCCGTTTCACCATACCAAAGATACTTTTTCGTTATGGGTTGAGCCATACCAACAAGTTGCTCATCCTTAAGCTCGTATCCTTTATCCTCTTTCTCACTATCCTTTCTTATAACGCGGCCACTGGTCTCTCGAGAACCACCTCCATCGCATGGAAAGCACTTTCGTAGATAGAAAAGACTAGTCGCAGTTAAAACCACTGTGACTACAGATGGAGGAAAGAAAGGAGAAGAGATTCAATTAAGGAAACAAGGATAGTGCTAATGGCCTTTGGGGAATAGCCTTTTTCTTTTAAAAGAAAATTTTCTTAAAAAATGCTTCTTTGTAAACGGTTTTCAAATAGTTTTCAGAAGGTCTTTAAAAACTTTTGCCCAGTCTGGTAACCTTCTGTTCTGATACCACGTGTAACACCCCGCCTCCGCTAGGGTCACTCGCAAAGGAATGCACTAGCTTTAGAGGGGCATTATTGGTAAACATGCACAGAAATATCACAAGACAGAACATATAAAATAGCGGAAGTAAAATCAAACTTTCATAACATGAATAAATAAGGTCTAAAGCCTTTTACATCAGAGTACATCAAAACCTATCTTGCAATCGTAAAGAAGCATAAAGACATTTTCATAAATTATTCCCTAAGTAAAAACAGTAAAGTAGCCATTAGCCAAGAAAATTTCAAGCCATCCATGATGACCTTCAAGCAGAAGAAGTCCGAACTAAACAACAGTATTTCCTCCCTGTAACCTGGGGGGGAAACGGAAGAAAAGAGGCGAAACAAAACGGGTCAGTCAAAAAGACTAAGTAAGCCCTATCTACTATTAGCATAAAAACTAGTAAAGTTAACTGACATGAGAAACAGAGATGAACATAAGCATGATAACAAGATAGATAAGCTAAATCAAAATAACAGGATGAACTACTTAACTCAGATAAACTAAGGTGTCATGATAAATTACGATGTCAAGATAAAACAAGGTATCACATCGTCAGGTTTCTATCAAGTATAATATCCCCAAGATATCTGTCACGTATAACGCCCCGTGATATCTATCATGTATTTTAGCTCTGCACCTACCGTACTAGTATCCCCACCGTGTCATGTGTTAACCAAGAATGACCCTCACTCAAAAGTCGTGTAATGGTCCATGTCAACCTAATATATCGCATATATAAGTTACTCAACTTGTATGTTTTATTCCATGTAAATGTTCAGTCCCTTGCCGTAGACCATACGGGCTTTCCCATGAGATTCTATATTACTTTAACATAGTTCCATGATCCTTAAGATCGGTTTGGACTGTTACCCTAAACCTAGCTAGGGTCTTCCAACATGAATTATTGTTTGTACAACTAGGACTTATGCTACCTAGGGCTGCTAGGGATTATGCTTACCTATTGCACGTTTTCGTATCTCGGTTTGGGTTCAACCACCTAGGGCCACTAGGGATTACGTTAACCGCCAACCGCGCCCTTTTTCCCACGCATTCATCGTGAATCGCTTTTCCATGACTGTATGCACATGTATCATATCGTGCCATCCGAGTCCTGTCACAGGGCAAATCAAGAAATAAAGGACTCGGTCGGGAGCTTTCGATTTATCTGCCGATGCAGATGCTAAGGTCTGTTTTTCTTATACGTGGCTATGGTCCCACGAGACCACTCCCTCAACTAGTGAAAGACAAGACAGGATAAATCCTGTATGAGAACACAACACTGGCCAACCCACATCCAAGCCTTACCGCAACCATAATTAGATAGCAATTATGGTCTATTGGGTGTTCTCTGCCTTTCCGTACGTACACGCTTGACCAAAGATGGTAGGTAGCCTGACGAAATGCTATCTAGGGTACGACCGTGTATCGTCGACTATCCCCTATCCATCCCCGTCTTTAGGTCGCTCGTATAGCAACCAAGGCATACTCTTGGTTCTTCTAACGCAGACCTTAACCTCTCATGAGCCTAGTATAATCACCTGGTAGCTCATAGAGGGATACCAAGAATACCCTCACGTTCCCCGAAGCTGCTGCTTCGTTACCCGGTTCGCTGGAGCCTTTATCCAAATCAGATAGTTGCTCCTACTCGTATACTTAAACGATGACCTACCGTATTAGGTTACTCATCTATATATGAACATGTCTAAACTTCCTTGACTAAGAATCATTACTTAGTTATTCTTCAACTAAGGTTTACCACTTAGCATTGTTCCCGTTATCCTTGTTAACTACGGTTATCCACCTAATCCTCAGAACTAGGGTTTACATAGTGGATTAAGTGTCACTTAAGTTCATGACTTAACCCGTCTACAAATCCTGTCAAAATTGGCTAAGTATCCAACTTCAAGGCTTAACCCTACAAACCATGCTCAAGTTGGTTAAGTATATTAAGCAATTCACGACTTAACCTCGTCCAATTATCATTCTAGATTGGTTAAGTATATATTAACTTGACCCTATCAATTTACTTAGTCAAATCGGCCAAGTGTATTCAAGCGATTCGTGACTTAGCCTTATCATGTTTTCACGTTATATTGGTTAAGTATTGGTTAACTTAACCACAATAAATTAACGAGTTAGATTGGATAAGTATAGGTCACTTAACCACATCAATTCATCACGTTTAGATTAGTTAAGTGTTTAACTTAACCCCATTAAACTACCAAGTGGGATTAATTAAGTCTAGGCTAACTTAACCCCATCCGATTTCCATGTTTAGACTAGTTGAGTCTAATCTTAACCCCATTCGTCAACCGTATTTTTCGGTTAAGCGTCATTAAGAAAACTTACTTAACCTTACCAAGTTATCGCGTTGGATTGATTAAGTGTTGGTTAACTTAACCCCATCCGATTTCCATGTTTAGACTAGTTGAGTCTAATCTTAACCCCATTTGTTAACCGTATTTTTCGGTTAAGCGTCATTAAGAAAACTTACTTAACCTTACCAAGTTATCGCGTTGGATTGATTAAGTGTTGGTTAACTTAACCCCATCCACTAGTCATATAAAAATGGTTAAGTGTCATTAGGCAAATCAAGTTACTTAACCTACCCAACCTTGTCATGTTTTGTTAAGTATCATTAGCCTAATCAAATTACTTAACCCATTTGTCCATGTCATATTTGGTTAAGAGTCATTAATCAAATTAACTTAACCCTATCATATGGCATTAATTACTTAATGCACCTTCACCTCTCACATTAGACTTTGTTGTGGTTACTAGTTAAGCCGGTCGGTTCCGGGTAGCTTTACACCACAACTTGGTCTAACCTCGGGTTCAAGCACAACATGACCAACTTCTCACATTGGGTCCTATTGTTTGCAACTGCTAGTTAGGCCGGTCGGTTCCGGGTAGTTTTACGTTGCAAACTTAACCCAACCTCGAGTTGGCCACACTTATATTATCTAAGTGTCATGTCCATCATGTTTCCCAAAACATGTTACAAGTTTTCAAGCATTTGGGTAGACCTAACTTAATAGGTAAATTCCCAAAGGGTAGACCTAACTTAATAGGTAAATTCCCAAGCTTATGTTTTTATGCATACTTACATGTCAACTTCCATGTTATATTTCAAGTCATGTTTTCAAGTTGTATTTTCATGTCATTAGAAATTACCCATAACATAACCCAACGCTTTTAAACTCGCATATACGTTCGCGACAACGTAATGGATTAAAAGAAGGGACTTGGCAAAGGCATGACAAAAATGGATATTAAGCCACAAGTTAATCATGGTGGCAAATGAGGCACAAATGTGTTCATTAACTTGCATGTTACATTCTTAAGCCTCAAAACATGCATAAACCCAAACTTGGCACATAAGCGAATCATGGTGACAAAAGATATGGAATGATGACTAGTAACTCGCATATATCATCATATAAGGGTTATGACTTCATATGCAAGTTGACATAAAGGTTATGAGGGTCCTCATGTTTCCTAATGCAACATTTCAACATAAAGGTTGTAGCTTTTAGCTCACAAGATTAAGATAATGACTTCATAAACTTGCATGACATGATAGCATGTATCATACTCAATGATCAAACCCAAACTTGCAACATGAACATTTAACTTCATAGTTAATATCTAAGAGTAGGGAAAGGGCTTACATTGCTATGAAGGCACAAAAGATATGAAAAAGCCCTTATGCAATCAAATAGGCCCAAAATGCAAGCTCTAACATAAAAACCCTTGAGCCAAAATGATCAAAACCCTTGCTTTATGATGCAAAGATAAAAACTTGACTTGAATGCAAGCTAATGACACTCATACAAGCTTGAAAACACTTGTATGCATGGAAAATCTCTCATAGGAACCATTTAGAAATTTTATGAAGAGAGTGGAGGCCATGAGAGGTAAAATTTTGCCATAGTTTAGTTGCATGAATGAATAATGAGGATTTAGGATAGGTTAGGGTCTTATTTATAGATTAGGAAAGTGTTTTAGGCCATAGGATTAAACCTAGATTCAATCCAAGCCATCAAAGCATGTGTTGGGGAAGAAGTCAAGTCTAAAAAATGGAGTGGTGTCTTAACCAGGCCTAAAAATGGAGTGGTGTCTTAATTGGGCTGAATTTCAAATCTGTTTTCAGATTTGAATTTTCGTGAAACTTTGCGAGGCCATATCTCAGTCATACGAACTCCGATTTACGAAATTTCGGACTCTATTTCGCGTATTTTTCCAAGACGAACGCAATGGCGCAACCCGTTTATCCTGATTCAGGTTTTATAATTAAATTCTGCCTTGATTTCTTGTTTTAACGTGTTATCGAAATACGGGTTATTACAGTTAACTTGGTTATTTCAATCCATATTAACTTCTTATTCAAGTTACCAAGTTCGTCTTACTTATTAATTTCAGTTGTATAACTTAACCCATTTAAGTTCATTAATAAGCCTTTAACATGTTATTCTTATCAGCAGATTTCAGATTCTCAGAAAACATGTTCTTCTTATCAGCAAGGTTCAGATTCTCAGGTTTACAGATTACTTAATAAATTAAGTACAACTTACTTCATTTCATAAGTTCTCCCTTCTTTTCTCTAGTTATTACAAACAACAGGTTTTTAGATTTTACAGATTACTTAATTCATAATTAATTACAACTTATTTCATTACCTAATTTATCTCATTCCCTTTATCATTTATTATAACCTAAGTTATAATTTTCACTTGTCCATAGGACAAGCCTACCTACTATCTTTCTTTTTCCCCTTTAAGTTTATTCATAATAGGTTATTATCATTCCCCGTTCATTCTAATTCTTCTACTGTTGCGACTTTCCTTCATTTCCATTAATTACAAACAACGCCATTTATTTCTATCTCTTTATATATATATATATACATATATATATGAATATATACATATATATGCACCAGACCTCTCACATTAAGCCGACCACTTATGGATGCTGGATTTGCCAGGCGGTTCCAGGCAGACCTCTACCACAAGTTGGACTTAACCTCATGTCTTAGCACCGTATATGTATGTTTTACACACCATACCTCTTATATTAAATTAACTACTTGTGGATGTTGGATTTGTCAGACGGTTCCAGGCAGACTTCTATCATAAGATGAATTTAACCTCGTGTCTAAGTGCAGTTACAATTTTCTATTTAATGTAAATTTTGGCATATTCATTCTTCCAAATTTTACTATAATTCTTATTTAAAATCTTTTGGAGTAATATTCTTAAACAAATATTCATGTTCATTGTAAATTTCATAATTACAGTGTTCACAGAAATTCCAAATTTAGGCAGGTGATTAATGGGAACAAGCTTTATATAATCCCTATAGATTAAACAGGTTAAGTATTGCAAGTTTACAGGTTCATATAACCCCAAAAGATTAAACTGATTTACTTAACACCACAGATTTAACAGATTCCACATGTTACTTACATTTTCATTAACATGTTCCACTCAACCTTGAATTAAGCTTACAGATTTACATGTTCATACAACCCCAAATTTCCAGTCATAGTCCACAATACTTAATTTCAATAGATTTCAGTAGGTTAATCATTTCAGCAGATTAAACATTTCAGCAGATTGATCGTTTCAATAGATCACAACAGGTTAAACATTTCAGCAGATTTATCATACGTATTAATGGGGAATGTCAAACAATAATATACCATTATCAAAAAGGTATAACTAAAATATACTCACTAATAGCTTTCCAACTCATGAATCTAGTCCATACCTAGCATTCCATGGCTCTCCTAATTGAATCTACAACCTAAATAACCATTGATTCACAATTCTCAAACTAAAATAAAAGGGAAGAAAGAAGAGAAATGATATTGACTAGTTCCAAGAATTTACATAATTACTTCGATTAATATTCTGAACACCCATTTGCAGATATACATTCCTTTCCTCCAGATCTTGAATTGGAATTTCCTTAGACTAATTACCCTATTTTGTGAAGATATTTAAGGAGGAAAAAGAATGGCAGAGTATAGACAACCTCTCAGAAAATATGAAATTTAGGCTAGGCTCTGCTAACCTATTTATAGGTGTTCTTGCACACGCAGCACTGAGTCAGCAACGAATATGGTGTGAAAAAACAGTTTAGATTCATCGAACGAATCTACCTAGATCTGGGGTGGGTCGACCCCTCCAAGGGTGGGTCGACGATAGGGCCGACACACCCTTGCCTGGGTCGACTCTCTGAAGGTGTGGGTCGACCCCTAATGGGCCATTTTCTCGCGCGCTGTCTCGTTTTGCTTTTGGAATATTTTATTATTAATGTGTTTATGTATATGAACCTAATGTGCATACAGACTTCTAATGCCCATAAGTCCTTTATACATTATTCATTTTACGCAAACTGAGGTCTATCTCAACCAGAATTCCAAGATGAACGCAACGGTGATGCCGATTCCACTTAATTTTGAATATTTATTTAAGTTATTCCCAATTTATTATCTTTAAGTATGGTTATAGTATACAAAATTTTAGGGTGTTATAGGTAATAAATTTGAGTGCATGAGAAAACGTAATTAACTGATGGATTTAAAATAGCTTTGGCAAAATCAAAATAAAGGTAACGTAGGAAAAGAAATCTAGGACTGTTAATTCCATTTCTTGCAATCAATTTGTAATTTGTTCTAATGAAGTGCTATATTATTAAACTTAAGAACGTCTATGAACTGTTATCTTTATGATGAAAATGATTTTATATTGAATAGATTTTTAGAGTATTGTTTTGTAACAAAGAACCTTGATTGCTATTATATTGGATACCTTGAAATAGTATTTTGACTATAAAGAATTAGAATTGCTACTTTGGGAAGAAGTTGGTGTTATTTGATGCTACAGCAGTAGTAAAAACCATAAAGTTCATGAAAATCTTAATGATATGCTATATGAACATACTTTAATTTATCACATCTCTGTACATTTTAGGAAGCTTCAAAATATATCATTCATAATTGGTTAATTAGGAGAAATGTTATATGCACATACATATACAAACACGCACGCAAACACACACACACAGATATACAAACACACACACACTTGTACAAATATGAGTGGGAATGATCTCATTTTCATGAAATTGATTATTAAACATCTTTAAGGATTTGTTTGATTTTGCAAAAAATTTATACGTACCAATTGATGCTTCAAAGGAGAAAATTAATACGAATTTGTACTACACTCCATGCTTCATAATATTAGTGGCTCCAATATTAATACAGTTCTGTAAATTACATCAAGCTTCATTTTCTTTTCATTCACAACATTGAATACCCCAATTCTTTTAATCGAATCTGAAGTAATTCTCCATTTATACACTCTTTTAGTCATTGTCTGATGGGCTGTCCATATCCGCAGTTTATGGCATAACTGACATTTTAGTTCAATCCTTGAATCTTCAACTAACAAGCTTGTGACAATCACATACTGGACCATGGTGCTTGCTTTCTTTTTCTTCAAGATAGGTGAAATAAAAAGAGTTGCATATCATTATTTTTTCCAACTCCTCCTTTTTTAATTTTTTCACTTCTTTTTTTATGTGCATTTACACCTTTTTGAGAATATTGCATTTTTTACAGTGAAATTTTATTTCAATCTGCGTAATCACAAGTTATTCATTTTATAACATTACATTAAGCAGCGTAGATATTTCTATAGTATTCTAATTTTTATGTCATTAGCATGTGTGTTTTCAATTCTTATGCAGTCATTATGTTAAACTAATATTGTATAAATTCAATTCATCTTATATAAGTAGTTATTGTTATTTTGATGAAAGTGTGGTCCCTATATGAAGCAAAAATCAAAATTCATATAAAAAAACCGTTGGGCATAGCCGTTACAACTGCTAGGGTCATAACCATAATGATAGCCAAAATGTGATGGGGAAATAAAATAAAGAAAGTTTGCAGCAATGTAAATAGCCATAAATGAACTGCATTACTTTAGTGAATTACGAGCTCCTGAGCTCCTGTTTTTGCGTGGAATTGGATGAGAAGTAGTTTTTATGCGTAAGGAAGTGAGAGTTGAATTGGATGAATGAACGAAGAGCGATGCAAGGATCTTTAAAACATCATGTGTTAATTCACAATAATTGAAACAAAAAATGCTGGTGCTCGGGAATCAGATGATGAATGCTGCAAGCCTTGACAAAGAGCTTCGGTAGCAATGAAGTGTTGAATGGAAGGGTTGTGCTAAGTCTGCTGCTATGATAGGCCTGAAGGCATTGAACTAACGTGTATGATGATGCTAAAATATGTAGGAAAATTTAAAATAGTAAGAACCAGAACGACATGTGATGATATGGTGGGCTATAGTGTGTTTTTCGTACGACATCCAACGATGCATTGAACCTGTTAACCATTTTTAATGCTGAAGTGAAGAGATCAGATAAACTACTAGAAGCAACAACTTGCAATTGACCATGTTGAATGTCACCAGAGGTAAAAACCTTCTTATATGAGGGTGGTATATCAGGCTCTGATGGTAAACGATCCAACAAAAGTTATTGCTTTTCTGCCCTAGAAAGGAAAAAAGGAAGAAAAAGGTTTGCACACATATTGACATTTGCAATTCACTATACTTAATTTTGCTATTGGTTCATCTAATTTAGATAACAGCTCTTGACTATTTATTTTGAGATATTCATAGTACAGACACACGATTATTTATCTTTTAATTCTACCTTCAACTTTTTTTAGAATGCAAAAAAAAAGTTATATAAATCTTGCTCAAAATTTGACCATGGCTAATATAATGGTTTATTCCCTTCTAATTTACAGTTTATCCTTTTTTTTAAGGGAGAACTTTCTTATATAATTAAAATCAGAAAAGAAGGTTCTAATGCATGACATCATATCATGATATTCTGGACCCAACAAAATTTATTATTGATTTTATGCTACATAATATTATCATTAGTTCTTTATTTGACTATTTTATTTTTTGAAGCAATATGTTAGCCTTTTTCTACTGTATGGTCAAAATTGCTTCATAGGGAGGAGTAGAGGATTAAAGGACAGTTTCATGATAATACATCTACAAAACGCTACAAAACGGTTAGATGGCTTGATGATATATACATTAACACTAGCAAATCTGAGGTTACCATTTAGAAGTCCCGTTATATCATGTAGGTTTGTATTCTTTATTAGCTTCTGGACATTCCAGTTCTTAGATTGTAAGAAACAAAGAGGATATTGATAATGAGATATTTACAAAGTATTTTATGATGATAAGGTTCTCTGCGGATATATTATAACTGAATAATAGCTTTTTGTTCCAAATATCTATAAACTGTTTTTTTTTTGGTTCTCGAAGGTTGACATGGAGTAAAATACAGTGACTCTGTTATTTATATATGAACAAATACTTTTTCCATCACCTTAATTAACAATTTATAGATCTGCTTCAAATTTTGTATACTTTCATTTAAAGAGATTTCATCAAAATCCATATGAAATGTTACATATAACCATATTCCATTATAAAATGGAGATATAAGTTAGGCTGCTGCGAAAGTGCTATGCATTTGCCATTATAGAAAATGGTAAACTTTATTTTATCCGGCAGCTTAAATCCATAGTATACCATCAACCACCTTGAATAACAGTCAGGAAGTGAGATTCTTAGGCCATGTTGTTTCAGAGAATGGTATTGCCGTGGATGATGCGAAAGTGGCTACGATACAAGATTGGTCTACGCCCAAGAATGCAATAGGCGTAAGAAGATTCTTAGGATTAGCTGGATATTATTGTAAGTTTATTCAAGACTTCTCCAAGATAGCAGCACAATTGAATTAGTTGACCAAGAAGAATCAAGCTTTCGTCTGGGACGAAAAGTGCTAGAATGCATTCAAGAGTCTAAAGGAAAAGTTGACATGTGCACCAGTGTTAGTCATTCCAAAGGGGAATGAAGAGATGACAGTATATACAGATGCATGTGGTACCGGACTAGGAGTTATACTGATGCAAGGAGGTAGGGTTGTAGCTTATGCAAGTCGGCAGCTAAAACCACATGAGAAAAGATAGCCTACCCATGATTTGGAATTGGCAGCGATCGTGTTCGCATTGAAGATGTGGAGACATTATCTCTTAGGAGAAAGATTCGAGTTGTTTACCGATCATTAATCGTTAAAGTATCTTTTCTCTCAGAGGGATCTAAATCTCCGACAGCAAAGGTGGTTAGAATTCTTGGCTTCCTACGATTTCGATATCGCATACGCACCAGGAAAGGGAAATGCGGTAACTGATGCATTGAGTAAAAGACACGCTAGTTTAAGGGCTATATTTCTAGAGTGGAAGCTAATGGAGTACATCGTTGGTTGTTATTTCAGACCAAAGTGCGAATTGGATCCAGAAATATTAGCAAGTTTGACGATCAGACCCACTTTTATTGAGCAGATTGGTTCCAGCCAGAGGGACGATCCTAACCTATTGGATATCATCTCAAAGTTAGAGATGGGAATCGACGAAGAGATGAACAAGTATGGGCTTGATCGAGATGGATGGCTTAGAAAGAATGGAAGACTAGTTGTACCTAATGTCAATGGATTGTGAGATGAAGTGCTAAGAGAATGTCACCACTCAAAACTAACTATACACCCCGGTGGTAACAAGATGTATCGAGACATGAAGTAGACCTACTATTGGGAAGGGATGAAAAGAGACGTTGGGAAGTCTATGTCCAAATGCATGAATTGCCAGCTAGTTAAAGCAGAGCAAAAGAAGCCTAGTGGTTTGTTGCAACCATTAGAAGTTCCGGAACGGAAATGGGAACAAGTCTCAATGGATTTCATTGATGGGCTACCAAGGACTAGGTCGGGCCATGATAGCATTTGGGTGATCATGGACTGATTGACCAAGAGTGCAAGATTTATACCCGTCCAGTCGAATAGAACGGCAGCTAAATTAGCTGAGCTATATATGAATTGGGTAGTGAGATTTCATGGAATACCTAAAAGCATTGTGAGTGACCGAGATCTGTTGTTTACTAGTGGGTTTTGGAAGAGCTTACAAGATGCATTAGGATCAGAATTACATCTCAGTACCGCGTATCATCCTCAAACCAAAGGTTAGACAGAGACGGTGAATCGTATATTGGAGGATCTCTTGAGAGCTTGTATATTGGATTTTGGTGGATTATGGGATGACCATTTGCATCTAGTAGAGTTTGCATATAATAACAGTTATCAATCCAGTATTGGTATGGCTCCATTTGAAGCTTTGTACTGAAGACCATGCAACTCACAGTCATGTTGGTTAGAAACAGGTGAGAAGTTTGTGCTTGGACCATATGTTATAAGTGAAACTGAGCTGAGCATGGGATTGAGTCGGGAAAGCTGAACTGAAGCGGATTGGATTATGGCAAGAAGGAAGGCCACCATTTGTTGGAATCTGATCGGAGCTTGGAAGGGGATCGGATCGGACAAAACGTAGGCAGGAGCACCGAACCGGGATTTGGAGATGGAGGAACACCGAACCGAGATTGGGAGATGGAGGAATACCGAACCGAACCGACTTGGGGAGGAACACTTTGAGGACCGAACCAAACTGTACCACGAAGTTTCACACCCGATCCGAGGCAACGACTACGAACCGAACCGAGTTCGAGATCCCACTGCTACGATGCAACGACTCTTTTGAAGACAAATTCTAATTCAACCAAAACCCGAGAAGCAAAGGAAGTCCAAATAGGAAGTGGAAATCAGGATCCAGATGGGAACCAATGAGTTAACTTTATGAGTTGGGCTTTGCTGCGGTACGTATGCTAAGGGGTTATCGATGTCTATAACTTTGGATCACTATGGAGTATGGGTTATGTGGACAGATTCAAGGCCGCAGTGGCCTAGGTAGGACTATTGGCTATGGACCAATAAGGTGGGGTCATTTGTAAAGATTGAGTCATGACTCTATGGGGCAAGCTTGGTGGTAGCAATAATTATACAAGTCGGATTCCGTCACTACCTCGATGGGTCTAGTGATCAAAGTGGTAGATATCGTATGCTTTACGCACTGAGTAAGAGATGTGAGGATGTTTGCTATGACTGATTGTTTTCCATTGCTATGTCATGCACACCCCCACCCCTATATTCTTTACACCACATGTTAGTGGCACCTTAGAGTATTGTACGGTATGTTGTGCTAACTCTTTGGTTGCAGGTCCAGGTTCAGGTATGGTTTAGTATGCCTGTTATTGTTCTGTATTGCTGTTTATCGCTCATACCAGACTTTTGTCTGACCCAGAGTTTTATGTCGCTTCTTATTACTCTGGGTGCTCTTAAATGAGCAGACTAGAGACAGGTTAGCTGGTTGTGCATGAGTAGCTGTCCGAAGACAAGCAGGAGGCTTACACGTACTATTTGCTACATATCCTCCCTGTGTCGCTGCTGGTCACTACTTTGGGCATTAGTAGTGTACCTTCCTTATTTGCTTTAGAGACAGTTTTCAAAAGTTGTAATAATAATGATATGGAACATAAGCTGTATTTGGATTTTCCGCTGCTATGATGTTTAGTTCTCAGATTATGCACTGTCTCACCTGTTTTATGTCAAGTATGTTATTATTATGTTTTATTCCTTGCGCTGTGAGACATTCTACAGGTTCCTTGTTAGTTCAAATACACTTCCTTTCCTTTCTTTGGCGACCGTCCCGTGCTGGTTAGACATTGGCACAGCGCACTTTCACTGAAATGTCGGCTGGTGTGGGGTGGGGCGTCACATTTGGTAGTATAAAACCTATTGCGTGTGAAAAAATTAACCACTTTCGATCATTAGTGTACCACCGATTGAAGTTTGGGTAAATTGGAGTCTTAGGGATGTATATAATTCGACTAATAATTGAGGCATGATATACTCCCTTCACTAAATCCATTATGCTTGCCTACTCGGGAAAGACTGACCAACAACATCCCATGAAATATGAGTGGCATTTGGATACTGCACAAGCAGTGTTTATTTGTAGGTTTTTCCAATCTTCTTAGAATAAGCTACGACCATGTGGTTTACCATATAATAAGCAAGGTCAATTACTTAGTTCGATCAATAAGATTTTTTTTTTTTTTTGGAATAATTCAAAATGCATATGGCTCGCCATAAGGATATAATTTTTTATCCGACGTCTTCCTTGGGGTAGGAGAACCATAAAAAGAGTTTCTCTGAAGATACAATAATGTTGTAACTAAGGAATTGTAATGATACGCATTTTTCCCGACCTTAATCGATCGCTAGATCTATTAAAATCGTTCAAAACCCGCCATACGTTAACTTTGGGAATACAATACATTAGAACAATAACGGCAGACTTTTATAAACATTACAATAATTTTACATCAGAGTACAGAATATCAGAGTACATCGATAAATAAAATACATTGGAAGACTTATTACAATAAATTAATACAATACACAGCGGAAGACTTTCTATGCTCTGGACACAGCTTTCGGCTTCGATCCAGAATCCTGCTCAAGAGGTAAATATCTACAAAAAGCTACTCAACTACCCGTGTGGAAAAGAGGGCACCCGAGTTTACAAAGTGAAACAAACTACAGGTCAGTCATGAGACTGGTATGAGTAATCTAACTTAACTAATCTAATAACGAGGCTAATTACAGGACCACGCCGCTAACGCAGAACGGGTTTACTCCATTGGATAGCCAGTGCATTATTTAAAGTAAATCGTTAAGCAACACAATGCTTTTTAGAAAAATGAAACCATTATAAGACTCAAGTCCCATCACACAATGCAACGCAGACCGGATGATAGAGTTTTACCTTATAATGGTCAAAAATGTCTGATACGATAAAAACGGATTTGATATTATTACTAGTGTATATATGTTTCAAAAACAGTTTCAATCATAATGTATCAATCATAGACGGCATAGTACCCTATCCTATTATGTCGCCATACTAATTCTACAATCAAAACCAATGGTGTCGTATTGGAAATTGGGTTTCCACCATGAGTCGAGGCTAGGGATCGTCCTCACCGATTCGAGACACTCTAGCAAATGCCTCGGGATTCGGACGTCGGCGAACCCTTGGATGCGGTAGGGCCAGTCCACACCTATCATTAGTGGATTGGTAATTCCTGAACCCACGCTTCTCGGTCCTTTTGGACCTCTAGTATGACCACTTCTGGCCTATAAATCTGAGGTACCTCATAATCCGTCATCCACATAAGTAAAAATGTTTGGGCTGGTAGATCATTGACAAAACTCTAGCTAGAAAGAAACGTGTGCACTCCCTACGGTCCATATCCAATTTTTGACTCATACCGAGGTGTGAGGCTCGCGAAATCACGCTATACACAAAGCTACGCCTAAACAGTCTATGCTTTGATCATCAACCACAGGGCCCTGCTTTTCAACAAAAGCCTTGATCCATGCATCTTAGCAAGCCACATTGTCAATCCATAACATACCATTGACTCCTACCAATATATAACCTCTAAGCTCGTACGTCTCAGAGAAGGGTGTTAAACACCAAACAGATATATATTTAGTAGAGATCAACGAATACAGCATAAAGGAATACAACGTCAGACATACCATCCATTTACAAGTCCGTTCTGGGTCTGAACGAAACCGAAGGAACCTTATTCCTCGCATATCCGAACAATCAACAAATACGTCCAGACAACTACCACTGTAGTCCCTTCAAGGTAGCTACTCCAATCACAGGCGTCAGTAGTCCTCATCCATTCGATGTGAAGATCATCTGTCTTCAATCACAGTCTTCAAATCTTCGACTTAAAACGTTGTAGTAATTATTTGAAATGAGTTGAACTCGGTCTTTTCAAATAATTTTTGAATAATTGTATTTTAAATCACGAACTATCGCTATTTTTATTTATTTAAAATAGCTTAATTATAATCAAACGACGCTTCAGGTCAAAGGGCGGCCCTGGCGCTATTTTTATCCAAATTTGATTTGCACTTATCTCGAAATCTAACCATTGGATTTTGACGAGATTTATATCTTTGGAAAGATCTTCCCAAGGCGGTCCTAACGGTTCTAGTTTTGGGAAAATCTGACGGTCGGATCTTTCGGTATAATCGTTTGAAGTTACGATTTCAAATCGTGAACTACAGCAGCGCGATTCGTTTTATTTTAATTTATATACATATATATATATAATTCATTCTTTCAACGATTTCAAATTATTTATTCTTTAAATAATTTTCTACACTTCGTATTCAAGTTATTTTTAATGAATAGAAGTCTATTTCAAAACATGTACATTTTCTTCATTCCTTATATGATAATAAAAATGTAAATTTTTATTGTTTATTATTTCCATTTCCAACGATGAACACTTTTCTATATCCTTTACTTACATTTCATTAGAAATGTTATTTTTAATGATAACATGTATTTATATTTTAAAACATGACATTTTTCTATTCTTTTAATTACATTTTCCTATTCTTATACATTTTACTATTTCTTTATATTTCATCAAAAATGTGACTTTTCTATTCTTCCTTTATTTACATGAAAAATGCAATATTTTTCCTTCATTCTTCTATTACATAATAAATGTAATATTCCACTTTCATTCTTTATCTACAATGGAAAATGCAATCT
This sequence comes from Allium sativum, assembly GCA_030737875.1. Lineage (NCBI taxonomy): Eukaryota > Viridiplantae > Streptophyta > Magnoliopsida > Asparagales > Amaryllidaceae > Allium > Allium sativum. The sequence continues at coordinate 961,280,913 of CM060912.1, read as the reverse complement.
TTTTTTTCATCTTTAATTACATTAAAAATGAAATCTTTTTATTTCATTTCTAATTACATTGAAAAATGTTATATGTTAAAATCTATTCTTTTTATTTTCTCCAAAATGACAATAAAAATACTTCTTTTAATTCTAATATTTTTATTGGATATAAAGTATCAATATGTTGACCCACTTTTTAGTCAAAGCAGTCACACATGGAATCTCTGATCAACAACACACTAGAGTATTGGAAGCATCGTCAGAAGACAAGAAGCGATTTGGTTGAAGTCTCATCACAAACAAGGAAAGGCCTGAAACTCCTATCAGATGACCTTTCTTTGGCCTGAAAACAGCAATTACGGAGCTAAGCTCCGTAACTCTTGTAGCCCTCTGATTTAGCTTCAGTTTGAGCTTTCGTTTGGCTATAACAGACTTATGGTTCGAAAGTTACGCCCGTTTCCGTTAACGCGTGCAGAACTGGAAACTTGGAACCTGGAATTGGCATGACCCATTCGGATCGGCTATACGGATCGGATCGGATCGTATAAGTCGGTTCGGATCGGATTGAGGCATCCCGCCTTCACCAATTCAGCATCTTCCCTTCAACACTTAGATGTCGGCTTGGATCGGAGACCCCGGTTCGGATCAGGATAAGTCAGACTCGACCCACTTCACACCAAATCCTCACAAGAGCACGCTTGGCTTTGGACACTCCGGTTCAGATCGGCTGGAGTACTGAACCGACCCCCTTTGACTTGCTACTGCACTTCAGAATTGACCTATTCTTATGGCACCATTTCCTCCTATTTTCATGGATCACCTTTCACATGGCCTTACACGAATTGGAGAGGCTTTCTCTCTTTTTGCCACATAGTCACCACGTTCTATCAAGGCGTTGGATTGGGGACACTTGTCATTCATCCGGATCTCCTTAGGGCTTCTCTACACCTATAAATACACCATCATATGGCGATTTCAAGGGACTTTTTGGCTACTCCAACACTGGGCCTCCTTTACAACCAAGCGAGGACATTGCTCATCACCTTAACACGAGGAGTTCGTGTATAAATTCATTCTCTAATCTCCTCTTCTTCATTGTAAACACAAAGCTATTGTGTATAAACTGCAAATAAACAGTATTGTAATAGCTTCTTAGGATTTAAGAAACTTGTAACACCCCGAATTTTAGTTAATACTAAAATTCACTAATTACAGAATAAATAATCTCAGACATGGGAATTGGGGGTAACGGGCCGCGTTATTGCGTTCGTCTCGGAAAAATACGCGAAATAGAGTCCGAGTTTTCGAAAATCGGAGTCCGTATGGCCCGGTTATGGCCCAATGAAGTTTGCAGAAAATTCAAAACTAAAACAGATTTAAAAATTTAAAAATTCAGATTTGGAATGGGCCAGGCGGGGTCAGGCGGGAAGCTTCCCGCCTAACCCATGTCGACAGGGCTGTCGACAGGGCTGTCGACAGGCCTGTCGACAGGGGTGTCGACATGCCTGTCGACTTGCCTGTCGACAGGGTGGCACCGTTCTGTGAACCTGGGTACACCAGGTTGGGTTTTAGGCTGGCTAGGAGGGCTGGTTCTAGAGATTTCCTAAATCTAAGGGTCCTAATCTAATCTAGGGTAAATCTAAGGGCCTAAAACACTCACCTAATCCTATAAATAAGACCCCAACCCTACCCTAATTCATTCATAATTAAGTCTTGTAACTAAACTATGGCAAAATGAAATTTGAGCATGGCCTCCACTAGTTCATAAAGAAAGTTGCAAGCTAATCCCTCTCTAATCAATCTCTAATCATCATTATCTTCATAGTTTGCAACTAATTCTACTTCATAAGGTTGCTAATCTTAAGTTTGGTGAGTTTCTATCACTTTAACATTAATTGTTAAAGTAAGTAGATTGGGTGTAATGAGACTTATGGTCTTAAATGCGGATTAGTGAGTTGAATCATGTATAATGATATGTTACTCTATGTTGTTCTATGTTTATGCATATTTGATAAGTTGGTTTATGCATGCTTAATAAGTTGATTTATGCATGTGTAACAAGTTGATATATGCATGTTTAACAAGTGGATTTATGCGTATTTAATAAGTGGAATTATGCATGTTTAGCAAAGTGAGTTATGCAAGTTGAAAGTGATATACAAGTTAGGTATATGTTTAAATGCAAGTTGAAAGTGATATGCAAGTTATGCATGCTTATGCAAGTATGTGGATGCTTATGCAAGTATGTGTATGCTTAAATGCATGGTTAACATGTTATGCAAGTTATGAGAATGCCTATATGCAAGTTCAACATGTTATGCAAGATATGTGTATGATAATATGCAAGCTCATATGCAACATGTTATGCAAATCATGTGTATGATAATATGCAAGTTTGGGTTATATGTAGTTGGGTTAATATATGCTCATATATGCAAGTTGACATCCTCTTAACCCATGACAAAGTTGTATGCAAAACCCATGATATTTGTGATGATCTTCCCCTTATTATGTCATGTAACGAGAACGATTTACATGGGGAACGATGGGGTTGGTAAATATGTTAATAAATGAATGATTGGGTATGATTAAGCATACCATAAAAATAAATTACCATAAGTGGGAATTTACCTATTAAGTTAGGTCTACCCCATGGGAATTTACCTATTGAGTTAGGTCTACCCATGTTATGGAAAACTTGATATTAATTAGGGATAATTAATATGGGGGTGATTAATTAGGTGTAATTAATCGACTAAGACACGAGGTTGGACTCATTTGTAGTGTAAAACTACCCGGACCCGACCGGCTTAACCAGTTACTACAAATGTCAGCCCAATGTGAGAGGTCTTAGCCATAAATTAAATACGTGATTAAGGTAAAGACACGAGGTTAGACTCTGTTATGACGTAAGACTGCCCGGATTCTACCGGCTTAACCAGGCGGTCATAACAGCCAGTCTAATGTGGGAGGTCTTTATGGGAGATCACGGTCTTAATTAATTAAGAAACACTTAACCATAGTAGCATGTAGTGGGACATGAGGGGTTAAGTGGGTGCCTTGGGTGGCATGAGGAAGTTTTATGGGTGCCTTGGGTGGCATGTGAAATCTAGTGGGTTGCCTTGGGTGGCAATAGAAAATACGATTAGAATACTTAACCAAGTGGACACATGTAATTAAACATGACTAAAGGGTTAAGTGGGATACACTAGATATTTGACAAGCTTAAGTGGGTAGCTTGTGGGGGCCCATTTCAACCAATATCCCAAACGTATCTTTGTGGGCTCGACCCATGTCGAGTGACGGGACACGCATATTGGGCTTGATTATAAGAGGCCAAAACGGGTTAGCGGTGGCAACGCAAGTCCAACGGGTTTCATATGCGTGTGTGGGCCCGGGCTGGTAGATAAGCCGTTGTTGCATCGTGTAGATATAAAGCCGTGCACCGTTAGTATTGGGTAGCCACTTTAGGGGAGTGATACACCCCACTGTGGGACCAGCACGGGTATCTACGGTAGGGAGCCGATCGCTTGGGGAGTAGTGGGTACACCTAATGAAGATAGGGGCAGACGGCACCTATGTAGGGGTACACGAAACTACTGGGTAAGAACTACTGGGTACACCTAGTGGAGATAGGGGCAGACGGCACCTATGTAGTGGGCTAGGGGTACACGAGACTACTGGGGAAATTTTCTAAGTCCTTGGAAGGGATCAACCTTTAAGTAAGAATGACTGGTGTGGTGCAGTTAGTAATTATCCTTGGGTGGGTAGATGCGTCCTGACGGTTACCTTAGTTTATCCTAAGTCTACCAATCTGCTTAGTGTAGCCATTCATCCCCAGATATTACCGTAGGTCAAGTTTATGTCTTCTCTGGTTACTTTAATGATTGTATTGTTAAAGTTATAGGACTCACTCAGACTTATGTCTGACCCCGTTGTTTTTATCTTTTTCCCAACCCTCAGGTCCTACGGTGGATCCTAGCAATAGTAGAGCTTGATCGGATTGCTGTTCCAGTCTTTAGGAGCTTGGGTAGATGTAAAGCTCCAGTTATCCAGTTATCTTTTCTTTTGTTCTGGCTATTGTATAAGAGAGTGGGATTATGTATTTCTTTATTTTGACGGATATTGTACTTGACTTTTACCGTGGTTTTATGATGTAACCAGACATGTTTATTTCCGCTGTTATGAGATGATGTTTTAAAATTTCAAGTACTATTTATATCTGTCTTGTTGTAATTTTTCTGTTCTATATTCACTAAAATACTCCACCGATGCTATGGCATTCCCTTTGTGAGTGACCCTAGCGGGCGTGGGGTGTTACACGTGGTATCAGAGCAAAGGTTACCGGAACAGATAAAATTTTTAGAAAACTATTTTTCTAAAACATTTTTGGAAAAGATATTTTCAAAAACATGTCTTTTAAGAGAAAAGTTTTTGAAAGAAAAGAATAATCCCCAATAGCCATATCTATATCCTTCGAATTCTCCGTTTTGAATCTTTCCTTTTTCGTTTCAGTATGACCGAGAATCTTAATCTTCCGGAGGGTGTGACGGTACCCGTATGGTATAGGAGATTGATGGAGGCTAGGGCCACCACTGCGGGTCCAGCAAATATTCCTCCACCAACCGTAGCACCCGATCTTCCTCCTCCCCCTCCTCCTCGCACGGATACTTTTGCTAAGACTTGCAAGGAATTTAAAGCTATGGGAGGGAAATCTTTTCAAGGATCTGAAACTTTTGTGGAGGCTAGAGATTGGCTTAAGGAGGTGGAAGAGTTGATAGATATTTTTGAGATGGAAGAAGGAAAGAAAGTCAAATTGGCTGCTTGGTTAATGAAGGGAGAGGCCTCATTCTGGTGGGAGGTTACTAATGGAGAACGCCCCGTTGACTCTTGGGCGGATTTTAGGCAAAGATTTGTGGCAAAGTTTCTCTCAAGGGCGGAGGAAAACTTGTATATGGAAAGATTCTTGACTCTAAAGCAAGGAAATCTTTCGGTGAAGGAATATGTTAACAAGTTTAATCAATTGGCAAGGTTTGGCCTGGACATGGTGAATACACCGGAGAAGAAGGCTTTGCGGTTCGTGAAAGGCTTAAATGAACCTATGCATGGGTTGGCTATGACTCATATCCCTATGGGGGCCACCTTTGAGAAGCTAGTTGACATGGCACTCATGTATGAGGAAGAGAAGGGTCTTAATGCTAATAAGGCACCCGAGAAGAAGGGAGATCAAAAGAAACCTCAACAACAGCAAAGCAAAGGTGGGAAAGGCAACGGTGGCAAGGGCAAGAAGAAGAAGTGTTTCAATTGTGGGACACCTGGCCACCTAAGCAAGGATTGTCGTAAGAAGAAGAAGACCGGCTGCTTCCACTGTGGCGAAGCAGGGCATTTAGTGAAGGATTGCCCTAAGAAGAGGCAAAGGATGGGATCTACCTCAGGAGGACAGGTGCAAGCTCTTATGGCACCGAGTCAGGCTAGGGGGCAAGTACAGGCTCTCGCGGTTCCACCCATTCAGGAGAGAGGTAGAACTATTTCCGTTGAAAGTCTGGTTTTTCTATTTGACCATCCTGTCCGTACATTGTTTGATTCAGGCGCATCGCATTCGTTTATTTCATCATCATTAGTTGAGTTACTGCACTTAGACACCAGTCTGGTAGATGATCCCTTGGTTGTTTCAAACCCAATTGGGGGCTCCACTTATTTGTCCATGATATGTTTGGGTTTGAAGATTTCTATACTTAGCATTGAGTTTTGATGTGATGCTTTTGTATTGGGCTTCACGGGCTATGGGTTGATTTTGGGCATGGACTGGTTATCCAGTAATGGTGCCGTTCTTGATTGCGAAAGGAGAGTTGTTAGGCTTATGACCCGCTTGGGTAACACTCTCGAAATTTCTTGTAATCCCATGGACTCTGTTATGCTAAGTTATCTTGAATCGCTTGACGCTTCGGTCGAGAGTTATCAATCTGTTAGAGTGGTCCGGGAATATCCGGATGTGTTTGAGGAGGTGAAGGGCTTACCTCCGAAGCGGGAGATTGACTTCCGAATATATTTGGTGGATAATGCTAAACCGGTATCTTTACCAGTGCGCCACATGGCTCCTCGTGAGAGGAGGGAACTCCATAAGCAAGTAGGGGAATTGCTTGAGAAGGGGTTCATAAGACGGAGCATATCGGAGTGGGGTGCTCTAGTAGTATTTGCTACGAAGGCGGATGGGTCCCTCAGACTTTGTGTAGACTATAGAGAACTCAACAAGCTCACAAAGAAGAATAGACACCCATTGCCGAGGATAGATGATCTTTTCGATCAGTTGGTTGGCGCTTCAGTATTTTCTCAGTTGGACTTGGCCACGGGGTTTCATCAGTTGAGGGTGGCTGAGGATAGCATAGACAAGACTGCCTTTAGAACTCCGGATGGTTTCTATGAGTGGCTGGTGATGCCATTTGGGTTGACGAACGCCCCTGCATACTTTGTTGATTTGATGAGTAGGGTGTTCAGGGAGTTCCTTAATAAATTTGTGGTGGTCTTTGTGGATGATATCTTAGTATTTTCTAAGAGTGAAGAAGAGCATGCCCTACATCTTGGGGAAGTGTTGAAGACTCTTCGAGCACATAGCCTTAAGGCTAAATTCTCTAAATGTCACTTCTGGAGGAAGGAAGTACGATTCTTGGGGCACGTGGTCTCCAAGGAAGGGATAGCTGTGGATCTCGCGAAGGTAGTATCAATTCAGGATTGGAAGGTTCCGAAGAATGCTACCGAAGTAAGAAGTTTCTTGGGCTTGGCGGGTTATTATAGGAAGTTTATTAAAGACTTCGCGAAGATATCAGCCCCATAAACCCGCTTAACAAAGAAGAATCTTGTTTTCACATGGGACGTGGATTGTGATGATGCGTTCCGACGGTTAAAGAGAGCTTTAACCACCGCTCCAGTTTTAGTGTTGCCAGATGGGAGCAAGCCATTTGTTGTCTATACCGATGCCTGTGGGACAGGACTTGGCGCAGTCTTAATGCAAGAGGGAAGGGTAATAGCCTATAGTGGAAGGCAGTTGAGGGCACATGAGAAAAATTACCCTACCCATGATCTCGAGCTGGCCGCTATTGTTTTTGCGCTTAAGATTTGGCGCCATTATCTTCTTGGTGAGAGGTTCGAGTTGTTCACTGACCATAAATCATTGAAGTACTTGTTCTCTCAGAAGGATTTAAACTTAAGACAGCAAAGGTGGATGGAGTTTTTAGCATCCTATGATTTCGAGATAGCGTATACCCCTGGCAAGGGTAACGTGGTGGCGGACGCCTTGAGCAGGAAGAGGTTGTCCTTGAGTCCATTGTTCGTGGAACGACGAAGCTTGGAATTTATCTCGATGTTTGATTTCAGACCTTCCATTGATTATGTACCCGGTTTGCTAGCTTCCTTGGAAGTTAGGCCTACTCTTTTGGGGCGGATTGGAGAAGCACAGAGGGGCGACCCACAGTTGGTTGAGTTAGTAGAGAAGCTCATGAGGGGGGAGTCGTCCAGCCATTTGAGTAGGTACACCCTAGACGATAGGGGGTGCTTGCGTAGAGACGGTAGACTTTGCGTACCGCAAGACGAGGGTTTGAGGAAGGCTATTCTTGATGACGCACACCGTTCTAGGATGACCATTCATCCCGGTGGGGATAAGATGTACCAAGACATGAAAAGGGTTTTCTTCTGGGCCGGTATGAAGAAAGATGTGGCCGAGTATGTCGCTCGATGTTTGGTGTGCCAGCAAGTGAAGGCGGAGCAAAGGAAACCAGGTGGGTTGCTTCACCCATTGGAGGTTCCGCAATGGAAGTGGGATAGCGTCTCGATGGATTTTATTGACGGGTTACCCAGGTCGAGGAAGGGTAATACAGGAATTTGGGTGGTGGTAGATAGACTTATTAAGAGCGCCCATTTCATACCTGTGAAGAGCAAGAGGACTGCTCCATGGCTAGCTTCAGTATATCTTCGAGAGATAGTTCGATTACATGGGGTGCCCTCTAGCATAGTAAGTGATCGAGATCCTATCTTCACTAGCGAGTTCTGGAGAAGTTTGCAAGAAGCAGTGGGGACTCAATTGTGTCTGAGCACTGCATATCATCCTCAGACGGACGGCCAGACTGAGAGGGTGAATCGTGTTCTAGAAGACCTTTTGAGGCTTTGTATCTTAGATTTTGTAGGTACATGGGAAGAGCATCTTCCATTGGTAGAGTTCGCATATAATAACAGCTTTCAGTCCAGTATTGGTATGGCTCCTTTCGAAGCTCTCTATGGAAGGCCTTGTCGATCACCTACATGTTGGTGGGAATCTACGGATAAGATCTTGCTTGGGCCCGATATGGTTAGGGAGACTACTGAGAAGATTGACTTGATTCGAAGAAGGATGAAAGCAGCGCAGGATAGGCAAAAATCTTATGCGGACAAGAGAAGGACGGATCTTGAGTTTGAGGTTGGGGATATGGTTTTTGTCAAGGTATCTCCGTTGAGAAATGTTGTTCGCTTCGGATCCGTTGGGAAGTTAGCACCGAGGTTTGTTGGGCCATTTCCTATCAAGGAAAGGATTGGACGGATGGCATATAGAGTGGAGTTGCCTGACAGACTTAGTGGTGTCCATGATGTATTCCATGTGTCCCATTTGAGGAAGTGCTTACATGAGACGGCAGAGGTGGTAGAGCCGAGCTTGCTTAGAGATGTAGAGGTAGAGCGTGATGCGACTATTCGACGAGCTCCTACTCGCATCCTTGGGTCAGAGACTAGGAAATTGAGGAATCGAGAGGTTCAGCTAGTCAAAGTGCAATGGGGAGAAGATGAGAGTAACGCAACTTGGGAGACGGAAGCGAAGATGCGTTCATTGTACCCATTTCTTTTTGAGGGTATGTCTTTACTTTCTCCTTTATCGCTTGTCTAGTACTTATCTTATCTTTGGTATGTTCTCTCGTTAGTACCTTTGACCTTTAGATAGGGTAAACCTATGGTTGAAACATGTGTTTGAGACATGTTATGGTTGATAGATGCAAGTGGATGCAAGTGTTTGCTAGTGGTTGCTCGTGGATGCATATACACACACTCTAGGCACTAGATCGGCTCAGTCACTTCATATTGCATATTGCATAAAATTGTGTGTAGGAAGATATATTTATGGATGTATAATGGTTGTGTTATCACATGGATGATGCATTTTGGTGAATGATTGTGCACTCATGTATATATTGTATGTGTCGATAGGGTTCTCTCGCATACATAATGGATGCATGGCACTATCATGGTTTGCATATGTTCATACATTAGATAGGGAACATATACACACACTTTTTGCATATGCTCATACATCATTAGAAACTGTTTAAGGACAATGGATGCCTGTGGTTGATGATTTGAGTAGATGGTTGTTTGGATGGTAGGATATGCATTCTCCTTAGCCTAGAGATTTCGGGGACGAAATCCTTTAAGGAGGGGAGAATGTAACACCCCGAATTTTAGTTAATACTAAAATTCACTAATTACAGAATAAATAATCTCAGACGTGGGAATTGGGGGTAACGGGCTGCGTTATTGCGTTCGTCTCGGAAAAATACGCGAAATAGAGTCCGAGTTTTCGAAAATCGGAGTCCGTATGGCCCGGTTATGGCCCAATGAAGTTTGCAGAAAATTCAAAACTAAAACAGATTTAAAAATTTAAAAATTCAGATTTGGAATGGGCCAGGCGGGGTCAGGCGGGAAGCTTCCCGCCCAACCCATGTCGACAGGGCTGTCGACAGGCCTGTCGACAGGGGTGTCGACATGCCTGTCGACTTGCCTGTCGACAGGGTGGCACCGTTCTGTGAACCTGGGTGCACCAGGTTGCACCAGGTTGGGTTTTAGGCTAGCTAGGAGGGCTGGTTCTAGAGATTTCCTAAATCTAAGGGTCCTAATCTAATCTAGGGTTAATCTAAGGGCCTAAAACACTCACCTAATCCTATAAATAAGACCCCAACCCTACCCTAATTCATTCATAATTAAGTCTTGTAACTAAACTATGGCAAAATGAAATTTGAGCATGGCCTCCACTAGTTCATAAAGAAAGTTGCAAGCTAATCCCTCTCTAATCAATCTCTAATCATCATTATCTTCATAGTTTGCAACTAATTCTACTTCATAAGGTTGCTAATCTTAAGTTTGGTGAGTTTCTATCACTTTAACATCAATTGTTAAAGTAAGTATATTGGGTGTAATGAGACTTATGGTCTTAAATGCGGATTAGTGAGTTGAATCATGTATAATGATATGTTACTCTATGTTGTTCTATGTTTATGCATATTTGATAAGTTGGTTTATGCATGCTTAATAAGTTGATTTATGCATGTGTAACAAGTTGATATATGCATGTTTAACAAGTGGATTTATGCGTATTTAATAAGTGGAATTATGCATGTTTAGCAAAGTGAGTTATGCAAGTTGAAAGTGATATGCAAGTTAGGTATATGTTTAAATGCAAGTTGAAAGTGATATGCAAGTTATGCATGCTTATGCAAGTATGTGGATGCTTATGCAAGTATGTGTATGCTTAAATGCATGGTTAACATGTTATGCAAGTTATGAGAATGCCTATATGCAAGTTCAACATGTTATGCAAGATATGTGTATGATAATATGCAAGCTCATATGCAACATGTTATGCAAATCATGTGTATGATAATATGCAAGTTTGGGTTATATGTAGTTGGGTTAATATATGCTCATATATGCAAGTTGACATCCTCTTAACCCATGACAAAGTTGTATGCTAAACCCATGATATTTGTGATGATCTTCCCCTTATTATGTCATGTAACGAGAACGATTTACGTGGGGAACGATGGGGTTGGTAAATATGTTAATAAATGAATGATTGGGTATGATTAAGCATACCATAAAAATAAATTACCATAAGTGGGAATATACCTATTAAGTTAGGTCTACCCCATGGGAATTTACCTATTGAGTTAGGTCTACCCATGTTATGGAAAACTTGATATTAATTAGGGATAATTAATATGGGGGTGATTAATTAGGTGTAATTAATCGACTAAGACACGAGGTTGGACTCATTTGTAGTGTAAAACTGCCCGGACCCGACCGGCTTAACCAGTTACTACAAATGTCAGCCCAATGTGAGAGGTCTTAGCCATAAATTAAATACGTGATTAAGGTAAAGACACGAGGTTAGACTCTGTTATGACGTAAGACTGCCCGGATTCTACCGGCTTAACCAGGCGGTCATAACAGCCAGTCTAATGTGGGAGGTCTTTATGGGAGGTCACGGTCTTAATTAATTAAGAAACACTTAACCATAGTAGCATGTAGTGGGACATGAGGGGTTAAGTGGGTGCCTTGGGTGGCATGAGGAAGTTTTATGGGTGCCTTGGGTGGCATGTGGAATCTAGTGGGTTGCCTTGGGTGGCAATAGAAAATACGATTAGAATACTTAACCAAGTGGACACATGTAATTAAACATGACTAAAGGGTTAAGTGGGATACACTAGATATTTGACAAGCTTAAGTGGGTAGCTTGTGGGGGCCCATTTCAACCAATATCCCAAATGTATCTTTGTGGGCTCGACCCATGTCGAGTGACGGGACACGCATATTGGGCTTGATTATAAGAGGCCAAAACGGGTTAGCGGTGGCAACGCAAGTCCAACGGGTTTCATATGCGTGTGTGGGCCCGGGCTGGTAGATAAGCCGTTGTTGCATCGTGTAGATATAAAGCCGTGCACCGTTAGTATTGGGTAGCCACTTTAGGGGAGTGATACACCCCACTGTGGGACCAGCACGGGTATCTACGGTAGGGAGCCGATCGCTTGGGGAGTAGTGGGTACACCTAATGAAGATAGGGGCAGACGACACCTATGTAGGGGTACACGAAACTACTGGGTAAGAATTACTGGGTACACCTAGTGGAGATAGGGGCAGACGGCACCTATGTAGTGGGCTAGGGGTACACGAGACTACTGGGGAAATTTTCTAAGTCCTTGGAAGGGATCAACCTTTAAGTAAGAATGACTGGTGTGGTGCAGTTAGTAATTATCCTTGGGTGGGTAGATGCGTCCTGACGGTTACCTTAGTTTATCCTAAGTCTACCAATCTGCTTAGTGTAGCCTTTCATCCCCAGATATTACCGTAGGTCAAGTTTATGTCTTCTCTGGTTACTTTAATGATTGTATTGTTAAAGTTATAGGACTCACTCAGACTTATGTCTGACCCCGTTGTTTTTATCTTTTACCCAACCCTCAGGTCCTACGGTGGATCCTAGCAGTAGTAGAGCTTGATCGGATTGCTGTTCCAGTCTTTAGGAGCTTGGGTAGATGTAAAGCTCCAGTTATCCAGTTATCTTTTCTTTTGTTCTGGCTATTGTATAAGAGAGTGGGATTATGTATTTCTTTATTTTGACGGATATTGTACTTGACTTTTACCGTGGTTTTATGATGTAATCAGACATGTTTATTTCCGCTGTTATGAGATGATGTTTTAAAATTTCAAGTACTATTTATATCTGTCTTGTTGTAATTTTTCTGTTCTATATTCACTAAAATACTCCACCGATGCTATGGCATTCCCTTTGTGAGTGACCCTAGCGGGCGTGGGGTGTTACAAAACTATAAAGTGGACGTAGGCTTGGATTGAGCCGAACCACTATAAAAATCTCGTGTATCTCCATTTATTTTTACTGCTTTTCTGCATTGATCTATGATTGTAAGGTTTTCGCATTGGATTTGGGTGTTAGGCCCAGATTTCGGTCTAACACAATAAAAATGTCACTTTAAAATCTGCCTTTTATTATTGTCCCTAAAATGACAATAAAAATATAACTTTTTAATCTATTCATTTATTTACATCTAAAAATGTAAATAAATAAAAATATAATTTTTAATCTAATCCTTTATTTACATCTAAAATGTGATTTCAAAGTTATTCTTTTTATTTACGTCTAATATGTAAATAAAGATGCCACTTTAAATCTATTCTTTTTATTTACATCTAAAATGTAAATAAAAAATTACTTTCAAATTCACGTTTTTATTCATATCTAAAATGTAAATAAAAAGGTGCTTTTTACATACATATTTTTATTTGCAACTAATTTGCAAAAAAAAATGTACCTTTAAATTTCATGTCTTTTATTCACATCTAAATTGTGAATAAAATATACTTTTTAGTTCATATCTTTTATTTACTTGTAAAATGTGAATAAAATATACTTCTATATTCATGTCTTTTATTTACATAGAAAATGTATAATTTAGTTTAACCCTTTAAATTTGACAAAATGAATGTTTATTTACATTCTCTTAAATTGGACAAAAATGAATATTTTTGTCTACTTCTAATTAAATGACTAAATGCATATTTTTAATCCTTTCTACATATATGATGAAAATTATAAACTTTATCATTAACATAACAATTCTATCTTATTGACCCTGACAATTATAGTTTAACAATTCTTAATTTGTTAAATATGACCATTTCAATAAAATGACATTTTTAGCTAACCTAACATATCTATGTTCTCTTAATGACAAAAAAAAGAATAATTTATTTGTTTACCTTTTTCTATATGTTCTAATAACCTATAAAAGAATGTCTTATGTGTTTACATCTTTCTATGTATTCTAATATCATATAAAAGAATATTTTATATGTAAACATTTTTCTATGTATTCTAATGACAAATAAAAAATGATTTATTTGTTAACATTTTCCTATGTATTTAAATGACAAAAAAAGAATGATTTATTTGTTAACATTTTCCTATGTATTTCAATGACAAATAAAGAATGATTTATTTGTTAACAAATTCCTATTTAACAAAAATGATATTTTTGCTTAATCTATTTTATTTCAGCAAAATGAACCACATTACAATAAAAATGCAATCCTTATTGTCTACTTTTTCCCTTATGATTCATATTACCAGAAAAATGTAATTTTTATTGTCTACACCTTTCTGATGATTCATATTACAATAAAAATACAATTTTTATTGTCTACTCTTTTCTAATGATTCATATTACAATAAAAATACAATTCTAATTTATTAAACATGATAATTATAATTGTCAATTCTAATTGGTTAAACATGATTTTAACCTAAATGACATGTTTATTTACATCAAATGATCTTAGCATAAATGGAAATTTTTAACGTGACCTTATTCTAACATGATATTTTTTAATATAACATGTTCTAACCAAAATAATAACAATGATTTCATACAAGTCTATTTTAAACGAAATGACACCTATGTTATCATACAAATCTACTTTAACCAAAATGATGACTGTGTTTCCTACAAATCTAATTTAACGCAAATGACAAATATATAATTTGTCAACTCTAATTTAACATAAATGACCTTTATAATTTTCCATTTCCAATTAAACACATATAACATTTATGATTTGTCAATTCTAATCATACATGACATTTATTATTTATCAATCCTAATTAATCATACATAACAAATTTATACTAATATAACATGTATAACATAATTGATGAATTTTATACTAATACAACATGTATAACACAAATGATAATTTTATGTTCTACCATAAAAGACAAAATTTAATTTACATGAATGTATTTTCCAATTCATTTATATTTCATTAAAAAAAATGTGATTTTTATTTCATTATATAAAAATGTAGTCTTTTCCATCCTTTTATTACATTATATAAAAATGTACCTTTTTTTCTTCATAAATTACATAAAAAGTGAAATCTTTAATTTTTCTCTTTAATTACATATAAAATGTAATATTTCATTTTCATTCATTTGTTACTATAGAAAAGTGAAATCTTTTCTATTCTTTGATTTCATTCACTAAAAATGTCATTTTTTTCCTATTCTTTAATTTCATCGATGATCATTTTTAATGTTCCTTAACATTAAAAAGGTAAATTTCAAAATAAATCATTTTATTCATCGATGACCATTTTTAATGTTCATTAACATTGGAACTTCAACGTATAAACATTTTTTTCATAACAATGTTTCCTTTTTATCTTTTCATGTTTCATTTACGATATAAAATGTAAACTTCAAAGTGAATACATTTTAAATTTATCAATGATCAATTTTACTCATCATTAAAATATGAATCTCAATGTATAAGCATTTTTCATAACAATGTTTATATATATATATATATATATCTATATATATATATATATATATATATATATATGATTTCATATCTAATGCTACAATATCGACCAATTTCGTTTCAACCACAATCAATCAACAAACATCAACTAATTTCACATCACAATACAATCAACATTTCCAAACATCACAACAGATCTAATTATGTTAACGTATCTACATGGATTCAAATCAGCGAAAAATAATAAAATTTTAATTAATTAAAAATAGAAATATCACCGAGCTTTTAATTCTGAATAATTCAGATCTGGAATTTATCCAAAATCTGATCTGCTCCATTTTCAAATTTGGTTCGTTCCATGTTGTAGATCTCTGTAATATGGTTCCAACGCATTTCGTTTTGTTTTATTCCGTGTCTGTTTGGATAAGATACAAACATTTGAACCTTAATTACATTATTTAAATAATTAATTATTAATTAATTTTCTAATCACCCCTTAACCTTTCTTCCCGTTCATTATTTACTGAATTAGTTCGAACCCATCGCCGACTTTGAGAAGCCCCTGTCGCACCACCCTAGGATCCTCCTGCCACCGATCTGTCGTCGCCATCATCTCCACCATGTCGGACTCCATCAGTGCCCCGAACGCCATCGAACTCGGTGGGCCGTGTCACCTCTGAACTCCACAAACCCGCGTGACATTCCAAGAAAAAATTCGTCAAATTCTGATTAATCTGAGAGAACCCACCGTTCAAATGGAAAGAGTACACGAAGAACTTCATTCTCCTTTTTGAATTTTTAAATTTCAATGAACGTATTTGGAGAAAATAAGGGATGAAGTTGGGAGAAAGATAGCCATCGATTTGTATAGAATGGCGGCTAGTTAGGAATAGAATTAGGGTTTTATTTTGGCTTATATTTATAATAAAATAATATTATATTTTCTAATTTATTGATTTTAGCCCATAAGTCCTTAATAGTTTCAATTTCAGCCCAACAAGAGATGTTCCTAGGCAAATACCCATGTTTCGGGCGCAATAGGCTAGGTCCCGTCAGCCCAAATGAACGTCTTCAGCCTTTTTTATTTAATTTAATATTTAAATCATTTTTTAATTAATTCAATCTTACATTTAAATTCACCGGGGCCACATACTGTCTCTAAAAATTACAGAAAAAATATTTCCAGCATTGTTTTGACGATACGGTTCTAACAAGATAATTTCGTCGATGTTAGCCTACTTTGTGAACTAGGCTACACAAAGAGCAAATAGTGAGAAAGACACCAATCGGATCGGAGGAAGATAGTGCTGGACATGAGTAGAGGTCAAAGACGCAGAGGTCACATCGGATCGGATCGGAAATATGTCAGCAATGTCAAAGGATAGCAAGTGGCCTTATCGGTTCGGATCGGAAGAATATGGCAGCAACATCATAAAGCAGGTGGCTTCGGCGGTTCGGATCGGAGGCACACATCAGCGGCATTAGAAGAATGCAAGCAATCCCATCGGTTCAGATCGGATGTGTAAGTCAGCAGCAGCAAGGGACAACAAGTTGCATCACCGGAGTGGATCAGAGGCCCCGATCCGAACCCCTTTTACCCTTTGAATCTGTAGTCATTGCAGCGCATATCCCCTGAAGACTCGGACAAGATCTGACCATTTCTCCCACGATCTCCCACTAAATCAATGCGCTGTAGCCATCTTAGAGACTCTGAACCCGACTCTCAAGGGATATTCCGAACCGGATCCACTTCGAGGAGATTTTTCACCTATAAATACACCATCTAGAGGCATTTGAAAGGATCTTTTGGCAATTTCTCAGTCCGTACTTCCTCCATAGCCGAATTCTACAAGCATATTCAGAGCAAAATCATCTCTTAAAGTCCATTTTTGAAAGATTTGAGTGAGTTTATGCATTGTAATTGTGAAGTTGAGTGAGAATCATTGCTGTACTTGTATTCAAATCAACAATTAAAAGAAAACAAAGTGGGTAGGCTCGTTAATGCTGAACCACTATAAATCGTGTGTTCTTTATTGCTTTTTGATTCTATTTTATTGAATTCATATATATAATTTGGGTGTTAGAGCCAATTTTTGGTCTAACATTTTGGTTCTTTCATTGAGAGACATCGAATTCTTAGCTTTTTCTGGATTATCATTCTACTATTTGGACTCTCAAGTTCAAAGAAGTTAATCCCTTCTCTCTAACATCTTTCAGTACTTGTTGACTAACCGTTGAAGAATCAAATATTATGGCTAAGACCAAAGGAAAAGAAGTGCAAGGTGCTAGTGGAAATGATGCTAGAGAAAATCAGCAAGGTATCGTGTTAACAAGGTCACGAGCTCAAAGCTCTGGAGCAGATCACTCCAATCAGAAGGATCCGGATCGGATCAGAGGTGGTGATCCGAACCGGGAGGAAATGAACCGGATCGTGTTAACACCAATCCGACATGATGACCCGATCCGAACCGGTGATGTCGGGGGCTCTCACTCTCTCCATCCGAACCGCAATAACCAAGCTGTTGTGAACCGATCCGATCCGAATCAGAATGAAGCTGGAACTTCTACTCGAGCTCCCTCCAAAGCTTTGATTCCAGCCACGATGACTATTGTTCAGCCTGAACCATCTGCACCCATTACTCAGGGAGATTTTTCACATTTTCTTCACATGCTTCAGAGCACTAAAGAAGCATTGGAGGCCCAAAGGCGTGACAACCTTCGCATGCAGGAAAACATGATCAATATGGGTAGAGAACTACAAGAGCTCCGGAGGTAGAGGACTCCTTCCCCACCACACCGTATTGCTACAGATGATTCGTCTTCTTCGGAGGAGCAACGTCCTCGTGAGAGAAGGCCGCTTGAACGACCTCAAAACCTTGATCAACTGACTTTTGGATCTTTAGGATCCCGATATGATGCTGCTCGTGTATTGGGCCCCGATGACCCGAGTCTGCAACAGCCTATGTTGCTACCCATGCGTGGATCCCACGTCTTACCCAGGGATCCTAATATTACTAACCCAACTCAGCAACAACTTCTCCAACATCTACCTCCAGAGATTGACCAGGAACACAGAGAGCAACGTAGAGCGGTTGTCGCCAAAAACAGAAGGTCACCCCTGATCAGGAGCCTAAGGGTAATCCGAACACTAGATTTAGAGAGCCTATGCAGACATTAACCAACGCCGATGTATGGGCAATGGTGCGACAGATTATGTCTGAAAGCTGGCGATATACTAATGAAGATTGGGGCATTGAGCGAAGTCATACCCCTTCCACAGACGACATCCTGAATTTCCAGTTCCCCCGACGATTCAACTTGCCTCAGATGGATCAATATTCAGGAAGAACAGACCCAGGGCAGCATCTGATGAGATATGCATGGTTCATGAACGCGGCAGCAGCTCCAGATGCCGTAAAATGCAAAGCTTTTCCCATTTATCTTTAAGATGTAACGTTAATGTGGTTCACTCGACTTCCTCCTCGGTCGGTGTCAAATTTCACAGAATTGAGTGAGCGTTTCATGAATCTGTTCCGTCTCCATGCCCAAAAGTACAAGACCGTCATGGAATTGTCACGAATTAAACAGGGCCCAGTAGAATCTTTGAAGTCATACTTGGATCGCTTCAACCTGGCCGTCACCGAAGTCACTGATCCCCATGAGCCTATTATCCTGTTGGCCTTGGTAGAAGGAGTAGATCCTGACACAGAATTCGGGGATTACTTGGCTGGAAAACCACCTCCTACAAGAGAATTATTCTATGAAAAGGCTAATGTCTGTTTAAGGCGAGAAGAAGCTAAGGCAAATCGGAAGAGAAAATCCGAAGGAGCCTTGAAGGAAGGTGTCCAAAGCAATGTCGCCGTGAAACGGTCTGGTGACAGTTCAGGAAAAGTGGAAGTAAATGTTGGCAACCAGAGTGGCGGTAATAGCAACAGAAATGGGAACGGCAATAGAAGGAACAGAAACCATTGGAATAGCTAAAATAAAAGACCCTGATTTCAAAGTTTTGAAAATTACACGCCGTTAAATGATACGTTGGAGAACATTTATCTAGATACATACAGCATATTGCAGTAAAAAAAACCACCACCCAGAGATTCTACCGAGAAGGAAATTGAAATAGGAAAGTTTTGCTTGTTTCATAGTACACACGGTCATTCCACAATGAGTGTCGTCATTTGAGGGATATCGTTGAAACATTGCTATGAGAAGGGAAGTTGGATGAATACAAAGCTGCCCCAAGGGACATGGGGCAAGGGGGACAAGCCCCGAATGAAGAACAACTTGTTTCAAAACCCACGGCTCAACAAGAAGGTAAGAGGATCGTCATTAACTCCATTACAGGCGGGCCTCACTTGATTGGTCGTAGTTTTAAAGCAATGGACCAGTACGTCAATGCCGCCAAGCATTATGAAGTGGGAGAATGCAGCATCATTGAAGACGTCACTCCAATAAAGCAGCAAAAAACGATGTCCGATGAGGTCGTATTCCACAATAGAGACGAGTTTGAAGTTCAATCCCCAACTGACGATCCACTAGTGATAACCACGACAATTGGCCCCGCTCTGGTTCATAAGGTGTTAGTGGACAACGGAAGCTTGGTCAATATTCTCTTCAAGAAAGCCTACGAACAAATGAGGCTCGAAGCAAAAGACTTAAAGCCATGTCAAGGATGGATACGTGGTTTTAACGGAGTATCCACAGCTCCAATGGGTTTTGTGGAATTACTAGCCACGCTAGGGCAGGGGGATTGCTAGAGAGTAAGGATCATGCCGTTTGTAGTTCTAGATTTGAAGTCGCCTTAAAATGCCTTCCTAGGCCGACCAACCCTTGCCAAATTAAGGGCATGTATTGTGCCTTGATGTTTGCTGCTAAAATTCCCGACTAACTCGAGAGTTGGGACGATGAGAGGCGACCAAGCTACGGGACGAGCTTGTTACGTGGCAGAGTTAAAGATGCTAATGAAGGGACTGAATATAGATGCTAATGACGATTCCGCCTCTCCAAAGGGGGCCTCAGCATAGCAACTAAGGGGTCCTGCCCCAAGAGAGTCGCCCTCAGACGTGCTCGAGGATATAAATCCCATATAGAATAGAGAACCTGGGGACATGAAGGCAACTCCCAATGAAATAACAATCGACATACCTATTGATAAAACTAATCCAATAAAAGTACTAAAGATCGGCTCACAACTGGATCCAGATAGAGCGAGGGAATTGGCTGATTTCTTGAAGGCAGATCTGGATGTGTTTGCCTAGACTCACGCTGACATGTGTGGGATTTCGCCTACCATTATGAGCCACTCTTTGTGTATCAATCCAAAACACCCACCAGTCAATCAGAAAAGACGGATGTTGGGCCCAGAGCGGTCAGCCGCTTTGAAATAAGAAGTAGAGAAATTAAAAGATGACGGATTCATTAATGATTGGAAATATCCCGACTGGATATCGAATCCCGTCCTGGTAAAAATGTCAAACAGGAAGTGGAGAACGTGCATAAACTTTTTTGATTTAAACAAGGCTTGCCCGAAGGATAGCTTTACTCTTCCCAGAATTGATCAACTAGTAGATTAAACTACCAGGCACGAACTTTTATCCTTTATGGACGCTTATTCCGGGTACAATCAAATTCCCATGCACGTACCAGATCAAGAGCATACAAGCCTATTTAGGATTGTATTGTTACGCCGTGATGCCGTTTGGATTAAAAAATGCGAGAGCCACATATCAGCGCCTGGTCAATTGCATGTTTTACAATCAAATTGGGAAGACCATGGAAGTTTATGTGGATGATATGCTAGTGAAATTTAAGCAATCTCCCGATCATATGAAGGACTTAGCAGAAATGTTCGGCATACTACGAAGGTATTGGATGAAGTTGAACCCTTTGAAGTGTTCTTTTGGCATGGCGTCAGGCAAGTTTCTTGGCTTTATCATAAGTTCCAGAGGAATCAAAATCAATCCGGACCAAATAGCAGCAATCCGGAATATAGAGGAGCCGCGAAAGATTAGGGATGTTCAAAGCTTAACTGGAAAGGTTGCAGCACTTGGCAGGTTCATCTCCAAAGCAACTGACAAGTGTGTGCCTTTCTTCGATCTCATAAAACGGGGAAAGCGAAATTTTGAGTGGACTCCCGACTGTGTGGAGGCGTTCCAGAATCTGTTAGACTTCTTAGAAAAGCCTCCAACATTATCAAAGCCTGTGCAACATGAGGATTTGTTCGTCTATTTGGCGGTATCATCTCACGCCGTCAGTGCAGCACTAGTACGTGAAGAGGATAAAGTCCAGAAACCTGTGTATTACGTAGGAAAAAAACTAGCTGCTGCAGAACATAACTACCCAAAGATAGAGAAGCTTTCTTATAGCCTCCTGATTGCTTCCCGCAAACTCCGCCATTATTTTTAGGCACACCCAATAGTGGTGTATACCAACCAACCTTTGAGACAAGTGTTACAGAAACCGAAGCATCAGGGCGGCTACTTAAATGGAATATCGAGCTGAGCCAGTTTGATTTGAACTTTCAGCTGCGAAGATCAATACGGGGGCAGGCCTTGGCTGACTTCATAGCTGAATTTACAATTCCTGAAGAAGAAACGGTGGGTGACAAGATAGTTACTTTGGATCAAGAATTAGAGCTTAGTCCGTGGAAATTATATACGGACGGGGCCAAGAATGATAGAAAGTCCGGCGCCGGTGTTGTTTTACTAACTCCTGAAGGACCTTCCATCTACTATGCATTGCGGTTAGAGTTTGCTGCTACCAATAAAGACTCCGAGTATGAAGCCCTGATTGTCGGGCTGAAACTCGCCAAAGATTTGGGAGTGAAGACACTAGATATATATTACGACTCCAAGATAGTTATATGTCAAGCTCGGGAAGAATTTGCTGCTAAAGGACCTCGACTCATCACTTACCTCAAGAAGGTAAAGGAATTGTTGGAAGATTTGAAGCGTTATAGCATAACACACATTCCGAGAGCGGAAAATCAGAAAGCAGATCGATTGGCGAAGCTAGCAAGTTCAAATAGTGTTAAAGAATCCGAAATGATTCCGATAGAGGTGGTTGATTCACCAAGTTTCGATCTAATAGAAACAGAGCTAGCCCTGGAAGTTGAACCAAAAAGAGAATCCTGGATGACATCAATTAAGAATTTTCTCAAAAATGGAACCCTCCCATTGAAAAAGAATGAAAGACGAGCTGTAAGACGCAAGGCACAAGATACATTTTACAGGAAGACGTCCTTTATCGTCAAGGGCTTCGATGCCCCTGCTACGGTGTATCGCGCACGACGACATCAAACGTGTACTGCAAGAGGTACATCAAGGTGAGTGTGGAGATCACACTGGGGGCCAAACCTTAGGAAAGAAAGTGTTACGGTAAGGATATTTCTGGCCTACAGTGAACATAGACGCAGCTACTTATTCACGACGCTGCGACAAATGTCAAAGATATGCCAAAGTTCCCAGGGCGCCTCCGACTCAGCTCAAGTCAATGGTAAGTCCGTGGTCGTTTTCCATGTGGGGAATTGACATTATTGGAGTGCTACCCATTGCCAGAGGAGGAGCCAAGTATGCGATCGTTGCCGTGGATTACTTCACGAAGTGGGTGGAAGCTGAACCTCTAACAACCATCACGGCAAGGAAGGCGATCAGTTTTGTGGTGAGAAAAATTATTTGTCGATTTGGGATTCCAAAGACCATCATAACCGATAATGAGACATAATTTGACAGCATCAAGTTCAAAAACTTCTGCCAGAAATATAAGATTGATAAACGATATACTGCAGTAGCTCATCCGCAGTCAAATGGACTGGTCGAAGTCGTAAATAAAGTCATTAAATCAATTTTAAAGAAGTGGCTGAAACATGCCAAAGCCAGATGGTTAGATGAGTTGTCGTTAGCCTTATGGGCATACAGGACGACATTTAAGACAGCTACCGGCCATACTCCCTATTCACTTTCCTTTGGGTCAGAAGTAGTGATCCCGGTAGAGTTAGAATCCCTTCTCATCGAGTTGCGTACTATGAACCGATGTCGAATAAAGCACTCGTCCTAGAATCTCTTTATATGATTGAAGAAAAAAGAGATGAAGCCGACTTGCGTGCCTCAAGACATCGACATCAAGTAGCACGCTATTATCACCAAAAAGTTCGCTTCAAAACCTTTGAACCAGGAGACCTAGTACTGAAGCGAGTCTTCTCGCCGTCGACCCAACTGGGTCCAAAATGGGAAGGGATATTCACCATCCAACGGAAGCTTGATACAGGAGAATTCAAGCTAACGACCGTGGACAATGAAGAGATTCCCAGAGCTTGGAACGCTCAGCACCTACGAAGATATCTAAGCTAAATATGAATTGTCATTTCTTTTGTTTTCATAATCTATCTAAAAAGGCACGACTTGCCATAAAAAGTCTGTTTATGTGAACAAAAGATTATAAAGTGGACGTAGGCTACGACTTAGCCGAACCACTATAAAAATATCGTGTGTCATTTACTTTCCTGCATTATTTATATCCTCAACTATTATTCTATTATGACTGTGAAACACGAAATGTTAAACTAAAGTTGGAGATGACCTATATGCGGGAATAAACAAAATGACTGTTTGTACGATAGGACATATAAGAATGGAAAGACGACATTCTTAACTCTAACTCTCAAGAATCGAGAGAGAGTATAAAGGACGGGAAGATGACGTCCTCTGAGGCGTGAAGGTGACTCAGATGAGAGACCGCCTCAACGAAAACTCTAACCTGGATATGAGACAGGAGAGTATAAAGATGCCAGAAAGAACAGGCATCAATAACGAAAGGAATATGACCCCCGTTAGAGAATCGGGGACATTTGGACTTTTTAATTTAATCTTGAATAGTTCTCCCTCAGTTATTAAAGATTGACTAGGGGCATACATGTACACACATATTCCCCTCCATCATGACTTCACTATATAACTTTAGTATTACATGCTTTTGTATTTTTACATAAGTGTTGAACAAACTACGACCCGGCATTGCAGGAAATAAGTTATTTTTATTTACAAACATGTGGGTTTGTACAAGGAAAACAAGCAAAAAAGAAGATGCGAGGGCCGCACTCGCTACAACAATTGCGAACCATTTTAATGCCAAAATAAGACAAAGCACTTCATCATTTGGGCTTCGGATCAGACTTGGATTTTTTGGAAGCTTTCTGAGCAGCCTTAGCCTCCTTTTCAGCTCCGGTCATAATGCGTTTCAACTTTTTCTTCCCTGTAGCCGAAGTGCTAGAATCAGCTGGTTTATTCCTAGGAGAAGAACGCTGGAATCAAGAGAAGACTTTTTGGCAAGCTCTTCTGTAATAGATCTGGTTGAAAGCTTAACAATTAACCTTAATCCAGGGTCCACCACGGCAAGAGGCTTAAGACTTTCGGGGTCCAGGTCTTCAACCTTTAGCTGCATACGTTTATTTTGTTCATCTTTCATCTCAGCCAAAGTGATGTCATCAGCACTTTTTGGATCCCCGACTATAGCAACATCAGGGTCTTCCTCATGCCCCTCGCTACCGCCATCATCTTTCGAGGCGTCTATCATCTCGCCATCATTAGAGCATCAGCCTTATCATTTTCTCCTTCAGCCTTCTCCGCTGACTTTGCCCCGGCGGTGGTTCCCTGAGGCACGTCTGTCTTCTTGGACGGTTCAACACCTACAGAATGAGAAGCAACTGTTGTCTACTCAGGAGAAAATAAAGGATCCTTCATTGATTTCTCGATTATGTGACGAAAAGTTAAGATAACTTAGATGAATTGGGGTGAGAAGGTAGAAATACCTTCCGAAGATCTCTCAGCTGCAGTGACTGCCATCTCTGACGCCGTCTCGGGAATGGAGGATAAAAGAGATGCCTGAGGTGTAACGACCCGGAAAATCTGAACCAATTTAAAATTTTTAAATTAGCTAAAATAGTGAATTCTAAATATTTAAAATAAATATTTTAAATAATAGCAATGAAAAGTGAGTTTGAATCGACGTTTGAAAACGAACATAATTAATTCTAATTATAAACAAGGACTGAAATGCCGCGGTAGTTTCAAAATTTGAATTCAAGCTTTGACTGACTGTACCGGGTGCAAAACAAAATGGATTTGGGTGAAACCAAAAATATTTAAATCTGTTAGTGAATACCTCTCTATCGAATCTGAAAAATCGAAGCTTCATAGCGGAAAGCAAAATTTATGGCCAAATGAATTTTCAGAAAGGTCGCTATGGAATTTATATAACCCGCGAAATTGGCCATTTTGCAAACGACCTCGGAATCCGACGAAACCACTTTTGTTGGATCCGGGATGAGAAGTTATTGCTAGGTTTCAAATTTCATAATTTTTGAAGCTAGTATGTGAATGTGGCAAAGGAAAATGTGTTTTGGTCAATTACAGTTAAATTGGATCGACCAGAAATGGGCCATTTTGCAAACGGTCTAAGAATTCGATGAAACCAGTTTTGTTAGGACCGTATCGTCAAAACATAGCTAGATTTATTTTTCTGGAATTTTTTGGATCAGTTTGTGGCCCCGGCAAATTGAAATGTACGTTCAAAACAAATATTGAATATTTTATATTTTAATTTGAAGGAAAACAGACTGAAACAGTCGAATGGGCCTTCGAAACATAATCCATTGTGTTCGGAATGGGGGTAAAACGCTAGGGACAACAGTCGTTGGGTTTGGATTGGAGGTCGTGTCAGAAAACCCTTTTTAAAACCCCCCGGCCAATCAAATTATTTCTTCGTAATTTAAATAAAATCAAAAAATCAAAAAACCCACGAAGCCCATCGCTATCGACGACTGCTGGCCCTCCTCCCTTCCCTTCCATTTTCTGGCGAATCCGTTCACCTTTAGCCCCCACTCCAGTTAAGGATTTTGTAGTACTCCTCAAGGCCTTCTAATCCATACCGATCTCGCCGCCTCTCGTTCGCCGTACACCGAGATCCGTCGCTCCAAAGATCGCCACTTTCAGTCGCCGCCACGCCTTGATCTCTCCACCGAATGGAGCGCCACTACCAGGCGTTTGAAGCCTATTCCAAGCTCAACGAGGTGGCGTAACCTGATCGGGACGAAGCTTCACGGATTGGATGAGATTTGGAAACCTAGTTTTGAATGACGAAGGAGGTATACGGCTGTGTGTTATTTAAATTGATTTAAACACTTTTAAGTGTTGCAAACTTTGAAAAATCATATCTTTTTCGTTCCTTGTCGAAATTCGATGAAACATGAAACATCGTGACCATGTGGACGTCTTCTACATCCTAGAAGAGACCACATATTTTTCTGAGCCTTCTGCTATTTTTGGTGGAGTGGAACCCAATGTAAGATTTCTAATTTATGAACGATATAGAAAACGACGATGTATAAATTATATAATCGATGTATGAGTTATATAAGCATTGTACACCTCTTGTATAAGCGTTGTATAAGTTGTATATGCATTGTAAAAATTATATATGTGTTGAAATAGAAGTGAAATGCTATATATATATATATATATATATATATATATATATATATATATATATATATATATACGCCCCTCGTCCACAAACCATGGACGATATTTATTAGTTGTGATTGGTGCGAAAATTGATTGATAGCGAATGGTTGATTGGAATTGTTTGTGGTTAGAATTGATTGATTGTGGTTGAAAAATACCCGTTTGTGGTTGTGAAATATTTTGTTGAAACTACATAGGATTAGTTTGTAGAAATAAAAAAATATACATGCCGCCTGCGTGCGAACTAGATGCATGAATCCCCATTGTCAAAAACCGCGAGGTTTTAAGGTAGAGCGAGGAGCCGTACTAGGGACGGTCCCGGTTTTAACTAACCTGCCGTTATGTTGCCGAAATTTTGAATAATATTCATGTGTTAGAATTATTTTCCTGTGTTGAAATTATATTCGTCTATTGTATAAAAAAACCTTCAAGTGCTGAATAGAAATTCATTCGTTGAATAGAAATTCATGTGTTGAATGGTATTCGTTTTTTAAATATAAAAATCACATTTTTATCTATATATATAAACTATAGAAAACCTTCATGTGTTGAATAGAAATTCATTCGTTGAATAGAAATTCATGTGTTGAATGGTATTAATGTTTTAACAATAAAAATCACATATTTATCTATATATATAAATTATAGAAAACCTTCATGTGTTGAATCAAAATTCATTCGTTGAATTGAAATTCATGTGTTGAATGGTATTCATATTTTGAAATAAATCGTTTTATAATAAAAATCATATTTTTATCATCTATATGAACTATATAAAATAGTCGTGTTTTGAAATAAATTGTTGTATAACAAAAATCCCATTTTTAACATCAATATGAACTATATAAAATAATCTGGTTTTGAAATAAATTTTTTTACATTAAAAATCACATTGTTACTATATACATGAATTGCTAAAAATAGTGAAGTGTTGAAATAGAAGACAGTTAGATAAAACTATCATTTTTATTAAATGTATGAAATTCGTATAGTTTTGAAATCGAAGAATCGATATATATAAATAAATAGAATTGAAATATATCGAATAACATAGCTGCAGTTCGTATTTTGAAACCATGATTTCAAACGATTAGTGTGGGAGATCCGACCATCGGATTTTCCCGAAACCGCAACCGTTGGGTTCGCTTTGGAAATATCTTTCCAACGGCACCAACTTTGTAAAAATCTAACGGTTGGATTGTCTGGAATATTTAATTCGAATCTAAAGAAAAACAGCGCCAGAATCGATTATTTATATATATATATATATAATTATATTAAATCGAATAACGACGCTATAGTTCGTATTTTGAAATCGAAACTTCAAACGATTATACCGGGAGATCCGACCGTCGGATTTTCCCAAAACTGGAACTGTTGGATTTGTTTTGAAAAGATCTTTCTAGTGATGTAAATTTTGTGAAGATCCAACGGCTAGATTTTCAGATATGTGTAAATCAAATCTGAAGAAAAACAGCCCACGGCCGCGTTATGGCCCGAAGCGTCATTTTGAAGAAACTGGCTATTTTAAAATAAATAAAAATAGCAATAAATCATTATAAAATATTATAAACGATATGGATGTGAAATTTAGAAACTAACTGAAGGTTGGCTAAGTCGAATGGTTTCCTGGGTGTTGATCTGATGTTGGTTTCAGCCTTCGGGGTTAATATTTGGGAAATCTTTCTCTTACTGATTTACGGTTAGCGACTAATAAATCGAAATGATGCGTAGTAGTGTTTGTGTAGCACTTGTTCATTATATATGCGAGTTGCTCAGAAAGACCGGGTTTATCCCATTCTGAATAACTGAATCGACGATAAGAAATCGAAGATGAAGACGGTGGTCGAAGACAAAGATCTTCACCTCGTTTGGATGGTAACCGAGGACCTGATTGGGAGGCATCCCGAAATATGGATAATGAGTGGTGATCGTCCGGACGTACGTGGAGGTCGATGGGTTAGCGAAGTATTTAGTGCCTCCGGTTTCGTTCAGACCCAGAACGGACTTGCAAATGGACAGTGTGTCTGACATTGGAATTTATTCTGTGTGATTGATAGCTATCAGTTGCACGGTGTGAATTGCCTGTGTGGCATGCTAAGATGCAGTGATCAGGGCTTATGTTGAAAAGAAAATTCTTGTTTTGATGATCAAAGCCCCGCCTGTGTGGCGTAGCTTTGTGTATAACGTGAATTCGCAAGCCTCACACCCCGGTATGAACCAGAAACGGGAGGAGGACCTCAGGGAGGGCATGCGTTTCTTTCTAGTTAGAAGTGGCGTCAGTGGTTTTACACGCCCTGATGAGTTTGACTTATGTGGTTGTTACTGTTACGAGGCGCCTCGGTTATATCGATCGATCCAGGACCGATGGGGTCATTCGTTGGCTCATTTACGCCCCAAAGGGCGGGGAAACGCATTGTTCAGGAATTTTAATCCACATCGGTGGAAATGCCCTGACGATCCAAGGGGCAGTTGTGGCTGTTCCTGAGGCTCGGGCTAGGCAGTCTCGAATTCGGTAAGGACTATCTTTTGCCTTGGTTCATGACGGAAATCCAATTTCCAAATACGTGACCGTGCAGTTTTGATTGTATACCTATATATGGCGACATAGTGGTATGGGGCATTAACGCCGTCTATGATTGATAGTTATGATTTGAAATTGTTTTTGAAACATATAAACACTAGTAATAATATCAAATGCTTTTCTTTTATTCGCATCAAGCATATTTTGGCCATTATAAGGTAAAACTCTATCCTCCGGTTTGCGTTGCATTGTGTGATGGGAACTGAGTCTTATAATAGCTTCATTTTTATAAAAAGCATTGCGATGTTTCAAGGAATGATTTGTTATAAAGCACTGGCGATCCGATGGAGTAAACCTGTTCCACGAAAGTGGCGTGGTTCTGTGATTAGCCATATTATAAATGTGTTGAGTAGATTTCTCATACCAGTCCCATGACTGACTCGTAGTTTGTTTCACTTTCAAACTCGGGTGCCCCTTTTTTTACACGGGCAGCCTTGTATTCAGGTTTAGCAGGCTTTATCCGGATAGCTGGAGCTGAAGATGGATTCTATTATTTATCTCTTTTTATGCTGTTCAGCTCCTATTGTACATTATGTTTGTTTTCCGCTGTATACATTTATGTATAGCTGAACTGTATTTGTACTAAGTATGATCCTGTATAATGTGTAACTCTGATGATTACGTTTATCCAGTATATTCTTTTGTGCATTATTTGGTGTATTTATTTATTTCTGTTCTGCTATTATTTGTTTATGTGTTATATTCCAAGGATTACCCTTGCCGCCGTCAGTACGGGGTTCAGGGTCGGTTCATGAGGGATCTTCGGGTTTTCAGGGTCATATCCCTCGACTTCTGGAGTTTCAGCGGCAGTAGAAGAAGAACCAGCCTCGGAGATATGCTTTTGTTTGGCCATCCTCTTTTCCTCCTCCATGGCAGCAGCGATGAGGCGACTCCCCTCAGCCAGACGTGCCAGCTCATCATCTCTTAGATATTTTTCCATGAGCTTGTCCTCATCGATGGAATCTACCTTGAGTTCCTCCTCCCATTCAATAATTGGACTCCACACTTGAACCAAGGTAGTTGGATAGTCTTTGATCCGAGAGATGTTTCGGTGGTGAATTATACGCGCAAAAAATTCGATCATTAATTCGTCGAAACCCTGCACATCCTCCTGGGCCTCTAACAGCTGCTTGCGGGTTTCTTCGGTGGATTTAATAAGACTTTCAACATTACCCTCCGCTAGGGCAGCTTTGTTTTCGACTTCCATCAACATGGAAGCCAAGTCAGCGTTTTTCTTCTCCAATTCGGAGTTCTTCCTCGCTAACTCGGCCTTTTCTCGCTCAAGAGCAGCGTAAGCAAGTTGCATTTTGGCGTTATCCGACTTGGCATCTTCTGCTTGCTTCTTCAGCTCCGAGCGCTCTTGACTACGAGACTCGAGTACGTCATGAAAATGTTTTTGTAGCTCTTTAAATTGCTGCTTGAAGCTGGCAGCGTCCCGTTGAGCGATGGTAAGTTGGGCCTGTGTATCCTCAAGGTCTTTCCCCAAAATTTTCAAGGCTTTTGCGTCGGCTTCTGCAGTCTTTTTCATCCAATTAGTGTCCGTAATCAAAGTTCGGATGATTCTGGAGCGGTTACGTGAGTACTTGAACATCTCCAAATATTGTTTTTTCGATTGCGTCAATCTTCGCTTTGGCCTCGTCTGCCCAC
Source organism: Allium sativum (assembly GCA_030737875.1). Classification (NCBI taxonomy): domain Eukaryota; kingdom Viridiplantae; phylum Streptophyta; class Magnoliopsida; order Asparagales; family Amaryllidaceae; genus Allium; species Allium sativum. The sequence continues at coordinate 961,250,056 of CM060912.1, read as the reverse complement.
CTTGAGGAAATAGGCTCGAGGGCAGGTAAGAAAGTCAGATTCTCAAAATATTGTTCGGGGAACTGCTCCTCCAGGTATGCTCGCTTAACTTTAGTTTCAGCATCCAATGGCGGAGGTGCGGGGAATATTAGTTCGGTATCCTTATGTGTAGCGGGCACAATGGCCTCCTCACCCTTCCTAGGCCGCTTAGAAGAAACCTTATGCTTGCCTCGTGAGTCGATATCTTTCGACGGGCTCCTTTCCCTAATGAGTTTTTCTTGAGGAGAGGTTTGATCTTTTGACTACGACGTCTCTTCTCCCCGACGACCTTGGTAGCTTTTGTATCGTTCTGGATTTGACCGAACAGGGGAGCGACAGCGCGAGGTACGTGACTGATAAGAGTCATGGGGCCTTCTATCCTCTCTACCCTGGCTTTCGCGGCGATCATGCTCAACATCAGAAGGGGGTCTAGTCATGCTGCGATGAATTTTCCTGATGTCATAATGAGGGCGATACATTGTACCTGCACAACAATGCAAGTGGAATTCAGAATCAGTATTCTCATGAGAAGTAAGTGCTGTGAAGTGTGGTGTTATTGTGTTAAGTGCATCCTAAGTGGTGTGCCCCTCCTCCCCCCCCCTCCCCCCCGACAAACTCGAGTCTGAAGCCAAGCCAGTATGAGTGGGCTCTTTGGCCTTAACAGGAGTAGTCACCTCTGAAGAAGTAAAAACTAAAGGATTTGTGCCAAAATCCTCGGAGGTATATATAGTGTCAGGTAGGGGGAGATCTCCTAAGCCCTGAAATGTAGGATCATCGGTAGTAAGGGCACCTCCTTGGGAAGCGTCCGTTGGCAGTTCTTTAGGAGATAAAGATTTCTCAGGAGAAATATCGTCCTCAGGGACGATGTACCCTTCTCGGTGTTTTTCGGCTATGTTGGCCAGCTCATCGTCTTGAGTCGAAGATGGAGAAGGTGAAGTTCGAAGTGGTATTGTAAGGCTTTTCGAGCTCTTGCCCATTCCTGGAATTACATCCAGTGGAGGGATGTATACATATGGACCCGACCCGTGACCTATGCTACGGGTAATGGACAGTAGCCCGTGATGATGAAGGTATTCATCCTTAAGGACTTCATCGATGGTTAGAAATTTTAGGTCACCATTAAGGGGCTGATGCATTCGATCAAAGTACACTTGGCCCGATATTTGTTTTGGATTATCAACTGCAAACAAAAAGAAAATGGATTAATGTGTTGGCGTGAACATTCAGAGTTGAGATCTAGAAAATCAATGCTTTACTTGATTTCGTCCATCTCCCGGCACATCCCGGCTGTTGCCTTATATAAAACCATTCCATCTTGGAATCACCGGCCTTGTTGTTGAACGGCGCTTAAATTATTTTTCTTTTTGGGGTTGATTCAAAGTAAGAGAAGGAGGGAGTTTCTCGAGTCTGATGCTTGAAGTTATAAAAGAAATGAACGCTGTCGAAAGTGAGCTCTGTGCCTAAAATCTCACGGTATGCCACATACAAGGTATACAGGTAAGCATAGGAGTTGGTATGTAGCTGCATGGGGGTAATCCGCATCTGTCTTAAAAAGTCAACAACAAAAGGCGAAAAAGGTGGAATAGCCCCGACCATGCACATCTTTCGCGTAATTGCCATAAATCCTTCTGGGGAATTGTGAGGATGGTCAGTTTTCGATGGCACCAGAGTATCCCTTTTTAATATCCCATGCTTTAAGCATATGCGGACAAGTCTATCATCGTCGATCATTGATTCAACAGAGTCTGTGGGTGATTCCAAGATAATGGAAGACTCAAATTCGTCAGGAGCTCTATTATCTCCAATCCCTCCTTCCTCCTCATAGCCCCGAGAAACTTCGATGTCCGAAGGTGTTTCATTGTTATGCGTTCCTATTTCATAATCTGGGCCCTCATCATCCCATTCAGGGTCTGAAGAAGACGATATGTCATCGAGAGAATATTTCTCAGAAGTTTCTGCAATTTCCGTCTTCTTTGCTAATCTAGAAGAGCGTCTTTCGGCCATGATCGCTAGACTATCGAAGAAATAATAGCAAGAATTAGAGTAAAGTTGCCCGTGTCCCCCGTGTGTGTACGTGAACTAAAGTATGTGCTACGTGTAACAAAAATGCAGAGCAAATACATGAAAGCCTAATGTGAAGGTCCAAGGAAGCAATAATGTTCAGAACGATTCTTGATATTTGTCATGTTCGGAAGGCGCTATCCTAACTGTTCGTCAAGTTGAAGGCTATGTCAACCATTTATTAAGATAGTTGAAAAAATTCTTGCACGTTAAGTTAGGTTGTTTCGGTTTGGTTCGGACATCTGCATTGGGATCAGATCGGAGAGCAAAGTCATGTTTCAGTCGGATAGTGAGTTAAACCGGATTGGCTCGGATGTAGGCTTTCGGAGCGGATCGAATCGATTTGAGTAATCTTTCTTCTCTTTGTCTTTTATTACCGTCCGATCCGAAAACGTGAGTTTTGTTTTTCCCCTTCTTTTCTACCTTTCTTTGCTCCGACCCGATCCGGTCTTGTAAATACCATCCGATCCGGTTAAGTGGGTTTTGTTTCCTCTTTTTTGCTTTTTCTTTTGCCCCAACCCGATCCGGTTATGTGAATACCTCTCCTTTTCTTTCATTTCAACACTTCTTCATCCGAATCGATCCCAGCTCCGTTCTTCCCCTTCATCTCCTTCCTTCTCCATCTCGATGAACCAACGCTGAACCCAATTCAATTTCACAAAACCCAATCGAAGCCAAGCACTTACATGCTCAAGCCTAACATAGAACCCTAATTCTTTCTCTCCATGCTTCGAAGTGGTGACAGAGCCACCAACGACAACGACGAGAAGAGAGGAGACCAAGGCGTTCAAATTAGGCAACGCCATGATCGAATTGTCCAGTTTTGCCACAAACGTAAATCAAAATCGATTATAGTAAAGTAATTCGAGCTTTTAACCGACCAATTTGTTTGATTAAACGAAGAACGAGAAAAGTTTCGGAGCCTTTGAAATTCTAGGGTTTTGGTGCAAATTTCGTTGGAAGAGAACAATAAAGAAGGAACATGAAGAAGGAGATGGGGGGATACTTATACGAAGTCATAGTGACCACTGGTATTCCCAGTTTCTCTCAGCCCATTCGGACCGAAAGTCAAGCCCACAAAGGCCCTATGGCCTATTGATCCATGGGGAAGTGATACTGGTGTATCTGTTCGGATGTGCCACTGGAGGAAATCCATTCAGATCGGATTTCGAACCGAAAGAGGCTATATACACTGATTTGACACACGGGGTGAATTTGAGGAAAATTAAAGAAAAAGCTTACCTGGAAGAATAACTGGGCGTTAAATAAAAGTACTCAAAATTGCCTGAAAATGAAGAAAGTAATTCATATGGATTATGGATATATATAAGCAGCAAAAGCCATGAGGTTATGAAGCGACATGGCACTACAAATAAATGAAGGCGATCGTTCAATGATTCTAATTCAAAGAATGTTCTGTAAATTGCTTCGAATCACACTTTATCTTAAATAAGAGTTTACTTCGAGGGGGCAAAATGTTAGCCTACTTTGTGAACTAGGCTACACAAAGTGCAAATAGTGAGAAAGACACCAATCGGATCGGATCGAAGGAAGATAGTGCTGGACATGAGTAGAGGTCAGAGACGCAGAGGTCACGTCGGATCGGATCGGAAATATGTCAGCAATGTCAAAGGATAGCAAGTGGCTTTATCGGTTCGGATCGGAAGAATATGGCAGCAACATCATAAAGCAGGTGGCTTCGGCGGTTCGGATCGGAGGCACACTTCAGCGGCATCAGAAGAAAGCAAGCAATCCCATCGGTTCAGATCGGATGAGTACGTTAACAGCAGTAAGGGACAACAAGTTGCATCACCGGATCAGAGGCCCCGATCCGAACCCCTTTTTCCCTTTGAATCTGTAGTCGTTGCTGTGCATATCCCCTGAAGACTCGGACAAGATCTGACCATTTCTCCCACAATCTCCTACTAAATTAATGCTCTGTAGCCATATTGGAGCCTCCAAACCCGACTCTCAAGGGATGGATGCCACGCAATTCCAAACCGCAGCCACTTCGAGGAGATTTTTCACCTATAAATACACCATCTAGAGGCATCTGAAAGGATCTTTTGGCAAATTCTCGGTCCGTACTTCCTCCATAGTCGAATTCTACAAGCATATTTAGAGCAAAATCATCTCTTAAAGTCCATTTTTGAGAGATTTGAGTGAGTTTATGCATTGTAATTGTGAAGTTGAGTGAGAATCATTACTGTACCTGTATTCAAATCATTAATTAAAAGAAAACAAAGTGGACGTAGGCTCGTTAATGCCGAACCACTATAAATCGCGTGTTCTTTATTGCTTTTTGATTATATTTTATTGAATTCATATCTAATTTGGGTGTTAGAGCCAATTTTTGGTCTAACAGTCGAATTCCGAGAATGTTTGAAAAATGACCATTTTCAAGTCAATTAAATTTGACTGAAATGATCAAAACACATTTTCTTTTGCCACGCTCACATATTAACTCGAAAAATTATGAAAATTGATATCTAGCAATAATTTGACATTCCGATTCCAACAAAGGTAGTTTCGTCGAAAATGGAGGTCGTTTGAAAAATTGCTATTTTTAAGGGCTATATATTATATTAAAATATGTATATAAATTTTATAGCGACTATTCTGAAAATTAAACTGGGAATAACTTTTTTATTATGAAATCTAAGTTTTTCACATTCGTTAGAACGATATGATTAAACAAATTTAAATATTTTTGGTTTTACTGAAATTTAATTTAAAATGAATCCTTTACATCCAGTTAAAGTTTAAAATCAAAATTTCAACTGTAGTATTGTTTTAAACTCCTTTTATAATTAAATTAAATTTATTCGTTTTAAGTTCGATTAAAATAAAAAATTCATCATTATTATTTAAAATAAATCATTTAAATATTCAAAATCCCTTAAAATTTCTAAATTAAATTTTTTAAATTGGTCCCAAAATTCCGGGTTGTTACAGGAATGAAACCAATCAACATGATTATGATTTTTTTCTTTCATGTGAAATGGAAAATTTGGACTATATGAACATTTAGATGTATAAGTAGAAAATATTATAAGCTAACATTCTGATGTTGAGTTTATTCTCAATATAAAATTTGTGTATACTATCTAAATGGATCTCCAATGAAAATTAATATTTGAAATCACGATATTTTGTGAAGTTCAAATTTTGTTAAGAGATAGTTCCATGAAAAAAGCAAGTTAAGTCTGACAAACTAATAAATAAGAGTTAAATTTGAATTAATAACATGTTTAATTGTAAAGTTAGGTGTAAAGTGATGTCAATTTGTTAAGGGAAGATATACGATAGATATTTCTAACAAACTAATTATGTATTTTAACGGTTATAATTAGAATTTAAGTTTTAACTTTTCATTTTCACTACTATAATACAGGGCTGTTCCAACGGCTCATAGTCGTTGACGGCCATTGGAGGTCATTGGAATAGCATTCACGACTTCTAATGGCTTCCAACAGAATATTTTCAATGGCTTCAAATGGCTTACACTGATGGAAACCGTTACAAAACAATGACCAGAAAACCGTTGGAAACCATTGGAAAAACTGGGTTATTATTTTTATAATAGCGAGCATATAAGCTTCCAGCCACCCTATTTCCAATCCAATCCATTTCCAATCCAATTCCAATCAATTCTATGCATATACAGCATATATATACTAATAACAATATAAAAAAAATCAAAGAAACATCAATATAAACAAATCAAAACATCCAAACATCCAAAAATCAGCACATACATGTTCATAAACCAAATACATCAAAGTTACATGTCCACAAACCATATAAACATATCAAAAGTATCATGCTCACCCACTTCGTACCAAAATATAAAATATTCAAACAAAATGTCACCATATTCAAGTCATAAAAAACACATACCTGAAGCATCACTTTCAGAATCAGCAGACAATGAAGGACGACTATCCTAAATGTGCACATACTTTGCAAATTTATGATTTAACTGCTCCAACTGCTTAGTCTGATCACGACTCTACTCATGTAGCTGCTGAATCATGATTCTAAGCTCTTTAATTCCTTCTTTGTATTGGGTCTTCTTAGGTTGTCGAGTCTGCAAATAGAAAGAATAGTAAAAATGTTTTTTCAGCATATAAAATATTATAATACTGTATATTTAAATGTTAATGTATTGTATGTATGTAAAAGGATTCATTACTGTCAGCTTACCAAAGCCACTATTCTCACCGCCACGTCATCGAGAGCCAGACATAATATACCTGCCACATTGATATATATATACAAATCATAATAATTATGATATGATTAACTGTTAAAAATGCAATATTAAACATAGGTAAATGTAATGTGAATAATTGTGAAAATTACCCAATTTTACTCAGTCTTCATCGCTTTCTTCGTCGTTTTCTGATTTAGACTCGATTTCTATTCTGTGTCGTTTTCCTCTACACTCTCAAATGCATCGACTAATACATTTGTCTCATCATTTAAAGGTCTAAAATCAGTTTGATCGTCTGCAATTGTTATTTCAACATTTTCCTTAGATCCGCTTGATAGGCTTGTTAATAAGGAATATTCTGTCCATCGAATGTAAATTTTTCCTTTGTTTTAAAAATCGCATATCAATCTGCTTTATACCTTTTTAGAGAAAGATAAGGGGCATAGTAAGCTTGTCGGGCCTGTTTGGCTAGTACAAAAGGGTCGTACTTTTGATAATGTGAGGAATGTTTTATTTCTACGAGATTATACTTTGGATGCGTGTTAATACCAGAACCTGGAATATTGCTGAACCAGTTGCATCTAAACAAATAAACATCCTCTACAGACCTTGCAAAATATGTCAGTTGCAAAATCTGAGTTAACTACCATAAAATCATTCCTATGATTATAAAAATCTTCACTGCCTTTAACAAACACACCAGTATTGTTCGTTAATTTTTCAGCACCGTATTGTTTGGTGTTGAATTTATACCCATTAACAAAAAATATTGGATATGTTTTGACTTTTCTTTTCGATCCAAAGGCTAAATGTTTTAGTCGTTTGTCGAGCACATGATTTGTGGGATCAAAAACGTAGTTCCTAAACCAACCATTGAAATATTTGCTTAAATCGCCGCTTTGATTTTGTGATTCATACACTACGCCATAGATGTCCTATCGCAACGAAAACCCATGGTGTTTCTAGCTACAATGTTGCCATTGCTACGCTGTTTTTTATTTGTTGCGACGCATGCCGCAATGTGTTAGCATAGATATCAACATGTGTTGCAGTAGCTTCCTGAATAAAATTATCAATCCGCATCAACACGATCCAACGGTCCACGTTACTGATCCGCATCAATCTTATTTTCCTTCAAAGAGTCAACTTCTTTTCCCCGAATTTCCATTTTCCCGCTAAAAAACTGGCTTCCACGTTCACAACCCTAAATCGTTCAAACTTAACACCCCACATCCATTAATGTCACTCTCAAAGGGAATGCATTAACTTTCATGGAGTATTATTGGTGTATAGAATAGAATATAACAAGACAGATACACATATTGGTACTTGAAAATTTTAAAACAACTTTTATTGTAGCGGAGAAATAGTTTGATTACAACAACATCATAAACCAACAGTAAAATCGAGTACACTTAGTATCCATCTTGATAAATTGTTTTCTTATTACATAAAGTAAAAAGCATAAGCCCAACATAAGTAGCCATAAAAGAGATAAGTTGATCTTTACTTTCAACAATCCAAGCACTTACAAAAGAGAAAGAGAAAGAGATCCAAATCAAGCTCCACTACCACTAGTCCCACCTTGAGAACCTGAGGGGGGAGGGAAAAGGAAGAAAAGAGGCGAAAACAAAGGGGGTCAGACATAACGTCTGGCGAGTCCAATAACTTTAACATATATTTATTATAGTAATTTGTAACAACCCGTATTTTCAATAACCTGTTATAACGTAAATCGAGGCAGAATTTAATTTATAAATCTGAATCAAGGGAAACGGGCTATGCCATTGCGTTCGTCTCGGAAAAATACGCGAAATAGAGTCCGAGTTTTCGAAAATCGGAGTCCGTATGACCCGATTAAGGCCCAACGAAGTTTTCTGAAAATTTCAAAGTAAAAACAGATTTCAAATTCAAGTTTGAATTTGGAAATTAGGGCAGTTGGGCGTAGGCGGGAAATTTCCCGCCAGACCACCCATGTCGACAGCCCTGTCGACTTGGCAGTCGACTTGGTTGGACCCAAGTCGACAGCTCTGTCGACTTGGCTGTCGACTTGGTTCAGCCAGGCAATTTTGCCTGGTGCACCATTTTGGGGTTTTGGTTAGGTTTTGGGGCCAGATTCGGTTTTAAGGGCTGAGATTGGAATTAGGGTTTAATCCTAAGGTTGAAACTAATCCTAATCTCTATAAATAAGCCCCTAACCTAACCCTAAATCATCATTATTCATTCAAGTAACTAAACTATGGCAAAATCATTCCTCTCATGGCCTCCACTCTCTTCATAAAATTCCTAAGTTATTTCTATGAGAGATTTTCCATGCATACAAGTGTTTTCAAGCTTGTATGAGTGTCATTAGCTTGCATTCAAGTCAAGTTTCCATATTTACATCATAAAGCAAGAGTTTTGATCATTTTGGCTCAAGGGTTTTTCTATTGGAGCTTGCATTTTGGGTTTATTTGATTGCATAAGGGCTTTGTCTCAATCTATATATATATATATTTGTGTCTTCATAAGCATTGTAAGCCCTTTTCTACTTTCATATTTAAACTCTAAAGTTAAATGAATGATGCAAGTTTGGTTGATCATTATGATATGCAAGTTTGCCATGTTATGATATGCAAGTTTATCATGTTATGTTATTCAAGTATGCCATGTTATGATATGCAAGTTTACCATGTTATGATATGCAAGTTTACCATGTTATGTTATGCAAGTTTGTTATGTTATGATATGCAAGTTTGCCATATGATATGCAAGTTATGTTATGCAAGTTTGGGTTGATCATTTTGCTCATGTTATCATGTTATGCAAGCTTATCTTGGGTTTATGAGCTTAAAGCTTCAAGCTTTATGCTAAAGGTTGCATTTTGGCAACATGTAAGTTATCATATCCCTTATGATAACTTGCATGTGAGGCTAAATGCGAACTTATGGCCATTTCTACATGTCATTTATCACCATGTATCACCAATATGCTAAGTTTGGTTTTATGCATGCTTTTGAGGCCAAAAAATGTAATATGCAAGTATATGAACATATGTACATTTCATATGCCACCATGTTAAACTTGTGGCTTCAACACCTTTATGTCATGATTATGCCAAGTTCCCTCTTTCTATCCTTTATGCGCTATTGCGATATGTAAGCGATGGGATTGCGTTTGGGGTTGGGTAAACTTAAAAGACATGAAAACATAAGATTGGGAATTTACCTATTAAGTTAGGTCTACCCATTGGGAATTTACCTATTAAGTTAGGTCTACCCAAATTCTTGAAAACTTGTAATATGTTTTGGAAACATGATGGACATGACACTTAGAAAATATAAGTGTGACCAACTCGAGGTTGGGTTGAGTTTGTAGCGTAAAACTACCCGGAACCGACCGGCTTAACTAGTTGCTACGAACAATAGGACCCAATGTGAGAAGTATGTCATATTGTACCTTGAACCCGAGGTTAGATCAAGTTGTGGTGTAAAGCTACCCGGACCCGCCCGGCTTAATTAGTAACCACAACAAGGTCTAATGTGAGAGGTTAAGGCGCATTAAATTAGTTAATGCCTCATGATTAGGGTTAAGTCATGGTCCACTTAATACTTAACCAATTTGGGCTTGGTAGATTAATCAGGGTTAAGTCGTGAACTCATCGTTACACTTAACCAAGTTAATCCATGATTAGCAAGAGGGTTAAACCGTACTTAACCCACTAGAAAATCCTAGCAACGGGGGTCCACTCCAGCAGTAATCCCAAGTTTGTATCATTAAGACCCTAGGGACTAGGCTAGGGAGGGGCACGATTACTGGACTTGAGGTAAGTGACCAAAAACGACGGCAGAGTGGTACGCCGGTGTAGTTCCGGATGGACTATGGTCGTGCACATAGTCCGTAGCCGGAGAAAACATGCACGGGTACCAGTAGATCGAGACTGTGCACTTATGTTTATGGTGTCCAGGGGTTTACACCCTAGGGCTTGATACACCCGAAGGGTGGACCCGGCACAGTCTGACTACAATTATGTTTGGGCCGTATTGACACCAACACGTGACGAGTTAGGCTTATAGGGAGCCGATCGACTAGACAGTTTGGTTGGACCTCGTATTAGGGTCACTTCATGTTATTGGACCTCGTATTAGGGTCACTTCATGTTATTGGACCTCATATTAGGGTCACTTCATGTTATTGGACCTCGTATTAGGGTCACTTCATGTTATTGGACCTCGTATTAGGGTCACTTCATGTTATTGGGCCAAAGCTTGGGCCAAGGGATCAATACGTGTTTATTCAAGTCATGTTAGTTCGCTAGTACACCTGTGGTGCAAAACCTTAAACCTGATTATGCGATGACACCTTTATCTATCATGCCAGTATGTAGTTATCCTTATGTTCATCCCTGCTTCTCATGCCAGTTAACTTTATCAGTTTACATTGATTGTAGTAGGGCTTACTCAGTCTTTTTGACTGACCTGTTTTTCTTTCTCCTCTTTTCTTCCATTCCCCCCCCCCCAAGGTTCTCAGGGTGGGAATATTGGAGCTTAGCTTGGATTTCTGATCGCTTTCTTATGAGATTTTGGCTCATGTACGGTCTTGACATGAAGCTAGCTATGGTTATCACTTATTTTGGGGATAGTACTTATGTATTTCAGTTTTTCAGTGATATTGTTTTTATCTAGACTTGTGTATTTGGAAAGTTAACATTATGTTGTACCAGACTTGTTTTGAAATAGTTTGAAATCTTCCGCTGTTTTACTTATCTTATTTACTCTGTTTACATTTATACATATGTTCTTGTTCTGCCTTGATATATCATTATGCATGTTTACCTGATTCAAACGCCCCTCCAAAGTCAGAGTGCTTGCAAGAGACACCCTGGCGGAGGTGGGGTGTTACATTTGGTATCAGAGCATATGGTTTATGAGAAGGAACAAAAAGGTTTTTGAAACTTTTGGAAAACTATTTTCAAAACCAAGTATAAAGTATTTTCCAAAGAAAAGTCTAGTTTATTTTAAAGGCTATTCCCCAAAAAGCCATTAGCAAAAATTCCTTCATTTTTCTCCATTCTGAATCTATCTTTTTCTTCGTTTTCAATATGGCCGATAACTTTGCCATTACGGAGGGAGTATACGTACCTGTTTGGTATAGGAGACTTTTGGAGGCTAGGGCGACCAAAGCCGGCCCCGCCGATGTTCCTCCTCCTCCTCCTCCTCCGGTAGTTAATGTTCATCCTCCTCCTGTCGCTGAGGTTCCTCTTCCTCCTCCGCCTCAGCATCCACAAGCGGATTTCGCGGAAATTTGCAAAGACTTTAAGGCGATGGGTTGCAAGAATTTCATTGGAACCGAGACTTATGTAGAGGCAAGGAATTGGTTGAAAGAAACCGAAGATCTTTTTGCCTTCTTTGATATAGATGACCGTAGGAAGGTTTTATTGGCAGTGTGGTTGCTAAAGGAAGAAGCTGCACGTTGGTGGGTGGTCACCACCGCTACTAGGCCAATTGAGACTTGGGATGACTTTCGGGGAAAGTTTGGACTAAGGTTCCTATCACTGAAGCAAGGGGACATGACTATTAGGGAATACATAGATAAGTTTAATCAACTGGCTCGGGTCGGTTTAGACCTGGTTAAAACAGCTTAGAAGAAGGCCCTATACTTTGCTCTAGGATTAAACGAGCCATTACATGGTTTGGCCATATCTCATATAACCTTGGGGGCAACTTTCGAGAGTTTGGTGAATATGGCCCTACTCAATGAAGAGAATAGGAGTGACAAGAAGGAGGTCAAGATGAATGAGTCTCAAAACAAGGAAACGGAGCCCAAAAAGGAAATGAAAAAGAAGGAGGAGAAGTCTGAAGATAAGAAGGAAAAGAAGTGCTTTACTTGTGGAAGCTTGACTCATCTAAACAAGGATTGCAGAAAAAGGAAGGGCACTTGCTTTAACTGTGGAGAAATGGGACACTTCACTAGGGATTGCCCGAAGAAGCAAGGGCAAGGCCAGGGTCAGACTCAGCGTGCTGGACCTTCGGGAGGGCAAGTTCATGCTCTTAATGCCACTCCAGTTCCCGATCGAGGTAGTATTTCTGTTGAAAGTTTTGTTTACATTTCTGATTTTCCTGTTCGTACTTTGTTTGATTCTGGCGCATCGCATTTATTTCATCTGGTTTAGTTGAAAGTTTGCACCTAAGTACTAGTCTAGTTAATGATCCCGTGTGTGTTTCAAATCCAATTGGGGTTTCCGCCCATTTGTCTATTATCTACGTGGATTTGAAAATCTCTATCTTGAGTGTAGAATTCTCATGTGATGCTTATATTCTCGGTTTCATGGGGTATGGGTTGATTTTGGGCATGGATGGGTTGTCCAGTTTTGGAGCCATCCTTGATTCTTGAGCATAGGGTTGTGAGGCTCATGACTCGCCTCGGTAATACACTAAAAATTTCTAGTAACCCTATGAGTCCCGTCATGTTGTGTTATCTTGAATCCCTCAACTCGTCTATCGATAGTTTGCAATCGGTGAGGGTGGTCCGAGAATATCCTGATATCTTGGGTGAAGTGAAGGGGGTTACCCCTAAACGAGAGATAGATTTCCGCATTTATCTGGTTGATAATGCCAAGATAGTTTCGTGGCCGGTTAGGCACATGGCCCCGCAAGATGAGAGTTAAGAAAGCAAGTCAAGGAGTTGCTTGAGAAGAACTTCATTAGATGAAGTATATCCGAATGGGGAGCGCCTGTAGTATTTACTACCAAGGCAGATGGTTCTCTTCGACTTTGTGTTGATTATCGTGAGTTAAACAAAGAGAATAGACAACCATTGCCAATGATCGATGATTTGTTTGATCAGCTTGTAGGAACATCTGTTTTCTCTTGATCTTGCTAGTGGATTCCATCAGCTCAGAGTAGCTAAGGATAGTATAGGCAAAACTGCGTTCAGAACTCCAGATGGATTCTTAGAATGGCTGGTCATGCCATTCGGTTTGACTAATTCACCCGCCTACTTCGTGGACTTGATGAGTAGGGTGTCTAGGGAGTTCCTGAACGAGTTTGTGGTAGTCTTTGTAGACGATATCCTGACTTTCTTAAAGAACGAGGAAGAACATGCTAGACATCTCAAGGAGGTGATGGATACGCTTAGAGCGCATCAGTTGAAAGCCAAGTCCTCCAAATGTCATTTTGGAGAAAAAGGAATTAGATTTCTTGGGCACATAGTTTCTAAGCAAGGCTTAGTGGTGGATCCTGCTAAAGTGGTCGCGGTTCAAAACCGAAAAGCTCCGACGAGGACAATTGAAGTAAGAAGTTCTCTCAGTTTAATTAGCGTCCCTTGAGCTTAGACCTACCCTTCTGGATCAAGTAGGGACTTCACAGAAAGAAGACCCACAGTTAGTCGAGATCATGGACAAGTTGATTCGAGGCGAGATGGTAAGTCACCTCGCTATAGATGACAAGGGATGGCTAAGACGCGATGAGAGAAAGAAGGTTCTTGAAGATGCACATCACCCGAGAAGGTGGCCAAGTTTGTCCCAAGGTGCATGTTGTGCCAACAGGTTAAAGGCCGAGTCATAGAAGCCCGGTGGGCTATTATATCCATTGGAGGTCCCCGCAATGGAAGAGGGAAAAGCGTCACGAAGGATTTCGTGGATGGACTGCCTAGATCAAGAAAGGGAATAAGAGCATGTGGGTCATAGTAGGTAGACTCACGAAGAGTGCTCATTTCACTCCAGTAAAGAGCGAAAGGACTGCATCATAACTAGCGACAGTTTACTTTCAAGAAATAAAGCGGTTGCACGGGGTTCCCTAAAGGATAGTTAGTAACCATGACTCAATTTTCACTAGCCAGTTTTGGAATAGTCTACGGGAAGTCATGGGCAAGCGACTGAATCTTAGTACGGCCTATCATTCACAGGCGGATGGTTCATTTCGTTCAAGCATGAGTTATAGAAAATCACGTTAGTAAGAGCAATTGGCAACGTGGATTGGTATTTTCAAGAAAAGTTCTGCTGCGTGGAATACTTTATAGTAAGTAAACGAGAACCAGGATTCACTAGTAAATTTTGGAGAGCTTGCATGAAACCATGAGGTCATAGTTATGTTTAAGCCAAGAATGATAGAAGAGTAAGTGAAAAAGGAAGACGAGAGGTGACAATGAAATGGGTTCCAACTCATATTTGGAAATAAGAGTTAAGAAGCCAAGAAATCATGAGGTAAAAGACGGTCAAAGCACAGTGGAGTTAAGCTCAAGGAAATGTGACTTAGAAGACTGAAGGCTTGATACGCGCATCATATCTCTTTTTAAGAGCATATCCTTGATCCTTGTTTTCCTGTGGAACTTACTCGCATGTTATCTGTTTACGTATATCCTTTCGGTCCCATTCTCGGTCCTATTTCTGTCGGGAGGTATGACTTATTGGCTAGTAATACATGTCAGGGTTTGAAGGGGTCCATTAGGTTGACTAAACCTTTTGGGCTTTTATAGAATATGGGTTGGGTTAGGAAGGGATTTCTTGTAATCCGAAAGGGGTATATCCTGCTTATCTTCCCGATCTCTTTGTAGCATATCTTTTGTTATCCATGTTTGTCTTGATTATCTAGTTTATCATGTTAATCTTGTCATGAGAACCTTAGGTAGAAACCCTTTGGATGAAACATGTGTTTGAAACATGTTATGCTTGATGGTTGCAAGTGGTTGCAAGTGTTTGCAAGTGGTTACTCGTGGATGCATTATACACATTAGGCACTAGATCGGCTCACACACTCCTCATATTGCATATGCATGAGTGTTTATGCTTATTCATGGATGAAAATTTTTGTGTTATCACATGGATGTTGCATATGGATGTATTTTATGTGCACACATATAGATGTTATACATTATGTTAGGAATTGCATACATATGGATTCATTTCACTAACATAATTTGCATTGATGATATTTGCATTAGATAAGTACATATACACACACCTTTGCATATGTTCATACAACATTTAGAATCTTGTAAGGACAATGATTGCTCGTGGATGATGTTTTGAGTAGATGGATGTTGGATGGTAGGATATGTTCTTCCTAACTTAGAGATTTCGAGGACGAAATCCTTTAAGGAGGGGAGAATGTAACAACCCGTATTTTCAATAACCTGTTATAACGTAAATCGAGGCAGAATTTAATTTATAAATCTAAATCAAGGGAAACGGGCTATGCCATTGCGTTCGTCTCAGAAAAATACGTGAAATAGAGTCCGAGTTTTCGAAAATCGGAGTCCGTATGACCCGATTAAGGCCCAACGAAGTTTTCAGAAAATTTCAAAGTAAAAACAGATTTCAAATTCAAGTTTGAATTTGGAAATTAGGGCAGTTGGGCGCAGGCGGGAAATTTCCCGCCAGACCACCCATGTCGACAGCCCTGTCGACTTGGCAGTCGACTTGGTTGGACCCAAGTCGACAACCCTGTCGACTTGGTTCAGCCGGGCAATTTTGCCTGGTGCACCATTTTGGGGTTTTGGTTAGGTTTTGGGGCCAGATTCGGTTTTAAGGGCTGAGATTGGAATTAGGGTTTAATCCTAAGGTTGAAACTAATCCTAATCTCTATAAATAAGCCCCTAACCTAACCTAAATCATCATTATTCATTCAAGTAACTAAAATATGGCAAAATCATTCCTCTCATGGCCTCCGCTCTCTTCATAAAATTCCTAAGTTATTTCTATGACAGATTTTCCATGCATACAAGTGTTTTCAAGCTTGTATGAGTGTTATTAGCTTGCATTCAAGTCAAGTTTCCATATTTACATCATAAAGCAAGAGTTTTGATCATTTTGGCTCAAGGGTTTTTCTATTGGAGCTTGCATTTTGGGTTTATTTGATTGCATAAGGGCTTTGTCTGAATATATATATATATATATATATATATATATATATATATATATATATATATATATATATATATATTTGTGTCTTCATAAGCATTGTAAGCCCTTTTCTACTTTCATATTTAAACTCTAAAGCTAAATGAATGATGCAAGTTTGGTTGATCATTATGATATGCAAGTTTGCCATGTTATGATATGCAAGTTTATCATGTTATGTTATGCAAGTATGCCATGTTATGATATGCAAGTTTACCATGTTATGCTATGCAAGTTTGCCATGTTATGATATGCAAGTTTATCATGTTATGTTATGCAAGTTTGCCATGTTATGATATGCAAGTTTATCATGTTATGTTATGCAAGTTTGCTATGTTATGATATGCAAGTTTGCCATATGATATGCAAGTTATGTTATGCAAGTTTGGGTTGATCATTTTGCTTATGTTATCAAGTTATACAAGCTTATCTTGGGTTTATGAGCTTAAAGCTTCAAGCTTTGTGCTAAAGGTTGCATTTTGGCAACATGTAAGTTATCATATCCCTTATGATAACTTGCATGTGAGGCTAAATGCGAACTTATGGCCATTTCTACATGTCATTTATCACCATGTATCCCCAATATGCTAAGTTTGGTTTTATGCATGCTTTTGAGGCCTAAAAATGTAATATGCAAGTATATGAACATATGTACATTTCATATGCCACCATGTTAAACTTGTGGCTTCAACACCTTTATGTCATGATTATGCCAAGTTCCCTCTTTCTATCCTTTATGCGCTATTGCGATATGTAAGCGATGGGATTGCGTTTGGGGTTGGGTAAACTTAAAAGACATGAAAACATAAGATTGGGAATTTACCTATTAAGTTAGGTCTACCCATTGGGAATTTACCTATTAAGTTAGGTCTACCCAAATTCTTGAAAACTTGTAATATGTTTTGGAAACATGATGGACATGACACTTAGAAAATATAAGTGTGACCAACTCGAGGTTGGGTTGAGTTTGTAGCATAAAACTACCCGGAACCGACCGGCTTAACTAGTTGCTACAAACAATAGGACCCAATGTGAGAAGTTGGTCATGTTGTACCTTGAACGCGAGGTTAGATCAAGTTGTGGTGTAAAGCTACCCGGACCCGACCGGCTTAACTAGTAACCACAACAAGGTCTAATGTGAGAGGTTAAGGCGCATTAAACTAGTTAATGCCTCATGATTAGGGTTAAGTCATGGTCCACTTAATAATTAACCAATTTGGGCTTGGTAGATTAATCAGGGTTAAGTCGTGAACTCATCGTTACACTTAACCAAGTTAATCCATGATTTGCAAGAGGGTTAAACCATACTTAACCCACTAGAAAATCCTAGCTACGGGGGTCCACTCCAGCAGTAATCCCAAGTTTGTATCATTAAGACCCTAGGGACTAGGCTAGGGAGGGGCACGATTACTGGACTTGAGGTAAGTGACCAAAAACGACGGCAGAGTGGTACGCCGGTGTAGTTCCGGACGGACTATGGTCGTGCACATAGTCCGTAGCCGGAGAAAACATGCACGGGTACCAGTAGATCGAGACTGTGCACTTATGTTTATGGTGTCCAGGGGTTTACACCCTAGGGCTTGATACACCCGAAGGGTGGACCCGACACACTCTGACTACAATTATGTTTGGGCCGTATTGACACCAACACGTGACGAGTTAGGCTTATAGGGAGCCGATCGACTAGACCGTTTGGTTTGACCTCGTATTAGGGTCACTTCATGTTATTGGACCTCGTATTAGGGTCACTTCATGTTATTGGACCTCGTATTAGGGTCACTTCATGTTATTGGACCTTGTATTAGGGTCACTTCATGTTATTGGACCTTGTATTAGGGTCACTTCATGTTATTGGACCTCGTATTAGGGTCACTTCATGTTATTGGGCCAAAGCTTGGGCCAAGGGATCAATACGTGTTTATTCAAGTCACGTTAGTTCGCTAGTACACCTGTGGTGCAAAACCTTAAACCTGATTATGCGATGACACCTTTATCTATCATGCCAGTATGTAGTTATCCTTATGTTCATCCCTGCTTCTCATGCCAGTTAACTTTATCAGTTTACATTGATTGTAGTAGGGCTTACTCAGTCTTTTTGACTGACCTGTTTTTCTTTCGCCTCCTTTCTTCCGTTCCCCCCCCCCCCGGTTCTCAGGGTGGGAATATTGGAGCTTAGCTTGGATTTCTGATCGCTTGCTTGTGGTATTTTGGCTTATGTACGGTCTTGACATGAAGCTAGCTATGGTTATCACTTATTTTGGGGATAGTACTTATGTATTTCAGTTTTTCAGTGATATTGTTTTTATCTAGACTTGTGTATTTGGAAAGTTAACATTATGTTGTACCAGACTTGTTTTGAAATAGTTTGAAATCTTCCGCTGTTTTACTTATCTTATTTACTCTGTTTACATTTATACATATGTTCTTGTTCTGCCTTGATATATCATTATGCATGTTTACCTGATTCAAACGCCCCTCCAAAGTCAGAGTGCTTGCAAGAGACACCCTGGCGGAGGTGGGGTGTTACATAATTAGGATAAGGTATAAACTAGTAAAACAAGGAATGACTGTGAAACAAGTGGGCAAGACAAAACAAACAAGAGGAATATTATAGCGTTAATCTCGCGCCTAATCACTATAGGATAATTACTATACTGCACCATTACTAGTCACCCTAATAGTTGATCCTGCCTACTGAACATAATAATCATAATGGTAGTTTCATGTACCCCTAGCTGTCTTTATAGGTGTCGTCTGCCCCTATCTCCACTAGTTGTACCCACTGCCCCCATGCGATCGGCTTCCTAACTCGTAGATACCCGTGATGGTTCCACAGTAGGGTGTATCACTCCCCAAAGTGGCAACCCGATACCACTAAATATGCATGGCTTATATCTACACGATGCAACAATGTCTTACCTACCAACCAGGGCCACGCACGCACATGACCTTATTGGACTTGCGTTGCCACCGTTAACCTGTTTTAACCTCTTACAATCAAACCCAGTAAGCGTGTCCCGTCCTCGATCTAACTCGAGCTCACAAATATACTTAATGGGTTACTGGTTTGAAAAGGGTTCCCCATGCTTGACTCAAGCTTTCCACCTATGCTTGGTCCCCACTTAGGATTTCCCACTTCGCCCCTCTTATTCATGTCATCTTACATGTTTCAATTTGGTTAAGTGTTTCTAATCGTATTTCACATGTCGCCCATGTCATCCACTTAACCCTCATGTCCCACCACATGATTATCTTGGTTAAGTGTTACTTAATTCATTATAACCTTAACCTTGTAAGACCTCCCACATTAGCTTACCATTTGCGGTTGCTAGATTTGCCGTGAGTGTCCGGGAAGTCTTATACTGCAAATGAGTCTAACCTCGTGTCTTTACAATTGTTACGCATTTAATTTATGCCTTTGAACTCTCACATTAGACTACCGTTTGTGGTTGTTGGATTTGACGGGCGGGTCCGGGCAGTCTTATACCACAAACGAGTCTAACCTCATGTCTTAGGTGTTTATTATTACACATAATTATTTCACCTCAATATGAATTAATTATCCCTATGTCCATACTTTTTAGGTATATAAATTATACCATTTAGTGTCTCAAATTAATTATATGCCTTTAAAGGCATTTTATGCTAATTCACAGTTTTCATAATTAATATTTTCCCATTGTCCCCACGTTATTCGTACGTTTTAATATGAAATATGTTAGACTTACAAATAGTCTAACTCATAAAAAGAAAAGAAACATCACAACTTGCATAACACATAAAATATATCTAACTTGCAAATAAGAATTATAACATAAGTTTGCATAGCCAATAACTTGCATAGGCAATGGACATATAGAACATAAATTTGCATAAACTACCATGGATCTAAATATAGATCTAAACATGAAATTGTGAACTTGCATATATGAATATGGGTTTCACCTAAACTTGCATATATGGATTATGGATTCCTACAAACTTGCATATGAATTTAAACATGTAAACTAATATCACATGTTTTACTTGATTCACATTTAGACTTGTGTATAATTCTCATAAAGACTTGCATAAGATTCACATACAAACTAGCATATGTAGAAACAGACTTGCATAAGATTCACATACAAACTAGCATATGATTTACATCCCAAACTTGCATATAAACCGATGTCATAAAATGAATCAAGTTAAACATATGTGATTGGACATATGAAATAGATCTACCAACATAACAAAACTGTCATATGTTCACCAACAGATGATAACAAAGTTCAATAACATCACACGATTCAACAGACAAGTTCTCATAGTCTAAATTATAACTCATTAGAATTAATTTATTAATTATTTTGTGAAAGAAATTGACCTCACAAAGACAGGTTAGAGAAGAGAATAATTCGTTCATCGTTTGTATTAGAATTCTGACTTGTAATTCCTTAACTTTAGGAAAAAGAACCATTCTAGCAGCAGCATGGAGGCCAAGAGATTAATTTAGTTTAGGTTTAGAGCTTGAGTCTGTGCGTGCTTATAAAGAAGTTTAAATCAACATAAGCCGTTAGATTATCATAGGAGCAATCACAACTGTCCAAACTATATAGAGTTATCCAGAATTTCCACCAATGCCCTAGTGACTCAGCAACAGGGCAGGAATGACTCAACAACAAGTCAGAATCGTCACAGTTCAGATCTACACTGGGGGTATTTCGACCCCCAGGCCAACATGTATAGTTTAGGTCGACCCCTGGTCGACCCCCTGGTCGGCCTGGCCTGGGGCGGGAGAAATCCCGCCTATCCCGCTTCCTCGTTTGAATTTTGAAATTTGTTCTAAACTGTTTTTAATTTATTTAAATTACTGAAACTTCTGAGGGCCATAACTTCCTCATACGAAGTCCGATTTACGAAAACATGGACTCTATTCCAAGCAGAATTTCGAGAAGAATGCAATGGCATAAACCGTTTCCCTTAATTCTCACTTTAACAATTAAGTATTCTTAAATTCTTTCTTTTAATAGCCACAGAAAATTCGGGGTGTTACACAAACCCTAAAGTAAAATCCAAATTCTTATCACAACATAAGCATTAAAAAAAATAAAAAATGGCGGATCTTTCTTTGCGGATCTGACTTCTAACCTAGATTTAAACAGGTATCCTCCACCTCGCTTCTATCGTCGATGACTAGGAAGACTCAATTCTTGCCTCTCCAATTTCATAATGACGTTGTTGTCTCCTCTAGCGAAGCCTCTCTTTCCGTTCGACGGCTTTCTTCTCCTTTGATTCTGCTACAAATTTCTCCTTCTGCCAAAGATTTTCCATCCCTCTCCTCTGCTTCTCGACATACTGTAGACGCTGCTAGTCTGCCTCTCCGCTCCACTTATGATAAAGACGTTGGGTTTCACGAGTTTTCTTTCTACGATCGATTCAGCTATGATAGGTATAGGTATGAATGGAGTAACTATTTGGTGTAGTTTATGTTGAACAGATTGTTGTTGCCACATTAATTTTGCCTCAGAAGCGATTTAGGGCTTAAAAAGGTTTGGCTGATTCCATTAATTAGGTCATCACTTTTTGATGGATTAGATTGTATTATTTTGCACTTTTCTTTGTATGCTCGAAATAACATCAATTTTCATAGTTTCGGGTATTCAACAAAATGAAAAGTTTTGATATTGTGAATGTTTCTTGCTGTCAGTGTGACATCACTTATAACTTTGCATTACAAATATATTAACACGTTTTCAGTGTCTGATTCACTTTTCAACTAATAACAAAATGAAAATTTGTTAAATTACACAAAATAATGAGTGTTAATGTTAGTAAAGAGACTTATCTGAAATATAAAGGTTGAGAACGCATCCTAATTGGTATTCAATTTAAATAATCTTCTCAAAACTGACTTCCGATAGTGACTGAATATAATAGATAGTTGAAAACTAGTTGCAAGTAGCTAGCATAAATATAATACTATCTTATTTATGTTTAGATAGTTGAAAATTACTTGCCAGTAGCTAGCATAAATATAATAGAAGTGGACTTGGAAGAAGCTTTTTTTCTGGGCGTGACAGAATTTTACAAATGATAGTGACTGAATAAATAATTAAGGCTACTTTGTTGTTTTGAAAAATTTACAGGAGAAGTAATACCAAGCCATCCTCATTATACAAATGGTTATGTTCCGTTGTTCAATTTTATATACATCACTAAAGGCGTTTTACGTGGTAGTGGCCAGACCCTAAAATGACCTCCCTGTTTGGCTTTGTACCTGAGGCACCCTTGCTTTATATTCAGTAAGGTTGCATATATTACGAACAGTTGTTTTTACTATGAGCAATGCATCGGCACCACAATCAACACTTTTTTTTACTTAGATTTCATATGATTCATCAGCTAGACAACCAATATTATTTTCACTGCAGTTGACTACTTGATGTCGTCTACAAATGAATGACATTTTGATTTCATTAGAAAAATTTGGTAAAAGTGTCTATGACAATGTCTCACTTTTGAATTATTGTTCATTTTTTTTAAAATTACTTCACCGCCAATGATATGTCTTGTTCTTGCCATCTTCTGACATATTTTCTAGCAAATTCAAAAGGATTTTAATATCATTTGAAGTACTTCTCCATTAAAACTTCACAAATACAATGGTTGAATTGATTCCCATGAGATATAAGCCTAAAAATCCTTTTAAACTATATATTAATTTCATTCATGAACTGAATAGATAAATATCATGCCAAAATCAGAGGTCAACATGAGTTTCCATCTGGGATTTTGATATAAAAAGTCTAATAGGTGATAAATTCATTTTTATTTACACTTTTTTCCCTCTTTTCTATTCATTAAATTTAAAAGCATAAAATAATAAGAGAAATTCCATTGTTTCTTGCTTTCTAATATGCACAAGATGTTTTTCCTTTACCAGAATAAATCTAGTTTTTTTTTGTGCTAAGGTAATCCTATATTAAGTACATGAATGCATGTGACGCAGATCAATTTAGGGCGATCATTGATGAAGGAATGCTAATGTATCAGAGGCCATTCATGATTGAACTAGAGAAGTTACGTTTGCGTGCGAATCATTAGAAGGGAAAAAAACAAAGTAGTAGTTTATATAATCATTTTCGTGTATTTTTTCTTGCTTATGGTTATATGTGTGAGTCTGCATATGAGTGAATCGAGTGACAATGTAGTGAGAAATGTATGTAAATATGAATGACTGTGTAATATACGAGTGAATGTACAATAGCGGAGTCAAAAAATATGTACCATTTGAAATGTTGAAATAAAATATTTATTTGAATAAAATACTGTGTTATAATAATACTTATTATAGTATTATGAAATCGTTGATTATTAGCAGTTGAGGCGTAATTACTTTTAGAAGTTGTAAAACAAGTTTTAACAACTGCTAGAAATAGTTGTAAAAAAGGTTGATTTTATTATGATTGCCAGATGTATTGGACATATTATAACTGTTTGTGGCATTTGTAAAAGGGTATTTTTTTGTTGTAGTGGTACCTTTGGAAACACCTGTAGTGATGTTACCATAGGGTTGCAAAGGTGTTGCCTTTGACTCTAAGGCAACGCGGCAAAAGGCAACCCCAAAAAAGTGTTGCCATAGGTTATTTTTTGCCTATAGCAACACTTTTTGGCACCTACTGCATCACTTCTTTGGGGTTGCCGTAGGCCATCAATGCCGAAGTGATAAATACTGCAAACACAAACAATATATGTTACATTATTATTAATATGTTTAACTTAAATTTAGTAAAACTTGAAAAAAAATGATTGCCTGGCAAAAGGAGTAACTTCAGGACAATTAAAAAGATTATATGTGTGTGCTACATGATAATCTTTATCATTTAGCTATATTTCCCCACATTTTCTGATATGTCGGTCATGTTGTATAAAAATGGGTAATGTTGATTTAGAAGAAGAATTTTGTTAACCCTCTCATCATTATGCGGAACGCTTCCAAATGATAAGTTCACATAATCATTAAAATAATGAGAAAAAAAGAAGCTTCTTCTTCGATATATGATTTGCAAATAGAACCTTCAACTTGATCTTTTTGTCCTACTTTTTCTTTAAATGATTTTAGCACCTAATAAAAAATAGTTCGGTTCAATATTAAGTTCTATTTATAATTAAATTAACATTTGAATACTTAGTATAATAACTTACCTTTCGAATGGATACATCCATCCATATTTCACAAGACCTCGAAGACGTGCTTCCTTTGGAAGATTAACAGGTAAATGCTCCATTGCAATAAAGAAACCGGGAGGAAATATTTTCTCCAGTTTGCAGAGCAGTATAGGGATTAGTTCTTTAAGTTTAAGTAGGCGGTCAACTCTTAAGATAGTTGAACAAAGCTCCTTGAGAAATCGGGTAAGTTCTCTTATTACACTCCAAACTTTTCTAGGAAACAATTCTTTGAATGAGATAGGTAACAAATTTTCCATTATTACATGACAATCATGGCTTTTCATTCCACTCATCCTTCCATTTTTATAGTCGACAAATCTACAAAGATTAGAGGAAATTCCATCGAGAAAACATAAATCTTCTACCCATTTTAACAGTACTTTAACTTGGTTGTTGTCTAGTTCATACCATGCTTTGGGTTTTTTTTACTATCAATGGGCTTCATACGAAGCTCAGGACGATTGCATATTTCCTTTGTATCACGTTTAGATTTCGGATCGTCCTTAGTCTTGCCCTTCACATTCATAACTATATTAAACACATTATCAAATACATTTTTCTCGTTATGCATCACGTCAATGTTATGATGGATTAAGAGATGTTTCCAATGAGGCAAATCCCAGAATGTACTCTGTTTGCACCAACTATGAATTGTTGATTTTCCTTGAATATCAATTTGTTTTCCGGTTGCATGTATCTTTGGATAATCTTTTACAAGTTTATATATTTCCTCGCTTGACCAAACCGTTAGTGGTCGTAGAGCCTCATGTCTATTAGACTTGAAGTTTTCCATTGGTCTCCTCTAAAACTTTGATTAATATGAAGAAAGCATCGATGACAATCAAACCATGAAATTTTCTTTCTATACGGTAAACAAAATGCTCGTGTTTCTTCCATGCAATAAGGACAAGCAAAACGACCGGCCATATTCCAACCGAAAGCATTGCATATGCAGGAAAACTACTAATGGTCCATAACAAAGAAGCAAACATCCAAAAAAAATACCTTTTTGACACATCGTATTATTCAACTCCTTCATTCCATTATTTTTTCAATTCTTCGATTAACGGTTGTAAGTAAACATCAATATCTTGTATCGGATCATCAGGGCCAGGGATGACAACTATGAGAAACATGTATGGAGTTTTCATACACATCCATGGGGGTAGATTGTAAGATGTGATTATTATAGGCCAAGATGAATATTTAGAACCAAACTGAGGAAACAGTGCAAAGCCATCTGTATATAAACCTAGTCAAACGTTGCGGCTCTCCGCTACGAAATCGGGATATTCCTTATCAAAATGTTTCCATGCTTCTTCATTCGATGGGTGTGTCAATGTACCTTCTTGAGGTGTTCTCACACTATGTCATCTCATATGATGCAATGTTACAAATGATGCATATAATCTTTGAAGTGTATGGATGATGGGTAAATAATGCATACGCTTGAATGGAACTTCTTTTCCCTTCTTTTTCGTTTATTTGTATCTTTCTTGATTACAAAACTTACATTTTCTAAGATTGTTGTCTTCTTTCCAATACAACATGCAACCCTTTAAACATGTATCTATTTTCTGATATGGCAAACTAAAAGATGACATAAGTTTTTTCACTTCATAATAATTTTCACACATTAAATTATCGGATGGCATATGGCGTTTAGCCGCTTGAACAACATCCGTAAATCCAGCTTTCGTAAGGTTGTTTTATGATTTCACTGCAATGTATTGTACAGTTACCGATAATTGAGCACCGCTTTCACATCCATTCCAATTGTTTTTTTTTAGCATTATTCAATAAATCATATATTTTTTTAGCTTCAACTTTTTGTTCCTCTTCGACGTTAACATTGTCGTTACCAATTTGAATGGTAGGGAACACTGATCGTGCAACATCTTCGACTATATTTTCTATGTGATTCGTGCTAACTTCAACATTATTGACCTCCATTGACTGTTCTTGAGTATTAGGGGCTACAATTTCTCCATGGCGATCCTACAGCACGTAATCGGTTAGGAAACCGTATTGGCGCAAAAGAATCTTAACCATATTTGGTATTAAGTAGTTCAACAATTTGCACCTACTACATGGACAACGAATTTCTCTCCTGTTTCCAATACTACTTATCGCAAATTCAATGAGCACTTTTACCCCATTTTCAAAATGTTCAATTATTGCACCACTTATTTTCCTTCTTTGATACATACATCTCCAATCATTAAAGTAATTGGTCATTTTTCATACATCAAAACCTATGATGAAGTAAAAAAAGTAATCATTAATTTTATATGTTTTTTAAATATTATTTACTAATTTAGTAAACGTGTACTAATTAATTTTATATTTTTTTACAAACTTTATTTTAAAATGACTAACTATTGGTTCATTGACGCTCATGTGTCTTCTTTAATGGTCGATCATCCTAATTTCCATTACAAACTCAATAGTAATAATATTTCGTAAATCATATCATTTTAAACGATTTCAAAAAATTTCGGCAGCATTTCCCCCATGTTCCTTGTATCATACACATGTGCGTGTACACAAGGAACGTAAAGGAAATGCCATTGAAATTCTGTGAACCGTTTAAAGTGATATGATCTACGAAATATAATTACTTCATTGTATTTGTAACTTGTCCAATACAAGGACAAATCCGACAAATGATGTAATAAATGAATAAAGATGTCCGTTTTGTAGAAAAAACGAATATTGTAACGACCCGCATTCTACGCATCATAGGATCGTAGAATATTTATTTCTTTCACATACGAAGTTGTATGGTCATGTAACTTGAGGAGAAGAATATTGGAGTCATTTCCCATGTTCATGATTTTTTCCGATTTTTAAATGATCGTTTTGCCCTTAGCCGATACTGTTTTAGCCATAACTTTTGATTGGAAAGGAATTTTGACCTGGAACCACTTCCACTGACTCTGGATGATGGTTTGCAATTCCGCAGAGTGGTTCATTAGCCAAACGGACTTACCATTTGGGATGTATGGCTAAAACAAGTTTCAGATGGTGAAAAACAGCCTAATTGGGCTTAACCGGGTGACTAACAGCTAGGGCCAAAGGGTGGTTTCGGGATATGGAGTATTTAAGGGCTGTTGGGGTTAGGGATTTCGATTTCCCTCATTTCCCAGCCGCTATATACATCTTAGAAAATCCTAGCAATGGCCTCCAACATATAGAATCACCCCTAATCACTTTTTAATCAAGTTTTGGCTTAAACTACATCAAATCAAGGATAAATAGTACCAAAACAGAGTTGGAGCTGCTGCTAGGCATTGGAATTCAACCCATACAGTAGATTATTTCAGACCTAAAGTTTAATTGTGGCAAAGGTGAGTGATTAGCATTGTTTTTACACTAATTACGGCTAATTAGGGATGATTAGTGATAATTAGAGAAATTATGGCTCAAAAAAATCTAGAAAAATTTGTAAAATTTTAAAACATCATTTTATGCCTCTGTTAGAAATTTGGGTTAGTTTAGTTAAGTTTTGTTAATCCTATCATTAGTTGTGCTTAAACATGATTAAGGGGAAAATATGGTTTTGGGTATGTTTGATCCATTTTACATGCTATAATTGTTGTTTTGGTGTTTATGATTAATTGTACATGTTGCTATGACTGAATGGTATGATTTGTGATTGTCTAGATGTGTTAGATTGGTCGAAAACGCCATCGAATGTCGTAAACAGTCGATGGAAGAAGTGCAGGAATCTGGCCGATCCGGATTGGATCGGAGGAAGGAGCCCGAACCGAACCGCCCCTCCAAGTTGTTGCATCCACGAGACGATTTGGACCTGAACCCACGACCTGATCCTCCTATTGTGTGCCACTCTGACCCAAACCGATGCACCATGGAGAAGCTTGAGAGACCTGACCCGACCCGGAGTGCTTGGGGAGAAGCACCGAACCAGAGGAGTTTTCCACGAAGCCATGAGGTGTGGACCCCGATCTGAACTGCTGGAGCAAGGTTACCCCGATCCGAACCGCTGGAGGAAAGTCACCCCGATCCGAACCGATCTGGAGAGGGTGCTACGAATTGATATGAACCCGAGCCTATATGATGATCACGAACTGAATGAAGACCGATCCGGAGATGGTGACCAATAACCCGAGATGCAAAGGTAGTCCAATGGGAAGTCTGTACTAAGGATCCAGTTGGGAACCAACGAGTCGACCTCATGAGTTGGGCTTTGCCGCGGGACGTGTGCTAAGGGGTTGTCGATGTCTATAACTTTGGATCACTATGTGTAGGGAATACGTGAACGGATTCAGGGCTATAATGGCCTAGGTACAACTAAAGAGCTATAGACCAATGAAGTGGGGTCATTTGTAAAGGTTTGGTCATGAATCCATGTGGTAAGCTTGGTTGTTGCAGTAGTTGTACAAGTTGAACTCCGTCACTACTTCGATGGGTCTAGTGATCGAAGCGGTAGATATCGTATGCTTTACGCACTGAGTGGGAGATGTGAGGATGGTTGCTATGCTTGACTTGTTTGCCTTCACTATGACATGCACCCCCGTTATCTTTACACCATATGTTCAGTGGCACCTTAGAGTATTGTACGGTATGTAGTGCTAACTCTTTGGTTGCAGGTCCAGGTTCAGGTATGGTTTAGTATACCTATTATTGTTCTGTTTAGTTGCTTATCGCTCATACCGAACTTTATATCTGACCCAGAGTTTTATGTCTCTTCTTATTACTCTGGGTGCTCTCATGAGCAGACTAGAGACAAGTTAGCTGGATATGCATGAGTAGCTGATCCAGAGACGAGCATGAGGCTTCCACGTATGAAACATATAGATATTCTCCATGTGTTGTTGAAGATCACTGCTTGGGCATTAGTAGTG
Organism: Allium sativum; assembly: GCA_030737875.1. Classification (NCBI taxonomy): domain Eukaryota; kingdom Viridiplantae; phylum Streptophyta; class Magnoliopsida; order Asparagales; family Amaryllidaceae; genus Allium; species Allium sativum. The sequence continues at coordinate 961,220,802 of CM060912.1, read as the reverse complement.
CATCTTCTACTTTAGCTTTCTTTTGTTTAGAGGCGTAAATTTGAAAAGTTGTAGTATGTTGTAATTAGACTTCCTCTACTCTGATGTTGATGTTGGTTTTACTTATCAACTTATGCACTATCTCACCTGTTTTATGTCAAGTATATTATTATTATATTTTGTTCCATGCGCTGTGAGACATTCTACAGGTTTTCGATTAGTTCATTCTCCTCTTTCCTTTCTTGGGCGACCGTTCCGTGTTAGTCGGGCATGTGTACAGCGCACTTTCGGAGGAAATGCCGGCTGGTGCGGGGCGGGCCGTCACACTTGGTATCAGAGCTCTAGGTTGCGTAATTAACCTAGGGAAAGACACCAGGGAGACATAATACGTATATGAGAGCACGTATTTGTGATTATTTTGGTTTTCAAAAGCTATATATATAAATACTATTAGTATATCTAAGGATGAAGTCGCACCGCACTGACACCACAAATAGGATGGTTAATCGTTTTCTCTTTACAGATTGAACGATGAGCTGATACGCAAGAGGTGCTAGTAGAGGAGCCAATAATCGGAATGCTGCTGACATGAGGACGATGTTTACTGACATCATGAGAGAGATGATTAGGGATATGAAGAGGGCAGCTCCCAATAATGGTAATGGTGGTGGTCCAATAGTGCAGGCGCCTAGGGCCGATTTCGCCAAGCTGAATAAAGATTATACTAGTCTTGGTGGGAAGTCATTCCACGGAACGGAATCGGCTACGGATGTTCAGATTGGTTGGATAGCTATGAGCGTATCTACGAAGATTTGGGTATCGAACATGCGATGAAGAGAAGGCTAGCATCCCGTCAGCTGCAAGGATGGGAAATGAATTGGTGGAATGTTATAAAGACAGCCACTCCTGAAGATTAGATTACTTGGGAGTAGTTTAAGGCTCGCATTAGCGATAAGTTCATTCCAGCTGCTCAGAAGTCAGTACTGTTCAAGAAATTTTTGGAGCTCAAGCAGAATGGCAGAGATGTCTCCGAGTATATTGCCGAATTCGACACTTTGTCAAAATATGGGTTATACCTAATAGATACTGCCGAGAAGAAGAACGAGAAGTTTATAACAGGTTTGGATCAGTACTTGGGGGAAAGGCTTATTAACCACATCGATGAGACGTTTGAGTCGATTGTGGGGAAAGCATTGAGGTCAGAGAGTCATTACCCTAAGTCGAAGACTGATGTTGCATCTACAGAGGAGCCAAAGCCGCAAGCAAGCGGTGGAGGCAAGAATGGTTCTCAGAATAAGAGAAAGCAGAATCAGATTAACGATGGCCAGAAGAAAAAGAATAAGCAAGATGTTGAGTGCTTCAGCTGTGGTAAGAAGGGCCACTATGCCAAAGAGTGTCGGGCCAAGCCAACGGATAGGAAGTGCTTCAACTGTGGCCAAGTGGGACATCACAAGGACAAGTATCCGCGACCCCTAAAGAAAAGAAGATGGTGAAAGCATATGCCCTTAATGTTATTCCTTCTTCATCGAATGTCCCAACTGCGGTGGAGAAGGGAAAGAATGTTGTTATTTAAGGTATGTTTTCTATTTATGATGTTCCTGCTAGAGTTTAGTTTGATACCAGGGCTTCCAGTTCTTTCATATCTAGTGACCTGGTTGATAGGTTGGGATTGGAGCCCGAGATTGTCGACAGGCCTTTAGTAGTGACGAACACGATTGGTGGTTCAACTAACCTTAGCATGATTTGTCGTAATGTGGTCTTATCGAGTCATGGATGGATGTTTGTTTGTGATTGCTTTGTTTTGGGCTTTACTAGGTTTGGCATTATTTTGGGAGTCGATTGGCTCCAAAGATACGGGGTGGTGGTAGACTGTGAGGGCTTTTTGGTGACAGCTAGAGCAGATGATGGGCGGAGGGTAGTGTTTGGTGGTCTACCCGGTGATGGGGTAATAGCTAGTTTTCTGAATTCCCTCGACATTCCGCATAGTGAGTTGTCAGGTTTGCCCATGGTTGGCCAGTATCCGGACGTTTTCGAGGAAGTGACCGGACTTTCACCACACCGAGAGATTGAGTTCTGTATTGATTTAGTAAAAGATGCCAGACCTATAGTGATGCCACTTCGTCGTATGGCACCAAGGGAGCAGCGAGAGCTCGGGGTGCAAGTCAGCAATCTTTTGAAGAAGGGATTTATCAGAAGGAGTGTTTCTGAATGGGGAGCACCAGTTGTGTTTGCTACCAAGGAAGATGGTTCCCTTCGATTGTGTGTAGACTACCGCGAGTTGAATAAAGTGACGAGGAAGAACAAATATCCTATACCGCGAATAGATGATTTGTTTGATCAGTTAAGTGGCGCGAGAGTATTTTCCCAGTTGGATCTCGCGACAGGTTTTCATCAGCTTAGAGTGGAAGCTGAGAGTATAGCTAAAACGACATTTCTGACGCTGTTTGGATTTTATAAGTGGTTGGTCATGCCATTTGGGCTGACCAATGCCCCAACATATTTTGTGAATCTTATGAATAGAGTATTCAGAGATCAGTTGAATAAGTTTGTCCTTGTGTTCGTGGATGATATTTTGGTCTATTCGAAGACAGAGGAAGAACACAAGGAACATTTGAGGATAGTGATGGAGGTGTTGAGAAAACACCAATTGAAAGCAAAGTTTTCTAAGTGTCACTTCTAGAAGAGGGAAGTGAGATTCTTGGGCCATGTTGTTTCAGAGAATGGTATTGCCATGGATCCTGCGAAGGTGGCTACGGTACAAGATTGGTCTACGCCTAAGAATGCAATGGACATAAGAAGTTTCTTGGGGTTAGCTAGATATTATCGTAAGTTTTTCCAAGACTTCTCCAAGATAGCAGCACCGTTGACTCAGTTGACCAAGAAGAATCAAGCCTTTGTCTAGAACGAAAGATGCGAGAATGCATTCAAGAGTCTAAATGAAAAGTTGACGCGTGCACCAGTGTTAGTCATTCCCAAGGGGAATGAAGAGATGACGGTGTACACAGATGCATGTGGTACCGGACTAGGTGTCGTATTGATGCAAGGAGGTAGGGTTGTAGCTTATGCAAGTCGGCAACTAAAACTGCATGAGAAAATATACCCTACCCATGATTTGGAATTGGCAGCGATCGTGTTTGCATTGAAGATGTGGAGACATTATCTCTTGGGAGAAAGATTCGAGTTGTTTACCGATCATAAATCATTAAAGTATCTTTTCTCTCAAAAGGATCTAAATCTCCGACAACAAAGGTGGTTAGAATTCTTAGCTTCCTATGATTTCGATATCGCATACACACCAGGAAAGGGTAATGCGGTAGCTGATGCATTGAGTAGGAGACATGCCAGTTTAGGGGCTGTGTTTCTAGAATGGAAGCAACTAGAGTTCATCATTGGGTATGATTTTAGACCTAAGTGCGAATTGGATCCAGAAATGTTAGCAAGTTTGATGATCAGACCCGCTTTGATTGAGCGGATTGGTTCCAGTCAGAGGGACGATTCTAACCTATTGGAAATCATCTCAAAGTTAGAGATGGGAATCGACGGAGAGACGAACAAGTATGGGCTTGATCAAGATGGATGGCTTAGAAAGAATGGAAGATTAGTTGTACCCAATGTCAATGGATTGAGAGATGAAGTGCTTAGGGAATGTCATCACTCAAAACTGACTATACACCCCGGTGGTAACAAGATGTACCGAGACATGAAGCAGACCTACTACTGGGAAGGGATGAAAAGAGACATTGGGAAGTTTATATCCAAATGCATGAACTGCTAGCTAGTTAAAGCTGAGCAAAAGAAGTGTAGTGGTTTGCTACAACCATTAGAAATTCCAGAATGGAAATGGGAACAAGTGTCAATAGATTTCATTGATGGGTTACCAAGGACCAGATCTGGCCATGATAGCATTTGGGTGATTGTGGACCGATTGACTAAGAGTGCAAGGTTTATACCCGTCAAGTCAAATAGGATGGCAGCTAAATTAGCGGAACTGTATATAAAGTGGGTAGTGAGATTTCATGGAATACCCAAGGGCATTGTGAGTGACCGAGATCCGTTGTTCACTAGTGGATTTTGGAAGAGCTTACAAGAGGCGTTAGGATCAGAAATACATCTCAGTGCCGCGTATCATCCTCAAACCAATGGTCAAACAGAGAGGGTGAATCGGGTGTTAAAAGACCTCTTGAGAGCCTGTGTATTGGATTTTGGTGGATCATGGGATGATCATTTGCATCCAGTAGAGTTTGCATATAACAATATTTATCAATCCAGCATTGGTATGGCTCCATTTGAAGCTTTGTACGGAAGACTGTGCAACTCACCGTCATGTTGGGTAGAAACTGGTGAGAATTTTGTACTTCGACCTGATGTGATAAGAGAAACTTCAGCTAAGATTAAGATTATCCAACAGCGAATGAAGGCTTCCTAATATAGGAAGAAGAGTTATGCTGATAGGAGGAGAAGAGAATTAAAGTTCTCCATTGGCGACTTGGTGTTTGTCAAGATTTCTCCGTTGAAGAGCGTGATACGATTTGGCCAGAGAGGCAAGTTAGCACCAAGATTTGTTGGTCCATTCCCAGTTCTTGAGCAAATTGGGAATTTGTCATATAAAGTTGAATTACCAGAGAAGATGGCAGGAGTTCACAACGTATTTCATGTTTCCCAGTTAAGGAAGTTCGTACACGACCCAGATGTGGCTATTTCACCTGATCAGTTGGATGATATCGAAGTTGAACCCGAGGCGGTTGGGAACCGCAAGCCTATGCATATTGTTGGGAAATATACGAAGCAACTTCGAAGGAAAGTGGTGAATCTAGTCAAAGTTCAGTGGGGCGAGAATGAAAATGACTGTACTTAGGAGACAGAGGAGAACATTAGGAAGACGTATCCAGAACTCTTCGCCTGGTAAGATTTTAACTTCGATTTAGTATTTCCGCATGCGAGGATAGGTTTGTTTTGTTTGTTTTGCATGATTGATTGTTGTATATTGTAACACCCCACCTCCGTTAAGGTCACTCACTAAGGGAATGCCTTAACTTTGGTGGAGCATTTTAGTAAACAGAACAGAAACTTACAAGACAGATAAAACAGTACTTGAAAATTTTTAACTTTATTACAGCGGAAACAGAAATTAATATGGTTACATCCTTTCAATTTCAGAATTCAAGTACAAAATATCAGTCTTGTACAAAAGCCTTCAAAATGCATAGTTTAAAATCATAATCCCCATGGAACGGAAGCTATACAGAGCCAAGCCATACTTTAAGCACTTCAAGCAAAGAGAAATCCGGATCAAGCTAAAGTATTTCCCTCCTTGGATAACCTGGGGGGGAAACGGAAGAAAGGAGGCGAAACAACAAGGGTCAGACAAAAAGTCTGGCAAGTCCAGTGACTTTCAGCATATGAACAGATAATAATAATATGATATGAACATAAAACTGGATGTGAGATAACTATAACAGGTGTAGCAGATATAACAGAAAAACAGAATGATATAAACTATTGTTTTACACTTCTCTGCACTAATACTAGTAGAATTAGGTGTCACCCTAATGTCTAAATTGAAGCAGGAACGGGTACAGAATACTTTAACGGAAACAGAATGCTAATAATGGGCCTTTACTACCCGATCAGAAACAGACAGAAGAAGAAACAGATTTATCCCTATGGAAACAGAATGTGGAATTAGGTGTACACTAGTAATGGGCCTTTACCACCCGAACAGACGGTACCACACAGAAACAGACAGGTGTTACCACCCAACAGAAACAGACGGTACCACAGAAACAGACAGAACTAAGTGTACCCTAAAACCCTACCCCAAGCGATCGGCTCCCTAATACATAAATATCCTGTGTCGGCCCCACAGTAGGGTGTATCACTCCCTAAAGTGACAACCAATTGGCACAGACCTATTTACAGATGTCACGGCGTCTTACATCCTCAGAGGCATACCGGGATCCATGCACGCACATGACCCGGTTGGAACGCACCATCAACACCCCTCGCCATTATCAGAATGAACCTCTTATAATTAGTTCAGTAAGCGTGCCCGGACCCTACTTACTGTTGGGTCAAAGTTTTGATACCAGAAAGGGTTACTGACTAATATGGGTCCCAAACAACAGACGACACAAGTAATTCCCCTCCTAACCTTGTGTCCCCAGACTAACAGATTTCAGATTAACTTGTTTACAAGTTCAGACATACAGAATTCAGATTTACTAATTCACAAATTAAGTTAACAAGATTTCAGACTAACGGGTCAGATGTACAGATTTTTCAGATTTGTCTAACTTTGTATTGGGCCTACAGATTCATGGACGGGTTTTACTACATCTATTAATCCCATTGGTTTAACCCTATTTTCCCCAATACGTTTTAGACGTCATTTTTATCTTAGATTTGCATTAATTAATTATTAATGCACAGACCTCTCACATTAGGTCGGTAGCTTGTGGCCGCTGGATATGCCGGGCGGTTCCGGGCAGACTTCTGCCACAAGCCAGACCTAACCTCGTGTCTTACGCATGTTATGACTAACTTCTCACATTAGAACCTATTGTTTGCGGCCACTGGACGTGCCGGGCGGTTCCGGGCAGATTTACGCCGCAAACTCATTCTAACCTCGAGTTAGCCATGTTTATCTTTGCGGCCAATTAGTTAATTATTTACCGTTTATGCGCACGCCCAATATATATGCCAATTCAGATTATATCAATAACAGAATGATCACATCAACTCAATTGATATAGCAGATAATATATTTTAGCAGATTGGGTGACTTAACAGATTTAACCGATTTAGCACTTAGCAGATTTTGGCATATAACAGATTAGGCATCTAAACAGACAAATTTAACAGATTTGGCATTTCAATCTAATTAGCAGTCTAGGCAATATAACAAAACTAGCAGTTTAGGCAACTTAGCAAATTAGCAGATTTAGCAAATCTAATATTTCTAAAGGTTCTATTTACATGCCTTGCCTAGTCATAAATTAGGCCTAAATTCATATGCCTACATAATTTTCATGATTCACAACATATATTCCATGTTTGCATAAGGGCAGAATATGGACATAATTTGCCATATAACATATGTTCCAATTTTTGTTAAACCAGCATTTTACAGCAGATTCACATATAAATTATACCAAATATAACCATTAATTTTAATGTATGTCATATATCCAAAAATCCCTATTTAGGTGTAATCACAATAATAGATATCCTAATTAATGTAAATCCTAAGTTTCCATATCTTCTTCTTTTTGAGTCATGAATCATTATGCAAACTATACCCAATAATATAAATCTTTAAATCATATCTTCTAAAAATCAGATCTTGCCTTTTATATGCATTTTGTCCAAAGTCTCAAATCATATGTAATCTTACAGTGGTTCCTCTTCTTTTATCATAGAATATGCATAGATCCAAATCTAGTTTACAACATATGCTCATTAATTACAGATCTAAATTACAACATAACTATGCATACAACATGCATAAATTATATGTTCATAGTCAAATTTATGCATACGTCCAATATATTTTATGCCTCAAACCTAAAGTCATATGTTCAATCCAGTCTTGTCATTTCGCATCATTCATTAATTGTCCCAAATTTTGCGTTCATACGTTAATCTCTTTATGAGATTGGGCACAGGCTCGTGGTAGCCTGGCTATAGAAACAGAAAAGAAGAAAGGAATATAGAACAGTCACAGAAAACAGATCTAACAGAAGAGAATACAACCTAAAACTCAGATTTAAATGCATATCAAAATTATAATTAATGTTTATAGCGGAGAATAACTGTACTTGCCTTGATTGGATTAAAGAAAGAACTTTTAACTTGTAGTAGAATCTTTGCAGAAACTTTAATCTCTAGTTTGAATTGAGTTGCTTAGGCTGATGTTGATTATCTTCTAGTTTTAATTCCAGCAGAGCAGCGACGCCATTTTTATTTTTATTTTTATTAGAAGAAGAGAGCAATGGAGGCTAGAGAATTGTGTAAGAAACCTAGGTAGAGTCTAGGGTCATTTTTATAGAGTTGCAAGTTAATTTGAGCCGTCCGATGATGCTAGGGTAAATCAAGGCCATCAATTTCAAAAGAGGCCAATTATGTTCACAATTAAGGACTATAAATTACTCCCATTTTAAACTATGTCATAATTACTATGCATGCAAATTACCCCCATTTTGAATTATGGCATAATTACTATTCCAATTACATGCAATTCCATGTTTTAGCATATATATATATTTCCTACAATGTACACATTTCTCATTTAGGACAAATTCTATATATAAATAATTCCTAACACACTTATGCCATAATTACTCCCTTAATGTACATTATCAACATTTATTACTTATTGCCAATCCATCAAACATAAATACGTATTTAATAGATACATCTTTCCTTTTACCGTATACATTAATTATTCATATATACATGTCAATTAACAAGAATGACAATATTAATGTATCCTTTTCATTGTAAATTAGCATATTTATATATTTCTCAACATATTTATATATTTCTCAAATTAACATGTACAGATAAATGTTAATAGCATGTTTTCAAATCAATGCCCTATTGACATATCTTTAAATTAAATGCCAGATAAATATTCGTCATATTAATATGCTTGCATGTTATGTTCACAAAATAATATCACATACCATATTTTTCTTATTCAGTGCCACATTGATGTCAATTGCAGGTTTATAAATGACATTCCTATTAATAGAAAATTAAGTCTAACCTATTCATATTCTTCCTCTTTGAAAATCCCCATTTACTGCATACAAATATTATGCATAAACCTTTCTTTTCACTGCTTGCATCCACACATTTTTATTTAATTTGTATGTTTATGACATAAATGCACATATGTACGAATATGTTAAATATTTCTTTCCTTTAATTTGTCATGAATCCAATTAGAGAAGGCCACTTATAAAAAAACAATTCTTGGCAGGCAAAAATGCGCAACATACGCCTCATGATACGTACATGTCATATATATATATATATATATATATGTATGTATACGTATATATATATATATATATTTCTTTTTTTTCTTTTTATCTATCTTCCCAATTACCCATTTTCACACTAAACCACTTTTTGAACTGCATTCACACTAGGCTATTTTAAGCCATTCCCCTAAAACAAAAATAAGGCGCTGGCGGGGATCGAACTATGTACCTCTTGTATGCAAGTCATGTGTTCCAACCAAATGAGCTACTAAGTCTTTTGCTTACAAAAGTTAGAACAATGCTAAACATTATTCTTTTCTCATTCCTCTTTTTTCATGTTTTGCTGCAATTTTTAATTTAAGGATATCTTTTTCATACGGAGTCCAATTTACGCAAACTCAGACTCTATCTCAAGCAGAATTTCAAGAAGAACGCAATGGCGTAACCTGTTTCCCTTAGTTCTTTGATTTCGAATTAATTATACTTTAATTTGTTAATTTCACAGCTATAGAATACACGGGGTGTTACATATATAGCTGGTAGGCATGCGAGATCCTTTATGTGTTTTGGGTTAAGGAATTTGGGGATGAAATTTCTTAAGGGGAGGAGAGTGTAACGACCCGCATTCTACGCATCATAGGATCGTAGAATATTTATTTCTTTCACATACGAAGTTGTATGGTCATGTAACTTTGGGAGACGACTATTGGAGTCATTTCCCATGTTGATGATTTTTGCCGATTTTTAAATGACCATTTTGCCCCTAGCCAATACTGTTTTGGCCATAACTTTAGATTGGAAAGGAGTTTTGACTTGAAACTGCTTCCATTGGCTCCGGATGATGGTTTACAATTCCGTAGAGTGGTCACATTAGCCAAATGGACTTACCGTTTGGGAGGTATGGCTGAAACAAGTTTCAGATGGTGAAAAACAGCTTAATTGTGTCTAACCGGGTGATTAACAACTAGGCCCAAAGGGGATTTCAGGATTTGGAGTATTTAATGGTTGTTAGGGTTAGGGATTTCCATTTTCCTCATTTCCCAGCCGCCATATACAGCTTAGAAAACCCTAGCAATGGCCTCCAACATCTAGAATCATCCCTAATCACTTCTTAATCAAGTTTTGGCTTAAACTACATCAAATCAAGGATAAATAGCCCCAAATCAGAGTTGGAGCTGCTGCTAGGCATTGGAATTCGACCCATACAGTAGATTATTTCAGATCTAAAGTTTAATTGTGGAAAAGGTGAGTTATTAGCATTGTTTTTACACTAATTACGGCTAATTAGGGATGACTAGTGATAATTAGCGAAATTATGGCTCAAAAAAATCCAGAAAAATTTGTAAAATTCTAAACATCATTTTATGCCTTTGTTAGAAATTTGGGTTAATTTGGTTAAGTTTTGTTAATCCTATCATTAGTTGTGCTTAAACTTGATTAAGGGGAAAATATGGGTTTTGGGTATGTTTGATACATTTTACATGCTATGATTGTTGTTTTGGTGTTTATGATTGATTGTACATGTTGCTATGACTATATGGTATGATTTGTGATTGTCTAGAAGTGTTAGACTGGCCGAAAATGCCGTCGAATGGCGTAAACAGTCGCTGGAAGAAGTGCAGGAATCTGGCTGATCCGGATCGGATCGGAGGAAGGAGCCCGAACCAAACCGCCCCTCCAAGCTGTTGCATCCACGAGACGATCTGGACCTGAACCCAAGACCCGATCCTCCTATCGTGTGCCACTCTGACCCGAACCGATGCACCATGGAGAAGCTTGAGAGACCCGACCAGACCCGGACTACTTGGGGAGAAGGACCGAACCAAAGGAGTTTTTCAAGAAGCCAGGAGGTGTGGACCCCGATCCGAACCATTGGAGGAAGGTTACCCCGATCCGAACCGCTGGAGGAAAGTCACCCCGATCTGAACCGATCTGGAGAGGGTGCTACAAATTGATATGAACCCGAGCCTATATGATGATCACGAACTGAATGAAGACCGATCCGGAGATGGTGTACAATAAACCGAGATGAAAAGGTAGTCCAATGGGAAGTTTGTACTCAGGATCCAGTTGGGAACCAACGAGTCGACCTCATAAGTTGGGCTTTGCTGCGGGACGTGTGCTAAGGGGTTGTTGATGTCTATAACTTTGGATCACTATGTGTAGGAAGTATGTGAACGGATTCAGGGCCATAGTGGCCTAGGTACAACTAAAAAGTTGTAGACCAATGAAGTGGGGTCATTTGTAAAGGTTTGGTCATGACTCCATGTGGTAAGCTTGGTAGTAGCAGTAGTTGTACAAGTTGAACTCCGTCACTACTTCGATGGGTCTAGTGATCGAAGTGGTAGATATCGTATGCTTTACGCACCGAGTGAGAGATGTGAGGATGGTTGCTATGCTTGACTTGTTTGCCTTCACTATGACATGCACACCCCCACCCCCGTTATCTTTACACCATCTATTCAGTGGCACCTTAAAGTATTGTACGATATGTAGTGCTAACTCCTTGGTTGCACGTCCAGGTTCAGGTATGGTTTAGTATACCTGTTATTGTTCTGTTTAGTGCTTATCGCTCATACCAGACTTTTTGTCTGACCCAGTGTAACAACCCGGAAATGCGAGCCAGTTTAAAATTTTAGTTTGGCGAATTTAATGAATTTTGAATGTTTAAAATAGATTATATTAAATAATATCGACGAAAAATTTATTTTGAATAGAATTAGAACGTATATATTTATATACGTCGTCATTAGAATATAAATAATTATTTTAATATATAAAAGGAATTGAAAATGGCGCGGTAGTTCGATAATTCGATTTCTAATTTCAACTGGACATACCGGGTGCAAAATAAATCGAATTTTGGCGAAACCAAAAATAATAGAATCTAATTGAAGATATCATTCCAACGAATCCGAAAAATCAAAATTTCATAGTGGGAATCAAAAGATATGTCCGGTTGAAAATCCTGAATAGTCGCTATGGAATTCAGGCCCTTAAAAATAGAAATTTTGCAAACGACCTCGGATTTTGACGAAACCACTTTTGTTGGAACCGTGATGTCAAGAGATTGCTAGATTCCAATTTTCATAATTTTTCGAATCAATATGTGAGCGTGGCAAAGGAAAACGCGTTTGACTAGTTTTAGTTGATTTTAATCGACTGGAAAATGGCCATTTTTCAAGCGGCCTCAGAATTCGATGAAACTAGTTTTGTTAGGACCGTATCATCAATACGAAGCTAGAAAATATTTTACATGAATTTTTAGAGTTAGTTTGTGGCCCCAATAAATTTAAATGTGCGTTCTAATTTAATATATGGAGTTATATATTGATTTTGACGGAAATAGATCGTAACAATCGAATTGGCCTGCGATACATATCCCATTGTGTTCGGAATGGGGGTAAAACGCTAGGGATGATAGGCGGTGGGCCTCGTTTAGAGGTCGTATAAAAAAGTCAACTTTTTGAAATTAAAAATAATATAATATTTATATTTATTCTCTAACCCCCCCCCCCCCCCGTCAGTTCTTTCTCAATCAAAAAAAAGGGGAGGGCGGAGCGCCGCTCCACCGCCTATCGCGCCGCCAAGGGCAGGGTCGCCGCTACCCACGTTGGCGCCAGGCGTCGCGCCTCCTGCAGTTTCCCCCTCCTCCTCGCGATGGCCTCACTCCTCCACTTCCTCCTCTCCTTCTTCTTCTTCTTCCTCTGAAAAAAAAACCGCCCTAGCCCTAATCCGCCATGGTAGGACCCGCTGCCCCCTTGCCGACTTCCTCACCTTCCTCTGCCACCTGCGCCTCCCCGCAGCACCACCCTTCACCTGACACCGGCCGTAGCCTCCTCCATTCGCCAAAAACCCAATTTCAAGTGTTTGCAACTTTGCAAAAAGGACCCCGACTCGTTTCAGCCCTCCCAGAGCTTTCTCCATCACTCCAAACGCGATGTAAACTTTTATTTATCAAAAATTTGGTTTTTATTTTTAGTAAAAATTAGATTTTTACGCATATAAAATTTAGATGGCTATGATAGAAAGGTTTGGATTTTTAATATGACAAAGAAGTGATATTTAAAACTTTAAAGGTGTGATTTTTAAAGGGGGAAGGCATAAGATTTTTAACATAAAAAGTTTAGTTTTTTAGATAGCAAAACATTGAATTTTTATTAAAGAAGAAGAATTGAAAATATGATTTTTATTATATTTGAAAAGGTGAAATCTTTATATTTGAAAAGGCGAAATCTTTATATTTGAAAAGGCGAAATCTTTATATTTGAAAAGATTTGATCTTTATATTTGAAAAGGCGAAATCTTTATACAGAGAATGGCGTGATAAAAATATAATCTTTATTATATGAACATCGATATAAAAGTAGAATTTTTATCTATATAGTAGCGGTGTAAAAATGGAATTTTTATATACACAATATAAAAATGTGATTTTATATATGTAGTGGCTACGGGCAACGATAGTGACAAAGGACGAAAAGGTGAAGATTTCCTACATTTGAAGTGTCGTGGAGTTGGGCTAGCTTTGGTGAGAATTTCACACTATAAATTTCTTTTTTCTAGTTATAATATATACTAGGATACATACGGTGTTTAGTAGCACCCGACACCCGTCGTCCACAGACCATGGCCGGCTTGTTTGTTTGATTGATGTGTTGTGAAAATTGTTTGTGATGTTATGTGAAATAGATGATGAAGTATATTCATGTGTTGAAATAAATTAATTATCGTTAAAAACATAATATTTAACGTGAATATGAATATAGTGAATGTGAATAAAAAAATATTCATTTACAAATCGGATGGTTTGTTTATGTACACCTATTTGAAGGATATTGATTGGGACGATAAATTTTACACATCGCCCAACTGCGCAAATAATATTCAGTGTTTGTTGATTTGAAACCCCACACGGGTGTTGGGATGATATTTGGCGTACACTAATCCCAATTATTTAATTGTATGTCGATCGATTGGTCGACAGGCTGTGTAAGCATTAATTATTTATATTTGATGCTTATGCAGTTGTGTGGTGCACTTTGGATGATGACTGATTGTTTATCGTTGCTATTATATACATGTGTTGTATGGAATCCATATAATTAACATTATATGGTGATTGATTGGGCCTCATTCCAATTGGGAAAATACATAATAGAATAAAATAAAGATTCATTTGTTGAATAGAAAAATAGTCATGTGTTGACGGTGCTCATGTGTTGAGAGTATTCATGTGTTGAGTAAAATATTTTAATAATAAAATTTATATCTTTATCATATTTACGATTAGAAACTACTTTACGGTTGGAGTCTAATTAAAAATCAAACGATAGATACCATAATTTTATAAAATATATTACATAACAAAAATAGTCGTGTGTTAACAGTACTCATGTGTTGAGATTGGTCGTGTGTTGAAAGAAGTATAGATTCATGTGTTGAATAGAATAAATATTCATTTGTTGAATAGAATAACGAATTTATTGAAATATATAAAGCCGTGTTGATTAGAGTTGCGCTATTTTGACGTGAACGATATTTATATCGATTATATCCGTTTTTATAATGAATATAGAAAAGGTAGTGATTTCAAAATATAACGTTTTGAAAATATTATCATTTATATAGTAATGATATGAAATATTCAATTTTGATTTGAAATTGAATATAGAGTTGAAATAGTTTTGAAAACGAATTTAAAACGATTTATAAATACGTTTTAAAAGGAAATCGACGAAATATATAATATATATATTATATATATAATGGCCTGAATAGAACGCGCCGCGCCGCGATAGTTCGTGAATTTCGACCATTGACTTCGAATTGACGATGCGGGAGATCCGACCGTCGGATTCTCCTAAAACCGGAACCGTTGGGTTCGTATCGAAAAGAGCTTTCCAATGAATATTAGAAATTTGAAATCTAACAGTTGGATTTGGAATTATGTCCAAATCAAATTTGGAAAAGGTCGATGTAAGTGCAGTTCGATGGCCATTGATGGAAATCGACTATACGGGCCTTGATAAAATTATTAAAAATATTAATAATTTGTGTAAAATCATAATATGTGTATTGGAAAGAAATGGGATGAAAAACTCCACATTTGAAATGATAAAAATAGATTTTTATCGAAATGAACTAGTTTTTAACTAGAATTAAAATCAATTTATTTTTGAAATAAATAGATTGAATTTGAATTGGTTTTGGAAAATAACCAGAATTTCCAATATATATAAAGTGGAAGTGGATTTGAATCGAAATTGTCTTTGGAATATTTCGATGTTGGATTCCGTGATTATACAGATATTGTTATGGGAATTTGAAAGATATATTTATATCGTTATTTCCACTACGGTATTTGTTAGTTTCAGAATTTGATATTGAATATAAGCCGGTATATTTTCTATTTAGAGCCTTGTATTTAATATCAAATCTAATTTGGGTTTGTCGTGAATCGTTTTTAGGTGACATTGGTTCTTTAACCCAGTTAAAGACAGGATATTGATTTTTGAGAAGATTAAAACTAAATGGAGTTTTAATGAATCTTTAATTAGATTGAAACGTGAATTGATAATTTAAATTATCATATTTGGAAAGTGATCGAGAATGGAGTATCACCAGTTTTGCTCCAAAGCGATATTTAAATATTTAATTAGATTTGAACGTGAAATGGTAATTAATTTTACCAATAACACCGTGGTATTAGATATGGAGTATTACTAGTTTTGCTCCATGGGATGGATAGGTTGGGATTGGGAAATAAAATAAATAATTACTTCGGTGTGATTCTCTAATCCTGACTAGTTTGGAAAACCATAATACGGTTTGAAATGATTTCCAAAGGAAGAATAAAGAATAAATTTAGAAGAATTTATCTTTGATAAAATTAATGGGAACCTTTCCCTAATGATGTGATTTTGTGAATAAAAGAATATTCTGAATTGGAATGAGGCGTATGTTGTGTTTGTGTAACACGTGTTTATTATATACGCGGGTTATTCGGAAAGGCCGGGTTTATACCCATTCTGAATAACCGATTCGACGATATGTCGAAGATGAAGACGGTGGTTGAAGACCGAAAGTCTTCACATCGTTTGGGTGATTGCTGATGATTTTGATTGGGTTGTACACCCAAGATGAGGGAATCAGTTGGTGATCGTCCAGACGTACTTGGAGATGGATGGATATGCGAGGAAAGTGCCTCCGGTTTCGTTCAGACCTAGAACGAACTTGTAAATGGACTGTGTGTCTGACATTGGATTTTATTCTGTGTTGATTGATCTCTATTAAATATACATCTGTTTGGCGGCGAAGAATTTATTCTCTTGCTTAACGCCCTTCTCTGAGACGTACGAGCTCAGAGGTTTTATATTTATGGACATCAGTCGCATGGAGTGAATTGCCAGTGTGGCACACATAAGTGGTAATTGATCAAGGCTTCTGTTGAAAAGGAAAGTCGTGTGGTTGATGATCAAAGCACGGCCTGTGTGGCGCAGCTTTGTGTATAGCGTGAATTCACGAGCCTCACACATCGGTATGAGTCAAAAACGGGATAGTGACTGCAGGGAGAGCACAACGTTTCTTTCTAGCTAGTGGTGGTGTCAGTGCTTAAACTGCCTGACATTTATATACTTTTCACCCATGTGGTTGTTGGAATGCGAGGCGCCTTAGATATAGGTCTATTAGGACCGGGAAACGTGTGCTCAGGAATAACTAATCCTCCAAAGTTAGGTGAGGACCGGCCCTGAAGATCGAAGGATCATAGTGGGGTCTTGGGACATTTGCTAGAGTGTCTCGAATCGTAGAGGAGCTTGCCCCTTGCCTCGACTCATGGCGGAAATCCAATTTCCAATACGTGATATTGCGGTTTTATTGTAGAGCCTAGTATGGCGACATGATAGATGGTACCCATGCCTCCTAGGATTGATATTTATGATTTAAATTGTTTTGACATTATACACTTATAATAGTATCAAATGATTTATTTTAACGTACCAAGCATGTTTGGCTATTATAAGGGAAAATCCTATCCTCCTGCTTGCGTTGCATTGTGTGATGGGACCTGGGTCTTATAATAGCTTCATTTTTCCAAAGAGCATTGCGCTGTTTTGTTATATGCACTAGTATTCTTAGGAGGAAACATGTTCCGTGTTATATGGCGTGGTCCCTTGAATTACTCTCTTTTGAAGTAAAGTTTTAAACAACTATTTTAGTTCTCACACCAGTCACATGATTGACCTGGTGTTTATTATTTTAAACTAAACTCTGGGTGCCCATATTTTCTACACGGGCAGCTAGTACTTTTGGTTTTGCAGATTTATATTCACAGGATCCTGATTTACTGCTGGAATGATGCTCGGAAAGCTCTGTATCCGTGTATTACTTTCAGTTGTGTTTTGTATTATTTTCCGCTACTTTGTAATTTATTGAAATCTCTGATATTTGTCGAATGTATATTTATTCATACTCTGTATATTCTTGTATTCTGATGGAATTGTTGTAATATACAATGAAATATTCTTCTGTTTGCGTTCTGATTGGTCTTGTCCTCAACGCAATCCGTGCTTTCCTTTACGGGAAGTTTGGGTCGTGTCAGTTTGGTATCAGAGCTTTGGTTTACAGAGCTCGAGAAAAAGACACATTAGAACCATACGAAAGAATTCATCAGATATTGGATTAGTAATATCCAATTAGAATGACTCGTTAGAGATAGGATCAGTAGTATCCTAGAGCGAGTGTGAAGAGTATATTTTTAAAGTGAAAACAATATTGTTTTGAAAATTTAAACCCTTTTATACGTATTTTAATATTTATTTATATTGAATTTGGACAATCCAATATATAAAGATTTTGCATATACGCGTCATGAACGTATATTCGAAGTTTTAATATACTGGATAGATATAGAATCACATTCTAGACATCCAGAGATGGTTCTGATGATTGATCGATCATCATCAGAACTTATGTTCGTGTTTCGAAGGTGTGATATCTATATATTTCCATTAGACTAGTGTGAGAACCAAAATTAGATTGGTTTATTTGTTGTGATTTGGCATCAAAAACATGATTTTTGCATATATATCAAAATTATGAATTTGAAACGTTAATCCACAAATTGATTGCTGGTTGTGTTGTTTGTTTATTTATTTAATAATTTTGAACCATTTAGCCTAATAGAATCAAATATTGAATTGTATTGAAAATTAGTCGCATTTGCTTGCATATACATGTACTTACATTGAATAGGTCATTTCAAAGAGGCTAGAGCAGAAGAATAAAATTTGTTTGCCCGACAAATAGGTACATATTTACTATAATTTACTGTTTTGTTTGGGTGATGATGATTTTATGAGCCGCTTGGCTTTTCTTTTTCTTTTTGAGATCAGAGGGCCTGTATGGCAATTTTGGGATTTTCCCAGTGTAGGGGAGGTTATGGCGAAATTTTTCGGAAATTTAGGGTGTTAGCCAAATTTTTGAAAATTTTAAAAGTTCTTAGAAACTGAAAAGTTGAAGAACTTAAGCCGTAATCAAAATAAAGGAAGTTGAGTTGATTAGTTAAACAACATTCGGCTTCGTTCCTTTTCGGGGATGAAAAGTTTTAAGTAAGGGAGATTGTAACAACCCGGAAATGCGAGCCAGTTTAATTTTTTTATTTTGGCGAATTTAATGAATTTTGAATGTTTAAAATTGATTATTTTAAATAATATCGACGAAAAATTTATTTTGAATAGAATTAGAACGTATATATTAATATACGTCGTCGTTAGAATATAAATAATTATTTATATATATATAAAAGGAATTGAAAATGGCGCGGTAGTTCGATAATTCGATTTCTAATTTAAACTGGACATACCGGGTGCAAAATAAATCGGATTTTGGCGAAACCAAAAATAATAGAATCTAATTGAATATATCTTTCCAACGAATCCGAAAAAATCAAAATTTCATAGCAGGAATCAAAAGATATGTCCAGTTGAAAATCCTGAATAGTCGCTATGGAATTCAGGCCCTTAAAAATGGAAATTATGCAAACGACCTCGGATTTCGACGAAACCACTTTTGTTGGATCCGTGATGTCAAGAGATTGCTAGATTCCAATTTTCATAATTTTTCGAATCAATATGTGAGCATGGCAAAGGAAAATGCGTTTGACTAGTTTTACTTGATTTTAATCGACTGGAAAATGGACATTTTTCAAACGGTTTCAGAATTCGACGAAACTAGTTTTGTTAGGACCGTATCGTCAATACGAACCTAGAAAATATTTTACATGAATTTTTAGAGTTAGTTTGTGGCCCCAGTAAATTGAAATGCGCGTTCAAATTCAATATATAGAGTTATATATTGATTTTGACGGAAACTGATCGTAACGACCGAATTGGACTGCGATACATATCCCATTATGTTCGGAATGGGGGTAAAACGCTATGGACGACACGCGGTGGGCTTCGTTTAGAGGTCATTTAAAAAAGTCAACTTTTTGAAATTAAAAATAATATGATATTTATATTTATTCTCTAACCCCCCCCCCCCCCCGTTAGTTCCTTTCTCAATCAAAAAAAAAGTGGGAGGGCGAAGCGCCGCTCCACCGCTTATCGCGCCGCCTAGGGCGGGGCCGCCGCCACCCACGCTGGTGCCAGGTGCCTCGCCTCCGGCAGTTTCCCCTCCTCCTCGCGATGGCCTCACTCCTCCACTTCCTTCTCTCCTTCTTCTTCTTCTTCCTCTGAAAAAAAAACCGCCCTAGCCCTAATCCGCCGTGGTAGGACCCGCTGCCCCCCCTTGCCGACTTCCGCAACTTCCTCCGCCACCTGCGCATCCCCGCAGCGCCACCCGTCACCTAACACCGGCCGTAGCCCCCTCCATTCGCCAAAAACCCAATTTCAAGTGTTTGCAACTTTGCAAAAAGGACCCCGACTCATTTCAGCCCTCCCCGAGCTTTCTTCGTCACTCCAAATGCGATGTAAGCATTTTATTTATCAAAAATTTGGTTTTTATAGTTAGTAAAAATTAGATTTTTATGCATATAAAATTTAGATGGCTATGATAGAAAGGTTTGTATTTTTAATATGATAAAGAAGTGATCTTTAAAACATTAAAGGTGTGATTTTTAGAGGGGGAATGCATATGATTTTTACATAAAAAGTTTAGATTTTTAGATAGGAAAAGATTGAATTTTTATTAAAGAAGAAGTATTGAAAATGTGATTTTTATTATATTTGAAAAGGTGAAATCTTTATATTTTAAAAGGCGAAATATTTATATTTGAAAAGGCGAAATCTTTATATTTGAAAAGGCGAAATCTTTATATTTGAAATGATTTGATCTTTATATTTGAAAAGGCGAAATCTTTATACAGAGAATGGCGTGATAAAAATATAATCTTTATTATATGAACATCGATATAAAAATAGAATTTTTATCTATATAGTAGCGGTGAGAAAATAGAATTTTTATATACATAGCAACAATATAAAAATTTGACTTTATATATGTAGTGGCTACGGGCAACGAAAGTGACAAAGGACGAAAATGTGAAGATTTCCTACATTTGAAGTTGTAATGACCCGCACTGTCAGGGGTATTATAATTAATTTATTTAATTATATATATCGTGATGTAGTGAATTAAATAGAGGTTTAATTAAATAATATGGAATAATTAATTTAATTAAATAATTAAATAATATATTTAATTCAGAAATAATCAAAAATATTGGAAATCACAATATTCAATGAACGGCGTCGTCACTTAGATTCAATTCAGCTTAGAGTTGAATTATATTGACGAATATATTCAATCGACGATAGTTTGAACGTATAATTTTATTATAATTAAAATCGAGCTTGAAATGGCGCTGTAGTTCGCTATTTGGCGATATGAACTTCAACTGAATGTACAGGATTCGTTTTAAGCCGGATTTCTGTGAAACAAGAAAGTGTGGAGCTGGTGGAGTATATCTTTCTAGTGGAAGAGAAAAATCGAGATTTCTTCGTGTAGATTTTGATGTACGTCCAAATAAAATTTCTGAAAAGTCGCTGTGGAATTCCTTTATAATTCGTAACGCTTTATATACGTTATAAAAGGACTTTCAATGTAAATTGAATATCGATTCAACTAGGACTTGAAATATCGAGAATATAATTATTCTGGAGCTATATGATATTCCATTGTGAATATATACAATAATATTAAATTATTAATATCTAATTTAATTTATTTAAATATATTTATATATTTAAATGGGCTATTTAGAGCTTTAAAAATAGCCACTTTTGCAAATAAAGTCGGAATTCGACGAAACTAATTTTGTTGGATCCACAATGTCAAATAGTTGTTAGATTCCAAGTTTGGTGATTTTTAGAGTCACTGTGTGACCGTACGGATTTTTAGAGTGGAAAATAGACAGTTTTCTGACAGTTAAAAATACGCTGTGTGAGCATACGGAGTCGGAATTCGATGAAACCAGTTTCGTTGGGACCGTAATGTCGAACTCTAGCTACATGTCCAGTTTCGTGATTTTTAGTTGTTATATGTGATTACAGGAATTTTAGAGGACATACACAGATAGCTTTCGCTGAAAATAAAATAAAATAAGTGAATATTAAATTATATAAATTATACTATATAATAACTTACTCTTTCCTAACCTAAATCTCATTCCTCATACGCAGCCGCCACATTTTCATCCTCCAGGAACCCAACACAGTAAAAATGGGAGGAAACAAAATCAAGAACAAATCAAATAAAAACGTATAAATACTGAGATGAGTATCTATGAGTTCGGGGTAGCTTTCTCTTCAATCTGGTATAACCAGTATGGTGTGCGACGCATTTTCGTGTTGCTCAAAAATGTACAGGCGCATTAGGGTTGAACCATATCGGAGTTAGGGGTCGTTGTAGGCCAAGCGAGTGGCGAAGGAGGGTTTGTCGGGTGAAGGCGCAACAGATGAGGGTGGTTGGAGGATCTTCGGTCGCCACTGGTGAAGTGCGACAGTCGAGGAAACTTGGGGTCACGGCGACGAATTGGGGTTCGAGTTCGAATTCGTGGGTGCAGTCGAGAAGAGGACGAGTTTCTGGGTGGATTGATGGTGGTGGCGACGTCGACGGATGGCCATGGGAGGAGGTAGGCGCGGTCAACGTTGTTGAGAAGGGGGAGAAAATATCTGGAGCGGATTCTCGTTTTGGGGAAGAAAGGTCGGGTTGGGTAAATTTAAGGAGAGGTGGGGTTTGAAGTAAACGGGCCAAGGTAAAAGGGCTTAGCCCATTAAAGTTTAAATCCAAGTTTTTATTAAAATGTATTAACTTCAATGCGGTATAACTTCGTCATATAGTATCAGAAATTGACGAAACAAGATCCGTTGGGATCATATGGACGAGCACTCCACAATGGAACTGACCGCGAGTCAATTGGAGTCCGTTACAATTTATGGAGAAATAAATTGTCCAACTGAGTCAAATAACGCAAACCGTTATTTAACGATTAACGCGCCAATGTGAGTAAATCTCACCAATTCTAAACAGTTTATAATTTCATGTTGTATCTTTAGAACTGATAGAAATTGTCTGATTTACTGTGTGTTGATTGTTTGATTGAACTGCTAGTCAGTTAGTTAAATTTCTATATTGATTCTGTTTAACAGAATATATCATATGGAACTGAAAGTGATGTTATCTATATTGTCTAACATCTGTGATGCAGGGAAACAGGTTGGAGGAATCCGACTGGATTCCTCAACAGTTATTTTATTGTTTTTCATATATTTGATACATGATGTGAATTATAACCTGTTGTTGATTGTGTGGGTATGGACGATATTGAACATCGTGATTAGATATGATTGAATACCATAACATACCGAAGTGTTGATAAGGGGGATTTTCAAAGTGATATTGAAAACAGAATATTTATAAATTGGAATATTTATAAATAAGAGATATTTATAAATTTATATATTTATAAATAAGGAATATTTATAAATTGGGATATTTATAAATAGGAGATATTTTAAAAAGGAAAATAAATTCAAAACATTTCTTTTTGAATGGAAAGGCATGTGTGGCGAGTTTGGGGATTTTCCCGATGCTCCCGATACAAAGGAGGTTATGGCGAATTTTCCCGGGAATTTAAGGAGTTAGAATATTTTTAAGAATAAATTTGAAAAGGGAATATTTGCAAACCATTTGCAAATAGAATAAAATAGAGAAAAGAAATATTTGTAAACCATTTACAAATAGAATTGAAAGGGGAATATTTAGAAAATAAATAGAGTTAATAAAAAGGAAATTGGTTTATAAAGGAAACCGTTATAAAAAGGAAAACGTTATTAAAAGGACATTTATAAAGTGAAGAACCGTTACTAATAGTAAATCTTTATAAATGAATAAACGCGTTAAAAACGGGATCTTTTTAAAATGGATAAACGTTATAAAAAGGAGTTAATCGAATATGGTATTCGAAAGTTAGTTAATCGAATATGGTAATCGAAGTTAGTTAATTGAATATAGACATTCGAAAGGAGTTAATCGAATATGGTATTCGAAGTTAGTTAATCGAATATGGTATTCGAAGTTGGTTAATCGAATATAGACATTCGAAAGGAGTTAATCGAATATGGTAATCGAAGTTAGTTAATCGAATATAGACATTCGAAAGGAGTTAATCGAATATGGTATTCGTAGTTAGTTAATCGAATATGGTATTCGAAGTTAGTTAATCGAATATGGTATTCGAAAGGAGAAATCGAATATTGTATTCGAAGTTAGTTAATCGAATATAGACATTCGAAATGAGTTAATCGAATATGGTATTCGAAGTTAGTTAATCGAATATGGTATTCGAAAGTTAGTTAGTCGAATAGGTTATTCGAAAGGGGTTAGTCAAGTCGAGTTAGTCAAATAGAGTTAACCAGTTAGAGTAAATCAGTTAGAGTTAACCAGTTGGAGTTAATTAGTTAGAGTTAATCGATTAGAGTTAAAACGAACTAGAGTAAATCAAGTGTAGTTATTTGAGACAGAGTTAGTCAAACCGAGTTATTCAGGGTAAGTTGCCATCTTGTACAACTGCTAGCGTAATTCGCAGGGCTGTAAATAGCCTACGGCGGTCGGATGTTTCCTGAGGGAGTCGGGCGTAACCATTGTGATCGCTGCGATCTAGAGTCAAGCGAATGGAGTTTAATCGAATATTAGTTATTCGATAGGAGTTAATCGAGTTGATCGAGTTGAGAAATAAGTTAAGTTAAATAAGTTGACTTGATCGGGTGGTTCGACCAAGTTAGTCGAGCCTAGTTAATCGAATCGAATTGGTCGAACCAAGTAAGTCGAGTTAAGTTAGTCGAGCCTACTTAATCGAATCGAGTTGGTCGAACCAAGTAAGTCGAGTTAAGTTAGTCAAGTTAGTTGTGCCTAGTTAATCGAATCGAATTGGTCGAACCAAGTAAGTCGAGTTAGTCGAGTCAAGTAAGTTCGTCGAGTTAAGGTTATCGATGTTAGTTTCATCGAAAGAAGTTATCTTATCGATGTTAGTTTCATCGAAAGGAGTTATCGATGTTAGTTTCATCGAAAGGAGTTATCGATGTTAGTTTCATCGAAAGGAGTTATCGATGTTAGTTTCATCGAAAGAATTTATCGATGTTAGTTTAATCGAAAGGAGTTATCGATGTTAGTTTCATCGAAAGGAGTTATCGATGTTTGTTTCATCGAAAGGAGTTATCGATTATAGTTTAATCGAAGTGAGATTTTCAAATATGAGATATTTGAAAAGGAAGAGTTATCGAATAATAGTTATTCGAAGAGAGATTATCGAATATCGTTTATTCGAGAAGGAGTTAATCGAATATAGGTTATTCGAAGAAGAGTTAATCAAATAGAGATTTCTCGAAGAGAGTTAATCGGCAAATTCGATTATATTGAATTCGGGAAAGTACTTATACTTTCTAGTGTTTAAATAGAGATTTATTTATTTATAAATAAATAAGTGTTAGGTTAATTATTCACTAATAAGAATAGAAGTTATAATTAAAGTTAGATAATTCGAAAGTAGGGATTATAACGTTATCGTTATAACCAATGTTTTAAATATAGAAGTGGATTAGTAAAATTGGATCCGAGAAAGGCGTAAAGAAGTTGTTAAAGATTAAAAGATAAACTTTGACCATTTCGAAGTTATAACGTTGTTCAGTTAAGGTCTGAGAGGTAATTATACCCCAACTTGAGTGACTTCCTTCTTAACTAAGAAATGGTAAGGTTTGATCGTAAAGGAGTTTTGGAAATGTTTTCCAAACGAGAATTAGAAATGTTTTCTGATAAAAGAAAAATAAGAATTTAGAATATAGGGAAACAGGAGATAAGTAAATAAATGAACTAAAGGGGTTAATGTTAAATGATGTTTGTTCGATATAATTTTCATCTGGAAATAATATCGTTGTTTGCACACTTGTTTTTCTTTGATAGTTAACTCACAGACTATAGAAGTTTTGACCATTTTAACGTTGTTAATATGGTGAGACCGGTTGGATTATTATCCATAGAACCACTCTGTATTGGCATAAGCGTCGCGAATCATATATGCCAAATATAATTGAAGACGGAGTAAAATGCTAGGGCTCTTGTATAAGTCTTAGATAACAGTGACCAAGAAGGATACACGGGATAGTGCCTTCGGTTTGTCCAGTCCCAGGAAAACTTGTATGGACGAAGGTCTGACAGAGTATATCCAATGGATCGCTTAAGTTGATCTGTTCAAACATATTCACGTTTGGTGGCGGAGGAATTCGTTTCTCTTAGCTGTATACCCGTGTTATTTTTGGATAAGTCAATTTGTGATTTGGAGGGTATGACGATGTGACATTCTAAGTGAATGAAGATGGATGTCTGACAGAGTATTTCCAGAAAGGTCACGTACATTGATTTCTTCAACCGTACCAAGAGTGGAAGCGGAGAAGGAAACTTCTTTTAGCTGACACGTAATGTACTGTTGTAAACGTCAATTAGTGATTTCGATGGATTTGACAATGTAGCATTCGAAGTGAATCTGATGTAATGATAAAGCGTAGCTTCTAGCCTCATCAACCGGTAAATGACAGAAATCGGGCAGGCAGCATGGCTAAGTCGGTCGCACCGAAGTAGGGTGTATAATCACCTATCTAGAGAATATTCATTTGTTTCTTAAATCTATCAATGATGTCCCTTATATATACGGGAACAGTTGCTGATCCCGACCGTTGGTGATGTACATTCGATACACTCAAGCGAAATGAGTGGTCGGTCATGTGTGGCTGAGTTACAAGATGTTCTTGTTGAACTCCAGTGTATCGTTCCTAGAGTACATTGATCGTAAGGTGGTTCCATACCTTGTCATAGTTGGAAATCCATTATCCAATACGTGCTTGCGATTTTGATTGTGTACTATATACGTAGAACGTGAGATGAAAGCGTTTCTGCTAGTTGATATCTATTTGTACATAGACATTATTATAATATCAAAAGGTTTTTGATATAAAGATATTTTGGATTCTCATAAGGGAAAAACCCGTTCCGTTCTGCAGCGTGGTCTTATGAGATATCGTTTACTTGTTCATATATCTGTTTAAACTGTTTTACTCATACCAGTCCCATGACTGACCCGGAGTTTACTTTGTTGTTTTCCCTAAACTCTTGGGTGCCTAATTTTGTACGGGCAGTCAAGTAGTCAGGAATTTACAGATATACTTGAAGAGCTGGAGCAGGAGGCTTCTGGATCATATAGCTATAGTTTATTTCCGCTGTGTTGTAAGTGTTGTACTCTGATAAGTGCTATTGTATATATAACTGTTATATTTCAAAGTTATGTTATCTATTATATGTTATTCGTTCCGCTGTGAGGTTCGTGTTACTCTGATGTTGTGTTCTTCTTCTTCTTCTATTCTAAGTTTCTATCTTATCTATTCTCACCTTCTAATTTCTTTCATTAATTACCAGGATTTTTCGATGTTTTGGTTATCGACGTCGAGTTTACGTCGATAACCAAAGTCGCTCAAAATCCGGGTCGTTACAGAAGTGTCGTGGAGTTGGGATAGCTTTGGTGAGAATTTATCACTTTAAATTTCTTTTTTCTACTTATAATATATACTAGGATGCAGACGGTGTTTAGTAGCACCCGACACCCGTCGTCCACAGACCATGGACGGCTTGTTTGTTTGATTGATGTGTTGTGAAAATTGTTTGTGATGTTGATGTGAAATAGATAATGAAGTATATTCATGTGTTGAAATAAATTAATTATCGTTAAAAATATAATTTTTAACGTGAATATGAATATAGTGAATGTGAATAAATAAATATTCATTTACAAACTGGACGGTTTGTTTATATACACCTATTTGAAGGATATTGATTGGGACGATAAATTTTACACATCGCCCAACTGCACAAACAATATTCAGTGTTTGTTGATTTGAAACCCCACACGGGTGTTGGGATGATATTTGGCGTACACTAATCCCAATTATTTAATTGTATGTCGATCGGTTGGTCGACAGGCTGTGTAAGCGTTAATTAATTATATTTGATGCTTATGCAGTTATGTGGTGCACTTTGGATGATGACTGATTGTTTATCGTTGCTATTATATACATGTGTTGTATGGAATCCATATAATTAACATTATATGGTGATTGATTGGGCCTCATTCCAATTGGGAAAATAAAGAATAGAATAAAATAAAGATTTATGTATTGAAAAGAAAAATAGTCATGTGTTGACGGTGCTCATGTGTTGAGAGTATTCATGTGTTGAGTAAAATATTTTAATAATAAAATTTATACCTTTATCATATTTACGATTAGAAACTACTTCACGGTTGGAGTCTAATTAAAAATCAAACGATAGATACCATAATTTTATAAAATATATTACATAACAAAATAGTCGTGTGTTGACAGTACTCATGTGTTGAGATTGGTCGTGTGTTGAAAGAAATATAGATTCATGTGTTGAATAGAATAAATATTCATTTGTTGAATAGAATAACGAATTTACTGAAATATATAAAGCCGTGTTGATTAGAGTTGAGCTATTTTGACGTGAACGATATTTATATCGATTATATTCGTTTTTAAAATGAATATAGAAAAGGTAGTGATTTCAAAATATAACGTTTTGAAAATATTATCATTTATATAGTAATGATATGAAATATTCAATTTTGATTTCAAATTGAATATAGAGTTGAAATAGTTTTGAAAACGAATTTAAAACGATTTATAAAATTCGTTTTAAAAGGAAATCGACGAAATATATAATATATATATTATATATACAATGGCCTGAATAGAACGCGCCACGCCGCGGCAGTTCGTGAATTTCGACCATTGGCTTCGAATTGACGATGCGGGAGATCCGACCATCGGATTCTCCTAAAATCGGAACCGTTGGGTTCGTATCGGAAAGAGCTTTCCAATGAATATTAGAAATTTGAAATCTAACGGATGGATTTGGAATTATGTCCAAATCAAATTTGGAAAAGGTTGTTGTAAGTGCAGTTCGATGGCCGTTGCTGGAAATCGACTGTACGGGCCTTGATAAAATTATTAAAAATATTAATAATTTGTGTAAAATCATAATATGTGAATTGGAAAGAACTTGGATGAAAAAATCCACATTTGAAATGATAAAAATAGATTTTTATCGAAATGAACTAGTTTTGAACTAGAATTAAAATAAATTTATTTTTGAAATAAACAGATTGAATTTGAATTGGTTTTGGAAAATAACCAGAATTTCCAATATATATAAAGTGGAAGTGGATTTGAATCGAAATTGTCTTTGGAATATTTCGATGTTGGATTCCGTGATTATACAGATGTTGTTATGGGAATTTGAAAGATATATTTATATCGTTATTTCCACTACGGTATTTGTTAGTTTCAGAATTTGATATTGAATATAAGCCGGTATATTTTCTATTCAGAGCCTTGTATTTAATATCAAATGTGATTTGGGTTTGTCATGAATCGTGTTTTAGGTGACATTGGTTCTTTAACCCAGTTAAAGACAGGATACTGATTTTTGAGAAGATTAAAACTAAGTGGAGTTTTAATGAATCTTTAATTAGATTGAAACGTGAATTGATAATTTAAATTATCAAATTTGGAAAGTGATCAAGAATGGAGTATCACCAGTTTTGCTCCAAAGAGATAGTTAATTCTTTAACTAGATTTGAACATGAAATGGTATTTAATTTTACCGATAACACTGTGGTGTTAGATATGGAGCATTACCAGTTTTGCTCCATGGGATTAATAGGTTGGGATTGGGAAATAAAATAAATAATTACTTCGGTGTGATTCGCTAATCCCGACTAGTTTGGAAAACCATAATACGGTCTGAAATGATTTCCAAAGGAAGAATAAAGAATAAATTTAGAAGAATTTATCTTTGATAAAATTAATGGGAACCTTTCCCTAATGATGTGATTTTGTGAATAAAAGAATATTCTAAATTGGAATGAGGCATATGTTGTGTTTGTGTAACACGTGTTTATTATATACGCGGGTTATTCGGAAAGGCCGGGTTTATACCCATTCTGAATAACCGATTCGACGATATGTCGAAGATGAAGATGGTGGTTGAAGAACGGAAGTCTTCACATCGTTTGGGTGATTGCTGATGATCTTGATTGGGCTGTACACCCAAGATGAGGGAATCAGTTGGTGATCGTCCAGACGTACTTGGAGATGGATGGATATGCGAGGAAAGTGCCTCCGGTTTCGTTCAGACCCAGAACGAACTTGTACATGGACTGTGTGTCTGACATTGGATTTTATTCTGTGTTGATTGATCTCTATTAAATATACATCTGTTTGGCGGTGGAGAATTTATTCCCTTGCTTAACGCCCTTCTCTGAGACGTACGAGCTCAGAGGTTGTATATTGTTGGACATCAGTCGCATGGAGTGAATTGCCAGTGTGGCATGCGAAAGTGGCAATTGATCAAGGCTTCTGTTGAAAAGCAAAGTCTTATGGTTGATGATCAAAGCACGGCCTGTGTGGCGCAGCTTTGTGTATAGCGTGTATTCACGAGCCTCACACCTCGGTATGAGTCAAAAACGGGATAGTGACTGCAGGGAGAGCACGACGTTTCTTTCTAGCTAGTGGTGGTGTAGTGCTTAAACTGGCTAACATTTATATACTTTTCACCCATGTGGTTGTTGGAATGCGAGGCGCCTCTGATATAGGCCTGTTAGGACTAGGAAACGTGTGCTCAGGAATAACTAATCCTCTAAAGTTAGGTGAGGACTGGCCCTGAAGATCTAAGGATCATAGTGGGGTCCTGGGACATTTGCTAGAGTGTCTCGAATCGTAGAGGAGCTTGCCCCTTGCCTCGACTCATGACGGAAATCCAATTTCCAATACGTGATATTGCGGTTTTATTTGTAGAGCCTAGTATGGCGACATGATAGATGGTACCCATGCCGCATAGGATTGATATGTATGATTGAAATTGTTTTGACACTATACTTATAATAGTATCAAATGATTTGTTTTAACATACCAAGCATGATCATAGTGGGTGCTCTCACGAGCTGACTAGAGACATGTTAGCTGGGTATGCACGAGTAGCTGATCCGGAGATGAGCAGGAGGCTTCCACGTATGATACATATAGATATTCTCCCCGTGTTGTTGAAGATCACTACTTGGGCATTAGTAGTGCATCTTCTACTTTAGCTTTCTTTTGTTTTGAAACGGAAATTTGAAAAGTTGTAGTAAGTTGTATTTAGACTTCCGCTACTTTGATGTTGATGTTGGTTTTACTTATCAGCTTATGCACTGTCTCACCTGTTTTATGTCAAGTATATTATTATTATATTTTGTTCCATGCGCTGTGAGACATTCTATAGGTTTTCGATTAGTTCATTCTCCTCTTTCCTTTCTTTGGCGACCGTTCCGCGTTAGTCGGGCATGTGTACAGCGCACTTTCGGAGGAAATGCCGGCTGGTGCGGGGCAGCCGTCACAAATATCCGTGTAACGATCATATACAACGCTTGTGAGACGGGGCCAAATAATAACTAAGGGTTTAAATAATTTGTCTATATTAAGTGTAAATATAAAATTTGTAAATATTTTACCGTTTTAGTGCATGTATACTAAATTATATATTTTTGTAATTTAATAATTCTAACTACGACGATTTCTATTAGAATCATTTATACACCAAATCATTCCGCATAAGCACAGAACTCATGTTCGCACATATTATCCAAAACTACAATCGCTCAACAAAATATAAACTTCGTGTTTGTATAAATTATATTATTAGCAAACTCTATCACACACATATAACGTTCACTACTAACCAAAGTTATATAAACAAACACAATTAAACACTAAATCAATTTAACCATAACAATTTGATCATTATGGCGATAATAACAGCAATTAGAGAGTAACTTGATGTAATATACATATACAAACCAGAAGGAATTAAGTAAATTACAAAATAAATCCGAAATCAATTAATCCCTAAAAATTAGGTTTAATTAAATTACCTAATTTGGAGAATGAGAAAGGTGAAGATGGGTTGGAGAAGCTCGTAGATGGCGCGCAAAGAGGTTGGAGTGGTGGAGGAAGCTTTGGTAGCAAATTTGGAAGGAGAGGAATGGTAGGAAGAGAGAATTATTTAATCGAGGAAGAAGAATGAAGCTCTCAGTTTGCTAAAGTAGGCAATATCACATAAATTTGCAACGGCCGCCAATGGCCTTTGTTCCAACGGTTTCCAATGGCTCCTCAATCACCGTCGGCGGTTGTTGGAAAGTGGGCATTGGAATACCTTCATATTCTAGTAGTGTTAGAAGAAAAGGTATGTTTTCTTGGGAAGTAAAGTTTTTCATATATTTTGATTCAAAACCAAATAGACTAACTTTGGTTATTTAATAAATCCGCCAAATCATTATTTCGCTGTATATAACTTATTCTTCCATTTTATTGTTTTTATCGTCTATGCATACATAGATGTACCTTTTTTTAAAAACAAAGATGTGTGATCTTCTGAAAAGAAGAGAGCATACATATATAATATATAACCCTAAAAAAGCTACAATATCCGACCATATAATACAACATATGGCTATATGAATGTATAAGAAAGTAGATAGATGAACTCCGGATAAACCACCGCCCATCATACTTCAAAATCGAATTCCGGCAAGGCCACCACCCGATATTGAAGTATATCTACTCTTATACTAATAACAAGAAACACTCCAAAGTAGCCATTGAGTAACGATACATCCGAAATAAAAAAAATCAACTCAAAGACAGTAAATATGTCCCGCACAATGACAGCCACTAATCCATCCAGCTATCAACTCCACTCTTCCTCTATATCAACAAACTGAATCTGCAAAAACTTAACAAACTATTAGTAATTCATCATATATATATACGATTATATGAGCACACATATATATATAATATATATGTATACAAACATATATATATATATATATGTTATATAGTATATATATATGTGTGTGTGTGTGTATAAGATAAAAGAGACAAACTAGCAAAATCTAACAAAGAGATTAACAACACAGGCGTAATATGTTACAAAAAATCTGTTGATCATAATAAATAAATTCAAATTGGATCTAACCTTATTCAAAAAACTCTAAAAGCACAATTCCCTAAATAGCTTATATTGTGAGTTAGACATCCAACCCAAATAGAAAAACACTATCTTAATGATTAAATTATCCTCAGGCACTGAAACAGAATGAAAAAGCCTCTGATCTCTTTCAAACCATATGAACCAACTTATAATAGTGACCAAAGAATCTAATATGTATATCTCTGTCTTGAGTTATAGCCAAATCTATAAGAATACCAATACTCAACACAACTATTAAAAGTGTTAGGCCATACAAAGACAAATATCCTTAAAACCATATTAAAAATAAAATTTGTAACAATACGTGTGAAAAATAAATGATCAACATCTTCATTCAAAAGATAACAAAAACAGCACTTAACGTCTAAAATAACTTTCTTTTTCTTTAAAAGCTCAATCGTGTTAAGCTTTTTACGAACAATTAACCACGTGAGAAACTTAGCTTTAGGAGGTGAATTAGATTTCCAAATAAACTTAAAAATCGTATGATACACCCCCGAAAAATTTATAAAATTATACATAGAATTAGCTGTATAAACTGAACTCTTACCCATACCCCAACTAAAAGAATCAATATTCTCATCCATGTGATACAAAGCTAACTTAGCTTTGAGTAAAGCTAATTGTCTTAACATTCCTTCTTCTAAGATATTATCAAAAGAAAAATCCCATGGAGGATCTAAACCCCTTCTATAAACATCTTTAATTAAAACATTTTTAAAACTGCAATTATTATAAAGCTCACTAAATTCGATTTTGAGCGGTACACGAGAAATCCACACATCATGCCAGAAATAAGTAAGATTTCCCAAATGAACAATCACCTTAAATCCTAAATTAAAGAAATCAAAACACTTTAAGATAGATTTCCAAAAGTAAGATAATCTATTAAACCAACTAACACTAGATCCTACAATATATTCTCCACCTAAATAGTAAAATTTGGAAATAATAACCTTCCAGGTAGTCGACACTTGAGGACACCTAAATCTCCATAACCATTTGGCTAATATGGAAGAGTTGAAATTATATAAATTAATGATCCCTAGCCCCCCATCTTTCTTGGACTTACAGCACACCTCCCAGTTGACTAAACATTTATAACCTCTGCAAATTGAATCACCACTCCAGAGATAATTACGTCTTATTCTATCAATTTTCTCAATACCCATTGAGGAAGTCTATGAATAGACATCCAATAAGTAGTAATAACATATAGTACCAAATTAACAAGCACTAATCTACCTTCTCTAGACAGAAATCTATTATTTCAACTTGATAATTTATTATTTATCTTATCAATAATAACTAACAGTCATCCTTCTTGAGCTTCGAAGGTATAATTTTAAAACCAAAATAATTAAAAGGAAATTTCATGATAGAACAGTTTAATGTACTTGCAACCCTAGATTCCACATTATCAAAATCATTAATGACCATAATAACACTTTTTTCAAAGTTAATTCTAAGACCAGATAACATCTCAAAACAATAAAGAATAAACTTAAGAGCAATAATGTGCTTAGGTAAATGGGAGGAAAATAATAAAGTATCATCTGCAAATTGGAGTATAGATAGTCCATTATTTAATATCTCATTACCAATATTACCTACTATTCGTAATCTCCCAGCTCTCTTAATAATTCTATAAAAAACATCAGCCGCTAGATTAAACAAGAGAGGAGATAGGGGGTCACCCTGTCTAAGACCTCTCTTAGATTGAATCTTCTTACCCACAATCCCCATTAACAACAATATTAGAACAACTTGACCTAAGTAGGAGCATAATCTAGTTAATCCATCTGACACTAAAACCCCTAGCAAGACACAATTCACAAATAAAATCCCAATCAATGGAATCAAAAGCCTTCTCAAAATCTAACTTCAAAATAGCACATGTAAAATTATTTTTACAACATACATTAATGTATTCCTGTACCGCTACCACTCCATCCACTATGTTTCTACCTTTAATAAAAGTAGATTGTGAAAAATCAATAAGATCATTCATCTTTCTACTTAGCCTATTCGCTGGAACTTTAGAAATAATTTTAACAGAAACATTGATTAAGAAAATAGGTCTAAAATCCTTTAAGTATTTAACATCCTCTCTCTTTCGAATAAGGATAATATTAGCAAAATTAAAATACCTAAACGCAGATTCCCACTATAAAAATCATTAAATAAATTAATAAATCAAATTTCAATACCTCCCAAAACTGCTTATAAAAAAGAACAGAAAAACCATCCGGCCCAAGAGCTTTGTCACTAGGCATATCACTAATTGCCTTCCAAATCTACTTACTCACCCTTTGTGTCTTTTGGATAAATATCCTTCCATCTAACGTTAATTCTTCTCTTAATCTTAGTACCAAAAATCCGTTTATAATAACTAGTGAAAGCTTCATTTAAATCTTGTTGAACAGTCAATTCCTTATCATTTAAAAAAATAGAATGAATCAAATTATCCCGTCTCCTCTTATTAGATACGCTATGAAAAAATTTCGTGTGATTATCACCTTCCTTAATCCATTGAATACAGGATCTTTGCTTCCACATGATTTCTTCCTTTTCTAAAATCAGTTTGAAATCATTTCTAAGGTTGCAAAGTCTATCTCTCTCGACTTGATTAAGAGTCCTAACCTCATTCAACTTGTCTAAATCTAACATCTCACATAAGATCTTATCTTTCTTAATTCTAACACTTCCAAACATAAATTTATTCCACCTCTTAAGAAAAAATCTTAACTTACCAAGTTTGAGACAAAAATCTTCGCAGAATTACCATTATACAAATTATTAAAATAGAATAGAGAATCCTACTCAACAGTGACAAGTTTAATAAAACTAGAGTCTAAAAGCCACATCTTTTCAAATTTAAAAGTGTTACTTATCAAAATATTCGATTCGCATGAAAGGATTAATGGACAATGATCCGAATACAAAAAAGGTAAACCCTTTACTTTACTTTACAAATAGGAAATCTATCATCAACCTCGGTACTATAAAAAGTCTATCTAATAAGGCAAAAGACAGCCTGTCTCTAACATTAGACCAAGTGAATAACTTATTATTAAGTGGAATCTGAATCAAATTATTGTCCAAAATGAATTCATTAAATTCCTCCATATTAGAGAAATCTCCTTCCCGAGGGGATCTCTCTCCTATAAACGTAATGACATTGGAATCCCCCCCCCCCCCCCACAATCCAAAAGTTGGGGGCGAGATTCCTAAAATCAGAACATTCATCCCACAAGAGTCTCCTCTCTAACTTGGCGTGAGGGCCATACACATTAGTAATTCTAGGAAAGAATTATCAATAAGAGAAGCTAATATAATGTGCAGAGAATGTAACTTAGAAAATTCCTGCACAAGTCTATATTGATTATCTTTCCAACCAATCATAAGCCCCCCGACAGTACCAATTGCCAGAAGACAGGCCCAATTACGAAACAGGGATCCACCTAGCCTAGCATAAAAATTAAAATCAGGGCTCTCAAATTTAGTCTCTTGAAGCAATACAATATCAATGTGATAATCTACAAAGAAAGTCCTTACCTTAGCACATTTATCAGGATCATTTAGACCCCTAATATTCCAGCTAACAATCCTCATCTACACAAAGAAGACACACTCTCTAATTCCCTACTCCTAATGAAATCAGCATCCAACTCAATATCCGTAAAAATAAAGGCAGTATCATTGGCAAGCTGAAATAACTGACTAGTCGAAAGGCTACCTAAGTCATAAGGAGAATAATCACTACCATAAACAAAAGTCATACCTGAGCCCAAATCCGAATTGCTACTGCTAGCATTCGGACTCGGGGACCTACCTCTAAAAGGAGAGGAACTAGCTCTGATCCTAGCACTGCGACGAATCAATCCAGAACTGGGGACAACTCTCTTGCGCCTCTTCCTCCTAGACGAAGAAGAGGAAACATTCCTAGTTTGAAAAAAATCCCACTAGGCTCCAACAATCCTTCCCCACACGAGGAACTAGAATCAACTCCAGTATTATGCTCCGAGCGAAATAAGTCGTCCTCCCTACTAAAAATACAAGGACTCGGCCTCAAAAACAAGGAGAGAAGCTTCGTACCCATCTCACCCTCAACCACAGTGCATGAACCATTGGCCCATGAGAATGTAAAACCACCCGTATGCCAGACTAGCATAGGGTCAAAATCTCTCTGACCTGCCTATCTACTTGCCTCTTCCTCCTTAATGAGATCATGAACCAAGAAACTTACCACTTTCTCTACATCCACAACATCATCATTAACATTACAACATAATCCCTTACCCTTACTATCATGAAAATCCTTCACCTCCTTGTCACGTTCTAGCCTTATATTCCTCAAAGCCTTCATATGAAAAAACCTACCACATTTAATCTTTCCTACACTAAAACCTTTCCTCGACGAAAAACCAAGTTTCGAACCCTCCACCGTGTTAGCGCTAACTTTCTCCTCCATCCTCGAATCCAAACTATCAACACCATTACCCAGCAATTCAAAGCTATTCGAGAGAACCATATCATTAGCCACTAACCAGACAGACCCCTCCACTTCACCTGAAACACTATCATGATCTATCACAGTGACACCATCGTACACATAACCACCCATGTCCATCTCGTCCACCCCTGTCATCACTTCTCTAATCTTCCCATTAAAGCCACCATTAAAGCACTCATTAAACCAAGCATCATCACAGAGTCTCATGCATTTCATTACAAGCGGATCGAAAATCATAGGATCACTCCACAAAGACCAACATAAATCAGTAACATCCATCATCTCACCTTCAAGCAATTCCCCACCAATATCTACCAAATTTGAATTAGTACCCATATTTACCACTGACTTAAACTTATTTACCAACCCATCATTAACCGGTAAACCACCTTCCAGCTGAAACTGAAGATCCACATCCTTGTACTCACAGTTAATAACGGTGTTTAGAACATCAAAGTGTTCGAGAATCTTATCTAACAACGAATTACTGTCCTTTTATTACTGACATTCGAATCAGAATATAATCTCCTCAATTTAACAAGATTCAAACTAAAGGAGAAGGAATGATCTTTTCTTGCCAAAGAACAAGGTAACGGAGGATATACCTTTATAATTTCCACCCTCTTACTCCACAGGATCCCATCAACCAGTCCTTCAAAATTCCACCCCAACATCAACAATAGATAAGCCCCTTCGTTCACACTAACAGGGAAATCCAGTGTATAAAAATCAAGTAACTCAATCATTTTCAGACAAATCATCAAACAGTTGAAATGCATCAGATCTAACACTGATTTGCCAGTATACCTCGCTGGACAGCTGTTCTTACGATGCCTCACTCCACCACAGTTAAAACACCGCAAACCATTCCTACAATCCTTCGCCAGATGATTGGTTTCACCACAACGAAAACAAAATCTATCCCCCTCATTTTTCCTAGAGCAAACATTTTTAGACACAGCCAGATTCCATTTAGGCATACTAAACATGGGTTGCCTTACCACATCCGCAAAAGAACGATTAAAACTTGAATAAATCCGATGTGGATAACTATCAGTGCTAGTTGAGATATTATGTGAAAACCCACACTGTTTGAAAGTCAAATTCAGCCTACCTACAGTCATATTAGTCCTTTTTCTAAGCAATTCCGGAGCCGAATATTTTGCAAATGCCTGAAATGCCATGGAGAATTCCTCTTGATTTACCTCCAAATATCAGTACATCCCCTGATTCAAGAATAATTTTCCTGTCCAAATTTCTTTCATCTCTATAAACAAATTCGGCCGAATCACCTATTGAAAAGGAAACTACAGGCAGTCCAAGCGAAAGACTTTCATTACTTTCATCCTTATCCTGATGCATTCCCAATTTCCCATCAAGATTGTAATAATTGAAAATACAAACGTCAGGATGCATAAGTGGTATATCGTCTGATTTTCCACCATTGACCACTAATTCTTTATGCGCATATACCATGGAATCACTCACCAACTGTTTGAATTCGACTGGAATTTCTAGAGGAGTGGTACCCTCATTTTTCCTCCTATCTTCATATAATCTAGATTATGGATTCCGGTTTTTCCCCAAACACATCATATAAAGATTGAACATAGCACCATTCTTATAACCTGGTCTATAGAATCCACCATCCCCAATTCCTAATTCTTGGCATTTATTAACAACTTGTACCTGATCATTGAGACTCAAAAAATTCTTTAACAAAATGATACCAGAACTCAGAATTTTTGCTTCTTTGGTCTTTACCCGTTTTTGCTAAGAAAAAACTCCTCTTGAAATAACCGAACAATTTCCACTTCGATGACACAATTGACCACAATTAAAACATCTGATTTGCTCTCTACAATTCCTCACAAAGTGATTGCCATTACCACACCTAAAACACCCACCAGGACGAAACTGAGAATTAGCTGAATTCGAATTAGGAGCAAATACGATCATCTTGTTCCCCTTTACAAAAGAATTTGATTTACCCAAAAAAGATTGCGTAAGAAGTGGATTAAACCGAGAATTATTCAACGAGAAATAAGAAGAAGAAGAAGTTTCGGTCGCCATTCCTGATCCAAGGACAAATTTGTGTGATTTTTTGGAAAATTTCCCAATTATAAATGAACCGTTAAAAATTGTTTTGCCTTGAAAAGTTGAAGCAAAAGCAATCAATAAAGGTTATTAAATAACTATTCTCTTATAATTAGCCTTTGGATAGGAGGCACGGTGTGCCTGATTTCTAAAAAAAATGTGTTAAATTTTGAGATCCGCATATTAAATTTTGACATATATGAACAATTGGCAAAAAGCTAGTCTCATATTTGGTAAGGAAACAGATTTTCTTTTAACTATAGTTTCGCCAAGGCTATTCTGAGTTATATTGTCTTAATTTGTTCCCTTTTGTTTCCCTTCGCCTTGGTGAAACAAAGAGTATTAAATAGTTTGTAATGATTTATCATGAAGCCAAGAGTGAAATAAGTTAATGAGCGAAATAAGTTAATGTGAAGTAGATGCTTCATATTGACCATGATAAGCCCCTTATCATAAAATACAAGCCAACTCTACTTTGTGTCGAGGTGTATCGCCTCTATCCATTCGCCTTTAATCATATGGAGAAGCGATACAGTTCTGTCATTGTAGTCCTTTTCGCTTCGATATATAAGCGAAGCTATAATGTTATGACGCCTATGTAGTTAAAGCCCCACTAATTCCCCGCAAAATCTCCACTATAGCCCGTAGATCACTCCAGCCACTACACTATTACAATATAGCGCTGACGAACAGTAGTTCTGCTTTATGCCCTACTATCCCCTACACCCGCTAAATCAATGCTATTTAGCATTTGTTTTAACAATATTAATATATAGAGAATTATTTGACCAGTTCTCTTTTAAAATAAATAAAAAAGTTAATATAGAGAGCAAATTTTAAGTTGTAAGTGCATTAAATAAGATAGAAATATATAGTAATTGAATTTAGCGTGCATAACCATGATAATTTTTGAACTTTTTAAATAATATTAATTAATATGGGTTTCTTATACACAAATGATGTGTAAATAATAATCAATTACTTTTAGTTATATAGTTTTACATCTAATTAACATTTTTGCACATCGCTATATCCCGCCTATTTTCTCGCTTTATCTCTGCTAGAACTTTGTACACCTCTACCGCAATAGAACCACTAAGCGCTTTAACTGCATAGTATGACGCTACAATATTGTTTTCTTTGATAATTATTTTGAGTTCCCAAACCCATGAGGGTCGACACACCTATTAACTTGGTTATTGAGGGCGACACCTTCTTTATATTTTGGTTTTGATCATCTGATGATGTCATTTGATTTGTATCGCCTTTAAGTAAATAACTACGGCGACATGCTAATTTGTGAGTTCGAATTGAAAAGGCGAAGAGCCTATGTTTTATAGTCGACGCGGGTTATGAGGACACGCGTGTATGGCTCTTAACCGATGTTGCTTTGCCAATGGTAGATAACTCAATTTCTTTTGCTTTGATCTAGGAAGAAATGATCTAGAAGCCGCTTCACTTTCGAATCATATATTAACCAATTATAATATTGCTTTCTATGTGAGAAGCGAATATTATTAAGCTATTTATATTGTTTCAACTCAACAGGAATGACGTTGTTTTATCAAATACATGATGTTTTATAACAGATACATGTTATTGGGGGCATAAATGAGAAATAAATTATTATTTATTGAATATGGAATATCAATAGATAAAAGTTAGATTCTTGAGATTAAAGATCGAAATATAAAATTTATGGGTTTATAGTCATCTTCTAAATACACAGAATGTGAGATGGATATTCCACATGATTACGATGATGGATAGTCTCCAGTTGGTTAAATTGTGGATTCCCAGTTATTGTAGGAAAACTATAGTGTGTGCTAGTTAGTCCACGCCTTTTTAGAAAATATGAAATATATTGGATGGGCAGTCCATAAATTTATAATGAATAAAATAGAAGGGATGAGTAATCCAAATGGTGGAAGCTGGGTAATCTCCATAACTTTACAATGGATAATCATTTAAATTAGACAGTTATATCATGTTAAGAGAAGTAATCATTTGAACGCATGATGGGTACTAATAAGAATGTTAAGAGAGATGGTCAGAAAATGAGGATAAGTAATCTATTTTATGTTGAATACATGCATATGATTTATTGTTGTTCTAACCATTGTGAGTGCAAGAGCATAGTGTAAGGTTACTGTATTATCAAAATACCCTTTAGAGGAAAATCCATTCTGCGAAATGGGATACCCTCATTAGATATTTGTTTTGGCTTGATACGATAGATTATTATTCATGTTAGACTCCTATCATACATGAAGTTTTTTTCCATAAACTTTCGAATGCACATTTGAGTAGGTCGAGTGTTGGGATTTACCAATTAGACGAATTCCATAGTTTCTTTTATTGCGATTTTTCCTTATTGGATGTAAAAGAAAGTTTGTATTATCGGCATAGTATCTATATTTTGACCAATCAAGATGACATCTTCATATGCCGATCTTGAGATATTTTATAATAGTTATATTTCTCTAAACGTGGATATACACATGACAACATGTAGTGAATGAATTTATTCAATGAAATGTGTTATATGATTTTCGATATTCCCGATTCTTTGATTATTTGGCTAACAAGTGATCTCATTCTTTCACCAAGGAATAATATTATTAATGATTGCACCATCAGTTTGGGATCTCCATTTGTTACAGATCTTTTTTGAAATTCAAAACATTATGGGTCGAGAATAACGTTTATACAATCATTACTGTTTCAGATCTCGAAAATATCATCCAATATCTCGTATGAGATCTCGTTTTGGTCTCTTTCTGAAACGAAACAACAAATCTCATTGCAGATCTCATTTTAGTATATTGTCCAATATACATCAATATCCGTTAATATTTCTACCAGAATGAAATATTGAGATATCGACCAAGATTTTGGTTTTTAAAGCTAAAATTTAAACCTGTGTATAACCCAAAAAAAAAACCTCAAATCTAACAGCTATAATCTCTTACTATTTTGTTAGGGAATATCTCCTCTCTTTTTACTAAAATTAATCCTAAAAAATTATATAAATCAATCAATCTCATGTGAGACATCTAAGTCACATCTTAAGTTACTTCAGGGGTAGCTGTTTAATATATATTAATGACTCTTTTTGCTAGTTAACTTGCTAAAAGCAAGAATTTATTTTAGTAATGTTTTTTTGTTTATATCTAAATAGAATACATAAAAAGAATCAAAGTTAATATTTTATGAATAATTTGCATGTTATAAGACCATATCGTATATTCATATACGTTCTACAATGTCAAGGATTTTCATATTTGGCCATTTTTACATTCGTGTTACGTAAGAAAACATGAACTTTATGTTTCAGTTATGCAAAACGTTTCAATGTTTTGGAACTTTTTAATGCTTGTAATCTATTTAATGTTTTATATTTTTCAATAATTCATGTTCATGGATCATAAGTCACAATCCATAATCTATTGGTATTGTGTTATTTTCTAAATTTAAGTATATTATCATATTATGATTTATGAATATGAATGTTCTTTCATATATTAATAGTAATGAAGTGATATCGCATTTTGCAACTCAAGTTTAAGTTATTATTTTTATATTAGTATTTGTAAAAATTAACATGCAAGAATACCATTTTTAACACAACGTAAACTTAAAGATGATTCCGACATGGGGTTTAAAACCCGAGATTGAAATCTAGGACAAACACCTAAGTTAGACTCATCTCATCCGAAATCTCCCCATATCTCTAAAATTTCAAGATGAAATATGACTGATATATTAGATTTAAGACCATAACAAACACATATCACAAGCATACACTGAATAAAATTAAGGATGAGTTTGGCTCACGTCCCTATTAAGTTTCAAAGTACAAAAAAACTCCATGTCTAAAAACTTCATAAATTAGGTCCCTCTTTTTCGAAAATCAATAAAAAAAACAACGTAAAATTTTACCAAAATTCAAAATTAAATTCAACACATAATCATTATCCTATTCGTGCATTAAAACTATAAAAAAACGAATCAAAACGAAAAAATTGCAATGCTATATATTTCTTATGCAAATTTATGTATAATAGCTAACATTGCAATAATTCATTCAAAAAGTTACTGAGTTTCATGCAACTTTTGCTTAGAGAAAATAATTCACTTCTAGTAAATTGCTGCAAATATTGCAACTATTTGCTGATATTTCAGCAATTATTGATCCACCTTTAACTATAAATAATGTACATAATTGTAGAAATATCGGCAATAATTCACTGAAATTGCAGATATTTCAGCAAAAATTTTATTTATTTTGCATCAACTATTAAAATGTTGCTAATATATCAGCAATAATTCACTATTATTGATGTTGCTGATATTTCAGCAACAATTTTATTCATTTGCATCAACGGTTAAAAAGTTGATGATATATCAACAACTATATATTTACAATTGCTGATATATCAACAATTATTCACCAAAATTGTTAACATTTTAGCAATTTTTTTATGTAGAATATTTTCGAGAATATTTACAAATTTTTTTATTTTTTTTATATAGCAGGGCAAAAAAACATCAGAATACGTTGCTATAGTAAAACAAGGACCCTCTTTACTTTAAACCTAGGGGGGACGCGCGTTGAATTAGAAACGTAAGGAGGGATGCGTGTTGAATTAGAAAGATAAAGAGGGATGTTGCACAAATATTCAGTAAAATTAAAATGTCATAGGTAAACATAAATTTTACAAAAATATACGCACATGTTCTATTTAACAATTAGTTCACTATAGTTTAGAAGAAAAGAGAAAGCAGTAGCATGGTAAAATTGCTAATTGCACCCAACGACCGATACAGATCAGAAAAATTATATGATATTAATACGTAAATTATTCGGTGACCAAAAACTACACAAATAGAAAAAAAACTAAATACTACGACAATGAAACATAAGAATTAGTTCTCAAAAACAAAATACTACATGATTACATCCTAGACCTACAATTCAGTACTAGAAATTTAACTGTTAAAAAACAGAAATAAAAAAGTTCAAAAATTCTGTCGAAACAATTCATTCATGCCGTGCATCATA
Organism: Allium sativum; assembly: GCA_030737875.1. Lineage (NCBI taxonomy): Eukaryota > Viridiplantae > Streptophyta > Magnoliopsida > Asparagales > Amaryllidaceae > Allium > Allium sativum. Next base: position 961,176,500 of record CM060912.1, on the reverse strand, counting down.
TCCGATTCAGTAGCTTGCAAATTCTGAAGACTTACGTTGCTCGTACCAGCTTGGTCATTCGCAATTAGATGCTGCTGATAACCCTGTGCCACCGTAGAATCATTATCCACATTGCTCGTTTCCTTTGGATGATAAACAAAGCTGCTATTATAATCATGATTTGCAAAAGTTTCAGCATTCTTCTGATTGCTTCCAAAGAAATGCATATTATAAGGACAGGAATTTTGATGCACATCCCTCAACAATTGACTAGGGAACCCGTTCTCTGCTTGATGGTGTGGGCAGGGAACATTTGCGCAAGTAAAAAGCATAAATGAAACCTGACCTTGTGGAGCAGAACTAGACATGTTGTTTTCTTCATTGGTAGAGCTGGACCCAGTTACATGTAACAGAGCTTGACGATCTATCTGTTCAAGAACAGATAACCACGCTGCATTATCTTTAAAAGTCATCTTCTCCTGAAGGGTTCTGGAGTGTTGTACAAGTGCACGCATTTGGTCAGTGTCAGGGGACAAGTGATAGATAATGGCAGCAAGTAGAGCGATCTTGCAAGCCTTTCTCAGATCATGGGGCTTTTTGTAAGATGGCTTGTCAAGCTCAGAGAAACCAAGCTCGACCCACCATGGCTCGTTTGGGCTGGGCCACCATGGGGGTGGGACACCCATCTCGAGAGGATAGTGCCTCTGAGGAGGGTTGCAGTGTTGCATCAAAGCAGAGATCAAAGAGCTCAGCATCGGGTCTGATATTTCTGAGAGCTTTTCTCTTATGTTGACCGGTGCTTTTTCAAGGGGAGATAGTGAAGAGTTTAAATTATCAAGGAGGTGTTTAGTGATAGCCTGAGGACCACTGTACCTGAACTGCACGGTGCTTTCCCACCAACTGCGCAGATTCTCAGATGCTTCTGAAACTATTTTCCCCTTTTTTGTAATGATCCCATACAAGAAGCCTTCAGTATCGTCTGATTCGATCATTTCTATCAAGTTTTTGAACATTAAGGTTTTAGATTTCAGGAAGCCAACTTGTTTTGAGCAGGTGGTTGGGTTATCTATGCTTATATGGAGTTTCTGTTCACGAATACGGCTGAGTTGAGCAATGTGATTTTTCATATTAGACACTAGGGCCTTTTCTTCTTGGTCAAGAACACTCAAGTTGGAGATGATCGCATCGTCAACTAAAGATGGCTTGTTGTTTGAAGATGACGATGGTTGTCCCTCCATTTTTTTCCACTAATTTTATTCAATGCCTTGTCGTTCAAATAGGAAGTCTCTATTCAGTGAACATAAACTTTTGTTAAGACATGTTTCAAAGAAAGATGAAAAGACAGTTGACTTATTAATGTTCAAATTCCAAAGTGTCAACACATGTTCCAGAATGATAATCCAGTTCGAAACGTGATTACATATACATGTATGTACGCACATACACTCACATACATATATGTGTATACAGAGACAAAGTGAAACACACATCACATACACGTATGTATGCGCACAGTAATGTATGTGTGTGTACCAGCGTGTCCGTATAGGTATAGCGTTGATGAGGAAGCTCGTCTCGATAATAATAAAAAAATAAGTATGAAAGCATAATTACTTGTTAAAGTTACAAGGAACTCATAAAGTTTGGACAAATAGAAGGCTGCTTTTCTAGGATTTGATCTGCCTTCTTACCAATATTACAGTTAAAGCATTTGCCAGTTCAATAGCACTCAATTTAAATGAAACTAAATCGGTCTCAGCATGGCTGAAACTATTTTATCCATTTTTCCTTATACCAATTTAAATCGATCCGCAATATTTTTTCAGAGGCTTCGGCAATTCAAAATTTTATTTTAAATAACAATTGAGAAAATCCATTGTATAGCCCTCGATTGTTGTTTCAAAAACAACGTTAACTCAATTTTTTCAATATTGAGATTGAGAAAAAAAATACGTTAACTTCCGTTTCTTAATCCTTCCCTTCTGTTTTCTTAAATCCTATTCTTTTTTGCTTTTCTTTAAATTAGTATGGTGCTAAAGGCACCCCAATATGTTCTTCCTAATACCGCAATTAAAAGAATAAAACAAATTAAATTTTGTATGCTTCCTAATACCACATTAACTTTCCATTCTAATCTCTCATTCAGTCATTATTTGCCAAACTAATCATGTACTAAGCAAATCTAAATACCCTCATCTCTCATAATTATTGTCTTCCTCTCCTATCTCGCGGGAAAATTCAAATTCCTATGGTAATCTCTCAATTGCTTGGTGATCTGAAAACCCTAGTTTCTCACTTCCTCTTCTAGTTTGCTTAATTCAAACCTTATTCACAGCTTTTATATGTTGCGGCGTCAAATTCGTTGATCGGTTATAGATCTGGTATTTAACTCGTTGATCGGTTTTACAAATAAGGACGAACGAATATCGAGCGAAATAGAAACAGGGTAAAAGAGTGTGGTAGCCCCTATTTTTTAAGTGTGATATTAAGAAGAGTGTAATACTAATTCTTATGGTGTTTTTGAGTCACGCAATTAGGAAGAACGTATTGGGGGCCCTTAGCACCACACTTAAATTATTGAAGTTTAATAACTTCAGTTAGTGTTAATTTATACAGTTAGAAATAAGTATATTTCCTGACCCATTTGCCTCATCAGTTTGAGTGCAGGACACACACTTCTGTACACTTCTTATGCCTCAAGTTGCTAAGGCGTAAGCTTAAAGTAAAAAAATCCTTTTGCGGAGATCTTAATGTGTTTTATCTCGTATTTTCTTGAGATGCCCATTGAGACAGATTTTTTTTAAATAATGATATATACACACATATAACATCATGAAAAAATTAAAAGTGGTAAAGCCGTTATCAATATAAACAACTATAAATGTTCTACATAGATGTACAAATTATGAATGTATGTATGTGTGTGTGTATTATATCAACAGCCATTTATGTCCTACATAAGTATACAAATTTCAGAAACCTGACATTTTGAAGATGTTTTTTATTCATGAGCACATTTATCACTAAAGATCTTATAAATGTTGTGTGTATTGATATCAACAACCATTTATATTATACACAAATATACAAATCTCAAAAACCTGGTACTTTGAAAATGTTTTTATCCATCAACGGTGTTTAACATTAAAAATCTTGCAAATGTTGCAAGTTAATGCTAAAATGGATTTTTATACAATAAAATGTTATTATGTTCAAACATTGAAGGTTGAAGGAAACGACAAGATAAGAAAGGTAAGAGGAAAAAAGCTGGGACTTGGTTTACAATTGATTAAAAAGTGGAGCCACTTCAGGAACTTAATTATATTTTCAGTAAATAAAACAGGTGTGTATAATTCATATAAGAAGGGAACAGCATAAACAGTGAGACAGTCCTATGTGAGATAAGAGGAGAATAAGTTGACAAATGAATTTCTGATGGGAAAGAACAATAGATTTCCAAAAAATTAGGTATGTAAATGAATACTTTTGTCATATGCGCATCTGTATTCAAAGTCATTTTCGTATATCAGAAATCCACACCTGGAGATGCATATAAATATTGAATAGTTATCTTATCTATTGACGATCGATATATGGAGAAACATAGACAAAAAATTGGTTTAGCGTAAACTTTTTCTATCTCTTTTAACTATATAAACGTGAAAAATAAATAAATAGAATGATAATAAATAGTTTTGAGTAGTTAACATGCATTAAATTCATATAATACAAACTATTAGCTTAGTAAAAATATAACCACATGTCAATCGTTATAGCTTTAACTTTAATTTTGATAAAAAACAGACGGATATTATTCAAATGTTCCATATTCTTTTTCTCATATACCAAATATTTATCTTCTTTTCAAATAGGGGAACTGACGTATTACAAATATTTTAGATATCCACCGAGGAGCCTATCATAAATACAACCTGAATAAAAGCTCATTTCCAGGATATACGAACATGTCATCGATCAATGTTTACAGTTCTTATTTTTGATCAAATTCTGAAAACTCCACATTAATTGAAATACCAAGCGGAATTTGTCATGGAAATTTGTTAAAATTAGGAAAAATCGCATATCAAGTAGTGGAAAAACAGTACACAATGATGACCCATGTACGTTCTTTACTTTACGCTTTCAATTAAAGGAGATAAAATAGATAATCCTTATTAATAGTGAGAACAGAAACACAATCTTTTGGTTAGACCATGAAACTCTAAAAACACCCTTATATGCAAACAACAGGTCAGGAGTTCTAACCCAACTAAGAATAAAAATTAGGGGTTAGAAATTCAAAACTATATTCCTACAAAAATACACATTTTTTCTTTATATTTTCAAAATTTTTTGGTAAACTACAAAGATAATTATAATTTAATAATTCCATAAGAGGCTTTTATACATACGTGCATTACACTAGCCAAACTATCTCGTTAAAAGTCAAGATGATATAATCATTAGAAAGAGGGTTAACATATCAGACTTGTTCATGTATGAGGCTTTTCCTCTCACACTTGTTCATATATAGAGATATTCCACTCACGTTATTTGTATTGTTGTTTTGCTTATGGTGAATTCTCCTTACGCAGCAGTAAAGTATGGCATATCTAAAAAAACATTTTCACATCTTAAGGAAATCATATACAAAAATAATGTTTCATGTCATTTCATTTCAGCATCTTTATGGAATTAGACAAATTCTTGAAATTTTAGGTTATACAGATACGATTGGGAAAAGATTTCAGAACTCAACCATCTATGAATCTCAAATCACAGAAGTGTGAACAATCTCAAAATGCTTCTTTGGATAGAAGATTTGATAACCAACAAAGTCAGAGTTCCAAAAACAAAAACAAAAGTAAATTAGATCTAACAAGCACAATTGGAAGGGAATAAAAGAGCTGATCTAAAATAATTATATGGTTTGAAATGATTGGATAAAACAAAAAAGAAGCGTACCTGCAAGCAAGATGATGTGAAATTCACAAACGCTTGAGCAAATCTCCTGCTATATAAGGATTAAAATGAAGAAGAGAATATGTCTAAAGATATTCAATGGACTATTGCTTTTCACAATGACCTAAAGGCTAATCATTTCCCGTTATATATAGTCACTGATGATTGCCAGTTCATTCTATGTAAGCTAAATACAATGAATAAAATTTAAATGTTCTAGCTAACACCACTGAAATAGAAGTATGGTCATTAATTATGAGTTAAAGATTTTATTTATTTTTAAAATTTAATATGCCATAGAATATCCATAAATAGCAATAATAAAATAGATAATCTAGAAACAAAAAAATAACAACATGACTTCTAAGAAAATTAAAGACCGAAAAAGTGAAAGTAAAAGAAATTTTCAAATGTAAAGGACTATAAATTTGATTATGAGGAGATAAATATATACAAACCTTTCATATACACGTGACATGCTATTTCAAAATCACACGTAAAATTTTAATATATATATATATATAATGTGCATGCATGTACTACGTCTATTGTTAGATGATATGAGCCGTGATTTTTTTTTTTTTTTTTTTTTTTTTTTTTTTGGGGAAGGGGTGGGGGGTTGGAGGGAGGGAGGGAGGGTTGTGGGTGTGTGAATGCATATATTAGGTATATAATAGTCCAATTTTAATCGTCTTCAACTCTAACCAAACCTCGAATCTAGATTCAACTTCTATTTTAACCATATTATATTTGGATATCTATTTAGATGTACAATCTCTCAAATTAAACCATATTCACGTTATTCTTATGAGCCATAATCATATGCTTTCTCCCCCAGTTATATACAACACAAATATAATTTCATCTTTTAATCAGGTAACTTTTTAATATGTTAAAAAAGCGATATCAATTTGAACTTCGACCATTCGAATTGACTACTAGTCCATATTTATCTTGTATCTTTAAAGGTCTGTTTTTAGAAGTTAAGTTTAGAATTACATGAAGATGATAACTATTTATTTTCTAGCCTACATTTATACATGTTATGCATATTTTTGTCTTATGTTGGACAGATCGACCATGAATTAGTATGTATAATTAAACCATGGTAGTAATTTATTACATGAATTATGTATCCCTTTGGGAAGATTATTAAACGTATTAGACTAGAACACATATTTAATCTATTTTTTTATATTAATGACACTATTGTGATTTTTACTAAAATTATCGGAGAGAAAAATAATAATACATCATCAAAATAAAATTATTTTTACCAGCAAAACAAAAGGAGTACGTTTAAAAATGTTGAATTTACTTGCAATTAAACTTATCCACAAAATACATGAACTGTCGATTATTTGCTGAGTTTTGGAGTATATTGCAACACACACACACATTTCATTTTCTTTCTTAATTGAATCTTCCAGATGGATAAAATGTTATATCCTTGGAGTGATAAAACCACCGCATGATTTGATAGCATTTAGAACCAATGATACTTATATCAGGCCTGCATAAAAATAATCTTCAACGATATTTTAAAACATTCTTAAATGATTATGTCATCAATTTTTTAAAGTGGAAAATAGGGAGAAGGACAAACTTAAAAACAAAATAGTGAAAATATGGAAAATTTCAAAATTATGGAGAAGGACAAATGTTAATATAAATGGAAAAAGGATAGTGGGCCCCCTGAATTCCACCTTTAGCGTAAATGTGTCCCTCTCCCTGATTTTGAAACTTTTCATACTTTTCACCAAATTTTTTGCAAAGTTTGTCCTTCAAAAGAAAATCCTCTTTTTTAATTCACTATTCAAAGTTTATACATGTACACTTTTGTGTTGATATATTTTGCCATTTGCAATAGAAAATTAGGTGTATCAGTTAATCACTGATTGTGGCTGACTGCATAAACAGGTAGACTCAAAGATAAATTATTCAGTATAAATTATAACCTATGTTTTGCGCAAACCGGATGTGAAATTTGCATACATACTAAAATTATGAAAGTTTCTTAACCTTTAATCTATATAGGTTTATATTCATGCAATAAATGCGTATATTTACAGATGACAAGTGGTTTCTCTTTTTCTGATTATTATCTTTCTATTTATAAATTGTCATTAATGCCAATTAATGAACTACTTAAAAATATGTTGTAGGTATTAATTTTTTTATATATGTTCAATGTACCGAATTTCAAATCTGAAAGCATTATTTTATCTTTATTAATCATATTAATAGTATAGCTGACATATAATCATGTTAGTTTCAAGACAGGATTTTGATTAATACATTTAAACATTACTTATTTTCAACATTATCTAACTTTAGGCATGTTTACTTTTCTACTAATTAATTTGCAATCACATCTAATCCTTCAATGGTTCATTACATATGTAAATCACAGTGAACACAAATAATTATTTTAAACATCTTTCCATTTGTGTTTTATACATGTTGAAATACCAATCGTCGCTGGTGAACCAATGGACGTGTACACACTCTTTTGTTGTCTTGTTTTGTTGGAAGAATATCCAGAATCGACAGTCCAGTTATATTTTCTATCATGGAGTTTGTATCAGTACAGATAACCAGTGAGCAATGCATAAAGTTAAACTGCAAAAACTACTGACCAGTAAACCATAAAAAAAATCTCAAAGTAACTGAACTTGTAGTTAAAAAATCTCAAACTACAAATGTTTTGAGATATCCATCCCAAAGTAACTGAACTTGTAGCTAAAATAATAGACCAAATGAAAAATGCTGACAGAAGGACTTGCTTCTAAGTTACTTTATACCAAGTAAACCCAAAAATAAAATTTGATCGATCGCGAAAATAAGAAACAATCCAGTTTTTCCTTTCACCTTTTATTTAATGAGTTTAATATCGACTGACTCAAATAATGACAAACAGATCAAAATCAGTCCTCCAAGCCTTCTATTATTAATTGTATGTGTTCTGGTCATGTTTTTAAATCTCCTATATCTCATCCAAGATCACCTCATTTTTCTAGACTTAAACAAAATGAGAAATCAAACATCCTTCATATCACCCTTGACACCGATCTCTCCCGAAATATCTCACCCAAAATGTGGATCAAAATATCAATTTGAGAACTCGATTGAAATTATATCTTATTCTTCTCTAAAGTTATATCCTATTATAATAACACATGTCATCATAAATGAACACATGTTGTGCGTTATTATAGTAAAATTTCTCTCTCTTTATGATTTAACGATTTATATGGTGAGCATCATATAAATGTCACAGGCTTAAAATCCCATTTCAAATTGGATATCCGCGTTTATGATCTGATTCTCAAAATCCGATTCAAAGAAAAATTAAAGACATGTCGATAGAAATCATTCATTCCACATGGAAATAGAAAATATCCAGATAATTGAATTACAAGTCAAATATTCTTAATTTTTAAAAACTGGGGATGAAACAAGAAATAGAAAATTAACTTTCGGTTTTAAACGTTTAAATATCTTTATTGATATTTGGCTCGAAAGCCCAAATTTTTGGGCCGACTGTGAGCTTTCCAAAATATCCTTCATTCACATGTAATTAAATTATTATCTATTCCATGTACAACCTAAAAATATGTGGTAAGATCATAGTCCTATTCTTTTTGCCTATTATTTCTATGTTAGACTCGAACTATTCAAACTAAGTTAAAACATGAATATTTCAATCAACATATTTCTAGACATTTGTCTTCATATAAATGAATGTAGGTCAAATACTACTATTGTACATAAAATAATAAAATATTCTTCTAGGTTATTCAAAATAAAGATTTCTAGATAATTTAACACATCTTTAATAATAGTTGAATACTTTTATTGTCACACTTTTTAACATTAGTGGAAAATACCAAAAACACTCTTCAAAAGATATTACCTTCTAACAAATTAACCTACTTTATCAATTCAAAACCTCATATCTACTAATATTGCTAAATCTTGATATTGCATAAAAATATAATCTAATATTTAAACCTCCTTTACCAATTCGAAATGTGCATATAAAAATATTAGAAAATATTTATCATTTAAAAATAAGACCTACGAAATAAAGTTTATTTGAAAAAATTCTTGTTTTAATTATTAATATAAATATGAATTCAAACTTACAAATATTAGATATTGCAACTTAAAAATAAAAATCACAACCACATAATTTCAATGCAAAACTATATACACAATTTTCACTTGAAAGCATTAAACATATATAATTTGCAGAAAAATAATTTATATGTTTCACGCGTGCCGTAACACTTGTATACATTATAAATATGGATAGAACAATTGACGTTAATGTGCACTCAAATATCGTTTAATAATCTATATGAAATAAAAGATTTAGTTGACAAATATTTGCACATAATTAAGTATAGATAATTTAAACCAACGATTTACAATTCAGTTTCGGTTCTAACTTAAACTTTGATGTTTATGATTTATGATTCAAATTCCAGTTTGAAAATATTCAACACTCAATAAGTTTTTTTTAAAGCTGCAAGGTAGTACCATCTCAACTGACTTCCACACCATATAAATCGTTTAAACCAATAATCTAAGCTGTGGGAAAAAAATCAATGACTACCAAAATGGATGGTTTCCATTTCCTACCAAATTGTTTAGTTTTGTTACATCATTGACACCACACAAGTAATAAAAATGAAATGTTTCCAATAAAGTATATGAAATGTAAAGAGAAAAATGAAAATGACTCAAATTCCCAAAAAAAATAACATACCGCTCAAAATCAAAGTAAACATAGAACAAATTATTTAGTAATATAAAGGCTTAACCCACTTTTAAACCAAAGTAGCTTCGAATGGCTTAGAAGATTGAAATAGAATCGAAGTACCTCAAATTTTGGTAAGAACTTTTAAAAGAGGCTAAAATGGGACTTTGAAAATTTTAACTAAGTTTGGGCTAGAACCTAATCCCCAACCTGAGTTAATGGCATAGGTCAGGTCCAAGCTATGGGTTCTCGACCATTCACCTCCAACACTTCACTCCATTCATGTGACTACAATAACTCGTATTCAAGTGGTTCTTCATGGGCTATCCTGAAGGATTAAAGAGAAAATATCGAATGAAGTACAATCGATAGAAGATGGTCGAAATTAACTCGAAAACGATGGAAAAAAGGATCTGAAGACTTAATTCAAAGATAGAAAGGAAGATTAAATAGAGTTGTCAAGGTTGGATCACAAGGCATAACTCGGTCCGACCTATAGGCACAAGTCGACCCTGATTAATCAATTTAGATCAGTTTGGCTTGCGCTAAATGGCAAAATTTTGTGCTAACTTCTAAACCTCCTTGCTACTGGACTTCTGACTCCGTGTTGCACAATTCTCATGTAAATACCAACATGCCTACAACTATAGATGAATTTTTTTTTAAAGATGATCTATCATCATTCTACTAGATTTTCTTCACTTCTTTTCTCTCCTGGACTTACTCCAACTCCTAAGTAACTTAGATCTAAAAGAAACTAGTTATAATCCGAAGAGAAGATAACTAATTAAAAAAATGGATTGAAGTGGACATAGGTCGAAATACGCCAAATCACTATAAAAGTTGTATGTGTTCTTTGCTAATTTTAGCGTTTTGCTCTTATTTTTAATCTGAACTTATACTTTCATTTTAATATTAGGTGATGACCCAATTTCAGGGTTAATATTTTGGTTCTTTCACGGAGAACTTAGTCTGGATTTGGAGCTTGAAGAAGATTAGAATGCCTAAAAGAAAATCTGAAGTTGAAGGAAATTAATAAAAACATGGTGGCAGCTAGAAGGTATCCTACATTCAAATAGATCTAGCTATGGAGAGGAGATGAAGAGGATGATGAAGGAGATGCAAGACGAGATCATGACTACATAACAATAGATGCTATATATAATATTATAAAGGATGGAACAACAAAAAATTGTTGGAACTGTAGGGATTAGGAACCAAATGACAAGAAACAATGTAGAAACTTTTGAAAATGGAGTGGAGCAAGCAAGAACAGTGCCCCTAAGATCTAAGTAGCTCTTTACCAGCCCAATTCATGCTGGTATCATTGGGACTTTATTTGCAGCAACATAGGAATGTTGTCAAAACATCATAAATGAATGATCTTGAAATTAAGAGCACAAATATGAAAACAAACATAACATTATATGCCATAATTCCCACGAAGAAACAGATATAACAAAGTTATGAATGTATGCCAGAATGTGAGTGGACAAAGGCAACAGAAATACGTATAGGATCCTCTCCCCTCCCCCCCCCCCCCCCCCGGGATTGAAGGGATGATGTTGCACTTGATCAAATACTTTTCTTAAATAGGAACCAGATGATTGCAACGATTAGAAAGATAACTACAGTTGGACCAGCAAATCAAAATTTGAAGGTCGTGAACAAGAATCTGGTCACTATAGACATCTGAAATGCAAGGAATCCTTTCAACTTCATGCTCCTAAAGCTTGAATTATATGATGGAAAATCAGATCTGACCGGTTATCTAATGAGATACATCCAACATATGAAAGCGATGGGTTCTTCATAGGAGGTGATGGGACAGTGTTTACCGTTGAACTTGTTGCATTTGGCAACGATGTGGTTTTGATGGTTGCATATTAAATCTATTAGCACATGGACCAACTCGATGAATAAGTTCTTAAGGAAATTCAGAGTTCATGTCGCATGACTAAAGAACATAATGATGTTGTCATATATGAAACAAAGGCACGAAGAGACCTTAAGAAACTATTTGACAGGATTTAATGCAGCAGCTGTTGCAAAAAATAGACTGAATCCATCTATAATTTTTATTGTGGTGCTTCAGAAGTTATAAGCAAGATAAATTTTTAGATTATTTTGGAGAGAGATCAACCAAGGATCTCACGGAATTCTATCATGATACAAAAATGTACTTGCATCAGAATGATGCTAAGGCTGAGCATACAGAACTTGAGAAAACCAACATTGGGGTGGGTAGAGGGTCGCATGGGGTTGGATTTGGAAAGGATGAGAGAGTAAAAGGCAGAAAGTAAATAACAGAAAACCAAAACGGTCAAGGAAGGGACCGAATTTTTCTTCTTACGCTAAGATGAAACAGATCCCGAAGAGGATCTACTTGAAACTAGAAGGCACATTCTATAACCTTTATTAGAAGTTGGCTCGGCTACTACTCAAGAGAAAAGATCTGAAAGGTACTGCATCTGCTATGAGTTGGAGGGTCATGAAGCGAACGAATGCAGGCACCTTCACGACATGACTGAGTAACTGGTTCGGAATAACAAGTTGTAACAGTACATCAAAAACCTAACTGTGATAGTGCGGAAGGAACAACCACCATCAACATCGAATGTTTCAAGGTACAACCAAGAAACTAGTTTGAGGCTGGTAATCTCATGATTGGACATGTGGCAGGTTTGTCTCTCGCACTTTTGATTTTTTTTCTTTAAGTAATTAGAATAATAACCTCATACCGCTTAGACATGTCCCAAAATGAAATTGGTCAATCGACATGTTATAAGTTGGATGTTTGTGACGGCTATTTAGGACTATAATAATAACCTCAGGCTACTTACACATGTACGAGACATAGACTGGACCTTATAGACGCTCTAAATCGGAAGTTCGGGATAACGATTAGGATTTATGCTCGTGTGCTTTGATTTGGATATCTGACATTTGAATTTTCACCAGAGTGTAATGACTACCATCTAAAGAGACGTGGTTGTAGTGCATAGTTCTAGTCTCATCACCAAAGAGTAGGTGGATGAGATTGTATAGATTTAGTCGTCTTAGAGCCACCATTCAGAGATACAAAGAAGAAGCGCATGGTGCAAGTCCCCATACTGAAGAGTGTAAATGGGATTACACGGATTGGATTACGTTACGTTATTGTTTGGATAGACGGGACTGGAGTGCAAGAAGTAAGTCATCTCGTCGGAGAGTGAGTGGATTAACTTGCTTGTCGTTGAGTCCCGTTACCGAAGAGTCAATGGATTGAGCTTAGCAAAATTCTAGAGAGATCAAGCATATATCCCCTTATCAAAGATTGAATGGATGAGCTTACTCGGTCATTTGATGAAACGACACGAAATCCCCCTTACGGGAAATCCCGGATTGAGTCGAGAACAAGCCACAGAAGAACGCAGACGAGGGAACATTTCATTGTATATTACAACAATTCCATAAGATTACAAGAATATATAGAGTACAAAATGAACAAATATTACATGGAAAATATCAGAGATTACAATACATTACATAGCAGTGGAAAATAATACAATACACAACTAGAAGAGATATGCGGATACAAAGCTTTCCGGATATCGTTCCAGCTGTAAACCAGGATCCTGTGAATATAAATCTGCAAAACCAAAACTACTAGCTGCCCGTGTTAAAATAAGGGCACCTAGAGTTTAGGTTAAAACAATAAACCCTAGGTCAGTCATGGGACTGGTGTGAGAACTAAAACAGTTATTAATCTTTATTTTTAAAGTTAGGTTAATCAAGGGACCACGCCGTATAACACGGAACGGGTTTCCTCCCAAGAATACCAGTGCATAAAACAACATCGCAATGCTAAATAAAGAACAATGAAGCTATTATAAGACCCAGTTCCCATCACACAATGCAACGCAAGCCGGAGGATAGGGTTTTTACCTTATAATAGCCAAGAATGCTTGATACGTTTAAAACAAATCATTTGATACTATTATAAGTGTATAGTGTTTAAAACAATTTCAAATCATACGTATCAATCATAGACGGCATAAGCGCCCCATCCCACTATGTCGCCATACTAGGTTCTACAATTAAAACCGCAAATGTCACGTATTTGGAAGTTGGGTTTCTGTCCGTGAACCGAGGCAAAAGATAGTCCTCAACCAATTCGAGACTGTCTAGTTCGAGTCTCAGGGCAAGTACTTAGTCAAGCCACTTGGATCGTCAAGGCCGGTCCACCGATGTGGATTAAAATGCCTGAACACTGCGTTCCCCCGCCCTGTAGGGCGTAAATGAGCCAACGAATGACTCCATCGGACCCGGATCGTCCGATCAAACAGAGGCGCCTCGCAACAGCAATAACCACATAAGTCAAACTCGTCAGGGCGTGTAAAACCACTGACGCCACTTCTAACTAGAAAGAAACGCATGTCCTCCCTGAGGTTTGTCTCCTGTTTTGGTTCATACCGGGTGTGAAACTCGCGAAGTAAACGTTACACAAAGCTACGCCACAAAGGCCGTGCTTCGATCATCAACCACAAGACTGTGCTTTTCAAAAGAAGCCTTGATCATTTGCCACTTAGGCATGCCACACAGGCAAATCACTCTATGCATTTGATATCCATCAGTATATAACCCCTGAGCTCGTACGTCTCAGAGAAGGGCGTTAAGCAAGAGAATAAATTCTCCGCTGCCAAACAGATATATATTTAATAGAAATCAAACACACAGACAAAAATCCAATGTCAGACACACGGTCCATTTACAAGATCGTTCTGGGTCTGAACGAAACCGGAGGCACCTAGTACCCCGCATATCCATCGATCTCCAAGTACGTCTGGACGATCACCAACTGTTTCCATCTTCTTGGGTGTACAACCCAATCAAGATCATCAGTAATTATCCAAACGACGTGAAGACCTCCGGTCTTCGACCACCGTCTTCATCTTCGACTTATCGTCGTATCAGTTATTCGGAATGGGATAAACCCAGTCTTTCCGAATAACTCGCGTATATTATAAACAAGTGTTACACAAACACAACATACGCCTTATTCCAATTCATCAGTCACTAACCGTAAATTAACAAGAGAATAATTCCCCAAATATTAACCCCGAAGGCCGAAACCAACATCTGATCAATATCCAGAAAACCATTCTGCTTAGCTAACCGATAGTTAGTTTCTAAATTTCACATTCTTAGGGAAAGGTTCCCATTAATTTTATCAAAGATAAATTATTTCAAATTTATTCTTTAATCTACTTTTGAATATCAATTCAAACTAGTCGAAATTAATGAACCTTATCGAAGTAATCGTTTGTTTTAATTTCCCAATCCCAACCTATTCATCCCATGAAGTAAAGCGGGTCTTACTTCATATCTAACACCATGGTGTTATCGGTAAATTTAATTACCATTTCACGTTTAAATCTAATTAAAGATTTAACTGTCGCCTGGAGCAAAACTGGTGATACTCCATTCTCGATCTTTTCAATCTAATTAAAGATTCATTAAAACTCCACTTAGTTTTAATCTGTGACTGGGTTAAAGAATCAGTGTCATTTAAAACACGGTTCACGATAAATCCAAAATCATATCACATTTCAATCAGTCCCTAATTGTAAATTAGCAAGTGAGCAATTCCCTAAGTATTAACCCCGAAGGCCGAAACCAACATCAGATCAATACCCCAGAAATCATTCAACTTAACTAATCTCTGGTTAGTTTCTGATTTTCTTAACTCCTTTGGGTCTAAGAACAGTATTATTGAAGATACCGTTCACGACAACCCAAAATCACATTTCATTAATTATCAGGTTAAAGAACAAGTGTCATTTAAAACACTGTTCACGATAAATCCAAAAATCAATATCAATTCAATTCCAATTAAATATTATTTAATTGGTACACTTCATTAAATCTAAATAAAAAGATTTAATCTTTTCTTCAGCTGGGCTTAAGAACAGTGTTAATGAAGACACCATTCACGACAAACCGAAATCACATTTGATATTAAATACAAGGCTTTGAATAGAAAATATACCGGCTTATATTCAATATCAAATTCTACGACCAACAAATATCGTATTGGAAATAACAATATATATATATATATATATATATATATATATATATATATATATATATATATATATATATCTTTCAAATTTCCATAACAATATCTGTATAATCACGAAATCCAACATCAAAATAATCGAAAGACAATTTCGATTCAAATCCATTCCAATTCAATTATTGGAAATTCTGGTTACTTTTAAAACCCTTTTCAAATTCAATTTATTTATTTAAAAATAAATAGAATTATAATTCTAGTTCAAAACTAGTTCATTTCGATAATAATCTATTTTTATCTTTTCAAATATGGAGTTTTTCATCCCAAATCTTCACAAATCATTTCTTATGATTTTACACAAATTATTACTATTTTTAATAATTTTATCAAGGCCCATACAGTCGATTTCCATCAACGGCTATCGAACTGCACTTACAGCGACCTTTTCCAAATTTGATTTGGACATAATTCCAAATCCAACCGTTAGATTTCTAATTTCCAACATTCATTAGAAAGCTCTTTTCGATACGAACCCAACGGTTCCGGTTTTAGGAGAATCCGACGGTTGGATCTCCCGTAATATCCGTTCGAAGTCAATGGTCGAAATTCGCGAACTGCCGCGGCGCGGCGCGTTCTATTCAGGCCATTATATTATATATATAATATATATAATATATATTTCATCGATTTCCCTTTAAAACGTATTATATAAGTCGTTTTTAAATTCGTTTTCAAAATGATTTCAACTTCTATTTCAAATTCAAATCAAAATCGAATTTTTCAACATACTTTCATTTTAATTTCAAGCCGATTCAATTCAAATTGATTTCTAATTCAATTTCAGTTTGTTTTCAATTCAATTCAATTTCAATTCGAACTCATTTCTATACAATTTCAATTCGAATTCATTTCTATTCAATTTCAATTCGAATCCAATTCTTTTCAAAATATCAGATTTTGAAATCACTTTCGATATTCATTATAAAATGAATAAAATCGATATAAATATCGTTCACGTCAAAATGGCGTCAATCTAATCTACACGGCTTCATATATTTCTATTTTCCATTATTCTATTTCAAATATTGCTATTTCAAATGTTTCTTTTTCAAATATTTCTATTTCAAATGTTTCTTTTTCAAATATTTCTATTTCAAATGTTTCTTTTCAAATATGGAATGAGGCCCAATCAATTACCATATAATGTTAATTATATGGATTTTCTACCCACCTGTATACAATAACAACAATGAATAATCAACCATCATCCAAAGCGCATTCTACACTGTATAAGCATCAAATATAAATATTTAATGCTCATAACAGTCTGTCCATCAATCGATCGACATACAGCTAATTATTGGGACTAGCGTATGTCATATATCATCCCAATACCCATGTGGGGTTTCAAACAATCAAACACAGATTTTATTTGTGCAGTTGGGCGATGTGTAAAATTTATCGTCCCAATCAATATCAGTCAAATGTATGTATATAAACAAATCGTCCGATTTGTTTATTTTTATTTCCTTTCATATATACGTTAAAAATTCTATTTTTAACTATAAAATATTTTTAACTATATAAATATTTTATTTCATTTCACATCACATCACACAATCAACTACACATCAAAATCAAACAAACAAGCATACAAGCCGTCCATGGTCTGTGGACGACGGGTGTCGGGTGCTACTAAACACCATCTGCATCCTAGTATATATTTATAACTATAAAAATAAAATTAAAGGTGAGGAGTTCTCACCGAATAGCTAAATCCAAACATCTCGACTCTTCCTATGTAGAAGTCATCGCTGTTCTCACCTTTTGTCACTTTCGTTGCCCGTAGCCCCTACATATATAAAAATCACATTTTTATATTGTCGCTATGTATATAAAAATCATATTTTTGATTCACTACATATGGATAAAAATTCTATTTTTACACCGCTACTATATAGATAAAAAATTTATTTTTACAACGATGTTCATATAATAAAAAGTATATTTTTATCATGCTATTCTCTACATAAAGATTTCGCCTTTTCAAATATTAAGATCTAATTTTTACTATCTATATAATATAAAAATCGTATCTTTAACCTTTCTATTTTATAAAAATTATATTTTTATCCTTTCTATATTATAAAAATTATATTTTTATCCTTTCTATATTATAAAAATTATATTTTTATCCTTTTCAACTAAATACAAAATCCTATCTTTATATAGGAAAAACCCTCGCCTTTACCTAAATAAAAATCTCGTCTTTCTAACATGAAAAATCGTATTTTTCTATCATTAAAATCTATATGAAAGATCCAATTTTTATTCATATGAATATTATATCAAAATCAAATTTTTATCCCGCTACATACAAAAATCGAATTTTTAAAATGCTACTTTTATTTTTAAAAACCACATTCTTACAACAAAGTTAGTTCATAAAAGAAATTACACAAAAATAAATCAAAATTAAAAAAAGAAAACTCACAGTTAGAAGAGGGGGGCTGTTGAGTTCGTCGGAGAGTGGTAGAGGCCGCTGCGCGCTTCTAGAGGGGGGGAGGCGGAGGAAAAGGGGTCAGTGGGGGACTGCATTGGTCTGAGGTGGGCTAGGGCTTGGGACTTCAATTGATGGGGGGGAGAAAGGAGAGGCGCGACGCGTTTGGAGAAGATGAACGGAGGGGGAGGCGGTTTCCGACGAGGGGGGCGACGTCGTGGGGAGGAGCGGCGGATTCCTGGATCGCGAATTTTTTTGTTTGTTTTGGGAAGAACTGAAGAGAGGAAGAGGGAAAGGCGGGGCAAGATATATATAATTTATTTTATTTTATTTTCTTCTATAAATGTTGACCTTTCGTTTGAACCCCAAATCGAACCCACCGACTGTCGTCCCCAGCGTAATACCCCTATTCCGAACACAATGGAAATGTCCCATAAGCCAGTTCCATCGTTTCGATCAGTTTTCGTCAAAATCAACATATAACTCTATATATTGAATTTGAACGTGCGTTTCAATTTACCGGGGCCACATATGAACTCTAAAAATTACCGAAAAATATTTTCTAGCTTCGTGTTGACGATACGGTCCTAACAAAACTAATTTCATCAAATTCTGAGACTGTTTGAAAAATGGCCATTTTCCAGTCGATTAAAATCAACTGAAACTAGTCCAACGCGTTTTCCTTTGCCACGCTCACATATTGATTCGAAAAATTATGAAATTTGAAACCTAGCAATAATTTGACATCGCGGATCCAACAAAAGTGGTTTCGTCGAAATCCGAGGTCATTTGCAGAATGGTCATTTTCAAGGGCCGAAATTCCATAGCGACTATTCTGAAATTTCAACTGGACGTAACTTTTGATTCCCGCTATGAAATTTCGATTTCTTGGATTCGTTGGAAAGATATTCTCAATTAGATTTAAATATTTTTGGTTTTACTAAAATCCGATTTATTTTGAATCCTATACATCCATTTGAAGTTTGAAATCGAATTATCGAACTACCGCGCCATTTTCAATTCCTTTTATAATTTAAAATAAATATTTATATTCTAACGACGATCTATATAATATATACGTTTGAATTCCATTCAAAATAAATTTCTCGTCGTTATTATTTAAAATAATTCATTTTAAATAATCTAAATTCGCTAAAATTGCCAAAATAAAAATTTTAAATTGGCTCGGATTTCCGGGTTATTACATTTGATTCTTCTTCGAAGAGCAAGCGGATCGAACTCATTAAGTAACCGCCAAAATGTTGATCCCTGTAATGTATGAGAAATCAAGTCCTATATTGGAAGATGAAGACTGGGCAAGACCAAGTCCCAGCGTAGATAAAAAGATTAGAATGCCTTGCAATCAAATAAAGGAAAGACAAATTTTGGGAGAATATAGAATGATTTGGATTCAAGGGATGATACTTTCATATTATTGATTAGGATTGAGATAGCCAAAAGTTTAATTAAAGCAACCAGAGTGCTTGATTGGATCAGCTAAAGAGCTTGTTTGGGATAGCCATGGAACTCAACCACCGAAGATTGGTTACTGATGAATGTATTTGTTCTTCAAAGCACACTTCACATTCGAAAGAATGAAACGGAATCAAACCTGAGAAGATGGAGTATGGTTGATAAAAGATAGTCGGAATTAACTCGAAGAAGATGGAAAAGATGATCAAACAAATCGTTTAGAATATATAAAGGAAGGCCAAGTGGGGTTGCTAATTATTGGATCACAAGTCGTATCTCGGGTCGACCTTTATGCTTAGCTCAGACCCGAGTATCAATTTAACTCGGCTAAGCTTGAGCCACCTAATAAGAGTTTATTCTATCCTTTGGACCTCCTTGATATCGCGCTTCTGACTCCATGTTGTCCAATTTCTCTATGAATACGAACCTTCTTACAACCGGAGATGAACCTTTTTCGAAGATGATTTGACGTCACTCTATTGGATCTTCTTCACATCTTTTTTTCCAAACTTACTCTAACTTCAGTCTAACCTAAATAAAGGGGAAACTAGTTGTAATGACCTGCCTTCCAAAGTCGACACTAATAGATTAAAGGTATTCACATGTCGAACATTCAACTGCCCAAAAATGCATATTATAGGATAACAAAAATAAATAAACATAATAAAATCTCGCCGTCGAATGAACAATTAATAATATAACGATGATCTTTACACAAAAAACCTATAGATTTTATAAATAAATAGGAATACTAAGCTTCAAATCAGCATGGATAATTACAATGATATGTCCTTACAATTACTGATAAATACAATAAACATGCATAGCGGGAAAATAAAGGAAATATATATAAGAATACGTCTAGCCTTCGCTCCTCTCTTCAAGCTTCAAAACAATCCAAATTTAATTTGAAAATTTATTAGATCTAACCTGAGTATTATAATAAGGTAACACCTAAATCAGTCCAGTAAACCAATGTGAGAAACTTAAATTATAGGTAATTAATCCATTTAACTTATAAACATTTAAAATCAAAGGCATCACATAAGACCTCGCCGCACATAAACACATATGAGTTTTTACCTTACGATAACCAAAACACTTCTGTTATAAATCCAATGATATTATAATAATGTCTAGAATTCATAAATAAATGTATTAATATAGCCAGAATGCGTAAATCTCACGTTCTAGCATAATAGGTATACAATTAAGTCTGAAACCTCGTATTAGAGAATGGATTCCAAATATGAAAGGGTAAGAGTCTATAAATACCATGGGTGGTAGTTTTAATGATGACAACCTCATATAATACATAAAATATATTTACACATGTATAAATGATTATCTAGATATATATACTTGTATATAGTACAAGTTATTAGATAGGTACTGATAATGAAAACAATACATTATTACAATAGAAGATACAGATTATGTTGATATGAAGATTCAAGAGTCAAAGATTAAAGACTCATGAGCATTGAAGAGTTCAAGAAGATCAAGATAAG
The DNA here is from genome assembly GCA_030737875.1 of Allium sativum. Lineage (NCBI taxonomy): Eukaryota > Viridiplantae > Streptophyta > Magnoliopsida > Asparagales > Amaryllidaceae > Allium > Allium sativum. The sequence continues at coordinate 961,155,249 of CM060912.1, read as the reverse complement.
TTATTGAATCATAGATCAAACATTTCAAGTTTCACTCACCTGATCTCTCTTTATATCTATTTTACATAACGATTCAAAGAACTCCTATTTTTTTAATCTTTTTACAATGTGTTTTCAAAATATTCCTATTTTTTAAGATTTTCAAAATGATTTTTCAAAGTATTTTCAAAAGGAATTTTAAATTTTACTTCAAAATGTTTTTTTTACACTATTATAATATTGATTTTGATTTTCAAATATTTTATTATTTACACTCATACTTTTATTTTAATATTATATTTTTATATTTTGATTTTAGTATTTATGCTTAGGTTTTTATATTTATATTTTGCTTTTATATTATATTTAAAAAAATTGTTTTACATTATAATTGTGCTTTAATGTTATAGTCCGGAGTTTTAATATTTATATTTTAAGTTTGGTATTAATTATATATTGTTTTTGAATATATATTATACTTCATTTTAAATTCTTTAAAATTATTTTGATAATTTTTTCTTAAGCTTTATCATGTTTGAAATATGTATTTACTTTTTTAAATAGTTTCATAAAGTTACAGATCATTGTATACAATTTTATGTTTTCAAAACATTTTAAAACAAAATTATTTTTCAATACAATACATGTATGTCAACATAGGCATAGGATATATGTCGACAAAGTAGAAGATATTTTCAAAATTTGAATTTAAATTGAAGTGTCTCTTCGTCGTAAACATTTGGAACAACCACTTTCCTTCATTCTTATAAACAGTATTCTTGAAGAAACCAAATTATTATATAAAATTATTATTATTATTATTATACTCTTTTCGCTCTCATTTTCTAATAAATTATAAATATACTCTACCGATTTTTAAACAGAATCAAGTCAATTAAACTCTGATTTGATTCTATATCAATATATCATCACTCTCAGGATCTGAATGCACTTCTGAGTTATATGAGCAATTGTAATCTATATCAAAAATATCAAAATCTGCATTGTAAAACCAACATCAAACTTCTTATGAAGGTGTGACTTGTTAGCCTTAAAATTGAGTTTGATTGTGCCTGAAAAGTATTTGTATGTGACTTATTTGTCCCAAAATCAAGTTGAATGTGTCGAAAGGCATAAATTCCGATGGATTTCTTCTAGCTTTGAAATTAAGAAGTGTGATTGAATTGATAAAGACTAAAAATCATACGGGATTAGTGCAGGATTGGATGTATGGTGACTCCAAATCAGCATAAATTTTGATGTGTTCTCTTTGTTTTCCTTTACTGCATTTACTTGTTATTTTATTCTATGATCATTAAATACATACTCATAAGCATAATCCAAAAGATTTCTAAAAGATTCATAAAATTAAGAAAATATTATTTACCCCTACCTCTAATGTTAAAAGCCTTAAGATCATATTCAACATCATTCCCAAGATCTACCCACTGAATCCATCTCCTCAATATAAGATGCATAGGAGGTCGTCTTAATTTACACCCCAACCACTCAGGACTGACCCCATCCCTGATAAAATATCATCGAATATGATCACATTGGTAAACAACCATAATGTATCCCGAAGCGTATAAAGATAGCGATACTGGATATTGGATGATCATTGTAACACCCCGAATTTTTAAGGACATTAAAGCAAATAAATTAAATAATAATTAATTTAATGTTCATAATTAGAGGAAACAAACTACATCATTGCGTTCGTCTTGAAATTCTGGTCAAGATAGACATTTGGTTTACGTAAAACGGACACCGTATGAAGAAGTTATGAGAGTTTTAAGTTTGTATAAGCACATAAATATTTTATATATACGCATGAGTCAGAGGTGAGTCAAAGATGAGTCAGAATCCTATCCAGAGGATTCAAATTCAAAAAATTTCTCTAATCGGCAAAATTCCCGTTCTAGGGGATCGACCCCCTAGAGGGGTGTCGACCTAGGAGTCGACCCACCCACAGGCAACACACCCCTAGGGCTAAGGTGACACTCGGTTTTAGGGGGTCTGGCACTTATATAAATGTGTCATATTTCTCATATTCTCTTCATTGGGAACCATGGAGTCCATATGCTGCTGGAGTGCGAACTGAATTGTTTCTACAACAACATACTCTATAAATCCAACTCAGAAATTCTGGATCCGTTCTTCCTAAATTCTCTAAACCTAACGCTGTGAGTTTTTTACTTTTAGGTTTAGATAAATAAAAGTACGCTTTGATAGACAATGAATTGGATATGTTGTTAAGTATGATTCTGTGTTAACATGAAATTCTATCCTATGTCATGGTAGATCTAATTTCCTAGATCTAATATAGTTGTGGTGATTCAATTATGATGTTTATATGGATCTTGACTTATAACCATGTTATGATGGAAGTACATCTATTAATTTGGATAATTCTGACAATACTTGGATCTAGACCTTTATGTTAATCACATTTCACCTGTCATATTGTGATACATTGATATATGCTGTAAACTTGACATGTGAATCTAACTTTTGATCTAAACATGTTACTATGTCACCCTAACCATGCTAGATCCAGGTAATTGGACAGCTAATGTTAAATCTAGATCTTAGTAAACATCATAGTGATTGCCACAAGTTACTAGTTTGATGTCCACTTTATTATGATGTTAATCACATGTCCATTCACTTTGTTATTATGCCAGTTCATGTTTATGCTAAGACATGTTAAAACTATCACCCTTGAAATATTCCCTTTTTATTATTATAGCTAGGCTACTTTATAAACTAGATGCTGCCAAAATACATACGAATACGTTAGAGAGAAAACGGGGGAAAAGGGATTGTAATTGGCATGATTTATGTAATGTTTAATAGGAAATGGGACATGTAATTCAAATGGGGAAAACACAGAAATAGTTACCTATGATGACATAGGTAGACTTGGATTAATTTGGAATGTTTAGTAATTTACAAATAGGAATTGTAAACTGTGCTTATGGCACGAGGTTAGGTTACATTAGTGGTGGAAGTCTGCCCGGAACCGACCGGTATATCCAGCAGCCGCTAATGTTGAACCTAATGTGGGAGGTCTAAGTAGCATATATGAATCGGACTAAGACACGAGGTTAGGCCCAATTGTGGAATAAGACTGCCCGGAACCGACCGACATATCCAGCATCCACACATTATAGGCAAAATGTGGGAGGTCTAGCCTGTTATAACCATAATTGGACATGGTAATGAAATAGACTACTTAACCTAATTTAATATGACTATGGACTTAAGTTAGGGTTTAGTAAAATTGGATGGGTAGTGGTGAGTTAAGTAAATTAGAGGGGGTGGGTAATATGTATATATAGGCCCACGAACTTAACCTAATAAGGTTATGTAATTAAAGACACCTAGAGGTATATATAACCAGTAGATAATGTTATAGGGTTATGTAATTAAAGACACCTAGTGTCTTACATAACCGATAGATAATGTAATGAAGTTATGTAATTAAAAACACCCTTTAGGGTAAACATAACTAGTATAGTTATGTAAAGACACCTAAGGGTATATGTAGTTAGTGAAAAACCTAGTGGGGGATACAAGACATGGCGGGGAGCTTGTATCATATTGTGTGGGACCTATTTCAGCCAGTAACCCGGAATTGGTATCAAGTAAAGACCTTCGTACTCGGCGGAGAAGTGGTACGCGCACTTATTGACTGTAAGAGATCGAAACAAGGTGGATAGTGTGGGCGGCGCAAACCGACCGGGGACATGTGCATGCATGGGCCAGGCAGAGGGGGCAAAGACGACCGTGACACTAGTAGATATGTTTGTGCACACCATTGGTTGCCACTTTAGGACGTGATACCTCCTATTGTAGGGCCAGCATAGGATATCTATAGGGTAGGGAGTTGATCGATTAGGGTAGGGGTTTGGGTATACTTGGACGTATGACCTAAGCCTACCAACTTATAGTGGAAGGGATCGTCTCATTTCAGTTATACTAGTAATAGTGCAGAGTAATCATTAGTGAGGCACATACACCTGAACTTGCTTACCTTGTCACACCTGCCATTTATGTAGTGATCTCTCTCTTATCCACTTTATATGCCTATCATGTTGCTTTTAATTATTTACTGGTTAAAAGTAACTAGACTCGCCAAACATTATGTTTGACCCTGTTGTTTCTCCTTCTTTATTCCATTCCCCTCTCCCAAGGTTCTCAGGGAGGAAACACTCAGACTTAATCAGGAATCAGATATCATCTTGCTAGGAGCTACTTCTGAAGTATGGCTCAAGTTCTTGTCTCTACTACGGCTTAACTCTTTTTACTAAGGGAATGGTGCCTTTTATTTTCTTATGTACTCTAATGGTGCAAGACAGAAGTATTTTTATTGTAATGGTTTTTATGACTTATGAAATTGTGGACCACAGCATTATGACTTATGTTTGAAATAGAAGTTTAAATATTATGTTGTTCCCTTATTTATATATGTCTTGTAATTATTTTGTGTCTGTTTACCTATAGCGCTTCACGAGACTTAATGCATTCCCTTAGTGAGTAACATTAACGGACGTGGGGTGTCACACTTGGTATTAGAGCTGCAGGTTACCAGATTAAATAAAAGATTTTGAAAATTATTTTCGAAAAGGTTTTAAAAGAAAAGCATTTTCAAAAGGAAAAGTCTATTTTGAAAAACATTCCACAAAAAGCCATATGTAGTATCCTTTGGTCCTTTATCTAAATTTCTTTCTTTTCCCTTTTTCAGCATGTCTGGGTAACAATAAATCCCTAGTCTCCTAGAGGGCGACACAATACCCGGACTGTTCCGAAGGCATTTAGAGGCCATGGAGGCGTCGGCTGAAGGCCAAAGAGACGTTCCTCCCCCAGTTGCACTAGTCATTCCTCCTCCTTCCCCTCCAAAAGATGGAAACTATGCCAAGATCTGCAAAGAATTCTGGGCTATGGGAGGATGGCCATTCCATGGGAACGATACATTCGTAGATGCTAGGAATTGGCTTAAGGAGACAGAGCACTTATTCGTAATCTTTGAAGTGGAGGACCGAAGGAAAATTCAATTATCTGCTTGGTTGTTAATGGAAAAAGCCTCATTTTGGTGGGAAGTCACCGAAGTTGGATGTCCAGTAGAAACTTGGGGACTTTAGACAGAGGTTCAAAATGAAATTTCTTTCCCAAGCGGAGAGAATCATACAGATGGAGAGGTTCTTAATACTCAAACAAGGAAATTTGATGGTGAAGGAGTATGTGAACAAGTTCAACCAGCTGGCAAGTTTTGGGCTAGAGTTGGTTGACACACTGCACAAAAGGGCTTTACGGTTTTCTAAGGGGCTGAATGAGCCTCTGCATGGTTTAGCTATGTCCCCATATTCCAACGAGGGCCACCTTTGAAAAGCTTGTTGATATGGCCCTAATGCATGAGGAGGACAAGGGAGAAAAGAAGGAAACAAAACCTGAGGGGACATCGTAGAATAAGAAGGTATGGCCCAAGAAAGGGCAGCAACAGCAGAATAAAGGAGGGAAAGATGATAAAGGCAAGGATAGGAGAAAATGTCACAATTGTGGAAAGGAGGTCCACCTGATCAAAGATTGTAAGAGAAGGAAGGCTAGTTGCTTTAATTACGGAGAGGTCGTACACTTCTCTAAAGAGTGCACAAAGAAACAGGGATCGCAGGGACAAGGGCAAAGAGCAGGGACTTTTGAAGGATAGGTGCATGCTCTCGTGATAAGTGCTCCTGAAAGAGGTAGAAAAATTTTTTGTAGAAAGTTTAGTTTCTCTTTCAAACTATCCAGTTAGAAGACTTTTTGATTCTAGTTCTTCGCACTCGTTTATATCTAATTCTGTGGTTGAATCTCTGCATTTAATTACTGGTATGGTAGTAGATCCCTAAGTTGTTTCAAACCACATTGGTGGTTCGGCTGATCTATCGATGATTTGTCAGGGTTTGAAAATATCCGTGTTAGGCGTCGAGTTTGAATGCGATGTGTATGTTCTCGGGTTTAAGGGCTATGGCTTGATCTAGGAATGGATTGGCTTACCACGTATGGGGCCATTCTGGATTGTGAGCAGAGGGTTGATAGACTCTCGGCTTGTCATCGGAAGACCCTCGAAGTTTCTTGCGACCCTCAAGGGTCTGTTATGCTTAGCTTCCTAGAGTCTCTAGATGCATCCATAGATGATTTGCAATCTGTTCTAGTGGTTTGAGATTATTCAGATGTTTTTGATGAGGTACGGGGTTTACCTTCAAGGCACGGAATTGACTTCCGCATATATTTAGTGGAAAATGCAAAGCCAGTTGCATTAACAGTATGCCACATGGCTCCAAGAGAAAGGAGGGAGCTGAGTAAGCAAGTAGGGGAGCTACTTGAAAAAGGGTTTATCAGACGAATCATGTCTGAGTGGGGTGCTCCAGTAGTATTCGCATCTAAAGTGGATGGTTCACTTTGTTCATGTGTTGATATAGAGAGTTAAATAAGCTCACCAAGAAGAATAGGCACCCGCTTCTGAGGATTGATGATTTATTTGATCAGCTTGTTGGTGCCCCGGTATTTTCTTAGCTGGACTTGGCTACGGGGTTCCATCAGTTGAATGTCTAGTTATGCCTTTTAGGTTGACAAATGCACCCGCCTATTTTGTTGATTTGATGAGTAGGGTGTTTCAGGAGTTCCTAAACAAATTCGTTGTAGTCTTCATTGATGATATTTTGATCTTCCCCAAGAGTAAAGAGGAGCATGCCCAGCATTTGGGAGAAGTTTTGAAAACTCTCTGTGACCATCGGCTAAAAGCAAAGTTCTCCAGATGCCATTTCTTGAGAAAGGAGGTGAGATTCTTGGGGCATGTAGTCTCCAAAGAAGGGATAACTATAGATCCAACCAAAGTGTTTGCAGTACAAGATTGTAATATTCCTAAAAATGCAACCGAGGTGAGAAGCTTTCTTGGGTTGGCAGGTTATTGTAGGAAGTTCATTAAGCACTTCACAAAGATATCAGCTCCTCTCACCCGGCTAACAAAGAATATTATGGCATTTTCATGGGACATAGACTCTGACTTTGCTTTCCAACGACTGAAGAGGGCTCTGACAACTGCCCCAGTCTTGACCTTACCCGATGGAAAGTAAAGTGTTTACTGTTTACACTAATGCATGCGGTACAAGGCTTGGTGTGGTTCTAATGCAAGAAGGGAATGTAATATGTTATAAGGGTAGACAGTTGAGAGTTCATGAGAAGAAGTACCCCACCCACGATTTGGAGCTAGCTGCCATAGTATACGCGTTAAAGACGTGGCGTCATTATTTACTTGGAGAAAAGGTCGAGTTACACACTGATCATAAATCTCTCAAGTATCTATTCTCATAGAAGGATCTCAACTTAAGGCAACAACGGGGGATGGAGTTCTTAGCTTCATATGATTTTGAGATTGCTTATACCCCGGGCAATGTTAATGTGGTGGCAGACGCATTAATTTGGCAGAGGGTGGCTTTGAGTTCTCTGTTTGTGGAAAGAAAGAACTTGGAGTTCATATTAGCTTTTGATTTTAAACCCTCCATCAAGGTTTTGCCTGATTTTTTTGCATCCTTGGAGATACGACCGACTATTGTGGATCAGATAGGAGCTTCGCAACAAGGTGACCCACAGATTCTAGACATCATGGATAAGCTCAGAAGAAGGGAGACTTCTAGTCACCTCAGTAGATATGCCATAGATGAAAAGGGGTGGTTGCGATGAGAGAGAAGTCTTTGTGTTCCTTAAACTGGAAGCTTGGTAAAGGCAGTCCTGGAGGAAGCACACCATTCTAAGATGACCATTCATCCGGGTGGTGACAAAATGTACAGATACATGAAGAGGGTTTTCTTTTGGGCTGGGATAAAGAAGGACATGGCCAAAGTTGTTTCTCAATGTGTAGTTTGCCAACAGGTCAAAGCTGAGAAAAAGAAGCCTGGTGGATTACTTCATCCGTTGGAGGTTCTGCAGTGGAAATGGGAGAACGTCTCTACAGATTTCATAGATGGTTTGCGTAGATCGAAGAAAGATAATACCCGTATTTGGGTGATAGTGGACAGACTCAATAAGAGCACTCACTATATTCCAGTTAAAAGTAAAAGGACGACATCATGGTTGGCAATAATTTATATTCGTGAGATAGTTCGTCTCCATGGAGTTCCTTCCAGCATCGTGAGCGATCGTGACCCCAACTTTACCAGCGAATTTTGGAGGAGTTTGCAAGAAGCATTCGGTACACAGTTGTGTTTGAGCACCGCTTATCATCCCCAGACCGATGGACAGATGGAGAGGGTGAACAGAATTCTAGAAGATCTTTTAAGGTTGTGTATCCTTGACTCCGGAGGGACTTGGGAAGAGCATCTTCCTTTAGTAGAGTTTACCTATAATAACAGCTATCAGGCTAGTATTAGTATGGCACTCTTCGAAGAATTGTACGGACGACTCTGTAGACCACCAACTTATTGGTGAGAGTCTACAGAAAGATTATTACTTGGACCAGATATGGTTAGAGAAACCTCCGAAAAGATTGACCTTATTCGACGGCGGATGAAGACAGCTCAAGATAGGAAGAAGTCCTATGCAGACAAGAGAAGAACCGACATTGAGTTCGAAGTGGAAGACTTAGTTTTTATCAAAGTATCACCTCTGAGCAATGTGGTTCGCTTCAGATCAGTAGGGAAGTTGGTACCTAGGTTTGTGGGACCATTTCCCATAACCGAGAGGATTGGCCAAATGGCCTACAGAGTAAAGCTCCCAGAAAATGTATCCGGTGTTCATGACAATTTCCTTATTGCTCATCTGCGAAAGTGCTTGCATGACTACGTGGAAGTTGTTGAGCCGAGCATGTTGGTAGAAGTCGAAGTTGAACAGGAGGCGACTGTCCAACGAGTCCCCACCCGTATTCTTGGGTCAGAGGTTAAGAAACTGCGCAATAAAGAAATCAAGTTGCTAAGGGTTCAATAGGGAGATAACCCAGAAGATGCGACTTGGGAGACCGAAGACAAGATTCGTGCTTCGTACCCTTTTCTTTTCAAGGGTAAGTTCTTAACTCCTTTCCTAAGTTTTATTAGTACTTGTTTCTGTCAATAGAATATATCTTATCCATATTATTTTCAACCTTTAGATAGGAATCCTATGTATGTAAACATGTGTTTTAGACACGTTATGTTAAATGGATGCAAGTGGATGCAAGTGTTTGATAGTGGTTGCCTGTGGACGCATATACACACACATTAGGCACTAAGATCGGCTCAATCACTTTCATATTGCATATGGATGTATGTGCATTTTCTTTTCTTTTATAGATGAAAATGGATGAACTAGCATATGGATATCGCATTTGGACGAATGGGTGTGCACACATATAAAACTTATATGATACAATAGGTTTATTTGCATACATATTGGACTCATGGCACTAACATATATTACATTAAGGAGGTCAATTGAATCAGTAGATCACCTGATCTTTGCATTAGTTTTGGGACATATACTCACACCTTTTCATATATTCATATAAGCATTAGAAATCTTTAAGGACAATGGATGCCAGTGATTGGTGGATGAGTAGATGGATGATGGATGGTAGGATATGCACTCTTCTCAACTTAGAGATTTCGGGGACGAAATCCTTTGAGTAGGGAAGAATGTAACACCTCAAATTTTTAACGACATTAAAGTGAATAAATTAAATAATAATTAATTTAATGATCATAACTAGAGGAAAAGGATTTCACCATTGCGTTCGTCTTGAAATTCTGGTTAGGATAGACATTTGGTTTGCATAAAATGGACATCGTATGAAGAAGTTATGAGAGTTTTAAGTTTGTATATGCACAAAAATATTTTATATATACGCATGAATCAGAGGTGAGTCAGATATGAGTCAGAATCCTATCTAGAGGATTCAAATTCAAAAATTCCTTTAAGCGGCAAAACTCCTGCTCTATGGGGTCGACCCCCCTGGGTGTCGACCTAGGGTCGACCTACCCAAATGGGTGTCGACAACCCTAGGGCTGAGGTGACACTCGTTTCAGGGGTCTGGCAGCTATATATATATGTGCCATATTTCTCGTATTCTCTTCATTGGGAACCATGGAGTCCATATGTTGCTGGAGGGCGAACTGAACCGTTTCTACAACAACATACTTTACAAATCCAATTGAGAAATTCTAGATCCGTTCTTCCTTAATTCTCTAAACCTAACGCTATGAGTTTCTAGATTACTTTTAGGTTTAGATAGATAAAAGTATGCTTTGATAGATAATGAATTGGATATGTTGTAAAGTATGATTCTATGTTAATATGAAATTCTATCCTATGTCATAACAAATCTAATTTCGTAGATCTAATATAATCGTGGTGATTCGATTATGATGTTTATATGGATCTTGACTTGTAACCATGTTATGATGGAAGTACATCTATTAATTTGGATAATTGTGACATTACTTAGATCTAGACCTTTATGTTAGTCACCTTTCACCTGTCATATTGTGATACATTGATATATGTTGTAAAATTGACATGTGAATCTACCTTTTGATCTAAAAATGTTCCTATGTCACCCTAACCATGCTAGATCTAGTTAATTGGACACCTAATGTTAAATCTAGATCTTATTAAACATCATAGTGATTGCCACAAGTTACTAGTTTGATGCCCACTTTATTATGATGTTAATCACATGTCCATTCACTTTGTTATTATGCCAGTTTATGTTCATGTTTATGCCAAGACATGTTGAAACTATCACCCTTGCCATATTCCCATTTTATTATTATAGCTAGGCTAATTTATAGCCTAGATGCCGCTAAAATACGTACGAATACGTTAGAGAGAAAATGGGGGAAAAGGGATTATAATTGGCATGATTTATGTAATGTTTAATAGGAAATGGGACATGTAATTCAAATGGGGAAAACATAGAAATAGTTACCTATAATGACATAGGTAGACTTTGATTAATTTGGAATGTTTAGTAATTTACAAATAAAAATTGTAAATTATACATATGACACAAGGCTATGTTACATTAGTGGTGGAAGTCTGCCCGGAACCAACCGGCACATCCAGCAGCCACTAATGTTGAACCTAATGTGGGAGGTCTAAGTACGCAAATATGAATCGGGCTAAGACACAAGGATATACCCAAGTATGGAATAAGACTGCCCGGTACCGACCGGCATATCCAACATCCACACGTTGTAGGCCTAATGTGGGAGGTCTATCCCAATATAACCATAACTGGACACAGTAATGAATTAGATTACTTAACCTAATTAAATATGACTATGGACTTAAGTTAGGGTCAAGTAAAATTGGATAGGTAGTGGTGACTCAAGTAAATTAGAGGGGGTGGATAATATGTATATATAGGCCCACGAACTTAAACCATTAAGGTTATGTAATTAAAGACACCTTGTAACACCCCGAATTTTCTGTTAACTGTAACTTAACAAATTAAAGTATAATTAATTCTAAATGATGAAATCAAGGGAAATGGGGTACACCATTGCGTTCGTCTCGAAATTCTTCTTGAGATAGAGTCCAAGTTTGCGTAAAACGGATACCGTATGAAGAAGATATGGACGAACGAAGTTGGGCGGAAAAACCAGAAATGGGTCAGAATGCACTGGCGCACTTGGGAAGTGCGCCAGAACAAAATTGCACTGGCGCACTTGGGAAGTGGGCCAGTACAATTTTAGCACTGGCGCACCTGCCAAGTGCGCCCAGGTCAGAAAGACCTGTTGGTCAGGCCATGGCTGTCCTGGTCAGGGTCTGGTCGAATTCTAAGGCTTGGCTGAGTCACTAGGGCTTACATGTCACTTTCTGATTGGCTTCTCTTGAGATGGATGGTCTGGATTCACTCTAGCTTCATCGACGGCTCTAATTAGATTGAAATTCTATAAATACAACTCAAGTCTAACCCTAAATTCATACAAATAATATAATACTAAAGCCGCCATGCTGCTGGAAAGAAACTAGGAGTGGCCGTCAGTTAGAAAGCCTAGAGACAAGCCAATACTAAAGCAAAACACGAATCAAAACAACGTTAGTCTACCCAAAGGAAAGTATATCAAATCGAGAATTCAGAATCCAAGTTCGTCGTTCGTTGTAAATATAGTGATTTTTCTGATGAGAATAAAACTAAGACTTGATTCGATGTAAATTGGAAGTGGAATTGTGCTATTATGTAACGACAATGTTAATTAATATCTATGTATTGAAATGATTGTGTTGCGAACGAAATTGGGGTGTTTGTGGTATAATTAAGATTGATGTTGATCCTATTGTACTTTTAGAATGACAACAACATCACAAACAAGTTGTATAGTTCATGTTTATATGATTATATAGGTTGTTTGTGATTAGAACCTCATGTATATACTATACCCAAGAACCTTTATGCCTAAATGGTTATGTTAATATACATGCCCCTATGTTTATACAAAAGTTGCAAGTTTCTAATTTGATCCATGTCAAGATCAACTTTATTACATGTTTCATGTTGTAATTAGATATGCGATTGGATCTAGTTCACACCCTTGTCATAAAGTTATACATATTTATGAAAATGTCATATTCATGTCATATGCTAGTGATGTTCGATGTTATGCCTAGATCCAAAAACAAGTTTAGACTTATGTTGTCTAAATCATATGATAATTCATGTGACACCTATTTGGTTAGACCCTTATTTCAATGCAAATTCACATATATATAAATTGATTTAGGCTATGTTGCAAATTCACATATATGTATATCGACTATTTTGCAAGTTCATATCTATGACATTCATGTTGACTATTTTGCAAGTTCACACCTATGATGTTCATATTGACTATGCCAAAAATGCCAAGTTTACACCTATGTTATGTTTATGTTTATGAATTCCCTTATGCCTATTTGTGTGCGCTAAATTAGGCTAAGTTTTTAGCCTAATATTATATGTTAAGACTATGCGAACGAAAATTAGGCTAAGATTGTTAGCCAAATGTTTAAACGGGGTAACATTGGGAATATTAGTAAAACTTGACATAAAAATATACGAAATTGGCATGTTTGTCACATGCCAAAATTGGTGGCATTTAAATGGTATAAATTATTATACCAAAATCGTTAAACTTGGAATGTAGGCCATAACATTTAATTGTTGACAAATTTACATATATTCAGTAATAAAGACAAATATGTAAATTTAGAAAATACGAATATGCTTAACACGAGCTTGGATTGAGTAGTGACGTAAATCTGCTTGGACCCACCCGTCTGTCCAGTAGTCACAACAATACTTATCCAAAGTGAGTGGTTAAGAATTGAGCCCAATAAGGACCCGAGGTTAGACTGAGTTACGGTGTAAATTTTCCCGGAACCGACCGGCACATCCAGTAACCGTAGCAATATCTGTCTAATGTGAGTGGTCGGTGCTTTAAAAGGCTAAGGACAGACAAGTCAGGATGGTAGGGTTAAGTTAACTAAAACACTTAACAAATTCAACATGTTATTGAAATTGATGGGTGGGGTTAGGTAAATACAGACACTTAACCGCTTAACATGTTTGACTGGAAAACCCTAGTAACAGGGACCCATTTCAGCAGTAACCCAGTTAGGTATCATGGTACCTTGAAACTAGGCAGGGTGGGGCACGATAACTGGGCTGATTGTAAGCTGTCAAAGCGACGACGGTGGGTGCAACATTGTCGGTTCTAACGGAGTGCGGGCGTGCACACACTTTGAAGCAGACAAACAGGGCATTGGGGGCACCGGTAGTATAACCTATGCATTCTAAGGTTTGTGTCTGGTCGCCACCATGGGACTTGATACACCCCATGGTGGGGCCAGCATAGGTATCTACAATTTCTGGGGGCCGTAAGACACAGATGATTATGCGAGTAGGAGCCGATCTTTAGAAAAGGGGATCACTTTACCTCCAGCATGGGGGGACAGTTAAGATAATACAAGTAGGTGCAGAGATATAGTGTGGGGGTGCGATAGTATATTCGTTTCAAACTACTTTATCTTAGTTTATGATACTATCCTATTCCAGTTTATACCTATCATGCTCTTTTCTTATTCTCATACTGAAGAGTCACTAGACTTACCAGGCTTTATGTCTGACCCTATTTTCTTTCGTCTTCTTTTCTTCCGTCCCCCCCCCCCCAAGGTCCACAGGGAGGAATTAACTCAGCTTAGTCAGATTCATTAAAAGCTTCAAGATAGTTGATATACGGTTTACAGTATCTTTCCTTGGCTATGGCTGTTGGTCACACTCTATGGGGATTTATGCAGTTTTAATCACATTTTACGCTTCTTTATTTAAAAACCAAGACAGAAATGATGTTATAATGTTTTGGAAGTTGTTATGAGACAATTATGGAAATGTGTTGTATGAACAAGTATTTTATGAAATAAAAGTCTGATGTTTTCTGCTGCTTATATATATATATATATGTGTGTGTGTGTGTGTGTGTGTGTGTGTGTGTGTGTGTTTATATCTGTCTTGGGTTTTATCTGTGACTTTTACTTACAAACCTCCACCAAAGTTAAGGCAGTCCCTTGTGAGTGACCTTAATGGAGGGTGGGGTGTTTCACTTGGTATCAGAGCATAGATTTACCAGACTAGATAAAAAAATTTGAAACTATTTTCAAAAAGAAGTTTAAAGAAGTTTAAAGAAGCATCTTTTTCAAAAAAAAAGTGTTTTTTTTAAAAGGCATAATTCTCCAAAAGCCTTATGCACTATCTCTCTATCCTTTTGTCTTGAATCTTTCCTTTTTGTTTCAGCATGTTTGGGGACCTTAATCCCCAGCTACAGACGCTTTTACTCCTCCTCCTCCTCTACGTGAAACAGCAAGTGGAAGAATCGCAAAACAAGAAGATGGATAATAGTCAAGGAGGAAAGGAACACAACAATAATAATAAGGCACGTGAGAAAAGGAAATGTTATTTCTGTGGCATTGTGGGACATATAGCAAAAGACTGCAGAAAGAAGAAGGCAAAGATGAATGGTGGTTGCTTCAGTTATGGCGAGACAAGACACTTGGCTAAGAACTGCCCAAAGAAGCGGGGGCAGGGACAGAGGACTGGATCTACCTCAGGCGGACAAGTTCACGCGCTGGTGGCACCTCCACAGGAACGAGGTAGAAATATTTCAGTAGAAAGCTTAGTTTATCTGTATGAAAGTTCGCACTCTCTTTGATTCTGGTGCATCACACTCCTTTATTTCATCTGCTTTAGTAGAATTTCTGCACCTAGACACTAGTATGGTAGAAGGTCCCTTGGTTGTTTCAAATCCAATTGGGGGCTCGACTTATTTGTCGATGGTTTGCTTGGATTTGAAAATCCCTATTCTAAATGTTGAATTTAGATGTAGTGCCTTTGTTTTGGGCTTCTTAGGGTATGGACTGATCTTAGGCATGGACTGGTTATCCAGTAATGGTGCCATTCTTGATTGTGAGAAAAGAGTGGTTGGCTCTTGACTCGGCTCGATAACACTCTAGAAATTTCGTGTAATCCCTTGAATGCTGTTATGCTTATTTATCTAGTGTCGCTTGATGCTTCTGTTGAGAATTTGCAGTCGGTTAAGGTAGTCCAGGATTATCCGGATGTCTTTGAAGAGGTGAAAGGCTTACCTCCGAAGCGGGAAATAGATTTTCGCATATATCTTGTTGATAATGCAAAGCCCGTAGCTCTGCCTGTTAGACACATCGCTCCGAAGGAGAGAAAGGAGCTCAGTAAGCAAGTTAAGGAGCTTCTCGAGAAGGGGTTTATAAGAAGGAGTATCTCGGAATGGGGTGCTCCAGTGGTGTTCGCCACCAAAGCAGATGGTTCACTACGTCTTTGTGTGGACTATAGGGAGCTGAACAAGCTGACTAAGAAGAATAGACACCCAGTTCCCCGAGTAGACGATTTGTTTGACCAGCTTGTAGGTGTGTCGGTCTTTTTCCAACTTGATCTGGCTAATGGGTTCCATCATCTAAGGGTAGCTGAAGATAGCATTGATAAAACGGCGTTCAAAACCCCAGACGGTTTCTTCGAGTGGCTTGTCATGTTTTTCGGTTTGACAAACGCACCCGCTTATTTCGTAGACCTGATTAGCAGGGTGTTCAGAGAATTCCTCAATAAGTTTGTGGTGGTCTTCGTAGATGATATCTTGATCTTCTCAAAGAATGAGGAAGAACATGCTCAGCATCTGAAAGAGATCATGGATACTCTCTGTGCACATCAGCTAAAAGCCAAATTCTCCAAGTGCCACTTTTGGAGAAAGGAAGTAAGATTTCTGGGGCATATAGAGTCCAAAGAGGGGTTGGCTGTGGATCCCGCGAAAGTGGTGGCAGTGCAAGATTGGAAGACACCAAGAAATGCAACCGAAGTTCGATGCTTTCTTAGGCTAGCCGGTTTCTACCAAAAGTTCATTAGGGATTTCGCGAAAATCTCAGCTCCACTCACAAGGCTAACAAAGAAGAATCCGGCGTTCACTTGGGATTTGGATTGTGAGTTTGCTTTCCAACGATTAAAAAGTTCTCTCACAACAGCCCCCGTTCTGACTTTGCCAAGCTCAATGTTCACAGTATATACAGATGCTTGTGGTACGGGGCTAGGCGTTGTTCTGATGCAAGAAGGGAGGGTAGTAGCTTATGGTGGAAGAAAATTGAAAGTGCATGAAAAGAACTACCCAACCCACGATCTTGAGTTGGCCGCCATCGTCTTTGCGCTTAAGTCTTGGCGCCATTATCTCCTAGGTGAGAATTTCGAATTATATACTGACCATAAATCGTTGAAGTATCTTTTCTCGCAGAAAGATCTTAACTTGAGGCAGCAAAGGTGGATGGAGTTCCTTGCCTCGTATGACCTTGAAATTTCCTATACTCCCGGCAATGACAACGTAGTAGCAGATGCATTGAGCCGAAAGAAACTGACCTTAAGCCCTCTCTTTATAGAAAGGCAAAGCTTGGAGTATATAGCCGGTTTTGACTTTAGGCCCTCCTCGGTTTTTATAACTGGTTTATTGGCATCCCTAGAAGTACGACCCACTCTTTTAGACTCGATAGGGGCCGCACAACGAGAAGACCCACAGCTTGTGGATGTAATTGATCAACTAATTAGGGGTGAAACTTTTAGTTACCTCTATAGGTACTCCATCGATGATAAGGGTTGGCTAAGGCGAGATGGAAGACTATGCATCCCACAAGCTAGGGATTTTGTGAAGAAGGTTTTCGAGGAGGCACATCATTCCAAGATGACAATACACCCAGGTGGAGACAAGATGTACAAGGACGTAAAGAGAGCTTTCTATTGGAGCAGCATGAAGAAGGACGTGGCAGATTTCGTTTCTAAGTGTGTGACATGCTAACAGGTCAAGGCGGAACAAAAGAAACCTGGAGGACTGCTTCATCCTCTAGAAGTCTCGCAATGGAAGGGGGATAGCATTTCAATGGACTTCATTGACGGGTTGCCTAGATCAAGAAGAGGCAATACTAGCATTTGGGTAATAGTGGACAGTCTTACTAAAATCGCCTACTTTATACCTATCAAGAGTAAAAGAACTGCTTCCACTACTACAAAACACGACATTTGCGACGGTTGTTCAAGCTTATTTGAGACTGTTCTACAACCGTTGCATATGCGACCGTCGCAACATGCGTAAACTTACTGCGACAGTTTTAAAACTGTCGCAATATACAAGCTCTTGCGACGGGTTTTCTATAATAACAGTCGTTGTAGTATAATTCATTAGCGACGGTTTGTTTTGCAACAGTAGCAAGAAACCGATATTTAACTTCAAAACTTCGACCTTGTGCGACAGGTTTTAAATTAACTGACGCGATAAGTTTAGCATTTGCGACTGTGTTTTATTTACAACAGCAAATAACTTCTAAATTCAAAAGGTCGAATGCAACTGCATTTCATCTCAACCATTGTGATTATCAACTGTCAATACAGTTTAACATTTCCTAGCATATAAGCAATTCACAAAATATATGAACACAAGAACTACATGCACAATTCACAAAATCTTATATCATTTGAAAAGAAAACACCAACAATGATAACCATACATAAAAAATGTGAGTCATAACTTATCATATGCTAAGCACCAACCAATTCGTGTAAATACTTACATAATGCTTATTTCATCAGAAATTAACATTCTTCACATGACTAAAAAAACAAAATGGATCATCCAGCTTAAAACTGAAAATAGAACAATTTGTCTTCATGATGGTTGACTTGTATCGGCATCTGCCAAAAAAACCAACATAACATTATTTTGACTGCAATTGAAAATATATCAAACATAGTATCCTACACTGTGAAATTGGATGCTAAAAAATATGCGAACAACTGATCATGAACTACAAAATAGAGACACGAAAAGTACCGTAAATAGTATCCCAAAAGTAATGTGAACGGATCATATCCTTTTTGTAAACTGATGGGTAATATTTCTTCCATTAAATTTGGTTTGCAGTTTTTCTCCTCTAGGCTGAGCAAAGGAGAAAGTTGATAAAGAGAGAACGCAAGTATATTAATAAGCAAGTAAGATGATGTAATTAGTTAGTAAATGCACTATTACTGTAAATAGAAGGGATAACTAGTTTGTAAAGCATAAACTAACAATATTTTCAAGACATGTAACAACAAATTCACGTAATCAAGAATATTAAAACAAAAACACACATACACAATACTGGACTGGGCACACCAGCTTATAAACTATCAATCACCAGCTTATAAATTGTTTCAAAAACATGTTTATAATATGATTTTTGTTTACAAATAGTTTGACACGCAAGAGCAGTCAAAAATAAGAAGACATTAATATGTTCTAGAAAAAATATTTACTTTCTGAAACAGTTGTGGTACACATACATTCTAAAAAAAATTGACGCTCTAATTGTTTACTTTCACACGTTTCAGATTTATTCTATGGACATTGTCCCTTGAACTATTTATTTTGTGTAAAAACCACTGACGAATGATGACATACACACGAAGGCGTCACCTTGAACGTATGTGTATCAGTTTCAAATTTTGTCACATCCATTACCTAGGTCAATATCAGGATACCAAATGCTAGGATTTATGGCATTCATTTATTCACTTAAATTCTATTGTGTTCATTCACTTAAATTTACACTTTCTCTTCAAACCACTTCTGCAATTTGGTTGCAGGCTTCCTATGGTGCAATTTGGCTATTTGGGTTGGTACCTTCCGTTGGGCTTTTTGTGGAGTCTATCTCAAGCTCTGATAAGAAGTGCTTTTGGTTGTTTTGAAAAAAAAAATGAATCCTCTGCCCAAAGCAGAAGCAACTGTTTCTACGAATGGGAATTGATATTTTGGTCGAGGGAGAAAAACAAAGCATGTAGGATGATTCACAGAGTGCATGTAGGATAATCAGTAGAACCTGTGTACGGCGAATTTACCTAAATAAAGAAGCAATGGTTGTATCCCAAACAAAAGAGTATTAAAAAGGTTACCTTGAAAATGAAGCATCAGCATTTTGCATGCAGTGAGTGCCGTGCACCACTCTTCATCTTCTCAGTAAGATTCCCACATTTCCAGAGCAATTTCCTCCCTTTCGGATCCTCGCTAATTCTGAAAATCCTACTAACAAGCTCGAGTTCTCTTATCAAAGCATCTCTGTCCCATGCACGTGCGCGATGTTGGAAAACATCTTTGACCCATCCCAGCAATTCTGATGTTTTATAGCAAGCTTGACATCTGAATCGCATCTGCGAGTAGCTCACTACTCCTCCAAACTGGCCCATCCCACTCGGCCCAAATGCATTGCACAGTCAGTGTGTGCCCAGTGTGCACACACGTCACAAACAATTCAACGACATGTATTAACTTCAAAGTCAAATTTATTGCATATCCCACACATGCATTGGTTGCAAAATCCATTACTGTTAGTACAGATATCACAACTACATTCAACAGCAGGGAGTGAGATCTAAAAAGCAATGTTCCTCCACCTCTTGTATAGAAATACTTCGATTAAGTGGCTTTGAGGAATGTTGATACCTGGATGAAGGAAAGCTTGTATTCCTGGGTTGATCGCAACTAATATTTCAAGTTGCACTCTATGAGCTTTAACTAGGTTGTTTGGTGATAAATCGGTTCTATTGTGAACCAGATATTAAAGATTCAATAGCTCCTCTCTATTTTGAGGACCTCCAGTTCCATCTAGAATAACTCGAGAGCTCGTCTAAAAGCTCAATGGGCATAACAGTCATTCTATCAGAAACGACTTCAATTCTGTCATGAGCTAGTTTGCAGCGTTAGTTGCTTGCTTACTAAAGATATCCTTCGCACAACTTGTGATTCTGTATATTCATTTTCACCTTTCTTTATCTAGTTTCTTTACATCAGGGATTGCGTTGGAATAATTAGTTTGAATAGGCCACGTTTCTCGGGAGCTAGTGGTATCAGTAGGCGAATCGTGATTTTGATCAGAGTTATACAAGAGTTCATGAGGATCTGAAGAAGCTAGAGAAATTGAAGTCTGTAAGGTTTCTCTTGGATGATGGCGTGGAGGAAGCATTTTTGGTGTGTGGTTAACATTTGCACTAGATGACGCACCCATTTAATAAATCTTTATATCTGAGACCCAAGCCTAGCACATGAAATAGAATCAGAAACTTGCAACAACAAAAACTAACATGTTAAATGTACAATATTTCAATATGGAAAATACTGAAACAATACATGTATCATAGCCTATCACTTCATCCCCCATACCATAATGATAGAACAAACTGAAGAGTAAATAATTCGTATCATGATTTAGATCCATAAATCCGTAATCGTAGTTCTTATATTATCAATTATTTAACTAACTAGACATGAAAGCTTTTGATGCCAACATCACCATCATTTACAAAGCAGTTGTATAATCATATAGTTTAGTGCAAAATAAAAGAGTAATTTCACAATGCATGGAATAGAAGTTACGTTAACCTCCTATGATGTTTATCTCCACGTATGAGTTTGGTAATAAATATTGTTGCCGGCTGTTACACCAGAAGTTTCAAAGTTTGAACACGAAGAAACTATTGAAGGCCAAGGCCAAAAGTTATTGCTTATAAATAATACAAGACTATAACTTGACAGAAAGCATGAAGCTATCGAATGCAAGCTATTGCATGTCACTGGTGAAGAAATTACTGTCACCATCCTATATGTGCTAAAAATAAACTGATTATAAATGTTCTCTATTGTGCTAAAAATCAAACTCTATGACAGAAAACATGAATTCTAAAATTAAACTCAGTAACAGAAACAAATTACTGATTCAAAATAAAGAACGGGTCCAAGCTTTAAAAAATAGAAAGAATAGTAGATCGCAGAGCTTCACTTTGCAAATAAAACAGAACAGTAAATATAAAACAGAACGGTATAGATATCCATAGCAGTATGGATATATAGAGCTGCATAAACAATAAGCATAAAACAGAACAGTATAAATAAAAAATGTCCAAACCCTCATGTGAAATTATCCATAGCTTCACTTTGCAAGTAATCCAGAACAGTAGATCATAGTGCCGAAAAAAATACAAACTAAAGGACATAGCCAAACCAAAACTTCAGCCATCACAAGGCATGGAACCTTCCTGAGTTGGTGGATGGAACCCTGACAAATGCATATAATCATCACTATCAGCATGCAACAGCATTTTTTTTAATGAGTGACTTCAACATTACAATGTAGTAAAATCATTAAGACATAAATGCGGTCTAATACATGCAATAAAAAAATTTCCCGTTGCCAACATTCCACATTCATGACATTCTATAGAAAAACAATAAGGTTCTCATAAATAATAAATGAGTAGGCCAATGCCCAGTATACACACGAACTGAGGCCGGTCATGAAGTGTTGATGGAAGTGTTTACTTAAGTCTGTCGGTTAATAAATGATAAACAATAAGGAATCAACTCATATGATTAACAAACCAGCCTTGCACACACACGAACTGAGGCACGTATGTGATTTGAAATCGCTCAAATACAAATTGCTGACTTAGCATACTTCAAACAAAAATCAATGATTGTAACATGTCAAAGGATATCTATGGGAATAGATGTGAAATCCATTAAGGATTGAGAAACTACAATACTGGTGCTGTATGAGGTTAAAATACATCTATATCGAATGCCTTCACTGTGGCCTCGTGAACAGGGGCATGCTTTTTAAAATCGGTAGCTGTAACATCCTAAGAAGCTAGGCGCGATGTCACAATCTTGGTCTTTTTACTTGTTATGGTGGAGATGGTTGTGTAATATTTAGGTTGTTTGAGTACGTCGATTATTCCACTATGATGATCTATTACTACCGACCATGACTGGTTTTTATTCACCAAGGGGACAAAAAAGCAAGAAATGATCACCCTAAGCCTAGGAATGCCTGCCATGAACACTGCATACTTTATCTGGAACTGTATAGGCGACTCTAAAACACAAGAAATAGTGCACAACTATACACAAGAAATAGTGGTAATATAGCCTAGTTGAAGTTTTATGAACATGTTGTAAATAAAAGGAAAAAATGAGCCAGAAAAATGTAACCTGCATAACAGCCCACCTAGCGCATTCAGTTCACTCTTTCTTCCACTACAATCCCCTTAATTCATCATAGGTACATCTGACCTGCTCACCAAAATATTTGAAAGTCGCGTCATAGCAATGATTGATATACTATTTAATATATTCATTAGAAGTAATCAATCCAAAGTTTGACTATTAACAGATCAATGAAGATACAATAGTTAATAAGCAATGCTTCAACTTTATTATTGAATCTTAAAGCAACCTTTGTTTATTGAAGTTTAGTCAAATTTATTATGGATGCTCTCACATCAGTGCAAATGTTACGAGTATAAAATGGTATGTTTTAAGTTAAAAAAAATAGTTATAAAGGAAATATCGATTGAATTTGGAGCTTTTTTGATTCCCTCCTATTCATATGGATTGAACTGAAATATTAGAACTAGGCTGTGACGTAGATATTAATGTTTCCAGTGCTCTTATGGAAAGTAATTGACCGTTTGCATTTAGGCTATAACAATCAACCAAATCATAGATAATCAAGGCCAAAAACAATGCAATCATGCAGCTGAAGCAATCAACCATAAAAACAATAACAGGTTTTGAATGTACACTCCACGAATGATTATTCGATCATGACATTTATCTTGTAAATTTTCTAAGTTAGCAAATAAGACTTGGAAATAAATAATCTAAATGATCTAAACATTAAACAATGTAGAAAAAGAATAAAAATAATTAAAATAATGAGAATGATGTAGACATTAAACAATTTAAAAGATAAATGATAGTTGGTTTTACATACTTGTTTGCAGCAATCCAACTTGCGGTAAGTTTAGATTTTCGTTTTCTCCACTCCATTGGCAGGCCCGGCCCAAGGGCAAGACGGGTGAGACATTTGTCTAGGGCACCGTCGCCGGAGGTGGTGGAGGGGGCACCAGCAGGTAGCCAATGCTTTATAAAAAGGGTACTTCTTAAACTGTCAAGACAAGATAGTAAGCATTGACAGTGTAGTTCAGTGGTATGATCTTCAGTTATCTTGTAGGCAACCTGAGTTCAATTCCTGGCAGCTGCCTTTTCTAACTTTTCCTTTTGGTTCCTTTTTTACCACTGACTACTACTACAAAGTTGCCTAGGGCACCAAATACTTATGGGCCGCCACTGTCCATTGGATGTCCTTCTTTTGAGTGGTATGCTGCACCTGCACACTGCCAAATTTTATACTTATATTAGCTCGTTTATAAGTGTAGCAGCTAAGATTTTATACAAGTCCACCGTACAAAACTGTGTTTCCACTCTAGCAAATATTAAAATTTCATGAATGCAAATCTATCAAAACTGTTACGTATAAACATAAATTAAGTTTTAGTTTATCATGAAAGGACGCTGACATTTTGCTAAAGGTTGACAAATTTGTTTTATATCTGCGAGTCATTTATTTCGGTATTAGCCCATAAATAAATAGGAAAAGACTAGCGTGACCTCTAAATTTTTGGACTGGGCAAAATGACGCC
The DNA here is from genome assembly GCA_030737875.1 of Allium sativum. Taxonomy (NCBI): domain Eukaryota; kingdom Viridiplantae; phylum Streptophyta; class Magnoliopsida; order Asparagales; family Amaryllidaceae; genus Allium; species Allium sativum. The sequence continues at coordinate 961,131,203 of CM060912.1, read as the reverse complement.
AACACATAATTATTTGTTATCAAGGTCTAAACCAATTAATTCAAACATATTGAGATGTGGATTGAAATAAAGGGGAAGGACTGAGGAGCAGCCACTTTAGCTTAGTTTCGTCTGGTAGCAATTATCCTTTTTTGCATAAAGAAAGGTGCAATTGCAATGCACTAAATGAAATAAACAGTAAGTGATGTGAATGAAAACTTAGATTGCAATGTAACGGGAAGCACAAAATTGATAGTACCAAAACGGGGAAAAAATGTAATATGATATCTTTTTTATAAGGTTGGACTGAGAATGTGGTTTCCCAAAATAAAAACTAGGGAATTGTAAATAATAGAGAACAAAATAAGGCAGCAAAGGACAAAAGTTTTATAACCAGTGCTAGCAGAATTTTTTTTCCAGAACAAATGAATACATGTGTTGTATGAGTTTTTTTTTCCAGTCAGATGACAATTTATCACAAGATCAGTATAAGAGTTTAGTTTCCTAATTAAAAATGCATATGCAGCGTGTCTTGTTACCTGTATCAATAAAAAATTTCATGCAAACAAAAGAATTGCCATGTGTTTGACAAAGAGACTAAAAGACGGTGCATATGAGTGTATCTTCAGAGAATGTCAAACATGTTGCTATTTGGTTTCATTTATCAGATTTATGTACACATGCACCGTTCTTCGTTGGTTGTCCTCCCTGATGGATTGTTGAACAGTAGGTTTATTTAGAGATCAGTATCTATAACCAACCTCAGATCGTGGAAAACAAGAAAGGGAATAAGAACACATGCTAGAAATTCCTAAACTATTTTTCCTTTGACAAATCTCCTTGATGTACTACTACATTTTGCAACTTATTCAAATCATATACTGAACCAAACCATATTACCTCGGTAACTAATTGTCATAAGGTTGGGATAACTTCAAAATAACAAAAAAAAGAACAAATGTCTACATACACAAAAGATATAAATTACATAACATTAAACACTGCCAAAACACATAAAATATTTTGGATTCTTGAGCAAATTTCATAACCCTTTCTGCAATTTACCTTTTGAGAACCAGGTATTATTAAAGAACTAAGTGAATGATGGTACCGTGGACATCCAAAGAAAACAAAGTTTTGTCCACGCATTATTAAAATTTGGCAGTGTGCAGGTGCAGCATACCAATCAAAAGAAGAACATCCAATAGAGTGGAGAAAACAAAAATCTAAACTCACAGCAAGTTGAATTGCTACAAGCAAGTATGTAAACCAACTATTATTTATTTTTTAAATTGTTTAACATTTACATCATTCTCATTATTTTTATTATTTTTATTCTTCTTTTACATAGTTTAATGTTTGGATCATTTAGATTATTTAATTCCAAGTCTTATTTGCTAACATAAAAAATTTACAAGATAAATGTAATGATCGAATAATCATTCATGGAGTGTACATTCAAAACCAGCTAGTCCCATTACAAATACCGTGTACTAATATATGTTTAGGTTATTTGGTAAATATTGTAGGTTGAAGACCTAGTCGATGAAGATAAGTATATTTTTTTAATTTTTTCAGTAGGCATAATAGAGCTTGGCAATTCTGCATTATTTTGAATAGAACATAATAAACAATGCTGTCATGACGTTGTGCGCACTCAACCAGAAACTATTAACGTAGTTTTCCAGCCATGACTTTTATTTTCATATATGTGATGCAAATATAAACTTGCACGAATGCATGATAAGTGAAAAGTGATTTGGAAATGCATTATGAGTCTAGGTTACAAAATATTTCTTATCAAACTAGAGATAATTTTCTAATTATGAAACTGGAATTCCAACTTTTATCAACTATTCAAAAAATAACTCATAATAAAGCATTAAACCTTTGGACATACACCACCAACTAGCTGGATCTCTCTAGCAGAAATGTATTTGTTTTTTCAACCCTCGGTTTATATTTAATTGCCACTAGAGTTACATATACTTCTAGATATAACCTAGTGGAGATGCATAAACTTCAATCATTGTTAGCTCATAGTCAAACCTAGTTCCGTTACCTGTAGTGCTTTCCCAAACCCACCTCATCCGCTAATAGTGTTTGGCTACCATGCTGTAAAATAAACCAGAAAAGATAATGTATGCTGATTTAAAAGCCACAATTACCATGACATTTAAACTTCATCTACATACCATAATAAGTATGATTATCCTTTTTGAAGGTGAAGCTTATGAATATCAGCTTCTGTTTACAGGACACTACACCTACGAAATACATCAAATTAACAAATTATTACTGGAAATTAGAAATAGTTTTAATATACCTGATGCACATACATAAATATAACTGTATATTTTACATAACCAACAAAAAAGAAACCCAAAGTAGTAGCGTATATATACCTGTATTAGATCGGTGGAGCAAATAGGCAGAGACGGAGGTACTGACAACGGATCTGGTTCCGTTTGTTCTAAACCTAAATCTGGCGATATCAAACGATGTCGATCTGAGAAGAAAGCGAATCGATCTCGTTTCTAGGTTTTTTTATGTATATCATAAATGGAAGTGTGAATGCTACTGGCTCTATAATTCGATGTTAATCGATCCGACGTCGATTTGGGATTAATCAACCATAAGCACTTTTGATTAGTAGGAGAAAGAGGGGACGAAGGATATGGGGAAAAAGAGGAGATAGAAGTGGGGTAAAAATTAAAGAGTTAACCTATATGTACACATAAAGACCCAAATAGCCATATTTGTTTACTCATCTGCGACCGTTGTGTCCGCCAATTGTAGCAAATTGTATATATTTGCTACTGTGTTTAAATAATACCGTCACATATTTGTCTTCTTCCTCATTTTCTTGAGAACTTGCTACGGTTTGTAACTACAATAGTCGCACATAACCATATATGCTACTGTTTTTAGCTAAAGCGTCGCAAATAAACAGTTTTGTACTAGTGTTCGTCTCTAGCTTCTCTTTATCTAAAGGAAATAGTTCGACTCCATGGAATACCCTCCAGCATAGTGAGTGACAGAGACCCCATCTTCACGAGCGAATTTTGACGGAGTCTGTAAGAAGCTGTCGGCACATAGTTATGCTTGAGAACGGCCTATCACCCCCAAACTGATGGTCAGACAGAAAGGGTGAACATAGTACTAGAAGATCTTCTAAGACTGTGCGTTCTTGACTTCAGAGGGACTTGTGAGGATCATCTTCCTTTAGTGGAATTTGTCTATAACAACAGTTACCAAGCCACCATCGGTATGGCGCCCTTCGAAGCTTTATATGGAAGACCTTGCTGATCACCAACTTGTTGGTGGGAATCCACTGACAAGATTATACTTGGGCCAGACATGATCAGAGAGACTTCAGAAAAAGTGGACTTGATACGAAGGAGAATGAAGACTGCCCAAGACAGACAAAAATCCTACGCCGACAAAAGAAGGACCGACCTTGAGTTTGAGGTTGGGGACAGGGTTTTCCTTAAGTATCCCCTTTAAGGAACGTCGTTCGCTTTGGATCCGCAGGAAAGCTAGCACCAAGATTTGTAGGACCGTTCCCTATCATCGAGAAGGTTGGGAAAATGGCTTATAGAGTAGAGCTGCCTAGAAGATTGGCTGGAATTCACAATGTCTTTCATGTTTCTCATCTCCGGAAATGTCTACATGAATCAGCGGAAGTGGTGGAGCCAAGCATTCTTGAAGAAGACGAAGTGGAATGCGAAGCATCTGTGAGGAGAGTTCCAACTCGAATCGTAGGAACTGAAATCAAAAAGCTACGCAAATGCAAAGTGAAGCTCGTCAAGGTTCAGTGGAGCGACACCAAGGAACACGCGACTTGGGAAACTGAGGATAGAATACGCTCGGCCTACCCTTTTCTTTTTTAGGGTACATCTTTGACCTCTCTTTTTCCTTAATTTGTGCTTGTATCTATCTTTTTAGGTATATCTCCTCGATATTATCCTTTATCCTTAGGTAGAAACCCCTTTGGGTGTAAACATGTATTTGAAACATGTTATGGTTGATGGCTGCAAGTGGTTGCTAATGGTTGCTCGTGGATGCATATACACACAACCAAGGTCTTAGATCGACTCAATCACTTCATACTGCATATGCATATATGTATTTATATTTGTATGTGGTTGAAACTTGATATGTTGTCGTATGGATGTCGCATTTGTATTGATGGTTGCACACTCATGAAGAATTATGAGTAAGGGACAAATTTGCATACATAATGGATTCATGACACTTACATGATTTGCATTAAAGAGGTCAACTGGATCAGTAGACCGCCTGATTTTGCATTAGTTAAGGACGTATACACACACTGTGCATGTAATCATAAAGCATTAGAAGTCTTTTAAGGACAATGGACGCCTGTGTTTGTTGGTTGAGTAGATGGACGATTGGATGTTAGGACTTACGTTCTCCAAGAATTGAAGATTTCGGGGACGAAATCCTTTAAGGAGGGGAGAATGTAACACCCCGAATTTTCTGTTAACTGTAACTTAACAAATTAAAATATAATTAATCCTAAATGATGAAATCAAGGGAAATGGGGTACGTCATTGCGTTCGTCTCGAAATTCTGCTTGAGATAGAGTCCAAGTTTGCGTAAAACGGATAACGTATGAAGAAGATATGGACGAACGAAGTTGGGCAGAAAAAACAGAAACGGGTCAGAATGCACTGGCGCACATGGGAAGTGCGCCAGAACAAAATTGCACTGGCGCACTTGGGAAGTGCGCCAGTACAATTTTTGCACTGGCGCACCTGCCAAGTGCGCGCAGGTCAGAAAGACCTGTTGGTCAGGCCCTAGCTGGCCTGGTCAGGGTCTGGTCGAATTCTGAGGCTTGGCTGAGTCACTAGAGCTTACATGTCACTTTCTGATTGGCTTCTCTTGAGATGGATGGTCTGGATTCACTCTAGCTTCATCGACGGCTCTAATTAGATTGAAATTCTATAAATACGACTCAAGTCTAACCCTAAATTCACACAAATTATATAATACTAAAGCTGTCATGCTGCTGGAAAGAAACTAGGAGTGGCCGTCAGTTAGAAAGCCTAGAGACAAGCCAATACTAAAGCAAAACACGAATCAAAACAACATTAGTCTACCCAAAGGAAAGCATATCGAATCCAGAATTCAGAATCCAGAATCCAAGTTCGTCGTTCGTTGTAAGTATAGTGATTTTTGCGATGAGAATAAAACTAAGACTTGATTCGATGTAAATTGGAAGTGGAATTGTGCTATTATGTAACGACGATGTTAATTAATATCTATGTATTGAAATGATTGTGTTGCGAATGAAATTGGGGTGTTTGTGTATAATTAAGATTGATGTTGATCCTATTGTACTTTTACAATGACAACATCATCACAAACAACTTGTATAGTTCATGTTTATATGATTATATAGGTTGTTTGTGATTAGAACCTCATGTATATACTTTATGCAAGAACCTTTATGCTTAAATGGTTATGTTCATATACATGCCCCTATGTTTATAAAAAAGTTGCAAGTTTCTAATTTGATCCATGTCAAGATCCACTTTAGTACATGTTTCATGTTGTAATTAGATATGCGAATTGATCTAGTTCACACCCTTGTCATAAAGTTATACATATTTACGAAAATGTCATATTCTTGTCATGTGCTCGTGATGTTCGATGTTATGCCTAGATCCAAAAATAAGTTTAGACTTATGTTGTCTAAATCATATGATAATTCATGTGACACCTATTTGGTTAGAGCCTTATTTCAATGCAAATTCACATATATGTAAATTGATTTAGGTTATGCTGCAAATTCACATATATGTATATCGACTATTTTGCAAGTTCATATCTATGACATTCATGTTGACTATTTTGCAAGTTCACACCTATGATGTTCATATTGACTATGCCAAAAATGCCAAGTTTACACCTATGTTATGTTTATGTTTATGAATTCCCTTATGCCTATTTGTGTGCACTAAATTAGGCTAAGTTTTTAGCCTAATATTATATGTTAAGACTATGCGAACGAAAATTAGGCTAAGATTGTTAGCCTAATGTTTAAACGGGGTAACGTTGGGAATATTAGTAACACTTGACATAAAAATATATGAAATTGGCAAGTTTGTCACATGCCAAAATTGGTGGCATTTAAACGGTATAAATTCTTATACCAAAAATGTTAAACTTGGAATGTGGGCCATAACATTTAATTGTTGACAAATTTACATATATTCAGTAATAAAGACAAACATGTAAATTTAGAAAATACGAATATACTTAACACGAGGTTAGATTGAGTTGTGATGTAAATCTGCCCGGACCCGCCCGACTGTCCTGTAGTCATAACAATACCTATCCAATGTGCGTGGTTAAGCATTGAGCCCAATAAGGACCCGAGGTTAGACTGAGTTACGGTGTAAATCTGCCCGGAACCGACTGGCACATCCAGTAACCATAACAATATCTGTCTAATGTGAGTGGTCGATGCTTTAAAAGGCTAAGGACAGACAAGTCAGGATGGTAGGGTTAAGTTAACTAAAACACTTAACTAATTCAACATGTTATTGAAATTGATGGGTGGGGTTAGGTAAATACAGACACATAACCGCTTAACATGTTTGACTAGAAAACCCTAGTAATGGGGACCCATTTCAGCAGTAACCCAATTATGTATCATGGTACCCTAAAACTAGGTAGGGTGGGGCACGATTACTAGGCTGATTGTAAGCGGTCAAAGCGACGGCGGTGGGTGCAACAGTGTGGGTTCTAACGGAGTGCGGGCGTGCACACACTTCGGAGCAGGCAAACAGGGCACTAGAGGCACTAGTAGTATAACCTATTCATTCTAAGGTTTGTGTCGTGTCGCCACCATGGGACTTGATACACCCCATGGTGGGGCCAGCATAGGTATCTACAATTTTTGGGGGCCGTAAGACACAGATAATTATGCGAGTAGGAGTCGATCTTTAGAAAAGGGGATCACTTTATCTCCAACATGGGGTGACAGTTAAAATAATACAAGTAGGTGCGGAGATATAGTGTGAGGTGCGATAATATATTCGTTTCAAACCACTTTATCTTAGTTTATGATACTATCATGTTCCAGTTTATGCCTATCGTGCCCTTCTTCTTATTCCCATACTGAAGAGTCACTAGACTTACCAGGCTCTATGTCTGACCCTATTTTCTTTCGTCTTCTTTTCTTCCCCCCTCCCCCCAGGTCCACAAGGAGGAAATAACTTAGCTTGGTCAGATTCTTTAAAAGCTTCAAGATAGTTGATGTACAGTTTGGAGTCTCTTTCCTTGGCTATGGCTGTTGGTCACACTCTATGGGGATTTATGCAGTTTTAATCACGTTTTATGCTTCTTTTTTTAAAAACCAAGACAGAAATGATGTTGTAATGTTTTGGAAGTTGTTATGAGACAATTATGGAAATGTGTTGTATGAACAAGTATTTTATGAAATAAAAGTCTGATGTTTTCTACTGCTTATATATTTATATGTGTTTATATCTATCTTGTGTTTTATCTATGACTTTTACTTACAAACCTCCACCAAAGTTAAGGCGGACCCTTGTGAGTGACCTTAATGGAGGGTGGGGTGTTTCACACCTCGTGGTATACATAACTAGTAGATAATGTAATAGGGTTATGTAATTAAAGACACCTAGTGGTATACATAACCGATAGATAATATAATGAAGTTATGTAATTAAAGACACCCTTTATGGTAAGCATAGGACTATGTAATTAAAGACACCTAAAAGAATACATAGTCAGTGGAAAACCTAATGAGGGATACAAGTCAAGGAAGAGAGGTTGTATCATACTGTGTAGGACCCATTTCAGTCAGTAACCTGGAGTTGGTATCAAGTAAAGACCTCTGTACTAGGTGGAGAAGGGGTTCACTTATTGATTTATTGTTAGATGTCCAAACGAGGCAGATAGTATGGGTGGCGCAAACCGAGCAGGGACATGTGCGTGCATGGGCTGGGCAGAGTGGGATAAAACGACCGTGACACAAGTAGATATAGTCGTGCACACAATGGGTTGCCACTTTAGGAAGTGATACCTCCTACTATGGGGCCAGCACAGGATATCTATAGTGTGGGGTGTCGTTCGATTAGGGTAGGGGTTAGGGTATACTTGGACGTAGGACCTAAGCCTACCAACTTATAGTGGAAGGGATCATCTCATTTCAGTTATACTAGTAATAGTGCAGAGTAATCATTAGTGAGGCACATACACCTTAACTTTCTTACCTTCTCACACCTTCCATTTATGTAGTTATTCTCTCTTATCCACTATATATGCCTGTCATGTTGCTTTTAATTATCTTTTGGCTAAAAGTAACTAGACTCGCCAAACTTTATGTTTGACCCTGTTGTTTCTCCTTCTTTCTTCGTCGCCCCCCCCCTAAGGTTCTCAGGGAGGAAACACTCAGATTTAATCAGGAATCAGATAACATTTTGCTAGGAGCTACTTCTGAAGTATGGCTCATGTTCTTGTCTCTACTATGGCTTAACTCTTTTTACTGGGGGAATGATACTTTTTATTTACTTATGTACTCTGGTGGGTGGTGCAAGACAGAAGTATTTTTATTTTAATGGTTTTTATGACTGATGAAATTGTGGACCACAGTATTATGACTTGTGTTTGAAATAAAAGTTTAAATTTTCTGCCGCTGCCTTATTTATATCTATCTTGTAATTATTTTGTGCATGTTTACCTATAGCGCTTCACGAAACTTAATGCATTCCCTAGTGAGTGACATTAACGAACGTGGGGTATCACAATCATATCCTAAAGGGAGCAACTCAAATAGCCCTACTACATTTCCATGTTTTAATCATTTATCAGATGATGAGGCTAAAGGTCATGTGCTACTCTTTAAACAACAGACCATCTTGGAATGCTAACACTATCCTCCAAGCAGAAATGTAATGTCAGCATTCGTCCGTACAAGTCTGTTTCGAGTATAAACAGAACCAAATAACTTCATCTTCAATTATATTATCAATATAATCCCAGCTCAAAATGTTTCAACTGGATCAAAGTGGTTTACAAACAACTAGGTCTTGTGTTGGTCACACTGAAACGACATTCGATAATTTTGAAAAACTCAACTTTGGTTCTTTAAGAAATAAACCATCAATACATAAGAGAGGAGTTCATCTCCTAACCGTTTATGATAATGGATTTCCTTATCATTTATCGTATAAATTTCCAAACTCAAATTCCCAATTTGATAGTTGATTATTTAACTAGCAATTTCAGAATTAACAATCATTCAGGGATTCAATTTCACATAGCAATTTACTAAGCCTCATTTTATTAATCTCTTATTAATTAAAATATTCTAATATTTTCATATACTTATCTCAACAATATAAGTATATACATAAAATAGTATATTTTCGATACTTAGAAAATATGTTTATATACTTATCCCACCGATTTAAGTATGTCCACAAAATATTTTGGAAAGATTATTTCTTCAGAACCAAATTCAGGTGATCAGAACAAAAATTATTTAAAAAGAATTTGAGATAAAAAAGACCCAAATACTATTACTACGGTGTTTAGCATGAAACATGTGTCCACACCACCATAATAAAGAAGGTCAACTTAGATGAATCAATTTGTTTTATAAATTTTCTTTTATAAATCCTTGTATAATCTCTTCATAATCCCATAAATAGAAATACTTGAATATAATAGAATATCATTTGTAAATCTCCTATGCAAAATATTATTTTAAAAATGAAATCATTTTTATAAAATAATTTAAAATATAAAAATACTTTCTTTTTGTAGATATCCTTTAGTGTTATAAATTAGCCTTGGATTAGCTTTAAACCCTCATTAATAGAGTAATTAAATAACTTTAGAAACATTACTAAATACAATTCGTAAACTTTTGAAACATCATAAATGAATAACTAATTATCTTAAAATCATTATAAATAATTAAAATTATTTTAGAACTGTAACAACCCGTATTTAATATAACATGTTAAAACGAGAATCAAGGCAGAATTTAATTTTAAATTCTGAATCAAGTAGAACGGGCAATGCCATTGCATTCGTCTCGGAAAAATACGCGAAATAGAGTCCGAGTTTTCGAAAATCGGAGTCCGTATGACCCGGTTAAGGCCCAAAGAAGTTTTCGGGAAATTTGAATTTCGAAACATACAGAAATGGGGCCAGGCGGGAAAATTCCCGCCCAGACAAGTCGACAGGCATGTCGACAGGGCTGTCGACTTGCCCTGTCGGCTGATTCTGATCTGGTGCACCTATTTTCTATCTTGGCTAGGTTTTTGGGCCTGGTTTGAAATCTGACGGTTCAGGTTGGTCCTAGGGTTAATCTAAGGGCCTAAAACTATCCTAATCTCTATAAAAAGACCCTAAACCTACCCCTAAACCCTCATTATTCACTCATGTAACTAAACTATGGCCAAATTTCTACTCTCATGGCCTCCATCTCAAATCCCTAGAGCCTATGCATTCAAATCGGGTTCAAGTCAAAAGATGCAAGCTTGCTACACCAAAGAGAGGCAAAATCAACGTTGCTATGCAAGTTCCATGACGATTCTTCAACAAAGGAGGCACCTTTCTTAGCCAAGATGATTCATGCTTCTTTCTCTAGGCCTAACTATGTAAGTTCTAGCTACTTTTAGATGGAAACGGTAGTTTTGATAATGACATGGGATAAAATGAGGCTAAACATGATTATGCGAACCTATATGAACCTTACCTTGCCTCTTGTGTTCATGTTTATGATTTTAGGCCATGTGAGTGACTTAATCATGCCTCTCATGCTATGCATAACCTAGTTTAACTTGCAAGTTTGGATCTTTATGCATGAAATGCTAGCATGAACCTTTAGGAACCACTTTACGTGTGAAACATTGGCTAAGACAAGATTTTGGGGCTTATGCATGTTTATGAACCCAAACCCCTTATGGTAACATGCAAGTTTGTGGCCAAATCCTTTATGAGATTATGCATGCTCGTGGCCAATCCCCTCTTTTAAGTTGTGCATGTTTATGGCTAAACCCTTTTTGATAATATGCATGTTTGTGGCCAAATTACCTTATGACACTATGCATGTTTATGGCCAATCCCTTTATGATGTTATGCATGTGGAAGCCAAGCCCTTTTTAGCATCATGCATGTTTTGAGACCAATATGTGACATAGTATCCTTACTATGTTGGCTCGCTTTGCTTGCGTTGGGAAAACACGATTTTGGGTAGTTAGATAAACATGAACATGTCGTGAAATCTTAAGTTGATTATGACATGTGTTTATACTTGAAAATATGACTTGAAAGATAACATGGAAGTTGGCATGTAAGTATGCATAAAAACATGAGCTTGGGAATTTACCTATTAAGTTAGGTCTACCCTTTGGGAATTTACCTATTAAGTTAGGTCTACCCAAATGCTTGAAAACTTGTAACATGTTTTGGAAACATGATGAACTTAGATAATATAAGTGTGGCCAACTCGAGGTTGGGTTGAGTTTGCAACGTAAAACTACCCGGAACCGACCGGCCTAACTAGTAGTTGCAAACAATAGGACCCAATGTGAGAAGTTGGTCATGTCGCGCTTAAGACCCGAGGTTAGACTAGGTTGTGGTGTAAATCTACCCGGACCCGCCCGGCTTAACTAGTAACCACAACAAGGTCTAATGTGAGAGGTTAAGAGTGCATTAATTAAATTAATGCCACATGATAAGGTTAAGTAAATTTGACTAATGACACTTAACCGATATGACACGAATGGGTAGGTTAAGTGGGACCGGGCTTGATTTCCTTAATGACACTTAACCAATTCAGACTGGGTAATTAGATGAGGTTAAGTAATTAAGACTTAACTAACCTAACCACGATAATTAGATGAGGTTAAGTAATCCACACTTAACTAATCTAAACATGGTAATTCGAGGGGGTTAAGTTAAACACTTAACCAATTTAAACTTGGTAATTCAATAAGGTTAAGTAACCAATACTTAACCAACTTAATGTGATAATTTAATGGGGTTAAGCAACTTATACTTAACCAATTATACATGATGATTTGATGGGGTTAAGTGACCTAAACTTAACCAATCTAACTCGTTAATTTGATGTGGTTAAGCGACCTAAACTTAACCAATCTAACTCGTTAACTGGATGTGGTTAAGTGACCTATACTTAGCCAATCTAAGTCGTGAATTTATGGAGGTTAAGTTAACCCATACTTAACCGATATAACGTGAAAACATGATAAGGCTAAGTCACGAATCACTTGAATACGCTTGACCGATTTGACTCGGTAATTTGACAAGGTCAAGTTAATTTATATAATTAACCAATCTAAAATGATAATCAGACGAGGTTAAGTTATGGATTGCTTAATATACTTAGCCAACTTGACACATGGTTTGTAGGGTTAAGTCTTGGACTTGGATACTTAGCCAATTTTGACATGGTTTGTAGACGGGCTAAGTGACACTTAACCCATTAGAAAAACCCTAATTCGGAGGATTAGGTAAATAACCATAGTTAACAAGGATTATGGAAATAAGGCTAAGTGGTAAACCTTAGTTAAGGGAAACTAAGTAATAATTCTTAGTCAAGGAAATTTGGACCATTTCTTAGATAGATTAGTAACCCGATACGTTAGGTCAACGTTTAAGTATACGTGTAGGAGCGAGCTATCTGATTTAGATAAAGGCTCCAGCGAACTGGGTAACGAAGCAGCGACTTCGGGGAACGTGAGGATATTCTTGTGATCCCTCTAACGAAAATTTGAATTCAAACTTTGACTGACTGTGCAGGGTGGAAAATATAATGGATTTTAGTGAAACCAAAAATATTTAAATTTGTTTATCAATACCTTTCTAACGAATCTGAAAAATCGAAGTTTCATAACGGGAATCAAAAGTTATGGCCGAATGAATTTTCAGAAAGGTCGCTATATAGAATATATAGCCCTGGAAAATTGATATTTTGCAAACGACCTCGGAATTCGACGAAACCACTTTTGTTGGGTCTGGGATGTCAAACTATTGCTAGGTTTCAAATTTCATAATTTTTGAAGCTAGTATGTGAGCATGGCAAAAGAAAATGTGTTTGGTCAATTTCTGTTAAATTGGATCGACCAGAAAATATCCATTTTTCAAACGATCTCAGAATTCGATGAAACTAGTTTTGTTGGGACTGTAGCATCAAAGCATAGCTAGATTTATTTTTCTGCAATTTTTCGAATCAGTTTGTGGCCCTGGCAGATTGAAATGTACGTTCAAAGTTAAAAATTAAATGTTTTATACTTTAATATGAAAAATAACTGAATGTAGCAGTCGAATTGGCCAACGAAACATATCCCATTGTGTCCGGGATGGGGGTAATTAGCTAGGGACGACGGTCGTTGGGTTTGAATTGGTGTCCGTGTGGAGAAACACTATTTAAAATTTTATTAAAACTATGGGCCAATCAGAATTTTCCTTTCATTATTTTTAAAAATAAAAAAAAGTCAGAAACCCTTTTTTTTCCTCTCCCGATCGACGATCGACATCGTTCGCCGCTTCTCCCCCAAATCGTCGCTGCCACAGGCGATTTCAGCCTGCGCCACCCCCCTACCACGACGCGCCTCCCTCCCCTCTTCCAATCCGACCCTACCCCGACCCCTATCGCCTCATCCATCGCCAGTAACGTCGACCTAAAGTCGAACACTTCTCAGTGCCGCCACGTGCGCCACCGACCACCAAGCCACCTCAAACCACCATGCGCCGACTCCCCTCTCCTTCGTCTTCCACGTCATCACCTCTGATCATCCCATCGTGCCTCGGTTTTCGCGAAAACTGCAACCCTAGTTTTGAACCATCGATAAAGGTGAGTTCTTTTTTATGTTTGAGCTTTGAAAAATCATATCTTTATGATGTGTTGACGAAATTCGATGAAACAGGAAACATCGGGACCGCAAGGAAGCTCTCTACCACATAGAAGAGACCGCGGATTTTTCTGAGTCATCTACGATTTTTAGCACTCCGAAAACCGGTGAGAAATCTAAATTAAATGAATTTGAATGGAAAATGTTGTGTATAAATTATATAAGCGAAATATAAATTACACACGTGTTGTATACTTCATGTACATGCGTTGTGTAAGCTATATAAGCGAAGTATGAATTATACATGCATAAATAAAATAGTCATGTGTTGAAATGCAAGTGAAATATAATATATATATATATATATACTCCCCTTATCCACAAACCATGGACGATATTTATTGTTGTGAATTGGTGTGAAATATTGGATGAAAATACGAATGGTTGAATAATTGTTTGTGGTTGATATTGTTTGGTTGTGGTTGAAAAATACCCATTGGTGATTGAAATGAATTGGAAATAATTGTGGAAATAAAAATAAAACATGCCGCCTACGTGCGAATTAGATGCATGAATCCCCATTGTCAAAAACCGCGAGGTTTTACGGTAGAGCGAGGAGCCGTACTAGGGACGGTGCCGGTTTTAACTACCCTGCCGTTATGCTGCCGAAATTTTGAATAATATTCATGTGTTAGAATTATTTTCATATGTTGAAATTATCTTCATGCGTTGAAATTAAAGACATGTGTTGAAACGATATCCATGTGTGGAAATGCTCATGTGTTGAGAAGTGATGTGTGAAAATTAAATTCATGTGTGAATGAATGAAGTGTTTAAACAATAAAAATCACATTTTTATAATATATATGAAGTATGTAAAATATTCGCCTTATATATAAATAGTTTCAATAATAAAAATTTCATCTTTCTTATCTGAACAACATATATAAATTACCCATGTGTGGAAATGCTCATGTGTTGAGAGGTGTGTGTGTTAGAAAAGTTCATGTGTTGAATAAAAAGATTGAACAATAAAAATTACATTTTTATTTAAACTATGAAGTGTTAAAAACATTCATTGGTTGAATAAATATTTTAAATGATAAAAATATCATTTTTATCATATATGTGATATGCTAAAGATATGCGAGCGTTGAAATAAATATTTGTGAGAGAAATATTATTTTTAACATGCATAGGAACTAAATAAAATAACCATGTGTTGAAATATATTTTAGTTCACCAAAATTATCCATTTTGAAATGTGAAGTGTTAAAAATAGCCACTTGTTCAACTAAAATAGTCATGTGTTGAAATATATTTTAGTTCGCCAAAATTATTTATTTTGAAATGTTAAGTGTTAAAAATAGCCACTTGTTCAAATAAATATGCATGAGTTGAAATATTCATCAATTAGCTAATGATATGATTTTTGCCTATGCATGCAACATTAGAATGAATGGTGTTTTTAAACCAAAGTGAATCTGATATGAAGTTGAATGGAAAATGATAAGTGATAAGAATTGCATATATGTACATGCATATTTATTGAACAGGTTATAGCAAAGAGGCTAGAGAAGAGGAATAAAATTTTGTGCCCGACAAATAGGTACACGTTTACTGTTTTGTTTGGGTGATGATTTTATGAGCATGTTGGCTAGCCGCTTGGCTTTTTCTTTTTCTTTTTGACATGAGACGCCCGTGTGGCTATTTGGAAATTTTTCCAGCCCCTCCCGTACAAAGGAGGTTATGGCGAAATTTTCCAAAATTTAAAGGCGTTAGTGAAATTTTTGAAGTGAAAACGATATAGGAAGTTTTGAATGAACTATATTTATATAAATATATAAATATAAATAAAATTAAAACGAAACGTGGTCGTGCAGTTCATGTTTTGAAACCGTGATTTCAAACGACTAGTGCGGAAAATCCGACCATTGGATTTTCCCGGAACCGCAACCGTTGGGTTCACCTTGGAAATATCTTTCCAACGGCACCAACTTTGTAAAGATCCGACAGTTGGATTGTCTGGAATGTTTAATTCAAATCTGAAGAAAAACAGCGCCAGAAACGATTATATTTATATATATATATAAAATTAAATTAAATCGAATAACGACGCTGCAGTTCGTAAATTGAAATCATAACTTTAAACGAATAGTGTGGATGATCCGACCGTCGGATTTTCCCAAAACTGAAACCGTTGGATTCGTTTTGAAAGGATCTTTCTAATGACATAAAAATTGTGAAGATCCAACGGTTAGATTTTCAGATATGTGTAAAACAAATTTAGTGAAAAACAGCGCCAGTGCATCGGCACGACCTGAATCGTCTTTTAATTAAATATGGTCGTTTTAAATAAATAAAAATGGCGATATATCGTTATAAAATACTATAGACGATATAGAGTGGAAATAAACCAATTTTGTTGTGTTTGCTTGATATGTGATGGTTGAATGTATTTACATGAAAATTATAACTAAAGAACTGAAATGTGAATGTTGAATAGTCCAACCATGTGATAAATTGATTTGAAAATCTAAATATACGTGGGTTATTCGAAAAGGCCGAGTTCATCTCATTTCAAATAATCGATGGACGTTGAGAAGTCGAAGAGTCGAAGACGGTTGAAGACCGATGATCTTCACATTGGATGGATGGGCGCTACTGATGCTCGTGATTGGAGTAGCTACCGTGAAGGAGCTGAAGTAGTAGCCGTCCAGACATACTGTTGATTGTACGGATATGCGAGGAATTGGTGCGTCCAATTTCGTTCTAACCCAGAACGGACTAGTAAATGGACTGTGTGTCTGACATTGGATTTTGTTCAGTGCTGATTGATCTCTTTTAAATATATATCCATTTGGCGGCGGAGAATTTATTCTCTTGCTTAACGACCTTCTCTGAGACGCATGAGCTCAGAGATTATGTATTAATAGAAATCAGTCGCATGGAGTGGATTGCCTGTGTGGCATGCCTAAGTGGCATATGATCAAGGCTTCTTGTTGCAAAGTAAAGTCTTGTGATTGATGATCAAAGCATGGTCTGTGTGACGTAGCTTTGTGTATAACGTGAATTCGCGAGCCTCACACCCCGGTATGAGTTAAAAACGGGAGAAGGACCCAAGGAGTGCACGACGTTTCTTACTAGCTATGGTGGCGTCAGTGACCTCCCAGCCCTGACATTTATATCTACTTTTCACCTGTGTGGTTGTTGGAATACGAGGCGCCTCGATTATAGGTCTGTAAGGACCGGGAAACGTGTGTTCAGGAATAACTAATCCTCAAAAGTAAGAGAGGACCGGCCTTGGAGGATCCAGGGATTGCTGTGTGCGGTCCCGAGGCATTTGCTAGAGTGTCTCGAACGGAGAGGAGCTTGCCCCTTGCCTCGACTCATGATAGAACCCAATTTCCAATACGAAATTCCGGATGTGATTGTATTATTAGTACGGCGACATAGTGGTATGGATCATTTATGCCGCCTATGATTGATATTTATGATTGAAATCGCTTTTGAAACATATATGCACTAGTAATAATATCAAACACTTTTGTTTTATTCGTATGAAGCATTTTTGGTTATTATAAGGTAAAAACTCTATCCTCCGGCTTGCGTTGCATTGTGTGATGGGACCTGAGTCTTATAATGGCTTCATTTTATAAAAAGAATTGCGATGATTTAATCATTTACTTTATTTCTTGCACTAGCACTCATTGGAGTAAACCCGTTCCGCGAAAGTGGCATGGTCCTTTGATTTGCCTTATTATTATTGTTAATAAGTTAAGTAGATTTCTCATACCACTCCCATGACTGACTCGTAGTTTGTTTCACCTTACAAACTCGGGTGCCCTCATTTTCACATGGGCAGCCTAGTTACAGGTATCTGGTGCACCTTTTGGCTCATGGCGAGGCTTGACTACACCGTGCTAACTTTGACTCTTTCCGCCATTATAGTATATGTATTATGATTCCGCCATTGGCGATGTAGACTGATATTATTTTGTGTACTCTTTATGTATGATTCCGCATCTGGCGATGGTGATTGATTATGTATTATTATGCACTAAGTTGTATCCTGCACTGTGCTCTCTGATGTGGTGATATCTATATGATTCCGCTGTCATATGTGTGTAAATTATTCTATTTTATGTTTATGCCATTATCTGTGATCTGCTAATGATGATTGATGTGTTATATTCCAATGATTATCCTTAACACCGTGTAACGGGGTTTTGGGGTTGTCACACCCTAGCATCATTTTTTACAGCCACCGTTCTAACTGATCGATGGCTATGGCGCTCCAAACTTCTTCCCTTTCTATCTGCTAAATTACTCGATGATTTTCAAAACTCCAAACACCAAACCGAAGTACTAGGAGTGCTCTTTCTATTCAACGGTCACGATGGGTTTTAGTGTCCCGGATTTCACGAAATTGGCTCCTAAACCCGTTGGCTTTGGGCGCGGATGACGAGGTGGGGGGCCCACCGAGTTGGGCGGCGGTCTGGGCTTGGGGAAGGTCGAGGTCGGCAGTTCGAGTGGTGCGTTCTAATCGGCTCCGGAGTGCTTCGTTTGGCGTGCACGCGGTGGTTGGGGTCAACGAGGATGGTTTTTTTTGCTCCAGGCGTGTGCGTGAGAAGACAAAGAAGAAAGAGCGGCCCGATTTGTTTAAGGGTAAGGTAGGATTAACTAATTAATTAAAATTAATTATATATATTTAAATGTATAAATCTTTAAACGAGTGTAACTTGTTCAAACAGCGACGAAATTGAACAATTTCAGGTGCGTTGGAATCGCAGGAAAAAGATCTACACAATGAAACAAACCGGAAATGAAACAGAGAACTTTGGAATTTCAAGCAAAAACCATCTGTGAGATTTCTTACTTTTAAATAATTAAATAATTTAGTTATTTCTCTCGATCGTTTGAATCACTGCACGTACGTAAATAGTATAGATCTGCAATGTGGTAATTTTAGAATTTATTTATTGTTTGTGTTGTAATGTGAATTGGATTGGAATTTTGTACATTTGATTTCATTTGCAATAACGATGAATTGTAATTGTGGCGAAATCATTTAGTAGTGTTAACAAAAATAGTTCATGTTTAAAAAAAATGAATGAAATAGAAATATTACATTTTATGTGAAAAATGAATGTAACAAAAGATTACCTTTTTCATGTGATAAGAGTATGAGAGAAAAGTTATATTTTGTTTAATGTAATAGGTAAAGAGGAAAAGTTACATTTTATTTAATGTAATAGGTAAAAAGAGAAAAGTTTACATCTTTTATTTAATGTAATAGAAAAAGACAAAAATTACATTTGTATGTAATGTAATCAAAAAGAAGGAAAATTACATTTTTATAATGTAATGTAAAGATAGGAAGAGTTATTTTTTTATAATGTAATAAAAGAATTTAAAAAGAGTTACATTCTTTGTAATGTAATAAAAGAGAATTAAGAAAAGAATACATTTCTTTTTATATAAAGAAAAGAATACATTTTTATGCAAGTCATGAAACGAGGAAGATGATCATATTTTTATATAAAAACATGCTAACATCAAAAATATCAATTTTTAATGTAAAGTTAGAATACAGAAAAATGATCATAACATTAAAGCGAAAGTATGACTACATTGAAAATTCTCATTTTCAATGTAAAGTAGGAAAATAGAAAATGATCATATTTTGAAAAGAAGTATAGGTTGTCATTGGAAATCCCAATTTCAATATAAATGTAAAATATATAAAAATATGATATAAGAATAAAAACACCGTTTTGTTAACAAATGTGATATGAGAATAAAAACACCGTTTGTTAGCAAATGTGATATTAGATTAAAATACCGTTTTGTTAGAAAACATGTTATGTGAATTAAGATACTGTTTTGTTAAAAACATGTTACGTGGATTAAAATACCATTTTATTAGAAAAGTCACATTAATGAAAAATATCACAATTGTTAGAAATATTATGTTAGTATAAGAATAGCACATATATTAGAAATGTTATGATAAGATATAAATTATCATTTTTGTTAGGAAATGATAAGTTGGGTTAAAAATATCATTTAGTTATAAAATGATGAATTACATTAAAAACACGTTTTTTATGTAATATTAGAAACATAGAACAGAAATTAACATTTTTATTCATTAAAATAGATTGGGCAAAAATAACATTCTTGTTCATTACACAGAAATTAATATTTTGCTCGTTAAAATGGATTGGACAAAAAAAAAATTTGTTCATTAGAAACAAAAATAAACATTTTTGTCAAGGAAATAGAATTGAGACAAAATTCACATTTTTGTCTAAATAAAAGAGTTGAAACAAAAATGTACATTGTCAAATGTGGTTGTCGAAAACGAAAAATTACATTTTTGTTAGAAGAGATTTGAATTAAAGGAAAAATTACATTTTGTTGAACCAGAATTGTCAACAAAAATGAATGCATCACTTTTAGGCGTTCTGTTGAGATGGAATTTGTATGTTAATTAAAGAATTATGCTTGCCATCATAATACATATTAGAATTTGTGTATAAATAAAAAGGACATTTTATTGTCAATACATATTAGAATTTGTGTATGAAATGAAAACACATTAGAATCATGTGGCGAATTCATGCAAATAAAAACATGATTATAATAGGTGCATTTAAAACATGATTGTAATAAGTACATTTATGTTTACATTTTAGTTGCAGGTAGAAACATGGAGAGATAGAGTACATCTTTATTTGCAGGTTAGTTGCAAATAAAAACATGAAGATAAAAGTGCATTTTTATTTGCAATATAATTGTAAATAAAAATATGACTATAAAAGTTGACATTTTTATTTACATTTTAGATGTAAATAAAAACACAAATAAAAATATGAATTGAAAAAGTGTATTTTTATTTACATTTTAGATGTAAATAAAAACATGGAAATAAAGGTGACATTTTAATTTACATTTTAGATATAATCAAAAAGATAGAATTTAATGTATACTTTCATTGTCAAAATAGAGACAATAAAAAGATTGGAATTAAAAGAAGTATTTTCATTGTCATTTTAGGGACAATAAAAAGAGTAGGTTTAAAAGTGACTTTTTATTGATGTTTTATACGCAATAAAAAGAATATATTTTCACGTTATGTTTTTATCGTCATTTTAGATGCGATAAAAATAATTGATTTTAAATTAGTTGAAATCGCCAAACGATTTATGTATATGTATACATATATATAAACATAAATTAAAATTAAACGAGTTGCATTACTGTTGTTCGTGATTTGAAATCGTAACTTTAAACGATTATACCGAAAGATCCGACCATCGGATTTTCCCAAAAACTGAAACCGTTAGGTTCGCCTAGGGAAGATCTTTCCAATGATATGAATGGTGTTAAAATTCAACGGTTAGATTTAGAGAAATGTGTAAAACAAATTTGGTTGAAAACAGCGCTAAGGTCGCCTATTGGCATGAAGTGTTGTTAAATAAAATTCAATTATATTTTTTATATAAATAAAAATAGAGATTAATCGTGTAAATTAATATTAACGAGAAATGATTTTAAATTATATATATACGAGGATCATTTGAAAAGTCTGAGTTCAATCTCATTTTAAATGATTATTTGTCGATCTAAGTCGAAGAGTCGAAGACGGTGATTGAAGATCGACGATCTTCACATCGAATGGATGAGGACTACTGATGCCCGTGATTGGAGTAGCTACCTTGAAAGGGGTTGCAGTGGTAGTTGTCCAGACGTATTTGTTGATTGTTCGGATATGCGAGGAATAAGGTGCCTCCGAGTTCGTTCAGACCCAGAACGGACTTGAAAATGGATTGTATGTCTGACATTGTATTCCTTTATACGGCATTCGTTGATCTCTGCTAAATATATATATCTGTTTGGTGTTTAACACCCTTCTCTAAGATGTACAAGCTTAGAGGTTATATATTGGTAGGAATCAATGGTATAGTATGGATTGACAATGTGGCATGCTAAGATGCAATGATCAAGGTTTCTTGTTGAAAAGCAGAACTTTGTGGTGACGATCAAAGCACAGCTTGAATAAGCATAGCTTTGTGTATTACGTAGCTTCACGAGCCTCACAACCCGGTTGAGTCTAAAATGGGAGAAGGGAACGCAGGGAGAGCAACACGTTTCTTTCTAGCTAGGGGTAGTGTCAGTGCTTAAACTGGTTGATATATTACTTATGTGGATGATGGAATGAGGCGCGTCTCGGATGATAGGTCCTATAGGATCGGGAAACGTGTGTTTAGGAATTGCCAATCCACAAAGCTGTATGTGTGGACCGGCCCTGCAGCTTTCCAAGGGTTCACTGCGGGGAATCCTGAGACATTAGCTAGAGTGTCTCAAATCGGTAAGGAGCTCCTCCCTAGCCTTGACTCATGATGGAAAGCCAATTCCCAATACGACCCTACGGACTTGATTGTATTACTAGTACGGAGGCATAGTCTATGGTAGCTATGCTTCCTAGGATTGATACATTTACTTTGAAATGTTTTTATATACACTAGCAATAATATCAAATTCGTTTTTATCGTACCAAGCATGTTTAATCATCATAAGGTAAAACTCTATCCTCTGGTTTGAATTGCATTGTGTGACGGGACTTGAGTCTTATGATGAATCCATTTTTCTAAAAATCATTGCGTTGTTTAAACGATTTACCTTAATTTATGCACCGACAATCCATTGGAATAAAACCCGTTCCGCATTAGCGGCGTGGTCCTTGGATTTGTCTTATTGTTATTAGTTATATTAGTTAAAAATTCTCACACCAGTCCCATGACTGACTCGTAATTTGTTTCACTTTGCAAACTCGGGTGCCCTCTTTTCCACCTGGGGACAGTCGAGTAGCTTTTTGCAGATATTTATGTCTTGAGAAGGATTCTGGATCGAAGCCTAAAGCTGTGTCCAGAGCTAGAAGTCTTCCGCTATTTATTGTATTTAATATATTGTAATTTATCTTCCGCTGTAATTTTATTCGATGTACTCTGATATTCTGTACTCTGATGTAACATTATTATGATGTTTATAAAAGTCTGCTGCCATTGTTTTGATGTTGTTGTATTCCCAGAGTTAACGTATTCGGGTTTTGAACAGTCTTGGTCAATCTTGCGATCGATCGGGTCGGGCGAAATCCGGGTCGTTACAAAAGGGTCTTACTTTTGATAACATGAGGAATGTTAAATTTCTACGAGATTATATTTTGGATGCACGTTAATACCAGAACCTGGAACATTGCTAAACCAGTTGCATCTAAACAAATAAACATCCTCTACGGGCCTTACAAAATATGTCAATTGCAAAATCTGAGTTAATTGCCATAAAAATCATTCATATGATTATAAGGATCTTCACTGCCTTTAACAAGCACACTTGTATTATTTGTTAAATTTTCAGCACCGTATTGTTTGGTGTTGAATTTATACCCATTAACAAAAAATATTGGATATGTTTTTACTTTTCTTTTCAGTACAAAGGCTAAATGTTTTAGTCGTTTGTTGAGCACATGGATTGTGGGATCAAAAACGTAGTTCCTAAACCAACTGTTGAAATCTTTGCTTTAATCGTTGCTTGGATTTTGTGACTCACAAATATTGCAAACATTATATGTTACATTATTATTAATACGTTTAACTTAAATTTAGTAAAACTTAAAAAAAAATGATTACCTGGCAAAATGAGCAACTTCAGGATAATTAAGAAGAATATATGTGTGTGCTACATGATAATCTTTATCATTTAGCCAAATTTCCCCACATTTTCCCGCTTATCGGTCATGTTGTATAAAAATGGATAATGTTGATTTATAAGAAGAATCTTGTTCAACCCTCTCATCATTACAAGGAACACTTCCAAATGATAAGATTACATGATCATTAAAATAATGAGAGAAAAAAGAAGAATCTTCTTCTTCAATATATGATTTAGAAATAGAACCTTCAACTCAATCTTTTTGTCTCACTTTTTTCTTTAAATGATTTAAGCACCTAATAAAAAATAGTTTGGTTCAATATTTAGTTCAATTTATAATTAAATTAAAATTTGAATACTTAGTATAATAACTTACCTTTCGAATGGATACATCCATCCATATTGCACAGGACCTTGAACACGTGCTTCCTTTGGAAGATGAATAGGTAAGTGCTCCATTACAATAAAGAAACCGGGAGGAAATATTTTCTCCAGTTTGCAGAGGAGTATAGGGATTTGTTCTTCAAGTTTAAGTAGGCGGTCAACTTTTAACGTAGTTGAATAAAGCTTATTATAGGGACTGCTTCTTCAAGTTTAAGTAGGTATTCAACTTTTAACGTAGTTGAACAAAACTCCTTGTGAAATAAGCTAAGTTCTTCTATTACATTCCAAACTTTTCCTGGAAACAATTCTTTGAATGCGATAGGTAACAAATTTTCCATCATTACATGACAATCATGGCTTTTCATTCCACTCAACCTTCCATTTTTATAGTCGACACATCTACGAAGATTAGAGGAAATTCCTTCGAGAAAATGTAATTCTTCCACCAATTTTAACAGTACTTTAACTTGGTTGTTGTCTAGTTCATACCATGCTTTGTGTTTTTTACTATATTGGGCTTCATACAAAGCTCAGAACGATTGCATATTTCCTTTATATCACGTTTAGATTTCGAATCGTTCTAAGTCTTGCCCTTCACATTCATAACTATATTAAACACATTATCAAATATGTTTTTATCGTTATGCATGACGTCAATGTTATGATGGATTAAGAGATTTTTCCAATAATGAAATTCCCAGAATATACTCTGTTTGCACCAATTATGAATTGTCGATTTTCCTTGAATATTAATTTGTTTTCCGGTTTCATGTATCTTTGGATAATCTTTTACAAGTTCATATATTTTCTCGCCTGACCAAACCTTTGGTGGTCGTAGAGCCTCATGTCTATTAGATGTGAAGTTTTGCTTTGGTCTCTTCAAAAATTATTATTAATATGAAGAAAGCATCGATGACAATCAAACCATGAAATTTTCTTTCCATAAGGTAACGAAAATGCTCGTGTTTCTTCCATGCAATAAGGACAATCAAAACGATTGGCCATATTCCAACCTGAAAGCATTGTATATGCAGGAAAATTACTAATGGTCCATAACAAAGAAGCGAACATCCGAAAAATTTTCCTTTTTGATACGTCTTATGTTTCAACTCCTTCATTCCATAATTTTTTCAATTCTTCGATTAACGGTTGTAAGTAAACATCAATACCTTGTGTCAGATCATTAGGGCCACGGACGACAACTGTGAGGAACATGTATGGGGTTTTCATACACATCCACGGGGGTAGATTGTAAGATGTGATTATTATAGGCCAAGATAAATATTTAGAACCAAACTGAGAAAACGGTGCGAAGCCATCTGTACATAAACCAAGTATAACGTTGCGGCTCTCCACTGTGAAATCGTGATATTTCTTGTCAAAATGTTTCCATGCTTCTCCATCTGATGGGTGCGTCAACGTACCTTCTTGAGGTTTTCTTACACTATGTCATCTCATATGAAGCGATGTTATAGATGATGCATATAATCTTTGAAGTGTAGGGGTGATGGGTAAATAATGCACATGCTTGTACAGAACTTCTTTTCCCTTCTTTTTCCTTGATTATAAAACTTACATTTTCTAAGATTGTTGTCTCCTTTACAATACAACATGCAATCCTTTAAACATGTATCTATTTTATGATATGGCTTAAAAAATATTGAGTCCCGTGTGTGTAGACGGGTTCGCGCTTGTAGGAAGGGAAAGATACGAATACTTTAGTGTTTAATACCTTATCTGTTTACCCTCTTATTCATTCTCTCATTTTTGTAAGAGTAAGTGAAAAAAAAAGGAGATCGATCACTTTCACTAAAGAGAAGACCAAAACTAAAGGGAAAATTAAGAGGAATGTTTAAGATATTCAAGCGACTTCAAATCTTAACACAACCATCAAATTCTTAGGTGAATAATACTCTAAAACCATATTTTTTATCTTTGTTTGATTTGATAATGGATAATATCTGAATTACACGTGTTGTTTAGCCATGTTGTGGATGCTAAATCATTGTTTTGATAGAATAATGCTTTATATGGATTATTTTGCTTTGATTTAAGTACATTTGGATATAAATCTATTATTTGTATCTTCAAATTCTTTGAAAGTTAAATATGTCATTTTTAACATAATTTTGGAAATGAATTTTAAGTTTCATAGATTTCCAAGCAAATATGAATATTTTATAAATTTCCTAAGTGGAAATCTGCTTAATTCTGAGATTTAATTAATAAAATAATCAAAAAGGGATTTTTGACTTGAGTTTTTTTATAAAATGAAGGGAATTGTATCCTTGAATTTGTATGATTTTTCGGAAAATTTCCCAATTATAAATGAACCGTTAAAAATGTTTTGCCTTGAAAAGCTGAAGCAAAAGCAATCAATAAAGGTTACTAAATAACTATTCTCTTATAATTAGCCTTTGGATAGGAGGCACGATGTGCCTGATTTCTAAAAAAAATGTCTTAAATTTTGAGATCCACAAATTAAATTTTGACATATATGAAGAGTTGGCAAAAAGTTTGTGTAATATTTGGTAAGAAAACATATTTTCTTTTAACTACAGTTTCGCCAAGGTCATTCTAAGTTATATTGTCTCAATTTGTTTCGTTTTGTTTCCCTTCGCCTTGGTGAAACAAAGAGTATTAAATAGTGCGAAATGATTTATCATGAAGCCAAGACCGAAATAAGTTAATGAACGAAATAAGTTAATGAGCGTAATAAGTTAATGTAAAGTAGATGTTTCAAATCGACCTGGTTAAGCCGCCGGTCTTAAAATACAAGCCAACTCTGCTTTGTATTGAGGTGTATCGCCTCTATCTATTCGCCTTTAATTATATGGAGAAGCGATACGATTGTGTCATTATAGTCCTTTTCGCTTCGATATATAAGCGAAGCTATGCTATTATGATGCCTATGTAGTTAAATCCCTACTAATTCCCTGCAAAATCTCCGCTATAGCCCGTAGAACACTCCAGCCACTACGCTATTGCTATTTAGCACTGACGAATAGTAGGTCTGCTTTAAGCCCTACTATTTTCCGCTGCACCGGCTAAATCAACGCTATTTATCATTCGCTTTAACAATATTAATATATAGAGAATGATTTGACCAGTTCTCTTTTTAATTAAATAAAAAAGTTAATGTAAAGAGCAAATTTTATGTTGTAAGGGCTTTAAATAATATAGAAATATATAGTAATTGAATCTAACGCGCATAACCATGATATTCTTTGATTTTTTATATAATATTAATTAATATACGTTTCTTCTACACAAATGATGTGTAAATAATAATCATTTACTTTTAGTTATATAGTTTTACATCTAATTAACATTTTTGCACATCCGCTATATCCGTCTTATTTTCCCGCTTTATCTCCGCTAGAACTTTTTACACCTCTACCGCAATAGAACCGCTAAGTGCTTTAACTGCATAGTATGACGCTAAAATATTTTTTTCTTTGATAAATTATTTTGAGTGTCAAAACCCATGAGGATCGACACACCTATTAACTTGGTTATTGAGGGCGACACCTTATTTATATATTGGTTTTGATCATCTGATGATGTCATTTGATTTGTATCGCCTTTAAGTAAATAAAATAAGGAGACATGCTGATTTGTGAGTTCAAATTGAAAAGGCGATGAGCCTATGTTTTATAGTCGACGCGGGTTATGAGGACACGGGTGTATGGCTCTTAACCGATGTTGCTTTGCCGATGGTAGATAACTTAATTTCTTTTTCTGCGATCTAGGATGAAACGATCCATAAGCCGCTTCACTTTCGAATCATAGATTAACCGATTATAATATTGCTTCTATGGGAGAAGCGAATATTACTAAGCTATTTATATTGTTTCAACTCAACGGGAACGTCGTTGTTTTATCTAATCATGACGTTTTATAACTGACAAGTGTTATTGGGGGCATGAATGAAAAATAAATTATTATTTATTGAATATGGGATATCAATAGATAAATGTTAAATTCTTGAGTTATAAGATTGAAATATAAAATTTATGGGTTTATAGTCATCCTCTAAATACATAGAATGTGATTTGGATATTCAACATGATTACGATGATGGATAGTCTCCAGCTGGTTAAATTGTGGATTCGCAGTTGTTGTAGAAAACTATAGTGTGTGCTGGTTAGTCAGCGCCTGTGTAGAAAATATGAAATATATTGGATGGGCTTGTTGAATTTTTTGATTCAAATATTTTATGAAGAGAATGTAATCAATTAAATGATTGATTGATTGTATTGATTAATTGATTGATTAATTAATTGACTAATTGGTTGATTAATTGATTGATTGATTGATTAATTGATTGATTGATTTGATCATTGAAGGAAAGAAATGAGTGGTTATATTTTGGAGATATCTTAAAGGGGCAACTTTGATATTTGCCTAGCTTTCTATTCTCCTATATATATGCAGCCTACTTGGTTAGATTGCGAAAATTAGAAGAAGAAACCATGTGAGAATATCTGGTGAGGTTGTGTGCCTCCATGGGCTTGCGTCTTGGAGAAGAAGATGTAGGAATTTAAGATAGGGGTAGCTATTCCTATTTACTGCTGAAAGACGCAGTTGGTTCCTCCAAATTGTTCAAGGGTTTGCCGTCGTACATCGTCGCTCTTCTGCTCCAACAATATTTGTAGTCATCTAAATTTTCTTTGCCTATTTCTCAATAAGTTTATTGGTTCAAGTTGTAATTTCTAGTAACGATAGTTCAGATTGATTATAAATAATTTTTATTGGTGAATCAATAAAGAGGGTGGTTGGGTGGAATAGCATATGCTCATATTTCCGATATTTTTTGTGGTGTTATTTGTTATTTACAATCACATTCACCTTCAAGTGATTGGGTGATAAAGATCCTATTTTTCTTGGTGTTTTGTCAAACTTCCGTTGTGCACAAAACCCTAATAGTTTGGTATCAGAGCTCAGTTCATCACATAGCTTGGAGTGATTTTGGATTGAAGATTATAGATGTCAGAGATGATGTTGCTTTCGTGGATGACTATTTTTTATGGTAGATATTGAGGGGACTTGGAAGCCTATAATGGTGGATGTTCCATGCCTCAATGGTCTAATTGATGGAGATGTGAATAAGCCCTCTGATATGGATGAGGGAAGATGGAAGAAGACGAAGAAGAAGGGAGGTGACGGTTGGAGAACCTAGTCCACAGCAATGTGGAGAGGTTAATATGGTCACTTCTTATGGTTCTAAGGTGGAGGATCATGATATCGATAAAGGTCTAGATGTTGATGATGCTCGATGGATTCGGAAGCTAAAGAAATCATGTCAAACGAAAGACAAATGTTGAGTTTTGAAATCCACAAAGACGATGGAGATCTTGTGGTATTGCGAGTACTTTTTAGACCGTTGGTTTTTGCATGGTGTAGCTCGGATGGTAGATGCATTTTTTGCAGGAGGTGGGTTGTGTTTGTAATTGAGGTGTGTTCGTAGTCCTTTCAAATCGACTACGGTATATCTCTTTGCCTTGAAATCAAGGTTGGTTTTAATTAAGAGTAAGTGTTGTTGAAAGAGCTAGGTTGACTTGTTTATGGATTGTTGGAGATATGTGATATTTGAATCAAGGTGAAGTGTTGAATTTTTTGATTCAAATATTTTATGAAAAGGATGTAATCAATTAAATGATTGATTGATTGGATTGATTAATTGATTGATTAATTAATTAACTAATTGGTTGATTGATTGATTGATTTGATCATAAAAGGAAATAAATGAATGGTTATATTTTGGAGATATCTTGAACGGGCAACTTGGATATTTGCTTAGGCTTTCTATTCTCCTATATATATATGCAGTCTTCTTGGTTAGATTGCAAAAATCAGAAGAAGAAACCACGTGAGAATATCAGAGACGACCCGAACTTCCCTGTTAAGAAAGCCCGGATTGCTTTGAGGGCAAGACGAATAAGAACACAAACAGAAGAACATTTCATTGCTCATTATAACAATTACATCAGAATACAAGAATATACATAGTATGGATAAATATTACACATTTATTAAATACCAGAGATTTACAATACATTACATAACAGCGGAAAATAATACAAAACATAAATGAAAGGAATATACGGATACAGAGCTTTCTGAATATCGCTTCAGTTGTAAATCAGAATCCTGTGAATATAATATCTACAAAACCCAACTAATAGCTGCCTGTGCGTAAATAAGGGCACCAAGAGTTTAGGTTAAAACAATAAACTCGAGGTCAGTCATGTGACTGTGTGAGAACTAAAACAGTTATTTAAAACTTTACTTTAAAGTTAAGTAAATCCAGGGACCACCCCGTATAACACGGAATGGGTTTACTCCCAAGAATACCAGTGCAATGCTAAATAAAGAACAATGAAGCTATTATAAGACTCAGGTCCCATCACACAATGCAACGCAAGCCGGAGGATAGAGTTTTTACCTTATAATAGCCAAGAATGCTTGGTACGTAAAATTTCATGTTTTATTATTACTACAAGTGTATAGTGTCAAAACAATTTCAATCATAAGTATCAATTATAGACAGCATAAGTGCCCCATACCACTATGTCGCCATATATAGGTTTACAATTAAAACCACAAAATGTCATACTGGAAGTTGGATTTCCATTTGTGAACCGAGGCAAGGGATCGTCCTCACCGCTTCAAGACTGTCTAGCCCGAGCCTCAGGTGGGCCCTTGGATCATCAGGGCCGGTCCACACGGAGTGCATTAAAATGCCTGAATACTGCATTTCCCTGACCTATGGGGCGTAAACTGGTCATATCCCGACCATACTATCGGCCCTGGAACGACCGATATAACCGAGGCACCTCGCTATCCATCATCCACATAAGTAAAATGCCAGGGCTAGTAAAATGCTGACACCACTCCTAGCTAGAAATGAATGCATGTCCTCCTTGAAGTCCTCACCGGTTTCTGGTTCACACCGGGGTGTGAGGCTCACAAATTAACACTACACAAAGCTACGCCACAAAGGCCGTGCTTTCATCATCAACCACAAGACTCTGCTTTTCAACAGAAGCCTTGATCATTTGCATCTCAACATGCCACACAGGCATTTCACGCTATTAAACCGATGTCTATCAATCACACAGAATGAAATCCGATGTTAGACACACAACCATTTACAAGTTCGTTCTGGGTGAGAACGAAACCGGAGGAACCTTATTCCTCCCCCATCTGTCCAATACAGGGGAGAGGTCCTCGCATATCCGACCGATCTCCAAGTACGCCTGGACGACCACCACTTATTACCTTGTCTTGGGTGCACAACCAAATCAAGACATCAGTAATCATCCAAACGATGTGAAAGCCTCCGGTCTTCAACCAACGTCTTCATCCTCAACACATCGTCGAATCAGTTATTTAGAATGGGATAAACCCAGTCTTTCTGAATAACTCGCATATATAATAAACAAGTGCTATAAAAACACAACATATGCCTTATTCCAATCCAGAATATTCTTTTATTCAAATATTCTTATACTATGGGAAAGGTTCCCATTAATTTTATCAAACATAAATTCTTTAAATTTATTCTTTAATCTACTTTTGAATATAAATTCAAACTAATTAAAGATGCATTAAAACTCCAATTGGTTTTAATCTTCCCAAAAATCAATATTAACGATTGCTTAACTTGGGAAATCATATCCTATCTTTAACTGGGTTTAAGAACCAATGTCAATTAAAACACGGTCCATGATAAACCCAAAATCACATTCCATTCCATTCCATCCGCATTTAACCACAAATTAGCAACCCTAAGTATTAACCTCGAAGGCCGAAACTAACATCAGATCAATACCCAGGAAACCATTCAACTTAACTAATCTCCAGTTAGTTTCTGATTTTCTTAACTCCATTGGGTCTAAGAACATTATTATTAAAGATACCATTCACGACAACCAAAATCACATTCCATTAACAATGGAATCTTCATGGAAAACAAATCGATGTATATAATCGATATAAACTTCCATATCCAACCGATAATATCAATGGAATAACGACAAGGTCTTTTAAATTCCATATATATTAACCATCTTTCTCTACTGAAGCTTACTTCGATTATTACCAAATCGAATTCCATTCAATTCCAATTTAATATGTTAAATTGGAAAACTTTACTTTGGAAAATCTCCTTTAAATCTTAACAAAAGATTTATAAATTCCAAATCCCATTTCACTGCAAATCGGGTTAAAGAACGAATATCGCTAAAACATAGTTCACAACAAACCCAATTCACAATCTATCAGTCTCTAACCGTAAATTAGTAAGAGAACAATTCCCTAAGTGTTAACCCCAAAGGCCAAAACCAACATCAGATCAATACTCAGGAAACCATTCAACTGAACTAATCTCCAGTCAGTTTCTAATTTTCCTAACTCCATTGGGTCTAAGAACAGTATTATTAAAGATACCATTCACGACCAACCCAAAATCCAATTTGATATTAAATACAAGGCTCTGAATAGAAAATATATCGGCATATACTCAATATCAAATTCTGAAATCGACAAATATCGTATTGGAAATAACGATATATATATATATATATATATATATATATATCTTTCAAATTTCCATAATAATATCTGTATAATCACGACGAAATATTACGATGACAATTTCGATTCAAATCCATTACTTATTTATATATTGGAAATTCTGGTTATTTTTAAAACAATTTCAAATCCAATTTATTTGTTTTAAAAATATTTGGGCCTATAATTCTAGTTCATAACTAGTTCATTTCGGTAAAAATCTATTTTTATCTTTTCAAATATGGGATTTTTCACCCTAATTCGCGGACTATTAAGGCCATTATATTATACATATAATATATATTTCGTCGATTTCCATTTAAAATGTATTTTATAAATCGTTTTCAAAACGATTTCAACTTCATATTCAATTTCCAATCAAAATTGAATATTCCATATCATCGATATATAAATGATGGTATTTCTAAAATATTAGATTTTAAAATCAATTCCTTTTTGTATTCATTATAAAAACGAATAAAATCATTATAAATGTCGTTCACGTCAAAATGGACTATATCAAATCAACACGGCTATATATATTAAAATATTTTCATGTCCATCCCAAATCGGACATCAAAATCAAATTTTGATCTTTTACTGAATATTATTTTAAAATATTCATTATTTTAAAATATTCGTTATTTTAAAATATTAATTCTTTCTGAACTGGAATCAGACACAATCAATTACCATATAATGTGATTATATGGATTTCATACAACATGTATACAACAACAATCAAACACAGTCAACCATCATCCAAAGTGCATTCTACTCTGCATAAGCATCAAATATAAATATTTAACGCTTATAACAGTTTGTCAACCAATCGATTGACATACAACTAATTATTGGGACTAGTGTATGTCATATATCATCCCAATACCCGTTTGGGTTTTCAAACAATCAAACACAGGTTTCATTTGTGTAGTTGGGCGATGTGTAAAATTTATCGTCCCAATCCATATCAGCCAAATGTGTGTACATAAACAAATCATCCGATTTATTTATAAATATTAATTTTATTCATATACACGTTAAAAATTATATATTTAACAATAAAATATTTTATCACAATCAATTTTCATAACACAAATAAACAAACAAACAAGTCGTCAATGGTCTGTGGATGGCGGGTGTCAGGTACTACTAAGCACCATCTGCATCCTAGTATATATTTCAACTAGAAAATAAAATAAAAGTGAGAAGTTCTCACATTGGATTCCACTCCGCCGTGCTTTGATTGTCGATTTTAAAAATTTCCAGAAATCCAGCATGCCTATTTTATAAATAACATATATACGTTAAAAAACATATTTTTAACTATTGAATTTTTATTATCTCTACATTATGAAAATCATATTTTTGTTATCTCTATATTATAAAGATCGTATTTTTATTATCTCTATAATACAAAAATCATATTTTTATTATCTCTATATTATAAAAATCATATTTTTATTTTGCTAACATCATAATAAAAATCGTATTTTTATATTCTTCTCTTCAGTATAAAAATTATATTTTATATACTTCTCTTCATGATAAAAATTATATTTTTATATACTTCTCTTCATGATAAAAATTATATTTCTATATATACATATAAAAATCATTTCTTTATCTAACTAAAAATCTAATTTTACCTTCATTAAAAATCTCATTTTTATCTTCGATAAAAATCAAACCATTCATGTGTTAAAAATCAAAACTATAATGTATTAAAAATCGCTTCTTTGTATGATAAAATCACTACTTTTATATAATAAAAATAGCTACTTTTATGTGATAAAAAACTAGTATAAAAATCAGAATTTTAAATTTTATCTACATAAAATCAGAATCAAAATCAAAAGCTTACAAATGGATTCGGGGTTGGTGGTGGCGCGCTGGAGTTGCTGAGGTGGCAGGGAGGCCCTTTAGGCCGGCGGCGGAGGTGAACTAGGGCTTGGCGGCGGTTGTGGGATGGTGCGGTCCTTCAAATCGACATGGGGGAGTTCCTCGAGTGGAGGAGGACACAGGGAGCGGATCATCGGAGCGGTGGATGGAGGCACGCTCATCGGAGGTGGCGACTATGTCGGCGGTGTGAGGGCAAAAGTGAGGCGGCGGGCTTTTTCGTTTTTGAGCTGAGCAAAAGGGGATCGGGTTTATTTTGATTTAGGGGGGGGGGCTAGGTTTAGAGGGGAGAGTATATTTATATTATTTTATTCATTTATTTTTCTAAAAGTTGACTTTTTGTTCAAACCCCAATCGAGACCCAATGTGTAGTGTCCTGAAATTCCGGTACAATTTGAGCTGACCAAATAACACAAGTCCAACCCAAATTGCACTGGAAACCAGAAAACTAATAGAAAGAAAACAAAGGGTGAGGATAGATAAGATAGAAATATAGAATAGAAGAAGAGAAGAATATACAACATCAGAGTAAACACGAATCTCACATCGGAATGAACAATATTTAATAGATACATAAATTTGAAATAAAATCAGTACATGTATACAGTAATATTATCAGAGTATAACACTTACACCACAGCGGAAATAAACAATAGCTATATAGTGCTGAAGCCTTCTGCTCCAGCTCTTCAATTATATCTGTAAATCCTGACTACTTGACTGCCCGTACAAAATTAGGCACCCAAGAGTTTAGGAAAAACAAAACAAAATAAACTCTGGGTCAGTCATGGGACTGTGTGAGTAAAATAATTTAGAACAGTTTGAGCAATAAAACGATATCTCATAAGACCACGCCGTATAATGGAACGGGTTTTTCCTTATTAGAATGCAAATCAATTTGATTTGACTTTCAAATCATTATGAATGAAACAACGATCTTTTATATCAAAACTCTTTTCATATTAAAATAGTGTCTAAGAACCACAATATAATAATCATCTTGCAGAACGCTTTCATCTCACTTTCCACTATATAGTATACAATCAAAACCGCGAGCACTTATTTAGTAATGAATTTCCATCTATGATAAGGTATGGAACCACCTTTCGATAGTGTACCTCTAGAGAGGAATACACTGGGTTCAATAAGAACATCTTGGAAACCGGCCACACATGACCGACCACTCATTTCGCTTGAGTGTATCGAATGTATATCACCAACGGTTGGGATCAGCAACCGTTTCCCGAATGGGACATCATCGAATAGATTAAAGAATGAAATGAATATCTCTAGATAGGTGATAATACACTCTACTTGGCAGCCAACCACTTAGCTATGTTGCCTGCCCGATTTTTGTCATTTCCCGATTGTGAGGCTTGAGGCCACGCTTATCTTTGACAGATCACACATATATTCACTTTAAATGTCACATCGTCATACCCGCCAAATCACAAATTGATTTCCCCAAAAATACAACGGGTATACAGCTAAGAGAAACAAATTCCTCCACCACCAAATGTATATACGTTTGAAGAGATCAACTTACGCGATCTATTAAATATACTCTATCAGACATTCTTCTATACAGGTTGTCCTGAGACTGGACAAACCGAAGGCACTATTCTATAAACAGGACAGCCCTTTCATAACTCCGTCTTCAATTATCTTCATCATATTTGATTCGCAACGCTAATGCCCATATAGAGTAGTTTTCAAATAATGAATATGATCCAGGTCTCTCCGCATTGACAAAGGAAAAATGGTCAAAAACTTTGATAGTCGGTGAGTTAACTATCAAAGAAAAATACGTGTGCAAACAACGGTCATATTTCCAAATGGAAACATTACCGAGCAAATCATCAATCAACATTGATCCACTTTAATTTAATTTGTTATTCAATTATCCATTTCCCTATTCCTGTTTCCATATATTCAACATTTCTAATTTTCTAAGTTTAGAAAATATACGTTATTAACATTGGAAAACATTTCCAATTCTTATTTTCTATTTTAGAAAACATCTCTGATTCTTATTTGGAAAACATTTCCAAAACTACTACATTTGGATTTAAACAGATGTTAAAATAAAACATCACTATGCCAACTCAAACCCTTACACTCATTAACTAATTCACTTAACCAATCTTCACTGTCGAACCATAACCATTCCTTAGTTAAAAAAGAAGCTAATCAAGTTGGGGTATAACCACCTCTCAGACCTTAACTGAACAACATTTCTAACTTCGAAACAGACAAGGTTCAACTTTTAAACCTTTAACCAACTTCCTTACATAACTCTCTTTGGAATAAATCTCTATTCGATAACTCTTTCCATCGAATAAACTATATTCGATAATATCTCTTCGAATAGCCATATTCGATTAACTCTATTCAATTAACACTATTCGATTAACCCTGATCGATTTACTCTTATCAGTTACCTCTATTTGATTAACCCTATTCTATTAACTCCATTTGATTAACTCAATTTGATTACTCTAACAGATTAACTCTATTGGATTAACTCTAATCAATTAACTCCTTTCGAATAAACTATATTCGATTAACTCCTTTCGAATAAACTAATATTCGATAACTCCTTTAACTCTATTCGAATAAACTATATTCAATAACTCCATTAACTCTATTCAAAAAAACTATATTCGATAACTCCTTTAACTCCATTCGAATAAACTATATTTGATAACTCCTTTAACTCTATTCGAATAAACAATATTTGATAACTCCTTTCAAATAACTAATATTCGATAACTCCTTTCGAATAACTAATATTCGATAATCTCTCTTCGAATAAACTATATTCGATTAACTCTCTTCTTTAAATAATCTTATTCGGTAACTCTTTTCGAATAAACTATATTCGATTAATTCTCTTCTTCGAATAACCTTATTCTATAACTCTTTTCGAATAAACTATATTCGATTAGTTCTCTTCTTCGAATAACCTTATTCGATAACTCTTTTCGACTAAACTGTATTCGATTACTTCACTTCTTTGAATAACCTTATTCGATAACTCTTTTCAAATAAACTATATTCGATTTATTCTAATCCGAATAACTATAATTCAATTAACTCTAACTCTTTTAACTCTAATTGATTAACTCTAATTTTATTAACTCTAACTCGATTAACTCCTTTCAATTAACTCTAACTCGATTAACTCTAATTGATTAATTCTAACTCGATTAACTATAATCGATTAACTCTAATTCGGTTAACTCTAATCGATTAATTCTACCTCGATTAACTCTAATCGATTAACTCTAATTGATTAGCTCTAACTTATTAACTCTAATCGATTTACTCTAATTGATTAACTATAATTGATTAACTCTAACTGATTAACTCTAATCAATTACAAATATTTCCTTTTCTATTTGTTTTACAAATATTTCCCTTTCTATTTGTTTCACAAATATCTCCTTTTCTATTTGTTTTACAAATATCTCCATTTCTATTTGTTTATATTTATTTCATATAAATATTTCCTATTATAACTTTATTTATTTTCTAAATAAATATTTCCTTTTTATAACTTTATTTATTTTCTAAATAAATATTTCCTTTTTATGAAATCCTTTGATTTTATAAATAATTTCTTTTATAAAATCCTTTGATTTTATAAATATATTTTCTTCCAATATCCATTTTGAAAATTCCCTTATCACATTCCAGTATTTCTTATGGTATTTAAAATACCCAATAACCATGATCAATCTCATCCAAATACATATAATCAACACAAATTGTATATCACGTCATATATCACAATATATATGAAAACAAACCGTAATAATATTTGAGGAATCCAGTTGGATCCCTCCAACCTGCTCCCCTGCATCATAGATGTTAAACAATATAATTAACATCTATTTCATTTCAACATCAAATATTCTGCTAAACAGAATGAAGATTTGACTAACGATATATATATAACTATTGTTATCCATAATTTCAACCAACCACTTAGCAGTTCAACCAAACAGTCAACGTACAAAATCAACCATCATCTATCAGTTCTAAAAATACGTTATAAAAATATAACTGATAGAGTTAGTGAGATTTACTCACATTGGACAGTTATCATTAAATAACGATTAACCGTCTTTGATTCAAATGGATAATTTATTTCGCTATAAATCATAACGAGCTCCAATTCACTCCAGTCAGTTCCATTGTGTAGCCACTGTCCATACGATCCCAATGTATCTTGTTTTGTTGAATTTCGTTAAGGTATGAATAAGATATGATAAGGTCAAGTAAATAAACATTTATTTTAAGCAAAAATTTAGAATTTAAATTCCATTTGGGCCTCACCCTCAAAACCCTTGGCCCAACCCCTTCAGACCCATGACCGCAAAGCCCATTTCTCCCAAATCGAAGAAATGAAATCATGCTCCAGTATTCCCCTTTCCACCATAGCAGATTCTTTCAATTGCCATTCCTCCTTCTTCCATTTGAATTCACACAACTGTTATCAGTTTCAAACAAAAAGGAAATGCCTCCCTCTTCCCATCGCAGTACAAACAGCGTCACTGATTCCTTCTTCTTCTTCCTGATTACCCCACCATTGTCGATGCGAACTCCACAACGATCTCACATTACACTCCACCATTTCAAAAACAAATCACACCATCCTCCATCTCGTTTATCCCTTTTTTGCCCCATCCCCACAAAGATGAACTTGAACTCGATATTATTGTTGCGAGCTACAGTAGTACACCGTGCTTTAGCACTTCGGTCGACCATAGAGATCATCGAATCCCATAAGAAAAATCCCAATCGATGTCGCTCCTCACCACAATCGCATCTACAACCTTCAAACCTCGAACGAATACTCTAAACTCTGAAAGATCTAAATCCTAGTGCTGATGTATATTTCGATCCCTAAATAAATGGGCATCGCACCCTTCCAATCATATATGTAATTGAAGAGGATTACACAGGAAACTCAAATATACAACCCTTTTGATTAATAGATTTCTGTTTGATTTTCTTTTGATTTTTGAAGTTAGTGTTCTTCACGTTTTAGAACACTGGGTGGCAGCGGATTATTGTTGATGGTGAAGAGGAAAGGTATAGGGTTTAGGAATAGTGAGGGGTACTTATAGGATAAATATAATATTTTTATATTTATTATTTTATTTATTTCTAAGCAACCGCTACTTGTACTCGTCCTCTAAAATTCCTATGATCACATACAAAATCCAAAAATCACGAAAATTGCCGTACAACTAGAGTTTGACATTACGGACCCAACGAAACTGGTTTCGTCGAACTCCGACTCCGTTTTCTCACACAACGTATTTTTAACCGTCAAAATATCGACTGTTTTTCACATTAAAAATTCATACAGCCACATACTGACTCTAAAAATCATGAAACTTGAAATCTAACAATAATTTAATATTACGGATCCAACAAAAATAGTTTCATCGAAAACGGAGTTCGTTTGCAAAACCGGCTATTTTTAAAGCTCTAAACAACCATTATTTAAATATAAATATATTTAAAAATAGTTAAATTAAATAAAAATAATTTAATATTATCATATAGATTAGCAATAAAATACCATACAGCTCCAGAATAAATATATATGTATTTACAACTCGATATTTCTTCATCAAAGTTATATGATATTCGATTTATATTTAAATCCTTTTATAAATCGTTATAAATTATAAAGGAATTCCATAGCGGCTTTTCAGAAATTTGATTTGGGCATAAATCAAAATCTATACAACAAATCTTAATTTTTCTCTTCCACTAGAAAAATATACTTCACCAGCTCCGAACGTTTCTTGTTTCATAGAAATCCGATTTAAAACGGACCCTGCCCTGCATATTTAGTTGAAATTCAAATCGCCAAATAACGAACTGTCGCGCCATTTCGAGCTCGATTATAATTATATTATAATTATACATTCAAACTTCATTTAAATAATATATTCGTGATTATAATTCAAATCTAAACAGAATTATATATTTTGAATAAAATCCAATTCACCCTATATTGTGAATTCCACTATTTCCGACTATTTCAGAAACTAAATATATTATTTTTTATTTAATTTAATTAAATATTCACTATAATTCAATTCGACGACCATTCAAATCTCTAAATCGCTATTTAATTAATTAAATAAATTAATTATATATCGCTGAAAATACGGGTCGTTACATTCTTCCCCCTTAAAATAATTTCGTCCTCAAAATTGCTAAGGTAGAAAACTAACCCTATCAACTAGTTAGAACTTATTTTTTCACTTCTTAACTTCAGTTTCAACTGAACCAATTTAATTTCAATTAATTATTAATTAATTCTTATATACAAAAAATTTCAAAAATCCTGAAAATTTTCTAACACCCGAAATTTTCGAAAAATTTCGCCTGCACCTCCTTTGTACTGGTCAATAGGTACAACCACAAGTCGCCTCTCTGGGCCTTCTCCATCCAAAAAGAAAATCAAACAGCCAAGCGGCTTGCCAAATCGGCTCATAAATCACCAAACTCATATACAAATAAACTTTTACCTTTTTGTTGGGCATATCATTATATCGTTTTCATCTGCTGCCAATTCAGCATATACCAATGTCATCCCAATCAATCTCCAATCCATTTTTATCTCCAACACAACCATTTGCTTATCCATGCAAATTCAATTTCAAATCAAAGTTCCATTCTCGATTTTCAAATTCTTAAATCATCAATTCAATACCCTTTTGGATTCCTATGTCACAAATGCAATTTTCTCGATATCATTCTAATCCAATTCAATTTCCACTTAATTAGTTTTCAATTCAATTCCAATTTATTTCCACAAATTTTTATTTAAATTTGTTTTTAATTCAAAACAGTCTCTTCCTGAGAGTTTTAAACAGCTTTGCTTTTCTCAAAAGTCAAACTTTCCTTTTCGAAATTCAGACACTTGTTTTCGCAAAACATTTCCAAAAAAAAAACCTTTGGTAGTAATCCGTCACTTAAAACTCGAAAATGAATACTGATGATGCTGCAATCATTATCAGAATTATTTTCCAGTGAATGAAGTGAGTTCAATACTATATCGCTTTTCAAAACCATTTCTTAATCATTTCTATTATGAAATCTTTTCAAAATACCATTCCCCATGCTTGTAAAACCGTTTAAAATCTCCTAGGATTTTAAAATTCTCTTATATTTAATCCAAATCCAATTACATACATTTTTACAAATTTACAGAGTTTTAATTTCATTTCTGATTTAAATTCAGATTTAATTCATTTCGTAACACTTATACGAATTTTGATTAGCTATTTATATAACCATTCCAATTATAATTCCATTCGATTATAGTAGTTACAACACATCAAATGTAATAATTTCAATATATGTTCACTTTTATATCAAAATATACTTTGGGTAAGATTACTTCATTTACCCTCTTTTCAAAACATACTATGTCGGTTCATTGTATTCGAGTGTTTATAAACTCTTACCGATACAGTGGATCAAACTGATCAAGCAGAACTCATAAATAACTGAATCAACAAAGCAACACAATATAAAAATCATTTTATATTGAATAACAAATACGTTCACTTGTATATATACAATCAAACTCAATCTAGGGTATTACTAACCCCATCTCTACTGAGTCACGCCACAGAGCCAAGGTAATTACTTAACCTTTGCTCTGATACCAACTATAGTGTCCTGAAATTCTGGTACAATTTGAGCTGACCAAATAACACAAATTACACTGGAAACCAGAAAACTAATAGAAAGAAAATAGAGGGTGAGGATAGATAAGATAGAAACTTAGAATAGAAGAAGAAGAAGAACATACAACATCAGAGTAAACACAAATCTCAAGAGGAACGAACAATATATAATATATACATAACTTTGAAATAAAATCAGTATATGTATACAGTAACATTATCAGAGTATAACACTTACAACACAGCGGAAATAAATAATAGCTATATAATCCT
Organism: Allium sativum; assembly: GCA_030737875.1. Lineage (NCBI taxonomy): Eukaryota > Viridiplantae > Streptophyta > Magnoliopsida > Asparagales > Amaryllidaceae > Allium > Allium sativum. The sequence goes on along the minus strand of CM060912.1, from coordinate 961,088,761 downwards.
TAAGCCTCCTGCTCTAGCTCTTCAAGTATATATGTAAATCCTAACTACTTGATTGCCCACACAAAATTGGGCACCAAAGAGTTTAGGAAAAAAACAAAATAAACTCTGGGTCAGTCATGGGACTGGTGTGAGTAAAACAATTTAAAACAGTTTGAGCAATAAAACGATATCTCATAAGACCATGTCGTATAACGGAACTGGTTTTTCCCTTATAAGAATCCTAATCAATTTGATTTAACTTTCAAATCATTTTGAAAGAAACAACGATCTTTTATATCAAAACTTTTTTGATATTAAAATAGTGTCTAACAACCACAATATAATAATCATCTTGTAGAACGCTTTCATCTCACTTTCCACATAAATAGTATACAATCAAAACAGCGAGCACTTATTTGGTAATGGATTTCCAACTATGACAAGGTATGGAACCACCTTCCGATAGTGTACCTCTAGAGAGGAATACACTGGGTTCAACAAGAACCTCTTGCAACCCAGCCACACATGACCGACCACGCATTTCGCTTGAGTGTATAGCATGTATATAACCAACGGTTGGGATCAGCAGCCATTTCCCGAATGGGACAACCTCGAATAGACTAAAGAATGAGATGAATATCTCTAGATAGGTGATAATACACTCTACTTGAAAGCCAACCACTTAGCTATGCTGCCTGCCCGATTTTCATCATTTCCCGGTTGTGAGGCTAGAGGCCACGCTTATCTCTGACAGATCACACATTTATTCACTTTGAATGTCACATCATCATACCTGCAAAATCACAAATTGATTTCCCCAAAAATACAACGGGTATACAGCAAAGATAAATGAATTCCTCTGCCACCAAACGTATGTACGTTTGAAGAGATTAACTAACGCGATCTATTAAATATACCCTGTCAGACATTCTTCCACACAGGTTGTCCTGGGATTGGACAAACCGAAGGCACTATTCTGTAAACAAGACAGCCCTTGCATAACTCTGTCTTCAGTTATCTTCATCATATTTGATTCGCAATGCTAATGCCCATATAGAGCGGTTTTTAGATAATGAATCCGATCCCAGTCTCTTTGCATTGACAATGGAAAAATGGTCAAAAACTTCGATCGCCAGTGAGTTAACTATCAAAGAAAAACACGTGTGCAAACAACGGTCGTATTTACAAATGGAAATCTTATCGATCAAATAATCAATCAACACTGATCCACTTTAATTTAATTTGTCATTCAATTATCAATTTCCCTATTCCTGTTTCCATATATTCAACATTTCTTATTTTCTAAATTTAGAAAATATATATTATTAACATTGGAAAACATTTCCAATTCTTATTTTCTATATTAGAAAACATCTCTGATTCTTATTTGGAAAACATTTCCAAAACTTCTACATTTGGATTTAAACAGATGTTAAAATAAAACATCGCGACGCCAACTCAAACCCTTACACTCATTAACTAATTCACTTAACCAATCTTCACTGTCGAACCTTAACCATTCCTTAGTTAAATACGAAGCCAATCAATTTGGGTATAACTACCTCTCAGAGCTTAACTGAACAACATTTATAACTTCGAAACAGACAAGGTTCAACTTTTAAACTTTTAACAAACTTCCTTACGTGACTCTCTTTCGAATAAATCTCTATTCGATAACTCTTTCCTTCGAATAAACTATATTCGATAATATCTCTTCGAATAGACATATTTGATTAACTCTCTTCAATTAAGACTATTCGATTAACACTAATCAATTTACTCTTATCAGTTAGCTATATTTGATTAACTTTATTATATTAAATCCATTTTATTAACTCTATTTGATTAACTCTAACCGATTAACTCTGTTGGATTAACTCTAATCAATTAACTCCTATCAATTAACTCCTTTCGAATAAACTATATTTGATTAACTCCTTTCGAATAAACAAATATTCGATAACTCCTTTAACTCTATTCGAATAAACTATATTCGATAACTCCTTTAACTCTATTTGAATAAACTATATTCGATAACTCCTTTAACTCTATTCGAATAAACTATATTCGATAACTCCTTTAACTCTATTCGAATAAACTATATTCGATAACTCCTTCCGAATAACTAATATTCGATAACTCCTTTCGAATAACTAATATTCAATAATCTCTCTTCCAATAAACTATATTCGATTAATTCTCTTCTTCGAATAACCTTATTCGATAACTCTTTCCGAATAAACTATATTCGATTAATTCTCTTCTTCGAATAACCTTATTCGATAACTCTTTTCGAATAAACTATATTCAATTAATTCTCTTCTTCGAATAACCTTATTTGATAACTCTTTTCGAATAAACTATATTCGATTAATTCTAATCCGACTAACTCTAATTCAATTAACTCTAACTCTTTTAACTCTAATCGATTAACTCTAATTTGATTGAATCTAACTCGATTAACTCTTTTCAATTAACTCTAACTCGATTAACTCTAATCGATTAATTCCAACTCGATTAACTCTAATCGATTAACTCTAATTCAATTAACTCTATTCGATTAATTCTACGTCGATTAACTCTAATCGATTAACTCTAATTGATTAACTCTAACTGATTAACTCTAATCAATTTACTCTAATTGATTAACTCTAATTGATTAACTCTAATAGATTAACTCTAATCGATTACAAATATTTCCTTTTCTATTTGTTTTACAAATATTTCCTTTTCTATTTGTTTTACAAATATCTCCTTTTCTATTTGTTTTACAAATATATCCTTTTCTATCTGTTTATATTTATTTCATTTAAATATTTCCTTTTATAACTTTATTTATTTTCTGTAACGACCCGCATTCTACGCATCGGAGGATCGTAGAATATTTATTTCTTTCACATATTAAGTCGTATGGTCATGTAACTTTGGGAGACGACTGTTGGGGTCATTACTCATGTTCATGATTTTTTTCGATTTTTAAATGACCGTTTTGCCCCTAGCTGATCTTGTTTTGGCCATAACTTTTGACTGGAAAGAAATTTTGACCTGAAACCACTTCCATTAGATTCGTTTGATGGTTTACCTTTCCGTAGAGTGGTCATAATAGTCAAACGAACTTACCGTTTCGGAGATATGGCCGAAATAAGGTTTGGAAGGTGATGGTTGCAAGACTACGTTATCAATGCAGTAGAGTCATTATGACTCGAGGGGCAAGGTGATGCGTAGTAAGACTATGAGCCAGCGCAGATGGGGTGAATAACTCCATGGGGCAAGTGGACATAGTAAAGGATTGGTAAGACTATGAGCCAGCGCATATGGGGTGAATAACTCCATGGGGCAAGTGGACATAGTAAAGGATTGGTAAGGCTATGAGCCAGCGCAGATGGGGCGAATAACTCCATGGGGCAAGTGGTCATAGCAAAGGATTAGTGGCTACGTTATCAGTGCAGTGAAGCCATTTATGACTTCATGGGGTAAAGTGATCGTAGCAAGGTATGTTGGGTGATCGAAGTGGTGAATATCGTATGCTTTACGCACTGAGTGCGAGATGTGAGGATGGTTTCTATGTTTGATTGTTTGACATCACTATGACATGCACACCCCCACCTCCGTATCTTTACACCATTTGATATGGCACCTTAGAGTGTTGTACAATATGTAGTGCTAACTCTTTGGTTGTAGGTCCAGGTTCAGGTATGTTTCTAGTCTACCTGTTATTGTTCACTTTATATGCTTATCGCTCATACCAGGCTTTATGTCTGACCCAGATTTTTATGTCTCCTCTTATTACTCTAGGTGCTCACACGAGCAGACTAAAGACAGGTTAGCTGGTGATGCGCGAGTAGCTGATTCGGAGGCGGGCAGGAGGCTTCCACGTATTATATATATATATTCTCCCTGTGTCGTTGGTGGTCGCTACTTGGGCATTAGTAGTGTACCTCCTTTATCTTGCTTTTGCTTTGAGACAGTTTGAAATGTTGTAATAATGCTTAACTTTGGATCATAAGCTGTACTTACATTTTCCGCTGCTATGTTAGTTGTTTCAGCTTATACACTATCTCACCTGTTTTATGTCAAGTATGTTATTATTATATTTTATCCTATGCGCTGTGAGACATTCTACAGGTTCTTTGTTAGCTCATTTCCTTCTTCCTTTTTCCTTTTGACGACCCGTTCCGTGCTAACTGGACATGTGTACAGCGCACCCTTGGAGTAAATGTCGGTTGGTGCGGGGAGGACCGTCACATTTGGTATCAGAGCTCTAGGTTGCGTAGTTAACCTAGGGAAAGACACTAGGGAGAGATAGTACGTATCTGAGAATGCGTATTTGTGATTACTTTGGTTTTCAAAGCTATATATGTATATACTATTAGCAGCATAAAGATGAAGTCGTACTGCACTAGCACCACTATGGAGTCGTTAATCGTTTCCCTTTTTCAGATTGACGATGAGTCGAGACACGAGGGGTGCTGGTAGAGGGACCAACCATGGGAATGCTGCTGACATGAGGCCGATGTTTACTGACCTCATGAGAGACATGCTTAGAGAAGTGCAAGGGGTAGTTCCCAATCCCGGAGTTGGTGTTGGGCCAGTAGTGAAGGCGCCTAGGGTCGATTCCGCCATGTTGTGCAAGGATTACACTAACCTTGGTGGGAAGCCGTTCCACAGGATGGAATCGGCCACAGATGTTCAAGACTGGATGGATAGCTGTGACCGTATCTTTGACGACTTGGGTCTTGAAGATGCGATGAAGAGAAGGCTAGCGTCTCGTCAGCTGCAAGGGCGAGCGATGAATTGGTGGAATGCCATTAGAACAGCTACTCTAGAAGATCAGGTTACTTGGGATCAGTTCAATGCTCGCTTTAGCGAGAAGTTCATTCCAGCTGCACAGAAGTCAGTGTTGTTTAAGAGATTCTTAGAGCTCAAGCAGAGTGGTAGGGCAGTTTCCGACTATATTGCTGAGTTCGACACTTTGTCGAAGTATGGACTATCTCTTATCGATACTCCTGAGAAGAAGAACGAGAAGTTCATTACTGGTTTGGATGGATACTTGGGGGAAAGGCTTATCAACCACATCGATGAGACTTTTGAATCGATTGTGGGGAAAGCTTTGAGATCAGAGAGTCTTTACCCTATGTCAAAGACTGAGGCTGCATCTGCAGAAGGGCCAAAGCCGCAAGCAGGCGGTGGAGGCAAGAATAACTCTCAGAATAAGAGGAAGCAGGACCAATCTAAGGGTGGCCAGAAAAAGAACAAGAAGGATGTTGAGTGCTTCAGCTGTGGTAAGAAGGGCCATTATGCCAAAGATTGTCGGGCCAAGACAGCAGATAAGAAGTGCTTCAACTGTGGTCAAGTGGGACATTTTAAGGATTAGTGTCCGCAAACTCTTAAGGAGAAGCAGATTGTGAAAGCATATGCTATTGATGTTGTTCCTTCTTCGTCGAATACCCCAACTACGGCGGAGAAAGGAAAGAATGTTGTTATTCAAGGTACGCTTTCTATTTATGATGTACCAGTTCGAGTTTTGTTTGATACTGGGGCTTCCCGTTCCTTCATATCTAGTGACCTAGTAGATAGGTTGGGACTGAAACCCGAGATAGTCGATAGACCATTGGTTGTGACGAACCCGATTGGTGGTTAGACTAGCCTTAGTATGATTTGCCGAAATTTGGTCTTATCGAGTCATGGATGTATGTTTGTTTGTGATTGCTTTGTTTTGGGCTTTACTGGGTATGGCATTATATTGGGAGTCGATTGGCTTCAAAGATATGGGGTGGTGGTAGACTGTGAGGGCTTTTTGGTGACAGTTAGGGCGGATAATGGGCGGAGGGTAGCGTTTGGTAGTCTACCTAGTGATGGGGTTATGGCTAGTTTTGTAAATTCCCTCGACATCCCGCAAGATGAGCTGTCAGATGTGCCCGTGGTTGGCCAGTATCCGGATGTCTTCGACGAGGTGACCGGGATTCAACCACACCAAGAGATTGAGTTCCGTATTGATTTAGTGAAAGATGCCAGACCTATAGTGATGCCACTTCGTCGTATGGCACCAAGGGAGCAGCGAGAGCTCGGGGTGCAAGTCAGCAATCTTTTGAAGAAGGGATTTATTAGAAGAAGTGTCTCCGAATGGGGAGCACCGGTTGTGTTTTCCACTAAGGCAGATGGTTCCCTTCGTTTGTGCATGGACTATCGCGAGTTGAATAAGGTAACGAGGAAGAATAAGTATCCTCTACCGCGGATAGATGATTTGTTTGATCAACTGGAAGGAGCAAGACTGTTCTCCCAGTTGGACCTCACGACAAGATTTCATCAGCTACGAGTAGCGGATGAGAGTGTTCCGAAAACGGCATTTAGGACGCCGTCTGGATTTTATGAGTGGTTGGTCATGCCATTTGGGCTGACTAATACACCAGCTTACTTTGTGGATCTTATGAATCGAGTATTCAGAGATCAGTTGAATAAGTTTGTTCTTGTGTTCGTGGACGATATCCTTGTTTACTCGAGGACAGAGGAGGAACACAAGGGACACTTGAGGATAGTGATGGAGGTGTTGAGGAAACACCAATTGAAAGCGAAATTCTCTAAGTGTCATTTTTGGAGAAGGGAAGTGAGATTCTTGGGTCATGTTGTTTCAGAGAGTGGTATTGCCGTGGACCCTGCGAAGGTGGATACGGTACAGGATTGGCCTACGCCCAAGAATGCAACAGATGTAAGAAGTTTCTTGGGGTTAGCTGGATATTATCATAAGTTTATCCAGGACTTCTCCAAGATAGCAGCACCATTGACTCAGTTGACTAAGAAGAATCAGTCCTTCGTCTGGAACGGAGTGTGTGAGAATGCATTCAAGAGTCTAAAAGAGAAGTTGATGCGTGCGCCAGTATTAGTCATTCCTAAGGGGAATGAAGAGATGACAGTATACACGGATGCTTGTGGTACCTGACTAGGTGCTGTATTGATGCAAGGAGGTAGGGTTGTAGCTTATGCTAGTCGACAGCTAAAGCCGCATGAGAAGAAGTATCCTACCCATGATTTGGAATTAGCAGCGATCATGTTTGCGCTGAAGATGTAGAGACACTATCTCTTGGGAGAAAGATTTGAGTTGTTCACCGATCATAAGTTGTTAAAGTATCTCTTCTCCCAGAAAGATCTGAATCTCCGTCAGCAGAGATGGTTAGAGTTCTTGGCTTCGTATGATTTTGATATCGCATATACACCTGGGAAAGGTAATGCGGTAGCCGATGCCTTGAGTAGGAGACATGCCAGTTTAGGGGCAATGTTTCTTGAATGGAAGCAACTGGAGTATATTGCGGGGTTTGATTTCAGACCAAAGTGCGAATTGGATCCAGTCATGCTAGCTAGTTTGGCGATCAGACCCACTTTGATAGAGCGAATTGGTTCCAGCCAGAGGGACGATCCTAATCTATTGGAAATCATCTCCAAGTTAGAGATGAACATCGATGGTGAGGAGATGAATTTGTATGGGCTTGATCGTGGTGGATGGCTTAGAAAGAATGGAAGACTAGTGGTACCCAACGTGAATGGTTTGAGAGATGAAGTTCTTAGAGAATGTCATCACTCAAAACTGACTATACATCCCGGTGGTAATAAAATGTATCGAGACATGAAGCAGACTTATTACTGGGAAGGGATGAAAAGAGACGTTGGGAAGTTTATATCCAAATGCATGAATTTCCAGCTAGTTAAAGCCGAGCAAAAGAAGCCTAGTGGGTTGTTGCAACCATTAGAAATTCCCGAATGGAAGTGGGAGCAAGTCTCGATGGATTTCATCGACGGTCTACCAAGGACTAGATCGGGATATGATAGCATTTGGGTAATTGTGGATCGATTGACTAAGAGCGCAATATTTATACCAGTCAAATCGACCAGAACGGCAGCCAAGTTGGCAGAATTGTATATGAAATGGGTAGTTTCATGGAGTACCCAAAAGCATTGTGAGTGACCGAGACCCATTGGTCGCTAGTGGGTTTTGGAAGAGATTACAAGAGGCTCTAGGGTCAGAATTACATCTCAGTACCGCATATCATCCTCAAACCGACGGTCAGACGGAGAGGGTGAATCGTATATTGGAAGATCGCTTGAGAGCTTGTATATTGGATTTTGGTGCATCATGGGATGACCATTTGCATCTAGTAGAGTTTGCATATAATAATAGCTACCAATCCAGTATTGGTATGGCTCCATATGAAGCTTTGTATGGAAGACCGTGCAACTCACCATCATGTTGGATAGAGACTGGTGAGAAGTTTATGCTTGGACTAGATGTGGTGAGGGAAACTTCGGACAAGATTAAGATCATTCAACAACGAATGAAGGCTGCCCAGGATAGGCAGAAGAGTTATACTGATAAAAGGAGAAGAGATTTAAAATTCTCCGTTGGTGACTTGGTGTTTGTCAAGATTTCTCCGTTGAAGAGCGTGATACGATTTGGCAGGAGAGGCAAGTTAGCACCAAGATTTGTTGGCCCATACCCTGTTCTTGAATTAGTCGGGAATTTGTCATATAGAGTTAGCTTACCAGAGAAGATGGCGGGAGTTCACAACGTATTTCATGTTTCCCAACTAAGGAAGTTCGTTCACGACTCAGATGTGACTATTTCACCTGATCAGTTAGAGGACTTAGAAGTAGAACCCGAGGCAGTTGGGAACCGCAAGCCGATTCGTATTGTGGGGCACGATACGAAGCAACTTCGAAGGAAAGCGTTGAAGCTAGTCAAGGTTCAGTGGGGCAAGGACGAGAGTGACTGTACTTGGGAGACAGAGGAGAGCATTAGGAAGACGTACCCAGAATTCTTTGCCTGGTAAGATCTACTTCGTAATTTAGTTATTCCGCATTCTAGGATAGACTTATCTTGCTTGTTTTGCATGTTTGATTGTTGTTTTATGGTTGATAGGCATGCGGGACCCTTTGTGTGTTTTGGTTAGGGAATTTCAGGGGCGAAATTTCTTAAGGGAGGGAGAGTGTAACGACCCGCATTCTACGCATCGGAGGATCGTAGAATATTTATTTCTTTCCCATATGAAGTCGTATGGTCATGTAACTTTGGGAGACGACTGTTGGGGTCATTACTCATGTTCATGATTTTTGTCGATTTTTAAATGACCGTTTTTCCCCTAGCTGATTTTGTTTTGGCCATAACTTTTGACTGGAAAGGAATTTTCACCTAAAACCACTTCCATTAGATTCGTTTGATGTTTTACCTTTCCGTAGAGTGGTCCTAATAGTCAAACGGACTTACCGTTTGGGAGATATGGACAAAATAAGGTTTGGAAGGTGATGGTAGCAAGACTACGTTATCAGTGCAGTAGAGTCATTATGACTCGAGGGGCAAGGTGATGCGTAGTAAGACTATGAGCCAGCGCAGATGGGGTGAATAACTCCATGGGGCAAGTGGACATAGTAAAGGATTGGTAAGACTATGAGCCAGCGCAGATGGGGTGAATAACTCCATGGGGCAAGTGGACATAGTAAAGGATTAGTAAGGCTATGAGCCAGCGCAGATGGGGTGAATAACTCCATGGGGCAAGTGGACATAGCAAAGGATTAGTGGCTACGTTATCAGTGCAGTGAAGCCATTTATGACTTCATGGGGCAAAGTGATCATAGCAAGGTATGTTGGGTGATCGAAGTGATGAATATCGTATGCTTTACGCACTGAGTGAGAGATGTGAGGATGGTTGCTATGTTTGAATGTTTGCCATCACTATGACATGCACACCCCCACCTCCGTATCTTTACACCATTTGATATGGAACCTTAGAGTGTTGTACAGTATGTAGTGCTAACTCTTTGGTTGCAGGTCCAGGTTCAGCTATGTTTCCAGTCTACCTGTTATTGTTCACTTTAGATGCTTATCGCTCATACCAGGCTTTATGTCTGACCCAGAGTTTTATGTCTCCTCTTATTACTCTGGGTGCTCACACGAGCAGACTAGAGACAGGTTAGCTGGTGATGCGCGAGTAGCTGATTCGGAGGCGGGCAGGAGGCTTCCACGTATTATATATATATATATATACATATATATATATATATATATATTCTCCCTGTGTCGTTGGTGGTCGCTACTTGGGCATTAGTAGTTTACCTCCTTTATCTTGCTTTTGCTTTGAGACAGTTTGAAATGTTGTAATAATGCTTAACTTTGGATCATAAGTTGTACTTACATTTTCCGCTGCTATGTTAGTTGTTTCAGCTTATGCACTATCTCACCTGTTTTAAGTCAAGTATGTTATTATTATATTTTATCCTATGCGCTGTGAGACATTTTACAGGTTCTTTGTTAGCTCATTTCCTTCTACCTTTTTCCTTCTGACGACCCGTTCCGTGCTAAATGGACATGTGTACAGCGCACCTTTGGAGTAAATGTCGGTTGGTGCGGGGAGGACAATCCTAATCTATTGGAAATTATCTCCAAGTTAGAGATGAACATCGATGGTGAGGAGATGAATTTGTATGGGCTTGATCGTGATGGATGGCTTAGAAAGAATGGATGACTAGTGGTACCCAACGTGAATGGTTTGAGAGATGAAGTGCTTAGAGAATGTCATCACTCAAAATTGACTATACATCCCGGTGGTAATAAAATGTATCGAGACATGAAGCAGACTTATTACTGGGAAGGGATGAAAAGAGATGTTGGGAAGTTTATATCCAAATGCATGAATTGCCAGCTAGTTAAAGCCGAGCAAAAGAAGCCTAGTGGGTTGTTGCAACCATTAGAAATTCCCGAATGGAAGTGGGAGCAAGTCTCGATGGATTTCATCGATGGTCTACCAAGGACTAGATCGGGATATGATAGCATTTGGGTAATTGTGGATTGATTCACTAAGAGCACAAGATTTATACCAGTCAAATCGACCAGAACGGCAGCCAAGTTGGCAGAATTGTATATGAAATGGGTAGTGAGATTTCATGGAGTACCCAAAAGCATTGTGAGTGACCGAGACCCATTGTTCACTAGTGAGTTTTGGAAGAGCTTACAAGAGGCTCTAGGGTCAGAATTACATCTCAGTACCGCATATCATCCTCAGACCGATGGTCAGACGGAGAGGAAAGCCCCGATTGCTTTGAGGACAAGACGAATCAGAACACAAACACAAGAACATTTCATTGCTTATTGTAACAACCCAGATTTCGAAGGACCGAATTTTTTTTCAAAAATCCAATCCCCCGAAACCCGAGTTGGTTGCTCTGGTATCCTGCAGAAAAAGACAGAGAAAAGAGATATGTCAGAGATTGGAAGACACCTCACTTGCAGACTGAGTAAAATATAATGTATTAAAACATAGCTTTAGCTTAATCACAATACTGCTAAATCAGTATCCCCAAGCTATAAGTCTCTGTCTAACCAGCGAATGTTATGAGGAGGGGGTTAGAACATAGGTTCTATGTGAATGAATTAAAACTACACTTCTTGAATAATCCTACATATAGCGTTCGATTACGTTTTCTTGTTCATTAGGTTATACGTGTTATTAGCATTCAAAGCTTACACACAAGTCGCGCCCATCTACTCCCTAGTATATTAACCTAATATAATGTATATGCAGCTACCCCTACATTGAGGTACACCCCACGGTACCCCGCTTGCACGGTCCCCACCGTATTATCACAGTCCCCCGTCCTATGTCATAGTAACATACATTACTCTTAAGTATAATTCAGGCTTATACCCGCATAGGATTTTTATAATAATATTATGCAAACATAACGACTGCCATTATCAAATAATGCCCTTTATTCTACGATACACCACCCAGAGCAGACATGGTTGTATCTAGACTTTCCCACATACGTATTGTCAAGCGTATTCGATGCCTAATCCGCACACGCATCGTGTGTGCTTGCCCGAGTTCCATGGCAGGGCTACACAAGAAACACGGAACTCGGTCGGGAGATTTCCTCATATCTATGTAAGGCTCGCCTTAAGAGCCCCTAGCACAAATATCCCTAGGGTCTATTTTCCATGGTGGCTATGGCCCCACCTCGGCCCCTCCCTTAACTAGTGAAGACTATGAGAGCTAAGCGACAAGCCCCTAAGCAAACAATCTAAACATCCATACGCCATCTCCCCTCAATCACTGTCCCACGATAGTGAATGGTTAATGGTATCATGGGTTTAGCTCTAGTCTTCCCGCATCCTACGGGCTGTGGTGATTGGCACTCGACGACCTATTATCCTTGTTGGTCCTGACTCTCCACCTCCGTTGAGGCAGCCGCTGAATCACCTTTCCCGTCACCTCGTACAACATTCTGAATATAAAGTTATTCTTGTAGTCAAGGCCCACCAACTAGTAGTTACGCGCAGACCCAACCTCTGCGGGCATAGCCTGAAATGTCTGCCACCACATAGAGGACTACTACGAGCACCTTTAACGTCTCAGGAAGCTGCGTGCTTCCCCTTCCAGTCCATCGTAGCCGCAAAAATAACGAACGTGCCTTATGACATCGTGATGATCTACCTCGTTGGGTTATTCATCCTACAACGTACGGACAGCTTCAAGCGCCTAAGTTTTTATATGTCACTAGGCCCTAAGTCTAACATTTATTTCGCATGCCACCTCGTCAGCTTTCTCATTTAACGTGGTTACTCACTTTAGCTTCCTTTTTCTCATATTTACCAAGTTACCCTTACTTATTAATTAAATTTATACTTGGCCCACTTAAGTCCATTAATAAGCCCATAACATGTTATTTTCCAATTTCATGAATTATTCCCTTTTAGGATTATGGCAACATGTTATACTTAATTCATGGTTAAGTATGCCTTATCCCACATATATACTGATTAGGAGAATAATCCCCTAAATACCAGCCCCGAAGACCGTAATCAACATCAGACTGGTATCCAGAGAATTACTCAACCCAACCAACATATATGATTTAATTTACTCATTTTCCATTCATATAACTTATATCATTTTAAATTTCACATTTCTCCTACCCAAGCCACTTAATTTAAGTATATCATTACATATAAGTTATCTCATCTTCCTTATCGTTTACTAATACTTATCTTGTCCCATAAGTTATATAATTTCCGTCTTTTATTCTTTCTTGCCTTATTTAAGTTTATTCATAATAGGTTATTTATCATTCCCCATTTCTTTTCATTTAATTTTAGATTTGACTTAACCCTTTTTGCTTACTTAACCCATTACTTAAACTTACCCAATTCATTTAATATATAATACTGTTGTGGGTCCCATTTGGTTAAGCATATCTAAATTTTTGTTTCTCAAGTCACCCGTGTCCCACTTAATCCCCTTTATTTCAGTCTCCATGTCCTAACATGTCTTACTATAGTTAAGTCTATCTTAGTCATGTTTTACATGTTATTTATATCATCCACATGCCTTATTATGGTTAGTGTTTCTTAATTTATTTCTTACACTGTAACGATGTATGACCTCTCACATTAGACGTCTGCTTATGGTTGCTGGATTTGTCGGGCTGTTCCGGGCAGTCTTACACCATAAACGCGCCTAACCTCGTGTCATACACTGTTACACCTCCAGTTCTTTCCATTGACGTCTCACATTAGGCATCCATCTGTGGTTGCTGGATTTGCCGGGCGGTTCCGGGCAGTCTTACACCACAAACGCGCCTAACCTCGAGTCAATAGGCGTTCATTAACTATCGTCTTTCACCCAAACCCCAAATTCATGTCATGCGTTCCAAATTTAACTTAATTATAATTCACTTTTCTATGCCAATTTCTGATTTATCCTTAACTACACCAATCACATAATAGTTAACCAAAATTCATATTCCCAAATTATCCAATTATAGCCAAATTTACCAATTCCATGTTATTCATACCCAAACATGCCAATTCCATATAATCGGCATTTTCCTCATATATATATATATATATATATATATATATATATATATATATCAACACTCCCACGATCATGCATACCCTCTATACTCATTTTTCAAGTCACAAATAAGTTTATACCAATTCCATTTCCAATTACGATTATGAAAATATACATAAATCCGACATCACGGTGTAATTACGCCCATAATTCTATACAAAACCTTGCCTTCACAATATTTCCCTCAAACCAACCCCTTTTCCCCTTTTCTTTAATTTCTCATTCCTCTTTTAAATGCATAAATCCATGATAGACATAGGCTTGAGATAGCCTCGTTATAAAAATAAAAAGGGAAAGGATAAGGGAGAATTCAAACGTAGTCATAAATAAAATAACTGATCTTATTCAATTATCATCATATTCACCACGGGGAATGGTAAACGATAGAGGCAGTATTATACAACAAATATAGTAAAATTCACTCACATTGACTGGATTGGAGAAATAAGCGGATTGTTGTTTATGTAGAATGCTGATTAAATCTTCCTTTATGAGCATTGGTGAAGAGCTTGAATTGTTGATGAAAAATTCCTAATTTGATTTAGGGTTTAGAGGCAGTGGCTAAGACAATTGAAAGTTCAGCAGCACGGAGGCGTCTTAAGGAATTGTTATGAATTAAGGTTAGGTCTTGCTATGTATTTATAGGTACAGAGAGTGCTTTGGAGCCCTTAGATTGACCTGAAAGCCACCAGATTCGTACAGCACATCAAAACACGTCACAGGAGCGGAACAGCTCAGATCTTGGGGAGGGGGGTAGGTCGACCCCAAGGTCGACCACCCTAGGGGTAGGTAAACCCCCAGGTCCACCTACCTAGTTGTTGGGCGGGAAATTTCCCACCCAGCTGTCTGGGTCGAATTTCGAACTATCTTGAATTTTTAGTTGAGCCTTCTAAAGGCTATAACTCAACCATATGAAGTCCGATTTACGTAAACTTGGACTCTATTCCAAGCAGAATTCCGAGACGAATGCAATGGTGATGTCTGTTTTACTTAATTCCTGAAATCTAAATTAAGTATCCTTATTTTATAATTTCTATTACATACACTATTATTTAATTAATTAATTTTTCCTTCTTCTCCGTGTACTAATTAATTCTCATTGTACATCACCATTATTTTCCTATTTATGCATATATATATATACACACATTTTTAATTATATTAAAAATGCGGGGTGTTACCTTCTCCCACCCTTAAAGAATTTCGTCCTCGAAATTCGATAAGAGTAAAATAGATAATCCCTCGCGATATTCATTCATCAAGTGTGCATTCAATTGTTGCAAACATTGTGCACATGTGCAAAGTGAAACATATCATAGTAAAGCAAGTATGCCTAATTGGTACCACCTATATGTATGCAAATTTTCAAAAATGCTTTCTCAAATAATGATGCTCACATCCTAAATATACTTGAAGTTCTATATGAAGAAATTGCTTTTGAAAAATTCTAAATTATTTTTCATCCAAATTTTCCCACACCCTTGTAAACTAAGAGTGTAGTTCATCCAATTGTCATGCCCAAAATCCTATCAATCACTTTTAAATTTCAAAATTCAAAAAATCTAATTTTCCAATTTTTTTTAATCCTTATGCATTTAACATAAAAACCTATATTTTCCCCTTTTTCTTTTAGCATTCTAATTTAATTAATTTAAATTTCTCATTTTTTTCTGCTTCATATTTATATGTTTTTATTCTACATGCCTAACAAATTATAACAGAAATTTTTCTGATTAAACATTCGTAGATCACATCAAAGCAAGTTCTTGTACATTACTACAACTAGATAAAAAAGAGACAGTCATACACTACATAATGAGATACTACCCTACTGACATAGCAATAGAGGTCAGGTCCCTATTGGAAGAAACTACGAATGGGATCCTCTATACCACCAATCTTACTATCCAGATGCTCTGTAAGCTATCTAGTCTCCTCCCTGACCTCTACCTATAAGTCTTGTAGCCCAGCCCCTAACTTATCATAGGACGTGCCAATCTCCTATAGCATCTGCTGTTAAGTATGTCCCAACTCAACCTGTGTCTGGAGCATCTCTTGCTGTGTCCTCAGGATGTCCTAGTGATCTCTAACTAACTGAGTTTGTTGCTCAGAAACTGTTCGCAATTCTTCCCTCCAGTCCGACTCTCTGGAAATCCAAGGGTCCTACCCAGATGTAACGGAAGTACCCCATCCTGGAGCCTGGGAAGTCCAAGCACCTCCCCAAGCATGCTCTGCCTGATATGGGTCTGATCCTGTCGGTGGTACATATTAGGGCTCTTCATCATGTCCGGGCTGATAGTCACCACCCTGTGGTTCCTGCACATGCTCCGCCTGTACATTTTCCTCCTCCTTGTCATCTCCTTCATCATGCTCCATGGGCTGAGGCTCCAATAAATCATGCAGATGTATATGCATTCTCGTAAGTACGGCCAAATCTATAATACTGGAGGGATGAGAGGGAGGTGATATATAACCTTCCTTTCGCAGAGGAACAATGCTTCGTGTAAAAACTACGGTCCATAAATTTCCAAAAGAAATATTTGACTGCCTCGCCTCTCTAGTAGAGTCATAATATTGCAGGATAGTGCGAGCCCAAGTTATCTGAATACCCCCAAAAATATCATACGTGGCTTGTTTAAGGATTTGTGTTATCCTATCAAATCCACCAGTCCGTCCAACAATATTATACTGCAAAATTCGAATAACAAATCTAGCTAACGAACGTAGATGGGTATAATCCCAAATCCTCTCGTACTCATCGTAGAAAATCCGATGCTATACTGCCAAATCAGTAATCTCAAGATCCCTTAACTTGTGGCCCGTACTACGGATATTCGACATTTCCCCAAACTGTATTTCATTGAAACTAATGATGGTTCCCTTTACATCCAAATTATATGTAATCAAACCCTCATTGTCTAACCCAACTTCTAGATTAGCATCAAAAAGTCATACTAACCTCTTGTAGCCCTTTCGCTCGACAGTATTAATATCCAAAATTGCAATTAAGCCCATCTCCGCGAATAAATCCTCCAAAGGAGTTCCATCAAAATCACCGAACTTGACTGGACGACCTAACAACAACTTCAAGCCTGCAGTGTTGACGTATGCCTCGACTATATCTCTCTGAGTGTTGCACCAAGCGATTTCTTGAGATGTAAGTTGGGGAAAAGAGGCAAGAAGGGAAGGTTGGTCCACCATGGAGAATTAAGCTTGAATTGGAAGGGGAAAGGTATAGATCTGGATAGAGGAGGCTTCTAGCTTCGATTTGGAGGTAATTTTGCGCGAAATAGTGGACATTTGAAGTGGTGGGAGGTGAAAAACGTGATGGTGGAGGTTGTTTTCGTGCTCCCTGTAATGGAGCACCTGGAACGATGGAATGGGCCGAAGGCCTTTGGCCTTCAGCCTTTTATTTTTTTCTCCCTGCGCAAGGTAGGTCGACACTAAGGACGACCACCCTATACGCAGGTCGACACTAGTGTCGACCTGTATATTTTTCTTCTTCTTCTGTTTGTTTTTCGTTTCGCTTTTCCCCGTCTTCTTTCTTGATGACAATTGGCGACTGCCTATTCTTCTTGCACATGTTCCAATTCCATAAAATAGAAACTTAAGCTGAACATGAAGTCTTAAATATCCATTTTGATGTACAACTTTTTGTTTTTTCTTAAAAGTTCAATTTTTTTCCTGATATCCCTATTTAGTGTATGGGGGTAAAATCTCAGTTTTTTTTCCAAATCTATTTCTTAAGAGGGCTCCTTTACTAACCTGGGCGTATATATTTATATATATATATATAATATTTATATTTTTCCCAAAAATACAAGTACGCTCACTCATAAATTTTCCCTAGGAAAACTAAACCTAGGCTCTGATACCAAATGTAACAACCCAGATTTCGAAGGACTGATTTTTTTTCCAAAAATCTAATCCACCGAAACCTGAATTGGTTGCTCTGGTATCCTGCAGAAAAAAATAGAGAAAAGAGATATGTCAGAGATCGGAAGACACCTCACTTGCGGAAGGAGTAAAATATAATGTATTAAATCATAGCTTTACCTTAGTTACAATACTGCTAAATCAGTATCCCCAAAGCTATAAGTCGTTGTCTAACCTGCGAATGTTATGAGGAGGGGGTCAGAACATAGGTTCTGAGTGAATGAATTAAAACTACACTTCTTGAATAATCCTACGTATACCGTTCGATTACATTTTCTTGTTCATTAGGTTATACGTGTTATTAGCATTCAAAGCTTACACACATGTCGTGCCCATCTACTCCCTCGTAGATTAACCTAATATAATGTATATGAAGCTACCCCCACATTGAGGTACACCCCATGGTACCCCATTTTCACGGTCTCCACCATATTATCGCAGTCCCCGGTCCTATGTCATAGTAACATACATTACTCTTATGTATAATTCAAGACTATACCCGTATAGGAGTTTTATAATCATATTTTGTATACATAACTACTACCATTATCGAATAATGCCCTTTAATCTACGATACACCACCCAGAGCAGACATGGTTGTATCTAGACTTTCCCACGTACATATTGTCAAGCGTATTCGATACCTAATCCGCACAACCATCGTGTGTGCTTGCCCGAGTTCCATGGTAGGGCTACACAAGAAATACGGAACTCGGTCGGGAGATTTCCTCATATCTGTGTAAGGCTCGCCTTTAAGAGCTTCTAGCACAAATATCCCTAGGGTCTGTTTTCCGTGGTGGTTATGGCCCTACTTCGGCCCCTCCCTTAACTAGTGAAGACTACGAGAGCTAAGCGACAAGCCCCTAAGAAAACAATCTAAACATCCATGTGGCGTCTCCCCTCAACCACCGTCCAACGATGGTGAATGGTTAGTGGTATCTTGGGTCTAGCTCTAGTCTTCCCGCATCCTACTGGTTGTGGTAATAAGCACTCGATGACCTACTATCCTTGTTGGTCCTAACTCTCCACCTCCGTTGAGATAGCCGCCAAATCACCTTTCCCATCACCTTGTACAACATTCTGACTGTCAAGTTATTCTTGTAGTCAAGGCCCACACACCTAGTAGTTACGCGCAGACCCAACCTCTGCGGGCACAGCCTGAAACATTTACCACCACACTAAGGACTACTAGGAGCACCTTTATCGTCTCAGGAAGTCGCATGCTTCCCCTTCCAGTCCGTTGGAGCCGCAAAAATAACGAACGTGCCTTAAGACACCGTGATGATATAACTCGTTGGGTTATTCATCCTACAACGTACGGAATGCTTCATGCGCCTTAGTTTTTGTATGTCATTAGGCCCTAAGTCTAACATTTATTTCGCGCTTGTGCCACCTCGTCAGCTTTCTCATTTAACTTGGTTACTCGCTTTAGCTTCCTTTTCTCGTATTTACCAAGTTACCCTTACTTATTAATTAAAATTATACTTAGCCCACTTAAGTCCATTGATAAGCCCACGACATGTTATTTTTCAATTTCATGAATTATTCCCTTTTAGGGTTACGACAACATGTTATACTTAATTCATAGTTAATAATGCCTTATCCCACATACATACTGATTAGGAGAATAATCACCTAAATACCAGCCCCGAAGACCGAAATCAACATCAGACTGGCACCTAGAGAATTACTCAACCCAACCAACACATATAATTATAATTGACTCATTTCCCATTCATATAACTTATATCATTTTAAATTTCACATTTCTCCTTCCCAAGCCACTTAATTTAAGCATATCTTTACATATAAGTTATCTCATCTTCCTTATCATTTCCTATAACTTATCTTGTCCCATAAGTTATATAATTTCCACTTATTTTCTTTCTTGCCTTATTCAAGTTTATTCATAATAGGTTATTTATCATTCACCATTTCTTGTCATTTAATTTTAGATTTGACTTAACCCTTTTTGCTTACTTAACTCGTTACTTAAACTTACCCAATTCATTTAATATATAATACTGTTGTGGGTACCATTTGATTAAGCATAGCTAAATTTTTGTTTCTCAAATCACCCGTGTCCCACTTAATCCCCTTTATTTTAGTCTCCATGTCATAAACATGTCTTACTATAGTTAATTCTATCTTAGTCATGTTTTACATGTTATTTATATCATCCACATGCCTTATTATGGTTAGTGTTTCTTAATTTCTTTCTTACGCTGTAATGATGTATGACCTCTCACATTAGATATCCGCTTATGGTTGCTAGATTTGTCGGGCGGTTCCGGGCAGTCTTACACCATAAACGCACCTAACCTCGTGTCATACACCGTTGTGCCTCTAGTTCTTGCCGTTGACTTCTTACATTAAGCGTCCGTCTGTGGTTGCTGGATTTGCCAGGCGGTTCCGGGCAGTCTTACACCACAAACGCGCCTAACCTTGAGTCAATAGGCGTTCATTAACTATCGTCTTTCACCCAAACCCCAAATTCATGTCATGTGTTCCAAATTTAACTTAATTACAATTCACTTTTCTATGCCTTTTTCTGATTTATCCTTAACTACACCAATCACATAATAGTTAACCAAATTTCATATTCCCAAATTATCCAATTATAGCCAAATTTACCAATTTCATGTTATGCATACCCGAACATGCCAATTCCATATAATCAGCATTTCCCCATATATATATATATATATATATCAACACTCACACGTTCATGCATATAATCTAATTCACCCTCTATACTCATTTTTTAGGTCACAAATAATTTTATGCCAATTCCATTTCCAATTACAATTATGACAATACGCATAAATCCGGCATCACGGTGTAATTATACCCATAATTCTATGCAAAACCTTCCCTTCACAATATTTCCATCAAACCAACCCTTTTCCCCTTTTCTTTAATTTCTCGTTCCTCTTTTAAATGCATAAATCCATGATAGATGTAGGCTCGAGATAGCCTCGTTATAAAAATAAAGAGGGAAAGGATAAAAAGGAAGAATTCAAACGTAGGCATAAATAAAAAAACTGATCTTATTCAATTACCATCATATTCATTAAGGGGAATGGTAAACGATGGAGGCAGTATTATGCAACAAATATATTTCAAATCCACTCACATTGACTGGATTGGAGAAATAAACGGATTGTTGTTTATGTAGAATGCTGATTAAATCTTCCTTTCTGATTATTGGTGAAGAGCTTGAATTGCTGATGAAGAATTCCTAATTTGATTTAGGTATTAGAGGCAGCGGCTAAGAGAATTGAAAGTCCAACAGCACAGAGGCGTCTTGAGGAATTGTTATGAATTAGGGTTAGGTCTTTCTATGTATTTATAGGTACAGAGAGTGTTTTGGAGCCCTTAGATTGACCTGAAAGCCACCAGATTCGTACAACATATCAAAACACGTCACAGGAGCGGAACAGCTCAGATCCGGGGGGAGGGGGTAGGTTGACCCCAAGGTTGACCTCCCTAGGGGTAGGTCGACGCCTAGGTCGACCTCCTGGTCAACCTGACCCCCAGGTCGACCTTATGGTCGACAAGCCTAGTTGCTAGGCGGGAAATTTCCCGTCCAGCTGCCTGGGTCGAATTTCGAACTATCTTGAATTTTTATTTGAGCCTTCTAAAGGCTATAACTCATCCGTATGGAGTCCAATTTACGCATACTTGGACTCTATTCCAAGCAGAATTCTGATACGAACACAATGGTGATGTCCGTTTTACTTAATTCCTGAAATCTAAATTAAGTACCCTTATTTTATCATTTCTATTACATATACTATTATTTAATTAATTAATTTTTCCTTCTCCTCCATGTACTTATTAATTCTCATTGTACATCACCATTATTTTCCTATTTATGCATATATATATATATATACATTTTTAATTATATTAAAAATGCAGGGTGTTACACTTATTACAACAATTTCATCAAAATACAAGAATATACAGAGTATGAATAAATATTACACATTTATTAAATATCAGAGATTTACAATACATTACATAGCAGCGGAAAATAATACAAGACACAACTGAAAGGAATATCCGGATACATAACTTTCTGAATATCGCTTCAGTTGTAAATCAGGATCCTATGAATATAATATCTGTAAAACCCAGCTACTAGCTGCCCGTGCGGAAATAAGGGCACCCAGAGTTTACGTTAAAACAATAAATTCCAGGTCAGTCATGTGACTGGTGTGAGAACTAAAACAGTTATTTAAAACTTTACTTTAAAGTTAGGTAAATCCAGGGACCACGCCGTATAACATGGAACTGGTTTACACCCAAGAATACCAGTGCATAAAACAATAGCGCAATGCTAAATAAAGAACAATGAAGCTATTATAATACTCAGGTTCCATCACACAATGCAACGCAAGCCGGAGGATAATGTTTTTACCTTATAATAGCCACAAATGCTTGGTACGTAAGATTTAATGTTCTATTATTGCTATAAGTGTATATTGTCAAAACAATTTCAATCATAAGTATCAATCATAGACGGCATAAGTGCCTATACCACTATGTCGCCATATATAGGTTTACAATTAATACCGTAAAATGTCGTATTAGAAGTTGGATTTCCATCTGTGAACAGAGGCAAGGGATCGTCCTCACCGCTTCGAGACTATCTAGCCCGAGCCTTAGGACCCAGACTCAGGTGGGCCCTTGGATCGTCAGGGCCGGTCCACACAGAGTGGATTAAAATGTCTGAACATTGCGTTTACCCGCCCTATAAGGCGTAAATTGGTCATATTCTGACCAAACTATCGGCCTCGGCATGACCGATATAACCGAGGCGCCTCGTTATCCATCATCCACATAAGTAAAATGTCAGGGCTAGTAAAATGCTGACACCACTCCTAGCTAGAAATAAACGCATGTCCACCCTGAAGTCCTCTCCCGTTTCTGGTTCACACCGGGGTGTGAGGCTCGCGAATTAACACTACACAAAGCTATGCCACAAAGGACGTGCTTTGATCATCAACCACAAGACTCTACTTTTCAACAGAAGCCTTTATCATTTTCATCTCAGCATGCCACACAGGCATTTCGCGCTATGCAACCGATGTCTATCACTCACATAGAATGAAATCTGATGTCAGGCACACATCCAATTACAAGTTCGTTCTGGCTATGAACGAAACCGGAGGAACATTATTCCTCGCCCACATGTCCAATACAGGGAAGAGGTCCTCGCATATCCAGTCGATCTCCAAGTACGCCTGGACGATCACCACTTATTACCTTGTCTTGGGTGTACAGCCCAATCAAGACATCAGTAATCATCCAAACGATGTGAAAACATCCAGCCTTCAACCACCGTCTTCATCCTCGACACATCGTCGAATCAGTTATTTAGAATGGGATACACCCGATCTTTCTGAATAACTCGCGTATGTATTAAACAAGTGCTATAAAAACACAACATACGCCTTATTCCCATCCAGAATATTCCTTTATTCAAATATTCTTATACTTTGGGAAAGGTTCCAATTAATTTTATTGATGATAAATTCTTTAAATTTGTTATTTAATCTTCTTTTGAATATCAATTCAAACTAATTAATGATGCATTAAAACTCCACTTGGTTTTAATCTTCCCAAAAATCAATATTAATGATTGTTTAACTTGGGAAATCATATCCTATCTTTAATTGGGTTAAACAACCAACGTCATGTAAAACACGGTCCACGATAAACCCAAAATCACATTCCATTCCATTCCATCAGCATCTAATCGTAAATTAGCAAGTGAACAATTCCCTAAGTTTTAACCTCGAAGGCCGAAACCAACATTTGATCAATACCCAGGAAATCATTCAACTTAACTAATATCTAGTTAGTTTCTGATTTTCTTAACTCCATTGGGTCTAAGAACGGTATTATTAAAGATACCATTCATAACAACCCAAAATCACATTCCATTAACAATGGAATCTTCATGGAAAACAAATCGATATATATAATCGAAATAAACTTCCATATCCAACTGATAATATCAATGGAATAATGACAAGGTCTTTTAAATTCCATATATATTAACCATCTTCCTCTGCAGAAGCTTACATCGGTTATTACGAAATCGAATTTCATTCAATTCCAATTTAATATGTTAAATTGGAAAACTTTACTTTGGAAAATCTCCTTTAAATCTTAACAAAAGATTTATAAATTCCAAATCCCATTTCACTGTAAATCGGGTTAAAGAACGAATGTCGCTAAAACATAGTTTACAACAAACCCAATTCACATTCTATCAGTCTCTAACTGTAAATTAGTAAGAGAACAATTCCCTAATTGTTAACCCTGAAGGCTGAAACCAACATCAGATCAACACCTAGGAAACCATTCAACTTAACTAATCTCCAGTTAGTTTCTAATTTTCTTAACTCCATTGGGTCTAAGAACAGTATTATTAAAGATACCATTCACGACCAACCCAAAATCCAATTTGATATTAAATACAAGGCTCTGAATAGAAAATATATCGACTTATATTCAATATCAAATTCTGAAATCAACAAATATCGTATTGGAAATAACGATATATATATATATATATATACATCTTTCAAATTTCCATAACAACATCTGTATAATCACGAAATCCAACGTCGAAATATTCCGAAGACAATTTCGATTAAAATCCATTTTTGATTTCTGTATTGCAAATTCTGATTATTTTTAAAACCATTTCAAATCCAATTTATTTGTTTCAAAAATATTTGGGCCTATAATTCTAGTTCATAACTAGTTCATTTCGATAAAAATCTGTTTTCATCTTTTCAAATATGGGATTTTTCACCTCAATTGTTTCCAAAACATTTCTTATGATTTTACACTAATTATTGATATTTTTAATAATTTTATCAAGGCCCGTACAGTCGATTTCCATAAACGGCCATCGAACTACACTTACAACGACCTTTTCCAAATTTTATTTGGACATAATTCCAAATCCAACCGTTAGATTTCAAATCTATGATATTCGCTAGGAAGCTCTTTTCGATAAGAACCCAACGGTTCTGGTTTTAGGAGAATCCGACGGTCGGATCTCCTGTAATGTCTGTTCGAAGTCAATGGTCAAAATTCGCGAACTTCAGCAGCGCGACGCGTTCTATTCAGGACATTATATTATATATATAATATATATTTTAATTGATTTCCATTTAAAACGTATTTTATAAATCGTTTTAAATTCATTTTCAAAACGATTTCAACTTCATATTCAATTTCCAATCAAAATTGAATATTCCATATCATCGATATATAAATGATAGTATTTCTAAAACATTAGATTTTGAAATCAATTCCTTTTTTATATTCATTATAAAAACGAATAAAATTGATATAAATGTCGTTCACATCAAAATGGCGTATATCAAATCTACACGGCAATATATATTTAAATATTTTGTGTCCATCCCAAATCGGACATCAAAATCAAATTTTGATCTTTTACTGAATATTATTTTAAAATATTCATTATTTTAAAATATTCGTTATTTTAAAATATTCATTCTTTCTGAATTGGAATCAGACACAGTCAATTACCATATAATGTGATTATATGGATTTCAAACAACATGTATACAACAACAATCGAACATAGTCAACCATCATCCAAAGTGCATTCTACATTGCATAAGCATTAAATATAAATATTTAACGCTTATAACAGTCTGTCAACCGATCGATTGGCATACAGCTAATTATGGGGACTAGTTTATGTCATATATCATCCAAATACCCGTGTGGGGTTTTAAACAATCAAACAAAGGTTTTATTTGTGCAGTTGGGCAATGTGTAAAAATTTTCCTCCCAATCCATATTAGTCAAATGTGTGTACATAAACAAATCGTCTGATTAGTTTATAAATATTTATTTTATTCATACACGTTAAAAATTATATTTTTAACTATAAACTATTTTATCTATAAAATATTTTATTCCACATCACACAATCAATTTTCACAATACAAACAAACAAACAAACAAGTCGTCCATGGTCTGTGGACGGCGGGTGTCGGGTACTGCTAAGCACCGTCTGCATCCTAGTATATATTTTAACTAGTAAATAAAAGTGAGAAGTTCTCACATTGGGTTCCACTCCGTCGAGCTTTGATTGTCGATTTTAAAAATTTCCAGAAATCCAGCATGCCTATTTTATAAATAACATATATAAGTTAAAAATCATATTTTTAACTGTTGAATTTTTATTATCTCTACATTATAAAAATCATATTTTCATTATCTCTATATTATAAAAATCATATTTTTATTTTGCTAACATCATAATAAAAATCATATGTTTATATTCTTCTCTTCAGGATAAAAATTATCTTTTTATATACTTCTCTTCATGATAAAAATTATATTTTTATATACTTCTCTTCATGATAAAAATTATGTTTTTATACATATAAAAATCATTTCTTTATCTAACTAAAAATCTAATTTTATCTTCGTTAAAAACCTAATTTTTATCTTTGATAAAAATCATACCTTTCATGTATCAAAAATCAAAACTTTAATGTATTAAAAATCGCTTCTTTTATGATAAAATCACTACTTTTATATAATAAAAACCGCTACTTTTATGTGATAAAAATCTAGCTTAAAATCAGAATTTTAAATTTTATCTACATAAAATAAAAAAAAACAAAAGCTTACAGATGGATTCGGGGTTAGGGGTGGCGTGCCGGAGTTGCTGAGGTGGCAAAGAGGCCCTTCAGGCCGGCGGCGGAGGTGAACTGGGGCTTGGCGGCAGTTGTGGGATGGTGCTGTCCTTCAAATCGGCTTGGGGGGGTTTCTCGAGTGGAGGAGGAGAGAGGAAGCGGATCATCGGAGCGGCTGCTGGAGGCATGCTCGTCGGAGGGGCCAATGTGTCGGCGGCGCGAGGGCAAAAGTGAGGTGGCGGGCTTTTTCATTTTTGAGCTGAGCAAAAGGGGATCGGGTTTATTTTGATTTGGGGGGGGGCTAGGTTTAGAGGGGAGGGTATATTAATATTATTTTATTTACTTTTCTAAAAGTTGACTTTTCATTCAAACCCCAATTGAGACCCAACGACTGCGCCCCTAGCTAATTACCCCTATCCCAACACAATGGGATACGTCTGGTAAGCTAATTTGACCGTTTCGATCAGTTTCTATAATAACCCGGAAATCCGGGCCAATTTAAAAATTTTATTTTGGCAATTTTGATGAATTTTGAATATTTAAAATGAATTATTTTAAATACTATCGACGAGAAATTTATTTTGAATAGAATTAGAACATATATATTTATTTGAATCGTCATTAGAATATAATTATTTTATTTTAATTATAAAAGGAATTGAAAAAATGGCGCGGTAGTTTGAAAATTCGATTTCAAATTTCAAATGAATTTATAGGATTCAAAATAAACCGGATTTTAGCGAAACCAAAAATATTTGAATCTATTTGAGAATATCTTTCCAACGAATCCGAAAAATTGAAATTTCATAGCAGGGATAAAAAGTTATTCCAGTTGAAAATTCAGAATAGTCGCTATGGAATTTTGGCCCTTGAAAATAGAAATTTTGCAAACGACCTCGGTTTTCGACGAAACAACTTTTGTTCGATACGTGATGTCAGGTTATTGCTAGATTCCAAAATTCGTATTTTTTCGAATCAATATGTGAGCGTGGCAAAGGAAAATGCATTTGACTAGTTTCAGTTAATTTTAATCGACTAGAAAATGGCCATTTTTCAAACGGTCTCAGAATTTGAAGAAATTAGTTTTGTTAGGACCGTTTTTTCAATACGAAGGTAGAAATAATTTTTCGGGAATTTTTAGAGTTAGTATGTAGCCCCGGTAAATTGAAATGCGCATTCAAATTCAATATATAGATTTGCATTTTGATTTTGACGAAAACTGATCGAAAAGATCGAATCAGCTCACGATACATATCCCATTGTATTCAGAATAGGGGTAATTAGCTATGAACGACAGTCGGTGGGTCTCGTTTCGAAGTCGAAATAAAAAGTTACTTTTTGGATAATTAAATTAATATAATTAAACTTTTTCAATAAGCCCCCTCCTTGCTACCTTTACCAAACCTGTTGACCTCCTCCCCTTTCATTCTCTCAAAAGAAATCGATAGAAAAAAAGAACAGGGAGGAGCCGCGCTCCCCCCAGCAGCGCGCTGCCGCCCCTCTGGCGCGCCACCGCCAGAGCGAGCCCCTCCTCCTTCTCCTCGTTCCCTTCTTCTCCCCTTTGCCCGCCTCCTCTCTCCTCCATCTCCTGCTCCTCTATGAACCGCAGCCCCGCCCGCCACCCTGGGACCCGCCGGCGACCCCCTCTACCACGTCAGCTCCAACGATGAAGCCCTCCCCCCGATCTGCGCGCAAAACCCCCTCCTCTCCTTCAAAGTCTATGTAAGTTTTTAATTTCAAGTTTTATTTATTATCTTTGATTTAAAAACTGATCTTTATTAGGAAAAGGTTGGATTTTTAGAAACATAAAAATAGAATTTTTATCATAGAAATGAATAGATAAAGAGCCGATTTTTATATTTTAGAAAGAATAAAAATATGATTTTTATTATGAAGAAGAAATAAAGATATAATTTTTATATGATGTAGAGTATAAAAATATAATTTTTATAGATGTAGCAAAATAAAAATCTGATTTTTATTATACATATATTGAGATAAGAATGTGATTTTTATAGCGATGATATAAAAATTCGATCTTTATATATAAAAAATGTGATTTTTATATAGAGAATAGCGAGAGAAAAATATGATTTTTATTATATGAAC